>OY757218.1:2918200-12918200 GCA_963583965.1 Nomada ferruginata
GTCGATGCAAAACGATTGGAAACATCGAATATCACGTATTCGTGCCAAAGATCGATAGAAAAAACGATTGCGGGCGCTGGGAAGTGAATCCATACCTACCGTCGATGCAAGACGGTTGGAAAGATCGAATATCACGTATTCGTGCCAATTATCGATAGAAAGAACGATTGCGGGCGCCGGGATGTGAATCCTTACCTTCCATCGATGCAAAACGATTGGAAACATCGAATATCACGTATTCGTGCCAATTATCGATAGAAAGAACGATTGCGGGAGCTTGGAAGTGAATCTTTACCTACCGTCGATGCAGCACGAATGGAAACATCGAATTTAACCTATTCGTGCCAATTATCGATAGAAACAACGATTGCGGCAGCTGGGAAGTGAATCCTTACCTACCGTCGATGCAAAACGATTGGAAACATCGAATATCACGTATTCGTGCCAATTATCGATAGAAAGAACGATTGCGGGAGCTGGGAAGTGAATCCTTATCTACCGTCGATGCAAACGATTGAAAACATCGAATAACACGCCTTCGTGCTAATTATAGATAGAAAGAACGATTGCGGGCGCTGGGAAGTGAATCCTTACCTACCGTCGATGCAAAACGATTGGAAACATCGAATATCACGTATTCGTGCCAATTATCGATGGAAAGACCGATTGCGGGAGCTGGGAAGTGAATCCTTACCTAGCGTCGATGCAAGACGATTGGAAACATCGAATATCACGTATTCGTGCCAATTATCGATAGAAAGAACGATTGCGGGAGCTGGGAAGTGAATCCTTACCTACCGTCGATGCAAAACGATTGGAAACATCGAATATCACGTATTCGTGCCAATTATCGATAGAAAGAACGATTGCGGGAGCTGGGAAGTGAATCCTTACCTACCGTCGATGCAAAACGATTGGAAACATCGAATTTAACCTATTCGTGCCAATTATCGATAGAAACAACGATTGCGGCAGCTGGGAAGTGAATCCTTACCTACCGTCGATGCAAAACGATTGGAAACATCGAATATCACGTATTCGTGCCAATTATCGATAGAAAGAACGATTGCGGGCGCTGGGAAGTGAATCCTTACCTACCATCGATGCAAAACGATTGGAAACATCGAATATCACGTATTCGTGCCAATTATCGATAGAAAGAACGATTGCGGGAGCTGGGAAGTGAATCCTTACCTACCGTCGATGCAAAACGATTGGAAACATCGAATATCACGTATTCGTGCCAATTATCGATAGAAAGAACGATTGCGGGCGCTGGGAAGTGAATCTTTACCTACAGTCGATGCAAAACGATTGGAAACATCGAATATCACGTATTCGTGCCAAAGATCGATAGAAACAACGATTGCGGCAGCTGGGAAGTGAATCCTTACCTACCGTCGATGCGAAACGATTGGAAACATCGAATATCACGTATTCGTGCCAATTATCGATAGAAAGAACGATTGCGGGAGCTGGGAAGTGAATCCTTACCTACCGTCGATGCAAAACGGTTGGAAACATCGAATATCACGTATTCGTGCCAATTATCGATAGAAAGAACGATTGCGGGCACTGGGAAGTGAATCCTTACCTACCATCGATGCAAAACGATTGGAAACATCGAATATCACGTATTCGTGCCAATTATCGTTGGAAAGAACGATTGCGGGAGCTGGGAAGTGAATCCTTACCTACCGTCGATGCAAAACGATTGGAAACATCGAATATCACGTATTCGTGCCAATTATCGATAGAAACAACGATTGCGGGAGCTGGGAAGTGAATCCTTACCTACCGTCGATGCAAAACGATTGGAAACATCGAATATCACGTATTCGTGCCAATTATCGATAGAAAGAACGATTGCGGGCGCTGGGAAGTGAATCCTTACCTACCATCGATGCAAAACGATTGGAAACATCGAATATCACGTATTCGTGCCAATTATCGATAGAAAGAACGATTGCGGGAGCTGGGAAGTGAATCCTTACCTACCGTCGATGCAAAACGATTGGAAACATCGAATATCACGTATTCGTGCCAATTATCGATAGAAAGAACGATTGCGGGCGCTGGGAAGTGAATCTTTACCTACCGACGATGCAGGACGAATGGAAACATCGAATTTAACCTATTCGTGCCAATTATCGATAGAAACAACGATTGCGGCAGCTGGGAAGTGAATCCTTACCTACCGTCGATGCAAAACGGTTGGAAAGATCGAATATCACGTATTCGTGCCAATTATCGATAGGAAGAACGATTGCGGGCGCTGGGATGTGAATCCTTACCTTCCATCGATGCAAAACGATTGGAAACATCGAATATCACGTATTCGTGCCAATTATCGATAGAAAGAACGATTGCGGGAGCTTGGAAGTGAATCTTCACCTACCGTCGATGCAGGACGAATGGAAACATCGAATTTAACCTATTCGTGCCAATTATCGATAGAAACAACGATTGCGGCAGCTGGGAAGTGAATCCTTACCTACCATCGATGCAAAACGATTGGAAACATCGAATATCACGTATTCGTGCCAATTATCGATAGAAAGAACGATTGCGGGAGCTGGGAAGTGAATCCTTACCTACCGTCGATGCAAAACGATTGGAAACTTCGAATATCACGTATTCGTGCCAATTATCGATAGAAAGAACGATTGCGGGCGCTGGGAAGTGAATCTTTACCTACAGTCGATGCAGGACGAATGGAAACATCGAATTTAACCTATTCGTGCCAATTATCGATAGAAACAACGATTGCGGCAGCTGGGAAGTGAATCCTTACCTACCGTCGATGCAAAACGATTGGAAACATCGAATATCACGTATTCGTGCCAAAGATCGATAGAAAAAACGATTGCGGGCGCTGGGAAGTGAATCCATACCTACCGTCGATGCAAGACGATTGGAAAGATCGAATATCACGTATTCGTGCCAATTATCGATAGAAAGAACGATTGCGGGCGCTGGGATGTGAATCCTTACCTTCCATCGATGCAAAACGATTGGAAACATCGAATATCACGTATTCGTGCCAATTATCGTTGGAAAGAACGATTGCGGGAGCTGGGAAGTGAATCCTTACCTACCGTCGATGCAAAACGATTGGAAACTTCGAATATCACGTATTCGTGCCAATTATCGATAGAAAGAACGATTGCGGGCGCTGGGAAGTGAATCTTTACCTACAGTCGATGCAGGACGAATGGAAACATCGAATTTAACCTATTCGTGCCAATTATCGATAGAAACAACGATTGCGGCAGCTGGGAAGTGAATCCTTACCTACCGTCGATGCAAAACGATTGGAAACATCGAATATCACGTATTCGTGCCAAAGATCGATAGAAAAAACGATTGCGGGCGCTGGGAAGTGAATCCATACCTACCGTCGATGCAAGACGGTTGGAAAGATCGAATATCACGTATTCGTGCCAATTATCGATAGAAAGAACGATTGCGGGCGCTGGGATGTGAATCCTTACCTTCCATGGATGCAAAACGATTGGAAACATCGAATATCACGTATTCGTGCCAATTATCGTTGGAAAGAACGATTGCGGGAGCTGGGAAGTGAATCCTTACCTACCGTCGATGCAAAACGATTGGAAACATCGAATATCACGTATTCGTGCCAAAGATCGATAGAAAAAACGATTGCGGGCGCTGGGAAGTGAATCCTTACCTACCGTCGATGCAAGACGGTTGGAAAGATCGAATATCACGTATTCGTGCCAATTATCGATAGAAAGAACGATTGCGGGCGCTGGGATGTGAATCCTTACCTTCCATCGATGCAAAACGATTGGAAACATCGAATATCACGTATTCGTGCCAATTATCGATAGAAAGAACGATTGCGGGAGCTTGGAAGTGAATCTTTACCTACCGTCGATGCAGCACGAATGGAAACATCGAATTTAACCTATTCGTGCCAATTATCGATAGAAACAACGATTGCGGCAGCTGGGAAGTGAATCCTTACCTACCGTCGATGCAAAACGATTGGAAACATCGAATATCACGTATTCGTGCCAATTATCGATAGAAAGAACGATTGCGGGAGCTGGGAAGTGAATCCTTATCTACCGTCGATGCAAACGATTGAAAACATCGAATAACACGCCTTCGTGCTAATTATAGATAGAAAGAACGATTGCGGGCGCTGGGAAGTGAATCCTTACCTACCGTCGATGCAAAACGATTGGAAACATCGAATATCACGTATTCGTGCCAATTATCGATGGAAAGACCGATTGCGGGAGCTGGGAAGTGAATCCTTACCTAGCGTCGATGCAAAACGATTGGAAACATCGAATATCACGTATTCGTGCCAATTATCGATAGAAAGAACGATTGCGGGCGCTGGGAAGTGAATCCTTACCTACCGTCGATGCAAAACGATTGGAAACATTGAATATCACGTATTCGTGCCAATTATCGATAGAAAGAACGATTGCGGGCGCTGGGAAGTGAATCTTTACCTACAGTCGATGCAAAACGATTGGAAACATCGAATATCACGTATTCGTGCCAAAGATCGAAAGAAAAAACGATTGCGGGCGCTGGGAAGTGAATCTTTACCTACAGTCGATGCAAAACGATTGGAAACATCGAATATCACGTATTCGTGCCAAAGATCGAAAGAAAAAACGATTGCGGGCGCTGGGAAGTGAATCCTTACCTACCGTCGATGCAAAACGATTGGAAACATCGAATATCACGTATTCGTGCCAATTATCGATAGAAAGAACGATTGCGGGAGCTGGGAAGTGAATCCTTACCTACCGTCGATGAAAAACGATTGGAAACATCGAATATCACGTATTCGTGCCAAAGATCGATAGAAAAAACGATTGCGGGCGCTGGGAAGTGAATCCTTACCTACCGTCGATGCAAAACGGTTGGAAAGATCGAATATCACGTATTCCTGCCAATTATCGATAGACAGAACGATTGCGGGCGCTGGGATGTGAATCCTTACCTTCCATCGATGCAAAACGATTGGAAACATCGAATATCACGTATTCGTGCCAATTATCGATAGAAAGAACGATTGCGGGAGCTTGGAAGTGAATCTTTACCTACCGTCGATGCAGGACGAATGGAAACATCGAATTTAACCTATTCGTGCCAATTATCGATAGAAACAACGATTGCGGCAGCTGGGAAGTGAATCCTTACCTACCGTCGATGCAAAACGATTGGAAACATCGAATATCACGTATTCGTGCCAATTATCGATAGAAAGAACGATTGCGGGAGCTGGGAAGTGAATCCTTATCTACCGTCGATGCAAACGATTGAAAACATCGAATAACACGCCTTCGTGCTAATTATAGATAGAAAGAACGATTGCGGGCGCTGGGAAGTGAATCCTTACCTACCGTCGATGCAAAACGATTGGAAACATCGAATATCACGTATTCGTGCCAATTATCGTTGGAAAGAACGATTGCGGGAGCTGGGAAGTGAATCCTTACCTACCGTCGATGCAAAACGGTTGGAAACATCGAATATCACGTATTCGTGCCAATTATCGATAGAAAGAACGATTGCGGGCGCTGGGATGTGAATCCTTACCTTCCATCGATGCAAAACGATTGGAAACATCGAATATCACGTATTCGTGCCAATTATCGATAGGAAGAACGATTGCGGGAGCTGGGAAGTGAATCCTTACCTACCGTCGATGCAAAACGGTTGGAAACATCGAATATCACGTATTCGTGCCAATTATCGATAGAAAGAACGATTGCGGGCGCTGGGATGTGAATCCTTACCTTCCATCGATGCAAAACGATTGGAAACATCGAATATCACGTATTCGTGCCAATTATCGATAGAAAGAACGATTGCGGGAGCTTGGAAGTGAATCGTTACCTACCGTCGATGCAGGACGAATGGAAACATCGAATTTAACCTATTCGTGCCAATTATCGATAGAAACAACGATTGCGGCAGCTGGGAAGTGAATCCTTACCTACCGTCGATGCAAAACGATTGGAAACATCGAATATCACGTATTCGTGCCAAAGATCGAAATAAAAAACGAATGCGGGCGCTGGGAAGTGAATCCTTACCTACCGTCGATGCAAAACGATTGGAAACATCGAATATCACGTATTCGTGCCAATTATCGATGGAAAGACCGATTGCGGGCGCTGGGATGTGAATCCTTACCTTCCATCGATGCAAAACGATTGGAAACATCGAATATCACGTATTCGTGCCAATTATCGATAGAAAGAACGATTGCGGAAGCTTGGAAGTGAATCTTTACCTACCGTCGATGCAGGACGAATGGAAACATCGAATTTAACCTATTCGTGCCAATTATCGATAGAAACAACGATTGCGGCAGCTGGGAAGTGAATCCTTACCTACCGTCGATGCAAAACGATTGGAAACATCGAATATCACGTATTCGTGCCAATTATCGATAGAAAGAACGATTGCGGGAGCTGGGAAGTGAATCCTTATCGACCGTCGATGCAAACGATTGAAAACATCGAATAACACGCCTTCGTGCCAATTATAGATAGAAAGAACGATTGCGGGCGCTGGGAAGTGAATCCTTACCTACCGTCGATGCAAAACGATTGGAAACATCGAATATCACGTATTCGTCCCAATTATCGATGGAAAGACCGATTGCGGGAGCTGGGATGTGAATCCTTACCTACCGTCGTTGCAAAGCGATTGGAAACATCGAATATCACGTATTCGTGCCAATTATCGATAGAAAGAACGATTGCGGGAGCTTGGAAGTGAATCTTTACCTACCGTCGATGCAGGACGAATGGAAACATCGAATTTAACCTATTCGTGCCAATTATCGATAGAAACAACGATTGCGGCAGCTGGGAAGTGAATCCTTACCTACCGTCGATGCAAAACGATTGGAAACATCGAATATCACGTATTCGTGCCAATTATCGATAGAAAGAACGATTGCGGGAGCTGGGAAGTGAATCCTTATCGACCGTCGATGCAAACGATTGAAAACATCGAATAACACGCCTTCGTGCCAATTATAGATAGAAAGAACGATTGCGGGCGCTGGGAAGTGAATCCTTACCTACCGTCGATGCAAAACGATTGGAAACATCGAATATCACGTATTCGTCCCAATTATCGATGGAAAGACCGATTGCGGGAGCTGGGATGTGAATCCTTACCTACCGTCGTTGCAAAGCGATTGGAAACATCGAATATCACGTATTCGTGCCAATTATCGATAGAAAGAACGATTGCGGGAGCTGGGAAGTGAATCCTTACCTACCGTCGATGCAAAACGATTGGAAACATCGAATATCACGTATTCGTGCCAATTATCGATAGAAAGAACGATTGCGGGCGCTGGGAAGTGAATCCTTACCTACCATCGATGCAAAACGATTGGAAACATCGAATATCACGTATTCGTGCCAATTATCGTTGGAAAGAACGATTGCGGGAGCTGGGAAGTGAATCCTTACCTACCGTCGATGCAAAACGATTGGAAACATCGAATATCACGTATTCATGCCAATTATCGATAGAAAGAACGATTGCGGGAGCTGGGAAGTGAATCCTTACCTACCGTCGATGCAAAACGATTGGAAACTTCGAATATCACGTATTCGTGCCAATTATCGATAGAAAGAACGATTGCGGGAGCTTGGAAGTGAATCTTTACCTACCGTCGATGCAGGACGAATGGAAACATCGAATTTAACCTATTCGTGCCAATTATCGATAGACACAACGATTGCGGCAGCTGGGAAGTGAATCCTTACCTACCGTCGATGCAAAACGATTGGAAACATCGAATATCACGTATTCGTGCCAATTATCGATAGAAAGAACGATTGCGGGAGCTGGGAAGTGAATCCTTACCTACCGTCGATGCAAAACGATTGGAAACATCGAATATCACGTATTCGTGCCAATTATCGATAGAAAGAACGATTGCGGGCGCTGGGAAGTGAATCCTTACCTACCATCGATGCAAAACGATTGGAAACATCGAATATCACGTATTCGTGCCAATTATCGTTGGAAAGAACGATTGCGGGAGCTGGGAAGTGAATCCTTACCTACCGTCGATGCAAAACGATTGGAAACATCGAATATCACGTATTCGTGCCAATTATCGATAGAAAGAACGATTGCGGGAGCTGGGAAGTGAATCCTTACCTACCGTCGATGCAAAACGATTGGAAACTTCGAATATCACGTATTCGTGCCAATTATCGATAGAAAGAACGATTGCGGGAGCTTGGAAGTGAATCTTTACCTACCGTCGATGCAGGACGAATGGAAACATCGAATTTAACCTATTCGTGCCAATTATCGATAGACACAACGATTGCGGCAGCTGGGAAGTGAATCCTTACCTACCGTCGATGCAAAACGATTGGAAACATCGAATATCACGTATTCGTGCCAATTATCGATAGAAAGAACGATTGCGGGAGCTGGGAAGTGAATCCTTACCTACCGTCGATGCAAAACGGTTGGAAACATCGAATATCACGTATTCGTGCCAATTATCGATAGAAAGAACGATTGCGGGCGCTGGGATGTGAATCCTTACCTTCCATCGATGCAGGACGAATGGAAACATCGAATTTAACCTATTCGTGCCAATTATCGATAGAAAGAACGATTGCGGGAGCTGGGAAGTGAATCCTTACCTACCGTCGATGCAAAACGGTTGGAAACATCGAATATCACGTATTCGTGCCAATTATCGATAGAAAGAACGATTGCGGGCGCTGGGATGTGAATCCTTACCTTCCATCGATGCAAAACGATTGGAAACATCGAATATCACGTATTCGGGCCAAAGATCGAAAGAAAAAACGATTGCGGGCGCTGGGAAGTGAATCCTTACCTACCGTCGATGCAAAACGATTGGAAACATCGAATATCACGTATTCGTGCCAATTATCGATGGAAAGAACGATTGCGGGAGCTGGGAAGTGAATCCTTACCTACCGTCGATGCAAAACGGTTGGAAACATCGAATATCACGTATTCGTGCCAATTATCGATAGAAAGAACGATTGCGGGCGCTGGGATGTGAATCCTTACCTTCCATCGATGCAAAACGATTGGAAACATCGAATATCACGTATTCGTGCCAAAGATCGAAAGAAAAAACGATTGCGGACGCTGGGAAGTGAATCCTTACCTACCGTCGATGCAAAACGATTGGAAACATCGAATATCACGTATTCGTGCCAATTATCGATGGAAAGACCGATTGCGGGAGCTGGGAAGTGAATCCTTACCTACCGTCGATGCAAAACGATTGGAAACATCGAATATCACGTATTCGTGCCAATTATCGTTGGAAAGAACGATTGAGGGAGCTGGGAAGTGAATCCTTACCTACCGTCGATGCAAAACGGTTGGAAACATCGAATATCACGTATTCGTGCCAATTATCGATAGAAAGAACGATTGCGGGCGCTGGGATGTGAATCCTTACCTTCCATCGATGCAAAACGATTGGAAACATCGAATATCACGTATTCGTGCCAATTATCGATAGAAAGAACGGTTGCGGGCGCTGGGATGTGAATCCTTACCTTCCATCGATGCAAAACGATTGGAAACATCGAATATCACGTATTCGTGCCAATTATCGATAGAAAGAACGATTGCGGGAGCTTGGAAGTGAATCTTTACCTACCGTCGATGCAGGACGAATGGAAACATCGAATTTAACCTATTCGTGCCAATTATCGATAGAAACAACGATTGCGGCAGCTGGGAAGTGAATCCTTACCTACCGTCGATGCAAAACGATTGGAAACATCGAATATCACGTATTCGTGCAAATTATAGATAGAAAGAACGATTGCGGGAGCTGGGAAGTGAATCCTTATCGACCGTCGATGCAAACGATTGAAAACATCGAATAACACGCCTTCGTGCCAATTATAGATAGAAAGAACGATTGCGGGCGCTGGGAAGTGAATCCTTACCTACCGTCGATGCAAAACGATTGGAAACATCGAATATCACGTATTCGTCCCAATTATCGATGGAAAGACCGATTGCGGGAGCTGGGAAGTGAATCCTTACCTACCGTCGATGCAAAACGATTGGAAACATCGAATATCACGTATTCGTGCCAATTATCGATAGAAAGAACGATTGCGGGCGCTGGGAAGTGAATCCTTACCTACCATCGATGCAAAACGATTGGAAACATCGAATATCGCGTATTCGTGCCAATTATCGTTGGAAAGAACGATTGCGGGAGCTGGGAAGTGAATCCTTACCTACCATCGATGCAAAACGGTTGGAAACATCGAATATCACGTATTCGTGCCAATTATCGATAGAAAGAACGATTGCGGGCGCTGGGATGTGAATCCTTACCTTCCATCGATGCAAAACGATTGGAAACATCGAATATCACGTATTCGTGCCAATTATCGATAGAAAGAACGATTGCGGGAGCTGGGAAGTGAATCCTTACCTACCGTCGATGCAAAACGGTTGGAAACATCGAATATCACGTATTCGTGCCAATTATCGATAGAAAGAACGATTGCGGGCGCTGGGATGTGAATCCTTACCTTCCATCGATGCAAAACGATTGGAAACATCGAATATCACGTATTCGTGCCAATTATCGATAGAAAGAACGATTGCGGGAGCTTGGAAGTGAATCTTTACCTACCATCGATGCAGGACGAATGGAAACATCGAATTTAACCTATTCGTGCCAATTATCGATAGAAACAACGATTGCGGCAGCTGGGAAGTGAATCCTTACCTACCGTCGATGCAAAACGATTGGAAACATCGAATATCACGTATTCGTGCCAAAGATCGAAAGAAAAAACGATTGCGGGCGCTGGGAAGTGAATCCTTACCTACCGTCGATGCAAAACGATTGGAAACATCGAATATCACGTATTCGTGCCAATTATCGATGGAAAGACCGATTGCGGGAGCTGGGAAGTGAATCCTTACCTACCGTCGATGCAAAACGATTGGAAACATCGAATATCACGTATTCGTGCCAATTATCGTTGGAAAGAACGATTGCGGGAGCTGGGAAGTGAATCCTTACCTACCGTCGATGCAAAACGGTTGGAAACATCGAATATCACGTATTCGTGCCAATTATCGATAGAAAGAACGATTGCGGGCGCTGGGATGTGAATCCTTACCTTCCATCGATGCAAAACGATTGGAAACATCGAATATCACGTATTCGTGCCAATTATCGATAGGAAGAACGATTGCGGGAGCTGGGAAGTGAATCCTTACCTACCGTCGATGCAAAACGGTTGGAAACATCGAATATCACGTATTCGTGCCAATTATCGATAGAAAGAACGATTGCGGGCGCTGGGATGTGAATCCTTACCTTCCATCGATGCAAAACGATTGGAAACATCGAATATCACGTATTCGTGCCAATTATCGATAGAAAGAACGATTGCGGGAGCTTGGAAGTGAATCGTTACCTACCGTCGATGCAGGACGAATGGAAACATCGAATTTAACCTATTCGTGCCAATTATCGATAGAAACAACGATTGCGGCAGCTGGGAAGTGAATCCTTACCTACCGTCGATGCAAAACGATTGGAAACATCGAATATCACGTATTCGTGCCAAAGATCGAAATAAAAAACGAATGCGGGCGCTGGGAAGTGAATCCTTACCTACCGTCGATGCAAAACGATTGGAAACATCGAATATCACGTATTCGTGCCAATTATCGATGGAAAGACCGATTGCGGGCGCTGGGATGTGAATCCTTACCTTCCATCGATGCAAAACGATTGGAAACATCGAATATCACGTATTCGTGCCAATTATCGATAGAAAGAACGATTGCGGGAGCTTGGAAGTGAATCTTTACCTACCGTCGATGCAGGACGAATGGAAACATCGAATTTAACCTATTCGTGCCAATTATCGATAGAAACAACGATTGCGGCAGCTGGGAAGTGAATCCTTACCTACCGTCGATGCAAAACGATTGGAAACATCGAATATCACGTATTCGTGCCAATTATCGATAGAAAGAACGATTGCGGGAGCTGGGAAGTGAATCCTTATCGACCGTCGATGCAAACGATTGAAAACATCGAATAACACGCCTTCGTGCCAATTATAGATAGAAAGAACGATTGCGGGCGCTGGGAAGTGAATCCTTACCTACCGTCGATGCAAAACGATTGGAAACATCGAATATCACGTATTCGTCCCAATTATCGATGGAAAGACCGATTGCGGGAGCTGGGATGTGAATCCTTACCTACCGTCGATGCAAAGCGATTGGAAACATCGAATATCACGTATTCGTGCCAATTATCGATAGAAAGAACGATTGCGGGAGCTGGGAAGTGAATCCTTACCTACCGTCGATGCAAAACGATTGGAAACATCGAATATCACGTATTCGTGCCAATTATCGATAGAAAGAACGATTGCGGGCGCTGGGAAGTGAATCCTTACCTACCATCGATGCAAAACGATTGGAAACATCGAATATCACGTATTCGTGCCAATTATCGTTGGAAAGAACGATTGCGGGAGCTGGGAAGTGAATCCTTACCTACCGTCGATGCAAAACGATTGGAAACATCGAATATCACGTATTAGTGCCAATTATCGATAGAAAGAACGATTGCGGGAGCTGGGAAGTGAATCCTTACCTACCGTCGATGCAAAACGATTGGAAACTTCGAATATCACGTATTCGTGCCAATTATCGATAGAAAGAACGATTGCGGGAGCTTGGAAGTGAATCTTTACCTACCGTCGATGCAGGACGAATGGAAACATCGAATTTAACCTATTCGTGCCAATTATCGATAGACACAACGATTGCGGCAGCTGGGAAGTGAATCCTTACCTACCGTCGATGCAAAACGATTGGAAACATCGAATATCACGTATTCGTGCCAATTATCGATAGAAAGAACGATTGCGGGAGCTGGGAAGTGAATCCTTACCTACCGTCGATGCAAAACGATTGGAAACATCGAATATCACGTATTCGTGCCAATTATCGATAGAAAGAACGATTGCGGGCGCTGGGAAGTGAATCCTTACCTACCATCGATGCAAAACGATTGGAAACATCGAATATCACGTATTCGTGCCAATTATCGTTGGAAAGAACGATTGCGGGAGCTGGGAAGTGAATCCTTACCTACCGTCGATGCAAAACGATTGGAAACATCGAATATCACGTATTCGTGCCAATTATCGATAGAAAGAACGATTGCGGGAGCTGGGAAGTGAATCCTTACCTACCGTCGATGCAAAACGATTGGAAACTTCGAATATCACGTATTCGTGCCAATTATCGATAGAAAGAACGATTGCGGGAGCTTGGAAGTGAATCTTTACCTACCGTCGATGCAGGACGAATGGAAACATCGAATTTAACCTATTCGTGCCAATTATCGATAGACACAACGATTGCGGCAGCTGGGAAGTGAATCCTTACCTACCGTCGATGCAAAACGATTGGAAACATCGAATATCACGTATTCGTGCCAATTATCGATAGAAAGAACGATTGCGGGAGCTGGGAAGTGAATCCTTACCTACCGTCGATGCAAAACGGTTGGAAACATCGAATATCACGTATTCGTGCCAATTATCGATAGAAAGAACGATTGCGGGCGCTGGGATGTGAATCCTTACCTTCCATCGATGCAAAACGATTGGAAACATCGAATATCACGTATTCGTGCCAATTATCGATAGAAAGAACGATTGCGGGAGCTTGGAAGTGAATCTTTACCTACCGTCGATGCAGGACGAATGGAAACATCGAATTTAACCTATTCGTGCCAATTATCGATAGAAAGAACGATTGCGGGAGCTGGGAAGTGAATCCTTACCTTCCATCGATGCAAAACGATTGGAAACATCGAATATCACGTATTCGTGCCAAAGATCGAAAGAAAAAACGATTGCGGGCGCTGGGAAGTGAATCCTTACCTACCGTCGATGCAAAACGATCGGAAACATCGAATATCACGTATTCGTGCCAATTATCGATGGAAAGACCGATTGCGGGAGCTGGGAAGTGAATCCTTACCTACCGTCGATGCAAAACGATTGGAAACATCGAATATCACGTATTCGTGCCAATTATCGTTGGAAAGAACGATTGAGGGAGCTGGGAAGTGAATCCTTACCTACCGTCGATGCAAAACGGTTGGAAACATCGAATATCACGTATTCGTGCCAATTATCGATAGAAAGAACGATTGCGGGCGCTGGGATGTGAATCCTTACCTTCCATCGATGCAAAACGATTGGAAACATCGAATATCACGTATTCGTGCCAATTATCGATAGAAAGAACGGTTGCGGGCGCTGGGATGTGAATCCTTACCTTCCATCGATGCAAAACGATTGGAAACATCGAATATCACGTATTCGTGCCAATTATCGATAGAAAGAACGATTGCGGGAGCTTGGAAGTGAATCTTTACCTACCGTTGATGCAGGACGAATGGAAACATCGAATTTAACCTATTCGTGCCAATTATCGATAGAAACAACGATTGCGGCAGCTGGGAAGTGAATCCTTACCTACCGTCGATGCAAAACGATTGGAAACATCGAATATCACGTATTCGTGCAAATTATAGATAGAAAGAACGATTGCGGGAGCTGGGAAGTGAATCCTTATCGACCGTCGATGCAAACGATTGAAAACATCGAATAACACGCCTTCGTGCCAATTATAGATAGAAAGAACGATTGCGGGCGCTGGGAAGTGAATCCTTACCTACCGTCGATGCAAAACGATTGGAAACATCGAATATCACGTATTCGTCCCAATTATCGATGGAAAGACCGATTGCGGGAGCTGGGAAGTGAATCCTTACCTACCATCGATGCAAAACGATTGGAAACATCGAATATCGCATATTCGTGCCAATTATCGTTGGAAAGAACGATTGCGGGAGCTGGGAAGTGAATCCTTACCTACCATCGATGCAAAACGGTTGGAAACATCGAATATCACGTATTCGTGCCAATTATCGATAGAAAGAACGATTGCGGGCGCTGGGATGTGAATCCTTACCTTCCATCGATGCAAAACGATTGGTAACATCGAATATCACGTATTCGTGCCAATTATCGATAGAAAGAACGATTGCGGGAGCTGGGAAGTGAATCCTTACCTACCGTCGATGCAAAACGGTTGGAAACATCGAATATCACGTATTCGTGCCAATTATCGATAGAAAGAACGATTGCGGGCGCTGGGATGTGAATCCTTACCTTCCATCGATGCAAAACGATTGGAAACATCGAATATCACGTATTCGTGCCAATTATCGATAGAAAGAACGATTGCGGGAGCTTGGAAGTGAATCTTTACCTACCATCGATGCAGGACGAATGGAAACATCGAATTTAACCTATTCGTGCCAATTATCGATAGAAACAACGATTGCGGCAGCTGGGAAGTGAATCCTTACCTACCGTCGATGCAAAACGATTGGAAACATCGAATATCACGTATTCGTGCCAAAGATCGAAAGAAAAAACGATTGCGGGCGCTGGGAAGTGAATCCTTACCTACCGTCGATGCAAAACGATTGGAAACATCGAATATCACGTATTCGTGCCAATTATCGATGGAAAGACCGATTGCGGGAGCTGGGAAGTGAATCCTTACCTACCGTCGATGCAAAACGATTGGAAACATCGAATATCACGTATTCGTGCCAATTATCGTTGGAAAGAACGATTGCGGGAGCTGGGAAGTGAATCCTTACCTACCGTCGATGCAAAACGGTTGGAAACATCGAATATCACGTATTCGTGCCAATTATCGATAGAAAGAACGATTGCGGGCGCTGGGATGTGAATCCTTACCTTCCATCGATGCAAAACGATTGGAAACATCGAATATCACGTATTCGTGCCAATTATCGATAGGAAGCACGATTGCGGGAGCTGGGAAGTGAATCCTTACCTACCGTCGATGCAAAACGGTTGGAAACATCGAATATCACGTATTCGTGCCAATTATCGATAGAAAGAACGATTGCGGGCGCTGGGATGTGAATCCTTACCTTCCATCGATGCAAAACGATTGGAAACATCGAATATCACGTATTCGTGCCAATTATCGATAGAAAGAACGATTGCGGGAGCTTGGAAGTGAATCGTTACCTACCGTCGATGCAGGACGAATGGAAACATCGAATTTAACCTATTCGTGCCAATTATCGATAGAAACAACGATTGCGGCAGCTGGGAAGTGAATCCTTACCTACCGTCGATGCAAAACGATTGGAAACATCGAATATCACGTATTCGTGCCAAAGATCGAAATAAAAAACGAATGCGGGCGCTGGGAAGTGAATCCTTACCTACCGTCGATGCAAAACGATTGGAAACATCGAATATCACGTATTCGTGCCAATTATCGATGGAAAGACCGATTGCGGGCGCTGGGATGTGAATCCTTACCTTCCATCGATGCAAAACGATTGGAAACATCGAATATCACGTATTCGTGCCAATTATCGATAGAAAGAACGATTGCGGGAGCTTGGAAGTGAATCTTTACCTACCGTCGATGCAGGACGAATGGAAACATCGAATTTAACCTATTCGTGCCAATTATCGATAGACACAACGATTGCGGCAGCTGGGAAGTGAATCCTTACCTACCGTCGATGCAAAACGATTGGAAACATCGAATATCACGTATTCGTGCCAATTATCGATAGAAAGAACGATTGCGGGAGCTGGGAAGTGAATCCTTACCTACCGTCGATGCAAAACGATTGGAAACATCGAATATCACGTATTCGTGCCAATTATCGATAGAAAGAACGATTGCGGGCGCTGGGAAGTGAATCCTTACCTACCATCGATGCAAAACGATTGGAAACATCGAATATCACGTATTCGTGCCAATTATCGTTGGAAAGAACGATTGCGGGAGCTGGGAAGTGAATCCTTACCTACCGTCGATGCAAAACGATTGGAAACATCGAATATCACGTATTCGTGCCAATTATCGATAGAAAGAACGATTGCGGGAGCTGGGAAGTGAATCCTTACCTACCGTCGATGCAAAACGATTGGAAACTTCGAATATCACGTATTCGTGCCAATTATCGATAGAAAGAACGATTGCGGGAGCTTGGAAGTGAATCTTTACCTACCGTCGATGCAGGACGAATGGAAACATCGAATTTAACCTATTCGTGCCAATTATCGATAGACACAACGATTGCGGCAGCTGGGAAGTGAATCCTTACCTACCGTCGATGCAAAACGATTGGAAACATCGAATATCACGTATTCGTGCCAATTATCGATAGAAAGAACGATTGCGGGAGCTGGGAAGTGAATCCTTACCTACCGTCGATGCAAAACGGTTGGAAACATCGAATATCACGTATTCGTGCCAATTATCGATAGAAAGAACGATTGCGGGCGCTGGGATGTGAATCCTTACCTTCCATCGATGCAAAACGATTGGAAACATCGAATATCACGTATTCGTGCCAATTATCGATAGAAAGAACGATTGCGGGAGCTTGGAAGTGAATCTTTACCTACCGTCGATGCAGGACGAATGGAAACATCGAATTTAACCTATTCGTGCCAATTATCGATAGAAAGAACGATTGCGGGAGCTGGGAAGTGAATCCTTACCTTCCATCGATGCAAAACGATTGGAAACATCAAATATCACGTATTCGTGCCAAAGATCGAAAGAAAAAACGATTGCGGGCGCTGGGAAGTGAATCCTTACCTACCGTCGATGCAAAACGATCGGAAACATCGAATATCACGTATTCGTGCCAATTATCGATGGAAAGACCGATTGCGGGAGCTGGGAAGTGAATCCTTACCTACCGTCGATGCAAAACGATTGGAAACATCGAATATCACGTATTCGTGCCAATTATCGTTGGAAAGAACGATTGAGGGAGCTGGGAAGTGAATCCTTACCTACCGTCGATGCAAAACGGTTGGAAACATCGAATATCACGTATTCGTGCCAATTATCGATAGAAAGAACGATTGCGGGCGCTGGGATGTGAATCCTTACCTTCCATCGATGCAAAACGATTGGAAACATCGAATATCACGTATTCGTGCCAATTATCGATAGAAAGAACGATTGCGGGAGCTTGGAAGTGAATCTTTACCTACCATCGATGCAGGACGAATGGAAACATCGAATTTAACCTATTCGTGCCAATTATCGATAGAAACAACGATTGCGGCAGCTGGGAAGTGAATCCTTACCTACCGTCGATGCAAAACGATTGGAAACATCGAATATCACGTATTCGTGCAAATTATAGATAGAAAGAACGATTGCGGGAGCTGGGAAGTGAATCCTTATCGACCGTCGATGCAAACGATTGAAAACATCGAATAACACGCCTTCGTGCCAATTATAGATAGAAAGAACGATTGCGGGCGCTGGGAAGTGAATCCTTACCTACCGTCGATGCAAAACGATTGGAAACATCGAATATCACGTATTCGTCCCAATTATCGATGGAAAGACCGATTGCGGGAGCTGGGAAGTGAATCCTTACCTACCATCGATGCAAAACGATTGGAAACATCGAATATCGCATATTCGTGCCAATTATCGTTGGAAAGAACGATTGCGGGAGCTGGGAAGTGAATCCTTACCTACCATCGATGCAAAACGGTTGGAAACATCGAATATCACGTATTCGTGCCAATTATCGATAGAAAGAACGATTGCGGGCGCTGGGATGTGAATCCTTACCTTCCATCGATGCAAAACGATTGGTAACATCGAATATCACGTATTCGTGCCAATTATCGATAGAAAGAACGATTGCGGGAGCTGGGAAGTGAATCCTTACCTACCGTCGATGCAAAACGGTTGGAAACATCGAATATCACGTATTCGTGCCAATTATCGATAGAAAGAACGATTGCGGGCGCTGGGATGTGAATCCTTACCTTCCATCGATGCAAAACGATTGGAAACATCGAATATCACGTATTCGTGCCAATTATCGATAGAAAGAACGATTGCGGGAGCTTGGAAGTGAATCTTTACCTACCATCGATGCAGGACGAATGGAAACATCGAATTTAACCTATTCGTGCCAATTATCGATAGAAACAACGATTGCGGCAGCTGGGAAGTGAATCCTTACCTACCGTCGATGCAAAACGATTGGAAACATCGAATATCACGTATTCGTGCCAAAGATCGAAAGAAAAAACGATTGCGGGCGCTGGGAAGTGAATCCTTACCTACCGTCGATGCAAAACGATTGGAAACATCGAATATCACGTATTCGTGCCAATTATCGATGGAAAGACCGATTGCGGGAGCTGGGAAGTGAATCCTTACCTACCGTCGATGCAAAACGATTGGAAACATCGAATATCACGTATTCGTGCCAATTATCGTTGGAAAGAACGATTGCGGGAGCTGGGAAGTGAATCCTTACCTACCGTCGATGCAAAACGGTTGGAAACATCGAATATCACGTATTCGTGCCAATTATCGATAGAAAGAACGATTGCGGGCGCTGGGATGTGAATCCTTACCTTCCATCGATGCAAAACGATTGGAAACATCGAATATCACGTATTCGTGCCAATTATCGATAGGAAGCACGATTGCGGGAGCTGGGAAGTGAATCCTTACCTACCGTCGATGCAAAACGGTTGGAAACATCGAATATCACGTATTCGTGCCAATTATCGATAGAAAGAACGATTGCGGGCGCTGGGATGTGAATCCTTACCTTCCATCGATGCAAAACGATTGGAAACATCGAATATCACGTATTCGTGCCAATTATCGATAGAAAGAACGATTGCGGGAGCTTGGAAGTGAATCGTTACCTACCGTCGATGCAGGACGAATGGAAACATCGAATTTAACCTATTCGTGCCAATTATCGATAGAAACAACGATTGCGGCAGCTGGGAAGTGAATCCTTACCTACCGTCGATGCAAAACGATTGGAAACATCGAATATCACGTATTCGTGCCAAAGATCGAAATAAAAAACGAATGCGGGCGCTGGGAAGTGAATCCTTACCTACCGTCGATGCAAAACGATTGGAAACATCGAATATCACGTATTCGTGCCAATTATCGATGGAAAGACCGATTGCGGGCGCTGGGATGTGAATCCTTACCTTCCATCGATGCAAAACGATTGGAAACATCGAATATCACGTATTCGTGCCAATTATCGATAGAAAGAACGATTGCGGGAGCTTGGAAGTGAATCATTACCTACCGTCGATGCAGGACGAATGGAAACATCGAATTTAACCTATTCGTGCCAATTATCGATAGACACAACGATTGCGGCAGCTGGGAAGTGAATCCTTACCTACCGTCGATGCAAAACGATTGGAAACATCGAATATCACGTATTCGTGCCAATTATCGATAGAAAGAACGATTGCGGGAGCTGGGAAGTGAATCCTTACCTACCGTCGATGCAAAACGATTGGAAACATCGAATATCACGTATTCGTGCCAATTATCGATAGAAAGAACGATTGCGGGCGCTGGGAAGTGAATCCTTACCTACCATCGATGCAAAACGATTGGAAACATCGAATATCACGTATTCGTGCCAATTATCGTTGGAAAGAACGATTGCGGGAGCTGGGAAGTGAATCCTTACCTACCGTCGATGCAAAACGATTGGAAACATCGAATATCACGTATTCGTGCCAATTATCGATAGAAAGAACGATTGCGGGAGCTGGGAAGTGAATCCTTACCTACCGTCGATGCAAAACGATTGGAAACTTCGAATATCACGTATTCGTGCCAATTATCGATAGAAAGAACGATTGCGGGAGCTTGGAAGTGAATCTTTACCTACCGTCGATGCAGGACGAATGGAAACATCGAATTTAACCTATTCGTGCCAATTATCGATAGACACAACGATTGCGGCAGCTGGGAAGTGAATCCTTACCTACCGTCGATGCAAAACGATTGGAAACATCGAATATCACGTATTCGTGCCAATTATCGATAGAAAGAACGATTGCGGGAGCTGGGAAGTGAATCCTTACCTACCGTCGATGCAAAACGGTTGGAAACATCGAATATCACGTATTCGTGCCAATTATCGATAGAAAGAACGATTGCGGGCGCTGGGATGTGAATCCTTACCTTCCATCGATGCAAAACGATTGGAAACATCGAATATCACGTATTCGTGCCAATTATCGATAGAAAGAACGATTGCGGGAGCTTGGAAGTGAATCTTTACCTACCGTCGATGCAGGACGAATGGAAACATCGAATTTAACCTATTCGTGCCAATTATCGATAGAAAGAACGATTGCGGGAGCTGGGAAGTGAATCCTTACCTTCCATCGATGCAAAACGATTGGAAACATCAAATATCACGTATTCGTGCCAAAGATCGAAAGAAAAAACGATTGCGGGCGCTGGGAAGTGAATCCTTACCTACCGTCGATGCAAAACGATCGGAAACATCGAATATCACGTATTCGTGCCAATTATCGATGGAAAGACCGATTGCGGGAGCTGGGAAGTGAATCCTTACCTACCGTCGATGCAAAACGATTGGAAACATCGAATATCACGTATTCGTGCCAATTATCGTTGGAAAGAACGATTGAGGGAGCTGGGAAGTGAATCCTTACCTACCGTCGATGCAAAACGGTTGGAAACATCGAATATCACGTATTCGTGCCAATTATCGATAGAAAGAACGATTGCGGGCGCTGGGATGTGAATCCTTACCTTCCATCGATGCAAAACGATTGGAAACATCGAATATCACGTATTCGTGCCAATTATCGATAGAAAGAACGGTTGCGGGCGCTGGGATGTGAATCCTTACCTTCCATCGATGCAAAACGATTGGAAACATCGAATATCACGTATTCGTGCCAATTATCGATAGAAAGAACGATTGCGGGAGCTTGGAAGTGAATCTTTACCTACCGTTGATGCAGGACGAATGGAAACATCGAATTTAACCTATTCGTGCCAATTATCGATAGAAACAACGATTGCGGCAGCTGGGAAGTGAATCCTTACCTACCGTCGATGCAAAACGATTGGAAACATCGAATATCACGTATTCGTGCAAATTATAGATAGAAAGAACGATTGCGGGAGCTGGGAAGTGAATCCTTATCGACCGTCGATGCAAACGATTGAAAACATCGAATAACACGCCTTCGTGCCAATTATAGATAGAAAGAACGATTGCGGGCGCTGGGAAGTGAATCCTTACCTACCGTCGATGCAAAACGATTGGAAACATCGAATATCACGTATTCGTCCCAATTATCGATGGAAAGACCGATTGCGGGAGCTGGGAAGTGAATCCTTACCTACCATCGATGCAAAACGATTGGAAACATCGAATATCGCGTATTCGTGCCAATTATCGTTGGAAAGAACGATTGCGGGAGCTGGGAAGTGAATCCTTACCTACCATCGATGCAAAACGGTTGGAAACATCGAATATCACGTATTCGTGCCAATTATCGATAGAAAGAACGATTGCGGGCGCTGGGATGTGAATCCTTACCTTCCATCGATGCAAAACGATTGGTAACATCGAATATCACGTATTCGTGCCAATTATCGATAGAAAGAACGATTGCGGGAGCTGGGAAGTGAATCCTTACCTACCGTCGATGCAAAACGGTTGGAAACATCGAATATCACGTATTCGTGCCAATTATCGATAGAAAGAACGATTGCGGGCGCTGGGATGTGAATCCTTACCTTCCATCGATGCAAAACGATTGGAAACATCGAATATCACGTATTCGTGCCAATTATCGATAGAAAGAACGATTGCGGGAGCTTGGAAGTGAATCTTTACCTACCATCGATGCAGGACGAATGGAAACATCGAATTTAACCTATTCGTGCCAATTATCGATAGAAACAACGATTGCGGCAGCTGGGAAGTGAATCCTTACCTACCGTCGATGCAAAACGATTGGAAACATCGAATATCACGTATTCGTGCCAAAGATCGAAAGAAAAAACGATTGCGGGCGCTGGGAAGTGAATCCTTACCTACCGTCGATGCAAAACGATTGGAAACATCGAATATCACGTATTCGTGCCAATTATCGATGGAAAGACCGATTGCGGGAGCTGGGAAGTGAATCCTTACCTACCGTCGATGCAAAACGATTGGAAACATCGAATATCACGTATTCGTGCCAATTATCGTTGGAAAGAACGATTGCGGGAGCTGGGAAGTGAATCCTTACCTACCGTCGATGCAAAACGGTTGGAAACATCGAATATCACGTATTCGTGCCAATTATCGATAGAAAGAACGATTGCGGGCGCTGGGATGTGAATCCTTACCTTCCATCGATGCAAAACGATTGGAAACATCGAATATCACGTATTCGTGCCAATTATCGATAGGAAGAACGATTGCGGGAGCTGGGAAGTGAATCCTTACCTACCGTCGATGCAAAACGGTTGGAAACATCGAATATCACGTATTCGTGCCAATTATCGATAGAAAGAACGATTGCGGGCGCTGGGATGTGAATCCTTACCTTCCATCGATGCAAAACGATTGGAAACATCGAATATCACGTATTCGTGCCAATTATCGATAGAAAGAACGATTGCGGGAGCTTGGAAGTGAATCGTTACCTACCGTCGATGCAGGACGAATGGAAACATCGAATTTAACCTATTCGTGCCAATTATCGATAGAAACAACGATTGCGGCAGCTGGGAAGTGAATCCTTACCTACCGTCGATGCAAAACGATTGGAAACATCGAATATCACGTATTCGTGCCAAAGATCGAAATAAAAAACGAATGCGGGCGCTGGGAAGTGAATCCTTACCTACCGTCGATGCAAAACGATTGGAAACATCGAATATCACGTATTCGTGCCAATTATCGATGGAAAGACCGATTGCGGGCGCTGGGATGTGAATCCTTACCTTCCATCGATGCAAAACGATTGGAAACATCGAATATCACGTATTCGTGCCAATTATCGATAGAAAGAACGATTGCGGGAGCTTGGAAGTGAATCTTTACCTACCGTCGATGCAGGACGAATGGAAACATCGAATTTAACCTATTCGTGCCAATTATCGATAGACACAACGATTGCGGCAGCTGGGAAGTGAATCCTTACCTACCGTCGATGCAAAACGATTGGAAACATCGAATATCACGTATTCGTGCCAATTATCGATAGAAAGAACGATTGCGGGAGCTGGGAAGTGAATCCTTACCTACCGTCGATGCAAAACGGTTGGAAACATCGAATATCACGTATTCGTGCCAATTATCGATAGAAAGAACGATTGCGGGCGCTGGGATGTGAATCCTTACCTTCCATCGATGCAAAACGATTGGAAACATCGAATATCACGTATTCGTGCCAATTATCGATAGAAAGAACGATTGCGGGAGCTTGGAAGTGAATCTTTACCTACCGTCGATGCAGGACGAATGGAAACATCGAATTTAACCTATTCGTGCCAATTATCGATAGAAAGAACGATTGCGGGAGCTGGGAAGTGAATCCTTACCTTCCATCGATGCAAAACGATTGGAAACATCAAATATCACGTATTCGTGCCAAAGATCGAAAGAAAAAACGATTGCGGGCGCTGGGAAGTGAATCCTTACCTACCGTCGATGCAAAACGATCGGAAACATCGAATATCACGTATTCGTGCCAATTATCGATGGAAAGACCGATTGCGGGAGCTGGGAAGTGAATCCTTACCTACCGTCGATGCAAAACGATTGGAAACATCGAATATCACGTATTCGTGCCAATTATCGTTGGAAAGAACGATTGAGGGAGCTGGGAAGTGAATCCTTACCTACCGTCGATGCAAAACGGTTGGAAACATCGAATATCACGTATTCGTGCCAATTATCGATAGAAAGAACGATTGCGGGCGCTGGGATGTGAATCCTTACCTTCCATCGATGCAAAACGATTGGAAACATCGAATATCACGTATTCGTGCCAATTATCGATAGGAAGAACGATTGCGGGAGCTGGGAAGTGAATCCTTACCTACCGTCGATGCAAAACGGTTGGAAACATCGAATATCACGTATTCGTGCCAATTATCGATAGAAAGAACGATTGCGGGCGCTGGGATGTGAATCCTTACCTTCCATCGATGCAAAACGATTGGAAACATCGAATATCACGTATTCGTGCCAATTATCGATAGAAAGAACGATTGCGGGAGCTTGGAAGTGAATCGTTACCTACCGTCGATGCAGGACGAATGGAAACATCGAATTTAACCTATTCGTGCCAATTATCGATAGAAACAACGATTGCGGCAGCTGGGAAGTGAATCCTTACCTACCGTCGATGCAAAACGATTGGAAACATCGAATATCACGTATTCGTGCCAAAGATCGAAATAAAAAACGAATGCGGGCGCTGGGAAGTGAATCCTTACCTACCGTCGATGCAAAACGATTGGAAACATCGAATATCACGTATTCGTGCCAATTATCGATGGAAAGACCGATTGCGGGCGCTGGGATGTGAATCCTTACCTTCCATCGATGCAAAACGATTGGAAACATCGAATATCACGTATTCGTGCCAATTATCGATAGAAAGAACGATTGCGGGAGCTTGGAAGTGAATCTTTACCTACCGTCGATGCAGGACGAATGGAAACATCGAA
This sequence comes from Nomada ferruginata, assembly GCA_963583965.1. Taxonomy (NCBI): domain Eukaryota; kingdom Metazoa; phylum Arthropoda; class Insecta; order Hymenoptera; family Apidae; genus Nomada; species Nomada ferruginata. The sequence continues at coordinate 2,943,920 of OY757218.1, forward strand.
TTTAACCTATTCGTGCCAATTATCGATAGACACAACGATTGCGGCAGCTGGGAAGTGAATCCTTACCTACCGTCGATGCAAAACGATTGGAAACATCGAATATCACGTATTCGTGCCAATTATCGATAGAAAGAACGATTGCGGGAGCTGGGAAGTGAATCCTTACCTACCGTCGATGCAAAACGGTTGGAAACATCGAATATCACGTATTCGTGCCAATTATCGATAGAAAGAACGATTGCGGGCGCTGGGATGTGAATCCTTACCTTCCATCGATGCAAAACGATTGGAAACATCGAATATCACGTATTCGTGCCAATTATCGATAGAAAGAACGATTGCGGGAGCTTGGAAGTGAATCTTTACCTACCGTCGATGCAGGACGAATGGAAACATCGAATTTAACCTATTCGTGCCAATTATCGATAGAAAGAACGATTGCGGGAGCTGGGAAGTGAATCCTTACCTTCCATCGATGCAAAACGATTGGAAACATCAAATATCACGTATTCGTGCCAAAGATCGAAAGAAAAAACGATTGCGGGCGCTGGGAAGTGAATCCTTACCTACCGTCGATGCAAAACGATCGGAAACATCGAATATCACGTATTCGTGCCAATTATCGATGGAAAGACCGATTGCGGGAGCTGGGAAGTGAATCCTTACCTACCGTCGATGCAAAACGATTGGAAACATCGAATATCACGTATTCGTGCCAATTATCGTTGGAAAGAACGATTGAGGGAGCTGGGAAGTGAATCCTTACCTACCGTCGATGCAAAACGGTTGGAAACATCGAATATCACGTATTCGTGCCAATTATCGATAGAAAGAACGATTGCGGGCGCTGGGATGTGAATCCTTACCTTCCATCGATGCAAAACGATTGGAAACATCGAATATCACGTATTCGTGCCAATTATCGATAGAAAGAACGGTTGCGGGCGCTGGGATGTGAATCCTTACCTTCCATCGATGCAAAACGATTGGAAACATCGAATATCACGTATTCGTGCCAATTATCGATAGAAAGAACGATTGCGGGAGCTTGGAAGTGAATCTTTACCTACCGTTGATGCAGGACGAATGGAAACATCGAATTTAACCTATTCGTGCCAATTATCGATAGAAACAACGATTGCGGCAGCTGGGAAGTGAATCCTTACCTACCGTCGATGCAAAACGATTGGAAACATCGAATATCACGTATTCGTGCAAATTATAGATAGAAAGAACGATTGCGGGAGCTGGGAAGTGAATCCTTATCGACCGTCGATGCAAACGATTGAAAACATCGAATAACACGCCTTCGTGCCAATTATAGATAGAAAGAACGATTGCGGGCGCTGGGAAGTGAATCCTTACCTACCGTCGATGCAAAACGATTGGAAACATCGAATATCACGTATTCGTCCCAATTATCGATGGAAAGACCGATTGCGGGAGCTGGGAAGTGAATCCTTACCTACCATCGATGCAAAACGATTGGAAACATCGAATATCGCGTATTCGTGCCAATTATCGTTGGAAAGAACGATTGCGGGAGCTGGGAAGTGAATCCTTACCTACCATCGATGCAAAACGGTTGGAAACATCGAATATCACGTATTCGTGCCAATTATCGATAGAAAGAACGATTGCGGGCGCTGGGATGTGAATCCTTACCTTCCATCGATGCAAAACGATTGGTAACATCGAATATCACGTATTCGTGCCAATTATCGATAGAAAGAACGATTGCGGGAGCTGGGAAGTGAATCCTTACCTACCGTCGATGCAAAACGATTGGAAACATCGAATATCACGTATTCGTGCCAATTATCGTTGGAAAGAACGATTGCGGGAGCTGGGAAGTGAATCCTTACCTACCGTCGATGCAAAACGGTTGGAAACATCGAATATCACGTATTCGTGCCAATTATCGATAGAAAGAACGATTGCGGGCGCTGGGATGTGAATCCTTACCTTCCATCGATGCAAAACGATTGGAAACATCGAATATCACGTATTCGTGCCAATTATCGATAGGAAGAACGATTGCGGGAGCTGGGAAGTGAATCCTTACCTACCGTCGATGCAAAACGGTTGGAAACATCGAATATCACGTATTCGTGCCAATTATCGATAGAAAGAACGATTGCGGGCGCTGGGATGTGAATCCTTACCTTCCATCGATGCAAAACGATTGGAAACATCGAATATCACGTATTCGTGCCAATTATCGATAGAAAGAACGATTGCGGGAGCTTGGAAGTGAATCGTTACCTACCGTCGATGCAGGACGAATGGAAACATCGAATTTAACCTATTCGTGCCAATTATCGATAGAAACAACGATTGCGGCAGCTGGGAAGTGAATCCTTACCTACCGTCGATGCAAAACGATTGGAAACATCGAATATCACGTATTCGTGCCAAAGATCGAAATAAAAAACGAATGCGGGCGCTGGGAAGTGAATCCTTACCTACCGTCGATGCAAAACGATTGGAAACATCGAATATCACGTATTCGTGCCAATTATCGATGGAAAGACCGATTGCGGGCGCTGGGATGTGAATCCTTACCTTCCATCGATGCAAAACGATTGGAAACATCGAATATCACGTATTCGTGCCAATTATCGATAGAAAGAACGATTGCGGGAGCTTGGAAGTGAATCTTTACCTACCGTCGATGCAGGACGAATGGAAACATCGAATTTAACCTATTCGTGCCAATTATCGATAGAAACAACGATTGCGGCAGCTGGGAAGTGAATCCTTACCTACCGTCGATGCAAAACGATTGGAAACATCGAATATCACGTATTCGTGCCAATTATCGATAGAAAGAACGATTGCGGGAGCTGGGAAGTGAATCCTTATCGACCGTCGATGCAAACGATTGAAAACATCGAATAACACGCCTTCGTGCCAATTATAGATAGAAAGAACGATTGCGGGCGCTGGGAAGTGAATCCTTACCTACCGTCGATGCAAAACGATTGGAAACATCGAATATCACGTATTCGTCCCAATTATCGATGGAAAGACCGATTGCGGGAGCTGGGATGTGAATCCTTACCTACCGTCGATGCAAAGCGATTGGAAACATCGAATATCACGTATTCGTGCCAATTATCGATAGAAAGAACGATTGCGGGAGCTGGGAAGTGAATCCTTACCTACCGTCGATGCAAAACGATTGGAAACATCGAATATCACGTATTCGTGCCAATTATCGATAGAAAGAACGATTGCGGGCGCTGGGAAGTGAATCCTTACCTACCATCGATGCAAAACGATTGGAAACATCGAATATCACGTATTCGTGCCAATTATCGTTGGAAAGAACGATTGCGGCAGCTGGGAAGTGAATCCTTACCTACCGTCGATGCAAAACGATTGGAAACATCGAATATCACGTATTCGTGCCAAAGATCGAAAGAAAAAACGATTGCGGGCGCTGGGAAGTGAATCCTTACCTACCGTCGATGCAAAACGATTGGAAACATCGAATATCACGTATTCGTGCCAATTATCGATGGAAAGACCGATTGCGGGAGCTGGGAAGTGAATCCTTACCTACCGTCGATGCAAAACGATTGGAAACATCGAATATCACGTATTCGTGCCAATTATCGTTGGAAAGAACGATTGCGGGAGCTGGGAAGTGAATCCTTACCTACCGTCGATGCAAAACGGTTGGAAACATCGAATATCACGTATTCGTGCCAATTATCGATAGAAAGAACGATTGCGGGCGCTGGGATGTGAATCCTTACCTTCCATCGATGCAAAACGATTGGAAACATCGAATATCACGTATTCGTGCCAATTATCGATAGGAAGAACGATTGCGGGAGCTGGGAAGTGAATCCTTACCTACCGTCGATGCAAAACGGTTGGAAACATCGAATATCACGTATTCGTGCCAATTATCGATAGAAAGAACGATTGCGGGCGCTGGGATGTGAATCCTTACCTTCCATCGATGCAAAACGATTGGAAACATCGAATATCACGTATTCGTGCCAATTATCGATAGAAAGAACGATTGCGGGAGCTTGGAAGTGAATCGTTACCTACCGTCGATGCAGGACGAATGGAAACATCGAATTTAACCTATTCGTGCCAATTATCGATAGAAACAACGATTGCGGCAGCTGGGAAGTGAATCCTTACCTACCGTCGATGCAAAACGATTGGAAACATCGAATATCACGTATTCGTGCCAAAGATCGAAATAAAAAACGAATGCGGGCGCTGGGAAGTGAATCCTTACCTACCGTCGATGCAAAACGATTGGAAACATCGAATATCACGTATTCGTGCCAATTATCGATGGAAAGACCGATTGCGGGCGCTGGGATGTGAATCCTTACCTTCCATCGATGCAAAACGATTGGAAACATCGAATATCACGTATTCGTGCCAATTATCGATAGAAAGAACGATTGCGGGAGCTTGGAAGTGAATCTTTACCTACCGTCGATGCAGGACGAATGGAAACATCGAATTTAACCTATTCGTGCCAATTATCGATAGAAACAACGATTGCGGCAGCTGGGAAGTGAATCCTTACCTACCGTCGATGCAAAACGATTGGAAACATCGAATATCACGTATTCGTGCCAATTATCGATAGAAAGAACGATTGCGGGAGCTGGGAAGTGAATCCTTATCGACCGTCGATGCAAACGATTGAAAACATCGAATAACACGCCTTCGTGCCAATTATAGATAGAAAGAACGATTGCGGGCGCTGGGAAGTGAATCCTTACCTACCGTCGATGCAAAACGATTGGAAACATCGAATATCACGTATTCGTCCCAATTATCGATGGAAAGACCGATTGCGGGAGCTGGGATGTGAATCCTTACCTACCGTCGATGCAAAGCGATTGGAAACATCGAATATCACGTATTCGTGCCAATTATCGATAGAAAGAACGATTGCGGGAGCTGGGAAGTGAATCCTTACCTACCGTCGATGCAAAACGATTGGAAACATCGAATATCACGTATTCGTGCCAATTATCGATAGAAAGAACGATTGCGGGCGCTGGGAAGTGAATCCTTACCTACCATCGATGCAAAACGATTGGAAACATCGAATATCACGTATTCGTGCCAATTATCGTTGGAAAGAACGATTGCGGGAGCTGGGAAGTGAATCCTTACCTACCGTCGATGCAAAACGATTGGAAACATCGAATATCACGTATTCGTGCCAATTATCGATAGAAAGAACGATTGCGGGAGCTGGGAAGTGAATCCTTACCTACCGTCGATGCAAAACGATTGGAAACATCGAATATCACGTATTCGTGCCAAAGATCGATAGAAAAAACGATTGCGGGCGCTGGGAAGTGAATCATTTCCTACCGTCGATGCAAAACGGTTGGAAAGATCGAATATCACGTATTCGTGCCAATTATCGATAGAAAGAACGATTGCGGGAGCTGGGAAGTGAATCCTTACCTACCGTCGATGCAAAACGATTGGAAACATCGAGTATCACGTATTCGTGCCAATTATCGATAGAAAGAACGATTGCGGGCGCTGGGAAGTGAATCCTTACCTACCATCGATGCAAAACGATTGGAAACATCGAATATCGCGTATTCGTGCCAATTATCGTTGGAAAGAACGATTGCGGGAGCTGGGAAGTGAATCCTTACCTACCGTCGATGCAAAACGATTGGAAACATCGAATATCACGTATTCGTGCCAATTATTGATAGAAAGAACGATTGCGGGAGCTGGGAAGTGAATCCTTACCTACCGTCGATGCAAAACGATTGGAAACTTCGAATATCACGTATTCGTGCCAATTATCGATAGAAAGAACGATTGCGGGCGCTGGGAAGTGAATCTTTACCTACAGTCGATGCAAAACGATTGGAAACATCGAATATCACGTATTCGTGCCAAAGATCGATAGAAAAAACGATTGCGGGCGCTGGGAAGTGAATCCTTACCTACCGTCGATGCAAAACGGTTGGAAAGATCGAATATCACGTATTCGTGCCAATTATCGATAGAAAGAACGATTCCGGGCGCTGGGATGTGAATCCTTACCTTCCATCGTTGCAAAACGATTGGAAACATCGAATATCACGTATTCGTGCCAATTATCGATAGAAAGAACGATTGCGGGAGCTTGGAAGTGAATCTTTACCTACCGTCGATGCAGGACGAATGGAAACATCGAATTTAACCTATTCGTGCCAATTATCGATAGAAACAACGATTGCGGCAGCTGGGAAGTGAATCCTTACCTACCGTCGATGCAAAACGATTGGAAACATCGAATATCACGTATTCGTGCCAAAGATCGAAAGAAAAAACGATTGCGGGCGCTGGGAAGTGAATCCTTACCTACCGTCGATGCAAAACGATTGGAAACATCGAATATCACGTATTCGTGCCAATTATCGATGGAAAGACCGATTGCGGGAGCTGGGAAGTGAATCCTTACCTACCGTCGATGCAAAACGATTGGAAACATCGAATATCACGTATTCGTGCCAATTATCGATGGAAAGACCGATTGCGGGAGCTGGGATGTGAATCCTTACCTACCGTCGATGCAAAGCGATTGGAAACATCGAATATCACGTATTCGTGCCAATTATCGATAGAAAGAACGATTGCGGGAGCTGGGAAGTGAATCCTTACCTACCGTCGATGCAAAACGATTGGAAACATCGAATATCACGTATTCGTGCCAATTATCGATAGAAAGAACGATTGCGGGCGCTGGGAAGTGAATCCTTACCTACCATCGATGCAAAACGATTGGAAACATCGAATATCACGTATTCGTGCCAATTATCGTTGGAAAGAACGATTGCGGGAGCTGGGAAGTGAATCCTTACCTACCGTCGATGCAAAACGATTGGAAACATCGAATATCACGTATTCGTGCCAATTATCGATAGAAAGAACGATTGCGGGAGCTGGGAAGTGAATCCTTACCTACCGTCGATGCAAAACGATTGGAAACATCGAATATCACGTATTCGTGCCAAAGATCGATAGAAAAAACGATTGCGGGCGCTGGGAAGTGAATCATTTCCTACCGTCGATGCAAAACGGTTGGAAAGATCGAATATCACGTATTCGTGCCAATTATCGATAGAAAGAACGATTGCGGGAGCTGGGAAGTGAATCCTTACCTACCGTCGATGCAAAACGATTGGAAACATCGAATATCACGTATTCGTGCCAATTATCGATAGAAAGAACGATTGCGGGCGCTGGGAAGTGAATCCTTACCTACCATCGATGCAAAACGATTGGAAACATCGAATATCGCGTATTCGTGCCAATTATCGTTGGAAAGAACGATTGCGGGAGCTGGGAAGTGAATCCTTACCTACCGTCGATGCAAAACGATTGGAAACATCGAATATCACGTATTCGTGCCAATTATTGATAGAAAGAACGATTGCGGGAGCTGGGAAGTGAATCCTTACCTACCGTCGATGCAAAACGATTGGAAACTTCGAATATCGCGTATTCGTGCCAATTATCGATAGAAAGAACGATTGCGGGCGCTGGGAAGTGAATCTTTACCTACAGTCGATGCAAAACGATTGGAAACATCGAATATCACGTATTCGTGCCAAAGATCGATAGAAAAAACGATTGCGGGCGCTGGGAAGTGAATCCTTACCTACCGTCGATGCAAAACGGTTGGAAAGATCGAATATCACGTATTCGTGCCAATTATCGATAGAAAGAACGATTGCGGGCGCTGGGATGTGAATCCTTACCTTCCATCGATGCAAAACGATTGGAAACATCGAATATCACGTATTCGTGCCAATTATCGATAGAAAGAACGATTGCGGGAGCTTGGAAGTGAATCTTTACCTACCGTCGATGCAGGACGAATGGAAACATCGAATTTAACCTATTCGTGCCAATTATCGATAGAAACAACGATTGCGGCAGCTGGGAAGTGAATCCTTACCTACCGTCGATGCAAAACGATTGGAAACATCGAATATCACGTATTCGTGCCAAAGATCGAAAGAAAAAACGATTGCGGGCGCTGGGAAGTGAATCCTTACCTACCGTCGATGCAAAACGATTGGAAACATCGAATATCACGTATTCGTGCCAATTATCGATGGAAAGACCGATTGCGGGAGCTGGGAAGTGAATCCTTACCTACCGTCGATGCAAAACGATTGGAAACATCGAATATCACGTATTCGTGCCAATTATCGTTGGAAAGAACGATTGCGGGAGCTGGGAAGTGAATCCTTACCTACCGTCGATGCAAAACGGTTGGAAACATCGAATATCACGTATTCGTGCCAATTATCGATAGAAAGAACGATTGCGGGCGCTGGGATGTGAATCCTTACCTTCCATCGATGCAAAACGATTGGAAACATCGAATATCACAAATTCGTGCCAATTATCGATAGAAAGAACGATTGCGGGAGCTGGGAAGTGAATCCTTACATACCGTCGATGCAAAACGGTTGGAAACATCGAATATCACGTATTCGTGCCAATTATCGATAGAAAGAACGATTGCGGGCGCTGGGATGTGAATCCTTACCTTCCATCGATGCAAAACGATTGGAAACATCGAATATCACGTATTCGGGCCAATTATCGATAGAAAGAACGATTGCGGGAGCTTGGAAGTGAATCTTCACCTACCGTCGATGCAGGACGAATGGAAACATCGAATTTAACCTATTCGTGCCAATTATCGATAGAAACAACGATTGCGGCAGCTGGGAAGTGAATCCTTACCTACCGTCGATGCAAAACGATTGGAAACATCGAATATCACGTATTCGTGCCAATTATCGATAGAAAGAACGATTGCGGGAGCTGGGAAGTGAATCCTTATCGACCGTCGATGCAAACGATTGAAAACATCGAATAACATGCCTTCGTGCCAATTATAGATAGAAAGAACGATTGCGGGCGCTGGGAAGTGAATCCTTACCTACCGTCGATGCAAAACGATTGGAAACATCGAATATCACGTATTCGTCCGAATTATCGATGGAAAGACCGATTGCGGGAGCTGGGAAGTGAATCCTTACCTACCGTCGATGCAAAGCGATTGGAAACATCGAATATCACGTATTCGTGCCAATTATCGATAGAAAGAACGATTGCGGGAGCTGGGAAGTGAATCCTTACCTACCGTCGATGCAAAACGATTGGAAACATCGAATATCACGTATTCGTGCCAATTATCGATAGAAAGAACGATTGCGGGCGCTGGGAAGTGAATCCTTACCTACCATCGATGCAAAACGATTGGAAACATCGAATATCACGTATTCGTGCCAATTATCGTTGGAAAGAACGATTGCTGGAGCTGGGAAGTGAATCCTTACCTACCGTCGATGCAAAACGATTGGAAACATCGAATATCACGTATTCGTGCCAATTATCGATAGAAAGAACGATTGCGGGAGCTGGGAAGTGAATCCTTACCTACCGTCGATGCAAAACGTTTGGAAACTTCGAATATCACGTATTCGTGCCAATTATCGATAGAAAGAACGATTGCGGGCGCTGGGAAGTGAATCTTTACCTACAGTCGATGCAAAACGATTGGAAACATCGAATATCACGTATTCGTGCCAAAGATCGACAGAAAAAACGATTGCGGGCGCTGGGAAGTGAATCCTTACCTACCGTCGGTGCAAAACGGTTGGAAAGATCGAATATCACGTATTCGTGCCAATTATCGATAGAAAGAACGATTGCGGGCGCTGGGATGTGAATCCTTACCTTCCATCGATGCAAAACGATTGGAAACATCGAATATCACGTATTCGTGCCAATTATCGATAGAAAGAACGATTGCGGGAGCTTGGAAGTGAATCTTTACCTACCGTCGATGCAGGACGAATGGAAACATCGAATTTAACCTATTCGTGCCAATTATCGATAGAAACAACGATTGCGGCAGCTGGGAAGTGAATCCTTACCTTCCATCGATGCAAAACGATTGGAAACATCGAATATCACGTATTCGTGCCAATTATCGATAGAAAGAACGATTGCGGGAGCTGGGAAGTGAATCCTTACCTACCGTCGATGCAAAACGGTTGGAAACATCGAATATCACGTATTCGTGCCAATTATCGATAGAAAGAACGATTGCGGGCGCTGGGATGTGAATCCTTACCTTCCATCGATGCAAAACGATTGGAAACATCGAATATCACGTATTCGTGCCAATTATCGATAGAAAGAACGATTGCGGGAGCTGGGAAGTGAATCCTTATCGACCGTCGATGCAAACGATTGAAAACATCGAATAACACGCCTTCGTGCCAATTATAGATAGAAAGAACGATTGCGGGCGCTGGGAAGTGAATCCTTACCTACCATCGATGCAAAACGATTGGAAACATCGAATATCACGTATTCGTGCCAATTATCGTTGGAAAGAACGATTGCGGGAGCTGGGAAGTGAATCCTTACCTACCGTCGATGCAAAACGATTGGAAACATCGAATATCACGTATTCGTCCCAATTATCGATGGAAAGACCGATTGCGGGAGCTGGGAAGTGAATCCTTACCTACCGTCAATGCAAAGCGATTGGAAACATCGAATATCACGTATTCGTGCCAATTATCGATAGAAAGAACGATTGCGGGAGCTGGGAAGTGAATCCTTACCTACCGTCGATGCAAAACGATTGGAAACATCGAATATCACGTATTCGTGCCAATTATCGATAGAAAGAACGATTGCGGGCGCTGGGAAGTGAATCCTTACCTACCATCGATGCAAAACGATTGGAAACATCGAATATCACGTATTCGTGCCAATTATCGTTGGAAAGAACGATTGCGGGAGCTGGGAAGTGAATCCTTACCTACCGTCGATGCAAAACGATTGGAAACATCGAATATCACGTATTCGTGCCAATTATCGTTGGAAAGAACGATTGCGGGAGCTGGGAAGTGAATCCTTACCTACCGTCGATGCAAAACGGTTGGAAACATCGAATATCACGTATTCGTGCCAATTATTGATAGAAAGAACGATTGCGGGAGCTGGGAAGTGAATCCTTACCTACCGTCGATGCAAAACGATTGGAAACTTCGAATATCACGTATTCGTGCCAATTATCGATAGAAAGAACGATTGCGGGCGCTGGGAAGTGAATCTTTACCTACAGTCGATGCAAAACGATTGGAAACATCGAATATCACGTATTCGTGCCAAAGATCGATAGAAAAAACGATTGCGGGCGCTGGGAAGTGAATCCTTACCTACCGTCGATGCAAAACGGTTGGAAAGATCGAATATCACGTATTCGTGCCAATTATCGATAGAAAGAACGATTGCGGGCGCTGGGATGTGAATCCTTACCTTCCATCGATGCAAAACGATTGGAAACATCGAATATCACGTATTCGTGCCAATTATCGATAGAAAGAACGATTGCGGGAGCTTGGAAGTGAATCTTTACCTACCGTCGATGCAGGACGAATGGAAACATCGAATTTAACCTATTCGTGCCAATTATCGATAGAAACAACGATTGCGGCAGCTGGGAAGTGAATCCTTACCTACCGTCGATGCAAAACGATTGGAAACATCGAATATCACGTATTCGTGCCAAAGATCGAAAGAAAAAACGATTGCGGGCGCTGGGAAGTGAATCCTTACCTACCGTCGATGCAAAACGATTGGAAACATCGAATATCACGTATTCGTGCCAATTATCGATGGAAAGACCGATTGCGGGAGCTGGGAAGTGAATCCTTACCTACCGTCGATGCAAAACGATTGGAAACATCGAATATCACGTATTCGTGCCAATTATCGTTGGAAAGAACGATTGCGGGAGCTGGGAAGTGAATCCTTACCTACCGTCGATGCAAAACGGTTGGAAACATCGAATATCACGTATTCGTGCCAATTATCGATAGAAAGAACGATTGCGGGCGCTGGGATGTGAATCCTTACCTTCCATCGATGCAAAACGATTGGAAACATCGAATATCACGTATTCGTGCCAATTATCGATAGAAAGAACGATTGCGGGAGCTGGGAAGTGAATCCTTACATACCGTCGATGCAAAACGGTTGGAAACATCGAATATCACGTATTCGTGCCAATTATCGATAGAAAGAACGATTGCGGGCGCTGGGATGTGAATCCTTACCTTCCATCGATGCAAAACGATTGGAAACATCGAATATCACGTATTCGTGCCAATTATCGATAGAAAGAACGATTGCGGGAGCTTGGAAGTGAATCTTCACCTACCGTCGATGCAGGACGAATGGAAACATCGAATTTAACCTATTCGTGCCAATTATCGATAGAAACAACGATTGCGGCAGCTGGGAAGTGAATCCTTACCTACCGTCGATGCAAAACGATTGGAAACATCGAATATCACGTATTCGTGCCAATTATCGATAGAAAGAACGATTGCGGGAGCTGGGAAGTGAATCCTTATCGACCGTCGATGCAGACGATTGAAAACATCGAATAACACGCCTTCGTGCCAATTATAGATAGAAAGAACGATTGCGGGCGCTGGGAAGTGAATCCTTACCTACCGTCGATGCAAAACGATTGGAAACATCGAATATCACGTATTCGTCCGAATTATCGATGGAAAGACCGATTGCGGGAGCTGGGAAGTGAATCCTTACCTACCGTCGATGCAAAGCGATTGGAAACATCGAATATCACGTATTCGTGCCAATTATCGATAGAAAGAACGATTGCGGGAGCTGGGAAGTGAATCCTTACCTACCGTCGATGCAAAACGATTGGAAACATCGAATATCACGTATTCGTGCCAATTATCGATAGAAAGAACGATTGCGGGCGCTGGGAAGTGAATCCTTACCTACCATCGATGCAAAACGATTGGAAACATCGAATATCACGTATTCGTGCCAATTATCGTTGGAAAAGAACGATTGCTGGAGCTGGGAAGTGAATCCTTACCTACCGTCGATGCAAAACGATTGGAAACATCGAATATCACGTATTCGTGCCAATTATCGATAGAAAGAACGATTGCGGGAGCTGGGAAGTGAATCCTTACCTACCGTCGATGCAAAACGTTTGGAAACTTCGAATATCACGTATTCGTGCCAATTATCGATAGAAAGAACGATTGCGGGCGCTGGGAAGTGAATCTTTACCTACAGTCGATGCAAAACGATTGGAAACATCGAATATCACGTATTCGTGCCAAAGATCGACAGAAAAAACGATTGCGGGCGCTGGGAAGTGAATCCTTACCTACCGTCGGTGCAAAACGGTTGGAAAGATCGAATATCACGTATTCGTGCCAATTATCGATAGAAAGAACGATTGCGGGCGCTGGGATGTGAATCCTTACCTTCCATCGATGCAAAACGATTGGAAACATCGAATATCACGTATTCGTGCCAATTATCGATAAAAAGAACGATTGCGGGAGCTTGGAAGTGAATCTTTACCTACCGTCGATGCAGGACGAATGGAAACATCGAATTTAACCTATTCGTGCCAATTATCGATAGAAACAACGATTGCGGCAGCTGGGAAGTGAATCCTTACCTTCCATCGATGCAAAACGATTGGAAACATCGAATATCACGTATTCGTGCCAATTATCGATGGAAAGACCGATTGCGGGAGCTGGGAAGTGAATCCTTACCTACCGTCGATGCAAAACGATTGGAAACATCGAATATCACGTATTCGTGCCAATTATCGTTGGAAAGAACGATTGCGGGAGCTGGGAAGTGAATCCTTACCTACCGTCGATGCAAAACGGTTGGAAACATCGAATATCACGTATTCGTGCCAATTATCGATAGAAAGAACGATTGCGGGCGCTGGGATGTGAATCCTTACCTTCCATCGATGCAAAACGATTGGAAACATCGAATATCACGTATTCGTGCCAATTATCGATAGAAAGAACGATTGCGGGAGCTGGGAAGTGAATCCTTACATACCGTCGATGCAAAACGGTTGGAAACATCGAATATCACGTATTCGTGCCAATTATCGATAGAAAGAACGATTGCGGGAGCTGGGAAGTGAATCCTTACATACCGTCGATGCAAAACGGTTGGAAACATCGAATATCACGTATTCGTGCCAATTATCGATAGAAAGAACGATTGCGGGCGCTGGGATGTGAATCCTTACCTTCCATCGATGCAAAACGATTGGAAACATCGAATATCACGTATTCGTGCCAATTATCGATAGAAAGAACGATTGCGGGAGCTTGGAAGTGAATCTTCACCTACCGTCGATGCAGGACGAATGGAAACATCGAATTTAACCTATTCGTGCCAATTATCGATAGAAACAACGATTGCGGCAGCTGGGAAGTGAATCCTTACCTACCGTCGATGCAAAACGATTGGAAACATCGAATATCACGTATTCGTGCCAATTATCGATAGAAAGAACGATTGCGGGAGCTGGGAAGTGAATCCTTATCGACCGTCGATGCAAACGATTGAAAACATCGAATAACACGCCTTCGTGCCAATTATAGATAGAAAGAACGATTGCGGGCGCTGGGAAGTGAATCCTTACCTACCGTCGATGCAAAACGATTGGAAACATCGAATATCACGTATTCGTCCGAATTATCGATGGAAAGACCGATTGCGGGAGCTGGGAAGTGAATCCTTACCTACCGTCGATGCAAAGCGATTGGAAACATCGAATATCACGTATTCGTGCCAATTATCGATAGAAAGAACGATTGCGGGAGCTGGGAAGTGAATCCTTACCTACCGTCGATGCAAAACGATTGGAAACATCGAATATCACGTATTCGTGCCAATTATCGATAGAAAGAACGATTGCGGGCGCTGGGAAGTGAATCCTTACCTACCATCGATGCAAAACGATTGGAAACATCGAATATCACGTATTCGTGCCAATTATCGTTGGAAAAGAACGATTGCTGGAGCTGGGAAGTGAATCCTTACCTACCGTCGATGCAAAACGATTGGAAACATCGAATATCACGTATTCGTGCCAATTATCGATAGAAAGAACGATTGCGGGAGCTGGGAAGTGAATCCTTACCTACCGTCGATGCAAAACGTTTGGAAACTTCGAATATCACGTATTCGTGCCAATTATCGATAGAAAGAACGATTGCGGGCGCTGGGAAGTGAATCTTTACCTACAGTCGATGCAAAACGATTGGAAACATCGAATATCACGTATTCGTGCCAAAGATCGACAGAAAAAACGATTGCGGGCGCTGGGAAGTGAATCCTTACCTACCGTCGGTGCAAAACGGTTGGAAAGATCGAATATCACGTATTCGTGCCAATTATCGATAGAAAGAACGATTGCGGGCGCTGGGATGTGAATCCTTACCTTCCATCGATGCAAAACGATTGGAAACATCGAATATCACGTATTCGTGCCAATTATCGATAGAAAGAACGATTGCGGGAGCTTGGAAGTGAATCTTTACCTACCGTCGATGCAGGACGAATGGAAACATCGAATTTAACCTATTCGTGCCAATTATCGATAGAAACAACGATTGCGGCAGCTGGGAAGTGAATCCTTACCTTCCATCGATGCAAAACGATTGGAAACATCGAATATCACGTATTCGTGCCAATTATCGATAGAAAGAACGATTGCGGGAGCTGGGAAGTGAATCCTTACCTACCGTCGATGCAAAACGGTTGGAAACATCGAATATCACGTATTCGTGCCAATTATCGATAGAAAGAACGATTGCGGGCGCTGGGATGTGAATCCTTACCTTCCATCGATGCAAAACGATTGGAAACATCGAATATCACGTATTCGTGCCAATTATCGATAGAAAGAACGATTGCGGGAGCTGGGAAGTGAATCCTTATCGACCGTCGATGCAAACGATTGAAAACATCGAATAACACGCCTTCGTGCCAATTATAGATAGAAAGAACGATTGCGGGCGCTGGGAAGTGAATCCTTACCTACCATCGATGCAAAACGATTGGAAACATCGAATATCACGTATTCGTGCCAATTATCGTTGGAAAGAACGATTGCGGGAGCTGGGAAGTGAATCCTTACCTACCGTCGATGCAAAACGATTGGAAACATCGAATATCACGTATTCGTCCCAATTATCGATGGAAAGACCGATTGCGGGAGCTGGGAAGTGAATCCTTACCTACCGTCAATGCAAAGCGATTGGAAACATCGAATATCACGTATTCGTGCCAATTATCGATAGAAAGAACGATTGCGGGAGCTGGGAAGTGAATCCTTACCTACCGTCGATGCAAAACGATTGGAAACATCGAATATCACGTATTCGTGCCAATTATCGATAGAAAGAACGATTGCGGGCGCTGGGAAGTGAATCCTTACCTACCATCGATGCAAAACGATTGGAAACATCGAATATCACGTATTCGTGCCAATTATCGTTGGAAAGAACGATTGCGGGAGCTGGGAAGTGAATCCTTACCTACCGTCGATGCAAAACGATTGGAAACATCGAATATCACGTATTCGTGCCAATTATCGATAGAAAGAACGATTGCGGGAGCTGGGAAGTGAATCCTTACCTACCGTCGATGCAAAACGATTGGAAACATCGAATATCACGTATTCGTGCCAAAGATCGATAGAAAAAACGATTGCGGGCGCTGGGAAGTGAATCCTTTCCTACCGTCGATGCAAAACGGTTGGAAAGATCGAATATCACGTATTCGTGCCAATTATCGATAGAAAGAACGATTGCGGGCGCTGGGATGTGAATCCTTACCTTCCATCGATGCAAAACGATTGGAAACATCGAATATCACGTATTCGTGCCAATTATCGATAGAAAGAACGATTGCGGGAGCTGGGAAGTGAATCCTTACCTACCGTCGATGCAAAACGGTTGGAAACATCGAATATCACGTATTCGTGCCAATTATCGATAGAAAGAACGATTGCGGGCGCTGGGATGTGAATCCTTACCTTCCATCGATGCAAAACGATTGGAAACATCGAATATCACGTATTCGTGCCAATTATCGATAGAAAGAACGATTGCGGGAGCTGGGAAGTGAATCCTTATCGACCGTCGATGCAAACGATTGAAAACATCGAATAACACGCCTTCGTGCCAATTATAGATAGAAAGAACGATTGCGGGCGCTGGGAAGTGAATCCTTACCTACCATCGATGCAAAACGATTGGAAACATCGAATATCACGTATTCGTGCCAATTATCGTTGGAAAGAACGATTGCGGGAGCTGGGAAGTGAATCCTTACCTACCGTCGATGCAAAACGATTGGAAACATCGAATATCACGTATTCGTCCCAATTATCGATGGAAAGACCGATTGCGGGAGCTGGGAAGTGAATCCTTACCTACCGTCAATGCAAAGCGATTGGAAACATCGAATATCACGTATTCGTGCCAATTATCGATAGAAAGAACGATTGCGGGAGCTGGGAAATGAATCCTTACCTACCGTCGATGCAAAACGATTGGAAACATCGAATATCACGTATTCGTGCCAATTATCGATAGAAAGAACGATTGCGGGCGCTGGGAAGTGAATCCTTACCTACCATCGATGCAAAACGATTGGAAACATCGAATATCACGTATTCGTGCCAATTATCGTTGGAAAGAACGATTGCGGGAGCCGGGAAGTGAATCCTTACCTACCGTCGATGCAAAACGATTGGAAACATCGAATATCACGTATTCGTGCCAATTATCGATAGAAAGAACGATTGCGGGAGCTGGGAAGTGAATCCTTACCTACCGTCGATGCAAAACGATTGGAAACATCGAATATCACGTATTCGTGCCAAAGATCGATAGAAAAAACGATTGCGGGCGCTGGGAAGTGAATCCTTTCCTACCGTCGATGCAAAACGGTTGGAAAGATCGAATATCACGTATTCGTGCCAATTATCGATAGAAAGAACGATTGCGGGCGCTGGGATGTGAATCCTTACCTTCCATCGATGCAAAACGATTGGAAACATCGAATATCACGTATTCGTGCCAATTATCGATAGAAAGAACGATTGCGGGAGCTTGGAAGTGAATCTTTACCTACCGTCGATGCAGGACGAATGGAAACATCGAATTTAACCTATTCGTGCCAATTATCGATAGAAACAACGATTGCGGCAGCTGGGAAGTGAATCCTTACCTACCGTCGATGCAAAACGATTGGAAACATCGAATATCACGTATTCGTGCCAATTATCGATAGAAAGAACGATTGCGGGAGCTGGGAAGTGAATCCTTATCTACCGTCGATGCAAACGATTGAAAACATCGAATAACACGCCTTCGTGCTAATTATAGATAGAAAGAACGATTGCGGGCGCTGGGAAGTGAATCCTTACCTACCGTCGATGCAAAACGATTGGAAACATCGAATATCACGTATTCGTGCCAATTATCGTTGGAAAGAACGATTGCGGGAGCTGGGAAGTGAATCCTTACCTACCGTAGATGCAAAACGGTTGGAAACATCGAATATCACGTATTCGTGCCAATTATCGATAGAAAGAACGATTGCGGGCGCTGGGATGTGAATCCTTACCTTCCATCGATGCAAAACGAATGGAAACATCGAATATCACGTATTCGTGCCAATTATCGATAGAAAGAACGATTGCGGGAGCTGGGAAGTGAATCCTTACCTACCGTCGATGCAAAACGGTTGGAAACATCGAATATCACGTATTCGTGCCAATTATCGATAGAAAGAACGATTGCGGGCGCTGGGATGTGAATCCTTACCTTCCATCGATGCAAAACGATTGGAAACATCGAATATCACGTATTCGTGCCAATTATCGATAGAAAGAACGATTGCGGGAGCTTGGAAGTGAATCTTTACCTACCGTCGATGCAGGACGAATGGAAACATCGAATTTAACCTATTCGTGCCAATTATCGATAGAAACAACGATTGCGGCAGCTGGGAAGTGAATCCTTACCTACCGTCGATGCAAAACGATTGGAAACATCGAATATCACGTATTCGTGCCAATTATCGATAGAAAGAACGATTGCGGGCGCTGGGATGTGAATCCTTACCTTCCATCGATGCAAAACGATTGGAAACATCGAATATCACGTATTCGTGCCAATTATCGATAGAAAGAACGATTGCGGGCGCTGGGAAGTGAATCCTTACCTACCGTCGATGCAAAACGATTGGAAACATCGAATATCACGTATTCGTGCCAATTATCGTTGGAAAGAACGATTGCGGGAGCTGGGAAGTGAATCCTTACCTACCGTAGATGCAAAACGGTTGGAAACATCGAATATCACGTATTCGTGCCAATTATCGATAGAAAGAACGATTGCGGGCGCTGGGATGTGAATCCTTACCTTCCATCGATGCAAAACGAATGGAAACATCGAATATCACGTATTCGTGCCAATTATCGATAGAAAGAACGATTGCGGGAGCTGGGAAGTGAATCCTTACCTACCGTCGATGCAAAACGGTTGGAAACATCGAATATCACGTATTCGTGCCAATTATCGATAGAAAGAACGATTGCGGGCGCTGGGATGTGAATCCTTACCTTCCATCGATGCAAAACGATTGGAAACATCGAATATCACGTATTCGTGCCAATTATCGATAGAAAGAACGATTGCGGGAGCTTGGAAGTGAATCTTTACCTACCGTCGATGCAGGACGAATGGAAACATCGAATTTAACCTATTCGTGCCAATTATCGATAGAAACAACGATTGCGGCAGCTGGGAAGTGAATCCTTACCTACCGTCGATGCAAAACGATTGGAAACATCGAATATCACGTATTCGTGCCAATTATCGATAGAAAGAACGATTGCGGGAGCTGGGAAGTGAATCCTTACCTACCGTCGATGCAAAACGATTGGAAACATCGAATATCACGTATTCGTGCCAATTATCGATAGAAAGAACGATTGCGGGCGCTGGGAAGTGAATCCTTACCTACCATCGATGCAAAACGATTGGAAACATCGAATATCGCGTATTCGTGCCAATTATCGTTGGAAAGAACGATTGCGGGCGCTGGGAAGTGAATCTTTACCTACAGTCGATGCAAAACGATTGGAAACATCGAATATCACGTATTCGTGCCAAAGATCGATAGAAAAAACGATTGCGGGCGCTGGGAAGTGAATCCTTACCTACCGTCGATGCAAAACGATTGGAAACATCGAATATCACGTATTCGTGCCAATTATCGATAGAAAGAACGATTGCGGGAGCTGGGAAGTGAATCCTTACCTACCGTCGATGCAAAACGGTTGGAAACATCGAATATCACGTATTCGTGCCAATTATCGATAGAAAGAACGATTGCGGGCGCTGGGATGTGAATCCTTACCTTCCATCGATGCAAAACGATTGGAAACATCGAATATCACGTATTCGTGCCAATTATCGATAGAAAGAACGATTGCGGGAGCTTGGAAGTGAATCTTTACCTACCGTCGATGCAGGACGAATGGAAACATCGAATTTAACCTATACGTGCCAATTATCGATAGAAACAACGATTGCGGCAGCTGGGAAGTGAATCCTTACCTACCGTCGATGCAAAACGATTGGAAACATCGAATATCACGTATTCGTGCCAATTATCGATAGAAAGAACGATTGCGGGAGCTGGGAAGTGAATCCTTATCGACCGTCGATGCAAACGATTGAAAACATCGAATAACACGCCTTCGTGCCAATTATAGATAGAAAGAACGATTGCGGGCGCTGGGAAGTGAATCCTTACCTACCGTCGATGCAAAACGATTGGAAACATCGAATATCACGTATTCGTCCCAATTATCGATGGAAAGACCGATTGCGGGAGCTGGGAAGTGAATCCTTACCTACCGTCGATGCAAAGCGATTGGAAACATCGAATATCACGTATTCGTGCCAATTATCGATAGAAAGAACGATTGCGGGAGCTGGGAAGTGAATCCTTACCTACCGTCGATGCAAAACGATTGGAAACATCGAATATCACGTATTCGTGCCAATTATCGTTGGAAAGAACGATTGCGGGAGCTGGGAAGTGAATCCTTACCTACCGTCGATGCAAAACGATTGGAAACATCGAATATCACGTATTCGTGCCAATTATCGATAGAAAGAACGATTGCGGGAGCTGGGAAGTGAATCCTTACCTACCGTCGATGCAAAACGATTGGAAACATCGAATATCACGTATTCGTGCCAATTATCGTTGGAAAGAACGATTGCGGGAGCTGGGAAGTGAATCCTTACCTACCGTCGATGCAAAACGATTGGAAACATCGAATATCACGTATTCGTGCCAATTATCGATAGAAAGAACGATTGCGGGAGCTGGGAAGTGAATCCTTACCTACCGTCGATGCAAAACGATTGGAAACTTCGAATATCACGTATTCGTGCCAATTATCGATAGAAAGAACGATTGCGGGCGCTGGGATGTGAATCCTTACCTTCCATCGATGCAAAACGATTGGAAACATCGAATATCACGTATTCGTGCCAATTATCGATAGAAAGAACGATTGCGGGAGCTTGGAAGTGAATCTTTACCTACCGTCGATGCAGGACGAATGGAAACATCGAATTTAACCTATTCGTGCCAATTATCGATAGAAACAACGATTGCGGCAGCTGGGAAGTGAATCCTTACCTACCGTCGATGCAAAACGATTGGAAACATCGAATATCACGTATTCGTGCCAATTATCGATAGAAAGAACGATTGCGGGAGCTGGGAAGTGAATCCTTATCGACCGTCGATGCAAACGATTGAAAACATCGAATAACACGCCTTCGTGCCAATTATAGATAGAAAGAACGATTGCGGGCGCTGGGAAGTGAATGCTTACCTACCGTCGATGCAAAACGATTGGAAACATCGAATATCACGTATTCGTCCCAATTATCGATGGAAAGACCGATTGCGGGAGCTGGGAAGTGAATCCTTACCTACCGTCGATGCAAAGCGATTGGAAACATCGAATATCACGTATTCGTGCCAATTATCGATAGAAAGAACGATTGCGGGAGCTGGGAAGTGAATCCTTACCTACCGTCGATGCAAAACGATTGGAAACATCGAATATCACGTATTCGTGCCAATTATCGATAGAAAGAACGATTGCGGGCGCTGGGAAGTGAATCCTTACCTACCATCGATGCAAAACGATTGGAAACATCGAATATCACGTATTCGTGCCAATTATCGTTGGAAAGAACGATTGCGGGAGCTGGGAAGTGAATCCTTACCTACCGTCGATGCAAAACGATTGGAAACATCGAATATCACGTATTCGTGCCAATTATCGATAGAAAGAACGATTGCGGGAGCTGGGAAGTGAATCCTTACCTACCGTCGATGCAAAACGATTGGAAACTTCGAATATCACGTATTCGTGCCAATTATCGATAGAAAGAACGATTGCGGGAGCTTGGAAGTGAATCGTTACCTACCGTCGATGCAGGACGAATGGAAACATCGAATTTAACCTATTCGTGCCAATTATCGATAGAAACAACGATTGCGGCAGCTGGGAAGTGAATCCTTACCTACCGTCGATGCAAAACGATTGGAAACATCGAATATCACGTATTCGTGCCAATTATCGATAGAAAGAACGATTGCGGGCGCTGGGAAGTGAATCTTTACCTACAGTCGATGCAAAACGATTGGAAACATCGAATATCACGTATTCGTGCCAATTATCGATAGAAAGAACGATTGCGGGAGCTTGGAAGTGAATCCTTACCTACCGTCGATGCAAAACGATTGGAAACATCGAATATCACGTATTCGTGCCAATTATCGATAGAAAGAACGAATGCGGGCGCTGGGAAGTGAATCCTTACCTACCATCGATGCAAAACGATTGGAAACATCGAATATCACGTATTCGTGCCAATTATCGTTAGAAAGAACGATTGCGGGCGCTGGGATGTGAATCCTTACCTTCCATCGATGCAAAACGATTGGAAACATCGAATATCACGTATTCGTGCCAATTATCGATAGAAAGAACGATTGCGGGAGCTTGGAAGTGAATCGTTACCTACCGTCGATGCAGGACGAATGGAAACATCGAATTTAACCTATTCGTGCCAATTATCGATAGAAACAACGATTGCGGCAGCTGGGAAGTGAATCCTTACCTACCGTCGATGCAAAACGATTGGAAACATCGAATATCACGTATTCGTGCCAATTATCGATAGAAAGAACGATTGCGGGAGCTGGGAAGTGAATCCTTATCTACCGTCGATGCAAACGATTGAAAACATCGAATAACACGCCTTCGTGCTAATTATAGATAGAAAGAACGATTGCGGGCGCTGGGAAGTGAATCCTTACCTACCGTCGATGCAAAACGATTGGAAACATCGAATATCACGTATTCGTGCCAACTATCGATGGAAAGACCGATTGCGGGAGCTGGGAAGTGAATCCTTACCTACCGTCGATGCAAAACGATTGGAAACATCGAATATCACGTATTCGTGCCAATTATCGATAGAAAGAACGATTGCGGGCGCTGGGAAGTGAATCCTTACCTACCATCGATGCAAAACGATTGGAAACATCGAATATCACGTATTCGTGCCAATTATCGTTAGAAAGAACGATTGCGGGAGCTGGGAAGTGAATCCTTACCTACCGTCGATGCAAAACGATTGGAAACATCGAATATCACGTATTCGTGCCAATTATCGATAGAAAGAACGATTGCGGGCGCTGGGAAGTGAATCTTTACCTACAGTCGATGCAAAACGATTGGAAACATCGAATATCACGTATTCGTGCCAATTATCGATAGAAAGAACGATTGCGGGAGCTTGGAAGTGAATCTTTACCTACCGTCGATGCAGGACGAATGGAAACATCGAATTTAACCTATTCGTGCCAATTATCGATAGAAAGAACGATTGCGGCAGCTGGGAAGTGAATCCTTACCTGCCGTCGATGCAAAACGATTGGAAACATCGAATATCACGTATTCGTGCCAATTATCGATAGAAAGAACGATTGCGGGAGCTGGGAAGTGAATCCTTATCTACCGTCGATGCAAACGATTGAAAACATCGAATAACACGCCTTCGTGCCAATTATAGATAGAAAGAACGATTGCGGGCGCTGGGAAGTGAATCCTTACCTACCGTCGATGCAAAACGATTGGAAACATCGAATATCACGTATTCGTGCCAATTATCGATGGAAAGACCGATTGCGGGAGCTGGGAAGTGAATCCTTACCTACCGTCGATGCAAAGCGATTGGAAACATCGAATATCACGTATTCGTGCCAATTATCGATAGAAAGAACGATTGCGGGCGCTGGGAAGTGAATCCTTACCTACCGTCGATGCAAAACGATTGGAAACATCGAATATCACGTATTCGTGCCAATTATCGATGGAAAGACCGATTGCGGGAGCTGGGAAGTGAATCCTTACCTACCGTCGATGCAAAACGATTGGAAACATCGAATATCACGTATTCGTGCCAATTATCGTTGGAAAGAACGATTGCGGGAGCTGGGAAGTGAATCCTTACCTACCGTCGATGCAAAACGGTTGGAAACATCGAATATCACGTATTCGTGCCAATTATCGATAGAAAGAACGATTGCGGGAGCTGGGAAGTGAATCCTTACCTACCGTCGATGCAAAACGGTTGGAAACATCGAATATCACGTATTCGTGCCAATTATCGATAGAAAGAACGATTGCGGGCGCTGGGATGTGAATCCTTACCTTCCATCGATGCAAAACGATTGGAAACATCGAATATCACGTATTCGTGCCAATTATCGATAGAAAGAACGATTGCGGGAGCTTGGAAGTGAATCTTTACCTACCGTCGATGCAGGACGAATGGAAACATCGAATTTAACCTATTCGTGCCAATTATCGATAGAAACAACGATTGCGGCAGCTGGGAAGTGAATCATTACCTACCGTCGATGCAAAACGATTGGAAACATCGAATATCACGTATTCGTGCCAATTATCGATAGAAAGAACGATTGCGGGAGCTGGGAAGTGAATCCTTATCGACCGTCGATGCAAACGATTGAAAACATCGAATAACACGCCTTCGTGCCAATTATAGATAGAAAGAACGATTGCGGGCGCTGGGAAGTGAATCCTTACCTACCGTCGATGCAAAACGATTGGAAACATCGAATATCAAGTATTCGTCCCAATTATCGATGGAAAGACCGATTGCGGGAGCTGGGAAGTGAATCCTTACCTACCGTCGATGCAAAGCGATTGGAAACATCGAATATCACGTATTCGTGCCAATTATCGATAGAAAAAACGATTGCGGGCGCTGGGAAGTGAATCCTTACCTACCGTCGATGCAAAACGGTTGGAAAGATCGAATATCACGTATTCGTGCCAATTATCGATAGAAAGAACGATTGCGGGCGCTGGGATGTGAATCCTTACCTTCCATCGATGCAAAACGATTGGAAACATCGAATATCACGTATTCGTGCCAATTATCGATAGAAAGAACGATTGCGGGAGCTTGTAAGTGAATCTTTACCTACCGTCGATGCAGGACGAATGGAAACATCGAATTTAACCTATTCGTGCCAATTATCGATAGAAACAACGATTGCGGCAGCTGGGAAGTGAATCCTTACCTACCGTCGATGCAAAACGATTGGAAACATCGAATATCACGTATTCGTGCCAATTATCGATAGAAAGAACGATTGCGGGAGCTGGGAAGTGAATCCTTATCGACCGTCGATGCAAACGATTGAAAACATCGAATAACACGCCTTCGTGCCAATTATAGATAGAAAGAACGATTGCGGGCGCTGGGAAGTGAATCCTTACCTACCGTCGATGCAAAACGATTGGAAACATCGAATATCACGTATTCGTCCCAATTATCGATGGAAAGACCGATTGCGGGAGCTGGGAAGTGAATCCTTACCTACCGTCGATGCAAAGCGATTGGAAACATCGAATATCACGTATTCGTGCCAATTATCGATAGAAAGAACGATTGCGGGAGCTGGGAAGTGAATCCTTACCTACCGTCGATGCAAAACGATTGGAAACATCGAATATCACGTATTCGTGCCAATTATCGATAGAAAGAACGATTGCGGGCGCTGGGAAGTGAATCCTTACCTACCATCGATGCAAAACGATTGGAAACATCGAATATCACGTATTCGTGCCAATTATCGTTGGAAAGAACGATTGCGGGAGCTGGGAAGTGAATCCTTACCTACCGTCGATGCAAAACGATTGGAAACATCGAATATCACGTATTCGTGCCAATTATCGATAGAAAGAACGATTGCGGGAGCTGGGAAGTGATTCCTTACCTACCGTCGATGCAAAACGATTGGAAACTTCGAATATCACGTATTCGTGCCAATTATCGATAGAAAGAACGATTGCGGGCGCTGGGAAGTGAATCTTTACCTACAGTCGATGCAAAACGATTGGAAACATCGAATATCACGTATTCGTGCCAAAGATCGATAGAAAAAACGATTGCGGGCGCTGGGAAGTGAATCCTTACCTACCGTCGATGCAAAACGGTTGGAAAGATCGAATATCACGTATTCGTGCCAATTATCGATAGAAAGAACGATTGCGGGCGCTGGGATGTGAATCCTTACCTTCCATCGATGCAAAACGATTGGAAACATCGAATATCACGTATTCGTGCCAATTATCGATAGAAAGAACGATTGCGGGAGCTTGGAAGTGAATCTTTACCTACCGTCGATGCAGGACGAATGGAAACATCGAATTTAACCTATTCGTGCCAATTATCGATAGAAACAACGATTGCGGCAGCTGGGAAGTGAATCCTTACCTACCGTCGATGCAAAACGATTGGAAACATCGAATATCACGTATTCGTGCCAATTATCGATAGAAAGAACGATTGCGGGAGCTGGGAAGTGAATCCTTATCTACCGTCGATGCAAACGATTGAAAACATCGAATAACACGCCTTCGTGCTAATTATAGATAGAAAGAACGATTGCGGGCGCTGGGAAGTGAATCCTTACCTACCGTCGATGCAAAACGATTGGAAACATCGAATATCACGTATTCGTGCCAACTATCGATGGAAAGACCGATTGCGGGAGCTGGGAAGTGAATCCTTACCTACCGTCGATGCAAAACGATTGGAAACATCGAATATCACGTATTCGTGCCAATTATCGATAGAAAGAACGATTGCGGGCGCTGGGAAGTGAATCCTTACCTACCATCGATGCAAAACGATTGGAAACATCGAATATCACGTATTCGTGCCAATTATCGTTAGAAAGAACGATTGCGGGAGCTGGGAAGTGAATCCTTACCTACCGTCGATGCAAAACGATTGGAAACATCGAATATCACGTATTCGTGCCAATTATCGATAGAAAGAACGATTGCGGGCGCTGGGAAGTGAATCTTTACCTACAGTCGATGCAAAACGATTGGAAACATCGAATATCACGTATTCGTGCCAATTATCGATAGAAAGAACGATTGCGGGAGCTTGGAAGTGAATCTTTACCTACCGTCGATGCAGGACGAATGGAAACATCGAATTTAACCTATTCGTGCCAATTATCGATAGAAAGAACGATTGCGGCAGCTGGGAAGTGAATCCTTACCTGCCGTCGATGCAAAACGATTGGAAACATCGAATATCACGTATTCGTGCCAATTATCGATAGAAAGAACGATTGCGGGAGCTGGGAAGTGAATCCTTATCTACCGTCGATGCAAACGACTGAAAACATCGAATAACACGCCTTCGTGCCAATTATAGATAGAAAGAACGATTGCGGGCGCTGGGAAGTGAATCCTTACCTACCGTCGATGCAAAACGATTGGAAACATCGAATATCACGTATTCGTGCCAATTATCGATGGAAAGACCGATTGCGGGAGCTGGGAAGTGAATCCTTATCTACCGTCGATGCAAAACGATTGGAAACATCGAATATCACGTATTCGTGCCAATTATCGTTGGAAAGAACGATTGCGGGAGCTGGGAAGTGAATCCTTACCTACCGTCGATGCAAAACGGTTGGAAACATCGAATATCACGTATTCGTGCCAATTATCGATAGAAAGAACGATTGCGGGCGCTGGGATGTGAATCCTTACCTTCCATCGATGCAAAACGATTGGAAACATCGAATATCACGTATTCGTGCCAATTATCGATAGAAAGAACGATTGCGGGAGCTGGGAAGTGAATCCTTACCTACCGTCGATGCAAAACGGTTGGAAACATCGAATATCACGTATTCGTGCCAATTATCGATAGAAAGAACGATTGCGGGCGCTGGGATGTGAATCCTTACCTTCCATCGATGCAAAACGATTGGAAACATCGAATATCACGTATTCGTGCCAATTATCGATAGAAAGAACGATTGCGGGAGCTTGGAAGTGAATCTTTACCTACCGTCGATGCAGGACGAATGGAAACATCGAATTTAACCTATTCGTGCCAATTATCGATAGAAACAACGATTGCGGCAGCTGGGAAGTGAATCCTTACCTACCATCGATGCAAAACGATTGGAAACATCGAATATCACGTATTCGTGCCAATTATCGATAGAAAGAACGATTGCGGGAGCTGGGAAGTGAATCCTTATCGACCGTCGATGCAAACGATTGAAAACATCGAATAACACGCCTTCGTGCCAATTATAGATAGAAAGAACGATTGCGGGCGCTGGGAAGTGAATCCTTACCTACCGTCGATGCAAAACGATTGGAAACATCGAATATCACGTATTCGTCCCAATTATCGATGGAAAGACCGATTGCGGGAGCTGGGAAGTGAATCCTTACCTACCGTCGATGCAAAGCGATTGGAAACATCGAATATCACGTATTCGTGCCAATTATCGATAGAAAGAACGATTGCGGGAGCTGGGAAGTGAATCCTTACCTACCGTCGATGCAAAACGATTGGAAACATCGAATATCACGTGTTCGTGCCAATTATCGATAGAAAGAACGATTGCGGGCGCTGGGAAGTGAATCCTTACCTACCATCGATGCAAAACGATTGTAAACATCGAATATCACGTATTCGTGCCAATTATCGTTGGAAAGAACGATTGCGGGAGCTGGGAAGTGAATCCTTACCTACCGTCGATGCAAAACGATTGGAAACATCGAATATCACGTATTCGTGCCAATTATCGATAGAAAGAACGATTGCGGGAGCTGGGAAGTGAATCCTTACCTACCGTCGATGCAAAACGATTGGAAACTTCGAATATCACGTATTCGTGCCAATTATCGATAGAAAGAACGATTGCGGGCGCTGGGAAGTGAATCTTTACCTACAGTCTATGCAAAACGATTGGAAACATCGAATATCACGTATTCGTGCCAAAAATCGATAGAAAAAACGATTGCGGGCGCTGGGAAGTGAATCCTTACCTACCGTCGATGCAAAACGGTTGGAAAGATCGAATATCACGTATTCGTGCCAATTATCGATAGAAAGAACGATTGCGGGAGCTGGGAAGTGAATCCTTACCTACCGTCGATGCAAAACGGTTGGAAACATCGAATATCACGTATTCGTGCCAATTATCGATAGAAAGAACGATTGCGGGCGCTGGGATGTGAATCCTTACCTTCCATCGATGCAAAACGATTGGAAACATCGAATATCACGTATTCGTGCCAATTATCGATAGAAAGAACGATTGCGGGAGCTTGGAAGTGAATCTTTACCTACCGTCGATGCAGGACGAATGGAAATATCGAATTTAACCTATTCGTGCCAATTATCGATAGAAACAACGATTGCGGCAGCTGGGAAGTGAATCATTACCTACCGTCGATGCAAAACGATTGGAAACATCGAATATCACGTATTCGTGCCAATTATCGATAGAAAGAACGATTGCGGGAGCTGGGAAGTGAATCCTTATCGAACGTCGATGCAAACGATTGAAAACATCGAATAACACACCTTCGTGCCAATTATAGATAGAAAGAACGATTGCGGGCGCTGGGAAGTGAATCCTTACCCACCGTCGATGCAAAACGATTGGAAACATCGAATATCACGTATTCGTGCCAATTATCGATGGAAAGACCGATTGCGGGAGCTGGGAAGTGAATCCTTACCTACCGTCGATGCAAAACGATTGGAAACATCGAATATCACGTATTCGTGCCAATTATCGATAGAAAGAACGATTGCGGGAGCTGGGAAGTGAATCCTTATCGAACGTCGATGCAAACGATTGAAAACATCGAATAACACGCCTTCGTGCCAATTATAGATAGAAAGAACGATTGCGGGCGCTGGGAAGTGAATCCTTACCTACCGTCGATGCAAAACGATTGGAAACATCGAATATCACGTATTCGTCCCAATTATCGATGGAAAGACCGATTGCGGGAGCTGGGAAGTGAATCCTTACCTACCGTCGATGCAAAGCGATTGGAAACATCGAATATCACGTATTCGTGCCAATTATCGATAGAAAGAACGATTGCGGGAGCTGGGAAGTGAATCCTTACCTACCGTCGATGCAAAACGATTGGAAACATCGAATATCACGTGTTCGTGCCAATTATCGATAGAAAGAACGATTGCGGGCGCTGGGAAGTGAATCCTTACCTACCATCGATGCAAAACGATTGTAAACATCGAATATCACGTATTCGTGCCAATTATCGTTGGAAAGAACGATTGCGGGAGCTGGGAAGTGAATCCTTACCTACCGTCGATGCAAAACGATTGGAAACATCGAATATCACGTATTCGTGCCAATTATCCGTAGAAAGAACGATTGCGGGAGCTGGGAAGTGAATCCTTACCTACCGTCGATGCAAAACGATTGGAAACTTCGAATATCACGTATTCGTGCCAATTATCGATAGAAAGAACGATTGCGGGCGCTGGGAAGTGAATCTTTACCTACAGTCGATGCAAAACGATTGGAAACATCGAATATCACGTATTCGTGCCAAAAATCGATAGAAAAAACGATTGCGGGCGCTGGGAAGTGAATCCTTACCTACCGTCGATGCAAAACGGTTGGAAAGATCGAATATCACGTATTCGTGCCAATTATCGATAGAAAGAACGATTGCGGGAGCTGGGAAGTGAATCCTTACCTACCGTCGATGCAAAACGGTTGGAAACATCGAATATCACGTATTCGTGCCAATTATCGATAGAAAGAACGATTGCGGGCGCTGGGATGTGAATCCTTACCTTCCATCGATGCAAAACGATTGGAAACATCGAATATCACGTATTCGTGCCAATTATCGATAGAAAGAACGATTGCGGGAGCTTGGAAGTGAATCTTTACCTACCGTCGATGCAGGACGAATGGAAACATCGAATTTAACCTATTCGTGCCAATTATCGATAGAAACAACGATTGCGGCAGCTGGGAAGTGAATCATTACCTACCGTCGATGCAAAACGATTGGAAACATCGAATATCACGTATTCGTGCCAATTATCGATAGAAAGAACGATTGCGGGAGCTGGGAAGTGAATCCTTATCGAACGTCGATGCAAACGATTGAAAACATCGAATAACACACCTTCGTGCCAATTATAGATAGAAAGAACGATTGCGGGCGCTGGGAAGTGAATCCTTACCCACCGTCGATGCAAAACGATTGGAAACATCGAATATCACGTATTCGTGCCAATTATCGATGGAAAGACCGATTGCGGGAGCTGGGAAGTGAATCCTTACCTACCGTCGATGCAAAACGATTGGAAACATCGAATATCACGTATTCGTGCCAATTATCGATAGAAAGAACGATTGCGGGAGCTGGGAAGTGAATCCTTATCGACCGTCGATGCAAACGATTGAAAACATCGAATAACACGCCTTCGTGCCAATTATAGATAGAAAGAACGATTGCGGGCGCTGGGAAGTGAATCCTTACCTACCGTCGATGCAAAACGATTGGAAACATCGAATATCACGTATTCGTCCCAATTATCGATGGAAAGACCGATTGCGGGAGCTGGGAAGTGAATCCTTACCTACCGTCGATGCAAAGCGATTGGAAACATCGAATATCACGTATTCGTGCCAATTATCGATAGAAAGAACGATTGCGGGAGCTGGGAAGTGAATCCTTACCTACCGTCGATGCAAAACGATTGGAAACATCGAATATCACGTGTTCGTGCCAATTATCGATAGAAAGAACGATTGCGGGCGCTGGGAAGTGAATCCTTACCTACCATCGATGCAAAACGATTGTAAACATCGAATATCACGTATTCGTGCCAATTATCGTTGGAAAGAACGATTGCGGGAGCTGGGAAGTGAATCCTTACCTACCGTCGATGCAAAACGATTGCAAACATCGAATATCACGTATTCGTGCCAATTATCGATAGAAAGAACGATTGCGGGAGCTGGGAAGTGAATCCTTACCTACCGTCGATGCAAAACGATTGGAAACTTCGAATATCACGTATTCGTGCCAATTATCGATAGAAAGAACGATTGCGGGCGCTGGGAAGTGAATCTTTACCTACAGTCGATGCAAAACGATTGGAAACATCGAATATCACGTATTCGTGCCAAAAATCGATAGAAAAAACGATTGCGGGCGCTGGGAAGTGAATCCTTACCTACCGTCGATGCAAAACGGTTGGAAAGATCGAATATCACGTATTCGTGCCAATTATCGATAGAAAGAACGATTGCGGGAGCTGGGAAGTGAATCCTTACCTACCGTCGATGCAAAACGGTTGGAAACATCGAATATCACGTATTCGTGCCAATTATCGATAGAAAGAACGATTGCGGGCGCTGGGATGTGAATCCTTACCTTCCATCGATGCAAAACGATTGGAAACATCGAATATCACGTATTCGTGCCAATTATCGATAGAAAGAACGATTGCGGGAGCTTGGAAGTGAATCTTTACCTACCGTCGATGCAGGACGAATGGAAACATCGAATTTAACCTATTCGTGCCAATTATCGATAGAAACAACGATTGCGGCAGCTGGGAAGTGAATCATTACCTACCGTCGATGCAAAACGATTGGAAACATCGAATATCACGTATTCGTGGCAATTATCGATAGAAAGAACGATTGCGGGAGCTGGGAAGTGAATCCTTATCGACCGTCGATGCAAACGATTGAAAACATCGAATAACACACCTTCGTGCCAATTATAGATAGAAAGAACGATTGCGGGCGCTGGGAAGTGAATCCTTACCTACCGTCGATGCAAAACGATTGGAAACATCGAATATCACGTATTCGTGCCAATTATCGATAGAAAGAACGATTGCGGGAGCTGGGAAGTGAATCCTTATCGACCGTCGATGCAAACGATTGAAAACATCGAATAACACACCTTCGTGCCAATTATAGATAGAAAGAACGATTGCGGGCGCTGGGAAGTGAATCCTTACCTACCGTCGATGCAAAACGATTGGAAACATCGAATATCACGTATTCGTGCCAATTATCGTTGGAAAGAACGATTGCGGGAGCTGGGAAGTGAATCCTTACCTACCGTCGATGCAAAACGGTTGGAAACATCGAATATCACGTATTCGTGCCAATTATCGATAGAAAGAACGATTGCGGGCGCTGGGATGTGAATCCTTACCTTCCATCGATGCAAAACGATTGGAAACATCGAATATCACGTATTCGTGCCAATTATCGATAGAAAGAACGATTGCGGGAGCTGGGAAGTGAATCCTTACCTACCGTCGATGCAAAACGGTTGGAAACATCGAATATCACGTATTCGTGCCAATTATCGATAGAAAGAACGATTGCGGGCGCTGGGATGTGAATCCTTACCTTCCATCGATGCAAAACGATTGGAAACATCGAATATCACGTATTCGTGCCAATTATCGATAGAAAGAACGATTGCGGGAGCTTGGAAGTGAATCTTTACCTACCGTCGATGCAGGACGAATGGAAACATCGAATTTAACCTATTCGTGCCAATTATCGATAGAAACAACGATTGCGGCAGCTGGGAAGTGAATCCTTACCTACCGTCGATGCAAAACGATTGGAAACATCGAATATCACGTATTCGTGCCAATTATCGATAGAAAGAACGATTGCGGGAGCTGGGAAGTGAATCCTTATCGACCGTCGATGCAAACGATTGAAAACATCGAATAACACGCCTTCGTGCCAATTATAGATAGAAAGAACGATTGCGGGCGCTGGGAAGTGAATCCTTACCTACCGTCGATGCAAAACGATTGGAAACATCGAATATCACGTATTCGTCCCAATTATCGATGGAAAGACCGATTGCGGGAGCTGGGAAGTGAATCCTTACCTACCGTCGATGCAAAGCGATTGGAAACATCGAATATCACGTATTCGTGCCAATTATCGATAGAAAGAACGATTGCGGGAGCTGGGAAGTGAATCCTTACTTACCGTCGATGCAAAACGATTGGAAACATCGAATATCACGTGTTCGTGCCAATTATCGATAGAAAGAACGATTGCGGGCGCTGGGAAGTGAATCCTTACCTACCATCGATGCAAAACGATTGGAAACATCGAATATCACGTATTCGTGCCAATTATCGTTGGAAAGAACGATTGCGGGAGCTGGGAAGTGAATCCTTACCTACCGTCGATGCAAAACGATTGGAAACATCGAATATCACGTATTCGTGCCAATTATCGATAGAAAGAACGATTGCGGGAGCTGGGAAGTGAATCCTTATCGACCGTCGATGCAAACGATTGAAAACATCGAATAACACACCTTCGTGCCAATTATAGATAGAAAGAACGATTGCGGGCGCTGGGAAGTGAATCCTTACCTACCGTCGATGCAAAGCGATTGGAAACATCGAATATCACGTATTCGTGCCAATTATCGATAGAAAGAACGATTGCGGGAGCTGGGAAGTGAATCCTTACCTACCGTCGATGCAAAACGATTGGAAACATCGAATATCACGTATTCGTGCCAATTATCGATAGAAAGAACGATTGCGGGCGCTGGGAAGTGAATCCTTACCTACCATCGATGCAAAACGATTGGAAACATCGAATATCACGTATTCGTGCCAATTATCGTTGGAAAGAACGATTGCGGGAGCTGGGAAGTGAATCCTTACCTACCGTCGATGCAAAACGATTGGAAACATCGAATATCACGTATTCGTGCCAATTATCGATAGAAAGAACGATTGCGGGAGCAGGGAAGTGAATCCTTACCTACCGTCGATGCAAAACGGTTGGAAAGATCGAATATCACGTATTCGTGCCAATTATCGATAGAAAGAACGATTGCGGGCGCTGGGATGTGAATCCTTACCTTCCATCGATGCAAAACGATTGGAAACATCGAATATCACGTATTCGTGCCAATTATCGATAGAAAGAACGATTGCGGGCGCTGGGAAGTGAATCCTTACCTACCATCGATGCAAAACGATTGGAAACATCGAATATCACGTATTCGTGCCAATTATCGTTGGAAAGAACGATTGCGGGAGCTGGGAAGTGAATCCTTACCTACCGTCGATGCAAAACGATTGGAAACATCGAATATCACGTATTCGTGCCAATTATCGATAGAAAGAACGATTGCGGGAGCTGGGAAGTGAATCCTTACCTACCGTCGATGCAAAACGGTTGGAAAGATCGAATATCACGTATTCGTGCCAATTATCGATAGAAAGAACGATTGCGGGCGCTGGGATGTGAATCCTTACCTTCCATCGATGCAAAACGATTGGAAACATCGAATATCACGTATTCGTGCCAATTATCGATAGAAAGAACGATTGCGGGAGCTTGGAAGTGAATCTTTACCTACCGTCGATGCAGGACGAATGGAAACATCGAATTTAACCTATTCGTGCCAATTATCGATAGAAACAACGATTGCGGCAGCTGGGAAGTGAATCCTTACCTACCGTCGATGCAAAACGATTGGAAACATCGAATATCACGTATTCGTGCCAATTATCGATAGAAAGAACGATTGCGGGCGCTGGGATGTGAATCCTTACCTTCCATCGATGCAAAACGATTGGAAACATCGAATATCACGTATTCGTGCCAATTATCGATAGAAAGAACGATTGCGGGAGCTTGGAAGTGAATCTTTACCTACCGTCGATGCAGGACGAATGGAAACATCGAATTTAACCTATTCGTGCCAATTATCGATAGAAACAACGATTGCGGCAGCTGGGAAGTGAATCCTTACCTACCGTCGATGCAAAACGATTGGAAACATCGAATATCACGTATTCGTGCCAATTATCGATAGAAAGAACGATTGCGGGAGCTGGGAAGTGAATCCTTATCGACCGTCGAAGCAAACGATTGAAAACATCGAATAACACACCTTCGTGCCAATTATAGATAGAAAGAACGATTGCGGGCGCTGGGAAGTGAATCCTTACCTACCGTCGATGCAAAACGATTGGAAACATCGAATATCACGTATTCGTCCCAATTATCGATGGAAAGACCGATTGCGGGAGCTGGGAAGTGAATCCTTACCTACCGTCGATGCAAAGCGATTGGAAACATCGAATATCACGTATTCGTGCCAATTATCGATAGAAAGAACGATTGCGGGAG
This sequence comes from Nomada ferruginata, assembly GCA_963583965.1. NCBI lineage: Eukaryota > Metazoa > Arthropoda > Insecta > Hymenoptera > Apidae > Nomada > Nomada ferruginata. The sequence goes on from OY757218.1 coordinate 2,980,541, forward strand.
CTGGGAAGTGAATCCTTACCTACCGTCGATGCAAAACGATTGGAAACATCGAATATCACGTATTCGTGCCAATTATCGATAGAAAGAACGATTGCGGGCGCTGGGAAGTGAATCCTTACCTACCATCGATGCAAAACGATTGGAAACATCGAATATCACGTATTCGTGCCAATTATCGTTGGAAAGAACGATTGCGGGAGCTGGGAAGTGAATCCTTACCTACCGTCGATGCAAAACGATTGGAAACATCGAATATCACGTATTCGTGCCAATTATCGATAGAAAGAACGATTGCGGGAGCTGGGAAGTGAATCCTTACCTACCGTCGATGCAAAACGGTTGGAAAGATCGAATATCACGTATTCGTGCCAATTATCGATAGAAAGAACGATTGCGGGCGCTGGGATGTGAATCTTTACCTACAGTCGATGCAAAACGATTGGAAACATCGAATATCACGTATTCGTGCCAATTATCGATAGAAAGAACGATTGCGGGAGCTTGGAAGTGAATCTTTACCTACCGTCGATGCAGGACGAATGGAAACATCGAATTTAACCTATTCGTGCCAATTATCGATAGAAAGAACGATTGCGGCAGCTGGGAAGTGAATCCTTACCTACCGTCGATGCAAAACGATTGGAAACATCGAATATCACGTATTCGTGCCAATTATCGATAGAAAGACCGATTGCGGGAGCTGGGAAGTGAATCCTTATCTACCGTCGATGCAAACGATTGAAAACATCGAATAACACGCCTTCGTGCCAATTATAGATAGAAAGAACGATTGCGGGCGCTGGGAAGTGAATCCTTACCTACCGTCGATGCAAAACGATTGGAAACATCGAATATCACGTATTCGTGCCAATTATCGATGGAAAGACCGATTGCGGGAGCTGGGAAGTGAATCCTTACCTACCGTCGATGCAAAGCGATTGGAAACATCGAATATCACGTATTCGTGCCAATTATCGATAGAAAGAACGATTGCGGGAGCTGGGAAGTGAATCCTTACCTACCGTCGATGCAAAACGATTGGAAACATCGAATATCACGTATTCGTGCCAATTATCGTTGGAAAGAACGATTGCGGGAGCTGGGAAGTGAATCCTTACCTACCGTCGATGCAAAACGGTTGGAAACATCGAATATCACGTATTCGTGCCAATTATCGATAGAAAGACCGATTGCGGGCGCTGGGATGTGAATCCTTACCTTCCATCGATGCAAAACGATTGGAAACATCGAATATCACGTATTCGTGCCAATTATCGATAGAAAGAACGATTGCGGGAGCTTGGAAGTGAATCTTTACCTACCGTCGATGCAGGACGAATGGAAACATCGAATTTAACCTATTCGTGCCAATTATCGATAGAAACAACGATTGCGGCAGCTGGGAAGTGAATCCTTACCTACCGTCGATGCAAAATGATTGGAAACATCGAATATCACGTATTCGTGCCAATTATCGATAGAAAGAACGATTGCGGGAGCTGGGAAGTGAATCCTTACCTACCGTCGATGCAAAACGGTTGGAAACATCGAATATCACGTATTCGTGCCAATTATCGATAGAAAGAACGATTGCGGGCGCTGGGATGTGAATCCTTACCTTCCATCGATGCAAAACGATTGGAAACATCGAATATCACGTATTCGTGCCAATTATCGATAGAAAGAACGATTGCGGGAGCTTGGAAGTGAATCTTTACCTACCGTCGATGCAGGACGAATGGAAACATCGAATTTAACCTATTCGTGCCAATTATCGATAGAAACAACGATTGCGGCAGCTGGGAAGTGAATCCTTACCTACCGTCGATGCAAAACGATTGGAAACATCGAATATCACGTATTCGTGCCAATTATCGATAGAACGAACGATTGCGGGAGCTGGGAAGTGAATCCTTATCGACCGTCGATGCAAACGATTGAAAACATCGAATAACACGCCTTCGTGCCAATTATAGATAGAAAGAACGATTGCGGGCGCTGGGAAGTGAATCCTTACCTACCGTCGATGCAAAACGATTGGAAACATCGAATATCACGTATTCGTCCCAATTATCGATGGAAAGACCGATTGCGGGAGCTGGGAAGTGAATCCTTACCTACCGTCGATGCAAAGCGATTGGAAACATCGAATATCACGTATTCGTGCCAATTATCGATAGAAAGAACGATTGCGGGAGCTGGGAAGTGAATCCTTACCTACCGTCGATGCAAAACGATTGGAAACATCGAATATCACGTATTCGTGCCAATTATCGATAGAAAGAACGATTGCGGGCGCTGGGAAGTGAATCCTTACCTACCATCGATGCAAAACGATTGGAAACATCGAATATCACGTATTCGTGCCAATTATCGTTGGAAAGAACGATTGCGGGAGCTGGGAAGTGAATCCTTACCTACCGTCGATGCAAAACGATTGGAAACATCGAATATCACGTATTCGTGCCAATTATCGATAGAAAGAACGATTGCGGGAGCTGGGAAGTGAATCCTTACCTACCGTCGATGCAAAACGATTGGAAACATCGAATATCACGTATTCGTGCCAATTATCGATAGAAAGAACGATTGCGGGAGCTGGGAAGTGAATCCTTACCTACCGTCGATGCAAAACGATTGGAAACATCGAATATCACGTATTCGTGCCAATTATCGATAGAAAGAACGATTGCGGGAGCTTGGAAGTGAATCTTTACCTACCGTCGATGCAGGACGAATGGAAACATCGAATTTAACCTATTCGTGCCAATTATCGATAGAAACAACGATTGCGGCAGCTGGGAAGTGAATCCTTACCTACCGTCGATGCAAAACGATTGGAAACATCGAATATCACGTATTCGTGCCAATTATCGATAGAAAGAACGATTGCGGGAGCTGGGAAGTGAATCCTTATCGACCGTCGATGCAAACGATTGAAAACATCGAATAACACGCCTTCGTGCCAATTATAGATAGAAAGAACGATTGCGGGCGCTGGGAAGTGAATCCTTACCTACCGTCGATGCAAAACGATTGGAAACATCGAATATCACGTATTCGTCCCAATTATCGATGGAAAGACCGATTGCGGGAGCTGGGAAGTGAATCCTTACCTACCGTCGATGCAAAGCGATTGGAAACATCGAATATCACGTATTCGTGCCAATTATCGATAGAAAGAACGATTGCGGGAGCTGGGAAGTGAATCCTTACTTACCGTCGATGCAAAACGATTGGAAACATCGAATATCACGTGTTCGTGCCAATTATCGATAGAAAGAACGATTGCGGGCGCTGGGAAGTGAATCCTTACCTACCATCGATGCAAAACGATTGGAAACATCGAATATCACGTATTCGTGCCAATTATCGTTGGAAAGAACGATTGCGGGAGCTGGGAAGTGAATCCTTACCTACCGTCGATGCAAAACGATTGGAAACATCGAATATCACGTATTCGTGCCAATTATCGATAGAAAGAACGATTGCGGGAGCTGGGAAGTGAATCCTTATCGACCGTCGATGCAAACGATTGAAAACATCGAATAACACACCTTCGTGCCAATTATAGATAGAAAGAACGATTGCGGGCGCTGGGAAGTGAATCCTTACCTACCGTCGATGCAAAGCGATTGGAAACATCGAATATCACGTATTCGTGCCAATTATCGATAGAAAGAACGATTGCGGGAGCTGGGAAGTGAATCCTTACCTACCGTCGATGCAAAACGATTGGAAACATCGAATATCACGTATTCGTGCCAATTATCGATAGAAAGAACGATTGCGGGCGCTGGGAAGTGAATCCTTACCTACCATCGATGCAAAACGATTGGAAACATCGAATATCACGTATTCGTGCCAATTATCGTTGGAAAGAACGATTGCGGGAGCTGGGAAGTGAATCCTTACCTACCGTCGATGCAAAACGATTGGAAACATCGAATATCACGTATTCGTGCCAATTATCGATAGAAAGAACGATTGCGGGAGCAGGGAAGTGAATCCTTACCTACCGTCGATGCAAAACGGTTGGAAAGATCGAATATCACGTATTCGTGCCAATTATCGATAGAAAGAACGATTGCGGGCGCTGGGATGTGAATCCTTACCTTCCATCGATGCAAAACGATTGGAAACATCGAATATCACGTATTCGTGCCAATTATCGATAGAAAGAACGATTGCGGGCGCTGGGAAGTGAATCCTTACCTACCATCGATGCAAAACGATTGGAAACATCGAATATCACGTATTCGTGCCAATTATCGTTGGAAAGAACGATTGCGGGAGCTGGGAAGTGAATCCTTACCTACCGTCGATGCAAAACGATTGGAAACATCGAATATCACGTATTCGTGCCAATTATCGATAGAAAGAACGATTGCGGGAGCTGGGAAGTGAATCCTTACCTACCGTCGATGCAAAACGGTTGGAAAGATCGAATATCACGTATTCGTGCCAATTATCGATAGAAAGAACGATTGCGGGCGCTGGGATGTGAATCCTTACCTTCCATCGATGCAAAACGATTGGAAACATCGAATATCACGTATTCGTGCCAATTATCGATAGAAAGAACGATTGCGGGAGCTTGGAAGTGAATCTTTACCTACCGTCGATGCAGGACGAATGGAAACATCGAATTTAACCTATTCGTGCCAATTATCGATAGAAACAACGATTGCGGCAGCTGGGAAGTGAATCCTTACCTACCGTCGATGCAAAACGATTGGAAACATCGAATATCACGTATTCGTGCCAATTATCGATAGAAAGAACGATTGCGGGAGCTGGGAAGTGAATCCTTATCGACCGTCGATGCAAACGATTGAAAACATCGAATAACACACCTTCGTGCCAATTATAGATAGAAAGAACGATTGCGGGCGCTGGGAAGTGAATCCTTACCTACCGTCGATGCAAAACGATTGGAAACATCGAATATCACGTATTCGTCCCAATTATCGATGGAAAGACCGATTGCGGGAGCTGGGAAGTGAATCCTTACCTACCGTCGATGCAAAGCGATTGGAAACATCGAATATCACGTATTCGTGCCAATTATCGATAGAAAGAACGATTGCGGGAGCTGGGAAGTGAATCCTTACCTACCGTCGATGCAAAACGATTGGAAACATCGAATATCACGTATTCGTGCCAATTATCGATAGAAAGAACGATTGCGGGCGCTGGGAAGTGAATCCTTACCTACCATCGATGCAAAACGATTGGAAACATCGAATATCACGTATTCGTGCCAATTATCGTTGGAAAGAACGATTGCGGGAGCTGGGAAGTGAATCCTTACCTACCGTCGATGCAAAACGATTGGAAACATCGAATATCACGTATTCGTGCCAATTATCGATAGAAAGAACGATTGCGGGAGCTGGGAAGTGAATCCTTACCTACCGTCGATGCAAAACGGTTGGAAAGATCGAATATCACGTATTCGTGCCAATTATCGATAGAAAGAACGATTGCGGGCGCTGGGATGTGAATCTTTACCTACAGTCGATGCAAAACGATTGGAAACATCGAATATCACGTATTCGTGCCAATTATCGATAGAAAGAACGATTGCGGGAGCTTGGAAGTGAATCTTTACCTACCGTCGATGCAGGACGAATGGAAACATCGAATTTAACCTATTCGTGCCAATTATCGATAGAAAGAACGATTGCGGCAGCTGGGAAGTGAATCCTTACCTACCGTCGATGCAAAACGATTGGAAACATCGAATATCACGTATTCGTGCCAATTATCGATAGAAAGACCGATTGCGGGAGCTGGGAAGTGAATCCTTATCTACCGTCGATGCAAACGATTGAAAACATCGAATAACACGCCTTCGTGCCAATTATAGATAGAAAGAACGATTGCGGGCGCTGGGAAGTGAATCCTTACCTACCGTCGATGCAAAACGATTGGAAACATCGAATATCACGTATTCGTGCCAATTATCGATGGAAAGACCGATTGCGGGAGCTGGGAAGTGAATCCTTACCTACCGTCGATGCAAAGCGATTGGAAACATCGAATATCACGTATTCGTGCCAATTATCGATAGAAAGAACGATTGCGGGAGCTGGGAAGTGAATCCTTACCTACCGTCGATGCAAAACGATTGGAAACATCGAATATCACGTATTCGTGCCAATTATCGTTGGAAAGAACGATTGCGGGAGCTGGGAAGTGAATCCTTACCTACCGTCGATGCAAAACGGTTGGAAACATCGAATATCACGTATTCGTGCCAATTATCGATAGAAAGACCGATTGCGGGCGCTGGGATGTGAATCCTTACCTTCCATCGATGCAAAACGATTGGAAACATCGAATATCACGTATTCGTGCCAATTATCGATAGAAAGAACGATTGCGGGAGCTTGGAAGTGAATCTTTACCTACCGTCGATGCAGGACGAATGGAAACATCGAATTTAACCTATTCGTGCCAATTATCGATAGAAACAACGATTGCGGCAGCTGGGAAGTGAATCCTTACCTACCGTCGATGCAAAATGATTGGAAACATCGAATATCACGTATTCGTGCCAATTATCGATAGAAAGAACGATTGCGGGAGCTGGGAAGTGAATCCTTACCTACCGTCGATGCAAAACGGTTGGAAACATCGAATATCACGTATTCGTGCCAATTATCGATAGAAAGAACGATTGCGGGCGCTGGGATGTGAATCCTTACCTTCCATCGATGCAAAACGATTGGAAACATCGAATATCACGTATTCGTGCCAATTATCGATAGAAAGAACGATTGCGGGAGCTTGGAAGTGAATCTTTACCTACCGTCGATGCAGGACGAATGGAAACATCGAATTTAACCTATTCGTGCCAATTATCGATAGAAACAACGATTGCGGCAGCTGGGAAGTGAATCCTTACCTACCGTCGATGCAAAACGATTGGAAACATCGAATATCACGTATTCGTGCCAATTATCGATAGAACGAACGATTGCGGGAGCTGGGAAGTGAATCCTTATCGACCGTCGATGCAAACGATTGAAAACATCGAATAACACGCCTTCGTGCCAATTATAGATAGAAAGAACGATTGCGGGCGCTGGGAAGTGAATCCTTACCTACCGTCGATGCAAAACGATTGGAAACATCGAATATCACGTATTCGTCCCAATTATCGATGGAAAGACCGATTGCGGGAGCTGGGAAGTGAATCCTTACCTACCGTCGATGCAAAGCGATTGGAAACATCGAATATCACGTATTCGTGCCAATTATCGATAGAAAGAACGATTGCGGGAGCTGGGAAGTGAATCCTTACCTACCGTCGATGCAAAACGATTGGAAACATCGAATATCACGTATTCGTGCCAATTATCGATAGAAAGAACGATTGCGGGCGCTGGGAAGTGAATCCTTACCTACCATCGATGCAAAACGATTGGAAACATCGAATATCACGTATTCGTGCCAATTATCGTTGGAAAGAACGATTGCGGGAGCTGGGAAGTGAATCCGTACCTACCGTCGATGCAAAACGATTGGAAACATCGAATATCACGTATTCGTGCCAATTATCGATAGAAAGAACGATTGCGGGAGCTGGGAAGTGAATCCTTACCTACCGTCGATGCAAAACGATTGGAAACATCGAATATCACGTATTCGTGCCAATTATCGATAGAAAGAACGATTGCGGGAGCTGGGAAGTGAATCCTTACCTACCGTCGATGCAAAACGATTGGAAACATCGAATATCACGTATTCGTGCCAATTATCGATAGAAAGAACGATTGCGGGCGCTGGGAAGTGAATCTTTACCTACAGTCGATGCAAAACGATTGGAAACATCGAATATCACGTATTCGTGCCAATTATCGATAGAAAGAACGATTGCGGGAGCTTGGAAGTGAATCTTTACCTACCGTCGATGCAGGACGAATGGAAACATCGAATTTAACCTATTCGTGCCAATTATCGATAGAAACAACGATTGCGGCAGCTGGGAAGTGAATCCTTACCTACCGTCGATGCAAAATGATTGGAAACATCGAATATCACGTATTCGTGCCAATTATCGATAGAAAGAACGATTGCGGGAGCTGGGAAGTGAATCCTTACCTACCGTCGATGCAAAACGGTTGGAAACATCGAATATCACGTATTCGTGCCAATTATCGATAGAAAGAACGATTGCGGGCGCTGGGAAGTGAATCTTTACCTACAGTCGATGCAAAACGATTGGAAACATCGAATATCACGTATTCGTGCCAATTATCGATAGAAAGAACGATTGCGGGAGCTTGGAAGTGAATCTTTACCTACCGTCGATGCAGGACGAATGGAAACATCGAATTTAACCTATTCGTGCCAATTATCGATAGAAACAACGATTGCGGCAGCTGGGAAGTGAATCCTTACCTACCGTCGATGCAAAATGATTGGAAACATCGAATATCACGTATTCGTGCCAATTATCGATAGAAAGAACGATTGCGGGAGCTGGGAAGTGAATCCTTACCTACCGTCGATGCAAAACGGTTGGAAACATCGAATATCACGTATTCGTGCCAATTATCGATAGAAAGAACGATTGCGGGCGCTGGGATGTGAATCCTTACCTTCCATCGATGCAAAACGATTGGAAACATCGAATATCACGTATTCGTGCCAATTATCGATAGAAAGAACGATTGCGGGAGCTTGGAAGTGAATCTTTACCTACCGTCGATGCAGGACGAATGGAAACATCGAATTTAACCTATTCGTGCCAATTATCGATAGAAACAACGATTGCGGCAGCTGGGAAGTGAATCCTTACCTACCGTCGATGCAAAACGATTGGAAACATCGAATATCACGTATTCGTGCCAATTATCGATAGAACGAACGATTGCGGGAGCTGGGAAGTGAATCCTTATCGACCGTCGATGCAAACGATTGAAAACATCGAATAACACGCCTTCGTGCCAATTATAGATAGAAAGAACGATTGCGGGCGCTGGGAAGTGAATCCTTACCTACCGTCGATGCAAAACGATTGGAAACATCGAATATCACGTATTCGTCCCAATTATCGATGGAAAGACCGATTGCGGGAGCTGGGAAGTGAATCCTTACCTACCGTCGATGCAAAGCGATTGGAAACATCGAATATCACGTATTCGTGCCAATTATCGATAGAAAGAACGATTGCGGGAGCTGGGAAGTGAATCCTTACCTACCGTCGATGCAAAACGATTGGAAACATCGAATATCACGTATTCGTGCCAATTATCGATAGAAAGAACGATTGCGGGCGCTGGGAAGTGAATCCTTACCTACCATCGATGCAAAACGATTGGAAACATCGAATATCACGTATTCGTGCCAATTATCGTTGGAAAGAACGATTGCGGGAGCTGGGAAGTGAATCCGTACCTACCGTCGATGCAAAACGATTGGAAACATCGAATATCACGTATTCGTGCCAATTATCGATAGAAAGAACGATTGCGGGAGCTGGGAAGTGAATCCTTACCTACCGTCGATGCAAAACGATTGGAAACATCGAATATCACGTATTCGTGCCAATTATCGATAGAAAGAACGATTGCGGGAGCTGGGAAGTGAATCCTTACCTACCGTCGATGCAAAACGATTGGAAACATCGAATATCACGTATTCGTGCCAATTATCGATAGAAAGAACGATTGCGGGCGCTGGGAAGTGAATCTTTACCTACAGTCGATGCAAAACGATTGGAAACATCGAATATCACGTATTCGTGCCAATTATCGATAGAAAGAACGATTGCGGGAGCTTGGAAGTGAATCTTTACCTACCGTCGATGCAGGACGAATGGAAACATCGAATTTAACCTATTCGTGCCAATTATCGATAGAAAGAACGATTGCGGCAGCTGGGAAGTGAATCCTTACCTACCGTCGATGCAAAACGATTGGAAACATCGAATATCACGTATTCGTGCCAATTATCGATAGAAAGACCGATTGCGGGAGCTGGGAAGTGAATCCTTATCTACCGTCGATGCAAACGATTGAAAACATCGAATAACACGCCTTCGTGCCAATTATAGATAGAAAGAACGATTGCGGGCGCTGGGAAGTGAATCCTTACCTACCGTCGATGCAAAACGATTGGAAACATCGAATATCACGTATTCGTGCCAATTATCGATGGAAAGACCGATTGCGGGAGCTGGGAAGTGAATCCTTACCTACCGTCGATGCAAAGCGATTGGAAACATCGAATATCACGTATTCGTGCCAATTATCGATAGAAAGAACGATTGCGGGAGCTGGGAAGTGAATCCTTACCTACCGTCGATGCAAAACGATTGGAAACATCGAATATCACGTATTCGTGCCAATTATCGTTGGAAAGAACGATTGCGGGAGCTGGGAAGTGAATCCTTACCTACCGTCGATGCAAAACGGTTGGAAACATCGAATATCACGTATTCGTGCCAATTATCGATAGAAAGAACGATTGCGGGCGCTGGGATGTGAATCCTTACCTTCCATCGATGCAAAACGATTGGAAACATCGAATATCACGTATTCGTGCCAATTATCGATAGAAAGAACGATTGCGGGAGCTTGGAAGTGAATCTTTACCTACCGTCGATGCAGGACGAATGGAAACATCGAATTTAACCTATTCGTGCCAATTATCGATAGAAACAACGATTGCGGCAGCTGGGAAGTGAATCCTTACCTACCGTCGATGCAAAATGATTGGAAACATCGAATATCACGTATTCGTGCCAATTATCGATAGAAAGAACGATTGCGGGAGCTGGGAAGTGAATCCTTACCTACCGTCGATGCAAAACGGTTGGAAACATCGAATATCACGTATTCGTGCCAATTATCGATAGAAAGAACGATTGCGGGCGCTGGGATGTGAATCCTTACCTTCCATCGATGCAAAACGATTGGAAACATCGAATATCACGTATTCGTGCCAATTATCGATAGAAAGAACGATTGCGGGAGCTTGGAAGTGAATCTTTACCTACCGTCGATGCAGGACGAATGGAAACATCGAATTTAACCTATTCGTGCCAATTATCGATAGAAACAACGATTGCGGCAGCTGGGAAGTGAATCCTTACCTACCGTCGATGCAAAACGATTGGAAACATCGAATATCACGTATTCGTGCCAATTATCGATAGAACGAACGATTGCGGGAGCTGGGAAGTGAATCCTTATCGACCGTCGATGCAAACGATTGAAAACATCGAATAACACGCCTTCGTGCCAATTATAGATAGAAAGAACGATTGCGGGCGCTGGGAAGTGAATCCTTACCTACCGTCGATGCAAAACGATTGGAAACATCGAATATCACGTATTCGTCCCAATTATCGATGGAAAGACCGATTGCGGGAGCTGGGAAGTGAATCCTTACCTACCGTCGATGCAAAGCGATTGGAAACATCGAATATCACGTATTCGTGCCAATTATCGATAGAAAGAACGATTGCGGGAGCTGGGAAGTGAATCCTTACCTACCGTCGATGCAAAACGATTGGAAACATCGAATATCACGTATTCGTGCCAATTATCGATAGAAAGAACGATTGCGGGCGCTGGGAAGTGAATCCTTACCTACCATCGATGCAAAACGATTGGAAACATCGAATATCACGTATTCGTGCCAATTATCGTTGGAAAGAACGATTGCGGGAGCTGGGAAGTGAATCCTTACCTACCGTCGATGCAAAACGATTGGAAACATCGAATATCACGTATTCGTGCCAATTATCGATAGAAAGAACGATTGCGGGAGCTGGGAAGTGAATCCTTACCTACCGTCGATGCAAAACGATTGGAAACATCGAATATCACGTATTCGTGCCAATTATCGATAGAAAGAACGATTGCGGGCGCTGGGAAGTGAATCTTTACCTACAGTCGATGCAAAACGATTGGAAACATCGAATATCACGTATTCGTGCCAATTATCGATAGAAAGAACGACTGCGGGCGCTGGGAAGTGAATCCTTACCTACCATCGATGCAAAACGATTGGAAACATCGAATATCACGTATTCGTGCCAATTATCGTTGGAAAGAACGATTGCGGGAGCTGGGAAGTGAATCCTTACCTACCGTCGATGCAAAACGATTGGAAACATCGAATATCACGTATTCGTGCCAATTATCGATAGAAAGAACGATTGCGGGAGCTGGGAAGTGAATCCTTACCTACCGTCGATGCAAAACGATTGGAAACTTCGAATATCACGTATTCGTGCCAATTATCGATAGAAAGAACGATTGCGGGCGCTGGGAAGTGAATCTTTACCTACAGTCGATGCAAAACGATTGGAAACATCGAATATCACGTATTCGTGCCAAAGATCGATAGAAAAAACGATTGCGGGCGCTGGGAAGTGAATCCTTACCTACCGTCGATGCAAAACGGTTGGAAAGATCGAATATCACGTATTCGTGCCAATTATCGATAGAAAGAACGATTGCGGGCGCTGGGATGTGAATCCTTACCTTCCATCGATGCAAAACGATTGGAAACATCGAATATCACGTATTCGTGCCAATTATCGATAGAAAGAACGATTGCGGGAGCTTGGAAGTGAATCTTTACCTACCGTCGATGCAGGACGAATGGAAACATCGAATTTAACCTATTCGTGCCAATTATCGATAGAAACAACGATTGCGGCAGCTGGAAAGTGAATCCTTACCTACCGTCGATGCAAAACGATTGGAAACATCGAATATCACGTATTCGTGCCAATTATCGATAGAAAGAACGATTGCGGGAGCTGGGAAGTGAATCCTTACCTACCGTCGATGCAAAACGGTTGGAAACCTCGAATATCACGTATTCGTGCCAATTATCGATAGAAAGAACGATTGCGGGCGCTGGGATGTGAATCCTTACCTTCCATCGATGCAAAACGATTGGAAACATCGAATATCACGTATTCGTGCCAATTATCGATAGAAAGAACGATTGCGGGAGCTTGGAAGTGAATCTTTACCTACCGTCGATGCAGGACGAATGGAAACATCGAATTTAACCTATTCGTGCCAATTATCGATAGAAACAACGATTGCGGCAGCTGGGAAGTGAATCCTTACCTACCGTCGATGCAAAACGATTGGAAACATCGAATATCACGTATTCGTGCCAATTATCGATAGAAAGAACGATTGCGGGAGCTGGGAAGTGAATCCTTATCGACCGTCGATGCAAACGATTGAATACATCGAATAACACGCCTTCGTGCCAATTATAGATAGAAAGAACGATTGCGGGCGCTGGGAAGTGAATCCTTACCTACCGTCGATGCAAAACGATTGGAAACATCGAATATCACGTATTCGTCCCAATTATCGATGGAAAGACCGATTGCGGGAGCTGGGAAGTGAATCCTTACCTACCGTCGATGCAAAGCGATTGGAAACATCGAATATCACGTATTCGTGCCAATTATCGATAGAAAGAACGATTGCGGGAGCTGGGAAGTGAATCCTTACCTACCGTCGATGCAAAACGATTGGAAACATCGAATATCACGTATTCGTGCCAATTATCGATAGAAAGAACGATTGCGGGAGCTGGGAAGTGAATCCTTACCTACCGTCGATGCAAAACGATTGGAAACTTCGAATATCACGTATTCGTGCCAATTATCGATAGAAAGAACGATTGTGGGCGCTGGGAAGTGAATCTTTACCTACAGTCGATGCAAAACGATTGGAAACATCGAATATCACGTATTCGTGCCAAAGATCGATAGAAAGAACGATTGCGGGAGCTTGGAAGTGAATCTTTACCTACCGTCGATGCAGGACGAATGGAAACATCGAATTTAACCTATTCGTGCCAATTATCGATAGAAACAACGATTGCGGCAGCTGGGAAGTGAATCCTTACCTACCGTCGATGCAAAACGATTGGAAACATCGAATATCACGTATTCGTGCCAATTATCGATAGAAAGAACGATTGCGGGAGCTGGGAAGTGAATCCTTATCGACCGTCGATGCAAACGATTGAAAACATCGAATAACACGCCTTCGTGCCAATTATAGATAGAAAGAACGATTGCGGGCGCTGGGAAGTGAATCCTTACCTACCGTCGATGCAAAACGATTGGAAACATCGAATATCACGTATTCGTCCCAATTATCGATGGAAAGACCGATTGCGGGAGCTGGGAAGTGAATCCTTACCTACCGTCGATGCAAAGCGATTGGAAACATCGAATATCACGTATTCGTGCCAATTATCGATAGAAAGAACGATTGCGGGAGCTGGGAAGTGAATCCTTACCTACCGTCGATGCAAAACGATTGGAAACATCGAATATCACGTATTCGTGCCAATTATCGATAGAAAGAACGATTGCGGGAGCTGGGAAGTGAATCCTTACCTACCGTCGATGCAAAACGATTGGAAACTTCGAATATCACGTATTCGTGCCAATTATCGATAGAAAGAACGATTGTGGGCGCTGGGAAGTGAATCTTTACCTACAGTCGATGCAAAACGATTGGAAACATCGAATATCACGTATTCGTGCCAAAGATCGATAGAAAAAACGATTGCGGGCGCTGGGAAGTGAATCCTTACCTACCGTCGATGCAAAACGGTTGGAAAGTTCGAATATCACGTATTCGTGCCAATTATCGATAGAAAGAACGATTGCGGGCGCTGGGATGTGAATCCTTACCTTCCATCGATGCAAAACGATTGGAAACATCGAATATCACGTATTCGTGCCAATTATCGATAGAAAGAACGATTGCGGGAGCTTGGAAGTGAATCTTTACCTACCGTCGATGCAGGACGAATGGAAACATCGAATTTAACCTATTCGTGCCAATTATCGATAGAAACAACGATTGCGGCAGCTGGGAAGTGAATCCTTACCTACCGTCGATGCAAAACGATTGGAAACATCGAATATCACGTATTCGTGCCAATTATCGATAGGAAGAACGATTGCGGGAGCTGGGAAGTGAATCCTTATCTACCGTCGATGCAACCGATTGAAAACATCGAATAACACGCCTTCGTGCTAATTATAGATAGAAAGAACGATTGCGGGCGCTGGGAAGTGAATCCTTACCTACCGTCGATGCAAAACGATTGGAAACATCGAATATCACGTATTCGTCCCAATTATCGATGGAAAGACCGATTGCGGGAGCTGGGAAGTGAATCCTTACCTACCGTCGATGCAAAGCGATTGGAAACATCGAATATCACGTATTCGTGCCAATTATCGATAGAAAGAACGATTGCGGGAGCTGGGAAGTGAATCCTTACCTACCGTCGATGCAAAACGATTGGAAACATCGAATATCACGTATTCGTGCCAATTATCGATAGAAAGAACGATTGCGGGAGCTGGGAAGTGAATCCTTACCTACCGTCGATGCAAAACGATTGGAAACTTCGAATATCACGTATTCGTGCCAATTATCGATAGAAAGAACGATTGTGGGCGCTGGGAAGTGAATCTTTACCTACAGTCGATGCAAAACGATTGGAAACATCGAATATCACGTATTCGTGCCAAAGATCGATAGAAAAAACGATTGCGGGCGCTGGGAAGTGAATCCTTACCTACCGTCGATGCAAAACGGTTGGAAAGTTCGAATATCACGTATTCGTGCCAATTATCGATAGAAAGAACGATTGCGGGCGCTGGGATGTGAATCCTTACCTTCCATCGATGCAAAACGATTGGAAACATCGAATATCACGTATTCGTGCCAATTATCGATAGAAAGAACGATTGCGGGAGCTTGGAAGTGAATCTTTACCTACCGTCGATGCAGGACGAATGGAAACATCGAATTTAACCTATTCGTGCCAATTATCGATAGAAACAACGATTGCGGCAGCTGGGAAGTGAATCCTTACCTACCGTCGATGCAAAACGATTGGAAACATCGAATATCACGTATTCGTGCCAATTATCGATAGGAAGAACGATTGCGGGAGCTGGGAAGTGAATCCTTATCTACCGTCGATGCAACCGATTGAAAACATCGAATAACACGCCTTCGTGCTAATTATAGATAGAAAGAACGATTGCGGGCGCTGGGAAGTGAATCCTTACCTACCGTCGATGCAAAACGATTGGAAACATCGAATATCACGTATTCGTGCCAATTATCGATGGAAAGACCGATTGCGGGAGCTGGGAAGTGAATCCTTACCTACCGTCGATGCAAAACGATTGGAAATATCGAATATCACGTATTCGTGCCAATTATCGATAGAAAGAACGATTGCGGGAGCTTGGAAGTGAATCTTTACCTACCGTCGATGCAGGACGAATGGAAACATCGAATTTAACCTATTCGTGCCAATTATCGTTAGAAAGAACGATTGCGGGAGCTGGGAAGTGAATCCTTACCTACCGTCGATGCAAAACGATTGGAAACATCGAATATCACGTATTCGTGCCAATTATTGATAGAAAGAACGATTGCGGGCGCTGGGAAGTGAATCTTTACCTACAGTCGATGCAAAACGATTGGAAACCTCGAATATCACGTATTCGTGCCAATTATCGATAGAAAGAACGATTGCGGGAGCTTGGAAGTGAATCTTTACCTACCGTCGATGCAGGACGAATGGAAACATCGAATTTAACCTATTCGTGCCAATTATCGATAGAAAGAACGATTGCGGCAGCTGGGAAGTGAATCCTTACCTACCGTCGATGCAAAACGATTGGAAACATCGAATATCACGTATTCGTGCCAATTATCGATAGAAAGAACGATTGCGGGCGCTGGGATGTGAATCCTTACCTTCCATCGATGCAAAACGATTGGAAACATCGAATATCACGTATTCGTGCCAATTATCGATAGAAAGAACGATTGCGGGAGCTTGGAAGTGAATCTTTACCTACCGTCGATGCAGGACGAATGGAAACATCGAATTTAACCTATTCGTGCCAATTATCGATAGAAACAACGATTGCGGCAGCTGGGAAGTGAATCCTTACCTACCGTCGATGCAAAACGATTGGAAACATCGAATATCACGTATTCGTGCCAATTATCGATAGAAAGAACGATTGCGGGAGCTGGGAAGTGAATCCTTATCGACCGTCGATGCAAACGATTGAATACATCGAATAACACGCCTTCGTGCCAATTATAGATAGAAAGAACGATTGCGGGCGCTGGGAAGTGAATCCTTACCTACCGTCGATGCAAAACGATTGGAAACATCGAATATCACGTATTCGTCCCAATTATCGATGGAAAGACCGATTGCGGGAGCTGGGAAGTGAATCCTTACCTACCGTCGATGCAAAGCGATTGGAAACATCGAATATCACGTATTCGTGCCAATTATCGATAGAAAGAACGATTGCGGGAGCTGGGAAGTGAATCCTTACCTACCGTCGATGCAAAACGATTGGAAACATCGAATATCACGTATTCGTGCCAATTATCGATAGAAAGAACGATTGCGGGAGCTGGGAAGTGAATCCTTACCTACCGTCGATGCAAAACGATTGGAAACTTCGAATATCACGTATTCGTGCCAATTATCGATAGAAAGAACGATTGTGGGCGCTGGGAAGTGAATCTTTACCTACAGTCGATGCAAAACGATTGGAAACATCGAATATCACGTATTCGTGCCAAAGATCGATAGAAAGAACGATTGCGGGAGCTTGGAAGTGAATCTTTACCTACCGTCGATGCAGGACGAATGGAAACATCGAATTTAACCTATTCGTGCCAATTATCGATAGAAACAACGATTGCGGCAGCTGGGAAGTGAATCCTTACCTACCGTCGATGCAAAACGATTGGAAACATCGAATATCACGTATTCGTGCCAATTATCGATAGAAAGAACGATTGCGGGAGCTGGGAAGTGAATCCTTATCGACCGTCGATGCAAACGATTGAAAACATCGAATAACACGCCTTCGTGCCAATTATAGATAGAAAGAACGATTGCGGGCGCTGGGAAGTGAATCCTTACCTACCGTCGATGCAAAACGATTGGAAACATCGAATATCACGTATTCGTCCCAATTATCGATGGAAAGACCGATTGCGGGAGCTGGGAAGTGAATCCTTACCTACCGTCGATGCAAAGCGATTGGAAACATCGAATATCACGTATTCGTGCCAATTATCGATAGAAAGAACGATTGCGGGAGCTGGGAAGTGAATCCTTACCTACCGTCGATGCAAAACGATTGGAAACATCGAATATCACGTATTCGTGCCAATTATCGATAGAAAGAACGATTGCGGGAGCTGGGAAGTGAATCCTTACCTACCGTCGATGCAAAACGATTGGAAACTTCGAATATCACGTATTCGTGCCAATTATCGATAGAAAGAACGATTGTGGGCGCTGGGAAGTGAATCTTTACCTACAGTCGATGCAAAACGATTGGAAACATCGAATATCACGTATTCGTGCCAAAGATCGATAGAAAAAACGATTGCGGGCGCTGGGAAGTGAATCCTTACCTACCGTCGATGCAAAACGGTTGGAAAGTTCGAATATCACGTATTCGTGCCAATTATCGATAGAAAGAACGATTGCGGGCGCTGGGATGTGAATCCTTACCTTCCATCGATGCAAAACGATTGGAAACATCGAATATCACGTATTCGTGCCAATTATCGATAGAAAGAACGATTGCGGGAGCTTGGAAGTGAATCTTTACCTACCGTCGATGCAGGACGAATGGAAACATCGAATTTAACCTATTCGTGCCAATTATCGATAGAAACAACGATTGCGGCAGCTGGGAAGTGAATCCTTACCTACCGTCGATGCAAAACGATTGGAAACATCGAATATCACGTATTCGTGCCAATTATCGATAGGAAGAACGATTGCGGGAGCTGGGAAGTGAATCCTTATCTACCGTCGATGCAACCGATTGAAAACATCGAATAACACGCCTTCGTGCTAATTATAGATAGAAAGAACGATTGCGGGCGCTGGGAAGTGAATCCTTACCTACCGTCGATGCAAAACGATTGGAAACATCGAATATCACGTATTCGTCCCAATTATCGATGGAAAGACCGATTGCGGGAGCTGGGAAGTGAATCCTTACCTACCGTCGATGCAAAGCGATTGGAAACATCGAATATCACGTATTCGTGCCAATTATCGATAGAAAGAACGATTGCGGGAGCTGGGAAGTGAATCCTTACCTACCGTCGATGCAAAACGATTGGAAACATCGAATATCACGTATTCGTGCCAATTATCGATAGAAAGAACGATTGCGGGAGCTGGGAAGTGAATCCTTACCTACCGTCGATGCAAAACGATTGGAAACTTCGAATATCACGTATTCGTGCCAATTATCGATAGAAAGAACGATTGTGGGCGCTGGGAAGTGAATCTTTACCTACAGTCGATGCAAAACGATTGGAAACATCGAATATCACGTATTCGTGCCAAAGATCGATAGAAAAAACGATTGCGGGCGCTGGGAAGTGAATCCTTACCTACCGTCGATGCAAAACGGTTGGAAAGTTCGAATATCACGTATTCGTGCCAATTATCGATAGAAAGAACGATTGCGGGCGCTGGGATGTGAATCCTTACCTTCCATCGATGCAAAACGATTGGAAACATCGAATATCACGTATTCGTGCCAATTATCGATAGAAAGAACGATTGCGGGAGCTTGGAAGTGAATCTTTACCTACCGTCGATGCAGGACGAATGGAAACATCGAATTTAACCTATTCGTGCCAATTATCGATAGAAACAACGATTGCGGCAGCTGGGAAGTGAATCCTTACCTACCGTCGATGCAAAACGATTGGAAACATCGAATATCACGTATTCGTGCCAATTATCGATAGGAAGAACGATTGCGGGAGCTGGGAAGTGAATCCTTATCTACCGTCGATGCAACCGATTGAAAACATCGAATAACACGCCTTCGTGCTAATTATAGATAGAAAGAACGATTGCGGGCGCTGGGAAGTGAATCCTTACCTACCGTCGATGCAAAACGATTGGAAACATCGAATATCACGTATTCGTGCCAATTATCGATGGAAAGACCGATTGCGGGAGCTGGGAAGTGAATCCTTACCTACCGTCGATGCAAAACGATTGGAAATATCGAATATCACGTATTCGTGCCAATTATCGATAGAAAGAACGATTGCGGGCGCTGGGAAGTGAATCCTTACCTACCATCGATGCAAAACGATTGGAAACATCGAATATCACGTATTCGTGCCAATTATCGTTAGAAAGAACGATTGCGGGAGCTGGGAAGTGAATCCTTACCTACCGTCGATGCAAAACGATTGGAAACATCGAATATCACGTATTCGTGCCAATTATTGATAGAAAGAACGATTGCGGGCGCTGGGAAGTGAATCTTTACCTACAGTCGATGCAAAACGATTGGAAACCTCGAATATCACGTATTCGTGCCAATTATCGATAGAAAGAACGATTGCGGGAGCTTGGAAGTGAATCTTTACCTACCGTCGATGCAGGACGAATGGAAACATCGAATTTAACCTATTCGTGCCAATTATCGATAGAAAGAACGATTGCGGCAGCTGGGAAGTGAATCCTTACCTACCGTCGATGCAAAACGATTGGAAACATCGAATATCACGTATTCGTGCCAATTATCGATAGAAAGAACGATTGCGGGAGCTGGGAAGTGAATCCTTATCTACCGTCGATGCAAACGATTGAAAACATCGAATAACACCCCTTCGTGCCAATTATAGATAGAAAGAACGATTGCGGGCGCTGGGAAGTGAATCCTTACCTACCGTCGATGCAAAACGATTGGAAACATCGAATATCACGTATTCGTGCCAATTATCGATGGAAAGACCGATTGCGGGAGCTGGGAAGTGAATCCTTACCTACCGTCGATGCAAAGCGATTGGAAACATCGAATATCACGTATTCGTGCCAATTATCGATAGAAAGAACGATTGCGGGAGCTGGGAAGTGAATCCTTACCTACCGTCGATGCAAAACGATTGGAAACATCGAATATCACGTATTCGTGCCAATTATCGATAGAAAGAACGATTGCGGGCGCTGGGAAGTGAATCCTTACCTACCGTCGATGCAAAACGATTGGAAACATCGAATATCACGTATTCGTGCCAATTATCGATAGAAAAAACGATTGCGGGCGCTGGGAAGTGAATCCTTACCTACCGTCGATGCAAAACGGTTGGAAAGTTCGAATATCACGTATTCGTGCCAATTATCGATAGAAAGAACGATTGCGGGCGCTGGGATGTGAATCCTTACCTTCCATCGATGCAAAACGATTGGAAACATCGAATATCACGTATTCGTGCCAATTATCGATAGAAAGAACGATTGCGGGAGCTTGGAAGTGAATCTTTACCTACCGTCGATGCAGGACGAATGGAAACATCGAATTTAACCTATTCGTGCCAATTATCGATAGAAACAACGATTGCGGCAGCTGGGAAGTGAATCCTTACCTACCGTCGATGCAAAACGATTGGAAACATCGAATATCACGTATTCGTGCCAATTATCGATAGGAAGAACGATTGCGGGAGCTGGGAAGTGAATCCTTATCTACCGTCGATGCAACCGATTGAAAACATCGAATAACACGCCTTCGTGCTAATTATAGATAGAAAGAACGATTGCGGGCGCTGGGAAGTGAATCCTTACCTACCGTCGATGCAAAACGATTGGAAACATCGAATATCACGTATTCGTGCCAATTATCGATGGAAAGACCGATTGCGGGAGCTGGGAAGTGAATCCTTACCTACCGTCGATGCAAAACGATTGGAAATATCGAATATCACGTATTCGTGCCAATTATCGATAGAAAGAACGATTGCGGGCGCTGGGAAGTGAATCCCTACCTACCATCGATGCAAAACGATTGGAAACATCGAATATCACGTATTCGTGCCAATTATCGTTAGAAAGAACGATTGCGGGAGCTGGGAAGTGAATCCTTACCTACCGTCGATGCAAAACGATTGGAAACATCGAATATCACGTATTCGTGCCAATTATTGATAGAAAGAACGATTGCGGGCGCTGGGAAGTGAATCTTTACCTACAGTCGATGCAAAACGATTGGAAACCTCGAATATCACGTATTCGTGCCAATTATCGATAGAAAGAACGATTGCGGGAGCTTGGAAGTGAATCTTTACCTACCGTCGATGCAGGACGAATGGAAACATCGAATTTAACCTATTCGTGCCAATTATCGATAGAAAGAACGATTGCGGCAGCTGGGAAGTGAATCCTTACCTACCGTCGATGCAAAACGATTGGAAACATCGAATATCACGTATTCGTGCCAATTATCGATAGAAAGAACGATTGCGGGAGCTGGGAAGTGAATCCTTATCTACCGTCGATGCAAACGATTGAAAACATCGAATAACACCCCTTCGTGCCAATTATAGATAGAAAGAACGATTGCGGGCGCTGGGAAGTGAATCCTTACCTACCGTCGATGCAAAACGATTGGAAACATCGAATATCACGTATTCGTGCCAATTATCGATGGAAAGACCGATTGCGGGAGCTGGGAAGTGAATCCTTACCTACCGTCGATGCAAAGCGATTGGAAACATCGAATATCACGTATTCGTGCCAATTATCGATAGAAAGAACGATTGCGGGAGCTGGGAAGTGAATCCTTACCTACCGTCGATGCAAAACGATTGGAAACATCGAATATCACGTATTCGTGCCAATTATCGATAGAAAGAACGATTGCGGGCGCTGGGAAGTGAATCCTTACCTACCGTCGATGCAAAACGATTGGAAACATCGAATATCACGTATTCGTGCCAATTATCGATAGAAAGAACCATTTCGGGCGCTGGGAAGTGAATCCTTACCTACCATCGATGCAAAACGATTGGAAACATCGAATATCACGTATTCGTGCCAATTATCGATAGAAAGAACGATTGCGGGAGCTGGGAAGTGAATCCTTACCTACCGTCGATGCAAAACGATTGGAAACATCGAATATCACGTATTCGTGCCAATTATCGATAGAAAGAACGATTGCGGGAGCTGGGAAGTGAATCCTTACCTACCGTCGATGCAAAACGGTTGGAAACATCGAATATCACGTATTCGTGCCAATTATCGATAGAAAGAACGATTGCGGGCGCTGGGATGTGAATCCTTACCTTCCATCGATGCAAAACGATTGGAAACATCGAATATCACGTATTCGTGCCAATTATCGATAGAAAGAACGATTGCGGGAGCTTGGAAGTGAATCCTTACCTACCGTCGATGCAAAACGGTTGGAAACATCGAATATCACGTATTCGTGCCAATTATCGATAGAAAGAACGATTGCGGGCGCTGGGATGTGAATCCTTACCTTCCATCGATGCAAAACGATTGGAAACATCGAATATCACGTATTCGTGCCAATTATCGATAGAAAGAACGATTGCGGGAGCTGGGAAGTGAATCCTTACCTACCGTCGATGCAAAACGGTTGGAAACATCGAATATCACGTATTCGTGCCAAAGATCGATAGAAAAAACGATTGCGGGCGCTGGGAAGTGAATCCCTACCTACCGTCGATGCAAAACGATTGGAAACATCGAATATCACGTATTCGTGCCAATTATCGATAGAAAGAACGATTGCGGGCGCTGGGAAGTGAATCCTTACCTACAGTCGATGCAAAACGATTGGAAACATCGAATATCACGTATTCGTGCCAAAGATCGATAGAAAAAACGATTGCGGGCGCTGGGAAGTGAATCCTTACCTACCGTCGATGCAAAACGATTGGAAACATCGAATATCACGTATTCGTGCCAATTATCGATGGAAAGACCGATTGCGGGAGCTGGGAAGTGAATCCTTACCTACCGTCGATGCAAAACGATTGGAAACATCGAATATCACGTATTCGTGCCAATTATCGTTGGAAAGAACAATTGCGGGAGCTGGGAAGTGAATCCTTACCTACCGTCGATGCAAAACGGTTGGAAACATCGAATATCACGTATTCGTGCCAATTATCGATAGAAAGAACGATTGCGGGCGCTGGGATGTGAATCCTTACCTTCCATCGATGCAAAACGATTGGAAACATCGAATAT
The DNA here is from genome assembly GCA_963583965.1 of Nomada ferruginata. Classification (NCBI taxonomy): domain Eukaryota; kingdom Metazoa; phylum Arthropoda; class Insecta; order Hymenoptera; family Apidae; genus Nomada; species Nomada ferruginata. Next base: position 3,004,676 of record OY757218.1, read on the forward strand.
CACGTATTCGTGCCAATTATCGATGGAAAGACCGATTGCGGGAGCTGGGAAGTGAATCTTTACCTACAGTCGATGCAAAACGATTGGAAACATCGAATATCACGTATTCGTGCCAAAGATCGATAGAAAAAACGATTGCGGGCGCTGGGAAGTGAATCCTTACCTACCGTCGATGCAAAACGGTTGGAAAGTTCGAATATCACGTATTCGTGCCAATTATCGATAGAAAGAACGATTGCGGGCGCTGGGATGTGAATCCTTACCTACCATCGATGCAAAACGATTGGAAACATCGAATATCACGTATTCGTGCCAATTATCGATAGGAAGAACGATTGCGGGAGCTGGGAAGTGAATCCTTATCTACCGTCGATGCAACCGATTGAAAACATCGAATAACACGCCTTCGTGCTAATTATAGATAGAAAGAACGATTGCGGGCGCTGGGAAGTGAATCCTTACCTACCGTCGATGCAAAACGATTGGAAACATCGAATATCACGTATTCGTGCCAATTATCGATGGAAAGACCGATTGCGGGAGCTGGGAAGTGAATCCTTACCTACCGTCGATGCAAAACGATTGGAAATATCGAATATCACGTATTCGTGCCAATTATCGATAGAAAGAACGATTGCGGGCGCTGGGAAGTGAATCCTTACCTACCATCGATGCAAAACGATTGGAAACATCGAATATCACGTATTCGTGCCAATTATCGTTAGAAAGAACGATTGCGGGAGCTGGGAAGTGAATCCTTACCTACCGTCGATGCAAAACGATTGGAAACATCGAATATCACGTATTCGTGCCAATTATCGATAGAAAGAACGATTGCGGGCGCTGGGAAGTGAATCTTTACCTACAGTCGATGCAAAACGATTGGAAACCTCGAATATCACGTATTCGTGCCAATTATCGATAGAAAGAACGATTGCGGGAGCTTGGAAGTGAATCTTTACCTACCGTCGATGCAGGACGAATGGAAACATCGAATTTAACCTATTCGTGCCAATTATCGATAGAAAGAACGATTGCGGCAGCTGGGAAGTGAATCCTTACCTACCGTCGATGCAAAACGATTGGAAACATCGAATATCACGTATTCGTGCCAATTATCGATAGAAAGAACGATTGCGGGAGCTGGGAAGTGAATCCTTATCTACCGTCGATGCAAACGATTGAAAACATCGAATAACACCCCTTCGTGCCAATTATAGATAGAAAGAACGATTGCGGGCGCTGGGAAGTGAATCCTTACCTACCGTCGATGCAAAACGATTGGAAACATCGAATATCACGTATTCGTGCCAATTATCGATAGAAAGAACGATTGCGGGCGCTGGGAAGTGAATCCTTACCTACCGTCGATGCAAAACGATTGGAAACATCGAATATCACGTATTCGTGCCAATTATCGATAGAAAGAACCATTTCGGGCGCTGGGAAGTGAATCCTTACCTACCATCGATGCAAAACGATTGGAAACATCGAATATCACGTATTCGTGCCAATTATCGATAGAAAGAACGATTGCGGGAGCTGGGAAGTGAATCCTTACCTACCGTCGATGCAAAACGATTGGAAACATCGAATATCACGTATTCGTGCCAATTATCGATAGAAAGAACGATTGCGGGAGCTGGGAAGTGAATCCTTATCTACCGTCGATGCAAACGATTGAAAACATCGAATAACACCCCTTCGTGCCAATTATAGATAGAAAGAACGATTGCGGGCGCTGGGAAGTGAATCCTTACCTACCGTCGATGCAAAACGATTGGAAACATCGAATATCACGTATTCGTGCCAATTATCGATAGAAAGAACGATTGCGGGCGCTGGGAAGTGAATCCTTACCTACCGTCGATGCAAAACGATTGGAAACATCGAATATCACGTATTCGTGCCAATTATCGATAGAAAGAACCATTTCGGGCGCTGGGAAGTGAATCCTTACCTACCATCGATGCAAAACGATTGGAAACATCGAATATCACGTATTCGTGCCAATTATCGATAGAAAGAACGATTGCGGGAGCTGGGAAGTGAATCCTTACCTACCGTCGATGCAAAACGATTGGAAACATCGAATATCACGTATTCGTGCCAATTATCGATAGAAAGAACGATTGCGGGAGCTGGGAAGTGAATCCTTACCTACCGTCGATGCAAAACGGTTGGAAACATCGAATATCACGTATTCGTGCCAATTATCGATAGAAAGAACGATTGCGGGCGCTGGGATGTGAATCCTTACCTTCCATCGATGGAAAACGATTGGAAACATCGAATATCACGTATTCGTGCCAATTATCGATAGAAAGAACGATTGCGGGAGCTTGGAAGTGAATCCTTACCTACCGTCGATGCAAAACGGTTGGAAACATCGAATATCACGTATTCGTGCCAATTATCGATAGAAAGAACGATTGCGGGCGCTGGGATGTGAATCCTTACCTTCCATCGATGCAAAACGATTGGAAACATCGAATATCACGTATTCGTGCCAATTATCGATAGAAAGAACGATTGCGGGAGCTGGGAAGTGAATCCTTACCTACCGTCGATGCAAAACGGTTGGAAACATCGAATATCACGTATTCGTGCCAAAGATCGATAGAAAAAACGACTGCGGGCGCTGGGAAGTGAATCCTTACCTACCGTCGATGCAAAACGATTGGAAACATCGAATATCACGTATTCGTGCCAATTATCGATAGAAAGAACGATTGCGGGCGCTGGGAAGTGAATCCTTACCTACAGTCGATGCAAAACGATTGGAAACATCGAATATCACGTATTCGTGCCAAAGATCGATAGAAAAAACGATTGCGGGCGCTGGGAAGTGAATCCTTACCTACCGTCGATGCAAAACGATTGGAAACATCGAATATCACGTATTCGTGCCAATTATCGATGGAAAGACCGATTGCGGGAGCTGGGAAGTGAATCCTTACCTACCGTCGATGCAAAACGATTGGAAACATCGAATATCACGTATTCGTGCCAATTATCGTTGGAAAGAACGATTGCGGGAGCTGGGAAGTGAATCCTTACCTACCGTCGATGCAAAACGGTTGGAAACATCGAATATCACGTATTCGTGCCAATTATCGATAGAAAGAACGATTGCGGGCGCTGGGATGTGAATCCTTACCTTCCATCGATGCAAAACGATTGGAAACATCGAATATCACGTATTCGTGCCAATTATCGATAGAAAGAACGATTGCGGGAGCTGGGAAGTGAATCCTTACCTACCGTCGATGCAAAACGGTTGGAAACATCGAATATCACGTATTCGTGCCAATTATCGATAGAAAGAACGATTGCGGGCGCTGGGATGTGAATCCTTACCTTCCATCGATGCAAAACGATTGGAAACATCGAATATCACGTATTCGTGCCAATTATCGATAGAAAGAACGATTGCGGGAGCTTGGAAGTGAATCTTTACCTACCGTCGATGCAGGATGAATGGAAACATCGAATTTAACCTATTCGTGCCAATTATCGATAGAAACAACGATTGCGGCAGCTGGGAAGTGAATCCTTACCTACCGTCGATGTAAAACGATTGGAAACATCGAATATCACGTATTCGTGCCAATTATCGATAGAAAGAACGATTGCGGGAGCTGGGAAGTGAATCCTTACCTACCGTCGATGCAAAACGGTTGGAAACATCGAATATCACGTATTCGTGCCAATTATCGATAGAAAGAACGATTGCGGGCGCTGGGATGTGAATCCTTACCTTCCATCGATGCAAAACGATTGGAAACATCGAATATCACGTATTCGTGCCAATTATCGATAGAAAGAACGATTGCGGGAGCTTGGAAGTGAATCTTTACCTACCGTCGATGCAGGACGAATGGAAACATCGAATTTAACCTATTCGTGCCAATTATCGATAGAAACAACGATTGCGGCAGCTGGGAAGTGAATCCTTACCTACCGTCGATGCAAAACGATTGGAAACATCGAATATCACGTATTCGTGCCAATTATCGATAGAAAGAACGATTGCGGGAGCTGGGAAGTGAATCCTTATCGACCGTCGATGCAAACGATTGAAAACATCGAATAACACGCCTTCGTGCCAATTATAGATAGAAAGAACGATTGCGGGCGCTGGGAAGTGAATCCTTACCTACCATCGATGCAAAACGATTGGAAACATCGAATATCACGTATTCGTGCCAATTATCGTTGGAAAGAACCAATGCGGGAGCTGGGAAGTGAATCCTTACCTACCGTCGATGCAAAACGATTGGAAACTTCGAATATCACGTATTCGTGCCAATTATCGATAGAAAGAACGATTGCGGGCGCTGGGAAGTGAATCTTTACCTACAGTCGATGCAAAACGATTGGAAACATCGAATATCACGTATTCGTGCCAATTATCGATAGAAAGAACGATTGCGGGAGCTTGGAAGTGAATCTTTACCTACCGACGATGCAGGACGAATGGAAACATCGAATTTAACCTATTCGTGCCAATTATCGATAGAAACAACGATTGCGGCAGCTGGGAAGTGAATCCTTACCTACCGTCGATGCAAAACTATTGGAAACATCGAATATCACGTATTCGTGCCAATTATCGATAGAAAGAACGATTGCGGGAGCTGGGAAGTGAATCCTTATCTACCGTCGATGCAAACGATTGAAAACATCGAATAACACGCCTTCGTGCTAATTATAGATAGAAAGAACGATTGCGGGCGCTGGGAAGTGAATCCTTACCTACCGACGATGCAAAACGATTGGAAACATCGAATATCACGTATTCGTGCCAATTATCGATGGAAAGACCGATTGCGGGAGCTGGGAAGTGAATCCTTACCTACCGTCGATGCAAAACGATTGGAAACATCGAATATCACGTATTCGTGCCAATTATCGATAGAAAGAACGATTGCGGGAGCTTGGAAGTGAATCTTTACCTACCGTCGATGCAGGACGAATGGAAACATCGAATTTAACCTATTCGTGCCAATTATCGATAGAAAGAACGATTGCGGCAGCTGGGAAGTGAATCCTTACCTACCGTCGATGCAAAACGATTGGAAACATCGAATATCACGTATTCGTGCCAATTATCGATAGAAAGAACGATTGCGGGAGCTGGGAAGTGAATCCTTATCTACCGTCGATGCAAACGATTGAAAACATCGAATAACACCCCTTCGTGCCAATTATAGATAGAAAGAACGATTGCGGGCGCTGGGAAGTGAATCCTTACCTACCGTCGATGCAAAACGATTGGAAACATCGAATATCACGTATTCGTGCCAATTATCGATAGAAAGAACGATTGCGGGCGCTGGGAAGTGAATCCTTACCTACCATCGATGCAAAACGATTGGAAACATCGAATATCACGTATTCGTGCCAATTATCGATAGAAAGAACGATTGCGGGAGCTGGGAAGTGAATCCTTACCTACCGTCGATGCAAAACGGTTGGAAACATCGAATATCACGTATTCGTGCCAAAGATCGATAGAAAAAACGATTGCGGGCGCTGGGAAGTGAATCCTTACCTACCGTCGATGCAAAACGATTGGAAACATCGAATATCACGTATTCGTGCCAATTATCGATAGAAAGAACGATTGCGGGCGCTGGGAAGTGAATCCTTACCTGCAGTCGATGCAAAACGATTGGAAACATCGAATATCACGTATTCGTGCCAAAGATCGATAGAAAAAACGATTGCGGGCGCTGGGAAGTGAATCCTTACCTACCGTCGATGCAAAACGATTGGAAACATCGAATATCACGTATTCGTGCCAATTATCGATGGAAAGACCGATTGCGGGAGCTGGGAAGTGAATCCTTACCTACCGTCGATGCAAAACGATTGGAAACATCGAATATCACGTATTCGTGCCAATTATCGTTGGAAAGAACGATTGCGGGTGCTGGGAAGTGAATCCTTACCTACCGTCGATGCAAAACGGTTGGAAACATCGAATATCACGTATTCGTGCCAATTATCGATAGAAAGAACGATTGCGGGCGCTGGGATGTGAATCCTTACCTTCCATCGATGCAAAACGATTGGAAACATCGAATATCACGTATTCGTGCCAATTATCGATAGAAAGAACGATTGCGGGAGCTGGGAAGTGAATCCTTACCTACCGTCGATGCAAAACGGTTGGAAACATCGAATATCACGTATTCGTGCCAATTATCGATAGAAAGAACGATTGCGGGCGCTGGGATGTGAATCCTTACCTTCCATCGATGCAAAACGATTGGAAACATCGAATATCACGTATTCGTGCCAATTATCGATAGAAAGAACGATTGCGGGAGCTGGGAAGTGAATCCTTACCTACCGTCGATGCAAAACGGTTGGAAACATCGAATATCACGTATTCGTGCCAATTATCGATAGAAAGAACGATTGCGGGCGCTGGGATGTGAATCCTTACCTTCCATCGATGGAAAACGATTGGAAACATCGAATATCACGTATTCGTGCCAATTATCGATAGAAAGAACGATTGCGGGAGCTTGGAAGTGAATCCTTACCTACCGTCGATGCAAAACGGTTGGAAACATCGAATATCACGTATTCGTGCCAATTATCGATAGAAAGAACGATTGCGGGCGCTGGGATGTGAATCCTTACCTTCCATCGATGCAAAACGATTGGAAACATCGAATATCACGTATTCGTGCCAATTATCGATAGAAAGAACGATTGCGGGAGCTGGGAAGTGAATCCTTACCTACCGTCGATGCAAAACGGTTGGAAACATCGAATATCACGTATTCGTGCCAAAGATCGATAGAAAAAACGATTGCGGGCGCTGGGAAGTGAATCCTTACCTACCGTCGATGCAAAACGATTGGAAACATCGAATATCACGTATTCGTGCCAATTATCGATAGAAAGAACGATTGCGGGCGCTGGGAAGTGAATCCTTACCTGCAGTCGATGCAAAACGATTGGAAACATCGAATATCACGTATTCGTGCCAAAGATCGATAGAAAAAACGATTGCGGGCGCTGGGAAGTGAATCCTTACCTACCGTCGATGCAAAACGATTGGAAACATCGAATATCACGTATTCGTGCCAATTATCGATGGAAAGACCGATTGCGGGAGCTGGGAAGTGAATCCTTACCTACCGTCGATGCAAAACGATTGGAAACATCGAATATCACGTATTCGTGCCAATTATCGTTGGAAAGAACGATTGCGGGTGCTGGGAAGTGAATCCTTACCTACCGTCGATGCAAAACGGTTGGAAACATCGAATATCACGTATTCGTGCCAATTATCGATAGAAAGAACGATTGCGGGCGCTGGGATGTGAATCCTTACCTTCCATCGATGCAAAACGATTGGAAACATCGAATATCACGTATTCGTGCCAATTATCGATAGAAAGAACGATTGCGGGAGCTGGGAAGTGAATCCTTACCTACCGTCGATGCAAAACGGTTGGAAACATCGAATATCACGTATTCGTGCCAATTATCGATAGAAAGAACGATTGCGGGCGCTGGGATGTGAATCCTTACCTTCCATCGATGCAAAACGATTGGAAACATCGAATATCACGTATTCGTGCCAATTATCGATAGAAAGAACGATTGCGGGAGCTTGGAAGTGAATCTTTACCTACCGTCGATGCAGGATGAATGGAAACATCGAATTTAACCTATTCGTGCCAATTATCGATAGAAACAACGATTGCGGCAGCTGGGAAGTGAATCCTTACCTACCGTCGATGTAAAACGATTGGAAACATCGAATATCACGTATTCGTGCCAATTATCGATAGAAAGAACGATTGCGGGAGCTGGGAAGTGAATCCTTACCTACCGTCGATGCAAAACGGTTGGAAACATCGAATATCACGTATTCGTGCCAATTATCGATAGAAAGAACGATTGCGGGCGCTGGGATGTGAATCCTTACCTTCCATCGATGCAAAACGATTGGAAACATCGAATATCACGTATTCGTGCCAATTATCGATAGAAAGAACGATTGCGGGAGCTTGGAAGTGAATCTTTACCTACCGTCGATGCAGGACGAATGGAAACATCGAATTTAACCTATTCGTGCCAATTATCGATAGAAACAACGATTGCGGCAGCTGGGAAGTGAATCCTTACCTACCGTCGATGCAAAACGATTGGAAACATCGAATATCACGTATTCGTGCCAATTATCGATAGAAAGAACGATTGCGGGAGCTGGGAAGTGAATCCTTATCGACCGTCGATGCAAACGATTGAAAACATCGAATAACACGCCTTCGTGCCAATTATAGATAGAAAGAACGATTGCGGGCGCTGGGAAGTGAATCCTTACCTACCATCGATGCAAAACGATTGGAAACATCGAATATCACGTATTCGTGCCAATTATCGTTGGAAAGAACCAATGCGGGAGCTGGGAAGTGAATCCTTACCTACCGTCGATGCAAAACGATTGGAAACATCGAATATCACGTATTCGTGCCAATTATCGATAGAAAGAACGATTGCGGGAGCTGGGAAGTGAATCCTTACCTACCGTCGATGCAAAACGATTGGAAACTTCGAATATCACGTATTCGTGCCAATTATCGATAGAAAGAACGATTGCGGGCGCTGGGATGTGAATCCTTACCTACCGTCGATGCAAAACGATTGGAAACATCGAATATCACGTATTCGTGCCAATTATCGATAGAAAGAACCATTTCGGGCGCTGGGAAGTGAATCCTTACCTACCATCGATGCAAAACGATTGGAAACATCGAATATCACGTATTCGTGCCAATTATCGATAGAAAGAACGATTGCGGGAGCTGGGAAGTGAATCCTTACCTACCGTCGATGCAAAACGATTGGAAACATCGAATATCACGTATTCGTGCCAATTATCGATAGAAAGAACGATTGCGGGAGCTGGGAAGTGAATCCTTACCTACCGTCGATGCAAAACGGTTGGAAACATCGAATATCACGTATTCGTGCCAATTATCGATAGAAAGAACGATTGCGGGCGCTGGGATGTGAATCCTTACCTTCCATCGATGCAAAACGATTGGAAACATCGAATATCACGTATTCGTGCCAATTATCGATAGAAAGAACGATTGCGGGAGCTTGGAAGTGAATCTTTACCTACCGTCGATGCAGGACGAATGGAAACATCGAATTTAACCTATTCGTGCCAATTATCGATAGAAACAACGATTGCGGCAGCTGGGAAGTGAATCCTTACCTACCGTCGATGCAAAACGATTGGAAACATCGAATATCACGTATTCGTGCCAATTATCGATAGAAAGAACGATTGCGGGCGCTGGGAAGTGAATCCTTACCTACCGTCGATGCAAAACGATTGGAAACATCGAATATCACGTATTCGTGCCAATTATCGATAGAAAGAACCATTTCGGGCGCTGGGAAGTGAATCCTTACCTACCATCGATGCAAAACGATTGGAAACATCGAATATCACGTATTCGTGCCAATTATCGATAGAAAGAACGATTGCGGGAGCTGGGAAGTGAATCCTTACCTACCGTCGATGCAAAACGATTGGAAACATCGAATATCACGTATTCGTGCCAATTATCGATAGAAAGAACGATTGCGGGAGCTGGGAAGTGAATCCTTACCTACCGTCGATGCAAAACGGTTGGAAACATCGAATATCACGTATTCGTGCCAATTATCGATAGAAAGAACGATTGCGGGCGCTGGGATGTGAATCCTTACCTTCCATCGATGGAAAACGATTGGAAACATCGAATATCACGTATTCGTGCCAATTATCGATAGAAAGAACGATTGCGGGAGCTTGGAAGTGAATCCTTACCTACCGTCGATGCAAAACGGTTGGAAACATCGAATATCACGTATTCGTGCCAATTATCGATAGAAAGAACGATTGCGGGCGCTGGGATGTGAATCCTTACCTTCCATCGATGCAAAACGATTGGAAACATCGAATATCACGTATTCGTGCCAATTATCGATAGAAAGAACGATTGCGGGAGCTGGGAAGTGAATCCTTACCTACCGTCGATGCAAAACGGTTGGAAACATCGAATATCACGTATTCGTGCCAAAGATCGATAGAAAAAACGATTGCGGGCGCTGGGAAGTGAATCCTTACCTACCGTCGATGCAAAACGATTGGAAACATCGAATATCACGTATTCGTGCCAATTATCGATAGAAAGAACGATTGCGGGCGCTGGGAAGTGAATCCTTACCTACAGTCGATGCAAAACGATTGGAAACATCGAATATCACGTATTCGTGCCAAAGATCGATAGAAAAAACGATTGCGGGCGCTGGGAAGTGAATCCTTACCTACCGTCGATGCAAAACGATTGGAAACATCGAATATCACGTATTCGTGCCAATTATCGATGGAAAGACCGATTGCGGGAGCTGGGAAGTGAATCCTTACCTACCGTCGATGCAAAACGATTGGAAACATCGAATATCACGTATTCGTGCCAATTATCGTTGGAAAGAACGATTGCGGGAGCTGGGAAGTGAATCCTTACCTACCGTCGATGCAAAACGGTTGGAAACATCGAATATCACGTATTCGTGCCAATTATCGATAGAAAGAACGATTGCGGGCGCTGGGATGTGAATCCTTACCTTCCATCGATGCAAAACGATTGGAAACATCGAATATCACGTATTCGTGCCAATTATCGATAGAAAGAACGATTGCGGGAGCTGGGAAGTGAATCCTTACCTACCGTCGATGCAAAACGGTTGGAAACATCGAATATCACGTATTCGTGCCAATTATCGATAGAAAGAACGATTGCGGGCGCTGGGATGTGAATCCTTACCTTCCATCGATGCAAAACGATTGGAAACATCGAATATCACGTATTCGTGCCAATTATCGATAGAAAGAACGATTGCGGGAGCTTGGAAGTGAATCTTTACCTACCGTCGATGCAGGATGAATGGAAACATCGAATTTAACCTATTCGTGCCAATTATCGATAGAAACAACGATTGCGGCAGCTGGGAAGTGAATCCTTACCTACCGTCGATGTAAAACGATTGGAAACATCGAATATCACGTATTCGTGCCAATTATCGATAGAAAGAACGATTGCGGGAGCTGGGAAGTGAATCCTTACCTACCGTCGATGCAAAACGGTTGGAAACATCGAATATCACGTATTCGTGCCAATTATCGATAGAAAGAACGATTGCGGGCGCTGGGATGTGAATCCTTACCTTCCATCGATGCAAAACGATTGGAAACATCGAATATCACGTATTCGTGCCAATTATCGATAGAAAGAACGATTGCGGGAGCTTGGAAGTGAATCTTTACCTACCGTCGATGCAGGACGAATGGAAACATCGAATTTAACCTATTCGTGCCAATTATCGATAGAAACAACGATTGCGGCAGCTGGGAAGTGAATCCTTACCTACCGTCGATGCAAAACGATTGGAAACATCGAATATCACGTATTCGTGCCAATTATCGATAGAAAGAACGATTGCGGGAGCTGGGAAGTGAATCCTTATCGACCGTCGATGCAAACGATTGAAAACATCGAATAACACGCCTTCGTGCCAATTATAGATAGAAAGAACGATTGCGGGCGCTGGGAAGTGAATCCTTACCTACCATCGATGCAAAACGATTGGAAACATCGAATATCACGTATTCGTGCCAATTATCGTTGGAAAGAACCAATGCGGGAGCTGGGAAGTGAATCCTTACCTACCGTCGATGCAAAACGATTGGAAACATCGAATATCACGTATTCGTGCCAATTATCGATAGAAAGAACGATTGCGGGAGCTTGGAAGTGAATCTTTACCTACCGTCGATGCAGGATGAATGGAAACATCGAATTTAACCTATTCGTGCCAATTATCGATAGAAACAACGATTGCGGCAGCTGGGAAGTGAATCCTTACCTACCGTCGATGTAAAACGATTGGAAACATCGAATATCACGTATTCGTGCCAATTATCGATAGAAAGAACGATTGCGGGAGCTTGGAAGTGAATCTTTACCTACCGACGATGCAGGACGAATGGAAACATCGAATTTAACCTATTCGTGCCAATTATCGATAGAAACAACGATTGCGGCAGCTGGGAAGTGAATCCTTACCTACCGTCGATGCAAAACGATTGGAAACATCGAATATCACGTATTCGTGCCAATTATCGATAGAAAGAACGATTGCGGGAGCTGGGAAGTGAATCCTTATCTACCGTCGATGCAAACGATTGAAAACATCGAATAACACGCCTTCGTGCTAATTATAGATAGAAAGAACGATTGCGGGCGCTGGGAAGTGAATCCTTACCTACCGTCGATGCAAAACGATTGGAAACATCGAATATCACGTATTCGTGCCAATTATCGATGGAAAGACCGATTGCGGGAGCTGGGAAGTGAATCCTTACCTACCGTCGATGCAAAACGATTGGAAACATCGAATATCACGTATTCGTGCCAATTATCGATAGAAAGAACGATTGCGGGAGCTTGGAAGTGAATCCTTACCTTCCATCGATGGAAAACGATTGGAAACATCGAATATCACGTATTCGTGCCAATTATCGATAGAAAGAACGATTGCGGGAGCTGGGAAGTGAATCCTTACCTACCGTCGATGCAAAACGGTTGGAAACATCGAATATCACGTATTCGTGCCAAAGATCGATAGAAAAAACGATTGCGGGCGCTGGGAAGTGAATCCTTACCTACCGTCGATGCAAAACGATTGGAAACATCGAATATCACGTATTCGTGCCAATTATCGATAGAAAGAACGATTGCGGGCGCTGGGAAGTGAATCCTTACCTACAGTCGATGCAAAACGATTGGAAACATCGAATATCACGTATTCGTGCCAAAGATCGATAGAAAAAACGATTGCGGGCGCTGGGAAGTGAATCCTTACCTACCGTCGATGCAAAACGATTGGAAACATCGAATATCACGTATTCGTGCCAATTATCGATAGAAAGAACGATTGCGGGCGCTGGGATGTGAATCCTTACCTTCCATCGATGCAAAACGATTGGAAACATCGAATATCACGTATTCGTGCCAATTATCGTTGGAAAGAACGATTGCGGGAGCTGGGAAGTGAATCCTTACCTACCGTCGATGCAAAACGGTTGGAAACATCGAATATCACGTATTCGTGCCAATTATCGATAGAAAGAACGATTGCGGGCGCTGGGATGTGAATCCTTACCTTCCATCGATGCAAAACGATTGGAAACATCGAATATCACGTATTCGTGCCAATTATCGATAGAAAGAACGATTGCGGGAGCTGGGAAGTGAATCCTTACCTACCGTCGATGCAAAACGGTTGGAAACATCGAATATCACGTATTCGTGCCAATTATCGATAGAAAGAACGATTGCGGGCGCTGGGATGTGAATCCTTACCTTCCATCGATGCAAAACGATTGGAAACATCGAATATCAAGTATTCGTGCCAATTATCGATAGAAAGAACGATTGCGGGAGCTTGGAAGTGAATCTTTACCTACCGTCGATGCAGGATGAATGGAAACATCGAATTTAACCTATTCGTGCCAATTATCGATAGAAACAACGATTGCGGCAGCTGGGAAGTGAATCCTTACCTACCGTCGATGTAAAACGATTGGAAACATCGAATATCACGTATTCGTGCCAATTATCGATAGAAAGAACGATTGCGGGAGCTGGGAAGTGAATCCTTACCTACCGTCGATGCAAAACGGTTGGAAACATCGAATATCACGTATTCGTGCCAATTATCGATAGAAAGAACGATTGCGGGCGCTGGGATGTGAATCCTTACCTTCCATCGATGCAAAACGATTGGAAACATCGAATATCACGTATTCGTGCCAATTATCGATAGAAAGAACGATTGCGGGAGCTTGGAAGTGAATCTTTACCTACCGTCGATGCAGGACGAATGGAAACATCGAATTTAACCTATTCGTGCCAATTATCGATAGAAACAACGATTGCGGCAGCTGGGAAGTGAATCCTTACCTACCGTCGATGCAAAACGATTGGAAACATCGAATATCACGTATTCGTGCCAATTATCGATAGAAAGAACGATTGCGGGAGCTGGGAAGTGAATCCTTATCGACCGTCGATGCAAACGATTGAAAACATCGAATAACACGCCTTCGTGCCAATTATAGATAGAAAGAACGATTGCGGGCGCTGGGAAGTGAATCCTTACCTACCATCGATGCAAAACGATTGGAAACATCGAATATCACGTATTCGTGCCAATTATCGTTGGAAAGAACCAATGCGGGAGCTGGGAAGTGAATCCTTACCTACCGTCGATGCAAAACGATTGGAAACATCGAATATCACGTATTCGTGCCAATTATCGATAGAAAGAACGATTGCGGGAGCTGGGAAGTGAATCCTTACCTACCGTCGATGCAAAACGATTGGAAACTTCGAATATCACGTATTCGTGCCAATTATCGATAGAAAGAACGATTGCGGGCGCTGGGAAGTGAATCTTTACCTACAGTCGATGCAAAACGATTGGAAACATCGAATATCACGTATTCGTGCCAATTATCGATAGAAAGAACGATTGCGGGAGCTTGGAAGTGAATCTTTACCTACCGACGATGCAGGACGAATGGAAACATCGAATTTAACCTATTCGTGCCAATTATCGATAGAAACAACGATTGCGGCAGCTGGGAAGTGAATCCTTACCTACCGTCGATGCAAAACGATTGGAAACATCGAATATCACGTATTCGTGCCAATTATCGATAGAAAGAACGATTGCGGGAGCTGGGAAGTGAATCCTTATCTACCGTCGATGCAAACGATTGAAAACATCGAATAACACGCCTTCGTGCTAATTATAGATAGAAAGAACGATTGCGGGCGCTGGGAAGTGAATCCTTACCTACCGTCGATGCAAAACGATTGGAAACATCGAATATCACGTATTCGTGCCAATTATCGATGGAAAGACCGATTGCGGGAGCTGGGAAGTGAATCCTTACCTACCGTCGATGCAAAACGATTGGAAACATCGAATATCACGTATTCGTGCCAATTATCGATAGAAAGAACGATTGCGGGCGCTGGGAAGTGAATCCTTACCTACCATCGATGCAAAACGATTGGAAACATCGAATATCACGTATTCGTGCCAATTATCGTTAGAAAGAACGATTGCGGGAGCTGGGAAGTGAATCCTTACCTACCGTCGATGCAAAACGATTGGAAACATCGAATATCACGTATTCGTGCCAATTATCGATAGAAAGAACGATTGCGGGCGCTGGGAAGTGAATCTTTACCTACAGTCGATGCAAAACGATTGGAAACATCGAATATCACGTATTCGTGCCAATTATAGATAGAAAGAACGATTGCGGGAGCTGGGAAGTGAATCCTTACCTACCGTCGATGCAAAGCGATTGGAAACATCGAATATCACGTATTCGTGCCAATTATCGATAGAAAGAACGATTGCGGGCGCTGGGATGTGAATCCTTACCTTCCATCGATGCAAAACGATTGGAAACATCGAATATCACGTATTCGTGCCAATTATCGATAGAAAGAACGATTGCGGGCGCTGGGAAGTGAATCCTTACCTACCATCGATGCAAAACGATTGGAAACATCGAATATCACGTATTCGTGCCAATTATCGATAGAAAGAACGATTGCGGGCGCTGGGAAGTGAATCCTTACCTACCGTCGATGCAAAACGATTGGAAACTTCGAATATCACGTATTCGTGCCAATTATCGATAGAAAGAACGATTGCGGGCGCTGGGAAGTGAATCTTTACCTACAGTCGATGCAAAACGATTGGAAACATCGAATATCACGTATTCGTGCCAATTATCGATAGAAAGAACGATTGCGGGAGCTTGGAAGTGAATCTTTACCTACCGTCGATGCAGGACGAATGGAAACATCGAATTTAACCTATTCGTGCCAATTATCGATAGAAACAACGATTGCGGCAGCTGGGAAGTGAATCCTTACCTACCGTCGATGCAAAACGATTGGAAACATCGAATATCACGTATTCGTGCCAATTATCGAAAGAAAGAACGATTGCGGGAGCTGGGAAGTGAATCCTTATCTACCGTCGATGCAAACGATTGAAAACATCGAATAACACGCCTTCGTGCTAATTATAGATAGAAAGAACGATTGCGGGCGCTGGGAAGTGAATCCTTACCTACCGTCGATGCAAAACGATTGGAAACATCGAATATCACGTATTCGTGCCAATTATCGATGGAAAGACCGATTGCGGGAGCTGGGAAGTGAATCCTTACCTACCGTCGATGCAAAACGATTGGAAACATCGAATATCACGTATTCGTGCCAATTATCGATAGAAAGAACGATTGCGGGCGCTGGGAAGTGAATCCTTACCTACCATCGATGCAAAACGATTGGAAACATCGAATATCACGTATTCGTGCCAATTATCGATAGAAAGAACGATTGGGGGAGCTGGGAAGTGAATCCTTACCTACCGTCGATGCAAAACGATTGGAAGCATCGAATATCACGTATTCGTGCCAATTATCGATAGAAAGAACGATTGCGGGCGCTGGGAAGTGAATCTTTACCTACAGTCGATGCAAAACGATTGGAAACATCGAATATCACGTATTCGTGCCAAAGATCGATAGAAAAAACGATTGCGGGCGCTGGGAAGTGAATCCTTACCTACCGTCGATGCAAAACGATTGGAAACATCGAATATCACGTATTCGTGCCAATTATCGATGGAAAGACCGATTGCGGGAGCTGGGAAGTGAATCCTTACCTACCGTCGATGCAAAACGATTGGAAACATCGAATATCACGTATTCGTGCCAATTATCGTTGGAAAGAACGATTGCGGGAGCTGGGAAGTGAAGCCTTACCTACCGTCGATGCAAAACGGTTGGAAACATCGAATATCACGTATTCGTGCCAATTATCGATAGAAAGAACGATTGCGGGCGCTGGGATGTGAATCCTTACCTTCCATCGATGCAAAACGATTGGAAACATCGAATATCACGTATTCGTGCCAATTATCGATAGAAAGAACGATTGCGGGAGCTGGGAAGTGAATCCTTACCTACCGTCGATGCAAAACGGTTGGAAACATCGAATATCACGTATTCGTGCCAATTATCGATAGAAAGAACGATTGCGGGCGCTGGGATGTGAATCCTTACCTTCCATCGATGCAAAACGATTGGAAACATCGAATATCACGTATTCGTGCCAATTATCGATAGAAAGAACGATTGCGGGCGCTGGGATGTGAATCCTTACCTTCCATCGATGCAAAACGATTGGAAACATCGAATATCACGTATTCGTGCCAATTATCGATAGAAAGAACGATTGCGGGAGCTTGGAAGTGAATCTTTACCTTCCGTCGATGCAAAACGGTTGGAAACATCGAATATCACGTATTCGTGCCAATTATCGATAGAAAGAACGATTGCGGGCGCTGGGATGTGAATCCTTACCTTCCATCGATGCAAAACGATTGGAAACATCGAATATCACGTATTCGTGCCAATTATCGATAGAAAGAACGATTGCGGGAGCTTGGAAGTGAATCTTTACCTACCGTCGATGCAGGACGAATGGAAACATCGAATTTAACCTATTCGTGCCAATTATCGATAGAAACAACGATTGCGGCAGCTGGGAAGTGAATCCTTACCTACCGTCGATGCAAAACGATTGGAAACATTGAATATCACGCGTCGGCATCGGGAGGACACAAAGGGGTGACGAAGACCTACCACAGGATAAGGCAACTGTACAATTGGGACAACATGAAGAAGGAGATCCAACGATTCGTGAGAGAGTGCAAGGAGTGCCAACTGAAAAAACTCACGAGAATCAAGACCAAACAACCTATGATACTGACCGATACGCCCGGCAAAGCGTTCGACAAAGTCAGTATGGACATCGTCGGACCCTTGCCTAGCACCAAAAAGGGCAACAAATACATACTAACCATGCAGGATCTACTAACCAAATATTCCCTCGCCATACCTCTCGAACGAACCACCTCTGCGGACATCGCGGACGCGTTCGTTAAAAATCTTATCTGCCGTTTCGGATCGCCTCGAGCGATCCTGACCGATCAGGGAACGAATTTTACATCCTCATTGAAGAAGAACGTGGCAAAGAAATTTCATATAAAACATTACGTCACGTCGGCATATCATCCGCAGAGCAACGGTTCCATCGAGAGGTCTCACCACGTATTAGTGGAGTATCTTAAGCAGTACATAGACAACGGTCGTAACAGCTGGGACGACTGGTTGGATCTGGCAATGTTTTCGTACAACACGTCGGTACACGAGGGGACCAGATTCTCGCCGCACGAATTAGTGTTTGGGCGAATAGCCAGGGAACCCGCGAGCGAAAAACCAATCAGCGAGATTCTGGAGCCAACGTACGCGGACTACCTGCGGGATCTCTACTATAAGATCGACGACGTTCAAGCGAAAGCTCGCGACAACCTTCAGCTCGCGAAGATCAGATCGAAAGAATACTACGATCGGGCAATAAACCCGCAGAACTTTAAAACAGGAGACCTGGTGTACATGATCCGGGAACCCCGAAAGGGAAATTTCGCGGACCAATACACCGGTCCACACAAAGTCATCGAGATACTATCTAATCAGAACGTCAAAATCTCCATCGACGGTAGTCCGCGAACAGTACGTATGAATAAACTAAAGCTAGCGTATCTGAAAAATAGAATGTAAGCGATCGATCGGCCGACGGCGCGAGGAGATTCCTTCGAGAAGCGCGCACTCAACGCGTGACAATGCAATTTGCAGAATGAAAATCCCCTGCGAATTTTTGGAAGAGGAGGTCGAGGACCAAGAGTTCCAAGGCCCCTGGGACGGGGTCCTTCCTGTGACCCATCCCCAGGCTTACGGCGAGCTGTCGGAATTATATTGCATGACGATAAACAGAGATACGGCTTGCATATACGTGCGGACCGGGAGACGAGTGTGCGTGCCCTGTTACGCCAAACTGCCACCCGTGGTCCAACAAACGTACCAGCCAGGAGGCTGGCACAATCTGTGCAACCACGACGCCACACTGCCCATCGCCAACTGCATCCTGTGCAACGAGAACTTCGTCGTCGTGAAACCGGCACAGGAATGCACCGAATGTATCGAGATGTACTTCGAAATGTCCACTTCGGAGGAATGGGCGGTGCAAACGGGGCGCGTCATTGACGTGATCACGCGATGGTGAATTGACGAGCGCCCCGAGGAGTTTGCCGCGGGGAAATGGGTACTTGGGAAGACGGTAAAGTCGCTGATGTCGATCGATCGAGACGTTTCACCCCGCGTAATTAGAGAGTAATGGGTACTCGCGTATAGTCCCTACAAACGCGAATTCTAGTAATAAAGCGAGTGCGGTAATGTAAAGAATCGTTTCTTTGTTTTGTTTCTTTGTACAGGAATTCACCATGTTCCTATGTATGTTAATGTTGATTTGCGCTCGAGTTGCCTGGGCTCTCGTCGGTTACGATTGCAACGGACAACATCTGAACGTAACTACGGTGTCGCTCAATTCGATCGGGGATTGCGACATCACACCAATCAAGACACAGTCTCGAGAAGTCTACATTCAGCTGCTTCAACTCTCGGAATTCAACTACGCACCGGTCATTTCGTGTAGAATCGAAATATCAAGAATAGTGTACCACTGCGGCATGCACTCGCACATCTCCGCTGTCCACAACGGCCTGAACGAATATCTCGAGGACATAACCGACCAACAATGCAAGCGCATGCACGAGGACGGCTCGTTCTCCTTGGGAAACAACGGCTACATAACCGGACTGACGGTAAACAAAACTACAACTCGAACGTTTACCATGGCTGGGACTTTGACGAACGACGGCCGTTGCACCGGCGCCCAATTCTCCGACCCCTACGGAACTTGGGAAAGCGTCGTGGTGCAAGCGGTGGCCAAATTTTCGATTAAATCCGCCAACGTCCCGGTACGAATGGACGCCGACAAGATCATTCTAAAATCAGGAACCATCTGCAGTTTCCAAAGCGGATTCTGCCTGGACAGCGAGAATGGACACACCTTCTGGAGTCCTTTCCCGCCGTCGTCTTGTAAATTCGACCGATACGACGTGCTATACGAGGGTATCGCGTCCAAAATTACCGAAGAAGACAAGCAGCGAACCGACTCACCGGTCTATGCTCTTACCACGCAAGACATAACGTTCGCTCTCTCCAAGGTGGGCGAACAACACTTGTGCGGCTACACCCTCTCGCAAACGGAACATCCGAAACTGTTCATACTGGAAACCACCAGAGAGCGAACATTCACGCAACCGAAGAAACTACCGGTTGAAAATTTAGACATTTTCACGTACATAAATTCTAAATTCGTATACGTCGAGAGACACGTAAAAACGCAAATGACGACGTTGTATCAAAATTTATTGAAGCAACGATGTCTCCTGGAGCAGCAAGTGCTGAGCAACGCTCTCGCAGTGGCCACTTTGAAACCGGACGAAGTCGCCTACACCGTCATGAAGTCCCCGGGACACATGGCGTTAACAGCCGGTGAAGTCATCCACATCATCAAATGCGTACCGGTACAAGTCAGGGTGAGACATTCGAACGAATGTTACACAGAATTGCCAGTTTGGCACGGAAACCGTTCGGCGTTTATCACGCCGAAATCCCACATTCTTACCGCTCACGGGACACAGAGAGAATGCAGTCACGTCCTCCCCGTGATGTACGTGATCAATCAAGCCTGGCATCGAATCTCCCCTCGGCCGGTCGAGGTAGGCCAGCCGCACGTGCTACACCCCATGACGCGAACAAATTGGCGTTACACCGCCCCGGCAACACTCGCCACCAGCGGTATTTACACGCAAGGAGACTTAGAAAACTTGCGAGACCACATCATGTTCCCGGCCGAAAAGGCGGCGGTTTTGAACACGATCGCCAGGGGAGCGACGGGAAAGGGCGTGGCGCAAGGATCGATATCCCTAACGAGCATGTTCGACGAGGAAACCATGGCAAAATTGGCCGAAGACGCAGTTTCACGCTTTTGGAATGGATTCATTACGTTTGGATCAGCCAGCGCAGGAATATTGGCAATATTCGTCCTGCTGAAATTCGTAAAAGCAGTTGCCGATACATTCATTCATGGATACCAGCTACACGCAATCTACGGATGCGGTTTCCAACTCATCGGTGCTGTGTGGAGTTCTCTGTCGCACCTCTTGATCCGGAAAGGCGAAAGAAGCAGACAATACGCGGCATCCCGCGACGTGGAAGCTTTTGACCAAGGAACAACAACTACCGCTTCTCCACCGAAGCCAACACTCCGAGAGTTTAGACAAACCGTTCGCGAACTGGAGCAAATTTCCTCCAGAAATTTGCTTTCCAAGGGGGAAGGTGTCACGTCCCGGGATCCTCCGAAACGTGACGATCCGTAAGTGCAACGCGCACCAGAATCGACCCACTATATTGATACAGGGTATGTGGCCGTGGGGGCGCGAGTTTGCACTGCGGTGCGCAATTTTCGTCGTAAAATCACCGCTAAGACAAGGTCTCGATCTTGTTCCTGCCCGACTTCTGCCCGGTGGTCTTAATGTCAACGTGATGGGGGTCGGGAAGGCGCGAGGCAACGGCGGGACTAACTATGACTTACTTATGGCACTTAGCCACGGCGCAACAAAGATCTGAGTATTGCTAGTAACTGGCTCCCAGCCCTAAAATTTTCACCTCTTGCTGGGGTGAACGCCGCGGACTTAGCTTCTGAAACTAAGTCTCGCGGTGTTTCTATACAACACCTTGCCTTGCAATACTCCGCTTGTGGCAGGTTCGTGGTGGTAACAATGCAGCTTTAGTCTCCGGGCGTGATGGGACTAGTCGGTTGAGGTGTCGGCCTGATTTATCTGTGCTAGTATCCGAGACTAAGTCCCCGCAGGCATAGTATATGGGTAATCGATGAAGTGTCGGGCCGGCTATGCCGGTGCTAGTATCCGAGAGAGCCCAAGTCATAGTTAGCAAGTAGCCACCTTCACGAGGTTCCCCCGGTAAGTACCTCCGAACATCTGAGGGAAACTAAGAGCTACCTCTGCGAGAGCGCCTCGAAGGGCCTTGTGCTCAAGTGCCGAGTTCCACGGATGATGTGGGGCCAAAAACGGAACAGGCTATTTGGGGACTGTCGGCTGTCAATCCGACTGATCCCCTAACACATAGAAACAATGGATAAGGACAAAGTAATGAATGATCCACGGCCGGGTTCTCGGATGGCCCGGCCACTATGTGTTGTTAGTGAGAGTAGGGTCTCAGAGAGTGAGGTGCATGACAGTACGTCGGACGTAAGAGTCCTTCGAACCCGGGAGGTTTCGAGTCGGGAAATTCCCGCCGCGCCCGGAAGGTTCGTCTGTGAGTACTGCGATCGGGATTTCCAGTCCAAGATCGGCCGAGGCGTACACACGCGTCATGCGCACCCTCTTGAAGCCAACGACGCTGTCAACGTCGAAAGAACTAGAGCCCGCTGGAGCGAAGAGGAGGGGAGAAGGATGGCTCGGGCTGAGGCTACTGCCAGCTCAGCCGGGGGAATTAGGTTCATGAATGCCCATCTTCAAGGCCTATTCCCCCATAGAACTGTAGAGGCCATCAAAGGCAAACGGCGACAGGATGCATATCGCCAGATGGTCCTCAGTTTCTGCCAACAGGCGACCCCGTGTTCCACGGGTGTTGCTGAGGACGGCCAAGGGACAGGAGCGGCAGTACTTGATACTGCTGGTCCCTCGAACATCCTTTCTCCCCACAGGTGCGGTCCTCCTGCCAGTCTGACAATTCCGGAACAACTGGAGAGGCTACGTTCTGCGATTCGTGACCTCATTGAGCGATCATCGCGAACGATAAGCTTCCAGGCTGGTCGTCTGCGCGCAATTGCGCAGTCAGCTCTTGAAGGGAACGTAGACATTGATGCCATCAATAGATGGCTAGGTGACGTGTTTCCGGAGAGGGTTAGGAGGTATCCTCGGCGCCCAGCTAGGCGTAGACAGAGTAATCCTTCCAACCGAGAGAACAGGGAGCAGAAGCGCAAGAGGGAATATGCGGAAACGCAAATTCTCTTTCGTAAGAACATGCGCTCCTGTCTCAATAATATCCTGGAAGGCAACGTCGAAGGGAATCGTCCGTCCCCTGCCAGCTTCTACGCATACTGGCGGCCTCTTATAGAGACCGTCAGTGTCGTAGAGGAGGGCAGTGTGTCGGCACTCCCCAGACGGCCGGACAGTGTGAGGCAGAGGCGGTCCGGTGAGTCGACCTCACGGGGTATCCACCTCGAAGGTGTCGGCTCGGGCGAGAGTGCGGAGGATGTCGATCCTTCCGCTATCGATAAGTCCTCCTTGTGGATGCCTATCTCATCGAAAGATGTGGAGAAGCATGCCGTAAGGGCCGCGTCCGCTCCAGGTCCTGACGGTGTGCCGCCGCGGTTGTGGAACTCTGTTCCTTCCGTGTTGCGGGCACTACTGTTCAACCTGGTGCTCCTTGCAGGAGAGGCTCCTGAGCGGATTTCCTCTACCAGGACGGTCTTCCTCAGGAAGGCTGGTATGCCGGATAGGCCTTCACCTTCCGACTATCGGCCCCTGAGTGTAGGGTCCGTACCGTTGAGGCAGCTCCATAAAATTATAGCCAGTAGACTAGCTAAACTAGACATCTGGGACGAGCGCCAACGTGGCTTTCGGCCCGTCGATGGAGTATGTGAGAATATCACTATTCTGTCGGCGGTGCTCCGGGAGTCGCGGAGGAAGTGCCGGTCCCTGCACATGGCCTGCGTGGACGTGTCAAAGGCGTTTGACACGGTCTCCCACGAGGCCATATTTAAGTGCATGGAGGAAGCGGATTTGCCATCCGGCTTCGTCTCATATATTAAAGCAGTCTACACTAACGCATCGACCACCTTGCATCCCTCTGGGGAAAGCTATGGAGCGCCGATACGGCTGGGACGTGGAGTTCGTCAGGGAGATCCTTTGTCGCCCCTTCTGTTCAATCTGGTCGTCGATCGAGCATTGGGGGTTCTCTCAAAGGATGTTGGTTTCAAGTTAGGAGGTGTGATGATTGACGCCCTCGCCTATGCAGACGACATTGTGCTCCTTGCAAGTACTTCTCAGGGCTTGCAACAAAATCTGACTCTGCTGCAAGCCGCCTTTAAACGTGCTGGGCTGGAGATCAATGCCAAAAAGACCATGGTACTGTCTCAGGTTGCCTCTGGGCGTGAGAAGAAGGTGCGGGTCATGACGGACCCTACAGTCCATCTTGGGGATATGCCTATACGGCAGGTGACCCCGTCTCACGTCTGGGGATACCTGGGCATCAAGTACGAAGGGGCTAGGGAATGCGTAGAGCCGGTCCCTTTGGACCTTGCGCTGGCACGGATAACCCGGGCTCCGCTAAAGCCTCAACAGAGGTTGCGGCTGCTCCGGGATTGCCTGCTACCCCGCTACTACCACCGGTGGATAGTGGGTGACGTTAGCGCCAAGGTGCTGAAGAAGGCCGACGTCCAGGTTCGTGCTTCGGTACGCGCTTGGCTGCGCCTTCCCCATGATGTTCCTGCTGGATATTTCCATGCGCAGATACGGGAGGGAGGTCTTGGACTGCCCCAGTTAAGAACTGTGATCCCGATGCTGAAATGCAAGCGACTGCAGAAGTTGTGCAGAAGTCCCTTCCCTCCGGCAAGGGCCGCTGCCGAGACGCCTTTTGTCGCCCGGCAGCTGGTCTGGTGTGATAACCAGATGCGCCTACGAGGTGAAAGGGTCTGCACGACTTCTGAACTCCGACGAGGTTGGGCCGCAGCGTTGCACGCCTCATGTGATGGTAGTGGGCTCCGTGAGTCTGCTGCTGTCCCCTTGAGTTCGCACTGGGTGTCAGAGGGTTCATCTGGCATTCCGGGGGCTGATTACGTGCATTATCACCACGTTCGCGCCAACTGCTTACCGTCGAGAGTGAGAGTCTCCCGCGGTCGTGAGGGGCGCGATGTTCGTTGTCGCGCTGGGTGTCCTGAAAAGGAGACTCCAGCGCACTGCGTTCAGCGCTGTTTCCGCACGCACGGTGGGAGGATCTTACGGCATAACGACCTGTGCCGTCGAGTCGCTGGTTTTCTAAGACAAAGGGGATGGCAGGTGGACGAGGAGCTTGCCTTCTCTACATCTGTCGGGCGCCGTAGACCGGATCTCACAGCTGTCCTAGGTGGTAGGGCAGTTGTTGTTGATGCGCAGGTTGTATCCAGCGAAGGGGCATTGGATCTAGCACACAGGCGAAAGGTGTCTAAGTATGAGTCGATTTCGGATCTCCACGATCTGGTTGGAGCTCATGCAGGAGTGCCACGTGGAAGTGTCGTCTTCTCCGCCATAACCATCTCGTGGCGGGGGGTCTGGAGCTCCCAGAGTGTCAGAGAGCTGTTGCAATTGGGTATAACACGGGCCCAGATGCGCAGCTTAACCACTCGAGTATTGTGGGGCTCATGGATGAACTGGCGACGGTTTAACAGCATTACGTCCAGGTATAATCCTAATAGGAGGACGACAACGCCGGCGTCTGTCATGCCCGTCACACTCTGAAGCCATGTATGAAAATGAGTGCAAGGTGCGCGTATGTTTGAAAAAGAGCCTCACGGGAGGTCTCATATTTGCACCTATCCTGGGTCTAAGACCATAGATCAATGTGCCCAGCAAGATCCCTGAGAGCCCAAAACCGTGGCCTAGTTATCAATACTTTGCCTCACGGTGCTCACAGTCGATACATAACCCAAACCTAACCCAAACCTAACCCAAACCTAACCCAAACCTAACCCAAACCTAGCCCGACAAAGTCGTAGCAGCGCTTCTGTGCGTCGGGGCGAGGCTCCGACGCACACGGGGGTTCGCACGGAATCAAGGAAAAATAAAATCGAAATCAAAAACCTTACCAAAAACGAAATTTCGAGTAAACGAGAAAAGGAAGTAAAATCGTATACACGGAGCGACTCGTGCCGATGTGTGGCTACAATACTCCGTACTATTGCTCAGGATACACGCCACACGAGCATGTCGTGTCCAAAAAAGTCTCTTTTGGCAAAATCGAGGAAAAAGGGAGAGAACAATAAACTACACGTAGCGAGCCCCCGAAACACTACGATCCGTATTGTAACCGCGCAGGCGAGACGGCGCCGTATTATCGATATATTTTGTAACCACGGACGTGCCGAGTCGCCTGTAACGGGATCGTTTGTAAGAAACCTTAGGCTAAGAATCGTTACGTGCTTGCCGCTTGGGAGCAACTACTGCGTGAATAACGAGAAGATAGCGTTGTCTCGCACGTGGGCATTCCGGAGTCAAGGCCTGGGAGAGGATCGGGTAATAATGTAATAATATGCCTCGCTGAGTCAGCATCCGCTCCCAGGGCGATAACAACCGTCGCTCGGGAATGCACACGTGCAGAGATAAGAGGCGCGAGAACCGTTGGGTAACGGTCGTTCCCAGGACTGCGGGGCCTGCCGCGTCAGCATCTTCTGACTGCGGCAGTGGGGGCTGCTGCGTCAGCACCTGGGAGAAGTAAAAGCACAGTCGCAGTTCAGTTCACATCCAGCCAACAAGTGCGAAGCTACACCATTTATTCAAAAGTTCAGTTCCAACCGAGAAGTTAGAAACATCAAGTTCTATACGACTGAAGTTCAATCCGGTAGTCTAACGGTGCAGTTCGACGAGTTCGTTGTAGTTGTGCCTGTAAGCGGCAAATCGTCAGCACGATCCACCATTTGTTACTTGTACTCTCAACTGTAGTCGACCGATAGGTAAAGGTGAGCATTAATAAACAGTGACACTTGACATTTCATCGGTCTTCCATTTTATACGAACAACTTACTACTCGCCGAATGTGTTCGGTAGATGCCCGCTGGAAATAGGCGAAGGCGTAGGAGAGGGGTCCAGTCGCGGCTCCGCCACAATATCAGGCGCCGCGAGCTGATCGCCGCCCGTCGCGTGCAATTGGCGCAAGAGACTGGGCCGTTGATCGACCTGACGTTAGATTCTCCACCGGCGCCAGTCGACCTGACGCTGGATTCTCCACGGGCGCCGATCGACTCGACAACCGCTGGCGCCGGGGCCGATCCGTCCATCATCGACTTGACAGTCGGGGGTTCGCCCGAGCCCTCGACTTCGCGGGGTCCCTCCGCCCAAATACCCGTGTTGCCTTCCTCGCCTCACGCATCGCCTTTGTCCATCTCATACTCCCCCATCTCCCACGCATCCGAACAAACTCCGCAGCCCTTCGCTAGACGACAACTAGTTTACTCGTCATCCCCGGCTCAGACAACTACATCCTCGGTAGATTCAAGGGCTACCACGCCCGAATACTACCGGCCCTATATCGACCCCCCGGTCAGTCCCCCATCCCCGCAACAGCAACTCGACCCTGCGGACAGCGACGAGGAGTGGCCACATCAACAGATTTATCCGAATTACCCGGGATATTATCCCGTATTTATTAGCGACCGGTTCCCTGGTCAACCAAACGTCCCCGAAGGCGAGCCGGTCCCGGAAGAGTATCATACGTTGTTATTTCAAACTATATTTCTCCGCGAGGAATAATGTAACAGCCTCCACTGTATTAAATGAGAAAAAAAAAGGAAAGTGGACGTAAATATAACTCATAAACAATCGATACCAATAGTTTTCCTGACCCTACCGCATCTTAACGTCCCGATCCCGGTTGACTGTCCTAAGAGACCAGTCACAGATCGAAATTGCGAGCGTATCCTGTTGAAGATTTGGCGCACGTTCCCGTTGGGCAACGCGGATCCCGACGAGGACGTAACACCTACCGTTGATGCTAAACGATTGGAAACATCGAATAGCACGTATTCGTGCAAATTATCGATGGAAAGAACGATTGCGGGAGCCGGGAAGTGAATCCTTACCTACCGTCAATGAAAAACGATTGGAAACATCGAACATCACGTATTCGTGCCAATTATCGATAGAAAGAACGATTGCGGGAGCCGGGAAGTGATTCCTTACCTAACGTCGATGCAAAACGATTGGAAACATCGAATAGCACGTATTCGTGCAAATTATCGATGGAAAGAACGATTGCGGGAGCCGGGAAGTGGATCCTTATCTAACGTTGATGCAAAACGATTGGAAACATCGAACATCACGTATTCGTGCAAATTATCGATAGAAAGAACGATTGCGGGAGCTGGGAAGTGAATCCTTACCTACAGTCGATGCAAAACGATTGCAAACATCGAACATTACGTATTCGTGCAAATTATCCATAGAAAGAACGATTGCGGGAGCTGGGAAGTGAATACTTACCTACCGTTGATGCAAAACGATTGGAAACATCGAATAGCACGTATTCGTGCAAATTATCGATGGTAAGAACGATTGCGGGAGCCGGGAAGTGAATCCTTACCTACCGTTGTGATGCAAAACGATTGAAAACATCGAACATTACGTATTCGTGCTAATTATCGATAGAAAGAACGATTGCGGGAGCTGGGAAGTGAATCCTTACCTACCGTCGATGCAAAACGATTGGAAACATCGAATAGCACGTATTCGTGCAAATTATCGATGGAAAGAACGATTGCGGGAACCGGGAAGTGAATCCTTACCTAACGTTGATGCAAAACGATTGGAAACATCGAACATCACGTATTCGTGCCAATTATCGATAGAAAGAACGATTGCGGGAGCCGGGAAGTGAATCCTTACCTAACGTCGATGCAAAACGATTGGAAACATCGAATAGCACGTATTCGTGCAAATTATCGATGGAAAGAACGATTGCGGGAGCCGGGAAGTGAATCCTTACCTAACGTTGATGCAAAACGATTGGAAACATCGAACATCACGTATTCGTGCCAATTATCCAATCGTTTTGCATCGACGGTAGGTAAGGATTCACTTCCCAGGTCCCGCAATCGATCTTTCTATCGATAATTTGCACGAATACGTGATGTTCGATGTTTCCAATCGTTTTGCATCGACGGTAGGTAAGGATTCACTTCCCGGCTCCCGCAATCGTTCTTACCATCGATAATTTGCACGAATACGTGCTATTCGATGTTTCCAATCGTTTTGCATCAACGGTAGGTAAGTATTCACTTCCCAGCTCCCGCAAACGTTCTTTCTATGGATAATTTACACGAATACGTAATGTTCGATGTTTGCAATCGTTTTGCATCAACGTTAGGTAAGGATTCACTTCCCAGCTCCCGCAATCGTTCTTTCTATCGATAATTTGCACGAATACGTGATGTTCGATGTTTCCAATCGTTTTGCATCAACGTTAGGTAAGGATTCACTTCCCGGCTCCCGCAATCGTTCTTACCATCGATAATTTGCACGAATACGTGCTATTCGATGTTTCCAATCGTTTTGCATCAACGGTAGGTAAGTATTCACTTCCCAGCTCCGGCAAACGTTCTTTCTATGGATAATTTGCACGAATACGTAATGTTCGATGTTTGCAATCGTTTTGCATCGACTGTAGGTAAGGATTCACTTCCCAGCTCCCGCAATCGTTCTTTCTATCGATAATTTGCACGAATACGTGATGTTCGATGTTTCCAATCGTTTTGCATCAACGTTAGGTAAGGATTCACTTCCCGGCTCCCGCAATCGTTCTTTCCATCGATAATTTGCACGAATACGTGCTATTCGATGTTTCCAATCGTTTTGCATCGACGGTAGGTAAGGATTCACTTCCCAGCTCCCGCAATCGTTCTTTCTATCGATAATTAGCACGAATACGTAATGTTCGATGTTTTCAATCGTTTTGCATCAACGGTAGGTAAGGATTCACTTCCCGGCTCCCGCAATCGTTCTTACCATCGATAATTTGCACGAATACGTGCTATTCGATGTTTCCAAACGTTTTGCATCAACGGTAGGTAAGTATTCACTTCCCAGCTCCCGCAATCGTTCTTTCTATGGATAATTTGCACGAATACGTAATGTTCGATGTTTGCAATTGTTTTTCATCGACTGTAGGTAAGGATTCACTTCCCGGCTCCCGCAATCGTTCTTTCCATCGATAATTTGCACGAATACGTGCTATTCGATGTTTCCAATCGTTTTGCATCAACGTTAGGTAAGGATTCACTTCCCAGCTCCCGCAATCGTTCTTTCTATCGATAATTTGCACGAATACGTGATGTTCGGAATTTCCAATCGTTTTGAATCAACGGTATGCTTACCTACCGTTGATGCACAACGATTGGAAACATCGAATGGCACGTATTCGTGCAAATTATCGATGGAAAGAACCATTGCGGGAGCTGGGAAGTGAATCCTTACCTACCGTCGATGCAAAACGATTGGATAATTGGCACGAATACGTGATGTTCGATGTTTCCAATCGTTTTGCATCAACGTTAGGTAAGGATGCACTTCCCGGCTCCCGCAATCGTTCTTTCCATCGATAATTTTCACGAATACGTGCTATTCGATGTTTCCAATCGTTTTGCATCGACGGTAGGTAAGGATTCACTTCCCAGCTCCCGCATCGTTCTTTCTATCGATAATTTGCACGAATACGTGATGTTCGGAATTTCCAATCGTTTTGAATCAACGGTATGCTTACCTACCGTTGATGCAAAACGATTGGAAACATCGAATGGCACGTATTCGTGCAAATTATCGATGGAAAGAACGATTGCGGGAGCTGGGAAGTGAATCCTTACCTACCGTCGATGCAAAACGATTGGAAACATCGAACATTACGGATTCGTGCAAATTATCGATAGAAAGAAGGATTGCGGGAGCTGGGAAGTGAATCCTTACCTACCGTCGATGCAAAACGATTGGAAACATCGAATAGCACGTATTCGTGCAAATTATCGATGGAAAGAACGATTGCGGGAGCTGGGAAGTGAATCCTTACCTACCGTCGATGCAAAACGATTGGAAACATCGAACATTACGTATTCGTGCAAATTATCGATAGAAAGAACGATTGCGGGAGCTGGGAAGTGAATCCTTACCTACCGTCGTTGCAAAACGATTGGAAACATCGAAAATTACGTATTCGTGCAAATTATCGATGGAAAGAACGATTGCGGGAGCTGGGAAGTGAATCGTTACCTACCGTCGATGCAAAACGATTGGAAACATCGAATATCACGTATTCGTGCCAATTATCCAATCGTTTTGCATCAACGGTAGGTAAGGATTCACTTCCCGGCTCCCGCAATCGTTCTTTCCATCGATAATTTGCACGAATACGTGGTGTTGATGTTTCCAATCGTTTTGCATCAACGTTAGGTAAGTATTCACTTCCCAGCTCCCGCAATCGTTCTTTCTATGGATAATTTGCACGAATACGTGCTATTCCATGTTTGCAATCGTTTTGCATCGACGGTAGGTAAGGATTCACTTCCCAGCTCCCGCAATCGTTCTTTCTATCGATAATTTGCACGAATACGTGATGTTCGAAATTTCCAATCGCTTTGCATCAACGGTATGCTTACCTACCGTTGATGCAAAACGATTGGAAACATCGAATGGCACGTATTCGTGCAAATTATCGATGGAAAGAACGATTGCGGGAGCTCGGAAGTGAATCCTTACCTACCGTCGATGCAAAACGATTGGAAACATCGAACATTACGTATTCGTGCAAATTATCGATAGAAAGAACGATTGCGGGAGCTGGGAAGTGAATCCTTACCTACCGTCGATGCAAAACGATTGGAAACATCGAATATCACGTATTCGTGCCAATTATCCAATCGTTTTGCATCAACGGTAGGTAAGGATTCACTTCCCGGCTCCCGCAATCGTTCTTTCCATCGATAATTTGCACGAATACGTGCTATTCGATGTTTCCAATCGTTTTGCATCGACGGTAGGTAAGGATTCACTTCCCAGCTCCCGCAATCGTTGTTTCTATCGATAATTAGCACGAATACGTAATGTTCGATGTTTTCAATCGTTTTGCATCAACGGTAGGTAAGGATTCACTTCCCGGCTCCCGCAATCGTTCTTACCATCGATAATTGGCACGAATACGTGGTGTTCGATGTTTCCAATCGTTTTGCATCAACGTTAGGTAAGTATTCACTTCCCAGCTCCCGCAATCGTTCTTTCTATGGATAACTTGCACGAATACGTGCTATTCGATGTTTGCAATCGTTTTGCATCGAAGGTAGGTAAGGATTCACTTCCCAGCTCCCGCAATTGTTCTTTCTATCGATAATTTGCACGAATACGTGATGTTCGATGTTTCCAATCGTTTTGCATCAACGTTAGGTAAGGATTCACTTCCCGGCTCCCGCAATCGTTCTTTCCATCGATAATTTGCACGAATACGTGGTGTTCGATGTTTCCAATCGTTTTGCATCAACGTTAGGTAAGTATTCACTTCCCAGCTCCCGCAATCGTTCTTTCTATGGATAATTTGCACGAATACGTGCTATTCGATGTTTGCAATCGTTTTGCATCGACGGTAGGTAAGGATTCACTTCCCAGCTCCCGCAATCGTTCTTTCTATCGATAATTTGCACGAATACGTTATGTTCGATGTTTCCAATCGTTTTGCATCAACGTTAGGTAAGCATTCACTTCCCGGCTCCCGCAATCGTTCTTTCCATCGATAATTTGCACGAATACGTGCTATTCGATGTTTCCAATCGTTTTGCATCGACGGTAGGTAAGGATTCACTTCCCAGCTCCCGCATCGTTCTTTCTATCGATAATTTGCACGAATACGTAATGTTCGATGTTTCCAATTGTTTTGCATCGACGGTAGGTAAGGATTCACTTCCCAGCTCCCGCAATCGTTCTTTCTATCGATAATTTGCACGAATACGTGATGTTCGAAATTTCCAATCGTTTTGCATCAACGGAATGCTTACGTACCGTTGATGCAAAACGATTGGAAACGTCGAATAGCACGTATTCGTGCAAATTATCGATGGAAAGAACGATTGCGGGAGCCGGGAAGTGAATCCTTACCTACCGTCAATGAAAAACGATTGGAAACATCGAACATCACGTATTCGTGCCAATTATCGATAGAAAGAACGATTGCGGGAGCCGGGAAGTGAATCCTTACCTAACGTCGATGCAAAACGATTGGAAACATCGAATAGCACGTATTCGTGCAAATTATCGATGGAAAGAACGATTGCGGGAGCCGGGAAGTGGATCCTTACTGTCACGTTCCAGGTTACTTCCGGAAGAGACATACTGTACGCACGCAGGATGAGGGACGGAAATTGAATGGGGAAGGTGAACGTAGGTTCTCGGGGTCGAATTCAAGATTCGCGCACGCCGAGAGGAAAGGTAAGTAGAGAAAAGGAGGAATCTCGGGGTCGAATGCAAGATTCGCGCACGCCGAGAGGAAAGGTAAGTAAAGGAAAAGAAATAATCTCAGGGTCGAATGCAAGATTCGCGCACGCCGAGAGGAAAGGTAAGTAGAGAAAACGAAGGATCTCGGGGTCGAATGCAAGATTCGCGCACGCCGAGAGGAAAGGTAAGTAAAGAAAAAGGAAGAATCTCGGGGTCGAATGCAAGATTCGCGCACGCCGAGAGGAAAGGTAAGTAAAGAAAAAGGAAGAATCTCGGGGTCGAATGCAAGATTCGCGCACGCCGAGAGGAAAGGTAAGTAAAGAAAAAGGAAGAATCTCGGGGTCGAATGCAAGATTCGCGCACGCCGAGAGGAAAGGTAAGTAAAGAAAAAGGAAGAATCTCGGGGTCGAATGCAAGATTCGCGCACGCCGAGAGGAAAGGTAAGTAAAGAAAAAGGAAGAATCTCGGGGTCGAATGCAAGATTTGCGCACGCCGAGAGGAAAGGTAAGTAAAGAAAAAGGAAGGGAAAGGAAGTTAGGAGTGCCGTATTATTACTGCGGAAGGATTGATCTGCAGCAATACCAATTCCTCGGATTCCAAACAATATTGAGAAATGTGAACGAAACCTCGTAAGGAACGAAATAATAAAACGACTCACCGAGCTGCAATGTCGGGTTTGCGATCCTCGGGTAGACGCGTATAATTGCTACCATCGGGTGAGCACCTCGAGTACTTGTCCCGATTGTACTTGCCACAGCTCTTCCGCTGTTATTTCGAAGTACTGTTCTGTGCACTCTGCGCACTGAGATGCTGGGCGGATGGAGGAGATTTCGGTGTTGCAGTGTGCACAAATGGAAATGCGTTGGGCTTCTTCGGCAGTGCTCATGTCATGCCAACCTCCTGATTGATATGCTTGTCCTTGTATGGGGGTCAACTGATTGTAACAGTTGATGCAAATTCGGCCCCAGTCGCTTATGTATATTCCTACTGTGGCGATAGTGGAACACCATATGTCTAGCAGGGGTTTATAAATCTCTGGATAATCAGAGGGAAGGACGCCGTCCCAGGGACCCTGAAATTCCTGGTCCTCCTCTTCTTCGGCTTCTTCCCAAATATCGTAAGGGAGCTGCATTCGATAAATAATGCTGTGGTGCTGCGCGAAAGTTTCTTGAGGTTCACTGGCTTATTGTATTTATTAGAATAAGTCAAGAATACTTCGAAGTTCGTTGAGGTATTTATTGAAATAATCGTGAAATAATTCTATGTTCCTTAAGGTATTTATTGAAATAAATCGTGGAATTAATTCTATGTTCCTTAAGGTATTTATTGAAATAAATCGTGAAATTATTCTAAGTTCTTTAAGGTATTTATCGAAATAAATCGTGGAATTATTCTATGTTCCTTAAGGTAATTATCGAAATAAGTCGTGAAAGAATTCTATGTTCCTTAAGGTATTTATCGAAATAAATCGTGGAATTATTCTATGTTCCTTAAGGTATTTATCGAAATAAATCGTGAAATAATTCTATGTTCCTTAAGGTATTTATCGAAATAAATCGTGAAATAATTCTAAGTTCTTTAAGGTATTTATCGAAATAAATCGTGGAATTATTCTATGTTCCTTAAGGTATTTATCGAAATAAGTCGTGAAAGAATTCTATGTTCCTTAAGGTATTTATCGAAATAAATCGTGAAATAATTCTATGTTCCTTAAGGTAATTATCGAAATAATTCACTGTATGATTCTAAAATCAAGACCGGTATATCAACGTTCACTGTCACTTGTAGATAGATTCACTGATGTGTAGGCGCTTGCTGCCACTCGAAGACTGAACTCTGAAGATTGACTGGTGAAGATTGACTGCTGAAGATTGACTGCTGAAGATTGACTACTGAAGATTGACTGCTGATGATTGACTACTGATGATTGACTACTGACTATTCAGGTGGTGCCGGCTTATTTATACCCATCCCTGGAATCTCTGGTATGCGAGGAATGTCTGGTATGCGTGGTATGTCTGGTATGCGTGGTATGCGTGGTATGTTGACTGCTGCTGGAGTCGATTGCTCTGGAATGCCAGTGATCCTCAACCGGCAGGGGTTCTCCATTGTACCGAGATTGGTTAGAATAAATTATATTAGTTAATTACAATATTGTTATATGGTGAATTCGGATAGGTTGTTTGATGATATCATTTTGTAATAAAATATTTTAATAAATTGTATTGGTTAATTATGCGTCTTTTGTATTGTAGGTTCGGGTGTGTTATTTGATTTGATCATATTGTAGCGATATACTCGAGAGGATTCGTAAGGGGTTTTCTTCCTCGTGGAGTGAGGGCTTCTCTTGGGACGCGAAAGGGGTTTCTTCCTCGTGGAGTGAGGGCTTCTCTTGGGACGCAAAAGGGGTTTCTTCCTCGTGGAGTGAGGGCTTCTCTTGGGACGCAAAAGGGGTTTCTTCCTCGTGGAGTGAGGGCTTCTCTCGTGTGTCGTTGTTCTTCGTTTAAGGTAATGGTGTTTTGTGTAGCGATGAGTTGGAATATTTAGAGATTTTATTTGTTTGCAGGTAGTCGGTGATGAGAAGAGAAATATAAGGTGAGTATCTTATGAGAGGAATTTATTTGTTCGAAAGCAGTCGATGATGAGAAATGTAATGTAAGGTAAGTATCTCGTTTGACTAGTGATGGGTTGGAGTAATAAGAGAGTTTATTTGTTCACAGGCAGTCGATGATGAGAAGCGCAACATAAGGTAAGTACCTCGTTTGACTAGTGATGGGTAGTTATTATAGAAGATTTGTTTGTTCACAGGCAGTCAGTGGTGAAAAGAGAAATATAGGGAAATGCGATATGATACAAAGGGAGTGATAGGATACTCAAAAGGGGGTTTTCGGTTCAGGCTGGACGTTACACAGCCGCAGGGGCAGTCCAGCGTTCGCATCATAGCGGATATAGTAAATAAAGGAGGAAAAATGTGAGCCGACATGCGGCAAAAAATGAAGGCACGTCACATTACCTAACGTTGATGCAAAACGATTGGAAACATCGAACATCACGTATTCGTGCAAATTATCGATAGAAAGAACGATTGCGGGAGCTGGGAAGTGAATCCTTACCTACAGTCGATGCAAAACGATTGCAAACATCGAACATTACGTATTCGTGCAAATTATCCATAGAAAGAACGATTGCGGGAGCTGGGAAGTGAATACTTACCTACCGTTGATGCAAAACGATTGGAAACATCGAATAGCACGTATTCGTGCAAATTATCGATGGTAAGAACGATTGCGGGAGCCGGGAAGTGAATCCTTACCTACCGTTGATGCAAAACGATTGAAAACATCGAACATTACGTATTCGTGCTAATTATCGATAGAAAGAACGATTGCGGGAGCTGGGAAGTGAATCCTTACCTACCGTCGATGCAAAACGATTGGAAACATCGAATAGCACGTATTCGTGCAAATTATCGATGGAAAGAACGATTGCGGGAACCGGGAAGTGAATCCTTACCTAACGTTGATGCAAAACGAATGGAAACATCGAACATCACGTATTCGTGCCAATTATCGATA
Source organism: Nomada ferruginata (assembly GCA_963583965.1). Classification (NCBI taxonomy): domain Eukaryota; kingdom Metazoa; phylum Arthropoda; class Insecta; order Hymenoptera; family Apidae; genus Nomada; species Nomada ferruginata. Next base: position 3,041,647 of record OY757218.1, read on the forward strand.
GAAAGAACGATTGCGGGAGCCGGGAAGTGAATCCTTACCTAACGTCGATGCAAAACGACTGGAAACATCGAATAGCACGTATTCGTGCAAATTATCGATGGAAAGAACGATTGCGGGAGCCGGGAAGTGAATCCTTACCTAACGTTGATGCAAAACGATTGGAAACATCGAACATCACGTATTCGTGCCAATTATCCAATCGTTTTGCATCGACGGTAGGTAAGGATTCACTTCCCAGGTCCCGCAATCGATCTTTCTATCGATAATTTGCACGAATACGTGATGTTCGATGTTTCCAATCGTTTTGCATCGACGGTAGGTAAGGATTCACTTCCCCGCTCCCGCAATCGTTCTTACCATCGATAATTTGCACGAATACGTGCTATTCGATGTTTCCAATCGTTTTGCATCAACGTTAGGTAAGGATTCACTTCCCGGCTCCCGCAATCGTTCTTTCCATCGATAATTTGCACGAATACGTGCTATTCGATGTTTCCAATCGTTTTGCATCGACGGTAGGTAAGGATTCACTTCCCAGCTCCCGCAATCGTTGTTTCTATCGATAATTAGCACGAATACGTAATGTTCGATGTTTTCAATCGTTTTGCATCAACGGTAGGTAAGGATTCACTTCCCGGCTCCCGCAAACGTTCTTACCATCGATAATTTGCACGAATACGTGCTATTCGATGTTTCCAATCGTTTTGCATCAACGGTAGGTAAGTATTCACTTCCCAGCTCCCGCAAACGTTCTTTCTATGGATAATTTACACGAATACGTAATGTTCGATGTTTGCAATCGTTTTGCATCAACGTTAGGTAAGGATTCACTTCCCAGCTCCCGCAATCGTTCTTTCTATCGATAATTTGCACGAATACGTGATGTTCGATGTTTCCAATCGTTTTGCATCAACGTTAGGTAAGGATGCACTTCCCGGCTCCCGCAATCGTTCTTTCCATCGATAATTTGCACGAATACGTGCTATTCGATGTTTCCAATCGTTTTGCATCAACGGTAGGTAAGTATTCACTTCCCAGCTCCCGCAATCGTTCTTTCTATGGATAATTTGCACGAATACGTAATGTTCGATGTTTGCAATTGTTTTTCATCGACTGTAGGTAAGGATTCACTTCCCGGCTCCCGCAATCGTTCTTTCCATCGATAATTTACACGAATACGTGATGTTCGATGTTTCCAATCGTTTTGCATCAACGTTAGGTAAGGATTCACTTCCCGGCTCCCGCAATCGTTCTTTCCATCGATAATTTGCACGAATACGTGCTATTCGATGTTTCCAATCGTTTTGCATCGACGGTAGGTAAGGATTCACTTCCCAGCTCCCGCAATCGTTCTTTCTATCGATAATTAGCACGAATACGTAATGTTCGATGTTTTCAATCGTTTTGCATCAACGGTAGGTAAGGATTCACTTCCCGGCTCCCGCAATCGTTCTTACCATCGATAATTTGCACGAATACGTGCTATTCGATGTTTCCAATCGTTTTGCATCAACGGTAGGTAAGTATTCACTTCCCAGCTCCCGCAATCGTTCTTTCTATGGATAATTTGCACGAATACGTAATGTTCGATGTTTGCAATTGTTTTTCATCGACTGTAGGTAAGGATTCACTTCCCGGCTCCCGCAATCGTTCTTTCCATCGATAATTTGCACGAATACGTGCTATTCGATGTTTCCAATCGTTTTGCATCAACGTTAGGTAAGGATTCACTTCCCAGCTCCCGCAATCGTTCTTTCTATCGATAATTTGCACGAATACGTGATGTTCGGAATTTCCAATCGTTTTGAATCAACGGTATGCTTACCTACCGTTGATGCACAACGATTGGAAACATCGAATGGCACGTATTCGTGCAAATTATCGATGGAAAGAACCATTGCGGGAGCTGGGAAGTGAATCCTTACCTACCGTCGATGCAAAACGATTGGATAATTGGCACGAATACGTGATTTTCGATGTTTCCAATCGTTTTGCATCAACGTTAGGTAAGGATGCACTTCCCGGCTCCCGCAATCGTTCTTTCCATCGATAATTTTCACGAATACGTGCTATTCGATGTTTCCAATCGTTTTGCATCGACGGTAGGTAAGGATTCACTTCCCGGCTCCCGCAATCGTTCTTACCATCGATAATTGGCACGAATACGTGGTGTTCGATGTTTCCAATCGTTTTGCATCAACGTTAGGTAAGTATTCACTTCCCAGCTCCCGCAATCGTTCTTTCTATGGATAATTTGCACGAATACGTGCTATTCGATGTTTCCAATCGTTTTGCATCAACGTTAGGTAAGGATTCACTTCCCGGCTCCCGCAATCGTTCTTTCCATCGATAATTTGCACGAATACGTGGTGTTGGATGTTTCCAATCGTTTTGCATCAACGTTAGGTAAGTATTCACTTCCCAGCTCCCGCAATCGTTCTTTCTATGGATCATTTGCACGAATACGTGCTATTCGATGTTTGCAATCGTTTTGCATCGACGGTAGGTAAGGATTCACTTCCCAGCTCCCGCAATCGTTCTTTCTATCGATAATTTGCACGAATACGTTATGTTCGATGTTTCCAATCGTTTTGCATCAACGTTAGGTAAGCATTCACTTCCCGGCTCCCGCAATCGTTCTTTCCATCGATAATTTGCACGAATACGTGCTATTCGATGTTTCCAATCGTTTTGCATCGACGGTAGGTAAGGATTCACTTCCCAGCTCCCGCATCGTTCTTTCTATCGATAATTTGCACGAATACGTAATGTTCGATGTTTCCAATTGTTTTGCATCGACGGTAGGTAAGGATTCACTTCCCAGCTCCCGCAATCGTTCCTTCTATCGATAATTTGCACGAATACGTGATGTTCGAAATTTCCAATCGGTTTGCATCAACGGTATGCTTACCTACCGTTGATGCAAAACGATTGGAAACATCGAATAGCACGTATTCGTGCAAATTATCGATGGAAAGAACGATTGCGGGAGCCGGGAAGTGAATCCTTACCTACCGTCAATGAAAAACGATTGGAAACATCGAATAGCACGTATTCGTGCAAATTATCGATGGAAAGAACGATTGCGGGAGCCGGGAAGTGGATCCTTACCTAACGTTGATGCAAAACGATTGGAAACATCGAACATCACGTATTCGTGCAAATTATCGATAGAAAGAACGATTGCGGGAGCTGGGAAGTGAATCCTTACCTACAGTCGATGCAAAACGATTGCAAACATCGAACATTACGTATTCGTGCAAATTATCCATAGAAAGAACGATTGCGGGAGCTGGGAAGTGAATACTTACCTACCGTTGATGCAAAACGATTGGAAACATCGAATAGCACGTATTCGTTCAAATTATCGATGGTAAGAACGATTGCGGGAGCCGGGAAGTGAATCCTTACCTAACGTTGATGCAAAACGATTGGAAACATCGAACATCACGTATTCGTGCCAATTATCGATAGAAGGAACGATTGCGGGAGCCGGGAAGTGAATCCTTACATAACGTCGATGCAAAACGATTGGAAACATCGAATAGCACGTATTCGTGCAAATTATCGATGGAAAGAACGATTGCGGGAGCCGGGAAGTGAATCCTTACATAACGTCGATGCAAAACGATTGGAAACATCGAATATCACGTATTCGTGCCAATTATCCAATCGTTTTGCATCAACGGTAGGTTAGGATTCACTTCCCGGCTCCCGCAATCGTTCTTTCCATCGATAATTTGCACGAATACGTGGTGTTCGATGTTTCCAATCGTTTTGCATCAACGTTAGGTAAGTATTCACTTCCCAGCTCCCGCAATCGTTCTTTCTATGGATAATTTGCACGAATACGTGCTATTCGATGTTTGCAATCGTTTTGCATCGACGGTAGGTAAGGATTCACTTCCCAGCTCCCGCAATCGTTCTTTCTATCGATAATTTGCACGAATACGTTATGTTCGATGTTTCCAATCGTTTTGCATCAACGTTAGCTAAGCATTCACTTCCCGGCTCCCGCAATCGTTCTTTCCATCGATAATTTGCACGAATACGTGATGTTCGAAATTTCCAATCGTTTTGCATCAACGGTATGCTTACCTACGGTTGATGCAAAACGATTGGAAACATCGAACATCACGTATTCGTGCAAATTATCGCTAGAAAGAACGATTGCGGGAGCTGGGAAGTGAATCCTTACCTCCAGTCGATGCAAAACGATTGCAAACATCGAACATTACGTATTCGTGCAAATTATCGATAGAAAGAACGATTGCGGGAGCTGGGAAGTGAATCCTTACCTACCGTCGATGTAAAACGATTGCAAACATCGAATAGCACGTACACGTGCAAATTATCCATAGAAAGAACGATTGCGGGAGCTGGGAAGTGAATACTTACCAACCGTCGATGCAAAACGATTGCAAATATCGAATAGCACGTATTCGTGCAAATTATCCATAGAAAGAACGATTGCGGGAGCTGGGAAGTGAATACTTACCTACCGTCGATGCAAAACGATTGCAAACATCGAATAGCATGTATTCGTGCAAATTATCGATGGAAAGAACGATTGCGGGAACCGGGAAGTGAATCCTTACCTAACGTTGATGCAAAACGATTGGAATCATCGAACATCACGTATTCGTGCCAATTATCGATAGAAAGAACGATTGCGGGAGCCGGGAAGTGAATCCTTACCTAACGTCGATGCAAAACGATTGGAAACATCGAATAGCACGTATTCGTGCAAATTATCGATGGAAAGAACGATTGCGGGAGCCGGGAAGTGAATCCTTACCTAACGTTGATGCAAAACGATTGGAAACATCGAACATCACGTATTCGTGCCAATTATCCAATGATTTTGCATCGACGGTAGGTAAGGATTCACTTCCCAGGTCCCGCAATCTATCTTTCTATCGATAATTTGCACGAATACGTGATGTTCGATGTTTTCAATCGTTTTGCATCAACGGTAGGTAAGGATTCACGTCCCGGCTCCCGCAATCGTTCTTACCATCGATAATTTGCACGAATACGTGCTATTCGATGTTTCCAATCGTTTTGCATCAACGGTAGGTAAGTATTCACTTCCCAGCTCCCGCAAACGTTCTTTCTATGGATAATTTACACGAATACGTAATGTTCGATGTTTGCAATCGTTTTGCATCAACGTTAGGTAAGGATTCACTTCCCAGCTCCCGCAATCGTTCTTTCTATCGATAATTTGCACGAATACGTGATGTTCGATGTTTCCAAACGTTTTGCATCAACGTTAGGTAAGGATTCACTTCCCGGCTCCCGCAATCGTTCTTACCATCGATAATTTGCACGAATACGTGCTATTCGATGTTTCCAATCGTTTTGCATCAACGGTAGGTAAGTATTCACTTCCCAGCTCCGGCAAACGTTCTTTCTATGGATAATTTGCACGGATACGTAATGTTCGATGTTTGCAATCGTTTTGCATCGACTGTAGGTAAGGATTCACTTCCCAGCTCCCGCAATCGTTCTTTCTATCGATAATTTGCACGAATACGTGATGTTCGATGTTTCCAATCGTTTTGCATCAACGTTAGGTAAGGATTCACTTCCCGGCTCCCGCAATCGTTCTTTCCATCGATAATTTGCACGAATACGTGATGTTCGATGTTTCCAATCGTTTTGCATCGACGGTAGGTAAGGATTCACTTCCCAGCTCCCGCAATCGTTCTTTCTATCGATAATTTGGAAAGAACGATTGCCGGAGCTAGGAAGTGAATGCTTACCGACCGTCGATGCAACACGATTGGAAACATCGAATATCACGTATTCGTGCCACATATCGATAGAAAGAACGATTGCGGAGCTGGGAAGTGAATCCTTACCTACCGTTGATGCAAAACGATTGGAAACATCGAACATCACGTATTCGTGCAAATTATCGATGGATAGAACGATTGCGGGAGCCGGGAAGTGCATCCTTACCTAACGTTGATGCAAAACGATTGGAAACATCGAACATCACGTATTCGTGCCAATTATCCAATCGTTTTGCATCGACGGTAGGTAAGGATTCACTTCCCAGCTCCCTCATTCGTTCTTTCCATCGATAATTTGCACGAATACGTGCCATTCGATGTTTCCAATCGTTTTGCATCAACGGTAGGTAAGCATACCGTTGATGCAAAACGATTGGAAATTTCGAACATCACGTATTCGTGCAAATTATCGATGGAAAGAACGATTGCGGGAGCCGGGAAGTGAATCCTTACCTAACGTTGATGCAAAACGATTGGAAACATCGAATAGCACGTATTCGTGCAAATTATCGATGGTAAGAACGATTGCGGGAGCCGGGAAGTGAATCCTTACCTACCGTCGATGCAAAACGATTGGAAACATCGAACATCACGTATTCGTGCAAATTATCGATAGAAAGATCGATTGCGGGACCTGGGAAGTGAATCCTTACCTACCGTCGATGCAAAACGATTGGATAATTGGCACGAATACGTGATGTTCGATGTTTCCAATCGTTTTGCATCAACGTTAGGTAAGGATAAACTTCCCGGCTCCCGCAATCGTTCTTTCCATCGATAATTTGCACGAATACGTGCTATTTGATGTTTCCAATCGTTTTGCATCGGCGTTAGGTAAGGATTCACTACCCGGCTCCCGCAATCGTTCTTTCTATCGATAATTGGCACGAATACGTGATGTTCGATGTTTCCAATCGTTTTGCATCAACGTTAGGTAAGGATTCACTTCCCGGTTCCCGCAATCGTTCTTTCCATCGATAATTTGCACGAATACGTGCTATTCGATGTTTCCAATCGTTTTGCATCGACGGTAGGTAAGGATTCACTTCCCAGCTCCCGCAATCGTTCTTTCTATCGATAATTAGCACGAATACGTAATGTTCGATGTTTTCAATCGTTTTGCATCAACGGTAGGTAAGGATTCACTTCCCGGCTCCCGCAATCGTTCTTACCATCGATAATTTGCACGAATACGTGCTATTCGATGTTTCCAATCGTTTTGCATCAACGGTAGGTAAGTCTTCACTTCCCAGCTCCCGCAATCGTTCTTTCTATGGATAATTTGCACGAATACGTAATGTTCGATGTTTGCAATCGTTTTGCATCGACTGTAGGTAAGGATTCACTTCCCAGCTCCCGCAATCGTTCTTTCTATCGATAATTTGCACGAATACGTGATGTTCGATGTTTCCAATCGTTTTGCATCAACGTTAGGTAAGGATCCACTTCCCGGCTCCCGCAATCGTTCTTTCCATCGATAATTTGCACGAATACGTAATGTTCGATGTTTGCAATCGTTTTGCATCGACTGTAGGTAAGGATTCACTTCCCAGCTCCCGCAATCGTTCTTTCTATCGATAATTTGCACGAATACGTGATGTTCGATGTTTCCAATCGTTTTGCATCAACGTTAGGTAAGGATCCACTTCCCGGCTCCCGCAATCGTTCTTTCCATCGATAATTTGCACGAATACGTGCTATTCGATGTTTCCAATCGTTTTGCATCGACGGTAGGTAAGGATTCACTTCCCAGCTCCCGCAATCGTTCTTTCTATCGATAATTTGCACGAATACGTAATGTTCGATGTTTCCAATCGTTTTGCATCGACGGTAGGTAAGGATTCACTTCCCAGCTCCCGCAATCGTTCTTTCCATCGATAATTTGCACGAATACGTGATGTTCGAAATTTCCAATCGTTTTGCATCAACGGTATGCTTACCTACCGTTGATGCAAAACGATTGGAAACATCGAATGGCACGTATTCGTTCAAATTATCGATGGAAAGAACGATTGCGGGAGCTGGGAAGTGAATCCTTACCTACCGTCGATGCAAAACGATTGGATAATTGGCACGAATACGTGATGTTCGATGTTTCCAATCGTTTTGCATCAACGTTAGGTAAGGATAAACTTCCCGGCTCCCGCAATCGTTCTTTCCATCGATAATTTGCACGAATACGTGATGTTCGATGTTTTCAATCGTTTTGCATCAACGGTAGGTAAGGATTCACTTCCCGGCTCCCGCAATCGTTCTTACCATCGATAATTTGCACGAATACGTGCTATTCGATGTTTCCAATCGTTTTGCATCAACGGTAGGTAAGTCTTCACTTCCCAGCTCCCGCAATCGTTCTTTCTATGGATAATTTGCACGAATACGTAATGTTCGATGTTTGCAATCGTTTTGCATCGACTGTAGGTAAGGATTCACTTCCCAGCTCCCGCAATCGTTCTTTCTATCGATAATTTGCACGAATACGTGATGTTCGATGTTTCCAATCGTTTTGCATCAACGTTAGGTAAGGATCCACTTCCCGGCTCCCGCAATCGTTCTTTCCATCGATAATTTGCACGAATACGTAATGTTCGATGTTTGCAATCGTTTTGCATCGACTGTAGGTAAGGATTCACTTCCCAGCTCCCGCAATCGTTCTTTCTATCGATAATTTGCACGAATACGTGATGTTCGATGTTTCCAATCGTTTTGCATCAACGTTAGGTAAGGATCCACTTCCCGGCTCCCGCAATCGTTCTTTCCATCGATAATTTGCACGAATACGTGCTATTCGATGTTTCCAATCGTTTTGCATCGACGGTAGGTAAGGATTCACTTCCCAGCTCCCGCAATCGTTCTTTCTATCGATAATTTGCACGAATACGTAATGTTCGATGTTTCCAATCGTTTTGCATCGACGGTAGGTAAGGATTCACTTCCCAGCTCCCGCAATCGTTCTTTCCATCGATAATTTGAACGAATACGTGCCATTCGATGTTTCCAATCGTTTTGCATCAACGGTAGGTAAGCATACCGTTGATGCAAAACGATTGGAAATTTCGAACATCACGTATTCGTGAGCAAATTATCGATGGAAAGAACGATTGCGGGAGCCGGGAAGTGAATGCTTACCTAACGTTGATGCAAAACGATTGGAAACATCGAACATAACGTATTCGTGCAAATTATCGATAGAAAGAACGATTGCGGGAGCTGGGAAGTGAATCCTTACATACCGTCGATGCAAAACGATTGGAAACATCGAATAGCACGTATTCGTGCAAATTATCGATGGTAAGAACGATTGCGGGAGCCGGGAAGTGAATCCTTACCTACCGTTGATGCAAAACGATTGAAAACATCGAACATTACGTATTCGTGCTAATTATCGATAGAAACAACGATTGCGGGAGCTGGGAAGTGAATCCTTACCTACCGTCGATGCAAAACGATTGGAAACATCGAATAGCACGTATTCGTGAAAATTATCGATGGAAAGAACGATTGCGGGAACCGGGAAGTGCATCCTTACCTAACGTTGATGCAAAACGATTGGAAACATCGAACATCACGTATTCGTGCCAATTATCCAATCGTTTTGCATCGACGGTAGGTAAGGATTCACTTTCCAGCTCCCACAATGGTTCTTTCCATCGATAATATGCACGAATACGTGCCATTCGATGTTTCCAATCGTTGTGCATCAACGGTAGGTAAGCATACCGTTGATTCAAAACGATTGGAAATTCCGAACATCACGTATTCGTGCAAATTATCGATAGAAAGAACGATTGCGGGAGCTGGGAAGTGAATCCTTACCTAACGTTGATGCAAAACGATTGGAAACATCGAATAGCACGTATTCGTGCAAATTATCGATAGAAAGATCGATTGCGGGACCTGGGAAGTGAATCCTTACCTACCGTCGATGCAAAACGATTGGATAATTGGCACGAATACGTGATGTTCGATGTTTCCAATCGTTTTGCATCAACGTTAGGTAAGGATTCACTTCCCGGCTCCCGCAATCGTTCTTTCCATCGATAATTTGCACGAATACGTGCTATTTGATGTTTCCAATCGTTTTGCATCGGCGTTAGGTAAGGATTCACTTCCCGGCTCCCGCAATCGTTCTTTCTATCGATAATTGGCACGAATACGTGATGTTCGATGTTTCCAATCGTTTTGCATCAACGTTAGGTAAGGATTCACTTCCCGGCTCCCGCAATCGTTCTTTCCATCGATAATTTGCACGAATACGTGCTATTTGATGTTTCCAATCGTTTTGCATCGGCGTTAGGTAAGGATTCACTTCCCGGCTCCCGCAATCGTTCTTTCTATCGATAATTGGCACGAATACGTGATGTTCGATGTTTCCAATCGTTTTGCATCAACGTTAGGTAAGGATTCACTTCCCGGTTCCCGCAATCGTTCTTTCCATCGATAATTTGCACGAATACGTAATGTTCGATGTTTGCAATCGTTTTGCATCGACTGTAGGTAAGGATTCACTTCCCAGCTCCCGCAATCGTTCTTTCTATCGATAATTTGCACGAATACGTGATGTTCGATGTTTCCAATCGTTTTGCATCAACGTTAGGTAAGGATCCTCTTCCCGGCTCCCGCAATCGTTCTTTCCATCGATAATTTGCACGAATACGTGCTATTCGATGTTTCCAATCGTTTTGCATCGACGTTAGGTAAGGATTCACTTCCCGGCTCCCGCAATCGTTCTTTCTATCGATAATGGGAACGAATACGTGATGTTCGATGTTTCCAATCGTTTTTCATTGACGGTAGGTAAGGATTCACTTCCCGGCTCCCGCAATCGTTCTTTCAATCGATAATTTGCACGAATACGTGCTATTCGATGTTTCCAATCGTTTTGCATCAACGGTAGGTAAGCATACCGTTGATGCAAAACGATTGGAAATTTCGAACATCACGTATTCGTGCAAATTATCGATAGAAAGAACGATTGCGGGAGCTGGGAAGTGAATCCTTACCTACCGTCGATGCAAAACGATTGGAAACATCGAATAGCACGTATTCGTGCAAATTATCGATGGAAAGAACGATTGCGGGAGCCGGGAAGTGAATGCTTACCTAACGTTGATGCAAAACGATTGGAAACATCGAACACCACGTATTCGTGCAAATTATCGATGGAAAGAACGATTGCGGGAGCCGGGAAGTGAATCCTTACCTAACGTTGATGCAAAACGATTGGAAACATCGAACATAACGTATTCGTGCAAATTATCGATAGAAAGAACGATTGCGTGAGCTGGGAAGTGAATCCTTACCTACCGTCGATGCAAAACGATTGCAAACTTCGAATAGCACGTATTCGTGCAAATTATCGATAGAAAGATCGATTGCGGGACCTGGGAAGTGAATCCTTACCTACCGTCGATGCAAAACGATTGGATAATTGGCACGAATACGTGATGTTCGATGTTTCCAATCGTTTTGCATCAACGTTAGGTAAGGATTCACTTCCCGGCTCCCGCAATCGTTCTTTCCATCGATAATTTGCACGAATACGTGCTATTTGATGTTTCCAATCGTTTTGCATCGGCGTTAGGTAAGGATTCACTTCCCGGCTCCCGCAATCGTTCTTTCTATCGATAATTGGCACGAATACGTGATGTTCGATGTTTCCAATCGTTTTGCATCAACGTTAGGTAAGGATTCACTTCCCGGCTCCCGCAATCGTTCTTTCCATCGATAATTTGCACGAATACGTGCTATTTGATGTTTCCAATCGTTTTGCATCGGCGTTAGGTAAGGATTCACTTCCCGGCTCCCGCAATCGTTCTTTCTATCGATAATTGGCACGAATACGTGATGTTCGATGTTTCCAATCGTTTTGCATCAACGTTAGGTAAGGATTCACTTCCCGGTTCCCGCAATCGTTCTTTCCATCGATAATTTGCACGAATACGTAATGTTCGATGTTTGCAATCGTTTTGCATCGACTGTAGGTAAGGATTCACTTCCCAGCTCCCGCAATCGTTCTTTCTATCGATAATTTGCACGAATACGTGATGTTCGATGTTTCCAATCGTTTTGCATCAACGTTAGGTAAGGATCCACTTCCCGGCTCCCGCAATCGTTCTTTCCATCGATAATTTGCACGAATACGTGCTATTCGATGTTTCCAATCGTTTTGCATCGACGTTAGGTAAGGATTCACTTCCCGGCTCCCGCAATCGTTCTTTCTATCGATAATGGGAACGAATACGTGATGTTCGATGTTTCCAATCGTTTTTCATTGACGGTAGGTAAGGATTCACTTCCCGGCTCCCGCAATCGTTCTTTCAATCGATAATTTGCACGAATACGTGCTATTCGATGTTTCCAATCGTTTTGCATCAACGGTAGGTAAGCATACCGTTGATGCAAAACGATTGGAAATTTCGAACATCACGTATTCGTGCAAATTATCGATAGAAAGAACGATTGCGGGAGCTGGGAAGTGAATCCTTACCTACCGTCGATGCAAAACGATTGGAAACATCGAATAGCACGTATTCGTGCAAATTATCGATGGAAAGAACGATTGCGGGAGCCGGGAAGTGAATGCTTACCTAACGTTGATGCAAAACGATTGGAAACATCGAACACCACGTATTCGTGCAAATTATCGATGGAAAGAACGATTGCGGGAGCCGGGAAGTGAATCCTTACCTAACGTTGATGCAAAACGATTGGAAACATCGAACATAACGTATTCGTGCAAATTATCGATAGAAAGAACGATTGCGTGAGCTGGGAAGTGAATCCTTACCTACCGTCGATGCAAAACGATTGCAAACTTCGAATAGCACGTATTCGTGCAAATTATCCATAGAAAGAACGATTGCGGGAGCTGGGAAGTGAATACTTACCTAACGTTGATGCAAAACGATTGGAAACATCGAACACCACGTATTCGTGCAAATTATCGATGGAAAGAACGATTGCGGGAGCCGGGAAGTGAATCCTTACCTAACGTTGATGCAAAACGATTGGAAACATCGAACATCACGTATTCGTGCAAATTATCGATAGAAAGAACAATTGCGGGAGCTGGGAAGTGAATCCTTACCTACCTTCGATGCAAAACGATTGCAAACATCGAATAGCACGTATTCGTGCAAATTATCCATAGAAAGAACGATTGCGGGAGCTGGGAAGTGAATACTTACCTACCGTTGATGCAAAACGATTGGAAACATCGAAAGCACGTATTCGTGCAAATTATCGATGGAAAGAACGATTGCGGGAGCCGGGAAGTGAATCCTTACCTACCGTTGATGCAAAACGATTGGATAATTGGCACGAATACGTGATATTCGATGTTTCCAATCGTTTTGCATCGACGGTTGGTAAGGATTCACTTCCCAGCTCCCGCAATCGTTCTTTCTATCGATAATTTGCACGAATACGTGATGTTCGATGTTTCCAATCGTTTTGCATCAACGTTAGGTAAGGATCCACTTCCCGGCTCCCGCAATCGTTCTTTCCATCGATAATTTGCACGAATACGTGCTATTCGATGTTTCCAATCGTTTTGCATCGACGGTAGGTAAGGATTCACTTCCCAGCTCCCGCAATCGTTCTTTCCATCGATAATTTGAACGAATACGTGCCATTCTATGTTTCCAATCGTTTTGCATCAACGGAAGGTAAGCATACCGTTGATGCAAAACGATTGGCAATTTCGAACATCACGTATTCGTGCAAATTATCGATAGAAAGAACGATGCGGGAGCTGGGAAGTGAATCCTTACCTACCGTCGATGCAAAACGATTGGAAACATCGAATAGCACGTATTCGTGCAAATTATCGATGGAAAGAACGATTGCGGGAGCCGGGAAGTGAATCCTTACCTACCGTCGATGCAAAACGATTGGATAATTGGCACGAATACGTGATGTTCGATGTTTCCAATCGTTTTGCATCAACGTTAGGTAAGGATTCACTTCCCGGCTCCCGCAATCGTTCTTTCCATCGATAATTTGCACGAATACGTGCTATTTGATGTTTCCAATCGTTTTGCATCGGCGTTAGGTAAGGATTCACTTCCCGGCTCCCGCAATCGTTCTTTCTATCGATAATTGGCACGAATACGTGATGTTCGATGTTTCCAATCGTTTTGCATCAACGTTAGGTAAGGATTCACTTCCCGGCTCCCGCAATCGTTCTTTCCATCGATAATTTGCACGAATACGTGCTATTTGATGTTTCCAATCGTTTTGCATCGGCGTTAGGTAAGGATTCACTTCCCGGCTCCCGCAATCGTTCTTTCTATCGATAATTGGCACGAATACGTGATGTTCGATGTTTCCAATCGTTTTGCATCAACGTTAGGTAAGGATTCACTTCCCGGTTCCCGCAATCGTTCTTTCCATCGATAATTTGCACGAATACGTAATGTTCGATGTTTGCAATCGTTTTGCATCGACTGTAGGTAAGGATTCACTTCCCAGCTCCCGCAATCGTTCTTTCTATCGATAATTTGCACGAATACGTGATGTTCGATGTTTCCAATCGTTTTGCATCAACGTTAGGTAAGGATCCTCTTCCCGGCTCCCGCAATCGTTCTTTCCATCGATAATTTGCACGAATACGTGCTATTCGATGTTTCCAATCGTTTTGCATCGACGTTAGGTAAGGATTCACTTCCCGGCTCCCGCAATCGTTCTTTCTATCGATAATGGGAACGAATACGTGATGTTCGATGTTTCCAATCGTTTTTCATTGACGGTAGGTAAGGATTCACTTCCCGGCTCCCGCAATCGTTCTTTCAATCGATAATTTGCACGAATACGTGCTATTCGATGTTTCCAATCGTTTTGCATCAACGGTAGGTAAGCATACCGTTGATGCAAAACGATTGGAAATTTCGAACATCACGTATTCGTGCAAATTATCGATAGAAAGAACGATTGCGGGAGCTGGGAAGTGAATCCTTACCTACCGTCGATGCAAAACGATTGGAAACATCGAATAGCACGTATTCGTGCAAATTATCGATGGAAAGAACGATTGCGGGAGCCGGGAAGTGAATGCTTACCTAACGTTGATGCAAAACGATTGGAAACATCGAACACCACGTATTCGTGCAAATTATCGATGGAAAGAACGATTGCGGGAGCCGGGAAGTGAATCCTTACCTAACGTTGATGCAAAACGATTGGAAACATCGAACATAACGTATTCGTGCAAATTATCGATAGAAAGAACGATTGCGTGAGCTGGGAAGTGAATCCTTACCTACCGTCGATGCAAAACGATTGCAAACTTCGAATAGCACGTATTCGTGCAAATTATCGATAGAAAGATCGATTGCGGGACCTGGGAAGTGAATCCTTACCTACCGTCGATGCAAAACGATTGGATAATTGGCACGAATACGTGATGTTCGATGTTTCCAATCGTTTTGCATCAACGTTAGGTAAGGATTCACTTCCCGGCTCCCGCAATCGTTCTTTCCATCGATAATTTGCACGAATACGTGCTATTTGATGTTTCCAATCGTTTTGCATCGGCGTTAGGTAAGGATTCACTTCCCGGCTCCCGCAATCGTTCTTTCTATCGATAATTGGCACGAATACGTGATGTTCGATGTTTCCAATCGTTTTGCATCAACGTTAGGTAAGGATTCACTTCCCGGCTCCCGCAATCGTTCTTTCCATCGATAATTTGCACGAATACGTGCTATTTGATGTTTCCAATCGTTTTGCATCGGCGTTAGGTAAGGATTCACTTCCCGGCTCCCGCAATCGTTCTTTCTATCGATAATTGGCACGAATACGTGATGTTCGATGTTTCCAATCGTTTTGCATCAACGTTAGGTAAGGATTCACTTCCCGGTTCCCGCAATCGTTCTTTCCATCGATAATTTGCACGAATACGTAATGTTCGATGTTTGCAATCGTTTTGCATCGACTGTAGGTAAGGATTCACTTCCCAGCTCCCGCAATCGTTCTTTCTATCGATAATTTGCACGAATACGTGATGTTCGATGTTTCCAATCGTTTTGCATCAACGTTAGGTAAGGATCCTCTTCCCGGCTCCCGCAATCGTTCTTTCCATCGATAATTTGCACGAATACGTGCTATTCGATGTTTCCAATCGTTTTGCATCGACGTTAGGTAAGGATTCACTTCCCGGCTCCCGCAATCGTTCTTTCTATCGATAATGGGAACGAATACGTGATGTTCGATGTTTCCAATCGTTTTTCATTGACGGTAGGTAAGGATTCACTTCCCGGCTCCCGCAATCGTTCTTTCAATCGATAATTTGCACGAATACGTGCTATTCGATGTTTCCAATCGTTTTGCATCAACGGTAGGTAAGCATACCGTTGATGCAAAACGATTGGAAATTTCGAACATCACGTATTCGTGCAAATTATCGATAGAAAGAACGATTGCGGGAGCTGGGAAGTGAATCCTTACCTACCGTCGATGCAAAACGATTGGAAACATCGAATAGCACGTATTCGTGCAAATTATCGATGGAAAGAACGATTGCGGGAGCCGGGAAGTGAATGCTTACCTAACGTTGATGCAAAACGATTGGAAACATCGAACACCACGTATTCGTGCAAATTATCGATGGAAAGAACGATTGCGGGAGCCGGGAAGTGAATCCTTACCTAACGTTGATGCAAAACGATTGGAAACATCGAACATAACGTATTCGTGCAAATTATCGATAGAAAGAACGATTGCGTGAGCTGGGAAGTGAATCCTTACCTACCGTCGATGCAAAACGATTGCAAACTTCGAATAGCACGTATTCGTGCAAATTATCGATAGAAAGATCGATTGCGGGACCTGGGAAGTGAATCCTTACCTACCGTCGATGCAAAACGATTGGATAATTGGCACGAATACGTGATGTTCGATGTTTCCAATCGTTTTGCATCAACGTTAGGTAAGGATTCACTTCCCGGCTCCCGCAATCGTTCTTTCCATCGATAATTTGCACGAATACGTGCTATTTGATGTTTCCAATCGTTTTGCATCGGCGTTAGGTAAGGATTCACTTCCCGGCTCCCGCAATCGTTCTTTCTATCGATAATTGGCACGAATACGTGATGTTCGATGTTTCCAATCGTTTTGCATCAACGTTAGGTAAGGATTCACTTCCCGGCTCCCGCAATCGTTCTGTCCATCGATAATTTGCACGAATACGTGCTATTTGATGTTTCCAATCGTTTTGCATCGGCGTTAGGTAAGGATTCACTTCCCGGCTCCCGCAATCGTTCTTTCTATCGATAATTGGCACGAATACGTGATGTTCGATGTTTCCAATCGTTTTGCATCAACGTTAGGTAAGGATTCACTTCCCGGTTCCCGCAGTCGTTCTTTCCATCGATAATTTGCACGAATACGTAATGTTCGATGTTTGCAATCGTTTTGCATCGACTGTAGGTAAGGATTCACTTCCCAGCTCCCGCAATCGTTCTTTCTATCGATAATTTGCACGAATACGTGATGTTCGATGTTTCCAATCGTTTTGCATCAACGTTAGGTAAGGATCCACTTCCCGGCTCCCGCAATCGTTCTTTCCATCGATAATTTGCACGAATACGTGCTATTCGATGTTTCCAATCGTTTTGCATCGACGTTAGGTAAGGATTCACTTCCCGGCTCCCGCAATCGTTCTTTCTATCGATAATGGGAACGAATACGTGATGTTCGATGTTTCCAATCGTTTTTCATTGACGGTAGGTAAGGATTCACTTCCCGGCTCCCGCAATCGTTCTTTCAATCGATAATTTGCACGAATACGTGCTATTCGATGTTTCCAATCGTTTTGCATCAACGGTAGGTAAGCATACCGTTGATGCAAAACGATTGGAAATTTCGAACATCACGTATTCGTGCAAATTATCGATAGAAAGAACGATTGCGGGAGCTGGGAAGTGAATCCTTACCTACCGTCGATGCAAAACGATTGGAAACATCGAATAGCACGTATTCGTGCAAATTATCGATGGAAAGAACGATTGCGGGAGCCGGGAAGTGAATGCTTACCTAACGTTGATGCAAAACGATTGGAAACATCGAACACCACGTATTCGTGCAAATTATCGATGGAAAGAACGATTGCGGGAGCCGGGAAGTGAATCCTTACCTAACGTTGATGCAAAACGATTGGAAACATCGAACATAACGTATTCGTGCAAATTATCGATAGAAAGAACGATTGCGTGAGCTGGGAAGTGAATCCTTACCTACCGTCGATGCAAAACGATTGCAAACTTCGAATAGCACGTATTCGTGCAAATTATCCATAGAAAGAACGATTGCGGGAGCTGGGAAGTGAATACTTACCTAACGTTGATGCAAAACGATTGGAAACATCGAACACCACGTATTCGTGCAAATTATCGATGGAAAGAACGATTGCGGGAGCCGGGAAGTGAATCCTTACCTAACGTTGATGCAAAACGATTGGAAACATCGAACATCACGTATTCGTGCAAATTATCGATAGAAAGAACAATTGCGGGAGCTGGGAAGTGAATCCTTACCTACCTTCGATGCAAAACGATTGCAAACATCGAATAGCACGTATTCGTGCAAATTATCCATAGAAAGAACGATTGCGGGAGCTGGGAAGTGAATACTTACCTACCGTTGTTGCAAAACGATTGGAAACATCGAAAGCACGTATTCGTGCAAATTATCGATGGAAAGAACGATTGCGGGAGCCGGGAAGTGAATCCTTACCTACCGTTGATGCAAAACGATTGGATAATTGGCACGAATACGTGATATTCGATGTTTCCAATCGTTTTGCATCGACGGTTGGTAAGGATTCACTTCCCAGCTCCCGCAATCGTTCTTTCTATCGATAATTTGCACGAATACGTGATGTTCGATGTTTCCAATCGTTTTGCATCAACGTTAGGTAAGGATCCACTTCCCGGCTCCCGCAATCGTTCTTTCCATCGATAATTTGCACGAATACGTGCTATTCGATGTTTCCAATCGTTTTGCATCGACGGTAGGTAAGGATTCACTTCCCAGCTCCCGCAATCGTTCTTTCCATCGATAATTTGAACGAATACGTGCCATTCTATGTTTCCAATCGTTTTGCATCAACGGAAGGTAAGCATACCGTTGATGCAAAACGATTGGCAATTTCGAACATCACGTATTCGTGCAAATTATCGATAGAAAGAACGATGCGGGAGCTGGGAAGTGAATCCTTACCTACCGTCGATGCAAAACGATTGGAAACATCGAATAGCACGTATTCGTGCAAATTATCGATGGAAAGAACGATTGCGGGAGCCGGGAAGTGAATGCTTACCTAACGTTGATGCAAAACGATTGGAAACATCGAACATAACGTATTCGTGCAAATTATCGATAGAAAGAACGATTGCGGGAGCTGGGAAGTGAATCCTTACCTACCGTCGATGCAAAACGATTGGAAACATCGAATAGCACGTATTCGTGCAAATTATCGATGGTAAGAACGATTGCGGGAGCCGGGAAGTGAATCCTTACCTACCGTTGATGCAAAACGATTGAAAACATCCAACATTACGTATTCGTGCTAATTATCGATAGAAACAACGATTGCGGGAGCTGGGAAGTGAATCCTTACCTACCGTCGATGCAAAACGATTGGAAACATCGAATAGCACGTATTCGTGAAAATTATCGATGGAAAGAACGATTGCGGGAGCCGGGAAGTGCATCCTTACCTAACGTTGATGCAAAACGATTGGAAACATCGAACATCACGTATTCGTGCCAATTATACAATCGTTTTGCATCGACGGTAGGTAAGGATTCACTTCCCAGCTCCCGCAATGGTTCTTTCCATCGATAATTTGCACGAATACGTGCCATTCGATGTTTCCAATCGTTGTGCATCAACGGTAGGTAAGCATACCGTTGATTCAAAACGATTGGAAATTCCGAACATCACGTATTCGTGCAAATTATCGATAGAAAGAACGATTGCGGGAGCTGGGAAGTGAATCCTTACCTAACGTTGATGCAAAACGATTGGAAACATCGAATAGCACGTATTCGTGCAAATTATCGATGGAAAGAACGATTGCGGGAGCCGGGAAGTGAATCCTTACCTACAGTCGATGAAAAACAATTGCAAACATCGAACATTACGTATTCGTGCAAATTATCCATAGAAAGAACGATTGCGGGAGCTAGGAAGTGAATACTTACCTACCGTTGATGCAAAACGATTGGAAACATCGAATAGCACGTATTCGTGCAAATTATCGATGGTAAGAACGATTGCGGGAGCCGAGAAGTGAATCCTTACCTACCGTTGATGCAAAACGATTGAAAACATCGAACATTACGTATTCGTGCTAATTATCGATAGAAAGAACGATTGCGGGAGCTGGGAAGTGAATCCTTACCTACCGGCGATGCAAAACGATTGGAAACATCGAATAGCACGTATTCGTGCAAATTATCGATGGAAAGAACGATTGCGGGAGCCGGGAAGTGAATCCTTACCTAACGTTGATGCAAAACGATTGGAAACATCGAACATCACGTATTCGTGCAAATTATCGATAGAAAGAACGATTGCGGGAGCTGGGAAGTGAATCCTTACCTACAGTCGATGCAAAACGATTGCAAACATCGAACATTACGTATTCGTGCAAATTATCCATAGAAAGAACGTTTGCCGGAGCTGGGAAGTGAATACTTACCTACCGTTGATGCAAAACGATTGGAAACATCGAATAGCACGTATTCGTGCAAATTATCGATGGTAAGAACGATTGCGGGAGCCGGGAAGTGAATCCTTACCTAACGTTGATGCAAAACGAT
The DNA here is from genome assembly GCA_963583965.1 of Nomada ferruginata. Lineage (NCBI taxonomy): Eukaryota > Metazoa > Arthropoda > Insecta > Hymenoptera > Apidae > Nomada > Nomada ferruginata. Next base: position 3,062,277 of record OY757218.1, read on the forward strand.
TGGAAACATCGAACATCACGTATTCGTGCAAATTATCGATAGAAAGAACGATTGCGGGAGCTGGGAAGTGAATCCTTACCTAACGTTGTTGCAAAACGATTGCAAACATCGAACATTACGTATTCGTGTAAATTATCCATAGAAAGAACGTTTGCGGGAGCTGGGATGTGAATACTTACCTACCGTTGATGCAAAACGTTTGGAAACATCGAATAGCACGTATTCGTGCAAATTATCGATGGTAAGAACGATTGCGGGAGCCGGGAAGTGAATCCTTACCTACCGTTGATGCAAAACGATTGAAAACATCGAACATTACGTATTCGTGCTAATTATCGATAGAAAGAACGATTGCGGGAGCTGGGAAGTGAATCCTTACCTACCGTCGGTGCAAAACGATTGGAAACATCGAATAGCACGTATTCGTGCAAATTATCGATGGAAAGAACGATTGAGGGAACCGGGAAGTGAATCCTTACCTAACATTGATGCAAAACGATTGGAAACATCGAACATCACGTATTCGTGCCAATTATCGATAGAAAGAACGATTGCGGGAGCCGGGATGTGAATCCTTACCTAACGTTGATGCAAAACGATTGGAAACATCGAACATCACGTATTCGTGCAAATTATCGATAGAAAGAACGATTGCGGGAGCTGGGAAGTGAATCCTTACCTAACGTTGATGCAAAACGATTGGAAACATCGAACATCACGTATTCGTGCAAATTATCGATAGAAAGAACAATTGCGGGAGCTGGGAAGTGAATCCTTACCTACAGTCGATGCAAAACGATTGCAAACATCGAACATTACGTATTCGTGCAAATTATCCATAGAAAGAACGATTGCGGGAGCTGGGAAGTGAATCCTTACCTACCGTCGATGCAAAACAATTGGAAACATCGAACATTACGTATTCGTGCAAATTATCGATAGAAAGAACGATGCGGGAGCTGGGAAGTGAATCCTTACCTACCGTCGATGCAAAACGATTGGAAACATCGAATAGCACGTATTCGTGCAAATTATCGATGGAAAGAACGATTGCGGGAGCCGGGAAGTGAATGCTTACCTAACGTTGATGCAAAACGATTGGAAACATCGAACATAACGTATTCGTGCAAATTATCGATAGAAAGAACGATTGCGTGAGCTGGGAAGTGAATCCTTACCTACCGTCGATGCAAAACGATTGCAAACTTCGAATAGCACGTATTCGTGCAAATTATCCATAGAAAGAACGATTGCGGGAGCTGGGAAGTGAATACTTACCTAACGTTGATGCAAAACGATTGGAAACATCGAACACCACGTATTCGTGCAAATTATCGATGGAAAGAACGATTGCGGGAGCCGGGAAGTGAATCCTTACCTAACGTTGATGCAAAACGATTGGAAACATCGAACATCACGTATTCGTGCAAATTATCGATAGAAAGAACAATTGCGGGAGCTGGGAAGTGAATCCTTACCTACCTTCGATGCAAAACGATTGCAAACATCGAATAGCACGTATTCGTGCAAATTATCCATAGAAAGAACGATTGCGGGAGCTGGGAAGTGAATACTTACCTACCGTTGATGCAAAACGATTGGAAACATCGAAAGCACGTATTCGTGCAAATTATCGATGGTAAGAACGATTGCGGGAGCCGGGAAGTGAATCCTTACCTACCGTTGATGCAAAACGATTGGATAATTGGCACGAATACGTGATATTCGATGTTTCCAATCGTTTTGCATCGACGGTTGGTAAGGATTCACTTCCCAGCTCCCGCAATCGTTCTTTCTATCGATAATTTGCACGAATACGTGATGTTCGATGTTTCCAATCGTTTTGCATCAACGTTAGGTAAGGATCCACTTCCCGGCTCCCGCAATCGTTCTTTCCATCGATAATTTGCACGAATACGTGCTATTCGATGTTTCCAATCGTTTTGCATCGACGGTAGGTAAGGATTCACTTCCCAGCTCCCGCAATCGTTCTGTCTATCGATAATTTGCACGAATACGTAATGTTCGATGTTTCCAATCGTTTTGCATCGACGGTAGGTAAGGATTCACTTCCCAGCTCCCGCAATCGTTCTTTCCATCGATAATTTGAACGAATACGTGCCATTCGATGTTTCCAATCGTTTTGCATCAACGGTAGGTAAGCATACCGTTGATGCAAAACGATTGGAAATTTCGAACATCACGTATTCGTGCAAATTATCGATAGAAAGAACGATGCGGGAGCTGGGAAGTGAATCCTTACCTACCGTCGATGCAAAACGATTGGAAACATCGAATAGCACGTATTCGTGCAAATTATCGATGGAAAGAACGATTGCGGGAGCCGGGAAGTGAATGCTTACCTAACGTTGATGCAAAACGATTGGAAACATCGAACATAACGTATTCGTGCAAATTATCGATAGAAAGAACGATTGCGGGAGCTGGGAAGTGAATCCTTACCTACCGTCGATGCAAAACGATTGGAAACATCGAATAGCACGTATTCGTGCAAATTATCGATGGTAAGAACGATTGCGGGAGCCGGGAAGTGAATCCTTACCTACCGTTGATGCAAAACGATTGAAAACATCGAACATTACGTATTCGTGCTAATTATCGATAGAAACAACGATTGCGGGAGCTGGGAAGTGAATCCTTACCTACCGTCGATGCAAAACGATTGGAAACATCGAATAGCACGTATTCGTGAAAATTATCGATGGAAAGAACGATTGCGGGAGCCGGGAAGTGCATCCTTACCTAACGTTGATGCAAAACGATTGGAAACATCGAACATCACGTATTCGTGCCAATTATCCAATCGTTTTGCATCGACGGTAGGTAAGGATTCACTTCCCAGCTCCCGCTATGGTTCTTTCCATCGATAATTTGCACGAATACGTGCCATTCGATGTTTCCAATCGTTGTGCATCAACGGTAGGTAAGCATACCGTTGATTCAAAACGATTGGAAATTCCGAACATCACGTATTCGTGCAAATTATCGATAGAAAGAACGATTGCGGGAGCTGGGAAGTGAATCCTTACCTAACGTTGATGCAAAACGATTGGAAACATCGAATAGCACGTATTCGTGCAAATTATCGATGGAAAGAACGATTGCGGGAGCCGGGAAGTGAATCCTTACCTAACGTTGATGCAAAACGATTGGAAACATCGAACATCACGTATTCGTGCAAATTATCGATAGAAAGAACAATTGCGGGAGCTGGGAAGTGAATCCTTACCTACCTTCGATGCAAAACGATTGCAAACATCGAATAGCACGTATTCGTGCAAATTATCCATAGAAAGAACGATTGCGGGAGCTGGGAAGTGAATACTTACCTACCGTTGATGCAAAACGATTGGAAACATCGAAAGCACGTATTCGTGCAAATTATCGATGGAAAGAACGATTGCGGGAGCCGGGAAGTGAATCCTTACCTACCGTTGATGCAAAACGATTGGATAATTGGCACGAATACGTGATATTCGATGTTTCCAATCGTTTTGCATCGACGGTTGGTAAGGATTCACTTCCCAGCTCCCGCAATCGTTCTTTCTATCGATAATTTGCACGAATACGTGATGTTCGATGTTTCCAATCGTTTTGCATCAACGTTAGGTAAGGATCCACTTCCCGGCTCCCGCAATCGTTCTTTTCATCGATAATTTGCACGAATACGTGCTATTCGATGTTTCCAATCGTTTTGCATCGACGGTAGGTAAGGATTCACTTCCCAGCTCCCGCAATCGTTCTTTCTATCGATAATTTGCACGAATACGTAATGTTCGATGTTTCCAATCGTTTTGCATCGACGGTAGGTAAGGATTCACTTCCCAGCTCCCGCAATCGTTCTTTCCATCGATAATTTGAACGAATACGTGCCATTCGATGTTTCCAATCGTTTTGCATCAACGGTAGGTAAGCATACCGTTGATGCAAAACGATTGGAAATTTCGAACATCACGTATTCGTGCAAATTATCGATAGAAAGAACGATGCGGGAGCTGGGAAGTGAATCCTTACCTACCGTCGATGCAAAACGATTGGAAACATCGAATAGCACGTATTCGTGCAAATTATCGATGGAAAGAACGATTGCGGGAGCCGGGAAGTGAATGCTTACCTAACGTTGATGCAAAACGATTGGAAACATCGAACATAACGTATTCGTGCAAATTATCGATAGAAAGAACGATTGCGGGAGCTGGGAAGTGAATCCTTACCTACCGTCGATGCAAAACGATTGGAAACATCGAATAGCACGTATTCGTGCAAATTATCGATGGTAAGAACGATTGCGGGAGCCGGGAAGTGAATCCTTACCTACCGTTGATGCAAAACGATTGGATAATTGGCACGAATACGTGATATTCGATGTTTCCAATCGTTTTGCATCGACGGTTGGTAAGGATTCACTTCCCAGCTCCCGCAATCGTTCTTTCTATCGATAATTTGCACGAAAACGTGATGTTCGATGTTTCCAATCGTTTTGCATCAACGTTAGGTAAGGATCCACTTCCCGGCTCCCGCAATCGTTCTTTCCATCGATAATTTGCACGAATACGTGCTATTCGATGTTTCCAATCGTTTTGCATCGACGGTAGGTAAGGATTCACTTCCCAGCTCCCGCAATCGTTCTGTCTATCGATAATTTGCACGAATACGTAATGTTCGATGTTTCCAATCGTTTTGCATCGACGGTAGGTAAGGATTCACTTCCCAGCTCCCGCAATCGTTCTTTCCATCGATAATTTGAACGAATACGTGCCATTCGATGTTTCCAATCGTTTTGCATCAACGGTAGGTAAGCATACCGTTGATGCAAAACGATTGGAAATTTCGAACATCACGTATTCGTGCAAATTATCGATAGAAAGAACGATGCGGGAGCTGGGAAGTGAATCCTTACCTACCGTCGATGCAAAACGATTGGAAACATCGAATAGCACGTATTCGTGCAAATTATCGATGGAAAGAACGATTGCGGGAGCCGGGAAGTGAATGCTTACCTAACGTTGATGCAAAACGATTGGAAACATCGAACATAACGTATTCGTGCAAATTATCGATAGAAAGAACGATTGCGGGAGCTGGGAAGTGAATCCTTACCTACCGTCGATGCAAAACGATTGGAAACATCGAATAGCACGTATTCGTGCAAATTATCGATGGTAAGAACGATTGCGGGAGCCGGGAAGTGAATCCTTACCTACCGTTGATGCAAAACGATTGAAAACATCGAACATTACGTATTCGTGCTAATTATCGATAGAAACAACGATTGCGGGAGCTGGGAAGTGAATCCTTACCTACCGTCGATGCAAAACGATTGGAAACATCGAATAGCACGTATTCGTGAAAATTATCGATGGAAGGAACGATTGCGGGAGCCGGGAAGTGCATCCTTACCTAACGTTGATGCAAAACGATTGGAAACATCGAACATCACGTATTCGTGCCAATTATCCAATCGTTTTGCATCGACGGTAGGTAAGGATTCACTTCCCAGCTCCCGCAATGGTTCTTTCCATCGATAATTTGCACGAATACGTGCCATTCGATGTTTCCAATCGTTGTGCATCAACGGTAGGTAAGCATACCGTTGATTCAAAACGATTGGAAATTCCGAACATCACGTATTCGTGCAAATTATCGATAGAAAGAACGATTGCGGGAGCTGGGAAGTGAATCCTTACCTAACGTTGATGCAAAACGATTGGAAACATCGAATAGCACGTATTCGTGCAAATTATCGATGGAAAGAACGATTGCGGGAGACGGGAAGTGAATCCTTACCTACAGTCGATGAAAAACAATTGCAAACATCGAACATTACGTATTCGTGCAAATTATCCATAGAAAGAACGATTGCGGGAGCTGGGAAGTGAATACTTACCTACCGTTGATGCAAAACGATTGGAAACATCCAATAGCACGCATTCGTGCAAATAATCGATGGTAAGAACGATTGCGGGAGCCGGGAAGTGAATCCTTACCTACCGTTGATGCAAAACGATTGAAAACATCGAACATTACGTATTCGTGCTAATTATCGATAGAAAGAACGATTGCGGGAGCTGGGAAGTGAATCCTTACCTACCGTCGATGCAAAACGATTGGAAACATGGAATAGCACGTATTCGTGCAAATTATCGATGGAAAGAACGATTGCGGGAGCCGGGAAGTGAATCCTTACCTAACGTTGATGCAAAACGATTGGAAACATCGAACATCACGTATTCGTGCAAATTATCGATAGAAAGAACGATTGCGGGAGCTGGGAAGTGAATCCTTACCTACAGTCGATGCAAAACGATTGCAAACATCGAACATTACGTATTCGTGCAAATTATCCATAGAAAGAACGTTTGCCGGAGCTGGGAAGTGAATACTTACCTACCGTTGATGCAAAACGATTGGAAACATCGAATAGCACGTATTCGTGCAAATTATCGATGGTAAGAACGATTGCGGGAGCCGGGAAGTGAATCCTTACCTAACGTTGATGCAAAACGATTGGAAACATCGAACATCACGTATTCGTGCAAATTATCGATAGAAAGAACGATTGCGGGAGCTGGGAAGTGAATCCTTACCTAACGTTGTTGCAAAACGATTGCAAACATCGAACATTACGTATTCGTGTAAATTATCCATAGAAAGAACGTTTGCGGGAGCTGGGAAGTGAATACTTACCTACCGTTGATGCAAAACGATTGGAAACATCGAATAGCACGTATTCGTGCAAATTATCGATGGTAAGAACGATTGCGGGAGCCGGGAAGTGAATCCTTACCTACCGTTGATGCAAAACGATTGAAAACATCGAACATTACGTATTCGTGCTAATTATCGATAGAAAGAACGATTGCGGGAGCTGGGAAGTGAATCCTTACCTACCGTCGATGCAAAACGATTGGAAACATCGAATAGCACGTATTCGTGCAAATTATCGATGGAAAGAACGATTGCGGGAACCGGGAAGTGAATCCTTACCTAACGTTGATGCAAAACGATTGGAAACATCGAACATCACGTATTCGTGCCAATTATCGATAGAAAGAACGATTGCGGGAGCCGGGAAGTGAATCCTTACCTAACGTCGATGCAAAACGATTGGAAACATCGAATAGCACGTATTCGTGCAAATTATCGATGGAAAGAACGATTGCGGGAGCCGGGAAGTGAATCCTTACCTAATGTTGATGCAAAACGATTGGAAACATCGAACATCACGTATTCGTGCCAATTATCCAATCGTTTTGCATCGACGGTAGGTAAGGATTCACTTCCCAGGTCCCGCAATCGATCTTTCTATCGATAATTTGCACGAATACGTGATGTTCGATGTTTCCAATCGTTTTGCATCGACGGTAGGTAAGGATTCACTTCCTGGCTCCCGCAATCGTTCTTTCCATCGATAATTTGCACGAATACGTGCCATTCGATGTTTCCAATCGTTGTGCATCAACGGTAGGTAAGCATACCGTTGATTCAAAACGATTGGAAATTCCGAACATCACGTATTCGTGCAAATTATCGATAGAAAGAACGATTGCGGGAGCTGGGAAGTGAATCCTTACCTAACGTTGATGCAAAACGACTGGAAACATCGAATAGCACGTATTCGTGCAAATTATCGATGGAAAGAACGATTGCGGGAGCCGGGAAGTGAATCCTTACCTAACGTTGATGCAAAACGATTGGAAACATCGAACATCACGTATTCGTGCAAATTATCGATAGAAAGAACGATTGCGGGAGCTGGGAAGTGAATCCTTACCTACAGTCGATGCAAAACGATTGCAAACATCGAACATTACGTATTCGTGCAAATTATCCATAGAAAGAACGTTTGCCGGAGCTGGGAAGTGAATACTTACCTACCGTTGATGCAAAACGATTGGAAACATCGAATAGCACGTATTCGTGCAAATTATCGATGGTAAGAACGATTGCGGGAGCCGGGAAGTGAATCCTTACCTAACGTTGATGCAAAACGATTGGAAACATCGAACATCACGTATTCGTGCAAATTATCGATAGAAAGAACGATTGCGGGAGCTGGGAAGTGAATCCTTACCTAACGTTGTTGCAAAACGATTGCAAACATCGAACATCACGTATTCGTGCAAATTATCGATAGAAAGAACGATTGCGGGAGCTGGGAAGTGAATCCTTACCTACAGTCGATGCAAAACGATTGCAAACATCGAACATTACGTATTCGTGCAAATTATCCATAGAAAGAACGTTTGCCGGAGCTGGGAAGTGAGTACTTACCTACCGTTGATGCAAAACGATTGGAAACATCGAATAGCACGTATTCGTGCAAATTATCGATGGTAAGAACGATTGCGGGAGCCGGGAAGTGAATCCTTACCTAACGTTGATGCAAAACGATTGGAAACATCGAACATCACGTATTCGTGCAAATTATCCATAGAAAGAACGTTTGCCGGAGCTGGGAAGTGAATACTTACCTACCGTTGATGCAAAACGATTGGAAACATCGAATAGCACGTATTCGTGCAAATTATCCATAGAAAGAACGTTTGCCGGAGCTGGGAAGTGAATACTTACCTACCGTTGATGCAAAACGATTGGAAACATCGAATAGCACGTATTCGTGCAAATTATCGATGGTAAGAACGATTGCGGGAGCCGGGAAGTGAATCCTTACCTACCGTTGATGCAAAACGATTGAAAACATCGAACATTACGTATTCGTGCTAATTATCGATAGAAAGAACGATTGCGGGAGCTGGGAAGTGAATCCTTACCTACCGTCGATGCAAAACGATTGGAAACATCGAATAGCACGTATTCGTGCAAATTATCGATGGAAAGAACGATTGCGGGAGCCGGGAAGTGAATCCTTACCTAATGTTGATGCAAAACGATTGGAAACATCGAACATCACGTATTCGTGCCAATTATCCAATCGTTTTGCATCGACGGTAGGTAAGGATTCACTTCCCAGGTCCCGCAATCGATCTTTCTATCGATAATTTGCACGAATACGTGATGTTCGATGTTTCCAATCGTTTTGCATCGACGGTAGGTAAGGATTCACTTCCTGGCTCCCGCAATCGTTCTTTCCATCGATAATTTGCACGAATACGTGCCATTCGATGTTTCCAATCGTTGTGCATCAACGGTAGGTAAGCATACCGTTGATTCAAAACGATTGGAAATTCCGAACATCACGTATTCGTGCAAATTATCGATAGAAAGAACGATTGCGGGAGCTGGGAAGTGAATCCTTACCTAACGTTGATGCAAAACGATTGGAAACATCGAATAGCACGTATTCGTGCAAATTATCGATGGAAAGAACGATTGCGGGAGCCGGGAAGTGAATCCTTACCTACAGTCGATGAAAAACAATTGCAAACATCGAACATTACGTATTCGTGCAAATTATCCATAGAAAGAACGATTGCGGGAGCTGGGAAGTGAATACTTACCTACCGTTGATGCAAAACGATTGGAAACATCGAATTGCACGTATTCGTGCAAATTATCGATGGTAAGAACGATTGCGGGAGCCGGGAAGTGAATCCCATCCTACCGTTGATGCAAAACGATTGAAAACATCGAAGATTACGTATTCGTGCTAATTATCGATAGAAAGAACGATTGCGGGAGCTGGGAAGTGAATCCTTACCTACCGTCGATGCAAAACGATTGGAAATATCGAATAGCACGTATTCGTGCAAATTATCGATGGAAAGAACGATTGCGGGAGCCGGGAAGTGAATCCTTACCTAACGTTGATGCAAAACGATTGGAAACATCGAACATCACGTATTCGTGCAAATTATCGATAGAAAGAACGATTGCGGGAGCTGGGAAGTGAATCCTTACCTACAGTCGATGCAAAACGATTGCAAACATCGAACATTACGTATTCGTGCAAATTATCCATAGAAAGAACGTTTGCCGGAGCTGGGAAGTGAGTACTTACCTACCGTTGATGCAAAACGATTGGAAACATCGAATAGCACGTATTCGTGCAAATTATCGATGGTAAGAACGATTGCGGGAGCCGGGAAGTGAATCCTTACCTAACGTTGATGCAAAACGATTGGAAACATCGAACATCACGTATTCGTGCAAATTATCGATAGAAAGAACGATTGCGGGAGCTGGGAAGTGAATCCTTACCTAACGTTGATGCAAAACGATTGCAAACATCGAACATTACGTATTCGTGTAAATTATCCATAGAAAGAACGTTTGTGGGAGCTGGGAAGTGAATACTTACCTACCGTTGATGCAAAACGATTGGAAACATCGAATAGCACGTATTCGTGCAAATTATCGATGGTAAGAACGATTGCGGGAGCCGGGAAGTGAATCCTTACCTACCGTTGATGCAAAACGATTGAAAACATCGAACATTACGTATTCGTGCTAATTATCGATTGAAAGAACGATTGCGGGAGCTGGGAAGTGAATCCTTACCTACCGTCGATGCAAAACGATTGGAAACATCGAATAGCACGTATTCGTGCAAATTATCGATGGAAAGAACGATTGCGGGAACCGGGAAGTGAATCCTTACCTAACGTTGATGCAAAACGATTGGAAACATCGAACATCACGTATTCGTGCCAATTATCGATAGAAAGAACGATTGCGGGAGCCGGGAAGTGAATCCTTACCTAACGTTGATGCAAAACGATTGGAAACATCGAACATCACGTATTCGTGCAAATTATCGATAGAAAGAACGATTGCGGGAGCTGGGAAGTGAATCCTTACCTAACGTTGATGCAAAACGATTGGAAACATCGAACATCACGTATTCGTGCAAATTATCGATAGAAAGAACGATTGCGGGAGCTGGGAAGTGAATCCTTACCTACAGTCGATGCAAAACGATTGCAAACATCGAACATTACGTATTCGTGCAAATTATCCATAGAAAGAACGATTGCGGGAGCTGGGAAGTGAATACTTACCTACCGTTGATGCAAAACGATTGGAAACATCGAATAGCACGTATTCGTGCAAATTATCGATGGTAAGAACGATTGCGGGAGCCGGGAAGTGAATCCTTACCTACCGTTGATGCAAAACGATTGAAAACATCGAACATTACGTATTCGTGCTAATTATCGATAGAAAGAACGATTGCGGGAGCTGGGAAGTGAATCCTTACCTACCGTCGATGCAAAACGATTGGAAACATCGAATAGCACGTATTCGTGCAAATTATCGATGGAAAGAACGATTGCGGGAACCGGGAAGTGAATCCTTACCTAACGTTGAAGCAAAACGATTGGAAACATCGAACATCACGTATTCGTGCCAATTATCGATAGAAAGAACGATTGCGGGAGCCGGGAAGTGAATCCTTACCTAACGTTGATGCAAAACGATTGGAAACATCGAACATCACGTATTCGTGCAAATTATCGATAGAAAGAACGATTGCGGGAGCTTGGAAGTGAATCCTTACCTACAGTCGATGCAAAACGATTGCAAACATCGAACATTACGTATTCGTGCAAATTATCCATAGAAAGAACGATTGCGGGAGCTGGGAAGTGAATACTTACCTACCGTTGATGCAAAACGATTGGAAACATCGAATAGCACGTATTCGTGCAAATTATCGATGGTAAGAACGATTGCGGGAGACGGGAAGTGAATCCTTACCTACCGTTGATGCAAAACGATTGAAAACATCGAACATTACGTATTCGTGCTAATTATCGATAGAAAGAACGATTGCGGGAGCTGGGAAGTGAATCCTTACCTACCGTCGATGCAAAACGATTGGAAACATCGAATAGCACGTATTCGTGCAAATTATCGATGGAAAGAACGATTGCGGGAACCGGGAAGTGAATCCTTACCTAACGTTGATGCAAAACGATTGGAAACATCGAACATCACGTATTCGTGCCAATTATCGATAGAAAGAACGATTGCGGGAGCCGGGAAGTGAATCCTTACCTAACGTCGATGCAAAACGATTGGAAACATCGAATAGCACGTATTCGTGCAAATTATCGATGGAAAGAACGATTGCGGGAGCCGGGAAGTGAATCCTTACCTAACGTTGATGCAAAACGATTGGAAACATCGAACATCACGTATTCGTGCCAATTATCCAATCGTTTTGCATCGACGGTAGGTAAGGATTCACTTCCCAGGTCCCGCAATCGATCTTTCTATCGATAATTTGCACGAATACGTGATGTTCGATGTTTCCAATCGTTTTGCATCGACGGTAGGTAAGGATTCACTTCCCGGCTCCCGCAATCGTTCTTTCCATCGATAATTTGCACGAATACGTGCCATTCGATGTTTCCAATCGTTGTGCATCAACGGTAGGTAAGCATACCGTTGATTCAAAACGATTGGAAATTCCGAACATCACGTATTCGTGCAAATTATCGATAGAAAGAACGATTGCGGGAGCTGGGAAGTGAATCCTTACCTAACGTTGATGCAAAACGATTGGAAACATCGAATAGCACGTATTCGTGCAAATTATCGATGGAAAGAACGATTGCGGGAACCGGGAAGTGAATCCTTACCTAACGTTGATGCAAAACGATTGGAAACATCGAACATCACGTATTCGTGCAAATTATCGATAGAAAGAACGATTGCGGGAACCGGGAAGTGAATCCTTACCTAACGTTGATGCAAAACGATTGGAAACATCGAACATCACGTATTCGTGCCAATTATCCAATCGTTTTGCATCGACGGTAGGTAAGGATTCACTTCCCAGGTCCCGCAATCGATCTTTCTATCGATAATTTGCACGAATACGTGATGTTCGATGTTTCCAATCGTTTTGCATCGACGGTAGGTAAGGATTCACTTCCCGGCTCCCGTAATCTTTCTTACCATCGATAATTTGCACGAATACGTGCTATTCGATGTTTCCAATCGTTTTGTATCAACGTTAGGTAAGGATTCACTTCCCGGCTCCCGCAATCGTTCTTTCCATCGATAATTTGCACGAATACGTGCTATTCGATGTTTCCAATCGTTTTGCATCGACGGTAGGTAAGGATTCACTTCCCAGCTCCCGCAATCGTTGTTTCTATCGATAATTAGCACGAATACGTAATGTTCGATGTTTTCAATCGTTTTGCATCAACGGTAGGTAAGGATTCACTTCCCGGCTCCCGCAATCGTTCTTACCATCGATAATTTGCACGAATACGTGCTATTCGATGTTTCCAATCGTTTTGCATCAACGGTAGGTAAGTATTCACTTCCCAGCTCCCGCAAACGTTCTTTCTATGGATAATTTACACGAATACGTAATGTTCGATGTTTGCAATCGTTTTGCATCAACGTTAGGTAAGGATTCACTTCCCAGCTCCCGCAATCGTTCTTTCTATCGATAATTTGCACGAATACGTGATGTTCGGAATTTCCAATCGTTTTGAATCAACGGTATGCTTACCTACCGTTGATGTACAACGATTGGAAACATCGAATGGCACGTATTCGTGCAAATTATCGATGGAAAGAACCATTGCGGGAGCTGGGAAGTGAATCCTTACCTACCGTCGATGCAAAACGATTGGATAATTGGCACGAATACGTGATGTTCGATGTTTCCAATCGTTTTGCATCAACGTTAGGTAAGGATGCACTTCCCGGCTCCCGCAATCGTTCTTTCCATCGATAATTTTCACGAATACGTGCTATTCGATGTTTCCAAACGTTTTGCATCGACGGTAGGTAAGGATTCACTTCCCAGCTCCCGCAATCGTTCTTTCTATCGATAATTTGCACGAATACGTTATGTTCGATGTTTCCAATCGTTTTGCATCAACGTTAGGTAAGCATTCACTTCCCGGCTCCCGCAATCGTTCTTTCCATCGATAATTTGCACGAATACGTGATATTCGATGTTTCCAATCGTTTTGCATCGATGGAAGGTAAGGATTCACATCCCAGCGCCCGCAATCGTTCTTTCTATCGATAATTGGCACGAATACGTGATATTCGATGTTTCCAACCGTTTTGCATCGACGGTAGGTAAGGATTCACTTCCCAGCTCCCGCAATCGTTCTTTCTATCTATAATTAGCACGAAGGCGTGTTATTCGATGTTTTCAATCGTTTGCATCGACGGTAGATAAGGATTCACTTCCCAGCTCCCGCAATCGTTCTTTCTATCGATAATTGGCACGAATACGTGATATTCGATGTTTCCAATCGTTTTGCATCGACGGTAGGTAAGGATTCACTTCCCAGCTGCCGCAATCGTTGTTTCTATCGATAATTGGCACGAATAGGTTAAATTCGATGTTTCCATTCGTCCTGCATCGACGGTAGGTAAAGATTCACTTCCAAGCTCCCGCAATCGTTCTTTCTATCGATAATTGGCACGAATACGTGATATTCGATGTTTCCAATCGTTTTGCATCGATGGAAGGTAAGGATTCACATCCCAGCGCCCGCAATCGTTCTTTCTATCGATAATTGGCACGAATACGTGATATTCGATGTTTCCAACCGTTTTGCATCGACGGTAGGTAAGGATTCACTTCCCAGCTCCCGCAATCGTTCTTTCTATCGATAATTGGCACGAATACGTGATATTCGATGTTTCCAATCGTTTTGCATCGACGGTAGGTAAGGATTCACTTCCCAGCGCCCGCAATCGTTTTTTCTATCGATAATTGGCACGAATACGTGATATTCGATGTTTCCAATCGTTTTGCATCGACGGTAGGTAAGGATTCACTTCCCAGCTCCCGCAATCGTTCTTTCTATCGATAATTGGCACGAATACGTGATATTCGATGTTTCCAATCGTTTTGCATCGATGGAAGGTAAGGATTCACATCCCAGCGCCCGCAATCGTTCTTTCTATCGATAATTGGCACGAATACGTGATATTCGATGTTTCCAACCGTTTTGCATCGACGGTAGGTAAGGATTCACTTCCCAGCTCCCGCAATCGTTCTTTCTATCGATAATTGGCACGAATACGTGATATTCGATGTTTCCAATCGTTTTGCATCGACGGTAGGTAAGGATTCACTTCCCAGCTCCCGCAATCGTTCTTTCTATCGATAATAGGCACGAATACGTGATATTCGATGTTTCCAATCGTTTTGCATCGATGGAAGGTAAGGATTCACATCCCAGCGCCCGCAATCGTTCTTTCTATCGATAATTGGCACGAATACGTGATATTCGATGTTTCCAATCGTTTTGCATCGATGGAAGGTAAGGATTCACATCCCAGCGCCCGCAATCGTTCTTTCTATCGATAATTGGCACGAATACGTGATATTCGATGTTTCCAACCGTTTTGCATCGACGGTAGGTAAGGATTCACTTCCCAGCTCCCGCAATCGTTCTTTCTATCGATAATTGGCACGAATACGTGATATTCGATGTTTCCAATCGTTTTGCATCGATGGAAGGTAGGGATTCACATCCCAGCGCCCGCAATCGTTCTTTCTATCGATAATTGGCACGAATACGTGATATTCGATGTTTCCAACCGTTTTGCATCGACGGTAGGTAAGGATTCACTTCCCAGCTCCCGCAATCGTTCTTTCCAACGATAATTGGCACGAATACGTGATATTCGATGTTTCCAATCGTTTTGCATCGACTGCAGGTAAAGATTCACTTCCCAGCGCCCGCAATCGTTCTTTCTATCGATAATTGGCACGAATACGTGATATTCGATGTTTCCAATCGTTTTGCATCGACGGTAGGTAAGGATTCACTTGCCAGCTCCCGCAATCGTTCTTTCTATCGATAATTGGCACGAATACGTGATATTCGATGTTTCCAATCGTTTTGCATCGATGGTAGGTAAGGATTCACTTCCCAGCGCCCGCAATCGTTCTTTCTATCGATAATTGGCACGAATACGTGATATTCGATGTTTCCAATCGTTTTGCATCGACGGTAGGTAAGGATTCACATCCCAGCTCCCGCAATCGTTCTTTCCAACGATAATTGGCACGAATACGTGATATTCGATGTTTCCAATCGTTTTGCATCGATGGTAGGTGAGGATTCACTTCCCAGCGCCCGCAATCGTTCTTTCTATCGATAATTGGCACGAATACGTGATATTCGATGTTTCCAATCGTTTTGCATCGACGGTAGGTAAGGATTCACTTCCCAGCGCCCGCAATCGTTTTTTCTATCGATCTTTGGCACGAAAACGTGATATTCGATCTTTCCAACCGTTTTGCAACGACGGTAGGTAAGGATTCACTTCCCAGCGCCCGCAATCGTTCTTTCTATCGATAATTGGCACGAATACTTGATATTCGATGTTTCCAATCGTTTTGCATCGATGGTAGGTAAGGATTCACTTCCCAGCTCCCGCAATCGTTCTTTCTATCGATAATTGGCACGAATACGTGATATTCGATGTTTCCAATCGTTTTGCATCGACGGTAGGTAAGGATTCACTTCCCAGCTCCCGCAATCGTTCTTTCTATCGATAATAGGCACGAATACGTGATATTCGATGTTTCCAATCGTTTTGCATCGATGGAAGGTAAGGATTCACATCCCAGCGCCCGCAATCGTTCTTTCTATCGATAATTGGCACGAATACGTGATATTCGATGTTTCCAATCGTTTTGCATCGATGGAAGGTAAGGATTCACATCCCAGCGCCCGCAATCGTTCTTTCTATCGATAATTGGCACGAATACGTGATATTCGATGTTTCCAACCGTTTTGCATCGACGGTAGGTAAGGATTCACTTCCCAGCTCCCGCAATCGTTCTTTCTATCGATAATTGGCACGAATACGTGATATTCGATGTTTCCAATCGTTTTGCATCGATGGAAGGTAGGGATTCACATCCCAGCGCCCGCAATCGTTCTTTCTATCGATAATTGGCACGAATACGTGATATTCGATGTTTCCAACCGTTTTGCATCGACGGTAGGTAAGGATTCACTTCCCAGCTCCCGCAATCGTTCTTTCCAACGATAATTGGCACGAATACGTGATATTCGATGTTTCCAATCGTTTTGCATCGACTGCAGGTAAAGATTCACTTCCCAGCGCCCGCAATCGTTCTTTCTATCGATAATTGGCACGAATACGTGATATTCGATGTTTCCAATCGTTTTGCATCGACGGTAGGTAAGGATTCACTTGCCAGCTCCCGCAATCGTTCTTTCTATCGATAATTGGCACGAATACGTGATATTCGATGTTTCCAATCGTTTTGCATCGATGGTAGGTAAGGATTCACTTCCCAGCGCCCGCAATCGTTCTTTCTATCGATAATTGGCACGAATACGTGATATTCGATGTTTCCAATCGTTTTGCATCGACGGTAGGTAAGGATTCACATCCCAGCTCCCGCAATCGTTCTTTCCAACGATAATTGGCACGAATACGTGATATTCGATGTTTCCAATCGTTTTGCATCGATGGTAGGTGAGGATTCACTTCCCAGCGCCCGCAATCGTTCTTTCTATCGATAATTGGCACGAATACGTGATATTCGATGTTTCCAATCGTTTTGCATCGACGGTAGGTAAGGATTCACTTCCCAGCGCCCGCAATCGTTTTTTCTATCGATCTTTGGCACGAAAACGTGATATTCGATCTTTCCAACCGTTTTGCAACGACGGTAGGTAAGGATTCACTTCCCAGCGCCCGCAATCGTTCTTTCTATCGATAATTGGCACGAATACTTGATATTCGATGTTTCCAATCGTTTTGCATCGATGGTAGGTAAGGATTCACTTCCCAGCTCCCGCAATCGTTCTTTCTATCGATAATTGGCACGAATACGTGATATTCAATGTTTCCAATCGTTTTGCATCGACGGTAGGTAAGGATTCACTTCCCAGCTCTCGCAATCGTTCTTTCCAACGATAATTGGCACGAATACGTGATATTCGATGTTTCCAATCGTTTTGCATCGATGGTAGGTAAGGATTCACTTCCCTGCGCCCGCAATCGTTCTTTCTATCGATAATTGGCACGAATACGTGGTATTCGATGTTTCCAATCGTTTTGCATCGACGGTAGGTAAGGATTCACTTCCCAGCTGCCGCAATCGTTGTTTCTATCGATAATTGGCACGAATAGGTTAAATTCGATGTTTCCATTCGTCCTGCATCGACGGTAGGTAAAGATTCACTTCCAAGCTCCCGCAATCGTTCTTTCTATCGATAATTGGCACGAATACGTGATATTCGATGTTTCCAATCGTTTTGCATCGATGGAAGGTAAGGATTCACATCCCAGCGCCCGCAATCGTTCTTTCTATCGATAATTGGCACGAATACGTGATATTCGATGTTTCCAACCGTTTTGCATCGACGGTAGGTAAGGATTCACTTCCCAGCTCCCGCAATCGTTCTTTCTATCGATAATTGGCACGAATACGTGATATTCGATGTTTCCAATCGTTTTGCATCGATGGAAGGTAAGGATTCACATCCCAGCGCCCGCAATCGTTCTTTCTATCGATAATTGGCACGAATACGTGAAATTCGATGTTTCCAACCGTTTTGCATCGACGGTAGGTAAGGATTCACTTCCCAGCTCCCGCAATCGTTCTTTCCAACGATAATTGGCACGAATACGTGATATTCGATGTTTCCAATCGTTTTGCATCGACGGTAGGTAAGGATTCACTTCCCAGCTCCCGCAATCGTTCTTTCTATCGATAATTGGCACGAATACGTGATATTCGATGTTTCCAATCGTTTTGCATCGATGGAAGGTAAGGATTCACATCCCAGCGCCCGCAATCGTTCTTTCTATCGATAATTGGCACGAATACGTGATATTCGATGTTTCCAATCGTTTTGCATCGATGGAAGGTAAGGATTCACATCCCAGCGCCCGCAATCGTTCTTTCTATCGATAATTGGCACGAATACGTGATATTCGATGTTTCCAACCGTTTTGCATCGACGGTAGGTAAGGATTCACTTCCCAGCTCCCGCAATCGTTCTTTCTATCGATAATTGGCACGAATACGTGATATTCGATGTTTCCAATCGTTTTGCATCGATGGAAGGTAAGGATTCACATCCCAGCGCCCGCAATCGTTCTTTCTATCGATAATTGGCACGAATACGTGATATTCGATGTTTCCAACCGTTTTGCATCGACGGTAGGTAAGGACTCACTTCCCAGCTCCCGCAATCGTTCTTTCCAACGATAATTGGCACGAATACGTGATATTCGATGTTTCCAATCGTTTTGCATCGACTGCAGGTAAAGATTCACTTCCCAGCGCCCGCAATCGTTCTTTCTATCGATAATTGGCACGAATACGTGATATTCGATGTTTCCAATCGTTTTGCATCGACGGTAGGTAAGGATTCACTTCCCAGCTCCCGCAATCGTTCTT
The DNA here is from genome assembly GCA_963583965.1 of Nomada ferruginata. Lineage (NCBI taxonomy): Eukaryota > Metazoa > Arthropoda > Insecta > Hymenoptera > Apidae > Nomada > Nomada ferruginata. Next base: position 3,081,649 of record OY757218.1, read on the forward strand.
TCTATCGATAATTGGCACGAATACGTGATATTCGACGTTTCCAATCGTTTTGCATCGATGGTAGGTAAGGATTCACTTCCCAGCGCCCGCAATCGTTCTTTCTATCGATAATTGGCACGAATACGTGATATTCGATGTTTCCAATCGTTTTGCATCGACGGTAGGTAAGGATTCACATCCCAGCTCCCGCAATCGTTCTTTCCAACGATAATTGGCACGAATACGTGATATTCGATGTTTCCAATCGTTTTGCATCGATGGTAGGTAAGGATTCACTTCCCAGCGCCCGCAATCGTTCTTTCTATCGATAATTGGCACGAATACGTGATATTCGATGTTTCCAATCGTTTTGCATCGACGGTAGGTAAGGATTCACTTCCCAGGTCCCGCAATCGTTCTTTCTATCGATAATTGGCACGAATACGTGATATTCGATGTTTCCAATCGCTTTGCATCGACGGTAGGTAAGGATTCACTTCCCAGCTCCCGCAATCGGTCTTACCATCGATAATTGGCACGAATACGTGATATTCGATGTTTCCAATCGTTTTGCATCGATGGTAGGTAAGGATTCACTTCCCAGCGCCCGCAATCGTTCTTTCTATCGATAATTGGCACGAATACGTGATATTCGATGTTTCCAATCGTTTTGCATCGACGGTAGGTAAGTATTCACTTCCCAGGTCCCGCAATCGTTCTTTCTATCGATAATTGGCACGAATACGTGATATTCGATGTTTCCAATCGCTTTGCATCGACGGTAGGTAAGGATTCACTTCCCAGCTCCCGCAATCGGTCTTTCCATCGATAATTGGCACGAATACGTGATATTCGATGTTTCCAATCGTTTTGCATCGACGGTAGGTAGGGATTCACTTCCCAGCGCCCGCAATCGTTCTTTCTATCTATAATTGGCACGAAGGCGGGTTATTCGATGTTTTCAATCGTTTGCATCGACGGTAGATAAGGATTCACTTCCCAGCTCCCGCAATCGTTCTTTCTATCGATAATTGGCACGAGTACGTGATATTCGATGTTTCCAATCGTTTTGCATCGACGGTAGGTAAGGATTCACTTCCCAGCTCCCGCAATCGTTCTTTCTATCGATAATTGGCACGAATGCGTGATATTCGATGTTTCCAATCGTTTTGCATCGATGGAAGGTAAGGATTCACATCCCAGCGCCCGCAATCGTTCTTTCTATCGATAATTGGCACGAATACGTGATATTCGATGTTTCCAACCGTTTTGCATCGTCGGTAGGTAAGGACTCACTTCCCAGCTCCCGCAATCGTTCTTTCTAACGATAATTGGCACGAATGCGTGATATTCGATGTTTCCAATCGTTTTGCATCGATGGTAGGTAAGGATTCACTTCCCAGCGCCCGCAATCGTTCTTTCTATCGATAATTGGCACGAATACGTGATATTCGATGTTTCCAATCGTTTTGCATCGACGGTAGGTAAGGATTCACTTCCCAGCGCCCGCAATCGTTTTTTCTATCGATCTTTGGCACGAATACGTGATATTCGATCTTTCCAACCGTTTTGCATCGACGGTAGGTAAGGATTCACTTCCCAGCGCCCGCAATCGTTTTTTCTATCGATCTTTGGCACGAATACGTGATATTCGATGTTTCCAATCGTTTTGCATCGACTGTAGGTAAAGATTCACTTCCCAGCGCCCGCAATCGTTCTTTCTATCGATAATTGGCACGAATACGTGATATTCGATGTTTCCAATCGTTTTGCATCGACGGTAGGTAAGGATTCACTTCCCAGCTCCCGCAATCGTTCTTTCTATCGATAATTGGCACGAATACGTGATATTCAATGTTTCCAATCGTTTTGCATCGACGGTAGGTAAGGATTCACTTCCCAGCTCCCGCAATCGTTCTTTCCAACGATAATTGGCACGAATACGTGATATTCGATGTTTCCAATCGTTTTGCATCGATGGTAGGTAAGGATTCACTTCCCAGCGCCCGCAATCGTTCTTTCTATCGATAATTGGCACGAATACGTGGTATTCGATGTTTCCAATCGTTTTGCATCGACGGTAGGTAAGGATTCACTTCCCAGCTGCCGCAATCGTTGTTTCTATCGATAATTGGCACGAATAGGTTAAATTCGATGTTTCCATTCGTCCTGCATCGACGGTAGGTAAAGATTCACTTCCAAGCTCCCGCAATCGTTCTTTCTATCGATAATTGGCACGAATACGTGATATTCGATGTTTCCAATCGTTTTGCATCGATGGAAGGTAAGGATTCACATCCCAGCGCCCGCAATCGTTCTTTCTATCGATAATTGGCACGAATACGTGATATTCGATGTTTCCAACCGTTTTGCATCGACGGTAGGTAAGGATTCACTTCCCAGCTCCCGCAATCGTTCTTTCTATCGATAATTGGCACGAATACGTGATATTCGATGTTTCCAATCGTTTTGCATCGATGGAAGGTAAGGATTCACATCCCAGCGCCCGCAATCGTTCTTTCTATCGATAATTGGCACGAATACGTGATATTCGATGTTTCCAACCGTTTTGCATCGACGGTAGGTAAGGACTCACTTCCCAGCTCCCGCAATCGTTCTTTCCAACGATAATTGGCACGAATACGTGATATTCGATGTTTCCAATCGTTTTGCATCGACTGCAGGTAAAGATTCACTTCCCAGCGCCCGCAATCGTTCTTTCTATCGATAATTGGCACGAATACGTGATATTCGATGTTTCCAATCGTTTTGCATCGACGGTAGGTAAGGATTCACTTCCCAGCTCCCGCAATCGTTCTTTCTATCGATAATTGGCACGAATACGTGATATTCGACGTTTCCAATCGTTTTGCATCGATGGTAGGTAAGGATTCACTTCCCAGCGCCCGCAATCGTTCTTTCTATCGATAATTGGCACGAATACGTGATATTCGATGTTTCCAATCGTTTTGCATCGACGGTAGGTAAGGATTCACATCCCAGCTCCCGCAATCGTTCTTTCCAACGATAATTGGCACGAATACGTGATATTCGATGTTTCCAATCGTTTTGCATCGATGGTAGGTAAGGATTCACTTCCCAGCGCCCGCAATCGTTCTTTCTATCGATAATTGGCACGAATACGTGATATTCGATGTTTCCAATCGTTTTGCATCGACGGTAGGTAAGGATTCACTTCCCAGGTCCCGCAATCGTTCTTTCTATCGATAATTGGCACGAATACGTGATATTCGATGTTTCCAATCGCTTTGCATCGACGGTAGGTAAGGATTCACTTCCCAGCTCCCGCAATCGGTCTTACCATCGATAATTGGCACGAATACGTGATATTCGATGTTTCCAATCGTTTTGCATCGATGGTAGGTAAGGATTCACTTCCCAGCGCCCGCAATCGTTCTTTCTATCGATAATTGGCACGAATACGTGATATTCGATGTTTCCAATCGTTTTGCATCGACGGTAGGTAAGTATTCACTTCCCAGGTCCCGCAATCGTTCTTTCTATCGATAATTGGCACGAATACGTGATATTCGATGTTTCCAATCGCTTTGCATCGACGGTAGGTAAGGATTCACTTCCCAGCTCCCGCAATCGGTCTTTCCATCGATAATTGGCACGAATACGTGATATTCGATGTTTCCAATCGTTTTGCATCGACGGTAGGTAGGGATTCACTTCCCAGCGCCCGCAATCGTTCTTTCTATCTATAATTGGCACGAAGGCGGGTTATTCGATGTTTTCAATCGTTTGCATCGACGGTAGATAAGGATTCACTTCCCAGCTCCCGCAATCGTTCTTTCTATCGATAATTGGCACGAGTACGTGATATTCGATGTTTCCAATCGTTTTGCATCGACGGTAGGTAAGGATTCACTTCCCAGCTCCCGCAATCGTTCTTTCTATCGATAATTGGCACGAATGCGTGATATTCGATGTTTCCAATCGTTTTGCATCGATGGAAGGTAAGGATTCACATCCCAGCGCCCGCAATCGTTCTTTCTATCGATAATTGGCACGAATACGTGATATTCGATGTTTCCAACCGTTTTGCATCGTCGGTAGGTAAGGACTCACTTCCCAGCTCCCGCAATCGTTCTTTCTAACGATAATTGGCACGAATGCGTGATATTCGATGTTTCCAATCGTTTTGCATCGATGGTAGGTAAGGATTCACTTCCCAGCGCCCGCAATCGTTCTTTCTATCGATAATTGGCACGAATACGTGATATTCGATGTTTCCAATCGTTTTGCATCGACGGTAGGTAAGGATTCACTTCCCAGCGCCCGCAATCGTTTTTTCTATCGATCTTTGGCACGAATACGTGATATTCGATCTTTCCAACCGTTTTGCATCGACGGTAGGTAAGGATTCACTTCCCAGCGCCCGCAATCGTTTTTTCTATCGATCTTTGGCACGAATACGTGATATTCGATGTTTCCAATCGTTTTGCATCGACTGTAGGTAAAGATTCACTTCCCAGCGCCCGCAATCGTTCTTTCTATCGATAATTGGCACGAATACGTGATATTCGATGTTTCCAATCGTTTTGCATCGACGGTAGGTAAGGATTCACTTCCCAGCTCCCGCAATCGTTCTTTCTATCGATAATTGGCACGAATACGTGATATTCAATGTTTCCAATCGTTTTGCATCGACGGTAGGTAAGGATTCACTTCCCAGCTCCCGCAATCGTTCTTTCCAACGATAATTGGCACGAATACGTGATATTCGATGTTTCCAATCGTTTTGCATCGATGGTAGGTAAGGATTCACTTCCCAGCGCCCGCAATCGTTCTTTCTATCGATAATTGGCACGAATACGTGGTATTCGATGTTTCCAATCGTTTTGCATCGACGGTAGGTAAGGATTCACTTCCCAGCTGCCGCAATCGTTGTTTCTATCGATAATTGGCACGAATAGGTTAAATTCGATGTTTCCATTCGTCCTGCATCGACGGTAGGTAAAGATTCACTTCCAAGCTCCCGCAATCGTTCTTTCTATCGATAATTGGCACGAATACGTGATATTCGATGTTTCCAATCGTTTTGCATCGATGGAAGGTAAGGATTCACATCCCAGCGCCCGCAATCGTTCTTTCTATCGATAATTGGCACGAATACGTGATATTCGATGTTTCCAACCGTTTTGCATCGACGGTAGGTAAGGATTCACTTCCCAGCTCCCGCAATCGTTCTTTCTATCGATAATTGGCACGAATACGTGATATTCGATGTTTCCAATCGTTTTGCATCGATGGAAGTTAAGGATTCACATCCCAGCGCCCGCAATCGTTCTTTCTATCGATAATTGGCACGAATACGTGATATTCGATGTTTCCAACCGTTTTGCATCGACGGTAGGTAAGGATTCACTTCCCAGCTCCCGCAATCGTTCTTTCTATCGATAATTGGCACGAATACGTGATATTCGATGTTTCCAATCGTTTTGCATCGACTGTAGGTAAAGATTCACTTCCCAGCGCCCGCAATCGTTCTTTCTATCGATAATTGGCACGAATACGTGATATTCGATGTTTCCAATCGTTTTGCATCGACGGTAGGTAAGGATTCACTTCCCAGCGCCCGCAATCGTTCTTTCTATCGATAATTGGCACGAATAGGTTAAATTCGATGTTTCCATTCGTCCTGCATCGACGGTAGGTAAAGATTCACTTCCAAGCTCCCGCAATTGTTCTTTCTATCGATAATTGGCACGAATACGTGATATTCGATGTTTCCAATCGTTTTGCATCGATGGAAGGTAAGGATTCACATCCCAGCGCCCGCAATCGTTCTTTCTATCGATAATTGGCACGAATACGTGATATTCGATGTTTCCAACCGTTTTGCATCGACGGTAGGTAAGGATTCACTTACCAGCTCCCGCAATCGTTCTTTCTATCGATAATTGGCACGAATACGTGATATTCGATGTTTCCAATCGTTTTGCATCGATGGAAGGTAAGGATTCACATCCCAGCGCCCGCAATCGTTCTTTCTATCGATAATTGGCACGAATACGTGATATTCGATGTTTCCAACCGTTTTGCATCGACGGTAGGTAAGGATTCACTTCCCAGCTCCCGCAATCGTTCTTTCTATCGATAATTGGCACGAATACGTGATATTCGATGTTTCCAATCGTTTTGCATCGACGGTAGCTAAGGATTCACTTCCCAGCGCCCGCAATCGTTTTTTCTATCGATCTTTGGCACGAATACGTGATATTCGATCTTTCCAACCGTTTTGCATCGACGGTAGGTAAGGATTCACTTCCCAGCGCCCGCAATCGTTTTTTCTATCGATCTTTGGCACGAATACGTGATATTCGATGTTTCCAATCGTTTTGCATCGACTGTAGGTAAAGATTCACTTCCCAGCGCCCGCAATCGTTCTTTCTATCGATAATTGGCACGAATACGTGATATTCGATGATTCCAATCGTTTTGCATCGACGGTAGGTAAGGATTCACTTCCCAGCGCCCGCAATCGTTCTTTCTATCGATAATTGGCACGAATACGTGATATTCGATGTTTCCAATCGTTTTGCATCGACGGTAGGTAAGGATTCACTTCCCAGCGCCCGCAATCGTTTTTTCTATCGATCTTTGGCACGAATACGTGATATTCGATGTTTCCAATCGTTTTGCATCGACTGTAGGTAAAGATTCACTTCCCAGCGCCCGCAATCGTTCTTTCTATCGATAATTGGCACGAATACGTGATATTCGATGTTTCCAATCGTTTTGCATCGACGGTAGGTAAGGATTCACTTCCCAGCTCCCGCAATCGTTCTTTCTATCGATAATTGGCACGAATACGTGATATTCAATGTTTCCAATCGTTTTGCATCGACGGTAGGTAAGGATTCACTTCCCAGCTCCCGCAATCGTTCTTTCCAACGATAATTGGCACGAATACGTGATATTCGATGTTTCCAATCGTTTTGCATCGATGGTAGGTAAGGATTCACTTCCCAGCGCCCGCAATCGTTCTTTCTATCGATAATTGGCACGAATACGTGGTATTCGATGTTTCCAATCGTTTTGCATCGACGGTAGGTAAGGATTCACTTCCCAGCTGCCGCAATCGTTGTTTCTATCGATAATTGGCACGAATAGGTTAAATTCGATGTTTCCATTCGTCCTGCATCGACGGTAGGTAAAGATTCACTTCCAAGCTCCCGCAATCGTTCTTTCTATCGATAATTGGCACGAATACGTGATATTCGATGATTCCAATCGTTTTGCATCGACGGTAGGTAAGGATTCACTTCCCAGCGCCCGCAATCGTTCTTTCTATCGATAATTGGCACGAATACGTGATATTCGATGTTTCCAATCGTTTTGCATCGACGGTAGGTAAGGATTCACTTCCCAGCGCCCGCAATCGTTTTTTCTATCGATCTTTGGCACGAATACGTGATATTCGATGTTTCCAATCGTTTTGCATCGACTGTAGGTAAAGATTCACTTCCCAGCGCCCGCAATCGTTCTTTCTATCGATAATTGGCACGAATACGTGATATTCGATGTTTCCAATCGTTTTGCATCGACGGTAGGTAAGGATTCACTTCCCAGCTCCCGCAATCGTTCTTTCTATCGATAATTGGCACGAATACGTGATATTCAATGTTTCCAATCGTTTTGCATCGACGGTAGGTAAGGATTCACTTCCCAGCTCCCGCAATCGTTCTTTCCAACGATAATTGGCACGAATACGTGATATTCGATGTTTCCAATCGTTTTGCATCGATGGTAGGTAAGGATTCACTTCCCAGCGCCCGCAATCGTTCTTTCTATCGATAATTGGCACGAATACGTGGTATTCGATGTTTCCAATCGTTTTGCATCGACGGTAGGTAAGGATTCACTTCCCAGCTGCCGCAATCGTTGTTTCTATCGATAATTGGCACGAATAGGTTAAATTCGATGTTTCCATTCGTCCTGCATCGACGGTAGGTAAAGATTCACTTCCAAGCTCCCGCAATCGTTCTTTCTATCGATAATTGGCACGAATACGTGATATTCGATGTTTCCAATCGTTTTGCATCGATGGAAGGTAAGGATTCACATCCCAGCGCCCGCAATCGTTCTTTCTATCGATAATTGGCACGAATACGTGATATTCGATGTTTCCAACCGTTTTGCATCGACGGTAGGTAAGGATTCACTTCCCAGCTCCCGCAATCGTTCTTTCTATCGATAATTGGCACGAATACGTGATATTCGATGTTTCCAATCGTTTTGCATCGATGGAAGGTAAGGATTCACATCCCAGCGCCCGCAATCGTTCTTTCTGTCGATAATTGGCACGAATGCGTGATATTCGATGTTTCCAACCGTTTTGCACCGACGGTAGGTAAGGATTCACTTCCCAGCTCCCGCAATCGTTCTTTCTATCGATAATTGGCACGAATACGTGATATTCGATGTTTCCAATCGTTTTGCATCGACGGTAGGTAAGGATTCACTTCCCAGCGCCCGCAATCGTTTTTTCTATCGATCTTTGGCACGAATACGTGATATTCGATCTTTCCAACCGTTTTGCATCGACGGTAGGTAAGGATTCACTTCCCAGCGCCCGCAATCGTTTTTTCTATCGATCTTTGGCACGAATACGTGATATTCGATGTTTCCAATCGTTTTGCATCGACTGTAGGTAAAGATTCACTTCCCAGCGCCCGCAATCGTTCTTTCTATCGATAATTGGCACGAATACGTGATATTCGATGTTTCCAATCGTTTTGCATCGACGGTAGGTAAGGATTCACTTCCCAGCTCCCGCAATCGTTCTTTCTATCGATAATTGGCACGAATACGTGATATTCAATGTTTCCAATCGTTTTGCATCGACGGTAGGTAAGGATTCACTTCCCAGCTCCCGCAATCGTTCTTTCCAACGATAATTGGCACGAATACGTGATATTCGATGTTTCCAATCGTTTTGCATCGATGGTAGGTAAGGATTCACTTCCCAGCGCCCGCAATCGTTCTTTCTATCGATAATTGGCACGAATACGTGGTATTCGATGTTTCCAATCGTTTTGCATCGACGGTAGGTAAGGATTCACTTCCCAGCTGCCGCAATCGTTGTTTCTATCGATAATTGGCACGAATAGGTTAAATTCGATGTTTCCATTCGTCCTGCATCGACGGTAGGTAAAGATTCACTTCCAAGCTCCCGCAATCGTTCTTTCTATCGATAATTGGCACGAATACGTGATATTCGATGATTCCAATCGTTTTGCATCGACGGTAGGTAAGGATTCACTTCCCAGCGCCCGCAATCGTTCTTTCTATCGATAATTGGCACGAATACGTGATATTCGATGTTTCCAATCGTTTTGCATCGACGGTAGGTAAGGATTCACTTCCCAGCGCCCGCAATCGTTTTTTCTATCGATCTTTGGCACGAATACGTGATATTCGATGTTTCCAATCGTTTTGCATCGACTGTAGGTAAAGATTCACTTCCCAGCGCCCGCAATCGTTCTTTCTATCGATAATTGGCACGAATACGTGATATTCGATGTTTCCAATCGTTTTGCATCGACGGTAGGTAAGGATTCACTTCCCAGCTCCCGCAATCGTTCTTTCTATCGATAATTGGCACGAATACGTGATATTCAATGTTTCCAATCGTTTTGCATCGACGGTAGGTAAGGATTCACTTCCCAGCTCCCGCAATCGTTCTTTCCAACGATAATTGGCACGAATACGTGATATTCGATGTTTCCAATCGTTTTGCATCGATGGTAGGTAAGGATTCACTTCCCAGCGCCCGCAATCGTTCTTTCTATCGATAATTGGCACGAATACGTGGTATTCGATGTTTCCAATCGTTTTGCATCGACGGTAGGTAAGGATTCACTTCCCAGCTGCCGCAATCGTTGTTTCTATCGATAATTGGCACGAATAGGTTAAATTCGATGTTTCCATTCGTCCTGCATCGACGGTAGGTAAAGATTCACTTCCAAGCTCCCGCAATCGTTCTTTCTATCGATAATTGGCACGAATACGTGATATTCGATGTTTCCAATCGTTTTGCATCGATGGAAGGTAAGGATTCACATCCCAGCGCCCGCAATCGTTCTTTCTATCGATAATTGGCACGAATACGTGATATTCGATGTTTCCAACCGTTTTGCATCGACGGTAGGTAAGGATTCACTTCCCAGCTCCCGCAATCGTTCTTTCTATCGATAATTGGCACGAATACGTGATATTCGATGTTTCCAATCGTTTTGCATCGATGGAAGGTAAGGATTCACATCCCAGCGCCCGCAATCGTTCTTTCTATCGATAATTGGCACGAATGCGTGATATTCGATGTTTCCAACCGTTTTGCACCGACGGTAGGTAAGGATTCACTTCCCAGCTCCCGCAATCGTTCTTTCCAACGATGATTGGCACGAATACGTGATATTCGATGTTTCCAATCGTTTTGCATCGACGGTAGGTAAGGATTCACTTCCCAGCTCCCGCAATCGTTCTTTCTATCGATAATTGGCACGAATACGTGATATTCGATGTTTCCAATCGTTTTGCATCGATGGAAGGTAAGGATTCACATCCCAGCGCCCGCAATCGTTCTTTCTATCGATAATTGGCACGAATACGTGATATTCGATGTTTCCAACCGTTTTGCATCGACGGTAGGTAAGGATTCACTTCCCAGCTCCCGCAATCGTTCCTTCCAACCATAATTGGCACGAATACGTGATATTCGATGTTTCCAATCGTTTTGCATCGACTGCAGGTAAAGATTCACTTCCCAGCGCCCGCAATCGTTCTTTCTATCGATAATTGGCACGAATACGTGATATTCGATGTTTCCAATCGTTTTGCATCGACGGTAGGTAAGGATTCACTTCCCAGCTCCCGCAATCGTTCTTTCTATCGATAATTGGCACGAATACGTGATATTCGATGTTTCCAATCGTTTTGCACCGACGGTAGGTAAGGATTCACTTCCCAGCTCCCGCAATCGTTCTTTCCAACGATGATTGGCACGAATACGTGATATTCGATGTTTCCAATCGTTTTGCATCGACGGTAGGTAAGGATTCACTTCCCAGCTCCCGCAATCGTTCTTTCTATCGATAATTGGCACGAATACGTGATATTCGATGTTTCCAATCGTTTTGCATCGATGGAAGGTAAGGATTCACATCCCAGCGCCCGCAATCGTTCTTTCTATCGATAATTGGCACGAATACGTGATATTCGATGTTTCCAACCGTTTTGCATCGACGGTAGGTAAGGATTCACTTCCCAGCTCCCGCAATCGTTCTTTCTATCGATAATTGGCACGAATACGTGATATTCGATGTTTCCAATCGTTTTTCATCGATGGAAGGTAAGGATTCACATCCCAGCGCCCGCAATCGTTCTTTCTATCGATAATTGGCACGAATACGTGATATTCGATGTTTCCAACCGTTTTGCATCGACGGTAGGTAAGGATTCACTTCCCAGCTCCCGCAATAGTTCTTTCCAACCATAATTGGCACGAATACGTGATATTCGATGTTTCCAATCGTTTTGCATCGACTGCAGGTAAAGATTCACTTCCCAGCGCCCGCAATCGTTCTTTCTATCGATAATTGGCACGAATACGTGATATTCGATGTTTCCAATCGTTTTGCATCGACGGTAGGTAAGGATTCACTTCCCAGCTCCCGCAATCGTTCTTTCTATCGATAATTGGCACGAATACGTGATATTCGATGTTTCCAATCGTTTTGCATCGATGGTAGGTAAGGATTCACTTCCCAGCGCCCGCAATCGTTCTTTCTATCGATAATTGGCACGAATACGTGATATTCGATGTTTCCAATCGTTTTGCATCGACGGTAGGTAAGGATTCACTTCCCAGCGCCCGCAATCGTTTTTTCTATCGATCTTTGGCACGAATACGTGATATTCGATGTTTCCAATCGTTTTGCATCGACGGTAGGTAAGGATTCACTTCCCAGCTCCCGCAATCGTTCTTTCTATCGATAATTGGCACGAATACGTGATATTCGATGTTTCCAATCGTTTTGCATCGATGGTAGGTAAGGATTCACTTCCCAGCGCCCGCAATAGTTCTTTCTATCGATAATTGGCACGAATACGTGATATTCGATGTTTCCAATCGTTTTGCATCGACTGTAGGTAAAGATTCACTTCCCAGCGCCCGCAATCGTTCTTTCTATCGATAATTGGCACGAATACGTGATATTCGATGTTTCCAATCGTTTTGCATCGACGGTAGGTAAGGATTCACTTCCCAGCTCCCGCAATCGTTCTTTCTATCGATAATTGGCACGAATACGTGATATTCGATGTTTCCAATCGTTTTGCATCGACGGTAGGTAAGGATTCACTTCCCAGCGCCCGCAATCGTTTTTTCTATCGATCTTTGGCACGAATACGTGATATTCGATGTTTCCAATCGTTTTGCATCGACTGTAGGTAAAGATTCACTTCCCAGCGCCCGCAATCGTTCTTTCTATCGATAATTGGCACGAATACGTGATATTCGATGTTTCCAATCGTTTTGCATCGACGGTAGGTAAGGATTCACTTCCCAGCTCCCGCAATCGTTCTTTCTATCGATAATTGGCACGAATACGTGATATTCAATGTTTCCAATCGTTTTGCATCGACGGTAGGTAAGGATTCACTTCCCAGCTCCCGCAATCGTTCTTTCCAACGATAATTGGCACGAATACGTGATATTCGATGTTTCCAATCGTTTTGCATCGATGGTAGGTAAGGATTCACTTCCCAGCGCCCGCAATCGTTCTTTCTATCGATAATTGGCACGAATACGTGGTATTCGATGTTTCCAATCGTTTTGCATCGACGGTAGGTAAGGATTCACTTCCCAGCTGCCGCAATCGTTGTTTCTATCGATAATTGGCACGAATAGGTTAAATTCGATGTTTCCATTCGTCCTGCATCGACGGTAGGTAAAGATTCACTTCCAAGCTCCCGCAATCGTTCTTTCTATCGATAATTGGCACGAATACGTGATATTCGATGATTCCAATCGTTTTGCATCGACGGTAGGTAAGGATTCACTTCCCAGCGCCCGCAATCGTTCTTTCTATCGATAATTGGCACGAATACGTGATATTCGATGTTTCCAATCGTTTTGCATCGACGGTAGGTAAGGATTCACTTCCCAGCGCCCGCAATCGTTTTTTCTATCGATCTTTGGCACGAATACGTGATATTCGATGTTTCCAATCGTTTTGCATCGACTGTAGGTAAAGATTCACTTCCCAGCGCCCGCAATCGTTCTTTCTATCGATAATTGGCACGAATACGTGATATTCGATGTTTCCAATCGTTTTGCATCGACGGTAGGTAAGGATTCACTTCCCAGCTCCCGCAATCGTTCTTTCTATCGATAATTGGCACGAATACGTGATATTCAATGTTTCCAATCGTTTTGCATCGACGGTAGGTAAGGATTCACTTCCCAGCTCCCGCAATCGTTCTTTCCAACGATAATTGGCACGAATACGTGATATTCGATGTTTCCAATCGTTTTGCATCGATGGTAGGTAAGGATTCACTTCCCAGCGCCCGCAATCGTTCTTTCTATCGATAATTGGCACGAATACGTGGTATTCGATGTTTCCAATCGTTTTGCATCGACGGCAGGTAAGGATTCACTTCCCAGCTGCCGCAATCGTTGTTTCTATCGATAATTGGCACGAATAGGTTAAATTCGATGTTTCCATTCGTCCTGCATCGACGGTAGGTAAAGATTCACTTCCAAGCTCCCGCAATCGTTCTTTCTATCGATAATTGGCACGAATACGTGATATTCGATGTTTCCAATCGTTTTGCATCGATGGAAGGTAAGGATTCACATCCCAGCGCCCGCAATCGTTCTTTCTATCGATAATTGGCACGAATACGTGATATTCGATGTTTCCAACCGTTTTGCATCGACGGTAGGTAAGGATTCACTTCCCAGCTCCCGCAATCGTTCTTTCTATCGATAATTGGCACGAATACGTGATATTCGATGTTTCCAATCGTTTTGCATCGATGGAAGGTAAGGATTCACATCCCAGCGCCCGCAATCGTTCTTTCTATCGATAATTGGCACGAATGCGTGATATTCGATGTTTCCAACCGTTTTGCACCGACGGTAGGTAAGGATTCACTTCCCAGCTCCCGCAATCGTTCTTTCCAACGATGATTGGCACGAATACGTGATATTCGATGTTTCCAATCGTTTTGCATCGACGGTAGGTAAGGATTCACTTCCCAGCTCCCGCAATCGTTCTTTCTATCGATAATTGGCACGAATACGTGATATTCGATGTTTCCAATCGTTTTGCATCGATGGAAGGTAAGGATTCACATCCCAGCGCCCGCAATCGTTCTTTCTATCGATAATTGGCACGAATACGTGATATTCGATGTTTCCAACCGTTTTGCATCGACGGTAGGTAAGGATTCACTTCCCAGCTCCCGCAATCGTTCCTTCCAACCATAATTGGCACGAATACGTGATATTCGATGTTTCCAATCGTTTTGCATCGACTGCAGGTAAAGATTCACTTCCCAGCGCCCGCAATCGTTCTTTCTATCGATAATTGGCACGAATACGTGATATTCGATGTTTCCAATCGTTTTGCATCGACGGTAGGTAAGGATTCACTTCCCAGCTCCCGCAATCGTTCTTTCTATCGATAATTGGCACGAATACGTGATATTCGATGTTTCCAATCGTTTTGCACCGACGGTAGGTAAGGATTCACTTCCCAGCTCCCGCAATCGTTCTTTCCAACGATGATTGGCACGAATACGTGATATTCGATGTTTCCAATCGTTTTGCATCGACGGTAGGTAAGGATTCACTTCCCAGCTCCCGCAATCGTTCTTTCTATCGATAATTCGCACGAATACGTGATATTCGATGTTTCCAATCGTTTTGCATCGATGGAAGGTAAGGATTCACATCCCAGCGCCCGCAATCGTTCTTTCTATCGATAATTGGCACGAATACGTGATATTCGATGTTTCCAACCGTTTTGCATCGACGGTAGGTAAGGATTCACTTCCCAGCTCCCGCAATCGTTCTTTCTATCGATAATTGGCACGAATACGTGATATTCGATGTTTCCAATCGTTTTTCATCGATGGAAGGTAAGGATTCACATCCCAGCGCCCGCAATCGTTCTTTCTATCGATAATTGGCACGAATACGTGATATTCGATGTTTCCAACCGTTTTGCATCGACGGTAGGTAAGGATTCACTTCCCAGCTCCCGCAATCGTTCTTTCCAACCATAATTGGCACGAATACGTGATATTCGATGTTTCCAATCGTTTTGCATCGACTGCAGGTAAAGATTCACTTCCCAGCGCCCGCAATCGTTCTTTCTATCGATAATTGGCACGAATACGTGATATTCGATGTTTCCAATCGTTTTGCATCGACGGTAGGTAAGGATTCACTTCCCAGCTCCCGCAATCGTTCTTTCTATCGATAATTGGCACGAATACGTGATATTCGATGTTTCCAATCGTTTTGCATCGATGGTAGGTAAGGATTCACTTCCCAGCGCCCGCAATCGTTCTTTCTATCGATAATTGGCACGAATACGTGATATTCGATGTTTCCAATCGTTTTGCATCGACGGTAGGTAAGGATTCACTTCCCAGCGCCCGCAATCGTTTTTTCTATCGATCTTTGGCACGAATACGTGATATTCGATGTTTCCAATCGTTTTGCATCGACGGTAGGTAAGGATTCACTTCCCAGCTCCCGCAATCGTTCTTTCTATCGATAATTGGCACGAATACGTGATATTCGATGTTTCCAATCGTTTTGCATCGATGGTAGGTAAGGATTCACTTCCCAGCGCCCGCAATCGTTCTTTCTATCGATAATTGGCACGAATACGTGATATTCGATGTTTCCAATCGTTTTGCATCGACGGTAGGTAAGGATTCACTTCCCAGCTCCCGCAATCGTTCTTTCCAACGATAATTGGCACGAATACGTGATATTCGATGTTTCCAATCGTTTTGCATCGACTGCAGGTAAAGATTCACTTCCCAGCGCCCGCAATCGTTCTTTCTATCGATAATTGGCACGAATACGTGATATTCGATGTTTCCAATCGTTTTGCATCGACGGTAGGTAAGGATTCACTTCCCAGCTCCCGCAATCGTTCTTTCTATCGATAATTGGCACGAATACGTGATATTCGATGTTTCCAATCGTTTTGCACCGACGGTAGGTAAGGATTCACTTCCCAGCTCCCGCAATCGTTCTTTCCAACGATGATTGGCACGAATACGTGATATTCGATGTTTCCAATCGTTTTGCATCGACGGTAGGTAAGGATTCACTTCCCAGCTCCCGCAATCGTTCTTTCTATCGATAATTGGCACGAATACGTGATATTCGATGTTTCCAATCGTTTTGCATCGATGGAAGGTAAGGATTCACATCCCAGCGCCCGCAATCGTTCTTTCTATCGATAATTGGCACGAATACGTGATATTCGATGTTTCCAACCGTTTTGCATCGACGGTAGGTAAGGATTCACTTCCCAGCTCCCGCAATCGTTCTTTCTATCGATAATTGGCACGAATACGTGATATTCGATGTTTCCAATCGTTTTTCATCGATGGAAGGTAAGGATTCACATCCCAGCGCCCGCAATCGTTCTTTCTATCGATAATTGGCACGAATACGTGATATTCGATGTTTCCAACCGTTTTGCATCGACGGTAGGTAAGGATTCACTTCCCAGCTCCCGCAATCGTTCTTTCCAACCATAATTGGCACGAATACGTGATATTCGATGTTTCCAATCGTTTTGCATCGACTGCAGGTAAAGATTCACTTCCCAGCGCCCGCAATCGTTCTTTCTATCGATAATTGGCACGAATACGTGATATTCGATGTTTCCAATCGTTTTGCATCGACGGTAGGTAAGGATTCACTTCCCAGCTCCCGCAATCGTTCTTTCTATCGATAATTGGCACGAATACGTGATATTCGATGTTTCCAATCGTTTTGCATCGATGGTAGGTAAGGATTCACTTCCCAGCGCCCGCAATCGTTCTTTCTATCGATAATTGGCACGAATACGTGATATTCGATGTTTCCAATCGTTTTGCATCGACGGTAGGTAAGG
This sequence comes from Nomada ferruginata, assembly GCA_963583965.1. Lineage (NCBI taxonomy): Eukaryota > Metazoa > Arthropoda > Insecta > Hymenoptera > Apidae > Nomada > Nomada ferruginata. The sequence goes on from OY757218.1 coordinate 3,098,817, forward strand.
ATTCACTTCCCAGCGCCCGCAATCGTTTTTTCTATCGATCTTTGGCACGAATACGTGATATTCGATGTTTCCAATCGTTTTGCATCGACGGTAGGTAAGGATTCACTTCCCAGCTCCCGCAATCGTTCTTTCTATCGATAATTGGCACGAATACGTGATATTCGATGTTTCCAATCGTTTTGCATCGATGGTAGGTAAGGATTCACTTCCCAGCGCCCGCAATCGTTCTTTCTATCGATAATTGGCACGAATACGTGATATTCGATGTTTCCAATCGTTTTGCATCGACGGTAGGTAAGGATTCACTTCCCAGCTCCCGCAATCGTTCTTTCCAACGATAATTGGCACGAATACGTGATATTCGATGTTTCCAATCGTTTTGCATCGATGGTAGGTAAGGATTCACTTCCCAGCGCCCGCAATCGTTCTTTCTATCGATAATTGGCACGAATACGTGATATTCGATGTTTCCAATCGTTTTGCATCGACGGTAGGTAAGGATTCACTTCCCAGCGCCCGCAATCGTTTTTTCTATCGATCTTTGGCACGAATACGTGATATTCGATGTTTCCAATCGTTTTGCATCGACGGTAGGTAAGGATTCACTTCCCAGCTCCCGCAATCGTTCTTTCTATCGATAATTGGCACGAATACGTGATATTCGATGTTTCCAATCGTTTTGCATCGATGGTAGGTAAGGATTCACTTCCCAGCGCCCGCAATCGTTCTTTCTATCGATAATTGGCACGAATACGTGATATTCGATGTTTCCAATCGTTTTTCATCGATGGAAGGTAAGGATTCACATCCCAGCGCCCGCAATCGTTCTTTCTATCGATAATTGGCACGAATACGTGATATTCGATGTTTCCAACCGTTTTGCATCGACGGTAGGTAAGGATTCACTTCCCAGCTCCCGCAATCGTTCTTTCCAACCATAATTGGCACGAATACGTGATATTCGATGTTTCCAATCGTTTTGCATCGACTGCAGGTAAAGATTCACTTCCCAGCGCCCGCAATCGTTCTTTCTATCGATAATTGGCACGAATACGTGATATTCGATGTTTCCAATCGTTTTGCATCGACGGTAGGTAAGGATTCACTTCCCAGCTCCCGCAATCGTTCTTTCTATCGATAATTGGCACGAATACGTGATATTCGATGTTTCCAATCGTTTTGCATCGACGGTAGGTAAGGATTCACTTCCCAGCTGCCGCAATCGTTGTTTCTATCGATAATTGGCACGAATAGGTTAAATTCGATGTTTCCATTCGTCCTGCATCGACGGTAGGTAAAGATTCACTTCCAAGCTCCCGCAATCGTTCTTTCTATCGATAATTGGCACGAATACGTGATATTCGATGTTTCCAATCGTTTTGCATCGATGGAAGGTAAGGATTCACATCCCAGCGCCCGCAATCGTTCTTTCTATCGATAATTGGCACGAATACGTGATATTCGATGTTTCCAACCGTTTTGCATCGACGGTAGGTAAGGATTCACTTCCCAGCTCCCGCAATCGTTCTTTCTATCGATAATTGGCACGAATACGTGATATTCGATGTTTCCAATCGTTTTGCATCGATGGAAGGTAAGGATTCACATCCCAGCGCCCGCAATCGTTCTTTCTATCGATAATTGGCACGAATGCGTGATATTCGATGTTTCCAACCGTTTTGCACCGACGGTAGGTAAGGATTCACTTCCCAGCTCCCGCAATCGTTCTTTCCAACGATGATTGGCACGAATACGTGATATTCGATGTTTCCAATCGTTTTGCATCGACGGTAGGTAAGGATTCACTTCCCAGCTCCCGCAATCGTTCTTTCTATCGATAATTGGCACGAATACGTGATATTCGATGTTTCCAATCGTTTTGCATCGATGGAAGGTAAGGATTCACATCCCAGCGCCCGCAATCGTTCTTTCTATCGATAATTGGCACGAATACGTGATATTCGATGTTTCCAACCGTTTTGCATCGACGGTAGGTAAGGATTCACTTCCCAGCTCCCGCAATCGTTCCTTCCAACCATAATTGGCACGAATACGTGATATTCGATGTTTCCAATCGTTTTGCATCGACTGCAGGTAAAGATTCACTTCCCAGCGCCCGCAATCGTTCTTTCTATCGATAATTGGCACGAATACGTGATATTCGATGTTTCCAATCGTTTTGCATCGACGGTAGGTAAGGATTCACTTCCCAGCTCCCGCAATCGTTCTTTCTATCGATAATTGGCACGAATACGTGATATTCGATGTTTCCAATCGTTTTGCACCGACGGTAGGTAAGGATTCACTTCCCAGCTCCCGCAATCGTTCTTTCCAACGATGATTGGCACGAATACGTGATATTCGATGTTTCCAATCGTTTTGCATCGACGGTAGGTAAGGATTCACTTCCCAGCTCCCGCAATCGTTCTTTCTATCGATAATTGGCACGAATACGTGATATTCGATGTTTCCAATCGTTTTGCATCGATGGAAGGTAAGGATTCACATCCCAGCGCCCGCAATCGTTCTTTCTATCGATAATTGGCACGAATACGTGATATTCGATGTTTCCAACCGTTTTGCATCGACGGTAGGTAAGGATTCACTTCCCAGCTCCCGCAATCGTTCTTTCTATCGATAATTGGCACGAATACGTGATATTCGATGTTTCCAATCGTTTTTCATCGATGGAAGGTAAGGATTCACATCCCAGCGCCCGCAATCGTTCTTTCTATCGATAATTGGCACGAATACGTGATATTCGATGTTTCCAACCGTTTTGCATCGACGGTAGGTAAGGATTCACTTCCCAGCTCCCGCAATCGTTCTTTCCAACCATAATTGGCACGAATACGTGATATTCGATGTTTCCAATCGTTTTGCATCGACTGCAGGTAAAGATTCACTTCCCAGCGCCCGCAATCGTTCTTTCTATCGATAATTGGCACGAATACGTGATATTCGATGTTTCCAATCGTTTTGCATCGACGGTAGGTAAGGATTCACTTCCCAGCTCCCGCAATCGTTCTTTCTATCGATAATTGGCACGAATACGTGATATTCGATGTTTCCAATCGTTTTGCATCGATGGTAGGTAAGGATTCACTTCCCAGCGCCCGCAATCGTTCTTTCTATCGATAATTGGCACGAATACGTGATATTCGATGTTTCCAATCGTTTTGCATCGACGGTAGGTAAGGATTCACTTCCCAGCGCCCGCAATCGTTTTTTCTATCGATCTTTGGCACGAATACGTGATATTCGATGTTTCCAATCGTTTTGCATCGACGGTAGGTAAGGATTCACTTCCCAGCTCCCGCAATCGTTCTTTCTATCGATAATTGGCACGAATACGTGATATTCGATGTTTCCAATCGTTTTGCATCGATGGTAGGTAAGGATTCACTTCCCAGCGCCCGCAATCGTTCTTTCTATCGATAATTGGCACGAATACGTGATATTCGATGTTTCCAATCGTTTTGCATCGACGGTAGGTAAGGATTCACTTCCCAGCTCCCGCAATCGTTCTTTCCAACGATAATTGGCACGAATACGTGATATTCGATGTTTCCAATCGTTTTGCATCGATGGTAGGTAAGGATTCACTTCCCAGCGCCCGCAATCGTTCTTTCTATCGATAATTGGCACGAATACGTGATATTCGATGTTTCCAATCGTTTTGCATCGACGGTAGGTAAGGATTCACTTCCCAGCGCCCGCAATCGTTTTTTCTATCGATCTTTGGCACGAATACGTGATATTCGATGTTTCCAATCGTTTTGCATCGACGGTAGGTAAGGATTCACTTCCCAGCTCCCGCAATCGTTCTTTCTATCGATAATTGGCACGAATACGTGATATTCGATGTTTCCAATCGTTTTGCATCGATGGTAGGTAAGGATTCACTTCCCAGCGCCCGCAATCGTTCTTTCTATCGATAATTGGCACGAATACGTGATATTCGATGTTTCCAATCGTTTTTCATCGATGGAAGGTAAGGATTCACATCCCAGCGCCCGCAATCGTTCTTTCTATCGATAATTGGCACGAATACGTGATATTCGATGTTTCCAACCGTTTTGCATCGACGGTAGGTAAGGATTCACTTCCCAGCTCCCGCAATCGTTCTTTCCAACCATAATTGGCACGAATACGTGATATTCGATGTTTCCAATCGTTTTGCATCGACTGCAGGTAAAGATTCACTTCCCAGCGCCCGCAATCGTTCTTTCTATCGATAATTGGCACGAATACGTGATATTCGATGTTTCCAATCGTTTTGCATCGACGGTAGGTAAGGATTCACTTCCCAGCTCCCGCAATCGTTCTTTCTATCGATAATTGGCACGAATACGTGATATTCGATGTTTCCAATCGTTTTGCATCGATGGTAGGTAAGGATTCACTTCCCAGCGCCCGCAATCGTTCTTTCTATCGATAATTGGCACGAATACGTGATATTCGATGTTTCCAATCGTTTTGCATCGACGGTAGGTAAGGATTCACTTCCCAGCGCCCGCAATCGTTTTTTCTATCGATCTTTGGCACGAATACGTGATATTCGATGTTTCCAATCGTTTTGCATCGACGGTAGGTAAGGATTCACTTCCCAGCTCCCGCAATCGTTCTTTCTATCGATAATTGGCACGAATACGTGATATTCGATGTTTCCAATCGTTTTGCATCGATGGTAGGTAAGGATTCACTTCCCAGCGCCCGCAATCGTTCTTTCTATCGATAATTGGCACGAATACGTGATATTCGATGTTTCCAATCGTTTTGCATCGACGGTAGGTAAGGATTCACTTCCCAGCTCCCGCAATCGTTCTTTCCAACGATAATTGGCACGAATACGTGATATTCGATGTTTCCAATCGTTTTGCATCGATGGTAGGTAAGGATTCACTTCCCAGCGCCCGCAATCGTTCTTTCTATCGATAATTGGCACGAATACGTGATATTCGATGTTTCCAATCGTTTTGCATCGACGGTAGGTAAGGATTCACTTCCCAGCTCCCGCAATCGTTCTTTCTATCGATAATTGGCACGAATACGTGATATTCGATGTTTCCAATCGTTTTGCATCGATGGTAGGTAAGGATTCACTTCCCAGCGCCCGCAATCGTTCTTTCTATCGATAATTGGCACGAATACGTGATATTCGATGTTTCCAATCGTTTTGCATCGACGGTAGGTAAGGATTCACTTCCCAGCGCCCGCAATCGTTTTTTCTATCGATCTTTGGCACGAATACGTGATATTCGATGTTTCCAATCGTTTTGCATCGACGGTAGGTAAGGATTCACTTCCCAGCTCCCGCAATCGTTCTTTCTATCGATAATTGGCACGAATACGTGATATTCGATGTTTCCAATCGTTTTGCATCGATGGTAGGTAAGGATTCACTTCCCAGCGCCCGCAATCGTTCTTTCTATCGATAATTGGCACGAATACGTGATATTCGATGTTTCCAATCGTTTTGCATCGACGGTAGGTAAGGATTCACTTCCCAGCTCCCGCAATCGTTCTTTCCAACGATAATTGGCACGAATACGTGATATTCGATGTTTCCAATCGTTTTGCATCGATGGTAGGTAAGGATTCACTTCCCAGCGCCCGCAATCGTTCTTTCTATCGATAATTGGCACGAATACGTGATATTCGATGTTTCCAATCGTTTTGCATCGACGGTAGGTAAGGATTCACTTCCCAGCGCCCGCAATCGTTCTTTCTATCGATAATTGGCACGAATACGTGATATTCGATGTTTCCAATCGTTTTGCATCGACGGTAGGTAAGGATTCACTTCCCAGCTCCCGCAATCGTTCTTTCCAACGATAATTGGCACGAATACGTGATATTCGATGTTTCCAATCGTTTTGCATCGATGGTAGGTAAGGATTCACTTCCCAGCGCCCGCAATCGTTCTTTCTATCGATAATTGGCACGAATACGTGATATTCGATGTTTCCAATCGTTTTGCATCGACGGTAGGTAAGGATTCACTTCCCAGCTCCCGCAATCGTTCTTTCCAACGATAATTGGCACGAATACGTGATATTCGATGTTTCCAATCGTTTTGCATCGATGGTAGGTAAGGATTCACTTCCCAGCGCCCGCAATCGTTCTTTCTATCGATAATTGGCACGAATACGTGGTATTCGATGTTTCCAATCGTTTTGCATCGACGGTAGGTAAGGATTCACTTCCCAGCTGCCGCAATCGTTGTTTCTATCGATAATTGGCACGAATAGGTTAAATTCGATGTTTCCATTCGTCCTGCATCGACGGTAGGTAAAGATTCACTTCCAAGCTCCCGCAATCGTTCTTTCTATCGATAATTGGCACGAATACGTGATATTCGATGTTTCCAATCGTTTTGCATCGATGGAAGGTAAGGATTCACATCCCAGCGCCCGCAATCGTTCTTTCTATCGATAATTGGCACGAATACGTGATATTCGATGTTTCCAACCGTTTTGCATCGACGGTAGGTAAGGATTCACTTCCCAGCGCCCGCAATCGTTTTTTCTATCGATCTTTGGCACGAATACGTGATATTCGATGTTTCCAATCGTTTTGCATCGACTGTAGGTAAAGATTCACTTCCCAGCGCCCGCAATCGTTCTTTCTATCGATAATTGGCACGAATACGTGATATTCGATGTTTCCAATCGTTTTGCATCGACGGTAGGTAAGGATTCACTTCCCAGCGCCCGCAATCGTTCTTTCTATCGATAATTGGCACGAATACGTGATATTCGATGTTTCCAACCGTTTTGCATCGACGGTAGGTAAGGATTCACTTCCCAGCGCCCGCAATCGTTTTTTCTATCGATCTTTGGCACGAATACGTGATATTCGATGTTTCCAATCGTTTTGCATCGACTGTAGGTAAAGATTCACTTCTCAGCGCCCGCAATCGTTCTTTCTATCGATAATTGGCACGAATACGTGATATTCGATGTTTCCAATCGTTTTGCATCGACGGTAGGTAAGGATTCACTTCCCAGCTCCCGCAATCGTTCTTTCTATCGATAATTGGCACGAATACGTGATATTCAATGTTTCCAATCGTTTTGCATCGACGGTAGGTAAGGATTCACTTGCCAGCTCCCGCAATCGTTCTTTCCAACGATAATTGGCACGAATACGTGATATTCGATGTTTCCAATCGTTTTGCATCGATGGTAGGTAAGGATTCACTTCCCAGCGCCCGCAATCGTTCTTTCTATCGATAATTGGCACGAATACGTGGTATTCGATGTTTCCAATCGTTTTGCATCGACGGTAGGTAAGGATTCACTTCCCAGCTGCCGCAATCGTTGTTTCTATCGATAATTGGCACGAATAGGTTAAATTCGATGTTTCCATTCGTCCTGCATCGACGGTAGGTAAAGATTCACTTCCAAGCTCCCGCAATCGTTCTTTCTATCGATAATTGGCACGAATACGTGATATTCGATGTTTCCAATCGTTTTGCATCGATGGAAGGTAAGGATTCACATCCCAGCGCCCGCAATCGTTCTTTCTATCGATAATTGGCACGAATACGTGATATTCGATGTTTCCAACCGTTTTGCATCGACGGTAGGTAAGGATTCACTTCCCAGCTCCCGCAATCGTTCTTTCTATCGATAATTGGCACGAATACGTGATATTCGATGTTTCCAATCGTTTTGCATCGATGGAATGTAAGGATTCACATCCCAGCGCCCGCAATCGTTCTTTCTATCGATAATTGGCACGAATACGTGATATTCGATGTTTCCAACCGTTTTGCACCGACGGTAGGTAAGGATTCACTTCCCAGCTCCCGCAATCGTTCTTTCCAACGATAATTGGCACGAATACGTGATATTCGATGTTTCCAATCGTTTTGCATCGACGGTAGGTAAGGATTCACTTCCCAGCTCCCGCAATCGTTCTTTCTATCGATAATTGGCACGAATACGTGATATTCGATGTTTCCAATCGTTTTGCATCGATGGAAGGTAAGGATTCACATCCCAGCGCCCGCAATCGTTCTTTCTATCGATAATTGGCACGAATACGTGATATTCGATGTTTCCAACCGTTTTGCATCGACGGTAGGTAAGGATTCACTTCCCAGCTCCCGCAATCGTTCTTTCTATCGATAATTGGCACGAATACGTGATATTCGATGTTTCCAATCGTTTTTCATCGATGGAAGGTAAGGATTCACATCCCAGCGCCCGCAATCGTTCTTTCTATCGATAATTGGCACGAATACGTGATATTCGATGTTTCCAACCGTTTTGCATCGACGGTAGGTAAGGATTCACTTCCCAGCTCCCGCAATCGTTCTTTCCAACGATAATTGGCACGAATACGTGATATTCGATGTTTCCAATCGTTTTGCATCGACTGCAGGTAAAGTTTCACTTCCCAGCGCCCGCAATCGTTCTTTCTATCGATAATTGGCACGAATACGTGATATTCGATGTTTCCAATCGTTTTGCATCGACGGTAGGTAAGGATTCACTTCCCAGCTCCCGCAATCGTTGTTTCTATCGATAATTGGCACGAATACGTGATATTCGATGTTTCCAATCGTTTTGCATCGATGGTAGGTAAGGATTCACTTCCCAGCGCCCGCAATCGTTCTTTCTATCGATAATTGGCACGAATACGTGATATTCGATGTTTCCAATCGTTTTGCATCGACGGTAGGTAAGGATTCACTTCCCAGCTCCCGCAATCGTTCTTTCCAACGATAATTGGCACGAATACGTGATATTCGATGTTTCCAATCGTTTTGCATCGATGGTAGGTAAGGATTCACTTCCCAGCGCCCGCAATCGTTCTTTCTATCGATAATTGGCACGAATACGTGATATTCGATGTTTCCAATCGTTTTGCATCGACGGTAGGTAAGTATTCACTTCCCAGGTCCCGCAATCGTTCTTTCTATCGATAATTGGCACGAATACGTGATATTCGATGTTTCCAATCGCTTTGCATCGACGGTAGGTAAGGATTCACTTCCCAGCTCCCGCAATTGGTCTTTCCATCGATAATTGGCACGAATACGTGATATTCGATGTTTCCAATCGTTTTGCATCGACGGTAGGTAAGGATTCACTTCCCAGCGCCCGCAATCGTTCTTTCTATCTATAATTGGCACGAAGGCGTGTTATTCGATGTTTTCAATCGTTTGCATCGACGGTAGATAAGGATTCACTTCCCAGCTCCCGCAATCGTTCTTTCTATCGATAATTGGCACGAGTACGTGATATTCGATGTTTCCAATCGTTTTGCATCGACGGTAGGTAAGGATTCACTTCCCAGCTCCCGCAATCGTTCTTTCTATCGATAATTGGCACGAATGCGTGATATTCGATGTTTCCAATCGTTTTGCATCGATGGAAGGTAAGGTTTCACATCCCAGCGCCCGCAATCGTTCTTTCTATCGATAATTGGCACGAATACGTGATATTCGATGTTTCCAACCGTTTTGCATCGACGGTAGGTAAGGATTCACTTCCCAGCTCCCGCAATCGTTCTTTCTAACGATAATTGGCACGAATGCGTGATATTCGATGTTTCCAATCGTTTTGCATCGATGGTAGGTAAGGATTCACTTCCCAGCGCCCGCAATCGTTCTTTCTATCGATAATTGGCACGAATACGTGATATTCGATGTTTCCAATCGTTTTGCATCGACGGTAGGTAAGGATTCACTTCCCAGCGCCCGCAATCGTTTTTTCTATCGATCTTTGGCACGAATACGTGATATTCGATCTTTCCAACCGTTTTGCATCGACGGTAGGTAAGGATTCACTTCCCAGCGCCCGCAATCGTTTTTTCTATCGATCTTTGGCACGAATACGTGATATTCGATGTTTCCAATCGTTTTGCATCGACTGTAGGTAAAGATTCACTTCCCAGCGCCCGCAATCGTTCTTTCTATCGATAATTGGCACAAATACGTGATATTCAATGTTTCCAATCGTTTTGCATCGACGGTAGGTAAGGATTCACTTCCCAGCTCCCGCAATCGTTCTTTCCAACGATAATTGGCACGAATACGTGATATTCGATGTTTCCAATCGTTTTGCATCGATGGTAGGTAAGGATTCACTTCCCAGCGCCCGCAATCGTTCTTTCTATCGATAATTGGCACGAATACGTGGTATTCGATGTTTCCAATCGTTTTGCATCGACGGTAGGTAAGGATTCACTTCCCAGCTGCCGCAATCGTTGTTTCTATCGATAATTGGCACGAATAGGTTAAATTCGATGTTTCCATTCGTCCTGCATCGACGGTAGGTAAAGATTCACTTCCAAGCTCCCGCAATCGTTCTTTCTATCGATAATTGGCACGAATACGTGATATTCGATGTTTCCAATCGTTTTGCATCGATGGAAGGTAAGGATTCACATCCCAGCGCCCGCAATCGTTCTTTCTATCGATAATTGGCACGAATACGTGATATTCGATGTTTCCAACCGTTTTGCATCGACGGTAGGTAAGGATTCACTTCCCAGCTCCCGCAATCGTTCTTTCTATCGATAATTGGCACGAATACGTGATATTCGATGTTTCCAATCGTTTTGCATCGATGGAAGGTAAGGATTCACATCCCAGCGCCCGCAATCGTTCTTTCTATCGATAATTGGCACGAATACGTGATATTCGATGTTTCCAACCGTTTTGCATCGACGGTAGGTAAGGATTCACTTCCCAGCTCCCGCAAACGTTCTTTCCAACGATAATTGGCACGAATACGTGGTATTCGATGTTTCCAATCGTTTTGCATCGACGGTAGGTAAGGATTCACTTCCCAGCTGCCGCAATCGTTGTTTCTATCGATAATTGGCACGAATAGGTTAAATTCGATGTTTCCATTCGTCCTGCATCGACGGTAGGTAAAGATTCACTTCCAAGCTCCCGCAATCGTTCTTTCTATCGATAATTGGCACGAATACGTGATATTCGATGTTTCCAATCGTTTTGCATCGATCGAAGGTAAGGATTCACATCCCAGCGCCCGCAATCGTTCTTTCTATCGATAATTGGCACGAATACGTGATATTCGATGTTTCCAACCGTTTTGCATCGACGGTAGGTAAGGATTCACTTCCCAGCTCCCGCAATCGTTCTTTCTATCGATAATTGGCACGAATACGTGATATTCGATGTTTCCAATCGTTTTGCATCGATGGAAGGTAAGGATTCACATCCCAGCGCCCGCAATCGTTCTTTCTATCGATAATTGGCACGAATACGTGATATTCGATGTTTCCAACCGTTTTGCATCGACGGTAGGTAAGGATTCACTTCCCAGCTCCCGCAATCGTTCTTTCTATCGATAATTGGCACGAATACGTGATATTCGATGTTTCCAATCGTTTTGCATCGATGGAAGGTAAGGATTCACATCCCAGCGCCCGCAATCGTTCTTTCTATCGATAATTGGCACGAATACGTGATATTCGATGTTTCCAACCGTTTTGCATCGACGGTAGGTAAGGATTCACTTCCCAGCTCCCGCAATCGTTCTTTCTATCGATAATTGGCACGAATACGTGATATTCGATGTTTCCAATCGTTTTGCATCGATGGAAGGTAAGGATTCACATCCCAGCGCCCGCAATCGTTCTTTCTATCGATAATTGGCACGAATACGTGATATTCGATGTTTCCAACCGTTTTGCATCGACGGTAGGTAAGGATTCACTTCCCAGCTCCCGCAATCGTTCTTTCTATCGATAATTGGCACGAATACGTGATATTCGATGTTTCCAATCGTTTTGCATCGATGGAAGGTAAGGATTCACATCCCAGCGCCCGCATTCGTTCTTTCTATCGATAATTGGCACGAATACGTGATATTCGATGTTTCCAACCGTTTTGCATCGACGGTAGGTAAGGATTCACTTCCCAGCTCCCGCAATCGTTCTTTCTATCGATAATTGGCACGAATACGTGATATTCGATGTTTCCAATCGTTTTGCATCGATGGAAGGTAAGGATTCACATCCCAGCGCCCGCAATCGTTCTTTCTATCGATAATTGGCACGAATACGTGATATTCGATGTTTCCAACCGTTTTGCATCGACGGTAGGTAAGGATTCACTTCCCAGCTCCCGCAATCGTTCTTTCTATCGATAATTGGCACGAATACGTGATATTCGATGTTTCCAATCGTTTTGCATCGACGGTAGGTAAGGATTCACTTCCCAGCGCCCGCAATCGTTTTTTCTATCGATCTTTGGCACGAATACGTGATATTCGATCTTTCCAACCGTTTTGCATTGACGGTAGGTAAGGATTCACTTCCCAGCGCCCGCAATCGTTTTTTCTATCGATCTTTGGCACGAATACGTGATATTCGATGTTTCCAATCGTTTTGCATCGACTGTAGGTAAAGATTCACTTCCCAGCGCCCGCAATCGTTCTTTCTATCGATAATTGGCACGAATACGTGATATTCGATGTTTCCAATCGTTTTGCATCGACGGTAGGTAAGGATTCACTTCCCAGCGCCCGCAATCGTTCTTTCTATCGATAATTGGCACGAATACGTGATATTCGATGTTTCCAATCGTTTTGCATCGACGGTAGGTAAGGATTCACTTCCCAGCGCCCGCAATCGTTTTTTCTATCGATCTTTGGCACGAATACGTGATATTCGATCTTTCCAACCGTTTTGCAACGACGGTAGGTAAGGATTCACTTCCCAGCGCCCGCAATCGTTTTTTCTATCGATCTTTGGCACGAATACGTGATATTCGATGTTTCCAATCGTTTTGCATCGACTGTAGGTAAAGATTCACTTCCCAGCGCCCGCAATCGTTCTTTCTATCGATAATTGGCACGAATACGTGATATTCGATGTTTCCAATCGTTTTGCATCGACGGTAGGTAAGGATTCACTTCCCAGCTCCCGCAATCGTTCTTTCTATCGATAATTGGCACGAATACGTGATATTCAATGTTTCCAATCGTTTTGCATCGACGGTAGGTAAGGATTCACTTCCCAGCTCCCGCAATCGTTCTTTCCAACGATAATTGGCACGAATACGTGATATTCGATGTTTCCAATCGTTTTGCATCGATGGTAGGTAAGGATTCACTTCCCAGCGCCCGCAATCGTTCTTTCTATCGATAATTGGCACGAATACGTGGTATTCGATGTTTCCAATCGTTTTGCATCGACGGTAGGTACGGATTCACATCCCAGCGCCCGCAATCGTTGTTTCTATCGATAATTGGCACGAATAGGTTAAATTCGATGTTTCCATTCGTCCTGCATCGACGGTAGGTAACGATTCACTTCCAAGCTCCCGCAATCGTTCTTTCTATCGATAATTGGCACGAATACGTGATATTCGATGTTTCCAATCGTTTTGCATCGATGGAAGGTAAGGATTCACATCCCAGCGCCCGCAATCGTTCTTTCTATCGATAATTGGCACGAATACGTGATATTCGATGTTTCCAACCGTTTTGCATCGACGGTAGGTAAGGATTCACTTCCCAGCTCCCGCAATCGTTCTTTCTATCGATAATTGGCACGAATACGTGATATTCGATGTTTCCAATCGTTTTGCATCGATGGAAGGTAAGGATTCACATCCCAGCGCCCGCAATCGTTCTTTCTATCGATAATTGGCACGAATACGTGATATTCGATGTTTCCAACCGTTTTGCATCGACGGTAGGTAAGGATTCACTTCCCAGCTCCCGCAATCGTTCTTTCCAACGATAATTGGCACGAATACGTGATATTCGATGTTTCCAATCGTTTTGCATCGATGGAAGGTAAGGATTCACATCCCAGCGCCCGCAATCGTTCTTTCTATCGATAATTGGCACGAATACGTGATATTCGATGTTTCCAACCGTTTTGCATCGACGGTAGGTAAGGATTCACTTCCCAGCTCCCGCAATCGTTCTTTCTATCGATAATTGGCACGAATACGTGATATTCGATGTTTCCAATCGTTTTGCATCGATGGAAGGTAAGGATTCACATCCCAGCGCCCGCAATCGTTCTTTCTATCGATAATTGGCACGAATACGTGATATTCGATGTTTCCAACCGTTTTGCATCGACGGTAGGTAAGGATTCACTTCCCAGCTCCCGCAATCGTTCTTTCCAACGATAATTGGCACGAATACGTGATATTCGATGTTTCCAATCGTTTTGCATCGACTGCAGGTAAAGATTCACTTCCCAGCGCCCGCAATCGTTCTTCCTATCGATAATTGGCACGAATACGTGATATTCGATGTTTCCAATCGTTTTGCATCGACGGTAGGTAAGGATTCACTTCCCAGCTCCCGCAATCGTTCTTTCTATCGATAATTGGCACGAATACGTGACATTCGATGTTTCCAATCGTTTTGCATCGATGGTAGGTAAGGATTCACTTCCCAGCGCCCGCAATCGTTCTTTCTATCGATAATTGGCACGAATACGTGATATTCGATGTTTCCAATCGTTTTGCATCGACGGTAGGTAAGGATTCACTTCCCAGCTCCCGCAATCGTTCTTTCCAACGATAATTGGCACGAATACGTGATATTCGATGTTTCCAATCGTTTTGCATCGATGGTAGGTAAGGATTCACTTCCCAGCGCCCGCAATCGTTCTTTCTATCGATAATTGGCACGAATACGTGATATTCGATGTTTCCAATCGTTTTGCATCGACGGTAGGTAAGGATTCACTTCCCAGCGCCCGCAATCGTTTTTTCTATCGATCTTTGGCACGAATACGTGATATTCGATGTTTCCAATCGGTTTGCATCGACTGTAGGTAAAGATTCACTTCCCAGCGCCCGCAATCGTTCTTTCTATCGATAATTGGCACGAATACGTGATATTCGATGTTTCCAATCGTTTTGCATCGACGGTAGGTAAGGATTCACTTCCCAGCTCCCGCAATCGTTCTTTCTATCGATAATTGGCACGAATACGTGATATTCAATGTTTCCAATCGTTTTGCATCGACGGTAGGTAAGGATTCACTTCCCAGCTCCCGCAATCGTTCTTTCCAACGATAATTGGCACGAATACGTGATATTCGATGTTTCCAATCGTTTTGCATCGATGGTAGGTAAGGATTCACTTCCCAGCGCCCGCAATCGTTCTTTCTATCGATAATTGGCACGAATACGTGGTATTCGATGTTTCCAATCGTTTTGCATCGACGGTAGGTAAGGATTCACTTCCCAGCTGCCGCAATCGTTGTTTCTATCGATAATTTGCACGAATAGGTTAAATTCGATGTTTCCATTCGTCCTGCATCGACGGTAGGTAAAGATTCACTTCCAAGCTCCCGCAATCGTTCTTTCTATCGATAATTGGCACGAATACGTGATATTCGATGTTTCCAATCGTTTTGCATCGATGGAAGGTAAGGATTCACATCCCAGCGCCCGCAATCGTTCTTTCTATCGATAATTGGCACGAATACGTGATATTCGATGTTTCCAACCGTTTTGCATCGACGGTAGGTAAGGATTCACTTCCCAGCTCCCGCAATCGTTCTTTCTATCGATAATTGGCACGAATACGTGATATTCGATGTTTCCAATCGTTTTGCATCGATGGAAGGTAAGGATTCACATCCCAGCGCCCGCAATCGTTCTTTCTATCGATAATTGGCACGAATACGTGATATTCGATGTTTCCAACCGTTTTGCATCGACGGTAGGTAAGGATTCACTTCCCAGCTCCCGCAATCGTTCTTTCCAACGATAATTGGCACGAATACGTGATATTCGATGTTTCCAATCGTTTTGCATCGACGGTAGGTAAGGATTCACTTCCCAGCTCCCGCAATCGTTCTTTCTATCGATAATTGGCACGAATACGTGATATTCGATGTTTCCAATCGTTTTGCATCGATGGAAGGTAAGGATTCACATCCCAGCGCCCGCAATCGTTCTTTCTATCGATAATTGGCACGAATACGTGATATTCGATGTTTCCAATCGTTTTGCATCGATGGAAGGTAAGGATTCACATCCCAGCGCCCGCAATCGTTCTTTCTATCGATAATTGGCACGAATACGTGATATTCGATGTTTCCAACCGTTTTGCATCGACGGTAGGTAAGGATTCACTTCCCAGCTCCCGCAATCGTTCTTTCTATCGATAATTGGCACGAATACGTGATATTCGATGTTTCCAATCGTTTTGCATCGATGGAATGTAAGGATTCACATCCCAGCGCCCGCAATCGTTCTTTCTATCGATAATTGGCACGAATACGTGATATTCGATGTTTCCAACCGTTTTGCACCGACGGTAGGTAAGGATTCACTTCCCAGCTCCCGCAATCGTTCTTTCCAACGATAATTGGCACGAATACGTGATATTCGATGTTTCCAATCGTTTTGCATCGACGGTAGGTAAGGATTCACTTCCCAGCTCCCGCAATCGTTCTTTCTATCGATAATTGGCACGAATACGTGATATTCGATGTTTCCAATCGTTTTGCATCGATGGAAGGTAAGGATTCACATCCCAGCGCCCGCAATCGTTCTTTCTATCGATAATTGGCACGAATACGTGATATTCGATGTTTCCAACCGTTTTGCATCGACGGTAGGTAAGGATTCACTTCCCAGCTCCCGCAATCGTTCTTTCTATCGATAATTGGCACGAATACGTGATATTCGATGTTTCCAATCGTTTTTCATCGATGGAAGGTAAGGATTCACATCCCAGCGCCCGCAATCGTTCTTTCTATCGATAATTGGCACGAATACGTGATATTCGATGTTTCCAACCGTTTTGCATCGACGGTAGGTAAGGATTCACTTCCCAGCTCCCGCAATCGTTCTTTCCAACGATAATTGGCACGAATACGTGATATTCGATGTTTCCAATCGTTTTGCATCGACTGCAGGTAAAGTTTCACTTCCCAGCGCCCGCAATCGTTCTTTCTATCGATAATTGGCACGAATACGTGATATTCGATGTTTCCAATCGTTTTGCATCGACGGTAGGTAAGGATTCACTTCCCAGCTCCCGCAATCGTTGTTTCTATCGATAATTGGCACGAATACGTGATATTCGATGTTTCCAATCGTTTTGCATCGATGGTAGGTAAGGATTCACTTCCCAGCGCCCGCAATCGTTCTTTCTATCGATAATTGGCACGAATACGTGATATTCGATGTTTCCAATCGTTTTGCATCGACGGTAGGTAAGGATTCACTTCCCAGCTCCCGCAATCGTTCTTTCCAACGATAATTGGCACGAATACGTGATATTCGATGTTTCCAATCGTTTTGCATCGATGGTAGGTAAGGATTCACTTCCCAGCGCCCGCAATCGTTCTTTCTATCGATAATTGGCACGAATACGTGATATTCGATGTTTCCAATCGTTTTGCATCGACGGTAGGTAAGTATTCACTTCCCAGGTCCCGCAATCGTTCTTTCTATCGATAATTGGCACGAATACGTGATATTCGATGCTTCCAATCGCTTTGCATCGACGGTAGGTAAGGATTCACTTCCCAGCTCCCGCAATTGGTCTTTCCATCGATAATTGGCACGAATACGTGATATTCGATGTTTCCAATCGTTTTGCATCGACGGTAGGTAAGGATTCACTTCCCAGCGCCCGCAATCGTTCTTTCTATCTATAATTGGCACGAAGGCGTGTTATTCGATGTTTTCAATCGTTTGCATCGACCGTAGATAAGGATTCACTTCCCAGCTCCCGCAATCGTTCTTTCTATCGATAATTGGCACGAGTACGTGATATTCGATGTTTCCAATCGTTTTGCATCGACGGTAGGTAAGGATTCACTTCCCAGCTCCCGCAATCGTTCTTTCTATCGATAATTGGCACGAATGCGTGATATTCGATGTTTCCAATCGTTTTGCATCGATGGAAGGTAAGGTTTCACATCCCAGCGCCCGCAATCGTTCTTTCTATCGATAATTGGCACGAATACGTGATATTCGATGTTTCCAACCGTTTTGCATCGACGGTAGGTAAGGATTCACTTCCCAGCTCCCGCAATCGTTCTTTCTAACGATAATTGGCACGAATGCGTGATATTCGATGTTTCCAATCGTTTTGCATCGATGGTAGGTAAGGATTCACTTCCCAGCGCCCGCAATCGTTCTTTCTATCGATAATTGGCACGAATACGTGATATTCGATGTTTCCAATCGTTTTGCATCGACGGTAGGTAAGGATTCACTTCCCAGCGCCCGCAATCGTTTTTTCTATCGATCTTTGGCACGAATACGTGATATTCGATCTTTCCAACCGTTTTGCATCGACGGTAGGTAAGGATTCACTTCCCAGCGCCCGCAATCGTTTTTTCTATCGATCTTTGGCACGAATACGTGATATTCGATGTTTCCAATCGTTTTGCATCGACTGTAGGTAAAGATTCACTTCCCAGCGCCCGCAATCGTTCTTTCTATCGATAATTGGCACGAATACGTGATATTCAATGTTTCCAATCGTTTTGCATCGACGGTAGGTAAGGATTCACTTCCCAGCTCCCGCAATCGTTCTTTCCAACGATAATTGGCACGAATACGTGATATTCGATGTTTCCAATCGTTTTGCATCGATGGTAGGTAAGGATTCACTTCCCAGCGCCCGCAATCGTTCTTTCTATCGATAATTGGCACGAATACGTGGTATTCGATGTTTCCAATCGTTTTGCATCGACGGTAGGTAAGGATTCACTTCCCAGCTGCCGCAATCGTTGTTTCTATCGATAATTGGCACGAATAGGTTAAATTCGATGTTTCCATTCGTCCTGCATCGACGGTAGGTAAAGATTCACTTCCAAGCTCCCGCAATCGTTCTTTCTATCGATAATTGGCACGAATACGTGATATTCGATGTTTCCAATCGTTTTGCATCGATGGAAGGTAAGGATTCACATCCCAGCGCCCGCAATCGTTCTTTCTATCGATAATTGGCACGAATACGTGATATTCGATGTTTCCAACCGTTTTGCATCGACGGTAGGTAAGGATTCACTTCCCAGCTCCCGCAATCGTTCTTTCTATCGATAATTGGCACGAATACGTGATATTCGATGTTTCCAATCGTTTTGCATCGATGGAAGGTAAGGATTCACATCCCAGCGCCCGCAATCGTTCTTTCTATCGATAATTGGCACGAATACGTGATATTCGATGTTTCCAACCGTTTTGCATCGACGGTAGGTAAGGATTCACTTCCCAGCTCCCGCAAACGTTCTTTCCAACGATAATTGGCACGAATACGTGGTATTCGATGTTTCCAATCGTTTTGCATCGACGGTAGGTAAGGATTCACTTCCCAGCTGCCGCAATCGTTGTTTCTATCGATAATTGGCACGAATAGGTTAAATTCGATGTTTCCATTCGTCCTGCATCGACGGTAGGTAAAGATTCACTTCCAAGCTCCCGCAATCGTTCTTTCTATCGATAATTGGCACGAATACGTGATATTCGATGTTTCCAATCGTTTTGCATCGATGGAAGGTAAGGATTCACATCCCAGCGCCCGCAATCGTTCTTTCTATCGATAATTGGCACGAATACGTGATATTCGATGTTTCCAACCGTTTTGCATCGACGGTAGGTAAGGATTCACTTCCCAGCTCCCGCAATCGTTCTTTCTATCGATAATTGGCACGAATACGTGATATTCGATGTTTCCAATCGTTTTGCATCGATGGAAGGTAAGGATTCACATCCCAGCGCCCGCAATCGTTCTTTCTATCGATAATTGGCAC
The DNA here is from genome assembly GCA_963583965.1 of Nomada ferruginata. Classification (NCBI taxonomy): domain Eukaryota; kingdom Metazoa; phylum Arthropoda; class Insecta; order Hymenoptera; family Apidae; genus Nomada; species Nomada ferruginata. The sequence goes on from OY757218.1 coordinate 3,118,563, forward strand.
GAATACGTGATATTCGATGTTTCCAACCGTTTTGCATCGACGGTAGGTAAGGATTCACTTCCCAGCTCCCGCAATCGTTCTTTCTATCGATAATTGGCACGAATACGTGATATTCGATGTTTCCAATCGTTTTGCATCGATGGAAGGTAAGGATTCACATCCCAGCGCCCGCAATCGTTCTTTCTATCGATAATTGGCACGAATACGTGATATTCGATGTTTCCAACCGTTTTGCATCGACGGTAGGTAAGGATTCACTTCCCAGCTCCCGCAATCGTTCTTTCTATCGATAATTGGCACGAATACGTGATATTCGATGTTTCCAATCGTTTTGCATCGACGGTAGGTAAGGATTCACTTCCCAGCGCCCGCAATCGTTTTTTCTATCGATCTTTGGCACGAATACGTGATATTCGATCTTTCCAACCGTTTTGCATTGACGGTAGGTAAGGATTCACTTCCCAGCGCCCGCAATCGTTTTTTCTATCGATCTTTGGCACGAATACGTGATATTCGATGTTTCCAATCGTTTTGCATCGACTGTAGGTAAAGATTCACTTCCCAGCGCCCGCAATCGTTCTTTCTATCGATAATTGGCACGAATACGTGATATTCGATGTTTCCAATCGTTTTGCATCGACGGTAGGTAAGGATTCACTTCCCAGCGCCCGCAATCGTTCTTTCTATCGATAATTGGCACGAATACGTGATATTCGATGTTTCCAATCGTTTTGCATCGACGGTAGGTAAGGATTCACTTCCCAGCGCCCGCAATCGTTTTTTCTATCGATCTTTGGCACGAATACGTGATATTCGATCTTTCCAACCGTTTTGCAACGACGGTAGGTAAGGATTCACTTCCCAGCGCCCGCAATCGTTTTTTCTATCGATCTTTGGCACGAATACGTGATATTCGATGTTTCCAATCGTTTTGCATCGACTGTAGGTAAAGATTCACTTCCCAGCGCCCGCAATCGTTCTTTCTATCGATAATTGGCACGAATACGTGATATTCGATGTTTCCAATCGTTTTGCATCGACGGTAGGTAAGGATTCACTTCCCAGCTCCCGCAATCGTTCTTTCTATCGATAATTGGCACGAATACGTGATATTCAATGTTTCCAATCGTTTTGCATCGACGGTAGGTAAGGATTCACTTCCCAGCTCCCGCAATCGTTCTTTCCAACGATAATTGGCACGAATACGTGATATTCGATGTTTCCAATCGTTTTGCATCGATGGTAGGTAAGGATTCACTTCCCAGCGCCCGCAATCGTTCTTTCTATCGATAATTGGCACGAATACGTGGTATTCGATGTTTCCAATCGTTTTGCATCGACGGTAGGTAAGGATTCACATCCCAGCGCCCGCAATCGTTGTTTCTATCGATAATTGGCACGAATAGGTTAAATTCGATGTTTCCATTCGTCCTGCATCGACGGTAGGTAACGATTCACTTCCAAGCTCCCGCAATCGTTCTTTCTATCGATAATTGGCACGAATACGTGATATTCGATGTTTCCAATCGTTTTGCATCGATGGAAGGTAAGGATTCACATCCCAGCGCCCGCAATCGTCCTTTCTATCGATAATTGGCACGAATACGTGATATTCGATGTTTCCAACCGTTTTGCATCGACGGTAGGTAAGGATTCACCTCCCAGCTCCCGCAATCGTTCTTTCTATCGATAATTGGCACGAATACGTGATATTCGATGTTTCCAATCGTTTTGCATCGATGGAAGGTAAGGATTCACATCCCAGCGCCCGCAATCGTTCTTTCTATCGATAATTGGCACGAATACGTGATATTCGATGTTTCCAACCGTTTTGCATCGACGGTAGGTAAGGATTCACTTCCCAGCTCCCGCAATCGTTCTTTCTATCGATAATTGGCACGAATACGTGATATTCGATGTTTCCAATCGTTTTGCATCGACGGTAGGTAAGGATTCACTTCCCAGCGCCCGCAATCGTTTTTTCTATCGATCTTTGGCACGAATACGTGATATTCGATCTTTCCAACCGTTTTGCATTGACGGTAGGTAAGGATTCACTTCCCAGCGCCCGCAATCGTTTTTTCTATCGATCTTTGGCACGAATACGTGATATTCGATGTTTCCAATCGTTTTGCATCGACTGTAGGTAAAGATTCACTTCCCAGCGCCCGCAATCGTTCTTTCTATCGATAATTGGCACGAATACGTGATATTCGATGTTTCCAATCGTTTTGCATCGACGGTAGGTAAGGATTCACTTCCCAGCGCCCGCAATCGTTCTTTCTATCGATAATTGGCACGAATACGTGATATTCGATGTTTCCAATCGTTTTGCATCGACGGTAGGTAAGGATTCACTTCCCAGCGCCCGCAATCGTTTTTTCTATCGATCTTTGGCACGAATACGTGATATTCGATGTTTCCAATCGTTTTGCATCGACTGTAGGTAAAGATTCACTTCCCAGCGCCCGCAATCGTTCTTTCTATCGATAATTGGCACGAATACGTGATATTCGATGTTTCCAATCGTTTTGCATCGACGGTAGGTAAGGATTCACTTCCCAGCTCCCGCAATCGTTCTTTCTATCGATAATTGGCACGAATACGTGATATTCAATGTTTCCAATCGTTTTGCATCGACGGTAGGTAAGGATTCACTTCCCAGCTCCCGCAATCGTTCTTTCCAACGATAATTGGCACGAATACGTGATATTCGATGTTTCCAATCGTTTTGCATCGATGGTAGGTAAGGATTCACTTCCCAGCGCCCGCAATCGTTCTTTCTATCGATAATTGGCACGAATACGTGGTATTCGATGTTTCCAATCGTTTTGCATCGACGGTAGGTAAGGATTCACATCCCAGCGCCCGCAATCGTTGTTTCTATCGATAATTGGCACGAATAGGTTAAATTCGATGTTTCCATTCGTCCTGCATCGACGGTAGGTAACGATTCACTTCCAAGCTCCCGCAATCGTTCTTTCTATCGATAATTGGCACGAATACGTGATATTCGATGTTTCCAATCGTTTTGCATCGATGGAAGGTAAGGATTCACATCCCAGCGCCCGCAATCGTCCTTTCTATCGATAATTGGCACGAATACGTGATATTCGATGTTTCCAACCGTTTTGCATCGACGGTAGGTAAGGATTCACCTCCCAGCTCCCGCAATCGTTCTTTCTATCGATAATTGGCACGAATACGTGATATTCGATGTTTCCAATCGTTTTGCATCGATGGAAGGTAAGGATTCACATCCCAGCGGCCGCAATCGTTCTTTCTATCGATAATTGGCACGAATACGTGATATTCGATGTTTCCAACCGTTTTGCATCGACGGTAGGTAAGGATTCACTTCGCAGCTCCCGCAATCGTTCTTTCCAACGATAATTGGCACGAATACGTGATATTCGATGTTTCCAATCGTTTTGCATCGATGGAAGGTAAGGATTCACATCCCAGCGCCCGCAATCGTTCTTTCTATCGATAATTGGCACGAATACGTGATATTCGATGTTTCCAACCGTTTTGCATCGACGGTAGGTAAGGATTCACTTCCCAGCTCCCGCAATCGTTCTTTCTATCGATAATTGGCACGAATACGTGATATTCGATGTTTCCAATCGTTTTGCATCGATGGAAGGTAAGGATTCACATCCCAGCGCCCGCAATCGTTCTTTCTATCGATAATTGGCACGAATACGTGATATTCGATGTTTCCAACCGTTTTGCATCGACGGTAGGTAAGGATTCACTTCCCAGCTCCCGCAATCGTTCTTTCCAACGATAATTGGCACGAATACGTGATATTCGATGTTTCCAATCGTTTTGCATCGACTGCAGGTAAAGATTCACTTCCCAGCGCCCGCAATCGTTCTTCCCATCGATAATTGGCACGAATACGTGATATTCGATGTTTCCAATCGTTTTGCATCGACGGTAGGTAAGGATTCACTTCCCAGCTCCCGCAATCGTTCTTTCTATCGATAATTGGCACGAATACGTGACATTCGATGTTTCCAATCGTTTTGCATCGATGGTAGGTAAGGATTCACTTCCCAGCGCCCGCAATCGTTCTTTCTATCGATAATTGGCACGAATACGTGATATTCGATGTTTCCAATCGTTTTGCATCGACGGTAGGTAAGGATTCACTTCCCAGCTCCCGCAATCGTTCTTTCCAACGATAATTGGCACGAATACGTGATATTCGATGTTTCCAATCGTTTTGCATCGATGGTAGGTAAGGATTCACTTCCCAGCGCCCGCAATCGTTCTTTCTATCGATAATTGGCACGAATACGTGATATTCGATGTTTCCAATCGTTTTGCATCGACGGTAGGTAAGGATTCACTTCCCAGCGACCGCAATCGTTTTTTCTATCGATCTTTGGCACGAATACGTGATATTCGATGTTTCCAATCGGTTTGCATCGACTGTAGGTAAAGATTCACTTCCCAGCGCCCGCAATCGTTCTTTCTATCGATAATTGGCACGAATACGTGATATTCGATGTTTCCAATCGTTTTGCATCGACGGTAGGTAAGGATTCACTTCCCAGCGCCCGCAATCGTTCTTTCTATCGATAATTGGCACGAATACGTGGTATTCGATGTTTCCAATCGTTTTGCATCGACGGTAGGTAAGGATTCACTTCCCAGCTGCCGCAATCGTTGTTTCTATCGATAATTTGCACGAATAGGTTAAATTCGATGTTTCCATTCGTCCTGCATCGACGGTAGGTAAAGATTCACTTCCAAGCTCCCGCAATCGTTCTTTCTATCGATAATTGGCACGAATACGTGATATTCGATGTTTCCAATCGTTTTGCATCGATGGAAGGTAAGGATTCACATCCCAGCGCCCGCAATCGTTCTTTCTATCGATAATTGGCACGAATACGTGATATTCGATGTTTCCAACCGTTTTGCATCGACGGTAGGTAAGGATTCACTTCCCAGCTCCCGCAATCGTTCTTTCTATCGATAATTGGCACGAATACGTGATATTCGATGTTTCCAATCGTTTTGCATCGATGGAAGGTAAGGATTCACATCCCAGCGCCCGCAATCGTTCTTTCTATCGATAATTGGCACGAATACGTGATATTCGATGTTTCCAACCGTTTTGCATCGACGGTAGGTAAGGATTCACTTCCCAGCTCCCGCAATCGTTCTTTCCAACGATAATTGGCACGAATACGTGATATTCGATGTTTCCAATCGTTTTGCATCGACGGTAGGTAAGGATTCACTTCCCAGCTCCCGCAATCGTTCTTTCTATCGATAATTGGCACGAATACGTGATATTCGATGTTTCCAATCGTTTTGCATCGATGGAAGGTAAGGATTCACATCCCAGCGCCCGCAATCGTTCTTTCTATCGATAATTGGCACGAATACGTGATATTCGATGTTTCCAACCGTTTTGCATCGACGATAGGTAAGGATTCACTTCCCAGCTCCCGCAATCGTTCTTTCTATCGATAATTGGCACGAATACGTGATATTCGATGTTTCCAATCGTTTTGCATCGATGGAAGGTAAGGATTCACATCCCAGCGCCCGCAATCGTTCTTTCTATCGATAATTGGCACGAATACGTGATATTCGATGTTTCCAACCGTTTTGCATCGACGGTAGGTAAGGATTCACTTCCCAGCTCCCGCAATCGTTCTTTCCAACGATAATTGGCACGAATACGTGATATTCGATGTTTCCAATCGTTTTGCATCGACTGCAGGTAAAGATTCACTTCCCAGCGCCCGCAATCGTTCTTTCTATCGATAATTGGCACGAATACGTGATATTCGATGTTTCCAATCGTTTTGCATCGACGGTAGGTAAGGATTCACTTCCCAGCTCCCGCAATCGTTCTTTCTATCGATAATTGGCACGAATACGTGATATTCCATGTTTCCAATCGTTTTGCATCGATGGTAGGTAAGGATTCACTTCCCAGCGCCCGCAATCGTTCTTTCTATCGATAATTGGCACGAATACGTGATATTCGATGTTTCCAATCGTTTTGCATCGACGGTAGGTAAGGATTCACTTCCCAGCTCCCGCAATCGTTCTTTCCAACGATAATTGGCACGAATACGTGATATTCGATGTTTCCAATCGTTTTGCATCGATGGTAGGTAAGGATTCACTTCCCAGCGCCCGCAATCGTTCTTTCTATCGATAATTGGCACGAATACGTGATATTCGATGTTTCCAATCGTTTTGCATCGACGGTAGGTAAGGATTCACTTCCCAGCTCCCGCAATCGTTCTTTCTATCGATAATTGGCACGAATACGTGACATTCGATGTTTCCAATCGTTTTGCATCGATGGTAGGTAAGGATTCACTTCCCAGCGCCCGCAATCGTTCTTTCTATCGATAATTGGCACGAATACGTGATATTCGATGTTTCCAATCGTTTTGCATCGACGGTAGGTAAGGATTCACTTCCCAGCTCCCGCAATCGTTCTTTCCAACGATAATTGGCACGAATACGTGATATTCGATGTTTCCAATCGTTTTGCATCGATGGTAGGTAAGGATTCACTTCCCAGCGCCCGCAATCGTTCTTTCTATCGATAATTGGCACGAATACGTGATATTCGATGTTTCCAATCGTTTTGCATCGACGGTAGGTAAGGATTCACTTCCCAGCGCCCGCAATCGTTTTTTCTATCGATCTTTGGCACGAATACGTGATATTCGATGTTTCCAATCGGTTTGCATCGACTGTAGGTAAAGATTCACTTCCCAGCGCCCGCAATCGTTCTTTCTATCGATAATTGGCACGAATACGTGATATTCGATGTTTCCAATCGTTTTGCATCGACGGTAGGTAAGGATTCACTTCCCAGCTCCCGCAATCGTTCTTTCTATCGATAATTGGCACGAATACGTGATATTCAATGTTTCCAATCGTTTTGCATCGACGGTAGGTAAGGATTCACTTCCCAGCTCCCGCAATCGTTCTTTCCAACGATAATTGGCACGAATACGTGATATTCGATGTTTCCAATCGTTTTGCATCGATGGTAGGTAAGGATTCACTTCCCAGCGCCCGCAATCGTTCTTTCTATCGATAATTGGCACGAATACGTGGTATTCGATGTTTCCAATCGTTTTGCATCGACGGTAGGTAAGGATTCACTTCCCAGCTGCCGCAATCGTTGTTTCTATCGATAATTTGCACGAATAGGTTAAATTCGATGTTTCCATTCGTCCTGCATCGACGGTAGGTAAAGATTCACTTCCAAGCTCCCGCAATCGTTCTTTCTATCGATAATTGGCACGAATACGTGATATTCGATGTTTCCAATCGTTTTGCATCGATGGAAGGTAAGGATTCACATCCCAGCGCCCGCAATCGTTCTTTCTATCGATAATTGGCACGAATACGTGATATTCGATGTTTCCAACCGTTTTGCATCGACGGTAGGTAAGGATTCACTTCCCAGCTCCCGCAATCGTTCTTTCCAACGATAATTGGCACGAATACGTGATATTCGATGTTTCCAATCGTTTTGCATCGATGGTAGGTAAGGATTCACTTCCCAGCGCCCGCAATCGTTCTTTCTATCGATAATTGGCACGAATACGTGATATTCGATGTTTCCAATCGTTTTGCATCGACGGTAGGTAAGGATTCACTTCCCAGGTCCCGCAATCGTTCTTTCTATCGATAATTGGCACGAATACGTGATATTCGATGTTTCCAATCGCTTTGCATCGACGGTAGGTAAGGATTCACTTCCCAGCTCCCGCAATCGGTCTTTCCATCGATAATTGGCACGAATACGTGATATTCGATGTTTCCAATCGTTTTGCATCGACGGTAGGTAAGGATTCACTTCCCAGCGCCCGCAATCGTTCTTTCTATCTATAATTGGCACGAAGGCGTGTTATTCGATGTTTTCAATCGTTTGCATCGACGGTAGATAAGGATTCACTTCCCAGCTCCCGCAATCGTTCTTTCTATCGATAATTGGCACGAGTACGTGATATTCGATGTTTCCAATCGTTTTGCATCGACGGTAGGTAAGGATTCACTTCCCAGCTCCCGCAATCGTTCTTTCTATCGATAATTGGCACGAATGCGTGATATTCGATGTTTCCAATCGTTATGCATCGATGGAAGGTAAGGATTCACATCCCAGCGCCCGCAATCGTTCTTTCTATCGATAATTGGCACGAATACGTGATATTCGATGTTTCCAACCGTTTTGCATCGACGGTAGGTAAGGATTCACTTCCCAGCTCCCGCAATCGTTCTTTCTAACGATAATTGGCACGAATGCGTGATATTCGATGTTTCCAATCGTTTTGCATCGATGGTAGGTAAGGATTCACTTCCCAGCGCCCGCAATCGTTCTTTCTATCGATAATTGGCACGAATACGTGATATTCGATGTTTCCAATCGTTTTGCATCGACGCTAGGTAAGGATTCACTTCCCAGCTGCCGCAATCGTTGTTTCTATCGATAATTGGCACGAATAGGTTAAATTCGATGTTTCCATTCGTCCTGCATCGACGGTAGGTAAAGATTCACTTCCAAGCTCCCGCAATCGTTCTTTCTATCGATAATTGGCACGAATACGTGATATTCGATGTTTCCAATCGTTTTGCATCGATGGAAGGTAAGGATTCACATCCCAGCGCCCGCAATCGTTCTTTCTATCGATAATTGGCACGAATACGTGATATTCGATGTTTCCAATCGTTTTGCATCGACGGTAGGTAAGGATTCACTTCCCAGCTCCCGCAATCGTTCTTTCTATCGATAATTGGCACGAATACGTGATATTCAATGTTTCCAATCGTTTTGCATCGACGGTAGGTAAGGATTTACTTCCCAGCTCCCGCAATCGTTCTTTCCAACGATAAGTGGCACGAATACGTGATATTCGATGTTTCCAAACGTTTTGCATCGATGGTAGGTAAGGATTCACTTCCCAGCGCCCGCAATCGTTCTTTCTATCGATAATTGGCACGAATACGTGGTATTCGATGTTTCCAATCGTTTTGCATCGACGGTAGGTAAGGATTCACTTCCCAGCTGCCGCAATCGTTGTTTCTATCGATAATTGGCACGAATAGGTTAAATTCGATGTTTCCATTCGTCCTGCATCGACGGTAGGTAAAGATTCACTTCCAAGCTCCCGCAATCGTTCTTTCTATCGATAATTGGCACGAATACGTGATATTCGATGTTTCCAATCGTTTTGCATCGATGGAAGGTAAGGATTCACATCCCAGCGCCCGCAATCGTTCTTTCTATCGATAATTGGCACGAATACGTGATATTCGATGTTTCCAACCGTTTTGCATCGACGGTAGGTAAGGATTCACTTCCCAGCTCCCGCAATCGTTCTTTCTATCGATAATTGGCACGAATACATGATATTCGATGTTTCCAATCGTTTTGCATCGATGGAAGGTAAGGATTCACATCCCAGCGCCCGCAATCGTTCTTTCTATCGATAATTGGCACGAATACGTGATATTCGATGTTTCCAACCGTTTTGCATCGACGGTAGGTAAGGATTCACTTCCCAGCTCCCGCAATCGTTCTTTCCAACGATAATTGGCACGAATACGTGATATTCGATGTTTCCAATCGTTTTGCATCGACGGTAGGTAAGGATTCACTTCCCAGCTCCCGCAATCGTTCTTTCTAACGATAATTGGAACGAATACGTGATATTCGATGTTTCCAATCGTTTTGCATCGATGGTAGGTAAGGATTCACTTCCCAGCGCCCGCAATCGTTCTTTCTATCGATAATTGGCACGAATACGTGATATTCGATGTTTCCAATCGTTTTGCATCGACGGTAGGTAAGGATTCACTTCCCAGCGCCCGCAATCGTTTTTTCTATCGATCTTTGGCACGAATACGTGATATTCGATCTTTCCAACCGTTTTGCATCGACGGTAGGTAAGGATTCACTTCCCAGCGGCCGCAATCGTTTTTTCTATCGATCTTTGGCACGAATACGTGATATTCGATGTTTCCAATCGTTTTGCATCGACGGTAGGTAAGGATTCACTTCCCAGCTCCCGCAATCGTTCTTTCCAACGATAATTGGCACGAATACGTGATATTCGATGTTTCCAATCGTTTTGCATCGATGGTAGGTAAGGATTCACTTCCCAGCGCCCGCAATCGTTCTTTCTATCGATAATTGGCACGAATACGTGATATTCGATGTTTCCAATCGTTTTGCATCGACGGTAGGTAAGGATTCACTTCCCAGGTCCCGCAATCGTTCTTTCTATCGATAATTGGCACGAATACGTGATATTCGATCTTTCCAATCGCTTTGCATCGACGGTAGGTAAGGATTCACTTCCCAGCTCCCGCAATCGGTCTTTCCATCGATAATTGGCACGAATACGTGATATTCGATGTTTCCAATCGTTTTGCATCGACGGTAGGTAAGGATTCACTTCCCAGCGCCCGCAATCGTTCTTTCTATCTATAATTGGCACGAAGGCGTGTTATTCGATGTTTTCAATCGTTTGCATCGACGGTAGATAAGGATTCACTTCCCAGCTCCCGCAATCGTTCTTTCTATCGATAATTGGCACGAGTACGTGATATTCGATGTTTCCAATCGTTTTGCATCGACGGTAGGTAAGGATTCACTTCCCAGCTGCCGCAATCGTTGTTTCTATCGATAATTGGCACGAATGGGTTAAATTCGATGTTTCCATTCGTCCTGCATCGACGGTAGGTAAAGATTCACTTCCAAGCTCCCGCAATCGTTCTTTCTATCGATAATTGGCACGAATACGTGATATTCGATGTTTCCAATCGTTTTGCATCGACTGTAGGTAAAGATTCACTTCCCAGCGCCCGCAATCGTTCTTTCTATCGATAATTGGCACGAATACGTGATATTCGATGTTTCCAATCGTTTTGCATCGACGGTAGGTAAGGATTCACTTCCCAGCTCCCGCAATCGTTCTTTCTAACGATAATTGGCACGAACACGTGATATTTGATGTTTCCAATCGTTTTGCATCGATGGTAGGTAAGGATTCACTTCCCAGCGCCCGCAATCGTTCTTTCTATCGATAATTGGCACGAATACGTGATATTCGATGTTTCCAATCGCTTTGCATCGACGGTAGGTAAGGATTCACTTCCCAGCTCCCGCAATCGGTCTTTCCATCGATAATTGGCACGAATACGTGATATTCGATGTTTCCAATCGTTTTGCATCGACGGTAGGTAAGGATTCACTTCCCAGCGCCCGCAATCGTTCTTTCTATCTATAATTAGCACGAAGGCGTGTTATTCGATGTTTTCAATCGTTTGCATCGACGGTAGATAAGGATTCACTTCCCAGCTCCCGCAATCGTTCTTTCTATCGATAATTGGCACGAATACGTGATATTCGATGTTTCCAATCGTTTTGCATCGACGGTAGGTAAGGATTCACTTCCCAGCTGCCGCAATCGTTGTTTCTATCGATAATTGGCACGAATAGGTTAAATTCGATGTTTCCATTCGTCCTGCATCGACGGTAGGTAAAGATTCACTTCCAAGCTCCCGCAATCGTTCTTTCTATCGATAATTGGCACGAATACGTGATATTCGATGTTTCCAATCGTTTTGCATCGATGGAAGGTAAGGATTCACATCCCAGCGCCCGCAATCGTTCTTTCTATCGATAATTGGCACGAATACGTGATATTCGATCTTTCGAACCGTTTTGCATCGACGGTAGGTAAGGATTCACTTCCCAGCGCCCGCAATCGTTATTTCTATCGATCTTTGGCACGAATACGTGATATTCGATGTTTCCAATCGTTTTGCATCGACTGTAGGTAAAGATTCACTTCCCAGCGCCCGCAATCGATCTTTCTATCGATAATTGGCACGAATACGTGATATTCGATGTTTCCAATCGTTTTGCATCGACGGTAGGTAAGGATTCACTTCCCAGCGCCCGCAATCGTTTTTTCTATCGATCTTTGGCACGAATACGTGATATTCGATCTTTCCAACCGTTTTGCATCGACGGTAGGTAAGGATTCACTTCCCAGCGCCCGCAATCGTTTTTTCTATCGATCTTTGGCACGAATACGTGATATTCGATGTTTCCAATCGTTTTGCATCGACTGTAGGTAAAGATTCACTTCCCAGCGCCCGCAATCGTTCTTTCTATCGATAATTGGCACGAATACGTGATATTCGATGTTTCCAATCGTTTTGCATCGACGGTAGGTAAGGATTCACTTCCCAGCTCCCGCAATCGTTCTTTCTATCGATAATTGGCACGAATACGTGATATTCAATGTTTCCAATCGTTTTGCATCGACGGTAGGTAAGGATTCACTTCCCAGCTCCCGCAATCGTTCTTTCCAACGATAAGTGGCACGAATACGTGATATTCGATGTTTCCAAACGTTTTGCATCGATGGTAGGTAAGGATTCACTTCCCAGCGCCCGCAATCGTTCTTTCTATCGATAATTGGCACGAATACGTGGTATTCGATGTTTCCAATCGTTTTGCATCGACGGTAGGTAAGGATTCACTTCCCAGCTGCCGCAATCGTTGTTTCTATCGATAATTGGCACGAATAGGTTAAATTCGATGTTTCCATTCGTCCTGCATCGACGGTAGGTAAAGATTCACTTCCAAGCTCCCGCAATCGTTCTTTCTATCGATAATTGGCACGAATACGTGATATTCGATGTTTCCAATCGTTTTGCATCGATGGAAGGTAAGGATTCACATCCCAGCGCCCGCAATCGTTCTTTCTATCGATAATTGGCACGAATACGTGATATTCGATGTTTCCAACCGTTTTGCATCGACGGTAGGTAAGGATTCACTTCCCAGCTCCCGCAATCGTTCTTTCTATCGATAATTGGCACGAATACATGATATTCGATGTTTCCAATCGTTTTGCATCGATGGAAGGTAAGGATTCACATCCCAGCGCCCGCAATCGTTCTTTCTATCGATAATTGGCACGAATACGTGATATTCGATGTTTCCAACCGTTTTGCATCGACGGTAGGTAAGGATTCACTTCCCAGCTCCCGCAATCGTTCTTTCCAACGATAATTGGCACGAATACGTGATATTCGATGTTTCCAATCGTTTTGCATCGACGGTAGGTAAGGATTCACTTCCCAGCTCCCGCAATCGTTCTTTCTAACGATAATTGGAACGAATACGTGATATTCGATGTTTCCAATCGTTTTGCATCGATGGTAGGTAAGGATTCACTTCCCAGCGCCCGCAATCGTTCTTTCTATCGATAATTGGCACGAATACGTGATATTCGATGTTTCCAATCGTTTTGCATCGACGGTAGGTAAGGATTCACTTCCCAGCGCCCGCAATCGTTTTTTCTATCGATCTTTGGCACGAATACGTGATATTCGATCTTTCCAACCGTTTTGCATCCACGGTAGGTAAGGATTCACTTCCCAGCGGCCGCAATCGTTTTTTCTATCGATCTTTGGCACGAATACGTGATATTCGATGTTTCCAATCGTTTTGCATCGACGGTAGGTAAGGATTCACTTCCCAGCTCCCGCAATCGTTCTTTCCAACGATAATTGGCACGAATACGTGATATTCGATGTTTCCAATCGTTTTGCATCGATGGTAGGTAAGGATTCACTTCCCAGCGCCCGCAATCGTTCTTTCTATCGATAATTGGCACGAATACGTGATATTCGATGTTTCCAATCGTTTTGCATCGACGGTAGGTAAGGATTCACTTCCCAGGTCCCGCAATCGTTCTTTCTATCGATAATTGGCACGAATACGTGATATTCGATGTTTCCAATCGCTTTGCATCGACGGTAGGTAAGGATTCACTTCCCAGCTCCCGCAATCGGTCTTTCCATCGATAATTGGCACGAATACGTGATATTCGATGTTTCCAATCGTTTTGCATCGACGGTAGGTAAGGATTCACTTCCCAGCGCCCGCAATCGTTCTTTCTATCTATAATTGGCACGAAGGCGTGTTATTCGATGTTTTCAATCGTTTGCATCGACGGTAGATAAGGATTCACTTCCCAGCTCCCGCAATCGTTCTTTCTATCGATAATTGGCACGAGTACGTGATATTCGATGTTTCCAATCGTTTTGCATCGACGGTAGGTAAGGATTCACTTCCCAGCTGCCGCAATCGTTGTTTCTATCGATAATTGGCACGAATGGGTTAAATTCGATGTTTCCATTCGTCCTGCATCGACGGTAGGTAAAGATTCACTTCCAAGCTCCCGCAATCGTTCTTTCTATCGATAATTGGCACGAATACGTGATATTCGATGTTTCCAATCGTTTTGCATCGACTGTAGGTAAAGATTCACTTCCCAGCGCCCGCAATCGTTCTTTCTATCGATAATTGGCACGAATACGTGATATTCGATGTTTCCAATCGTTTTGCATCGACGGTAGGTAAGGATTCACTTCCCAGCTCCCGCAATCGTTCTTTCTAACGATAATTGGCACGAACACGTGATATTCGATGTTTCCATTCGTCCTGCATCGACGGTAGGTAAAGATTCACTTCCAAGCTCCCGCAATCGTTCTTTCTATCGATAATTGGCACGAATACGTGATATTCGATGTTTCCAATCGTTTTGCATCGACTGTAGGTAAAGATTCACTTCCCAGCGCCCGCAATCGTTCTTTCTATCGATAATTGGCACGAATACGTGATATTCAATGTTTCCAATCGTTTTGCATCGACGGTAGGTAAGGATTCACTTCCCAGCTCCCGCAATCGTTCTTTCTAACGATAATTGGCACGAACACGTGATATTTGATGTTTCCAATCGTTTTGCATCGATGGTAGGTAAGGATTCACTTCCCAGCGCCCGCAATCGTTCTTTCTATCGATAATTGGCACGAATACGTGATATTCGATGTTTCCAATCGCTTTGCATCGACGGTAGGTAAGGATTCACTTCCCAGCTCCCGCAATCGGTCTTTCCATCGATAATTGGCACGAATACGTGATATTCGATGTTTCCAATCGTTTTGCATCGACGGTAGGTAAGGATTCACTTCCCAGCGCCCGCAATCGTTCTTTCTATCTATAATTAGCACGAAGGCGTGTTATTCGATGTTTTCAATCGTTTGCATCGACGGTAGATAAGGATTCACTTCCCAGCTCCCGCAATCGTTCTTTCTATCGATAATTGGCACGAATACGTGATATTCGATGTTTCCAATCGTTTTGCATCGACGGTAGGTAAGGATTCACTTCCCAGCTGCCGCAATCGTTGTTTCTATCGATAATTGGCACGAATAGGTTAAATTCGATGTTTCCATTCGTCCTGCATCGACGGTAGGTAAAGATTCACTTCCAAGCTCCCGCAATCGTTCTTTCTATCGATCTTTGGCACGAATACGTGATATTCGATGTTTCCAATCGTTTTGCATCGACTGTAGGTAAAGATTCACTTCCCAGCGCCCGCAATCGATCTTTCAATCGATAATTGGCACGAATACGTGATATTCGATGTTTCCAATCGTTTTGCATCGACGGTAGGTAAGGATTCACTTCCCAGCTCCCGCAATCGTTCTTTCTATCGATAATTGGCACGAATACGTGATATTCGATGTTTCCAATCGTTTTGCATCGACGGTAGGTAAGGATTCACTTCCCAGCTCCCGCAATCGTTCTTTCCAACGATAATTGGCACGAATACGTGATATTCGATGTTTCCAATCGTTTTGCATCGATGGTAGGTAAGGATTCACTTCCCAGCGCCCGCAATCGTTCTTTCTATCGATAATTGGCACGAATACGTGATATTCGATGTTTCCAATCGTTTTGCATCGACGGTAGGTAAGGATTCACTTCCCAGCTCCCGCAATCGTTCTTTCTATCGATAATTGGCACGAATACGTGATATTCGATGTTTCCAATCGCTTTGCATCGACGGTAGGTAAGGATTCACTTCCCAGCTCCCGCAATCGGTCTTTCCATCGATAATTGGGACGAATACGTGATATTCGATGTTTCCAATCGTTTTGCATCGACGGTAGGTAAGGATTCACTTCCCAGCGCCCGCAATCGTTCTTTCTATCTATAATTGGCACGAAGGCGTGTTATTCGATGTTTTCAATCGTTTGCATCGACGGTCGATAAGGATTCACTTCCCAGCTCCCGCAATCGTTCTTTCTATCGATAATTGGCACGAATACGTGATATTCGATGTTTCCAATCGTTTTGCATCGACGGTAGGTAAGGATTCACTTCCCAGCTGCCGCAATCGTTGTTTCTATCGATAATTGGCACGAATAGGTTAAATTCGATGTTTCCATTCGTCCTGCATCGACGGTAGGTAAAGATTCACTTCCAAGCTCCCGCAATCGTTCTTTCTATCGATAATTGGCACGAATACGTGATATTCGATGTTTCCAATCGTTTTGCATCGATGGAAGGTAAGGATTCACATCCCAGCGCCCGCAATCGTTCTTTCTATCGATAATTGGCACGAATACGTGATATTCGATGTTTCCAACCGTTTTGCATCGACGGTAGGTAAGGATTCACTTCCCAGCTCCCGCAATCGTTCTTTCTATCGATAATTGGCACGAATACGTGATATTCGATGTTTCCAATCGTTTTGCATCGATGGAAGGTAAGGATTCACATCCCAGCGCCCGCAATCGTTCTTTCTATCGATAATTGGCACGAATACGTGATATTCGATGTTTCCAACCGTTTGGCATCGACGGTAGGTAAGGATTCACTTCCCAGCTCCCGCAATCGTTCTTTCCAACGATAATTGGCACGAATACGTGATATTCGATGTTTCCAATCGTTTTGCATCGACGGTAGGTAAGGATTCACTTCCCAGCTCCCGCAATCGGTCTTTCCATCGATAATTGGCACGAATACGTGATATTCGATGTTTCCAATCGTTTTGCATCGACGGTAGGTAAGGATTCACTTCCCAGCGCCCGCAATCGTTTTTTCTATCGATCTTTGGCACGAATACGTGATATTCGATTTTTCCAATCGTTTTGCATCGACTGTAGGTAAAGATTCACTTCCCAGCGCCCGCAATCGTTCTTTCTATCGATAATTGGCAC
This sequence comes from Nomada ferruginata, assembly GCA_963583965.1. NCBI lineage: Eukaryota > Metazoa > Arthropoda > Insecta > Hymenoptera > Apidae > Nomada > Nomada ferruginata. Next base: position 3,135,657 of record OY757218.1, read on the forward strand.
GAATACGTGATATTCGATGTTTCCAATCGTTTTGCATCGACGGTAGGTAAGGATTCACTTCCCAGCTCCCGCAATCGTTCTTTCCAACGAAAATTGGCACGAATACGTGATATTCGATGTTTCCAATCGTTTTGCATCGATGGTAGGTAAGGATTCACTTCCCAGCGCCCGCAATCGTTCTTTCTATCGATAATTGGCACGAATACGTGATATTCGGTGTTTCCAATCGTTTTGCATCGACGGTAGGTAAGGATTCACTTCCCAGCTCCCGCAATCGTTCTTTCCAACGATAATTGGCACGAATACGTGATATTCGATGTTTCCAATCGTTTTGCATCGATGGTAGGTAAGGATTCACTTCCCAGCGCCCGCAATCGTTCTTTCTATCGATAATTGGCACGAATACGTGATATTCGATGTTTCCAATCGTTTTGCATCGACTGTAGGTAAAGATTCACATCCCAGCGCCCGCAATCGTTCTTTCCATCGATAATTGGCACGAATACGTGATATTCGATGTTTCCAATCGTTTTGCATCGACGGTAGGTAAGGATTTACTTCCCAGCGCCCGCAATCGTTTTTTCTATCGATCTTTGGCACGAATACGTGATATTCGATGTTTCCAATCGTTTTGCATCGACTGTAGGTAAAGATTCACTTCCCAGCGCCCGCAATCGTTCTTTCCATCGATAATTGGCACGAATACGTGATATTCGATGTTTCCAATCGTTTTGCATCGACGGTAGGTAAGGATTCACTTCCCAGCGCCCGCAATCGTTCTTTCTATCTATAATTAGCACGATGGCGTGTTATTCGATGTTTTCAATCGTTTGCATCGACGGTAGATAAGGATTCACTTCCCAGCTCCCGCAATCGTTCTTTCTATCGATAATTGGCACGAATACGTGATATTCGATCTTTCCAACCGTTTTGCATCGACGGTAGGTAAGGATTCACTTCCCAGCTCCCGCAATCGTTCTTTCTAACGATAATTGGCACGAATGCGTGATATTCGATGTTTCCAATCGTTTTGCATCGATGGTAGGTAAGGATTCACTTCCCAGCGCCCGCAATCGTTCTTTCTATCGATAATTGGCACGAATACGTGATATTCGATGTTTCCAATCGTTTTGCATCGACGGTAGGTAAGGATTCACTTCCCAGCGCCCGCAATCGTTTTTTCTATCGATCTTTGGCACGAATACGTGATATTCGATCTTTCCAACCGTTTTGCATCGACGGTAGGTAAGGATTCACTTCCCAGCGCCCGCAATCGTTTTTTCTATCGATCTTTGGCACGAATACGTGATATTCGATGTTTCCAATCGTTTTGCATCGACTGTAGGTAAAGATTCACTTCCCAGCGCCCGCAATCGTTCTTTCTATCGATAATTGGCACGAATACGTGATATTCGATGTTTCCAATCGTTTTGCATCGACGGTAGGTAAGGATTCACTTCCCAGCTCCCGCAATCGTTCTTTCTATCGATAATTGGCACGAATACGTGATATTCAATGTTTCCAATCGTTTTGCATCGACGGTAGGTAAGGATTCACTTCCCAGCTCCCGCAATCGTTCTTTCCAACGATAATTGGCACGAATACGTGATATTCGATGTTTCCAATCGTTTTGCATCGATGGTAGGTAAGGATTCACTTCCCAGCGCCCGCAATCGTTCTTTCTATCGATAATTGGCACGAATACGTGGTATTCGATGTTTCCAATCGTTTTGCATCGACGGTAGGTAAGGATTCACTTCCCAGCTGCCGCAATCGTTGTTTCTATCGATAATTGGCACGAATAGGTTAAATTCGATGTTTCCATTCGTCCTGCATCGACGGTAGGTAAAGATTCACTTCCAAGCTCCCGCAATCGTTCTTTCTATCGATAATTGGCACGAATACGTGATATTCGATGTTTCCAATCGTTTTGCATCGATGGAAGGTAAGGATTCACATCCCAGCGCCCGCAATCGTTCTTTCTATCGATAATTGGCACGAATACGTGATATTCGATGTTTCCAACCGTTTTGCATCGACGGTAGGTAAGGATTCACTTCCCAGCTCCCGCAATCGTTCTTTCTATCGATAATTGGCACGAATACGTGATATTCGATGTTTCCAATCGTTTTGCATCGATGGAAGGTAAGGATTCACATCCCAGCGCCCGCAATCGTTCTTTCTATCGATAATTGGCACGAATACGTGATATTCGATGTTTCCAACCGTTTTGCATCGACGGTAGGTAAGGATTCACTTCCCAGCTCCCGCAATCGTTCTTTCTATCGATAATTGGCACGAATACGTGATATTCGATGTTTCCAATCGTTTTGCATCGACTGTAGGTAAAGATTCACTTCCCAGCGCCCGCAATCGTTCTTTCTATCGATAATTGGCACGAATACGTGATATTCGATGTTTCCAATCGTTTTGCATCGACGGTAGGTAAGGATTCACTTCCCAGCGCCCGCAATCGTTCTTTCTATCGATAATTGGCACGAATAGGTTAAATTCGATGTTTCCATTCGTCCTGCATCGACGGTAGGTAAAGATTCACTTCCAAGCTCCCGCAATCGTTCTTTCTATCGATAATTGGCACGAATACGTGATATTCGATGTTTCCAATCGTTTTGCATCGATGGAAGGTAAGGATTCACATCCCAGCGCCCGCAATCGTTCTTTCTATCGATAATTGGCACGAATACGTGATATTCGATGTTTCCAACCGTTTTGCAGCGACGGTAGGTAAGGATTCACTTCCCAGCTCCCGCAATCGTTCTTTCTATCGATAATTGGCACGAATACGTGATATTCGATGTTTCCAATCGTTTTGCATCGATGGAAGGTAAGGATTCACATCCCAGCGCCCGCAATCGTTCTTTCTATCGATAATTGGCACGAATACGTGATATTCGATGTTTCCAACCGTTTTGCATCGACGGTAGGTAAGGATTCACTTCCCAGCTCCCGCAATCGTTCTTTCTATCGATAATTGGCACGAATACGTGATATTCGATGTTTCCAATCGTTTTGCATCGATGGAAGGTAAGGATTCACATCCCAGCGCCCGCAATCGTTCTTTCTATCGATAATTGGCACGAATACGTGATATTCGATGTTTCCAACCGTTTTGCATCGACGGTAGGTAAGGATTCACTTCCCAGCTCCCGCAATCGTTCTTTCTATCGATAATTGGCACGAATACGTGATATTCGATGTTTCCAATCGTTTTGCATCGACGGTAGGTAAGGATTCACTTCCCAGCGCCCGCAATCGTTTTTTCTATCGATCTTTGGCACGAATACGTGATATTCGATCTTTCCAACCGTTTTGCATCGACGGTAGGTAAGGATTCACTTCCCAGCGCCCGCAATCGTTTTTTCTATCGATCTTTGGCACGAATACGTGATATTCGATGTTTCCAATCGTTTTGCATCGACTGTAGGTAAAGATTCACTTCCCAGCGCCCGCAATCGTTCTTTCTATCGATAATTGGCACGAATACGTGATATTCGATGATTCCAATCGTTTTGCATCGACGGTAGGTAAGGATTCACTTCCCAGCGCCCGCAATCGTTCTTTCTATCGATAATTGGCACGAATACGTGATATTCGATGTTTCCAATCGTTTTGCATCGACGGTAGGTAAGGATTCACTTCCCAGCGCCCGCAATCGTTTTTTCTATCGATCTTTGGCACGAATACGTGATATTCGATGTTTCCAATCGTTTTGCATCGACTGTAGGTAAAGATTCACTTCCCAGCGCCCGCAATCGTTCTTTCTATCGATAATTGGCACGAATACGTGATATTCGATGTTTCCAATCGTTTTGCATCGACGGTAGGTAAGGATTCACTTCCCAGCTCCCGCAATCGTTCTTTCTATCGATAATTGGCACGAATACGTGATATTCAATGTTTCCAATCGTTTTGCATCGACGGTAGGTAAGGATTCACTTCCCAGCTCCCGCAATCGTTCTTTCCAACGATAATTGGCACGAATACGTGATATTCGATGTTTCCAATCGTTTTGCATCGATGGTAGGTAAGGATTCACTTCCCAGCGCCCGCAATCGTTCTTTCTATCGATAATTGGCACGAATACGTGGTATTCGATGTTTCCAATCGTTTTGCATCGACGGTAGGTAAGGATTCACTTCCCAGCTGCCGCAATCGTTGTTTCTATCGATAATTGGCACGAATAGGTTAAATTCGATGTTTCCATTCGTCCTGCATCGACGGTAGGTAAAGATTCACTTCCAAGCTCCCGCAATCGTTCTTTCTATCGATAATTGGCACGAATACGTGATATTCGATGATTCCAATCGTTTTGCATCGACGGTAGGTAAGGATTCACTTCCCAGCGCCCGCAATCGTTCTTTCTATCGATAATTGGCACGAATACGTGATATTCGATGTTTCCAATCGTTTTGCATCGACGGTAGGTAAGGATTCACTTCCCAGCGCCCGCAATCGTTTTTTCTATCGATCTTTGGCACGAATACGTGATATTCGATGTTTCCAATCGTTTTGCATCGACTGTAGGTAAAGATTCACTTCCCAGCGCCCGCAATCGTTCTTTCTATCGATAATTGGCACGAATACGTGATATTCGATGTTTCCAATCGTTTTGCATCGACGGTAGGTAAGGATTCACTTCCCAGCGCCCGCAATCGTTTTTTCTATCGATCTTTGGCACGAATACGTGATATTCGATCTTTCCAACCGTTTTGCATCGACGGTAGGTAAGGATTCACTTCCCAGCGCCCGCAATCGTTTTTTCTATCGATCTTTGGCACGAATACGTGATATTCGATGTTTCCAATCGTTTTGCATCGACTGTAGGTAAAGATTCACTTCCCAGCGCCCGCAATCGTTCTTTCTATCGATAATTGGCACGAATACGTGATATTCGATGATTCCAATCGTTTTGCATCGACGGTAGGTAAGGATTCACTTCCCAGCGCCCGCAATCGTTCTTTCTATCGATAATTGGCACGAATACGTGATATTCGATGTTTCCAATCGTTTTGCATCGACGGTAGGTAAGGATTCACTTCCCAGCGCCCGCAATCGTTTTTTCTATCGATCTTTGGCACGAATACGTGATATTCGATGTTTCCAATCGTTTTGCATCGACTGTAGGTAAAGATTCACTTCCCAGCGCCCGCAATCGTTCTTTCTATCGATAATTGGCACGAATACGTGATATTCGATGTTTCCAATCGTTTTGCATCGACGGTAGGTAAGGATTCACTTCCCAGCTCCCGCAATCGTTCTTTCTATCGATAATTGGCACGAATACGTGATATTCAATGTTTCCAATCGTTTTGCATCGACGGTAGGTAAGGATTCACTTCCCAGCTCCCGCAATCGTTCTTTCCAACGATAATTGGCACGAATACGTGATATTCGATGTTTCCAATCGTTTTGCATCGATGGTAGGTAAGGATTCACTTCCCAGCGCCCGCAATCGTTCTTTCTATCGATAATTGGCACGAATACGTGGTATTCGATGTTTCCAATCGTTTTGCATCGACGGTAGGTAAGGATTCACTTCCCAGCTGCCGCAATCGTTGTTTCTATCGATAATTGGCACGAATAGGTTAAATTCGATGTTTCCATTCGTCCTGCATCGACGGTAGGTAAAGATTCACTTCCAAGCTCCCGCAATCGTTCTTTCTATCGATAATTGGCACGAATACGTGATATTCGATGATTCCAATCGTTTTGCATCGACGGTAGGTAAGGATTCACTTCCCAGCGCCCGCAATCGTTCTTTCTATCGATAATTGGCACGAATACGTGATATTCGATGTTTCCAATCGTTTTGCATCGACGGTAGGTAAGGATTCACTTCCCAGCGCCCGCAATCGTTTTTTCTATCGATCTTTGGCACGAATACGTGATATTCGATGTTTCCAATCGTTTTGCATCGACTGTAGGTAAAGATTCACTTCCCAGCGCCCGCAATCGTTCTTTCTATCGATAATTGGCACGAATACGTGATATTCGATGTTTCCAATCGTTTTGCATCGACGGTAGGTAAGGATTCACTTCCCAGCTCCCGCAATCGTTCTTTCTATCGATAATTGGCACGAATACGTGATATTCAATGTTTCCAATCGTTTTGCATCGACGGTAGGTAAGGATTCACTTCCCAGCTCCCGCAATCGTTCTTTCCAACGATAATTGGCACGAATACGTGATATTCGATGTTTCCAATCGTTTTGCATCGATGGTAGGTAAGGATTCACTTCCCAGCGCCCGCAATCGTTCTTTCTATCGATAATTGGCACGAATACGTGGTATTCGATGTTTCCAATCGTTTTGCATCGACGGTAGGTAAGGTTTCACTTCCCAGCTGCCGCAATCGTTGTTTCTATCGATAATTGGCACGAATAGGTTAAATTCGATGTTTCCATTCGTCCTGCATCGACGGTAGGTAAAGATTCACTTCCAAGCTCCCGCAATCGTTCTTTCTATCGATAATTGGCACGAATACGTGATATTCGATGTTTCCAATCGTTTTGCATCGATGGAAGGTAAGGATTCACATCCCAGCGCCCGCAATCGTTCTTTCTATCGATAATTGGCACGAATACGTGATATTCGATGTTTCCAACCGTTTTGCATCGACGGTAGGTAAGGATTCACTTCCCAGCTCCCGCAATCGTTCTTTCTATCGATAATTGGCACGAATACGTGATATTCGATGTTTCCAATCGTTTTGCATCGATGGAAGGTAAGGATTCACATCCCAGCGCCCGCAATCGTTCTTTCTATCGATAATTGGCACGAATACGTGATATTCGATGTTTCCAACCGTTTTGCACCGACGGTAGGTGTTTCGGATAGCTGCTTAAGATGTTAATTTAGTCAACGGATTCGGTTTATTTATAAAAAGGCACAATTCACAAGTAGCACGAATCACATATATTTTACAGTCACCGCACAAGAACAAGTAATGTACAATAAAACGCAGAAATAAATAAGTACTAGTAACTAATAATGTATAAAGTGAACAGTTTCTCCGCACGACCTTTTAGCTCCTTATCTTTATCAACAGTTTAAACGGTTGTAAATCGTTTGAACCCGAAATCGCAAATCTCTCTTAAAACCTCTTATCTCTTATTGAATATTACTATAACCGACGATTTGTATGCCCGCGCAACGGTATTTATACCGATGCGCGGGGCAAGGAGCGAGAAGAGATAAGTGGGGGAGAACGCTCGCGCTTGACGCCACGGAACAGCGCTAGGCGCGAAGCTAACGAGCGCCCTCCCTAATGGTGAATCCGCAACATTCCGCCCGCCGCGGCATGCGTTGCATGGCGCAATTGAAAACAAAGAATCGCCAAGGTTCCGTGAAGTCGCATGTTTAAAGTCGAAAGGTCTGTGAGTGAAGTGTAAAGGTCGAATAGCAACACAGAAGACAGGAAGGGAAGAAGAAAGGAAAGTGATGCGAGGCTAATCTTCCTCCGTGGCTGGAGGAAGCAAGCAGATTTTCGTGATCGGCCTCGTCAACGTAGTCGTCGCAGTCTTGACCGAAACGACGCGCACCTGTTGATCGTCGCCCTTGAAGGTGGCGGCGATCCGTCCGAGTGGCCACTGAGACGGGGGCGTCAGTTCGTTTTTGATGAGGCACAAGTCCCCAATTTCCAAATTCGGCTGCGTCGTCCGCCATTTGCTGCGCGCCTGCAGCTGGTGCAAGTACTCGGACGACCATCTTGCCCAAAAGTGGTCCCGCATCTGTTGAATCAGGTGCCACCGTCGCAATGGAGAGATTTTCACGGTGGATAGGGACGGTTCGGGTAAGGATTTCAAAGGAGCGCCGATCAAAAAATGTGCCGGAGTGAGCGCGTCGATAGAATCCGGATCGTCTGTAAGAGCAGCTATCGGTCGCGAATTGAGGCAGGCCTCTATCTGTGTAAGCAGGGTCGCAGTTTCCTCGAATGTTAACGGGGTACCGCCCGCGACTCGGCGCAAGTGGAATTTAAGCGATTTGACGGCAGCCTCCCATACGCCGCCGAAATGAGGAGCTCCTGGAGGGTTGAAACGCCACGATGTCCCCTCTCGCGAGAGTTGGAAAGCGACATCCTTCCAGTCCAGCAGTGCTGCTTGGAACAGCTTTCGTAGCTCCTTGCTGGCGCCGACGAAGTTCGTCCCCTGGTCGCTATAAATTGTTGTGCAGCTCCCCCGTCGAGAGATGAAACGCCGGAAAGCGGCGAGAAAGGCAGCGGTGGAAGCGTCGGAGACAAGCTCGAGGTGCACGGCCCTGGTCGCTAAACAGACGAAAACAGCGACATACGATTTTCTTGGTGCGTGACCTCTACCGGCAGCCAGTTTTGTAGCAAAGGGCCCAGCATAGTCAACTCCAGTGTGTGTAAATGGGCGAGAGGGCTGCGCGCGGGGAGAGGGGAGATTACCCATTCGCTGATGCGCCGCTTGGGCGCGCCAGCGACAACAGACTGTACACGCAGCAATCACGCGGCGCACCGCGCGACGTCCCGCCAATATCCAGTATTTTCGGCGTAGAGTTGCCAATGTTAGCTGAGTTCCGCCGTGAAGTACCCGGAGGTGTGCCTCCCGGATGACGAGCGTCGTAAAGTGTGCCTTGGCAGGAAGTATCGCAGGATGCTTTTGCCATTCATCGAGAAGAGAGTGCTTCAAACGACCCCCCACCCTCAGCACGCCATCGCCATCCATGAATGGCGCCAGCCTGGATGTCGGTCCACGAGTAATCTGGCCGCCATCTTGCAGTATTTTCAGTTCCGTGGTGAAGGTTGCCCTTTGGAAGCATCGGAGACAGGCAAGTAAAGCGTTATTTATTTCATTTACCGAAAGACGATGCGATACTTGCGCGTTTGTGTTTCTGTCCCTCGCTGTTCGGCAAAATCGGAAGCACCAGCCAACCGTGCGCAGTAATCTATCGAGTGTTGAATGCTTGCCGGCAAGATTCTCAAAAAACGAGCAGTTAGTAGTGGTTGTGAGACAGGTCATTCTCGTGGTGCGAACCTCCTGGTCCGTAGTAAAATTATGAACCGAGTGATGATCATAATCATATGACCTCAAGGAAAGGAAGGGAGGACCCTTCCACCAAAGCGAATGGTCACGCAGTGCGTGGCTTGCCATCCCTCGAGATGCCACGTCAGCGGGGTTTAAAGAAGATTTTATGTGTCGCCACGAGGCGTCTGGAAGTGACGTTTGAATATCGGACACCCGGTTTGCCACGAACGTCTTCCATCTCGAGGAGTGACCTTGCAGCCAACTCAGCACCACCGTGGAATCCGACCATAAATTAATGGAGCAATTTTCCAAATTCAAGTTGTTTCTAACACCGAGAGTCAATCGTGTTAGAAGTGATGCAGCGCAAAGTTCAAGCCGAGGCACAGAAACCTGCTTCAAAGGAGCGACTCGCGTTTTTGAAGCAACGAGTGAAACAAAAGGCATTGCATTTGAGTGAGAGGAGCGCAAGTAAATAACAGCAGCGTATGCTCTCTCTGAAGCGTCAGCAAAACCATGAAGCTCTAACCTGTTATTGTCAGTACGGTTGAATAACCAACGAGGAATTCTCAAGGAGGAAAGTGGGCGTAGTTGCTCATAGTAATTCTGCCAAAAGTGTGCTTGTGAAGGGGGGAGCGGTTCATCCCATGAAAGTTTTAGCAGCCATAATGACTGCATGAAGATTTTGGCAGTAATAATCACTGGAGCGAGAAACCCTAGTGGGTCGTAGAGACTCGCCACTTCCCTAAAAACCATACGTTTCGTTACCGGTGATTCCTTTTTGCGTGGCTCAAACGAGAAGTGAAACGTATCCTGTGCCGAGTGCCAACGAAGGCCGAGAAGAGTGGAAACGTTATCGAGATTGCAGGCAAGCTCAGGGTTTTCCTTACGAGCGTCGGAAGGAAGTGCTTCCAGTAATTCCCTTTTATTGGACGTCCATTTGTGCAAGGTGAAACCGCCCGCCTTGAACAACAGTAACAGCTCTCGTTGTAAAGCAAGAGCCTTCGAGATGGAATCTGCTCCAGATATGACGTCATCAACATAGACGTCATTGGATGCACACGCGGCAGCCAAAGGAAAAACATGCTGTTCGTCCTTGCACAGCTGCTGCACTGTGCGAACAGCGAGGTACGGGGCGCAGGACATCCCATAGGTGACTGTAAGCAGTCGAAAGTGACGTGGAGCTTCTCCAGGATATTGCCGCCATAGAATGCGTTGAAAATCACAATCCTCTGGAGCAAGTCGGATTTGCCGATACATCTTTTGGACGTCGGCCGAGAAAACTACGGCATGTTTTCGCCATCGTAGCAAAATGGTAAATATTTCCGGTAGTAGATTAGGGCCAGTATGAAGCAAGTTGTTAAGTGATACACCGGACCTTGTTTTCTGAGAAGCATTAAAAACAACCCTAAGTCGCGTGGTTGTGCTAGCATCGCGCAGCACGCCGTGATGCGGCAAGTAGTATGCCGCCCGAGAAGATTTGGAATCCGCTGGAACGGGTTCCATGTGCCCCAATTGAAGATATTCTTCCAAAAAGGAATCGTATAAGGATTTCAGTGCCGGCTTACCCTTCAATCGCGCTTCGAGTTTGTGTAGTAACACCGATGCGGTGTCAAGCGAGTTGCCCAATTGGGCCGGAGAAGAAGCGAAGGGAAGACGCACCTGATATCGTCCAGTGGTGTCGCGGGAGTGTGTGGAGCAGAAGTGCTGTTCGCACTCACTCTCCGCCGAAGTAAATGTACGGGGAGGATTGGCTACCTCCTCCAGTACCCAGAAGCGTTGTAGTGATTCAGATAAATCTGTATCGCGAGTAACGCATTGCAAAGTAGCCGCTTCACGTCGTGAAGGGTTCGAGTATGAAGTGGAGTTGCAATGCCCAGTGAGAATCCAACCAAGAGAAGTACATTGAGCCACCGGACTGTTGGGAGGACCCTTCCGGAGGCCTTCAAGAATTATTTCCGAGTAAACATCAGCTCCTAAAATAATGTCCACTCTCTCTGCCGAGTGAAAGTCGGGATCGGCTAATTCCAAATCCCGCAAGTGAGCGAGAGACAGCGAAGCGTTAGAGGTTCGAGTGGGGGAATAAGAAGACAGTCGCGGCAGCACGTAAGCCGTAGTGGAAAGGGGCTTCGAAAGTTCACGAGTAGAGGAGAATGTGAGCGTCACACTTCCCCTCGTGTAAGCTCCCGTCGAGCCTACACCGAGTATTGGAAACCGCGCGGAACTTCGTTCGAGCTTCATGGTTTGCACCAACCTCTCGGAGACGAGTGAGACTTCGGAACAGGGGTCAATCAAGGCTCTCACAGCAGTTTTCTCGCCCCGACTTGACCTTACCAGAATTTTCGCGGTCGCAAGAAAAATGACCGAACTAGATTGAGTATTCGACCAGGAGGCTCGCGCACAGTGCGAGGTCCTTGAGTCCTCCACGCAACCTTGTGGAGAGACCTGTCGCGAAGATTCCTGCTCCGATTTTACATGTAACATTGTATGGTGCTTACCTACGCACAGTTGGCAGCGCTTTGTGGATTTGCACGAACTAGAATGGTGACTTCCGAAGCAGTTGAAGCACAAGTTTTTGTCCGCGGCTAATTTCTTCCTCTCGAGCGGGGACATCCCTTTGAACTTAGCACAGAACAATACGAAGTGTTGGCTGAAGCACAGCGGGCACTTCGCACGTCTTTCTTCGGTGACCGATGCGGTGTGCGTCTTGAATTTTGCTGATCTTGTATTATTTTTTAGAGATGACCCGGAGGAAGGCGAAACTGCAGCATCCGAGACAGCTTCTTCGACTGCTTCCAAGGCACGCAGGTGTCCTGTGAGGAACAGCTGTAATTGTTCGAACGAAGGCGGATCCGTAGTGGCACCGATTGAAGACTCCCACGCCAATCTTGTCTTCGAGTCCAACTTTTGCACAAGCCCGAAGACCAACCAGTCATCCCAGTGCTCGACTGGCCGGCCAAGAGCTTCCAGTGACTGAACGGCGCCCAGCGTGCCGTTCAGAAGAGGTTTCAGGCAGCTTGCCGACTCCTTCCTCATGGACGGCAATGAGGAAAGAGCCGTGAGATGCGATTGTATCAAGATCCGCAGGTTCTCATATCGCGCCGCGATAATCTTCCACGCTCCAGCGAAGTTGGCCTCTGTGAGGCGTATATTTTGGATTAATTGAGCGGGCTCGCCAGACAAACTTATTTTTAGATGGTGGAATTTTTCCACCGCGGAGAGTTGCTTATTGTCTATGACGAGTGACGTGAACAGGTCACGATAACTTGCCCACTCCCTGTAGTCCCCGGAAAACCGGGGCACGTCGATTCGTGGAAGCGAACGCTGCGGAGGGTTGGCGATCGGAGCGGTCGGCGGCTGCTCCAGCGGTTTGCGGAGGTCCAGTAATGCGGCCTTGTTAACCAGATACGCTTCTTCACACAAAGCAAGGTGATCCGTGACAAAATATGGCCAAGTAGCGTACTCGGGGGTCACAATGTCTAATAGCTGGTCGTGACCCTCGGTGAAGGTGGTCCAATTTTTCTCCAGTAGTTCGAGCCGCGACGTTACTACTCCATCCGTGATCTTAGCGGCTCCAAGCTTTTTCATATTTGTCACGGTGTTGGAAATTCGCTGGTAAAGCGAAAGTTGCTTGTTAACGTATTTCTCCATGGTAATTTGAACGTTAACAACAAGTAACCGTACTTAGTTTGAAGGCGAGGTCGAGTTACCGAAAAAAAATGTAGAAAGTAATTCGTACCGTGTTCGACCGTGTTCGACCCCGGTTATTATTGTCTTGCGGCGACCGTTTTTCGCGCACTGTAGCCGGTAATGTAATTAGCTTAACTGGATTAATTAGTTGAAATTTAATCCCCTTTAACTATTCCGTCCGTTAAGCTATCCGGCTCGAAGGACCAATGTTTCGGATAGCTGCTTAAGATGTTAATTTAGTCAACGGATTCGGTTTATTTATAAAAAGGCACAATTCACAAGTAGCACGAATCACATATATTTTACAGTCACCGCACAAGAACAAGTAATGTACAATAAAACGCAGAAATAAATAAGTACTAGTAACTAATAATGTATAAAGTGAACAGTTTCTCCGCACGACCTTTTAGCTCCTTATCTTTATCAACAGTTTAAACGGTTGTAAATCGTTTGAACCCGAAATCGCAAATCTCTCTTAAAACCTCTTATCTCTTATTGAATATTACTATAACCGACGATTTGTATGCCCGCGCAACGGTATTTATACCGATGCGCGGGGCAAGGAGCGAGAAGAGATAAGTGGGGGAGAACGCTCGCGCTTGACGCCACGGAACAGCGCTAGGCGCGAAGCTAACGAGCGCCCTCCCTAATGGTGAATCCGCAACAGTAGGTAAGGATTCACTTCCCAGCTCCCGCAATCGTTCTTTCCAACGATAATTGGCACGAATACGTGATATTCGATGTTTCCAATCGTTTTGCATCGACGGTAGGTAAGGATTCACTTCCCAGCTCCCGCAATCGTTCTTTCTATCGATAATTGGCACGAATACGTGATATTCGATGTTTCCAATCGTTTTGCATCGACGGTAGGTAAGGATTCACTTCCCAGCTCCCGCAATCGTTCTTTCTATCGATAATTGGCACGAATACGTGATATTCGATGTTTCCAATCGTTTTTCATCGATGGAAGGTAAGGATTCACATCCCAGCGCCCGCAATCGTTCTTTCTATCGATAATTGGCACGAATACGTGATATTCGATGTTTCCAACCGTTTTGCATCGACGGTAGGTAAGGATTCACTTCCCAGCTCCCGCAATCGTTCTTTCCAACCATAATTGGCACGAATACGTGATATTCGATGTTTCCAATCGTTTTGCATCGACGGTAGGTAAGGATTCACTTCCCAGCTCCTGCAATCGTTCTTTCTATCGATAATTGGCACGAATACGTGATATTCGATGTTTCCAATCGTTTTGCATCGATGGTAGGTAAGGATTCACTTCCCAGCGCCCGCAATCGTTCTTTCTATCGATAATTGGCACGAATACGTGATATTCGATGTTTCCAATCGTTTTGCATCGACGGTAGGTAAGGATTCACTTCCCAGCGCCCGCAATCGTTTTTTCTATCGATCTTTGGCACGAATACGTGATATTCGATGTTTCCAATCGTTTTGCATCGACGGTAGGTAAGGATTCACTTCCCAGCTCCCGCAATCGTTCTTTCTATCGATAATTGGCACGAATACGTGATATTCGATGTTTCCAATCGTTTTGCATCGATGGTAGGTAAGGATTCACTTCCCAGCGCCCGCAATCGTTCTTTCTATCGATAATTGGCACGAATACGTGATATTCGATGTTTCCAATCGTTTTGCATCGACGGTAGGTAAGGATTCACTTCCCAGCTCCCGCAATCGTTCTTTCCAACGATAATTGGCACGAATACGTGATATTCGATGTTTCCAATCGTTTTGCATCGATGGTAGGTAAGGATTCACTTCCCAGCGCCCGCAATCGTTCTTTCTATCGATAATTGGCACGAATACGTGATATTCGATGTTTCCAATCGTTTTGCATCGACGGTAGGTAAGGATTCACTTCCCAGCGCCCGCAATCGTTCTTTCTATCGATAATTGGCACGAATACGTCATATTCGATGTTTCCAATCGTTTTGCATCGACGGTAGGTAAGGATTCACTTCCCAGCTCCCGCAATCGTTCTTTCTATCGATAATTGGCACGAATACGTGATATTCAATGTTTCCAATCGTTTTGCATCGACGGTAGGTAAGGATTCACTTCCCAGCTCCCGCAATCGTTCTTTCCAACGATAATTGGCACGAATACGTGATATTCGATGTTTCCAATCGTTTTGCATCGATGGTAGGTAAGGATTCACTTCCCAGCGCCCGCAATCGTTCTTTCTATCGATAATTGGCACGAATACGTGGTATTCGATGTTTCCAATCGTTTTGCATCGACGGTAGGTAAGGATTCACTTCCCAGCTGCCGCAATCGTTGTTTCTATCGATAATTGGCACGAATAGGTTAAATTCGATGTTTCCATTCGTCCTGCATCGACGGTAGGTAAAGATTCACTTCCAAGCTCCCGCAATCGTTCTTTCTATCGATAATTGGCACGAATACGTGATATTCGATGTTTCCAATCGTTTTGCATCGATGGAAGGTAAGGATTCACATCCCAGCGCCCGCAATCGTTCTTTCTATCGATAATTGGCACGAATACGTGATATTCGATGTTTCCAACCGTTTTGCATCGACGGTAGGTAAGGATTCACTTCCCAGCTCCCGCAATCGTTCTTTCTATCGATAATTGGCACGAATACGTGATATTCGATGTTTCCAATCGTTTTGCATCGATGGAAGGTAAGGATTCACATCCCAGCGCCCGCAATCGTTCTTTCTATCGATAATTGGCACGAATACGTGATATTCGATGTTTCCAACCGTTTTGCACCGACGGTAGGTAAGGATTCACTTCCCAGCTCCCGCAATCGTTCTTTCCAACGATAATTGGCACGAATACGTGATATTCGATGTTTCCAATCGTTTTGCATCGACGGTAGGTAAGGATTCACTTCCCAGCTCCCGCAATCGTTCTTTCTATCGATAATTGGCACGAATACGTGATATTCGATGTTTCCAATCGTTTTGCATCGACGGTAGGTAAGGATTCACTTCCCAGCTCCCGCAATCGTTCTTTCTATCGATAATTGGCACGAATACGTGATATTCGATGTTTCCAATCGTTTTTCATCGATGGAAGGTAAGGATTCACATCCCAGCGCCCGCAATCGTTCTTTCTATCGATAATTGGCACGAATACGTGATATTCGATGTTTCCAACCGTTTTGCATCGACGGTAGGTAAGGATTCACTTCCCAGCTCCCGCAATCGTTCTTTCCAACCATAATTGGCACGAATACGTGATATTCGATGTTTCCAATCGTTTTGCATCGACTGCAGGTAAAGATTCACTTCCCAGCGCCCGCAATCGTTCTTTCTATCGATAATTGGCACGAATACGTGATATTCGATGTTTCCAATCGTTTTGCATCGACGGTAGGTAAGGATTCACTTCCCAGCTCCCGCAATCGTTCTTTCTATCGATAATTGGCACGAATACGTGATATTCGATGTTTCCAATCGTTTTGCATCGACGGTAGGTAAGGATTCACTTCCCAGCGCCCGCAATCGTTTTTTCTATCGATCTTTGGCACGAATACGTGATATTCGATGTTTCCAATCGTTTTGCATCGACGGTAGGTAAGGATTCACTTCCCAGCTCCCGCAATCGTTCTTTCTATCGATAATTGGCACGAATACGTGATATTCGATGTTTCCAATCGTTTTGCATCGACGGTAGGTAAGGATTCACTTCCCAGCTCCCGCAATCGTTCTTTCTATCGATAATTGGCACGAATACGTGATATTCGATGTTTCCAATCGTTTTGCATCGACGGTAGGTAAGGATTCACTTCCCAGCTCCCGCAATCGTTCTTTCTATCGATAATTGGCACGAATACGTGATATTCGATGTTTCCAATCGTTTTGCATCGATGGTAGGTAAGGATTCACTTCCCAGCGCCCGCAATCGTTCTTTCTATCGATAATTGGCACGAATACGTGATATTCGATGTTTCCAATCGTTTTGCATCGACGGTAGGTAAGGATTCACTTCCCAGCTCCCGCAATCGTTCTTTGCAACGATAATTGGCACGAATACGTGATATTCGATGTTTCCAATCGTTTTGCATCGATGGTAGGTAAGGATTCACTTCCCAGCGCCCGCAATCGTTCTTTCTATCGATAATTGGCACGAATACGTGATATTCGATGTTTCCAATCGTTTTGCATCGACGGTAGGTAAGGATTCACTTCCCAGCGCCCGCAATCGTTCTTTCTATCGATAATTGGCACGAATACGTCATATTCGATGTTTCCAATCGTTTTGCATCGACGGTAGGTAAGGATTCACTTCCCAGCGCCCGCAATCGTTCTTTCTATCGATAATTGGCACGAATAGGTTAAATTCGATGTTTCCATTCGTCCTGCATCGACGGTAGGTAAAGATTCACTTCCAAGCTCCCGCAATCGTTCTTTCTATCGATAATTGGCACGAATACGTGATATTCGATGTTTCCAATCGTTTTGCATCGATGGAAGGTAAGGATTCACATCCCAGCGCCCGCAATCGTTCTTTCTATCGATAATTGGCACGAATACGTGATATTCGATGTTTCCAACCGTTTTGCATCGACGGTAGGTAAGGATTCACTTCCCAGCTCCCGCAATCGTTCTTTCTATCGATAATTGGCACGAATACGTGATATTCGATGTTTCCAATCGTTTTGCATCGATGGAAGGTAAGGATTCACATCCCAGCGCCCGCAATCGTTCTTTCTATCGATAATTGGCACGAATACGTGATATTCGATGTTTCCAACCGTTTTGCATCGACGGTAGGTAAGGATTCACTTCCCAGCTCCCGCAATCGTTCTTTCTATCGATAATTGGCACGAATACGTGATATTCGATGTTTCCAATCGTTTTGCATCGATGGAAGGTAAGGATTCACATCCCAGCGCCCGCAATCGTTCTTTCTATCGATAATTGGCACGAATACGTGATATTCGATGTTTCCAACCGTTTTGCATCGACGGTAGGTAAGGATTCACTTCCCAGCTCCCGCAATCGTTCTTTCTATCGATAGTTGGCACGAATACGTGATATTCGATGTTTCCAATCGTTTTGCATCGACGGTAGGTAAGGATTCACTTCCCAGCGCCCGCAATCGTTTTTTCTATCGATCTTTGGCACGAATACGTGATATTCGATGTTTCCAATCGTTTTGCATCGACTGTAGGTAAAGATTCACTTCCCAGCGCCCGCAATCGTTCTTTCTATCGATAATTGGCACGAATACGTGATATTCGATGATTCCAATCGTTTTGCATCGACGGTAGGTAAGGATTCACTTCCCAGCGCCCGCAATCGTTCTTTCTATCGATAATTGGCACGAATACGTGATATTCGATGTTTCCAATCGTTTTGCATCGACGGTAGGTAAGGATTCACTTCCCAGCGCCCGCAATCGTTTTTTCTATCGATCTTTGGCACGAATACGTGATATTCGATGTTTCCAATCGTTTTGCATCGACTGTAGGTAAAGATTCACTTCCCAGCGCCCGCAATCGTTCTTTCTATCGATAATTGGCACGAATACGTGATATTCGATGTTTCCAATCGTTTTGCATCGACGGTAGGTAAGGATTCACTTCCCAGCTCCCGCAATCGTTCTTTCTATCGATAATTGGCACGAATACGTGATATTCAATGTTTCCAATCGTTTTGCATCGACGGTAGGTAAGGATTCACTTCCCAGCTCCCGCAATCGTTCTTTCCAACGATAATTGGCACGAATACGTGATATTCGATGTTTCCAATCGTTTTGCATCGATGGTAGGTAAGGATTCACTTCCCAGCGCCCGCAATCGTTCTTTCTATCGATAATTGGCACGAATACGTGGTATTCGATGTTTCCAATCGTTTTGCATCGACGGTAGGTAAGGATTCACTTCCCAGCTGCCGCAATCGTTGTTTCTATCGATAATTGGCACGAATAGGTTAAATTCGATGTTTCCATTCGTCCTGCATCGACGGTAGGTAAAGATTCACTTCCAAGCTCCCGCAATCGTTCTTTCTATCGATAATTGGCACGAATACGTGATATTCGATGATTCCAATCGTTTTGCATCGACGGTAGGTAAGGATTCACTTCCCAGCGCCCGCAATCGTTCTTTCTATCGATAATTGGCACGAATACGTGATATTCGATGTTTCCAATCGTTTTGCATCGACGGTAGGTAAGGATTCACTTCCCAGCGCCCGCAATCGTTTTTTCTATCGATCTTTGGCACGAATACGTGATATTCGATGTTTCCAATCGTTTTGCATCGACTGTAGGTAAAGATTCACTTCCCAGCGCCCGCAATCGTTCTTTCTATCGATAATTGGCACGAATACGTGATATTCGATGTTTCCAATCGTTTTGCATCGACGGTAGGTAAGGATTCACTTCCCAGCTCCCGCAATCGTTCTTTCTATCGATAATTGGCACGAATACGTGATATTCAATGTTTCCAATCGTTTTGCATCGACGGTAGGTAAGGATTCACTTCCCAGCTCCCGCAATCGTTCTTTCCAACGATAATTGGCACGAATACGTGATATTCGATGTTTCCAATCGTTTTGCATCGATGGTAGGTAAGGATTCACTTCCCAGCGCCCGCAATCGTTCTTTCTATCGATAATTGGCACGAATACGTGGTATTCGATGTTTCCAATCGTTTTGCATCGACGGTAGGTAAGGATTCACTTCCCAGCTGCCGCAATCGTTGTTTCTATCGATAATTGGCACGAATAGGTTAAATTCGATGTTTCCATTCGTCCTGCATCGACGGTAGGTAAAGATTCACTTCCAAGCTCCCGCAATCGTTCTTTCTATCGATAATTGGCACGAATACGTGATATTCGATGTTTCCAATCGTTTTGCATCGATGGAAGGTAAGGATTCACATCCCAGCGCCCGCAATCGTTCTTTCTATCGATAATTGGCACGAATACGTGATATTCGATGTTTCCAACCGTTTTGCACCGACGGTAGGTAAGGATTCACTTCCCAGCTCCCGCAATCGTTCTTTCCAACGATAATTGGCACGAATACGTGATATTCGATGTTTCCAATCGTTTTGCATCGACGGTAGGTAAGGATTCACTTCCCAGCTCCCGCAATCGTTCTTTCTATCGATAATTGGCACGAATACGTGATATTCGATGTTTCCAATCGTTTTGCATCGATGGAAGGTAAGGATTCACATCCCAGCGCCCGCAATCGTTCTTTCTATCGATAATTGGCACGAATACGTGATATTCGATGTTTCCAACCGTTTTGCATCGACGGTAGGTAAGGATTCACTTCCCAGCTCCCGCAATCGTTCTTTCTATCGATAATTGGCACGAATACGTGATATTCGATGTTTCCAACCGTTTTGCATCGACGGTAGGTAAGGATTCACTTCCCAGCTCCCGCAATCGTTCTTTCCAACCATAATTGGCACGAATACGTGATATTCGATGTTTCCAATCGTTTTGCATCGACTGCAGGTTAAGATTCACTTCCCAGCGCCCGCAATCGTTCTTTCTATCGATAATTGGCACGAATACGTGATATTCGATGTTTCCAATCGTTTTGCATCGACGGTAGGTAAGGATTCACTTCCCAGCTCCCGCAATCGTTCTTTCTATCGATAATTGGCACGAATACGTGATATTCGATGTTTCCAATCGTTTTGCATCGATGGTAGGTAAGGATTCACTTCCCAGCGCCCGCAATCGTTCTTTCTATCGATAATTGGCACGAATACGTGATATTCGATGTTTCCAATCGTTTTGCATCGACGGTAGGTAAGGATTCACTTCCCAGCGCCCGCAATCGTTTTTTCTATCGATCTTTGGCACGAATACGTGATATTCGATGTTTCCAATCGTTTTGCATCGACGGTAG
This sequence comes from Nomada ferruginata, assembly GCA_963583965.1. NCBI lineage: Eukaryota > Metazoa > Arthropoda > Insecta > Hymenoptera > Apidae > Nomada > Nomada ferruginata. The sequence continues at coordinate 3,156,222 of OY757218.1, forward strand.
GTAAGGATTCACTTCCCAGCTCCCGCAATCGTTCTTTCTATCGATAATTGGCACGAATACGTGATATTCGATGTTTCCAATCGTTTTGCATCGATGGTAGGTAAGGATTCACTTCCCAGCGCCCGCAATCGTTCTTTCTATCGATAATTGGCACGAATACGTGATATTCGATGTTTCCAATCGTTTTGCATCGACGGTAGGTAAGGATTCACTTCCCAGCTCCCGCAATCGTTCTTTCCAACGATAATTGGCACGAATACGTGATATTCGATGTTTCCAATCGTTTTGCATCGATGGTAGGTAAGGATTCACTTCCCAGCGCCCGCAATCGTTCTTTCTATCGATAATTGGCACGAATACGTGATATTCGATGTTTCCAACCGTTTTGCACCGACGGTAGGTAAGGATTCACTTCCCAGCTCCCGCAATCGTTCTTTCCAACGATAATTGGCACGAATACGTGATATTCGATGTTTCCAATCGTTTTGCATCGACGGTAGGTAAGGATTCACTTCCCAGCTCCCGCAATCGTTCTTTCTATCGATAATTGGCACGAATACGTGATATTCGATGTTTCCAATCGTTTTGCATCGATGGAAGGTAAGGATTCACATCCCAGCGCCCGCAATCGTTCTTTCTATCGATAATTGGCACGAATACGTGATATTCGATGTTTCCAACCGTTTTGCATCGACGGTAGGTAAGGATTCACTTCCCAGCTCCCGCAATCGTTCTTTCTATCGATAATTGGCACGAATACGTGATATTCGATGTTTCCAATCGTTTTTCATCGATGGAAGGTAAGGATTCACATCCCAGCGCCCGCAATCGTTCTTTCTATCGATAATTGGCACGAATACGTGATATTCGATGTTTCCAACCGTTTTGCATCGACGGTAGGTAAGGATTCACTTCCCAGCTCCCGCAATCGTTCTTTCCAACCATAATTGGCACGAATACGTGATATTCGATGTTTCCAATCGTTTTGCATCGACTGCAGGTAAAGATTCACTTCCCAGCGCCCGCAATCGTTCTTTCTATCGATAATTGGCACGAATACGTGATATTCGATGTTTCCAATCGTTTTGCATCGACGGTAGGTAAGGATTCACTTCCCAGCTCCCGCAATCGTTCTTTCTATCGATAATTGGCACGAATACGTGATATTCGATGTTTCCAATCGTTTTGCATCGATGGTAGGTAAGGATTCACTTCCCAGCGCCCGCAATCGTTCTTTCTATCGATAATTGGCACGAATACGTGATATTCGATGTTTCCAATCGTTTTGCATCGACGGTAGGTAAGGATTCACTTCCCAGCGCCCGCAATCGTTTTTTCTATCGATCTTTGGCACGAATACGTGATATTCGATGTTTCCAATCGTTTTGCATCGACGGTAGGTAAGGATTCACTTCCCAGCTCCCGCAATCGTTCTTTCTATCGATAATTGGCACGAATACGTGATATTCGATGTTTCCAATCGTTTTGCATCGATGGTAGGTAAGGATTCACTTCCCAGCGCCCGCAATCGTTCTTTCTATCGATAATTGGCACGAATACGTGATATTCGATGTTTCCAATCGTTTTGCATCGACGGTAGGTAAGGATTCACTTCCCAGCTCCCGCAATCGTTCTTTCCAACGATAATTGGCACGAATACGTGATATTCGATGTTTCCAATCGTTTTGCATCGATGGTAGGTAAGGATTCACTTCCCAGCGCCCGCAATCGTTCTTTCTATCGATAATTGGCACGAATACGTGATATTCGATGTTTCCAATCGTTTTGCATCGACGGTAGGTAAGGATTCACTTCCCAGCTCCCGCAATCGTTCTTTCTGTCGATAATTGGCACGAATACGTGATATTCGATGTTTCCAATCGTTTTGCATCGATGGTAGGTAAGGATTCACTTCCCAGCGCCCGCAATCGTTCTTTCTATCGATAATTGGCACGAATACGTGATATTCGATGTTTCCAATCGTTTTGCATCGACGGTAGGTAAGGATTCACTTCCCAGCTCCCGCAATCGTTCTTTCTATCGATAATTGGCATGAATACGTGATATTCGATGTTTCCAATCGTTTTGCATCGACGGTAGGTAAGGATTCACTTCCCAGCTCCCGCAATCGTTCTTTCTATCGATAATTGGCACGAATACGTGATATTCGATGTTTCCAATCGTTTTGCATCGACAGTAGGTAAGGATTCACTTCCCAGCTCCCGCAATCGTTCTTTCTATCGATAATTGGCACGAATACGTGATATTCGATGTTTCCAATCGTTTTGCATCGATGGTAGGTAAGGATTCACTTCCCAGCGCCCGCAATCGTTCTTTCTATCGATAATTGGCACGAATACGTGATATTCGATGTTTCCAATCGTTTTGCATCGACGGTAGGTAAGGATTCACTTCCCAGCTCCCGCAATCGTTCTTTCCAACGATAATTGGCACGAATACGTGATATTCGATGTTTCCAATCGTTTTGCATCGATGGTAGGTAAGGATTCACTTCCCAGCGCCCGCAATCGTTCTTTCTATCGATAATTGGCACGAATACGTGATATTCGATGTTTCCAATCGTTTTGCATCGACGGTAGGTAAGGATTCACTTCCCAGCGCCCGCAATCGTTCTTTCTATCGATAATTGGCACGAATACGTGATATTCGATGTTTCCAATCGTTTTGCATCGACGGTAGGTAAGGATTCACTTCCCAGCTCCCGCAATCGTTCTTTCCAACGATAATTGGCACGAATACGTGATATTCGATGTTTCCAATCGTTTTGCATCGATGGTAGGTAAGGATTCACTTCCCAGCGCCCGCAATCGTTCTTTCTATCGATAATTGGCACGAATACGTGGTATTCGATGTTTCCAATCGTTTTGCATCGACGGTAGGTAAGGATTCACTTCCCAGCTGCCGCAATCGTTGTTTCTATCGATAATTGGCACGAATAGGTTAAATTCGATGTTTCCATTCGTCCTGCATCGACGGTAGGTAAAGATTCACTTCCAAGCTCCCGCAATCGTTCTTTCTATCGATAATTGGCACGAATACGTGATATTCGATGTTTCCAATCGTTTTGCATCGATGGAAGGTAAGGATTCACATCCCAGCGCCCGCAATCGTTCTTTCTATCGATAATTGGCACGAATACGTGATATTCGATGTTTCCAACCGTTTTGCATCGACGGTAGGTAAGGATTCACTTCCCAGCGCCCGCAATCGTTTTTTCTATCGATCTTTGGCACGAATACGTGATATTCGATGTTTCCAATCGTTTTGCATCGACTGTAGGTAAAGATTCACTTCCCAGCGCCCGCAATCGTTCTTTCTATCGATAATTGGCACGAATACGTGATATTCGATGTTTCCAATCGTTTTGCATCGACGGTAGGTAAGGATTCACTTCCCAGCGCCCGCAATCGTTCTTTCTATCGATAATTGGCACGAATACGTGATATTCGATGTTTCCAACCGTTTTGCATCGACGGTAGGTAAGGATTCACTTCCCAGCGCCCGCAATCGTTTTTTCTATCGATCTTTGGCACGAATACGTGATATTCGATGTTTCCAATCGTTTTGCATCGACTGTAGGTAAAGATTCACTTCTCAGCGCCCGCAATCGTTCTTTCTATCGATAATTGGCACGAATACGTGATATTCGATGTTTCCAATCGTTTTGCATCGACGGTAGGTAAGGATTCACTTCCCAGCTCCCGCAATCGTTCTTTCTATCGATAATTGGCACGAATACGTGATATTCAATGTTTCCAATCGTTTTGCATCGACGGTAGGTAAGGATTCACTTCCCAGCTCCCGCAATCGTTCTTTCCAACGATAATTGGCACGAATACGTGATATTCGATGTTTCCAATCGTTTTGCATCGATGGTAGGTAAGGATTCACTTCCCAGCGCCCGCAATCGTTCTTTCTATCGATAATTGGCACGAATACGTGGTATTCGATGTTTCCAATCGTTTTGCATCGACGGTAGGTAAGGATTCACTTCCCAGCTGCCGCAATCGTTGTTTCTATCGATAATTGGCACGAATAGGTTAAATTCGATGTTTCCATTCGTCCTGCATCGACGGTAGGTAAAGATTCACTTCCAAGCTCCCGCAATCGTTCTTTCTATCGATAATTGGCACGAATACGTGATATTCGATGTTTCCAATCGTTTTGCATCGATGGAAGGTAAGGATTCACATCCCAGCGCCCGCAATCGTTCTTTCTATCGATAATTGGCACGAATACGTGATATTCGATGTTTCCAACCGTTTTGCATCGACGGTAGGTAAGGATTCACTTCCCAGCTCCCGCAATCGTTCTTTCTATCGATAATTGGCACGAATACGTGATATTCGATGTTTCCAATCGTTTTGCATCGATGGAAGGTAAGGATTCACATCCCAGCGCCCGCAATCGTTCTTTCTATCGATAATTGGCACGAATACGTGATATTCGATGTTTCCAACCGTTTTGCACCGACGGTAGGTAAGGATTCACTTCCCAGCTCCCGCAATCGTTCTTTCCAACGATAATTGGCACGAATACGTGATATTCGATGTTTCCAATCGTTTTGCATCGATGGTAGGTAAGGATTCACTTCCCAGCGCCCGCAATCGTTCTTTCTATCGATAATTGGCACGAATACGTGATATTCGATGTTTCCAATCGTTTTGCATCGACGGTAGGTAAGGATTCACTTCCCAGCGCCCGCAATCGTTCTTTCTATCGATAATTGGCACGAATACGTGATATTCGATGTTTCCAATCGTTTTGCATCGACGGTAGGTAAGGATTCACTTCCCAGCGCCCGCAATCGTTCTTTCTATCGATAATTGGCACGAATACGTGATATTCGATGTTTCCAATCGTTTTGCATCGACGGTAGGTAAGGATTCACTTCCCAGCGCCCGCAATCGTTCTTTCTATCGATAATTGGCACGAATACGTGATATTCGATGTTTCCAATCGTTTTGCATCGACGGTAGGTAAGGATTCACTTCCCAGCTCCCGCAATCGTTCTTTCCAACGATAATTGGCACGAATACGTGATATTCGATGTTTCCAATCGTTTTGCATCGATGGTAGGTAAGGATTCACTTCCCAGCGCCCGCAATCGTTCTTTCTATCGATAATTGGCACGAATACGTGGTATTCGATGTTTCCAATCGTTTTGCATCGACGGTAGGTAAGGATTCACTTCCCAGCGCCCGCAATCGTTTTTTCTATCGATCTTTGGCACGAATACGTGATATTCGATGTTTCCAATCGTTTTGCATCGACTGTAGGTAAAGATTCACTTCCCAGCGCCCGCAATCGTTCTTTCTATCGATAATTGGCACGAATACGTGATATTCGATGTTTCCAATCGTTTTGCATCGACGGTAGGTAAGGATTCACTTCCCAGCGCCCGCAATCGTTCTTTCTATCGATAATTGGCACGAATACGTGATATTCGATGTTTCCAACCGTTTTGCATCGACGGTAGGTAAGGATTCACTTCCCAGCGCCCGCAATCGTTTTTTCTATCGATCTTTGGCACGAATACGTGATATTCGATGTTTCCAACCGTTTTGCATCGACGGTAGGTAAGGATTCACTTCCCAGCTCCCGCAATCGTTCTTTCCAACCATAATTGGCACGAATACGTGATATTCGATGTTTCCAATCGTTTTGCATCGACTGCAGGTAAAGATTCACTTCCCAGCGCCCGCAATCGTTCTTTCTATCGATAATTGGCACGAATACGTGATATTCGATGTTTCCAATCGTTTTGCATCGACGGTAGGTAAGGATTCACTTCCCAGCTCCCGCAATCGTTCTTTCTATCGATAATTGGCACGAATACGTGATATTCGATGTTTCCAATCGTTTTGCATCGATGGTAGGTAAGGATTCACTTCCCAGCGCCCGCAATCGTTCTTTCTATCGATAATTGGCACGAATACGTGATATTCGATGTTTCCAATCGTTTTGCATCGACGGTAGGTAAGGATTCACTTCCCAGCGCCCGCAATCGTTTTTTCTATCGATCTTTGGCACGAATACGTGATATTCGATGTTTCCAATCGTTTTGCATCGACGGTAGGTAAGGATTCACTTCCCAGCTCCCGCAATCGTTCTTTCTATCGATAATTGGCACGAATACGTGATATTCGATGTTTCCAATCGTTTTGCATCGATGGTAGGTAAGGATTCACTTCCCAGCGCCCGCAATCGTTCTTTCTATCGATAATTGGCACGAATACGTGATATTCGATGTTTCCAATCGTTTTGCATCGACGGTAGGTAAGGATTCACTTCCCAGCTCCCGCAATCGTTCTTTCCAACGATAATTGGCACGAATACGTGATATTCGATGTTTCCAATCGTTTTGCATCGATGGTAGGTAAGGATTCACTTCCCAGCGCCCGCAATCGTTCTTTCTATCGATAATTGGCACGAATACGTGATATTCGATGTTTCCAATCGTTTTGCATCGATGGTAGGTAAGGATTCACTTCCCAGCGCCCGCAATCGTTCTTTCTATCGATAATTGGCACGAATACGTGATATTCGATGTTTCCAATCGTTTTGCATCGACGGTAGGTAAGGATTCACTTCCCAGCGCCCGCAATCGTTCTTTCTATCGATAATTGGCACGAATACGTGATATTCGATGTTTCCAATCGTTTTGCATCGACGGTAGGTAAGGATTCACTTCCCAGCGCCCGCAATCGTTCTTTCTATCGATAATTGGCACGAATACGTGATATTCGATGTTTCCAATCGTTTTGCATCGACGGTAGGTAAGGATTCACTTCCCAGCGCCCGCAATCGTTCTTTCTATCGATAATTGGCACGAATACGTGATATTCGATGTTTCCAATCGTTTTGCATCGACGGTAGGTAAGGATTCACTTCCCAGCTCCCGCAATCGTTCTTTCCAACGATAATTGGCACGAATACGTGATATTCGATGTTTCCAATCGTTTTGCATCGATGGTAGGTAAGGATTCACTTCCCAGCGCCCGCAATCGTTCTTTCTATCGATAATTGGCACGAATACGTGGTATTCGATGTTTCCAATCGTTTTGCATCGACTGTAGGTAAAGATTCACTTCCCAGCGCCCGCAATCGTTCTTTCTATCGATAATTGGCACGAATACGTGATATTCGATGTTTCCAATCGTTTTGCATCGACGGTAGGTAAGGATTCACTTCCCAGCGCCCGCAATCGTTCTTTCTATCGATAATTGGCACGAATACGTGATATTCGATGTTTCCAACCGTTTTGCATCGACGGTAGGTAAGGATTCACTTCCCAGCGCCCGCAATCGTTTTTTCTATCGATCTTTGGCACGAATACGTGATATTCGATGTTTCCAACCGTTTTGCATCGACGGTAGGTAAGGATTCACTTCCCAGCTCCCGCAATCGTTCTTTCCAACCATAATTGGCACGAATACGTGATATTCGATGTTTCCAATCGTTTTGCATCGACTGCAGGTAAAGATTCACTTCCCAGCGCCCGCAATCGTTCTTTCTATCGATAATTGGCACGAATACGTGATATTCGATGTTTCCAATCGTTTTGCATCGACGGTAGGTAAGGATTCACTTCCCAGCTCCCGCAATCGTTCTTTCTATCGATAATTGGCACGAATACGTGATATTCGATGTTTCCAATCGTTTTGCATCGATGGTAGGTAAGGATTCACTTCCCAGCGCCCGCAATCGTTCTTTCTATCGATAATTGGCACGAATACGTGATATTCGATGTTTCCAATCGTTTTGCATCGACGGTAGGTAAGGATTCACTTCCCAGCGCCCGCAATCGTTTTTTCTATCGATCTTTGGCACGAATACGTGATATTCGATGTTTCCAATCGTTTTGCATCGACGGTAGGTAAGGATTCACTTCCCAGCTCCCGCAATCGTTCTTTCTATCGATAATTGGCACGAATACGTGATATTCGATGTTTCCAATCGTTTTGCATCGATGGTAGGTAAGGATTCACTTCCCAGCGCCCGCAATCGTTCTTTCTATCGATAATTGGCACGAATACGTGATATTCGATGTTTCCAATCGTTTTGCATCGACGGTAGGTAAGGATTCACTTCCCAGCTCCCGCAATCGTTCTTTCCAACGATAATTGGCACGAATACGTGATATTCGATGTTTCCAATCGTTTTGCATCGATGGTAGGTAAGGATTCACTTCCCAGCGCCCGCAATCGTTCTTTCTATCGATAATTGGCACGAATACGTGATATTCGATGTTTCCAATCGTTTTGCATCGACGGTAGGTAAGGATTCACTTCCCAGCTCCCGCAATCGTTCTTTCTATCGATAATTGGCACGAATACGTGATATTCGATGTTTCCAATCGTTTTGCATCGATGGTAGGTAAGGATTCACTTCCCAGCGCCCGCAATCGTTCTTTCTATCGATAATTGGCACGAATACGTGATATTCGATGTTTCCAATCGTTTTGCATCGACGGTAGGTAAGGATTCACTTCCCAGCTCCCGCAATCGTTCTTTCTATCGATAATTGGCACGAATACGTGATATTCGATGTTTCCAACCGTTTTGCATCGACGGTAGGTAAGGATTCACTTCCCAGCTCCCGCAATCGTTCTTTCCAACCATAATTGGCACGAATACGTGATATTCGATGTTTCCAATCGTTTTGCATCGACTGCAGGTAAAGATTCACTTCCCAGCGCCCGCAATCGTTCTTTCTATCGATAATTGGCACGAATACGTGATATTCGATGTTTCCAATCGTTTTGCATCGACGGTAGGTAAGGATTCACTTCCCAGCTCCCGCAATCGTTCTTTCTATCGATAATTGGCACGAATACGTGATATTCGATGTTTCCAATCGTTTTGCATCGATGGTAGGTAAGGATTCACTTCCCAGCGCCCGCAATCGTTCTTTCTATCGATAATTGGCACGAATACGTGATATTCGATGTTTCCAATCGTTTTGCATCGACGGTAGGTAAGGATTCACTTCCCAGCGCCCGCAATCGTTTTTTCTATCGATCTTTGGCACGAATACGTGATATTCGATGTTTCCAATCGTTTTGCATCGACGGTAGGTAAGGATTCACTTCCCAGCTCCCGCAATCGTTCTTTCTATCGATAATTGGCACGAATACGTGATATTCGATGTTTCCAATCGTTTTGCATCGATGGTAGGTAAGGATTCACTTCCCAGCGCCCGCAATCGTTCTTTCTATCGATAATTGGCACGAATACGTGATATTCGATGTTTCCAATCGTTTTGCATCGACGGTAGGTAAGGATTCACTTCCCAGCTCCCGCAATCGTTCTTTCTATCGATAATTGGCACGAATACGTGATATTCGATGTTTCCAATCGTTTTGCATCGACGGTAGGTAAGGATTCACTTCCCAGCTCCCGCAATCGTTCTTTCTATCGATAATTGGCACGAATACGTGATATTCGATGTTTCCAATCGTTTTGCATCGACGGTAGGTAAGGATTCACTTCCCAGCTCCCGCAATCGTTCTTTCTATCGATAATTGGCACGAATACGTGATATTCGATGTTTCCAATCGTTTTGCATCGATGGTAGGTAAGGATTCACTTCCCAGCGCCCGCAATCGTTCTTTCTATCGATAATTGGCACGAATACGTGATATTCGATGTTTCCAATCGTTTTGCATCGACGGTAGGTAAGGATTCACTTCCCAGCTCCCGCAATCGTTCTTTCCAACGATAATTGGCACGAATACGTGATATTCGATGTTTCCAATCGTTTTGCATCGATGGTAGGTAAGGATTCACTTCCCAGCGCCCGCAATCGTTCTTTCTATCGATAATTGGCACGAATACGTGATATTCGATGTTTCCAATCGTTTTGCAACGACGGTAGGTAAGGATTCACTTCCCAGCGCCCGCAATCGTTCTTTCTATCGATAATTGGCACGAATACGTGATATTCGATGTTTCCAATCGTTTTGCATCGACGGTAGGTAAGGATTCACTTCCCAGCTCCCGCAATCGTTCTTTCCAACGATAATTGGCACGAATACGTGATATTCGATGTTTCCAATCGTTTTGCATCGATGGTAGGTAAGGATTCACTTCCCAGCGCCCGCAATCGTTCTTTCTATCGATAATTGGCACGAATACGTGGTATTCGATGTTTCCAATCGTTTTGCATCGACGGTAGGTAAGGATTCACTTCCCAGCTCCCGCAATCGTTCTTTCTATCGATAATTGGCACGAATAGGTTAAATTCGATGTTTCCATTCGTCCTGCATCGACGGTAGGTAAAGATTCACTTCCAAGCTCCCGCAATCGTTCTTTCTAACGATAATTGGCACGAATACGTGATATTCGATGTTTCCAATCGTTTTGCATCGATGGAAGGTAAGGATTCACATCCCAGCGCCCGCAATCGTTCTTTCTATCGATAATTGGCACGAATACGTGATATTCGATGTTTCCAACCGTTTTGCATCGACGGTAGGTAAGGATTCACTTCCCAGCTCCCGCAATCGTTCTTTCTATCGATAATTGGCACGAATACGTGATATTCGATGTTTCCAATCGTTTTGCATCGATGGAAGGTAAGGATTCACATCCCAGCGCCCGCAATCGTTCTTTCTATCGATAATTGGCACGAATACGTGATATTCGATGTTTCCAACCGTTTTGCACCGACGGTAGGTAAGGATTCACTTCCCAGCTCCCGCAATCGTTCTTTCCAACGATAATTGGCACGAATACGTGATATTCGATGTTTCCAATCGTTTTGCATCGACGGTAGGTAAGGATTCACTTCCCAGCTCCCGCAATCGTTCTTTCTATCGATAATTGGCACGAATACGTGATATTCGATGTTTCCAATCGTTTTGCATCGATGGAAGGTAAGGATTCACATCCCAGCGCCCGCAATCGTTCTTTCTATCGATAATTGGCACGAATACGTGATATTCGATGTTTCCAACCGTTTTGCATCGACGGTAGGTAAGGATTCACTTCCCAGCTCCCGCAATCGTTCTTTCTATCGATAATTGGCACGAATACGTGATATTCGATGTTTCCAATCGTTTTTCATCGATGGAAGGTAAGGATTCACATCCCAGCGCCCGCAATCGTTCTTTCTATCGATAATTGGCACGAATACGTGATATTCGATGTTTCCAACCGTTTTGCATCGACGGTAGGTAAGGATTCACTTCCCAGCTCCCGCAATCGTTCTTTCCAACCATAATTGGCACGAATACGTGATATTCGATGTTTCCAATCGTTTTGCATCGACTGCAGGTAAAGATTCACTTCCCAGCGCCCGCAATCGTTCTTTCTATCGATAATTGGCACGAATACGTGATATTCGATGTTTCCAATCGTTTTGCATCGATGGTAGGTAAGGATTCACTTCCCAGCGCCCGCAATCGTTCTTTCTATCGATAATTGGCACGAATACGTGATATTCGATGTTTCCAATCGTTTTGCATCGACGGTAGGTAAGGATTCACTTCCCAGCTCCCGCAATCGTTCTTTCCAACGATAATTGGCACGAATACGTGATATTCGATGTTTCCAATCGTTTTGCATCGATGGTAGGTAAGGATTCACTTCCCAGCGCCCGCAATCGTTCTTTCTATCGATAATTGGCACGAATACGTGATATTCGATGTTTCCAATCGTTTTGCATCGACGGTAGGTAAGGATTCACTTCCCAGCTCCCGCAATCGTTCTTTCTATCGATAATTGGCACGAATACGTGATATTCGATGTTTCCAATCGTTTTGCATCGATGGTAGGTAAGGATTCACTTCCCAGCGCCCGCAATCGTTCTTTCTATCGATAATTGGCACGAATACGTGATATTCGATGTTTCCAATCGTTTTGCATCGACGGTAGGTAAGGATTCACTTCCCAGCTCCCGCAATCGTTCTTTCTATCGATAATTGGCACGAATACGTGATATTCGATGTTTCCAATCGTTTTGCATCGACGGTAGGTAAGGATTCACTTCCCAGCTCCCGCAATCGTTCTTTCTATCGATAATTGGCACGAATACGTGATATTCGATGTTTCCAATCGTTTTGCATCGACGGTAGGTAAGGATTCACTTCCCAGCTCCCGCAATCGTTCTTTCTATCGATAATTGGCACGAATACGTGATATTCGATGTTTCCAATCGTTTTGCATCGATGGTAGGTAAGGATTCACTTCCCAGCGCCCGCAATCGTTCTTTCTATCGATAATTGGCACGAATACGTGATATTCGATGTTTCCAATCGTTTTGCATCGACGGTAGGTAAGGATTCACTTCCCAGCTCCCGCAATCGTTCTTTCCAACGATAATTGGCACGAATACGTGATATTCGATGTTTCCAATCGTTTTGCATCGATGGTAGGTAAGGATTCACTTCCCAGCGCCCGCAATCGTTCTTTCTATCGATAATTGGCACGAATACGTGATATTCGATGTTTCCAATCGTTTTGCATCGACGGTAGGTAAGGATTCACTTCCCAGCGCCCGCAATCGTTCTTTCTATCGATAATTGGCACGAATACGTGATATTCGATGTTTCCAATCGTTTTGCATCGACGGTAGGTAAGGATTCACTTCCCAGCTCCCGCAATCGTTCTTTCCAACGATAATTGGCACGAATACGTGATATTCGATGTTTCCAATCGTTTTGCATCGATGGTAGGTAAGGATTCACTTCCCAGCGCCCGCAATCGTTCTTTCTATCGATAATTGGCACGAATACGTGGTATTCGATGTTTCCAATCGTTTTGCATCGACGGTAGGTAAGGATTCACTTCCCAGCTGCCGCAATCGTTGTTTCTATCGATAATTGGCACGAATAGGTTAAATTCGATGTTTCCATTCGTCCTGCATCGACGGTAGGTAAAGATTCACTTCCAAGCTCCCGCAATCGTTCTTTCTATCGATAATTGGCACGAATACGTGATATTCGATGTTTCCAATCGTTTTGCATCGATGGAAGGTAAGGATTCACATCCCAGCGCCCGCAATCGTTCTTTCTATCGATAATTGGCACGAATACGTGATATTCGATGTTTCCAACCGTTTTGCATCGACGGTAGGTAAGGATTCACTTCCCAGCGCCCGCAATCGTTTTTTCTATCGATCTTTGGCACGAATACGTGATATTCGATGTTTCCAATCGTTTTGCATCGACTGTAGGTAAAGATTCACTTCCCAGCGCCCGCAATCGTTCTTTCTATCGATAATTGGCACGAATACGTGATATTCGATGTTTCCAATCGTTTTGCATCGACGGTAGGTAAGGATTCACTTCCCAGCGCCCGCAATCGTTCTTTCTATCGATAATTGGCACGAATACGTGATATTCGATGTTTCCAACCGTTTTGCATCGACGGTAGGTAAGGATTCACTTCCCAGCGCCCGCAATCGTTTTTTCTATCGATCTTTGGCACGAATACGTGATATTCGATGTTTCCAATCGTTTTGCATCGACTGTAGGTAAAGATTCACTTCTCAGCGCCCGCAATCGTTCTTTCTATCGATAATTGGCACGAATACGTGATATTCGATGTTTCCAATCGTTTTGCATCGACGGTAGGTAAGGATTCACTTCCCAGCTCCCGCAATCGTTCTTTCTATCGATAATTGGCACGAATACGTGATATTCAATGTTTCCAATCGTTTTGCATCGACGGTAGGTAAGGATTCACTTCCCAGCTCCCGCAATCGTTCTTTCCAACGATAATTGGCACGAATACGTGATATTCGATGTTTCCAATCGTTTTGCATCGATGGTAGGTAAGGATTCACTTCCCAGCGCCCGCAATCGTTCTTTCTATCGATAATTGGCACGAATACGTGGTATTCGATGTTTCCAATCGTTTTGCATCGACGGTAGGTAAGGATTCACTTCCCAGCTGCCGCAATCGTTGTTTCTATCGATAATTGGCACGAATAGGTTAAATTCGATGTTTCCATTCGTCCTGCATCGACGGTAGGTAAAGATTCACTTCCAAGCTCCCGCAATCGTTCTTTCTATCGATAATTGGCACGAATACGTGATATTCGATGTTTCCAATCGTTTTGCATCGATGGAAGGTAAGGATTCACATCCCAGCGCCCGCAATCGTTCTTTCTATCGATAATTGGCACGAATACGTGATATTCGATGTTTCCAACCGTTTTGCATCGACGGTAGGTAAGGATTCACTTCCCAGCTCCCGCAATCGTTCTTTCTATCGATAATTGGCACGAATACGTGATATTCGATGTTTCCAATCGTTTTGCATCGATGGAAGGTAAGGATTCACATCCCAGCGCCCGCAATCGTTCTTTCTATCGATAATTGGCACGAATACGTGATATTCGATGTTTCCAACCGTTTTGCACCGACGGTAGGTAAGGATTCACTTCCCAGCTCCCGCAATCGTTCTTTCCAACGATAATTGGCAGGAATACGTGATATTCGATGTTTCCAATCGTTTTGCATCGACGGTAGGTAAGGATTCACTTCCCAGCTCCCGCAATCGTTCTTTCTATCGATAATTGGCACGAATACGTGATATTCGATGTTTCCAATCGTTTTGCATCGATGGAAGGTAAGGATTCACATCCCAGCGCCCGCAATCGTTCTTTCTATCGATAATTGGCACGAATACGTGATATTCGATGTTTCCAACCGTTTTGCATCGACGGTAGGTAAGGATTCACTTCCCAGCTCCCGCAATCGTTCTTTCTATCGATAATTGGCACGAATACGTGATATTCGATGTTTCCAATCGTTTTTCATCGATGGAAGGTAAGGATTCACATCCCAGCGCCCGCAATCGTTCTTTCTATCGATAATTGGCACGAATACGTGATATTCGATGTTTCCAACCGTTTTGCATCGACGGTAGGTAAGGATTCACTTCCCAGCTCCCGCAATCGTTCTTTCCAACGATAATTGGCACGAATACGTGATATTCGATGTTTCCAATCGTTTTGCATCGACTGCAGGTAAAGTTTCACTTCCCAGCGCCCGCAATCGTTCTTTCTATCGATAATTGGCACGAATACGTGATATTCGATGTTTCCAATCGTTTTGCATCGACGGTAGGTAAGGATTCACTTCCCAGCTCCCGCAATCGTTCTTTCTATCGATAATTGGCACGAATACGTGATATTCGATGTTTCCAATCGTTTTGCATCGATGGTAGGTAAGGATTCACTTCCCAGCGCCCGCAATCGTTCTTTCTATCGATAATTGGCACGAATACGTGATATTCGATGTTTCCAATCGTTTTGCATCGACGGTAGGTAAGGATTCACTTCCCAGCTCCCGCAATCGTTCTTTCCAACGATAATTGGCACGAATACGTGATATTCGATGTTTCCAATCGTTTTGCATCGATGGTAGGTAAGGATTCACTTCCCAGCGCCCGCAATCGTTCTTTCTATCGATAATTGGCACGAATACGTGATATTCGATGTTTCCAATCGTTTTGCATCGACGGTAGGTAAGTATTCACTTCCCAGGTCCCGCAATCGTTCTTTCTATCGATAATTGGCACGAATACGTGATATTCGATGTTTCCAATCGCTTTGCATCGACGGTAGGTAAGGATTCACTTCCCAGCTCCCGCAATCGGTCTTTCCATCGATAATTGGCACGAATACGTGATATTCGATGTTTCCAATCGTTTTGCATCGACGGTAGGTAAGGATTCACTTCCCAGCGCCCGCAATCGTTCTTTCTATCTATAATTGGCACGAAGGCGTGTTATTCGATGTTTTCAATCGTTTGCATCGACGGTAGATAAGGATTCACTTCCCAGCTCCCGCAATCGTTCTTTCTATCGATAATTGGCACGAGTACGTGATATTCGATGTTTCCAATCGTTTTGCATCGACGGTAGGTAAGGATTCACTTCCCAGCTCCCGCAATCGTTCTTTCTATCGATAATTGGCACGAATGCGTGATATTCGATGTTTCCAATCGTTTTGCATCGATGGAAGGTAAGGTTTCACATCCCAGCGCCCGCAATCGTTCTTTCTATCGATAATTGGCACGAATACGTGATATTCGATGTTTCCAACCGTTTTGCATCGACGGTAGGTAAGGATTCACTTCCCAGCTCCCGCAATCGTTCTTTCTAACGATAATTGGCACGAATGCGTGATATTCGATGTTTCCAATCGTTTTGCATCGATGGTAGGTAAGGATTCACTTCCCAGCGCCCGCAATCGTTCTTTCTATCGATAATTGGCACGAATACGTGATATTCGATGTTTCCAATCGTTTTGCATCGACGGTAGGTAAGTATTCACTTCCCAGGTCCCGCAATCGTTCTTTCTATCGATAATTGGCACGAATACGTGATATTCGATGTTTCCAATCGCTTTGCATCGACGGTAGGTAAGGATTCACTTCCCAGCTCCCGCAATCGGTCTTTCCATTGATAATTGGCACGAATACGTGATATTCGATGTTTCCAATCGTTTTGCATCGACGGTAGGTAAGGATTCACTTCCCAGCGCCCGCAATCGTTCTTTCTATCTATAATTGGCACGAAGGCGTGTTATTCGATGTTTTCAATCGTTTGCATCGACGGTAGATAAGGATTCACTTCCCAGCTCCCGCAATCGTTCTTTCTATCGATAATTGGCACGAGTACGTGATATTCGATGTTTCCAATCGTTTTGCATCGACGGTAGGTAAGGATTCACTTCCCAGCTCCCGCAATCGTTCTTTCTATCGATAATTGGCACGAATGCGTGATATTCGATGTTTCCAATCGTTTTGCATCGATGGAAGGTAAGGTTTCACATCCCAGCGCCCGCAATCGTTCTTTCTATCGATAATTGGCACGAATACGTGATATTCGATGTTTCCAACCGTTTTGCATCGACGGTAGGTAAGGATTCACTTCCCAGCTCCCGCAATCGTTCTTTCTAACGATAATTGGCACGAATGCGTGATATTCGATGTTTCCAATCGTTTTGCATCGATGGTAGGTAAGGATTCACTTCCCAGCGCCCGCAATCGTTCTTTCTATCGATAATTGGCACGAATACGTGATATTCGATGTTTCCAATCGTTTTGCATCGACGGTAGGTAAGGATTCACTTCCCAGCGCCCGCAATCGTTTTTTCTATCGATCTTTGGCACGAATACGTGATATTCGATCTTTCCAACCGTTTTGCATCGACGGTAGGTAAGGATTCACTTCCCAGCGCCCGCAATCGTTTTTTCTATCGATCTTTGGCACGAATACGTGATATTCGATGTTTCCAATCGTTTTGCATCGACTGTAGGTAAAGATTCACTTCCCAGCGCCCGCAATCGTTCTTTCTATCGATAATTGGCACGAATACGTGATATTCAATGTTTCCAATCGTTTTGCATCGACGGTAGGTAAGGATTCACTTCCCAGCTCCCGCAATCGTTCTTTCCAACGATAATTGGCACGAATACGTGATATTCGATGTTTCCAATCGTTTTGCATCGATGGTATGTAAGGATTCACTTCCCAGCGCCCGCAATCGTTCTTTCTATCGATAATTGGCACGAATACGTGGTATTCGATGTTTCCAATCGTTTTGCATCGACGGTAGGTAAGGATTCACTTCCCAGCTGCCGCAATCGTTGTTTCTATCGATAATTGGCACGAATAGGTTAAATTCGATGTTTCCATTCGTCCTGCATCGACGGTAGGTAAAGATTCACTTCCAAGCTCCCGCAATCGTTCTTTCTATCGATAATTGGCACGAATACGTGATATTCGATGTTTCCAATCGTTTTGCATCGATGGAAGGTAAGGATTCACATCCCAGCGCCCGCAATCGTTCTTTCTATCGATAATTGGCACGAATACGTGATATTCGATGTTTCCAACCGTTTTGCATCGACGGTAGGTAAGGATTCACTTCCCAGCTCCCGCAATCGTTCTTTCTATCGATAATTGGCACGAATACGTGATATTCGATGTTTCCAATCGTTTTGCATCGATGGAAGGTAAGGATTCACATCCCAGCGCCCGCAATCGTTCTTTCTATCGATAATTGGCACGAATACGTGATATTCGATGTTTCCAACCGTTTTGCATCGACGGTAGGTAAGGATTCACTTCCCAGCTCCCGCAATCGTTCTTTCCAACGATAATTGGCACGAATACGTGATATTCGACGTTTCCAATCGTTTTGCATCGATGGTAGGTAAGGATTCACTTCCCAGCGCCCGCAATCGTTCTTTCTATCGATAATTGGCACGAATACGTGGTATTCGATGTTTCCAATCGTTTTGCATCGACGGTAGGTAAGGATTCACTTCCCAGCTGCCGCAATCGTTGTTTCTATCGATAATTGGCACGAATAGGTTAAATTCGATGTTTCCATTCGTCCTGCATCGACGGTAGGTAAAGATTCACTTCCAAGCTCCCGCAATCGTTCTTTCTATCGATAATTGGCACGAATACGTGATATTCGATGTTTCCAATCGTTTTGCATCGATGGAAGGTAAGGATTCACATCCCAGCGCCCGCAATCGTTCTTTCTATCGATAATTGGCACGAATACGTGATATTCGATGTTTCCAACCGTTTTGCATCGACGGTAGGTAAGGATTCACTTCCCAGCTCCCGCAATCGTTCTTTCTATCGATAATTGGCACGAATACGTGATATTCGATGTTTCCAATCGTTTTGCATCGATGGAAGGTAAGGATTCACATCCCAGCGCCCGCAATCGTTCTTTCTATCGATAATTGGCACGAATACGTGATATTCGATGTTTCCAACCGTTTTGCATCGACGGTAGGTAAGGATTCACTTCCCAGCTCCCGCAATCGTTCTTTCTATCGATAATTGGCACGAATACGTGATATTCGATGTTTCCAATCGTTTTGCATCGATGGAAGGTAAGGATTCACATCCCAGCGCCCGCAATCGTTCTTTCTATCGATAATTGGCACGAATACGTGATATTCGATGTTTCCAACCGTTTTGCATCGACGGTAGGTAAGGATTCACTTCCCAGCTCCCGCAATCGTTCTTTCTATCGATAATTGGCACGAATACGTGATATTCGATGTTTCCAATCGTTTTGCATCGACGGTAGGTAAGGATTCACTTCCCAGCGCCCGCAATCGTTTTTTCTATCGATCTTTGGCACGAATACGTGATATTCGATCTTTCCAACCGTTTTGCATCGACGGTAGGTAAGGATTCACTTCCCAGCGCCCGCAATCGTTTTTTCTATCGATCTTTGGCACGAATACGTGATATTCGATGTTTCCAATCGTTTTGCATCGACTGTAGGTAAAGATTCACTTCCCAGCGCCCGCAATCGTTCTTTCTATCGATAATTGGCACGAATACGTGATATTCGATGTTTCCAATCGTTTTGCATCGACGGTAGGTAAGGATTCACTTCCCAGCGCCCGCAATCGTTCTTTCTATCGATAATTGGCACGAATACGTGATATTCGATGTTTCCAATCGTTTTGCATCGACGGTAGGTAAGGATTCACTTCCCAGCGCCCGCAATCGTTTTTTCTATCGATCTTTGGCACGAATACGTGATATTCGATCTTTCCAACCGTTTTGCAACGACGGTAGGTAAGGATTCACTTCCCAGCGCCCGCAATCGTTTTTTCTATCGATCTTTGGCACGAATACGTGATATTCGATGTTTCCAATCGTTTTGCATCGACTGTAGGTAAAGATTCACTTCCCAGCGCCCGCAATCGTTCTTTCTATCGATAATTGGCACGAATACGTGATATTCGATGTTTCCAATCGTTTTGCATCGACGGTAGGTAAGGATTCACTCCCCAGCTCCCGCAATCGTTCTTTCTATCGATAATTGGCACGAATACGTGATATTCAATGTTTCCAATCGTTTTGCATCGACGGTAGGTAAGGATTCACTTCCCAGCTCCCGCAATCGTTCTTTCCAACGATAATTGGCACGAATACGTGATATTCGATGTTTCCAATCGTTTTGCATCGATGGTAGGTAAGGATTCACTTCCCAGCGCCCGCAATCGTTCTTTCTATCGATAATTGGCACGAATACGTGGTATTCGATGTTTCCAATCGTTTTGCATCGACGGTAGGTAAGGATTCACTTCCCAGCTGCCGCAATCGTTGTTTCTATCGATAATTGGCACGAATAGGTTAAATTCGATGTTTCCATTCGTCCTGCATCGACGGTAGGTAAAGATTCACTTCCAAGCTCCCGCAATCGTTCTTTCTATCGATAATTGGCACGAATACGTGATATTCGATGTTTCCAATCGTTTTGCATCGATGGAAGGTAAGGATTCACATCCCAGCGCCCGCAATCGTTCTTTCTATCGATAATTGGCACGAATACGTGATATTCGATGTTTCCAACCGTTTTGCATCGACGGTAGGTAAGGATTCACTTCCCAGCTCCCGCAATCGTTCTTTCTATCGATAATTGGCACGAATACGTGATATTCGATGTTTCCAATCGTTTTGCATCGATGGACGGTAAGGATTCACATCCCAGCGCCCGCAATCGTTCTTTCTATCGATAATTGGCACGAATACGTGATATTCGATGTTTCCAACCGTTTTGCAACGACGGTAGGTAAGGATTCACTTCCCAGCTCCCGCAATCGTTCTTTCCAACGATAATTGGCACGAATACGTGATATTCGATGTTTCCAATCGTTTTGCATCGACGGTAGGTAAGGATTCACTTCCCAGCTCCCGCAATCGTTCTTTCTATCGATAATTGGCACGAATACGTGATATTCGATGTTTCCAATCGTTTTGCATCGATGGAAGGTAAGGATTCACATCCCAGCGCCCGCAATCGTTCTTTCTATCGATAATTGGCACGAATACGTGATATTCGATGTTTCCAACCGTTTTGCATCGACGGTAGGTAAGGATTCACTTCCCAGCTCCCGCAATCGTTCTTTCTATCGATAATTGGCACGAATACGTGATATTCGATGTTTCCAATCGTTTTGCATCGATGGAAGGTAAGGATTCACATCCCAGCGCCCGCAATCGTTCTTTCTATCGATAATTGGCACGAATACGTGATATTCGATGTTTCCAACCGTTTTGCATCGACGGTAGGTAAGGAATCACTTCCCAGCTCCCGCAATCGTTCTTTCCAACGATAATTGGCACGAATACGTGATATTCGATGTTTCCAATCGTTTTGCATCTACTGCAGGTAAAGATTCACTTCCCAGCGCCCGCAATCGTTCTTTCTATCGATAATTGGCACGAATACGTGATATTCGATGTTTCCAATCGTTTTGCATCGACGGTAGGTAAGGATTCACTTCCCAGCTGCCGCAATCGTTGTTTCTATCGATAATTGGCACGAATAGGTTAAATTCGATGTTTCCATTCGTCCTGCATCGACGGTAGGTAAAGATTCACTTCCAAGCTCCCGCAATCGTTCTTTCTATCGATAATTGGCACGAATACGTGATATTCGATGTTTCCAATCGTTTTGCATCGATGGAAGGTAAGGATTCACATCCCAGCGCCCGCAATCGTTCTTTCTATCGATAATTGGCACGAATACGTGATATTCGATGTTTCCAACCGTTTTGCATCGACGGTAGGTAAGGATTCACTTCCCAGCTCCCGCAATCGTTCTTTCTATCGATAATTGGCACGAATACGTGATATTCGATGTTTCCAATCGTTTTGCATCGATGGACGGTAAGGATTCACATCCCAGCGCCCGCAATCGTTCTTTCTATCGATAATTGGCACGAATACGTGATATTCGATGTTTCCAACCGTTTTGCAACGACGGTAGGTAAGGATTCACTTCCCAGCTCCCGCAATCGTTCTTTCCAACGATAATTGGCACGAATACGTGATATTCGATGTTTCCAATCGTTTTGCATCGACGGTAGGTAAGGATTCACTTCCCAGCTCCCGCAATCGTTCTTTCTATCGATAATTGGCACGAATACGTGATATTCGATGTTTCCAATCGTTTTGCATCGATGGAAGGTAAGGATTCACATCCCAGCGCCCGCAATCGTTCTTTCTATCGATAATTGGCACGAATACGTGATATTCGATGTTTCCAACCGTTTTGCATCGACGGTAGGTAAGGATTCACTTCCCAGCTCCCGCAATCGTTCTTTCTATCGATAATTGGCACGAATACGTGATATTCGATGTTTCCAATCGTTTTGCATCTACTGCAGGTAAAGATTCACTTCCCAGCGCCCGCAATCGTTCTTTCTATCGATAATTGGCACGAATACGTGATATTCGATGTTTCCAATCGTTTTGCATCGACGGTAGGTAAGGATTCACTTCCCAGCTCCCGCAATCGTTCTTTCTATCGATAATTGGCACGAATACGTGACATTCGATGTTTCCAATCGTTTTGCATCGATGGTAGGTAAGGATTCACTTCCCAGCGCCCGCAATCGTTCTTTCTATCGATAATTGGCACGAATACGTGATATTCGATGTTTCCAATCGTTTTGCATCGACGGTAGGTAAGGATTCACTTCCCAGCGCCCGCAATCGTTTTTTCTATCGATCTTTGGCACGAATACGTGATATTCGATGTTTCCAATCGGTTTGCATCGACTGTAGGTAAAGATTCACTTCCCAGCGCCCGCAATCGTTCTTTCTATCGATAATTGGCACGAATACGTGATATTCGATGTTTCCAATCGTTTTGCATCGACGGTAGGTAAGGATTCACTTCCCAGCTCCCGCAATCGTTCTTTCTATCGATAATTGGCACGAATACGTGATATTCAATGTTTCCAATCGTTTTGCATCGACGGTAGGTAAGGATTCACTTCCCAGCTCCCGCAATCGTTCTTTCCAACGATAATTGGCACGAATACGTGATATTCGATGTTTCCAATCGTTTTGCATCGATGGTAGGTAAGGATTCACTTCCCAGCGCCCGCAATCGTTCTTTCTATCGATAATTGGCACGAATACGTGGTATTCGATGTTTCCAATCGTTTTGCATCGACGGTAGGTAAGGATTCACTTCCCAGCTGCCGCAATCGTTGTTTCTATCGATAATTTGCACGAATAGGTTAAATTCGATGTTTCCATTCGTCCTGCATCGACGGTAGGTAAAGATTCACTTCCAAGCTCCCGCAATCGTTCTTTCTATCGATAATTGGCACGAATACGTGATATTCGATGTTTCCAATCGTTTTGCATCGATGGAAGGTAAGGATTCACATCCCAGCGCCCGCAATCGTTCTTTCTATCGATAATTGGCACGAATACGTGATATTCGATGTTTCCAACCGTTTTGCATCGACGGTAGGTAAGGATTCACTTCCCAGCTCCCGCAATCGTTCTTTCTATCGATAATTGGCACGAATACGTGATATTCGATGTTTCCAATCGTTTTGCATCGATGGAAGGTAAGGATTCACATCCCAGCGCCCGCAATCGTTCTTTCTATCGATAATTGGCACGAATACGTGATATTCGATGTTTCCAACCGTTTTGCATCGACGGTAGGTAAGGATTCACTTCCCAGCTCCCGCAATCGTTCTTTCCAACGATAATTGGCACGAATACGTGATATTCGATGTTTCCAATCGTTTTGCATCGACGGTAGGTAAGGATTCACTTCCCAGCTCCCGCAATCGTTCTTTCTATCGATAATTGGCACGAATACGTGATATTCGATGTTTCCAATCGTTTTGCATCGATGGAAGGTAAGGATTCACATCCCAGCGCCCGCAATCGTTCTTTCTATCGATAATTGGCACGAATACGTGATATTCGATGTTTCCAATCGTTTTGCATCGATGGAAGGTAAGGATTCACATCCCAGCGCCCGCAATCGTTCTTTCTATCGATAATTGGCACGAATACGTGATATTCGATGTTTCCAACCGTTTTGCATCGACGATAGGTAAGGATTCACTTCCCAGCTCCCGCAATCGTTCTTTCTATCGATAATTGGCACGAATACGTGATATTCGATGTTTCCAATCGTTTTGCATCGATGGAAGGTAAGGATTCACATCCCAGCGCCCGCAATCGTTCTTTCTATCGATAATTGGCACGAATACGTGATATTCGATGTTTCCAACCGTTTTGCATCGACGGTAGGTAAGGATTCACTTCCCAGCTCCCGCAATCGTTCTTTCCAACGATAATTGGCACGAATACATGATATTCGATGTTTCCAATCGTTTTGCATCGACTGCAGGTAAAGATTCACTTCCCAGCGCCCGCAATCGTTCTTTCTATCGATAATTGGCACGAATACGTGATATTCGATGTTTCCAATCGTTTTGCATCGACGGTAGGTAAGGATTCACTTCCCAGCTCCCGCAATCGTTCTTTCTATCGATAATTGGCACGAATACGTGATATTCCATGTTTCCAATCGTTTTGCATCGATGGTAGGTAAGGATTCACTTCCCAGCGCCCGCAATCGTTCTTTCTATCGATAATTGGCACGAATACGTGATATTCGATGTTTCCAATCGTTTTGCATCGACGGTAGGTAAGGATTCACTTCCCAGCTCCCGCAATCGTTCTTTCCAACGATAATTGGCACGAATACGTGATATTCGATGTTTCCAATCGTTTTGCATCGATGGTAGGTAAGGATTCACTTCCCAGCGCCCGCAATCGTTCTTTCTATCGATAATTGGCACGAATACGTGATATTCGATGTTTCCAATCGTTTTGCATCGACGGTAGGTAAGGATTCACTTCCCAGGTCCCGCAATCGTTCTTTCTATCGATAATTGGCACGAATACGTGATATTCGATGTTTCCAATCGCTTTGCATCGACGGTAGGTAAGGATTCACTTCCCAGCTCCCGCAATCGGTCTTTCCATCGATAATTGGCACGAATACGTGATATTCGATGTTTCCAATCGTTTTGCATCGACGGTAGGTAAGGATACACTTCCCAGCGCCCGCAATCGTTCTTTCTATCTATAATTGGCACGAAGGCGTGTTATTCGATGTTTTCAATCGTTTGCATCGACGGTAGATAAGGATTCACTTCCCAGCTCCCGCAATCGTTCTTTCTATCGATAATTGGCACGAGTACGTGATATTCGATGTTTCCAATCGTTTTGCATCGACGGTAGGTAAGGATTCACTTCCCAGCTCCCGCAATCGTTCTTTCTATCGATAATTGGCACGAATGCGTGATATTCGATGTTTCCAATCGTTATGCATCGATGGAAGGTAAGGATTCACATCCCAGCGCCCGCAATCGTTCTTTCTATCGATAATTGGCACGAATACGTGATATTCGATGTTTCCAACCGTTTTGCATCGACGGTAGGTAAGGATTCACTTCCCAGCTCCCGCAATCGTTCTTTCTAACGATAATTGGCACGAATGCGTGATATTCGATGTTTCCAATCGTTTTGCATCGATGGTAGGTAAGGATTCACTTCCCAGCGCCCGCAATCGTTCTTTCTATCGATAATTGGCACGAATACGTGATATTCGATGTTTCCAATCGTTTTGCATCGACGCTAGGTAAGGATTCACTTCCCAGCGCCCGCAATCGTTTTTTCTATCGATCTTTGGCACGAATACGTGATATTCGATCTTTCCAAACGTTTTGCATCGACGGTAGGTAAGGATTCACTTCCCAGCGCCCGCAATCGTTTTTTCTATCGATCTTTGGCACGAATACGTGATATTCGATGTTTCCAATCGTTTTGCATCGACTGTAGGTAAAGATTCACTTCCCAGCGCCCGCAATCGTTCTTTCTATCGATAATTGGCACGAATACGTGATATTCGATGTTTCCAATCGTTTTGCATCGACGGTAGGTAAGGATTCACTTCCCAGCTCCCGCAATCGTTCTTTCTATCGATAATTGGCACGAATACGTGATATTCAATGTTTCCAATCGTTTTGCATCGACGGTAGGTAAGGATTCACTTCCCAGCTCCCGCAATCGTTCTTTCCAACGATAAGTGGCACGAATACGTGATATTCGATGTTTCCAAACGTTTTGCATCGATGGTAGGTAAGGATTCACTTCCCAGCGCCCGCAATCGTTCTTTCTATCGATAATTGGCACGAATACGTGGTATTCGATGTTTCCAATCGTTTTGCATCGACGGTAGGTAAGGATTCACTTCCCAGCTGCCGCAATCGTTGTTTCTATCGATAATTGGCACGAATAGGTTAAATTCGATGTTTCCATTCGTCCTGCATCGACGGTAGGTAAAGATTCACTTCCAAGCTCCCGCAATCGTTCTTTCTATCGATAATTGGCACGAATACGTGATATTCGATGTTTCCAATCGTTTTGCATCGATGGAAGGTAAGGATTCACATCCCAGCGCCCGCAATCGTTCTTTCTATCGATAATTGGCACGAATACGTGATATTCGATGTTTCCAACCGTTTTGCATCGACGGTAGGTAAGGATTCACTTCCCAGCTCCCGCAATCGTTCTTTCTATCGATAATTGGCACGAATACGTGATATTCGATGTTTCCAATCGTTTTGCATCGATGGAAGGTAAGGATTCACATCCCAGCGCCCGCAATCGTTCTTTCTATCGATAATTGGCACGAATACGTGATATTCGATGTTTCCAACCGTTTTGCATCGACGGTAGGTAAGGATTCACTTCCCAGCTCCCGCAATCGTTCTTTCCAACGATAATTGGCACGAATACGTGATATTCGATGTTTCCAATCGTTTTGCATCGACGGTAGGTAAGGATTCACTTCCCAGCTCCCGCAATCGTTCTTTCTATCGATAATTGGCACGAATACGTGATATTCGATGTTTCCAATCGTTTTGCATCGATGGAAGGTAAGGATTCACATCCCAGCGCCCGCAATCGTTCTTTCTATCGATAATTGGCACGAATACGTGATATTCGATGTTTCCAATCGTTTTGCATCGATGGAAGGTAAGGATTCACATCCCAGCGCCCGCAATCGTTCTTTCTATCGATAATTGGCACGAATACGTGATATTCGATGTTTCCAACCGTTTTGCATCGACGATAGGTAAGGATTCACTTCCCAGCTCCCGCAATCGTTCTTTCTATCGATAATTGGCACGAATACGTGATATTCGATGTTTCCAATCGTTTTGCATCGATGGAAGGTAAGGATTCACATCCCAGCGCCCGCAATCGTTCTTTCTATCGATAATTGGCACGAATACGTGATATTCGATGTTTCCAACCGTTTTGCATCGACGGTAGGTAAGGATTCACTTCCCAGCTCCCGCAATCGTTCTTTCCAACGATAATTGGCACGAATACGTGATATTCGATGTTTCCAATCGTTTTGCATCGACTGCAGGTAAAGATTCACTTCCCAGCGCCCGCAATCGTTCTTTCTATCGATAATTGGCACGAATACGTGATATTCGATGTTTCCAATCGTTTTGCATCGACGGTAGGTAAGGATTCACTTCCCAGCTCCCGCAATCGTTCTTTCTATCGATAATTGGCACGAATACGTGATATTCCATGTTTCCAATCGTTTTGCATCGATGGTAGGTAAGGATTCACTTCCCAGCGCCCGCAATCGTTCTTTCTATCGATAATTGGCACGAATACGTGATATTCGATGTTTCCAATCGTTTTGCATCGACGGTAGGTAAGGATTCACTTCCCAGCTCCCGCAATCGTTCTTTCCAACGATAATTGGCACGAATACGTGATATTCGATGTTTCCAATCGTTTTGCATCGATGGTAGGTAAGGATTCACTTCCCAACGCCCGCAATCGTTCTTTCTATCGATAATTGGCACGAATACGTGATATTCGATGTTTCCAATCGTTTTGCATCGACGGTAGGTAAGGATTCACTTCCCAGGTCCCGCAATCGTTCTTTCTATCGATAATTGGCACGAATACGTGATATTCGATGTTTCCAATCGCTTTGCATCGACGGTAGGTAAGGATTCACTTCCCAGCTCCCGCAATCGGTCTTTCCATCGATAATTGGCACGAATACGTGATATTCGATGTTTCCAATCGTTTTGCATCGACGGTAGGTAAGGATTCACTTCCCAGCGCCCGCAATCGTTCTTTCTATCTATAATTGGCACGAAGGCGTGTTATTCGATGTTTTCAATCGTTTGCATCGACGGTAGATAAGGATTCACTTCCCAGCTCCCGCAATCGTTCTTTCTATCGATAATTGGCACGAGTACGTGATATTCGATGTTTCCAATCGTTTTGCATCGACGGTAGGTAAGGATTCACTTCCCAGCTCCCGCAATCGTTCTTTCTATCGATAATTGGCACGAATGCGTGATATTCGATGTTTCCAATCGTTATGCATCGATGGAAGGTAAGGATTCACATCCCAGCGCCCGCAATCGTTCTTTCTATCGATAATTGGCACGAATACGTGATATTCGATGTTTCCAACCGTTTTGCATCGACGGTAGGTAAGGATTCACTTCCCAGCTCCCGCAATCGTTCTTTCTAACGATAATTGGCACGAATGCGTGATATTCGATGTTTCCAATCGTTTTGCATCGATGGTAGGTAAGGATTCACTTCCCAGCGCCCGCAATCGTTCTTTCTATCGATAATTGGCACGAATACGTGATATTCGATGTTTCCAATCGTTTTGCATCGACGCTAGGTAAGGATTCACTTCCCAGCGCCCGCAATCGTTTTTTCTATCGATCTTTGGCACGAATACGTGATATTCGATCTTTCCAACCGTTTTGCATCGACGGTAGGTAAGGATTCACTTCCCAGCGCCCGCAATCGTTTTTTCTATCGATCTTTGGCACGAATACGTGATATTCGATGTTTCCAATCGTTTTGCATCGACTGTAGGTAAAGATTCACTTCCCAGCGCCCGCAATCGTTCTTTCTATCGATAATTGGCACGAATACGTGATATTCGATGTTTCCAATCGTTTTGCATCGACGGTAGGTAAGGATTCACTTCCCAGCTCCCGCAATCGTTCTTTCTATCGATAATTGGCACGAATACGTGATATTCAATGTTTCCAATCGTTTTGCATCGACGGTAGGTAAGGATTCACTTCCCAGCTCCCGCAATCGTTCTTTCCAACGATAAGTGGCACGAATACGTGATATTCGATGTTTCCAAACGTTTTGCATCGATGGTAGGTAAGGATTCACTTCCCAGCGCCCGCAATCGTTCTTTCTATCGATAATTGGCACGAATACGTGGTATTCGATGTTTCCAATCGTTTTGCATCGACGGTAGGTAAGGATTCACTTCCCAGCTGCCGCAATCGTTGTTTCTATCGATAATTGGCACGAATAGGTTAAATTCGATGTTTCCATTCGTCCTGCATCGACGGTAGGTAAAGATTCACTTCCAAGCTCCCGCAATCGTTCTTTCTATCGATAATTGGCACGAATACGTGATATTCGATGTTTCCAATCGTTTTGCATCGATGGAAGGTAAGGATTCACATCCCAGCGCCCGCAATCGTTCTTTCTATCGATAATTGGCACGAATACGTGATATTCGATGTTTCCAACCGTTTTGCATCGACGGTAGGTAAGGATTCACTTCCCAGCTCCCGCAATCGTTCTTTCTATCGATAATTGGCACGAATACATGATATTCGATGTTTCCAATCGTTTTGCATCGATGGAAGGTAAGGATTCACATCCCAGCGCCCGCAATCGTTCTTTCTATCGATAATTGGCACGAATACGTGATATTCGATGTTTCCAACCGTTTTGCATCGACGGTAGGTAAGGATTCACTTCCCAGCTCCCGCAATCGTTCTTTCCAACGATAATTGGCACGAATACGTGATATTCGATGTTTCCAATCGTTTTGCATCGACGGTAGGTAAGGATTCACTTCCCAGCTCCCGCAATCGTTCTTTCTAACGATAATTGGAACGAATACGTGATATTCGATGTTTCCAATCGTTTTGCATCGATGGTAGGTAAGGATTCACTTCCCAGCGCCCGCAATCGTTCTTTCTATCGATAATTGGCACGAATACGTGATATTCGATGTTTCCAATCGTTTTGCATCGACGGTAGGTAAGGATTCACTTCCCAGCGCCCGCAATCGTTTTTTCTATCGATCTTTGGCACGAATACGTGATATTCGATCTTTCCAACCGTTTTGCATCGACGGTAGGTAAGGATTCACTTCCCAGCGGCCGCAATCGTTTTTTCTATCGATCTTTGGCACGAATACGTGATATTCGATGTTTCCAATCGTTTTGCATCGCCGGTAGGTAAGGATTCACTTCCCAGCTCCCGCAATCGTTCTTTCCAACGATAATTGGCACGAATACGTGATATTCGATGTTTCCAATCGTTTTGCATCGATGGTAGGTAAGGATTCACTTCCCAGCGCCCGCAATCGTTCTTTCTATCGATAATTGGCACGAATACGTGATATTCGATGTTTCCAATCGTTTTGCATCGACGGTAGGTAAGGATTCACTTCCCAGGTCCCGCAATCGTTCTTTCTATCGATAATTGGCACGAATACGTGATATTCGATGTTTCCAATCGCTTTGCATCGACGGTAGGTAAGGATTCACTTCCCAGCTCCCGCAATCGGTCTTTCCATCGATAATTGGCACGAATACGTGATATTCGATGTTTCCAATCGTTTTGCATCGACGGTAGGTAAGGATTCACTTCCCAGCGCCCGCAATCGTTCTTTCTATCTATAATTGGCACGAAGGCGTGTTATTCGATGTTTTCAATCGTTTGCATCGACGGTAGATAAGGATTCACTTCCCAGCTCCCGCAATCGTTCTTTCTATCGATAATTGGCACGAGTACGTGATATTCGATGTTTCCAATCGTTTTGCATCGACGGTAGGTAAGGATTCACTTCCCAGCTGCCGCAATCGTTGTTTCTATCGATAATTGGCACGAATAGGTTAAATTCGATGTTTCCATTCGTCCTGCATCGACGGTAGGTAAAGATTCATTTCCAAGCTCCCGCAATCGTTCTTTCTATCGATAATTGGCACGAATACGTGATATTCGATGTTTCCAATCGTTTTGCATCGACTGTAGGTAAAGATTCACTTCCCAGCGCCCGCAATCGTTCTTTCTATCGATAATTGGCACGAATACGTGATATTCGATGTTTCCAATCGTTTTGCATCGACGGTAGGTAAGGATTCACTTCCCAGCGCCCGCAATCGTTCTTTCTATCGATAATTGGCACGAATACGTGATATTCGATGTTTCCAATCGTTTTGCATCGACGGTAGGTAAGGATTCACTTCCCAGCGCCCGCAATCGTTTTTTCTATCGATCTTTGGCACGAATACGTGATATTCGATCTTTCCAACCGTTTTGCAACGACGGTAGGTAAGGATTCACTTCCCAGCGCCCGCAATCGTTTTTTCTATCGATCTTTGGCACGAATACGTGATATTCGATGTTTCCAATCGTTTTGCATCGACTGTAGGTAAAGATTCACTTCCCAGCGCCCGCAATCGTTCTTTCTATCGATAATTGGCACGAATACGTGATATTCGATGTTTCCAATCGTTTTGCATCGATGGTAGGTAAGGATTCACTTCCCAGCGCCCGCAATCGTTCTTTCTATCGATAATTGGCACGAATACGTGGTATTCGATGTTTCCAATCGTTTTGCATCGACGGTAGGTAAGGATTCACTTCCCAGCTGCCGCAATCGTTGTTTCTATCGATAATTGGCACGAATAGGTTAAATTCGATGTTTCCATTCGTCCTGCATCGACGGTAGGTAAAGATTCACTTCCAAGCTCCCGCAATCGTTCTTTCTATCGATAATTGGCACGAATACGTGATATTCGATGTTTCCAATCGTTTTGCATCGATGGAAGGTAAGGATTCACATCCCAGCGCCCGCAATCGTTCTTTCTATCGATAATTGGCACGAATACGTGATATTCGATGTTTCCAACCGTTTTGCATCGACGGTAGGTAAGGATTCACTTCCCAGCTCCCGCAATCGTTCTTTCTATCGATAATTGGCACGAATACGTGATATTCGATGTTTCCAATCGTTTTGCATCGATGGAAGGTAAGGATTCACATCCCAGCGCCCGCAATCGTTCTTTCTATCGATAATTGGCACGAATACGTGATATTCGATGTTTCCAACCGTTTTGCAACGACGGTAGGTAAGGATTCACTTCCCAGCTCCCGCAATCGTTCTTTCCAACGATAATTGGCACGAATACGTGATATTCGATGTTTCCAATCGTTTTGCATCGACGGTAGGTAAGGATTCACTTCCCAGCTCCCGCAATCGTTCTTTCTATCGATAATTGGCACGAATACGTGATATTCGATGTTTCCAATCGTTTTGCATCGATGGAAGGTAAGGATTCACATCCCAGCGCCCGCAATCGTTCTTTCTATCGATAATTGGCACGAATACGTGATATTCGATGTTTCCAACCGTTTTGCATCGACGGTAGGTAAGGATTCACTTCCCAGCTCCCGCAATCGTTCTTTCTATCGATAATTGGCACGAATACGTGATATTCGATGTTTCCAATCGTTTTGCATCGATGGAAGGTAAGGATCACATCCCAGCGCCCGCAATCGTTCTTTCTATCGATAATTGGCACGAATAGGTGATATTCGATGTTTCCAACCGTTTTGCATCGACGGTAGGTAAGGATTCACTTCCCAGCTCCCGCAATCGTTCTTTCCAACGATAATTGGCACGAATACGTGATATTCGATGTTTCCAATCGTTTTGCATCGACTGCAGGTAAAGATTCACTTCCCAGCGCCCGCAATCGTTCTTTCTATCGATAATTGGCACGAATACGTGATATTCGATGTTTCCAATCGTTTTGCATCGACGGTAGGTAAGGATTCACTTCCCAGCTCCCGCAATCGTTCTTTCTATCGATAATTGGCACGAATATGTGACATTCGATGTTTCCAATCGTTTTGCATCGATGGTAGGTAAGGATTCACTTCCCAGCGCCCGCAATCGTTCTTTCTATCGATAATTGGCACGAATACGTGATATTCGATGTTTCCAATCGTTTTGCATCGACGGTAGGTAAGGATTCACTTCCCAGCTCCCGCAATCGTTCTTTCCAACGATAATTGGCACGAATACGTGATATTCGATGTTTCCAATCGTTTTGCATCGACGGTAGGTAAGGATTCACTTCCCAGCGCCCGCAATCGTTCTTTCTATCGATAATTGGCACGAATACGTGATATTCGATGTTTCCAATCGTTTTGCATCGACGGTAGGTAAGGATTCACTTCCCAGCGCCCGCAATCGTTTTTTCTATCGATCTTTGGCACGAATACGTGATATTCGATGTTTCCAATCGGTTTGCATCGACTGTAGGTAAAGATTCACTTCCCAGCGCCCGCAATCGTTCTTTCTATCGATAATTGGCACGAATACGTGATATTCGATGTTTCCAATCGTTTTGCATCGACGGTAGGTAAGGATTCACTTCCCAGCTCCCGCAATCGTTCTTTCTATCGATAATTGGCACGAATACGTGATATTCAATGTTTCCAATCGTTTTGCATCGACGGTAGGTAAGGATTCACTTCCCAGCTCCCGCAATCGTTCTTTCCAACGATAATTGGCACGAATACGTGATATTCGATGTTTCCAATCGTTTTGCATCGATGGAAGGTAAGGATTCACATCCCAGCGCCCGCAATCGTTCTTTCTATCGATAATTGGCACGAATACGTGATATTCGATGTTTCCAACCGTTTTGCATCGACGGTAGGTAAGGATTCACTTCCCAGCTCCCGCAATCGTTCTTTCTATCGATAATTGGCACGAATACGTGATATTCGATGTTTCCAATCGTTTTGCATCGATGGAAGGTAAGGATTCACATCCCAGCGCCCGCAATCGTTCTTTCTATCGATAATTGGCACGAATACGTGATATTCGATGTTTCCAACCGTTTTGCATCGACGGTAGGTAAGGATTCACTTCCCAGCTCCCGCAATCGTTCTTTCCAACGATAATTGGCACGAATACGTGATATTCGATGTTTCCAATCGTTTTGCATCGACGGTAGGTAAGGATTCACTTCCCAGCTCCCGCAATCGTTCTTTCTATCGATAATTGGCACGAATACGTGATATTCGATGTTTCCAATCGTTTTGCATCGATGGAAGGTAAGGATTCACATCCCAGCGCCCGCAATCGTTCTTTCTATCGATAATTGGCACGAATACGTGATATTCGATGTTTCCAATCGTTTTGCATCGATGGAAGGTAAGGATTCACATCCCAGCGCCCGCAATCGTTCTTTCTATCGATAATTGGCACGAATACGTGATATTCGATGTTTCCAACCGTTTTGCATCGACGATAGGTAAGGATTCTCTTCCCAGCTCCCGCAATCGTTCTTTCTATCGATAATTGGCACGAATACGTGATATTCGATGTTTCCAATCGTTTTGCATCGATGGAAGGTAAGGATTCACATCCCAGCGCCCGCAATCGTTCTTTCTATCGATAATTGGCACGAATACGTGATATTCGATGTTTCCAACCGTTTTGCATCGACGGTAGGTAAGGATTCACTTCCCAGCTCCCGCAATCGTTCTTTCCAACGATAATTGGCACGAATACGTGATATTCGATGTTTCCAATCGTTTTGCATCGACTGCAGGTAAAGATTCACTTCCCAGCGCCCGCAATCGTTCTTTCTATCGATAATTGGCACGAATACGTGATATTCGATGTTTCCAATCGTTTTGCATCGACGGTAGGTAAGGATTCACTTCCCAGCTCCCGCAATCGTTCTTTCTATCGATAATTGGCACGAATACGTGATATTCAATGTTTCCAATCGTTTTGCATCGACGGTAGGTAAGGATTCACTTCCCAGCTCCCGCAATCGTTCTTTCCAACGATAAGTGGCACGAATACGTGATATTCGATGTTTCCAAACGTTTTGCATCGATGGTAGGTAAGGATTCACTTCCCAGCGCCCGCAATCGTTCTTTCTATCGATAACTGGCACGAATACGTGATATTCGATGTTTCCAACCGTTTTGCATCGACGATAGGTAAGGATTCACTTCCCAGCTCCCGCAATCGTTCTTTCTATCAATAATTGGCACGAATACGTGATATTCGATGTTTCCAATCGCTTTGCATCGACGGTAGGTAAGGATTCACTTCCCAGCTCCCGCAATCGGTCTTTCCATCGATAATTGGCACGAATACGTGATATTCGATGTTTCCAATCGTTTTGCATCGACGGTAGGTAAGGATTCACTTCCCAGCGCCCGCAATCGTTCTTTCTATCTATAATTGGCACGAAGGCGTGTTATTCGATGTTTTCAATCGTTTGCATCGACGGTAGATAAGGATTCACTTCCCAGCTCCCGCAATCGTTCTTTCTATCGATAATTGGCACGAGTACGTGATATTCGATGTTTCCAATCGTTTTGCATCGACGGTAGGTAAGGATTCACTTCCCAGCTCCCGCAATCGTTCTTTCTATCGATAATTGGCACGAATGCGTGATATTCGATGTTTCCAATCGTTATGCATCGATGGAAGGTAAGGATTCACATCCCAGCGCCCGCAATCGTTCTTTCTATCGATAATTGGCACGAATACGTGATATTCGATGTTTCCAACCGTTTTGCATCGACGGTAGGTAAGGATTCACTTCCCAGCTCCCGCAATCGTTCTTTCTAACGATAATTGGCACGAATGCGTGATATTCGATGTTTCCAATCGTTTTGCATCGATGGTAGGTAAGGATTCACTTCCCAGCGCCCGCAATCGTTCTTTCTATCGATAATTGGCACGAATACGTGATATTCGATGTTTCCAATCGTTTTGCATCGACGCTAGGTAAGGATTCACTTCCCAGCGCCCGCAATCGTTTTTTCTATCGATCTTTGGCACGAATACGTGATATTCGATCTTTCCAACCGTTTTGCATCGACGGTAGGTAAGGATTCACTTCCCAGCGCCCGCAATCGTTTTTTCTATCGATCTTTGGCACGAATACGTGATATTCGATGTTTCCAATCGTTTTGCATCGACTGTAGGTAAAGATTCACTTCCCAGCGCCCGCAATCGTTCTTTCTATCGATAATTGGCACGAATACGTGATATTCGATGTTTCCAATCGTTTTGCATCGACGGTAGGTAAGGATTCACTTCCCAGCTCCCGCAATCGTTCTTTCTATCGATAATTGGCACGAATACGTGATATTCAATGTTTCCAATCGTTTTGCATCGACGGTAGGTAAGGATTCACTTCCCAGCTCCCGCAATCGTTCTTTCCAACGATAAGTGGCACGAATACGTGATATTCGATGTTTCCAAACGTTTTGCATCGATGGTAGGTAAGGATTCACTTCCCAGCGCCCGCAATCGTTCTTTCTATCGATAATTGGCACGAATACGTGGTATTCGATGTTTCCAATCGTTTTGCATCGACGGTAGGTAAGGATTCACTTCCCAGCTGCCGCAATCGTTGTTTCTATCGATAATTGGCACGAATAGGTTAAATTCGATGTTTCCATTCGTCCTGCATCGACGGTAGGTAAAGATTCACTTCCAAGCTCCCGCAATCGTTCTTTCTATCGATAATTGGCACGAATACGTGATATTCGATGTTTCCAATCGTTTTGCATCGATGGAAGGTAAGGATTCACATCCCAGCGCCCGCAATCGTTCTTTCTATCGATAATTGGCACGAATACGTGATATTCGATGTTTCCAACCGTTTTGCATCGACGGTAGGTAAGGATTCACTTCCCAGCTCCCGCAATCGTTCTTTCTATCGATAATTGGCACGAATACATGATATTCGATGTTTCCAATCGTTTTGCATCGATGGAAGGTAAGGATTCACATCCCAGCGCCCGCAATCGTTCTTTCTATCGATAATTGGCACGAATACGTGATATTCGATGTTTCCAACCGTTTTGCATCGACGGTAGGTAAGGATTCACTTCCCAGCTCCCGCAATCGTTCTTTCCAACGATAATTGGCACGAATACGTGATATTCGATGTTTCCAATCGTTTTGCATCGACGGTAGGTAAGGATTCACTTCCCAGCTCCCGCAATCGTTCTTTCTAACGATAATTGGAACGAATACGTGATATTCGATGTTTCCAATCGTTTTGCATCGATGGTAGGTAAGGATTCACTTCCCAGCGCCCGCAATCGTTCTTTCTATCGATAATTGGCACGAATACGTGATATTCGATGTTTCCAATCGTTTTGCATCGACGGTAGGTAAGGATTCACTTCCCAGCGCCCGCAATCGTTTTTTCTATCGATCTTTGGCACGAATACGTGATATTCGATCTTTCCAACCGTTTTGCATCGACGGTAGGTAAGGATTCACTTCCCAGCGGCCGCAATCGTTTTTTCTATCGATCTTTGGCACGAATACGTGATATTCGATGTTTCCAATCGTTTTGCATCGCCGGTAGGTAAGGATTCACTTCCCAGCTCCCGCAATCGTTCTTTCCAACGATAATTGGCACGAATACGTGATATTCGATGTTTCCAATCGTTTTGCATCGATGGTAGGTAAGGATTCACTTCCCAGCGCCCGCAATCGTTCTTTCTATCGATAATTGGCACGAATACGTGATATTCGATGTTTCCAATCGTTTTGCATCGACGGTAGGTAAGGATTCACTTCCCAGGTCCCGCAATCGTTCTTTCTATCGATAATTGGCACGAATACGTGATATTCGATGTTTCCAATCGCTTTGCATCGACGGTAGGTAAGGATTCACTTCCCAGCTCCCGCAATCGGTCTTTCCATCGATAATTGGCACGAATACGTGATATTCGATGTTTCCAATCGTTTTGCATCGACGGTAGGTAAGGATTCACTTCCCAGCGCCCGCAATCGTTCTTTCTATCTATAATTGGCACGAAGGCGTGTTATTCGATGTTTTCAATCGTTTGCATCGACGGTAGATAAGGATTCACTTCCCAGCTCCCGCAATCGTTCTTTCTATCGATAATTGGCACGAGTACGTGATATTCGATGTTTCCAATCGTTTTGCATCGACGGTAGGTAAGGATTCACTTCCCAGCTGCCGCAATCGTTGTTTCTATCGATAATTGGCACGAATAGGTTAAATTCGATGTTTCCATTCGTCCTGCATCGACGGTAGGTAAAGATTCATTTCCAAGCTCCCGCAATCGTTCTTTCTATCGATAATTGGCACGAATACGTGATATTCGATGTTTCCAATCGTTTTGCATCGACTGTAGGTAAAGATTCACTTCCCAGCGCCCGCAATCGTTCTTTCTATCGATAATTGGCACGAATACGTGATATTCGATGTTTCCAATCGTTTTGCATCGACGGTAGGTAAGGATTCACTTCCCAGCTCCCGCAATCGTTCTTTCTAACGATAATTGGCACGAACACGTGATATTTGATGTTTCCAATCGTTTTGCATCGATGGTAGGTAAGGATTCACTTCCCAGCGCCGGCAATCGTTCTTTCTATCGATAATTGGCACGAATACGTGATATTCGATGTTTGCAATCGCTTTGCATCGACGGTAGGTAAGGATTCACTTCCCAGCTCCCGCAATCGGTCTTTCCATCGATAATTGGCACGAATACGTGATATTCGATGTTTCCAATCGTTTTGCATCGACGGTAGGTAAGGATTCACTTCCCAGCGCCCGCAATCGTTCTTTCTATCTATAATTAGCACGAAGGCGTGTTATTCGATGTTTTCAATCGTTTGCATCGACGGTAGATAAGGATTCACTTCCCAGCTCCCGCAATCGTTCTTTCTATCGATAATTGGCACGAATACGTGATATTCGATGTTTCCAATCGTTTTGCATCGATGGAAGGTAAGGATTCACATCCCAGCGCCCGCAATCGTTCTTTCTATCGATAATTGGCACGAATACGTGATATTCGATCTTTCGAACCGTTTTGCATCGACGGTAGGTAAGGATTCACTTCCCAGCGCCCGCAATCGTTATTTCTATCGATCTTTGGCACGAATACGTGATATTCGATGTTTCCAATCGTTTTGCATCGACTGTAGGTAAAGATTCACTTCCCAGCGCCCGCAATCGATCTTTCTATCGATAATTGGCACGAATACGTGATATTCGATGTTTCCAATCGTTTTGCATCGACGGTAGGTAAGGATTCACTTCCCAGCGCCCGCAATCGTTTTTTCTATCGATCTTTGGCACGAATACGTGATATTCGATCTTTCCAACCGTTTTGCATCGACGGTAGGTAAGGATTCACTTCCCAGCGCCCGCAATCGTTTTTTCTATCGATCTTTGGCACGAATACGTGATATTCGATGTTTCCAATCGTTTTGCATCGACTGTAGGTAAAGATTCACTTCCCAGCGCCCGCAATCGTTCTTTCTATCGATAATTGGCACGAATACGTGATATTCGATGTTTCCAATCGTTTTGCATCGACGGTAGGTAAGGATTCACTTCCCAGCTCCCGCAATCGTTCTTTCCAACGATAAGTGGCACGAATACGTGATATTCGATGTTTCCAAACGTTTTGCATCGATGGTAGGTAAGGATTCACTTCCCAGCGCCCGCAATCGTTCTTTCTATCGATAATTGGCACGAATACGTGGTATTCGATGTTTCCAATCGTTTTGCATCGACGGTAGGTAAGGATTCACTTCCCAGCTGCCGCAATCGTTGTTTCTATCGATAATTGGCACGAATAGGTTAAATTCGATGTTTCCATTCGTCCTGCATCGACGGTAGGTAAAGATTCACTTCCAAGCTCCCGCAATCGTTCTTTCTATCGATAATTGGCACGAATACGTGATATTCGATGTTTCCAATCGTTTTGCATCGATGGAAGGTAAGGATTCACATCCCAGCGCCCGCAATCGTTCTTTCTATCGATAATTGGCACGAATACGTGATATTCGATGTTTCCAACCGTTTTGCATCGACGGTAGGTAAGGATTCACTTCCCAGCTCCCGCAATCGTTCTTTCTATCGATAATTGGCACGAATACATGATATTCGATGTTTCCAATCGTTTTGCATCGATGGAAGGTAAGGATTCACATCCCAGCGCCCGCAATCGTTCTTTCTATCGATAATTGGCACGAATACGTGATATTCGATGTTTCCAACCGTTTTGCATCGACGGTAGGTAAGGATTCACTTCCCAGCTCCCGCAATCGTTCTTTCCAACGATAATTGGCACGAATACGTGATATTCGATGTTTCCAATCGTTTTGCATCGACGGTAGGTAAGGATTCACTTCCCAGCTCCCGCAATCGTTCTTTCTAACGATAATTGGAACGAATACGTGATATTCGATGTTTCCAATCGTTTTGCATCGATGGTAGGTAAGGATTCACTTCCCAGCGCCCGCAATCGTTCTTTCTATCGATAATTGGCACGAATACGTGATATTCGATGTTTCCAATCGTTTTGCATCGACGGTAGGTAAGGATTCACTTCCCAGCGCCCGCAATCGTTTTTTCTATCGATCTTTGGCACGAATACGTGATATTCGATCTTTCCAACCGTTTTGCATCGACGGTAGGTAAGGATTCACTTCCCAGCGGCCGCAATCGTTTTTTCTATCGATCTTTGGCACGAATACGTGATATTCGATGTTTCCAATCGTTTTGCATCGACGGTAGGTAAGGATTCACTTCCCAGCTCCCGCAATCGTTCTTTCCAACGATAATTGGCACGAATACGTGATATTCGATGTTTCCAATCGTTTTGCATCGATGGTAGGTAAGGATTCACTTCCCAGCGCCCGCAATCGTTCTTTCTATCGATAATTGGCACGAATACGTGATATTCGATGTTTCCAATCGTTTTGCATCGACGGTAGGTAAGGATTCACTTCCCAGGTCCCGCAATCGTTCTTTCTATCGATAATTGGCACGAATACGTGATATTCGATGTTTCCAATCGCTTTGCATCGACGGTAGGTAAGGATTCACTTCCCAGCTCCCGCAATCGGTCTTTCCATCGATAATTGGCACGAATACGTGATATTCGATGTTTCCAATCGTTTTGCATCGACGGTAGGTAAGGATTCACTTCCCAGCGCCCGCAATCGTTCTTTCTATCTATAATTGGCACGAAGGCGTGTTATTCGATGTTTTCAATCGTTTGCATCGACGGTAGATAAGGATTCACTTCCCAGCTCCCGCAATCGTTCTTTCTATCGATAATTGGCACGAGTACGTGATATTCGATGTTTCCAATCGTTTTGCATCGACGGTAGGTAAGGATTCACTTCCCAGCTGCCGCAATCGTTGTTTCTATCGATAATTGGCACGAATAGGTTAAATTCGATGTTTCCATTCGTCCTGCATCGACGGTAGGTAAAGATTCACTTCCAAGCTCCCGCAATCGTTCTTTCTATCGATAATTGGCACGAATACGTGATATTCGATGTTTCCAATCGTTTTGCATCGACTGTAGGTAAAGATTCACTTCCCAGCGCCCGCAATCGTTCTTTCTATCGATAATTGGCACGAATACGTGATATTCGATGTTTCCAATCGTTTTGCATCGACGGTAGGTAAGGATTCACTTCCCAGCTCCCGCAATCGTTCTTTCTAACGATAATTGGCACGAACACGTGATATTTGATGTTTCCAATCGTTTTGCATCGATGGTAGGTAAGGATTCACTTCCCAGCGCCCGCAATCGTTCTTTCTATCGATAATTGGCACGAATACGTGATATTCGATGTTTCCAATCGCTTTGCATAGACGGTAGGTAAGGATTCACTTCCCAGCTCCCGCAATCGGTCTTTCCATCGATAATTGGCACGAATACGTGATATTCGATGTTTCCAATCGTTTTGCATCGACGGTAGGTAAGGATTCACTTCCCAGCGCCCGCAATCGTTCTTTCTATCTATAATTAGCACGAAGGCGTGTTATTCGATGTTTTCAATCGTTTGCATCGACGGTAGATAAGGATTCACTTCCCAGCTCCCGCAATCGTTCTTTCTATCGATAATTGGCACGAATACGTGATATT
Source organism: Nomada ferruginata (assembly GCA_963583965.1). Lineage (NCBI taxonomy): Eukaryota > Metazoa > Arthropoda > Insecta > Hymenoptera > Apidae > Nomada > Nomada ferruginata. Next base: position 3,198,179 of record OY757218.1, read on the forward strand.
CGATGTTTCCAATCGTTTTGCATCGACGGTAGGTAAGGATTCACTTCCCAGCTGCCGCAATCGTTGTTTCTATCGATAATTGGCACGAATAGGTTAAATTCGATCTTTCCATTCGTCCTGCATCGACGGTAGGTAAAGATTCACTTCCAAGCTCCCGCAATCGTTCTTTCTATCGATAATTGGCACGAATACGTGATATTCGATGTTTCCAATCGTTTTGCATCGATGGAAGGTAAGGATTCACATCCCAGCGCCCGCAATCGTTCTTTCTATCGATAATTGGCACGAATACGTGATATTCGATCTTTCGAACCGTTTTGCATCGACGGTAGGTAAGGATTCACTTCCCAGCGCCCGCAATCGTTATTTCTATCGATCTTTGGCACGAATACGTGATATTCGATGTTTCCAATCGTTTTGCATCGACTGTAGGTAAAGATTCACTTCCCAGCGCCCGCAATCGATCTTTCTATCGATAATTGGCACGAATACGTGATATTCGATGTTTCCAATCGTTTTGCATCGACGGTAGGTAAGGATTCACTTCCCAGCTCCCGCAATCGTTCTTTCTATCGATAATTGGCACGAATACGTGATATTCGATGTTTCCAATCGTTTTGCATCGACGGTAGGTAAGGATTCACTTCCCAGCTCCCGCAATCGTTCTTTCCAACGATAATTGGCACGAATACGTGATATTCGATGTTTCCAATCGTTTTGCATCGATGGTAGGTAAGGATTCACTTCCCAGCTCCCGCAATCGGTCTTTCCATCGATAATTGGGACGAATACGTGATATTCGATGTTTCCAATCGTTTTGCATCGACGGTAGGTAAGGATTCACTTCCCAGCGCCCGCAATCGTTCTTTCTATCTATAATTGGCACGAAGGCGTGTTATTCGATGTTTTCAATCGTTTGCATCGACGGTCGATAAGGATTCACTTCCCAGCTCCCGCAATCGTTCTTTCTATCGATAATTGGCACGAATACGTGATATTCGATGTTTCCAATCGTTTTGCATCGACGGTAGGTAAGGATTCACTTCCCAGCTGCCGCAATCGTTGTTTCTATCGATAATTGGCACGAATAGGTTAAATTCGATGTTTCCATTCGTCCTGCATCGACGGTAGGTAAAGATTCACTTCCAAGCTCCCGCAATCGTTCTTTCTATCGATAATTGGCACGAATACGTGATATTCGATGTTTCCAATCGTTTTGCATCGATGGAAGGTAAGGATTCACATCCCAGCGCCCGCAATCGTTCTTTCTATCGATAATTGGCACGAATACGTGATATTCGATGTTTCCAACCGTTTTGCATCGACGGTAGGTAAGGATTCACTTCCCAGCTCCCGCAATCGTTCTTTCTATCGATAATTGGCACGAATACGTGATATTCGATGTTTCCAATCGTTTTGCATCGATGGAAGGTAAGGATTCACATCCCAGCGCCCGCAATCGTTCTTTCTATCGATAATTGGCACGAATACGTGATATTCGATGTTTCCAACCGTTTGGCATCGACGGTAGGTAAGGATTCACTTCCCAGCTCCCGCAATCGTTCTTTCCAACGATAATTGGCACGAATACGTGATATTCGATGTTTCCAATCGTTTTGCATCGACAGTAGGTAAGGATTCACTTCCCAGCTCCCGCAATCGGTCTTTCCATCGATAATTGGCACGAATACGTGATATTCGATGTTTCCAATCGTTTTGCATCGACGGTAGGTAAGGATTCACTTCCCAGCGCCCGCAATCGTTTTTTCTATCGATCTTTGGCACGAATACGTGATATTCGATTTTTCCAATCGTTTTGCATCGACTGTAGGTAAAGATTCACTTCCCAGCGCCCGCAATCGTTCTTTCTATCGATAATTGGCACGAATACGTAATATTCGATGTTTCCAATCGTTTTGCATCGACGGTAGGTAAGGATTCACTTCCCAGCGCCCGCAATCGTTCTTTCTATCTATAATTAGCACGAAGGCGTGTTATTCGATGTTTTCAATCGTTTGCATCGACGGTAGATAAGGATTCACTTCCCAGCTCCCGCAATCGTTCTTTCTATCGATAATTGGCACGAATACGTGATATTCGATGTTTCCAATCGTTTTGCATCGACGGTAGGTAAGGATTCACTTCCCAGCTGCCGCAATCGTTGTTTCTATCGATAATTGGCACGAATAGGTTAAATTCGATGTTTCCATTCGTCCTGCATCGACGGTAGGTAAAGATTCACTTCCAAGCTCCCGCAATCGTTCTTTCTATCGATAATTGGCACGAATACGTGATATTCGATGTTTCCAATCGTTTTGCATCGATGGAAGGTAAGGATTCACATCCCAGCGCCCGCAATCGTTCTTTCTATCGATAATTGGCACGAATACGTGATATTCGATCTTTCGAACCGTTTTGCATCGACGGTAGGTAAGGATTCACTTCCCAGCGCCCGCAATCGTTATTTCTATCGATCTTTGGCACGAATACGTGATATTCGATGTTTCCAATCGTTTTGCATCGACTGTAGGTAAAGATTCACTTCCCAGCGCCCGCAATCGATCTTTCTATCGATAATTGGCACGAATACGTGATATTCGATGTTTCCAATCGTTTTGCATCGACGGTAGGTAAGGATTCACTTCCCAGCGCCCGCAATCGTTTTTTCTATCGATCTTTGGCACGAATACGTGATATTCGATCTTTCCAACCGTTTTGCATCGACGGTAGGTAAGGATTCACTTCCCAGCGCCCGCAATCGTTTTTTCTATCGATCTTTGGCACGAATACGTGATATTCGATTTTTCCAATCGTTTTGCATCGACTGTAGGTAAAGATTCACTTCCCAGCGCCCGCAATCGTTCTTTCTATCGATAATTGGCACGAATACGTGATATTCGATGTTTCCAATCGTTTTGCATCGACGGTAGGTAAGGATTCACTTCCCAGCTCCCGCAATCGTTCTTTCTATCGATAATTGGCACGAATACGTGATATTCAATGTTTCCAATCGTTTTGCATCGACGGTAGGTAAGGATTCACTTCCCAGCTCCCGCAATCGTTCTTTCCAACGATAAGTGGCACGAATACGTGATATTCGATGTTTCCAAACGTTTTGCATCGATGGTAGGTAAGGATTCACTTCCCAGCGCCCGCAATCGTTCTTTCTATCGATAATTGGCACGAATACGTGGTATTCGATGTTTCCAATCGTTTTGCATCGACGGTAGGTAAGGATTCACTTCCCAGCTGCCGCAATCGTTGTTTCTATCGATAATTGGCACGAATAGGTTAAATTCGATGTTTCCATTCGTCCTGCATCGACGGTAGGTAAAGATTCACTTCCAAGCTCCCGCAATCGTTCTTTCTATCGATAATTGGCACGAATACGTGATATTCGATGTTTCCAATCGTTTTGCATCGATGGAAGGTAAGGATTCACATCCCAGCGCCCGCAATCGTTCTTTCTATCGATAATTGGCACGAATACGTGATATTCGATGTTTCCAACCGTTTTGCATCGACGGTAGGTAAGGATTCACTTCCCAGCTCCCGCAATCGTTCTTTCTATCGATAATTGGCACGAATACATGATATTCGATGTTTCCAATCCTTTTGCATCGATGGAAGGTAAGGATTCACATCCCAGCGCCCGCAATCGTTCTTTCTATCGATAATTGGCACGAATACGTGATATTCGATGTTTCCAACCGTTTTGCATCGACGGTAGGTAAGGATTCACTTCCCAGCTCCCGCAATCGTTCTTTCCAACGATAATTGGCACGAATACGTGATATTCGATGTTTCCAATCGTTTTGCATCGACGGTAGGTAAGGATTCACTTCCCAGCTCCCGCAATCGTTCTTTCTAACGATAATTGGAACGAATACGTGATATTCGATGTTTCCAATCGTTTTGCATCGATGGTAGGTAAGGATTCACTTCCCAGCGCCCGCAATCGTTCTTTCTATCGATAATTGGCACGAATACGTGATATTCGATGTTTCCAATCGTTTTGCATCGACGGTAGGTAAGGATTCACTTCCCAGCGCCCGCAATCGTTTTTTCTATCGATCTTTGGCACGAATACGTGATATTCGATCTTTCCAACCGTTTTGCATCGACGGTAGGTAAGGATTCACTTCCCAGCGGCCGCAATCGTTTTTTCTATCGATCTTTGGCACGAATACGTGATATTCGATGTTTCCAATCGTTTTGCATCGACGGTAGGTAAGGATTCACTTCCCAGCTCCCGCAATCGTTCTTTCCAACGATAATTGGCACGAATACGTGATATTCGATGTTTCCAATCGTTTTGCATCGATGGTAGGTAAGGATTCACTTCCCAGCGCCCGCAATCGTTCTTTCTATCGATAATTGGCACGAATACGTGATATTCGATGTTTCCAATCGTTTTGCATCGACGGTAGGTAAGGATTCACTTCCCAGGTCCCGCAATCGTTCTTTCTATCGATAATTGGCACGAATACGTGATATTCGATGTTTCCAATCGCTTTGCATCGACGGTAGGTAAGGATTCACTTCCCAGCTCCCGCAATCGGTCTTTCCATCGATAATTGGCACGAATACGTGATATTCGATGTTTCCAATCGTTTTGCATCGACGGTAGGTAAGGATTCACTTCCCAGCGCCCGCAATCGTTCTTTCTATCTATAATTGGCACGAAGGCGTGTTATTCGATGTTTTCAATCGTTTGCATCGACGGTAGATAAGGATTCACTTCCCAGCTCCCGCAATCGTTCTTTCTATCGATAATTGGCACGAGTACGTGATATTCGATGTTTCCAATCGTTTTGCATCGACGGTAGGTAAGGATTCACTTCCCAGCTGCCGCAATCGTTGTTTCTATCGATAATTGGCACGAATAGGTTAAATTCGATGTTTCCATTCGTCCTGCATCGACGGTAGGTAAAGATTCACTTCCAAGCTCCCGCAATCGTTCTTTCTATCGATAATTGGCACGAATACGTGATATTCGATGTTTCCAATCGTTTTGCATCGACTGTAGGTAAAGATTCACTTCCCAGCGCCCGCAATCGTTCTTTCTATCGATAATTGGCACGAATACGTGATATTCGATGTTTCCAATCGTTTTGCATCGACGGTAGGTAAGGATTCACTTCCCAGCTCCCGCAATCGTTCTTTCTAACGATAATTGGCACGAACACGTGATATTTGATGTTTCCAATCGTTTTGCATCGATGGTAGGTAAGGATTCACTTCCCAGCGCCCGCAATCGTTCTTTCTATCGATAATTGGCACGAATACGTGATATTCAATGTTTCCAATCGCTTTGCATCGACGGTAGGTAAGGATTCACTTCCCAGCTCCCGCAATCGGTCTTTCCATCGATAATTGGCACGAATACGTGATATTCGATGTTTCCAATCGTTTTGCATCGACGGTAGGTAAGGATTCACTTCCCAGCGCCCGCAATCGTTCTTTCTATCTATAATTAGCACGAAGGCGTGTTATTCGATGTTTTCAATCGTTTGCATCGACGGTAGATAAGGATTCACTTCCCAGCTCCCGCAATCGTTCTTTCTATCGATAATTGGCACGAATACGTGATATTCGATGTTTCCAATCGTTTTGCATCGACGGTAGGTAAGGATTCACTTCCCAGCTGCCGCAATCGTTGTTTCTATCGATAATTGGCACGAATAGGTTAAATTCGATCTTTCCATTCGTCCTGCATCGACGGTAGGTAAAGATTCACTTCCAAGCTCCCGCAATCGTTCTTTCTATCGATAATTGGCACGAATACGTGATATTCGATGTTTCCAATCGTTTTGCATCGATGGAAGGTAAGGATTCACATCCCAGCGCCCGCAATCGTTCTTTCTATCGATAATTGGCACGAATACGTGATATTCGATCTTTCGAACCGTTTTGCATCGACGGTAGGTAAGGATTCACTTCCCAGCGCCCGCAATCGTTATTTCTATCGATCTTTGGCACGAATACGTGATATTCGATGTTTCCAATCGTTTTGCATCGACTGTAGGTAAAGATTCACTTCCCAGCGCCCGCAATCGATCTTTCTATCGATAATTGGCACGAATACGTGATATTCGATGTTTCCAATCGTTTTGCATCGACGGTAGGTAAGGATTCACTTCCCAGCTCCCGCAATCGTTCTTTCTATCGATAATTGGCACGAATACGTGATATTCGATGTTTCCAATCGTTTTGCATCGACGGTAGGTAAGGATTCACTTCCCAGCTCCCGCAATCGTTCTTTCCAACGATAATTGGCACGAATACGTGATATTCGATGTTTCCAATCGTTTTGCATCGATGGTAGGTAAGGATTCCCTTCCCAGCGCCCGCAATCGTTCTTTCTATCGATAATTGGCACGAATACGTGATATTCGATGTTTCCAATCGTTTTGCATCGACGGTAGGTAAGGATTCACTTCCCAGCTCCCGCAATCGTTCTTTCTATCGATAATTGGCACGAATACGTGATATTCGATGTTTCCAATCGCTTTGCATCGACGGTAGGTAAGGATTCACTTCCCAGCTCCCGCAATCGGTCTTTCCATCGATAATTGGGACGAATACGTGATATTCGATGTTTCCAATCGTTTTGCATCGACGGTAGGTAAGGATTCACTTCCCAGCTCCCGCAATCGTTCTTTCTATCGATAATTGGCACGAATACGTGATATTCGATGTTTCCAATCGTTTTGCATCGACGGTAGGTAAGGATTCACTTCCCAGCTGCCGCAATCGTTGTTTCTATCGATAATTGGCACGAATAGGTTAAATTCGATGTTTCCATTCGTCCTGCATCGACGGTAGGTAAAGATTCACTTCCAAGCTCCCGCAATCGTTCTTTCTATCGATAATTGGCACGAATATGTGATATTCGATGTTTCCAATCGTTTTGCATCGATGGAAGGTAAGGATTCACATCCCAGCGCCCGCAATCGTTCTTTCTATCGATAATTGGCACGAATACGTGATATTCGATGTTTCCAACCGTTTTGCATCGACGGTAGGTAAGGATTCACTTCCCAGCTCCCGCAATCGTTCTTTCTATCGATAATTGGCACGAATACGTGATATTCGATGTTTCCAATCGTTTTGCATCGATGGAAGGTAAGGATTCACATCCCAGCGCCCGCAATCGTTCTTTCTATCGATAATTGGCACGAATACGTGATATTCGATGTTTCCAACCGTTTGGCATCGACGGTAGGTAAGGATTCACTTCCCAGCTCCCGCAATCGTTCTTTCCAACGATAATTGGCACGAATACGTGATATTCGATGTTTCCAATCGTTTTGCATCGACAGTAGGTAAGGATTCACTTCCCAGCTCCCGCAATCGGTCTTTCCATCGATAATTGGCACGAATACGTGATATTCGATGTTTCCAATCGTTTTGCATCGACGGTAGGTAAGGATTCACTTCCCAGCGCCCGCAATCGTTTTTTCTATCGATCTTTGGCACGAATACGTGATATTCGATTTTTCCAATCGTTTTGCATCGACTGTAGGTAAAGATTCACTTCCCAGCGCCCGCAATCGTTCTTTCTATCGATAATTGGCACGAATACGTGATATTCGATGTTTCCAATCGTTTTGCATCGACGGTAGGTAAGGATTCACTTCCCAGCTCCCGCAATCGTTCTTTCCAACGAAAATTGGCACGAATACGTGATATTCGATGTTTCCAATCGTTTTGCATCGATGGTAGGTAAGGATTCACTTCCCAGCGCCCGCAATCGTTCTTTCTATCGATAATTGGCACGAATACGTGATATTCGATGTTTCCAATCGTTTTGCATCGACGGTAGGTAAGGATTCACTTCCCAGCTCCCGCAATCGTTCTTTCCAACGATAATTGGCACGAATACGTGATATTCGATGTTTCCAATCGTTTTGCATCGATGGTAGGTAAGGATTCACTTCCCACCGCCCGCAATCGTTCTTTCTATCGATAATTGGCACGAATACGTGATATTCGATGTTTCCAATCGTTTTGCATCGACTGTAGGTAAAGATTCACATCCCAGCGCCCGCAATCGTTCTTTCCATCGATAATTGGCACGAATACGTGATATTCGATGTTTCCAATCGTTTTGCATCGACGGTAGGTAAGGATTTACTTCCCAGCGCCCGCAATCGTTTTTTCTATCGATCTTTGGCACGAATACGTGATATTCGATGTTTCCAATCGTTTTGCATCGACTGTAGGTAAAGATTCACTTCCCAGCGCCCGCAATCGTTCTTTCCATCGATAATTGGCACGAATACGTGATATTCGATGTTTCCAATCGTTTTGCATCGACGGTAGGTAAGGATTCACTTCCCAGCGCCCGCAATCGTTCTTTCTATCTATAATTAGCACGATGGCGTGTTATTCGATGTTTTCAATCGTTTGCATCGACGGTAGATAAGGATTCACTTCCCAGCTCCCGCAATCGTTCTTTCTATCGATAATTGGCACGAATACGTGATATTCGATGTTTCCAATCGTTTTGCATCGACGGTAGGTAAGGATTCACTTCCCAGCGCCCGCAATCGTTCTTTCTATCTATAATTGGCACGAAGGCGTGTTATTCGATGTTTTCAATCGTTTGCATCGACGGTCGATAAGGATTCACTTCCCAGCTCCCGCAATCGTTCTTTCTATCGATAATTGGCACGAATACGTGATATTCGATGTTTCCAATCGTTTTGCATCGACGGTAGGTAAGGATTCACTTCCCAGCTGCCGCAATCGTTGTTTCTATCGATAATTGGCACGAATAGGTTAAATTCGATGTTTCCATTCGTCCTGCATCGACGGTAGGTAAAGATTCACTTCCAAGCTCCCGCAATCGTTCTTTCTATCGATAATTGGCACGAATATGTGATATTCGATGTTTCCAATCGTTTTGCATCGATGGAAGGTAAGGATTCACATCCCAGCGCCCGCAATCGTTCTTTCTATCGATAATTGGCACGAATACGTGATATTCGATGTTTCCAACCGTTTTGCATCGACGGTAGGTAAGGATTCACTTCCCAGCTCCCGCAATCGTTCTTTCTATCGATAATTGGCACGAATACGTGATATTCGATGTTTCCAATCGTTTTGCATCGATGGAAGGTAAGGATTCACATCCCAGCGCCCGCAATCGTTCTTTCTATCGATAATTGGCACGAATACGTGATATTCGACGTTTCCAACCGTTTGGCATCGACGGTAGGTAAGGATTCACTTCCCAGCTCCCGCAATCGTTCTTTCCAACGATAATTGGCACGAATACGTGATATTCGATGTTTCCAATCGTTTTGCATCGACAGTAGGTAAGGATTCACTTCCCAGCTCCCGCAATCGGTCTTTCCATCGATAATTGGCACGAATACGTGATATTCGATGTTTCCAATCGTTTTGCATCGACGGTAGGTAAGGATTCACTTCCCAGCGCCCGCAATCGTTTTTTCTATCGATCTTTGGCACGAATACGTGATATTCGATTTTTCCAATCGTTTTGCATCGACTGTAGGTAAAGATTCACTTCCCAGCGCCCGCAATCGTTCTTTCTATCGATAATTGGCACGAATACGTGATATTCGATGTTTCCAATCGTTTTGCATCGACGGTAGGTAAGGATTCACTTCCCAGCTCCCGCAATCGTTCTTTCCAACGAAAATTGGCACGAATACGTGATATTCGATGTTTCCAATCGTTTTGCATCGATGGTAGGTAAGGATTCACTTCCCAGCGCCCGCAATCGTTCTTTCTATCGATAATTGGCACGAATACGTGATATTCGATGTTTCCAATCGTTTTGCATCGACGGTAGGTAAGGATTCACTTCCCAGCTCCCGCAATCGTTCTTTCCAACGATAATTGGCACGAATACGTGATATTCGATGTTTCCAATCGTTTTGCATCGATGGTAGGTAAGGATTCACTTCCCAGCCCCCGCAATCGTTCTTTCTATCGATAATTGGCACGAATACGTGATATTCGATGTTTCCAATCGTTTTGCATCGACTGTAGGTAAAGATTCACATCCCAGCGCCCGCAATCGTTCTTTCCATCGATAATTGGCACGAATACGTGATATTCGATGTTTCCAATCGTTTTGCATCGACGGTAGGTAAGGATTTACTTCCCAGCGCCCGCAATCGTTTTTTCTATCGATCTTTGGCACGAATACGTGATATTCGATGTTTCCAATCGTTTTGCATCGACTGTAGGTAAAGATTCACTTCCCAGCGCCCGCAATCGTTCTTTCCATCGATAATTGGCACGAATACGTGATATTCGATGTTTCCAATCGTTTCGCATCGACGGTAGGTAAGGATTCACTTCCCAGCGCCCGCAATCGTTCTTTCTATCTATAATTAGCACGATGGCGTGTTATTCGATGTTTTCAATCGTTTGCATCGACGGTAGATAAGGATTCACTTCCCAGCTCCCGCAATCGTTCTTTCTATCGATAATTGGCACGAATACGTGATATTCGATGTTTCCAATCGTTTTGCATCGACGGTAGGTAAGGATTCACTTCCCAGCTGCCGCAATCGTTGTTTCTATCGATAATTGGCACGAATAGGTTAAATTCGATGTTTCCATTCGTCCTGCATCGACGGTAGGTAAAGATTCACTTCCAAGCTCCCGCAATCGTTCTTTCTATCGATAATTGGCACGAATACGTGATATTCGATGTTTCCAATCGTTTTGCATCGACTGTAGGTAAAGATTCACTTCCCAGCGCCCGCAATCGTTCTTTCTATCGATAATTGGCACGAATACGTGATATTCGATGTTTCCAATCGTTTTGCATCGACGGTAGGTAAGGATTCACTTCCCAGCTCCCGCAATCGTTCTTTCTAACGATAATTGGCACGAACACGTGATATTTGATGTTTCCAATCGTTTTGCATCGATGGTAGGTAAGGATTCACTTCCCAGCGCCCGCAATCGTTCTTTCTATCGATAATTGGCACGAATACGTGATATTCGATGTTTCCAATCGCTTTGCATCGACGGTAGGTAAGGATTCACTTCCCAGCTCCCGCAATCGGTCTTTCCATCGATAATTGGCACGAATACGTGTTATTCGATGTTTCCAATCGTTTTGCATCGACGGTAGGTAAGGATTCACTTCCCAGCGCCCGCAATCGTTCTTTCTATCTATAATTAGCACGAAGGCGTGTTATTCGATGTTTTCAATCGTTTGCATCGACGGTAGATAAGGATTCACTTCCCAGCTCCCGCAATCGTTCTTTCTATCGATAATTGGCACGAATACGTGATATTCGATGTTTCCAATCGTTTTGCATCGACGGTAGGTAAGGATTCACTTCCCAGCTGCCGCAATCGTTGTTTCTATCGATAATTGGCACGAATAGGTTAAATTCGATGTTTCCATTCGTCCTGCATCGACGGTAGGTAAAGATTCACTTCCAAGCTCCCGCAATCGTTCTTTCTATCGATAATTGGCACGAATACGTGATATTCGATGTTTCCAATCGTTTTGCATCGATGGAAGGTAAGGATTCACATCCCAGCGCCCGCAATCGTTCTTTCTATCGATAATTGGCACGAATACGTGATATTCGATCTTTCCAACCGTTTTGCATCGACGGTAGGTAAGGATTCACTTCCCAGCGCCCGCAATCGTTTTTTCTATCGATCTTTGGCACGAATACGTGATATTCGATGTTTCCAATCGTTTTGCATCGACTGTAGGTAAAGATTCACTTCCCAGCGCCCGCAATCGATCTTTCTATCGATAATTGGCACGAATACGTGATATTCGATGTTTCCAATCGTTTTGCATCGACGGTAGGTAAGGATTCACTTCCCAGCTCCCGCAATCGTTCTTTCTATCGATAATTGGCACGAATACGTGATATTCGATGTTTCCAATCGTTTTGCATCGACGGTAGGTAAGGATTCACTTCCCAGCTCCCGCAATCGTTCTTTCCAACGATAATTGGCACGAATACGTGATATTCGATGTTTCCAATCGTTTTGCATCGATGGTAGGTAAGGATTCACTTCCCAGCGCCCGCAATCGTTCTTTCTATCGATAATTGGCACGAATACGTGATATTCGATGTTTCCAATCGTTTTGCATCGACGGTAGGTAAGGATTCACTTCCCAGCTGCCGCAATCGTTGTTTCTATCGATAATTGGCACGAATAGGTTAAATTCGATGTTTCCATTCGTCCTGCATCGACGGTAGGTAAAGATTCACTTCCAAGCTCCCGCAATCGTTCTTTCTATCGATAATTGGCACGAATACGTGATATTCGATGTTTCCAATCGTTTTGCATCGATGGAAGGTAAGGATTCACATCCCAGCGCCCGCAATCGTTCTTTCTATCGATAATTGGCACGAATACGTGATATTCGATGTTTCCAACCGTTTTGCATCGACGGTAGGTAAGGATTCACTTCCCAGCTCCCGCAATCGTTCTTTCTATCGATAATTGGCACGAATACGTGATATTCGATGTTTCCAATCGTTTTGCATCGACGGTAGGTAAGGATTCACTTCCCAGCTCCCGCAATCGTTCTTTCCAACGATAATTGGCACGAATACGTGATATTCGATGTTTCCAATCGTTTTGCATCGATGGTAGGTAAGGATTCACTTCCCAGCGCCCGCAATCGTTCTTTCTATCGATAATTGGCACGAATACGTGATATTCGATGTTTCCAATCGTTTTGCATCGACTGTAGGTAAAGATTCACATCCCAGCGCCCGCAATCGTTCTTTCCATCGATAATTGGCACGAATACGTGATATTCGATGTTTCCAATCGTTTTGCATCGATGGTAGGTAAGGATTCACTTCCCAGCGCCCGCAATCGTTCTTTCCAACGATAATTGGCACGAATACGTGATATTCGATGTTTCCAATCGTTTTGCATCGATGGAAGGTAAGGATTCACATCCCAGCGCCCGCAATCGTTCTTTCTATCGATAATTGGCACGAATACGTGATATTCGATGTTTCCAACCGTTTGGCATCGACGGTAGGTAAGGATTCACTTCCCAGCGCCCGCAATCGTTTTTTCTATCGATCTTTGGCACGAATACGTGATATTCGATTTTTCCAATCGTTTTGCATCGACTGTAGGTAAAGATTCACTTCCCAGCGCCCGCAATCGTTCTTTCTATCGATAATTGGCACGAATACGTGATATTCGATGTTTCCAATCGTTTTGCATCGACGGTAGGTAAGGATTCACTTCCCAGCTCCCGCAATCGTTCTTTCCAACGAAAATTGGCACGAATACGTGATATTCGATGTTTCCAATCGTTTTGCATCGATGGTAGGTAAGGATTCACTTCCCAGCGCCCGCAATCGTTCTTTCTATCGATAATTGGCACGAATACGTGATATTCGATGTTTCCAATCGTTTTGCATCGACGGTAGGTAAGGATTCACTTCCCAGCTCCCGCAATCGTTCTTTCCAACGATAATTGGCACGAATACGTGATATTCGATGTTTCCAATCGTTTTGCATCGATGGTAGGTAAGGATTCACTTCCCAGCGCCCGCAATCGTTCTTTCTATCGATAATTGGCACGAATACGTGATATTCGATGTTTCCAATCGTTTTGCATCGACTGTAGGTAAAGATTCACATCCCAGCGCCCGCAATCGTTCTTTCCATCGATAATTGGCACGAATACGTGATATTCGATGTTTCCAATCGTTTTGCATCGACGGTAGGTAAGGATTCACTTCCCAGCGCCCGCAATCGTTTTTTCTATCGATCTTTGGCACGAATACGTGATATTCGATGTTTCCAATCGTTTTGCATCGACTGTAGGTAAAGATTCACTTCCCAGCGCCCGCAATCGTTCTTTCCATCGATAATTGGCACGAATACGTGATATTCGATGTTTCCAATCGTTTTGCATCGACGGTAGGTAAGGATTCACTTCCCAGCGCCCGCAATCGTTCTTTCTATCTATAATTAGCACGATGGCGTGTTATTCGATGTTTTCAATCGTTTGCATCGACGGTAGATAAGGATTCACTTCCCAGCTGCCGCAATCGTTGTTTCTATCGATAATTGGCACGAATAGGTTAAATTCGATGTTTCCATTCGTCCTGCATCGACGGTAGGTAAAGATTCACTTCCAAGCTCCCGCAATCGTTCTTTCTATCGATAATTGGCACGAATACGTGATATTCGATGTTTCCAATCGTTTTGCATCGACTGTAGGTAAAGATTCACTTCCCAGCGCCCGCAATCGTTCTTTCTATCGATAATTGGCACGAATACGTGATATTCGATGTTTCCAATCGTTTTGCATCGACGGTAGGTAAGGATTCACTTCCCAGCTCCCGCAATCGTTCTTTCTAACGATAATTGGCACGAACACGTGATATTTGATGTTTCCAATCGTTTTGCATCGATGGTAGGTAAGGATTCACTTCCCAGCGCCCGCAATCGTTCTTTCTATCGATAATTGGCACGAATACGTGATATTCGATGTTTCCAATCGCTTTGCATCGACGGTAGGTAAGGATTCACTTCCCAGCGCCCGCAATCGTTCTTTCTATCTATAATTAGCACGAAGGCGTGTTATTCGATGTTTTCAATCGTTTGCATCGACGGTAGATAAGGATTCACTTCCCAGCTCCCGCAATCGTTCTTTCTATCGATAATTGGCACGAATACGTGATATTCGATGTTTCCAATCGTTTTGCATCGACGGTAGGTAAGGATTCACTTCCCAGCTCCCGCAATCGTTCTTTCTATCGATAATTGGCACGAATACGTGATATTCGATGTTTCCAATCGTTTTGCATCGACGGTAGGTAAGGATTCACTTCCCAGCTGCCGCAATCGTTGTTTCTATCGATAATTGGCACGAATAGGTTAAATTCGATGTTTCCATTCGTCCTGCATCGACGGTAGGTAAAGATTCACTTCCAAGCTCCCGCAATCGTTCTTTCTATCGATAATTGGCACGAATACGTGATATTCGATGTTTCCAATCGTTTTGCATCGATGGAAGGTAAGGATTCACATCCCAGCGCCCGCAATCGTTCTTTCTATCGATAATTGGCACGAATAGGTGATATTCGATGTTTCCAACCGTTTTGCATCGACGGTAGGTAAGGATTCACTTCCCAGCTCCCGCAATCGTTCTTTCTATCGATAATTGGCACGAATACGTGATATTCGATGTTTCCAATCGTTTTGCATCGATGGAAGGTAAGGATTCACATCCCAGCGCCCGCAATCGTTCTTTCTATCGATAATTGGCACGAATACGTGATATTCGATGTTTCCAACCGTTTGGCATCGACGGTAGGTAAGGATTCACTTCCCAGCGCCCGCAATCGTTTTTTCTATCGATCTTTGGCACGAATACGTGATATTCGATTTTTCCAATCGTTTTGCATCGACTGTAGGTAAAGATTCACTTCCCAGCGCCCGCAATCGTTCTTTCTATCGATAATTGGCACGAATACGTGATATTCGATGTTTCCAATCGTTTTGCATCGACGGTAGGTAAGGATTCACTTCCCAGCTCCCGCAATCGTTCTTTCCAACGAAAATTGGCACGAATACGTGATATTCGATGTTTCCAATCGTTTTGCATCGATGGTAGGTAAGGATTCACTTCCCAGCGCCCGCAATCGTTCTTTCTATCGATAATTGGCACGAATACGTGATATTCGATGTTTCCAATCGTTTTGCATCGACGGTAGGTAAGGATTCACTTCCCAGCTCCCGCAATCGTTCTTTCCAACGATAATTGGCACGAATACGTGATATTCGATGTTTCCAATCGTTTTGCATCGATGGTAGGTAAGGATTCACTTCCCAGCGCCCGCAATCGTTCTTTCTATCGATAATTGGCACGAATACGTGATATTCGATGTTTCCAATCGTTTTGCATCGACTGTAGGTAAAGATTCACATCCCAGCGCCCGCAATCGTTCTTTCCATCGATAATTGGCACGAATACGTGATATTCGATGTTTCCAATCGTTTTGCATCGATGGTAGGTAAGGATTCACTTCCCAGCGCCCGCAATCGTTCTTTCTATCGATAATTGGCACGAATACGTGATATTCGATGTTTCCAATCGTTTTGCATCGACGGTAGGTAAGGATTCACTTCCCAGCTCCCGCAATCGTTCTTTCCAACGATAATTGGCACGAATACGTGATATTCGATGTTTCCAATCGTTTTGCATCGATGGAAGGTAAGGATTCACATCCCAGCGCCCGCAATCGTTCTTTCTATCGATAATTGGCACGAATACGTGATATTCGATGTTTCCAACCGTTTGGCATCGACGGTAGGTAAGGATTCACTTCCCAGCGCCCGCAATCGTTTTTTCTATCGATCTTTGGCACGAATACGTGATATTCGATTTTTCCAATCGTTTTGCATCGACTGTAGGTAAAGATTCACTTCCCAGCGCCCGCAATCGTTCTTTCTATCGATAATTGGCACGAATACGTGATATTCGATGTTTCCAATCGTTTTGCATCGACGGTAGGTAAGGATTCACTTCCCAGCTCCCGCAATCGTTCTTTCCAACGAAAATTGGCACGAATACGTGATATTCGATGTTTCCAATCGTTTTGCATCGATGGTAGGTAAGGATTCACTTCCCAGCGCGCGCAATCGTTCTTTCTATCGATAATTGGCACGAATACGTGATATTCGATGTTTCCAATCGTTTTGCATCGACGGTAGGTAAGGATTCACTTCCCAGCTCCCGCAATCGTTCTTTCCAACGATAATTGGCACGAATACGTGATATTCGATGTTTCCAATCGTTTTGCATCGATGGTAGGTAAGGATTCACTTCCCAGCGCCCGCAATCGTTCTTTCTATCGATAATTGGCACGAATACGTGATATGCGATGTTTCCAATCGTTTTGCATCGACTGTAGGTAAAGATTCACATCCCAGCGCCCGCAATCGTTCTTTCCATCGATAATTGGCACGAATACGTGATATTCGATGTTTCCAATCGTTTTGCATCGACGGTAGGTAAGGATTCACTTCCCAGCGCCCGCAATCGTTTTTTCTATCGATCTTTGGCACGAATACGTGATATTCGATGTTTCCAATCGTTTTGCATCGACTGTAGGTAAAGATTCACTTCCCAGCGCCCGCAATCGTTCTTTCCATCGATAATTGGCACGAATACGTGATATTCGATGTTTCCAATCGTTTTGCATCGACGGTAGGTAAGGATTCACTTCCCAGCGCCCGCAATCGTTCTTTCTATCTATAATTAGCACGATGGCGTGTTATTCGATGTTTTCAATCGTTTGCATCGACGGTAGATAAGGATTCACTTCCCAGCTCCCGCAATCGTTCTTTCTATCGATAATTGGCACGAATACGTGATATTCGATGTTTCCAATCGTTTTGCATCGACGGTAGGTAAGGATTCACTTCCCAGCTGCCGCAATCGTTGTTTCTATCGATAATTGGCACGAATAGGTTAAATTCGATGTTTCCATTCGTCCTGCATCGACGGTAGGTAAAGATTCACTTCCAAGCTCCCGCAATCGTTTTTTCTATCGATCTTTGGCACGAATACGTGATATTCGATTTTTCCAATCGTTTTGCATCGACTGTAGGTAAAGATTCACTTCCCAGCGCCCGCAATCGTTCTTTCTATCGATAATTGGCACGAATACGTGATATTCGATGTTTCCAATCGTTTTGCATCGACGGTAGGTAAGGATTCACTTCCCAGCTCCCGCAATCGTTCTTTCCAACGAAAATTGGCACGAATACGTGATATTCGATGTTTCCAATCGTTTTGCATCGATGGTAGGTAAGGATTCACTTCCCAGCGCCCGCAATCGTTCTTTCTATCGATAATTGGCACGAATACGTGATATTCGATGTTTCCAATCGTTTTGCATCGACGGTAGGTAAGGATTCACTTCCCAGCTCCCGCAATCGTTCTTTCCAACGATAATTGGCACGAATACGTGATATTCGATGTTTCCAATCGTTTTGCATCGATGGTAGGTAAGGATTCACTTCCCAGCGCCCGCAATCGTTCTTTCTATCGATAATTGGCACGAATACGTGATATTCGATGTTTCCAATCGTTTTGCATCGACTGTAGGTAAAGATTCACATCCCAGCGCCCGCAATCGTTCTTTCCATCGATAATTGGCACGAATACGTGATATTCGATGTTTCCAATCGTTTTGCATCGACGGTAGGTAAGGATTCACTTCCCAGCGCCCGCAATCGTTTTTTCTATCGATCTTTGGCACGAATACGTGATATTCGATGTTTCCAATCGTTTTGCATCGACTGTAGGTAAAGATTCACTTCCCAGCGCCCGCAATCGTTCTTTCCATCGATAATTGGCACGAATACGTGATATTCGATGTTTCCAATCGTTTTGCATCGACGGTAGGTAAGGATTCACTTCCCAGCGCCCGCAATCGTTCTTTCTATCTATAATTAGCACGATGGCGTGTTATTCGATGTTTTCAATCGTTTGCATCGACGGTAGATAAGGATTCACTTCCCAGCTGCCGCAATCGTTGTTTCTATCGATAATTGGCACGAATAGGTTAAATTCGATGTTTCCATTCGTCCTGCATCGACGGTAGGTAAAGATTCACTTCCAAGCTCCCGCAATCGTTCTTTCTATCGATAATTGGCACGAATACGTGATATTCGATGTTTCCAATCGTTTTGCATCGACTGTAGGTAAAGATTCACTTCCCAGCGCCCGCAATCGTTCTTTCTATCGATAATTGGCACGAATACGTGATATTCGATGTTTCCAATCGTTTTGCATCGACGGTAGGTAAGGATTCTGTTTCGGATAGCTGCTTAAGATGTTAATTTAGTCAACGGATTCGGTTTATTTATATAAAGGCACAATTCACAAGTAGCACGAATCACATATATTTTACAGTCACCGCACAAGAACAAGTAATGTACAATAAAACGCAGAAATAAATAAGTACTAGTAACTAATAATGTATAAAGTGAACAGTTTCTCCGCACGACCTTTTAGCTCCTTATCTTTATCAACAGTTTAAACGGTTGTAAATCGTTTAAACCCGAAATCGCAAATCTCTCTTAAAACCTCTTATCTCTTATCTCTTATTACTATAACCGACGATTTGTATGCCCGCGCAACGGTATTTATACCGATGCGCGGGGCAAGGAGCGAGAAGAGATAAGTGGGGGAGAACGCTCGCGCTTGACGCCACGGAACAGCGCTAGGCGCGAAGCTAACGAGCGCCCTCCCTAATGGTGAATCCGCAACATTCCGCCCGCCGCGGCATGCGTTGCATGGCGCAATTGAAAACAAAGAATCGCCAAGGTTCCGTGAAGTCGCATGTTTAACGTCGAAAGGTCTGTGAGTGAAGTGTAAAGGTCGAATAGCAACACAGAAGACAGGAAGGGAAGAAGAAAGGAAAGTGATGCGAGGCTAATCTTCCTCCGTGGCTGGAGGAAGCAAGCAGATTTTCGTGATCGGCCTCGTCAACGTAGTCGTCGCAGTCTTGACCGAAACGACGCGCACCTGTTGATCGTCGCCCTTGAAGGTGGCGGCGATCCGTCCGAGTGGCCACTGAGACGGGGGCGTCAGTTCGTTTTTGATGAGGCACAAGTCCCCAATTTCCAAATTCGGCTGCGTCGTCCGCCATTTGCTGCGCGCCTGCAGCTGGTGCAAATACTCGGACGACCATCTTGCCCAAAAGTGGTCCCGCATCTGTTGAATCAGGTGCCACCGTCGCAATGGAGAGATTTTTACGGTGGATAGGGACGGTTCGGGTAAGGATTTCAAAGGAGCGCCGATCAAAAAATGTGCCGGAGTGAGCGCGTCGATAGAATCCGGATCGTCTGTAAGAGCAGCTATCGGTCGCGAGTTGAGGCAGGCCTCTATCTGTGTAAGCAGGGTCGCAGTTTCCTCGAATGTTAACGGGGTACCGCCCGCGACTCGGCGCAAGTGGAATTTAAGCGATTTGACGGCAGCCTCCCATACGCCGCCGAAATGAGGAGCTCCTGGAGGGTTGAAACGCCACGATGTCCCCTCTCGCGAGAGTTGGAAAGCGACATCCTTCCAGTCCAGCAGTGCTGCTTGGAACAGCTTTCGTAGCTCCTTGCTGGCGCCGACGAAGTTCGTCCCCTGGTCGCTATAAATTGTTGTGCAGCTCCCCCGTCGAGAGATGAAACGCCGGAAAGCGGCGAGAAAGGCAGCGGTGGAAGCGTCGGAGACAAGCTCGAGGTGCACGGCCCTGGTCGCTAAACAGACGAAAACAGCGACATACGATTTTCTTGGTGCGTGACCTCTACCGGCAGCCAGTTTTGTAGCAAAGGGCCCAGCATAGTCAACTCCAGTGTGTGTAAATGGGCGAGAGGGCTGCGCGCGGGGAGAGGGGAGATTACCCATTCGCTGATGCGCCGCTTGGGCGCGCCAGCGACAACAGACTGTACACGCAGCAATCACGCGGCGCACCGCGCGACGTCCCGCCAATATCCAGTATTTTCGGCGTAGAGTTGCCAATGTTAGCTGAGTTCCGCCGTGAAGTACCCGGAGGTGTGCCTCCCGGATGACGAGCGTCGTAAAGTGTGCCTTGGCAGGAAGTATCGCAGGATGCTTTTGCCATTCATCGAGAAGAGAGTGCTTCAAACGACCCCCCACCCTCAGCACGCCATCGCCATCCATGAATGGCGCCAGCCTGGATGTCGGTCCACGAGTAATCTGGCCGCCATCTTGCAGTATTTTCAGTTCCGTGGTGAAGGTTGCCCTTTGGAAGCATCGGAGACAGGCAAGTAAAGCGTTATTTATTTCATTTACCGAAAGACGATGCGATACTTGCGCGTTTGTGTTTCTGTCCCTCGCTGTTCGGCAAAATCGGAAGCACCAGCCAACCGTGCGCAGTAATCTATCGAGTGTTGAATGCTTGCCGGCAAGATTCTCAAAAAACGAGCAGTTAGTAGTGGTTGTGAGACAGGTCATTCTCGTGGTGCGAACCTCCTGGTCCGTAGTAAAATTATGAACCGAGTGATGATCATAATCATATGACCTCAAGGAAAGGAAGGGAGGACCCTTCCACCAAAGCGAATGGTCACGCAGTGCGTGGCTTGCCATCCCTCGAGATGCCACGTCAGCGGGGTTTAAAGAAGATTTTATGTGTCGCCACGAGGCGTCTGGAAGTGACGTTTGAATATCGGACACCCGGTTTGCCACGAACGTCTTCCATCTCGAGGAGTGACCTTGCAGCCAACTCAGCACTACCGTGGAATCCGACCATAAATTAGTGGAGCAATTTTCCAAATTCAAGTTGTTTCTAACACCGAGAGTCAATCGTGTTAGAAGTGATGCAGCGCAAAGTTCAAGCCGAGGCACAGAAACCTGCTTCAAAGGAGCGACTCGCGTTTTTGAAGCAACGAGTGAAACAAAAGGCATTGCATTTGAGTGAGAGGAGCGCAAGTAAATAACAGCAGCGTATGCTCTCTCTGAAGCGTCAGCAAAACCATGAAGCTCTAACCTGTTATTGTCAGTACGGTTGAATAACCAACGAGGAATTCTCAAGGAGGAAAGTGGGCGTAGTTGCTCATAGTAATTCTGCCAAAAGTGTGCATGTGAAGGGGGGAGCGGTTCATCCCATGAAAGTTTTAGCAGCCATAATGACTGCATGAAGATTTTGGCAGTAATAATCACTGGAGCGAGAAACCCTAGTGGGTCGTAGAGACTCGCCACTTCCCTAAAAACCATACGTTTCGTTACCGGTGATTCCTTTTTGCGTGGCTCAAACGAGAAGTGAAACGTATCCTGTGCCGAGTGCCAACGAAGGCCGAGAAGAGTGGAAACGTTATCGAGATTGCAGGCAAGCTCAGGGTTTTCCTTACGAGCGTCGGAAGGAAGTGCTTCCAGTAATTCCCTTTTATTGGACGTCCATTTGTGCAAGGTGAAACCGCCCGCCTTGAACAACAGTAACAGCTCTCGTTGTAAAGCAAGAGCCTTCGAGATGGAATCTGCTCCAGATATGACGTCATCAACATAGACGTCATTGGATGCACACGCGGCAGCCAAAGGAAAAACATGCTGTTCGTCCTTGCACAGCTGCTGCACTGTGCGAACAGCGAGGTACGGGGCGCAGGACATCCCATAGGTGACTGTAAGCAGTCGAAAGTGACGTGGAGCTTCTCCAGGATATTGCCGCCATAGAATGCGTTGAAAATCACAATCCTCTGGAGCAAGTCGGATTTGCCGATACATCTTTTGGACGTCGGCCGAGAAAACTACGGCATGTTTTCGCCATCGTAGCAAAATGGTAAATATTTCCGGTAGTAGATTAGGGCCAGTATGAAGCAAGTTGTTAAGTGATACACCGGACCTTGTTTTCTGAGAAGCATTAAAAACAACCCTAAGTCGCGTGGTTGTGCTAGCATCGCGCAGCACGCCGTGATGCGGCAAGTAGTATGCCGCCCGAGAAGATTTGGAATCCGCTGGAACGGGTTCCATGTGCCCCAATTGAAGATATTCTTCCAAAAAGGAATCGTATAAGGATTTCAGTGCCGGCTTACCCTTCAATCGCGCTTCGAGTTTGTGTAGTAACACCGATGCGGTGTCAAGCGAGTTGCCCAATTGGGCCGGAGAAGAAGCGAAGGGAAGACGCACCTGATATCGTCCAGTGGTGTCGCGGGAGTGTGTGGAGCAGAAGTGCTGTTCGCACTCACTCTCCGCCGAAGTAAATGTACGGGGAGGATTGGCTACCTCCTCCAGTACCCAGAAGCGTTGTAGTGATTCAGATAAATCTGTATCGCGAGTAACGCATTGCAAAGTAGCCGCTTCACGTCGTGAAGGGTTCGAGTATGAAGTGGAGTTGCAATGCCCAGTGAGAATCCAACCAAGAGAAGTACATTGAGCCACCGGACTGTTGGGAGGACCCTTCCGGAGGCCTTCAAGAATTATTTCCGAGTAAACATCAGCTCCTAAAATAATGTCCACTCTCTCTGCCGAGTGAAAGTCGGGATCGGCTAATTCCAAATCCCGCAAGTGAGCGAGAGACAGCGAAGCGTTAGAGGTTCGAGTGGGGGAATAAGAAGACAGTCGCGGCAGCACGTAAGCCGTAGTGGAAAGGGGCTTCGAAAGTTCACGAGTAGAGGAGAATGTGAGCGTCACACTTCCCCTCGTGTAAGCTCCCGTCGAGCCTACACCGAGTATTGGAAACCGCGCGGAACTTCGTTCGAGCTTCATGGTTTGCACCAACCTCTCGGAGACGAGTGAGACTTCGGAACAGGGGTCAATCAAGGCTCTCACAGCAGTTTTCTCGCCCCGACTTGACCTTACCAGAATTTTCGCGGTCGCAAGAAAAATGACCGAACTAGATTGAGTATTCGACCAGGAGGCTCGCGCACAGTGCGAGGTCCTTGAGTCCTCCACGCAACCTTGTGGAGAGACCTGTCGCGAAGATTCCTGCTCCGATTTTACATGTAACATTGTATGGTGCTTACCTACGCACAGTTGGCAGCGCTTTGTGGATTTGCACGAACTAGAATGGTGACTTCCGAAGCAGTTGAAGCACAAGTTTTTGTCCGCGGCTAATTTCTTCCTCTCGAGCGGGGACATCCCTTTGAACTTAGCACAGAACAATACGAAGTGTTGGCTGAAGCACAGCGGGCACTTCGCACGTCTTTCTTCGGTGACCGATGCGGTGTGCGTCTTGAATTTTGCTGATCTTGTATTATTTTTTAGAGATGACCCGGAGGAAGGCGAAACTGCAGCATCCGAGACAGCTTCTTCGACTGCTTCCAAGGCACGCAGGTGTCCTGTGAGGAACAGCTGTAATTGTTCGAACGAAGGCGGATCCGTAGTGGCACCGATTGAAGACTCCCACGCCAATCTTGTCTTCGAGTCCAACTTTTGCACAAGCCCGAAGACCAACCAGTCATCCCAGTGCTCGACTGGCCGGCCAAGAGCTTCCAGTGACTGAACGGCGTCCAGCGTGCCGTTCAGAAGAGGTTTCAGGCAGCTTGCCGACTCCTTCCTCATGGACGGCAATGAGGAAAGAGCCGTGAGATGCGATTGTATCAAGATCCGCAGGTTCTCATATCGCGCCGCGATAATCTTCCACGCTCCAGCGAAGTTGGCCTCTGTGAGGCGTATATTTTGGATTAATTGAGCGGGCTCGCCAGACAAACTTATTTTTAGATGGTGGAATTTTTCCACCGCGGAGAGTTGCTTATTGTCTATGACGAGTGACGTGAACAGGTCACGATAACTTGCCCACTCCCTGTAGTCCCCGGAAAACCGGGGCACGTCGATTCGTGGAAGCGAACGCTGCGGAGGGTTGGCGATCGGAGCGGTCGGCGGCTGCTCCAGCGGTTTGCGGAGGTCCAGTAATGCGGCCTTGTTAACCAGATACGCTTCTTCACACAAAGCAAGGTGATCCGTGACAAAATATGGCCAAGTAGCGTACTCGGGGGTCACAATGTCTAATAGCTGGTCGTGACCCTCGGTGAAGGTGGTCCAATTTTTCTCCAGTAGTTCGAGCCGCGACGTTACTACTCCATCCGTGATCTTAGCGGCTCCAAGCTTTTTCATATTTGTCACGGTGTTGGAAATTCGCTGGTAAAGCGAAAGTTGCTTGTTAACGTATTTCTCCATGGTAATTTGAACGTTAACAACAAGTAACCGTACTTAGTTTGAAGGCGAGGTCGAGTTACCGAAAAAAAATGTAGAAAGTAATTCGTACCGTGTTCGACCGTGTTCGACCCCGGTTATTATTGTCTTGCGGCGACCGTTTTTCGCGCACTGTAGCCGGAATGTAATTAGCTTAACTGGATTAATTAGTTGAAATTTAATCCCCTTTAACTATTCCGTCCGTTAAGCTATCCGGCTCGAAGGACCAATGTTTCGGATAGCTGCTTAAGATGTTAATTTAGTCAACGGATTCGGTTTATTTATATAAAGGCACAATTCACAAGTAGCACGAATCACATATATTTTACAGTCACCGCACAAGAACAAGTAATGTACAATAAAACGCAGAAATAAATAAGTACTAGTAACTAATAATGTATAAAGTGAACAGTTTCTCCGCACGACCTTTTAGCTCCTTATCTTTATCAACAGTTTAAACGGTTGTAAATCGTTTAAACCCGAAATCGCAAATCTCTCTTAAAACCTCTTATCTCTTATTGAATATTACTATAACCGACGATTTGTATGCCCGCGCAACGGTATTTATACCGATGCGCGGGGCAAGGAGCGAGAAGAGATAAGTGGGGGAGAACGCTCGCGCTTGACGCCACGGAACAGCGCTAGGCGCGAAGCTAACGAGCGCCCTCCCTAATGGTGAATCCGCAACAGATTCACTTCCCAGCTCCCGCAATCGTTCTTTCTAACGATAATTGGCACGAACACGTGATATTTGATGTTTCCAATCGTTTTGCATCGATGGTAGGTAAGGATTCACTTCCCAGCGCCCGCAATCGTTCTTTCTATCGATAATTGGCACGAATACGTGATATTCGATGTTTCCAATCGCTTTGCATCGACGGTAGGTAAGGATTCACTTCCCAGCGCCCGCAATCGTTCTTTCTATCTATAATTAGCACGAAGGCGTGTTATTCGATGTTTTCAATCGTTTGCATCGACGGTAGATAAGGATTCACTTCCCAGCTCCCGCAATCGTTCTTTCTATCGATAATTGGCACGAATACGTGATATTCGATGTTTCCAATCGTTTTGCATCGACGGTAGGTAAGGATTCACTTCCCAGCTCCCGCAATCGTTCTTTCTATCGATAATTGGCACGAATACGTGATATTCGATGTTTCCAATCGTTTTGCATCGACGGTAGGTAAGGATTCACTTCCCAGCTGCCGCAATCGTTGTTTCTATCGATAATTGGCACGAATAGGTTAAATTCGATGTTTCCATTCGTCCTGCATCGACGGTAGGTAAAGATTCACTTCCAAGCTCCCGCAATCGTTCTTTCTATCGATAATTGGCACGAATACGTGATATTCGATGTTTCCAATCGTTTTGCATCGATGGAAGGTAAGGATTCACATCCCAGCGCCCGTAATCGTTCTTTCTATCGATAATTGGCACGAATAGGTGATATTCGATGTTTCCAACCGTTTTGCATCGACGGTAGGTAAGGATTCACTTCCCAGCTCCCGCAATCGTTCTTTCTATCGATAATTGGCACGAATACGTGATATTCGATGTTTCCAATCGTTTTGCATCGATGGAAGGTAAGGATTCACATCCCAGCGCCCGCAATCGTTCTTTCTATCGATAATTGGCACGAATACGTGATATTCGATGTTTCCAACCGTTTGGCATCGACGGTAGGTAAGGATTCACTTCCCAGCGCCCGCAATCGTTTTTTCTATCGATCTTTGGCACGAATACGTGATATTCGATTTTTCCAATCGTTTTGCATCGACTGTAGGTAAAGATTCACTTCCCAGCGCCCGCAATCGTTCTTTCTATCGATAATTGGCACGAATACGTGATATTCGATGTTTCCAATCGTTTTGCATCGACGGTAGGTAAGGATTCACTTCCCAGCTCCCGCAATCGTTCTTTCCAACGAAAATTGGCACGAATACGTGATATTCGATGTTTCCAATCGTTTTGCATCGATGGTAGGTAAGGATTCACTTCCCAGCGCCCGCAATCGTTCTTTCTATCGATAATTGGCACGAATACGTGATATTCGATGTTTCCAATCGTTTTGCATCGACGGTAGGTAAGGATTCACTTCCCAGCTCCCGCAATCGTTCTTTCCAACGATAATTGGCACGAATACGTGATATTCGATGTTTCCAATCGTTTTGCATCGATGGTAGGTAAGGATTCACTTCCCAGCGCCCGCAATCGTTCTTTCTATCGATAATTGGCACGAATACGTGATATTCGATGTTTCCAATCGTTTTGCATCGACTGTAGGTAAAGATTCACATCCCAGCGCCCGCAATCGTTCTTTCCATCGATAATTGGCACGAATACGTGATATTCGATGTTTCCAATCGTTTTGCATCGATGGTAGGTAAGGATTCACTTCCCAGCGCCCGCAATCGTTCTTTCTATCGATAATTGGCACGAATACGTGATATTCGATGTTTCCAATCGTTTTGCATCGACGGTAGGTAAGGATTCACTTCCCAGCTCCCGCAATCGTTCTTTCCAACGATAATTGGCACGAATACGTGATATTCGATGTTTCCAATCGTTTTGCATCGATGGAAGGTAAGGATTCACATCCCAGCGCCCGCAATCGTTCTTTCTATCGATAATTGGCACGAATACGTGATATTCGATGTTTCCAACCGTTTGGCATCGACGGTAGGTAAGGATTCACTTCCCAGCGCCCGCAATCGTTTTTTCTATCGATCTTTGGCACGAATACGTGATATTCGATTTTTCCAATCGTTTTGCATCGACTGTAGGTAAAGATTCACTTCCCAGCGCCCGCAATCGTTCTTTCTATCGATAATTGGCACGAATACGTGATATTCGATGTTTCCAATCGTTTTGCATCGACGGTAGGTAAGGATTCACTTCCCAGCTCCCGCAATCGTTCTTTCCAACGAAAATTGGCACGAATACGTGATATTCGATGTTTCCAATCGTTTTGCATCGATGGTAGGTAAGGATTCACTTCCCAGCGCGCGCAATCGTTCTTTCTATCGATAATTGGCACGAATACGTGATATTCGATGTTTCCAATCGTTTTGCATCGACGGTAGGTAAGGATTCACTTCCCAGCTCCCGCAATCGTTCTTTCCAACGATAATTGGCACGAATACGTGATATTCGATGTTTCCAATCGTTTTGCATCGATGGTAGGTAAGGATTCACTTCCCAGCGCCCGCAATCGTTCTTTCTATCGATAATTGGCACGAATACGTGATATTCGATGTTTCCAATCGTTTTGCATCGACTGTAGGTAAAGATTCACATCCCAGCGCCCGCAATCGTTCTTTCCATCGATAATTGGCACGAATACGTGATATTCGATGTTTCCAATCGTTTTGCATCGACGGTAGGTAAGGATTCACTTCCCAGCGCCCGCAATCGTTTTTTCTATCGATCTTTGGCACGAATACGTGATATTCGATGTTTCCAATCGTTTTGCATCGACTGTAGGTAAAGATTCACTTCCCAGCGCCCGCAATCGTTCTTTCCATCGATAATTGGCACGAATACGTGATATTCGATGTTTCCAATCGTTTTGCATCGACGGTAGGTAAGGATTCACTTCCCAGCGCCCGCAATCGTTCTTTCTATCTATAATTAGCACGATGGCGTGTTATTCGATGTTTTCAATCGTTTGCATCGACGGTAGATAAGGATTCACTTCCCAGCTCCCGCAATCGTTCTTTCTATCGATAATTGGCACGAATACGTGATATTCGATGTTTCCAATCGTTTTGCATCGACGGTAGGTAAGGATTCACTTCCCAGCTGCCGCAATCGTTGTTTCTATCGATAATTGGCACGAATAGGTTAAATTCGATGTTTCCATTCGTCCTGCATCGACGGTAGGTAAAGATTCACTTCCAAGCTCCCGCAATCGTTCTTTCTATCGATAATTGGCACGAATACGTGATATTCGATGTTTCCAATCGTTTTGCATCGACTGTAGGTAAAGATTCACTTCCCAGCGCCCGCAATCGTTCTTTCTATCGATAATTGGCACGAATACGTGATATTCGATGTTTCCAATCGTTTTGCATCGACGGTAGGTAAGGATTCACTTCCCAGCTCCCGCAATCGTTCTTTCTAACGATAATTGGCACGAACACGTGATATTTGATGTTTCCAATCGTTTTGCATCGATGGTAGGTAAGGATTCACTTCCCAGCGCCCGCAATCGTTCTTTCTATCGATAATTGGCACGAATACGTGATATTCGATGTTTCCAATCGCTTTGCATCGACGGTAGGTAAGGATTCACTTCCCAGCTCCCGCAATCGGTCTTTCCATCGATAATTGGCACGAATACGTGATATTCGATGTTTCCAATCGTTTTGCATCGACGGTAGGTAAGGATTCACTTCCCAGCGCCCGCAATCGTTCTTTCTATCTATAATTAGCACGAAGGCGTGTTATTCGATGTTTTCAATCGTTTGCATCGACGGTAGATAAGGATTCACTTCCCAGCTCCCGCAATCGTTCTTTCTATCGATAATTGGCACGAATACGTGATATTCGATGTTTCCAATCGTTTTGCATCGACGGTAGGTAAGGATTCACTTCCCAGCTGCCGCAATCGTTGTTTCTATCGATAATTGGCACGAATAGGTTAAATTCGATGTTTCCATTCGTCCTGCATCGACGGTAGGTAAAGATTCACTTCCAAGCTCCCGCAATCGTTCTTTCTATCGATAATTGGCACGAATACGTGATATTCGATGTTTCCAATCGTTTTGCATCGATGGAAGGTAAGGATTCACATCCCAGCGCCCGCAATCGTTCTTTCTATCGATAATTGGCACGAATACGTGATATTCGATCTTTCCAACCGTTTTGCATCGACGGTAGGTAAGGATTCACTTCCCAGCGCCCGCAATCGTTTTTTCTATCGATCTTTGGCACGAATACGTGATATTCGATGTTTCCAATCGTTTTGCATCGACTGTAGGTAAAGATTCACTTCCCAGCGCCCGCAATCGATCTTTCTATCGATAATTGGCACGAATACGTGATATTCGATGTTTCCAATCGTTTTGCATCGACGGTAGGTAAGGATTCACTTCCCAGCTCCCGCAATCGTTCTTTCTATCGATAATTGGCACGAATACGTGATATTCGATGTTTCCAATCGTTTTGCATCGACGGTAGGTAAGGATTCACTTCCCAGCTCCCGCAATCGTTCTTTCTATCGATAATTGGCACGAATACGTGATATTCGATGTTTCCAATCGCTTTGCATCGACGGTAGGTAAGGATTCACTTCCCAGCTCCCGCAATCGGTCTTTCCATCGATAATTGGGACGAATACGTGATATTCGATGTTTCCAATCGTTTTGCATCGACGGTAGGTAAGGAGTCACTTCCCAGCGCCCGCAATCGTTCTTTCTATCTATAATTGGCACGAAGGCGTGTTATTCGATGTTTTCAATCGTTTGCATCGACGGTCGATAAGGATTCACTTCCCAGCTCCCGCAATCGTTCTTTCTATCGATAATTGGCACGAATACGTGATATTCGATGTTTCCAATCGTTTTGCATCGACGGTAGGTAAGGATTCACTTCCCAGCTGCCGCAATCGTTGTTTCTATCGATAATTGGCACGAATAGGTTAAATTCGATGTTTCCATTCGTCCTGCATCGACGGTAGGTAAAGATTCACTTCCAAGCTCCCGCAATCGTTCTTTCTATCGATAATTGGCACGAATACGTGATATTCGATGTTTCCAATCGTTTTGCATCGATGGAAGGTAAGGATTCACATCCCAGCGCCCGCAATCGTTCTTTCTATCGATAATTGGCACGAATACGTGATATTCGATGTTTCCAACCGTTTTGCATCGACGGTAGGTAAGGATTCACTTCCCAGCTCCCGCAATCGTTCTTTCTATCGATAATTGGCACGAATACGTGATATTCGATGTTTCCAATCGTTTTGCATCGATGGAAGGTAAGGATTCACATCCCAGCGCCGGCAATCGTTCTTTCTATCGATAATTGGCACGAATACGTGATATTCGATGTTTCCAACCGTTTTGCATCGACGGTAGGTAAGGATTCACTTCCCAGCTCCCGCAATCGTTCTTTCCAACGATAATTGGCACGAATACGTGATATTCGATGTTTCCAATCGTTTTGCATCGACGGTAGGTAAGGATTCACTTCCCAGCTCCCGCAATCGGTCTTTCCATCGATAATTGGCACGAATACGTGATATTCGATGTTTCCAATCGTTTTGCATCGACGGTAGGTAAGGATTCACTTCCCAGCGCCCGCAATCGTTTTTTCTATCGATCTTTGGCACGAATACGTGATATTCGATTTTTCCAATCGTTTTGCATCGACTGTAGGTAAAGATTCACTTCCCAGCGCCCGCAATCGTTCTTTCTATCGATAATTGGCACGAATACGTGATATTCGATGTTTCCAATCGTTTTGCATCGACGGTAGGTAAGGATTCACTTCCCAGCTCCCGCAATCGTTCTTTCCAACGAAAATTGGCACGAATACGTGATATTCGATGTTTCCAATCGTTTTGCATCGATGGTAGGTAAGGATTCACTTCCCAGCGCCCGCAATCGTTCTTTCTATCGATAATTGGCACGAATACGTGATATTCGATGTTTCCAATCGTTTTGCATCGACGGTAGGTAAGGATTCACTTCCCAGCTCCCGCAATCGTTCTTTCCAACGATAATTGGCACGAATACGTGATATTCGATGTTTCCAATCGTTTTGCATCGATGGTAGGTAAGGATTCACTTCCCAGCGCCCGCAATCGTTCTTTCTATCGATAATTGGCACGAATACGTGATATTCGATGTTTCCAATCGTTTTGCATCGACTGTAGGTAAAGATTCACATCCCAGCGCCCGCAATCGTTCTTTCCATCGATAATTGGCACGAATACGTGATATTCGATGTTTCCAATCGTTTTGCATCGACGGTAGGTAAGGAGTCACTTCCCAGCGCCCGCAATCGTTCTTTCTATCTATAATTGGCACGAAGGCGTGTTATTCGATGTTTTCAATCGTTTGCATCGACGGTCGATAAGGATTCACTTCCCAGCTCCCGCAATCGTTCTTTCTATCGATAATTGGCACGAATACGTGATATTCGATGTTTCCAATCGTTTTGCATCGACGGTAGGTAAGGATTCACTTCCCAGCTGCCGCAATCGTTGTTTCTATCGATAATTGGCACGAATAGGTTAAATTCGATGTTTCCATTCGTCCTGCATCGACGGTAGGTAAAGATTCACTTCCAAGCTCCCGCAATCGTTCTTTCTATCGATAATTGGCACGAATACGTGATATTCGATGTTTCCAATCGTTTTGCATCGATGGAAGGTAAGGATTCACATCCCAGCGCCCGCAATCGTTCTTTCTATCGATAATTGGCACGAATACGTGATATTCGATGTTTCCAACCGTTTTGCATCGACGGTAGGTAAGGATTCACTTCCCAGCTCCCGCAATCGTTCTTTCTATCGATAATTGGCACGAATACGTGATATTCGATGTTTCCAATCGTTTTGCATCGATGGAAGGTAAGGATTCACATCCCAGCGCCGGCAATCGTTCTT
The DNA here is from genome assembly GCA_963583965.1 of Nomada ferruginata. Classification (NCBI taxonomy): domain Eukaryota; kingdom Metazoa; phylum Arthropoda; class Insecta; order Hymenoptera; family Apidae; genus Nomada; species Nomada ferruginata. The sequence goes on from OY757218.1 coordinate 3,230,449, forward strand.
TCTATCGATAATTGGCACGAATACGTGATATTCGATGTTTCCAACCGTTTTGCATCGACGGTAGGTAAGGATTCACTTCCCAGCTCCCGCAATCGTTCTTTCCAACGATAATTGGCACGAATACGTGATATTCGATGTTTCCAATCGTTTTGCATCGACGGTAGGTAAGGATTCACTTCCCAGCTCCCGCAATCGGTCTTTCCATCGATAATTGGCACGAATACGTGATATTCGATGTTTCCAATCGTTTTGCATCGACGGTAGGTAAGGATTCACTTCCCAGCGCCCGCAATCGTTTTTTCTATCGATCTTTGGCACGAATACGTGATATTCGATGTTTCCAATCGTTTTGCATCGACGGTAGGTAAGGATTCACTTCCCAGCTCCCGCAATCGTTCTTTCCAACGATAATTGGCACGAATACGTGATATTCGATGTTTCCAATCGTTTTGCATCGATGGTAGGTAAGGATTCACTTCCCAGCGCCCGCAATCGTTCTTTCTATCGATAATTGGCACGAATACGTGATATTCGATGTTTCCAATCGTTTTGCATCGACTGTAGGTAAAGATTCACATCCCAGCGCCCGCAATCGTTCTTTCCATCGATAATTGGCACGAATACGTGATATTCGATGTTTCCAATCGTTTTGCATCGACGGTAGGTAAGGATTCACTTCCCAGCGCCCGCAATCGTTTTTTCTATCGATCTTTGGCACGAATACGTGATATTCGATGTTTCCAATCGTTTTGCATCGACTGTAGGTAAAGATTCACTTCCCAGCGCCCGCAATCGTTCTTTCCATCGATAATTGGCACGAATACGTGATATTCGATGTTTCCAATCGTTTTGCATCGACGGTAGGTAAGGATTCACTTCCCAGCGCCCGCAATCGTTCTTTCTATCTATAATTAGCACGATGGCGTGTTATTCGATGTTTTCAATCGTTTGCATCGACGGTAGATAAGGATTCACTTCCCAGCTCCCGCAATCGTTCTTTCTATCGATAATTGGCACGAATACGTGATATTCGATGTTTCCAATCGTTTTGCATCGACGGTAGGTAAGGATTCACTTCCCAGCTGCCGCAATCGTTGTTTCTATCGATAATTGGCACGAATAGGTTAAATTCGATGTTTCCATTCGTCCTGCATCGACGGTAGGTAAAGATTCACTTCCAAGCTCCCGCAATCGTTCTTTCTATCGATAATTGGCACGAATACGTGATATTCGATGTTTCCAATCGTTTTGCATCGATGGAAGGTAAGGATTCACATCCCAGCGCCCGCAATCGTTCTTTCTATCGATAATTGGCACGAATACGTGATATTCGATCTTTCCAACCGTTTTGCATCGACGATAGGTAAGGATTCACTTCCTAGCGCCCGCAATCGTTTTTTCTATCGATCTTTGGCACGAATACGTGATATTCGATGTTTCCAATCGTTTTGCATCGACTGTAGGTAAAGATTCACTTCCCAGCGCCCGCAATCGTTCTTTCTATCGATAATTGGCACGAAGGCGTGTTATTCGATGTTTTCAATCGTTTGCATCGACGGTCGATAAGGATTCACTTCCCAGCTCCCGCAATCGTTCTTTCTATCGATAATTGGCACGAATACGTGATATTCGATGTTTCCAATCGTTTTGCATCGACGGTAGGTAAGGATTCACTTCCCAGCTGCCGCAATCGTTGTTTCTATCGATAATTGGCACGAATAGGTTAAATTCGATGTTTCCATTCGTCCTGCATCGACGGTAGGTAAAGATTCACTTCCAAGCTCCCGCAATCGTTCTTTCTATCGATAATTGGCACGAATACGTGATATTCGATGTTTCCAATCGTTTTGCATCGATGGAAGGTAAGGATTCACATCCCAGCGCCCGCAATCGTTCTTTCTATCGATAATTGGCACGAATACGTGATATTCGATGTTTCCAACCGTTTTGCATCGACGGTAGGTAAGGATTCACTTCCCAGCTCCCGCAATCGTTCTTTCTATCGATAATTGGCACGAATACGTGATATTCGATGTTTCCAATCGTTTTGCATCGATGGAAGGTAAGGATTCACATCCCAGCGCCGGCAATCGTTCTTTCTATCGATAATTGGCACGAATACGTGATATTCGATGTTTCCAACCGTTTTGCATCGACGGTAGGTAAGGATTCACTTCCCAGCTCCCGCAATCGTTCTTTCCAACGATAATTGGCACGAATACGTGATATTCGATGTTTCCAATCGTTTTGCATCGACGGTAGGTAAGGATTCACTTCCCAGCTCCCGCAATCGGTCTTTCCATCGATAATTGGCACGAATACGTGATATTCGATGTTTCCAATCGTTTTGCATCGACGGTAGGTAAGGATTCACTTCCCAGCGCCCGCAATCGTTTTTTCTATCGATCTTTGGCACGAATACGTGATATTCGATGTTTCCAATCGTTTTGCATCGACGGTAGGTAAGGATTCACTTCCCAGCTCCCGCAATCGTTCTTTCCAACGATAATTGGCACGAATACGTGATATTCGATGTTTCCAATCGTTTTGCATCGATGGTAGGTAAGGATTCACTTCCCAGCGCCCGCAATCGTTCTTTCTATCGATAATTGGCACGAATACGTGATATTCGATGTTTCCAATCGTTTTGCATCGACTGTAGGTAAAGATTCACATCCCAGCGCCCGCAATCGTTCTTTCCATCGATAATTGGCACGAATACGTGATATTCGATGTTTCCAATCGTTTTGCATCGACGGTAGGTAAGGATTCACTTCCCAGCGCCCGCAATCGTTTTTTCTATCGATCTTTGGCACGAATACGTGATATTCGATGTTTCCAATCGTTTTGCATCGACTGTAGGTAAAGATTCACTTCCCAGCGCCCGCAATCGTTCTTTCCATCGATAATTGGCACGAATACGTGATATTCGATGTTTCCAATCGTTTTGCATCGACGGTAGGTAAGGATTCACTTCCCAGCGCCCGCAATCGTTCTTTCTATCTATAATTAGCACGATGGCGTGTTATTCGATGTTTTCAATCGTTTGCATCGACGGTAGATAAGGATTCACTTCCCAGCTCCCGCAATCGTTCTTTCTATCGATAATTGGCACGAATACGTGATATTCGATGTTTCCAATCGTTTTGCATCGACGGTAGGTAAGGATTCACTTCCCAGCTGCCGCAATCGTTGTTTCTATCGATAATTGGCACGAATAGGTTAAATTCGATGTTTCCATTCGTCCTGCATCGACGGTAGGTAAAGATTCACTTCCAAGCTCCCGCAATCGTTCTTTCTATCGATAATTGGCACGAATACGTGATATTCGATGTTTCCAATCGTTTTGCATCGATGGAAGGTAAGGATTCACATCCCAGCGCCCGCAATCGTTCTTTCTATCGATAATTGGCACGAATACGTGATATTCGATCTTTCCAACCGTTTTGCATCGACGATAGGTAAGGATTCACTTCCTAGCGCCCGCAATCGTTTTTTCTATCGATCTTTGGCACGAATACGTGATATTCGATGTTTCCAATCGTTTTGCATCGACTGTAGGTAAAGATTCACTTCCCAGCGCCCGCAATCGTTCTTTCTATCGATAATTGGCACGAATACGTGATATTCGATGTTTCCAATCGTTTTGCATCGACGGTAGGTAAGGATTCACTTCCCAGCTCCCGCAATCGTTCTTTCTATCGATAATTGGCACGAATACGTGATATTCGATGTTTCCAATCGTTTTGCATCGACGGTAGGTAAGGATTCACTTCCCAGCTCCCGCAATCGTTCTTTCTATCGATAATTGGCACGAATACGTGATATTCGATGTTTCCAATCGCTTTGCATCGACGGTAGGTAAGGATTCACTTCCCAGCTCCCGCAATCGGTCTTTCCATCGATAATTGGGACGAATACGTGATATTCGATGTTTCCAATCGTTTTGCATCGACGGTAGGTAAGGATTCACTTCCCAGCGCCCGCAATCGTTCTTTCTATCTATAATTGGCACGAAGGCGTGTTATTCGATGTTTTCAATCGTTTGCATCGACGGTCGATAAGGATTCACTTCCCAGCTCCCGCAATCGTTCTTTCTATCGATAATTCGCACGAATACGTGATATTCGATGTTTCCAATCGTTTTGCATCGACGGTAGGTAAGGATTCACTTCCCAGCTGCCGCAATCGTTGTTTCTATCGATAATTGGCACGAATAGGTTAAATTCGATGTTTCCATTCGTCCTGCATCGACGGTAGGTAAAGATTCACTTCCAAGCTCCCGCAATCGTTCTTTCTATCGATAATTGGCACGAATACGTGATATTCGATGTTTCCAATAGTTTTGCATCGATGGAAGGTAAGGATTCACATCCCAGCGCCCGCAATCGTTCTTTCTATCGATAATTGGCACGAATACGTGATATTCGATGTTTCCAACCGTTTTGCATCGACGGTAGGTAAGGATTCACTTCCCAGCTCCCGCAATCGTTCTTTCTATCGATAATTGGCACGAATACGTGATATTCGATGTTTCCAATCGTTTTGCATCGATGGAAGGTAAGGATTCACATCCCAGCGCCCGCAATCGTTCTTTCTATCGATAATTGGCACGAATACGTGATATTCGATGTTTCCAACCGTTTTGCATCGACGGTAGGTAAGGATTCACTTCCCAGCTCCCGCAATCGTTCTTTCCAACGATAATTGGCACGAATACGTGATATTCGATGTTTCCAATCGTTTTGCATCGACGGTAGGTAAGGATTCACTTCCCAGCTCCCGCAATCGGTCTTTCCATCGATAATTGGCACGAATACGTGATATTCGATGTTTCCAATCGTTTTGCATCGACGGTAGGTAAGGATTCACTTCCCAGCGCCCGCAATCGTTTTTTCTATCGATCTTTGGCACGAATACGTGATATTCGATTTTTCCAATCGTTTTGCATCGACTGTAGGTAAAGATTCACTTCCCAGCGCCCGCAATCGTTCTTTCTATCGATAATTGGCACGAATACGTGATATTCGATGTTTCCAATCGTTTTGCATCGACGGTAGGTAAGGATTCACTTCCCAGCTCCCGCAATCGTTCTTTCCAACGAAAATTGGCACGAATACGTGATATTCGATGTTTCCAATCGTTTTGCATCGATGGTAGGTAAGGATTCACTTCCCAGCGCCCGCAATCGTTCTTTCTATCGATAATTGGCACGAATACGTGATATTCGATGTTTCCAATCGTTTTGCATCGACGGTAGGTAAGGATTCACTTCCCAGCTCCCGCAATCGTTCTTTCCAACGATAATTGGCACGAATACGTGATATTCGATGTTTCCAATCGTTTTGCATCGATGGTAGGTAAGGATTCACTTCCCAGCGCCCGCAATCGTTCTTTCTATCGATAATTGGCACGAATACGTGATATTCGATGTTTCCAATCGTTTTGCATCGACTGTAGGTAAAGATTCACATCCCAGCGCCCGCAATCGTTCTTTCCATCGATAATTGGCACGAATACGTGATATTCGATGTTTCCAATCGTTTTGCATCGACGGTAGGTAAGGATTCACTTCCCAGCGCCCGCAATCGTTTTTTCTATCGATCTTTGGCACGAATACGTGATATTCGATGTTCCCAATCGTTTTGCATCGACTGTAGGTAAAGATTCACTTCCCAGCGCCCGCAATCGTTCTTTCCATCGATAATTGGCACGAATACGTGATATTCGATGTTTCCAATCGTTTTGCATCGACGGTAGGTAAGGATTCACTTCCCAGCGCCCGCAATCGTTCTTTCTATCTATAATTAGCACGATGGCGTGTTATTCGATGTTTTCAATCGTTTGCATCGACGGTAGATAAGGATTCACTTCCCAGCGCCCGCAATCGTTCTTTCTATCGATAATTGGCACGAATACGTGATATTCGATGTTTCCAATCGTTTTGCATCGACGGTAGGTAAGGATTCACTTCCCAACTCCCGCAATCGTTCTTTCCAACGAAAATTGGCACGAATAGGTTAAATTCGATGTTTCCATTCGTCCTGCATCGACGGTAGGTAAAGATTCACTTCCAAGCTCCCGCAATCGTTCTTTCTATCGATAATTGGCACGAATACGTGATATTCGATGTTTCCAATCGTTTTGCATCGATGGAAGGTAAGGATTCACATCCCAGCGCCCGCAATCGTTCTTTCTATCGATAATTGGCACGAATACGTGATATTCGATGTTTCCAACCGTTTTGCATCGATGGTAGGTAAGGATTCACTTCACAGCGCCCGCAATCGTTCTTTCTATCGATAATTGGCACGAATACGTGATATTCGATGTTTCCAATCGTTTTGCATCGACTGTAGGTAAAGATTCACTTCCCAGCGCCCGCAATCGTTCTTTCTATCGATAATTGGCACGAATACGTGATATTCGATGTTTCCAATCGTTTTGCATCGACGGTAGGTAAGGATTCACTTCCCAGCTCCCGCAATCGTTCTTTCTATCGATAATTGGCACGAATACGTGATATTCGATGTTTCCAATCGTTTTGCATCGACGGTAGGTAAGGATTCACTTCCCAGCTCCCGCAATCGGTCTTTCCATCGATAATTGGGACGAATACGTGATATTCGATGTTTCCAATCGTTTTGCATCGACGGTAGGTAAGGATTCACTTCCCAGCGCCCGCAATCGTTCTTTCTATCTATAATTGGCACGAAGGCGTGTTATTCGATGTTTTCAATCGTTTGCATCGACGGTCGATAAGGATTCACTTCCCAGCTCCCGCAATCGTTCTTTCTATCGATAATTGGCACGAATACGTGATATTCGATGTTTCCAATCGTTTTGCATCGACGGTAGGTAAGGATTCACTTCCCAGCTGCCGCAATCGTTGTTTCTATCGATAATTGGCACGAATAGGTTAAATTCGATGTTTCCATTCGTCCTGCATCGACGGTAGGTAAAGATTCACTTCCAAGCTCCCGCAATCGTTCCTTCTATCGATAATTGGCACGAATACGTGATATTCGATGTTTCCAATCGTTTTGCATCGATGGAAGGTAAGGATTCACATCCCAGCGCCCGCAATCGATCTTTCTATCGATAATTGGCACGAATACGTGATATTCGATGTTTCCAACCGTTTTGCATCGACGGTAGGTAAGGATTCACTTCCCAGCTCCCGCAATCGTTCTTTCTATCGATAATTGGCACGAATACGTGATATTCGATGTTTCCAATCGTTTTGCATCGATGGAAGGTAAGGATTCACATCCCAGCGCCCGCAATCGTTCTTTCTATCGATAATTGGCACGAATACGTGATATTCGATGTTTCCAACCGTTTTGCATCGACGGTAGGTAAGGATTCACTTCCCAGCTCCCGCAATCGTTCTTTCCAACGATAATTGGCACGAATACGTGATATTCGATTTTTCCAATCGTTTTGCATCGACGGTAGGTAAGGATTCACTTCCCAGCGCCCGCAATCGTTTTTTCTATCGATCTTTGGCACGAATACGTGATATTCGATGTTTCCAATCGTTTTGCATCGACTGTAGGTAAAGATTCACTTCCCAGCGCCCGCAATCGTTCTTTCCATCGATAATTGGCACGAATACGTGATATTCGATGTTTCCAATCGTTTTGCATCGACGGTAGGTAAGGATTCACTTCCCAGCGCCCGCAATCGTTCTTTCTATCTATAATTAGCACGATGGCGTGTTATTCGATGTTTTCAATCGTTTGCATCGACGGTAGATAAGGATTCACTTCCCAGCTCCCGCAATCGTTCTTTCTATCGATAATTGGCACGAATACGTGATATTCGATGTTTCCAATCGTTTTGCATCGACGGTAGGTAAGGATTCACTTCCCAGCTGCCGCAATCGTTGTTTCTATCGATAATTGGCACGAATAGGTTAAATTCGATGTTTCCATTCGTCCTGCATCGACGGTAGGTAAAGATTCACTTCCAAACTCCCGCAATCGTTCTTTCTATCGATAATTGGCACGAATACGTGATATTCGATGTTTCCAATCGTTTTGCATCGATGGAAGGTAAGGATTCACATCCCAGCGCCCGCAATCGTTCTTTCTATCGATAATTGGCACGAATACGTGATATTCGATCTTTCCAACCGTTTTGCATCGACGGTAGGTAAGGATTCACTTCCCAGCGCCCGCAATCGTTTTTTCTATCGATCTTTGGCACGAATACGTGATATTCAATGTTTCCAATCGTTTTGCATCGACTGTAGGTAAAGATTCACTTCCCAGCGCCCGCAATCGTTCTTTCTATCGATAATTGGCACGAATACGTGATATTCGATGTTTCCAATCGTTTTGCATCGACGGTAGGTAAGGATTCACTTCCCAGCTCCCGCAATCGTTCTTTCTATCGATAATTGGCACGAATACGTGATATTCGATGTTTCCAATCGTTTTGCATCGACGGTAGGTAAGGATTCACTTCCCAGCTCCCGCAATCGTTCTTTCCAACGATAATTGGCACGAATACGTGATATTCGATGTTTCCAATCGTTTTGCATCGATGGTAGGTAAGGATTCACTTCCCAGCGCCCGCAATCGTTCTTTCTATCGATAATTGGCACGAATACGTGATATTCGATGTTTCCAATCGTTTTGCATCGACGGTAGGTAAGGATTCACTTCCCAGCTCCCGCAATCATTCTTTCTATCGATAATTGGCACGAATACGTGATATTCGATGTTTCCAATCGTTTTGCATCGACGGTAGGTAAGGATTCACATCCCAGCGCCCGCAATCGTTCTTTCTATCGATAATTGGCACGAATACGTGATATTCGATGTTTCCAACCGTTTTGCATCGACGGTAGGTAAGGATTCACTTCCCAGCTCCCGCAATCGTTCTTTCCAACGATAATTGGCACGAATACGTGATATTCGATGTTTCCAATCGTTTTGCATCGACGGTAGGTAAGGATTCACTTCCCAGCTCCCGCAATCGGTCTTTCTATCGATAATTGGCACGAATACGTGATATTCGATGTTTCCAATCGTTTTGCATCGACGGTAGGTAAGGATTCACTTCCCAGCGCCCGCAATCGTTCTTTCTATCGATAATTGGCACGAATACGTGATATTCGATGTTTCCAACCGTTTTGCATCGACGGTAGGTAAGGATTCACTTCCCAGCTCCCGCAATCGTTCTTTCCAACGATAATTGGCACGAATACGTGATATTCGATGTTTCCAATCGTTTTGCATCGACGGTAGGTAAGGATTCACTTCCCAGCTCCCGCAATCGGTCTTTCCATCGATAATTGGCACGAATGCGTGATATTCGATGTTTCCAATCGTTTTGCATCGACGGTAGGTAAGGATTCACTTCCCAGCTCCCGCAATCGTTCTTTCTATCGATAATTGGCACGAATACGTGATATTCGATGTTTCCAATCGTTTTGCATCGACGGTAGGTAAGGATTCACTTCCCAGCTGCCGCAATCGTTCTTTCTATCGATAATTGGCACGAATACGTGATATTCGATGTTTCCAACCGTTTTGCATCGACGGTAGGTAAGGATTCACTTCCCAGCTCCCGCAATCGTTCTTTCCAACGATAATTGGCACGAATACGTGATATTCGATGTTTCCAATCGTTTTGCATCGACGGTAGGTAAGGATTCACTTCCCAGCTCCCGCAATCGGTCTTTCCATCGATAATTGGCACGAATGCGTGATATTCGATGTTTCCAATCGTTTTGCATCGACGGTAGGTAAGGATTCACTTCCCAGCGCCCGCAATCGTTTTTTCTATCGATCTTTGGCACGAATACGTGATATTCGATGTTTCCAATCGTTTTGCATCGACTGTAGGTAAAGATTCACTTCCCAGCGCCCGCAATCGTTCTTTCCATCGATAATTGGCACGAATACGTGATATTCGATGTTTCCAATCGTTTTGCATCGACGGTAGGTAAGGATTCACTTCCCAGCGCCCGCAATCGTTCTTTCTATCTATAATTAGCACGATGGCGTGTTATTCGATGTTTTCAATCGTTTGCATCGACGGTAGATAAGGATTCACTTCCCAGCTCCCGCAATCGTTCTTTCTATCGATAATTGGCACGAATACGTGATATTCGATGTTTCCAATCGTTTTGCATCGACGGTAGGTAAGGATTCACTTCCCAGCTGCCGCAATCGTTGTTTCTATCGATAATTGGCACGAATAGGTTAAATTCGATGTTTCCATTCGTCCTGCATCGACGGTAGGTAAAGATTCACTTCCAAGCTCCCGCAATCGTTCTTTCTATCGATAATTGGCACGAATACGTGATATTCGATGTTTCCAATCGTTTTGCATCGATGGAAGGTAAGGATTCACATCCCAGCGCCCGCAATCGTTCTTTCTATCGATAATTGGCACGAATACGTGATATTCGATCTTTCCAACCGTTTTGCATCGACGGTAGGTAAGGATTCACTTCCCAGCGCCCGCAATCGTTTTTTCTATCGATCTTTGGCACGAATACGTGATATTCGATGTTTCCAAGCGTTTTGCATCGACTGTAGGTAAAGATTCACTTCCCAGCGCCCGCAATCGTTCTTTCTATCGATAATTGGCACGAATACGTGATATTCGATGTTTCCAATCGTTTTGCATCGACGGTAGGTAAGGATTCACTTCCCAGCTCCCGCAATCGTTCTTTCTATCGATAATTGGCACGAATACGTGATATTCGATGTTTCCAATCGTTTTGCATCGACGGTAGGTAAGGATTCACTTCCCAGCTCCCGCAATCGTTCTTTCCAACGATAATTGGCACGAATACGTGATATTCGATGTTTCCAATCGTTTTGCATCGATGGTAGGTAAGGATTCACTTCCCAGCGCCCGCAATCGTTCTTTCTATCGATAATTGGCACGAATACGTGATATTCGATGTTTCCAATCGTTTTGCATCGACGGTAGGTAAGGATTCACTTCCCAGCTCCCGCAATCGTTCTTTCTATCGAAAATTGGCACGAATACGTGATATTCGATGTTTCCAATCGTTTTGCATCGACGGTAGGTAAGGATTCACTTCCCAGCTCCCGCAATCGTTCTTTCTATCGATAATTGGCACGAATACGTGATATTCGATGTTTCCAATCGTTTTGCATCGACGGTAGGTAAGGATTCACTTCCCAGCTCCCGCAATCGTTCTTTCTATCGATAATTGGCACGAATACGTGATATTCGATGTTTCCAATCGTTTTGCATCGACGGTAGGTAAGGATTCACTTCCCAGCGCCCGCAATCGTTTTTTCTATCGATAATTGGCACGAATACGTGATATACGATGTTTCCAATCGTTTTGCATCGATGGAAGGTAAGGATTCACATCCCAGCGCCCGCAATCGTTCTTTCTATCGATAATTGGCACGAATACGTGATATTCGATGTTTCCAACCGTTTTGCATCGACGGTAGGTAAGGATTCACTTCCCAGCTCCCGCAATCGTTCTTTCTATCGATAATTGGCACGAATACGTGATATTCGATGTTTCCAATCGTTTTGCATCGATGGAAGGTAAGGATTCACATCCCAGCGCCCGCAATCGTTCTTTCTATCGATAATTGGCACGAATACGTGATATTCGATGTTTCCAACCGTTTTGCATCGACGGTAGGTAAGGATTCACTTCCCAGCTCCCGCAATCGTTCTTTCCAACGATAATTGGCACGAATACGTGATATTCGATGTTTCCAATCGTTTTGCATCGACGGTAGGTAAGGATTCACTTCCCAGCTCCCGCAATCGGTCTTTCCATCGATAATTGGCACGAATACGTGATATTCGATGTTTCCAATCGTTTTGCATCGACGGTAGGTAAGGATTCACTTCCCAGCGCCCGCAATCGTTTTTTCTATCGATCTTTGGCACGAATACGTGATATTCGATGTTTCCAATCGTTTTGCATCGACTGTAGGTAAAGATTCACTTCCCAGCGCCCGCAATCGTTCTTTCCATCGATAATTGGCACGAATACGTGATATTCGATGTTTCCAATCGTTTTGCATCGACGGTAGGTAAGGATTCACTTCCCAGCTCCCGCAATCGTTCTTTCCAACGATAATTGGCACGAATACGTGATATTCGATGTTTCCAATCGTTTTGCATCGACGGTAGGTAAGGATTCACTTCCCAGCTCCCGCAATCGGTCTTTCCATCGATAATTGGCACGAATACGTGATATTCGATGTTTCCAATCGTTTTGCATCGACGGTAGGTAAGGATTCACTTCCCAGCGCCCGCAATCGTTTTTTCTATCGATCTTTGGCACGAATACGTGATATTCGATGTTTCCAATCGTTTTGCATCGACTGTAGGTAAAGATTCACTTCCCAGCGCCCGCAATCGTTCTTTCCATCGATAATTGGCACGAATACGTGATATTCGATGTTTCCAATCGTTTTGCATCGACGGTAGGTAAGGATTCACTTCCCAGCGCCCGCAATCGTTCTTTCTATCTATAATTAGCACGATGGCGTGTTATTCGATGTTTTCAATCGTTGCATCGACGGTAGATAAGGATTCACTTCCCAGCTCCCGCAATCGTTCTTTCTATCGATAATTGGCACGAATACGTGATATTCGATGTTTCCAATCGTTTTGCATCGACGGTAGGTAAGGATTCACTTCCCAGCTGCCGCAATCGTTGTTTCTATCGATAATTGGCACGAATAGGTTAAATTCGATGTTTCCATTCGTCCTGCATCGACGGTAGGTAAAGATTCACTTTCAAGCTCCCGCAATCGTTCTTTCTATCGATAATTGGCACGAATACGTGATATTCGATGTTTCCAATCGTTTTGCATCGACGGTAGGTAAGGATTCACTTCCCAGCTCCCGCAATCGTTCTTTCTATCGATAATTGGCACGAATACGTGATATTCGATGTTTCCAATCGTTTTGCATCGACGGTAGGTAAGGATTCACTTCCCAGCTCCCGCAATCGTTCTTTCTATCGATAATTGGCACGAATACGTGATATTCGATGTTTCCAATCGTTTTGCATCGACGGTAGGTAAGGATTCACTTCCCAGCGCCCGCAATCGTTTTTTCTATCGATAATTGGCACGAATACGTGATATTCGATGTTTCCAATCGTTTTGCATCGACGGTAGGTAAGGATTCACTTCCCAGCTCCCGCAATCGTTCTTTCTATCGATAATTGGCACGAATACGTGATATTCGATGTTTCCAATCGTTTTGCATCGACGGTAGGTAAGGATTCACTTCCCAGCGCCCGCAATCGTTTTTTCTATCGATAATTGGCACGAATACGTGATATTCGATGTTTCCAATCGTTTTGCATCGATGGAAGGTAAGGATTCACATCCCAGCGCCCGCAATCGTTCTTTCTATCGATAATTGGCACGAATACGTGATATTCGATGTTTCCAACCGTTTTGCATCGACGGTAGGTAAGGATTCACTTCCCAGCTCCCGCAATCGTTCTTTCCAACGATAATTGGCACGAATACGTGATATTCGATGTTTCCAATCGTTTTGCATCGACGGTAGGTAAGGATTCACTTCCCAGCTCCCGCAATCGGTCTTTCCATCGATAATTGGCACGAATACGTGATATTCGATGTTTCCAATCGTTTTGCATCGACGGTAGGTAAGGATTCACTTCCCAGCGCCCGCAATCGTTTTTTCTATCGATCTTTGGCACGAATACGTGATATTCGATGTTTCCAATCGTTTTGCATCGACTGTAGGTAAAGATTCCCTTCCCAGCGCCCGCAATCGTTCTTTCCATCGATAATTGGCACGAATACGTGATATTCGATGTTTCCAATCGTTTTGCATCGACGGTAGGTAAGGATTCACTTCCCAGCTCCCGCAATCGTTCTTTCCAACGATAATTGGCACGAATACGTGATATTCGATGTTTCCAATCGTTTTGCATCGACGGTAGGTAAGGATTCACTTCCCAGCTCCCGCAATCGGTCTTTCCATCGATAATTGGCACGAATACGTGATATTCGATGTTTCCAATCGTTTTGCATCGACGGTAGGTAAGGATTCACTTCCCAGCGCCCGCAATCGTTTTTTCTATCGATCTTTGGCACGAATACGTGATATTCGATGTTTCCAATCGTTTTGCATCGACTGTAGGTAAAGATTCACTTCCCAGCGCCCGCAATCGTTCTTTCCATCGATAATTGGCACGAATACGTGATATTCGATGTTTCCAATCGTTTTGCATCGACGGTAGGTAAGGATTCACTTCCCAGCGCCCGCAATCGTTCTTTCTATCTATAATTAGCACGATGGCGTGTTATTCGATGTTTTCAATCGTTGCATCGACGGTAGATAAGGATTCACTTCCCAGCTCCCGCAATCGTTCTTTCTATCGATAATTGGCACGAATACGTGATATTCGATGTTTCCAATCGTTTTGCATCGACGGTAGGTAAGGATTCACTTCCCAGCTGCCGCAATCGTTGTTTCTATCGATAATTGGCACGAATAGGTTAAATTCGATGTTTCCATTCGTCCTGCATCGACGGTAGGTAAAGATTCACTTTCAAGCTCCCGCAATCGTTCTTTCTATCGATAATTGGCACGAATACGTGATATTCGATGTTTCCAATCGTTTTGCATCGACGGTAGGTAAGGATTCACTTCCCAGCTCCCGCAATCGTTCTTTCTATCGATAATTGGCACGAATACGTGATATTCGATGTTTCCAATCGTTTTGCATCGACGGTAGGTAAGGATTCACTTCCCAGCTCCCGCAATCGTTCTTTCTATCGATAATTGGCACGAATACGTGATATTCGATGTTTCCAATCGTTTTGCGTCGACGGTAGGTAAGGATTCACTTCCCAGCGCCCGCAATCGTTTTTTCTATCGATAATTGGCACGAATACGTGATATTCGATGTTTCCAATCGTTTTGCATCGACGGTAGGTAAGGATTCACTTCCCAGCTCCCGCAATCGTTCTTTCTATCGATAATTGGCACGAATACGTGATATTCGATGTTTCCAATCGTTTTGCATCGACGGTAGGTAAGGATTCACTTCCCAGCGCCCGCAATCGTTTTTTCTATCGATAATTGGCACGAATACGTGATATTCGATGTTTCCAATCGTTTTGCATCGATGGAAGGTAAGGATTCACATCCCAGCGCCCGCAATCGTTCTTTCTATCGATAATTGGCACGAATACGTGATATTCGATGTTTCCAACCGTTTTGCATCGACGGTAGGTAAGGATTCACTTCCCAGCTCCCGCAATCGTTCTTTCTATCGATAATTGGCACGAATACGTGATATTCGATGTTTCCAATCGTTTTGCATCGATGGAAGGTAGGATTCACATCCCAGCGCCCGCAATCGTTCTTTCTATCGATAATTGGCACGAATACGTGATATTCGATGTTTCCAACCGTTTTGCATCGACGGTAGGTAAGGATTCACTTCCCAGCTCCCGCAATCGTTCTTTCCAACGATAATTGGCACGAATACGTGATATTCGATGTTTCCAATCGTTTTGCATCGACGGTAGGTAAGGATTCACTTCCCAGCTCCCGCAATCGGTCTTTCCATCGATAATTGGCACGAATACGTGATATTCGATGTTTCCAATCGGTTTGCATCGACGGTAGGTAAGGATTCACTTCCCAGCGCCCGCAATCGTTCTTTCTATCGATAATTGGCACGAATACGTGATATTCGATGTTTCCAACCGTTTTGCATCGACGGTAGGTAAGGATTCACTTCCCAGCTCCCGCAATCGTTCTTTCCAACGATAATTGGCACGAATACGTGATATTCGATGTTTCCAATCGTTTTGCATCGACGGTAGGTAAGGATTCACTTCCCAGCTCCCGCAATCGGTCTTTCCATCGATAATTGGCACGAATACGTGATATTCGATGTTTCCAATCGTTTTGCATCGACGGTAGGTAAGGATTCACTTCCCAGCGCCCGCAATCGTTTTTTCTATCGATCTTTGGCACGAATACGTGATATTCGATGTTTCCAATCGTTTTGCATCGACTGTAGGTAAAGATTCACTTCCCAGCGCCCGCAATCGTTCTTTCCATCGATAATTGGCACGAATACGTGATATTCGATGTTTCCAATCGTTTTGCATCGACGGTAGGTAAGGATTCACTTCCCAGCGCCCGCAATCGTTCTTTCTATCTATAATTAGCACGATGGCGTGTTATTCGATGTTTTCAATCGTTTGCATCGACGGTAGATAAGGATTCACTTCCCAGCTCCCGCAATCGTTCTTTCTATCGATAATTGGCACGAATACGTGATATTCGATGTTTCCAATCGTTTTGCATCGACGGTAGGTAAGGATTCACTTCCCAGCTGCCGCAATCGTTGTTTCTATCGATAATTGGCACGAATAGGTTAAATTCGATGTTTCCATTCGTCCTGCATCGACGGTAGGTAAAGATTCACTTCCAAGCTCCCGCAATCGTTCTTTCTATCGATAATTGGCACGAATACGTGATATTCGATGTTTCCAATCGTTTTGCATCGATGGAAGGTAAGGATTCACATCCCAGCGCCCGCAATCGTTCTTTCTATCGATAATTGGCACGAATACGTGATATTCGATCTTTCCAACCGTTTTGCATCGACGGTAGGTAAGGATTCACTTCCCAGCGCCCGCAATCGTTTTTTCTATCGATCTTTGGCACGAATACGTGATATTCGATGTTTCCAATCGTTTTGCATCGACTGTAGGTAAAGATTCACTTCCCAGCGCCCGCAATCGTTCTTTCCATCGATAATTGGCACGAATACGTGATATTCGATGTTTCCAATCGTTTTGCATCGACGGTAGGTAAGGATTCACTTCCCAGCGCCCGCAATCGTTCTTTCTATCTATAATTAGCACGATGGCGTGTTATTCGATGTTTTCAATCGTTGCATCGACGGTAGATAAGGATTCACTTCCCAGCTCCCGCAATCGTTCTTTCTATCGATAATTGGCACGAATACGTGATATTCGATGTTTCCAATCGTTTTGCATCGACGGTAGGTAAGGATTCACTTCCCAGCTGCCGCAATCGTTGTTTCTATCGATAATTGGCACGAATAGGTTAAATTCGATGTTTCCATTCGTCCTGCATCGACGGTAGGTAAAGATTCACTTTCAAGCTCCCGCAATCGTTCTTTCTATCGATAATTGGCACGAATACGTGATATTCGATGTTTCCAATCGTTTTGCATCGACGGTAGGTAAGGATTCACTTCCCAGCTCCCGCAATCGTTCTTTCTATCGATAATTGGCACGAATACGTGATATTCGATGTTTCCAATCGTTTTGCATCGACGGTAGGTAAGGATTCACTTCCCAGCTCCCGCAATCGTTCTTTCTATCGATAATTGGCACGAATACGTGATATTCGATGTTTCCAATCGTTTTGCATCGACGGTAGGTAAGGATTCACTTCCCAGCGCCCGCAATCGTTTTTTCTATCGATAATTGGCACGAATACGTGATATTCGATGTTTCCAATCGTTTTGCATCGACGGTAGGTAAGGATTCACTTCCCAGCTCCCGCAATCGTTCTTTCTATCGATAATTGGCACGAATACGTGATATTCGATGTTTCCAATCGTTTTGCATCGACGGTAGGTAAGGATTCACTTCCCAGCGCCCGCAATCGTTTTTTCTATCGATAATTGGCACGAATACGTGATATTCGATGTTTCCAATCGTTTTGCATCGATGGAAGGTAAGGATTCACATCCCAGCGCCCGCAATCGTTCTTTCTATCGATAATTGGCACGAATACGTGATATTCGATGTTTCCAACCGTTTTGCATCGACGGTAGGTAAGGATTCACTTCCCAGCTCCCGCAATCGTTCTTTCTATCGATAATTGGCACGAATACGTGATATTCGATGTTTCCAATCGTTTTGCATCGATGGAAGGTAAGGATTCACATCCCAGCGCCCGCAATCGTTCTTTCTATCGATAATTGGCACGAATACGTGATATTCGATGTTTCCAACCGTTTTGCATCGACGGTAGGTAAGGATTCACTTCCCAGCTCCCGCAATCGTTCTTTCCAACGATAATTGGCACGAATACGTGATATTCGATGTTTCCAATCGTTTTGCATCGACGGTAGGTAAGGATTCACTTCCCAGCTCCCGCAATCGGTCTTTCCATCGATAATTGGCACGAATACGTGATATTCGATGTTTCCAATCGGTTTGCATCGACGGTAGGTAAGGATTCACTTCCCAGCGCCCGCAATCGTTCTTTCTATCGATAATTGGCACGAATACGTGATATTCGATGTTTCCAACCGTTTTGCATCGACGGTAGGTAAGGATTCACTTCCCAGCTCCCGCAATCGTTCTTTCCAACGATAATTGGCACGAATACGTGATATTCGATGTTTCCAATCGTTTTGCATCGACGGTAGGTAAGGATTCACTTCCCAGCTCCCGCAATCGGTCTTTCCATCGATAATTGGCACGAATACGTGATATTCGATGTTTCCAATCGTTTTGCATCGACGGTAGGTAAGGATTCACTTCCCAGCGCCCGCAATCGTTTTTTCTATCGATCTTTGGCACGAATACGTGATACTCGATGTTTCCAATCGTTTTGCATCGACTGTAGGTAAAGATTCACTTCCCAGCGCCCGCAATCGTTCTTTCCATCGATAATTGGCACGAATACGTGATATTCGATGTTTCCAATCGGTTTGCATCGACGGTAGGTAAGGATTCACTTCCCAGCGCCCGCAATCGTTCTTTCTATCTATAATTAGCACGATGGCGTGTTATTCGATGTTTTCAATCGTTTGCATCGACGGTAGATAAGGATTCACTTCCCAGCTCCCGCAATCGTTCTTTCTATCGATAATTGGCACGAATACGTGATATTCGATGTTTCCAATCGTTTTGCATCGACGGTAGGTAAGGATTCACTTCCCAGCTGCCGCAATCGTTGTTTCTATCGATAATTGGCACGAATAGGTTAAATTCGATGTTTCCATTCGTCCTGCATCGACGGTAGGTAAAGATTCACTTCCAAGCTCCCGCAATCGTTCTTTCTATCGATAATTGGCACGAATACGTGATATTCGATGTTTCCAATCGTTTTGCATCGATGGAAGGTAAGGATTCACATCCCAGCGCCCGCAATCGTTCTTTCTATCGATAATTGGCACGAATACGTGATATTCGATCTTTCCAACCGTTTTGCATCGACGGTAGGTAAGGATTCACTTCCCAGCGCCCGCAATCGTTTTTTCTATCGATCTTTGGCACGAATACGTGATATTCGATGTTTCCAATCGTTTTGCATCGACTGTAGGTAAAGATTCACTTCCCAGCGCCCGCAATCGTTCTTTCCATCGATAATTGGCACGAATACGTGATATTCGATGTTTCCAATCGTTTTGCATCGACGGTAGGTAAGGATTCACTTCCCAGCTCCCGCAATCGTTCTTTCTATCGATAATTGGCACGAATACGTGATATTCGATGTTTCCAATCGTTTTGCATCGACGGTAGGTAAGGATTCACTTCCCAGCTCCCGCAATCGTTCTTTCTATCGATAATTGGCACGAATACGTGATATTCGATGTTTCCAATCGTTTTGCATCGACGGTAGGTAAGGATTCACTTCCCAGCGCCCGCAATCGTTTTTTCTATCGATAATTGGCACGAATACGTGATATTCGATGTTTCCAATCGTTTTGCATCGACGGTAGGTAAGGATTCACTTCCCAGCTCCCGCAATCGTTCTTTCTATCGATAATTGGCACGAATACGTGATATTCGATGTTTCCAATCGTTTTGCATCGACGGTAGGTAAGGATTCCCTTCCCAGCGCCCGCAATCGTTTTTTCTATCGATAATTGGCACGAATACGTGATATTCGATGTTTCCAATCGTTTTGCATCGATGGAAGGTAAGGATTCACATCCCAGCGCCCGCAATCGTTCTTTCTATCGATAATTGGCACGAATACGTGATATTCGATGTTTCCAACCGTTTTGCATCGACGGTAGGTAAGGATTCACTTCCCAGCTCCCGCAATCGTTCTTTCTATCGATAATTGGCACGAATACGTGATATTCGATGTTTCCAATCGTTTTGCATCGATGGTAGGTAAGGATTCACTTCCCAGCGCCCGCAATCGTTTTTTCTATCGATCTTTGGCACGAATACGTGATATTCGATGTTTCCAATCGTTTTGCATCGACTGTAGGTAAAGATTCACTTCCCAGCGCCCGCAATCGTTCTTTCCATCGATAATTGGCACGAATACGTGATATTCGATGTTTCCAATCGTTTTGCATCGACGGTAGGTAAGGATTCACTTCCCAGCGCCCGCAATCGTTCTTTCTATCGATAATTGGCACGAATACGTGATATTCGATGTTTCCAATCGTTTTGCATCGACTGTAGGTAAAGATTCACTTCCCAGCGCCCGCAATCGTTCTTTCCATCGATAATTGGCACGAATACGTGATATTCGATGTTTCCAATCGTTTTGCATCGACGGTAGGTAAGGATTCACTTCCCAGCGCCCGCAATCGTTTTTTCTATCGATCTTTGGCACGAATACGTGATATTCGATGTTTCCAATCGTTTTGCATCGACGGTAGGTAAGGATTCACTTCCCAGCTCCCGCAATCGGTCTTTCCATCGATAATTGGCACGAATACGTGATATTCGATGTTTCCAATCGTTTTGCATCGACGGTAGGTAAGGATTCACTTCCCAGCGCCCGCAATCGTTCTTTCTATCGATAATTGGCACGAATACGTGATATTCGATGTTTCCAACCGTTTTGCATTGACGGTAGGTAAGGATTCACTTCCCAGCTCCCGCAATCGTTCTTTCCAACGATAATTGGCACGAATACGTGATATTCGATGTTTCCAATCGTTTTGCATCGACGGTAGGTAAGGATTCACTTCCCAGCTCCCGCAATCGGTCTTTCCATCGATAATTGGCACGAATACGTGATATTCGATGTTTCCAATCGTTTTGCATCGACGGTAGGTAAGGATTCACTTCCCAGCGCCCGCAATCGTTTTTTCTATCGATCTTTGGCACGAATACGTGATATTCGATGTTTCCAATCGTTTTGCATCGACTGTAGGTAAAGATTCACTTCCCAGCGCCCGCAATCGTTCTTTCCATCGATAATTGGCACGAATACGTGATATTCGATGTTTCCAATCGTTTTGCATCGACGGTAGGTAAGGATTCACTTCCCAGCGCCCGCAATCGTTCTTTCTATCTATAATTAGCACGATGGCGTGTTATTCGATGTTTTCAATCGTTTGCATCGACGGTAGATAAGGATTCACTTCCCAGCTCCCGCAATCGTTCTTTCTATCGATAATTGGCACGAATACGTGATATTCGATGTTTCCAATCGTTTTGCATCGACGGTAGGTAAGGATTCACTTCCCAGCTCCCGCAATCGTTCTTTCCAACGATAATTGGCACGAATACGTGATATTCGATGTTTCCAATCGTTTTGCATCGACGGTAGGTAAGGATTCACTTCCCAGCGCCCGCAATCGTTCTTTCTATCTATAATTAGCACGATGGCGTGTTATTCGATGTTTTCAATCGTTTGCATCGACGGTAGATAAGGATTCACTTCCCAGCTCCCGCAATCGTTCTTTCTATCGATAATTGGCACGAATACGTGATATTCGATGTTTCCAATCGTTTTGCATCGACGGTAGGTAGGGATTCACTTCCCAGCTGCCGCAATCGTTGTTTCTATCGATAATTGGCACGAATAGGTTAAATTCGATGTTTCCATTCGTCCTGCATCGACGGTAGGTAAAGATTCACTTCCAAGCTCCCGCAATCGTTCTTTCTATCGATAATTGGCACGAATACGTGATATTCGATGTTTCCAATCGTTTTGCATCGATGGAAGGTAAGGATTCACATCCCAGCGCCCGCAATCGTTCTTTCTATCGATAATTGGCACGAATACGTGATATTCGATCTTTCCAACCGTTTTGCATCGACGGTAGGTAAAGATTCACTTCCCAGCGCCCGCAATCGTTTTTTCTATCGATCTTTGGCACGAATACGTGATATTCGATGTTTCCAATCGTTTTGCATCGACTGTAGGTAAAGATTCACTTCCCAGCGCCCGCAATCGTTCTTTCTATCGATAATTGGCACGAATACGTGATATTCGATGTTTCCAATCGTTTTGCATCGACGGTAGGTAAGGATTCACTTCCCAGCTCCCGCAATCGTTCTTTCTATCGATAATTGGCACGAATACGTGATATTCGATGTTTCCAATCGTTTTGCATCGACGGTAGGTAAGGATTCACTTCCCAGCTCCCGCAATCGTTCTTTCCAACGATAATTGGCACGAATACGTGATATTCGATGTTTCCAATCGTTTTGCATCGATGGTAGGTAAGGATTCATTCCCAGCGCCCGCAATCGTTCTTTCTATCGATAATTGGCACGAATACGTGATATTCGATGTTTCCAATCGTTTTGCATCGACGGTAGGTAAGGATTCACTTCCCAGCTCCCGCAATCGTTCTTTCTATCGATAATTGGCACGAATACGTGATATTCGATGTTTCCAATCGTTTTGCATCGAAGGTAGGTAAGGATTCACTTCCCAGCTCCCGCAATCGTTCTTTCTATCGATAATTGGCACGAATACGTGATATTCGATGTTTCCAATCGTTTTGCATCGACGGTAGGTAAGGATTCACTTCCCAGCGCCCGCAATCGTTTTTTCTATCGATAATTGGCACGAATACGTGATATTCGATGTTTCCAATCGTTTTGCATCGACGGTAGGTAAGGATTCACTTCCCAGCTCCCGCAATCGTTCTTTCTATCGATAAATGGCACGAATACGTGATATTCGATGTTTCCAATCGTTTTGCATCGACGGTAGGTAAGGATTCACTTCCCAGCGCCCGCAATCGTTTTTTCTATCGATAATTGGCACGAATACGTGATATTCGATGTTTCCAATCGTTTTGCATCGATGGAAGGTAAGGATTCACATCCCAGCGCCCGCAATCGTTCTTTCTATCGATAATTGGCACGAATACGTGATATTCGATGTTTCCAACCGTTTTGCATCGACGATAGGTAAGGATTCACTTCCCAGCTCCCGCAATCGTTCTTTCTATCGATAATTGGCACGAATACGTGATATTCGATGTTTCCAATCGTTTTGCATCGATGGAAGGTAAGGATTCACATCCCAGCGCCCGCAATCGTTCTTTCTATCGATAATTGGCACGAATACGTGATATTCGATGTTTCCAACCGTTTTGCATCGACGGTAGGTAAGGATTCACTTCCCAGCTCCCGCAATCGTTCTTTCCAACGATAATTGGCACGAATACGTGATATTCGATGTTTCCAATCGTTTTGCATCGACGGTAGGTAAGGATTCACTTCCCAGCTCCCGCAATCGGTCTTTCCATCGATAATTGGCACGAATACGTGATATTCGATGTTTCCAATCGTTTTGCATCGACGGTAGGTAAGGATTCACTTCCCAGCGCCCGCAATCGTTTTTTCTATCGATCTTTGGCACGAATACGTGATATTCGATGTTTCCAATCGTTTTGCATCGACTGTAGGTAAAGATTCACTTCCCAGCGCCCGCAATCGTTCTTTCCATCGATAATTGGCACGAATACGTGATATTCGATGTTTCCAATCGTTTTGCATCGACGGTAGGTAAGGATTCACTTCCCAGCGCCCGCAATCGTTCTTTCTATCTATAATTAGCACGATGGCGTGTTATTCGATGTTTTCAATCGTTGCATCGACGGTAGATAAGGATTCACTTCCCAGCTCCCGCAATCGTTCTTTCTATCGATAATTGGCACGAATACGTGATATTCGATGTTTCCAATCGTTTTGCATCGATGGAAGGTAAGGATTCACATCCCAGCGCCCGCAATCGTTCTTTCTATCGATAATTGGCACGAATACGTGATATTCGATGTTTCCAACCGTTTTGCATCGACGGTAGGTAAGGATTCACTTCCCAGCTCCCGCAATCGTTCTTTCCAACGATAATTGGCACGAATACGTGATATTCGATGTTTCCAATCGTTTTGCATCGACGGTAGGTAAGGATTCACTTCCCAGCTCCCGCAATCGGTCTTTCCATCGATAATTGGCACGAATACGTGATATTCGATGTTTCCAATCGTTTTGCATCGACGGTAGGTAAGGATTCACTTCCCAGCGCCCGCAGTCGTTTTTTCTATCGATCTTTGGCACGAATACGTGATATTCGATGTTTCCAATCGTTTTGCATCGACTGTAGGTAAAGATTCACTTCCCAGCGCCCGCAATCGTTCTTTCCATCGATAATTGGCACGAATACGTGATATTCGATGTTTCCAATCGTTTTGCATCGACGGTAGGTAAGGATTCACTTCCCAGCGCCCGCAATCGTTCTTTCTATCTATAATTAGCACGATGGCGTGTTATTCGATGTTTTCAATCGTTGCATCGACGGTAGATAAGGATTCACTTCCCAGCTCCCGCAATCGTTCTTTCTATCGATAATTGGCACGAATACGTGATATTCGATGTTTCCAATCGTTTTGCATCGACGGTAGGTAAGGATTCACTTCCCAGCTGCCGCAATCGTTGTTTCTATCGATAATTGGCACGAATAGGTTAAATTCGATGTTTCCATTCGTCCTGCATCGACGGTAGGTAAAGATTCACTTTCAAGCTCCCGCAATCGTTCTTTCTATCGATAATTGGCACGAATACGTGATATTCGATGTTTCCAATCGTTTTGCATCGATGGAAGGTAAGGATTCACATCCCAGCGCCCGCAATCGTTCTTTCTATCGATAATTGGCACGAATACGTGATATTCGATCTTTCCAACCGTTTTGCATCGACGGTAGGTAAGGATTCACTTCCCAGCGCCCGCAATCGTTTTTTCTATCGATCTTTGGCACGAATACGTGATATTCGATGTTTCCAATCGTTTTGCATCGACTGTAGGTAAAGATTCACTTCCCAGCGCCCGCAATCGTTCTTTCTATCGATAATTGGCACGAATACGTGATATTCGATGTTTCCAATCGTTTTGCATCGACGGTAGGTAAGGATTCACTTCCCAGCTCCCGCAATCGTTCTTTCTATCGATAATTGGCACGAATACGTGATATTCGATGTTTCCAATCGTTTTGCATCGACGGTAGGTAAGGATTCACTTCCCAGCTCCCGCAATCGTTCTTTCCAACGATAATTGGCACGAATACGTGATATTCGATGTTTCCAATCGTTTTGCATCGATGGTAGGTAAGGATTCACTTCCCAGCGCCCGCAATCGTTCTTTCTATCGATAATTGGCACGAATACGTGATATTCGATGTTTCCAATCGTTTTGCATCGACGGTAGGTAAGGATTCACTTCCCAGCTCCCGCAATCGTTCTTTCTATCGATAATTGGCACGAATACGTGATATTCGATGTTTCCAATCGCTTTGCATCGACGGTAGGTAAGGATTCACTTCCCAGCTCCCGCAATCGGTCTTTCCATCGATAATTGGGACGAATACGTGGTATTCGATGTTTCCAATCGTTTTGCATCGACGGTAGGTAAGGATTCACTTCCCAGCGCCCGCAATCGTTCTTTCTATCTATAATTGGCACGAAGGCGTGTTATTCGATGTTTTCAATCGTTTGCATCGACGGTCGATAAGGATTCACTTCCCAGCTCCCGCAATCGTTCTTTCTATCGATAATTGGCACGAATACGTGATATTCGATGTTTCCAATCGTTTTGCATCGACGGTAGGTAAGGATTCACTTCCCAGCTCCCGCAATCGTTCTTTCTATCGATAATTGGCACGAATACGTGATATTCGATGTTTCCAATCGTTTTGCATCGACGGTAGGTAAGGATTCACTTCCCAGCTCCCGCAATCGTTCTTTCCAACGATAATTGGCACGAATGCGTGATATTCGATGTTTCCAATCGTTTTGCATCGATGGTAGGTAAGGATTCACTTCCCAGCGCCCGCAATCGTTCTTTCTATCGATAATTGGCACGAATACGTGATATTCGATGTTTCCAATCGTTTTGCATCGACGGTAGGTAAGGATTCACTTCCCAGCTCCCGCAATCGTTCTTTCTATCGATAATTGGCACGAATACGTAATATTCGATGTTTCCAATCGCTTTGCATCGACGGTAGGTAAGGATTCACTTCCCAGCTCCCGCAATCGGTCTTTCCATCGATAATTGGGACGAATACGTGATATTTCGATGTTTCCAATCGTTTTGCATCGACGGTAGGTAAGGATTCACTTCCCAGCGCCCGCAATCGTTCTTTCTATCTATAATTGGCACGAAGGCGTGTTATTCGATGTTTTCAATCGTTTGCATCGACGGTCGATAAGGATTCACTTCCCAGCTCCCGCAATCGTTCTTTCTATCGATAATTGGCACGAATACGTGATATTCGATGTTTCCAATCGTTTTGCATCGACGGTAGGTAAGGATTCACTTCCCAGCTGCCGCAATCGTTGTTTCTATCGATAATTGGCACGAATAGGTTAAATTCGATGTTTCCATTCGTCCTGCATCGACGGTAGGTAAAGATTCACGTCCAAGCTCCCGCAATCGTTCTTTCTATCGATAATTGGCACGAATACGTGATATTCGATGTTTCCAATCGTTTTGCATCGATGGAAGGTAAGGATTCACATCCCAGCGCCCGCAATCGTTCTTTCTATCGATAATTGGCACGAATACGTGATATTCGATGTTTCCAACCGTTTTGCATCGACGGTAGGTAAGGATTCACTTCCCAGCTCCCGCAATCGTTCTTTCTATCGATAATTGGCACGAATACGTGATATTCGATGTTTCCAATCGTTTTGCATCGATGGAAGGTAAGGATTCACATCCCAGCGCCCGCAATCGTTCTTTCTATCGATAATTGGCACGAATACGTGATATTCGATGTTTCCAACCGTTTTGCATCGACGGTAGGTAAGGATTCACTTCCCAGCTCCCGCAATCGTTCTTTCCAACGATAATTGGCACGAATACGTGATATTCGATGTTTCCAATCGTTTTGCATCGACGGTAGGTAAGGATTCACTTCCCAGCTCCCGCAATCGGTCTTTCCATCGATAATTGGCACGAATACGTGATATTCGATGTTTCCAATCGTTTTGCATCGACGGTAGGTAAGGATTCACTTCCCAGCGCCCGCAATCGTTTTTTCTATCGATCTTTGGCACGAATACGTGATATTCGATTTTTCCCATCGTTTTGCATCGACTGTAGGTAAAGATTCACTTCCCAGCGCCCGCAATCGTTCTTTCTATCGATAATTGGCACGACTACGTGATATTCGATGTTTCCAATCGTTTTGCATCGACGGTAGGTAAGGATTCACTTCCCAGCTCCCGCAATCGTTCTTTCTATCGATAATTGGCACGAATACGTGATATTCGATGTTTCCAATCGTTTTGCATCGATGGTAGGTAAGGATTCACTTCCCAGCGCCCGCAATCGTACTTTCTATCGATAATTGGCACGAATACGTGATATTCGATGTTTCCAATCGTTTTGCATCGACGGTAGGTAAGGATTCACTTCCCAGCTCCCGCAATCGTTCTTTCCAACGATAATTGGCACGAATACGTGATATTCGATGTTTCCAATCGTTTTGCATCGATGGTAGGTAAGGATTCACTTCCCAGCGCCCGCAATCGTACTTTCTATCGATAATTGGCACGAATACGTGATATTCGATGTTTCCAATCGTTTTGCATCGACGGTAGGTAAGGATTCACTTCCCAGCTCCCGCAATCGTTCTTTCCAACGATAATTGGCACGAATACGTGATATTCGATGTTTCCAATCGTTTTGCATCGATGGTAGGTAAGGATTCACTTCCCAGCGCCCGCAATCGTTCTTTCTATCGATAATTGGCACGAATACGTGATATTCGATGTTTCCAATCGTTTTGCATCGACTGTAGGTAAATATTCACTTCCCAGCGCCCGCAATCGTTCTTTCTATCGATAATTGGCACGAATACGTGATATTCGATGTTTCCAATCGTTTTGCATCGACGGTAGGTAAGGATTCACTTCCCAGCTCCCGCAATCGTTCTTTCTATCGATAATTGGCACGAATACGTGATATTCGATGTTTCCAATCGTTTTGCATCGACGGTAGGTAAGGATTCACTTCCCAGCTCCCGCAATCGTTCTTTCTTTCGATAATTGGCACGAATACGTGATATTCGATGTTTCCAATCGCTTTGCATCGACGGTAGGTAAGGATTCACTTCCCACCTCCCGCAATCGGTCTTTCCATCGATAATTGGGACGAATACGTGATATTCGATGTTTCCAATCGTTTTGCATCGACGGTAGGTAAGGATTCACTTCCCAGCGCCCGCAATCGTTCTTTCTATCTATAATTGGCACGAAGGCGTGTTATTCGATGTTTTCAATCGTTTGCATCGACGGTCGATAAGGATTCACTTCCCAGCTCCCGCAATCGTTCTTTCTATCGATAATTGGCACGAATACGTGATATTCGATGTTTCCAATCGTTTTGCATCGATGGAAGGTAAGGATTCACATCCCAGCGCCCGCAATCGTTCTTTCTATCGATAATTGGCACGAATACGTGATATTCGATCTTTCCAACCGTTTTGCATCGACGGTAGGTAAGGATTCACTTCCCAGCGCCCGCAATCGTTTTTTCTATCCATCTTTGGCACGAATACGTGATATTCGATGTTTCCAATCGTTTTGCATCGACTGTAGGTAAAGATTCACTTCCCAGCGCCCGCAATCGTTCTTTCTATCGATAATTGGCACGAATACGTGATATTCGATGTTTCCAATCGTTTTGCATCGACGGTAGGTAAGGATTCACTTCCCAGCTCCCGCAATCGTTCTTTCTATCGATAATTGGCACGAATACGTGATATTCGATGTTTCCAATCGTTTTGCATCGACGGTAGGTAAGGATTCACTTCCCAGCTCCCGCAATCGTTCTTTCCAACGATAATTGGCACGAATACGTGATATTCGATGTTTCCAATCGTTTTGCATCGATGGTAGGTAAGGATTCACTTCCCAGCGCCCGCAATCGTTCTTTCTATCGATAATTGGCACGAATACGTGATATTCGATGTTTCCAATCGTTTTGCATCGACGGTAGGTAAGGATTCACTTCCCAGCTCCCGCAATCGTTCTTTCTATCGATAATTGGCACGAATACGTGATATTCGATGTTTCCAATCGCTTTGCATCGACGGTAGGTAAGGATTCACTTCCCAGCTCCCGCAATCGGTCTTTCCATCGATAATTGGGACGAATACGTGATATTCGATGTTTCCAATCGTTTTGCATCGACGGTAGGTAAGGATTCACTTCCCAGCGCCCGCAATCGTTCTTTCTATCTATAATTGGCACGAAGGCGTGTTATTCGATGTTTTCAATCGTTTGCATCGACGGTCGATAAGGATTCACTTCCCAGCTCCCGCAATCGTTCTTTCTATCGATAATTGGCACGAATACGTGATATTCGATGTTTCCAATCGTTTTGCATCGACGGTAGGTAAGTATTCACTTCCCAGCTCCCGCAATCGTTCTTTCTATCGATAATTGGCACGAATACGTGATATTCGATGTTTCCAATCGTTTTGCATCGACGGTAGGTAAGGATTCACTTCCCAGCTCCCGCAATCGTTCTTTCCAACGATAATTGGCACGAATACGTGATATTCGATGTTTCCAATCGTTTTGCATCGACGGTAGGTAAGGATTCACTTCCCAGCGCCCGCAATCGTTCTTTCTATCTATAATTGGCACGAAGGCGTGTTATTCGATGTTTTCAATCGTTTGCATCGACGGTCGATAAAGATTCACTTCCCAGCTCCCGCAATCGTTCTTTCTATCGATAATTGGCACGAATACGTGATATTCGATGTTTCCAATCGCTTTGCATCGACGGTAGGTAAGGATTCACTTCCCAGCTCCCGCAATCGGTCTTTCCATCGATAATTGGCACGAATACGTGATATTCGATGTTTCCAATCGTTTTGCATCGACGGTAGGTAAGGATTCACTTCCCAGCGCCCGCAATGGTTCTTTCTATCTATAATTGGCACGAAGGCGTGTTATTCGATGTTTTCAATCGTTTGCATCGACGGTAGATAAGGATTCACTTCCCAGCTCCCGCAATCGTTCTTTCTATCGACAATTGGCACGAATACGTGATATTCGATGTTTCCAATCGTTTTGCATCGACGGTAAGTAAGGATTCACTTCCCAGCTGCCGCAATCGTTGTTTCTATCGATAATTGGCACGAATAGGTTAAATTCGATGTTTCCATTCGTCCTGCATCGACGGTAGGTAAAGATTCACTTCCAAGCTCCCGCAATCGTTCTTTCTATCGATAATTGGCACGAATACGTGATATTCGATGTTTCCAATCGTTTTGCATCGACTGTAGGTAAAGATTCACTTCCCAGCTCCCGCAATCGTTCTTTCTATCGATAATTGGCACGAATACGTGATATTCGATGTTTCCAATCGCTTTGCATCGACGGTAGGTAAGGATTCACTTCCCAGCTCCCGCAATCGGTCTTTCCATCGATAATTGGCACGAATACGTGATATTCGATGTTTCCAATCGTTTTGCATCGACGGTAGGTAAGGATTCACTTCCCAGCGCCCGCAATCGTTCTTTCTATCTATAATTGGCACGAAGGCGTGTTATTCGATGTTTTCAATCGTTTGCATCGACGGTCGATAAAGATTCACTTCCCAGCTCCCGCAATCGTTCTTTCTATCGATAATTGGCACGAATACGTGATATTCGATGTTTCCAATCGCTTTGCATCGACGGTAGGTAAGGATTCACTTCCCAGCTCCCGCAATCGGTCTTTCCATCGATAATTGGCACGAATACGTGATATTCGATGTTTCCAATCGTTTTGCATCGACGGTAGGTAAGGATTCACTTCCCAGCGCCCGCAATGGTTCTTTCTATCTATAATTGGCACGAAGGCGTGTTATTCGATGTTTTCAATCGTTTGCATCGACGGTAGATAAGGATTCACTTCCCAGCTCCCGCAATCGTTCTTTCTATCGACAATTGGCACGAATACGTGATATTCGATGTTTCCAATCGTTTTGCATCGACGGTAGGTAAGGATTCACTTCCCAGCTGCCGCAATCGTTGTTTCTATCGATAATTGGCACGAATAGGTTAAATTCGATGTTTCCATTCGTCCTGCATCGACGGTAGGTAAAGATTCACTTCCAAGCTCCCGCAATCGTTCTTTCTATCGATAATTGGCACGAATACGTGATATTCGATGTTTCCAATCGTTTTGCATCGACTGTAGGTAAAGATTCACTTCCCAGCGCCCGCAATCGTTCTTTCTATCGATAATTGGCACGAATACGTGATATTCGATGTTTCCAATCGTTTTGCATCGACGGTAGGTAAGGATTCACTTCCCAGCTCCCGCAATCGTTCTTTCTAACGATAATTGGCACGAATACGTGATATTCGATGTTTCCAATCGTTTTGCATCGATGGTAGGTAAGGATTCACTTCCCAGCTGCCGCAATCGTTGTTTCTAACGATCTTTGGCACGAATACGTGATATTCGATGTTTCCATTCGTCCTGCATCGACGGTAGGTAAAGATTCACTTCCAAGCTCCCGCAATCGTTCTTTCTAGCGATAATTGGCACGAATACGTGATATTCGATGTTTCCAATCGTTTTGCATCGATGGAAGGTAAGGATTCACATCCCAGCGCCCGCAATCGTTCTTTCTATCGATAATTGGCACGAATACGTGATATTCGATGTTTCCAACCGTTTTGCATCGACGGTAGGTAAGGATTCACTTCCCAGCTCCCGCAATCGTTCTTTCTATCGATAATTGGCACGAATACGTGATATTCGATGTTTCCAATCGCTTTGCATCGATGGAAGGTAAGGATTCACATCCCAGCGCCCGCAATCGTTCTTTCTATCGATAATTGGCACGAATACGTGATATTCGATGTTTCCAACCGTTTTGCATCGACGGTAGGTAAGGATTCACTTCCCAGCTCCCGCAATCGTTCTTTCTATCGATAATTGGCACGAATACGTGATATTCGATGTTTCCAATAGCTTTGCATCGACGGTAGGTAAGGATTCACTTCCCAGCTCCCGCAATCGGTCTTTCCATCGATAATTGGCACGAATACGTGATATTCGATGTTTCCAATCGTTTTGCATCGACGGTAGGTAAGGATTCACTTCCCAGCGCCCGCAATGGTTCTTTCTATCTATAATTGGCACGAAGGCGTGTTATTCGATGTTTTCAATCGTTTGCATCGACGGTAGATAAGGATTCACTTCCCAGCTACCGCAATCGTTGTTTCTATCGATAATTGGCACGAATACGTGATATTCGATGTTTCCAATCGTTTTGCATCGACGGTAGGTAAGGATTCACTTCCCAGCTGCCGCAATCGTTGTTTCTATCGATAATTGGCACGAATAGGTTAAATTCGATGTTTCCATTCGTCCTGCATCGACGGTAGGTAAAGATTCACTTCCAAGCTCCCGCAATCGTTCTTTCTATCGATAATTGGCACGAATACGTGATATTCGATGTTTCCAATCGTTTTGCATCGACTGTAGGTAAAGATTCACTTCCCAGCGCCCGCAATCGTTCTTTCTATCGATAATTGGCACGAATACGTGATATTCGATGTTTCCAATCGTTTTGCATCGACGGTAGGTAAGGATTCACTTCCCAGCGCCCGCAATCGTTTTTTCTATCGATCTTTGGCACGAATACGTGATATTCGATGTTTCCAATCGTTTTGCATCGACTGTAGGTAAAGATTCACTTCCCAGCGCCCGCAATCGTTCTTTCTATCGATAATTGGCACGAATACGTGATATTCGATGTTTCCAATCGTTTTGCATCGACGGTAGGTAAGGATTCACTTCCCAGCTCCCGCAATCGTTCTTTCTATCGATAATTGGCACGAATACGTGATATTCGATGTTTCCAATCGTTTTGCATCGACGGTAGGTAAGGATTCACTTCCCAGCTCCCGCAATCGTTCTTTCTATCGATAATTGGCACGAATACGTGATATTCGATGTTTCCAATCGCTTTGCATCGACGGTAGGAAAGGATTCACTTCCCAGCTCCCGCAATCGGCCTTTCCATCGATAATTGGCACGAATACGTGATATTCGATGTTTCCAATCGTTTTGCATCGACGGTAGGTAAGGATTCACTTCCCATCGCCCGCAATGGTTCTTTCTATCTATAATTGGCACGAAGGCGTGTTATTCGATGTTTTCAATCGTTTGCATCGACGGTAGATAAGGATTCACTTCCCAGCTCCCGCAATCGTTCTTTCTATCGACAATTGGCACGAATACGTGATATTCGATGTTTCCAATCGTTTTGCATCGACGGTAGGTAAGGATTCACTTCCCAGCTGCCGCAATCGTTGTTTCTATCGATAATTGGCACGAATAGGTTAAATTCGATGTTTCCATTCGTCCTGCATCGACGGTAGGTAAAGATTCACTTCCAAGCTCCCGCAATCGTTCTTTCTATCGATAATTGGCACGAATACGTGATATTCGATGTTTCCAATCGTTTAGCATCGACTGTAGGTAAAGATTCACTTCCCAGCGCCCGCAATCGTTCTTTCTATCGATAATTGGCACGAATACGTGATATTCGATGTTTCCAATCGTTTTGCATCGACGGTAGGTAAGGATTCACTTCCCAGCTCCCGCAATCGTTCTTTCTAACGATAATTGGCACGAATACGTGATATTCGATGTTTCCAATCGTTTTGCATCGATGGTAGGTAAGGATTCACTTCCCAGCTGCCGCAATCGTTGTTTCTAACGATCTTTGGCACGAATACGTGATATTCGATGTTTCCATTCGTCCTGCATCGACGGTAGGTAAAGATTCACTTCCAAGCTCCCGCAATCGTTCTTTCTATCGATAATTGGCACGAATACGTGATATTCGATGTTTCCAATCGTTTTGCATCGATGGAAGGTAAGGATTCACATCCCAGCGCCCGCAATCGTTCTTTCTATCGATAATTGGAACGAATACGTGATATTCGATGTTTCCAACCGTTTTGCATCGACGGTAGGTAAGGATTCACTTCCCAGCTCCCGCAATCGTTCTTTCTATCGATAATTGGCACGAATACGTGATATTCGATGTTTCCAATCGCTTTGCATCGATGGAAGGTAAGGATTCACATCCCAGCGCCCGCAATCGTTCTTTCTATCGATAATTGGCACGAATACGTGATATTCGATGTTTCCAACCGTTTTGCATCGACGGTAGGTAAGGATTCACTTCCCAGCTCCCGCAATCGTTCTTTCCAACGATAATTGGCACGAATACGTGATATTCGATGTTTCCAATCGTTTTGCATCGACGGTAGGTAAGGATTCACTTCCCAGCGCCCGCAATCGTTTTTTCTATCTATCTTTGGCACGAATACGTGATATTCGATGTTTCCATTCGTCCTGCATCGACGGTAGGTAAAGATTCACTTCGAAGCTCCCGCAATCGTTCTTTCTATCGATAATTGGCACGAATACGTGATATTCGATGTTTCCAATCGTTTTGCATCGACGGTAGGTAAGGATTCACTTCCCAGCTCCCGCAATCGGTCTTTCTATCGATAATTGGCACGAATACGTGATATTCGATGTTTCCAATCGTTTTGCATCGACGGTAGGTAAGGATTCACTTCCCAGCGCCCGCAATCGTTTTTTCTATCGATCTTTGGCACGAATACGTGATATTCGATGTTTCCAATCGTTTTGCATCGACTGCAGGTAAAGATTCACTTCCCAGCGCCCGCAATCGTTCTTTCTATCGATAATTGGCACGAATACGTGATATTCGATGTTTCCAATCGTTTTGCATCGACGGTAGGTAAGGATTCACTTCCCAGCTCCCGCAATCGTTCTTTCTATCGATAATTGGTACGAATACGTGATATTCGATGTTTCCAATCGTTTTGCATCGATGGTAGGTAAGGATTCACTTCCCAGCGCCCGCAATCGTTCTTTCTATCGATAATTGGCACGAATACGTGATATTCGATGTTTCCAATCGTTTTGCATCGACGGTAGGTAAGGATTCACTTCCCAGCTCCCGCAATCGTTCTTTCCAACGATAATTGGCACGAATACGTGATATTCGATGTTTCCAATCGTTTTGCATCGACGGTAGGTAAGGATTCACTTCCCAGCGCCCGCAATCGTTCTTTCTATCTATAATTGGCACGAATAGGTTAAATTCGATGTTTCCATTCGTCCTGCATCGACGGTAGGTAAAGATTCACTTCCAAGCTCCCGCAATCGTTCTTTCTATCGATAATTGGCACGAATACGTGATATTCGATGTTTCCAATCGTTTTGCATCGACTGTAGGTAAAGATTCACTTCCCAGCGCCCGCAATCGTTCTTTCTATCTATAATTGGCACGAAGGCGTGTTATTCGTTGTTTTCAATCGTTTGCATCGACGGTCGATAAGGATTCACTTCCCAGCTCCCGCAATCGTTCTTTCTATCGATAATTGGCACGAATACGTGATATTCGATGTTTCCAATCGTTTTGCATCGACGGTAGGTAAGGATTCACTTCCCAGCTCCCGCAATCGTTCTTTCTATCGATAATTGGCACGAATACGTGATATTCGATGTTTCCAATCGTTTTGCATCGACGGTAGGTAAGGATTCACTTCCCAGCTCCCGCAATCGTTCTTTCCAACGATAATTGGCACGAATACGTGATATTCGATGTTTCCAATCGTTTTGCATCGATGGTAGGTAAGGATTCACTTCCCAGCGCCCGCAATCGTTCTTTCTATCGTTAATTGGCACGAATACGTGATATTCGATGTTTCCAATCGTTTTGCATCGACGGTAGGTAAGGATTCACTTCCCAGCTCCCGCAATCGTTCTTTCTATCGATAATTGGCACGAATACGTAATATTCGATGTTTCCAATCGCTATGCATCGACGGTAGGTAAGGATTCACTTCCCAGCTCCCGCAATCGGTCTTTCCATCGATAATTGGGACGAATACGTGATATTTCGATGTTTCCAATCGTTTTGCATCGACGGTAGGTAAGGATTCACTTCCCAGCGCCCGCAATCGTTCTTTCTATCTATAATTGGCACGAAGGCGTGTTATTCGATGTTTTCAATCGTTTGCATCGACGGTCGATAAGGATTCACTTCCCAGCTCCCGCAATCGTTCTTTCTATCGATAATTGGCACGAATACGTGATATTCGATGTTTCCAATCGTTTTGCATCGACGGTAGGTAAGGATTCACTTCCCAGCTCCCGCAATCGTTCTTTCTAACGATAATTGGCACGAATACGTGATATTCGATGTTTCCAATCGTTTTGCATCGATGGTAGGTAAGGATTCACTTCCCAGCTGCCGCAATCGTTGTTTCTAACGATCTTTGGCACGAATACGTGATATTCGATGTTTCCATTCGTCCTGCATCGACGGTAGGTAAAGATTCACTTCCAAGCTCCCGCAATCGTTCTTTCTATCGATAATTGGCACGAATACGTGATATTCGATGTTTCCAATCGTTTTGCATCGATGGAAGGTAAGGATTCACATCCCAGCGCCCGCAATCGTTCTTTCTATCGATAATTGGCACGAATACGTGATATTCGATGTTTCCAACCGTTTTGCATCGACGGTAGGTAAGGATTCACTTCCCAGCTCCCGCAATCGTTCTTTCTATCGATAATTGGCACGAATACGTGATATTCGATGTTTCCAATCGCTTTGCATCGATGGAAGGTAAGGATTCACATCCCAGCGCCCGCAATCGTTCTTTCTATCGATAATTGGCACGAATACGTGATATTCGATGTTTCCAACCGTTTTGCATCGACGGTAGGTAAGGATTCACTTCCCAGCTCCCGCAATCGTTCTTTCCAACGATAATTGGCACGAATACGTGATATTCGATGTTTCCAATCGTTTTGCATCGACGGTAGGTAAGGATTCACTTCCCAGCGCCCGCAATCGTTTTTTCTATCTATCTTTGGCACGAATACGTGTTATTCGATGTTTCCATTCGTCCTGCATCGACGGTAGGTAAAGATTCACTTCGAAGCTCCCGCAATCGTTCTTTCTATCGATAATTGGCACGAATACGTGATATTCGATGTTTCCAATCGTTTTGCATCGACGGTAGGTAAGGATTCACTTCCCAGCTCCCGCAATCGGTCTTTCTATCGATAATTGGCACGAATACGTGATATTCGATGTTTCCAATCGTTTTGCATCGACGGTAGGTAAGGATTCACTTCCCAGCGCCCGCAATCGTTTTTTCTATCGATCTTTGGCACGAATACGTGATATTCGATGTTTCCAATCGTTTTGCATCGACTGCAGGTAAAGATTCACTTCCCAGCGCCCGCAATCGTTCTTTCTATCGATAATTGGCACGAATACGTGATATTCGATGTTTCCAATCGTTTTGCATCGACGGTAGGTAAGGATTCACTTCCCAGCTCCCGCAATCGTTCTTTCTATCGATAATTGGTACGAATACGTGATATTCGATGTTTCCAATCGTTTTGCATCGATGGTAGGTAAGGATTCACTTCCCAGCGCCCGCAATCGTTCTTTCTATCGATAATTGGCACGAATACGTGATATTCGATGTTTCCAATCGTTTTGCATCGACGGTAGGTAAGGATTCACTTCCCAGCTCCCGCAATCGTTCTTTCCAACGATAATTGGCACGAATACGTGATATTCGATGTTTCCAATCGTTTTGCATCGATGGTAGGTAAGGATTCACTTCCCAGCTCCCGCAATCGTTCTTTCTATCGATAATTGGCACGAATACGTGATATTCGATGTTTCCAATCGTTTTGCATCGACGGTAGGTAAGGATTCACTTCCCAGCGCCCGCAATCGTTCTTTCTATCTATAATTGGCACGAATAGGTTAAATTCGATGTTTCCATTCGTCCTGCATCGACGGTAGGTAAAGATTCACTTCCAAGCTCCCGCAATCGTTCTTTCTATCGATAATTGGCACGAATACGTGATATTCGATGTTTCCAATCGTTTTGCATCGACTGTAGGTAAAGATTCACTTCCCAGCGCCCGCAATCGTTCTTTCTATCTATAATTGGCACGAAGGCGTGTTATTCGTTGTTTTCAATCGTTTGCATCGACGGTCGATAAGGATTCACTTCCCAGCTCCCGCAATCGTTCTTTCTATCGATAATTGGCACGAATACGTGATATTCGATGTTTCCAATCGTTTTGCATCGACGGTAGGTAAGGATTCACTTCCCAGCTCCCGCAATCGTTCTTTCTATCGATAATTGGCACGAATACGTGATATTCGATGTTTCCAATCGTTTTGCATCGACGGTAGGTAAGGATTCACTTCCCAGCTCCCGCAATCGTTCTTTCCAACGATAATTGGCACGAATACGTGATATTCGATGTTTCCAATCGTTTTGCATCGATGGTAGGTAAGGATTCACTTCCCAGCGCCCGCAATCGTTCTTTCTATCGTTAATTGGCACGAATACGTGATATTCGATGTTTCCAATCGTTTTGCATCGACGGTAGGTAAGGATTCACTTCCCAGCTCCCGCAATCGTTCTTTCTATCGATAATTGGCACGAATACGTAATATTCGATGTTTCCAATCGCTATGCATCGACGGTAGGTAAGGATTCACTTCCCAGCTCCCGCAATCGGTCTTTCCATCGATAATTGGGACGAATACGTGATATTTCGATGTTTCCAATCGTTTTGCATCGACGGTAGGTAAGGATTCACTTCCCAGCGCCCGCAATCGTTCTTTCTATCTATAATTGGCACGAAGGCGTGTTATTCGATGTTTTCAATCGTTTGCATCGACGGTCGATAAGGATTCACTTCCCAGCTCCCGCAATCGTTCTTTCTATCGATAATTGGCACGAATACGTGATATTCGATGTTTCCAATCGTTTTGCATCGACGGTAGGTAAGGATTCACTTCCCAGCTGCCGCAATCGTTGTTTCTATCGATAATTGGAACGAATAGGTTAAATTCGATGTTTCCATTCGTCCTGCATCGACGGTAGGTAAAGATTCACTTCCAAGCTCCCGCAATCGTTCTTTCTATCGATAATTGGCACGAATACGTGATATTCGATGTTTCCAATCGTTTTGCATCGATGGAAGGTAAGGATTCACATCCCAGCGCCCGCAATCGTTCTTTCTATCGATAATTGGCACGAATACGTGATATTCGATGTTTCCAACCGTTTTGCATCGACGGTAGGTAAGGATTCACTTCCCAGCTCCCGCAATCGTTCTTTCTATCGATAATTGGCACGAATACGTGATATTCGATGTTTCCAATCGTTTTGCATCGACGGTAGGTAAGGATTCACTTCCCAGCTCCCGCAATCGTTCTTTCCAACGATAATTGGCACGAATACGTGATATTCGATGTTTCCAATCGTTTTGCATCGATGGTAGGTAAGGATTCACTTCCCAGCGCCCGCAATCGTTCTTTCTATCGTTAATTGGCACGAATACGTGATATTCGATGTTTCCAATCGTTTTGCATCGACGGTAGGTAAGGATTCACTTCCCAGCTCCCGCAATCGTTCTTTCTATCGATAATTGGCACGAATACGTAATATTCGATGTTTCCAATCGCTATGCATCGACGGTAGGTAAGGATTCACTTCCCAGCTCCCGCAATCGGTCTTTCCATCGATAATTGGGACGAATACGTGATATTTCGATGTTTCCAATCGTTTTGCATCGACGGTAGGTAAGGATTCACTTCCCAGCGCCCGCAATCGTTCTTTCTATCTATAATTGGCACGAAGGCGTGTTATTCGATGTTTTCAATCGTTTGCATCGACGGTCGATAAGGATTCCCTTCCCAGCTCCCGCAATCGTTCTTTCTATCGATAATTGGCACGAATACGTATTATTCGATGTTTCCAATCGTTTTGCATCGACGGTAGGTAAGGATTCACTTCCCAGCTGCCGCAATCGTTGTTTCTATCGATAATTGGAACGAATAGGTTAAATTCGATGTTTCCATTCGTCCTGCATCGACGGTAGGTAAAGATTCACTTCCAAGCTCCCGCAATCGTTCTTTCTATCGATAATTGGCACGAATACGTGATATTCGATGTTTCCAATCGTTTTGCATCGATGGAAGGTAAGGATTCACATCCCAGCGCCCGCAATCGTTCTTTCTATCGATAATTGGCACGAATACGTGATATTCGATGTTTCCAACCGTTTTGCATCGACGGTAGGTAAGGATTCACTTCCCAGCTCCCGCAATCGTTCTTTCTATCGATAATTGGCACGAATACGTGATATTCGATGTTTCCAATCGTTTTGCATCGATGGAAGGTAAGGATTCACATCCCAGCGCCCGCAATCGTTCTTTCTATCGATAATTGGCACGAATACGTGATATTCGATGTTTCCAACCGTTTTGCATCGACGGTAGGTAAGGATTCACTTCCCAGCTCCCGCAATCGTTCTTTCCAGCGATAATTGGCACGAATACGTGATATTCGATGTTTCCAATCGTTTTGCATCGACGGTAGGTAAGGATTCACTTCCCAGCTCCCGCAATCGGTCTTTCCATCGATAATTGGCACGAATACGTGATATTCGATGTTTCCACTCGTTTTGCATCGACGGTAGGTAAGGATTCACTTCCCAGCGCCCGCAATCGTTTTTTCTATCGATCTTTGGCACGAATACGTGATATTCGATTTTTCCCATCGTTTTGCATCGACTGTAGGTAAAGATTCACTTCCCAGCGCCCGCAATCGTTCTTTCTATCGATAATTGGCACGACTACGTGATATTCGATGTTTCCAATCGTGTTGCATCGACGGTAGGTAAGGATTCACTTCCCAGCTCCCGCAATCGTTCTTTCTATCGATAATTGGCACGAATACGTGATATTCGATGTTTCCAATCGTTTTGCATCGATGGTAGGTAAGGATTCACTTCCCAGCGCCCGCAATCGTACTTTCTATCGATAATTGGCACGAATACGTGATATTCGATGTTTCCAATCGTTTTGCATCGACGGTAGGTAAGGATTCACTTCCCAGCTCCCGCAATCGTTCTTTCCAACGATAATTGGCACGAATACGTGATATTCGATGTTTCCAATCGTTTTGCATCGATGGTAGGTAAGGATTCACTTCCCAGCGCCCGCAATCGTTCTTTCTATCGATAATTGGCACGAATACGTGATATTCGATGTTTCCAATCGTTTTGCATCGATGGTAGGTAAATATTCACTTCCCAGCGCCCGCAATCGTTCTTTCTATCGATAATTGGCACGAATACGTGATATTCGATGTTTCCAATCGTTTTGCATCGACGGTAGGTAAGGATTCACTTCCCAGCTCCCGCAATCGTTCTTTCTATCGATAATTGGCACGAATACGTGATATTCGATGTTTCCAATCGTTTTGCATCGACGGTAGGTAAGGATTCACTTCCCAGCTCCCGCAATCGTTCTTTCTTTCGATAATTGGAACGAATACGTGATATTCGATGTTTCCAATCGCTTTGCATCGACGGTAGGTAAGGATTCACTTCCCACCTCCCGCAATCGGTCTTTCCATCGATAATTGGGACGAATACGTGATATTCGATGTTTCCAATCGTTTTGCATCGACGGTAGGTAAGGATTCACTTCCCAGCGCCCGCAATCGTTCTTTCTATCTATAATTGGCACGAAGGCGTGTTATTCGATGTTTTCAATCGTTTGCATCGACGGTAGATAAGGATTCACTTCCCAGCTCCCGCAATCGTTCTTTCTATCGATAATTGGCACGAATACGTGATATTCGATGTTTCCAATCGTTTTGCATCAACGGTAGGTAAGGATTCACTTCCCAGCTG
Source organism: Nomada ferruginata (assembly GCA_963583965.1). NCBI lineage: Eukaryota > Metazoa > Arthropoda > Insecta > Hymenoptera > Apidae > Nomada > Nomada ferruginata. The sequence goes on from OY757218.1 coordinate 3,272,499, forward strand.
CCGCAATCGTTGTTTCTATCGATAATTGGCACGAATAGGTTAAATTCGATGTTTCCATTCGTCCTGCATCGACGGTAGGTAAAGATTCACTTCCAAGCTCCCGCAATCGTTCTTTCTATCGATAATTGGCACGAATACGTGATATTCGATGTTTCCAATCGTTTTGCATCGACTGTAGGTAAAGATTCACTTCCCAGCGCCCGCAATCGTTCTTTCTATCGATAATTGGCACGAATACGTGATATTCGATGTTTCCAATCGTTTTGCATCGACGGTAGGTAACGATTCACTTCCCAGCTCCCGCAATCGTTCTTTCTAACGATAATTGGCACGAATACGTGATATTCGATGTTTCCAATCGTTTTGCATCGATGGTAGGTAAGGATTCACTTCCCAGCGCCCGCAATCGTTCTTTCTATCGATAATTGGCACGAATACGTGATATTCGATGTTTTCAATCGTTTGCATCGACGGTTGATAAGGATTCACTTCCCAGCTCCCGCAATCGTTCTTTGTATCGATAATTGGCACGAATACGTGATATTCGATGTTTCCAATCGTTTTGCATCGACGGTAGGTAAGGATTCACTTCCCAGCTGCCGCAATCGTTGTTTCTATCGATAATTGGCACGAATAGGTTAAATTCGATGTTTCCATTCGTCCTGCATCGACGGTAGGTAAAGATTCACTTCCAAGCTCCCGCAATCGTTCTTTCTATCGATAATTGGCACGAATACGTGATATTCGATGTTTCCAATCGTTTTGCATCGATGGAAGGTAAGGATTCACATCCCAGCGCCCGCAATCGTTCTTTCTATCGATAATTGGCACGAATACGTGATATTCGATGTTTCCAACCGTTTTGCATCGACGGTAGGTAAGGATTCACTTCCCAGCTCCCGCAATCGTTCTTTCTATCGATAATTGGCACGAATACGTGATATTCGATGTTTCCAATCGCTTTGCATCGATGGAAGGTAAGGATTCACATCCCAGCGCCCGCAATCGTTCTTTCTATCGATAATTGGCACGAATACGTGATATTCGATGTTTCCAACCGTTTTGCATCGACGGTAGGTAAGGATTCACTTCCCAGCTCCCGCAATCGTTCTTTCCAACGATAATTGGCACGAATACGTGATATTCGATGTTTCCAATCGTTTTGCATCGACGGTAGGTAAGGATTCACTTCCCAGCGCCCGCAATCGTTTTTTCTATCTATCTTTGGCACGAATACGTGATATTCGATGTTTCCATTCGTCCTGCATCGACGGTAGGTAAAGATTCACTTCGAAGCTCCCGCAATCGTTCTTTCTATCGATAATTGGCACGAATACGTGATATTCGATGTTTCCAATCGTTTTGCATCGACGGTAGGTAAGGATTCACTTCCCAGCTCCCGCAATCGGTCTTTCTATCGATAATTGGCACGAATACGTGATATTCGATGTTTCCAATCGTTTTGCATCGACGGTAGGTAAGGATTCACTTCCTAGCGCCCGCAATCGTTTTTTCTATCGATCTTTGGCACGAATACGTGATATTCGATGTTTCCAATCGTTTTGCATCGACTGCAGGTAAAGATTCACTTCCCAGCGCCCGCAATCGTTCTTTCTATCGATAATTGGCACGAATACGTGATATTCGATGTTTCCAATCGTTTTGCATCGACGGTAGGTAAGGATTCACTTCCCAGCTCCCGCAATCGTTCTTTCTATCGATAATTGGTACGAATACGTGATATTCGATGTTTCCAATCGTTTTGCATCGATGGTAGGTAAGGATTCACTTCCCAGCGCCCGCAATCGTTCTTTCTATCGATAATTGGCACGAATACGTGATATTCGATGTTTCCAATCGTTTTGCATCGACGGTAGGTAAGGATTCACTTCCCAGCTCCCGCAATCGTTCTTTCCAACGATAATTGGCACGAATACGTGATATTCGATGTTTCCAATCGTTTTGCATCGACGGTAGGTAAGGATTCACTTCCCAGCGCCCGCAATCGTTCTTTCTATCTATAATTGGCACGAATAGGTTAAATTCGATGTTTCCATTCGTCCTGCATCGACGGTAGGTAAAGATTCACTTCCAAGCTCCCGCAATCGTTCTTTCTATCGATAATTGGCACGAATACGTGATATTCGATGTTTCCAATCGTTTTGCATCGACTGTAGGTAAAGATTCACTTCCCAGCGCCCGCAATCGTTCTTTCTATCTATAATTGGCACGAAGGCGTGTTATTCGTTGTTTTCAATCGTTTGCATCGACGGTCGATAAGGATTCACTTCCCAGCTCCCGCAATCGTTCTTTCTATCGATAATTGGCACGAATACGTGATATTCGATGTTTCCAATCGTTTTGCATCGACGGTAGGTAAGGATTCACTTCCCAGCTCCCGCAATCGTTCTTTCTATCGATAATTGGCACGAATACGTGATATTCGATGTTTCCAATCGTTTTGCATCGACGGTAGGTAAGGATTCACTTCCCAGCTCCCGCAATCGTTCTTTCCAACGATAATTGGCACGAATACGTGATATTCGATGTTTCCAATCGTTTTGCATCGATGGTAGGTAAGGATTCACTTCCCAGCGCCCGCAATCGTTCTTTCTATCGTTAATTGGCACGAATACGTGATATTCGATGTTTCCAATCGTTTTGCATCGACGGTAGGTAAGGATTCACTTCCCAGCTCCCGCAATCGTTCTTTCTATCGATAATTGGCACGAATACGTAATATTCGATGTTTCCAAACGCTATGCATCGACGGTAGGTAAGGATTCACTTCCCAGCTCCCGCAATCGGTCTTTCCATCGATAATTGGGACGAATACGTGATATTTCGATGTTTCCAATCGTTTTGCATCGACGGTAGGTAAGGATTCACTTCCCAGCGCCCGCAATCGTTCTTTCTATCTATAATTGGCACGAAGGCGTGTTATTCGATGTTTTCAATCGTTTGCATCGACGGTCGATAAGGATTCACTTCCCAGCTCCCGCAATCGTTCTTTCTATCGATAATTGGCACGAATACGTGATATTCGATGTTTCCAATCGTTTTGCATCGACGGTAGGTAAGGATTCACTTCCCAGCTCCCGCAATCGTTCTTTCTAACGATAATTGGCACGAATACGTGATATTCGATGTTTCCAATCGTTTTGCATCGATGGTAGGTAAGGATTCACTTCCCAGCTGCCGCAATCGTTGTTTCTAACGATCTTTGGCACGAATACGTGATATTCGATGTTTCCATTCGTCCTGCATCGACGGTAGGTAAAGATTCACTTCCAAGCTCCCGCAATCGTTCTTTCTATCGATAATTGGCACGAATACGTGATATTCGATGTTTCCAATCGTTTTGCATCGATGGAAGGTAAGGATTCACATCCCAGCGCCCGCAATCGTTCTTTCTATCGATAATTGGCACGAATACGTGATATTCGATGTTTCCAACCGTTTTGCATCGACGGTAGGTAAGGATTCACTTCCCAGCTCCCGCAATCGTTCTTTCTATCGATAATTGGCACGAATACGTGATATTCGATGTTTCCAATCGCTTTGCATCGATGGAAGGTAAGGATTCACATCCCAGCGCCCGCAATCGTTCTTTCTATCGATAATTGGCACGAATACGTGATATTCGATGTTTCCAACCGTTTTGCATCGACGGTAGGTAAGGATTCACTTCCCAGCTCCCGCAATCGTTCTTTCCAACGATAATTGGCACGAATACGTGATATTCGATGTTTCCAATCGTTTTGCATCGACGGTAGGTAAGGATTCACTTCCCAGCGCCCGCAATCGTTTTTTCTATCTATCTTTGGCACGAATACGTGATATTCGATGTTTCCATTCGTCCTGCATCGACGGTAGGTAAAGATTCACTTCGAAGCTCCCGCAATCGTTCTTTCTATCGATAATTGGCACGAATACGTGATATTCGATGTTTCCAATCGTTTTGCATCGACGGTAGGTAAGGATTCACTTCCCAGCTCCCGCAATCGGTCTTTCTATCGATAATTGGCACGAATACGTGATATTCGATGTTTCCAATCGTTTTGCATCGACGGTAGGTAAGGATTCACTTCCCAGCGCCCGCAATCGTTTTTTCTATCGATCTTTGGCACGAATACGTGATATTCGATGTTTCCAATCGTTTTGCATCGACTGCAGGTAAAGATTCACTTCCCAGCGCCCGCAATCGTTCTTTCTATCGATAATTGGCACGAATACGTGATATTCGATGTTTCCAATCGTTTTGCATCGACGGTAGGTAAGGATTCACTTCCCAGCTCCCGCAATCGTTCTTTCTATCGATAATTGGTACGAATACGTGATATTCGATGTTTCCAATCGTTTTGCATCGATGGTAGGTAAGGATTCACTTCCCAGCGCCCGCAATCGTTCTTTCTATCGATAATTGGCACGAATACGTGATATTCGATGTTTCCAATCGTTTTGCATCGACGGTAGGTAAGGATTCACTTCCCAGCTCCCGCAATCGTTCTTTCCAACGATAATTGGCACGAATACGTGATATTCGATGTTTCCAATCGTTTTGCATCGATGGTAGGTAAGGATTCACTTCCCAGCTCCCGCAATCGTTCTTTCTATCGATAATTGGCACGAATACGTGATATTCGATGTTTCCAATCGTTTTGCATCGACGGTAGGTAAGGATTCACTTCCCAGCGCCCGCAATCGTTCTTTCTATCTATAATTGGCACGAATAGGTTAAATTCGATGTTTCCATTCGTCCTGCATCGACGGTAGGTAAAGATTCACTTCCAAGCTCCCGCAATCGTTCTTTCTATCGATAATTGGCACGAATACGTGATATTCGATGTTTCCAATCGTTTTGCATCGACTGTAGGTAAAGATTCACTTCCCAGCGCCCGCAATCGTTCTTTCTATCTATAATTGGCACGAAGGCGTGTTATTCGTTGTTTTCAATCGTTTGCATCGACGGTCGATAAGGATTCACTTCCCAGCTCCCGCAATCGTTCTTTCTATCGATAATTGGCACGAATACGTGATATTCGATGTTTCCAATCGTTTTGCATCGACGGTAGGTAAGGATTCACTTCCCAGCTCCCGCAATCGTTCTTTCTATCGATAATTGGCACGAATACGTGATATTCGATGTTTCCAATCGTTTTGCATCGACGGTAGGTAAGGATTCACTTCCCAGCTCCCGCAATCGTTCTTTCCAACGATAATTGGCACGAATACGTGATATTCGATGTTTCCAATCGTTTTGCATCGATGGTAGGTAAGGATTCACTTCCCAGCGCCCGCAATCGTTCTTTCTATCGTTAATTGGCACGAATACGTGATATTCGATGTTTCCAATCGTTTTGCATCGACGGTAGGTAAGGATTCACTTCCCAGCTCCCGCAATCGTTCTTTCTATCGATAATTGGCACGAATACGTAATATTCGATGTTTCCAATCGCTATGCATCGACGGTAGGTAAGGATTCACTTCCCAGCTCCCGCAATCGGTCTTTCCATCGATAATTGGGACGAATACGTGATATTTCGATGTTTCCAATCGTTTTGCATCGACGGTAGGTAAGGATTCACTTCCCAGCGCCCGCAATCGTTCTTTCTATCTATAATTGGCACGAAGGCGTGTTATTCGATGTTTTCAATCGTTTGCATCGACGGTCGATAAGGATTCACTTCCCAGCTCCCGCAATCGTTCTTTCTATCGATAATTGGCACGAATACGTGATATTCGATGTTTCCAATCGTTTTGCATCGACGGTAGGTAAGGATTCACTTCCCAGCTGCCGCAATCGTTGTTTCTATCGATAATTGGAACGAATAGGTTAAATTCGATGTTTCCATTCGTCCTGCATCGACGGTAGGTAAAGATTCACTTCCAAGCTCCCGCAATCGTTCTTTCTATCGATAATTGGCACGAATACGTGATATTCGATGTTTCCAATCGTTTTGCATCGATGGAAGGTAAGGATTCACATCCCAGCGCCCGCAATCGTTCTTTCTATCGATAATTGGCACGAATACGTGATATTCGATGTTTCCAACCGTTTTGCATCGACGGTAGGTAAGGATTCACTTCCCAGCTCCCGCAATCGTTCTTTCTATCGATAATTGGCACGAATACGTGATATTCGATGTTTCCAATCGTTTTGCATCGACGGTAGGTAAGGATTCACTTCCCAGCTCCCGCAATCGTTCTTTCCAACGATAATTGGCACGAATACGTGATATTCGATGTTTCCAATCGTTTTGCATCGATGGTAGGTAAGGATTCACTTCCCAGCGCCCGCAATCGTTCTTTCTATCGTTAATTGGCACGAATACGTGATATTCGATGTTTCCAATCGTTTTGCATCGACGGTAGGTAAGGATTCACTTCCCAGCTCCCGCAATCGTTCTTTCTATCGATAATTGGCACGAATACGTAATATTCGATGTTTCCAATCGCTATGCATCGACGGTAGGTAAGGATTCACTTCCCAGCTCCCGCAATCGGTCTTTCCATCGATAATTGGGACGAATACGTGATATTTCGATGTTTCCAATCGTTTTGCATCGACGGTAGGTAAGGATTCACTTCCCAGCGCCCGCAATCGTTCTTTCTATCTATAATTGGCACGAAGGCGTGTTATTCGATGTTTTCAATCGTTTGCATCGACGGTCGATAAGGATTCCCTTCCCAGCTCCCGCAATCGTTCTTTCTATCGATAATTGGCACGAATACGTGATATTCGATGTTTCCAATCGTTTTGCATCGACGGTAGGTAAGGATTCACTTCCCAGCTGCCGCAATCGTTGTTTCTATCGATAATTGGAACGAATAGGTTAAATTCGATGTTTCCATTCGTCCTGCATCGACGGTAGGTAAAGATTCACTTCCAAGCTCCCGCAATCGTTCTTTCTATCGATAATTGGCACGAATACGTGATATTCGATGTTTCCAATCGTTTTGCATCGATGGAAGGTAAGGATTCACATCCCAGCGCCCGCAATCGTTCTTTCTATCGATAATTGGCACGAATACGTGATATTCGATGTTTCCAACCGTTTTGCATCGACGGTAGGTAAGGATTCACTTCCCAGCTCCCGCAATCGTTCTTTCTATCGATAATTGGCACGAATACGTGATATTCGATGTTTCCAATCGTTTTGCATCGATGGAAGGTAAGGATTCACATCCCAGCGCCCGCAATCGTTCTTTCTATCGATAATTGGCACGAATACGTGATATTCGATGTTTCCAACCGTTTTGCATCGACGGTAGGTAAGGATTCACTTCCCAGCTCCCGCAATCGTTCTTTCCAGCGATAATTGGCACGAATACGTGATATTCGATGTTTCCAATCGTTTTGCATCGACGGTAGGTAAGGATTCACTTCCCAGCTCCCGCAATCGGTCTTTCCATCGATAATTGGCACGAATACGTGATATTCGATGTTTCCACTCGTTTTGCATCGACGGTAGGTAAGGATTCACTTCCCAGCGCCCGCAATCGTTTTTTCTATCGATCTTTGGCACGAATACGTGATATTCGATTTTTCCCATCGTTTTGCATCGACTGTAGGTAAAGATTCACTTCCCAGCGCCCGCAATCGTTCTTTCTATCGATAATTGGCACGACTACGTGATATTCGATGTTTCCAATCGTGTTGCATCGACGGTAGGTAAGGATTCACTTCCCAGCTCCCGCAATCGTTCTTTCTATCGATAATTGGCACGAATACGTGATATTCGATGTTTCCAATCGTTTTGCATCGATGGTAGGTAAGGATTCACTTCCCAGCGCCCGCAATCGTACTTTCTATCGATAATTGGCACGAATACGTGATATTCGATGTTTCCAATCGTTTTGCATCGACGGTAGGTAAGGATTCACTTCCCAGCTCCCGCAATCGTTCTTTCCAACGATAATTGGCACGAATACGTGATATTCGATGTTTCCAATCGTTTTGCATCGATGGTAGGTAAGGATTCACTTCCCAGCGCCCGCAATCGTTCTTTCTATCGATAATTGGCACGAATACGTGATATTCGATGTTTCCAATCGTTTTGCATCGATGGTAGGTAAATATTCACTTCCCAGCGCCCGCAATCGTTCTTTCTATCGATAATTGGCACGAATACGTGATATTCGATGTTTCCAATCGTTTTGCATCGACGGTAGGTAAGGATTCACTTCCCAGCTCCCGCAATCGTTCTTTCTATCGATAATTGGCACGAATACGTGATATTCGATGTTTCCAATCGTTTTGCATCGACGGTAGGTAAGGATTCACTTCCCAGCTCCCGCAATCGTTCTTTCTTTCGATAATTGGAACGAATACGTGATATTCGATGTTTCCAATCGCTTTGCATCGACGGTAGGTAAGGATTCACTTCCCACCTCCCGCAATCGGTCTTTCCATCGATAATTGGGACGAATACGTGATATTCGATGTTTCCAATCGTTTTGCATCGACGGTAGGTAAGGATTCACTTCCCAGCGCCCGCAATCGTTCTTTCTATCTATAATTGGCACGAAGGCGTGTTATTCGATGTTTTCAATCGTTTGCATCGACGGTAGATAAGGATTCACTTCCCAGCTCCCGCAATCGTTCTTTCTATCGATAATTGGCACGAATACGTGATATTCGATGTTTCCAATCGTTTTGCATCAACGGTAGGTAAGGATTCACTTCCCAGCTGCCGCAATCGTTGTTTCTATCGATAATTGGCACGAATAGGTTAAATTCGATGTTTCCATTCGTCCTGCATCGACGGTAGGTAAAGATTCACTTCCAAGCTCCCGCAATCGTTCTTTCTATCGATAATTGGCACGAATACGTGATATTCGATGTTTCCAATCGTTTTGCATCGACTGTAGGTAAAGATTCACTTCCCAGCGCCCGCAATCGTTCTTTCTATCGATAATTGGCACGAATACGTGATATTCGATGTTTCCAATCGTTTTGCATCGACGGTAGGTAACGATTCACTTCCCAGCTCCCGCAATCGTTCTTTCTAACGATAATTGGCACGAATACGTGATATTCGATGTTTCCAATCGTTTTGCATCGATGGTAGGTAAGGATTCACTTCCCAGCGCCCGCAATCGTTCTTTCTATCGATAATTGGCACGAATACGTGATATTCGATGTTTTCAATCGTTTGCATCGACGGTTGATAAGGATTCACTTCCCAGCTCCCGCAATCGTTCTTTGTATCGATAATTGGCACGAATACGTGATATTCGATGTTTCCAATCGTTTTGCATCGACGGTAGGTAAGGATTCACTTCCCAGCTGCCGCAATCGTTGTTTCTATCGATAATTGGCACGAATAGGTTAAATTCGATGTTTCCATTCGTCCTGCATCGACGGTAGGTAAAGATTCACTTCCAAGCTCCCGCAATCGTTCTTTCTATCGATAATTGGCACGAATACGTGATATTCGATGTTTCCAATCGTTTTGCATCGATGGAAGGTAAGGATTCACATCCCAGCGCCCGCAATCGTTCTTTCTATCGATAATTGGCACGAATACGTGATATTCGATCTTTCCAACCGTTTTGCATCGACGGTAGGTAAGGATTCACTTCCCAGCTCCTGCAATCGTTTTTTCTATCGATCTTTGGCACGAATACGTGATATTCGATGTTTCCAATCGTTTTGCATCGACTGTAGGTAAAGATTCACTTCCCAGCGCCCGCAATCGTTCTTTCTATCGATAATTGGCACGAATACGTGATATTCGAAGTTTCCAATCGTTTTGCATCGACGGTAGGTAAGGATTCACTTCCCAGCGCCCGCAATCGTTCTTTCCAACGATAATTGGCACGAATACGTGATATTCGATGTTTCCAATCGTTTTGCATCGATGGTAGGTAAGGATTCACTTCCCAGCGCCCGCAATCGTTCTTTCTATCGATAATTGGCACGAATACGTGATATTCGATGTTTCCAATCGTTTTGCATCGACGGTAGGTAAGGATTCACTTCCCAGCTCCCGCAATCGGTCTTTCCATCGATAATTGGCACGAATACGTGATATTCGATGTTTCCACTCGTTTTGCATCGACGGTAGGTAAGGATTCACTTCCCAGCGCCCGCAATCGTTTTTTCTATCGATCTTTGGCACGAATACGTGATATTCGATTTTTCCCATCGTTTTGCATCGACTGTAGGTAAAGATTCACTTCCCAGCGCCCGCAATCGTTCTTTCTATCGATAATTGGCACGACTACGTGATATTCGATGTTTCCAATCGTGTTGCATCGACGGTAGGTAAGGATTCACTTCCCAGCTCCCGCAATCGTTCTTTCTATCGATAATTGGCACGAATACGTGATATTCGATGTTTCCAATCGTTTTGCATCGATGGTAGGTAAGGATTCACTTCCCAGCGCCCGCAATCGTACTTTCTATCGATAATTGGCACGAATACGTGATATTCGATGTTTCCAATCGTTTTGCATCGACGGTAGGTAAGGATTCACTTCCCAGCTCCCGCAATCGTTCTTTCCAACGATAATTGGCACGAATACGTGATATTCGATGTTTCCAATCGTTTTGCATCGATGGTAGGTAAGGATTCACTTCCCAGCGCCCGCAATCGTTCTTTCTATCGATAATTGGCACGAATACGTGATATTCGATGTTTCCAATCGTTTTGCATCGATGGTAGGTAAATATTCACTTCCCAGCGCCCGCAATCGTTCTTTCTATCGATAATTGGCACGAATACGTGATATTCGATGTTTCCAATCGTTTTGCATCGACGGTAGGTAAGGATTCACTTCCCAGCTCCCGCAATCGTTCTTTCTATCGATAATTGGCACGAATACGTGATATTCGATGTTTCCAATCGTTTTGCATCGACGGTAGGTAAGGATTCACTTCCCAGCTCCCGCAATCGTTCTTTCTTTCGATAATTGGAACGAATACGTGATATTCGATGTTTCCAATCGCTTTGCATCGACGGTAGGTAAGGATTCACTTCCCACCTCCCGCAATCGGTCTTTCCATCGATAATTGGGACGAATACGTGATATTCGATGTTTCCAATCGTTTTGCATCGACGGTAGGTAAGGATTCACTTCCCAGCGCCCGCAATCGTTCTTTCTATCTATAATTGGCACGAAGGCGTGTTATTCGATGTTTTCAATCGTTTGCATCGACGGTCGATAAGGATTCACTTCCCAGCTCCCGCAATCGTTCTTTCTATCGATAATTGGCACGAATACGTGATATTCGATGTTTCCAATCGTTTTGCATCGATGGAAGGTAAGGATTCACATCCCAGCGCCCGCAATCGTTCTTTCTATCGATAATTGGCACGAATACGTGATATTCGATCTTTCCAACCGTTTTGCATCGACGGTAGGTAAGGATTCACATCCCAGCGCCCGCAATCGTTTTTTCTATCGATCTTTGGCACGAATACGTGATATTCGATGTTTCCAATCGTTTTGCATCGACTGTAGGTAAAGATTCACTTCCCAGCGCCCGCAATCGTTCTTTCTATCGATAATTGGCACGAATACGTGATATTCGATGTTTCCAATCGTTTTGCATCGACGGTAGGTAAGGATTCACTTCCCAGCTCCCGCAATCGTTCTTTCTATCGATAATTGGCACGAATACGTGATATTCGATGTTTCCAATCGTTTTGCATCGACGGTAGGTAAGGATTCACTTCCCAGCTCCCGCAATCGTTCTTTCCAACGATAATTGGCACGAATACGTGATATTCGATGTTTCCAATCGCTTTGCATCGACGGTAGGTAAGGATTCACTTCCCAGCGCCCGCAATCGTTCTTTCTATCTATAATTGGCACGAATACGTGATATTCGATGTTTCCAATCGTTTTGCATCGACGGTAGGTAAGGATTCACTTCCCATCGCCCGCAATGGTTCTTTCTATCTATAATTGGCACGAAGGCGTGTTATTCGATGTTTTCAATCGTTTGCATCGACGGTAGATAAGGATTCACTTCCCAGCTCCCGCAATCGTTCTTTCTATCGATAATTGGCACGAATACGTGATATTCGATGTTTCCAATCGTTTTGCATCGATGGTAGGTAAGGATTCACTTCCCAGCTGCCGCAATCGTTGTTTCTAACGATCTTTGGCACGAATACGTGATATTCGATGTTTCCATTCGTCCTGCATCGACGGTAGGTAAAGATTCACTTCCAAGCTCCCGCAATCGTTCTTTCTATCGATAATTGGCACGAATACGTGATATTCGATGTTTCCAATCGTTTTGCATCGATGGAAGGTAAGGATTCACATCCCAGCGCCCGCAATCGTTCTTTCTATCGATAATTGGAACGAATACGTGATATTCGATGTTTCCAACCGTTTTGCATCGACGGTAGGTAAGGATTCACTTCCCAGCTCCCGCAATCGTTCTTTCTATCGATAATTGGCACGAATACGTGATATTCGATGTTTCCAATCGCTTTGCATCGATGGAAGGTAAGGATTCACATCCCAGCGCCCGCAATCGTTCTTTCTATCGATAATTGGCACGAATACGTGATATTCGATGTTTCCAACCGTTTTGCATCGACGGTAGGTAAGGATTCACTTCCCAGCTCCCGCAATCGTTCTTTCCAACGATAATTGGCACGAATACGTGATATTCGATGTTTCCAATCGTTTTGCATCGACGGTAGGTAAGGATTCACTTCCCAGCGCCCGCAATCGTTTTTTCTATCTATCTTTGGCACGAATACGTGATATTCGATGTTTCCATTCGTCCTGCATCGACGGTAGGTAAAGATTCACTTCGAAGCTCCCGCAATCGTTCTTTCTATCGATAATTGGCACGAATACGTGATATTCGATGTTTCCAATCGTTTTGCATCGACGGTAGGTAAGGATTCACTTCCCAGCTCCCGCAATCGGTCTTTCTATCGATAATTGGCACGAATACGTGATATTCGATGTTTCCAATCGTTTTGCATCGACGGTAGGTAAGGATTCACTTCCCAGCGCCCGCAATCGTTTTTTCTATCGATCTTTGGCACGAATACGTGATATTCGATGTTTCCAATCGTTTTGCATCGACTGCAGGTAAAGATTCACTTCCCAGCGCCCGCAATCGTTCTTTCTATCGATAATTGGCACGAATACGTGATATTCGATGTTTCCAATCGTTTTGCATCGACGGTAGGTAAGGATTCACTTCCCAGCTCCCGCAATCGTTCTTTCTATCGATAATTGGTACGAATACGTGATATTCGATGTTTCCAATCGTTTTGCATCGATGGTAGGTAAGGATTCACTTCCCAGCGCCCGCAATCGTTCTTTCTATCGATAATTGGCACGAATACGTGATATTCGATGTTTCCAATCGTTTTGCATCGACGGTAGGTAAGGATTCACTTCCCAGCTCCCGCAATCGTTCTTTCCAACGATAATTGGCACGAATACGTGATATTCGATGTTTCCAATCGTTTTGCATCGACGGTAGGTAAGGATTCACTTCCCAGCGCCCGCAATCGTTCTTTCTATCTATAATTGGCACGAATAGGTTAAATTCGATGTTTCCATTCGTCCTGCATCGACGGTAGGTAAAGATTCACTTCCAAGCTCCCGCAATCGTTCTTTCTATCGATAATTGGCACGAATACGTGATATTCGATGTTTCCAATCGTTTTGCATCGACTGTAGGTAAAGATTCACTTCCCAGCGCCCGCAATCGTTCTTTCTATCTATAATTGGCACGAAGGCGTGTTATTCGTTGTTTTCAATCGTTTGCATCGACGGTCGATAAGGATTCACTTCCCAGCTCCCGCAATCGTTCTTTCTATCGATAATTGGCACGAATACGTGATATTCGATGTTTCCAATCGTTTTGCATCGACGGTAGGTAAGGATTCACTTCCCAGCTCCCGCAATCGTTCTTTCTATCGATAATTGGCACGAATACGTGATATTCGATGTTTCCAATCGTTTTGCATCGACGGTAGGTAAGGATTCACTTCCCAGCTCCCGCAATCGTTCTTTCCAACGATAATTGGCACGAATACGTGATATTCGATGTTTCCAATCGTTTTGCATCGATGGTAGGTAAGGATTCACTTCCCAGCGCCCGCAATCGTTCTTTCTATCGTTAATTGGCACGAATACGTGATATTCGATGTTTCCAATCGTTTTGCATCGACGGTAGGTAAGGATTCACTTCCCAGCTCCCGCAATCGTTCTTTCTATCGATAATTGGCACGAATACGTAATATTCGATGTTTCCAATCGCTATGCATCGACGGTAGGTAAGGATTCACTTCCCAGCTCCCGCAATCGGTCTTTCCATCGATAATTGGGACGAATACGTGATATTTCGATGTTTCCAATCGTTTTGCATCGACGGTAGGTAAGGATTCACTTCCCAGCGCCCGCAATCGTTCTTTCTATCTATAATTGGCACGAAGGCGTGTTATTCGATGTTTTCAATCGTTTGCATCGACGGTCGATAAGGATTCACTTCCCAGCTCCCGCAATCGTTCTTTCTATCGATAATTGGCACGAATACGTGATATTCGATGTTTCCAATCGTTTTGCATCGACGGTAGGTAAGGATTCACTTCCCAGCTCCCGCAATCGTTCTTTCTAACGATAATTGGCACGAATACGTGATATTCGATGTTTCCAATCGTTTTGCATCGATGGTAGGTAAGGATTCACTTCCCAGCTGCCGCAATCGTTGTTTCTAACGATCTTTGGCACGAATACGTGATATTCGATGTTTCCATTCGTCCTGCATCGACGGTAGGTAAAGATTCACTTCCAAGCTCCCGCAATCGTTCTTTCTATCGATAATTGGCACGAATACGTGATATTCGATGTTTCCAATCGTTTTGCATCGATGGAAGGTAAGGATTCACATCCCAGCGCCCGCAATCGTTCTTTCTATCGATAATTGGCACGAATACGTGATATTCGATGTTTCCAACCGTTTTGCATCGACGGTAGGTAAGGATTCACTTCCCAGCTCCCGCAATCGTTCTTTCTATCGATAATTGGCACGAATACGTGATATTCGATGTTTCCAATCGCTTTGCATCGATGGAAGGTAAGGATTCACATCCCAGCGCCCGCAATCGTTCTTTCTATCGATAATTGGCACGAATACGTGATATTCGATGTTTCCAACCGTTTTGCATCGACGGTAGGTAAGGATTCACTTCCCAGCTCCCGCAATCGTTCTTTCCAACGATAATTGGCACGAATACGTGATATTCGATGTTTCCAATCGTTTTGCATCGACGGTAGGTAAGGATTCACTTCCCAGCGCCCGCAATCGTTTTTTCTATCTATCTTTGGCACGAATACGTGATATTCGATGTTTCCATTCGTCCTGCATCGACGGTAGGTAAAGATTCACTTCGAAGCTCCCGCAATCGTTCTTTCTATCGATAATTGGCACGAATACGTGATATTCGATGTTTCCAATCGTTTTGCATCGACGGTAGGTAAGGATTCACTTCCCAGCTCCCGCAATCGGTCTTTCTATCGATAATTGGCACGAATACGTGATATTCGATGTTTCCAATCGTTTTGCATCGACGGTAGGTAAGGATTCACTTCCCAGCGCCCGCAATCGTTTTTTCTATCGATCTTTGGCACGAATACGTGATATTCGATGTTTCCAATCGTTTTGCATCGACTGCAGGTAAAGATTCACTTCCCAGCGCCCGCAATCGTTCTTTCTATCGATAATTGGCACGAATACGTGATATTCGATGTTTCCAATCGTTTTGCATCGACGGTAGGTAAGGATTCACTTCCCAGCTCCCGCAATCGTTCTTTCTATCGATAATTGGTACGAATACGTGATATTCGATGTTTCCAATCGTTTTGCATCGATGGTAGGTAAGGATTCACTTCCCAGCGCCCGCAATCGTTCTTTCTATCGATAATTGGCACGAATACGTGATATTCGATGTTTCCAATCGTTTTGCATCGACGGTAGGTAAGGATTCACTTCCCAGCTCCCGCAATCGTTCTTTCCAACGATAATTGGCACGAATACGTGATATTCGATGTTTCCAATCGTTTTGCATCGATGGTAGGTAAGGATTCACTTCCCAGCTCCCGCAATCGTTCTTTCTATCGATAATTGGCACGAATACGTGATATTCGATGTTTCCAATCGTTTTGCATCGACGGTAGGTAAGGATTCACTTCCCAGCGCCCGCAATCGTTCTTTCTATCTATAATTGGCACGAATAGGTTAAATTCGATGTTTCCATTCGTCCTGCATCGACGGTAGGTAAAGATTCACTTCCAAGCTCCCGCAATCGTTCTTTCTATCGATAATTGGCACGAATACGTGATATTCGATGTTTCCAATCGTTTTGCATCGACTGTAGGTAAAGATTCACTTCCCAGCGCCCGCAATCGTTCTTTCTATCTATAATTGGCACGAAGGCGTGTTATTCGTTGTTTTCAATCGTTTGCATCGACGGTCGATAAGGATTCACTTCCCAGCTCCCGCAATCGTTCTTTCTATCGATAATTGGCACGAATACGTGATATTCGATGTTTCCAATCGTTTTGCATCGACGGTAGGTAAGGATTCACTTCCCAGCTCCCGCAATCGTTCTTTCTATCGATAATTGGCACGAATACGTGATATTCGATGTTTCCAATCGTTTTGCATCGACGGTAGGTAAGGATTCACTTCCCAGCTCCCGCAATCGTTCTTTCCAACGATAATTGGCACGAATACGTGATATTCGATGTTTCCAATCGTTTTGCATCGATGGTAGGTAAGGATTCACTTCCCAGCGCCCGCAATCGTTCTTTCTATCGTTAATTGGCACGAATACGTGATATTCGATGTTTCCAATCGTTTTGCATCGACGGTAGGTAAGGATTCACTTCCCAGCTCCCGCAATCGTTCTTTCTATCGATAATTGGCACGAATACGTAATATTCGATGTTTCCAATCGCTATGCATCGACGGTAGGTAAGGATTCACTTCCCAGCTCCCGCAATCGGTCTTTCCATCGATAATTGGGACGAATACGTGATATTTCGATGTTTCCAATCGTTTTGCATCGACGGTAGGTAAGGATTCACTTCCCAGCGCCCGCAATCGTTCTTTCTATCTATAATTGGCACGAAGGCGTGTTATTCGATGTTTTCAATCGTTTGCATCGACGGTCGATAAGGATTCACTTCCCAGCTCCCGCAATCGTTCTTTCTATCGATAATTGGCACGAATACGTGATATTCGATGTTTCCAATCGTTTTGCATCGACGGTAGGTAAGGATTCACTTCCCAGCTGCCGCAATCGTTGTTTCTATCGATAATTGGAACGAATAGGTTAAATTCGATGTTTCCATTCGTCCTGCATCGACGGTAGGTAAAGATTCACTTCCAAGCTCCCGCAATCGTTCTTTCTATCGATAATTGGCACGAATACGTGATATTCGATGTTTCCAATCGTTTTGCATCGATGGAAGGTAAGGATTCACATCCCAGCGCCCGCAATCGTTCTTTCTATCGATAATTGGCACGAATACGTGATATTCGATGTTTCCAACCGTTTTGCATCGACGGTAGGTAAGGATTCACTTCCCAGCTCCCGCAATCGTTCTTTCTATCGATAATTGGCACGAATACGTGATATTCGATGTTTCCAATCGTTTTGCATCGACGGTAGGTAAGGATTCACTTCCCAGCTCCCGCAATCGTTCTTTCCAACGATAATTGGCACGAATACGTGATATTCGATGTTTCCAATCGTTTTGCATCGATGGTAGGTAAGGATTCACTTCCCAGCGCCCGCAATCGTTCTTTCTATCGTTAATTGGCACGAATACGTGATATTCGATGTTTCCAATCGTTTTGCATCGACGGTAGGTAAGGATTCACTTCCCAGCTCCCGCAATCGTTCTTTCTATCGATAATTGGCACGAATACGTAATATTCGATGTTTCCAATCGCTATGCATCGACGGTAGGTAAGGATTCACTTCCCAGCTCCCGCAATCGGTCTTTCCATCGATAATTGGGACGAATACGTGATATTTCGATGTTTCCAATCGTTTTGCATCGACGGTAGGTAAGGATTCACTTCCCAGCGCCCGCAATCGTTCTTTCTATCTATAATTGGCACGAAGGCGTGTTATTCGATGTTTTCAATCGTTTGCATCGACGGTCGATAAGGATTCCCTTCCCAGCTCCCGCAATCGTTCTTTCTATCGATAATTGGCACGAATACGTATTATTCGATGTTTCCAATCGTTTTGCATCGACGGTAGGTAAGGATTCACTTCCCAGCTGCCGCAATCGTTGTTTCTATCGATAATTGGAACGAATAGGTTAAATTCGATGTTTCCATTCGTCCTGCATCGACGGTAGGTAAAGATTCACTTCCAAGCTCCCGCAATCGTTCTTTCTATCGATAATTGGCACGAATACGTGATATTCGATGTTTCCAATCGTTTTGCATCGATGGAAGGTAAGGATTCACATCCCAGCGCCCGCAATCGTTCTTTCTATCGATAATTGGCACGAATACGTGATATTCGATGTTTCCAACCGTTTTGCATCGACGGTAGGTAAGGATTCACTTCCCAGCTCCCGCAATCGTTCTTTCTATCGATAATTGGCACGAATACGTGATATTCGATGTTTCCAATCGTTTTGCATCGATGGAAGGTAAGGATTCACATCCCAGCGCCCGCAATCGTTCTTTCTATCGATAATTGGCACGAATACGTGATATTCGATGTTTCCAACCGTTTTGCATCGACGGTAGGTAAGGATTCACTTCCCAGCTCCCGCAATCGTTCTTTCCAGCGATAATTGGCACGAATACGTGATATTCGATGTTTCCAATCGTTTTGCATCGACGGTAGGTAAGGATTCACTTCCCAGCTCCCGCAATCGGTCTTTCCATCGATAATTGGCACGAATACGTGATATTCGATGTTTCCACTCGTTTTGCATCGACGGTAGGTAAGGATTCACTTCCCAGCGCCCGCAATCGTTTTTTCTATCGATCTTTGGCACGAATACGTGATATTCGATTTTTCCCATCGTTTTGCATCGACTGTAGGTAAAGATTCACTTCCCAGCGCCCGCAATCGTTCTTTCTATCGATAATTGGCACGACTACGTGATATTCGATGTTTCCAATCGTGTTGCATCGACGGTAGGTAAGGATTCACTTCCCAGCTCCCGCAATCGTTCTTTCTATCGATAATTGGCACGAATACGTGATATTCGATGTTTCCAATCGTTTTGCATCGATGGTAGGTAAGGATTCACTTCCCAGCGCCCGCAATCGTACTTTCTATCGATAATTGGCACGAATACGTGATATTCGATGTTTCCAATCGTTTTGCATCGACGGTAGGTAAGGATTCACTTCCCAGCTCCCGCAATCGTTCTTTCCAACGATAATTGGCACGAATACGTGATATTCGATGTTTCCAATCGTTTTGCATCGATGGTAGGTAAGGATTCACTTCCCAGCGCCCGCAATCGTTCTTTCTATCGATAATTGGCACGAATACGTGATATTCGATGTTTCCAATCGTTTTGCATCGATGGTAGGTAAATATTCACTTCCCAGCGCCCGCAATCGTTCTTTCTATCGATAATTGGCACGAATACGTGATATTCGATGTTTCCAATCGTTTTGCATCGACGGTAGGTAAGGATTCACTTCCCAGCTCCCGCAATCGTTCTTTCTATCGATAATTGGCACGAATACGTGATATTCGATGTTTCCAATCGTTTTGCATCGACGGTAGGTAAGGATTCACTTCCCAGCTCCCGCAATCGTTCTTTCTTTCGATAATTGGAACGAATACGTGATATTCGATGTTTCCAATCGCTTTGCATCGACGGTAGGTAAGGATTCACTTCCCACCTCCCGCAATCGGTCTTTCCATCGATAATTGGGACGAATACGTGATATTCGATGTTTCCAATCGTTTTGCATCGACGGTAGGTAAGGATTCACTTCCCAGCGCCCGCAATCGTTCTTTCTATCTATAATTGGCACGAAGGCGTGTTATTCGATGTTTTCAATCGTTTGCATCGACGGTAGATAAGGATTCACTTCCCAGCTCCCGCAATCGTTCTTTCTATCGATAATTGGCACGAATACGTGATATTCGATGTTTCCAATCGTTTTGCATCAACGGTAGGTAAGGATTCACTTCCCAGCTGCCGCAATCGTTGTTTCTATCGATAATTGGCACGAATAGGTTAAATTCGATGTTTCCATTCGTCCTGCATCGACGGTAGGTAAAGATTCACTTCCAAGCTCCCGCAATCGTTCTTTCTATCGATAATTGGCACGAATACGTGATATTCGATGTTTCCAATCGTTTTGCATCGACTGTAGGTAAAGATTCACTTCCCAGCGCCCGCAATCGTTCTTTCTATCGATAATTGGCACGAATACGTGATATTCGATGTTTCCAATCGTTTTGCATCGACGGTAGGTAACGATTCACTTC
Organism: Nomada ferruginata; assembly: GCA_963583965.1. Lineage (NCBI taxonomy): Eukaryota > Metazoa > Arthropoda > Insecta > Hymenoptera > Apidae > Nomada > Nomada ferruginata. The sequence continues at coordinate 3,292,982 of OY757218.1, forward strand.
CCAGCTCCCGCAATCGTTCTTTCTAACGATAATTGGCACGAATACGTGATATTCGATGTTTCCAATCGTTTTGCATCGATGGTAGGTAAGGATTCACTTCCCAGCGCCCGCAATCGTTCTTTCTATCGATAATTGGCACGAATACGTGATATTCGATGTTTTCAATCGTTTGCATCGACGGTTGATAAGGATTCACTTCCCAGCTCCCGCAATCGTTCTTTGTATCGATAATTGGCACGAATACGTGATATTCGATGTTTCCAATCGTTTTGCATCGACGGTAGGTAAGGATTCACTTCCCAGCTGCCGCAATCGTTGTTTCTATCGATAATTGGCACGAATAGGTTAAATTCGATGTTTCCATTCGTCCTGCATCGACGGTAGGTAAAGATTCACTTCCAAGCTCCCGCAATCGTTCTTTCTATCGATAATTGGCACGAATACGTGATATTCGATGTTTCCAATCGTTTTGCATCGATGGAAGGTAAGGATTCACATCCCAGCGCCCGCAATCGTTCTTTCTATCGATAATTGGCACGAATACGTGATATTCGATGTTTCCAACCGTTTTGCATCGACGGTAGGTAAGGATTCACTTCCCAGCTCCCGCAATCGTTCTTTCTATCGATAATTGGCACGAATACGTGATATTCGATGTTTCCAATCGCTTTGCATCGATGGAAGGTAAGGATTCACATCCCAGCGCCCGCAATCGTTCTTTCTATCGATAATTGGCACGAATACGTGATATTCGATGTTTCCAACCGTTTTGCATCGACGGTAGGTAAGGATTCACTTCCCAGCTCCCGCAATCGTTCTTTCCAACGATAATTGGCACGAATACGTGATATTCGATGTTTCCAATCGTTTTGCATCGACGGTAGGTAAGGATTCACTTCCCAGCGCCCGCAATCGTTTTTTCTATCTATCTTTGGCACGAATACGTGATATTCGATGTTTCCATTCGTCCTGCATCGACGGTAGGTAAAGATTCACTTCGAAGCTCCCGCAATCGTTCTTTCTATCGATAATTGGCACGAATACGTGATATTCGATGTTTCCAATCGTTTTGCATCGACGGTAGGTAAGGATTCACTTCCCAGCTCCCGCAATCGGTCTTTCTATCGATAATTGGCACGAATACGTGATATTCGATGTTTCCAATCGTTTTGCATCGACGGTAGGTAAGGATTCACTTCCCAGCGCCCGCAATCGTTTTTTCTATCGATCTTTGGCACGAATACGTGATATTCGATGTTTCCAATCGTTTTGCATCGACTGCAGGTAAAGATTCACTTCCCAGCGCCCGCAATCGTTCTTTCTATCGATAATTGGCACGAATACGTGATATTCGATGTTTCCAATCGTTTTGCATCGACGGTAGGTAAGGATTCACTTCCCAGCTCCCGCAATCGTTCTTTCTATCGATAATTGGTACGAATACGTGATATTCGATGTTTCCAATCGTTTTGCATCGATGGTAGGTAAGGATTCACTTCCCAGCGCCCGCAATCGTTCTTTCTATCGATAATTGGCACGAATACGTGATATTCGATGTTTCCAATCGTTTTGCATCGACGGTAGGTAAGGATTCACTTCCCAGCTCCCGCAATCGTTCTTTCCAACGATAATTGGCACGAATACGTGATATTCGATGTTTCCAATCGTTTTGCATCGACGGTAGGTAAGGATTCACTTCCCAGCGCCCGCAATCGTTCTTTCTATCTATAATTGGCACGAATAGGTTAAATTCGATGTTTCCATTCGTCCTGCATCGACGGTAGGTAAAGATTCACTTCCAAGCTCCCGCAATCGTTCTTTCTATCGATAATTGGCACGAATACGTGATATTCGATGTTTCCAATCGTTTTGCATCGACTGTAGGTAAAGATTCACTTCCCAGCGCCCGCAATCGTTCTTTCTATCTATAATTGGCACGAAGGCGTGTTATTCGTTGTTTTCAATCGTTTGCATCGACGGTCGATAAGGATTCACTTCCCAGCTCCCGCAATCGTTCTTTCTATCGATAATTGGCACGAATACGTGATATTCGATGTTTCCAATCGTTTTGCATCGACGGTAGGTAAGGATTCACTTCCCAGCTCCCGCAATCGTTCTTTCTATCGATAATTGGCACGAATACGTGATATTCGATGTTTCCAATCGTTTTGCATCGACGGTAGGTAAGGATTCACTTCCCAGCTCCCGCAATCGTTCTTTCCAACGATAATTGGCACGAATACGTGATATTCGATGTTTCCAATCGTTTTGCATCGATGGTAGGTAAGGATTCACTTCCCAGCGCCCGCAATCGTTCTTTCTATCGTTAATTGGCACGAATACGTGATATTCGATGTTTCCAATCGTTTTGCATCGACGGTAGGTAAGGATTCACTTCCCAGCTCCCGCAATCGTTCTTTCTATCGATAATTGGCACGAATACGTAATATTCGATGTTTCCAATCGCTATGCATCGACGGTAGGTAAGGATTCACTTCCCAGCTCCCGCAATCGGTCTTTCCATCGATAATTGGGACGAATACGTGATATTTCGATGTTTCCAATCGTTTTGCATCGACGGTAGGTAAGGATTCACTTCCCAGCGCCCGCAATCGTTCTTTCTATCTATAATTGGCACGAAGGCGTGTTATTCGATGTTTTCAATCGTTTGCATCGACGGTCGATAAGGATTCACTTCCCAGCTCCCGCAATCGTTCTTTCTATCGATAATTGGCACGAATACGTGATATTCGATGTTTCCAATCGTTTTGCATCGACGGTAGGTAAGGATTCACTTCCCAGCTCCCGCAATCGTTCTTTCTAACGATAATTGGCACGAATACGTGATATTCGATGTTTCCAATCGTTTTGCATCGATGGTAGGTAAGGATTCACTTCCCAGCTGCCGCAATCGTTGTTTCTAACGATCTTTGGCACGAATACGTGATATTCGATGTTTCCATTCGTCCTGCATCGACGGTAGGTAAAGATTCACTTCCAAGCTCCCGCAATCGTTCTTTCTATCGATAATTGGCACGAATACGTGATATTCGATGTTTCCAATCGTTTTGCATCGATGGAAGGTAAGGATTCACATCCCAGCGCCCGCAATCGTTCTTTCTATCGATAATTGGCACGAATACGTGATATTCGATGTTTCCAACCGTTTTGCATCGACGGTAGGTAAGGATTCACTTCCCAGCTCCCGCAATCGTTCTTTCTATCGATAATTGGCACGAATACGTGATATTCGATGTTTCCAATCGCTTTGCATCGATGGAAGGTAAGGATTCACATCCCAGCGCCCGCAATCGTTCTTTCTATCGATAATTGGCACGAATACGTGATATTCGATGTTTCCAACCGTTTTGCATCGACGGTAGGTAAGGATTCACTTCCCAGCTCCCGCAATCGTTCTTTCCAACGATAATTGGCACGAATACGTGATATTCGATGTTTCCAATCGTTTTGCATCGACGGTAGGTAAGGATTCACTTCCCAGCGCCCGCAATCGTTTTTTCTATCTATCTTTGGCACGAATACGTGATATTCGATGTTTCCATTCGTCCTGCATCGACGGTAGGTAAAGATTCACTTCGAAGCTCCCGCAATCGTTCTTTCTATCGATAATTGGCACGAATACGTGATATTCGATGTTTCCAATCGTTTTGCATCGACGGTAGGTAAGGATTCACTTCCCAGCTCCCGCAATCGGTCTTTCTATCGATAATTGGCACGAATACGTGATATTCGATGTTTCCAATCGTTTTGCATCGACGGTAGGTAAGGATTCACTTCCCAGCGCCCGCAATCGTTTTTTCTATCGATCTTTGGCACGAATACGTGATATTCGATGTTTCCAATCGTTTTGCATCGACTGCAGGTAAAGATTCACTTCCCAGCGCCCGCAATCGTTCTTTCTATCGATAATTGGCACGAATACGTGATATTCGATGTTTCCAATCGTTTTGCATCGACGGTAGGTAAGGATTCACTTCCCAGCTCCCGCAATCGTTCTTTCTATCGATAATTGGTACGAATACGTGATATTCGATGTTTCCAATCGTTTTGCATCGATGGTAGGTAAGGATTCACTTCCCAGCGCCCGCAATCGTTCTTTCTATCGATAATTGGCACGAATACGTGATATTCGATGTTTCCAATCGTTTTGCATCGACGGTAGGTAAGGATTCACTTCCCAGCTCCCGCAATCGTTCTTTCCAACGATAATTGGCACGAATACGTGATATTCGATGTTTCCAATCGTTTTGCATCGATGGTAGGTAAGGATTCACTTCCCAGCTCCCGCAATCGTTCTTTCTATCGATAATTGGCACGAATACGTGATATTCGATGTTTCCAATCGTTTTGCATCGACGGTAGGTAAGGATTCACTTCCCAGCGCCCGCAATCGTTCTTTCTATCTATAATTGGCACGAATAGGTTAAATTCGATGTTTCCATTCGTCCTGCATCGACGGTAGGTAAAGATTCACTTCCAAGCTCCCGCAATCGTTCTTTCTATCGATAATTGGCACGAATACGTGATATTCGATGTTTCCAATCGTTTTGCATCGACTGTAGGTAAAGATTCACTTCCCAGCGCCCGCAATCGTTCTTTCTATCTATAATTGGCACGAAGGCGTGTTATTCGTTGTTTTCAATCGTTTGCATCGACGGTCGATAAGGATTCACTTCCCAGCTCCCGCAATCGTTCTTTCTATCGATAATTGGCACGAATACGTGATATTCGATGTTTCCAATCGTTTTGCATCGACGGTAGGTAAGGATTCACTTCCCAGCTCCCGCAATCGTTCTTTCTATCGATAATTGGCACGAATACGTGATATTCGATGTTTCCAATCGTTTTGCATCGACGGTAGGTAAGGATTCACTTCCCAGCTCCCGCAATCGTTCTTTCCAACGATAATTGGCACGAATACGTGATATTCGATGTTTCCAATCGTTTTGCATCGATGGTAGGTAAGGATTCACTTCCCAGCGCCCGCAATCGTTCTTTCTATCGTTAATTGGCACGAATACGTGATATTCGATGTTTCCAATCGTTTTGCATCGACGGTAGGTAAGGATTCACTTCCCAGCTCCCGCAATCGTTCTTTCTATCGATAATTGGCACGAATACGTAATATTCGATGTTTCCAATCGCTATGCATCGACGGTAGGTAAGGATTCACTTCCCAGCTCCCGCAATCGGTCTTTCCATCGATAATTGGGACGAATACGTGATATTTCGATGTTTCCAATCGTTTTGCATCGACGGTAGGTAAGGATTCACTTCCCAGCGCCCGCAATCGTTCTTTCTATCTATAATTGGCACGAAGGCGTGTTATTCGATGTTTTCAATCGTTTGCATCGACGGTCGATAAGGATTCACTTCCCAGCTCCCGCAATCGTTCTTTCTATCGATAATTGGCACGAATACGTGATATTCGATGTTTCCAATCGTTTTGCATCGACGGTAGGTAAGGATTCACTTCCCAGCTGCCGCAATCGTTGTTTCTATCGATAATTGGAACGAATAGGTTAAATTCGATGTTTCCATTCGTCCTGCATCGACGGTAGGTAAAGATTCACTTCCAAGCTCCCGCAATCGTTCTTTCTATCGATAATTGGCACGAATACGTGATATTCGATGTTTCCAATCGTTTTGCATCGATGGAAGGTAAGGATTCACATCCCAGCGCCCGCAATCGTTCTTTCTATCGATAATTGGCACGAATACGTGATATTCGATGTTTCCAACCGTTTTGCATCGACGGTAGGTAAGGATTCACTTCCCAGCTCCCGCAATCGTTCTTTCTATCGATAATTGGCACGAATACGTGATATTCGATGTTTCCAATCGTTTTGCATCGACGGTAGGTAAGGATTCACTTCCCAGCTCCCGCAATCGTTCTTTCCAACGATAATTGGCACGAATACGTGATATTCGATGTTTCCAATCGTTTTGCATCGATGGTAGGTAAGGATTCACTTCCCAGCGCCCGCAATCGTTCTTTCTATCGTTAATTGGCACGAATACGTGATATTCGATGTTTCCAATCGTTTTGCATCGACGGTAGGTAAGGATTCACTTCCCAGCTCCCGCAATCGTTCTTTCTATCGATAATTGGCACGAATACGTAATATTCGATGTTTCCAATCGCTATGCATCGACGGTAGGTAAGGATTCACTTCCCAGCTCCCGCAATCGGTCTTTCCATCGATAATTGGGACGAATACGTGATATTTCGATGTTTCCAATCGTTTTGCATCGACGGTAGGTAAGGATTCACTTCCCAGCGCCCGCAATCGTTCTTTCTATCTATAATTGGCACGAAGGCGTGTTATTCGATGTTTTCAATCGTTTGCATCGACGGTCGACAAGGATTCCCTTCCCAGCTCCCGCAATCGTTCTTTCTATCGATAATTGGCACGAATACGTGATATTCGATGTTTCCAATCGTTTTGCATCGACGGTAGGTAAGGATTCACTTCCCAGCTGCCGCAATCGTTGTTTCTATCGATAATTGGAACGAATAGGTTAAATTCGATGTTTCCATTCGTCCTGCATCGACGGTAGGTAAAGATTCACTTCCAAGCTCCCGCAATCGTTCTTTCTATCGATAATTGGCACGAATACGTGATATTCGATGTTTCCAATCGTTTTGCATCGATGGAAGGTAAGGATTCACATCCCAGCGCCCGCAATCGTTCTTTCTATCGATAATTGGCACGAATACGTGATATTCGATGTTTCCAACCGTTTTGCATCGACGGTAGGTAAGGATTCACTTCCCAGCTCCCGCAATCGTTCTTTCTATCGATAATTGGCACGAATACGTGATATTCGATGTTTCCAATCGTTTTGCATCGATGGAAGGTAAGGATTCACATCCCAGCGCCCGCAATCGTTCTTTCTATCGATAATTGGCACGAATACGTGATATTCGATGTTTCCAACCGTTTTGCATCGACGGTAGGTAAGGATTCACTTCCCAGCTCCCGCAATCGTTCTTTCCAGCGATAATTGGCACGAATACGTGATATTCGATGTTTCCAATCGTTTTGCATCGACGGTAGGTAAGGATTCACTTCCCAGCTCCCGCAATCGGTCTTTCCATCGATAATTGGCACGAATACGTGATATTCGATGTTTCCACTCGTTTTGCATCGACGGTAGGTAAGGATTCACTTCCCAGCGCCCGCAATCGTTTTTTCTATCGATCTTTGGCACGAATACGTGATATTCGATTTTTCCCATCGTTTTGCATCGACTGTAGGTAAAGATTCACTTCCCAGCGCCCGCAATCGTTCTTTCTATCGATAATTGGCACGACTACGTGATATTCGATGTTTCCAATCGTGTTGCATCGACGGTAGGTAAGGATTCACTTCCCAGCTCCCGCAATCGTTCTTTCTATCGATAATTGGCACGAATACGTGATATTCGATGTTTCCAATCGTTTTGCATCGATGGTAGGTAAGGATTCACTTCCCAGCGCCCGCAATCGTACTTTCTATCGATAATTGGCACGAATACGTGATATTCGATGTTTCCAATCGTTTTGCATCGACGGTAGGTAAGGATTCACTTCCCAGCTCCCGCAATCGTTCTTTCCAACGATAATTGGCACGAATACGTGATATTCGATGTTTCCAATCGTTTTGCATCGATGGTAGGTAAGGATTCACTTCCCAGCGCCCGCAATCGTTCTTTCTATCGATAATTGGCACGAATACGTGATATTCGATGTTTCCAATCGTTTTGCATCGATGGTAGGTAAATATTCACTTCCCAGCGCCCGCAATCGTTCTTTCTATCGATAATTGGCACGAATACGTGATATTCGATGTTTCCAATCGTTTTGCATCGACGGTAGGTAAGGATTCACTTCCCAGCTCCCGCAATCGTTCTTTCTATCGATAATTGGCACGAATACGTGATATTCGATGTTTCCAATCGTTTTGCATCGACGGTAGGTAAGGATTCACTTCCCAGCTCCCGCAATCGTTCTTTCTTTCGATAATTGGAACGAATACGTGATATTCGATGTTTCCAATCGCTTTGCATCGACGGTAGGTAAGGATTCACTTCCCACCTCCCGCAATCGGTCTTTCCATCGATAATTGGGACGAATACGTGATATTCGATGTTTCCAATCGTTTTGCATCGACGGTAGGTAAGGATTCACTTCCCAGCGCCCGCAATCGTTCTTTCTATCTATAATTGGCACGAAGGCGTGTTATTCGATGTTTTCAATCGTTTGCATCGACGGTAGATAAGGATTCACTTCCCAGCTCCCGCAATCGTTCTTTCTATCGATAATTGGCACGAATACGTGATATTCGATGTTTCCAATCGTTTTGCATCAACGGTAGGTAAGGATTCACTTCCCAGCTGCCGCAATCGTTGTTTCTATCGATAATTGGCACGAATAGGTTAAATTCGATGTTTCCATTCGTCCTGCATCGACGGTAGGTAAAGATTCACTTCCAAGCTCCCGCAATCGTTCTTTCTATCGATAATTGGCACGAATACGTGATATTCGATGTTTCCAATCGTTTTGCATCGACTGTAGGTAAAGATTCACTTCCCAGCGCCCGCAATCGTTCTTTCTATCGATAATTGGCACGAATACGTGATATTCGATGTTTCCAATCGTTTTGCATCGACGGTAGGTAACGATTCACTTCCCAGCTCCCGCAATCGTTCTTTCTAACGATAATTGGCACGAATACGTGATATTCGATGTTTCCAATCGTTTTGCATCGATGGTAGGTAAGGATTCACTTCCCAGCGCCCGCAATCGTTCTTTCTATCGATAATTGGCACGAATACGTGATATTCGATGTTTTCAATCGTTTGCATCGACGGTTGATAAGGATTCACTTCCCAGCTCCCGCAATCGTTCTTTGTATCGATAATTGGCACGAATACGTGATATTCGATGTTTCCAATCGTTTTGCATCGACGGTAGGTAAGGATTCACTTCCCAGCTGCCGCAATCGTTGTTTCTATCGATAATTGGCACGAATAGGTTAAATTCGATGTTTCCATTCGTCCTGCATCGACGGTAGGTAAAGATTCACTTCCAAGCTCCCGCAATCGTTCTTTCTATCGATAATTGGCACGAATACGTGATATTCGATGTTTCCAATCGTTTTGCATCGATGGAAGGTAAGGATTCACATCCCAGCGCCCGCAATCGTTCTTTCTATCGATAATTGGCACGAATACGTGATATTCGATCTTTCCAACCGTTTTGCATCGACGGTAGGTAAGGATTCACTTCCCAGCTCCTGCAATCGTTTTTTCTATCGATCTTTGGCACGAATACGTGATATTCGATGTTTCCAATCGTTTTGCATCGACTGTAGGTAAAGATTCACTTCCCAGCGCCCGCAATCGTTCTTTCTATCGATAATTGGCACGAATACGTGATATTCGAAGTTTCCAATCGTTTTGCATCGACGGTAGGTAAGGATTCACTTCCCAGCGCCCGCAATCGTTCTTTCCAACGATAATTGGCACGAATACGTGATATTCGATGTTTCCAATCGTTTTGCATCGATGGTAGGTAAGGATTCACTTCCCAGCGCCCGCAATCGTTCTTTCTATCGATAATTGGCACGAATACGTGATATTCGATGTTTCCAATCGTTTTGCATCGACGGTAGGTAAGGATTCACTTCCCAGCTCCCGCAATCGGTCTTTCCATCGATAATTGGCACGAATACGTGATATTCGATGTTTCCACTCGTTTTGCATCGACGGTAGGTAAGGATTCACTTCCCAGCGCCCGCAATCGTTTTTTCTATCGATCTTTGGCACGAATACGTGATATTCGATTTTTCCCATCGTTTTGCATCGACTGTAGGTAAAGATTCACTTCCCAGCGCCCGCAATCGTTCTTTCTATCGATAATTGGCACGACTACGTGATATTCGATGTTTCCAATCGTGTTGCATCGACGGTAGGTAAGGATTCACTTCCCAGCTCCCGCAATCGTTCTTTCTATCGATAATTGGCACGAATACGTGATATTCGATGTTTCCAATCGTTTTGCATCGATGGTAGGTAAGGATTCACTTCCCAGCGCCCGCAATCGTACTTTCTATCGATAATTGGCACGAATACGTGATATTCGATGTTTCCAATCGTTTTGCATCGACGGTAGGTAAGGATTCACTTCCCAGCTCCCGCAATCGTTCTTTCCAACGATAATTGGCACGAATACGTGATATTCGATGTTTCCAATCGTTTTGCATCGATGGTAGGTAAGGATTCACTTCCCAGCGCCCGCAATCGTTCTTTCTATCGATAATTGGCACGAATACGTGATATTCGATGTTTCCAATCGTTTTGCATCGATGGTAGGTAAATATTCACTTCCCAGCGCCCGCAATCGTTCTTTCTATCGATAATTGGCACGAATACGTGATATTCGATGTTTCCAATCGTTTTGCATCGACGGTAGGTAAGGATTCACTTCCCAGCTCCCGCAATCGTTCTTTCTATCGATAATTGGCACGAATACGTGATATTCGATGTTTCCAATCGTTTTGCATCGACGGTAGGTAAGGATTCACTTCCCAGCTCCCGCAATCGTTCTTTCTTTCGATAATTGGAACGAATACGTGATATTCGATGTTTCCAATCGCTTTGCATCGACGGTAGGTAAGGATTCACTTCCCACCTCCCGCAATCGGTCTTTCCATCGATAATTGGGACGAATACGTGATATTCGATGTTTCCAATCGTTTTGCATCGACGGTAGGTAAGGATTCACTTCCCAGCGCCCGCAATCGTTCTTTCTATCTATAATTGGCACGAAGGCGTGTTATTCGATGTTTTCAATCGTTTGCATCGACGGTCGATAAGGATTCACTTCCCAGCTCCCGCAATCGTTCTTTCTATCGATAATTGGCACGAATACGTGATATTCGATGTTTCCAATCGTTTTGCATCGATGGAAGGTAAGGATTCACATCCCAGCGCCCGCAATCGTTCTTTCTATCGATAATTGGCACGAATACGTGATATTCGATCTTTCCAACCGTTTTGCATCGACGGTAGGTAAGGATTCACTTCCCAGCGCCCGCAATCGTTTTTTCTATCGATCTTTGGCACGAATACGTGATATTCGATGTTTCCAATCGTTTTGCATCGACTGTAGGTAAAGATTCACTTCCCAGCGCCCGCAATCGTTCTTTCTATCGATAATTGGCACGAATACGTGATATTCGATGTTTCCAATCGTTTTGCATCGACGGTAGGTAAGGATTCACTTCCCAGCTCCCGCAATCGTTCTTTCTATCGATAATTGGCACGAATACGTGATATTCGATGTTTCCAATCGTTTTGCATCGACGGTAGGTAAGGATTCACTTCCCAGCTCCCGCAATCGTTCTTTCCAACGATAATTGGCACGAATACGTGATATTCGATGTTTCCAATCGCTTTGCATCGACGGTAGGTAAGGATTCACTTCCCAGCGCCCGCAATCGTTCTTTCTATCTATAATTGGCACGAAGGCGTGTTATTCGATGTTTTCAATCGTTTGCATCGACGGTCGATAAGGATTCACTTCCCAGCTCCCGCAATCGTTCTTTCTATCGATAATTGGCACGAATACGTGATATTCGATGTTTCCAATCGTTTTGCATCGACGGTAGGTAAGTATTCACTTCCCAGCTCCCGCAATCGTTCTTTCTATCGATAATTGGCACGAATACGTGATATTCGATGTTTCCAATCGTTTTGCATCGACGGTAGGTAAGGATTCACTTCCCAGCTCCCGCAATCGTTCTTTCCAACGATAATTGGCACGAATACGTGATATTCGATGTTTCCAATCGCTTTGCATCGACGGTAGGTAAGGATTCACTTCCCAGCTCCCGCAATCGGTCTTTCCATCGATAATTGGCACGAATACGTGATATTCGATGTTTCCAATCGTTTTGCATCGACGGTAGGTAAGGATTCACTTCCCAGCGCCCGCAATCGTTCTTTCTATCTATAATTGGCACGAAGGCGTGTTATTCGATGTTTTCAATCGTTTGCATCGACGGTCGATAAGGATTCACTTCCCAGCTCCCGCAATCGTTCTTTCTATCGATAATTGGCACGAATACGTGATATTCGATGTTTCCAATCGTTTTGCATCGACGGTAGGTAAGGATTCACTTCCCAGCTCCCGCAATCGTTCTTTCTATCGATAATTGGCACGAATACGTGATATTCGATGTTTCCAATCGTTTTGCATCGACGGTAGGTAAGGATTCACTTCCCAGCTCCCGCAATCGTTCTTTCCAACGATAATTGGCACGAATACGTGATATTCGATGTTTCCAATCGTTTTGCATCGATGGTAGGTAAGGATTCACTTCCCAGCGCCCGCAATCGTTCTTTCTATCGATAATTGGCACGAATACGTGATACTCGATGTTTCCAATCGTTTTGCATCGACGGTAGGTAAGGATTCACTTCCCAGCGCCCGCAATCGTTTTTTCTATCGATCTTTGGCACGAATACGTGATATTCGATGTTTCCAATCGTTTTGCATCGACTGTAGGTAAAGATTCACTTCCCAGCGCCCGCAATCGTTCTTTCTATCGATAATTGGCACGAATACGTGATATTCGATGTTTCCAATCGTTTTGCATCGACGGTAGGTAAGGATTCACTTCCCAGCTCCCGCAATCGTTCTTTCTATCGATAATTGGCACGAATACGTGATATTCGATGTTTCCAATCGTTTTGCATCGACGGTAGGTAAGGATTCACTTCCCAGCTCCCGCAATCGTTCTTTCTATCGATAATTGGCACGAATACGTGATATTCGATGTTTCCAATCGCTTTGCATCGACGGTAGGTGAGGATTCACTTCCCAGCTCCCGCAATCGGTCTTTCCATCGATAATTGGCACGAATACGTGATATTCGATGTTTCCAATCGTTTTGCATCGACGGTAGGTAAGGATTCACTTCCCAGCGCCCGCAATGGTTCTTTCTATCTATAATTGGCACGAAGGCGTGTTATTCGATGTTTTCAATCGTTTGCATCGACGGTAGATAAGGATTCACTTCCCAGCTCCCGCAATCGTTCTTTCTATCGATAATTGGCACGAATACGTGATATTCGATGTTTCCAATCGTTTTGCATCGACGGTAGGTAAGGATTCACTTCCCAGCTGCCGCAATCGTTGTTTCTATCGATAATTGGCACGAATAGGTTAAATTCGATGTCTCCATTCGTCCTGCATCGACGGTAGGTAAAGATTCACTTCCAAGCTCCCGCAATCGTTCTTTCTATCGATAATTGGCACGAATACGTGATATTCGATGTTTCCAATCGTTTTGCATCGACTGTAGGTAAAGATTCACTTCCCAGCGCCCGCAATCGTTCTTTCTATCGATAATTGGCACGAATACGTGATATTCGATGTTTCCAATCGTTTTGCATCGACGGTAGGTAAGGATTCACTTCCCAGCTCCCGCAATCGTTCTTTCTAACGATAATTGGCACGAATACGTGATATTCGATGTTTCCAATCGTTTTGCATCGATGGTAGGTAAGGATTCACTTCCCAGCTGCCGCAATCGTTGTTTCTAACGATCTTTGGCACGTATACGTGATATTCGATGTTTCCATTCGTCCTGCATCGACGGTAGGTAAAGATTCACTTCCAAGCTCCCGCAATCGTTCTTTCTATCGATAATTGGCACGAATACGTGATATTCGATGTTTCCAATCGTTATGCATCGATGGAAGGTAAGGATTCACATCCCAGCGCCCGCAATCGTTCTTTCTATCGATAATTGGCACGAATACGTGATATTCGATGTTTCCAACCGTTTTGCATCGACGGTAGGTAAGGATTCACTTCCCAGCTCCCGCAATCGTTCTTTCTATCGATAATTGGCACGAATACGTGATATTCGATGTTTCCAATCGCTTTGCATCGATGGAAGGTAAGGATTCACATCCCAGCGCCCGCAATCGTTCTTTCTATCGATAATTGGCACGAATACGTGATATTCGATGTTTCCAACCGTTTTGCATCGACGGTAGGTAAGGATTCACTTCCCAGCTCCCGCAATCGTTCTTTCCAACGATAATTGGCACGAATACGTGATATTCGATGTTTCCAATCGTTTTGCATCGACGGTAGGTAAGGATTCACTTCCCAGCGCCCGCAATCGTTTTTTCTATCGATCTTTGGCACGAATACGTGATATTCGATGTTTCCATTCGTCCTGCATCGACGGTAGGTAAAGATTCACTTCCAAGCTCCCGCAATCGTTCTTTCTATCGATAATTGGCACGAATACGTGATATTCGATGTTTCCAATCGTTTTGCATCGACGGTAGGTAAGGATTCACTTCCCAGCTCCCGCAATCGGTCTTTCTATCGATAATTGGCACGAATACGTGATATTCGATGTTTCCAATCGTTTTGCATCGACGGTAGGTAAGGATTCACTTCCCAGCGCCCGCAATCGTTTTTTCTATCGATCTTTGGCACGAATACGTGATATTCGATGTTTCCAATCGTTTTGCATCGACTGCAGGTAAAGATTCACTTCCCAGCGCCCGCAATCGTTCTTTCTATCGATAATTGGCACGAATACGTGATATTCGATGTTTCCAATCGTTTTGCATCGACGGTAGGTAAGGATTCACTTCCCAGCTCCCGCAATCGTTCTTTCTATCGATAATTGGTACGAATACGTGATATTCGATGTTTCCAATCGTTTTGCATCGATGGTAGGTAAGGATTCACTTCCCAGCGCCCGCAATCGTTCTTTCTATCGATAATTGGCACGAATACGTGATATTCGATGTTTCCAATCGTTTTGCATCGACGGTAGGTAAGGATTCACTTCCCAGCTCCCGCAATCGTTCTTTCCAACGATAATTGGCACGAATACGTGATATTCGATGTTTCCAATCGTTTTGCATCGATGGTAGGTAAGGATTCACTTCCCAGCTCCCGCAATCGTTCTTTCTATCGATAATTGGCACGAATACGTGATATTCGATGTTTCCAATCGTTTTGCATCGACGGTAGGTAAGGATTCACTTCCCAGCGCCCGCAATCGTTCTTTCTATCTATAATTGGCACGAAGGCGTGTTATTCGATGTTTTCAATCGTTTGCATCGACGGTAGATAAGGATTCACTTCCCAGCTCCCGCAATCGTTCTTTCTATCGATAATTGGCACGAATACGTGATATTCGATGTTTCCAATCGTTTTGCATCAACGGTAGGTAAGGATTCACTTCCCAGCTGCCGCAATCGTTGTTTCTATCGATAATTGGCACGAATAGGTTAAATTCGATGTTTCCATTCGTCCTGCATCGACGGTAGGTAAAGATTCACTTCCAAGCTCCCGCAATCGTTCTTTCTATCGATAATTGGCACGAATACGTGATATTCGATGTTTCCAATCGTTTTGCATCGACTGTAGGTAAAGATTCACTTCCCAGCGCCCGCAATCGTTCTTTCTATCGATAATTGGCACGAATACGTGATATTCGATGTTTCCAATCGTTTTGCATCGACGGTAGGTAAGGATTCACTTCCCAGCTCCCGCAATCGTTCTTTCTAACGATAATTGGCACGAATACGTGATATTCGATGTTTCCAATCGTTTTGCATCGATGGTAGGTAAGGATTCACTTCCCAGCGCCCGCAATCGTTCTTTCTATCGACAATTGGCACGAATACGTGATATTCGATGTTTCCAATCGCTTTGCATCGACGGTAGGTAAGGATTCACTTTCCAGCTCCCGCAATCGGTCTTTCCATCGATAATTGGCACGAATACGTGATATTCGATGTTTCCAATCGTTTTGCATCGACGGTAGGTAAGGATTCACTTCCCAGCGCCCGCAATCGTTCTTTCTATCTATAATTAGCACGAAGGCGTGATATTCGATGTTTCCAATCGTTTTGCATCGACGGTAGGTAAGGATTCACTTCCCAGCTCCCGCAATCGTTCTTTCCAACGATAATTGGCACGAATACGTGATATTCGATGTTTCCAATCGTTTTGCATCGATGGTAGGTAAGGATTCACTTCCCAGCGCCCGCAATCGTTCTTTCTATCGATAATTGGCACGAATACGTGATATTCGATGTTTCCAATCGTTTTGCATCGACGGTAGGTAAGGATTCACTTCCCAGCTCCCGCAATCGTTCTTCCTATCGATAATTGGCACGAATACGTGATATTCGATGTTTCCAATCGCTTTGCATCGACGGTAGGTAAGGATTCACTTCCCAGCTCCCGCAATCGGTCTTTCCATCGATAATTGGGACGAATACGTGATATTTCGATGTTTCCAATCGTTTTGCATCGACGGTAGGTAAGGATTCACTTCCCAGCGCCCGCAATCGTTCTTTCTATCTATAATTGGCACGAAGGCGTGTTATTCGATGTTTTCAATCGTTTGCATCGACGGTCGATAAGGATTCACTTCCCAGCTCCCGCAATCGTTCTTTCTATCGATAATTGGCACGAATACGTGATATTCGATGTTTCCAATCGTTTTGCATCGACGGTAGGTAAGGATTCACTTCCCAGCGCCCGCAATCGTTCTTTCTATCTATAATTGGCACGAAGGCGTGTTATTCGATGTTTTCAATCGTTTGCATCGACGGTCGATAAGGATTCACTTCCCAGCTCCCGCAATCGTTCTTTCTATCGATAATTGGCACGAATACGTGATATTCGATGTTTCCAATCGTTTTGCATCGACGGTAGGTAAGGATTAACTTCCCAGCTCCCGCAATCGTTCTTTCTATCGATAATTGGTACGAATACGTGATATTCGATGTTTCCAATCGTTTTGCATCGATGGTAGGTAAGTGTTGCGGATTCACCATTAGGGAGAGCGCTCGTTAGCTTCACGCCTAGCGCTGTTCCGTGGCGTCAAGCGCGAGCGTTCTCCCCCACTTATCTCTTCTCGCTCCTTGCCCCTCGCATCAGTATAAATACCGTTGCGCGGGCACACAAATGGTCGGTTTTACTAACATTTAACAGAGAGATAAGAGGTTTCAGAACAGATTAACAATTCGGAGTCTAAACGATTTACAACCGTTTAAACTGCCTTTAATAATCAGAGCTATTGGTCGTGCGGAGAAACTAAACTATATACCATTTTGTCATTCGTACTTTATTATTTCTGCGTTTTATTGTACATTACTTGTTCTTGTGCGGTGATTGTTAAATATATGTGATTCGTGCTACTCGTGAATTGTGCCTTTCTGTAAAATAAACCTAATCCGTTGACTAAATTAAGATCTTAAGCAGCTATCCGAAACATTGGTCCTTCGAGCCGGATTGCTCAACGGACGGAATTTACAAAAGGACTAAAAATCGAGTTAATCCCGTTAGTTAAAATCCGTTACACCTAAAGTGCGCGAAAAACGGTCGCCGCAAGACAATAATAACCGGGGTCGAACACGGTCGAACACGGTACGAATTACTTTCTACATTTTTTCGGTAACTCGACCTCGCCTTCAAACTAAGTACGGTTACTTGTTGTTAACGTTCGAATTACCATGGAGAAATACGTTAACAAGCAACTTTCGCTTTACCAGCGAATTTCCAACACCGTGACAAATATGAAAAAGCTTGGAGCCGCTAAGATCACGGATGGAGTAGTAACGTCGCGGCTCGAACTACTGGAGAAAAATTGGACCACCTTCACCGAGGGTCACGACCAGCTATTAGACATTGTGACCCCCGAGTACGCTACTTGGCCATATTTTGTCACGGATCACCTTGCTTTGTGTGAAGAAGCGTATCTGGTTAACAAGGCCGCATTACTGGACCTCCGCAAACCGCTGGAGCAGCCGCCGACCGCTCCGATCGCCAACCCTCCGCAGCGTTCGCTTCCACGAATCGACGTGCCCCGGTTTTCCGGGGACTACAGGGAGTGGGCAAGTTATCGTGACCTGTTCACGTCACTCGTCATAGACAATAAGCAACTCTCCGCGGTGGAAAAATTCCACCATCTAAAAATAAGTTTGTCTGGCGAGCCCGCTCAATTAATCCAAAATATACGCCTCACAGAGGCCAACTTCGCTGGAGCGTGGAAGATTATCGCGGCGCGATATGAGAACCTGCGGATCTTGATCCAATCTCATCTCACGGCTCTTTCCTCATTACCGTCCATGAGGAAGGAGTCAGCAACCTGCCTGAAACCTCTTCTGAACGGCACGCTGGACGCCGTTCAGTCACTGGAAGCCCTTGGCCGGCCAGTCGAGCACTGGGATGACTGGTTGGTCTTCGGACTTGTGCAAAAACTGGATGCGAAGACGAGACTAGCGTGGGAATCGTCAATTGGTGCAACTACTGATCCTCCTTCGTTTGAACAATTAAATCTGTTCCTCACTGGACACCTGCGTGCGTTGGAAGCAGTCGAAGAAGCCGTCTCGGACGCCGCTACAGCACCTTCCTCAGGGTCATCGCTAAAGAACAATGCAAGATCAGCGAGATTCCGGACGCACACCGCGTCTACCACCGAAGAAAGACGTGCAAAATGCCCGCTGTGCGGTGACCAACACTTCGTGCTGTTTTGTGCTGAATTCAAACGGATGTCGCCGCTCGAGAGGAAGAGAATGGTCGCGGACAAGAATTTATGCTACAACTGTCTCGGAAACCATCTCTCACGTTCGTGCAAATCTACAAAGCGCTGCCAACTGTGCGTAGGTAAGCACCATACTCTGTTACACATAAAGGCGGAGCAGGAATCTTCGCGACAAAAATCTCCACAGGATTGCGTGGAGGCGTCAAGGACGTCGCACTGTGCGCGAGCCTCCTGGTCAAGCAAACAACCAAGTTCGGTCATATATCTCGCGACCGCGAAAATTCTGGTCAGGTCGAGTCGAGGCGAGAAACTTGCTGTTCGCGCCCTGATTGACCCTTGTTCCGAGGTGACGCTAATCTCGGAAAATCTTGTGCAAGCCATGAAGCTCGAACGATGTGCCGCGCGATTTCCAATTCTGGGTGTAGGTAAGGCAGAAACCTACACGAGGGGAAGAGTGACGCTCACTTTCTCCGCTACTCGCGAAAACTCGAAGTCCCTCTCCACTACTGCTTACGTGCTGCCGCGTCTGTCTTCGTATTCCCCCACTCGCACTACTGCTGCTCGGTTATCTCTCGCTCACATACAGGATTTAGAGCTTGCTGATCCTGATTTTCGTTCTGCTGGACGGGTAGACATCATTCTAGGGGCTGATGTCTACTCCGAAATAATTCTCGAGGGCATCCGGAAGGGTCCTCCCAACAGTCCGGTTGCCCAATGCACTTCCCTAGGTTGGATTCTTACTGGACATTGCAACTCCTCTTCTTACTCGAACTCTTCACCCCGTGAAGCGTTTACTTTGCAATGCACTGCAGGCGATACCGCGCTTTCTGAATCACTTCAGCGCTTCTGGGTACTGGAGGAGGTTTGCACACCTCCCCGTACATTTACTACGGCGGAGAGTGAGTGCGAGCAGCACTTCTGCTCCACCCACTCCCGCGACTCCACTGGTCGGTATCAAGTTCGTCTTCCCTTCGCTTCTTCTCCGGCCCAATTGGGCAACTCGCTCGACACCGCATCGGTGTTACTAAATAAACTCGAAGCGCGATTGAAGGGTAAGCCGGCACTGAAATCCTTATACGATTCCTTTTTGGAGGAATATTTACAATTAGGGCACATGGAACCCGTACCGTCGGACTCCATATTTTCTCGTTCGGCATATTACTTGCCGCATCACGGCGTGTTGCGAGATTCTAGTGCAACTACGCGACTTCGGGTTGTTTTCAACGCGTCGCAGAAAACAAAGTCCGGAGTATCACTAAATAATGTACTTCACACTGGCCCCAATCTTTTACCGGAAATATTCCACATTCTTCTCCGATGGCGAAGACACGCTGTAGTTTTCTCGGCTGATGTACAAAAAATGTACCGGCAAATACGCCTTGCTCCAGAAGATTGCGATTTTCAGCGCATTTTATGGCGTCAGCATCCTGGAGAAGCTCCCCGTCACTTCCGTCTTCTTACTGTGACATACGGTATGTCGTGTGCTCCCTATCTCGCTGTTCGCACGCTGCAGCAGCTGTGTAAGGACGAACAACACGCCTATCCTTTGGCTGCAGCCTGCGCCTCCACTGACGTCTACGTTGATGACGTCATATCTGGAGCAGACTCTATCTCGAACGCTCTCGCCTTACAACGAGAGTTGTTACTGTTGTTCAAGGCGGGCGGTATTACCTTGCATAAATGGACTTCCAATAAACGGGAGTTATTGGAAGCACTTCCTGTCGACGCTCGGCAGGATAATCTGGAACTCGCCTGCAATCTTGACAACATTTCTACACTTCTTGGCCTCCGCTGGCACTCTGCGGAGGATACTTTTCACTTTTCTATAGCTCCTCGCTGCTCGGAATCACCGGTAACCAAACGCATCGTTTTCAGGGAGGTGGCAAGCCTCTTTGATCCACTAGGATTCCTCGCACCGGTGGTTATTACTGCCAAAATATTTATGCAGTCCTTGTGGCTGTTAAAACTCTCGTGGGATGAAACTCTCCCTCCATCACTCGCCCACTCTTGGGAGAATTACTATGCGCAACTGCGGTTGCTATCCTCGTTGCGCATCCCTCGGTGGTTATTTAACTGCGTAGACACTGACACATTGGAGCTTCATGGCTTTGCGGATGCTTCTGAAAGAGCATACGCTGCCGTACTATACTTGCGCTCTTCTTACTCCGACACAATGCCTTTTGTGTCACTTGTTGCTTGCAAAACAAGAGTAGCTCCGTTAAAGCAAGTTTCGATCCCTCGGCTTGAACTCTGCGCTGCGTCACTCCTTACACGCTTGACCATCAGTGTCAGAGATAGTTTACAATTGGAAAAATGCACCATTCACTTGTGGTCAGATTCTACGGTTGTGTTGAGTTGGTTGCAGGGTCACCCCTCGAGATGGAAAACATTTGTAGCAAACAGGGTCGCAGAAATTCAAACTTCACTTCCAACCGCCACTTGGCGACATGTAAAATCTGCACTTAACCCTGCAGACGTGGCATCTCGAGGAGTGGCATGCAACGTGCTGCTTGACCACACACTTTGGTGGAAAGGTCCCCCTTTTCTGTCCGCGCAATCATATGACTTTGACCAACACAAAGTTCATAACCTCGCTACTGACCAGGAGGTTCGCTCATCAAGAGTGACCTGCCTCGCGACCACTTCTGGCTGTTCCTTTTTTGAGGGACTTGCCAGTCGGTTTTCCACATTCACAAGGTTACTACGCACGGTTGGCTGGTGCCTACGATTTGGCAGAACTACGAGGGATGGAAAATCAAACGCGCAAGTATCGCACCATCTTTCTATCAACGAAATAAATTATTCTAAACTTGCCTGCATACGATGCTTCCAAAGGGCCGTCTTCGCCACGGAAATGGAACTGCTTCAACATGGCGCCCAGGTCACACGTGGTCCGACAGCCAAGCTGGCGCCATTCGTGGATGGCTATGGCGTGCTGAGGGTGGGGGGACGCCTGAAGCACTCCTTACTTGACGAATGGCAGAAGCATCCAGCCATTCTATCTGCCAATGCACATTTTACCACTCTCATCATCAGGGATGCACATAAACGACTACTACACGGAGGAACGCAGCTCACCTTGTCAACTCTAAGACGAGAATATTGGATACTGGCGGGGCGTCGCGCGGTACGCCGCGTGATAGCCTCGTGTGTGGTTTGTTGCCGCTGGCGCGCCCAAGCGGCGCAGCAGTTAATGGGAAACCTCCCTGCTCCCCGCGCGCAGCCTTCCCGGCCATTCACACATACCGGTGTTGACTATGCGGGCCCCTTTTCTACGAAATCGGCAACCGGCAGAGGTCAACACACAAGGAAAACGTATGTCGCTGTGTTTGTTTGTTTAGCGACAAAAGCCGTACATCTTGAGCTGGTGTCCGATGCAACCACTGCCGCCTTTCTTGCTGCATTCCGACGCTTCATCTCTCGACGTGGGATTTGCACAACTATGTACAGCGACCAGGGGACCAACTTCGTGGGAGCTAGCCGGGAGCTGAGAGAGCTGTTAAAGTCCGCTCTCCTTGACTGGAAGGCTGTCGCGTTTCATCTTTCCCAAGAAGGAACATCTTGGAAGTTCAACCCTCCTGGCGCTCCTCATTTCGGCGGTATTTGGGAGGCAGCGGTCAAGTCCCTCAAGTTTCACTTGCGGCGGGTCGCTGGTAACACTCCGTTAACCTTTGAGGAAACCGCAACCTTGCTGGCCCAAATAGAGGCCTGCCTCAACTCACGGCCGCTAGCCGCCCTCTCGGACGATCTCGATTCTATCGACGCTTTGACCCCGGCGCACTTTCTCATAGGTTCTACGCTTACATCCTTACCAGAACCATCCTTATCCACTGCCAAGATTTCCCCTTCACGGCGGTGGCATCTGATCCAGCAAATGCGAGATCATTTCTGGTCACGGTGGTCAGCTGAGTACTTACATCAGCTACAATCTCGTGGTAAATGGCAAACGTCGCAGCCCGACTTGCAGATCGGGGACCTCTGCCTTGTGAGGCACGAGTCAACGCCACCGTCTCAATGGCCGCTGGGACGCATCACCGCTACGCACAAGGGCGACGATCAACGCGTTCGCGTTGTGGACGTCCGCACTGCAACAACCACGCTGACTAGGCCCATTGCAAAGATTTGCCCGTTGCCACCAGCTTCCCCGGACAAATAGCCCGGCGCGCACTACTTTCGTTCCTTACTCTCTCCTTCACTTCACAACGGCACTTCCTATGTTAAACATGCGACTTCACGAGATCATCGCGTCTCTTCGTTACTATGTATAATTGCGCCATGCTACGCATGCCGCGGCGGGCGGAATTTTGCGGATTCACCATTAGGGAGAGCGCTCGTTAGCTTCACGCCTAGCGCTGTTCCGTGGCGTCAAGCGCGAGCGTTCTCCCCCACTTATCTCTTCTCGCTCCTTGCCCCTCGCATCAGTATAAATACCGTTGCGCGGGCACACAAATGGTCGGTTTTACTAACATTTAACAGAGAGATAAGAGGTTTCAGAACAGATTAACAATTCGGAGTCTAAACGATTTACAACCGTTTAAACTGCCTTTAATAATCAGAGCTATTGGTCGTGCGGAGAAACTAAACTATATACCATTTTGTCATTCGTACTTTATTATTTCTGCGTTTTATTGTACATTACTTGTTCTTGTGCGGTGATTGTTAAATATATGTGATTCGTGCTACTCGTGAATTGTGCCTTTCTGTAAAATAAACCTAATCCGTTGACTAAATTAAGATCTTAAGCAGCTATCCGAAACAGTAAGGATTCACTTCCCAGCGCCCGCAATCGTTCTTTCTATCGATAATTGGCACGAATACGTGATATTCGATGTTTCCAATCGTTTTGCATCGACGGTAGGTAAGGATTCACTTCCCAGCTCCCGCAATCGTTCTTTCTATCGATAATTGGCACGAATACGTGATATTCGATGTTTCCAATCGTTTTGCATCGATGGTAGGTAAGGATTCACTTCCCAGCGCCCGCAATCGTTCTTTCTATCGATAATTGGCACGAAGGCGTGTTATTCGATGTTTTCAATCGTTTGCATCGACGGTAGATAAGGATTCACTTCCCAGCTCCCGCAATCGTTCTTTCTATCGATAATTGGCACGAATACGTGATATTCGATGTTTCCAATCGTTTTGCATCAACGGTAGGTAAGGATTCACTTCCCAGCTGCCGCAATCGTTGTTTCTATCGATAATTGGCACGAATAGGTTAAATTCGATGTTTCCATTCGTCCTGCATCGACGGTAGGTAAAGATTCACTTCCAAGCTCCCGCAATCGTTCTTTCTATCGATAATTGGCACGAATACGTGATATTCGATGTTTCCAATCGTTTTGCATCGACTGTAGGTAAAGATTCACTTCCCAGCGCCCGCAATCGTTCTTTCTATCGATAATTGGCACGAATACGTGATATTCGATGTTTCCAATCGTTTTGCATCGACGGTAGGTAAGGATTCACTTCCCAGCTCCCGCAATCGTTCTTTCTAACGATAATTGGCACGAATACGTGATATTCGATGTTTCCAATCGTTTTGCATCGATGGTAGGTAAGGATTCACTTCCCAGCGCCCGCAATCGTTCTTTCTATCGACAATTGGCACGAATACGTGATATTCGATGTTTCCAATCGCTTTGCATCGACGGTAGGTAAGGATTCACTTTCCAGCTCCCGCAATCGGTCTTTCCATCGATAATTGGCACGAATACGTGATATTCGATGTTTCCAATCGTTTTGCATCGACGGTAGGTAAGGATTCACTTCCCAGCGCCCGCAATCGTTCTTTCTATCTATAATTAGCACGAAGGCGTGATATTCGATGTTTCCAATCGTTTTGCATCGACGGTAGGTAAGGATTCACTTCCCAGCTCCCGCAATCGTTCTTTCCAACGATAATTGGCACGAATACGTGATATTCGATGTTTCCAATCGTTTTGCATCGATGGTAGGTAAGGATTCACTTCCCAGCGCCCGCAATCGTTCTTTCTATCGATAATTGGCACGAATACGTGATATTCGATGTTTCCAATCGTTTTGCATCGACGGTAGGTAAGGATTCACTTCCCAGCTCCCGCAATCGTTCTTTCTATCGATAATTGGCACGAATACGTGATATTCGATGTTTCCAATCGCTTTGCATCGACGGTAGGTAAGGATTAACTTCCCAGCTCCCGCAATCGGACTTTCCATCGATAATTGGCACGAATACGTGATATTCGATGTTTCCAATCGTTTTGCATCGACGGTAGGTAAGGATTCACTTCCCAGCGCCCGCAATCGTTCTTTCTATCTATAATTGGCACGAAGGCGTGTTATTCGATGTTTTCAATCGTTTGCATCGACGGTAGATAAGGATTCACTTCCCAGCTCCCGCAATCGTTCTTTCTATCGATAATTGGCACGAATACGTGATATTCGATGTTTCCAATCGTTTTGCATCAACGGTAGGTAAGGATTCACTTCCCAGCTGCCGCAATCGTTGTTTCTATCGATAATTGGCACGAATAGGTTAAATTCGATGTTTCCATTCGTCCTGCATCGACGGTAGGTAAAGATTCACTTCCAAGCTCCCGCAATCGTTCTTTCTATCGATAATTGGCACGAATACGTGATATTCGATGTTTCCAATCGTTTTGCATCGACTGTAGGTAAAGATTCACTTCCCAGCGCCCGCAATCGTTCTTTCTATCGATAATTGGCACGAATACGTGATATTCGATGTTTCCAATCGTTTTGCATCGACGGTAGGTAAGGATTCACTTCCCAGCTCCCGCAATCGTTCTTTCTAACGATAATTGGCACGAATACGTGATATTCGATGTTTCCAATCGTTTTGCATCGATGGTAGGTAAGGATTCACTTCCCAGCGCCCGCAATCGTTCTTTCTATCGACAATTGGCACGAATACGTGATATTCGATGTTTCCAATCGCTTTGCATCGACGGTAGGTAAGGATTCACTTTCCAGCTCCCGCAATCGGTCTTTCCATCGATAATTGGCACGAATACGTGATATTCGATGTTTCCAATCGTTTTGCATCGACGGTAGGTAAGGATTCACTTCCCAGCGCCCGCAATCGTTCTTTCTATCTATAATTAGCACGAAGGCGTGATATTCGATGTTTCCAATCGTTTTGCATCGACGGTAGGTAAGGATTCACTTCCCAGCTCCCGCAATCGTTCTTTCCAACGATAATTGGCACGAATACGTGATATTCGATGTTTCCAATCGTTTTGCATCGACGGTAGGTAAGGATTCACTTCCCAGCTCCCGCAATCGTTCTTCCTATCGATAATTGGCACGAATACGTGATATTCGATGTTTCCAATCGCTTTGCATCGACGGTAGGTAAGGATTCACTTCCCAGCTCCCGCAATCGGTCTTTCCATCGATAATTGGGACGAATACGTGATATTTCGATGTTTCCAATCGTTTTGCATCGACGGTAGGTAAGGATTCACTTCCCAGCGCCCGCAATCGTTCTTTCTATCTATAATTGGCACGAAGGCGTGTTATTCGATGTTTTCAATCGTTTGCATCGACGGTCGATAAGGATTCACTTCCCAGCTCCCGCAATCGTTCTTTCTATCGATAATTGGCACGAATACGTGATATTCGATGTTTCCAATCATTTTGCATCGACGGTAGGTAAGGATTCACTTCCCAGCTCCCGCAATCGTTCTTTCTATCGATAATTGGTACGAATACGTGATATTCGATGTTTCCAATCGTTTTGCATCGATGGTAGGTAAGGATTCACTTCCCAGCGCCCGCAATCGTTCTTTCTATCGATAATTGGCACGAATACGTGATATTCGATGTTTCCAATCGTTTTGCATCGACGGTAGGTAAGGATTCACTTCCCAGCTCCCGCAATCGTTCTTTCCAACGATAATTGGCACGAATACGTGATATTCGATGTTTCCAATCGTTTTGCATCGATGGTAGGTAAGGATTCACTTCCCAGCGCCCGCAATCGTTCTTTCTATCGATAATTGGCACGAATACGTGATATTCGATGTTTCCAATCGTTTTGCATCGACGGTAGGTAAGGATTCACTTCCCAGCTCCCGCAATCGTTCTTTCTATCGATAATTGGCACGAATACGTGATATTCGATGTTTCCAATCGTTTTGCATCGATGGTAGGTAAGGATTCACTTCCCAGCGCCCGCAATCGTTCTTTCTATCGATAATTGGCACGAATACGTGATATTCGATGTTTCCAATCGTTTTGCATCGACGGTAGGTAAGGATTCACTTCCCAGCTCCCGCAATCGTTCTTTCTATCGATAATTGGCACGAATACGTGATATTCGATGTTTCCAATCGCTTTGCATCGACGGTAGGTAAGGATTCACTTCCCAGCTCCCGCAATCGGACTTTCCATCGATAATTGGCACGAATACGTGATATTCGATGTTTCCAATCGTTTTGCATCGACGGTAGGTAAGGATTCACTTCCCAGCGCCCGCAATCGTTCTTTCTATCTATAATTGGCACGAAGGCGTGTTATTCGATGTTTTCAATCGTTTGCATCGACGGTAGATAAGGATTCACTTCCCAGCTCCCGCAATCGTTCTTTCTATCGATAATTGGCACGAATAGGTTAAATTCGATGTTTCCATTCGTCCTGCATCGACGGTAGGTAAAGATTCACTTCCAAGCTCCCGCAATCGTTCTTTCTATCGATAATTGGCACGAATACGTGATATTCGATGTTTCCAATCGTTTTGCATCGACTGTAGGTAAAGATTCACTTCCCAGCGCCCGCAATCGTTCTTTCTATCGATAATTGGCACGAATACGTGATATTCGATGTTTCCAATCGTTTTGCATCGACGGTAGGTAAGGATTCACTTCCCAGCTCCCGCAATCGTTCTTTCTAACGATAATTGGCACGAATACGTGATATTCGATGTTTCCAATCGTTTTGCATCGATGGTAGGTAAGGATTCACTTCCCAGCGCCCGCAATCGTTCTTTCTATCGACAATTGGCACGAATACGTGATATTCGATGTTTCCAATCGCTTTGCATCGACGGTAGGTAAGGATTCACTTTCCAGCTCCCGCAATCGGTCTTTCCATCGATAATTGGCACGAATACGTGATATTCGATGTTTCCAATCGTTTTGCATCGACGGTAGGTAAGGATTCACTTCCCAGCGCCCGCAATCGTTCTTTCTATCTATAATTAGCACGAAGGCGTGATATTCGATGTTTCCAATCGTTTTGCATCGACGGTAGGTAAGGATTCACTTCCCAGCTCCCGCAATCGTTCTTTCCAACGATAATTGGCACGAATACGTGATATTCGATGTTTCCAATCGTTTTGCATCGATGGTAGGTAAGGATTCACTTCCCAGCGCCCGCAATCGTTCTTTCTATCGATAATTGGCACGAATACGTGATATTCGATGTTGCCAATCGTTTTGCATCGACGGTAGGTAAGGATTCACTTCCCAGCTTCGGCAATCGTTCTTCCTATCGATAATTGGCACGAATACGTGATATTCGATGTTTCCAATCGGTTTGCATCGACGGTAGGTAAGGATTCACTTCCCAGCTCCCGCAATCGGTCTTTCCATCGATAATTGGGACGAATACGTGATATTTCGATGTTTCCAATCGTTTTGCATCGACGGTAGGTAAGGATTCACTTCCCAGCGCCCGCAATCGTTCTTTCTATCTATAATTGGCACGAAGGCGTGTTATTCGATGTTTTCAATCGTTTGCATCGACGGTCGATAAGGATTCACTTCCCAGCTCCCGCAATCGTTCTTTCTATCGATAATTGGCACGAATACGTGATATTCGATGTTTCCAATCGTTTTGCATCGACGGTAGGTAAGGATTCACTTCCCAGCTCCCGCAATCGTTCTTTCTGTCGATAATTGGTACGAATACGTGATATTCGATGTTTCCAATCGTTTTGCATCGATGGTAGGTAAGGATTCACTTCCCAGCGCCCGCAATCGTTCTTTCTATCGATAATTGGCACGAATACGTGATATTCGATGTTTCCAATCGTTTTGCATCGACGGTAGGTAAGGATTCACTTCCCAGCTCCCGCAATCGTTCTTTCTAACGATAATTGGCACGAATACGTGATATTCGATGTTTCCAATCGTTTTGCATCGATGGTAGGTAAGGATTCACTTCCCAGCGCCCGCAATCGTTCTTTCTATCGACAATTGGCACGAATACGTGATATTCGATGTTTCCAATCGCTTTGCATCGACGGTAGGTAAGGATTCACTTTCCAGCTCCCGCAATCGGTCTTTCCATCGATAATTGGCACGAATACGTGATATTCGATGTTTCCAATCGTTTTGCATCGACGGTAGGTAAGGATTCACTTCCCAGCGCCCGCAATCGTTCTTTCTATCTATAATTAGCACGAAGGCGTGATATTCGATGTTTCCAATCGTTTTGCATCGACGGTAGGTAAGGATTCACTTCCCAGCTCCCGCAATCGTTCTTTCCAACGATAATTGGCACGAATACGTGATATTCGATGTTTCCAATCGTTTTGCATCGATGGTAGGTAAGGATTCACTTCCCAGCGCCCGCAATCGTTCTTTCTATCGATAATTGGCACGAATACGTGATATTCGATGTTGCCAATCGTTTTGCATCGACGGTAGGTAAGGATTCACTTCCCAGCTCCCGCAATCGTTCTTCCTATCGATAATTGGCACGAATACGTGATATTCGATGTTTCCAATCGGTTTGCATCGACGGTAGGTAAGGATTCACTTCCCAGCTCCCGCAATCGGTCTTTCCATCGATAATTGGGACGAATACGTGATATTTCGATGTTTCCAATCGTTTTGCATCGACGGTAGGTAAGGATTCACTTCCCAGCGCCCGCAATCGTTCTTTCTATCTATAATTGGCACGAAGGCGTGTTATTCGATGTTTTCAATCGTTTGCATCGACGGTCGATAAGGATTCACTTCCCAGCTCCCGCAATCGTTCTTTCTATCGATAATTGGCACGAATACGTGATATTCGATGTTTCCAATCGTTTTGCATCGACGGTAGGTAAGGATTCACTTCCCAGCTGCCGCAATCGTTGTTTCTATCGATAATTGGCACGAATAGGTTAAATTCGATGTTTCCATTCGTCCTGCATCGACGGTAGGTAAAGATTCACTTCCAAGCTCCCGCAATCGTTCTTTCTATCGATAATTGGCACGAATACGTGATATTCGATGTTTCCAATCGTTTTGCATCGATGGAAGGTAAGGATTCACATCCCAGCGCTCGCAATCGTTCTTTCTATCGATAATTGGCACGAATACGTGATATTCGATGTTTCCAACCGTTTTGCATCGACGGTAGGTAAGGATTCACTTCCCAGCTCCCGCAATCGTTCTTTCTATCGATAATTGGCACGAATACGTGATATTCGATGTTTCCAATCGTTTTGCATCGATGGAAGGTAAGGATTCACATCCCAGCGCCCGCAATCGTTCTTTCTATCGATAATTGGCACGAATACGTGATATTCGATGTTTCCAACCGTTTTGCATCGACGGTAGGTAAGGATTCACTTCCCAGCTCCCGCAATCGTTCTTTCTATCGATAATTGGCACGAATACGTGATATTCGATGTTTCCAATCGTTTTGCATCGATGGTAGGTAAGGATTCACCTCCCAGCGCCCGCAATCGTACTTTCTATCGATAATTGGCACGAATACGTGATATTCGATGTTTCCAACCGTTTTGCATCGACGGTAGGTAAGGATTCACTTCCCAGCTCCCGCAATCGTTCTTTCTATCGATAATTGGCACGAATACGTGATATTCGATGTTTCCAATCGTTTTGCATCGATGGAAGGTAAGGATTCACATCCCAGCGCCCGCAATCGTTCTTTCTATCGATAATTGGCACGAATACGTGATATTCGATGTTTCCAACCGTTTTGCATCGACGGTAGGTAAGGATTCACTTCCCAGCTCCCGCAATCGTTCTTTCCAACGATAATTGGCACGAATACGTGATATTCGATGTTTCCAATCGTTTTGCATCGACGGTAGGTAAGGATTCACTTCCCAGCTCCCGCAATCGGTCTTTCCATCGATAATTGGCACGAATACGTGATATTCGATGTTTCCAATCGTTTTGCATCGACGGTAGGTAAGGATTCACTTCCCAGCGCCCGCAATCGTTTTTTCTATCGATCTTTGGCACGAATACGTGATATTCGATTTTTCCAATCGTTTTGCATCGACTGTAGGTAAAGATTCACTTCCCAGCGCCCGCAATCGTTCTTTCTATCGATAATTGGCACGACTACGTGATATTCGATGTTTCCAATCGTTTTGCATCGACGGTAGGTAAGGATTCACTTCCCAGCTCCCGCAATCGTTCTTTCTATCGATAATTGGCACGAATACGTGATATTCGATGTTTCCAATCGTTTTGCATCGATGGTAGGTAAGGATTCACCTCCCAGCGCCCGCAATCGTACTTTCTATCGATAATTGGCACGAATACGTGATATTCGATGTTTCCAATCGTTTTGCATCGACGGTAGGTAAGGATTCACTTCCCAGCTCCCGCAATCGTTCTTTCCAACGATAATTGGCACGAATACTTGATATTTCGATGTTTCCAATCGTTTTGCATCGACGGTAGGTAAGGATTCACTTCCCAGCGCCCGCAATCGTTCTTTCTATCTATAATTGGCACGAAGGCGTGTTATTCGATGTTTTCAATCGTTTGCATCGACGGTCGATAAGGATTCACTTCCCAGCTCCCGCAATCGTTCTTTCTATCGATAATTGGCACGAATACGTGATATTCGATGTTTCCAATCGTTTTGCATCGACGGTAGGTAAGGATTCACTTCCCAGCTGCCGCAATCGTTGTTTCTATCGATAATTGGCACGAATAGGTTAAATTCGATGTTTCCATTCGTCCTGCATCGACGGTAGGTAAAGATTCACTTCCAAGCTCCCGCAATCGTTCTTTCTATCGATAATTGGCACGAATACGTGATATTCGATGTTTCCAATCGTTTTGCATCGATGGAAGGTAAGGATTCACATCCCAGCGCCCGCAATCGTTCTTTCTATCGATAATTGGCACGAATACGTGATATTCGATGTTTCCAACCGTTTTGCATCGACGGTAGGTAAGGATTCACTTCCCAGCTCCCGCAATCGTTCTTTCTATCGATAATTGGCACGAATACGTGATATTCGATGTTTCCAATCGTTTTGCATCGATGGAAGGTAAGGATTCACATCCCAGCGCCCGCAATCGTTCTTTCTATCGATAATTGGCACGAATACGTGATATTCGATGTTTCCAACCGTTTTGCATCGACGGTAGGTAAGGATTCACTTCCCAGCTCCCGCAATCGTTCTTTCCAACGATAATTGGCACGAATACGTGATATTCGATGTTTCCAATCGTTTTGCATCGACGGTAGGTAAGGATTCACTTCCCAGCTCCCGCAATCGGTCTTTCCATCGATAATTGGCACGAATACGTGATATTCGATGTTTCCAATCGTTTTGCATCGACGGTAGGTAAGGATTCACTTCCCAGCGCCCGCAATCGTTTTTTCTATCGATGTTTGGCACGAATACGTGATATTCGATTTTTCCAATCGTTTTGCATCGACTGTAGGTAAAGATTCACTTCCCAGCGCCCGCAATCGTTCTTTCTATCGATAATTGGCACGACTACGTGATATTCGATGTTTCCAATCGTTTTGCATCGACGGTAGGTAAGGATTCACTTCCCAGCTCCCGCAATCGTTCTTTCTATCGATAATTGGCACGAATACGTGATATTCGATGTTTCCAATCGTTTTGCATCGATGGTAGGTAAGGATTCACTTCCCAGCGCCCGCAATCGTACTTTCTATCGATAATTGGCACGAATACGTGATATTCGATGTTTCCAATCGTTTTGCATCGACGGTAGGTAAGGATTCACTTCCCAGCTCCCGCAATCGTTCTTTCCAACGATAATTGGCACGAATACTTGATATTCGATGTTTCCAATCGTTTTGCATCGATGGTAGGTAAGGATTCACTTCCCAGCGCCCGCAATCGTTCTTTCTATCGATAATTGGCACGAATACGTGATATTCGATGTTTCCAATCGTTTTGCATCGACTGTAGGTAAAGATTCACTTCCCAGCGCCCGCAATCGTTCTTTCTATCGATAATTGGCACGAATACGTGATATTCGATGTTTCCAATCGTTTTGCATCGACGGTAGGTAAGGATTCACTTCCCAGCTCCCGCAATCGTTCTTTCTATCGATAATTGGCACGAATACGTGATATTCGATGTTTCCAATCGTTTTGCATCGACGGTAGGTAAGGATTCACTTCCCAGCTCCCGCAATCGTTCTTTCTATCGATAATTGGCACGAATACGTGATATTCGATGTTTCCAATCGCTTTGCATCGACGGTAGGTAAGGATTCACTTCCCACCTCCCGCAATCGGTCTTTCCATCGATAATTGGGACGAATACGTGATATTCGATGTTTCCAATCGTTTTGCATCGACGGTAGGTAAGGATTCACTTCCCAGCGCCCGCAATCGTTCTTTCTATCGATAATTGGCACGAATACGTGATATTCGATGTTTCCAATCGTTTTGCATCGACGGTAGGTAAGGATTCACTTCCCAGCTCCCGCAATCGTTCTTCCTATCGATAATTGGCACGAATACGTGATATTCGATGTTTCCAATCGCTTTGCATCGACGGTAGGTAAGGATTCACTTCCCAGCTCCCGCAATCGGTCTTTCCATCGATAATTGGGACGAATACGTGATATTTCGATGTTTCCAATCGTTTTGCATCGACGGTAGGTAAGGATTCACTTCCCAGCGCCCGCAATCGTTCTTTCTATCTATAATTGGCACGAAGGCGTGTTATTCGATGTTTTCAATCGTTTGCATCGACGGTCGATAAGGATTCACTTCCCAGCTCCCGCAATCGTTCTTTCTATCGATAATTGGCACGAATACGTGATATTCGATGTTTCCAATCGTTTTGCATCGACGGTAGGTAAGGATTCACTTCCCAGCTGCCGCAATCGTTGTTTCTATCGATAATTGGCACGAATAGGTTAAATTCGATGTTTCCATTCGTCCTGCATCGACGGTAGGTAAAGATTCACTTCCAAGCTCCCGCAATCGTTCTTTCTATCGATAATTGGCACGAATACGTGATATTCGATGTTTCCAATCGTTTTGCATCGATGGAAGGTAAGGATTCACATCCCAGCGCCCGCAATCGTTCTTTCTATCGATAATTGGCACGAATACGTGATATTCGATGTTTCCAACCGTTTTGCATCGACGGTAGGTAAGGATTCACTTCCCAGCTCCCGCAATCGTTCTTTCTATCGATAATTGGCACGAATACGTGATATTCGATGTTTCCAATCGTTTTGCATCGATGGAAGGTAAGGATTCACATCCCAGCGCCCGCAATCGTTCTTTCTATCGATAATTGGCACGAATACGTGATATTCGATGTTTCCAACCGTTTTGCATCGACGGTAGGTAAGGATTCACTTCCCAGCTCCCGCAATCGTTCTTTCTATCGATAATTGGCACGAATACGTGATATTCGATGTTTCCAATCGTTTTGCATCGATGGTAGGTAAGGATTCACCTCCCAGCGCCCGCAATCGTACTTTCTATCGATAATTGGCACGAATACGTGATATTCGATGTTTCCAACCGTTTTGCATCGACGGTAGGTAAGGATTCACTTCCCAGCTCCCGCAATCGTTCTTTCTATCGATAATTGGC
The DNA here is from genome assembly GCA_963583965.1 of Nomada ferruginata. Classification (NCBI taxonomy): domain Eukaryota; kingdom Metazoa; phylum Arthropoda; class Insecta; order Hymenoptera; family Apidae; genus Nomada; species Nomada ferruginata. The sequence goes on from OY757218.1 coordinate 3,327,394, forward strand.
ACGAATACGTGATATTCGATGTTTCCAATCGTTTTGCATCGATGGAAGGTAAGGATTCACATCCCAGCGCCCGCAATCGTTCTTTCTATCGATAATTGGCACGAATACGTGATATTCGATGTTTCCAACCGTTTTGCATCGACGGTAGGTAAGGATTCACTTCCCAGCTCCCGCAATCGTTCTTTCCAACGATAATTGGCACGAATACGTGATATTCGATGTTTCCAATCGTTTTGCATCGACGGTAGGTAAGGATTCACTTCCCAGCTCCCGCAATCGGTCTTTCCATCGATAATTGGCACGAATACGTGATATTCGATGTTTCCAATCGTTTTGCATCGACGGTAGGTAAGGATTCACTTCCCAGCGCCCGCAATCGTTTTTTCTATCGATCTTTGGCACGAATACGTGATATTCGATTTTTCCAATCGTTTTGCATCGACTGTAGGTAAAGATTCACTTCCCAGCGCCCGCAATCGTTCTTTCTATCGATAATTGGCACGACTACGTGATATTCGATGTTTCCAATCGTTTTGCATCGACGGTAGGTAAGGATTCACTTCCCAGCTCCCGCAATCGTTCTTTCTATCGATAATTGGCACGAATACGTGATATTCGATGTTTCCAATCGTTTTGCATCGATGGTAGGTAAGGATTCACCTCCCAGCGCCCGCAATCGTACTTTCTATCGATAATTGGCACGAATACGTGATATTCGATGTTTCCAATCGTTTTGCATCGACGGTAGGTAAGGATTCACTTCCCAGCTCCCGCAATCGTTCTTTCCAACGATAATTGGCACGAATACTTGATATTTCGATGTTTCCAATCGTTTTGCATCGACGGTAGGTAAGGATTCACTTCCCAGCGCCCGCAATCGTTCTTTCTATCTATAATTGGCACGAAGGCGTGTTATTCGATGTTTTCAATCGTTTGCATCGACGGTCGATAAGGATTCACTTCCCAGCTCCCGCAATCGTTCTTTCTATCGATAATTGGCACGAATACGTGATATTCGATGTTTCCAATCGTTTTGCATCGACGGTAGGTAAGGATTCACTTCCCAGCTGCCGCAATCGTTGTTTCTATCGATAATTGGCACGAATAGGTTAAATTCGATGTTTCCATTCGTCCTGCATCGACGGTAGGTAAAGATTCACTTCCAAGCTCCCGCAATCGTTCTTTCTATCGATAATTGGCACGAATACGTGATATTCGATGTTTCCAATCGTTTTGCATCGATGGAAGGTAAGGATTCACATCCCAGCGCCCGCAATCGTTCTTTCTATCGATAATTGGCACAAATACGTGATATTCGATGTTTCCAACCGTTTTGCATCGACGGTAGGTAAGGATTCACTTCCCAGCTCCCGCAATCGTTCTTTCTATCGATAATTGGCACGAATACGTGATATTCGATGTTTCCAATCGTTTTGCATCGATGGAAGGTAAGGATTCACATCCCAGCGCCCGCAATCGTTCTTTCTATCGATAATTGGCACGAATACGTGATATTCGATGTTTCCAACCGTTTTGCATCGACGGTAGGTAAGGATTCACTTCCCAGCTCCCGCAATCGTTCTTTCCAACGATAATTGGCACGAATACGTGATATTCGATGTTTCCAATCGTTTTGCATCGACGGTAGGTAAGGATTCACTTCCCAGCTCCCGCAATCGGTCTTTCCATCGATAATTGGCACGAATACGTGATATTCGATGTTTCCAATCGTTTTGCATCGACGGTAGGTAAGGATTCACTTCCCAGCGCCCGCAATCGTTTTTTCTATCGATGTTTGGCACGAATACGTGATATTCGATTTTTCCAATCGTTTTGCATCGACTGTAGGTAAAGATTCACTTCCCAGCGCCCGCAATCGTTCTTTCTATCGATAATTGGCACGACTACGTGATATTCGATGTTTCCAATCGTTTTGCATCGACGGTAGGTAAGGATTCACTTCCCAGCTCCCGCAATCGTTCTTTCTATCGATAATTGGCACGTATACGTGATATTCGATGTTTCCAATCGTTTTGCATCGATGGTAGGTAAGGATTCACTTCCCAGCGCCCGCAATCGTACTTTCTATCGATAATTGGCACGAATACGTGATATTCGATGTTTCCAATCGTTTTGCATCGACGGTAGGTAAGGATTCACTTCCCAGCTCCCGCAATCGTTCTTTCCAACGATAATTGGCACGAATACTTGATATTCGATGTTTCCAATCGTTTTGCATCGATGGTAGGTAAGGATTCACTTCCCAGCGCCCGCAATCGTTCTTTCTATCGATAATTGGCACGAATACGTGATATTCGATGTTTCCAATCGTTTTGCATCGACTGTAGGTAAAGATTCACTTCCCAGCGCCCGCAATCGTTCTTTCTATCGATAATTGGCACGAATACGTGATATTCGATGTTTCCAATCGTTTTGCATCGACGGTAGGTAAGGATTCACTTCCCAGCTCCCGCAATCGTTCTTTCTATCGATAATTGGCACGAATACGTGATATTCGATGTTTCCAATCGTTTTGCATCGACGGTAGGTAAGGATTCACTTCCCAGCTCCCGCAATCGTTCTTTCTATCGATAATTGGCACGAATACGTGATATTCGATGTTTCCAATCGCTTTGCATCGACGGTAGGTAAGGATTCACTTCCCACCTCCCGCAATCGGTCTTTCCATCGATAATTGGGACGAATACGTGATATTCGATGTTTCCAATCGTTTTGCATCGACGGTAGGTAAGGATTCACTTCCCAGCGCCCGCAATCGTTCTTTCTATCGATAATTGGCACGAATACGTGATATTCGATGTTTCCAATCGTTTTGCATCGACGGTAGGTAAGGATTCACTTCCCAGCTCCCGCAATCGTTCTTCCTATCGATAATTGGCACGAATACGTGATATTCGATGTTTCCAATCGCTTTGCATCGACGGTAGGTAAGGATTCACTTCCCAGCTCCCGCAATCGGTCTTTCCATCGATAATTGGGACGAATACGTGATATTTCGATGTTTCCAATCGTTTTGCATCGACGGTAGGTAAGGATTCACTTCCCAGCGCCCGCAATCGTTCTTTCTATCTATAATTGGCACGAAGGCGTGTTATTCGATGTTTTCAATCGTTTGCATCGACGGTCGATAAGGATTCACTTCCCAGCGCCCGCAATCGTTCTTTCTATCTATAATTGGCACGAAGGCGTGTTATTCGATGTTTTCAATCGTTTGCATCGACGGTCGATAAGGATTCACTTCCCAGCTCCCGCAATCGTTCTTTCTATCCATAATTGGCACGAATACGTGATATTTCGATGTTTCCAATCGTTTTGCATCGACGGTAGGTAAGGATTCACTTCCCAGCGCCCGCAATCGTTCTTTCTATCTATAATTGGCACGAAGGCGTGTTATTCGATGTTTTCAATCGTTTGCATCGACGGTCGATAAGGATTCACTTCCCAGCTCCCGCAATCGTTCTTTCTATCGATAATTGGCACGAATACGTGATATTCGATGTTTCCAATCGTTTTGCATCGACGGTAGGTAAGGATTCACTTCCCAGCTGCCGCAATCGTTGTTTCTATCGATAATTGGCACGAATAGGTTAAATTCGATGTTTCCATTCGTCCTGCATCGACGGTAGGTAAAGATTCACTTCCAAGCTCCCGCAATCGTTCTTTCTATCGATAATTGGCACGAATACGTGATATTCGATGTTTCCAATCGTTTTGCATCGATGGAAGGTAAGGATTCACATCCCAGCGCCCGCAATCGTTCTTTCTATCGATAATTGGCACGAATACGTGATATTCGATGTTTCCAACCGTTTTGCATCGACGGTAGGTAAGGATTCACTTCCCAGCTCCCGCAATCGTTCTTTCTATCGATAATTGGCACGAATACGTGATATTCGATGTTTCCAATCGTTTTGCATCGATGGAAGGTAAGGATTCACATCCCAGCGCCCGCAATCGTTCTTTCTATCGATAATTGGCACGAATACGTGATATTCGATGTTTCCAACCGTTTTGCATCGACGGTAGGTAAGGATTCACTTCCCAGCTCCCGCAATCGTTCTTTCCAACGATAATTGGCACGAATACGTGATATTCGACGTTTCCAATCGTTTTGCATCGACGGTAGGTAAGGATTCACTTCCCAGCTCCCGCAATCGGTCTTTCCATCGATAATTGGCACGAATACGTGATATTCGATGTTTCCAATCGTTTTGCATCGACGGTAGGTAAGGATTCACTTCCCAGCGCCCGCAATCGTTTTTTCTATCGATCTTTGGCACGAATACGTGATATTCGATTTTTCCAATCGTTTTGCATCGACTGTAGGTAAAGATTCACTTCCCAGCGCCCGCAATCGTTCTTTCTATCGATAATTGGCACGACTACGTGATATTCGATGTTTCCAATCGTTTTGCATCGACGGTAGGTAAGGATTCACCTCCCAGCGCCCGCAATCGTACTTTCTATCGATAATTGGCACGAATACGTGATTTTCGATGTTTCCAATCGTTTTGCATCGACGGTAGGTAAGGATTCACTTCCCAGCTCCCGCAATCGTTCTTTCCAACGATAATTGGCACGAATACTTGATATTCGATGTTTCCAATCGTTTTGCATCGATGGTAGGTAAGGATTCACTTCCCAGCGCCCGCAATCGTTCTTTCTATCGATAATTGGCACGAATACGTGATATTCGATGTTTCCAATCGTTTTGCATCGACTGTAGGTAAAGATTCACTTCCCAGCGCCCGCAATCGTTCTTTCTATCGATAATTGGCACGAATACGTGATATTCGATGTTTCCAATCGTTTTGCATCGACTGTAGGTAAAGATTCACTTCCCAGCGCCCGCAATCGTTCTTTCTATCGATAATTGGCACGAATACGTGATATTCGATGTTTCCAATCGTTTTGCATCGACGGTAGGTAAGGATTCACTTCCCAGCTCCCGCAATCGTTCTTTCTATCGATAATTGGCACGAATACGTGATATTCGATGTTTCCAATCGTTTTGCATCGACGGTAGGTAAGGATTCACTTCCCAGCTCCCGCAATCGTTCTTTCCAACGATAATTGGCACGAATACGTGATATTCGATGTTTCCAATCGCTTTGCATCGACGGCAGGTAAGGATTCACTTCCCAGCTCCCGCAATCGGTCTTTCCATCGATAATTGGGACGAATACGTGATATTCGATGTTTCCAATCGTTTTGCATCGACGGTAGGTAAGGATTCACTTCCCAGCGCCCGCAATCGTTCTTTCTATCTATAATTGGCACGAAGGCGTGTTATTCGATGTTTTCAATCGTTTGCGTCGACGGTCGATAAGGATTCACTTCCCAGCTCCCGCAATCGTTCTTTCTATCGATAATTGGCACGAATACGTGATATTCGATGTTTCCAATCGTTTTGCATCGATGGAAGGTAAGGATTCACATCCCAGCGCCCGCAATCGTTCTTTCTATCGATAATTGGCACGAATACGTGATATTCGATCTTTCCAACCGTTTTGCATCGACGGTAGGTAAGGATTCACTTCCCAGCGCCCGCAATCGTTTTTTCTATCGATCTTTGGCACGAATACGTGATATTCGATGTTTCCAATCGTTTTGCATCGACTGTAGGTAAAGATTCACTTCCCAGCGCCCGCAATCGTTCTTTCTATCGATAATTGGCACGAATACGTGATATTCGATGTTTCCAATCGTTTTGCATCGACGGTAGGTAAGGATTCACTTCCCAGCTCCCGCAATCGTTCTTTCTATCGATAATTGGCACGAATACGTGATATTCGATGTTTCCAATCGTTTTGCATCGACGGTAGGTAAGGATTCACTTCCCAGCTCCCGCAATCGTTCTTTCCAACGATAATTGGCACGAATACGTGATATTCGATGTTTCCAATCGTTTTGCATCGATGGTAGGTAAGGATTCACTTCCCAGCGCCCGCAATCGTTCTTTCTATCGATAATTGGCACGAATACGTGATATTCGATGTTTCCAATCGTTTTGCATCGACGGTAGGTAAGGATTCACTTCCCAGCTCCCGCAATCGTTCTTTCTATCGATAATTGGCACGAATACGTGATATTCGATGTTTCCAATCGCTTTGCATCGACGGCAGGTAAGGATTCACTTCCCAGCTCCCGCAATCGGTCTTTCCATCGATAATTGGGACGAATACGTGATATTCGATGTTTCCAATCGTTTTGCATCGACGGTAGGTAAGGATTCACTTCCCAGCGCCCGCAATCGTTCTTTCTATCTATAATTGGCACGAAGGCGTGTTATTCGATGTTTTCAATCGTTTGCATCGACGGTCGATAAGGATTCACTTCCCAGCTCCCGCAATCGTTCTTTCTATCGATAATTGGCACGAATACGTGATATTCGATGTTTCCAATCGTTTTGCATCGACGGTAGGTAAGGATTCACTTCCCAGCTCCCGCAATCGTTCTTTCTATCGATAATTGGCACGAATACGTGATATTCGATGTTTCCAATCGTTTTGCATCGACGATAGGTAAGGATTCACTTCCCAGCTCCCGCAATCGTTCTTTCCAACGATAATTGGCACGAATACGTGATATTCGATGTTTCCAATCGTTTTGCATCGATGGTAGGTAAGGATTCACTTCCCAGCGCACGCAATCGTTCTTTCTATCGATAATTGGCACGAATACGTGATATTCGATGTTTCCAATCGTTTTGCATCGACGGTAGGTAAGGATTCACTTCCCAGCGCCCGCAATCGTTTTTTCTATCGATCTTTGGCACGAATACGTGATATTCGATGTTTCCAATCGTTTTGCATCGACTGCAGGTAAAGATTCACTTCCCAGCGCCCGCAATCGTTCTTTCTATCGATTATTGGCACGAATACGTGATATTCGATGTTTCCAATCGTTTTGCATCGACGGTAGGTAAGGATTCACTTCCCAGCTCCCGCAATCGTTCTTTCTATCGATAATTGGCACGAATACGTGATATTCGATGTTTCCAATCGTTTTGCATCGATGGTAGGTAAGGATTCACTTCCCAGCGCCCGCAATCGTTCTTTCTATCGATAATTGGCACGAATACGTGATATTCGATGTTTCCAATCGTTTTGCATCGACGGTAGGTAAGGATTCACTTCCCAGCTCCCGCAATCGTTCTTTATATCGATAATTGGCACGAATACGTGATATTCGATGTTTCCAATCGCCTTGCATCGACGGTAGGTAAGGATTCACTTCCCAGCTCCCGCAATCGGACTTTCCATCGATAATTGGCACGAATACGTGATATTCGATGTTTCCAATCGTTTTGCATCGACGGTAGGTAAGGATTCACTTCCCAGCGCCCGCAATCGTTCTTTCTATCTATAATTGGCACGAAGGCGTGTTATTCGATGTTTTCAATCGTTTGCATCGACGGTAGATAGGGATTCACTTCCCAGCTCCCGCAATCGTTCTTTCTATCGATAATTGGCACGAATACGTGATATTCGATGTTTCCAATCGTTTTGCATCAACGGTAGGTAAGGATTCACTTCCCAGCTGCCGCAATCGTTGTTTCTATCGATAATTGGCACGAATAGGTTAAATTCGATGTTTCCATTCGTCCTGCATCGACGGTAGGTAAAGATTCACTTCCAAGCTCCCGCAATCGTTCTTTCTATCGATAATTGGCACGAATACGTAATATTCGATGTTTCCAATCGTTTTGCATCGACTGTAGGTAAAGGTTCACTTCCCAGCGCCCCCAATCGTTCTTTCTATCGATAATTGGCACGAATACGTGATATTCGATGTTTCCAATCGTTTTGCATCGACGGTAGGTAAGGATTCACTTCCCAGCTCCCGCAATCGTTCTTTCTAACGATAATTGGCACGAATACGTGATATTCGATGTTTCCAATCGTTTTGCATCGATGGTAGGTAAGGATTCACTTCCCAGCGCCCGAAGTCGTTCTTTCTATCGACAATTGGCACGAATACGTGATATTCGATGTTTCCAATCGCTTTGCATCGACGGTAGGTAAGGATTCACTTCCCAGCTCCCGCAATCGGTCTTTCCATCGATAATTGGCACGAATACGTGATATTCGATGTTTCCAATCGTTTTGCATCGACGGTAGGTAAGGATTCACTTCCCAGCGCCCGCAATCGTTCTTTCTATCTATAATTAGCACGAAGGCGTGTTATTCGATGTTTTCAATCGTTTGCATCGACGGTAGATAAGGATTCACTTCCCAGCTCCCTTAATCGTTCTTTCTATCGATAATTGGCACGAATACGTGATATTCGATGTTTCCAATCGTTTTGCATCGACGGTAGGTAAGGATTCACTTCCCAGCTGCCGCAATCGTTGTTTCTATCGATAATTGGCACGAATAGGTTAAATTCGATGTTTCCATTCGTCCTGCATCGACGGTAGGTAAAGATTCACTTCCAAGCTCCCGCAATCGTTCTTTCTATCGATAATTGGCACGAATACGTGATATTCGATGTTTCCAATTGTTTTGCATCGACTGTAGGTAAAGATTCACTTCCCAGCGCCCGCAATCGTTCTTTCTATCGATAATTGGCACGAATACGTGATATTCGATGTTTCCAATCGTTTTGCATCGATGGTAGGTATGGATTCACTTCCCAGCGCCCGCAATCGTTCTTTCTATCGATAATTGGCACGAATACGTGATATTCGATGTTTCCAATCGTTTTGCATCGACGGTAGGTAAGGATTCACTTCCCAGCTCCCGCAATCGTTCTTTCTATCGATAATTGGCACGAATACGTGATATTCGATGTTTCCAATCGCTTTGCATCGACGGTAGGTAAGGATTCACTTCCCAGCTCCCGCAATCGTTCTTTCTATCGATTATTGGCACGAATACGTGATATTCGATGTTTCCAATCGTTTTGCATCGACGGTAGGTAAGGATTCACTTCCCAGCTCCCGCAATCGTTCTTTCTATCGATAATTGGCACGAATACGTGATATTCGATGTTTCCAATCGTTTTGCATCGATGGTAGGTAAGGATTCACTTCCCAGCGCCCGCAATCGTTCTTTCTATCGATAATTGGCACGAATACGTGATATTCGATGTTTCCAATCGTTTTGCATCGACGGTAGGTAAGGATTCACTTCCCAGCTCCCGCAATCGTTCTTTATATCGATAATTGGCACGAATACGTGATATTCGATGTTTCCAATCGCCTTGCATCGACGGTAGGTAAGGATTCACTTCCCAGCTCCCGCAATCGGACTTTCCATCGATAATTGGCACGAATACGTGATATTCGATGTTTCCAATCGTTTTGCATCGACGGTAGGTAAGGATTCACTTCCCAGCGCCCGCAATCGTTCTTTCTATCTATAATTGGCACGAAGGCGTGTTATTCGATGTTTTCAATCGTTTGCATCGACGGTAGATAGGGATTCACTTCCCAGCTCCCGCAATCGTTCTTTCTATCGATAATTGGCACGAATACGTGATATTCGATGTTTCCAATCGTTTTGCATCAACGGTAGGTAAGGATTCACTTCCCAGCTGCCGCAATCGTTGTTTCTATCGATAATTGGCACGAATAGGTTAAATTCGATGTTTCCATTCGTCCTGCATCGACGGTAGGTAAAGATTCACTTCCAAGCTCCCGCAATCGTTCTTTCTATCGATAATTGGCACGAATACGTAATATTCGATGTTTCCAATCGTTTTGCATCGACTGTAGGTAAAGGTTCACTTCCCAGCGCCCCCAATCGTTCTTTCTATCGATAATTGGCACGAATACGTGATATTCGATGTTTCCAATCGTTTTGCATCGACGGTAGGTAAGGATTCACTTCCCAGCTCCCGCAATCGTTCTTTCTAACGATAATTGGCACGAATACGTGATATTCGATGTTTCCAATCGTTTTGCATCGATGGTAGGTAAGGATTCACTTCCCAGCGCCCGAAATCGTTCTTTCTATCGACAATTGGCACGAATACGTGATATTCGATGTTTCCAATCGCTTTGCATCGACGGTAGGTAAGGATTCACTTCCCAGCTCCCGCAATCGGTCTTTCCATCGATAATTGGCACGAATACGTGATATTCGATGTTTCCAATCGTTTTGCATCGACGGTAGGTAAGGATTCACTTCCCAGCGCCCGCAATCGTTCTTTCTATCTATAATTAGCACGAAGGCGTGTTATTCGATGTTTTCAATCGTTTGCATCGACGGTAGATAAGGATTCACTTCCCAGCTCCCTTAATCGTTCTTTCTATCGATAATTGGCACGAATACGTGATATTCGATGTTTCCAATCGTTTTGCATCGACGGTAGGTAAGGATTCACTTCCCAGCTGCCGCAATCGTTGTTTCTATCGATAATTGGCACGAATAGGTTAAATTCGATGTTTCCATTCGTCCTGCATCGACGGTAGGTAAAGATTCACTTCCAAGCTCCCGCAATCGTTCTTTCTATCGATAATTGGCACGAATACGTGATATTCGATGTTTCCAATTGTTTTGCATCGACTGTAGGTAAAGATTCACTTCCCAGCGCCCGCAATCGTTCTTTCTATCGATAATTGGCACGAATACGTGATATTCGATGTTTCCAATCGTTTTGCATCGATGGTAGGTATGGATTCACTTCCCAGCGCCCGCAATCGTTCTTTCTATCGATAATTGGCACGAATACGTGATATTCGATGTTTCCAATCGTTTTGCATCGACGGTAGGTAAGGATTCACTTCCCAGCTCCCGCAATCGTTCTTTCTATCGATAATTGGCACGAATACGTGATATTCGATGTTTCCAATCGCTTTGCATCGACGGTAGGTAAGGATTCACTTCCCAGCTCCCGCAATCGGTCTTTCCATCGATAATTGGGACGAATACGTGATATTCGATGTTTCCAATCGTTTTGCATCGACGGTAGGTAAGGATTCACTTCCCAGCGCCCGCAATCGTTCTTTCTATCTATAATTGGCACGAAGGCGTGTTATTCGATGTTTTCAATCGTTTGCATCGACGGTAGATAAGGATTCACTTCCCAGCTCCCGCAATCGTTCTTTCTATCGATAATTGGCACGAATACGTGATATTCGATGTTTCCAATCGTTTTGCATCAACGGTAGGTAAGGATTCACTTCCCAGCTGCCGCAATCGTTGTTTCTATCGATAATTGGCACGAATAGGTTAAATTCGATGTTTCCATTCGTCCTGCATCGACGGTAGGTAAAGATTCACTTCCAAGCTCCCGCAATCGTTCTTTCTATCGATAATTGGCACGAATACGTGATATTCGATGTTTCCAATCGTTTTGCATCGACTGTAGGTAAAGATTCACTTCCCAGCGCCCGCAATCGTTCTTTCTATCGATAATTGGCACGAATACGTGATATTCGATGTTTCCAATCGTTTTGCATCGACGGTAGGTAACGATTCACTTCCCAGCTCCCGCAATCGTTCTTTCTAACGATAATTGGCACGAATACGTGATATTCGATGTTTCCAATCGTTTTGCATCGATGGTAGGTAAGGATTCACTTCCCAGCGCCCGCAATCGTTCTTTCTATCGATAATTGGCACGAATACGTGATATTCGATGTTTTCAATCGTTTGCATCGACGGTTGATAAGGATTCACTTCCCAGCTCCCGCAATCGTTCTTTGTATCGATAATTGGCACGAATACGTGATATTCGATGTTTCCAATCGTTTTGCATCGACGGTAGGTAAGGATTCACTTCCCAGCTGCCGCAATCGTTGTTTCTATCGATAATTGGCACGAATAGGTTAAATTCGATGTTTCCATTCGTCCTGCATCGACGGTAGGTAAAGATTCACTTCCAAGCTCCCGCAATCGTTCTTTCTATCGATAATTGGCACGAATACGTGATATTCGATGTTTCCAATCGTTTTGCATCGATGGAAGGTAAGGATTCACATCCCAGCGCCCGCAATCGTTCTTTCTATCGATAATTGGCACGAATACGTGATATTCGATCTTTCCAACCGTTTTGCATCGACGGTAGGTAAGGATTCACTTCCCAGCTCCTGCAATCGTTTTTTCTATCGATCTTTGGCACGAATACGTGATATTCGATGTTTCCAATCGTTTTGCATCGATGGTAGGTAAGGATTCACTTCCCAGCGCCCGCAATCGTTCTTTCTATCGATAATTGGCACGAATACGTGATATTCGAAGTTTCCAATCGTTTTGCATCGACGGTAGGTAAGGATTCACTTCCCAGCGCCCGCAATCGTTCTTTCCAACGATAATTGGCACGAATACGTGATATTCGATGTTTCCAATCGTTTTGCATCGATGGTAGGTAAGGATTCACTTCCCAGCGCCCGCAATCGTTCTTTCTATCGATAATTGGCACGAATACGTGATATTCGATGTTTCCAATCGTTTTGCATCGACGGTAGGTAAGGATTCACTTCCCAGCTCCCGCAATCGTTCTTTCTATCGATAATTGGCACGAATACGTGATATTCGATGTTTCCAATCGCTTTGCATCGACGGTAGGTAAGGATTCACTTCCCAGCTCCCGCAATCGGTCTTTCCATCGATAATTGGCACGAATACGTGATATTCGATGTTTCCAATCGTTTTGCATCGACGGTAGGTAAGGATTCACTTCCCAGCGCCCGCAATCGTTCTTTCTATCTATAATTGTCACGAAGGCGTGTTATTCGATGTTTTCAATCGTTTGCATCGACGGTAGATAAGGATTCACTTCCCAGCTCCCGCAATCGTTCTTTCTATCGATAATTGGCACGAATACGTGATATTCGATGTTTCCAATCGTTTTGCATCAACGGTAGGTAAGGATTCACTTCCCAGCTGCCGCAATCGTTGTTTCTATCGATAATTGGCACGAATAGGTTAAATTCGATGTTTCCATTCGTCCTGCATCGACGGTAGGTAAAGATTCACTTCCAAGCTCCCGCAATCGTTCTTTCTATCGATAATTGGCACGAATACGTGATATTCGATGTTTCCAATCGTTTTGCATCGACTGTAGGTAAAGATTCACTTCCCAGCGCCCGCAATCGTTCTTTCTATCGATAATTGGCACGAATACGTGATATTCGATGTTTCCAATCGTTTTGCATCGACGGTAGGTAAGGATTCACTTCCCAGCTCCTGCAATCGTTCTTTCTAACGATAATTGGCACGAATACGTGATATTCGATGTTTCCAATCGTTTTGCATCGATGGTAGGTAAGGATTCACTTCCCAGCGCCCGCAATCGTTCTTTCTATCGATAATTGGCACGAATACGTGATATTCGATGTTTCCAATCGCTTTGCATCGACGGTAGGTAAGGATTCACTTCGCAGCTGCCGCAATCGTTGTTTCTATCGATAATTGGCACGAATAGGTTAAATTCGATGTTTCCATTCGTCCTGCATCGACGGTAGGTAAAGATTCACTTCCAAGCTCCCGCAATCGTTCTTTCTATCGATAATTGGCACGAATACGTGATATTCGATGTTTCCAATCGTTTTGCATCGACGGTAGGTAAGGATTCACTTCCCAGCGCCCGCAATCGTTTTTTCTATCGATCTTTGGCACGAATACGTGATATTCGATTTTTCCAATCGTTTTGCATCGACTGTAGGTAAAGATTCACTTCCCAGCGCCCGCAATCGTTCTTTCTATCGATAATTGGCACGACTACGTGATATTCGATGTTTCCAATCGTTTTGCATCGACGGTAGGTAAGGATTCACTTCCCAGCTCCCGCAATCGTTCTTTCTATCGATAATTGGCACGAATACGTGATATTCGATGTTTCCAATCGTTTTGCATCGATGGTAGGTAAGGATTCACCTCCCAGCGCCCGCAATCGTACTTTCTATCGATAATTGGCACGAATACGTGATATTCGATGTTTCCAATCGTTTTGCATCGACGGTAGGTAAGGATTCACTTCCCAGCTCCCGCAATCGTTCTTTCCAACGATAATTGGCACGAATACTTGATATTCGATGTTTCCAATCGTTTTGCATCGATGGTAGGTAAGGATTCACTTCCCAGCGCCCGCAATCGTTCTTTCTATCGATAATTGGCACGAATACGTGATATTCGATGTTTCCAATCGTTTTGCATCGACTGTAGGTAAAGATTCACTTCCCAGCGCCCGCAATCGTTCTTTCTATCGATAATTGGCACGAATACGTGATATTCGATGTTTCCAATCGTTTTGCATCGACTGTAGGTAAAGATTCACTTCCCAGCGCCCGCAATCGTTCTTTCTATCGATAATTGGCACGAATACGTGATATTCGATGTTTCCAATCGTTTTGCATCGACGGTAGGTAAGGATTCACTTCCCAGCTCCCGCAATCGTTCTTTCTATCGATAATTGGCACGAATACGTGATATTCGATGTTTCCAATCGTTTTGCATCGACGGTAGGTAAGGATTCACTTCCCAGCTCCCGCAATCGTTCTTTCCAACGATAATTGGCACGAATACGTGATATTCGATGTTTCCAATCGTTTTGCATCGATGGTAGGTAAGGATTCACATCCCAGCGCCCGCAATCGTTCTTTCTATCGATAATTGGCACGAATACGTGATATTCGATGTTTCCAATCGTTTTGCATCGACGGTAGGTAAGGATTCACTTCCCAGCTCCCGCAATCGTTCTTTCTATCGATAATTGGCACGAATACGTGATATTCGATGTTTCCAATCGCTTTGCATCGACGGCAGGTAAGGATTCACTTCCCAGCTCCCGCAATCGGTCTTTCCATCGATAATTGGGACGAATACGTGATATTCGATGTTTCCAATCGTTTTGCATCGACGGTAGGTAAGGATTCACTTCCCAGCGCCCGCAATCGTTCTTTCTATCTATAATTGGCACGAAGGCGTGTTATTCGATGTTTTCAATCGTTTGCATCGACGGTCGATAAGGATTCACTTCCCAGCTCCCGCAATCGTTCTTTCTATCGATAATTGGCACGAATACGTGATATTCGATGTTTCCAATCGTTTTGCATCGATGGAAGGTAAGGATTCACATCCCAGCGCCCGCAATCGTTCTTTCTATCGATAATTGGCACGAATACGTGATATTCGATCTTTCCAACCGTTTTGCATCGACGGTAGGTAAGGATTCACTTCCCAGCGCCCGCAATCGTTTTTTCTATCGATCTTTGGCACGAATACGTGATATTCGATGTTTCCAATCGTTTTGCATCGACTGTAGGTAAAGATTCACTTCCCAGCGCCCGCAATCGTTCTTTCTATCGATAATTGGCACGAATACGTGATATTCGATGTTTCCAATCGTTTTGCATCGACGGTAGGTAAGGATTCACTTCCCAGCTCCCGCAATCGTTCTTTCTATCGATAATTGGCACGAATACGTGATATTCGATGTTTCCAATCGTTTTGCATCGACGGTAGGTAAGGATTCACTTCCCAGCTCCCGCAATCGTTCTTTCTATCGATAATTGGCACGAATACGTGATATTCGATGTTTCCAATCGCTTTGCATCGACGGCAGGTAAGGATTCACTTCCCAGCTCCCGCAATCGGTCTTTCCATCGATAATTGGGACGAATACGTGATATTCGATGTTTCCAATCGTTTTGCATCGACGGTAGGTAAGGATTCACTTCCCAGCGCCCGCAATCGTTCTTTCTATCTATAATTGGCACGAAGGCGTGTTATTCGATGTTTTCAATCGTTTGCATCGACGGTCGATAAGGATTCACTTCCCAGCTCCCGCAATCGTTCTTTCTATCGATAATTGGCACGAATACGTGATATTCGATGTTTCCAATCGTTTTGCATCGACGGTAGGTAAGGATTCACTTCCCAGCTCCCGCAATCGTTCTTTCTATCGATAATTGGCACGAATACGTGATATTCGATGTTTCCAATCGTTTTGCATCGACGATAGGTAAGGATTCACTTCCCAGCTCCCGCAATCGTTCTTTCCAACGATAATTGGCACGAATACGTGATATTCGATGTTTCCAATCGTTTTGCATCGATGGTAGGTAAGGATTCACTTCCCAGCGCACGCAATCGTTCTTTCTATCGATAATTGGCACGAATACGTGATATTCGATGTTTCCAATCGTTTTGCATCGACGGTAGGTAAGGATTCACTTCCCAGCGCCCGCAATCGTTTTTTCTATCGATCTTTGGCACGAATACGTGATATTCGATGTTTCCAATCGTTTTGCATCGACTGCAGGTAAAGATTCACTTCCCAGCGCCCGCAATCGTTCTTTCTATCGATAATTGGCACGAATACGTGATATTCGATGTTTCCAATCGTTTTGCATCGACGGTAGGTAAGGATTCACTTCCCAGCTCCCGCAATCGTTCTTTCTATCGATAATTGGCACGAATACGTGATATTCGATGTTTCCAATCGTTTTGCATCGATGGTAGGTAAGGATTCACTTCCCAGCGCCCGCAATCGTTCTTTCTATCGATAATTGGCACGAATACGTGATATTCGATGTTTCCAATCGTTTTGCATCGACGGTAGGTAAGGATTCACTTCCCAGCTCCCGCAATCGTTCTTTATATCGATAATTGGCACGAATACGTGATATTCGATGTTTCCAATCGCCTTGCATCGACGGTAGGTAAGGATTCACTTCCCAGCTCCCGCAATCGGACTTTCCATCGATAATTGGCACGAATACGTGATATTCGATGTTTCCAATCGTTTTGCATCGACGGTAGGTAAGGATTCACTTCCCAGCGCCCGCAATCGTTCTTTCTATCTATAATTGGCACGAAGGCGTGTTATTCGATGTTTTCAATCGTTTGCATCGACGGTAGATAAGGATTCACTACCCAGCTCCCGCAATCGTTCTTTCTATCGATAATTGGCACGAATACGTGATATTCGATGTTTCCAATCGTTTTGCATCAACGGTAGGTAAGGATTCACTTCCCAGCTGCCGCAATCGTTGCTTCTATCGATAATTGGCACGAATAGGTTAAATTCGATGTTTCCATTCGTCCTGCATCGACGGTAGGTAAAGATTCACTTCCAAGCTCCCGCAATCGTTCTTTCTATCGATAATTGGCACGAATACGTGATATTCGATGTTTCCAATCGTTTTGCATCGACTGTAGGTAAAGGTTCACTTCCCAGCGCCCCCAATCGTTCTTTCTATCGATAATTGGCACGAATACGTGATATTCGATGTTTCCAATCGTTTTGCATCGACGGTAGGTAAGGATTCACTTCCCAGCTCCCGCAATCGTTCTTTCTAACGATAATTGGCACGAATACGTGATATTCGATGTTTCCAATCGTTTTGCATCGATGGTAGGTAAGGATTCACTTCCCAGCGCCCGAAATCGTTCTTTCTATCGACAATTGGCACGAATACGTGATATTCGATGTTTCCAATCGCTTTGCATCGACGGTAGGTAAGGATTCACTTCCCAGCTCCCGCAATCGGTCTTTCCATCGATAATTGGCACGAATACGTGATATTCGATGTTTCCAATCGTTTTGCATCGACGGTAGGTAAGGATTCACTTCCCAGCGCCCGCAATCGTTCTTTCTATCTATAATTAGCACGAAGGCGTGTTATTCGATGTTTTCAATCGTTTGCATCGACGGTAGATAAGGATTCACTTCCCAGCTCCCTTAATCGTTCTTTCTATCGATAATTGGCACGAATACGTGATATTCGATGTTTCCAATCGTTTTGCATCGACGGTAGGTAAGGATTCACTTCCCAGCTGCCGCAATCGTTGTTTCTATCGATAATTGGCACGAATAGGTTAAATTCGATGTTTCCATTCGTCCTGCATCGACGGTAGGTAAAGATTCACTTCCAAGCTCCCGCAATCGTTCTTTCTATCGATAATTGGCACGAATACGTGATATTCGATGTTTCCAATTGTTTTGCATCGACTGTAGGTAAAGATTCACTTCCCAGCGCCCGCAATCGTTCTTTCTATCGATAATTGGCACGAATACGTGATATTCGATGTTTCCAATCGTTTTGCATCGATGGTAGGTATGGATTCACTTCCCAGCGCCCGCAATCGTTCTTTCTATCGATAATTGGCACGAATACGTGATATTCGATGTTTCCAATCGTTTTGCATCGACGGTAGGTAAGGATTCACTTCCCAGCTCCCGCAATCGTTCTTTCTATCGATAATTGGCACGAATACGTGATATTCGATGTTTCCAATCGCTTTGCATCGACGGTAGGTAAGGATTCACTTCCCAGCTCCCGCAATCGGTCTTTCCATCGATAATTGGGACGAATACGTGATATTCGATGTTTCCAATCGTTTTGCATCGACGGTAGGTAAGGATTCACTTCCCAGCGCCCGCAATCGTTCTTTCTATCTATAATTGGCACGAAGGCGTGTTATTCGATGTTTTCAATCGTTTGCATCGACGGTAGATAAGGATTCACTTCCCAGCTCCCGCAATCGTTCTTTCTATCGATAATTGGCACGAATACGTGATAT
Organism: Nomada ferruginata; assembly: GCA_963583965.1. Taxonomy (NCBI): domain Eukaryota; kingdom Metazoa; phylum Arthropoda; class Insecta; order Hymenoptera; family Apidae; genus Nomada; species Nomada ferruginata. Next base: position 3,345,894 of record OY757218.1, read on the forward strand.
TCGATGTTTCCAATCGTTTTGCATCAACGGTAGGTAAGGATTCACTTCCCAGCTGCCGCAATCGTTGTTTCTATCGATAATTGGCACGAATAGGTTAAATTCGATGTTTCCATTCGTCCTGCATCGACGGTAGGTAAAGATTCACTTCCAAGCTCCCGCAATCGTTCTTTCTATCGATAATTGGCACGAATACGTGATATTCGATGTTTCCAATCGTTTTGCATCGACTGTAGGTAAAGATTCACTTCCCAGCGCCCGCAATCGTTCTTTCTATCGATAATTGGCACGAATACGTGATATTCGATGTTTCCAATCGTTTTGCATCGACGGTAGGTAACGATTCACTTCCCAGCTCCCGCAATCGTTCTTTCTAACGATAATTGGCACGAATACGTGATATTCGATGTTTCCAATCGTTTTGCATCGATGGTAGGTAAGGATTCACTTCCCAGCGCCCGCAATCGTTCTTTCTATCGATAATTGGCACGAATACGTGATATTCGATGTTTTCAATCGTTTGCATCGACGGTTGATAAGGATTCACTTCCCAGCTCCCGCAATCGTTCTTTGTATCGATAATTGGCACGAATACGTGATATTCGATGTTTCCAATCGTTTTGCATCGACGGTAGGTAAGGATTCACTTCCCAGCTGCCGCAATCGTTGTTTCTATCGATAATTGGCACGAATAGGTTAAATTCGATGTTTCCATTCGTCCTGCATCGACGGTAGGTAAAGATTCACTTCCAAGCTCCCGCAATCGTTCTTTCTATCGATAATTGGCACGAATACGTGATATTCGATGTTTCCAATCGTTTTGCATCGATGGAAGGTAAGGATTCACATCCCAGCGCCCGCAATCGTTCTTTCTATCGATAATTGGCACGAATACGTGATATTCGATCTTTCCAACCGTTTTGCATCGACGGTAGGTAAGGATTCACTTCCCAGCTCCTGCAATCGTTTTTTCTATCGATCTTTGGCACGAATACGTGATATTCGATGTTTCCAATCGTTTTGCATCGACTGTAGGTAAAGATTCACTTCCCAGCGCCCGCAATCGTTCTTTCTATCGATAATTGGCACGAATACGTGATATTCGAAGTTTCCAATCGTTTTGCATCGACGGTAGGTAAGGATTCACTTCCCAGCGCCCGCAATCGTTCTTTCCAACGATAATTGGCACGAATACGTGATATTCGATGTTTCCAATCGTTTTGCATCGATGGTAGGTAAGGATTCACTTCCCAGCGCCCGCAATCGTTCTTTCTATCAATAATTGGCACGAATACGTGATATTCGATGTTTCCAATCGTTTTGCATCGACGGTAGGTAAGGATTCACTTCCCAGCTCCCGCAATCGTTCTTTCTATCGATAATTGGCACGAATACGTGATATTCGATGTTTCCAATCGCTTTGCATCGACGGTAGGTAAGGATTCACTTCCCAGCTCCCGCAATCGGTCTTTCCATCGATAATTGGCACGAATACGTGATATTCGATGTTTCCAATCGTTTTGCATCGACGGTAGGTAAGGATTCACTTCCCAGCGCCCGCAATCGTTCTTTCTATCTATAATTGTCACGAAGGCGTGTTATTCGATGTTTTCAATCGTTTGCATCGACGGTAGATAAGGATTCACTTCCCAGCTCCCGCAATCGTTCTTTCTATCGATAATTGGCACGAATACGTGATATTCGATGTTTCCAATCGTTTTGCATCAACGGTAGGTAAGGATTCACTTCCCAGCTGCCGCAATCGTTGTTTCTATCGATAATTGGCACGAATAGGTTAAATTCGATGTTTCCATTCGTCCTGCATCGACGGTAGGTAAAGATTCACTTCCAAGCTCCCGCAATCGTTCTTTCTATCGATAATTGGCACGAATACGTGATATTCGATGTTTCCAATCGTTTTGCATCGACTGTAGGTAAAGATTCACTTCCCAGCGCCCGCAATCGTTCTTTCTATCGATAATTGGCACGAATACGTGATATTCGATGTTTCCAATCGTTTTGCATCGACGGTAGGTAAGGATTCACTTCCCAGCTCCTGCAATCGTTCTTTCTATCGATAATTGGCACGAATACGTGATATTCGATGTTTCCAATCGTTTTGCATCGACGGTAGGTAAGGATTCACTTCCCAGCTCCTGCAATCGTTCTTTCTAACGATAATTGGCACGAATACGTGATATTCGATGTTTCCAATCGTTTTGCATCGATGGTAGGTAAGGATTCACTTCCCAGCGCCCGCAACCGTTCTTTCTATCGATAATTGGCACGAATACGTGATATTCGATGTTTCCAATCGCTTTGCATCGACGGTAGGTAAGGATTCACTTCGCAGCTGCCGCAATCGTTGTTTCTATCGATAATTGGCACGAATAGGTTAAATTCGATGTTTCCATTCGTCCTGCATCGACGGTAGGTAAAGATTCACTTCCAAGCTCCCGCAATCGTTCTTTCTATCGATAATTGGCACGAATACGTGATATTCGATGTTTCCAATCGTTTTGCATCGATGGAAGGTAAGGATTCACATCCCAGCGCCCGCAATCGTTCTTTCTATCGATAATTGGCACGAATACGTGATATTCGATCTTTCCAACCGTTTTGCATCGACGGTAGGTAAGGATTCACTTCCCAGCGCCCGCAATCGTTTTTTCTATCGATCTTTGGCACGAATACGTGATATTCGATTTTTCCAATCGTTTTGCATCGACTGTAGGTAAAGATTCACTTCCCAGCGCCCGCAATCGTTCTTTCTATCGATAATTGGCACGACTACGTGATATTCGATGTTTCCAATCGTTTTGCATCGACGGTAGGTAAGGATTCACTTCCCAGCTCCCGCAATCGTTCTTTCTATCGATAATTGGCACGAATACGTGATATTCGATGTTTCCAATCGTTTTGCATCGATGGTAGGTAAGGATTCACTTCCCAGCGCCCGCAATCGTACTTTCTATCGATAATTGGCACGAATACGTGATATTCGATGTTTCCAATCGTTTTGCATCGACGGTAGGTAAGGATTCACTTCCCAGCTCCCGCAATCGTTCTTTCCAACGATAATTGGCACGAATACTTGATATTCGATGTTTCCAATCGTTTTGCATCGATGGTAGGTAAGGATTCACTTCCCAGCGCCCGCAATCGTTCTTTCTATCGATAATTGGCACGAATACGTGATATTCGATGTTTCCAATCGTTTTGCATCGACTGTAGGTAAAGATTCACTTCCCAGCGCCCGCAATCGTTCTTTCTATCGATAATTGGCACGAATACGTGATATTCGATGTTTCCAATCGTTTTGCATCGACGGTAGGTAAGGATTCACTTCCCAGCTCCCGCAATCGTTCTTTCTATCGATAATTGGCACGAATACGTGATATTCGATGTTTCCAATCGTTTTGCATCGACGGTAGGTAAGGATTCACTTCCCAGCTCCCGCAATCGTTCTTTCTATCGATAATTGGCACGAATACGTGATATTCGATGTTTCCAATCGCTTTGCATCGACGGTAGGTAAGGATTCACTTCCCAGCGCCCGCAATCGTTCTTTCTATCTATAATTGGCACGAAGGCGTGTTATTCGATGTTTTCAATCGTTTGCATCGACGGTCGATAAGGATTCACTTCCCAGCTCCCGCAATCGTTCTTTCTATCGATAATTGGCACGAATACGTGATATTCGATGTTTCCAATCGTTTTGCATCGATGGAAGGTAAGGATTCACATCCCAGCGCCCGCAATCGTTCTTTCTATCGATAATTGGCACGAATACGTGATATTCGATCTTTCCAACCGTTTTGCATCGACGGTAGGTAAGGATTCACTTCCCAGCGCCCGCAATCGTTTTTTCTATCGATCTTTGGCACGAATACGTGATATTCGATGTTTCCAATCGTTTTGCATCGACTGTAGGTAAAGATTCACTTCCCAGCGCCCGCAATCGTTCTTTCTATCGATAATTGGCACGAATACGTGATATTCGATGTTTCCAATCGTTTTGCATCGACGGTAGGTAAGGATTCACTTCCCAGCTCCCGCAATCGTTCTTTCTATCGATAATTGGCACGAATACGTGATATTCGATGTTTCCCATCGTTTTGCATCGACGGTAGGTAAGGATTCACTTCCCAGCTCCCGCAATCGTTCTTTCCAACGATAATTGGCACGAATACGTGATATTCGATGTTTCCAATCGTTTTGCATCGATGGTAGGTAAGGATTCACTTCCCAGCGCCCGCAATCGTTCTTTCTATCGATAATTGGCACGAATACGTGATATTCGATGTTTCCAATCGTTTTGCATCGACGGTAGGTAAGGATTCACTTCCCAGCTCCCGCAATCGTTCTTTCTATCGATAATTGGCACGAATACGTGATATTCGATGTTTCCAATCGCTTTGCATCGACGGCAGGTAAGGATTCACTTCCCAGCTCCCGCAATCGGTCTTTCCATCGATAATTGGGACGAATACGTGATATTCGATGTTTCCAATCGTTTTGCATCGACGGTAGGTAAGGATTCACTTCCCAGCGCCCGCAATCGTTCTTTCTATCTATAATTGGCACGAAGGCGTGTTATTCGATGTTTTCAATCGTTTGCATCGACGGTCGATAAGGATTCACTTCCCAGCTCCCGCAATCGTTCTTTCTATCGATAATTGGCACGAATACGTGATATTCGATGTTTCCAATCGTTTTGCATCGACGGTAGGTAAGGATTCACTTCCCAGCTCCCGCAATCGTTCTTTCTATCGATAATTGGCACGAATACGTGATATTCGATGTTTCCAATCGTTTTGCATCGACGGTAGGTAAGGATTCACTTCCCAGCTCCCGCAATCGTTCTTTCCAACGATAATTGGCACGAATACGTGATATTCGATGTTTCCAATCGTTTTGCATCGATGGTAGGTAAGGATTCACTTCCCAGCGCCCGCAATCGTTCTTTCTATCGATAATTGGCACGAATACGTGATATTCGATGTTTCCAATCGTTTTGCACCGACTGTAGGTAAAGATTCACTTCCCAGCGCCCGCAATCGTTCTTTCTATCGATAATTGGCACGAATACGTGATATTCGATGTTTCCAATCGTTTTGCATCGACGGTAGGTAAGGATTCACTTCCCAGCTCCCGCAATCGTTCTTTCTATCGATAATTGGCACGAATACGTGATATTCGATGTTTCCAATCGTTTTGCATCGACGGTAGGTAAGGATTCACTTCCCAGCTCCCGCAATCGTTCTTTCTATCGATAATTGGCACGAATACGTGATATTCGATGTTTCCAATCGCTTTGCATCGACGGTAGGTAAGGATTCACTTCCCAGCTCCCGCAATCGGTCTTTCCATCGATAATTGGCACGAATACGTGATATTCGATGTTTCCAATCGTTTTGCATCGACGGTAGGTAAGGATTCACTTCCCAGCTGCCGCAATCGTTGTTTCTATCGATAATTGGCACGAATAGGTTAAATTCGATGTTTCCATTCGTCCTGCATCGACGGTAGGTAAAGATTCACTTCCAAGCTCCCGCAATCGTTCTTTCTATCGATAATTGGCACGAATACGTGATATTCGATGTTTCCAATCGTTTTGCATCGACTGTAGGTAAAGATTCACTTCCCAGCGCCCGCAATCGTTCTTTCTATCGATAATTGGCACGAATACGTGATATTCGATGTTTCCAATCGTTTTGCATCGACGGTAGGTAAGGATTCACTTCCCAGCTCCCGCAATCGTTCTTTCTAACGATAATTGGCACGAATACGTGATATTCGATGTTTCCAATCGTTTTGCATCGATGGTAGGTAAGGATTCACTTCCCAGCTGCCGCAATCGTTGTTTCTAACGATCTTTGGCACGAATACGTGATATTCGATGTTTCCATTCGTCCTGCATCGACGGTAGGTAAGGATTCACTTCCCAGCTGCCGCAATCGTTGTTTCTATCGATAATTGGCACGAATAGGTTAAATTCGATGTTTCCATTCGTCCTGCATCGACGGTAGGTAAAGATTCACTTCCAAGCTCCCGCAATCGTTCTTTCTATCGATAATTGGCACGAATACGTGATATTCGATGTTTCCAATCGTTTTGCATCGACTGTAGGTAAAGATTCACTTCCCAGCGCCCGCAATCGTTCTTTCTATCGATAATTGGCACGAATACGTGATATTCGATGTTTCCAATCGTTTTGCATCGACGGTAGGTAAGGATTCACTTCCCAGCTCCTGCAATCGTTCTTTCTATCGATAATTGGCACGAATACGTGATATTCGATGTTTCCAATCGTTTTGCATCGACGGTAGGTAAGGATTCACTTCCCAGCTCCTGCAATCGTTCTTTCTAACGATAATTGGCACGAATACGTGATATTCGATGTTTCCAATCGTTTTGCATCGATGGTAGGTAAGGATTCACTTCCCAGCGCCCGCAATCGTTCTTTCTATCGATAATTGGCACGAATACGTGATATTCGATGTTTCCAATCGCTTTGCATCGACGGTAGGTAAGGATTCACTTCGCAGCTGCCGCAATCGTTGTTTCTATCGATAATTGGCACGAATAGGTTAAATTCGATGTTTCCATTCGTCCTGCATCGACGGTAGGTAAAGATTCACTTCCAAGCTCCCGCAATCGTTCTTTCTATCGATAATTGGCACGAATACGTGATATTCGATGTTTCCAATCGTTTTGCATCGACGGTAGGTAAGGATTCACTTCCCAGCTCCCGCAATCGTTCATTCTATCGATAATTGGCACGAATACGTGATATTCGATGTTTCCAATCGTTTTGCATCGATGGTAGGTAAGGATTCACTACCCAGCGCCCGCAATCGTACTTTCTATCGATAATTGGCACGAATACGTGATATTCGATGTTTCCAATCGTTTTGCATCGACGGTAGGTAAGGATTCACTTCCCAGCTCCCGCAATCGTTCTTTCCAACGATAATTGGCACGAATACTTGATATTCGATGTTTCCAATCGTTTTGCATCGATGGTAGGTAAGGATTCACTTCCCAGCGCCCGCAATCGTTCTTTCTATCGATAATTGGCACGAATACGTGATATTCGATGTTTCCAATCGTTTTGCATCGACTGTAGGTAAAGATTCACTTCCCAGCGCCCGCAATCGTTCTTTCTATCGATAATTGGCACGAATACGTGATATTCGATGTTTCCAATCGTTTTGCATCGACGGTAGGTAAGGATTCACTTCCCAGCTCCCGCAATCGTTCTTTCTATCGATAATTGGCACGAATACGTGATATTCGATGTTTCCAATCGTTTTGCATCGACGGTAGGTAAGGATTCACTTCCCAGCTCCCGCAATCGTTCTTTCTATCGATAATTGGCACGAATACGTGATATTCGATGTTTCCAATCGCTTTGCATCGACGGTAGGTAAGGATTCACTTCCCACCTCCCGCAATCGGTCTTTCCATCGATAATTGGGACGAATACGTGATATTCGATGTTTCCAATCGTTTTGCATCGACGGTAGGTCAGGATTCACTTCCCAGCGCCCGCAATCGTTCTTTCTATCTATAATTGGCACGAAGGCGTGTTATTCGATGTTTTCAATCGTTTGCATCGACGGTCGATAAGGATTCACTTCCCAGCTCCCGCAATCGTTCTTTCTATCGATAATTGGCACGAATACGTGATATTCGATGTTTCCAATCGTTTTGCATCGATGGAAGGTAAGGATTCACATCCCAGCGCCCGCAATCGTTCTTTCTATCGATAATTGGCACGAATACGTGATATTCGATCTTTCCAACCGTTTTGCATCGACGGTAGGTAAGGATTCACTTCCCAGCGCCCGCAATCGTTTTTTCTATCGATCTTTGGCACGAATACGTGATATTCGATGTTTCCAATCGTTTTGCATCGACTGTAGGTAAAGATTCACTTCCCAGCGCCCGCAATCGTTCTTTCTATCGATAATTGGCACGAATACGTGATATTCGATGTTTCCAACCGTTTTGCATCGACGGTAGGTAAGGATTCACTTCCCAGCTCCCGCAATCGTTCTTTCCAACGATAATTGGCACGAATACGTGATATTCGATGTTTCCAATCGTTTTGCATCGACGGTAGGTAAGGATTCACTTCCCAGCGCCCGCAATCGTTTTTTCTATCGATCTTTGGCACGAATACGTGATATTCGATGTTTCCATTCGTCCTGCATCGACGGTAGGTAAAGATTCACTTCCAAGCTCCCGCAATCGTTCTTTCTATCGATAATTGGCACGAATACGTGATATTCGATGTTTCCAATCGTTTTGCATCGACGGTAGGTAAGGATTCACTTCCCAGCTCCCGCAATCGGTCTTTCTATCGATAATTGGCACGAATACGTGATATTCGATGTTTCCAATCGTTTTGCATCGACGGTAGGTAAGGATTCACTTCCCAGCGCCCGCAATCGTTTTTTCTATCGATCTTTGGCACGAATACGTGATATTCGATGTTTCCAATCGTTTTGCATCGACTGCAGGTAAAGATTCACTTCCCAGCGCCCGCAATCGTTCTTTCTATCGATAATTGGCACGAATACGTGATATTCGATGTTTCCAATCGTTTTGCATCGACGGTAGGTAAGGATTCACTTCCCAGCTCCCGCAATCGTTCTTTCTATCGATAATTGGCACGAATACGTGATATTCGATGTTTCCAATCGCTTTGCATCGACGGTAGGTAAGGATTCACTTCCCAGCTCCCGCAATCGGTCTTTCCATCGATAATTGGCACGAATACGTGATATTCGATGTTTCCAATCGTTTTGCATCGACGGTAGGTAAGGATTCACTTCCCAGCTGCCGCAATCGTTGTTTCTATCGATAATTGGCACGAATAGGTTAAATTCGATGTTTCCATTCGTCCTGCATCGACGGTAGGTAAAGATTCACTTCCAAGCTCCCGCAATCGTTCTTTCTATCGATAATTGGCACGAATACGTGATATTCGATGTTTCCAATCGTTTTGCATCGACTGTAGGTAAAGATTCACTTCCCAGCGCCCGCAATCGTTCTTTCTATCGATAATTGGCACGAATACGTGATATTCGATGTTTCCAATCGTTTTGCATCGACGGTAGGTAAGGATTCACTTCCCAGCTCCCGCAATCGTTCTTTCTAACGATAATTGGCACGAATACGTGATATTCGATGTTTCCAATCGTTTTGCATCGATGGTAGGTAAGGATTCACTTCCCAGCTGCCGCAATCGTTGTTTCTAACGATCTTTGGCACGAATACGTGATATTCGATGTTTCCATTCGTCCTGCATCGACGGTAGGTAAGGATTCACTTCCCAGCTGCCGCAATCGTTGTTTCTATCGATAATTGGCACGAATAGGTTAAATTCGATGTTTCCATTCGTCCTGCATCGACGGTAGGTAAAGATTCACTTCCAAGCTCCCGCAATCGTTCTTTCTATCGATAATTGGCACGAATACGTGATATTCGATGTTTCCAATCGTTTTGCATCGACTGTAGGTAAAGATTCACTTCCCAGCGCCCGCAATCGTTCTTTCTATCGATAATTGGCACGAATACGTGATATTCGATGTTTCCAATCGTTTTGCATCGACGGTAGGTAAGGATTCACTTCCCAGCTCCTGCAATCGTTCTTTCTATCGATAATTGGCACGAATACGTGATATTCGATGTTTCCAATCGTTTTGCATCGACGGTAGGTAAGGATTCACTTCCCAGCTCCTGCAATCGTTCTTTCTAACGATAATTGGCACGAATACGTGATATTCGATGTTTCCAATCGTTTTGCATCGATGGTAGGTAAGGATTCACTTCCCAGCGCCCGCAATCGTTCTTTCTATCGATAATTGGCACGAATACGTGATATTCGATGTTTCCAATCGCTTTGCATCGACGGTAGGTAAGGATTCACTTCGCAGCTGCCGCAATCGTTGTTTCTATCGATAATTGGCACGAATAGGTTAAATTCGATGTTTCCATTCGTCCTGCATCGACGGTAGGTAAAGATTCACTTCCAAGCTCCCGCAATCGTTCTTTCTATCGATAATTGGCACGAATACGTGATATTCGATGTTTCCAATCGTTTTGCATCGACGGTAGGTAAGGATTCACTTCCCAGCTCCCGCAATCGTTCATTCTATCGATAATTGGCACGAATACGTGATATTCGATGTTTCCAATCGTTTTGCATCGATGGTAGGTAAGGATTCACTTCCCAGCGCCCGCAATCGTACTTTCTATCGATAATTGGCACGAATACGTGATATTCGATGTTTCCAATCGTTTTGCATCGACGGTAGGTAAGGATTCACTTCCCAGCTCCCGCAATCGTTCTTTCCAACGATAATTGGCACGAATACTTGATATTCGATGTTTCCAATCGTTTTGCATCGATGGTAGGTAAGGATTCACTTCCCAGCGCCCGCAATCGTTCTTTCTATCGATAATTGGCACGAATACGTGATATTCGATGTTTCCAATCGTTTTGCATCGACTGTAGGTAAAGATTCACTTCCCAGCGCCCGCAATCGTTCTTTCTATCGATAATTGGCACGAATACGTGATATTCGATGTTTCCAATCGTTTTGCATCGACGGTAGGTAAGGATTCACTTCCCAGCTCCCGCAATCGTTCTTTCTATCGATAATTGGCACGAATACGTGATATTCGATGTTTCCAATCGTTTTGCATCGACGGTAGGTAAGGATTCACTTCCCAGCTCCCGCAATCGTTCTTTCTATCGATAATTGGCACGAATACGTGATATTCGATGTTTCCAATCGCTTTGCATCGACGGTAGGTAAGGATTCACTTCCCACCTCCCGCAATCGGTCTTTCCATCGATAATTGGGACGAATACGTGATATTCGATGTTTCCAATCGTTTTGCATCGACGGTAGGTCAGGATTCACTTCCCAGCGCCCGCAATCGTTCTTTCTATCTATAATTGGCACGAAGGCGTGTTATTCGATGTTTTCAATCGTTTGCATCGACGGTCGATAAGGATTCACTTCCCAGCTCCCGCAATCGTTCTTTCTATCGATAATTGGCACGAATACGTGATATTCGATGTTTCCAATCGTTTTGCATCGATGGAAGGTAAGGATTCACATCCCAGCGCCCGCAATCGTTCTTTCTATCGATAATTGGCACGAATACGTGATATTCGATCTTTCCAACCGTTTTGCATCGACGGTAGGTAAGGATTCACTTCCCAGCGCCCGCAATCGTTTTTTCTATCGATCTTTGGCACGAATACGTGATATTCGATGTTTCCAATCGTTTTGCATCGACTGTAGGTAAAGATTCACTTCCCAGCGCCCGCAATCGTTCTTTCTATCGATAATTGGCACGAATACGTGATATTCGATGTTTCCAACCGTTTTGCATCGACGGTAGGTAAGGATTCACTTCCCAGCTCCCGCAATCGTTCTTTCCAACGATAATTGGCACGAATACGTGATATTCGATGTTTCCAATCGTTTTGCATCGACGGTAGGTAAGGATTCACTTCCCAGCGCCCGCAATCGTTTTTTCTATCGATCTTTGGCACGAATACGTGATATTCGATGTTTCCATTCGTCCTGCATCGACGGTAGGTAAAGATTCACTTCCAAGCTCCCGCAATCGTTCTTTCTATCGATAATTGGCACGAATACGTGATATTCGATGTTTCCAATCGTTTTGCATCGACGGTAGGTAAGGATTCACTTCCCAGCTCCCGCAATCGGTCTTTCTATCGATAATTGGCACGAATACGTGATATTCGATGTTTCCAATCGTTTTGCATCGACGGTAGGTAAGGATTCACTTCCCAGCGCCCGCAATCGTTTTTTCTATCGATCTTTGGCACGAATACGTGATATTCGATGTTTCCAATCGTTTTGCATCGACTGCAGGTAAAGATTCACTTCCCAGCGCCCGCAATCGTTCTTTCTATCGATAATTGGCACGAATACGTGATATTCGATGTTTCCAATCGTTTTGCATCGACTGCAGGTAAAGATTCACTTCCCAGCGCCCGCAATCGTTCTTTCTATCGATAATTGGCACGAATACGTGATATTCGATGTTTCCAATCGTTTTGCATCGACGGTAGGTAAGGATTCACTTCCCAGCTCCCGCAATCGTTCTTTCTATCGATAATTGGCACGAATACGTGATATTCGATGTTTCCAATCGTTTTGCATCGATGGTAGGTAAGGATTCACTTCCCAGCGCCCGCAATCGTTCTTTCTATCGATAATTGGCACGAATACGTGATATTCGATGTTTCCAATCGTTTTGCATCGACGGTAGGTAAGGATTCACTTCCCAGCTCCCGCAATCGTTCTTTCCAACGATAATTGGCACGAATACGTGATATTCGATGTTTCCAATCGTTTTGCATCGATGGTAGGTAAGGATTCACTTCCCAGCGCCCGCAATCGTTCTTTCTATCGATAATTGGCACGAATACGTGATATTCGATGTTTCCAATCGTTTTGCATCGACGGTAGGTAAGGATTCACTTCCCAGCTCCCGCAATCGTTCTTTCTATCGATAATTGGCACGAATACGTGATATTCGATGTTTCCAATCGTTTTGCATCGATGGTAGGTAAGGATTCACTTCCCAGCGCCCGCAATCGTACTTTCTATCGATAATTGGCACGAATACGTGATATTCGATGTTTCCAATCGTTTTGCATCGACGGTAGGTAAGGATTCACTTCCCAGCTCCCGCAATCGTTCTTTCCAACGATAATTGGCACGAATACTTGATATTCGATGTTTCCAATCGTTTTGCATCGATGGTAGGTAAGGATTCACTTCCCAGCGCCCGCAATCGTTCTTTCTATCGATAATTGGCACGAATACGTGATATTCGATGTTTCCAATCGTTTTGCATCGACTGTAGGTAAAGATTCACTTCCCAGCGCCCGCAATCGTTCTTTCTATCGATAATTGGCACGAATACGTGATATTCGATGTTTCCAATCGTTTTGCATCGACGGTAGGTAAGGATTCACTTCCCAGCTCCCGCAATCGTTCTTTCTATCGATAATTGGCACGAATACGTGATATTCGATGTTTCCAATCGTTTTGCATCGACGGTAGGTAAGGATTCACTTCCCAGCTCCCGCAATCGTTCTTTCTATCGATAATTGGCACGAATACGTGATATTCGATGTTTCCAATCGCTTTGCATCGACGGTAGGTAAGGATTCACTTCCCACCTCCCGCAATCGGTCTTTCCATCGATAATTGGGACGAATACGTGATATTCGATGTTTCCAATCGTTTTGCATCGACGGTAGGTAAGGATTCACTTCCCAGCGCCCGCAATCGTTCTTTCTATCTATAATTGGCACGAAGGCGTGTTATTCGATGTTTTCAATCGTTTGCATCGACGGTCGATAAGGATTCACTTCCCAGCTCCCGCAATCGTTCTTTCTATCGATAATTGGCACGAATACGTGATATTCGATGTTTCCAATCGTTTTGCATCGATGGAAGGTAAGGATTCACTTCCCAGCGCCCGCAATCGTTCTTTCTATCGATAATTGGCACGAATACGTGATATTCGATGTTTCCAATCGTTTTGCATCGACGGTAGGTAAGGATTCACTTCCCAGCTCCCGCAATCGTTCTTTCTATCGATAATTGGCACGAATACGTGATATTCGATGTTTCCAATCGTTTTGCATCGACGGTAGGTAAGGATTCACTTCCCAGCTCCCGCAATCGTTCTTTCCAACGATAATTGGCACGAATACGTGATATTCGATGTTTCCAATCGTTTTGCATCGATGGTAGGTAAGGATTCACTTCCCAGCGCCCGCAATCGTTCTTTCTATCGATAATTGGCACGAATACGTGATATTCGATGTTTCCAATCGTTTTGCATCGACGGTAGGTAAGGATTCACTTCCCAGCTCCCGCAATCGTTCTTTCTATCGATAATTGGCACGAATACGTGATATTCGATGTTTCCAATCGCTTTGCATCGACGGCAGGTAAGGATTCACTTCCCAGCTCCCGCAATCGGTCTTTCCATCGATAATTGGGACGAATACGTGATATTCGATGTTTCCAATCGTTTTGCATCGACGGTAGGTAAGGATTCACTTCCCAGCGCCCGCAATCGTTCTTTCTATCTATAATTGGCACGAAGGCGTGTTATTCGATGTTTTCAATCGTTTGCATCGACGGTCGATAAGGATTCACTTCCCAGCTCCCGCAATCGTTCTTTCTATCGATAATTGGCACGAATACGTGATATTCGATGTTTCCAATCGTTTTGCATCGACGGTAGGTAAGGATTCACTTCCCAGCTCCCGCAATCGTTCTTTCTATCGATAATTGGCACGAATACGTGATATTCGATGTTTCCAATCGTTTTGCATCGACGGTAGGTAAGGATTCACTTCCCAGCTCCCGCAATCGTTCTTTCCAACGATAATTGGCACGAATACGTGATATTCGATGTTTCCAATCGTTTTGCATCGATGGTAGGTAAGGATTCACTTCCCAGCGCCCGCAATCGTTCTTTCTATCGATAATTGGCACGAATACGTGATATTCGATGTTTCCAATCGTTTTGCATCGACGGTAGGTAAGGATTCACTTCCCAGCGCCCGCAATCGTTTTTTCTATCGATCTTTGGCACGAATACGTGATATTCGATGTTTCCAATCGTTTTGCATCGACTGTAGGTAAAGATTCACTTCCCAGCGCCCGCAATCGTTCTTTCTATCGATAATTGGCACGAATACGTGATATTCGATGTTTCCAATCGTTTTGCATCGACGGTAGGTAAGGATTCACTTCCCAGCTCCCGCAATCGTTCTTTCTATCGATAATTGGCACGAATACGTGATATTCGATGTTTCCAATCGTTTTGCATCGACGGTAGGTAAGGATTCACTTCCCAGCTCCCGCAATCGTTCTTTCTATCGATAATTGGCACGAATACGTGATATTCGATGTTTCCAATCGCTTTGCATCGACGGTAGGTAAGGATTCACTTCCCAGCTCCCGCAATCGGTCTTTCCATCGATAATTGGCACGAATACGTGATATTCGATGTTTCCAATCGTTTTGCATCGACGGTAGGTAAGGATTCACTTCCCAGCTGCCGCAATCGTTGTTTCTATCGATAATTGGCACGAATAGGTTAAATTCGATGTTTCCATTCGTCCTGCATCGACGGTAGGTAAAGATTCACTTCCAAGCTCCCGCAATCGTTCTTTCTATCGATAATTGGCACGAATACGTGATATTCGATGTTTCCAATCGTTTTGCATCGACTGTAGGTAAAGATTCACTTCCCAGCGCCCGCAATCGTTCTTTCTATCGATAATTGGCACGAATACGTGATATTCGATGTTTCCAATCGTTTTGCATCGACGGTAGGTAAGGATTCACTTCCCAGCTCCCGCAATCGTTCTTTCTAACGATAATTGGCACGAATACGTGATATTCGATGTTTCCAATCGTTTTGCATCGATGGTAGGTAAGGATTCACTTCCCAGCTGCCGCAATCGTTGTTTCTAACGATCTTTGGCACGAATACGTGATATTCGATGTTTCCATTCGTCCTGCATCGACGGTAGGTAAGGATTCACTTCCCAGCTGCCGCAATCGTTGTTTCTATCGATAATTGGCACGAATAGGTTAAATTCGATGTTTCCATTCGTCCTGCATCGACGGTAGGTAAAGATTCACTTCCAAGCTCCCGCAATCGTTCTTTCTATCGATAATTGGCACGAATACGTGATATTCGATGTTTCCAATCGTTTTGCATCGACTGTAGGTAAAGATTCACTTCCCAGCGCCCGCAATCGTTCTTTCTATCGATAATTGGCACGAATACGTGATATTCGATGTTTCCAATCGTTTTGCATCGACGGTAGGTAAGGATTCACTTCCCAGCTCCTGCAATCGTTCTTTCTATCGATAATTGGCACGAATACGTGATATTCGATGTTTCCAATCGTTTTGCATCGACGGTAGGTAAGGATTCACTTCCCAGCTCCTGCAATCGTTCTTTCTAACGATAATTGGCACGAATACGTGATATTCGATGTTTCCAATCGTTTTGCATCGATGGTAGGTACGGATTCACTTCCCAGCGCCCGCAATCGTTCTTTCTATCGATAATTGGCACGAATACGTGATATTCGATGTTTCCAATCGCTTTGCATCGACGGTAGGTAAGGATTCACTTCGCAGCTGCCGCAATCGTTGTTTCTATCGATAATTGGCACGAATAGGTTAAATTCGATGTTTCCATTCGTCCTGCATCGACGGTAGGTAAAGATTCACTTCCAAGCTCCCGCAATCGTTCTTTCTATCTATAATTGGCACGAATACGTGATATTCGATGTTTCCAATCGTTTTGCATCGATGGAAGGTAAGGATTCACATCCCAGCGCCCGCAATCGTTCTTTCTATCGATAATTGGCACGAATACGTGATATTCGATCTTTCCAACCGTTTTGCATCGACGGTAGGTAAGGATTCACTTCCCAGCGCCCGCAATCGTTTTTTCTATCGATCTTTGGCACGAATACGTGATATTCGATTTTTCCAATCGTTTTGCATCGACTGTAGGTAAAGATTCACTTCCCAGCGCCCGCAATCGTTCTTTCTATCGATAATTGGCACGACTACGTGATATTCGATGTTTCCAATCGTTTTGCATCGACGGTAGGTAAGGATTCACTTCCCAGCTCCCGCAATCGTTCTTTCTATCGATAATTGGCACGAATACGTGATATTCGATGTTTCCAATCGTTTTGCATCGATGGTAGGTAAGGATTCACTTCCCAGCGCCCGCAATCGTACTTTCTATCGATAATTGGCACGAATACGTGATATTCGATGTTTCCAATCGTTTTGCATCGACGGTAGGTAAGGATTCACTTCCCAGCTCCCGCAATCGTTCTTTCCAACGATAATTGGCACGAATACTTGATATTCGATGTTTCCAATCGTTTTGCATCGATGGTAGGTAAGGATTCACTTCCCAGCGCCCGCAATCGTTCTTTCTATCGATAATTGGCACGAATACGTGATATTCGATGTTTCCAATCGTTTTGCATCGACTGTAGGTAAAGATTCACTTCCCAGCGCCCGCAATCGTTCTTTCTATCGATAATTGGCACGAATACGTGATATTCGATGTTTCCAATCGTTTTGCATCGACGGTAGGTAAGGATTCACTTCCCAGCTCCCGCAATCGTTCTTTCTATCGATAATTGGCACGAATACGTGATATTCGATGTTTCCAATCGTTTTGCATCGACGGTAGGTAAGGATTCACTTCCCAGCTCCCGCAATCGTTCTTTCTATCGATAATTGGCACGAATACGTGATATTCGATGTTTCCAATCGCTTTGCATCGACGGTAGGTAAGGATTCACTTCCCACCTCCCGCAATCGGTCTTTCCATCGATAATTGGGACGAATACGTGATATTCGATGTTTCCAATCGTTTTGCATCGACGGTAGGTAAGGATTCACTTCCCAGCGCCCGCAATCGTTCTTTCTATCTATAATTGGCACGAAGGCGTGTTATTCGATGTTTTCAATCGTTTGCATCGACGGTCGATAAGGATTCACTTCCCAGCTCCCGCAATCGTTCTTTCTATCGATAATTGGCACGAATACGTGATATTCGATGTTTCCAATCGTTTTGCATCGATGGAAGGTAAGGATTCACATCCCAGCGCCCGCAATCGTTCTTTCTATCGATAATTGGCACGAATACGTGATATTCGATCTTTCCAACCGTTTTGCATCGACGGTAGGTAAGGATTCACTTCCCAGCGCCCGCAATCGTTTTTTCTATCGATCTTTGGCACGAATACGTGATATTCGATGTTTCCAATCGTTTTGCATCGACTGTAGGTAAAGATTCACTTCCCAGCGCCCGCAATCGTTCTTTCTATCGATAATTGGCACGAATACGTGATATTCGATGTTTCCAATCGTTTTGCATCGACGGTAGGTAAGGATTCACTTCCCAGCTCCCGCAATCGTTCTTTCTATCGATAATTGGCACGAATACGTGATATTCGATGTTTCCAATCGTTTTGCATCGACGGTAGGTAAGGATTCACTTCCCAGCTCCCGCAATCGTTCTTTCCAACGATAATTGGCACGAATACGTGATATTCGATGTTTCCAATCGTTTTGCATCGACGGTAGGTAAGGATTCACTTCCCAGCTCCCGCAATCGTTCTTTCTATCGATAATTAGCACGAATACGTGATATTCGATGTTTCCAATCGCTTTGCATCGACGGCAGGTAAGGATTCACTTCCCAGCTCCCGCAATCGGTCTTTCCATCGATAATTGGGACGAATACGTGATATTCGATGTTTCCAATCGTTTTGCATCGACGGTAGGTAAGGATTCACTTCCCAGCGCCCGCAATCGTTCTTTCTATCTATAATTGGCACGAAGGCGTGTTATTCGATGTTTTCAATCGTTTGCATCGACGGTCGATAAGGATTCACTTCCCAGCTCCCGCAATCGTTCTTTCTATCGATAATTGGCACGAATACGTGATATTCGATGTTTCCAATCGTTTTGCATCGACGGTAGGTAAGGATTCACTTCCCAGCTCCCGCAATCGTTCTTTCTATCGATAATTGGCACGAATACGTGATATTCGATGTTTCCAATCGTTTTGCATCGACGGTAGGTAAGGATTCACTTCCCAGCTCCCGCAATCGTTCTTTCCAACGATAATTGGCACGAATACGTGATATTCGATGTTTCCAATCGTTTTGCATCGATGGTAGGTAAGGATTCACTTCCCAGCGCCCGCAATCGTTCTTTCTATCGATAATTGGCACGAATACGTGATATTCGATGTTTCCAATCGTTTTGCATCGACGGTAGGTAAGGATTCACTTCCCAGCGCCCGCAATCGTTTTTTCTATCGATCTTTGGCACGAATACGTGATATTCGATGTTTCCAATCGTTTTGCATCGACTGTAGGTAAAGATTCACTTCCCAGCGCCCGCAATCGTTCTTTCTATCGATAATTGGCACGAATACGTGATATTCGATGTTTCCAATCGTTTTGCATCGACGGTAGGTAAGGATTCACTTCCCAGCTCCCGCAATCGTTCTTTCTATCGATAATTGGCACGAATACGTGATATTCGATGTTTCCAATCGTTTTGCATCGACGGTAGGTAAGGATTCACTTCCCAGCTCCCGCAATCGTTCTTTCTATCGATAATTGGCACGAATACGTGATATTCGATGTTTCCAATCGCTTTGCATCGACGGTAGGTAAGGATTCACTTCCCAGCTCCCGCAATCGGTCTTTCCATCGATAATTGGCACGAATACGTGATATTCGATGTTTCCAATCGTTTTGCATCGACGGTAGGTAAGGATTCACTTCCCAGCTGCCGCAATCGTTGTTTCTATCGATAATTGGCACGAATAGGTTAAATTCGATGTTTCCATTCGTCCTGCATCGACGGTAGGTAAAGATTCACTTCCAAGCTCCCGCAATCGTTCTTTCTATCGATAATTGGCACGAATACGTGATATTCGATGTTTCCAATCGTTTTGCATCGACTGTAGGTAAAGATTCACTTCCCAGCGCCCGCAATCGTTCTTTCTATCGATAATTGGCACGAATACGTGATATTCGATGTTTCCAATCGTTTTGCATCGACGGTAGGTAAGGATTCACTTCCCAGCTCCCGCAATCGTTCTTTCTAACGATAATTGGCACGAATACGTGATATTCGATGTTTCCAATCGTTTTGCATCGATGGTAGGTAAGGATTCACTTCCCAGCTGCCGCAATCGTTGTTTCTAACGATCTTTGGCACGAATACGTGATATTCGATGTTTCCATTCGTCCTGCATCGACGGTAGGTAAAGATTCACTTCCAAGCTCCCGCAATCGTTCTTTCTATCGATAATTGGCACGAATACGTGATATTCGATGTTTCCAATCGTTTTGCATCGACTGTAGGTAAAGATTCACTTCCCAGCGCCCGCAATCGTTCTTTCTATCGATAATTGGCACGAATACGTGATATTCGATGTTTCCAATCGTTTTGCATCGACGGTAGGTAAGGATTCACTTCCCAGCTCCTGCAATCGTTCTTTCTATCGATAATTGGCACGAATACGTGATATTCGATGTTTCCAATCGTTTTGCATCGACGGTAGGTAAGGATTCACTTCCCAGCTCCTGCAATCGTTCTTTCTAACGATAATTGGCACGAATACGTGATATTCGATGTTTCCAATCGTTTTGCATCGATGGTAGGTAAGGATTCACTTCCCAGCGCCGGCAATCGTTCTTTCTATCGATAATTGGCACGAATACGTGATATTCGATGTTTCCAATCGCTTTGCATCGACGGTAGGTAAGGATTCACTTCGCAGCTGCCGCAATCGTTGTTTCTATCGATAATTGGCACGAATAGGTTAAATTCGATGTTTCCATTCGTCCTGCATCGACGGTAGGTAAAGATTCACTTCCAAGCTCCCGCAATCGTTCTTTCTATCTATAATTGGCACGAATACGTGATATTCGATGTTTCCAATCGTTTTGCATCGATGGAAGGTAAGGATTCACATCCCAGCGCCCGCAATCGTTCTTTCTATCGATAATTGGCACGAATACGTGATATTCGATCTTTCCAACCGTTTTGCATCGACGGTAGGTAAGGATTCACTTCCCAGCGCCCGCAATCGTTTTTTCTATCGATCTTTGGCACGAATACGTGATATTCGATTTTTCCAATCGTTTTGCATCGACTGTAGGTAAAGATTCACTTCCCAGCGCCCGCAATCGTTCTTTCTATCGATAATTGGCACGACTACGTGATATTCGATGTTTCCAATCGTTTTGCATCGACGGTAGGTAAGGATTCACTTCCCAGCTCCCGCAATCGTTCTTTCTATCGATAATTGGCACGAATACGTGATATTCGATGTTTCCAATCGTTTTGCATCGATGGTAGGTAAGGATTCACTTCCCAGCGCCCGCAATCGTACTTTCTATCGATAATTGGCACGAATACGTGATATTCGATGTTTCCAATCGTTTTGCATCGACGGTAGGTAAGGATTCACTTCCCAGCGCCCGCAATCGTTCTTTCTATCGATAATTGGCACGAATACGTGATATTCGATGTTTCCAATCGTTTTGCATCGACTGTAGGTAAAGATTCACTTCCCAGCGCCCGCAATCGTTCTTTCTATCGATAATTGGCACGAATACGTGATATTCGATGTTTCCAATCGTTTTGCATCGACGGTAGGTAAGGATTCACTTCCCAGCTCCCGCAATCGTTCTTTCTATCGATAATTGGCACGAATACGTGATATTCGATGTTTCCAATCGTTTTGCATCGACGGTAGGTAAGGATTCACTTCCCAGCTCCCGCAATCGTTCTTTCTATCGATAATTGGCACGAATACGTGATATTCGATGTTTCCAATCGCTTTGCATCGACGGTAGGTAAGGATTCACTTCCCACCTCCCGCAATCGGTCTTTCCATCGATAATTGGGACGAATACGTGATATTCGATGTTTCCAATCGTTTTGCATCGACGGTAGGTAAGGATTCACTTCCCAGCGCCCGCAATCGTTCTTTCTATCTATAATTGGCACGAAGGCGTGTTATTCGATGTTTTCAATCGTTTGCATCGACGGTCGATAAGGATTCACTTCCCAGCTCCCGCAATCGTTCTTTCTATCGATAATTGGCACGAATACGTGATATTCGATGTTTCCAATCGTTTTGCATCGATGGAAGGTAAGGATTCACATCCCAGCGCCCGCAATCGTTCTTTCTATCGATAATTGGCACGAATACGTGATATTCGATCTTTCCAACCGTTTTGCATCGACGGTAGGTAAGGATTCACTTCCCAGCGCCCGCAATCGTTTTTTCTATCGATCTTTGGCACGAATACGTGATATTCGATGTTTCCAATCGTTTTGCATCGACTGTAGGTAAAGATTCACTTCCCAGCGCCCGCAATCGTTCTTTCTATCGATAATTGGCACGAATACGTGATATTCGATGTTTCCAATCGTTTTGCATCGACGGTAGGTAAGGATTCACTTCCCAGCTCCCGCAATCGTTCTTTCTATCGATAATTGGCACGAATACGTGATATTCGATGTTTCCAATCGTTTTGCATCGACGGTAGGTAAGGATTCACTTCCCAGCTCCCGCAATCGTTCTTTCCAACGATAATTGGCACGAATACGTGATATTCGATGTTTCCAATCGTTTTGCATCGACGGTAGGTAAGGATTCACTTCCCAGCTCCCGCAATCGTTCTTTCTATCGATAATTAGCACGAATACGTGATATTCGATGTTTCCAATCGCTTTGCATCGACGGCAGGTAAGGATTCACTTCCCAGCTCCCGCAATCGGTCTTTCCATCGATAATTGGGACGAATACGTGATATTCGATGTTTCCAATCGTTTTGCATCGACGGTAGGTAAGGATTCACTTCCCAGCGCCCGCAATCGTTCTTTCTATCTATAATTGGCACGAAGGCGTGTTATTCGATGTTTTCAATCGTTTGCATCGACGGTCGATAAGGATTCACTTCCCAGCTCCCGCAATCGTTCTTTCTATCGATAATTGGCACGAATACGTGATATTCGATGTTTCCAATCGTTTTGCATCGATGGAAGGTAAGGATTCACATCCCAGCGCCCGCAATCGTTCTTTCTATCGATAATTGGCACGAATACGTGATATTCGATCTTTCCAACCGTTTTGCATCGACGGTAGGTAAGGATTCACTTCCCAGCGCCCGCAATCGTTCTTTCTATCGATAATTGGCACGAATACGTGATATTCGATGTTTCCAATCGTTTTGCATCGACGGTAGGTAAGGATTCACTTCCCAGCGCCCGCAATCGTTCTTTCTATCTATAATTGGCACGAAGGCGTGTTATTCGATGTTTTCAATCGTTTGCATCGACGGTCGATAAGGATTCACTTCCCAGCTCCCGCAATCGTTCTTTCTATCGATAATTGGCACGAATACGTGATATTCGATGTTTCCAATCGTTTTGCATCGACTGTAGGTAAAGATTCACTTCCCAGCGCCCGCAATCGTTCTTTCTATCGATAATTGGCACGAATACGTGATATTCGATGTTTCCAATCGTTTTGCATCGACGGTAGGTAAGGATTCACTTCCCAGCTCCCGCAATCGTTCTTTCTATCGATAATTGGCACGAATACGTGATATTCGATGTTTCCAATCGTTTTGCATCGACGGTAGGTAAGGATTCACTTCCCAGCTCCCGCAATCGTTCTTTCCAACGATAATTGGCACGAATACGTGATATTCGATGTTTCCAATCGTTTTGCATCGACGGTAGGTAAGGATTCACTTCCCAGCTCCCGCAATCGTTCTTTCTATCGATAATTAGCACGAATACGTGATATTCGATGTTTCCAATCGCTTTGCATCGACGGCAGGTAAGGATTCACTTCCCAGCTCCCGCAATCGGTCTTTCCATCGATAATTGGGACGAATACGTGATATTCGATGTTTCCAATCGTTTTGCATCGACGGTAGGTAAGGATTCACTTCCCAGCGCCCGCAATCGTTCTTTCTATCTATAATTGGCACGAAGGCGTGTTATTCGATGTTTTCAATCGTTTGCATCGACGGTCGATAAGGATTCACTTCCCAGCTCCCGCAATCGTTCTTTCTATCGATAATTGGCACGAATACGTGATATTCGATGTTTCCAATCGTTTTGCATCGACGGTAGGTAAGGATTCACTTCCCAGCTCCCGCAATCGTTCTTTCTATCGATAATTGGCACGAATACGTGATATTCGATGTTTCCAATCGTTTTGCATCGACGGTAGGTAAGGATTCACTTCCCAGCTCCCGCAATCGTTCTTTCCAACGATAATTGGCACGAATACGTGATATTCGATGTTTCCAATCGTTTTGCATCGATGGTAGGTAAGGATTCACTTCCCAGCGCCCGCAATCGTTCTTTCTATCGATAATTGGCACGAATACGTGATATTCGATGTTTCCAATCGTTTTGCATCGACGGTAGGTAAGGATTCACTTCCCAGCGCCCGCAATCGTTTTTTCTATCGATCTTTGGCACGAATACGTGATATTCGATGTTTCCAATCGTTTTGCATCGACTGTAGGTAAAGATTCACTTCCCAGCGCCCGCAATCGTTCTTTCTATCGATAATTGGCACGAATACGTGATATTCGATGTTTCCAATCGTTTTGCATCGACGGTAGGTAAGGATTCACTTCCCAGCTCCCGCAATCGTTCTTTCTATCGATAATTGGCACGAATACGTGATATTCGATGTTTCCAATCGTTTTGCATCGACGGTAGGTAAGGATTCACTTCCCAGCTCCCGCAATCGTTCTTTCTATCGATAATTGGCACGAATACGTGATATTCGATGTTTCCAATCGCTTTGCATCGACGGTAGGTAAGGATTCACTTCCCAGCTCCCGCAATCGGTCTTTCCATCGATAATTGGCACGAATACGTGATATTCGATGTTTCCAATCGTTTTGCATCGACGGTAGGTAAGGATTCACTTCCCAGCTGCCGCAATCGTTGTTTCTATCGATAATTGGCACGAATAGGTTAAATTCGATGTTTCCATTCGTCCTGCATCGACGGTAGGTAAAGATTCACTTCCAAGCTCCCGCAATCGTTCTTTCTATCGATAATTGGCACGAATACGTGATATTCGATGTTTCCAATCGTTTTGCATCGACTGTAGGTAAAGATTCACTTCCCAGCGCCCGCAATCGTTCTTTCTATCGATAATTGGCACGAATACGTGATATTCGATGTTTCCAATCGTTTTGCATCGACGGTAGGTAAGGATTCACTTCCCAGCTCCCGCAATCGTTCTTTCTAACGATAATTGGCACGAATACGTGATATTCGATGTTTCCAATCGTTTTGCATCGATGGTAGGTAAGGATTCACTTCCCAGCTGCCGCAATCGTTGTTTCTAACGATCTTTGGCACGAATACGTGATATTCGATGTTTCCATTCGTCCTGCATCGACGGTAGGTAAAGATTCACTTCCAAGCTCCCGCAATCGTTCTTTCTATCGATAATTGGCACGAATACGTGATATTCGATGTTTCCAATCGTTTTGCATCGACGGTAGGTAAGGATTCACTTCCCAGCTCCCGCAATCGTTCTTTCTATCGATAATTGGCACGAATACGTGATATTCGATGTTTCCAATCGTTTTGCATCGACGGTAGGTAAGGATTCACTTCCCAGCTCCCGCAATCGTTCTTTCTATCGATAATTGGCACGAATACGTGATATTCGATGTTTCCAATCGCTTTGCATCGACGGTAGGTAAGGATTCACTTCCCAGCGCCCGCAATCGTTCTTTCTATCTATAATTGGCACGAAGGCGTGTTATTCGATGTTTTCAATCGTTTGCATCGACGGTCGATAAGGATTCACTTCCCAGCTCCCGCAATCGTTCTTTCTATCGATAATTGGCACGAATACGTGATATTCGATGTTTCCAATCGTTTTGCATCGATGGAAGGTAAGGATTCACATCCCAGCGCCCGCAATCGTTCTTTCTATCGATAATTGGCACGAATACGTGATATTCGATCTTTCCAACCGTTTTGCATCGACGGTAGGTAAGGATTCACTTCCCAGCGCCCGCAATCGTTTTTTCTATCGATCTTTGGCACGAATACGTGATATTCGATGTTTCCAATCGTTTTGCATCGACTGTAGGTAAAGATTCACTTCCCAGCGCCCGCAATCGTTCTTTCTATCGATAATTGGCACGAATACGTGATATTCGATGTTTCCAATCGTTTTGCATCGACGGTAGGTAAGGATTCACTTCCCAGCTCCCGCAATCGTTCTTTCTATCGATAATTGGCACGAATACGTGATATTCGATGTTTCCAATCGCTTTGCATCGACGGCAGGTAAGGATTCACTTCCCAGCTCCCGCAATCGGTCTTTCCATCGATAATTGGGACGAATACGTGATATTCGATGTTTCCAATCGTTTTGCATCGACGGTAGGTAAGGATTCACTTCCCAGCGCCCGCAATCGTTCTTTCTATCTATAATTGGCACGAAGGCGTGTTATTCGATGTTTTCAATCGTTTGCATCGACGGTCGATAAGGATTCACTTCCCAGCTCCCGCAATCGTTCTTTCTATCGATAATTGGCACGAATACGTGATATTCGATGTTTCCAATCGTTTTGCATCGACGGTAGGTAAGGATTCACTTCCCAGCTCCCGCAATCGTTCTTTCTATCGATAATTGGCACGAATACGTGATATTCGATGTTTCCAATCGTTTTGCATCGACGGTAGGTAAGGATTCACTTCCCAGCTCCCGCAATCGTTCTTTCCAACGATAATTGGCACGAATACGTGATATTCGATGTTTCCAATCGTTTTGCATCGATGGTAGGTAAGGATTCACTTCCCAGCGCCCGCAATCGTTCTTTCTATCGATAATTGGCACGAATACGTGATATTCGATGTTTCCAATCGTTTTGCATCGACGGTAGGTAAGGATTCACTTCCCAGCGCCCGCAATCGTTTTTTCTATCGATCTTTGGCACGAATACGTGATATTCGATGTTTCCAATCGTTTTGCATCGACTGTAGGTAAAGATTCACTTCCCAGCGCCCGCAATCGTTCTTTCTATCGATAATTGGCACGAATACGTGATATTCGATGTTTCCAATCGTTTTGCATCGACGGTAGGTAAGGATTCACTTCCCAGCTCCCGCAATCGTTCTTTCTATCGATAATTGGCACGAATACGTGATATTCGATGTTTCCAATCGTTTTGCATCGACGGTAGGTAAGGATTCACTTCCCAGCTCCCGCAATCGTTCTTTCTATCGATAATTGGCACGAATACGTGATATTCGATGTTTCCAATCGCTTTGCATCGACGGTAGGTAAGGATTCACTTCCCAGCTCCCGCAATCGGTCTTTCCATCGATAATTGGCACGAATACGTGATATTCGATGTTTCCAATCGTTTTGCATCGACGGTAGGTAAGGATTCACTTCCCAGCTGCCGCAATCGTTGTTTCTATCGATAATTGGCACGAATAGGTTAAATTCGATGTTTCCATTCGTCCTGCATCGACGGTAGGTAAAGATTCACTTCCAAGCTCCCGCAATCGTTCTTTCTATCGATAATTGGCACGAATACGTGATATTCGATGTTTCCAATCGTTTTGCATCGACTGTAGGTAAAGATTCACTTCCCAGCGCCCGCAATCGTTCTTTCTATCGATAATTGGCACGAATACGTGATATTCGATGTTTCCAATCGTTTTGCATCGACGGTAGGTAAGGATTCACTTCCCAGCTCCCGCAATCGTTCTTTCTAACGATAATTGGCACGAATACGTGATATTCGATGTTTCCAATCGTTTTGCATCGATGGTAGGTAAGGATTCACTTCCCAGCTGCCGCAATCGTTGTTTCTAACGATCTTTGGCACGAATACGTGATATTCGATGTTTCCATTCGTCCTGCATCGACGGTAGGTAAAGATTCACTTCCAAGCTCCCGCAATCGTTCTTTCTATCGATAATTGGCACGAATACGTGATATTCGATGTTTCCAATCGTTTTGCATCGACGGTAGGTAAGGATTCACTTCCCAGCTCCCGCAATCGTTCTTTCTATCGATAATTGGCACGAATACGTGATATTCGATGTTTCCAATCGTTTTGCATCGACGGTAGGTAAGGATTCACTTCCCAGCTCCCGCAATCGTTCTTTCTATCGATAATTGGCACGAATACGTGATATTCGATGTTTCCAATCGCTTTGCATCGACGGTAGGTAAGGATTCACTTCCCAGCGCCCGCAATCGTTCTTTCTATCTATAATTGGCACGAAGGCGTGTTATTCGATGTTTTCAATCGTTTGCATCGACGGTCGATAAGGATTCACTTCCCAGCTCCCGCAATCGTTCTTTCTATCGATAATTGGCACGAATACGTGATATTCGATGTTTCCAATCGTTTTGCATCGATGGAAGGTAAGGATTCACATCCCAGCGCCCGCAATCGTTCTTTCTATCGATAATTGGCACGAATACGTGATATTCGATCTTTCCAACCGTTTTGCATCGACGGTAGGTAAGGATTCACTTCCCAGCGCCCGCAATCGTTTTTTCTATCGATCTTTGGCACGAATACGTGATATTCGATGTTTCCAATCGTTTTGCATCGACTGTAGGTAAAGATTCACTTCCCAGCGCCCGCAATCGTTCTTTCTATCGATAATTGGCACGAATACGTGATATTCGATGTTTCCAATCGTTTTGCATCGACGGTAGGTAAGGATTCACTTCCCAGCTCCCGCAATCGTTCTTTCTATCGATAATTGGCACGAATACGTGATATTCGATGTTTCCCATCGTTTTGCATCGACGGTAGGTAAGGATTCACTTCCCAGCTCCCGCAATCGTTCTTTCCAACGATAATTGGCACGAATACGTGATATTCGATGTTTCCAATCGTTTTGCATCGATGGTAGGTAAGGATTCACTTCCCAGCGCCCGCAATCGTTCTTTCTATCGATAATTGGCACGAATACGTGATATTCGATGTTTCCAATCGTTTTGCATCGACGGTAGGTAAGGATTCACTTCCCAGCTCCCGCAATCGTTCTTTCTATCGATAATTGGCACGAATACGTGATATTCGATGTTTCCAATCGCTTTGCATCGACGGCAGGTAAGGATTCACTTCCCAGCTCCCGCAATCGGTCTTTCCATCGATAATTGGGACGAATACGTGATATTCGATGTTTCCAATCGTTTTGCATCGACGGTAGGTAAGGATTCACTTCCCAGCGCCCGCAATCGTTCTTTCTATCTATAATTGGCACGAAGGCGTGTTATTCGATGTTTTCAATCGTTTGCATCGACGGCCGATAAGGATTCACTTCCCAGCTCCCGCAATCGTTCTTTCTATCGATAATTGGCACGAATACGTGATATTCGATGTTTCCAATCGTTTTGCATCGACGGTAGGTAAGGATTCACTTCCCAGCTCCCGCAATCGTTCTTTCTATCGATAATTGGCACGAATACGTGATATTCGATGTTTCCAATCGTTTTGCATCGACGGTAGGTAAGGATTCACTTCCCAGCTCCCGCAATCGTTCTTTCCAACGATAATTGGCACGAATACGTGATATTCGATGTTTCCAATCGTTTTGCATCGATGGTAGGTAAGGATTCACTTCCCAGCGCCCGCAATCGTTCTTTCTATCGATAATTGGCACGAATACGTGATATTCGATGTTTCCAATCGTTTTGCACCGACTGTAGGTAAAGATTCACTTCCCAGCGCCCGCAATCGTTCTTTCTATCGATAATTGGCACGAATACGTGATATTCGATGTTTCCAATCGTTTTGCATCGACGGTAGGTAAGGATTCACTTCCCAGCTCCCGCAATCGTTCTTTCTATCGATAATTGGCACGAATACGTGATATTCGATGTTTCCAATCGTTTTGCATCGACGGTAGGTAAGGATTCACTTCCCAGCTCCCGCAATCGTTCTTTCTATCGATAATTGGCACGAATACGTGATATTCGATGTTTCCAATCGCTTTGCATCGACGGTAGGTAAGGATTCACTTCCCAGCTCCCGCAATCGGTCTTTCCATCGATAATTGGCACGAATACGTGATATTCGATGTTTCCAATCGTTTTGCATCGACGGTAGGTAAGGATTCACTTCCCAGCTGCCGCAATCGTTGTTTCTATCGATAATTGGCACGAATAGGTTAAATTCGATGTTTCCATTCGTCCTGCATCGACGGTAGGTAAAGATTCACTTCCAAGCTCCCGCAATCGTTCTTTCTATCGATAATTGGCACGAATACGTGATATTCGATGTTTCCAATCGTTTTGCATCGACTGTAGGTAAAGATTCACTTCCCAGCGCCCGCAATCGTTCTTTCTATCGATAATTGGCACGAATACGTGATATTCGATGTTTCCAATCGTTTTGCATCGACGGTAGGTAAGGATTCACTTCCCAGCTCCCGCAATCGTTCTTTCTAACGATAATTGGCACGAATACGTGATATTCGATGTTTCCAATCGTTTTGCATCGATGGTAGGTAAGGATTCACTTCCCAGCTGCCGCAATCGTTGTTTCTAACGATCTTTGGCACGAATACGTGATATTCGATGTTTCCATTCGTCCTGCATCGACGGTAGGTAAGGATTCACTTCCCAGCTGCCGTAATCGTTGTTTCTATCGATAATTGGCACGAATAGGTTAAATTCGATGTTTCCATTCGTCCTGCATCGACGGTAGGTAAAGATTCACTTCCAAGCTCCCGCAATCGTTCTTTCTATCGATAATTGGCACGAATACGTGATATTCGATGTTTCCAATCGTTTTGCATCGACTGTAGGTAAAGATTCACTTCCCAGCGCCCGCAATCGTTCTTTCTATCGATAATTGGCACGAATACGTGATATTCGATGTTTCCAATCGCTTTGCATCGACGGTAGGTAAGGATTCACTTCCCAGCTCCCGCAATCGGTCTTTCCATCGATAATTGGGACGAATACGTGGTATTCGATGTTTCCAATCGTTTTGCATCGACGGTAGGTAAGGATTCACTTACCCAGCGCCCGCAATCGTTCTTTCTATCTATAATTGGCACGAAGGCGTGTTATTCGATGTTTTCAATCGTTTGCATCGACGGTCGATAAGGATTCACTTCCCAGCTCCCGCAATCGTTCTTTCTATCGATAATTGGCACGAATACGTGATATTCGATGTTTCCAATCGTTTTGCATCGACGGTAGGTAAGGATTCACTTCCCAGCTCCCGCAATCGTTCTTTCTATCGATAATTGGCACGAATACGTGATATTCGATGTTTCCAATCGTTTTGCATCGACGGTAGGTAAGGATTCACTTCCCAGCTCCCGCAATCGTTCTTTCCAACGATAATTGGCACGAATGCGTGATATTCGATGTTTCCAATCGTTTTGCATCGATGGTAGGTAAGGATTCACTTCCCAGCGCCCGCAATCGTTCTTTCTATCGATAATTGGCACGAATACGTGATATTCGATGTTTCCAATCGTTTTGCATCGACGGTAGGTAAGGATTCACTTCCCAGCTCCCGCAATCGTTCTTTCTATCGATAATTGGCACGAATACGTAATATTCGATGTTTCCAATCGCTTTGCATCGACGGTAGGTAAGGATTCACTTCCCAGCTCCCGCAATCGGTCTTTCCATCGATAATTGGGACGAATACGTGATATTTCGATGTTTCCAATCGTTTTGCATCGACGGTAGGTAAGGATTCACTTCCCAGCGCCCGCAATCGTTCTTTCTATCTATAATTGGCACGAAGGCGTGTTATTCGATGTTTTCAATCGTTTGCATCGACGGTCGATAAGGATTCACTTCCCAGC
The DNA here is from genome assembly GCA_963583965.1 of Nomada ferruginata. Classification (NCBI taxonomy): domain Eukaryota; kingdom Metazoa; phylum Arthropoda; class Insecta; order Hymenoptera; family Apidae; genus Nomada; species Nomada ferruginata. The sequence goes on from OY757218.1 coordinate 3,377,429, forward strand.
TCCCGCAATCGTTCTTTCTATCGATAATTGGCACGAATACGTGATATTCGATGTTTCCAATCGTTTTGCATCGACGGTAGGTAAGGATTCACTTCCCAGCTGCCGCAATCGTTGTTTCTATCGATAATTGGCACGAATAGGTTAAATTCGATGTTTCCATTCGTCCTGCATCGACGGTAGGTAAAGATTCACGTCCAAGCTCCCGCAATCGTTCTTTCTATCGATAATTGGCACGAATACGTGATATTCGATGTTTCCAATCGTTTTGCATCGATGGAAGGTAAGGATTCACATCCCAGCGCCCGCAATCGTTCTTTCTATCGATAATTGGCACGAATACGTGATATTCGATGTTTCCAACCGTTTTGCATCGACGGTAGGTAAGGATTCACTTCCCAGCTCCCGCAATCGTTCTTTCTATCGATAATTGGCACGAATACGTGATATTCGATGTTTCCAATCGTTTTGCATCGATGGAAGGTAAGGATTCACATCCCAGCGCCCGCAATCGTTCTTTCTATCGATAATTGGCACGAATACGTGATATTCGATGTTTCCAACCGTTTTGCATCGACGGTAGGTAAGGATTCACTTCCCAGCTCCCGCAATCGTTCTTTCCAACGATAATTGGCACGAATACGTGATATTCGATGTTTCCAATCGTTTTGCATCGACGGTAGGTAAGGATTCACTTCCCAGCTCCCGCAATCGGTCTTTCCATCGATAATTGGCACGAATACGTGATATTCGATGTTTCCAATCGTTTTGCATCGACGGTAGGTAAGGATTCACTTCCCAGCGCCCGCAATCGTTTTTTCTATCGATCTTTGGCACGAATACGTGATATTCGATTTTTCCCATCGTTTTGCATCGACTGTAGGTAAAGATTCACTTCCCAGCGCCCGCAATCGTTCTTTCTATCGATAATTGGCACGACTACGTGATATTCGATGTTTCCAATCGTTTTGCATCGACGGTAGGTAAGGATTCACTTCCCAGCTCCCGCAATCGTTCTTTCTATCGATAATTGGCACGAATACGTGATATTCGATGTTTCCAATCGTTTTGCATCGATGGTAGGTAAGGATTCACTTCCCAGCGCCCGCAATCGTACTTTCTATCGATAATTGGCACGAATACGTGATATTCGATGTTTCCAATCGTTTTGCATCGACGGTAGGTAAGGATTCACTTCCCAGCTCCCGCAATCGTTCTTTCCAACGATAATTGGCACGAATACGTGATATTCGATGTTTCCAATCGTTTTGCATCGATGGTAGGTAAGGATTCACTTCCCAGCGCCCGCAATCGTACTTTCTATCGATAATTGGCACGAATACGTGATATTCGATGTTTCCAATCGTTTTGCATCGACGGTAGGTAAGGATTCACTTCCCAGCTCCCGCAATCGTTCTTTCCAACGATAATTGGCACGAATACGTGATATTCGATGTTTCCAATCGTTTTGCATCGATGGTAGGTAAGGATTCACTTCCCAGCGCCCGCAATCGTTCTTTCTATCGATAATTGGCACGAATACGTGATATTCGATGTTTCCAATCGTTTTGCATCGACTGTAGGTAAATATTCACTTCCCAGCGCCCGCAATCGTTCTTTCTATCGATAATTGGCACGAATACGTGATATTCGATGTTTCCAATCGTTTTGCATCGACGGTAGGTAAGGATTCACTTCCCAGCTCCCGCAATCGTTCTTTCTATCGATAATTGGCACGAATACGTGATATTCGATGTTTCCAATCGTTTTGCATCGACGGTAGGTAAGGATTCACTTCCCAGCTCCCGCAATCGTTCTTTCTTTCGATAATTGGCACGAATACGTGATATTCGATGTTTCCAATCGCTTTGCATCGACGGTAGGTAAGGATTCACTTCCCACCTCCCGCAATCGGTCTTTCCATCGATAATTGGGACGAATACGTGATATTCGATGTTTCCAATCGTTTTGCATCGACGGTAGGTAAGGATTCACTTCCCAGCGCCCGCAATCGTTCTTTCTATCTATAATTGGCACGAAGGCGTGTTATTCGATGTTTTCAATCGTTTGCATCGACGGTCGATAAGGATTCACATCCCAGCGCCCGCAATCGTTCTTTCTATCGATAATTGGCACGAATACGTGATATTCGATCTTTCCAACCGTTTTGCATCGACGGTAGGTAAGGATTCACTTCCCAGCGCCCGCAATCGTTTTTTCTATCGATCTTTGGCACGAATACGTGATATTCGATGTTTCCAATCGTTTTGCATCGACTGTAGGTAAAGATTCACTTCCCAGCGCCCGCAATCGTTCTTTCTATCGATAATTGGCACGAATACGTGATATTCGATGTTTCCAATCGTTTTGCATCGACGGTAGGTAAGGATTCACTTCCCAGCTCCCGCAATCGTTCTTTCTATCGATAATTGGCACGAATACGTGATATTCGATGTTTCCAATCGTTTTGCATCGACGGTAGGTAAGGATTCACTTCCCAGCTCCCGCAATCGTTCTTTCCAACGATAATTGGCACGAATACGTGATATTCGATGTTTCCAATCGTTTTGCATCGATGGTAGGTAAGGATTCACTTCCCAGCGCCCGCAATCGTTCTTTCTATCGATAATTGGCACGAATACGTGATATTCGATGTTTCCAATCGTTTTGCATCGACGGTAGGTAAGGATTCACTTCCCAGCTCCCGCAATCGTTCTTTCTATCGATAATTGGCACGAATACGTGATATTCGATGTTTCCAATCGCTTTGCATCGACGGTAGGTAAGGATTCACTTCCCAGCTCCCGCAATCGGTCTTTCCATCGATAATTGGGACGAATACGTGATATTCGATGTTTCCAATCGTTTTGCATCGACGGTAGGTAAGGATTCACTTCCCAGCGCCCGCAATCGTTCTTTCTATCTATAATTGGCACGAAGGCGTGTTATTCGATGTTTTCAATCGTTTGCATCGACGGTCGATAAGGATTCACTTCCCAGCTCCCGCAATCGTTCTTTCTATCGATAATTGGCACGAATACGTGATATTCGATGTTTCCAATCGTTTTGCATCGACGGTAGGTAAGTATTCACTTCCCAGCTCCCGCAATCGTTCTTTCTATCGATAATTGGCACGAATACGTGATATTCGATGTTTCCAATCGTTTTGCATCGACGGTAGGTAAGGATTCACTTCCCAGCTCCCGCAATCGTTCTTTCCAACGATAATTGGCACGAATACGTGATATTCGATGTTTCCAATCGTTTTGCATCGACGGTAGGTAAGGATTCACTTCCCAGCGCCCGCAATCGTTCTTTCTATCTATAATTGGCACGAAGGCGTGTTATTCGATGTTTTCAATCGTTTGCATCGACGGTCGATAAAGATTCACTTCCCAGCTCCCGCAATCGTTCTTTCTATCGATAATTGGCACGAATACGTGATATTCGATGTTTCCAATCGCTTTGCATCGACGGTAGGTAAGGATTCACTTCCCAGCTCCCGCAATCGGTCTTTCCATCGATAATTGGCACGAATACGTGATATTCGATGTTTCCAATCGTTTTGCATCGACGGTAGGTAAGGATTCACTTCCCAGCGCCCGCAATGGTTCTTTCTATCTATAATTGGCACGAAGGCGTGTTATTCGATGTTTTCAATCGTTTGCATCGACGGTAGATAAGGATTCACTTCCCAGCTCCCGCAATCGTTCTTTCTATCGACAATTGGCACGAATACGTGATATTCGATGTTTCCAATCGTTTTGCATCGACGGTAGGTAAGGATTCACTTCCCAGCTGCCGCAATCGTTGTTTCTATCGATAATTGGCACGAATAGGTTAAATTCGATGTTTCCATTCGTCCTGCATCGACGGTAGGTAAAGATTCACTTCCAAGCTCCCGCAATCGTTCTTTCTATCGATAATTGGCACGAATACGTGATATTCGATGTTTCCAATCGTTTTGCATCGACTGTAGGTAAAGATTCACTTCCCAGCTCCCGCAATCGTTCTTTCTATCGATAATTGGCACGAATACGTGATATTCGATGTTTCCAATCGCTTTGCATCGACGGTAGGGAAGGATTCACTTCCCAGCTCCCGCAATCGGTCTTTCCATCGATAATTGGCACGAATACGTGATATTCGATGTTTCCAATCGTTTTGCATCGACGGTAGGTAAGGATTCACTTCCCAGCGCCCGCAATCGTTCTTTCTATCTATAATTGGCACGAAGGCGTGTTATTCGATGTTTTCAATCGTTTGCATCGACGGTCGATAAAGATTCACTTCCCAGCTCCCGCAATCGTTCTTTCTATCGATAATTGGCACGAATACGTGATATTCGATGTTTCCAATCGCTTTGCATCGACGGTAGGTAAGGATTCACTTCCCAGCTCCCGCAATCGGTCTTTCCATCGATAATTGGCACGAATACGTGATATTCGATGTTTCCAATCGTTTTGCATCGACGGTAGGTAAGGATTCACTTCCCAGCGCCCGCAATGGTTCTTTCTATCTATAATTGGCACGAAGGCGTGTTATTCGATGTTTTCAATCGTTTGCATCGACGGTAGATAAGGATTCACTTCCCAGCTCCCGCAATCGTTCTTTCTATCGACAATTGGCACGAATACGTGATATTCGATGTTTCCAATCGTTTTGCATCGACGGTAGGTAAGGATTCACTTCCCAGCTGCCGCAATCGTTGTTTCTATCGATAATTGGCACGAATAGGTTAAATTCGATGTTTCCATTCGTCCTGCATCGACGGTAGGTAAAGATTCACTTCCAAGCTCCCGCAATCGTTCTTTCTATCGATAATTGGCACGAATACGTGATATTCGATGTTTCCAATCGTTTTGCATCGACTGTAGGTAAAGATTCACTTCCCAGCGCCCGCAATCGTTCTTTCTATCGATAATTGGCACGAATACGTGATATTCGATGTTTCCAATCGTTTTGCATCGACGGTAGGTAAGGATTCACTTCCCAGCTCCCGCAATCGTTCTTTCTAACGATAATTGGCACGAATACGTGATATTCGATGTTTCCAATCGTTTTGCATCGATGGTAGGTAAGGATTCACTTCCCAGCTGCCGCAATCGTTGTTTCTAACGATCTTTGGCACGAATACGTGATATTCGATGTTTCCATTCGTCCTGCATCGACGGTAGGTAAAGATTCACTTCCAAGCTCCCGCAATCGTTCTTTCTAGCGATAATTGGCACGAATACGTGATATTCGATGTTTCCAATCGTTTTGCATCGATGGAAGGTAAGGATTCACATCCCAGCGCCCGCAATCGTTCTTTCTATCGATAATTGGCACGAATACGTGATATTCGATGTTTCCAACCGTTTTGCATCGACGGTAGGTAAGGATTCACTTCCCAGCTCCCGCAATCGTTCTTTCTATCGATAATTGGCACGAATACGTGATATTCGATGTTTCCAATCGCTTTGCATCGATGGAAGGTAAGGATTCACATCCCAGCGCCCGCAATCGTTCTTTCTATCGATAATTGGCACGAATACGTGATATTCGATGTTTCCAACCGTTTTGCATCGACGGTAGGTAAGGATTCACTTCCCAGCTCCCGCAATCGTTCTTTCTATCGATAATTGGCACGAATACGTGATATTCGATGTTTCCAATAGCTTTGCATCGACGGTAGGTAAGGATTCACTTCCCAGCTCCCGCAATCGGTCTTTCCATCGATAATTGGCACGAATACGTGATATTCGATGTTTCCAATCGTTTTGCATCGACGGTAGGTAAGGATTCACTTCCCAGCGCCCGCAATGGTTCTTTCTATCTATAATTGGCACGAAGGCGTGTTATTCGATGTTTTCAATCGTTTGCATCGACGGTAGATAAGGATTCACTTCCCAGCTCCCGCAATCGTTGTTTCTATCGATAATTGGCACGAATACGTGATATTCGATGTTTCCAATCGTTTTGCATCGACGGTAGGTAAGGATTCACTTCCCAGCTGCCGCAATCGTTGTTTCTATCGATAATTGGCACGAATAGGTTAAATTCGATGTTTCCATTCGTCCTGCATCGACGGTAGGTAAAGATTCACTTCCAAGCTCCCGCAATCGTTCTTTCTATCGATAATTGGCACGAATACGTGATATTCGATGTTTCCAATCGTTTTGCATCGACTGTAGGTAAAGATTCACTTCCCAGCGCCCGCAATCGTTCTTTCTATCGATAATTGGCACGAATACGTGATATTCGATGTTTCCAATCGTTTTGCATCGACGGTAGGTAAGGATTCACTTCCCAGCGCCCGCAATCGTTTTTTCTATCGATCTTTGGCACGAATACGTGATATTCGATGTTTCCAATCGTTTTGCATCGACTGTAGGTAAAGATTCACTTCCCAGCGCCCGCAATCGTTCTTTCTATCGATAATTGGCACGAATACGTGATATTCGATGTTTCCAATCGTTTTGCATCGACGGTAGGTAAGGATTCACTTCCCGGCTCCCGCAATCGTTCTTTCTATCGATAATTGGCACGAATACGTGATATTCGATGTTTCCAATCGTTTTGCATCGACGGTAGGTAAGGATTCACTTCCCAGCTCCCGCAATCGTTCTTTCTATCGATAATTGGCACGAATACGTGATATTCGATGTTTCCAATCGCTTTGCATCGACGGTAGGTAAGGATTCACTTCCCAGCTCCCGCAATCGGCCTTTCCATCGATAATTGGCACGAATACGTGATATTCGATGTTTCCAATCGTTTTGCATCGACGGTAGGTAAGGATTCACTTCCCATCGCCCGCAATGGTTCTTTCTATCTATAATTGGCACGAAGGCGTGTTATTCGATGTTTTCAATCGTTTGCATCGACGGTAGATAAGGATTCACTTCCCAGCTCCCGCAATCGTTCTTTCTATCGACAATTGGCACGAATACGTGATATTCGATGTTTCCAATCGTTTTGCATCGACGGTAGGTAAGGATTCACTTCCCAGCTGCCGCAATCGTTGTTTCTATCGATAATTGGCACGAATAGGTTAAATTCGATGTTTCCATTCGTCCTGCATCGACGGTAGGTAAAGATTCACTTCCAAGCTCCCGCAATCGTTCTTTCTATCGATAATTGGCACGAATACGTGATATTCGATGTTTCCAATCGTTTTGCATCGACTGTAGGTAAAGATTCACTTCCCAGCGCCCGCAATCGTTCTTTCTATCGATAATTGGCACGAATACGTGATATTCGATGTTTCCAATCGTTTTGCATCGACGGTAGGTAAGGATTCACTTCCCAGCTCCCGCAATCGTTCTTTCTAACGATAATTGGCACGAATACGTGATATTCGATGTTTCCAATCGTTTTGCATCGATGGTAGGTAAGGATTCACTTCCCAGCTGCCGCAATCGTTGTTTCTAACGATCTTTGGCACGAATACGTGATATTCGATGTTTCCATTCGTCCTGCATCGACGGTAGGTAAAGATTCACTTCCAAGCTCCCGCAATCGTTCTTTCTATCGATAATTGGCACGAATACGTGATATTCGATGTTTCCAATCGTTTTGCATCGATGGAAGGTAAGGATTCACATCCCAGCGCCCGCAATCGTTCTTTCTATCGATAATTGGCACGAATACGTGATATTCGATGTTTCCAACCGTTTTGCATCGACGGTAGGTAAGGATTCACTTCCCAGCTCCCGCAATCGTTCTTTCTATCGATAATTGGCACGAATACGTGATATTCGATGTTTCCAATCGCTTTGCATCGATGGAAGGTAAGGATTCACATCCCAGCGCCCGCAATCGTTCTTTCTATCGATAATTGGCACGAATACGTGATATTCGATGTTTCCAACCGTTTTGCATCGACGGTAGGTAAGGATTCACTTCCCAGCTCCCGCAATCGTTCTTTCCAACGATAATTGGCACGAATACGTGATATTCGATGTTTCCAATCGTTTTGCATCGACGGTAGGTAAGGATTCACTTCCCAGCGCCCGCAATCGTTTTTTCTATCTATCTTTGGCACGAATACGTGATATTCGATGTTTCCATTCGTCCTGCATCGACGGTAGGTAAAGATTCACTTCGAAGCTCCCGCAATCGTTCTTTCTATCGATAATTGGCACGAATACGTGATATTCGATGTTTCCAATCGTTTTGCATCGACGGTAGGTAAGGATTCACTTCCCAGCTCCCGCAATCGGTCTTTCTATCGATAATTGGCACGAATACGTGATATTCGATGTTTCCAATCGTTTTGCATCGACGGTAGGTAAGGATTCACTTCCCAGCGCCCGCAATCGTTTTTTCTATCGATCTTTGGCACGAATACGTGATATTCGATGTTTCCAATCGTTTTGCATCGACTGCAGGTAAAGATTCACTTCCCAGCGCCCGCAATCGTTCTTTCTATCGATAATTGGCACGAATACGTGATATTCGATGTTTCCAATCGTTTTGCATCGACGGTAGGTAAGGATTCACTTCCCAGCTCCCGCAATCGTTCTTTCTATCGATAATTGGTACGAATACGTGATATTCGATGTTTCCAATCGTTTTGCATCGATGGTAGGTAAGGATTCACTTCCCAGCGCCCGCAATCGTTCTTTCTATCGATAATTGGCACGAATACGTGATATTCGATGTTTCCAATCGTTTTGCATCGACGGTAGGTAAGGATTCACTTCCCAGCTCCCGCAATCGTTCTTTCCAACGATAATTGGCACGAATACGTGATATTCGATGTTTCCAATCGTTTTGCATCGACGGTAGGTAAGGATTCACTTCCCAGCGCCCGCAATCGTTCTTTCTATCTATAATTGGCACGAATAGGTTAAATTCGATGTTTCCATTCGTCCTGCATCGACGGTAGGTAAAGATTCACTTCCAAGCTCCCGCAATCGTTCTTTCTATCGATAATTGGCACGAATACGTGATATTCGATGTTTCCAATCGTTTTGCATCGACTGTAGGTAAAGATTCACTTCCCAGCGCCCGCAATCGTTCTTTCTATCTATAATTGGCACGAAGGCGTGTTATTCGTTGTTTTCAATCGTTTGCATCGACGGTCGATAAGGATTCACTTCCCAGCTCCCGCAATCGTTCTTTCTATCGATAATTGGCACGAATACGTGATATTCGATGTTTCCAATCGTTTTGCATCGACGGTAGGTAAGGATTCACTTCCCAGCTCCCGCAATCGTTCTTTCTATCGATAATTGGCACGAATACGTGATATTCGATGTTTCCAATCGTTTTGCATCGACGGTAGGTAAGGATTCACTTCCCAGCTCCCGCAATCGTTCTTTCCAACGATAATTGGCACGAATACGTGATATTCGATGTTTCCAATCGTTTTGCATCGATGGTAGGTAAGGATTCACTTCCCAGCGCCCGCAATCGTTCTTTCTATCGTTAATTGGCACGAATACGTGATATTCGATGTTTCCAATCGTTTTGCATCGACGGTAGGTAAGGATTCACTTCCCAGCTCCCGCAATCGTTCTTTCTATCGATAATTGGCACGAATACGTAATATTCGATGTTTCCAATCGCTATGCATCGACGGTAGGTAAGGATTCACTTCCCAGCTCCCGCAATCGGTCTTTCCATCGATAATTGGGACGAATACGTGATATTTCGATGTTTCCAATCGTTTTGCATCGACGGTAGGTAAGGATTCACTTCCCAGCGCCCGCAATCGTTCTTTCTATCTATAATTGGCACGAAGGCGTGTTATTCGATGTTTTCAATCGTTTGCATCGACGGTCGATAAGGATTCACTTCCCAGCTCCCGCAATCGTTCTTTCTATCGATAATTGGCACGAATACGTGATATTCGATGTTTCCAATCGTTTTGCATCGACGGTAGGTAAGGATTCACTTCCCAGCTCCCGCAATCGTTCTTTCTAACGATAATTGGCACGAATACGTGATATTCGATGTTTCCAATCGTTTTGCATCGATGGTAGGTAAGGATTCACTTCCCAGCTGCCGCAATCGTTGTTTCTAACGATCTTTGGCACGAATACGTGATATTCGATGTTTCCATTCGTCCTGCATCGACGGTAGGTAAAGATTCACTTCCAAGCTCCCGCAATCGTTCTTTCTATCGATAATTGGCACGAATACGTGATATTCGATGTTTCCAATCGTTTTGCATCGATGGAAGGTAAGGATTCACATCCCAGCGCCCGCAATCGTTCTTTCTATCGATAATTGGCACGAATACGTGATATTCGATGTTTCCAACCGTTTTGCATCGACGGTAGGTAAGGATTCACTTCCCAGCTCCCGCAATCGTTCTTTCTATCGATAATTGGCACGAATACGTGATATTCGATGTTTCCAATCGCTTTGCATCGATGGAAGGTAAGGATTCACATCCCAGCGCCCGCAATCGTTCTTTCTATCGATAATTGGCACGAATACGTGATATTCGATGTTTCCAACCGTTTTGCATCGACGGTAGGTAAGGATTCACTTCCCAGCTCCCGCAATCGTTCTTTCCAACGATAATTGGCACGAATACGTGATATTCGATGTTTCCAATCGTTTTGCATCGACGGTAGGTAAGGATTCACTTCCCAGCGCCCGCAATCGTTTTTTCTATCTATCTTTGGCACGAATACGTGATATTCGATGTTTCCATTCGTCCTGCATCGACGGTAGGTAAAGATTCACTTCGAAGCTCCCGCAATCGTTCTTTCTATCGATAATTGGCACGAATACGTGATATTCGATGTTTCCAATCGTTTTGCATCGACGGTAGGTAAGGATTCACTTCCCAGCTCCCGCAATCGGTCTTTCTATCGATAATTGGCACGAATACGTGATATTCGATGTTTCCAATCGTTTTGCATCGACGGTAGGTAAGGATTCACTTCCCAGCGCCCGCAATCGTTTTTTCTATCGATCTTTGGCACGAATACGTGATATTCGATGTTTCCAATCGTTTTGCATCGACTGCAGGTAAAGATTCACTTCCCAGCGCCCGCAATCGTTCTTTCTATCGATAATTGGCACGAATACGTGATATTCGATGTTTCCAATCGTTTTGCATCGACGGTAGGTAAGGATTCACTTCCCAGCTCCCGCAATCGTTCTTTCTATCGATAATTGGTACGAATACGTGATATTCGATGTTTCCAATCGTTTTGCATCGATGGTAGGTAAGGATTCACTTCCCAGCGCCCGCAATCGTTCTTTCTATCGATAATTGGCACGAATACGTGATATTCGATGTTTCCAATCGTTTTGCATCGACGGTAGGTAAGGATTCACTTCCCAGCTCCCGCAATCGTTCTTTCCAACGATAATTGGCACGAATACGTGATATTCGATGTTTCCAATCGTTTTGCATCGATGGTAGGTAAGGATTCACTTCCCAGCTCCCGCAATCGTTCTTTCTATCGATAATTGGCACGAATACGTGATATTCGATGTTTCCAATCGTTTTGCATCGACGGTAGGTAAGGATTCACTTCCCAGCGCCCGCAATCGTTCTTTCTATCTATAATTGGCACGAATAGGTTAAATTCGATGTTTCCATTCGTCCTGCATCGACGGTAGGTAAAGATTCACTTCCAAGCTCCCGCAATCGTTCTTTCTATCGATAATTGGCACGAATACGTGATATTCGATGTTTCCAATCGTTTTGCATCGACTGTAGGTAAAGATTCACTTCCCAGCGCCCGCAATCGTTCTTTCTATCTATAATTGGCACGAAGGCGTGTTATTCGTTGTTTTCAATCGTTTGCATCGACGGTCGATAAGGATTCACTTCCCAGCTCCCGCAATCGTTCTTTCTATCGATAATTGGCACGAATACGTGATATTCGATGTTTCCAATCGTTTTGCATCGACGGTAGGTAAGGATTCACTTCCCAGCTCCCGCAATCGTTCTTTCTATCGATAATTGGCACGAATACGTGATATTCGATGTTTCCAATCGTTTTGCATCGACGGTAGGTAAGGATTCACTTCCCAGCTCCCGCAATCGTTCTTTCCAACGATAATTGGCACGAATACGTGATATTCGATGTTTCCAATCGTTTTGCATCGATGGTAGGTAAGGATTCACTTCCCAGCGCCCGCAATCGTTCTTTCTATCGTTAATTGGCACGAATACGTGATATTCGATGTTTCCAATCGTTTTGCATCGACGGTAGGTAAGGATTCACTTCCCAGCTCCCGCAATCGTTCTTTCTATCGATAATTGGCACGAATACGTAATATTCGATGTTTCCAATCGCTATGCATCGACGGTAGGTAAGGATTCACTTCCCAGCTCCCGCAATCGGTCTTTCCATCGATAATTGGGACGAATACGTGATATTTCGATGTTTCCAATCGTTTTGCATCGACGGTAGGTAAGGATTCACTTCCCAGCGCCCGCAATCGTTCTTTCTATCTATAATTGGCACGAAGGCGTGTTATTCGATGTTTTCAATCGTTTGCATCGACGGTCGATAAGGATTCACTTCCCAGCTCCCGCAATCGTTCTTTCTATCGATAATTGGCACGAATACGTGATATTCGATGTTTCCAATCGTTTTGCATCGACGGTAGGTAAGGATTCACTTCCCAGCTGCCGCAATCGTTGTTTCTATCGATAATTGGAACGAATAGGTTAAATTCGATGTTTCCATTCGTCCTGCATCGACGGTAGGTAAAGATTCACTTCCAAGCTCCCGCAATCGTTCTTTCTATCGATAATTGGCACGAATACGTGATATTCGATGTTTCCAATCGTTTTGCATCGATGGAAGGTAAGGATTCACATCCCAGCGCCCGCAATCGTTCTTTCTATCGATAATTGGCACGAATACGTGATATTCGATGTTTCCAACCGTTTTGCATCGACGGTAGGTAAGGATTCACTTCCCAGCTCCCGCAATCGTTCTTTCTATCGATAATTGGCACGAATACGTGATATTCGATGTTTCCAATCGTTTTGCATCGACGGTAGGTAAGGATTCACTTCCCAGCTCCCGCAATCGTTCTTTCCAACGATAATTGGCACGAATACGTGATATTCGATGTTTCCAATCGTTTTGCATCGATGGTAGGTAAGGATTCACTTCCCAGCGCCCGCAATCGTTCTTTCTATCGTTAATTGGCACGAATACGTGATATTCGATGTTTCCAATCGTTTTGCATCGACGGTAGGTAAGGATTCACTTCCCAGCTCCCGGAATCGTTCTTTCTATCGATAATTGGCACGAATACGTAATATTCGATGTTTCCAATCGCTATGCATCGACGGTAGGTAAGGATTCACTTCCCAGCTCCCGCAATCGGTCTTTCCATCGATAATTGGGACGAATACGTGATATTTCGATGTTTCCAATCGTTTTGCATCGACGGTAGGTAAGGATTCACTTCCCAGCGCCCGCAATCGTTCTTTCTATCTATAATTGGCACGAAGGCGTGTTATTCGATGTTTTCAATCGTTTGCATCGACGGTCGATAAGGATTCACTTCCCAGCTCCCGCAATCGTTCTTTCTATCGATAATTGGCACGAATACGTGATATTCGATGTTTCCAATCGTTTTGCATCGACGGTAGGTAAGGATTCACTTCCCAGCTGCCGCAATCGTTGTTTCTATCGATAATTGGAACGAATAGGTTAAATTCGATGTTTCCATTCGTCCTGCATCGACGGTAGGTAAAGATTCACTTCCAAGCTCCCGCAATCGTTCTTTCTATCGATAATTGGCACGAATACGTGATATTCGATGTTTCCAATCGTTTTGCATCGATGGAAGGTAAGGATTCACATCCCAGCGCCCGCAATCGTTCTTTCTATCGATAATTGGCACGAATACGTGATATTCGATGTTTCCAACCGTTTTGCATCGACGGTAGGTAAGGATTCACTTCCCAGCTCCCGCAATCGTTCTTTCTATCGATAATTGGCACGAATACGTGATATTCGATGTTTCCAATCGTTTTGCATCGATGGAAGGTAAGGATTCACATCCCAGCGCCCGCAATCGTTCTTTCTATCGATAATTGGCACGAATACGTGATATTCGATGTTTCCAACCGTTTTGCATCGACGGTAGGTAAGGATTCACTTCCCAGCTCCCGCAATCGTTCTTTCCAGCGATAATTGGCACGAATACGTGATATTCGATGTTTCCAATCGTTTTGCATCGACGGTAGGTAAGGATTCACTTCCCAGCTCCCGCAATCGGTCTTTCCATCGATAATTGGCACGAATACGTGATATTCGATGTTTCCACTCGTTTTGCATCGACGGTAGGTAAGGATTCACTTCCCAGCGCCCGCAATCGTTTTTTCTATCGATCTTTGGCACGAATACGTGATATTCGATTTTTCCCATCGTTTTGCATCGACTGTAGGTAAAGATTCACTTCCCAGCGCCCGCAATCGTTCTTTCTATCGATAATTGGCACGACTACGTGATATTCGATGTTTCCAATCGTGTTGCATCGACGGTAGGTAAGGATTCACTTCCCAGCTCCCGCAATCGTTCTTTCTATCGATAATTGGCACGAATACGTGATATTCGATGTTTCCAATCGTTTTGCATCGATGGTAGGTAAGGATTCACTTCCCAGCGCCCGCAATCGTACTTTCTATCGATAATTGGCACGAATACGTGATATTCGATGTTTCCAATCGTTTTGCATCGACGGTAGGTAAGGATTCACTTCCCAGCTCCCGCAATCGTTCTTTCCAACGATAATTGGCACGAATACGTGATATTCGATGTTTCCAATCGTTTTGCATCGATGGTAGGTAAGGATTCACTTCCCAGCGCCCGCAATCGTTCTTTCTATCGATAATTGGCACGAATACGTGATATTCGATGTTTCCAATCGTTTTGCATCGATGGTAGGTAAATATTCACTTCCCAGCGCCCGCAATCGTTCTTTCTATCGATAATTGGCACGAATACGTGATATTCGATGTTTCCAATCGTTTTGCATCGACGGTAGGTAAGGATTCACTTCCCAGCTCCCGCAATCGTTCTTTCTATCGATAATTGGCACGAATACGTGATATTCGATGTTTCCAATCGTTTTGCATCGACGGTAGGTAAGGATTCACTTCCCAGCTCCCGCAATCGTTCTTTCTTTCGATAATTGGAACGAATACGTGATATTCGATGTTTCCAATCGCTTTGCATCGACGGTAGGTAAGGATTCACTTCCCACCTCCCGCAATCGGTCTTTCCATCGATAATTGGGACGAATACGTGATATTCGATGTTTCCAATCGTTTTGCATCGACGGTAGGTAAGGATTCACTTCCCAGCGCCCGCAATCGTTCTTTCTATCTATAATTGGCACGAAGGCGTGTTATTCGATGTTTTCAATCGTTTGCATCGACGGTAGATAAGGATTCACTTCCCAGCTCCCGCAATCGTTCTTTCTATCGATAATTGGCACGAATACGTGATATTCGATGTTTCCAATCGTTTTGCATCAACGGTAGGTAAGGATTCACTTCCCAGCTGCCGCAATCGTTGTTTCTATCGATAATTGGCACGAATAGGTTAAATTCGATGTTTCCATTCGTCCTGCATCGACGGTAGGTAAAGATTCACTTCCAAGCTCCCGCAATCGTTCTTTCTATCGATAATTGGCACGAATACGTGATATTCGATGTTTCCAATCGTTTTGCATCGACTGTAGGTAAAGATTCACTTCCCAGCGCCCGCAATCGTTCTTTCTATCGATAATTGGCACGAATACGTGATATTCGATGTTTCCAATCGTTTTGCATCGACGGTAGGTAACGATTCACTTCCCAGCTCCCGCAATCGTTCTTTCTAACGATAATTGGCACGAATACGTGATATTCGATGTTTCCAATCGTTTTGCATCGATGGTAGGTAAGGATTCACTTCCCAGCGCCCGCAATCGTTCTTTCTATCGATAATTGGCACGAATACGTGATATTCGATGTTTTCAATCGTTTGCATCGACGGTTGATAAGGATTCACTTCCCAGCTCCCGCAATCGTTCTTTGTATCGATAATTGGCACGAATACGTGATATTCGATGTTTCCAATCGTTTTGCATCGACGGTAGGTAAGGATTCACTTCCCAGCTGCCGCAATCGTTGTTTCTATCGATAATTGGCACGAATAGGTTAAATTCGATGTTTCCATTCGTCCTGCATCGACGGTAGGTAAAGATTCACTTCCAAGCTCCCGCAATCGTTCTTTCTATCGATAATTGGCACGAATACGTGATATTCGATGTTTCCAATCGTTTTGCATCGATGGAAGGTAAGGATTCACATCCCAGCGCCCGCAATCGTTCTTTCTATCGATAATTGGCACGAATACGTGATATTCGATCTTTCCAACCGTTTTGCATCGACGGTAGGTAAGGATTCACTTCCCAGCTCCTGCAATCGTTTTTTCTATCGATCTTTGGCACGAATACGTGATATTCGATGTTTCCAATCGTTTTGCATCGACTGTAGGTAAAGATTCACTTCCCAGCGCCCGCAATCGTTCTTTCTATCGATAATTGGCACGAATACGTGATATTCGAAGTTTCCAATCGTTTTGCATCGACGGTAGGTAAGGATTCACTTCCCAGCGCCCGCAATCGTTCTTTCCAACGATAATTGGCACGAATACGTGATATTCGATGTTTCCAATCGTTTTGCATCGATGGTAGGTAAGGATTCACTTCCCAGCGCCCGCAATCGTTCTTTCTATCGATAATTGGCACGAATACGTGATATTCGATGTTTCCAATCGTTTTGCATCGACGGTAGGTAAGGATTCACTTCCCAGCTCCCGCAATCGGTCTTTCCATCGATAATTGGCACGAATACGTGATATTCGATGTTTCCACTCGTTTTGCATCGACGGTAGGTAAGGATTCACTTCCCAGCGCCCGCAATCGTTTTTTCTATCGATCTTTGGCACGAATACGTGATATTCGATTTTTCCCATCGTTTTGCATCGACTGTAGGTAAAGATTCACTTCCCAGCGCCCGCAATCGTTCTTTCTATCGATAATTGGCACGACTACGTGATATTCGATGTTTCCAATCGTGTTGCATCGACGGTAGGTAAGGATTCACTTCCCAGCTCCCGCAATCGTTCTTTCTATCGATAATTGGCACGAATACGTGATATTCGATGTTTCCAATCGTTTTGCATCGATGGTAGGTAAGGATTCACTTCCCAGCGCCCGCAATCGTACTTTCTATCGATAATTGGCACGAATACGTGATATTCGATGTTTCCAATCGTTTTGCATCGACGGTAGGTAAGGATTCACTTCCCAGCTCCCGCAATCGTTCTTTCCAACGATAATTGGCACGAATACGTGATATTCGATGTTTCCAATCGTTTTGCATCGATGGTAGGTAAGGATTCACTTCCCAGCGCCCGCAATCGTTCTTTCTATCGATAATTGGCACGAATACGTGATATTCGATGTTTCCAATCGTTTTGCATCGATGGTAGGTAAATATTCACTTCCCAGCGCCCGCAATCGTTCTTTCTATCGATAATTGGCACGAATACGTGATATTCGATGTTTCCAATCGTTTTGCATCGACGGTAGGTAAGGATTCACTTCCCAGCTCCCGCAATCGTTCTTTCTATCGATAATTGGCACGAATACGTGATATTCGATGTTTCCAATCGTTTTGCATCGACGGTAGGTAAGGATTCACTTCCCAGCTCCCGCAATCGTTCTTTCTTTCGATAATTGGAACGAATACGTGATATTCGATGTTTCCAATCGCTTTGCATCGACGGTAGGTAAGGATTCACTTCCCACCTCCCGCAATCGGTCTTTCCATCGATAATTGGGACGAATACGTGATATTCGATGTTTCCAATCGTTTTGCATCGACGGTAGGTAAGGATTCACTTCCCAGCGCCCGCAATCGTTCTTTCTATCTATAATTGGCACGAAGGCGTGTTATTCGATGTTTTCAATCGTTTGCATCGACGGTCGATAAGGATTCACTTCCCAGCTCCCGCAATCGTTCTTTCTATCGATAATTGGCACGAATACGTGATATTCGATGTTTCCAATCGTTTTGCATCGATGGAAGGTAAGGATTCACATCCCAGCGCCCGCAATCGTTCTTTCTATCGATAATTGGCACGAATACGTGATATTCGATCTTTCCAACCGTTTTGCATCGACGGTAGGTAAGGATTCACTTCCCAGCGCCCGCAATCGTTTTTTCTATCGATCTTTGGCACGAATACGTGATATTCGATGTTTCCAATCGTTTTGCATCGACTGTAGGTAAAGATTCACTTCCCAGCGCCCGCAATCGTTCTTTCTATCGATAATTGGCACGAATACGTGATATTCGATGTTTCCAATCGTTTTGCATCGACGGTAGGTAAGGATTCACTTCCCAGCTCCCGCAATCGTTCTTTCTATCGATAATTGGCACGAATACGTGATATTCGATGTTTCCAATCGTTTTGCATCGACGGTAGGTAAGGATTCACTTCCCAGCTCCCGCAATCGTTCTTTCCAACGATAATTGGCACGAATACGTGATATTCGATGTTTCCAATCGCTTTGCATCGACGGTAGGTAAGGATTCACTTCCCAGCGCCCGCAATCGTTCTTTCTATCTATAATTGGCACGAAGGCGTGTTATTCGATGTTTTCAATCGTTTGCATCGACGGTCGATAAGGATTCACTTCCCAGCTCCCGCAATCGTTCTTTCTATCGATAATTGGCACGAATACGTGATATTCGATGTTTCCAATCGTTTTGCATCGACGGTAGGTAAGTATTCACTTCCCAGCTCCCGCAATCGTTCTTTCTATCGATAATTGGCACGAATACGTGATATTCGATGTTTCCAATCGTTTTGCATCGACGGTAGGTAAGGATTCACTTCCCAGCTCCCGCAATCGTTCTTTCCAACGATAATTGGCACGAATACGTGATATTCGATGTTTCCAATCGCTTTGCATCGACGGTAGGTAAGGATTCACTTCCCAGCTCCCGCAATCGGTCTTTCCATCGATAATTGGCACGAATACGTGATATTCGATGTTTCCAATCGTTTTGCATCGACGGTAGGTAAGGATTCACTTCCCAGCGCCCGCAATCGTTCTTTCTATCTATAATTGGCACGAAGGCGTGTTATTCGATGTTTTCAATCGTTTGCATCGACGGTCGATAAGGATTCACTTCCCAGCTCCCGCAATCGTTCTTTCTATCGATAATTGGCACGAATACGTGATATTCGATGTTTCCAATCGTTTTGCATCGACGGTAGGTAAGGATTCACTTCCCAGCTCCCGCAATCGTTCTTTCTATCGATAATTGGCACGAATACGTGATATTCGATGTTTCCAATCGTTTTGCATCGACGGTAGGTAAGGATTCACTTCCCAGCTCCCGCAATCGTTCTTTCCAACGATAATTGGCACGAATACGTGATATTCGATGTTTCCAATCGTTTTGCATCGATGGTAGGTAAGGATTCACTTCCCAGCGCCCGCAATCGTTCTTTCTATCGATAATTGGCACGAATACGTGATACTCGATGTTTCCAATCGTTTTGCATCGACGGTAGGTAAGGATTCACTTCCCAGCGCCCGCAATCGTTTTTTCTATCGATCTTTGGCACGAATACGTGATATTCGATGTTTCCAATCGTTTTGCATCGACTGTAGGTAAAGATTCACTTCCCAGCGCCCGCAATCGTTCTTTCTATCGATAATTGGCACGAATACGTGATATTCGATGTTTCCAATCGTTTTGCATCGACGGTAGGTAAGGATTCACTTCCCAGCTCCCGCAATCGTTCTTTCTATCGATAATTGGCACGAATACGTGATATTCGATGTTTCCAATCGTTTTGCATCGACGGTAGGTAAGGATTCACTTCCCAGCTCCCGCAATCGTTCTTTCCAACGATAATTGGCACGAATACGTGATATTCGATGTTTCCAATCGCTTTGCATCGACGGTAGGTAAGGATTCACTTCCCAGCGCCCGCAATCGTTCTTTCTATCTATAATTGGCACGAAGGCGTGTTATTCGATGTTTTCAATCGTTTGCATCGACGGTCGATAAGGATTCACTTCCCAGCTCCCGCAATCGTTCTTTCTATCGATAATTGGCACGAATACGTGATATTCGATGTTTCCAATCGTTTTGCATCGACGGTAGGTAAGTATTCACTTCCCAGCTCCCGCAATCGTTCTTTCTATCGATAATTGGCACGAATACGTGATATTCGATGTTTCCAATCGTTTTGCATCGACGGTAGGTAAGGATTCACTTCCCAGCTCCCGCAATCGTTCTTTCCAACGATAATTGGCACGAATACGTGATATTCGATGTTTCCAATCGCTTTGCATCGACGGTAGGTAAGGATTCACTTCCCAGCTCCCGCAATCGGTCTTTCCATCGATAATTGGCACGAATACGTGATATTCGATGTTTCCAATCGTTTTGCATCGACGGTAGGTAAGGATTCACTTCCCAGCGCCCGCAATCGTTCTTTCTATCTATAATTGGCACGAAGGCGTGTTATTCGATGTTTTCAATCGTTTGCATCGACGGTCGATAAGGATTCACTTCCCAGCTCCCGCAATCGTTCTTTCTATCGATAATTGGCACGAATACGTGATATTCGATGTTTCCAATCGTTTTGCATCGACGGTAGGTAAGGATTCACTTCCCAGCTCCCGCAATCGTTCTTTCTATCGATAATTGGCACGAATACGTGATATTCGATGTTTCCAATCGTTTTGCATCGACGGTAGGTAAGGATTCACTTCCCAGCTCCCGCAATCGTTCTTTCCAACGATAATTGGCACGAATACGTGATATTCGATGTTTCCAATCGTTTTGCATCGATGGTAGGTAAGGATTCACTTCCCAGCGCCCGCAATCGTTCTTTCTATCGATAATTGGCACGAATACGTGATACTCGATGTTTCCAATCGTTTTGCATCGACGGTAGGTAAGGATTCACTTCCCAGCGCCCGCAATCGTTTTTTCTATCGATCTTTGGCACGAATACGTGATATTCGATGTTTCCAATCGTTTTGCATCGACTGTAGGTAAAGATTCACTTCCCAGCGCCCGCAATCGTTCTTTCTATCGATAATTGGCACGAATACGTGATATTCGATGTTTCCAATCGTTTTGCATCGACGGTAGGTAAGGATTCACTTCCCAGCTCCCGCAATCGTTCTTTCTATCGATAATTGGCACGAATACGTGATATTCGATGTTTCCAATCGTTTTGCATCGACGGTAGGTAAGGATTCACTTCCCAGCTCCCGCAATCGTTCTTTCTATCGATAATTGGCACGAATACGTGATATTCGATGTTTCCAATCGCTTTGCATCGACGGTAGGTGAGGATTCACTTCCCAGCTCCCGCAATCGGTCTTTCCATCGATAATTGGCACGAATACGTGATATTCGATGTTTCCAATCGTTTTGCATCGACGGTAGGTAAGGATTCACTTCCCAGCGCCCGCAATGGTTCTTTCTATCTATAATTGGCACGAAGGCGTGTTATTCGATGTTTTCAATCGTTTGCATCGACGGTAGATAAGGATTCACTTCCCAGCTCCCGCAATCGTTCTTTCTATCGATAATTGGCACGAATACGTGATATTCGATGTTTCCAATCGTTTTGCATCGACGGTAGGTAAGGATTCACTTCCCAGCTGCCGCAATCGTTGTTTCTATCGATAATTGGCACGAATAGGTTAAATTCGATGTCTCCATTCGTCCTGCATCGACGGTAGGTAAAGATTCACTTCCAAGCTCCCGCAATCGTTCTTTCTATCGATAATTGGCACGAATACGTGATATTCGATGTTTCCAATCGTTTTGCATCGACTGTAGGTAAAGATTCACTTCCCAGCGCCCGCAATCGTTCTTTCTATCGATAATTGGCACGAATACGTGATATTCGATGTTTCCAATCGTTTTGCATCGACGGTAGGTAAGGATTCACTTCCCAGCTCCCGCAATCGTTCTTTCTAACGATAATTGGCACGAATACGTGATATTCGATGTTTCCAATCGTTTTGCATCGATGGTAGGTAAGGATTCACTTCCCAGCTGCCGCAATCGTTGTTTCTAACGATCTTTGGCACGTATACGTGATATTCGATGTTTCCATTCGTCCTGCATCGACGGTAGGTAAAGATTCACTTCCAAGCTCCCGCAATCGTTCTTTCTATCGATAATTGGCACGAATACGTGATATTCGATGTTTCCAATCGTTATGCATCGATGGAAGGTAAGGATTCACATCCCAGCGCCCGCAATCGTTCTTTCTATCGATAATTGGCACGAATACGTGATATTCGATGTTTCCAACCGTTTTGCATCGACGGTAGGTAAGGATTCACTTCCCAGCTCCCGCAATCGTTCTTTCTATCGATAATTGGCACGAATACGTGATATTCGATGTTTCCAATCGCTTTGCATCGATGGAAGGTAAGGATTCACATCCCAGCGCCCGCAATCGTTCTTTCTATCGATAATTGGCACGAATACGTGATATTCGATGTTTCCAACCGTTTTGCATCGACGGTAGGTAAGGATTCACTTCCCAGCTCCCGCAATCGTTCTTTCCAACGATAATTGGCACGAATACGTGATATTCGATGTTTCCAATCGTTTTGCATCGACGGTAGGTAAGGATTCACTTCCCAGCGCCCGCAATCGTTTTTTCTATCGATCTTTGGCACGAATACGTGATATTCGATGTTTCCATTCGTCCTGCATCGACGGTAGGTAAAGATTCACTTCCAAGCTCCCGCAATCGTTCTTTCTATCGATAATTGGCACGAATACGTGATATTCGATGTTTCCAATCGTTTTGCATCGACGGTAGGTAAGGATTCACTTCCCAGCTCCCGCAATCGGTCTTTCTATCGATAATTGGCACGAATACGTGATATTCGATGTTTCCAATCGTTTTGCATCGACGGTAGGTAAGGATTCACTTCCCAGCGCCCGCAATCGTTTTTTCTATCGATCTTTGGCACGAATACGTGATATTCGATGTTTCCAATCGTTTTGCATCGACTGCAGGTAAAGATTCACTTCCCAGCGCCCGCAATCGTTCTTTCTATCGATAATTGGCACGAATACGTGATATTCGATGTTTCCAATCGTTTTGCATCGACGGTAGGTAAGGATTCACTTCCCAGCTCCCGCAATCGTTCTTTCTATCGATAATTGGTACGAATACGTGATATTCGATGTTTCCAATCGTTTTGCATCGATGGTAGGTAAGGATTCACTTCCCAGCGCCCGCAATCGTTCTTTCTATCGATAATTGGCACGAATACGTGATATTCGATGTTTCCAATCGTTTTGCATCGACGGTAGGTAAGGATTCACTTCCCAGCTCCCGCAATCGTTCTTTCCAACGATAATTGGCACGAATACGTGATATTCGATGTTTCCAATCGTTTTGCATCGATGGTAGGTAAGGATTCACTTCCCAGCTCCCGCAATCGTTCTTTCTATCGATAATTGGCACGAATACGTGATATTCGATGTTTCCAATCGTTTTGCATCGACGGTAGGTAAGGATTCACTTCCCAGCGCCCGCAATCGTTCTTTCTATCTATAATTGGCACGAAGGCGTGTTATTCGATGTTTTCAATCGTTTGCATCGACGGTAGATAAGGATTCACTTCCCAGCTCCCGCAATCGTTCTTTCTATCGATAATTGGCACGAATACGTGATATTCGATGTTTCCAATCGTTTTGCATCAACGGTAGGTAAGGATTCACTTCCCAGCTGCCGCAATCGTTGTTTCTATCGATAATTGGCACGAATAGGTTAAATTCGATGTTTCCATTCGTCCTGCATCGACGGTAGGTAAAGATTCACTTCCAAGCTCCCGCAATCGTTCTTTCTATCGATAATTGGCACGAATACGTGATATTCGATGTTTCCAATCGTTTTGCATCGACTGTAGGTAAAGATTCACTTCCCAGCGCCCGCAATCGTTCTTTCTATCGATAATTGGCACGAATACGTGATATTCGATGTTTCCAATCGTTTTGCATCGACGGTAGGTAAGGATTCACTTCCCAGCTCCCGCAATCGTTCTTTCTAACGATAATTGGCACGAATACGTGATATTCGATGTTTCCAATCGTTTTGCATCGATGGTAGGTAAGGATTCACTTCCCAGCGCCCGCAATCGTTCTTTCTATCGACAATTGGCACGAATACGTGATATTCGATGTTTCCAATCGCTTTGCATCGACGGTAGGTAAGGATTCACTTTCCAGCTCCCGCAATCGGTCTTTCCATCGATAATTGGCACGAATACGTGATATTCGATGTTTCCAATCGTTTTGCATCGACGGTAGGTAAGGATTCACTTCCCAGCGCCCGCAATCGTTCTTTCTATCTATAATTAGCACGAAGGCGTGATATTCGATGTTTCCAATCGTTTTGCATCGACGGTAGGTAAGGATTCACTTCCCAGCTCCCGCAATCGTTCTTTCCAACGATAATTGGCACGAATACGTGATATTCGATGTTTCCAATCGTTTTGCATCGATGGTAGGTAAGGATTCACTTCCCAGCGCCCGCAATCGTTCTTTCTATCGATAATTGGCACGAATACGTGATATTCGATGTTTCCAATCGTTTTGCATCGACGGTAGGTAAGGATTCACTTCCCAGCTCCCGCAATCGTTCTTCCTATCGATAATTGGCACGAATACGTGATATTCGATGTTTCCAATCGCTTTGCATCGACGGTAGGTAAGGATTCACTTCCCAGCTCCCGCAATCGGTCTTTCCATCGATAATTGGGACGAATACGTGATATTTCGATGTTTCCAATCGTTTTGCATCGACGGTAGGTAAGGATTCACTTCCCAGCGCCCGCAATCGTTCTTTCTATCTATAATTGGCACGAAGGCGTGTTATTCGATGTTTTCAATCGTTTGCATCGACGGTCGATAAGGATTCACTTCCCAGCTCCCGCAATCGTTCTTTCTATCGATAATTGGCACGAATACGTGATATTCGATGTTTCCAATCGTTTTGCATCGACGGTAGGTAAGGATTCACTTCCCAGCGCCCGCAATCGTTCTTTCTATCTATAATTGGCACGAAGGCGTGTTATTCGATGTTTTCAATCGTTTGCATCGACGGTCGATAAGGATTCACTTCCCAGCTCCCGCAATCGTTCTTTCTATCGATAATTGGCACGAATACGTGATATTCGATGTTTCCAATCGTTTTGCATCGACGGTAGGTAAGGATTAACTTCCCAGCTCCCGCAATCGTTCTTTCTATCGATAATTGGTACGAATACGTGATATTCGATGTTTCCAATCGTTTTGCATCGATGGTAGGTAAGTGTTGCGGATTCACCATTAGGGAGAGCGCTCGTTAGCTTCACGCCTAGCGCTGTTCCGTGGCGTCAAGCGCGAGCGTTCTCCCCCACTTATCTCTTCTCGCTCCTTGCCCCTCGCATCAGTATAAATACCGTTGCGCGGGCACACAAATGGTCGGTTTTACTAACATTTAACAGAGAGATAAGAGGTTTCAGAACAGATTAACAATTCGGAGTCTAAACGATTTACAACCGTTTAAACTGCCTTTAATAATCAGAGCTATTGGTCGTGCGGAGAAACTAAACTATATACCATTTTGTCATTCGTACTTTATTATTTCTGCGTTTTATTGTACATTACTTGTTCTTGTGCGGTGATTGTTAAATATATGTGATTCGTGCTACTCGTGAATTGTGCCTTTCTGTAAAATAAACCTAATCCGTTGACTAAATTAAGATCTTAAGCAGCTATCCGAAACATTGGTCCTTCGAGCCGGATTGCTCAACGGACGGAATTTACAAAAGGACTAAAAATCGAGTTAATCCCGTTAGTTAAAATCCGTTACACCTAAAGTGCGCGAAAAACGGTCGCCGCAAGACAATAATAACCGGGGTCGAACACGGTCGAACACGGTACGAATTACTTTCTACATTTTTTCGGTAACTCGACCTCGCCTTCAAACTAAGTACGGTTACTTGTTGTTAACGTTCGAATTACCATGGAGAAATACGTTAACAAGCAACTTTCGCTTTACCAGCGAATTTCCAACACCGTGACAAATATGAAAAAGCTTGGAGCCGCTAAGATCACGGATGGAGTAGTAACGTCGCGGCTCGAACTACTGGAGAAAAATTGGACCACCTTCACCGAGGGTCACGACCAGCTATTAGACATTGTGACCCCCGAGTACGCTACTTGGCCATATTTTGTCACGGATCACCTTGCTTTGTGTGAAGAAGCGTATCTGGTTAACAAGGCCGCATTACTGGACCTCCGCAAACCGCTGGAGCAGCCGCCGACCGCTCCGATCGCCAACCCTCCGCAGCGTTCGCTTCCACGAATCGACGTGCCCCGGTTTTCCGGGGACTACAGGGAGTGGGCAAGTTATCGTGACCTGTTCACGTCACTCGTCATAGACAATAAGCAACTCTCCGCGGTGGAAAAATTCCACCATCTAAAAATAAGTTTGTCTGGCGAGCCCGCTCAATTAATCCAAAATATACGCCTCACAGAGGCCAACTTCGCTGGAGCGTGGAAGATTATCGCGGCGCGATATGAGAACCTGCGGATCTTGATCCAATCTCATCTCACGGCTCTTTCCTCATTACCGTCCATGAGGAAGGAGTCAGCAACCTGCCTGAAACCTCTTCTGAACGGCACGCTGGACGCCGTTCAGTCACTGGAAGCCCTTGGCCGGCCAGTCGAGCACTGGGATGACTGGTTGGTCTTCGGACTTGTGCAAAAACTGGATGCGAAGACGAGACTAGCGTGGGAATCGTCAATTGGTGCAACTACTGATCCTCCTTCGTTTGAACAATTAAATCTGTTCCTCACTGGACACCTGCGTGCGTTGGAAGCAGTCGAAGAAGCCGTCTCGGACGCCGCTACAGCACCTTCCTCAGGGTCATCGCTAAAGAACAATGCAAGATCAGCGAGATTCCGGACGCACACCGCGTCTACCACCGAAGAAAGACGTGCAAAATGCCCGCTGTGCGGTGACCAACACTTCGTGCTGTTTTGTGCTGAATTCAAACGGATGTCGCCGCTCGAGAGGAAGAGAATGGTCGCGGACAAGAATTTATGCTACAACTGTCTCGGAAACCATCTCTCACGTTCGTGCAAATCTACAAAGCGCTGCCAACTGTGCGTAGGTAAGCACCATACTCTGTTACACATAAAGGCGGAGCAGGAATCTTCGCGACAAAAATCTCCACAGGATTGCGTGGAGGCGTCAAGGACGTCGCACTGTGCGCGAGCCTCCTGGTCAAGCAAACAACCAAGTTCGGTCATATATCTCGCGACCGCGAAAATTCTGGTCAGGTCGAGTCGAGGCGAGAAACTTGCTGTTCGCGCCCTGATTGACCCTTGTTCCGAGGTGACGCTAATCTCGGAAAATCTTGTGCAAGCCATGAAGCTCGAACGATGTGCCGCGCGATTTCCAATTCTGGGTGTAGGTAAGGCAGAAACCTACACGAGGGGAAGAGTGACGCTCACTTTCTCCGCTACTCGCGAAAACTCGAAGTCCCTCTCCACTACTGCTTACGTGCTGCCGCGTCTGTCTTCGTATTCCCCCACTCGCACTACTGCTGCTCGGTTATCTCTCGCTCACATACAGGATTTAGAGCTTGCTGATCCTGATTTTCGTTCTGCTGGACGGGTAGACATCATTCTAGGGGCTGATGTCTACTCCGAAATAATTCTCGAGGGCATCCGGAAGGGTCCTCCCAACAGTCCGGTTGCCCAATGCACTTCCCTAGGTTGGATTCTTACTGGACATTGCAACTCCTCTTCTTACTCGAACTCTTCACCCCGTGAAGCGTTTACTTTGCAATGCACTGCAGGCGATACCGCGCTTTCTGAATCACTTCAGCGCTTCTGGGTACTGGAGGAGGTTTGCACACCTCCCCGTACATTTACTACGGCGGAGAGTGAGTGCGAGCAGCACTTCTGCTCCACCCACTCCCGCGACTCCACTGGTCGGTATCAAGTTCGTCTTCCCTTCGCTTCTTCTCCGGCCCAATTGGGCAACTCGCTCGACACCGCATCGGTGTTACTAAATAAACTCGAAGCGCGATTGAAGGGTAAGCCGGCACTGAAATCCTTATACGATTCCTTTTTGGAGGAATATTTACAATTAGGGCACATGGAACCCGTACCGTCGGACTCCATATTTTCTCGTTCGGCATATTACTTGCCGCATCACGGCGTGTTGCGAGATTCTAGTGCAACTACGCGACTTCGGGTTGTTTTCAACGCGTCGCAGAAAACAAAGTCCGGAGTATCACTAAATAATGTACTTCACACTGGCCCCAATCTTTTACCGGAAATATTCCACATTCTTCTCCGATGGCGAAGACACGCTGTAGTTTTCTCGGCTGATGTACAAAAAATGTACCGGCAAATACGCCTTGCTCCAGAAGATTGCGATTTTCAGCGCATTTTATGGCGTCAGCATCCTGGAGAAGCTCCCCGTCACTTCCGTCTTCTTACTGTGACATACGGTATGTCGTGTGCTCCCTATCTCGCTGTTCGCACGCTGCAGCAGCTGTGTAAGGACGAACAACACGCCTATCCTTTGGCTGCAGCCTGCGCCTCCACTGACGTCTACGTTGATGACGTCATATCTGGAGCAGACTCTATCTCGAACGCTCTCGCCTTACAACGAGAGTTGTTACTGTTGTTCAAGGCGGGCGGTATTACCTTGCATAAATGGACTTCCAATAAACGGGAGTTATTGGAAGCACTTCCTGTCGACGCTCGGCAGGATAATCTGGAACTCGCCTGCAATCTTGACAACATTTCTACACTTCTTGGCCTCCGCTGGCACTCTGCGGAGGATACTTTTCACTTTTCTATAGCTCCTCGCTGCTCGGAATCACCGGTAACCAAACGCATCGTTTTCAGGGAGGTGGCAAGCCTCTTTGATCCACTAGGATTCCTCGCACCGGTGGTTATTACTGCCAAAATATTTATGCAGTCCTTGTGGCTGTTAAAACTCTCGTGGGATGAAACTCTCCCTCCATCACTCGCCCACTCTTGGGAGAATTACTATGCGCAACTGCGGTTGCTATCCTCGTTGCGCATCCCTCGGTGGTTATTTAACTGCGTAGACACTGACACATTGGAGCTTCATGGCTTTGCGGATGCTTCTGAAAGAGCATACGCTGCCGTACTATACTTGCGCTCTTCTTACTCCGACACAATGCCTTTTGTGTCACTTGTTGCTTGCAAAACAAGAGTAGCTCCGTTAAAGCAAGTTTCGATCCCTCGGCTTGAACTCTGCGCTGCGTCACTCCTTACACGCTTGACCATCAGTGTCAGAGATAGTTTACAATTGGAAAAATGCACCATTCACTTGTGGTCAGATTCTACGGTTGTGTTGAGTTGGTTGCAGGGTCACCCCTCGAGATGGAAAACATTTGTAGCAAACAGGGTCGCAGAAATTCAAACTTCACTTCCAACCGCCACTTGGCGACATGTAAAATCTGCACTTAACCCTGCAGACGTGGCATCTCGAGGAGTGGCATGCAACGTGCTGCTTGACCACACACTTTGGTGGAAAGGTCCCCCTTTTCTGTCCGCGCAATCATATGACTTTGACCAACACAAAGTTCATAACCTCGCTACTGACCAGGAGGTTCGCTCATCAAGAGTGACCTGCCTCGCGACCACTTCTGGCTGTTCCTTTTTTGAGGGACTTGCCAGTCGGTTTTCCACATTCACAAGGTTACTACGCACGGTTGGCTGGTGCCTACGATTTGGCAGAACTACGAGGGATGGAAAATCAAACGCGCAAGTATCGCACCATCTTTCTATCAACGAAATAAATTATTCTAAACTTGCCTGCATACGATGCTTCCAAAGGGCCGTCTTCGCCACGGAAATGGAACTGCTTCAACATGGCGCCCAGGTCACACGTGGTCCGACAGCCAAGCTGGCGCCATTCGTGGATGGCTATGGCGTGCTGAGGGTGGGGGGACGCCTGAAGCACTCCTTACTTGACGAATGGCAGAAGCATCCAGCCATTCTATCTGCCAATGCACATTTTACCACTCTCATCATCAGGGATGCACATAAACGACTACTACACGGAGGAACGCAGCTCACCTTGTCAACTCTAAGACGAGAATATTGGATACTGGCGGGGCGTCGCGCGGTACGCCGCGTGATAGCCTCGTGTGTGGTTTGTTGCCGCTGGCGCGCCCAAGCGGCGCAGCAGTTAATGGGAAACCTCCCTGCTCCCCGCGCGCAGCCTTCCCGGCCATTCACACATACCGGTGTTGACTATGCGGGCCCCTTTTCTACGAAATCGGCAACCGGCAGAGGTCAACACACAAGGAAAACGTATGTCGCTGTGTTTGTTTGTTTAGCGACAAAAGCCGTACATCTTGAGCTGGTGTCCGATGCAACCACTGCCGCCTTTCTTGCTGCATTCCGACGCTTCATCTCTCGACGTGGGATTTGCACAACTATGTACAGCGACCAGGGGACCAACTTCGTGGGAGCTAGCCGGGAGCTGAGAGAGCTGTTAAAGTCCGCTCTCCTTGACTGGAAGGCTGTCGCGTTTCATCTTTCCCAAGAAGGAACATCTTGGAAGTTCAACCCTCCTGGCGCTCCTCATTTCGGCGGTATTTGGGAGGCAGCGGTCAAGTCCCTCAAGTTTCACTTGCGGCGGGTCGCTGGTAACACTCCGTTAACCTTTGAGGAAACCGCAACCTTGCTGGCCCAAATAGAGGCCTGCCTCAACTCACGGCCGCTAGCCGCCCTCTCGGACGATCTCGATTCTATCGACGCTTTGACCCCGGCGCACTTTCTCATAGGTTCTACGCTTACATCCTTACCAGAACCATCCTTATCCACTGCCAAGATTTCCCCTTCACGGCGGTGGCATCTGATCCAGCAAATGCGAGATCATTTCTGGTCACGGTGGTCAGCTGAGTACTTACATCAGCTACAATCTCGTGGTAAATGGCAAACGTCGCAGCCCGACTTGCAGATCGGGGACCTCTGCCTTGTGAGGCACGAGTCAACGCCACCGTCTCAATGGCCGCTGGGACGCATCACCGCTACGCACAAGGGCGACGATCAACGCGTTCGCGTTGTGGACGTCCGCACTGCAACAACCACGCTGACTAGGCCCATTGCAAAGATTTGCCCGTTGCCACCAGCTTCCCCGGACAAATAGCCCGGCGCGCACTACTTTCGTTCCTTACTCTCTCCTTCACTTCACAACGGCACTTCCTATGTTAAACATGCGACTTCACGAGATCATCGCGTCTCTTCGTTACTATGTATAATTGCGCCATGCTACGCATGCCGCGGCGGGCGGAATTTTGCGGATTCACCATTAGGGAGAGCGCTCGTTAGCTTCACGCCTAGCGCTGTTCCGTGGCGTCAAGCGCGAGCGTTCTCCCCCACTTATCTCTTCTCGCTCCTTGCCCCTCGCATCAGTATAAATACCGTTGCGCGGGCACACAAATGGTCGGTTTTACTAACATTTAACAGAGAGATAAGAGGTTTCAGAACAGATTAACAATTCGGAGTCTAAACGATTTACAACCGTTTAAACTGCCTTTAATAATCAGAGCTATTGGTCGTGCGGAGAAACTAAACTATATACCATTTTGTCATTCGTACTTTATTATTTCTGCGTTTTATTGTACATTACTTGTTCTTGTGCGGTGATTGTTAAATATATGTGATTCGTGCTACTCGTGAATTGTGCCTTTCTGTAAAATAAACCTAATCCGTTGACTAAATTAAGATCTTAAGCAGCTATCCGAAACAGTAAGGATTCACTTCCCAGCGCCCGCAATCGTTCTTTCTATCGATAATTGGCACGAATACGTGATATTCGATGTTTCCAATCGTTTTGCATCGACGGTAGGTAAGGATTCACTTCCCAGCTCCCGCAATCGTTCTTTCTATCGATAATTGGCACGAATACGTGATATTCGATGTTTCCAATCGTTTTGCATCGATGGTAGGTAAGGATTCACTTCCCAGCGCCCGCAATCGTTCTTTCTATCGATAATTGGCACGAAGGCGTGTTATTCGATGTTTTCAATCGTTTGCATCGACGGTAGATAAGGATTCACTTCCCAGCTCCCGCAATCGTTCTTTCTATCGATAATTGGCACGAATACGTGATATTCGATGTTTCCAATCGTTTTGCATCAACGGTAGGTAAGGATTCACTTCCCAGCTGCCGCAATCGTTGTTTCTATCGATAATTGGCACGAATAGGTTAAATTCGATGTTTCCATTCGTCCTGCATCGACGGTAGGTAAAGATTCACTTCCAAGCTCCCGCAATCGTTCTTTCTATCGATAATTGGCACGAATACGTGATATTCGATGTTTCCAATCGTTTTGCATCGACTGTAGGTAAAGATTCACTTCCCAGCGCCCGCAATCGTTCTTTCTATCGATAATTGGCACGAATACGTGATATTCGATGTTTCCAATCGTTTTGCATCGACGGTAGGTAAGGATTCACTTCCCAGCTCCCGCAATCGTTCTTTCTAACGATAATTGGCACGAATACGTGATATTCGATGTTTCCAATCGTTTTGCATCGATGGTAGGTAAGGATTCACTTCCCAGCGCCCGCAATCGTTCTTTCTATCGACAATTGGCACGAATACGTGATATTCGATGTTTCCAATCGCTTTGCATCGACGGTAGGTAAGGATTCACTTTCCAGCTCCCGCAATCGGTCTTTCCATCGATAATTGGCACGAATACGTGATATTCGATGTTTCCAATCGTTTTGCATCGACGGTAGGTAAGGATTCACTTCCCAGCGCCCGCAATCGTTCTTTCTATCTATAATTAGCACGAAGGCGTGATATTCGATGTTTCCAATCGTTTTGCATCGACGGTAGGTAAGGATTCACTTCCCAGCTCCCGCAATCGTTCTTTCCAACGATAATTGGCACGAATACGTGATATTCGATGTTTCCAATCGTTTTGCATCGATGGTAGGTAAGGATTCACTTCCCAGCGCCCGCAATCGTTCTTTCTATCGATAATTGGCACGAATACGTGATATTCGATGTTTCCAATCGTTTTGCATCGACGGTAGGTAAGGATTCACTTCCCAGCTCCCGCAATCGTTCTTTCTATCGATAATTGGCACGAATACGTGATATTCGATGTTTCCAATCGCTTTGCATCGACGGTAGGTAAGGATTAACTTCCCAGCTCCCGCAATCGGACTTTCCATCGATAATTGGCACGAATACGTGATATTCGATGTTTCCAATCGTTTTGCATCGACGGTAGGTAAGGATTCACTTCCCAGCGCCCGCAATCGTTCTTTCTATCTATAATTGGCACGAAGGCGTGTTATTCGATGTTTTCAATCGTTTGCATCGACGGTAGATAAGGATTCACTTCCCAGCTCCCGCAATCGTTCTTTCTATCGATAATTGGCACGAATACGTGATATTCGATGTTTCCAATCGTTTTGCATCAACGGTAGGTAAGGATTCACTTCCCAGCTGCCGCAATCGTTGTTTCTATCGATAATTGGCACGAATAGGTTAAATTCGATGTTTCCATTCGTCCTGCATCGACGGTAGGTAAAGATTCACTTCCAAGCTCCCGCAATCGTTCTTTCTATCGATAATTGGCACGAATACGTGATATTCGATGTTTCCAATCGTTTTGCATCGACTGTAGGTAAAGATTCACTTCCCAGCGCCCGCAATCGTTCTTTCTATCGATAATTGGCACGAATACGTGATATTCGATGTTTCCAATCGTTTTGCATCGACGGTAGGTAAGGATTCACTTCCCAGCTCCCGCAATCGTTCTTTCTAACGATAATTGGCACGAATACGTGATATTCGATGTTTCCAATCGTTTTGCATCGATGGTAGGTAAGGATTCACTTCCCAGCGCCCGCAATCGTTCTTTCTATCGACAATTGGCACGAATACGTGATATTCGATGTTTCCAATCGCTTTGCATCGACGGTAGGTAAGGATTCACTTTCCAGCTCCCGCAATCGGTCTTTCCATCGATAATTGGCACGAATACGTGATATTCGATGTTTCCAATCGTTTTGCATCGACGGTAGGTAAGGATTCACTTCCCAGCGCCCGCAATCGTTCTTTCTATCTATAATTAGCACGAAGGCGTGATATTCGATGTTTCCAATCGTTTTGCATCGACGGTAGGTAAGGATTCACTTCCCAGCTCCCGCAATCGTTCTTTCCAACGATAATTGGCACGAATACGTGATATTCGATGTTTCCAATCGTTTTGCATCGACGGTAGGTAAGGATTCACTTCCCAGCTCCCGCAATCGTTCTTCCTATCGATAATTGGCACGAATACGTGATATTCGATGTTTCCAATCGCTTTGCATCGACGGTAGGTAAGGATTCACTTCCCAGCTCCCGCAATCGGTCTTTCCATCGATAATTGGGACGAATACGTGATATTTCGATGTTTCCAATCGTTTTGCATCGACGGTAGGTAAGGATTCACTTCCCAGCGCCCGCAATCGTTCTTTCTATCTATAATTGGCACGAAGGCGTGTTATTCGATGTTTTCAATCGTTTGCATCGACGGTCGATAAGGATTCACTTCCCAGCTCCCGCAATCGTTCTTTCTATCGATAATTGGCACGAATACGTGATATTCGATGTTTCCAATCATTTTGCATCGACGGTAGGTAAGGATTCACTTCCCAGCTCCCGCAATCGTTCTTTCTATCGATAATTGGTACGAATACGTGATATTCGATGTTTCCAATCGTTTTGCATCGATGGTAGGTAAGGATTCACTTCCCAGCGCCCGCAATCGTTCTTTCTATCGATAATTGGCACGAATACGTGATATTCGATGTTTCCAATCGTTTTGCATCGACGGTAGGTAAGGATTCACTTCCCAGCTCCCGCAATCGTTCTTTCCAACGATAATTGGCACGAATACGTGATATTCGATGTTTCCAATCGTTTTGCATCGATGGTAGGTAAGGATTCACTTCCCAGCGCCCGCAATCGTTCTTTCTATCGATAATTGGCACGAATACGTGATATTCGATGTTTCCAATCGTTTTGCATCGACGGTAGGTAAGGATTCACTTCCCAGCTCCCGCAATCGTTCTTTCTATCGATAATTGGCACGAATACGTGATATTCGATGTTTCCAATCGTTTTGCATCGATGGTAGGTAAGGATTCACTTCCCAGCGCCCGCAATCGTTCTTTCTATCGATAATTGGCACGAATACGTGATATTCGATGTTTCCAATCGTTTTGCATCGACGGTAGGTAAGGATTCACTTCCCAGCTCCCGCAATCGTTCTTTCTATCGATAATTGGCACGAATACGTGATATTCGATGTTTCCAATCGCTTTGCATCGACGGTAGGTAAGGATTCACTTCCCAGCTCCCGCAATCGGACTTTCCATCGATAATTGGCACGAATACGTGATATTCGATGTTTCCAATCGTTTTGCATCGACGGTAGGTAAGGATTCACTTCCCAGCGCCCGCAATCGTTCTTTCTATCTATAATTGGCACGAAGGCGTGTTATTCGATGTTTTCAATCGTTTGCATCGACGGTAGATAAGGATTCACTTCCCAGCTCCCGCAATCGTTCTTTCTATCGATAATTGGCACGAATAGGTTAAATTCGATGTTTCCAATCGTTTTGCATCGATGGTAGGTAAGGATTCACTTCCCAGCGCCCGCAATCGTTCTTTCTATCGACAATTGGCACGAATACGTGATATTCGATGTTTCCAATCGCTTTGCATCGACGGTAGGTAAGGATTCACTTTCCAGCTCCCGCAATCGGTCTTTCCATCGATAATTGGCACGAATACGTGATATTCGATGTTTCCAATCGTTTTGCATCGACGGTAGGTAAGGATTCACTTCCCAGCGCCCGCAATCGTTCTTTCTATCTATAATTAGCACGAAGGCGTGATATTCGATGTTTCCAATCGTTTTGCATCGACGGTAGGTAAGGATTCACTTCCCAGCTCCCGCAATCGTTCTTTCCAACGATAATTGGCACGAATACGTGATATTCGATGTTTCCAATCGTTTTGCATCGATGGTAGGTAAGGATTCACTTCCCAGCGCCCGCAATCGTTCTTTCTATCGATAATTGGCACGAATACGTGATATTCGATGTTGCCAATCGTTTTGCATCGACGGTAGGTAAGGATTCACTTCCCAGCTCCCGCAATCGTTCTTCCTATCGATAATTGGCACGAATACGTGATATTCGATGTTTCCAATCGGTTTGCATCGACGGTAGGTAAGGATTCACTTCCCAGCTCCCGCAATCGGTCTTTCCATCGATAATTGGGACGAATACGTGATATTTCGATGTTTCCAATCGTTTTGCATCGACGGTAGGTAAGGATTCACTTCCCAGCGCCCGCAATCGTTCTTTCTATCTATAATTGGCACGAAGGCGTGTTATTCGATGTTTTCAATCGTTTGCATCGACGGTCGATAAGGATTCACTTCCCAGCTCCCGCAATCGTTCTTTCTATCGATAATTGGCACGAATACGTGATATTCGATGTTTCCAATCGTTTTGCATCGACGGTAGGTAAGGATTCACTTCCCAGCTCCCGCAATCGTTCTTTCTGTCGATAATTGGTACGAATACGTGATATTCGATGTTTCCAATCGTTTTGCATCGATGGTAGGTAAGGATTCACTTCCCAGCGCCCGCAATCGTTCTTTCTATCGATAATTGGCACGAATACGTGATATTCGATGTTTCCAATCGTTTTGCATCGACGGTAGGTAAGGATTCACTTCCCAGCTCCCGCAATCGTTCTTTCTAACGATAATTGGCACGAATACGTGATATTCGATGTTTCCAATCGTTTTGCATCGATGGTAGGTAAGGATTCACTTCCCAGCGCCCGCAATCGTTCTTTCTATCGACAATTGGCACGAATACGTGATATTCGATGTTTCCAATCGCTTTGCATCGACGGTAGGTAAGGATTCACTTTCCAGCTCCCGCAATCGGTCTTTCCATCGATAATTGGCACGAATACGTGATATTCGATGTTTCCAATCGTTTTGCATCGACGGTAGGTAAGGATTCACTTCCCAGCGCCCGCAATCGTTCTTTCTATCTATAATTAGCACGAAGGCGTGATATTCGATGTTTCCAATCGTTTTGCATCGACGGTAGGTAAGGATTCACTTCCCAGCTCCCGCAATCGTTCTTTCCAACGATAATTGGCACGAATACGTGATATTCGATGTTTCCAATCGTTTTGCATCGATGGTAGGTAAGGATTCACTTCCCAGCGCCCGCAATCGTTCTTTCTATCGATAATTGGCACGAATACGTGATATTCGATGTTGCCAATCGTTTTGCATCGACGGTAGGTAAGGATTCACTTCCCAGCTCCCGCAATCGTTCTTCCTATCGATAATTGGCACGAATACGTGATATTCGATGTTTCCAATCGGTTTGCATCGACGGTAGGTAAGGATTCACTTCCCAGCTCCCGCAATCGGTCTTTCCATCGATAATTGGGACGAATACGTGATATTTCGATGTTTCCAATCGTTTTGCATCGACGGTAGGTAAGGATTCACTTCCCAGCGCCCGCAATCGTTCTTTCTATCTATAATTGGCACGAAGGCGTGTTATTCGATGTTTTCAATCGTTTGCATCGACGGTCGATAAGGATTCACTTCCCAGCTCCCGCAATCGTTCTTTCTATCGATAATTGGCACGAATACGTGATATTCGATGTTTCCAATCGTTTTGCATCGACGGTAGGTAAGGATTCACTTCCCAGCTGCCGCAATCGTTGTTTCTATCGATAATTGGCACGAATAGGTTAAATTCGATGTTTCCATTCGTCCTGCATCGACGGTAGGTAAAGATTCACTTCCAAGCTCCCGCAATCGTTCTTTCTATCGATAATTGGCACGAATACGTGATATTCGATGTTTCCAATCGTTTTGCATCGATGGAAGGTAAGGATTCACATCCCAGCGCTCGCAATCGTTCTTTCTATCGATAATTGGCACGAATACGTGATATTCGATGTTTCCAACCGTTTTGCATCGACGGTAGGTAAGGATTCACTTCCCAGCTCCCGCAATCGTTCTTTCTATCGATAATTGGCACGAATACGTGATATTCGATGTTTCCAATCGTTTTGCATCGATGGAAGGTAAGGATTCACATCCCAGCGCCCGCAATCGTTCTTTCTATCGATAATTGGCACGAATACGTGATATTCGATGTTTCCAACCGTTTTGCATCGACGGTAGGTAAGGATTCACTTCCCAGCTCCCGCAATCGTTCTTTCTATCGATAATTGGCACGAATACGTGATATTCGATGTTTCCAATCGTTTTGCATCGATGGTAGGTAAGGATTCACCTCCCAGCGCCCGCAATCGTACTTTCTATCGATAATTGGCACGAATACGTGATATTCGATGTTTCCAACCGTTTTGCATCGACGGTAGGTAAGGATTCACTTCCCAGCTCCCGCAATCGTTCTTTCTATCGATAATTGGCACGAATACGTGATATTCGATGTTTCCAATCGTTTTGCATCGATGGAAGGTAAGGATTCACATCCCAGCGCCCGCAATCGTTCTTTCTATCGATAATTGGCACGAATACGTGATATTCGATGTTTCCAACCGTTTTGCATCGACGGTAGGTAAGGATTCACTTCCCAGCTCCCGCAATCGTTCTTTCCAACGATAATTGGCACGAATACGTGATATTCGATGTTTCCAATCGTTTTGCATCGACGGTAGGTAAGGATTCACTTCCCAGCTCCCGCAATCGGTCTTTCCATCGATAATTGGCACGAATACGTGATATTCGATGTTTCCAATCGTTTTGCATCGACGGTAGGTAAGGATTCACTTCCCAGCGCCCGCAATCGTTTTTTCTATCGATCTTTGGCACGAATACGTGATATTCGATTTTTCCAATCGTTTTGCATCGACTGTAGGTAAAGATTCACTTCCCAGCGCCCGCAATCGTTCTTTCTATCGATAATTGGCACGACTACGTGATATTCGATGTTTCCAATCGTTTTGCATCGACGGTAGGTAAGGATTCACTTCCCAGCTCCCGCAATCGTTCTTTCTATCGATAATTGGCACGAATACGTGATATTCGATGTTTCCAATCGTTTTGCATCGATGGTAGGTAAGGATTCACCTCCCAGCGCCCGCAATCGTACTTTCTATCGATAATTGGCACGAATACGTGATATTCGATGTTTCCAATCGTTTTGCATCGACGGTAGGTAAGGATTCACTTCCCAGCTCCCGCAATCGTTCTTTCCAACGATAATTGGCACGAATACTTGATATTTCGATGTTTCCAATCGTTTTGCATCGACGGTAGGTAAGGATTCACTTCCCAGCGCCCGCAATCGTTCTTTCTATCTATAATTGGCACGAAGGCGTGTTATTCGATGTTTTCAATCGTTTGCATCGACGGTCGATAAGGATTCACTTCCCAGCTCCCGCAATCGTTCTTTCTATCGATAATTGGCACGAATACGTGATATTCGATGTTTCCAATCGTTTTGCATCGACGGTAGGTAAGGATTCACTTCCCAGCTGCCGCAATCGTTGTTTCTATCGATAATTGGCACGAATAGGTTAAATTCGATGTTTCCATTCGTCCTGCATCGACGGTAGGTAAAGATTCACTTCCAAGCTCCCGCAATCGTTCTTTCTATCGATAATTGGCACGAATACGTGATATTCGATGTTTCCAATCGTTTTGCATCGATGGAAGGTAAGGATTCACATCCCAGCGCCCGCAATCGTTCTTTCTATCGATAATTGGCACGAATACGTGATATTCGATGTTTCCAACCGTTTTGCATCGACGGTAGGTAAGGATTCACTTCCCAGCTCCCGCAATCGTTCTTTCTATCGATAATTGGCACGAATACGTGATATTCGATGTTTCCAATCGTTTTGCATCGATGGAAGGTAAGGATTCACATCCCAGCGCCCGCAATCGTTCTTTCTATCGATAATTGGCACGAATACGTGATATTCGATGTTTCCAACCGTTTTGCATCGACGGTAGGTAAGGATTCACTTCCCAGCTCCCGCAATCGTTCTTTCCAACGATAATTGGCACGAATACGTGATATTCGATGTTTCCAATCGTTTTGCATCGACGGTAGGTAAGGATTCACTTCCCAGCTCCCGCAATCGGTCTTTCCATCGATAATTGGCACGAATACGTGATATTCGATGTTTCCAATCGTTTTGCATCGACGGTAGGTAAGGATTCACTTCCCAGCGCCCGCAATCGTTTTTTCTATCGATGTTTGGCACGAATACGTGATATTCGATTTTTCCAATCGTTTTGCATCGACTGTAGGTAAAGATTCACTTCCCAGCGCCCGCAATCGTTCTTTCTATCGATAATTGGCACGACTACGTGATATTCGATGTTTCCAATCGTTTTGCATCGACGGTAGGTAAGGATTCACTTCCCAGCTCCCGCAATCGTTCTTTCTATCGATAATTGGCACGAATACGTGATATTCGATGTTTCCAATCGTTTTGCATCGATGGTAGGTAAGGATTCACTTCCCAGCGCCCGCAATCGTACTTTCTATCGATAATTGGCACGAATACGTGATATTCGATGTTTCCAATCGTTTTGCATCGACGGTAGGTAAGGATTCACTTCCCAGCTCCCGCAATCGTTCTTTCCAACGATAATTGGCACGAATACTTGATATTCGATGTTTCCAATCGTTTTGCATCGATGGTAGGTAAGGATTCACTTCCCAGCGCCCGCAATCGTTCTTTCTATCGATAATTGGCACGAATACGTGATATTCGATGTTTCCAATCGTTTTGCATCGACTGTAGGTAAAGATTCACTTCCCAGCGCCCGCAATCGTTCTTTCTATCGATAATTGGCACGAATACGTGATATTCGATGTTTCCAATCGTTTTGCATCGACGGTAGGTAAGGATTCACTTCCCAGCTCCCGCAATCGTTCTTTCTATCGATAATTGGCACGAATACGTGATATTCGATGTTTCCAATCGTTTTGCATCGACGGTAGGTAAGGATTCACTTCCCAGCTCCCGCAATCGTTCTTTCTATCGATAATTGGCACGAATACGTGATATTCGATGTTTCCAATCGCTTTGCATCGACGGTAGGTAAGGATTCACTTCCCACCTCCCGCAATCGGTCTTTCCATCGATAATTGGGACGAATACGTGATATTCGATGTTTCCAATCGTTTTGCATCGACGGTAGGTAAGGATTCACTTCCCAGCGCCCGCAATCGTTCTTTCTATCGATAATTGGCACGAATACGTGATATTCGATGTTTCCAATCGTTTTGCATCGACGGTAGGTAAGGATTCACTTCCCAGCTCCCGCAATCGTTCTTCCTATCGATAATTGGCACGAATACGTGATATTCGATGTTTCCAATCGCTTTGCATCGACGGTAGGTAAGGATTCACTTCCCAGCTCCCGCAATCGGTCTTTCCATCGATAATTGGGACGAATACGTGATATTTCGATGTTTCCAATCGTTTTGCATCGACGGTAGGTAAGGATTCACTTCCCAGCGCCCGCAATCGTTCTTTCTATCTATAATTGGCACGAAGGCGTGTTATTCGATGTTTTCAATCGTTTGCATCGACGGTCGATAAGGATTCACTTCCCAGCTCCCGCAATCGTTCTTTCTATCGATAATTGGCACGAATACGTGATATTCGATGTTTCCAATCGTTTTGCATCGACGGTAGGTAAGGATTCACTTCCCAGCTGCCGCAATCGTTGTTTCTATCGATAATTGGCACGAATAGGTTAAATTCGATGTTTCCATTCGTCCTGCATCGACGGTAGGTAAAGATTCACTTCCAAGCTCCCGCAATCGTTCTTTCTATCGATAATTGGCACGAATACGTGATATTCGATGTTTCCAATCGTTTTGCATCGATGGAAGGTAAGGATTCACATCCCAGCGCCCGCAATCGTTCTTTCTATCGATAATTGGCACGAATACGTGATATTCGATGTTTCCAACCGTTTTGCATCGACGGTAGGTAAGGATTCACTTCCCAGCTCCCGCAATCGTTCTTTCTATCGATAATTGGCACGAATACGTGATATTCGATGTTTCCAATCGTTTTGCATCGATGGAAGGTAAGGATTCACATCCCAGCGCCCGCAATCGTTCTTTCTATCGATAATTGGCACGAATACGTGATATTCGATGTTTCCAACCGTTTTGCATCGACGGTAGGTAAGGATTCACTTCCCAGCTCCCGCAATCGTTCTTTCTATCGATAATTGGCACGAATACGTGATATTCGATGTTTCCAATCGTTTTGCATCGATGGTAGGTAAGGATTCACCTCCCAGCGCCCGCAATCGTACTTTCTATCGATAATTGGCACGAATACGTGATATTCGATGTTTCCAACCGTTTTGCATCGACGGTAGGTAAGGATTCACTTCCCAGCTCCCGCAATCGTTCTTTCTATCGATAATTGGCACGAATACGTGATATTCGATGTTTCCAATCGTTTTGCATCGATGGAAGGTAAGGATTCACATCCCAGCGCCCGCAATCGTTCTTTCTATCGATAATTGGCACGAATACGTGATATTCGATGTTTCCAACCGTTTTGCATCGACGGTAGGTAAGGATTCACTTCCCAGCTCCCGCAATCGTTCTTTCCAACGATAATTGGCACGAATACGTGATATTCGATGTTTCCAATCGTTTTGCATCGACGGTAGGTAAGGATTCACTTCCCAGCTCCCGCAATCGGTCTTTCCATCGATAATTGGCACGAATACGTGATATTCGATGTTTCCAATCGTTTTGCATCGACGGTAGGTAAGGATTCACTTCCCAGCGCCCGCAATCGTTTTTTCTATCGATCTTTGGCACGAATACGTGATATTCGATTTTTCCAATCGTTTTGCATCGACTGTAGGTAAAGATTCACTTCCCAGCGCCCGCAATCGTTCTTTCTATCGATAATTGGCACGACTACGTGATATTCGA
This sequence comes from Nomada ferruginata, assembly GCA_963583965.1. NCBI lineage: Eukaryota > Metazoa > Arthropoda > Insecta > Hymenoptera > Apidae > Nomada > Nomada ferruginata. The sequence goes on from OY757218.1 coordinate 3,420,546, forward strand.
TGTTTCCAATCGTTTTGCATCGACGGTAGGTAAGGATTCACTTCCCAGCTCCCGCAATCGTTCTTTCTATCGATAATTGGCACGAATACGTGATATTCGATGTTTCCAATCGTTTTGCATCGATGGTAGGTAAGGATTCACCTCCCAGCGCCCGCAATCGTACTTTCTATCGATAATTGGCACGAATACGTGATATTCGATGTTTCCAATCGTTTTGCATCGACGGTAGGTAAGGATTCACTTCCCAGCTCCCGCAATCGTTCTTTCCAACGATAATTGGCACGAATACTTGATATTTCGATGTTTCCAATCGTTTTGCATCGACGGTAGGTAAGGATTCACTTCCCAGCGCCCGCAATCGTTCTTTCTATCTATAATTGGCACGAAGGCGTGTTATTCGATGTTTTCAATCGTTTGCATCGACGGTCGATAAGGATTCACTTCCCAGCTCCCGCAATCGTTCTTTCTATCGATAATTGGCACGAATACGTGATATTCGATGTTTCCAATCGTTTTGCATCGACGGTAGGTAAGGATTCACTTCCCAGCTGCCGCAATCGTTGTTTCTATCGATAATTGGCACGAATAGGTTAAATTCGATGTTTCCATTCGTCCTGCATCGACGGTAGGTAAAGATTCACTTCCAAGCTCCCGCAATCGTTCTTTCTATCGATAATTGGCACGAATACGTGATATTCGATGTTTCCAATCGTTTTGCATCGATGGAAGGTAAGGATTCACATCCCAGCGCCCGCAATCGTTCTTTCTATCGATAATTGGCACGAATACGTGATATTCGATGTTTCCAACCGTTTTGCATCGACGGTAGGTAAGGATTCACTTCCCAGCTCCCGCAATCGTTCTTTCTATCGATAATTGGCACGAATACGTGATATTCGATGTTTCCAATCGTTTTGCATCGATGGAAGGTAAGGATTCACATCCCAGCGCCCGCAATCGTTCTTTCTATCGATAATTGGCACGAATACGTGATATTCGATGTTTCCAACCGTTTTGCATCGACGGTAGGTAAGGATTCACTTCCCAGCTCCCGCAATCGTTCTTTCCAACGATAATTGGCACGAATACGTGATATTCGATGTTTCCAATCGTTTTGCATCGACGGTAGGTAAGGATTCACTTCCCAGCTCCCGCAATCGGTCTTTCCATCGATAATTGGCACGAATACGTGATATTCGATGTTTCCAATCGTTTTGCATCGACGGTAGGTAAGGATTCACTTCCCAGCGCCCGCAATCGTTTTTTCTATCGATGTTTGGCACGAATACGTGATATTCGATTTTTCCAATCGTTTTGCATCGACTGTAGGTAAAGATTCACTTCCCAGCGCCCGCAATCGTTCTTTCTATCGATAATTGGCACGACTACGTGATATTCGATGTTTCCAATCGTTTTGCATCGACGGTAGGTAAGGATTCACTTCCCAGCTCCCGCAATCGTTCTTTCTATCGATAATTGGCACGTATACGTGATATTCGATGTTTCCAATCGTTTTGCATCGATGGTAGGTAAGGATTCACTTCCCAGCGCCCGCAATCGTACTTTCTATCGATAATTGGCACGAATACGTGATATTCGATGTTTCCAATCGTTTTGCATCGACGGTAGGTAAGGATTCACTTCCCAGCTCCCGCAATCGTTCTTTCCAACGATAATTGGCACGAATACTTGATATTCGATGTTTCCAATCGTTTTGCATCGATGGTAGGTAAGGATTCACTTCCCAGCGCCCGCAATCGTTCTTTCTATCGATAATTGGCACGAATACGTGATATTCGATGTTTCCAATCGTTTTGCATCGACTGTAGGTAAAGATTCACTTCCCAGCGCCCGCAATCGTTCTTTCTATCGATAATTGGCACGAATACGTGATATTCGATGTTTCCAATCGTTTTGCATCGACGGTAGGTAAGGATTCACTTCCCAGCTCCCGCAATCGTTCTTTCTATCGATAATTGGCACGAATACGTGATATTCGATGTTTCCAATCGTTTTGCATCGACGGTAGGTAAGGATTCACTTCCCAGCTCCCGCAATCGTTCTTTCTATCGATAATTGGCACGAATACGTGATATTCGATGTTTCCAATCGCTTTGCATCGACGGTAGGTAAGGATTCACTTCCCACCTCCCGCAATCGGTCTTTCCATCGATAATTGGGACGAATACGTGATATTCGATGTTTCCAATCGTTTTGCATCGACGGTAGGTAAGGATTCACTTCCCAGCGCCCGCAATCGTTCTTTCTATCTATAATTGGCACGAAGGCGTGTTATTCGATGTTTTCAATCGTTTGCATCGACGGTCGATAAGGATTCACTTCCCAGCTCCCGCAATCGTTCTTTCTATCGATAATTGGCACGAATACGTGATATTCGATGTTTCCAATCGTTTTGCATCGACGGTAGGTAAGGATTCACTTCCCAGCTGCCGCAATCGTTGTTTCTATCGATAATTGGCACGAATAGGTTAAATTCGATGTTTCCATTCGTCCTGCATCGACGGTAGGTAAAGATTCACTTCCAAGCTCCCGCAATCGTTCTTTCTATCGATAATTGGCACGAATACGTGATATTCGATGTTTCCAATCGTTTTGCATCGATGGAAGGTAAGGATTCACATCCCAGCGCCCGCAATCGTTCTTTCTATCGATAATTGGCACGAATACGCGATATTCGATGTTTCCAACCGTTTTGCATCGACGGTAGGTAAGGATTCACTTCCCAGCTCCCGCAATCGTTCTTTCTATCGATAATTGGCACGAATACGTGATATTCGATGTTTCCAATCGTTTTGCATCGATGGAAGGTAAGGATTCACATCCCAGCGCCCGCAATCGTTCTTTCTATCGATAATTGGCACGAATACGTGATATTCGATGTTTCCAACCGTTTTGCATCGACGGTAGGTAAGGATTCACTTCCCAGCTCCCGCAATCGTTCTTTCCAACGATAATTGGCACGAATACGTGATATTCGACGTTTCCAATCGTTTTGCATCGACGGTAGGTAAGGATTCACTTCCCAGCTCCCGCAATCGGTCTTTCCATCGATAATTGGCACGAATACGTGATATTCGATGTTTCCAATCGTTTTGCATCGACGGTAGGTAAGGATTCACTTCCCAGCGCCCGCAATCGTTTTTTCTATCGATCTTTGGCACGAATACGTGATATTCGATTTTTCCAATCGTTTTGCATCGACTGTAGGTAAAGATTCACTTCCCAGCGCCCGCAATCGTTCTTTCTATCGATAATTGGCACGACTACGTGATATTCGATGTTTCCAATCGTTTTGCATCGACGGTAGGTAAGGATTCACCTCCCAGCGCCCGCAATCGTACTTTCTATCGATAATTGGCACGAATACGTGATTTTCGATGTTTCCAATCGTTTTGCATCGACGGTAGGTAAGGATTCACTTCCCAGCTCCCGCAATCGTTCTTTCCAACGATAATTGGCACGAATACTTGATATTCGATGTTTCCAATCGTTTTGCATCGATGGTAGGTAAGGATTCACTTCCCAGCGCCCGCAATCGTTCTTTCTATCGATAATTGGCACGAATACGTGATATTCGATGTTTCCAATCGTTTTGCATCGACTGTAGGTAAAGATTCACTTCCCAGCGCCCGCAATCGTTCTTTCTATCGATAATTGGCACGAATACGTGATATTCGATGTTTCCAATCGTTTTGCATCGACTGTAGGTAAAGATTCACTTCCCAGCGCCCGCAATCGTTCTTTCTATCGATAATTGGCACGAATACGTGATATTCGATGTTTCCAATCGTTTTGCATCGACGGTAGGTAAGGATTCACTTCCCAGCTCCCGCAATCGTTCTTTCTATCGATAATTGGCACGAATACGTGATATTCGATGTTTCCAATCGTTTTGCATCGACGGTAGGTAAGGATTCACTTCCCAGCTCCCGCAATCGTTCTTTCCAACGATAATTGGCACGAATACGTGATATTCGATGTTTCCAATCGTTTTGCATCGATGGTAGGTAAGGATTCACTTCCCAGCGCCCGCAATCGTTCTTTCTATCGATAATTGGCACGAATACGTGATATTCGATGTTTCCAATCGTTTTGCATCGACGGTAGGTAAGGATTCACTTCCCAGCTCCCGCAATCGTTCTTTCTATCGATAATTGGCACGAATACGTGATATTCGATGTTTCCAATCGCTTTGCATCGACGGCAGGTAAGGATTCACTTCCCAGCTCCCGCAATCGGTCTTTCCATCGATAATTGGGACGAATACGTGATATTCGATGTTTCCAATCGTTTTGCATCGACGGTAGGTAAGGATTCACTTCCCAGCGCCCGCAATCGTTCTTTCTATCTATAATTGGCACGAAGGCGTGTTATTCGATGTTTTCAATCGTTTGCGTCGACGGTCGATAAGGATTCACTTCCCAGCTCCCGCAATCGTTCTTTCTATCGATAATTGGCACGAATACGTGATATTCGATGTTTCCAATCGTTTTGCATCGATGGAAGGTAAGGATTCACATCCCAGCGCCCGCAATCGTTCTTTCTATCGATAATTGGCACGAATACGTGATATTCGATCTTTCCAACCGTTTTGCATCGACGGTAGGTAAGGATTCACTTCCCAGCGCCCGCAATCGTTTTTTCTATCGATCTTTGGCACGAATACGTGATATTCGATGTTTCCAATCGTTTTGCATCGACTGTAGGTAAAGATTCACTTCCCAGCGCCCGCAATCGTTCTTTCTATCGATAATTGGCACGAATACGTGATATTCGATGTTTCCAATCGTTTTGCATCGACGGTAGGTAAGGATTCACTTCCCAGCTCCCGCAATCGTTCTTTCTATCGATAATTGGCACGAATACGTGATATTCGATGTTTCCAATCGTTTTGCATCGACGGTAGGTAAGGATTCACTTCCCAGCTCCCGCAATCGTTCTTTCCAACGATAATTGGCACGAATACGTGATATTCGATGTTTCCAATCGTTTTGCATCGATGGTAGGTAAGGATTCACTTCCCAGCGCCCGCAATCGTTCTTTCTATCGATAATTGGCACGAATACGTGATATTCGATGTTTCCAATCGTTTTGCATCGACGGTAGGTAAGGATTCACTTCCCAGCTCCCGCAATCGTTCTTTCTATCGATAATTGGCACGAATACGTGATATTCGATGTTTCCAATCGCTTTGCATCGACGGCAGGTAAGGATTCACTTCCCAGCTCCCGAAATCGGTCTTTCCATCGATAATTGGGACGAATACGTGATATTCGATGTTTCCAATCGTTTTGCATCGACGGTAGGTAAGGATTCACTTCCCAGCGCCCGCAATCGTTCTTTCTATCTATAATTGGCACGAAGGCGTGTTATTCGATGTTTTCAATCGTTTGCATCGACGGTCGATAAGGATTCACTTCCCAGCTCCCGCAATCGTTCTTTCTATCGATAATTGGCACGAATACGTGATATTCGATGTTTCCAATCGTTTTGCATCGACGGTAGGTAAGGATTCACTTCCCAGCTCCCGCAATCGTTCTTTCTATCGATAATTGGCACGAATACGTGATATTCGATGTTTCCAATCGTTTTGCATCGACGATAGGTAAGGATTCACTTCCCAGCTCCCGCAATCGTTCTTTCCAACGATAATTGGCACGAATACGTGATATTCGATGTTTCCAATCGTTTTGCATCGATGGTAGGTAAGGATTCACTTCCCAGCGCACGCAATCGTTCTTTCTATCGATAATTGGCACGAATACGTGATATTCGATGTTTCCAATCGTTTTGCATCGACGGTAGGTAAGGATTCACTTCCCAGCGCCCGCAATCGTTTTTTCTATCGATCTTTGGCACGAATACGTGATATTCGATGTTTCCAATCGTTTTGCATCGACTGCAGGTAAAGATTCACTTCCCAGCGCCCGCAATCGTTCTTTCTATCGATTATTGGCACGAATACGTGATATTCGATGTTTCCAATCGTTTTGCATCGACGGTAGGTAAGGATTCACTTCCCAGCTCCCGCAATCGTTCTTTCTATCGATAATTGGCACGAATACGTGATATTCGATGTTTCCAATCGTTTTGCATCGATGGTAGGTAAGGATTCACTTCCCAGCGCCCGCAATCGTTCTTTCTATCGATAATTGGCACGAATACGTGATATTCGATGTTTCCAATCGTTTTGCATCGACGGTAGGTAAGGATTCACTTCCCAGCTCCCGCAATCGTTCTTTATATCGATAATTGGCACGAATACGTGATATTCGATGTTTCCAATCGCCTTGCATCGACGGTAGGTAAGGATTCACTTCCCAGCTCCCGCAATCGGACTTTCCATCGATAATTGGCACGAATACGTGATATTCGATGTTTCCAATCGTTTTGCATCGACGGTAGGTAAGGATTCACTTCCCAGCGCCCGCAATCGTTCTTTCTATCTATAATTGGCACGAAGGCGTGTTATTCGATGTTTTCAATCGTTTGCATCGACGGTAGATAGGGATTCACTTCCCAGCTCCCGCAATCGTTCTTTCTATCGATAATTGGCACGAATACGTGATATTCGATGTTTCCAATCGTTTTGCATCAACGGTAGGTAAGGATTCACTTCCCAGCTGCCGCAATCGTTGTTTCTATCGATAATTGGCACGAATAGGTTAAATTCGATGTTTCCATTCGTCCTGCATCGACGGTAGGTAAAGATTCACTTCCAAGCTCCCGCAATCGTTCTTTCTATCGATAATTGGCACGAATACGTAATATTCGATGTTTCCAATCGTTTTGCATCGACTGTAGGTAAAGGTTCACTTCCCAGCGCCCCCAATCGTTCTTTCTATCGATAATTGGCACGAATACGTGATATTCGATGTTTCCAATCGTTTTGCATCGACGGTAGGTAAGGATTCACTTCCCAGCTCCCGCAATCGTTCTTTCTAACGATAATTGGCACGAATACGTGATATTCGATGTTTCCAATCGTTTTGCATCGATGGTAGGTAAGGATTCACTTCCCAGCGCCCGAAATCGTTCTTTCTATCGACAATTGGCACGAATACGTGATATTCGATGTTTCCAATCGCTTTGCATCGACGGTAGGTAAGGATTCACTTCCCAGCTCCCGCAATCGGTCTTTCCATCGATAATTGGCACGAATACGTGATATTCGATGTTTCCAATCGTTTTGCATCGACGGTAGGTAAGGATTCACTTCCCAGCGCCCGCAATCGTTCTTTCTATCTATAATTAGCACGAAGGCGTGTTATTCGATGTTTTCAATCGTTTGCATCGACGGTAGATAAGGATTCACTTCCCAGCTCCCTTAATCGTTCTTTCTATCGATAATTGGCACGAATACGTGATATTCGATGTTTCCAATCGTTTTGCATCGACGGTAGGTAAGGATTCACTTCCCAGCTGCCGCAATCGTTGTTTCTATCGATAATTGGCACGAATAGGTTAAATTCGATGTTTCCATTCGTCCTGCATCGACGGTAGGTAAAGATTCACTTCCAAGCTCCCGCAATCGTTCTTTCTATCGATAATTGGCACGAATACGTGATATTCGATGTTTCCAATTGTTTTGCATCGACTGTAGGTAAAGATTCACTTCCCAGCGCCCGCAATCGTTCTTTCTATCGATAATTGGCACGAATACGTGATATTCGATGTTTCCAATCGTTTTGCATCGATGGTAGGTATGGATTCACTTCCCAGCGCCCGCAATCGTTCTTTCTATCGATAATTGGCACGAATACGTGATATTCGATGTTTCCAATCGTTTTGCATCGACGGTAGGTAAGGATTCACTTCCCAGCTCCCGCAATCGTTCTTTCTATCGATAATTGGCACGAATACGTGATATTCGATGTTTCCAATCGCTTTGCATCGACGGTAGGTAAGGATTCACTTCCCAGCTCCCGCAATCGTTCTTTCTATCGATTATTGGCACGAATACGTGATATTCGATGTTTCCAATCGTTTTGCATCGACGGTAGGTAAGGATTCACTTCCCAGCTCCCGCAATCGTTCTTTCTATCGATAATTGGCACGAATACGTGATATTCGATGTTTCCAATCGTTTTGCATCGATGGTAGGTAAGGATTCACTTCCCAGCGCCCGCAATCGTTCTTTCTATCGATAATTGGCACGAATACGTGATATTCGATGTTTCCAATCGTTTTGCATCGACGGTAGGTAAGGATTCACTTCCCAGCTCCCGCAATCGTCTTTATATCGATAATTGGCACGAATACGTGATATTCGATGTTTCCAATCGCCTTGCATCGACGGTAGGTAAGGATTCACTTCCCAGCTCCCGCAATCGGACTTTCCATCGATAATTGGCACGAATACGTGATATTCGATGTTTCCAATCGTTTTGCATCGACGGTAGGTAAGGATTCACTTCCCAGCGCCCGCAATCGTTCTTTCTATCTATAATTGGCACGAAGGCGTGTTATTCGATGTTTTCAATCGTTTGCATCGACGGTAGATAGGGATTCACTTCCCAGCTCCCGCAATCGTTCTTTCTATCGATAATTGGCACGAATACGTGATATTCGATGTTTCCAATCGTTTTGCATCAACGGTAGGTAAGGATTCACTTCCCAGCTGCCGCAATCGTTGTTTCTATCGATAATTGGCACGAATAGGTTAAATTCGATGTTTCCATTCGTCCTGCATCGACGGTAGGTAAAGATTCACTTCCAAGCTCCCGCAATCGTTCTTTCTATCGATAATTGGCACGAATACGTAATATTCGATGTTTCCAATCGTTTTGCATCGACTGTAGGTAAAGGTTCACTTCCCAGCGCCCCCAATCGTTCTTTCTATCGATAATTGGCACGAATACGTGATATTCGATGTTTCCAATCGTTTTGCATCGACGGTAGGTAAGGATTCACTTCCCAGCTCCCGCAATCGTTCTTTCTAACGATAATTGGCACGAATACGTGATATTCGATGTTTCCAATCGTTTTGCATCGATGGTAGGTAAGGATTCACTTCCCAGCGCCCGAAATCGTTCTTTCTATCGACAATTGGCACGAATACGTGATATTCGATGTTTCCAATCGCTTTGCATCGACGGTAGGTAAGGATTCACTTCCCAGCTCCCGCAATCGGTCTTTCCATCGATAATTGGCACGAATACGTGATATTCGATGTTTCCAATCGTTTTGCATCGACGGTAGGTAAGGATTCACTTCCCAGCGCCCGCAATCGTTCTTTCTATCTATAATTAGCACGAAGGCGTGTTATTCGATGTTTTCAATCGTTTGCATCGACGGTAGATAAGGATTCACTTCCCAGCTCCCTTAATCGTTCTTTCTATCGATAATTGGCACGAATACGTGATATTCGATGTTTCCAATCGTTTTGCATCGACGGTAGGTAAGGATTCACTTCCCAGCTGCCGCAATCGTTGTTTCTATCGATAATTGGCACGAATAGGTTAAATTCGATGTTTCCATTCGTCCTGCATCGACGGTAGGTAAAGATTCACTTCCAAGCTCCCGCAATCGTTCTTTCTATCGATAATTGGCACGAATACGTGATATTCGATGTTTCCAATTGTTTTGCATCGACTGTAGGTAAAGATTCACTTCCCAGCGCCCGCAATCGTTCTTTCTATCGATAATTGGCACGAATACGTGATATTCGATGTTTCCAATCGTTTTGCATCGATGGTAGGTATGGATTCACTTCCCAGCGCCCGCAATCGTTCTTTCTATCGATAATTGGCACGAATACGTGATATTCGATGTTTCCAATCGTTTTGCATCGACGGTAGGTAAGGATTCACTTCCCAGCTCCCGCAATCGTTCTTTCTATCGATAATTGGCACGAATACGTGATATTCGATGTTTCCAATCGCTTTGCATCGACGGTAGGTAAGGATTCACTTCCCAGCTCCCGCAATCGGTCTTTCCATCGATAATTGGGACGAATACGTGATATTCGATGTTTCCAATCGTTTTGCATCGACGGTAGGTAAGGATTCACTTCCCAGCGCCCGCAATCGTTCTTTCTATCTATAATTGGCACGAAGGCGTGTTATTCGATGTTTTCAATCGTTTGCATCGACGGTAGATAAGGATTCACTTCCCAGCTCCCGCAATCGTTCTTTCTATCGATAATTGGCACGAATACGTGATATTCGATGTTTCCAATCGTTTTGCATCAACGGTAGGTAAGGATTCACTTCCCAGCTGCCGCAATCGTTGTTTCTATCGATAATTGGCACGAATAGGTTAAATTCGATGTTTCCATTCGTCCTGCATCGACGGTAGGTAAAGATTCACTTCCAAGCTCCCGCAATCGTTCTTTCTATCGATAATTGGCACGAATACGTGATATTCGATGTTTCCAATCGTTTTGCATCGACTGTAGGTAAAGATTCACTTCCCAGCGCCCGCAATCGTTCTTTCTATCGATAATTGGCACGAATACGTGATATTCGATGTTTCCAATCGTTTTGCATCGACGGTAGGTAACGATTCACTTCCCAGCTCCCGCAATCGTTCTTTCTAACGATAATTGGCACGAATACGTGATATTCGATGTTTCCAATCGTTTTGCATCGATGGTAGGTAAGGATTCACTTCCCAGCGCCCGCAATCGTTCTTTCTATCGATAATTGGCACGAATACGTGATATTCGATGTTTTCAATCGTTTGCATCGACGGTTGATAAGGATTCACTTCCCAGCTCCCGCAATCGTTCTTTGTATCGATAATTGGCACGAATACGTGATATTCGATGTTTCCAATCGTTTTGCATCGACGGTAGGTAAGGATTCACTTCCCAGCTGCCGCAATCGTTGTTTCTATCGATAATTGGCACGAATAGGTTAAATTCGATGTTTCCATTCGTCCTGCATCGACGGTAGGTAAAGATTCACTTCCAAGCTCCCGCAATCGTTCTTTCTATCGATAATTGGCACGAATACGTGATATTCGATGTTTCCAATCGTTTTGCATCGATGGAAGGTAAGGATTCACATCCCAGCGCCCGCAATCGTTCTTTCTATCGATAATTGGCACGAATACGTGATATTCGATCTTTCCAACCGTTTTGCATCGACGGTAGGTAAGGATTCACTTCCCAGCTCCTGCAATCGTTTTTTCTATCGATCTTTGGCACGAATACGTGATATTCGATGTTTCCAATCGTTTTGCATCGATGGTAGGTAAGGATTCACTTCCCAGCGCCCGCAATCGTTCTTTCTATCGATAATTGGCACGAATACGTGATATTCGAAGTTTCCAATCGTTTTGCATCGACGGTAGGTAAGGATTCACTTCCCAGCGCCCGCAATCGTTCTTTCCAACGATAATTGGCACGAATACGTGATATTCGATGTTTCCAATCGTTTTGCATCGATGGTAGGTAAGGATTCACTTCCCAGCGCCCGCAATCGTTCTTTCTATCGATAATTGGCACGAATACGTGATATTCGATGTTTCCAATCGTTTTGCATCGACGGTAGGTAAGGATTCACTTCCCAGCTCCCGCAATCGTTCTTTCTATCGATAATTGGCACGAATACGTGATATTCGATGTTTCCAATCGCTTTGCATCGACGGTAGGTAAGGATTCACTTCCCAGCTCCCGCAATCGGTCTTTCCATCGATAATTGGCACGAATACGTGATATTCGATGTTTCCAATCGTTTTGCATCGACGGTAGGTAAGGATTCACTTCCCAGCGCCCGCAATCGTTCTTTCTATCTATAATTGTCACGAAGGCGTGTTATTCGATGTTTTCAATCGTTTGCATCGACGGTAGATAAGGATTCACTTCCCAGCTCCCGCAATCGTTCTTTCTATCGATAATTGGCACGAATACGTGATATTCGATGTTTCCAATCGTTTTGCATCAACGGTAGGTAAGGATTCACTTCCCAGCTGCCGCAATCGTTGTTTCTATCGATAATTGGCACGAATAGGTTAAATTCGATGTTTCCATTCGTCCTGCATCGACGGTAGGTAAAGATTCACTTCCAAGCTCCCGCAATCGTTCTTTCTATCGATAATTGGCACGAATACGTGATATTCGATGTTTCCAATCGTTTTGCATCGACTGTAGGTAAAGATTCACTTCCCAGCGCCCGCAATCGTTCTTTCTATCGATAATTGGCACGAATACGTGATATTCGATGTTTCCAATCGTTTTGCATCGACGGTAGGTAAGGATTCACTTCCCAGCTCCTCCAATCGTTCTTTCTAACGATAATTGGCACGAATACGTGATATTCGATGTTTCCAATCGTTTTGCATCGATGGTAGGTAAGGATTCACTTCCCAGCGCCCGCAATCGTTCTTTCTATCGATAATTGGCACGAATACGTGATATTCGATGTTTCCAATCGCTTTGCATCGACGGTAGGTAAGGATTCACTTCGCAGCTGCCGCAATCGTTGTTTCTATCGACAATTGGCACGAATAGGTTAAATTCGATGTTTCCATTCGTCCTGCATCGACGGTAGGTAAAGATTCACTTCCAAGCTCCCGCAATCGTTCTTTCTATCGATAATTGGCACGAATACGTGATATTCGATGTTTCCAATCGTTTTGCATCGACGGTAGGTAAGGATTCACTTCCCAGCGCCCGCAATCGTTTTTTCTATCGATCTTTGGCACGAATACGTGATATTCGATTTTTCCAATCGTTTTGCATCGACTGTAGGTAAAGATTCACTTCCCAGCGCCCGCAATCGTTCTTTCTATCGATAATTGGCACGACTACGTGATATTCGATGTTTCCAATCGTTTTGCATCGACGGTAGGTAAGGATTCACTTCCCAGCTCCCGCAATCGTTCTTTCTATCGATAATTGGCACGAATACGTGATATTCGATGTTTCCAATCGTTTTGCATCGATGGTAGGTAAGGATTCACCTCCCAGCGCCCGCAATCGTACTTTCTATCGATAATTGGCACGAATACGTGATATTCGATGTTTCCAATCGTTTTGCATCGACGGTAGGTAAGGATTCACTTCCCAGCTCCCGCAATCGTTCTTTCCAACGATAATTGGCACGAATACATGATATTCGATGTTTCCAATCGTTTTGCATCGATGGTAGGTAAGGATTCACTTCCCAGCGCCCGCAATCGTTCTTTCTATCGATAATTGGCACGAATACGTGATATTCGATGTTTCCAATCGTTTTGCATCGACTGTAGGTAAAGATTCACTTCCCAGCGCCCGCAATCGTTCTTTCTATCGATAATTGGCACGAATACGTGATATTCGATGTTTCCAATCGTTTTGCATCGACTGTAGGTAAAGATTCACTTCCCAGCGCCCGCAATCGTTCTTTCTATCGATAATTGGCACGAATACGTGATATTCGATGTTTCCAATCGTTTTGCATCGACGGTAGGTAAGGATTCACTTCCCAGCTCCCGCAATCGTTCTTTCTATCGATAATTGGCACGAATACGTGATATTCGATGTTTCCAATCGTTTTGCATCGACGGTAGGTAAGGATTCACTTCCCAGCTCCCGCAATCGTTCTTTCCAACGATAATTGGCACGAATACGTGATATTCGATGTTTCCAATCGTTTTGCATCGATGGTAGGTAAGGATTCACTTCCCAGCGCCCGCAATCGTTCTTTCTATCGATAATTGGCACGAATACGTGATATTCGATGTTTCCAATCGTTTTGCATCGACGGTAGGTAAGGATTCACTTCCCAGCTCCCGCAATCGTTCTTTCTATCGATAATTGGCACGAATACGTGATATTCGATGTTTCCAATCGCTTTGCATCGACGGCAGGTAAGGATTCACTTCCCAGCTCCCGCAATCGGTCTTTCCATCGATAATTGGGACGAATACGTGATATTCGATGTTTCCAATCGTTTTGCATCGACGGTAGGTAAGGATTCACTTCCCAGCGCCCGCAATCGTTCTTTCTATCTATAATTGGCACGAAGGCGTGTTATTCGATGTTTTCAATCGTTTGCATCGACGGTCGATAAGGATTCACTTCCCAGCTCCCGCAATCGTTCTTTCTATCGATAATTGGCACGAATACGTGATATTCGATGTTTCCAATCGTTTTGCATCGATGGAAGGTAAGGATTCACATCCCAGCGCCCGCAATCGTTCTTTCTATCGATAATTGGCACGAATACGTGATATTCGATCTTTCCAACCGTTTTGCATCGACGGTAGGTAAGGATTCACTTCCCAGCGCCCGCAATCGTTTTTTCTATCGATCTTTGGCACGAATACGTGATATTCGATGTTTCCAATCGTTTTGCATCGACTGTAGGTAAAGATTCACTTCCCAGCGCCCGCAATCGTTCTTTCTATCGATAATTGGCACGAATACGTGATATTCGATGTTTCCAATCGTTTTGCATCGACGGTAGGTAAGGATTCACTTCCCAGCTCCCGCAATCGTTCTTTCTATCGATAATTGGCACGAATACGTGATATTCGATGTTTCCAATCGTTTTGCATCGACGGTAGGTAAGGATTCACTTCCCAGCTCCCGCAATCGTTCTTTCCAACGATAATTGGCACGAATACGTGATATTCGATGTTTCCAATCGTTTTGCATCGATGGTAGGTAAGGATTCACTTCCCAGCGCCCGCAATCGTTCTTTCTATCGATAATTGGCACGAATACGTGATATTCGATGTTTCCAATCGTTTTGCATCGACGGCAGGTAAGGATTCACTTCCCAGCTCCCGCAATCGTTCTTTCTATCGATAATTGGCACGAATACGTGATATTCGATGTTTCCAATCGCTTTGCATCGACGGCAGGTAAGGATTCACTTCCCAGCTCCCGCAATCGGTCTTTCCATCGATAATTGGGACGAATACGTGATATTCGATGTTTCCAATCGTTTTGCATCGACGGTAGGTAAGGATTCACTTCCCAGCGCCCGCAATCGTTCTTTCTATCTATAATTGGCACGAAGGCGTGTTATTCGATGTTTTCAATCGTTTGCATCGACGGTCGATAAGGATTCACTTCCCAGCTCCCGCAATCGTTCTTTCTATCGATAATTGGCACGAATACGTGATATTCGATGTTTCCAATCGTTTTGCATCGACGGTAGGTAAGGATTCACTTCCCAGCTCCCGCAATCGTTCTTTCTATCGATAATTGGCACGAATACGTGATATTCGATGTTTCCAATCGTTTTGCATCGACGATAGGTAAGGATTCACTTCCCAGCTCCCGCAATCGTTCTTTCCAACGATAATTGGCACGAATACGTGATATTCGATGTTTCCAATCGTTTTGCATCGATGGTAGGTAAGGATTCACTTCCCAGCGCACGCAATCGTTCTTTCTATCGATAATTGGCACGAATACGTGATATTCGATGTTTCCAATCGTTTTGCATCGACGGTAGGTAAGGATTCACTTCCCAGCGCCCGCAATCGTTTTTTCAATCGATCTTTGGCACGAATACGTGATATTCGATGTTTCCAATCGTTTTGCATCGACTGCAGGTAAAGATTCACTTCCCAGCGCCCGCAATCGTTCTTTCTATCGATAATTGGCACGAATACGTGATATTCGATGTTTCCAATCGTTTTGCATCGACGGTAGGTAAGGATTCACTTCCCAGCTCCCGCAATCGTTCTTTCTATCGATAATTGGCACGAATACGTGATATTCGATGTTTCCAATCGTTTTGCATCGATGGTAGGTAAGGATTCACTTCCCAGCGCCCGCAATCGTTCTTTCTATCGATAATTGGCACGAATACGTGATATTCGATGTTTCCAATCGTTTTGCATCGACGGTAGGTAAGGATTCACTTCCCAGCTCCCGCAATCGTTCTTTATATCGATAATTGGCACGAATACGTGATATTCGATGTTTCCAATCGCCTTGCATCGACGGTAGGTAAGGATTCACTTCCCAGCTCCCGCAATCGGACTTTCCATCGATAATTGGCACGAATACGTGATATTCGATGTTTCCAATCGTTTTGCATCGACGGTAGGTAAGGATTCACTTCCCAGCGCCCGCAATCGTTCTTTCTATCTATAATTGGCACGAAGGCGTGTTATTCGATGTTTTCAATCGTTTGCATCGACGGTAGATAAGGATTCACTTCCCAGCTCCCGCAATCGTTCTTTCTATCGATAATTGGCACGAATACGTGATATTCGATGTTTCCAATCGTTTTGCATCAACGGTAGGTAAGGATTCACTTCCCAGCTGCCGCAATCGTTGCTTCTATCGATAATTGGCACGAATAGGTTAAATTCGATGTTTCCATTCGTCCTGCATCGACGGTAGGTAAAGATTCACTTCCAAGCTCCCGCAATCGTTCTTTCTATCGATAATTGGCACGAATACGTGATATTCGATGTTTCCAATCGTTTTGCATCGACTGTAGGTAAAGGTTCACTTCCCAGCGCCCCCAATCGTTCTTTCTATCGATAATTGGCACGAATACGTGATATTCGATGTTTCCAATCGTTTTGCATCGACGGTAGGTAAGGATTCACTTCCCAGCTCCCGCAATCGTTCTTTCTAACGATAATTGGCACGAATACGTGATATTCGATGTTTCCAATCGTTTTGCATCGATGGTAGGTAAGGATTCACTTCCCAGCGCCCGAAATCGTTCTTTCTATCGACAATTGGCACGAATACGTGATATTCGATGTTTCCAATCGCTTTGCATCGACGGTAGGTAAGGATTCACTTCCCAGCTCCCGCAATCGGTCTTTCCATCGATAATTGGCACGAATACGTGATATTCGATGTTTCCAATCGTTTTGCATCGACGGTAGGTAAGGATTCACTTCCCAGCGCCCGCAATCGTTCTTTCTATCTATAATTAGCACGAAGGCGTGTTATTCGATGTTTTCAATCGTTTGCATCGACGGTAGATAAGGATTCACTTCCCAGCTCCCTTAATCGTTCTTTCTATCGATAATTGGCACGAATACGTGATATTCGATGTTTCCAATCGTTTTGCATCGACGGTAGGTAAGGATTCACTTCCCAGCTGCCGCAATCGTTGTTTCTATCGATAATTGGCACGAATAGGTTAAATTCGATGTTTCCATTCGTCCTGCATCGACGGTAGGTAAAGATTCACTTCCAAGCTCCCGCAATCGTTCTTTCTATCGATAATTGGCACGAATACGTGATATTCGATGTTTCCAATTGTTTTGCATCGACTGTAGGTAAAGATTCACTTCCCAGCGCCCGCAATCGTTCTTTCTATCGATAATTGGCACGAATACGTGATATTCGATGTTTCCAATCGTTTTGCATCGATGGTAGGTATGGATTCACTTCCCAGCGCCCGCAATCGTTCTTTCTATCGATAATTGGCACGAATACGTGATATTCGATGTTTCCAATCGTTTTGCATCGACGGTAGGTAAGGATTCACTTCCCAGCTCCCGCAATCGTTCTTTCTATCGATAATTGGCACGAATACGTGATATTCGATGTTTCCAATCGCTTTGCATCGACGGTAGGTAAGGATTCACTTCCCAGCTCCCGCAATCGGTCTTTCCATCGATAATTGGGACGAATACGTGATATTCGATGTTTCCAATCGTTTTGCATCGACGGTAGGTAAGGATTCACTTCCCAGCGCCCGCAATCGTTCTTTCTATCTATAATTGGCACGAAGGCGTGTTATTCGATGTTTTCAATCGTTTGCATCGACGGTAGATAAGGATTCACTTCCCAGCTCCCGCAATCGTTCTTTCTATCGATAATTGGCACGAATACGTGATATTCGATGTTTCCAATCGTTTTGCATCAACGGTAGGTAAGGATTCACTTCCCAGCTGCCGCAATCGTTGTTTCTATCGATAATTGGCACGAATAGGTTAAATTCGATGTTTCCATTCGTCCTGCATCGACGGTAGGTAAAGATTCACTTCCAAGCTCCCGCAATCGTTCTTTCTATCGATAATTGGCACGAATACGTGATATTCGATGTTTCCAATCGTTTTGCATCGACTGTAGGTAAAGATTCACTTCCCAGCGCCCGCAATCGTTCTTTCTATCGATAATTGGCACGAATACGTGATATTCGATGTTTCCAATCGTTTTGCATCGACGGTAGGTAACGATTCACTTCCCAGCTCCCGCAATCGTTCTTTCTAACGATAATTGGCACGAATACGTGATATTCGATGTTTCCAATCGTTTTGCATCGATGGTAGGTAAGGATTCACTTCCCAGCGCCCGCAATCGTTCTTTCTATCGATAATTGGCACGAATACGTGATATTCGATGTTTTCAATCGTTTGCATCGACGGTTGATAAGGATTCACTTCCCAGCTCCCGCAATCGTTCTTTGTATCGATAATTGGCACGAATACGTGATATTCGATGTTTCCAATCGTTTTGCATCGACGGTAGGTAAGGATTCACTTCCCAGCTGCCGCAATCGTTGTTTCTATCGATAATTGGCACGAATAGGTTAAATTCGATGTTTCCATTCGTCCTGCATCGACGGTAGGTAAAGATTCACTTCCAAGCTCCCGCAATCGTTCTTTCTATCGATAATTGGCACGAATACGTGATATTCGATGTTTCCAATCGTTTTGCATCGATGGAAGGTAAGGATTCACATCCCAGCGCCCGCAATCGTTCTTTCTATCGATAATTGGCACGAATACGTGATATTCGATCTTTCCAACCGTTTTGCATCGACGGTAGGTAAGGATTCACTTCCCAGCTCCTGCAATCGTTTTTTCTATCGATCTTTGGCACGAATACGTGATATTCGATGTTTCCAATCGTTTTGCATCGACTGTAGGTAAAGATTCACTTCCCAGCGCCCGCAATCGTTCTTTCTATCGATAATTGGCACGAATACGTGATATTCGAAGTTTCCAATCGTTTTGCATCGACGGTAGGTAAGGATTCACTTCCCAGCGCCCGCAATCGTTCTTTCCAACGATAATTGGCACGAATACGTGATATTCGATGTTTCCAATCGTTTTGCATCGATGGTAGGTAAGGATTCACTTCCCAGCGCCCGCAATCGTTCTTTCTATCGATAATTGGCACGAATACGTGATATTCGATGTTTCCAATCGTTTTGCATCGACGGTAGGTAAGGATTCACTTCCCAGCTCCCGCAATCGTTCTTTCTATCGATAATTGGCACGAATACGTGATATTCGATGTTTCCAATCGCTTTGCATCGACGGTAGGTAAGGATTCACTTCCCAGCTCCCGCAATCGGTCTTTCCATCGATAATTGGCACGAATACGTGATATTCGATGTTTCCAATCGTTTTGCATCGACGGTAGGTAAGGATTCACTTCCCAGCGCCCGCAATCGTTCTTTCTATCTATAATTGTCACGAAGGCGTGTTATTCGATGTTTTCAATCGTTTGCATCGACGGTAGATAAGGATTCACTTCCCAGCTCCCGCAATCGTTCTTTCTATCGATAATTGGCACGAATACGTGATATTCGATGTTTCCAATCGTTTTGCATCAACGGTAGGTAAGGATTCACTTCCCAGCTGCCGCAATCGTTGTTTCTATCGATAATTGGCACGAATAGGTTAAATTCGATGTTTCCATTCGTCCTGCATCGACGGTAGGTAAAGATTCACTTCCAAGCTCCCGCAATCGTTCTTTCTATCGATAATTGGCACGAATACGTGATATTCGATGTTTCCAATCGTTTTGCATCGACTGTAGGTAAAGATTCACTTCCCAGCGCCCGCAATCGTTCTTTCTATCGATAATTGGCACGAATACGTGATATTCGATGTTTCCAATCGTTTTGCATCGACGGTAGGTAAGGATTCACTTCCCAGCTCCTGCAATCGTTCTTTCTATCGATAATTGGCACGAATACGTGATATTCGATGTTTCCAATCGTTTTGCATCGACGGTAGGTAAGGATTCACTTCCCAGCTCCTGCAATCGTTCTTTCTAACGATAATTGGCACGAATACGTGATATTCGATGTTTCCAATCGTTTTGCATCGATGGTAGGTAAGGATTCACTTCCCAGCGCCCGCAACCGTTCTTTCTATCGATAATTGGCACGAATACGTGATATTCGATGTTTCCAATCGCTTTGCATCGACGGTAGGTAAGGATTCACTTCGCAGCTGCCGCAATCGTTGTTTCTATCGATAATTGGCACGAATAGGTTAAATTCGATGTTTCCATTCGTCCTGCATCGACGGTAGGTAAAGATTCACTTCCAAGCTCCCGCAATCGTTCTTTCTATCGATAATTGGCACGAATACGTGATATTCGATGTTTCCAATCGTTTTGCATCGATGGAAGGTAAGGATTCACATCCCAGCGCCCGCAATCGTTCTTTCTATCGATAATTGGCACGAATACGTGATATTCGATCTTTCCAACCGTTTTGCATCGACGGTAGGTAAGGATTCACTTCCCAGCGCCCGCAATCGTTTTTTCTATCGATCTTTGGCACGAATACGTGATATTCGATTTTTCCAATCGTTTTGCATCGACTGTAGGTAAAGATTCACTTCCCAGCGCCCGCAATCGTTCTTTCTATCGATAATTGGCACGACTACGTGATATTCGATGTTTCCAATCGTTTTGCATCGACGGTAGGTAAGGATTCACTTCCCAGCTCCCGCAATCGTTCTTTCTATCGATAATTGGCACGAATACGTGATATTCGATGTTTCCAATCGTTTTGCATCGATGGTAGGTAAGGATTCACTTCCCAGCGCCCGCAATCGTACTTTCTATCGATAATTGGCACGAATACGTGATATTCGATGTTTCCAATCGTTTTGCATCGACGGTAGGTAAGGATTCACTTCCCAGCTCCCGCAATCGTTCTTTCCAACGATAATTGGCACGAATACTTGATATTCGATGTTTCCAATCGTTTTGCATCGATGGTAGGTAAGGATTCACTTCCCAGCGCCCGCAATCGTTCTTTCTATCGATAATTGGCACGAATACGTGATATTCGATGTTTCCAATCGTTTTGCATCGACTGTAGGTAAAGATTCACTTCCCAGCGCCCGCAATCGTTCTTTCTATCGATAATTGGCACGAATACGTGATATTCGATGTTTCCAATCGTTTTGCATCGACGGTAGGTAAGGATTCACTTCCCAGCTCCCGCAATCGTTCTTTCTATCGATAATTGGCACGAATACGTGATATTCGATGTTTCCAATCGTTTTGCATCGACGGTAGGTAAGGATTCACTTCCCAGCTCCCGCAATCGTTCTTTCTATCGATAATTGGCACGAATACGTGATATTCGATGTTTCCAATCGCTTTGCATCGACGGTAGGTAAGGATTCACTTCCCAGCGCCCGCAATCGTTCTTTCTATCTATAATTGGCACGAAGGCGTGTTATTCGATGTTTTCAATCGTTTGCATCGACGGTCGATAAGGATTCACTTCCCAGCTCCCGCAATCGTTCTTTCTATCGATAATTGGCACGAATACGTGATATTCGATGTTTCCAATCGTTTTGCATCGATGGAAGGTAAGGATTCACATCCCAGCGCCCGCAATCGTTCTTTCTATCGATAATTGGCACGAATACGTGATATTCGATCTTTCCAACCGTTTTGCATCGACGGTAGGTAAGGATTCACTTCCCAGCGCCCGCAATCGTTTTTTCTATCGATCTTTGGCACGAATACGTGATATTCGATGTTTCCAATCGTTTTGCATCGACTGTAGGTAAAGATTCACTTCCCAGCGCCCGCAATCGTTCTTTCTATCGATAATTGGCACGAATACGTGATATTCGATGTTTCCAATCGTTTTGCATCGACGGTAGGTAAGGATTCACTTCCCAGCTCCCGCAATCGTTCTTTCTATCGATAATTGGCACGAATACGTGATATTCGATGTTTCCCATCGTTTTGCATCGACGGTAGGTAAGGATTCACTTCCCAGCTCCCGCAATCGTTCTTTCCAACGATAATTGGCACGAATACGTGATATTCGATGTTTCCAATCGTTTTGCATCGATGGTAGGTAAGGATTCACTTCCCAGCGCCCGCAATCGTTCTTTCTATCGATAATTGGCACGAATACGTGATATTCGATGTTTCCAATCGTTTTGCATCGACGGTAGGTAAGGATTCACTTCCCAGCTCCCGCAATCGTTCTTTCTATCGATAATTGGCACGAATACGTGATATTCGATGTTTCCAATCGCTTTGCATCGACGGCAGGTAAGGATTCACTTCCCAGCTCCCGCAATCGGTCTTTCCATCGATAATTGGGACGAATACGTGATATTCGATGTTTCCAATCGTTTTGCATCGACGGTAGGTAAGGATTCACTTCCCAGCGCCCGCAATCGTTCTTTCTATCTATAATTGGCACGAAGGCGTGTTATTCGATGTTTTCAATCGTTTGCATCGACGGTCGATAAGGATTCACTTCCCAGCTCCCGCAATCGTTCTTTCTATCGATAATTGGCACGAATACGTGATATTCGATGTTTCCAATCGTTTTGCATCGACGGTAGGTAAGGATTCACTTCCCAGCTCCCGCAATCGTTCTTTCTATCGATAATTGGCACGAATACGTGATATTCGATGTTTCCAATCGTTTTGCATCGACGGTAGGTAAGGATTCACTTCCCAGCTCCCGCAATCGTTCTTTCCAACGATAATTGGCACGAATACGTGATATTCGATGTTTC
The DNA here is from genome assembly GCA_963583965.1 of Nomada ferruginata. Taxonomy (NCBI): domain Eukaryota; kingdom Metazoa; phylum Arthropoda; class Insecta; order Hymenoptera; family Apidae; genus Nomada; species Nomada ferruginata. The sequence continues at coordinate 3,443,232 of OY757218.1, forward strand.
CAATCGTTTTGCATCGATGGTAGGTAAGGATTCACTTCCCAGCGCCCGCAATCGTTCTTTCTATCGATAATTGGCACGAATACGTGATATTCGATGTTTCCAATCGTTTTGCACCGACTGTAGGTAAAGATTCACTTCCCAGCGCCCGCAATCGTTCTTTCTATCGATAATTGGCACGAATACGTGATATTCGATGTTTCCAATCGTTTTGCATCGACGGTAGGTAAGGATTCACTTCCCAGCTCCCGCAATCGTTCTTTCTATCGATAATTGGCACGAATACGTGATATTCGATGTTTCCAATCGTTTTGCATCGACGGTAGGTAAGGATTCACTTCCCAGCTCCCGCAATCGTTCTTTCTATCGATAATTGGCACGAATACGTGATATTCGATGTTTCCAATCGCTTTGCATCGACGGTAGGTAAGGATTCACTTCCCAGCTCCCGCAATCGGTCTTTCCATCGATAATTGGCACGAATACGTGATATTCGATGTTTCCAATCGTTTTGCATCGACGGTAGGTAAGGATTCACTTCCCAGCTGCCGCAATCGTTGTTTCTATCGATAATTGGCACGAATAGGTTAAATTCGATGTTTCCATTCGTCCTGCATCGACGGTAGGTAAAGATTCACTTCCAAGCTCCCGCAATCGTTCTTTCTATCGATAATTGGCACGAATACGTGATATTCGATGTTTCCAATCGTTTTGCATCGACTGTAGGTAAAGATTCACTTCCCAGCGCCCGCAATCGTTCTTTCTATCGATAATTGGCACGAATACGTGATATTCGATGTTTCCAATCGTTTTGCATCGACGGTAGGTAAGGATTCACTTCCCAGCTCCCGCAATCGTTCTTTCTAACGATAATTGGCACGAATACGTGATATTCGATGTTTCCAATCGTTTTGCATCGATGGTAGGTAAGGATTCACTTCCCAGCTGCCGCAATCGTTGTTTCTAACGATCTTTGGCACGAATACGTGATATTCGATGTTTCCATTCGTCCTGCATCGACGGTAGGTAAGGATTCACTTCCCAGCTGCCGCAATCGTTGTTTCTATCGATAATTGGCACGAATAGGTTAAATTCGATGTTTCCATTCGTCCTGCATCGACGGTAGGTAAAGATTCACTTCCAAGCTCCCGCAATCGTTCTTTCTATCGATAATTGGCACGAATACGTGATATTCGATGTTTCCAATCGTTTTGCATCGACTGTAGGTAAAGATTCACTTCCCAGCGCCCGCAATCGTTCTTTCTATCGATAATTGGCACGAATACGTGATATTCGATGTTTCCAATCGTTTTGCATCGACGGTAGGTAAGGATTCACTTCCCAGCTCCTGCAATCGTTCTTTCTATCGATAATTGGCACGAATACGTGATATTCGATGTTTCCAATCGTTTTGCATCGACGGTAGGTAAGGATTCACTTCCCAGCTCCTGCAATCGTTCTTTCTAACGATAATTGGCACGAATACGTGATATTCGATGTTTCCAATCGTTTTGCATCGATGGTAGGTAAGGATTCACTTCCCAGCGCCCGCAATCGTTCTTTCTATCGATAATTGGCACGAATACGTGATATTCGATGTTTCCAATCGCTTTGCATCGACGGTAGGTAAGGATTCACTTCGCAGCTGCCGCAATCGTTGTTTCTATCGATAATTGGCACGAATAGGTTAAATTCGATGTTTCCATTCGTCCTGCATCGACGGTAGGTAAAGATTCACTTCCAAGCTCCCGCAATCGTTCTTTCTATCGATAATTGGCACGAATACGTGATATTCGATGTTTCCAATCGTTTTGCATCGACGGTAGGTAAGGATTCACTTCCCAGCTCCCGCAATCGTTCATTCTATCGATAATTGGCACGAATACGTGATATTCGATGTTTCCAATCGTTTTGCATCGATGGTAGGTAAGGATTCACTTCCCAGCGCCCGCAATCGTACTTTCTATCGATAATTGGCACGAATACGTGATATTCGATGTTTCCAATCGTTTTGCATCGACGGTAGGTAAGGATTCACTTCCCAGCTCCCGCAATCGTTCTTTCCAACGATAATTGGCACGAATACTTGATATTCGATGTTTCCAATCGTTTTGCATCGATGGTAGGTAAGGATTCACTTCCCAGCGCCCGCAATCGTTCTTTCTATCGATAATTGGCACGAATACGTGATATTCGATGTTTCCAATCGTTTTGCATCGACTGTAGGTAAAGATTCACTTCCCAGCGCCCGCAATCGTTCTTTCTATCGATAATTGGCACGAATACGTGATATTCGATGTTTCCAATCGTTTTGCATCGACGGTAGGTAAGGATTCACTTCCCAGCTCCCGCAATCGTTCTTTCTATCGATAATTGGCACGAATACGTGATATTCGATGTTTCCAATCGTTTTGCATCGACGGTAGGTAAGGATTCACTTCCCAGCTCCCGCAATCGTTCTTTCTATCGATAATTGGCACGAATACGTGATATTCGATGTTTCCAATCGCTTTGCATCGACGGTAGGTAAGGATTCACTTCCCACCTCCCGCAATCGGTCTTTCCATCGATAATTGGGACGAATACGTGATATTCGATGTTTCCAATCGTTTTGCATCGACGGTAGGTCAGGATTCACTTCCCAGCGCCCGCAATCGTTCTTTCTATCTATAATTGGCACGAAGGCGTGTTATTCGATGTTTTCAATCGTTTGCATCGACGGTCGATAAGGATTCACTTCCCAGCTCCCGCAATCGTTCTTTCTATCGATAATTGGCACGAATACGTGATATTCGATGTTTCCAATCGTTTTGCATCGATGGAAGGTAAGGATTCACATCCCAGCGCCCGCAATCGTTCTTTCTATCGATAATTGGCACGAATACGTGATATTCGATCTTTCCAACCGTTTTGCATCGACGGTAGGTAAGGATTCACTTCCCAGCGCCCGCAATCGTTTTTTCTATCGATCTTTGGCACGAATACGTGATATTCGATGTTTCCAATCGTTTTGCATCGACTGTAGGTAAAGATTCACTTCCCAGCGCCCGCAATCGTTCTTTCTATCGATAATTGGCACGAATACGTGATATTCGATGTTTCCAACCGTTTTGCATCGACGGTAGGTAAGGATTCACTTCCCAGCTCCCGCAATCGTTCTTTCCAACGATAATTGGCACGAATACGTGATATTCGATGTTTCCAATCGTTTTGCATCGACGGTAGGTAAGGATTCACTTCCCAGCGCCCGCAATCGTTTTTTCTATCGATCTTTGGCACGAATACGTGATATTCGATGTTTCCATTCGTCCTGCATCGACGGTAGGTAAAGATTCACTTCCAAGCTCCCGCAATCGTTCTTTCTATCGATAATTGGCACGAATACGTGATATTCGATGTTTCCAATCGTTTTGCATCGACGGTAGGTAAGGATTCACTTCCCAGCTCCCGCAATCGGTCTTTCTATCGATAATTGGCACGAATACGTGATATTCGATGTTTCCAATCGTTTTGCATCGACGGTAGGTAAGGATTCACTTCCCAGCGCCCGCAATCGTTTTTTCTATCGATCTTTGGCACGAATACGTGATATTCGATGTTTCCAATCGTTTTGCATCGACTGCAGGTAAAGATTCACTTCCCAGCGCCCGCAATCGTTCTTTCTATCGATAATTGGCACGAATACGTGATATTCGATGTTTCCAATCGTTTTGCATCGACTGCAGGTAAAGATTCACTTCCCAGCGCCCGCAATCGTTCTTTCTATCGATAATTGGCACGAATACGTGATATTCGATGTTTCCAATCGTTTTGCATCGACGGTAGGTAAGGATTCACTTCCCAGCTCCCGCAATCGTTCTTTCTATCGATAATTGGCACGAATACGTGATATTCGATGTTTCCAATCGTTTTGCATCGATGGTAGGTAAGGATTCACTTCCCAGCGCCCGCAATCGTTCTTTCTATCGATAATTGGCACGAATACGTGATATTCGATGTTTCCAATCGTTTTGCATCGACGGTAGGTAAGGATTCACTTCCCAGCTCCCGCAATCGTTCTTTCCAACGATAATTGGCACGAATACGTGATATTCGATGTTTCCAATCGTTTTGCATCGATGGTAGGTAAGGATTCACTTCCCAGCGCCCGCAATCGTTCTTTCTATCGATAATTGGCACGAATACGTGATATTCGATGTTTCCAATCGTTTTGCATCGACGGTAGGTAAGGATTCACTTCCCAGCTCCCGCAATCGTTCTTTCTATCGATAATTGGCACGAATACGTGATATTCGATGTTTCCAATCGTTTTGCATCGATGGTAGGTAAGGATTCACTTCCCAGCGCCCGCAATCGTACTTTCTATCGATAATTGGCACGAATACGTGATATTCGATGTTTCCAATCGTTTTGCATCGACGGTAGGTAAGGATTCACTTCCCAGCTCCCGCAATCGTTCTTTCCAACGATAATTGGCACGAATACTTGATATTCGATGTTTCCAATCGTTTTGCATCGATGGTAGGTAAGGATTCACTTCCCAGCGCCCGCAATCGTTCTTTCTATCGATAATTGGCACGAATACGTGATATTCGATGTTTCCAATCGTTTTGCATCGACTGTAGGTAAAGATTCACTTCCCAGCGCCCGCAATCGTTCTTTCTATCGATAATTGGCACGAATACGTGATATTCGATGTTTCCAATCGTTTTGCATCGACGGTAGGTAAGGATTCACTTCCCAGCTCCCGCAATCGTTCTTTCTATCGATAATTGGCACGAATACGTGATATTCGATGTTTCCAATCGTTTTGCATCGACGGTAGGTAAGGATTCACTTCCCAGCTCCCGCAATCGTTCTTTCTATCGATAATTGGCACGAATACGTGATATTCGATGTTTCCAATCGCTTTGCATCGACGGTAGGTAAGGATTCACTTCCCACCTCCCGCAATCGGTCTTTCCATCGATAATTGGGACGAATACGTGATATTCGATGTTTCCAATCGTTTTGCATCGACGGTAGGTAAGGATTCACTTCCCAGCGCCCGCAATCGTTCTTTCTATCTATAATTGGCACGAAGGCGTGTTATTCGATGTTTTCAATCGTTTGCATCGACGGTCGATAAGGATTCACTTCCCAGCTCCCGCAATCGTTCTTTCTATCGATAATTGGCACGAATACGTGATATTCGATGTTTCCAATCGTTTTGCATCGATGGAAGGTAAGGATTCACTTCCCAGCGCCCGCAATCGTTCTTTCTATCGATAATTGGCACGAATACGTGATATTCGATGTTTCCAATCGTTTTGCATCGACGGTAGGTAAGGATTCACTTCCCAGCTCCCGCAATCGTTCTTTCTATCGATAATTGGCACGAATACGTGATATTCGATGTTTCCAATCGTTTTGCATCGACGGTAGGTAAGGATTCACTTCCCAGCTCCCGCAATCGTTCTTTCCAACGATAATTGGCACGAATACGTGATATTCGATGTTTCCAATCGTTTTGCATCGATGGTAGGTAAGGATTCACTTCCCAGCGCCCGCAATCGTTCTTTCTATCGATAATTGGCACGAATACGTGATATTCGATGTTTCCAATCGTTTTGCATCGACGGTAGGTAAGGATTCACTTCCCAGCTCCCGCAATCGTTCTTTCTATCGATAATTGGCACGAATACGTGATATTCGATGTTTCCAATCGCTTTGCATCGACGGCAGGTAAGGATTCACTTCCCAGCTCCCGCAATCGGTCTTTCCATCGATAATTGGGACGAATACGTGATATTCGATGTTTCCAATCGTTTTGCATCGACGGTAGGTAAGGATTCACTTCCCAGCGCCCGCAATCGTTCTTTCTATCTATAATTGGCACGAAGGCGTGTTATTCGATGTTTTCAATCGTTTGCATCGACGGTCGATAAGGATTCACTTCCCAGCTCCCGCAATCGTTCTTTCTATCGATAATTGGCACGAATACGTGATATTCGATGTTTCCAATCGTTTTGCATCGACGGTAGGTAAGGATTCACTTCCCAGCTCCCGCAATCGTTCTTTCTATCGATAATTGGCACGAATACGTGATATTCGATGTTTCCAATCGTTTTGCATCGACGGTAGGTAAGGATTCACTTCCCAGCTCCCGCAATCGTTCTTTCCAACGATAATTGGCACGAATACGTGATATTCGATGTTTCCAATCGTTTTGCATCGATGGTAGGTAAGGATTCACTTCCCAGCGCCCGCAATCGTTCTTTCTATCGATAATTGGCACGAATACGTGATATTCGATGTTTCCAATCGTTTTGCATCGACGGTAGGTAAGGATTCACTTCCCAGCGCCCGCAATCGTTTTTTCTATCGATCTTTGGCACGAATACGTGATATTCGATGTTTCCAATCGTTTTGCATCGACTGTAGGTAAAGATTCACTTCCCAGCGCCCGCAATCGTTCTTTCTATCGATAATTGGCACGAATACGTGATATTCGATGTTTCCAATCGTTTTGCATCGACGGTAGGTAAGGATTCACTTCCCAGCTCCCGCAATCGTTCTTTCTATCGATAATTGGCACGAATACGTGATATTCGATGTTTCCAATCGTTTTGCATCGACGGTAGGTAAGGATTCACTTCCCAGCTCCCGCAATCGTTCTTTCTATCGATAATTGGCACGAATACGTGATATTCGATGTTTCCAATCGCTTTGCATCGACGGTAGGTAAGGATTCACTTCCCAGCTCCCGCAATCGGTCTTTCCATCGATAATTGGCACGAATACGTGATATTCGATGTTTCCAATCGTTTTGCATCGACGGTAGGTAAGGATTCGCTTCCCAGCTGCCGCAATCGTTGTTTCTATCGATAATTGGCACGAATAGGTTAAATTCGATGTTTCCATTCGTCCTGCATCGACGGTAGGTAAAGATTCACTTCCAAGCTCCCGCAATCGTTCTTTCTATCGATAATTGGCACGAATACGTGATATTCGATGTTTCCAATCGTTTTGCATCGACTGTAGGTAAAGATTCACTTCCCAGCGCCCGCAATCGTTCTTTCTATCGATAATTGGCACGAATACGTGATATTCGATGTTTCCAATCGTTTTGCATCGACGGTAGGTAAGGATTCACTTCCCAGCTCCCGCAATCGTTCTTTCTAACGATAATTGGCACGAATACGTGATATTCGATGTTTCCAATCGTTTTGCATCGATGGTAGGTAAGGATTCACTTCCCAGCTGCCGCAATCGTTGTTTCTAACGATCTTTGGCACGAATACGTGATATTCGATGTTTCCATTCGTCCTGCATCGACGGTAGGTAAGGATTCACTTCCCAGCTGCCGCAATCGTTGTTTCTATCGATAATTGGCACGAATAGGTTAAATTCGATGTTTCCATTCGTCCTGCATCGACGGTAGGTAAAGATTCACTTCCAAGCTCCCGCAATCGTTCTTTCTATCGATAATTGGCACGAATACGTGATATTCGATGTTTCCAATCGTTTTGCATCGACTGTAGGTAAAGATTCACTTCCCAGCGCCCGCAATCGTTCTTTCTATCGATAATTGGCACGAATACGTGATATTCGATGTTTCCAATCGTTTTGCATCGACGGTAGGTAAGGATTCACTTCCCAGCTCCTGCAATCGTTCTTTCTATCGATAATTGGCACGAATACGTGATATTCGATGTTTCCAATCGTTTTGCATCGACGGTAGGTAAGGATTCACTTCCCAGCTCCTGCAATCGTTCTTTCTAACGATAATTGGCACGAATACGTGATATTCGATGTTTCCAATCGTTTTGCATCGATGGTAGGTAAGGATTCACTTCCCAGCGCCCGCAATCGTTCTTTCTATCGATAATTGGCACGAATACGTGATATTCGATGTTTCCAATCGCTTTGCATCGACGGTAGGTAAGGATTCACTTCGCAGCTGCCGCAATCGTTGTTTCTATCGATAATTGGCACGAATAGGTTAAATTCGATGTTTCCATTCGTCCTGCATCGACGGTAGGTAAAGATTCACTTCCAAGCTCCCGCAATCGTTCTTTCTATCTATAATTGGCACGAATACGTGATATTCGATGTTTCCAATCGTTTTGCATCGATGGAAGGTAAGGATTCACATCCCAGCGCCCGCAATCGTTCTTTCTATCGATAATTGGCACGAATACGTGATATTCGATCTTTCCAACCGTTTTGCATCGACGGTAGGTAAGGATTCACTTCCCAGCGCCCGCAATCGTTTTTTCTATCGATCTTTGGCACGAATACGTGATATTCGATTTTTCCAATCGTTTTGCATCGACTGTAGGTAAAGATTCACTTCCCAGCGCCCGCAATCGTTCTTTCTATCGATAATTGGCACGACTACGTGATATTCGATGTTTCCAATCGTTTTGCATCGACGGTAGGTAAGGATTCACTTCCCAGCTCCCGCAATCGTTCTTTCTATCGATAATTGGCACGAATACGTGATATTCGATGTTTCCAATCGTTTTGCATCGATGGTAGGTAAGGATTCACTTCCCAGCGCCCGCAATCGTACTTTCTATCGATAATTGGCACGAATACGTGATATTCGATGTTTCCAATCGTTTTGCATCGACGGTAGGTAAGGATTCACTTCCCAGCTCCCGCAATCGTTCTTTCCAACGATAATTGGCACGAATACTTGATATTCGATGTTTCCAATCGTTTTGCATCGATGGTAGGTAAGGATTCACTTCCCAGCGCCCGCAATCGTTCTTTCTATCGATAATTGGCACGAATACGTGATATTCGATGTTTCCAATCGTTTTGCATCGACTGTAGGTAAAGATTCACTTCCCAGCGCCCGCAATCGTTCTTTCTATCGATAATTGGCACGAATACGTGATATTCGATGTTTCCAATCGTTTTGCATCGACGGTAGGTAAGGATTCACTTCCCAGCTCCCGCAATCGTTCTTTCTATCGATAATTGGCACGAATACGTGATATTCGATGTTTCCAATCGTTTTGCATCGACGGTAGGTAAGGATTCACTTCCCAGCTCCCGCAATCGTTCTTTCTATCGATAATTGGCACGAATACGTGATATTCGATGTTTCCAATCGCTTTGCATCGACGGTAGGTAAGGATTCACTTCCCACCTCCCGCAATCGGTCTTTCCATCGATAATTGGGACGAATACGTGATATTCGATGTTTCCAATCGTTTTGCATCGACGGTAGGTAAGGATTCACTTCCCAGCGCCCGCAATCGTTCTTTCTATCTATAATTGGCACGAAGGCGTGTTATTCGATGTTTTCAATCGTTTGCATCGACGGTCGATAAGGATTCACTTCCCAGCTCCCGCAATCGTTCTTTCTATCGATAATTGGCACGAATACGTGATATTCGATGTTTCCAATCGTTTTGCATCGATGGAAGGTAAGGATTCACATCCCAGCGCCCGCAATCGTTCTTTCTATCGATAATTGGCACGAATACGTGATATTCGATCTTTCCAACCGTTTTGCATCGACGGTAGGTAAGGATTCACTTCCCAGCGCCCGCAATCGTTTTTTCTATCGATCTTTGGCACGAATACGTGATATTCGATGTTTCCAATCGTTTTGCATCGACTGTAGGTAAAGATTCACTTCCCAGCGCCCGCAATCGTTCTTTCTATCGATAATTGGCACGAATACGTGATATTCGATGTTTCCAATCGTTTTGCATCGACGGTAGGTAAGGATTCACTTCCCAGCTCCCGCAATCGTTCTTTCTATCGATAATTGGCACGAATACGTGATATTCGATGTTTCCAATCGTTTTGCATCGACGGTAGGTAAGGATTCACTTCCCAGCTCCCGCAATCGTTCTTTCCAACGATAATTGGCACGAATACGTGATATTCGATGTTTCCAATCGTTTTGCATCGACGGTAGGTAAGGATTCACTTCCCAGCTCCCGCAATCGTTCTTTCTATCGATAATTAGCACGAATACGTGATATTCGATGTTTCCAATCGCTTTGCATCGACGGCAGGTAAGGATTCACTTCCCAGCTCCCGCAATCGGTCTTTCCATCGATAATTGGGACGAATACGTGATATTCGATGTTTCCAATCGTTTTGCATCGACGGTAGGTAAGGATTCACTTCCCAGCGCCCGCAATCGTTCTTTCTATCTATAATTGGCACGAAGGCGTGTTATTCGATGTTTTCAATCGTTTGCATCGACGGTCGATAAGGATTCACTTCCCAGCTCCCGCAATCGTTCTTTCTATCGATAATTGGCACGAATACGTGATATTCGATGTTTCCAATCGTTTTGCATCGACGGTAGGTAAGGATTCACTTCCCAGCTCCCGCAATCGTTCTTTCTATCGATAATTGGCACGAATACGTGATATTCGATGTTTCCAATCGTTTTGCATCGACGGTAGGTAAGGATTCACTTCCCAGCTCCCGCAATCGTTCTTTCCAACGATAATTGGCACGAATACGTGATATTCGATGTTTCCAATCGTTTTGCATCGATGGTAGGTAAGGATTCACTTCCCAGCGCCCGCAATCGTTCTTTCTATCGATAATTGGCACGAATACGTGATATTCGATGTTTCCAATCGTTTTGCATCGACGGTAGGTAAGGATTCACTTCCCAGCGCCCGCAATCGTTTTTTCTATCGATCTTTGGCACGAATACGTGATATTCGATGTTTCCAATCGTTTTGCATCGACTGTAGGTAAAGATTCACTTCCCAGCGCCCGCAATCGTTCTTTCTATCGATAATTGGCACGAATACGTGATATTCGATGTTTCCAATCGTTTTGCATCGACGGTAGGTAAGGATTCACTTCCCAGCTCCCGCAATCGTTCTTTCTATCGATAATTGGCACGAATACGTGATATTCGATGTTTCCAATCGTTTTGCATCGACGGTAGGTAAGGATTCACTTCCCAGCTCCCGCAATCGTTCTTTCTATCGATAATTGGCACGAATACGTGATATTCGATGTTTCCAATCGCTTTGCATCGACGGTAGGTAAGGATTCACTTCCCAGCTCCCGCAATCGGTCTTTCCATCGATAATTGGCACGAATACGTGATATTCGATGTTTCCAATCGTTTTGCATCGACGGTAGGTAAGGATTCACTTCCCAGCTGCCGCAATCGTTGTTTCTATCGATAATTGGCACGAATAGGTTAAATTCGATGTTTCCATTCGTCCTGCATCGACGGTAGGTAAAGATTCACTTCCAAGCTCCCGCAATCGTTCTTTCTATCGATAATTGGCACGAATACGTGATATTCGATGTTTCCAATCGTTTTGCATCGACTGTAGGTAAAGATTCACTTCCCAGCGCCCGCAATCGTTCTTTCTATCGATAATTGGCACGAATACGTGATATTCGATGTTTCCAATCGTTTTGCATCGACGGTAGGTAAGGATTCACTTCCCAGCTCCCGCAATCGTTCTTTCTAACGATAATTGGCACGAATACGTGATATTCGATGTTTCCAATCGTTTTGCATCGATGGTAGGTAAGGATTCACTTCCCAGCTGCCGCAATCGTTGTTTCTAACGATCTTTGGCACGAATACGTGATATTCGATGTTTCCATTCGTCCTGCATCGACGGTAGGTAAAGATTCACTTCCAAGCTCCCGCAATCGTTCTTTCTATCGATAATTGGCACGAATACGTGATATTCGATGTTTCCAATCGTTTTGCATCGACTGTAGGTAAAGATTCACTTCCCAGCGCCCGCAATCGTTCTTTCTATCGATAATTGGCACGAATACGTGATATTCGATGTTTCCAATCGTTTTGCATCGACGGTAGGTAAGGATTCACTTCCCAGCTCCTGCAATCGTTCTTTCTATCGATAATTGGCACGAATACGTGATATTCGATGTTTCCAATCGTTTTGCATCGACGGTAGGTAAGGATTCACTTCCCAGCTCCTGCAATCGTTCTTTCTAACGATAATTGGCACGAATACGTGATATTCGATGTTTCCAATCGTTTTGCATCGATGGTAGGTAAGGATTCACTTCCCAGCGCCCGCAATCGTTCTTTCTATCGATAATTGGCACGAATACGTGATATTCGATGTTTCCAATCGCTTTGCATCGACGGTAGGTAAGGATTCACTTCGCAGCTGCCGCAATCGTTGTTTCTATCGATAATTGGCACGAATAGGTTAAATTCGATGTTTCCATTCGTCCTGCATCGACGGTAGGTAAAGATTCACTTCCAAGCTCCCGCAATCGTTCTTTCTATCTATAATTGGCACGAATACGTGATATTCGATGTTTCCAATCGTTTTGCATCGATGGAAGGTAAGGATTCACATCCCAGCGCCCGCAATCGTTCTTTCTATCGATAATTGGCACGAATACGTGATATTCGATCTTTCCAACCGTTTTGCATCGACGGTAGGTAAGGATTCACTTCCCAGCGCCCGCAATCGTTTTTTCTATCGATCTTTGGCACGAATACGTGATATTCGATTTTTCCAATCGTTTTGCATCGACTGTAGGTAAAGATTCACTTCCCAGCGCCCGCAATCGTTCTTTCTATCGATAATTGGCACGACTACGTGATATTCGATGTTTCCAATCGTTTTGCATCGACGGTAGGTAAGGATTCACTTCCCAGCTCCCGCAATCGTTCTTTCTATCGATAATTGGCACGAATACGTGATATTCGATGTTTCCAATCGTTTTGCATCGATGGTAGGTAAGGATTCACTTCCCAGCGCCCGCAATCGTACTTTCTATCGATAATTGGCACGAATACGTGATATTCGATGTTTCCAATCGTTTTGCATCGACGGTAGGTAAGGATTCACTTCCCAGCTCCCGCAATCGTTCTTTCCAACGATAATTGGCACGAATACTTGATATTCGATGTTTCCAATCGTTTTGCATCGATGGTAGGTAAGGATTCACTTCCCAGCGCCCGCAATCGTTCTTTCTATCGATAATTGGCACGAATACGTGATATTCGATGTTTCCAATCGTTTTGCATCGACTGTAGGTAAAGATTCACTTCCCAGCGCCCGCAATCGTTCTTTCTATCGATAATTGGCACGAATACGTGATATTCGATGTTTCCAATCGTTTTGCATCGACGGTAGGTAAGGATTCACTTCCCAGCTCCCGCAATCGTTCTTTCTATCGATAATTGGCACGAATACGTGATATTCGATGTTTCCAATCGTTTTGCATCGACGGTAGGTAAGGATTCACTTCCCAGCTCCCGCAATCGTTCTTTCTATCGATAATTGGCACGAATACGTGATATTCGATGTTTCCAATCGCTTTGCATCGACGGTAGGTAAGGATTCACTTCCCACCTCCCGCAATCGGTCTTTCCATCGATAATTGGGACGAATACGTGATATTCGATGTTTCCAATCGTTTTGCATCGACGGTAGGTAAGGATTCACTTCCCAGCGCCCGCAATCGTTCTTTCTATCTATAATTGGCACGAAGGCGTGTTATTCGATGTTTTCAATCGTTTGCATCGACGGTCGATAAGGATTCACTTCCCAGCTCCCGCAATCGTTCTTTCTATCGATAATTGGCACGAATACGTGATATTCGATGTTTCCAATCGTTTTGCATCGATGGAAGGTAAGGATTCACATCCCAGCGCCCGCAATCGTTCTTTCTATCGATAATTGGCACGAATACGTGATATTCGATCTTTCCAACCGTTTTGCATCGACGGTAGGTAAGGATTCACTTCCCAGCGCCCGCAATCGTTTTTTCTATCGATCTTTGGCACGAATACGTGATATTCGATGTTTCCAATCGTTTTGCATCGACTGTAGGTAAAGATTCACTTCCCAGCGCCCGCAATCGTTCTTTCTATCGATAATTGGCACGAATACGTGATATTCGATGTTTCCAATCGTTTTGCATCGACGGTAGGTAAGGATTCACTTCCCAGCTCCCGCAATCGTTCTTTCTATCGATAATTGGCACGAATACGTGATATTCGATGTTTCCAATCGTTTTGCATCGACGGTAGGTAAGGATTCACTTCCCAGCTCCCGCAATCGTTCTTTCCAACGATAATTGGCACGAATACGTGATATTCGATGTTTCCAATCGTTTTGCATCGACGGTAGGTAAGGATTCACTTCCCAGCTCCCGCAATCGTTCTTTCTATCGATAATTAGCACGAATACGTGATATTCGATGTTTCCAATCGCTTTGCATCGACGGCAGGTAAGGATTCACTTCCCAGCTCCCGCAATCGGTCTTTCCATCGATAATTGGGACGAATACGTGATATTCGATGTTTCCAATCGTTTTGCATCGACGGTAGGTAAGGATTCACTTCCCAGCGCCCGCAATCGTTCTTTCTATCTATAATTGGCACGAAGGCGTGTTATTCGATGTTTTCAATCGTTTGCATCGACGGTCGATAAGGATTCACTTCCCAGCTCCCGCAATCGTTCTTTCTATCGATAATTGGCACGAATACGTGATATTCGATGTTTCCAATCGTTTTGCATCGATGGAAGGTAAGGATTCACATCCCAGCGCCCGCAATCGTTCTTTCTATCGATAATTGGCACGAATACGTGATATTCGATCTTTCCAACCGTTTTGCATCGACGGTAGGTAAGGATTCACTTCCCAGCGCCCGCAATCGTTTTTTCTATCGATCTTTGGCACGAATACGTGATATTCGATGTTTCCAATCGTTTTGCATCGACTGTAGGTAAAGATTCACTTCCCAGCGCCCGCAATCGTTCTTTCTATCGATAATTGGCACGAATACGTGATATTCGATGTTTCCAATCGTTTTGCATCGACGGTAGGTAAGGATTCACTTCCCAGCTCCCGCAATCGTTCTTTCTATCGATAATTGGCACGAATACGTGATATTCGATGTTTCCAATCGTTTTGCATCGACGGTAGGTAAGGATTCACTTCCCAGCTCCCGCAATCGTTCTTTCCAACGATAATTGGCACGAATACGTGATATTCGATGTTTCCAATCGTTTTGCATCGACGGTAGGTAAGGATTCACTTCCCAGCTCCCGCAATCGTTCTTTCTATCGATAATTAGCACGAATACGTGATATTCGATGTTTCCAATCGCTTTGCATCGACGGCAGGTAAGGATTCACTTCCCAGCTCCCGCAATCGGTCTTTCCATCGATAATTGGGACGAATACGTGATATTCGATGTTTCCAATCGTTTTGCATCGACGGTAGGTAAGGATTCACTTCCCAGCGCCCGCAATCGTTCTTTCTATCTATAATTGGCACGAAGGCGTGTTATTCGATGTTTTCAATCGTTTGCATCGACGGTCGATAAGGATTCACTTCCCAGCTCCCGCAATCGTTCTTTCTATCGATAATTGGCACGAATACGTGATATTCGATGTTTCCAATCGTTTTGCATCGACGGTAGGTAAGGATTCACTTCCCAGCTCCCGCAATCGTTCTTTCTATCGATAATTGGCACGAATACGTGATATTCGATGTTTCCAATCGTTTTGCATCGACGGTAGGTAAGGATTCACTTCCCAGCTCCCGCAATCGTTCTTTCCAACGATAATTGGCACGAATACGTGATATTCGATGTTTCCAATCGTTTTGCATCGATGGTAGGTAAGGATTCACTTCCCAGCGCCCGCAATCGTTCTTTCTATCGATAATTGGCACGAATACGTGATATTCGATGTTTCCAATCGTTTTGCATCGACGGTAGGTAAGGATTCACTTCCCAGCGCCCGCAATCGTTTTTTCTATCGATCTTTGGCACGAATACGTGATATTCGATGTTTCCAATCGTTTTGCATCGACTGTAGGTAAAGATTCACTTCCCAGCGCCCGCAATCGTTCTTTCTATCGATAATTGGCACGAATACGTGATATTCGATGTTTCCAATCGTTTTGCATCGACGGTAGGTAAGGATTCACTTCCCAGCTCCCGCAATCGTTCTTTCTATCGATAATTGGCACGAATACGTGATATTCGATGTTTCCAATCGTTTTGCATCGACGGTAGGTAAGGATTCACTTCCCAGCTCCCGCAATCGTTCTTTCTATCGATAATTGGCACGAATACGTGATATTCGATGTTTCCAATCGCTTTGCATCGACGGTAGGTAAGGATTCACTTCCCAGCTCCCGCAATCGGTCTTTCCATCGATAATTGGCACGAATACGTGATATTCGATGTTTCCAATCGTTTTGCATCGACGGTAGGTAAGGATTCACTTCCCAGCTGCCGCAATCGTTGTTTCTATCGATAATTGGCACGAATAGGTTAAATTCGATGTTTCCATTCGTCCTGCATCGACGGTAGGTAAAGATTCACTTCCAAGCTCCCGCAATCGTTCTTTCTATCGATAATTGGCACGAATACGTGATATTCGATGTTTCCAATCGTTTTGCATCGACTGTAGGTAAAGATTCACTTCCCAGCGCCCGCAATCGTTCTTTCTATCGATAATTGGCACGAATACGTGATATTCGATGTTTCCAATCGTTTTGCATCGACGGTAGGTAAGGATTCACTTCCCAGCTCCCGCAATCGTTCTTTCTAACGATAATTGGCACGAATACGTGATATTCGATGTTTCCAATCGTTTTGCATCGATGGTAGGTAAGGATTCACTTCCCAGCTGCCGCAATCGTTGTTTCTAACGATCTTTGGCACGAATACGTGATATTCGATGTTTCCATTCGTCCTGCATCGACGGTAGGTAAAGATTCACTTCCAAGCTCCCGCAATCGTTCTTTCTATCGATAATTGGCACGAATACGTGATATTCGATGTTTCCAATCGTTTTGCATCGACGGTAGGTAAGGATTCACTTCCCAGCTCCCGCAATCGTTCTTTCTATCGATAATTGGCACGAATACGTGATATTCGATGTTTCCAATCGTTTTGCATCGACGGTAGGTAAGGATTCACTTCCCAGCTCCCGCAATCGTTCTTTCTATCGATAATTGGCACGAATACGTGATATTCGATGTTTCCAATCGCTTTGCATCGACGGTAGGTAAGGATTCACTTCCCAGCGCCCGCAATCGTTCTTTCTATCTATAATTGGCACGAAGGCGTGTTATTCGATGTTTTCAATCGTTTGCATCGACGGTCGATAAGGATTCACTTCCCAGCTCCCGCAATCGTTCTTTCTATCGATAATTGGCACGAATACGTGATATTCGATGTTTCCAATCGTTTTGCATCGATGGAAGGTAAGGATTCACATCCCAGCGCCCGCAATCGTTCTTTCTATCGATAATTGGCACGAATACGTGATATTCGATCTTTCCAACCGTTTTGCATCGACGGTAGGTAAGGATTCACTTCCCAGCGCCCGCAATCGTTTTTTCTATCGATCTTTGGCACGAATACGTGATATTCGATGTTTCCAATCGTTTTGCATCGACTGTAGGTAAAGATTCACTTCCCAGCGCCCGCAATCGTTCTTTCTATCGATAATTGGCACGAATACGTGATATTCGATGTTTCCAATCGTTTTGCATCGACGGTAGGTAAGGATTCACTTCCCAGCTCCCGCAATCGTTCTTTCTATCGATAATTGGCACGAATACGTGATATTCGATGTTTCCAATCGCTTTGCATCGACGGCAGGTAAGGATTCACTTCCCAGCTCCCGCAATCGGTCTTTCCATCGATAATTGGGACGAATACGTGATATTCGATGTTTCCAATCGTTTTGCATCGACGGTAGGTAAGGATTCACTTCCCAGCGCCCGCAATCGTTCTTTCTATCTATAATTGGCACGAAGGCGTGTTATTCGATGTTTTCAATCGTTTGCATCGACGGTCGATAAGGATTCACTTCCCAGCTCCCGCAATCGTTCTTTCTATCGATAATTGGCACGAATACGTGATATTCGATGTTTCCAATCGTTTTGCATCGACGGTAGGTAAGGATTCACTTCCCAGCTCCCGCAATCGTTCTTTCTATCGATAATTGGCACGAATACGTGATATTCGATGTTTCCAATCGTTTTGCATCGACGGTAGGTAAGGATTCACTTCCCAGCTCCCGCAATCGTTCTTTCCAACGATAATTGGCACGAATACGTGATATTCGATGTTTCCAATCGTTTTGCATCGATGGTAGGTAAGGATTCACTTCCCAGCGCCCGCAATCGTTCTTTCTATCGATAATTGGCACGAATACGTGATATTCGATGTTTCCAATCGTTTTGCATCGACGGTAGGTAAGGATTCACTTCCCAGCGCCCGCAATCGTTTTTTCTATCGATCTTTGGCACGAATACGTGATATTCGATGTTTCCAATCGTTTTGCATCGACTGTAGGTAAAGATTCACTTCCCAGCGCCCGCAATCGTTCTTTCTATCGATAATTGGCACGAATACGTGATATTCGATGTTTCCAATCGTTTTGCATCGACGGTAGGTAAGGATTCACTTCCCAGCTCCCGCAATCGTTCTTTCTATCGATAATTGGCACGAATACGTGATATTCGATGTTTCCAATCGTTTTGCATCGACGGTAGGTAAGGATTCACTTCCCAGCTCCCGCAATCGTTCTTTCTATCGATAATTGGCACGAATACGTGATATTCGATGTTTCCAATCGCTTTGCATCGACGGTAGGTAAGGATTCACTTCCCAGCTCCCGCAATCGGTCTTTCCATCGATAATTGGCACGAATACGTGATATTCGATGTTTCCAATCGTTTTGCATCGACGGTAGGTAAGGATTCACTTCCCAGCTGCCGCAATCGTTGTTTCTATCGATAATTGGCACGAATAGGTTAAATTCGATGTTTCCATTCGTCCTGCATCGACGGTAGGTAAAGATTCACTTCCAAGCTCCCGCAATCGTTCTTTCTATCGATAATTGGCACGAATACGTGATATTCGATGTTTCCAATCGTTTTGCATCGACTGTAGGTAAAGATTCACTTCCCAGCGCCCGCAATCGTTCTTTCTATCGATAATTGGCACGAATACGTGATATTCGATGTTTCCAATCGTTTTGCATCGACGGTAGGTAAGGATTCACTTCCCAGCTCCCGCAATCGTTCTTTCTAACGATAATTGGCACGAATACGTGATATTCGATGTTTCCAATCGTTTTGCATCGATGGTAGGTAAGGATTCACTTCCCAGCTGCCGCAATCGTTGTTTCTAACGATCTTTGGCACGAATACGTGATATTCGATGTTTCCATTCGTCCTGCATCGACGGTAGGTAAAGATTCACTTCCAAGCTCCCGCAATCGTTCTTTCTATCGATAATTGGCACGAATACGTGATATTCGATGTTTCCAATCGTTTTGCATCGACGGTAGGTAAGGATTCACTTCCCAGCTCCCGCAATCGTTCTTTCTATCGATAATTGGCACGAATACGTGATATTCGATGTTTCCAATCGTTTTGCATCGACGGTAGGTAAGGATTCACTTCCCAGCTCCCGCAATCGTTCTTTCTATCGATAATTGGCACGAATACGTGATATTCGATGTTTCCAATCGCTTTGCATCGACGGTAGGTAAGGATTCACTTCCCAGCGCCCGCAATCGTTCTTTCTATCTATAATTGGCACGAAGGCGTGTTATTCGATGTTTTCAATCGTTTGCATCGACGGTCGATAAGGATTCACTTCCCAGCTCCCGCAATCGTTCTTTCTATCGATAATTGGCACGAATACGTGATATTCGATGTTTCCAATCGTTTTGCATCGATGGAAGGTAAGGATTCACATCCCAGCGCCCGCAATCGTTCTTTCTATCGATAATTGGCACGAATACGTGATATTCGATCTTTCCAACCGTTTTGCATCGACGGTAGGTAAGGATTCACTTCCCAGCGCCCGCAATCGTTTTTTCTATCGATCTTTGGCACGAATACGTGATATTCGATGTTTCCAATCGTTTTGCATCGACTGTAGGTAAAGATTCACTTCCCAGCGCCCGCAATCGTTCTTTCTATCGATAATTGGCACGAATACGTGATATTCGATGTTTCCAATCGTTTTGCATCGACGGTAGGTAAGGATTCACTTCCCAGCTCCCGCAATCGTTCTTTCTATCGATAATTGGCACGAATACGTGATATTCGATGTTTCCCATCGTTTTGCATCGACGGTAGGTAAGGATTCACTTCCCAGCTCCCGCAATCGTTCTTTCCAACGATAATTGGCACGAATACGTGATATTCGATGTTTCCAATCGTTTTGCATCGATGGTAGGTAAGGATTCACTTCCCAGCGCCCGCAATCGTTCTTTCTATCGATAATTGGCACGAATACGTGATATTCGATGTTTCCAATCGTTTTGCATCGACGGTAGGTAAGGATTCACTTCCCAGCTCCCGCAATCGTTCTTTCTATCGATAATTGGCACGAATACGTGATATTCGATGTTTCCAATCGCTTTGCATCGACGGCAGGTAAGGATTCACTTCCCAGCTCCCGCAATCGGTCTTTCCATCGATAATTGGGACGAATACGTGATATTCGATGTTTCCAATCGTTTTGCATCGACGGTAGGTAAGGATTCACTTCCCAGCGCCCGCAATCGTTCTTTCTATCTATAATTGGCACGAAGGCGTGTTATTCGATGTTTTCAATCGTTTGCATCGACGGCCGATAAGGATTCACTTCCCAGCTCCCGCAATCGTTCTTTCTATCGATAATTGGCACGAATACGTGATATTCGATGTTTCCAATCGTTTTGCATCGACGGTAGGTAAGGATTCACTTCCCAGCTCCCGCAATCGTTCTTTCCAACGATAATTGGCACGAATACGTGATATTCGATGTTTCCAATCGTTTTGCATCGATGGTAGGTAAGGATTCACTTCCCAGCGCCCGCAATCGTTCTTTCTATCGATAATTGGCACGAATACGTGATATTCGATGTTTCCAATCGTTTTGCACCGACTGTAGGTAAAGATTCACTTCCCAGCGCCCGCAATCGTTCTTTCTATCGATAATTGGCACGAATACGTGATATTCGATGTTTCCAATCGTTTTGCATCGACGGTAGGTAAGGATTCACTTCCCAGCTCCCGCAATCGTTCTTTCTATCGATAATTGGCACGAATACGTGATATTCGATGTTTCCAATCGTTTTGCATCGACGGTAGGTAAGGATTCACTTCCCAGCTCCCGCAATCGTTCTTTCTATCGATAATTGGCACGAATACGTGATATTCGATGTTTCCAATCGCTTTGCATCGACGGCAGGTAAGGATTCACTTCCCAGCTCCCGCAATCGGTCTTTCCATCGATAATTGGGACGAATACGTGATATTCGATGTTTCCAATCGTTTTGCATCGACGGTAGGTAAGGATTCACTTCCCAGCGCCCGCAATCGTTCTTTCTATCTATAATTGGCACGAAGGCGTGTTATTCGATGTTTTCAATCGTTTGCATCGACGGCCGATAAGGATTCACTTCCCAGCTCCCGCAATCGTTCTTTCTATCGATAATTGGCACGAATACGTGATATTCGATGTTTCCAATCGTTTTGCATCGACGGTAGGTAAGGATTCACTTCCCAGCTCCCGCAATCGTTCTTTCTATCGATAATTGGCACGAATACGTGATATTCGATGTTTCCAATCGTTTTGCATCGACGGTAGGTAAGGATTCACTTCCCAGCTCCCGCAATCGTTCTTTCCAACGATAATTGGCACGAATACGTGATATTCGATGTTTCCAATCGTTTTGCATCGATGGTAGGTAAGGATTCACTTCCCAGCGCCCGCAATCGTTCTTTCTATCGATAATTGGCACGAATACGTGATATTCGATGTTTCCAATCGTTTTGCACCGACTGTAGGTAAAGATTCACTTCCCAGCGCCCGCAATCGTTCTTTCTATCGATAATTGGCACGAATACGTGATATTCGATGTTTCCAATCGTTTTGCATCGACGGTAGGTAAGGATTCACTTCCCAGCTCCCGCAATCGTTCTTTCTATCGATAATTGGCACGAATACGTGATATTCGATGTTTCCAATCGTTTTGCATCGACGGTAGGTAAGGATTCACTTCCCAGCTCCCGCAATCGTTCTTTCTATCGATAATTGGCACGAATACGTGATATTCGATGTTTCCAATCGCTTTGCATCGACGGTAGGTAAGGATTCACTTCCCAGCTCCCGCAATCGGTCTTTCCATCGATAATTGGCACGAATACGTGATATTCGATGTTTCCAATCGTTTTGCATCGACGGTAGGTAAGGATTCACTTCCCAGCTGCCGCAATCGTTGTTTCTATCGATAATTGGCACGAATAGGTTAAATTCGATGTTTCCATTCGTCCTGCATCGACGGTAGGTAAAGATTCACTTCCAAGCTCCCGCAATCGTTCTTTCTATCGATAATTGGCACGAATACGTGATATTCGATGTTTCCAATCGTTTTGCATCGACTGTAGGTAAAGATTCACTTCCCAGCGCCCGCAATCGTTCTTTCTATCGATAATTGGCACGAATACGTGATATTCGATGTTTCCAATCGTTTTGCATCGACGGTAGGTAAGGATTCACTTCCCAGCTCCCGCAATCGTTCTTTCTAACGATAATTGGCACGAATACGTGATATTCGATGTTTCCAATCGTTTTGCATCGATGGTAGGTAAGGATTCACTTCCCAGCTGCCGCAATCGTTGTTTCTAACGATCTTTGGCACGAATACGTGATATTCGATGTTTCCATTCGTCCTGCATCGACGGTAGGTAAGGATTCACTTCCCAGCTGCCGCAATCGTTGTTTCTATCGATAATTGGCACGAATAGGTTAAATTCGATGTTTCCATTCGTCCTGCATCGACGGTAGGTAAAGATTCACTTCCAAGCTCCCGCAATCGTTCTTTCTATCGATAATTGGCACGAATACGTGATATTCGATGTTTCCAATCGTTTTGCATCGACTGTAGGTAAAGATTCACTTCCCAGCGCCCGCAATCGTTCTTTCTATCGATAATTGGCACGAATACGTGATATTCGATGTTTCCAATCGTTTTGCATCGACGGTAGGTAAGGATTCACTTCCCAGCTCCTGCAATCGTTCTTTCTATCGATAATTGGCACGAATACGTGATATTCGATGTTTCCAATCGTTTTGCATCGACGGTAGGTAAGGATTCACTTCCCAGCTCCTGCAATCGTTCTTTCTAACGATAATTGGCACGAATACGTGATATTCGATGTTTCCAATCGTTTTGCATCGATGGTAGGTAAGGATTCACTTCCCAGCGCCCGCAATCGTTCTTTCTATCGATAATTGGCACGAATACGTGATATTCGATGATTCCAATCGCTTTGCATCGACGGTAGGTAAGGATTCACTTCGCAGCTGCCGCAATCGTTGTTTCTATCGATAATTGGCACGAATAGGTTAAATTCGATGTTTCCATTCGTCCTGCATCGACGGTAGGTAAAGATTCACTTCCAAGCTCCCGCAATCGTTCTTTCTATCGATAATTGGCACGAATACGTGATATTCGATGTTTCCAATCGTTTTGCATCGATGGAAGGTAAGGATTCACATCCCAGCGCCCGCAATCGTTCTTTCTATCGATAATTGGCACGAATACGTGATATTCGATCTTTCCAACCGTTTTGCATCGACGGTAGGTAAGGATTCACTTCCCAGCGCCCGCAATCGTTTTTTCTATCGATCTTTGGCACGAATACGTGATATTCGATTTTTCCAATCGTTTTGCATCGACTGTAGGTAAAGATTCACTTCCCAGCGCCCGCAATCGTTCTTTCTATCGATAATTGGCACGACTACGTGATATTCGATGTTTCCAATCGTTTTGCATCGACGGTAGGTAAGGATTCACTTCCCAGCTCCCGCAATCGTTCATTCTATCGATAATTGGCACGAATACGTGATATTAGATGTTTCCAATCGTTTTGCATCGATGGTAGGTAAGGATTCACTTCCCAGCGCCCGCAATCGTACTTTCTATCGATAATTGGCTCGAATACGTGATATTCGATGTTTCCAATCGTTTTGCATCGACGGTAGGTAAGGATTCACTTCCCAGCTCCCGCAATCGTTCTTTCCAACGATAATTGGCACGAATACTTGATATTCGATGTTTCCAATCGTTTTGCATCGATGGTAGGTAAGGATTCACTTCCCAGCGCCCGCAATCGTTCTTTCTATCGATAATTGGCACGAATACGTGATATTCGATGTTTCCAATCGTTTTGCATCGACTGTAGGTAAAGATTCACTTCCCAGCGCCCGCAATCGTTCTTTCTATCGATAATTGGCACGAATACGTGATATTCGATGTTTCCAATCGTTTTGCATCGACGGTAGGTAAGGATTCACTTCCCAGCTCCCGCAATCGTTCTTTCTATCGATAATTGGCACGAATACGTGATATTCGATGTTTCCAATCGTTTTGCATCGACGGTAGGTAAGGATTCACTTCCCAGCTCCCGCAATCGTTCTTTCTATCGATAATTGGCACGAATACGTGATATTCGATGTTTCCAATCGCTTTGCATCGACGGTAGGTAAGGATTCACTTCCCACCTCCCGCAATCGGTCTTTCCATCGATAATTGGGACGAATACGTGATATTCGATGTTTCCAATCGTTTTGCATCGACGGTAGGTCAGGATTCACTTCCCAGCGCCCGCAATCGTTCTTTCTATCTATAATTGGCACGAAGGCGTGTTATTCGATGTTTTCAATCGTTTGCATCGACGGTCGATAAGGATTCACTTCCCAGCTCCCGCAATCGTTCTTTCTATCGATAATTGGCACGAATACGTGATATTCGATGTTTCCAATCGTTTTGCATCGATGGAAGGTAAGGATTCACATCCCAGCGCCCGCAATCGTTCTTTCTATCGATAATTGGCACGAATACGTGATATTCGATCTTTCCAACCGTTTTGCATCGACGGTAGGTAAGGATTCACTTCCCAGCGCCCGCAATCGTTTTTTCTATCGATCTTTGGCACGAATACGTGATATTCGATGTTTCCAATCGTTTTGCATCGACTGTAGGTAAAGATTCACTTCCCAGCGCCCGCAATCGTTCTTTCTATCGATAATTGGCACGAATACGTGATATTCGATGTTTCCAATCGTTTTGCATCGACGGTAGGTAAGGATTCACTTCCCAGCTCCCGCAATCGTTCTTTCTATCGATAATTGGCACGAATACGTGATATTCGATGTTTCCAATCGTTTTGCATCGACGGTAGGTAAGGATTCACTTCCCAGCTCCCGCAATCGTTCTTTCCAACGATAATTGGCACGAATACGTGATATTCGATGTTTCCAATCGTTTTGCATCGATGGTAGGTAAGGATTCACTTCCCAGCGCCCGCAATCGTTCTTTCTATCGATAATTGGCACGAATACGTGATATTCGATGTTTCCAATCGTTTTGCATCGACGGTAGGTAAGGATTCACTTCCCAGCTCCCGCAATCGTTCTTTCTATCGATAATTGGCACGAATACGTGATATTCGATGTTTCCAATCGCTTTGCATCGACGGCAGGTAAGGATTCACTTCCCAGCTCCCGCAATCGGTCTTTCCATCGATAATTGGGACGAATACGTGATATTCGATGTTTCCAATCGTTTTGCATCGACGGTAGGTAAGGATTCACTTCCCAGCGCCCGCAATCGTTCTTTCTATCTATAATTGGCACGAAGGCGTGTTATTCGATGTTTTCAATCGTTTGCATCGACGGTCGATAAGGATTCACTTCCCAGCTCCCGCAATCGTTCTTTCTATCGATAATTGGCACGAATACGTGATATTCGATGTTTCCAATCGTTTTGCATCGACGGTAGGTAAGGATTCACTTCCCAGCTCCCGCAATCGTTCTTTCTATCGATAATTGGCACGAATACGTGATATTCGATGTTTCCAATCGTTTTGCATCGACGGTAGGTAAGGATTCACTTCCCAGCTCCCGCAATCGTTCTTTCCAACGATAATTGGCACGAATACGTGATATTCGATGTTTCCAATCGTTTTGCATCGATGGTAGGTAAGGATTCACTTCCCAGCGCCCGCAATCGTTCTTTCTATCGATAATTGGCACGAATACGTGATATTCGATGTTTCCAATCGTTTTGCATCGACGGTAGGTAAGGATTCACTTCCCAGCTCCCGCAATCGTTCTTTCTATCGATAATTGGCACGAATACGTGATATTCGATGTTTCCAATCGTTTTGCATCGACGGTAGGTAAGGATTCACTTCCCAGCTCCCGCAATCGTTCTTTCCAACGATAATTGGCACGAATACGTGATATTCGATGTTTCCAATCGTTTTGCATCGATGGTAGGTAAGGATTCACTTCCCAGCGCCCGCAATCGTTCTTTCTATCGATAATTGGCACGAATACGTGATATTCGATGTTTCCAATCGTTTTGCATCGACGGTAGGTAAGGATTCACTTCCCAGCTCCCGCAATCGTTCTTTCTATCGATAATTGGCACGAATACGTGATATTCGATGTTTCCAATCGCTTTGCATCGACGGCAGGTAAGGATTCACTTCCCAGCCCCCGCAATCGGTCTTTCCATCGATAATTGGGACGAATACGTGATATTCGATGTTTCCAATCGTTTTGCATCGACGGTAGGTAAGGATTCACTTCCCAGCGCCCGCAATCGTTCTTTCTATCTATAATTGGCACGAAGGCGTGTTATTCGATGTTTTCAATCGTTTGCATCGACGGTCGATAAGGATTCACTTCCCAGCTCCCGCAATCGTTCTTTCTATCGATAATTGGCACGAATACGTGATATTCGATGTTTCCAATCGTTTTGCATCGACGGTAGGTAAGGATTCACTTCCCAGCTCCCGCAATCGTTCTTTCTATCGATAATTGGCACGAATACGTGATATTCGATGTTTCCAATCGTTTTGCATCGACGGTAGGTAAGGATTCACTTCCCAGCTCCCGCAATCGTTCTTTCCAACGATAATTGGCACGAATACGTGATATTCGATGTTTCCAATCGTTTTGCATCGATGGTAGGTAAGGATTCACTTCCCAGCGCCCGCAATCGTTCTTTCTATCGATAATTGGCACGAATACGTGATATTCGATGTTTCCAATCGTTTTGCATCGACGGTAGGTAAGGATTCACTTCCCAGCGCCCGCAATCGTTTTTTCTATCGATCTTTGGCACGAATACGTGATATTCGATGTTTCCAATCGTTTTGCATCGACTGTAGGTAAAGACTCACTTCCCAGCGCCCGCAATCGTTCTTTCTATCGATAATTGGCACGAATACGTGATATTCGATGTTTCCAATCGTTTTGCATCGACGGTAGGTAAGGATTCACTTCCCAGCTCCCGCAATCGTTCTTTCTATCGATAATTGGCACGAATACGTGATATTCGATGTTTCCAATCGTTTTGCATCGACGGTAGGTAAGGATTCACTTCCCAGCTCCCGCAATCGTTCTTTCTATCGATAATTGGCACGAATACGTGATATTCGATGTTTCCAATCGCTTTGCATCGACGGTAGGTAAGGATTCACTTCCCAGCTCCCGCAATCGGTCTTTCCATCGATAATTGGCACGAATACGTGATATTCGATGTTTCCAATCGTTTTGCATCGACGGTAGGTAAGGATTCACTTCCCAGCTGCCGCAATCGTTGTTTCTATCGATAATTGGCACGAATAGGTTAAATTCGATGTTTCCATTCGTCCTGCATCGACGGTAGGTAAAGATTCACTTCCAAGCTCCCGCAATCGTTCTTTCTATCGATAATTGGCACGAATACGTGATATTCGATGTTTCCAATCGTTTTGCATCGACTGTAGGTAAAGATTCACTTCCCAGCGCCCGCAATCGTTCTTTCTATCGATAATTGGCACGAATACGTGATATTCGATGTTTCCAATCGTTTTGCATCGACGGTAGGTAAGGATTCACTTCCCAGCTCCCGCATTCGTTCTTTCTAACGATAATTGGCACGAATACGTGATATTCGATGTTTCCAATCGTTTTGCATCGATGGTAGGTAAGGATTCACTTCCCAGCTGCCGCAATCGTTGTTTCTAACGATCTTTGGCACGAATACGTGATATTCGATGTTTCCATTCGTCCTGCATCGACGGTAGGTAAAGATTCACTTCCAAGCTCCCGCAATCGTTCTTTCTATCGATAATTGGCACGAATACGTGATATTCGATGTTTCCAATCGGTTTGCATCGATGGAAGGTAAGGATTCACATCCCAGCGCCCGCAATCGTTCTTTCTATCGATAATTGGCACGAATACGTGATATTCGATGTTTCCAACCGTTTTGCATCGACGGTAGGTAAGGATTCACTTCCCAGCTCCCGCAATCGTTCTTTCTATCGATAATTGGCACGAATACGTGATATTCGATGTTTCCAATCGTTTTGCATCGATGGAAGGTAAGGATTCACATCCCAGCGCCCGCAATCGTTCTTTCTATCGATAATTGGCACGAATACGTGATATTCGATGTTTCCAACCGTTTTGCATCGACGGTAGGTAAGGATTCACTTCCCAGCTCCCGCAATCGTTCTTTCCAACGATAATTGGCACGAATACGTGATATTCGATGTTTCCAATCGTTTTGCATCGACGGTAGGTAAGGATTCACTTCCCAGCGCCCGCAATCGTTTTTTCTATCGATCTTTGGCACGAATACGTGATATTCGATGTTTCCATTCGTCCTGCATCGACGGTAGGTAAAGATTCACTTCCAAGCTCCCGCAATCGTTCTTTCTATCGATAATTGGCACGAATACGTGATATTCGATGTTTCCAATCGTTTTGCATCGACGGTAGGTAAGGATTCACTTCCCAGCTCCCGCAATCGGTCTTTCTATCGATAATTGGCACGAATACGTGATATTCGATGTTTCCAATCGTTTTGCATCGACGGTAGGTAAGGATTCACTTCCCAGCGCCCGCAATCGTTTTTTCTATCGATCTTTGGCACGAATACGTGATATTCGATGTTTCCAATCGTTTTGCATCGACTGCAGGTAAAGATTCACTTCCCAGCGCCCGCAATCGTTCTTTCTATCGATAATTGGCACGAATACGTGATATTCGATGTTTCCAATCGTTTTGCATCGACTGCAGGTAAAGATTCACTTCCCAGCGCCCGCAATCGTTCTTTCTATCGATAATTGGCACGAATACGTGATATTCGATGTTTCCAATCGTTTTGCATCGACGGTAGGTAAGGATTCACTTCCCAGCTCCCGCAATCATTCTTTCTATCGATAATTGGCACGAATACGTGATATTCGATGTTTCCAATCGTTTTGCATCGATGGTAGGTAAGGATTCACTTCCCAGCGCCCGCAATCGTTCTTTCTATCGATAATTGGCACGAATACGTGATATTCGATGTTTCCAATCGTTTTGCATCGACGGTAGGTAAGGATTCACTTCCCAGCTCCCGCAATCGTTCTTTCCAACGATAATTGGCACGAATACGTGATATTCGATGTTTCCAATCGTTTTGCATCGATGGTAGGTAAGGATTCACTTCCCAGCGCCCGCAATCGTTCTTTCTATCGATAATTGGCACGAATACGTGATATTCGATGTTTCCAATCGTTTTGCATCGACGGTAGGTAAGGATTCACTTCCCAGCTCCCGCAATCGTTCTTTCTATCGATAATTGGCACGAATACGTGATATTCGATGTTTCCAATCGTTTTGCATCGATGGTAGGTAAGGATTCACTTCCCAGCGCCCGCAATCGTACTTTCTATCGATAATTGGCACGAATACGTGATATTCGATGTTTCCAATCGTTTTGCATCGACGGTAGGTAAGGATTCACTTCCCAGCTCCCGCAATCGTTCTTTCCAACGATAATTGGCACGAATACTTGATATTCGATGTTTCCAATCGTTTTGCATCGATGGTAGGTAAGGATTCACTTCCCAGCGCCCGCAATCGTTCTTTCTATCGATAATTGGCACGAATACGTGATATTCGATGTTTCCAATCGTTTTGCATCGACTGTAGGTAAAGATTCACTTCCCAGCGCCCGCAATCGTTCTTTCTATCGATAATTGGCACGAATACGTGATATTCGATGTTTCCAATCGTTTTGCATCGACGGTAGGTAAGGATTCACTTCCCAGCTCCCGCAATCGTTCTTTCTATCGATAATTGGCACGAATACGTGATATTCGATGTTTCCAATCGTTTTGCATCGACGGTAGGTAAGGATTCACTTCCCAGCTCCCGCAATCGTTCTTTCTATCGATAATTGGCACGAATACGTGATATTCGATGTTTCCAATCGCTTTGCATCGACGGTAGGTAAGGATTCACTTCCCACCTCCCGCAATCGGTCTTTCCATCGATAATTGGGACGAATACGTGATATTCGATGTTTCCAATCGTTTTGCATCGACGGTAGGTAAGGATTCACTTCCCAGCGCCCGCAATCGTTCTTTCTATCTATAATTGGCACGAAGGCGTGTTATTCGATGTTTTCAATCGTTTGCATCGACGGTCGATAAGGATTCACTTCCCAGCTCCCGCAATCGTTCTTTCTATCGATAATTGGCACGAATACGTGATATTCGATGTTTCCAATCGTTTTGCATCGATGGAAGGTAAGGATTCACTTCCCAGCGCCCGCAATCGTTCTTTCTATCGATAATTGGCACGAATACGTGATATTCGATGTTTCCAATCGTTTTGCATCGACGGTAGGTAAGGATTCACTTCCCAGCTCCCGCAATCGTTCTTTCTATCGATAATTGGCACGAATACGTGATATTCGATGTTTCCAATCGTTTTGCATCGACGGTAGGTAAGGATTCACTTCCCAGCTCCCGCAATCGTTCTTTCCAACGATAATTGGCACGAATACGTGATATTCGATGTTTCCAATCGTTTTGCATCGATGGTAGGTAAGGATTCACTTCCCAGCGCCCGCAATCGTTCTTTCTATCGATAATTGGCACGAATACGTGATATTCGATGTTTCCAATCGTTTTGCATCGACGGTAGGTAAGGATTCACTTCCCAGCTCCCGCAATCGTTCTTTCTATCGATAATTGGCACGAATACGTGATATTCGATGTTTCCAATCGCTTTGCATCGACGGCAGGTAAGGATTCACTTCCCAGCTCCCGCAATCGGTCTTTCCATCGATAATTGGGACGAATACGTGATATTCGATGTTTCCAATCGTTTTGCATCGACGGTAGGTAAGGATTCACTTCCCAGCGCCCGCAATCGTTCTTTCTATCTATAATTGGCACGAAGGCGTGTTATTCGATGTTTTCAATCGTTTGCATCGACGGTCGATAAGGATTCACTTCCCAGCTCCCGCAATCGTTCTTTCTATCGATAATTGGCACGAATACGTGATATTCGATGTTTCCAATCGTTTTGCATCGACGGTAGGTAAGGATTCACTTCCCAGCTCCCGCAATCGTTCTTTCTATCGATAATTGGCACGAATACGTGATATTCGATGTTTCCAATCGTTTTGCATCGACGGTAGGTAAGGATTCACTTCCCAGCTCCCGCAATCGTTCTTTCCAACGATAATTGGCACGAATACGTGATATTCGATGTTTCCAATCGTTTTGCATCGATGGTAGGTAAGGATTCACTTCCCAGCGCCCGCAATCGTTCTTTCTATCGATAATTGGCACGAATACGTGATATTCGATGTTTCCAATCGTTTTGCATCGACGGTAGGTAAGGATTCACTTCCCAGCGCCCGCAATCGTTTTTTCTATCGATCTTTGGCACGAATACGTGATATTCGATGTTTCCAATCGTTTTGCATCGACTGTAGGTAAAGATTCACTTCCCAGCGCCCGCAATCGTTCTTTCTATCGATAATTGGCACGAATACGTGATATTCGATGTTTCCAATCGTTTTGCATCGACGGTAGGTAAGGATTCACTTCCCAGCTCCCGCAATCGTTCTTTCTATCGATAATTGGCACGAATACGTGATATTCGATGTTTCCAATCGTTTTGCATCGACGGTAGGTAAGGATTCACTTCCCAGCTCCCGCAATCGTTCTTTCTATCGATAATTGGCACGAATACGTGATATTCGATGTTTCCAATCGCTTTGCATCGACGGTAGGTAAGGATTCACTTCCCAGCTCCCGCAATCGGTCTTTCCATCGATAATTGGCACGAATACGTGATATTCGATGTTTCCAATCGTTTTGCATCGACGGTAGGTAAGGATTCACTTCCCAGCTGCCGCAATCGTTGTTTCTATCGATAATTGGCACGAATAGGTTAAATTCGATGTTTCCATTCGTCCTGCATCGACGGTAGGTAAAGATTCACTTCCAAGCTCCCGCAATCGTTCTTTCTATCGATAATTGGCACGAATACGTGATATTCGATGTTTCCAATCGTTTTGCATCGACTGTAGGTAAAGATTCACTTCCCAGCGCCCGCAATCGTTCTTTCTATCGATAATTGGCACGAATACGTGATATTCGATGTTTCCAATCGTTTTGCATCGACGGTAGGTAAGGATTCACTTCCCAGCTCCCGCAATCGTTCTTTCTAACGATAATTGGCACGAATACGTGATATTCGATGTTTCCAATCGTTTTGCATCGATGGTAGGTAAGGATTCACTTCCCAGCTGCCGCAATCGTTGTTTCTAACGATCTTTGGCACGAATACGTGATATTCGATGTTTCCATTCGTCCTGCATCGACGGTAGGTAAGGATTCACTTCCCAGCTGCCGCAATCGTTGTTTCTATCGATAATTGGCACGAATAGGTTAAATTCGATGTTTCCATTCGTCCTGCATCGACGGTAGGTAAAGATTCACTTCCAAGCTCCCGCAATCGTTCTTTCTATCGATAATTGGCACGAATACGTGATATTCGATGTTTCCAATCGTTTTGCATCGACTGTAGGTAAAGATTCACTTCCCAGCGCCCGCAATCGTTCTTTCTATCGATAATTGGCACGAATACGTGATATTCGATGTTTCCAATCGTTTTGCATCGACGGTAGGTAAGGATTCACTTCCCAGCTCCTGCAATCGTTCTTTCTATCGATAATTGGCACGAATACGTGATATTCGATGTTTCCAATCGTTTTGCATCGACGGTAGGTAAGGATTCACTTCCCAGCTCCTGCAATCGTTCTTTCTAACGATAATTGGCACGAATACGTGATATTCGATGTTTCCAATCGTTTTGCATCGATGGTAGGTAAGGATTCACTTCCCAGCGCCCGCAATCGTTCTTTCTATCGATAATTGGCACGAATACGTGATATTCGATGTTTCCAATCGCTTTGCATCGACGGTAGGTAAGGATTCACTTCGCAGCTGCCGCAATCGTTGTTTCTATCGATAATTGGCACGAATAGGTTAAATTCGATGTTTCCATTCGTCCTGCATCGACGGTAGGTAAAGATTCACTTCCAAGCTCCCGCAATCGTTCTTTCTATCGATAATTGGCACGAATACGTGATATTCGATGTTTCCAATCGTTTTGCATCGATGGAAGGTAAGGATTCACATCCCAGCGCCCGCAATCGTTCTTTCTATCGATAATTGGCACGAATACGTGATATGCGATCTTTCCAACCGTTTTGCATCGACGGTAGGTAAGGATTCACTTCCCAGCGCCCGCAATCGTTTTTTCTATCGATCTTTGGCACGAATACGTGATATTCGATTTTTCCAATCGTTTTGCATCGACTGTAGGTAAAGATTCACTTCCCAGCGCCCGCAATCGTTCTTTCTATCGATAATTGGCACGACTACGTGATATTCGATGTTTCCAATCGTTTTGCATCGACGGTAGGTAAGGATTCACTTCCCAGCTCCCGCAATCGTTCTTTCTATCGATAATTGGCACGAATACGTGATATTCGATGTTTCCAATCGTTTTGCATCGATGGTAGGTAAGGATTCACTTCCCAGCGCCCGCAATCGTACTTTCTATCGATAATTGGCACGAATACGTGATATTCGATGTTTCCAATCGTTTTGCATCGACGGTAGGTAAGGATTCACTTCCCAGCTCCCGCAATCGTTCTTTCCAACGATAATTGGCACGAATACTTGATATTCGATGTTTCCAATCGTTTTGCATCGATGGTAGGTAAGGATTCACTTCCCAGCGCCCGCAATCGTTCTTTCTATCGATAATTGGCACGAATACGTGATATTCGATGTTTCCAATCGTTTTGCATCGACTGTAGGTAAAGATTCACTTCCCAGCGCCCGCAATCGTTCTTTCTATCGATAATTGGCACGAATACGTGATATTCGATGTTTCCAATCGTTTTGCATCGACGGTAGGTAAGGATTCACTTCCCAGCTCCCGCAATCGTTCTTTCTATCGATAATTGGCACGAATACGTGATATTCGATGTTTCCAATCGTTTTGCATCGACGGTAGGTAAGGATTCACTTCCCAGCTCCCGCAATCGTTCTTTCTATCGATAATTGGCACGAATACGTGATATTCGATGTTTCCAATCGCTTTGCATCGACGGTAGGTAAGGATTCACTTCCCACCTCCCGCAATCGGTCTTTCCATCGATAATTGGGACGAATACGTGATATTCGATGTTTCCAATCGTTTTGCATCGACGGTAGGTAAGGATTCACTTCCCAGCGCCCGCAATCGTTCTTTCTATCTATAATTGGCACGAAGGCGTGTTATTCGATGTTTTCAATCGTTTGCATCGACGGTCGATAAGGATTCACTTCCCAGCTCCCGCAATCGTTCTTTCTATCGATAATTGGCACGAATACGTGATATTCGATGTTTCCAATCGTTTTGCATCGACGGTAGGTAAGGATTCACTTCCCAGCTCCCGCAATCGTTCTTTCCAACGATAATTGGCACGAATACTTGATATTCGATGTTTCCAATCGTTTTGCATCGATGGTAGGTAAGGATTCACTTCCCAGCGCCCGCAATCGTTCTTTCTATCGATAATTGGCACGAATACGTGATATTCGATGTTTCCAATCGTTTTGCATCGACGGTAGGTAAGGATTCACTTCCCAGCTCCCGCAATCGTTCTTTCTATCGATAATTGGCACGAATACGTGATATTCGATGTTTCCAATCGTTTTGCATCGATGGAAGGTAAGGATTCACATCCCAGCGCCCGCAATCGTTCTTTCTATCGATAATTGGCACGAATACGTGATATTCGATCTTTCCAACCGTTTTGCATCGACGGTAGGTAAGGATTCACTTCCCAGCGCCCGCAATCGTTTTTTCTATCGATCTTTGGCACGAATACGTGATATTCGATGTTTCCAATCGTTTTGCATCGACTGTAGGTAAAGATTCACTTCCCAGCGCCCGCAATCGTTCTTTCTATCGATAATTGGCACGAATACGTGATATTCGATGTTTCCAATCGTTTTGCATCGACGGTAGGTAAGGATTCACTTCCCAGCTCCCGCAATCGTTCTTTCTATCGATAATTGGCACGAATACGTGATATTCGATGTTTCCAATCGTTTTGCATCGACGGTAGGTAAGGATTCACTTCCCAGCTCCCGCAATCGTTCTTTCCAACGATAATTGGCACGAATACGTGATATTCGATGTTTCCAATCGTTTTGCATCGACGGTAGGTAAGGATTCACTTCCCAGCTCCCGCAATCGTTCTTTCTATCGATAATTAGCACGAATACGTGATATTCGATGTTTCCAATCGCTTTGCATCGACGGCAGGTAAGGATTCACTTCCCAGCTCCCGCAATCGGTCTTTCCATCGATAATTGGGACGAATACGTGATATTCGATGTTTCCAATCGTTTTGCATCGACGGTAGGTAAGGATTCACTTCCCAGCGCCCGCAATCGTTCTTTCTATCTATAATTGGCACGAAGGCGTGTTATTCGATGTTTTCAATCGTTTGCATCGACGGTCGATAAGGATTCACTTCCCAGCTCCCGCAATCGTTCTTTCTATCGATAATTGGCACGAATACGTGATATTCGATGTTTCCAATCGTTTTGCATCGACGGTAGGTAAGGATTCACTTCCCAGCTCCCGCAATCGTTCTTTCTATCGATAATTGGCACGAATACGTGATATTCGATGTTTCCAATCGTTTTGCATCGACGGTAGGTAAGGATTCACTTCCCAGCTCCCGCAATCGTTCTTTCCAACGATAATTGGCACGAATACGTGATATTCGATGTTTCCAATCGTTTTGCATCGATGGTAGGTAAGGATTCACTTCCCAGCGCCCGCAATCGTTCTTTCTATCGATAATTGGCACGAATACGTGATATTCGATGTTTCCAATCGTTTTGCATCGACGGTAGGTAAGGATTCACTTCCCAGCGCCCGCAATCGTTTTTTCTATCGATCTTTGGCACGAATACGTGATATTCGATGTTTCCAATCGTTTTGCATCGACTGTAGGTAAAGATTCACTTCCCAGCGCCCGCAATCGTTCTTTCTATCGATAATTGGCACGAATACGTGATATTCGATGTTTCCAATCGTTTTGCATCGACGGTAGGTAAGGATTCACTTCCCAGCTCCCGCAATCGTTCTTTCTATCGATAATTGGCACGAATACGTGATATTCGATGTTTCCAATCGTTTTGCATCGACGGTAGGTAAGGATTCACTTCCCAGCTCCCGCAATCGTTCTTTCTATCGATAATTGGCACGAATACGTGATATTCGATGTTTCCAATCGCTTTGCATCGACGGTAGGTAAGGATTCACTTCCCAGCTCCCGCAATCGGTCTTTCCATCGATAATTGGCACGAATACGTGATATTCGATGTTTCCAATCGTTTTGCATCGACGGTAGGTAAGGATTCACTTCCCAGCTGCCGCAATCGTTGTTTCTATCGATAATTGGCACGAATAGGTTAAATTCGATGTTTCCATTCGTCCTGCATCGACGGTAGGTAAAGATTCACTTCCAAGCTCCCGCAATCGTTCTTTCTATCGATAATTGGCACGAATACGTGATATTCGATGTTTCCAATCGTTTTGCATCGACTGTAGGTAAAGATTCACTTCCCAGCGCCCGCAATCGTTCTTTCTATCGATAATTGGCACGAATACGTGATATTCGATGTTTCCAATCGTTTTGCATCGACGGTAGGTAAGGATTCACTTCCCAGCTCCCGCAATCGTTCTTTCTAACGATAATTGGCACGAATACGTGATATTCGATGTTTCCAATCGTTTTGCATCGATGGTAGGTAAGGATTCACTTCCCAGCTGCCGCAATCGTTGTTTCTAACGATCTTTGGCACGAATACGTGATATTCGATGTTTCCATTCGTCCTGCATCGACGGTAGGTAAAGATTCACTTCCAAGCTCCCGCAATCGTTCTTTCTATCGATAATTGGCACGAATACGTGATATTCGATGTTTCCAATCGGTTTGCATCGATGGAAGGTAAGGATTCACATCCCAGCGCCCGCAATCGTTCTTTCTATCGATAATTGGCACGAATACGTGATATTCGATGTTTCCAACCGTTTTGCATCGACGGTAGGTAAGGATTCACTTCCCAGCTCCCGCAATCGTTCTTTCTATCGATAATTGGCACGAATACGTGATATTCGATGTTTCCAATCGTTTTGCATCGATGGAAGGTAAGGATTCACATCCCAGCGCCCGCAATCGTTCTTTCTATCGATAATTGGCACGAATACGTGATATTCGATGTTTCCAACCGTTTTGCATCGACGGTAGGTAAGGATTCACTTCCCAGCTCCCGCAATCGTTCTTTCCAACGATAATTGGCACGAATACGTGATATTCGATGTTTCCAATCGTTTTGCATCGACGGTAGGTAAGGATTCACTTCCCAGCGCCCGCAATCGTTTTTTCTATCGATCTTTGGCACGAATACGTGATATTCGATGTTTCCATTCGTCCTGCATCGACGGTAGGTAAAGATTCTCTTCCAAGCTCCCGCAATCGTTCTTTCTATCGATAATTGGCACGAATACGTGATATTCGATGTTTCCAATCGTTTTGCATCGACGGTAGGTAAGGATTCACTTCCCAGCTCCCGCAATCGGTCTTTCTATCGATAATTGGCACGAATACGTGATATTCGATGTTTCCAATCGTTTTGCATCGACGGTAGGTAAGGATTCACTTCCCAGCGCCCGCAATCGTTTTTTCTATCGATCTTTGGCACGAATACGTGATATTCGATGTTTCCAATCGTTTTGCATCGACTGCAGGTAAAGATTCACTTCCCAGCGCCCGCAATCGTTCTTTCTATCGATAATTGGCACGAATACGTGATATTCGATGTTTCCAATCGTTTTGCATCGACTGTAGGTAAAGATTCACTTCCCAGCGCCCGCAATCGTTCTTTCTATCGATAATTGGCACGAATACGTGATATTCGATGTTTCCAATCGTTTTGCATCGACGGTAGGTAAGGATTCACTTCCCAGCTCCCGCAATCGTTCTTTCTAACGATAATTGGCACGAATACGTGATATTCGATGTTTCCAATCGTTTTGCATCGATGGTAGGTAAGGATTCACTTCCCAGCTGCCGCAATCGTTGTTTCTAACGATCTTTGGCACGAATACGTGATATTCGATGTTTCCATTCGTCCTGCATCGACGGTAGGTAAAGATTCACTTCCAAGCTCCCGCAATCGTTCTTTCTATCGATAATTGGCACGAATACGTGATATTCGATGTTTCCAATCGGTTTGCATCGATGGAAGGTAAGGATTCACATCCCAGCGCCCGCAATCGTTCTTTCTATCGATAATTGGCACGAATACGTGATATTCGATGTTTCCAACCGTTTTGCATCGACGGTAGGTAAGGATTCACTTCCCAGCTCCCGCAATCGTTCTTTCTATCGATAATTGGCACGAATACGTGATATTCGATGTTTCCAATCGTTTTGCATCGATGGAAGGTAAGGATTCACATCCCAGCGCCCGCAATCGTTCTTTCTATCGATAATTGGCACGAATACGTGATATTCGATGTTTCCAACCGTTTTGCATCGACGGTAGGTAAGGATTCACTTCCCAGCTCCCGCAATCGTTCTTTCCAACGATAATTGGCACGAATACGTGATATTCGATGTTTCCAATCGTTTTGCATCGACGGTAGGTAAGGATTCACTTCCCAGCGCCCGCAATCGTTTTTTCTATCGATCTTTGGCACGAATACGTGATATTCGATGTTTCCATTCGTCCTGCATCGACGGTAGGTAAAGATTCACTTCCAAGCTCCCGCAATCGTTCTTTCTATCGATAATTGGCACGAATACGTGATATTCGATGTTTCCAATCGTTTTGCATCGACGGTAGGTAAGGATTCACTTCCCAGCTCCCGCAATCGGTCTTTCTATCGATAATTGGCACGAATACGTGATATTCGATGTTTCCAATCGTTTTGCATCGACGGTAGGTAAGGATTCACTTCCCAGCGCCCGCAATCGTTTTTTCTATCGATCTTTGGCACGAATACGTGATATTCGATGTTTCCAATCGTTTTGCATCGACTGCAGGTAAAGATTCACTTCCCAGCGCCCGCAATCGTTCTTTCTATCGATAATTGGCACGAATACGTGATATTCGATGTTTCCAATCGTTTTGCATCGACTGCAGGTAAAGATTCACTTCCCAGCGCCCGCAATCGTTCTTTCTATCGATAATTGGCACGAATACGTGATATTCGATGTTTCCAATCGTTTTGCATCGACGGTAGGTAAGGATTCACTTCCCAGCTCCCGCAATCGTTCTTTCTATCGATAATTGGCACGAATACGTGATATTCGATGTTTCCAATCGTTTTGCATCGACTGTAGGTAAAGATTCACTTCCCAGCGCCCCCAATCGTTCTTTCTATCGATAATTGGCACGAATACGTGATATTCGATGTTTCCAATCGTTTTGCATCGACGGTAGGTAAGGATTCACTTCCCAGCTCCCGCAATCGTTCTTTCTATCGATAATTGGCACGAATACGTGATATTCGATGTTTCCAATCGTTTTGCATCGATGGAAGGTAAGGATTCACATCCCAGCGCCCGCAATCGTTCTTTCTATCGATAATTGGCACGAATACGTGATATTCGATGTTTCCAACCGTTTTGCATCGACGGTAGGTAAGGATTCACTTCCCAGCTCCCGCAATCGTTCTTTCCAACGATAATTGGCACGAATACGTGATATTCGATGTTTCCAATCGTTTTGCATCGACGGTAGGTAAGGATTCACTTCCCAGCGCCCGCAATCGTTTTTTCTATCGATCTTTGGCACGAATACGTGATATTCGATGTTTCCATTCGTCCTGCATCGACGGTAGGTAAAGATTCTCTTCCAAGCTCCCGCAATCGTTCTTTCTATCGATAATTGGCACGAATACGTGATATTCGATGTTTCCAATCGTTTTGCATCGACGGTAGGTAAGGATTCACTTCCCAGCTCCCGCAATCGGTCTTTCTATCGATAATTGGCACGAATACGTGATATTCGATGTTTCCAATCGTTTTGCATCGACGGTAGGTAAGGATTCACTTCCCAGCGCCCGCAATCGTTTTTTCTATCGATCTTTGGCACGAATACGTGATATTCGATGTTTCCAATCGTTTTGCATCGACTGCAGGTAAAGATTCACTTCCCAGCGCCCGCAATCGTTCTTTCTATCGATAATTGGCACGAATACGTGATATTCGATGTTTCCAATCGTTTTGCATCGACTGTAGGTAAAGATTCACTTCCCAGCGCCCGCAATCGTTCTTTCTATCGATAATTGGCACGAATACGTGATATTCGATGTTTCCAATCGTTTTGCATCGACGGTAGGTAAGGATTCACTTCCCAGCTCCCGCAATCGTTCTTTCTAACGATAATTGGCACGAATACGTGATATTCGATGTTTCCAATCGTTTTGCATCGATGGTAGGTAAGGATTCACTTCCCAGCTGCCGCAATCGTTGTTTCTAACGATCTTTGGCACGAATACGTGATATTCGATGTTTCCATTCGTCCTGCATCGACGGTAGGTAAAGATTCACTTCCAAGCTCCCGCAATCGTTCTTTCTATCGATAATTGGCACGAATACGTGATATTCGATGTTTCCAATCGGTTTGCATCGATGGAAGGTAAGGATTCACATCCCAGCGCCCGCAATCGTTCTTTCTATCGATAATTGGCACGAATACGTGATATTCGATGTTTCCAACCGTTTTGCATCGACGGTAGGTAAGGATTCACTTCCCAGCTCCCGCAATCGTTCTTTCTATCGATAATTGGCACGAATACGTGATATTCGATGTTTCCAATCGTTTTGCATCGATGGAAGGTAAGGATTCACATCCCAGCGCCCGCAATCGTTCTTTCTATCGATAATTGGCACGAATACGTGATATTCGATGTTTCCAACCGTTTTGCATCGACGGTAGGTAAGGATTCACTTCCCAGCTCCCGCAATCGTTCTTTCCAACGATAATTGGCACGAATACGTGATATTCGATGTTTCCAATCGTTTTGCATCGACGGTAGGTAAGGATTCACTTCCCAGCGCCCGCAATCGTTTTTTCTATCGATCTTTGGCACGAATACGTGATATTCGATGTTTCCATTCGTCCTGCATCGACGGTAGGTAAAGATTCACTTCCAAGCTCCCGCAATCGTTCTTTCTATCGATAATTGGCACGAATACGTGATATTCGATGTTTCCAATCGTTTTGCATCGACGGTAGGTAAGGATTCACTTCCCAGCTCCCGCAATCGGTCTTTCTATCGATAATTGGCACGAATACGTGATATTCGATGTTTCCAATCGTTTTGCATCGACGGTAGGTAAGGATTCACTTCCCAGCGCCCGCAATCGTTTTTTCTATCGATCTTTGGCACGAATACGTGATATTCGATGTTTCCAATCGTTTTGCATCGACTGCAGGTAAAGATTCACTTCCCAGCGCCCGCAATCGTTCTTTCTATCGATAATTGGCACGAATACGTGATATTCGATGTTTCCAATCGTTTTGCATCGACTGCAGGTAAAGATTCACTTCCCAGCGCCCGCAATCGTTCTTTCTATCGATAATTGGCACGAATACGTGATATTCGATGTTTCCAATCGTTTTGCATCGACGGTAGGTAAGGATTCACTTCCCAGCTCCCGCAATCGTTCTTTCTATCGATAATTGGCACGAATACGTGATATTCGATGTTTCCAATCGTTTTGCATCGACTGTAGGTAAAGATTCACTTCCCAGCGCCCCCAATCGTTCTTTCTATCGATAATTGGCACGAATACGTGATATTCGATGTTTCCAATCGTTTTGCATCGACGGTAGGTAAGGATTCACTTCCCAGCTCCCGCAATCGTTCTTTCTAACGATAATTGGCACGAATACGTGATATTCGATGTTTCCAATCGTTTTGCATCGATGGTAGGTAAGGATTCACTTCCCAGCGCCCGCAATCGTTCTTTCTATCGACAATTGGCACGAATACGTGATATTCGATGTTTCCAATCGCTTTGCATCGACGGTAGGTAAGCATTCACTTCCCAGCTCCCGCAATCGGTCTTTCCATCGATAATTGGCACGAATACGTGATATTCGATGTTTCCAATCGTTTTGCATCGACGGTAGGTAAGGATTCACTTCCCAGCTGCCGCAATCGTTGTTTCTATCGATAATTGGCACGAATAGGTTAAATTCGATGTTTCCATTCGTCCTGCATCGACGGTAGATAAAGATTCACTTCCAAGCTCCCGCAATCGTTCTTTCTATCGATAATTGGCACGAATACGTGATATTCGATGTTTCCAATCGTTTTGCATCGACGGTAGGTAAGGATTCACTTCCCAGCTCCCGCAATCGTTCTTTCTAACGATAATTGGCACGAATACGTGATATTCGATGTTTCCAATCGTTTTGCATCGATGGTAGGTAAGGATTCACTTCCCAGCTGCCGCAATCGTTGTTTCTAACGATCTTTGGCACGAATACGTGATATTCGATGTTTCCATTCGTCCTGCATCGACGGTAGGTAAAGATTCACTTCCAAGCTCCCGCAATCGTTCTTTCTATCGATAATTGGCACGAATACGTGATATTCGATGTTTCCAATCGGTTTGCATCGATGGAAGGTAAGGATTCACATCCCAGCGCCCGCAATCGTTCTTTCTATCGATAATTGGCACGAATACGTGATATTCGATGTTTCCAACCGTTTTGCATCGACGGTAGGTAAGGATTCACTTCCCAGCTCCCGCAATCGTTCTTTCTATCGATAATTGGCACGAATACGTGATATTCGATGTTTCCAATCGTTTTGCATCGATGGAAGGTAAGGATTCACATCCCAGCGCCCGCAATCGTTCTTTCTATCGATAATTGGCACGAATACGTGATATTCGATGTTTCCAACCGTTTTGCATCGACGGTAGGTAAGGATTCACTTCCCAGCTCCCGCAATCGTTCTTTCCAACGATAATTGGCACGAATACGTGATATTCGATGTTTCCAATCGTTTTGCATCGACGGTAGGTAAGGATTCACTTCCCAGCACCCGCAATCGTTTTTTCTATCGATCTTTGGCACGAATACGTGATATTCGATGTTTCCATTCGTCCTGCATCGACGGTAGGTAAAGATTCTCTTCCAAGCTCCCGCAATCGTTCTTTCTATCGATAATTGGCACGAATACGTGATATTCGATGTTTCCAATCGTTTTGCATCGACGGTAGGTAAGGATTCACTTCCCAGCTCCCGCAATCGGTCTTTCTATCGATAATTGGCACGAATACGTGATATTCGATGTTTCCAATCGTTTTGCATCGACGGTAGGTAAGGATTCACTTCCCAGCGCCCGCAATCGTTTTTTCTATCGATCTTTGGCACGAATACGTGATATTCGATGTTTCCAATCGTTTTGCATCGACTGCAGGTAAAGATTCACTTCCCAGCGCCCGCAATCGTTCTTTCTATCGATAATTGGCACGAATACGTGATATTCGATGTTTCCAATCGTTTTGCATCGACTGTAGGTAAAGATTCACTTCCCAGCGCCCGCAATCGTTCTTTCTATCGATAATTGGCACGAATACGTGATATTCGATGTTTCCAATCGTTTTGCATCGACGGTAGGTAAGGATTCACTTCCCAGCTCCCGCAATCGTTCTCTCTAACGATAATTGGCACGAATACGTGATATTCGATGTTTCCAATCGTTTTGCATCGATGGTAGGTAAGGATTCACTTCCCAGCTGCCGCAATCGTTGTTTCTAACGATCTTTGGCACGAATACGTGATATTCGATGTTTCCATTCGTCCTGCATCGACGGTAGGTAAAGATTCACTTCCAAGCTCCCGCAATCGTTCTTTCTATCGATAATTGGCACGAATACGTGATATTCGATGTTTCCAATCGGTTTGCATCGATGGAAGGTAAGGATTCACATCCCAGCGCCCGCAATCGTTCTTTCTATCGATAATTGGCACGAATACGTGATATTCGATGTTTCCAACCGTTTTGCATCGACGGTAGGTAAGGATTCACTTCCCAGCTCCCGCAATCGTTCTTTCTATCGATAATTGGCACGAATACGTGATATTCGATGATTCCAATCGTTTTGCATCGATGGAAGGTAAGGATTCACATCCCAGCGCCCGCAATCGTTCTTTCTATCGATAATTGGCACGAATACGTGATATTCGATGTTTCCAACCGTTTTGCATCGACGGTAGGTAAGGATTCACTTCCCAGCTCCCGCAATCGTTCTTTCCAACGATAATTGGCACGAATACGTGATATTCGATGTTTCCAATCGTTTTGCATCGACGGTAGGTAAGGATTCACTTCCCAGCGCCCGCAATCGTTTTTTCTATCGATCTTTGGCACGAATACGTGATATTCGATGTTTCCATTCGTCCTGCATCGACGGTAGGTAAAGATTCACTTCCAAGCTCCCGCAATCGTTCTTTCTATCGATA
The DNA here is from genome assembly GCA_963583965.1 of Nomada ferruginata. Taxonomy (NCBI): domain Eukaryota; kingdom Metazoa; phylum Arthropoda; class Insecta; order Hymenoptera; family Apidae; genus Nomada; species Nomada ferruginata. The sequence goes on from OY757218.1 coordinate 3,488,181, forward strand.
ATTGGCACGAATACGTGATATTCGATGTTTCCAATCGTTTTGCATCGACGGTAGGTAAGGATTCACTTCCCAGCTCCCGCAATCGGTCTTTCTATCGATAATTGGCACGAATACGTGATATTCGATGTTTCCAATCGTTTTGCATCGACGGTAGGTAAGGATTCACTTCCCAGCGCCCGCAATCGTTTTTTCTATCGATCTTTGGCACGAATACGTGATATTCGATGTTTCCAATCGTTTTGCATCGACTGCAGGTAAAGATTCACTTCCCAGCGCCCGCAATCGTTCTTTCTATCGATAATTGGCACGAATACGTGATATTCGATGTTTCCAATCGTTTTGCATCGACTGCAGGTAAAGATTCACTTCCCAGCGCCCGCAATCGTTCTTTCTATCGATAATTGGCACGAATACGTGATATTCGATGTTTCCAATCGTTTTGCATCGACGGTAGGTAAGGATTCACTTCCCAGCTCCCGCAATCGTTCTTTCTATCGATAATTGGCACGAATACGTGATATTCGATGTTTCCAATCGTTTTGCATCGACTGTAGGTAAAGATTCACTTCCCAGCGCCCCCAATCGTTCTTTCTATCGATAATTGGCACGAATACGTGATATTCGATGTTTCCAATCGTTTTGCATCGACGGTAGGTAAGGATTCACTTCCCAGCTCCCGCAATCGTTCTTTCTAACGATAATTGGCACGAATACGTGATATTCGATGTTTCCAATCGTTTTGCATCGATGGTAGGTAAGGATTCACTTCCCAGCGCCCGCAATCGTTCTTTCTATCGACAATTGGCACGAATACGTGATATTCGATGTTTCCAATCGCTTTGCATCGACGGTAGGTAAGCATTCACTTCCCAGCTCCCGCAATCGGTCTTTCCATCGATAATTGGCACGAATACGTGATATTCGATGTTTCCAATCGTTTTGCATCGACGGTAGGTAAGGATTCACTTCCCAGCTGCCGCAATCGTTGTTTCTATCGATAATTGGCACGAATAGGTTAAATTCGATGTTTCCATTCGTCCTGCATCGACGGTAGATAAAGATTCACTTCCAAGCTCCCGCAATCGTTCTTTCTATCGATAATTGGCACGAATACGTGATATTCGATGTTTCGAATCGTTTTGCATCGACTGTAGGTAAAGATTCACTTCCCAGCGCCCGCAATCGTTCTTTCTATCGATAATTGGCACGAATACGTGATATTCGATGTTTCCAATCGTTTTGCATCGATGGTAGGTATGGATTCACTTCCCAGCGCCCGCAATCGTTCTTTCTATCGATAATTGGCACGAATACGTGATATTCGATGTTTCCAATCGTTTTGCATCGACGGTAGGTAAGGATTCACTTCCCAGCTCCCGCAATCGTTCTTTCTATCGATAGTTGGCACGAATACGTGATATTCGATGTTTCCAATCGCTTTGCATCGACGGTAGGTAAGGATTCACTTCCCAGCTCCCGCAATCGGTCTTTCCATCGATAATTGGGACGAATACGTGATATTCGATGTTTCCAATCGTTTTGCATCGACGGTAGGTAAGGATTCACTTCCCAGCGCCCGCAATCGTTCTTTCTATCTATAATTGGCACGAAGGCGTGTTATTCGATGTTTTCAATCGTTTGCATCGACGGTAGATAAGGATTCACTTCCCAGCTCCCGCAATCGTTCTTTCTATCGATAATTGGCACGAATACGTGATATTCGATGTTTCCAATCGTTTTGCATCAACGGTAGGTAAGGATTCACTTCCCAGCTGCCGCAATCGTTGTTTCTATCGATAATTGGCACGAATAGGTTAAATTCGATGTTTCCATTCGTCCTGCATCGACGGTAGGTAAAGATTCACTTCCCAGCGCCCGCAATCGTTCTTTCTATCGATAATTGGCACGAATACGTGATATTCGATGTTTCCAATCGTTTTGCATCGACGGTAGGTAACGATTCACTTCCCAGCTCCCGCAATCGTTCTTTCTAACGATAATTGGCACGAATACGTGATATTCGATGTTTCCAATCGTTTTGCATCGATGGTAGGTAAGGATTCACTTCCCAGCGCCCGCAATCGTTCTTTCTATCGATAATTGGCACGAATACGTGATATTCGATGTTTCCAATCGCTTTGCATCGACGGTAGGTAAGGATTCACTTCCCAGCTCCCGCAATCGGTCTTTCCATCGATAATTGGCACGAATACGTGATATTCGATGTTTCCAATCGTTTTGCATCGACGGTAGGTAAGGATTCACTTCCCAGCGCCCGCAATCGTTCTTTCTATCTATAATTAGCACGAAGGCGTGTTATTCGATGTTTTCAATCGTTTGCATCGACGGTAGATAAGGATTCACTTCCCAGCTCCCGCAATCGTTCTTTCTATCGATAATTGGCACGAATACGTGATATTCGATGTTTCCAATCGTTTTGCATCGACGGTAGGTAAGGATTCACTTCCCAGCTGCCGCAATCGTTGTTTCTATCGATAATTGGCACGAATAGGTTAAATTCGATGTTTCCATTCGTCCTGCATCGACGGTAGGTAAAGATTCACTTCCAAGCTCCCGCAATCGTTCTTTCTATCGATAATTGGCACGAATACGTGATATTCGATGTTTCCAATCGTTTTGCATCGATGGAAGGTAAGGATTCACATCCCAGCGCCCGCAATCGTTCTTTCTATCGATAATTGGCACGAATACGTGATATTCGATCTTTCCAACCGTTTTGCATCGACGGTAGGTAAGGATTCACTTCCCAGCTCCTGCAATCGTTTTTTCTATCGATCTTTGGCACGAATACGTGATATTCGATGTTTCCAATCGTTTTGCATCGACTGTAGGTAAAGATTCACTTCCCAGCGCCCGCAATCGTTCTTTCTATCGATAATTGGCACGAATACGTGATATTCGAAGTTTCCAATCGTTTTGCATCGACGGTAGGTAAGGATTCACTTCCCAGCGCCCGCAATCGTTCTTTCCAACGATAATTGGCACGAATACGTGATATTCGATGTTTCCAATCGTTTTGCATCGATGGTAGGTAAGGATTCACTTCCCAGCGCCCGCAATCGTTCTTTCTATCGATAATTGGCACGAATACGTGATATTCGATGTTTCCAATCGTTTTGCATCGACGGTAGGTAAGGATTCACTTCCCAGCTCCCGCAATCGGTCTTTCCATCGATAATTGGCACGAATACGTGATATTCGATGTTTCCAATCGTTTTGCATCGACGGTAGGTAAGGATTCACTTCCCAGCGCCCGCAATCGTTCTTTCTATCTATAATTGTCACGAAGGCGTGTTATTCGATGTTTTCAATCGTTTGCATCGACGGTAGATAAGGATTCACTTCCCAGCTCCCGCAATCGTTCTTTCTATCGATAATTGGCACGAATACGTGATATTCGATGTTTCCAATCGTTTTGCATCAACGGTAGGTAAGGATTCACTTCCCAGCTGCCGCAATCGTTGTTTCTATCGATAATTGGCACGAATAGGTTAAATTCGATGTTTCCATTCGTCCTGCATCGACGGTAGGTAAAGATTCACTTCCAAGCTCCCGCAATCGTTCTTTCTATCGATAATTGGCACGAATACGTGATATTCGATGTTTCCAATCGTTTTGCATCGATGGAAGGTAAGGATTCACATCCCAGCGCCCGCAATCGTTCTTTCTATCGATAATTGGCACGAATACGTGATATTCGATCTTTCCAACCGTTTTGCATCGACGGTAGGTAAGGATTCACTTCCCAGCGCCCGCAATCGTTTTTTCTATCGATCTTTGGCACGAATACGTGATATTCGATGTTTCCAATCGTTTTGCATCGACTGTAGGTAAAGATTCACTTCCCAGCGCCCGCAATCGTTCTTTCTATCGATAATTGGCACGAATACGTGATATTCGAAGTTTCCAATCGTTTTGCATCGACGGTAGGTAAGGATTCACTTCCCAGCGCCCGCAATCGTTCTTTCTATCGATAATTGGCACGAATACGTGATATTCGATGTTTCCAATCGCTTTGCATCGACGGTAGGTAAGGATTCACTTCCCAGCGCCCGCAATCGTTCTTTCTATCGACAATTGGCACGAATACGTGATATTCGATGTTTCCAATCGCTTTGCATCGACGGTAGGTAAGGATTCACTTCCCAGCTCCCGCAATCGGTCTTTCCATCGATAATTGGCACGAATACGTGATATTTGATGTTTCCAATCGTTTTGCATCGACGGTAGGTAAGGATTCACTTCCCAGCGCCCGCAATCGTTCTCTCTATCTATAATTAGCACGAAGGCGTGTTATTCGATGTTTTCAATCGTTTGCATCGACGGTAGATAAGGATTCACTTCCCAGCTCCCTTAATCGTTCTTTCTATCGATAATTGGCACGAATACGTGATATTCGATGTTTCCAATCGTTTTGCATCGACGGTAGGTAAGGATTCACTTCCCAGCTGCCGCAATCGTTGTTTCTATCGATAATTGGCACGAATAGGTTAAATTCGATGTTTCCATTCGTCCTGCATCGACGGTAGGTAAAGATTCACTTCCAAGCTCCCGCAATCGTTCTTTCTATCGATAATTGGCACGAATACGTGATATTCGATGTTTCCAATCGTTTTGCATCGACTGTAGGTAAAGATTCACTTCCCAGCGCCCGCAATCGTTCTTTCTATCGATAATTGGCACGAATACGTGATATTCGATGTTTCCAATCGTTTTGCATCGATGGTAGGTATGGATTCACTTCCCAGCGCCCGCAATCGTTCTTTCTATCGATAATTGGCACGAATACGTGATATTCGATGTTTCCAATCGTTTTGCATCGACGGTAGGTAAGGATTCACTTCCCAGCTCCCGCAATCGTTCTTTCTATCGATAATTGGCACGAATACGTGATATTCGATGTTTCCAATCGCTTTGCATCGACGGTAGGTAAGGATTCACTTCCCAGCTCCCGCAATCGGTCTTTCCATCGATAATTGGGACGAATACGTGATATTCGATGTTTCCAATCGTTTTGCATCGACGGTAGGTAAGGATTCACTTCCCAGCGCCCGCAATCGTTCTTTCTATCTATAATTGGCACGAAGGCGTGTTATTCGATGTTTTCAATCGTTTGCATCGACGGTAGATAAGGATTCACTTCCCAGCTCCCGCAATCGTTCTTTCTATCGATAATTGGCACGAATACGTGATATTCGATGTTTCCAATCGTTTTGCATCAACGGTAGGTAAGGATTCACTTCCCAGCTGCCGCAATCATTGTTTCTATCGATAATTGGCACGAATAGGTTAAATTCGATGTTTCCATTCGTCCTGCATCGACGGTAGGTAAAGATTCACTTCCAAGCTCCCGCAATCGTTCTTTCTATCGATAATTGGCACGAATACGTGATATTCGATGTTTCCAATCGTTTTGCATCGACTGTAGGTAAAGATTCACTTCCCAGCGCCCGCAATCGTTCTTTCTATCGATAATTGGCACGAATACGTGATATTCGATGTTTCCAATCGTTTTGCATCGACGGTAGGTAAGGATTCACTTCCCAGCGCCCGCAATCGTTCTTTCTATCTATAATTGTCACGAAGGCGTGTTATTCGATGTTTTCAATCGTTTGCATCGACGGTAGATAAGGATTCACTTCCCAGCTCCCGCAATCGTTCTTTCTATCGATAATTGGCACGAATACGTGATATTCGATGTTTCCAATCGTTTTGCATCGACGGTAGGTAACGATTCACTTCCCAGCTCCCGCAATCGGTCTTTCCATCGATAATTGGCACGAATACGTGATATTCGATGTTTCCAATCGTTTTGCATCGACGGTAGGTAAGGATTCACTTCCCAGCGCCCGCAATCGTTCTTTCTATCTATAATTAGCACGAAGGCGTGTTATTCGATGTTTTCAATCGTTTGCATCGACGGTAGATAAGGATTCACTTCCCAGCTCCCGCAATCGTTCTTTCTATCGATAATTGGCACGAATACGTGATATTCGATGTTTCCAATCGTTTTGCATCGACGGTAGGTAAGGATTCACTTCCCAGCTGCCGCAATCGTTGTTTCTATCGATAATTGGCACGAATAGGTTAAATTCGATGTTTCCATTCGTCCTGCATCGACGGTAGGTAAAGATTCACTTCCAAGCTCCCGCAATCGTTCTTTCTATCGATAATTGGCACGAATACGTGATATTCGATGTTTCCAATCGTTTTGCATCGATGGAAGGTAAGGATTCACATCCCAGCGCCCGCAATCGTTCTTTCTATCGATAATTGGCACGAATACGTGATATTCGATCTTTCCAACCGTTTTGCATCGACGGTAGGTAAGGATTCACTTCCCAGCTCCTGCAATCGTTTTTTCTATCGATCTTTGGCACGAATACGTGATATTCGATGTTTCCAATCGTTTTGCATCGACTGTAGGTAAAGATTCACTTCCCAGCGCCCGCAATCGTTCTTTCTATCGATAATTGGCACGAATACGTGATATTCGAAGTTTCCAATCGTTTTGCATCGCCGGTAGGTAAGGATTCACTTCCCAGCGCCCGCAATCGTTCTTTCCAACGATAATTGGCACGAATACGTGATATTCGATGTTTCCAATCGTTTTGCATCGATGGTAGGTAAGGATTCACTTCCCAGCGCCCGCAATCGTTCTTTCTATCGATAATTGGCACGAATACGTGATATTCGATGTTTCCAATCGTTTTGCATCGACGGTAGGTAAGGATTCACTTCCCAGCTCCCGCAATCGTTCTTTCTATCGATAATTGGCACGAATACGTGATATTCGATGTTTCCAATCGCTTTGCATCGACGGTAGGTAAGGATTCACTTCCCAGCTCCCGCAATCGGTCTTTCCATCGATAATTGGAACGAATACGTGATATTCGATGTTTCCAATCGTTTTGCATCGACTGTAGGTAAAGATTCACTTCCCAGCGCCCGCAATCGTTCTTTCTATCGATAATTGGCACGAATACGTGATATTCGATGTTTCCAATCGTTTTGCATCGACGGTAGGTAAGGATTCACTTCCCAGCTCCTGCAATCGTTCTTTCTAACGATAATTGGCACGAATACGTGATATTCGATGTTTCCAATCGTTTTGCATCGATGGTAGGTAAGGATTCACTTCCCAGCGCCCGCAATCGTTCTTTCTATCGGTAATTGGCACGAATACGTGATATTCGATGTTTCCAATCGTTTTGCATCGATGGAAGGTAAGGATTCACATCCCAGCGCCCGCAATCGTTCTTTCTATCGATAATTGGCACGAATACGTGATATTCGATCTTTCCAACCGTTTTGCATCGACGGTAGGTAAGGATTCACTTCCCAGCGCCCGCAATCGTTTTTTCTATCGATCTTTGGCACGAATACGTGATATTCGATGTTTCCAATCGTTTTGCATCGACTGTAGGTAAAGATTCACTTCCCAGCGCCCGCAATCGTTCTTTCTATCGATAATTGTCACGAATACGTGATATTCGAAGTTTCCAATCGTTTTGCATCGACGGTAGGTAAGGATTCACTTCCCAGCTCCCGCAATCGTTCTTTCTATCGATAATTGGCACGAATACGTGATATTCGATGTTTCCAATCGTGTTGCATCGACGGTAGGTAAGGATTCACTTCCCAGCTGCCGCAATCGTTCTTTCCAACGATAATTGGCACGAATACGTGATATTCGATGTTTCCAATCGTTTTGCATCGATGGTAGGTAAGGATTCACTTCCCAGCGCCCGCAATCGTTCTTTCTATCGATAATTGGCACGAATACGTGATATTCGATGTTTCCAATCGTTTTGCATCGACGGTAGGTAAGGATTCACTTCCCAGCGCCCGCAATCGTTCTTTCTATCGATAATTGGCACGAATACGTGATATTCGATGTTTCCAATCGCTTTGCATCGACGGTAGGTAAGGATTCACTTCCCAGCTCCCGCAATCGGTCTTTCCATCGATAATTGGCACGAATACGTGATATTCGATGTTTCCAATCGTTTTGCATCGACGGTAGGTAAGGATTCACTTCCCAGCGCCCGCAATCGTTCTTTCTATCTATAATTAGCACGAAGGCGTGTTATTCGATGTTTTCAATCGTTAGCATCGACGGTAGATAAGGATTCACTTCCCAGCTCCCGCAATCGTTCTTTCTATCGATAATTGGCACGAATACGTGATATTTGATGTTTCCAATCGTTTTGCATCGACGGTAGGTAAGGATTCACTTCCCAGCTGCCGCAATCGTTGTTTCTATCGATAATTGGCACGAATAGGTTAAATTCGATGTTTCCATTCGTCCTGCATCGATGGTAGGTAAAGATTCACTTCCAAGCTCCCGCAATCGTTCTTTCTATCGATAATTGGCACGAATACGTGATATTCGATGTTTCCAATCGTTTTGCATCGATGGAAGGTAAGGATTCACATCCCAGCGCCCGCAATCGTTCTTTCTATCGATAATTGGCACGAATACGTGATATTCGATGTTTCCAACCGTTTTGCATCGACGGTAGGTAAGGATTCACTTCCCAGCTCCCGCAATCGTTCTTTCTATCGATAATTGGCACGAATACGTGATAATCGATGTTTCCAATCGTTTTGCATCGACGGTAGGTAAGGATTCACTTCCCAGCGCCCGCAATCGTTTTTTCTATCGATAATTGGCACGAATACGTGATATTCGATGTTTCCAATCGTTTTGCATCGACGGTAGGTAAGGATTCACTTCCCAGCTCCCGCAATCGTTCTTTCTATCGATAATTGGCACGAATACGTGATATTCGATGTTTCCAATCGTTTTGCATCGACGGTAGGTAAGGATTCACTTCCCAGCTGCCGCAATCGTTCTTTCCAACGATAATTGGCACGAATACGTGATATTCGATGTTTCCAATTGTTTTGCATCGATGGTAGGTAAGGATTCACTTCCCAGCGCCCGCAATCGTTCTTTCAATCGATAATTGGCACGAATACGTGATATTCGATGTTTCCAATCGTTTTGCATCGACGGTAGGTAAGGATTCACTTCCCAGCTCCCGCAATCGTTCTTTCTATCGATAATTGGCACGAATACGTGATATTCGATGTTTCCAATCGCTTTGCATCGACGGTAGGTAAGGATTCACTTCCCAGCTCCCGCAATCGGTCTTTCCATCGATAATTGGGACGAATACGTGATATTCGATGTTTCCAATCGTTTTGCATCGACGGAAGGTAAGGATTCACTTCCCAGCGCCCGCAATCGTTCTTTCTATCTATAATTGGCACGAAGGCGTGTTATTCGATGTTTTCAATCGTTTGCATCGACGGTCGATAAGGATTCACTTCCCAGCTCCCGCAATCGTTCTTTCTATCGATAATTGGCACGAATACGTGATATTCGATGTTTCCAATCGTTTTGCATCGACGGTAGGTAAGGATTCACTTCCCAGCTGCCGCAATCGTTGTTTCTATCGATAATTGGCACGAATAGGTTAAATTCGATGTTTCCATTCGTCCTGCATCGACGGTAGGTAAAGATTCACTTCCAAGCTCCCGCAATCGTTCTTTCTATCGATAATTGGCACGAATACGTGATATTCGATGTTTCCAATCGTTTTGCATCGATGGTAGGTAAGGATTCACTTCCCAGGGCCCGCAATCGTTCTTTCTATCGATAATTGGCACGAATACGTGATATTCGATGTTTCCAATCGTTTTGCATCGACGGTAGGTAAGGATTCACTTCCCAGCTCCCGCAATCGTTCTTTCTATCGATAATTGGCACGAATACGTGATATTCGATGTTTCCAATCGCTTTGCATCGACGGTAGGTAAGGATTCACTTCCCAGCTCCCGCAATCGGTCTTTCCATCGATAATTGGAACGAATACGTGATATTCGATGTTTCCAATCGTTTTGCATCGACTGTAGGTAAAGATTCACTTCCCAGCGCCCGCAATCGTTCTTTCTATCGATAATTGGCACGAATACGTGATATTCGATGTTTCCAATCGTTTTGCATCGACGGTAGGTAAGGATTCACTTCCCAGCTCCTGCAATCGTTCTTTCTAACGATAATTGGCACGAATACGTGATATTCGATGTTTCCAATCGTTTTGCATCGATGGTAGGTAAGGATTCACTTCCCAGCGCCCGCAATCGTTCTTTCTATCGATAATTGGCACGAATACGTGATATTCGATGTTTCCAATCGCTTTGCATCGACGGTAGGTAAGGATTCACTTCGCAGCAGCCGCAATCGTTGTTTCTATCGATAATTGGCACGAATAGGTTAAATTCGATGTTTCCATTCGTCCTGCATCGACGGTAGGTAAAGATTCACTTCCAAGCTCCCGCAATCGTTCTTTCTATCGATAATTGGCACGAATACGTGATATTCGATGTTTCCAATCGTTTTGCATCGATGGAAGGTAAGGATTCACATCCCAGCGCCCGCAATCGTTCTTTCTATCGATAATTGGCACGAATACGTGATATTCGATCTTTCCAACCGTTTTGCATCGACGGTAGGTAAGGATTCACTTCCCAGCGCCCGCAATCGTTTTTTCTATCGATCTTTGGCACGAATACGTGATATTCGATGTTTCCAATCGTTTTGCATCGACTGTAGGTAAAGATTCACTTCCCAGCGCCCGCAATCGTTCTTTCTATCGATAATTGTCACGAATACGTGATATTCGAAGTTTCCAATCGTTTTGCATCGACGGTAGGTAAGGATTCACTTCCCAGCTCCCGCAATCGTTCTTTCTATCGATAATTGGCACGAATACGTGATATTCGATGTTTCCAATCGTGTTGCATCGACGGTAGGTAAGGATTCACTTCCCAGCTGCCGCAATCGTTCTTTCCAACGATAATTGGCACGAATACGTGATATTCGATGTTTCCAATCGTTTTGCATCGATGGTAGGTAAGGATTCACTTCCCAGCGCCCGCAATCGTTCTTTCTATCGATAATTGGCACGAATACGTGATATTCGATGTTTCCAATCGTTTTGCATCGACGGTAGGTAAGGATTCACTTCCCAGCGCCCGCAATCGTTCTTTCTATCGATAATTGGCACGAATACGTGATATTCGATGTTTCCAATCGCTTTGCATCGACGGTAGGTAAGGATTCACTTCCCAGCTCCCGCAATCGGTCTTTCCATCGATAATTGGCACGAATACGTGATATTCGATGTTTCCAATCGTTTTGCATCGACGGTAGGTAAGGATTCACTTCCCAGCGCCCGCAATCGTTCTTTCTATCTATAATTAGCACGAAGGCGTGTTATTCGATGTTTTCAATCGTTAGCATCGACGGTAGATAAGGATTCAGTTCCCAGCTCCCGCAATCGTTCTTTCTATCGATAATTGGCACGAATACGTGATATTTGATGTTTCCAATCGTTTTGCATCGACGGTAGGTAAGGATTCACTTCCCAGCTGCCGCAATCGTTGTTTCTATCGATAATTGGCACGAATAGGTTAAATTCGATGTTTCCATTCGTCCTGCATCGATGGTAGGTAAAGATTCACTTCCAAGCTCCCGCAATCGTTCTTTCTATCGATAATTGGCACGAATACGTGATATTCGATGTTTCCAATCGTTTTGCATCGATGGAAGGTAAGGATTCACATCCCAGCGCCCGCAATCGTTCTTTCTATCGATAGTTGGCACGAATACGTGATATTCGATGTTTCCAACCGTTTTGCATCGACGGTAGGTAAGGATTCACTTCCCAGCTCCCGCAATCGTTCTTTCTATCGATAATTGGCACGAATACGTGATAATCGATGTTTCCAATCGTTTTGCATCGACGGTAGGTAAGGATTCACTTCCCAGCGCCCGCAATCGTTTTTTCTATCGATAATTGGCACGAATACGTGATATTCGATGTTTCCAATCGTTTTGCATCGATGGTAGGTAAGGATTCACTTCCCAGCTCCCGCAATCGTTCTTTCTATCGATAATTGGCACGAATACGTGATATTCGATGTTTCCAATCGTTTTGCATCGACGGTAGGTAAGGATTCACTTCCCAGCTGCCGCAATCGTTCTTTCCAACGATAATTGGCACGAATACGTGATATTCGATGTTTCCAATTGTTTTGCATCGATGGTAGGTAAGGATTCACTTCCCAGCGCCCGCAATCGTTCTTTCAATCGATAATTGGCACGAATACGTGATATTCGATGTTTCCAATCGTTTTGCATCGACGGTAGGTAAGGATTCACTTCCCAGCTCCCGCAATCGTTCTTTCTATCGATAATTGGCACGAATACGTGATATTCGATGTTTCCAATCGCTTTGCATCGACGGTAGGTAAGGATTCACTTCCCAGCTCCCGCAATCGGTCTTTCCATCGATAATTGGGACGAATACGTGATATTCGATGCTTCCAATCGTTTTGCATCGACGGTAGGTAAGGATTCACTTCCCAGCGCCCGCAATCGTTCTTTCTATCTATAATTGGCACGAAGGCGTGTTATTCGATGTTTTCAATCGTTTGCATCGACGGTCGATAAGGATTCACTTCCCAGCTCCCGCAATCGTTCTTTCTATCGATAATTGGCACGAATACGTGATATTCGATGTTTCCAATCGTTTTGCATCGACGGTAGGTAAGGATTCACTTCCCAGCTGCCGCAATCGTTGTTTCTATCGATAATTGGCACGAATAGGTTAAATTCGATGTTTCCATTCGTCCTGCATCGACGGTAGGTAAAGATTCACTTCCAAGCTCCCGCAATCGTTCTTTCTATCGATAATTGGCACGAATACGTGATATTCGATGTTTCCAATCGCTTTGCATCGACGGTAGGTAAGGATTCACTTCCCAGCTCCCGCAATCGGTCTTTCCATCGATAATTGGGACGAATACGTGATATTCGATGTTTCCAATCGTTTTGCATCGACGGTAGGTAAGGATTCACTTCCCAGCGCCCGCAATCGTTCTTTCTATCGATAATTGGCACGAATACGTGATATTCGATGTTTCCAACCGTTTTGCATCGACGGTAGGTAAGGATTCACTTCCCAGCTCCCGCAATTGTTCTTTCTATCGATAATTGGCACGAATACGTGATATTCGATGTTTCCAATCGTTTTGCATCAACGGTAGGTAAGGATTCACTTCCCAGCTGCCGCAATCGTTGTTTCTATCGATAATTGGCACGAATAGGTTAAATTCGATGTTTCCATTCGTCCTGCATCGACGGTAGGTAAAGATTCACTTCCAAGCTCCCGCAATCGTTCTTTCTATCGATAATTGGCACGAATACGTGATATTCGATGTTTCCAATCGTTTTGCATCGACGGTAGGTAAGGATTCACTTCCCAGCTCCCGCAATTGGCCTTTCCATCGATAATTGGCACGAATACGTGATATTCGATGTTTCCAATCGTTTTGAATCGACGGTAGGTAAGGATTCACTTCCCAGCGCCCGCAATCGTTTTTTCTATCGATCTTTGGCACGAATACGTGATATTCGATGTTTCCAATCGTTTTGCATCGACTGTAGGTAAAGATTCACTTCCCAGCGCCCGCAATCGTTCTTTCTATCGATAATTGGCACGAATACGTGATATTCGATGTTTCCAATCGTTTTGCATCGACGGTAGGTAAGGATTCACTTCCCAGCTCCCGCAATCGTTCTTTCTATCGATAATTGGCACGAATACGTGATATTCGATGTTTCCAATCGTTTTGCATCGATGGTAGGTAAGGATTCACTTCCCAGCGCCCGCAATCGTTCTTTCTATCGATAATTGGCACGAATACGTGATATTCGATGTTTCCAATCGTTTTGCATCGACGGTAGGTAAGGATTCACTTCCCAGCTGCCGCAATCGTTGTTTCTATCGATAATTGGCACGAATAGGTTAAATTCGATGTTTCCATTCGTCCTGCATCGACGGTAGGTAAAGATTCACTTCCAAGCTCCCGCAATCGTTCTTTCTATCGATAATTGGCACGAATACGTGATATTCGATGTTTCCAATCGCTTTGCATCGACGGTAGGTAAGGATTCACTTCCCAGCTCCCGCAATCGGTCTTTCCATCGATAATTGGGACGAATACGTGATATTCGATGTTTCCAATCGTTTTGCATCGACGGTAGGTAAGGATTCACTTCCCAGCGCCCGCAATCGTTCTTTCTATCGATAATTGGCACGAATACGTGATATTCGATGTTTCCAACCGTTTTGCATCGACGGTAGGTAAGGATTCACTTCCCAGCTCCCGCAATTGTTCTTTCTATCGATAATTGGCACGAATACGTGATATTCGATGTTTCCAATCGTTTTGCATCAACGGTAGGTAAGGATTCACTTCCCAGCTGCCGCAATCGTTGTTTCTATCGATAATTGGCACGAATAGGTTAAATTCGATGTTTCCATTCGTCCTGCATCGACGGTAGGTAAAGATTCACTTCCAAGCTCCCGCAATCGTTCTTTCTATCGATAATTGGCACGAATACGTGATATTCGATGTTTCCAATCGTTTTGCATCGACGGTAGGTAAGGATTCACTTCCCAGCTCCCGCAATCGTTCTTTCCAACGATAATTGGCACGAATACGTGATATTCGATGTTTCCAATCGTTTTGCATCGATGGTAGGTAAGGATTCACTTCCCAGCGCCCGCAATCGTTCTTTCTATCGATAATTGGCACGAATACGTGATATTCGATGTTTCCAATCGTTTTGCATCGACTGTAGGTAAAGATTCACTTCCCAGCGCCCGCAATCGTTCTTTCTATCGATAATTGGCACGAATACATGATATTCGATGTTTCCAATCGTTTTGCATCGACGGTAGGTAAGGATTCACTTCCCAGCTCCCGCAATCGTTCTTTCTATCGATAATTGGCACGAATACGTGATATTCGATGTTTCCAATCGTTTTGCATCGACGGTAGGTAAGGATTCACTTCCCAGCTCCCGCAATCGTTCTTTCCAACGATAATTGGCACGAATACGTGATATTCCATGTTTCCAATCGTTTTGCATCGATGGTAGGTAAGGATTCGCTTCCCAGCGCCCGCAATCGTTCTTTCTATCGATAATTGGCACGAATACGTGATATTCGATGTTTCCAATCGTTTTGCATCGACGGTAGGTAAGGATTCACTTCCCAGCTCCCGCAATCGTTCTTTCTATCGATAATTGGCACGAATACGTGATATTCGATGTTTCCAATCGCTTTGCAACGACGGTAGGTAAGGATTCACTTCCCAGCTCCCGCAATCGGTCTTTCCATCGATAATTGGGACGAATACGTGATATTCGATGTTTCCAATCGTTTTGCATCGACGGTAGGTAAGGATTCACTTCCCAGCGCCCGCAATCGTTCTTTCTATCTATAATTGGCACGAAGGCGTGTTATTCGATGTTTTCAATCGTTTGCATCGACGGTCGATAAGGATTCACTTCCCAGCTCCCGCAATCGTTCTTTCTATCGATAATTGGCACGAATACGCGTGCTTCTCCTCGATGATCGTTTGCCTGGCCTCTGGTGGCGGAACGGTCACTTCTCCCGTGCAAATGGTGATCCGAACGTTCTCGTCATGGAATACGTTCTTAAGTTCGTTCATGACGTATCGCCATGGTACTTCGTCCAGACTCTCAGTTCGAGCGATGGGGAACGATCGTAGGTCCTTTTCTCTGATCACGTCCAGCAACGAGGACAAACAGCCCTGTACGTTTTGGGGTTCTATACGCGTCCTCTGGTTTTCCTTCACCGGCAGGGCAATGAGGTATTTACCTTGCTCGGTCTTCAGTCGGGCTCGTTCGATTGTTAAATCGACGTAGGACGTCAAGAGGCCCGATCGTGCGATCTCCTTTGCCCCCTCGTCGTTCGGACTCCCTTGCATGTCGATGAATATGACTTTGTGGTCCTTCAGTTTTGGTAACGAGTCTCGGACTTCCCTGATAACATACGCCGGACTGCGCGTGTACGGAAACACGTTGGTGTCTTCCGTCGTGTCGATCGTGGGTGAAGCGTCGACGAGTAGGTCGTCCCCTTCCCCCTCAGAATTGGGAAATTCTTCCAGCCAGTTCCGGGGTCGAACTTCGACGACTTCCTCTGCTGGTTCTTCGAGTCGCATCGACTGTTGGAGTTCTTGCGTGTCGACGACTCGGTCTCCCGGGGGCGTGTTCGAGTGGGGAGGCGAGTCCACCGACGTGTCGGGGTCTCGAAACAGAGATATTCTTTTCCGTTCCGGCGATTGCAACGGCGATCCCGGACGCTTCTTCTCCTTCGGTCGCGGATCGTAAATCAGTGAGTCGTCCGACGACGAAGAGGGGAAAAATCTCCTCTTAGGTCGCGGCTCTTCTGCTTCTTCGTCAGCTTCCTCCTGACGCTTTCTTATCGGGAGGCAAACCTCCGGCGGGTTTCTCGACAAGGCGTCCGCGTTGGCGTTCGCTCGTCCACACTTGTGCTGTATCTCGAACTCGTAGTCCGATAGTTTTAGCTTCCACTTCCATATCCGCGACGTCGGATCTTTGATGGAGTTTAGCCACACCAACGGTTTGTGGTCGGTGATTATGTTGAATTTCCGTCCGTACAGGTACGGTCTGAAGTGAGTGACGCAGTAAAGTATGGCCAAACACTCCTTCTCGATGGTCGAGTACTTTTGTTCAGCAGCGTTTAGTAATCGAGAGGCGTAAGCGACGGGCAAATCCTTCCCTATCGGTCCTTGACTCAAGACTCCTCCGATCGCGTATCCGGACGCGTCGGTCGTTAGGTTGAACGTTTTACTGAAATCCGGGTACTGCAATATGGGTTCTGTTATCAGCGCGTTTCTCAACGTCTCGAACGCCTTTTCCTGGTCAGCGTCCCACGCGAATTTTGTATCCTTCTTCAACAATCGAGTCAAGGGTTTGGCGGTTTTGGAGAATTCGGGGATGAATCTCCGATAGTATCCCGCCAATCCTAGAAATTGTTTTATTCCCTTCGGCGTTCGGGGTCTAGGGAATCGTTGCACAGCTTCGATCTTTTGAGGGTCCGGTCTGACACCTTCTTCGCTGATGATGTGACCCAGATAATTGACCTCGTGTCTCAAAAATTCGCACTTGTCCGGTTGTAACTGTAATTTAGCGTTTCGCAGTCTTTCCGCCAGTTTCTGAAATTTAATTTGGTTCTCGGCCAACGAACTCGAGTATATCACGATGTCGTCCAAATAGACGAACAGTTCCGTCCCTTGTAGGCCGGACAAAACGCTGTTCATCAATCTCTGAAAGGTGGCCGGAGCGTTCTTGAGTCCGAACGGCATTCTCGTAAATTGATAGTGTCCGTATGGGGTCGAGAAGGCCGTTTTGTGCGCGTCTCCTTCCGCCATTTTTATTTGATGGAACCCCGACGCTAGGTCGAAGGTTGAGAAATACTTGGCACTGCCCAGTTGGTCCAGTATTTCCGTGATATTGGGCAAGGGGAATGCGTCCCCTATGGTTTTGTCGTTCAATTTCCTATAGTCGATGACCAACCGCCAACGCTTATTTCCGTGGGAGTCCGGTTTCTTCGGTACGATCCACAGCGGCAAGTTATACGGGGACACGGATTCTTCCACGACATCCGTGTCCAACAATTCTTGAATTTGTCTGTTGATTTCCGATCTATGCACCGGGGGGTATCTGTACTGGCGCGTGTTTACCGGAATGTCATCCGTGGTATGTATCCTGTGCTCCAGGATTCCTGTTCCTTCCAACGTTTCACCAGGTAAATGGAACCTGTCTTGATTTTTTCTGATCAGCTTCTCGACGCTCGCCCTCTCCTCCGTATTGAGATGCTCCAGTCTCAATAATTCCACGATGGCCTCGAATCGATTTCGAGGGTCCGTCTTGATGGCGTTGCACGCTCTTGATTCTGGATGGTTCGTTTCTTCGAATTCTTCCAGCGTTACCGTGGGTACGGTGATTTTTACCTTCTTGCTCGTCGTATTAACGACCCTGATGTAGGCGCGGCCTTTGCGGTTGGTTACCAGGGCCTCGCCCAAGTAGATTCCCTTGCCTATGTCGATTCTGGGAACGTATCCCTCTCGTATCTCTGGATTCGCTATATTCACTTGTAGCGACGTGGAGCTTCGCTTGGGTACCGACACTTTCGAGGTGGCGAACGGTATGCAAAAGGTTCCCCATTCGACGCGCCTTTGCGCGTAATCTATGGTTGCCCCGTGATCGATCAGGAACTCGGATCCTAAGATCCCGTCCTCTTTGATCAGCAGCGAGTCGTCGACGACGTGAAAATTAACCGGATGGCCCGCAACCTCTATCGACACTTTCCCTAGGGTGGTCAGGTTCGAAGCCGTAATGCCACGTATGTCTATTACTTCTTGGTCGTCTATACTCGCTGTGCTGGTCAGGACCGACTTCTTGATGAGATTTATTTCCGATCCCGAGTCCAGCATTAGATTCGTTATTCCTTGTAAATGGGGGGACACGATTCGCACCGTCGGTACCTTTTGTACTGCGTTGATTCTTATTGAAACAGTTCTTCTAACGATTCTATCTCGTCCTCCTGGTCTTCTTCCTCCTCGCGTTTCTTTTGCTTCGAGTCGTTTGGGGTTTCCCATGCTTTTCGTTCTTGCTTCGGCGCGCTTCTTGCCGACAGTTGCTCTTGATTTTGCTTCGATGTGGAAGCTTCTATTTTCGCTACTCTCGGGCGCTCCTGGGGCTTTCCACTCCGGGCTGCGTCCGGTCTTCCCGGGTGACCGCGTCCGTTTCCCTGGTTCTGTTGAGAGTACGGCACGATTTCTCCGGAATCGACTTTGGCTTTGAAGCGGTAGCAATCCTTCAAAACGTGTCCGGGTTTCTTGCAATAATTGCACGTGATTCCGGGATTCTTGGGTGGGAAGGTGGCCGGTGGCCGGGGTGGAATGGTCTTGTTGTTTCCGTAATTGTTGTATCTCTGGGGTTTTCTTTGATCCCTTTGTTGAGGTTCCGCTTGATTCCTTGGAGGATTCCTTGATTCCGTGCGAACCCCCGTGTGCGTCGGAGCCTCGCCCCGACGCACAGAAGCGCTGCTACGACTTTGTCGGGCTAGGTTTGGGTTAGGTTTGGGTTAGGTTTGGGTTAGGTTTGGGTTAGGTTTGGGTTATCGTTTTGCATCGACGGTAGGTAAGGATTCACTTCCCAGCTCCCGCAATCGTTCTTTCCATCGATAATTTGCACGAATACGTGCTATTCGATGTTTCCAATCGTTTTGCATCGACGGTAGGTAAGGATTCACTTCCCAGCTCCCGCAATCGTTCTTTCTATCGATAATTTGCACGAATACGTAATGTTCGATGTTTCCAATCGTTTTGCATCGACGGTAGGTAAGGATTCACTTCCCAGCTCCCGCAATCGTTCTTTCCATCGATAATTTGCACGAATACGTGCTATTCGATGTTTCCAATCGTTGTGCATCAACGGTAGGTAAGCATACCGTTGATTCAAAGCGATTGGAAATTCCGAACATCACGTATTCGTGCAAATTATCGATAGAAAGAACGATTGCGGGAGCTGGGAAGTGAATCCTTACCTAACGTTGATGCAAAACGATTGGAAACATCGAATAGCACGTATTCGTGCAAATTATCGATGGTAAGAACGATTGCGGGAGCCGGGAAGTGAATCCTTACCTACCGTCGATGCAAAACGATTGGAAACATCGAACATCACGTATTCGTGCAAATTATCGATAGAAAGATCGATTGCGGGACCTGGGAAGTGAATCCTTACCTACCGTCGATGCAAAACGATTGGATAATTGGCACGAATACGTGATGTTCGATGTTTCCAATCGTTTTGCATCAACGTTAGGTAAGGATGCACTTCCCGGCTCCCGCAATCGTTCTTTCCATCGATAATTTGCACGAATACGTGCCATTCGATGTTTCCAATCGTTGTGCATCAACGGTAGGTAAGCATACCGTTGATTCAAAGCGATTGGAAATCCCGAACATCACGTATTCGTGCAAATTATCGATAGAAAGAACGATTGCGGGAGCTGGGAAGTGAATCCTTACCTAACGTTGATGCAAAACGATTGGAAACATCGAATAGCACGTATTCGTGCAAATTATCTATGGAAAGAACGATTGCGGGAACCGGGAAGTGAATCCTTACCTACAGTCGATGCAAAACGATTGCAAACATCGAACATTACGTATTCGTGCAAATTATCCATAGAAAGAACGATTGCGGGAGCTGGGAAGTGAATACTTACCTACCGTCGATGCAAAACGATTGGAAACATCGAATAGCACGTATTCGTGCAAATTATCGATGGAAAGAACGATTGCGGGAACCGGGAAGTGAATCCTTACCTAACGTTGATGCAAAACGATTGGAAACATCGAACATCACGTATTCGTGCCAATTATCCATAGAAAGAACGATTGCGGGAGCCGGGAAGTGAATCCTTACCTAACGTCGATGCAAAACGATTGGAAACATCGAATAGCACGTATTCGTGCAAATTATCGATGGAAATAACGATTGCGGGAGCCGGGAAGTGAATCCTTACCTAACGTTGATGCAAAACGATTGGAAACATCGAACATCACGTATTCGTGCCAATTATCCAATCGTTTTGCATCGACGGTAGGTAAGGATTCACTTCCCAGGTCCCGCAATCGATCTTTCTATCGATAATTTGCACGAATACGTGATGTTCGATGTTTCCAATCGTTTTGCATCGACGGTAGGTAATGATTCACTTCCCGGCTCCCGCAATCGTTCTTACCATCGATAATTTGCACGAATACGTGCTATTCGATGTTTCCAATCGTTTTGCATCAACGTTAGGTAAGGATTCACTTCCCGGCTCCCGCAATCGTTCTTTCCATCGATAATTTGCACGAATACGTGCTATTCGATGTTTCCAATCGTTTTGCATCGACGTTAGGTAAGGATTCAATTCCCGGCTCCCGCAATCGTTCTTTCCATCGATAATTTGCACGAATACGTGCTATTCGATGTTTCCAATCGTTTTGCATCAACGGTAGGTAAGTATTCACTTCCCAGCTCCCGCAAACGTTCTTTCTATGGATAATTTACACGAATACGTAATGTTCGATGTTTGCAATCGTTTTGCATCAACGTTAGGTAATGATTCACTTCCCAGCTCCCGCAATCGTTCTTTCTATGGATAATTTGCACGAATACGTAATGTTCGATGTTTGCAATTGTTTTTCATCGACTGTAGGTAAGGATTCACTTCCCGGCTCCCGCAATCGTTCTTTCCATAGATAATTTGCACGAATACGTGCTATTCGATGTTTCCAATCGTTTTGCATCAACGTTAGGTAAGGATTCACTTCCCAGCTCCCGCAATCGTTCTTTCTATCGATAATTTGCACGAATACGTGATGTTCGGGATTTCCAATCGCTTTGAATCAATGGTATGCTTACCTACCGTTGATGCACAACGATTGGAAACATCGAATGGCACGTATTCGTGCAAATTATCGATGGAAAGAACCATTGCGGGAGCTGGGAAGTGAATCCTTACCTACCGTCGATGCAAAACGATTGGATAATTGGCACGAATACGTGATGTTCGATGTTTCCAATCGTTTTGCATCAACGTTAGGTAAGGATGCACTTCCCGGCTCCCGCAATCGTTCTTTCCATCGATAATTTGCACGAATACGTGCCATTCGATGTTTCCAATCGTTGTGCATCAACGGTAGGTAAGCATACCGTTGATTCAAAGCGATTGGAAATCCCGAACATCACGTATTCGTGCAAATTATCGATAGAAAGAACGATTGCGGGAGCTGGGAAGTGAATCCTTACCTAACGTTGATGCAAAACGATTGGAAACATCGAATAGCACGTATTCGTGCAAATTATCTATGGAAAGAACGATTGCGGGAGCCGGGAAGTGAATCCTTACCTACAGTCGATGAAAAACAATTGCAAACATCGAACATTACGTATTCGTGCAAATTATCCATAGAAAGAACGATTGCGGGTGCTGGGAAGTGAATCATTACCTAACGTTGATGCAAAACGATTGCAAACATCGAACATTACGTATTCGTGTAAATTATCCATAGAAAGAACGTTTGCGGGAGCTGGGAAGTGAATCCTTACCTACCGTCGATGCAAAACGATTGGATAATTGGCACGAATACGTGATGTTCGATGTTTCCAATCGTTTTGCATCAACGTTAGGTAAGGATTCACTTCCCGGCTCCCGCAATCGTTCTTTCCATCGATAATTTGCACGAATACGTGCTATTCGATGTTTCCAATCGTTTTGCATCGACGTTAGGTAAGGATTCACTTCCCGGCTCCCGCAATCGTTCTTTCTATCGATAATTGGCACGAATACGTGATGTTCGATGTTTCCAATCGTTTTGCATCAACGTTAGGTAAGGATTCACTTCCCGGTTCCCGCAATCGTTCTTTCCATCGATAATTTGCACGAATACGTGCTATTCGATGTTTCCAATCGTTTTGCATCGACGGTAGGTAAGGATTCACTTCCCAGCTCCCACAATCGTTCTTTCTATCGATAATTAGCACGAATACGTAATGTTCGATGTTTTCAATCGTTTTGCATCAACGGTAGGTAAGGATTCACTTCCCGGCTCCCGCAATCGTTCTTACCATCGATAATTTGCACGAATACGTGCTATTCGATGTTTCCAATCGTTTTGCATCAACGGTAGGTAAGTATTCACTTCCCAGCTCCCGCAATCGTTCTTTCTATGGATAATTTGCACGAATACGTAATGTTCGATGTTTGCAATCGTTTTGCATCGACTGTAGGTAAGGATTCACTTCCCAGCTCCCGCAATCGTTCTTTCTATCGATAATTTGCACGAATACGTGATGTTCGATGTTTCCAATCGTTTTGCATCAACGGTAGGTAAGTATTCACTTCCCAGCTCCCGCAATCGTTCTTTCTATGGATAATTTGCACGAATACGTGCTATTCGATGTTTCCAATCGTTTTGCATCGACGTTAGGTAAGGATTCACTTCCCGGCTCCCGCAATCGTTCTTTCTATCGATAATTGGCACGAATACGTAATGTTCGATGTTTGCAATCGTTTTGCATCAACGTTAGGTAATGATTCACTTCCCAGCTCCCGCAATCGTTCTTTTTATGGATAATTTGCACGAATACGTAATGTTCGATGTTTGCAATTGTTTTTCATCGACTGTAGGTAAGGATTCACTTCCCGGCTCCCGCAATCGTTCTTTCCATCGATAATTTTCACGAATACGTGCTATTCGATGTTTCCAATCGTTTTGCATCGACGGTAGGTAAGGATTCACTTCCCAGCTCCCGCAATCGTTGTTTCTATCGATAATTAGTACGAATACGTAATGTTCGATGTTTTCAATCGTTTTGCATCAACGGTAGGTAAGGATTCACTTCCCGGCTCCCGCAATCGTTCTTACCATCGATAATTTGCACGAATACGTGCTATTCGATGTTTCCAATCGTTTTGCATCGACGGTAGGTAAGGATTCACTTCCCAGCTCCCGCAATTGTTCTTTCTATCGATAATTTGCACGAATACGTTATGTTCGATGTTTCCAATCGTTTTGCATCAACGTTAGGTAAGCATTCACATCCCGGCTCCCGCAATCGTTCTTTCCATCGATAATTTGCACGAATACGTGCTATTCGATGTTTCCAATCGTTTTGCATCGACGGTAGGTAAGGATTCACTTCCCAGCTCCCGCAATCGTTCTTTCTATCGATAATTTGCACGAATACGTGATGTTCGAAATTTCCAATCGATTTGCATCAACGGTATGCTTACCTACCGTTGATGCAAAACGATTGGAAACATCGAATGGCACGTAATCGTGCAAATTATCGATGGAAAGAACGATTGCGGGAGCTGGGAAGTGAATCCTTACCTACCGTCGATGCAAAACGATTGGAAACATCGAACATTACGTATTCGTGCAAATTATCGATAGAAAGAACGATTGCGGGAGCTGGGAAGTGAATCCTTACCTACCGTCGATGCAAAACGATTGGAAACATCGAATAGCACGTATTCGTGCAAATTATCGATGGAAAGAACGATTGCGGGAGCCGGGAAGTGGATCCTTACCTAACGTTGATGCAAAACGATTGGAAACATCGAACATCACGTATTCGTGCAAATTATCGATAGAAAGAACGATTGCGGGAGCTGGGAAGTGAATCCTTACCTACCGTTGATGCAAAACGATTGGAAACATCGAATAGCACGTATTCGTGCAAATTATCGATGGTAAGAACGATTGCGGGAGCCGGGAAGTGAATCCTTACCTAACGTTGATGCAAAACGATTGAAAACATCGAACATTACGTATTCGTGCAAATTATCCATAGAAAGAACGATTGCGGGAGCTGGGAAGTGAATACTTACCTACCGTTGATGCAAAACGATTGGAAACATCGAATAGCACGTATTCGTGCAAATTATCGATGGTAAGAACGATTGCGGGAGCCGGGAAGTGAATCCTTACCTACCGTTGATGCAAAACGATTGAAAACATCGAACATTACGTATTCGTGCTAATTATCGATAGAAAGAACGATTGCGGGAGCTGGGAAGTGAATCCTTACCTACCGTCGATGCAAAACGATTGGAAACATCGAATAGCACGTATTCGTGCAAATTATCGATGGAAAGAACGATTGCGGGAGCCGGGAAGTGAATCCTTACCTAACGTTGATGCAAAACGATTGGAAACATCGAACAATACGTATTCGTGCAAATTATCCATAGAAAGAACGTTTGCCGGAGCTGGGAAGTGAATACTTACCTACCGTTGATGCAAAACGATTGGAAACATCGAATAGCACGTATTCGTGCAAATTATCGATGGTAAGAACGATTGCGGGAGCCGGGATGTGAATCCTTACCTAACGTTGATGCAAAACGATTGGAAACATCGAACATCACGTATTCGTGCAAATTATCGATAGAAAGAACGATTGCGGGAGCTGGGAAGTGAATCCTTACCTAACGTTGATGCAAAACGATTGCAAACAACGAACATTACGTATTCGTGTAAATTATCCATAGAAAGAACGTTTGCGGGAGCTGGGAAGTGAATACTTACCTACCGTTGATGCAAAACGATTGGAAACATCGAATAGCACGTATTCGTGCAAATTATCGATGGTAAGAACGATTGCGGGAGCCGGGAAGTGAATCCTTACCTACCGTTGATGCAAATCGATTGAAAACATCGAACATTACGTATTCGTGCTAATTATCGATAGAAACAACGATTGCGGGAGCTGGGAAGTGAATCCTTACCTACCGTCGATGCAAAACGATTGGAAACATCGAATAGCACGTATTCGTGCAAATTATCGATGGAAAGAACGATTGCGGGAGCCGGGAAGTGAATCCTTACCTAACGTTGATGCAAAACGATTGGAAACATCGAATAGCACGTATTCGTGCAAATTATCGATGGTAAGAACGATTGCGGGAGCCGGGAAGTGAATCCTTACCTACCGTCGATGCAAAACGTTTGGAAACATCGAACATCACGTATTCGTGTAACATATCGATAGAAAGATCGATTGCGGGACCTGGGAAGTGAATCCTTACCTACCGTCGATGCAAAACGATTGGATAATTGGCACGAATACGTGATGTTCGATGTTTCCAATCGTTTTGCATCAACGTTAGGTAAGGATTCACTTCCCGGCTCCCGCAATCGTTCTTTCCATCGATAATTTGCACGAATACGTGCTATTCGATGTTTCCAATCGTTTTGCATCGACGTTAGGTAAGGATTCACTTCCCGGCTCCCGCAATCGGTCTTTCTATCGATAATTGGCACGAATACGTGATGTTCGATGTTTCCAATCGTTTTGCATCAACGTTAGGTAAGGATTCACTTCCCGGTTCCCGCAATCGTTCTTTCCATCTATAATTTGCACGAATACGTGCTATTCGATGTTTCCAATAGTTTTGCATCGACGGTAGGTAAGGATTCACTTCCCAGCTCCCGCAATCGTTCTTTCTATGGATAATTTGCACGAATACGTAATGTTCGATGTTTGCAATCGTTTTGCATCGACTGTAGGTAAGGATTCACTTCCCAGCTCCCGCAATCGTTCTTTCTATCGATAATTTGCACGAATACGTGATGTTCGATGTTTCCAATCGTTTTGCATCAACGTTAGGTAAGGATCCACTTCCCGGCTCCCGCAATCGTTCTTTCCATCGATAATTTGCACGAATACGTGCTATTCGATGTTTCCAATCGTTTTGCATCGACGTTAGGTAAGGATTCACTTCCCGGCTCCCGCAATCGTTCTTTCTATCGATAATTGGCACGAATACGTGATGTTCGATGTTTCCAATCGTTTTTCATTGACGGTAGGTAAGGATTCACTTCCCGGCTCCCGCAATCGTTCTTTCCATCGATAATTTGCACGAATACGTGCTATTCGATGTTTCCAATCGTTTTGCATCGACGGTAGGTAAGGATTCACTTCCCAGCTCCCGCAATCGTTCTTTCTATCGATAATTTGCACGAATACGTGATGTTCGATGTTTCCAATCGTTTTGCATCAACGTTAGGTAAGGATCCACTTCCCGGCTCCCGCAATCGTTCTTTCCATCGATAATTTGCACGAATACGTGCTATTCGATGTTTCCAATCGTTTTGCATCAACGGTAGGTAAGCATACCGTTGATGCAAATCGATTGGAAATTTCGAACATCACGTATTCGTGCAAATTATCGATAGAAAGAACGATTGCGGGAGCTGGGAAGTGAATCCTTACCTACCGTCGATGCAAAACGATTGGAAATATCGAACATTACGTATTCGTGCAAATTATCGATAGAAAGAACGATTGCGGGAGCTGGGAAGTGAATCCTTACCTACCGTCGTTGCAAAACGATTGGAAACATCGAACATTACGTATTCGTGCAAATTATCGATGGAAAGAACGATTGCGGGAGCTGGGAAGTGAATCGTTACCTACCGTCGATGCAAAACGATTGGAAACATCGAATATCACGTATTCGTGCCAATTATCCAATCGTTTTGCATCAACGGTAGGTAAGGATTCACTTCCCGGCTCCCGCAATCGTTCTTTCCATCGATAATTTGCACGAATACGTAATGTTCGATGTTTCCAATCGTTTTGCAACGACGGTAGGTAAGGATTCACTTCCCAGCTCCCGCAATCGTTCTTTCTATCGATAATTTGCACGAATACGTAATGTTCGATATTTCCAATCGTTTTGCATCGACGGTAGGTAAGGATTCACTTCCCAGCTCCCGCAATCGTTCTTTCCATCGATAATTTGCACGAATACGTGCTATTCGATGTTTCCAATCGTTTTGCATCGACGGTAGGTAAGGATTCACTTCCCAGCTCCCGCAATCGTTCTTTCTATCGATAATTTGCACGAATACGTAATGTTCGATGTTTCCAATCGTTTTGCATCGACGGTAGGTAAGGATTCACTTCCCAGCTCCCGCAATCGTTCTTTCCATCGATAATTTGCACGAATACGTGCCATTCGATGTTTCCAATCGTTTTGCATCAACGGTATGCTTACCTACCGTTGATGCAAAACGATTGGAAACATCGAACATCACGTATTCGTGCCAATTATCCAATCGTTTTGCATCGGCGGTAGGTAAGGATTCACTTCCCAGCTCCCGCAATGGTTCTTTCCATCGATAATTTGCACGAATACGTGCCATTCGATGTTTCCAATCGTTGTGCATCAACGGTAGGTAAGCATACCGTTGATTCAAAGCGATTGGAAATTCCGAACATAACGTATTAGTGCAAATTATCGATAGAAAGAACGATTGCGGGAGCTGGGAAGTGAATCCTTACCTAACGTTGATGCAAAACGATTGGAAACATCGAATAGCACGTATTCGTGCAAATTATCTATGGAAAGAACGATTGCGGGAGCCGGGAAGTGAATCCTTACCTACAGTCGATGAAAAACAATTGCAAACATCGAACATTACGTATTCGTGCAAATTATCCATAGAAAGAACGATTGCGGGAGCTGGGAAGTGAATCCTTACCTAACGTTGATGCAAAACGATTGGAAACATCGAACATAACGTATTCGTGCAAATTATCGATAGAAAGAACGATTGCGGGAGCTGGGAAGTGAATCCTTACCTACCGTCGATGCAAAACGATTGGAAACATCGAATAGCACGTATTCGTGCAAATTATCGATGGTAAGAACGATTGCGGGAGCCGGGAAGTGAATCCTTACCTACCGTTGATACAAAACGATTGAAAACATCGAACATTACGTATTCGTGCTAATTATCGATAGAAACAACGATTGCGGGAGCTGGGAAGTGAATCCTTACCTACCGTTGATGCAAAACGATTGGAAACATCGAATAGCACGTATTCGTGCAAATTATCGATGGAAAGAACGATTGCGGGAGCCGGGAAGTGAATCCTTACCTACCGTCGATGCAAAACGATTGGAAACATCGAATAGCACGTATTCGTGCAAATTATCGATGGAAAGAACGATTGCGGGAGCCGGGAAGTGAATCCTTACCTAACGTTGATGCAAAACGATTGGTAACATCGAATAGCACGTATTCGTGCAAATTATCGATGGTAAGAACGATTGCGGGAGCCGGGAAGTGAATCCTTACCTACCGTCGATGCAAAACGATTGGAAACATCGAACATCACGTATTCGTGCAAATTATCGATAGAAAGATCGATTGCGGGACCTGGGAAGTGAATCCTTACCTACCGTCGATGCAAAACGATTGGATAATTGGCACGAATACGTGATGTTCGATGTTTCCAATCGTTTTGCATCAACGTTAGGTAAGGATTCACTTCCCGGCTCCCGCAATCGTTCTTTCCATCGATAATTTGCACGAATACGTGCTATTCGATGTTTCCAATCGTTTTGCATCGACGTTAGGTAAGGATTCGCTTCCCGGCTCCCGCAATCGTTCTTTCTATCGATAATTGGCACGAATACGTGATGTTCGATGTTTCCAATCGTTTTGCATCAACGTTAGGTAAGGATTCACTTCCCGGTTCCCGCAATCGTTCTTTCCATCGATAATTTGCACGAATACGTGCTATTCGATGTTTCCAATCGTTTTGCATCGACGGTAGGTAAGGATTCACTTCCCAGCTCCCACAATCGTTCTTTCTATCGATAATTAGCACGAATACGTAATGTTCGATGTTTTCAATCGTTTTGCATCAACGGTAGGTAAGGATTCACTTCCCGGCTCCCGCAATCGTTCTTACCATCGATAATTTGCACGAATACGTGCTATTCGATGTTTCCAATCGTTTTGCATCAACGGTAGGTAAGTATTCACTTCCCAGCTCCCGCAATCGTTCTTTCTATGGATAATTTGCACGAATACGTAATGTTCGATGTTTGCAATCGTTTTGCATCGACTGTAGGTAAGGATTCACTTCCCAGCTCCCGCAATCGTTCTTTCTATCGATAATTTGCACGAATACGTGATGTTCGATGTTTCCAATCGTTTTGCATCAACGTTAGGTAAGGATCCACTTCCCGGCTCCCGCAATCGTTCTTTCCATCGATAATTTGCACGAATACGTGCTATTCGATGTTTCCAATCGTTTTGCATCGACGTTAGGTAAGGATTCACTTCCCGGCTCCCGCAATCGTTCTTTCTATCGATAATTGGCACGAATACGTGATGTTCGATGTTTCCAATCGTTTTTCATTGACGGTAGGTAAGGATTCACTTCCCGGCTCCCGCAATCGTTCTTTCCATCGATAATTTGCACGAATACGTGCTATTCGATGTTTCCAATCGTTTTGCATCAACGGTAGATAAGCATACCGTCGATGCAAAACAATTGGAAACATCGAATAGCACGTATTCGTGCAAATTATCGATAGAAAGAACGATTGCGGGAGCTGGGAAGTGAATCCTTACCTACCGTCGATGCAAAACAATTGGAAACATCGAACACCACGTATTCGTGCAAATTATCGATGGTAAGAACGATTGCGGGAGCCGGGAAGTGAATCCTTACCTACCGTTGATGCAAAACGATTGAAAACATCGAACATTACGTATTCGTGCTAATTAACGATAGAAACAACGATTGCGGGAGCTGGGAAGTGAATCCTTACCTACCGTCGATGCAAAACGATTGGAAACATCGAATAGCACGTATTCGTGCAAATTATCGATGGAAAGAACGATTGCGGGGGCCGGGAAGTGAATCCTTACCTACCGTTGATGCAAAACGATTGGATAATTGGCACGAATACGTGATATTCGATGTTTCCAATCGTTTTGCATCGACGGTAGGTAAGGATTCACTTCCCAGCTCCCGCAATCGTTCTTTCTATCGATAATTTGCACGAATACGTAATGTTCGATGTTTCCAATCGTTTTGCATCGACGGTAGGTAAGGATTCACTTCCCAGCTCCCGCAATCGTTCTTTCCATCGATAATTTGCACGAATACGTGCCATTCGATGTTTCCAATCGTTTTGCATCGACGGTAGGTAAGGATTCACTTCCCAGCTCCCACAATCGTTCTTTCT
The DNA here is from genome assembly GCA_963583965.1 of Nomada ferruginata. Classification (NCBI taxonomy): domain Eukaryota; kingdom Metazoa; phylum Arthropoda; class Insecta; order Hymenoptera; family Apidae; genus Nomada; species Nomada ferruginata. The sequence continues at coordinate 3,518,741 of OY757218.1, forward strand.
ATCGATAATTAGCACGAATACGTAATGTTCGATGTTTTCAATCGTTTTGCATCAACGGTAGGTAAGGATTCACTTCCCGGCTCCCGCAATCGTTCTTACCATCGATAATTTGCACGAATACGTGCTATTCGATGTTTCCAATCGTTTTGCATCAACGGTAGGTAAGTATTCACTTCCCAGCTCCCGCAATCGTTCTTTCTATGGATAATTTGCACGAATACGTAATGTTCGATGTTTGCAATCGTTTTGCATCGACTGTAGGTAAGGATTCACTTCCCAGCTCCCGCAATCGTTCTTTCTATCGATAATTTGCACGAATACGTGATGTTCGATGTTTCCAATCGTTTTGCATCAACGTTAGGTAAGGATCCACTTCCCGGCTCCCGCAATCGTTCTTTCCATCGATAATTTGCACGAATACGTGCTATTCGATGTTTCCAATCGTTTTGCATCGACGTTAGGTAAGGATTCACTTCCCGGCTCCCGCAATCGTTCTTTCTATCGATAATTGGCACGAATACGTGATGTTCGATGTTTCCAATCGTTTTTCATTGACGGTAGGTAAGGATTCACTTCCCGGCTCCCGCAATCGTTCTTTCCATCGATAATTTGCACGAATACGTGCTATTCGATGTTTCCAATCGTTTTGCATCAACGGTAGATAAGCATACCGTTGATGCAAAACGATTGGAAATTTCGAACATCACGTATTCGTGCAAATTATCGATAGAAAGAACGATTGCGGGAGCTGGGAAGTGAATCCTTACCTACCGTCGATGCAAAACAATTGGAAACATCGAACATTACGTATTCGTGCAAATTATCGATAGAAAGAACGATGCGGGAGCTGGGACGTGAATCCTTACCTACCGTCGATGCAAAACGATTGGAAACATCGAATAGCACGTATTCGTGCAAATTATCGATAGAAAGAACGATTGCGGGAGCTGGGAAGTGAATCCTTACCTACCGTCGATGCAAAACAATTGGAAACATCGAACATTACGTATTCGTGCAAATTATCGATAGAAAGAACGATGCGGGAGCTGGGACGTGAATCCTTACCTACCGTCGATGCAAAACGATTGGAAACATCGAATAGCACGTATTCGTGCAAATTATCGATGGAAAGAACGATTGCGGGAGCCGGGAAGTGAATGCTTACCTAACGTTGATGCAAAACGATTGGAAACATCGAACATAACGTATTCGTGCAAATTATCGATAGAAAGAACGATTGCGGGAGCTGGGAAGTGAATCCTTACCTACCGTCGATGCAAAACGATTGCAAACATCGAATAGCACGTATTCGTGCAAATTATCCATAGAAAGAACGATTGCGGGAGCTGGGAAGTGAATACTTACCTAACGTTGATGCAAAACGATTGGAAACATCGAACACCACGTATTCGTGCAAATTATCGATAGAAAGAACAATTGCGGGAGCTGGGAAGTGAATCCTTACCTACCTTCGATGCAAAACGATTGCAAACATCGAATAGCACGTATTCGTACAAATTATCCATAGAAAGAACGATTGCGGGAGCTGGGAAGTGAATACTTACCTAACGTTGATGCAAAACGATTGGAAACATCGAACACCACGTATTCGTGCAAATTATCGATGGTAAGAACGATTGCGGGAGCCGGGAAGTGAATCCTTACCTACCGTTGATGCAAAACGATTGAAAACATCGAACATTACGTATTCGTGCTAATTAACGATAGAAACAACGATTGCGGGAGCTGGGAAGTGAATCCTTACCTACCGTCGATGCAAAACGATTGGAAACATCGAATAGCACGTATTCGTGCAAATTATCGATGGAAAGAACGATTGCGGGGGCCGGGAAGTGAATCCTTACCTACCGTTGATGCAAAACGATTGGATAATTGGCACGAATACGTGATATTCGATGTTTCCAATCGTTTTGCATCGACGGTAGGTAAGGATTCACTTCCCAGCTCCCGCAATCGTTCTTTCCATCGATAATTTGCACGAATACGTGCCATTCGATGTTTCCAATCGTTTTGCATCAACGGTAGGTAAGCATACCGTTGATGCAAAACGATTGGAAATTTCGAACATCACGTATTCGTGCAAATTATCGATAGAAAGAACGATTGCGGGAGCTGGGAAGTGAATCCTTACCTACCGTCGATGCAAAACGATTGCAAACATCGAATAGCACGTTTTCGTGCAAATTATCCATAGAAAGAACGATTGCGGGAGCTGGGAAGTGAATACTTACCTAACGTTGATGCAAAACTGGGAAGTGAATACTTACCTAACGTTGATGCAAAACGATTGGAAACATCGAACACCACGTATTCGTGCAAATTATCGATGGTAAGAACGATTGCGGGAGCCGGGAAGTGAATCCTTACCTACCGTTGATGCAAAACGATTGAAAACATCGAACATTACGTATTCGTGCTAATTAACGATAGAAACAACGATTGCGGGAGCTGGGAAGTGAATCCTTACCTACCGTCGATGCAAAACGATTGGAAACATCGAATAGCACGTATTCGTGCAAATTATCGATGGAAAGAACGATTGCGGGAGCCGGGAAGTGAATCCTTACCTACCGTTGATGCAAAACGATTGGATAATTGGCACGAATACGTGATATTCGATGTTTCCAATCGTTTTGCATCGACGGTAGGTAAGGATTCACTTCCCAGCTCCCGCAATCGTTCTTTCTATCGATAATTTGCACGAATACGTAATGTTCGATGTTTCCAATCGTTTTGCATCGACGGTTGGTAAGGATTCACTTCCCAGCTCCCGCAATCGTTCTTTCCATCGATAATTTGCACGAATACGTGCCATTCGATGTTTCCAATCGTTTTGCATCAACGGTAGGTAAGCATACCGTTGATGCAAAACGATTGGAAATTTCGAACATCACGTATTCGTGCAAATTATCGATAGAAAGAACGATTGCGGGAGCTGGGAAGTGAATCCTTACCTACCGTCGATGCAAAACGATTGGAAACATCGAATAGCACGTTTTCGTGCAAATTATCCATAGAAAGAACGATTGCGGGAGCTGGGAAGTGAATACTTACCTAACGTTGATGCAAAACTGGGAAGTGAATACTTACCTAACGTTGATGCAAAACGATTGGAAACATCGAACACCACGTATTCGTGCAAATTATCGATGGAAAGAACGATTGCGGGAGCCGGGAAGTGAATCCTTACCTACCGTTGATGCAAAACGATTGGATAATTGGCACGAATACGTAATGTTCGATGTTTCCAATCGTTTTGCATCGACGGTAGGTAAGGATTCACTTCCCGGCTCCCGCAATCGTTCTTACCATCGATAATTTGCACGAATACGTGCTATTCGATGTTTCCAATCGTTTTGCATCAACGGTAGGTAAGTATTCACTTCCCAGCTCCCGCAATCGTTCTTTCTATGGATAATTTGCACGAATACGTAATGTTCGATGTTTGCAATCGTTTTGCATCGACTGTAGGTAAGGATTCACTTCCCAGCTCCCGCAATCGTTCTTTCTATCGATAATTTGCACGAATACGTGATGTTCGATGTTTCCAATCGTTTTGCATCAACGTTAGGTAAGGATCCACTTCCCGGCTCCCGCAATCGTTCTTTCCATCGATAATTTGCACGAATACGTGCTATTCGATGTTTCCAATCGTTTTGCATCGACGTTAGGTAAGGATTCACTTCCCGGCTCCCGCAATCGTTCTTTCTATCGATAATTGGCACGAATACGTGATGTTCGATGTTTCCAATCGTTTTTCATTGACGGTAGGTAAGGATTCACTTCCCGGCTCCCGCAATCGTTCTTTCTATCGATAATTTGCACGAATACGTGATGTTCGAAATTTCCAATCGTTTTGCATCAACGGTATGCTTATCTACCGTTGATGCAAAACGATTGGAAACATCGAACATTACGTATTCGTGCTAATTATCGATAGAAAGAACGATTGCGGGAGCTGGGAAGTGAATCCTTACCTACCGTCGATGCAAAACGATTGGAAACATCGAACATCACGTATTCGTGCCAATTATCCAATCGTTTTGCATCGACGGTAGGTAAGGATTCACTTCCCAGCTCCCGCAATGGTTCTTTCCATCGATAATTTGCACGAATACGTGCCATTCGATGTTTCCAATCGTTGTGCATCAACGGTAGGTAAGCATACCGTTGATTCAAAGCGATTGGAAATTCCGAACATAACGTATTAGTGCAAATTATCGATAGAAAGAACGATTGCGGGAGCTGGGAAGTGAATCCTTACCTAACGTTGATGCAAAACGATTGGAAACATCGAATAGCACGTATTCGTGCAAATTATCTATGGAAAGAACGATTGCGGGAGCCGGGAAGTGAATCCTTACCTACAGTCGATGAAAAACAATTGCAAACATCGAACATTACGTATTCGTGCAAATTATCCATAGAAAGAACGATTGCGGGAGCTGGGAAGTGAATCCTTACCTAACGTTGATGCAAAACGATTGGAAACATCGAACATAACGTATTCGTGCAAATTATCGATAGAAAGAACGATTGCGGGAGCTGGGAAGTGAATCCTTACCTACCGTCGATGCAAAACGATTGGAAACATCGAATAGCACGTATTCGTGCAAATTATCGATGGTAAGAACGATTGCGGGAGCCGGGAAGTGAATCCTTACCTACCGTTGATGCAAAACGATTGAAAACATCGAACATTACGTATTCGTGCTAATTATCGATAGAAACAACGATTGCGGGAGCTGGGAAGTGAATCCTTACCTACCGTCGATGCAAAACGATTGGAAACATCGAATAGCACGTATTCGTGAAAATTATCGATGGAAAGAACGATTGCGGGAGCCGGGAAGTGCATCCTTACCTAACGTTGATGCAAAACGATTGGAAACATCGAACATCACGTATTCGTGCCAATTATCCAATCGTTTTGCATCGACGGTAGGTAAGGATTCACTTCCCAGCTCCCGCAATGGTTCTTTCCATCGATAATTTGCACGAATACGTGCCATTCGATGTTTCCAATCGTTGTGCATCAACGGTAGGTAAGCATACCGTTGATTCAAAGCGATTGGAAATCCCGAACATCACGCATTCGTGCAAATTATCGATAGAAAGAACGATTGCGGGAGCTGGGAAGTGAATCCTTACCTAACGTTGATGCAAAACGATTGGAAACATCGAATAGCACGTATTCGTGCAAATTATCTATGGAAAGAACGATTGCGGGAGCCGGGAAGTGAATCCTTACCTACAGTCGATGAAAAACAATTGCAAACATCGAACATTACGTATTCGTGCAAATTATCCATAGAAAGAACGATTGCGGGAGCTGGGAAGTGAATCCTTACCTAACGTTGATGCAAAACGATTGGAAACATCGAACATAACGTATTCGTGCAAATTATCGATAGAAAGAACGATTGCGGGAGCTGGGAAGTGAATCCTTACCTACCGTCGATGCAAAACGATTGGAAACATCGAATAGCACGTATTCGTGCAAATTATCGATGGTAAGAACGATTGCGGGAGCCGGGAAGTGAATCCTTACCTACCGTTGATGCAAAACGATTGAAAACATCGAACATTACGTATTCGTGCTAATTATCGATAGAAACAACGATTGCGGGAGCTGGGAAGTGAATCCTTACCTACCGTCGATGCAAAACGATTGGAAACATCGAATAGCACGTATTCGTGAAAATTATCGATGGAAAGAACGATTGCGGGAGCCGGGAAGTGCATCCTTACCTAACGTTGATGCAAAACGATTGGAAACATCGAACATCACGTATTCGTGCCAATTATCCAATCGTTTTGCATCGACGGTAGGTAAGGATTCACTTCCCAGCTCCCGCAATGGTTCTTTCCATCGATAATTTGCACGAATACGTGCCATTCGATGTTTCCAATCGTTGTGCATCAACGGTAGGTAAGCATACCGTTGATTCAAAGCGATTGGAAATCCCGAACATCACGTATTCGTGCAAATTATCGATAGAAAGAACGATTGCGGGAGCTGGGAAGTGAATCCTTACCTAACGTTGATGCAAAACGATTGGAAATTTCGAACATCACGTATTCGTGCAAATTATCGATAGAAAGAACGATTGCGGGAGCTGGGAAGTGAATCCTTACCTACCGTCGATGCAAAACAATTGGAAACATCGAACATTACGTATTCGTGCAAATTATCGATAGAAAGAACGATGCGGGAGCTGGGACGTGAATCCTTACCTACCGTCGATGCAAAACGATTGGAAACATCGAATAGCACGTATTCGTGCAAATTATCGATAGAAAGAACGATTGCGGGAGCTGGGAAGTGAATCCTTACCCACCGTCGATGCAAAACAATTGGAAACATCGAACATTACGTATTCGTGCAAATTATCGATAGAAAGAACGATGCGGGAGCTGGGACGTGAATCCTTACCTACCGTCGATGCAAAACGATTGGAAACATCGAATAGCACGTATTCGTGCAAATTATCGATGGAAAGAACGATTGCGGGAGCCGGGAAGTGAATGCTTACCTAACGTTGATGCAAAACGATTGGAAACATCGAACATAACGTATTCGTGCAAATTATCGATATAAAGAACGATTGCGGGAGCTCGGAAGTGAATCCTTACCTACCGTCGATGCAAAACGATTGCAAACATCGAATAGCACGTATTCGTGCAAATTATCCATAGAAAGAACGATTGCGGGAGCTGGGAAGTGAATACTTACCTAACGTTGATGCAAAACGATTGGAAACATCGAACACCACGTATTCGTGCAAATTATCGATAGAAAGAACAATTGCGGTTGCTGGGAAGTGAATCCTTACCTACCGTCGATGCAAAACGATTGGAAACATCGAATAGCACGTATTCGTGCAAATTATCGATGGAAAGAACGATTGCGGGGGCCGGGAAGTGAATCCTTACCTACCGTTGATGCAAAACGATTGGATAATTGGCACGAATACGTGATATTCGATGTTTCCAATCGTTTTGCATCGACGGTAGGTAAGGATTCACTTCCCAGCTCCCGCAATCGTTCTTTCTATCGATAATTTGCACGAATACGTAATGTTCGATGTTTCCAATCGTTTTGCATCGACGGTAGGTAAGGATTCACTTCCCAGCTCCCGCAATCGTTCTTTCCATCGATAATTTGCACGAATACGTGCCATTCGATGTTTCCAATCGTTTTGCATCGACGGTAGGTAAGGATTCACTTCCCAGCTCCCACAATCGTTCTTTCTATCGATAATTAGCACGAATACGTAATGTTCGATGTTTTCAATCGTTTTGCATCAACGGTAGGTAAGGATTCACTTCCCGGCTCCCGCAATCGTTCTTACCATCGATAATTTGCACGAATACGTGCTATTCGATGTTTCCAATCGTTTTGCATCAACGGTAGGTAAGTATTCACTTCCCAGCTCCCGCAATCGTTCTTTCTATGGATAATTTGCACGAATACGTAATGTTCGATGTTTGCAATCGTTTTGCATCGACTGTAGGTAAGGATTCACTTCCCAGCTCCCGCAATCGTTCTTTGTATCGATAATTTGCACGAATACGTGATGTTCGATGTTTCCAATCGTTTTGCATCAACGTTAGGTAAGGATCCACTTCCCGGCTCCCGCAATCGTTCTTTCCATCGATAATTTGCACGAATACGTGCTATTCGATGTTTCCAATCGTTTTGCATCGACGTTAGGTAAGGATTCACTTCCCGGCTCCCGCAATCGTTCTTTCTATCGATAATTGGCACGAATACGTGATGTTCGATGTTTCCAATCGTTTTTCATTGACGGTAGGTAAGGATTCACTTCCCGGCTCCCGCAATCGTTCTTTCCATCGATAATTTGCACGAATACGTGCTATTCGATGTTTCCAATCGTTTTGCATCAACGGTAGATAAGCATACCGTTGATGCAAAACGATTGGAAATTTCGAACATCACGTATTCGTGCAAATTATCGATAGAAAGAACGATTGCGGGAGCTGGGAAGTGAATCCTTACCTACCGTCGATGCAAAACAATTGGAAACATCGAACATTACGTATTCGTGCAAATTATCGATAGAAAGAACGATGCGGGAGCTGGGACGTGAATCCTTACCTACCGTCGATGCAAAACGATTGGAAACATCGAATAGCACGTATTCGTGCAAATTATCGATAGAAAGAACGATTGCGGGAGCTGGGAAGTGAATCCTTACCTACCGTCGATGCAAAACAATTGGAAACATCGAACATTACGTATTCGTGCAAATTATCGATAGAAAGAACGATGCGGGAGCTGGGACGTGAATCCTTACCTACCGTCGATGCAAAACGATTGGAAACATCGAATAGCACGTATTCGTGCAAATTATCGATGGAAAGAACGATTGCGGGAGCCGGGAAGTGAATGCTTACCTAACGTTGATGCAAAACGATTGGAAACATCGAACATAACGTATTCGTGCAAATTATCGATAGAAAGAACGATTGCGGGAGCTGGGAAGTGAATCCTTACCTACCGTCGATGCAAAACGATTGCAAACATCGAATAGCACGTATTCGTGCAAATTATCCATAGAAAGAACGATTGCGGGAGCTGGGAAGTGAATACTTACCTAACGTTGATGCAAAACGATTGGAAACATCGAACACCACGTATTCGTGCAAATTATCGATAGAAAGAACAATTGCGGGAGCTGGGAAGTGAATCCTTACCTACCTTCGATGCAAAACGATTGCAAACATCGAATAGCACGTATTCGTGCAAATTATCCATAGAAAGAACGATTGCGGGAGCTGGGAAGTGAATACTTACCTAACGTTGATGCAAAACGATTGGAAACATCGAACACCACGTATTCGTGCAAATTATCGATGGTAAGAACGATTGCGGGAGCCGGGAAGTGAATCCTTACCTACCGTTGATGCAAAACGATTGAAAACATCGAACATTACGTATTCGTGCTAATTAACGATACAAACAACGATTGCGGGAGCTGGGAAGTGAATCCTTACCTACCGTCGATGCAAAACGATTGGAAACATCGAATAGCACGTATTCGTGCAAATTATCGATGGAAAGAACGATTGCGGGAGCCGGGAAGTGAATCCTTACCTACCGTTGATGCAAAACGATTGGATAATTGGCACGAATACGTGATATTCGATGTTTCCAATCGTTTTGCATCGACGGTAGGTAAGGATTCACTTCCCAGCTCCCGCAATCGTTCTTTCTATCGATAATTTGCACGAATACGTAATGTTCGATGTTTCCAATCGTTTTGCATCGACGGTTGGTAAGGATTCACTTCCCAGCACCCGCAATCGTTCTTTCCATCGATAATTTGCACGAATACGTGCCATTCGATGTTTCCAATCGTTTTGCATCAACGGTAGGTAAGCATACCGTTGATGCAAAACGATTGGAAATTTCGAACATCACGTATTCGTGCAAATTATCGATAGAAAGAACGATTGCGGGAGCTGGGAAGTGAATCCATACCTACCGTCGATGCAAAACGATTGCAAACATCGAATAGCACGTTTTCGTGCAAATTATCCATAGAAAGAACGATTGCGGGAGCTGGGAAGTGAATACTTACCTAACGTTGATGCAAAACTGGGAAGTGAATACTTACCTAACGTTGATGCAAAACGATTGGAAACATCGAACACCACGTATTCGTGCAAATTATCGATGGAAAGAACGATTGCGGGAGCCGGGAAGTGAATCCTTACCTACCGTTGATGCAAAACGATTGGATAATTGGCACGAATACGTAATGTTCGATGTTTCCAATCGTTTTGCATCGACGGTAGGTAAGGATTCACTTCCCGGCTCCCGCAATCGTTCTTACCATCGATAATTTGCACGAATACGTGCTATTCGATGTTTCCAATCGTTTTGCATCAACGGTAGGTAAGTATTCACTTCCCAGCTCCCGCAATCGTTCTTTCTATGGATAATTTGCACGAATACGTAATGTTCGATGTTTGCAATCGTTTTGCATCGACTGTAGGTAAGGATTCACTTCCCAGCTCCCGCAATCGTTCTTTCTATCGATAATTTGCACGAATACGTGATGTTCGATGTTTCCAATCGTTTTGCATCAACGTTAGGTAAGGATCCACTTCCCGGCTCCCGCAATCGTTCTTTCCATCGATAATTTGCACGAATACGTGCTATTCGATGTTTCCAATCGTTTTGCATCGACGTTAGGTAAGGATTCACTTCCCGGCTCCCGCAATCGTTCTTTCTATCGATAATTGGCACGAATACGTGATGTTCGATGTTTCCAATCGTTTTTCATTGACGGTAGGTAAGGATTCACTTCCCGGCTCCCGCAATCGTTCTTTCTATCGATAATTTGCACGAATACGTGATGTTCGAAATTTCCAATCGTTTTGCATCAACGGTATGCTTATCTACCGTTGATGCAAAACGATTGGAAACATCGAATAGCACGTATTCGTGCAAATTATCGATAGAAAGAACGATTGCGGGAGCCGGGAAGTGAATCCTTACCTACCGTCAATGAAAAACGATTGGAAACATCGAACATCACGTATTCGTGCCAATTATCGATAGAAAGAACGATGCGGGAGCTGGGACGTGAATCCTTACCTACCGTCGATGCAAAACGATTGGAAACATCGAATAGCACGTATTCGTGCAAATTATCGATGGAAAGAACGATTGCGGGAGCCGGGAAGTGAATGCTTACCTAACGTTGATGCAAAACGATTGGAAACATCGAACATAACGTATTCGTGCAAATTATCGATAGAAAGAACGATTGCGGGAGCTGGGAAGTGAATCCTTACCTACCGTCGATGCAAAACGATTGCAAACATCGAATAGCACGTATTCGTGCAAATTATCCATAGAAAGAACGATTGCGGGAGCTGGGAAGTGAATACTTACCTAACGTTGATGCAAAACGATTGGAAACATCGAACACCACGTATTCGTGCAAATTATCGATGGAAAGAACGATTGCGGGAGCCGGGAAGTGAATCCTTACCTAACGTTGATGCAAAACGATTGGAAACATCGAACATCACGTATTCGTGCAAATTATCGATAGAAAGAACAATTGCGGGAGCTGGGAAGTGAATCCTTACCTACCTTCGATGCAAAACGATTGCAAACATCGAATAGCACGTATTCGTGCAAATTATCCATAGAAAGAACGATTGCGGGAGCTGGGAAGTGAATACTTACCTACCGTTGATGCAAAACGATTGAAAACATCGAACATTACGTATTCGTGCTAATTATCGATAGAAACAACGATTGCGGGAGCTGGGATGTGAATCCTTACCTACCGTCGATGCAAAACGATTGGAAACATCGAATAGCACGTATTCGTGCAAATTATCGATGGAAAGAACGATTGCGGGAGCCGGGAAGTGAATCCTTACCTACCGTTGATGCAAAACGATTGGATAATTGGCACGAATACGTGATATTCGATGTTTCCAATCGTTTTGCATCGACGGTTGGTAAGGATTCACTTCCCAGCTCCCGCAATCGTTCTTTCTATCGATAATTTGCACGAATACGTGATGTTCGATGTTTCCAATCGTTTTGCATCAACGTTAGGTAAGGATCCACTTCCCGGCTCCCGCAATCGTTCTTTCCATCGATAATTTGCACGAATACGTGCTATTCGATGTTTCCAATCGTTTTGCATCGACGGTAGGTAAGGATTCACTTCCCAGCTCCCGCAATCGTTCTTTCTATCGATAATTTGCACGAATACGTAATGTTCGATGTTTCCAATCGTTTTGCATCGACGGTAGGTAAGGATTCACTTCCCAGCTCCCGCAATCGTTCTTTCCATCGATAATTTGCACGAATACGTTATGTTCGATGTTTCCAATCGTTTTGCATCAACGTTAGGTTAGGAAACGTCGAATAGCACGTATTCGTGCAAATTATCGATGGTAAGAACGATTGCGGGAGCCGGGAAGTGAATCCTTACCTACCGTTGATGCAAAACGATTGAAAACATCGAACATTACGTATTCGTGCTAATTATCGATAGAAACAACGATTGCGGGAGCTGGGAAGTGAATCCTTACCTACCGTCGATGCAAAACGATTGGAAACATCGAATAGCACGTATTCGTGAAAATTATCGATGGAAAGAACGATTGCGGGAGCCGGGAAGTGAATCCTTACCTACCGTTGATGCAAAACGATTGAAAACATCGAACATTACGTATTCGTGCTAATTATCGATAGAAAGAACGATTGCGGGAGCTGGGAAGTGAATCCTTACCTACCGTCGATGCAAAACGATTGGAAACATCGAACATCACGTATTCGTGCCAATTATCCAATCGTTTTGCATCGACGGTAGGTAAGGATTCACTTCCCAGCTCCCGCAATGGTTCTTTCCATCGATAATTTGCACGAATACGTGCCATTCGATGTTTCCAATCGTTGTGCATCAACGGTAGGTAAGCATACCGTTGATTCAAAACGATTGGAAATTCCGAACATCACGTATTCGTGCAAATTATCGATGGTAAGAACGATTGCGGTAGCCGGGATGTGAATCCTTACCTACCGTTGATGCAAAACGATTGAAAACATAGAACATTACGTATTCGTGCTAATTATCGATAGAAAGAACGATTGCGGGAGCTGGGAAGTGAATCCTTACCTACCGTCGATGCAAAACGATTGCAAACATCGAATAGCACGTATTCGTGCAAATTATCCATCGAAAGAACGATTGCGGGAGCTGGGAAGTGAATACTTACCTAACGTTGATGCAAAACGATTGGATACATCGAACACCACGTATTCGTGCAAATTATCGATGGAAAGAACGATTGCGGGAGCCGGGAAGTGAATCCTTACCTAACGTTGATGCAAAACGATTGGAAACATCGAACATCACGTATTCGTGCAAATTATCGATAGAAAGAACAATTGCGGGAGCTGGGAAGTGAATCCTTACCTACCTTCGATGCAAAACGATTGCAAACATCGAATAGCACGTATTCGTGCAAATTATCCATAGAAAGAACGATTGCGGGAGCTGGGAAGTGAATACTTACCTAACGTTGATGCAAAACGATTGGAAACATCGAACACCACGTATTCGTGCAAATTATCGATGGTAAGAACGATTGCGGGAGCCGGGAAGTGAATCCTTACCTACTGTCACGTTCCAGGTTACTTCCGGAAGAGACATACTGTACGCACGCAGGATGAGTAACGGAAATTGAATGGGGAAGGTGAACGTAGGTTCTCGGGGTCGAATTCAAGATTCGCGCACGCCGAGAGGAAAGGTAAGTAGAGAAAAGGAAGAATCTCGGGGTCGAATGCAAGATTCGCGCACGCCGAGAGGAAAGGTAAGTAAAGGAACGGAAGAATCTCGGGGTCGAATGCAAGATTCGCGCACGCCGAGAGGAAAGGTAAGTAAAGAAAAAGGAAGAATCTCGGGGTCGAATGCAAGATTCGCGCACGCCGAGAGGAAAGGTAAGTAGATAAAATTAAGAATCTCGGGGTCGAATGCAAGATTCGCGCACGCCGAGAGGAAAGGTAAGTAAAGAAAGGAAAGGAAATACCTCGGGGTCGAATGCCAGATCCGCGCACGCCGAGAGGAAAGGTAAGTAAAGAAAGGAAAGGAAATACCTCGGGGTCGAATGCAAGATTCGCGCACGCCGAGAGGAAAGGTAAGTAAAGAAAAAGGAAGGGAAAGGAAGTTAGGAGTGCCGTACTATTACTGCGGAAGGATTGATCTGCAGCAATACCAATTCCTCGGATTCCAAACAATATTGAGAAATGTGAACGAAACCTCGTAAGGAACGAAATAATAAAACGACTCACCGAGCTGCAATGACGGGTTTGCGATCCTCGGGTAGACACGTATAATTTCTACCATCGGGTGAGCACCTCGAGTACTTGTCCCGATTGTACTTGCCACAGCTCTTCCGCTGTTATTTCGAAGTACTGTTCTGTGCACTCTGCGCACTGAGATGCTGGGCGGATGGAGGAGATTTCGTTGTTGCAGTGTGCACAAATGGAAATGCGTTGGGCTTCTTCGGCAGTGCTCATGTCATGCCAACCTCCTGATTGATATGCTTGTCCTTGTATGGGGGTCAACTGATTGTAACAGTTGATGCAAATTCGGCCCCAGTCGCTTATGTATATTCCTACTGTGGCGATAGTGGAACACCAAATGTCTAGCAGGGGTTTATAAATCTCTGGATAATCAGAGGGAAGGACGCCGTCCCAGGGACCCTGAAATTCCTGGTCCTCCTCTTCTTCGGCTTCTTCCCAAATATTGTAAGGGAGCTGCATTCGATAAATAATGCTGTGGTGCTGCGCGAAAGTTTCTTGAGGTTCACTGGCTTATTGTATTTATTAGAATAAGTCAAGAATACTTCGAAGTTCGTTGAGGTATTTATTGAAATAATCGTGAAATAATTCTATGTTCCTTAAGGTATTTATCGAAATAAGTCGTGAAATAATTCTATGTTCATTAAGGTATTTATTGAAATAAATCGTGGAATTAATTCTATGTTCCTTAAGGTATTTATTGAAATAAATCGTGAAATTATTCTAAGTTCTTTAAGATATTTATCGAAATAAATCGTGGAATTATTCTATGTTCGTTAAGGTATTTATCGAAATAAGTCGTGAAATAATTCTATGTTCATTAAGGTATTTATTGAAATAAATCGTGGAATTAATTCTATGTTCTTTAAGATATTTATCGAAATAAATCGCGGAATTATTCTATGTTCTTTAAGGTATTTATCGAAATAATTCACTGTATGATTCTAAAATCAAGACCGGTATATCAACGTTCACTGTCACTTGTAGATTGATTCACTGATGTGTAGGCGCTTGCTGATGATTGACTACTGACTATTCAGGTGGTGCCGGCTTATTTATACCCATCCCTGGAATCTCTGGTATGCGAGGAATGTCTGGTATGCGTGGTATGTCTGGTATGCGTGGTATGCGTGGTATGTTGACTGCTACTGGAGTCGATTGCTCTGGAATGCCAGTGATCCTCAACCGGCAGGGGTTCTCCATTGTACCGAGATTGGTTAAAATAAATTATATTAGTTAATTACAATATTGTTATATGGTGAATTCGGATAGGTTGTTTGATGATATCGTTTTGTAATAAAATATTTTAATAAATTGTATTGGTTAATTATGCGTCTTTTGTATTGTAGGTTCGGGTGTGTTATTTGATTTGATCATATTGTAGCGATATACTCGAGAGGATTCGAAAGGGGTTTTCTTCCTCGTGGAGTGAGGGCTTCTCTTGGGACGCGAAAGGGATTTCTTCCTCGTGGAGTGAGGGCTTCTCTTGGGACGCGAAAGGGGTTTCTTCCTCGTGGAGTGAGGGCTTCTCTTGGGACGCAAAAGGGGTTTCTTCCTCGTGGAGTGAGGGCTTCTCTCGAGTGTCGTTGTTCTTCGTTTAAGGTAATGGTGTTTTGTGTAGCGATGAGTTGGAATATTTAGAGATTTTATTTGTTTGCAGGTAGTCGGTGATGAGAAGAGAAATATAAGGTGAGTATCTTATGAGAGGAATTTATTTGTTCGAAAGCAGTCGATGATGAGAAATGTAATGTAAGGTAAGTATCTCGTTTGACTAGCGATGGGTAGGAGTAATAAGAGAGTTTATTTGTTCACAGGTAATCGGTGATGAGGAGCGCAACATAAGGTAAGTACCTCGTTTGACTAATGATGGGTTGGAGTAATAAGAGAGTTCGTTTGTTCACAGGTAATCGATGATGAGAAGCGCAACATAAGGTAAGTACCTCGTTTGACTAGCGATGGGTTGGAGTAATAAGAGAGTTCGTTTGTTCACAGGTAATCGATATAGTAAATAAAGGAAGAAAAATGTGAGCCGACATGCGGCAAAAAATGACGGCACGTCACACCTCCCCCCTTATTTTAAGAAATGCCTGCATTTCTTTAGCGGGAGACGTGGCTTGAACGAAAAATAACCTTTTCCCTTAATCCTGTATTAGTAGCAGGTAAAGGATATTCAATGAAATTGTTTTCCCTTATGTGAAGTGAAATTTATGTATGTTTAAATAAAATAAAAGCTTGTTTCCGTTTATTGCTTTTGCGTTGTGATTTCATAAAATAATTATAACCTTGCCTGATAACTAAAAATATATATTTTTTTTTTATTATTGTATCAGAGTAAAACAAATCAGTGTAAAATTAAGTTATTTCTCCTTAATTAGACGGATTAAAATTGAGGGTGGAGTATTTCGGAACGAACCGTCTTTGTTTTCTCTCGTTGTTAGTAGGAGATATATTGATTAAACTATAATTATTTTCATTAGTTGAACGAAATGAACTTAGTAATTATTTTGAAAAGAATAAAAGTTTAACATGTTAGAATGGTTAATAAGAAGGTAAGTATTGCATGATAAAAATAAAATAAAATGGATATATTTGTGGGCTCAGTAAATGGTGGACGTCGCATTGCCGCAGGGGCAGTCCAGCGATTACATCACAGCTCCTAGTAATTAAATTATTTGTTTTCTTTTTGTGTTTTTGAATTTTTTTGTTATAGTAGGTTAGCTTAGGCTTAGCAAAAATTAAATTTAGGAATAAGTAATAGTGTTAATAATTAAGTAGGGTAGATATAAGGAAGATTAATATAGTATGAATTAAACGTAGGATTAATTAATAAGGTTAAATAATTAAGGTAAATCGTTAAAGTCGAGCAGGATGTCGAGCCACTCGAGCTGCGCCGATTCCTGTTCGACTGGAGGAGCATTTGGGGTATGCGCGGGGGTGAAGTGTATGTCGCACACTTCAAATAATACCGATTCCTCTAAAGCGCCGTGCTCTACTCGGGAGGCGGTGGAGGTGTCCAACACTTCAATGACTGGCGGGGGTGGCGGAATCGTCGCCTCTAGATGTGCCAGGGAACGTTTAAAATGCTCGTCGACGGCGGTGGCTGCGTCGCCTTCGTGGTAAGTGATAATTGTGCAAGTGTCACTTACAACTTCCACGCGAGTCTCGGTTTTCGCCTGTTCCGTGGTCGGTACGGTGGCGGTTCTCGTGGGCGATTCCATTATCGGGGCTTCCGCGTTGACCGAGGACCGTACAAACGAAATTTTTCTTCTGGCCGGCAAAATTTCGTCCACTAAAATTTTAGGGAGCGCCTTACGGCGTGTTAATGGTGGAATTTTCTTCCTGGCTGCGCGGCAACAAGTGCCGGCAGCCTTGCAGCGTTTTCGGTTGCGGTTGTTTCCGGGCATGGTTGTACTCGAATGGTGGAACACGTGGCGCGGACTCGCACTTATAGGAGAGTTGGAATGCGAAGAATGTTAGTATGCTAGGAATGCTAAGAATGTTGGTATGCCAGGAATGTCGCGTATTTCTGCAGTGGTTCTCAACCTATTGTGACTTTTATCGAAATATTATTAGTGTGGCGGGTTGGCTAAGGTTTAACACAACTATATATGTATATACATTCGTTTCACTTCGTAATCCTAAGTTATATTTACATGACTGATATATACATATACGCCTATATCTGTATCTTATTATTGGTGTTTTTGTATTAATTTTAATGTAAATTAAATAAGATATCAATTTTTATGTAAGTGTAATTTTTTAGAGTATATAGTGTATAGGTATAAGGGGAGGAGCGATATCCGAAGGGATATCGACGCGTGTTGATAGTTTGTATTAAATTTTCGCAAGTGCGAGACTGTGATGAAGAGCGATAAGGGGGAGGGGCGATATCCAAGGGGATATCGACGTGCGGTGTTAATTCAGATTTGATCCTGAGAATTATTTTGGAGAAAATTAGAAATACCGTCTGAAAGAAATGAAAATTAAAAGGGGGGGAGAAAAAGGGGGAGCGATATCCAAGAGGATATCGACACGTAGAATTTAATTGGTGTTTCAAGATTTGTCGTGGGTAAATTTAGTGCTACTGGCGGTATGTAAAAAGGGGGAAAGGGGGGGGCGATATCCAAGAGGATATCGATACGTGTTGATTTTTAGTGGGTGATTTTCCGCGTTTTGTTCGCATGAATAACCTTGTAGCTGTTATTCCACGAAATCTTTAGGTTGTGCTGAGGAAGTACTTCAATGACCTTGTGCGGGCCAGTGTAATGATCCGCGAATTTACCCTTGCGGCTATTTTTTATTACAAACACCTCGTCTCCGGCTTGGAAGGTTTCCTCGTTTATACGACGATCGTAATACATTTTGTACCTTTCTTTAGCGCGTTTTAATCTATCCGCGGCGAGATTTTGTAATTCATTAATGCACTCCGTTAATCGCGAGAGGTAACCCCCGTAGGTTTCGTCGTCTGGGGTTTCGACCGGCCGCTGTTGGGCGGGGACCCGTGCTATTTTTCCGAAGACTAATTCATGTGGAGTATAGCCCGTACCTTCATGGAAACTCGTATTGTAGGAGAATGCCGCGAGATCGGTCCAGCTATCCCAATCGTCGTTTTGACTCACGTACATTTTCAAAAATTCTACTAACACTATATGAGATCTTTCTAAGGATCCATTTGATTGGGGATGGAACGCGGTGGTCTTACATTGTGCGATCCTGAATTTACGGGCAATGGTTTTCATAAACGCGCTGATGAAGTTCGATCCTTGGTCGGTGAGAACGGCTTTTGGTGCGCCGAATCGGCATATTAAATTCTTTATGAAGGCGTCGGCAACTTCCAGGGAGGTGGTGCCCTTCAGTGGTGCGCATACAAAGTATTTTGTGAGCAGATCTTGCATCGTTAATATGTATGTATTCCCGGATGGTGATATAGGGAGAGGACCTACTATGTCCATACCGATCTTGTCGAATGCTGCCCCAGGGGTGTCGGTTAAAATCATTGGTTGTCGAGTTTTGACCCGTACTAATTTCTTTTTCTGGCACAGCATGCAACTTTTTATGTATATCCTCACTTGTTGCTTCAATCCTTGCCAGTAATAATTTTGGCGGATTCTTTTTATCGTTTTTGTTACTCCTCTGTGTCCTCCTACGGCTGAAGAGTGGTTGTCTTGAATAATGGGTAACCTTAGAATTGCGTCGGGTATTTGCACCGTTTGCGTGCAAATGGTTAGTTGTAAGTTTTCCTCTATTAGTTTAGAGCGTATTTCGTATATTATTTCTTCCCAGGTGAGGGTTCCAATTTGGGGAGTTTTTGCGATGCTTGCTGATGACAATCGCAATTCTCGTACGACGTCCTTCAATGAATCGGTAGCACTATGGAAGATTCCTGGATCCACTGGGAAGTTGGCTTTCTCCTTGACGACTAAGCCAATGACCGTTTTTCCTCTGTGTTTCAGTACGCGTGCTCGCCCGAGCGTGAGGTCTCTTCTAATAGGGAGATCTGCGTACCTTCTTAGATTCTCTCCTCCATTGTCACAGGGGTTGCCATCTGCGGCCAAAAAGATTATTACGGGCCCGTGTTGGACGACCAAGGGGTCCGGACTGACGCGAATGGTGCCGCTGTAGTTCGGGTTTTGCGGAGTGGTTTCCGGTTGGTCGCTATCCGTGAGGCCATCGTCCGATTCTCCTGTAGAGTCGTCGTCTATACTGACGGGGAGATTAGGAGGCGTATCAGTTCCTTCTTCTGGATGCATTTCGGTTCGGCTGATAGGCTGAAATTCTGGTTCAGCTCTGCTGGTGGATGGCGTATTGCGGACTGATTGTAGCGGTGGCGTCGGTTCCATGTCCGAGATATCTTTGTGTTGGAGTCTCCTCGGAGGGTTGGGGTGACTAAAAATAGGTTCGTCCGAGTCTGTAGAGCTTTCTCGTCCTGTTTCCCAATGCAAATGTACGGGTCCATGATATCTGGGCCGTTTTCTGTTTTCAGGTCCGAGGAATAGTTCTGCGTCTGAGTCGGAACTCGATCGTGGGCGGATAGGACAGGTAACTGCTGTCGTTTTTTCGGGGGGATTACGGGAGAGCGCGTCGGCTACCTTATTAGATTTCCCCGGTTGGTATTGTATTTCATAATCGAATTCGGCTAGTTTTAGCCGCCATCGAACGAGTCGGGACGTTGGGTCCTTGACTCTATGGAGCCAGACCAACGGCTGGTGATCCGTGTATAGGATGAATTTTTTTCCGTATAGGTATGGTCGGAAATGGCTGGTGCAGTATACTATTGCAAGGAGTTCCTTCTCGATGGTGGAGTAATTCACTTCAGCTTGGCACAGCAGTCTGGATGCATATGCAAGGGGGAGTTCCTTATCCGCGTAAGTTTGAGAAATTACCCCTCCCACAGCATAATCGGACGCGTCCGTCGTGAGGTGGAATTCCTTTTCGAAGTCGGGAAATTGCAAAATAGGTTCACTGACCAACTTGTCCTTGAGATACTCGAAGGATTTTTGTTGCTGCACGTCCCAAACGAAGGTTGTCCCCTTTTTAAGGAGTGTCGTGAGGGGTCGCGCTTCCTTCGAGAAGTCTGGGATAAATCGCCTATAATACCCGGTCAATCCTAGGAATTGTTTAATACCTTTTGTTGTGCGGGGTGCAGGATAATTCGTGACGGAGATTATCTTCTGAGGATCGGGTCTTACGCCGTCCTGCGTGAGGATGTGGCCCAGATACGCCACTTCCTTTCGTAAAAATTGGCATTTACAGGGTTGTAATTTTAGGTTAGCTTCGCGCAGCCTATTGGCGAGCCTTCGAAATTTGATTTCGTGTTCACTAATTGAACTGCAATAGATAACAATATCATCTAAGTAGACGAACATTTCGGACCCTTGCAGCCCTGAAAGGACGTGATCCATAAGTCGCTGGAACGTCGCGGGTGCGTTGCGTAATCCGAAGGGCATTCTTGAGAATTCGTAATGCCCGTGTGGGGCCGAGAACGCAGTTTTCTGCGCGTGTTCTGGTTTCATAGGGATTTGGTGAAAACCAGAAACAAGATCGAACACTGAAAAATACTTGGCGCTGCCGAGCTGATCAAGTATATCTATGATATTTGGGAGCGGGTACGCGTCTGGAACTGTTTTTTGATTAAGCTGGCGATAATCAATTACCATTCTCCATTTTCGTTTCCCGTCGGCTCCTGGCTTTTTTGGAACTATCCAGAGAGGCGAACTGTACGGGGAGACGGATGGTTTGATAATTTCCTTCTTCAGCAGTTCCTCCATTTGTGTACGGATTTCTTCCTTGTGAATAGGAGGGAAGCGGTATTGTTTAGTAAACACGGGAATCGAGTCTGTGGTTTCTATGGAGTGGCTAATGGCGTGCGTATGGCCTAGGGGTTCGCTTGGCAAGTGGAATACGTCTTCATATTTGCTGACGAGTTGTCGGACGTGATCCTCTTCTTCCCGATTGAGGTCCTTCGGGGATATGAGGTGAAGTATCTCTGCAACTCGTGTTTGTTGGGTGAGCTCGTCCCTGTAAGGGGTTTCGCCGGGGGTGGACCCTTGTAATCCTTCTGTGGGGTTAATTTGATATGCTACCTTCTGATCCGCAATTTGGCATACGAGGGGTGTGGGCCTTTGTCCGTTTCGCTGGGTTCTTCCTTCTATGAGGGTTTCGCTAAGGGGGATGGGCCGGTTGCCCTTTTGAGAGTGGGGGTTCATCGTGTCTTCGGTTTGCTTCGGAGTCACGGCTTCCTCGGTATGCTTCACTTGGGGGTACGTTATGGGAGCTTCTTCAAATTTCTCCAGCTGGACTGGGGGTATCCGGATAATCGCCGGTTGCTCGTTGGTGTTAATGATTCGTATATTTGCCTTGCCATCCTGGTTTCGCACTAGGGCTTGTCCTGCGTATAGCCCTTCTCCTATGTCTATGCGTGGAATATATCCTTCCTCGATTTCAGGGTTAGTAACTGTCGCTTGTGCGACCACGCTGGTTCTCGGAGGTACTGTTACTTCGTCGATTTTGTTGAAAGGGACGAAATTGCCATTAAACGCTAGCCATCTATTTTTGAAATCCACCGTTACTCCACTTTCGGTTAGGAATCCCGAACCCAATAACCCTTGATAGCGTAGGGGTATAGTGTCTTCAACGACGTGAAATTGTACGGGGTAGTTGAATAAATTTGCTGTGAGGGTGCCTAGGGTGGGCACCATGTTTTCGGTGATTCCGATTAAATCGATTACGTTGTCCCTGTCGATCTCGCAGGGCGTCGTGATGCACGATTGTTTTATTAAGTTTACCTCTGCTCCCGTGTCGATCATCAAGTCCGTGGGAAAGTTTAATTGCGGGCTGCGGACGTTGATGGAGGGAACATTGTTGTAGGGGGAGAGGTGCACCTTGGCGATTCTGGGCGGAGTTGGTTCGTAGGCCGGAATGTATTTATCGGATGCGCATTTGTCCTGCCCGTTCCACGAGGCGCCTCCCTGTAATCTCGTGGGGGCTGGTCGTTTCCCGACATGTTTTGATCGCGCATTTTCTTACGGCATTCCGCGGCCAAGTGCCCTATTCTCCCGCAGTAGTTGCAGGTTCGCGTCTCAGGTCGACGTGGCGTATTATGATCCGTCGTTGGGTGTAGACGGTCGAAACCTCTTTCGTTATATCGTTCCGGGACCCGCGCAAGGGGCGGATGATTATTAGTCGGGTAGGTCCTGCACGATCGCGCGTCGTGTCCTTCCCGATTGCATAGTTGGCATAAAGTGCGGTGTGTCCTTTCTCCCATAAACCGGCGGCGATCGCGCTCGATCAATTTCGCTACTCGGACCGCTCTGTCGGATGCTTCATCCAAGGACGTCAATGTCGTGGGGTCCATCTGAGTGCGCATTGAAAGGGGAAGTCCGTCTAAAAATGATCTTAACGCTAGCTGATCGACATCGTATAACGCCGTCCTTGAGTTTCGATAATAATCAGCGTCTTCGTCGGTGATGGCGAATTTCAAGTCTTTTAGTCTTGAAATATAATCCAAAATGTGTTCATTTCTTCCAATTATGATGTTAGCTAGTTCGCCGCGGTAGTGATCGGAAGTTTTAGCGGGGGCGAACACCGTTTTTAGTCTGCCGATGAATGCGTTAACCGTATCAAAGCAGTAATCCTCCACGACCAAGTACGCGTGGTTTTGTAAACGGTTCCTTAATAAGCGCGCTAACTGAGGTTCGGACGCGGGAGGGATCATTTCTCGAGCTCGTCTGCACGCTCTCGCAAATTGCAGAATCGACATGTTATGTCCATCGAAGCGCGGTACCGTCTCGACGGCATCCTTCAGAGTGACCTGAAGTTTTCCGTACATTGTCGGTTCGATAAACGCGTCGTTACGCGGGTTTCCTTCGCGGTAACCGGAGGCAGGGGTTTCAAAATGTGTTTTAATGCGCTGTTTTCTTGTTAGCGCGTCCACTGCGTCCTGCAGACAGGCTATTTGTTTTGCGAGGTTTTCCAACCCGGAGGCGGTTTGGTGTGTTTGTTCTTCCTGCACCAAATCGTCGGCTGGACTAACAGGTCGCATTTGCTTGTTCATGAATAATTCGTAATGCTCTTCGATTTGAGCTTGTTTTTCGCGCAGGAGATTCAATTTATCTTGCAACGCGGCGGTCGACGCGTCGATGGCTCTGTTAGCATCCTCGACGGGGGTAGCGAGGGGGTTGGATCCGTATTCGTGAAAATTATCGATGGAAAGAACGATTGCGGGAGCCGGGAAGTGAATCCTTACCTAACGTTGATGCAAAACGATTGGAAACATCGAATAGCACGTATTCGTGCAAATTATCGATGGTAAGAACGATTGCGGGAGCCGGGAAGTGAATCCTTACCTACCGTCGATGCAAAACGATTGGAAACATCGAACATCACGTATTCGTGCAAATTATCGATAGAAAGATCGATTGCGGGACCTGGGAAGTGAATCCTTACCTACCGTCGATGCAAAACGATTGGATAATTGGCACGAATACGTGATGTTCGATGTTTCCAATCGTTTTGCATCAACGTTAGGTAAGGATTCACTTCCCGGCTCCCGCAATCGTTATTTCCATCGATAATTTGCACGAATACGTGCTATTCGATGTTTCCAATCGTTTTGCATCGACGTTAGGTAAGGATTCACTTCCCGGCTCCCGCAATCGTTCTTTCTATGGATAATTGGCACGAATACGTGATGTTCGATGTTTCCAATCGTTTTGCATCAACGTTAGGTAAGGATTCACTTCCCGGTTCCCGCAATCGTTCTTTCCATCGATAATTTGCACGAATACGTGCTATTCGATGTTTCCAATCGTTTTGCATCGACGGTAGGTTAGTATTCACTTCCCAGCTCCCGCAATCGTTCTTTCTATGGATAATTTGCACGAATACGTAATGTTCGATGTTTGCAATCGTTTTGCATCGACTGTAGGTAAGGATTCACTTCCCAGCTCCCGCAATCGTTCTTTCTATCGATAATTTGCACGAATACGTGATGTTCGATGTTTCCAATCGTTTTGCATCGACGTTAGGTAAGGATTCACTTCCCGGCTCCCGCAATCGTTCTTTCTATCGATAATTGGCACGAATACGTGATGTTCGATGTTTCCAATCGTTTTTCATTGACGGTAGGTAAGGATTCACTTCCCGGCTCCCGCAATCGTTCTTTCCATCGATAATTTGCACGAATACGTGCTATTCGATGTTTCCAATCGTTTTGCATCAACGGTAGGTAAGCATACCGTTGATGCAAAACGATTGGAAATTTCGAACATCACGTATTCGTGCAAATTATCGATAGAAAGAACGATTGCGGGAGCTGGGGAGTGAATCTTTACCTACCGTCGATGCAAAACAATTGGAAACATCGAACATTACGTATTCGTGCAAATTATCGATAGAAAGAACGATGCGGGAGCTGGGAAGTGAATCCTTACCTACCGTCGATGCAAAACGATTGGAAACATCGAATAGCACGTATTCGTGCAAATTATCGATGGAAAGAACGATTGCGGGAGCCGGGAAGTGAATGCTTACCTAACGTTGATGCAAAACGATTGGAAACATCGAACATAACGTATTCGTGCAAATTATCGATAGAAAGAACGATTGCGGGAGCTGGGAAGTGAATCCTTACCTACCGTCGATGCAAAACGATTGCAAACATCGAATAGCACGTATTCGTGCAAATTATCCATAGAAAGAACGATTGCGGGAGCTGGGAAGTGAATACTTACCTAACGTTGATGCAAAACGATTGGATACATCGAACACCACGTATTCGTGCAAATTATCGATGGAAAGAAAGATTGCGGGAGGCGGGAAGTGAATCCTTACCTAACGTTGATGCAAAACGATTGGAAACATCGAACATCACGTATTCGTGCAAATTATCGATAGAAAGAACAATTGCGGGAGCTGGGAAGTGAATCCTTACCTACCTTCGATGCAAAACGATTGCAAACATCGAATAGCACGTATTCGTGCAAATTATCCATAGAAAGAACGATTGCGGGAGCTGGGAAGTGAATACTTACCTAACGTTGATGCAAAACGATTGGAAACATCGAACACCACGTATTCGTGCAAATTATCGATGGTAAGAACGATTGCGGGAGCCGGGAAGTGAATCCTTACCTACCGTTGATGCAAAACGATTGAAAACATCGAACATTACGTATTCGTGCTAATTATCGATAGAAACAACGATTGCGGGAGCTGGGAAGTGAATCCTTACCTACCGTCGATGCAAAACGATTGGAAACATCGCATAGCACGTGTTACGTCCTCGTCGGGATCCGTGTTGCCCAACGGCAACGTGCGCCAAATCTTCAACAGGATACGCTCGCAATTTCGATCTGTGACTGGTCTCTTAGGACAGTCAACCGGGATCGGGACGTTAAGATGCGGTGGGGTCAGGAAAACAATTGGTATCGATTGTTTATGAGTTATATTTACGTCCACTTTCTTTTTTTTTTCTTATTTAATACAGTGGAGGCTGTTACATTATTCCTCGCGGAGAAATATAGTTTGAAATAACAACGTATGATACTCTTCCGGGACCGGCTCGCCTTCGGGGACGTTTGGTTGACCAGGGAACCGGTCGCTAATAAATACGGGATAATATCCCGGGTAATTCGGATAAATCTGTTGATGTGGCCACTCCTCGTCGCTGTCCGGAGGGTCAAGTTGCTGTTGCGGGGATGGAGGACTGACCGGGGGGTCGATATAGGGCCGGTAGTATTCGGGCGTGGTTGCCCTTGAATCTACTGAGGATGTAGTTGTCTGAGCCGGGGATGACGAGTAAACTAGTTGTCGTCTAGCGAAGGGCTGCGGAGTTTGTTCGGATGCGTGGGAGATGGGGGAGTATGAGATGGACAAAGGCGATGCGTGAGGCGAGGAAGGCAACACGGGTATTTGGGCGGAGGGACCCCGCGAAGTCGATGATGGACGGAACGGCCCCGGCGCCAGCGGTTGTCGAGTCGATCGGCGCCCGTGGAGAATCCAGCGTCAGGTCGACTGGCGCCGGTGGAGAATCTAACGTCAGGTCGATTAACGGCCCAGTCTCTTGCGCCAATTGCACGCGACGGGCGGCGATCAGCTCCCGGCGCCTGATATTGTGGCGGAGCCGCGACTGGACCCCTCTCCTACGCCTTCGCCTATTTCCAGCGGGCATCTACCGAACACATTCGGCGAGTAGTAAGTTGTTCGTATAAAATGGAAGACCGATGAAATGTCAAGTGTTACTGTTTATTAATGCTCACCTTTACCTATCGGTCGACTACAGTTGAGAGTACAAGTAACAAATGGTGGATCGTGCTGACGATTTGCCGCTTACAGGCACAACTACAACGAACTCGTCGAACTTCACCGTTAGACTACCGGATTGAACTTCACTCGTATAGAACTTGATGTTTCTAACTTCTCGGTTGGAACTGAACTGCCTTGCGACCGTTCGCTCCGGTCTTTTATTCCTCCCAGGTGCTGACGCAGCAGCCCCTACTGCCGCAGCCAGAAGATGCTGATGCAGCAGGGGCCACCGTCCTGGGAACGACTGTTCCGCGACGGTTCTCGCGCTTCGTATCTTTGCAACGTGTGCATTCCTGAGCGACAGTTGTTATCGCTCTCGCGACGGTTCTCGCGCTTCGTATCTTTGCAACGTGTGCATTCCTGAGCGACAGTTGTTATCGCTCTGGGAACGGATGCTGATGCATCGAGGTATATCGTCTTGTTCAGCGGATTATTACCCGATCCTTTCCCAGGCCTTGACTCTGGAATGCCCACGTGCGAGACAGCGCTATCCCTTCGCTATTGTCGTCAGCACTTATCCGTGCTTGTCCTTAACTTGAAAGGACAAACACGGATTGGTCCGCACACCCTGATTCGTCACGGTTCTTAATCTACGTATTCTTATAATCTATCTTATCATAGGTGAGTCAGCATACTCACGTTTACCCCTGGTTTCTTAACTTAAGAAGTTGCTTAGACTTAATGCTACCATCAGGACAATTATCAGTGTGTGTGTGTGTGTGTGTGGCCGTACGTCGATGTGTGGTAGAGAACTGCCCTGTATCCATATCGTGTGCCGATTCGGATGCGCGCTGCACCTACGGATCGTCACGTTTCGGAGGATCCCGGGACGTGACACACGTATTCGTGCAAATTATCGATGGAAAGAACGATTGCGGGAGCCGGGAAGTGAATCCTTAACTACCGTTGATGCAAAACGATTGAAAACATCGAACATTACGTATTCGTGCTAATTATCGATAGAAACAACGATTGCGGGAGCTGGGAAGTGAATACTTACCTACCGTCGATGCAAAACGATTGGAAACATCGAATAGCACGTATTCGTGAAAATTATCGATGGAAAGAACGATTGCGGGAGCCGGGAAGTGCATCCTTACCTAACGTTGATGCAAAACGATTGGAAACATCGAACATCACGTATTCGTGCCAATTATCCAATCGTTTTGCATCGACGGTAGGTAAGGATTCACTTCCCAGCTCCCGCAATGGTTCTTTCCATCGATAATTTGCACGAATACGTGCCATTCGATGTTTCCAATCGTTGTGCATCAACGGTAGGTAAGCATACCGTTGATTCAAAACGATTGGAAATTCCGAACATCACGTATTCGTGCAAATTATCGATAGAAAGAACGATTGCGGGAGCTGGGAAGTGAATCCTTACCTAACGTTGATGCAAAACGATTGGAAACATCGAATAGCACGTATTCGTGCAAATTATCGATGGAAAGAACGATTGCGGGAGCCGGGAAGTGAATCCTTACCTACAGTCGATGAAAAACAATTGCAAACATCGAACATTACGTATTCGTGCAAATTATCCATAGAAAGAACGATTGCGGGAGCTGGGAAGTGAATACTTACCTACCGTTGATGCAAAACGATTGGAAACATCGAATAGCACGTATTCGTGCAAATTATCGATGGTAAGAACGATTGCGGGAGCCGGGAAGTGAATCCTTACCTACCGTTGATGCAAAACGATTGAAAACATCGAACATTACGTATTCGTGCTAATTATCGATAGAAAGAACGATTGCGGGAGCTGGGAAGTGAATCCTTACCTACCGTCGATGCAAAACGATTGGAAACATCGAACATCACGTATTCGTGCCAATTATCCAATCGTTTTGCATCGACGGTAGGTAAGGATTCACTTCCCAGCTCCCGCAATGGTTCTTTCCATCGATAATTTGCACGAATACGTGCCATTCGATGTTTCCAATCGTTGTGCATCAACGGTAGGTAAGCATACCGTTGATTCAAAACGATTGGAAATTCCGAACATCACGTATTCGTGCAAATTATCGATAGAAAGAACGATTGCGGGAGCTGGGAAGTGAATCCTTACCTAACGTTGATGCAAAACGATTGGAAACATCGAATAGCACGTATTCGTGCAAATTATCGATGGAAAGAACGATTGCGGGAGCCGGGAAGTGAATCCTTACCTACAGTCGATGAAAAACAATTGCAAACATCGAACATTACGTATTCCTGCAAATTATCCATAGAAAGAACGATTGCGGGAGCTGGGAAGTGAATACTTACCTACCGTTGATGCAAAACGATTGGAAACATCGAATAGCACGTATTCGTGCAAATTATCGATGGTAAGAACGATTGCGGGAGCCGGGAAGTGAATCCTTACCTACCGTTGATGCAAAACGATTGAAAACATCGAACATTACGTATTCGTGCTAATTATCGATAGAAACAACGATTGCGGGAGCTGGGAAGTGAAGCCTTACCTACCGTCGATGCAAACGATTAGAAACATCGAATAGCACGTATTCGTGCAAATTATCGATGGAAAGAACGATTGCGGGAGCCGGGAAGTGAATCCTTACCTAACGTTGATGCAAAACGATTGGAAACATCGAATAGCACGTATTCGTGCAAATTATCGATGGTAAGAACGATTGCGGGAGCCGGGAAGTGAATCCTTACCTACCGTCGATGCAAAACGATTGGAAACATCGAACATCACGTATTCGTGCAAATTATCGATAGAAAGATCGATTGCGGGACCTGGGAAGTGAATCCTTACCTACCGTCGATGCAAAACGATTGGAAACATCGAATAGCACGTATTCGTGCAAATTATCGATGGTAAGAACGATTGCGGGAGCCGGGAAGTGAATCCTTACCTACCGTCGATGCAAAACGATTGGAAACATCGAACATCACGTATTCGTGCAAATTATCGATAGAAAGATCGATTGCGGGACCTGGGAAGTGAATCCTTACCTACCGTCGATGCAAAACGATTGGATAATTGGCACGAATACGTGCTGTTCGATGTTTCCAATCGTTTTGCATCAACGTTAGGTAAGGATTCACTTCCCGGCTCCCGCAATCGTTCTTTCCATCGATAATTTGCACGAATACGTGCTATTCGATGTTTCCAATCGTTTTGCATCGACGTTAGGTAAGGATTCACTTCCCGGCTCCCGCAATCGGTCTTTCTATCGATAATTGGCACGAATACGTGATGTTCGATGTTTCCAATCGTTTTGCATCAACGTTAGGTAAGGATTCACTTCCCGGTTCCCGCAATCGTTCTTTCCATCTATAATTTGCACGAATACGTGCTATTCGATGTTTCCAATAGTTTTGCATCGACGGTAGGTAAGGATTCACTTCCCAGCTCCCGCAATCGTTCTTTCTATCGATAATTAGCACGAATACGTAATGTTCGATGTTTTCAATCGTCTTGCATCAACGGTAGGTAAGGATTCACTTCCCGGCTCCCGCAATCGTTCTTACCATCGATAATTTGCACGAATACGTGCTATTCGATGTTTCCAATCGTTTTGCATCAACGGTAGGTAAGCATACCGTTGATGCAAATCGATTGGAAATTTCGAACATCACGTATTCGTGCATATTATCGATAGAAACAACGATTGCGGGAGCTGGGAAGTGAAGCCTTACCTACCGTCGATGCAAACGATTAGAAACATCGAATAGCACGTATTCGTGCAAATTATCGATGGAAAGAACGATTGCGGGAGCCGGGAAGTGAATCCTTACCTACCGTTGATGCAAAACGATTGGAAACATCGAATAGCACGTATTCGTGCAAATTATCGATGGTAAGAACGATTGCGGGAGCCGGGAAGTGAATCCTTACCTACCGTTGATGCAAAACGATTGAAAAATCGAACATTACGTATTCGTGCTAATTATCGATAGAAACAACGATTGCGGGAGCTGGGAAGTGAAGCCTTACCTACCGTCGATGCAAACGATTAGAAACATCGAATAGCACGTATTCGTGCAAATTATCGATGGAAAGAACGATTGCGGGAGCCGAGAAGTGAATCCTTACCTAACGTTGATGCAAAACGATTGGAAACATCGAATAGCACGTATTCGTGCAAATTATCGATGGTAAGAACGATTGCGGGAGCCGGGAAGTGAATCCTTACCTACCGTCGATGCAAAACGATTGGAAACATCGAACATCACGTATTCGTGCAAATTATCGATAGAAAGATCGATTGCGGGACCTGGGAAGTGAATCCTTACCTACCGTCGATGCAAAACGATTGGATAATTGGCACGAATACGTGATGTTCGATGTTTCCAATCGTTTTGCATCAACGTTAGGTAAGGATTCACTTCCCGGCTCCCGCAATCGTTCTTTCCATCGATAATTTGCACGAATACGTGCTATTCGATGTTTCCAATCGTTTTGCATCGACGTTAGGTAAGGATTCACTTCCCGGTTCCCGCAATCGTTCTTTCCATCTATAATTTGCACGAATACGTGCTATTCGATGTTTCCAATAGTTTTGCATCGACGGTAGGTAAGGATTCACTTCCCAGCTCCCGCAATCGTTCTTTCTATCGATAATTAGCACGAATACGTAATGTTCGATGTTTTCAATCGTCTTGCATCAACGGTAGGTAAGGATTCACTTCCCGGCTCCCGCAATCGTTCTTACCATCGATAATTTGCACGAATACGTGCTATTCGATGTTTCCAATCGTTTTGCATCAACGGTAGGTAAGCATACCGTTGATGCAAATCGATTGGAAATTTCGAACATCACGTATTCGTGCATATTATCGATAGAAACAACGATTGCGGGAGCTGGGAAGTGAAGCCTTACCTACCGTCGATGCAAACGATTAGAAACATCGAATAGCACGTATTCGTGCAAATTATCGATGGAAAGAACGATTGCGGGAGCCGGGAAGTGAATCCTTACCTACCGTTGATGCAAAACGATTGGAAACATCGAATAGCACGTATTCGTGCAAATTATCGATGGTAAGAACGATTGCGGGAGCCGGGAAGTGAATCCTTACCTACCGTTGATGCAAAACGATTGAAAAATCGAACATTACGTATTCGTGCTAATTATCGATAGAAACAACGATTGCGGGAGCTGGGAAGTGAAGCCTTACCTACCGTCGATGCAAACGATTAGAAACATCGAATAGCACGTATTCGTGCAAATTATCGATGGAAAGAACGATTGCGGGAGCCGGGAAGTGAATCCTTACCTAACGTTGATGCAAAACGATTGGAAACATCGAATAGCACGTATTCGTGCAAATTATCGATGGTAAGAACGATTGCGGGAGCCGGGAAGTGAATCCTTACCTACCGTCGATGCAAAACGATTGGAAACATCGAACATCACGTATTCGTGCAAATTATCGATAGAAAGATCGATTGCGGGACCTGGGAAGTGAATCCTTACCTACCGTCGATGCAAAACGATTGGATAATTGGCACGAATACGTGATGTTCGATGTTTCCAATCGTTTTGCATCAACGTTAGGTAAGGATTCACTTCCCGGCTCCCGCAATCGTTCTTTCCATCGATAATTTGCACGAATACGTGCTATTCGATGTTTCCAATAGTTTTGCATCGACGGTAGGTAAGGATTCACTTCCCAGCTCCCGCAATCGTTCTTTCTATCGATAATTAGCACGAATACGTAATGTTCGATGTTTTCAATCGTCTTGCATCAACGGTAGGTAAGGATTCACTTCCCGGCTCCCGCAATCGTTCTTACCATCGATAATTTGCACGAATACGTGCTATTCGATGTTTCCAATCGTTTTGCATTGTTACGTCCTGGTTTGATTGTTCTCGTTAATTCCTTGATGAACCAATCGAGACGCAACTATATGATTTTATTCTTGTGTACTTGTGTAGATATCGTTGTCAATAGTAGGGTACGTTCGCATTTTTGATCGTGACTATTCCCAGGGTAGGGTTAAGTCAACCAGCATCGGGAACGTTGGGATAATAACGATTGTATATTGGTTATTTGTTACCGTATACGTGTAGTCGTTGTTATTATTGCGGTGCCTTGTTACGTTCGTGATATGGTCCGTAACGGGGATCGTGAGGTGGCAGGCCATCCACGCATAGACGCTCCGAGGGTAGTTCGATGGTGCAGAACTTCCAGGCGGGATGCGAACTCGTTCCGAGTTCTCCTTCCTTGTGGCTGTCGGAATGGGGTGTGACCACTCCCAAGAGATGTTGCTTCGTGAGTAGCGGTTTGTAATATGCCCGCACCAAACGACGTACTTGTTCTTTACGACCGGCACGGTGAATTTTAGCCATCGAGCTTATTTAATTCGGATATGGTTTCTGATTAACAATAGCGACAACTGAATTGTACTGTGCAGGAAAGCCGTGCGTATAACTCGAGCAGATCGTCTTCTCAAAGAGAATACACCAGCGATGCCTGCGAAAACTATGAGCAGATCGTCTTCTCGATATGGTTCGTAATAGAATTCAGAGTCCAGCCAGAAAATATTATTTAATGCGAAAAGCTCGATGTCTGATTTAAGGTACACTCGTAAATGAATTAGAGAACACTGTGTCTAATGAACATGATAACAACTATATTCTATCACTTGGTAGTTACACTGGGTTACAAGATTTAATTATAACTAACAACACGAAGTTACTTGGCTGACTCTCGGATCAGAACTGTTTGTGATGTTCTCGGCTGCCTAAGCAGAACTGACTGTGTGTACTCACTATGATTGACGTCGATTATCGATGTGTATGGTCCGACTGCCGTAGCAGAACTAACTTTCCAGTAGCTGCTCAGCTCCTTTTATTCTTATAAAGTGCTGATGCAGCTGGCGACTGTCTGTCGTCACTGGATACTTTGTACGTGGTAACGAATGCTGACGCGACAGTCTCATCTCTCCGCGAACGGATGTTGTTGCGACAAGTCCGTCGCTGGGAAGATGCAATCTGATCTGTTCACAAAGTTTCTCGAGGCCAGAATGCAGACGTGCAGGATAATGGAATCGTGCTAATCTTATTCAGCACTTTTATGTTTAATGCTGACTTGGCGTCCATACTTCTGTGCATGCACTTCCAGCAGCGAGAGCTCAGTCTGTTGCGCGACTCTGAACGGGACGGTAGTGTTAGCGACTTACATCAATGGTCGCGCTCCTTCTTATCTTATGTCACTTCGTGGTTCATTGTGGTTACTCAAAAGTCTTTTCCCCTTGATTTAAAAGTGATTTTAATTGAATAAATATATTTGTATTGTAGTTTTTGAGCAATCATACGGAACATTAAAACCGCAGTGCAGCATAAGTGATTTTGTGATATCTGTGATTCCAGATGCCGAATTCTGAGA
Source organism: Nomada ferruginata (assembly GCA_963583965.1). NCBI lineage: Eukaryota > Metazoa > Arthropoda > Insecta > Hymenoptera > Apidae > Nomada > Nomada ferruginata. Next base: position 3,552,792 of record OY757218.1, read on the forward strand.
TAGCCGCACCGCGTTTGTTTTGGTGAGTGACTTTTACTTATTTTAAGTGATACCATATAAACGAATCAGTATGTTCACAATTCAACGGCAATATTCCTATATTATATTGTGTTTCTTAATTGAATCCTAGTCAAGGCATAGCTTGGAGTACGTGTAGAACGTGCTGATTCGTTTGAGGTTTATGAATAGACATTGTTACGTTCCGGTCAGTCCCGGGACGTGACAGCATCAACGGTAGGTAAGTATTCACTTCCCAGCTCCCGCAATCGTTCTTTCTATGGATAATTTGCACGAATACGTAATGTTCGATGTTTGCAATCGTTTTGCATCGACTGTAGGTAAGGATTCACTTCCCAGCTCCCGCAATCGTTCTTTCTATCGATAATTTGCACGAATACGTGATGTTCGATGTTTCCAATCGTTTTGCATCAACGTTAGGTAAGGATCCACTTCCCGGCTCCCGCAATCGTTCTTTCCATCTATAATTTGCACGAATACGTGCTATTCGATGTTTCCAATAGTTTTGCATCGACGGTAGGTAAGGATTCACTTCCCAGCTCCCGCAATCGTTCTTTCTATCGATAATTAGCACGAATACGTAATGTTCGATGTTTTCAATCGTCTTGCATCAACGGTAGGTAAGGATTCACTTCCCGGCTCCCGCAATCGTTCTTACCATCGATAATTTGCACGAATACGTGCTATTCGATGTTTCCAATCGTTTTGCATCAACGGTAGGTAAGCATACCGTTGATGCAAATCGATTGGAAATTTCGAACATCACGTATTCGTGCATATTATCGATAGAAACAACGATTGCGGGAGCTGGGAAGTGAAGCCTTACCTACCGTCGATGCAAACGATTAGAAACATCGAATAGCACGTATTCGTGCAAATTATCGATGGAAAGAACGATTGCGGGAGCCGGGAAGTGAATCCTTACCTACCGTTGATGCAAAACGATTGGAAACATCGAATAGCACGTATTCGTGCAAATTATCGATGGTAAGAACGATTGCGGGAGCCGGGAAGTGAATCCTTACCTACCGTTGATGCAAAACGATTGAAAAATCGAACATTACGTATTCGTGCTAATTATCGATAGAAACAACGATTGCGGGAGCTGGGAAGTGAAGCCTTACCTACCGTCGATGCAAACGATTAGAAACATCGAATAGCACGTATTCGTGCAAATTATCGATGGAAAGAACGATTGCGGGAGCCGAGAAGTGAATCCTTACCTAACGTTGATGCAAAACGATTGGAAACATCGAATAGCACGTATTCGTGCAAATTATCGATGGTAAGAACGATTGCGGGAGCCGGGAAGTGAATCCTTACCTACCGTCGATGCAAAACGATTGGAAACATCGAACATCACGTATTCGTGCAAATTATCGATAGAAAGATCGATTGCGGGACCTGGGAAGTGAATCCTTACCTACCGTCGATGCAAAACGATTGGATAATTGGCACGAATACGTGATGTTCGATGTTTCCAATCGTTTTGCATCAACGTTAGGTAAGGATTCACTTCCCGGCTCCCGCAATCGTTCTTTCCATCGATAATTTGCACGAATACGTGCTATTCGATGTTTCCAATCGTTTTGCATCGACGTTAGGTAAGGATTCACTTCCCGGTTCCCGCAATCGTTCTTTCCATCTATAATTTGCACGAATACGTGCTATTCGATGTTTCCAATAGTTTTGCATCGACGGTAGGTAAGGATTCACTTCCCAGCTCCCGCAATCGTTCTTTCTATCGATAATTAGCACGAATACGTAATGTTCGATGTTTTCAATCGTCTTGCATCAACGGTAGGTAAGGATTCACTTCCCGGCTCCCGCAATCGTTCTTACCATCGATAATTTGCACGAATACGTGCTATTCGATGTTTCCAATCGTTTTGCATCAACGGTAGGTAAGCATACCGTTGATGCAAATCGATTGGAAATTTCGAACATCACGTATTCGTGCATATTATCGATAGAAACAACGATTGCGGGAGCTGGGAAGTGAAGCCTTACCTACCGTCGATGCAAACGATTAGAAACATCGAATAGCACGTATTCGTGCAAATTATCGATGGAAAGAACGATTGCGGGAGCCGGGAAGTGAATCCTTACCTACCGTTGATGCAAAACGATTGGAAACATCGAATAGCACGTATTCGTGCAAATTATCGATGGTAAGAACGATTGCGGGAGCCGGGAAGTGAATCCTTACCTACCGTTGATGCAAAACGATTGAAAAATCGAACATTACGTATTCGTGCTAATTATCGATAGAAACAACGATTGCGGGAGCTGGGAAGTGAAGCCTTACCTACCGTCGATGCAAACGATTAGAAACATCGAATAGCACGTATTCGTGCAAATTATCGATGGAAAGAACGATTGCGGGAGCCGGGAAGTGAATCCTTACCTAACGTTGATGCAAAACGATTGGAAACATCGAATAGCACGTATTCGTGCAAATTATCGATGGTAAGAACGATTGCGGGAGCCGGGAAGTGAATCCTTACCTACCGTCGATGCAAAACGATTGGAAACATCGAACATCACGTATTCGTGCAAATTATCGATAGAAAGATCGATTGCGGGACCTGGGAAGTGAATCCTTACCTACCGTCGATGCAAAACGATTGGATAATTGGCACGAATACGTGATGTTCGATGTTTCCAATCGTTTTGCATCAACGTTAGGTAAGGATTCACTTCCCGGCTCCCGCAATCGTTCTTTCCATCGATAATTTGCACGAATACGTGCTATTCGATGTTTCCAATAGTTTTGCATCGACGGTAGGTAAGGATTCACTTCCCAGCTCCCGCAATCGTTCTTTCTATCGATAATTAGCACGAATACGTAATGTTCGATGTTTTCAATCGTCTTGCATCAACGGTAGGTAAGGATTCACTTCCCGGCTCCCGCAATCGTTCTTACCATCGATAATTTGCACGAATACGTGCTATTCGATGTTTCCAATCGTTTTGCATTGTTACGTCCTGGTTTGATTGTTCTCGTTAATTCCTTGATGAACCAATCGAGACGCAACTATATGATTTTATTCTTGTGTACTTGTGTAGATATCGTTGTCAATAGTAGGGTACGTTCGCATTTTTGATCGTGACTATTCCCAGGGTAGGGTTAAGTCAACCAGCATCGGGAACGTTGGGATAATAACGATTGTATATTGGTTATTTGTTACCGTATACGTGTAGTCGTTGTTATTATTGCGGTGCCTTGTTACGTTCGTGATATGGTCCGTAACGGGGATCGTGAGGTGGCAGGCCATCCACGCATAGACGCTCCGAGGGTAGTTCGATGGTGCAGAACTTCCAGGCGGGATGCGAACTCGTTCCGAGTTCTCCTTCCTTGTGGCTGTCGGAATGGGGTGTGACCACTCCCAAGAGATGTTGCTTCGTGAGTAGCGGTTTGTAATATGCCCGCACCAAACGACGTACTTGTTCTTTACGACCGGCACGGTGAATTTTAGCCATCGAGCTTATTTAATTCGGATATGGTTTCTGATTAACAATAGCGACAACTGAATTGTACTGTGCAGGAAAGCCGTGCGTATAACTCGAGCAGATCGTCTTCTCAAAGAGAATACACCAGCGATGCCTGCGAAAACTATGAGCAGATCGTCTTCTCGATATGGTTCGTAATAGAATTCAGAGTCCAGCCAGAAAATATTATTTAATGCGAAAAGCTCGATGTCTGATTTAAGGTACACTCGTAAATGAATTAGAGAACACTGTGTCTAATGAACATGATAACAACTATATTCTATCACTTGGTAGTTACACTGGGTTACAAGATTTAATTATAACTAACAACACGAAGTTACTTGGCTGACTCTCGGATCAGAACTGTTTGTGATGTTCTCGGCTGCCTAAGCAGAACTGACTGTGTGTACTCACTATGATTGACGTCGATTATCGATGTGTATGGTCCGACTGCCGTAGCAGAACTAACTTTCCAGTAGCTGCTCAGCTCCTTTTATTCTTATAAAGTGCTGATGCAGCTGGCGACTGTCTGTCGTCACTGGATACTTTGTACGTGGTAACGAATGCTGACGCGACAGTCTCATCTCTCCGCGAACGGATGTTGTTGCGACAAGTCCGTCGCTGGGAAGATGCAATCTGATCTGTTCACAAAGTTTCTCGAGGCCAGAATGCAGACGTGCAGGATAATGGAATCGTGCTAATCTTATTCAGCACTTTTATGTTTAATGCTGACTTGGCGTCCATACTTCTGTGCATGCACTTCCAGCAGCGAGAGCTCAGTCTGTTGCGCGACTCTGAACGGGACGGTAGTGTTAGCGACTTACATCAATGGTCGCGCTCCTTCTTATCTTATGTCACTTCGTGGTTCATTGTGGTTACTCAAAAGTCTTTTCCCCTTGATTTAAAAGTGATTTTAATTGAATAAATATATTTGTATTGTAGTTTTTGAGCAATCATACGGAACATTAAAACCGCAGTGCAGCATAAGTGATTTTGTGATATCTGTGATTCCAGATGCCGAATTCTGAGATAGCCGCACCGCGTTTGTTTTGGTGAGTGACTTTTACTTATTTTAAGTGATACCATATAAACGAATCAGTATGTTCACAATTCAACGGCAATATTCCTATATTATATTGTGTTTCTTAATTGAATCCTAGTCAAGGCATAGCTTGGAGTACGTGTAGAACGTGCTGATTCGTTTGAGGTTTATGAATAGACATTGTTACGTTCCGGTCAGTCCCGGGACGTGACAGCATCAACGGTAGGTAAGTATTCACTTCCCAGCTCCCGCAATCGTTCTTTCTATGGATAATTTGCACGAATACGTAATGTTCGATGTTTGCAATCGTTTTGCATCGACTGTAGGTAAGGATTCACTTCCCAGCTCCCGCAATCGTTCTTTCTATCGATAATTTGCACGAATACGTGATGTTCGATGTTTCCAATCGTTTTGCATCAACGTTAGGTAAGGATCCACTTCCCGGCTCCCGCAATCGTTCTTTCCATCGATAATTTGCACGAATACGTGCTATTCGATGTTTCCAATCGTTTTGCATCGACGTTAGGTAAGGATTCACTTCCCGGCTCCCGCAATCGTTCTTTCTATCGATAATTGGCACGAATACGTGATGTTCGATGTTTCCAATCGTTTTTCATTGACGGTAGGTAAGGATTCACTTCCCGGCTCCCGCAATCGTTCTTTCCATCGATAATTTGCACGAATACGTGCTATTCGATGTTTCCAATCGTTTTGCATCGACGGTAGGTAAGGATTCACTTCCCAGCTCCCGCAATCGTTCTTTCTATCGATAATTTGCACGAATACGTGATGTTCGATGTTTCCAATCGTTTTGCATCAACGTTAGGTAAGGATCCACTTCCCGGCTCCCGCAATCGTTCTTTCCATCGATAATTTGCACGAATACGTGCTATTCGATGTTTCCAATCGTTTTGCATCAACGGTAGGTAAGCATACCGTTGATGCAAATCGATTGGAAATTTCGAACATCACCTATTCGTGCAAATTATCGATGGAAAGAACCATTGCGGGAGCTGGGAAGTGAATCCTTACCTACCGTCGATGAAAAACGATTGGATAATTGGCACGAATACGTGATGTTCGATGTTTCCAATCGTTTTGCATCAACGTTAGGTAAGGATGCACTTCCCGGCTCCCGCAATCGTTCTTTCCATCGATAATTTTCACGAATACGTGCTATTCGATGTTTCCAATCGTTTTGCATCGACGGTAGGTAAGGATTCACTTCCCAGCTCCCGCAATCGTTGTTTCTATCGATAATTAGCACGAATACGTAATGTTCGATGTTTTCAATCGTTTTGCATCAACGGTAGGTAAGGATTCACTTCCCGGCTCCCGCAATCGTTCTTACCATCGATAATTTGCACGAATACGTGCTATTCGATGTTTCCAATCGTTTTGCATCGACGGTAGGTAAGGATTCACTTCCCAGCTCCCGCAATCGTTCTTTCTATCGATAATTTGCACGAATACGTTATGTTCGATGTTTCCAATCGTTTTGCATCAACGTTAGGTAAGCATTCACTTCCCGGCTCCCGCAATCGTTCTTTCCATCGATAATTTGCACGAATACGTGCTATTCGATGTTTCCAATCGTTTTGCATCGACGGTAGGTAAGGATTCACTTCCCAGCTCCCGCATCGTTCTTTCTATCGATAATTTGCACGAATACGTAATGTTCGATATTTCCAATCGTTTTGCATCAACGGTATGCTTACCTACCGTTGATGCAAAACGATTGGAAACATCGAATGGCACGTATTCGTGCAAATTATCGATGGAAAGAACGATTGCGGGAGCTGGGAAGTGAATCCTTACCTACCGTCGATGCAAAACGATTGGAAACATCGAACATTACGTATTCGTGCAAATTATCGATGGTAAGAACGATTGCGGGAGCCGGGAAGTGAATCCTTACCTACCGTTGATGCAAAACGATTGAAAAATCGAACATTACGTATTCGTGCTAATTATCGATAGAAACAACGATTGCGGGAGCTGGGAAGTGAAGCCTTACCTACCGTCGATGCAAACGATTAGAAACATCGAATAGCACGTATTCGTGCAAATTATCGATGGAAAGAACGATTGCGGGAGCCGGGAAGTGAATCCTTACCTAACGTTGATGCAAAACGATTGGAAACATCGAATAGCACGTATTCGTGCAAATTATCGATGGTAAGAACGATTGCGGGAGCCGGGAAGTGAATCCTTACCTACCGTCGATGCAAAACGATTGGAAACATCGAACATCACGTATTCGTGCAAATTATCGATAGAAAGATCGATTGCGGGACCTGGGAAGTGAATCCTTACCTACCGTCGATGCAAAACGATTGGATAATTGGCACGAATACGTGATGTTCGATGTTTCCAATCGTTTTGCATCAACGTTAGGTAAGGATTCACTTCCCGGCTCCCGCAATCGTTCTTTCCATCGATAATTTGCACGAATACGTGCTATTCGATGTTTCCAATCGTTTTGCATCGACGTTAGGTAAGGATTCACTTCCCGGCTCCCGCAATCGGTCTTTCTATCGATAATTGGCACGAATACGTGATGTTCGATGTTTCCAATCGTTTTGCATCAACGTTAGGTAAGGATTCACTTCCCGGTTCCCGCAATCGTTCTTTCCATCTATAATTTGCACGAATACGTGCTATTCGATGTTTCCAATAGTTTTGCATCGACGGTAGGTAAGGATTCACTTCCCAGCTCCCGCAATCGTTCTTTCTATCGATAATTAGCACGAATACGTAATGTTCGATGTTTTCAATCGTCTTGCATCAACGGTAGGTAAGGATTCACTTCCCGGCTCCCGCAATCGTTCTTACCATCGATAATTTGCACGAATACGTGCTATTCGATGTTTCCAATCGTTTTGCATTGTTACGTCCTGGTTTGATTGTTCTCGTTAATTCCTTGATGAACCAATCGAGACGCAACTATATGATTTTATTCTTGTGTACTTGTGTAGATATCGTTGTCAATAGTAGGGTACGTTCGCATTTTTGATCGTGACTATTCCCAGGGTAGGGTTAAGTCAACCAGCATCGGGAACGTTGGGATAATAACGATTGTATATTGGTTATTTGTTACCGTATACGTGTAGTCGTTGTTATTATTGCGGTGCCTTGTTACGTTCGTGATATGGTCCGTAACGGGGATCGTGAGGTGGCAGGCCATCCACGCATAGACGCTCCGAGGGTAGTTCGATGGTGTAGAACTTCCAGGCGGGATGCGAACTCGTTCCGAGTTCTCCTTCCTTGTGGCTGTCGGAATGGGGTGTGACCACTCCCAAGAGATGTTGCTTCGTGAGTAGCGGTTTGTAATATGCCCGCACCAAACGACGTACTTGTTCTTTACGACCGGCACGGTGAATTTTAGCCATCGAGCTTATTTAATTCGGATATGGTTTCTGATTAACAATAGCGACAACTGAATTGTACTGTGCAGGAAAGCCGTGCGTATAACTCGAGCAGATCGTCTTCTCAAAGAGAATACACCAGCGATGCCTGCGAAAACTATGAGCAGATCGTCTTCTCGATATGGTTCGTAATAGAATTCAGAGTCCAGCCAGAAAATATTATTTAATGCGAAAAGCTCGATGTCTGATTTAAGGTACACTCGTAAATGAATTAGAGAACACTGTGTCTAATGAACATGATAACAACTATATTCTATCACTTGGTAGTTACACTGGGTTACAAGATTTAATTATAACTAACAACACGAAGTTACTTGGCTGACTCTCGGATCAGAACTGTTTGTGATGTTCTCGGCTGCCTAAGCAGAACTGACTGTGTGTACTCACTATGATTGACGTCGATTATCGATGTGTATGGTCCGACTGCCGTAGCAGAACTAACTTTCCAGTAGCTGCTCAGCTCCTTTTATTCTTATAAAGTGCTGATGCAGCTGGCGACTGTCTGTCGTCACTGGATACTTTGTACGTGGTAACGAATGCTGACGCGACAGTCTCATCTCTCCGCGAACGGATGTTGTTGCGACAAGTCCGTCGCTGGGAAGATGCAATCTGATCTGTTCACAAAGTTTCTCGAGGCCAGAATGCAGACGTGCAGGATAATGGAATCGTGCTAATCTTATTCAGCACTTTTATGTTTAATGCTGACTTGGCGTCCATACTTCTGTGCATGCACTTCCAGCAGCGAGAGCTCAGTCTGTTGCGCGACTCTGAACGGGACGGTAGTGTTAGCGACTTACATCAATGGTCGCGCTCCTTCTTATCTTATGTCACTTCGTGGTTCATTGTGGTTACTCAAAAGTCTTTTCCCCTTGATTTAAAAGTGATTTTAATTGAATAAATATATTTGTATTGTAGTTTTTGAGCAATCATACGGAACATTAAAACCGCAGTGCAGCATAAGTGATTTTGTGATATCTGTGATTCCAGATGCCGAATTCTGAGATAGCCGCACCGCGTTTGTTTTGGTGAGTGACTTTTACTTATTTTAAGTGATACCATATAAACGAATCAGTATGTTCACAATTCAACGGCAATATTCCTATATTATATTGTGTTTCTTAATTGAATCCTAGTCAAGGCATAGCTTGGAGTACGTGTAGAACGTGCTGATTCGTTTGAGGTTTATGAATAGACATTGTTACGTTCCGGTCAGTCCCGGGACGTGACAGCATCAACGGTAGGTAAGTATTCACTTCCCAGCTCCCGCAATCGTTCTTTCTATGGATAATTTGCACGAATACGTAATGTTCGATGTTTGCAATCGTTTTGCATCGACTGTAGGTAAGGATTCACTTCCCAGCTCCCGCAATCGTTCTTTCTATCGATAATTTGCACGAATACGTGATGTTCGATGTTTCCAATCGTTTTGCATCAACGTTAGGTAAGGATCCACTTCCCGGCTCCCGCAATCGTTCTTTCCATCGATAATTTGCACGAATACGTGCTATTCGATGTTTCCAATCGTTTTGCATCGACGTTAGGTAAGGATTCACTTCCCGGCTCCCGCAATCGTTCTTTCTATCGATAATTGGCACGAATACGTGATGTTCGATGTTTCCAATCGTTTTTCATTGACGGTAGGTAAGGATTCACTTCCCGGCTCCCGCAATCGTTCTTTCCATCGATAATTTGCACGAATACGTGCTATTCGATGTTTCCAATCGTTTTGCATCGACGGTAGGTAAGGATTCACTTCCCAGCTCCCGCAATCGTTCTTTCTATCGATAATTTGCACGAATACGTGATGTTCGATGTTTCCAATCGTTTTGCATCAACGTTAGGTAAGGATCCACTTCCCGGCTCCCGCAATCGTTCTTTCCATCGATAATTTGCACGAATACGTGCTATTCGATGTTTCCAATCGTTTTGCATCAACGGTAGGTAAGCATACCGTTGATGCAAATCGATTGGAAATTTCGAACATCACGTATTCGTGCAAATTATCGATAGAAAGAACGATTGCGGGAGCTGGGAAGTGAATCGTTACCTACCGTCGATGCAAAACGATTGCAAACATCGAATAGCACGTATTCGTGCAAATTATCCATAGAAAGAACGATTGCGGGAGCTGGGAAGTGAATACTTACCTAACGTTGATGCAAAACGATTGGAAACATCGAACACCACGTATTCGTGCAAATTATCGATGGAAAGAACGATTGCGGGAGCCGGGAAGTGAATCCTTACCTACCGTTGATGCAAAACGATTGGATAATTGGCACGAATACGTGATATTCGATGTTTCCAATCGTTTTGCATCGACGGTAGGTAACGATTCACTTCCCAGCTCCCGCAATCGTTCTTTCCATCGATAATTTGCACGAATACGTAATGTTCGATGTTTCCAATCGTTTTGCATCGACGGTAGGTAAGGATTCACTTCCCAGCTCCCGCAATCGTTCTTTCCATCGATAATTTGCACGAATACGTGCCATTCGATGTTTCCAATCGTTTTGCATCAACGGTAGGTAAGCATACCGTTGATGCAAAACGATTGGAAATATCGAACATAACGTATTCGTGCAAATTATCGATAGAAAGAACGATTGCGGGAGCTGGGAAGTGAATCCTTACCTACCGTCGATGCAAAACGATTGGAAACATCGAATAGCACGTATTCGTGCAAATTATCGATGGTAAGAACGATTGCGGGAGCCGGGAAGTGAATCCTTACCTACCGTTGATGCAAAACGATTGAAAACATCGAACATTACGTATTCGTGCTAATTATCGATAGGAACAACGATTGCGGGAGCTGGGAAGTGAATCCTTACCTACCGTCGATGCAAAACGATTGGAAACATCGAATAGCACGTATTCGTGAAAATTATCGATGGAAAGAACGATTGCGGGAGCCGGGAAGTGCATCCTTACCTAACGTTGATGCAAAACGATTGGAAACATCGAACATCACGTATTCGTGCCAATTATCCAATCGTTTTTCATCGACGGTAGGTAAGGATTCACTTCCCAGCTCCCGCAATGGTTCTTTCCATCGATAATTTGCACGAATAGGTGCCATTCGATGTTTCCAATCGTTGTGCATCAACGGTAGGTAAGCATACCGTTGATTCAAAGCGATTGGAAATTCCGAACATAACGTATTAGTGCAAATTATCGATAGAAAGAACGATTGCGGGAGCTGGGAAGTGAATCCTTACCTAACGTTGATGCAAAACGATTGGAAACATCGAATAGCACGTATTCGTGCAAATTATCTATGGAAAGAACGATTGCGGGAGCCGGGAAGTGAATCCTTACCTACAGTCGATGAAAAACAATTGCAAACATCGAACATTACGTATTCGTGCAAATTATCCATAGAAAGAACGATGCGGGAGCTGGGAAGTGAATCCTTACCTACCGTCGATGCAAAACGATTGGAAACATCGAATAGCACGTATTCGTGCAAATTATCGATGGAAAGAACGATTGCGGGAGCCGGGAAGTGAATGCTTACCTAACGTTGATGCAAAACGATTGGAAACATCGAACATAACGTATTCGTGCAAATTATCGATAGAAAGAACGAAGCGGGAGCTGGGAAGTGAATCCTTACCTACCGTCGATGCAAAACGATTGGAAACATCGAATAGCACGTATTCGTGCAAATTATCGATGGAAAGAACGATTGCGGGAGCCGGGAAGTGAATGCTTACCTAACGTTGATGCAAAACGATTGGAAACATCGAACATAACGTATTCGTGCAAATTATCGATAGAAAGAACGATTGCGGGAGCTGGGAAGTGAATCCTTACCTACCGTCGATGCAAAACGATTGGAAACATCGAATAGCACGTATTCGTGCAAATTATCGATGGTAAGAACGATTGCGGGAGCCGGGAAGTGAATCCTTACCTACCGTTGATGCAAAACGATTGAAAACATCGAACATTACGTATTCGTGCTAATTATCGATAGAAACAACGATTGCGGGAGCTGGGAAGTGAATCCTTACCTACCGTCGATGCAAAACGATTGGAAACATCGAATAGCACGTATTCGTGAAAATTATCGATGGAAAGAACGATTGCGGGAGCCGGGAAGTGCATCCTTACCTAACGTTGATGCAAAACGATTGGAAACATCGAATAGCACGTATTCGTGCAAATTATCTATGGAAAGAACGATTGCGGGAGCCGGGAAGTGAATCCTTAACTACCGTTGATGCAAAACGATTGAAAACATCGAACATTACGTATTCGTGCTAATTATCGATAGAAACAACGATTGCGGGAGCTGGGAAGTGAATCCTTACCTAACGTTGATGCAAAACGATTGGAAACATCGAATAGCACGTATTCGTGCAAATTATCTATGGAAAGAACGATTGCGGGAGCCGGGAAGTGAATCCTTAACTACCGTTGATGCAAAACGATTGAAAACATCGAACATTACGTATTCGTGCTAATTATCGATAGAAACAACGATTGCGGGAGCTGGGAAGTGAATCCTTACCTACCGTCGATGCAAAACGATTGGAAACATCGAATAGCACGTATTCGTGAAAATTATCGATGGAAAGAACGATTGCGGGAGCCGGGAAGTGCATCCTTACCTAACGTTGATGCAAAACGATTGGAAACATCGAACATCACGTATTCGTGCCAATTATCCAATCGTTTTGCATCGACGGTAGGTAAGGATTCACTTCCCAGCTCCCGCAATGGTTCTTTCCATCGATAATTTGCACGAATACGTGCCATTCGATGTTTCCAATCGTTGTGCATCAACGGTAGGTAAGCATACCGTTGATTCAAAACGATTGGAAATTCCGAACATCACGTATTCGTGCAAATTATCGATAGAAAGAACGATTGCGGGAGCTGGGAAGTGAATCCTTACCTAACGTTGATGCAAAACGATTGGAAACATCGAATAGCACGTATTCGTGCAAATTATCGATGGAAAGAACGATTGCGGGAGCCGGGAAGTGAATCCTTACCTACAGTCGATGAAAAACAATTGCAAACATCGAACATTACGTATTCGTGCAAATTATCCATAGAAAGAACGATGCGGGAGCTGGGAAGTGAATCCTTACCTACCGTCGATGCAAAACGATTGGAAACATCGAATAGCACGTATTCGTGCAAATTATCGATGGAAAGAACGATTGCGGGAGCCGGGAAGTGAATGCTTACCTAACGTTGATGCAAAACGATTGGAAACATCGAACATAACGTATTCGTGCAAATTATCGATAGAAAGAACGAAGCGGGAGCTGGGAAGTGAATCCTTACCTACCGTCGATGCAAAACGATTGGAAACATCGAATAGCACGTATTCGTGCAAATTATCGATGGAAAGAACGATTGCGGGAGCCGGGAAGTGAATGCTTACCTAACGTTGATGCAAAACGATTGGAAACATCGAACATAACGTATTCGTGCAAATTATCGATAGAAAGAACGATTGCGGGAGCTGGGAAGTGAATCCTTACCTACCGTCGATGCAAAACGATTGGAAACATCGAATAGCACGTATTCGTGCAAATTATCGATGGTAAGAACGATTGCGGGAGCCGGGAAGTGAATCCTTACCTACCGTTGATGCAAAACGATTGAAAACATCGAACATTACGTATTCGTGCTAATTATCGATAGAAACAACGATTGCGGGAGCTGGGAAGTGAATCCTTACCTACCGTCGATGCAAAACGATTGGAAACATCGAATAGCACGTATTCGTGAAAATTATCGATGGAAAGAACGATTGCGGGAGCCGGGAAGTGCATCCTTACCTAACGTTGATGCAAAACGATTGGAAACATCGAATAGCACGTATTCGTGCAAATTATCTATGGAAAGAACGATTGCGGGAGCCGGGAAGTGAATCCTTAACTACCGTTGATGCAAAACGATTGAAAACATCGAACATTACGTATTCGTGCTAATTATCGATAGAAACAACGATTGCGGGAGCTGGGAAGTGAATCCTTACCTAACGTTGATGCAAAACGATTGGAAACATCGAATAGCACGTATTCGTGCAAATTATCTATGGAAAGAACGATTGCGGGAGCCGGGAAGTGAATCCTTAACTACCGTTGATGCAAAACGATTGAAAACATCGAACATTACGTATTCGTGCTAATTATCGATAGAAACAACGATTGCGGGAGCTGGGAAGTGAATCCTTACCTACCGTCGATGCAAAACGATTGGAAACATCGAATAGCACGTATTCGTGAAAATTATCGATGGAAAGAACGATTGCGGGAGCCGGGAAGTGCATCCTTACCTAACGTTGATGCAAAACGATTGGAAACATCGAACATCACGTATTCGTGCCAATTATCCAATCGTTTTGCATCGACGGTAGGTAAGGATTCACTTCCCAGCTCCCGCAATGGTTCTTTCCATCGATAATTTGCACGAATACGTGCCATTCGATGTTTCCAATCGTTGTGCATCAACGGTAGGTAAGCATACCGTTGATTCAAAACGATTGGAAATTCCGAACATCACGTATTCGTGCAAATTATCGATAGAAAGAACGATTGCGGGAGCTGGGAAGTGAATCCTTACCTAACGTTGATGCAAAACGATTGGAAACATCGAATAGCACGTATTCGTGCAAATTATCGATGGAAAGAACGATTGCGGGAGCCGGGAAGTGAATCCTTACCTACAGTCGATGAAAAACAATTGCAAACATCGAACATTACGTATTCGTGCAAATTATCCATAGAAAGAACGATTGCGGGAGCTGGGAAGTGAATACTTACCTACCGTTGATGCAAAACGATTGGAAACATCGAATAGCACGTATTCGTGCAAATTATCGATGGTAAGAACGATTGCGGGAGCCGGGAAGTGAATCCTTACCTACCGTTGATGCAAAACGATTGAAAACATCGAACATTACGTATTCGTGCTAATTATCGATAGAAAGAACGATTGCGGGAGCTGGGAAGTGAATCCTTACCTACCGTCGATGCAAAACGATTGGAAACATCGAACATCACGTATTCGTGCCAATTATCCAATCGTTTTGCATCGACGGTAGGTAAGGATTCACTTCCCAGCTCCCGCAATGGTTCTTTCCATCGATAATTTGCACGAATACGTGCCATTCGATGTTTCCAATCGTTGTGCATCAACGGTAGGTAAGCATACCGTTGATTCAAAACGATTGGAAATTCCGAACATCACGTATTCGTGCAAATTATCGATAGAAAGAACGATTGCGGGAGCTGGGAAGTGAATCCTTACCTAACGTTGATGCAAAACGATTGGAAACATCGAATAGCACGTATTCGTGCAAATTATCGATGGAAAGAACGATTGCGGGAGCCGGGAAGTGAATCCTTACCTACAGTCGATGAAAAACAATTGCAAACATCGAACATTACGTATTCCTGCAAATTATCCATAGAAAGAACGATTGCGGGAGCTGGGAAGTGAATACTTACCTACCGTTGATGCAAAACGATTGGAAACATCGAATAGCACGTATTCGTGCAAATTATCGATGGTAAGAACGATTGCGGGAGCCGGGAAGTGAATCCTTACCTACCGTTGATGCAAAACGATTGAAAACATCGAACATTACGTATTCGTGCTAATTATCGATAGAAAGAACGATTGCGGGAGCTGGGAAGTGAATCCTTACCTACCGTCGATGCAAAACGATTGGAAACATCGAATAGCACGTATTCGTGCAAATTATCGATGGAAAGAACGATTGCGGGAGCCGGGAAGTGAATCCTTACCTACCGTTGATGCAAAACGATTGAAAACATCGAACATTACGTATTCGTGCTAATTATCGATAGAAACAACGATTGCGGGAGCTGGGAAGTGAATCCTTACCTACCGTCGATGCAAAACGATTAGAAACATCGAATAGCACGTATTCGTGCAAATTATCGATGGTAAGAACGATTGCGGGAGCCGGGAAGTGAATCCTTACCTACCGTCGATGCAAAACGATTGGAAACATCGAACATCACGTATTCGTGCAAATTATCGATAGAAAGATCGATTGCGGGACCTGGGAAGTGAATCCTTACTTACCGTCGATGCAAAACGATTGGATAATTGGCACGAATACGTGATGTTCGATGTTTCCAATCGTTTTGCATCAACGTTAGGTAAGGATTCACTTCCCGGCTCCCGCAATCGTTCTTTCCATCGATAATTGGCACGAATACGTGATGTTCGATGTTTCCAATCGTTTTGCATCAACGTTAGGTAAGGATTCACTTCCCGGCTCCCGCAATCGTTCTTTCCATCTATAATTTGCACGAATACGTGCTATTCGATGTTTCCAATAGTTTTGCATCGACGGTAGGTAAGGATTCACTTCCCAGCTCCCGCAATCGTTCTTTCTATCGATAATTAGCACGAATACGTAATGTTCGATGTTTTCAATCGTCTTGCATCAACGGTAGGTAAGGATTCACTTCCCGGCTCCCGCAATCGTTCTTACCATCGATAATTTGCACGAATACGTGCTATTCGATGTTTCCAATCGTTTTGCATCAACGGTAGGTAAGTATTCACTTCCCAGCTCCCGCAATCGTTCTTTCTATGGATAATTTGCACGAATACGTAATGTTCGATGTTTGCAATCGTTTTGCATCGACTGTAGGTAAGGATTCACTTCCCAGCTCCCGCAATCGTTCTTTCTATCGATAATTTGCACGAATACGTGATGTTCGATGTTTCCAATCGTTTTTCATTGACGGTAGGTAAGGATTCACTTCCCGGCTCCCGCAATCGTTCTTTCCATCTATAATTTGCACGAATACGTGCTATTCGATGTTTCCAATCGTTTTGCATCGACGGTAGGTAAGGATTCACTTCCCAGCTCCCGCAATCGTTCTTTCTATCGATAATTTGCACGAATACGTGATGTTCGATGTTTCCAATCGTTTTGCATCAACGTTAGGTAAGGATCCACTTCCCGGCTCCCGCAATCGTTCTTTCCATCGATAATTTGCACGAATACGTGCTATTCGATGTTTCCAATCGTTTTGCATCAACGGTAGGTAAGCATACCGTTGATGCAAATCGATTGGAAATTTCGAACATCACGTATTCGTGCATATTATCGATAGAAACAACGATTGCGGGAGCTGGGAAGTGAAGCCTTACCTACCGTCGATGCAAACGATTAGAAACATCGAATAGCACGTATTCGTGCAAATTATCGATGGAAAGAACGATTGCGGGAGCCGGGAAGTGAATCCTTACCTACCGTTGATGCAAAACGATTGGAAACATCGAATAGCACGTATTCGTGCAAATTATCGATGGTAAGAACGATTGCGGGAGCCGGGAAGTGAATCCTTACCTACCGTTGATGCAAAACGATTGAAAAATCGAACATTACGTATTCGTGCTAATTATCGATAGAAACAACGATTGCGGGAGCTGGGAAGTGAAGCCTTACCTACCGTCGATGCAAACGATTAGAAACATCGAATAGCAGGTATTCGTGCAAATTATCGATGGAAAGAACGATTGCGGGAGCCGGGAAGTGAATCCTTACCTAACGTTGATGCAAAACGATTGGAAACATCGAATAGCACGTATTCGTGCAAATTATCTATGGAAAGAACGATTGCGGGAGCCGGGAAGTGAATCCTTAACTACCGTTGATGCAAAACGATTGAAAACATCGAACATTACGTATTCGTGCTAATTATCGATAGAAACAACGATTGCGGGAGCTGGGAAGTGAATCCTTACCTAACGTTGATGCAAAACGATTGGAAACATCGAATAGCACGTATTCGTGCAAATTATCTATGGAAAGAACGATTGCGGGAGCCGGGAAGTGAATCCTTAACTACCGTTGATGCAAAACGATTGAAAACATCGAACATTACGTATTCGTGCTAATTATCGATAGAAACAACGATTGCGGGAGCTGGGAAGTGAATCCTTACCTACCGTCGATGCAAAACGATTGGAAACATCGAATAGCACGTATTCGTGAAAATTATCGATGGAAAGAACGATTGCGGGAGCCGGGAAGTGCATCCTTACCTAACGTTGATGCAAAACGATTGGAAACATCGAACATCACGTATTCGTGCCAATTATCCAATCGTTTTGCATCGACGGTAGGTAAGGATTCACTTCCCAGCTCCCGCAATGGTTCTTTCCATCGATAATTTGCACGAATACGTGCCATTCGATGTTTCCAATCGTTGTGCATCAACGGTAGGTAAGCATACCGTTGATTCAAAACGATTGGAAATTCCGAACATCACGTATTCGTGCAAATTATCGATAGAAAGAACGATTGCGGGAGCTGGGAAGTGAATCCTTACCTAACGTTGATGCAAAACGATTGGAAACATCGAATAGCACGTATTCGTGCAAATTATCGATGGAAAGAACGATTGCGGGAGCCGGGAAGTGAATCCTTACCTACAGTCGATGAAAAACAATTGCAAACATCGAACATTACGTATTCGTGCAAATTATCCATAGAAAGAACGATTGCGGGAGCTGGGAAGTGAATACTTACCTACCGTTGATGCAAAACGATTGGAAACATCGAATAGCACGTATTCGTGCAAATTATCGATGGTAAGAACGATTGCGGGAGCCGGGAAGTGAATCCTTACCTACCGTTGATGCAAAACGATTGAAAACATCGAACATTACGTATTCGTGCTAATTATCGATAGAAAGAACGATTGCGGGAGCTGGGAAGTGAATCCTTACCTACCGTCGATGCAAAACGATTGGAAACATCGAACATCACGTATTCGTGCCAATTATCCAATCGTTTTGCATCGACGGTAGGTAAGGATTCACTTCCCAGCTCCCGCAATGGTTCTTTCCATCGATAATTTGCACGAATACGTGCCATTCGATGTTTCCAATCGTTGTGCATCAACGGTAGGTAAGCATACCGTTGATTCAAAACGATTGGAAATTCCGAACATCACGTATTCGTGCAAATTATCGATAGAAAGAACGATTGCGGGAGCTGGGAAGTGAATCCTTACCTAACGTTGATGCAAAACGATTGGAAACATCGAATAGCACGTATTCGTGCAAATTATCGATGGAAAGAACGATTGCGGGAGCCGGGAAGTGAATCCTTACCTACAGTCGATGAAAAACAATTGCAAACATCGAACATTACGTATTCCTGCAAATTATCCATAGAAAGAACGATTGCGGGAGCTGGGAAGTGAATACTTACCTACCGTTGATGCAAAACGATTGGAAACATCGAATAGCACGTATTCGTGCAAATTATCGATGGAAAGAACGATTGCGGGAGCCGGGAAGTGAATCCTTACCTACCGTTGATGCAAAACGATTGAAAACATCGAACATTACGTATTCGTGCTAATTATCGATAGAAACAACGATTGCGGGAGCTGGGAAGTGAATCCTTACCTACCGTCGATGCAAAACGATTAGAAACATCGAATAGCACGTATTCGTGCAAATTATCGATGGTAAGAACGATTGCGGGAGCCGGGAAGTGAATCCTTACCTACCGTCGATGCAAAACGATTGGAAACATCGAACATCACGTATTCGTGCAAATTATCGATAGAAAGATCGATTGCGGGACCTGGGAAGTGAATCCTTACTTACCGTCGATGCAAAACGATTGGATAATTGGCACGAATACGTGATGTTCGATGTTTCCAATCGTTTTGCATCAACGTTAGGTAAGGATTCACTTCCCGGCTCCCGCAATCGTTCTTTCCATCGATAATTGGCACGAATACGTGATGTTCGATGTTTCCAATCGTTTTGCATCAACGTTAGGTAAGGATTCACTTCCCGGCTCCCGCAATCGTTCTTTCCATCTATAATTTGCACGAATACGTGCTATTCGATGTTTCCAATAGTTTTGCATCGACGGTAGGTAAGGATTCACTTCCCAGCTCCCGCAATCGTTCTTTCTATCGATAATTAGCACGAATACGTAATGTTCGATGTTTTCAATCGTCTTGCATCAACGGTAGGTAAGGATTCACTTCCCGGCTCCCGCAATCGTTCTTACCATCGATAATTTGCACGAATACGTGCTATTCGATGTTTCCAATCGTTTTGCATCAACGGTAGGTAAGTATTCACTTCCCAGCTCCCGCAATCGTTCTTTCTATGGATAATTTGCACGAATACGTAATGTTCGATGTTTGCAATCGTTTTGCATCGACTGTAGGTAAGGATTCACTTCCCAGCTCCCGCAATCGTTCTTTCTATCGATAATTTGCACGAATACGTGATGTTCGATGTTTCCAATCGTTTTTCATTGACGGTAGGTAAGGATTCACTTCCCGGCTCCCGCAATCGTTCTTTCCATCTATAATTTGCACGAATACGTGCTATTCGATGTTTCCAATCGTTTTGCATCGACGGTAGGTAAGGATTCACTTCCCAGCTCCCGCAATCGTTCTTTCTATCGATAATTTGCACGAATACGTGATGTTCGATGTTTCCAATCGTTTTGCATCAACGTTAGGTAAGGATCCACTTCCCGGCTCCCGCAATCGTTCTTTCCATCGATAATTTGCACGAATACGTGCTATTCGATGTTTCCAATCGTTTTGCATCAACGGTAGGTAAGCATACCGTTGATGCAAATCGATTGGAAATTTCGAACATCACGTATTCGTGCATATTATCGATAGAAACAACGATTGCGGGAGCTGGGAAGTGAAGCCTTACCTACCGTCGATGCAAACGATTAGAAACATCGAATAGCACGTATTCGTGCAAATTATCGATGGAAAGAACGATTGCGGGAGCCGGGAAGTGAATCCTTACCTACCGTTGATGCAAAACGATTGGAAACATCGAATAGCACGTATTCGTGCAAATTATCGATGGTAAGAACGATTGCGGGAGCCGGGAAGTGAATCCTTACCTACCGTTGATGCAAAACGATTGAAAAATCGAACATTACGTATTCGTGCTAATTATCGATAGAAACAACGATTGCGGGAGCTGGGAAGTGAAGCCTTACCTACCGTCGATGCAAACGATTAGAAACATCGAATAGCACGTATTCGTGCAAATTATCGATGGAAAGAACGATTGCGGGAGCCGGGAAGTGAATCCTTACCTAACGTTGATGCAAAACGTTTGGAAACATCGAATAGCACGTATTCGTGCAAATTATCTATGGAAAGAACGATTGCGGGAGCCGGGAAGTGAATCCTTAACTACCGTTGATGCAAAACGATTGAAAACATCGAACATTACGTATTCGTGCTAATTATCGATAGAAACAACGATTGCGGGAGCTGGGAAGTGAATCCTTACCTAACGTTGATGCAAAACGATTGGAAACATCGAATAGCACGTATTCGTGCAAATTATCTATGGAAAGAACGATTGCGGGAGCCGGGAAGTGAATCCTTAACTACCGTTGATGCAAAACGATTGAAAACATCGAACATTACGTATTCGTGCTAATTATCGATAGAAACAACGATTGCGGGAGCTGGGAAGTGAATCCTTACCTACCGTCGATGCAAAACGATTGGAAACATCGAATAGCACGTATTCGTGAAAATTATCGATGGAAAGAACGATTGCGGGAGCCGGGAAGTGCATCCTTACCTAACGTTGATGCAAAACGATTGGAAACATCGAACATCACGTATTCGTGCCAATTATCCAATCGTTTTGCATCGACGGTAGGTAAGGATTCACTTCCCAGCTCCCGCAATGGTTCTTTCCATCGATAATTTGCACGAATACGTGCCATTCGATGTTTCCAATCGTTGTGCATCAACGGTAGGTAAGCATACCGTTGATTCAAAACGATTGGAAATTCCGAACATCACGTATTCGTGCAAATTATCGATAGAAAGAACGATTGCGGGAGCTGGGAAGTGAATCCTTACCTAACGTTGATGCAAAACGATTGGAAACATCGAATAGCACGTATTCGTGCAAATTATCGATGGAAAGAACGATTGCGGGAGCCGGGAAGTGAATCCTTACCTACAGTCGATGAAAAACAATTGCAAACATCGAACATTACGTATTCGTGCAAATTATCCATAGAAAGAACGATTGCGGGAGCTGGGAAGTGAATACTTACCTACCGTTGATGCAAAACGATTGGAAACATCGAATAGCACGTATTCGTGCAAATTATCGATGGTAAGAACGATTGCGGGAGCCGGGAAGTGAATCCTTACCTACCGTTGATGCAAAACGATTGAAAACATCGAACATTACGTATTCGTGCTAATTATCGATAGAAAGAACGATTGCGGGAGCTGGGAAGTGAATCCTTACCTACCGTCGATGCAAAACGATTGGAAACATCGAACATCACGTATTCGTGCCAATTATCCAATCGTTTTGCATCGACGGTAGGTAAGGATTCACTTCCCAGCTCCCGCAATGGTTCTTTCCATCGATAATTTGCACGAATACGTGCCATTCGATGTTTCCAATCGTTGTGCATCAACGGTAGGTAAGCATACCGTTGATTCAAAACGATTGGAAATTCCGAACATCACGTATTCGTGCAAATTATCGATAGAAAGAACGATTGCGGGAGCTGGGAAGTGAATCCTTACCTAACGTTGATGCAAAACGATTGGAAACATCGAATAGCACGTATTCGTGCAAATTATCGATGGAAAGAACGATTGCGGGAGCCGGGAAGTGAATCCTTACCTACAGTCGATGAAAAACAATTGCAAACATCGAACATTACGTATTCCTGCAAATTATCCATAGAAAGAACGATTGCGGGAGCTGGGAAGTGAATACTTACCTACCGTTGATGCAAAACGATTGGAAACATCGAATAGCACGTATTCGTGCAAATTATCGATGGTAAGAACGATTGCGGGAGCCGGGAAGTGAATCCTTACCTACCGTTGATGCAAAACGATTGGAAACATCGAACATTACGTATTCGTGCTAATTATCGATAGAAAGAACGATTGCGGGAGCTGGGAAGTGAATCCTTACCTACCGTTGATGCAAAACGATTGAAAAATCGAACATTACGTATTCGTGCTAATTATCGATAGAAACAACGATTGCGGGAGCTGGGAAGTGAAGCCTTACCTACCGTCGATGCAAACGATTAGAAACATCGAATAGCACGTATTCGTGCAAATTATCGATGGAAAGAACGATTGCGGGAGCCGGGAAGTGAATCCTTACCTAACGTTGATGCAAAACGATTGGAAACATCGAATAGCACGTATTCGTGCAAATTATCGATGGTAAGAACGATTGCGGGAGCCGGGAAGTGAATCCTTACCTACCGTCGATGCAAAACGATTGGAAACATCGAACATCACGTATTCGTGCAAATTATCGATAGAAAGATCGATTGCGGGACCTGGGAAGTGAATCCTTACCTACCGTCGATGCAAAACGATTGGAAACATCGAATAGCACGTATTCGTGCAAATTATCGATGGTAAGAACGATTGCGGGAGCCGGGAAGTGAATCCTTACCTACCGTCGATGCAAAACGATTGGAAACATCGAACATCACGTATTCGTGCAAATTATCGATAGAAAGATCGATTGCGGGACCTGGGAAGTGAATCCTTACCTACCGTCGATGCAAAACGATTGGATAATTGGCACGAATACGTGCTGTTCGATGTTTCCAATCGTTTTGCATCAACGTTAGGTAAGGATTCACTTCCCGGCTCCCGCAATCGTTCTTTCCATCGATAATTTGCACGAATACGTGCTATTCGATGTTTCCAATCGTTTTGCATCGACGTTAGGTAAGGATTCACTTCCCGGCTCCCGCAATCGGTCTTTCTATCGATAATTGGCACGAATACGTGATGTTCGATGTTTCCAATCGTTTTGCATCAACGTTAGGTAAGGATTCACTTCCCGGTTCCCGCAATCGTTCTTTCCATCTATAATTTGCACGAATACGTGCTATTCGATGTTTCCAATAGTTTTGCATCGACGGTAGGTAAGGATTCACTTCCCAGCTCCCGCAATCGTTCTTTCTATCGATAATTAGCACGAATACGTAATGTTCGATGTTTTCAATCGTCTTGCATCAACGGTAGGTAAGGATTCACTTCCCGGCTCCCGCAATCGTTCTTACCATCGATAATTTGCACGAATACGTGCTATTCGATGTTTCCAATCGTTTTGCATCAACGGTAGGTAAGCATACCGTTGATGCAAATCGATTGGAAATTTCGAACATCACGTATTCGTGCATATTATCGATAGAAACAACGATTGCGGGAGCTGGGAAGTGAAGCCTTACCTACCGTCGATGCAAACGATTAGAAACATCGAATAGCACGTATTCGTGCAAATTATCGATGGAAAGAACGATTGCGGGAGCCGGGAAGTGAATCCTTACCTACCGTTGATGCAAAACGATTGGAAACATCGAATAGCACGTATTCGTGCAAATTATCGATGGTAAGAACGATTGCGGGAGCCGGGAAGTGAATCCTTACCTACCGTTGATGCAAAACGATTGAAAAATCGAACATTACGTATTCGTGCTAATTATCGATAGAAACAACGATTGCTGGAGCTGGGAAGTGAAGCCTTACCTACCGTCGATGCAAACGATTAGAAACATCGAATAGCACGTATTCGTGCAAATTATCGATGGAAAGAACGATTGCGGGAGCCGGGAAGTGAATCCTTACCTAACGTTGATGCAAAACGATTGGAAACATCGAATAGCACGTATTCGTGCAAATTATCGATGGTAAGAACGATTGCGGGAGCCGGGAAGTGAATCCTTACCTACCGTCGATGCAAAACGATTGGAAACATCGAACATCACGTATTCGTGCAAATTATCGATAGAAAGATCGATTGCGGGACCTGGGAAGTGAATCCTTACCTACCGTCGATGCAAAACGATTGGATAATTGGCACGAATACGTGATGTTCGATGTTTCCAATCGTTTTGCATCAACGTTAGGTAAGGATTCACTTCCCGGCTCCCGCAATCGTTCTTTCCATCGATAATTTGCACGAATACGTGCTATTCGATGTTTCCAATCGTTTTGCATCGACGTTAGGTAAGGATTCACTTCCCGGCTCCCGCAATCGGTCTTTCTATCGATAATTGGCACGAATACGTGATGTTCGATGTTTCCAATCGTTTTGCATCAACGTTAGGTAAGGATTCACTTCCCGGTTCCCGCAATCGTTCTTTCCATCTATAATTTGCACGAATACGTGCTATTCGATGTTTCCAATAGTTTTGCATCGACGGTAGGTAAGGATTCACTTCCCAGCTCCCGCAATCGTTCTTTCTATCGATAATTAGCACGAATACGTAATGTTCGATGTTTTCAATCGTCTTGCATCAACGGTAGGTAAGGATTCACTTCCCGGCTCCCGCAATCGTTCTTACCATCGATAATTTGCACGAATACGTGCTATTCGATGTTTCCAATCGTTTTGCATTGTTACGTCCTGGTTTGATTGTTCTCGTTAATTCCTTGATGAACCAATCGAGACGCAACTATATGATTTTATTCTTGTGTACTTGTGTAGATATCGTTGTCAATAGTAGGGTACGTTCGCATTTTTGATCGTGACTATTCCCAGGGTAGGGTTAAGTCAACCAGCATCGGGAACGTTGGGATAATAACGATTGTATATTGGTTATTTGTTACCGTATACGTGTAGTCGTTGTTATTATTGCGGTGCCTTGTTACGTTCGTGATATGGTCCGTAACGGGGATCGTGAGGTGGCAGGCCATCCACGCATAGACGCTCCGAGGGTAGTTCGATGGTGTAGAACTTCCAGGCGGGATGCGAACTCGTTCCGAGTTCTCCTTCCTTGTGGCTGTCGGAATGGGGTGTGACCACTCCCAAGAGATGTTGCTTCGTGAGTAGCGGTTTGTAATATGCCCGCACCAAACGACGTACTTGTTCTTTACGACCGGCACGGTGAATTTTAGCCATCGAGCTTATTTAATTCGGATATGGTTTCTGATTAACAATAGCGACAACTGAATTGTACTGTGCAGGAAAGCCGTGCGTATAACTCGAGCAGATCGTCTTCTCAAAGAGAATACACCAGCGATGCCTGCGAAAACTATGAGCAGATCGTCTTCTCGATATGGTTCGTAATAGAATTCAGAGTCCAGCCAGAAAATATTATTTAATGCGAAAAGCTCGATGTCTGATTTAAGGTACACTCGTAAATGAATTAGAGAACACTGTGTCTAATGAACATGATAACAACTATATTCTATCACTTGGTAGTTACACTGGGTTACAAGATTTAATTATAACTAACAACACGAAGTTACTTGGCTGACTCTCGGATCAGAACTGTTTGTGATGTTCTCGGCTGCCTAAGCAGAACTGACTGTGTGTACTCACTATGATTGACGTCGATTATCGATGTGTATGGTCCGACTGCCGTAGCAGAACTAACTTTCCAGTAGCTGCTCAGCTCCTTTTATTCTTATAAAGTGCTGATGCAGCTGGCGACTGTCTGTCGTCACTGGATACTTTGTACGTGGTAACGAATGCTGACGCGACAGTCTCATCTCTCCGCGAACGGATGTTGTTGCGACAAGTCCGTCGCTGGGAAGATGCAATCTGATCTGTTCACAAAGTTTCTCGAGGCCAGAATGCAGACGTGCAGGATAATGGAATCGTGCTAATCTTATTCAGCACTTTTATGTTTAATGCTGACTTGGCGTCCATACTTCTGTGCATGCACTTCCAGCAGCGAGAGCTCAGTCTGTTGCGCGACTCTGAACGGGACGGTAGTGTTAGCGACTTACATCAATGGTCGCGCTCCTTCTTATCTTATGTCACTTCGTGGTTCATTGTGGTTACTCAAAAGTCTTTTCCCCTTGATTTAAAAGTGATTTTAATTGAATAAATATATTTGTATTGTAGTTTTTGAGCAATCATACGGAACATTAAAACCGCAGTGCAGCATAAGTGATTTTGTGATATCTGTGATTCCAGATGCCGAATTCTGAGATAGCCGCACCGCGTTTGTTTTGGTGAGTGACTTTTACTTATTTTAAGTGATACCATATAAACGAATCAGTATGTTCACAATTCAACGGCAATATTCCTATATTATATTGTGTTTCTTAATTGAATCCTAGTCAAGGCATAGCTTGGAGTACGTGTAGAACGTGCTGATTCGTTTGAGGTTTATGAATAGACATTGTTACGTTCCGGTCAGTCCCGGGACGTGACAGCATCAACGGTAGGTAAGTATTCACTTCCCAGCTCCCGCAATCGTTCTTTCTATGGATAATTTGCACGAATACGTAATGTTCGATGTTTGCAATCGTTTTGCATCGACTGTAGGTAAGGATTCACTTCCCAGCTCCCGCAATCGTTCTTTCTATCGATAATTTGCACGAATACGTGATGTTCGATGTTTCCAATCGTTTTGCATCAACGTTAGGTAAGGATCCACTTCCCGGCTCCCGCAATCGTTCTTTCCATCGATAATTTGCACGAATACGTGCTATTCGATGTTTCCAATCGTTTTGCATCGACGTTAGGTAAGGATTCACTTCCCGGCTCCCGCAATCGTTCTTTCTATCGATAATTGGCACGAATACGTGATGTTCGATGTTTCCAATCGTTTTTCATTGACGGTAGGTAAGGATTCACTTCCCGGCTCCCGCAATCGTTCTTTCCATCGATAATTTGCACGAATACGTGCTATTCGATGTTTCCAATCGTTTTGCATCGACGGTAGGTAAGGATTCACTTCCCAGCTCCCGCAATCGTTCTTTCTATCGATAATTTGCACGAATACGTGATGTTCGATGTTTCCAATCGTTTTGCATCAACGTTAGGTAAGGATCCACTTCCCGGCTCCCGCAATCGTTCTTTCCATCGATAATTTGCACGAATACGTGCTATTCGATGTTTCCAATCGTTTTGCATCAACGGTAGGTAAGCATACCGTTGATGCAAATCGATTGGAAATTTCGAACATCACCTATTCGTGCAAATTATCGATGGAAAGAACCATTGCGGGAGCTGGGAAGTGAATCCTTACCTACCGTCGATGAAAAACGATTGGATAATTGGCACGAATACGTGATGTTCGATGTTTCCAATCGTTTTGCATCAACGTTAGGTAAGGATGCACTTCCCGGCTCCCGCAATCGTTCTTTCCATCGATAATTTTCACGAATACGTGCTATTCGATGTTTCCAATCGTTTTGCATCGACGGTAGGTAAGGATTCACTTCCCAGCTCCCGCAATCGTTGTTTCTATCGATAATTAGCACGAATACGTAATGTTCGATGTTTTCAATCGTTTTGCATCAACGGTAGGTAAGGATTCACTTCCCGGCTCCCGCAATCGTTCTTACCATCGATAATTTGCACGAATACGTGCTATTCGATGTTTCCAATCGTTTTGCATCGACGGTAGGTAAGGATTCACTTCCCAGCTCCCGCAATCGTTCTTTCTATCGATAATTTGCACGAATACGTTATGTTCGATGTTTCCAATCGTTTTGCATCAACGTTAGGTAAGCATTCACTTCCCGGCTCCCGCAATCGTTCTTTCCATCGATAATTTGCACGAATACGTGCTATTCGATGTTTCCAATCGTTTTGCATCGACGGTAGGTAAGGATTCACTTCCCAGCTCCCGCATCGTTCTTTCTATCGATAATTTGCACGAATACGTAATGTTCGATATTTCCAATCGTTTTGCATCAACGGTATGCTTACCTACCGTTGATGCAAAACGATTGGAAACATCGAATGGCACGTATTCGTGCAAATTATCGATGGAAAGAACGATTGCGGGAGCTGGGAAGTGAATCCTTACCTACCGTCGATGCAAAACGATTGGAAACATCGAACATTACGTATTCGTGCAAATTATCGATGGTAAGAACGATTGCGGGAGCCGGGAAGTGAATCCTTACCTACCGTTGATGCAAAACGATTGAAAAATCGAACATTACGTATTCGTGCTAATTATCGATAGAAACAACGATTGCGGGAGCTGGGAAGTGAAGCCTTACCTACCGTCGATGCAAACGATTAGAAACATCGAATAGCACGTATTCGTGCAAATTATCGATGGAAAGAACGATTGCGGGAGCCGGGAAGTGAATCCTTACCTAACGTTGATGCAAAACGATTGGAAACATCGAATAGCACGTATTCGTGCAAATTATCGATGGTAAGAACGATTGCGGGAGCCGGGAAGTGAATCCTTACCTACCGTCGATGCAAAACGATTGGAAACATCGAACATCACGTATTCGTGCAAATTATCGATAGAAAGATCGATTGCGGGACCTGGGAAGTGAATCCTTACCTACCGTCGATGCAAAACGATTGGATAATTGGCACGAATACGTGATGTTCGATGTTTCCAATCGTTTTGCATCAACGTTAGGTAAGGATTCACTTCCCGGCTCCCGCAATCGTTCTTTCCATCGATAATTTGCACGAATACGTGCTATTCGATGTTTCCAATCGTTTTGCATCGACGTTAGGTAAGGATTCACTTCCCGGCTCCCGCAATCGGTCTTTCTATCGATAATTGGCACGAATACGTGATGTTCGATGTTTCCAATCGTTTTGCATCAACGTTAGGTAAGGATTCACTTCCCGGTTCCCGCAATCGTTCTTTCCATCTATAATTTGCACGAATACGTGCTATTCGATGTTTCCAATAGTTTTGCATCGACGGTAGGTAAGGATTCACTTCCCAGCTCCCGCAATCGTTCTTTCTATCGATAATTAGCACGAATACGTAATGTTCGATGTTTTCAATCGTCTTGCATCAACGGTAGGTAAGGATTCACTTCCCGGCTCCCGCAATCGTTCTTACCATCGATAATTTGCACGAATACGTGCTATTCGATGTTTCCAATCGTTTTGCATTGTTACGTCCTGGTTTGATTGTTCTCGTTAATTCCTTGATGAACCAATCGAGACGCAACTATATGATTTTATTCTTGTGTACTTGTGTAGATATCGTTGTCAATAGTAGGGTACGTTCGCATTTTTGATCGTGACTATTCCCAGGGTAGGGTTAAGTCAACCAGCATCGGGAACGTTGGGATAATAACGATTGTATATTGGTTATTTGTTACCGTATACGTGTAGTCGTTGTTATT
This sequence comes from Nomada ferruginata, assembly GCA_963583965.1. Classification (NCBI taxonomy): domain Eukaryota; kingdom Metazoa; phylum Arthropoda; class Insecta; order Hymenoptera; family Apidae; genus Nomada; species Nomada ferruginata. The sequence continues at coordinate 3,582,899 of OY757218.1, forward strand.
ATTGCGGTGCCTTGTTACGTTCGTGATATGGTCCGTAACGGGGATCGTGAGGTGGCAGGCCATCCACGCATAGACGCTCCGAGGGTAGTTCGATGGTGTAGAACTTCCAGGCGGGATGCGAACTCGTTCCGAGTTCTCCTTCCTTGTGGCTGTCGGAATGGGGTGTGACCACTCCCAAGAGATGTTGCTTCGTGAGTAGCGGTTTGTAATATGCCCGCACCAAACGACGTACTTGTTCTTTACGACCGGCACGGTGAATTTTAGCCATCGAGCTTATTTAATTCGGATATGGTTTCTGATTAACAATAGCGACAACTGAATTGTACTGTGCAGGAAAGCCGTGCGTATAACTCGAGCAGATCGTCTTCTCAAAGAGAATACACCAGCGATGCCTGCGAAAACTATGAGCAGATCGTCTTCTCGATATGGTTCGTAATAGAATTCAGAGTCCAGCCAGAAAATATTATTTAATGCGAAAAGCTCGATGTCTGATTTAAGGTACACTCGTAAATGAATTAGAGAACACTGTGTCTAATGAACATGATAACAACTATATTCTATCACTTGGTAGTTACACTGGGTTACAAGATTTAATTATAACTAACAACACGAAGTTACTTGGCTGACTCTCGGATCAGAACTGTTTGTGATGTTCTCGGCTGCCTAAGCAGAACTGACTGTGTGTACTCACTATGATTGACGTCGATTATCGATGTGTATGGTCCGACTGCCGTAGCAGAACTAACTTTCCAGTAGCTGCTCAGCTCCTTTTATTCTTATAAAGTGCTGATGCAGCTGGCGACTGTCTGTCGTCACTGGATACTTTGTACGTGGTAACGAATGCTGACGCGACAGTCTCATCTCTCCGCGAATGGATGTTGTTGCGACAAGTCCGTCGCTGGGAAGATGCAATCTGATCTGTTCACAAAGTTTCTCGAGGCCAGAATGCAGACGTGCAGGATAATGGAATCGTGCTAATCTTATTCAGCACTTTTATGTTTAATGCTGACTTGGCGTCCATACTTCTGTGCATGCACTTCCAGCAGCGAGAGCTCAGTCTGTTGCGCGACTCTGAACGGGACGGTAGTGTTAGCGACTTACATCAATGGTCGCGCTCCTTCTTATCTTATGTCACTTCGTGGTTCATTGTGGTTACTCAAAAGTCTTTTCCCCTTGATTTAAAAGTGATTTTAATTGAATAAATATATTTGTATTGTAGTTTTTGAGCAATCATACGGAACATTAAAACCGCAGTGCAGCATAAGTGATTTTGTGATATCTGTGATTCCAGATGCCGAATTCTGAGATAGCCGCACCGCGTTTGTTTTGGTGAGTGACTTTTACTTATTTTAAGTGATACCATATAAACGAATCAGTATGTTCACAATTCAACGGCAATATTCCTATATTATATTGTGTTTCTTAATTGAATCCTAGTCAAGGCATAGCTTGGAGTACGTGTAGAACGTGCTGATTCGTTTGAGGTTTATGAATAGACATTGTTACGTTCCGGTCAGTCCCGGGACGTGACAGCATCAACGGTAGGTAAGTATTCACTTCCCAGCTCCCGCAATCGTTCTTTCTATGGATAATTTGCACGAATACGTAATGTTCGATGTTTGCAATCGTTTTGCATCGACTGTAGGTAAGGATTCACTTCCCAGCTCCCGCAATCGTTCTTTCTATCGATAATTTGCACGAATACGTGATGTTCGATGTTTCCAATCGTTTTGCATCAACGTTAGGTAAGGATCCACTTCCCGGCTCCCGCAATCGTTCTTTCCATCGATAATTTGCACGAATACGTGCTATTCGATGTTTCCAATCGTTTTGCATCGACGTTAGGTAAGGATTCACTTCCCGGCTCCCGCAATCGTTCTTTCTATCGATAATTGGCACGAATACGTGATGTTCGATGTTTCCAATCGTTTTTCATTGACGGTAGGTAAGGATTCACTTCCCGGCTCCCGCAATCGTTCTTTCCATCGATAATTTGCACGAATACGTGCTATTCGATGTTTCCAATCGTTTTGCATCGACGGTAGGTAAGGATTCACTTCCCAGCTCCCGCAATCGTTCTTTCTATCGATAATTTGCACGAATACGTGATGTTCGATGTTTCCAATCGTTTTGCATCAACGTTAGGTAAGGATCCACTTCCCGGCTCCCGCAATCGTTCTTTCCATCGATAATTTGCACGAATACGTGCTATTCGATGTTTCCAATCGTTTTGCATCAACGGTAGGTAAGCATACCGTTGATGCAAATCGATTGGAAATTTCGAACATCACGTATTCGTGCAAATTATCGATAGAAAGAACGATTGCGGGAGCTGGGAAGTGAATCGTTACCTACCGTCGATGCAAAACGATTGCAAACATCGAATAGCACGTATTCGTGCAAATTATCCATAGAAAGAACGATTGCGGGAGCTGGGAAGTGAATACTTACCTAACGTTGATGCAAAACGATTGGAAACATCGAACACCACGTATTCGTGCAAATTATCGATGGAAAGAACGATTGCGGGAGCCGGGAAGTGAATCCTTACCTACCGTTGATGCAAAACGATTGGATAATTGGCACGAATACGTGATATTCGATGTTTCCAATCGTTTTGCATCGACGGTAGGTAACGATTCACTTCCCAGCTCCCGCAATCGTTCTTTCCATCGATAATTTGCACGAATACGTAATGTTCGATGTTTCCAATCGTTTTGCATCGACGGTAGGTAAGGATTCACTTCCCAGCTCCCGCAATCGTTCTTTCCATCGATAATTTGCACGAATACGTGCCATTCGATGTTTCCAATCGTTTTGCATCAACGGTAGGTAAGCATACCGTTGATGCAAAACGATTGGAAATATCGAACATTACGTATTCGTGCAAATTATCGATAGAAAGAACGATGCGGGAGCTGGGAAGTGAATCCTTACCTACCGTCGATGCAAAACGATTGGAAACATCGAATAGCACGTATTCGTGCAAATTATCGATGGAAAGAACGATTGCGGGAGCCGGGAAGTGAATGCTTACCTAACGTTGATGCAAAACGATTGGAAACATCGAACATAACGTATTCGTGCAAATTATCGATAGAAAGAACGATTGCGGGAGCTGGGAAGTGAATCCTTACCTACCGTCGATGCAAAACGATTGGAAACATCGAATAGCACGTATTCGTGCAAATTATCGATGGTAAGAACGATTGCGGGAGCCGGGAAGTGAATCCTTACCTACCGTTGATGCAAAACGATTGAAAACATCGAACATTACGTATTCGTGCTAATTATCGATAGAAACAACGATTGCGGGAGCTGGGAAGTGAATCCTTACCTACCGTCGATGCAAAACGATTGGAAACATCGAATAGCACGTATTCGTGAAAATTATCGATGGAAAGAACGATTGCGGGAGCCGGGAAGTGCATCCTTACCTAACGTTGATGCAAAACGATTGGAAACATCGAACATCACGTATTCGTGCCAATTATCCAATCGTTTTTCATCGACGGTAGGTAAGGATTCACTTCCCAGCACCCGCAATGGTTCTTTCCATCGATAATTTGCACGAATAGGTGCCATTCGATGTTTCCAATCGTTGTGCATCAACGGTAGGTAAGCATACCGTTGATTCAAAGCGATTGGAAATTCCGAACATAACGTATTAGTGCAAATTATCGATAGAAAGAACGATTGCGGGAGCTGGGAAGTGAATCCTTACCTAACGTTGATGCAAAACGATTGGAAACATCGAATAGCACGTATTCGTGCAAATTATCTATGGAAAGAACGATTGCGGGAGCCGGGAAGTGAATCCTTACCTACAGTCGATGAAAAACAATTGCAAACATCGAACATTACGTATTCGTGCAAATTATCCATAGAAAGAACGATGCGGGAGCTGGGAAGTGAATCCTTACCTACCGTCGATGCAAAACGATTGGAAACATCGAATAGCACGTATTCGTGCAAATTATCGATGGAAAGAACGATTGCGGGAGCCGGGAAGTGAATGCTTACCTAACGTTGATGCAAAACGATTGGAAACATCGAACATAACGTATTCGTGCAAATTATCGATAGAAAGAACGAAGCGGGAGCTGGGAAGTGAATCCTTACCTACCGTCGATGCAAAACGATTGGAAACATCGAATAGCACGTATTCGTGCAAATTATCGATGGAAAGAACGATTGCGGGAGCCGGGAAGTGAATGCTTACCTAACGTTGATGCAAAACGATTGGAAACATCGAACATAACGTATTCGTGCAAATTATCGATAGAAAGAACGATTGCGGGAGCTGGGAAGTGAATCCTTACCTACCGTCGATGCAAAACGATTGGAAACATCGAATAGCACGTATTCGTGCAAATTATCGATGGAAAGAACGATTGCGGGAGCCGGGAAGTGCATCCTTACCTAACGTTGATGCAAAACGATTGGAAACATCGAACATCACGTATTCGTGCCAATTATCCAATCGTTTTGCATCGACGGTAGGTAAGGATTCACTTCCCAGCTCCCGCAATGGTTCTTTCCATCGATAATTTGCACGAATACGTGCCATTCGATGTTTCCAATCGTTGTGCATCAACGGTAGGTAAGCATACCGTTGATTCAAAGCGATTGGAAATTCCGAACATAACGTATTAGTGCAAATTATCGATAGAAAGAACGATTGCGGGAGCTGGGAAGTGAATCCTTACCTAACGTTGATGCAAAACGATTGGAAACATCGAATAGCACGTATTCGTGCAAATTATCTATGGAAAGAACGATTGCGGGAGCCGGGAAGTGAATCCTTACCTACAGACGATGAAAAACAATTGCAAACATCGAACATTACGTATTCGTGCAAATTATCCATAGAAAGAACGATTGCGGGAGCTGGGAAGTGAATCCTTACCTAACGTTGATGCAAAACGATTGCAAACATCGAACATTACGTATTCGTGTAAATTATCCATAGAAACAACGTTTGCGGGAGCTGGGAAGTGAATACTTACCTACCGTTGATGCAAAACGATTGGAAACATCGAATAGCACGTATTCGTGCAAATTATCGATGGTAAGAACGATTGCGGGAGCCGGGAAGTGAATCCTTACCTACCGTTGATGCAAAACGATTGGAAACATCGAACATCACGTATTCGTGCAAATTATCGATAGAAAGATCGATTGCGGGACCTGGGAAGTGAATCCTTACCTACCGTCGATGCAAAACGATTGGAAACATCGAATAGCACGTATTCGTGCAAATTATCGATGGAAAGAACGATTGCGGGAGCCGGGAAGTGAATCCTTACCTAACGTTGATGCAAAACGATTGGAAACATCGAATAGCACGTATTCGTGCAAATTATCGATGGTAAGAACGATTGCGGGAGCCGGGAAGTGAATCCTTACCTACCGTCGATGCAAAACGATTGGAAACATCGAACATCACGTATTCGTGCAAATTATCGATAGAAAGATCGATTGCGGGACCTGGGAAGTGAATCCTTACCTACCGTCGATGCAAAACGATTGGATAATTGGCACGAATACGTGATGTTCGATGTTTCCAATCGTTTTGCATCAACGTTAGGTAAGGATTCACTTCCCGGCTCCCGCAATCGTTCTTTCCATCGATAATTATCGCGAATACGTGCTATTCGATGTTTCCAATCGTTTTGCATCGACGTTAGGTAAGGATTCACTTCCCGGCTCCCGCAATCGTTCTTTCTATCGATAATTGGCACGAATACGTGATGTTCGATGTTTCCAATCGTTTTGCATCAACGTTAGGTAAGGATTCACTTCCCGGTTCCCGCAATCGTTCTTTCCATCGATAATTTGCACGAATACGTGCTATTCGATGTTTCCAATCGTTTTGCATCGACGGTAGGTAAGGATTCACTTCCCAGCTCCCGCAATCGTTCTTTCTATCGATAATTAGCACGAATACGTAATGTTCGATGTTTTCAATCGTTTTGCATCAACGGTAGGTAAGGATTCACTTCCCGGCTCCCGCAATCGTTCTTACCATCGATAATTTGCACGAATACGTGCTATTCGATGTTTCCAATCGTTTTGCATCAACGGTAGGTAAGTATTCACTTCCCAGCTCCCGCAATCGTTCTTTCTATGGATAATTTGCACGAATACGTAATGTTCGATGTTTGCAATCGTTTTGCATCGACTGTAGGTAAGGATTCACTTCCCAGCTCCCGCAATCGTTCTTTCTATCGATAATTTGCACGAATACGTGATGTTCGATGTTTCCAATCGTTTTGCATCAACGTTAGGTAAGGATCCACTTCCCGGCTCCCGCAATCGTTCTTTCCATCGATAATTTGCACGAATACGTGCTATTCGATGTTTCCAATCGTTTTGCATCGACGTTAGGTAAGGATTCACTTCCCGGCTCCCGCAATCGTTCTTTCTATCGATAATTGGCACGAATACGTGATGTTCGATGTTTCCAATCGTTTTTCATTGACGGTAGGTAAGGATTCACTTCCCGGCTTCCGCAATCGTTCTTTCCGTCGATAATTTGCACGAATACGTGCTATTCGATGTTTCCAATCGTTTTGCATCAACGGTAGGTAAGGATTCACTTCCCAGCTCCCGCAATCGTTCTTTCTATCGATAATTTGCACGAATACGTGATGTTTGATGTTTCCAATCGTTTTGCATCAACGTTAGGTAAGGATCCACTTCCCGGTTCCCGCAATCGTTCTTTCCATCGATAATTTGCACGAATACGTGCTATTCGATGTTTCCAATCGTTTTGCATCGACGGTAGGTAAGGATTCACTTCCCAGCTCCCGCAATCGTTCTTTCTATCGATAATTTGCACGAATACGTGATGTTCGATGTTTCCAATCGTTTTGCATCAACGTTAGGAGAGGATCCACTTCCCGGCTCCCGCAATCGTTCTTTCCATCGATAATTTGCACGAATACGTGCTATTCGATGTTTCCAATCGTTTTGCATCAACGGTAGGTAAGCATACCGTTGATGCAAATCGATTGGAAATTTCGAACATCACATATTCGTGCAAATTATCGATAGAAAGAACGATTGCGGGAGCTGGGAAGTGAATCGTTACCTACCGTCGATGCAAAACGATTGCAAACATCGAATAGCACGTATTCGTGCAAATTATCCATAGAAAGAACGATTGCGGGAGCTGGGAAGTGAATACTTACCTAACGTTGATGCAAAACGATTGGAAACATCGAACACCACGTATTCGTGCAAATTATCGATGGAAAGAACGATTGCGGGAGCCGGGAAGTGAATCCTTACCTACCGTTGATGCAAAACGATTGGATAATTGGCACGAATACGTGATATTCGATGTTTCCAATCGTTTTGCATCGACGGTAGGTAACGATTCACTTCCCAGCTCCCGCAATCGTTCTTTCCATCGATAATTTGCACGAATACGTAATGTTCGATGTTTCCAATCGTTTTGCAACGACGGTAGGTAAGGATTCACTTCCCAGCTCCCGCAATCGTTCTTTCTATCGATAATTTGCACGAATACGTAATGTTCGATATTTCCAATCGTTTTGCATCGACGGTAGGTAAGGATTCACTTCCCAGCTCCCGCAATCGTTCTTTCCATCGATAATTTGCACGAATACGTGCTATTCGATGTTTCCAATCGTTTTGCATCGACGGTAGGTAAGGATTCACTTCCCAGCTCCCGCAATCGTTCTTTCTATCGATAATTTGCACGAATACGTAATGTTCGATGTTTCCAATCGTTTTGCATCGACGGTAGGTAAGGATTCACTTCCCAGCTCCCGCAATCGTTCTTTCCATCGATAATTTGCACGAATACGTGCCATTCGATGTTTCCAATCGTTTTGCATCAACGGTAGGTAAGCATACCGTTGCTGCAAAACGATTGGAAATATCGAACATTACGTATTCGTGCAAATTATCGATAGAAAGAACGATGCGGGAGCTGGGAAGTGAATGCTTACCTAACGTTGATGCAAAACGATTGGAAACATCGAACATAACGTATTCGTGCAAATTATCGATAGAAAGAACGATTGCGGGAGCCGGGAAGTGAATGCTTACCTAACGTTGATGCAAAACGATTGGAAACATCGAACATAACGTATTCGTGCAAATTATCGATAGAAAGAACGATTGCGGGAGCTGGGAAGTGAATCCTTACCTACCGTCGATGCAAAACGATTGGAAACATCGAATAGCACGTATTCGTGCAAATTATCGATGGTAAGAACGATTGCGGGAGCCGGGAAGTGAATCCTTACCTACCGTTGATGCAAAACGATTGAAAACATCGAACATTACGTATTCGTGCTAATTATCGATAGAAACAACGATTGCGGGAGCTGGGAAGTGAATCCTTACCTACCGTCGATGCAAAACGATTGGAAACATCGAATAGCACGTATTCGTGAAAATTATCGATGGAAAGAACGATTGCGGGAGCCGGGAAGTGCATCCTTACCTAACGTTGATGCAAAACGATTGGAAACATCGAACATCACGTATTCGTGCCAATTATCCAATCGTTTTGCATCGACGGTAGGTAAGGATTCACTTCCCAGCTCCCGCAATGGTTCTTTCCATCGATAATTTGCACGAATACGTGCCATTCGATGTTTCCAATCGTTGTGAATCAACGGTAGGTAAGCATACCGTTGATTCAAAGCGATTGGTAATTCCGAACATAACGTATTAGTGCAAATTATCGATAGAAAGAACGATTGCGGGAGCTGGGAAGTGAATCCTTACCTAACGTTGATGCAAAACGATTGGAAACATCGAATAGCACGTATTCGTGCAAATTATCTATGGAAAGAAAGATTGCGGGAGCCGGGAAGTGAATCCTTACCTACAGTCGATGAAAAACAATTGCAAACATCGAACATTACGTATTCGTGCAAATTATCCATAGAAAGAACGATGCGGGAGCTGGGAAGTGAATCCTTACCTACCGTCGATGCAAAACGATTGGAAACATCGAATAGCACGTATTCGTGCAAATTATCGATGGAAAGAACGATTGCGGGAGCCGGGAAGTGAATGCTTACCTAACGTTGATGCAAAACGATTGGAAACATCGAACATAACGTATTCGTGCAAATTATCGATAGAAAGAACGATTGCGGGAGCTGGGAAGTGAATCCTTACCTACCGTCGATGCAAAACGATTGGAAACATCGAATAGCACGTATTCGTGCAAATTATCGATGGTAAGAACGATTGCGGGAGCCGGGAAGTGAATCCTTACCTACCGTTGATGCAAAACGATTGAAAACATCGAACATTACGTATTCGTGCTAATTATCGATAGAAACAACGATTGCGGGAGCTGGGAAGTGAATCCTTAGCTACCGTCGATGCAAAACGATTGGAAACATCGAATAGCACGTATTCGTGAATATTATCGATGGAAAGAACGATTGCGGGAGCCGGGAAGTGCATCCTTACCTAACGTTGATGCAAAACGATTGGAAACATCGAATAGCACGTATTCGTGCAAATTATCGATGGTAAGAACGATTGCGGGAGCCGGGAAGTGAATCCTTACCTACCGTCGATGCAAAACGATTGGAAACATCGAACATCACGTATTCGTGCAAATTATCGATAGAAAGATCGATTGCGGGACCTGGGAAGTGAATCCTTACCTACCGTCGATGCAAAACGATTGGATAATTGGCACGAATACGTGATGTTCGATGTTTCCAATCGTTTTGCATCAACGTTAGGTAAGGATTCACTTCCCGGCTCCCGCAATCGTTCTTTCCATCGATAATTTTCACGAATACGTGCTATTCGATGTTTCCAATCGTTTTGCATCGACGTTAGGTAAGGATTCACTTCCCGGCTCCCGCAATCGTTCTTTCTATCGATAATTGGCACGAATACGTGATGTTCGATGTTTCCAATCGTTTTGCATCAACGTTAGGTAAGGATTCACTTCCCGGTTCCCGCAATCGTTCTTTCCATCGATAATTTGCACGAATACGTGCTATTCGATGTTTCCAATCGTTTTGCATCGACGGTAGGTAAGGATTCACTTCCCAGCTCCCGCAATCGTTCTTTCTATCGATAATTAGCACGAATACGTAATGTTCGATGTTTTCAATCGTTTTGCATCAACGGTAGGTAAGGATTCACTTCCCGGCTCCCGCAATCGTTCTTACCATCGATAATTTGCACGAATACGTGCTATTCGATGTTTCCAATCGTTTTGCATCAACGGTAGGTAAGTATTCACTTCCCAGCTCCCGCAATCGTTCTTTCTATGGATAATTTGCACGAATACGTAATGTTCGATGTTTGCAATCGTTTTGCATCGACTGTAGGTAAGGATTCACTTCCCAGCTCCCGCAATCGTTCTTTCTATCGATAATTTGCACGAATACGTGATGTTCGATGTTTCCAATCGTTTTGCATCAACGTTAGGTAAGGATCCACTTCCCGGCTCCCGCAATCGTTCTTTCCATCGATAATTTGCACGAATACGTGCTATTCGATGTTTGCAATCGTTTTGCATCGACGTTAGGTAAGGATTCACTTCCCGGCTCCCGCAATCGTTCTTTCTATCGATAATTGGCACGAATACGTGATGTTCGATGTTTCCAATCGTTTTTCATTGACGGTAGGTAAGGATTCACTTCCCGGCTTCCGCAATCGTTCTTTCCATCGATAATTTGCACGAATACGTGCTATTCGATGTTTCCAATCGTTTTGCATCAACGGTAGGTAAGGATTCACTTCCCAGCTCCCGCAATCGTTCTTTCTATCGATAATTTGCACGAATACGTGATGTTCGATGTTTCCAATCGTTTTGCATCAACGTTAGGTAAGGATCCACTTCCCGGCTCCCGCAATCGTTCTTTCCATCGATAATTTGCACGAATACGTGCTATTCGATGTTTCCAATCGTTTTGCATCGACGGTAGGTAAGGATTCACTTCCCAGCTCCCGCAATCGTTCTTTCTATCGATAATTTGCACGAATACGTAATGTTCGATGTTTCCAATCGTTTTGCATCGACGGTAGGTAAGGATTCACTTCCCAGCTCCCGCAATCGTTCTTTCTATCGATAATTTGCACGAATACGTGCCATTCGATGTTTCCAATCGTTTTGCATCAACGGTAGGTAAGCATACCGTTGATGCAAATCGATTGGAAATTTCGAACATCACGTATTCGTGCAAATTATCGATAGAAAGAACGATTGCGGGAGCTGGGAAGTGAATCCTTACCTACCGTCGATGCAAAACGATTGCAAACATCGAATAGCACGTATTCGTGCAAATTATCCATAGAAAGAACGATTGCGGGAGCTGGGAAGTGAATACTTACCTAACGTTGATGCAAAACGATTGGAAACCTCGAACACCACGTATTCGTGCAAATTATCGATGGAAAGAACGATTGCGGGAGCCGGGAAGTGATTCCTTACCTACCGTTGATGCAAAACGATTGGATAATTGGCACGAATACGTAATATGCGATGTTTCCAATCGTTTTGCATCGACGGTAGGTAACGATTCACTTCCCAGCTCCCGCAATCGTTCTTTCCATCGATAATTTGCACGAATACGTAATGTTCGATGTTTCCAATCGTTTTGCAACGACGGTAGGTAAGGATTCACTTCCCAGCTCCCGCAATCGTTCTTTCTATCGATAATTTGCACGAATACGTAATGTTCGATATTTCCAATCGTTTTGCATCGACGGTAGGTAAGGATTCACTTCCCAGCTCCCGCAATCGTTCTTTCCATCGATAATTTGCACGAATACGTGCCATTCGATGTTTCCAATCGTTGTGCATCAACGGTAGGTAAGCATACCGTTGATTCAAAACGATTGGAAATTCCGAACATCACGTATTCGTGCAAATTATCGATAGAAAGAACGATTGCAGGAGCTGGGAAGTGAATCCTTACCTAACGTTGATGCAAAACGATTGCAAACATCGAACATTACGTATTCGTGCAAATTATCGATGGTAAGAACGATTGCGGGAGCCGGGAAGTGAATCCTTACCTACCGTTGATGCAAAACGATTGCAAACATCGAACATTACGTATTCGTGCAAATTATCCATAGAAAGAACGTTTGCCGGAGCTGGGAAGTGAATACTTACCTACCGTTGATGCAAAACGATTGGAAACATCGAATAGCACGTATTCGTGCAAATTATCGATGGTAAGAACGATTGCGGGAGCCGGGATGTGAATCCTTACCTAACGTTGATGCAAAACGATTGGAAACATCGAACATTACGTATTCGTGCAAATTATCCATAGAAAGAACGATTGCGGGAGCTGGGAAGTGAATACTTACCTACCGTTGATGCAAAACGATTGGGAACATCGAATAGCACGTATTCGTGCAAATTATCGATGGTAAGAACGATTGCGGGAGCCGGGAAGTGAATCCTTACCTACCGTTGATGCAAAACGATTGCAAACATCGAACATTACGTATTCGTGCAAATTATCCATAGAAAGAACGTTTGCCGGAGCTGGGAAGTGAATACTTACCTACCGTTGATGCAAAACGATTGGAAACATCGAATAGCACGTATTCGTGCAAATTATCGATGGTAAGAACGATTGCGGGAGCCGGGATGTGAATCCTTACCTAACGTTGATGCAAAACGATTGGAAACATCGAACATTACGTATTCGTGTAAATTATCCATAGAAAGAACGTTTGCAGGAGCTGGGAAGTGAATACTTACCTACCGTTGATGCAAAACGATTGGAAACATCGAATAGCACGTATTCGTGCAAATTATCGATGGTAAGAACGATTGCGGGAGCCGTGAAGTGAATCCTTACCTACCGTCGATGCAAAACGATTGGAAACATCGAACATCACGTATTCGTGCAAATTATCGATAGAAAGATCGATTGCGGGACCTGGGAAGTGAATCCTTACCTACCGTCGATGCAAAACGATTGGATAATTGGCACGAACACGTGATGTTCGATGTTTCCAATCGTTTTTCATTGACGGTAGGTAAGGATTCACTTCCCGGCTTCCGCAATCGTTCTTTCCATCGATAATTTGCACGAATACGTGCTATTCGATGTTTCCAATCGTTTTGCATCAACGGTAGGTAAGGATTCACATCCCAGCTCCCGCAATCGTTCTTTCTATCGATAATTTGCACGAATACGTGATGTTCGATGTTTCCAATCGTTTTGCATCAACGTTAGGTAAGGATCCACTTCCCGGCTCCCGCAATCGTTCTTTCCATCGATAATTTGCACGAATACGTGCTATTCGATGTTTCCAATCGTTTTGCATCGACGTTAGGTAAGGATTCACTTCCCGGCTCCCGCAATCGTTCTTTCTATCGATAATTGGCACGAATACGTGATGTTCGATGTTTCCAATCGTTTTTCATTGACGGTAGGTAAGGATTCACTTCCCGGCTTCCGCAATCGTTCTTTCCATCGATAATTTGCACGAATACGTGCTATTCGATGTTTCCAATCGTTTTGCATCAACGGTAGGTAAGGATTCACATCCCAGCTCCCGCAATCGTTCTTTCTATCGATAATTTGCACGAATACGTGATGTTCGATGTTTCCAATCGTTTTGCATCAACGTTAGGTAAGGATCCACTTCCCGGCTCCCGCAATCGTTCTTTCCATCGATAATTTGCACGAATACGTGCTATTCGATGTTTCCAATCGTTTTGCATCGACGGTAGGTAAGGATTCACTTCCCAGCTTCCGCAATCGTTCTTTCTATCGATAATTTGCACGAATACGTAATGTTCGATGTTTCCAATCGTTTTGCATCGACGGTAGGTAAGGATTCACTTCCCAGCTCCCGCAATCGTTCTTTCTATCGATAATTTGCACGAATACGTGCCATTCGATGTTTCCAATCGTTTTGCATCAACGGTAGGTAAGCATACCGTTGATGCAAATCGATTGGAAATTTCGAACATCACGTATTCGTGCAAATTATCGATAGAAAGAACGATTGCGGGAGCTGGGAAGTGAATCCTTACCTACCGTCGATGCAAAACGATTGCAAACATCGAATAGCACGTATTCGTGCAAATTATCCATAGAAAGAACGATTGCGGGAGCTGGGAAGTGAATACTTACCTAACGTTGATGCAAAACGATTGGAAACCTCGAACACCACGTATTCGTGCAAATTATCGATGGAAAGAACGATTGCGGGAGCCGGGAAGTGATTCCTTACCTACCGTTGATGCAAAACGATTGGATAATTGGCACGAATACGTAATATTCGATGTTTCCAATCGTTTTGCATCGACGGTAGGTAACCATTCACTTCCCAGCTCCCGCAATCGTTCTTTCCATCGATAATTTGCACGAATACGTAATGTTCGATGTTTCCAATCGTTTTGCAACGACGGTAGGTAAGGATTCACTTCCCAGCTCCCGCAATCGTTCTTTCTATCGATAATTTGCACGAATACGTAATGTTCGATATTTCCAATCGTTTTGCATCGACGGTAGGTAAGGATTCACTTCCCAGCTCCCGCAATCGTTCTTTCCATCGATAATTTGCACGAATACGTGCCATTCGATGTTTCCAATCGTTTTGCATCAACGGTAGGTAAGCATACCGTTGATGCAAATCGATTGGAAATTTCGAACATCACGTATTCGTGCAAATTATCGATAGAAAGAACGATTGCGGGAGCTGGGAAGTGAATCCTTACCTAACGTTGATGCAAAACGATTGCAAACATCGAACATTACGTATTCGTGCAAATTATCGATGGTAAGAACGATTGCGGGAGCCGGGAAGTGAATCCTTACCTACCGTTGATGCAAAACGATTGCAAACATCGAACATTACGTATTCGTGCAAATTATCCATAGAAAGAACGTTTGCCGGAGCTGGGAAGTGAATACTTACCTACCGTTGATGCAAAACGATTGGAAACATCGAATAGCACGTATTCGTGCAAATTATCGATGGTAAGAACGATTGCGGGAGCCGGGATGTGAATCCTTACCTAACGTTGATGCAAAACGATTGGAAACATCGAACATTACGTATTCGTGTAAATTATCCATAGAAAGAACGTTTGCGGGAGCTGGGAAGTGAATCCTTACCTAACGTTGATGCAAAACGATTGGAAACATCGAATAGCACGTATTCGTGCAAATTATCGATGGAAAGAACGATTGCGGGAGCCGGGAAGTGAATCCTTACCTACAGTCGATGAAAAACAATTGCAAACATCGAACATTACGTATTCGTGCAAATTATCCATAGAAAGAACGATTGCGGGAGCTGGGAAGTGAATACTTACCTACCGTTGATGCAAAACGATTGGAAACATCGAATAGCACGTATTCGTGCAAATTATCGATGGTAAGAACGATTGCGGGAGCCGGGAAGTGAATCCTTACCTACCGTTGATGCAAAACGATTGCAAACATCGAACATTACGTATTCGTGCAAATTATCCATAGAAAGAACGTTTGCCGGAGCTGGGAAGTGAATACTTACCTACCGTTGATGCAAAACGATTGGAAACATCGAATAGCACGTATTCGTGCAAATTATCGATGGTAAGAACGATTGCGGGAGCCGTGAAGTGAATCCTTACCTACCGTCGATGCAAAACGATTGGAAACATCGAACATCACGTATTCGTGCAAATTATCGATAGAAAGATCGATTGCGGGACCTGGGAAGTGAATCCTTACCTACCGTCGATGCAAAACGATTGGATAATTGGCACGAACACGTGATGTTCGATGTTTCCAATCGTTTTGCATCAACGTTAGGTAAGGATCCACTTCCCGGCTCCCGCAATCGTTCTTTCCATCGATAATTTGCACGAATACGTGCTATTCGATGTTTCCAATCGTTTTGCATCGACGTTAGGTAAGGATTCACTTCCCGGCTCCCGCAATCGTTCTTTCTATCGATAATTGGCACGAATACGTGATGTTCGATGTTTCCAATCGTTTTTCATTGACGGTAGGTAAGGATTCACTTCCCGGCTTCCGCAATCGTTCTTTCCATCGATAATTTGCACGAATACGTGCTATTCGATGTTTCCAATCGTTTTGCATCAACGGTAGGTAAGGATTCACATCCCAGCTCCCGCAATCATCCTTTCTATCGATAATTTGCACGAATACGTGATGTTCGATGTTTCCAATCGTTTTGCATCAACGTTAGGTAAGGATCCACTTCCCGGCTCCCGCAATCGTTCTTTCCATCGATAATTTGCACGAATACGTGCTATTCGATGTTTCCAATCGTTTTGCATCGACGGTAGGTAAGGATTCACTTCCCAGCTTCCGCAATCGTTCTTTCTATCGATAATTTGCACGAATACGTAATGTTCGATGTTTCCAATCGTTTTGCATCGACGGTAGGTAAGGATTCACTTCCCAGCTCCCGCAATCGTTCTTTCTATCGATAATTTGCACGAATACGTGCCATTCGATGTTTCCAATCGTTTTGCATCAACGGTAGGTAAGCATACCGTTGATGCAAATCGATTGGAAATTTCGAACATCACGTATTCGTGCAAATTATCGATAGAAAGATCGATTGCGGGACCTGGGAAGTGAATCCTTACCTACCGTCGATGCAAAACGATTGGATAATTTGCACGAATACGTGCTATTCGATGTTTCCAATCGTTTTGCATCAACGGTAGGTAAGGATTCACATCCCAGCTCCCGCAATCGTTCTTTCTATCGATAATTTGCACGAATACGTGATGTTCGATGTTTCCAATCGTTTTGCATCAACGTTAGGTGAGGATCCACTTCCCGGCTCCCGCAATCGTTCTTTCCATCGATAATTTGCACGAATACGTGCTATTCGATGTTTCCAATCGTTTTGCATCGACGGTAGGTAAGGATTCACTTCCCAGCTTCCGCAATCGTTCTTTCTATCGATAATTTGCACGAATACGTAATGTTCGATGTTTCCAATCGTTTTGCATCGACGGTAGGTAAGGATTCACTTCCCAGCTCCCGCAATCGTTCTTTCTATCGATAATTTGCACGAATACGTGCCATTCGATGTTTCCAATCGTTTTGCATCAACGGTAGGTAAGCATACCGTTGATGCAAATCGATTGGAAATTTCGAACATCACGTATTCGTGCAAATTATCGATAGAAAGAACGATTGCGGGAGCTGGGAAGTGAATCCTTACCTACCGTCGATGCAAAACGATTGCAAACATCGAATAGCACGTATTCGTGCAAATTATCCATAGAAAGAACGATTGCGGGAGCTGGGAAGTGAATACTTACCTAACGTTGATGCAAAACGATTGGAAACCTCGAACACCACGTATTCGTGCAAATTATCGATGGAAAGAACGATTGCGGGAGCCGGGAAGTGATTCCTTACCTACCGTTGATGCAAAACGATTGGATAATTGGCACGAATACGTAATATTCGATGTTTCCAATCGTTTTGCATCGACGGTAGGTAACCATTCACTTCCCAGCTCCCGCAATCGTTCTTTCCATCGATAATTTGCACGAATACGTAATGTTCGATGTTTCCAATCGTTTTGCAACGACGGTAGGTAAGGATTCACTTCCCAGCTCCCGCAATCGTTCTTTCTATCGATAATTTGCACGAATACGTAATGTTCGATATTTCCAATCGTTTTGCATCGACGGTAGGTAAGGATTCACTTCCCAGCTCCCGCAATCGTTCTTTCCATCGATAATTTGCACGAATACGTGCCATTCGATGTTTCCAATCGTTGTGCATCAACGGTAGGTAAGCATACCGTTGATTCAAAACGATTGGAAATTCCGAACATCACGTATTCGTGCAAATTATCGATAGAAAGAACGATTGCAGGAGCTGGGAAGTGAATCCTTACCTAACGTTGATGCAAAACGATTGGAAACATCGAATAGCACGTATTCGTGCAAATTATCGATGGAAAGAACGATTGCGGGAGCCGGGAAGTGAATCCTTACCTACAGTCGATGAAAAACAATTGCAAACATCGAACATTACGTATTCGTGCAAATTATCCATAGAAAGAACGATTGCGGGAGCTGGGAAGTGAATACTTACCTACCGTTGATGCAAAACGATTGGAAACATCGAATAGCACGTATTCGTGCAAATTATCGATGGTAAGAACGATTGCGGGAGCCGGGAAGTGAATCCTTACCTACCGTTGATGCAAAACGATTGCAAACATCGAACATTACGTATTCGTGCAAATTATCCATAGAAAGAACGTTTGCCGGAGCTGGGAAGTGAATACTTACCTACCGTTGATGCAAAACGATTGGAAACATCGAATAGCACGTATTCGTGCAAATTATCGATGGTAAGAACGATTGCGGGAGCCGGGATGTGAATCCTTACCTAACGTTGATGCAAAACGATTGGAAACATCGAACATCACGTATTCGTGCAAATTATCGATAGAAAGAACGATTGCGGGAGCTGGGAAGTGAATCCTTACCTAACGTTGATGCAAAACGATTGCAAACATCGAACATTACGTATTCGTGTAAATTATCCATAGAAAGAACGTTTGCGGGAGCTGGGAAGTGAATACTTACCTACCGTTGATGCAAAACGATTGGAAACATCGAATAGCACGTATTCGTGCAAATTATCGATGGTAAGAACGATTGCGGGAGCCGGGAAGTGAATCCTTACCTACCGTCGATGCAAAACGATTGGAAACATCGAACATCACGTATTCGTGCAAATTATCGATAGAAAGATCGATTGCGGGACCTGGGAAGTGAATCCTTACCTACCGTCGATGCAAAACGATTGGATAATTGGCACGAATACGTGATGTTCGATGTTTCCAATCGTTTTGCATCAACGTTAGGTAAGGATTCACTTCCCGGCTCCCGCAATCGTTCTTTCCATCGATAATTTGCACGAATACGTGCTATTCGATGTTTCCAATCGTTTTGCATCGACGTTAGGTAAGGATTCACTTCCCGGCTCCCGCAATCGTTCTTTCTATCGATAATTGGCACGAATACGTGATGTTCGATGTTTCCAATCGTTTTGCATCAACGTTAGGTAAGGATTCACTTCCCGGTTCCCGCAATCGTTCTTTCCATCGATAATTTGCACGAATACGTGCTATTCGATGTTTCCAATCGTTTTGCATCGACGGTAGGTAAGGATTCACTTCCCAGCTCCCGCAATCGTTCTTTCTATCGATAATTAGCACGAATACGTAATGTTCGATGTTTTCAATCGTTTTGCATCAACGGTAGGTAAGGATTCACTTCCCGGCTCCCGCAATCGTTCTTACCATCGATAATTTGCACGAATACGTGCTATTCGATGTTTCCAATCGTTTTGCATCAACGGTAGGTAAGTATTCACTTCCCAGCTCCCGCAATCGTTCTTTCTATGGATAATTTGCACGAATACGTAATGTTCGATGTTTGCAATCGTTTTGCATCGACTGTAGGTAAGGATTCACTTCCCAGCTCCCGCAATCGTTCTTTCTATCGATAATTTGCACGAATACGTGATGTTCGATGTTTCCAATCGTTTTGCATCAACGTTAGGTAAGGATCCACTTCCCGGCTCCCGCAATCGTTCTTTCCATCGATAATTTGCACGAATACGTGCTATTCGATGTTTCCAATCGTTTTGCATCGACGTTAGGTAAGGATTCACTTCCCAGCTCCCGCAATCGTTCTTTCCATCGATAATTTGCACGAATACGTAATGTTCGATGTTTCCAATCGTTTTGCAACGACGGTAGGTAAGGATTCACTTCCCAGCTCCCGCATCGTTCTTTCTATCGATAATTTGCACGAATACGTAATGTTCGATATTTCCAATCGTTTTGCATCGACGGTAGGTAAGGATTCACTTCCCAGCTCCCGCAATCGTTCTTTCCATCGATAATTTGCACGAATACGTGCCATTCGATGTTTCCAATCGTTGTGCATCAACGGTAGGTAAGCATACCGTTGATTCAAAACGATTGGAAATTCCGAACATCACGTATTCGTGCAAATTATCGATAGAAAGAACGATTGCAGGAGCTGGGAAGTGAATCCTTACCTAACGTTGATGCAAAACGATTGGAAACATCGAATAGCACGTATTCGTGCAAATTATCGATGGAAAGAACGATTGCGGGAGCCGGGAAGTGAATCCTTACCTACAGTCGATGAAAAACAATTGCAAACATCGAACATTACGTATTCGTGCAAATTATCCATAGAAAGAACGATTGCGGGAGCTGGGAAGTGAATACTTACCTACCGTTGATGCAAAACGATTGGAAACATCGAATAGCACGTATTCGTGCAAATTATCGATGGTAAGAACGATTGCGGGAGCCGGGAAGTGAATCCTTACCTACCGTTGATGCAAAACGATTGCAAACATCGAACATTACGTATTCGTGCAAATTATCCATAGAAAGAACGTTTGCCGGAGCTGGGAAGTGAATACTTACCTACCGTTGATGCAAAACGATTGGAAACATCGAATAGCACGTATTCGTGCAAATTATCGATGGTAAGAACGATTGCGGGAGCCGGGATGTGAATCCTTACCTAACGTTGATGCAAAACGATTGGAAACATCGAACATCACGTATTCGTGCAAATTATCGATAGAAAGAACGATTGCGGGAGCTGGGAAGTGAATCCTTACCTAACGTTGATGCAAAACGATTGCAAACATCGAACATTACGTATTCGTGTAAATTATCCATAGAAAGAACGTTTGCGGGAGCTGGGAAGTGAATACTTACCTACCGTTGATGCAAAACGATTGGAAACATCGAATAGCACGTATTCGTGCAAATTATCGATGGAAAGAACGATTGCGGGAGCCGGGAAGTGAATCCTTACCTAACGTTGATGCAAAACGATTGGAAACATCGAATAGCACGTATTTGTGCAAATTATCGATGGTAAGAACGATTGCGGGAGCCGGGAAGTGAATCCTTACCTACCGTTGATGCAAAACGATTGCAAACATCGAACATTACGTATTCGTGCAAATTATCCATAGAAAGAACGTTTGCCGGAGCTGGGAAGTGAATACTTACCTACCGTTGATGCAAAACGATTGGAAACATCGAATAGCACGTATTCGTGCAAATTATCGATGGTAAGAACGATTGCGGGAGCCGGGATGTGAATCCTTACCTAACGTTGATGCAAAACGATTGGAAACATCGAACATCACGTATTCGTGCAAATTATCGATAGAAAGAACGATTGCGGGAGCTGGGAAGTGAATCCTTACCTAACGTTGATGCAAAACGATTGCAAACATCGAACATTACGTATTCGTGTAAATTATCCATAGAAAGAACGTTTGCGGGAGCTGGGAAGTGAATACTTACCTACCGTTGATGCAAAACGATTGGAAACATCGAATAGCACGTATTCGTGCAAATTATCGATGGTAAGAACGATTGCGGGAGCCGGGAAGTGAATCCTTACCTACCGTTGATGCAAAACGATTGAAAAATCGAACATTACGTATTCGTGCTAATTATCGATAGAAACAACGATTGCGGGAGCTGGGAAGTGAATCCTTACCTACCGTCGATGCAAAACGATTGGAAACATCGAATAGCACGTATTCGTGCAAATTATCGATGGAAAGAACGATTGCGGGAGCCGGGAAGTGAATCCTTACCTAACGTTGATGCAAAACGATTGGAAACATCGAATAGCACGTATTCGTGCAAATTATCGATGGTAAGAACGATTGCGGTAGCCGGGAAGTGAATCCTTACCTACCGTCGATGCAAAACGATTGGAAACATCGAACATCACGTATTCGTGCAAATTATCGATAGAAAGATCGATTGCGGGACCTGGGAAGTGAATCCTTACCTACCGTCGATACAAAACGATTGGATAATTGGCACGAATACGTGATGTTCGATGTTTCCAATCGTTTTGCATCAACGTTAGGTAAGGATTCACTTCCCGGCTCCCGCAATCGTTCTTTCCATCGATAATTTGCACGAATACGTGCTATTCGATGTTTCCAATCGTTTTGCATCGACGTTAGGTAAGGATTCACTTCCCGGCTCCCGCAATCGTTCTTTCTATCGATAATTGGCACGAATACGTGATGTTCGATGTTTCCAATCGTTTTGCATCGACGGTAGGTAAGGATTCACTTCCCAGCTCCCGCAATCGTTCTTTCTATCGATAATTAGCACGAATACGTAATGTTCGATGTTTGCAATCGTTTTGCATCGACTGTAGGTAAGGATTCACTTCCCAGCTCCCGCAATCGTTCTTTCTATCGATAATTTGCACGAATACGTGATGTTCGATGTTTCCAATCGTTTTGCATCAACGTTAGGTAAGGATTCACTTCCCGGCTCCCGCAATCGTTCTTTCCATCGATAATTTGCACGAATACGTGCTATTCGATGTTTCCAATCGTTTTGCATCGACGTTAGGTAAGGATTCACTTCCCGGCTCCCGCAATCGTTCTTTCTATCGATAATTGGCACGAATACGTGATGTTCGATGTTTCCAATCGTTTTGCATCAACGTTAGGTAAGGATTCACTTCCCGGTTCCCGCAATCGTTCTTTCCATCGATAATTTGCACGAATACGTGATGTTCGATGTTTCCAATCGTTTTGCATCAACGTTAGGTAAGGATTCACTTCCCAGCTCCCGCAATCGTTCTTTCTATGGATAATTCGCACGAATACGTAATGTTCGATGTTTGCAATCGTTTTGCATCGACTGTAGGTAAGGATTCACTTCCCAGCTCCCGCAATCGTTCTTTCTATCGATAATTAGCACGAATACGTAATGTTCGATGTTTTCAATCGTTTTGCATCAACGGTAGTTAAGGATTCACTTCCCGGCTCCCGCAATCGTTCTTACCATCGATAATTTGCACGAATACGTGCTATTCGATGTTTCCAATCGTTTTGCATCAACGGTAGGTAAGTATTCACTTCCCAGCTCCCGCAATCGTTCTTTCTATGGATAATTTGCACGAATACGTAATGTTCGATGTTTGCAATCGTTTTGCATCGACTGTAGGTAAGGATTCACGTCCCAGCTCCCGCAATCGTTCTTTCTATCGATAATTTGCACGAATACGTGATGTTCGATGTTTCCAATCGTTTTGCATCAACGTTAGGTAAGGATCCACTTCCCGGCTCCCGCAATCGTTCTTTCCATCGATAATTTGCACGAATACGTGCTATTCGATGTTTCCAATCGTTTTGCATCGACGTTAGGTAAGGAATCACTTCCCGGCTCCCGCAATCGTTCTTTCTATCGATAATTGGCACGAATACGTGATGTTCGATGTTTCCAATCGTTTTTCATTGACGGTAGGTAAGGATTCACTTCCCGGCTTCCGCAATCGTTCTTTCCATCGATAATTTGCACGAATACGTGCTATTCGATGTTTCCAATCGTTTTGCATCAACGGTAGGTAAGGATTCACTTCCCAGCTCCCGCAATCGTTCTTTCTATCGATAATTTGCACGAATACGTGATGTTCGTTGTTTCCAATCGTTTTGCATCAACGTTAGGTAAGGATCCACTTCCCGGCTCCCGCAATCGTTCTTTCCATCGATAATTTGCACGAATACGTGCTATTCGATGTTTCCAATCGTTTTGCATCGACGGTAGGTAAGGATTCACTCCCCAGCTCCCGCAATCGTTCTTTCTATCGATAATTTGCACGAATACGTAATGTTCGATGTTTCCAATCGTTTTGCATCGACGGTAGGTAAGGATTCACTTCCCAGCTACCGCAATCGTTCTTTCTATCGATAATTTGCACGAATACGTGCCATTCGATGTTTCCAATCGTTTTGCATCAACGGTAGGTAAGCATACCGTTGATGCAAATCGATTGGAAATTTCGAACATCACGTATTCGTGCAAATTATCGATAGAAAGAACGATTGCGGGAGCTGGGAAGTGAATCCTTACCTACCGTCGATGCAAAACGATTTTAAACATCGAATAGCACGTATT
This sequence comes from Nomada ferruginata, assembly GCA_963583965.1. Taxonomy (NCBI): domain Eukaryota; kingdom Metazoa; phylum Arthropoda; class Insecta; order Hymenoptera; family Apidae; genus Nomada; species Nomada ferruginata. The sequence continues at coordinate 3,606,893 of OY757218.1, forward strand.
CGTGCAAATTATCCATAGAAAGAACGATTGCGGGAGCTGGGAAGTGAATACTTACCTAACGTTGATGCAAAACGATTGGAAACCTCGAACACCACGTATTCGTGCAAATTATCGATGGAAAGAACGATTGCGGGAGCCGGGAAGTGATTCCTTACCTACCGTTGATGCAAAACGATTGGATAATTGGCACGAATACGTGATATTCGATGTATCCAATCGTTTTGCATCGACGGTAGGTAACGATTCACTTCCCAGCTCCCGCAATCGTTCTTTCCATCGATAATTTGCACGAATACGTAATGTTCGATGTTTCCAATCGTTTTGCAACGACGGTAGGTAAGGATTCACTTCCCAGCTCCCGCATCGTTCTTTCTATCGATAATTTGCACGAATACGTAATGTTCGATATTTCCAATCGTTTTGCATCGACGGTAGGTAAGGATTCACTTCCCAGCTCCCGCAATCGTTCTTTCCATCGATAATTTGCACGAATACGTGCCATTCGATGTTTCCAATCGTTGTGCATCAACGGTAGGTAAGCATACCGTTGTTTCAAAACGATTGGAAATTCCGAACATCACGTATTCGTGCAAATTATCGATAGAAAGAACGATTGCAGGAGCTGGGAAGTGAATCCTTACCTAACGTTGATGCAAAACGATTGGAAACATCGAATAGCACGTATTCGTGCAAATTATCGATGGAAAGAACGATTGCGGGAGCCGGGAAGTGAATCCTTACCTACAGTCGATGAAAAACAATTGCAAACATCGAACATTACGTATTCGTGCAAATTATCCATAGAAAGAACGATTGCGGGAGCTGGGAAGTGAATACTTACCTACCGTTGATGCAAAACGATTGGAAACATCGAATAGCACGTATTCGTGCAAATTATCGATGGTAAGAACGATTGCGGGAGCCGGGAAGTGAATCCTTACCTACCGTTGATGCAAAACGATTGCAAACATCGAACATTACGTATTCGTGCAAATTATCCATAGAAAGAACGTTTGCCGGAGCTGGGAAGTGAATACTTACCTACCGTTGATGCAAAACGATTGGAAACATCGAATAGCACGTATTCGTGCAAATTATCGATGGTAAGAACGATTGCGGGAGCCGGGATGTGAATCCTTACCTAACGTTGATGCAAAACGATTGGAAACATCGAACATCACGTATTCGTGCAAATTATCGATAGAAAGAACGATTGCGGGAGCTGGGAAGTGAATCCTTACCTAACGTTGATGCAAAACGATTGCAAACATCGAACATTACGTATTCGTGTAAATTATCCATAGAAAGAACGTTTGCGGGAGCTGGGAAGTGAATACTTACCTACCGTTGATGCAAAACGATTGGAAACATCGAATAGCACGTATTCGTGCAAATTATCGATGGAAAGAACGATTGCGGGAGCCGGGAAGTGAATCCTTACCTAACGTTGATGCAAAACGATTGGAAACATCGAATAGCACGTATTCGTGCAAATTATCGATGGTAAGAACGATTGCGGGAGCCGGGAAGTGAATCCTTACCTACCGTTGATGCAAAACGATTGCAAACATCGAACATTACGTATTCGTGCAAATTATCCATAGAAAGAACGTTTGCCGGAGCTGGGAAGTGAATACTTACCTACCGTTGATGCAAAACGATTGGAAACATCGAATAGCACGTATTCGTGCAAATTATCGATGGTAAGAACGATTGCGGGAGCCGGGATGTGAATCCTTACCTAACGTTGATGCAAAACGATTGGAAACATCGAACATCACGTATTCGTGCAAATTATCGATAGAAAGAACGATTGCGGGAGCTGGGAAGTGAATCCTTACCTAACGTTGATGCAAAACGATTGCAAACATCGAACATTACGTATTCGTGTAAATTATCCATAGAAAGAACGTTTGCGGGAGCTGGGAAGTGAATACTTACCTACCGTTGATGCAAAACGATTGGAAACATCGAATAGCACGTATTCGTGCAAATTATCGATGGTAAGAACGATTGCGGGAGCCGGGAAGTGAATCCTTACCTACCGTTGATGCAAAACGATTGAAAAATCGAACATTACGTATTCGTGCTAATTATCGATAGAAACAACGATTGCGGGAGCTGGGAAGTGAATCCTTACCTACCGTCGATGCAAAACGATTGGAAACATCGAATAGCACGTATTCGTGCAAATTATCGATGGAAAGAACGATTGCGGGAGCCGGGAAGTGAATCCTTACCTAACGTTGATGCAAAACGATTGGAAACATCGAATAGCACGTATTCGTGCAAATTATCGATGGTAAGAACGATTGCGGTAGCCGGGAAGTGAATCCTTACCTACCGTCGATGCAAAACGATTGGAAACATCGAACATCACGTATTCGTGCAAATTATCGATAGAAAGATCGATTGCGGGACCTGGGAAGTGAATCCTTACCTACCGTCGATACAAAACGATTGGATAATTGGCACGAATACGTGATGTTCGATGTTTCCAATCGTTTTGCATCAACGTTAGGTAAGGATTCACTTCCCGGCTCCCGCAATCGTTCTTTCCATCGATAATTTGCACGAATACGTGCTATTCGATGTTTCCAATCGTTTTGCATCGACGTTAGGTAAGGATTCACTTCCCGGCTCCCGCAATCGTTCTTTCTATCGATAATTGGCACGAATACGTGATGTTCGATGTTTCCAATCGTTTTGCATCGACGGTAGGTAAGGATTCACTTCCCAGCTCCCGCAATCGTTCTTTCTATCGATAATTAGCACGAATACGTAATGTTCGATGTTTGCAATCGTTTTGCATCGACTGTAGGTAAGGATTCACTTCCCAGCTCCCGCAATCGTTCTTTCTATCGATAATTTGCACGAATACGTGATGTTCGATGTTTCCAATCGTTTTGCATCAACGTTAGGTAAGGATTCACTTCCCGGCTCCCGCAATCGTTCTTTCCATCGATAATTTGCACGAATACGTGCTATTCGATGTTTCCAATCGTTTTGCATCGACGTTAGGTAAGGATTCACTTCCCGGCTCCCGCAATCGTTCTTTCTATCGATAATTGGCACGAATACGTGATGTTCGATGTTTCCAATCGTTTTGCATCAACGTTAGGTAAGGATTCACTTCCCGGTTCCCGCAATCGTTCTTTCCATCGATAATTTGCACGAATACGTGATGTTCGATGTTTCCAATCGTTTTGCATCAACGTTAGGTAAGGATTCACTTCCCAGCTCCCGCAATCGTTCTTTCTATGGATAATTCGCACGAATACGTAATGTTCGATGTTTGCAATCGCTTTGCATCGACTGTAGGTGTTACGTCCTCGTCGGGATCCGTGTTGCCCAGCGGGAACGTGCGCCGAATCTTCAACAGGATACGCTCGCAATTTCGATCTGTGACTGGTCTCTTAGGACAGTCAACCGGGATCGGGACGTTAAGATGCGGTGGGGTCAGGAAAACAATTGGTATCGATTGTTTATGAGTTATATTTACGTCCACTTTCTTTTTTTTTTCTTATTTAATACAGTGGAGGCTGTTACATTATTCCTCGCGGAGAAATATAGTTTGAAATAACAACGTATGATACTCTTCCGGGACCGGCTCGCCTTCGGGGACGTTTGGTTGACCAGGGAACCGGTCGCTAATAAATACGGGATAATATCCCGGGTAATTCGGATAAATCTGTTGATGTGGCCACTCCTCGTCGCTGTCCGGAGGGTCGAGTTGCTGTTGCGGGGATGGGGGACTGACCGGGGGGTCGATATAGGGCCGGTAGTATTCGGGCGTGGTTGCCCTTGAATCTACCGAGGATGTAGTTGTCTGAGCCGGGGATGACGAGTAAACTAGTTGTCGTCTAGCGAAGGGCTGCGGAGTTTGTTCGGATGCGTGGGAGATGGGGGAGTATGAGATGGACAAAGGCGATGCGTGAGGCGAGGAAGGCAACACGGGTGTTTGGGCGGAGGGACCCCGCGAAGTCGAGGGCTCGGGCGAACCCCCGACTGTCAAGTCGATGATGGACGGAACGGCCCCGGCGCCAGCGGTTGTCGAGTCGATCGGCGCCCGTGGAGAATCCAGCGTCAGGTCGACTGGCGCCGGTGGAGAATCTAACGTCAGGTCGATCAACGGCCCAGTCTCTTGCGCCAATTGCACGCGACGGGCGGCGATCAGCTCCCGGCGCCTGATATTGTGGCGGAGCCGCGACTGGACCCCTCTCCTACGCCTTCGCCTATTTCCAGCGGGCATCTACCGAACACATTCGGCGAGTAGTAAGTTGTTCGTATAAAATGGAAGACCGATGAAATGTCAAGTGTTACTGTTTATTAATGCTCACCTTTACCTATCGGTCGACTACAGTTGAGAGTACAAGTAACAAATGGTGGATCGTGCTGACGATTTGCCGCTTACAGGCGCAACTACAACGAACTCGTCGAACTTCACCGTTAGACTACCGGATTGAACTTCACTCGTATAGAACTTGATGTTTCTAACTTCTCGGTTGGAACTGAACTGCCTTGCGACCGTTCGCTCCGGTCTTTTATTCCTCCCAGGTGCTGACGCAGCAGCCCCTACTGCCGCAGCCAGAAGATGCTGATGCAGCAGGGGCCACCGTCCTGGGAACGACTGTTCCGCGACGGTTCTCGCGCTTCGTATCTTTGCAACGTGTGCATTCCTGAGCGACAGTTGTTATCGCTCTCGCGACGGTTCTCGCGCTTCGTATCTTTGCAACGTGTGCATTCCTGAGCGACAGTTGTTATCGCTCTCGCGACGGTTCTCGCGCTTCGTATCTTTGCAACGTGTGCATTCCTGAGCGACAGTTGTTATCGCTCTGGGAACGGATGCTGATGCATCGAGGTATATCGTCTTGTTCAGCGGATTATTACCCGATCCTTTCCCAGGCCTTGACTCTGGAATGCCCGCGTGCGAGACAGCGCTATCCCTTCGCTATTGTCGTCAGCACTTATCCGTGCTTGTCCTTAACTTGAAAGGACAAACACGGATTGGTCCGCACACCCTGATTCGTCACGGTTCTTAATCTACGTATTCTTATAATCTATCTTATCATAGGTGAGTCAGCATACTCACGTTTACCCCTGGTTTCTTAACTTAAGAAGTTGCTTAGACTTAATGCTACCATCAGGACAATTATCAGTGTGTGTGTGTGTGTGTGTGGCCGTACGTCGATGTGTGGTAGAGAACTGCCCTGTATCCATATCGTGTGCCGATTCGGATGCGCGCTGCACCTACGGATCGTCACGTTTCGGAGGATCCCGGGACGTGACACCTTCCCCCTTGGGAAGCAAATTTCTGGAGGAAATTTGCTCCAGTTCGCGAATGGTTTGCCTGAACTCTCGGAGTGTCGGTTTCGGTGGAGAAGCGGTAGTTGATGTTCCTTGCGGAAAAGCTTCCACGTCGCGGGATGCCGCGTATTGTCTGCTTCTTTCGCCTTTCCGGATCAAGAGGTGCGACAGGGAACTCCACACAGCACCGATGAGTTGGAAACCGCATCCGTAGATCGCGTGTAGCTGGTATCCATGAATGAATGTATCGGCAACTGCTTTTACGAATTTCAGCAGGACGAATATTGCCAATATTCCTGCGCTGGCTGATCCAAACGTAATGAATCCGTTCCAAAAGCGTGAAACTGCGTCTTCGGCCAATTTTGCCATGGTTTCCTCGTCGAACATGCTCGTTAGGGATATCGATCCTTGCGCCACGCCCTTTCCCGTCGCTCCCCTGACGATCGTGTTCAAAACCGCCGCCTTTTCGGCCGGGAACATGATGTGGTCTCGCAAGTTTTCCAAGTCTCCTTGCGTGTAAATACCGCTGGTTGCGAGTGTCGCCGGGGCGGTGTAACGCCAATTTGTACGCGTCATAGTGTGTAGCACGTGCGGCTGGCCTACCTCGACCGGCCGAGGGGAGATTCGATGCCAGGCTTGATTGATCACGTACATCACGGGGAGGACGTGACTGCATTCTCTCTGTGTCCCGTGAGCGGTAACAATGTGGGATTTCGGCGTGATAAACGCCGAACGGTTTCCGTGCCAAACTGGCAATTCTGTGTAACATTCGTTCGAATGTCTCACCCTCACTTGTACCGGTACGCATTTGATGATGTGGATGACTTCACCGGCTGTTAACGCCATGTGTCCTGGGGACTTCATGACGGTGTAGGCGAATTCGTCCGGTTTCAAAGTGGCCACTGCGAGAGCGTTGCTGAGCACTTGTTGCTCCAGGAGACATCGTTGTTTCAATAAATTTTGATACAACGTCGTCATTTGCGTTTTGACGTGTCTCTCGACGTATACGAATTTAGAATTTATGTACGCGAAAATGTCTAAATTTTCAACCGGTAGTTTCTTCGGTTGCGTGAATGTTCGCTCTCTGGTGGTTTCCAGTATGAACAGTTTCGGATGTTCCGTTTGCGAGAGGGTGTAGCCGCACAAGTGTTGTTCGCCCACCTTGGAGAGAGCGAACGTTATGTCTTGCGTGGTAAGAGCATAGACCGGTGAGTCGGTTCGCTGCTTGTCTTCTTCGGTAATTTTGGACGCGATACCCTCGTATAGCACGTCGTATCGGTCGAATTTACAAGACGACGGCGGGAAAGGACTCCAGAAGGTGTGTCCATTCTCGCTGTCCAGGCAGAATCCGCTTTGGAAACTGCAGATGGTTCCTGATTTTAGAATGATCTTGTCGGCGTCCATTCGTACCGGGACGTTGGCGGATTTAATCGAAAATTTGGCCACCGCTTGCACCACGACGCTTTCCCAAGTTCCGTAGGGGTCGGAGAATTGGGCGCCGGTGCAACGGCCGTCGTTCGTCAAAGTCCCAGCCATGGTAAACGTTCGAGTTGTAGTTTTGTTTACCGTCAGTCCGGTTATGTAGCCGTTGTTTCCCAAGGAGAACGAGCCGTCCTCGTGCATGCGCTTCATTGTTGGTCGGTTATGTCCTCGAGATATTCGTTCAGGCCGTTGTGGACAGCGGAGATGTGCGAGTGCATGCCGCAGTGGTACACTATTCTTGATATTTCGATTCTACACGAAATGACCGGTGCGTAGTTGAATTCCGAGAGTTGAAGCAGCTGAATGTAGACTTCTCGAGACTGTGTCTTGATTGGTGTGATGTCGCAATCCCCGATCGAATTGAGCGACACCGTAGTTACGTTCAGATGTTGTCCGTTGCAATCGTAACCGACGAGAGCCCAGGCAACTCGAGCGCAAATCAACATTAACATACATAGGAACATGGTGAATTCCTGTACAAAGAAACAAAACAAAGAAACGATTCTTTACATTACCGCACTCGCTTTATTACTAGAATTCGCGTTTGTAGGGACTATACGCGAGTACCCATTACTCTCTAATTACGCGGGGTCAAACGTCTCGATCGATCGACATCAGCGACTTTACCGTCTTCCCAAGTACCCATTGCCCCGCGGCAAACTCCTCGGGGCGCTCGTCAATTCACCATCGCGTGATCACGTCAATGACGCGCCCCGTTTGCACCGCCCATTCCTCCGAAGTGGACATTTCGAAGTACATCTCGATACATTCGGTGCATTCCTGTGCCGGTTTCACGACGACGAAGTTCTCGTTGCACAGGATGCAGTTGGCGATGGGCAGTGTGGCGTCGTGGTTGCACAGATTGTGCCAGCCTCCTGGCTGGTACGTTTGTTGGACCACGGGTGGCAGTTTGGCGTAACAGGGCACGCACACTCGTCTCCCGGTCCGCACGTATATGCAAGCCGTATCTCTGTTTATCGTCATGCAATATAATTCCGACAGCTCGCCGTAAGCCTGGGGATGGGTCGCAGGAAGGACCCCGTCCCAGGGGCCTTGGAACTCTTGGTCCTCGACCTCCTCTTCCAAAAATTCGCAGGGGATTTTCATTCTGCAAATTGCATTGTCACGCGTTGAGTGCGCGCTTCTCGAAGGAATCTCCTCGCGCCGTCGGCCGATCGATCGCTTACATTCTATTTTTCAGATACGCTAGTTTCAGTTTATTCATATGTACTGTTCGCGGACTACCGTCGATGGAGATTTTGACGTTCTGATTAGATAGTATCTCGATGACTTTGTGTGGACCGGTGTATTGGTCCGCGAATTTTCCCTTTCGGGGTTCCCGGATCATGTACACCAGGTCTCCTGTTTTAAAGTTCTGCGGGTTTATTGCCCGATCGTAGTATTCTTTCGATCTGATCTTCGCGAGCTGAAGATTGTCGCGAGCTTTCGCTTGAACGTCGTCGATCTTATAGTAGAGATCCCGCAGGTAGTCCGCGTACGTTGGCTCCAGATTCTCGCTGATTGGTTTTTCGCTCGCGGGTTCCCTGGCTATTCGCCCAAACACTAATTCGTGCGGCGAGAATCTGGTCCCCTCGTGTACCGACGTGTTGTACGAAAACATTGCCAGATCCAACCAGTCGTCCCAGCTGTTACGACCGTTGTCTATGTACTGCTTAAGATACTCCACTAATACGTGGTGAGACCTCTCGATGGAACCGTTGCTCTGCGGATGATATGCCGACGTGACGTAATGTTTTATATGAAATTTCTTTGCCACGTTCTTCATCAATGAGGATGTAAAATTCGTTCCCTGATCGGTCAGGATCGCTCGAGGCGATCCGAAACGGCAGATAAGATTTTTAACGAACGCGTCCGCGATGTCCGCAGAGGTGGTTCGTTCGAGAGGTATGGCGAGGGAATATTTGGTTAGTAGATCCTGCATGGTTAGTATGTATTTGTTGCCCTTTTTGGTGCTAGGCAAGGGTCCGACGATGTCCATACTGACTTTGTCGAACGCTTTGCCGGGCGTATCGGTCAGTATCATAGGTTGTTTGGTCTTGATTCTCGTGAGTTTTTTCAATTGGCACTCCTTGCACTCTCTCACGAATCGTTGGATCTCCTTCTTCATGTTGTCCCAATTGTGCAGTTGCCTTATCCTGTGGTAGGTCTTCGTCACCCCTTTGTGTCCTCCCGATGCCGACGCGTGCTTCTCCTCGATGATCGTTTGCCTGGCCTCTGGTGGCGGAACGGTCACTTCTCCCGTGCAAATGGTGATCCGAACGTTCTCGTCATGGAATACGTTCTTTAGTTCGTTCATGACGTATCGCCATGGTACTTCGTCCAGACTCTCAGTTCGAGCGATGGAGAACGATCGTAGGTCCTTTTCTCTGATCACGTCCAGCAACGAGGACAAACAGCCCTGTACGTTTTGGGGTTCTATACGCGTCCTCTGGTTTTCCTTCACCGGCAGGGCAATGAGGTATTTACCTTGCTCGGTCTTCAGTCGGGCTCGTTCGATTGTTAAATCGACGTAGGACGTCAAGAGGCCCGATCGTGCGATCTCCTTTGCCCCCTCGTCGATCGGACTCCCTTGCATGTCGATGAATATGACTTTGTGGTCCTTCAGTTTTGGTAACGAGTCTCGAACTTCCCTGATAACATACGCCGGACTGCGCGTGTACGGAAACACGTTGGTGTCTTCCGTCGTGTCGATCGTGGGTGAAGCGTCGACGATTAGGTCGTCCCCTTCCCCCTCAGAATTGGGAAATTCTTCCAGCCAGTTCCGGGGTCGAACTTCGACGACTTCCTCTGCTGGTTCTTCGAGTCGCATCGACTGTTGGAGTTCTTGCGTGTCGACGACTCGGTCTCCCGGGGGCGTGTTCGAGTGGGGAGGCGAGTCCACCGACGTGTCGGGGTCTCGAAACAGAGATATTCTTTTCCGTTCCGGCGATTGCAACGGCGATCCCGGACGCTTCTTCTCCTTCGGTCGCGGATCGTAAATCAGTGAGTCGTCCGACGACGAAGAGGGGAAAAATCTCCTCTTAGGTCGCGGCTCTTCTGCTTCTTCGTCAGCTTCCTCCTGACGCTTTCTTATCGGGAGGCAAACCTCCGGCGGGTTTCTCGACAAGGCGTCCGCGTTGGCGTTCGCTCGTCCACACTTGTGCTGTATCTCGAACTCGTAGTCCGATAGTTTTAGCTTCCACTTCCATATCCGCGACGTCGGATCTTTGATGGAGTTTAGCCACACCAACGGTTTGTGGTCGGTGATTATGTTGAATTTCCGTCCGTACAGGTACGGTCTGAAGTGAGTGACGCAGTAAAGTATGGCCAAACACTCCTTCTCGATGGTCGAGTACTTTTGTTCAGCAGCGTTTAGTAATCGAGAGGCGTAAGCGACGGGCAAATCCTTCCCTATCGGTCCTTGACTCAAGACTCCTCCGATCGCGTATCCGGACGCGTCGGTCGTTAGGTTGAACGTTTTACTGAAATCCGGGTACTGCAATATGGGTTCTGTTATCAGCGCGTTTCTCAACGTCTCGAACGCCTTTTCCTGGTCAGCGTCCCACGCGAATTTTGTATCCTTCTTCAACAATCGAGTCAAGGGTTTGGCGGTTTTGGAGAATTCGGGGATGAATCTCCGATAGTATCCCGCCAATCCTAGAAATTGTTTTATTCCCTTCGGCGTTCGGGGTCTAGGGAATCGTTGCACAGCTTCGATCTTTTGAGGGTCCGGTCTGACACCTTCTTCGCTGATGATGTGACCCAGATAATTGACCTCGTGTCTCAAAAATTCGCACTTGTCCGGTTGTAACTGTAATTTAGCGTTTCGCAGTCTTTCCGCCAGTTTCTGAAATTTAATTTGGTGCTCGGCCAACGAGCTCGAGTATATCACGATGTCGTCCAAATAGACGAACAGTTCCGTCCCTTGTAGGCCGGACAAAACGCTGTTCATCAATCTCTGAAAGGTGGCCGGAGCGTTCTTGAGTCCGAACGGCATTCTCGTAAATTGATAGTGTCCGTATGGGGTCGAGAAGGCCGTTTTGTGCGCGTCTCCTTCCGCCATTTTTATTTGATGGAACCCCGACGCTAGGTCGAAGGTTGAGAAATACTTGGCACTGCCCAGTTGGTCCAGTATTTCCGTGATATTGGGCAAGGGGAATGCGTCCCCTATGGTTTTGTCGTTCAATTTCCTATAGTCGATGACCAACCGCCAACGCTTATTTCCGTGGGAGTCCGGTTTCTTCGGTACGATCCACAGCGGCGAGTTATACGGGGACACGGATTCTTCCACGACATCCGTGTCCAACAATTCTTGAATTTGTCTGTTGATTTCCGATCTATGCACCGGGGGGTATCTGTACTGGCGCGTGTTTACCGGAATGTCATCCGTGGTATGTATCCTGTGCTCCAGGATTCCTGTTCCTTCCAACGTTTCACCAGGTAAATGGAACCTGTCTTGATTTTTTCTTATCAGCTTCTCAACGCTCGCCCTCTCCTCCGTATTGAGATGCTCCAGTCTCAATAATTCCACGATGGCCTCGAATCGATTTCGAGGGTCCGTCTTGATGACGTTGCACGCCCTTGATTCTGTACGATGATTCGTTTCTTCGAATTCTTCCAGCGTCACCGTGGGTACGGTGATTTTTACCTTCCTGCTCGTCGTATTAACTACCCTGATGTAGGCGCGGCCTTTGCGGTTGGTTACCAGGGCCTCGCCCAAGTAGATTCCCTTGCCTATGTCGATTCTGGGAACGTATCCCTCTCGTATCTCTGGATTCGCTATATTCACTTGTAGCGACGTGGAGCTTCGCTTGGGTACCGATACTTTCGAGGTGGCGAACGGTATGCAAAAGGTTCCCCATTCGACCCGCTTGTGCGCGTAATCTATGGTTGCCCCGTGATCGATCAGGAACTCGGATCCTAAGATCCCGTCCTCTTTGATCAGCAGCGAGTCATCGACGACGTGGAAATTAACCGGATGGCCCGCAACCTCTATCGACACTTTCCCTAGGGTGGTCAGGTTCGAAGCCGTAATGCCACGTATGTCTAGTACTTCTCGATCGTCTATACTCGCTGTGCTGGTCAGGACCGACTTCTTGATGAGATTTATTTCCGATCCCGAGTCCAGCATTAGATTCGTTATTCCTTGTAAATGGGGGGACACGATTCGCACCGTCGGTACCCTTTGTACGGCGTTGATTCTTATTGAAACAGTTCTTCTAACGACTCTATCTCGTCCTCCTGGTCTTCTTCCTCCTCGCGTTTCTTTTGCTTCGAGTCTTTTGGGGTTTCCCATGCTTTTCGTTCTTGCTTCGGCGCGCTTCTTGCCGACAGTTGCTCTTGATTTTGCTTCGATGTGGAAGCTTCTATTTTCGCTACTCTCGGGCGCTCCTGGGGCTTTCCACTCCGGGCTGCGTCCGGTCTTCCCGGATGACCGCGTCCGTTTCCCTGGTTCTGTTGAGAGTACGGCACGATTTCTCCGGAATCGACTTTGGCTTTGAAGCGATAGCAATCCTTCAACACGTGTCCGGGTTTCTTGCAATAATTGCACGTGATTCCGGGATTCTTGGGTGGGAAGGTGGCCGGTGGCCGGGGTGGAAAGGTCTTGTTGTTTCCGTAATTGTTGTATCTCTGGGGGTTTCTTTGATCCCTTTGTTGAGGTTCCGCTTGATTCCTTGGAGGGTAGTTGTTTCGTTCCCTATTGAAGCGTTGCGGCGGCGGTTGATAGCTTCGCTGCCTTTCCGCGACTCTCTTTACCTCACGAGTGGCTTTTATCGCCGCACGGTAGGATTCGTCGAGGTCTCTGCAGCCCTCCAGCTTCACTCTGGTGAATACCTCGGCCGGTAAACCGTTGACGAATGCTTCCTGGGAGTCGGTGTCGAGACCTAATTGCAACGCCAACGGTACGGTACCGCGAGCTTGCCTTTCTCCGTCCATGATGGCTAGACGCAGGTTACGCACGCGGTCAATGTAGTCGAGTACGTCTTCGCCCGATTTCTGATAGATGGTTCCGAGTTCGCCCCTGTATTCGTTAATGGTTTTACCGGGACCAAACATGTCCTTTAATTTCGTGGAGAACGAGTCCAGATTGGTAACGACCACGTCTTCCACCGCGAGGAACGCATGGCCCCTCAATTTGTTCATCAACAGTTTAACCAAATGGGGTTCCATATGAGCGGGGAGCATCGATTTTGCTCGCTCGCAGGCTCTTAAGAATTGAAACACGGGAGGCTTATGGCCGTCGAACACGGGAACCGTTTCTATGGCATCTTTGATGCGAATCGAAGGGAGATCCGTCACGGGCTTCACGTCGGGCATTTCGGCGTTTGTCCCGCCGGACGTACCCGCCGTATCGTTTGCTCTGTTAGCTTTTATGTCCTGTTCTATTCTCTCTAGTCTCCTGTTCATTGAATTTAAATTGTCGAATTTATCCTCCCACAGGGAGAGCTGTTGCAGCACGAGGTCTAGAGGGGTTGGAGTCGTTTCTTCCGCCATTTCGCGTCACACCTCTTAACGTATGCGATCGTATCCCACCGCTGCCACCAAAAAATTTATATGTTACGTCCTCGTCGGGATCCGTGTTGCCCAGCGGGAACGTGCGCCGAATCTTCAACAGGATACGCTCGCAATTTCGATCTGTGACTGGTCTCTTAGGACAGTCAACCGGGATCGGGACGTTAAGATGCGGTGGGGTCAGGAAAACAATTGGTATCGATTGTTTATGAGTTATATTTACGTCCACTTTCTTTTTTTTTCTTATTTAATACAGTGGAGGCTGTTACATTATTCCTCGCGGAGAAATATAGTTTGAAATAACAACGTATGATACTCTTCCGGGACCGGCTCGCCTTCGGGGACGTTTGGTTGACCAGGGAACCGGTCGCTAATAAATACGGGATAATATCCCGGGTAATTCGGATAAATCTGTTGATGTGGCCACTCCTCGTCGCTGTCCGGAGGGTCGAGTTGCTGTTGCGGGGATGGGGGACTGACCGGGGGGTCGATATAGGGCCGGTAGTATTCGGGCGTGGTTGCCCTTGAATCTACCGAGGATGTAGTTGTCTGAGCCGGGGATGACGAGTAAACTAGTTGTCGTCTAGCGAAGGGCTGCGGAGTTTGTTCGGATGCGTGGGAGATGGGGGAGTATGAGATGGACAAAGGCGATGCGTGAGGCGAGGAAGGCAACACGGGTGTTTGGGCGGAGGGACCCCGCGAAGTCGAGGGCTCGGGCGAACCCCCGACTGTCAAGTCGATGATGGACGGAACGGCCCCGGCGCCAGCGGTTGTCGAGTCGATCGGCGCCCGTGGAGAATCCAGCGTCAGGTCGACTGGCGCCGGTGGAGAATCTAACGTCAGGTCGATCAACGGCCCAGTCTCTTGCGCCAATTGCACGCGACGGGCGGCGATCAGCTCCCGGCGCCTGATATTGTGGCGGAGCCGCGACTGGACCCCTCTCCTACGCCTTCGCCTATTTCCAGCGGGCATCTACCGAACACATTCGGCGAGTAGTAAGTTGTTCGTATAAAATGGAAGACCGATGAAATGTCAAGTGTTACTGTTTATTAATGCTCACCTTTACCTATCGGTCGACTACAGTTGAGAGTACAAGTAACAAATGGTGGATCGTGCTGACGATTTGCCGCTTACAGGCGCAACTACAACGAACTCGTCGAACTTCACCGTTAGACTACCGGATTGAACTTCACTCGTATAGAACTTGATGTTTCTAACTTCTCGGTTGGAACTGAACTGCCTTGCGACCGTTCGCTCCGGTCTTTTATTCCTCCCAGGTGCTGACGCAGCAGCCCCTACTGCCGCAGCCAGAAGATGCTGATGCAGCAGGGGCCACCGTCCTGGGAACGACTGTTCCGCGACGGTTCTCGCGCTTCGTATCTTTGCAACGTGTGCATTCCTGAGCGACAGTTGTTATCGCTCTCGCGACGGTTCTCGCGCTTCGTATCTTTGCAACGTGTGCATTCCTGAGCGACAGTTGTTATCGCTCTCGCGACGGTTCTCGCGCTTCGTATCTTTGCAACGTGTGCATTCCTGAGCGACAGTTGTTATCGCTCTGGGAACGGATGCTGATGCATCGAGGTATATCGTCTTGTTCAGCGGATTATTACCCGATCCTTTCCCAGGCCTTGACTCTGGAATGCCCACGTGCGAGACAGCGCTATCCCTTCGCTATTGTCGTCAGCACTTATCCGTGCTTGTCCTTAACTTGAAAGGACAAACACGGATTGGTCCGCACACCCTGATTCGTCACGGTTCTTAATCTACGTATTCTTATAATCTATCTTATCATAGGTGAGTCAGCATACTCACGTTTACCCCTGGTTTCTTAACTTAAGAAGTTGCTTAGACTTAATGCTACCATCAGGACAATTATCAGTGTGTGTGTGTGTGTGTGTGGCCGTACGTCGATGTGTGGTAGAGAACTGCCCTGTATCCATATCGTGTGCCGATTCGGATGCGCGCTGCACCTACGGATCGTCACGTTTCGGAGGATCCCGGGACGTGACATAGGTAAGGATTCACTTCCCAGCTCCCGCAATCGTTCTTTCTATCGATAATTAGCACGAATACGTAATGTTCGATGTTTTCAATCGTTTTGCATCAACGGTAGGTAAGGATTCACTTCCCGGCTCCCGCAATCGTTCTTACCATCGATAATTTGCACGAATACGTGCTATTCGATGTTTCCAATCGTTTTGCATCAACGGTAGGTAAGTATTCACTTCCCAGCTCCCGCAATCGTTCTTTCTATGGATAATTTGCACGAATACGTAATGTTCGATGTTTGCAATCGTTTTGCATCGACTGTAGGTAAGGATTCACTTCCCAGCTCCCGCAATCGTTCTTTCTATCGATAATTTGCACGAATACGTGATGTTCGATGTTTCCAATCGTTTTGCATCAACGTTAGGTAAGGATCCACTTCCCGGCTCCCGCAATCGTTCTTTCCATCGATAATTTGCACGAATACGTGCTATTCGATGTTTCCAATCGTTTTGCATCGACGTTAGGTAAGGAATCACTTCCCGGCTCCCGCAATCGTTCTTTCTATCGATAATTGGCACGAATACGTGATGTTCGATGTTTCCAATCGTTTTTCATTGACGGTAGGTAAGTATTCACTTCCCGGCTTCCGCAATCGTTCTTTCCATCGATAATTTGCACGAATACGTGCTATTCGATGTTTCCAATCGTTTTGCATCAACGGTAGGTAAGGATTCACTTCCCAGCTCCCGCAATCGTTCTTTCTATCGATAATATGCACGAATACGTGATGTTCGATGTTTCCAATCGTTTTGCATCAACGTTAGGTAAGGATCCACTTCCCGGCTCCCGCAATCGTTCTTTCCATCGATAATTTGCACGAATACGTGCTATTCGATGTTTCCAATCGTTTTGCATCGACGGTAGGTAAGGATTCACTCCCCAGCTCCCGCAATCGTTCTTTCTATCGATAATTTGCACGAATACGTAATGTTCGATGTTTCCAATCGTTTTGCATCGACGGTAGGTAAGGATTCACTTCCCAGCTCCCGCAATCGTTCTTTCTATCGATAATTTGCACGAATACGTGCCATTCGATGTTTCCAATCGTTTTGCATCAACGGTAGGTAAGCATACCGTTGATGCAAATCGATTGGAAATTTCGAACATCACGTATTCGTGCAAATTATCGATAGAAAGAACGATTGCGGGAGCTGGGAAGTGAATCCTTACCTACCGTCGATGCAAAACGATTGCAAACATCGAATAGCACGTATTCGTGCAAATTATCCATAGAAAGAACGATTGCGGGAGCTGGGAAGTGAATACTTACCTAACGTTGATGCAAAACGATTGGAAACCTCGAACACCACGTATTCGTGCAAATTATCGATGGAAAGAACGATTGCGGGAGCCGGGAAGTGATTCCTTACCTACCGTTGATGCAAAACGATTGGATAATTGGCACGAATACGTGATATTCGATGTATCCAATCGTTTTGCATCGACGGTAGGTAACGATTCACTTCCCAGCTCCCGCAATCGTTCTTTCCATCGATAATTTGCACGAATACGTAATGTTCGATGTTTCCAATCGTTTTGCAACGACGGTAGGTAAGGATTCACTTCCCAGCTCCCGCATCGTTCTTTCTATCGATAATTTGCACGAATACGTAATGTTCGATATTTCCAATCGTTTTGCATCGACGGTAGGTAAGGATTCACTTCCCAGCTCCCGCAATCGTTCTTTCCATCGATAATTTGCACGAATACGTGCCATTCGATGTTTCCAATCGTTGTGCATCAACGGTAGGTAAGCATACCGTTGATTCAAAACGATTGGAAATTCCGAACATCACGTATTCGTGCAAATTATCGATAGAAAGAACGATTGCAGGAGCTGGGAAGTGAATCCTTACCTAACGTTGATGCAAAACGATTGGAAACATCGAATAGCACGTATTCGTGCAAATTATCGATGGAAAGAACGATTGCGGGAGCCGGGAAGTGAATCCTTACCTACAGTCGATGAAAAACAATTGCAAACATCGAACATTACGTATTCGTGCAAATTATCCATAGAAAGAACGATTGCGGGAGCTGGGAAGTGAATACTTACCTACCGTTGATGCAAAACGATTGGAAACATCGAATAGCACGTATTCGTGCAAATTATCGATGGTAAGAACGATTGCGGGAGCCGGGAAGTGAATCCTTACCTACCGTTGATGCAAAACGATTGCAAACATCGAACATTACGTATTCGTGCAAATTATCCATAGAAAGAACGTTTGCCGGAGCTGGGAAGTGAATACTTACCTACCGTTGATGCAAAACGATTGGAAACATCGAATAGCACGTATTCGTGCAAATTATCGATGGTAAGAACGATTGCGGGAGCCGGGATGTGAATCCTTACCTAACGTTGATGCAAAACGATTGGAAACATCGAACATCACGTATTCGTGCAAATTATCGATAGAAAGAACGATTGCGGGAGCTGGGAAGTGAATCCTTACCTAACGTTGATGCAAAACGATTGCAAACATCGAACATTACGTATTCGTGTAAATTATCCATAGAAAGAACGTTTGCGGGAGCTGGGAAGTGAATACTTACCTACCGTTGATGCAAAACGATTGGAAACATCGAATAGCACGTATTCGTGCAAATTATCGATGGTAAGAACGATTGCGGGAGCCGGGAAGTGAATCCTTACCTACCGTCGATGCAAAACGATTGGAAACATCGAACATCACGTATTCGTGCAAATTATCGATAGAAAGATCGATTGCGGGACCTGGGAAGTGAATCCTTACCTACCGTCGATGCAAAACGATTGGATAATTGGCACGAATACGTGATGTTCGATGTTTCCAATCGTTTTGCATCAACGTTAGGTAAGGATTCACTTCCCGGCTCCCGCAATCGTTCTTTCCATCGATAATTTTCACGAATACGTGCTATTCGATGTTTCCAATCGTTTTGCATCGACGTTAGGTAAGGATTCACTTCCCGGCTCCCGCAATCGTTCTTTCTATCGATAATTGGCACGATTACGTGATGTTCGATGTTTCCAATCGTTTTGCATCAACGTTAGGTAAGGATTCACTTCCCGGCTCCCGCAATCGTTCTTTCCATCGATAATTTGCACGAATACGTGCTATTCGATGTTTCCAATCGTTTTGCATCGACGGTAGGTAAGGATTCACTTCCCAGCTCCCGCAATCGTTCTTTCTATCGATAATTTGCACGAATACGTAATGTTCGATGTTTCCAATCGTTTTGCATCGACGGTAGGTGTGACGTCTGCCGGCATCGCCTTCGACGTATTGATTTAGATCGTCGTCGGTAAAGAGAACGCCCTCCATACGTTCCTCTTCTAATTCTATTTCTAAGCGCCTGAAGTTGGTACGCAGGATTCGCCACCAGGTCGCCATCGTCGTCGTCGTCTTCGCGCAAGTGGTCGCCCCTTGGCCACTTCATATATATATAAGTTCCGATCCTGAATCCTTGCGTCTGGGGCAGGAGTCGACTGCAGCCCTACTGATGAGTCTAGGCGGTCGATTCCGAGACGAAACGCACATCCAAACTCCAATATCCTTTTTCCTTCCTCGACATGCCTCCTCTCCCCGGAGTAATTACGGTCCTCAGCAAGTTGTTGCAGCGGCGGGCTGGGTGACGTGGCAAGATCCCTACGTTGCGTCCCACCTTAGGGCCGGGACGTAACAAATTTGGTGACAGCGGTGGGATACTCGCCGAGGATAGGAGGGGAAGGAGCGTCGTTAAGATGCCTGAACGGCATCTTCCCCTAAGGATGGAGGTGTGACGTCTGCCGGCATCGCCTTCGACGTATTGATTTAGATCGTCGTCGGTAAAGAGAACGCCCTCCATACGTTCCTCTTCTAATTCTATTTCTAAGCGCCTGAAGTTGGTACGCAGGATTCGCCACCAGGTCGCCATCGTCGTCGTCGTCTTCGCGCAAGTGGTCGCCCCTTGGCCACTTCATATATATATAAGTTCCGATCCTGAATCCTTGCGTCTGGGGCAGGAGTCGACTGCAGCCCTACTGATGAGTCTAGGCGGTCGATTCCGAGACGAAACGCACATCCAAACTCCAATATCCTTTTTCCTTCCTCGACATGCCTCCTCTCCCCGGAGAAATTACGGTCCTCAGCAAGTTGTTGCAGCGGCGGGCTGGGTGACGTGGCAAGATCCCTACGTTGCGTCCCACCTTAGGGCCGGGACGTAACAGTAGGTAAGGATTCACTTCCCAGCTCCCGCAATCGTTCTTTCTATCGATAATTTGCACGAATACGTGCCATTCGATGTTTCCAATCGTTTTGCATCAACGGTAGGTAAGCATACCGTTGATGCAAATCGATTGGAAATTTCGAACATCACGTATTCGTGCAAATTATCGATAGAAAGAACGATTGCGGGAGCTGGGAAGTGAATCCTTACCTACCGTCGATGCAAGGCGATTGGAAACATCGAATAGCACGTATTCGTGCAAATTATCGATGGTAAGAACGATTGCGGGAGCCGGGAAGTGAATCCTTACCTACCGTTGATGCAAAACGATTGAAAAATCGAACATTACGTATTCGTGCTAATTATCGATAGAAACAACGATTGCGGGAGCTGGGAAGTGAATCCTTACCTACCGTCGATGCAAAACGATTGGAAACATCGAATAGCACGTATTCGTGCAAATTATCGATGGAAAGAACGATTGCGGGAGCCGGGAAGTGAATCCTTACCTAACGTTGATGCAAAACGATTGGAAACATCGAATAGCACGTATTCGTGCAAATTATCGATGGTAAGAACGATTGCGGGAGCCGGGAAGTGAATCCTTACCTACCGTCGATGCAAAACGATTGGAAACATCGAACATCACGTATTCGTGCAAATTATCGATAGAAAGATCGATTGCGGGACCTGGGAAGTGAATCCTTACCTACCGTCGATACAAAACGATTGGATAATTGGCACGAATACGTGATGTTCGATGTTTCCAATCGTTTTGCATCAACGTTAGGTAAGGATTCACTTCCCGGCTCCCGCAATCGTTCTTTCCATCGATAATTTGCACGAATACGTGCTATTCGATGTTTCCAATCGTTTTGCATCGACGTTAGGTAAGGATTCACTTCCCGGCTCCCGCAATCGTTCTTTCTATCGATAATTGGCACGAATACGTGATGTTCGATGTTTCCAATCGTTTTGCATCGACGGTAGGTAAGGATTCACTTCCCAGCTCCCGCAATCGTTCTTTCTATCGATAATTAGCACGAATACGTAATGTTCGATGTTTCCAATCGTTTTGCATCGACGTTAGGTAAGGATTCACTTCCCGGCTCCCGCAATCGGTCTTTCTATCGATAATTGGCACGAATACGTGATGTTCGATGTTTCCAATCGTTTTGCATCAACGTTAGGTAAGGATTCACTTCCCGGTTCCCGCAATCGTTCTTTCCATCTATAATTTGCACGAATACGTGCTATTCGATGTTTCCAATAGTTTTGCATCGACGGTAGGTAAGGATTCACTTCCCAGCTCCCGCAATTGTTCTTTCTATCGATAATTAGCACGAATACGTAATGTTCGATGTTTTCAATCGTCTTGCATCAACGGTAGGTAAGGATTCACTTCCCGGCTCCCGCAATCGTTCTTACCATCGATAATTTGCACGAATACGTGCTATTCGATGTTTCCAATCGTTTTGCATTGTTACGTCCTGGTTTGATTGTTCTCGTTAATTCCTTGATGAACCAATCGAGACGCAACTATATGATTTTATTCTTGTGTACTTGTGTAGATATCGTTGTCAATAGTAGGGTACGTTCGCATTTTTGATCGTGACTATTCCCAGGGTAGGGTTAAGTCAACCAGCATCGGGAACGTTGGTATAATAACGATTGTATATTGGTTATTTGTTACCGTATACGTGTAGTCGTTGTTATTATTGCGGTGCCTTGTTACGTTCGTGATATGGTCCGTAACGGGGATCGTGAGGTGGCAGGCCATCCACGCATAGACGCTCCGAGGGTAGTTCGATGGTGTAGAACTTCCAGGCGGGATGCGAACTCGTTCCGAGTTCTCCTTCCTTGTGGCTGTCGGAATGGGGTGTGACCACTCCCAAGAGATGTTGCTTCGTGAGTAGCGGTTTGTAATATGCCCGCACCAAACGACGTACTTGTTCTTTACGACCGGCACGGTGAATTTTAGCCATCGAGCTTATTTAATTCGGATATGGTTTCTGATTAACAATAGCGACAACTGAATTGTACTGTGCAGGAAAGCCGTGCGTATAACTCGAGCAGATCGTCTTCTCAAAGAGAATACACCAGCGATGCCTGCGAAAACTATGAGCAGATCGTCTTCTCGATATGGTTCGTAATAGAATTCAGAGTCCAGCCAGAAAATATTATTTAATGCGAAAAGCTCGATGTCTAATTTAAGGTACACTCGTAAATGAATTAGAGAACACTGTGTCTAATGAACATGATAACAACTATATTCTATCACTTGGTAGTTACACTGGGTTACAAGATTTAATTATAACTAACAACACGAAGTTACTTGGCTGACTCTCGGATCAGAACTGTTTGTGATGTTCTCGGCTGCCTAAGCAGAACTGACTGTGTGTACTCACTATGATTGACGTCGATTATCGATGTGTATGGTCCGACTGCCGTAGCAGAACTAACTTTCCAGTAGCTGCTCAGCTCCTTTTATTCTTATAAAGTGCTGATGCAGCTGGCGACTGTCTGTCGTCACTGGATACTTTGTACGTGGTAACGAATGCCGACGCGACAGTCTCATCTCTCCGCGAACGGATGTTGTTGCGACAAGTCCGTCGCTGGGAAGATGCAATCTGATCTGTTCACAAAGTATCTCGAGGCCAGAATGCAGACGTGCAGGATAATGGAATCGTGCTAATCTTATTCAGCACTTTTATGTTTAATGCTGACTTGGCGTCCATACTTCTGTGCATGCACTTCCAGCAGCGAGAGCTCAGTCTGTTGCGCGACTCTGAACGGGACGGTAGTGTTAGCGACTTACATCAATGGTCGCGCTCCTTCTTATCTTATGTCACTTCGTGGTTCATTGTGGTTACTCAAAAGTCTTTTCCCCTTGATTTAAAAGTGATTTTAATTGAATAAATATATTTGTATTGTAGTTTTTGAGCAATCATACGGAACATTAAAACCGCAGTGCAGCATAAGTGATTTTGTGATATCTGTGATTCCAGATGCCGAATTCTGAGATAGCCGCACCGCGTTTGTTTTGGTGAGTGACTTTTACTTATTTTAAGTGATACCATATAAACGAATCAGTATGTTCACAATTCAACGGCAATATTCCTATATTATATTGTGTTTCTTAATTGAATCCTAGTCAAGGCATAGCTTGGAGTACGTGTAGAACGTGCTGATTCGTTTGAGGTTTATGAATAGACATTGTTACGTTCCGGTCAGTCCCGGGACGTGACAGCATCAACGGTAGGTAAGTATTCACTTCCCAGCTCCCGCAATCGTTCTTTCTATGGATAATTTGCACGAATACGTAATGTTCGATGTTTGCAATCGTTTTGCATCGACTGTAGGTAAGGATTCACTTCCCAGCTCCCGCAATGGTTCTTTCTATCGATAATTTGCACGAATACGTGATGTTCGATGTTTCCAATCGTTTTGCATCAACGTTAGGTAAGGATCCACTTCCCGGCTCCCGCAATCGTTCTTTCCATCGATAATTTGCCCGAATACGTGATGTTCGATGTTTCCAATCGTTTTGCATCAACGTTAGGTAAGGATCCACTTCCCGGCTCCCGCAATCGTTCTTTCCATCGATAATTTGCACGAATACGTGCTATTCGATGTTTCCAATCGTTTTGCATCAACGGTAGGTAAGCATACCGTTGATGCAAATCGATTGGAAATTTCGAACATCACGTATTCGTGCAAATTATCGATAGAAAGAACGATTGCGGGAGCTGGGAAGTGAATCGTTACCTACCGTCGATGCAAAACGATTGCAAACATCGAATAGCACGTATTCGTGCAAATTATCCATAGAAAGAACGATTGCGGGAGCTGGGAAGTGAATACTTACCTAACGTTGATGCAAAACGATTGGAAACATCGAACACCACGTATTCGTGCAAATTATCGATGGAAAGAACGATTGCGGGAGCCGGGAAGTGAATTCTTACCTACCGTTGATGCAAAACGATTGGATAATTGGCACGAATACGTGATATTCGATGTTTCCAATCGTTTTGCATCGACGGTAGGTAACGATTCACTTCCCAGCTCCCGCAATCGTTCTTTCCATCGATAATTTGCACGAATACGTAATGTTCGATGTTTCCAATCGTTTTGCAACGACGGTAGGTAAGGATTCACTTCCCAGCTCCCGCAATCGTTCTTTCTATCGATAATTTGCACGAATACGTAATGTTCGATATTTCCAATCGTTTTGCATCGACGGTAGGTAAGGATTCACTTCCCAGCTCCCGCAATCGTTCTTTCCATCGATAATTTGCACGAATACGTGCTATTCGATGTTTCCAATCGTTTTGCATCGACGGTAGGTAAGGATTCACTTCCCAGCTCCCGCAATCGTTCTTTCTATCGATAATTTGCACGAATACGTAATGTTCGATGTTTCCAATCGTTTTGCATCGACGGTAGGTAAGGATTCACTTCCCAGCTCCCGCAATCGTTCTTTCCATCGATAATTTGCACGAATACGTGCCATTCGATGTTTCCAATCGTTTTGCATCAACGGTAGGTAAGCATACCGTTGATGCAAAACGATTGGAAATATCGAACATTACGTATTCGTGCAAATTATCGATAGAAAGAACGATGCGGGAGCTGGGAAGTGAATCCTTACCTACCGTCGATGCAAAACGATTGGAAACATCGAATAGCACGTATTCGTGCAAATTATCGATGGAAAGAACGATTGCGGGAGCCGGGAAGTGAATGCTTACCTAACGTTGATGCAAAACGATTGGAAACATCGAACATAACGTATTCGTGCAAATTATCGATAGAAAGAACGATTGCGGGAGCTGGGAAGTGAATCCTTACCTACCGTCGATGCAAAACGATTGGAAACATCGAATAGCACGTATTCGTGCAAATTATCGATGGTAAGAACGATTGCGGGAGCCGGGAAGTGAATCCTTACCTACCGTTGATGCAAAACGATTGAAAACATCGAACATTACGTATTCGTGCTAATTATCGATAGAAACAACGATTGCGGGAGCTGGGAAGTGAATCCTTACCTACCGTCGATGCAAAACGATTGGAAACATCGAATAGCACGTATTCGTGAAAATTATCGATGGAAAGAACGATTGCGGGAGCCGGGAAGTGCATCCTTACCTAACGTTGATGCAAAACGATTGGAAACATCGAACATCACGTATTCGTGCCAATTATCCAATCGTTTTGCATCGACGGTAGGTAAGGATTCACTTCCCAGCTCCCGCAATGGTTCTTTCCATCGATAATTTGCACGAATACGTGCCATTCGATGTTTCCAATCGTTGTGCATCAACGGTAGGTAAGCATACCGTTGATTCAAAGCGATTGGTAATTCCGAACATAACGTATTAGTGCAAATTATCGATAGAAAGAACGATTGCGGGAGCTGGGAAGTGAATCCTTACCTAACGTTGATGCAAAACGATTGGAAACATCGAATAGCACGTATTCGTGCAAATTATCTATGGAAAGAACGATTGCGGGAGCCGGGAAGTGAATCCTTACCTACAGTCGATGAAAAACAATTGCAAACATCGAACATTACGTATTCGTGCAAATTATCCATAGAAAGAACGATGCGGGAGCTGGGAAGTGAATCCTTACCTACCGTCGATGCAAAACGATTGGAAACATCGAATAGCACGTATTCGTGCAAATTATCGATGGTAAGAACGATTGCGGGAGCCGGGAAGTGAATCCTTACCTACCGTTGATGCAAAACGATTGAAAACATCGAACATTACGTATTCGTGCTAATTATCGATAGAAACAACGATTAAGGGAGCTAGGAAGTGAATCCTTACCTACCGTCGATGCAAAACGATTGGATAATTGGCACGAATACGTGATGTTCGATGTTTCCAATCGTTTTGCATCAACGTTAGGTAAGGATTCACTTCCCGGCTCCCGCAATCGTTCTTTCCATCGATAATTTTCACGAATACGTGCTATTCGATGTTTCCAATCGTTTTGCATCGACGTTAGGTAAGGATTCACTTCCCGGCTCCCGCAATCGTTCTTTCTATCGATAATTGGCACGAATACGTGATGTTCGATGTTTCCAATCGTTTTGCATCAACGTTAGGTAAGGATTCACTTCCCGGCTCCCGCAATCGTTCTTTCCATCGATAATTTTCACGAATACGTGCTATTCGATGTTTCCAATCGTTTTGCATCGACGTTAGGTAAGGATTCACTTCCCGGCTCCCGCAATCGTTCTTTCTATCGATAATTGGCACGAATACGTGATGTTCGATGTTTCCAATCGTTTTGCATCAACGTTAGGTAAGGATTCACTTCCCAGCTCCCGCAATCGTTCTTTCTATGGATAATTTGCACGAATACGTAATGTTCGATGTTTGCAATCGTTTTGCATCGACTGTAGGTAAGGATTCACTTCCCAGCTCCCGCAATCGTTCTTTCTATCGATAATTTGCACGAATACGTGATGTTCGATGTTTCCAATCGTTTTGCATCAACGTTAGGTAAGGATCCACTTCCCGGCTCCCGCAATCGTTCTTTCCATCGATAATTTGCACGAATACGTGCTATTCGATGTTTCCAATCGTTTTGCATCGACGTTAGGTAAGGATTCACTTCCCGGCTCCCGCAATCGTTCTTTCTATCGATAATTGGCACGAATACGTGATGTTCGATGTTTCCAATCGTTTTTCATTGACGGTAGGTAAGGATTCACTTCCCGGCTTCCGCAATCGTTCTTTCCATCGATAATTTGCACGAATACGTGCTATTCGATGTTTCCAATCGTTTTGCATCAACGGTAGGTAACGATTCACTTCCCAGCTCCCGCAATCGTTCTTTCCATCGATAATTTGCACGAATACGTAATGTTCGATGTTTCCAATCGTTTTGCAACGACGGTAGGTAAGGATTCACTTCCCAGCTCCCGCAATCGTTCTTTCTATCGATAATTTGCACGAATACGTAATGTTCGATATTTCCAATCGTTTTGCATCGACGGTAGGTAAGGATTCACTTCCCAGCTCCCGCAATCGTTCTTTCCATCGATAATTTGCACGAATACGTGCCATTCGATGTTTCCAATCGTTGTGCATCAACGGTAGGTAAGCATACCGTTGATTCAAAACGATTGGAAATTCCGAACATCACGTATTCGTGCAAATTATCGATAGAAAGAACGATTGCAGGAGCTGGGAAGTGAATCCTTACCTAACGTTGATGCAAAACGATTGGAAACATCGAATAGCACGTATTCGTGCAAATTATCGATGGAAAGAACGATTGCGGGAGCCGGGAAGTGAATCCTTACCTACAGTCGATGAAAAACAATTGCAAACATCGAACATTACGTATTCGTGCAAATTATCCATAGAAAGAACGATTGCGGGAGCTGGGAAGTGAATACTTACCTACCGTTGATGCAAAACGATTGGAAACATCGAATAGCACGTATTCGTGCAAATTATCGATGGTAAGAACGATTGCGGGAGCCGGGAAGTGAATCCTTACCTACCGTTGATGCAAAACGATTGCAAACATCGAACATTACGTATTCGTGCAAATTATCCATAGAAAGAACGTTTGCCGGAACTGGGAAGTGAATACTTACCTACCGTTGATGCAAAACGATTGGAAACATCGAATAGCACGTATTCGTGCAAATTATCGATGGTAAGAACGATTGCGGGAGCCGGGATGTGAATCCTTACCTAACGTTGATGCAAAACGATTGGAAACATCGAACATCACGTATTCGTGCAAATTATCGATAGAAAGAACGATTGCGGGAGCTGGGAAGTGAATCCTTACCTAACGTTGATGCAAAACGATTGCAAACATCGAACATTACGTATTCGTGTAAATTATCCATAGAAAGAACGTTTGCGGGAGCTGGGAAGTGAATACTTACCTACCGTTGATGCAAAACGATTGGAAACATCGAATAGCACGTATTCGTGCAAATTATCGATGGTAAGAACGATTGCGGGAGCCGGGAAGTGAATCCTTACCTACCGTCGATGCAAAACGATTGGAAACATCGAACATCACGTATTCGTGCAAATTATCGATAGAAAGATCGTTTGCGGGACCTGGGAAGTGAATCCTTACCTACCGTCGATGCAAAACGATTGGATAATTGGCACGAATACGTGATGTTCGATGTTTCCAATCGTTTTGCATCAACGTTAGGTAAGGATTCACTTCCCGGCTCCCGCAATCGTTCTTTCCATCGATAATTTTCACGAATACGTGCTATTCGATGTTTCCAATCGTTTTGCATCGACGTTAGGTAAGGATTCACTTCCCGGCTCCCGCAATCGTTCTTTCTATCGATAATTGGCACGAATACGTGATGTTCGATGTTTCCAATCGTTTTGCATCAACGTTAGGTAAGGATTCACTTCCCGGCTCCCGCAATCGTTCTTTCCATCGATAATTTGCACGAATACGTGCTATTCGATGTTTCCAATCGTTTTGCATCGACGGTAGGTAAGGATTCACTTCCCAGCTCCCGCAATCGTTCTTTCTATCGATAATTTGCACGAATACGTGATGTTCGATGTTTCCAATCGTTTTGCATCAACGATAGGTAAGGATCCACTTCCCGGCTCCCGCAATCGTTCTTTCCATCGATAATTTGCACGAATACGTGCTATTCGATGTTTCCAATCGTTTTGCATCAACGGTAGGTAAGCATACCGTTGATGCAAATCGATTGGAAATTTCGAACATCACGTATTCGTGCAAATTATCGATAGAAAGAACGATTGCGGGAGCTGGGAAGTGAATCGTTACCTACCGTCGATGCAAAACGATTGCAAACATCGAATAGCACGTATTCGTGCAAATTATCCATAGAAAGAACGATTGCGGGAGCTGGGAAGTGAATACTTACCTAACGTTGATGCAAAACGATTGGAAACATCGAACACCACGTATTCGTGCAAATTATCGATGGAAAGAACGATTGCGGGAGCCGGGAAGTGAATCCTTACCTACCGTTGATGCAAAACGATTGGATAATTGGCACGAATACGTGATATTCGATGTTTCCAATCGTTTTGCATCGACGGTAGGTAACGATTCACTTCCCAGCTCCCGCAATCGTTCTTTCCATCGATAATTTGCACGAATACGTAATGTTCGATGTTTCCAATCGTTTTGCAACGACGGTAGGTAAGGATTCACTTCCCAGCTCCCGCAATCGTTCTTTCTATCGATAATTTGCACGAATACGTAATGTTCGATATTTCCAATCGTTTTGCATCGACGGTAGGTAAGGATTCACTTCCCAGCTCCCGCAATCGTTCTTTCCATCGATAATTTGCACGAATACGTGCTATTCGATGTTTCCAATCGTTTTGCATCGACGGTAGGTAAGGATTCACTTCCCAGCTCCCGCAATCGTTCTTTCTATCGATAATTTGCACGAATACGTAATGTTCGATGTTTCCAATCGTTTTGCATCGACGGTAGGTAAGGATTCACTTCCCAGCTCCCGCAATCGTTCTTTCCATCGATAATTTGCACGAATGCGTGCCACTCGATGTTTCCAATCGTTTTGCATCAACGGTAGGTAAGCATACCGTTGATGCAAAACGATTGGAAATATCGAACATTACGTATTCGTGCAAATTATCGATAGAAAGAACGATTGCGGGAGCTGGGAAGTGAATCCTTACCTACCGTCGATGCAAAACGATTGGAAACATCGAATAGCACGTATTCGTGCAAATTATCGATGGAAAGAACGATTGCGGGAGCTGGGAAGTGAATCCTTACCTACCGTCGATGCAAAACGATTGGAAATATCGAACATTACGTATTCGTGCAAATTATCGATAGAAAGAACGATTGCGGGAGCTGGGATGTGAATCCTTACCTACCGTCGTTGCAAAACGATTGGAAACATCGAACATTACGTATTCGTGCAAATTATCGATGGAAAGAACGATTGCGGGAGCTGGGAAGTGAATCGTTACCTACCGTCGATGCAAAACGATTGGAAACATCGAATATCACGTATTCGTGCCAATTATCCAATCGTTTTGCATCAACGGTAGGTAAGGATTCACTTCCCGGCTCCCGCAATCGTTCTTTCCATCGATAATTTGCACGAATACGTGGTGTTCGATGTTTCCAATCGTTTTGCATCAACGTTAGGTAAGTATTCACTTCCCAGCTCCCGCAATCGTTCTTTCTATGGATAATTTGCACGAATACGTGCTATTCGATGTTTGCAATCGTTTTGCATCGACGGTAGGTAACGATTCACTTCCCAGCTCCCGCAATCGTTCTTTCTATCGATAATTTGCACGAATACGTGATGTTCGAAATTTCCAATCGATTTGCATCAACGGTATGCTTACCTACCGTTGATGCAAAACGATTGGAAACATCGAATAGCACGTATTCGTGCAAATTATCGATGGAAAGAACGATTGCGGGAGCCGGGAAGTGGATCCTTACCTAACGTTGATGCAAAACGATTGGAAACATCGAACATCACGTATTCGTGCAAATTATCGATAGAAAGAACGATTGCGGGAGCTGGGAAGTGAATCCTTACCTACCGTCGATGCAAAACGATTGGAAACATCGAATAGCACGTATTCGTGCAAATTATCGATGGAAAGAACGATTGCGGGAGCCGGGAAGTGAATACTTACCTAACGTTGATGCAAAACGATTGGAAACATCGAATAGCACGTATTCGTGCAAATTATCGATGGTAAGAACGATTGCGGGAGCCGGGAAGTGAATCCTTACCTACCGTTGATGCAAAACGATTGCAAACATCGAACATTACGTATTCGTGCAAATTATCCATAGAAAGAACGTTTGCCGGAACTGGGAAGTGAATACTTACCTACCGTTGATGCAAAACGATTGGAAACATCGAATAGCACGTATTCGTGCAAATTATCGATGGTAAGAACGATTGCGGGAGCCGGGATGTGAATCCTTACCTAACGTTGATGCAAAACGATTGGAAACATCGAACATCACGTATTCGTGCAAATTATCGATAGAAAGAACGATTGCGGGAGCTGGGAAGTGAATCCTTACCTAACGTTGATGCAAAACGATTGCAAACATCGAACATTACGTATTCGTGTAAATTATCCATAGAAAGAACGTTTGCGGGAGCTGGGAAGTGAATACTTACCTACCGTTGATGCAAAACGATTGGAAACATCGAATAGCACGTATTCGTGCAAATTATCGATGGTAAGAACGATTGCGGGAGCCGGGAAGTGAATCCTTACCTACCGTCGATGCAAAACGATTGGAAACATCGAACATCACGTATTCGTGCAAATTATCGATAGAAAGATCGATTGCGGGACCTGGGAAGTGAATCCTTACCTACCGTCGATGCAAAACGATTGGATAATTGGCACGAATACGTGATGTTCGATGTTTCCAATCGTTTTGCATCAACGTTAGGTAAGGATTCACTTCCCGGCTCCCGCAATCGTTCTTTCCATCGATAATTTTCACGAATACGTGCTATTCGATGTTTCCAATCGTTTTGCATCGACGTTAGGTAAGGATTCACTTCCCGGCTCCCGCAATCGTTCTTTCTATCGATAATTGGCACGAATACGTGATGTTCGATGTTTCCAATCGTTTTGCATCAACGTTAGGTAAGGATTCACTTCCCGGCTCCCGCAATCGTTCTTTCCATCGATAATTTGCACGAATACGTGCTATTCGATGTTTCCAATCGTTTTGCATCGACGGTAGGTAAGGATTCACTTCCCAGCTCCCGCAATCGTTCTTTCTATCGATAATTTGCACGAATACGTGATGTTCGATGTTTCCAATCGTTTTGCATCAACGTTAGGTAAGGATCCACTTCCCGGCTCCCGCAATCGTTCTTTCCATCGATAATTTGCACGAATACGTGCTATTCGATGTTTCCAATCGTTTTGCATCAACGGTAGGTAAGCATACCGTTGATGCAAATCGATTGGAAATTTCGAACATCACGTATTCGTGCAAATTATCGATAGAAAGAACGATTGCGGGAGCTGGGAAGTGAATCGTTACCTACCGTCGATGCAAAACGATTGCAAACATCGAATAGCACGTATTCGTGCAAATTATCCATAGAAAGAACGATTGCGGGAGCTGGGAAGTGAATACTTACCTAACGTTGATGCAAAACGATTGGAAACATCGAACACCACGTATTCGTGCAAATTATCGATGGAAAGAACGATTGCGGGAGCCGGGAAGTGAATCCTTACCTACCGTTGATGCAAAACGATTGGATAATTGGCACGAATACGTGATATTCGATGTTTCCAATCGTTTTGCATCGACGGTAGGTAACGATTCACTTCCCAGCTCCCGCAATCGTTCTTTCCATCGATAATTTGCACGAATACGTAATGTTCGATGTTTCCAATCGTTTTGCAACGACGGTAGGTAAGGATTCACTTCCCAGCTCCCGCAATCGTTCTTTCTATCGATAATTTGCACGAATACGTAATGTTCGATATTTCCAATCGTTTTGCATCGACGGTAGGTAAGGATTCACTTCCCAGCTCCCGCAATCGTTCTTTCCATCGATAATTTGCACGAATACGTGCTATTCGATGTTTCCAATCGTTTTGCATCGACGGTAGGTAAGGATTCACTTCCCAGCTCCCGCAATCGTTCTTTCTATCGATAATTTGCACGAATACGTAATGTTCGATGTTTCCAATCGTTTTGCATCGACGGTAGGTAAGGATTCACTTCCCAGCTCCCGCAATCGTTCTTTCCATCGATAATTTGCACGAATGCGTGCCACTCGATGTTTCCAATCGTTTTGCATCAACGGTAGGTAAGCATACCGTTGATGCAAAACGATTGGAAATATCGAACATTACGTATTCGTGCAAATTATCGATAGAAAGAACGATTGCGGGAGCTGGGAAGTGAATCCTTACCTACCGTCGATGCAAAACGATTGGAAACATCGAATAGCACGTATTCGTGCAAATTATCGATGGAAAGAACGATTGCGGGAGCTGGGAAGTGAATCCTTACCTACCGTCGATGCAAAACGATTGGAAATATCGAACATTACGTATTCGTGCAAATTATCGATAGAAAGAACGATTGCGGGAGCTGGGATGTGAATCCTTACCTACCGTCGTTGCAAAACGATTGGAAACATCGAACATTACGTATTCGTGCAAATTATCGATGGAAAGAACGATTGCGGGAGCTGGGAAGTGAATCGTTACCTACCGTCGATGCAAAACGATTGGAAACATCGAATATCACGTATTCGTGCCAATTATCCAATCGTTTTGCATCAACGGTAGGTAAGGATTCACTTCCCGGCTCCCGCAATCGTTCTTTCCATCGATAATTTGCACGAATACGTGGTGTTCGATGTTTCCAATCGTTTTGCATCAACGTTAGGTAAGTATTCACTTCCCAGCTCCCGCAATCGTTCTTTCTATGGATAATTTGCACGAATACGTGCTATTCGATGTTTGCAATCGTTTTGCATCGACGGTAGGTAACGATTCACTTCCCAGCTCCCGCAATCGTTCTTTCTATCGATAATTTGCACGAATACGTGATGTTCGAAATTTCCAATCGATTTGCATCAACGGTATGCTTACCTACCGTTGATGCAAAACGATTGGAAACATCGAATAGCACGTATTCGTGCAAATTATCGATGGAAAGAACGATTGCGGGAGCCGGGAAGTGGATCCTTACCTAACGTTGATGCAAAACGATTGGAAACATCGAACATCACGTATTCGTGCAAATTATCGATAGAAAGAACGATTGCGGGAGCTGGGAAGTGAATCCTTACCTACCGTCGATGCAAAACGATTGGAAACATCGAATAGCACGTATTCGTGCAAATTATCGATGGAAAGAACGATTGCGGGAGCCGGGAAGTGAATCCTTACCTAACGTTGATGCAAAACGATTGGAAACATCGAACATCACGTATTCGTGCCAATTATCGATAGAAAGAACGATTGCGGGAGCCGGGAAGTGAATCCTTACCTAACGTCGATGCAAAACGATTGGAAACATCGAATAGCACGTATTCGTGAAAATTATCGATGGAAAGAACGATTGCGGGAGCCGGGAAGTGAATCCTTACCTAACGTTGATGCAAAACGATTGGAAACATCGAACATTACGTATTCGTGCAAATTATCGATAGAAAGAACGATGCGGGAGCTGGGAAGTGAATCCTTACCTACCGTCGATGCAAAACGATTGGAAACATCGAATAGCACGTATTCGTGCAAATTATCGATGGAAAGAACGATTGCGGGAGCCGGGAAGTGAATGCTTACCTAACGTTGATGCAAAACGATTGGAAACATCGAATAGCACGTATTCGTGCAAATTATCGATGGTAAGAACGATTGCGGGAGCCGGGATGTGAATCCTTACCTAACGTTGATGCAAAACGATTGGAAACATCGAACATCACGTATTCGTGCAAATTATCGATAGAAAGAACGATTGCGGGAGCTGGGAAGTGAATCCTTACCTAACGTTGATGCAAAACGATTGCAAACATCGAACATTACGTATTCGTGTAAATTATCCATAGAAAGAACGTTTGCGGGAGCTGGGAAGTGAATACTTACCTACCGTTGATGCAAAACGATTGGAAACATCGAATAGCACGTATTCGTGCAAATTATCGATGGTAAGAACGATTGCGGGAGCCGGGAAGTGAATCCTTACCTACCGTCGATGCAAAACGATTGGAAACATCGAACATCACGTATTCGTGCAAATTATCGATAGAAAGATCGATTGCGGGACCTGGGAAGTGAATCCTTACCTACCGTCGATGCAAAACGATTGGATAATTGGCACGAATACGTGATGTTCGATGTTTCCAATCGTTTTGCATCAACGTTAGGTAAGGATTCACTTCCCGGCTCCCGCAATCGTTCTTTCCATCGATAATTTTCACGAATACGTGCTATTCGATGTTTCCAATCGTTTTGCATCGACGTTAGGTAAGGATTCACTTCCCGGCTCCCGCAATCGTTCTTTCTATCGATAATTGGCACGAATACGTGATGTTCGATGTTTCCAATCGTTTTGCATCAACGTTAGGTAAGGATTCACTTCCCGGCTCCCGCAATCGTTCTTTCCATCGATAATTTGCACGAATACGTGCTATTCGATGTTTCCAATCGTTTTGCATCGACGGTAGGTAAGGATTCACTTCCCAGCTCCCGCAATCGTTCTTTCTATCGATAATTTGCACGAATACGTGATGTTCGATGTTTCCAATCGTTTTGCATCAACGTTAGGTAAGGATCCACTTCCCGGCTCCCGCAATCGTTCTTTCCATCGATAATTTGCACGAATACGTGCTATTCGATGTTTCCAATCGTTTTGCATCAACGGTAGGTAAGCATACCGTTGATGCAAATCGATTGGAAATTTCGAACATCACGTATTCGTGCAAATTATCGATAGAAAGCACGATTGCGGGAGCTGGGAAGTGAATCGTTACCTACCGTCGATGCAAAACGATTGCAAACATCGAATAGCACGTATTCGTGCAAATTATCCATAGAAAGAACGATTGCGGGAGCTGGGAAGTGAATACTTACCTAACGTTGATGCAAAACGATTGGAAACATCGAACACCACCTATTCGTGCAAATTATCGATGGAAAGAACGATTGCGGGAGCCGGGAAGTGAATCCTTACCTACCGTTGATGCAAAACGATTGGATAATTGGCACGAATACGTGATATTCGATGTTTCCAATCGTTTTGCATCGACGGTAGGTAACGATTCACTTCCCAGCTCCCGCAATCGTTCTTTCCATCGATAATTTGCACGAATACGTAATGTTCGATGTTTCCAATCGTTTTGCAACGACGGTAGGTAAGGATTCACTTCCCAGCTCCCGCAATCGTTCTTTCTATCGATAATTTGCACGAATACGTAATGTTCGATATTTCCAATCGTTTTGCATCGACGGTAGGTAAGGATTCACTTCCCAGCTCCCGCAATCGTTCTTTCCATCGATAATTTGCACGAATACGTGCTATTCGATGTTTCCAATCGTTTTGCATCGACGGTAGGTAAGGATTCACTTCCCAGCTCCCGCAATCGTTCTTTCTATCGATAATTTGCACGAATACGTAATGTTCGATGTTTCCAATCGTTTTGCATCGACGGTAGGTAAGGATTCACTTCCCAGCTCCCGCAATCGTTCTTTCCATCGATAATTTGCACGAATGCGTGCCATTCGATGTTTCCAATCGTTTTGCATCAACGGTAGGTAAGCATACCGTTGATGCAAAACGATTGGAAATATCGAACATTACGTATTCGTGCAAATTATCGATAGAAAGAACGATGCGGGAGCTGGGAAGTGAATCCTTACCTACCGTCGATGCAAAACGATTGGAAACATCGAATAGCACGTATTCGTGCAAATTATCGATGGAAAGAACGATTGCGGGAGCCGGGAAGTGAATGCTTACCTAACGTTGATGCAAAACGATTGGAAACATCGAACATCACGTATTCGTGCAAATTATCGATAGAAAGAACGATTGCGGGAGCTGGGAAGTGAATCCTTACCTACAGTCGATGCAAAACGATTGGAAACATCGAATAGCACGTATTCGTGAAAATTATCGATGGAAAGAACGATTGCGGGAGCCGGGAAGTGCATCCTTACCTAACGTTGATGCAAAACGATTGGAAACATCGAATAGCACGTGTCACGTCCCGGGATCCTCCGAAACGTGACGATCCGTAGGTGCAGCGCGCATCCGAATCGGCACACGATATGGATACAGGGCAGTTCTCTACCACACATCGACGTACGGCCACACACACACACACACACACTGATAATTGTCCTGATGGTAGCATTAAGTCTAAGCAACTTCTTAAGTTAAGAAACCAGGGGTAAACGTGAGTATGCTGACTCACCTATGATAAGATAGATTATAAGAATACGTAGATTAAGAACCGTGACGAATCAGGGTGTGCGGACCAATCCGTGTTTGTCCTTTCAAGTTAAGGACAAG
Organism: Nomada ferruginata; assembly: GCA_963583965.1. NCBI lineage: Eukaryota > Metazoa > Arthropoda > Insecta > Hymenoptera > Apidae > Nomada > Nomada ferruginata. Next base: position 3,643,511 of record OY757218.1, read on the forward strand.
CACGGATAAGTGCTGACGACAATAGCGAAGGGATAGCGCTGTCTCGCACGTGGGCATTCCAGAGTCAAGGCCTGGGAAAGGATCGGGTAATAATCCGCTGAACAAGACGATATACCTCGATGCATCAGCATCCGTTCCCAGAGCGATAACAACTGTCGCTCAGGAATGCACACGTTGCAAAGATACGAAGCGCGAGAACCGTCGCGAGAGCGATAACAACTGTCGCTCAGGAATGCACACGTTGCAAAGATACGAAGCGCGAGAACCGTCGCGAGAGCGATAACAACTGTCGCTCAGGAATGCACACGTTGCAAAGATACGAAGCGCGAGAACCGTCGCGGAACAGTCGTTCCCAGGACGGTGGCCCCTGCTGCATCAGCATCTTCTGGCTGCGGCAGTAGGGGCTGCTGCGTCAGCACCTGGGAGGAATAAAAGACCGGAGCGAACGGTCGCAAGGCAGTTCAGTTCCAACCGAGAAGTTAGAAACATCAAGTTCTATAAGAGTGAAGTTCAATCCGGTAGTCTAACGGTGAAGTTCGACGAGTTCGTTGTAGTTGCGCCTGTAAGCGGCAAATCGTCAGCACGATCCACCATTTGTTACTTGTACTCTCAACTGTAGTCGACCGATAGGTAAAGGTGAGCATTAATAAACAGTAACACTTGACATTTCATCGGTCTTCCATTTTATACGAACAACTTACTACTCGCCGAATGTGTTTGGTAGATGCCCGCTCGAAATAGGCGAAGGCGTAGGAGAGGGGTCCAGTCGCGGCTCCGCCACAATATCAGGCGCCGGGAGCTGATCGCCGCCCGTCGCGTGCAATTGGCGCAAGAGACTGGGCCGTTGATCGACCTGACGTTAGATTCTCCACCGGCGCCAGTCGACCTGACGCTGGATTCTCCACGGGCGCCGATCGACTCGACAACCGCTGGCGCCGGGGCCGTTCCGTCCATCATCGACTTGACAGTCGGGGGTTCGCCCGAGCCCTCGACTTCGCGGGGTCCCTCCGCCCAAACACCCGTGTTGCCTTCCTCGCCTCACGCATCGCCTTTGTCCATCTCATACTCCCCCATCTCCCACGCATCCGAACAAACTCCGCAGCCCTTCGCTAGACGACAACTAGTTTACTCGTCATCCCCGGCTCAGACAACTACATCCTCGGTAGATTCAAGGGCAACCACGCCCGAATACTACCGGCCCTATATCGACCCCCCGGTCAGTCCCCCATCCCCGCAACAGCAACTCGACCCTCCGGACAGCGACGAGGAGTGGCCACATCAACAGATTTATCCGAATTACCCGGGATATTATCCCGTATTTATTAGCGACCGGTTCCCTGGTCAACCAAACGTCCCCGAAGGCGAGCCGGTCCCGGAAGAGTATCATACGTTGTTATTTCAAACTATATTTCTCCGCGAGGAATAATGTAACAGCCTCCACTGTATTAAATAAGAAAAAAAAAAGAAAGTGGACGTAAATATAACTCATAAACCATCGATACCAATTGTTTTCCTGACCCCACCGCATCTTAACGTCCCGATCCCGGTTGACTGTCCTAAGAGACCAGTCACAGATCGAAATTGCGAGCGTATCCTGTTGAAGATTCGGCGCACGTTCCCGCTGGGCAACACGGATCCCGACGAGGACGTAACATATAAATTTTTTGGTGGCAGCGGTGGGATACGATCGCATACGTTAAGAGGTGTGACGCGAAATGGCGGAAGAAACGACTCCAACCCCTCTAGACCTCGTGCTGCAACAGCTCTCCCTGTGGGAGGATAAATTCGACAATTTAAATTCAATGAACAGGAGACTAGAGAGAATAGAACAGGACATAAAAGCTAACAGAGCAAACGATACGGCGGGTACGTCCGGCGGGACAAACGCCGAAATGCCCGACGTGAAGCCCGTGACGGATCTCCCTTCGATTCGCATCAAAGATGCCATAGAAACGGTTCCCGTGTTCGACGGCCATAAGCCTCCCGTGTTTCAATTCTTAAGAGCCTGCGAGCGAGCAAAATCGATGCTCCCCGCTCATATGGAACCCCATTTGGTTAAACTGTTGATGAACAAATTGAGGGGCCATGCGTTCCTCGCGGTGGAAGACGTGGTCGTTACCAATCTGGACTCGTTCTCCACGAAATTAAAGGACATGTTTGGTCCCGGTAAAACCATTAACGAATACAGGGGCGAACTCGGAACCATCTATCAGAAATCGGGCGAAGACGTACTCGACTACATTGACCGCGTGCGTAACCTGCGTCTAGCCATCATGGACGGAGAAAGGCAAGCTCGCGGTACCGTACCGTTGGCGTTGCAATTAGGTCTCGACACCGACTCCCAGGAAGCATTCGTCAACGGTTTACCGGCCGAGGTATTCACCAGAGTGAAGCTGGAGGGCTGCAGAGACCTCGACGAATCCTACCGTGCGGCGATAAAAGCCACTCGTGAGGTAAAGAGAGTCGCGGAAAGGCAGCGAAGCTATCAACCGCCGCCGCAACGCTTCAATAGGGAACGAAACAACTACCCTCCAAGGAATCAAGCGGAACCTCAACAAAGGGATCAAAGAAACCCCCAGAGATACAACAATTACGGAAACAACAAGACCTTTCCACCCCGGCCACCGGCCACCTTCCCACCCAAGAATCCCGGAATCACGTGCAATTATTGCAAGAAACCCGGACACGTGTTGAAGGATTGCTATCGCTTCAAAGCCAAAGTCGATTCCGGAGAAATCGTGCCGTACTCTCAACAGAACCAGGGAAACGGACGCGGTCACCCGGGAAGACCGGACGCAGCCCGGAGTGGAAAGCCCCAGGAGCGCCCGAGAGTAGCGAAAATAGAAGCTTCCACATCGAAGCAAAATCAAGAGCAACTGTCGGCAAGAAGCGCGCCGAAGCAAGAACGAAAAGCATGGGAAACCCCAAAAGACTCGAAGCAAAAGAAACGCGAGGAGGAAGAAGACCAGGAGGACGAGATAGAGTCGTTAGAAGAACTGTTTCAATAAGAATCAACGCCGTACAAAGGGTACCGACGGTGCGAATCGTGTCCCCCCATTTACAAGGAATAACGAATCTAATGCTGGACTCGGGATCGGAAATAAATCTCATCAAGAAGTCGGTCCTGACCAGCACAGCGAGTATAGACGATCGAGAAGTACTAGACATACGTGGCATTACGGCTTCGAACCTGACCACCCTAGGGAAAGTGTCGATAGAGGTTGCGGGCCATCCGGTTAATTTCCACGTCGTCGACGACTCGCTGCTGATCAAAGAGGACGGGATCTTAGGATCCGAGTTCCTGATCGATCACGGGGCAACCATAGATTACGCGCACAAGCGGGTCGAATGGGGAACCTTTTGCATACCGTTCGCCACCTCGAAAGTATCGGTACCCAAGCGAAGCTCCACGTCGCTACAAGTGAATATAGCGAATCCAGAGATACGAGAGGGATACGTTCCCAGAATCGACATAGGCAAGGGAATCTACTTGGGCGAGGCCCTGGTAACCAACCGCAAAGGCCGCGCCTACATCAGGGTCGTTAATACGACGAGCAGGAAGGTAAAAATCACCGTACCCACGGTGACGCTGGAAGAATTCGAAGAAACGAATCATCGTACAGAATCAAGGGCGTGCAACGTCATCAAGACGGACCCTCGAAATCGATTCGAGGCCATCGTGGAATTATTTAGACTGGAGCATCTCAATACGGAGGAGAGGGCGAGCGTTGAGAAGCTGATAAGAAAAAATCAAGACAGGTTCCATTTACCTGGTGAAACGTTGGAAGGAACAGGAATCCTGGAGCACAGGATACATACCACGGATGACATTCCGGTAAACACGCGCCAGTACAGATACCCCCCGGTGCATAGATCGGAAATCAACAGACAAATTCAAGAATTGTTGGACACGGATGTCGTGGAAGAATCCGTGTCCCCGTATAACTCGCCGCTGTGGATCGTACCGAAGAAACCGGACTCCCACGGAAATAAGCGTTGGCGGTTGGTCATCGACTATAGGAAATTGAACGACAAAACCATAGGGGACGCATTCCCCTTGCCCAATATCACGGAAATACTGGACCAACTGGGCAGTGCCAAGTATTTCTCAACCTTCGACCTAGCGTCGGGGTTCCATCAAATAAAAATGGCGGAAGGAGACGCGCACAAAACGGCCTTCTCGACCCCATACGGACACTATCAATTTACGAGAATGCCGTTCGGACTCAAGAACGCTCCGGCCACCTTTCAGAGATTGATGAACAGCGTTTTGTCCGGCCTACAAGGGACGGAACTGTTCGTCTATTTGGACGACATCGTGATATACTCGAGCTCGTTGGCCGAGCACCAAATTAAATTTCAGAAACTGGCGGAAAGACTGCGAAACGCTAAATTACAGTTACAACCGGACAAGTGCGAATTTTTGAGACACGAGGTCAATTATCTGGGTCACATCATCAGCGAAGAAGGTGTCAGACCGGACCCTCAAAAGATCGAAGCTGTGCAACGATTCCCTAGACCCCGAACGCCGAAGGGAATAAAACAATTTCTAGGATTGGCGGGATACTATCGGAGATTCATCCCCGAATTCTCCAAAACCGCCAAACCCTTGACTCGATTGTTGAAGAAGGATACAAAATTCGCGTGGGACGCTGACCAGGAAAAGGCGTTCGAGACGTTGAGAAACGCGCTGATAACAGAACCCATATTGCAGTACCCGGATTTCAGTAAAACGTTCAACCTAACGACCGACGCGTCCGGATACGCGATCGGAGGAGTCTTGAGTCAAGGACCGATAGGGAAGGATTTGCCCGTCGCTTACGCCTCTCGATTACTAAACGCTGCTGAACAAAAGTACTCGACCATCGAGAAGGAGTGTTTGGCCATACTTTACTGCGTCACTCACTTCAGACCGTACCTGTACGGACGGAAATTCAACATAATCACCGACCACAAACCGTTGGTGTGGCTAAACTCCATCAAAGATCCGACGTCGCGGATATGGAAGTGGAAGCTAAAACTATCGGACTACGAGTTCGAGATACAGCACAAGTGTGGACGAGCGAACGCCAACGCGGACGCCTTGTCGAGAAACCCGCCGGAGGTTTGCCTCCCGATAAGAAAGCGTCAGGAGGAAGCTGACGAAGAAGCAGAAGAGCCGCGACCTAAGAGGAGATTTTTCCCCTCTTCGTCGTCGGACGACTCACTGATTTACGATCCGCGACCGAAGGAGAAGAAGCGTCCGGGATCGCCGTTGCAATCGCCGGAACGGAAAAGAATATCTCTGTTTCGAGACCCCGACACGTCGGTGGACTCGCCTCCCCACTCGAACACGCCCCCGGGAGACCGAGTCGTCGACACGCAAGAACTCCAACAGTCGATGCGACTCGAAGAACCAGCAGAGGAAGTCGTCGAAGTTCGACCCCGGAACTGGCTGGAAGAATTTCCCAATTCTGAGGGGGAAGGGGACGACCTAATCGTCGACGCTTCACCCACGATCGACACGACGGAAGACACCAACGTGTTTCCGTACACGCGCAGTCCGGCGTATGTTATCAGGGAAGTTCGAGACTCGTTACCAAAACTGAAGGACCACAAAGTCATATTCATCGACATGCAAGGGAGTCCGATCGACGAGGGGGCAAAGGAGATCGCACGATCGGGCCTCTTGACGTCCTACGTCGATTTAACAATCGAACGAGCCCGACTGAAGACCGAGCAAGGTAAATACCTCATTGCCCTGCCGGTGAAGGAAAACCAGAGGACGCGTATAGAACCCCAAAACGTACAGGGCTGTTTGTCCTCGTTGCTGGACGTGATCAGAGAAAAGGACCTACGATCGTTCTCCATCGCTCGAACTGAGAGTCTGGACGAAGTACCATGGCGATACGTCATGAACGAACTAAAGAACGTATTCCATGACGAGAACGTTCGGATCACCATTTGCACGGGAGAAGTGACCGTTCCGCCACCAGAGGCCAGGCAAACGATCATCGAGGAGAAGCACGCGTCGGCATCGGGAGGACACAAAGGGGTGACGAAGACCTACCACAGGATAAGGCAACTGCACAATTGGGACAACATGAAGAAGGAGATCCAACGATTCGTGAGAGAGTGCAAGGAGTGCCAATTGAAAAAACTCACGAGAATCAAGACCAAACAACCTATGATACTGACCGATACGCCCGGCAAAGCGTTCGACAAAGTCAGTATGGACATCGTCGGACCCTTGCCTAGCACCAAAAAGGGCAACAAATACATACTAACCATGCAGGATCTACTAACCAAATATTCCCTCGCCATACCTCTCGAACGAACCACCTCTGCGGACATCGCGGACGCGTTCGTTAAAAATCTTATCTGCCGTTTCGGATCGCCTCGAGCGATCCTGACCGATCAGGGAACGAATTTTACATCCTCATTGATGAAGAACGTGGCAAAGAAATTTCATATAAAACATTACGTCACGTCGGCATATCATCCGCAGAGCAACGGTTCCATCGAGAGGTCTCACCACGTATTAGTGGAGTATCTTAAGCAGTACATAGACAACGGTCGTAACAGCTGGGACGACTGGTTGGATCTGGCAATGTTTTCGTACAACACGTCGGTACACGAGGGGACCAGATTCTCGCCGCACGAATTAGTGTTTGGGCGAATAGCCAGGGAACCCGCGAGCGAAAAACCAATCAGCGAGAATCTGGAGCCAACGTACGCGGACTACCTGCGGGATCTCTACTATAAGATCGACGACGTTCAAGCGAAAGCTCGCGACAATCTTCAGCTCGCGAAGATCAGATCGAAAGAATACTACGATCGGGCAATAAACCCGCAGAACTTTAAAACAGGAGACCTGGTGTACATGATCCGGGAACCCCGAAAGGGAAAATTCGCGGACCAATACACCGGTCCACACAAAGTCATCGAGATACTATCTAATCAGAACGTCAAAATCTCCATCGACGGTAGTCCGCGAACAGTACATATGAATAAACTGAAGCTAGCGTATCTGAAAAATAGAATGTAAGCGATCGATCGGCCGACGGCGCGAGGAGATTCCTTCGAGAAGCGCGCACTCAACGCGTGACAATGCAATTTGCAGAATGAAAATCCCCTGCGAATTTTTGGAAGAGGAGGTCGAGGACCAAGAGTTCCAAGGCCCCTGGGACGGGGTCCTTCCTGCGACCCATCCCCAGGCTTACGGCGAGCTGTCGGAATTATATTGCATGACGATAAACAGAGATACGGCTTGCATATACGTGCGGACCGGGAGACGAGTGTGCGTGCCCTGTTACGCCAAACTGCCACCCGTGGTCCAACAAACGTACCAGCCAGGAGGCTGGCACAATCTGTGCAACCACGACGCCACACTGCCCATCGCCAACTGCATCCTGTGCAACGAGAACTTCGTCGTCGTGAAACCGGCACAGGAATGCACCGAATGTATCGAGATGTACTTCGAAATGTCCACTTCGGAGGAATGGGCGGTGCAAACGGGGCGCGTCATTGACGTGATCACGCGATGGTGAATTGACGAGCGCCCCGAGGAGTTTGCCGCGGGGCAATGGGTACTTGGGAAGACGGTAAAGTCGCTGATGTCGATCGATCGAGACGTTTGACCCCGCGTAATTAGAGAGTAATGGGTACTCGCGTATAGTCCCTACAAACGCGAATTCTAGTAATAAAGCGAGTGCGGTAATGTAAAGAATCGTTTCTTTGTTTTGTTTCTTTGTACAGGAATTCACCATGTTCCTATGTATGTTAATGTTGATTTGCGCTCGAGTTGCCTGGGCTCTCGTCGGTTACGATTGCAACGGACAACATCTGAACGTAACTACGGTGTCGTTCAATTCGATCGGGGATTGCGACATCACACCAATCAAGACACAGTCTCGAGAAGTCTACATTCAGCTGCTTCAACTCTCGGAATTCAACTACGCACCGGTCATTTCGTGTAGAATCGAAATATCAAGAATAGTGTACCACTGCGGCATGCACTCGCACATCTCCGCTGTCCACAACGGCCTGAACGAATATCTCGAGGACATAACCGACCAACAATGCAAGCGCATGCACGAGGACGGCTCGTTCTCCTTGGGAAACAACGGCTACATAACCGGACTGACGGTAAACAAAACTACAACTCGAACGTTTACCATGGCTGGGACTTTGACGAACGACGGCCGTTGCACCGGCGCCCAATTCTCCGACCCCTACGGAACTTGGGAAAGCGTCGTGGTGCAAGCGGTGGCCAAATTTTCGATTAAATCCGCCAACGTCCCGGTACGAATGGACGCCGACAAGATCATTCTAAAATCAGGAACCATCTGCAGTTTCCAAAGCGGATTCTGCCTGGACAGCGAGAATGGACACACCTTCTGGAGTCCTTTCCCGCCGTCGTCTTGTAAATTCGACCGATACGACGTGCTATACGAGGGTATCGCGTCCAAAATTACCGAAGAAGACAAGCAGCGAACCGACTCACCGGTCTATGCTCTTACCACGCAAGACATAACGTTCGCTCTCTCCAAGGTGGGCGAACAACACTTGTGCGGCTACACCCTCTCGCAAACGGAACATCCGAAACTGTTCATACTGGAAACCACCAGAGAGCGAACATTCACGCAACCGAAGAAACTACCGGTTGAAAATTTAGACATTTTCACGTACATAAATTCTAAATTCGTATACGTCGAGAGACACGTCAAAACGCAAATGACGACGTTGTATCAAAATTTATTGAAACAACGATGTCTCCTGGAGCAACAAGTGCTCAGCAACGCTCTCGCAGTGGCCACTTTGAAACCGGACGAATTCGCCTACACCGTCATGAAGTCCCCAGGACACATGGCGTTAACAGCCGGTGAAGTCATCCACATCATCAAATGCGTACCGGTACAAGTGAGGGTGAGACATTCGAACGAATGTTACACAGAATTGCCAGTTTGGCACGGAAACCGTTCGGCGTTTATCACGCCGAAATCCCACATTGTTACCGCTCACGGGACACAGAGAGAAGGCAGTCACGTCCTCCCCGTGATGTACGTGATCAATCAAGCCTGGCATCGAATCTCCCCTCGGCCGGTCGAGGTAGGCCAGCCGCACGTGCTACACCCTATGACGCGTACAAATTGGCGTTACACCGCCCCGGCGACACTCGCAACCAGCGGTATTTACACGCAAGGAGACTTGGAAAACTTGCGAGACCACATCATGTTCCCGGCCGAAAAGGCGGCGGTTTTGAACACGATCGTCAGGGGAGCGACGGGAAAGGGCGTGGCGCAAGGATCGATATCCCTAACGAGCATGTTCGACGAGGAAACCATGGCAAAATTGGCCGAAGACGCAGTTTCACGCTTTTGGAACGGATTCATTACGTTTGGATCAGCCAGCGCAGGAATATTGGCAATATTCGTCCTGCTGAAATTCGTAAAAGCAGTTGCCGATACATTCATTCATGGATACCAGCTACACGCGATCTACGGATGCGGTTTCCAACTCATCGGTGCTGTGTGGAGTTCCCTGTCGCACCTCTTGATCCGGAAAGGCGAAAGAAGCAGACAATACGCGGCATCCCGCGACGTGGAAGCTTTTCCGCAAGGAACATCAACTACCGCTTCTCCACCGAAACCGACACTCCGAGAGTTCAGGCAAACCATTCGCGAACTGGAGCAAATTTCCTCCAGAAATTTGCTTCCCAAGGGGGAAGGTGTCACGTCCCGGGATCCTCCGAAACGTGACGATCCGTAGGTGCAGCGCGCATCCGAATCGGCACACGATATGGATACAGGGCAGTTCTTTACCACACATCGACGTACGGCCACACACACACACACACACACTGATAATTGTCCTGATGGTAGCATTAAGTCTAAGCAACTTCTTAAGTTAAGAAACCAGGGGTAAACGTGAGTATGCTGACTCACCTATGATAAGATAGATTATAAGAATACGTAGATTAAGAACCGTGACGAATCAGGGTGTGCGGACCAATCCGTGTTTGTCCTTTCAAGTTAAGGACAAGCACGGATAAGTGCTGACGACAATAGCGAAGGGATAGCGCTGTCTCGCACGTGGGCATTCCAGAGTCAAGGCCTGGGAAAGGATCGGGTAATAATCCGCTGAACAAGACGATATACCTCGATGCATCAGCATCCGTTCCCAGAGCGATAACAACTGTCGCTCAGGAATGCACACGTTGCAAAGATACGAAGCGCGAGAACCGTCGCGAGAGCGATAACAACTGTCGCTCAGGAATGCACACGTTGCAAAGATACGAAGCGCGAGAACTCCGCAGCCCTTCGCTAGACGACAACTAGTTTACTCGTCATCCCCGGCTCAGACAACTACATCCTCGGTAGATTCAAGGGCAACCACGCCCGAATACTACCGGCCCTATATCGACCCCCCGGTCAGTCCCCCAACCCCGCAACAGCAACTCGACCCTCCGGACAGCGACGAGGAGTGGCCACATCAACAGATTTATCCGAATTACCCGGGATATTATCCCGTATTTATTAGCGACCGGTTCCCTGGTCAACCAAACGTCCCCGAAGGCGAGCCGGTCCCGGAAGAGTATCATACGTTGTTATTTCAATCTATATTTCTCCGCGAGGAATAATGTAACAGCCTCCACTGTATCAAATAAGAAAAAAAAAAGAAAGTGGACGTAAATATAACTCATAAACAATCGATACCAATTGTTTTCCTGACCCCACCGCATCTTAACGTCCCGATCCCGGTTGACTGTCCTAAGAGACCAGTCACAGATCGAAATTGCGAGCGTATCCTGTTGAAGATTCGGCGCACGTTCCCGCTGGGCAACACGGATCCCGACGAGGACGTAACACACGTATTCGTGCAAATTATCGATGGTAAGAACGATTGCGGGAGCCGGGAAGTGAATCCTTACCTACCGTTGATGCAAAACGATTGAAAACATCGAACATTACGTATTCGTGCTAATTATCGATAGAAACAACGATTGCGGGAGCTGGGAAGTGAATCCTTAGCTACCGTCGATGCAAAACGGTTGGAAACATCGAATAGCACGTATTCGTGAAAATTATCGATGGAAAGAACGATTGCGGGAGCCGGGAAGTGCATCCTTACCTAACGTTGATGCAAAACGATTGGAAACATCGAATAGCACGTATTCGTGCAAATTATCGATGGTAAGAACGATTGCGGGAGCCGGGAAGTGAATCCCTACCTACCGTCGATGCAAAACGATTGGAAACATCGAACATCACGTATTCGTGCAAATTATCGATAGAAAGATCGATTGCGGGACCTGGGAAGTGAATCCTTACCTACCGTCGATGCAAAACGATTGGATAATTGGCACGAATACGTGATGTTCGATGTTTCCAATCGTTTTGCATCAACGTTAGGTAAGGATTCACTTCCCGGCTCCCGCAATCGTTCTTTCCATCGATAATTTTCACGAATACGTGCTATTCGATGTTTCCAATCGTTTTGCATCGACGTTAGGTAAGGATTCACTTCCCGGCTCCCGCAATCGTTCTTTCTATCGATAATTGGCACGAATACGTGATGTTCGATGTTTCCAATCGTTTTGCATCAACGTTAGGTAAGGATTCACTTCCCGGTTCCCGCAATCGTTCTTTCCATCGATAATTTGCACGAATACGTGCTATTCGATGTTTCCAATCGTTTTGCATCGACGGTAGGTAAGGATTCACTTCCCAGCTCCCGCAATCGTTCTTTCTATCGATAATTAGCACGAATACGTAATGTTCGATGTTTTCAATCGTTTTGCATCAACGGTAGGTAAGGATTCACTTCCCGGCTCCCGCAATCGTTCTTACCATCGATAATTTGCACGAATACGTGCTATTCGATGTTTCCAATCGTTTTGCATCAACGGTAGGTAAGTATTCACTTCCCAGCTCCCGCAATCGTTCTTTCTATGGATAATTTGCACGAATACGTAATGTTCGATGTTTGCAATCGTTTTGCATCGACTGTAGGTAAGGATTCACTTCCCAGCTCCCGCAATCGTTCCTTCTATCGATAATTTGCACGAATACGTGATGTTCGATGTTTCCAATCGTTTTGCATCAACGTTAGGTAAGGATCCACTTCCCGGCTCCCGCAATCGTTCTTTCCATCGATAATTTGCACGAATACGTGCTATTCGATGTTTCCAATCGTTTTGCATCGACGTTAGGTAAGGATTCACTTCCCGGCTCCCGCAATCGTTCTTTCTATCGATAATTGGCACGAATACGTGATGTTCGATGTTTCCAATCGTTTTTCATTGACGGTAGGTAAGGATTCACTTCCCGGCTTCCGCAATCGTTCTTTCCATCGATAATTTGCACGAATACGTGCTATTCGATGTTTCCAATCGTTTTGCATCAACGGTAGGTAAGGATTCACTTCCCAGCTCCCGCAATCGTTCTTTCTATCGATAATTTGCACGAATACGTGATGTTCGATGTTTCCAATCGTTTTGCATCAACGTTAGGTAAGGATCCACTTCCCGGCTCCCGCAATCGTTCTTTCCATCGATAATTTGCACGAATACGTGCTATTCGATGTTTCCAATCGTTTTGCATCGACGGCAGGTAAGGATTCACTCCCCAGCTCCCGCAATCGTTCTTTCTATCGATAATTTGCACGAATACGTAATGTTCGATGTTTCCAATCGTTTTGCATCGACGGTAGGTAAGGATTCACTTCCCAGCTCCCGCAATCGTTCTTTCTATCGATAATTTGCACGAATACGTGCCATTCGATGTTTCCAATCGTTGTGCATCAACGGTAGGTAAGCATACCGTTGATTCAAAACGATTGGAAATTCCGAACATCACGTATTCGTGCAAATTATCGATAGAAAGAACGATTGCAGGAGCTGGGAAGTGAATCCTTACCTAACGTTGATGCAAAACGATTGGAAACATCGAATAGCACGTATTCGTGCAAATTATCGATGGAAAGAACGATTGCGGGAGCCGGGAAGTGAATCCTTACCTACAGTCGATGAAAAACAATTGCAAACATCGAACATTACGTATTCGTGCAAATTATCCATAGAAAGAACGATTGCGGGAGCTGGGAAGTGAATACTTACCTACCGTTGATGCAAAACGATTGGAAACATCGAATAGCACGTATTCGTGCAAATTATCGATGGTAAGAACGATTGCGGGAGCCGGGAAGTGAATCCTTACCTACCGTTGATGCAAAACGATTGCAAACATCGAATAGCACGTATTCGTGCAAATTATCCATAGAAAGAACGATTGCGGGAGCTGGGAAGTGAATACTTACCTAACGTTGATGCAAAACGATTGGAAACCTCGAACACCACGTATTCGTGCAAATTATCGATGGAAAGAACGATTGCGGGAGCCGGGAAGTGATTCCTTACCTACCGTTGATGCAAAACGATTGGATAAGTGGCACGAATACGTAATATTCGATGTTTCCAATCGTTTTGCATCGACGGTAGGTAACGATTCACTTCCCAGCTCCCGCAATCGTTCTTTCCATCGATAATTTGCACGAATACGTAATGTTCGATGTTTCCAATCGTTTTGCAACGACGGTAGGTAAGGATTCACTTCCCAGCTCCCGCAATCGTTCTTTCTATCGATAATTTGCACGAATACGTAATGTTCGATATTTCCAATCGTTTTGCATCGACGGTAGGTAAGGATTCACTTCCCAGCTCCCGCAATCGTTCTTTCCATCGATAATTTGCACGAATACGTGCCATTCGATGTTTCCAATCGTTGTGCATCAACGGTAGGTAAGCATACCGTTGATTCAAAACGATTGGAAATTCCGAACATCACGTATTCGTGCAAATTATCGATAGAAAGAACGATTGCAGGAGCTGGGAAGTGAATCCTTACCTAACGTTGATGCAAAACGATTGGAAACATCGAATAGCACGTATTCGTGCAAATTATCGATGGAAAGAACGATTGCGGGAGCCGGGAAGTGAATCCTTACCTACAGTCGATGAAAAACAATTGCAAACATCGAACATTACGTATTCGTGCAAATTATCCATAGAAAGAACGATTGCGGGAGCTGGGAAGTGAATACTTACCTACCGTTGATGCAAAACGATTGGAAACATCGAATAGCACGTATTCGTGCAAATTATCGATGGTAAGAACGATTGCGGGAGCCGGGAAGTGAATCCTTACCTACCGTTGATGCAAAACGATTGCAAACATCGAACATTACGTATTCGTGCAAATTATCCATAGAAAGAACGTTTGCCGGAGCTGGGAAGTGAATACTTACCTACCGTTGATGCAAAACGATTGGAAACATCGAATAGCACGTATTCGTGCAAATTATCGATGGTAAGAACGATTGCGGGAGCCGGGATGTGAATCCTTACCTAACGTTGATGCAAAACGATTGGAAACATCGAACATCACGTATTCGTGCAAATTATCGATAGAAAGAACGATTGCGGGAGCTGGGAAGTGAATCCTTACCTAACGTTGATGCAAAACGATTGCAAACATCGAACATTACGTATTCGTGTAAATTATCCATAGAAAGAACGTTTGCGGGAGCTGGGAAGTGAATACTTACCTACCGTTGATGCAAAACGATTGGAAACATCGAATAGCACGTATTCGTGCAAATTATCGATGGTAAGAACGATTGCGGGAGCCGGGAAGTGAATCCTTACCTACCGTCGATGCAAAACGATTGGAAACATCGAACATCACGTATTCGTGCAAATTATCGATAGAAAGATCGATTGCGGGACCTGGGAAGTGAATCCTTACCTACCGTCGATGCAAAACGATTGGATAATTGGCACGAATACGTGATGTTCGATGTTTCCAATCGTTTTGCATCAACGTTAGGTAAGGATCCACTTCCCGGCTCCCGCAATCGTTCTTTCCATCGATAATTTGCACGAATACGTGCTATTCGATGTTTCAATCGTTTTGCATCGACGTTAGGTAAGGATTCACTTCCCGGCTCCCGCAATCGTTCTTTCTATCGATAATTGGCACGAATACGTGATGTTCGATGTTTCCAATCGTTTTTCATTGACGGTAGGTAAGGATTCACTTCCCGGCTTCCGCAATCGTTCTTTCCATCGATAATTTGCACGAATACGTGCTATTCGATGTTTCCAATCGTTTTGCATCGACGGTAGGTAAGGATTCACTTCCCAGCTCCCGCAATCGTTCTTTCTATCGATAATTTGCACGAATACGTAATGTTCGATGTTTCCAATCGTTTTGCATCGACGGTAGGTAAGGATTCACTTCCCAGCTCCCGCAATCGTTCTTTCTATCGATAATTTGCACGAATACGTGCCATTCGATGTTTCCAATCGTTTTGCATCAACGGTAGGTAAGCATACCGTTGATGCAAATCGATTGGAAATTTCGAACATCACGTATTCGTGCAAATTATCGATAGAGAGAACGATTGCGGGAGCTGGGAAGTGAATCCTTACCTACCGTCGATGCAAAACGATTGCAAACATCGAATAGCACGTATTCGTGCAAATTATCCATAGAAAGAACGATTGCGGGAGCTGGGAAGTGAATACTTACCTAACGTTGATGCAAAACGATTGGAAACCTCGAACACCACGTATTCGTGCAAATTATCGATGGAAAGAACGATTGCGGGAGCCGGGAAGTGATTCCTTACCTACCGTTGATGCAAAACGATTGGATAATTGGCACGAATACGTAATATTCGATGTTTCCAATCGTTTTGCATCGACGGTAGGTAACGATTCACTTCCCAGCTCCCGCAATCGTTCTTTCCATCGATAATTTGCACGAATACGTAATGTTCGATGTTTCCAATCGTTTTGCAACGACGGTAGGTAAGGATTCACTTCCCAGCTCCCGCAATCGTTCTTTCTATCGATAATTTGCACGAATACGTAATGTTCGATATTTCCAATCGTTTTGCATCGACGGTAGGTAAGGATTCACTTCCCAGCTCCCGCAATCGTTCTTTCCATCGATAATTTGCACGAATACGTGCCATTCGATGTTTCCAATCGTTGTGCATCAACGGTAGGTAAGCATACCGTTGATTCAAAACGATTGGAAATTCCGAACATCACGTATTCGTGCAAATTATCGATAGAAAGAACGATTGCAGGAGCTGGGAAGTGAATCCTTACCTAACGTTGATGCAAAACGATTGGAAACATCGAATAGCACGTATTCGTGCAAATTATCGATGGAAAGAACGATTGCGGGAGCCGGGAAGTGAATCCTTACCTACAGTCGATGAAAAACAATTGCAAACATCGAACATTACGTATTCGTGCAAATTATCCATAGAAAGAACGATTGCGGGAGCTGGGAAGTGAATACTTACCTACCGTTGATGCAAAACGATTGGAAACATCGAATAGCACGTATTCGTGCAAATTATCGATGGTAAGAACGATTGCGGGAGCCGGGAAGTGAATCCTTACCTACCGTTGATGCAAAACGATTGCAAACATCGAACATTACGTATTCGTGCAAATTATCCATAGAAAGAACGTTTGCCGGAGCTGGGAAGTGAATACTTACCTACCGTTGATGCAAAACGATTGGAAACATCGAATAGCACGTATTCGTGCAAATTATCGATGGTAAGAACGATTGCGGGAGCCGGGATGTGAATCCTTACCTAACGTTGATGCAAAACGATTGGAAACATCGAACATCACGTATTCGTGCAAATTATCGATAGAAAGAACGATTGCGGGAGCTGGGAAGTGAATCCTTACCTAACGTTGATGCAAAACGATTGCAAACATCGAACATTACGTATTCGTGTAAATTATCCATAGAAAGAACGTTTGCGGGAGCTGGGAAGTGAATACTTACCTACCGTTGATGCAAAACGATTGGAAACATCGAATAGCACGTATACGTGCAAATTATCGATGGTAAGAACGATTGCGGGAGCCGGGAAGTGAATCCTTACCTACAGTCGATGAAAAACAATTGCAAACATCGAACATTACGTATTCGTGCAAATTATCCATAGAAAGAACGATTGCGGGAGCTGGGAAGTGAATACTTACCTACCGTTGATGCAAAACGATTGGAAACATCGAATAGCACGTATTCGTGCAAAGTATCGATGGTAAGAACGATTGCGGGAGCCGGGAAGTGAATCCTTACCTACCGTTGATGCAAAACGATTGCAAACATCGAACATTACGTATTCGTGCAAATTATCCATAGAAAGAACGTTTGCCGGAGCAGGGAAGTGAATACTTACCTACCGTTGATGCAAAACGATTGGAAACATCGAATAGCACGTATTCGTGCAAATTATCGATGGTAAGAACGATTGCGGGAGCCGGGATGTGAATCCTTACCTAACGTTGATGCAAAACGATTGGAAACATCGAACATCACGTATTCGTGCAAATTATCGATAGAAAGAACGATTGCGGGAGCTGGGAAGTGAATCCTTACCTAACGTTGATGCAAAACGATTGCAAACATCGAACATTACGTATTCGTGTAAATTATCCATAGAAAGAACGTTTGCGGGAGCTGGGAAGTGAATACTTACCTACCGTTGATGCAAAACGATTGGAAACATCGAATAGCACGTATTCGTGCAAATTATCGATGGTAAGAACGATTGCGGGAGCCGGGAAGTGAATCCTTACCTACCGTCGATGCAAAACGATTGGAAACATCGAACATCACGTATTCGTGCAAATTATCGATAGAAAGATCGATTGCGGGACCTGGGAAGTGAATCCTTACCTACCGTCGATGCAAAACGATTGGATAATTGGCACGAATACGTGATGTTCGATGTTTCCAATCGTTTTGCATCAACGTTAGGTAAGGATCCACTTCCCGGCTCCCGCAATCGTTCTTTCCATCGATAATTTGCACGAATACGTGCTATTCGATGTTTCCAATCTTTTTGCATCGACGTTAGGTAAGGATTCACTTCCCGGCTCCCGCAATCGTTCTTTCTATCGATAATTGGCACGAATACGTGATGTTCGATGTTTCCAATCGTTTTTCATTGACGGTAGGTAAGGATTCACTTCCCGGCTTCCGCAATCGTTCTTTCCATCGATAATTTGCACGAATACGTGCTATTCGATGTTTCCAATCGTTTTGCATCAACGGTAGGTAAGGATTCACTTCCCAGCTCCCGCAATCGTTCTTTCTATCGATAATTTGCACGAATACGTGATGTTCGATGTTTCCAATCGTTTTGCATCAACGTTAGGTAAGGATCCACTTCCCGGCTCCCGCAATCGTTCTTTCCATCGATAATTTGCACGAATACGTGCTATTCGATGTTTCCAATCGTTTTGCATCGACGGTAGGTAAGGATTCACTTCCCAGCTCCCGCAATCGTTCTTTCTATCGATAATTTGCACGAATACGTAATGTTCGATGTTTCCAATCGTTTTGCATCGACGGTAGGTAAGGATTCACTTCCCAGCTCCCGCAATCGTTCTTTCTATCGATAATTTGCACGAATACGTGCCATTCGATGTTTCCAATCGTTTTGCATCAACGGTAGGTAAGCATACCGTTGATGCAAATCGATTGGAAATTTCGAACATCACGTATTCGTGCAAATTATCGATAGAGAGAACGATTGCGGGAGCTGGGAAGTGAATCCTTACCTACCGTCGATGCAAAACGATTGCAAACATCGAATAGCACGTATTCGTGCAAATTATCCATAGAAAGAACGATTGCGGGAGCTGGGAAGTGAATACTTACCTAACGTTGATGCAAAACGATTGGAAACCTCGAACACCACGTATTCGTGCAAATCATCGATGGAAAGAACGATTGCGGGAGCCGGGAAGTGATTCCTTAACTACCGTTGATGCAAAACGATTGGATAATTGGCACGAATACGTAATATTCGATGTTTCCAATCGTTTTGCATCGACGGTAGGTAACGATTCACTTCCCAGCTCCCGCAATCGTTCTTTCCATCGATAATTTGCACGAATACGTAATGTTCGATGTTTCCAATCGTTTTGCAACGACGGTAGGTAAGGATTCACTTCCCAGCTCCCGCAATCGTTCTTTCTATCGATAATTTGCACGAATACGTAATGTTCGATATTTCCAATCGTTTTGCATCGACGGTAGGTAAGGATTCACTTCCCAGCTCCCGCAATCGTTCTTTCCATCGATAATTTGCACGAATACGTGCCATTCGATGTTTCCAATCGTTGTGCATCAACGGTAGGTAAGCATACCGTTGATTCAAAACGATTGGAAATTCCGAACATCACGTATTCGTGCAAATTATCGATAGAAAGAACGATTGCAGGAGCTGGGAAGTGAATCCTTACCTAACGTTGATGCAAAACGATTGGAAACATCGAATAGCACGTATTCGTGCAAATTATCGATGGAAAGAACGATTGCGGGAGCCGGGAAGTGAATCCTTACCTACAGTCGATGAAAAACAATTGCAAACATCGAACATTACGTATTCGTGCAAATTATCCATAGAAAGAACGATTGCGGGAGCTGGGAAGTGAATACTTACCTACCGTTGATGCAAAACGATTGGAAACATCGAATAGCACGTATTCGTGCAAATTATCGATGGTAAGAACGATTGCGGGAGCCGGGAAGTGAATCCTTACCTACCGTTGATGCAAAACGATTGCAAACATCGAACATTACGTATTCGTGCAAATTATCCATAGAAAGAACGTTTGCCGGAGCTGGGAAGTGAATACTTACCTACCGTTGATGCAAAACGATTGGAAACATCGAATAGCACGTATTCGTGCAAATTATCGATGGTAAGAACGATTGCGGGAGCCGGGATGTGAATCCTTACCTAACGTTGATGCAAAACGATTGGAAACATCGAACATCACGTATTCGTGCAAATTATCGATAGAAAGAACGATTGCGGGAGCTGGGAAGTGAATCCTTACCTAACGTTGATGCAAAACGATTGCAAACATCGAACATTACGTATTCGTGTAAATTATCCATAGAAAGAACGTTTGCGGGAGCTGGGAAGTGAATACTTACCTACCGTTGATGCAAAACGATTGGAAACATCGAATAGCACGTATTCGTGCAAATTATCGATGGTAAGAACGATTGCGGGAGCCGGGAAGTGAATCCTTACCTACCGTTGATGCAAAACGATTGAAAAATCGAACATTACGTATTCGTGCTAATTATCGATAGAAACAACGATTGCGGGAGCTGGGAAGTGAATCCTTACCTACCGTCGATGCAAAACGATTGGAAACATCGAATAGCACGTATTCGTGCAAATTATCCATAGAAAGAACGTTTGCCGGAGCGGGGAAGTGAATACTTACCTACCGTTGATGCAAAACGATTGGAAACATCGAATAGCACGTATTCGTGCAAATTATCGATGGTAAGAACGATTGCGGGAGCCGGGATGTGAATCCTTACCTAACGTTGATGCAAAACGATTGGAAACATCGAACATCACGTATTCGTGCAAATTATCGATAGAAAGAACGATTGCGGGAGCTGGGAAGTGAATCCTTACCTAACGTTGATGCAAAACGATTGCAAACATCGAACATTACGTATTCGTGCAAATTATCCATAGAAAGAACGTTTGCCGGAGCTGGGAAGTGAATACTTACCTACCGTTGATGCAAAACGATTGGAAACATCGAATAGCACGTATTCGTGCAAATTATCGATGGTAAGAACGATTGCGGGAGCCGGGATGTGAATCCTTACCTAACGTTGATGCAAAACGATTGGAAACATCGAACATCACGTATTCGTGCAAATTATCGATAGAAAGAACGATTGCGGGAGCTGGGAAGTGAATCCTTACCTAACGTTGATGCAAAACGATTGCAAACATCGAACATTACGTATTCGTGTAAATTATCCATAGAAAGAACGTTTGCGGGAGCTGGGAAGTGAATACTTACCTACCGTTGATGCAAAACGATTGGAAACATCGAATAGCACGTATTCGTGCAAATTATCGATGGTAAGAACGATTGCGGGAGCCGGGAAGTGAATCCTTACCTACCGTTGATGCAAAACGATTGAAAAATCGAACATTACGTATTCGTGCTAATTATCGATAGAAACAACGATTGCGGGAGCTGGGAAGTGAATCCTTACCTACCGTCGATGCAAAACGATTGGAAACATCGAATAGCACGTATTCGTGCAAATTATCGATGGAAAGAACGATTGCGGGAGCCGGGAAGTGAATCCTTACCTAACGTTGATGCAAAACGATTGGAAACATCGAATAGCACGTATTCGTGCAAATTATCGATGGTAAGAACGATTGCGGGAGCCGGGAAGTGAATCCTTACCTACCGTCGGTGCAAAACGATTGGAAACATCGAACATCACGTATTCGTGCAAATTATCGATAGAAAGATCGATTGCGGGACCTGGGAAGTGAATCCTTACCTACCGTCGATACAAAACGATTGGATAATTGGCACGAATACGTGATGTTCGATGTTTCCAATCGTTTTGCATCAACGTTAGGTAAGGATTCACTTCCCGGCTCCCGCAATCGTTCTTTCCATCGATAATTTGCACGAATACGTGCTATTCGATGTTTCCAATCGTTTTGCATCGACGTTAGGTAAGGATTCACTTCCCGGCTCCCGCAATCGTTCTTTCTATCGATAATTGGCACGAATACGTGATGTACGATGTTTCCAATCGTTTTGCATCGACGGTAGGTAAGGATTCACTTCCCAGCTCCCGCAATCGTTCTTTCTATCGATAATTAGCACGAATACGTAATGTTCGATGTTTTCAATCGTTTTGCATCAACGGTAGGTAAGGATTCACTTCCCGGCTCCCGCAATCGTTCTTACCATCGATAATTTGCACGAATACGTGCTATTCGATGTTTCCAATCGTTTTGCATCAACGGTAGGTAAGTATTCACTTCCCAGCTCCCGCAATCGTTCTTTCTATGGATAATTTGCACGAATACGTAATGTTCGATGTTTGCAATCGTTTTGCATCGACTGTAGGTAAGGATTCACTTCCCAGCTCCCGCAATCGTTCTTTCTATCGATAATTTGCACGAATACGTGATGTTCGATGTTTCCAATCGTTTTGCATCAACGTTAGGTAAGGATCCACTTCCCGGCTCCCGCAATCGTTCTTTCCATCGATAATTTGCACGAATACGTGCTATTCGATGTTTCCAATCGTTTTGCATCGACGTTAGGTAAGGATTCACTTCCCGGCTCCCGCAATCGTTCTTTCTATCGATAATTGGCACGAATACGTGATGTTCGATGTTTCCAATCGTTTTTCATTGACGGTAGGTAAGGATTCACTTCCCGGCTTCCGCAATCGTTCTTTCCATCGATAATTTGCACGAATACGTGCTATTCGATGTTTCCAATCGTTTTGCATCAACGGTAGGTAAGGATTCACTTCCCAGCTCCCGCAATCGTTCTTTCTATCGATAATTTGCACGAATACGTGATGTTCGATGTTTCCAATCGTTTTGCATCAACGTTAGGTAAGGATCCACTTCCCGGCTCCCGCAATCGTTCTTTCCATCGATAATTTGCACGAATACGTGCTATTCGATGTTTCCAATCGTTTTGCATCGACGGTAGGTAAGGATTCACTCCCCAGCTCCCGCAATCGTTCTTTCTATCGATAATTTGCACGAATACGTAATGTTCGATGTTTCCAATCGTTTTGCATCGACGGTAGGTAAGGATTCACTTCCCAGCTCCCGCAATCGTTCTTTCTATCGATAATTTGCACGAATACGTGCCATTCGATGTTTCCAATCGTTTTGCATCAACGGTAGGTAAGCATACCGTTGATGCAAATCGATTGGAAATTTCGAACATCACGTATTCGTGCAAATTATCGATAGAAAGAACGATTGCGGGAGCTGGGAAGTGAATCCTTACCTACCGTCGATGCAAAACGATTGCAAACATCGAATAGCACGTATTCGTGCAAATTATCCATAGAAAGAACGATTGCGGGAGCTGGGAAGTGAATACTTACCTAACGTTGATGCAAAACGATTGGAAACCTCGAACACCACGTATTCGTGCAAATTATCGATGGAAAGAACGATTGCGGGAGCCGGGAAGTGATTCCTTACCTACCGTTGATGCAAAACGATTGGATAATTGGCACGAATACGTGATATTCGATGTATCCAATCGTTTTGCATCGACGGTAGGTAACGATTCACTTCCCAGCTCCCGCAATCGTTCTTTCCATCGATAATTTGCACGAATACGTAATGTTCGATGTTTCCAATCGTTTTGCAACGACGGTAGGTAAGGATTCACTTCCCAGCTCCCGCATCGTTCTTTCTATCGATAATTTGCACGAATACGTAATGTTCGATATTTCCAATCGTTTTGCATCGACGGTAGGTAAGGATTCACTTCCCAGCTCCCGCAATCGTTCTTTCCATCGATAATTTGCACGAATACGTGCCATTCGATGTTTCCAATCGTTGTGCATCAACGGTAGGTAAGCATACCGTTGATTCAAAACGATTGGAAATTCCGAACATCACGTATTCGTGCAAATTATCGATAGAAAGAACGATTGCAGGAGCTGGGAAGTGAATCCTTACCTAACGTTGATGCAAAACGATTGGAAACATCGAATAGCACGTATTCGTGCAAATTATCGATGGAAAGAACGATTGCGGGAGCCGGGAAGTGAATCCTTACCTACAGTCGATGAAAAACAATTGCAAACATCGAACATTACGTATTCGTGCAAATTATCCATAGAAAGAACGATTGCGGGAGCTGGGAAGTGAATACTTACCTACCGTTGATGCAAAACGATTGGAAACATCGAATAGCACGTATTCGTGCAAATTATCGATGGTAAGAACGATTGCGGGAGCCGGGAAGTGAATCCTTACCTACCGTTGATGCAAAACGATTGCAAACATCGAACATTACGTATTCGTGCAAATTATCCATAGAAAGAACGTTTGCCGGAGCTGGGAAGTGAATACTTACCTACCGTTGATGCAAAACGATTGGAAACATCGAATAGCACGTATTCGTGCAAATTATCGATGGTAAGAACGATTGCGGGAGCCGGGATGTGAATCCTTACCTAACGTTGATGCAAAACGATTGGAAACATCGAACATCACGTATTCGTGCAAATTATCGATAGAAAGAACGATTGCGGGAGCTGGGAAGTGAATCCTTACCTAACGTTGATGCAAAACGATTGCAAACATCGAACATTACGTATTCGTGTAAATTATCCATAGAAAGAACGTTTGCGGGAGCTGGGAAGTGAATACTTACCTACCGTTGATGCAAAACGATTGGAAACATCGAATAGCACGTATTCGTGCAAATTATCGATGGTAAGAACGATTGCGGGAGCCGGGAAGTGAATCCTTACCTACCGTTGATGCAAAACGATTGAAAAATCGAACATTACGTATTCGTGCTAATTATCGATAGAAACAACGATTGCGGGAGCTGGGAAGTGAATCCTTACCTACCGTCGATGCAAAACGATTGGAAACATCGAATAGGACGTATTCGAGCAAATTATCGATGGAAAGAACGATTGCGGGAGCCGGGAAGTGAATCCTTACCTAACGTTGATGCAAAACGATTGGAAACATCGAATAGCACGTATTCGTGCAAATTATCGATGGTAAGAACGATTGCGGGAGCCGGGAAGTGAATCCTTACCTACCGTTGATGCAAAACGATTGCAAACATCGAACATTACGTATTCGTGCAAATTATCCATAGTAAGAACGTTTGCCGGAGCTGGGAAGTGAATACTTACCTACCGTTGATGCAAAACGATTGGAAACATCGAATAGCACGTATTCGTGCAAATTATCGATGGTAAGAACGATTGCGGGAGCCGGGATGTGAATCCTTACCTAACGTTGATGCAAAACGATTGGAAACATCGAACATCACGTATTCGTGCAAATTATCGATAGAAAGAACGATTGCGGGAGCTGGGAAGTGAATCCTTACCTAACGTTGATGCAAAACGATTGCAAACATCGAACATTACGTATTCGTGTAAATTATCCATAGAAAGAACGTTTGCGGGAGCTGGGAAGTGAATACTTACCTACCGTTGATGCAAAACGATTGGAAACATCGAATAGCACGTATTCGTGCAAATTATCGATGGTAAGAACGATTGCGGGAGCCGGGAAGTGAATCCTTACCTACCGTTGATGCAAAACGACTGAAAAATCGAACATTACGTATTCGTGCTAATTATCGATAGAAACAACGATTGCGGGAGCTGGGAAGTGAATCCTTACCTACCGTCGATGCAAAACGATTGGAAACATCGAATAGCACGTATTCGTGCTAATTATCGATAGAAACAACGATTGCGGGAGCTGGGAAGTGAATCCTTACCTACCGTCGATGCAAAACGATTGGAAACATCGAATAGCACGTATTCGTGCAAATTATCGATGGAAAGAACGATTGCGGGAGCCGGGAAGTGAATCCTTACCTAACGTTGATGCAAAACGATTGGAAACATCGAATAGCACGTATTCGTGCAAATTATCGATGGTAAGAACGATTGCGGGAGCCGGGAAGTGAATCCTTACCTACCGTCGATGCAAAACGATTGGAAACATCGAACATCACGTATTCGTGCAAATTATCGATAGAAAGATCGATTGCGGGACCTGGGAAGTGAATCCTTACCTACCGTCGATACAAAACGATTGGATAATTGGCACGAATACGTGATGTTCGATGTTTCCAATCGTTTTGCATCAACGTTAGGTAAGGATTCACTTCCCGGCTCCCGCAATCGTTCTTTCCATCGATAATTTGAACGAATACGTGCTATTCGATGTTTCCAATCGTTTTGCATCGACGTTAGGTAAGGATTCACTTCCCGGCTCCCGCAATCGTTCTTTCTATCGATAATTGGCACGAATACGTGATGTTCGATGTTTCCAATCGTTTTGCATCGACGGTAGGTAGGGATTCACTTCCCAGCTCCCGCAATCGTTCTTTCTATCGATAATTAGCACGAATACGTAATGTTCGATGTTTGCAATCGTTTTGCATCGACTGTAGGTAAGGATTCACTTCCCAGCTCCCGCAATCGTTCTTTCTATCGATAATTTGCACGAATACGTGATGTTCGATGTTTCCAATCGTTTTGCATCAACGTTAGGTAAGGATTCACTTCCCGGCTCCCGCAATCGTTCTTTCCATCGATAATTTGCACGAATACGTGCTATTCGATGTTTCCAATCGTTTTGCATCGACGTTAGGTAAGGATTCACTTCCCGGCTCCCGCAATCGTTCTTTCTATCGATAATTGGCACGAATACGTGATGTTCGATGTTTCCAATCGTTTTGCATCAACGTTAGGTAAGGATTCACTTCCCGGTTCCCGCAATCGTTCTTTCCATCGATAATTTGCACGAATACGTAATGTTCGATGTTTGCAATCGTTTTGCATCGACTGTAGGTAAGGATTCACTTCCCAGCTCCCGCAATCGTTCTTTCTGTCGATAATTTGCACGAATACGTGATGTTCGATGTTTCCAATCTTTTTGCATCAACGTTAGGTAAGGATCCACTTCCCGGCTCCCGCAATCGTTCTTTCCATCGATAATTTGCACGAATACGTGCTATTCGATGTTTCCAATCGTTTTGCATCGACGGTAGGTAAGGATTCACTTCCCAGCTCCCGCAATCGATTGGAAACATCGAAGAGCACGTATTCGTGCAAATTATCGATGGAAAGAACGATTGCGGGAGCCGGGAAGTGAATGCTCACCTAACGTTGATGCAAAACGATTGGAAACATCGAACATAACGTATTCGTGTAAATTATCGATAGAAAGAACGATTGCGGGAGCTGGGAAGTGAATCCTTACCTACCGTCGATGCAAAACGATTGGAAACATCGAATAGCACGTATTCGTGCAAATTATCGATGGTAAGAACGATTGCGGGAGCCGGGAAGTGAATCCTTACCTACCGTTGATGCAAAACGATTGAAAACATCGAACATTACGTATTCGTGCTAATTATCGATAGAAACAACGATTGCGGGAGCTGGGAAGTGAATCCTTACCTACCGTCGATGCAAAACGATTGGAAACATCGAATAGCACGTATTCGTGCAAATTATCGATGGAAAGAACGATTGCGGGAGCCGGGAAGTGAATCCTTACCTAACGTTGATGCAAAACGATTGGAAACATCGAATAGCACGTATTCGTGCAAATTATCGATAGAAAGATCGATTGCGGGACCTGGGAAGTGAATCCTTACCTACCGTCGATGCAAAACGATTGGATAATTGGCACGAATACGTGATGTTCGATGTTTCCAATCGTTTTGCATCAACGTTAGGTAAGGATTCACTTCCCGGTTCCCGCAATCGTTCTTTCCATCGATAATTTGCACGAATACGTGCTATTCGATCTTTCCAATCGTTTTGCATCGACGGTAGGTAAGGATTCACTTCCCAGCTCCCGCAATCGTTCTTTCTATCGATAATTAGCACGAATACGTAATGTTCGATGTTTTCAATCGTTTTGCATCAACGGTAGGTAAGGATTCACTTCCCGGCTCCCGCAATCGTTCTTACCATCGATAATTTGCACGAATACGTGCTATTCGATCTTTCCAATCGTTTTCCATCAACGGTAGGTAAGTATTCACTTCCCAGCTCCCGCAATCGTTCTTTCTATGGATAATTTGCACGAATACGTAATGTTCGATGTTTGCAATCGTTTTGCATCGACTGTAGGTAAGGATTCACTTCCCAGCTCCCGCAATCGTTCTTTCTATCGATAATTTGCACGAATACGTGATGTTCGATGTTTCCAATCGTTTTGCATCAACGTTAGGTAAGGATCCACTTCCCGGCTCCCGCAATCGTTCTTTCCATCGATAATTTGCACGAATACGTGCTATTCGATGTTTCGAATCGTTTTGCATCGACGTTAGGTAAGGATTCACTTCCCGGCTCCCGCAATCGTTCTTTCTATCGATAATTGGCACGAATACGTGATGTTCGATGTTTCCAATCGTTTTTCATTGACGGTAGGTAAGGATTCACTTCCCGGCTTCCGCAATCGTTCTTTCCATCGATAATTTGCACGAATACGTGCTATTCGATGTTTCCAATCGTTTTGCATCAACGGTAGGTAAGGATTCACTTCCCAGCTCCCGCAATCGTTCTTTCTATCGATAATTTGCACGAATACGTGATGTTCGATGTTTCCAATCGTTTTGCATCAACGTTAGGTAAGGATCCACTTCCCGGCTCCCGCAATCGTTCTTTCCATCGATAATTTGCACGAATACGTGCTATTCGATGTTTCCAATCGTTTTGCATCGACGGTAGGTAAGGATTCACTCCCCAGCTCCCGCAATCGTTCTTTCTATCGATAATTTGCACGAATACGTAATGTTCGATGTTTCCAATCGTTTTGCATCGACGGTAGGTAAGGATTCACTTCCCAGCTCCCGCAATCGTTCTTTCTATCGATAATTTGCACGAATACGTGCCATTCGATGTTTCCAATCGTTTTGCATCAACGGTAGGTAAGCATACCGTTGATGCAAATCGATTGGAAATTTCGAACATCACGTATTCGTGCAAATTATCGATAGAAAGAACGATTGCGGGAGCTGGGAAGTGAATCCTTACCTACCGTCGATGCAAAACGATTGCAAACATCGAATAGCACGTATTCGTGCAAATTATCCATAGAAAGAACGATTGCGGGAGCTGGGAAGTGAATACTTACCTAACGTTGATGCAAAACGATTGGAAACCTCGAACACCACGTATTCGTGCAAATTATCGATGGAAAGAACGATTGCGGGAGCCGGGAAGTGATTCCTTACCTACCGTTGATGCAAAACGATTGGATAATTGGCACGAATACGTGATATTCGATGTATCCAATCGTTTTGCATCGACGGTAGGTAACGATTCACTTCGCAGCTCCCGCAATCGTTCTTTCCATCGATAATTTGCACGAATACGTAATGTTCGATGTTTCCAATCGTTTTGCAACGACGGTAGCAAAGGATTCACTTCCCAGCACCCGCATCGTTCTTTCTATCGATAATTTGCACGAATACGTAATGTTCGATATTTCCAATCGTTTTGCATCGACGGTAGGTAAGGATTCACTTCCCAGCTCCCGCAATCGTTCTTTCCATCGATAATTTGCACGAATACGTGCCATTCGATGTTTCCAATCGTTGTGCATCAACGGTAGGTAAGCATACCGTTGATTCAAAACGATTGGAAATTCCGAACATCACGTATTCGTGCAAATTATCGATAGAAAGAACGATTGCAGGAGCTGGGAAGTGAATCCTTACCTAACGTTGATGCAAAACGATTGGAAACATCGAATAGCACGTATTCGTGCAAATTATCGATGGAAAGAACGATTGTGGGAGCCGGGAAGTGAATCCTTACCTACAGTCGATGAAAAACAATTGCAAACATCGAACATTACGTATTCGTGCAAATTATCCATAGAAAGAACGATTGCGGGAGCTGGGAAGTGAATACTTACCTACCGTTGATGCAAAACGATTGGAAACATCGAATAGCACGTATTCGTGCAAATTATCGATGGTAAGAACGATTGCGGGAGCCGGGAAGTGAATCCTTACCTACCGTTGATGCAAAACGATTGCAAACATCGAACATTACGTATTCGTGCAAATTATCCATAGAAAGAACGTTTGCCGGAGCTGGGAAGTGAATACTTACCTACCGTTGATGCAAAACGATTGGAAACATCGAATAGCACGTATTCGTGCAAATTATCGATGGTAAGAACGATTGCGGGAGCCGGGATGTGAATCCTTACCTAACGTTGATGCAAAACGATTGGAAACATCGAACATCACGTATTCGTGCAAATTATCGATAGAAAGAACGATTGCGGGAGCTGGGAAGTGAATCCTTACCTAACGTTGATGCAAAACGATTGCAAACATCGAACATTACGTATTCGTGTAAATTATCCATAGAAAGAACGTTTGCGGGAGCTGGGAAGTGAATACTTACCTACCGTTGATGCAAAACGATTGGAAACATCGAATAGCACGTATTCGTGCAAATTATCGATGGTAAGAACGATTGCGGGAGCCGGGAAGTGAATCCTTACCTACCGTTGATGCAAAACGATTGAAAAATCGAACATTACGTATTCGTGCTAATTATCGATAGAAACAACGATTGCGGGAGCTGGGAAGTGAATCCTTACCTACCGTCGATGCAAAACGATTGGAAACATCGAATAGCACGTATTCGTGCAAATTATCCATAGAAAGAACGTTTGCCGAAGCGGGGAAGTGAATACTTACCTACCGTTGATGCAAAACGATTGGAAACATCGAATAGCACGTATTCGTGCAAATTATCGATGGTAAGAACGATTGCGGGAGCCGGGATGTGAATCCTTACCTAACGTTGATGCAAAACGATTGGAAACATCGAACATCACGTATTCGTGCAAATTATCGATAGAAAGAACGATTGCGGGAGCTGGGAAGTGAATCCTTACCTAACGTTGATGCAAAACGATTGCAAACATCGAACATTACGTATTCGTGCAAATTATCCATAGAAAGAACGTTTGCCGGAGCTGGGAAGTGAATACTTACCTACCGTTGATGCAAAACGATTGGAAACATCGAATAGCACGTATTCGTGCAAATTATCGATGGTAAGAACGATTGCGGGAGCCGGGATGTGAATCCTTACCTAACGTTGATGCAAAACGATTGGAAACATCGAACATCACGTATTCGTGCAAATTATCGATAGAAAGAACGATTGCGGGAGCTGGGAAGTGAATCCTTACCTAACGTTGATGCAAAACGATTGCAAACATCGAACATTACGTATTCGTGTAAATTATCCATAGAAAGAACGTTTGCGGGAGCTGGGAAGTGAATACTTACCTACCGTTGATGCAAAACGATTGGAAACATCGAATAGCACGTATTCGTGCAAATTATCGATGGTAAGAACGATTGCGGGAGCCGGGAAGTGAATCCTTACCTACCGTTGATGCAAAACGATTGAAAAATCGAACATTACGTATTCGTGCTAATTATCGATAGAAACAACGATTGCGGGAGCTGGGAAGTGAATCCTTACCTACCGTCGATGCAAAACGATTGGAAACATCGAATAGCACGTATTCGTGCAAATTATCGATGGAAAGAACGATTGCGGGAGCCGGGAAGTGAATCCTTACCTAACGTTGATGCAAAACGATTGGAAACATCGAATAGCACGTATTCGTGCAAATTATCGATGGTAAGAACGATTGCGGGAGCCGGGAAGTGAATCCTTACCTACCGTCGATGCAAAACGATTGGAAACATCGAACATCACGTATTCGTGCAAATTATCGTTAGAAAGATCGATTGCGGGACCTGGGAAGTGAATCCTTACCTACCGTCGATACAAAACGATTGGATAATTGGCACGAATACGTGATGTTCGATGTTTCCAATCGTTTTGCATCAACGTTAGGTAAGGATTCACTTCCCGGCTCCCGCAATCGTTCTTTCCATCGATAATTTGCACGAATACGTGCTATTCGATGTTTCCAATCGTTTTGCATCGACGTTAGGTAAGGATTCACTTCCCGGCTGCCGCAATCGTTCTTTCTATCGATAATTGGCACGAATACGTGATGTTCGATGTTTCCAATCGTTTTGCATCAACGTTAGGTAAGGATTCACTTCCCGGTTCCCGCAATCGTTCTTTCCATCGATAATTTGCACGAATACGTGATGTTCGATGTTTCCAATCGTTTTGCATCAACGTTAGGTAAGGATTCACTTCCCACCTCCCGCAATCGTTCTTTCTATGGATAATTCGCACGAATACGTAATGTTCGATGTTTGCAATCGTTTTGCATCGACTGTAGGTAAGGATTCACTTCCCAGCTCCCGCAATCGTTCTTTCTATCGATAATTAGCACGAATACGTAATGTTCGATGTTTTCAATCGTTTTGCATCAACGGTAGGTAAGGATTCACTTCCCGGCTCCCGCAATCGTTCTTACCATCGATAATTTGCACGAATACGTGCTATTCGATGTTTCCAATCGTTTTGCATCAACGGTAGGTAAGTATTCACTTCCCAGCTCCCGCAATCGTTCTTTCTATGGATAATTTGCACGAATACGTAATGTTCGATGTTTGCAATCGTTTTGCATCGACTGTAGGTAAGGATTCACTTCCCAGCTCCCGCAATCGTTCTTTCTATCGATAATTTGCACGAATACGTGATGCTCGATGTTTCCAATCGTTTTGCATCAACGTTAGGTAAGGATCCACTTCCCGGCTCCCGCAATCGTTCTTTCCATCGATAATTTGCACGAATACGTGCTATTCGATGTTTCCAATCGTTTTGCATCGACGTTAGGTAAGGATTCACTTCCCGGCTCCCGCAATCGTTCTTTCTATCGATAATTGGCACGAATACGTGATGTTCGATGTTTCCAATCGTTTTTCATTGACGGTAGGTAAGGATTCACTTCCCGGCTTCCGCAATCGTTCTTTCCATCGATAATTTGCACGAATACGTGCTATTCGATGTTTCCAATCGTTTTGCATCAACGGTAGGTAAGGATTCACTTCCCAGCTCCCGCAATCGTTCTTTCTATCGATAATTTGCACGAATACGTGATGTTCGATGTTTCCAATCGTTTTGCATCAACGTTAGGTAAGGATCCACTTCCCGGCTCCCGCAATCGTTCTTTCCATCGATAATTTGCACGAATACATGCTATTCGATGTTTCCAATCGTTTTGCATCGACGGTAGGTAAGGATTCACTCCCCAGCTCCCGCAATCGTTCTTTCTATCGATAATTTGCACGAATACGTAATGTTCGATGTTTTCAATCGTTTTGCATCGACGGTAGGTAAGGATTCACTTCCCAGCTCCCGCAATCGTTCTTTCTATCGATAATTTGCACGAATACGTGCCATTCGATGTTTCCAATCGTTTTGCATCAACGGTAGGTAAGCATACCGTTGATGCAAATCGATTGGAAATTTCGAACATCACGTATTCGTGCAAATTATCGATAGAAAGAACGATTGCGGGAGCTGGGAAGTGAATCCTTACCTACCGTCGATGCAAAACGATTGCAAACATCGAATAGCACGTATTCGTGCAAATTATCCATAGAAAGAACGATTGCGGGAGCTGGGAAGTGAATACTTACCTAACGTTGATGCAAAACGATTGGAAACCTCGAACACCACGTATTCGTGCAAATTATCGATGGAAAGAACGATTGCGGGAGCCGGGAAGTGATTCCTTACCTACCGTTGATGCAAAACGATTGGATAATTGGCACGAATACGTGATATTCGATGTATCCAATCGTTTTGCATCGACGGTAGGTAACGATTCACTTCCCAGCTCCCGCAATCGTTCTTTCCATCGATAATTTGCACGAATACGTAATGTTCGATGTTTCCAATCGTTCTGCAACGACGGTAGGTAAGGATTTACTTCCCAGCTCCCGCATCGTTCTTTCTATCGATAATTTGCACGAATACGTAATGTTCGATATTTCCAATCGTTTTGCATCGACGGTAGGTAAGGATTCACTTCCCAGCTCCCGCAATCGTTCTTTCCATCGATAATTTGCACGAATACGTGCCATTCGATGTTTCCAATCGTTGTGCATCAACGGTAGGTAAGCATACCGTTGATTCAAAACGATTGGAAATTCCGAACATCACGTATTCGTGCAAATTATCGATAGAAAGAACGATTGCAGGAGCTGGGAAGTGAATCCTTACCTAACGTTGATGCAAAACGATTGGAAACATCGAATAGCACGTATTCGTGCAAATTATCGATGGAAAGAACGATTGCGGGAGCCGGGAAGTGAATCCTTACCTACAGTCGATGAAAAACAATTGCAAACATCGAACATTACGTATTCGTGCAAATTATCCATAGAAAGAACGATTGCGGGAGCTGGGAAGTGAATACTTACCTACCGTTGATGCAAAACGATTGGAAACATCGAATAGCACGTATTCGTGCAAATTATCGATGGTAAGAACGATTGCGGGAGCCGGGAAGTGAATCCTTACCTACCGTTGATGCAAAACGATTGCAAACATCGAACATTACGTATTCGTGCAAATTATCCATAGAAAGAACGTTTGCCGGAGCTGGGAAGTGAATACTTACCTACCGTTGATGCAAAACGATTGGAAACATCGAATAGCACGTATTCGTGCAAATTATCGATGGTAAGAACGATTGCGGGAGCCGGGATGTGAATCCTTACCTAACGTTGATGCAAAACGATTGGAAACATCGAACATCACGTATTCGTGCAAATTATCGATAGAAAGAACGATTGCGGGAGCTGGGAAGTGAATCCTTACCTAACGTTGATGCAAAACGATTGCAAACATCGAACATTACGTATTCGTGTAAATTATCCATAGAAAGAACGTTTGCGGGAGCTGGGAAGTGAATACTTACCTACCGTTGATGCAAAACGATTGGAAACATCGAATAGCACGTATTCGTGCAAATTATCGATGGTAAGAACGATTGCGGGAGCCGGGAAGTGAATCCTTACCTACCGTTGATGCAAAACGATTGAAAAATCGAACATTACGTATTCGTGCTAATTATCGATAGAAACAACGATTGCGGGAGCTGGGAAGTGAATCCTTACCTACCGTCGATGCAAAACGATTGGAAACATCGAATAGCACGTATTCGTGCAAATTATCGATGGAAAGAACGATTGCGGGAGCCGGGAAGTGAATCCTTACCTAACGTTGATGCAAAACGATTGGAAACATCGAATAGCACGTATTCGTGCAAATTATCGATGGTAAGAACGATTGCGGGAGCCGGGAAGTGAATCCTTACCTACCGTTGATGCAAAACGATTGCAAACATCGAACATTACGTATTCGTGCAAATTATCCATAGAAAGAACGTTTGCCGGAGCTGGGAAGTGAATACTTACCTACCGTTGATGCAAAACGATTGGAAACATCGAATAGCACGTATTCGTGCAAATTATCGATGGTAAGAACGATTGCGGGAGCCGGGATGTGAATCCTTACCTAACATTGATGCAAAACGATTGGAAACATCGAACATCACGTATTCGTGCAAATTATCGATAGAAAGAACGATTGCGGGAGCTGGGAAGTGAATCCTTACCTAACGTTGATGCAAAACGATTGCAAACATCGAACATTACGTATTCGTGTAAATTATCCATAGAAAGAACGTTTGCGGGAGCTGGGAAGTGAATACTTACCTAACGTTGATGCAAAACGATTGGAAACATCGAATAGCACGTATTCGTGCAAATTATCGATGGTAAGAACGATTGCGGGAGCCGGGAAGTGAATCCTTACCTACCGTTGATGCAAAACGACTGAAAAATCGAACATTACGTATTCGTGCTAATTATCGATAGAAACAACGATTGCGGGAGCTGGGAAGTGAATCCTTACCTACCGTCGATGCAAAACGATTGGAAACATCGAATAGCACGTATTCGTGCAAATTATCGATGGAAAGAACGATTGCGGGAGCCGGGAAGTGAATCCTTACCTAACGTTGATGCAAAACGATTGGAAACATCGAATAGCACGTATTCGTGCAAATTATCGATGGTAAGAACGATTGCGGGAGCCGGGAAGTGAATCCTTACCTACCGTTGATGCAAAACGATTGCAAACATCGAACATTACGTATTCGTGCAAATTATCCATAGAAAGAACGTTTGCCGGAGCTGGGAAGTGAATACTTACCTACCGTTGATGCAAAACGATTGGAAACATCGAATAGCACGTATTCGTGCAAATTATCGATGGTAAGAACGATTGCGGGAGCCGGGATGTGAATCCTTACCTAACATTGATGCAAAACGATTGGAAACATCGAACATCACGTATTCGTGCAAATTATCGATAGAAAGAACGATTGCGGGAGCTGGGAAGTGAATCCTTACCTAACGTTGATGCAAAACGATTGCAAACATCGAACATTACGTATTCGTGTAAATTATCCATAGAAAGAACGTTTGCGGGAGCTGGGAAGTGAATACTTACCTACCGTTGATGCAAAACGATTGGAAACATCGAATAGCACGTATTCGTGCAAATTATCGATGGTAAGAACGATTGCGGGAGCCGGGAAGTGAATCCTTACCTACCGTTGATGCAAAACGACTGAAAAATCGAACATTACGTATTCGTGCTAATTATCGATAGAAACAACGATTGCGGGAGCTGGAAAGTGAATCCTTACCTACCGTCGATGCAAAACGATTGGAAACATCGAATAGCACGTATTCGTGCAAATTATCGATGGAAAGAACGATTGCGGGAGCCGGGAAGTGAATCCTTACCTAACGTTGATGCAAAACGATTGGAAACATCGAATAGCACGTATTCGTGCAAATTATCGATGGTAAGAACGATTGCGGGAGCCGGGAAGTGAATCCTTACCTACCGTCGATGCAAAACGATTGGAAACATCGAACATCACGTATTCGTGCAAATTATCGATAGAAAGATCGATTGCGGGACCTGGGAAGTGAATCCTTACCTACCGTCGATACAAAACGATTGGATAATTGGCACGAATACGTGATGTTCGATGTTTCCAATCGTTTTGCATCAACGTTAGGTAAGGATTCACTTCCCGGCTCCCGCAATCGTTCTTTCCATCGATAATTTGCACGAATACGTGCTATTCGATGTTTCCAATCGTTTTGCATCGACGTTAGGTAAGGATTCACTTCCCGGCTCCCGCAATCGTTCTTTCTATCGATAATTGGCACGAATACGTGATGTTCGATGTTTCCAATCGTTTTGCATCGACGGTAGGTAAGGATTCACTTCCCAGCTCCCGCAATCGTTCTTTCTATCGATAATTAGCACGAATACGTAATGTTCGATGTTTGCAATCGTTTTGCATCGACTGTAGGTAAGGATTCACTTCCCAGCTCCCGCAATCGTTCTTTCTATCGATAATTTGCACGAATACGTGATGTTCGATGTTTCCAATCGTTTTGCATCAACGTTAGGTAAGGATTCACTTCCCGGCTCCCGCAATCGTTCTTTCCATCGATAATTTGCACGAATACGTGCTATTCGATGTTTCCAATCGTTTTGCATCGACGTTAGGTAAGGATTCACTTCCCGGCTCCCGCAATCGTTCTTTCTATCGATAATTGGCACGAATACGTGATGTTCGATGTTTCCAATCGTTTTGCATCAACGTTAGGTAAGGATTCACTTCCCGGTTCCCGCAATCGTTCTTTCCATCGATAATTTGCACGAATACGTAATGTTCGATGTTTGCAATCGTTTTGCATCGACTGTAGGTAAGGATTCACTTCCCAGCTCCCGCAATCGTTCTTTCTATCGATAATTTGCACGAATACGTGATGTTCGATGTTTCCAATCTTTTTGCATCAACGTTAGGTGTTACGTCCTGGTTTGATTGTTCTCGTTAATTCCTTGATGAACCAATCGAGACGCAACTATATGATTTTATTCTTGTGTACTTGTGTAGATATCGTTGTCAATAGTAGGGTACGTTCGCATTTTTGATCGTGACTATTCCCAGGGTAGGGTTAAGTCAACCAGCATCGGGAACGTTGGGATAATAACGATTGTATATTGGTTATTTGTTACCGTATACGTGTAGTCGTTGTTATTATTGCGGTGCCTTGTTACGTTCGTGATATGGTCCGTAACGGGGATCGTGAGGTGGCAGGCCATCCACGCATAGACGCTCCGAGGGTAGTTCGATGGTGTGGAACTCGTTCCGAGTTCTCCTTCCTTGTGGCTGTCGGAATGGGGTGTGACCACTCCCAAGAGATGTTGCTTCGTGAGTAGCGGTTTGTAATATGCCCGCACCAAACGACGTACTTGTTCTTTACGACCGGCGCGACGAGGTTTGGCCATTGAGCTTATTTAATTCAGATATGGTTTCTGATTAACAATAGCGACAACTGAATTGTACTGTGCAGGAAAGCCGTGCGTATAACTCGAGCAGATCGTCTTCTCAAAGAGAATACACCAGCGATGCCTGCGAAGACCATGAGCAGATCGTCTTCTCGATATGGTCCGTAGTAGAATTCAGAGTTTAGTTCTCTAAATAATAATTGATTGGTAAATAACCCTTTAAATGACTACTGAATTGTACGTACAGGGAACCGCCTGGTTTGAACTCTCGAGCAGGTCGTCTTCTCAGAGAGTATCCTAGCGATACCTGTGTGAACCATGAGCAGATCGTCTTCTCTATGGTTCGTAATAGAATTCAGAGTCCAGCCAGAAAATATTATTTAATGCGAAAAGCTCGATGTCTGGTTTAAGGTACCCTCGTAAATGAATTAGAGAACACTGTGTCTAATTAACATGATAACAACTATATTCTATCACTTGGTAGTTACACTGGGTTACAAGATTTAATTATAACTAACAACACGAAGTTACTTGGCTGACTCTCGGATCAGAACTGTTTGTGATGTTCTCGGCTGCCTAAGCAGAACTGACTGTGTGTACTCACTATGATTGACGTCGATTATCGATGTGTATGGTCCGACTGCCGTAGCAGAACTAACTTTCCAGTAGCTGCTCAGCTCCTTTTATTCTTATAAAGTGCTGATGCAGCTGGCGACTGTCTGTCGTCACTGGATACTTTGTACGTGGTAACGAATGCTGACGCGACAGTCTCATTGTGTGGTAACGAATGCTGACGCGACAGTCTCATCTCTCCGCGAACGGATGTTGTTGCGACAAGTCCGTCGCTGGGAAGATGCAATCTGATCTGTTCACAAAGTTTCTCGAGGCCAGAATGCAGACGTGCAGGATAATGGAATCGTGCTAATCTTATTCAGCACTTTTATGTTTAATGCTGACTTGGCGTCCATACTTCTGTGCATGCACTTCCAGCAGCGAGAGCTCAGTCTGTTGCGCGACTCTGAACGAGACGGTAGTGTTAGCGACTTACATCAATGGTCGCGCTCCTTCTTATCTTATGTCACTTCGTGGTTCATTGTGGTTACTCAAAAGTCTTTTCCCCTTGATTTAAAAGTGATTTTAATTGAATAAATATATTTGTATTGTAGTTTTTGAGCAATCATACGGAACATTAAAACCGCAGTGCAGCATAAGTGATTTTGTGATATCTGTGATTCCAGATGCCGAATTCTGAGATAGCCGCTCCGCGTTTGTTTTGGTGAGTGACTTTTACTTATTTTAAGTGATACCATATAAACGAATCAGTATGTTCACAATTCAACGGCAATATTCCTATATTATATTGTGCTTCTTCATTGAATCCTAGTCAAGGCATAGCTTGGAGTACGTGTAGAACGTGCTGATTCGTTTGAGGTTTATAAATAGACATTGTTACGTTCCGGTCAGTCCCGGGACGTGACATAGGTAAGGATCCACTTCCCGGCTCCCGCAATCGTTCTTTCCATCGAT
Organism: Nomada ferruginata; assembly: GCA_963583965.1. Classification (NCBI taxonomy): domain Eukaryota; kingdom Metazoa; phylum Arthropoda; class Insecta; order Hymenoptera; family Apidae; genus Nomada; species Nomada ferruginata. The sequence goes on from OY757218.1 coordinate 3,683,041, forward strand.
AATTTGCACGAATACGTGCTATTCGATGTTTCCAATCGTTTTGCATCGACGGTAGGTAAGGATTCACTTCCCAGCTCCCGCAATCGTTCTTTCCATCGATAATTTGCACGAATACGTGCCATTCGATGTTTCCAATCGTTTTGCATCAACGGTAGGTAAGCATACCGTTGATGCAAAACGATTGGAAATATCGAACATTACGTATTCGTGCAAATTATCGATAGAAAGAACGATGCGGGAGCTGGGAAGTGAATCCTTACCTACCGTCGATGCAAAACGATTGGAAACATCGAATAGCACGTATTCGTGCAAATTATCGATGGAAAGAACGATTGCGGGAGCCGGGAAGTGAATGCTTACCTAACGTTGATGCAAAACGATTGGAAACATCGAACATAACGTATTCGTGCAAATTATCGATGGAAAGAACGATTGCGGAAGCCGGGAAGTGAATCCTTACCTACCGTCAATGAAAAACGATTGGAAACATCGAACATCACGTATTCGTGCCAATTATCGATAGAAAGAACGAATGCGGGAGCTGGGAAGTGAATCCTTACCTAGCGTTGATGCAAAACGATTGGAAACATCGAATAGCACGTATTCGTGCAAATTATCTAGGGAAAGAACGATTGCGGGAGCCGGGAAGTGAATCCTTACCTACAGTCGATGAAAAACAATTGCAAACATCGAACATTACGTATTCGTGCAAATTATCCATAGAAAGAACGATTGCGGGAGCTGGGAAGTGAATCCTTACCTAACGTTGATGCAAAACGATTGCAAAATCGAACATTACGTATTCGTGTAAATTATCCATAGAAAGAACGTTTGCGGGAGCTGGGAAGTGAATACTTACCTACCGTTGATGCAAAACGATTGGAAACATCGAACATTACGTATTCGTGTAAATTATCCATAGAAAGAACGTTTGCGGGAGCTGGGAAGTGAATACTTACCTACCGTTGATGCAAAACGATTGGAAACATCGAATAGCACGTATTCGTGCAAATTATCGATGGTAAGAACGATTGCGGGAGCCGGGAAGTGAATCCTTACCTACCGTTGATGCAAAACGATTGAAAACATCGAACATTACGTATTCGTGCTAATTATCGATAGAAACAACGATTGCGGGAGCTGGGAAGTGAATCCTTACCTACCGTCGATGCAAAACGATTGGAAACATCGAATAGCACGTATTCGTGCAAATTATCGATGGAAAGAACGATTGCGGGAGCCGGGAAGTGAATCCTTACCTAACGTTGATGCAAAACGATTGGAAACATCGAATAGCACGTATTCGTGCAAATTATCGATAGAAAGATCGATTGCGGGACCTGGGAAGTGAATCCTTACCTACCGTCGATGCAAAACGATTGGATAATTGGCACGAATACGTGATGTTCGATGTTTCCAATCGTTTTGCATCAACGTTAGGTAAGGATTCACTTCCCGGTTCCCGCAATCGTTCTTTCCATCGATAATTTGCACGAATACGTGCTATTCGATGTTTCCAATCGTTTTGTATCGACGGTAGGTAAGGATTCACTTCCCGGCTCCCGCAATCGTTCTTTCTATCGATAATTGGCACGAATACGTGATGTTCGATGTTTCCAATCGTTTTGCATCAACGTTAGGTAAGGATTCACTTCCCGGTTCCCGCAATCGTTCTTTCCATCGATAATTTGCACGAATACGTGCTATTCGATGTTTCCAATCGTTTTGCATCGACGGTAGGTAAGGATTCACTTCCCAGCTCCCGCAATCGTTCTTTCTATCGATAATTAGCACGAATACGTAATGTTCGATGTTTTCAATCGTTTTGCATCAACGGTAGGTAAGGATTCACTTCCCGGCTCCCGCAATCGTTCTTACCATCGATAATTTGCACGAATACGTGCTATTCGATGTTTCCAATCGTTTTGCATCAACGGTAGGTAAGTATTCACTTCCCAGCTCCCGCAATCGTTCTTTCTATGGATAATTTGCACGAATACGTAATGTTCGATGTTTGCAATCGTTTTGCATCAACGTTAGGTAAGGATTCACTTCCCAGCTCCCGCAATCGTTCTTTCTATCGATAATTTGCACGAATACGTGATGTTCGGAATTTCCAATCGTTTTGAATCAACGGTATGCTTACCTACCGTTGATGCACAACGATTGGAAACATCGAATGGCACGTATTCGTGCAAATTATCGATGGAAAGAACCATTGCGGGAGCTGGGAAGTGAATCCTTACCTACCGTCGATGCAAAACGATTGGATAATTTGCACGAATACGTGATGTTCGATGTTTCCAATCGTTTTGCATCAACGTTAGGTAAGGATGCACTTCCCGGCTCCCGCAATCGTTCTTTCCATCGATAATTTTCACGAATACGTGCTATTCGATGTTTCCAATCGTTTTGCATCGACGGTAGGTAAGGATTCACTTCCCAGCTCCCGCAATCGTTGTTTCTATCGATAATTAGCACGAATACGTAATGTTCGATGTTTTTCAATCGTTTTGCATCAACGGTAGGTAAGGATTCACTTCCCGGCTCCCGCAATCGTTCTTACCATCGATAATTTGCACGAATACGTGCTATTCGATGTTTCCAATCGTTTTGCATCAACGGTAGGTAAGTATTCACTTCCCAGCTCCCGCAAACGTTCTTTCTATGGATAATTTACACGAATACGTAATGTTCGATGTTTGCAATCGTTTTGCATCAACGTTAGGTAAGGATTCACTTCCCAGCTCCCGCAATCGTTCTTTCTATCGATAATTTGCACGAATACGTGATGTTCGGTGTTTCCAATCGTTTTGCATCAACGTTAGGTAAGGATTCACATGCCGGCTCCCGCAATCGTTCTTACCATCGATAATTTGCACGAATACGTGCTATTCGATGTTTCCAATCGTTTTGCATCAACGGTAGGTAAGTATTCACTTCCCAGCTCCGGCAAACGTTCTTTCTATGGATAATTTGCACGAATACGTAATGTTCGATGTTTGCAATCGTTTTGCATTGACTGTAGGTAAGGATTCACTTCCCAGCTCCCGCAATCGTTCTTTCTATCGATAATTTGCACGAATACGTGATGTTCGATGTTTCCAATCGTTTTACATCAACGTTAGGTAAGGATTCACTTCCCGGCTCCCGCAATCGTTCTTTCCATCGATAATGTGCACGAATACGTGCTATTCGATGTTTCCAATCGTTTTGCATCGACGGTAGGTAAGGATTCACTTCCCAGCTCCCGCAATCGTTCTTTCTATCGATAATTAGCACGAATACGTAATGTTCGATGTTTTCAATCGTTTTGCATCAACGGTAGGTAAGGATTCACTTCCCGGCTCCCGCAATCGTTCTTACCATCGATAATTTGCACGAATACGTGCTATTCGATGTTTCCAATCGTTTTGCATCAACGGTAGGTAAGTATTCACTTCCCAGCTCCCGCAATCGTTCTTTCTATGGATAATTTGCACGAATACGTAATGTTCGATGTTTGCAATTGTTTTTCATCGACTGTAGGTAAGGATTCACTTCCCGGCTCCCGCAATCGTTCTTTCCATCGATAATTTGCACGAATACGTGCTATTCGATGTTTCCAATCGTTTTGCATCAACGTTAGGTAAGGATTTACTTCCCAGCTCCCGCAATCGTTCTTTCTATCGATAATTTGCACGAATACGTGATGTTCGGATTTTCCAATCGTTTTGAATCAACGGTATGCTTACCTACCGTTGATGCACAACGATTGGAAACATCGAATGGCACGTATTCGTGCAAATTATCGATGGAAAGAACCATTGCGGGAGCTGGGAAGTGAATCCTTACCTACCGTCGATGCAAAACGATTGGATAATTGGCACGAATACGTGATGTTCGATGTTTCCAATCGTTTTGCATCGACGGTAGGTAAGGATTCACTTCCCAGCTCCCGCAAAATCGTTCTTTCTATCGATAATTAGCACGAATACGTAATGTTCGATGTTTTCAATCGTTTTGCATCAACGGTAGGTAAGGATTCACTTCCCGGCTCCCGCAATCGTTCTTACCATCGATAATTTGCACGAATACGTGCTATTCGATGTTTCCAATCGTTTTGCATCAACGGTAGGTAAGTATTCACTTCCCAGCTCCCGCAATCGTTCTTTCTATGGATAATTTGCACGAATACGTAATGTTCGATGTTTGCAATTGTTTTTCATCGACTGTAGGTAAGGATTCACTTCCCGGCTCCCGCAATCGTTCTTTCCATCGAGAATTTGCACGAATACGTGCTATTCGATGTTTCCAATCGTTTTGCATCAACGTTAGGTAAGGATTCACTTCCCAGCTCCCGCAATCGTTCTTTCTATCGATAAAATGCAAACGATTTGCACGAATACGTGATGTTCGGAATTTCCAATCGTTTTGAATCAACGGTATGCTTACCTACCGTTGATGCACAACGCTTGGAAACATCGAATGGCACGTATTCGTGCAAATTATCGATGGAAAGAACCATTGCGGGAGCTGGGAAGTGAATCCTTACCTACCGTCGATGCAAAACGATTGGAAACATCGAACATCACGTATTCGTGCCAATTATCCAATCGTTTTGCATCGACGGTAGGTAAGGATTCACTTCCCAGCTCCCGCAATGGTTCTTTCCATCGATAATTTGCACGAATACGTGCCATTCGATGTTTCCAATCGTTGTGCATCAACGGTAGGTAAGCATACCGTTGATTCAAAACGATTGGAAATGTCGAACATCACGTATTCGTGCAAATTATCGATAGAAAGAACGATTGCGGGAGATGGGAAGTGAATCCTTACCTACCGTTGATGCAAAACGATTGAAAACATCGAACATTACGTATTCGTGCTAATTATCGATAGAAAGAACGATTGCGGGAGCTGGGAAGTGAATCCTTACCTACCGTCGATGCAAAACGATTGGAAACATCGAATAGCACGTATTCGTGCAAATTATCGATGGAAAGAACGATTGCGGGAGCCGGGAAGTGAATCCTTACCTACAGTCGATGCAAAACGATTGCAAACATCGAACATTACGTATTCGTGCAAATTATCCATAGAAAGAACGTTTGCCGGAGCTGGGAAGTGAATACTTACCTACCGTTGATGCAAAACGATTGGAAACATCGAATAGCACGTATTCGTGCAAATTATCGATGGAACGAACGATTGCGGGAGCCGGGAAGTGAATCCTTACCTACAGTCGATGAAAAACAATTGCAAACATCGAACATTACGTATTCGTGCAAATTATCCATAGAAAGAACGATTGCGGGAGCTGGGAAGTGAATACTTACCTACCGTTGATGCAAAACGATTGGAAACATCGAATAGCACGTATTCGTGCAAATTATCGATGGTAAGAACGATTGCGGGAGCCGGGAAGTGAATCCTTACCTACCGTTGATGCAAAACGATTGAAAACATCGAACATTACGTATTCGTGCTAGTTATCGATAGAAAGAACGATTGCGGGAGCTGGGAAGTGAATCCTTACCTACCGTCGATGCAAAACGATTGGAAACATCGAATAGCACGTATTCGTGCAAATTATCGATGGAAAGAACGATTGCGGGAGCCGGGAAGTGAATCCTTACCTAACGTTGATGCAAAACGATTGGAAACATCGAACATCACGTATTCGTGCAAATTATCGATAGAAAGAACGATTGCGGGAGCTGGGAAGTGAATCCTTACCTACAGTCGATGCAAAACGATTGCAAACATCGAACATTACGTATTCGTGCAAATTATCCATAGAAAGAACGTTTGCCGGAGCTGGGAAGTGAATACTTACCTACCGTTGATGCAAAACGATTGGAAACATCGAACATTACGTATTCGTGCAAATTATCCATAGAAAGAACGATTGCGGGAGCTGGGAAGTGAATACTTACCTACCGTTGATGCAAAACGATTGGAAACATCGAATAGCACGTATTCGTGCAAATTATCGATGGTAAGAACGATTGCGGGAGCCGGGAAGTGAATCCTTACCTACCGTTGATGCAAAACGATTGAAAACATCGAACATTACGTATTCGTGCTAATTATCGATAGAAAGAACGATTGCGGGAGCTGGGAAGTGAATCCTTACCTACCGTCGATGCAAAACGATTGGAAACATCGAATAGCACGTATTCGTGCAAATTATCGCTGGAAAGAACGATTGCGGGAGCCGGGAAGTGAATACTTACCTACCGTTGATGCAAAACGATTGGAAACATCGAACATTACGTATTCGTGCAAATTATCCATAGAAAGAACGTTTGCCGGAGCTGGGAAGTGAATACTTACCTACCGTTGATGCAAAACGATTGGAAACATCGAACATTACGTATTCGTGCAAATTATCCATAGAAAGAACGATTGCGGGAGCTGGGAAGTGAATACTTACCTACCGTTGATGCAAAACGATTGGAAACATCGAATAGCACGTATTCGTGCAAATTATCGATGGTAAGAACGATTGCGGGAGCCGGGAAGTGAATCCTTACCTACCGTTGATGCAAAACGATTGAAAACATCGAACATTACGTATTCGTGCTAATTATCGATAGAAAGAACGATTGCGGGAGCTGGGAAGTGAATCCTTACCTACCGTCGATGCAAAACGATTGGAAACATCGAATAGCACGTATTCGTGCAAATTATCGCTGGAAAGAACGATTGCGGGAGCCGGGAAGTGAATCCTTACCTAACGTTGATGCAAAACGATTGGAAACATCGAACATCACGTATTCGTGCAAATTATCGATAGAAAGAACGATTGCGGGAGCTGGGAAGTGAATCCTTACCTACAGTCGATGCAAAACGATTGCAAACATCGAACATTACGTATTCGTGCAAATTATCCATAGAAAGAACGTTTGCCGGAGCTGGGAAGTGAATACTTACCTACCGTTGATGCAAAACGATTGGAAACATCGAATAGCACGTATTCGTGCAAATTATCGATGGTAAGAACGATTGCGGGAGCCGGGATGTGAATCCTTACCTAACGTTGATGCAAAACGATTGGAAACATCGAACATCACGTATTCGTGCAAATTATCGATAGAAAGAACGATTGCGGGAGCTGGGAAGTGAATCCTTACCTAACGTTGATGCAAGACGATTGCAAACATCGAACATTACGTATTCGTGTAAATTATCCATAGAAAGAACGTTTGCGGGAGCTGGGAAGTGAATACTTACCTACCGTTGATGCAAAACGATTGGAAACATCGAATAGCACGTATTCGTGCAAATTATCGATGGTAAGAACGATTGCGGGAGCCGGGAAGTGAATCCTTACCTACCGTTGATGCAAAACGATTGAAAAACATCGAACATTACGTATTCGTGCTAATTATCGATAGAAACAACGATTGCGGGAGCTGGGAAGTGAATCCTTACCTACCGTCGATGCAAAACGATTGGAAACATCGAATGCACGTATTCGTGAAAATTATGGATGGAAAGAACGATTGCGGGAGCCGGGAAGTGCATCCTTACCTAACGTTGATGCAAAACGATTGGAAACATCGAACATCACGTATTCGTGCCAATTATCCAATCGTTTTGCATCGACGGTAGGTAAGGATTCACTTCCCAGCTCCCGCAATCGTTGTTTCTATCGATAATTAGCACGAATACGTAATGTTCGATGTTTTCAATCGTTTTGCATCAACGGTAGGTAAGGATTCACTTCCCGGTTCCCGCAATCGTTCTTACCATCGATAATTTGCACGAATACGTGCTATTCGATGTTTCCAATCGTTTTGCATCAACGGTAGGTAAGTATTCACTTCCCAGCTCCCGCAAACGTTCTTTCTATGGATAATTTACACGAATACGTAATGTTCGATGTTTCCAATCGTTTTGCATCAACGGTAGGTAAGTATTCACTTCCCAGCTCCCGCAATCGTTGTTTCTATCGATAATTAGCACGAATACGTAATGTTCGATGTTTTCAATCGTTTTGCATCAACGGTAGGTAAGGATTCACTTCCCGGCTCCCGCAATCGTTCTTACCATCGATAATTTGCACGAATACGTGCTATTCGATGTTTCCAATCGTTTTGCATCAACGGTAGGTAAGTATTCACTTCCCAGCTCCCGCAAACGTTCTTTCTATGGATAATTTACACGAATACGTAATGTTCGATGTTTCCAATCGTTTTGCATCAACGGTAGGTAAGTATTCACTTCCCAGCTCCGGCAAACGTTCTTTCTATGGATAATTTGCACGAATACGTAATGTTCGATGTTTGCAATCGTTTTGCATCGACTGTAGGTAAGGATTCACTTCCCAGCTCCGGCAATCGTTCTTTCTATCGATAATTTGCACGAATACGTGATGTTCGATGTTTCCAATCGTTTTGCATCAACGTTAGGTAAGGATTCACTTCCCGGCTCCCGCAATCGTTCTTTCCATCGATAATTTGCACGAATACGTGCTATTCGATGTTTCCAATCGTTTTGCATCGACGGTAGGTAAGGATTCACTTCCCAGCTCCCGCAATCGTTCTTTCTATCGATAATTAGCACGAATACGTAATGTTCGATGTTTTCAATCGTTTTGCATCAACGGTAGGTAAGGATTCACTTCCCATCTCCCGCAATCGTTCTTTCTATCGATAATTTGCACGAATACGTGATGTTCGACATTTCCAATCGTTTTGAATCAACGGTATGCTTACCTACCGTTGATGCACAACGATTGGAAACATCGAATGGCACGTATTCGTGCAAATTATCGATGGAAAGAACCATTGCGGGAGCTGGGAAGTGAATCCTTACCTACCGTCGATGCAAAACGATTGGATAATTGGCACGAATACGTGATGTTCGATGTTTCCAATCGTTTTGCATCGACGGTAGGTAAGGATTCACTTCCCAGCTCCCGCAATGGTTCTTTCCATCGATAATTTGCACGAATACGTGCCATTCGATGTTTCCAATCGTTGTGCATCAACGGTAGGTAAGCATACCGTTGATTCAAAACGATTGGAAATTCCGAACATCACGTATTCGTGCAAATTATCGATAGAAAGAACGATTGCGGGAGCTGGGAAGTAAATCCTTACCTAACGTTGATGCAAAACGATTGGAAACATCGAATAGCACGTATTCGTGGAAATTATCGATGGAAAGAACGATTGCGGGAGCCGGGAAGTGAATCCTTACCTACAGTCGATGAAAAACAATTGCAAACATCGAACATTACGTATTCGTGCAAATTATCCATAGAAAGAACGATTGCGGGAGCTGGGAAGTGAATACTTACCTACCGTTGATGCAAAACGATTGGAAACATCGAATAGCACGTATTCGTGCAAATTATCGATGGTAAGAACGATTGCGGGAGCCGGGAAGTGAATCCTTACCTACCGTTGATGCAAAACGATTGAAAACATCGAACATTACGTATTCGTGCTAATTATCGATAGAAAGAACGATTGCGGGAGCTGGGAAGTGAATCCTTACCTACCGTCGATGCAAAACGATTGGAAACATCGAATAGCACGTATTCGTGCAAATTATCGATGGAAAGAACGATTGCGGGAGCCGGGAAGTGAATCCTTACCTAACGTTGATGCAAAACGATTGGAAACATCGAACATCACGTATTCGTGCAAATTATCGATAGAAAGAACGATTGCGGGAGCTGGGAAGTGAATCCTTACCTACAGTCGATGCAAAACGATTGCAAACATCGAACATTACGTATTCGTGCAAATTATCCATAGAAAGAACGTTTGCCGGAGCTGGGAAGTGAATACTTACCTACCGTTGATGCAAAACGATTGGAAACATCGAATAGCACGTATTCGTGCAAATTATCGATGGTAAGAACGATTGCGGGAGCCGGGATGTGAATCCTTACCTAACGTTGATGCAAAACGATTGGAAACATCGAACATCACGTATTCGTGCAAATTATCGATAGAAAGAACGATTGCGGGAGCTGGGAAGTGAATCCTTACCTAACGTTGATGCAAAACGATTGCAAACATCGAACATTACGTATTCGTGTAAATTATCCATAGAAAGAACGTTTGCGGGAGCTGGGAAGTGAATACTTACCTACCGTTGATGCAAAACGATTGGAAACATCGAATAGCACGTATTCGTGCAAATTATCGATGGTAAGAACGATTGCGGGAGCCGGGAAGTGAATCCTTACCTACCGTTGATGCAAAACGATTGAAAACATCGAACATTACGTATTCGTGCTAATTATCGATAGAAACAACGATTGCGGGAGCTGGGAAGTGAATCCTTACCTACCGTCGATGCAAAACGATTGGATAATTGGCACGAATACGTGATGTTCGATGTTTCCAATCGTTTTGCATCAACGTTAGGTAAGGATGCACTTCCCGGCTCCCGCAATCGTTCTTTCCATCGATAATTTTCACGAATACGTGCATTCGATGTTTCCAATCGTTTTGCATCGACGGTAGGTAAGGATTCACTTCCCAGCTCCCGCAATCGTTGTTTCTATCGATAATTAGCACGAATACGTAATGTTCGATGTTTTTCAATCGTTTTGCATCAACGGTAGGTAAGGATTCACTTCCCGGCTCCCGCAATCGTTCTTACCATCGATAATTTGCACGAATACGTGCTATTCGATGTTTCCAATCGTTTTGCATCAACGGTAGGTAAGTATTCACTTCCCAGCTCCCGCAAACGTTCTTTCTATGGATAATTTACACGAATACGTAATGTTCGATCTTTGCAATCGTTTTGCATCAACGTTAGGTAAGGATTCACTTCCCAGCTCCCGCAATCGTTCTTTCTATCGATAATTTGCACGAATACGTGATGTTCGATGTTTCCAATCGTTTTGCATCAACGTTAGGTAAGGATTCACATCCCGGCTCCCGCAATCGTTCTTACCATCGATAATTTGCACGAATACGTGCTATTCGATGTTTCCAATCGTTTTGCATCAACGGTAGGTAAGTATTCACTTCCCAGCTCCGGCAAACGTTCTTTCTATGGATAATTTGCACGAATACGTAATGTTCGATGTTTGCAATCGTTTTGCATCGACTGTAGGTAAGGATTCACTTCCCAGCTCCCGCAATCGTTCTTTCTATCGATAATTTGCACGAATACGTGATGTTCGATGTTTCCAATCGTTTTGCATCAACGTTAGGTAAGGATTCACTTCCCGGCTCCCGCAATCGTTCTTTCCATCGATAATTTGCACGAATACGTGCTATTCGATGTTTCCAATCGTTTTGCATCGACGGTAGGTAAGGATTCACTTCCCAGCTCCCGCAATCGTTCTTTCTATCGATAATTAGCACGAATACGTAATGTTCGATGTTTTCAATCGTTTTGCATCAACGGTAGGTAAGGATTCACTTCCCGGCTCCCGCAATCGTTCTTACCATCGATAATTTGCACGAATACGTGCTATTCGATGTTTCCAATCGTTTTGCATCAACGGTAGGTAAGTATTCACTTCCCAGCTCCCGCAATCGTTCTTACTATGGATAATTTGCACGAATACGTAATGTTCGATGTTTGCAATTGTTTTTCATCGACTGTAGGTAAGGATTCACTTCCCGGCTCCCGCAATCGTTCTTTCCATCGATAATTTGCACGAATACGTGCTATTCGATGTTTCCAATCGTTTTGCATCAACGTTAGGTAAGGATTTACTTCCCAGCTCCCGCAATCGTTCTTTCTATCGATAATTTGCACGAATACGTGATGTTCGGAATTTCCAATCGTTTTGAATCAACGGTATGCTTACCTACCGTTGATGCACAACGATTGGAAACATCGAATGGCACGTATTCGTGCAAATTATCGATGGAAAGAACCATTGCGGGAGCTGGGAAGTGAATCCTTACCTACCGTCGATGCAAAACGATTGGATAATTGGCACGAATACGTGATGTTCGATGTTTCCAATCGTTTTGCATCGACGGTAGGTAAGGATTCACTTCCCAGCTCCCGCAAAATCGTTCTTTCTATCGATAATTAGCACGAATACGTAATGTTCGATGTTTTCAATCGTTTTGCATCAACGGTAGGTAAGGATTCACTTCCCGGCTCCCGCAATCGTTCTTACCATCGATAATTTGCACGAATACGTGCTATTCGATGTTTCCAATCGTTTTGCATCAACGGTAGGTAAGTATTCACTTCCCAGCTCCCGCAATCGTTCTTTCTATGGATAATTTGCACGAATACGTAATGTTCGATGTTTGCAATTGTTTTTCATCGACTGTAGGTAAGGATTCACTTCCCGGCTCCCGCAATCGTTCTTTCCATCGATAATTTGCACGAATACGTGCTATTCGATGTTTCCAATCGTTTTGCATCAACGTTAGGTAAGGATTCACTTCCCAGCTCCCGCAATCGTTCTTTCTAACGATAATTTGCACGAATACGTGATGTTCGGAATTTCCAATCGTTTTGAATCAACGGTATGCTTACCTACCGTTGATGCACAACGCTTGGAAACATCGAATGGCACGTATTCGTGCAAATTATCGATGGAAAGAACCATTGCGGGAGGTGGGAAGTGAATCCTTACCTACCGTCGATGCAAAACGATTGAAAACATCGAACATTACGTATTCGTGCTAATTATCGATAGAAAGAACGATTGCGGGAGCTGGGAAGTGAATCCTTACCTACCGTCGATGCAAAACGATTGGAAACATCGAATAGCACGTATTCGTGCAAATTATCGATGGAAAGAACGATTGCGGGAGCCGGGAAGTGAATCCTTACCTAACGTTGATGCAAAACGATTGGAAACATCGAACATCACGTATTCGTGCAAATTATCGATAGAAAGAACGATTGCGGGAGCTGGGAAGTGAATCCTTACCTACAGTCGATGCAAAACGATTGCAAACATCGAACATTACTTATTCGTGCAAATTATCCATAGAAAGAACGTTTGCCGGAGCTGGGAAGTGAATACTTACCTACCGTTGATGCAAAACGATTGGAAACATCGAACATTACGTATTCGTGTAAATTATCCATAGAAAGAACGTTTGCGGGAGCTGGGAAGTGAATACTTACCTACCGTTGATGCAAAACGATTGGAAACATCGAATAGCACGTATTCGTGCAAATTATCGATGGTAAGAACGATTGCGGGAGCCGGGAAGTGAATCCTTACCTACCGTTGATGCAAAACGATTGAAAACATCGAACATTACGTATTCGTGCTAATTATCGATAGAAACAACGATTGCGGGAGCTGGGAAGTGAATACTTACCTACCGTTGATGCAAAACGATTGGAAACATCGAACATTACGTATTCGTATAAATTATCCATAGAAAGAACGTTTGCGGGAGCTGGGAAGTGAATACTTACCTACCGTTGATGCAAAACGATTGGAAACATCGAATAGCACGTATTCGTGCAAATTATCGATGGAAAGAACCATTGCGGGAGCTGGGAAGTGAATCCTTACCTACCGTCGATGCAAAACGATTGGATAATTGGCACGAATACGTGATGTTCGATGTTTCCAATCGTTTTGCATCGACGGTAGGTAAGGATTCACTTCCCAGCTCCCGCAAAATCGTTCTTTCTATCGATAATTAGCACGAATACGTAATGTTCGATGTTTTCAATCGTTTTGCATCAACGGTAGGTAAGGATTCACTTCCCGGCTCCCGCAATCGTTCTTACCATCGATAATTTGCACGAATACGTGCTATTCGATGTTTCCAATCGTTTTGCATCAACGTTAGGTAAGGATTCACTTCCCAGCTCCCGCAATCGTTCTTTCTATCGATAATTTGCACGAATACGTGATGTTCGGAATTTCCAATCGTTTTGAATCAACGGTATGCTTACCTACCGTTGATGCACAACGCTTGGAAACATCGAATGGCACGTATTCGTGCAAATTATCGATGGAAAGAACCATTGCGGGAGCTGGGAAGTGAATCCTTACCTACCGTCGATGCAAAACGATTGGAAACATCGAACATCACGTATTCGTGCCAATTATCCAATCGTTTTGCATCGACGGTAGGTAAGGATTCACTTCCCAGCTCCCGCAATGGTTCTTTCCATCGATAATTTGCACGAATACGTGCCATTCGATGTTTCCATTCGTTGTGCATCAACGGTAGGTAAGCATACCGTTGATTCAAAACGATTGGAAATGTCGAACATCACGTATTCGTGCAAATTATCGATAGAAAGAACGATTGCGGGAGATGGGAAGTGAATCCTTACCTACCGTTGATGCAAAACGATTGAAAACATCGAACATTACGTATTCGTGCTAATTATCGATAGAAAGAACGATTGCGGGAGCTGGGAAGTGAATCCTTACCTACCGTCGATGCAAAACGATTGGAAACATCGAATAGCACTTATTCGTGCAAATTATCGATGGAAAGAACGATTGCGGGAGCCGGGAAGTGAATCCTTACCTAACGTTGATGCAAAACGATTGGAAACAACGAACATCACGTATTCGTGCAAATTATCGATAGAAAGAACGATTGCGGGAGCTGGGAAGTGAATCCTTACCTACAGTCGATGCAAAACGATTGCAAACATCGAGCATTACGTATTCGTGCAAATTATCCATAGAAAGAACGTTTGCCGGAGCTGGGAAGTGAATACTTACCTACCGTTGATGCAAAACGATTGGAAACATCGAACATTACGTATTCGTGTAAATTATCCATAGAAAGAACGTTTGCGGGAGCTGGGAAGTGAATACTTACCTACCGTTGATGCAAAACGATTGGAAACATCGAATAGCACGTATTCGTGCAAATTATCGATGGTAAGAACGATTGCGGGAGCCGGGAAGTGAATCCTTACCTACCGTTGATGCAAAACGATTGAAAACATCGAACATTACGTATTCGTGCTAATTATCGATAGAAACAACGATTGCGGGAGCTGGGAAGTGAATCCTTACCTACCGTCGATGCAAAACGATTGGATAATTGGCACGAATACGTGATGTTCGATGTTTCCAATCGTTTTGCATCAACGTTAGGTAAGGATGCACTTCCCGGCTCCCGCAATCGTTCTTTCCATCGATAATTTTCACGAATACGTGCATTCGATGTTTCCAATCGTTTTGCATCGACGGTAGGTAAGGATTCACTTCCCAGCTCCCGCAATCGTTGTTTCTATCGATAATTAGCACGAATACGTAATGTTCGATGTTTTTCAATCGTTTTGCATCAACGGTAGGTAAGGATTCACTTCCCGGCTCCCGCAATCGTTCTTACCATGGATAATTTGCACGAATACGTGCTATTCGATGTTTCCAATCGTTTTGCATCAACGGTAGGTAAGTATTCACTTCCCAGCTCCCGCAAACGTTCTTTCTATGGATAATTTACACGAATACGTAATGTTCGATGTTTGCAATCGTTTTGCATCAACGTTAGGTAAGGATTCACTTCCCAGCTCCCGCAATCGTTCTTTCTATCGATAATTTGCACGAATACGTGATGTTCGATGTTTCCAATCGTTTTGCATCAACGTTAGGTAAGGATTCACATCCCGGCTCCCGCAATCGTTCTTACCATCGATAATTTGCACGAATACGTGCTATTCGATGTTTCCAATCGTTTTGCATCAACGGTAGGTAAGTATTCACTTCCCAGCTCCGGCAAACGTTCTTTCTATGGATAATTTGCACGAATACGTAATGTTCGATGTTTGCAATCGTTTTGCATCGACTGTAGGTAAGGATTCACTTCCCAGCTCCCGCAATCGTTCTTTCTATCGATAATTTGCACGAATACGTGATGTTCGATGTTTCCAATCGTTTTGCATCAACGTTAGGTAAGGATTCACTTCCCGGCTCCCGCAATCGTTCTTTCCATCGATAATTTGCACGAATACGTGCTATTCGATGTTTCCAATCGTTTTGCATCGACGGTAGGTAAGGATTCACTTCCCAGCTCCCGCAATCGTTCTTTCTATCGATAATTAGCACGAATACGTAATGTTCGATGTTTTCAATCGTTTTGCATCAACGGTAGGTAAGGATTCACTTCCCGGCTCCCGCAATCGTTCTTACCATCGATAATTTGCACGAATACGTGCTATTCGATGTTTCCAATCGTTTTGCATCAACGGTAGGTAAGTATTCACTTCCCAGCTCCCGCAATCGTTCTTACTATGGATAATTTGCACGAATACGTAATGTTCGATGTTTGCAATTGTTTTTCATCGACTGTAGGTAAGGATTCACTTCCCGGCTCCCGCAATCGTTCTTTCCATCGATAATTTGCACGAATACGTGCTATTCGATGTTTCCAATCGTTTTGCATCAACGTTAGGTAAGGATTTACTTCCCAGCTCCCGCAATCGTTCTTTCTATCGATAATTTGCACGAATACGTGATGTTCGGAATTTCCAATCGTTTTGAATCAACGGTATGCTTACCTACCGTTGATGCACAACGATTGGAAACATCGAATGGCACGTATTCGTGCAAATTATCGATGGAAAGAACCATTGCGGGAGCTGGGAAGTGAATCCTTACCTACCGTCGATGCAAAACGATTGGATAATTGGCACGAATACGTGATGTTCGATGTTTCCAATCGTTTTGCATCGACGGTAGGTAAGGATTCACTTCCCAGCTCCCGCAATCGTTCTTTCCATCGATAATTTGCACGAATACGTGCTATTCGATGTTTCCAATCGTTTTGCATCAACGTTAGGTAAGGATTTACTTCCCAGCTCCCGCAATCGTTCTTTCTATCGATAATTTGCACGAATACGTGATGTTCGGAATTTCCAATCGTTTTGAATCAACGGTATGCTTACCTACCGTTGATGCACAACGATTGGAAACATCGAATGGCACGTATTCGTGCAAATTATCGATGGAAAGAACCATTGCGGGAGCTGGGAAGTGAATCCTTACCTACCGTCGATGCAAAACGATTGGATAATTGGCACGAATACGTGATGTTCGATGTTTCCAATCGTTTTGCATCGACGGTAGGTAAGGATTCACTTCCCAGCTCCCGCAAAATCGTTCTTTCTATCGATAATTAGCACGAATACGTAATGTTCGATGTTTTCAATCGTTTTGCATCAACGGTAGGTAAGGATTCACTTCCCGGCTCCCGCAATCGTTCTTACCATCGATAATTTGCACGAATACGTGCTATTCGATGTTTCCAATCGTTTTGCATCAACGTTAGGTAAGGATTCACTTCCCAGCTCCCGCAATCGTTCTTTCTATCGATAATTTGCACGAATACGTGATGTTCGGAATTTCCAATCGTTTTGAATCAACGGTATGCTTACCTACCGTTGATACACAACGCTTGGAAACATCGAATGGCACGTATTCGTGCAAATTATCGATGGAAAGAACCATTGCGGGAGCTGGGAAGTGAATCCTTACCTAACGTTGATGCAAAACGATTGGAAACATCGAACATCACGTATTCGTGCCAATTATCCAATCGTTTTGCATCGACGGTAGGTAAGGATTCACTTCCCAGCTCCCGCAATGGTTCTTTCCATCGATAATTTGCACGAATACGTGCCATTCGATGTTTCCATTCGTTGTGCATCAACGGTAGGTAAGCATACCGTTGATTCAAAACGATTGGAAATGTCGAACATCACGTATTCGTGCAAATTATCGATAGAAAGAACGATTGCGGGAGATGGGAAGTGAATCCTTACCTACCGTTGATGCAAAACGATTGAAAACATCGAACATTACGTATTCGTGCTAATTATCGATAGAAAGAACGATTGCGGGAGCTGGGAAGTGAATCCTTACCTACCGTCGATGCAAAACGATTGGAAACATCGAATAGCACTTATTCGTGCAAATTATCGATGGAAAGAACGATTGCGGGAGCCGGGAAGTGAATCCTTACCTAACGTTGATGCAAAACGATTGGAAACAACGAACATCACGTATTCGTGCAAATTATCGATAGAAAGAACGATTGCGGGAGCTGGGAAGTGAATCCTTACCTACAGTCGATGCAAAACGATTGCAAACATCGAGCATTACGTATTCGTGCAAATTATCCATAGAAAGAACGTTTGCCGGAGCTGGGAAGTGAATACTTACCTACCGTTGATGCAAAACGATTGGAAACATCGAACATTACGTATTCGTGTAAATTATCCATAGAAAGAACGTTTGCGGGAGCTGGGAAGTGAATACTTACCTACCGTTGATGCAAAGCGATTGGAAACATCGAATAGCACGTATTCGTGCAAATTATCGATGGTAAGAACGATTGCGGAAGCCGGGAAGTGAATCCTTACCTACCGTTGATGCAAAACGATTGAAAACATCGAACATTACGTATTCGTGCTAATTATCGATAGAAACAACGATTGCGGGAGCTGGGAAGTGAATCCTTACCTACCGTCGATGCAAAACGATTGGATAATTGGCACGAATACGTGATGTTCGATGTTTCCAATCGTTTTGCATCAACGTTAGGTAAGGATGCACTTCCCGGCTCCCGCAATCGTTCTTTCCATCGATAATTTTCACGAATACGTGCATTCGATGTTTCCAATCGTTTTGCATCGACGGTAGGTAAGGATTCACTTCCCAGCTCCCGCAATCGTTGTTTCTATCGATAATTAGCACGAATACGTAATGTTCGATGTTTTTCAATCGTTTTGCATCAACGGTAGGTAAGGATTCACTTCCCGGCTCCCGCAATCGTTCTTACCATCGATAATTTGCACGAATACGTGCTATTCGATGTTTCCAATCGTTTTGCATCAACGGTAGGTAAGTATTCACTTCCCAGCTCCCGCAAACGTTCTTTCTATGGATAATTTACACGAATACGTAATGTTCGATGTTTGCAATCGTTTTGCATCAACGTTAGGTAAGGATTCACTTCCCAGCTCCCGCAATCGTTCTTTCTATCGATAATTTGCACGAATACGTGATGTTCGATGTTTCCAATCGTTTTGCATCAACGTTAGGTAAGGATTCACATCCCGGCTCCCGCAATCGTTCTTACCATCGATAATTTGCACGAATACGTGCTATTCGATGTTTCCAATCGTTTTGCATCAACGGTAGGTAAGTATTCACTTCCCAGCTCCGGCAAACGTTCTTTCTATGGATAATTTGCACGAATACGTAATGTTCGATGTTTGCAATCGTTTTGCATCGACTGTAGGTAAGGATTCACTACCCAGCTCCCGCAATCGTCCTTTCTATCGATAATTTGCACGAATACGTGATGTTCGATGTTTCCAATCGTTTTGCATCAACGTTAGGTAAGGATTCACTTCCCGGCTCCCGCAATCGTTCTTTCCATCGATAATTTGCACGAATACGTGCTATTCGATGTTTCCAATCGTTTTGCATCGATGGTAGGTAAGGATTCACTTCCCAGCTCCCGCAATCGTTCTTTCTATCGATAATTAGCACGAATACGTAATGTTCGATGTTTTCAATCGTTTTGCATCAACGGTAGGTAAGGATTCACTTCCCGGCTCCCGCAATCGTTCTTACCATCGATAATTTGCACGAATACGTGCTATTCGATGTTTCCAATCGTTTTGCATCAACGGTAGGTAAGTATTCACTTCCCAGCTCCCGCAATCGTTCTTACTATGGATAATTTGCACGAATACGTAATGTTCGATGTTTGCAATTGTTTTTCATCGACTGTAGGTAAGGATTCACTTCCCGGCTCCCGCAATCGTTCTTTCCATCGATAATTTGCACGAATACGTGCTATTCGATGTTTCCAATCGTTTTGCATCAACGTTAGGTAAGGATTTACTTCCCAGCTCCCGCAATCGTTCTTTCTATCGATAATTTGCACGAATACGTGATGTTCGGAATTTCCAATCGTTTTGAATCAACGGTATGCTTACCTACCGTTGATGCACAACGATTGGAAACATCGAATGGCACGTATTCGTGCAAATTATCGATGGAAAGAACCATTGCGGGAGCTGGGAAGTGAATCCTTACCTACCGTCGATGCAAAACGATTGGAAACATCGAACATCACGTATTCGTGCCAATTATCCAATCGTTTTGCATCGACGGTAGGTAAGGATTCACTTCCCAGCTCCCGCAATGGTTCTTTCCATCGATAATTTGCACGAATACGTGCCATTCGATGTTTCCAATCGTTGTGCATCAACGGTAGGTAAGCATACCGTTGATTCAAAACGATTGGAAATGTCGAACATCACGTATTCGTGCAAATTATCGATAGAAAGAACGATTGCGGGAGATGGGAAGTGAATCCTTACCTACCGTTGATGCAAAACGATTGAAAACATCGAACATTACGTATTCGTGCTAATTATCGATAGAAAGAACGATTGCGGGAGCTGGGAAGTGAATCCTTACCTACCGTCGATGCAAAACGATTGGAAACATCGAATAGCACTTATTCGTGCAAATTATCGATGGAAAGAACGATTGCGGGAGCCGGGAAGTGAATCCTTACCTAACGTTGATGCAAAACGATTGGAAACAACGAACATCACGTATTCGTGCAAATTATCGATAGAAAGAACGATTGCGGGAGCTGGGAAGTGAATCCTTACCTACAGTCGATGCAAAACGATTGCAAACATCGAGCATTACGTATTCGTGCAAATTATCCATAGAAAGAACGTTTGCCGGAGCTGGGAAGTGAATACTTACCTACCGTTGATGCAAAACGATTGGAAACATCGAACATTACGTATTCGTGTAAATTATCCATAGAAAGAACGTTTGCGGGAGCTGGGAAGTGAATACTTACCTACCGTTGATGCAAAACGATTGGAAACATCGAATAGCACGTATTCGTGCAAATTATCGATGGTAAGAACGATTGCGGGAGCCGGGAAGTGAATCCTTACCTACCGTTGATGCAAAACGATTGAAAACATCGAACATTACGTATTCGTGCTAATTATCGATAGAAACAACGATTGCGGGAGCTGGGAAGTGAATCCTTACCTACCGTCGATGCAAAACGATTGGATAATTGGCACGAATACGTGATGTTCGATGTTTCCAATCGTTTTGCATCAACGTTAGGTAAGGATGCACTTCCCGGCTCCCGCAATCGTTCTTTCCATCGATAATTTTCACGAATACGTGCATTCGATGTTTCCAATCGTTTTGCATCGACGGTAGGTAAGGATTCACTTCCCAGCTCCCGTAATCGTTGTTTCTATCGATAATTAGCACGAATACGTAATGTTCGATGTTTTTCAATCGTTTTGCATCAACGGTAGGTAAGGATTCACTTCCCGGCTCCCGCAATCGTTCTTACCATCGATAATTTGCACGAATACGTGCTATTCGATGTTTCCAATCGTTTTGCATCAACGGTAGGTAAGTATTCACTTCCCAGCTCCCGCAAACGTTCTTTCTATGGATAATTTACACGAATACGTGATGTTCGATGTTTCCAATCGTTTTGCATCAACGTTAGGTAAGGATACACTTCCCGGCTCCCGCAATCGTTCTCTCCATCGATAATTTGCACGAATACGTGCTATTCGATGTTTCCAATCGTTTTGCATCGACGGTAGGTAAGGATTCACTTCCCAGCTCCCGCTATCGTTCTTTCTATCGATAATTAGCACGAATACGTAATGTTCGATGTTTTCAATCGTTTTGCATCAACGGTAGGTAAGGATTCACTTCCCGGCTCCCGCAATCGTTCTTACCATCGATAATTTGCACGAATACGTGCTATTCGATGTTTCCAATCGTTTTGCATCAACGGTAGGTAAGTATTCACTTCCCAGCTCCCGCAATCGTTCTTTTAATGGATAATTTGCACGAATACGTAATGTTCGATGTTTGCAATTGTTTTTCATCGACTGTAGGTAAGGATTCACTTCCCGGCTCCCGCAATCGTTCTTTCCATCGATAATTTGCACGAATACGTGCTATTCGATGTTTCCAATCGTTTTGCATCAACGTTAGGTAAGGATTTACTTCCCAGCTCCCGCAATCGTTCTTTCTATCGATAATTTGCACGAATACGTGATGTTCGGAATTTCCAATCGTTTTGAATCAACGGTATGCTTACCTACCGTTGATGCACAACGATTGGAAACATCGAATGGCACGTATTCGTGCAAATTATCGATGGAAAGAACCATTGCGGGAGCTGGGAAGTGAATCCTTACCTACCGCCGATGCAAAACGATTGGATAATTGGCACGAATACGTGATGTTCGATGTTTCCAATCGTTTTGCATCGACGGTAGGTAAGGATTCACTTCCCAGCTCCCGCAAAATCGTTCTTTCTATCGATAATTAGCACGAATACGTAATGTTCGATGTTTTAAATCGTTTTGCATCAACGGTAGGTAAGGATTCACTTCCCGGCTCCCGCAATCGTTCTTACCATCGATAATTTGCACGAATACGTGCTATTCGATGTTTCCAATCGTTTTGCATCAACGGTAGGTAAGTATTCACTTCCCAGCTCCCGCAATCGTTCTTTCTATGGATAATTTGCACGAATACGTAATGTTCGATGTTTGCAATTGTTTTTCATCGACTGTAGGTAAGGATTCACTTCCCGGCTCCCGCAATCGTTCTTTCCATCGATAATTTGCACGAATACGTGCTATTCGATGTTTCCAATCGTTTTGCATCAACGTTAGGTAAGGATTCACTTCCCAGCTCCCGCAATCGTTCTTTCTATCGATAATTTGCACGAATACGTGATGTTCGGAATTTCCAATCGTTTTGAATCAACGGTATGCTTACCTACCGTTGATGCACAACGCTTGGAAACATCGAATGGCACGTATTCGTGCAAATTATCGATGGAAAGAACCATTGCGGGAGCTGGGAAGTGAATCCTTACCTACCGTCGATGCAAAACGATTGGAAACATCGAACATCACGTATTGTCACGTCCCGGGATCCTCCGAAACGTGACGATCCGTAGGTGCAGCGCGCATCCGAATCGGCACACGATATGGATACAGGGCAGTTCTCTACCACACATCGACGTACGGCCACACACACACACACACACACTGATAATTGTCCTGATGGTAGCATTAAGTCTAAGCAACTTCTTAAGTTAAGAAACCAGGGGTAAACGTGAGTATGCTGACTCACCTATGATAAGATAGATTATAAGAATACGTAGATTAAGAACCGTGACGAATCAGGGTGTGCGGACCAATCCGTGTTTGTCCTTTCAAGTTAAGGACAAGCACGGATAAGTGCTGACGACAATAGCGAAGGGATAGCGCTGTCTCGCACGTGGGCATTCCAGAGTCAAGGCCTGGGAAAGGATCGGGTAATAATCCGCTGAACAAGACGATATACCTCGATGCATCAGCATCCGTTCCCAGAGCGATAACAACTGTCGCTCAGGAATGCACACGTTGCAAAGATACGAAGCGCGAGAACCGTCGCGAGAGCGATAACAACTGTCGCTCAGGAATGCACACGTTGCAAAGATACGAAGCGCGAGAACCGTCGCGAGAGCGATAACAACTGTCGCTCAGGAATGCACACGTTGCAAAGATACGAAGCGCGAGAACCGTCGCGGAACAGTCGTTCCCAGGACGGTGGCCCCTGCTGCATCAGCATCTTCTGGCTGCGGCAGTAGGGGCTGCTGCGTCAGCACCTGGGAGGAATAAAAGACCGGAGCGAACGGTCGCAAGGCAGTTCAGTTCCAACCGAGAAGTTAGAAACATCAAGTTCTATACGACTGAAGTTCAATCCGGTAGTCTAACGGTGAAGTTCGACGAGTTCGTTGTAGTTGTGCCTGTAAGCGGCAAATCGTCAGCACGATCCACCATTTGTTACTTGTACTCTCAACTGTAGTCGACCGATAGGTAAAGGTGAGCATTAATAAACAGTAACACTTGAATTTCATCGGTCTTCCATTTTATACGAACAACTTACTACTCGCCGAATGTGTTCGGTAGATGCCCGCTGGAAATAGGCGAAGGCGTAGGAGAGGGGTTCAGTCGCGGCTCCGCCACAATATCAGGCGCCGGGAGCTGATCGCCGCCCGTCGCGTGCAATTGGCGCAAGAGACTGGGCCGTTGATCGACCTGACGTTAGATTCTCCACCGGCGCCAGTCGACCTGACGCTGGATTCTCCACGGGCGCCGATCGACTCGACAACCGCTGGCGCCGTTCCGTCCATCATCGACTTGACAGTTGGGGGTTCGCCCGAGCCCTCGACTTCGCGGGGTCCCTCCGCCCAAATACCCGTGTTGCCTTCCTCGCCTCACGCATCGCCTTTGTCCATCTCATACTCCCCCATCTCCCACGCATCCGAACAAACTCCGCAGCCCTTCGCTAGACGACAACTAGTTTACTCGTCATCCCCGGCTCAGACAACTACATCCTCGGTAGATTCAAGGGCAACCACGCCCGAATACTACCGGCCCTATATCGACCCCCCGGTCAGTCCCCCAACCCCGCAACAGCAACTCGACCCTCCGGACAGCGACGAGGAGTGGCCACATCAACAGATTTATCCGAATTACCCGGGATATTATCCCGTATTTATTAGCGACCGGTTCCCTGGTCAACCAAACGTCCCCGAAGGCGAGCCGGTCCCGGAAGAGTATCATACGTTGTTATTTCAAACTATATTTCTCCGCGAGGAATAATGTAACAGCCTCCACTGTATTAAATAAGAAAAAAAAAAGAAAGTGGACGTAAATATAACTCATAAACCATCGATACCAATTGTTTTCCTGACCCCACCGCATCTTAACGTCCCGATCCCGGTTGACTGTCCTAAGAGACCAGTCACAGATCGAAATTGCGAGCGTATCCTGTTGAAGATTCGGCGCACGTTCCCGCTGGGCAACACGGATCCCGACGAGGACGTAACATATAAATTTTTTGGTGGCAGCGGTGGGATACGATCGCATACGTTAAGAGGTGTGACGCGAAATGGCGGAAGAAACGACTCCAACCCCTCTAGACCTCGTGCTGCAACAGCTCTCCCTGTGGGAGGATAAATTCGACAATTTAAATTCAATGAACAGGAGACTAGAGAGAATAGAACAGGACATAAAAGCTAACAGAGCAAACGATACGGCGGGTACGTCCGGCGGGACAAACGCCGAAATGCCCGACGTGAAGCCCGTGACGGATCTCCCTTCGATTCGCATCAAAGATGCCATAGAAACGGTTCCCGTGTTCGACGGCCATAAGCCTCCCGTGTTTCAATTCTTAAGAGCCTGCGAGCGAGCAAAATCGATGCTCCCCGCTCATATGGAACCCCATTTGGTTAAACTGTTGATGAACAAATTGAGGGGCCATGCGTTCCTCGCGGTGGAAGACGTGGTCGTTACCAATCTGGACTCGTTCTCCACGAAATTAAAGGACATGTTTGGTCCCGGTAAAACCATTAACGAATACAGGGGCGAACTCGGAACCATCTATCAGAAATCGGGCGAAGACGTACTCGACTACATTGACCGCGTGCGTAACCTGCGTCTAGCCATCATGGACGGAGAAAGGCAAGCTCGCGGTACCGTACCGTTGGCGTTGCAATTAGGTCTCGACACCGACTCCCAGGAAGCATTCGTCAACGGTTTACCGGCCGAGGTATTCACCAGAGTGAAGCTGGAGGGCTGCAGAGACCTCGACGAATCCTACCGTGCGGCGATAAAAGCCACTCGTGAGGTAAAGAGAGTCGCGGAAAGGCAGCGAAGCTATCAACCGCCGCCGCAACGCTTCAATAGGGAACGAAACAACTACCCTCCAAGGAATCAAGCGGAACCTCAACAAAGGGATCAAAGAAACCCCCAGAGATACAACAATTACGGAAACAACAAGACCTTTCCACCCCGGCCACCGGCCACCTTCCCACCCAAGAATCCCGGAATCACGTGCAATTATTGCAAGAAACCCGGACACGTGTTGAAGGATTGCTATCGCTTCAAAGCCAAAGTCGATTCCGGAGAAATCGTGCCGTACTCTCAACAGAACCAGGGAAACGGACGCGGTCACCCGGGAAGACCGGACGCAGCCCGGAGTGGAAAGCCCCAGGAGCGCCCGAGAGTAGCGAAAATAGAAGCTTCCACATCGAAGCAAAATCAAGAGCAACTGTCGGCAAGAAGCGCGCCGAAGCAAGAACGAAAAGCATGGGAAACCCCAAAAGACTCGAAGCAAAAGAAACGCGAGGAGGAAGAAGACCAGGAGGACGAGATAGAGTCGTTAGAAGAACTGTTTCAATAAGAATCAACGCCGTACAAAGGGTACCGACGGTGCGAATCGTGTCCCCCCATTTACAAGGAATAACGAATCTAATGCTGGACTCGGGATCGGAAATAAATCTCATCAAGAAGTCGGTCCTGACCAGCACAGCGAGTATAGACGATCGAGAAGTACTAGACATACGTGGCATTACGGCTTCGAACCTGACCACCCTAGGGAAAGTGTCGATAGAGGTTGCGGGCCATCCGGTTAATTTCCACGTCGTCGACGACTCGCTGCTGATCAAAGAGGACGGGATCTTAGGATCCGAGTTCCTGATCGATCACGGGGCAACCATAGATTACGCGCACAAGCGGGTCGAATGGGGAACCTTTTGCATACCGTTCGCCACCTCGAAAGTATCGGTACCCAAGCGAAGCTCCACGTCGCTACAAGTGAATATAGCGAATCCAGAGATACGAGAGGGATACGTTCCCAGAATCGACATAGGCAAGGGAATCTACTTGGGCGAGGCCCTGGTAACCAACCGCAAAGGCCGCGCCTACATCAGGGTCGTTAATACGACGAGCAGGAAGGTAAAAATCACCGTACCCACGGTGACGCTGGAAGAATTCGAAGAAACGAATCATCGTACAGAATCAAGGGCGTGCAACGTCATCAAGACGGACCCTCGAAATCGATTCGAGGCCATCGTGGAATTATTGAGACTGGAGCATCTCAATACGGAGGAGAGGGCGAGCGTTGAGAAGCTGATAAGAAAAAATCAAGACAGGTTCCATTTACCTGGTGAAACGTTGGAAGGAACAGGAATCCTGGAGCACAGGATACATACCACGGATGACATTCCGGTAAACACGCGCCAGTACAGATACCCCCCGGTGCATAGATCGGAAATCAACAGACAAATTCAAGAATTGTTGGACACGGATGTCGTGGAAGAATCCGTGTCCCCGTATAACTCGCCGCTGTGGATCGTACCGAAGAAACCGGACTCCCACGGAAATAAGCGTTGGCGGTTGGTCATCGACTATAGGAAATTGAACGACAAAACCATAGGGGACGCATTCCTCTTGCCCAATATCACGGAAATACTGGACCAACTGGGCAGTGCCAAGTATTTCTCAACCTTCGACCTAGCGTCGGGGTTCCATCAAATAAAAATGGCGGAAGGAGACGCGCACAAAACGGCCTTCTCGACCCCATACGGACACTATCAATTTACGAGAATGCCGTTCGGACTCAAGAACGCTCCGGCCACCTTTCAGAGATTGATGAACAGCGTTTTGTCCGGCCTACAAGGGACGGAACTGTTCGTCTATTTGGACGACATCGTGATATACTCGAGCTCGTTGGCCGAGCACCAAATTAAATTTCAGAAACTGGCGGAAAGACTGCGAAACGCTAAATTACAGTTACAACCGGACAAGTGCGAATTTTTGAGACACGAGGTCAATTATCTGGGTCACATCATCAGCGAAGAAGGTGTCAGACCGGACCCTCAAAAGATCGAAGCTGTGCAACGATTCCCTAGACCCCGAACGCCGAAGGGAATAAAACAATTTCTAGGATTGGCGGGATACTATCGGAGATTCATCCCCGAATTCTCCAAAACCGCCAAACCCTTGACTCGATTGTTGAAGAAGGATACAAAATTCGCGTGGGACGCTGACCAGGAAAAGGCGTTCGAGACGTTGAGAAACGCGCTGATAACAGAACCCATATTGCAGTACCCGGATTTCAGTAAAACGTTCAACCTAACGACCGACGCGTCCGGATACGCGATCGGAGGAGTCTTGAGTCAAGGACCGATAGGGAAGGATTTGCCCGTCGCTTACGCCTCTCGATTACTAAACGCTGCTGAACAAAAGTACTCGACCATCGAGAAGGAGTGTTTGGCCATACTTTACTGCGTCACTCACTTCAGACCGTACCTGTACGGACGGAAATTCAACATAATCACCGACCACAAACCGTTGGTGTGGCTAAACTCCATCAAAGATCCGACGTCGCGGATATGGAAGTGGAAGCTAAAACTATCGGACTACGAGTTCGAGATACAGCACAAGTGTGGACGAGCGAACGCCAACGCGGACGCCTTGTCGAGAAACCCGCCGGAGGTTTGCCTCCCGATAAGAAAGCGTCAGGAGGAAGCTGACGAAGAAGCAGAAGAGCCGCGACCTAAGAGGAGATTTTTCCCCTCTTCGTCGTCGGACGACTCACTGATTTACGATCCGCGACCGAAGGAGAAGAAGCGTCCGGGATCGCCGTTGCAATCGCCGGAACGGAAAAGAATATCTCTGTTTCGAGACCCCGACACGTCGGTGGACTCGCCTCCCCACTCGAACACGCCCCCGGGAGACCGAGTCGTCGACACGCAAGAACTCCAACAGTCGATGCGACTCGAAGAACCAGCAGAGGAAGTCGTCGAAGTTCGACCCCGGAACTGGCTGGAAGAATTTCCCAATTCTGAGGGGGAAGGGGACGACCTAATCGTCGACGCTTCACCCACGATCGACACGACGGAAGACACCAACGTGTTTCCGTACACGCGCAGTCCGGCGTATGTTATCAGGGAAGTTCGAGACTCGTTACCAAAACTGAAGGACCACAAAGTCATATTCATCGACATGCAAGGGAGTCCGATCGACGAGGGGGCAAAGGAGATCGCACGATCGGGCCTCTTGACGTCCTACGTCGATTTAACAATCGAACGAGCCCGACTGAAGACCGAGCAAGGTAAATACCTCATTGCCCTGCCGGTGAAGGAAAACCAGAGGACGCGTATAGAACCCCAAAACGTACAGGGCTGTTTGTCCTCGTTGCTGGACGTGATCAGAGAAAAGGACCTACGATCGTTCTCCATCGCTCGAACTGAGAGTCTGGACGAAGTACCATGGCGATACGTCATGAACGAACTAAAGAACGTATTCCATGACGAGAACGTTCGGATCACCATTTGCACGGGAGAAGTGACCGTTCCGCCACCAGAGGCCAGGCAAACGATCATCGAGGAGAAGCACGCGTCGGCATCGGGAGGACACAAAGGGGTGACGAAGACCTACCACAGGATAAGGCAACTGCACAATTGGGACAACATGAAGAAGGAGATCCAACGATTCGTGAGAGAGTGCAAGGAGTGCCAATTGAAAAAACTCACGAGAATCAAGACCAAACAACCTATGATACTGACCGATACGCCCGGCAAAGCGTTCGACAAAGTCAGTATGGACATCGTCGGACCCTTGCCTAGCACCAAAAAGGGCAACAAATACATACTAACCATGCAGGATCTACTAACCAAATATTCCCTCGCCATACCTCTCGAACGAACCACCTCTGCGGACATCGCGGACGCGTTCGTTAAAAATCTTATCTGCCGTTTCGGATCGCCTCGAGCGATCCTGACCGATCAGGGAACGAATTTTACATCCTCATTGATGAAGAACGTGGCAAAGAAATTTCATATAAAACATTACGTCACGTCGGCATATCATCCGCAGAGCAACGGTTCCATCGAGAGGTCTCACCACGTATTAGTGGAGTATCTTAAGCAGTACATAGACAACGGTCGTAACAGCTGGGACGACTGGTTGGATCTGGCAATGTTTTCGTACAACACGTCGGTACACGAGGGGACCAGATTCTCGCCGCACGAATTAGTGTTTGGGCGAATAGCCAGGGAACCCGCGAGCGAAAAACCAATCAGCGAGAATCTGGAGCCAACGTACGCGGACTACCTGCGGGATCTCTACTATAAGATCGACGACGTTCAAGCGAAAGCTCGCGACAACCTTCAGCTCGCGAAGATCAGATCGAAAGAATACTACGATCGGGCAATAAACCCGCAGAACTTTAAAACAGGAGACCTGGTGTACATGATCCGGGAACCCCGAAAGGGAAAATTCGCGGACCAATACACCGGTCCACACAAAGTCATCGAGATACTATCTAATCAGAACGTCAAAATCTCCATCGACGGTAGTCCGCGAACAGTACATATGAATAAACTGAAGCTAGCGTATCTGAAAAATAGAATGTAAGCGATCGATCGGCCGACGGCGCGAGGAGATTCCTTCGAGAAGCGCGCACTCAACGCGTGACAATGCAATTTGCAGAATGAAAATCCCCTGCGAATTTTTGGAAGAGGAGGTCGAGGACCAAGAGTTCCAAGGCCCCTGGGACGGGGTCCTTCCTGCGACCCATCCCCAGGCTTACGGCGAGCTGTCGGAATTATATTGCATGACGATAAACAGAGATACGGCTTGCATATACGTGCGGACCGGGAGACGAGTGTGCGTGCCCTGTTACGCCATACTGCCACCCGTGGTCCAACAAACGTACCAGCCAGGAGGCTGGCACAATCTGTGCAACCACGACGCCACACTGCCCATCGCCAACTGCATCCTGTGCAACGAGAACTTCGTCGTCGTGAAACCGGCACAGGAATGCACCGAATGTATCGAGATGTACTTCGAAATGTCCACTTCGGAGGAATGGGCGGTGCAAACGGGGCGCGTCATTGACGTGATCACGCGATGGTGAATTGACGAGCGCCCCGAGGAGTTTGCCGCGGGGCAATGGGTACTTGGGAAGACGGTAAAGTCGCTGATGTCGATCGATCGAGACGTTTGACCCCGCGTAATTAGAGAGTAATGGGTACTCACGTATAGTCCCTACAAACGCGAATTCTAGTAATAAAGCGAGTGCGGTAATGTAAAGAATCGTTTCTTTGTTTTGTTTCTTTGTACAGGAATTCACCATGTTCCTATGTATGTTAATGTTGATTTGCGCTCGAGTTGCCTGGGCTCTCGTCGGTTACGATTGCAACGGACAACATCTGAACGTAACTACGGTGTCGCTCAATTCGATCGGGGATTGCGACATCACACCAATCAAGACACAGTCTCGAGAAGTCTACATTCAGCTGCTTCAACTCTCGGAATTCAACTACGCACCGGTCATTTCGTGTAGAATCGAAATATCAAGAATAGTGTACCACTGCGGCATGCACTCGCACATCTCCGCTGTC
This sequence comes from Nomada ferruginata, assembly GCA_963583965.1. Classification (NCBI taxonomy): domain Eukaryota; kingdom Metazoa; phylum Arthropoda; class Insecta; order Hymenoptera; family Apidae; genus Nomada; species Nomada ferruginata. The sequence continues at coordinate 3,714,255 of OY757218.1, forward strand.
CACAACGGCCTGAACGAATATCTCGAGGACATAACCGACCAACAATGCAAGCGCATGCACGAGGACGGCTCGTTCTCCTTGGGAAACAACGGCTACATAACCGGACTGACGGTAAACAAAACTACAACTCGAACGTTTACCATGGCTGGGACTTTGACGAACGACGGCCGTTGCACCGGCGCCCAATTCTCCGACCCCTACGGAACTTGGGAAAGCGTCGTGGTGCAAGCGGTGGCCAAATTTTCGATTAAATCCGCCAACGTCCCGGTACGAATGGACGCCGACAAGATCATTCTAAAATCAGGAACCATCTGCAGTTTCCAAAGCGGATTCTGCCAGGACAGCGAGAATGGACACACCTTCTGGAGTCCTTTCCCGCCGTCGTCTTGTAAATTCGACCGATACGACGTGCTATACGAGGGTATCGCGTCCAAAATTACCGAAGAAGACAAGCAGCGAACCGACTCACCGGTCTATGCTCTTACCACGCAAGACATAACGTTCGCTCTCTCCAAGGTGGGCGAACAACACTTGTGCGGCTACACCCTCTCGCAAACGGAACATCCGAAACTGTTCATACTGGAAACCACCAGAGAGCGAACATTCACGCAACCGAAGAAACTACCGGTTGAAAATTTAGACATTTTCACGTACATAAATTCTAAATTCGTATACGTCGAGAGACACGTCAAAACGCAAATGACGACGTTGTATCAAAATTTATTGAAACAACGATGTCTCCTGGAGCAACAAGTGCTCAGCAACGCTCTCGCAGTGGCCACTTTGAAACCGGACGAATTCGCCTACACCGTCATGAAGTCCCCAGGACACATGGCGTTAACAGCCGGTGAAGTCATCCACATCATCAAATGCGTACCGGTACAAGTGAGGGTGAGACATTCGAACGAATGTTACACAGAATTGCCAGTTTGGCACGGAAACCGTTCGGCGTTTATCACGCCGAAGTCCCACATTGTTACCGCTCACGGGACACAGAGAGAATGCAGTCACGTCCTCCCCGTGATGTACGTGATCAATCAAGCCTGGCATCGAATCTCCCCTCGGCCGGTCGAGGTAGGCCAGCCGCACGTGCTACACCCTATGACGCGTACAAATTGGCGTTACACCGCCCCGGCGACACTCGCAACCAGCGGTATTTACACGCAAGGAGACTTGGAAAACTTGCGAGACCACATCATGTTCCCGGCCGAAAAGGCGGCGGTTTTGAACACGATCGTCAGGGGAGCGACGGGAAAGGGCGTGGCGCAAGGATCGATATCCCTAACGAGCATGTTCGACGAGGAAACCATGGCAAAATTGGCCGAAGACGCAGTTTCACGCTTTTGGAACGGATTCATTACGTTTGGATCAGCCAGCGCAGGAATATTGGCAATATTCGTCCTGCTGAAATTCGTAAAAGCAGTTGCCGATACATTCATTCATGGATACCAGCTACACGCGATCTACGGATGCGGTTTCCAACTCATCGGTGCTGTGTGGAGTTCCCTGTCGCACCTCTTGATCCGGAAAGGCGAAAGAAGCAGACAATACGCGGCATCCCGCGACGTGGAAGCTTTTCCGCAAGGAACATCAACTACCGCTTCTCCACCGAAACCGACACTCCGAGAGTTCAGGCAAACCATTCGCGAACTGGAGCAAATTTCCTCCAGAAATTTGCTTCCCAAGGGGGAAGGTGTCACGTCCCGGGATCCTCCGAAACGTGACGATCCGTAGGTGCAGCGCGCATCCGAATCGGCACACGATATGGATACAGGGCAGTTCTCTACCACACATCGACGTACGGCCACACACACACACACACACACTGATAATTGTCCTGATGGTAGCATTAAGTCTAAGCAACTTCTTAAGTTAAGAAACCAGGGGTAAACGTGAGTATGCTGACTCACCTATGATAAGATAGATTATAAGAATACGTAGATTAAGAACCGTGACGAATCAGGGTGTGCGGACCAATCCGTGTTTGTCCTTTCAAGTTAAGGACAAGCACGGATAAGTGCTGACGACAATAGCGAAGGGATAGCGCTGTCTCGCACGTGGGCATTCCAGAGTCAAGGCCTGGGAAAGGATCGGGTAATAATCCGCTGAACAAGACGATATACCTCGATGCATCAGCATCCGTTCCCAGAGCGATAACAACTGTCGCTCAGGAATGCACACGTTGCAAAGATACGAAGCGCGAGAACCGTCGCGAGAGCGATAACAACTGTCGCTCAGGAATGCACACGTTGCAAAGATACGAAGCGCGAGAACCGTCGCGAGAGCGATAACAACTGTCGCTCAGGAATGCACACGTTGCAAAGATACGAAGCGCGAGAACCGTCGCGGAACAGTCGTTCCCAGGACGGTGGCCCCTGCTGCATCAGCATCTTCTGGCTGCGGCAGTAGGGGCTGCTGCGTCAGCACCTGGGAGGAATAAAAGACCGGAGCGAACGGTCGCAAGGCAGTTCAGTTCCAACCGAGAAGTTAGAAACATCAAGTTCTATACGACTGAAGTTCAATCCGGTAGTCTAACGGTGAAGTTCGACGAGTTCGTTGTAGTTGTGCCTGTAAGCGGCAAATCGTCAGCACGATCCACCACTTGTTACTTGTACTCTCAACTGTAGTCGACCGATAGGTAAAGGTGAGCATTAATAAACAGTAACACTTGACATTTCATCGGTCTTCCATTTTATACGAACAACTTACTACTCGCCGAATGTGTTCGGTAGATGCCCGCTGGAAATAGGCGAAGGCGTAGGAGAGGGGTCCAGTCGCGGCTCCGCCACAATATCAGGCGCCGGGAGCTGATCGCCGCCCGTCGCGTGCAATTGGCGCAAGAGACTGGGCCGTTGATCGACCTGACGTTAGATTCTCCACCGGCGCCAGTCGACCTGACGCTGGATTCTCCACGGGCGCCGATCGACTCGACAACCGCTGGCGCCGTTCCGTCCATCATCGACTTGACAGTTGGGGGTTCGCCCGAGCCCTCGACTTCGCGGGGTCCCTCCGCCCAAATACCCGTGTTGCCTTCCTCGCCTCACGCATCGCCTTTGTCCATCTCATACTCCCCCATCTCCCACGCATCCGAACAAACTCCGCAGCCCTTCGCTAGACGACAACTAGTTTACTCGTCATCCCCGGCTCAGACAACTACATCCTCGGTAGATTCAAGGGCAACCACGCCCGAATACTACCGGCCCTATATCGACCCCCCGGTCAGTCCTCCATCCCCGCAACAGCAACTCGACCCTCCGGACAGCGACGAGGAGTGGCCACATCAACAGATTTATCCGAATTACCCGGGATATTATCCCGTATTTATTAGCGACCGGTTCCCTGGTCAACCAAACGTCCCCGAAGGCGAGCCGGTCCCGGAAGAGTATCATACGTTGTTATTTCAAACTATATTTCTCCGCGAGGAATAATGTAACAGCCTCCACTGTATTAAATAAGAAAAAAAAAAGAAAGTGGACGTAAATATAACTCATAAACAATCGATACCAATTGTTTTCCTGACCCCACCGCATCTTAACGTCCCGATCCCGGTTGACTGTCCTAAGAGACCAGTCACAGATCGAAATTGCGAGCGTATCCTGTTGAAGATTTGGCGCACGTTGCCGTTGGGCAACACGGATCCCGACGAGGACGTAACAGTATTCGTGCCAATTATCCAATCGTTTTGCATCGACGGTAGGTAAGGATTCACTTCCCAGCTCCCGCAATGGTTCTTTCCATCGATAATTTGCACGAATACGTGCCATTCGATGTTTCCAATCGTTGTGCATCAACGGTAGGTAAGCATACCGTTGATTCAAAACGATTGGAAATGTCGAACATCACGTATTCGTGCAAATTATCGATAGAAAGAACGATTGCGGGAGATGGGAAGTGAATCCTTACCTACCGTTGATGCAAAACGATTGAAAACATCGAACATTACGTATTCGTGCTAAATATCGATAGAAAGAACGATTGCGGGAGCTGGGAAGTGAATCCTTACCTACCGTTGATGCAAAACGATTGGAAACATCGAATAGCACGTATTCGTGCAAATTATGGATGGAAAGAACGATTGCGGGAGCCGGGAAGTGAATCCTTACCTAACGTTGATGCAAAACGATTGGAAACATCGAACATCACGTATTCGTGCAAATTATCGATAGAAAGAACGATTGCGGGAGCTGGGAAGTGAATCCTTACCTACAGTCGATGCAAAACGATTGCAAACATCGAACATTACGTATTCGTGCAAATTATCCATAGAAAGAACGTTTGCCGGAGCTGGGAAGTGAATACTTACCTACCGTTGATGCAAAACGATTGAAAACATCGAACATTACGTATTCGTGCTAATTATCGATAGAAAGAACGATTGCGGGAGCTGGGAAGTGAATCCTTACCTACCGTCGATGCAAAACGATTGGAAACATCGAATAGCACGTATTCGTGCAAATTATCGATGGAAAGAACGATTGCGGGAGCCGGGAAGTGAATCCTTACCTAACGTTGATGCAAAACGATTGGAAACATCGAACATCACGTATTCGTGCAAATTATCGATAGAAAGAACGATTGCGGGAGCTGGGAAGTGAATCCTTACCTACAGTCGATGCAAAACGATTGCAAACATCGAACATTACGTATTCGTGCAAATTATCCATAGAAAGAACGTTTGCCGGAGCTGGGAAGTGAATACTTACCTACCGTTGATGCAAAACGATTGGAAACATCGAACATTACGTATTCGTGTAAATTATCCATAGAAAGAACGTTTGCGGGAGCTGGGAAGTGAATACTTACCTACCGTTGATGCAAAACGATTGGAAACATCGAATAGCACGTATTCGTGCAAATTATCGATGGTAAGAACGATTGCGGGAGCCGGGAAGTGAATCCTTACCTACCGTTGATGCAAAACGATTGAAAACATCGAATAGCACGTATTCGTGCTAATTATCGATGGAAAGAACCATTGCGGGAGCTGGGAAGTGAATCCTTACCTACCGTTGATGCAAAACGATTGAAAACATCGAACATCACGTATTCGTGCCAATTATCCAATCGTTTTGCATCGACGGTAGGTAAGGATTCACTTCCCAGCTCCCGCAATGGTTCTTTCCATCGATAATTTGCACGAATACGTGCCATTCGATGTTTCCAATCGTTGTGCATCAACGGTAGGTAAGCATACCGTTGATTCAAAACGATTGGAAATGTCGAACATCACGTATTCGTGCAAATTATCGATAGAAAGAACGATTGCGGGAGATGGGAAGTGAATCCTTACCTACCGTTGATGCAAAACGATTGAAAACATCGAACATCACGTATTCGTGCCAATTATCCAATCGTTTTGCATCGACGGTAGGTAAGGATTCACTTCCCAGCTCCCGCAATGGTTCTTTCCATCGATAATTTGCACGAATACGTGCCATTCGATGTTTCCAATCGTTGTGCATCAACGGTAGGTAAGCATACCGTTGATTCAAAACGATTGGAAATGTCGAACATCACGTATTCGTGCAAATTATCGATAGAAAGAACGATTGCGGGAGATGGGAAGTGAATCCTTACCTACCGTTGATGCAAAACGATTGAAAACATCGAACATTACGTATTCGTGCTAATTATCGATAGAAAGAACGATTGCGGGAGCTGGGAAGTGAATCCTTACCTACCGTCGATGCAAAACGATTGGAAACATCGAATAGCACGTATTCGTGCAAATTATCGATGGAAAGAACGATTGCGGGAGCCGGGAAGTGAATCCTTACCTAACGTTGATGCAAAACGATTGGAAACATCGAACATCACGTATTCGTGCAAATTATCGATAGAAAGAACGATTGCGGGAGCTGGGAAGTGAATCCTTACCTACAGTCGATGCAAAACGATTGCAAACATCGAACATTACGTATTCGTGCAAATTAACCATAGAAAGAACGTTTGCCGGAGCTGGGAAGTGAATACTTACCTACCGTTGATGCAAAACGATTGGAAACATCGAATAGCACGTATTCGTGCAAATTATCGATGGTAAGAACGATTGCGGGAGCCGGGAAGTGAATCCTTACCTACCGTTGATGCAAAACGATTGAAAACATCGAACATTACGTATTCGTGCTAATTATCGATAGAAACAACGATTGCGGGAGCTGGGAAGTGAATACTTACCTACCGTTGATGCAAAACGATTGGAAACATCGAACATTACGTATTCGTGTAAATTATCCATAGAAAGAACGTTTGCGGTAGCTGGGAAGTGAATACTTACCTACCGTTGATGCAAAACGATTGGAAACATCGAATAGCACGTATTCGTGCAAATTATCGATGGTAAGAACGATTCCGGGAACCGGGAAGTGAATCCTTACCTACCGTTGATGCAAAACGATTGAAAACATCGAACATTACGTATTCGTGCTAATTATCGATAGAAACAACGATTGCGGGAGCTGGGAAGTGAATCCTTACCTACCGTCGATGCAAAACGATTGGATAATTGGCACGAATACGTGATGTTCGATGTTTCCAATCGTTTTGCATCAACGTTAGGTAAGGATGCACTTCCCGGCTCCCGCAATCGTTCTTTCCATCGATAATTTTCACGAATACGTGCATTCGATGTTTCCAATCGTTTTGCATCAACGGTAGGTAAGTATTCACTTCCCAGCTCCCGCAAACGTTCTTTCTATGGATAATTTACACGAATATGTGATGTTCGATGTTTCCAATCGTTTTGCATCAACGTTAGGTAAGGATTCACTTCCCGGCTCCCGCAATCGTTCTTTCCATCGATAATTTGCACGAATACGTGCTATTCGATGTTTCCAATCGTTTTGCATCGACGGTAGGTAAGGATTCACTTCCCAGCTCCCGCAATCGTTCTTTCTATCGATAATTAGCACGAATACGTAATGTTCGATGTTTTCAATCGTTTTGCATCAACGGTAGGTAAGGATTCACTTCCCGGCTCCCGCAATCGTTCTTACCATCGATAATTTGCACGAATACGTGCTATTCGATGTTTCCAATCGTTTTGCATCAACGGTAGGTAAGTATTCACTTCCCAGCTCCCGCAATCGTTCTTTCTATGGATAATTTGCACGAATACGTAATGTTCGATGTTTGCAATTGTTTTTCATCGACTGTAGGTAAGGATTCACTTCCCGGCTCCCGCAATCGTTCTTTCCATCGATATTTTGCACGAATACGTGCTATTCGATGTTTCCAATCGTTTTGCATCAACGTTAGGTAAGGATTTACTTCCCAGCTCCCGCAATCGTTCTTTCTATCGATAATTTGCACGAATACGTGATGTTCGGAATTTCCAATCGTTTTGAATCAACGGTATGCTTACCTACCGTTGATGCACAACGATTGGAAACATCGAATGGCACGTATTCGTGCAAATAATCGATGGAAAGAACCATTGCGGGAGCTGGGAAGTGAATCCTTACCTACCGCCGATGCAAAACGATTGGATAATTGGCACGAATACGTGATGTTCGATGTTTCCAATCGTTTTGCATCGACGGTAGGTAAGTATTCACTTCCCAGCTCCCGCAATCGTTCTTTCTATGGATAATTTGCACGAATACGTAATGTTCGATGTTTGCAATTGTTTTTCATCGACTGTAGGTAAGGATTCACTTCCCGGCTCCCGCAATCGTTCTTTCCATCGATAATTTGCACGAATACGTGCTATTCGATGTTTCCAATCGTTTTGCATCAACGTTAGGTAAGGATTCACTTCCCAGCTCCCGCAATCGTTCTTTCTATCGATAATTTGCACGAATACGTGATGTTCGGAATTTCCAATCGTTTTGAATCAACGGTATGCTTACCTACCGTTGATGCACAACGCTTGGAAACATCGAATGGCACGTATTCGTGCAAATTATCGATGGAAAGAACCATTGCGGGAGCTGGGAAGTGAATCCTTACCTACCGTCGATGCAAAACGATTGGAAACATCGAACATCACGTATTCGTGCCAATTATCCAATCGTTTTGCATCGACGGTAGGTAAGGATTCACTTCCCAGCTCCCGCAATGGTTCTTTCCATCGATAATTTGCACGAATACGTGCCATTCGATGTTTCCAATCGTTGTGCATCAACGGTAGGTAAGCATACCGTTGATTCAAAACGATTGGAAATGTCGAACATCACGTATTCGTGCAAATTATCGATAGAAAGAACGATTGCGGGAGATGGGAAGTGAATCCTTACCCACCGTTGATGCAAAACGATTGAAAACATCGAACATTACGTATTCGTGCTAATTATCGATAGAAAGAACGATTGCGGGAGCTGGGAAGTGAATCCTTACCTACCGTCGATGCAAAACGATTGGAAACATCGAATAGCACGTATTCGTGCAAATTATCGATGGAAAGAACGATTGCGGGAGCCGGGAAGTGAATCCTTACCTAACGTTGATGCAAAACGATTGGAAACATCGAACATCACGTATTCGTGCAAATTATCGATAGAAAGAACGATTGCGGGAGCTGGGAAGTGAATCCTTACCTACAGTCGATGCAAAACGTTTGCAAACATCGAACATTACGTATTCGTGCAAATTATCCATAGAAAGAACATTTGCCGGAGCTGGGAAGTGAATACTTACCTACCGTTGATGCAAAACGATTGGAAACATCGAATAGCACGTATTCGTGCAAATTATCGATGGAAAGAACGATTGCGGGAGCCGGGAAGTGAATCCTTACCTACAGTCGATGAAAAACAATTGCAAACATCGAACATTACGTATTCGTGCAAATTATCCATAGAAAGAACGCTTGCGGGAGCTGGGAAGTGAATACTTACCTACCGTTGATGCAAAACGATTGGAAACATCGAATAGCACGTATTCGTGCAAATTATGGATGGTAAGAACGATTGCGGGAGCCGGGAAGTGAATCCTTACCTACCGTTGATGCAAAACGATTGAAAACATCGAACATTACGTATTCGTGCTAATTATCGATAGAAAGAACGATTGCGGGAGCTGGGAAGTGAATCCTTACCTACCGTCGATGCAAAACGATTGGAAACATCGAATAGCACGTATTCGTGCAAATTATCGATGGAAAGAACGATTGCGGGAGCCGGGAAGTGAATCCTTACCTAACGTTGATGCAAAACGATTGGAAACATCGAACATCACGTATTCGTGCAAATTATCGATAGAAAGAACGATTGCGGGAGCTGGGAAGTGAATCCTTACCTACAGTCGATGCAAAACGATTGCAAACATCGAACATTACGTATTCGTGCAAATTATCCATAGAAAGAACGTTTGCCGGAGCTGGGAAGTGAATACTTACCTACCGTTGATGCAAAACGATTGGAAACATCGAACATTACGTATTCGTGTAAATTATCCATAGAAAGAACGTTTGCGGGAGCTGGGAAGTGAATACTTACCTACCGTTGATGCAAAACGATTGGAAACATCGAATAGCACGTATTCGTGCAAATTATCGATGGTAAGAACGATTGCGGGAGCCGGGAAGTGAATCCTTACCTACCGTTGATGCAAAACGACTGAAAACATCGAACATTACGTATTCGTGCTAATTATCGATAGAAACAACGATTGCGGGAGCTGGGAAGTGAATACTTACCTACCGTTGATGCAAAACGATTGGAAACATCGAACATTACGTATTCGTGTAAATTATCCATAGAAAGAACGTTTGCGGGAGCTGGGAAGTGAATACTTACCTACCGTTGATGCAAAACGATTGGAAACATCGAATAGCACGTATTCGTGCAAATTATCGATGGTAAGAATGATTGCGGGAGCCGGGAAGTGAATCCTTACCTACCGTTGATGCAAAACGATTGAAAAACATCGAACATTACGTATTCGTGCTAATTATCGATAGAAACAACGATTGCGGGAGCCGGGAAGTGAATCCTTACCTACCGTTGATGCAAAACGATTGAAAACATCGAACATTACGTATTCGTGCTAATTATCGATAGAAACAACGATTGCGGGAGCTGGGAAGTGAATCCTTACCTACCGTCGATGCAAAACGATTGGATAATTGGCACGAATACGTGATGTTCGATGTCTCCAATCGTTTTGCATCAACGTTAGGTAAGAATGCACTTCCCGGCTCCCGCAATCGTTCTTTCCATCGATAATTTTCACGAATACGTGCATTCGATGTTTCCAATCGTTTTGCATCGACGGTAGGTAAGGATTCACTTCCCAGCTCCCGCAATCGTTGTTTCTATCGATAATTAGCACGAATACGTAATGTTCGATGTTTTTCAATCGTTTTGCATCAACGGTAGGTAAGGATTCACTTCCCGGCTCCCGCAATCGTTCTTACCATCGATAATTTGCACGAATACGTGCTATTCGATGTTTCCAATCGTTTTGCATCAACGGTAGGTAAGTATTCACTTCCCAGCTCCCGCAAACGTTCTTTCTATGGATAATTTACACGAATACGTAATGTTCGATGTTTGCAATCGTTTTGCATCAACGTTAGGTAAGGATTCACTTCCCAGCTCCCGCAATCGTTCTTTCTATCGATAATTTGCACGAATACGTGATGTTCGATGTTTCCAATCGTTTTGCATCAACGTTAGGTAAGGATTCACATCCCGGCTCCCGCAATCGTTCTTACCATCGATAATTTGCACGAATACGTGCTATTCGATGTTTCCAATCGTTTTGCATCAACGGTAGGTAAGTATTCACTTCCCAGCTCCGGCAAACGTTCTTTCTATGGATAATTTGCACGAATACGTAATGTTCGATGTTTGCAATCGTTTTGCATCGACTGTAGGTAAGGATTCACTTCCCAGCTCCCGCAATCGTTCTTTCTATCGATAATTTGCACGAATACGTGATGTTCGATGTTTCCAATCGTTTTGCATCAACGTTAGGTAAGGATTCACTTCCCGGCTCCCGCAATCGTTCTTTCCATCGATAATTTGCACGAATACGTGCTATTCGATGTTTCCAATCGTTTTGCATCGACGGTAGGTAAGGATTCACTTCCCAGCTCCCGCAATCGTTCTTTCTATCGATAATTAGCACGAATACGTAATGTTCGATGTTTTCAATCGTTTTGCATCAACGGTAGGTAAGGATTCACTTCCCGGCTCCCGCAATCGTTCTTACCATCGATAATTTGCACGAATACGTGCTATTCGATGTTTCCAATCGTTTTGCATCAACGGTAGGTAAGTATTCACTTCCCAGCTCCCGCAATCGTTCTTACTATGGATAATTTGCACGAATACGTAATGTTCGATGTTTGCAATTGTTTTTCATCGACTGTAGGTAAGGATTCACTTCCCGGCTCCCGCAATCGTTCTTTCCATCGATAATTTGCACGAATACGTGCTATTCGATGTTTCCAATCGTTTTGCATCAACGTTAGGTAAGGATTTACTTCCCAGCTCCCGCAATCGTTCTTTCTATCGATAATTTGCACGAATACGTGATGTTCGGAATTTCCAATCGTTTTGAATCAACGGTATGCTTACCTACCGTTGATGCACAACGATTGGAAACCTCGAATGGCACGTATTCGTGCAAATTATCGATGGAAAGAACCATTGCGGGAGCTGGGAAGTGAATCCTTACCTACCGTCGATGCAAAACGATTGGATAATTGGCACGAATACGTGATGTTCGATGTTTCCAATCGTTTTGCATCGACGGTAGGTAAGGATTCACTTCCCAGCTCCCGCAAAATCGTTCTTTCTATCGATAATTAGCGCGAATACGTAATGTTCGATGTTTTCAATCGTTTTGCATCAACGGTAGGTAAGGATTCACTTCCCGGCTCCCGCAATCGTTCTTACCATCGATAATTTGCACGAATACGTGCTATTCGATGTTTCCAATCGTTTTGCATCAACGGTAGGTAAGTATTCACTTCCCAGCTCCCGCAATCGTTCTTTCTATGGATAATTTGCACGAATACGTAATGTTCGATGTTTGCAATTGTTTTTCATCGACTGTAGGTAAGGATTCACTTCCCGGCTCCCGCAATCGTTCTTTCCATCGATAATTTGCACGAATACGTGCCATTCGATGTTTCCAATCGTTGTGCATCAACGGTAGGTAAGCATACCGTTGATTCAAAACGATTGGAAATGTCGAACATCACGTATTCGTGCAAATTATCGATAGAAAGAACGATTGCGGGAGATGGGAAGTGAATCCTTACCTACCGTTGATGCAAAACGATTGAAAACATCGAACATTACGTATTCGTGCTAATTATCGATAGAAAGAACGATTGCGGGAGCTGGGAAGTGAATCCTTACCTACCGTCGATGCAAAACGATTGGAAACATCGAACATTACGTATTCGTGCTAATTATCGATAGAAACAACGATTGCGGGAGCTGGGAAGTGAATACTTACCTACCGTTGATGCAAAACGATTGGAAACATCGAACATTACGTATTCGTGTAAATTATCCATAGAAAGAACGTTTGCGGGAGCTGGGAAGTGAATACTTACCTACCGTTGATGCAAAACGATTGGAAACATCGAATAGCACGTATTCGTGCAAATTATCGATGGTAAGAACGATTGCGGGAACCGGGAAGTGAATCCTTACCTACCGTTGATGCAAAACGATTGAAAACATCGAACATTACGTATTCGTGCTAATTATCGATAGAAACAACGATTGCGGGAGCTGGGAAGTGAATCCTTACCTACCGTCGATGCAAAACGATTGGATAATTGGCACGAATACGTGATGTTCGATGTTTCCAATCGTTTTGCATCAACGTTAGGTAAGGATGCACTTCCCGGCTCCCGCAATCGTTGTTTCTATCGATAATTAGCACGAATACGTAATGTTCGATGTTTTTCAATCGTTTTGCATCAACGGTAGGTAAGGATTCACTTCCCGGCTCCCGCAATCGTTCTTACCATCGATAATTTGCACGAATACGTGCTATTCGATGTTTGCAATTGTTTTTCATCGACTGTAGGTAAGGATTCACTTCCCGGCTCCCGCAATCGTTCTTTCCATCGATAATTTGCACGAATACGTGCTATTCGATGTTTCCAATCGTTTTGCATCAACGTTAGGTAAGGATTCACTTCCCAGCTCCCGCAATCGTTCTTTCTATCGATAATTTGCACGAATACGTGATGTTCGGAATTTCCAATCGTTTTGAATCAACGGTATGCTTACCTACCGTTGATGCTGTTACGAGCCAGGGCTGTGGGCAACGCCTAGACCGGCGATGTTTATATTACCCAAGGAAAATGGTTGAGAATTTATTAGTAAGGTGCACGGACGAACCTGATGCGAAATCAGGGAGCCGCTGGGATTGATGTATGCGAGGACGAAACCCGATGCGAAATCGGGGAGCCTCAGGAATAGAATCAAGCGCGGACGAACCTGGTGCGAAACCAGGGAGCCGCAGGAGGGTGAAACGTCGTGGACGAACCCGATGCGAAATCGGGGAGCCACTAGGAAAGAGTGCGCAGACGAACCCGGTGCGAAACCGGGGAGCTGCAGGAGGGTGGTTTATTCACAGACGAACCCGGTGCGAAACCGGGGAGCTGTTCGGAGGTTTGGTAAACGTACGGACGAACCTGATGCGAAATCAGGGAGCCGTAGGATACAGACGAACCTGGTGCGAAACCAGGGAGCTGTAGGATGGGTTAGGTTTCGTGGACGAACCCGATGCGAAATCGGGGAGCCACTAGGTTGGAGTAGTTACCTTGTTTTGGATAAGACGTGCGAACGAACCTGATGCGAAATCAGGGAGTCGCAGGAAAAGTTAGTTTGACTCGTAAATAAATAATCGATACAACTCGAGCGGTTAAGTTGTATCTGTGGGACGTTACTACTAATATAAAGGATTACGGAGTAAAGATAGGTTTTAACGAATCTACTCGATTTAATGGTGAACAGTTTATAAGTTTATATTGCAACCAGTTGTTTGTACAAGTGTAATTGTCGCGATATAGTTAAATAGTGTGTGAATTATTACCTAAGCTGCACGGTGTTGACGCACTGGCGATGCGGGGCCTGAGATCGGTTACAAAGTATGCCGAAAGAACTTCAACCGGACTATGCGGATTCTAACGGGTTAACTTTATCTGATTGGTGCCGTAAGCCCAATCCTCGTTGAAATGCAACCGACTCTGTACAAGCGTAACGCGACGTGACTATGCGCGTAGCTGTGTAGTTATGAACCGAAGATGATTAGAAACGGAGGGTTTATATAGTCCCGAAATGTATGGAGGGGCTAATTAGGAACCTCCATAAAAGGTAAGAGCGCAGAGTCTTCGTCAGGTCACGAATGTACCTACTCGGTCGCGATGCAGTTGGTCGATTCTAAAAGGGGTTAACCGTCGTGTGGTATCGAGCTAAATCCTTAGGCGTTTTCCGTTCTTACGCGAGAGCGAACGATGCGTGCGAGCGGAGCGTAAGAGAGTATTATCCATACGTAACATCTCCCCCCCCGAGATAAAACATCGCGTTTTTGCGTGATGCTTTTCAAAGAAAGGAAAACGGTTAAAGATTTATCTACAATTTAAAGGTGTGAAAATTGTCGGGTGTAGTGTATGTGTTTTGTGTACTTAACGCTATTGTGCTTATTGCGGGTCCACTTCAGCTGGTGGTTGAGGTGACGAAACCCAGTTCCATCCAGCCTTGGGCGACGTTGTAAGGGGGTTGACCAGGTAGACGGTCCAAAAGTACGTCAGCGGTTATACCATCCAGTGTCCTCTGGACGTTGGTGAGGCGGCCCCTCCTTTTATTTACTGCCAGCTCTGCAATCTCCATGGCTTCGGGAGCCTCCGTTCGAAGTCGGACGCCGCGGAGCAGGATCCTGACAGCCTGCCAGGGCAAAACCTGGAACCTGGGCGGCAGGGATCTTATTTGTGAGTAATCACACCTGATCATTCTGCCGTGGTCCCCCAGGAACACTGCACAAGATTTCTGCCCCGCTTGACGGACCTCTCCTCGACGCCAAACTCCCGTTGGCTTCTGAACCGCTACAAACTTCCCGGGCCTTACGCAATCTTCTAGTGGCATGTGGAACTGCTCCCGTGTTGCCATGAACCGATTCATGGCTATCGCAAAAGTCAATGCGGTATTGCGAAACTCTTCGATTGTGACCCAAAATGTCATTGGGTTCTCGACGTGCACCACCCGGCATGCCGCGACCGGTCCAAAGTCCTGGATGCTGGTGTTCCGCATGGTTCTGATTCGAGTTCCTCGCCGGGCGTCCAGTTGCGGATGTTATCGTCCGTGATTTCCTTCAACACGAGCTGGTCTAATGCGCGCTTCCTTGACCCTTTTTCGGCTGTTTGTGTTGAAATAGAACAGCGTTTAATCGCTCGTGTCGAGGATTTCCGGCCCTTTGCAACTAGTCCCGTTGTTGTCTGCTCGAACAGATTTGCACTAAGTACGAGTCCTAGTCGTGCCTGTGGTTGCCAAGTACCGTGATGTCCAGTTTGTACTGCAATTGTTCTCGTTCCTTCGTCTGGTTCTGTTTGAGTTGAAGTGTTCTGGTGCATTGATGTGACTTAATAATGAGTCAAGGGTTTCAGGGCACTGCTTATATAAGGCAGAAACCCTTAACGCACCCCCACTCTGTTTTAAAGGAGGCGTGACCCTCGGATGTCCTTGTCTCCTTAGAAGACAGTTGCACTTGGCTTGAAAATCCTTCCTTCTTTAGGTGGAATTGATGGACCGGGGACATTTATTGTCAATTCGTTGTTGTCCTTTGAAAGATAATTTTCGATGGGGGCCTGATGACATTTAGATTTAATAAACAAAAAGACACCCAGGATAATTAGAATAATTAATATGGCTCCAGAGGAGGAGAAAATTGTAGTTTCAAAATATCTCAATGATCTTTGATGGGTCGCCAAATTTCTTGCTCGCTGTTCAATTTCGGAAAGTGATAACGCCGCCGGGAGGTCATCCCAACGAACGGTGATACTCTCGTTCAATTCCAGAGCTTCGAAATGATGTTCAACAACCTCCGGTATTATGGTTGAAAGGTTGTACGATTCAGAAGGATAGTATTCGACGTTCTGTGATGTTCCAATGGTTGCCAATGATTTCAATTGTACTGAATCTATTATTGCCTGACATCCCGGATCCAGTCTGAATACTCCCAAAGCGTAAATATTACGTGCTTCTTGTTTCTTTCCTTTACAGTAGATTTGCGCCTTTTTGCTTTCTGGCATAAAATAGAGCCAGGTGGCCGGTGCATGTAACGTCTGCCAGTATGGTTTTAAAAATGGTGACACTTTAATGTCACAGGTACTCCAACTAATCGAGGTAGGGTTCAACAGCAATGTAGACTCGCAAATTGATTGTCTGTCTGTTTGATACAGTGGCAGAGTAGTTGGTCCAATGAATTGACCATGGTAAAAACGGCTGGACTTTAGGTATTCCTCAGTCGGTGTAAAATACTCCTGTTCGTCTGATGATACCGCAATGTACTGAATTCGTGGTTGGATATATGAAATTACATCTTTTTCTTGAAGTTTGTGTGTCGATGGACAAGGATATATTTTAAACAGTTTGTACGATTTCCGTTCTAACAGAGGTATGGTAAGTTCGAAAAGTATCCTGCCTTTTGTGAAAATCACGTTAAGGTTCGTTATTTTTTCGACCTGTTCGGCGAGTAATTCCTCCGGCGATAAAGGAAACTCATACGCTAGCGTTTGCTTAATTTTATAGGCAGAGTTTAACAACTGTTCAGGTGAAAGAATAGCGGGATGTAAAATTCCTTGTTTTGCTAATAATATTGCGTCTATTAGTAACAACAGATTTGTGCTATAATCATCTACTGCTCTTTCAATTTCTATTACAGAATCCCTTATTGCCGCTTCGAAACGTATTTTACCAATGTCCGATTGTGCTTCATGTAATGCATTGGAATGAGTTGCTAATATTTTAGTCATTTGTGATATAGTTTTCGTTAAATTAACTAATCTTGCATGTGTAACCGAAAACTCCCCTTTGATAATATGTGTCTGGTTCGCTATTAGCTCAGTGATTTCACGTTGATCCTTATAGACTTTATTTAACTCGTTGTTGTAATAATCTGCATCTTCCTGTGTCAATGTTCCGAATAATATTTTGCTGATAGTGCCAACGAAACCAAATGGAACGCTGCGTCGCGGAGATGACGTCCCATAGCGTGAAGTGTCGCCTATTGCGGCACGAATCAATTCGCTGTAACGTTCGGTACTTTCTTCTTTCTTGATTAAACGAGGTCCAAATTCCTTGCTGAGACAGTTAACGGATTCATGACGGTCGCAAAGCTGGTTCATTAACAGTATGTGTTCCTTCACATGTGGTGCGCGGCTAAGGTATCTGTTTACATCCAGGGACGTAACCAAACGCCATTGCGAGTGAAAGGTCCTTATCTCGGATAACTTTTCGTAAAAAAGTCCCGTATTTTGTCCAATCGGTGTTACAGCGGGGGTATCGCTAAGGACAGCGATTGGCAACAGGAGCAAGCAAGCGAAAATCATGATTGATTTCAAACTGTGGACGAAGAATAAGCGTGTTTTAATTTATCTTGGTGTTTGGTAAACAATTTATTGTTTCTCTGTAGTACTACGTTATTCAGGTCTGTTATGTCTACTATCTCGTACGGCCCAATGTAATGTGGATCGAATTTGTTGATACGTGGTTCCATGAGTACGTAAACGGAATCGCCTACATTAAATGTTGCTGGTTTTGCGCGTAGATCGTAATAACCTTTCGATCGGACTTTTGCTTTGTCTAAATTATCTGAGGCTAGATTACGGATGTTGGTCATATGTGTAATTAATTCTGTTAAGTAATCTCCGTATGATTTTAATTTTTCATCAGTTGGAAATGAACTTGGTTCTCGGGCTGGTTTTCCAAAAATTAATTCGTATGGAGTGAAATTTGTTGCTTCATGTACAGATGTATTGTAGGAAAACATTGCAAAAGGTATTAATAAATCCCAATCTTCGTAACTATCCATGTAATGCTTGAGGTATTCGGTGAGTACGATGTGGCTTCGCTCCAATGATCCGTTGGTTTGCGGTCGGTATCCCGAAGTTGTAATTTGCTTGATTTTAAATATTTCGGACAAATTTGTCATAAGGTTTCCAATGAAGCTAGTTCCTTTGTCTGTTAATATTGCGCGAGGTGTACCATAGATTGCGATGAAATATCTAGCAAAAGCATCTGCAATAGTAGCAGCTCGAATATTCGGTATTGCTACTGCCATGCAATATTTAGTTAAATTATCTTGCATAGTGAGAATGTATCTATTTCCACTAGGTGTGATTGGCAAAGGTCCTACTGTATCCAAAGCTATTTTATCAAATGGTCCCATAGGTGTGTCGGTAATTAACATAGGCTGACGAGTTTTTGCTCGAACTAATTTTTGTTCTTGGCAACTTTGACATCTTCGTATGTAATTTTGAATGTCACTGCGCATTTGCGGCCATTGGAATTTCGATCGGATGCGTTTATAAGTCTTCGTGATTCCTTTGTGTCCTCCAATTAAACTATCATGAGCTTCGCGGATTATTTCTTGTCTGTCTTCTATGGATGGTGTAGTGATGACACAATTGCAAACAATAATTTGCTGTGCTGTTCCAGTGAAAACTTCTTCTAACATCTTGAACAATTCATTGACCGGTAGTTTATGGAAATCTCCAGTTGCTGATATTCGAAATGATTTGATATGGTGTTGACTTAAGGTGTCTCTAAGAATTTTCAAACCCGTGAGGATGTCTGATTTTTTAACGCTATCATAAAAATTGTCGGAAACTACTATGCTGAAAGATTTATACAATCCATTATCCAAAGTTACTATATGTCCCTTTTCTGGTCGTTTTGCGAGAAGGTCCTGTTTATTTATTGTCTCGGTGTCCACCAACAGTTTTCCAATGTTGGTTTGTAAATTACAGTCGGCAGATATAAAATGTACACAGTGTCCTATTTCAGCTGTGAGGGTGTTCGGTGAAACAGTAATTTTATGCAGCTGTGCAGATATTACCTCCTCCAGATCATCTTCATCAGACGTTTTTTCCAAATCCGAGGCGATGAATGGATAAGGGTCGAGCGTATGGTCTAGCAAATCATGTCGAGTCGAACCGTTATCGGGTGACCGTATGACACTTGCTTCGGCAAGGGTCCTTGCAGGTAGCTGGTTTGCTGGGGCTTGTAAAACTACACTTGGCATTGGTGTCAACCCTTGCGGTGTACTAAACAAGTCGTGGCGAACATTATTTGTATACTTTATTACAGTGTCTTCGAGTGGTTCTTCCAAAGATAACGAATCGTCGTGTAGGGTCTGGTCTTCGTGTGAAGGCAAAATTCGAGTAGAATTTGCTGCTGGTACAAAACTATTTATAGTTTCCAGGCGCTCATCTGGCATCGATATCTCCTGAGACAGGCTCGGAAACGATCGATTTCTGTCTATAATCGGCGAATGTTGGACCTTTCCATATGCGGCCTGTTCTGTTTCGTCGGAGCTGCTGCTATCCCGATACTTCGGACGGGTTTCTCTATCTCGTCGCGACTGTCTAACACGTTGTCCAATTGAATCAGTATTTGGATCTATTTTAGGTATCTGTATTTTGAATTCGGAATCTCTGCATTCTCGTGGCATCAATGGTAAACAAACTGATACGGGGTTACGCGACAAAGCGTCTGCGTTTTTATTCGTTTTTCCGGCTTTATGAACGACTTGATACTCGTATTCTAAGAGTCTAAGTTTCCATTTCATGAGTCTAGAAGTTGGATCTTTAACAGAATGTAACCAAACTAACGGTCTATGATCTGTAACGAGTGTGAATTTAGTTCCATAAATGTAAGGCCTGAAGTATCTTACGGCGTAAACCATTGCCAAACATTCCTTTTCTGTAGCTGAATAATTTTTCTCAGGTTTATTTAAGCTGCGAGACGCGTACGCAATCGGCAGATCGTTTCCTATCTCTCCTTGACTGAGCACGGCTCCAATTGCATATTCGGATGCATCTGTTGTAACGATGAATGGTTTATCAAAATCTGGATATTGTAGAATGGGTTGCTGGCACAATTCGCTGCGTAATTGTTTGAAAGCTTGATCTTGTTCTTCTGTCCACTTGAATTTGATACCTTTCCCTAACAGGTTAATTAGAGGTTTTGCTATTAAGGTGAAATTGGGTACGAATCTTCGGTAATATCCCACAAGTCCTAGGAATTGTTGAATATTCTTCTGTGTAGTAGGTGTGGGAAAATCCTGAACGGATTTTAATTTCCTAGGGTCAGGTCTGACTCCGTCTTTCGATATAATGTGTCCAAGATATGCAACTTCCTTCCGTAGGAATTCGCATTTATTGGTCTGAAGGGTTAATCCATGATCTTTAAGGCGGTTCAATAATTTTTTAACTTTAATGTTGTGTTCTTGTAACGATGAAGCGTATACTACTATGTCGTCCAAGTAAACAAAAAGATCTGTCCCTTGAAGTCCAGTGAGTACTTGATCCATAAGGCGTTGAAAAGTGGGTGGTGCGTTCTTCAATCCGAAAGGCATCAGAGAAAATTCGTAATGTCCATTCGGGGTTGTGAAAGCAGTTTTCGGTTTATCTTTTGGATCCATTTCTATCTGATGAAATCCACTTGCGAGATCAAAAACTGAGAAGTATTTGGCTCCTCCTAATCGGTCTAAAATTTCCGTGATTTGAGGTAATGGGTATTTATCGGAAATTGTTTTTTCGTTGAGTGCACGAAAATCTATTACCAAACGCCAGCGTTTAACTCCCTGTGCGTCTGCTTTCTTTGGAACAATCCATAATGGTGAATTATACGGAGATTTAGAGTGATCAATTATGCCTGCAGATAGCATAGTGCTGATCTGTTTTTGAATTTCTTTTTGATGTACCGGCGGATAACGATATTGCCTGGTATTAATTGGAATATCATTAGTTGTATGAATAGAATGATTAAAGTCACGAGCCTTCCCGAGTTTATCTCCTGGAAGGAAAAATCGATCAGGAAATTCTTCCACTAAATCTGTCACGAAATTCCGTTCCTCCTTATTTAAATGGTTTAAATTGAGAGTTTGTAAAATTCCATGTATCCTGTCTTTCCTAATCTTGAAGCTCGACGGGTGTTCCATTTCTGAATAAGAATCTTCTTCTGATGAACTCAAGATATCATAGGGCTCCAATAACTGAGGCTCTATCTCTACTTCAATTGCTTCTTCACTGGTGTTTATCGCCATAACGTGACACTTTCCGTCGTTGTTGGTCACGACTGCTTCCCCTATGTAAAGATGTTCGTGGGTTTTTATGCGTGGTAGGTACCCTTCCTTCATCTTCACATTTGCTACTCTTACAGCAATCTGTTGTGATGTTCTAGGTTTGATACAATATTTTGTAGCTGCCTGTTGCTCCTTAATTTGTTGAGGTAAATCTTGATAATTTGAAAAACGTAATGGTCGGATTGGTTTATTTTTTAATGTTAAGGTTCCATGATAGTAGGAAATTTCAGCTTCTTCCTGTTTTAGAAACGGGCTTCCGATAAGTCCATCTGCGTCTATTGCAAGATTTTTCACCACATAGAAAAATGCTGGAGATCCGTGGATGTGTAAAATTGTAGTTCCCAGAGTGTGAATCGGCGTTGTAGTGAGTCCTGTTAACTCGATTTCTTCTCTTGAAATTATTTCTGCGGTTTTTCCGAGTACGTCGATGACCACCAGATTAACAGCTGCTCCACCATCAATTAAGAATTCTCCCGTTCCTGATTCCAGTTCCGGTACCTTGATCTTGATTCTTGGTGCAGGTGCTTCCTTGATGAGTCTTCTTTCTTCTCGTCGCTGAATCGGATTTTCCTTCGGCGATCTTCCTCGTTTCCGCTCATCGTGTCGCCTGTACGTTGAGCGCGATTGAAGTTTAAAGTATTGCTTGATTCAACGGATGAATCCCGTGAATCCCGGCGATAATGCGGACTGCGCGGACGATTCCTACATGACTTCCCGTCATGTCCAGCAATGCCACAATGCCAACAATATAAATCTGACTTACGATTTTTGTCAGGATTCTTAAGAATTGAAATTTTTTTATCTCGATCATCTACTGATGAATCGCGATGATTAGAAGGGGATCTCGAGGGGGTCCTTTGTCGTAAAGTCCAGGCCGTCGTACGTCCTTGCCTCTCTCGTTCCTCTTCAAATTCAGATGTTCTCCCTGGTCGTTCCCTGAACCGATCATATCTGTTCGGAGACAGTGGATACGACACTTCGCGGTCGTGATTATGATAATCCCGATCGTAACGATCTCGGCGTGACCGTCTAGAAGGTGATTCTCTGGATGGCGACCGTTGCCGATTACTTAACTTCCTGTCAATATGCAGCACGGCGTCGTAAGCCTGTTCAAGCGTTTCCAAATCTTGAAGTCGAGCCGACTCTTTCCAGGAAATTCGATCCGGTAAACCATCGATGAAGTTTTCTTTGACGTCCTTTTCCATTTCTTTGACGAATTCTTCAGCGTGATCCAGATATCTTTCCCGGATAGCTCCGCGCGTACAATAAACAAGATGACTCGTTCTATCGACGTATCGTCGAATACTTTCACCTTCGCGAATACGTAGTTTCGCGATTTCAACTTGAAAATGTGACAAATCTCTACCAGGCGCGAATCTCTTTTTTAAGTGTTTAATTAATGCCTTAACAGAGTCGAATTTATGCTCTATCGTGCATCTACGTGCTGGACCGATGAGTTTAGTTAAAACAATGGCAAGATACTCCGCTTCCGTACCCTCAGGAATCAAAGTTAACCCGTTTTCCACATGTTGTGCAAAGTGCGTCAACGATGGCTTTTCTCCGTCAAAAGTCGGAATGGACAAAGTGATATTCTGTATACACGTCCGTTGCGTTAAGAGTGTCATTGTATTAGCAATCGAAGCTGTCAAGTTTAGCATCTCACTAGCAGAGACGTTCGCTTGTGGATTTGCCATTTTGGAAATTACTAAAGTAACTAACTAGAGAAAACTAGTATATTGTAAAAATGTTCACCTACGAGTAATAGAACGTATTTTAAAAACCAAAATTTACGGTAATTCTAAATTAGCAGTATCCCACCGCTGTCACCAGTTTGTTACGAGCCAGGGCTGTGGGCAACGCCTAGACCGGCGATGTTTATATTACCCAAGGAAAATGGTTGAGAATTTATTAGTAAGGTGCACGGACGAACCTGATGCGAAATCAGGGAGCCGCTGGGATTGATGTATGCGAGGACGAAACCCGATGCGAAATCGGGGAGCCTCAGGAATAGAATCAAGCGCGGACGAACCTGGTGCGAAACCAGGGAGCCGCAGGAGGGTGAAACGTCGTGGACGAACCCGATGCGAAATCGGGGAGCCACTAGGAAAGAGTGCGCAGACGAACCCGGTGCGAAACCGGGGAGCTGCAGGAGGGTGGTTTATTCACAGACGAACCCGGTGCGAAACCGGGGAGCTGTTCGGAGGTTTGGTAAACGTACGGACGAACCTGATGCGAAATCAGGGAGCCGTAGGATACAGACGAACCTGGTGCGAAACCAGGGAGCTGTAGGATGGGTTAGGTTTCGTGGACGAACCCGATGCGAAATCGGGGAGCCACTAGGTTGGAGTAGTTACCTTGTTTTGGATAAGACGTGCGAACGAACCTGATGCGAAATCAGGGAGTCGCAGGAAAAGTTAGTTTGACTCGTAAATAAATAATCGATACAACTCGAGCGGTTAAGTTGTATCTGTGGGACGTTACTACTAATATAAAGGATTACGGAGTAAAGATTGGTTTTAACGAATCTACTCGATTTAATGGTGAACAGTTTATAAGTTTATATTGCAACCAGTTGTTTGTACAAGTGTAATTGTCGCGATATAGTTAAATAGTGTGTGAATTATTACCTAAGCTGCACGGTGTTGACGCACTGGCGATGCGGGGCCTGAGATCGGTTACAAAGTATGCCGAAAGAACTTCAACCGGACTATGCGGATTCTAACGGGTTAACTTTATCTGATTGGTGCCGTAAGCCCAATCCTCGTTGAAATGCAACCGACTCTGTACAAGCGTAACGCGACGTGACTATGCGCGTAGCTGTGTAGTTATGAACCGAAGATGATTAGAAACGGAGGGTTTATATAGTCCCGAAATGTATGGAGGGGCTAATTAGGAACCTCCATAAAAGGTAAGAGCGCAGAGTCTTCGTCAGGTCACGAATGTACCTACTCGGTCGCGATGCAGTTGGTCGATTCTAAAAGGGGTTAACCGTCGTGTGGTATCGAGCTAAATCCTTAGGCGTTTTCCGTTCTTACGCGAGAGCGAACGATGCGTGCGAGCGGAGCGTAAGAGAGTATTATCCATACGTAACAATGCACAACGCTTGGAAACATCGAATGGCACGTATTCGTGCAAATTATCGATGGAAAGAACCATTGCGGGAGCTGGGAAGTGAATCCTTACCTACCGTCGATGCAAAACGATTGGAAACATCGAACATCACGTATTCGTGCCAATTATCCAATCGTATTGCATCGACGGTAGGTAAGGATTCACTTCCCAGCTCCCGCAATGGTTCTTTCCATCGATAATTTGCACGAATACGTGCCATTCGATGTTTCCAATCGTTGTGCATCAACGGTAGGTAAGCATACCGTTGATTCAAAACGATTGGAAATGTCGAACATCACGTATTCGTGCAAATTATCGATAGAAAGAACGATTGCGGGAGATGGGAAGTGAATCCTTACCTACCGTTGATGCAAAACGATTGAAAACATCGAACATTACGTTTTCGTGCTAATTATCGATAGAAAGAACGATTGCGGGAGCTGGGAAGTGAATCCTTACCTACCGTCGATGCAAAACGATTGGAAACATCGAATAGCACGTATTCGTGCAAATTATCGATGGAAAGAACGATTGCGGGAGCCGGGAAGTGAATCCTTACCTAACGTTGATGCAAAACGATTGGAAACATCGAACATCACGTATTCGTGCAAATTATCGATAGAAAGAACGATTGCGGGAGCTGGGAAGTGAATCCTTACCTACAGTCGATGCAAAACGATTGCAAACATCGAACATTACGTATTCGTGCAAATTATCCATAGAAAGAACGTTTGCCGGAGCTGGGAAGTGAATACTTACCTACCGTTGATGCAAAACGATTGGAAACATCGAACATTACGTATTCGTGTAAATTATCCATAGAAAGAACGTTTGCGGGAGCTGGGAAGTGAATACTTACCTACCGTTGATGCAAAACGATTGGAAACATCGAATAGCACGTATTCGTGCAAATTATCGATGGTAAGAACGATTGCGGGAGCCGGGAAGTGAATCCTTACCTACCGTTGATGCAAAACGATTGAAAACATCGAACATTACGTATTCGTGCTAATTATCGATAGAAACATCGATTGCGGGAGCTGGGAAGTGAATACTTACCTACCGTTGATGCAAAACGATTGGAAACATCGAACATTACGTATTCGTGTAAATTATCCATAGAAAGAACGTTTGCGGGAGCTGGGAAGTGAATACTTACCTACCGTTGATGCAAAACGATTGGAAGCATCGAATAGCACGTATTCGTGCAAATTATCGATGGTAAGAACGATTGCGGGAACCGGGAAGTGAATCCTTACCTACCGTTGATGCAAAACGATTGAAAACATCGAACATTACGTATTCGTGCTAATTATCGATAGAAACAACGATTGCGGGAGCTGGGAAGTGAATCCTTACCTACCGTCGATGCAAAACGATTGGATAATTGGCACGAATACGTGATGTTCGATGTTTCCAATCGTTTTGCATCAACGTTAGGTAAGGATGCACTTCCCGGCTCCCGCAATCGATCTTTCCATCGATAATTTTCACGAATACGTGCATTCGATGTTTCCAATCGTTTTGCATCGACGGTAGGTAAGGATTCACTTCCCAGCTCCCGCAATCGTTGTTTCTATCGATAATTAGCACGAATACGTAATGTTCGATGTTTTTCAATCGTTTTGCATCAACGGTAGGTAAGGATTCACTTCCCGGCTCCCGCAATCGTTCTTACCATCGATAATTTGCACGAATACGTGCTATTCGATGTTTCCAATCGTTTTGCATCAACGGTAGGTAAGTATTCACTTCCCAGCTCCCGCAAACGTTCTTTCTATGGATAATTTACACGAATACGTGATGTTCGATGTTTCCAATCGTTTTGCATCAACGTTAGGTAAGGATTCACTTCCCGGCTCCCGCAATCGTTCTTTCCATCGATAATTTGCACGAATACGTGCTATTCGATGTTTCGAATCGTTTTGCATCGACGGTAGGTAAGGATTCACTTCCCAGCTCCCGCAATCGTTCTTTCTATCGATAATTAGCACGAATACGTAATGTTCGATGTTTTCAATCGTTTTGCATCAACGGTAGGTAAGGATTCACTTCCCGGCTCCCGCAATCGTTCTTACCATCGATAATTTGCACGAATACGTGCTATTCGATGTTACCAATCGTTTTGCATCATCGGTAGGTAAGTATTCACTTCCCAGCTCCCGCAATCGTTCTTTCTATCGATAATTTGCACGAATACGTGATGTTCGGAATTTCCAATCGTTTTGAATCAACGGTATGCTTACCTACCGTTGATGCACAACGATTGGAAACATCGAATGGCACGTATTCGTGCAAATTATCGATGGAAAGAACCATTGCGGGAGCTGGGAAGTGAATCCTTACCTACCGTCGATGCAAAACGATTGGATAATTGGCACGAATACGTGATGTTCGATGTTTCCAATCGTTTTGCATCGACGGTAGGTAAGGATTCACTTCCCAGCTCCCGCAAAATCGTTCTTTCTATCGATAATTAGCACGAATACGTAATGTTCGATGTTTTCAATCGTTTTGCATCAACGGTAGGTAAGGATTCACTTCCCGGCTCCCGCAATCGTTCTTACCATCGATAATTTGCACGAATACGTGCTATTCGATGTTACCAATCGTTTTGCATCATCGGTAGGTAAGTATTCACTTCCCAGCTCCCGCAATCGTTCGTTCTATGGATAATTTGCACGAATACGTAATGTTCGATGTTTGCAATTGTTTTTCATCGACTGTAGGTAAGGATTCACTTCCCGGCTCCCGCAATCGTTCTTTCCATCGATAATTTGCACGAATACGTGCTATTCGATGTTTCCAATCGTTTTGCATCAACGTTAGGTAAGGATTCACTTCCCAGCTCCCGCAATCGTTCTTTCTATCGATAATTTGCACGAATACGTGCCATTCGATGTTTCCAATCGTTGTGCATCAACGGTAGGTAAGCATACCGTTGATTCAAAACGATTGGAAATGTCGAACATCACGTATTCGTGCAAATTATCGATAGAAAGAACGATTGCGGGAGATGGGAAGTGAATCCTTACCTACCGTTGATGCAAAACGATTGAAAACATCGAACATTACGTATTCGTGCTAATTATCGATAGAAAGAACGATTGCGGGAGCTGGGAAGTGAATCCTTACCTACCGTCGATGCAAAACGATTGGAAACATCGAATAGCACGTATTCGTGCAAATTATCGATGGAAAGAACGATTGCGGGAGCCGGGAAGTGAATCCTTACCTAACGTTGATGCAAAACGATTGGAAACATCGAACATCACGTATTCGTGCCAATTATCCAATCGTATTGCATCGACGGTAGGTAAGGATTCACTTCCCAGCTCCCGCAATGGTTCTTTCCATCGATAATTTGCACGAATACGTGCCATTCGATGTTTCCAATCGTTGTGCATCAACGGTAGGTAAGCATACCGTTGATTCAAAACGATTGGAAATGTCGAACATCACGTATTCGTGCAAATTATCGATAGAAAGAACGATTGCGGGAGATGGGAAGTGAATCCTTACCTACCGTTGATGCAAAACGATTGAAAACATCGAACATTACGTATTCGTGCTAATTATCGATAGAAAGAACGATTGCGGGAGCTGGGAAGTGAATCCTTACCTACCGTCGATGCAAAACGATTGGAAACATCGAATAGCACGTATTCGTGCAAATTATCGATGGAAAGAACGATTGCGGGAGCCGGGAAGTGAATCCTTACCTAACGTTGATGCAAAACGATTGGAAACATCGAACATCACGTATTCGTGCAAATTATCGATAGAAAGAACGATTGCGGGAGCTGGGAAGTGAATCCTTACCTACAGTCGATGCAAAACGATTGCAAACATCGAACATTACGTATTCGTGCAAATTATCCATAGAAAGAACGTTTGCCGGAGCTGGGAAGTGAATACTTACCTACCGTTGATGCAAAACGATTGGAAACATCGAACATTACGTATTCGTGTAAATTATCCATAGAAAGAACGTTTGCGGGAGCTGGGAAGTGAATACTTACCTACCGTTGATGCAAAACGATTGGAAACATCGAATAGCACGTATTCGTGCAAATTATCGATGGTAAGAACGATTGCGGGAGCCGGGAAGTGAATCCTTACCTACCGTTGATGCAAAACGATTGAAAACATCGAACATTACGTATTCGTGCTAATTATCGATAGAAACATCGATTGCGGGAGCTGGGAAGTGAATACTTACCTACCGTTGATGCAAAACGATTGGAAACATCGAACATTACGTATTCGTGCTAATTATCGATAGAAACAACGATTGCGGGAGCTGGGAAGTGAATCCTTACCTACCGTCGATGCACAACGATTGGAAACATCGAATGGCACGTATTCGTGCAAATTATCGATGGAAAGAACCATTGCGGGAGCTGGGAAGTGAATCCTTACCTACCGTCGATGCAAAACGATTGGATAATTGGCACGAATACGTGATGTTCGATGTTTCCAATCGTTTTGCATCGACGGTAGGTAAGGATTCACTTCCCAGCTCCCGCAAAATCGTTCTTTCTATCGATAATTAGCACGAATACGTAATGTTCGATGTTTTCAATCGTTTTGCATCAACGGTAGGTAAGGATTCACTTCCCGGCTCCCGCAATCGTTCTTACCATCGATAATTTGCACGAATACGTGCTATTCGATGTTACCAATCGTTTTGCATCATCGGTAGGTAAGTATTCACTTCCCAGCTCCCGCAATCGTTCGTTCTATGGATAATTTGCACGAATACGTAATGTTCGATGTTTGCAATTGTTTTTCATCGACTGTAGGTAAGGATTCACTTCCCGGCTCCCGCAATCGTTCTTTCCATCGATAATTTGCACGAATACGTGCTATTCGATGTTTCCAATCGTTTTGCATCAACGTTAGGTAAGGATTCACTTCCCAGCTCCCGCAATCGTTCTTTCTATCGATAATTTGCACGAATACGTGCCATTCGATGTTTCCAATCGTTGTGCATCAACGGTAGGTAAGCATACCGTTGATTCAAAACGATTGGAAATGTCGAACATCACGTATTCGTGCAAATTATCGATAGAAAGAACGATTGCGGGAGATGGGAAGTGAATCCTTACCTACCGTTGATGCAAAACGATTGAAAACATCGAACATTACGTATTCGTGCTAATTATCGATAGAAAGAACGATTGCGGGAGCTGGGAAGTGAATCCTTACCTACCGTCGATGCAAAACGATTGGAAACATCGAATAGCACGTATTCGTGCAAATTATCGATGGAAAGAACGATTGCGGGAGCCGGGAAGTGAATCCTTACCTAACGTTGATGCAAAACGATTGGAAACATCGAACATCACGTATTCGTGCCAATTATCCAATCGTATTGCATCGACGGTAGGTAAGGATTCACTTCCCAGCTCCCGCAATGGTTCTTTCCATCGATAATTTGCACGAATACGTGCCATTCGATGTTTCCAATCGTTGTGCATCAACGGTAGGTAAGCATACCGTTGATTCAAAACGATTGGAAATGTCGAACATCACGTATTCGTGCAAATTATCGATAGAAAGAACGATTGCGGGAGATGGGAAGTGAATCCTTACCTACCGTTGATGCAAAACGATTGAAAACATCGAACATTACGTATTCGTGCTAATTATCGATAGAAAGAACGATTGCGGGAGCTGGGAAGTGAATCCTTACCTACCGTCGATGCAAAACGATTGGAAACATCGAATAGCACGTATTCGTGCAAATTATCGATGGAAAGAACGATTGCGGGAGCCGGGAAGTGAATCCTTACCTAACGTTGATGCAAAACGATTGGAAACATCGAACATCACGTATTCGTGCAAATTATCGATAGAAAGAACGATTGCGGGAGCTGGGAAGTGAATCCTTACCTACAGTCGATGCAAAACGATTGCAAACATCGAACATTACGTATTCGTGCAAATTATCCATAGAAAGAACGTTTGCCGGAGCTGGGAAGTGAATACTTACCTACCGTCGATGCAAAACGATTGGAAACATCGAACATTACGTATTCGTGTAAATTATCCATAGAAAGAACGTTTGCGGGAGCTGGGAAGTGAATACTTACCTACCGTTGATGCAAAACGATTGGAAACATCGAATAGCACGTATTCGTGCAAATTATCGATGGTAAGAACGATTGCGGGAGCCGGGAAGTGAATCATTACCTACCGTTGATGCAAAACGATTGAAAACATCGAACATTACGTATTCGTGCTAATTATCGATAGAAACATCGATTGCGGGAGCTGGGAAGTGAATACTTACCTACCGTTGATGCAAAACGATTGGAAACATCGAACATTACGTATTCGTGTAAATTATCCATAGAAAGAACGTTTGCGGGAGCTGGGAAGTGAATACTTACCTACCGTTGATGCAAAACGATTGGAAACATCGAATAGCACGTATTCGTGAAAATTATCGATGGTAAGAACGATTGCGGGAACCGGGAAGTGAATCCTTACCTACCGTTGATGCAAAACGATTGAAAACATCGAACATTACGTATTCGTGCTAATTATCGATAGAAACAACGATTGCGGGAGCTGGGAAGTGAATCCTTACCTACCGTCGATGCAAAACGATTGGATAATTGGCACGAATACGTGATGTTCGATGTTTCCAATCGTTTTGCATCAACGTTAGGTAAGGATGCACTTCCCGGCTCCCGCAATCGATCTTTCCATCGATAATTTTCACGAATACGTGCATTCGATGTTTCCAATCGTTTTGCATCGACGGTAGGTAAGGATTCACTTCCCAGCTCCCGCAATCGTTGTTTCTATCGATAATTAGCACGAATACGTAATGTTCGATGTTTTTCAATCGTTTTGCATCAACGGTAGGTAAGGATTCACTTCCCGGCTCCCGCAATCGTTCTTACCATCGATAATTTGCACGAATACGTGCTATTCGATGTTTCCAATCGTTTTGCATCAACGGTAGGTAAGTATTCACTTCCCAGCTCCCGCAAACGTTCTTTCTATGGATAATTTACACGAATACGTGATGTTCGATGTTTCCAATCGTTTTGCATCAACGTTAGGTAAGGATTCACTTCCCGGCTCCCGCAATCGTTCTTTCCATCGATAATTTGCACGAATACGTGCTATTCGATGTTTCGAATCGTTTTGCATCGACGGTAGGTAAGGATTCACTTCCCAGCTCCCGCAATCGTTCTTTCTATCGATAATTAGCACGAATACGTAATGTTCGATGTTTTCAATCGTTTTGCATCAACGGTAGGTAAGGATTCACTTCCCGGCTCCCGCAATCGTTCTTACCATCGATAATTTGCACGAATACGTGCTATTCGATGTTTCCAATCGTTTTGCATCAACGGTAGGTAAGTATTCACTTCCCAGCTCCCGCAATCGTTCTTTCTATGGATAATTTGCACGAATACGTAATGTTCGATGTTTGCAATTGTTTTTCATCGACTGTAGGTAAGGATTCACTTCCCGGCTCCCGCAATCGTTCTTTCCATCGATAATTTGCACGAATACGTGCTATTCGATGTTTCCAATCGTTTTGCATCAACGTTAGGTAAGGATTTACTTCCCAGCTCCCGCAATCGTTCTTTCTATCGATAATTTGCACGAATACGTGATGTTCGGAATTTCCAATCGTTTTGAATCAACGGTATGCTTACCTACCGTTGATGCACAACGATTGGAAACATCGAATGGCACGTATTCGTGCAAATTATCGATGGAAAGAACCATTGCGGGAGCTGGGAAGTGAATCCTTACCTACCGCCGATGCAAAACGATTGGATAATTGGCACGAATACGTGATGTTCGATGTTTCCAATCGTTTTGCATCGACGGTAGGTAAGGATTCACTTCCCAGCTCCCGCAAAATCGTTCTTTCTATCGATAATTAGCACGAATACGTAATGTTCGATGTTTTAAATCGTTTTGCATCAACGGTAGGTAAGGATTCACTTCCCGGCTCCCGCAATCGTTCTTACCATCGATAATTTGCACGAATACGTGCTATTCGATGTTTCCAATCGTTTTGCATCAACGGTAGGTAAGTATTCACTTCCCAGCTCCCGCAATCGTTCTTTCTAAGGATAATTTGCACGAATACGTAATGTTCGATGTTTGCAATTGTTTTTCATCGACTGTAGGTAAGGATTCACTTCCCGGCTCCCGCAATCGTTCTTTCCATCGATAATTTGCACGAATACGTGCTATTCGATGTTTCCAATCGTTTTGCATCAACGTTAGGTAAGGATTCACTTCCCAGCTCCCGCAATCGTTCTTTCTATCGATAATTTGCACGAATACGTGATGTTCGGAATTTCCAATCGTTTTGAATCAACGGTATGCTTACCTACCGTTGATGCACAACGCTTGGAAACATCGAATGGCACGTATTCGTGCAAATTATCGATGGAAAGAACCATTGCGGGAGCTGGGAAGTGAATCCTTACCTACCGTCGATGCAAAACGATTGGAAACATCGAACATCACGTATTCGTGCCAATTATCCAATCGTTTTGCATCGACGGTAGGTAAGGATTCACTTCCCAGCTCCCGCAATGGTTCTTTCCATCGATAATTTGCACGAATACGTGTCATTCGATATTTCCAATCGTTGTGCATCAACGGTAGGTAAGCATACCGTTGATTCAAAACGATTGGAAATGTCGAACATCACGTATTCGTGCAAATTATCGATAGAAAGAACGATTGCGGGAGATGGGAAGTGAATCCTTACCTACCGTTGATGCAAAACGATTGAAAACATCGAACATCACGTATTCGTGCCAATTATCCAATCGTTTTGCATCGACGGTAGGTAAGGATTCACTTCCCAGCTCCCGCAATGGTTCTATCCATCGATAATTTGCACGAATACGTGCCATTCGATGTTTCCAATCGTTGTGCATCAACGGTAGGTAAGCATACCGTTGATTCAAAACGATTGGAAATGTCGAACATCACGTATTCGTGCAAATTATCGATAGAAAGAACGATTGCGGGAGATGGGAAGTGAATCCTTACCTACCGTTGATGCAAAACGATTGAAAACATCGAACATTACGTATTCGTGCTAATTATCGATAGAAAGAACGATTGCGGGAGCTGGGAAGTGAATCCTTACCTACCGTCGATGCAAAACGATTGGAAACATCGAATAGCACGTATTCGTGCAAATTATCGATGGAAAGAACGATTGCGGGAGCCGGGAAGTGAATCCTTACCTAACGTTGATGCAAAACGATTGGAAACATCGAACATCACGTATTCGTGCAAATTATCGATAGAAAGAACGATTGCGGGAGCTGGGAAGTGAATCCTTACCTACAGTCGATGCAAAACGATTGCAAACATCGAACATTACGTATTCGTGCAAATTATCCATAGAAAGAACGTTTGCCGGAGCTGGGAAGTGAATACTTACCTACCGTTGATGCAAAACGATTGGAAACATCGAACATTACGTATTCGTGTAAATTATCCATAGAAAGAACGTTTGCGGGAGCTGGGAAGTGAATACTTACCTACCGTTGATGCAAAACGATTGGAAACATCGAATAGCACGTATTCGTGCAAATTATCGATGGTAAGAACGATTGCGGGAGCCGGGAAGTGAATCCTTACCTACCGTTGATGCAAAACGATTGAAAACATCGAACATTACGTATTCGTGCTAATTATCGATAGAAACAACGATTGCGGGAGCTGGGAAGTGAATACTTACCTACCGTTGATGCAAAACGATTGGAAACATCGAACATTACGTATTCGTGTAAATTATCCATAGAAAGAACGTTTGCGGGAGCTGGGAAGTGAATACTAACCTACCGTTGATGCAAAACGATTGGAAACATCGAATAGCACGTATTCGTGCAAATTATCGATGGTAACAACGATTGCGGGAACCGGGAAGTGAATCCTTACCTACCGTTGATGCAAAACGATTGAAAACATCGAACATTACGTATTCGTGCTAATTATCGATAGAAACAACGATTGCGGGAGCTGGGAAGTGAATCCTTACCTACCGTCGATGCAAAACGATTGGATAATTGGCACGAATACGTGATGTTCGATGTTTCCAATCGTTTTGCATCAACGTTAGGTAAGGATGCACTTCCCGGCTCCCGCAATCGTTCTTTCCATCGATAATTTTCACGAATTCGTGCATTCGATGTTTCCAATCGTTTTGCATCGACGGTAGGTAAGGATTCACATCCCAGCTCCCGCAATCGTTGTTTCTATCGATAATTAGCACGAATACGTAATGTTCGATGTTTTTCAATCGTTTTGCATCAACGGTAGATAAGGATTCACTTCCCGGCTCCCGCAATCGTTCTTACCATCGATAATTTGCACGAATACGTGCTATTCGATGTTTCCAATCGTTTTGCATCAACGTTAGGTAAGGATTCACTTCCCGGCTCCCGCAATCGTTCTTTCCATCGATAATTTGCACGAATACGTGCTATTCGATGTTTCCAATCGTTTTGCATCGACGGTAGGTAAGGATTCACTTCCCAGCTCCCGCAATCGTTCTTTCTATCGATAATTAGCACGAATACGTAATGTTCGATGTTTTCAATCGTTTTGCATCAACGGTAGGTAAGGATTCACTTCCCGGCTACCGCAATCGTTCTTACCATCGATAATTTGCACGAATACGTGCTATTCGATGTTTCCAATCGTTTTGCATCAACGGTAGGTAAGTATTCACTTCCCAGCTCCCGCAATCGTTCTTTCTATGGATAATTTGCACGAATACGTAATGTTCGATGTTTGCAATTGTTTTTCATCGACTGTAGGTAAGGATTCACTTCCCGGCTCCCGCAATCGTTCTTTCCATCGATAATTTGCACGAATACGTGCTATTCGATGTTTCCAATCGTTTTGCATCAACGTTAGGTAAGGATTTACTTCCCAGCTCCCGCAATCGTTCTTTCTATCGATAATTTGCACGAATACGTGATGTTCGGAATTTCCAATCGTTTTGAATCAACGGTATGCTTACCTACCGTTGATGCACAACGATTGGAAACATCGAATGGCACGTATTCGTGCAAATTATCGATGGAAAGAACCATTGCGGGAGCTGGGAAGTGAATCCTTACCTACCGCCAATGCAAAACGATTGGATAATTGGCACGAATACGTGATGTTCGATGTTTCCAATCGTTTTGCATCGACGGTAGGTAAGGATTCACATCCCAGCTCCCGCAAAATCGTTCTTTCTATCGATAATTAGCACGAATACGTAATGTTCGATGTTTTAAATCGTTTTGCATCAACGGTAGGTAAGGATTCACTTCTCGGCTCCCGCAATCGTTCTTACCATCGATAATTTGCACGAATACGTGCTATTCGATGTTTCCAATCGTTTTGCATCAACGGTAGGTAAGTATTCACTTCCCAGCTCCCGCAATCGTTCTTTCTATGGATAATTTGCACGAATACGTAATGTTCGATGTTTGCAATTGTTTTTCATCGACTGTAGGTAAGGATTCACTTCCCGGCTCCCGCAATCGTTCTTTCCATCGATAATTTGCACGAATACGTGCTATTCGATGTTTCCAATCGTTTTGCATCAACGTTAGGTAAGGATTCACTTCCCAGCTCCCGCAATCGTTCTTTCTATCGATAATTTGCACGAATACGTGATGTTCGGAATTTCCAATCGTTTTGAATCAACGGTATGCTTACCTACCGTTGATGCACAACGCTTGGAAACATCGAATGGCACGTATTCGTGCAAATTATCGATGGAAAGAACCATTGCGGGAGCTGGGAAGTGAATCCTTACCTACCGTCGATGCAAAACGATTGGAAACATCGAACATCACGTATTCGTGCCAATTATCCAATCGTTTTGCATCGACGGTAGGTAAGGATTCACTTCCCAGCTCCCGCAATGGTTCTTTCCATCGATAATTTGCACGAATACGTGCCATTCGATGTTTCCAATCGTTGTGCATCAACGGTAGGTAAGCATACCGTTGATTCAAAACGATTGGAAATGTCGAACATCACGTATTCGTGCAAATTATCGATAGAAAGAACGATTGCGGGAGATGGGAAGTGAATCCTTACCTACCGTTGATGCAAAACGATTGAAAACATCGAACATTACGTATTCGTGCTAAATATCGATAGAAAGAACGATTGCGGGAGCTCGGAAGTGAATCCTTACCTACCGTTGATGCAAAACGATTGGAAACATCGAATAGCACGTATTCGTGCAAATTATCGATGGAAAGAACGATTGCGGGAGCCGGGAAGTGAATCCTTACCTAACGTTGATGCAAAACGATTGGAAACATCGAACATCACGTATTCGTGCAAATTATCGATAGAAAGAACGATTGCGGGAGCTGGGAAGTGAATCCTTACCTACAGTCGATGCAAAACGATTGCAAACATCGAACATTACGTATTCGTGCAAATTATCCATAGAAAGAACGTTTGCCGGAGCTGGGAAGTGAATACTTACCTACCGTTGATGCAAAACGATTGAAAACATCGAACATTACGTATTCGTGCTAATTATCGATAGAAAGAACGATTGCGGGAGCTGGGAAGTGAATCCTTACCTACCGTCGATGCAAAACGATTGGAAACATCGAATAGCACGTATTCGTGCAAATTATCGATGGAAAGAACGATTGCGGGAGCCGGGAAGTGAATCCTTACCTAACGTTGATGCAAAACGATTGGAAACATCGAACATCACGTATTCGTGCAAATTATCGATAGAAAGAACGATTGCGGGAGCTGGGAAGTGAATCCTTACCTACAGTCGATGCAAAACGATTGCAAACATCGAACATTACGTATTCGTGCAAATTATCCATAGAAAGAACGTTTGCCGGAGCTGGGAAGTGAATACTTACCTACCGTTGATGCAAAACGATTGGAAACATCGAACATTACGTATTCGTGTAAATTATCCATAGAAAGAACGTTTGCGGGAGCTGGGAAGTGAATACTTACCTACCGTTGATGCAAAACGATTGGAAACATCGAATAGCACGTATTCGTGCAAATTATCGATGGTAAGAACGATTGCGGGAGCCGGGAAGTGAATCCTTACCTACCGTTGATGCAAAACGATTGAAAACATCGAACATTACGTATTCGTGCTAATTATCGATAGAAACAACGATTGCGGGAGCTGGGAAGTGAATACTTACCTACCGTTGATGCAAAACGATTGGAAACATCGAACATTACGTATTCGTGTAAATTATCCATAGAAAGAACGTTTGCGGGAGCTGGGAAGTGAATACTTACCTACCGTTGATGCAAAACGATTGGAAACATCGAATAGCACGTATTCGTGCAAATTATCGATGGTAAGAACGATTGCGGGAACCGGGAAGTGAATCCTTACCTACCGTTGATGCAAAACGATTGAAAACATCGAACATTACGTATTCGTGCTAATTATCGATAGAAACAACGATTGCGGGAGCTGGGAAGTGAATCCTTACCTACCGTCGATGCAAAACGATTGGATAATTGGCACGAATACGTGATGTTCGATGTTTCCAATCGTTTTGCATCAACGTTAGGTAAGGATGCACTTCCCGGCTCCCGCAATCGTTCTTTCCATCGATAATTTTCACGAATACGTGCATTCGATGTTTCCAATCGTTTTGCATCGACGGTAGGTAAGGATTCACTTCCCAGCTCCCGCAATCGTTGTTTCTATCGATAATTAGCACGAATACGTAATGTTCGATGTTTTTCAATCGTTTTGCATCAACGGTAGGTAAGGATTCACTTCCCGGCTCCCGCAATCGTTCTTACCATCGATAATTTGCACGAATACGTGCTATTCGATGTTTCCAATCGTTTTGCATCAACGGTAGGTAAGTATTCACTTCCCAGCTCCCGCAAACGTTCTTTCTATGGATAATTTACACGAATACGTAATGTTCGATGTTTGCAATCGTTTTGCATCAACGTTAGGTAAGGATTCACTTCCCAGCTCCCGCAATCGTTCTTTCTATCGATAATTTGCACGAATACGTGATGTTCGATGTTTCCAATCGTTTTGCATCAACGGTAGGTAAGTATTCACTTCCCAGCTCCGGCAAACGTTCTTTCTATGGATAATTTGCACGAATACGTAATGTTCGATGTTTGCAATCGTTTTGCATCGACTGTAGGTAAGGATTCACTTCCCAGCTCCCGCAATCGTTCTTTCTATCGATAATTTGCACGAATACGTGATGTTCGATGTTTCCAATCGTTTTGCATCAACGTTAGGTAAGGATTCACTTCCCGGCTCCCGCAATCGTTCTTTCCATCGATAATTTGCACGAATACGTGCTATTCGATGTTTCCAATCGTTTTGCATCGACGGTAGGTAAGGATTCTCTTCCCAGCTCCCGCAATCGTTCTTTCTATCGATAATTAGCACGAATACGTAATGTTCGATGTTTTCAATCGTTTTGCATCAACGGTAGGTAAGGATTCACTTCCCGGCTCCCGCAATCGTTCTTACCATCGATAATTTGCACGAATACGTGCTATTCGATGTTTCCAATCGTTTTGCATCAACGGTAGGTAAGTATTCACTTCCCAGCTCCGGCAAACGTTCTTTCTATGGATAATTTGCACGAATACGTAATGTTCGATGTTTGCAATCGTTTTGCATCGACGGTAGGTAAGGATTCACTTCCCGGCTCCCGCAATCGTTCTTACCATCGATAATTTGCACGAATACGTGCTATTCGATGTTTCCAATCGTTTTGCATCAACGGTAGGTAAGTATTCACTTCCCAGCTCCCGCAAACGTTCTTTCTATGGATAATTTACACGAATACGTAATGTTCGATGTTTGCAATCGTTTTGCATCAACGTTAGGTAAGGATTCACTTCCCAGCTCCCGCAATCGTTCTTTCTATCGATAATTTGCACGAATACGTGATGTTCGATGTTTCCAATCGTTTTGCATCAACGGTAGGTAAGTATTCACTTCCCAGCTCCGGCAAACGTTCTTTCTATGGATAATTTGCACGAATACGTAATGTTCGATGTTTGCAATCGTTTTGCATCGACTGTAGGTAAGGATTCACTTCCCAGCTCCCGCAATCGTTCTTTCTATCGATAATTTGCACGAATACGTGATGTTCGATGTTTCCAATCGTTTTGCATCAACGTTAGGTAAGGATTCACTTCCCGGCTCCCGCAATCGTTCTTTCCATCGATAATTTGCACGAATACGTGCTATTCGATGTTTCCAATCCTTTTGCATCGACGGTAGGTAAGGATTCACTTCCCAGCTCCCGCAATCGTTCTTTCTATCGATAATTCGCACGAATACGTAATGTTCGATGTTTTCAATCGTTTTGCATCAACGGTAGGTAAGGATTCACTTCCCGGCTCCCGCAATCGTTCTTACCATCGATAATTTGCACGAATACGTGCTATTCGATGTTTCCAATCGTTTTGCATCAACGGTAGGTAAGTATTCACTTCCCAGCTCCCGCAATCGTTCTTTCTATGGATAATTAGCACGAATACGTAATGTTCGATGTTTTCAATCGTTTTGCATCAACGGTAGGTAAGGATTCACTTCCCGGCTCCCGCAATCGTTCTTACCATCGATAATTTGCACGAATACGTGCTATTCGATGTTTCCAATCGTTTTGCATCATCGGTAGGTAAGTATTCACTTCCCAGCTCCCGCAATCGTTCTTTCTATGGATAATTTGCACGAATACGTAATGTTCGATGTTTGCAATTGTTTTTCATCGACTGTAGGTAAGGATTCACTTCCCGGCTCCCGCAATCGTTCTTTCCATCGATAATTTGCACGAATACGTGCTATTCGATGTTTCCAATCGTTTTGCATCAACGTTAGGTAAGGATTCACTTCCCAGCTCCCGCAATCGTTCTTTCTATCGATAATTTGCACGAATACGTGATGTTCGGAATTTCCAATCGTTTTGAATCAACGGTATGCTTACCTACCGTTGATGCACAACGCTTGGAAACATCGAATGGCACGTATTCGTGCAAATTATCGATGGAAAGAACCATTGCGGGAGCTGGGAAGTTAATCCTTACCTACCGTCGATGCAAAACGATTGGAAACATCGAACATCACGTATTCGTGCCAATTATCCAATCGTTTTGCATCGACGGTAGGTAAGGATTCACTTCCCAGCTCCCGCAATGGTTCTTTCCATCGATAATTTGCACGAATACGTGCCATTCGATGTTTCCAATCGTTGTGCATCAACGGTAGGTAAGCATACCGTTGATTCAAAACGATTGGAAATGTCGAACATCACGTATTCGTGCAAATTATCGATAGAAAGAACGATTGCGGGAGATGGGAAGTGAATCCTTACCTACCGTTGATGCAAAACGATTGAAAACATCGAACATTACGTATTCGTGCTAATTATCGATAGAAAGAACGATTGCGGGAGCTGGGAAGTGAATCCTTACCTACCGTCGATGCAAAACGATTGGAAACATCGAATAGCACGTATTCGTGCAAATTATAGATGGAAAGAACGATTGCGGGAGCCGGGAAGTGAATCCTTACCTAACGTTGATGCAAAACGATTGGAAACATCGAACATCACGTATTCGTGCAAATTATCGATAGAAAGAACGATTGCGGGAGCTGGGAAGTGAATCCTTACCTACAGTCGATGCAAAACGATTGCAAACATCGAACATTACGTATTCGTGCAAATTATCCATAGAAAGAACGTTTGCCGGAGCTGGGAAGTGAATACTTACCTACCGTTGATGCAAAACGATTGGAAACATCGAACATTACGTATTCGTGTAAATTATCCATAGAAAGAACGTTTGCGGGAGCTGGGAAGTGAATACTTACCTACCGTTGATGCAAAACGATTGGAAACATCGAATAGCACGTATTCGTGCAAATTATCGATGGTAAGAACGATTGCGGGAGCCGGGAAGTGAATCCTTACCTACCGTTGATGCAAAACGAT
Source organism: Nomada ferruginata (assembly GCA_963583965.1). NCBI lineage: Eukaryota > Metazoa > Arthropoda > Insecta > Hymenoptera > Apidae > Nomada > Nomada ferruginata. Next base: position 3,755,651 of record OY757218.1, read on the forward strand.
TGAAAACATCGAACATTACGTATTCGTGCTAATTATCGATAGAAACAACGATTGCGGGAGCTGGGAAATGAATACTTACCTACCGTTGATGCAAAACGATTGGAAACATCGAACATTACGTATTCGTGTAAATTATCCATAGAAAGAACGTTTGCGGGAGCTGGGAAGTGAATACTTACCTACCGTTGATGCAAAACGATTGGAAACATCGAATAGCACGTATTCGTGCAAATTATCGATGGTAAGAACGATTGCGGGAACCGGGAAGTGAATCCTTACCTACCGTTGATGCAAAACGATTGAAAACATCGAACATTACGTATTCGTGCTAATTATCGATAGAAACAACGATTGCGGGAGCTGGGAAGTGAATCCTTACCTACCGTCGATGCAAAACGATTGGATAATTGGCACGAATACGTGATGTTCGATGTTTCCAATCGTTTTGCATCAACGTTAGGTAAGGATGCACTTCCCGGCTCCCGCAATCGTTCTTTCCATCGATAATTTTCACGAATACGTGCATTCGATATTTCCAATCGTTTTGCATCGACGGTAGGTAAGGATTCACTTCCCAGCTCCCGCAATCGTTGTTTCTATCGATAATTAGCACGAATACGTAATGTTCGATGTTTTTCAATCGTTTTGCATCAACGGTAGGTAAGGATTCACTTCCCGGCTCCCGCAATCGTTCTTACCATCGATAATTTGCACGAATACGTGCTATTCGATGTTTCCAATCGTTTTGCATCAACGGTAGGTAAGTATTCACTTCCCAGCTCCCGCAAACGTTCTTTCTATGGATAATTTACACGAATACGTGATGTTCGATGTTTCCAATCGTTTTGCATCAACGTTAGGTAAGGATTCACTTCCCGGCTCCCGCAATCGTTCTTTCCATCGATAATTTGCACGAATACGAGCTATTCGATGTTTCCAATCGTTTTGCATCGACGGTAGGTAAGGATTCACTTCCCAGTTCCCGCAATCGTTCTTTCTATCGATAATTAGCACGAATACGTAATGTTCGATGTTTTAAATCGTTTTGCATCAACGGTAGGTAAGGATTCACTTCCCGGCTCCCGCAATCGTTCTTACCATCGATAATTTGCACGAATACGTGCTATTCGATGTTTCCAATCGTTTTGCATCAACGGTAGGTAAGTATTCACTTCCCAGCTCCCGCAATCGTTCTTTCTATGGATAATTTGCACGAATACGTAATGTTCGATGTTTGCAATTGTTTTTCATCGACTGTAGGTAAGGATTCACTTCCCGGCTCCCGCAATCGTTCTTTCCATCGATAATTTGCACGAATACGTGCTATTCGATGTTTCCAATCGTTTTGCATCAACGTTAGGTAAGGATTCACTTCCCAGCTCCCGCAATCGTTCTTTCTATCGATAATTTGCACGAATACGTGATGTTCGGAATTTCCAATCGTTTTGAATCAACGGTATGCTTACCTACCGTTGATGCACAACGCTTGGAAACATCGAATGGCACGTATTCGTGCAAATTATCGATGGAAAGAACCATTGCGGGAGCTGGGAAGTGAATCCTTACCTACCTTCGATGCAAAACGATTGGAAACATCGAACATCACGTATTCGTGCCAATTATCCAATCGTTTTGCATCGACGGTAGGTAAGGATTCACTTCCCAGCTCCCGCAATGGTTCTTTCCATCGATAATTTGCACGAATACGTGCCATTCGATGTTTCCAATCGTTGTGCATCAACGGTAGGTAAGCATACCGTTGATTCAAAACGATTGGAAATGTCGAACATCACGTATTCGTGCAAATTATCGATAGAAAGAACGATTGCGGGAGATGGGAAGTGAATCCTTACCTACCGTTGATGCAAAACGATTGAAAACATCGAACATCACGTATTCGTGCCAATTATCCAATCGTTTTGCATCGACGGTAGGTAAGGATTCACTTCCCAGCTCCCGCAATGGTTCTTTCCATCGATAATTTGCACGAATACGTGCCATTCGATGTTTCCAATCGTTGTGCATCAACGGTAGGTAAGCATACCGTTGATTCAAAACGATTGGAAATGTCGAACATCACGTATTCGTGCAAATTATCGATAGAAAGAACGATTGCGGGAGATGGGAAGTGAATCCTTACCTACCGTTGATGCAAAACGATTGAAAACATCGAACATTACGTATTCGTGCTAATTATCGATAGAAAGAACGATTGCGGGAGCTGGGAAGTGAATCCTTACCTACCGTCGATGCAAAACGATTGGAAACATCGAATAGCACGTATTCGTGCAAATTATCGATGGAAAGAACGATTGCGGGAGCCGGGAAGTGAATCCTTACCTAACGTTGATGCAAAACGATTGGAAACATCGAACATCACGTATTCGTGCAAATTATCGATAGAAAGAACGATTGCGGGAGCTGGGAAGTGAATCCTTACCTACAGTCGATGCAAAACGATTGCAAACATCGAACATTACGTATTCGTGCAAATTATCCATAGAAAGAACGTTTGCCGGAGCTGGGAAGTGAATACTTACCTACCGTTGATGCAAAACGATTGGAAACATCGAACATTACGTATTCGTGTAAATTATCCATAGAAAGAACGTTTGCGGGAGCTGGGAAGTGAATACTTACCTACCGTTGATGCAAAACGATTGGAAACATCGAATAGCACGTATTCGTGCAAATTATCGATGGTAAGAACGATTGCGGGAGCCGGGAAGTGAATCCTTACCTACCGTTGATGCAAAACGATTGAAAACATCGAACATTACGTATTCGTGCTAATTATCGATAGAAACAACGATTGCGGGAGCTGGGAAGTGAATACTTACCTACCGTTGATGCAAAACGATTGGAAACATCGAACATTACGTATTCGTGTAAATTATCCATAGAAAGAACGTTTGCGGTAGCTGGGAAGTGAATACTTACCTACCGTTGATGCAAAACGATTGGAAACATCGAATAGCACGTATTCGTGCAAATTATCGATGGTAAGAACGATTGCGGGAACCGGGAAGTGAATCCTTACCTACCGTTGATGCAAAACGATTGAAAACATCGAACATTACGTATTCGTGCTAATTATCGATAGAAACAACGATTGCGGGAGCTGGGAAGTGAATCCTTACCTACCGTCGATGCAAAACGATTGGATAATTGGCACGAATACGTGATGTTCGATGTTTCCAATCGTTTTGCATCAACGTTAGGTAAGGATGCACTTCCCGGCTCCCGCAATCGTTCTTTCCATCGATAATTTTCACGAATACGTGCATTCGATGTTTCCAATCGTTTTGCATCAACGGTAGGTAAGTATTCACTTCCCAGCTCCCGCAAACGTTCTTTCTATGGATAATTTACACGAATACGTGATGTTCGATGTTTCCAATCGTTTTGCATCAACGTTAGGTAAGGATTCACTTCCCGGCTCCCGCAATCGTTCTTTCCATCGATAATTTGCACGAATACGTGCTATTCGATGTTTCCAATCGTTTTGCATCGACGGTAGGTAAGGATTCACTTCCCAGCTCCCGCAATCGTTCTTTCTATCGATAATTAGCACGAATACGTAATGTTCGATGTTTTCAATCGTTTTGCATCAACGGTAGGTAAGGATTCACTTCCCGGCTCCCGCAATCGTTCTTACCATCGATAATTTGCACGAATACGTGCTATTCGATGTTTCCAATCGTTTTGCATCAACGGTAGGTAAGTATTCACTTCCCAGCTCCCGCAATCGTTCTTTCTATGGATAATTTGCACGAATACGTAATGTTCGATGTTTGCAATTGTTTTTCATCGACTGTAGGTAAGGATTCACTTCCCGGCTCCCGCAATCGTTCTTTCCATCGATAATTTGCACGAATACGTGCTATTCGATGTTTCCAATCGTTTTGCATCAACGTTAGGTAAGGATTTACTTCCCAGCTCCCGCAATCGTTCTTTCTATCGATAATTTGCACGAATACGTGATGTTCGGAATTTCCAATCGTTTTGAATCAACGGTATGCTTACCTACCGTTGATGCACAACGATTGGAAACATCGAATGGCACGTATTCGTGCAAATTATCGATGGAAAGAACCATTGCGGGAGCTGGGAAGTGAATCCTTACCTACCGCCGATGCAAAACGATTGGATAATTGGCACGAATACGTGATGTTCGATGTTTCCAATCGTTTTGCATCGACGGTAGGTAAGGATTCACTTCCCAGCTCCCGCAAAATCGTTCTTTCTATCGATAATTAGCACGAATACGTAATGTTCGATGTTTTAAATCGTTTTGCATCAACGGTAGGTAAGGATTCACTTCCCGGCTCCCGCAATCGTTCTTACCATCGATAATTTGCACGAATACGTGCTATTCGATGTTTCCAATCGTTTTGCATCAACGGTAGGTAAGTATTCACTTCCCAGCTCCCGCAATCGTTCTTTCTATGGATAATTTGCACGAATACGTAATGTTCGATGTTTGCAATTGTTTTTCATCGACTGTAGGTAAGGATTCACTTCCCGGCTCCCGCAATCGTTCTTTCCATCGATAATTTGCACGAATACGTGCTATTCGATGTTTCCAATCGTTTTGCATCAACGTTAGGTAAGGATTCACTTCCCAGCTCCCGCAATCGTTCTTTCTATCGATAATTTGCACGAATACGTGATGTTCGGAATTTCCAATCGTTTTGAATCAACGGTATGTGTGACGTCTGCCGGCATCGCCTTCGACGTATTGATTTAGATCGTCGTCGGTAAAGAGAACGCCCTCCATACGTTCCTCTTCTAATTCTATTTCTAAGCGCCTGAAGTTGGTACGCAGGATTCGCCACCAGGTCGCCATCGTCGTCGTCGTCTTCGCGCAAGTGGTCGCCCCTTGGCCACTTCATATATATATAAGTTCCGATCCTGAATCCTTGCGTCTGGGGCAGGAGTCGACTGCAGCCCTACTGATGAGTCTAGGCGGTCGATTCCGAGACGAAACGCACATCCAAACTCCAATATCCTTTTTCCTTCCTCGACATGCCTCCTCACCCCGGAGAAATTACGGTCCTCAGCAAGTTGTTGCAGCGGCGGGCTGGGTGACGTGGTGTTACGTCCTCGTCGGGATCCGTGTTGCCCAACGGCAACGTGCGCCAAATCTTCAACAGGATACGCTCGCAATTTCGATCTGTGACTGGTCTCTTAGGACAGTCAACCGGGATCGGGACGTTAAGATGCGGTGGGGTCAGGAAAACAATTGGTATCGATTGTTTATGAGTTATATTTACGTCCACTTTCTTTTTTTTTTCCTATTTAATACAGTGGAGGCTGTTACATTATTCCTCGCGGAGAAATATAGTTTGAAATAACAACGTATGATACTCTTCCGGGACCGGCTCGCCTTCGGGGACGTTTGGTTGACCAGGGAACCGGTCGCTAATAAATACGGGATAATATCCCGGGTAATTCGGATAAATCTGTTGATGTGGCCACTCCTCGTCGCTGTCCGGAGGGTCGAGTTGCTGTTGCGGGGATGGGGGACTGACCGGGGGGTCGATATAGGGCCGGTAGTATTCGGGCGTGGTTGCCCTTGAATCTACCGAGGATGTAGTTGTCTGAGCCGGGGATGACGAGTAAACTAGTTGTCGTCTAGCGAAGGGCTGCGGAGTTTGTTCGGATGCGTGGGAGATGGGGGAGTATGAGATGGACAAAGGCGATGCGTGAGGCGAGGAAGGCAACACGGGTATTTGGGCGGAGGGACCCCGCGAAGTCGAGGGCTCGGGCGAACCCCCAACTGTCAAGTCGATGATGGACGGAACGGCGCCAGCGGTTGTCGAGTCGATCGGCGCCCGTGGAGAATCCAGCGTCAGGTCGACTGGCGCCGGTGGAGAATCTAACGTCAGGTCGATCAACGGCCCAGTCTCTTGCGCCAATTGCACGCGACGGGCGGCGATCAGCTCCCGGCGCCTGATATTGTGGCGGAGCCGCGACTGGACCCCTCTCCTACGCCTTCGCCTATTTCCAGCGGGCATCTACCGAACACATTCGGCGAGTAGTAAGTTGTTCGTATAAAATGGAAGACCGATGAAATGTCAAGTGTTACTGTTTATTAATGCTCACCTTTACCTATCGGTCGACTACAGTTGAGAGTACAAGTAACAAATGGTGGATCGTGCTGACGATTTGCCGCTTACAGGCACAACTACAACGAACTCGTCGAACTTCACCGTTAGACTACCGGATTGAACTTCAGTCGTATAGAACTTGATGTTTCTAACTTCTCGGTTGGAACTGAACTGCCTTGCGACCGTTCGCTCCGGTCTTTTATTCCTCCCAGGTGCTGACGCAGCAGCCCCTACTGCCGCAGCCAGAAGATGCTGATGCAGCAGGGGCCACCGTCCTGGGAACGACTGTTCCGCGACGGTTCTCGCACTTCGTATCTTTGCAACGTGTGCATTCCTGAGCGACAGTTGTTATCGCTCTCGCGACGGTTCTCGCGCTTCGTATCTTTGCAACGTGTGCATTCCTGAGCGACAGTTGTTATCGCTCTCGCGACGGTTCTCGCGCTTCGTATCTTTGCAACGTGTGCATTCCTGAGCGACAGTTGTTATCGCTCTGGGAACGGATGCTGATGCATCGAGGTATATCGTCTTGTTCAGCGGATTATTACCCGATCCTTTCCCAGGCCTTGACTCTGGAATGCCCACGTGCGAGACAGCGCTATCCCTTCGCTATTGTCGTCAGCACTTATCCGTGCTTGTCCTTAACTTGAAAGGACAAACACGGATTGGTCCGCACACCCTGATTCGTCACGGTACTTAATCTACGTATTCTTATAATCTATCTTATCATAGGTGAGTCAGCATACTCACGTTTACCCCTGGTTTCTTAACTTAAGAAGTTGCTTAGACTTAATGCTACCATCAGGACAATTATCAGTGTGTGTGTGTGTGTGTGTGGCCGTACGTCGATGTGTGGTAGAGAACTGCCCTGTATCCATATCGTGTGCCGATTCGGATGCGCGCTGCACCTACGGATCGTCACGTTTCGGAGGATCCCGGGACGTGAAAGTGGCAAGATCCCTACGTTGCGTCCCACCTTAGGGCCGGGACGTAACAAATTTGGTGACAGCGGTGGGATACTCGCCGAGGATAGGAGGGGAAGGAGCGTCGTTAAGATGCCTGAACGGCATCTTCCCCTAAGGATGGAGGTGTGACGTCTGCCGGCATCGCCTTCGACGTATTGATTTAGATCGTCGTCGGTAAAGAGAACGCCCTCCATACGTTCCTCTTCTAATTCTATTTCTAAGCGCCTGAAGTTGGTACGCAGGATTCGCCACCAGGTCGCCATCGTCGTCGTCGTCTTCGCGCAAGTGGTCGCCCCTTGGCCACTTCATATATATATAAGTTCCGATCCTGAATCCTTGCGTCTGGGGCAGGAGTCGACTGCAGCCCTACTGATGAGTCTAGGCGGTCGATTCCGAGACGAAACGCACATCCAAACTCCAATATCCTTTTTCCTTCCTCGACATGCCTCCTCTCCCCGGAGAAATTACGGTCCTCAGCAAGTTGTTGCAGCGGCGGGCTGGGTGACGTGGCAAGATCCCTACGTTGCGTCCCACCTTAGGGCCGGGACGTAACATATGCTTACCTACCGTTGATGCACAACGCTTGGAAACATCGAATGGCACGTATTCGTGCAAATTATCGATGGAAAGAACCATTGCGGGAGCTGGGAAGTGAATCCTTACCTACCGTCGATGCAAAACGATTGGAAACATCGAACATCACGTATTCGTGCCAATTATCCAATCGTTTTGCATCGACGGTAGGTAAGGATTCACTTCCCAGCTCCCGCAATGGTTCTTTCCATCGATAATTTGCACGAATACGTGCCATTCGATGTTTCCAATCGTTGTGCATCAACGGTAGGTAAGCATACCGTTGATTCAAAACGATTGGAAATGTCGAACATCACGTATTCGTGCAAATTATCGATAGAAAGAACGATTGCGGGAGATGGGAAGTGAATCCTTACCTACCGTTGATGCAAAACGATTGAAAACATCGAACATTACGTATTCGTGCTAATTATCGATAGAAAGAACGATTGCGGGAGCTGGGAAGTGAATCCTTACCTACCGTCGATGCAAAACGATTGGAAACATCGAACATCACGTATTCGTGCAAATTATCGATAGAAAGAACGATTGCGGGAGCTGGGAAGTGAATCCTTACCTACAGTCGATGCAAAACGATTGCAAACATCGAACATTACGTATTCGTGCAAATTATCCATAGAAAGAACATTTGCCGGAGCTGGGAAGTGAATACTTACCTACCGTTGATGCAAAACGATTGGAAACATCGAATAGCACGTATTCGTGCAAATTATCGATGGAAAGAACGATTGCGGGAGCCGGGAAGTGAATCCTTACCTACAGTCGATGAAAAACAATTGCAAACATCGAACATTACGTATTCGTGCAAATTATCCATAGAAAGAACGATTGCGGGAGCTGGGAAGTGAATACTTACCTACCGTTGATGCAAAACGATTGGAAACATCGAATAGCACGTATTCGTGCAAATTATGGATGGTAAGAACGATTGCGGGAGCCGGGAAGTGAATCCTTACCTACCGTTGATGCAAAACAATTGAAAACATCGAACATTACGTATTCGTGCTAATTATCGATAGAAAGAACGATTGCGGGAGCTGGGAAGTGAATCCTTACCTACCGTCGATGCAAAACGATTGGAAACATCGAATAGCACGTATTCGTGCAAATTATCGATGGAAAGAACGATTGCGGGAGCCGGGAAGTGAATCCTTACCTAACGTTGATGCAAAACGATTGGAAACATCGAACATCACGTATTCGTGCAAATTATCGATAGAAAGAACGATTGCGGGAGCTGGGAAGTGAATCCTTACCTACAGTCGATGCAAAACGATTGCAAACATCGAACATTACGTATTCGTGCAAATTATCCATAGAAAGAACGTTTGCCGGAGCTGGGAAGTGAATACTTACCTACCGTTGATGCAAAACGATTGGAAACATCGAACATTACGTATTCGTGTAAATTATCCATAGAAAGAACGTTTGCGGGAGCTGGGAAGTGAATACTTACCTACCGTTGATGCAAAACGATTGGAAACATCGAATAGCACGTATTCGTGCAAATTATCGATGGTAAGAACGATTGCGGGAGCCGGGAAGTGAATCCTTACCTACCGTTGATGCAAAACGACTGAAAACATCGAACATTACGTATTCGTGCTAATTATCGATAGAAACAACGATTGCGGGAGCTGGGAAGTGAATACTTACCTACCGTTGATGCAAAACGATTGGAAACATCGAACATTACGTATTCGTGTAAATTATCCATAGAAAGAACGTTTGCGGGAGCTGGGAAGTGAATACTTACCTACCGTTGATGCAAAACGATTGGAAACATCGAATAGCACGTATTCGTGCAAATTATCGATGGTAAGAACGATTGCGGGAACCGGGAAGTGAATCCTTACCTACCGTTGATGCAAAACGATTGAAAACATCGAACATTACGTATTCGTGCTAATTATCGATAGAAACAACGATTGCGGGAGCTGGGAAGTGAATCGTTACCTACCGTCGATGCAAAACGATTGGAAACATCGAATAGCACGTATTCGTGAAAATGATCGATGGAAAGAACGATTGCGGGAGCCGGGAAGTGCATCCTTACCTAACGTTGATGCAAAACGATTGGAAACATCGAATAGCACGTATTCGTGCAAATTATCGATGGTAAGAACGATTGCGGGAGCCGGGAAGTGAATCCTTACCTACCGTTGATGCAAAACGATTGAAAACATCGAACATTACGTATTCGTGCTAATTATCGATAGAAAGAACGATTGCGGGAGCTGGGAAGTGAATCCTTACCTACCGTCGATGCAAAACGATTGGAAACATCGAACATCACGTATTCGTGCCAATTATCCAATCGTTTTGCATCGACGGTAGGTAAGGATTCACTTCCCAGCTCCCGCAATGGTTCTTTCCATCGATAATTTGCACGAATACGTGCCATTCGATGTTTCCAATCGTTGTGCATCAACGGTAGGTAAGCATACCGTTGATTCAAAACGATTGGAAATTCCGAACATCACGTATTCGTGCAAATTATCGATAGAAAGAACGATTGCGGGAGCTGGGAAGTGAATCCTTACCTAACGTTGATGCAAAACGATTGGTAACATCGAATAGCACGTATTCGTGCAAATTATCGATGGAAAGAACGATTGCGGGAGCCGGGAAGTGAATCCTTACCTACAGTCGATGAAAAACAATTGCAAACATCGAACATTACGTATTCGTGCAAATTATCCATAGAAAGAACGATTGCGGGAGCTGGGAAGTGAATACTTACCTACCGTTGATGCAAAACGATTGGAAACATCGAATAGCACGTATTCGTGCAAATTATCGATGGTAAGAACGATTGCGGGAGCCGGGAAGTGAATCCTTACCTACCGTTGATGCAAAACGATTGAAAACATCGAACATCACGTATTCGTGCAAATTATCGATAGAAAGATCGATTGCGGGACCTGGGAAGTGAATCCTTACCTACCGTCGATGCAAAACGATTGGATAATTGGCACGAATACGTGATGTTCGATGTTTCCAATCGTTTTGCATCAACGTTAGGTAAGGATTCACTTCCCGGCTCCCGCAATCGTTCTTTCCATCGATAATTTGCACGAATACGTGCTATTCGATGTTTCCAATCGTTTTGCATCGACGTTAGGTAAGGATTCACTTCCCGACTCCCGCAATCGGTCTTTCTATCGATAATTGGCACGAATACGTGATGTTCGATGTTTCCAATCGTTTTGCATCAACGTTAGGTAAGGATTCACTTCCCGGTTCCCGCAATCGTTCTTTCCATCTATAATTTGCACGAATACGTGCTATTCGATGTTTCCAATAGTTTTGCATCGACGGTAGGTAAGGATTCACTTCCCAGCTCCCGCAATCGTTCTTTCTATCGATAATTAGCACGAATACGTAATGTTCGATGTTTTCAATCGTTTTGCATCAACGGTAGGTAAGGATTCACTTCCCGGCTCCCGCAATCGTTCTTACCATCGATAATTTGCACGAATACGTGCTATTCGATGTTTCCAATCGTTTTGCATCAACGGTAGGTAAGTATTCACATCCCAGCTCCCGCAATCGTTCTTTCTATGGATAATTTGCACGAATACGTAATGTTCGATGTTTGCAATCGTTTTGCATCGACTGTAGGTAAGGATTCACTTCCCAGCTCCCGCAATCGTTCTTTCTATCGATAATTTGCACGAATACGTGATGTTCGATGTTTCCAATCGTTTTGCATCAACGTTAGGTAAGGATCCACTTCCCGGCTCCCGCAATCGTTCTTTCCATCGATAATTTGCACGAATACGTGCTATTCGATGTTTCCAATCGTTTTGCATCGACGTTAGGTAAGGATTCACTTCCCGGCTCCCGCAATCGTTCTTTCTATCGATAATTGGCACGAATACGTGATGTTCGATGTTTCCAATCGTTTTTCATTGACGGTAGGTAAGGATTCACTTCCCGGCTCCCGCAATCGTTCTTTCCATCGATAATTTGCACGAATACGTGCTATTCGATGTTTCCAATAGTTTTGCATCGACGGTAGGTAAGGATTCACTTCCCAGCTCCCGCAATCGTTCTTTCTATCGATAATTAGCACGAATACGTAATGTTCGATGTTTTCAATCGTTTTGCATCAACGGTAGGTAAGGATTCACTTCCCGGCTCCCGCAATCGTTCTTACCATCGATAATTTGCACGAATACGTGCTATTCGATGTTTCCAATCGTTTTGCATCAACGGTAGGTAAGTATTCACATCCCAGCTCCCGCAATCGTTCTTTCTATGGATAATTTGCACGAATACGTAATGTTCGATGTTTGCAATCGTTTTGCATCGACTGTAGGTAAGGATTCACTTCCCAGCTCCCGCAATCGTTCTTTCTATCGATAATTTGCACGAATACGTGATGTTCGATGTTTCCAATCGTTTTGCATCAACGTTAGGTAAGGATCCACTTCCCGGCTCCCGCAATCGTTCTTTCCATCGATAATTTGCACGAATACGTGCTATTCGATGTTTCCAATCGTTTTGCATCGACGTTAGGTAAGGATTCACTTCCCGGCTCCCGCAATCGTTCTTTCTATCGATAATTGGCACGAATACGTGATGTTCGATGTTTCCAATCGTTTTTCATTGACGGTAGGTAAGGATTCACTTCCCGGCTCCCGCAATCGTTCTTTCCATCGATAATTTGCACGAATACGTGCTATTCGATGTTTCCAATCGTTTTGCATCGACGTTAGGTAAGGATTCACTTCCCGACTCCCGCAATCGGTCTTTCTATCGATAATTGGCACGAATACGTGATGTTCGATGTTTCCAATCGTTTTGCATCAACGTTAGGTAAGGATTCACTTCCCGGTTCCCGCAATCGTTCTTTCCATCTATAATTTGCACGAATACGTGCTATTCGATGTTTCCAATAGTTTTGCATCGACGGTAGGTAAGGATTCACTTCCCAGCTCCCGCAATCGTTCTTTCTATCGATAATTAGCACGAATACGTAATGTTCGATGTTTTCAATCGTTTTGCATCAACGGTAGGTAAGGATTCACTTCCCGGCTCCCGCAATCGTTCTTACCATCGATAATTTGCACGAATACGTGCTATTCGATGTTTCCAATCGTTTTGCATCAACGGTAGGTAAGTATTCACATCCCAGCTCCCGCAATCGTTCTTTCTATGGATAATTTGCACGAATACGTAATGTTCGATGTGTGCAATCGTTTTGCATCGACTGTAGGTAAGGATTCACTTCCCAGCTCCCGCAATCGTTCTTTCTATCGATAATTTGCACGAATACGTGATGTTCGATGTTTCCAATCGTTTTGCATCAACGTTAGGTAAGGATCCACTTCCCGGCTCCCGCAATCGTTCTTTCCATCGATAATTTGCACGAATACGTGCTATTCGATGTTTCCAATCGTTTTGCATCGACGTTAGGTAAGGATTCACTTCCCGGCTCCCGCAATCGGTCTTTCTATCGATAATTGGCACGAATACGTGATGTTCGATGTTTCCAATCGTTTTGCATCAACGGTAGGTAAGTATTCACTTCCCAGCTCCGGCAAACGTTCTTTCTATGGATAATTTTCACGAATACGTAATGTTCGATGTTTGCAATCGTTTTGCATCGACTGTAGGTAAGGATTCACTTCCAAGCTCCCGCAATCGTTCTTTCTATCGATAATTTGCACGAATACGTGATGTTCGATGTTTCCAATCGTTTTGCATCAACGTTAGGTAAGGATTCACTTCCCGGCTCCCGCAATCGTTCTTTCTATCGATAATTGGCACGAATACGTGATGTTCGATGTTTCCAATCGTTTTGCATCAACGTTAGGTAAGGATTCACTTCCCGGTTCCTGCAATCGTTCTTTCCATCGATAATTTGCACGAATACGTGCTATTCGATGTTTCCAATCGTTTTGCATCGACGGTAGGTAAGGATTCACTTCCCAGCACCCGCAATCGTTCTTTCTATCGATAATTAGCACGAATACGTAATGTTCGATGTTTTCAATCGTTTTGCATCAACGGTAGGTAAGGATTCACTTCCCGGCTCCCGCAATCGTTCTTACCATCGATAATTTGCACGAATACGTGCTATCCGATGTTTCCAATCGTTTTGCATCAACGGTAGGTAAGTATTCACTTCCCAGCTCCCGCAATCGTTCTTTCTATGGATAATTTGCACGAATACGTAATGTTCGATGTTTGCAATCGTTTTGCATCGACTGTAGGTAAGGATTCACTTCCCAGCTCCCGCAATCGTTCTTTCTATCGATAATTTGCACGAATACGTGATGTTCGATGTTTCCAATCGTTTTGCATCAACGTTAGGTAAGGATCCACTTCCCGGCTCCCGCAATCGTTCTTTCCATCGATAATTTGCACGAATACGTGCTATTCGATGTTTCCAATCGTTTTGCATCGACTTTAGGTAAGGATTCACTTCCCGGCTCCCGCAATCGGTCTTTCTATCGATAATTGGCACGAATACGTGATGTTCGATGTTTCCAATCGTTTTTCATTGACGGTAGGTAAGGATTCACTTCCCGGCTCCCGCAATCGTTCTTTCCATCGATAATTTGCACGAATACGTGCTATTCGATGTTTCCAATCGTTTTGCATCAACGGTAGGTAAGGATTCACTTCCCAGCTCCCGCAATCGTTCTTTCTATCGATAATTTGCACGAATACGTGATGTTCGATGTTTCCAATCGTTTTGCATCGACGGTAGGTAACGATTCACTTCCCAGCTCCCGCAATCGTTCTTTCCATCGATAATTTGCACGAATACGTGCCATTCGATGTTTCCAATCGTTGTGCATCAACGGTAGGTAAGCATACCGTTGATTCAAAACGATTGGAAATTCCGAACATCACGTATTCGTGCAAATTATCGATAGAAAGAACGATTGCGGGAGCCGGGAAGTGAATCCTTACCTACCGTTGATGCAAAACGATTGAAAACATCGAACATTACGTATTCGTGCAAATTATCGATGGTAAGAACGATTGCGGAAGCCGGGAAGTGAATCCTTACCTACCGTTGATGCAAAACGATTGAAAACATCGAACATTACGTATTCGTGCTAATTATCGATAGAAAGAACGATTGCGGGAGCTGGGAAGTGAATCCTTACCTAACGTTGATGCAAAACGATTGAAAACATCGAATAGCACGTATTCGTGCAAATTATCGATGGAAAGAACGATTGCGGGAGCCGGGAAGTGAATCCTTACCTACCGTCAATGAAAAACGATTGGAAACATCGAACATCACGTATTCGTGCCAATTATCGATGGAAAGAACGATTGCGGGAACCGGGAAGTGAATCCTTACCTAACGTTGATGCAAAACGATTGGAAACATCGAACATCACGTATTCGTGCCAATTATCGATAGAAAGACCGATTGCGGGAGCCGGGAAGTGAATCCTTACCTAACGTCGATGCAAAACGATTGGAAACATCGAATAGCACGTATTCGTGCAAATTATCGATGGAAAGAACGATTGCGGGAGCCGGGAAGGGAATCCTTACCTAACGTTGATGCAAAACGATTGGAAACATCGAACATCACGTATTCGTGCCAATTATCCAATCGTTTTGCATCGACGGTAGGTAAGGGTTCACTTCCCAGGTCCCGCAATCGATCTTTCTATCGATAATTGGCACGAATACGTGATGTTCGATGTTTCCAATCGTTTTTCATTGACGGTAGGTAAGGATTCATTTCCCGGCTTCCGCAATCGTTCTTTCCATCGATAATTTGCACGAATACGTGCTATTCGATGTTTCCAATCGTTTTGCATCAACGTTAGGTAAGGATTCACTTCCCGGCTCCCGCAATCGTTCTTTCCATCGATAATTTGCACGAATACGTGCTATTCGATGTTTCTAATCGTTTGCATCGACGGTAGGTAAGGCTTCACTTCCCAGCTCCCGCAATCGTTGTTTCTATCGATAATTAGCACGAATACGTAATGTTCGATTTTTCAATCGTTTTGCATCAACGGTAGGTAAGGATTCACTTCCCGGCTCCCGCAATCGTTCTTACCATCGATAATTTGCACGAATACGTGCTATTCGATGTTTCCAATCGTTTTGCATCAACGGTAGGTAAGTATTCACTTCCCAGCTCCGGCAAACGTTCTTTCTATGGATAATTTTCACGAATACGTAATGTTCGATGTTTGCAATCGTTTTGCATCGACTGTAGGTAAGGATTCACTTCCAAGCTCCCGCAATCGTTCTTTCTATCGATAATTTGCACGAATACGTGATGTTCGATGTTTCCAATCGTTTTGCATCAACGTTAGGTAAGGATTCACTTCCCGGCTCCCGCAATCGTTCTTTCTATCGATAATTGGCACGAATACGTGATGTTCGATGTTTCCAATCGTTTTGCATCAACGTTAGGTAAGGATTCACTTCCCGGTTCCCGCAATCGTTCTTTCCATCGATAATTTGCACGAATACGTGCTATTCGATGTTTCCAATCGTTTTGCATCGACGGTAGGTAAGGATTCACTTCCCAGCACCCGCAATCGTTCTTTCTATCGATAATTAGCACGAATACGTAATGTTCGATGTTTTCAATCGTTTTGCATCAACGGTAGGTAAGGATTCACTTCCCGGCTCCCGCAATCGTTCTTACCATCGATAATTTGCACGAATACGTGCTATCCGATGTTTCCAATCGTTTTGCATCAACGGTAGGTAAGTATTCACTTCCCAGCTCCCGCAATCGTTCTTTCTATGGATAATTTGCACGAATACGTAATGTTCGATGTTTGCAATCGTTTTGCATCGACTGTAGGTAAGGATTCACTTCCCAGCTCCCGCAATCGTTCTTTCTATCGATAATTTGCACGAATACGTGATGTTCGATGTTTCCAATCGTTTTGCATCAACGTTAGGTAAGGATCCACTTCCCGGCTCCCGCAATCGTTCTTTCCATCGATAATTTGCACGAATACGTGCTATTCGATGTTTCCAATCGTTTTGCATCGACTTTAGGTAAGGATTCACTTCCCGGCTCCCGCAATCGGTCTTTCTATCGATAATTGGCACGAATACGTGATGTTCGATGTTTCCAATCGTTTTTCATTGACGGTAGGTAAGGATTCACTTCCCGGCTCCCGCAATCGTTCTTTCCATCGATAATTTGCACGAATACGTGCTATTCGATGTTTCCAATCGTTTTGCATCAACGGTAGGTAAGGATTCACTTCCCAGCTCCCGCAATCGTTCTTTCTATCGATAATTTGCACGAATACGTGATGTTCGATGTTTCCAATCGTTTTGCATCGACGGTAGGTAAGGATTCACTTCCCAGCTCCCGCAATCGTTCTTTCCATCGATAATTTGCACGAATACGTGCCATTCGATGTTTCCAATCGTTGTGCATCAACGGTAGGTAAGCATACCGTTGATTCAAAACGATTGGAAATTCCGAACATCACGTATTCGTGCAAATTATCGATAGAAAGAACGATTGCGGGAGCCGGGAAGTGAATCCTTACCTACCGTTGATGCAAAACGATTGAAAACATCGAACATTACGTATTCGTGCAAATTATCGATGGTAAGAACGATTGCGGAAGCCGGGAAGTGAATCCTTACCTACCGTTGATGCAAAACGATTGAAAACATCGAACATTACGTATTCGTGCTAATTATCGATAGAAAGAACGATTGCGGGAGCTGGGAAGTGAATCCTTACCTACCGTCGATGCAAAACTATTGGAAACATCGAATAGCACGTATTCGTGCAAATTATAGATGGAAAGAACGATTGCGGGAACCGGGAAGTGAATCCTTACCTAACGTTGATGCAAAACGATTGGAAACATCGAACATCACGTATTCGTGCCAATTATCGATAGAAAGACCGATTGCGGGAGCCGGGAAGTGAATCCTTACCTAACGTCGATGCAAAACGATTGGAAACATCGAATAGCACGTATTCGTGCAAATTATCGATGGAAAGAACGATTGCGGGAGCCGGGAAGGGAATCCTTACCTAACGTTGATGCAAAACGATTGGAAACATCGAACATCACGTATTCGTGCCAATTATCCAATCGTTTTGCATCGACGGTAGGTAAGGGTTCACTTCCCAGGTCCCGCAATCGATCTTTCTATCGATAATTTGCACGAATACGTGATGTACGATGTTTCCAATCGTTTTGCATCGACGGTAGGTAAGGATTCACTTCCCGGCTCCCGCAATCGTTCTTACCATCGATAATTTGCACGAATACGTGCTCTTCGATGTTTCCAATCGTTTTGCATCAACGTTAGGTAAGGATTCACTTCCCGGCTCCCGCAATCGTTCTTTCCATCGATAATTTGCACGAATACGTGCTATTCGATGTTTCTAATCGTTTGCATCGACGGTAGGTAAGGCTTCACTTCCCAGCTCCCGCAATCGTTGTTTCTATCGATAATTAGCACGAATACGTAATGTTCGATTTTTCAATCGTTTTGCATCAACGGTAGGTAAGGATTCACTTCCCGGCTCCCGCAATCGTTCTTACCATCGATAATTTGCACGAATACGTGCTATTCGATGTTTCCAATCGTTTTGCATCAACGGTAGGTAAGGATTCACTTCCCAGCTCCCGCAATCGTTCTTTCTATCGTTAATTTGCACGAATACGTGATGTTCGATGTTTCCAATCGTTTTGCATCAACGTTAGGTAAGGATCCACTTCCCGGCTCCCGCAATCGTTCTTTCTATCGATAATTTGCACGAATACGTGATGTTCGATGTTTCCAATCGTTTTGCATCAACGTTAGGTAAGGATTCACTTCCCGGCTCCCGCAATCGTTCTTTCCATCGATAATTTGCACGAATACGTCCTATTCGATGTTTCCAATCGTTTTGCATCGACGTTAGGTAAGGATTCACTTCCCGGCTCCCGCAATCGTTCTTTCTATCGATAATTGGCACGAATACGTGATGTTCGATGTTTCCAATCGTTTTGCATCAACGTTAGGTAAGGATTCACTTCCCGGTTCCCGCAATCGTTCTTTCCATCGATAATTTGCACGAATACGTGCTATTCGATGTTTCCAATCGTTTTGCATCAACGGTAGGTAAGGATTCACTTCCCGGCTCCCGCAATCGTTCTTACCATCGATAATTTGCACGAATACGTGCTATCCGATGTTTCCAATCGTTTTGCATCAACGGTAGGTAAGTATTCACTTCCCAGCTCCCGCAATCGTTCTTTCTATGGATAATTTGCACGAATACGTAATGTTCGATGTTTGCAATCGTTTTGCATCGACTGTAGGTAAGGATTCACTTCCCAGCTCCCGCAATCGTTCTTTCTATCGATAATTTGCACGAATACGTGATGTTCGATGTTTCCAATCGTTTTGCATCAACGTTAGGTAAGGATCCACTTCCCGGCTCCCGCAATCGTTCTTTCCATCGATAATTTGCACGAATACGTGCTATTCGAAGTTTCCAATCGTTTTGCATCGACTTTAGGTAAGGATTCACTTCCCGGCTCCCGCAATCGGTCTTTCTATCGATAATTGGCACGAATACGTGATGTTCGATGTTTCCAATCGTTTTTCATTGACGGTAGGTAAGGATTCACTTCCCGGCTCCCGCAATCGTTCTTTCCATCGATAATTTGCACGAATACGTGCTATTCGATGTTTCCAATCGTTTTGCATCAACGGTAGGTAAGGATTCACTTCCCAGCTCCCGCAATCGTTCTTTCTATCGATAATTTGCACGAATACGTGATGTTCGATGTTTCCAATCGTTTTGCATCGACGGTAGGTAAGGATTCACTTCCCAGCTCCCGCAATCGTTCTTTCCATCGATAATTTGCACGAATACGTGCCATTCGATGTTTCCAATCGTTGTGCATCAACGGTAGGTAAGCATACCGTTGATTCAAAACTATTGGAAATTCCGAACATCACGTGTTCGTGCAAATTATCGATAGAAAGAACGATTGCGGGAGCCGGGAAGTGAATCCTTACCTACCGTTGATGCAAAACGATTGAAAACATCGAACATTACGTATTCGTGCAAATTATCGATGGTAAGAACGATTGCGGAAGCCGGGAAGTGAATCCTTACCTACCGTTGATGCAAAACGATTGAAAACATCGAACATTACGTATTCGTGCTAATTATCGATAGAAAGAACGATTGCGGGAGCTGGGAAGTGAATCCTTACCTACCGTCGATGCAAAACTATTGGAAACATCGAATAGCACGTATTCGTGCAAATTATAGATGGAAAGAACGATTGCGGGAACCGGGAAGTGAATCCTTACCTAACGTTGATGCAAAACGATTGGAAACATCGAACATCACGTATTCGTGCCAATTATCGATAGAAAGACCGATTGCGGGAGCCGGGAAGTGAATCCTTACCTAACGTCGATGCAAAACGATTGGAAACATCGAATAGCACGTATTCGTGCAAATTATCGATGGAAAGAACGATTGCGGGAGCCGGGAAGTGAATCCTTACCTAACGTTGATGCAAAACGATTGGAAACATCGAACATCACGTATTCGTGCCAATTATCCAATCGTTTTGCATCGACGGTAGGTAAGGATTCACTTCCCAGGTCCCGCAATCGATCTTTCTATCGATAATTTGCACGAATACGTGATGTACGATGTTTCCAATCGTTTTGCATCGACGGTAGGTAAGGATTCACTTCCCGGCTCCCGCAATCGTTCTTACCATCTATAATTTGCACGAATACGTGCTATTCGATGTTTCCAATCGTTTTGCATCAACGTTAGGTAAGGATTCACTTCCCGGCTCCCGCAATCGTTCTTTCCATCGATAATTTGCACGAATACG
This sequence comes from Nomada ferruginata, assembly GCA_963583965.1. Taxonomy (NCBI): domain Eukaryota; kingdom Metazoa; phylum Arthropoda; class Insecta; order Hymenoptera; family Apidae; genus Nomada; species Nomada ferruginata. Next base: position 3,776,162 of record OY757218.1, read on the forward strand.
TGCTATTCGATGTTTCTAATCGTTTGCATCGACGGTAGGTAAGGCTTCACTTCCCAGCTCCCGCAATCGTTGTTTCTATCGATAATTAGCACGAATACGTAATGTTCGATTTTTCAATCGTTTTGCATCAACGGTAGGTAAGGATCCACTTCCCGGCTCCCGCAATCGTTCTTTCCATCGATAATTTGCACGAATACGTGCTATTCGATGTTTCCAATCGGTTTGCATCAACGGTAGGTAAGGATTCACTTCCCGGCTCCCGCAATCGTTCTTACCATCGATAATTTGCACGAATACGTGCTATCCGATGTTTCCAATCGTTTTGCATCAACGGTAGGTAAGTATTCACTTCCCAGCTCCCGCAATCGTTCTTTCTATGGATAATTTGCACGAATACGTAATGTTCGATGTTTGCAATCGTTTTGCATCGACTGTAGGTAAGGATTCACTTCCCAGCTCCCGCAATCGTTCTTTCTATCGATAATTTGCACGAATACGTGATGTTCGATGTTTCCAATCGTTTTGCATCAACGTTAGGTAAGGATCCACTTCCCGGCTCCCGCAATCGTTCTTTCCATCGATAATTTGCACGAATACGTGCTATTCGAAGTTTCCAATCGTTTTGCATCGACTTTAGGTAAGGATTCACTTCCCGGCTCCCGCAATCGGTCTTTCTATCGATAATTGGCACGAATACGTGATGTTCGATGTTTCCAATCGTTTTTCATTGACGGTAGGTAAGGATTCACTTCCCGGCTCCCGCAATCGTTCTTTCCATCGATAATTTGCACGAATACGTGCTATTCTATGTTTCCAATCGTTTTGCATCAACGGTAGGTAAGGATTCACTTCCCAGCTCCCGCAATCGTTCTTTCTATCGATAATTTGCACGAATACGTGATGTTCGATGTTTCCAATCGTTTTGCATCGACGGTAGGTAAGGATTCACTTCCCAGCTCCCGCAATCGTTCTTTCCATCGATAATTTGCACGAATACGTGCCATTCGATGTTTCCAATCGTTGTGCATCAACGGTAGGTAAGCATACCGTTGATTCAAAACGATTGGAAATTCCGAACATCACGTGTTCGTGCAAATTATCGATAGAAAGAACGATTGCGGGAGCCGGGAAGTGAATCCTTACCTACCGTTGATGCAAAACGATTGAAAACATCGAACATTACGTATTCGTGCAAATTATCGATGGTAAGAACGATTGCGGAAGCCGGGAAGTGAATCCTTACCTACCGTTGATGCAAAACGATTGAAAACATCGAACATTACGTATTCGTGCTAATTATCGATAGAAAGAACGATTGCGGGAGCTGGGAAGTGAATCCTTACCTACCGTCGATGCAAAACTATTGGAAACATCGAATAGCACGTATTCGTGCAAATTATAGATGGAAAGAACGATTGCGGGAACCGGGAAGTGAATCCTTACCTAACGTTGATGCAAAACGATTGGAAACATCGAACATCACGTATTCGTGCCAATTATCGATAGAAAGACCGATTGCGGGAGCCGGGAAGTGAATCCTTACCTAACGTCGATGCAAAACGATTGGAAACATCGAATAGCACGTATTCGTGCAAATTATCGATGGAAAGAACGATTGCGGGAGCCGGGAAGGGAATCCTTACCTAACGTTGATGCGAAACGATTGGAAACATCGAACATCCCGTATTCGTGCCAATTATCCAATCGTTTTGCATCGACGGTAGGTAAGGGTTCACTTCCCAGGTCCCGCAATCGATCTTTCTATCGATAATTTGCACGAATACGTGATGTACGATGTTTCCAATCGTTTTGCATCGACGGTAGGTAAGGATTCACTTCCCGGCTCCCGCAATCGTTCTTACCATCGATAATTTGCACGAATACGTGCTCTTCGATGTTTCCAATCGTTTTGCATCAACGTTAGGTAAGGATTCACTTCCCGGCTCCCGCAATCGTTCTTTCCATCGATAATTTGCACGAATACGTGCTATTCGATGTTTCTAATCGTTTGCATCGACGGTAGGTAAGGCTTCACTTCCCAGCTCCCGCAATCGTTGTTTCTATCGATAATTAGCACGAATACGTAATGTTCGATTTTTCAATCGTTTTGCATCAACGGTAGGTAAGGATTCACTTCCCGGCTCCCGCAATCGTTCTTACCATCGATAATTTGCACGAATACGTGCTATTCGATGTTTCCAATCGTTTTGCATCAACGGTAGGTAAGGATTCACTTCCCAGCTCCCGCAATCGTTCTTTCTATCGATAATTTGCACGAATACGTGATGTTCGATGTTTCCAATCGTTTTGCATCAACGTTAGGTAAGGATCCACTTCCCGGCTCCCGCAATCGTTCTTTCTATCGATAATTTGCACGAATACGTGATGTTCGATGTTTCCAATCGTTTTGCATCAACGTTAGGTAAGGATTCACTTCCCGGCTCCCGCAATCGTTCTTTCCATCGATAATTTGCACGAATACGTCCTATTCGATGTTTCCAATCGTTTTGCATCGACGTTAGGTAAGGATTCACTTCCCGGCTCCCGCAATCGTTCTTTCTATCGATAATTGGCACGAATACGTGATGTTCGATGTTTCCAATCGTTTTGCATCAACGTTAGGTAAGGATTCACTTCCCGGTTCCCGCAATCGTTCTTTCCATCGATAATTTGCACGAATACGTGCTATTCGATGTTTCCAATCGTTTTGCATCAACGGTAGGTAAGGATTCACTTCCTGGCTCCCGCAATCGTTCTTACCATCGATAATTTGCACGAATACGTGCTATCCGATGTTTCCAATCGTTTTGCATCAACGGTAGGTAAGTATTCACTTCCCAGCTCCCGCAATCGTTCTTTCTATGGATAATTTGCACGAATACGTAATGTTCGATGTTTGCAATCGTTTTGCATCGACTGTAGGTAAGGATTCACTTCCCAGCTCCCGCAATCGTTCTTTCTATCGATAATTTGCACGAATACGTGATGTTCGATGTTTCCAATCGTTTTGCATCAACGTTAGGTAAGGATCCACTTCCCGGCTCCCGCAATCGTTCTTTCCATCGATAATTTGCACGAATACGTGCTATTCGAAGTTTCCAATCGTTTTGCATCGACTTTAGGTAAGGATTCACTTCCCGGCTCCCGCAATCGGTCTTTCTATCGATAATTGGCACGAATACGTGATGTTCGATGTTTCCAATCGTTTTTCAATGACGGTAGGTAAGGATTCACTTCCCGGCTCCCGCAATCGTTCTTTCCATCGATAATTTGCACGAATACGTGCTATTCGATGTTTCCAATCGTTTTGCATCAACGGTAGGTAAGGATTCACTTCCCAGCTCCCGCAATCGTTCTTTCTATCGATAATTTGCACGAATACGTGATGTTCGATGTTTCCAATCGTTTTGCATCGACGGTAGGTAAGGATTCACTTCCCAGCTCCCGCAATCGTTCTTTCCATCGATAATTTGCACGAATACGTGCCATTCGATGTTTCCAATCGTTGTGCATCAACGGTAGGTAAGCATACCGTTGATTCAAAACGATTGGAAATTCCGAACATCACGTGTTCGTGCAAATTATCGATAGAAAGAACGATTGCGGGAGCCGGGAAGTGAATCCTTACCTACCGTTGATGCAAAACGATTGAAAACATCGAACATTACGTATTCGTGCAAATTATCGATGGTAAGAACGATTGCGGAAGCCGGGAAGTGAATCCTTACCTACCGTTGATGCAAAACGATTGAAAACATCGAACATTACGTATTCGTGCTAATTATCGATAGAAAGAACGATTGCGGGAGCTGGGAAGTGAATCCTTACCTACCGTCGATGCAAAACTATTGGAAACATCGAATAGCACGTATTCGTGCAAATTATAGATGGAAAGAACGATTGCGGGAACCGGGAAGTGAATCCTTACCTAACGTTGATGCAAAACGATTGGAAACATCGAACATCACGTATTCGTGCCAATTATCGATAGAAAGACCGATTGCGGGAGCCGGGAAGTGAATCCTTACCTAACGTCGATGCAAAACGATTGGAAACATCGAATAGCACGTATTCGTGCAAATTATCGATGGAAAGAACGATTGCGGGAGCCGGGAAGTGAATCCTTACCTAACGTTGATGCAAAACGATTGGAAACATCGAACATCACGTATTCGTGCCAATTATCCAATCGTTTTGCATCGACGGTAGGTAAGGATTCACTTCCCAGGTCCCGCAATCGATCTTTCTATCGATAATTTGCACGAATACGTGATGTACGATGTTTCCAATCGTTTTGCATCGACGGTAGGTAAGGATTCACTTCCCGGCTCCCGCAATCGTTCTTACCATCTATAATTTGCACGAATACGTGCCATTCGATGTTTCCAATCGTTGTGCATCAACGGTAGGTAAGCATACCGTTGATTCAAAACGATTGGAAATTCCGAACATCACGTGTTCGTGCAAATTATCGATAGAAAGAACGATTGCGGGAGCCGGGAAGTGAATCCTTACCTACCGTTGATGCAAAACGATTGAAAACATCGAACATTACGTATTCGTGCAAATTATCGATGGTAAGAACGATTGCGGAAGCCGGGAAGTGAATCCTTACCTACCGTTGATGCAAAACGATTGAAAACATCGAACATTACGTATTCGTGCTAATTATCGATAGAAAGAACGATTGCGGGAGCTGGGAAGTGAATCCTTACCTACCGTCGATGCAAAACTATTGGAAACATCGAATAGCACGTATTCGTGCAAATTATAGATGGAAAGAACGATTGCGGGAACCGGGAAGTGAATCCTTACCTAACGTTGATGCAAAACGATTGGAAACATCGAACATCACGTATTCGTGCCAATTATCGATAGAAAGACCGATTGCGGGAGCCGGGAAGTGAATCCTTACCTAACGTCGATGCAAAACGATTGGAAACATCGAATAGCACGTATTCGTGCAAATTATCGATGGAAAGAACGATTGCGGGAGCCGGGAAGGGAATCCTTACCTAACGTTGATGCAAAACGATTGGAAACATCGAACATCACGTATTCGTGCCAATTATCCAATCGTTTTGCATCGACGGTAGGTAAGGGTTCACTTCCCAGGTCCCGCAATCGATCTTTCTATCGATAATTTGCACGAATACGTGATGTACGATGTTTCCAATCGTTTTGCATCGACGGTAGGTAAGGATTCACTTCCCGGCTCCCGCAATCGTTCTTACCATCGATAATTCGCACGAATACGTGCTCTTCGATGTTTCCAATCGTTTTGCATCAACGTTAGGTAAGGATTCACTTCCCGGCTCCCGCAATCGTTCTTTCCATCGATAATTTGCACGAATACGTGCTATTCGATGTTTCTAATCGTTTGCATCGACGGTAGGTAAGGCTTCACTTCCCAGCTCCCGCAATCGTTGTTTCTATCGATAATTAGCACGAATACGTAATGTTCGATTTTTCAATCGTTTTGCATCAACGGTAGGTAAGGATTCACTTCCCGGCTCCCGCAATCGTTCTTACCATCGATAATTTGCACGAATACGTGCTATTCGATGTTTCCAATCGTTTTGCATCAACGGTAGGTAAGGATTCACTTCCCAGCTCCCGCAATCGTTCTTTCTATCGATAATTTGCACGAATACGTGATGTTCGATGTTTCCAATCGTTTTGCATCAACGTTAGGTAAGGATCCACTTCCCGGCTCCCGCAATCGTTCTTTCTATCGATAATTTGCACGAATACGTGATGTTCGATGTTTCCAATCGTTTTGCATCAACGTTAGGTAAGGATTCACTTCCCGGCTCCCGCAATCGTTCTTTCCATCGATAATTTGCACGAATACGTCCTATTCGATGTTTCCAATCGTTTTGCATCGACGTTAGGTAAGGATTCACTTCCCGGCTCCCGCAATCGTTCTTTCTATCGATAATTGGCACGAATACGTGATGTTCGATGTTTCCAATCGTTTTGCATCAACGTTAGGTAAGGATTCACTTCCCGGTTCCCGCAATCGTTCTTTCCATCGATAATTTGCACGAATACGTGCTATTCGATGTTTCCAATCGTTTTGCATCAACGGTAGGTAAGGATTCACTTCCCGGCTCCCGCAATCGTTCTTACCATCGATAATTTGCACGAATACGTGCTATCCGATGTTTCCAATCGTTTTGCATCAACGGTAGGTAAGTATTCACTTCCCAGCTCCCGCAATCGTTCTTTCTATGGATAATTTGCACGAATACGTAATGTTCGATGTTTGCAATCGTTTTGCATCGACTGTAGGTAAGGATTCACTTCCCAGCTCCCGCAATCGTTCTTTCTATCGATAATTTGCACGAATACGTGATGTTCGATGTTTCCAATCGTTTTGCATCAACGTTAGGTAAGGATCCACTTCCCGGCTCCCGCAATCGTTCTTTCCATCGATAATTTGCACGAATACGTGCTATTCGAAGTTTCCAATCGTTTTGCATCGACTTTAGGTAAGGATTCACTTCCCGGCTCCCGCAATCGGTCTTTCTATCGATAATTGGCACGAATACGTGATGTTCGATGTTTCCAATCGTTTTTCAATGACGGTAGGTAAGGATTCACTTCCCGGCTCCCGCAATCGTTCTTTCCATCGATAATTTGCACGAATACGTGCTATTCGATGTTTCCAATCGTTTTGCATCAACGGTAGGTAAGGATTCACTTCCCAGCTCCCGCAATCGTTCTTTCTATCGATAATTTGCACGAATACGTGATGTTCGATGTTTCCAATCGTTTTGCATCGACGGTAGGTAAGGATTTACTTCCCAGCTCCCGCAATCGTTCTTTCCATCGATAATTTGCACGAATACGTGCCATTCGATGTTTCCAATCGTTGTGCATCAACGGTAGGTAAGCATACCGTTGATTCAAAACGATTGGAAATTCCGAACATCACGTGTTCGTGCAAATTATCGATAGAAAGAACGATTGCGGGAGCCGGGAAGTGAATCCTTACCTACCGTTGATGCAAAACGATTGAAAACATCGAACATTACGTATTCGTGCAAATTATCGATGGTAAGAACGATTGCGGAAGCCGGGAAGTGAATCCTTACCTACCGTTGATGCAAAACGATTGGATAATTGGCACGAATACGTGATATTCGATGTTTCCAATCGTTTTGCATCGACGGTAGGTAACGATTCACTTCCCAGCTCCCGCAATCGTTCTTTCCATCCATAATTTGCACGAATACGTAATGTTCGATGTTTCCAATCGTTTTGCAACGACGGTAGGTAAGGATTCACTTCCCAGCTCCCGCAATTGTTCTTTCTATCGATAATTAGCACGAATACGTAATGTTCGATGTTTTCAATCGTTTTGCATCAACGGTAGGTAAGGATTCACTTCCCGACTCCCGCAATCGTTCTTACCATCGATAATTTGCACGAATACGTGCTATTCGATGTTTCCAATCGTTTTGCATCAACGGTAGGTAAGTATTCACTTCCCAGCTCCCGCAAACGTTCTTTCTATGGATAATTTACACGAATACGTAATGTTCGATGTTTGCAATCGTTTTGCATCAACGTTAGGTTAGGATTCACTTCCCAGCTCCCGCAATCGTTCTTTCTATGGATAATTTGCACGAATACGTAATGTTCGATGTTTGCAATTGTTTTTCATCGACTGTAGGTAAGGATTCACTTCCCGGCTCCCCCAATCGTTCTTTCCATAGATAATTTGCACGAATACGTGCTATTCGATGTTTCCAATCGTTTTGCATCAACGCTAGGTAAGGATTCACTTCCCAGCTCCCGCAATCGTTCTTTCTATCGATAATTTTCACGAATACGTTATGTTCGGAATTTCCAATCGCTTTGAATCAACGGTATGCTTACCTACCGTTGATGCACAACGATAGGAAACATCGAATGGCACGTATTCGTGCAAATTATCGATGGTAAGAACCATTGCGGGAGCTGGGAAGTGAATCCTTACCTACCGTCGATGCAAAACGATTGGATAATTGGCACGAATACGTGTTGTTCGATGTTTCCAATCGTTTTCCATCAACGTTAGGTAAGGATGCACTTCCCGGCTCCCGCAATCGTTCTTTCCATCGATAATTTTCACGAATACGTGCTATTCGATGTTTCCAATCGTTTTGAATCGACGGTAGGTAAGGATTCACTTCCCAGCTCCCGCAATCGTTGTTTCTATCGATAATTAGCACGAATACGTAATGTTCGATGTTTTCAATCGTTTTGCATCAACGGTAGGTAAGGATTCACTTCCCGGCTCCCGCAATCGTTCTTACCATCGATAATTTGCACGAATACGTGCTATTCGATGTTTCCAATCGTTTTGCATCGACGGTAGGTAAGGATTCCCTTCCCAGCTCCCGCATCGTTCTTTCTATCGATAATTTGCACGAATACGTAATGTTCGATATTTCCAATCGTTTTGCATCAACGGTATGCTTACCTACCGTTGATGCAAAACGATTAGAAACATCGAATGGCACGTATTCGTGCAAATTATCGATGGAAAGAACGATTGCGGGAGCTGGGAAGTGAATCCTTACCTACCGTCGATGCAAAACGATTGGAAACATCGAATAGCACGTATTCGTGCAAATTATCGATGGAAAGAACGATTGCGGGAGCCGGGAAGTGGATCCTTACCTAACGTTGATGTAAAACGATTGGAAACATCGAACATCACGTATTCGTGCAAATTATCGATAGAAAGAACGATTGCGGGAGCTGGGAAGTGAATCCTTACCTACCGTTGATGCAAAACGATTGGAAACATCGAATAGCACGTATTCGTGCAAATTATCGATGGAAAGAACGATTGCGGGAGCCGGGAAGTGGATCCTTACCTAACGTTGATGCAAAACGATTGGAAACATCGAACATCACGTATTCGTGCAAATTATCGATAGAAAGAACGATTGCGGGAGCTGGGAAGTGAATCCTTACCTACGGTCGATGCAAAACGATTGCAAACATCGAACATTACGTATTCGTGCAAATTATCCATAGAAAGAACGATTGCGGGAGCTGGGAAGTGAATCCTTACCTAACGTTGATGCAAAACGATTGGAAACATCGAACATCACGTATTCGTGCAAATTATCGATAGAAAGAACGATTGCAGGAGCTGGGAAGTGAATCCTTACCTACAGTCGATGCAAAACGATTGCAAACATCGAACATCACGTATTCGTGCCAATTATCGATAGAAAGAACGATTGCGGGAGCCGGGAAGTGAATCCTTACCTAACGTCGATGCAAAACGATTGGAAACATCGAATAGCACGTATTCGTGCAAATTATCGATGGAAAGAACGATTGCGGGAGCCGGGAAGTGAATCCTTACCTAACGTTGATGCAAAACGATTGGAAACATCGAACATCACGTATTCGTGCAAATTATCGATAGAAAGAACGATTGCGGGAGCTGGGAAGTGAATCCTTACCTACAGTCGATGCAAAACGATTGCAAACATCGAACATTACGTATTCGTGCTAATTATCGATAGAAAGAACGATTGCGGGAGCTGGGATGTGAATCCTTACCTACCGTCGATGCAAAACGATTGGAAACATCGAATAGCACGTATTCGTGCAAATTATCGATGGAAAGAACGATTGCGGGAACCGGGAAGTGAATCCTTACCTAACGTTGATGCAAAACGATTGGAAACATCGAACATCACGTATTCGTGCCAATTATCGATAGAAAGAACGATTGCGGGAGCCGGGAAGTGAATCCTTACCTAACGTCGATGCAAAACGATTGGAAACATCGAATAGCACGTATTCGTGCAAATTATCGATGGAAAGAACGATTGCGGGAGCCGGGAAGTGAATCATTACCTACCGTCGATGCAAAACGATTGGAAACATCGAACATCACGTATTCGTGCAAATTATCGATAGAAAGATCGATTGCGGGACCTGGGAAGTGAATCCTTACCTACCGTCGATGCAAAACGATTGGATAATTGGCACGAATACGTGATGTTCGATGTTTCCAATCGTTTTGCATCAACGTTAGGTAAGGATTCACTTCCCGGCTCCCGCAATCGTTCTTTCCATCGATAATTTGCACGAATACGTGCTATTCGATGTTTCCAATCGTTTTGCATCGACGTTAGGTAAGAATTCACTTCCCGGCTCCCGCAATCGTTCTTTCTATCGATAATTGGCACGAATACGTGATGTTCGATGTTTCCAATCGTTTTGCATCAACGTTAGGTAAGGATTCACTTCCCGGTTCCCGCAATCGTTCTTTCCATCGATAATTTGCACGAATACGTGCTATTCGATGTTTCCAATCGTTTTGCATCGACGGTAGGTAAGGATTCACTTCCCAGCTCCCGCAATCGTTCTTTCTATCGATAATTAGCACGAATACGTAATGTTCGATGTTTGCAATCGTTTTGCATCGACTGTATGTAAGGATTCACTTCCCAGCTCCCGCAATCGTTCTTTCTATCGATAATTTGCACGAATACGTGATGTTCGATGTTTCCAATCGTTTTGCATCAACGTTAGGTAAGGATTCACTTCCCGGCTCCCGCAATCGTTCTTTCCATCGATAATTTGCACGAATACGTGCTATTCGATGTTTCCAATCGTTTTGCATCGATGTTAGGTAAGGATTCACTTCCCGGCTCCCGCAATCGTTCTTTCTATCGATAATTGGCACGAATACGTGATGTTCGATGTTTGCAATCGTTTTGCATCGACTGTAGGTAAGGATTCACTTCCCAGCTCCCGCAATCGTTCTTTCTATCGATAATTTGCACGAATACGTGATGTTCGATGATTCCAATCGTTTTGCATCAACGTTAGGTAAGGATTCACTTCCCGGCTCCCGCAATCGTTCTTTCCATCGATAATTTGCACGAATACGTGCTATTCGATGTTTCCAATCGTTTTGCATCGACGTTAGGTAAGGATTCACTTCCCGGCTCCCGCAATCGTTCTTTCTATCGATAATTGGCACGAATACGTGATGTTCGATGTTTCCAATCGTTTTGCATCAACGTTAGGTAAGGATTCACTTCCCGGTTCCCGCAATCGTTCTTTCCATCGATAATTTGCACGAATACGTGATGTTCGATGTTTCCAATCGTTTTGCATCAACGTTAGGTAAGGATTCACTTCCCAGCTCCCGCAATCGTTCTTTCTATGGATAATTTGCACGAATACGTAATGTTCGATGTTTGCAATCGTTTTGCATCGACTGTAGGTAAGGATTCACTTCCCAGCTGCCGAAATCGTTCTTTCTATCGATAATTTGCACGAATACGTGATGTTCGATGTTTCCAATCGTTTTGCATCAACGTTAGGTAAGGATCCACTTCCCGGCTCCCGCAATCGTTCTTTCCATCTTTAATTTGCACGAATACGTGCTATTCGATGTTTCCAATCGTTTTGCATCGACGTTAGGTAAGGATTCACTTCCCGGCTCCCGCAATCGTTCTTTCTATCGATAATTGGCACGAATACGTGATGTTCGATGTTTCCAAGCGTTTTGCATCAACGTTAGGTAAGGATTCACTTCCCGGTTCCCGCAATCGTTCTTTCCATCGATAATTTGCACGAATACGTGATGTTCGATGTTTCCAATCGTTTTACATCAACGTTAGGTAAGGATTCACTTCCCGGCTCCCGCAATCGTTCTTTCCATCGATAATTTGCACGAATACGTGCCATTCGATGTTTCCAATCGTTTTGCATCAACGGTAGGTAAGTATTCACTTCCCAGCTCCCGCAATCGTTCTTTCTATGGATAATTTGCACGAATACGTAATGTTCGATGTTTGCAATCGTTTTGCATCGACTGTAGGTAAGGATTCACTTCCCAGCTCCCGCAATCGTTCTTTCTATCGATAATTTGCACGAATACGTGATGTTCGATGTTTCCAATCGTTTTGCATCAACGTTAGGTAAGCATCCACTTCCCGGCTCCCGCAATTGTTCTTTCCATCGATAATTTGCACGAATACGTGCTATTCGATGTTTCCAATCGTTTTGCATCGACGTTAGGTAAGGATTCACTTCCCGGCTCCCGCAATCGTTCTTTCTATCGATAATTGGCACGAATACGTGATGTTCGATGTTTCCAATCGTTTTTCATTGACGGTAGGTAAGGATTCACTTCCCGGCTTCCGCAATCGTTCTTTCCATCGATAATTTGCACGAATACGTGCTATTCGATGTTTCCAATCGTTTTGCATCAACGGTAGGTAAGGATTCACTTCCCAGCTCCCGCAATCGTTCTTTCTATCGATAATTTGCACGAATACGTGATGTTCGATGTTTCCAATCGTTTTGCATCAACGTTAGGTAAGGATCCACTTCCCGGCTCCCGCAATCGTTCTTTCCATCGATAATTTGCACGAATACGTGCTATTCGATGTTTCCAATCGTTTTGCATCGACGGTAGGTAAGGATTCACTTCCCAGCTCCCGCAATCGTTCTTTCTATCGATAATTTGCACGAATACGTAATGTTCGATGTTTCCAATCGTTTTGCATCGACGGTAGGTAAGGATTCACTTCCCAGCTCCCGCGATCGTTCTTTCCATCGATAATTTGCACGAATACGTGCCATTCGATGTTTCCAATCGATTTGCATCAACGGTAGGTAAGCATACCGTTGATGCAAATCGATTGGAAATTTCGAACATCACGTATTCGTGCAAATTATCGATAGAAAGAACGATTGCGGGAGCTGGGAAGTGAATCCTTACCTACCGTCGATGCAAAACGATTTCAAACATCGAATAGCACGTATTCGTGCAAATTATCCATAGAAAGAACGATTGCGGGAGCTGGGAAGTGAATACTTACCTAACGTTGATGCAAAACGATTGGAAACATCGAACACCACGTATTCGTGCAAATTATCGATGGAAAGAACGATTGCGGGAGCCGGGAAGTGATTCCTTACCTACCGTTGATGCAAAACGATTGGATAATTGGCACGAATACGTGATATTCGATGTTTCCAATCGTTTTGCATCGACGGTAGGTAACCATTCACTTCCCAGCTCCCGCAATCGTTCTTTCCATCGATAATTTGCACGAATACGTAATGTTCGATGTTTCCAATCGTTTTGCAACGACGGTAGGTAAGGATTCACTTCCCAGCTCCCGCATTCGTTCTTTCTATCGATAATTTGCACGAATACGTAATGTTCGATATTTCCAATCGTTTTGCATCGACGGTAGGTAAGGATTCACTTCCCAGCTCCCGCAATCGTTCTTTCCATCGATAATTTGCACGAATACGTGCCATTCGATGTTTCCAATCGTTGTGCATCAACGGTAGGTAAGCATACCGTTGAATCAAAACGATTGGAAATTCCGAACATCACGTATTCGAGCAAATTATCGATAGAAAGAACGATTGCAGGAGCTGGGAAGTGAATCCTTACCTAACGTTGATGCAAAACGATTGGAAACATCGAATAGCACGTATTCGTGCAAATTATCGATGGAAAGAACGATTGCGGGAGCCGGGAAGTGAATCCTTACCTACAGTCGATGAAAAACAATTGCAAACATCGAACATTACGTATTCGTGCAAATTATCCATAGAAAGAACGATTGCGGGAGCTGGGAAGTGAATACTTACCTACCGTTGATGCAAAACGATTGGAAACATCGAATAGCACGTATTCGTGCAAATTATCGATGGTAAGAACGATTGCGGGAGCCGGGAAGTGAATCCTTACCTACCGTTGATGCAAAACGATTGCAAACATCGAACATTACGTATTCGTGTAAATTATCCATAGAAAGAACGTTTGCGGGAGCTGGGAAGTGAATACTTACCTACCGTTGATGCAAAACGATTGGAAACATCGAATAGCACGTATTCGTGCAAATTATCGATGGTAAGAACGATTGCGGGAGCCGGGAAGTGAATCCTTACCTACCGTTGATGCAAAACGATTGAAAACATCGAACATTACGTATTCGTGCTAATTATCGATAGAAACAACGATTGCGGGAGCTGGGAAGTGAATCCTTACCTAACGTTGATGCAAAACGATTGCAAACATCGAACATCACGTATTCGTGCAAATTATCGATAGAAAGATCGATTGCGGGACCTGGGAAGTGAATCCTTACCTACCGTCGATGCAAAACGATTGGATAATTGGCACGAATACGTGATGTTCGATGTTTCCAATCGTTTTGCATCAACGTTAGGTAAGGATTCACTTCCCGGCTCCCGCAATCGTTCTTTCCATCGATAATTTGCACGAATACGTGCTATTCGATGTTTCCAATCGTTTTGCATCGACGTTAGGTAAGGATTCACTTCCCGGCTCCCGCAATCGTTCTTTCTATCGATAATTGGCACGAATACGTGATGTTCGATGTTTCCAATCGTTTTGCATCAACGTTAGGTAAGGATTCACTTCCCGGTTCCCGCAATCGTTCTTTCCATCGATAATTTGCACGAATACGTGCTATTCGATGTTTCCAATCGTTTTGCATCGACGGTAGGTAAGGATTCACTTCCCAGCTCCCGCAATCGTTCTTTCTATCGATAATTAGCACGAATACGTAATGTTCGATGTTTGCAATCGTTTTGCATCGACTGTAGGTAAGGATTCACTTCCCAGCTGCCGAAATCGTTCTTTCTATCGATAATTTGCACGAATACGTGATGTTCGATGTTTCCAATCGTTTTGCATCAACGTTAGGTAAGGATCCACTTCCCGGCTCCCGCAATCGTTCTTTCCATCGATAATTTGCACGAATACGTGCTATTCGATGTTTCCAATCGTTTTGCATCGACGTTAGGTAAGGATTCACTTCCCGGCTCCCGCAATCGTTCTTTCTATCGATAATTGGCACGAATACGTGATGTTCGATGTTTCCAATCGTTTTGCATCAACGTTAGGTAAGGATTCACTTCCCGGTTCCCGCAATCGTTCTTTCCATCGATAATTTGCACGAATACGTGATGTTCGATGTTTCCAATCGTTTTGCATCAACGGTAGGTAAGGATTCACTTCCCGGCTCCCGCAATCGTTCTTTCCATCGATAATTTGCACGAATACGTGCTATTCGATGTTTCCAATCGTTTTGCATCGACGTTAGGTAAGGATTCACTTCCCGGCTCCCGCAATCGTTCTTTCTATCGATAACTGGCACGAATACGTGATGTTCGATGTTTGCAATCGTTTTGCATCGACTGTAGGTAAGGATTCACTTCCCAGCTCCCGCAATCGTTCTTTCTATCGATAATTTGCACGAATACGTGATGTTCGATGTTTCCAATCGTTTTGCATCAACGTTAGGTAAGGATTCACTTCCCGGCTCCCGCAATCGTTCTTTCCATCGATAATTTGCACGAATACGTGCTATTCGATGTTTCCAATCGTTTTGCATCGACGTTAGGTAAGGATTCACTTCCCGGCTCCCGCAATCGTTCTTTCTTTCGATAATTGGCACGAATACGTGATGTTCGATGTTTCCAATCGTTTTGCATCAACGTTAGGTAAGGATTCACTTCCCGGTTCCCGCAATCGTTCTTTCCATCGATAATTTTCACGAATACGTGATGTTCGATGTTTCTAATCGTTTTGCATCAACGTTAGGTAAGGATTCACTTCCCAGCTCCCGCAATCGTTCTTTCTATGGATAATTTGCACGAATACGTAATGTTCGATGTTTGCAATCGTTTTGCATCGACTGTAGGTAAGGATTCACTTCCCAGCTGCCGAAATCGTTCTTTCTATCGATAATTTGCACGAATACGTGATGTTCGATGTTTCCAATCGTTTTGCATCAACGTTAGGTAAGGATCCACTTCCCGGCTCCCGCAATCGTTCTTTCCATCGATAATTTGCACGAATACGTGCTATTCGATGTTTCCAATCGTTTTGCATCGACGTTAGGTAAGGATTCACTTCCCGGCTCCCGCAATCGTTCTTTCTATCGATAATTGGCACGAATACGTGATGTTCGATGTTTCCAATCGTTTTGCATCAACGTTAGGTAAGGATTCACTTCCCGGTTCCCGCAATCGTTCTTTCCATCGATAATTTGCACGAATACGTGATGTTCGATGTTTCCAATCGTTTTGCATCAACGGTAGGTAAGGATTCACTTCCCAGCTCCCGCAATCGTTCTTTCTATCGATAATTTGCACGAATACGTGATGTTCGATGTTTCCAATCGTTTTACATCAACGTTAGGTAAGGATTCACTTCCCGGCTCCCGCAATCGTTCTTTGCATCGATAATTTGCACGAATACGTGCCATTCGATGTTTCCAATCGTTTTGCATCAACGGTAGGTAAGCATACCGTTGATGCAAATCGATTGGAAATTTCGAACATCACGTATTCGTGCAAATTATCGATAGAAAGAACGATTGCGGGAGCTGGGAAGTGAATCCTTACCTACCGTCGATGCAAAACGATTGCAAACATCGAATAGCACGTATTCGTGCAAATTATCCATAGAAAGAACGATTGCGGGAGCTGGGAAGTGAATACTTACCTAACGTTGATGCAAAACGATTGGAAACATCGAACACCACGTATTCGTGCAAATTATCGATGGAAAGAACGATTGCGGGAGCCGGGAAGTGATTCCTTACCTACCGTTGATGCAAAACAATTGGCTAATTGGCACGAATACGTGATATTCGATGTTTCCAATCGTTTTGCATCAACGGTAGGTAAGCATACCGTTGATTCAAAGCGATTGGAAATTCCGAACATAACGTATTCGTGCAAATTATCGATAGAAAGAATGATTGCGGGAGCTGGGAAGTGAATCCTTACCTAGCGTTGATGCAAAACGATTGGAAACATCGAATAGCACGTATTCGTGCAAATTATCTATGGAAAGAACGATTGCGGGAGCCGGGAAGTGAATCCTTACCTACAGTCGATGAAAAACAATTGCAAACATCGAACATTACGTATTCGTGCAAATTATCCATAGAAAGAACGATTGCGGGAGCTGGGAAGTGAATCCTAACCTAACGTTGATGCAAAACGATTGCAAACATCGAACATTACGTATTCGTGTAAATTATCCATAGAAAGAACGTTTGCGGGAGCTGGGAAGTGAATACTTACCTACCGTTGATGCAAAACGATTGGAAACATCGAATAGCACGTATTCGTGCAAATTATCGATGGTAAGAACGATTGCGGGAGCCGGGAAGTGAATCCTTACCTACCGTTGATGCAAAACGATTGAAAACATCGAACATTACGTATTCGTGCTAATTATCGATAGAAACAACGATTGCGGGAGCTGGGAAGTGAATCCTTACCTACCGTCGATGCAAAACGATTGGAAACATCGAATAGCACGTATTCGTGCAAATTATCGATGGAAAGAACGATTGCGGGAGCCGGGAAGTGAATCCTTACCTACCGTCGATGCAAAACGATTGGATAATTGGCACGAATACGTGATGTTCGATGTTTCCAATCGTTTTGCATCAACGTTAGGTAAGGATTCACTTCCCGGCTCCCGCAATCGTTCTTTCCATCGATAATTTGCACGAATACGTGCTATTCGATGTTTCCAATCGTTTTGCATCGACGTTAGGTAAGGATTCACTTCCCGGCTCCCGCAATCGTTCTTTCTATCGATAATTGGCACGAATACGTGATGTTCGATGTTTCCAATCGTTTTGCATCAACGTTAGGTAAGGATTCACTTCCCGGTTCCCGCAATCGTTCTTTCCAACGATAATTTGCACGAATACGTGCTATTCGATGTTTCCAATCGTTTTGCATCGACGGTAGGTAAGGATTCACTTCCCAGCTCCCGCAATCGTTCTTTCTATCGATAATTAGCACGAATACGTAATGTTCGATGTTTTCAATCGTTTTGCATCAACGGTAGGTAAGGATTCACTTCCCGGCTCCCGCAATCGTTCTTACCATCGATAATTTGCACGAATACGTGCTATTCGATGTTTCCAATCGTTTTGCATCAACGGTAGGTAAGTATTCACTTCCCAGCTCCCGCAATCGTTCTTTCTATGGATAATTTGCACGAATACGTGCTATTCGATGTTTCCAATCGTTTTGCATCGACGTTAGGTAAGGATTCACTTCCCGGCTCCCGCAATCGTTCTTTCTATCGATAATTGGCACGAATACGTGATGTTCGATGTTTCCAATCGTTTTTCATTGACGGTAGGTAAGGATTCACTTCCCGGCTTCCGCAATCGTTCTTTCTATCGATAATTTGCACGAATACGTGCTATTCGATGTTTCCAATCGTTTTGCATCAACGGTAGGTAAGGATTCACTTCCCAGCTCCCGCAATCGTTCTTTCTATCGATAATTTGCACGAATACGTGATGTTCGATGTTTCCAATCGTTTTGCATCAACGTTAGGTAAGGATCCACTTCCCGGCTCCCGCAATCGTTCTTTCCATCGATAATTTGCACGAATACGTGCTATTCGATGTTTCCAATCGTTTTGCATCGACGGTAGGTAAGGATTCACTTCCCAGCTCCCGCAATCGTTCTTTCTATCGATAATTTGCACGAATACGTAATGTTCGATGTTTCCAATCGTTTTGCATCGACGGTAGGTAAGGATTCACTTCCCGGCTCCCGCAATCGTTCTTACCATCGATAATTTGCACGAATACGTGCTATTCGATGTTTCCAATCGTTTTGCATCAACGGTAGGTAAGTATTCACTTCCCAGCTCCCGCAATCGTTCTTTCTATGGATAATTTGCACGAATACGTAATGTTCGATGTTTGCAATCGTTTTGCATCGACTGTAGGTAAGGATTCACTTCCCAGCTCCCGCAATCGTTCTTTCTATCGATAATTTGCACGAATACGTGATGTTCGATGTTTCCAATCGTTTTGCATCAACGTTAGGTAAGGATCCACTTCCCGGCTCCCGCAATCGTTCTTTCCATCGATAATTTGCACGAATACGTGCTATTCGATGTTTCCAATCGTTTTGCATCGACGTTAGGTAAGGATTCACTTCCCGGCTCCCGCAATCGTTCTTTCTATCGATAATTGGCACGAATACGTGATGTTCGATGTTTCCAATCGTTTTTCATTGACGGTAGGTAAGGATTCACTTCCCGGCTTCCGCAATCGTTCTTTCCATCGATAATTTGCACGAATACGTGCTATTCGATGTTTCCAATCGTTTTGCATCGACGGTAGGTAAGGATTCACTTCCCAGCTCCCGCAATCGTTCTTTCTATCGATAATTTGCACGAATACGTAATGTTCGATGTTTCCAATCGTTTTGCATCGACGGTAGGGAAGGATTCACTTCCCAGCTCCCGCATTCGTTCTTTATATCGATAATTTGCACGAATACGTAATGTTCGATATTTCCAATCGTTTTGCATCGACGGTAGGTAAGGATTCACTTCCCAGCTCCCGCAATCGTTCTTTCCATCGATAATTTGCACGAATACGTGCCATTCGATGTTTCCAATCGTTGTGCATCAACGGTAGGTAAGCATACCGTTGATTCAAAACGATTGGAAATTCCGAACATCACGTATTCGTGCAAATTATCGATAGAAAGAACGATTGCAGGAGCTGGGAAGTGAATCCTTACCTAACGTTGATGCAAAACGATTGGAAACATCGAATAGCACGTATTCGTGCAAATTATCCATAGAAAGAACGATTGCGGGAGCTGGGAAGTGAATACTTACCTGACGTTGATGCAAAACGATTGGAAACATCGAACACCACGTATTCGTGCAAATTATCGATGGAAAGAACGATTGCGGGAGCCGGGAAGTGATTCCTTACCTACCGTTGATGCAAAACGATTGGATAATTGGCACGAATACGTGATATTCGATGTTTCCAATCGTTTTGCATCGACGGTAGGTAACCATTCACTTCCCAGCTCCCGCAATCGTTCTTTCCATCGATAATTTGCACGAATACGTAATGTTCGATGTTTCCAATCGTTTTCAACGACGGTAGGTAAGGATTCACTTCCCAGCTCCCGCATTCGTTCTTTCTATCGATAATTTGCACGAATACGTAATGTTCGATATTTCCAATCGTTTTGCATCGACGGTAGGTAAGGATTCACTTCCCAGCTCCCGCAATCGTTCTTTCCATCGATAATTTGCACGAATACGTGCCATTCGATGTTTCCAATCGTTGTGCATCAACGTTAGGTAAGCATACCGTTGATTCAAAACGATTGGAAATTCCGAACATCACGTATTCGTGCAAATTATCGATAGAAAGAACGATTGCAGGAGCTGGGAAGTGAATCCTTACCTAACGTTGATGCAAAACGATTGGAAACATCGAATAGCACGTATTCGTGCAAATTATCGATGGAAAGAACGATTGCGGGAGCCGGGAAGTGAATCCTTACCTACAGTCGATGAAAAACAATTGCAAACATCGAACATTACGTATTCGTGCAAATTATCCATAGAAAGAACGATTGCGGGAGCTGGGAAGTGAATACTTACCTACCGTTGATGCAAAACGATTGGAAACATCGAATAGCACGTATTCGTGCAAATTATCGATGGTAAGAACGATTGCGGGAGCCGGGAAGTGAATCCTTACCTACCGTTGATGCAAAACGATTGCAAACATCGAACATTACGTATTCGTGCAAATTATCCATAGAAAGAACGTTTGCCGGAGCTGGGAAGTGAATACTTACCTACCGTTGATGCAAAACGATTGGAAACATCGAATAGCACGTATTCGTGCAAATTATCGATAGAAAGAACGATTGCGGGAGCTGGGAAGTGAATCCTTACCTAACGTTGATGCAAAACGATTGCAAACATCGAACATTACGTATTCGTGTAAATTATCCATAGAAAGAACGTTTGCGGGAGCTTGGAAGTGAATACTTACCTACCGTTGATGCAAAACGATTGGAAACATCGAATAGCACGTATTCGTGCAAATTATCGATGGTAAGAACGATTGCGGGAGCCGGGAAGTGAATCCTTACCTACCGTTGATGCAAAACGATTGAAAAATCGAACATTACGTATTCGTGCTAATTATCGATAGAAACAACGATTGCGGGAGCTGGGAAGTGAATCCTTACCTAACGTTGATGCAAAACGATTGCAAACATCGAACATCACGTATTCGTGCAAATTATCGATAGAAAGATCGATTGCGGGACCTGGGAAGTGAATCCTTACCTACCGTCGATGCAAAACGATTGGATAATTGGCACGAATACGTGATGTTCGATGTTTCCAATCGTTGTGCATCAACGTTAGGTAAGGATTCACTTCCCGGCTCCCGCAATCGTTCTTTCCATCGATAATTTGCACGAATACGTGCTATTCGATGTTTCCAATCGTTTTGCATCGACGTTAGATAAGGATTCACTTCCCGGCTCCCGCAATCGTTCTTTCTATCGATAATTGGCACGAATACGTGATGTTCGATGTTTCCAATCGTTTTGCATCAACGTTAGGTAAGGATTCACTTCCCGGTTCCCGCAATCGTTCTTTCCATCGATAATTTGCACGAATACGTGCTATTCGATGTTTCCAATCGTTTTGCATCGACGGTAGGTAAGGATTCACTTCCCAGCTCCCGCAATCGTTCTTTCTATCGATAATTAGCACGAATACGTAATGTTCGATGTTTGCAATCGTTTTGCATCGACTGTATGTAAGGATTCACTTCCCAGCTCCCGCAATCGTTCTTTCTATCGATAATTTGCACGAATACGTGATGTTCGATGTTTCCAATCGTTTTGCATCAACGTTAGGTAAGGATTCACTTCCCGGCTCCCGCAATCGTTCTTTCCATCGATAATTTGCACGAATACGTGCTATTCGATGTTTCCAATCGTTTTGCATCGACGTTAGGTAAGGATTCACTTCCCGGCTCCCGCAATCGTTCTTTCTATCGATAATTGGCACGAATACGTGATGTTCGATGTTTGCAATCGTTTTGCATCGACTGTAGGTAAGGATTCACTTCCCAGCTCCCGCAATCGTTCTTTCTATCGATAATTTGCACGAATACGTGATGTTCGATGTTTCCAATCGTTTTGCATCAACGTTAGGTAAGGATTCACTTCCCGGCTCCCGCAATCGTTCTTTCCATCGATAATTTGCACGAATACGTGCTATTCGATGTTTCCAATCGTTTTGCATCGACGTTAGGTAAGGATTCACTTCCCGGCTCCCGCAATCGTTCTTTCTATCGATAATTGGCACGAATACGTGATGTTCGATGTTTCCAATCGTTTTGCATCAACGTTAGGTAAGGATTCACTTCCCGGTTCCCGCAATCGTTCTTTCCATCGATAATTTGCACGAATACGTGATGTTCGATGTTTCCAATCGTTTTGCATCAACGTTAGGTAAGGATTCACTTCCCAGCTCCCGCAATCGTTCTTTCTATGGATAATTTGCACGAATACGTAATGTTCGATGTTTGCAATCGTTTTGCATCGACTGTAGGTAAGGATTCACTTCCCAGCTGCCGAAATCGTTCTTTCTATCGATAATTTGCACGAATACGTGATGTTCGATGTTTCCAATCGTTTTGCATCAACGTTAGGTAAGGATCCACTTCCCGGCTCCCGCAATCGTTCTTTCCATCGATAATTTGCACGAATACGTGCTATTCGATGTTTCCAATCGTTTTGCATCGACGTTAGGTAAGGATTCACTTCCCGGCTCCCGCAATCGTTCTTTCTATCGATAATTGGCACGAATACGTGATGTTCGATGTTTCCAATCGTTTTGCATCAACGTTAGGTAATGATTCACTTCCCGGTTCCCGCAATCGTTCTTTCCATCGATAATTTGCACGAATACGTGATGTTCGATGTTTCCAATCGTTTTGCATCAACGGTAGGTAAGGATTCACTTCCCAGCTCCCGCAATCGTTCTTTCTATCGATAATTTGCACGAATACGTGATGTTCGATGTTTCCAATCGTTTTACATCAACGTTAGGTAAGGATTCACTTCCTGGCTCCCGCAATCGTTCTTTCCATCGATAATTTGCACGAATACGTGCCATTCGATGTTTCCAATCGTTTTGCATCAACGGTAGGTAAGCATACCGTTGATGCAAATCGATTGGAAATTTCGAACATCACGTATTCGTGCAAATTATCGATAGAAAGAACGATTGCGGGAGCTGGGAAGTGAATCCTTACCTACCGTCGATACAAAACGATTGCAAACATCGAATAGCACGTATTCGTGCAAATTATCCATAGAAAGAACGATTGCGGGAGCTGGGAAGTGAATACTTACCTAACGTTGATGCAAAACGATTGGAAACATCGAACACCACGTATTCGTGCAAAGTATCGATGGAAAGAACGATTGCGGGAGCCGGGAAGTGATTCCTTACCTACCGTTGATGCAAAACAATTGGATAATTGGCACGAATACGTGATATTCGATGTTTCCAATCGTTTTGCATCAACGGTAGGTAAGCATACCGTTGATTCAAAGCGATTGGAAATTCCGAACATAACGTATTCGTGCAAATTATCGATAGAAAGAACGATTGCGGGAGCTGGGAAGTGAATCCTTACCTAGCGTTGATGCAAAACGATTGGAAACATCGAATAGCACGCATTCGTGCAAATTATCGATAGAAAGAACGATTGCGGGAGCCGGGAAGTGAATCCTTACCTAACGTCGATGCAAAACGATTGGAAACATCGAATAGCACGTATTCGTGCAAATTATCCATAGAAAGAACGATTGCGGGAGCTGGGAAGTGAATACTTACCTACCGTTGATGCAAAACGATTGGAAACATCGAATAGCACGTATTCGTGCAAATTATCGATGGTAAGAACGATTGCGGGAGTCGGGAAGTGAATCCTTACCTAACGTTGATGCAAAACGATTGGAAACATCGAACATCACGTATTCGTGCCAATTATCGATAGAAAGAACGATTGCGGGAGCCGGGAAGTGAATCCTTACCTAACGTCGATGCAAAACGATTGGAAACATCGAATAGCACGTATTCGTGCAAATTATCGATGGAAAGAACGATTGCGGGAGCCGGGAAGTGAATCCTTACCTAACGTTGATGCAAAACGATTGGAAACATCGAACATCACGTATTCGTGCCAATTATCCAATCGTTTTGCATCAACGTTAGGTAAGGATTCACTTCCCGGCTCCCGCAATCGTTCTTTCCATCGATAATTTGCACGAATACGTGCTATTCGATGTTTCCAATCGTTTTGCATCGACGTTAGGTAAGGATTCACTTCCCGGCTCCCGCAATCGTTCTTTCTATCGATAATTGGCACGAATACGTGATGTTCGATGTTTCCAATCGTTTTGCATCAACGTTAGGTAAGGATTCACTTCCCGGTTCCCGCAATCGTTCTTTCCAACGATAATTTGCACGAATACGTGCTATTCGATGTTTCCAATCGTTTTGCATCGACGGTAGGTAAGGATTCACTTCCCAGCTCCCGCAATCGTTCTTTCTATCGATAATTAGCACGAATACGTAATGTTCGATGTTTTCAATCGTTTTGCATCAACGGTAGGTAAGGATTCACTTCCCGGCTCCCGCAATCGTTCTTACCATCGATAATTTGCACGAATACGTGCTATTCGATGTTTCCAATCGTTTTGCATCAACGGTAGGTAAGTATTCACTTCCCAGCTCCCGCAATCGTTCTTTCTATGGATAATTTGCACGAATACGTGCTATTCGATGTTTCCAATCGTTTTGCATCGACGTTAGGTAAGGATTCACTTCCCGGCTCCCGCAATCGTTCTTTCTATCGATAATTGGCACGAATACGTGATGTTCGATGTTTCCAATCGTTTTTCATTGACGGTAGGTAAGGATTCACTTCCCGGCTTCCGCAATCGTTCTTTCCATCGATAATTTGCACGAATACGTGCTATTCGATGTTTCCAATCGTTTTGCATCAACGGTAGGTAAGGATTCACTTCCCAGCTCCCGCAATCGTTCTTTCTATCGATAATTTGCACGAATACGTGATGTTCGATGTTTCCAATCGTTTTGCATCAACGTTAGGTAAGGATCCACTTCCCGGCTCCCGCAATCGTTCTTTCCATCGATAATTTGCACGAATACGTGCTATTCGATGTTTCCAATCGTTTTGCATCGACGGTAGGTAAGGATTCACTTCCCAGCTCCCGCAATCGTTCTTTCTATCGATAATTTGCACGAATACGTAATGTTCGATGTTTCCAATCGTTTTGCATCGACGGTAGGTAGGGATTCACTTCCCGGCTCCCGCAATCGTTCTTACCATCGATAATTTGCACGAATACGTGCTATTCGATGTTTCCAATCGTTTTGCATCAACGGTAGGTAAGTATTCACTTCCCAGCTCCCGCAATCGTTCTTTCTATGGATAATTTGCACGAATACGTGCTATTCGATGTTTCCAATCGTTTTGCATCGACGTTAGGTAAGGATTCACTTCCCGGCTCCCGCAATCGTTCTTTCTATCGATAATTGGCACGAATACGTGATGTTCGATGTTTCCAATCGTTTTTCATTGACGGTAGGTAAGGATTCACTTCCCGGCTTCCGCAATCGTTCTTTCCATCGATAATTTGCACGAATACGTGCTATTCGATGTTTCCAATCGTTTTGCATCAACGGTAGGTAAGGATTCACTTCCCAGCTCCCGCAATCGTTCTTTCTATCGATAATTTGCACGAATACGTGATGTTCGATGTTTCCAATCGTTTTGCATCAACGTTAGGTAAGGATCCACTACCCGGCTCCCGCAATCGTTCTTTCCATCGATAATTTGCACGAATACGTGCTATTCGATGTTTCCAATCGTTTTGCATCGACGGTAGGTAAGGATTCACTTCCCAGCTCCCGCAATCGTTCTTTCTATCGATAATTTGCACGAATACGTAATGTTCGATGTTTCCAATCGTTTTGCATCGACAGTAGGTAAGGATTCACTTCCCAGCTCCCGCGATCGTTCTTTCCATCGATAATTTGCACGAATACGTGCCATTCGATGTTTCCAATCGATTTGCATCAACGGTAGGTAAGCATACCGTTGATGCAAATCGATTGGAAATTTCGAACATCACGTATTCGTGCAAATTATCGATAGAAAGAACGATTGCGGGAGCTGGGAAGTGAATCCTTACCTACCGTCGATGCAAAACGATTTCAAACATCGAATAGCACGTATTCGTGCAAATTATCCATAGAAAGAACGATTGCGGGAGCTGGGAAGTGAATACTTACCTAACGTTGATGCAAAACGATTGGAAACATCGAACACCACGTATTCGTGCAAATTATCGATGGAAAGAACGATTGCGGGAGCCGGGAAGTGATTCCTTACCTACCGTTGATGCAAAACGAATGGATAATTGGCACGAATACGTGATATTCGATGTTTCCAATCGTTTTGCATCGACGGTAGGTAACCATTCACTTCCCAGCTCCCGCAATCGTTCTTTCCATCGATAATTTGCACGAATACGTAATGTTCGATGTTTCCAATCGTTTTGCAACGACGGTAGGTAAGGATTCACTTCCCAGCTCCCGCATTCGTTCTTTCTATCGATAATTTGCACGAATACGTAATGTTCGATATTTCCAATCGTTTTGCATCGACGGTAGATAAGGATTCACTTCCCAGCTCCCGCAATCGTTCTTTCCATCGATAATTTGCACGAATACGTGCCATTCGATGTTTCCAATCGTTGTGCATCAACGGTAGGTAAGCATACCGTTGATTCAAAACGATTGGAAATTCCGAACATCACGTATTCGTGCAAATTATCGATAGAAAGAACGATTGCAGGAGCTGGGAAGTGAATCCTTACCTAACGTTGATGCAAAACGATTGGAAACATCGAATAGCACGTATTCGTGCAAATTATCGATGGAAAGAACGATTGCGGGAGCCGGGAAGTGAATCCTTACCTACAGTCGATGAAAAACAATTGCAAACATCGAACATTACGTATTCGTGCAAATTATCCATAGAAAGAACGATTGCGGGAGCTGGGAAGTGAATACTTACCTACCGTTGATGCAAAACGATTGGAAACATCGAATAGCACGTATTCGTGCAAATTATCGATGGTAAGAACGATTTCGGGAGCCGGGAAGTGAATCCTTACCTACCGTTGATGCAAAACGATTGCAAACATCGAACATTACGTATTCGTGCAAATTATCCATAGAAAGAACGTTTGCCGGAGCTGGGAAGTGAATACTTACCTACCGTTGATGCAAAACGATTGGAAACATCGAATAGCACGTATTCGTGCAAATTATCGATAGAAAGAACGATTGCGGGAGCTGGGAAGTGAATCCTTACCTACCGTTGATGCAAAACGATTGCAAACATCGAATAGCACGTATTCGTGCAAATTATCGATGGAAAGAACGATTGCGGGAGCCGGGAAGTGAATCCTTACCTACCGTCAATGAAAAACGATTGGAAACATCGAACATCACGTATTCGTGCCAATTATCGATAGAAAGAACGATTGCGGGAGCCGGGAAGTGAATCCTTACCTAACGTCGATGCAAAACGATTGGAAACATCGAATAGCACGTATTCGTGCAAATTATCGATGGAAAGAACGATTGCGGGAGCCGGGAAGTGGATCCTTACCTAACGTTGATGCAAAACGATTGGAAACATCGAACATCACGTATTCGTGCCAATTATCGATAGAAAGAACGATTGCGGGAGCCGGGAAGTGAATCCTTACCTAACGTCGATGCAAAACGATTGGAAACATCGAATAGCACGTATTCGTGCAAATTATCGATGGTAAGAACGATTGCGGGAGCCGGGAAGTGAATCCTTACCTACCGTTGATGCAAAACGATTGAAAACATCGAACATTACGTATTCGTGCTAATTATCGATAGAAAGAACGATTGCGGGAGCTGGGAAGTGAATCCTTACCTACCGTCGATGCAAAACGATTGGAAACATCGAATAGCACGTATTCGTGCAAATTATCGATGGAAAGAACGATTGCGGGAACCGGGAAGTGAATCCTTACCTAACGTTGATGCAAAACGATTGGAAACATCGAACATCACGTATTCGTGCCAATTATCGATAGAAAGAACGATTGCGGGAGCCGGGAAGTGAATCCTTACCTAACGTCGATGCAAAACGATTGGAAACATCGAATAGCACGTATTCGTGCAAATTATCGATGGAAAGAACGATTGCGGGAGCTGGGAAGTGAATCCTTACCTAACGTTGATGCAAAACGATTGCAAACATCGAACATCACGTATTCGTGCAAATTATCGATAGAAAGATCGATTGCGGGACCTGGGAGGTGAATCCTTACCTACCGTCGATGCAAAACGATTGGATAATTGGCACGAATACGTGATGTTCGATGTTTCCAATCGTTTTGCATCAACGTTAGGTAAGGATTCACTTCCCGGCTCCCGCAATCGTTCTTTCCATCGATAATTTGCACGAATACGTGCTATTCGATGTTTCCAATCGTTTTGCATCGACGGTAGGTAAGGATTCACTTCCCAGCTCCCGCAATCGTTCTTTCTATCGATAATTAGCACGAATACGTAATGTTCGATGTTTTCAATCGTTTTGCATCGACGTTAGGTAAGGATTCACTTCCCGGCTCCCGCAATCGTTCTTTCTATCGATAATTGGCACGAATACGTGATGTTCGATGTTTCCAATCGTTTTGCATCAACGTTAGGTAAGGATTCACTTCCCGGTTCCCGCAATCGTTCTTTCCATCGATAATTTGCACGAATACGTGCTATTCGATGTTTCCAATCGTTTTGCATCGACGGTAGGTAAGGATTCACTTCCCAGCTCCCGCAATCGTTCTTTCTATCGATAATTAGCACGAATACGTAATGTTCGATGTTTTCAATCGTTTTGCATCAACGGTAGGTAAGGATTCACTTCCCGGCTCCCGCAATCGTTCTTACCATCGATAATTTGCACGAATACGTGCTATTCGATGTTTCCAATCGTTTTGCATCGACGTTAGGTAAGGATTCACTTCCCGGCTCCCGCAATCGTTCTTTCTATCGATAATTGGCACGAATACGTGATGTTCGATGTTTCCAATCGTTTTGCATCAACGTTAGGTAAGGATCCACTTCCCGGCTCCCGCAATCGTTCTTTCCATCGATAATTTGCACGAATACGTGCTATTCGATGTTTCCAATCGTTTTGAATCGACGTTAGGTAAGGATTCACTTCCCGGCTCCCGCAATCGTTCTTTCTATCGATAATTGGCACGAATACGTGATGTTCGATGTTTCCAATCGTTTTTCATTGACGGTAGGTAAGGATTCACTTCCCGGCTCCCGCAATCGTTCTTTCCATCGATAATTTGCACGAATACGTGCTATTCGATGTTTGCAATCGTTTTGCATCAACGGTAGGTAAGGATTCACTTCCCAGCTCCCGCAATCGTTCTTTCTATCGATAATTTGCACGAATACGTGATGTTCGATGTTTCCAATCGTTTTGCATCAACGTTAGGTAAGGATCCACTTCCCGGCTCCCGCAATCGTTCTTTCCATCGATAATTTGCACGAATACGTGCTATTCGATGTTTCCAATCGTTTTGCATCAACGGTAGGTAAGCATACCGTTGATGCAAATCGATTGGAAATTTCGAACATCACGTATTCGTGCAAATTATCGATGGAAAGAACGATTGCGGGAGCCGGGAAGTGAATCCTTACCTACAGTCGATGAAAAACAATTGCAAACATCGAACATTACGTATTCGTGCAAATTATCCATAGAAAGAACGTTTGCCGGAGCTGGGAAGTGAATACTTACCTACCGTTGATGCAAAACGATTGGAAACATCGAATAGCACGTTATCGTGCAAATTATCGATGGTAAGAACGATTGCGGGAGCTGGGAAGTGAATCCTTACCTAACGTTGATGCAAAACGATTGCAAACATCGAACATTACGTATTCGTGTAAATTATCCATAGGAAGAACGTTTGCGGGAGCTGGGAAGTGAATACTAACCTACCGTTGATGCAAAACGATTGGAAACATCGAATAGCACGTATTCGTGCAAATTATCGATGGAAAGAACGATTGCGGGAGCCGGGAAGTGAATCCTTACCTAACGTTGATGCAAAACGATTGGAAACATCGAATAGCACGTATTCGTGCAAATTATCGATGGTAAGAACGATTGCGGGAGCCGGGAAGTGAATCCTTACCTAACGTCGATGCAAAACGATTGGAAACATCGAATAGCACGTATTCGTGCAAATTATCGATGGAAAGAACGATTGCGGGAGCCGGGAAGTGAATCCTTACCTAACGTTGATGCAAAACGATTGGAAACATCGAACATCACGTATTCGTGCCAATTATCCAATCGTTTTGCATCAACGTTAGGTAAGGATTCACTTCCCGGCTCCCGCAATCGTTCTTTCCATCGATAATTTGCACGAATACGTGCTATTCGATGTTTCCAATCGTTTTGCATCGACGTTAGGTAAGGATTCACTTCCCGGCTCCCGCAATCGTTCTTTCTATCGATAATTGGCACGAATACGTAATGTTCGATGTTTTCAATCGTTTTGCATCAACGGTAGGTAAGGATTCACTTCCCGGCTCCCGCAATCGTTCTTACCATCGATAATTTGCACGAATACGTGCTATTCGATGTTTCCAATCGTTTTGCATCAACGGTAGGTAAGTATTCACTTCCCAGCTCCCGCAATCGTTCTTTCTATGGATAATTTGCACGAATACGTGCTATTCGATGTTTCCAATCGTTTTGCATCGACGTTAGGTAAGGATTCACTTCCCGGCTCCCGCAATCGTTCTTTCTATCGATAATTGGCACGAATACGTGATGTTCGATGTTTCCAATCGTTTTTCATTGACGGTAGGTAAGGATTCACTTCCCGGCTTCCGCAATCGTTCTTTCCATCGATAATTTGCACAAATACGTGCTATTCGATGTTTCCAATCGTTTTGCATCAACGGTAGGTAAGGATTCACTTCCCAGCTCCCGCAATCGTTCTTTCTATCGATAATTTGCACGAATACGTGATGTTCGATGTTTCCAATCGTTTTGCATCAACGTTAGGTAAGGATCCACTTCCCGGCTCCCGCAATCGTTCTTTCCATCGATAATTTGCACGAATACGTGCTATTCGATGTTTCCAATCGTTTTGCATCGACGGTAGGTAAGGATTCACTTCCCAGCTCCCGCAATCGTTCTTTCTATCGATAATTTGCACGAATACGTAATGTTCGATGTTTCCAATCGTTTTGCATCGACGGTAGGTAAGGATTCACTTCCCGGCTCCCGCAATCGTTCTTACCATCGATAATTTGCACGAATACGTGCTATTTGATGTTTCCAATCGTTTTGCATCAACGTTAGGTAAGGATCCACTGTCACGTTCCAGGTTGCGCCCGGAAGGGACACGCAGTTCAAAGACGCGGAGCGGTCGCGCCAAGAACTAATACGATATACGCGAGATCGATAATGATTTGCAGTAGTTCAATTGAGTGTTAGATGATTATTAAGAGGGTCCTCGTGCGAGCTACGCGTTAAATATTCCTCTTTCGGATTCTCAGTCGAGGTAATTTGTAGGCAACCAAAAGATTCGCTTTTGTGCAGGGGAGAAGAATTTCGAATGGAACAGGGTTCCCCGGGGTCGAATGCTAGATTCGCGCGCGCCGAGGGGGAAGGAATGAATTACTACAAAGGGAAAGGAAGCCTCGGGGTCGAATGCTAGATTCGCGCACGCCGAGGGGGAATGGAAAAATAACTACAAGGGGAAAGGGAGCCTCGGGGTCGAATGCTAGATTCGCGCACGCCGAGGGGGAATGGAAAAAACTACAAGGGGAAAGGGAGCCTCGGGGTCGAATGCTAGATTCGCGCACGCCGAGGAGGAAAGGAAAGGACAGTTATAATTATGGAAAGGGATTCTACGGAGAAAATTACTGTAGGGTTAGGGATAACGACCTTACGTGTATAGCAAATCGCGATGTTTCGTCTCGCACGAGTAACTTACTCCTTTATGTTGTGACCGATATGAAATAGTAATTATGCGTGGGTTCTTAGGTGAATGAAAGCACCACGGCTCGCTGAGGCGTATTCCGGTCAGCCACTGTGTGGGCCACGTCGAGGGTGCGTCCAGCTTGCACTCCCGAGGGTGAAGAGAATAAATTGGGGAAGCGAGGAAAAGATAACCCAGGCGGATTCGGATCTAGTCCGATCCCACTCCCAGGGGGATGAGCATGGAGGGAAGGATAACCTAGGCGGATTCGGATCCAGTCCGCTCCCACTCCCAGGGGGATGAGAATAAAGTAGTAAACGAGGAAAAGATAACCCGGGCGGATTCGGATCTAGTCCGCTCCCACTCCCAGGGGGATGAGAATGAAGTGGGGGAACTGAGGAAATGATAACCCAGGCGGATTCGGATCTAGTCCGCTCCCGCTCCCAGGGGGATGAGAATAAGTTAAGAAATTGAGGAAAGGATAATTGGGGAAAAGGTGACGGTGCCTCGTCCGTTGTGTTTCGCAGTGGTCAGCCAATGGTTCACCAACGAGTAATGACTTCCTTGATAGATCCAGCCTGAACGTTCCGCAACTGGACAAATTGAAGTACTCCTGCAATTGATTGAAATAAATCGGAAATATTCTATGTTCCTTATAGCATTAATTGGAATAAATCAGAAATATTCTAAGTCCGTTAAGGAATAAATTGAAATAAATCGAGAGTGAACGCGGAGGTGATGCTAGCTACTGAGCTGATTGATGTGTCGACGTTTACTGCTGCTTGAAGACTGACTAAATGACTGGTGGTCCCGGTCTATTTATACTAGGCCCAGGAATTTCTGGTATGCGTGGTATGCGCGGAATGCCTGGTATGCGTGTGTGATGGCTTCTGCTGGTGTTGACTGCTGTGGAATGCCTGGTATGCGTGGTTCTCAACTACCAGTGATTCTCTATCGTTTCCTTAATGAACCTTCAATTAATTAAGAATTATAATACCTTTCGTTAATTTATTACAGATTAGTGTTATTGCAAAGCTAAGAGAGTTTGTACGTTAATATTAGTATTTTATTGGACATTATCGTCGTGAAGAGAGGTACTCGAGAGGACGCGAGAACGAGTAATGTCGAGATATCCTTGGGACGCGAAAGGGGCTTCTTCCTCGTGGAGTGAGGGCTACTCTTGGGGCGCGAAAGGGGGTTTCTTCCTCGTGGAGTGAGGGCTACTCTTGGGGCGCGAAAGGGGGTTTCTTCCTCGTGGAGTGAGGGCTACTCTTGGGTCGCGAAAGGGGCTTTCTTCCTCGTGGAGTGAGGGCTACTCTTGGGGCGCGAAAGGGGGTTTCTTCCTCGTGGAGTGAGGGCTACTCTTGGGGCGCGAAGGGGGGTTTCTTCCTCGTGGAGTGAGGGATATTCTTCGTCTCGAGTACTGGTGTAAGTTGTTATCATAAGGTAAGTGTCGTGTGTGTGTAGTGATGGGTTGATATTATATAGGTGTTCTTATTTGTTCGCAGGCATTCTGGCAGTGGAGTTGCGGGGATTGCAACTGTAAGTTTTTTATAATTGATTGGATGCTTTAGTTGTTCACAGGTATTGTTGAATTGGGATTGTAACTATACGTGTCTTTTATAATTTGTAGGATGTTTTAATTGTTCACAGGCACCGCCGAATGGGGCATAGGAGGAGCGAATGGGTTTCGAAAGAGTGAAAAGAGCGAATGGGTTTGGAAAAAATGAAAGGGGTTTCGAAAGAGTGAATGGGTTTGAAAAAAATGAAAGGGGTTTCGAAAGAGTGGAAGGGGTGTGGAAGGAGTGAAAGGGGTTTGGAAGGAGTGGAAGGGGTGCTCAGTTCGTGCTGGACATAACATAGCCACAGGGGCAGCCCAGCGCTCACATCATAGCGGATTTGAGTAAATGGTAAAAGGAAAAAATGTGAGCCGCCGCGCGGGAAACAGGACGGCACGTCACACCTCCCCCCTTATTGTAAGAAATGCTTGCATTTCTTTAGTGAGAGATGCGTCGAACGAAAATATAATTGTTTCCCTTGATTACGTACCGGATGTATCGATAATAAACGAAAGTTTAAAGAAAAGAGATACCTTTTGGGTTTCATTTTAAATCATTTTGAACGTAGCCTTAAGTACGAGAGTAATTTGTAAGGTACTAAAATATTTATTTTCCATTTGTTTAACTAGTGGAACTTATTTACCACTAGAATTGTTTAAGGCGGGTATACTAAGCTAAATTATATACATTGTCTGCTGTAATGTATAATTTGTAGGTAAACTAGTAATAGGTATTATTGTAACTAATGTAAATTAATTAAGGTAAGTACAACTAAGCTATGTGTTGTTTTTTTTTTTTTTTTTTTTTTTTTGTAGGTTAACCAGGCTAAGTAGAATTAAGTTTAGAATTAAGGAGTAATGTTAATAATTAAGATAGGTAAGACTAGGGTAAGTACGAATTAAGTGTAGGATTAAGGGTTAGAGTTAATAATTAAGTAACGTAAATATAGGTAAGACTAGGGTAAGTACCAATTAAGTGTAGGATAAAGAAGTAACGTTAATAATTAAGTGAAGTATTATAGATATAAGTAAGTACTAATTAAGTGTAGGATTAAAATTAGGGAGTAAAATATTTTAATGCTATTTTGGTGAACTAATAACTTAGTATAAGGATAAGGAATGGCACAATGTGTGGCAATAGGGGATAATAGAGGGACGTGTTCCCTGTTCAAAATTACGTGGGTTGATTAGGATGGCAAAGGGGGCAAAAAGGGGATATAAAAGGGATGTGGCGAGTCGGGGGCATGGTTAGAACAGTACCCTGGTTGGGGGAGACGGCCAATACAGCTACAACGCGCATGACCTTAATTTACGTGCCTTATTGGCGTGTATGATTTTGTGACCATTGTTCCAAGATATCTTTAGGTTTTGTAAAGGTAGAACTTCGATGACCTTGTGCGGGCCAGTGTAGTGATCTGCGAATTTTCC
Source organism: Nomada ferruginata (assembly GCA_963583965.1). NCBI lineage: Eukaryota > Metazoa > Arthropoda > Insecta > Hymenoptera > Apidae > Nomada > Nomada ferruginata. Next base: position 3,811,179 of record OY757218.1, read on the forward strand.
TTTTCGGCTGTTCTTTATTACGAAGACCTCGTCTCCGGCTTGGAAGGTTTCCTCGTTTATGCGACGATCGTAATACATTTTGTATCTTTCTTTTGCGCATTTCAGCCTATCCGCGGCAAGACTCTGTAGTTCCTTGATGCACTCTGTTAATCGCGAAAGGTAACCTCCGTACGTTTCGTCGTCCGGGAGTTCAAACTGCCGCTGCTGGGCGGGGACCCGTGCTATTTTCCCGAATACTAGTTCGTGTGGAGTGTAACCGGTACCTTCATGGACACTCGTATTATAGGAGAATGCCGCGAGATCGGTCCAACTATCCCAATCATGGTTTTGATTTACGTACATTTTCAAATATTCTATCAAGACTATGTGTGATCTCTCCAAGGATCCATTCGATTGGGGATGGAACGCGGTGGTCTTACATTGCGCGATCCTGAATTTACGAGCAATAGTTCTCATAAACGCGCTGGTGAAGTTCGATCCTTGGTCGGTGAGGACAGATTTTGGCGCGCCAAATCGGCATATCAGATTTTTTATGAAGGCATCAGCAACTTCCAGAGAGGTGGTGCCCTTCAGTGGTGCACATACGAAGTATTTTGTAAGTAAGTCCTGCATGGTAAGTATATACATGTTTCCAGCGGGGGATGGAGGAAGAGGACCCACTATGTCTAATCCGACCTTATCGAACGCTGTACCGGGGGTGTCAGTTAAAACCATTGGTTGCCGCGTTTTTATTCGGACCAACTTCTTCCTTTGACAAAGCAAGCAGTTTCGAATGTAGATGCGAACTTGTTGTTTCATTCCCTGCCAATAGTAGGCATGACGGATCCTTTTAAGTGTTTTGCTTACGCCTCTATGCCCTTCAATAGCCGAGGAGTGGCTTTCCTCTATTATCACGGGTCTTAGACTTTCGTCAGGAATTTGGACGGTTTGTGTGCAAATGGTGATTTGTACATTTTCTTCGGACAGTCTAGTATGAATTTCCGATATTATTTCTTCCCAGACCAAAGCACCAATTTTAGGTGTTTTAGCTATGCTAAATCCGGGTAATTGCAATTCTCTTATTACATCCTTGAGTGAGTTCACGGCTTCGCAGAAAATTTCGGGTTCCATCGGGTAATTAGCCCTTTCTTTAACAACTAAACCAATGATTGTTTTGCCTTTGTGTTTTAATACGCGTGCACGTCCGAGTGTAATATCTCTTCGAATGGGAAAACCCGCGTGTGTTCTCAAATTTTGTCCTCCGTCATCACAGACGTTGCCGTCACCTGCCAGGAAGATTACTAAGGGTCCGGGCCGGATGGCTAAGGGGTCACGACTGAAGTGGAGATTGCTGTTGGCGCGGATCGCTTCCCGCGGGGCGCCTTCTATGGATTCGTTATCCGTTTCGTCGTTCTCTGACTCTCCTTGTGAGGTGTCGTCTTCGCTGGAAAGGTGATTAGGAGGCGTATATGGGCCATCTTCGGTGTCGACTTCGTAAGGTAGCGCTGCGTAATTGTGCGATGAATCAGGTGCATTTCTACTGGTGGAGGGTGCGCGGAGTGTTGGTTGTATTACAGGGGTCAGTGTCGTGTCTGCGATACTATCGGAGCTTAAGCTTTCCCTCTTCCGAGTATTTTTGGGGGCACTGAAGAGAGACTCATCTGAATCGCTCGAGATGGGGAATCCAGTTTCCCAACGTTGTTGCTCAGGTCCATGAATTCTGGGCCGCTTTTGATTTTCGGGCTCTGGGTGCCCTCCAGAATTGGAATCAGAATCGGACCGTGGGCGGATTGGACAGACGAACTCTGTCGTAGTGTCCGGTGGGTTGCGAGAGAGCGCGTCGGCCACTCGATTGGATTTCCCTGGTTGGTACTGGATTTCATAGTCGAATTCAGCAAGTTTTAATCGCCAACGAACGAGTCGTGAAGTCGGGTCCTTGACCCGGTGAAGCCAGACCAGTGGTTGGTGGTCGGTATAGAGAATAAATTTTCTACCATATAAGTAGGGTCGGAAATGGCTGGTACAATATATTATGGCCAGCAGTTCTTTCTCAATTGTAGAGTAGTTTACCTCTGCTTGGCACAGAAGTCGGGACGCATAGGCGAGGGGTAGTTCTTTGTCTCCGTAAGTTTGTGTGATTATTCCGCCAACGGCATAATCTGATGCATCGGTGGTAAGATGGAATTCTTTTTCGAAGTTTGGGAATTGGAGTATGGGTTCCTGAATCAATTTGTCCTTGAGGTACGCGAACGATTTTTGTTGGGCTTCGCCCCATATAAATGGTGTACCCTTTTTAAGTAACGAAGTGAGGGCCCTTGCTTCTTTGGAGAAGTTGGGGATAAATCGCCTATAATACCCTGTGAGTCCCAGGAATTGCTTTATGCCTTTTGTATTGCGGGGCGGAGGGTAATTTAAAACCGCGGTAATTTTGTGAGGATCCGGTTTTACGCCGTTATCCGTAATGACGTGGCCTAAGTATGCTACTTCCTTCCGAAGAAATTGACACTTGCTTGGCTGAAGTTTCAGGTTGGCTTGACGTAATCGATCGGCAAGCTTGCGAAACTTAATTCCGTGCTCGTTCAGCGAACTCGAGTAGAGGACTATGTCGTCCAGGTATACGAACATCTCGGAGCCTTGTAGTCCCGAAAGGATGTGGTCCATTAGGCGTTGGAAGGTTGCAGGGGCGTCACGTAGGCCAAAGGGCATCCTCGAAAATTCATAGTGGCCATGGGGGGCCGAGAACGCAGTTTTTTGTGCATCTTCTGGTTTCATCGGGATCTGATGAAATCCGGATACGAGATCGAAGATTGAGAAGTATTTAGCTCCTCCGAGCTGGTCGAGTATATCTATAATGTTCGGCAGGGGGTAAGCGTCGGGAACGGTTTTTTGGTTAAGTTGGCGGTAGTCGATAACCATTCTCCATTTTTTCTTCCCGTCGGGCCCTGCTTTCTTCGGGACTATCCAGAGGGGTGAGTTGTACGGGGATATGGATGGTCTGACTATTCTTTGTTCGAGGAGTTCCTTCATCTGTGCGCGGATTTCCTCCTTATGGATGGGAGGGAAACGGTACTGTTTGGTGGATACTGGGGCTGCATCCGTGGTTTCGATAGCATGGCTGATGGCATTCGTGTGGCCTAGAGGTTCGCCAGGCAAGTGGAATATGTCTTCGTATTTGCCGACGAGTTCGTGGACGTGAGCTTCTTCTTCCCGATTGAGGTCTCTCGGGGATATGAGGTCGAGTATCGCTGCGACTCTTGTTTGTTGTCTGGGCGTTTTGATGCATGACCGCTTTATCAGATTTACCTCTGCTCCTGTGTCGATCATCAAGTCCGTGGGAAAGTTCAATTGCGGGCTGCGGACGTTGATGGAGGGGACATTGTTGTAGGGTGAGAGGTGCACCTTGGCGATTCGGGGCGGAGTTGGTTCGTAGGCCGGAATGTATTTATTGGGTGCGCATTTGTCCTGCCCGTTCCACGAGGCGCCTCCCTGTAATCTCGTGGGGGCTGGTCGTTTCCCGACATGTTCTGATCGCGCATTTTCTTACGACATTCCGCGGCCAAGTGTCCTATTCTCCCGCAGTAGTTGCAGGTTCGTGTCTCTGCTTGACGTGGAGTATTATAGTCCTTCGTTGTGAGCGAACGGTCGAATCCTCTTCCTGTAGGTCGTTCCGGGGTCCGCGTAAGAGGTGGGCGGTTATGGATCGGGTACATTCTGCAGGATCGTGCGTCGTGTCCTTCCCGATTGCATAATTGGCATTGGGTTCGGGGAGCCCGTTCTCCCGTAAACCGGTGGCGATCGCGCTCAATCAGTTTCGCGACCCGGACGGCCCTGTCGAAGGCTTCATCTAATGACGTTAATGTTGTGGGGTCCATTTGACTGCGCATCGAAAGGGGAAGTCCGTCCAAAAAGGATCTCAATGCTAGCTGGTCAATGTCGTATAACGCCGTTCTCGAGTTTCGATAGTAGGTAGTATCTTCGTCTGTAATGGCGAACTTCAGGTCCTTTACTCTTAAAATATAATCCAATATGTGTTCGTTCCTTCCAATTATAATATTAGCTAGTTCGCCGCGGTAATGGTCAGACGTTTTAGCCGGGGCGAACACTGTTTTCAGTCTGCCGATGAATGCGTTTACGGTATCGAAGCAATAGTCCTCCACGACCAAGTACGCGTGTTTTTGTAAGCGGTTTCTTAACAAGCACGCCAATTGAGGTTCGGATGCAGGAGGGATCATATCCCGAGCTCTTCTACACGCTCTCGCAAATTGCAGGATCGACATATTGTGTCCATCGAAACGTGGTACCGTCTCAACGGCATCCTTCAGAGTGACCTGAAGTTTTCCATTCGTTATCGGTTCGCTAAACGCGTCGTTACGTGGGTTCCCTTCGCGGCAACAGGAGGCGGGAGTTTCCAGACGTGTTTTAATGCGTTGTTTCTTTGTTAGCATGTCTACTGCATCTTGCAGGGATGCTATCTGTTTAGCGAGGTTTTCCAATCCGGGGGCGGATTGAGGTATTTGTTCTTCAGGAAAAGAATCGCCGTGTGGACTAGCAGGTCGCATTTGTTTGGTCGCGAATAAATCATAGTGTGCTTCGATTTGAGCTTGTTTTTCGCGCAAGAGATTCAATTTATCGTGCAACGCGGCGGTTGACGCGTCAATAGCTCTATTAGCTTCCTCCACGGAGGTAGTGAGGGGGTTGGGTTCGTCGGCGTCACCGTAAAGCGACATGGTTTTATACGAGCAAGACGAAAAATAATTTATATGTATATATATAGGGGCTTAAACAATAGGACGAATAATCTATTTGCAAGTAATTAACTTACTGAATGCGCAGGAAGAAAAGGCTATTGTGGGATTATTAAATTTTCGAGATCCCACCGTTTCCTTTCACAAGTATGTAGAGGGCAATTGTGGGATTATTAAATTTTCGAGATCCCACCGTTTCTTTTCAAAAGTATGTAGAGGGCAATTGTGGGATTATTAAATTTTCGACATCCCACCGCTGTCACCAATTAACATGTCACGTTCCAGGTTGCGCCCGGAAGGGACACGCAGTTCAAAGACGCGGAGCGGTCGCGCCAAGAACTAATACGATATACGCGAGATCGATAATGATTTGCAGTAGTTCAATTGAGTGTTAGATGATTATTAAGAGGGTCCTCGTGCGAGCTACGCGTTAAATATTCCTCTTTCGGATTCTCAGTCGAGGTAATTTGTAGGCAACCAAAAGATTCGCTTTTGTGCAGGGGAGAAGAATTTCGAATGGAACAGGGTTCCCCGGGGTCGAATGCTAGATTCGCGCGCGCCGAGGGGGAAGGAATGAATTACTACAAAGGGAAAGGAAGCCTCGGGGTCGAATGCTAGATTCGCGCACGCCGAGGGGGAATGGAAAAATAACTACAAGGGGAAAGGGAGCCTCGGGGTCGAATGCTAGATTCGCGCACGCCGAGGGGGAATGGAAAAAACTACAAGGGGAAAGGGAGCCTCGGGGTCGAATGCTAGATTCGCGCACGCCGAGGAGGAAAGGAAAGGACAGTTATAATTATGGAAAGGGATTCTACGGAGAAAATTACTGTAGGGTTAGGGATAACGACCTTACGTGTATAGCAAATCGCGATGTTTCGTCTCGCACGAGTAACTTACTCCTTTATGTTGTGACCGATATGAAATAGTAATTATGCGTGGGTTCTTAGGTGAATGAAAGCACCACGGCTCGCTGAGGCGTATTCCGGTCAGCCACTGTGTGGGCCACGTCGAGGGTGCGTCCAGCTTGCACTCCCGAGGGTGAAGAGAATAAATTGGGGAAGCGAGGAAAAGATAACCCAGGCGGATTCGGATCTAGTCCGATCCCACTCCCAGGGGGATGAGCATGGAGGGAAGGATAACCTAGGCGGATTCGGATCCAGTCCGCTCCCACTCCCAGGGGGATGAGAATAAAGTAGTAAACGAGGAAAAGATAACCCGGGCGGATTCGGATCTAGTCCGCTCCCACTCCCAGGGGGATGAGAATGAAGTGGGGGAACTGAGGAAATGATAACCCAGGCGGATTCGGATCTAGTCCGCTCCCGCTCCCAGGGGGATGAGAATAAGTTAAGAAATTGAGGAAAGGATAATTGGGGAAAAGGTGACGGTGCCTCGTCCGTTGTGTTTCGCAGTGGTCAGCCAATGGTTCACCAACGAGTAATGACTTCCTTGATAGATCCAGCCTGAACGTTCCGCAACTGGACAAATTGAAGTACTCCTGCAATTGATTGAAATAAATCGGAAATATTCTATGTTCCTTATAGCATTAATTGGAATAAATCAGAAATATTCTAAGTCCGTTAAGGAATAAATTGAAATAAATCGAGAGTGAACGCGGAGGTGATGCTAGCTACTGAGCTGATTGATGTGTCGACGTTTACTGCTGCTTGAAGACTGACTAAATGACTGGTGGTCCCGGTCTATTTATACTAGGCCCAGGAATTTCTGGTATGCGTGGTATGCGCGGAATGCCTGGTATGCGTGTGTGATGGCTTCTGCTGGTGTTGACTGCTGTGGAATGCCTGGTATGCGTGGTTCTCAACTACCAGTGATTCTCTATCGTTTCCTTAATGAACCTTCAATTAATTAAGAATTATAATACCTTTCGTTAATTTATTACAGATTAGTGTTATTGCAAAGCTAAGAGAGTTTGTACGTTAATATTAGTATTTTATTGGACATTATCGTCGTGAAGAGAGGTACTCGAGAGGACGCGAGAACGAGTAATGTCGAGATATCCTTGGGACGCGAAAGGGGCTTCTTCCTCGTGGAGTGAGGGCTACTCTTGGGGCGCGAAAGGGGGTTTCTTCCTCGTGGAGTGAGGGCTACTCTTGGGGCGCGAAAGGGGGTTTCTTCCTCGTGGAGTGAGGGCTACTCTTGGGTCGCGAAAGGGGCTTTCTTCCTCGTGGAGTGAGGGCTACTCTTGGGGCGCGAAAGGGGGTTTCTTCCTCGTGGAGTGAGGGCTACTCTTGGGGCGCGAAGGGGGGTTTCTTCCTCGTGGAGTGAGGGATATTCTTCGTCTCGAGTACTGGTGTAAGTTGTTATCATAAGGTAAGTGTCGTGTGTGTGTAGTGATGGGTTGATATTATATAGGTGTTCTTATTTGTTCGCAGGCATTCTGGCAGTGGAGTTGCGGGGATTGCAACTGTAAGTTTTTTATAATTGATTGGATGCTTTAGTTGTTCACAGGTATTGTTGAATTGGGATTGTAACTATACGTGTCTTTTATAATTTGTAGGATGTTTTAATTGTTCACAGGCACCGCCGAATGGGGCATAGGAGGAGCGAATGGGTTTCGAAAGAGTGAAAAGAGCGAATGGGTTTGGAAAAAATGAAAGGGGTTTCGAAAGAGTGAATGGGTTTGAAAAAAATGAAAGGGGTTTCGAAAGAGTGGAAGGGGTGTGGAAGGAGTGAAAGGGGTTTGGAAGGAGTGGAAGGGGTGCTCAGTTCGTGCTGGACATAACATAGCCACAGGGGCAGCCCAGCGCTCACATCATAGCGGATTTGAGTAAATGGTAAAAGGAAAAAATGTGAGCCGCCGCGCGGGAAACAGGACGGCACGTCACACCACTTCCCGGCTCCCGCAATCGTTCTTTCCATCGATAATTTGCACGAATACGTGCTATTCGATGTCTCCAATCGTTTTGCATCGACGTTAGGTAAGGATTCACTTCCCGGCTCCCGCAATCGTTCTTTCTATCGATAATTGGCACGAATACGTGATGTTCGATGTTTCCAATCGTTTTTCATTGACGGTAGGTAAGGATTCACTTCCCGGCTTCCGCAATCGTTCTTTCCATCGATAATTTGCACGAATACGTGCTATTCGATGTTTCCAATCGTTTTGCATCAACGGTAGGTAAGGATTCACTTCCCAGCTCCCGCAATCGTTCTTTCTATCGATAATTTGCACGAATACGTGATGTTCGATGTTTCCAATCGTTTTGCATCAACGTTAGGTAAGGATCCACTACCCGGCTCCCGCAATCGTTCTTTCCATCGATAATTTGCACGAATACGTGCTATTCGATGTTTCCAATCGTTTTGCATCGACGGTAGGTAAGGATTCACTTCCCAGCTCCCGCAATCGTTCTTTCTATCGATAATTTGCACGAATACGTAATGTTCGATGTTTCCAATCGTTTTGCATCGACGGTAGGTAAGGATTCACTTCCCAGCTCCCGCGATCGTTCTTTCCATCGATAATTTGCACGAATACGTGCCATTCGATGTTTCCAATCGATTTGCATCAACGGTAGGTAAGCATACCGTTGATGCAAATCGATTGGAAATTTCGAACATCACGTATTCGTGCAAATTATCGATAGAAAGAACGATTGCGGGAGCTGGGAAGTGAATCCTTACCTACCGTCGATGCAAAACGATTTCAAACATCGAATAGCACGTATTCGTGCAAATTATCCATAGAAAGAACGATTGCGGGAGCTGGGAAGTGAATACTTACCTAACGTTGATGCAAAACGATTGGAAACATCGAACACCACGTATTCGTGCAAATTATCGATGGAAAGAACGATTGCGGGAGCCGGGAAGTGATTCCTTACCTACCGTTGATGCAAAACGATTGGATAATTGGCACGAATACGTGATATTCGATGTTTCCAATCGTTTTGCATCGACGGTAGGTAACCATTCACTTCCCAGCTCCCGCAATCGTTCTTTCCATCGATAATTTGCACGAATACGTAATGTTCGATGTTTCCAATCGTTTTGCAACGACGGTAGGTAAGGATTCACTTCCCAGCTCCCGCATTCGTTCTTTCTATCGATAATTTGCACGAATACGTAATGTTCGATATTTCCAATCGTTTTGCATCGACGGTAGGTAAGGATTCACTTCCCAGCTCCCGCAATCGTTCTTTCCATCGATAATTTGCACGAATACGTGCCATTCGATGTTTCCAATCGTTGTGCATCAACGGTAGGTAAGCATACCGTTGATTCAAAACGATTGGAAATTCCGAACATCACGTATTCGTGCAAATTATCGATAGAAAGAACGATTGCAGGAGCTGGGAAGTGAATCCTTACCTAACGTTGATGCAAAACGATTGGAAACATCGAATAGCACGTATTCGTGCAAATTATCGATGGAAAGAACGATTGCGGGAGCCGGGAAGTGAATCCTTACCTACAGTCGATGAAAAACAATTGCAAACATCGAACATTACGTATTCGTGCAAATTATCCATAGAAAGAACGATTGCGGGAGCTGGGAAGTGAATACTTACCTACCGTTGATGCAAAACGATTGGAAACATCGAATAGCACGTATTCGTGCAAATTATCGATGGTAAGAACGATTTCGGGAGCCGGGAAGTGAATCCTTACCTACCGTTGATGCAAAACGATTGCAAACATCGAACATTACGTATTCGTGCAAATTATCCATAGAAAGAACGTTTGCCGGAGCTGGGAAGTGAATACTTACCTACCGTTGATGCAAAACGATTGGAAACATCGAATAGCACGTATTCGTGCAAATTATCGATAGAAAGAACGATTGCGGGAGCTGGGAAGTGAATCCTTACCTACCGTTGATGCAAAACGATTGCAAACATCGAATAGCACGTATTCGTGCAAATTATCGATGGAAAGAACGATTGCGGGAGCCGGGAAGTGAATCCTTACCTACCGTCAATGAAAAACGATTGGAAACATCGAACATCACGTATTCGTGCCAATTATCGATAGAAAGAACGATTGCGGGAGCCGGGAAGTGAATCCTTACCTAACGTCGATGCAAAACGATTGGAAACATCGAATAGCACGTATTCGTGCAAATTATCGATGGTAAGAACGATTGCGGGAGCCGGGAAGTGAATCCTTACCTACCGTTGATGCAAAACGATTGAAAACATCGAACATTACGTATTCGAGCTAATTATCGATAGAAAGAACGATTGCGGGAGCTGGGAAGTGAATCCTTACCTACCGTCGATGCAAAACGATTGGAAACATCGAATAGCACGTATTCGTGCAAATTATCGATGGAAAGAACGATTGCGGGAACCGGGAAGTGAATCCTTACCTAACGTTGATGCAAAACGATTGGAAACATCGAACATCACGTATTCGTGCCAATTATCGATAGAAAGAACGATTGCGGGAGCCGGGAAGTGAATCCTTACCTAACGTCGATGCAAAACGATTGGAAACATCGAATAGCACGTATTCGTGCAAATTATCGATGGAAAGAACGATTGCGGGAGCTGGGAAGTGAATCCTTACCTAACGTTGATGCAAAACGATTGCAAACATCGAACATCACGTATTCGTGCAAATTATCGATAGAAAGATCGATTGCGGGACCTGGGAAGTGAATCCTTACCTACCGTCGATGCAAAACGATTGGATAATTGGCACGAATACGTGATGTTCGATGTTTCCAATCGTTTTGCATCAACGTTAGGTAAGGATTCACTTCCCGGCTCCCGCAATCGTTCTTTCCATCGATAATTTGCACGAATACGTGATGTTCGATGTTTCCAATCGTTTTGCATCAACGTTAGGTAAGGATTCACTTCCCGGTTCCCGCAATCGTTCTTTCCATCGATAATTTGCACGAATACGTGCTATTCGATGTTTCCAATCGTTTTGCATCGACGGTAGGTAAGGATTCACTTCCCAGCTCCCGCAATCGTTCTTTCTATCGATAATTAGCACGAATACGTAATGTTCGATGTTTTCAATCGTTTTGCATCAACGGTAGGTAAGGATTCACTTCCCGGCTCCCGCAATCGTTCTTACCATCGATAATTTGCACGAATACGTGCTATTCGATGTTTCCAATCGTTTTGCATCGACGTTAGGTAAGGATTCACTTCCCGGCTCCCGCAATCGTTCTTTCTATCGATAATTGGCACGAATACGTGATGTTCGATGTTTCCAATCGTTTTGCATCAACGTTAGGTAAGGATCCACTTCCCGGCTCCCGCAATCGTTCTTTCCATCGATAATTTGCACGAATACGTGCTATTCGATGTTTCCAATCGTTTTGAATCGACGTTAGGTAAGGATTCACTTCCCGGCTCCCGCAATCGTTCTTTCTATCGATAATTGGCACGAATACGTGATGTTCGATGTTTCCAATCGTTTTTCATTGACGGTAGGTAAGGATTCACTTCCCGGCTCCCGCAATCGTTCTTTCCATCGATAATTTGCACGAATACGTGCTATTCGATGTTTGCAATCGTTTTGCATCAACGGTAGGTAAGGATTCACTTCCCAGCTCCCGCAATCGTTCTTTCTATCGATAATTTGCACGAATACGTGATGTTCGATGTTTCCAATCGTTTTGCATCAACGTTAGGTAAGGATCCACTTCCCGGCTCCCGCAATCGTTCTTTCCATCGATAATTTGCACGAATACGTGCTATTCGATGTTTCCAATCGTTTTGCATCAACGGTAGGTAAGCATACCGTTGATGCAAATCGATTGGAAATTTCGAACATCACGTATTCGTGCAAATTATCGATGGAAAGAACGATTGCGGGAGCCGGGAAGTGAATCCTTACCTACAGTCGATGAAAAACAATTGCAAACATCGAACATTACGTATTCGTGCAAATTATCCATAGAAAGAACGTTTGCCGGAGCTGGGAAGTGAATACTTACCTAACGTTGATGCAAAACGATTGCAAACATCGAACATTACGTATTCGTGTAAATTATCCATAGGAAGAACGTTTGCGGGAGCTGGGAAGTGAATACTAACCTACCGTTGATGCAAAACGATTGGAAACATCGAATAGCACGTATTCGTGCAAATTATCGATGGAAAGAACGATTGCGGGAGCCGGGAAGTGAATCCTTACCTAACGTTGATGCAAAACGATTGGAAACATCGAATAGCACGTATTCGTGCAAATTATCGATGGTAAGAACGATTGCGGGAGCCGGGAAGTGAATCCTTACCTAACGTCGATGCAAAACGATTGGAAACATCGAATAGCACGTATTCGTGCAAATTATCGATGGAAAGAACGATTGCGGGAGCCGGGAAGTGAATCCTTACCTACCGTCGATGCAAAACGATTGGAAACATCGAACATCACGTATTCGTGCCAATTATCCAATCGTTTTGCATCGACGGTAGGTAAGGATTCACTTCCCAGGTCCCGCAATCGATCTTTCTATCGATAATTTGCACGAATACGTGATGTTCGATGTTTCCAATCGTTTTGCATCGACGGTAGGTAAGGATTCACTTCCCGGCTCCCGCAATCGTTCTTACCATCGATAATTTGCACGAATACGTGCTATTCGATGTTTCCAATCGTTTTGCATCAACGTTAGGTAAGGATTCACTTCCCGGTTCCCGCAATCGTTCTTTCCATCGATAATTTGCACGAATACGTAATGTTCGATGTTTGCAATCGTTTTGCATCGACTGTAGGTAAGGATTCACTTCCCAGCTCCCGCAATCGTTCTTTCTATCGATAATTTGCACGAATACGTGATGTTCGATGTTTCCAATCGTTTTGCATCAACGTTAGGTAAGGATCCACTTCCCGGCTCCCGCAATCGTTCTTTCCATCGATAATTTGCACGAATACGTGCTATTCGATGTTTCCAATCGTTTTGCATCGACGTTAGGTAAGGATTCACTTCCCAGCTCCCGCAATCGTTCTTTCCATCGATAATTTGCACGAATACGTGCCATTCGATGTTTCCAATCGTTTTGCATCAACGGTAGGTAAGCATACCGTTGATGCAAATCGATTGGAAATTTCGAACATCACGTGTTCGTGCAAATTATCGATAGAAAGAACGATTGCGGGAGCTGGGAAGTGAATCCTTACCTACCGTCGATGCAAAACGATTGCAAACATCGAATAGCACGTATTCGTGCAAATTATCCATAGAAAGAACGATTGCGGGAGCTGGGAAGTGAATACTTACCTAACGTTGATGCAAAACGATTGGAAACATCGAACACCACGTATTCGTGCAAATTATCGATGGAAAGAACGATTGCGGGAGCCGGGAAGTGATTCCTTACCTACCGTTGATGCAAAACGATTGCAAACATCGAACATTACGTATTCGTGCAAATTATCCATAGAAAGAACGTTTGCCGGAGCTGGGAAGTGAATACTTACCTACCGTTGATGCAAAACGATTGGAAACATCGAATAGCACGTATTCGTGCAAATTATCGATAGAAAGAACGATTGCGGGAGCTGGGAAGTGAATCCTTACCTACCGTTGATGCAAAACGATTGGAAACATCGAATAGCACGTATTCGTGCAAATTATCGATGGTAAGAACGATTTCGGGAGCCGGGAAGTGAATCCTTACCTACCGTTGATGCAAAACGATTGCAAACATCGAACATTACGTATTCGTGCAAATTATCCATAGAAAGAACGTTTGCCGGAGCTGGGAAGTGAATACTTACCTACCGTTGATGCAAAACGATTGGAAACATCGAATAGCACGTATTCGTGCAAATTATCGATAGAAAGAACGATTGCGGGAGCTGGGAAGTGAATCCTTACCTACCGTTGATGCAAAACGATTGCAAACATCGAATAGCACGTATTCGTGCAAATTATCGATGGAAAGAACGATTGCGGGAGCCGGGAAGTGAATCCTTACCTACCGTCAATGAAAAACGATTGGAAACATCGAACATCACGTATTCGTGCCAATTATCGATAGAAAGAACGATTGCGGGAGCCGGGAAGTGAATCCTTACCTAACGTCGATGCAAAACGATTGGAAACATCGAATAGCACGTATTCGTGCAAATTATCGATGGAAAGAACGATTGCGGGAGCCGGGAAGTGGATCCTTACCTAACGTTGATGCAAAACGATTGGAAACATCGAACATCACGTATTCGTGCCAATTATCGATAGAAAGGACGATTGCGGGAGCCGGGAAGTGAATCCTTACCTAACGTCGATGCAAAACGATTGGAAACATCGAATAGCACGTATTCGTGCAAATTATCGATGGTAAGAACGATTGCGGGAGCCGGGAAGTGAATCCTTACCTACCGTTGATGCAAAACGATTGAAAACATCGAACATTACGTATTCGTGCTAATTATCGATAGAAAGAACGATTGCGGGAGCTGGGAAGTGAATCCTTACCTACCGTCGATGCAAAACGATTGGAAACATCGAATAGCACGTATTCGTGCAAATTATCGATGGAAAGAACGATTGCGGGAACCGGGAAGTGAATCCTTACCTAACGTTGATGCAAAACGATTGGAAACATCGAACATCACGTATTCGTGCCAATTATCGATAGAAAGAACGATTGCGGGAGCCGGGAAGTGAATCCTTACCTAACGTCGATGCAAAACGATTGGAAACATCGAATAGCACGTATTCGTGCAAATTATCGATGGAAAGAACGATTGCGGGAGCTGGGAAGTGAATCCTTACCTAACGTTGATGCAAAACGATTGCAAACATCGAACATCACGTATTCGTGCAAATTATCGATAGAAAGATCGATTGCGGGACCTGGGAAGTGAATCCTTACCTACCGTCGATGCAAAACGATTGGATAATTGGCACGAATACGTGATGTTCGATGTTTCCAATCGTTTTGCATCAACGTTAGGTAAGGATTCACTTCCCGGCTCCCGCAATCGTTCTTTCCATCGATAATTTGCACGAATACGTGCTATTCGATGTTTCCAATCGTTTTGCATCGACGTTAGGTAAGGATTCACTTCCCGGCTCCCGCAATCGTTCTTTCTATCGATAATTGGCACGAATACGTGATGTTCGATGTTTCCAATCGTTTTGCATCAACGTTAGGTAAGGATTCACTTCCCGGTTCCCGCAATCGTTCTTTCCATCGATAATTTGCACGAATACGTGCTATTCGATGTTTCCAATCGTTTTGCATCGACGGTAGGTAAGGATTCACTTCCCAGCTCCCGCAATCGTTCTTTCTATCGATAATTAGCACGAATACGTAATGTTCGATGTTTTCAATCGTTTTGCATCAACGGTAGGTAAGGATTCACTTCCCGGCTCCCGCAATCGTTCTTACCATCGATAATTTGCACGAATACGTGCTATTCGATGTTTCCAATCGTTTTGCATCGACGTTAGGTAAGGATTCACTTCCCGGCTCCCGCAATCGTTCTTTCTATCGATAATTGGCACGAATACGTGATGTTCGATGTTTCCAATCGTTTTGCATCAACGTTAGGTAAGGATCCACTTCCCGGCTCCCGCAATCGTTCTTTCCATCGATAATTTGCACGAATACGTGCTATTCGATGTTTCCAATCGTTTTGAATCGACGTTAGGTAAGGATTCACTTCCCGGCTCCCGCAATCGTTCTTTCTATCGATAATTGGCACGAATACGTGATGTTCGATGTTTCCAATCGTTTTTCATTGACGGTAGGTAAGGATTCACTTCCCGGCTCCCGCAATCGTTCTTTCCATCGATAATTTGCACGAATACGTGCTATTCGATGTTTGCAATCGTTTTGCATCAACGGTAGGTAAGGATTCACTTCCCAGCTCCCGCAATCGTTCTTTCTATCGATAATTTGCACGAATACGTGATGTTCGATGTTTCCAATCGTTTTGCATCAACGTTAGGTAAGGATCCACTTCCCGGCTCCCGCAATCGTTCTTTCCATCGATAATTTGCACGAATACGTGCTATTCGATGTTTCCAATCGTTTTGCATCAACGGTAGGTAAGCATACCGTTGATGCAAATCGATTGGAAATTTCGAACATCACGTATTCGTGCAAATTATCGATGGAAAGAACGATTGCGGGAGCCGGGAAGTGAATCCTTACCTACAGTCGATGAAAAACAATTGCAAACATCGAACATTACGTATTCGTGCAAATTATCCATAGAAAGAACGTTTGCCGGAGCTGGGAAGTGAATACTTACCTACCGTTGATGCAAAACGATTGGAAACATCGAATAGCACGTTATCGTGCAAATTATCGATGGTAAGAACGATTGCGGGAGCTGGGAAGTGAATCCTTACCTAACGTTGATGCAAAACGATTGCAAACATCGAACATTACGTATTCGTGTAAATTATCCATAGGAAGAACGTTTGCGGGAGCTGGGAAGTGAATACTAACCTACCGTTGATGCAAAACGATTGGAAACATCGAATAGCACGTATTCGTGCAAATTATCGATGGAAAGAACGATTGCGGGAGCCGGGAAGTGAATCCTTACCTAACGTTGATGCAAAACGATTGGAAACATCGAATAGCACGTATTCGTGCAAATTATCGATGGTAAGAACGATTGCGGGAGCCGGGAAGTGAATCCTTACCTAACGTCGATGCAAAACGATTGGAAACATCGAATAGCACGTATTCGTGCAAATTATCGATGGAAAGAACGATTGCGGGAGCCGGGAAGTGAATCCTTACCTACCGTCGATGCAAAACGATTGGAAACATCGAACATCACGTATTCGTGCCAATTATCCAATCGTTTTGCATCGACGGTAGGTAAGGATTCACTTCCCAGGTCCCGCAATCGATCTTTCTATCGATAATTTGCACGAATACGTGATGTTCGATGTTTCCAATCGTTTTGCATCGACGGTAGGTAAGGATTCACTTCCCGGCTCCCGCAATCGTTCTTACCATCGATAATTTGCACGAATACGTGCTATTCGATGTTTCCAATCGTTTTGCATCAACGTTAGGTAAGGATTCACTTCCCGGTTCCCGCAATCGTTCTTTCCATCGATAATTTGCACGAATACGTAATGTTCGATGTTTGCAATCGTTTTGCATCGACTGTAGGTAAGGATTCACTTCCCAGCTCCCGCAATCGTTCTTTCTATCGATAATTTGCACGAATACGTGATGTTCGATGTTTCCAATCGTTTTGCATCAACGTTAGGTAAGGATCCACTTCCCGGCTCCCGCAATCGTTCTTTCCATCGATAATTTGCACGAATACGTGCTATTCGATGTTTCCAATCGTTTTGCATCGACGTTAGGTAAGGATTCACTTCCCAGCTCCCGCAATCGTTCTTTCCATCGATAATTTGCACGAATACGTGCCATTCGATGTTTCCAATCGTTTTGCATCAACGGTAGGTAAGCATACCGTTGATGCAAATCGATTGGAAATTTCGAACATCACGTGTTCGTGCAAATTATCGATAGAAAGAACGATTGCGGGAGCTGGGAAGTGAATCCTTACCTACCGTCGATGCAAAACGATTGCAAACATCGAATAGCACGTATTCGTGCAAATTATCCATAGAAAGAACGATTGCGGGAGCTGGGAAGTGAATACTTACCTAACGTTGATGCAAAACGATTGGAAACATCGAACACCACGTATTCGTGCAAATTATCGATGGAAAGAACGATTGCGGGAGCCGGGAAGTGATTCCTTACCTACCGTTGATGCAAAACGATTGCAAACATCGAACATTACGTATTCGTGCAAATTATCCATAGAAAGAACGTTTGCCGGAGCTGGGAAGTGAATACTTACCTACCGTTGATGCAAAACGATTGGAAACATCGAATAGCACGTATTCGTGCAAATTATCGATGGTAAGAACGATTGCGGGAGCCGGGATGTGAATCCTTACCTAACGTTGATGCAAAACGATTGGAAACATCGAACATCACGTATTCGTGCAAATTATCGATAGAAAGAACGATTGCGGGAGCTGGGAAGTGAATCCTTACCTAACGTTGATGCAAAACGATTGGAAACATCGAACATCACGTATTCGTGCCAATTATCGATAGAAAGAACGATTGCGGGAGCCGGGAAGTGAATCCTTACCTAACGTCGATGCAAAACGATTGGAAACATCGAATAGCACGTATTCGTGCAAATTATCGATGGAAAGAACGATTGCGGGAGCCGGGAAGTGAATCCTTACCTAACGTTGATGCAAAACGATTGGAAACATCGAACATCACGTATTCGTGCCAATTATCCAATCTTTTTGCATCGACGGTAGGTAAGGATTCACTTCCCAGGTCCCGCAATCGATCTTTCTATCGATAATTTGCACGAATACGTGATGTTCGATGTTTCCAATCGTTTTGCATCGACGGTAGGTAAGGATTCACTTCCCGGCTCCCGCAATCGTTCTTACCATCGATAATTTGCACGAATACGTGCTATTCGTTGTTTCCAATCGTTTTGCATCAACGTTAGGTAAGGATTCACTTCCCGGCTCCCGCAATCGTTCTTTCCATCGATAATTTGCACGAATACGTGCTATTCGATGTTTGCAATCGTTTTGCATCGACGGTAGGTAAGGATTCACTTCCCAGCTGCCGCAATCGTTGTTTCTATCGATAATTAGCACGAATACGTAATGTTCGATTTTTCAATCGTTTTGCATCAACGGTAGGTAAGGATTCACTTCCCGGCTCCCGCAATCGTTCTTACCATCGATAATTTGCACGAATACGTGCTATTCGATGTTTCCAATCGTTTTGCATCAACGGTAGGTAAGTATTCACTTCCCAGCTCCCGCAAACGTTCTTTCTATGGATAATTTACACGAATACGTAATGTTCGATGTTTGCAATCGTTTTGCATCAACGTTAGGTAAGGATTCACTTCCCAGCTCCCGCAATCGTTCTTTCTATCGATAATTTGCACGAATACGTGATGTTCGATGTTTCCAATCGTTTTGCATCAACGTTAGGTAAGGATTCACATCCCGGCTCCCGCAATCGTTCTTACCATCGATAATTTGCACGAATACGTGCTATTCGATGTTTCCAATCGTTTTGCATCAACGGTAGGTAAGTATTCACTTCCCAGCTCCGGCAAACGTTCTTTCTATGGATAATTTGCACGAATACGTAATGTTCGATGTTTGCAATCGTTTTGCATCAACGGTAGGTAAGGAATCACTTCCCGGCTCCCGCAATCGTTCTTTCCATCGATAATTTGCACGAATACGTGGTGTTCGATGTTTCCAATCGTTTTGCATCAACGTTAGGTAAGTATTCACTTCCCAGCTCCCGCAATCGTTCTTTCTATGGATAATTTGCACGAATACGTTATGTTCGGAATTTCCAATCGCTTTGAATCAACGGTATGCTTACCTACCGTTGATGCACAACGATTGGAAACATCGAATGGCACGTATTCGTGCAAATTATCGATGGAAAGAACCATTGCGGGAGCTGGGAAGTGAATCCTTACCTACCGTCGATGCAAAACGATTGGAAACATCGAATGGCACGTATTCGTGCAAATTATCGATGGAAAGAACCATTGCGGGAGCTGGGAAGTGAATCCTTACCTACCGTCGATGCAAAACGATTGGATAATTTGCACGAATACGTGATGTTCGATGTTTCCAATCGTTTTGCATCAACGTTAGGTAAGGATTCACTTCCCGGCTCCCGCAATCGTTCTTTCCATAGATAATTTGCACGAATACGTGCTATTCGATGTTTCCAATCGTTTTGCATCAACGCTAGGTAAGGATTCACTTCCCAGCTCCCGCAATCGTTCTTTCCATCGATAATTTGCACGAATACGTGATGTTCGATGTTTCCAATCGTTTTGCATCGACGGTAGGTAAGGATTCACTTCCCAGCTCCCGCAATCGTTGTTTCTATCGATAATTAGCACGAATACGTAATGTTCGATGTTTTCAATCGTTTTGCATCAACGGTAGGTAAGGATTCACTTCCCGGCTCCCGCAATCGTTCTTACCATCGATAATTTGCACGAATACGTGCTATTCGATGTTTCCAATCGTTTTGCATCGACGGTAGGTGAGGATTCACTTCCCAGCTCCCGCAATCGTTCTTTCTATCGATAATTTGCACGAATACGTTATGTTCGATGTTTCCAATCGTTTTGCATCAACGTTAGGTAAGCATTCACTTCCCGGCACCCGCAATCGTTCTTTCCATCGATAATTTGCACGAATACGTGCTATTCGATGTTTCCAATCGTTTTGCATCGACGGTAGGTAAGGATTCACTTCCCAGCTCCCGCATCGTTCTTTCTATCGATAATTTGCACGAATACGTAATGTTCGATATTTCCAATCGTTTTGCATCAACGGTATGCTTACCTACCGTTGATGCAAAACGATTGGAAACATCGAATGGCACGTATTCGTGCAAATTATCGATGGAAAGAACGATTGCGGGAGCTGGGAAGTGAATCCTTACGTACCGTCGATGCAAAACGATTGGAAACATCGAATAGCACGTATTCGTGCAAATTATCGATGGAAAGAACGATTGCGGGAGCCGGGAAGTGGATCCTTACCTAACGTTGATGCAAAACGATTGGAAACATCGAACATCACGTATTCGTGCAAATTATCGATAGAAAGAACGATTGCGGGAGCTGGGAAGTGAATCCTTACCTACAGTCGATGCAAAACGATTGCAAACATCGAACATTACGTATTCGTGCAAATTATCCATAGAAAGAACGATTGCGGGAGCCGGGAAGTGAATCCTTACCTAACGTCGATGCAAAACGATTGGAAACATCGAACATCACGTATTCGTGCCAATTATCCAATCGTTTTGCATCGACGGTAGGTAAGGATTCACTTCCCGGCTCCCGCAATCGTTCTTACCATCGATAATTTGCACGAATACGTGCTATTCGATGTTTCCAATCGTTTTGCATCAACGTTAGGTAAGGATTCACTTCCCAGCTGCCGCAATCGTTGTTTCTATCGATAATTAGCACGAATACGTAATGTTCGATTTTTCAATCGTTTTGCATCAACGGTAGGTAAGGATTCACTTCCCGGCTCCCGCAATCGTTCTTACCATCGATAATTTGCACGAATACGTGCTATTCGATGTTTCCAATCGTTTTGCATCAACGGTAGGTAAGTATTCACTTCCCAGCTCCCGCAAACGTTCTTTCTATGGATAATTTACACGAATACGTAATGTTCGATGTTTGCAATCGTTTTGCATCAACGTTAGGTAAGGATTCACTTCCCAGCTCCCGCAATCGTTCTTTCTATCGATAATTTGCACGAATACGTGATGTTCGATGTTTCCAATCGTTTTGCATCTTCGTTAGGTAAGGATTCACATCCCGGCTCCCGCAATCGTTCTTACCATCGATAATTTGCACGAATACGTGCTATTCGATGTTTCCAATCGTTTTGCATCAACGGTAGGTAAGTATTCACTTCCCAGCTCCGGCAAACGTTCTTTCTATGGATAATTTGCACGAATACGTAATGTTCGATGTTTGCAATCGTTTTGCATTGTTACGTCCCGGCCCTAAGGTGGGACGCAACGTAGGGATCTTGCCACGTCACCCAGCCCGCCGCTGCAACAACTTGCTGAGGACCGTAATTTCTCCGGGGAGAGGAGGCATGTCGAGGAAGGAAAAAGGATATTGGAGTTTGGATGTGCGTTTCGTCTCGGAATCGACCGCCTAGACTCATCAGTAGGGCTGCAGTCGACTCCTGCCCCAGACGCAAGGATTCAGGATCGGAACTTATATATATATGAAGTGGCCAAGGGGCGACCACTTGCGCGAAGACGACGACGACGATGGCGACCTGGTGGCGAATCCTGCGTACCAACTTCAGGCGCTTAGAAATAGAATTAGAAGAGGAACGTATGGAGGGCGTTCTCTTTACCGACGACGATCTAAATCAATACGTCTAAGGCGATGCCGGCAGACGTCACACCTCCATCCTTAGGGGAAGATGCCGTTCAGGCATCTTAACGACGCTCCTTCCCCTCCTATCCTCGGCGAGTATCCCACCGCTGTCACCAAATTTGTTACGTCCCGGCCCTAAGGTGGGACGCAACGTAGGGATCTTGCCACGTCACCCAGCCCGCCGCTGCAACAACTTGCTGAGGACCGTAATTTCTCCGGGGAGAGGAGGCATGTCGAGGAAGGAAAAAGGATATTGGAGTTTGGATGTGCGTTTCGTCTCGGAATCGACCGCCTAGACTCATCAGTAGGGCTGCAGTCGACTCCTGCCCCAGACGCAAGGATTCAGGATCGGAACTTATATATATATGAAGTGGCCAAGGGGCGACCACTTGCGCGAAGACGACGACGACGATGGCGACCTGGTGGCGAATCCTGCGTACCAACTTCAGGCGCTTAGAAATAGAATTAGAAGAGGAACGTATGGAGGGCGTTCTCTTTACCGACGACGATCTAAATCAATACGTCTAAGGCGATGCCGGCAGACGTCACAGCATCAACGGTAGGTAAGGAATCACTTCCCGGCTCCCGCAATCGTTCTTTCCATCGATAATTTGCACGAATACGTGGTGTTCGATGTTTCCAATCGTTTTGCATCAACGTTAGGTAAGTATTCACTTCCCAGCTCCCGCAATCGTTCTTTCTATGGATAATTTGCACGAATACGTTATGTTCGGAATTTCCAATCGCTTTGAATCAACGGTATGCTTACCTACCGTTGATGCACAACGATTGGAAACATCGAATGGCACGTATTCGTGCAAATTATCGATGGAAAGAACCATTGCGGGAGCTGGGAAGTGAATCCTTACCTACCGTCGATGCAAAACGATTGGAAACATCGAATAGCACGTATTCGTGCAAATTATCGATGGAAAGAACGATTGCGGGAGCCGGGAAGTGAATGCTTACCTAACGTTGATGCAAAACGATTGGAAACATCGAACATAACGTATTCGTGCAAATTATCGATAGAAAGAACGATTGCGGGAGCTGGGAAGTGAATCCTTACCTACCGTCGATGCAAAACGATTGGAAACTTCGAATAGCACGTATTCGTGCAAATTATCGATGGTAAGAACGATTGCGGGAGCCGGGAAGTGAATCCTTACCTACCGTTGATGCAAAACGATTGAAAACATCGAACATTACGTATTCGTGCTAATTATCGATAGAAACAACGATTGCGGGAGCTGGGAAGTGAATCCTTACCTACCGTCGATGCAAAACGATTGGAAACATCGAACATCACGTATTCGTGCAAATTATCGATGGAAAGAACGATTGCGGGAGCTGGGAAGTGAATCCTTACCTAGCGTTGATGCAAAACGATTGGAAACATCGAATAGCACGTATTCGTGCAAATTATCTATGGAAAGAACGATTGCGGGAGCCGGGAAGTGAATCCTTACCTAACGTTGATGCAAAACGATTGGAAACATCGAACATCACGTATTCGTGCCAATTATCCAATCGTTTTGCATCGACGGTAGGTAAGGATTCACTTCCCAGCTCCCGCAATGGTTCTTTCCATCGATAATTTGCACGAATACGTGCCATTCGATGTTTCCAATCGTTTTGCATCGACGGTAGGTAAGGATTCACTTCCCAGCTCCCGCAATGGTTCTTTCCATCGATAATTTGCACGAATACGTGCCATTCGATGTTTCCAATCGTTGTGCATCAACGGTAGGTAAGCATACCGTTGATTCAAAGCGATTGGAAATTCCGAACATAACGTATTCGTGCAAATTATCCATAGAAAGAACGATTGCGGGAGCCGGGAAGTGATTCCTTACCTACCGTTGATGCAAAACGATTGCAAACATCGAACATTACGTATTCGTGCAAATTATCCATAGAAAGAACGTTTGCCGGAGCTGGGAAGTGAATACTTACCTACCGTTGATGCAAAACGATTGGAAACATCGAATAGCACGTATTCGTGCAAATTATCGATGGTAAGAACGATTGCGGGAGCCGGGATGTGAATCCTTACCTATCGTTGATGCAAAACGATTGGAAACATCGAACATCACGTATTCGTGCAAATTATCGATAGAAAGAACGATTGCGGGAGCTGGGAAGTGAATCCTTACCTAACGTTGATGCAAAACAATTGCAAACATCGAACATTACGTATTCGTGTAAATTATCCATAGAAAGAACGTTTGCGGGAGCTGGGAAGTGAATACTTACCTACCGTTGATGCAAAACGATTGGAAACATCGAATAGCACGTATTCGTGCAAATTATCGATGGTAAGAACGATTGCGGGAGCCGGGAAGTGAATCCTTACCTACCGTTGATGCAAAACGATTGAAAAATCGAACATTACGTATTCGTGCTAATTATCGATAGAAACAACGATTGCGGCAGCTGGGAAGTGAATCCTTACCTACCGTCGATGCAAAACGATTGCAAACATCGAATAGCACGTATTCGTGCAAATTATCGATGGAAAGAACGATTGCGGGAGCCGGGAAGTGAATCCTTACCTAACGTTGATGCAAAACGATTGGAAACAACGAATAGCACGTATTCGTGCAAATTATCGATGGTAAGAACGATTGCGGGAGCCGGGAAGTGAATCCTTACCTACCGTCGATGCAAAACGATTGGAAACATCGAACATCACGTATTCGTGCAAATTATCGATAGAAAGATCGATTGCGGGACCTGGGAAGTGAATCCTTACCTACCGTCGATGCAAAACGATTGGATAATTGGCACGAATACGTGATGTTCGATGTTTCCAATCGTTTTGCATCAACGTTAGGTAAGGATTCACTTCCCGGCTCCCGCAATCGTTCTTTCCATCGATAATTTGCACGAATACGTGCTATTCGATGTTTCCAATCGTTTTGCATCGACGTTAGGTAAGGATTCACTTCCCGGCTCCCGCAATCGTTCTTTCTATCGATAATTGGCACGAATACGTGATGTTCGATGTTTCCAATCGTTTTGCATCAACGTTAGGTAAGGATTCACTTCCCGGTTCCCGCAATCGTTCTTTCCATCGATAATTTGCACGAATACGTGATGTTCGATGTTTCCAATCGTTTTGCATCAACGTTAGGTAAGGATTCACTTCCCAGCTCCCGCAATCGTTCTTTCCATCGATAATTTGCACGAATACGTGCCATTCGATGTTTCCAATCGTTTTGCATCAACGGTAGGTAAGCATACCGTTGATGCAAAACGATTGGAAATATCGAACATTACGTATTCGTGCAAATTATCGATAGAAAGAACGATGCGGGAGCTGGGAAGTGAATCCTTACCTACCGTCGATGCAAAACGATTGGAAACATCGAATAGCACGTATTCGTGCAAATTATCGATGGAAAGAACGATTGCGGGAGCCGGGAAGTGAATGCTTACCTAACGTTGATGCAAAACGATTGGAAACATCGAACATAACGTATTCGTGCAAATTATCGATAGAAAGAACGATTGCGGGAGCTGGGAAGTGAATCCTTACCTACCGTCGATGCAAAACGATTGGAAACTTCGAATAGCACGTATTCGTGCAAATTATCGATGGTAAGAACGATTGCGGGAGCCGGGAAGTGAATCCTTACCTACCGTTGATGCAAAACGATTGAAAACATCGAACATTACGTATTCGTGCTAATTATCGATAGAAA
This sequence comes from Nomada ferruginata, assembly GCA_963583965.1. Classification (NCBI taxonomy): domain Eukaryota; kingdom Metazoa; phylum Arthropoda; class Insecta; order Hymenoptera; family Apidae; genus Nomada; species Nomada ferruginata. The sequence goes on from OY757218.1 coordinate 3,836,533, forward strand.
CAACGATTGCGGGAGCTGGGAAGTGAATCCTTACCTACCGTCGATGCAAAACGATTGGAAACATCGAACATCACGTATTCGTGCAAATTATCGATGGAAAGAACGATTGCGGGAGCTGGGAAGTGAATCCTTACCTAGCGTTGATGCAAAACGATTGGAAACATCGAATAGCACGTCTTCGTGCAAATTATCTATGGAAAGAACGATTGCGGGAGCCGGGAAGTGAATCCTTACCTAACGTTGATGCAAAACGATTGGAAACATCGAACATCACGTATTCGTGCCAATTATCCAATCGTTTTGCATCGACGGTAGGTAAGGATTCACTTCCCAGCTCCCGCAATGGTTCTTTCCACCGATAATTTGCACGAATACGTGCCATTCGATGTTTCCAATCGTTTTGCATCGACGGTAGGTAAGGATTCACTTCCCAGCTCCCGCAATGGTTCTTTCCATCGATAATTTGCACGAATACGTGCCATTCGATGTTTCCAATCGTTGTGCATCAACGGTAGGTAAGCATACCGTTGATTCAAAGCGATTGGAAATTCCGAACATAACGTATTCGTGCAAATTATCGATAGAAAGAACGATTGCGGGAGCTGGGAAGTGAATCCTTACCTAACGTTGATGCAAAACGATTGGAAACATCGAATAGCACGTATTCGTGCAAATTATCTATGGAAAGAACGATTGCGGTAGCCGGGAAGTGAATCCTTACCTACAGTCGATGAAAAACAATTGCAAACATCGAACATTACGTATTCGTGCAAATTATCCATAGAATGAACGATTGCGGGAGCTGGGAAGTGAATCGTTACCTAACGTTGATGCAAAACGATTGCAAACATCGAACATTACGTATTCGTGTAAATTATCCATAGAAAGAACGTTTGCGGGAGCTGGGAAGTGAATACTAACCTACCGTTGATGCAAAACGATTGGAAACATCGAATAGCACGTATTCGTGCAAATTATCGATGGTAAGAACGATTGCGGGAGCCGGGAAGTGAATCCTTACCTACCGTTGATGCAAAACGATTGAAAAATCGAACATTACGTATTCGTGCTAATTATCGATAGAAACAACGATTGCGGGAGCTGGGAAGTGAATCCTTACCTACCGTCGATGCAAAACGATTGGAAACATCGAATAGCACGTATTCGTGCAAATTATCGATGGTAAGAACGATTGCGGGAGCCGGGAAGTGAATCCTTACCTACCGTCGATGCAAAACGATTGGAAACATCGAACATCACGTATTCGTGCCAATTATCCAATCGTTTTGCATCAACGTTAGGTAAGGATTCACTTCCCGGTTCCCGCAATCGTTCTTTCCATCGATAATTTGCACGAATACGTGATGTTCGATGTTTCCAATCGTTTTGCATCGACGGTAGGTAAGGATTCACTTCCCGGCTCCCGCAATCGTTCTTTCTATCGATAATTGGCACGAATACGTGATGTTCGATGTTTCCAATCGTTTTGCATCAACGTTAGGTAAGGATTCACTTCCCGGTTCCCGCAATCGTTCTTTCCATCGATAATTTGCACGAATACGTGATGTTCGATGTTTCCAATCGTTTTGCATCAACGTTAGGTAAGGATTCACTTCCCAGCTCCCGCAATCGTTCTTTCCATCGATAATTTGCACGAATACGTGCCATTCGATGTTTCCAATCGTTTTGCATCAACGGTAGGTAAGCATACCGTTGATGCAAAACGATTGGAAATATCGAACATTACGTATTCGTGCAAATTATCGATAGAAAGAACGATGCGGGAGCTGGGAAGTGAATCCTTACCTACCGTCGATGCAAAACGATTGGAAACATCGAATAGCACGTATTCGTGCAAATTATCGATGGAAAGAACGATTGCGGGAGCCGGGAAGTGAATGCTTACCTAACGTTGATGCAAAACGATTGGAAACATCGAACATAACGTATTCGTGCAAATTATCGATAGAAAGAACGATTGCGGGAGCTGGGAAGTGAATCCTTACCTACCGTCGATGCAAAACGATTGGAAACTTCGAATAGCACGTATTCGTGCAAATTATCGATGGTAAGAACGATTGCGGGAGCCGGGAAGTGAATCCTTACCTACCGTTGATGCAAAACGATTGAAAACATCGAACATTACGTATTCGTGCTAATTATCGATAGAAACAACGATTGCGGGAGCTGGGAAGTGAATCCTTACCTACCGTCGATGCAAAACGATTGGAAACATCGAACATCACGTATTCGTGCAAATTATCGATGGAAAGAACGATTGCGGGAGCTGGGAAGTGAATCCTTACCTAGCGTTGATGCAAAACGATTGGAAACATCGAATAGCACGTATTCGTGCAAATTATCTATGGAAAGAACGATTGCGGGAGCCGGGAAGTGAATCCTTACCTAACGTTGATGCAAAACGATTGGAAACATCGAACATCACGTATTCGTGCCAATTATCCAATCGTTTTGCATCGACGGTAGGTAAGGATTCACTTCCCAGCTCCCGCAATGGTTCTTTCCATCGATAATTTGCACGAATACGTGCCATTCGATGTTTCCAATCGTTTTGCATCGACGGTAGGTAAGGATTCACTTCCCAGCTCCCGCAATGGTTCTTTCCATCGATAATTTGCACGAATACGTGCCATTCGATGTTTCCAATCGTTGTGCATCAACGGTAGGTAGGGATTCACTTCCCGGCTCCCGCAATCGTTCTTTCCATCGATAATTTGCACGAATACGTGCTATTCGATGTTTCCAATCGTTTTGCATCGACGTTAGGTAGGGATTCACTTCCCGGCTCCCGCAATCGTTCTTTCTATCGATAATTGGCACGAATACGTGATGTTCGATGTTTCCAATCGTTTTGCATCAACGTTAGGTAAGGATTCACTTCCCGGTTCCCGCAATCGTTCTTTCCATCGATAATTTGCACGAATACGTGCTATTCGATGTTTCCAATCGTTTTGCATCGACGGTAGGTAAGGATTCACTTCCCAGCTCCCGCAATCGTTCTTTCTATCGATAATTAGCACGAATACGTAATGTTCGATATTTCAATCGTTTTGCATCAACGGTAGGTAAGGATTCACTTCCCGGCTCCCGCAATCGTTCTTACCATCGATAATTGGCACGAATACGTGATGTTCGATGTTTCCAATCGTTTTTCATTGACGGTAGGTAAGGATTCACTTCCCGGCTCCCGCAATCGTTCTTTCCATCGATAATTTGCACGAATACGTGCTATTCGATGTTTCCAATCGTTTTGCATCAACGGTAGGTAAGCATACCGTTGATGCAAATCGATTGGAAATTTCGAACATCACGTATTCGTGCAAATTATCGATAGAAAGAACGATTGCGGGAGTTGGGAAGTGAATCCTTACTTACCGTCGATGCAAAACGATTGCAAACATCGAATAGCACGTATTCGTGCAAATTATCCATAGAAAGAACGATTGCGGGAGCTGGGAAGTGAATACTTACCTAACGTTGATGCAAAACGATTGGAAACATCGAACACCACGTATTCGTGCAAATTATCGATGGAAAGAACGATTGCGGGAGCCGGGAAGTGAATCCTTACCTACCGTTGATGCAAAACGATTGGATAATTGGCACGAATACGTGATATTCGATGTTTCCAATCGTTTTGCATCGACGGTAGGTAAGGATTCACTTCCCAGCTCCCGCAATCGTTCTTTCCATCGATAATTTGCACGAATACGTAATGTTCGATGTTTCCAATCGTTTTGCATCAACGGTAGGTAAGGATTCACTTCCCGGCTCCCGCAATCGTTCTTACCATCGATAATTTGCACGAATACGTGCTATTCGATGTTTCCAATCGTTTTGCATCAACGGTAGGTAAGTATTCACTTCCCAGCTCCCGCAATCGTTCTTTCTATGGATAATTTGCACGAATACGTAATGTTCGATGTTTACAATCGTTTTGCATCGACTGTAGGTAAGGATTCACTTCCCAGCTCCCGCAATCGTTCTTTCTATCGATAATTTGCACGAATACGTGATGTTCGATGTTTCCAATCGTTTTGCATCAACGTTAGGTAAGGATCCACTTCCCGGCTCCCGCAATCGTTCTTTCCATCGATAATTTGCACGAATACGTGCTATTCGATGTTTCCAATCGTTTTGCATCGACGTTAGGTAAGGATTCACTTCCCGGCTCCCGCAATCGTTCTTTCTATCGATAATTGGCACGAATACGTGATGTTCGATGTTTCCAATCGTTTTTCATTGACGGTAGGTAAGGATTCACTTCCCGGCTCCCGCAATCGTTCTTTCCATCGATAATTTGCACGAATACGTGCTATTCGATGTTTGCAATCGTTTTGCATCAACGGTAGGTAAGCATACCGTTGATGCAAATCGATTGGAAACATCGAACATAACGTATTCGTGCAAATTATCGATGGAAAGAACGATTGCGGGAGCTGGGAAGTGAATCCTTACCTACCGTCGATGCAAAACGATTGGAAACTTCGAATAGCACGTATTCGTGCAAATTATCGATGGTAAGAACGATTGCGGGAGCCGGGAAGTGAATCCTTACCTACCGTTGATGCAAAACGATTGAAAACATCGAACATTACGTATTCGTGCTAATTATCGATAGAAACAACGATTGCGGGAGCTGGGAAGTGAATCCTTACCTACCGTCGATGCAAAACGATTGGAAACATCGAACATCACGTATTCGTGCAAATTATCGATGGAAAGAACGATTGCGGGAGCTGGGAAGTGAATCCTTACCTAGCGTTGATGCAAAACGATTGGAAACATCGAATAGCACGTATTCGTGCAAATTATCTATGGAAAGAACGATTGCGGGAGCCGGGAAGTGAATCCTTACCTAACGTTGATGCAAAACGATTGGAAACATCGAACATCACGTATTCGTGCCAATTATCCAATCGTTTTGCATCGACGGTAGGTAAGGATTCACTTCCCAGGTCCCGCAATCGATCTTTCTATCGATAATTTGCACGAATACGTGATGTTCGATGTTTCCAATCGTTTTGCATCGACGGTAGGTAAGGATTCACTTCCCGGCTCCCGCAATCGTTCTTACCATCGATAATTTGCACGAATACGTGCTATTCGATGTTTCCAATCGTTTTGCATCAACGTTAGGTAAGGATTCACTTCCCGGCTCCCGCAATCGTTCTTTCCATCGATAATTTGCACGAATACGTGCTATTCGATGTTTCCAATCGTTTTGCATCGACGGTAGGTAAGGATTCACTTCCCAGCTCCCGCAATCGTTGTTTCTATCGATAATTAGCACGAATACGTAATGTTCGATTTTTCAATCGTTTTGCATCAGCGGTAGGTAAGGATTCACTTCCCGGCTCCCGCAATCGTTCTTACCATCGATAATTTGCACGAATGCGTGCTATTCGATGTTTCCAATCGTTTTGCATCAACGGTAGGTTAGTATTCACTTCCCAGCTCCCGCAAACGTTCTTTCTATGGATAATTTACACGAATACGTAATGTTCGATGTTTGCAATCGTTTTGCATCAACGTTAGGTAAGGATTCACTTCCCAGCTCCCTACTGCTTACCCTAATGCTTACCTACCGTTGATGCAAAACGATTGGAAATATCGAACATTACGTATTCGTGCAAATTATCGATAGAAAGAACGATGCGGGAGCTGGGAAGTGAATCCTTACCTACCGTCGATGCAAAACGATTGGAAACATCGAATAGCACGTATTCGTGCAAATTATCGATGGAAAGAACGATTGCGGGAGCCGGGAAGTGAATGCTTACCTAACGTTGATGCAAAACGATTGGAAACATCGAACATCACGTATTCGTGCCAATTATCCAATCGTTTTGCATCGACGGTAGGTAAGGATTCACTTCCCAGCTCCCGCAATGGTTCTTTCCATCGATAATTTGCACGAATACGTGCCATTCGATGTTTCCAATCGTTTTGCATCGACGGTAGGTAAGGATTCACTTCCCAGCTCCCGCAATGGTTCTTTCCATCGATAATTTGCACGAATACGTGCCATTAGATGTTTCCAATCGTTGTGCATCAACGGTAGGTAAGCATACCGTTGATTCAAAGCGATTGGATATTCCGAACATAACGTATTCGTGCAAATTATCGATAGAAAGAACGATTGCGGGAGCTGGGAAGTGAATCCTTACCTAACGTTGATGCAAAACGATTGGAAACATCGAATAGCACGTATTCGTGCAAATTATCTATGGAAAGAACGATTGCGGTAGCCGGGAAGTGAATCCTTACCTACAGTCGATGAAAAACAATTGCAAACATCGAACATTACGTATTCGTGCAAATTATCCATAGAAAGAACGATTGCGGGAGCTGGGAAGTGAATCGTTACCTAACGTTGATGCAAAACGATTGCAAACATCGAACATTACGTATTCGTGTAAATTATCCATAGAAAGAACGTTTGCGGGAGCTGGGAAGTGAATACTAACCTACCGTTGATGCAAAACGATTGGAAACATCGAATAGCACGTATTCGTGCAAATTATCTATGGAAAGAACGATTGCGGGAGCCGGGAAGTGAATCCTTACCTGACGTTGATGCAAAACGATTGGAAACATCGAACATCACGTATTCGTGCCAATTATCCAATCGTTTTGCATCGACGGTAGGTAAGGATTCACTTCCCAGCTCCCGCAATGGTTCTTTCCATCGATAATTTGCACGAATACGTGCCATTCGATGTTTCCAATCGTTTTGCATCGACGGTAGGTAAGGATTCACTTCCCAGCTCCCGCAATGGTTCTTTCCATCGATAATTTGCACGAATACGTGCCATTCGATGTTTCCAATCGTTGTGCATCAACGGTAGGTAAGCATACCGTTGATTCAAAGCGATTGGAAATTCCGAACATAACGTATTCGTGCAAATTATCGATAGAAAGAACGATTGCGGGAGCTGGGAAGTGAATCCTTACCTAACGTTGATGCAAAACGATTGGAAACATCGAATAGCACGTATTCGTGCAAATTATCTATGGAAAGAACGATTGCGGTAGCCGGGAAGTGAATCCTTACCTACAGTCGATGAAAAACAATTGCAAACATCGAACATTACGTATTCGTGCAAATTATCCATAGAAAGAACGATTGCGGGAGCTGGGAAGTGAATCGTTACCTAACGTTGATGCAAAACGATTGCAAACATCGAACATTACGTATTCGTGTAAATTATCCATAGAAAGAACGTTTGCGGGAGCTGGGAAGTGAATACTAACCTACCGTTGATGCAAAACGATTGGAAACATCGAATAGCACGTATTCGTGCAAATTATCGATGGTAAGAACGATTGCGGGAGCCGGGAAGTGAATCCTTACCTACCGTTGATGCAAAACGATTGAAAAATCGAACATTACGTATTCGTGCTAATTATCGATAGAAACAACGATTGCGGGAGCTGGGAAATGAATCCTTACCTACCGTCGATGCAAAACGATTGGAAACATCGAATAGCACGTATTCGTGCAAATTATCGATGGTAAGAACGATTGCGGGAGCCGGGAAGTGAATCCTTACCTACCGTCGATGCAAAACGATTGGAAACATCGAACATCACGTATTCGTGCCAATTATCCAATCGTTTTGCATCAACGTTAGGTAAGGATTCACTTCCCGGTTCCCGCAATCGTTCTTTCCATCGATAATTTGCACGAATACGTGATGTTCGATGTTTCCAATCGTTTTGCATCGACGGTAGGTAAGGATTCACTTCCCGGCTCCCGCAATCGTTCTTTCTATCGATAATTGGCACGAATACGTGATGTTCGATGTTTCCAATCGTTTTGCATCAACGTTAGGTAAGGATTCACTTCCCGGTTCCCGCAATCGTTCTTTCCATCGATAATTTGCACGAATACGTGATGTTCGATGTTTCCAATCGTTTTGCATCAACGTTAGGTAAGGATTCACTTCCCAGCTCCCGCAATCGTTCTTTCCATCGATAATTTGCACGAATACGTGCCATTCGATGTTTCCAATCGTTTTGCATCAACGGTAGGTAAGCATACCGTTGATGCAAAACGATTGGAAATATCGAACATTACGTATTCGTGCAAATTATCGATAGAAAGAACGATGCGGGAGCTGGGAAGTGAATCCTTACCTACCGTCGATGCAAAACGATTGGAAACATCGAATAGCACGTATTCGTGCAAATTATCGATGGAAAGAACGATTGCGGGAGCCGGGAAGTGAATGCTTACCTAACGTTGATGCAAAACGATTGGAAACATCGAACATAACGTATTCGTGCAAATTATCGATAGAAAGAACGATTGCGGGAGCTGGGAAGTGAATCCTTACCTACCGTCGATGCAAAACGATTGGAAACTTCGAATAGCACGTATTCGTGCAAATTATCGATGGTAAGAACGATTGCGGGAGCCGGGAAGTGAATGCTTACCTAACGTTGATGCAAAACGATTGGAAACATCGAACATAACGTATTCGTGCAAATTATCGATAGAAAGAACGATTGCGGGAGCTGGGAAGTGAATCCTTACCTACCGTCGATGCAAAACGATTGGAAACTTCGAATAGCACGTATTCGTGCAAATTATCGATGGTAAGAACGATTGCGGGAGCCGGGAAGTGAATCCTTACCTACCGTTGATGCAAAACGATTGAAAACATCGAACATTACGTATTCGTGCTAATTATCGATAGAAACAACGATTGCGGGAGCTGGGAAGTGAATCCTTACCTACCGTCGATGCAAAACGATTGGAAACATCGAACATCACGTATTCGTGCAAATTATCGATGGAAAGAACGATTGCGGGAGCTGGGAAGTGAATCCTTACCTAGCGTTGATGCAAAACGATTGGAAACATCGAATAGCACGTATTCGTGCAAATTATCTATGGAAAGAACGATTGCGGGAGCCGGGAAGTGAATCCTTACCTAACGTTGATGCAAAACGATTGGAAACATCGAACATCACGTATTCGTGCCAATTATCCAATCGTTTTGCATCGACGGTAGGTAAGGATTCACTTCCCAGCTCCCGCAATGGTTCTTTCCATCGATAATTTGCACGAATACGTGCCATTCGATGTTTCCAATCGTTTTGCATCGACGGTAGGTAAGGATTCACTTCCCAGCTCCCGCAATGGTTCTTTCCATCGATAATTTGCACGAATACGTGCCATTCGATGTTTCCAATCGTTGTGCATCAACGGTAGGTAAGCATACCGTTGATTCAAAGCGATTGGAAATTCCGAACATAACGTATTCGTGCAAATTATCGATAGAAAGAACGATTGCGGGAGCTGGGAAGTGAATCCTTACCTAACGTTGATGCAAAACGATTGGAAACATCGAATAGCACGTATTCGTGCAAATTATCTATGGAAAGAACGATTGCGGTAGCCGGGAAGTGAATCCTTACCTACAGTCGATGAAAAACAATTGCAAACATCGAACATTACGTATTCGTGCAAATTATCCATAGAAAGAACGATTGCGGGAGCTGGGAAGTGAATCGTTACCTAACGTTGATGCAAAACGATTTCAAACATCGAACATTACGTATTCGTGTAAATTATCCATAGAAAGAACGTTTGCGGGAGCTGGGAAGTGAATACTAACCTACCGTTGATGCAAAACGATTGGAAACATCGAATAGCACGTATTCGTGCAAATTATCGATGGTAAGAACGATTGCGGGAGCCGGGAAGTGAATCCTTACCTACCGTTGATGCAAAACGATTGAAAAATCGAACATTACGTATTCGTGCTAATTATCGATAGAAACAACGATTGCGGGAGCTGGGAAGTGAATCCTTACCTACCGTCGATGCAAAACGATTGGAAACATCGAATAGCACGTATTCGTGCAAATTATCGATGGTAAGAACGATTGCGGGAGCCGGGAAGTGAATCCTTACCTACCGTCGATGCAAAACGATTGGAAACATCGAACATCACGTATTCGTGCCAATTATCCAATCGTTTTGCATCAACGTTAGGTAAGGATTCACTTCCCGGTTCCCGCAATCGTTCTTTCCATCGATAATTTGCACGAATACGTGATGTTCGATGTTTCCAATCGTTTTGCATCGACGGTAGGTAAGGATTCACTTCCCGGCTCCCGCAATCGTTCTTTCTATCGATAATTGGCACGAATACGTGATGTTCGATGTTTCCAATCGTTTTGCATCAACGTTAGGTAAGGATTCACTTCCCGGTTCCCGCAATCGTTCTTTCCATCGATAATTTGCACGAATACGTGATGTTCGATGTTTCCAATCGTTTTGCATCAACGTTAGGTAAGGATTCACTTCCCAGCTCCCGCAATCGTTCTTTCCATCGATAATTTGCACGAATACGTGCCATTCGATGTTTCCAATCGTTTTGCATCAACGGTAGGTAAGCATACCGTTGATGCAAAACGATTGGAAATATCGAACATTACGTATTCGTGCAAATTATCGATAGAAAGAACGATGCGGGAGCTGGGAAGTGAATCCTTACCTACCGTCGATGCAAAACGATTGGAAACATCGAATAGCACGTATTCGTGCAAATTATCGATGGAAAGAACGATTGCGGGAGCCGGGAAGTGAATGCTTACCTAACGTTGATGCAAAACGATTGGAAACATCGAACATAACGTATTCGTGCAAATTATCGATAGAAAGAACGATTGCGGGAGCTGGGAAGTGAATCCTTACCTACCGTCGATGCAAAACGATTGGAAACTTCGAATAGCACGTATTCGTGCAAATTATCGATGGTAAGAACGATTGCGGGAGCCGGGAAGTGAATCCTTACCTACCGTTGATGCAAAACGATTGAAAACATCGAACATTACGTATTCGTGCTAATTATCGATAGAAACAACGATTGCGGGAGCTGGGAAGTGAATCCTTACCTACCGTCGATGCAAAACGATTGGAAACATCGAACATCACGTATTCGTGCAAATTATCGATGGAAAGAACGATTGCGGGAGCTGGGAAGTGAATCCTTACCTAGCGTTGATGCAAAACGATTGGAAACATCGAATAGCACGTATTCGTGCAAATTATCTATGGAAAGAACGATTGCGGGAGCCGGGAAGTGAATCCTTACCTAACGTTGATGCAAAACGATTGGAAACATCGAACATCACGTATTCGTGCCAATTATCCAATCGTTTTGCATCGACGGTAGGTAAGGATTCACTTCCCAGCTCCCGCAATGGTTCTTTCCATCGATAATTTGCACGAATACGTGCCATTCGATGTTTCCAATCGTTTTGCATCGACGGTAGGTAAGGATTCACTTCCCAGCTCCCGCAATGGTTCTTTCCATCGATAATTTGCACGAATACGTGCCATTCGATGTTTCCAATCGTTGTGCATCAACGGTAGGTAAGCATACCGTTGATTCAAAGCGATTGGAAATTCCGAACATAACGTATTCGTGCAAATTATCGATAGAAAGAACGATTGCGGGAGCTGGGAAGTGAATCCTTACCTAACGTTGATGCAAAACGATTGGAAACATCGAATAGCACGTATTCGTGCAAATTATCTATGGAAAGAACGATTGCGGTAGCCGGGAAGTGAATCCTTACCTACAGTCGATGAAAAACAATTGCAAACATCGAACATTACGTATTCGTGCAAATTATCCATAGAAAGAACGATTGCGGGAGCTGGGAAGTGAATCCTTACCTAACGTTGATGCAAAACGATTGCAAACATCGAACATTACGTATTCGTGTAAATTATCCATAGAAAGAACGTTTGCGGGAGCTGGGAAGTGAATACTAACCTACCGTTGATGCAAAACGATTGGAAACATCGAATAGCACGTATTCGTGCAAATTATCGATGGTAAGAACGATTGCGGGAGCCGGGAAGTGAATCCTTACCTACCGTTGATGCAAAACGATTGAAAAATCGAACATTACGTATTCGTGCTAATTATCGATAGAAACAACGATTGCGGGAGCTGGGAAGTGAATCCTTACCTACCGTCGATGCAAAACGATTGGAAACATCGAATAGCACGTATTCGTGCAAATTATCGATGGAAAGAACGATTGCGGGAGCCGGGAAGTGAATCCTTACCTAACGTTGATGCAAAACGATTGGAAACATCGAATAGCACGTATTCGTGCAAATTATCGATGGAAAGAACGATTGCGGGAGCCGGGAAGTGAATCCTTACCTAACGTCGATGCAAAACGATTGGAAACATCGAATAGCACGTATTCGTGCAAATTATCGATGGAAAGAACGATTGCGGGAGCCGGGAAGTGAATCCTTACCTAACGTTGATGCAAAACGATTGGAAACATCGAACATCACGTATTCGTGCCAATTATCCAATCGTTTTGCATCGACGGTAGGTAAGGATTCACTTCCCAGGTCCCGCAATCGATCTTTCTATCGATAATTTGCACGAATACGTGATGTACGATGTTTCCAATCGTTTTGCATCGACGGTAGGTAAGGATTCACTTCCCGGCTCCCGCAATCGTTCTTACCATCTATAATTTGCACGAATACGTGCTATTCGATGTTTCCAATCGTTTTGCATCAACGTTAGGTAAGGATTCACTTCCCGGCTCCCGCAATCGTTCTTTCCATCGATAATTTGCACGAATACGTGCTATTCGATGTTTCTAATCGTTTGCATCGACGGTAGGTAAGGCTTCACTTCCCAGCTCCCGCAATCGTTGTTTCTATCGATAATTAGCACGAATACGTAATGTTCGATTTTTCAATCGTTTTGCATCAACGGTAGGTAAGGATCCACTTCCCGGCTCCCGCAATCGTTCTTTCCATCGATAATTTGCACGAATACGTGCTATTCGATGTTTCCAATCGTTTTGCATCGACGTTAGGTAAGGATTCACTTCCCGGCTCCCGCAATCGTTCTTTCTATCGATAATTGGCACGAATACGTGATGTTCGATGTTTCCAATCGTTTTGCATCAACGTTAGGTAAGGATTCACTTCCCGGTTCCCGCAATCGTTCTTTCCATCGATAATTTGCACGAATACGTGCTATTCGATGTTTCCAATCGTTTTGCATCAACGGTAGGTAAGGATTCACTTCCCGGCTCCCGCAATCGTTCTTACCATCGATAATTTGCACGAATACGTGCTATCCGATGTTTCTAATCGTTTTGCATCAACGGTAGGTAAGTATTCACTTCCCAGCTCCCGCAATCGTTCTTTCCATCGATAATTTGCACGAATACGTGCTATTCGATGTTTCCAATCGTTTTGCATCGACGGTAGGTAAGGATTCACTTCCCAGCTCCCGCAATCGTTCTTTCCATCGATAATTTGCACGAATACGTGCTATTCGATGTTTCCAATCGTTTTGCATCGACGGTAGGTAAGGATTCACTTCCCAGCTCCCGCAATCGTTCTTTCTATCGATAATTTGCACGAATACGTAATGTTCGATGTTTGCAATCGTTTTGCATCGACGGTAGGTAAGGATTCACTTCCCAGCTCCCGCAATCGTTCTTTCTATCGATAATTTGCACGAATACGTGCCATTCGATGTTTCCAATCGTTTTGCATCAACGGTAGGTAAGCATACCGTTGATGCAAATCGATTGGAAATTTCGAACATCACGTATTCGTGCAAATTATCGATAGAAAGAACGATTGCGGGAGCTGGGAAGTGAATCCTTACCTACCGTCGATGCAAAACGATTGCAAACATCGAACATTACGTATTCGTGCAAATTATCGATAGAAAGAACGATTGCGGGAGCTGGGAAGTGAATCCTTACCTACAGTCGATGCAAAACGATTGCAAACATCGAACATTACGTATTCGTGCAAATTATCCATAGAAAGAACGATTGCGGGAGCTGGGAAGTGAATACTTACCTACCGTTGATGCAAAACGATTGGAAACATCGAATAGCACGTATTCGTGCAAATTATCGATGGTAAGAACGATTGCGGGGGCCGGGAAGTGAATCCTTACCTACCGTTGATGCAAAACGATTGGAAACATCGAATAGCACGTATTCGTGCAAATTATCGATGGAAAGAACGATTGCGGGAACCGGGAAGTGAATCCTTACCTAACGTTGATGCAAAACGATTGGAAACATCGAACATCAGGTATTCGTGCCAATTATCGATAGAAAGAACGATTGCGGGAGCCGGGAAGTGAATCCTTACCTACCGTCGATGCAAAACGATTGGAAACATCGAATATCACGTATTCGTGCCAATTATCCAATCGTTTTGCATCAACGGTAGGTAAGGAATCACTTCCCGGCTCCCGCAATCGTTCTTTCCATCGATAATTTGCACGAATACGTGGTGTTCGATGTTTCCAATCGTTTTGCATCAACGTTAGGTAAGTATTCACTTCCCAGCTCCCGCAATCGTTCTTTCTATGGATAATTTGCACGAATACGTAATGTTCGATGTTTGCAATCGTTTTGCATCGACTGTAGGTAAGGATTCACTTCCCAGCTCCCGCAATCGTTCTTTCTATCGATAATTTGCACGAATACGTGATGTTCGATGTTTCCAATCGTTTTGCATCAACGTTAGGTAAGGATCCACTTCCCGGCTCCCGCAATCGTTCTTTCTATCGATAATTGGCACGAATACGTGATGTTCGATGTTTCCAATCGTTTTTCATTGACGGTAGGTAAGGATTCATTTCCCGGCTTCCGCAATCGTTCTTTCCATCGATAATTTGCACGAATACGTGCTATTCGATGTTTCCAATCGTTTTGCATCGACGGTAGGTAAGGATTCACTTCCCAGCTCCCGCAATCGTTCTTTCTATCGATAATTTGCACGAATACGTAATGTTCGATGTTTCCAATCGTTTTGCACCGACGGTAGGTAAGGATTCACTTCCCAGCTCCCGCAATCGTTCTTTCCATCGATAATTTGCACGAATACGTGCCATTCGATGTTTCCAATCGTTTTGCATCAACGGTAGGTAAGCATACCGTTGATGCAAATCGATTGGAAATTTCGAACATCACGTATTCGTGCAAATTATCGATAGAAAGAACGATTGCGGGAGCTGGGAAGTGAATCCTTACCTACCGTCGATGCAAAACGATTGCAAACATCGAATAGCACGTATTCGTGCAAATTATCCATAGAAAGAACGATTGCGGGAGCTGGGAAGTGAATACTTACCTAACGTTGATGCAAAACGATTGGAAACATCGAACACCACGTATTCGTGCAAATTATCGATGGAAAGAACGATTGCGGGAGCCGGGAAGTGATTCCTTACCTACCGTTGATGCAAAACGATTGGATAATTGGCACGAATACGTGATATTCGATGTTTCCAATCGTTTTGCATCGACGGTAGGTAACGATTCACTTCCCAGCCCCCGCAATCGTTCTTTCCATCGATAATTTGCACGAATACGTAATGTTCGATGTTTCCAATCGTTTTGCAACGACGGTAGGTAAGGATTCACTTCCCAGCTCCCGCAATCGTTCTTTCTATCGATAATTTGCACGAATACGTAATGTTCGATATTTCCAATCGTTTTGCATCGACGGTAGGTAAGGATTCACTTCCCAGCTCCCGCAATCGTTCTTTCCATCGATAATTTGCACGAATACGTAATGTTCGATGTTTCCAATCGTTTTGCAACGACGGTAGGTAAGGATTCACTTCCCAGCTCCCGCAATCGTTCTTTCCATCGATAATTTGCACGAATACGTGCCATTCGATGTTTCCAATCGTTGTGCATCAACGGTAGGTAAGCATACCGTTGATTCAAAACGATTGGAAATTCCGAACATCACGTATTCGTGCAAATTATCGATAGAAAGAACGATTGCAGGAGCTGGGAAGTGAATCCTTACCTAACGTTGATGCAAAACGATTGGAAACATCGAATAGCACGTATTCGTTCAAATTATCGATGGAAAGAACGATTGCGGGAGCCGGGAAGTGAATCCTTACCTACAGTCGATGAAAAACAATTGTAAACATCGAACATTACGTATTCGTGCAAATTATCCATAGAAAGAACGATTGCGGGAGCTGGGAAGTGAATACTTACCTACCGGTGATGCAAAACGATTGGAAACATCGAATAGCACGTATTCGTGCAAATTATCGATGGTAAGAACGATTGCGGGAGCCGGGAAGTGAATCCTTACCTACCGTTGATGCAAAACGATTGCAAACATCGAACATTACGTATTCGTGCAAATTATCCATAGAAAGAACGTTTGCCGGAGCTGGGAAGTGAATACTTACCTACCGTTGATGCAAAACGATTGGAAACATCGAATAGCACGTATTCGTGCAAATTATCTATGGTAAGAACGATTGCGGGAGCCGGGATGTGAATCCTTACCTAACGTTGATGCAAAACGATTGGAAACATCGAACATCACGTATTCGTGCAAATTATCGATAGAAAGAACGATTGCGGGAGCTGGGAATTGAATCCTTACCTAACGTTGATGCAAAACGATTGCAAACATCGAACATTACGTATTCGTGTAAATTATCCATAGAAAGAACGTTTGCGGGAGCTGGGAAGTGAATACTTACCTACCGTTGATGCAAAACGATTGGAAACATCGAATAGCACGTATTCGTGCAAATTATCGATGGTAAGAACGATTGCGGGAGCCGGGAAGTGAATCCTTACCTACCGTTGATGCAAAACGATTGGATAATTGGCACGAATACGTGATATTCGATGTTTCCAATCGTTTTGCATCGACGGTAGGTAACGATTCACTTCCCAGCTCCCGCAATCGTTCTTTCCATCCATAATTTGCACGAATACGTAATGTTCGATGTTTCCAATCGTTTTGCAACGACGGTAGGTAAGGATTCACTTCCCAGCTCCCGCAATTGTTCTTTCTATCGATAATTAGCACGAATACGTAATGTTCGATGTTTTCAATCGTTTTGCATCAACGGTAGGTAAGGATTCACTTCCCGACTCCCGCAATCGTTCTTACCATCGATAATTTGCACGAATACGTGCTATTCGATGTTTCCAATCGTTTTGCATCAACGGTAGGTAAGTATTCACTTCCCAGCTCCCGCAAACGTTCTTTCTATGGATAATTTACACGAATACGTAATGTTCGATGTTTGCAATCGTTTTGCATCAACGTTAGGTTAGGATTCACTTCCCAGCTCCCGCAATCGTTCTTTCTATGGATAATTTGCACGAATACGTAATGTTCGATGTTTGCAATTGTTTTTCATCGACTGTAGGTAAGGATTCACTTCCCGGCTCCCCCAATCGTTCTTTCCATAGATAATTTGCACGAATACGTGCTATTCGATGTTTCCAATCGTTTTGCATCAACGCTAGGTAAGGATTCACTTCCCAGCTCCCGCAATCGTTCTTTCTATCGATAATTTTCACGAATACGTTATGTTCGGAATTTCCAATCGCTTTGAATCAACGGTATGCTTACCTACCGTTGATGCACAACGATTGGAAACATCGAATGGCACGTATTCGTGCAAATTATCGATGGTAAGAACCATTGCGGGAGCTGGGAAGTGAATCCTTACCTACCGTCGATGCAAAACGATTGGATAATTGGCACGAATACGTGATGTTCGATGTTTCCAATCGTTTTCCATCAACGTTAGGTAAGGATGCACTTCCCGGCTCCCGCAATCGTTCTTTCCATCGATAATTTTCACGAATACGTGCTATTCGATGTTTCCAATCGTTTTGAATCGACGGTAGGTAAGGATTCACTTCCCAGCTCCCGCAATCGTTGTTTCTATCGATAATTAGCACGAATACGTAATGTTCGATGTTTTCAATCGTTTTGCATCAACGGTAGGTAAGGATTCACTTCCCGGCTCCCGCAATCGTTCTTACCATCGATAATTTGCACGAATACGTGCTATTCGATGTTTCCAATCGTTTTGCATCGACGTTAGGTAAGGATTCACTTCCCGGCTCCCGCAATCGTTCTTTCTATCGATAATTGGCACGAATACGTGATGTTCGATGTTTCCAATCGTTTTGCATCAACGTTAGGTAAGGATTCACTTCCCGGTTCCCGCAATCGTTCTTTCCATCGATAATTTGCACGAATACGTGCTATTCGATGTTTCCAATCGTTTTGCATCGACGGTAGGTAAGGATTCACTTCCCAGCTCCCGCAATCGTTCTTTCTATCGATAATTAGCACGAATACGTAATGTTCGATGTTTGCAATCGTTTTGCATCGACTGTATGTAAGGATTCACTTCCCAGCTCCCGCAATCGTTCTTTCTATCGATAATTTGCACGAATACGTGATGTTCGATGTTTCCAATCGTTTTGCATCAACGTTAGGTAAGGATTCACTTCCCGGCTCCCGCAATCGTTCTTTCCATCGATAATTTGCACGAATACGTGCTATTCGATGTTTCCAATCGTTTTGCATCGATGTTAGGTAAGGATTCACTTCCCGGCTCCCGCAATCGTTCTTTCTATCGATAATTGGCACGAATACGTGATGTTCGATGTTTGCAATCGTTTTGCATCGACTGTAGGTAAGGATTCACTTCCCAGCTCCCGCAATCGTTCTTTCTATCGATAATTTGCACGAATACGTGATGTTCGATGATTCCAATCGTTTTGCATCAACGTTAGGTAAGGATTCACTTCCCGGCTCCCGCAATCGTTCTTTCCATCGATAATTTGCACGAATACGTGCTATTCGATGTTTCCAATCGTTTTGCATCAACGTTAGGTAAGGATTCACTTCCCGGTTCCCGCAATCGTTCTTTCCATCGATAATTTGCACGAATACGTGATGTTCGATGTTTCCAATCGTTTTGCATCAACGTTAGGTAAGGATTCACTTCCCAGCTCCCGCAATCGTTCTTTCTATGGATAATTTGCACGAATACGTAATGTTCGATGTTTGCAATCGTTTTGCATCGACTGTAGGTAAGGATTCACTTCCCAGCTGCCGAAATCGTTCTTTCTATCGATAATTTGCACGAATACGTGATGTTCGATGTTTCCAATCGTTTTGCATCAACGTTAGGTAAGGATCCACTTCCCGGCTCCCGCAATCGTTCTTTCCATCTTTAATTTGCACGAATACGTGCTATTCGATGTTTCCAATCGTTTTGCATCGACGTTAGGTAAGGATTCACTTCCCGGCTCCCGCAATCGTTCTTTCTATCGATAATTGGCACGAATACGTGATGTTCGATGTTTCCAAGCGTTTTGCATCAACGTTAGGTAAGGATTCACTTCCCGGTTCCCGCAATCGTTCTTTCCATCGATAATTTGCACGAATACGTGATGTTCGATGTTTCCAATCGTTTTACATCAACGTTAGGTAAGGATTCACTTCCCGGCTCCCGCAATCGTTCTTTCCATCGATAATTTGCACGAATACGTGCCATTCGATGTTTCCAATTGTTTTGCATCAACGGTAGGTAAGTATTCACTTCCCAGCTCCCGCAATCGTTCTTTCTATGGATAATTTGCACGAATACGTAATGTTCGATGTTTGCAATCGTTTTGCATCGACTGTAGGTAAGGATTCACTTCCCAGCTCCCGCAATCGTTCTTTCTATCGATAATTTGCACGAATACGTGATGTTCGATGTTTCCAATCGTTTTGCATCAACGTTAGGTAAGCATCCACTTCCCGGCTCCCGCAATTGTTCTTTCCATCGATAATTTGCACGAATACGTGCTATTCGATGTTTCCAATCGTTTTGCATCGACGTTAGGTAAGGATTCACTTCCCGGCTCCCGCAATCGTTCTTTCTATCGATAATTGGCACGAATACGTGATGTTCGATGTTTCCAATCGTTTTTCATTGACGGTAGGTAAGGATTCACTTCCCGGCTTCCGCAATCGTTCTTTCCATCGATAATTTGCACGAATACGTGCTATTCGATGTTTCCAATCGTTTTGCATCAACGGTAGGTAAGGATTCACTTCCCAGCTCCCGCAATCGTTCTTTCTATCGATAATTTGCACGAATACGTGATGTTCGATGTTTCCAATCGTTTTGCATCAACGTTAGGTAAGGATCCACTTCCCGGCTCCCGCAATCGTTCTTTCCATCGATAATTTGCACGAATACGTGCTATTCGATGTTTCCAATCGTTTTGCATCGACGGTAGGTAAGGATTCACTTCCCAGCTCCCGCAATCGTTCTTTCTATCGATAATTTGCACGAATACGTAATGTTCGATGTTTCCAATCGTTTTGCATCGACGGTAGGTAAGGATTCACTTCCCAGCTCCCGCGATCGTTCTTTCCATCGATAATTTGCACGAATACGTGCCATTCGATGTTTCCAATCGATTTGCATCAACGGTAGGTAAGCATACCGTTGATGCAAATCGATTGGAAATTTCGAACATCACGTATTCGTGCAAATTATCGATAGAAAGAACGATTGCGGGAGCTGGGAAGTGAATCCTTACCTACCGTCGATGCAAAACGATTTCAAACATCGAATAGCACGTATTCGTGCAAATTATCCATAGAAAGAACGATTGCGGGAGCTGGGAAGTGAATACTTACCTAACGTTGATGCAAAACGATTGGAAACATCGAACACCACGTATTCGTGCAAATTATCGATGGAAAGAACGATTGCGGGAGCCGGGAAGTGATTCCTTACCTACCGTTGATGCAAAACGATTGGATAATTGGCACGAATACGTGATATTCGATGTTTCCAATCGTTTTGCATCGACGGTAGGTAACCATTCACTTCCCAGCTCCCGCAATCGTTCTTTCCATCGATAATTTGCACGAATACGTAATGTTCGATGTTTCCAATCGTTTTGCAACGACGGTAGGTAAGGATTCATTTCCCAGCTCCCGCATTCGTTCTTTCTATCGATAATTTGCACGTATACGTAATGTTCGATATTTCCAATCGTTTTGCATCGGCGGTAGGTAAGGATTCACTTCCCAGCTCCCGCAATCGTTCTTTCCATCGATAATTTGCACGAATACGTGCCATTCGATGTTTCCAATCGTTGTGCATCAACGGTAGGTAAGCATACCGTTGAATCAAAACGATTGGAAATTCCGAACATCACGTATTCGAGCAAATTATCGATAGAAAGAACGATTGCAGGAGCTGGGAAGTGAATCCTTACCTAACGTTGATGCAAAACGATTGGAAACATCGAATAGCACGTATTCGTGCAAATTATCGATGGAAAGAACGATTGCGGGAGCCGGGAAGTGAATCCTTACCTACAGTCGATGAAAAACAATTGCAAACATCGAACATTACGTATTCGTGCAAATTATCCATAGAAAGAACGATTGCGGGAGCTGGGAAGTGAATACTTACCTACCGTTGATGCAAAACGATTGGAAACATCGAATAGCACGTATTCGTGCAAATTATCGATGGTAAGAACGATTGCGGGAGCCGGGAAGTGAATCCTTACCTACCGTTGATGCAAAACGATTGCAAACATCGAACATTACGTATTCGTGTAAATTATCCATAGAAAGGACGTTTGCGGGAGCTGGGAAGTGAATACTTACCTACCGTTGATGCAAAACGATTGGAAACATCGAATAGCACGTATTCGTGCAAATTATCGATGGTAAGAACGATTGCGGGAGCCGGGAAGTGAATCCTTACCTACCGTTGATGCAAAACGATTGAAAACATCGAACATTACGTATTCGTGCTAATTATCGATAGAAACAACGATTGCGGGAGCTGGGAAGTGAATCCTTACCTAACGTTGATGCAAAACGATTGCAAACATCGAACATCACGTATTCGTGCAAATTATCGATAGAAAGATCGATTGCGGGACCTGGGAAGTGAATCCTTACCTACCGTCGATGCAAAACGATTGGATAATTGGCACGAATACGTGATGTTCGATGTTTCCAATCGTTTTGCATCAACGTTAGGTAAGGATTCACTTCCCGGCTCCCGCAATCGTTCTTTCCATCGATAATTTGCACGAATACGTGCTATTCGATGTTTCCAATCGTTTTGCATCGACGTTAGGTAAGGATTCACTTCCCGGCTCCCGCAATCGTTCTTTCTATCGATAATTGGCACGAATACGTGATGTTCGATGTTTCCAATCGTTTTGCATCAACGTTAGGTAAGGATTCACTTCCCGGTTCCCGCAATCGTTCTTTCCATCGATAATTTGCACGAATACGTGCTATTCGATGTTTCCAATCGTTTTGCATCGACGGTAGGTAAGGATTCACTTCCCAGCTCCCGCAATCGTTCTTTCTATCGATAATTAGCACGAATACGTAATGTTCGATGTTTGCAATCGTTTTGCATCGACTGTAGGTAAGGATTCACTTCCCAGCTGCCGAAATCGTTCTTTCTATCGATAATTTGCACGAATACGTGATGTTCGATGTTTCCAATCGTTTTGCATCAACGTTAGGTAAGGATCCACTTCCCGGCTCCCGCAATCGTTCTTTCCATCGATAATTTGCACGAATACGTGCTATTCGATGTTTCCAATCGTTTTGCATCGACGTTAGGTAAGGATTCACTTCCCGGCTCCCGCAATCGTTCTTTCTATCGATAATTGGCACGAATACGTGATGTTCGATGTTTCCAATCGTTTTGCATCAACGTTAGGTAAGGATTCACTTCCCGGTTCCCGCAATCGTTCTTTCCATCGATAATTTGCACGAATACGTGATGTTCGATGTTTCCAATCGTTTTGCATCAACGGTAGGTAAGGATTCACTTCCCGGCTCCCGCAATCGTTCTTTCCATCGATAATTTGCACGAATACGTGCTATTCGATGTTTCCAATCGTTTTGCATCGACGTTAGGTAAGGATTCACTTCCCGGCTCCCGCAATCGTTCTTTCTATCGATAACTGGCACGAATACGTGATGTTCGATGTTTGCAATCGTTTTGCATCGACTGTAGGTAAGGATTCACTTCCCAGCTCCCGCAATCGTTCTTTCTATCGATAATTTGCACGAATACGTGATGTTCGATGTTTCCAATCGTTTTGCATCAACGTTAGGTAAGGATTCACTTCCCGGCTCCCGCAATCGTTCTTTCCATCGATAATTTGCACGAATACGTGCTATTCGATGTTTCCAATCGTTTTGCATCGACGTTAGGTAAGGATTCACTTCCCGGCTCCCGCAATCGTTCTTTCTATCGATAATTGGCACGAATACGTGATGTTCGATGTTTCCAATCGTTTTGCATCAACGTTAGGTAAGGATTCACTTCCCGGTTCCCGCAATCGTTCTTTCCATCGATAATTTTCACGAATACGTGATGTTCGATGTTTCCAATCGTTTTGCATCAACGTTAGGTAAGGATTCACTTCCCAGCTCCCGCAATCGTTCTTTCTATGGATAATTTGCACGAATACGTAATGTTCGATGTTTGCAATCGTTTTGCATCGACTGTAGGTAAGGATTCACTTCCCAGCTGCCGAAATCGTTCTTTCTATCGATAATTTGCACGAATACGTGATGTTCGATGTTTCCAATCGTTTTGCATCAACGTTAGGTAAGGATCCACTTCCCGGCTCCCGCAATCGTTCTTTCCATCGATAATTTGCACGAATACGTGCTATTCGATGTTTCCAATCGTTTTGCATCGACGTTAGGTAAGGATTCACTTCCCGGCTCCCGCAATCGTTCTTTCTATCGATAATTGGCACGAATACGTGATGTTCGATGTTTCCAATCGTTTTGCATCAACGTTAGGTAAGGATTCACTTCCCGGTTCCCGCAATCGTTCTTTCCATCGATAATTTGCACGAATACGTGATGTTCGATGTTTCCAATCGTTTTGCATCAACGGTAGGTAAGGATTCACTTCCCAGCTCCCGCAATCGTTCTTTCTATCGATAATTTGCACGAATACGTGATGTTCGATGTTTCCAATCGTTTTACATCAACGTTAGGTAAGGATTCACTTCCCGGCTCCCGCAATCGTTCTTTGCATCGATAATTTGCACGAATACGTGCCATTCGATGTTTCCAATCGTTTTGCATCAACGGTAGGTAAGCATACCGTTGATGCAAATCGATTGGACATTTCGAACATCACGTATTCGTGCAAATTATCGATAGAAAGAACGATTGCGGGAGCTGGGAAGTGAATCCTTACCTACCGTCGATGCAAAACGATTGCAAACATCGAATAGCACGTATTCGTGCAAATTATCCATAGAAAGAACGATTGCGGGAGCTGGGAAGTGAATACTTACCTAACGTTGATGCAAAACGATTGGAAACATCGAACACCACGTATTCGTGCAAATTATCGATGGAAAGAACGATTGCGGGAGCCGGGAAGTGATTCCTTACCTACCGTTGATGCAAAACAATTGGCTAATTGGCACGAATACGTGATATTCGATGTTTCCAATCGTTTTGCATCAACGGTAGGTAAGCATACCGTTGATTCAAAGCGATTGGAAATTCCGAACATAACGTATTCGTGCAAATTATCGATAGAAAGAATGATTGCGGGAGCTGGGAAGTGAATCCTTACCTAGCGTTGATGCAAAACGATTGGAAACATCGAATAGCACGTATTCGTGCAAATTATCTATGGAAAGAACGATTGCGGGAGCCGGGAAGTGAATCCTTACCTACAGTCGATGAAAAACAATTGCAAACATCGAACATTACGTATTCGTGCAAATTATCCATAGAAAGAACGATTGCGGGAGCTGGGAAGTGAATCCTAACCTAACGTTGATGCAAAACGATTGCAAACATCGAACATTACGTATTCGTGTAAATTATCCATAGAAAGAACGTTTGCGGGAGCTGGGAAGTGAATACTTACCTACCGTTGATGCAAAACGATTGGAAACATCGAATAGCACGTATTCGTGCAAATTATCGATGGTAAGAACGATTGCGGGAGCCGGGAAGTGAATCCTTACCTACCGTTGATGCAAAACGATTGAAAACATCGAACATTACGTATTCGTGCTAATTATCGATAGAAACAACGATTGCGGGAGCTGGGAAGTGAATCCTTACCTACCGTCGATGCAAAACGATTGGAAACATCGAATAGCACGTATTCGTGCAAATTATCGATGGAAAGAACGATTGCGGGAGCCGGGAAGTGAATCCTTACCTACCGTCGATGCAAAACGATTGGATAATTGGCACGAATACGTGATGTTCGATGTTTCCAATCGTTTTGCATCAACGTTAGGTAAGGATTCACTTCCCGGCTCCCGCAATCGTTCTTTCCATCGATAATTTGCACGAATACGTGCTATTCGATGTTTCCAATCGTTTTGCATCGACGTTAGGTAAGGATTCACTTCCCGGCTCCCGCAATCGTTCTTTCTATCGATAATTGGCACGAATACGTGATGTTCGATGTTTCCAATCGTTTTGCATCAACGTTAGGTAAGGATTCACTTCCCGGTTCCCGCAATCGTTCTTTCCAACGATAATTTGCACGAATACGTGCTATTCGATGTTTCCAATCGTTTTGCATCGACGGTAGGTAAGGATTCACTTCCCAGCTCCCGCAATCGTTCTTTCTATCGATAATTAGCACGAATACGTAATGTTCGATGTTTTCAATCGTTTTGCATCAACGGTAGGTAAGGATTCACTTCCCGGCTCCCGCAATCGTTCTTACCATCGATAATTTGCACGAATACGTGCTATTCGATGTTTCCAATCGTTTTGCATCAACGGTAGGTAAGTATTCACTTCCCAGCTCCCGCAATCGTTCTTTCTATGGATAATTTGCACGAATACGTGCTATTCGATGTTTCCAATCGTTTTGCATCGACGTTAGGTAAGGATTCACTTCCCGGCTCCCGCAATCGTTCTTTCTATCGATAATTGGCACGAATACGTGATGTTCGATGTTTCCAATCGTTTTTCATTGACGGTAGGTAAGGATTCACTTCCCGGCTTCCGCAATCGTTCTTTCTATCGATAATTTGCACGAATACGTGCTATTCGATGTTTCCAATCGTTTTGCATCAACGGTAGGTAAGGATTCACTTCCCAGCTCCCGCAATCGTTCTTTCTATCGATAATTTGCACGAATACGTGATGTTCGATGTTTCCAATCGTTTTGCATCAACGTTAGGTAAGGATCCACTTCCCGGCTCCCGCAATCGTTCTTTCCATCGATAATTTGCACGAATACGTGCTATTCGATGTTTCCAATCGTTTTGCATCGACGGTAGGTAAGGATTCACTTCCCAGCTCCCGCAATCGTTCTTTCTATCGATAATTTGCACGAATACGTAATGTTCGATGTTTCCAATCGTTTTGCATCGACGGTAGGTAAGGATTCACTTCCCGGCTCCCGCAATCGTTCTTACCATCGATAATTTGCACGAATACGTGCTATTCGATGTTTCCAATCGTTTTGCATCAACGGTAGGTAAGTATTCACTTCCCAGCTCCCGCAATCGTTCTTTCTATGGATAATTTGCACGAATACGTAATGTTCGATGTTTGCAATCGTTTTGCATCGACTGTAGGTAAGGATTCACTTCCCAGCTCCCGCAATCGTTCTTTCTATCGATAATTTGCACGAATACGTGATGTTCGATGTTTCCAATCGTTTTGCATCAACGTTAGGTAAGGATCCACTTCCCGGCTCCCGCAATCGTTCTTTCCATCGATAATTTGCACGAATACGTGCTATTCGATGTTTCCAATCGTTTTGCATCGACGTTAGGTAAGGATTCACTTCCCGGCTCCCGCAATCGTTCTTTCTATCGATAATTGGCACGAATACGTGATGTTCGATGTTTCCAATCGTTTTTCATTGACGGTAGGTAAGGATTCACTTCCCGGCTTCCGCAATCGTTCTTTCCATCGATAATTTGCACGAATACGTGCTATTCGATGTTTCCAATCGTTTTGCATCAACGGTAGGTAAGGATTCACTTCCCAGCTCCCGCAATCGTTCTTTCTATCGATAATTTGCACGAATACGTGATGTTCGATGTTTCCAATCGTTTTGCATCAACGTTAGGTAAGGATCCACTTCCCGGCTCCCGCAATCGTTCTTTCCATCGATAATTTGCACGAATACGTGCTATTCGATGTTTCCAATCGTTTTGCATCGACGGTAGGTAAGGATTCACTTCCCAGCTCCCGCAATCGTTCTTTCTATCGATAATTTGCACGAATACGTAATGTTCGATGTTTCCAATCGTTTTGCATCGACGGTAGGTAAGGATTCACTTCCCGGCTCCCGCAATCGTTCTTACCATCGATAATTTGCACGAATACGTGCTATTCGATGTTTCCAATCGTTTTGCATCAACGTTAGGTAAGGATCCACTTCCCGGCTCCCGCAATCGTTCTTTCCATCGATAATTTGCACGAATACGTGCTATTCGATGTTTCCAATCGTTTTGCATCGACGTTAGGTAAGGATTCACTTCCCGGCTCCCGCAATCGTTCTTTCTATCGATAATTGGCACGAATACGTGATGTTCGATGTTTCCAATCGTTTTTCATTGACGGTAGGTAAGGATTCACTTCCCGGCTTCCGCAATCGTTCTTTCCATCGATAATTTGCACGAATACGTGCTATTCGATGTTTCCAATCGTTTTGCATCAACGGTAGGTAAGGATTCACTTCCCAGCTCCCGCAATCGTTCTTTCTATCGATAATTTGCACGAATACGTGATGTTCGATGTTTCCAATCGTTTTGCATCAACGTTAGGTAAGGATCCACTACCCGGCTCCCGCAATCGTTCTTTCCATCGATAATTTGCACGAATACGTGCTATTCGATGTTTCCAATCGTTTTGCATCGACGGTAGGTAAGGATTCACTTCCCAGCTCCCGCAATCGTTCTTTCTATCGATAATTTGCACGAATACGTAATGTTCGATGTTTCCAATCGTTTTGCATCGACGGTAGGTAAGGATTCACTTCCCAGCTCCCGCGATCGTTCTTTCCATCGATAATTTGCACGAATACGTGCCATTCGATGTTTCCAATCGATTTGCATCAACGGTAGGTAAGCATACCGTTGATGCAAATCGATTGGAAATTTCGAACATCACGTATTCGTGCAAATTATCGATAGAAAGAACGATTGCGGGAGCTGGGAAGTGAATCCTTACCTACCGTCGATGCAAAACGATTTCAAACATCGAATAGCACGTATTCGTGCAAATTATCCATAGAAAGAACGATTGCGGGAGCTGGGAAGTGAATACTTACCTAACGTTGATGCAAAACGATTGGAAACATCGAACACCACGTATTCGTGCAAATTATCGATGGAAAGAACGATTGCGGGAGCCGGGAAGTGATTCCTTACCTACCGTTGATGCAAAACGATTGGATAATTGGCACGAATACGTGATATTCGATGTTTCCAATCGTTTTGCATCGACGGTAGGTAACCATTCACTTCCCAGCTCCCGCAATCGTTCTTTCCATCGATAATTTGCACGAATACGTAATGTTCGATGTTTCCAATCGTTTTGCAACGACGGTAGGTAAGGATTCACTTCCCAGCTCCCGCATTCGTTCTTTCTATCGATAATTTGCACGAATACGTAATGTTCGATATTTCCAATCGTTTTGCATCGACGGTAGATAAGGATTCACTTCCCAGCTCCCGCAATCGTTCTTTCCATCGATAATTTGCACGAATACGTGCCATTCGATGTTTCCAATCGTTGTGCATCAACGGTAGGTAAGCATACCGTTGATTCAAAACGATTGGAAATTCCGAACATCACGTATTCGTGCAAATTATCGATAGAAAGAACGATTGCAGGAGCTGGGAAGTGAATCCTTACCTAACGTTGATGCAAAACGATTGGAAACATCGAATAGCACGTGTTACGTCCTCGTCGGGATCCGTGTTGCCCAACGGCAACGTGCGCCAAATCTTCAACAGGATACGCTCGCAATTTCGATCTGTGACTGGTCTCTTAGGACAGTCAACCGGGATCGGGACGTTAAGATGCGGTGGGGTCAGGAAAACAATTGGTATCGATTGTTTATGAGTTATATTTACGTCCACTTTCTTTTTTTTCCTTATTTAATACAGTGGAGGCCGTTACATTATTCCTCGCGGAGAAATATAGTTTGAAATAACAACGTATGATACTCTTCCGGGACCGGCTCGCCTTCGGGGACGTTTGGTTGACCAGGGAACCGGTCGCTAATAAATACGGGATAATATCCCGGGTAATTCGGATAAATCTGTTGATGTGGCCACTCCTCGTCGCTGTCCGGAGGGTGGAGTTGCTGTTGCGGGGATGGGGGACTGACCGGGGGGTCGATATAGGGCCGGTAGTATTCGGGCGTGGTTGCCCTTGAATCTACCGAGGATGTAGTTGTCTGAGCCGGGGATGACGAGTAAACTAGTTGTCGTCTAGCGAAGGGCTGCGGAGTTTGTTCGGATGCGTGGGAGATGGGGGAGTATGAGATGGACAAAGGCGATGCGTGAGGCGAGGAAGGCAACACGGGTATTTGGGCGGAGGGACCCCGCGAAGTCGAGGGCTCGGGCGAACCCCCAACTGTCAAGTCGATGATGGTCGGAACGGCGCCAGCGGTTGTCGAGTCGATCGGCGCCCGTGGAGAATCCAGCGTCAGGTCGACTGGCGCCGGTGGAGAATCTAACGTCAGGTCGATCAACGGCCCAGTCTCTTGCGCCAATTGCACGCGACGGGCGGCGATCAGCTCCCGGCGCCTGATATTGTGGCGGAGCCGCGACTGGACCCCTCTCCTACGCCTTCGCCTATTTCCAGCGGGCATCTACCGAACACATTCGGCGAGTAGTAAGTTGTTCGTATAAAATGGAAGACCGATGAAATGTCAAGTGTTACTGTTTATTAATGCTCACCTTTACCTATCGGTCGACTACAGTTGAGAGTACAAGTAGCAAATGGTGGATCGTGCTGACGATTTGCCGCTTACAGGCACAACTACAACGAACTCGTCGAACTTCACCGTTAGACTACCGGATTGAACTTCACTCGTATAGAACTTGATGTTTCTAACTTCTCGGTTGGAACTGAACTGCCTTGCGACCGTTCGCTCCGCTCTTTTATTCCTCCCAGGTGCTGATGCAGCAGCCCCTACTGCCGCAGCCAGAAGATGCTGATGCAGCAGGGGCCACCGTCCTGGGAACGACTGTTCCGCGACGGTTCTCGCGGTTCGTATTTCTGCAACGTGTGCATTCCCGAGCGACAGTTGTTATCGCCCTCGCGACGGTTCTCGCGCTTCGTATCTTTGCAACGTGTGCATTCCTGAGCGACAGTTGTTATCGCTCTCGCGACGGTTCTCGCGCTTCGTATCTTTGCAACGTGTGCATTCCTGAGCGACAGTTGTTATCGCTCTGGGAACGGATGCTGATGCATCGAGGTATATCGTCTTGTTCAGCGGATTATTACCCGATCCTTTCCCAGGCCTTGACTCTGGAATGCCCACGTGCGAGACAGCGCTATCCCTTCGCTATTGTCGTCAGCACTTATCCGTGCTTGTCCTTAACTTGAAAGGACAAACACGGATTGGTCCGCACACCCTGATTCGTCACGGTTCTTAATCTACGTATTCTTATAATCTATCTTATCATAGGTGAGTCAGCATACTCACGTTTACCCCTGGTTTCTTAACTTAAGAAGTTGCTTAGACTTAATGCTACCATCAGGACAATTATCAGTGTGTGTGTGTGTGTGTGTGGCCGTACGTCGATGTGTGGTAGAGAACTGCCCTGTATCCATATCGTGTGCCGATTCGGATGCGCGCTGCACCTACGGATCGTCACGTTTCGGAGGATCCCGGGACGTGACACCTTCCCCCTTGGGAAGCAAATTTCTGGAGGAAATTTGCTCCAGTTCGCGAATGGTTTGCCTGAACTCTCGGAGTGTCGGTTTCGGTGGAGAAGCGGTAGTTGATGTTCCTTGCGGAAAAGCTTCCACGTCGCGGGATGCCGCGTATTGTCTGCTTCTTTCGCCTTTCCGGATCAAGAGGTGCGACAGGGAACTCCACACAGCACCGATGAGTTGGAAACCGCATCCGTAGATCGCGTGTAGCTGGTATCCATGAATGAATGTATCGGCAACTGCTTTTACGAATTTCAGCAGGACGAATATTGCCAATATTCCTGCGCTGGCTGATCCAAACGTAATGAATCCGTTCCAAAAGCGTGAAACTGCGTCTTCGGCCAATTTTGCCATGGTTTCCTCGTCGAACATGCTCGTTAGGGATATCGATCCTTGCGCCACGCCCTTTCCCGTCGCTCCCCTGACGATCGTGTTCAAAACCGCCGCCTTTTCGGCCGGGAACATGATGTGGTCTCGCAAGTTTTCCAAGTCTCCTTGCGTGTAAATACCGCTGGTTGCGAGTGTCGCCGGGGCGGTGTAACGCCAATTTGTACGCGTCATAGGGTGTAGCACGTGCGGCTGGCCTACCTCGACCGGCCGAGGGGAGATTCGATGCCAGGCTTGATTGATCACGTACATCACGGGGAGGACGTGACTGCATTCTCTCTGTGTCCCGTGAGCGGTAACAATGTGGGATTTCGGCGTGATAAACGCCGAACGGTTTCCGTGCCAAACTGGCAATTCTGTGTAACATTCGTTCGAATGTCTCACCCTCACTTGTACCGGTACGCATTTGATGATGTGGATGACTTCACCGGCTGTTAACGCCATGTGTCCTGGGGACTTCATGACGGTGTAGGCGAATTCGTCCGGTTTCAAAGTGGCCACTGCGAGAGCGTTGCTGAGCACTTGTTGCTCCAGGAGACATCGTTGTTTCAATAAATTTTGATACAACGTCGTCATTTGCGTTTTGACGTGTCTCTCGACGTATACGAATTTAGAATTTATGTACGTGAAAATGTCTAAATTTTCAACCGGTAGTTTCTTCGGTTGCGTGAATGTTCGCTCTCTGGTGGTTTCCAGTATGAACAGTTTCGGATGTTCCGTTTGCGAGAGGGTGTAGCCGCACAAGTGTTGTTCGCCCACCTTGGAGAGAGCGAACGTTATGTCTTGCGTGGTAAGAGCATAGACCGGTGAGTCGGTTCGCTGCTTGTCTTCTTCGGTAATTTTGGACGCGATACCCTCGTATAGCACGTCGTATCGGTCGAATTTACAAGACGACGGCGGGAAAGGACTCCAGAAGGTGTGTCCATTCTCGCTGTCCAGGCAGAATCCGCTTTGGAAACTGCAGATGGTTCCTGATTTTAGAATGATCTTGTCGGCGTCCATTCGTACCGGGACGTTGGCGGATTTAATCGAAAATTTGGCCACCGCTTGCACCACGACGCTTTCCCAAGTTCCGTAGGGGTCGGAGAATTGGGCGCCGGTGCAACGGCCGTCGTTCGTCAAAGTCCCAGCCATGGTAAACGTTCGAGTTGTAGTTTTGTTTACCGTCAGTCCGGTTATGTAGCCGTTGTTTCCCAAGGAGAACGAGCCGTCCTCGTGCATGCGCTTGCATTGTTGGTCGGTTATGTCCTCGAGATATTCGTTCAGGCCGTTGTGGACAGCGGAGATGTGCGAGTGCATGCCGCAGTGGTACACTATTCTTGATATTTCGATTCTACACGAAATGACCGGTGCGTAGTTGAATTCCGAGAGTTGAAGCAGCTGAATGTAGACTTCTCGAGACTGTGTCTTGATTGGTGTGATGTCGCAATCCCCGATCGAATTGAGCGACACCGTAGTTACGTTCAGATGTTGTCCGTTGCAATCGTAACCGACGAGAGCCCAGGCAACTCGAGCGTAAATCAATATTAACATACATAGGAACATGGTGAATTCCTGTACAAAGAAACAAAACAAAATAACGATTCTTTACATTACCGCACTCGCTTTAATACTGGAATTCGCGTTTGTAGGGACTATACGCGAGTACGCATTACTCTCTAATTACGCGGCGTGAAACGTTTCGATCGATCGACGTCAGCGACGAGGCCACTGTTGGCCGCTTCCGGTAATTGGTTTAGGTTTGGGTTTGGTTGTCGGTGGGGGCGGGGGCGGGGGCGCTCTCAGCGGCGTCCCAATTCGTCTTGACGTTGCCGCCTTCCTACGAACCCATAGCCCCGATCCAAACTCGTCGGCGCGCGTTAATTCACCATCGCGTGATCACGTCAACGACGCGTCCCGTTTGCACCGCCCATTCCTCTGAAGTGGACATTTCGAAGTACGTCTCGATACATTCGGTGCATTCCTGTGCCGGTCTTACGACGACGAAGTTCTCGTTGCACAGGATGCAGTTGGCGATGGGCAGTGTGGCGTCGTGGTTGCACAGATTGTGCCAGCCTCCTGGCTGGTACGTTTGTTGGACCACGGGTGGCAGTTTGGCGTAACAGGGCACGCACACTCGTCTCCCGGTCCGCACGTATATGCAAGCCGTATCTCTGTTTATCGTCATGCAATATAATTCCGACAGCTCGCCGTAAGCCTGGGGATGGGTCGCAGGAAGGACCCCGTCCCAGGGGCCTTGGAACTCTTGGTCCTCGACCTCCTCTTCCAAAAATTCGCAGGGGATTTTCATTCTGCAAATTGCATTGTCACGCGTTGAGTGCGCGCTTCTCGAAGGAATCTGGTTGCGCCGTCGGCCGATCGATCGCTTACATTCTATTTTTCAGATACGCTAGCTTCAGTTTATTCATATGTACTGTTCGCGGACTACCGTCGATGGAGATTTTGACGTTCTGATTAGATAGTATCTCGATGACTTTGTGTGGACCGGTGTATTGGTCCGCGAATTTTCCCTTTCGGGGTTCCCGGATCATGTACACCAGGTCTCCTGTTTTAAAGTTCTGCGGGTTTATTGCCCGATCGTAGTATTCTTTCGATCTGATCTTCGCGAGCTGAAGGTTGTCGCGAGCTTTCGCTTGAACGTCGTCGATCTTATAGTAGAGATCCCGCAGGTAGTCCGCGTACGTTGGCTCCAGATTCTCGCTGATTGGTTTTTCGCTCGCGGGTTCCCTGGCTATTCGCCCAAACACTAATTCGTGCGGCGAGAATCTGGTCCCCTCGTGTACCGACGTGTTGTACGAAAACATTGCCAGATCCAACCAGTCGTCCCAGCTGTTACGACCGTTGTCTATGTACTGCTTAAGATACTCCACTAATACGTGGTGAGACCTCTCGATGGAACCGTTGCTCTGCGGATGATATGCCGACGTGACGTAATGTTTTATATGAAATTTCTTTGCCACGTTCTTCATCAATGAGGATGTAAAATTCGTTCCCTGATCGGTCAGGATCGCTCGAGGCGATCCGAAACGGCAGATAAGATTTTTAACGAACGCGTCCGCGATGTCCGCAGAGGTGGTTCGTTCGAGAGGTATGGCGAGGGAATATTTGGTTAGTAGATCCTGCATGGTTAGTATGTATTTGTTGCCCTTTTTGGTGCTAGGCAAGGGTCCGACGATGTCCATACTGACTTTGTCGAACGCTTTGCCGGGCGTATCGGTCAGTATCATAGGTTGTTTGGTCTTGATTCTCGTGAGTTTTTTCAGTTGGCACTCCTTGCACTCTCTCACGAATCGTTGGATCTCCTTCTTCATGTTGTCCCAATTGTGCAGTTGCCTTATCCTGTGGTAGGTCTTCGTCACCCCTTTGTGTCCTCCCGATGCCGACGCGTGCTTCTCCTCGATGATCGTTTGCCTGGCCTCTGGTGGCGGAACGGTCACTTCTCCCGTGCAAATGGTGATCCGAACGTTCTCGTCATGGAATACGTTCTTTAGTTCGTTCATGACGTATCGCCATGGTACTTCGTCCAGACTCTCAGTTCGAGCGATGGAGAACGATCGTAGGTCCTTTTCTCTGATCACGTCCAGCAACGAGGACAAACAGCCCTGTACGTTTTGGGGTTCTATACGCGTCCTCTGGTTTTCCTTCACCGGCAGGGCAATGAGGTATTTACCTTGCTCGGTCTTCAGTCGGGCTCGTTCGATTGTTAAATCGACGTAGGACGTCAAGAGGCCCGATCGTGCGATCTCCTTTGCCCCCTCGTCGATCGG
This sequence comes from Nomada ferruginata, assembly GCA_963583965.1. NCBI lineage: Eukaryota > Metazoa > Arthropoda > Insecta > Hymenoptera > Apidae > Nomada > Nomada ferruginata. The sequence continues at coordinate 3,871,510 of OY757218.1, forward strand.
ACTCCCTTGCATGTCGATGAATATGACTTTGTGGTCCTTCAGTTTTGGTAACGAGTCTCGAACTTCCCTGATAACATACGCCGGACTGCGCGTGTACGGAAACACGTTGGTGTCTTCCGTCGTGTCGATCGTGGGTGAAGCGTCGACGATTAGGTCGTCCCCTTCCCCCTCAGAATTGGGAAATTCTTCCAGCCAGTTCCGGGGTCGAACTTCGACGACTTCCTCTGCTGGTTCTTCGAGTCGCATCGACTGTTGGAGTTCTTGCGTGTCGACGACTCGGTCTCCCGGGGGCGTGTTCGAGTGGGGAGGCGAGTCCACCGACGTGTCGGGGTCTCGAAACAGAGATATTCTTTTCCGTTCCGGCGATTGCAACGGCGATCCCGGACGCTTCTTCTCCTTCGGTCGCGGATCGTAAATCAGTGAGTCGTCCGACGACGAAGAGGGGAAAAATCTCCTCTTAGGTCGCGGCTCTTCTGCTTCTTCGTCAGCTTCCTCCTGACGCTTTCTTATCGGGAGGCAAACCTCCGGCGGGTTTCTCGACAAGGCGTCCGCGTTGGCGTTCGCTCGTCCACACTTGTGCTGTATCTCGAACTCGTAGTCCGATAGTTTTAGCTTCCACTTCCATATCCGCGACGTCGGATCTTTGATGGAGTTTAGCCACACCAACGGTTTGTGGTCGGTGATTATGTTGAATTTCCGTCCGTACAGGTACGGTCTGAAGTGAGTGACGCAGTAAAGTATGGCCAAACACTCCTTCTCGATGGTCGAGTACTTTTGTTCAGCAGCGTTTAGTAATCGAGAGGCGTAAGCGACGGGCAAATCCTTCCCTATCGGTCCTTGACTCAAGACTCCTCCGATCGCGTATCCGGACGCGTCGGTCGTTAGGTTGAACGTTTTACTGAAATCCGGGTACTGCAATATGGGTTCTGTTATCAGCGCGTTTCTCAACGTCTCGAACGCCTTTTCCTGGTCAGCGTCCCACGCGAATTTTGTATCCTTCTTCAACAATCGAGTCAAGGGTTTGGCGGTTTTGGAGAATTCGGGGATGAATCTCCGATAGTATCCCGCCAATCCTAGAAATTGTTTTATTCCCTTCGGCGTTCGGGGTCTAGGGAATCGTTGCACAGCTTCGATCTTTTGAGGGTCCGGTCTGACACCTTCTTCGCTGATGATGTGACCCAGATAATTGACCTCGTGTCTCAAAAATTCGCACTTGTCCGGTTGTAACTGTAATTTAGCGTTTCGCAGTCTTTCCGCCAGTTTCTGAAATTTAATTTGGTGCTCGGCCAACGAGCTCGAGTATATCACGATGTCGTCCAAATAGACGAACAGTTCCGTCCCTTGTAGGCCGGACAAAACGCTGTTCATCAATCTCTGAAAGGTGGCCGGAGCGTTCTTGAGTCCGAACGGCATTCTCGTAAATTGATAGTGTCCGTATGGGGTCGAGAAGGCCGTTTTGTGCGCGTCTCCTTCCGCCATTTTTATTTGATGGAACCCCGACGCTAGGTCGAAGGTTGAGAAATACTTGGCACTGCCCAGTTGGTCCAGTATTTCCGTGATATTGGGCAAGGGGAATGCGTCCCCTATGGTTTTGTCGTTCAATTTCCTATAGTCGATGACCAACCGCCAACGCTTATTTCCGTGGGAGTCCGGTTTCTTCGGTACGATCCACAGCGGCGAGTTATACGGGGACACGGATTCTTCCACGACATCCGTGTCCAACAATTCTTGAATTTGTCTGTTGATTTCCGATCTATGCACCGGGGGGTATTTGTACTGGCGCGTGTTTACCGGAATGTCATCCGTGGTATGGATCTTGTGTTCCAGGATTCCTGTTCCTTCCAACGTTTCACCAGGTAAATGGAACCTGTCTTGACTTTTCCTTATCAGCTTCTCGACGCTCGCCCTCTCCTCCGTATTGAGATGCTCCAGTCTCAATAATTCCACGATGGCCTCGAATCGATTTCGAGGGTCCGTCTTGATGACGTTGCACGCCCTTGATTCTGTACGATGATTCGTTTCTTCGAATTCTTCCAGCGTCACCGTGGGTACGGTGATTTTTACCTTCCTGCTCGTCGTATTAACGACCCTGATGTAGGCGCGGCCTTTGCGGTTGGTTACCAGGGCCTCGCCCAAGTAGATTCCCTTGCCTATGTCGATTCTGGGAACGTATCCCTCTCGTATCTCTGGATTCGCTATATTCACTTGTAGCGACGTGGAGCTTCGCTTGGGTACCGACACTTTCGAGGTGGCGAACGGTATGCAAAAGGTTCCCCATTCGACCCGCTTGTGCGCGTAATCTATGGTTGCCCCGTGATCGATCAGGAACTCGGATCCTAAGATCCCGTCCTCTTTGATCAGCAGCGAGTCGTCGACGACGTGGAAATTAACCGGATGGCCCGCAACCTCTATCGACACTTTCCCTAGGGTGGTCAGGTTCGAAGCCGTAATGCCACGTATGTCTAGTACTTCTCGATCGTCTATACTCGCTGTGCTGGTCAGGACCGACTTCTTGATGAGATTTATTTCCGATCCCGAGTCCAGCATTAGATTCGTTATTCCTTGTAAATGGGGGGACACGATTCGCACCGTCGGTACCCTTTGTACGGCGTTGATTCTTATTGAAACAGTTCTTCTAACGACTCTATCTCGTCCTCCTGGTCTTCTTCCTCCTCGCGTTTCTTTTGCTTCGAGTCTTTTGGGGTTTCCCATGCTTTTCGTTCTTGCTTCGGCGCGCTTCTTGCCGACAGTTGCTCCTGATTTTGCTTCGATGTGGAAGCTTCTATTTTCGCTACTCTCGGGCGCTCCTGGGGCTTTCCACTCCGGGCTGCGTCCGGTCTTCCCGGGTGACCGCGTCCGTTTCCCTGGTTCTGTTGAGAGTACGGCACGATTTCTCCGGAATCGACTTTGGCTTTGAAGCGATAGCAATCCTTCAACACGTGTCCGGGTTTCTTGCAATAATTGCACGTGATTCCGGGATTCTTGGGTGGGAAGGTGGCCGGTGGCCGGGGTGGAAAGGTCTTGTTGTTTCCGTAATTGTTGTATCTCTGGGGGTTTCTTTGATCCCTTTGTTGAGGTTCCGCTTGATTCCTTGGAGGGTAGTTGTTTCGTTCCCTATTGAAGCGTTGCGGCGGCGGTTGATAGCTTCGCTGCCTTTCCGCGACTCTCTTTACCTCACGAGTGGCTTTTATCGCCGCACGGTAGGATTCGTCGAGGTCTCTGCAGCCCTCCAGCTTCACTCTGGTGAATACCTCGGCCGGTAAACCGTTGACGAATGCTTCCTGGGAGTCGGTGTCGAGACCTAATTGCAACGCCAACGGTACGGTACCGCGAGCTTGCCTTTCTCCGTCCATGATGGCTAGACGCAGGTTACGCACGCGGTCAATGTAGTCGAGTACGTCTTCGCCCGATTTCTGATAGATGGTTCCGAGTTTGCCCCTGTATTCGTTAATGGTTTTACCGGGACCAAACATGTCCTTTAATTTCGTGGAGAACGAGTCCAGATTGGTAACGACCACGTCTTCCACCGCGAGGAACGCATGGCCCCTCAATTTGTTCATCAACAGTTTAACCAAATGGGGTTCCATATGAGCGGGGAGCATCGATTTTGCTCGCTCGCAGGCTCTTAAGAATTGAAACACGGGAGGCTTATGGCCGTCGAACACGGGAACCGTTTCTATGGCATCTTTGATGCGAATCGAAGGGAGATCCGTCACGGGCTTCACGTCGGGCATTTCGGCGTTTGTCCCGCCGGACGTACCCGCCGTATCGTTTGCTCTGTTAGCTTTTATGTCCTGTTCTATTCTCTCTAGTCTCCTGTTCATTGAATTTAAATTGTCGAATTTATCCTCCCACAGGGAGAGCTGTTGCAGCACGAGGTCTAGAGGGGTTGGAGTCGTTTCTTCCGCCATTTCGCGTCACACCTCTTAACGTATGCGATCGTATCCCACCGCTGTCACCAAAAAATTTATATGTTGCGTCCTCGTCGGGATCCGTGTTGCCCAACGGCAACGTGCGCCAAATCTTCAACAGGATACGCTCGCAATTTCGATCTGTGACTGGTCTCTTAGGACAGTCAACCGGGATCGGGACGTTAAGATGCGGTGGGGTCAGGAAAACAATTGGTATCGATTGTTTATGAGTTATATTTACGTCCACTTTCTTTTTTTTCCTTATTTAATACAGTGGAGGCCGTTACATTATTCCTCGCGGAGAAATATAGTTTGAAATAACAACGTATGATACTCTTCCGGGACCGGCTCGCCTTCGGGGACGTTTGGTTGACCATGGAACCGGTCGCTAATAAATACGGGATAATATCCCGGGTAATTCGGATAAATCTGTTGATGTGGCCACTCCTCGTCGCTGTCCGGAGGGTGGAGTTGCTGTTGCGGGGATGGGGGACTGACCGGGGGGTCGATATAGGGCCGGTAGTATTCGGGCGTGGTTGCCCTTGAATCTACCGAGGATGTAGTTGTCTGAGCCGGGGATGACGAGTAAACTAGTTGTCGTCTAGCGAAGGGCTGCGGAGTTTGTTCGGATGCGTGGGAGATGGGGGAGTATGAGATGGACAAAGGCGATGCGTGAGGCGAGGAAGGCAACACGGGTATTTGGGCGGAGGGACCCCGCGAAGTCGAGGGCTCGGGCGAACCCCCAACTGTCAAGTCGATGATGGTCGGAACGGCGCCAGCGGTTGTCGAGTCGATCGGCGCCCGTGGAGAATCCAGCGTCAGGTCGACTGGCGCCGGTGGAGAATCTAACGTCAGGTCGATCAACGGCCCAGTCTCTTGCGCCAATTGCACGCGACGGGCGGCGATCAGCTCCCGGCGCCTGATATTGTGGCGGAGCCGCGACTGGACCCCTCTCCTACGCCTTCGCCTATTTCCAGCGGGCATCTACCGAACACATTCGGCGAGTAGTAAGTTGTTCGTATAAAATGGAAGACCGATGAAATGTCAAGTGTTACTGTTTATTAATGCTCACCTTTACCTATCGGTCGACTACAGTTGAGAGTACAAGTAGCAAATGGTGGATCGTGCTGACGATTTGCCGCTTACAGGCACAACTACAACGAACTCGTCGAACTTCACCGTTAGACTACCGGATTGAACTTCACTCGTATAGAACTTGATGTTTCTAACTTCTCGGTTGGAACTGAACTGCCTTGCGACCGTTCGCTCCGCTCTTTTATTCCTCCCAGGTGCTGATGCAGCAGCCCCTACTGCCGCAGCCAGAAGATGCTGATGCAGCAGGGGCCACCGTCCTGGGAACGACTGTTCCGCGACGGTTCTCGCGGTTCGTATTTCTGCAACGTGTGCATTCCCGAGCGACAGTTGTTATCGCCCTCGCGACGGTTCTCGCGCTTCGTATCTTTGCAACGTGTGCATTCCTGAGCGACAGTTGTTATCGCTCTCGCGACGGTTCTCGCGCTTCGTATCTTTGCAACGTGTGCATTCCTGAGCGACAGTTGTTATCGCTCTGGGAACGGATGCTGATGCATCGAGGTATATCGTCTTGTTCAGCGGATTATTACCCGATCCTTTCCCAGGCCTTGACTCTGGAATGCCCACGTGCGAGACAGCGCTATCCCTTCGCTATTGTCGTCAGCACTTATCCGTGCTTGTCCTTAACTTGAAAGGACAAACACGGATTGGTCCGCACACCCTGATTCGTCACGGTTCTTAATCTACGTATTCTTATAATCTATCTTATCATAGGTGAGTCAGCATACTCACGTTTACCCCTGGTTTCTTAACTTAAGAAGTTGCTTAGACTTAATGCTACCATCAGGACAATTATCAGTGTGTGTGTGTGTGTGTGTGGCCGTACGTCGATGTGTGGTAGAGAACTGCCCTGTATCCATATCGTGTGCCGATTCGGATGCGCGCTGCACCTACGGATCGTCACGTTTCGGAGGATCCCGGGACGTGACACACGTATTCGTGCAAATTATCGATGGAAAGAACGATTGCGGGAGCCGGGAAGTGAATCCTTACCTACAGTCGATGAAAAACAATTGCAAACATCGAACATTACGTATTCGTGCAAATTATCCATAGAAAGAACGATTGCGGGAGCTGGGAAGTGAATACTTACCTACCGTTGATGCAAAACGATTGGAAACATCGAATAGCACGTATTCGTGCAAATTATCGATGGTAAGAACGATTTCGGGAGCCGGGAAGTGAATCCTTACCTACCGTTGATGCAAAACGATTGCAAACATCGAACATTACGTATTCGTGCAAATTATCCATAGAAAGAACGTTTGCCGGAGCTGGGAAGTGAATACTTACCTACCGTTGATGCAAAACGATTGGAAACATCGAATAGCACGTATTCGTGCAAATTATCAATAGAAAGAACGATTGCGGGAGCTGGGAAGTGAATCCTTACCTACCGTTGATGCAAAACGATTGCAAACATCGAATAGCACGTATTCGTGCAAATTATCGATGGAAAGAACGATTGCGGGAGCCGGGAAGTGAATCCTTACCTACCGTCAATGAAAAACGATTGGAAACATCGAACATCACGTATTCGTGCCAATTATCGATAGAAAGAACGATTGCGGGAGCCGGGAAGTGAATCCTTACCTAACGTCGATGCAAAACGATTGGAAACATCGAATAGCACGTATTCGTGCAAATTATCGATGGAAAGAACGATTGCGGGAGCCGGGAAGTGGATCCTTACCTAACGTTGATGCAAAACGATTGGAAACATCGAACATCACGTATTCGTGCCAATTATCGATAGAAAGAACGATTGCGGGAGCCGGGAAGTGAATCCTTACCTAACGTCGATGCAAAACGATTGGAAACATCGAATAGCACGTATTCGTGCAAATTATCGATGGTAAGAACGATTGCGGGAGCCGGGAAGTGAATCCTTACCTACCGTTGATGCAAAACGATTGAAAACATCGAACATTACGTATTCGTGCTAATTATCGATAGAAAGAACGATTGCGGGAGCTGGGAAGTGAATCCTTACCTACCGTCGATGCAAAACGATTGGAAACATCGAATAGCACGTATTCGTGCAAATTATCGATGGAAAGAACGATTGCGGGAACCGGGAAGTGAATCCTTACCTAACGTTGATGCAAAACGATTGGAAACATCGAACATCACGTATTCGTGCCAATTATCGATAGAAAGAACGATTGCGGGAGCCGGGAAGTGAATCCTTACCTAACGTCGATGCAAAACGATTGGAAACATCGAATAGCACGTATTCGTGCAAATTATCGATGGAAAGAACGATTGCGGGAGCTGGGAAGTGAATCCTTACCTAACGTTGATGCAAAACGATTGCAAACATCGAACATCACGTATTCGTGCAAATTATCGATAGAAAGATCGATTGCGGGACCTGGGAAGTGAATCCTTACCTACCGTCGATGCAAAACGATTGGATAATTGACACGAATACGTGATGTTCGATGTTTCCAATCGTTTTGCATCAACGTTAGGTAAGGATTCACTTCCCGGCTCCCGCAATCGTTCTTTCCATCGATAATTTGCACGAATACGTGCTATTCGATGTTTCCAATCGTTTTGCATCGACGTTAGGTAAGGATTCACTTCCCGGCTCCCGCAATCGTTCTTTCTATCGATAATTGGCACGAATACGTGATGTTCGATGTTTCCAATCGGTTTGCATCAACGTTAGGTAAGGATTCACTTCCCGGTTCCCGCAATCGTTCTTTCCATCGATAATTTGCACGAATACGTGCTATTCGATGTTTCCAATCGTTTTGCATCGACGGTAGGTAAGGATTCACTTCCCAGCTCCCGCAATCGTTCTTTCTATCGATAATTAGCACGAATACGTAATGTTCGATGTTTTCAATCGTTTTGCATCAACGGTAGGTAAGGATTCACTTCCCGGCTCCCGCAATCGTTCTTACCATCGATAATTTGCACGAATACGTGCTATTCGATGTTTCCAATCGTTTTGCATCGACGTTAGGTAAGGATTCACTTCCCGGCTCCCGCAATCGTTCTTTCTATCGATAATTGGCACGAATACGTGATGTTCGATGTTTCCAATCGTTTTGCATCAACGTTAGGTAAGGATCCACTTCCCGGCTCCCGCAATCGTTCTTTCCATCGATAATTTGCACGAATACGTGCTATTCGATGTTTCCAATCGTTTTGAATCGACGTTAGGTAAGGATTCACTTCCCGGCTCCCGCAATCGTTCTTTCTATCGATAATTGGCACGAATACGTGATGTTCGATGTTTCCAATCGTTTTTCATTGACGGTAGGTAAGGATTCACTTCCCGGCTCCCGCAATCGTTCTTTCCATCGATAATTTGCACGAATACGTGCTATTCGATGTTTGCAATCGTTTTGCATCAACGGTAGGTAAGGATTCACTTCCCAGCTCCCGCAATCGTTCTTTCTATCGATAATTTGCACGAATACGTGATGTTCGATGTTTCCAATCGTTTTGCATCAACGTTATGTAAGGATCCACTTCCCGGCTCCCGCAATCGTTCTTTCCATCGATAATTTGCACGAATACGTGCTATTCGATGTTTCCAATCGTTTTGCATCAACGGTAGGTAAGCATACCGTTGATGCAAATCGATTGGAAATTTCGAACATCACGTATTCGTGCAAATTATCGATGGAAAGAACGATTGCGGGAGCCGGGAAGTGAATCCTTACCTACAGTCGATGAAAAACAATTGCAAACATCGAACATTACGTATTCGTGCAAATTATCCATAGAAAGAACGTTTGCCGGAGCTGGGAAGTGAATACTTACCTACCGTTGATGCAAAACGATTGGAAACATCGAATAGCACGTTATCGTGCAAATTATCGATGGTAAGAACGATTGCGGGAGCTGGGAAGTGAATCCTTACCTAACGTTGATGCAAAACGATTGCAAACATCGAACATTACGTATTCGTGTAAATTATCCATAGGAAGAACGTTTGCGGGAGCTGGGAAGTGAATACTAACCTACCGTTGATGCAAAACGATTGGTAACATCGAATAGCACGTATTCGTGCAAATTATCGATGGAAAGAACGATTGCGGGAGCCGGGAAGTGAATCCTTACCTAACGTTGATGCAAAACGATTGGAAACATCGAATAGCACGTATTCGTGCAAATTATCGATGGTAAGAACGATTGCGGGAGCCGGGAAGTGAATCCTTACCTAACGTCGATGCAAAACGATTGGAAACATCGAATAGCACGTATTCGTGCAAATTATCGATGGAAAGAACGATTGCGGGAGCCGGGAAGTGAATCCTTACCTAACGTTGATGCAAAACGATTGGAAACATCGAACATCACGTATTCGTGCCAATTATCCAATCGTTTTGCATCAACGTTAGGTAAGGATTCACTTCCCGGCTCCCGCAATCGTTCTTTCCATCGATAATTTGCACGAATACGTGCTATTCGATGTTTCCAATCGTTTTGCATCGACGTTAGGTAAGGATTCACTTCCCGGCTCCCGCAATCGTTCTTTCTATCGATAATTGGCACGAATACGTGATGTTCGATGTTTCCAATCGTTTTGCATCAACGTTAGGTAAGGATTCACTTCCCGGTTCCCGCAATCGTTCTTTCCAACGATAATTTGCACGAATACGTGCTATTCGATGTTTCCAATCGTTTTGCATCGACGGTAGGTAAGGATTCACTTCCCAGCTCCCGCAATCGTTCTTTCTATCGATAATTAGCACGAATACGTAATGTTCGATGTTTTCAATCGTTTTGCATCAACGGTAGGTAAGGATTCACTTCCCGGCTCCCGCAATCGTTCTTACCATCGATAATTTGCACGAATACGTGCTATTCGATGTTTCCAATCGTTTTGCATCAACGGTAGGTAAGTATTCACTTCCCAGCTCCCGCAATCGTTCTTTCTATGGATAATTTGCACGAATACGTGCTATTCGATGTTTCCAATCGTTTTGCATCGACGTTAGGTAAGGATTCACTTCCCGGCTCCCGCAATCGTTCTTTCTATCGATAATTGGCACGAATACGTGATGTTCGATGTTTCCAATCGTTTTTCATTGACGGTAGGTAAGGATTCACTTCCCGGCTTCCGCAATCGTTCTTTCCATCGATAATTTGCACGAATACGTGCTATTCGATGTTTCCAATCGTTTTGCATCAACGGTAGGTAAGGATTCACTTCCCAGCTCCCGCAATCGTTCTTTCTATCGATAATTTGCACGAATACGTGATGTTCGATGTTTCCAATCGTTTTGCATCAACGTTAGGTAAGGATCCACTTCCCGGCTCCCGCAATCGTTCTTTCCATCGATAATTTGCACGAATACGTGCTATTCGATGTTTCCAATCGTTTTGCATCGACGGTAGGTAAGGATTCACTTCCCAGCTCCCGCAATCGTTCTTTCTATCGATAATTTGCACGAATACGTAATGTTCGATGTTTCCAATCGTTTTGCATCGACGGTAGGTAAGGATTCACTTCCCGGCTCCCGCAATCGTTCTTACCATCGATAATTTGCACGAATACGTGCTATTCGATGTTTCCAATCGTTTTGCATCAACGTTAGGTAAGGATCCACTTCCCGGCTCCCGCAATCGTTCTTTCCATCGATAATTTGCACGAATACGTGCTATTCGATGTTTCCAATCGTTTTGCATCGACGTTAGGTAAGGATTCACTTCCCGGCTCCCGCAATCGTTCTTTCTATCGATAATTGGCACGAATACGTGATGTTCGATGTTTCCAATCGTTTTTCATTGACGGTAGGTAAGGATTCACTTCCCGGCTTCCGCAATCGTTCTTTCCATCGATAATTTGCACGAATACGTGCTATTCGATGTTTCCAATCGTTTTGCATCAACGGTAGGTAAGGATTCACTTCCCAGCTCCCGCAATCGTTCTTTCTATCGATAATTTGCACGAATACGTGATGTTCGATGTTTCCAATCGTTTTGCATCAACGTTAGGTAAGGATCCACTACCCGGCTCCCGCAATCGTTCTTTCCATCGATAATTTGCACGAATACGTGCTATTCGATGTTTCCAATCGTTTTGCATCGACGGTAGGTAAGGATTCACTTCCCAGCTCCCGCAATCGTTCTTTCTATCGATAATTTGCACGAATACGTAATGTTCGATGTTTCCAATCGTTTTGCATCGACGGTAGGTAAGGATTCACTTCCCAGCTCCCGCGATCGTTCTTTCCATCGATAATTTGCACGAATACGTGCCATTCGATGTTTCCAATCGATTTGCATCAACGGTAGGTAAGCATACCGTTGATGCAAATCGATTGGAAATTTCGAACATCACGTATTCGTGCAAATTATCGATAGAAAGAACGATTGCGGGAGCTGGGAAGTGAATCCTTACCTACCGTCGATGCAAAACGATTTCAAACATCGAATAGCACGTATTCGTGCAAATTATCCATAGAAAGAACGATTGCGGGAGCTGGGAAGTGAATACTTACCTAACGTTGATGCAAAACGATTGGAAACATCGAACACCACGTATTCGTGCAAATTATCGATGGAAAGAACGATTGCGGGAGCCGGGAAGTGATTCCTTACCTACCGTTGATGCAAAACGATTGGATAATTGGCACGAATACGTGATATTCGATGTTTCCAATCGTTTTGCATCGACGGTAGGTAACCATTCACTTCCCAGCTCCCGCAATCGTTCTTTCCATCGATAATTTGCACGAATACGTAATGTTCGATGTTTCCAATCGTTTTGCAACGACGGTAGGTAAGGATTCACTTCCCAGCTCCCGCATTCGTTCTTTCTATCGATAATTTGCACGAATACGTAATGTTCGATATTTCCAATCGTTTTGCATCGACGGTAGGTAAGGATTCACTTCCCAGCTCCCGCAATCGTTCTTTCCATCGATAATTTGCACGAATACGTGCCATTCGATGTTTCCAATCGTTGTGCATCAACGGTAGGTAAGCATACCGTTGATTCAAAACGATTGGAAATTCCGAACATCACGTATTCGTGCAAATTATCGATAGAAAGAACGATTGCAGGAGCTGGGAAGTGAATCCTTACCTAACGTTGATGCAAAACGATTGGAAACATCGAATAGCACGTATTCGTGCAAATTATCGATGGAAAGAACGATTGCGGGAGCCGGGAAGTGAATCCTTACCTACAGTCGATGAAAAACAATTGCAAACATCGAACATTACGTATTCGTGCAAATTATCCATAGAAAGAACGATTGCGGGAGCTGGGAAGTGAATACTTACCTACCGTTGATGCAAAACGATTGGAAACATCGAATAGCACGTATTCGTGCAAATTATCGATGGTAAGAACGATTTCGGGAGCCGGGAAGTGAATCCTTACCTACCGTTGATGCAAAACGATTGCAAACATCGAACATTACGTATTCGTGCAAATTATCCATAGAAAGAACGTTTGCCGGAGCTGGGAAGTGAATACTTACCTACCGTTGATGCAAAACGATTGGAAACATCGAATAGCACGTATTCGTGCAAATTATCGATAGAAAGAACGATTGCGGGAGCTGGGAAGTGAATCCTTACCTACCGTTGATGCAAAACGATTGCAAACATCGAATAGCACGTATTCGTGCAAATTATCGATGGAAAGAACGATTGCGGGAGCCGGGAAGTGAATCCTTACCTACCGTCAATGAAAAACGATTGGAAACATCGAACATCACGTATTCGTGCCAATTATCGATAGAAAGAACGATTGCGGGAGCCGGGAAGTGAATCCTTACCTAACGTCGATGCAAAACGATTGGAAACATCGAATAGCACGTATTCGTGCAAATTATCGATGGAAAGAACGATTGCGGGAGCCGGGAAGTGGATCCTTACCTAACGTTGATGCAAAACGATTGGAAACATCGAACATCACGTATTCGTGCCAATTATCGATAGAAAGAACGATTGCGGGAGCCGGGAAGTGAATCCTTACCTAACGTCGATGCAAAACGATTGGAAACATCGAATAGCACGTATTCGTGCAAATTATCGATGGTAAGAACGATTGCGGGAGCCGGGAAGTGAATCCTTACCTACCGTTGATGCAAAACGATTGAAAACATCGAACATTACGTATTCGTGCTAATTATCGATAGAAAGAACGATTGCGGGAGCTGGGAAGTGAATCCTTACCTACCGTCGATGCAAAACGATTGGAAACATCGAATAGCACGTATTCGTGCAAATTATCGATGGAAAGAACGATTGCGGGAGCTGGGAAGTGAATCCTTACCTAACGTTGATGCAAAACGATTGCAAACATCGAACATCACGTATTCGTGCAAATTATCGATAGAAAGATCGATTGCGGGACCTGGGAAGTGAATCCTTACCTACCGTCGATGCAAAACGATTGGATAATTGGCACGAATACGTGATGTTCGATGTTTCCAATCGTTTTGCATCAACGTTAGGTAAGGATTCACTTCCCGGCTCCCGCAATCGTTCTTTCCATCGATAATTTGCACGAATACGTGCTATTCGATGTTTCCAATCGTTTTGCATCGACGTTAGGTAAGGATTCACTTCCCGGCTCCCGCAATCGTTCTTTCTATCGATAATTGGCACGAATACGTGATGTTCGATGTTTCCAATCGTTTTGCATCAACGTTAGGTAAGGATTCACTTCCCGGTTCCCGCAATCGTTCTTTCCATCGATAATTTGCACGAATACGTGCTATTCGATGTTTCCAATCGTTTTGCATCGACGGTAGGTAAGGATTCACTTCCCAGCTCCCGCAATCGTTCTTTCTATCGATAATTAGCACGAATACGTAATGTTCGATGTTTTCAATCGTTTTGCATCAACGGTAGGTAAGGATTCACTTCCCGGCTCCCGCAATCGTTCTTACCATCGATAATTTGCACGAATACGTGCTATTCGATGTTTCCAATCGTTTTGCATCGACGTTAGGTAAGGATTCACTTCCCGGCTCCCGCAATCGTTCTTTCTATCGATAATTGGCACGAATACGTGATGTTCGATGTTTCCAATCGTTTTGCATCAACGTTAGGTAAGGATCCACTTCCCGGCTCCCGCAATCGTTCTTTCCATCGATAATTTGCACGAATACGTGCTATTCGATGTTTCCAATCGTTTTGAATCGACGTTAGGTAAGGATTCACTTCCCGGCTCCCGCAATCGTTCTTTCTATCGATAATTGGCACGAATACGTGATGTTCGATGTTTCCAATCGTTTTTCATTGACGGTAGGTAAGGATTCACTTCCCGGCTCCCGCAATCGTTCTTTCCATCGATAATTTGCACGAATACGTGCTATTCGATGTTTGCAATCGTTTTGCATCAACGGTAGGTAAGGATTCACTTCCCAGCTCCCGCAATCGTTCTTTCTATCGATAATTTGCACGAATACGTGATGTTCGATGTTTCCAATCGTTTTGCATCAACGTTAGGTAAGGATCCACTTCCCGGCTCCCGCAATCGTTCTTTCCATCGATAATTTGCACGAATACGTGCTATTCGATGTTTCCAATCGTTTTGCATCAACGGTAGGTAAGCATACCGTTGATGCAAATCGATTGGAAATTTCGAACATCACGTATTCGTGCAAATTATCGATGGAAAGAACGATTGCGGGAGCCGGGAAGTGAATCCTTACCTACAGTCGATGAAAAACAATTGCAAACATCGAACATTACGTATTCGTGCAAATTATCCATAGAAAGAACGTTTGCCGGAGCTGGGAAGTGAATACTTACCTACCGTTGATGCAAAACGATTGCAAACATCGAACATTACGTATTCGTGTAAATTATCCATAGGAAGAACGTTTGCGGGAGCTGGGAAGTGAATCCTTACCTACCGTCGATGCAAAACGATTGGAAACATCGAATAGCACGTATTCGTGCAAATTATCGATGGAAAGAACGATTGCGGGAACCGGGAAGTGAATCCTTACCTAACGTTGATGCAAAACGATTGGAAACATCGAACATCACGTATTCGTGCCAATTATCGATAGAAAGAACGATTGCGGGAGCCGGGAAGTGAATCCTTACCTAACGTCGATGCAAAACGATTGGAAACATCGAATAGCACGTATTCGTGCAAATTATCGATGGAAAGAACGATTGCGGGAGCCGGGAAGTGAATCCTTACCTAACGTTGATGCAAAACGATTGCAAACATCGAACATTACGTATTCGTGTAAATTATCCATAGGAAGAACGTTTGCGGGAGCTGGGAAGTGAATACTAACCTACCGTTGATGCAAAACGATTGGAAACATCGAATAGCACGTATTCGTGCAAATTATCGATGGAAAGAACGATTGCGGGAGCCGGGAAGTGAATCCTTACCTAACGTTGATGCAAAACGATTGGAAACATCGAATAGCACGTATTCGTGCAAATTATCGATGGTAAGAACGATTGCGGGAGCCGGGAAGTGAATCCTTACCTAACGTCGATGCAAAACGATTGGAAACATCGAATAGCACGTATTCGTGCAAATTATCGATGGAAAGAACGATTGCGGGAGCCGGGAAGTGAATCCTTACCTACCGTCGATGCAAAACGATTGGAAACATCGAACATCACGTATTCGTGCCAATTATCCAATCGTTTTGCATCGACGGTAGGTAAGGATTCACTTCCCAGGTCCCGCAATCGATCTTTCTATCGATAATTTGCACGAATACGTGATGTTCGATGTTTCCAATCGTTTTGCATCGACGGTAGGTAAGGATTCACTTCCCGGCTCCCGCAATCGTTCTTACCATCGATAATTTGCACGAATACGTGCTATTCGATGTTTCCAATCGTTTTGCATCAACGTTAGGTAAGGATTCACTTCCCGGTTCCCGCAATCGTTCTTTCCATCGATAATTTGCACGAATACGTAATGTTCGATGTTTGCAATCGTTTTGCATCGACTGTAGGTAAGGATTCACTTCCCAGCTCCCGCAATCGTTCTTTCTATCGATAATTTGCACGAATACGTGATGTTCGATGTTTCCAATCGTTTTGCATCAACGTTAGGTAAGGATCCACTTCCCGGCTCCCGCAATCGTTCTTTCCATCGATAATTTGCACGAATACGTGCTATTCGATGTTTCCAATCGTTTTGCATCGACGTTAGGTAAGGATTCACTTTCCAGCTCCCGCAATCGTTCTTTCCATCGATAATTTGCACGAATACGTGCCATTCGATGTTTCCAATCGTTTTGCATCAACGGTAGGTAAGCATACCGTTGATGCAAATCGATTGGAAATTTCGAACATCACGTGTTCGTGCAAATTATCGATAGAAAGAACGATTGCGGGAGCTGGGAAGTGAATCCTTACCTACCGTCGATGCAAAACGATTGCAAACATCGAATAGCACGTATTCGTGCAAATTATCCATAGAAAGAACGATTGCGGGAGCTGGGAAGTGAATACTTACCTAACGTTGATGCAAAACGATTGGAAACATCGAACACCACGTATTCGTGCAAATTATCGATGGAAAGAACGATTGCGGGAGCCGGGAAGTGATTCCTTACCTACCGTTGATGCAAAACGATTGGAAACATCGAACATCACGGTTCGATGTTTCCAATCGTTTTGCATCGACGGTAGGTAAGGATTCACTTCCCGGCTCCCGCAATCGTTCTTTCTATCGATAATTGGCACGAATACGTGATGTTCGATGTTTCCAATCGTTTTGCATCAACGTTAGGTAAGGATTCACTTCCCGGTTCCCGCAATCGTTCTTTCCATCGATAATTTGCACGAATACGTGATGTTCGATGTTTCCAATCGTTTTGCATCAACGTTAGGTAAGGATTCACTTCCCAGCTCCCGCAATCGTTCTTTCTATGGATAATTTGCACGAATACGTAATGTTCGATGTTTGCAATCGTTTTGCATCGACTGTAGGTAAGGATTCACTTCCCAGCTCCCGCAATCGTTCTTTCTATCGATAATTTGAACGAATACGTGATGTTCGATGTTTCCAATCGTTTTGCATCAACGTTAGGTAAGGATCCACTTCCCGGCTCCCGCAATCGTTCTTTCCATCGATAATTTGCACGAATACGTGCTATTCGATGTTTCCAATCGTTTTGCATCGACGGTACGTAAGGATTCACTTCCCAGCTCCCGCAATCGTTCTTTCCATCGATAATTTGCACGAATACGTGCCATTCGATGTTTCCAATCGTTTTGCATCAACGGTAGGTAAGCATACCGTTGATGCAAAACGATTGGAAATATCGAACATCACGTATTCGTGCAAATTATCGATAGAAAGAACGATGCGGGAGCTGGGAAGTGAATCCTTACCTACCGTCGATGCAAAACGATTGGAAACATCGAATAGCACGTATTCGTGCAAATTATCGATGGAAAGAACGATTGCGGGAACCGGGAAGTGAATCCTTACCTAACGTTGATGCAAAACGATTGGAAACATCGAACATCACGTATTCGTGCCAATTATCGATAGAAAGAACGATTGCGGGAGCCGGGAAGTGAATCCTTACCTAACGTCGATGCAAAACGATTGGAAACATCGAATAGCACGTATTCGTGCAAATTATCGATGGAAAGAACGATTGCGGGAGCCGGGAAGTGAATCCTTACCTAACGTTGATGCAAAACGATTGGAAACATCGAACATCACGTATTCGTGCCAATTATCCAATCTTTTTGCATCGACGGTAGGTAAGGATTCACTTCCCAGGTCCCGCAATCGATCTTTCTATCGATAATTTGCACGAATACGTGATGTTCGATGTTTCCAATCGTTTTGCATCGACGGTAGGTAAGGATTCACTTCCCGGCTCCCGCAATCGTTCTTACCATCGATAATTTGCACGAATACGTGCTATTCGTTGTTTCCAATCGTTTTGCATCAACGTTAGGTAAGGATTCACTTCCCGGCTCCCGCAATCGTTCTTTCCATCGATAATTTGCACGAATACGTGCTATTCGATGTTTGCAATCGTTTTGCATCGACGGTAGGTAAGGATTCACTTCCCAGCTGCCGCAATCGTTGTTTCTATCGATAATTAGCACGAATACGTAATGTTCGATTTTTCAATCGTTTTGCATCAACGGTAGGTAAGGATTCACTTCCCGGCTCCCGCAATCGTTCTTACCATCGATAATTTGCACGAATACGTGCTATTCGATGTTTCCAATCGTTTTGCATCAACGGTAGGTAAGTATTCACTTCCCAGCTCCCGCAAACGTTCTTTCTATGGATAATTTGCACGAATACGTAATGTTCGATGTTTGCAATCGTTTTGCATCAACGTTAGGTAAGGATTCACTTCCCAGCTCCCGCAATCGTTCTTTCTATCGATAATTTGCACGAATACGTGATGTTCGATGTTTCCAATCGTTTTGCATCAACGTTAGGTAAGGATTCACATCCCGGCTCCCGCAATCGTTCTTACCATCGATAATTTGCACGAATACGTGCTATTCGATGTTTCCAATCGTTTTGCATCAACGGTAGGTAAGTATTCACTTCCCAGCTCCGGCAAACGTTGTTTCTATGGATAATTTGCACGAATACGTAATGTTCGATGTTTGCAATCGTTTTGCATCAACGGTAGGTAAGGAATCACTTCCCGGCTCCCGCAATCGTTCTTTCCATCGATAATTTGCACGAATACGTGGTGTTCGATGTTTCCAATCGTTTTGCATCAACGTTAGGTAAGTATTCACTTCCCAGCTCCCGCAATCGTTCTTTCTATGGATAATTTGCACGAATACGTTATGTTCGGAATTTCCAATCGCTTTGAATCAACGGTATGCTTACCTACCGTTGATGCACAACGATTGGAAACATCGAATGGCACGTATTCGTGCAAATTATCGATGGAAAGAACCATTGCGGGAGCTGGGAAGTGAATCCTTACCTACCGTCGATGCAAAACGATTGGAAACATCGAATGGCACGTATTCGTGCAAATTATCGATGGAAAGAACCATTGCGGGAGCTGGGAAGTGAATCCTTACCTACCGTCGATGCAAAACGATTGGATAATTTGCACGAATACGTGATGTTCGATGTTTCCAATCGTTTTGCATCAACGTTAGGTAAGGATTCACTTCCCGGCTCCCGCAATCGTTCTTTCCATAGATAATTTGCACGAATACGTGCTATTCGATGTTTCCAATCGTTTTGCATCAACGCTAGGTAAGGATTCACTTCCCAGCTCCCGCAATCGTTCTTTCCATCGATAATTTGCACGAATACGTGATGTTCGATGTTTCCAATCGTTTTGCATCGACGGTAGGTAAGGATTCACTTCCCAGCTCCCGCAATCGTTGTTTCTATCGATAATTAGCACGAATACGTAATGTTCGATGTTTTCAATCGTTTTGCATCAACGGTAGGTAAGGATTCACTTCCCGGCTCCCGCAATCGTTCTTACCATCGATAATTTGCACGAATACGTGCTATTCGATGTTTCCAATCGTTTTGCATCGACGGTAGGTGAGGATTCACTTCCCAGCTCCCGCAATCGTTCTTTCTATCGATAATTTGCACGAATACGTGATGTTCGATGTTTCCAATCGTTTTGCATCTTCGTTAGGTAAGGATTCACATCCCGGCTCCCGCAATCGTTCTTACCATCGATAATTTGCACGAATACGTGCTATTCGATGTTTCCAATCGTTTTGCATCAACGGTAGGTAAGTATTCACTTCCCAGCTCCGGCAAACGTTCTTTCTATGGATAATTTGCACGAATACGTAATGTTCGATGTTTGCAATCGTTTTGCATTGTTACGTCCCGGCCCTAAGGTGGGACGCAACGTAGGGATCTTGCCACGTCACCCAGCCCGCCGCTGCAACAACTTGCTGAGGACCGTAATTTCTCCGGGGAGAGGAGGCATGTCGAGGAAGGAAAAAGGATATTGGAGTTTGGATGTGCGTTTCGTCTCGGAATCGACCGCCTAGACTCATCAGTAGGGCTGCAGTCGACTCCTGCCCCAGACGCAAGGATTCAGGATCGGAACTTATATATATATGAAGTGGCCAAGGGGCGACCACTTGCGCGAAGACGACGACGACGATGGCGACCTGGTGGCGAATCCTGCGTACCAACTTCAGGCGCTTAGAAATAGAATTAGAAGAGGAACGTATGGAGGGCGTTCTCTTTACCGACGACGATCTAAATCAATACGTCTAAGGCGATGCCGGCAGACGTCACAGCATCAACGGTAGGTAAGGAATCACTTCCCGGCTCCCGCAATCGTTCTTTCCATCGATAATTTGCACGAATACGTGGTGTTCGATGTTTCCAATCGTTTTGCATCAACGTTAGGTAAGTATTCACTTCCCAGCTCCCGCAATCGTTCTTTCTATGGATAATTTGCACGAATACGTTATGTTCGGAATTTCCAATCGCTTTGAATCAACGGTATGCTTACCTACCGTTGATGCACAACGATTGGAAACATCGAATGGCACGTATTCGTGCAAATTATCGATGGAAAGAACCATTGCGGGAGCTGGGAAGTGAATCCTTACCTACCGTCGATGCAAAACGATTGGAAACATCGAATAGCACGTATTCGTGCAAATTATCGATGGAAAGAACGATTGCGGGAGCCGGGAAGTGAATGCTTACCTAACGTTGATGCAAAACGATTGGAAACATCGAACATAACGTATTCGTGCAAATTATCGATAGAAAGAACGATTGCGGGAGCTGGGAAGTGAATCCTTACCTACCGTCGATGCAAAACGATTGGAAACTTCGAATAGCACGTATTCGTGCAAATTATCGATGGTAAGAACGATTGCGGGAGCCGGGAAGTGAATCCTTACCTACCGTTGATGCAAAACGATTGAAAACATCGAACATTACGTATTCGTGCTAATTATCGATAGAAACAACGATTGCGGGAGCTGGGAAGTGAATCCTTACCTACCGTCGATGCAAAACGATTGGAAACATCGAACATCACGTATTCGTGCAAATTATCGATGGAAAGAACGATTGCGGGAGCTGGGAAGTGAATCCTTACCTAGCGTTGATGCAAAACGATTGGAAACATCGAATAGCACGTATTCGTGCAAATTATCTATGGAAAGAACGATTGCGGGAGCCGGGAAGTGAATCCTTACCTAACGTTGATGCAAAACGATTGGAAACATCGAACATCACGTATTCGTGCCAATTATCCAATCGTTTTGCATCGACGGTAGGTAAGGATTCACTTCCCAGCTCCCGCAATGGTTCTTTCCATCGATAATTTGCACGAATACGTGCCATTCGATGTTTCCAATCGTTTTGCATCGACGGTAGGTAAGGATTCACTTCCCAGCTCCCGCAATGGTTCTTTCCATCGATAATTTGCACGAATACGTGCCATTCGATGTTTCCAATCGTTGTGCATCAACGGTAGGTAAGCATACCGTTGATTCAAAGCGATTGGAAATTCCGAACATAACGTATTCGTGCAAATTATCCATAGAAAGAACGATTGCGGGAGCCGGGAAGTGATTCCTTACCTACCGTTGATGCAAAACGATTGCAAACATCGAACATTACGTATTCGTGCAAATTATCCATAGAAAGAACGTTTGCCGGAGCTGGGAAGTGAATACTTACCTACCGTTGATGCAAAACGATTGGAAACATCGAATAGCACGTATTCGTGCAAATTATCGATGGTAAGAACGATTGCGGGAGCCGGGATGTGAATCCTTACCTATCGTTGATGCAAAACGATTGGAAACATCGAACATCACGTATTCGTGCAAATTATCGATAGAAAGAACGATTGCGGGAGCTGGGAAGTGAATCCTTACCTAACGTTGATGCAAAACAATTGCAAACATCGAACATTACGTATTCGTGTAAATTATCCATAGAAAGAACGTTTGCGGGAGCTGGGAAGTGAATACTTACCTACCGTTGATGCAAAACGATTGGAAACATCGAATAGCACGTATTCGTGCAAATTATCGATGGTAAGAACGATTGCGGGAGCCGGGAAGTGAATCCTTACCTACCGTTGATGCAAAACGATTGAAAAATCGAACATTACGTATTCGTGCTAATTATCGATAGAAACAACGATTGCGGCAGCTGGGAAGTGAATCCTTACCTACCGTCGATGCAAAACGATTGCAAACATCGAATAGCACGTATTCGTGCAAATTATCGATGGAAAGAACGATTGCGGGAGCCGGGAAGTGAATCCTTACCTAACGTTGATGCAAAACGATTGGAAACAACGAATAGCACGTATTCGTGCAAATTATCGATGGTAAGAACGATTGCGGGAGCCGGGAAGTGAATCCTTACCTACCGTCGATGCAAAACGATTGGAAACATCGAACATCACGTATTCGTGCAAATTATCGATAGAAAGATCGATTGCGGGACCTGGGAAGTGAATCCTTACCTACCGTCGATGCAAAACGATTGGATAATTGGCACGAATACGTGATGTTCGATGTTTCCAATCGTTTTGCATCAACGTTAGGTAAGGATTCACTTCCCGGCTCCCGCAATCGTTCTTTCCATCGATAATTTGCACGAATACGTGCTATTCGATGTTTCCAATCGTTTTGCATCGACGTTAGGTAAGGATTCACTTCCCGGCTCCCGCAATCGTTCTTTCTATCGATAATTGGCACGAATACGTGATGTTCGATGTTTCCAATCGTTTTGCATCAACGTTAGGTAAGGATTCACTTCCCGGTTCCCGCAATCGTTCTTTCCATCGATAATTTGCACGAATACGTGATGTTCGATGTTTCCAATCGTTTTGCATCAACGTTAGGTAAGGATTCACTTCCCAGCTCCCGCAATCGTTCTTTCCATCGATAATTTGCACGAATACGTGCCATTCGATGTTTCCAATCGTTTTGCATCAACGGTAGGTAAGCATACCGTTGATGCAAAACGATTGGAAATATCGAACATTACGTATTCGTGCAAATTATCGATAGAAAGAACGATGCGGGAGCTGGGAAGTGAATCCTTACCTACCGTCGATGCAAAACGATTGGAAACATCGAATAGCACGTATTCGTGCAAATTATCGATGGAAAGAACGATTGCGGGAGCCGGGAAGTGAATGCTTACCTAACGTTGATGCAAAACGATTGGAAACATCGAACATAACGTATTCGTGCAAATTATCGATAGAAAGAACGATTGCGGGAGCTGGGAAGTGAATCCTTACCTACCGTCGATGCAAAACGATTGGAAACTTCGAATAGCACGTATTCGTGCAAATTATCGATGGTAAGAACGATTGCGGGAGCCGGGAAGTGAATCCTTACCTACCGTTGATGCAAAACGATTGAAAACATCGAACATTACGTATTCGTGCTAATTATCGATAGAAACAACGATTGCGGGAGCTGGGAAGTGAATCCTTACCTACCGTCGATGCAAAACGATTGGAAACATCGAACATCACGTATTCGTGCAAATTATCGATGGAAAGAACGATTGCGGGAGCTGGGAAGTGAATCCTTACCTAGCGTTGATGCAAAACGATTGGAAACATCGAATAGCACGTCTTCGTGCAAATTATCTATGGAAAGAACGATTGCGGGAGCCGGGAAGTGAATCCTTACCTAACGTTGATGCAAAACGATTGGAAACATCGAACATCACGTATTCGTGCCAATTATCCAATCGTTTTGCATCGACGGTAGGTAAGGATTCACTTCCCAGCTCCCGCAATGGTTCTTTCCATCGATAATTTGCACGAATACGTGCCATTCGATGTTTCCAATCGTTTTGCATCGACGGTAGGTAAGGATTCACTTCCCAGCTCCCGCAATGGTTCTTTCCATCGATAATTTGCACGAATACGTGCCATTCGATGTTTCCAATCGTTGTGCATCAACGGTAGGTA
The DNA here is from genome assembly GCA_963583965.1 of Nomada ferruginata. Lineage (NCBI taxonomy): Eukaryota > Metazoa > Arthropoda > Insecta > Hymenoptera > Apidae > Nomada > Nomada ferruginata. The sequence goes on from OY757218.1 coordinate 3,895,385, forward strand.
AGCATACCGTTGATTCAAAGCGATTGGAAATTCCGAACATAACGTATTCGTGCAAATTATCGATAGAAAGAACGATTGCGGGAGCTGGGAAGTGAATCCTTACCTAACGTTGATGCAAAACGATTGGAAACATCGAATAGCACGTATTCGTGCAAATTATCTATGGAAAGAACGATTGCGGTAGCCGGGAAGTGAATCCTTACCTACAGTCGATGAAAAACAATTGCAAACATCGAACATTACGTATTCGTGCAAATTATCCATAGAAAGAACGATTGCGGGAGCTGGGAAGTGAATCCTTACCTAACATTGATGCAAAACGATTGCAAACATCGAACATTACGTATTCGTGTAAATTATCGATAGAAACAACGATTGCGGGAGCTGGGAAGTGAATCCTTACCTACCGTCGATGCAAAACGATTGGAAACATCGAATAGCACGTATTCGTGCAAATTATCGATGGAAAGAACGATTGCGGGAGCCGGGAAGTGAATCCTTACCTAACGTTGATGCAAAACGATTGGAAACATCGAATAGCACGTATTCGTGCAAATTATCGATGGAAAGAACGATTGCGGGAGCCGGGAAGTGAATCCTTACCTACCGTCGATGCAAAACGATTGGAAACATCGAACATCACGTATTCGTGCCAATTATCCAATCGTTTTGCATCAACGTTAGGTAAGGATTCACTTCCCGGTTCCCGCAATCGTTCTTTCCATCGATAATTTGCACGAATACGTGATGTTCGATGTTTCCAATCGTTTTGCATCAACGTTAGGTAAGGATTCACTTCCCAGCTCCCGCAATCGTTCTTTCTATGGATAATTTGCACGAATACGTAATGTTCGATGTTTGCAATCGTTTTGCATCGACTGTAGGTAAGGATTCACTTCCCAGCTCCCGCAATCGTTCTTTCTATCGATAATTTGCACGAATACGTGATGTTCGATGTTTCCAATCGTTTTGCATCAACGTTAGGTAAGGATCCACTTCCCGGTTCCCGCAATCGTTCTTTCCATCGATAATTTGCACGAATACGTGCTATTCGATGTTTCCAATCGTTTTGCATCGACGGTAGGTAAGGATTCACTTCCCAGCTCCCGCAATCGTTCTTTCCATCGATAATTTGCACGAATACGTGCCATTCGATGTTTCCAATCGTTTTGCATCAACGGTAGGTAAGCATACCGTTGATGCAAAACGATTGGAAATATCGAACATTACGTATTCGTGCAAATTATCGATAGAAAGAACGATGCGGGAGCTGGGAAGTGAATCCTTACCTACCGTCGATGCAAAACGATTGGAAACATCGAATAGCACGTATTCGTGCAAATTATCGATGGAAAGAACGATTGCGGGAGCCGGGAAGTGAATGCTTACCTAACGTTGATGCAAAACGATTGGAAACATCGAACATCACGTATTCGTGCAAATTATCGATAGAAAGATCGATTGCGGGACCTGGGAAGTGAATCCTTACCTACCGTCGATGCAAAACGATTGGATAATTGGCACGAAAACGTGATGTTCGATGTTTCCAATCGTTTTGCATCAACGTTAGGTAAGGATTCACTTCCCGGCTCCCGCAATCGTTCTTTCCATCGATAATTTGCACGAATACGTGCTATTCGATGTTTCCAATCGTTTTGCATCGACGTTAGGTAGGGATTCACTTCCCGGCTCCCGCAATCGTTCTTTCTATCGATAATTGGCACGAATACGTGATGTTCGATGTTTCCAATCGTTTTGCATCAACGTTAGGTAAGGATTCACTTCCCGGTTCCCGCAATCGTTCTTTCCATCGATAATTTGCACGAATACGTGCTATTCGATGTTTCCAATCGTTTTGCATCGACGGTAGGTAAGGATTCACTTCCCAGCTCCCGCAATCGTTCTTTCTATCGATAATTAGCACGAATACGTAATGTTCGATATTTCAATCGTTTTGCATCAACGGTAGGTAAGGATTCACTTCCCGGCTCCCGCAATCGTTCTTACCATCGATAATTGGCACGAATACGTGATGTTCGATGTTTCCAATCGTTTTTCATTGACGGTAGGTAAGGATTCACTTCCCGGCTCCCGCAATCGTTCTTTCCATCGATAATTTGCACGAATACGTGCTATTCGATGTTTCCAATCGTTTTGCATCAACGGTAGGTAAGCATACCGTTGATGCAAATCGATTGGAAATTTCGAACATCACGTATTCGTGCAAATTATCGATAGAAAGAACGATTGCGGGAGTTGGGAAGTGAATCCTTACTTACCGTCGATGCAAAACGATTGCAAACATCGAATAGCACGTATTCGTGCAAATTATCCATAGAAAGAACGATTGCGGGAGCTGGGAAGTGAATACTTACCTAACGTTGATGCAAAACGATTGGAAACATCGAACACCACGTATTCGTGCAAATTATCGATGGAAAGAACGATTGCGGGAGCCGGGAAGTGAATCCTTACCTACCGTTGATGCAAAACGATTGGATAATTGGCACGAATACGTGATATTCGATGTTTCCAATCGTTTTGCATCGACGGTAGGTAAGGATTCACTTCCCAGCTCCCGCAATCGTTCTTTCCATCGATAATTTGCACGAATACGTAATGTTCGATGTTTCCAATCGTTTTGCATCAACGGTAGGTAAGGATTCACTTCCCGGCTCCCGCAATCGTTCTTACCATCGATAATTTGCACGAATACGTGCTATTCGATGTTTCCAATCGTTTTGCATCAACGTTAGGTAAGGATCCACTTCCCGGCTCCCGCAATCGTTCTTTCCATCGATAATTTGCACGAATACGTGCTATTCGATGTTTCCAATCGTTTTGCATCGACGTTAGGTAAGGATTCACTTCCCGGCTCCCGCAATCGTTCTTTCTATCGATAATTGGCACGAATACGTGATGTTCGATGTTTCCAATCGTTTTTCATTGACGGTAGGTAAGGATTCACTTCCCGGCTCCCGCAATCGTTCTTTCCATCGATAATTTGCACGAATACGTGCTATTCGATGTTTGCAATCGTTTTGCATCAACGGTAGGTAAGGATTCACTTCCCAGCTCCCGCAATCGTTCTTTCTATCGATAATTTGCACGAATACGTGATGTTCGATGTTTCCAATCGTTTTGCATCAACGTTATGTAAGGATCCACTTCCCGGCTCCCGCAATCGTTCTTTCCATCGATAATTTGCACGAATACGTGCTATTCGATGTTTCCAATCGTTTTGCATCAACGGTAGGTAAGCATACCGTTGATGCAAATCGATTGGAAACATCGAACATAACGTATTCGTGCAAATTATCGATAGAAAGAACGATTGCGGGAGCTGGGAAGTGAATCCTTACCTACCGTCGATGCAAAACGATTGGAAACTTCGAATAGCACGTATTCGTGCAAATTATCGATGGTAAGAACGATTGCGGGAGCCGGGAAGTGAATCCTTACCTACCGTTGATGCAAAACGATTGAAAACATCGAACATTACGTATTCGTGCTAATTATCGATAGAAACAACGATTGCGGGAGCTGGGAAGTGAATCCTTACCTACCGTCGATGCAAAACGATTGGAAACATCGAACATCACGTATTCGTGCAAATTATCGATGGAAAGAACGATTGCGGGAGCTGGGAAGTGAATCCTTACCTAGCGTTGATGCAAAACGATTGGAAACATCGAATAGCACGTATTCGTGCAAATTATCTATGGAAAGAACGATTGCGGGAGCCGGGAAGTGAATCCTTACCTAACGTTGATGCAAAACGATTGGAAACATCGAACATCACGTATTCGTGCCAATTATCCAATCGTTTTGCATCGACGGTAGGTAAGGATTCACTTCCCAGGTCCCGCAATCGATCTTTCTATCGATAATTTGCACGAATACGTGATGTTCGATGTTTCCAATCGTTTTGCATCGACGGTAGGTAAGGATTCACTTCCCGGCTCCCGCAATCGTTCTTACCATCGATAATTTGCACGAATACGTGCTATTCGATGTTTCCAATCGTTTTGCATCAACGGTAGGTTAGTATTCACTTCCCAGCTCCCGCAAACGTTCTTTCTATGGATAATTTACACGAATACGTAATGTTCGATGTTTGCAATCGTTTTGCATCAACGTTAGGTAAGGATTCACTTCCCAGCTCCCTACTGCTTACCCTAATGCTTACCTACCGTTGATGCAAAACGATTGGAAATATCGAACATTACGTATTCGTGCAAATTATCGATAGAAAGAACGATGCGGGAGCTGGGAAGTGAATCCTTACCTACCGTCGATGCAAAACGATTGGAAACATCGAATAGCACGTATTCGTGCAAATTATCGATGGAAAGAACGATTGCGGGAGCCGGGAAGTGAATGCTTACCTAACGTTGATGCAAAACGATTGGAAACATCGAACATCACGTATTCGTGCCAATTATCCAATCGTTTTGCATCGACGGTAGGTAAGGATTCACTTCCCAGCTCCCGCAATGGTTCTTTCCATCGATAATTTGCACGAATACGTGCCATTCGATGTTTCCAATCGTTTTGCATCGACGGTAGGTAAGGATTCACTTCCCAGCTCCCGCAATGGTTCTTTCCATCGATAATTTGCACGAATACGTGCCATTAGATGTTTCCAATCGTTGTGCATCAACGGTAGGTAAGCATACCGTTGATTCAAAGCGATTGGAAATTCCGAACATAACGTATTCGTGCAAATTATCGATAGAAAGAACGATTGCGGGAGCTGGGAAGTGAATCCTTACCTAACGTTGATGCAAAACGATTGGAAACATCGAATAGCACGTATTCGTGCAAATTATCTATGGAAAGAACGATTGCGGTAGCCGGGAAGTGAATCCTTACCTACAGTCGATGAAAAACAATTGCAAACATCGAACATTACGTATTCGTGCAAATTATCCATAGAAAGAACGATTGCGGGAGCTGGGAAGTGAATCGTTACCTAACGTTGATGCAAAACGATTGCAAACATCGAACATTACGTATTCGTGTAAATTATCCATAGAAAGAACGTTTGCGGGAGCTGGGAAGTGAATACTAACCTACCGTTGATGCAAAACGATTGGAAACATCGAATAGCACGTATTCGTGCAAATTATCGATGGTAAGAACGATTGCGGGAGCCGGGAAGTGAATCCTTACCTACCGTTGATGCAAAACGATTGAAAAATCGAACATTACGTATTCGTGCTAATTATCGATAGCAACAACGATTGCGGGAGCTGGGAAATGAATCCTTACCTACCGTCGATGCAAAACGATTGGAAACATCGAATAGCACGTATTCGTGCAAATTATCGATGGTAAGAACGATTGCGGGAGCCGGGAAGTGAATCCTTACCTACCGTCGATGCAAAACGATTGGAAACATCGAACATCACGTATTCGTGCCAATTATCCAATCGTTTTGCATCAACGTTAGGTAAGGATTCACTTCCCGGTTCCCGCAATCGTTCTTTCCATCGATAATTTGCACGAATACGTGATGTTCGATGTTTCCAATCGTTTTGCATCGACGGTAGGTAAGGATTCACTTCCCGGCTCCCGCAATCGTTCTTTCTATCGATAATTGGCACGAATACGTGATGTTCGATGTTTCCAATCGTTTTGCATCAACGTTAGGTAAGGATTCACTTCCCGGTTCCCGCAATCGTTGTTTCCATCGATAATTTGCACGAATACGTGATGTTCGATGTTTCCAATCGTTTTGCATCAACGTTAGGTAAGGATTCACTTCCCAGCTCCCGCAATCGTTCTTTCCATCGATAATTTGCACGAATACGTGCCATTCGATGTTTCCAATCGTTTTGCATCAACGGTAGGTAAGCATACCGTTGATGCAAAACGATTGGAAATATCGAACATTACGTATTCGTGCAAATTATCGATAGAAAGAACGATGCGGGAGCTGGGAAGTGAATCCTTACCTACCGTCGATGCAAAACGATTGGAAACATCGAATAGCACGTATTCGTGCAAATTATCGATGGAAAGAACGATTGCGGGAGCCGGGAAGTGAATGCTTACCTAACGTTGATGCAAAACGATTGGAAACATCGAACATAACGTATTCGTGCAAATTATCGATAGAAAGAACGATTGCGGGAGCTGGGAAGTGAATCCTTACCTACCGTCGATGCAAAACGATTGGAAACTTCGAATAGCACGTATTCGTGCAAATTATCGATGGTAAGAACGATTGCGGGAGCCGGGAAGTGAATCCTTACCTACCGTTGATGCAAAACGATTGAAAACATCGAACATTACGTATTCGTGCTAATTATCGATAGAAACAACGATTGCGGGAGCTGGGAAGTGAATCCTTACCTACCGTCGATGCAAAACGATTGGAAACATCGAACATCACGTATTCGTGCAAATTATCGATGGAAAGAACGATTGCGGGAGCTGGGAAGTGAATCCTTACCTAGCGTTGATGCAAAACGATTGGAAACATCGAATAGCACGTATTCGTGCAAATTATCTATGGAAAGAACGATTGCGGGAGCCGGGAAGTGAATCCTTACCTAACGTTGATGCAAAACGATTGGAAACATCGAACATCACGTATTCGTGCCAATTATCCAATCGTTTTGCATCGACGGTAGGTAAGGATTCACTTCCCAGCTCCCGCAATGGTTCTTTCCATCGATAATTTGCACGAATACGTGCCATTCGATGTTTCCAATCGTTTTGCATCGACGGTAGGTAAGGATTCACTTCCCAGCTCCCGCAATGGTTCTTTCCATCGATAATTTGCACGAATACGTGCCATTCGATGTTTCCAATCGTTGTGCATCAACGGTAGGTAAGCATACCGTTGATTCAAAGCGATTGGAAATTCCGAACATAACGTATTCGTGCAAATTATCGATAGAAAGAACGATTGCGGGAGCTGGGAAGTGAATCCTTACCTAACGTTGATGCAAAACGATTGGAAACATCGAATAGCACGTATTCGTGCAAATTATCTATGGAAAGAACGATTGCGGTAGCCGGGAAGTGAATCCTTACCTACAGTCGATGAAAAACAATTGCAAACATCGAACATTACGTATTCGTGCAAATTATCCATAGAAAGAACGATTGCGGGAGCTGGGAAGTGAATCGTTACCTAACGTTGATGCAAAACGATTGCAAACATCGAACATTACGTATTCGTGTAAATTATCCATAGAAAGAACGTTTGCGGGAGCTGGGAAGTGAATACTAACCTACCGTTGATGCAAAACGATTGGAAACATCGAATAGCACGTATTCGTGCAAATTATCGATGGTAAGAACGATTGCGGGAGCCGGGAAGTGAATCCTTACCTACCGTTGATGCAAAACGATTGAAAAATCGAACATTACGTATTCGTGCTAATTATCGATAGAAACAACGATTGCGGGAGCTGGGAAGTGAATCCTTACCTACCGTCGATGCAAAACGATTGGAAACATCGAATAGCACGTATTCGTGCAAATTATCGATGGTAAGAACGATTGCGGGAGCCGGGAAGTGAATCCTTACCTACCGTCGATGCAAAACGATTGGAAACATCGAACATCACGTATTCGTGCCAATTATCCAATCGTTTTGCATCAACGTTAGGTAAGGATTCACTTCCCGGTTCCCGCAATCGTTCTTTCCATCGATAATTTGCACGAATACGTGATGTTCGATGTTTCCAATCGTTTTGCATCGACGGTAGGTAAGGATTCACTTCCCGGCTCCCGCAATCGTTCTTTCTATCGATAATTGGCACGAATACGTGATGTTCGATGTTTCCAATCGTTTTGCATCAACGTTAGGTAAGGATTCACTTCCCGGTTCCCGCAATCGTTCTTTCCATCGATAATTTGCACGAATACGTGATGTTCGATGTTTCCAATCGTTTTGCATCAACGTTAGGTAAGGATTCACTTCCCAGCTCCCGCAATCGTTCTTTCCATCGATAATTTGCACGAATACGTGCCATTCGATGTTTCCAATCGTTTTGCATCAACGGTAGGTAAGCATACCGTTGATGCAAAACGATTGGAAATATCGAACATTACGTATTCGTGCAAATTATCGATAGAAAGAACGATGCGGGAGCTGGGAAGTGAATCCTTACCTACCGTCGATGCAAAACGATTGGAAACATCGAATAGCACGTATTCGTGCAAATTATCGATGGAAAGAACGATTGCGGGAGCCGGGAAGTGAATGCTTACCTAACGTTGATGCAAAACGATTGGAAACATCGAACATAACGTATTCGTGCAAATTATCGATAGAAAGAACGATTGCGGGAGCTGGGAAGTGAATCCTTACCTACCGTCGATGCAAAACGATTGGAAACTTCGAATAGCACGTATTCGTGCAAATTATCGATGGTAAGAACGATTGCGGGAGCCGGGAAGTGAATCCTTACCTACCGTTGATGCAAAACGATTGAAAACATCGAACATTACGTATTCGTGCTAATTATCGATAGAAACAACGATTGCGGGAGCTGGGAAGTGAATCCTTACCTACCGTCGATGCAAAACGATTGGAAACATCGAACATCACGTATTCGTGCAAATTATCGATGGAAAGAACGATTGCGGGAGCTGGGAAGTGAATCCTTACCTAGCGTTGATGCAAAACGATTGGAAACATCGAATAGCACGTATTCGTGCAAATTATCTATGGAAAGAACGATTGCGGGAGCCGGGAAGTGAATCCTTACCTAACGTTGATGCAAAACGATTGGAAACATCGAACATCACGTATTCGTGCCAATTATCCAATCGTTTTGCATCGACGGTAGGTAAGGATTCACTTCCCAGCTCCCGCAATGGTTCTTTCCATCGATAATTTGCACGAATACGTGCCATTCGATGTTTCCAATCGTTTTGCATCGACGGTAGGTAAGGATTCACTTCCCAGCTCCCGCAATGGTTCTTTCCATCGATAATTTGCACGAATACGTGCCATTCGATGTTTCCAATCGTTGTGCATCAACGGTAGGTAAGCATACCGTTGATTCAAAGCGATTGGAAATTCCGAACATAACGTATTCGTGCAAATTATCGATAGAAAGAACGATTGCGGGAGCTGGGAAGTGAATCCTTACCTAACGTTGATGCAAAACGATTGGAAACATCGAATAGCACGTATTCGTGCAAATTATCTATGGAAAGAACGATTGCGGTAGCCGGGAAGTGAATCCTTACCTACAGTCGATGAAAAACAATTGGAAACATCGAACATTACGTATTCGTGCAAATTATCCATAGAAAGAACGATTGCGGGAGCTGGGAAGTGAATCCTTACCTAACGTTGATGCAAAACGATTGCAAACATCGAACATTACGTATTCGTGTAAATTATCCATAGAAAGAACGTTTGCGGGAGCTGGGAAGTGAATACTAACCTACCGTTGATGCAAAACGATTGGAAACATCGAATAGCACGTATTCGTGCAAATTATCGATGGTAAGAACGATTGCGGGAGCCGGGAAGTGAATCCTTACCTACCGTTGATGCAAAACGATTGAAAAATCGAACATTACGTATTCGTGCTAATTATCGATAGAAACAACGATTGCGGGAGCTGGGAAGTGAATCCTTACCTACCGTCGATGCAAAACGATTGGAAACATCGAATAGCACGTATTCGTGCAAATTATCGATGGAAAGAACGATTGCGGGAGCCGGGAAGTGAATCCTTACCTAACGTTGATGCAAAACGATTGGAAACATCGAATAGCACGTATTCGTGCAAATTATCGATGGAAAGAACGATTGCGGGAGCCGGGAAGTGAATCCTTACCTACCGTCGATGCAAAACGATTGGAAACATCGAACATCACGTATTCGTGCCAATTATCCAATCGTTTTGCATCAACGTTAGGTAAGGATTCACTTCCCGGTTCCCGCAATCGTTCTTTCCATCGATAATTTGCACGAATACGTGATGTTCGATGTTTCCAATCGTTTTGCATCAACGTTAGGTAAGGATTCACTTCCCAGCTCCCGCAATCGTTCTTTCTATGGATAATTTGCACGAATACGTAATGTTCGATGTTTGCAATCGTTTTGCATCGACTGTAGGTAAGGATTCACTTCCCAGCTCCCGCAATCGTTCTTTCCATCGATAATTTGCACGAATACGTGCCATTCGATGTTTCCAATCGTTTTGCATCAACGGTAGGTAAGCATACCGTTGATGCAAAACGATTGGAAATATCGAACATTACGTATTCGTGCAAATTATCGATAGAAAGAACGATGCGGGAGCTGGGAAGTGAATCCTTACCTACCGTCGATGCAAAACGATTGGAAACATCGAATAGCACGTATTCGTGCAAATTATCGATGGAAAGAACGATTGCGGGAGCCGGGAAGTGAATGCTTACCTAACGTTGATGCAAAACGATTGGATAATTGGCACGAAAACGTGATGTTCGATGTTTCCAATCGTTTTGCATCAACGTTAGGTAAGGATTCACTTCCCGGCTCCCGCAATCGTTCTTTCCATCGATAATTTGCACGAATACGTGCTATTCGATGTTTCCAATCGTTTTGCATCGACGTTAGGTAGGGATTCACTTCCCGGCTCCCGCAATCGTTCTTTCTATCGATAATTGGCACGAATACGTGATGTTCGATGTTTCCAATCGTTTTGCATCAACGTTAGGTAAGGATTCACTTCCCGGTTCCCGCAATCGTTCTTTCCATCGATAATTTGCACGAATACGTGCTATTCGATGTTTCCAATCGTTTTGCATCGACGGTAGGTAAGGATTCACTTCCCAGCTCCCGCAATCGTTCTTTCTATCGATAATTAGCACGAATACGTAATGTTCGATATTTCAATCGTTTTGCATCAACGGTAGGTAAGGATTCACTTCCCGGCTCCCGCAATCGTTCTTACCATCGATAATTTGCACGAATACGTGCTATTCGATGTTTCCAATCGTTTTGCATCAACGGTAGGTAAGTATTCACTTCCCAGCTCCCGCAATCGTTCTTTCTATGGATAATTTGCACGAATACGTAATGTTCGATGTTTGCAATCGTTTTGCATCGACTGTAGGTAAGGATTCACTTCCCAGCTCCCGCAATCGTTCTTTCTATCGATAATTTGCACGAATACGTGATGTTCGATGTTTCCAATCGTTTTGCATCAACGTTAGGTAAGGATCCACTTCCCGGCTCCCGCAATCGTTCTTTCCATCGATAATTTGCACGAATACGTGCTATTCGATGTTTCCAATCGTTTTGCATCGACGTTAGGTAAGGATTCACATCCCGGCTCCCGCAATCGTTCTTTCTATCGATAATTGGCACGAATACGTGATGTTCGATGTTTCCAATCGTTTTTCATTGACGGTAGGTAAGGATTCACTTCCTGGCTCCCGCAATCGTTCTTTCCATCGATAATTTGCACGAATACGTGCTATTCGATGTTTCCAATCGTTTTGCATCAACGGTAGGTAAGCATACCGTTGATGCAAATCGATTGGAAATTTCGAACATCACGTATTCGTGCAAATTATCGATAGAAAGAACGATTGCGGGAGTTGGGAAGTGAATCCTTACTTACCGTCGATGCAAAACGATTGCAAACATCGAATAGCACGTATTCGTGCAAATTATCCATAGAAAGAACGATTGCGGGAGCTGGGAAGTGAATACTTACCTAACGTTGATGCAAAACGATTGGAAACATCGAACACCACGTATTCGTGCAAATTATCGATGGAAAGAACGATTGCGGGAGCCGGGAAGTGAATCCTTACCTACCGTTGATGCAAAACGATTGGATAATTGGCACGAATACGTGATATTCGATGTTTCCAATCGTTTTGCATCGACGGTAGGTAAGGATTCACTTCCCAGCTCCCGCAATCGTTCTTTCCATCGATAATTTGCACGAATACGTAATGTTCGATGTTTCCAATCGTTTTGCAACGACGGTAGGTAAGGATTCACTTCCCAGCTCCCGCAATCGTTCTTTCTATCGATAATTTGCACGAATACGTAATGTTCGATATTTCCAATCGTTTTGCATCGACGGTAGGTAAGGATTCACTTCCCAGCTCCCGCAATCGTTCTTTCCATCGATAATTTGCACGAATACGTGCTATTCGATGTTTCCAATCGTTTTGCATCGACGGTAGGTAAGGATTCACTTCCCAGCTCCCGCAATCGTTGTTTCTATCGATAATTAGAACGAATACGTAATGTTCGATGTTTCCAATCGTTTTGCATCAACGTTAGGTAAGGATTCACTTCCCAGCTCCCGCAATCGTTCTTTCCATCGATAATTTGCACGAATACGTAATGTTCGATGTTTGCAATTGTTTTTCATCGACTGTAGGTAAGGATTCACTTCCCGGCTCCCGCAATCGTTCTTTCCATAGATAATTTGCACGAATACGTGCTATTCGATGTTTCCAATCGTTTTGCATCGACGGTAGGTAAGGATTCACTTCCCAGCTCCCGCAATCGTTGTTTCTATCGATAATTAGCACGAATACGTAATGTTCGATGTTTCCAATCGTTTTGCATCGACGGTAGGTAAGGATTCACTTCCCAGCTCCCGCAATGGTTCTTTCCATCGATAATTTGCACGAATACGTGCCATTCGATGTTTCCAATCGTTTTGCATCAACGTTAGGTAAGGATTCACTTCCCGGTTCCCGCAATCGTTCTTTCCATCGATAATTTGCACGAATACGTGCTATTCGATGTTTCCAATCGTTTTGCATCGACGGTAGGTAAGGATTCACTTCCCGGCTCCCGCAATCGTTCTTACCATCGATAATTTGCACGAATACGTGCTATTCGATGTTTCCAATCGTTTTGCATCAACGGTAGGTAAGTATTCACTTCCCAGCTCCCGCAATCGTTCTTTCTATGGATAATTTGCACGAATACGTAATGTTCGATGTTTACAATCGTTTTGCATCGACTGTAGGTAAGGATTCACTTCCCAGCTCCCGCAATCGTTCTTTCTATCGATAATTTGCACGAATACGTGATGTTCGATGTTTCCAATCGTTTTGCATCAACGTTAGGTAAGGATCCACTTCCCGGCTCCCGCAATCGTTCTTTCCATCGATAATTTGCACGAATACGTGCTATTCGATGTTTCCAATCGTTTTGCATCGACGTTAGGTAAGGATTCACTTCCCGGCTCCCGCAATCGTTCTTTCCATCGATAATTTGCACGAATACGTGCTATTCGATGTTTGCAATCGTTTTGCATCAACGGTAGGTAAGGATTCACTTCCCAGCTCCCGCAATCGTTCTTTCTATCGATAATTTGCACGAATACGTGATGTTCGATGTTTCCAATCGTTTTGCATCAACGTTATGTAAGGATCCACTTCCCGGCTCCCGCAATCGTTCTTTCCATCGATAATTTGCACGAATACGTGCTATTCGATGTTTCCAATCGTTTTGCATCAACGGTAGGTAAGCATACCGTTGATGCAAATCGATTGGAAACATCGAACATAACGTATTCGTGCAAATTATCGATAGAAAGAACGATTGCGGGAGCTGGGAAGTGAATCCTTACCTACCGTCGATGCAAAACGATTGGAAACTTCGAATAGCACGTATTCGTGCAAATTATCGATGGTAAGAACGATTGCGGGAGCCGGGAAGTGAATCCTTACCTACCGTTGATGCAAAACGATTGAAAACATCGAACATTACGTATTCGTGCTAATTATCGATAGAAACAACGATTGCGGGAGCTGGGAAGTGAATCCTTACCTACCGTCGATGCAAAACGATTGGAAACATCGAACATCACGTATTCGTGCAAATTATCGATGGAAAGAACGATTGCGGGAGCTGGGAAGTGAATCCTTACCTAGCGTTGATGCAAAACGATTGGAAACATCGAATAGCACGTATTCGTGCAAATTATCTATGGAAAGAACGATTGCGGGAGCCGGGAAGTGAATCCTTACCTAACGTTGATGCAAAACGATTGGAAACATCGAACATCACGTATTCGTGCCAATTATCCAATCGTTTTGCATCGACGGTAGGTAAGGATTCACTTCCCAGGTCCCGCAATCGATCTTTCTATCGATAATTTGCACGAATACGTGATGTTCGATGTTTCCAATCGTTTTGCATCGACGGTAGGTAAGGATTCACTTCCCGGCTCCCGCAATCGTTCTTACCATCGATAATTTGCACGAATACGTGCTATTCGATGTTTCCAATCGTTTTGCATCAACGTTAGGTAAGGATTCACTTCCCGGCTCCCGCAATCGTTCTTTCCATCGATAATTTGCACGAATACGTGCTATTCGATGTTTCCAATCGTTTTGCATCGACGGTAGGTAAGGATTCACTTCCCAGCTCCCGCAATCGTTGTTTCTATCGATAATTAGCACGAATACGTAATGTTCGATTTTTCAATCGTTTTGCATCAGCGGTAGGTAAGGATTCACTTCCCGGCTCCCGCAATCGTTCTTACCATCGATAATTTGCACGAATACGTGCTATTCGATGTTTCCAATCGTTTTGCATCAACGGTAGGTTAGTATTCACTTCCCAGCTCCCGCAAACGTTCTTTCTATGGATAATTTACACGAATACGTAATGTTCGATGTTTGCAATCGTTTTGCATCAACGTTAGGTAAGGATTCACTTCCCAGCTCCCTACTGCTTACCCTAATGCTTACCTACCGTTGATGCAAAACGATTGGAAATATCGAACATTACGTATTCGTGCAAATTATCGATAGAAAGAACGATGCGGGAGCTGGGAAGTGAATCCTTACCTACCGTCGATGCAAAACGATTGGAAACATCGAATAGCACGTATTCGTGCAAATTATCGATGGAAAGAACGATTGCGGGAGCCGGGAAGTGAATGCTTACCTAACGTTGATGCAAAACGATTGGAAACATCGAACATCACGTATTCGTGCCAATTATCGATAGAAAGAACGATTGCGGGAGCCGGGAAGTGAATCCTTACCTAACGTCGATGCAAAACGATTGGAAACATCGAATAGCACGTATTCGTGCAAATTATCGATGGAAAGAACGATTGCGGGAGCCGGGAAGTGGATCCTTACCTAACGTTGATGCAAAACGATTGGAAACATCGAACATCACGTATTCGTGCAAATTATCGATAGAAAGAACGATTGCGGGAGCTGGGAAGTGAATCCTTACCTACAGTCGATGCAAAACGATTGTAAACATCGAACATTACGTATTCGTGCAAATTATCCATAGAAAGAACGATTGCGGGAGCTGGGAAGTGAATCCTTACCTACCGTCGATGCAAAACGATTGGAAACATCGAATAGCACGTATTCGTGCAAATTATCGATGGAAAGAACGATTGCGGGAACCGGGAAGTGAATCCTTACCTAACGTTGATGCAAAACGATTGGAAACATCGAATGGCACGTATTCGTGCAAATTATCGATGGAAAGAACCATTGCGGGAGCTGGGAAGTGAATCCTTACCTACCGTCGATGCAAAACGATTGGAAACATCGAACATTACGTATTCGTGCTAATTATCGATAGAAACAACGATTGCGGGAGCTGGGAAGTGAATCCTTACCTACCGTCGATGCAAAACGATTGGAAACATCGAATAGCACGTATTCGTGCAAATTATCTATGGAAAGAACGATTGCGGGAGCCGGGAAGTGAATCCTTACCTACAGTCGATGAAAAACAATTGCAAACATCGAACATTACGTATTCGTGCAAATTATCGATGGAAAGAACGATTGCGGGAGCTGGGAAGTGAATCCTTACCTAACGTTGATGCAAAACGATTGGAAACATCGAACATTACGTATTCGTTCTAATTATCGATAGAAACAACGATTGCGGGAGCTGGGAAGTGAATCCTTACCTACCGTCGATGCAAAACGATTGGAAACATCGAATAGCACGTATTCGTGCAAATTATCGATGGAAAGAACGATTGCGGGAGCTGGGAAGTGAATCCTTACCTACCGTCGATGCAAAACGATTGGAAATATCGAACATTACGTATTCGTGTCACGTTCCAGGTTACTTCCGGAAGAGACATACTGTACGCACGCAGGATGAGGAACGGAAATTGAATGGGGAAGGTGAACGTAGGTTCTCGGGGTCGAATTCAAGATTCGCGCACGCCGAGAGGAAAGGTAAGTAGAGAAAAGGAAGAATCTCGGGGTCGAATGCAAGATTCGCGCACGCCGAGAGGAAAGGTAAGTAAAGGAAAAGGAAGAATCTCGGGGTCGAATACAAAATTCGCGCACGCCGAGAGGAAAGGTAAGTAGATAAAATTAAGAATCTCGGGGTCGAATGCAAGATTCGCGCACGCCGAGAGGAAAGGTAAGTAAAGGAAAAGGAAGGGAAAGGAAGTTAGGAGTGCCGTACTATTACTGCGGAAGGATTGATCTGCAGCAATACCAATTCCTCGGATTCCAAACAATATTGAGAAATGTGAACGAAACCTCGTAAGGAACGAAATAATAAAACGACTCACCGAGCTGCAATGTCGGGTTTGCGATCCTCGGGTAGACACGTATAATTTTTACCATCGGGTGAGCACCTCGAGTACTTGTCCCGATTGTACTTGCCACAGCTCTTCGGCTGTTATTTCGAAGTACTGTTCTGTGCACTCTGCGCACTGAGATGCTGGGCGGATGGAGGAGATTTCGTTGTTGCAGTGTGCACAAATGGAAATGCGTTGGGCTTCTTCGGCAGTGCTCATGTCATGCCAACCTCCTGATTGATATGCTTGTCCTTGTATGGGGGTCAACTGATTGTAACAGTTGATGCAAATTCGGCCCCAGTCGCTTATGTATATTCCTACTGTGGCGATAGTGGAACACCAAATGTCTAGCAGGGGTTTATAAATCTCTGGATAATCAGAGGGAAGGACGCCGTCCCAGGGACCCTGAAATTCCTGGTCCTCCTCTTCTTCGGCTTCTTCCCAAATATTGTAAGGGAGCTGCATTCGATAAATAATGCTGTGGTGCTGCGCGAAAGTTTCTTGAGGTTCACTGGCTTATTGTATTTATTAGAATAAGTCAAGAATACTTCGAAGTTCGTTGAGGTATTTATTGAAATAAGTCGTGAAATAATTCTATGTTCCTTAAGGTATTTATTGAAATAAATCGTGAAATTATTCTAAGTTCCTTAAGGTATGTATCGAAATAAGTCGTGAAATAATTCTATGTTCATTAAGGTATTTATTGAAATAAATCGTGGAATTAATTCTATGTTCCTTAAGGTATTTATTGAAATAAATCGTGAAATTATTCTAAATTCTTTAAGATATTTATCGAAATAAATCGCGGAATTATTCTATGTTCCTTAAGGTATTTATTGAAATAAATCGTGAAATTATTCTAAGTTCTTTAAGATATTTATCGAAATAAATCGTGGAATTATTCTATGTTCTTTAAGATATTTATCGAAATAAGTCGTGAAAGAATTCTATGTTCCTTAAGGTATTTATCGAAATAATTCACTGTATGATTCTAAAATCAAGACCGGTATATCAACGTTCACTGTCACTTGTAGATTGATTCACTGATGTGTAGGCGCTTGCTGACGATTGACTACTGAAGATTGACTGCTGATGATTGACTACTGAAGATTGACTGCTGATGATTGACTACTGAAGATTGACTGCTGATGATTGACTACTGACTATTCAGGTGGTGCCGGCTTATTTATACCCATCCCTGGAATCTCTGGTATGCGAGGAATGTCTGGTATGCGTGGTATGTCTGGTATGCGTGGTATGCGTGGTATGCGTGGTATGCGTGGTATGTTGACTGCTACTGGAGTCGATTGCTCTGGAATGCCAGTGATCCTCAACCGGCAGGGGTTCTCCATTGTACCGAGATTGGTTAAAATAAATTATATTAGTTAATTACAATATTGTTATATGGTGAATTCGGATAGGTTGTTTGATGATATCGTTTTGTAATAAAATATTGTAATAAATTGTATTGGTTAATTATGCGTCTTTTGTATTGTAGGTTCGGGTGTGTTATTTGATTTGATCATATTGTAGCGATATACTCGAGAGGATTCGAAAGGGGTTTTCTTCCTCGTGGAGTGAGGGCTTCTCTTGGGACGCGAAAGGGGTTTCTTCCTCGTGGAGTGAGGGCTTCTCTTGGGACGCAAAAGGGGTTTCTTCCTCGTGGAGTGAGGGCTTCTCTTGGGACGCAAAAGGGGTTTCTTCCTCGTGGAGTGAGGGCTTCTCTCGAGTGTCGTTGTTCTTCGTTTAAGGTAATGGTGTTTTGTGTAGCGATGAGTTGGAATATTTAGAGATTTTATTTGTTTGCAGGTAGTCGGTGATGAGAAGAGAAATATAAGGTGAGTATCTTATGAGAGGAATTTATTTGTTCGAAAGCAGTCGATGATGAGAAATGTAATGTAAGGTAAGTATCTCGTTTGACTAGCGATGGGTAGGAGTAATAAGAGAGTTTATTTGTTCACAGGTAATCGATGATGAGAAGCGCAACATAAGGTAAGTACCTCGTTTGACTAGCGATGGGTTGGAGTAATAAGAGAGTTTGTTTGTTCACAGGCAGTGGATATAGTAAATAAAGGAAGAAAAATGTGAGCCGACATGCGGCAAAAAAATGACGGCACGTCACACCTCCCCCCTTATTTTAAGAAATGCCTGCATTTCTTTAGCGGGAGACGTGGCTTGAACGAAAAATAACCTTTTCCCTTAATCCTGTATTAGTAGCAGGTAAAGGATATTCAATGAAATTGTTTTCCCTTATGTGAAGTGAAATTTATGTATGTTTAAATAAAATAAAAGCTTGTTTCCGTTTATTGCTTTTGCGTTGTGATTTCATAAAATAATTATAACCTTGCCTGATAACTAAAAATATATATTTTTTTTTTTTTTATTATTGTATCAGAGTAAAACAAATCAGTGTAAAATTAAGTTATGTCTCCTTAATTAGACGGATTAAAATTGAGGGTGGAGTATTTCGGAACGAACCGTCTTTGTTTTCTCTCGTTGTTAGTAGGAGATATATTGATTAAACTATAATTATTTTCATTAGTTGAACGAAATGAACTTAGTAATTATTTTGAAAAGAATAAAAGTTTAACATGTTAGAATGGTTAATAAGAAGGTAAGTATTGCATGATAAAAATAAAATAAAATGGATATATTTGTGGGCTCAGTAAATGGTGGACGTCGCATTGCCGCAGGGGCAGTCCAGCGATTACATCACAGCTCCCTAGTAATTAAATTATTTGTTTTCTTTTTGTGTTTTTGAATTTTTTTTGTTATAGTAGGTTAGCTTAGGCTTAGCAAAAATTGAATTTAGGAATAAGTAATAGTGTTAATAATTAAGTAGGGTAGATATAAGGAAGATTAATATAGTATGAATTAAACGTAGGATTAATTAATAAGGTTAAATAATTAAGGTAAATCGTTAAAGTCGAGCAGGATGTCGAGCCACTCGAGCTGCGCCGATTCCTGCTCGACTGGAGGAGCATTTGGGGTATGCGCGGGGGTGAAGTGTATGTCGCACACTTCTAATAATACCGATTCCTCTAAAGCGCCGTGCTCTACTCGGAAGGCGGTGGAGGTGTCCAACACTTCAATGACTGGCGGGGGTGGCGGAATCGTCGCCTGTAAGGCAAATTGAACCATTGCCGCCGGTTCCTGCGGGTGATGAACAGGTGGCATACTCACCTCTAGATGTGCCAGGGAACGTTTAAAATGCTCGTCGACGGCGGTGGCTGCGTCGCCTTCGTGGTAAGTGATAATTGTGCAAGTGTCACTTACAACTTCCACGCGAGTCTCGGTTTTCGCCTGTTCCGTGGTCGGTACGGTGGCGGTTCTCGTGGGCGATTCCATTATCGGGGCTTCCGCGTTGACCGGGGACCGTACAAACGAAATTTTTCTTCTGGCCGGCAAAATTTCGTCCACTAAAATTTTAGGGAGCGCCTTACGGCGTGTTAATGGTGGAATTTTCTTCCTGGCTGCGCGGCAATAAGTGCCGGCAGCCTTGCAGCGTTTTCGGTTGCGGTTGTTTCCGGGCATGGTTGTACTCGAATGGTGAAACACGTGGCGCGGACTCGCACTTATAGGAGAGTTGGAATGCGAAGAATGTTAGTATGCTAGGAATGCTAAGAATGTTGGTATGCCAGGAATGCTAAGAATGTTGGTATGCCAGGAATGCTAAGAATGTTGGTATGCCAGGAATGTCGCGTATTTCTGCAGTGGTTCTCAACCTATTGTGACTTTTATCGAAATATTATTAATGTGGCGGGTTGGCTAAGGTTTAACACAACTATATATGTATATACATTCGTTTCACTTCGTAATCCTAAGTTATATTTACATGACTGATATATACATATACGCCTATATCTGTATCTTATTATTGGTGTTTTTGTATTAATTTTAATGTAAATTAAATAAGATATCAATTTTTATGTAAGTGTAATTTTTTAGAGTATATAGTGTATAGGTATAAGGGGAGGAGCGATATCCGAAGGGATATCGACGCGTGTTGATAGTTTGTATTAAATTTTTGCAAGTGCGAGACTGTGATGAAGGGCGATAAGGGGGAGGGGCGATATCCAAGGGGATATCGACGTGCGGTGTTAATTCAGATTTGATCCTGAGAATTATTTTGGAGAAAATTAGAAATACCGTCTGAAAGAAATGAAAATTAAAAGGGGGGGAGAAAAAGGGGGAGCGATATCCAAGAGGATATCGACACGTAGAATTTAATTGGTGTTTCAAGATTTGTCGTGGGTAAATTTAGTGCTACTGGCGGTATGTAAAAAGGGGGAAAGGGGGGAGCGATATCCAAGAGGATATCGATACGTGTTGATTTTTAGTGGGTGATTTTCCGCGCTTTGTTCGCATGAATAACCTTGTAGCTGTTATTCCACGAAATCTTTAGGTTGTGCTGAGGAAGTACTTCAATGACCTTGTGCGGGCCAGTGTAATGATCCGCGAATTTACCCTTGCGGCTATTTTTTATTACAAACACCTCGTCTCCGGCTTGGAAGGTTTCCTCGTTTATACGACGATCGTAATACATTTTGTACCTTTCTTTAGCGCGTTTTAATCTATCCGCGGCGAGATTTTGTAATTCATTAATGCACTCCGTTAATCGCGAGAGGTAACCCCCGTAGGTTTCGTCGTCTGGGGGTTCGACCGGCCGCTGTTGGGCGGGGACCCGTGCTATTTTTCCGAAGACTAATTCATGTGGAGTATAGCCCGTACCTTCATGGAAACTTGTATTGTAGGAGAATGCCGCGAGATCGGTCCAGCTATCCCAATCGTCGTTTTGACTCACGTACATTTTCAAAAATTCTACTAACACTATATGAGATCTTTCTAAGGATCCATTTGATTGGGGATGGAACGCGGTGGTCTTACATTGTGCGATCCTGAATTTACGGGCAATGGTTTTCATAAACGCGCTGATGAAGTTCGATCCTTGGTCGGTGAGAACGGCTTTTGGTGCGCCGAATCGGCATATTAAATTCTTTATGAAGGCGTCGGCAACTTCCAGGGAGGTGGTGCCCTTCAGTGGTGCGCATACAAAGTATTTTGTGAGCAGATCTTGCATCGTTAATATGTATGTATTCCCGGATGGTGATATAGGGAGAGGACCTACTATGTCCATACCGATCTTGTCGAATGCTGCCCCAGGGGTGTCGGTTAAAATCATTGGTTGTCGAGTTTTGACCCGTACTAATTTCTTTTTCTGGCACAGCATGCAACTTTTTATGTATATCCTCACTTGTTGCTTCAATCCTTGCCAGTAATAATTTTGGCGGATTCTTTTTATCGTTTTTGTTACTCCTCTGTGTCCTCCTACGGCTGAAGAGTGGTTGTCTTGAATAATGGGTAACCTTAGAATTGCGTCGGGTATTTGCACCGTTTGCGTGCAAATTGTTAGTTGTAAGTTTTCCTCTATTAGTTTAGAGCGTATTTCGTATATTATTTCTTCCCAGGTGAGGGTTCCAATTTGCGGAGTTTTTGCGATGCTTGCTGATGACAATCGCAATTCTCGTACGACGTCCTTCAATGAATCGGTAGCACTATGGAAGATTCCTGGATCCACTGGGAAGTTGGCTTTCTCCTTGACGACTAGGCCAATGACCGTTTTTCCTCTGTGTTTCAGTACGCGTGCTCGCCCGAGCGTGAGGTCTCTTCTAATAGGGAGATCTGCGTGCCTTCTTAGATTCTCTCCTCCATTGTCACAGGGGTTGCCATCTGCGGCCAAAAAGATTATTACGGGCCCGTGTTGGACGACCAAGGGGTCCGGACTGACGCGAATGGTGCCGCTGTAGTTCGGGTTTTGCGGAGTGGTTTCCGGTTGGTCGCTATCCGTGAGGCCATCGTCCGATTCTCCTGTAGAGTCGTCGTCTATACTGACGGGGAGATTAGGAGGCGTATCAGTTCCTTCTTCTGGATGCATTTCGGTTCGGCTGATAGGCTGAAATTCTGGTTCAGCTCTGCTGGTGGATGGCGTATTGCGGACTGATTGTAGCGGTGGCGTCGGTTCCATGTCCGAGATATCTTTGTGTTGGAGTCTCCTCGGAGGGTTGGGGTGACTAAAAATAGGTTCGTCCGAGTCTGTAGAGCTTTCTCGTCCTGTTTCCCAATGCAAATGTACGGGTCCATGATATCTGGGCCGTTTTCTGTTTTCAGGTCCGAGGAATAGTTCTGCGTCTGAGTCGGAACTCGATCGTGGGCGGATAGGACAGGTAACTGCTGTCGTTTTTTCGGGGGGATTACGGGAGAGCGCGTCGGCTACCTTATTAGATTTCCCCGGTTGGTATTGTATTTCATAATCGAATTCGGCTAGTTTTAGCCGCCATCGAACGAGTCGGGACGTTGGGTCCTTGACTCTATGGAGCCAGACCAACGGCTGGTGATCCGTGTATAGGATGAATTTTTTTCCGTATAGGTATGGTCGGAAATGGCTGGTGCAGTATACTATTGCAAGGAGTTCCTTCTCGATGGTGGAGTAATTCACTTCAGCTTGGCACAGCAGTCTGGATGCATATGCAAGGGGGAGTTCCTTATCCGCGTAAGTTTGAGAAATTACGCCTCCCACAGCATAATCGGACGCGTCCGTCGTGAGGTGGAATTCCTTTTCGAAGTCGGGAAATTGCAAAATAGGTTCACTGACCAACTTGTCCTTGAGATACTCGAAGGATTTTTGTTGCTGCACATCCCAAACGAAGGTTGTCCCCTTTCTAAGGAGTGTCGTGAGGGGTCGCGCTTCCTTCGAGAAGTCTGGGATAAATCGCCTATAATACCCGGTCAATCCTAGGAATTGTTTAATACCTTTTGATGTGCGGGGTGCAGGATAATTCGTGACGGAGATTATCTTCTGAGGATCGGGTCTTACGCCGTCCTGCGTGAGGACGTGGCCCAGATACGCCACTTCCTTTCGTAAAAATTGGCATTTACAGGGTTGTAATTTTAGGTTAGCTTCGCGCAGCCTATTGGCGAGCCTTCGAAATTTGATTTCGTGTTCACTAATTGAACTGCAATAGATAACAATATCATCTAAGTAGACGAACATTTCGGACCCTTGCAGCCCTGAAAGGACGTGATCCATAAGTCGCTGGAACGTCGCGGGTGCGTTGCGTAATCCGAAGGGCATTCTTGAGAATTCGTAATGCCCGTGTGGGGCCGAGAACGCAGTTTTCTGCGCGTGTTCTGGTTTCATAGGGATTTGGTGAAAACCAGAAACAAGATCGAACACTGAAAAATACTTGGCGCTGCCGAGCTGATCGAGTATATCTATAATATTTGGGAGCGGGTACGCGTCTGGAACTGTTTTTTGATTAAGGTGGCGATAGTCAATCACCATTCTCCATTTTCGTTTCCCGTCGGCTCCTGGCTTTTTTGGAACTATCCAGAGAGGCGAACTGTACGGGGAGACGGATGGTTTGATAATTTCCTTCTTCAGCAGTTCCTCCATTTGTGTACGGATTTCTTCCTTGTGAATAGGAGGGAAGCGGTATTGTTTAGTAAACACCGGAATCGAGTCTGTGGTTTCTATGGAGTGGCTAATGGCGTGCGTATGGCCTAGGGGTTCGCTGGGCAAGTGGAATACGTCTTCATATTTGCTGACGAGTTGTCGGACGTGATCCTCTTCTTCCCGATTGAGGTCCTTCGGGGATATGAGGTCGAGTATCTCTGCGACTCGTGTTTGTTGGGTGAGCTCGTCCCTGTAAGGGGTTTCGGCGGGTGTGGACCCTTGTAATCCTTCTGTGGGGTTAATTTGATATGCTACCTTCTGATCCGCAATTTGGCATACGAGGGGTGTGGACCTTTGTCCGTTTCGCTGGGTTCTTCCTTCTATGAGGGTTTCGCTAAGGGGGATGGGCCGGTTGCCCTTTTGAGAGTGGGGGTTCATCGTGTCTTCGGTTTGCTTCGGAGTCACGGCTTCCTCGGTATGCTTCACTTGGGGGTACGTTATGGGAGCTTCTTCAAATTTCTCCAGCTGGACTGGGGGTATCCGGATAATCGCCGGTTGCTCGTTGGTGTTAATGATTCGTATATTTGCCTTGCCATCCTGGTTTCGCACTAGGGCTTGTCCTGCGTATAGCCCTTCTCCTATGTCTATGCGTGGAATATATCCTTCCTCGATTTCAGGGTTAGTAACTGTCGCTTGTGCGACCACGCTGGTTCTCGGGGGTACTGTTACTTCGTCGATTTTGTTGAAAGGGACGAAATTGCCATTAAACGCTAGCCATCTATTTTTGAAATCCACCGTTACTCCACTTTCGGTTAGGAATCCCGAACCCAATAACCCTTGATAGCGTAGGGGTATAGTGTCTTCAACGACGTGAAATTGTACGGGGTAGTTGAATAAATTTGCTGTGAGGGTGCCTAGGGTGGGCACCATGTTTTCGGTGATTCCGATTAAATCGATTACGTTGTCCCTGTCGATCTCGCAGGGCGTCGTGATGCACGATTGTTTTATTAAGTTTACCTCTGCTCCCGTGTCGATCATCAAGTCCGTGGGAAAGTTTAATTGCGGGCTGCGGACGTTGATGGAGGGAACATTGTTGTAGGGGGAGAGGTGCACCTTGGCGATTCTGGGCGGAGTTGGTTCGTAGGCCGGAATGTATTTATCGGATGCGCATTTGTCCTGCCCGTTCCACGAGGCGCCTCCCTGTAATCTCGTGGGGGCTGGTCGTTTCCCGACATGTTTTGATCGCGCATTTTCTTACGGCATTCCGCGGCCAAGTGCCCTATTCTCCCGCAGTAGTTGCAGGTTCGCGTCTCAGGTCGACGTGGCGTATTATGATCCGTCGTTGGGTGTAGACGGTCGAAACCTCTTTCGTTATATCGTTCCGGGACCCGCGCAAGGGGCGGATGATTATTAGTCGGGTAGGTCCTGCACGATCGCGCGTCGTGTCCTTCCCGATTGCATAGTTGGCATAGAGTGCGGTGTGTCCTTTCTCCCATAAACCGGCGGCGATCGCGCTCGATCAATTTCGCTACTCGGACCGCTCTGTCGGATGCTTCATCCAAGGACGTCAATGTCGTGGGGTCCATCTGAGTGCGCATTGAAAGGGGAAGTCCGTCTAAAAATGATCTTAACGCTAGCTGATCGACATCGTATAACGCCGTCCTTGAGTTTCGATAATAATCAGCGTCTTCGTCGGTGATGGCGAATTTCAAGTCTTTTACTCTTGAAATATAATCCAAAATGTGTTCATTTCTTCCAATTATGATGTTAGCTAGTTCGCCGCGGTAGTGATCGGAAGTTTTAGCGGGGGCGAACACCGTTTTTAGTCTGCCGATGAATGCGTTAACCGTATCAAAGCAGTAATCCTCCACGACCAAGTACGCGTGGTTTTGTAAACGGTTCCTTAATAAGCGCGCTAACTGAGGTTCGGACGCGGGAGGGATCATTTCTCGAGCTCGTCTGCACGCTCTCGCAAATTGCAGGATCGACATGTTATGTCCATCGAAGCGCGGTACCGTCTCGACGGCATCCTTCAGAGTGACCTGAAGTTTTCCGTACATTGTCGGTTCGATAAACGCGTCGTTACGCGGGTTTCCTTCGCGGTAACCGGAGGCAGGGGTTTCAAAATGTGTTTTAATGCGCTGTTTTCTTGTTAGCGCGTCCACTGCGTCCTGCAGACAGGCTATTTGTTTTGCGAGGTTTTCCAACCCGGAGGCGGTTTGGTGTGTTTGTTCTTCCTGCACCAAATCGTCGGCTGGACTAACAGGTCGCATTTGCTTGTTCATGAATAATTCGTAATGCTCTTCGATTTGAGCTTGTTTTTCGCGCAGGAGATTCAATTTATCTTGCAACGCGGCGGTCGACGCGTCGATGGCTCTGTTAGCATCCTCGACGGGGGTAGCGAGGGGGTTGGATCCGTCGGCGTCACCGTACAGCGACATGGTATTTTATGTATGTGTTTGAGCGAGGTGAACTAATGTATATACATATATTTTGTTTTATATATATGCGCGAGGGGGTTGTGATATGGCGGTTATCTAGTCGTAGGTGATTAATGTTCAGAACACGTATCAAAATTTTGATATTAAAGCGTTTCAAGCTTTAATTGTCGTTTTGAAGGCAATTGTGGGATTGAATTTTCGAATATCCCACCGCTTCAATCTTCGTTTATCGTTTTAAAGGCAATTGTGGGATTGAATTTTCGAATATCCCACCGCTTCAATCTTCGTTTATCGTTTTAAAGGCAATTGTGGGATTGAATTTTCGAATATCCCACCGCTGTCACCAGTTTAATATGTCACGTTCCAGGTTACTTCCGGAAGAGACATACTGTACGCACGCAGGATGAGGAACGGAAATTGAATGGGGAAGGTGAACGTAGGTTCTCGGGGTCGAATTCAAGATTCGCGCACGCCGAGAGGAAAGGTAAGTAGAGAAAAGGAAGAATCTCGGGGTCGAATGCAAGATTCGCGCACGCCGAGAGGAAAGGTAAGTAAAGGAAAAGGAAGAATCTCGGGGTCGAATACAAAATTCGCGCACGCCGAGAGGAAAGGTAAGTAGATAAAATTAAGAATCTCGGGGTCGAATGCAAGATTCGCGCACGCCGAGAGGAAAGGTAAGTAAAGGAAAAGGAAGGGAAAGGAAGTTAGGAGTGCCGTACTATTACTGCGGAAGGATTGATCTGCAGCAATACCAATTCCTCGGATTCCAAACAATATTGAGAAATGTGAACGAAACCTCGTAAGGAACGAAATAATAAAACGACTCACCGAGCTGCAATGTCGGGTTTGCGATCCTCGGGTAGACACGTATAATTTTTACCATCGGGTGAGCACCTCGAGTACTTGTCCCGATTGTACTTGCCACAGCTCTTCGGCTGTTATTTCGAAGTACTGTTCTGTGCACTCTGCGCACTGAGATGCTGGGCGGATGGAGGAGATTTCGTTGTTGCAGTGTGCACAAATGGAAATGCGTTGGGCTTCTTCGGCAGTGCTCATGTCATGCCAACCTCCTGATTGATATGCTTGTCCTTGTATGGGGGTCAACTGATTGTAACAGTTGATGCAAATTCGGCCCCAGTCGCTTATGTATATTCCTACTGTGGCGATAGTGGAACACCAAATGTCTAGCAGGGGTTTATAAATCTCTGGATAATCAGAGGGAAGGACGCCGTCCCAGGGACCCTGAAATTCCTGGTCCTCCTCTTCTTCGGCTTCTTCCCAAATATTGTAAGGGAGCTGCATTCGATAAATAATGCTGTGGTGCTGCGCGAAAGTTTCTTGAGGTTCACTGGCTTATTGTATTTATTAGAATAAGTCAAGAATACTTCGAAGTTCGTTGAGGTATTTATTGAAATAAGTCGTGAAATAATTCTATGTTCCTTAAGGTATTTATTGAAATAAATCGTGAAATTATTCTAAGTTCCTTAAGGTATGTATCGAAATAAGTCGTGAAATAATTCTATGTTCATTAAGGTATTTATTGAAATAAATCGTGGAATTAATTCTATGTTCCTTAAGGTATTTATTGAAATAAATCGTGAAATTATTCTAAATTCTTTAAGATATTTATCGAAATAAATCGCGGAATTATTCTATGTTCCTTAAGGTATTTATTGAAATAAATCGTGAAATTATTCTAAGTTCTTTAAGATATTTATCGAAATAAATCGTGGAATTATTCTATGTTCTTTAAGATATTTATCGAAATAAGTCGTGAAAGAATTCTATGTTCCTTAAGGTATTTATCGAAATAATTCACTGTATGATTCTAAAATCAAGACCGGTATATCAACGTTCACTGTCACTTGTAGATTGATTCACTGATGTGTAGGCGCTTGCTGACGATTGACTACTGAAGATTGACTGCTGATGATTGACTACTGAAGATTGACTGCTGATGATTGACTACTGAAGATTGACTGCTGATGATTGACTACTGACTATTCAGGTGGTGCCGGCTTATTTATACCCATCCCTGGAATCTCTGGTATGCGAGGAATGTCTGGTATGCGTGGTATGTCTGGTATGCGTGGTATGCGTGGTATGCGTGGTATGCGTGGTATGTTGACTGCTACTGGAGTCGATTGCTCTGGAATGCCAGTGATCCTCAACCGGCAGGGGTTCTCCATTGTACCGAGATTGGTTAAAATAAATTATATTAGTTAATTACAATATTGTTATATGGTGAATTCGGATAGGTTGTTTGATGATATCGTTTTGTAATAAAATATTGTAATAAATTGTATTGGTTAATTATGCGTCTTTTGTATTGTAGGTTCGGGTGTGTTATTTGATTTGATCATATTGTAGCGATATACTCGAGAGGATTCGAAAGGGGTTTTCTTCCTCGTGGAGTGAGGGCTTCTCTTGGGACGCGAAAGGGGTTTCTTCCTCGTGGAGTGAGGGCTTCTCTTGGGACGCAAAAGGGGTTTCTTCCTCGTGGAGTGAGGGCTTCTCTTGGGACGCAAAAGGGGTTTCTTCCTCGTGGAGTGAGGGCTTCTCTCGAGTGTCGTTGTTCTTCGTTTAAGGTAATGGTGTTTTGTGTAGCGATGAGTTGGAATATTTAGAGATTTTATTTGTTTGCAGGTAGTCGGTGATGAGAAGAGAAATATAAGGTGAGTATCTTATGAGAGGAATTTATTTGTTCGAAAGCAGTCGATGATGAGAAATGTAATGTAAGGTAAGTATCTCGTTTGACTAGCGATGGGTAGGAGTAATAAGAGAGTTTATTTGTTCACAGGTAATCGATGATGAGAAGCGCAACATAAGGTAAGTACCTCGTTTGACTAGCGATGGGTTGGAGTAATAAGAGAGTTTGTTTGTTCACAGGCAGTGGATATAGTAAATAAAGGAAGAAAAATGTGAGCCGACATGCGGCAAAAAAATGACGGCACGTCACATTCGTGCAAATTATCGATAGAAAGAACGATTGCGGGAGCTGGGAAGTGAATCCTTACCTACCGTCGTTGCAAAACGATTGGAAACATCGAACATTACGTATTCGTGCAAATTATCGATGGAAAGAACGATTGCGGGAGCTGGGAAGTGAATCCTTACCTACCGTCGATGCAAAACGATTGGAAACATCGAATATCACGTATTCGTGCCAATTATCCAATCGTTTTGCATCAACGGTAGGTAAGGATTCACTTCCCGGCTCCCGCAATCGTTCTTTCCATCGATAATTTGCACGAATACGTGGTGTTCGATGTTTCCAATCGTTTTGCATCAACGTTAGGTAAGTATTCACTTCCCAGCTCCCGCAATCGTTCTTTCTATGGATAATTTGCACGAATACGTGCTATTCGATGTTTGCAATCGTTTTGCATCGACGGTAAGTAAGGATTCACTTCCCAACTCCCGCAATCGTTCTTTCTATCGATAATTTGCACGAATACGTGATGTTCGAAATTTCCAATCGATTTGCATCAACGGTATGCTTACCTACCGTTGATGCAAAACGATTGGAAACATCGAATAGCACGTATTCGTGCAAATTATCGATGGAAAGAACGATTGCGGGAGCCGGGAAGTGAATCCTTACCTACCGTCAATGAAAAACGATTGGAAACATCGAACATCACGTATTCGTGCCAATTATCGATAGAAAGAACGATTGCGGGAGCCGGGAAGTGAATCCTTACCTAACGTCGATGCAAAACGATTGGAAACATCGAATAGCACGTATTCGTGCAAATTATCGATGGAAAGAACGATTGCGGGAGCCGGGAAGTGGATCCTTACCTAACGTTGATGCAAAACGATTGGAAACATCGAACATCACGTATTCGTGCAAATTATCGATAGAAAGAACGATTGCGGGAGCTGGGAAGTGAATCCTTACCTACAGTCGATGCAAAACGATTGCAAACATCGAACATTACGTATTCGTGCAAATTATCCATAGAAAGAACGATTGCGGGAGCTGGGAAGTGAATACTTACCTACCGTTGATGCAAAACGATTGGAAACATCGAATAGCACGTATTCGTGCAAATTATCGATGGTAAGAACGATTGCGGGAGCCGGGAAGTGAATCCTTACCTACCGTTGATGCAAAACGATTGAAATATCGAACATTACGTATTCGTGCTAATTATCGATAGAAAGAACGATTGCGGGAGCTGGGAAGTGAATCCTTACCTACCGTCGATGCAAAACGATTGGAAACATCGAATAGCACGTATTCGTGCAAATTATCGATGGAAAGAACGATTGCGGGAACCGGGAAGTGAATCCTTACCTAACGTTGATGCAAAACGATTGGAAACATCGAACATCACGTATTCGTGCCAATTATCGATAGAAAGAACGATTGCGGGAGCCGGGAAGTGAATCCCTACCTAACGTCGATGCAAAACGATTGGAACCATCGAATAGCACGTATTCGTGCAAATTATCGATGGAAAGAACGATTGCGGGAGCCGGGAAGTGAATCCTTACCTAACGTTGATGCAAAACGATTGGAAACATCGAACATCACGTTTTCGTGCCAATTATCCAATCGTTTTGCATCGACGGTAGGTAAGGATTCACTTCCCAGGTCCCGCAATCGATCTTTCTATCGATAATTTGCACGAATACGTGATGTTCGATGTTTCCAATCGTTTTGCATCAACGTTAGGTAAGCATTCACTTCCCGGCTCCCGCAATCGTTCTTTCCATCGATAATTTGCACGAATACGTGCTATTCGATGTTTCCAATCGTTTTGCATCGACGGTAGGTAAGGATTCACTTCCCAGCTCCCGCATCGTTCTTTCTATCGATAATTTGCACGAATACGTAATGTTCGATATTTCCAATCGTTTTGCATCAACGGTATGCTTACCTACCGTTGATGCAAAACGATTGGAAACATCGAATGGCACGTATTCGTGCAAATTATCGATGGAAAGAACGATTGCGGGAGCTGGGAAGTGAATCCTTACCTACCGTCGATGCAAAACGATTGGAAACATCGAATAGCACGTATTCGTGCAAATTATCGATGGAAAGAACGATTGCGGGAGCCGGGAAGTGGATCCTTACCTAACGTTGATGCAAAACGATTGGAAACATCGAACATCACGTATTCGTGCAAATTATCGATAGAAAGAACGATTGCGGGAGCTGGGAAGTGAATCCTTACCTACAGTCGATGCAAAACGATTGCAAACATCGAACATTACGTATTCGTGCAAATTATCCATAGAAAGAACGATTGCGGGAGCTGGGAAGTGAATCCTTACCTAACGTTGATGCAAAACGATTGGAAACATCGAACATCACGTATTCGTGCAAATTATCGATGGAAAGAACGATTGCGGGAACCGGGAAGTGAATCCTTACCTAACGTTGATGCAAAACGATTGGATAATTGGCACGAATACGTGATGTTCGATGTTTCCAATCGTTTTGCATCGACGGTAGGTAAGGATTCACTTCCCGGCTCCCGCAATCGTTCTTTCCATCGATAATTTGCACGAATACGTGCTATTCGATGTTTCCAATCGTTTTGCATCAACGGTAGGTTAGTATTCACTTCCCAGCTCCCGCAAACGTTCTTTCTATGGATAATTTACACGAATACGTAATGTTCGATGTTTGCAATCGTTTTGCATCAACGTTAGGTAAGGATTCACTTCCCAGCTCCCGCAATCGTTCTTTCTATGGATAATTTGCACGAATACGTAATGTTCGATGTTTGCAATTGTTTTTCATCGACTGTAGGTAAGGATTCACTTCCCGGCTACCGCAATCGTTCTTTCCATAGATAATTTGCACGAATACGTGCTATTCGATGTTTCCAATCGTTTTGCATCAACGTTAGGTAAGGATTCACTTCCCAGCTCCCGCAATCGTTCTTTCTATCGATAATTTGCACGAATACGTTATGTTCGGAATTTCCAATCGCTTTGAATCAACGGTATGCTTACCTACCGTTGATGCACAACGATTGGAAACATCGAATGGCACGTATTCGTGCAAATTATCGATGGAAAGAACCATTGCGGGAGCTGGGAAGTGAATCCTTACCTACCGTCGATGCAAAACGATTGGAAACATCGAATGGCACGTATTCGTGCAAATTATCGATGGAAAGAACCATTGCGGGAGCTGGGAAGTGAATCCTTACCTACCGTCGATGCAAAACGATTGGATAATTGGCACGAATACGTGATGTTCGATGTTTCCAATCGTTTTGCATCAACGTTAGGTAAGGATTCACTTCCCGGCTCCCGCAATCGTTCTTTCCATAGATAATTTGCACGAATACGTGCTATTCGATGTTTCCAATCGTTTTGCATCAACGCTAGGTAAGGATTCACTTCCCAGCTCCCGCAATCGTTCTTTCCATCGATAATTTGCACGAATACGTGATGTTCGATGTTTCCAATCGTTTTGCATCGACGGTAGGTAAGGATTCACTTCCCAGCTCCCGCAATCGTTGTTTCTATCGATAATTAGCACGAATACGTAATGTTCGATGTTTTCAATCGTTTTGCATCAACGGTAGGTAAGGATTCACTTCCCGGCTCCCGCAATCGTTCTTACCATCGATAATTTGCACGAATACGTGCTATTCGAAGTTTCCAATCGTTTTGCATCGACGGTAGGTAAGGATTCACTTCCCAGCTCCCGCAATCGTTCTTTCTATCGATAATTTGCACGAATACGTTATGTTCGATGTTTCCAATCGTTTTGCATCAACGTTAGGTAAGCATTCACTTCCCGGCTCCCGCAATCGTTCTTTCCATCGATAATTTGCACGAATACGTGCTATTCGATGTTTCCAATCGTTTTGCATCGACGGTAGGTAAGGATTCACTTCCCAGCTCCCGCATCGTTCTTTCTATCGATAATTTGCACGAATACGTAATGTTCGATATTTCCAATCGTTTTGCATCAACGGTATGCTTACCTACCGTTGATGCAAAACGATTGGAAACATCGAATGGCACGTATTCGTGCAAATTATCGATGGAAAGAACGATTGCGGGAGCTGGGAAGTGAATCCTTACCTAACGTTGATGCAAAACGATTGGAAACATCGAACATCACGTATTCGTGCAAATTATCGATGGAAAGAACGATTGCGGGAACCGGGAAGTGAATCCTTACCTAACGTTGATGCAAAACGATTGGAAACATCGAACATCACGTATTCGTGCCAATTATCGATAGAAAGAACGATTGCGGGAGCCGGGAAGTGAATCCTTACCTACCGTCGATGCAAAACGATTGGAAACATCGAACATCACGTATTCGTGCAAATTATCGATGGAAAGAACGATTGCGGGAACCGGGAAGTGAATCCTTACCTAACGTTGATGCAAAACGATTGGATAATTGGCACGAATACGTGATGTTCGATGTTTCCAATCGTTTTGCATCGACGGTAGGTAAGGATTCACTTCCCGGCTCCCGCAATCGTTCTTACCATCGATAATTTGCACGAATACGTGCTATTCGATGTTTCCAATCGTTTTGCATCGACGGTAGGTAAGGATTCATTTCCCAGCTCCCGCAATCGTTGTTTCTATCGATAATTAGCACGAATACGTAATGTTCGATTTTTCAATCGTTTTGCATCAACGGTAGGTAAGGATTCACTTCCCGGCTCCCGCAATCGTTCTTACCATCGATAATTTGCACGAATACGTGCTATTCGATGTTTCCAATCGTTTTGCATCAACGGTAGGTTAGTATTCACTTCCCAGCTCCCGCAAACGTTCTTTCTATGGATAATTTACACGAATACGTAATGTTCGATGTTTGCAATCGTTTTGCATCAACGTTAGGTAACGATTCACTTCCCAGCTCCCGCAATCGTTCTTTCTATGGATAATTTGCACGAATACGTAATGTTCGATGTTTGCAATTGTTTTTCATCGACTGTAGGTAAGGATTCACTTCCCGGCTACCGCAATCGTTCTTTCCATAGATAATTTGCACGAATACGTGCTATTCGATGTTTCCAATCGTTTTGCATCAACGTTAGGTAAGGATTCACTTCCCAGCTCCCGCAATCGTTCTTTCTATCGATAATTTGCACGAATACGTTATGTTCGGAATTTCCAATCGCTTTGAATCAACGGTATGCTTACCTACCGTTGATGCACAACGATTGGAAACATCGAATGGCACGTATTCGTGCAAATTATCGATGGAAAGAACCATTGCGGGAGCTGGGAAGTGAATCCTTACCTACCGTCGATGCAAAACGATTGGAAACATCGAATGGCACGTATTCGTGCAAATTATCGATGGAAAGAACCATTGCGGGAGCTGGGAAGTGAATCCTTACCTACCGTCGATGCAAAACGATTGGATAATTGGCACGAATACGTGATGTTCGATGTTTCCAATCGTTTTGCATCAACGTCAGGTAAGGATTCACTTCCCGGCTCCCGCAATCGTTCTTTCCATAGATAATTTGCACGAATACGTGCTATTCGATGTTTCCAATCGTTTTGCATCAACGGTAGGTTAGTATTCACTTCCCAGCTCCCGCAAACGTTCTTTCTATGGATAATTTACACGAATACGTAATGTTCGATGTTTGCAATCGTTTTGCATCAACGTTAGGTAACGATTCACTTCCCAGCTCCCGCAATCGTTCTTTCTATGGATAATTTGCACGAATACGTAATGTTCGATGTTTGCAATTGTTTTTCATCGACTGTAGGTAAGGATTCACTTCCCGGCTACCGCAATCGTTCTTTCCATAGATAATTTGCACGAATACGTGCTATTCGATGTTTCCAATCGTTTTGCATCAACGTTAGGTAAGGATTCACTTCCCAGCTCCCGCAATCGTTCTTTCTATCGATAATTTGCACGAATACGTTATGTTCGGAATTTCCAATCGCTTTGAATCAACGGTATGCTTACCTACCGTTGATGCACAACGATTGGAAACATCTAATGGCACGTATTCGTGCAAATTATCGATGGAAAGAACCATTGCGGGAGCTGGGAAGTGAATCCTTACCTACCGTCGATGCAAAACGATTGGAAACATCGAATGGCACGTATTCGTGCAAATTATCGATGGAAAGAACCATTGCGGGAGCTGGGAAGTGAATCCTTACCTACCGTCGATGCAAAACGATTGGATAATTGGCACGAATACGTGATGTTCGATGTTTCCAATCGTTTTGCATCAACGTTAGGTAAGCATTCACTTCCCGGCTCCCGCAATCGTTCTTTCCATCGATAATTTGCACGAATACGTGCTATTCGATGTTTCCAATCGTTTTGCATCGACGGTAGGTAAGGATTCACTTCCCAGCTCCCGCATCGTTCTTTCTATCGATAATTTGCACGAATACGTAATGTTCGATATTTCCAATCGTTTTGCATCAACGGTAGGTAAGCATTAGGGTAAGCAGTAGGGAGCTGGGAAGTGAATCCTTACCTAACGTTGATGCAAAACGATTGCAAACATCGAACATTAAGTATTCGTGTAAATTATCCATAGAAAGAACGTTTGCGGGAGCTGGGAAGTGAATACTAACCTACCGTTGATGCAAAACGATTGGACACATCGAATAGCACGTATTCGTGCAAATTATCGATGGTAAGAACGATTGCGGGAGCCGGGAAGTGAATCCTTACCTACCGCTGATGCAAAACGATTGAAAAATCGAACATTACGTATTCGTGCTAATTATCGATAGAAACAACGATTGCGGGAGCTGGGAAGTGAATCCTTACCTACCGTCGATGCAAAACGATTGGAAACATCGAATAGCACGTATTCGTGCAAATTATCGATGGAAAGAACGATTGCGGGAGCCGGGAAGTGAATCCTTACCTAACGTTGATGCAAAACGATTGGAAACATCGAATAGCACGTATTCGTGCAAATTATCGATGGTAAGAACGATTGCGGGAGCCGGGAAGTGAATCCTTACCTACCGTCGATGCAAAACGATTGGAAACATCGAACATCACGTATTCGTGCAAATTATCGATAGAAAGATCGATTGCGGGACCTGGGAAGTGAATCCTTACCTACCGTCGATGCAAAACGATTGGATAATTGGCACGAATACGTGATGTTCGATGTTTCCAATCGTTTTGCATCAACGTTAGGTAAGGATTCACTTCCCGGCTCCCGCAATCGTTCTTTCCATAGATAATTTGCACGAATACGTGCTATTCGATGTTTCCAATCGTTTTGCATCAACGCTAGGTAAGGATTCACTTCCCAGCTCCCGCAATCGTTCTTTCCATCGATAATTTGCACGAATACGTGATGTTCGATGTTTCCAATCGTTTTGCATCGACGGTAGGTAAGGATTCACTTCCCAGCTCCCGCAATCGTTGTTTCTATCGATAATTAGCACGAATACGTAATGTTCGATGTTTTCAATCGTTTTGCATCAACGGTAGGTAAGGATTCACTTCCCGGCTCCCGCAATCGTTCTTACCATCGATAATTTGCACGAATACGTGCTATTCGAAGTTTCCAATCGTTTTGCATCGACGGTAGGTAAGGATTCACTTCCCAGCTCCCGCAATCGTTCTTTCTATCGATAATTTGCACGAATACGTTATGTTCGATGTTTCCAATCGATTTGCATCAACGGTATGCTTACCTACCGTTGATGCAAAACGATTGGAAACATCGAATAGCACGTATTCGTGCAAATTATCGATGGAAAGAACGATTGCGGGAGCCGGGAAGTGGATCCTTACATAACGTTGATGCAAAACGATTGGAAACATCGAACATCACGTATTCGTGCAAATTATCGATAGAAAGAACGATTGCGGGAGCTGGGAAGTGAATCCTTACCTACCGTTGATGCAAAACGATTGCAAACATCGAATAGCACGTATTCGTGCAAATTATCGATGGAAAGAACGATTGCGGGAGCCGGGAAGTGAATCCTTACCTACCGTCAATGAAAAACGATTGGAAACATCGAACATCACGTATTCGTGCCAATTATCGATAGAAAGAACGATTGCGGGAGCCGGGAAGTGAATCCTTACCTAACGTCGATGCAAAACGATTGGAAACATCGAATAGCACGTATTCGTGCAAATTATCGATGGAAAGAACGATTGCGGGAGCCGGGAAGTGGATCCTTACCTAACGTTGATGCAAAACGATTGGAAACATCGAACATCACGTATTCGTGCAAATTATCGATAGAAAGAACGATTGCGGGAGCTGGGAAGTGAATCCTTACCTACAGTCGATGCAAAACGATTGTAAACATCGAACATTACGTATTCGTGCAAATTATCCATTGAAAGAACGATTGCGGGAGCTGGGAAGTGAATACTTACCTACCGTTGATGCAAAACGATTGGAAACATCGAATAGCACGTATTCGTGCAAATTATCGATGGTAAGAACGATTGCGGGAGCCGGGAAGTGAATCCTTACCTACCGTTGATGCAAAACGATTGGAAACATCGAACATTACGTATTCGTGCAAATTATCGATGGAAAGGACGATTGCGGGAGCTGGGAAGTGAATCCTTACCTACCGTCGATGCAAAACGATTGGAAACATCGAATATCACGTATTCGTGCCAATTATCCAATCGTTTTGCATCAACGGTAGGTAAGGATTCACTTCCCGGCTCCCGCAATCGTTCTTTCCATCGATAATTTGCACGAATACGTGGTGTTCGATGTTTCCAATCGTTTTGCATCAACGTTAGGTAAGTATTCACTTCCCAGCTCCCGCAATCGTTCTTTCTATGGATAATTTGCACGAATACGTGCTATTCGATGTTTGCAATCGTTTTGCATCGACGGTAAGTAAGGATTCACTTCCCAACTCCCGCAATCGTTCTTTCTATCGATAATTTGCACGAATACGTGATGTTCGAAATTTCCAATCGATTTGCATCAACGGTATGCTTACCTACCGTTGATGCAAAACGATTGGAAACATCGAATAGCACGTATTCGTGCAAATTATCGATGGAAAGAACGATTGCGGGAGCCGGGAAGTGAATCCTTACCTACCGTCAATGAAAAACGATTGGAAACATCGAACATCACGTATTCGTGCCAATTATCGATGGTAAGAACGATTGCGGGAGCCGGGAAGTGAATCCTTACCTACCGTTGATGCAAAACGATTGAAATATCGAACATTACGTATTCGTGCTAATTATCGATAGAAAGAACGATTGCGGGAGCTGGGAAGTGAATCCTTACCTACCGTCGATGCAAAACGATTGGAAACATCGAATAGCACGTATTCGTGCAAATTATCGATGGAAAGAACGATTGCGGGAACCGGGAAGTGAATCCTTACCTAACGTTGATGCAAAA
This sequence comes from Nomada ferruginata, assembly GCA_963583965.1. NCBI lineage: Eukaryota > Metazoa > Arthropoda > Insecta > Hymenoptera > Apidae > Nomada > Nomada ferruginata. The sequence goes on from OY757218.1 coordinate 3,934,161, forward strand.
CGATTGGAAACATCGAACATCACGTATTCGTGCCAATTATCGATAGAAAGAACGATTGCGGGAGCCGGGAAGTGAATCCCTACCTAACGTCGATGCAAAACGATTGGAAACATCGAATAGCACGTATTCGTGCAAATTATCGATGGAAAGAACGATTGCGGGAGCCGGGAAGTGAATCCTTACCTAACGTTGATGCAAAACGATTGGAAACATCGAACATCACGTTTTCGTGCCAATTATCCAATCGTTTTGCATCGACGGTAGGTAAGGATTCACTTCCCAGGTCCCGCAATCGATCTTTCTATCGATAATTTGCACGAATACGTGATGTTCGATGTTTCCAATCGTTTTGCATCAACGTTAGGTAAGCATTCACTTCCCGGCTCCCGCAATCGTTCTTTCCATCGATAATTTGCACGAATACGTGCTATTCGATGTTTCCAATCGTTTTGCATCGACGGTAGGTAAGGATTCACTTCCCAGCTCCCGCATCGTTCTTTCTATCGATAATTTGCACGAATACGTAATGTTCGATATTTCCAATCGTTTTGCATCAACGGTATGCTTACCTACCGTTGATGCAAAACGATTGGAAACATCGAATGGCACGTATTCGTGCAAATTATCGATGGAAAGAACGATTGCGGGAGCTGGGAAGTGAATCCTTACCTACCGTCGATGCAAAACGATTGGAAACATCGAATAGCACGTATTCGTGCAAATTATCGATGGAAAGAACGATTGCGGGAGCCGGGAAGTGGATCCTTACCTAACGTTGATGCAAAACGATTGGAAACATCGAACATCACGTATTCGTGCAAATTATCGATAGAAAGAACGATTGCGGGAGCTGGGAAGTGAATCCTTACCTACAGTCGATGCAAAACGATTGCAAACATCGAACATTACGTATTCGTGCAAATTATCCATAGAAAGAACGATTGCGGGAGCTGGGAAGTGAATCCTTACCTAACGTTGATGCAAAACGATTGGAAACATTGAACATCACGTATTCGTGCAAATTATCGATGGAAAGAACGATTGCGGGAACCGGGAAGTGAATCCTTACCTAACGTTGATGCAAAACGATTGGATAATTGGCACGAATACGTGATGTTCGATGTTTCCAATCGTTTTGCATCGACGGTAGGTAAGGATTCACTTCCCGGCTCCCGCAATCGTTCTTTCCATCGATAATTTGCACGAATACGTGCTATTCGATGTTTCCAATCGTTTTGCATCAACGTTAGGTAAGGATTCACTTCCCGGCTCCCGCAATCGTTCTTTCCATCGATAATTTGCACGAATACGTGCTATTCGATGTTTCCAATCGTTTTGCATCGACGGTAGGTAAGGATTCACTTCCCAGCTCCCGCAATCGTTGTTTCTATCGATAATTAGCACGAATACGTAATGTTCGATTTTTCAATCGTTTTGCATCAACGGTAGGTAAGGATTCACTTCCCGGCTCCCGCAATCGTTCTTACCATCGATAATTTGCACGAATACGTGCTATTCGATGTTTCCAATCGTTTTGCATCAACGGTAGGTTAGTATTCACTTCCCAGCTCCCGCAAACGTTCTTTCTATGGATAATTTACACGAATACGTAATGTTCGATGTTTGCAATCGTTTTGCATCAACGTTAGGTAAGGATTCACTTCCCAGCTCCCGCAATCGTTCTTTCTATGGATAATTTGCACGAATACGTAATGTTCGATGTTTGCAATTGTTTTTCATCGACTGTAGGTAAGGATTCACTTCCCGGCTACCGCAATCGTTCTTTCCATAGATAATTTGCACGAATACGTGCTATTCGATGTTTCCAATCGTTTTGCATCAACGTTAGGTAAGGATTCACTTCCCAGCTCCCGCAATCGTTCTTTCTATCGATAATTTGCACGAATACGTTATGTTCGGAATTTCCAATCGCTTTGAATCAACGGTATGCTTACCTACCGTTGATGCACAACGATTGGAAACATCGAATGGCACGTATTCGTGCAAATTATCGATGGAAAGAACCATTGCGGGAGCTGGGAAGTGAATCCTTACCTACCGTCGATGCAAAACGATTGGAAACATCGAATGGCACGTATTCGTGCAAATTATCGATGGAAAGAACCATTGCGGGAGCTGGGAAGTGAATCCTTACCTACCGTCGATGCAAAACGATTGGATAATTGGCACGAATACGTGATGTTCGATGTTTCCAATCGTTTTGCATCAACGTTAGGTAAGGATTCACTTCCCGGCTCCCGCAATCGTTCTTTCCATAGATAATTTGCACGAATACGTGCTATTCGATGTTTCCAATCGTTTTGCATCAACGCTAGGTAAGGATTCACTTCCCAGCTCCCGCAATCGTTCTTTCCATCGATAATTTGCACGAATACGTGATGTTCGATGTTTCCAATCGTTTTGCATCGACGGTAGGTAAGGATTCACTTCCCAGCTCCCGCAATCGTTGTTTCTATCGATAATTAGCACGAATACGTAATGTTCGATGTTTTCAATCGTTTTGCATCAACGGTAGGTAAGGATTCACTTCCCGGCTCCCGCAATCGTTCTTACCATCGATAATTTGCACGAATACGTGCTATTCGAAGTTTCCAATCGTTTTGCATCGACGGTAGGTAAGGATTCACTTCCCAGCTCCCGCAATCGTTCTTTCTATCGATAATTTGCACGAATACGTTATGTTCGATGTTTCCAATCGTTTTGCATCAACGTTAGGTAAGCATTCACTTCCCGGCTCCCGCAATCGTTCTTTCCATCGATAATTTGCACGAATACGTGCTATTCGATGTTTCCAATCGTTTTGCATCGACGGTAGGTAAGGATTCACTTCCCAGCTCCCGCATCGTTCTTTCTATCGATAATTTGCACGAATACGTAATGTTCGATATTTCCAATCGTTTTGCATCAACGGTATGCTTACCTACCGTTGATGCAAAACGATTGGAAACATCGAATGGCACGTATTCGTGCAAATTATCGATGGAAAGAACGATTGCGGGAGCTGGGAAGTGAATCCTTACCTAACGTTGATGCAAAACGATTGGAAACATCGAACATCACGTATTCGTGCAAATTATCGATGGAAAGAACGATTGCGGGAACCGGGAAGTGAATCCTTACCTAACGTTGATGCAAAACGATTGGAAACATCGAACATCACGTATTCGTGCCAATTATCGATAGAAAGAACGATTGCGGGAGCCGGGAAGTGAATCCTTACCTACCGTCGATGCAAAACGATTGGAAACATCGAACATCACGTATTCGTGCAAATTATCGATGGAAAGAACGATTGCGGGAACCGGGAAGTGAATCCTTACCTAACGTTGATGCAAAACGATTGGATAATTGGCACGAATACGTGATGTTCGATGTTTCCAATCGTTTTGCATCGACGGTAGGTAAGGATTCACTTCCCAGCTCCCGCAATCGTTGTTTCTATCGATAATTAGCACGAATACGTAATGTTCGATTTTTCAATCGTTTTGCATCAACGGTAGGTAAGGATTCACTTCCCGGCTCCCGCAATCGTTCTTACCATCGATAATTTGCACGAATACGTGCTATTCGATGTTTCCAATCGTTTTGCATCAACGGTAGGTTAGTATTCACTTCCCAGCTCCCGCAAACGTTCTTTCTATGGATAATTTACACGAATACGTAATGTTCGATGTTTGCAATCGTTTTGCATCAACGTTAGGTAACGATTCACTTCCCAGCTCCCGCAATCGTTCTTTCTATGGATAATTTGCACGAATACGTAATGTTCGATGTTTGCAATTGTTTTTCATCGACTGTAGGTAAGGATTCACTTCCCGGCTACCGCAATCGTTCTTTCCATAGATAATTTGCACGAATACGTGCTATTCGATGTTTCCAATCGTTTTGCATCAACGTTAGGTAAGGATTCACTTCCCAGCTCCCGCAATCGTTCTTTCTATCGATAATTTGCACGAATACGTTATGTTCGGAATTTCCAATCGCTTTGAATCAACGGTATGCTTACCTACCGTTGATGCACAACGATTGGAAACATCGAATGGCACGTATTCGTGCAAATTATCGATGGAAAGAACCATTGCGGGAGCTGGGAAGTGAATCCTTACCTACCGTCGATGCAAAACGATTGGAAACATCGAATGGCACGTATTCGTGCAAATTATCGATGGAAAGAACCATTGCGGGAGCTGGGAAGTGAATCCTTACCTACCGTCGATGCAAAACGATTGGATAATTGGCACGAATACGTGATGTTCGATGTTTCCAATCGTTTTGCATCAACGTTAGGTAAGGATTCACTTCCCGGCTCCCGCAATCGTTCTTTCCATAGATAATTTGCACGAAGACGTGCTATTCGATGTTTCCAATCGTTTTGCATCAACGCTAGGTAAGGATTCACTTCCCAGCTCCCGCAATCGTTCTTTCCATCGATAATTTGCACGAATACGTGATGTTCGATGTTTCCAATCGTTTTGCATCGACGGTAGGTAAGGATTCACTTCCCAGCTCCCGCAATCGTTGTTTCTATCGATAATTAGCACGAATACGTAATGTTCGATGTTTTCAATCGTTTTGCATCAACGGTAGGTAAGGATTCACTTCCCGGCTCCCGCAATCGTTCTTACCATCGATAATTTGCACGAATACGTGCTATTCGAAGTTTCCAATCGTTTTGCATCGACGGTAGGTAAGGATTCACTTCCCAGCTCCCGCAATCGTTCTTTCTATCGATAATTTGCACGAATACGTTATGTTCGATGTTTCCAATCGTTTTGCATCAACGTTAGGTAATGTGACGTGCCGTCATTTTTTTGCCGCATGTCGGCTCACATTTTTCTTCCTTTATTTACTATATCCACTGCCTGTGAACAAACAAACTCTCTTATTACTCCAACCCATCGCTAGTCAAACGAGGTACTTACCTTATGTTGCGCTTCTCATCATCGATTACCTGTGAACAAATAAACTCTCTTATTACTCCTACCCATCGCTAGTCAAACGAGATACTTACCTTACATTACATTTCTCATCATCGACTGCTTTCGAACAAATAAATTCCTCTCATAAGATACTCACCTTATATTTCTCTTCTCATCACCGACTACCTGCAAACAAATAAAATCTCTAAATATTCCAACTCATCGCTACACAAAACACCATTACCTTAAACGAAGAACAACGACACTCGAGAGAAGCCCTCACTCCACGAGGAAGAAACCCCTTTTGCGTCCCAAGAGAAGCCCTCACTCCACGAGGAAGAAACCCCTTTTGCGTCCCAAGAGAAGCCCTCACTCCACGAGGAAGAAACCCCTTTCGCGTCCCAAGAGAAGCCCTCACTCCACGAGGAAGAAAACCCCTTTCGAATCCTCTCGAGTATATCGCTACAATATGATCAAATCAAATAACACACCCGAACCTACAATACAAAAGACGCATAATTAACCAATACAATTTATTACAATATTTTATTACAAAACGATATCATCAAACAACCTATCCGAATTCACCATATAACAATATTGTAATTAACTAATATAATTTATTTTAACCAATCTCGGTACAATGGAGAACCCCTGCCGGTTGAGGATCACTGGCATTCCAGAGCAATCGACTCCAGTAGCAGTCAACATACCACGCATACCACGCATACCAGACATACCACGCATACCACGCATACCAGACATACCACGCATACCAGACATTCCTCGCATACCAGAGATTCCAGGGATGGGTATAAATAAGCCGGCACCACCTGAATAGTCAGTAGTCAATCATCAGCAGTCAATCTTCAGTAGTCAATCATCAGCAGTCAATCTTCAGTAGTCAATCATCAGCAGTCAATCTTCAGTAGTCAATCGTCAGCAAGCGCCTACACATCAGTGAATCAATCTACAAGTGACAGTGAACGTTGATATACCGGTCTTGATTTTAGAATCATACAGTGAATTATTTCGATAAATACCTTAAGGAACATAGAATTCTTTCACGACTTATTTCGATAAATATCTTAAAGAACATAGAATAATTCCACGATTTATTTCGATAAATATCTTAAAGAACTTAGAATAATTTCACGATTTATTTCAATAAATACCTTAAGGAACATAGAATAATTCCGCGATTTATTTCGATAAATATCTTAAAGAATTTAGAATAATTTCACGATTTATTTCAATAAATACCTTAAGGAACATAGAATTAATTCCACGATTTATTTCAATAAATACCTTAATGAACATAGAATTATTTCACGACTTATTTCGATACATACCTTAAGGAACTTAGAATAATTTCACGATTTATTTCAATAAATACCTTAAGGAACATAGAATTATTTCACGACTTATTTCAATAAATACCTCAACGAACTTCGAAGTATTCTTGACTTATTCTAATAAATACAATAAGCCAGTGAACCTCAAGAAACTTTCGCGCAGCACCACAGCATTATTTATCGAATGCAGCTCCCTTACAATATTTGGGAAGAAGCCGAAGAAGAGGAGGACCAGGAATTTCAGGGTCCCTGGGACGGCGTCCTTCCCTCTGATTATCCAGAGATTTATAAACCCCTGCTAGACATTTGGTGTTCCACTATCGCCACAGTAGGAATATACATAAGCGACTGGGGCCGAATTTGCATCAACTGTTACAATCAGTTGACCCCCATACAAGGACAAGCATATCAATCAGGAGGTTGGCATGACATGAGCACTGCCGAAGAAGCCCAACGCATTTCCATTTGTGCACACTGCAACAACGAAATCTCCTCCATCCGCCCAGCATCTCAGTGCGCAGAGTGCACAGAACAGTACTTCGAAATAACAGCGGAAGAGCTGTGGCAAGTACAATCGGGACAAGTACTCGAGGTGCTCACCCGATGGTAAAAATTATACGTGTCTACCCGAGGATCGCAAACCCGACATTGCAGCTCGGTGAGTCGTTTTATTATTTCGTTCCTTACGAGGTTTCGTTCACATTTCTCAATATTGTTTGGAATCCGAGGAATTGGTATTGCTGCAGATCAATCCTTCCGCAGTAATAGTACGGCACTCCTAACTTCCTTTCCCTTCCTTTCTTTACTTACCTTTCCTCTCGGCGTGCGCGAATCTTGCATTCGACCCCGAGGTATTTCCTTTCCTTTCTTTACTTACCTTTCCTCTCGGCGTGCGCGAATCTTGCATTCGACCCCGAGGTATTTCCTTTCCTTTCTTTACTTACCTTTCCTCTCGGCGTGCGCGAATCTTGCATTCGACCCCGAGGTATTTCCTTTCCTTTCTTTACTTACCTTTCCTCTCGGCGTGCGCGAATCTTGCATTCGACCCCGAGGTATTTCCTTTCCTTTCTTTACTTACCTTTCCTCTCGGCGTGCGCGAATCTTGCATTCGACCCCGAGATTCTTCCTTTTTCTTTACTTACCTTTCCTCTCGGCGTGCGCGAATCTTGCATTCGACCCCGAGGTATTTCCTTTCCTTTCTTTACTTACCTTTCCTCTCGGCGTGCGCGAATCTTGCATTCGACCCCGAGGTATTTCCTTTCCTTTCTTTACTTACCTTTCCTCTCGGCGTGCGCGAATCTTGCATTCGACCCCGAGATTCTTAATTTTATCTACTTACCTTTCCTCTCGGCGTGCGCGAATTTTGTATTCGACCCCGAGATTCTTCCTTTTCCTTTACTTACCTTTCCTCTCGGCGTGCGCGAATCTTGCATTCGACCCCGAGATTCTTAATTTTATCTACTTACCTTTCCTCTCGGCGTGCGCGAATTTTGTATTCGACCCCGAGATTCTTCCTTTTCCTTTACTTACCTTTCCTCTCGGCGTGCGCGAATCTTGCATTCGACCCCGAGATTCTTCCTTTTCTCTACTTACCTTTCCTCTCGGCGTGCGCGAATCTTGAATTCGACCCCGAGAACCTACGTTCACCTTCCCCATTCAATTTCCGTTCCTCATCCTGCGTGCGTACAGTATGTCTCTTCCGGAAGTAACCTGGAACGTGACATATTAAACTGGTGACAGCGGTGGGATATTCGAAAATTCAATCCCACAATTGCCTTTAAAACGATAAACGAAGATTGAAGCGGTGGGATATTCGAAAATTCAATCCCACAATTGCCTTTAAAACGATAAACGAAGATTGAAGCGGTGGGATATTCGAAAATTCAATCCCACAATTGCCTTCAAAACGACAATTAAAGCTTGAAACGCTTTAATATCAAAATTTTGATACGTGTTCTGAACATTAATCACCTACGACTAGATAACCGCCATATCACAACCCCCTCGCGCATATATATAAAACAAAATATATGTATATACATTAGTTCACCTCGCTCAAACACATACATAAAATACCATGTCGCTGTACGGTGACGCCGACGGATCCAACCCCCTCGCTACCCCCGTCGAGGATGCTAACAGAGCCATCGACGCGTCGACCGCCGCGTTGCAAGATAAATTGAATCTCCTGCGCGAAAAACAAGCTCAAATCGAAGAGCATTACGAATTATTCATGAACAAGCAAATGCGACCTGTTAGTCCAGCCGACGATTTGGTGCAGGAAGAACAAACACACCAAACCGCCTCCGGGTTGGAAAACCTCGCAAAACAAATAGCCTGTCTGCAGGACGCAGTGGACGCGCTAACAAGAAAACAGCGCATTAAAACACATTTTGAAACCCCTGCCTCCGGTTACCGCGAAGGAAACCCGCGTAACGACGCGTTTATCGAACCGACAATGTACGGAAAACTTCAGGTCACTCTGAAGGATGCCGTCGAGACGGTACCGCGCTTCGATGGACATAACATGTCGATCCTGCAATTTGCGAGAGCGTGCAGACGAGCTCGAGAAATGATCCCTCCCGCGTCCGAACCTCAGTTAGCGCGCTTATTAAGGAACCGTTTACAAAACCACGCGTACTTGGTCGTGGAGGATTACTGCTTTGATACGGTTAACGCATTCATCGGCAGACTAAAAACGGTGTTCGCCCCCGCTAAAACTTCCGATCACTACCGCGGCGAACTAGCTAACATCATAATTGGAAGAAATGAACACATTTTGGATTATATTTCAAGAGTAAAAGACTTGAAATTCGCCATCACCGACGAAGACGCTGATTATTATCGAAACTCAAGGACGGCGTTATACGATGTCGATCAGCTAGCGTTAAGATCATTTTTAGACGGACTTCCCCTTTCAATGCGCACTCAGATGGACCCCACGACATTGACGTCCTTGGATGAAGCATCCGACAGAGCGGTCCGAGTAGCGAAATTGATCGAGCGCGATCGCCGCCGGTTTATGGGAGAAAGGACACACCGCACTCTATGCCAACTATGCAATCGGGAAGGACACGACGCGCGATCGTGCAGGACCTACCCGACTAATAATCATCCGCCCCTTGCGCGGGTCCCGGAACGATATAACGAAAGAGGTTTCGACCGTCTACACCCAACGACGGATCATAATACGCCACGTCGACCTGAGACGCGAACCTGCAACTACTGCGGGAGAATAGGGCACTTGGCCGCGGAATGCCGTAAGAAAATGCGCGATCAAAACATGTCGGGAAACGACCAGCCCCCACGAGATTACAGGGAGGCGCCTCGTGGAACGGGCAGGACAAATGCGCATCCGATAAATACATTCCGGCCTACGAACCAACTCCGCCCAGAATCGCCAAGGTGCACCTCTCCCCCTACAACAATGTTCCCTCCATCAACGTCCGCAGCCCGCAATTAAACTTTCCCACGGACTTGATGATCGACACGGGAGCAGAGGTAAACTTAATAAAACAATCGTGCATCACGACGCCCTGCGAGATCGACAGGGACAACGTAATCGATTTAATCGGAATCACCGAAAACATGGTGCCCACCCTAGGCACCCTCACAGCAAATTTATTCAACTACCCCGTACAATTTCACGTCGTTGAAGACACTATACCCCTACGCTATCAAGGGTTATTGGGTTCGGGATTCCTAACCGAAAGTGGAGTAACGGTGGATTTCAAAAATAGATGGCTAGCGTTTAATGGCAATTTCGTCCCTTTCAACAAAATCGACGAAGTAACAGTACCCCCGAGAACCAGCGTGGTCGCACAAGCGACAGTTACTAACCCTGAAATCGAGGAAGGATATATTCCACGCATAGACATAGGAGAAGGGCTATACGCAGGACAAGCCCTAGTGCGAAACCAGGATGGCAAGGCAAATATACGAATCATTAACACCAACGAGCAACCGGCGATTATCCGGATACCCCCAGTCCAGCTGGAGAAATTTGAAGAAGCTCCCATAACGTACCCCCAAGTGAAGCATACCGAGGAAGCCGTGACTCCGAAGCAAACCGAAGACACGATGAACCCCCACTCTCAAAAGGGCAACCGGCCCATCCCCCTTAGCGAAACCCTCATAGAAGGAAGAACCCAGCGAAACGGACAAAGGTCCACACCCCTCGTATGCCAAATTGCGGATCAGAAGGTAGCATATCAAATTAACCCCACAGAAGGATTACAAGGGTCCACACCCGCCGAAACCCCTTACAGGGACGAGCTCACCCAACAAACACGAGTCGCAGAGATACTCGACCTCATATCCCCGAAGGACCTCAATCGGGAAGAAGAGGATCACGTCCGACAACTCGTCAGCAAATATGAAGACGTATTCCACTTGCCCAGCGAACCCCTAGGCCATACGCACGCCATTAGCCACTCCATAGAAACCACAGACTCGATTCCGGTGTTTACTAAACAATACCGCTTCCCTCCTATTCACAAGGAAGAAATCCGTACACAAATGGAGGAACTGCTGAAGAAGGAAATTATCAAACCATCCGTCTCCCCGTACAGTTCGCCTCTCTGGATAGTTCCAAAAAAGCCAGGAGCCGACGGGAAACGAAAATGGAGAATGGTGATTGACTATCGCCACCTTAATCAAAAAACAGTTCCAGACGCGTACCCGCTCCCAAATATTATAGATATACTCGATCAGCTCGGCAGCGCCAAGTATTTTTCAGTGTTCGATCTTGTTTCTGGTTTTCACCAAATCCCTATGAAACCAGAACACGCGCAGAAAACTGCGTTCTCAGCCCCACACGGGCATTACGAATTCTCAAGAATGCCCTTCGGATTACGCAACGCACCCGCGACGTTCCAGCGACTTATGGATCACGTCCTTTCAGGGCTGCAAGGGTCCGAAATGTTCGTCTACTTAGATGATATTGTTATCTATTGCAGTTCAATTAGTGAACACGAAATCAAATTTCGAAGGCTCGCCAATAGGCTGCGCGAAGCTAACCTAAAATTACAACCCTGTAAATGCCAATTTTTACGAAAGGAAGTGGCGTATCTGGGCCACGTCCTCACGCAGGACGGCGTAAGACCCGATCCTCAGAAGATAATCTCCGTCACGAATTATCCTGCACCCCGCACATCAAAAGGTATTAAACAATTCCTAGGATTGACCGGGTATTATAGGCGATTTATCCCAGACTTCTCGAAGGAAGCGCGACCCCTCACGACACTCCTTAGAAAGGGGACAACCTTCGTTTGGGATGTGCAGCAACAAAAATCCTTCGAGTATCTCAAGGACAAGTTGGTCAGTGAACCTATTTTGCAATTTCCCGACTTCGAAAAGGAATTCCACCTCACGACGGACGCGTCCGATTATGCTGTGGGAGGCGTAATTTCTCAAACTTACGCGGATAAGGAACTCCCCCTTGCATATGCATCCAGACTGCTGTGCCAAGCTGAAGTGAATTACTCCACCATCGAGAAGGAACTCCTTGCAATAGTATACTGCACCAGCCATTTCCGACCATACCTATACGGAAAAAAATTCATCCTATACACGGATCACCAGCCGTTGGTCTGGCTCCATAGAGTCAAGGACCCAACGTCCCGACTCGTTCGATGGCGGCTAAAACTAGCCGAATTCGATTATGAAATACAATACCAACCGGGGAAATCTAATAAGGTAGCCGACGCGCTCTCCCGTAATCCCCCCGAAAAAACGACAGCAGTTACCTGTCCTATCCGCCCACGATCGAGTTCCGACTCAGACGCAGAACTATTCCTCGGACCTGAAAACAGAAAACGGCCCAGATATCATGGACCCGTACATTTGCATTGGGAAACAGGACGAGAAAGCTCTACAGACTCGGACGAACCTATTTTTAGTCACCCCAACCCTCCGAGGAGACTCCAACACAAAGATATCTCGGACATGGAACCGACGCCACCGCTACAATCAGTCCGCAATACGCCATCCACCAGCAGAGCTGAACCAGAATTTCAGCCTATCAGCCGAACCGAAATGCATCCAGAAGAAGGAACTGATACGCCTCCTAATCTCCCCGTCAGTATAGACGACGACTCTACAGGAGAATCGGACGATGGCCTCACGGATAGCGACCAACCGGAAACCACTCCGCAAAACCCGAACTACAGCGGCACCATTCGCGTCAGTCCGGACCCCTTGGTCGTCCAACACGGGCCCGTAATAATCTTTTTGGCCGCAGATGGCAACCCCTGTGACAATGGAGGAGAGAATCTAAGAAGGCACGCAGATCTCCCTATTAGAAGAGACCTCACGCTCGGGCGAGCACGCGTACTGAAACACAGAGGAAAAACGGTCATTGGCCTAGTCGTCAAGGAGAAAGCCAACTTCCCAGTGGATCCAGGAATCTTCCATAGTGCTACCGATTCATTGAAGGACGTCGTACGAGAATTGCGATTGTCATCAGCAAGCATCGCAAAAACTCCGCAAATTGGAACCCTCACCTGGGAAGAAATAATATACGAAATACGCTCTAAACTAATAGAGGAAAACTTACAACTAACAATTTGCACGCAAACGGTGCAAATACCCGACGCAATTCTAAGGTTACCCATTATTCAAGACAACCACTCTTCAGCCGTAGGAGGACACAGAGGAGTAACAAAAACGATAAAAAGAATCCGCCAAAATTATTACTGGCAAGGATTGAAGCAACAAGTGAGGATATACATAAAAAGTTGCATGCTGTGCCAGAAAAAGAAATTAGTACGGGTCAAAACTCGACAACCAATGATTTTAACCGACACCCCTGGGGCAGCATTCGACAAGATCGGTATGGACATAGTAGGTCCTCTCCCTATATCACCATCCGGGAATACATACATATTAACGATGCAAGATCTGCTCACAAAATACTTTGTATGCGCACCACTGAAGGGCACCACCTCCCTGGAAGTTGCCGACGCCTTCATAAAGAATTTAATATGCCGATTCGGCGCACCAAAAGCCGTTCTCACCGACCAAGGATCGAACTTCATCAGCGCGTTTATGAAAACCATTGCCCGTAAATTCAGGATCGCACAATGTAAGACCACCGCGTTCCATCCCCAATCAAATGGATCCTTAGAAAGATCTCATATAGTGTTAGTAGAATTTTTGAAAATGTACGTGAGTCAAAACGACGATTGGGATAGCTGGACCGATCTCGCGGCATTCTCCTACAATACAAGTTTCCATGAAGGTACGGGCTATACTCCACATGAATTAGTCTTCGGAAAAATAGCACGGGTCCCCGCCCAACAGCGGCCGGTCGAACCCCCAGACGACGAAACCTACGGGGGTTACCTCTCGCGATTAACGGAGTGCATTAATGAATTACAAAATCTCGCCGCGGATAGATTAAAACGCGCTAAAGAAAGGTACAAAATGTATTACGATCGTCGTATAAACGAGGAAACCTTCCAAGCCGGAGACGAGGTGTTTGTAATAAAAAATAGCCGCAAGGGTAAATTCGCGGATCATTACACTGGCCCGCACAAGGTCATTGAAGTACTTCCTCAGCACAACCTAAAGATTTCGTGGAATAACAGCTACAAGGTTATTCATGCGAACAAAGCGCGGAAAATCACCCACTAAAAATCAACACGTATCGATATCCTCTTGGATATCGCTCCCCCTTTTTCTCCCCCCCTTTTAATTTTCATTTCTTTCAGACGGTATTTCTAATTTTCTCCAAAATAATTCTCAGGATCAAATCTGAATTAACACCGCACGTCGATATCCCCTTGGATATCGCCCCTCCCCCTTATCGCCCTTCATCACAGTCTCGCACTTGCAAAAATTTAATACAAACTATCAACACGCGTCGATATCCCTTCGGATATCGCTCCTCCCCTTATACCTATACACTATATACTCTAAAAAATTACACTTACATAAAAATTGATATCTTATTTAATTTACATTAAAATTAATACAAAAACACCAATAATAAGATACAGATATAGGCGTATATGTATATATCAGTCATGTAAATATAACTTAGGATTACGAAGTGAAACGAATGTATATACATATATAGTTGTGTTAAACCTTAGCCAACCCGCCACATTAATAATATTTCGATAAAAGTCACAATAGGTTGAGAACCACTGCAGAAATACGCGACATTCCTGGCATACCAACATTCTTAGCATTCCTGGCATACCAACATTCTTAGCATTCCTGGCATACCAACATTCTTAGCATTCCTAGCATACTAACATTCTTCGCATTCCAACTCTCCTATAAGTGCGAGTCCGCGCCACGTGTTTCACCATTCGAGTACAACCATGCCCGGAAACAACCGCAACCGAAAACGCTGCAAGGCTGCCGGCACTTATTGCCGCGCAGCCAGGAAGAAAATTCCACCATTAACACGCCGTAAGGCGCTCCCTAAAATTTTAGTGGACGAAATTTTGCCGGCCAGAAGAAAAATTTCGTTTGTACGGTCCCCGGTCAACGCGGAAGCCCCGATAATGGAATCGCCCACGAGAACCGCCACCGTACCGACCACGGAACAGGCGAAAACCGAGACTCGCGTGGAAGTTGTAAGTGACACTTGCACAATTATCACTTACCACGAAGGCGACGCAGCCACCGCCGTCGACGAGCATTTTAAACGTTCCCTGGCACATCTAGAGGTGAGTATGCCACCTGTTCATCACCCGCAGGAACCGGCGGCAATGGTTCAATTTGCCTTACAGGCGACGATTCCGCCACCCCCGCCAGTCATTGAAGTGTTGGACACCTCCACCGCCTTCCGAGTAGAGCACGGCGCTTTAGAGGAATCGGTATTATTAGAAGTGTGCGACATACACTTCACCCCCGCGCATACCCCAAATGCTCCTCCAGTCGAGCAGGAATCGGCGCAGCTCGAGTGGCTCGACATCCTGCTCGACTTTAACGATTTACCTTAATTATTTAACCTTATTAATTAATCCTACGTTTAATTCATACTATATTAATCTTCCTTATATCTACCCTACTTAATTATTAACACTATTACTTATTCCTAAATTCAATTTTTGCTAAGCCTAAGCTAACCTACTATAACAAAAAAAATTCAAAAACACAAAAAGAAAACAAATAATTTAATTACTAGGGAGCTGTGATGTAATCGCTGGACTGCCCCTGCGGCAATGCGACGTCCACCATTTACTGAGCCCACAAATATATCCATTTTATTTTATTTTTATCATGCAATACTTACCTTCTTATTAACCATTCTAACATGTTAAACTTTTATTCTTTTCAAAATAATTACTAAGTTCATTTCGTTCAACTAATGAAAATAATTATAGTTTAATCAATATATCTCCTACTAACAACGAGAGAAAACAAAGACGGTTCGTTCCGAAATACTCCACCCTCAATTTTAATCCGTCTAATTAAGGAGACATAACTTAATTTTACACTGATTTGTTTTACTCTGATACAATAATAAAAAAAAAAAAAATATATATTTTTAGTTATCAGGCAAGGTTATAATTATTTTATGAAATCACAACGCAAAAGCAATAAACGGAAACAAGCTTTTATTTTATTTAAACATACATAAATTTCACTTCACATAAGGGAAAACAATTTCATTGAATATCCTTTACCTGCTACTAATACAGGATTAAGGGAAAAGGTTATTTTTCGTTCAAGCCACGTCTCCCGCTAAAGAAATGCAGGCATTTCTTAAAATAAGGGGGGAGGTGTGACGTGCCGTCATTTTTTTGCCGCATGTCGGCTCACATTTTTCTTCCTTTATTTACTATATCCACTGCCTGTGAACAAACAAACTCTCTTATTACTCCAACCCATCGCTAGTCAAACGAGGTACTTACCTTATGTTGCGCTTCTCATCATCGATTACCTGTGAACAAATAAACTCTCTTATTACTCCTACCCATCGCTAGTCAAACGAGATACTTACCTTACATTACATTTCTCATCATCGACTGCTTTCGAACAAATAAATTCCTCTCATAAGATACTCACCTTATATTTCTCTTCTCATCACCGACTACCTGCAAACAAATAAAATCTCTAAATATTCCAACTCATCGCTACACAAAACACCATTACCTTAAACGAAGAACAACGACACTCGAGAGAAGCCCTCACTCCACGAGGAAGAAACCCCTTTTGCGTCCCAAGAGAAGCCCTCACTCCACGAGGAAGAAACCCCTTTTGCGTCCCAAGAGAAGCCCTCACTCCACGAGGAAGAAACCCCTTTCGCGTCCCAAGAGAAGCCCTCACTCCACGAGGAAGAAAACCCCTTTCGAATCCTCTCGAGTATATCGCTACAATATGATCAAATCAAATAACACACCCGAACCTACAATACAAAAGACGCATAATTAACCAATACAATTTATTACAATATTTTATTACAAAACGATATCATCAAACAACCTATCCGAATTCACCATATAACAATATTGTAATTAACTAATATAATTTATTTTAACCAATCTCGGTACAATGGAGAACCCCTGCCGGTTGAGGATCACTGGCATTCCAGAGCAATCGACTCCAGTAGCAGTCAACATACCACGCATACCACGCATACCAGACATACCACGCATACCACGCATACCAGACATACCACGCATACCAGACATTCCTCGCATACCAGAGATTCCAGGGATGGGTATAAATAAGCCGGCACCACCTGAATAGTCAGTAGTCAATCATCAGCAGTCAATCTTCAGTAGTCAATCATCAGCAGTCAATCTTCAGTAGTCAATCATCAGCAGTCAATCTTCAGTAGTCAATCGTCAGCAAGCGCCTACACATCAGTGAATCAATCTACAAGTGACAGTGAACGTTGATATACCGGTCTTGATTTTAGAATCATACAGTGAATTATTTCGATAAATACCTTAAGGAACATAGAATTCTTTCACGACTTATTTCGATAAATATCTTAAAGAACATAGAATAATTCCACGATTTATTTCGATAAATATCTTAAAGAACTTAGAATAATTTCACGATTTATTTCAATAAATACCTTAAGGAACATAGAATAATTCCGCGATTTATTTCGATAAATATCTTAAAGAATTTAGAATAATTTCACGATTTATTTCAATAAATACCTTAAGGAACATAGAATTAATTCCACGATTTATTTCAATAAATACCTTAATGAACATAGAATTATTTCACGACTTATTTCGATACATACCTTAAGGAACTTAGAATAATTTCACGATTTATTTCAATAAATACCTTAAGGAACATAGAATTATTTCACGACTTATTTCAATAAATACCTCAACGAACTTCGAAGTATTCTTGACTTATTCTAATAAATACAATAAGCCAGTGAACCTCAAGAAACTTTCGCGCAGCACCACAGCATTATTTATCGAATGCAGCTCCCTTACAATATTTGGGAAGAAGCCGAAGAAGAGGAGGACCAGGAATTTCAGGGACCCTGGGACGGCGTCCTTCCCTCTGATTATCCAGAGATTTATAAACCCCTGCTAGACATTTGGTGTTCCACTATCGCCACAGTAGGAATATACATAAGCGACTGGGGCCGAATTTGCATCAACTGTTACAATCAGTTGACCCCCATACAAGGACAAGCATATCAATCAGGAGGTTGGCATGACATGAGCACTGCCGAAGAAGCCCAACGCATTTCCATTTGTGCACACTGCAACAACGAAATCTCCTCCATCCGCCCAGCATCTCAGTGCGCAGAGTGCACAGAACAGTACTTCGAAATAACAGCGGAAGAGCTGTGGCAAGTACAATCGGGACAAGTACTCGAGGTGCTCACCCGATGGTAAAAATTATACGTGTCTACCCGAGGATCGCAAACCCGACATTGCAGCTCGGTGAGTCGTTTTATTATTTCGTTCCTTACGAGGTTTCGTTCACATTTCTCAATATTGTTTGGAATCCGAGGAATTGGTATTGCTGCAGATCAATCCTTCCGCAGTAATAGTACGGCACTCCTAACTTCCTTTCCCTTCCTTTCTTTACTTACCTTTCCTCTCGGCGTGCGCGAATCTTGCATTCGACCCCGAGGTATTTCCTTTCCTTTCTTTACTTACCTTTCCTCTCGGCGTGCGCGAATCTTGCATTCGACCCCGAGGTATTTCCTTTCCTTTCTTTACTTACCTTTCCTCTCGGCGTGCGCGAATCTTGCATTCGACCCCGAGGTATTTCCTTTCCTTTCTTTACTTACCTTTCCTCTCGGCGTGCGCGAATCTTGCATTCGACCCCGAGGTATTTCCTTTCCTTTCTTTACTTACCTTTCCTCTCGGCGTGCGCGAATCTTGCATTCGACCCCGAGATTCTTCCTTTTTCTTTACTTACCTTTCCTCTCGGCGTGCGCGAATCTTGCATTCGACCCCGAGGTATTTCCTTTCCTTTCTTTACTTACCTTTCCTCTCGGCGTGCGCGAATCTTGCATTCGACCCCGAGGTATTTCCTTTCCTTTCTTTACTTACCTTTCCTCTCGGCGTGCGCGAATCTTGCATTCGACCCCGAGATTCTTAATTTTATCTACTTACCTTTCCTCTCGGCGTGCGCGAATTTTGTATTCGACCCCGAGATTCTTCCTTTTCCTTTACTTACCTTTCCTCTCGGCGTGCGCGAATCTTGCATTCGACCCCGAGATTCTTAATTTTATCTACTTACCTTTCCTCTCGGCGTGCGCGAATTTTGTATTCGACCCCGAGATTCTTCCTTTTCCTTTACTTACCTTTCCTCTCGGCGTGCGCGAATCTTGCATTCGACCCCGAGATTCTTCCTTTTCTCTACTTACCTTTCCTCTCGGCGTGCGCGAATCTTGAATTCGACCCCGAGAACCTACGTTCACCTTCCCCATTCAATTTCCGTTCCTCATCCTGCGTGCGTACAGTATGTCTCTTCCGGAAGTAACCTGGAACGTGACAGTAAGCATTCACTTCCCGGCTCCCGCAATCGTTCTTTCCATCGATAATTTGCACGAATACGTGCTATTCGATGTTTCCAATCGTTTTGCATCGACGGTAGGTAAGGATTCACTTCCCAGCTCCCGCATCGTTCTTTCTATCGATAATTTGCACGAATACGTAATGTTCGATATTTCCAATCGTTTTGCATCAACGGTAGGTAAGCATACCGCAAAACGATTGGAAACATCGAATGGCACGTATTCGTGCAAATTATCGATGGAAAGAACGATTGCGGGAGCTGGGAAGTGAATCCTTACCTAACGTTGATGCAAAACGATTGGAAACATCGAACATCACGTATTCGTGCAAATTATCGATGGAAAGAACGATTGCGGGAACCGGGAAGTGAATCCTTACCTAACGTTGATGCAAAACGATTGGAAACATCGAACATCACGTATTCGTGCCAATTATCGATAGAAAGAATGATTGCGGGAGCCGGGAAGTGAATCCTTACCTAACGTCGATGCAAAACGATTGGAAACATCGAATAGCACGTATTCGTGCAAATTATCGATGGAAAGAACGATTGCGGGAGCCGGGAAGTGAATCCTTACCTAACGTTGATGCAAAACGATTGGAAACATCGAACATCACGTATTCGTGCCAATTATCCAATCGTTTTGCATCGACGGTAGGTAAGGATTCACTTCCCAGGTCCCGCAATCGATCTTTCTATCGATAATTTGCACGAATACGTGATGTTCGATGTTTCCAATCGTTTTGCATCGACGGTAGGTAAGGATTCACTTCCCGGCTCCCGCAATCGTTCTTACCATCGATAATTTGCACGAATACGTGCTATTCGTTGTTTCCAATCGTTTTGCATCAACGTTAGGTAAGGATTCACTTCCCGGCTCCCGCAATCGTTCTTTCCATCGATAATTTGCACGAATACGTGCTATTCGATGTTTGCAATCGTTTTGCATCGACGGTAGGTAAGGATTCACTTCCCAGCTGCCGCAATCGTTGTTTCTATCGATAATTAGCACGAATACGTAATGTTCGATTTTTCAATCGTTTTGCATCAACGGTAGGTAAGGATTCACTTCCCGGCTCCCGCAATCGTTCTTACCATCGATAATTTGCACGAATACGTGCTATTCGATGTTTCCAATCGTTTTGCATCAACGGTAGGTAAGTATTCACTTCCCAGCTCCCGCAAACGTTCTTTCTATGGATAATTTACACGAATACGTAATGTTCGATGTTTGCAATTGTTTTGCATCAACGTTAGGTAAGGATTCACTTCCCAGCTCCCGCAATCGTTCTTTCTATCGATAATTTGCACGAATACGTGATGTTCGATGTTTCCAATCGTTTTGCATCAACGATAGGTAAGGATTCACATCCCGGCTCCCGCAATCGTTCTTACCATCGATAATTTGCACGAATACGTGCTATTCGATGTTTCCAATCGTTTTGCATCAACGGTAGGTAAGTATTCACTTCCCAGCTCCGGCAAACGTTCTTTCTATGGATAATTTGCACGAATACGTAATGTTCGATGTTTGCAATCGTTTTGCATCAACGGTAGGTAAGGATTCACTTCCCGGCTCCCGCAATCGTTCTTTCCATAGATAATTTGCACGAATACGTGCTATTCGATGTTTCCAATCGTTTTGCATCAACGCTAGGTAAGGATTCACTTCCCAGCTCCCGCAATCGTTCTTTCCATCGATAATTTGCACGAATACGTGATGTTCGATGTTTCCAATCGTTTTGCATCGACGGTAGGTAAGGATTCACTTCCCAGCTCCCGCAATCGTTGTTTCTATCGATAATTAGCACGAATACGTAATGTTCGATGTTTTCAATCGTTTTGCATCAACGGTAGGTAAGGATTCACTTCCCGGCTCCCGCAATCGTTCTTACCATCGATAATTTGCACGAATACGTGCTATTCGAAGTTTCCAATCGTTTTGCATCGACGGTAGGTAAGGATTCACTTCCCAGCTCCCGCAATCGTTCTTTCTATCGATAATTTGCACGAATACGTTATGTTCGATGTTTCCAATCGTTTTGCATCAACGTTAGGTAAGCATTCACTTCCCGGCTCCCGCAATCGTTCTTTCCATCGATAATTTGCACGAATACGTGCTATTCGATGTTTCCAATCGTTTTGCATCGACGGTAGGTAAGGATTCACTTCCCAGCTCCCGCATCGTTCTTTCTATCGATAATTTGCACGAATACGTAATGTTCGATATTTCCAATCGTTTTGCATCAACGGTATGCTTACCTACCGTTGATGCAAAACGATTGGAAACATCGAATGGCACGTATTCGTGCAAATTATCGATGGAAAGAACGATTGCGGGAGCTGGGAAGTGAATCCTTACCTAACGTTGATGCAAAACGATTGGAAACATCGAACATCACGTATTCGTGCAAATTATCGATGGAAAGAACGATTGCGGGAACCGGGAAGTGAATCCTTACCTAACGTTGATGCAAAACGATTGGAAACATCGAACATCACGTATTCGTGCCAATTATCGATAGAAAGAACGATTGCGGGAGCCGGGAAGTGAATCCTTACCTACCGTCGATGCAAAACGATTGGAAACATCGAACATCACGTATTCGTGCAAATTATCGATGGAAAGAACGATTGCGGGAACCGGGAAGTGAATCCTTACCTAACGTTGATGCAAAACGATTGGATAATTGGCACGAATACGTGATGTTCGATGTTTCCAATCGTTTTGCATCGACGGTAGGTAAGGATTCACTTCCCGGCTCCCGCAATCGTTCTTACCATCGATAATTTGCACGAATACGTGCTATTCGATGTTTCCAATCGTTTTGCATCGACGGTAGGTAAGGATTCACTTCCCAGCTCCCGCAATCGTTGTTTCTATCGATAATTAGCACGAATACGTAATGTTCGATTTTTCAATCGTTTTGCATCAACGGTAGGTAAGGATTCACTTCCCGGCTCCCGCAATCGTTCTTACCATCGATAATTTGCACGAATACGTGCTATTCGATGTTTCCAATCGTTTTGCATCAACGGTAGGTTAGTATTCACTTCCCAGCTCCCGCAAACGTTCTTTCTATGGATAATTTACACGAATACGTAATGTTCGATGTTTGCAATCGTTTTGCATCAACGTTAGGTAACGATTCACTTCCCAGCTCCCGCAATCGTTCTTTCTATGGATAATTTGCACGAATACGTAATGTTCGATGTTTGCAATTGTTTTTCATCGACTGTAGGTAAGGATTCACTTCCCGGCTACCGCAATCGTTCTTTCCATAGATAATTTGCACGAATACGTGCTATTCGATGTTTCCAATCGTTTTGCATCAACGTTAGGTAAGGATTCACTTCCCAGCTCCCGCAATCGTTCTTTCTATCGATAATTTGCACGAATACGTTATGTTCGGAATTTCCAATCGCTTTGAATCAACGGTATGCTTACCTACCGTTGATGCACAACGATTGGAAACATCGAATGGCACGTATTCGTGCAAATTATCGATGGAAAGAACCATTGCGGGAGCTGGGAAGTGAATCCTTACCTACCGTCGATGCAAAACGATTGGAAACATCGAATGGCACGTATTCGTGCAAATTATCGATGGAAAGAACCATTGCGGGAGCTGGGAAGTGAATCCTTACCTACCGTCGATGCAAAACGATTGGATAATTGGCACGAATACGTGATGTTCGATGTTTCCAATCGTTTTGCATCAACGTTAGGTAAGGATTCACTTCCCGGCTCCCGCAATCGTTCTTTCCATAGATAATTTGCACGAAGACGTGCTATTCGATGTTTCCAATCGTTTTGCATCAACGCTAGGTAAGGATTCACTTCCCAGCTCCCGCAATCGTTCTTTCCATCGATAATTTGCACGAATACGTGATGTTCGATGTTTCCAATCGTTTTGCATCGACGGTAGGTAAGGATTCACTTCCCAGCTCCCGCAATCGTTGTTTCTATCGATAATTAGCACGAATACGTAATGTTCGATGTTTTCAATCGTTTTGCATCAACGGTAGGTAAGGATTCACTTCCCGGCTCCCGCAATCGTTCTTACCATCGATAATTTGCACGAATACGTGCTATTCGAAGTTTCCAATCGTTTTGCATCGACGGTAGGTAAGGATTCACTTCCCAGCTCCCGCAATCGTTCTTTCTATCGATAATTTGCACGAATACGTTATGTTCGATGTTTCCAATCGTTTTGCATCAACGTTAGGTAAGCATTCACTTCCCGGCTCCCGCAATCGTTCTTTCCATCGATAATTTGCACGAATACGTGCTATTCGATGTTTCCAATCGTTTTGCATCGACGGTAGGTAAGGATTCACTTCCCAGCTCCCGCATCGTTCTTTCTATCGATAATTTGCACGAATACGTAATGTTCGATATTTCCAATCGTTTTGCATCAACGGTAGGTAAGCATACCGCAAAACGATTGGAAACATCGAATGGCACGTATTCGTGCAAATTATCGATGGAAAGAACGATTGCGGGAGCTGGGAAGTGAATCCTTACCTAACGTTGATGCAAAACGATTGGAAACATCGAACATCACGTATTCGTGCAAATTATCGGTGGAAAGAACGATTGCGGGAACCGGGAAGTGAATCCTTACCTAACGTTGATGCAAAACGATTGGAAACATCGAACATCACGTATTCGTGCCAATTATCGATAGAAAGAACGATTGCGGGAGCCGGGAAGTGAATCCTTACCTAACGTCGATGCAAAACGATTGGAAACATCGAATAGCACGTATTCGTGCAAATTATCGATGGAAAGAACGATTGCGGGAGCCGGGAAGTGAATCCTTACCTAACGTTGATGCAAAACGATTGGAAACATCGAACATCACGTATTCGTGCCAATTATCCAATCGTTTTGCATCGACGGTAGGTAAGGATTCACTTCCCAGGTCCCGCAATCGATCTTTCTATCGATAATTTGCACGAATACGTGATGTTCGATGTTTCCAATCGTTTTGCATCGACGGTAGGTAAGGATTCACTTCCCGGCTCCCGCAATCGTTCTTACCATCGATAATTTGCACGAATACGTGCTATTCGTTGTTTCCAATCGTTTTGCATCAACGTTAGGTAAGGATTCACTTCCCGGCTCCCGCAATCGTTCTTTCCATCGATAATTTGCACGAATACGTGCTATTCGATGTTTGCAATCGTTTTGCATCGACGGTAGGTAAGGATTCACTTCCCAGCTGCCGCAATCGTTGTTTCTATCGATAATTAGCACGAATACGTAATGTTCGATTTTTCAATCGTTTTGCATCAACGGTAGGTAAGGATTCACTTCCCGGCTCCCGCAATCGTTCTTACCATCGATAATTTGCACGAATACGTGCTATTCGATGTTTCCAATCGTTTTGCATCAACGGTAGGTAAGTATTCACTTCCCAGCTCCCGCAAACGTTCTTTCTATGGATAATTTACACGAATACGTAATGTTCGATGTTTGCAATTGTTTTGCATCAACGTTAGGTAAGGATTCACTTCCCAGCTCCCGCAATCGTTCTTTCTATCGATAATTTGCACGAATACGTGATGTTCGATGTTTCCAATCGTTTTGCATCAACGATAGGTAAGGATTCACATCCCGGCTCCCGCAATCGTTCTTACCATCGATAATTTGCACGAATACGTGCTATTCGATGTTTCCAATCGTTTTGCATCAACGGTAGGTAAGTATTCACTTCCCAGCTCCGGCAAACGTTCTTTCTATGGATAATTTGCACGAATACGTAATGTTCGATGTTTGCAATCGTTTTGCATCAACGGTAGGTAAGGATTCACTTCCCGGCTCCCGCAATCGTTCTTTCCATAGATAATTTGCACGAATACGTGCTATTCGATGTTTCCAATCGTTTTGCATCAACGCTAGGTAAGGATTCACTTCCCAGCTCCCGCAATCGTTCTTTCCATCGATAATTTGCACGAATACGTGATGTTCGATGTTTCCAATCGTTTTGCATCGACGGTAGGTAAGGATTCACTTCCCAGCTCCCGCAATCGTTGTTTCTATCGATAATTAGCACGAATACGTAATGTTCGATGTTTTCAATCGTTTTGCATCAACGGTAGGTAAGGATTCACTTCCCGGCTCCCGCAATCGTTCTTACCATCGATAATTTGCACGAATACGTGCTATTCGAAGTTTCCAATCGTTTTGCATCGACGGTAGGTAAGGATTCACTTCCCAGCTCCCGCAATCGTTCTTTCTATCGATAATTTGCACGAATACGTTATGTTCGATGTTTCCAATCGTTTTGCATCAACGTTAGGTAAGCATTCACTTCCCGGCTCCCGCAATCGTTCTTTCCATCGATAATTTGCACGAATACGTGCTATTCGATGTTTCCAATCGTTTTGCATCGACGGTAGGTAAGGATTCACTTCCCAGCTCCCGCAATGGTTCTTTCCATCGATAATTTGCACGAATACGTGCCATTCGATGTTTCCAATCGTTGTGCATCAACGGTAGGTAAGCATACCGTTGATTCAAAGCGATTGGAAATTCCGAACATAACGTATTCGTGCAAATTATCCATTGTGACGTGCCGTCATTTTTTTGCCGCATGTCGGCTCACATTTTTCTTCCTTTATTTACTATATCCACTGCCTGTGAACAAACAAACTCTCTTATTACTCCAACCCATCGCTAGTCAAACGAGGTACTTACCTTATGTTGCGCTTCTCATCATCGATTACCTGTGAACAAATAAACTCTCTTATTACTCCTACCCATCGCTAGTCAAACGAGATACTTACCTTACATTACATTTCTCATCATCGACTGCTTT
Source organism: Nomada ferruginata (assembly GCA_963583965.1). Taxonomy (NCBI): domain Eukaryota; kingdom Metazoa; phylum Arthropoda; class Insecta; order Hymenoptera; family Apidae; genus Nomada; species Nomada ferruginata. Next base: position 3,960,252 of record OY757218.1, read on the forward strand.
CGAACAAATAAATTCCTCTCATAAGATACTCACCTTATATTTCTCTTCTCATCACCGACTACCTGCAAACAAATAAAATCTCTAAATATTCCAACTCATCGCTACACAAAACACCATTACCTTAAACGAAGAACAACGACACTCGAGAGAAGCCCTCACTCCACGAGGAAGAAACCCCTTTTGCGTCCCAAGAGAAGCCCTCACTCCACGAGGAAGAAACCCCTTTTGCGTCCCAAGAGAAGCCCTCACTCCACGAGGAAGAAACCCCTTTCGCGTCCCAAGAGAAGCCCTCACTCCACGAGGAAGAAAACCCCTTTCGAATCCTCTCGAGTATATCGCTACAATATGATCAAATCAAATAACACACCCGAACCTACAATACAAAAGACGCATAATTAACCAATACAATTTATTACAATATTTTATTACAAAACGATATCATCAAACAACCTATCCGAATTCACCATATAACAATATTGTAATTAACTAATATAATTTATTTTAACCAATCTCGGTACAATGGAGAACCCCTGCCGGTTGAGGATCACTGGCATTCCAGAGCAATCGACTCCAGTAGCAGTCAACATACCACGCATACCACGCATACCAGACATACCACGCATACCACGCATACCAGACATACCACGCATACCAGACATTCCTCGCATACCAGAGATTCCAGGGATGGGTATAAATAAGCCGGCACCACCTGAATAGTCAGTAGTCAATCATCAGCAGTCAATCTTCAGTAGTCAATCATCAGCAGTCAATCTTCAGTAGTCAATCATCAGCAGTCAATCTTCAGTAGTCAATCGTCAGCAAGCGCCTACACATCAGTGAATCAATCTACAAGTGACAGTGAACGTTGATATACCGGTCTTGATTTTAGAATCATACAGTGAATTATTTCGATAAATACCTTAAGGAACATAGAATTCTTTCACGACTTATTTCGATAAATATCTTAAAGAACATAGAATAATTCCACGATTTATTTCGATAAATATCTTAAAGAACTTAGAATAATTTCACGATTTATTTCAATAAATACCTTAAGGAACATAGAATAATTCCGCGATTTATTTCGATAAATATCTTAAAGAATTTAGAATAATTTCACGATTTATTTCAATAAATACCTTAAGGAACATAGAATTAATTCCACGATTTATTTCAATAAATACCTTAATGAACATAGAATTATTTCACGACTTATTTCGATACATACCTTAAGGAACTTAGAATAATTTCACGATTTATTTCAATAAATACCTTAAGGAACATAGAATTATTTCACGACTTATTTCAATAAATACCTCAACGAACTTCGAAGTATTCTTGACTTATTCTAATAAATACAATAAGCCAGTGAACCTCAAGAAACTTTCGCGCAGCACCACAGCATTATTTATCGAATGCAGCTCCCTTACAATATTTGGGAAGAAGCCGAAGAAGAGGAGGACCAGGAATTTCAGGGTCCCTGGGACGGCGTCCTTCCCTCTGATTATCCAGAGATTTATAAACCCCTGCTAGACATTTGGTGTTCCACTATCGCCACAGTAGGAATATACATAAGCGACTGGGGCCGAATTTGCATCAACTGTTACAATCAGTTGACCCCCATACAAGGACAAGCATATCAATCAGGAGGTTGGCATGACATGAGCACTGCCGAAGAAGCCCAACGCATTTCCATTTGTGCACACTGCAACAACGAAATCTCCTCCATCCGCCCAGCATCTCAGTGCGCAGAGTGCACAGAACAGTACTTCGAAATAACAGCGGAAGAGCTGTGGCAAGTACAATCGGGACAAGTACTCGAGGTGCTCACCCGATGGTAAAAATTATACGTGTCTACCCGAGGATCGCAAACCCGACATTGCAGCTCGGTGAGTCGTTTTATTATTTCGTTCCTTACGAGGTTTCGTTCACATTTCTCAATATTGTTTGGAATCCGAGGAATTGGTATTGCTGCAGATCAATCCTTCCGCAGTAATAGTACGGCACTCCTAACTTCCTTTCCCTTCCTTTCTTTACTTACCTTTCCTCTCGGCGTGCGCGAATCTTGCATTCGACCCCGAGGTATTTCCTTTCCTTTCTTTACTTACCTTTCCTCTCGGCGTGCGCGAATCTTGCATTCGACCCCGAGGTATTTCCTTTCCTTTCTTTACTTACCTTTCCTCTCGGCGTGCGCGAATCTTGCATTCGACCCCGAGGTATTTCCTTTCCTTTCTTTACTTACCTTTCCTCTCGGCGTGCGCGAATCTTGCATTCGACCCCGAGGTATTTCCTTTCCTTTCTTTACTTACCTTTCCTCTCGGCGTGCGCGAATCTTGCATTCGACCCCGAGATTCTTCCTTTTTCTTTACTTACCTTTCCTCTCGGCGTGCGCGAATCTTGCATTCGACCCCGAGGTATTTCCTTTCCTTTCTTTACTTACCTTTCCTCTCGGCGTGCGCGAATCTTGCATTCGACCCCGAGGTATTTCCTTTCCTTTCTTTACTTACCTTTCCTCTCGGCGTGCGCGAATCTTGCATTCGACCCCGAGATTCTTAATTTTATCTACTTACCTTTCCTCTCGGCGTGCGCGAATTTTGTATTCGACCCCGAGATTCTTCCTTTTCCTTTACTTACCTTTCCTCTCGGCGTGCGCGAATCTTGCATTCGACCCCGAGATTCTTAATTTTATCTACTTACCTTTCCTCTCGGCGTGCGCGAATTTTGTATTCGACCCCGAGATTCTTCCTTTTCCTTTACTTACCTTTCCTCTCGGCGTGCGCGAATCTTGCATTCGACCCCGAGATTCTTCCTTTTCTCTACTTACCTTTCCTCTCGGCGTGCGCGAATCTTGAATTCGACCCCGAGAACCTACGTTCACCTTCCCCATTCAATTTCCGTTCCTCATCCTGCGTGCGTACAGTATGTCTCTTCCGGAAGTAACCTGGAACGTGACATATTAAACTGGTGACAGCGGTGGGATATTCGAAAATTCAATCCCACAATTGCCTTTAAAACGATAAACGAAGATTGAAGCGGTGGGATATTCGAAAATTCAATCCCACAATTGCCTTTAAAACGATAAACGAAGATTGAAGCGGTGGGATATTCGAAAATTCAATCCCACAATTGCCTTTAAAAAGATAAACGAAGATTGAAGCGGTGGGATATTCGAAAATTCAATCCCACAATTGCCTTCAAAACGACAATTAAAGCTTGAAACGCTTTAATATCAAAATTTTGATACGTGTTCTGAACATTAATCACCTACGACTAGATAACCGCCATATCACAACCCCCTCGCGCATATATATAAAACAAAATATATGTATATACATTAGTTCACCTCGCTCAAACACATACATAAAATACCATGTCGCTGTACGGTGACGCCGACGGATCCAACCCCCTCGCTACCCCCGTCGAGGATGCTAACAGAGCCATCGACGCGTCGACCGCCGCGTTGCAAGATAAATTGAATCTCCTGCGCGAAAAACAAGCTCAAATCGAAGAGCATTACGAATTATTCATGAACAAGCAAATGCGACCTGTTAGTCCAGCCGACGATTTGGTGCAGGAAGAACAAACACACCAAACCGCCTCCGGGTTGGAAAACCTCGCAAAACAAATAGCCTGTCTGCAGGACGCAGTGGACGCGCTAACAAGAAAACAGCGCATTAAAACACATTTTGAAACCCCTGCCTCCGGTTACCGCGAAGGAAACCCGCGTAACGACGCGTTTATCGAACCGACAATGTACGGAAAACTTCAGGTCACTCTGAAGGATGCCGTCGAGACGGTACCGCGCTTCGATGGACATAACATGTCGATCCTGCAATTTGCGAGAGCGTGCAGACGAGCTCGAGAAATGATCCCTCCCGCGTCCGAACCTCAGTTAGCGCGCTTATTAAGGAACCGTTTACAAAACCACGCGTACTTGGTCGTGGAGGATTACTGCTTTGATACGGTTAACGCATTCATCGGCAGACTAAAAACGGTGTTCGCCCCCGCTAAAACTTCCGATCACTACCGCGGCGAACTAGCTAACATCATAATTGGAAGAAATGAACACATTTTGGATTATATTTCAAGAGTAAAAGACTTGAAATTCGCCATCACCGACGAAGACGCTGATTATTATCGAAACTCAAGGACGGCGTTATACGATGTCGATCAGCTAGCGTTAAGATCATTTTTAGACGGACTTCCCCTTTCAATGCGCACTCAGATGGACCCCACGACATTGACGTCCTTGGATGAAGCATCCGACAGAGCGGTCCGAGTAGCGAAATTGATCGAGCGCGATCGCCGCCGGTTTATGGGAGAAAGGACACACCGCACTCTATGCCAACTATGCAATCGGGAAGGACACGACGCGCGATCGTGCAGGACCTACCCGACTAATAATCATCCGCCCCTTGCGCGGGTCCCGGAACGATATAACGAAAGAGGTTTCGACCGTCTACACCCAACGACGGATCATAATACGCCACGTCGACCTGAGACGCGAACCTGCAACTACTGCGGGAGAATAGGGCACTTGGCCGCGGAATGCCGTAAGAAAATGCGCGATCAAAACATGTCGGGAAACGACCAGCCCCCACGAGATTACAGGGAGGCGCCTCGTGGAACGGGCAGGACAAATGCGCATCCGATAAATACATTCCGGCCTACGAACCAACTCCGCCCAGAATCGCCAAGGTGCACCTCTCCCCCTACAACAATGTTCCCTCCATCAACGTCCGCAGCCCGCAATTAAACTTTCCCACGGACTTGATGATCGACACGGGAGCAGAGGTAAACTTAATAAAACAATCGTGCATCACGACGCCCTGCGAGATCGACAGGGACAACGTAATCGATTTAATCGGAATCACCGAAAACATGGTGCCCACCCTAGGCACCCTCACAGCAAATTTATTCAACTACCCCGTACAATTTCACGTCGTTGAAGACACTATACCCCTACGCTATCAAGGGTTATTGGGTTCGGGATTCCTAACCGAAAGTGGAGTAACGGTGGATTTCAAAAATAGATGGCTAGCGTTTAATGGCAATTTCGTCCCTTTCAACAAAATCGACGAAGTAACAGTACCCCCGAGAACCAGCGTGGTCGCACAAGCGACAGTTACTAACCCTGAAATCGAGGAAGGATATATTCCACGCATAGACATAGGAGAAGGGCTATACGCAGGACAAGCCCTAGTGCGAAACCAGGATGGCAAGGCAAATATACGAATCATTAACACCAACGAGCAACCGGCGATTATCCGGATACCCCCAGTCCAGCTGGAGAAATTTGAAGAAGCTCCCATAACGTACCCCCAAGTGAAGCATACCGAGGAAGCCGTGACTCCGAAGCAAACCGAAGACACGATGAACCCCCACTCTCAAAAGGGCAACCGGCCCATCCCCCTTAGCGAAACCCTCATAGAAGGAAGAACCCAGCGAAACGGACAAAGGTCCACACCCCTCGTATGCCAAATTGCGGATCAGAAGGTAGCATATCAAATTAACCCCACAGAAGGATTACAAGGGTCCACACCCGCCGAAACCCCTTACAGGGACGAGCTCACCCAACAAACACGAGTCGCAGAGATACTCGACCTCATATCCCCGAAGGACCTCAATCGGGAAGAAGAGGATCACGTCCGACAACTCGTCAGCAAATATGAAGACGTATTCCACTTGCCCAGCGAACCCCTAGGCCATACGCACGCCATTAGCCACTCCATAGAAACCACAGACTCGATTCCGGTGTTTACTAAACAATACCGCTTCCCTCCTATTCACAAGGAAGAAATCCGTACACAAATGGAGCAACTGCTGAAGAAGGAAATTATCAAACCATCCGTCTCCCCGTACAGTTCGCCTCTCTGGATAGTTCCAAAAAAGCCAGGAGCCGACGGGAAACGAAAATGGAGAATGGTGATTGACTATCGCCACCTTAATCAAAAAACAGTTCCAGACGCGTACCCGCTCCCAAATATTATAGATATACTCGATCAGCTCGGCAGCGCCAAGTATTTTTCAGTGTTCGATCTTGTTTCTGGTTTTCACCAAATCCCTATGAAACCAGAACACGCGCAGAAAACTGCGTTCTCGGCCCCACACGGGCATTACGAATTCTCAAGAATGCCCTTCGGATTACGCAACGCACCCGCGACGTTCCAGCGACTTATGGATCACGTCCTTTCAGGGCTGCAAGGGTCCGAAATGTTCGTCTACTTAGATGATATTGTTATCTATTGCAGTTCAATTAGTGAACACGAAATCAAATTTCGAAGGCTCGCCAATAGGCTGCGCGAAGCTAACCTAAAATTACAACCCTGTAAATGCCAATTTTTACGAAAGGAAGTGGCGTATCTGGGCCACGTCCTCACGCAGGACGGCGTAAGACCCGATCCTCAGAAGATAATCTCCGTCACGAATTATCCTGCACCCCGCACATCAAAAGGTATTAAACAATTCCTAGGATTGACCGGGTATTATAGGCGATTTATCCCAGACTTCTCGAAGGAAGCGCGACCCCTCACGACACTCCTTAGAAAGGGGACAACCTTCGTTTGGGATGTGCAGCAACAAAAATCCTTCGAGTATCTCAAGGACAAGTTGGTCAGTGAACCTATTTTGCAATTTCCCGACTTCGAAAAGGAATTCCACCTCACGACGGACGCGTCCGATTATGCTGTGGGAGGCGTAATTTCTCAAACTTACGCGGATAAGGAACTCCCCCTTGCATATGCATCCAGACTGCTGTGCCAAGCTGAAGTGAATTACTCCACCATCGAGAAGGAACTCCTTGCAATAGTATACTGCACCAGCCATTTCCGACCATACCTATACGGAAAAAAATTCATCCTATACACGGATCACCAGCCGTTGGTCTGGCTCCATAGAGTCAAGGACCCAACGTCCCGACTCGTTCGATGGCGGCTAAAACTAGCCGAATTCGATTATGAAATACAATACCAACCGGGGAAATCTAATAAGGTAGCCGACGCGCTCTCCCGTAATCCCCCCGAAAAAACGACAGCAGTTACCTGTCCTATCCGCCCACGATCGAGTTCCGACTCAGACGCAGAACTATTCCTCGGACCTGAAAACAGAAAACGGCCCAGATATCATGGACCCGTACATTTGCATTGGGAAACAGGACGAGAAAGCTCTACAGACTCGGACGAACCTATTTTTAGTCACCCCAACCCTCCGAGGAGACTCCAACACAAAGATATCTCGGACATGGAACCGACGCCACCGCTACAATCAGTCCGCAATACGCCATCCACCAGCAGAGCTGAACCAGAATTTCAGCCTATCAGCCGAACCGAAATGCATCCAGAAGAAGGAACTGATACGCCTCCTAATCTCCCCGTCAGTATAGACGACGACTCTACAGGAGAATCGGACGATGGCCTCACGGATAGCGACCAACCGGAAACCACTCCGCAAAACCCGAACTACAGCGGCACCATTCGCGTCAGTCCGGACCCCTTGGTCGTCCAACACGGGCCCGTAATAATCTTTTTGGCCGCAGATGGCAACCCCTGTGACAATGGAGGAGAGAATCTAAGAAGGCACGCAGATCTCCCTATTAGAAGAGACCTCACGCTCGGGCGAGCACGCGTACTGAAACACAGAGGAAAAACGGTCATTGGCCTAGTCGTCAAGGAGAAAGCCAACTTCCCAGTGGATCCAGGAATCTTCCATAGTGCTACCGATTCATTGAAGGACGTCGTACGAGAATTGCGATTGTCATCAGCAAGCATCGCAAAAACTCCGCAAATTGGAACCCTCACCTGGGAAGAAATAATATACGAAATACGCTCTAAACTAATAGAGGAAAACTTACAACTAACAATTTGCACGCAAACGGTGCAAATACCCGACGCAATTCTAAGGTTACCCATTATTCAAGACAACCACTCTTCAGCCGTAGGAGGACACAGAGGAGTAACAAAAACGATAAAAAGAATCCGCCAAAATTATTACTGGCAAGGATTGAAGCAACAAGTGAGGATATACATAAAAAGTTGCATGCTGTGCCAGAAAAAGAAATTAGTACGGGTCAAAACTCGACAACCAATGATTTTAACCGACACCCCTGGGGCAGCATTCGACAAGATCGGTATGGACATAGTAGGTCCTCTCCCTATATCACCATCCGGGAATACATACATATTAACGATGCAAGATCTGCTCACAAAATACTTTGTATGCGCACCACTGAAGGGCACCACCTCCCTGGAAGTTGCCGACGCCTTCATAAAGAATTTAATATGCCGATTCGGCGCACCAAAAGCCGTTCTCACCGACCAAGGATCGAACTTCATCAGCGCGTTTATGAAAACCATTGCCCGTAAATTCAGGATCGCACAATGTAAGACCACCGCGTTCCATCCCCAATCAAATGGATCCTTAGAAAGATCTCATATAGTGTTAGTAGAATTTTTGAAAATGTACGTGAGTCAAAACGACGATTGGGATAGCTGGACCGATCTCGCGGCATTCTCCTACAATACAAGTTTCCATGAAGGTACGGGCTATACTCCACATGAATTAGTCTTCGGAAAAATAGCACGGGTCCCCGCCCAACAGCGGCCGGTCGAACCCCCAGACGACGAAACCTACGGGGGTTACCTCTCGCGATTAACGGAGTGCATTAATGAATTACAAAATCTCGCCGCGGATAGATTAAAACGCGCTAAAGAAAGGTACAAAATGTATTACGATCGTCGTATAAACGAGGAAACCTTCCAAGCCGGAGACGAGGTGTTTGTAATAAAAAATAGCCGCAAGGGTAAATTCGCGGATCATTACACTGGCCCGCACAAGGTCATTGAAGTACTTCCTCAGCACAACCTAAAGATTTCGTGGAATAACAGCTACAAGGTTATTCATGCGAACAAAGCGCGGAAAATCACCCACTAAAAATCAACACGTATCGATATCCTCTTGGATATCGCTCCCCCCTTTCCCCCTTTTTACATACCGCCAGTAGCACTAAATTTACCCACGACAAATCTTGAAACACCAATTAAATTCTACGTGTCGATATCCTCTTGGATATCGCTCCCCCTTTTTCTCCCCCCCTTTTAATTTTCATTTCTTTCAGACGGTATTTCTAATTTTCTCCAAAATAATTCTCAGGATCAAATCTGAATTAACACCGCACGTCGATATCCCCTTGGATATCGCCCCTCCCCCTTATCGCCCTTCATCACAGTCTCGCACTTGCAAAAATTTAATACAAACTATCAACACGCGTCGATATCCCTTCGGATATCGCTCCTCCCCTTATACCTATACACTATATACTCTAAAAAATTACACTTACATAAAAATTGATATCTTATTTAATTTACATTAAAATTAATACAAAAACACCAATAATAAGATACAGATATAGGCGTATATGTATATATCAGTCATGTAAATATAACTTAGGATTACGAAGTGAAACGAATGTATATACATATATAGTTGTGTTAAACCTTAGCCAACCCGCCACATTAATAATATTTCGATAAAAGTCACAATAGGTTGAGAACCACTGCAGAAATACGCGACATTCCTGGCATACCAACATTCTTAGCATTCCTGGCATACCAACATTCTTAGCATTCCTGGCATACCAACATTCTTAGCATTCCTAGCATACTAACATTCTTCGCATTCCAACTCTCCTATAAGTGCGAGTCCGCGCCACGTGTTTCACCATTCGAGTACAACCATGCCCGGAAACAACCGCAACCGAAAACGCTGCAAGGCTGCCGGCACTTATTGCCGCGCAGCCAGGAAGAAAATTCCACCATTAACACGCCGTAAGGCGCTCCCTAAAATTTTAGTGGACGAAATTTTGCCGGCCAGAAGAAAAATTTCGTTTGTACGGTCCCCGGTCAACGCGGAAGCCCCGATAATGGAATCGCCCACGAGAACCGCCACCGTACCGACCACGGAACAGGCGAAAACCGAGACTCGCGTGGAAGTTGTAAGTGACACTTGCACAATTATCACTTACCACGAAGGCGACGCAGCCACCGCCGTCGACGAGCATTTTAAACGTTCCCTGGCACATCTAGAGGTGAGTATGCCACCTGTTCATCACCCGCAGGAACCGGCGGCAATGGTTCAATTTGCCTTACAGGCGACGATTCCGCCACCCCCGCCAGTCATTGAAGTGTTGGACACCTCCACCGCCTTCCGAGTAGAGCACGGCGCTTTAGAGGAATCGGTATTATTAGAAGTGTGCGACATACACTTCACCCCCGCGCATACCCCAAATGCTCCTCCAGTCGAGCAGGAATCGGCGCAGCTCGAGTGGCTCGACATCCTGCTCGACTTTAACGATTTACCTTAATTATTTAACCTTATTAATTAATCCTACGTTTAATTCATACTATATTAATCTTCCTTATATCTACCCTACTTAATTATTAACACTATTACTTATTCCTAAATTCAATTTTTGCTAAGCCTAAGCTAACCTACTATAACAAAAAAAATTCAAAAACACAAAAAGAAAACAAATAATTTAATTACTAGGGAGCTGTGATGTAATCGCTGGACTGCCCCTGCGGCAATGCGACGTCCACCATTTACTGAGCCCACAAATATATCCATTTTATTTTATTTTTATCATGCAATACTTACCTTCTTATTAACCATTCTAACATGTTAAACTTTTATTCTTTTCAAAATAATTACTAAGTTCATTTCGTTCAACTAATGAAAATAATTATAGTTTAATCAATATATCTCCTACTAACAACGAGAGAAAACAAAGACGGTTCGTTCCGAAATACTCCACCCTCAATTTTAATCCGTCTAATTAAGGAGACATAACTTAATTTTACACTGATTTGTTTTACTCTGATACAATAATAAAAAAAAAAAAATATATATTTTTAGTTATCAGGCAAGGTTATAATTATTTTATGAAATCACAACGCAAAAGCAATAAACGGAAACAAGCTTTTATTTTATTTAAACATACATAAATTTCACTTCACATAAGGGAAAACAATTTCATTGAATATCCTTTACCTGCTACTAATACAGGATTAAGGGAAAAGGTTATTTTTCGTTCAAGCCACGTCTCCCGCTAAAGAAATGCAGGCATTTCTTAAAATAAGGGGGGAGGTGTGACGTGCCGTCATTTTTTTGCCGCATGTCGGCTCACATTTTTCTTCCTTTATTTACTATATCCACTGCCTGTGAACAAACAAACTCTCTTATTACTCCAACCCATCGCTAGTCAAACGAGGTACTTACCTTATGTTGCGCTTCTCATCATCGATTACCTGTGAACAAATAAACTCTCTTATTACTCCTACCCATCGCTAGTCAAACGAGATACTTACCTTACATTACATTTCTCATCATCGACTGCTTTCGAACAAATAAATTCCTCTCATAAGATACTCACCTTATATTTCTCTTCTCATCACCGACTACCTGCAAACAAATAAAATCTCTAAATATTCCAACTCATCGCTACACAAAACACCATTACCTTAAACGAAGAACAACGACACTCGAGAGAAGCCCTCACTCCACGAGGAAGAAACCCCTTTTGCGTCCCAAGAGAAGCCCTCACTCCACGAGGAAGAAACCCCTTTTGCGTCCCAAGAGAAGCCCTCACTCCACGAGGAAGAAACCCCTTTCGCGTCCCAAGAGAAGCCCTCACTCCACGAGGAAGAAAACCCCTTTCGAATCCTCTCGAGTATATCGCTACAATATGATCAAATCAAATAACACACCCGAACCTACAATACAAAAGACGCATAATTAACCAATACAATTTATTACAATATTTTATTACAAAACGATATCATCAAACAACCTATCCGAATTCACCATATAACAATATTGTAATTAACTAATATAATTTATTTTAACCAATCTCGGTACAATGGAGAACCCCTGCCGGTTGAGGATCACTGGCATTCCAGAGCAATCGACTCCAGTAGCAGTCAACATACCACGCATACCACGCATACCAGACATACCACGCATACCACGCATACCAGACATACCACGCATACCAGACATTCCTCGCATACCAGAGATTCCAGGGATGGGTATAAATAAGCCGGCACCACCTGAATAGTCAGTAGTCAATCATCAGCAGTCAATCTTCAGTAGTCAATCATCAGCAGTCAATCTTCAGTAGTCAATCATCAGCAGTCAATCTTCAGTAGTCAATCGTCAGCAAGCGCCTACACATCAGTGAATCAATCTACAAGTGACAGTGAACGTTGATATACCGGTCTTGATTTTAGAATCATACAGTGAATTATTTCGATAAATACCTTAAGGAACATAGAATTCTTTCACGACTTATTTCGATAAATATCTTAAAGAACATAGAATAATTCCACGATTTATTTCGATAAATATCTTAAAGAACTTAGAATAATTTCACGATTTATTTCAATAAATACCTTAAGGAACATAGAATAATTCCGCGATTTATTTCGATAAATATCTTAAAGAATTTAGAATAATTTCACGATTTATTTCAATAAATACCTTAAGGAACATAGAATTAATTCCACGATTTATTTCAATAAATACCTTAATGAACATAGAATTATTTCACGACTTATTTCGATACATACCTTAAGGAACTTAGAATAATTTCACGATTTATTTCAATAAATACCTTAAGGAACATAGAATTATTTCACGACTTATTTCAATAAATACCTCAACGAACTTCGAAGTATTCTTGACTTATTCTAATAAATACAATAAGCCAGTGAACCTCAAGAAACTTTCGCGCAGCACCACAGCATTATTTATCGAATGCAGCTCCCTTACAATATTTGGGAAGAAGCCGAAGAAGAGGAGGACCAGGAATTTCAGGGTCCCTGGGACGGCGTCCTTCCCTCTGATTATCCAGAGATTTATAAACCCCTGCTAGACATTTGGTGTTCCACTATCGCCACAGTAGGAATATACATAAGCGACTGGGGCCGAATTTGCATCAACTGTTACAATCAGTTGACCCCCATACAAGGACAAGCATATCAATCAGGAGGTTGGCATGACATGAGCACTGCCGAAGAAGCCCAACGCATTTCCATTTGTGCACACTGCAACAACGAAATCTCCTCCATCCGCCCAGCATCTCAGTGCGCAGAGTGCACAGAACAGTACTTCGAAATAACAGCGGAAGAGCTGTGGCAAGTACAATCGGGACAAGTACTCGAGGTGCTCACCCGATGGTAAAAATTATACGTGTCTACCCGAGGATCGCAAACCCGACATTGCAGCTCGGTGAGTCGTTTTATTATTTCGTTCCTTACGAGGTTTCGTTCACATTTCTCAATATTGTTTGGAATCCGAGGAATTGGTATTGCTGCAGATCAATCCTTCCGCAGTAATAGTACGGCACTCCTAACTTCCTTTCCCTTCCTTTCTTTACTTACCTTTCCTCTCGGCGTGCGCGAATCTTGCATTCGACCCCGAGGTATTTCCTTTCCTTTCTTTACTTACCTTTCCTCTCGGCGTGCGCGAATCTTGCATTCGACCCCGAGGTATTTCCTTTCCTTTCTTTACTTACCTTTCCTCTCGGCGTGCGCGAATCTTGCATTCGACCCCGAGGTATTTCCTTTCCTTTCTTTACTTACCTTTCCTCTCGGCGTGCGCGAATCTTGCATTCGACCCCGAGGTATTTCCTTTCCTTTCTTTACTTACCTTTCCTCTCGGCGTGCGCGAATCTTGCATTCGACCCCGAGATTCTTCCTTTTTCTTTACTTACCTTTCCTCTCGGCGTGCGCGAATCTTGCATTCGACCCCGAGGTATTTCCTTTCCTTTCTTTACTTACCTTTCCTCTCGGCGTGCGCGAATCTTGCATTCGACCCCGAGGTATTTCCTTTCCTTTCTTTACTTACCTTTCCTCTCGGCGTGCGCGAATCTTGCATTCGACCCCGAGATTCTTAATTTTATCTACTTACCTTTCCTCTCGGCGTGCGCGAATTTTGTATTCGACCCCGAGATTCTTCCTTTTCCTTTACTTACCTTTCCTCTCGGCGTGCGCGAATCTTGCATTCGACCCCGAGATTCTTAATTTTATCTACTTACCTTTCCTCTCGGCGTGCGCGAATTTTGTATTCGACCCCGAGATTCTTCCTTTTCCTTTACTTACCTTTCCTCTCGGCGTGCGCGAATCTTGCATTCGACCCCGAGATTCTTCCTTTTCTCTACTTACCTTTCCTCTCGGCGTGCGCGAATCTTGAATTCGACCCCGAGAACCTACGTTCACCTTCCCCATTCAATTTCCGTTCCTCATCCTGCGTGCGTACAGTATGTCTCTTCCGGAAGTAACCTGGAACGTGACACCATAGAAAGAACGATTGCGGGAGCTGGGAAGTGAATACTTACCTAACGTTGATGCAAAACGATTGGAAACATCGAACACCACGTATTCGTGCAAATTATCGATGGAAAGAACGATTGCGGGAGCCGGGAAGTGATTCCTTACCTACCGTTGATGCTGTGACGTCTGCCGGCATCGCCTTAGACGTATTGATTTAGATCGTCGTCGGTAAAGAGAACGCCCTCCATACGTTCCTCTTCTAATTCTATTTCTAAGCGCCTGAAGTTGGTACGCAGGATTCGCCACCAGGTCGCCATCGTCGTCGTCGTCTTCGCGCAAGTGGTCGCCCCTTGGCCACTTCATATATATATAAGTTCCGATCCTGAATCCTTGCGTCTGGGGCAGGAGTCGACTGCAGCCCTACTGATGAGTCTAGGCGGTCGATTCCGAGACGAAACGCACATCCAAACTCCAATATCCTTTTTCCTTCCTCGACATGCCTCCTCTCCCCGGAGAAATTACGGTCCTCAGCAAGTTGTTGCAGCGGCGGGCTGGGTGACGTGGCAAGATCCCTACGTTGCGTCCCACCTTAGGGCCGGGACGTAACAAATTTGGTGACAGCGGTGGGATACTCGCCGAGGATAGGAGGGGAAGGAGCGTCGTTAAGATGCCTGAACGGCATCTTCCCCTAAGGATGGAGGTGTGACGTCTGCCGGCATCGCCTTAGACGTATTGATTTAGATCGTCGTCGGTAAAGAGAACGCCCTCCATACGTTCCTCTTCTAATTCTATTTCTAAGCGCCTGAAGTTGGTACGCAGGATTCGCCACCAGGTCGCCATCGTCGTCGTCGTCTTCGCGCAAGTGGTCGCCCCTTGGCCACTTCATATATATATAAGTTCCGATCCTGAATCCTTGCGTCTGGGGCAGGAGTCGACTGCAGCCCTACTGATGAGTCTAGGCGGTCGATTCCGAGACGAAACGCACATCCAAACTCCAATATCCTTTTTCCTTCCTCGACATGCCTCCTCTCCCCGGAGAAATTACGGTCCTCAGCAAGTTGTTGCAGCGGCGGGCTGGGTGACGTGGCAAGATCCCTACGTTGCGTCCCACCTTAGGGCCGGGACGTAACAATGCAAAACGATTGCAAACATCGAACATTACGTATTCGTGCAAATTATCCATAGAAAGAACGTTTGCCGGAGCTGGGAAGTGAATACTTACCTACCGTTGATGCAAAACGATTGGAAACATCGAATAGCACGTATTCGTGCAAATTATCGATGGTAAGAACGATTGCGGGAGCCGGGATGTGAATCCTTACCTAACGAAGATGCAAAACGATTGGAAACATCGAACATCACGTATTCGTGCAAATTATCGATAGAAAGAACGATTGCGGGAGCTGGGAAGTGAATCCTTACCTAACGTTGATGCAAAACAATTGCAAACATCGAACATTACGTATTCGTGTAAATTATCCATAGAAAGAACGTTTGCGGGAGCTGGGAAGTGAATACTTACCTACCGTTGATGCAAAACGATTGGAAACATCGAATAGCACGTATTCGTGCAAATTATCGATGGTAAGAACGATTGCGGGAGCCGGGAAGTGAATCCTTACCTACCGTTGATGCAAAACGATTGAAAAATCGAACATTACGTATTCGTGCTAATTATCGATAGAAACAACGATTGCGGCAGCTGGGAAGTGAATCCTTACCTAACGTTGATGCAAAACGATTGGAAACATCGAATAGCACGTATTCGTGCAAATTATCGATGGTAAGAACGATTGCGGGAGCCGGGAAGTGAATCCTTACCTACCGTCGATGCAAAACGATTGGATAATTGGCACGAATACGTGATGTTCGATGTTTCCAATCGTTTTGCATCGACGTTAGGTAAGGATTCACTTCCCGGCTCCCGCAATCGTTCTTTCTATGGATAATTTGCACGAATACGTAATGTTCGATGTTTGCAATCGTTTTGCATCGACTGTAGGTAAGGATTCACTTCCCAGCTCCCGCAATCGTTCTTTCTATCGATAATTTGCACGAATACGTGATGTTCGATGTTTCCAATCGTTTTGCATCAACGTTAGGTAAGGATCCACTTCCCGGCTCCCGCAATCGTTCTTTCCATCGATAATTTGCACGAATACGTGCTATTCGATGTTTCCAATCGTTTTGCATCGACGGTACGTAAGGATTCACTTCCCAGCTCCCGCAATCGTTCTTTCCATCGATAATTTGCACGAATACGTGCCATTCGATGTTTCCAATCGTTTTGCATCAACGGTAGGTAAGCATACCGTTGATGCAAAACGATTGGAAATATCGAACATTACGTATTCGTGCAAATTATCGATAGAAAGAACGATGCGGGAGCTGGGAAGTGAATCCTTACCTACCGTCGATGCAAAACGATTGGAAACATCGAATAGCACGTATTCGTGCAAATTATCGATGGAAAGAACGATTGCGGGTGCCGGGAAGTGAATGCTTACCTAACGTTGATGCAAAACGATTGGAAACATCGAACATAACGTATTCGTGCAAATTATCGATAGAAAGAACGATTGCGGGAGCTGGGAAGTGAATCCTCACCTACCGTCGATGCAAAACGATTGGAAACATCGAATAGCACGTATTCGTGCAAATTATCGATGGTAAGAACGATTGCGGGAGCCGGGAAGTGAATCCTTACCTACCGTTGATGCAAAACGATTGAAAACATCGAACATTACGTATTCGTGCTAATTATCGATAGAAACAACGATTGCGGGAGCTGGGAAGTGAATCCTTACCTACCGTCGATGCAAAACGATTGGAAACATCGAACATCACGTATTCGTGCAAATTATCGATGGAAAGAACGATTGCGGGAGCTGGGAAGTGAATCCTTACCTAGCGTTGATGCAAAACGATTGGAAACATCGAATAGCACGTATTCGTGCAAATTATCTATGGAAAGAACGATTGCGGGAGCCGGGAAGTGAATCCTTACCTAACGTTGATGCAAAACGATTGGAAACATCGAACATCACGTATTCGTGCAAATTATCCAATCGTTTTGCATCGACGGTAGGTAAGGATTCACTTCCCAGCTCCCGCAATGGTTCTTTCCATCGATAATTTGCACGAATACGTGCCATTCGATGTTTCCAATCGTTTTGCATCGACGGTAGGTAAGGATTCACTTCCCAGCTCCCGCAATGGTTCTTTCCATCGATAATTTGCACGAATACGTGCCATTCGATGTTTCCAATCGTTGTGCATCAACGGTAGGTAAGCATACCGTTGATTCAAAGCGATTGGAAATTCCGAACATAACGTATTCGTGCAAATTATCCATAGAAAGAACGATTGCGGGAGCTGGGAAGTGAATACTTACCTAACGTTGATGCAAAACGATTGGAAACATCGAACACCACGTATTCGTGCAAATTATCGATGGAAAGAACGATTGCGGGAGCCGGGAAGTGATTCCTTACCTACCGTTGATGCAAAACGATTGCAAACATCGAACATTACGTATTCGTGCAAATTATCCATAGAAAGAACGTTTGCCGGAGCTGGGAAGTGAATACTTACCTACCGTTGATGCAAAACGATTGGAAACATCGAATAGCACGTATTCGTGCAAATTATCGATGGTAAGAACGATTGCGGGAGCCGGGATGTGAATCCTTACCTAACGTTGATACAAAACGATTGGAAACATCGAACATCACGTATTCGTGCAAATTATCGATAGAAAGAACGATTGCGGGAGCTGGGAAGTGAATCCTTACCTAACGTTGATGCAAAACGATTGCAAACATCGAACATTACGTATTCGTGCAAATTATCCATAGAAAGAACGTTTGCCGGAGCTGGGAAGTGAATACTTACCTACCGTTGATGCAAAACGATTGGAAACATCGAATAGCACGTATTCGTGCAAATTATCGATGGTAAGAACGATTGCGGGAGCCGGGATGTGAATCCTTACCTAACGAAGATGCAAAACGATTGGAAACATCGAACATCACGTATTCGTGCAAATTATCGATAGAAAGAACGATTGCGGGAGCTGGGAAGTGAATCCTTACCTAACGTTGATGCAAAACGATTGCAAACATCGAACATTACGTATTCGTGTAAATTATCCATAGAAAGAACGTTTGCGGGAGCTGGGAAGTGAATACTTACCTACCGTTGATGCAAAACGATTGGAAACATCGAATAGCACGTATTCGTGCAAATTATCGATGGTAAGAACGATTGCGGGAGCCGGGAAGTGAATCCTTACCTACCGTTGATGCAAAACGATTGAAAAATCGAACATCACGTATTCGTGCAAATTATCGATAGAAAGAACGATTGCGGGAGCTGGGAAGTGAATCCTTACCTACAGTCGATGCAAAACGATTGCAAACATCGAACATTACGTATTCGTGCAAATTATCGATGGAAAGAACGATTGCGGGAGCCGGGAAGTGAATCCTTACCTAACGTTGATGCAAAACGATTGGAAACATCGAATAGCACGTATTCGGGCAAATTATCGATGGTAAGAACGATTGCGGGAGCCGGGAAGTGAATCCTTACCTACCGTCGATGCAAAACGATTGGAAACATCGAACATCACGTAGTCGTGCAAATTATCGATAGAAAGATCGATTGCGGGACCTGGGAAGTGAATCCTTACCTACCGTCGATGCAAAACGATTGGATAATTGGCACGAATACGTGATGTTCGATGTTTCCAATCGTTTTGCATCGACGGTAGGTAAGGATTCACTTCCCGGCTCCCGCAATCGTTCTTTCCATCGATAATTTGCACGAATACGTGCTATTCGATGTTTCCAATCGTTTTGCATCGACGTTAGGTAAGGATTCACTTCCCGGCTCCCGCAATCGTTCTTACCATCGATAATTTGCACGAATACGTGCTATTCGATGTTTCCAATCGTTTTGCATCAACGTTAGGTAAGGATTCACTTCCCGGCTCCCGCAATCGTTCTTTCCATCGATAATTTGCACGAATACGTGCTATTCGATGTTTCCAATCGTTTTGCATCAACGGTAGGTTAGTATTCACTTCCCAGCTCCCGCAAACGTTCTTCCTATGGATAATTTACACGAATACGTAATGTTCGATGTTTGCAATCGTTTTGCATCAACGTTAGGTAAGGATTCACTTCCCAGCTCCCGCAATCGTTCTTACCATCGATAATTTGCACGATAACGTGCTATTCGATGTTTCCAATCGTTTTGCATCAACGGTAGGTAAGTATTC
Organism: Nomada ferruginata; assembly: GCA_963583965.1. Taxonomy (NCBI): domain Eukaryota; kingdom Metazoa; phylum Arthropoda; class Insecta; order Hymenoptera; family Apidae; genus Nomada; species Nomada ferruginata. Next base: position 3,979,860 of record OY757218.1, read on the forward strand.
ACTTCCCAGCTCCGGCAAACGTTCTTTCTATGGATAATTTGCACGAATACGTAATGTTCGATGTTTGCAATTGTTTTTCATCGACTGTAGGTAAGGATTCACTTCCCGGCTCCCGCAATCGTTCTTTCCATCGATAATTTGCACGAATACGTGATGTTCGAAATTTCCAATCGATTTGCATCAACGGTATGCTTACCTACCGTTGATGCAAAACGATTGGAAACATCGAATAGCACGTATTCGTGCAAATTATCGATGGAAAGAACGATTGCGGGAGCCGGGAAGTGGATCCTTACCTAACGTTGATGCAAAACGATTGGAAACATCGAACATCACGTATTCGTGCAAATTATCGATAGAAAGAACGATTGCGGGAGCTGGGAAGTGAATCCTTACCTACCGTTGATGCAAAACGATTGCAAACATCGAATAGCACGTATTCGTGCAAATTATCGATGGAAAGAACGATTGCGGGAGCCGGGAAGTGAATCCTTACCTACCGTCAATGAAAAACGATTGGAAACATCGAACATCACGTATTCGTGCCAATTATCGATAGAAAGAACGATTGCGGGAGCCGGGAAGTGAATCCTTACCTAACGTCGATTCAAAACGATTGGAAACATCGAATAGCACGTATTCGTGCAAATTATCGATGGAAAGAACGATTGCGGGAGCCGGGAAGTGGATCCTTACCTAACGTTGATGCAAAACGATTGGAAACATCGAACATCACGTATTCGTGCCAATTATCGATAGAAAGAACGATTGCGGGAGCCGGGAAGTGAATCCTTACCTAACGTCGATGCAAAACGATTGGAAACATCGAATAGCACGTATTCGTGCAAATTATCGATGGTAAGAACGATTGCGGGAGCCGGGAAGTGAATCCTTACCTACCGTTGATGCAAAACGATTGAAAACATCGAACATTACGTATTCGTGCTAATTATCGATAGAAAGAACGATTGCGGGAGCTGGGAAGTGAATCCTTACCTACCGTCGATGCAAAACGATTGGAAACATCGAATAGCACGTATTCGTGCAAATTATCGATGGAAAGAACGATTGCGGGAACCGGGAAGTGAATCCTTACCTAACGTTGATGCAAAACGATTGGAAACATCGAACATCACGTATTCGTGCCAATTATCGATAGAAAGAACGATTGCGGGAGCCGGGAAGTGAATCCTTACCTAACGTCGATGCAAAACGATTGGAAACATCGAATAGCACGTATTCGTGCAAATTATCGATGGAAAGAACGATTGCGGGAGCCGGGAAGTGAATCCTTACCTAACGTTGATGCAAAACGATTGGAAACATCGAACATCACGTATTCGTGCCAATTATCCAATCGTTTTGCATCGACGGTAGGTAAGGATTCACTTCCCAGGTCCCGCAATCGATCTTTCTATCGATAATTTGCACGAATACGTGATGTTCGATGTTTGCAATCGTTTTGCATCAACGTTAGGTAAGGATTCACTTCCCAGCTCCCGCAATCGTTCTTTCCATCGATAATTTGCACGAATACGTGCTATTCGATGTTTCCAATCGTTTTGCATCGACGTTAGGTAAGGATTCACTTCCCGGCTCCCGCAATCGTTCTTTCTATCGATAATTGGCACGAATACGTGATGTTCGATGTTTCCAATCGTTTTGCATCAACGTTAGGTAAGGATTCACTTCCCGGTTCCCGCAATCGTTCTTTCCATCGATAATTTGCACGAATACGTGCTATTCGATGTTTCCAATCGTTTTGCATCGACGGTAGGTAAGGATTCACTTCCCAGCTCCCGCAATCGTTCTTTCTATCGATAATTAGCACGAATACGTAATGTTCGATGTTTTCAATCGTTTTGCATCAACGGTAGGTAAGGATTCACTTCCCGGCTCCCGCAATCGTTCTTACCATCGATAATTTGCACGAATACGTGCTATTCGATGTTTCCAATCGTTTTGCATCGACGTTAGGTAAGGATTCACTTCCCGGCTCCCGCAATCGTTCTTTCTATCGATAATTGGCACGAATACGTGATGTTCGATGTTTCCAATCGTTTTGCATCAACGTTAGGTAAGGATCCACTTCCCGGCTCCCGCAATCGTTCTTTCCATCGATAATTTGCACGAATACGTGCTATTCGATGTTTCCAATCGTTTTGCATCGACGTTAGGTAAGGATTCACTTCCCGGCTCCCGCAATCGTTCTTTCTATCGATAATTGGCACGAATACGTGATGTTCGATGTTTCCAATCGTTTTTCATTGACGGTAGGTAAGGATTCACTTCCCGGCTCCCGCAATCGTTCTTTCCATCGATAATTTGCACGAATACGTGCTATTCGATGTTTGCAATCGTTTTGCATCAACGGTAGGTAAGGATTCACTTCCCAGCTCCCGCAATCGTTCTTTCTATCGATAATTTGCACGAATACGTGCTATTCGATGTTTCCAATCGTTTTGCATCAACGGTAGGTAAGTATTCACTTCCCAGCTCCGGCAAACGTTCTTTCTATGGATAATTTGCACGAATACGTAATGTTCGATGTTTGCAATCGTTTTGCATCAACGGTAGGTAAGGATTCACTTCCCGGCTCCCGAAATCGTTCTTACCATCGATAATTTGCACGAATACGTGCTATTCGATGTTTCCAATCGTTTTGCATCGACGTTAGGTAAGGATTCACTTCCCGGCTCCCGCAATCGTTCTTACCATCGATAATTTGCACGAATACGTGCTATTCGATGTTTCCAATCGTTTTGCATCAACGTTAGGTAAGGATTCACTTCCCGGCTCCCGCAATCGTTCTTTCCATCGATAATTTGCACGAATACGTGCTATTCGATGTTTCCAATCGTTTTGCATCAACGGTAGGTTAGTATTCACTTCCCAGCTCCCGCAAACGTTCTTCCTATGGATAATTTACACGAATACGTAATGTTCGATGTTTGCAATCGTTTTGCATCAACGTTAGGTAAGGATTCACTTCCCAGCTCCCGCAATCGTTCTTACCATCGATAATTTGCACGATAACGTGCTATTCGATGTTTCCAATCGTTTTGCATCAACGGTAGGTAAGTATTCACTTCCCAGCTCCGGCAAACGTTCTTTCTATGGATAATTTGCACGAATACGTAATGTTCGATGTTTGCAATTGTTTTTCATCGACTGTAGGTAAGGATTCACTTCCCGGCTCCCGCAATCGTTCTTTCCATCGATAATTTGCACGAATACGTGATGTTCGAAATTTCCAATCGATTTGCATCAACGGTATGCTTACCTACCGTTGATGCAAAACGATTGGAAACATCGAATAGCACGTATTCGTGCAAATTATCGATGGAAAGAACGATTGCGGGAGCCGGGAAGTGGATCCTTACCTAACGTTGATGCAAAACGATTGGAAACATCGAACATCACGTATTCGTGCAAATTATCGATAGAAAGAACGATTGCGGGAGCTGGGAAGTGAATCCTTACCTACCGTTGATGCAAAACGATTGCAAACATCGAATAGCACGTATTCGTGCAAATTATCGATGGAAAGAACGATTGCGGGAGCCGGGAAGTGAATCCTTACCTACCGTCAATGAAAAACGATTGGAAACATCGAACATCACGTATTCGTGCCAATTATCGATAGAAAGAACGATTGCGGGAGCCGGGAAGTGAATCCTTACCTAACGTCGATTCAAAACGATTGGAAACATCGAATAGCACGTATTCGTGCAAATTATCGATGGAAAGAACGATTGCGGGAGCCGGGAAGTGGATCCTTACCTAACGTTGATGCAAAACGATTGGAAACATCGAACATCACGTATTCGTGCCAATTATCGATAGAAAGAACGATTGCGGGAGCCGGGAAGTGAATCCTTACCTAACGTCGATGCAAAACGATTGGAAACATCGAATAGCACGTATTCGTGCAAATTATCGATGGTAAGAACGATTGCGGGAGCCGGGAAGTGAATCCTTACCTACCGTTGATGCAAAACGATTGAAAACATCGAACATTACGTATTCGTGCTAATTATCGATAGAAAGAACGATTGCGGGAGCTGGGAAGTGAATCCTTACCTACCGTCGATGCAAAACGATTGGAAACATCGAATAGCACGTATTCGTGCAAATTATCGATGGAAAGAACGATTGCGGGAACCGGGAAGTGAATCCTTACCTAACGTTGATGCAAAACGATTGGAAACATCGAACATCACGTATTCGTGCCAATTATCGATAGAAAGAACGATTGCGGGAGCCGGGAAGTGAATCCTTACCTAACGTCGATGCAAAACGATTGGAAACATCGAATAGCACGTATTCGTGCAAATTATCGATGGAAAGAACGATTGCGGGAGCCGGGAAGTGAATCCTTACCTAACGTTGATGCAAAACGATTGGAAACATCGAACATCACGTATTCGTGCCAATTATCCAATCGTTTTGCATCGACGGTAGGTAAGGATTCACTTCCCAGGTCCCGCAATCGATCTTTCTATCGATAATTTGCACGAATACGTGATGTTCGATGTTTGCAATCGTTTTGCATCAACGTTAGGTAAGGATTCACTTCCCAGCTCCCGCAATCGTTCTTTCCATCGATAATTTGCACGAATACGTGCTATTCGATGTTTCCAATCGTTTTGCATCGACGTTAGGTAAGGATTCACTTCCCGGCTCCCGCAATCGTTCTTTCTATCGATAATTGGCACGAATACGTGATGTTCGATGTTTCCAATCGTTTTGCATCAACGTTAGGTAAGGATTCACTTCCCGGTTCCCGCAATCGTTCTTTCCATCGATAATTTGCACGAATACGTGCTATTCGATGTTTCCAATCGTTTTGCATCGACGGTAGGTAAGGATTCACTTCCCAGCTCCCGCAATCGTTCTTTCTATCGATAATTAGCACGAATACGTAATGTTCGATGTTTTCAATCGTTTTGCATCAACGGTAGGTAAGGATTCACTTCCCGGCTCCCGCAATCGTTCTTACCATCGATAATTTGCACGAATACGTGCTATTCGATGTTTCCAATCGTTTTGCATCGACGTTAGGTAAGGATTCACTTCCCGGCTCCCGCAATCGTTCTTTCTATCGATAATTGGCACGAATACGTGATGTTCGATGTTTCCAATCGTTTTGCATCAACGTTAGGTAAGGATCCACTTCCCGGCTCCCGCAATCGTTCTTTCCATCGATAATTTGCACGAATACGTGCTATTCGATGTTTCCAATCGTTTTGCATCGACGTTAGGTAAGGATTCACTTCCCGGCTCCCGCAATCGTTCTTTCTATCGATAATTGGCACGAATACGTGATGTTCGATGTTTCCAATCGTTTTTCATTGACGGTAGGTAAGGATTCACTTCCCGGCTCCCGCAATCGTTCTTTCCATCGATAATTTGCACGAATACGTGCTATTCGATGTTTGCAATCGTTTTGCATCAACGGTAGGTAAGGATTCACTTCCCAGCTCCCGCAATCGTTCTTTCTATCGATAATTTGCACGAATACGTGCTATTCGATGTTTCCAATCGTTTTGCATCAACGGTAGGTAAGTATTCACTTCCCAGCTCCGGCAAACGTTCTTTCTATGGATAATTTGCACGAATACGTAATGTTCGATGTTTGCAATCGTTTTGCATCAACGGTAGGTAAGGATTCACTTCCCGGCTCCCGAAATCGTTCTTACCATCGATAATTTGCACGAATACGTGCTATTCGATGTTTCCAATCGTTTTGCATCAACGGTAGGTAAGTATTCACTTCCCAGCTCCCGCAATCGTTCTTTCTATGGATAATTTGCACGAATACGTAATGTTCGATGTTTGCAATTGTTTTTCATCGACTGTAGGTAAGGATTCACTTCCCGGCTCCCGCAATCGTTCTTTCCATCGATAATTTGCACGAATACGTGCTATTCGATGTTTCCAATCGTTTTGCATCAACGTTAGGTAAGGATTCACTTCCCAGCTCCTGCAATCGTTCTTTCTATCGATAATTTGCACGAATACGTGATGTTCGGAATTTCCAATCGTTTTGAATCAACGGTATGCTTACCTACCGTTGATGCACAACGATTGGAAACATCGAATGGCACGTATTCGTGCAAATTATCGATGGAAAGAACGATTGCGGGAGCTGGGAAGTGAATCCTTATCTACCGTCGATGCAAAACGATTGGAAATATCGAACATTACGTATTCGTGCAAATTATCGATAGAAAGAACGAATGCGGGAGCTGGGAAGTGAATCCTTACCTACCGTCGTTGCAAAACGATTGGAAACATCGAACATTACGTATTCGTGCAAATTATCGATGGAAAGAACGATTGCGGGAGCTGGGAAGTGAATGGTTACCTACCGTCGATGCAAAACGATTGGAAACATCGAATATCACGTATTCGTGCCAATTATCCAATCGTTTTGCATCAACGGTAGGTAAGGAATCACTTCCCGGCTCCCGCAATCGTTCTTTCCATCGATAATTTGCACGAATACGTGGTGTTCGATGTTTCCAATCGTTTTGCATCAACGTTAGGTAAGTATTCACTTCCCAGCTCCCGCAATCGTTCTTTCTATGGATAATTTGCACGAATACGTGCTATTCGATGTTTGAAATCGTTTTGCATCGACGGTAGGTAAGGATTCACTTCCCAGCTCCCGCAATCGTTCTTTCTATCGATAATTTGCACGAATACGTGATGTTCGAAATTTCCAATCGATTTGCATCAACGGTATGCTTACCTACCGTTGATGCAAATCGATTGGAAACATCGAATGGCACGTATTCGTGCAAATTATCGATGGAAAGAACGATCGCGGGAGCTGGGAAGTGAATCCTTACCTACCGTCGATGCAAAACGATTGGAAACATCGAACATTACGTATTCGTGCAAATTATCGATAGAAAGAACGATTGCGGGAGCTGGGAAGTGAATCCTTACCTACCGTCGATGCAAAACGATTGGAAACATCGAATAGCACGTATTCGTGCAAATTATCGATGGAAAGAACGATTGCGGGAGCCGGGTAGTGGATCCTTACCTAACGTTGATGCAAAACGATTGGAAACATCGAACATCACGTATTCGTGCAAATTATCGATAGAAAGAACGATTGCGGGAGCTGGGAAGTGAATCCTTACCTACCGTTGATGCAAAACGATTGGAAACATCGAATAGCACGTATTCGTGCAAATTATCGATGGAAAGAACGATTGCGGAAGCCGGGAAGTGAATCCTTACCTACCGTCAATGAAAAACGATTGGAAACATCGAACATCACGTATTCGTGCCAATTATCGATAGAAAGAACGATTGCGGGAGCCGGGAAGTGAATCCTTACCTAACGTCGATGCAAAACGATTGGAAACATCGAATAGCACGTATTCGTGCAAATTATCGATGGAAAGAACGATTGCGGGAGCCGGGAAGTGGATCCTTACCTAACGTTGATGCAAAACGATTGGAAACATCGAATAGCACGTATTCGTGCAAATTATCGATGGTAAGAACGATTGCGGGAGCCGGGAAGTGAATCCTTACCTACCGTCGATGCAAAACGATTGGAAACATCGAACATTACGTATTCGTGCAAATTATCGATAGAAAGAACGATTGCGGGAGCTGGGAAGTGAATCCTTACCTACCGTCGATGCAAAACGATTGGAAACATCGAATAGCACGTATTCGTGCAAATTATCGATGGAAAGAACGATTGCGGGAGCCGGGAAGTGGATCCTTACCTAACGTTGATGCAAAACGATTGGAAACATCGAACATCACGTATTCGTGCAAATTATCGATAGAAAGAACGATTGCGGGAGCTGGGAAGTGAATCCTTACCTACCGTTGATGCAAAACGATTGGAAACATCGAATAGCACGTATTCGTGCAAATTATCGATGGAAAGAACGATTGCGGAAGCCGGGAAGTGAATCCTTACCTACCGTCAATGAAAAACGATTGGAAACATCGAACATCACGTATTCGTGCCAATTATCGATAGAAAGAACGATTGCGGGAGCCGGGAAGTGAATCCTTACCTAACGTCGATGCAAAACGATTGGAAACATCGAATAGCACGTATTCGTGCAAATTATCCATAGAAAGAACGATTGCGGGAGCTGGGAAGTGAATACTTACCTACCGTTGATGCAAAACGATTGGAAACATCGAATAGCACGTATTCGTGCAAATTATCGATGGTAAGAACGATTGCGGGAGCCGGGAAGTGAATCCTTACCTACCGTCGATGCAAAACGATTGGAAACATCGAACATCACGTATTCGTGCCAATTATCCAATCGTTTTGCATCAACGTTAGGTAAGGATTCACTTCCCGGTTCCCGCAATCGTTCTTTCCATCGATAATTTGCACGAATACGTGATGTTCGATGTTTCCAATCGTTTTGCATCAACGTTAGGTAAGGATTCACTTCCCAGCTCCCGCAATCGTTCTTTCTATGGATAATTTGCACGAATACGTAATGTTCGATGTTTGCAATCGTTTTGCATCGACTGTAGGTAAGGATTCACTTCCCAGCTCCCGCAATCGTTCTTTCTATCGATAATTTGCACGAATACGTGATGTTCGATGTTTCCAATCGTTTTGCATCAACGTTAGGTAAGGATCCACTTCCCGGCTCCCGCAATCGTTCTTTCCATCGATAATTTGCACGAATACGTGCTATTCGATGTTTCCAATCGTTTTGCATCGACGGTAGGTAAGGATTCACTTCCCAGCTCCCGCAATCGTTCTTTCCATCGATAATTTGCACGAATACGTGCCATTCGATGTTTCCAATCGTTTTGCATCAACGGTAGGTAAGCATACCGTTGATGCAAAACGATTGGAAATATCGAACATTACGTATTCGTGCAAATTATCGATAGAAAGAACGATGCGGGAGCTGGGAAGTGAATCCTTACCTACCGTCGATGCAAAACGATTGGAAACATCGAATAGCACGTATTCGTGCAAATTATCGATGGAAAGAACGATTGCGGGAGCCGGGAAGTGAATGCTTACCTAACGTTGATGCAAAACGATTGGAAACATCGAACATCACGTATTCGTGCAAATTATCGATAGAAAGATCGATTGCGGGACCTGGGAAGTGAATCCTTACCTACCGTCGATGCAAAACGATTGGATAATTGGCACGAAAACGTGATGTTCGATGTTTCCAATCGTTTTGCATCAACGTTAGGTAAGGATTCACTTCCCGGCTCCCGCAATCGTTCTTTCCATCGATAATTTGCACGAATACGTGCTATTCGATGTTTCCAATCGTTTTGCATCGACGTTAGGTAGGGATTCACTTCCCGGCTCCCGCAATCGTTCTTTCTATCGATAATTGGCACGAATACGTGATGTTCGATGTTTCCAATCGTTTTGCATCAACGTTAGGTAAGGATTCACTTCCCGGTTCCCGCAATCGTTCTTTCCATCGATAATTTGCACGAATACGTGCTATTCGATGTTTCCAATCGTTTTGCATCGACGGTAGGTAAGGATTCATTTCCCAGCTCCCGCAATCGTTCTTTCTATCGATAATTAGCACGAATACGTAATGTTCGATATTTCAATCGTTTTGCATCAACGGTAGGTAAGGATTCACTTCCCGGCTCCCGCAATCGTTCTTACCATCGATAATTTGCACGAATACGTGCTATTCGATGTTTCCAATCGTTTTGCATCAACGGTAGGTAAGTATTCACTTCCCAGCTCCCGCAATCGTTCTTTCTATGGATAATTTGCACGAATACGTAATGTTCGATGTTTGCAATCGTTTTGCATCGACTGTAGGTAAGGATTCACTTCCCAGCTCCCGCAATCGTTCTTTCTATCGATAATTTGCACGAATACGTGATGTTCGATGTTTCCAATCGTTTTGCATCAACGTTAGGTAAGGATCCACTTCCCGGCTCCCGCAATCGTTCTTTCCATCGATAATTTGCACGAATACGTGCTATTCGATGTTTCCAATCGTTTTGCATCGACGTTAGGTAAGGATTCACTTCCCGGCTCCCGCAATCGTTCTTTCTATCGATAATTGGCACGAATACGTGATGTTCGATGTTTCCAATCGTTTTTCATTGACGGTAGGTAAGGATTCACTTCCCGGCTCCCGCAATCGTTCTTTCCATCGATAATTTGCACGAATACGTGCTATCGATGTTTCCAATCGTTTTGCATCAACGGTAGGTAAGCATACCGTTGATGCAAATCGATTGGAAATTTCGAACATCACGTATTCGTGCAAATTATCGATAGAAAGAACGATTGCGGGAGTTGGGAAGTGAATCCTTACTTACCGTCGATGCAAAACGATTGCAAACATCGAATAGCACGTATTCGTGCAAATTATCCATAGAAAGAACGATTGCGGGAGCTGGGAAGTGAATACTTACCTAACGTTGATGCAAAACGATTGGAAACATCGAACACCACGTATTCGTGCAAATTATCGATGGAAAGAACGATTGCGGGAGCCGGGAAGTGAATCCTTACCTACCGTTGATGCAAAACGATTGGATAATTGGCACGAATACGTGATATTCGATGTTTCCAATCGTTTTGCATCGACGGTAGGTAAGGATTCACTTCCCAGCTCCCGCAATCGTTCTTTCCATCGATAATTTGCACGAATACGTGCCATTCGATGTTTCCAATCGTTTTGCAACGACGGTAGGTAAGGATTCACTTCCCAGCTCCCGCAATCGTTCTTTCTATCGATAATTTGCACGAATACGTAATGTTCGATATTTCCAATCGTTTTGCATCGACGGTAGGTAAGGATTCACTTCCCAGCTCCCGCAATCGTTCTTTCCATCGATAATTTGCACGAATACGTGCTATTCGATGTTTCCAATCGTTTTGCATCGACGGTAGGTAAGGATTCACTTCCCAGCTCCCGCAATCGTTGTTTCTATCGATAATTAGAACGAATACGTAATGTTCGATGTTTCCAATCGTTTTGCATCAACGTTAGGTAAGGATTCACTTCCCAGCTCCCGCAATCGTTCTTTCCATCGATAATTTGCACGAATACGTAATGTTCGATGTTTGCAATTGTTTTTCATCGACTGTAGGTAAGGATTCACTTCCCGGCTCCCGCAATCGTTCTTTCCATAGATAATTTGCACGAATACGTGCTATTCGATGTTTCCAATCGTTTTGCATCGACGGTAGGTAAGGATTCACTTCCCAGCTCCCGCAATCGTTGTTTCTATCGATAATTAGCACGAATACGTAATGTTCGATGTTTCCAATCGTTTTGCATCGACGGTAGGTAAGGATTCACTTCCCAGCTCCCGCAATGGTTCTTTCCATCGATAATTTGCACGAATACGTGCCATTCGATGTTTCCAATCGTTTTGCATCAACGTTAGGTAAGGATTCACTTCCCGGTTCCCGCAATCGTTCTTTCCATCGATAATTTGCACGAATACGTGCTATTCGATGTTTCCAATCGTTTTGCATCGACGGTAGGTAAGGATTCACTTCCCAGCTCCCGCAATCGTTCTTTCTATCGATAATTAGCACGAATACGTAATGTTCGATGTTTTCAATCGTTTTGCATCAACGGTAGGTAAGGATTCACTTCCCGGCTCCCGCAATCGTTCTTACCATCGATAATTTGCACGAATACGTGCTATTCGATGTTTCCAATCGTTTTGCATCAACGGTAGGTAAGTATTCACTTCCCAGCTCCCGCAATCGTTCTTTCTATGGATAATTTGCACGAATACGTAATGTTCGATGTTTACAATCGTTTTGCATCGACTGTAGGTAAGGATTCACTTCCCAGCTCCCGCAATCGTTCTTTCTATCGATAATTTGCACGAATACGTGATGTTCGATGTTTCCAATCGTTTTGCATCAACGTTAGGTAAGGATCCACTTCCCGGCTCCCGCAATCGTTCTTTCCATCGATAATTTGCACGAATACGTGCTATTCGATGTTTCCAATCGTTTTGCATCGACGTTAGGTAAGGATTCACTTCCCGGCTCCCGCAATCGTTCTTTCTATCGATAATTGGCACGAATACGTGATGTTCGATGTTTCCAATCGTTTTTCATTGACGGTAGGTAAGGATTCACTTCCCGGCTCCCGCAATCGTTCTTTCCATCGATAATTTGCACGAATACGTGCTATTCGATGTTTGCAATCGTTTTGCATCAACGGTAGGTAAGGATTCACTTCCCAGCTCCCGCAATCGTTCTTTCTATCGATAATTTGCACGAATACGTGATGTTCGATGTTTCCAATCGTTTTGCATCAACGTTATGTAAGGATCCACTTCCCGGCTCCCGCAATCGTTCTTTCCATCGATAATTTGCACGAATACGTGCTATTCGATGTTTCCAATCGTTTTGCATCGACGGTAGGTAAGGATTCACTTCCCAGCTCCCGCAATGGTTCTTTCCATCGATAATTTGCACGAATACGTGCCATTCGATGTTTCCAATCGTTTTGCATCGACGGTAGGTAAGGATTCACTTCCCAGCTCCCGCAATGGTTCTTTCCATCGATAATTTGCACGAATACGTGCCATTAGATGTTTCCAATCGTTGTGCATCAACGGTAGGTAAGCATACCGTTGATTCAAAGCGATTGGAAATTCCGAACATAACGTATTCGTGCAAATTATCGATAGAAAGAACGATTGCGGGAGCTGGGAAGTGAATCCTTACCTAACGTTGATGCAAAACGATTGGAAACATCGAATAGCACGTATTCGTGCAAATTATCTATGGAAAGAACGATTGCGGTAGCCGGGAAGTGAATCCTTACCTACAGTCGATGAAAAACAATTGCAAACATCGAACATTACGTATTCGTGCAAATTATCCATAGAAAGAACGATTGCGGGAGCTGGGAAGTGAATCGTTACCTAACGTTGATGCAAAACGATTGCAAACATCGAACATTACGTATTCGTGTAAATTATCCATAGAAAGAACGTTTGCGGGAGCTGGGAAGTGAATACTAACCTACCGTTGATGCAAAACGATTGGAAACATCGAATAGCACGTATTCGTGCAAATTATCTATGGAAAGAACGATTGCGGGAGCCGGGAAGTGAATCCTTACCTAACGTTGATGCAAAACGATTAGAAACATCGAACATCACGTATTCGTGCCAATTATCCAATCGTTTTGCATCGACGGTAGGTAAGGATTCACTTCCCAGCTCCCGCAATGGTTCTTTCCATCGATAATTTGCACGAATACGTGCCATTCGATGTTTCCAATCGTTTTGCATCGACGGTAGGTAAGGATTCACTTCCCAGCTCCCGCAATGGTTCTTTCCATCGATAATTTGCACGAATACGTGCCATTCGATGTTTCCAATCGTTGTGCATCAACGGTAGGTAAGCATACCGTTGATTCAAAGCGATTGGAAATTCCGAACATAACGTATTCGTGCAAATTATCGATAGAAAGAACGATTGCGGGAGCTGGGAAGTGAATCCTTACCTAACGTTGATGCAAAACGATTGGAAACATCGAATAGCACGTATTCGTGCAAATTATCTATGGAAAGAACGATTGCGGTAGCCGGGAAGTGAATCCTTACCTACAGTCGATGAAAAACAATTGCAAACATCGAACATTACGTATTCGTGCAAATTATCCATAGAAAGAACGATTGCGGGAGCTGGGAAGTGAATCGTTACCTAACGTTGATGCAAAACGATTGCAAACATCGAACATTACGTATTCGTGTAAATTATCCATAGAAAGAACGTTTGCGGGAGCTGGGAAGTGAATACTAACCTACCGTTGATGCAAAACGATTGGAAACATCGAATAGCACGTATTCGTGCAAATTATCGATGGTAAGAACGATTGCGGGAGCCGGGAAGTGAATCCTTACCTACCGTTGATGCAAAACGATTGAAAAATCGAACATTACGTATTCGTGCTAATTATCGATAGAAACAACGATTGCGGGAGCTGGGAAGTGAATCCTTACCTACCGTCGATGCAAAACGATTGGAAACATCGAATAGCACGTATTCGTGCAAATTATCGATGGTAAGAACGATTGCGGGAGCCGGGAAGTGAATCCTTACCTACCGTCGATGCAAAACGATTGGAAACATCGAACATCACGTATTCGTGCCAATTATCCAATCGTTTTGCATCAACGTTAGGTAAGGATTCACTTCCCGGTTCCCGCAATCGTTCTTTCCATCGATAATTTGCACGAATACGTGATGTTCGATGTTTCCAATCGTTTTGCATCGACGGTAGGTAAGGATTCACTTCCCGGCTCCCGCAATCGTTCTTTCTATCGATAATTGGCACGAATACGTGATGTTCGATGTTTCCAATCGTTTTGCATCAACGTTAGGTAAGGATTCACTTCCCGGTTCCCGCAATCGTTCTTTCCATCGATAATTTGCACGAATACGTGATGTTCGATGTTTCCAATCGTTTTGCATCAACGTTAGGTAAGGATTCACTTCCCAGCTCCCGCAATCGTTCTTTCCATCGATAATTTGCACGAATACGTGCCATTCGATGTTTCCAATCGTTTTGCATCAACGGTAGGTAAGCATACCGTTGATGCAAAACGATTGGAAATATCGAACATTACGTATTCGTGCAAATTATCGATAGAAAGAACGATGCGGGAGCTGGGAAGTGAATCCTTACCTACCGTCGATGCAAAACGATTGGAAACATCGAATAGCACGTATTCGTGCAAATTATCGATGGAAAGAACGATTGCGGGAGCCGGGAAGTGAATGCTTACCTAACGTTGATGCAAAACGATTGGAAACATCGAACATAACGTATTCGTGCAAATTATCGATAGAAAGAACGATTACGGGAGCTGGGAAGTGAATCCTTACCTACCGTCGATGCAAAACAATTGGAAACTTCGAATAGCACGTATTCGTGCAAATTATCGATGGTAAGAACGATTGCGGGAGCCGGGAAGTGAATCCTTACCTACCGTTGATGCAAAACGATTGAAAACATCGAACATTACGTATTCGTGCTAATTATCGATAGAAACAACGATTGCGGGAGCTGGGAAGTGAATCCTTACCTACCGTCGATGCAAAACGATTGGAAACATCGAACATCACGTATTCGTGCAAATTATCGATGGAAAGAACGATTGCGGGAGCTGGGAAGTGAATCCTTACCTAGCGTTGATGCAAAACGATTGGAAACATCGAATAGCACGTATTCGTGCAAATTATCTATGGAAAGAACGATTGCGGGAGCCGGGAAGTGAATCCTTACCTAACGTTGATGCAAAACGATTGGAAACATCGAACATCACGTATTCGTGCCAATTATCCAATCGTTTTGCATCGACGGTAGGTAAGGATTCACTTCCCAGCTCCCGCAATGGTTCTTTCCATCGATAATTTGCACGAATACGTGCCATTCGATGTTTCCAATCGTTTTGCATCGACGGTAGGTAAGGATTCACTTCCCAGCTCCCGCAATGGTTCTTTCCATCGATAATTTGCACGAATACGTGCCATTCGATGTTTCCAATCGTTGTGCATCAACGGTAGGTAAGCATACCGTTGATTCAAAGCGATTGGAAATTCCGAACATAACGTATTCGTGCAAATTATCGATAGAAAGAACGATTGCGGGAGCTGGGAAGTGAATCCTTACCTAACGTTGATGCAAAACGATTGGAAACATCGAATAGCACGTATTCGTGCAAATTATCTATGGAAAGAACGATTGCGGTAGCCGGGAAGTGAATCCTTACCTACAGTCGATGAAAAACAATTGCAAACATCGAACATTACGTATTCGTGCAAATTATCCATAGAAAGAACGATTGCGGGAGCTGGGAAGTGAATCCTTACCTAACGTTGATGCAAAACGATTGCAAACATCGAACATTACGTATTCGTGTAAATTATCCATAGAAAGAACGTTTGCGGGAGCTGGGAAGTGAATACTAACCTACCGTTGATGCAAAACGATTGGAAACATCGAATAGCACGTATTCGTGCAAATTATCGATGGTAAGAACGATTGCGGGAGCCGGGAAGTGAATCCTTACCTACCGTTGATGCAAAACGATTGAAAAATCGAACATTACGTATTCGTGCTAATTATCGATAGAAACAACGATTGCGGGAGCTGGGAAGTGAATCCTTACCTACCGTCGATGCAAAACGATTGGAAACATCGAATAGCACGTATTCGTGCAAATTATCGATGGAAAGAACGATTGCGGGAGCCGGGAAGTGAATCCTTACCTAACGTTGATGCAAAACGATTGGAAACATCGAATAGCACGTATTCGTGCAAATTATCGATGGAAAGAACGATTGCGGGAGCCGGGAAGTGAATCCTTACCTACCGTCGATGCAAAACGATTGGAAACATCGAACATCACGTATTCGTGCCAATTATCCAATCGTTTTGCATCAACGTTAGGTAAGGATTCACTTCCCGGTTCCCGCAATCGTTCTTTCCATCGATAATTTGCACGAATACGTGATGTTCGATGTTTCCAATCGTTTTGCATCAACGTTAGGTAAGGATTCACTTCCACGCTCCCGCAATCGTTCTTTCTATGGATAATTTGCACGAATACGTAATGTTCGATGTTTGCAATCGTTTTGCATCGACTGTAGGTAAGGATTCACTTCCCAGCTCCCGCAATCGTTCTTTCTATCGATAATTTGCACGAATACGTGATGTTCGATGTTTCCAATCGTTTTGCATCAACGTTAGGTAAGGATCCACTTCCCGGCTCCCGCAATCGTTCTTTCCATCGATAATTTGCACGAATACGTGCTATTCGATGTTTCCAATCGTTTTGCATCGACGGTAGGTAAGGATTCACTTCCCAGCTCCCGCAATCGTTCTTTCCATCGATAATTTGCACGTATACGTGCCATTCGATGTTTCCAATCGTTTTGCATCAACGGTAGGTAAGCATACCGTTGATGCAAAACGATTGGAAATATCGAACATTACGTATTCGTGCAAATTATCGATAGAAAGAACGATGCGGGAGCTGGGAAGTGAATCCTTACCTACCGTCGATGCAAAACGATTGGAAACATCGAATAGCACGTATTCGTGCAAATTATCGATGGAAAGAACGATTGCGGGAGCCGGGAAGTGAATGCTTACCTAACGTTGATGCAAAACGATTGGAAACATCGAACATCACGTATTCGTGCAAATTATCGATAGAAAGATCGATTGCGGGACCTGGGAAGTGAATCCTTACCTACCGTCGATGCAAAACGATTGGATAATTGGCACGAAAACGTGATGTTCGATGTTTCCAATCGTTTTGCATCAACGTTAGGTAAGGATTCACTTCCCGGCTCCCGCAATCGTTCTTTCCATCGATAATTTGCACGAATACGTGCTATTCGATGTTTCCAATCGTTTTGCATCGACGTTAGGTAGGGATTCACTTCCCGGCTCCCGCAATCGTTCTTTCTATCGATAATTGGCACGAATACGTGATGTTCGATGTTTCCAATCGTTTTGCATCAACGTTAGGTAAGGATTCACTTCCCGGTTCCCGCAATCGTTCTTTCCATCGATAATTTGCACGAATACGTGATGTTCGATGTTTCCAATCGTTTTGCATCAACGTTAGGTAAGGATTCACTTCCCAGCTCCCGCAATCGTTCTTTCCATCGATAATTTGCACGAATACGTGCCATTCGATGTTTCCAATCGTTTTGCATCAACGGTAGGTAAGCATACCGTTGATGCAAAACGATTGGAAATATCGAACATTACGTATTCGTGCAAATTATCGATAGAAAGAACGATGCGGGAGCTGGGAAGTGAATCCTTACCTACCGTCGATGCAAAACGATTGGAAACATCGAATAGCACGTATTCGTGCAAATTATCGATGGAAAGAACGATTGCGGGAGCCGGGAAGTGAATGCTTACCTAACGTTGATGCAAAACGATTGGAAACATCGAACATAACGTATTCGTGCAAATTATCGATAGAAAGAACGATTGCGGGAGCTGGGAAGTGAATCCTTACCTACCGTCGATGCAAAACGATTGGAAACTTCGAATAGCACGTATTCGTGCAAATTATCGATGGTAAGAACGATTGCGGGAGCCGGGAAGTGAATCCTTACCTACCGTTGATGCAAAACGATTGAAAACATCGAACATTACGTATTCGTGCTAATTATCGATAGAAACAACGATTGCGGGAGCTGGGAAGTGAATCCTTACCTACCGTCGATGCAAAACGATTGGAAACATCGAACATCACGTATTCGTGCAAATTATCGATGGAAAGAACGATTGCGGGAGCTGGGAAGTGAATCCTTACCTAGCGTTGATGCAAAACGATTGGAAACATCGAATAGCACGTATTCGTGCAAATTATCTATGGAAAGAACGATTGCGGGAGCCGGGAAGTGAATCCTTACCTAACGTTGATGCAAAACGATTGGAAACATCGAACATCACGTATTCGTGCCAATTATCCAATCGTTTTGCATCGACGGTAGGTAAGGATTCACTTCCCAGCTCCCGCAATGGTTCTTTCCATCGATAATTTGCACGAATACGTGCCATTCGATGTTTCCAATCGTTTTGCATCGACGGTAGGTAAGGATTCACTTCCCAGCTCCCGCAATGGTTCTTTCCATCGATAATTTGCACGAATACGTGCCATTCGATGTTTCCAATCGTTGTGCATCAACGGTAGGTAAGCATACCGTTGATTCAAAGCGATTGGAAATTCCGAACATAACGTATTCGTGCAAATTATCGATAGAAAGAACGATTGCGGGAGCTGGGAAGTGAATCCTTACCTAACGTTGATGCAAAACGATTGGAAACATCGAATAGCACGTATTCGTGCAAATTATCTATGGAAAGAACGATTGCGGTAGCCGGGAAGTGAATCCTTACCTACAGTCGATGAAAAACAATTGCAAACATCGAACATTACGTATTCGTGCAAATTATCCATAGAAAGAACGATTGCGGGAGCTGGGAAGTGAATCGTTACCTAACGTTGATGCAAAACGATTGCAAACATCGAACATTACGTATTCGTGTAAATTATCCATAGAAAGAACGTTTGCGGGAGCTGGGAAGTGAATACTAACCTACCGTTGATGCAAAACGATTGGAAACATCGAATAGCACGTATTCGTGCAAATTATCGATGGTAAGAACGATTGCGGGAGCCGGGAAGTGAATCCTTACCTACCGTTGATGCAAAACGATTGAAAAATCGAACATTACGTATTCGTGCTAATTATCGATAGAAACAACGATTGCGGGAGCTGGGAAGTGAATCCTTACCTACCGTCGATGCAAAACGATTGGAAACATCGAATAGCACGTATTCGTGCAAATTATCGATGGTAAGAACGATTGCGGGAGCCGGGAAGTGAATCCTTACCTACCGTCGATGCAAAACGATTGGAAACATCGAACATCACGTATTCGTGCCAATTATCCAATCGTTTTGCATCAACGTTAGGTAAGGATTCACTTCCCGGTTCCCGCAATCGTTCTTTCCATCGATAATTTGCACGAATACGTGATGTTCGATGTTTCCAATCGTTTTGCATCGACGGTAGGTAAGGATTCACTTCCCGGCTCCCGCAATCGTTCTTTCTATCGATAATTGGCACGAATACGTGATGTTCGATGTTTCCAATCGTTTTGCATCAACGTTAGGTAAGGATTCACTTCCCGGTTCCCGCAATCGTTCTTTCCATCGATAATTTGCACGAATACGTGATGTTCGATGTTTCCAATCGTTTTGCATCAACGTTAGGTAAGGATTCACTTCCCAGCTCCCGCAATCGTTCTTTCCATCGATAATTTGCACGAATACGTGCCATTCGATGTTTCCAATCGTTTTGCATCAACGGTAGGTAAGCATACCGTTGATGCAAAACGATTGGAAATATCGAACATTACGTATTCGTGCAAATTATCGATAGAAAGAACGATTCGGGAGCTGGGAAGTGAATCCTTACCTACCGTCGATGCAAAACGATTGGAAACATCGAATAGCACGTATTCGTGCAAATTATCGATGGAAAGAACGATTGCGGGAGCCGGGAAGTGAATGCTTACCTAACGTTGATGCAAAACGATTGGAAACATCGAACATAACGTATTCGTGCAAATTATCGATAGAAAGAACGATTGCGGGAGCTGGGAAGTGAATCCTTACCTACCGTCGATGCAAAACGATTGGAAACTTCGAATAGCACGTATTCGTGCAAATTATCGATGGTAAGAACGATTGCGGGAGCCGGGAAGTGAATCCTTACCTACCGTTGATGCAAAACGATTGAAAACATCGAACATTACGTATTCGTGCTAATTATCGATAGAAACAACGATTGCGGGAGCTGGGAAGTGAATCCTTACCTACCGTCGATGCAAAACGATTGGAAACATCGAACATCACGTATTCGTGCAAATTATCGATGGAAAGAACGATTGCGGGAGCTGGGAAGTGAATCCTTACCTAGCGTTGATGCAAAACGATTGGAAACATCGAATAGCACGTATTCGTGCAAATTATCTATGGAAAGAACGATTGCGGGAGCCGGGAAGTGAATCCTTACCTAACGTTGATGCAAAACGATTGGAAACATCGAACATCACGTATTCGTGCCAATTATCCAATCGTTTTGCATCGACGGTAGGTAAGGATTCACTTCCCAGCTCCCGCAATGGTTCTTTCCATCGATAATTTGCACGAATACGTGCCATTCGATGTTTCCAATCGTTTTGCATCGACGGTAGGTAAGGATTCACTTCCCAGCTCCCGCAATGGTTCTTTCCATCGATAATTTGCACGAATACGTGCCATTCGATGTTTCCAATCGTTGTGCATCAACGGTAGGTAAGCATACCGTTGATTCAAAGCGATTGGAAATTCCGAACATAACGTATTCGTGCAAATTATCGATAGAAAGAACGATTGCGGGAGCTGGGAAGTGAATCCTTACCTAACGTTGATGCAAAACGATTGGAAACATCGAATAGCACGTATTCGTGCAAATTATCTATGGAAAGAACGATTGCGGTAGCCGGGAAGTGAATCCTTACCTACAGTCGATGAAAAACAATTGCAAACATCGAACATTACGTATTCGTGCAAATTATCCATAGAAAGAACGATTGCGGGAGCTGGGAAGTGAATCCTTACCTAACGTTGATGCAAAACGATTGCAAACATCGAACATTACGTATTCGTGTAAATTATCCATAGAAAGAACGTTTGCGGGAGCTGGGAAGTGAATACTAACCTACCGTTGATGCAAAACGATTGGAAACATCGAATAGCACGTATTCGTGCAAATTATCGATGGTAAGAACGATTGCGGGAGCCGGGAAGTGAATCCTTACCTACCGTTGATGCAAAACGATTGAAAAATCGAACATTACGTATTCGTGCTAATTATCGATAGAAACAACGATTGCGGGAGCTGGGAAGTGAATCCTTACCTACCGTCGATGCAAAACGATTGGATAATTGGCACGAAAACGTGATGTTCGATGTTTCCAATCGTTTTGCATCAACGTTAGGTAAGGATTCACTTCCCGGCTCCCGCAATCGTTCTTTCCATCGATAATTTGCACGAATACGTGCTATTCGATGTTTCCAATCGTTTTGCATCGACGTTAGGTAGGGATTCACTTCCCGGCTCCCGCAATCGTTCTTTCTATCGATAATTGGCACGAATACGTGATGTTCGATGTTTCCAATCGTTTTGCATCAACGTTAGGTAAGGATTCACTTCCCGGTTCCCGCAATCGTTCTTTCCATCGATAATTTGCACGAATACGTGATGTTCGATGTTTCCAATCGTTTTGCATCAACGTTAGGTAAGGATTCACTTCCCAGCTCCCGCAATCGTTCTTTCCATCGATAATTTGCACGAATACGTGCCATTCGATGTTTCCAATCGTTTTGCATCAACGGTAGGTAAGCATACCGTTGATGCAAAACGATTGGAAATATCGAACATTACGTATTCGTGCAAATTATCGATAGAAAGAACGATGCGGGAGCTGGGAAGTGAATCCTTACCTACCGTCGATGCAAAACGATTGGAAACATCGAATAGCACGTATTCGTGCAAATTATCGATGGAAAGAACGATTGCGGGAGCCGGGAAGTGAATGCTTACCTAACGTTGATGCAAAACGATTGGAAACATCGAACATAACGTATTCGTGCAAATTATCGATAGAAAGAACGATTGCGGGAGCTGGGAAGTGAATCCTTACCTACCGTCGATGCAAAACGATTGGAAACTTCGAATAGCACGTATTCGTGCAAATTATCGATGGTAAGAACGATTGCGGGAGCCGGGAAGTGAATCCTTACCTACCGTTGATGCAAAACGATTGAAAACATCGAACATTACGTATTCGTGCTAATTATCGATAGAAACAACGATTGCGGGAGCTGGGAAGTGAATCCTTACCTACCGTCGATGCAAAACGATTGGAAACATCGAACATCACGTATTCGTGCAAATTATCGATGGAAAGAACGATTGCGGGAGCTGGGAAGTGAATCCTTACCTAGCGTTGATGCAAAACGATTGGAAACATCGAATAGCACGTATTCGTGCAAATTATCTATGGAAAGAACGATTGCGGGAGCCGGGAAGTGAATCCTTACCTAACGTTGATGCAAAACGATTGGAAACATCGAACATCACGTATTCGTGCCAATTATCCAATCGTTTTGCATCGACGGTAGGTAAGGATTCACTTCCCAGCTCCCGCAATGGTTCTTTCCATCGATAATTTGCACGAATACGTGCCATTCGATGTTTCCAATCGTTTTGCATCGACGGTAGGTAAGGATTCACTTCCCAGCTCCCGCAATGGTTCTTTCCATCGATAATTTGCACGAATACGTGCCATTCGATGTTTCCAATCGTTGTGCATCAACGGTAGGTAAGCATACCGTTGATTCAAAGCGATTGGAAATTCCGAACATAACGTATTCGTGCAAATTATCGATAGAAAGAACGATTGCGGGAGCTGGGAAGTGAATCCTTACCTAACGTTGATGCAAAACGATTGGAAACATCGAATAGCACGTATTCGTGCAAATTATCTATGGAAAGAACGATTGCGGTAGCCGGGAAGTGAATCCTTACCTACAGTCGATGAAAAACAATTGCAAACATCGAACATTACGTATTCGTGCAAATTATCCATAGAAAGAACGATTGCGGGAGCTGGGAAGTGAATCGTTACCTAACGTTGATGCAAAACGATTGCAAACATCGAACATTACGTATTCGTGTAAATTATCCATAGAAAGAACGTTTGCGGGAGCTGGGAAGTGAATACTAACCTACCGTTGATGCAAAACGATTGGAAACATCGAATAGCACGTATTCGTGCAAATTATCGATGGTAAGAACGATTGCGGGAGCCGGGAAGTGAATCCTTACCTACCGTTGATGCAAAACGATTGAAAAATCGAACATTACGTATTCGTGCTAATTATCGATAGAAACAACGATTGCGGGAGCTGGGAAGTGAATCCTTACCTACCGTCGATGCAAAACGATTGGAAACATCGAATAGCACGTATTCGTGCAAATTATCGATGGTAAGAACGATTGCGGGAGCCGGGAAGTGAATCCTTACCTACCGTCGATGCAAAACGATTGGAAACATCGAACATCACGTATTCGTGCCAATTATCCAATCGTTTTGCATCAACGTTAGGTAAGGATTCACTTCCCGGTTCCCGCAATCGTTCTTTCCATCGATAATTTGCACGAATACGTGATGTTCGATGTTTCCAATCGTTTTGCATCGACGGTAGGTAAGGATTCACTTCCCGGCTCCCGCAATCGTTCTTTCTATCGATAATTGGCACGAATACGTGATGTTCGATGTTTCCAATCGTTTTGCATCAACGTTAGGTAAGGATTCACTTCCCGGTTCCCGCAATCGTTCTTTCCATCGATAATTTGCACGAATACGTGATGTTCGATGTTTCCAATCGTTTTGCATCAACGTTAGGTAAGGATTCACTTCCCAGCTCCCGCAATCGTTCTTTCCATCGATAATTTGCACGAATACGTGCCATTCGATGTTTCCAATCGTTTTGCATCAACGGTAGGTAAGCATACCGTTGATGCAAAACGATTGGAAATATCGAACATTACGTATTCGTGCAAATTATCGATAGAAAGAACGATTCGGGAGCTGGGAAGTGAATCCTTACCTACCGTCGATGCAAAACGATTGGAAACATCGAATAGCACGTATTCGTGCAAATTATCGATGGAAAGAACGATTGCGGGAGCCGGGAAGTGAATGCTTACCTAACGTTGATGCAAAACGATTGGAAACATCGAACATAACGTATTCGTGCAAATTATCGATAGAAAGAACGATTGCGGGAGCTGGGAAGTGAATCCTTACCTACCGTCGATGCAAAACGATTGGAAACTTCGAATAGCACGTATTCGTGCAAATTATCGATGGTAAGAACGATTGCGGGAGCCGGGAAGTGAATCCTTACCTACCGTTGATGCAAAACGATTGAAAACATCGAACATTACGTATTCGTGCTAATTATCGATAGAAACAACGATTGCGGGAGCTGGGAAGTGAATCCTTACCTACCGTCGATGCAAAACGATTGGAAACATCGAACATCACGTATTCGTGCAAATTATCGATGGAAAGAACGATTGCGGGAGCTGGGAAGTGAATCCTTACCTAGCGTTGATGCAAAACGATTGGAAACATCGAATAGCACGTATTCGTGCAAATTATCTATGGAAAGAACGATTGCGGGAGCCGGGAAGTGAATCCTTATCTAACGTTGATGCAAAACGATTGGAAACATCGAACATCACGTATTCGTGCCAATTATCCAATCGTTTTGCATCAACGTTAGGTAAGGATTCACTTCCACGCTCCCGCAATCGTTCTTTCTATGGATAATTTGCACGAATACGTAATGTTCGATGTTTGCAATCGTTTTGCATCGACTGTAGGTAAGGATTCACTTCCCAGCTCCCGCAATCGTTCTTTCTATCGATAATTTGCACGAATACGTGATGTTCGATGTTTCCAATCGTTTTGCATCAACGTTAGGTAAGGATCCACTTCCCGGCTCCCGCAATCGTTCTTTCCATCGATAATTTGCACGAATACGTGCTATTCGATGTTTCCAATCGTTTTGCATCGACGGTAGGTAAGGATTCACTTCCCAGCTCCCGCAATCGTTCTTTCCATCGATAATTTGCACGTATACGTGCCATTCGATGTTTCCAATCGTTTTGCATCAACGGTAGGTAAGCATACCGTTGATGCAAAACGATTGGAAATATCGAACATTACGTATTCGTGCAAATTATCGATAGAAAGAACGATGCGGGAGCTGGGAAGTGAATCCTTACCTACCGTCGATGCAAAACGATTGGAAACATCGAATAGCACGTATTCGTGCAAATTATCGATGGAAAGAACGATTGCGGGAGCCGGGAAGTGAATGCTTACCTAACGTTGATGCAAAACGATTGGAAACATCGAACATAACGTATTCGTGCAAATTATCGATAGAAAGAACGATTGCGGGAGCTGGGAAGTGAATCCTTACCTACCGTCGATGCAAAACGATTGGAAACTTCGAATAGCACGTATTCGTGCAAATTATCGATGGTAAGAACGATTGCGGGAGCCGGGAAGTGAATCCTTACCTACCGTTGATGCAAAACGATTGAAAACATCGAACATTACGTATTCGTGCTAATTATCGATAGAAACAACGATTGCGGGAGCTGGGAAGTGAATCCTTACCTACCGTCGATGCAAAACGATTGGAAACATCGAACATCACGTATTCGTGCAAATTATCGATGGAAAGAACGATTGCGGGAGCTGGGAAGTGAATCCTTACCTAGCGTTGATGCAAAACGATTGGAAACATCGAATAGCACGTATTCGTGCAAATTATCTATGGAAAGAACGATTGCGGGAGCCGGGAAGTGAATCCTTACCTAACGTTGATGCAAAACGATTGGAAACATCGAACATCACGTATTCGTGCCAATTATCCAATCGTTTTGCATCGACGGTAGGTAAGGATTCACTTCCCAGCTCCCGCAATGGTTCTTTCCATCGATAATTTGCACGAATACGTGCCATTCGATGTTTCCAATCGTTTTGCATCGACGGTAGGTAAGGATTCACTTCCCAGCTCCCGCAATGGTTCTTTCCATCGATAATTTGCACGAATACGTGCCATTCGATGTTTCCAATCGTTGTGCATCAACGGTAGGTAAGCATACCGTTGATTCAAAGCGATTGGAAATTCCGAACATAACGTATTCGTGCAAATTATCGATAGAAAGAACGATTGCGGGAGCTGGGAAGTGAATCCTTACCTAACGTTGATGCAAAACGATTGGAAACATCGAATAGCACGTATTCGTGCAAATTATCTATGGAAAGAACGATTGCGGTAGCCGGGAAGTGAATCCTTACCTACAGTCGATGAAAAACAATTGCAAACATCGAACATTACGTATTCGTGCAAATTATCCATAGAAAGAACGATTGCGGGAGCTGGGAAGTGAATCGTTACCTAACGTTGATGCAAAACGATTGCAAACATCGAACATTACGTATTCGTGTAAATTATCCATAGAAAGAACGTTTGCGGGAGCTGGGAAGTGAATACTAACCTACCGTTGATGCAAAACGATTGGAAACATCGAATAGCACGTATTCGTGCAAATTATCGATGGTAAGAACGATTGCGGGAGCCGGGAAGTGAATCCTTACCTACCGTTGATGCAAAACGATTGAAAAATCGAACATTACGTATTCGTGCTAATTATCGATAGAAACAACGATTGCGGGAGCTGGGAAGTGAATCCTTACCTACCGTCGATGCAAAACGATTGGAAACATCGAATAGCACGTATTCGTGCAAATTATCGATGGTAAGAACGATTGCGGGAGCCGGGAAGTGAATCCTTACCTACCGTCGATGCAAAACGATTGGAAACATCGAACATCACGTATTCGTGCCAATTATCCAATCGTTTTGCATCAACGTTAGGTAAGGATTCACTTCCCGGTTCCCGCAATCGTTCTTTCCATCGATAATTTGCACGAATACGTGATGTTCGATGTTTCCAATCGTTTTGCATC
The DNA here is from genome assembly GCA_963583965.1 of Nomada ferruginata. Classification (NCBI taxonomy): domain Eukaryota; kingdom Metazoa; phylum Arthropoda; class Insecta; order Hymenoptera; family Apidae; genus Nomada; species Nomada ferruginata. The sequence continues at coordinate 4,007,066 of OY757218.1, forward strand.
GACGGTAGGTAAGGATTCACTTCCCGGCTCCCGCAATCGTTCTTTCTATCGATAATTGGCACGAATACGTGATGTTCGATGTTTCCAATCGTTTTGCATCAACGTTAGGTAAGGATTCACTTCCCGGTTCCCGCAATCGTTCTTTCCATCGATAATTTGCACGAATACGTGATGTTCGATGTTTCCAATCGTTTTGCATCAACGTTAGGTAAGGATTCACTTCCCAGCTCCCGCAATCGTTCTTTCCATCGATAATTTGCACGAATACGTGCCATTCGATGTTTCCAATCGTTTTGCATCAACGGTAGGTAAGCATACCGTTGATGCAAAACGATTGGAAATATCGAACATTACGTATTCGTGCAAATTATCGATAGAAAGAACGATTCGGGAGCTGGGAAGTGAATCCTTACCTACCGTCGATGCAAAACGATTGGAAACATCGAATAGCACGTATTCGTGCAAATTATCGATGGAAAGAACGATTGCGGGAGCCGGGAAGTGAATGCTTACCTAACGTTGATGCAAAACGATTGGAAACATCGAACATAACGTATTCGTGCAAATTATCGATAGAAAGAACGATTGCGGGAGCTGGGAAGTGAATCCTTACCTACCGTCGATGCAAAACGATTGGAAACTTCGAATAGCACGTATTCGTGCAAATTATCGATGGTAAGAACGATTGCGGGAGCCGGGAAGTGAATCCTTACCTACCGTTGATGCAAAACGATTGAAAACATCGAACATTACGTATTCGTGCTAATTATCGATAGAAACAACGATTGCGGGAGCTGGGAAGTGAATCCTTACCTACCGTCGATGCAAAACGATTGGAAACATCGAACATCACGTATTCGTGCAAATTATCGATGGAAAGAACGATTGCGGGAGCTGGGAAGTGAATCCTTACCTAGCGTTGATGCAAAACGATTGGAAACATCGAATAGCACGTATTCGTGCAAATTATCTATGGAAAGAACGATTGCGGGAGCCGGGAAGTGAATCCTTACCTAACGTTGATGCAAAACGATTGGAAACATCGAACATCACGTATTCGTGCCAATTATCCAATCGTTTTGCATCGACGGTAGGTAAGGATTCACTTCCCAGCTCCCGCAATGGTTCTTTCCATCGATAATTTGCACGAATACGTGCCATTCGATGTTTCCAATCGTTTTGCATCGACGGTAGGTAAGGATTCACTTCCCAGCTCCCGCAATGGTTCTTTCCATCGATAATTTGCACGAATACGTGCCATTCGATGTTTCCAATCGTTGTGCATCAACGGTAGGTAAGCATACCGTTGATTCAAAGCGATTGGAAATTCCGAACATAACGTATTCGTGCAAATTATCGATAGAAAGAACGATTGCGGGAGCTGGGAAGTGAATCCTTACCTAACGTTGATGCAAAACGATTGGAAACATCGAATAGCACGTATTCGTGCAAATTATCTATGGAAAGAACGATTGCGGTAGCCGGGAAGTGAATCCTTACCTACAGTCGATGAAAAACAATTGCAAACATCGAACATTACGTATTCGTGCAAATTATCCATAGAAAGAACGATTGCGGGAGCTGGGAAGTGAATCCTTACCTAACGTTGATGCAAAACGATTGCAAACATCGAACATTACGTATTCGTGTAAATTATCCATAGAAAGAACGTTTGCGGGAGCTGGGAAGTGAATACTAACCTACCGTTGATGCAAAACGATTGGAAACATCGAATAGCACGTATTCGTGCAAATTATCGATGGTAAGAACGATTGCGGGAGCCGGGAAGTGAATCCTTACCTACCGTTGATGCAAAACGATTGAAAAATCGAACATTACGTATTCGTGCTAATTATCGATAGAAACAACGATTGCGGGAGCTGGGAAGTGAATCCTTACCTACCGTCGATGCAAAACGATTGGAAACATCGAATAGCACGTATTCGTGCAAATTATCGATGGAAAGAACGATTGCGGGAGCCGGGAAGTGAATCCTTACCTAACGTTGATGCAAAACGATTGGAAACATCGAATAGCACGTATTCGTGCAAATTATCGATGGAAAGAACGATTGCGGGAGCCGGGAAGTGAATCCTTACCTACCGTCGATGCAAAACGATTGGAAACATCGAACATCACGTATTCGTGCCAATTATCCAATCGTTTTGCATCAACGTTAGGTAAGGATTCACTTCCCGGTTCCCGCAATCGTTCTTTCCATCGATAATTTGCACGAATACGTGATGTTCGATGTTTCCAATCGTTTTGCATCAACGTTAGGTAAGGATTCACTTCCCAGCTCCCGCAATCGTTCTTTCTATGGATAATTTGCACGAATACGTAATGTTCGATGTTTGCAATCGTTTTGCATCGACTGTAGGTAAGGATTCACTTCCCAGCTCCCGCAATCGTTCTTTCTATCGATAATTTGCACGAATACGTGATGTTCGATGTTTCCAATCGTTTTGCATCAACGTTAGGTAAGGATCCACTTCCCGGCTCCCGCAATCGTTCTTTCCATCGATAATTTGCACGAATACGTGCTATTCGATGTTTCCAATCGTTTTGCATCGACGGTAGGTAAGGATTCACTTCCCAGCTCCCGCAATCGTTCTTTCCATCGATAATTTGCACGAATACGTGCCATTCGATGTTTCCAATCGTTTTGCATCAACGGTAGGTAAGCATACCGTTGATGCAAAACGATTGGAAATATCGAACATTACGTATTCGTGCAAATTATCGATAGAAAGAACGATGCGGGAGCTGGGAAGTGAATCCTTACCTACCGTCGATGCAAAACGATTGGATAATTGGCACGAAAACGTGATGTTCGATGTTTCCAATCGTTTTGCATCAACGTTAGGTAAGGATTCACTTCCCGGCTCCCGCAATCGTTCTTTCCATCGATAATTTGCACGAATACGTGCTATTCGATGTTTCCAATCGTTTTGCATCGACGTTAGGTAGGGATTCACTTCCCGGCTCCCGCAATCGTTCTTTCTATCGATAATTGGCACGAATACGTGATGTTCGATGTTTCCAATCGTTTTGCATCAACGTTAGGTAAGGATTCACTTCCCGGTTCCCGCAATCGTTCTTTCCATCGATAATTTGCACGAATACGTGCTATTCGATGTTTCCAATCGTTTTGCATCGACGGTAGGTAAGGATTCACTTCCCAGCTCCCGCAATCGTTCTTTCTATCGATAATTAGCACGAATACGTAATGTTCGATATTTCAATCGTTTTGCATCAACGGTAGGTAAGGATTCACTTCCCGGCTCCCGCAATCGTTCTTACCATCGATAATTTGCACGAATACGTGCTATTCGATGTTTCCAATCGTTTTGCATCAACGGTAGGTAAGTATTCACTTCCCAGCTCCCGCAATCGTTCTTTCTATGGATAATTTGCACGAATACGTAATGTTCGATGTTTGCAATCGTTTTGCATCGACTGTAGGTAAGGATTCACTTCCCAGCTCCCGCAATCGTTCTTTCTATCGATAATTTGCACGAATACGTGATGTTCGATGTTTCCAATCGTTTTGCATCAACGTTAGGTAAGGATCCACTTCCCGGCTCCCGCAATCGTTCTTTCCATCGATAATTTGCACGAATACGTGCTATTCGATGTTTCCAATCGTTTTGCATCGACGTTAGGTAAGGATTCACTTCCCGGCTCCCGCAATCGTTCTTTCTATCGATAATTGGCACGAATACGTGATGTTCGATGTTTCCAATCGTTTTTCATTGACGGTAGGTAAGGATTCACTTCCCGGCTCCCGCAATCGTTCTTTCCATCGATAATTTGCACGAATACGTGCTATTCGATGTTTCCAATCGTTTTGCATCAACGGTAGGTAAGCATACCGTTGATGCAAATCGATTGGAAATTTCGAACATCACGTATTCGTGCAAATTATCGATAGAAAGAACGATTGCGGGAGTTGGGAAGTGAATCCTTACTTACCGTCGATGCAAAACGATTGCAAACATCGAATAGCACGTATTCGTGCAAATTATCCATAGAAAGAACGATTGCGGGAGCTGGGAAGTGAATACTTACCTAACGTTGATGCAAAACGATTGGAAACATCGAACACCACGTATTCGTGCAAATTATCGATGGAAAGAACGATTGCGGGAGCCGGGAAGTGAATCCTTACCTACCGTTGATGCAAAACGATTGGATAATTGGCACGAATACGTGATATTCGATGTTTCCAATCGTTTTGCATCGACGGTAGGTAAGGATTCACTTCCCAGCTCCCGCAATCGTTCTTTCCATCGATAATTTGCACGAATACGTAATGTTCGATGTTTCCAATCGTTTTGCAACGACGGTAGGTAAGGATTCACTTCCCAGCTCCCGCAATCGTTCTTTCTATCGATAATTTGCACGAATACGTAATGTTCGATATTTCCAATCGTTTTGCATCGACGGTAGGTAAGGATTCACTTCCCAGCTCCCGCAATCGTTCTTTCCATCGATAATTTGCACGAATACGTGCTATTCGATGTTTCCAATCGTTTTGCATCGACGGTAGGTAAGGATTCACTTCCCAGCTCCCGCAATCGTTGTTTCTATCGATAATTAGAACGAATACGTAATGTTCGATGTTTCCAATCGTTTTGCATCAACGTTAGGTAAGGATTCACTTCCCAGCTCCCGCAATCGTTCTTTCCATCGATAATTTGCACGAATACGTAATGTTCGATGTTTGCAATTGTTTTTCATCGACTGTAGGTAAGGATTCACTTCCCGGCTCCCGCAATCGTTCTTTCCATAGATAATTTGCACGAATACGTGCTATTCGATGTTTCCAATCGTTTTGCATCGACGGTAGGTAAGGATTCACTTCCCAGCTCCCGCAATCGTTGTTTCTATCGATAATTAGCACGAATACGTAATGTTCGATGTTTCCAATCGTTTTGCATCGACGGTAGGTAAGGATTCACTTCCCAGCTCCCGCAATGGTTCTTTCCATCGATAATTTGCACGAATACGTGCCATTCGATGTTTCCAATCGTTTTGCATCAACGTTAGGTAAGGATTCACTTCCCGGTTCCCGCAATCGTTCTTTCCATCGATAATTTGCACGAATACGTGCTATTCGATGTTTCCAATCGTTTTGCATCGACGGTAGGTAAGGATTCACTTCCCAGCTCCCGCAATCGTTCTTTCTATCGATAATTAGCACGAATACGTAATGTTCGATGTTTTCAATCGTTTTGCATCAACGGTAGGTAAGGATTCACTTCCCGGCTCCCGCAATCGTTCTTACCATCGATAATTTGCACGAATACGTGCTATTCGATGTTTCCAATCGTTTTGCATCAACGGTAGGTAAGTATTCACTTCCCAGCTACCGCAATCGTTCTTTCTATGGATAATTTGCACGAATACGTAATGTTCGATGTTTACAATCGTTTTGCATCGACTGTAGGTAAGGATTCACTTCCCAGCTCCCGCAATCGTTCTTTCTATCGATAATTTGCACGAATACGTGATGTTCGATGTTTCCAATCGTTTTGCATCAACGTTAGGTAAGGATCCACTTCCCGGCTCCCGCAATCGTTCTTTCCATCGATAATTTGCACGAATACGTGCTATTCGATGTTTCCAATCGTTTTGCATCGACGTTAGGTAAGGATTCACTTCCCGGCTCCCGCAATCGTTCTTTCTATCGATAATTGGCACGAATACGTGATGTTCGATGTTTCCAATCGTTTTTCATTGACGGTAGGTAAGGATTCACTTCCCGGCTCCCGCAATCGTTCTTTCCATCGATAATTTGCACGAATACGTGCTATTCGATGTTTGCAATCGTTTTGCATCAACGGTAGGTAAGGATTCACTTCCCAGCTCCCGCAATCGTTCTTTCTATCGATAATTTGCACGAATACGTGATGTTCGATGTTTCCAATCGTTTTGCATCAACGTTATGTAAGGATCCACTTCCCGGCTCCCGCAATCGTTCTTTCCATCGATAATTTGCACGAATACGTGCTATTCGATGTTTCCAATCGTTTTGCATCAACGGTAGGTAAGCATACCGTTGATGCAAATCGATTGGAAACATCGAACATAACGTATTCGTGCAAATTATCGATAGAAAGAACGATTGCGGGAGCTGGGAAGTGAATCCTTACCTACCGTCGATGCAAAACGATTGGAAACTTCGAATAGCACGTATTCGTGCAAATTATCGATGGTAAGAACGATTGCGGGAGCCGGGAAGTGAATCCTTACCTACCGTTGATGCAAAACGATTGAAAACATCGAACATTACGTATTCGTGCTAATTATCGATAGAAACAACGATTGCGGGAGCTGGGAAGTGAATCCTTACCTACCATCGATGCAAAACGATTGGAAACATCGAACATCACGTATTCGTGCAAATTATCGATGGAAAGAACGATTGCGGGAGCTGGGAAGTGAATCCTTACCTAGCGTTGATGCAAAACGATTGGAAACATCGAATAGCACGTATTCGTGCAAATTATCTATGGAAAGAACGATTGCGGGAGCCGGGAAGTGAATCCTTACCTAACGTTGATGCAAAACGATTGGAAACATCGAACATCACGTATTCGTGCCAATTATCCAATCGTTTTGCATCGACGGTAGGTAAGGATTCACTTCCCAGGTCCCGCAATCGATCTTTCTATCGATAATTTGCACGAATACGTGATGTTCGATGTTTCCAATCGTTTTGCATCGACGGTAGGTAAGGATTCACTTCCCGGCTCCCGCAATCGTTCTTACCATCGATAATTTGCACGAATACGTGCTATTCGATGTTTCCAATCGTTTTGCATCAACGTTAGGTAAGGATTCACTTCCCGGCTCCCGCAATCGTTCTTTCCATCGATAATTTGCACGAATACATGCTATTCGATGTTTCCAATCGTTTTGCATCGACGGTAGGTAAGGATTCACTTCCCAGCTCCCGCAATCGTTGTTTCTATCGATAATTAGCACGAATACGTAATGTTCGATTTTTCAATCGTTTTGCATCAGCGGTAGGTAAGGATTCACTTCCCGGCTCCCGCAATCGTTCTTACCATCGATAATTTGCACGAATACGTGCTATTCGATGTTTCCAATCGTTTTGCATCAACGGTAGGTTAGTATTCACTTCCCAGCTCCCGCAAACGTTCTTTCTATGGATAATTTACACGAATACGTAATGTTCGATGTTTGCAATCGTTTTGCATCAACGTTAGGTAAGGATTCACTTCCCAGCTCCCTACTGCTTACCCTAATGCTTACCTACCGTTGATGCAAAACGATTGGAAATATCGAACATTACGTATTCGTGCAAATTATCGATAGAAAGAACGATGCGGGAGCTGGGAAGTGAATCCTTACCTACCGTCGATGCAAAACGATTGGAAACATCGAATAGCACGTATTCGTGCAAATTATCGATGGAAAGAACGATTGCGGGAGCCGGGAAGTGAATGCTTACCTAACGTTGATGCAAAACGATTGGAAACATCGAACATCACGTATTCGTGCCAATTATCCAATCGTTTTGCATCGACGGTAGGTAAGGATTCACTTCCCAGCTCCCGCAATGGTTCTTTCCATCGATAATTTGCACGAATACGTGCCATTCGATGTTTCCAATCGTTTTGCATCGACGGTAGGTAAGGATTCACTTCCCAGCTCCCGCAATGGTTCTTTCCATCGATAATTTGCACGAATACGTGCCATTAGATGTTTCCAATCGTTGTGCATCAACGGTAGGTAAGCATACCGTTGATTCAAAGCGATTGGAAATTCCGAACATAACGTATTCGTGCAAATTATCGATAGAAAGAACGATTGCGGGAGCTGGGAAGTGAATCCTTACCTAACGTTGATGCAAAACGATTGGAAACATCGAATAGCACGTATTCGTGCAAATTATCTATGGAAAGAACGATTGCGGTAGCCGGGAAGTGAATCCTTACCTACAGTCGATGAAAAACAATTGCAAACATCGAACATTACGTATTCGTGCAAATTATCCATAGAAAGAACGATTGCGGGAGCTGGGAAGTGAATCGTTACCTAACGTTGATGCAAAACGATTGCAAACATCGAACATTACGTATTCGTGTAAATTATCCATAGAAAGAACGTTTGCGGGAGCTGGGAAGTGAATACTAACCTACCGTTGATGCAAAACGATTGGAAACATCGAATAGCACGTATTCGTGCAAATTATCTATGGAAAGAACGATTGCGGGAGCCGGGAAGTGAATCCTTACCTAACGTTGATGCAAAACGATTGGAAACATCGAACATCACGTATTCGTGCCAATTATCCAATCGTTTTGCATCGACGGTAGGTAAGGATTCACTTCCCAGCTCCCGCAATGGTTCTTTCCATCGATAATTTGCACGAATACGTGCCATTCGATGTTTCCAATCGTTTTGCATCGACGGTAGGTAAGGATTCACTTCCCAGCTCCCGCAATGGTTCTTTCCATCGATAATTTGCACGAATACGTGCCATTCGATGTTTCCAATCGTTGTGCATCAACGGTAGGTAAGCATACCGTTGATTCAAAGCGATTGGAAATTCCGAACATAACGTATTCGTGCAAATTATCGATAGAAAGAACGATTGCGGGAGCTGGGAAGTGAATCCTTACCTAACGTTGATGCAAAACGATTGGAAACATCGAATAGCACGTATTCGTGCAAATTATCTATGGAAAGAACGATTGCGGTAGCCGGGAAGTGAATCCTTACCTACAGTCGATGAAAAACAATTGCAACAATTGTATTCGTGCAAATTATCCATAGAAAGAACGATTGCGGGAGCTGGGAAGTGAATCGTTACCTAACGTTGATGCAAAACGATTGCAAACATCGAACATTACGTATTCGTGTAAATTATCCATAGAAAGAACGTTTGCGGGAGCTGGGAAGTGAATACTAACCTACCGTTGATGCAAAACGATTGGAAACATCGAATAGCACGTATTCGTGCAAATTATCGATGGTAAGAACGATTGCGGGAGCCGGGAAGTGAATCCTTACCTACCGTTGATGCAAAACGATTGAAAAATCGAACATTACGTATTCGTGCTAATTATCGATAGAAACAACGATTGCGGGAGCTGGGAAGTGAATCCTTACCTACCGTCGATGCAAAACGATTGGAAACATCGAATAGCACGTATTCGTGCAAATTATCGATGGTAAGAACGATTGCGGGAGCCGGGAAGTGAATCCTTACCTACCGTCGATGCAAAACGATTGGAAACATCGAACATCACGTATTCGTGCCAATTATCCAATCGTTTTGCATCAACGTTAGGTAAGGATTCACTTCCCGGTTCCCGCAATCGTTCTTTCCATCGATAATTTGCACGAATACGTGATGTTCGATGTTTCCAATCGTTTTGCATCGACGGTAGGTAAGGATTCACTTCCCGGCTCCCGCAATCGTTCTTTCTATCGATAATTGGCACGAATACGTGATGTTCGATGTTTCCAATCGTTTTGCATCAACGTTAGGTAAGGATTCACTTCCCGGTTCCCGCAATCGTTCTTTCCATCGATAATTTGCACGAATACGTGATGTTCGATGTTTCCAATCGTTTTGCATCGACGTTAGGTAAGGATTCACTTCCCGGCTCCCGCAATCGTTCTTTCTATCGATAATTGGCACGAATACGTGATGTTCGATGTTTCCAATCGTTTTTCATTGACGGTAGGTAAGGATTCACTTCCCGGCTCCCGCAATCGTTCTTTCCATCGATAATTTGCACGAATACGTGCTATTCGATGTTTGCAATCGTTTTGCATCAACGGTAGGTAAGGATTCACTTCCCAGCTCCCGCAATCGTTCTTTCTATCGATAATTTGCACGAATACGTGATGTTCGATGTTTCCAATCGTTTTGCATCAACGTTATGTAAGGATCCACTTCCCGGCTCCCGCAATCGTTCTTTCCATCGATAATTTGCACGAATACGTGCTATTCGATGTTTCCAATCGTTTTGCATCAACGGTAGGTAAGCATACCGTTGATGCAAATCGATTGGAAACATCGAACATAACGTATTCGTGCAAATTATCGATAGAAAGAACGATTGCGGGAGCTGGGAAGTGAATCCTTACCTACCGTCGATGCAAAACGATTGGAAACTTCGAATAGCACGTATTCGTGCAAATTATCGATGGTAAGAACGATTGCGGGAGCCGGGAAGTGAATCCTTACCTACCGTTGATGCAAAACGATTGAAAACATCGAACATTACGTATTCGTGCTAATTATCGATAGAAACAACGATTGCGGGAGCTGGGAAGTGAATCCTTACCTACCATCGATGCAAAACGATTGGAAACATCGAACATCACGTATTCGTGCAAATTATCGATAGAAAGAACGATTGCGGGAGCTGGGAAGTGAATCCTTACCTAACGTTGATGCAAAACGATTGGAAACATCGAATAGCACGTATTCGTGCAAATTATCTATGGAAAGAACGATTGCGGTAGCCGGGAAGTGAATCCTTACCTACAGTCGATGAAAAACAATTGCAACAATTGTATTCGTGCAAATTATCCATAGAAAGAACGATTGCGGGAGCTGGGAAGTGAATCGTTACCTAACGTTGATGCAAAACGATTGCAAACATCGAACATTACGTATTCGTGTAAATTATCCATAGAAAGAACGTTTGCGGGAGCTGGGAAGTGAATACTAACCTACCGTTGATGCAAAACGATTGGAAACATCGAATAGCACGTATTCGTGCAAATTATCGATGGTAAGAACGATTGCGGGAGCCGGGAAGTGAATCCTTACCTACCGTTGATGCAAAACGATTGAAAAATCGAACATTACGTATTCGTGCTAATTATCGATAGAAACAACGATTGCGGGAGCTGGGAAGTGAATCCTTACCTACCGTCGATGCAAAACGATTGGAAACATCGAATAGCACGTATTCGTGCAAATTATCGATGGTAAGAACGATTGCGGGAGCCGGGAAGTGAATCCTTACCTACCGTCGATGCAAAACGATTGGAAACATCGAACATCACGTATTCGTGCCAATTATCCAATCGTTTTGCATCAACGTTAGGTAAGGATTCACTTCCCGGTTCCCGCAATCGTTCTTTCCATCGATAATTTGCACGAATACGTGATGTTCGATGTTTCCAATCGTTTTGCATCGACGGTAGGTAAGGATTCACTTCCCGGCTCCCGCAATCGTTCTTTCTATCGATAATTGGCACGAATACGTGATGTTCGATGTTTCCAATCGTTTTGCATCAACGTTAGGTAAGGATTCACTTCCCGGTTCCCGCAATCGTTCTTTCCATCGATAATTTGCACGAATACGTGATGTTCGATGTTTCCAATCGTTTTGCATCAACGTTAGGTAAGGATTCACTTCCCAGCTCCCGCAATCGTTCTTTCCATCGATAATTTGCACGAATACGTGCCATTCGATGTTTCCAATCGTTTTGCATCAACGGTAGGTAAGCATACCGTTGATGCAAAACGATTGGAAATATCGAACATTACGTATTCGTGCAAATTATCGATAGAAAGAACGATGCGGGAGCTGGGAAGTGAATCCTTACCTACCGTCGATGCAAAACGATTGGAAACATCGAATAGCACGTATTCGTGCAAATTATCGATGGAAAGAACGATTGCGGGAGCCGGGAAGTGAATGCTTACCTAACGTTGATGCAAAACGATTGGAAACATCGAACATAACGTATTCGTGCAAATTATCGATAGAAAGAACGATTACGGGAGCTGGGAAGTGAATCCTTACCTACCGTCGATGCAAAACAATTGGAAACTTCGAATAGCACGTATTCGTGCAAATTATCGATGGTAAGAACGATTGCGGGAGCCGGGAAGTGAATCCTTACCTACCGTTGATGCAAAACGATTGAAAACATCGAACATTACGTATTCGTGCTAATTATCGATAGAAACAACGATTGCGGGAGCTGGGAAGTGAATCCTTACCTACCGTCGATGCAAAACGATTGGAAACATCGAACATCACGTATTCGTGCAAATTATCGATGGAAAGAACGATTGCGGGAGCTGGGAAGTGAATCCTTACCTAGCGTTGATGCAAAACGATTGGAAACATCGAATAGCACGTATTCGTGCAAATTATCTATGGAAAGAACGATTGCGGGAGCCGGGAAGTGAATCCTTACCTAACGTTGATGCAAAACGATTGGAAACATCGAACATCACGTATTCGTGCCAATTATCCAATCGTTTTGCATCGACGGTAGGTAAGGATTCACTTCCCAGCTCCCGCAATGGTTCTTTCCATCGATAATTTGCACGAATACGTGCCATTCGATGTTTCCAATCGTTTTGCATCGACGGTAGGTAAGGATTCACTTCCCAGCTCCCGCAATGGTTCTTTCCATCGATAATTTGCACGAATACGTGCCATTCGATGTTTCCAATCGTTGTGCATCAACGGTAGGTAAGCATACCGTTGATTCAAAGCGATTGGAAATTCCGAACATAACGTATTCGTGCAAATTATCGATAGAAAGAACGATTGCGGGAGCTGGGAAGTGAATCCTTACCTAACGTTGATGCAAAACGATTGGAAACATCGAATAGCACGTATTCGTGCAAATTATCTATGGAAAGAACGATTGCGGTAGCCGGGAAGTGAATCCTTACCTACAGTCGATGAAAAACAATTGCAAACATCGAACATTACGTATTCGTGCAAATTATCCATAGAAAGAACGATTGCGGGAGCTGGGAAGTGAATCCTTACCTAACGTTGATGCAAAACGATTGCAAACATCGAACATTACGTATTCGTGTAAATTATCCATAGAAAGAACGTTTGCGGGAGCTGGGAAGTGAATACTAACCTACCGTTGATGCAAAACGATTGGAAACATCGAATAGCACGTATTCGTGCAAATTATCGATGGTAAGAACGATTGCGGGAGCCGGGAAGTGAATCCTTACCTACCGTTGATGCAAAACGATTGAAAAATCGAACATTACGTATTCGTGCTAATTATCGATAGAAACAACGATTGCGGGAGCTGGGAAGTGAATCCTTACCTACCGTCGATGCAAAACGATTGGAAACATCGAATAGCACGTATTCGTGCAAATTATCGATGGAAAGAACGATTGCGGGAGCCGGGAAGTGAATCCTTACCTAACGTTGATGCAAAACGATTGGAAACATCGAATAGCACGTATTCGTGCAAATTATCGATGGAAAGAACGATTGCGGGAGCCGGGAAGTGAATCCTTACCTACCGTCGATGCAAAACGATTGGAAACATCGAACATCACGTATTCGTGCCAATTATCCAATCGTTTTGCATCAACGTTAGGTAAGGATTCACTTCCCGGTTCCCGCAATCGTTCTTTCCATCGATAATTTGCACGAATACGTGATGTTCGATGTTTCCAATCGTTTTGCATCAACGTTAGGTAAGGATTCACTTCCACGCTCCCGCAATCGTTCTTTCTATGGATAATTTGCACGAATACGTAATGTTCGATGTTTGCAATCGTTTTGCATCGACTGTAGGTAAGGATTCACTTCCCAGCTCCCGCAATCGTTCTTTCTATCGATAATTTGCACGAATACGTGATGTTCGATGTTTCCAATCGTTTTGCATCAACGTTAGGTAAGGATCCACTTCCCGGCTCCCGCAATCGTTCTTTCCATCGATAATTTGCACGAATACGTGCTATTCGATGTTTCCAATCGTTTTGCATCGACGGTAGGTAAGGATTCACTTCCCAGCTCCCGCAATCGTTCTTTCCATCGATAATTTGCACGAATACGTGCCATTCGATGTTTCCAATCGTTTTGCATCAACGGTAGGTAAGCATACCGTTGATGCAAAACGATTGGAAATATCGAACATTACGTATTCGTGCAAATTATCGATAGAAAGAACGATGCGGGAGCTGGGAAGTGAATCCTTACCTACCGTCGATGCAAAACGATTGGAAACATCGAATAGCACGTATTCGTGCAAATTATCGATGGAAAGAACGATTGCGGGAGCCGGGAAGTGAATGCTTACCTAACGTTGATGCAAAACGATTGGAAACATCGAACATCACGTATTCGTGCAAATTATCGATAGAAAGATCGATTGCGGGACCTGGGAAGTGAATCCTTACCTACCGTCGATGCAAAACGATTGGATAATTGGCACGAAAACGTGATGTTCGATGTTTCCAATCGTTTTGCATCAACGTTAGGTAAGGATTCACTTCCCGGCTCCCGCAATCGTTCTTTCCATCGATAATTTGCACGAATACGTGCTATTCGATGTTTCCAATCGTTTTGCATCGACGTTAGGTAGGGATTCACTTCCCGGCTCCCGCAATCGTTCTTTCTATCGATAATTGGCACGAATACGTGATGTTCGATGTTTCCAATCGTTTTGCATCAACGTTAGGTAAGGATTCACTTCCCGGTTCCCGCAATCGTTCTTTCCATCGATAATTTGCACGAATACGTGCTATTCGATGTTTCCAATCGTTTTGCATCGACGGTAGGTAAGGATTCACTTCCCAGCTCCCGCAATCGTTCTTTCTATCGATAATTAGCACGAATACGTAATGTTCGATATTTCAATCGTTTTGCATCAACGGTAGGTAAGGATTCACTTCCCGGCTCCCGCAATCGTTCTTACCATCGATAATTTGCACGAATACGTGCTATTCGATGTTTCCAATCGTTTTGCATCAACGGTAGGTAAGTATTCACTTCCCAGCTCCCGCAATCGTTCTTTCTATGGATAATTTGCACGAATACGTAATGTTCGATGTTTGCAATCGTTTTGCATCGACTGTAGGTAAGGATTCACTTCCCAGCTCCCGCAATCGTTCTTTCTATCGATAATTTGCACGAATACGTGATGTTCGATGTTTCCAATCGTTTTGCATCAACGTTAGGTAAGGATCCACTTCCCGGCTCCCGCAATCGTTCTTTCCATCGATAATTTGCACGAATACGTGCTATTCGATGTTTCCAATCGTTTTGCATCGACGTTAGGTAAGGATTCACTTCCCGGCTCCCGCAATCGTTCTTTCTATCGATAATTGGCACGAATACGTGATGTTCGATGTTTCCAATCGTTTTTCATTGACGGTAGGTAAGGATTCACTTCCCGGCTCCCGCAATCGTTCTTTCCATCGATAATTTGCACGAATACGTGCTATTCGATGTTTCCAATCGTTTTGCATCAACGGTAGGTAAGCATACCGTTGATGCAAATCGATTGGAAATTTCGAACATCACGTATTCGTGCAAATTATCGATAGAAAGAACGATTGCGGGAGTTGGGAAGTGAATCCTTACTTACCGTCGATGCAAAACGATTGCAAACATCGAATAGCACGTATTCGTGCAAATTATCCATAGAAAGAACGATTGCGGGAGCTGGGAAGTGAATACTTACCTAACGTTGATGCAAAACGATTGGAAACATCGAACACCACGTATTCGTGCAAATTATCGATGGAAAGAACGATTGCGGGAGCCGGGAAGTGAATCCTTACCTACCGTTGATGCAAAACGATTGGATAATTGGCACGAATACGTGATATTCGATGTTTCCAATCGTTTTGCATCGACGGTAGGTAAGGATTCACTTCCCAGCTCCCGCAATCGTTCTTTCCATCGATAATTTGCACGAATACGTAATGTTCGATGTTTCCAATCGTTTTGCAACGACGGTAGGTAAGGATTCACTTCCCAGCTCCCGCAATCGTTCTTTCTATCGATAATTTGCACGAATACGTAATGTTCGATATTTCCAATCGTTTTGCATCGACGGTAGGTAAGGATTCACTTCCCAGCTCCCGCAATCGTTCTTTCCATCGATAATTTGCACGAATACGTGCTATTCGATGTTTCCAATCGTTTTGCATCGACGGTAGGTAAGGATTCACTTCCCAGCTCCCGCAATCGTTGTTTCTATCGATAATTAGAACGAATACGTAATGTTCGATGTTTCCAATCGTTTTGCATCAACGTTAGGTAAGGATTCACTTCCCAGCTCCCGCAATCGTTCTTTCCATCGATAATTTGCACGAATACGTAATGTTCGATGTTTGCAATTGTTTTTCATCGACTGTAGGTAAGGATTCACTTCCCGGCTCCCGCAATCGTTCTTTCCATAGATAATTTGCACGAATACGTGCTATTCGATGTTTCCAATCGTTTTGCATCGACGGTAGGTAAGGATTCACTTCCCAGCTCCCGCAATCGTTGTTTCTATCGATAATTAGCACGAATACGTAATGTTCGATGTTTCCAATCGTTTTGCATCGACGGTAGGTAAGGATTCACTTCCCAGCTCCCGCAATGGTTCTTTCCATCGATAATTTGCACGAATACGTGCCATTCGATGTTTCCAATCGTTTTGCATCAACGTTAGGTAAGGATTCACTTCCCGGTTCCCGCAATCGTTCTTTCCATCGATAATTTGCACGAATACGTGCTATTCGATGTTTCCAATCGTTTTGCATCGACGGTAGGTAAGGATTCACTTCCCAGCTCCCGCAATCGTTCTTTCTATCGATAATTAGCACGAATACGTAATGTTCGATGTTTTCAATCGTTTTGCATCAACGGTAGGTAAGGATTCACTTCCCGGCTCCCGCAATCGTTCTTACCATCGATAATTTGCACGAATACGTGCTATTCGATGTTTCCAATCGTTTTGCATCAACGGTAGGTAAGTATTCACTTCCCAGCTCCCGCAATCGTTCTTTCTATGGATAATTTGCACGAATACGTAATGTTCGATGTTTACAATCGTTTTGCATCGACTGTAGGTAAGGATTCACTTCCCAGCTCCCGCAATCGTTCTTTCTATCGATAATTTGCACGAATACGTGATGTTCGATGTTTCCAATCGTTTTGCATCAACGTTAGGTAAGGATCCACTTCCCGGCTCCCGCAATCGTTCTTTCCATCGATAATTTGCACGAATACGTGCTATTCGATGTTTCCAATCGTTTTGCATCGACGTTAGGTAAGGATTCACTTCCCGGCTCCCGCAATCGTTCTTTCTATCGATAATTGGCACGAATACGTGATGTTCGATGTTTCCAATCGTTTTTCATTGACGGTAGGTAAGGATTCACTTCCCGGCTCCCGCAATCGTTCTTTCCATCGATAATTTGCACGAATACGTGCTATTCGATGTTTGCAATCGTTTTGCATCAACGGTAGGTAAGGATTCACTTCCCAGCTCCCGCAATCGTTCTTTCTATCGATAATTTGCACGAATACGTGATGTTCGATGTTTCCAATCGTTTTGCATCAACGTTAGGTAAGGATCCACTTCCCGGCTCCCGCAATCGTTCTTTCCATCGATAATTTGCACGAATACGTGCTATTCGATGTTTCCAATCGTTTTGCATCAACGGTAGGTAAGCATACCGTTGATGCAAATCGATTGGAAACATCGAACATAACGTATTCGTGCAAATTATCGATAGAAAGAACGATTGCGGGAGCTGGGAAGTGAATCCTTACCTACCGTCGATGCAAAACGATTGGAAACTTCGAATAGCACGTATTCGTGCAAATTATCGATGGTAAGAACGATTGCGGGAGCCGGGAAGTGAATCCTTACCTACCGTTGATGCAAAACGATTGAAAACATCGAACATTACGTATTCGTGCTAATTATCGATAGAAACAACGATTGCGGGAGCTGGGAAGTGAATCCTTACCTACCGTCGATGCAAAACGATTGGAAACATCGAACATCACGTATTCGTGCAAATTATCGATGGAAAGAACGATTGCGGGAGCTGGGAAGTGAATCCTTACCTAGCGTTGATGCAAAACGATTGGAAACATCGAATAGCACGTATTCGTGCAAATTATCTATGGAAAGAACGATTGCGGGAGCCGGGAAGTGAATCCTTACCTAACGTTGATGCAAAACGATTGGAAACATCGAACATCACGTATTCGTGCCAATTATCCAATCGTTTTGCATCGACGGTAGGTAAGGATTCCACTTCCCAGGTCCCGCAATCGATCTTTCTATCGATAATTTGCACGAATACGTGATGTTCGATGTTTCCAATCGTTTTGCATCGACGGTAGGGAAGGATTCACTTCCCGGCTCCCGCAATCGTTCTTACCATCGATAATTTGCACGAATACGTGCTATTCGATGTTTCCAATCGTTTTGCATCAACGTTAGGTAAGGATTCACTTCCCGGCTCCCGCAATCGTTCTTTCCATCGATAATTTGCACGAATACGTGCTATTCGATGTTTCCAATCGTTTTGCATCGACGGTAGGTAAGGATTCACTTCCCAGCTCCCGCAATCGTTGTTTCTATCGATAATTAGCACGAATACGTAATGTTCGATTTTTCAATCGTTTTGCATCAGCGGTAGGTAAGGATTCACTTCCCGGCTCCCGCAATCGTTCTTACCATCGATAATTTGCACGAATACGTGCTATTCGATGTTTCCAATCGTTTTGCATCAACGGTAGGTTAGTATTCACTTCCCAGCTCCCGCAAACGTTCTTTCTATGGATAATTTACACGAATACGTAATGTTCGATGTTTGCAATCGTTTTGCATCAACGTTAGGTAAGGATTCACTTCCCAGCTCCCTACTGCTTACCCTAATGCTTACCTACCGTTGATGCAAAACGATTCGAAATATCGAACATTACGTATTCGTGCAAATTATCGATAGAAAGAACGATGCGGGAGCTGGGAAGTGAATCCTTACCTACCGTCGATGCAAAACGATTGGAAACATCGAATAGCACGTATTCCTGCAAATTATCGATGGAAAGAACGATTGCGGGAGCTGGGAAGTGAATGCTTACCTAACGTTGATGCAAAACGATTGGAAACATCGAACATAACGTATTCGTGCAAATTATCGATAGAAAGAACGATTGCGGGAGCTGGGAAGTGAATCCTTACCTACCGTCGATGCAAAACGATTGGAAACTTCGAATAGCACGTATTCGTGCAAATTATCGATGGTAAGAACGATTGCGGGAGCCGGGAAGTGAATCCTTACCTACCGTTGATGCAAAACGATTGAAAACATCGAACATTACGTATTCGTGCTAATTATCGATAGAAACAACGATTGCGGGAGCTGGGAAGTGAATCCTTACCTACCGTCGATGCAAAACGATTGGAAACATCGAACATCACGTATTCGTGCAAATTATCGATGGAAAGAACGATTGCGGGAGCTGGGAAGTGAATCCTTACCTAGCGTTGATGCAAAACGATTGGAAACATCGAATAGCACGTATTCGTGCAAATTATCTATGGAAAGAACGATTGCGGGAGCCGGGAAGTGAATCCTTACCTAACGTTGATGCAAAACGATTGGAAACATCGAACATCACGTATTCGTGCCAATTATCCAATCGTTTTGCATCGACGGTAGGTAAGGATTCACTTCCCAGGTCCCGCAATCGATCTTTCTATCGATAATTTGCACGAATACGTGATGTTCGATGTTTCCAATCGTTTTGCATCGACGGTAGGTAAGGATTCACTTCCCGGCTCCCGCAATCGTTCTTACCATCGATAATTTGCACGAATACGTGCTATTCGATGTTTCCAATTGTCACGTTCCAGGTTACTTCCGGAAGAGACATACTGTACGCACGCAGGATGAGGAACGGAAATTGAATGGGGAAGGTGAACGTAGGTTCTCGGGGTCGAATTCAAGATTCGCGCACGCCGAGAGGAAAGGTAAGTAGAGAAAAGGAAGAATCTCGGGGTCGAATGCAAGATTCGCGCACGCCGAGAGGAAAGGTAAGTAAAGGAAAAGGAAGAATCTCGGGGTCGAATACAAAATTCGCGCACGCCGAGAGGAAAGGTAAGTAGATAAAATTAAGAATCTCGGGGTCGAATGCAAGATTCGCGCACGCCGAGAGGAAAGGTAAGTAAAGGAAAAGGAAGAATCTCGGGGTCGAATACAAAATTCGCGCACGCCGAGAGGAAAGGTAAGTAGATAAAATTAAGAATCTCGGGGTCGAATGCAAGATTCGCGCACGCCGAGAGGAAAGGTAAGTAAAGAAAGGAAAGGAAATACCTCGGGGTCGAATGCAAGATTCGCGCACGCCGAGAGGAAAGGTAAGTAAAGAAAGGAAAGGAAATACCTCGGGGTCGAATGCAAGATTCGCGCACGCCGAGAGGAAAGGTAAGTAAAGAAAAAGGAAGAATCTCGGGGTCGAATGCAAGATTCGCGCACGCCGAGAGGAAAGGTAAGTAAAGAAAGGAAAGGAAATACCTCGGGGTCGAATGCAAGATTCGCGCACGCCGAGAGGAAAGGTAAGTAAAGAAAGGAAAGGAAATACCTCGGGGTCGAATGCAAGATTCGCGCACGCCGAGAGGAAAGGTAAGTAAAGAAAGGAAAGGAAATACCTCGGGGTCGAATGCAAGATTCGCGCACGCCGAGAGGAAAGGTAAGTAAAGAAAAAGGAAGAATCTCGGGGTCGAATGCAAGATTCGCGCACGCCGAGAGGAAAGGTAAGTAAAGAAAGGAAAGGAAATACCTCGGGGTCGAATGCAAGATTCGCGCACGCCGAGAGGAAAGGTAAGTAAAGAAAAAGGAAGAATCTCGGGGTCGAATGCAAGATTCGCGCACGCCGAGAGGAAAGGTAAGTAAAGAAAGGAAAGGAAATACCTCGGGGTCGAATGCAAGATTCGCGCACGCCGAGAGGAAAGGTAAGTAAAGAAAGGAAAGGAAATACCTCGGGGTCGAATGCAAGATTCGCGCACGCCGAGAGGAAAGGTAAGTAAAGAAAGGAAAGGAAATACCTCGGGGTCGAATGCAAGATTCGCGCACGCCGAGAGGAAAGGTAAGTAAAGGAAAAGGAAGGGAAAGGAAGTTAGGAGTGCCGTACTATTACTGCGGAAGGATTGATCTGCAGCAATACCAATTCCTCGGATTCCAAACAATATTGAGAAATGTGAACGAAACCTCGTAAGGAACGAAATAATAAAACGACTCACCGAGCTGCAATGTCGGGTTTGCGATCCTCGGGTAGACACGTATAATTTTTACCATCGGGTGAGCACCTCGAGTACTTGTCCCGATTGTACTTGCCACAGCTCTTCCGCTGTTATTTCGAAGTACTGTTCTGTGCACTCTGCGCACTGAGATGCTGGGCGGATGGAGGAGATTTCGTTGTTGCAGTGTGCACAAATGGAAATGCGTTGGGCTTCTTCGGCAGTGCTCATGTCATGCCAACCTCCTGATTGATATGCTTGTCCTTGTATGGGGGTCAACTGATTGTAACAGTTGATGCAAATTCGGCCCCAGTCGCTTATGTATATTCCTACTGTGGCGATAGTGGAACACCAAATGTCTAGCAGGGGTTTATAAATCTCTGGATAATCAGAGGGAAGGACGCCGTCCCAGGGACCCTGAAATTCCTGGTCCTCCTCTTCTTCGGCTTCTTCCCAAATATTGTAAGGGAGCTGCATTCGATAAATAATGCTGTGGTGCTGCGCGAAAGTTTCTTGAGGTTCACTGGCTTATTGTATTTATTAGAATAAGTCAAGAATACTTCGAAGTTCGTTGAGGTATTTATTGAAATAAGTCGTGAAATAATTCTATGTTCCTTAAGGTATTTATTGAAATAAATCGTGAAATTATTCTAAGTTCCTTAAGGTATGTATCGAAATAAGTCGTGAAATAATTCTATGTTCATTAAGGTATTTATTGAAATAAATCGTGGAATTAATTCTATGTTCCTTAAGGTATTTATTGAAATAAATCGTGAAATTATTCTAAATTCTTTAAGATATTTATCGAAATAAATCGCGGAATTATTCTATGTTCCTTAAGGTATTTATTGAAATAAATCGTGAAATTATTCTAAGTTCTTTAAGATATTTATCGAAATAAATCGTGGAATTATTCTATGTTCTTTAAGATATTTATCGAAATAAGTCGTGAAAGAATTCTATGTTCCTTAAGGTATTTATCGAAATAATTCACTGTATGATTCTAAAATCAAGACCGGTATATCAACGTTCACTGTCACTTGTAGATTGATTCACTGATGTGTAGGCGCTTGCTGACGATTGACTACTGAAGATTGACTGCTGATGATTGACTACTGAAGATTGACTGCTGATGATTGACTACTGAAGATTGACTGCTGATGATTGACTACTGACTATTCAGGTGGTGCCGGCTTATTTATACCCATCCCTGGAATCTCTGGTATGCGAGGAATGTCTGGTATGCGTGGTATGTCTGGTATGCGTGGTATGCGTGGTATGTCTGGTATGCGTGGTATGCGTGGTATGTTGACTGCTACTGGAGTCGATTGCTCTGGAATGCCAGTGATCCTCAACCGGCAGGGGTTCTCCATTGTACCGAGATTGGTTAAAATAAATTATATTAGTTAATTACAATATTGTTATATGGTGAATTCGGATAGGTTGTTTGATGATATCGTTTTGTAATAAAATATTGTAATAAATTGTATTGGTTAATTATGCGTCTTTTGTATTGTAGGTTCGGGTGTGTTATTTGATTTGATCATATTGTAGCGATATACTCGAGAGGATTCGAAAGGGGTTTTCTTCCTCGTGGAGTGAGGGCTTCTCTTGGGACGCGAAAGGGGTTTCTTCCTCGTGGAGTGAGGGCTTCTCTTGGGACGCAAAAGGGGTTTCTTCCTCGTGGAGTGAGGGCTTCTCTTGGGACGCAAAAGGGGTTTCTTCCTCGTGGAGTGAGGGCTTCTCTCGAGTGTCGTTGTTCTTCGTTTAAGGTAATGGTGTTTTGTGTAGCGATGAGTTGGAATATTTAGAGATTTTATTTGTTTGCAGGTAGTCGGTGATGAGAAGAGAAATATAAGGTGAGTATCTTATGAGAGGAATTTATTTGTTCGAAAGCAGTCGATGATGAGAAATGTAATGTAAGGTAAGTATCTCGTTTGACTAGCGATGGGTAGGAGTAATAAGAGAGTTTATTTGTTCACAGGTAATCGATGATGAGAAGCGCAACATAAGGTAAGTACCTCGTTTGACTAGCGATGGGTTGGAGTAATAAGAGAGTTTGTTTGTTCACAGGCAGTGGATATAGTAAATAAAGGAAGAAAAATGTGAGCCGACATGCGGCAAAAAAATGACGGCACGTCACACCTCCCCCCTTATTTTAAGAAATGCCTGCATTTCTTTAGCGGGAGACGTGGCTTGAACGAAAAATAACCTTTTCCCTTAATCCTGTATTAGTAGCAGGTAAAGGATATTCAATGAAATTGTTTTCCCTTATGTGAAGTGAAATTTATGTATGTTTAAATAAAATAAAAGCTTGTTTCCGTTTATTGCTTTTGCGTTGTGATTTCATAAAATAATTATAACCTTGCCTGATAACTAAAAATATATATTTTTTTTTTTTTTATTATTGTATCAGAGTAAAACAAATCAGTGTAAAATTAAGTTATGTCTCCTTAATTAGACGGATTAAAATTGAGGGTGGAGTATTTCGGAACGAACCGTCTTTGTTTTCTCTCGTTGTTAGTAGGAGATATATTGATTAAACTATAATTATTTTCATTAGTTGAACGAAATGAACTTAGTAATTATTTTGAAAAGAATAAAAGTTTAACATGTTAGAATGGTTAATAAGAAGGTAAGTATTGCATGATAAAAATAAAATAAAATGGATATATTTGTGGGCTCAGTAAATGGTGGACGTCGCATTGCCGCAGGGGCAGTCCAGCGATTACATCACAGCTCCCTGGTAATTAAATTATTTGTTTTCTTTTTGTGTTTTTGAATTTTTTTGTTATAGTAGGTTAGCTTAGGCTTAGCAAAAATTGAATTTAGGAATAAGTAATAGTGTTAATAATTAAGTAGGGTAGATATAAGGAAGATTAATATAGTATGAATTAAACGTAGGATTAATTAATAAGGTTAAATAATTAAGGTAAATCGTTAAAGTCGAGCAGGATGTCGAGCCACTCGAGCTGCGCCGATTCCTGCTCGACTGGAGGAGCATTTGGGGTATGCGCGGGGGTGAAGTGTATGTCGCACACTTCTAATAATACCGATTCCTCTAAAGCGCCGTGCTCTACTCGGAAGGCGGTGGAGGTGTCCAACACTTCAATGACTGGCGGGGGTGGCGGAATCGTCGCCTGTAAGGCAAATTGAACCATTGCCGCCGGTTCCTGCGGGTGATGAACAGGTGGCATACTCACCTCTAGATGTGCCAGGGAACGTTTAAAATGCTCGTCGACGGCGGTGGCTGCGTCGCCTTCGTGGTAAGTGATAATTGTGCAAGTGTCACTTACAACTTCCACGCGAGTCTCGGTTTTCGCCTGTTCCGTGGTCGGTACGGTGGCGGTTCTCGTGGGCGATTCCATTATCGGGGCTTCCGCGTTGACCGGGGACCGTACAAACGAAATTTTTCTTCTGGCCGGCAAAATTTCGTCCACTAAAATTTTAGGGAGCGCCTTACGGCGTGTTAATGGTGGAATTTTCTTCCTGGCTGCGCGGCAATAAGTGCCGGCAGCCTTGCAGCGTTTTCGGTTGCGGTTGTTTCCGGGCATGGTTGTACTCGAATGGTGAAACACGTGGCGCGGACTCGCACTTATAGGAGAGTTGGAATGCGAAGAATGTTAGTATGCTAGGAATGCTAAGAATGTTGGTATGCCAGGAATGCTAAGAATGTTGGTATGCCAGGAATGCTAAGAATGTTGGTATGCCAGGAATGTCGCGTATTTCTGCAGTGGTTCTCAACCTATTGTGACTTTTATCGAAATATTATTAATGTGGCGGGTTGGCTAAGGTTTAACACAACTATATATGTATATACATTCGTTTCACTTCGTAATCCTAAGTTATATTTACATGACTGATATATACATATACGCCTATATCTGTATCTTATTATTGGTGTTTTTGTATTAATTTTAATGTAAATTAAATAAGATATCAATTTTTATGTAAGTGTAATTTTTTAGAGTATATAGTGTATAGGTATAAGGGGAGGAGCGATATCCGAAGGGATATCGACGCGTGTTGATAGTTTGTATTAAATTTTTGCAAGTGCGAGACTGTGATGAAGGGCGATAAGGGGGAGGGGCGATATCCAAGGGGATATCGACGTGCGGTGTTAATTCAGATTTGATCCTGAGAATTATTTTGGAGAAAATTAGAAATACCGTCTGAAAGAAATGAAAATTAAAAGGGGGGGAGAAAAAGGGGGAGCGATATCCAAGAGGATATCGACACGTAGAATTTAATTGGTGTTTCAAGATTTGTCGTGGGTAAATTTAGTGCTACTGGCGGTATGTAAAAAGGGGGAAAGGGGGGAGCGATATCCAAGAGGATATCGATACGTGTTGATTTTTAGTGGGTGATTTTCCGCGCTTTGTTCGCATGAATAACCTTGTAGCTGTTATTCCACGAAATCTTTAGGTTGTGCTGAGGAAGTACTTCAATGACCTTGTGCGGGCCAGTGTAATGATCCGCGAATTTACCCTTGCGGCTATTTTTTATTACAAACACCTCGTCTCCGGCTTGGAAGGTTTCCTCGTTTATACGACGATCGTAATACATTTTGTACCTTTCTTTAGCGCGTTTTAATCTATCCGCGGCGAGATTTTGTAATTCATTAATGCACTCCGTTAATCGCGAGAGGTAACCCCCGTAGGTTTCGTCGTCTGGGGGTTCGACCGGCCGCTGTTGGGCGGGGACCCGTGCTATTTTTCCGAAGACTAATTCATGTGGAGTATAGCCCGTACCTTCATGGAAACTTGTATTGTAGGAGAATGCCGCGAGATCGGTCCAGCTATCCCAATCGTCGTTTTGACTCACGTACATTTTCAAAAATTCTACTAACACTATATGAGATCTTTCTAAGGATCCATTTGATTGGGGATGGAACGCGGTGGTCTTACATTGTGCGATCCTGAATTTACGGGCAATGGTTTTCATAAACGCGCTGATGAAGTTCGATCCTTGGTCGGTGAGAACGGCTTTTGGTGCGCCGAATCGGCATATTAAATTCTTTATGAAGGCGTCGGCAACTTCCAGGGAGGTGGTGCCCTTCAGTGGTGCGCATACAAAGTATTTTGTGAGCAGATCTTGCATCGTTAATATGTATGTATTCCCGGATGGTGATATAGGGAGAGGACCTACTATGTCCATACCGATCTTGTCGAATGCTGCCCCAGGGGTGTCGGTTAAAATCATTGGTTGTCGAGTTTTGACCCGTACTAATTTCTTTTTCTGGCACAGCATGCAACTTTTTATGTATATCCTCACTTGTTGCTTCAATCCTTGCCAGTAATAATTTTGGCGGATTCTTTTTATCGTTTTTGTTACTCCTCTGTGTCCTCCTACGGCTGAAGAGTGGTTGTCTTGAATAATGGGTAACCTTAGAATTGCGTCGGGTATTTGCACCGTTTGCGTGCAAATTGTTAGTTGTAAGTTTTCCTCTATTAGTTTAGAGCGTATTTCGTATATTATTTCTTCCCAGGTGAGGGTTCCAATTTGCGGAGTTTTTGCGATGCTTGCTGATGACAATCGCAATTCTCGTACGACGTCCTTCAATGAATCGGTAGCACTATGGAAGATTCCTGGATCCACTGGGAAGTTGGCTTTCTCCTTGACGACTAGGCCAATGACCGTTTTTCCTCTGTGTTTCAGTACGCGTGCTCGCCCGAGCGTGAGGTCTCTTCTAATAGGGAGATCTGCGTGCCTTCTTAGATTCTCTCCTCCATTGTCACAGGGGTTGCCATCTGCGGCCAAAAAGATTATTACGGGCCCGTGTTGGACGACCAAGGGGTCCGGACTGACGCGAATGGTGCCGCTGTAGTTCGGGTTTTGCGGAGTGGTTTCCGGTTGGTCGCTATCCGTGAGGCCATCGTCCGATTCTCCTGTAGAGTCGTCGTCTATACTGACGGGGAGATTAGGAGGCGTATCAGTTCCTTCTTCTGGATGCATTTCGGTTCGGCTGATAGGCTGAAATTCTGGTTCAGCTCTGCTGGTGGATGGCGTATTGCGGACTGATTGTAGCGGTGGCGTCGGTTCCATGTCCGAGATATCTTTGTGTTGGAGTCTCCTCGGAGGGTTGGGGTGACTAAAAATAGGTTCGTCCGAGTCTGTAGAGCTTTCTCGTCCTGTTTCCCAATGCAAATGTACGGGTCCATGATATCTGGGCCGTTTTCTGTTTTCAGGTCCGAGGAATAGTTCTGCGTCTGAGTCGGAACTCGATCGTGGGCGGATAGGACAGGTAACTGCTGTCGTTTTTTCGGGGGGATTACGGGAGAGCGCGTCGGCTACCTTATTAGATTTCCCCGGTTGGTATTGTATTTCATAATCGAATTCGGCTAGTTTTAGCCGCCATCGAACGAGTCGGGACGTTGGGTCCTTGACTCTATGGAGCCAGACCAACGGCTGGTGATCCGTGTATAGGATGAATTTTTTTCCGTATAGGTATGGTCGGAAATGGCTGGTGCAGTATACTATTGCAAGGAGTTCCTTCTCGATGGTGGAGTAATTCACTTCAGCTTGGCACAGCAGTCTGGATGCATATGCAAGGGGGAGTTCCTTATCCGCGTAAGTTTGAGAAATTACGCCTCCCACAGCATAATCGGACGCGTCCGTCGTGAGGTGGAATTCCTTTTCGAAGTCGGGAAATTGCAAAATAGGTTCACTGACCAACTTGTCCTTGAGATACTCGAAGGATTTTTGTTGCTGCACATCCCAAACGAAGGTTGTCCCCTTTCTAAGGAGTGTCGTGAGGGGTCGCGCTTCCTTCGAGAAGTCTGGGATAAATCGCCTATAATACCCGGTCAATCCTAGGAATTGTTTAATACCTTTTGATGTGCGGGGTGCAGGATAATTCGTGACGGAGATTATCTTCTGAGGATCGGGTCTTACGCCGTCCTGCGTGAGGACGTGGCCCAGATACGCCACTTCCTTTCGTAAAAATTGGCATTTACAGGGTTGTAATTTTAGGTTAGCTTCGCGCAGCCTATTGGCGAGCCTTCGAAATTTGATTTCGTGTTCACTAATTGAACTGCAATAGATAACAATATCATCTAAGTAGACGAACATTTCGGACCCTTGCAGCCCTGAAAGGACGTGATCCATAAGTCGCTGGAACGTCGCGGGTGCGTTGCGTAATCCGAAAGGCATTCTTGAGAATTCGTAATGCCCGTGTGGGGCCGAGAACGCAGTTTTCTGCGCGTGTTCTGGTTTCATAGGGATTTGGTGAAAACCAGAAACAAGATCGAACACTGAAAAATACTTGGCGCTGCCGAGCTGATCGAGTATATCTATAATATTTGGGAGCGGGTACGCGTCTGGAACTGTTTTTTGATTAAGGTGGCGATAGTCAATCACCATTCTCCATTTTCGTTTCCCGTCGGCTCCTGGCTTTTTTGGAACTATCCAGAGAGGCGAACTGTACGGGGAGACGGATGGTTTGATAATTTCCTTCTTCAGCAGTTCCTCCATTTGTGTACGGATTTCTTCCTTGTGAATAGGAGGGAAGCGGTATTGTTTAGTAAACACCGGAATCGAGTCTGTGGTTTCTATGGAGTGGCTAATGGCGTGCGTATGGCCTAGGGGTTCGCTGGGCAAGTGGAATACGTCTTCATATTTGCTGACGAGTTGTCGGACGTGATCCTCTTCTTCCCGATTGAGGTCCTTCGGGGATATGAGGTCAAGTATCTCTGCAACTCGTGTTTGTTGGGTGAGCTCGTCCCTGTAAGGGGTTTCGCCGGGGGTGGACCCTTGTAATCCTTCTGTGGGGTTAATTTGATATGCTACCTTCTGATCCGCAATTTGGCATACGAGGGGTGTGGACCTTTGTCCGTTTCGCTGGGTTCTTCCTTCTATGAGGGTTTCGCTAAGGGGGATGGGCCGGTTGCCCTTTTGAGAGTGGGGGTTCATCGTGTCTTCGGTTTGCTTCGGAGTCACGGCTTCCTCGGTATGCTTCACTTGGGGGTACGTTATGGGAGCTTCTTCAAATTTCTCCAGCTGGACTGGGGGTATCCGGATAATCGCCGGTTGCTCGTTGGTGTTAATGATTCGTATATTTGCCTTGCCATCCTGGTTTCGCACTAGGGCTTGTCCTGCGTATAGCCCTTCTCCTATGTCTATGCGTGGAATATATCCTTCCTCGATTTCAGGGTTAGTAACTGTCGCTTGTGCGACCACGCTGGTTCTCGGGGGTACTGTTACTTCGTCGATTTTGTTGAAAGGGACGAAATTGCCATTAAACGCTAGCCATCTATTTTTGAAATCCACCGTTACTCCACTTTCGGTTAGGAATCCCGAACCCAATAACCCTTGATAGCGTAGGGGTATAGTGTCTTCAACGACGTGAAATTGTACGGGGTAGTTGAATAAATTTGCTGTGAGGGTGCCTAGGGTGGGCACCATGTTTTCGGTGATTCCGATTAAATCGATTACGTTGTCCCTGTCGATCTCGCAGGGCGTCGTGATGCACGATTGTTTTATTAAGTTTACCTCTGCTCCCGTGTCGATCATCAAGTCCGTGGGAAAGTTTAATTGCGGGCTGCGGACGTTGATGGAGGGAACATTGTTGTAGGGGGAGAGGTGCACCTTGGCGATTCTGGGCGGAGTTGGTTCGTAGGCCGGAATGTATTTATCGGATGCGCATTTGTCCTGCCCGTTCCACGAGGCGCCTCCCTGTAATCTCGTGGGGGCTGGTCGTTTCCCGACATGTTTTGATCGCGCATTTTCTTACGGCATTCCGCGGCCAAGTGCCCTATTCTCCCGCAGTAGTTGCAGGTTCGCGTCTCAGGTCGACGTGGCGTATTATGATCCGTCGTTGGGTGTAGACGGTCGAAACCTCTTTCGTTATATCGTTCCGGGACCCGCGCAAGGGGCGGATGATTATTAGTCGGGTAGGTCCTGCACGATCGCGCGTCGTGTCCTTCCCGATTGCATAGTTGGCATAGAGTGCGGTGTGTCCTTTCTCCCATAAACCGGCGGCGATCGCGCTCGATCAATTTCGCTACTCGGACCGCTCTGTCGGATGCTTCATCCAAGGACGTCAATGTCGTGGGGTCCATCTGAGTGCGCATTGAAAGGGGAAGTCCGTCTAAAAATGATCTTAACGCTAGCTGATCGACATCGTATAACGCCGTCCTTGAGTTTCGATAATAATCAGCGTCTTCGTCGGTGATGGCGAATTTCAAGTCTTTTACTCTTGAAATATAATCCAAAATGTGTTCATTTCTTCCAATTATGATGTTAGCTAGTTCGCCGCGGTAGTGATCGGAAGTTTTAGCGGGGGCGAACACCGTTTTTAGTCTGCCGATGAATGCGTTAACCGTATCAAAGCAGTAATCCTCCACGACCAAGTACGCGTGGTTTTGTAAACGGTTCCTTAATAAGCGCGCTAACTGAGGTTCGGACGCGGGAGGGATCATTTCTCGAGCTCGTCTGCACGCTCTCGCAAATTGCAGGATCGACATGTTATGTCCATCGAAGCGCGGTACCGTCTCGACGGCATCCTTCAGAGTGACCTGAAGTTTTCCGTACATTGTCGGTTCGATAAACGCGTCGTTACGCGGGTTTCCTTCGCGGTAACCGGAGGCAGGGGTTTCAAAATGTGTTTTAATGCGCTGTTTTCTTGTTAGCGCGTCCACTGCGTCCTGCAGACAGGCTATTTGTTTTGCGAGGTTTTCCAACCCGGAGGCGGTTTGGTGTGTTTGTTCTTCCTGCACCAAATCGTCGGCTGGACTAACAGGTCGCATTTGCTTGTTCATGAATAATTCGTAATGCTCTTCGATTTGAGCTTGTTTTTCGCGCAGGAGATTCAATTTATCTTGCAACGCGGCGGTCGACGCGTCGATGGCTCTGTTAGCATCCTCGACGGGGGTAGCGAGGGGGTTGGATCCGTCGGCGTCACCGTACAGCGACATGGTATTTTATGTATGTGTTTGAGCGAGGTGAACTAATGTATATACATATATTTTGTTTTATATATATGCGCGAGGGGGTTGTGATATGGCGGTTATCTAGTCGTAGGTGATTAATGTTCAGAACACGTATCAAAATTTTGATATTAAAGCGTTTCAAGCTTTAATTGTCGTTTTGAAGGCAATTGTGGGATTGAATTTTCGAATATCCCACCGCTTCAATCTTCGTTTATCGTTTTAAAGGCAATTGTGGGATTGAATTTTCGAATATCCCACCGCTGTCACCAGTTTAATATGTCACGTTCCAGGTTACTTCCGGAAGAGACATACTGTACGCACGCAGGATGAGGAACGGAAATTGAATGGGGAAGGTGAACGTAGGTTCTCGGGGTCGAATTCAAGATTCGCGCACGCCGAGAGCAAAGGTAAGTAGAGAAAAGGAAGAATCTCGGGGTCGAATGCAAGATTCGCGCACGCCGAGAGGAAAGGTAAGTAAAGGAAAAGGAAGAATCTCGGGGTCGAATACAAAATTCGCGCACGCCGAGAGGAAAGGTAAGTAGATAAAATTAAGAATCTCGGGGTCGAATGCAAGATTCGCGCACGCCGAGAGGAAAGGTAAGTAAAGGAAAAGGAAGAATCTCGGGGTCGAATACAAAATTCGCGCACGCCGAGAGGAAAGGTAAGTAGATAAAATTAAGAATCTCGGGGTCGAATGCAAGATTCGCGCACGCCGAGAGGAAAGGTAAGTAAAGAAAGGAAAGGAAATACCTCGGGGTCGAATGCAAGATTCGCGCACGCCGAGAGGAAAGGTAAGTAAAGAAAGGAAAGGAAATACCTCGGGGTCGAATGCAAGATTCGCGCACGCCGAGAGGAAAGGTAAGTAAAGAAAAAGGAAGAATCTCGGGGTCGAATGCAAGATTCGCGCACGCCGAGAGGAAAGGTAAGTAAAGAAAGGAAAGGAAATACCTCGGGGTCGAATGCAAGATTCGCGCACGCCGAGAGGAAAGGTAAGTAAAGAAAGGAAAGGAAATACCTCGGGGTCGAATGCAAGATTCGCGCACGCCGAGAGGAAAGGTAAGTAAAGAAAGGAAAGGAAATACCTCGGGGTCGAATGCAAGATTCGCGCACGCCGAGAGGAAAGGTAAGTAAAGAAAAAGGAAGAATCTCGGGGTCGAATGCAAGATTCGCGCACGCCGAGAGGAAAGGTAAGTAAAGAAAGGAAAGGAAATACCTCGGGGTCGAATGCAAGATTCGCGCACGCCGAGAGGAAAGGTAAGTAAAGAAAAAGGAAGAATCTCGGGGTCGAATGCAAGATTCGCGCACGCCGAGAGGAAAGGTAAGTAAAGAAAGGAAAGGAAATACCTCGGGGTCGAATGCAAGATTCGCGCACGCCGAGAGGAAAGGTAAGTAAAGAAAGGAAAGGAAATACCTCGGGGTCGAATGCAAGATTCGCGCACGCCGAGAGGAAAGGTAAGTAAAGAAAGGAAAGGAAATACCTCGGGGTCGAATGCAAGATTCGCGCACGCCGAGAGGAAAGGTAAGTAAAGGAAAAGGAAGGGAAAGGAAGTTAGGAGTGCCGTACTATTACTGCGGAAGGATTGATCTGCAGCAATACCAATTCCTCGGATTCCAAACAATATTGAGAAATGTGAACGAAACCTCGTAAGGAACGAAATAATAAAACGACTCACCGAGCTGCAATGTCGGGTTTGCGATCCTCGGGTAGACACGTATAATTTTTACCATCGGGTGAGCACCTCGAGTACTTGTCCCGATTGTACTTGCCACAGCTCTTCCGCTGTTATTTCGAAGTACTGTTCTGTGCACTCTGCGCACTGAGATGCTGGGCGGATGGAGGAGATTTCGTTGTTGCAGTGTGCACAAATGGAAATGCGTTGGGCTTCTTCGGCAGTGCTCATGTCATGCCAACCTCCTGATTGATATGCTTGTCCTTGTATGGGGGTCAACTGATTGTAACAGTTGATGCAAATTCGGCCCCAGTCGCTTATGTATATTCCTACTGTGGCGATAGTGGAACACCAAATGTCTAGCAGGGGTTTATAAATCTCTGGATAATCAGAGGGAAGGACGCCGTCCCAGGGACCCTGAAATTCCTGGTCCTCCTCTTCTTCGGCTTCTTCCCAAATATTGTAAGGGAGCTGCATTCGATAAATAATGCTGTGGTGCTGCGCGAAAGTTTCTTGAGGTTCACTGGCTTATTGTATTTATTAGAATAAGTCAAGAATACTTCGAAGTTCGTTGAGGTATTTATTGAAATAAGTCGTGAAATAATTCTATGTTCCTTAAGGTATTTATTGAAATAAATCGTGAAATTATTCTAAGTTCCTTAAGGTATGTATCGAAATAAGTCGTGAAATAATTCTATGTTCATTAAGGTATTTATTGAAATAAATCGTGGAATTAATTCTATGTTCCTTAAGGTATTTATTGAAATAAATCGTGAAATTATTCTAAATTCTTTAAGATATTTATCGAAATAAATCGCGGAATTATTCTATGTTCCTTAAGGTATTTATTGAAATAAATCGTGAAATTATTCTAAGTTCTTTAAGATATTTATCGAAATAAATCGTGGAATTATTCTATGTTCTTTAAGATATTTATCGAAATAAGTCGTGAAAGAATTCTATGTTCCTTAAGGTATTTATCGAAATAATTCACTGTATGATTCTAAAATCAAGACCGGTATATCAACGTTCACTGTCACTTGTAGATTGATTCACTGATGTGTAGGCGCTTGCTGACGATTGACTACTGAAGATTGACTGCTGATGATTGACTACTGAAGATTGACTGCTGATGATTGACTACTGAAGATTGACTGCTGATGATTGACTACTGACTATTCAGGTGGTGCCGGCTTATTTATACCCATCCCTGGAATCTCTGGTATGCGAGGAATGTCTGGTATGCGTGGTATGTCTGGTATGCGTGGTATGCGTGGTATGTCTGGTATGCGTGGTATGCGTGGTATGTTGACTGCTACTGGAGTCGATTGCTCTGGAATGCCAGTGATCCTCAACCGGCAGGGGTTCTCCATTGTACCGAGATTGGTTAAAATAAATTATATTAGTTAATTACAATATTGTTATATGGTGAATTCGGATAGGTTGTTTGATGATATCGTTTTGTAATAAAATATTGTAATAAATTGTATTGGTTAATTATGCGTCTTTTGTATTGTAGGTTCGGGTGTGTTATTTGATTTGATCATATTGTAGCGATATACTCGAGAGGATTCGAAAGGGGTTTTCTTCCTCGTGGAGTGAGGGCTTCTCTTGGGACGCGAAAGGGGTTTCTTCCTCGTGGAGTGAGGGCTTCTCTTGGGACGCAAAAGGGGTTTCTTCCTCGTGGAGTGAGGGCTTCTCTTGGGACGCAAAAGGGGTTTCTTCCTCGTGGAGTGAGGGCTTCTCTCGAGTGTCGTTGTTCTTCGTTTAAGGTAATGGTGTTTTGTGTAGCGATGAGTTGGAATATTTAGAGATTTTATTTGTTTGCAGGTAGTCGGTGATGAGAAGAGAAATATAAGGTGAGTATCTTATGAGAGGAATTTATTTGTTCGAAAGCAGTCGATGATGAGAAATGTAATGTAAGGTAAGTATCTCGTTTGACTAGCGATGGGTAGGAGTAATAAGAGAGTTTATTTGTTCACAGGTAATCGATGATGAGAAGCGCAACATAAGGTAAGTACCTCGTTTGACTAGCGATGGGTTGGAGTAATAAGAGAGTTTGTTTGTTCACAGGCAGTGGATATAGTAAATAAAGGAAGAAAAATGTGAGCCGACATGCGGCAAAAAAATGACGGCACGTCACACAATCGTTTTGCATCAACGTTAGGTAAGGATTCACTTCCCGGCTCCCGCAATCGTTCTTTCCATCGATAATTTGCACGAATACGTGCTATTCGATGTTTCCAATCGTTTTGCATCGACGGTAGGTAAGGATTCACTTCCCAGCTCCCGCAATCGTTGTTTCTATCGATAATTAGCACGAATACGTAATGTTCGATTTTTCAATCGTTTTGCATCAGCGGTAGGTAAGGATTCACTTCCCGGCTCCCGCAATCGTTCTTACCATCGATAATTTGCACGAATACGTGCTATTCGATGTTTCCAATCGTTTTGCATCAACGGTAGGTTAGTATTCACTTCCCAGCTCCCGCAAACGTTCTTTCTATGTATAATTTACACGAATACGTAATGTTCGATGTTTGCAATCGTTTTGCATCAACGTTAGGTAAGGATTCACTTCCCAGCTCCCTACTGCTTACCCTAATGCTTACCTACCGTTGATGCAAAACGATTGGAAATATCGAACATTACGTATTCGTGCAAATTATCGATAGAAAGAACGATGCGGGAGCTGGGAAGTGAATCCTTACCTACCGTCGATGCAAAACGATTGGAAACATCGAATAGCACGTATTCGTGCAAATTATCGATGGAAAGAACGATTGCGGGAGCCGGGAAGTGAATGCTTACCTAACGTTGATGCAAAACGATTGGAAACATCGAACATAACGTATTCGTGCAAATTATCGATAGAAAGAACGATTGCGGGAGCTGGGAAGTGAATCCTTACCTACCGTCGATGCAAAACGATTGGAAACTTCGAATAGCACGTATTCGTGCAAATTATCGATGGTAAGAACGATTGCGGGAGCCGGGAAGTGAATCCTTACCTACCGTTGATGCAAAACGATTGAAAACATCGAACATTACGTATTCGTGCTAATTATCGATAGAAACAACGATTGCGGGAGCTGGGAAGTGAATCCTTACCTACCGTCGATGCAAAACGATTGGAAACATCGAACATCACGTATTCGTGCAAATTATCGATGGAAAGAACGATTGCGGGAGCTGGGAAGTGAATCCTTACCTAGCGTTGATGCAAAACGATTGGAAACATCGAATAGCACGTATTCGTGCAAATTATCTATGGAAAGAACGATTGCGGGAGCCGGGAAGTGAATCCTTACCTAACGTTGATGCAAAACGATTGGAAACATCGAACATCACGTATTCGTGCCAATTATCCAATCGTTTTGCATCGACGGTAGGTAAGGATTCACTTCCCAGCTCCCGCAATGGTTCTTTCCATCGATAATTTGCACGAATACGTGCCATTCGATGTTTCCAATCGTTTTGCATCGACGGTAGGTAAGGATTCACTTCCCAGCTCCCGCAATCGTTGTTTCTATCGATAATTAGCACGAATACGTAATGTTCGATGTTTTCAATCGTTTTGCATCAACGGTAGGTAAGGATTCACTTCCCGGCTCCCGCAATCGTTCTTACCATCGATAATTTGCACGAAATTCCGAACATAACGTATTCGTGCAAATTATCCATAGAAAGAACGATTGCGGGAGCCGGGAAGTGATTCCTTACCTACCGTTGATGCAAAACGATTGCAAACATCGAACATTACGTATTCGTGCAAATTATCCATAGAAAGAACGTTTGCCGGAGCTGGGAAGTGAATACTTACCTACCGTTGATGCAAAACGATTGGAAACATCGAATAGCACGTATTCGTGCAAATTATCGATGGTAAGAACGATTGCGGGAGCCGGGATGTGAATCCTTACCTAACGTTGATGCAAAACGATTGGAAACATCGAACATCACGTATTCGTGCAAATTATCGATAGAAAGAACGATTGCGGGAGCTGGGAAGTGAATCCTTACCTACCGTTGATGCAAAACGATTGGAAACATCGAATAGCACGTATTCGTGCAAATTATCGATGGTAAGAACGATTGCGGGAGCCGGGAAGTGAATCCTTACCTACCGTTGATGCAAAACGATTGAAAAATCGAACATTACGTATTCGTGCTAATTATCGATAGAAACAACGATTGCGGCAGCTGGGAAGTGAATCCTTACCTACCGTCGATGCAAAACGATTGCAAACATCGAATAGCACGTATTCGTGCAAATTATCGATGGAAAGAACGATTGCGGGAGCCGGGAAGTGAATCCTTACCTAACGTTGATGCAAAACGATTGGAAACAACGAATAGCACGTATTCGTGCAAATTATCGATGGTAAGAACGATTGCGGGAGCCGGGAAGTGAATCCTTACCTACCGTCGATGCAAAACGATTGGAAACATCGAACATCACGTATTCGTGCAAATTATCGATAGAAAGATCGATTGCGGGACCTGGGAAGTGAATCCTTACCTACCGTCGATGCAAAACGATTGGATAATTGGCACGAATACGTGATGTTCGATGTTTCCAATCGTTTTGCATCAACGTTAGGTAAGGATTCACTTCCCGGCTCCCGCAATCGTTCTTTCCATCGATAATTTGCACGAATACGTGCTATTCGATGTTTCCAATCGTTTTGCATCGACGTTAGGTAAGGATTCACTTCCCGGCTCCCGCAATCGTTCTTTCTATCGATAATTGGCACGAATACGTGATGTTCGATGTTTCCAATCGTTTTGCATCAACGTTAGGTAAGGATTCACTTCCCGGTTCCCGCAATCGTTCTTTCCATCGATAATTTGCACGAATACGTGATGTTCGATGTTTCCAATCGTTTTGCATCAACGTTAGGTAAGGATTCACTTCCCAGCTCCCGCAATCGTTCTTTCCATCGATAATTTGCACGAATACGTGCCATTCGATGTTTCCAATCGTTTTGCATCAACGGTAGGTAAGCATACCGTTGATGCAAAACGATTGGAAATATCGAACATTACGTATTCGTGCAAATTATCGATAGAAAGAACGATGCGGGAGCTGGGAAGTGAATCCTTACCTACCGTCGATGCAAAACGATTGGAAACATCGAATAGCACGTATTCGTGCAAATTATCGATGGAAAGAACGATTGCGGGAGCCGGGAAGTGAATGCTTACCTAACGTTGATGCAAAACGATTGGAAACATCGAACATAACGTATTCGTGCAAATTATCGATAGAAAGAACGATTGCGGGAGCTGGGAAGTGAATCCTTACCTACCGTCGATGCAAAACGATTGGAAACTTCGAATAGCACGTATTCGTGCAAATTATCGATGGTAAGAACGATTGCGGGAGCCGGGAAGTGAATCCTTACCTACCGTTGATGCAAAACGATTGAAAACATCGAACATTACGTATTCGTGCTAATTATCGATAGAAACAACGATTGCGGGAGCTGGGAAGTGAATCCTTACCTACCGTCGATGCAAAACGATTGGAAACATCGAACATCACGTATTCGTGCAAATTATCGATGGAAAGAACGATTGCGGGAGCTGGGAAGTGAATCCTTACCTAGCGTTGATGCAAAACGATTGGAAACATCGAATAGCACGTATTCGTGCAAATTATCTATGGAAAGAACGATTGCGGGAGCCGGGAAGTGAATCCTTACCTAACGTTGATGCAAAACGATTGGAAAC
The DNA here is from genome assembly GCA_963583965.1 of Nomada ferruginata. Taxonomy (NCBI): domain Eukaryota; kingdom Metazoa; phylum Arthropoda; class Insecta; order Hymenoptera; family Apidae; genus Nomada; species Nomada ferruginata. Next base: position 4,045,437 of record OY757218.1, read on the forward strand.
ATCGAACATCACGTATTCGTGCCAATTATCCAATCGTTTTGCATCGACGGTAGGTAAGGATTCACTTCCCAGCTCCCGCAATGGTTCTTTCCATCGATAATTTGCACGAATACGTGCCATTCGATGTTTCCAATCGTTTTGCATCGACGGTAGGTAAGGATTCACTTCCCAGCTCCCGCAATGGTTCTTTCCATCGATAATTTGCACGAATACGTGCCATTCGATGTTTCCAATCGTTGTGCATCAACGGTAGGTAAGCATACCGTTGATTCAAAGCGATTGGAAATTCCGAACATAACGTATTCGTGCAAATTATCGATAGAAAGAACGATTGCGGGAGCTGGGAAGTGAATCCTTACCTAACGTTGATGCAAAACGATTGGAAACATCGAATAGCACGTATTCGTGCAAATTATCTATGGAAAGAACGATTGCGGTAGCCGGGAAGTGAATCCTTACCTACAGTCGATGAAAAACAATTGCAAACATCGAACATTACGTATTCGTGCAAATTATCCATAGAAAGAACGATTGCGGGAGCTGGGAAGTGAATCCTTACCTAACGTTGATGCAAAACGATTGCAAACCTCGAACATTACGTATTCGTGTAAATTATCCATAGAAAGAACGTTTGCGGGAGCTGGGAAGTGAATACTAACCTACCGTTGATGCAAAACGATTGGAAACATCGAATAGCACGTATTCGTGCAAATTATCGATGGTAAGAACGATTGCGGGAGCCGGGAAGTGAATCCTTACCTACCGTTGATGCAAAACGATTGAAAAATCGAACATTACGTATTCGTGCTAATTATCGATAGAAACAACGATTGCGGGAGCTGGGAAGTGAATCCTTACCTACCGTCGATGCAAAACGATTGGAAACATCGAATAGCACGTATTCGTGCAAATTATCGATGGAAAGAACGATTGCGGGAGCCGGGAAGTGAATCCTTACCTAACGTTGATGCAAAACGATTGGAAACATCGAATAGCACGTATTCGTGCAAATTATCGATGGTAAGAACGATTGCGGGAGCCGGGAAGTGAATCCTTACCTACCGTCGATGCAAAACGATTGGAAACATCGAATAGCACGTATTCGTGCAAATTATCGATGGAAAGAACGATTGCGGGAGCCGGGAAGTGAATGCTTACCTAACGTTGATGCAAAACGATTGGAAACATCGAACATCACGTATTCGTGCAAATTATCGATAGAAAGATCGATTGCGGGACCTGGGAAGTGAATCCTTACCTACCGTCGATGCAAAACGATTGGATAATTGGCACGAAAACGTGATGTTCGATGTTTCCAATCGTTTTGCATCAACGTTAGGTAAGGATTCACTTCCCGGCTCCCGCAATCGTTCTTTCCATCGATAATTTGCACGAATACGTGCTATTCGATGTTTCCAATCGTTTTGCATCGACGGTAGGTAAGGATTCACTTCCCAGCTCCCGCAATCGTTCTTTCTATCGATAATTAGCACGAATACGTAATGTTCGATATTTCAATCGTTTTGCATCAACGGTAGGTAAGGATTCACTTCCCGGCTCCCGCAATCGTTCTTTCCATCGATAATTTGCACGAATACGTAATGTTCGATGTTTGCAATTGTTTTTCATCGACTGTAGGTAAGGATTCACTTCCCGGCTCCCGCAATCGTTCTTTCCATAGATAATTTGCACGAATACGTGCTATTCGATGTTTCCAATCGTTTTGCATCGACGGTAGGTAAGGATTCACTTCCCAGCTCCCGCAATCGTTGTTTCTATCGATAATTAGCACGAATACGTAATGTTCGATGTTTCCAATCGTTTTGCATCGACGGTAGGTAAGGATTCACTTCCCAGCTCCCGCAATGGTTCTTTCCATCGATAATTTGCACGAATACGTGCCATTCGATGTTTCCAATCGTTTTGCATCAACGTTAGGTAAGGATTCACTTCCCGGTTCCCGCAATCGTTCTTTCCATCGATAATTTGCACGAATACGTGCTATTCGATGTTTCCAATCGTTTTGCATCGACGGTAGGTAAGGATTCACTTCCCAGCTCCCGCAATCGTTGTTTCTATCGATAATTAGCACGAATACGTAATGTTCGATTTTTCAATCGTTTTGCATCAGCGGTAGGTAAGGATTCACTTCCCGGCTCCCGCAATCGTTCTTTCTATGGATAATTTGCACGAATACGTAATGTTCGATGTTTGCAATTGTTTTTCATCGACTGTAGGTAAGGATTCACTTCCCGGCTACCGCAATCCTTCTTTCCATAGATAATTTGCACGAATACGTGCTATTCGATGTTTCCAATCGTTTTGCATCGACGGTAGGTAAGGATTCACTTCCCAGCTCCCGCAATCGTTGTTTCTATCGATAATTAGCACGAATACGTAATGTTCGATGTTTCCAATCGTTTTGCATCGACGGTAGGTAAGGATTCACTTCCCAGCTCCCGCAATGGTTCTTTCCATCGATAATTTGCACGAATACGTGCCATTCGATGTTTCCAATCGTTTTGCATCAACGTTAGGTAAGGATTCACTTCCCGGTTCCCGCAATCGTTCTTTCCATCGATAATTTGCACGAATACGTGCTATTCGATGTTTCCAATCGTTTTGCATCAACGGTAGGTTAGTATTCACTTCCCAGCTCCCGCAAACGTTCTTTCTATGGATAATTTACACGAATACGTAATGTTCGATGTTTGCAATCGTTTTGCATCAACGTTAGGTAAGGATTCACTTCCCAGCTCCCGCAATCGTTCTTTCTATGGATAATTTGCACGAATACGTAATGTTCGATGTTTGCAATTGTTTTTCATCGACTGTAGGTAAGGATTCACTTCCCGGCTACCGCAATCGTTCTTTCCATAGATAATTTGCACGAATACGTGCTATTCGATGTTTCCAATCGTTTTGCATCAACGTTAGGTAAGGATTCACTTCCCAGCTCCCGCAATCGTTCATTCTATCGATAATTTGCACGAATACGTTATGTTCGGAATTTCCAATCGCTTTGAATCAACGGTATGCTTACCTACCGTTGATGCACAACGATTGGAAACATCGAATGGCACGTATTCGTGCAAATTATCGATGGAAAGAACCATTGCGGGAGCTGGGAAGTGAATCCTTACCTACCGTCGATGCAAAACGATTGGAAACATCGAATGGCACGTATTCGTGCAAATTATCGATGGAAAGAACCATTGCGGGAGCTGGGAAGTGAATCCTTACCTACCGTCGATGCAAAACGATTGGATAATTGGCACGAATACGTGATGTTCGATGTTTCCAATCGTTTTGCATCAACGTTAGGTAAGGATTCACTTCCCGGCTCCCGCAATCGTTCTTTCCATAGATAATTTGCACGAATACGTGCTATTCGATGTTTCCAATCGTTTTGCATCAACGCTAGGTAAGGATTCACTTCCCAGCTCCCGCAATCGTTCTTTCCATCGATAATTTGCACGAATACGTGATGTTCGATGTTTCCAATCGTTTTGCATCGACGGTAGGTAAGGATTCACTTCCCAGCTCCCGCAATCGTTGTTTCTATCGATAATTAGCACGAATACGTAATGTTCGATGTTTTCAATCGTTTTGCATCAACGGTAGGTAAGGATTCACTTCCCGGCTCCCGCAATCGTTCTTACCATCGATAATTTGCACGAATACGTGCTATTCGAAGTTTCCAATCGTTTTGCATCGACGGTAGGTAAGGATTCACTTCCCAGCTCCCGCAATCGTTCTTTCTATCGATAATTTGCACGAATACGTTATGTTCGATGTTTCCAATCGTTTTGCATCAACGTTAGGTAAGCATTCACTTCCCGGCTCCCGCAATCGTTCTTTCCATCGATAATTTGCACGAATACGTGCTATTCGATGTTTCCAATCGTTTTGCATCGACGGTAGGTAAGGATTCACTTCCCAGCTCCCGCATCGTTCTTTCTATCGATAATTTGCACGAATACGTAATGTTCGATATTTCCAATCGTTTTGCATCAACGGTATGCTTACCTACCGTTGATGCAACACGATTGGAAACATCGAATGGCACGTATTCGTGCAAATTATCGATGGAAAGAACGATTGCGGGAGCTGGGAAGTGAATCCTTACCTAACGTTGATGCAAAACGATTGGAAACATCGAACATCACGTATTCGTGCAAATTATCGATGGAAAGAACGATTGCGGGAACCGGGAAGTGAATCCTTACCTAACGTTGATGCAAAACGATTGGAAACATCGAACATCACGTATTCGTGCAAATTATCGATAGAAAGAACGATTGCGGGAGCTGGGAAGTGAATCCTTACCTACCGTCGATGCAAAACGATTGGAAACATCGAACATCACGTATTCGTGCAAATTATCGATGGAAAGAACGATTGCGGGAGCTGGGAAGTGAATCCTTACCTAGCGTTGATGCAAAACGATTGGAAACATCGAATAGCACGTATTCGTGCAAATTATCTATGGAAAGAACGATTGCGGGAGCCGGGAAGTGAATCCTTACCTAACGTTGATGCAAAACGATTGGAAACATCGAACATCACGTATTCGTGCCAATTATCCAATCGTTTTGCATCGACGGTAGGTAAGGATTCACTTCCCAGCTCCCGCAATGGTTCTTTCCATCGATAATTTGCACGAATACGTGCCATTCGATGTTTCCAATCGTTTTGCATCGACGGTAGGTAAGGATTCACTTCCCAGCTCCCGCAATGGTTCTTTCCATCGATAATTTGCACGAATACGTGCCATTCGATGTTTCCAATCGTTGTGCATCAACGGTAGGTAAGCATACCGTTGATTCAAAGCGATTGGAAATTCCGAACATAACGTATTCGTGCAAATTATCGATAGAAAGAACGATTGCGGGAGCTGGGAAGTGAATCCTTACCTAACGTTGATGCAAAACGATTGGAAACATCGAATAGCACGTATTCGTGCAAATTATCTATGGAAAGAACGATTGCGGTAGCCGGGAAGTGAATCCTTACCTACAGTCGATGAAAAACAATTGCAAACATCGAACATTACGTATTCGTGCAAATTATCCATAGAAAGAACGATTGCGGGAGCTGGGAAGTGAATCCTTACCTAACGTTGATGCAAAACGATTGCAAACATCGAACATTACGTATTCGTGTAAATTATCCATAGAAAGAACGTTTGCGGGAGCTGGGAAGTGAATACTAACCTACCGTTGATGCAAAACGATAGGAAACATCGAATAGCACGTATTCGTGCAAATTATCGATGGTAAGAACGATTGCGGGAGCCGGGAAGTGAATCCTTACCTACCGTTGATGCAAAACGATTGAAAAATCGAACATTACGTATTCGTGCTAATTATCGATAGAAACAACGATTGCGGGAGCTGGGAAGTGAATCCTTACCTACCGTCGATGCAAAACGATTGGAAACATCGAATAGCACGTATTCGTGCAAATTATCGATGGAAAGAACGATTGCGGGAGCCGGGAAGTGAATCCTTACCTAACGTTGATGCAAAACGATTGGAAACATCGAATAGCACGTATTCGTGCAAATTATCGATGGTAAGAACGATTGCGGGAGCCGGGAAGTGAATCCTTACCTACCGTCGATGCAAAACGATTGGAAACATCGAACATCACGTATTCGTGCCAATTATCCAATCGTTTTGCATCAACGTTAGGTAAGGATTCACTTCCCGGTTCCCGCAATCGTTCTTTCCATCGATAATTTGCACGAATACGTGATGTTCGATGTTTCCAATCGTTTTGCATCAACGTTAGGTAAGGATTCACTTCCCAGCTCCCGCAATCGTTCTTTCTATGGATAATTTGCACGAATACGTAATGTTCGATGTTTGCAATCGTTTTGCATCGACTGTAGGTAAGGATTCACTTCCCAGCTCCCGCAATCGTTCTTTCTATCGATAATTTGCACGAATACGTGATGTTCGATGTTTCCAATCGTTTTGCATCAACGTTAGGTAAGGATCCACTTCCCGGCTCCCGCAATCGTTCTTTCCATCGATAATTTGCACGAATACGTGCCATTCGATGTTTCCAATCGTTTTGCATCAACGGTAGGTAAGCATACCGTTGATGCAAAACGATTGGAAATATCGAACATTACGTATTCGTGCAAATTATCGATAGAAAGAACGATGCGGGAGCTGGGAAGTGAATCCTTACCTACCGTCGATGCAAAACGATTGGAAACATCGAATAGCACGTATTCGTGCAAATTATCGATGGAAAGAACGATTGCGGGAGCCGGGAAGTGAATGCTTACCTAACGTTGATGCAAAACGATTGGAAACATCGAACATAACGTATTCGTGCAAATTATCGATAGAAAGAACGATTGCGGGAGATGGGAAGTGAATCCTTACCTACCGTCGATGCAAAACGATTGGAAACATCGAATAGCACGTATTCGTGCAAATTATCGATGGTAAGAACGATTGCGGGAGCCGGGAAGTGAATCCTTACCTACCGTTGATGCAAAACGATTGAAAACATCGAACATTACGTATTCGTGCTAATTATCGATAGAAACAACGATTGCGGGAGCTGGGAAGTGAATCCTTACCTACCGTCGATGCAAAACGATTGGAAACATCGAACATCACGTATTCGTGCAAATTATCGATGGAAAGAACGATTGCGGGAGCTGGGAAGTGAATCCTTACCTAGCGTTGATCCAAACGATTGGAAACATCGAATAGCACGTATTCGTGCAAATTATCTATGGAAAGAACGATTGCGGGAGCCGGGAAGTGAATCCTTACCTAACGTTGATGCAAAACGATTGGAAACATCGAACATCACGTATTCGTGCCAATTATCCAATCGTTTTGCATCGACGGTAGGTAAGGATTCACTTCCCAGCTCCCGCAATGGTTCTTTCCATCGATAATTTGCACGAATACGTGCCATTCGATGTTTCCAATCGTTTTGCATCGACGGTAGGTAAGGATTCACTTCCCAGCTCCCGCAATGGTTCTTTCCATCGATAATTTGCACGAATACGTGCCATTCGATGTTTCCAATCGTTGTGCATCAACGGTAGGTAAGCATACCGTTGATTCAAAGAGATTGGAAATTCCGAACATAACGTATTCGTGCAAATTATCGATAGATAGAACGATTGCGGGAGCTGGGAAGTGAATCCTTACCTAACGTTGATGCAAAACGATTGGAAACATCGAATAGCACGTATTCGTGCAAATTATCTATGGAAAGAACGATTGCGGGAGCCGGGAAGTGAATCCTTACCTACAGTCGATGAAAAACAATTGCAAACATCGAACATTACGTATTCGTGCAAATTATCCATAGAAAGAACGATTGCGGGAGCTGGGAAGTGAATCCTTACCTAACGTTGATGCAAAACGATTGCAAACATCAAACATTACGTATTCGTGTAAATTATCCATAGAAAGAACGTTTGCGGGAGCTGGGAAGTGAATACTAACCTACCGTTGATGCAAAACGATTGGAAACATCGAATAGCACGTATTCGTGCAAATTATCGATGGTAAGAACGATTGCGGGAGCCGGGAAGTGAATCCTTACCTACCGTCGATGCAAAACGATTGGAAACATCGAACATCACGTATTCGTGCCAATTATCCAATCGTTTTGCATCGACGGTAGGTAAGGATTCACTTCCCGGTTCCCGCAATCGTTCTTTCCATCGATAATTTGCACGAATACGTGATGTTCGATGTTTCCAATCGTTTTGCATCAACGTTAGATAAGGATTCACTTCCCAGCTCCCGCAATCGTTCTTTCTATGGATAATTTGCACGAATACGTAATGTTCGATGTTTGCAATCGTTTTGCATCGACTGTAGGTAAGGATTCACTTCCCAGCTCCCGCAATCGTTCTTTCTATCGATAATTTGCACGAATACGTGATGTTCGATGTTTCCAATCGTTTTGCATCAACGATAGGTAAGGATCCACTTCCCGGCTCCAGCAATCGTTCTTTCCATCGATAATTTGCACGAATACGTGCTATTCGATGTTTCCAATCGTTTTGCATCGACGTTAGGTAAGGATTCACTTCCCGGCTCCTGCAATCGTTCTTTCTATCGATAATTGGCACGAATACGTGATGTTCGATGTTTCCAATCGTTTTTCATTGACGGTAGGTAAGGATTCACTTCCCGGCTTCCGCAATCGTTCTTTCCATCGATAATTTGCACGAATACGTGATGTTCGATGTTTCCAATCGTTTTGCATCAACGTTAGGTAAGGATTCACTTCCCAGCTCCCGCAATCGTTCTTTCTATGGATAATTTGCACGAATACGTAATGTTCGATGTTTGCAATCGTTTTGCATCGACTGTAGGTAAGGATTCACTTCCCAGCTCCCGCAATCGTTCTTTCTATGGATAATTTGCACGAATACGTGATGTTCGATGTTTCCAATCGTTTTGCATCAACGTTAGGTTAGGTTTCGTGCCAATTATCCAATCGTTTTGCATCGACGGTAGGTAAGGATTCACTTCCCAGGTCCCGCAATCGATCTTTCTATCGATAATTTGCACGAATACGTGATGTTCGATGTTTCCAATCGTTTTGCATCGACGGTAGGTAAGGATTCACTTCCCGGCTCCCGCAATCGTTCTTACCATCGATAATTGGCACGAATACGTGATGTTCGATGTTTCCAATCGTTTTGCATCAACGTTAGGTAAGGATTCACTTCCCGGTTCCCGCAATCGTTCTTTCCATCGATAATTTGCACGAATACGTGATGTTCGATGTTTCCAATCGTTTTGCATCAACGTTAGGTAAGGATTCACTTCCCAGCTCCCGCAATCGTTCTTTCTATGGATAATTTGCACGAATACGTAATGTTCGATGTTTGCAATCGTTTTGCATCGACTGTAGGTAAGGATTCACTTCCCAGCTCCCGCAATCGTTCTTTCTATCGATAATTTGCACGAATACGTGATGTTCGATGTTTCAAATCGTTTTGCATCAACGTTAGGTAAGGATCCACTTCCCGGCTCCCGCAATCGTTCTTTCCATCGATAATTTGCACGAATACGTGCTATTCGATGTTTCCAATCGTTTTGCATCGACGGTACGTAAGGATTCACTTCCCAGCTCCCGCAATCGTTCTTTCCATCGATAATTTGCACGAATACGTGCCATTCGATGTTTCCAATCGTTTTGCATCAACGGTAGGTAAGCATACCGTTGATGCAAAACGATTGGAAATATCGAACATTACGTATTCGTGCAAATTATCGATAGAAAGAACGATGCGGGAGCTGGGAAGTGAATCCTTACCTACCGTCGATGCAAAACGATTGGAAACATCGAATAGCACGTATTCGTGCAAATTATCGATGGAAAGAACGATTGCGGGAGCCGGGAAGTGAATGCTTACCTAACGTTGATGCAAAACGATTGGAAACATCGAACATAACGTATTCGTGCAAATTATCGATAGAAAGAACGATTGCGGGAGCTGGGAAGTGAATCCTTACCTACCGTCGATGCAAAACGATTGGAAACATCGAATAGCACGTATTCGTGCAAATTATCGATGGTAAGAACGATTGCGGGAGCCGGGAAGTGAATCCTTACCTACCGTTGATGCAAAACGATTGAAAACATCGAACATTACGTATTCGTGCTAATTATCGATAGAAACAACGATTGCGGGAGCTGGGAAGTGAATCCTTACCTACCGTCGATGCAAAACGACTGGAAACATCGAACATCACGTATTCGTGCAAATTATCGATGGAAAGAACGATTGCGGGAGCTGGGAAGTGAATCCTTACCTAGCGTTGATGCAAAACGATTGGAAACATCGAATAGCACGTATTCGTGCAAATTATCTATGGAAAGAACGATTGCGGGAGCCGGGAAGTGAATCCTTACCTAACGTTGATGCAAAACGATTGGAAACATCGAACATCACGTATTCGTGCCAATTAGCCAATCGTTTTGCATCGACGGTAGGTAAGGATTCACTTCCCAGCTCCCGCAATGGTTCTTTCCATCGATAATTTGCACGAATACGTGCCATTCGATGTTTCCAATCGTTTTGCATCGACGGTAGGTAAGGATTCACTTCCCAGCTCCCGCAATCGTTCTTTCCATCGATAATTTGCACGAATACGTGCTATTCGATGTTTCCAATCGTTTGGCATCGACGGTAGGTAAGGATTCACTTCCCAGCTCCCGCAATCGTTCTTTCTATCGATAATTAGCACGAATACGTAATGTTCGATGTTTGCAATCGTTTTGCATCGACTGTAGGTAAGGATTCACTTCCCAGCTCCCGCAATCGTTCTTTCTATCGATAATTTGCACGAATACGTGATGTTCGATGTTTCCAATCGTTTTGCATCAACGTTAGGTAAGGATTCACTTCCCGGCTCCCGCAATCGTTCTTTCCATCGATAATTTGCACGAATACGTGCTATTCGATTTTTCCAATCGTTTTGCATCGACGTTAGGTAAGGATTCACTTCCCGGCTCCCGCAATCGTTCTTTCTATCGATAATTGGCACGAATACGTGATGTTCGATGTTTCCAATCGTTTTGCATCAACGTTAGGTAAGGATTCACTTCCCGGTTCCCGCAATCGTTCTTTCCATCGATAATTTGCACGAATACGTGATGTTCGATGTTTCCAATCGTTTTGAATCAACGTTAGGTAAGGATTCACTTCCCAGCTCCCGCAATCGTTCTTTCTATGGATAATTTGCACGAATACGTAATGTTCGATGTTTGCAATCGTTTTGCATCGACTGTAGGTAAGGATTCACTTCCCAGCTCCCGAAATCGTTCTTTCTATCGATAATTTGCACGAATACGTGATGTTCGATGTTTCCAATCGTTTTGCATCAACGTTAGGTAAGGATGCACTTCCCGGCTCCCGCAATCGTTCTTTCCAACGATAATTTTCACGAATACGTGCTATTCGATGTTTCCAATCGTTTTGCATCGACGGTAGGTAAGGATTCACTTCCCAGCTCCCGCATCGTTCTTTCCATCGATAATTTGCACGAATACGTGCTATTCGATGTTTCCAATCGTTTTGCATCAACGGTAGGTAAGCATACCGTTGATGCAAAACGATTGGAAATATCGAACATTACGTATTCGTGCAAATTATCGATAGAAAGAACGATTGCGGGAGCTGGGAAGTGAATCCTTACCTACAGTCGATGCAAAACGATTGCAAACATCGAACATTACGTATTCGTGCTAATTATCGATAGAAAGAACGATTGCGGGAGCTGGGAAGTGAATCCTTACCTACCGTCGATGCAAAACGATTGGAAACATCGAATAGCACGTATTCGTGCAAATTATCGATGGAAAGAACGATTGCGGGAACCGGGAAGTGAATCCTTACCTAACGTTGATGCAAAACGATTGGAAACATCGAACATCACGTATTCGTGCCAATTATCGATAGAAAGAACGATTGCGGGAGCCGGGAAGTGAATCCTTACCTAACGTCGATGCAAAACGATTGGAAACATCGAATAGCACGTATTCGTGCAAATTATCGATGGAAAGAACGATTGCGGGAACCGGGATGTGAATCCTTACCTAACGTTGATGCAAAACGATTGGAAACATCGAACATCACGTATTCGTGCAAATTATCGATAGAAAGAACGATTGCGGGAGCTGGGAAGTGAATCCTTACCTAACGTTGATGCAAAACGATTGCAAACATCGAACATTACGTATTCGTGTAAATTATCCATAGAAAGAACGTTTGCGGGAGCTGGGAAGTGAATACTTACCTACCGTTGATGCAAAACGATTGGAAACATCGAATAGCACGTATTCGTGCAAATTATCGATGGTAAGAACGATTGCGGGAGCCGGGAAGTGAATCCTTACCTACCGTTGATGCAAAACGATTGAAAACATCGAACATCACGTATTCGTGCAAATTATCGATAGAAAGATCGATTGCGGGACATGGGAAGTGAATCCTTACCTACCGTCGATGCAAAACGATTGGATAATTGGCACGAATACGTGATGTTCGATGTTTCCAATCGTTTTGCATCAACGTTAGGTAAGGATTCACTTCCCAGCTCCCGCAATCGTTCTTTCTATGGATAATTTGCACGAATACGTAATGTTCGATGTTTGCAATCGTTTTGCATCGACTGTAGGTAAGGATTCACTTCCCAGCTCCCGCAATCGTTCTTTCTATCGATAATTTGCACGAATACGTGATGTTCGATGTTTCCAATCGTTTTGCATCAACGTTAGGTAAGGATCCACTTCCCGGCTCCCGCAATCGTTCTTTCCATCGATAATTTGCACGAATACGTGCTATTCGATGTTTCCAATCGTTTTGCATCGACGGTACGTAAGGATTCACTTCCCAGCTCCCGCAATCGTTCTTTCCATCGATAATTTGCACGAATACGTGCCATTCGATGTTTCCAATCGTTTTGCATCAACGGTAGGTAAGCATACCGTTGATGCAAAACGATTGGAAATATCGAACATTACGTATTCGTGCAAATTATCGATAGAAAGAACGATGCGGGAGCTGGGAAGTGAATCCTTACCTACCGTCGATGCAAAACGATTGGAAACATCGAATAGCACGTATTCGTGCAAATTATCTATGGAAAGAACGATTGCGGGAGCCGGGAAGTGAATCCTTACCTAACGTTGATGCAAAACGATTGGAAACATCGAACATCACGTATTCGTGCTAATTATCGATAGAAACAACGATTGCGGGAGCTGGGAAGTGAATCCTTACCTACCGTCGATGCAAAACGATTGGAAACATCGAACATCACGTATTCGTGCAAATTATCGATGGAAAGAACGATTGCGGGAGCTGGGAAGTGAATCCTTACCTAGCGTTGATGCAAAACGATTGGAAACATCGAATAGCACGTATTCGTGCAAATTATCTATGGAAAGAACGATTGCGGGAGCCGGGAAGTGAATCCTTACCTAACGTTGATGCAAAACGATTGGAAACATCGAACATCACGTATTCGTGCCAATTATCCAATCGTTTTGCATCGACGGTAGGTAAGGATTCACTTCCCAGCTCCCGCAATGGTTCTTTCCATCGATAATTTGCACGAATACGTGCCATTCGATGTTTCCAATCGTTTTGCATCGACGGTAGGTAAGGATTCACTTCCCAGCTCCCGCAATGGTTCTTTCCATCGATAATTTGCACGAATACGTGCCATTCGATGTTTCCAATCGTTGTGCATCAACGGTAGGTAAGCATACCGTTGATTCAAAGCGATTGGAAATTCCGAACATAACGTATTCGTGCAAATTATCGATAGAAAGAACGATTGCGGGAGCTGGGAAGTGAATCCTTACCTAACGTTGATGCAAAACGATTGGAAACATCGAATAGCACGTATTCGTGCAAATTATCTATGGAAAGAACGATTGCGGGAGCCGGGAAGTGAATCCTTACCTACAGTCGATGAAAAACAATTGCAAACATCGAACATTACGTATTCGTGCAAATTATCCATAGAAAGAACGATTGCGGGAGCTGGGAAGTGAATCCTTACCTAACGTTGATGCAAAACGATTGCAAACATCGAACATTACGTATTCGTGTAAATTATCCATAGAAAGAACGTTTGCGGGAGCTGGGAAGTGAATACTAACCTACCGTTGATGCAAAACGATTGGAAACATCGAATAGCACGTATTCGTGCAAATTATCGATGGAAAGAACGATTGCGGGAGCCGGGAAGTGAATCCTTACCTAACGTTGATGCAAAACGATTGGAAACATCGAATAGCACGTATTCGTGCAAATTATCGATGGTAAGAACGATTGCGGGAGCCGGGAAGTGAATCCTTACCTACCGTCGATGCAAAACGATTGGAAACATCGAACATCACGTATTCGTGCCAATTATCCAATCGTTTTGCATCGACGGTAGGTAAGGATTCACTTCCCAGGTCCCGCAATCGATCTTTCTATCGATAATTTGCACGAATACGTGCTATTCGATGTTTCCAATCGTTTTGCATCAACGTTAGGTAAGGATCCACTTCCCGGCTCCCGCAATCGTTCTTTCCATCGATAATTTGCACGAATACGTGCTATTCGATGTTTCCAATCGTTTTGCATCGACGTTAGGTAAGGATTCACTTCCCAGCTCCCGCAATCGTTCTTTCCATCGATAATTTGCACGAATACGTGCCATTCGATGTTTCCAATCGTTTTGCATCAACGGTAGGTAAGCATACCGTTGATGCAAATCGATTGGAAATTTCGAACATCACGTGTTCGTGCAAATTATCGATAGAAAGAACAATTGCGGGAGCTGGGAAGTGAATCCTTACCTACCGTCGATGCAAAACGATTGCAAACATCGAATAGCACGTATTCGTGCAAATTATCCATAGAAAGAACGATTGCGGGAGCTGGGAAGTGAATACTTACCTAACGTTGATGCAAAACGATTGGAAACATCGAACACCACGTATTCGTGCAAATTATCGATGGAAAGAACGATTGCGGGAGCCGGGAAGTGATTCCTTACCTACCGTTGATGCAAAACGATTGCAAACATCGAACATTACGTATTCGTGCAAATTATCCATAGAAAGAACGTTTGCCGGAGCTGGGAAGTGAATACTTACCTACCGTTGATGCAAAACGATTGGAAACATCGAATAGCACGTATTCGTGCAAATTATCGATGGTAAGAACGATTGCGGGAGCCGGGATGTGAATCCTTACCTAACGTTGATGCAAAACGATTGGAAACATCGAACATCACGTATTCGTGCAAATTATCGATAGAAAGAACGATTGCGGGAGCTGGGAAGTGAATCCTTACCTAACGTTGATGCAAAACGATTGCAAACATCGAACATTACGTATTCGTGTAAATTATCCATAGAAAGAACGTTTGCGGGAGCTGGGAAGTGAATACTTACCTACCGTTGATGCAAAACGATTGGAAACATCGAATAGCACGTATTCGTGCAAATTATCGATGGTAAGAACGATTGCGGGAGCCGGGAAGTGAATCCTTACCTACCGTTGATGCAAAACGATTGAAAAATCGAACATTACGTATTCGTGCTAATTATCGATAGAAACAACGATTGCGGCAGCTGGGAAGTGAATCCTTACCTACCGTCGATGCAAAACGATTGGAAACATCGAATAGCACGTATTCGTGCAAATTATCGATGGAAAGAACGATTGCGGGAGCCGGGAAGTGAATCCTTACCTAACGTTGATGCAAAACGATTGGAAACATCGAATAGCACGTATTCGTGCAAATTATCGATGGTAAGAACGATTGCGGGAGCCGGGAAGTGAATCCTTACCTACCGTCGATGCAAAACGATTGGATAATTGGCACGAATACGTGATGTTCGATGTTTCCAATCGTTTTGCATCAACGTTAGGTAAGGATTCACTTCCCGGCTCCCGCAATCGTTCTTTCCATCGATAATTTGCACGAATACGTGCTATTCGATGTTTCCAATCGTTTTGCATCGACGTTAGGTAAGGATTCACTTCCCGGCTCCCGCAATCGTTCTTTCTATCGATAATTGGCACGAATACGTGATGTTCGATGTTTCCAATCGTTTTGCATCAACGTTAGGTAAGGATTCACTTCCCGGTTCCCGCAATCGTTCTTTCCATCGATAATTTGCACGAACACGTGATGTTCGATGTTTCCAATCGTTTTGCATCAACGTTAGGTAAGGATTCACTTCCCAGCTCCCGCAATCGTTCTTTCTATGGATAATTTGCACGAATACGTAATGTTCGATGTTTGCAATCGTTTTGCATCGACTGTAGGTAAGGATTCACTTCCCAGCTCCCGCAATCGTTCTTTCTATCGACAATTTGCACGAATACGTGATGTTCGATGTTTCCAATCGTTTTGCATCAACGTTAGGTAAGGATCCACTTCCCGGCTCCCGCAATCGTTCTTTCCATCGATAATTTGCACGAATACGTGCTATTCGATGTTTCCAATCGTTTTGCATCGACGGTAGGTAAGGATTCACTTCCCAGCTCCCGCAATGGTTCTTTCCATCGATAATTTGCACGAATACGTGCCATTCGATGTTTCCAATCGTTTTGCATCGACGGTAGGTAAGGATTCACTTCCCAGCTCCCGCAATGGTTCTTTCCATCGATAATTTGCACGAATACGTGCCATTCGATGTTTCCAATCGTTGTGCATCAACGGTAGGTAAGCATACCGTTGATTCAAAGCGATTGGAAATTCCGAACATAACGTATTCGTGCAAATTATCGATAGAAAGAACGATTGCGGGAGCTGGGAAGTGAATCCTTACCTAACGTTGATGCAAAACGATTGGAAACATCGAATAGCACGTATTCGTGCAAATTATCTATGGAAAGAACGATTGCGGGAGCCGGGAAGTGAATCCTTACCTACAGTCGATGAAAAACAATTGCAAACATCGAACATTACGTATTCGTGCAAATTATCCATAGAAAGAACGATTGCGGGAGCTGGGAAGTGAATCCTTACCTAACGTTGATGCAAAACGATTGCAAACATCGAACATTACGTATTCGTGTAAATTATCCATAGAAAGAACGTTTGCGGGAGCTGGGAAGTGAATACTAACCTACCGTTGATGCAAAACGATTGGAAACATCGAATAGCACGTATTCGTGCAAATTATCGATGGAAAGAACGATTGCGGGAGCCGGGAAGTGAATCCTTACCTAACGTTGATGCAAAACGATTGGAAACATCGAATAGCACGTATTCGTGCAAATTATCGATGGTAAGAACGATTGCGGGAGCCGGGAAGTGAATCCTTACCTACCGTCGATGCAAAACGATTGGAAACATCGAACATCACGTATTCGTGCCAATTATCCAATCGTTTTGCATCGACGGTAGGTAAGGATTCACTTCCCAGGTCCCGCAATCGATCTTTCTATCGATAATTTGCACGAATACGTGATGTTCGATGTTTCCAATCGTTTTGCATCGACGGTAGGTAAGGATTCACTTCCCGGCTCCCGCAATCGTTCTTACCATCGATAATTTGCACGAATACGTGCTATTCGATGTTTCCAATCGTTTTGCATCAACGTTAGGTAAGGATTCACTTCCCGGTTCCCGCAATCGTTCTTTCCATCGATAATTTGCACGAATACGTAATGTTCGATGTTTGCAATCGTTTTGCATCGACTGTAGGTAAGGATTCACTTCCCAGCTCCCGCAATCGTTCTTTCTATCGATAATTTGCACGAATACGTGATGTTCGATGTTTCCAATCGTTTTGCATCAACGTTAGGTAAGGATCCACTTCCCGGCTCCCGCAATCGTTCTTTCCATCGATAATTTGCACGAATACGTGCTATTCGATGTTTCCAATCGTTTTGCATCGACGTTAGGTAAGGATTCACTTCCCAGCTCCCGCAATCGTTCTTTCCATCGATAATTTGCACGAATACGTGCCATTCGATGTTTCCAATCGTTTTGCATCAACGGTAGGTAAGCATACCGTTGATGCAAATCGATTGGAAATTTCGAACATCACGTGTTCGTGCAAATTATCGATAGAAAGAACGATTGCGGGAGCTGGGAAGTGAATCCTTACCTACCGTCGATGCAAAACGATTGCAAACATCGAATAGCACGTATTCGTGCAAATTATCCATAGAAAGAACGATTGCGGGAGCTGGGAAGTGAATACTTACCTAACGTTGATGCAAAACGATTGGAAACATCGAACACCACGTATTCGTGCAAATTATCGATGGAAAGAACGATTGCGGGAGCCGGGAAGTGATTCCTTACCTACCGTTGATGCAAAACGATTGCAGACATCGAACATTACGTATTCGTGCAAATTATCCATAGAAAGAACGTTTGCCGGAGCTGGGAAGTGAATACTTACCTACCGTTGATGCAAAACGATTGGAAACATCGAATAGCACGTATTCGTGCAAATTATCGATGGTAAGAACGATTGCGGGAGCCGGGATGTGAATCCTTACCTAACGTTGATGCAAAACGATTGGAAACATCGAACATCACGTATTCGTGCAAATTATCGATAGAAAGAACGATTGCGGGAGCTGGGAAGTGAATCCTTACCTAACGTTGATGCAAAACGATTGCAAACATCGAACATTACGTATTCGTGTAAATTATCCATAGAAAGAACGTTTGCGGGAGCTGGGAAGTGATTACTTACCTACCGTTGATGCAAAACGATTGGAAACATCGAATAGCACGTATTCGTGCAAATTATCGATGGTAAGAACGATTGCGGGAGCCGGGAAGTGAATCCTTACCTACCGTTGATGCAAAACGATTGAAAAATCGAACATTACGTATTCGTGCTAATTATCGATAGAAACAACGATTGCGGCAGCTGGGAAGTGAATCCTTACCTACCGTCGATGCAAAACGATTGGAAACATCGAATAGCACGTATTCGTGCAAATTATCGATGGAAAGAACGATTGCGGGAGCCGGGAAGTGAATCCTTACCTAACGTTGATGCAAAACGATTGGAAACATCGAATAGCACGTATTCGTGCAAATTATCGATGGTAAGAACGATTGCGGGAGCCGGGAAGTGAATCCTTACCTACCGTCGATGCAAAACGATTGGATAATTGGCACGAATACGTGATGTTCGATGTTTCCAATCGTTTTGCATCAACGTTAGGTAAGGATTCACTTCCCGGCTCCCGCAATCGTTCTTTCCATCGATAATTTGCACGAATACGTGCTATTCGATGTTTCCAATCGTTTTGCATCGACGTTAGGTAAGGATTCACTTCCCGGCTCCCGCAATCGTTCTTTCTATCGATAATTGGCACGAATACGTGATGTTCGATGTTTCCAATCGTTTTGCATCAACGTTAGGTAAGGATTCACTTCCCGGTTCCCGCAATCGTTCTTTCCATCGATAATTTGCACGAATACGTGATGTTCGATGTTTCCAATCGTTTTGCATCAACGTTAGGTAAGGATTCACTTCCCAGCTCCCGCAATCGTTCTTTTTATGGATAATTTGCACGAATACGTAATGGTCGATGTTTGCAATCGTTTTGCATCGACTGTAGGTAAGGATTCACTTCCCAGCTCCCGCAATCGTTCTTTCTATCGATAATTTGCACGAATACGTGATGTTCGATGTTTCCAATCGTTTTGCATCAACGTTAGGTAAGGATCCACTTCCCGGCTCCCGCAATCGTTCTTTCCATCGATAATTTGCACGAATACGTGCTATTCGATGTTTCCAATCGTTTTGCATCGACGGTACGTAAGGATTCACTTCCCAGCTCCCGCAATCGTTCTTTCCATCGATAATTTGCACGAATACGTGCCATTCGATGTTTCCAATCGTTTTGCATCAACGGTAGGTAAGCATACCGTTGATGCAAAACGATTGGAAATATCGAACATTACGTATTCGTGCAAATTATCGATAGAAAGAACGATGCGGGAGCTGGGAAGTGAATCCTTACCTACCGTCGATGCAAAACGATTGGAAACATCGAATAGCACGTATTCGTGCAAATTATCGATGGAAAGAACGATTGCGGGAGCCGGGAAGTGAATGCTTACCTAACGTTGATGCAAAACGATTGGAAACATCGAACATCACGTATTCGTGCAAATTATCGATGGAAAGAACGATTGCGGGAGCTGGGAAGTGAATCCTTACCTAGCGTTGATGCAAAACGATTGGAAACATCGAATAGCACGTATTCGTGCAAATTATCTATGGAAAGAACGATTGCGGGAGCCGGGAAGTGAATCCTTACCTAACGTTGATGCAAAACGATTGGAAACATCGAACATCACGTATTCGTGCCAATTATCCAATCGTTTTGCATCGACGGTAGGTAAGGATTCACTTCCCAGCTCCCGCAATGGTTCTTTCCATCGATAATTTGCACGAATACGTGCCATTCGATGTTTCCAATCGTTTTGCATCGACGGTAGGTAAGGATTCACTTCCCAGCTCCCGCAATGGTTCTTTCCATCGATAATTTGCACGAATACGTGCCATTCGATGTTTCCAATCGTTGTGCATCAACGGTAGGTAAGCATACCGTTGATTCAAAGCGATTGGAAATTCCGAACATAACGTATTCGTGCAAATTATCCATAGAAAGAACGATTGCGGGAGCTGGGAAGTGAATACTTACCTAACGTTGATGCAAAACGATTGGAAACATCGAACACCACGTATTCGTGCAAATTATCGATGGAAAGAACGATTGCGGGAGCCGGGAAGTGATTCCTTACCTACCGTTGATGCAAAACGATTGCAAACATCGAACATTACGTATTCGTGCAAATTATCCATAGAAAGAACGTTTGCCGGAGCTGGGAAGTGAATACTTACCTACCGTTGATGCAAAACGATTGGAAACATCGAATAGCACGTATTCGTGCAAATTATCGATGGTAAGAACGATTGCGGGAGCCGGGATGTGAATCCTTACCTAACGTTGATGCAAAACGATTGGAAACATCGAACATCACGTATTCGTGCAAATTATCGATAGAAAGAACGATTGCGGGAGCTGGGAAGTGAATCCTTACCTAACGTTGATGCAAAACGATTGCAAACATCGAACATTACGTGTTCGTGTAAATTATCCATAGAAAGAACGTTTGCGGGAGCTGGGAAGTGAATACTTACCTACCGTTGATGCAAAACGATTGGAAACATCGAATAGCACGTATTCGTGCAAATTATCGATGGTAAGAACGATTGCGGGAGCCGGGAAGTGAATCCTTACCTACCGTTGATGCAAAACGATTGAAAAATCGAACATTACGTATTCGTGCTAATTATCGATAGAAACAACGATTGCGGGAGCTGGGAAGTGAATTCTTACCTACCGTCGATGCAAAACGATTGGAAACATCGAATAGCACGTATTCGTGCAAATTATCGATGGAAAGAACGATTGCGGGAGCCGGGAAGTGAATCCTTACCTAACGTTGATGCAAAACGATTGGAAACATCGAATAGCACGTATTCGTGCAAATTATCGATGGTAAGAACGATTGCGGGAGCCGGGAAGTGAATCCTTACCTACCGTCGATGCAAAACGATTGGAAACATCGAACATCACGTATTCGTGCAAATTATCGATAGAAAGATCGATTGCGGGACCTGGGAAGTGAATCCTTACCTACCGTCGATGCAAAACGATTGGATAATTGGCACGAATACGTGATGTTCGATGTTTCCAATCGTTTTGCATCAACGTTAGGTAAGGATTCACTTCCCGGCTCCCGCAATCGTTCTTTCCATCGATAATTTGCACGAATACGTGCTATTCGATGTTTCCAATCGTTTTGCATCGACGTTAGGTAAGGATTCACTTCCCGGCTCCCGCAATCGTTCTTTCTATCGATAATTGGCACGAATACGTGATGTTCGATGTTTCCAATCGTTTTGCATCAACGTTAGGTAAGGATTCACTTCCCGGTTCCCGCAATCGTTCTTTCCATCGATAATTTGCACGAATACGTGATGTTCGATGTTTCCAATCGTTTTGCATCAACGTTAGGTAAGGATTCACTTCCCAGCTCCCGCAATCGTTCTTTCTATGGATAATTTGCACGAATACGTAATGTTCGATGTTTGCAATCGTTTTGCATCGACTGTAGGTAAGGATTCACTTCCCAGCTCCCGCAATCGTTCTTTCTATCGATAATTTGCACGAATACGTGATGTTCGATGTTTCCAATCGTTTTGCATCAACGTTAGGTAAGGATCCACTTCCCGGCTCCCGCAATCGTTCTTTCCATCGATAATTTGCACGAATACGTGCTATTCGATGTTTCCAATCGTTTTGCATCGACGGTACGTAAGGATTCACTTCCCAGCTCCCGCAATCGTTCTTTCCATCGATAATTTGCACGAATACGTGCCATTCGATGTTTCCAATCGTTTTGCATCAACGGTAGGTAAGCATACCGTTGATGCAAAACGATTGGAAATATCGAACATCACGTATTCGTGCAAATTATCGATAGAAAGAACGATGCGGGAGCTGGGAAGTGAATCCTTACCTACCGTCGATGCAAAACGATTGGAAACATCGAATAGCACGTATTCGTGCAAATTATCGATGGAAAGAACGATTGCGGGAACCGGGAAGTGAATCCTTACCTAACGTTGATGCAAAACGATTGGAAACATCGAACATCACGTATTCGTGCCAATTATCGATAGAAAGAACGATTGCGGGAGCCGGGAAGTGAATCCTTACCTAACGTCGATGCAAAACGATTGGAAACATCGAATAGCACGTATTCGTGCAAATTATCGATGGAAAGAACGATTGCGGGAGCCGGGAAGTGAATCCTTACCTAACGTTGATGCAAAACGATTGGAAACATCGAACATCACGTATTCGTGCCAATTATCCAATCTTTTTGCATCGACGGTAGGTAAGGATTCACTTTCCAGGTCCCGCAATCGATCTTTCTATCGATAATTTGCACGAATACGTGATGTTCGATGTTTCCAATCGTTTTGCATCGACGGTAGGTAAGGATTCACTTCCCGGCTCCCGCAATCGTTCTTACCATCGATAATTTGCACGAATACGTGCTATTCGTTGTTTCCAATCGTTTTGCATCAACGTTAGGTAAGGATTCACTTCCCGGCTCCCGCAATCGTTCTTTCCATCGATAATTTGCACGAATACGTGCTATTCGATGTTTGCAATCGTTTTGCATCGACGGTAGGTAAGGATTCACTTCCCAGCTGCCGCAATCGTTGTTTCTATCGATAATTAGCACGAATACGTAATGTTCGATTTTTCAATCGTTTTGCATCAACGGTAGGTAAGGATTCACTTCCCGGCTCCCGCAATCGTTCTTACCATCGATAATTTGCACGAATACGTGCTATTCGATGTTTGCAATCGTTTTGCATCAACGTTAGGTAAGGATTCACTTCCCAGCTCCCGCAATCGTTCTTTCTATCGATAATTTGCACGAATACGTGATGTTCGATGTTTCCAATCGTTTTGCATCAACGTTAGGTAAGGATTCACATCCCGGCTCCCGCAACCGTTCTTACCATCGATAATTTGCACGAATACGTGCTATTCGATGTTTCCAATCGTTTTGCATCAACGGTAGGTAAGTATTCACTTCCCAGCTCCGGCAAACGTTCTTTCTATGGATAATTTGCACGAATACGTAATGTTCGATGTTTGCAATCGTTTTGCATCAACGGTAGGTAAGGAATCACTTCCCGGCTCCCGCAATCGTTCTTTCCATCGATAATTTGCACGAATACGTGGTGTTCGATGTTTCCAATCGTTTTGCATCAACGTTAGGTAAGTATTCACTTCCCAGCTCCCGCAATCGTTCTTTCTATGGATAATTTGCACGAATACGTTATGTTCGGAATTTCCAATCGCTTTGAATCAACGGTATGCTTACCTACCGTTGATGCACAACGATTGGAAACATCGAATGGCACGTATTCGTGCAAATTATCGATGGAAAGAACCATTGCGGGAGCTGGGAAGTGAATCCTTACCTACCGTCGATGCAAAACGATTGGAAACATCGAACATCACGTATTCGTGCCAATTATCCAATCGTTTTGCATCGACGGTAGGTAAGGATTCACTTCCCGGCTCCCGCAATCGTTCTTACCATCGATAATTTGCACGAATACGTGCTATTCGATGTTTCCAATCGTTTTGCATCGACGGTAGGTAAGGATTCACTTCCCAGCTCCCGCATCGTTCTTTCTATCGATAATTTGCACGAATACGTAATGTTCGATATTTCCAATCGTTTTGCATCAACGGTATGCTTACCTACCGTTGATGCAAAACGATTGGAAACATCGAATGGCACGTATTCGTGCAAATTATCGATGGAAAGAACGATTGCGGGAGCTGGGAAGTGAATCCTTACGTACCGTCGATGCAAAACGATTGGAAACATCGAATAGCACGTATTCGTGCAAATTATCGATGGAAAGAACGATTGCGGGAGCCGGGAAGTGGATCCTTACCTAACGTTGATGCAAAACGATTGGAAACATCGAACATCACGTATTCGTGCAAATTATCGATAGAAAGAACGATTGCGGGAGCTGGGAAGTGAATCCTTACCTACAGTCGATGCAAAACGATTGCAAACATCGAACATTACGTATTCGTGCAAATTATCCATAGAAAGAACGATTGCGGGAGCTGGGAAGTGAATCCTTACCTAACGTTGATGCAAAACGATTGGAAACATCGAACATCACGTATTCGTGCAAATTATCGATGGAAAGAACGATTGCGGGAACCGGGAAGTGAATCCTTACCTAACGTTGATGCAAAACGATTGGAAACATCGAACATCACGTATTCGTGCCAATTATCGATAGAAAGAACGATTGCGGGAGCCGGGAAGTGAATCCTTACCTAACGTCGATGCAAAACGATTGGAAACATCGAACATCACGTATTCGTGCCAATTATCCAATCGTTTTGCATCGACGGTAGGTAAGGATTCACTTCCCGGCTCCCGCAATCGTTCTTACCATCGATAATTTGCACGAATACGTGCTATTCGATGTTTCCAATCGTTTTGCATCAACGTTAGGTAAGGATTCACTTCCCAGCTGCCGCAATCGTTGTTTCTATCGATAATTAGCACGAATACGTAATGTTCGATTTTTCAATCGTTTTGCATCAACGGTAGGTAAGGATTCACTTCCCGGCTCCCGCAATCGTTCTTACCATCGATAATTTGCACGAATACGTGCTATTCGATGTTTCCAATCGTTTTGCATCAACGGTAGGTAAGTATTCACTTCCCAGCTCCCGCAAACGTTCTTTCTATGGATAATTTACACGAATACGTAATGTTCGATGTTTGCAATCGTTTTGCATCAACGTTAGGTAAGGATTCACTTCCCAGCTCCCGCAATCGTTCTTTCTATCGATAATTTGCACGAATACGTGATGTTCGATGTTTCCAATCGTTTTGCATCAACGTTAGGTAAGGATTCACATCCCGGCTCCCGCAATCGTTCTTACCATCGATAATTTGCACGAATACGTGCTATTCGATGTTTCCAATCGTTTTGCATCAACGGTAGGTAAGTATTCACTTCCCAGCTCCGGCAAACGTTCTTTCTATGGATAATTTGCACGAATACGTAATGTTCGATGTTTGCAATCGTTTTGCATCAACGGTAGGTAAGGAATCACTTCCCGGCTCCCGCAATCGTTCTTTCCATCGATAATTTGCACGAATACGTGGTGTTCGATGTTTCCAATCGTTTTGCATCAACGTTAGGTAAGTATTCACTTCCCAGCTCCCGCAATCGTTCTTTCTATGGATAATTTGCACGAATACGTTATGTTCGGAATTTCCAATCGCTTTGAATCAACGGTATGCTTACCTACCGTTGATGCACAACGATTGGAAACATCGAATGGCACGTATTCGTGCAAATTATCGATGGAAAGAACCATTGCGGGAGCTGGGAAGTGAATCCTTACCTACCGTCGATGCAAAACGATTGGAAACATCGAATGGCACGTATTCGTGCAAATTATCGATGGAAAGAACCATTGCGGGAGCTGGGAAGTGAATCCTTACCTACCGTCGATGCAAAACGATTGGAAACATCGAATAGCACGTATTCGTGCAAATTATCGATGGAAAGAACGATTGCGGGTGCCGGGAAGTGAATGCTTACCTAACGTTGATGCAAAACGATTGGAAACATCGAACATAACGTATTCGTGCAAATTATCGATAGAAAGAACGATTGCGGGAGCTGGGAAGTGAATCCTCACCTACCGTCGATGCAAAACGATTGGAAACATCGAATAGCACGTATTCGTGCAAATTATCGATGGTAAGAACGATTGCGGGAGCCGGGAAGTGAATCCTTACCTACCGTTGATGCAAAACGATTGAAAACATCGAACATTACGTATTCATGCTAATTATCGATAGAAACAACGATTGCGGGAGCTGGGAAGTGAATCCTTACCTACCGTCGATGCAAAACGATTGGAAACATCGAATAGCACGTATTCGTGCAAATTATCTATGGAAAGAACGATTGCGGGAGCCGGGAAGTGAATCCTTACCTAACGTTGATGCAAAACGATTGGAAACATCGAACATCACGTATTCGTGCCAATTATCCAATCGTTTTGCATCGACGGTAGGTAAGGATTCACTTCCCAGCTCCCGCAATGGTTCTTTCCATCGATAATTTGCACGAATACGTGCCATTCGATGTTTCCAATCGTTTTGCATCGACGGTAGGTAAGGATTCACTTCCCAGCTCCCGCAATGGTTCTTTCCATCGATAATTTGCACGAATACGTGCCATTCGATGTTTCCAATCGTTGTGCATCAACGGTAGGTAAGCATACCGTTGATTCAAAGCGATTGGAAATTCCGAACATAACGTATTCGTGCAAATTATCCATAGAAAGAACGATTGCGGGAGCTGGGAAGTGAATACTTACCTAACGTTGATGCAAAACGATTGGAAACATCGAACACCACGTATTCGTGCAAATTATCGATGGAAAGAACGATTGCGGGAGCCGGGAAGTGATTCCTTACCTACCGTTGATGCAAAACGATTGCAAACATCGAACATTACGTATTCGTGCAAATTATCCATAGAAAGAACGTTTGCCGGAGCTGGGAAGTGAATACTTACCTACCGTTGATGCAAAACGATTGGAAACATCGAATAGCACGTATTCGTGCAAATTATCGATGGTAAGAACGATTGCGGGAGCCGGGATGTGAATCCTTACCTAACGTTGATGCAAAACGATTGGAAACATCGAACATCACGTATTCGTGCAAATTATCGATAGAAAGAACGATTGCGGGAGCTGGGAAGTGAATCCTTACCTAACGTTGATGCAAAACAATTGCAAACATCGAACATTACGTATTCGTGTAAATTATCCATAGAAAGAACGTTTGCGGGAGCTGGGAAGTGAATACTTACCTACCGTTGATGCAAAACGATTGGAAACATCGAATAGCACGTATTCGTGCAAATTATCGATGGTAAGAACGATTGCGGGAGCCGGGAAGTGAATCCTTACCTACCGTTGATGCAAAACGATTGAAAAATCGAACATTACGTATTCGTGCTAATTATCGATAGAAACAACGATTGCGGCAGCTGGGAAGTGAATCCTTACCTACCGTCGATGCAAAACGATTGCAAACATCGAATAGCACGTATTCGTGCAAATTATCGATGGAAAGAACGATTGCGGGAGCCGGGAAGTGAATCCTTACCTAACGTTGATGCAAAACGATTGGAAACAACGAATAGCACGTATTCGTGCAAATTATCGATGGTAAGAACGATTGCGGGAGCCGGGAAGTGAATCCTTACCTAACGTTGATGCAAAACGATTGGAAACATCGAACACCACGTATTCGTGCAAATTATCGATGGAAAGAACGATTGCGGGAGCCGGGAAGTGATTCCTTACCTACCGTTGATGCAAAACGATTGCAAACATCGAACATTACGTATTCGTGCAAATTATCCATAGAAAGAACGTTTGCCGGAGCTGGGAAGTGAATACTTACCTACCGTTGATGCAAAACGATTGGAAACATCGAATAGCACGTATTCGTGCAAATTATCGATGGTAAGAACGATTGCGGGAGCCGGGATGTGAATCCTTACCTAACGTTGATGCAAAACGATTGGAAACATCGAACATCACGTATTCGTGCAAATTATCGATAGAAAGAACGATTGCGGGAGCTGGGAAGTGAATCCTTACCTAACGTTGATGCAAAACAATTGCAAACATCGAACATTACGTATTCGTGTAAATTATCCATAGAAAGAACGTTTGCGGGAGCTGGGAAGTGAATACTTACCTACCGTTGATGCAAAACGATTGGAAACATCGAATAGCACGTATTCGTGCAAATTATCGATGGTAAGAACGATTGCGGGAGCCGGGAAGTGAATCCTTACCTACCGTTGATGCAAAACGATTGAAAAATCGAACATTACGTATTCGTGCTAATTATCGATAGAAACAACGATTGCGGCAGCTGGGAAGTGAATCCTTACCTACCGTCGATGCAAAACGATTGCAAACATCGAATAGCACGTATTCGTGCAAATTATCGATGGAAAGAACGATTGCGGGAGCCGGGAAGTGAATCCTTACCTAACGTTGATGCAAAACGATTGGAAACAACGAATAGCACGTATTCGTGCAAATTATCGATGGTAAGAACGATTGCGGGAGCCGGGAAGTGAATCCTTACCTACCGTCGATGCAAAACGATTGGAAACATCGAACATCACGTATTCGTGCAAATTATCGATAGAAAGATCGATTGCGGGACCTGGGAAGTGAATCCTTACCTACCGTCGATGCAAAACGATTGGATAATTGGCACGAATACGTGATGTTCGATGTTTCCAATCGTTTTGCATCAACGTTAGGTAAGGATTCACTTCCCGGCTCCCGCAATCGTTCTTTCCATCGATAATTTGCACGAATACGTGCTATTCGATGTGTCCAATCGTTTTGCATCGACGTTAGGTAAGGATTCACTTCCCGGCTCCCGCAATCGTTCTTTCTATCGATAATTGGCACGAATACGTGATGTTCGATGTTTCCAATCGTTTTGCATCAACGTTAGGTAAGGATTCACTTCCCGGTTCCCGCAATCGTTCTTTCCATCGATAATTTGCACGAATACGTGATGTTCGATGTTTCCAATCGTTTTGCATCAACGTTAGGTAAGGATTCACTTCCCAGCTCCCGCAATCGTTCTTTCCATCGATAATTTGCACGAATACGTGCCATTCGATGTTTCCAATCGTTTTGCATCAACGGTAGGTAAGCATACCGTTGATGCAAAACGATTGGAAATATCGAACATTACGTATTCGTGCAAATTATCGATAGAAAGAACGATGCGGGAGCTGGGAAGTGAATCCTTACCTACCGTCGATGCAAAACGATTGGAAACATCGAATAGCACGTATTCGTGCAAATTATCGATGGAAAGAACGATTGCGGGAGCCGGGAAGTGAATGCTTACCTAACGTTGATGCAAAACGATTGGAAACATCGAACATAACGTATTCGTGCAAATTATCGATAGAAAGAACGATTGCGGGAGCTGGGAAGTGAATCCTTACCTACCGTCGATGCAAAACGATTGGAAACTTCGAATAGCACGTATTCGTGCAAATTATCGATGGTAAGAACGATTGCGGGAGCCGGGAAGTGAATCCTTACCTACCGTTGATGCAAAACGATTGAAAACATCGAACATTACGTATTCGTGCTAATTATCGATAGAAACAACGATTGCGGGAGCTGGGAAGTGAATCCTTACCTACCGTCGATGCAAAACGATTGGAAACATCGAACATCACGTATTCGTGCAAATTATCGATGGAAAGAACGATTGCGGGAGCTGGGAAGTGAATCCTTACCTAGCGTTGATGCAAAACGATTGGAAACATCGAATAGCACGTATTCGTGCAAATTATCTATGGAAAGAACGATTGCGGGAGCCGGGAAGTGAATCCTTACCTAACGTTGATGCAAAACGATTGGAAACATCGAACATCACGTATTCGTGCCAATTATCCAATCGTTTTGCATCGACGGTAGGTAAGGATTCACTTCCCAGCTCCCGCAATGGTTCTTTCCATCGATAATTTGCACGAATACGTGCCATTCGATGTTTCCAATCGTTTTGCATCGACGGTAGGTAAGGATTCACTTCCCAGCTCCCGCAATGGTTCTTTCCATCGATAATTTGCACGAATACGTGCCATTCGATGTTTCCAATCGTTGTGCATCAACGGTAGGTACGCATACCGTTGATTCAAAGCGATTGGAAATTCCGAACATAACGTAGTCGTGCAAATTATCCATAGAAAGAACGATTGCGGGAGCCGGGAAGTGATTCCTTACCTACCGTTGATGCAAAACGATTGCAAACATCGAACATTACGTATTCGTGCAAATTATCCATAGAAAGAACGTTTGCCGGAGCTGGGAAGTGAATACTTACCTACCGTTGATGCAAAACGATTGGAAACATCGAATAGCACGTATTCGTGCAAATTATCGATGGTAAGAACGATTGCGGGAGCCGGGATGTGAATCCTTACATAACGTTGATGCAAAACGATTGGAAACATCGAACATCACGTATTCGTGCAAATTATCGATAGAAAGAACGATTGCGGGAGCTGGGAAGTGAATCCTTACCTAACGTTGATGCAAAACAATTGCAAACATCGAACATTACGTATTCGTGTAAATTATCCATAGAAAGAACGTTTGCGGGAGCTGGGAAGTGAATACTTACCTACCGTTGATGCAAAACGATTGGAAACATCGAATAGCACGTATTCGTGCAAATTATCGATGGTAAGAACGATTGCGGGAGCCGGGAAGTGAATCCTTACCTACCGTTGATGCAAAACGATTGAAAAATCGAACATTACGTATTCGTGCTAATTATCGATAGAAACAACGATTGCGGCAGCTGGGAAGTGAATCCTTACCTACCGTCGATGCAAAACGATTGCAAACATCGAATAGCACGTATTCGTGCAAATTATCGATGGAAAGAACGATTGCGGGAGCCGGGAAGTGAATCCTTACCTACCGTCGATGCAAAACGATTGGATAATTGGCACGAATACGTGATGTTCGATGTTTCCAATCGTTTTGCATCAACGTTAGGTAAGGATTCACTTCCCGGCTCCCGCAATCGTTCTTTCCATCGATAATTTGCACGAATACGTGCTATTCGATGTTTCCAATCGTTTTGCATCGACGTTAGGTAAGGATTCACTTCCCGGCTCCCGCAATCGTTCTTTCTATCGATAATTGGCACGAATACGTGATGTTCGATGTTTCCAATCGTTTTGCATCAACGTTAGGTAAGGATTCACTTCCCGGTTCCCGCAATCGTTCTTTCCATCGATAATTTGCACGAATACGTGATGTTCGATGTTTCCAATCGTTTTGCATCAACGTTAGGTAAGGATTCACTTCCCAGCTCCCGCAATCGTTCTTTCCATCGATAATTTGCACGAATACGTGCCATTCGATGTTTCCAATCGTTTTGCATCAACGGTAGGTAAGCATACCGTTGATGCAAAACGATTGGAAATATCGAACATTACGTATTCGTGCAAATTATCGATAGAAAGAACGATGCGGGAGCTGGGAAGTGAATCCTTACCTACCGTCGATGCAAAACGATTGGAAACATCGAATAGCACGTATTCGTGCAAATTATCGATGGAAAGAACGATTGCGGGAGCCGGGAAGTGAATGCTTACCTAACGTTGATGCAAAACGATTGGAAACATCGAACATAACGTATTCGTGCAAATTATCGATAGAAAGAACGATTGCGGGAGCTGGGAAGTGAATCCTTACCTACCGTCGATGCAAAACGATTGGAAACTTCGAATAGCACGTATTCGTGCAAATTATCGATGGTAAGAACGATTGCGGGAGCCGGGAAGTGAATCCTTACCTACCGTTGATGCAAAACGATTGAAAACATCGAACATTACGTATTCGTGCTAATTATCGATAGAAACAACGATTGCGGGAGCTGGGAAGTGAATCCTTACCTACCGTCGATGCAAAACGATTGGAAACATCGAACATCACGTATTCGTGCAAATTATCGATGGAAAGAACGATTGCGGGAGCTGGGAAGTGAATCCTTACCTAGCGTTGATGCAAAACGATTGGAAACATCGAATAGCACGTATTCGTGCAAATTATCTATGGAAAGAACGATTGCGGGAGCCGGGAAGTGAATCCTTACCTAACGTTGATGCAAAACGATTGGAAACATCGAACATCACGTATTCGTGCCAATTATCCAATCGTTTTGCATCGACGGTAGGTAAGGATTCACTTCCCAGCTCCCGCAATGGTTCTTTCCATCGATAATTTGCACGAATACGTGCCATTCGATGTTTCCAATCGTTTTGCATCGACGGTAGGTAAGGATTCACTTCCCAGCTCCCGCAATGGTTCTTTCCATCGATAATTTGCACGAATACGTGCCATTCGATGTTTCCAATCGTTGTGCATCAACGGTAGGTAAGCATACCGTTGATTCAAAGCGATTGGCAATTCCGAACATAACGTAGTCGTGCAAATTATCCATAGAAAGAACGATTGCGGGAGCCGGGAAGTGATTCCTTACCTACCGTTGATGCAAAACGATTGCAAACATCGAACATTACGTATTCGTGCAAATTATCCATAGAAAGAACGTTTGCCGGAGCTGGGAAGTGAATACTTACCTACCGTTGATGCAAAACGATTGGAAACATCGAATAGCACGTATTCGTGCAAATTATCGATGGTAAGAACGATTGCGGGAGCCGGGATGTGAATCCTTACCTAACGTTGATGCAAAACGATTGGAAACATCGAACATCACGTATTCGTGCAAATTATCGATAGAAAGAACGATTGCGGGAGCTGGGAAGTGAATCCTTACCTAACGTTGATGCAAAACAATTGCAAACATCGAACATTACGTATTCGTGTAAATTATCCATAGAAAGAACGTTTGCGGGAGCTGGGAAGTGAATACTTACCTACCGTTGATGCAAAACGATTGGAAACATCGAATAGCACGTATTCGTGCAAATTATCGATGGTAAGAACGATTGCGGGAGCCGGGAAGTGAATCCTTACCTACCGTTGATGCAAAACGATTGAAAAATCGAACATTACGTATTCGTGCTAATTATCGATAGAAACAACGATTGCGGCAGCTGGGAAGTGAATCCTTACCTACCGTCGATGCAAAACGATTGCAAACATCGAATAGCACGTATTCGTGCAAATTATCGATGGAAAGAACGATTGCGGGAGCCGGGAAGTGAATCCTTACCTAACGTTGATGCAAAACGATTGGAAACAACGAATAGCACGTATTCGTGCAAATTATCGATGGTAAGAACGATTGCGGGAGCCGGGAAGTGAATCCTTACCTACCGTCGATGCAAAACGATTGGAAACATCGAACATCACGTATTCGTGGAAATTATCGATAGAAAGATCGATTGCGGGACCTGGGAAGTGAATCCTTACCTACCGTCGATGCAAAACGATTGGATAATTGGCACGAATACGTGATGTTCGATGTTTCCAATCGTTTTGCATCAACGTTAGGTAAGGATTCACTTCCCGGCTCCCGCAATCGTTCTTTCCATCGATAATTTGCACGAATACGTGCTATTCGATGTTTCCAATCGTTTTGCATCGACGTTAGGTAAGGATTCACTTCCCGGCTCCCGCAATCGTTCTTTCTATCGATAATTGGCACGAATACGTGATGTTCGATGTTTCCAATCGTTTTGCATCAACGTTAGGTAAGGATTCACTTCCCGGTTCCCGCAATCGTTCTTTCCATCGATAATTTGCACGAATACGTGATGTTCGATGTTTCCAATCGTTTTGCATCAACGTTAGGTAAGGATTCACTTCCCAGCTCCCGCAATCGTTCTTTCCATCGATAATTTGCACGAATACGTGCCATTCGATGTTTCCAATCGTTTTGCATCAACGGTAGGTAAGCATACCGTTGATGCAAAACGATTGGAAATATCGAACATTACGTATTCGTGCAAATTATCGATAGAAAGAACGATGCGGGAGCTGGGAAGTGAATCCTTACCTACCGTCGATGCAAAACGATTGGAAACATCGAATAGCACGTATTCGTGCAAATTATCGATGGAAAGAACGATTGCGGGAGCCGGGAAGTGAATGCTTACCTAACGTTGATGCAAAACGATTGGAAACATCGAACATAACGTATTCGTGCTAATTATCGATAGAAACAACGATTGCGGGAGCTGGGAAGTGAATCCTTACCTACCGTCGATGCAAAACGATTGGAAACATCGAACATCACGTATTCGTGCAAATTATCGATGGAAAGAACGATTGCGGGAGCTGGGAAGTGAATCCTTACCTAGCGTTGATGCAAAACGATTGGAAACATCGAATAGCACGTATTCGTGCAAATTATCTATGGAAAGAACGATTGCGGGAGCCGGGAAGTGAATCCTTACCTAACGTTGATGCAAAACGATTGGAAACATCGAACATCACGTATTCGTGCCAATTATCCAATCGTTTTGCATCGACGGTAGGTAAGGATTCACTTCCCAGCTCCCGCAATGGTTCTTTCCATCGATAATTTGCACGAATACGTGCCATTCGATGTTTCCAATCGTTTTGCATCGACGGTAGGTAAGGATTCACTTCCCAGCTCCCGCAATGGTTCTTTCCATCGATAATTTGCACGAATACGTGCCATTCGATGTTTCCAATCGTTGTGCATCAACGGTAGGTAAGCATACCGTTGATTCAAAGCGATTGGAAATTCCGAACATAACGTATTCGTGCAAATTATCGATAGAAAGAACGATTGCGGGAGCTGGGAAGTGAATCCTTACCTAACGTTGATGCAAAACGATTGGAAACATCGAATAGCACGTATTCGTGCAAATTATCTATGGAAAGAACGATTGCGGTAGCCGGGAAGTGAATCCTTACCTACAGTCGATGAAAAACAATTGCAAACATCGAACATTACGTATTCGTGCAAATTATCCATAGAAAGAACGATTGCGGGAGCTGGGAAGTGAATCCTTACCTAACGTTGATGCAAAACGATTGCAAACATCGAACATTACGTATTCGTGTAAATTATCCATAGAAAGAACGTTTGCGGGAGCTGGGAAGTGAATACTAACCTACCGTTGATGCAAAACGTTTGGAAACATCGAATAGCACGTATTCGTGCAAATTATCGATGGTAAGAACGATTGCGGGAGCCGGGAAGTGAATCCTTACCTACCGTTGATGCAAAACGATTGAAAAATCGAACATTACGTATTCGTGCTAATTATCGATAGAAACAACGATTGCGGGAGCTGGGAAGTGAATCCTTACCTACCGTCGATGCAAAACGATTGGAAACATCGAATAGCACGTATTCGTGCAAATTATCGAAGGAAAGAACGATTGCGGGAGC
Source organism: Nomada ferruginata (assembly GCA_963583965.1). Taxonomy (NCBI): domain Eukaryota; kingdom Metazoa; phylum Arthropoda; class Insecta; order Hymenoptera; family Apidae; genus Nomada; species Nomada ferruginata. Next base: position 4,080,572 of record OY757218.1, read on the forward strand.
CGGGAAGTGAATCCTTACCTAACGTTGATGCAAAACGATTGGAAACATCGAATAGCACGTATTCGTGCAAATTATCGATGGTAAGAACGATTGCGGGAGCCGGGAAGTGAATCCTTACCTACCGTCGATGCAAAACGATTGGAAACATCGAACATCACGTATTCGTGCCAATTATCCAATCGTTTTGCATCAACGTTAGGTAAGGATTCACTTCCCGGTTCCCGCAATCGTTCTTTCCATCGATAATTTGCACGAATACGTGATGTTCGATGTTTCCAATCGTTTTGCATCGACGGTAGGTAAGGATTCACTTCCCGGCTCCCGCAATCGTTCTTTCTATCGATAATTGGCACGAATACGTGATGTTCGATGTTTCCAATCGTTTTGCATCAACGTTAGGTAAGGATTCACTTCCCGGTTCCCGCAATCGTTCTTTCCATCGATAATTTGCACGAATACGTGCCATTCGATGTTTCCAATCGTTTTGCATCAACGGTAGGTAAGCATACCGTTGATGCAAAACGATTGGAAATATCGAACATTACGTATTCGTGCAAATTATCGATAGAAAGAACGATGCGGGAGCTGGGAAGTGAATCCTTACCTACCGTCGATGCAAAACGATTGGAAACATCGAATAGCACGTATTCGTGCAAATTATCGATGGAAAGAACGATTGCGGGAGCCGGGAAGTGAATGCTTACCTAACGTTGATGCAAAACGATTGGAAACATCGAACATAACGTATTCGTGCAAATTATCGATAGAAAGAACGATTGCGGGAGCTGGGAAGTGAATCCTTACCTACCGTCGATGCAAAACGATTGGAAACTTCGAATAGCACGTATTCGTGCAAATTATCGATGGTAAGAACGATTGCGGGAGCCGGGAAGTGAATCCTTACCTACCGTTGATGCAAAACGATTGAAAACATCGAACATTACGTATTCGTGCTAATTATCGATAGAAACAACGATTGCGGGAGCTGGGAAGTGAATCCTTACCTACCGTCGATGCAAAACGATTGGAAACATCGAACATCACGTATTCGTGCAAATTATCGATGGAAAGAACGATTGCGGGAGCTGGGAAGTGAATCCTTACCTAGCGTTGATGCAAAACGATTGGAAACATCGAATAGCACGTATTCGTGCAAATTATCTATGGAAAGAACGATTGCGGGAGCCGGGAAGTGAATCCTTACCTAACGTTGATGCAAAACGATTGGAAACATCGAACATCACGTATTCGTGCCAATTATCCAATCGTTTTGCATCGACGGTAGGTAAGGATTCACTTCCCAGCTCCCGCAATGGTTCTTTCCATCGATAATTTGCACGAATACGTGCCATTCGATGTTTCCAATCGTTTTGCATCGACGGTAGGTAAGGATTCACTTCCCAGCTCCCGCAATGGTTCTTTCCATCGATAATTTGCACGAATACGTGCCATTCGATGTTTCCAATCGTTGTGCATCAACGGTAGGTAAGCATACCGTTGATTCAAAGCGATTGGAAATTCCGAACATAACGTATTCGTGCAAATTATCCATAGAAAGAACGATTGCGGGAGCCGGGAAGTGATTCCTTACCTACCGTTGATGCAAAACGATTGCAAACATCGAACATTACGTATTCGTGCAAATTATCCATAGAAAGAACGTTTGCCGGAGCTGGGAAGTGAATACTTACCTACCGTTGATGCAAAACGATTGGAAACATCGAATAGCACGTATTCGTGCAAATTATCGATGGTAAGAACGATTGCGGGAGCCGGGATGTGAATCCTTACCTAACGTTGATGCAAAACGATTGGAAACATCGAACATCACGTATTCGTGCAAATTATCGATAGAAAGAACGATTGCGGGAGCTGGGAAGTGAATCCTTACCTAACGTTGATGCAAAACAATTGCAAACATCGAACATTACGTATTCGTGTAAATTATCCATAGAAAGAACGTTTGCGGGAGCTGGGAAGTGAATACTTACCTACCGTTGATGCAAAACGATTGGAAACATCGAATAGCACGTATTCGTGCAAATTATCGATGGTAAGAACGATTGCGGGAGCCGGGAAGTGAATCCTTACCTACCGTTGATGCAAAACGATTGAAAAATCGAACATTACGTATTCGTGCTAATTATCGATAGAAACAACGATTGCGGGAGCTGGGAAGTGAATCCTTACCTACCGTCGATGCAAAACGATTGGAAACATCGAACATCACGTATTCGTGCAAATTATCGATGGAAAGAACGATTGCGGGAGCTGGGAAGTGAATCCTTACCTAGCGTTGATGCAAAACGATTGGAAACATCGAATAGCACGTATTCGTGCAAATTATCTATGGAAAGAACGATTGCGGGAGCCGGGAAGTGAATCCTTACCTAACGTTGATGCAAAACGATTGGAAACATCGAACATCACGTATTCGTGCCAATTATCCAATCGTTTTGCATCGACGGTAGGTAAGGATTCACTTCCCAGCTCCCGCAATGGTTCTTTCCATCGATAATTTGCACGAATACGTGCCATTCGATGTTTCCAATCGTTTTGCATCGACGGTAGGTAAGGATTCACTTCCCAGCTCCCGCAATGGTTCTTTCCATCGATAATTTGCACGAATACGTGCCATTCGATGTTTCCAATCGTTGTGCATCAACGGTAGGTAAGCATACCGTTGATTCAAAGCGATTGGAAATTCCGAACATAACGTATTCGTGCAAATTATCGATAGAAAGAACGATTGCGGGAGCTGGGAAGTGAATCCTTACCTAACGTTGATGCAAAACGATTGGAAACATCGAATAGCACGTATTCGTGCAAATTATCTATGGAAAGAACGATTGCGGTAGCCGGGAAGTGAATCCTTACCTACAGTCGATGAAAAACAATTGCAAACATCGAACATTACGTATTCGTGCAAATTATCCATAGAAAGAACGATTGCGGGAGCTGGGAAGTGAATCCTTACCTAACGTTGATGCAAAACGATTGCAAACATCGAACATTACGTATTCGTGTAAATTATCCATAGAAAGAACGTTTGCGGGAGCTGGGAAGTGAATACTAACCTACCGTTGATGCAAAACGATTGGAAACATCGAATAGCACGTATTCGTGCAAATTATCGATGGTAAGAACGATTGCGGGAGCCGGGAAGTGAATCCTTACCTACCGTTGATGCAAAACGATTGAAAAATCGAACATTACGTATTCGTGCTAATTATCGATAGAAACAACGATTGCGGGAGCTGGGAAGTGAATCCTTACCTACCGTCGATGCAAAACGATTGGAAACATCGAATAGCACGTATTCGTGCAAATTATCGATGGAAAGAACGATTGCGGGAGCCGGGAAGTGAATCCTTACCTAACGTTGATGCAAAACGATTGGAAACATCGAATAGCACGTATTCGTGCAAATTATCGATGGTAAGAACGATTGCGGGAGCCGGGAAGTGAATCCTTACCTACCGTCGATGCAAAACGATTGGAAACATCGAACATCACGTATTCGTGCCAATTATCCAATCGTTTTGCATCAACGTTAGGTAAGGATTCACTTCCCGGTTCCCGCAATCGTTCTTTCCATCGATAATTTGCACGAATACGTGATGTTCGATGTTTCCAATCGTTTTGCATCAACGTTAGGTAAGGATTCACTTCCCAGCTCCCGCAATCGTTCTTTCTATGGATAATTTGCACGAATACGTAATGTTCGATGTTTGCAATCGTTTTGCATCGACTGTAGGTAAGGATTCACTTCCCAGCTCCCGCAATCGTTCTTTCTATCGATAATTTGCACGAATACGTGATGTTCGATGTTTCCAATCGTTTTGCATCAACGTTAGGTAAGGATCCACTTCCCGGCTCCCGCCATCGTTCTTTCCATCGATAATTTGCACGAATACGTGCTATTCGATGTTTCCAATCGTTTTGCATCGACGGTAGGTAAGGATTCACTTCCCAGCTCCCGCAATCGTTCTTTCCATCGATAATTTGCACGAATACGTGCCATTCGATGTTTCCAATCGTTTTGCATCAACGGTAGGTAAGCATACCGTTGATGCAAAACGATTGGAAATATCGAACATTACGTATTCGTGCAAATTATCGATAGAAAGAACGATGCGGGAGCTGGGAAGTGAATCCTTACCTACCGTCGATGCAAAACGATTGGAAACATCGAATAGCACGTATTCGTGCAAATTATCGATGGAAAGAACGATTGCGGGAGCCGGGAAGTGAATGCTTACCTAACGTTGATGCAAAACGATTGGAAACATCGAACATCACGTATTCGTGCAAATTATCGATAGAAAGATCGATTGCGGGACCTGGGAAGTGAATCCTTACCTACCGTCGATGCAAAACGATTGGATAATTGGCACGAAAACGTGATGTTCGATGTTTCCAATCGTTTTGCATCGACGTTAGGTAGGGATTCACTTCCCGGCTCCCGCAATCGTTCTTTCTATCGATAATTGGCACGAATACGTGATGTTCGATGTTTCCAATCGTTTTGCATCAACGTTAGGTAAGGATTCACTTCCCGGTTCCCGCAATCGTTCTTTCCATCGATAATTTGCACGAATACGTGCTATTCGATGTTTCCAATCGTTTTGCATCGACGGTAGGTAAGGATTCACTTCCCAGCTCCCGCAATCGTTCTTTCTATCGATAATTAGCACGAATACGTAATGTTCGATATTTCAATCGTTTTGCATCAACGGTAGGTAAGGATTCACTTCCCGGCTCCCGCAATCGTTCTTACCATCGATAATTTGCACGAATACGTGCTATTCGATGTTTCCAATCGTTTTGCATCAACGGTAGGTAAGTATTCACTTCCCAGCTCCCGCAATCGTTCTTTCTATGGATAATTTGCACGAATACGTAATGTTCGATGTTTGCAATCGTTTTGCATCGACTGTAGGTAAGGATTCACTTCCCAGCTCCCGCAATCGTTCTTTCTATCGATAATTTGCACGAATACGTGATGTTCGATGTTTCCAATCGTTTTGCATCAACGTTAGGTAAGGATCCACTTCCCGGCTCCCACAATCGTTCTTTCCATCGATAATTTGCACGAATACGTGCTATTCGATGTTTCCAATCGTTTTGCATCGACGTTAGGTAAGGATTCACTTCCCGGCTCCCGCAATCGTTCTTTCTATCGATAATTGGCACGAATACGTGCTATTCGATGTTTGCAATCGTTTTGCATCAACGGTAGGTAAGGATTCACTTCCCAGCTCCCGCAATCGTTCTTTCTATCGATAATTTGCACGAATACGTGCTATTCGATGTTTCCAATCGTTTTGCATCAACGGTAGGTTAGTATTCACTTCCCAGCTCCCGCAAACGTTCTTTCTATGGATAATTTACACGAATACGTAATGTTCGATGTTTGCAATCGTTTTGCATCAACGTTAGGTAAGGATTCACTTCCCAGCTCCCTACTGCTTACCCTAATGCTTACCTACCGTTGATGCAAAACGATTGGAAATATCGAACATTACGTATTCGTGCAAATTATCGATAGAAAGAACGATGCGGGAGCTGGGAAGTGAATCCTTACCTACCGTCGATGCAAAACGATTGGAAACATCGAATAGCACGTATTCGTGCAAATTATCGATGGAAAGAACGATTGCGGGAGCCGGGAAGTGAATGCTTACCTAACGTTGATGCAAAACGATTGGAAACATCGAACATCACGTATTCGTGCAAATTATCGATAGAAAGATCGATTGCGGGACCTGGGAAGTGAATCCTTACCTACCGTCGATGCAAAACGATTGGATAATTGGCACGAAAACGTGATGTTCGATGTTTCCAATCGTTTTGCATCAACGTTAGGTAAGGATTCACTTCCCGGCTCCCGCAATCGTTCTTTCCATCGATAATTTGCACGAATACGTGCTATTCGATGTTTCCAATCGTTTTGCATCGACGTTAGGTAGGGATTCACTTCCCGGCTCCCGCAATCGTTCTTTCTATCGATAATTGGCACGAATACGTGATGTTCGATGTTTCCAATCGTTTTGCATCAACGTTAGGTAAGGATTCACTTCCCGGTTCCCGCAATCGTTCTTTCCATCGATAATTTGCACGAATACGTGCTATTCGATGTTTCCAATCGTTTTGCATCGACGGTAGGTAAGGATTCACTTCCCAGCTCCCGCAATCGTTCTTTATATCGATAATTAGCACGAATACGTAATGTTCGATATTTCAATCGTTTTGCATCAACGGTAGGTAAGGATTCACTTCCCGGCTCCCGCAATCGTTCTTACCATCGATAATTTGCACGAATACGTGCTATTCGATGTTTCCAATCGTTTTGCATCAACGGTAGGTAAGTATTCACTTCCCAGCTCCCGCAATCGTTCTTTCTATGGATAATTTGCACGAATACGTAATGTTCGATGTTTGCAATCGTTTTGCATCGACTGTAGGTAAGGATTCACTTCCCAGCTCCCGCAATCGTTCTTTCTATCGATAATTTGCACGAATACGTGATGTTCGATGTTTCCAATCGTTTTGCATCAACGTTAGGTAAGGATCCACTTCCCGGCTCCCGCAATCGTTCTTTCCATCGATAATTTGCACGAATACGTGCTATTCGATGTTTCCAATCGTTTTGCATCGACGTTAGGTAAGGATTCACTTCCCGGCTCCCGCAATCGTTCTTTCTATCGATAATTGGCACGAATACGTGATGTTCGATGTTTCCAATCGTTTTTCATTGACGGTAGGTAAGGATTCACTTCCCGGCTCCCGCAATCGTTCTTTCCATCGATAATTTGCACGAATACGTGCTATTCGATGTTTCCAATCGTTTTGCATCAACGGTAGGTAAGCATACCGTTGATGCAAATCGATTGGAAATTTCGAACATCACGTATTCGTGCAAATTATCGATAGAAAGAACGATTGCGGGAGTTGGGAAGTGAATCCTTACTTACCGTCGATGCAAAACGATTGCAAACATCGAATAGCACGTATTCGTGCAAATTATCCATAGAAAGAACGATTGCGGGAGCTGGGAAGTGAATACTTACCTAACGTTGATGCAAAACGATTGGAAACATCGAACACCACGTATTCGTGCAAATTATCGATGGAAAGAACGATTGCGGGAGCCGGGAAGTGAATCCTTACCTACCGTTGATGCAAAACGATTGGATAATTGGCACGAATACGTGATATTCGATGTTTCCAATCGTTTTGCATCGACGGTAGGTAAGGATTCACTTCCCAGCTCCCGCAATCGTTCTTTCCATCGATAATTTGCACGAATACGTAATGTTCGATGTTTCCAATCGTTTTGCAACGACGGTAGGTAAGGATTCACTTCCCAGCTCCCGCAATCGTTCTTTCTATCGATAATTTGCACGAATACGTAATGTTCGATATTTCCAATCGTTTTGCATCGACGGTAGGTAAGGATTCACTTCCCAGCTCCCGCAATCGTTCTTTCCATCGATAATTTGCACGAATACGTGCTATTCGATGTTTCCAATCGTTTTGCATCGACGGTAGGTAAGGATTCACTTCCCAGCTCCCGCAATCGTTGTTTCTATCGATAATTAGAACGAATACGTAATGTTCGATGTTTCCAATCGTTTTGCATCAACGTTAGGTAAGGATTCACTTCCCAGCTCCCGCAATCGTTCTTTCCATCGATAATTTGCACGAATACGTAATGTTCGATGTTTGCAATTGTTTTTCATCGACTGTAGGTAAGGATTCACTTCCCGGCTCCCGCAATCGTTCTTTCCATAGATAATTTGCACGAATACGTGCTATTCGATGTTTCCAATCGTTTTGCATCGACGGTAGGTAAGGATTCACTTCCCAGCTCCCGCAATCGTTGTTTCTATCGATAATTAGCACGAATACGTAATGTTCGATGTTTCCAAACGTTTTGCATCGACGGTAGGTAAGGATTCACTTCCCAGCTCCCGCAATGGTTCTTTCCATCGATAATTTGCACGAATACGTGCCATTCGATGTTTCCAATCGTTTTGCATCAACGTTAGGTAAGGATTCACTTCCCGGTTCCCGCAATCGTTCTTTCCATCGATAATTTGCACGAATACGTGCTATTCGATGTTTCCAATCGTTTTGCATCGACGGAAGGTAAGGATTCACTTCCCAGCTCCCGCAATCGTTGTTTCTATCGATAATTAGCACGAATACGTAATGTTCGATTTTTCAATCGTTTTGCATCAACGGTAGGTAAGGATTCACTTCCCGGCTCCCGCAATCGTTCTTACCATCGATAATTTGCACGAATACGTGCTATTCGATGTTTCCAATCGTTTTGCATCAACGGTAGGTTAGTATTCACTTCCCAGCTCCCGCAAACGTTCTTTCTATGGATAATTTACACGAATACGTAATGTTCGATGTTTGCAATCGTTTTGCATCAACGTTAGGTAAGGATTCACTTCCCAGCTCCCGCAATCGTTCTTTCTATGGATAATTTGCACGAATACGTAATGTTCGATGTTTGCAATTGTTTTTCATCGACTGTAGGTAAGGATTCACTTCCCGGCTACCGCAATCGTTCTTTCCATAGATAATTTGCACGAATACGTGCTATTCGATGTTTCCAATCGTTTTGCATCAACGTTAGGTAAGGATTCACTTCCCAGCTCCCGCAATCGTTCTTTCTATCGATAATTTGCACGAATACGTTATGTTCGGAATTTCCAATCGCTTTGAATCAACGGTATGCTTACCTACCGTTGATGCACAACGATTGGAAACATCGAATGGCACGTATTCGTGCAAATTATCGATGGAAAGAACCATTGCGGGAGCTGGGAAGTGAATCCTTACCTACCGTCGATGCAAAACGATTGGAAACATCGAATGGCACGTATTCGTGCAAATTATCGATGGAAAGAACCATTGCGGGAGCTGGGAAGTGAATCCTTACCTACCGTCGATGCAAAACGATTGGATAATTGGCACGAATACGTGATGTTCGATGTTTCCAATCGTTTTGCATCAACGTTAGGTAAGGATTCACTTCCCGGCTCCCGCAATCGTTCTTTCCATAGATAATTTGCACGAATACGTGCTATTCGATGTTTCCAATCGTTTTGCATCAACGCTAGGTAAGGATTCACTTCCCAGCTCCCGCAATCGTTCTTTCCATCGATAATTTGCACGAATACGTGATGTTCGATGTTTCCAATCGTTTTGCATCGACGGTAGGTAAGGATTCACTTCCCAGCTCCCGCAATCGTTGTTTCTATCGATAATTAGCACGAATACGTAATGTTCGATGTTTTCAATCGTTTTGCATCAACGGTAGGTAAGGATTCACTTCCCGGCTCCCGCAATCGTTCTTACCATCGATAATTTGCACGAATACGTGCTATTCGAAGTTTCCAATCGTTTTGCATCGACGGTAGGTAAGGATTCACTTCCCAGCTCCCGCAATCGTTCTTTCTATCGATAATTTGCACGAATACGTTATGTTCGATGTTTCCAATCGTTTTGCATCAACGTTAGGTAAGCATTCACTTCCCGGCTCCCGCAATCGTTCTTTCCATCGATAATTTGCACGAATACGTGCTATTCGATGTTTCCAATCGTTTTGCATCGACGGTAGGTAAGGATTCACTTCCCAGCTCCCGCATCGTTCTTTCTATCGATAATTTGCACGAATACGTAATGTTCGATATTTCCAATCGTTTTGCATCAACGGTATGCTTACCTACCGTTGATGCAAAACGATTGGAAACATCGAATGGCACGTATTCGTGCAAATTATCGATGGAAAGAACGATTGCGGGAGCTGGGAAGTGAATCCTTACCTAACGTTGATGCAAAACGATTGGAAACATCGAACATCACGTATTCGTGCAAATTATCGATGGAAAGAACGATTGCGGGAACCGGGAAGTGAATCCTTACCTAACGTTGATGCAAAACGATTGGAAACATCGAACATCACGTATTCGTGCAAATTATCGATAGAAAGAACGATTGCGGGAGCTGGGAAGTGAATCCTTACCTACCGTCGATGCAAAACGATTGGAAACTTCGAATAGCACGTATTCGTGCAAATTATCGATGGTAAGAACGATTGCGGGAGCCGGGAAGTGAATCCTTACCTACCGTTGATGCAAAACGATTGAAAACATCGAACATTACGTATTCGTGCTAATTATCGATAGAAACAACGATTGCGGGAGCTGGGAAGTGAATCCTTACCTACCGTCGATGCAAAACGATTGGAAACATCGAACATCACGTATTCGTGCAAATTATCGATGGAAAGAACGATTGCGGGAGCTGGGAAGTGAATCCTTACCTAGCGTTGATGCAAAACGATTGGAAACATCGAATAGCACGTATTCGTGCAAATTATCTATGGAAAGAACGATTGCGGGAGCCGGGAAGTGAATCCTTACCTAACGTTGATGCAAAACGATTGGAAACATCGAACATCACGTATTCGTGCCAATTATCCAATCGTTTTGCATCGACGGTAGGTAAGGATTCACTTCCCAGCTCCCGCAATGGTTCTTTCCATCGATAATTTGCACGAATACGTGCCATTCGATGTTTCCAATCGTTTTGCATCGACGGTAGGTAAGGATTCACTTCCCAGCTCCCGCAATAGTTCTTTCCATCGATAATTTGCACGAATACGTGCCATTCGATGTTTCCAATCGTTGTGCATCAACGGTAGGTAAGCATACCGTTGATTCAAAGCGATTGGAAATTCCGAACATAACGTATTCGTGCAAATTATCGATAGAAAGAACGATTGCGGGAGCTGGGAAGTGAATCCTTACCTAACGTTGATGCAAAACGATTGGAAACATCGAATAGCACGTATTCGTGCAAATTATCTATGGAAAGAACGATTGCGGTAGCCGGGAAGTGAATCCTTACCTACAGTCGATGAAAAACAATTGCAAACATCGAACATTACGTATTCGTGCAAATTATCCATAGAAAGAACGATTGCGGGAGCTGGGAAGTGAATCCTTACCTAACGTTGATGCAAAACGATTGCAAACATCGAACATTACGTATTCGTGTAAATTATCCATAGAAAGAACGTTTGCGGGAGCTGGGAAGTGAATACTAACCTACCGTTGATGCAAAACGATTGGAAACATCGAATAGCACGTATTCGTGCAAATTATCGATGGTAAGAACGATTGCGGGAGCCGGGAAGTGAATCCTTACCTACCGTTGATGCAAAACGATTGAAAAATCGAACATTACGTATTCGTGCTAATTATCGATAGAAACAACGATTGCGGGAGCTGGGAAGTGAATCCTTACCTACCGTCGATGCAAAACGATTGGAAACATCGAATAGCACGTATTCGTGCAAATTATCGATGGAAAGAACGATTGCGGGAGCCGGGAAGTGAATCCTTACCTAACGTTGATGCAAAACGATTGGAAACATCGAATAGCACGTATTCGTGCAAATTATCGATGGTAAGAACGATTGCGGGAGCCGGGAAGTGAATCCTTACCTACCGTCGATGCAAAACGATTGGAAACATCGAACATCACGTATTCGTGCCAATTATCCAATCGTTTTGCATCAACGTTAGGTAAGGATTCACTTCCCGGTTCCCGCAATCGTTCTTTCCATCGATAATTTGCACGAATACGTGATGTTCGATGTTTCCAATCGTTTTGCATCAACGTTAGGTAAGGATTCACTTCCCAGCTCCCGCAATCGTTCTTTCTATGGATAATTTGCACGAATACGTAATGTTCGATGTTTGCAATCGTTTTGCATCGACTGTAGGTAAGGATTCACTTCCCAGCTCCCGCAATCGTTCTTTCTATCGATAATTTGCACGAATACGTGATGTTCGATGTTTCCAATCGTTTTGCATCAACGTTAGGTAAGGATCCACTTCCCGGCTCCCGCAATCGTTCTTTCCATCGATAATTTGCACGAATACGGGCTATTCGATGTTTCCAATCGTTTTGCATCGACGGTAGGTAAGGATTCACTTCCCAGCTCCCGCAATCGTTCTTTCCATCGATAATTTGCACGAATACGTGCCATTCGATGTTTCCAATCGTTTTGCATCAACGGTAGGTAAGCATACCGTTGATGCAAAACGATTGGAAATATCGAACATTACGTATTCGTGCAAATTATCGATAGAAAGAACGATGCGGGAGCTGGGAAGTGAATCCTTACCTACCGTCGATGCAAAACGATTGGAAACATCGAATAGCACGTATTCGTGCAAATTATCGATGGAAAGAACGATTGCGGGAGCCGGGAAGTGAATGCTTACCTAACGTTGATGCAAAACGATTGGAAACATCGAACATCACGTATTCGTGCAAATTATCGATAGAAAGATCGATTGCGGGACCTGGGAAGTGAATCCTTACCTACCGTCGATGCAAAACGATTGGATAATTGGCACGAAAACGTGATGTTCGATGTTTCCAATCGTTTTGCATCAACGTTAGGTAAGGATTCACTTCCCGGCTCCCGCAATCGTTCTTTCCATCGATAATTTGCACGAATACGTGCTATTCGATGTTTCCAATCGTTTTGCATCGACGTTAGGTAGGGATTCACTTCCCGGCTCCCGCAATCGTTCTTTCTATCGATAATTGGCACGAATACGTGATGTTCGATGTTTCCAATCGTTTTGCATCAACGTTAGGTAAGGATTCACTTCCCGTTTCCCGCAATCGTTCTTTCCATCGATAATTTGCACGAATACGTGCTATTCGATGTTTCCAATCGTTTTGCATCAACGGTAGGTAAGCATACCGTTGATGCAAATCGATTGGAAATTTCGAACATCACGTATTCGTGCAAATTATCGATAGAAAGAACGATTGCGGGAGTTGGGAAGTGAATCCTTACTTACCGTCGATGCAAAACGATTGCAAACATCGAATAGCACGTATTCGTGCAAATTATCCATAGAAAGAACGATTGCGGGAGCTGGGAAGTGAATACTTACCTAACGTTGATGCAAAACGATTGGAAACATCGAACACCACGTATTCGTGCAAATTATCGATGGAAAGAACGATTGCGGGAGCCGGGAAGTGAATCCTTACCTACCGTTGATGCAAAACGATTGGATAATTGGCACGAATACGTGATATTCGATGTTTCCAATCGTTTTGCATCGACGGTAGGTAAGGATTCACTTCCCAGCTCCCGCAATCGTTCTTTCCATCGATAATTTGCACGAATACGTAATGTTCGATGTTTCCAATCGTTTTGCAACGACGGTAGGTAAGGATTCACTTCCCAGCTCCCGCAATCGTTCTTTCTATCGATAATTTGCACGAATACGTAATGTTCGATATTTCCAATCGTTTTGCATCGACGGTAGGTAAGGATTCACTTCCCAGCTCCCGCAATCGTTCTTTCCATCGATAATTTGCACGAATACGTGCTATTCGATGTTTCCAATCGTTTTGCATCGCCGGTAGGTAAGGATTCACTTCCCAGCTCCCGCAATCGTTGTTTCTATCGATAATTAGAACGAATACGTAATGTTCGATGTTTCCAATCGTTTTGCATCAACGTTAGGTAAGGATTCACTTCCCAGCTCCCGCAATCGTTCTTTCCATCGATAATTTGCACGAATACGTAATGTTCGATGTTTGCAATTGTTTTTCATCGACTGTAGGTAAGGATTCACTTCCCGGCTCCCGCAATCGTTCTTTCCATAGATAATTTGCACGAATACGTGCTATTCGATGTTTCCAATCGTTTTCCATCGACGGTAGGTAAGGATTCACTTCCCAGCTCCCGCAATCGTTGTTTCTATCGATAATTAGCACGAATACGTAATGTTCGATGTTTCCAAACGTTTTGCATCGACGGTAGGTAAGGATTCACTTCCCAGCTCCCGCAATGGTTCTTTCCATCGATAATTTGCACGAATACGTGCCATTCGATGTTTCCAATCGTTTTGCATCAACGTTAGGTAAGGATTCACTTCCCGGTTCCCGCAATCGTTCTTTCCATCGATAATTTGCACGAATACGTGCTATTCGATGTTTCCAATCGTTTTGCATCGACGGTAGGTAAGGATTCACTTCCCAGCTCCCGCAATCGTTGTTTCTATCGATAATTAGCACGAATACGTAATGTTCGATTTTTCAATCGTTTTGCATCAACGGTAGGTAAGGATTCACTTCCCGGCTCCCGCAATCGTTCTTACCATCGATAATTTGCACGAATACGTGCTATTCGATGTTTCCAATCGTTTTGCATCAACGGTAGGTTAGTATTCACTTCCCAGCTCCCGCAAACGTTCTTTCTATGGATAATTTACACGAATACGTAATGTTCGATGTTTGCAATCGTTTTGCATCAACGTTAGGTAAGGATTCACTTCCCAGCTCCCGCAATCGTTCTTTCTATGGATAATTTGCACGAATACGTAATGTTCGATGTTTGCAATTGTTTTTCATCGACTGTAGGTAAGGATTCACTTCCCGGCTACCGCAATCGTTCTTTCCATAGATAATTTGCACGAATACGTGCTATTCGATGTTTCCAATCGTTTTGCATCAACGTTAGGTAAGGATTCACTTCCCAGCTCCCGCAATCGTTCTTTCTATCGATAATTTGCACGAATACGTTATGTTCGGAATTTCCAATCGCTTTGAATCAACGGTATGCTTACCTACCGTTGATGCACAACGATTGGAAACATCGAATGGCACGTATTCGTGCAAATTATCGATGGAAAGAACCATTGCGGGAGCTGGGAAGTGAATCCTTACCTACCGTCGATGCAAAACGATTGGAAACATCGAATGGCACGTATTCGTGCAAATTATCGATGGAAAGAACCATTGCGGGAGCTGGGAAGTGAATCCTTACCTACCGTCGATGCAAAACGATTGGATAATTGGCACGAATACGTGATGTTCGATGTTTCCAATCGTTTTGCATCAACGTTAGGTAAGGATTCACTTCCCGGCTCCCGCAATCGTTCTTTCCATAGATAATTTGCACGAATACGTGCTATTCGATGTTTCCAATCGTTTTGCATCAACGCTAGGTAAGGATTCACTTCCCAGCTCCCGCAATCGTTCTTTCCATCGATAATTTGCACGAATACGTGATGTTCGATGTTTCCAATCGTTTTGCATCGACGGTAGGTAAGGATTCACTTCCCAGCTCCCGCAATCGTTGTTTCTATCGATAATTAGCACGAATACGTAATGTTCGATGTTTTCAATCGTTTTGCATCAACGGTAGGTAAGGATTCACTTCCCGGCTCCCGCAATCGTTCTTACCATCGATAATTTGCACGAATACGTGCTATTCGAAGTTTCCAATCGTTTTGCATCGACGGTAGGTAAGGATTCACTTCCCAGCTCCCGCAATCGTTCTTTCTATCGATAATTTGCACGAATACGTTATGTTCGATGTTTCCAATCGTTTTGCATCAACGTTAGGTAAGCATTCACTTCCCGGCTCCCGCAATCGTTCTTTCCATCGATAATTTGCACGAATACGTGCTATTCGATGTTTCCAATCGTTTTGCATCGACGGTAGGTAAGGATTCACTTCCCAGCTCCCGCATCGTTCTTTCTATCGATAATTTGCACGAATACGTAATGTTCGATATTTCCAATCGTTTTGCATCAACGGTATGCTTACCTACCGTTGATGCAAAACGATTGGAAACATCGAATGGCACGTATTCGTGCAAATTATCGATGGAAAGAACGATTGCGGGAGCTGGGAAGTGAATCCTTACCTAACGTTGATGCAAAACGATTGGAAACATCGAACATCACGTATTCGTGCAAATTATCGATGGAAAGAACGATTGCGGGAACCGGGAAGTGAATCCTTACCTAACGTTGATGCAAAACGATTGGAAACATCGAACATCACGTATTCGTGCAAATTATCGATAGAAAGAACGATTGCGGGAGCTGGGAAGTGAATCCTTACCTACCGTCGATGCAAAACGATTGGAAACTTCGAATAGCACGTATTCGTGCAAATTATCGATGGTAAGAACGATTGCGGGAGCCGGGAAGTGAATCCTTACCTACCGTTGATGCAAAACGATTGAAAACATCGAACATTACGTATTCGTGCTAATTATCGATAGAAACAACGATTGCGGGAGCTGGGAAGTGAATCCTTACCTACCGTCGATGCAAAACGATTGGAAACATCGAACATCACGTATTCGTGCAAATTATCGATGGAAAGAACGATTGCGGGAGCTGGGAAGTGAATCCTTACCTAGCGTTGATGCAAAACGATTGGAAACATCGAATAGCACGTATTCGTGCAAATTATCTATGGAAAGAACGATTGCGGGAGCCGGGAAGTGAATCCTTACCTAACGTTGATGCAAAACGATTGGAAACATCGAACATCACGTATTCGTGCCAATTATCCAATCGTTTTGCATCGACGGTAGGTAAGGATTCACTTCCCAGCTCCCGCAATGGTTCTTTCCATCGATAATTTGCACGAATACGTGCCATTCGATGTTTCCAATCGTTTTGCATCGACGGTAGGTAAGGATTCACTTCCCAGCTCCCGCAATGGTTCTTTCCATCGATAATTTGCACGAATACGTGCCATTCGATGTTTCCAATCGTTGTGCATCAACGGTAGGTAAGCATACCGTTGATTCAAAGCGATTGGAAATTCCGAACATAACGTATTCGTGCAAATTATCGATAGAAAGAACGATTGCGGGAGCTGGGAAGTGAATCCTTACCTAACGTTGATGCAAAACGATTGGAAACATCGAATAGCACGTATTCGTGCAAATTATCTATGGAAAGAACGATTGCGGTAGCCGGGAAGTGAATCCTTACCTACAGTCGATGAAAAACAATTGCAAACATCGAACATTACGTATTCGTGCAAATTATCCATAGAAAGAACGATTGCGGGAGCTGGGAAGTGAATCCTTACCTAACGTTGATGCAAAACGATTGCAAACATCGAACATTACGTATTCGTGTAAATTATCCATAGAAAGAACGTTTGCGGGAGCTGGGAAGTGAATACTAACCTACCGTTGATGCAAAACGATTGGAAACATCGAATAGCACGTATTCGTGCAAATTATCGATGGTAAGAACGATTGCGGGAGCCGGGAAGTGAATCCTTACCTACCGTTGATGCAAAACGATTGAAAAATCGAACATTACGTATTCGTGCTAATTATCGATAGAAACAACGATTGCGGGAGCTGGGAAGTGAATCCTTACCTACCGTCGATGCAAAACGATTGGAAACATCGAATAGCACGTATTCGTGCAAATTATCGATGGAAAGAACGATTGCGGGAGCCGGGAAGTGAATCCTTACCTAACGTTGATGCAAAACGATTGGAAACATCGAATAGCACGTATTCGTGCAAATTATCGATGGTAAGAACGATTGCGGGAGCCGGGAAGTGAATCCTTACCTACCGTCGATGCAAAACGATTGGAAACATCGAACATCACGTATTCGTGCCAATTATCCAATCGTTTTGCATCAACGTTAGGTAAGGATTCACTTCCCGGTTCCCGCAATCGTTCTTTCCATCGATAATTTGCACGAATACGTGATGTTCGATGTTTCCAATCGTTTTGCATCAACGTTAGGTAAGGATTCACTTCCCAGCTCCCGCAATCGTTCTTTCTATGGATAATTTGCACGAATACGTAATGTTCGATGTTTGCAATCGTTTTGCATCGACTGTAGGTAAGGATTCACTTCCCAGCTCCCGCAATCGTTCTTTCTATCGATAATTTGCACGAATACGTGATGTTCGATGTTTCCAATCGTTTTGCATCAACGTTAGGTAAGGATCCACTTCCCGGCTCCCGCAATCGTTCTTTCCATCGATAATTTGCACGAATACGTGCTATTCGATGTTTCCAATCGTTTTGCATCGACGGTAGGTAAGGATTCACTTCCCAGCTCCCGCAATCGTTCTTTCCATCGATAATTTGCACGAATACGTGCCATTCGATGTTTCCAATCGTTTTGCATCAACGGTAGGTAAGCATACCGTTGATGCAAAACGATTGGAAATATCGAACATTACGTATTCGTGCAAATTATCGATAGAAAGAACGATGCGGGAGCTGGGAAGTGAATCCTTACCTACCGTCGATGCAAAACGATTGGAAACATCGAATAGCACGTATTCGTGCAAATTATCGATGGAAAGAACGATTGCGGGAGCCGGGAAGTGAATGCTTACCTAACGTTGATGCAAAACGATTGGAAACATCGAACATCACGTATTCGTGCAAATTATCGATAGAAAGATCGATTGCGGGACCTGGGAAGTGAATCCTTACCTACCGTCGATGCAAAACGATTGGATAATTGGCACGAAAACGTGATGTTCGATGTTTCCAATCGTTTTGCATCAACGTTAGGTAAGGATTCACTTCCCGGCTCCCGCAATCGTTCTTTCCATCGATAATTTGCACGAATACGTGCTATTCGATGTTTCCAATCGTTTTGCATCGACGTTAGGTAGGGATTCACTTCCCGGCTCCCGCAATCGTTCTTTCTATCGATAATTGGCACGAATACGTGATGTTCGATGTTTCCAATCGTTTTGCATCAACGTTAGGTAAGGATTCACTTCCCGGTTCCCGCAATCGTTCTTTCCATCGATAATTTGCACGAATACGTGCTATTCGATGTTTCCAATCGTTTTGCATCAACGGTAGGTAAGCATACCGTTGATGCAAATCGATTGGAAATTTCGAACATCACGTATTCGTGCAAATTATCGATAGAAAGAACGATTGCGGGAGTTGGGAAGTGAATCCTTACTTACCGTCGATGCAAAACGATTGCAAACATCGAATAGCACGTATTCGTGCAAATTATCCATAGAAAGAACGATTGCGGGAGCTGGGAAGTGAATACTTACCTAACGTTGATGCAAAACGATTGGAAACATCGAACACCACGTATTCGTGCAAATTATCGATGGAAAGAACGATTGCGGGAGCCGGGAAGTGAATCCTTACCTACCGTTGATGCAAAACGATTGGATAATTGGCACGAATACGTGATATTCGATGTTTCCAATCGTTTTGCATCGACGGTAGGTAAGGATTCACTTCCCAGCTCCCGCAATCGTTCTTTCCATCGATAATTTGCACGAATACGTAATGTTCGATGTTTCCAATCGTTTTGCAACGACGGTAGGTAAGGATTCACTTCCCAGCTCCCGCAATCGTTCTTTCTATCGATAATTTGCACGAATACGTAATGTTCGATATTTCCAATCGTTTTGCATCGACGGTAGGTAAGGATTCACTTCCCAGCTCCCGCAATCGTTCTTTCCATCGATAATTTGCACGAATACGTGCTATTCGATGTTTCCAATCGTTTTGCATCGCCGGTAGGTAAGGATTCACTTCCCAGCTCCCGCAATCGTTGTTTCTATCGATAATTAGAACGAATACGTAATGTTCGATGTTTCCAATCGTTTTGCATCAACGTTAGGTAAGGATTCACTTCCCAGCTCCCGCAATCGTTCTTTCCATCGATAATTTGCACGAATACGTAATGTTCGATGTTTGCAATTGTTTTTCATCGACTGTAGGTAAGGATTCACTTCCCGGCTCCCGCAATCGTTCTTTCCATAGATAATTTGCACGAATACGTGCTATTCGATGTTTCCAATCGTTTTCCAT
This sequence comes from Nomada ferruginata, assembly GCA_963583965.1. NCBI lineage: Eukaryota > Metazoa > Arthropoda > Insecta > Hymenoptera > Apidae > Nomada > Nomada ferruginata. The sequence continues at coordinate 4,100,279 of OY757218.1, forward strand.
CGACGGTAGGTAAGGATTCACTTCCCAGCTCCCGCAATCGTTGTTTCTATCGATAATTAGCACGAATACGTAATGTTCGATGTTTCCAAACGTTTTGCATCGACGGTAGGTAAGGATTCACTTCCCAGCTCCCGCAATGGTTCTTTCCATCGATAATTTGCACGAATACGTGCCATTCGATGTTTCCAATCGTTTTGCATCAACGTTAGGTAAGGATTCACTTCCCGGTTCCCGCAATCGTTCTTTCCATCGATAATTTGCACGAATACGTGCTATTCGATGTTTCCAATCGTTTTGCATCGACGGTAGGTAAGGATTCACTTCCCAGCTCCCGCAATCGTTGTTTCTATCGATAATTAGCACGAATACGTAATGTTCGATTTTTCAATCGTTTTGCATCAACGGTAGGTAAGGATTCACTTCCCGGCTCCCGCAATCGTTCTTACCATCGATAATTTGCACGAATACGTGCTATTCGATGTTTCCAATCGTTTTGCATCAACGGTAGGTTAGTATTCACTTCCCAGCTCCCGCAAACGTTCTTTCTATGGATAATTTACACGAATACGTAATGTTCGATGTTTGCAATCGTTTTGCATCAACGTTAGGTAAGGATTCACTTCCCAGCTCCCGCAATCGTTCTTTCTATGGATAATTTGCACGAATACGTAATGTTCGATGTTTGCAATTGTTTTTCATCGACTGTAGGTAAGGATTCACTTCCCGGCTACCGCAATCGTTCTTTCCATAGATAATTTGCACGAATACGTGCTATTCGATGTTTCCAATCGTTTTGCATCAACGTTAGGTAAGGATTCACTTCCCAGCTCCCGCAATCGTTCTTTCTATCGATAATTTGCACGAATACGTTATGTTCGGAATTTCCAATCGCTTTGAATCAACGGTATGCTTACCTACCGTTGATGCACAACGATTGGAAACATCGAATGGCACGTATTCGTGCAAATTATCGATGGAAAGAACCATTGCGGGAGCTGGGAAGTGAATCCTTACCTACCGTCGATGCAAAACGATTGGAAACATCGAATGGCACGTATTCGTGCAAATTATCGATGGAAAGAACCATTGCGGGAGCTGGGAAGTGAATCCTTACCTACCGTCGATGCAAAACGATTGGATAATTGGCACGAATACGTGATGTTCGATGTTTCCAATCGTTTTGCATCAACGTTAGGTAAGGATTCACTTCCCGGCTCCCGCAATCGTTCTTTCCATAGATAATTTGCACGAATACGTGCTATTCGATGTTTCCAATCGTTTTGCATCAACGCTAGGTAAGGATTCACTTCCCAGCTCCCGCAATCGTTCTTTCCATCGATAATTTGCACGAATACGTGATGTTCGATGTTTCCAATCGTTTTGCATCGACGGTAGGTAAGGATTCACTTCCCAGCTCCCGCAATCGTTGTTTCTATCGATAATTAGCACGAATACGTAATGTTCGATGTTTTCAATCGTTTTGCATCAACGGTAGGTAAGGATTCACTTCCCGGCTCCCGCAATCGTTCTTACCATCGATAATTTGCACGAATACGTGCTATTCGAAGTTTCCAATCGTTTTGCATCGACGGTAGGTAAGGATTCACTTCCCAGCTCCCGCAATCGTTCTTTCTATCGATAATTTGCACGAATACGTTATGTTCGATGTTTCCAATCGTTTTGCATCAACGTTAGGTAAGCATTCACTTCCCGGCTCCCGCAATCGTTCTTTCCATCGATAATTTGCACGAATACGTGCTATTCGATGTTTCCAATCGTTTTGCATCGACGGTAGGTAAGGATTCACTTCCCAGCTCCCGCATCGTTCTTTCTATCGATAATTTGCACGAATACGTAATGTTCGATATTTCCAATCGTTTTGCATCAACGGTATGCTTACCTACCGTTGATGCAAAACGATTGGAAACATCGAATGGCACGTATTCGTGCAAATTATCGATGGAAAGAACGATTGCGGGAGCTGGGAAGTGAATCCTTACCTAACGTTGATGCAAAACGATTGGAAACATCGAACATCACGTATTCGTGCAAATTATCGATGGAAAGAACGATTGCGGGAACCGGGAAGTGAATCCTTACCTAACGTTGATGCAAAACGATTGGAAACATCGAACATCACGTATTCGTGCAAATTATCGATAGAAAGAACGATTGCGGGAGCTGGGAAGTGAATCCTTACCTACCGTCGATGCAAAACGATTGGAAACTTCGAATAGCACGTATTCGTGCAAATTATCGATGGTAAGAACGATTGCGGGAGCCGGGAAGTGAATCCTTACCTACCGTTGATGCAAAACGATTGAAAACATCGAACATTACGTATTCGTGCTAATTATCGATAGAAACAACGATTGCGGGAGCTGGGAAGTGAATCCTTACCTACCGTCGATGCAAAACGATTGGAAACATCGAACATCACGTATTCGTGCAAATTATCGATGGAAAGAACGATTGCGGGAGCTGGGAAGTGAATCCTTACCTAGCGTTGATGCAAAACGATTGGAAACATCGAATAGCACGTATTCGTGCAAATTATCTATGGAAAGAACGATTGCGGGAGCCGGGAAGTGAATCCTTACCTAACGTTGATGCAAAACGATTGGAAACATCGAACATCACGTATTCGTGCCAATTATCCAATCGTTTTGCATCGACGGTAGGTAAGGATTCACTTCCCAGCTCCCGCAATGGTTCTTTCCATCGATAATTTGCACGAATACGTGCCATTCGATGTTTCCAATCGTTTTGCATCGACGGTAGGTAAGGATTCACTTCCCAGCTCCCGCAATGGTTCTTTCCATCGATAATTTGCACGAATACGTGCCATTCGATGTTTCCAATCGTTGTGCATCAACGGTAGGTAAGCATACCGTTGATTCAAAGCGATTGGAAATTCCGAACATAACGTATTCGTGCAAATTATCGATAGAAAGAACGATTGCGGGAGCTGGGAAGTGAATCCTTACCTAACGTTGATGCAAAACGATTGGAAACATCGAATAGCACGTATTCGTGCAAATTATCTATGGAAAGAACGATTGCGGTAGCCGGGAAGTGAATCCTTACCTACAGTCGATGAAAAACAATTGCAAACATCGAACATTACGTATTCGTGCAAATTATCCATAGAAAGAACGATTGCGGGAGCTGGGAAGTGAATCCTTACCTAACGTTGATGCAAAACGATTGCAAACATCGAACATTACGTATTCGTGTAAATTATCCATAGAAAGAACGTTTGCGGGAGCTGGGAAGTGAATACTAACCTACCGTTGATGCAAAACGATTGGAAACATCGAATAGCACGTATTCGTGCAAATTATCGATGGTAAGAACGATTGCGGGAGCCGGGAAGTGAATCCTTACCTACCGTTGATGCAAAACGATTGAAAAATCGAACATTACGTATTCGTGCTAATTATCGATAGAAACAACGATTGCGGGAGCTGGGAAGTGAATCCTTACCTACCGTCGATGCAAAACGATTGGAAACATCGAATAGCACGTATTCGTGCAAATTATCGATGGAAAGAACGATTGCGGGAGCCGGGAAGTGAATCCTTACCTAACGTTGATGCAAAACGATTGGAAACATCGAATAGCACGTATTCGTGCAAATTATCGATGGTAAGAACGATTGCGGGAGCCGGGAAGTGAATCCTTACCTACCGTCGATGCAAAACGATTGGAAACATCGAACATCACGTATTCGTGCCAATTATCCAATCGTTTTGCATCAACGTTAGGTAAGGATTCACTTCCCGGTTCCCGCAATCGTTCTTTCCATCGATAATTTGCACGAATACGTGATGTTCGATGTTTCCAATCGTTTTGCATCAACGTTAGGTAAGGATTCACTTCCCAGCTCCCGCAATCGTTCTTTCTATGGATAATTTGCACGAATACGTAATGTTCGATGTTTGCAATCGTTTTGCATCGACTGTAGGTAAGGATTCACTTCCCAGCTCCCGCAATCGTTCTTTCTATCGATAATTTGCACGAATACGTGATGTTCGATGTTTCCAATCGTTTTGCATCAACGTTAGGTAAGGATCCACTTCCCGGCTCCCGCAATCGTTCTTTCCATCGATAATTTGCACGAATACGTGCTATTCGATGTTTCCAATCGTTTTGCATCGACGGTAGGTAAGGATTCACTTCCCAGCTCCCGCAATCGTTCTTTCCATCGATAATTTGCACGAATACGTGCCATTCGATGTTTCCAATCGTTTTGCATCAACGGTAGGTAAGCATACCGTTGATGCAAAACGATTGGAAATATCGAACATTACGTATTCGTGCAAATTATCGATAGAAAGAACGATGCGGGAGCTGGGAAGTGAATCCTTACCTACCGTCGATGCAAAACGATTGGAAACATCGAATAGCACGTATTCGTGCAAATTATCGATGGAAAGAACGATTGCGGGAGCCGGGAAGTGAATGCTTACCTAACGTTGATGCAAAACGATTGGAAACATCGAACATCACGTATTCGTGCAAATTATCGATAGAAAGATCGATTGCGGGACCTGGGAAGTGAATCCTTACCTACCGTCGATGCAAAACGATTGGATAATTGGCACGAAAACGTGATGTTCGATGTTTCCAATCGTTTTGCATCAACGTTAGGTAAGGATTCACTTCCCGGCTCCCGCAATCGTTCTTTCCATCGATAATTTGCACGAATACGTGCTATTCGATGTTTCCAATCGTTTTGCATCGACGTTAGGTAGGGATTCACTTCCCGGCTCCCGCAATCGTTCTTTCTATCGATAATTGGCACGAATACGTGATGTTCGATGTTTCCAATCGTTTTGCATCAACGTTAGGTAAGGATTCACTTCCCGGTTCCCGCAATCGTTCTTTCCATCGATAATTTGCACGAATACGTGCTATTCGATGTTTCCAATCGTTTTGCATCAACGGTAGGTAAGCATACCGTTGATGCAAATCGATTGGAAATTTCGAACATCACGTATTCGTGCAAATTATCGATAGAAAGAACGATTGCGGGAGTTGGGAAGTGAATCCTTACTTACCGTCGATGCAAAACGATTGCAAACATCGAATAGCACGTATTCGTGCAAATTATCCATAGAAAGAACGATTGCGGGAGCTGGGAAGTGAATACTTACCTAACGTTGATGCAAAACGATTGGAAACATCGAACACCACGTATTCGTGCAAATTATCGATGGAAAGAACGATTGCGGGAGCCGGGAAGTGAATCCTTACCTACCGTTGATGCAAAACGATTGGATAATTGGCACGAATACGTGATATTCGATGTTTCCAATCGTTTTGCATCGACGGTAGGTAAGGATTCACTTCCCAGCTCCCGCAATCGTTCTTTCCATCGATAATTTGCACGAATACGTAATGTTCGATGTTTCCAATCGTTTTGCAACGACGGTAGGTAAGGATTCACTTCCCAGCTCCCGCAATCGTTCTTTCTATCGATAATTTGCACGAATACGTAATGTTCGATATTTCCAATCGTTTTGCATCGACGGTAGGTAAGGATTCACTTCCCAGCTCCCGCAATCGTTCTTTCCATCGATAATTTGCACGAATACGTGCTATTCGATGTTTCCAATCGTTTTGCATCGACGGTAGGTAAGGATTCACTTCCCAGCTCCCGCAATCGTTGTTTCTATCGATAATTAGAACGAATACGTAATGTTCGATGTTTCCAATCGTTTTGCATCAACGTTAGGTAAGGATTCACTTCCCAGCTCCCGCAATCGTTCTTTCCATCGATAATTTGCACGAATACGTAATGTTCGATGTTTGCAATTGTTTTTCATCGACTGTAGGTAAGATTCACTTCCCGGCTCCCGCAATCGTTCTTTCCATAGATAATTTGCACGAATACGTGCTATTCGATGTTTCCAATCGTTTTGCATCGACGGTAGGTAAGGATTCACTTCCCAGCTCCCGCAATCGTTGTTTCTATCGATAATTAGCACGAATACGTAATGTTCGATGTTTCCAATCGTTTTGCATCGACGGTAGGTAAGGATTCACTTCCCAGCTCCCGCAATGGTTCTTTCCATCGATAATTTGCACGAATACGTGCCATTCGATGTTTCCAATCGTTTTGCATCAACGTTAGGTAAGGATTCACTTCCCGGTTCCCGCAATCGTTCTTTCCATCGATAATTTGCACGAATACGTGCTATTCGATGTTTCCAATCGTTTTGCATCGACGGTAGGTAAGGATTCACTTCCCAGCTCCCGCAATCGTTGTTTCTATCGATAATTAGCACGAATACGTAATGTTCGATTTTTCAATCGTTTTGCATCAACGGTAGGTAAGGATTCACTTCCCGGCTCCCGCAATCGTTCTTACCATCGATAATTTGCACGAATACGTGCTATTCGATGTTTCCAATCGTTTTGCATCAACGGTAGGTTAGTATTCACTTCCCAGCTCCCGCAAACGTTCTTTCTATGGATAATTTACACGAATACGTAATGTTCGATGTTTGCAATCGTTTTGCATCAACGTTAGGTAAGGATTCACTTCCCAGCTCCCGCAATCGTTCTTTCTATGGATAATTTGCACGAATACGTAATGTTCGATGTTTGCAATTGTTTTTCATCGACTGTAGGTAAGGATTCACTTCCCGGCTACCGCAATCGTTCTTTCCATAGATAATTTGCACGAATACGTGCTATTCGATGTTTCCAATCGTTTTGCATCAACGTTAGGTAAGGATTCACTTCCCAGCTCCCGCAATCGTTCTTTCTATCGATAATTTGCACGAATACGTTATGTTCGGAATTTCCAATCGCTTTGAATCAACGGTATGCTTACCTACCGTTGATGCACAACGATTGGAAACATCGAATGGCACGTATTCGTGCAAATTATCGATGGAAAGAACCATTGCGGGAGCTGGGAAGTGAATCCTTACCTACCGTCGATGCAAAACGATTGGATAATTGGCACGAATACGTGATGTTCGATATTTCCAATCGTTTTGCATCAACGGTATGCTTACCTACCGTTGATGCAAAACGATTGGAAACATCGAATGGCACGTATTCGTGCAAATTATCGATGGAAAGAACGATTGCGGGAGCTGGGAAGTGAATCCTTACCTAACGTTGATGCAAAACGATTGGAAACATCGAATAGCACGTATTCGTGCAAATTATCGATGGTAAGAACGATTGCGGGAGCCGGGAAGTGAATCCTTACCTACCGTCGATGCAAAACGATTGGAAACATCGAACATCACGTATTCGTGCCAATTATCCAATCGTTTTGCATCAACGTTAGGTAAGGATTCACTTCCCGGTTCCCGCAATCGTTCTTTCCATCGATAATTTGCACGAATACGTGATGTTCGATGTTTCCAATCGTTTTGCATCAACGTTAGGTAAGGATTCACTTCCCAGCTCCCGCAATCGTTCTTTCTATGGATAATTTGCACGAATACGTAATGTTCGATGTTTGCAATCGTTTTGCATCGACTGTAGGTAAGGATTCACTTCCCAGCTCCCGCAATCGTTCTTTCTATCGATAATTTGCACGAATACGTGATGTTCGATGTTTCCAATCGTTTTGCATCAACGTTAGGTAAGGATCCACTTCCCGGCTCCCGCAATCGTTCTTTCCATCGATAATTTTCACGAATACGTGCTATTCGATGTTTCCAATCGTTTTGCATCGACGGTAGGTAAGGATTCACTTCCCAGCTCCCGCAATCGTTCTTTCCATCGATAATTTGCACGAATACGTGCCATTCGATGTTTCCAATCGTTTTGCATCAACGGTAGGTAAGCATACCGTTGATGCAAAACGATTGGAAATATCGAACATTACGTATTCGTGCAAATTATCGATAGAAAGAACGATGCGGGAGCTGGGAAGTGAATCCTTACCTACCGTCGATGCAAAACGATTGGAAACATCGAATAGCACGTATTCGTGCAAATTATCGATGGAAAGAACGATTGCGGGAGCCGGGAAGTGAATGCTTACCTAACGTTGATGCAAAACGATTGGAAACATCGAACATCACGTATTCGTGCAAATTATCGATAGAAAGATCGATTGCGGGACCTGGGAAGTGAATCCTTACCTACCGTCGATGCAAAACGATTGGATAATTGGCACGAAAACGTGATGTTCGATGTTTCCAATCGTTTTGCATCAACGTTAGGTAAGGATTCACTTCCCGGCTCCCGCAATCGTTCTTTCCATCGATAATTTGCACGAATACGTGCTATTCGATGTTTCCAATCGTTTTGCATCGACGGTAGGTAAGGATTCACTTCCCAGCTCCCGCAATCGTTCTTTCTATCGATAATTAGCACGAATGCGTAATGTTCGATATTTCAATCGTTTTGCATCAACGGTAGGTAAGGATTCACTTCCCGGCTCCCGCAATCGTTCTTACCATCGATAATTTGCACGAATACGTGCTATTCGAAGTTTCCAATCGTTTTGCATCGACGGTAGGTAAGGATTCACTTCCCAGCTCCCGCAATCGTTCTTTCTATCGATAATTTGCACGAATACGTTATGTTCGATGTTTCCAATCGTTTTGCATCAACGTTAGGTAAGCATTCACTTCCCGGCTCCCGCAATCGTTCTTTCCATCGATAATTTGCACGAATACGTGCTATTCGATGTTTCCAATCGTTTTGCATCGACGGTAGGTAAGGATTCACTTCCCAGCTCCCGCATCGTTCTTTCTATCGATAATTTGCACGAATACGTAATGTTCGATATTTCCAATCGTTTTGCATCAACGGTAGGTAAGCATACCGTTGATGCAAAACGATTGGAAATATCGAACATTACGTATTCGTGCAAATTATCGATAGAAAGAACGATGCGGGAGCTGGGAAGTGAATCCTTACCTACCAATTTGCACGAATACGTAATGTTCGATATTTCCAATCGTTTTGCATCAACGGTAGGTAAGCATACCGTTGATGCAAAACGATTGGAAATATCGAACATTACGTATTCGTGCAAATTATCGATAGAAAGAACGATGCGGGAGCTGGGAAGTGAATCCTTACCTACCGTCGATGCAAAACGATTGGAAACATCGAATAGCACGTATTCGTGCAAATTATCGATGGAAAGAACGATTGCGGGAGCCGGGAAGTGAATGCTTACCTAACGTTGATGCAAAACGATTGGAAACATCGAACATAACGTATTCGTGCAAATTATCGATAGAAAGAACGATTGCGGGAGCTGGGAAGTGAATCCTTACCTACCGTCGATGCAAAACGATTGGAAACTTCGAATAGCACGTATTCGTGCAAATTATCGATGGTAAGAACGATTGCGGGAGCCGGGAAGTGAATCCTTACCTACCGTTGATGCAAAACGATTGAAATATCGAACATTACGCATTCGTGCTAATTATCGATAGAAAGAACGATTGCGGGAGCTGGGAAGTGAATCCTTACCTACCGTCGATGCAAAACGATTGGAAACATCGAATAGCACGTATTCGTGCAAATTATCGATGGAAAGAACGATTGCGGGAACCGGGAAGTGAATCCTTACCTAACGTTGATGCAAAACGATTGGAAACATCGAATATCACGTATTCGTGCCAATTATCCAATCGTTTTGCATCAACGTTAGGTAAGGATTCACTTCCCGGTTCCCGCAATCGTTCTTTCCATCGATAATTTGCACGAATACGTGCTATTCGATGTTTCCAATCGTTTTGCATCGACGGTAGGTAAGGATTCACTTCCCAGCTCCCGCATCGTTCTTTCTATCGATAATTTGCACGAATACGTAATGTTCGATATTTCCAATCGTTTTGCATCAACGGTATGCTTACCTACCGTTGATGCAAAACGATTGGAAATATCGAACATTACGTATTCGTGCAAATTATCCATAGAAAGAACGATTGCGGGAGCTGGGAAGTGAATCCTTACCTAACGTTGATGCAAAACGATTGCAAACATCGAACATTACGTATTCGTGTAAATTATCCATAGAAAGAACGTTTGCGGGAGCTGGGAAGTGAATACTAACCTACCGTTGATGCAAAACGATTGGAAACATCGAATAGCACGTATTCGTGCAAATTATCGATGGTAAGAACGATTGCGGGAGCCGGGAAGTGAATCCTTACCTACCGTTGATGCAAAACGATTGAAAAATCGAACATTACGTATTCGTGCTAATTATCGATAGAAACAACGATTGCGGGAGCTGGGAAGTGAATCCTTACCTACCGTCGATGCAAAACGATTGGAAACATCGAATAGCACGTATTCGTGCAAATTATCGATGGAAAGAACGATTGCGGGAGCCGGGAAGTGAATCCTTACCTAACGTTGATGCAAAACGATTGGAAACATCGAATAGCACGTATTCGTGCAAATTATCGATGGTAAGAACGATTGCGGGAGCCGGGAAGTGAATCCTTACCTACCGTCGATGCAAAACGATTGGAAACATCGAACATCACGTATTCGTGCCAATTATCCAATCGTTTTGCATCAACGTTAGGTAAGGATTCACTTCCCAGCTCCCGCAATCGTTCTTTCTATGGATAATTTGCACGAATACGTAATGTTCGATGTTTGCAATCGTTTTGCATCGACTGTAGGTAAGGATTCACTTCCCAGCTCCCGCAATCGTTCTTTCTATCGATAATTTGCACGAATACGTGATGTTCGATGTTTCCAATCGTTTTGCATCAACGTTAGGTAAGGATCCACTTCCCGGCTCCCGCAATCGTTCTTTCCATCGATAATTTGCACGAATACGTGCTATTCGATGTTTCCAATCGTTTTGCATCGACGGTAGGTAAGGATTCACTTCCCAGCTCCCGCAATCGTTCTTTCCATCGATAATTTGCACGAATACGTGCCATTCGATGTTTCCAATCGTTTTGCATCAACGGTAGGTAAGCATACCGTTGATGCAAAACGATTGGAAATATCGAACATTACGTATTCGTGCAAATTATCGATAGAAAGAACGATGCGGGAGCTGGGAAGTGAATCCTTACCTACCGTCGATGCAAAACGATTGGAAACATCGAATAGCACGTATTCGTGCAAATTATCGATGGAAAGAACGATTGCGGGAGCCGGGAAGTGAATGCTTACCTAACGTTGATGCAAAACGATTGGAAACATCGAACATCACGTATTCGTGCAAATTATCGATAGAAAGATCGATTGCGGGACCTGGGAAGTGAATCCTTACCTACCGTCGATGCAAAACGATTGGATAATTGGCACGAAAACGTGATGTTCGATGTTTCCAATCGTTTTGCATCAACGTTAGGTAAGGATTCACTTCCCGGCTCCCGCAATCGTTCTTTCCATCGATAATTTGCACGAATACGTGCTATTCGATGTTTCCAATCGTTTTGCATCGACGTTAGGTAGGGATTCACTTCCCGGCTCCCGCAATCGTTCTTTCTATCGATAATTGGCACGAATACGTGATGTTCGATGTTTCCAATCGTTTTGCATCAACGTTAGGTAAGGATTCACTTCCCGGTTCCCGCAATCGTTCTTTCCATCGATAATTTGCACGAATACGTGCTATTCGATGTTTCCAATCGTTTTGCATCAACGGTAGGTAAGCATACCGTTGATGCAAATCGATTGGAAATTTCGAACATCACGTATTCGTGCAAATTATCGATAGAAAGAACGATTGCGGGAGTTGGGAAGTGAATCCTTACTTACCGTCGATGCAAAACGATTGCAAACATCGAATAGCACGTATTCGTGCAAATTATCCATAGAAAGAACGATTGCGGGAGCTGGGAAGTGAATACTTACCTAACGTTGATGCAAAACGATTGGAAACATCGAACACCACGTATTCGTGCAAATTATCGATGGAAAGAACGATTGCGGGAGCCGGGAAGTGAATCCTTACCTACCGTTGATGCAAAACGATTGGATAATTGGCACGAATACGTGATATTCGATGTTTCCAATCGTTTTGCATCGACGGTAGGTAAGGATTCACTTCCCAGCTCCCGCAATCGTTCTTTCCATCGATAATTTGCACGAATACGTAATGTTCGATGTTTCCAATCGTTTTGCAACGACGGTAGGTAAGGATTCACTTCCCAGCTCCCGCAATCGTTCTTTCTATCGATAATTTGCACGAATACGTAATGTTCGATATTTCCAATCGTTTTGCATCGACGGTAGGTAAGGATTCACTTCCCAGCTCCCGCAATCGTTCTTTCCATCGATAATTTGCACGAATACGTGCTATTCGATGTTTCCAATCGTTTTGCATCGACGGTAGGTAAGGATTCACTTCCCAGCTCCCGCAATCGTTGTTTCTATCGATAATTAGAACGAATACGTAATGTTCGATGTTTCCAATCGTTTTGCATCAACGTTAGGTAAGGATTCACTTCCCAGCTCCCGCAATCGTTCTTTCCATCGATAATTTGCACGAATACGTAATGTTCGATGTTTGCAATTGTTTTTCATCGACTGTAGGTAAGATTCACTTCCCGGCTCCCGCAATCGTTCTTTCCATAGATAATTTGCACGAATACGTGCTATTCGATGTTTCCAATCGTTTTGCATCGACGGTAGGTAAGGATTCACTTCCCAGCTCCCGCAATCGTTGTTTCTATCGATAATTAGCACGAATACGTAATGTTCGATGTTTCCAATCGTTTTGCATCGACGGTAGGTAAGGATTCACTTCCCAGCTCCCGCAATGGTTCTTTCCATCGATAATTTGCACGAATACGTGCCATTCGATGTTTCCAATCGTTTTGCATCAACGTTAGGTAAGGATTCACTTCCCGGTTCCCGCAATCGTTCTTTCCATCGATAATTTGCACGAATACGTGCTATTCGATGTTTCCAATCGTTTTGCATCGACGGTAGGTAAGGATTCACTTCCCAGCTCCCGCAATCGTTGTTTCTATCGATAATTAGCACGAATACGTAATGTTCGATTTTTCAATCGTTTTGCATCAACGGTAGGTAAGGATTCACTTCCCGGCTCCCGCAATCGTTCTTACCATCGATAATTTGCACGAATACGTGCTATTCGATGTTTCCAATCGTTTTGCATCAACGGTAGGTTAGTATTCACTTCCCAGCTCCCGCAAACGTTCTTTCTATGGATAATTTACACGAATACGTAATGTTCGATGTTTGCAATCGTTTTGCATCAACGTTAGGTAAGGATTCACTTCCCAGCTCCCGCAATCGTTCTTTCTATGGATAATTTGCACGAATACGTAATGTTCGATGTTTGCAATTGTTTTTCATCGACTGTAGGTAAGGATTCACTTCCCGGCTACCGCAATCGTTCTTTCCATAGATAATTTGCACGAATACGTGCTATTCGATGTTTCCAATCGTTTTGCATCAACGTTAGGTAAGGATTCACTTCCCAGCTCCCGCAATCGTTCTTTCTATCGATAATTTGCACGAATACGTTATGTTCGGAATTTCCAATCGCTTTGAATCAACGGTATGCTTACCTACCGTTGATGCACAACGATTGGAAACATCGAATGGCACGTATTCGTGCAAATTATCGATGGAAAGAACCATTGCGGGAGCTGGGAAGTGAATCCTTACCTACCGTCGATGCAAAACGATTGGAAACATCGAATGGCACGTATTCGTGCAAATTATCGATGGAAAGAACCATTGCGGGAGCTGGGAAGTGAATCCTTACCTACCGTCGATGCAAAACGATTGGATAATTGGCACGAATACGTGATGTTCGATGTTTCCAATCGTTTTGCATCAACGTTAGGTAAGGATTCACTTCCCGGCTCCCGCAATCGTTCTTTCCATAGATAATTTGCACGAATACGTGCTATTCGATGTTTCCAATCGTTTTGCATCAACGCTAGGTAAGGATTCACTTCCCAGCTCCCGCAATCGTTCTTTCCATCGATAATTTGCACGAATACGTGATGTTCGATGTTTCCAATCGTTTTGCATCGACGGTAGGTAAGGATTCACTTCCCAGCTCCCGCAATCGTTGTTTCTATCGATAATTAGCACGAATACGTAATGTTCGATGTTTTCAATCGTTTTGCATCAACGGTAGGTAAGGATTCACTTCCCGGCTCCCGCAATCGTTCTTACCATCGATAATTTGCACGAATACGTGCTATTCGAAGTTTCCAATCGTTTTGCATCGACGGTAGGTAAGGATTCACTTCCCAGCTCCCGCAATCGTTCTTTCTATCGATAATTTGCACGAATACGTTATGTTCGATGTTTCCAATCGTTTTGCATCAACGTTAGGTAAGCATTCACTTCCCGGCTCCCGCAATCGTTCTTTCCATCGATAATTTGCACGAATACGTGCTATTCGATGTTTCCAATCGTTTTGCATCGACGGTAGGTAAGGATTCACTTCCCAGCTCCCGCATCGTTCTTTCTATCGATAATTTGCACGAATACGTAATGTTCGATATTTCCAATCGTTTTGCATCAACGGTATGCTTACCTACCGTTGATGCAAAACGATTGGAAACATCGAATGGCACGTATTCGTGCAAATTATCGATGGAAAGAACGATTGCGGGAGCTGGGAAGTGAATCCTTACCTAACGTTGATGCAAAACGATTGGAAACATCGAACATCACGTATTCGTGCAAATTATCGATAGAAAGAACGATTGCGGGAGCTGGGAAGTGAATCCTTACCTACAGTCGATGCAAAACGATTGCAAACATCGAACATTACGTATTCGTGCAAATTATCCATAGAAAGAACGATTGCGGGAGCTGGGAAGTGAATCCTTACCTAACGTTGATGCAAAACGATTGGAAACATCGAACATCACGTATTCGTGCAAATTATCGATGGAAAGAACGATTGCGGGAACCGGGAAGTGAATCCTTACCTAACGTTGATGCAAAACGATTGGATAATTGGCACGAATACGTGATGTTCGATGTTTCCAATCGTTTTGCATCGACGGTAGGTAAGGATTCACTTCCCGGCTCCCGCAATCGTTCTTTCCATCGATAATTTGCACGAATACGTGCTATTCGATGTTTCCAATCGTTTTGCATCGACGGTAGGTAAGGATTCACTTCCCAGCTCCCGCATCGTTCTTTCTATCGATAATTTGCACGAATACGTAATGTTCGATATTTCCAATCGTTTTGCATCAACGGTATGCTTACCTACCGTTGATGCAAAACGATTGGAAACATCGAATGGCACGTATTCGTGCAAATTATCGATGGAAAGAACGATTGCGGGAGCTGGGAAGTGAATCCTTACCTAACGTTGATGCAAAACGATTGGAAACATCGAATAGCACGTATTCGTGCAAATTATCGATGGTAAGAACGATTGCGGGAGCCGGGAAGTGAATCCTTACCTACCGTCGATGCAAAACGATTGGAAACATCGAACATCACGTATTCGTGCCAATTATCCAATCGTTTTGCATCAACGTTAGGTAAGGATTCACTTCCCGGTTCCCGCAATCGTTCTTTCCATCGATAATTTGCACGAATACGTGATGTTCGATGTTTCCAATCGTTTTGCATCAACGTTAGGTAAGGATTCACTTCCCAGCTCCCGCAATCGTTCTTTCTATGGATAATTTGCACGAATACGTAATGTTCGATGTTTGCAATCGTTTTGCATCGACTGTAGGTAAGGATTCACTTCCCAGCTCCCGCAATCGTTCTTTCTATCGATAATTTGCACGAATACGTGATGTTCGATGTTTCCAATCGTTTTGCATCAACGTTAGGTAAGGATCCACTTCCCGGCTCCCGCAATCGTTCTTTCCATCGATAATTTTCACGAATACGTGCTATTCGATGTTTCCAATCGTTTTGCATCGACGGTAGGTAAGGATTCACTTCCCAGCTCCCGCAATCGTTCTTTCCATCGATAATTTGCACGAATACGTGCCATTCGATGTTTCCAATCGTTTTGCATCAACGGTAGGTAAGCATACCGTTGATGCAAAACGATTGGAAATATCGAACATTACGTATTCGTGCAAATTATCGATAGAAAGAACGATGCGGGAGCTGGGAAGTGAATCCTTACCTACCGTCGATGCAAAACGATTGGAAACATCGAATAGCACGTATTCGTGCAAATTATCGATGGAAAGAACGATTGCGGGAGCCGGGAAGTGAATGCTTACCTAACGTTGATGCAAAACGATTGGAAACATCGAACATCACGTATTCGTGCAAATTATCGATAGAAAGATCGATTGCGGGACCTGGGAAGTGAATCCTTACCTACCGTCGATGCAAAACGATTGGATAATTGGCACGAAAACGTGATGTTCGATGTTTCCAATCGTTTTGCATCAACGTTAGGTAAGGATTCACTTCCCGGCTCCCGCAATCGTTCTTTCCATCGATAATTTGCACGAATACGTGCTATTCGATGTTTCCAATCGTTTTGCATCGACGGTAGGTAAGGATTCACTTCCCAGCTCCCGCAATCGTTCTTTCTATCGATAATTAGCACGAATGCGTAATGTTCGATATTTCAATCGTTTTGCATCAACGGTAGGTAAGGATTCACTTCCCGGCTCCCGCAATCGTTCTTACCATCGATAATTTGCACGAATACGTGCTATTCGAAGTTTCCAATCGTTTTGCATCGACGGTAGGTAAGGATTCACTTCCCAGCTCCCGCAATCGTTCTTTCTATCGATAATTTGCACGAATACGTTATGTTCGATGTTTCCAATCGTTTTGCATCAACGTTAGGTAAGCATTCACTTCCCGGCTCCCGCAATCGTTCTTTCCATCGATAATTTGCACGAATACGTGCTATTCGATGTTTCCAATCGTTTTGCATCGACGGTAGGTAAGGATTCACTTCCCAGCTCCCGCATCGTTCTTTCTATCGATAATTTGCACGAATACGTAATGTTCGATATTTCCAATCGTTTTGCATCAACGGTAGGTAAGCATACCGTTGATGCAAAACGATTGGAAATATCGAACATTATGTATTCGTGCAAATTATCGATAGAAAGAACGATGCGGGAGCTGGGAAGTGAATCCTTACCTACCAATTTGCACGAATACGTAATGTTCGATATTTCCAATCGTTTTGCATCAACGGTAGGTAAGCATACCGTTGATGCAAAACGATTGGAAATATCGAACATTACGTATTCGTGCAAATTGGTAGGTAAGGATTCACTTCCCAGCTCCCGCATCGTTCTTTCTATCGATAATTTGCACGAATACATAATGTTCGATATTTCCAATCGTTTTGCATCAACGGTATGCTTACCTACCGTTGATGCAAAACGATTGGAAATATCGAACATTACGTATTCGTGCAAATTATCGATAGAAAGAACGATGCGGGAGCTGGGAAGTGAATCCTTACCTACCGTCGATGCAAAACGATTGGAAACATCGAATAGCACGTATTCGTGCAAATTATCGATGGAAAGAACGATTGCGGGAGCCGGGAAGTGAATGCTTACCTAACGTTGATGCAAAACGATTGGAAACATCGAACATAACGTATTCGTGCAAATTATCGATAGAAAGAACGATTGCGGGAGCTGGGAAGTGAATCCTTACCTACCGTCGATGCAAAACGATTGGAAACTTCGAATAGCACGTATTCGTGCAAATTATCGATGGTAAGAACGATTGCGGGAGCCGGGAAGTGAATCCTTACCTACCGTTGATGCAAAACGATTGAAATATCGAACATTACGCATTCGTGCTAATTATCGATAGAAAGAACGATTGCGGGAGCTGGGAAGTGAATCCTTACCTACCGTCGATGCAAAACGATTGGAAACATCGAATAGCACGTATTCGTGCAAATTATCGATGGAAAGAACGATTGCGGGAGCCGGGAAGTGAATCCTTACCTAACGTTGATGCAAAACGATTGGAAACATCGAACATCACGTTTTCGTGCCAATTATCCAATCGTTTTGCATCGACGGTAGGTAAGGATTCACTTCCCAGGTCCCGCAATCGATCTTTCTATCGATAATTTGCACGAATACGTGATGTTCGATGTTTCCAATCGTTTTGCATCAACGTTAGGTAAGCATTCACTTCCCGGCTCCCGCAATCGTTCTTTCCATCGATAATTTGCACGAATACGTGCTATTCGATGTTTCCAATCGTTTTGCATCGACGGTAGGTAAGGATTCACTTCCCAGCTCCCGCATCGTTCTTTCTATCGATAATTTGCACGAATACGTAATGTTCGATATTTCCAATCGTTTTGCATCAACGGTATGCTTACCTACCGTTGATGCAAAACGATTGGAAACATCGAATGGCACGTATTCGTGCAAATTATCGATGGAAAGAACGATTGCGGGAGCTGGGAAGTGAATCCTTACCTACCGTCGATGCAAAACGATTGGAAACATCGAATAGCACGTATTCGTGAAAATTATCGATGGAAAGAACGATTGCGGGAGCCGGGAAGTGGATCCTTACCTAACGTTGATGCAAAACGATTGGAAACATCGAACATCACGTATTCGTGCAAATTATCGATAGAAAGAACGATTGCGGGAGCTGGGAAGTGAATCCTTACCTACAGTCGATGCAAAACGATTGCAAACATCGAACATTACGTATTCGTGCAAATTATCCATAGAAAGAACGATTGCGGGAGCTGGGAAGTGAATCCTTACCTAACGTTGATGCAAAACGATTGGAAACATCGAACATCACGTATTCGTGCAAATTATCGATGGAAAGAACGATTGCGGGAACCGGGAAGTGAATCCTTACCTAACGTTGATGCAAAACGATTGGATAATTGGCACGAATACGTGATGTTCGATGTTTCCAATCGTTTTGCATCGACGGTAGGTAAGGATTCACTTCCCGGCTCCCGCAATCGTTCTTACCATCGATAATTTGCACGAATACGTGCTATTCGATGTTTCCAATCGTTTTGCATCAACGTTAGGTAAGGATTCACTTCCCAGCTCCCGCAATCGTTCTTTCCATCGATAATTTGCACGAATACGTGCCATTCGATGTTTCCAATCGTTTTGCATCAACGGTAGGTAAGCATACCGTTGATGCAAAACGATTGGAAATATCGAACATTACGTATTCGTGCAAATTATCGATAGAAAGAACGATGCGGGAGCTGGGAAGTGAATCCTTACCTACCGTCGATGCAAAACGATTGGAAACATCGAATAGCACGTATTCGTGCAAATTATCGATGGAAAGAACGATTGCGGGAGCCGGGAAGTGAATCCTTACCTACCGTCGATGCAAAACGATTGGAAACATCGAACATCACGTATTCGTGCCAATTATCCAATCGTTTTGCATCAACGTTAGGTAAGGATTCACTTCCCGGTTCCCGCAATCGTTCTTTCCATCGATAATTTGCACGAATACGTGATGTTCGATGTTTCCAATCGTTTTGCATCAACGTTAGGTAAGGATTCACTTCCCAGCTCCCGCAATCGTTCTTTCTATGGATAATTTGCACGAATACGTAATGTTCGATGTTTGCAATCGTTTTGCATCGACTGTAGGTAAGGATTCACTTCCCAGCTCCCGCAATCGTTCTTTCTATCGATAATTTGCACGAATACGTGATGTTCGATGTTTCCAATCGTTTTGCATCAACGTTAGGTAAGGATTCACTTCCCAGCTCCCGCAATCGTTCTTTCCATCGATAATTTGCACGAATACGTGCCATTCGATGTTTCCAATCGTTTTGCATCAACGGTAGGTAAGCATACCGTTGATGCAAAACGATTGGAAATATCGAACATTACGTATTCGTGCAAATTATCGATAGAAAGAACGATGCGGGAGCTGGGAAGTGAATCCTTACCTACCGTCGATGCAAAACGATTGGAAACATCGAATAGCACGTATTCGTGCAAATTATCGATGGAAAGAACGATTGCGGGAGCCGGGAAGTGAATGCTTACCTAACGTTGATGCAAAACGATTGGAAACATCGAACATAACGTATTCGTGCAAATTATCGATAGAAAGAACGATTGCGGGAGCTGGGAAGTGAATCCTTACCTACCGTCGATGCAAAACGATTGGAAACTTCGAATAGCACGTATTCGTGCAAATTATCGATGGTAAGAACGATTGCGGGAGCCGGGAAGTGAATCCTTACCTACCGTTGATGCAAAACGATTGAAAACATCGAACATTACGTATTCGTGCTAATTATCGATAGAAACAACGATTGCGGGAGCTGGGAAGTGAATCCTTACCTACCGTCGATGCAAAACGATTGGAAACATCGAACATCACGTATTCGTGCAAATTATCGATGGAAAGAACGATTGCGGGAGCTGGGAAGTGAATCCTTACCTAGCGTTGATGCAAAACGATTGGAAACATCGAATAGCACGTATTCGTGCAAATTATCTATGGAAAGAACGATTGCGGGAGCCGGGAAGTGAATCCTTACCTAACGTTGATGCAAAACGATTGGAAACATCGAACATCACGTATTCGTGCCAATTATCCAATCGTTTTGCATCGACGGTAGGTAAGGATTCACTTCCCAGCTCCCGCAATGGTTCTTTCCATCGATAATTTGCACGAATACGTGCCATTCGATGTTTCCAATCGTTTTGCATCGACGGTAGGTAAGGATTCACTTCCCAGCTCCCGCAATGGTTCTTTCCATCGATAATTTGCACGAATACGTGCCATTCGATGTTTCCAATCGTTGTGCATCAACGGTAGGTAAGCATACCGTTGATTCAAAGCGATTGGAAATTCCGAACATAACGTATTCGTGCAAATTATCGATAGAAAGAACGATTGCGGGAGCTGGGAAGTGAATCCTTACCTAACGTTGATGCAAAACGATTGGAAACATCGAATAGCACGTATTCGTGCAAATTATCTATGGAAAGAACGATTGCGGTAGCCGGGAAGTGAATCCTTACCTACAGTCGATGAAAAACAATTGCAAACATCGAACATTACGTATTCGTGCAAATTATCCATAGAAAGAACGATTGCGGGAGCTGGGAAGTGAATCCTTACCTAACGTTGATGCAAAACGATTGCAAACATCGAACATTACGTATTCGTGTAAATTATCCATAGAAAGAACGTTTGCGGGAGCTGGGAAGTGAATACTAACCTACCGTTGATGCAAAACGATTGGAAACATCGAATAGCACGTATTCGTGCAAATTATCGATGGTAAGAACGATTGCGGGAGCCGGGAAGTGAATCCTTACCTACCGTTGATGCAAAACGATTGAAAAATCGAACATTACGTATTCGTGCTAATTATCGATAGAAACAACGATTGCGGGAGCTGGGAAGTGAATCCTTACCTACCGTCGATGCAAAACGATTGGAAACATCGAATAGCACGTATTCGTGCAAATTATCGATGGAAAGAACGATTGCGGGAACCGGGAAGTGAATCCTTACCTAACGTTGATGCAAAACGATTGGAAACATCGAATGGCACGTATTCGTGCAAATTATCGATGGAAAGAACCATTGCGGGAGCTGGGAAGTGAATCCTTACCTACCGTCGATGCAAAACGATTGGAAACATCGAACATTACGTATTCGTGCTAATTATCGATAGAAACAACGATTGCGGGAGCTGGGAAGTGAATCCTTACCTACCGTCGATGCAAAACGATTGGAAACATCGAATAGCACGTATTCGTGCAAATTATCTATGGAAAGAACGATTGCGGGAGCCGGGAAGTGAATCTTACCTACAGTCGATGAAAAACAATTGCAAACATCGAACATTACGTATTCGTGCAAATTATCGATGGAAAGAACGATTGCGGGAGCTGGGAAGTGAATCCTTACCTAACGTTGATGCAAAACGATTGGAAACATCGAACATTACGTATTCGTTCTAATTATCGATAGAAACAACGATTGCGGGAGCTGGGAAGTGAATCCTTACCTACCGTCGATGCAAAACGATTGGAAACATCGAATAGCACGTATTCGTGCAAATTATCGATGGAAAGAACGATTGCGGGAGCTGGGAAGTGAATCCTTACCTACCGTCGATGCAAAACGATTGGAAATATCGAACATTACGTATTCGTGCAAATTATCGATAGAAAGAACGATTGCGGGAGCTGGGAAGTGAATCCTTACCTACCGTCGTTGCAAAACGATTGGAAACATCGAACATTACGTATTCGTGCAAATTATCGATGGAAAGAACGATTGCGGGAGCTGGGAAGTGAATCCTTACCTACCGTCGATGCAAAACGATTGGAAACATCGAATATCACGTATTCGTGCCAATTATCCAATCGTTTTGCATCAACGGTAGGTAAGGATTCACTTCCCGGCTCCCGCAATCGTTCTTTCCATCGATAATTTGCACGAATACGTGGTGTTCGATGTTTCCAATCGTTTTGCATCAACGTTAGGTAAGTATTCACTTCCCAGCTCCCGCAATCGTTCTTTCTATGGATAATTTGCACGAATACGTGCTATTCGATGTTTGCAATCGTTTTGCATCGACGGTAAGTAAGGATTCACTTCCCAACTCCCGCAATCGTTCTTTCTATCGATAATTTGCACGAATACGTGATGTTCGAAATTTCCAATCGATTTGCATCAACGGTATGCTTACCTACCGTTGATGCAAAACGATTGGAAACATCGAATAGCACGTATTCGTGCAAATTATCGATGGAAAGAACGATTGCGGGAACCGGGAAGTGAATCCTTACCTAACGTTGATGCAAAACGATTGGAAACATCGAACATCACGTATTCGTGCCAATTATCGATAGAAAGAACGATTGCGGGAGCCGGGAAGTGAATCCCTACCTAACGTCGATGCAAAACGATTGGAAACATCGAATAGCACGTATTCGTGCAAATTATCGATGGAAAGAACGATTGCGGGAGCCGGGAAGTGAATCCTTACCTAACGTTGATGCAAAACGATTGGAAACATCGAACATCACGTTTTCGTGCCAATTATCCAATCGTTTTGCATCGACGGTAGGTAAGGATTCACTTCCCAGGTCCCGCAATCGATCTTTCTATCGATAATTTGCACGAATACGTGATGTTCGATGTTTCCAATCGTTTTGCATCAACGTTAGGTAAGCATTCACTTCCCGGCTCCCGCAATCGTTCTTTCCATCGATAATTTGCACGAATACGTGATATTCGATGTTTCCAATCGTTTTGCATCGACGGTAGGTAAGGATTCACTTCCCAGCTCCCGCAATCGTTCTTTCCATCGATAATTTGCACGAATACGTAATGTTCGATGTTTCCAATCGTTTTGCAACGACGGTAGGTAAGGATTCACTTCCCAGCTCCCGCAATCGTTCTTTCTATCGATAATTTGCACGAATACGTAATGTTCGATATTTCCAATCGTTTTGCATCGACGGTAGGTAAGGATTCACTTCCCAGCTCCCGCAATCGTTCTTTCCATCGATAATTTGCACGAATACGTGCTATTCGATGTTTCCAATCGTTTTGCATCGCCGGTAGGTAAGGATTCACTTCCCAGCTCCCGCATTCGTTGTTTCTATCGATAATTAGAACGAATACGTAATGTTCGATGTTTCCAATCGTTTTGCATCAACGTTAGGTAAGGATTCACTTCCCAGCTCCCGCAATCGTTCTTTCCATCGATAATTTGCACGAATACGTAATGTTCGATGTTTGCAATTGTTTTTCATCGACTGTAGGTAAGGATTCACTTCCCGGCTCCCGCAATCGTTCTTTCCATAGATAATTTGCACGAATACGTGCTATTCGATGTTTCCAATCGTTTTCCATCGACGGTAGGTAAGGATTCACTTCCCAGCTCCCGCAATCGTTGTTTCTATCGATAATTAGCACGAATACGTAATGTTCGATGTTTCCAAACGTTTTGCATCGACGGTAGGTAAGGATTCACTTCCCAGCTCCCGCAATGGTTCTTTCCATCGATAATTTGCACGAATACGTGCCATTCGATGTTTCCAATCGTTTTGCATCAACGTTAGGTAAGGATTCACTTCCCGGTTCCCGCAATCGTTCTTTCCATCGATAATTTGCACGAATACGTGCTATTCGATGTTTCCAATCGTTTTGCATCGACGGTAGGTAAGGATTCACTTCCCAGCTCCCGCAATCGTTGTTTCTATCGATAATTAGCACGAATACGTAATGTTCGATTTTTCAATCGTTTTGCATCAACGGTAGGTAAGGATTCACTTCCCGGCTCCCGCAATCGTTCTTACCATCGATAATTTGCACGAATACGTGCTATTCGATGTTTCCAATCGTTTTGCATCAACGGTAGGTTAGTATTCACTTCCCAGCTCCCGCAAACGTTCTTTCTATGGATAATTTACACGAATACGTAATGTTCGATGTTTGCAATCGTTTTGCATCAACGTTAGGTAAGGATTCACTTCCCAGCTCCCGCAATCGTTCTTTCTATGGATAATTTGCACGAATACGTAATGTTCGATGTTTGCAATTGTTTTTCATCGACTGTAGGTAAGGATTCACTTCCCGGCTACCGCAATCGTTCTTTCCATAGATAATTTGCACGAATACGTGCTATTCGATGTTTCCAATCGTTTTGCATCAACGTTAGGTAAGGATTCACTTCCCAGCTCCCGCAATCGTTCTTTCTATCGATAATTTGCACGAATACGTTATGTTCGGAATTTCCAATCGCTTTGAATCAACGGTATGCTTACCTACCGTTGATGCACAACGATTGGAAACATCGAATGGCACGTATTCGTGCAAATTATCGATGGAAAGAACCATTGCGGGAGCTGGGAAGTGAATCCTTACCTACCGTCGATGCAAAACGATTGGAAACATCGAATGGCACGTATTCGTGCAAATTATCGATGGAAAGAACCATTGCGGGAGCTGGGAAGTGAATCCTTACCTACCGTCGATGCAAAACGATTGGATAATTGGCACGAATACGTGATGTTCGATGTTTCCAATCGTTTTGCATCAACGTTAGGTAAGGATTCACTTCCCGGCTCCCGCAATCGTTCTTTCCATAGATAATTTGCACGAATACGTGCTATTCGATGTTTCCAATCGTTTTGCATCAACGCTAGGTAAGGATTCACTTCCCAGCTCCCGCAATCGTTCTTTCCATCGATAATTTGCACGAATACGTGATGTTCGATGTTTCCAATCGTTTTGCATCGACGGTAGGTAAGGATTCACTTCCCAGCTCCCGCAATCGTTGTTTCTATCGATAATTAGCACGAATACGTAATGTTCGATGTTTTCAATCGTTTTGCATCAACGGTAGGTAAGGATTCACTTCCCGGCTCCCGCAATCGTTCTTACCATCGATAATTTGCACGAATACGTGCTATTCGAAGTTTCCAATCGTTTTGCATCGACGGTAGGTAAGGATTCACTTCCCAGCTCCCGCAATCGTTCTTTCTATCGATAATTTGCACGAATACGTTATGTTCGATGTTTCCAATCGTTTTGCATCAACGTTAGGTAAGCATTCACTTCCCGGCTCCCGCAATCGTTCTTTCCATCGATAATTTGCACGAATACGTGCTATTCGATGTTTCCAATCGTTTTGCATCGACGGTAGGTAAGGATTCACTTCCCAGCTCCCGCATCGTTCTTTCTATCGATAATTTGCACGAATACGTAATGTTCGATATTTCCAATCGTTTTGCATCAACGGTATGCTTACCTACCGTTGATGCAAAACGATTGGAAACATCGAATGGCACGTATTCGTGCAAATTATCGATGGAAAGAACGATTGCGGGAGCTGGGAAGTGAATCCTTACCTAACGTTGATGCAAAACGATTGGAAACATCGAACATCACGTATTCGTGCAAATTATCGATGGAAAGAACGATTGCGGGAACCGGGAAGTGAATCCTTACCTAACGTTGATGCAAAACGATTGGAAACATCGAACATCACGTATTCGTGCAAATTATCGATAGAAAGAACGATTGCGGGAGCTGGGAAGTGAATCCTTACCTACCGTCGATGCAAAACGATTGGAAACTTCGAATAGCACGTATTCGTGCAAATTATCGATGGTAAGAACGATTGCGGGAGCCGGGAAGTGAATCCTTACCTACCGTTGATGCAAAACGATTGAAAACATCGAACATTACGTATTCGTGCTAATTATCGATAGAAACAACGATTGCGGGAGCTGGGAAGTGAATCCTTACCTACCGTCGATGCAAAACGATTGGAAACATCGAACATCACGTATTCGTGCAAATTATCGATGGAAAGAACGATTGCGGGAGCTGGGAAGTGAATCCTTACCTAGCGTTGATGCAAAACGATTGGAAACATCGAATAGCACGTATTCGTGCAAATTATCTATGGAAAGAACGATTGCGGGAGCCGGGAAGTGAATCCTTACCTAACGTTGATGCAAAACGATTGGAAACATCGAACATCACGTATTCGTGCCAATTATCCAATCGTTTTGCATCGACGGTAGGTAAGGATTCACTTCCCAGCTCCCGCAATGGTTCTTTCCATCGATAATTTGCACGAATACGTGCCATTCGATGTTTCCAATCGTTTTGCATCGACGGTAGGTAAGGATTCACTTCCCAGCTCCCGCAATGGTTCTTTCCATCGATAATTTGCACGAATACGTGCCATTCGATGTTTCCAATCGTTGTGCATCAACGGTAGGTAAGCATACCGTTGATTCAAAGCGATTGGAAATTCCGAACATAACGTATTCGTGCAAATTATCGATAGAAAGAACGATTGCGGGAGCTGGGAAGTGAATCCTTACCTAACGTTGATGCAAAACGATTGGAAACATCGAATAGCACGTATTCGTGCAAATTATCTATGGAAAGAACGATTGCGGTAGCCGGGAAGTGAATCCTTACCTACAGTCGATGAAAAACAATTGCAAACATCGAACATTACGTATTCGTGCAAATTATCCATAGAAAGAACGATTGCGGGAGCTGGGAAGTGAATCCTTACCTAACGTTGATGCAAAACGATTGCAAACATCGAACATTACGTATTCGTGTAAATTATCCATAGAAAGAACGTTTGCGGGAGCTGGGAAGTGAATACTAACCTACCGTTGATGCAAAACGATTGGAAACATCGAATAGCACGTATTCGTGCAAATTATCGATGGTAAGAACGATTGCGGGAGCCGGGAAGTGAATCCTTACCTACCGTTGATGCAAAACGATTGAAAAATCGAACATTACGTATTCGTGCTAATTATCGATAGAAACAACGATTGCGGGAGCTGGGAAGTGAATCCTTACCTACCGTCGATGCAAAACGATTGGAAACATCGAATAGCACGTATTCGTGCAAATTATCGATGGAAAGAACGATTGCGGGAGCCGGGAAGTGAATCCTTACCTAACGTTGATGCAAAACGATTGGAAACATCGAATAGCACGTATTCGTGCAAATTATCGATGGTAAGAACGATTGCGGGAGCCGGGAAGTGAATCCTTACCTACCGTCGATGCAAAACGATTGGAAACATCGAACATCACGTATTCGTGCCAATTATCCAATCGTTTTGCATCAACGTTAGGTAAGGATTCACTTCCCGGTTCCCGCAATCGTTCTTTCCATCGATAATTTGCACGAATACGTGATGTTCGATGTTTCCAATCGTTTTGCATCAACGTTAGGTAAGGATTCACTTCCCAGCTCCCGCAATCGTTCTTTCTATGGATAATTTGCACGAATACGTAATGTTCGATGTTTGCAATCGTTTTGCATCGACTGTAGGTAAGGATTCACTTCCCAGCTCCCGCAATCGTTCTTTCTATCGATAATTTGCACGAATACGTGATGTTCGATGTTTCCAATCGTTTTGCATCAACGTTAGGTAAGGATCCACTTCCCGGCTCCCGCAATCGTTCTTTCCATCGATAATTTGCACGAATACGTGCTATTCGATGTTTCCAATCGTTTTGCATCGACGGTAGGTAAGGATTCACTTCCCAGCTCCCGCAATCGTTCTTTCCATCGATAATTTGCACGAATACGTGCCATTCGATGTTTCCAATCGTTTTGCATCAACGGTAGGTAAGCATACCGTTGATGCAAAACGATTGGAAATATCGAACATTACGTATTCGTGCAAATTATCGATGGAAAGAACGATCGCGGGAGCTGGGAAGTGAATCCTTACCTACCGTCGATGCAAAACGATTGGAAACATCGAACATTACGTATTCGTGCAAATTATCGATAGAAAGAACGATTGCGGGAGCTGGGAAGTGAATCCTTACCTACCGTCGATGCAAAACGATTGGAAACATCGAATAGCACGTATTCGTGCAAATTATCGATGGAAAGAACGATTGCGGGAGCCGGGTAGTGGATCCTTACCTAACGTTGATGCAAAACGATTGGAAACATCGAACATCACGTATTCGTGCAAATTATCGATAGAAAGAACGATTGCGGGAGCTGGGAAGTGAATCCTTACCTACCGTTGATGCAAAACGATTGGAAACATCGAATAGCACGTATTCGTGCAAATTATCGATGGAAAGAACGATTGCGGAAGCCGGGAAGTGAATCCTTACCTACCGTCAATGAAAAACGATTGGAAACATCGAACATCACGTATTCGTGCCAATTATCGATAGAAAGAACGATTGCGGGAGCCGGGAAGTGAATCCTTACCTAACGTCGATGCAAAACGATTGGAAACATCGAATAGCACGTATTCGTGCAAATTATCGATGGAAAGAACGATTGCGGGAGCCGGGAAGTGGATCCTTACCTAACGTTGATGCAAAACGATTGGAAACATCGAATAGCACGTATTCGTGCAAATTATCGATGGTAAGAACGATTGCGGGAGCCGGGAAGTGAATCCTTACCTACCGTCGATGCAAAACGATTGGAAACATCGAACATTACGTATTCGTGCAAATTATCGATAGAAAGAACGATTGCGGGAGCTGGGAAGTGAATCCTTACCTACCGTCGATGCAAAACGATTGGAAACATCGAATAGCACGTATTCGTGCAAATTATCGATGGAAAGAACGATTGCGGGAGCCGGGAAGTGGATCCTTACCTAACGTTGATGCAAAACGATTGGAAACATCGAACATCACGTATTCGTGCAAATTATCGATAGAAAGAACGATTGCGGGAGCTGGGAAGTGAATCCTTACCTACCGTTGATGCAAAACGATTGGAAACATCGAATAGCACGTATTCGTGCAAATTATCGATGGAAAGAACGATTGCGGAAGCCGGGAAGTGAATCCTTACCTACCGTCAATGAAAAACGATTGGAAACATCGAACATCACGTATTCGTGCCAATTATCGATAGAAAGAACGATTGCGGGAGCCGGGAAGTGAATCCTTACCTAACGTCGATGCAAAACGATTGGAAACATCGAATAGCACGTATTCGTGCAAATTATCCATAGAAAGAACGATTGCGGGAGCTGGGAAGTGAATACTTACCTACCGTTGATGCAAAACGATTGGAAACATCGAATAGCACGTATTCGTGCAAATTATCGATGGTAAGAACGATTGCGGGAGCCGGGAAGTGAATCCTTACCTACCGTCGATGCAAAACGATTGGAAACATCGAACATCACGTATTCGTGCCAATTATCCAATCGTTTTGCATCAACGTTAGGTAAGGATTCACTTCCCGGTTCCCGCAATCGTTCTTTCCATCGATAATTTGCACGAATACGTGATGTTCGATGTTTCCAATCGTTTTGCATCAACGTTAGGTAAGGATTCACTTCCCAGCTCCCGCAATCGTTCTTTCTATGGATAATTTGCACGAATACGTAATGTTCGATGTTTGCAATCGTTTTGCATCGACTGTAGGTAAGGATTCACTTCCCAGCTCCCGCAATCGTTCTTTCTATCGATAATTTGCACGAATACGTGATGTTCGATGTTTCCAATCGTTTTGCATCAACGTTAGGTAAGGATCCACTTCCCGGCTCCCGCAATCGTTCTTTCCATCGATAATTTGCACGAATACGTGCTATTCGATGTTTCCAATCGTTTTGCATCGACGGTAGGTAAGGATTCACTTCCCAGCTCCCGCAATCGTTCTTTCCATCGATAATTTGCACGAATACGTGCCATTCGATGTTTCCAATCGTTTTGCATCAACGGTAGGTAAGCATACCGTTGATGCAAAACGATTGGAAATATCGAACATTACGTATTCGTGCAAATTATCGATAGAAAGAACGATGCGGGAGCTGGGAAGTGAATCCTTACCTACCGTCGATGCAAAACGATTGGAAACATCGAATAGCACGTATTCGTGCAAATTATCGATGGAAAGAACGATTGCGGGAGCCGGGAAGTGAATGCTTACCTAACGTTGATGCAAAACGATTGGAAACATCGAACATCACGTATTCGTGCAAATTATCGATAGAAAGATCGATTGCGGGACCTGGGAAGTGAATCCTTACCTACCGTCGATGCAAAACGATTGGATAATTGGCACGAAAACGTGATGTTCGATGTTTCCAATCGTTTTGCATCAACGTTAGGTAAGGATTCACTTCCCGGCTCCCGCAATCGTTCTTTCCATCGATAATTTGCACGAATACGTGCTATTCGATGTTTCCAATCGTTTTGCATCGACGTTAGGTAGGGATTCACTTCCCGGCTCCCGCAATCGTTCTTTCTATCGATAATTGGCACGAATACGTGATGTTCGATGTTTCCAATCGTTTTGCATCAACGTTAGGTAAGGATTCACTTCCCGGTTCCCGCAATCGTTCTTTCCATCGATAATTTGCACGAATACGTGCTATTCGATGTTTCCAATCGTTTTGCATCGACGGTAGGTAAGGATTCATTTCCCAGCTCCCGCAATCGTTCTTTCTATCGATAATTAGCACGAATACGTAATGTTCGATATTTCAATCGTTTTGCATCAACGGTAGGTAAGGATTCACTTCCCGGCTCCCGCAATCGTTCTTACCATCGATAATTTGCACGAATACGTGCTATTCGATGTTTCCAATCGTTTTGCATCAACGGTAGGTAAGTATTCACTTCCCAGCTCCCGCAATCGTTCTTTCTATGGATAATTTGCACGAATACGTAATGTTCGATGTTTGCAATCGTTTTGCATCGACTGTAGGTAAGGATTCACTTCCCAGCTCCCGCAATCGTTCTTTCTATCGATAATTTGCACGAATACGTGATGTTCGATGTTTCCAATCGTTTTGCATCAACGTTAGGTAAGGATCCACTTCCCGGCTCCCGCAATCGTTCTTTCCATCGATAATTTGCACGAATACGTGCT
Source organism: Nomada ferruginata (assembly GCA_963583965.1). Taxonomy (NCBI): domain Eukaryota; kingdom Metazoa; phylum Arthropoda; class Insecta; order Hymenoptera; family Apidae; genus Nomada; species Nomada ferruginata. Next base: position 4,131,564 of record OY757218.1, read on the forward strand.
ATTCGATGTTTCCAATCGTTTTGCATCGACGTTAGGTAAGGATTCACTTCCCGGCTCCCGCAATCGTTCTTTCTATCGATAATTGGCACGAATACGTGATGTTCGATGTTTCCAATCGTTTTTCATTGACGGTAGGTAAGGATTCACTTCCCGGCTCCCGCAATCGTTCTTTCCATCGATAATTTGCACGAATACGTGCTATCGATGTTTCCAATCGTTTTGCATCAACGGTAGGTAAGCATACCGTTGATGCAAATCGATTGGAAATTTCGAACATCACGTATTCGTGCAAATTATCGATAGAAAGAACGATTGCGGGAGTTGGGAAGTGAATCCTTACTTACCGTCGATGCAAAACGATTGCAAACATCGAATAGCACGTATTCGTGCAAATTATCCATAGAAAGAACGATTGCGGGAGCTGGGAAGTGAATACTTACCTAACGTTGATGCAAAACGATTGGAAACATCGAACACCACGTATTCGTGCAAATTATCGATGGAAAGAACGATTGCGGGAGCCGGGAAGTGAATCCTTACCTACCGTTGATGCAAAACGATTGGATAATTGGCACGAATACGTGATATTCGATGTTTCCAATCGTTTTGCATCGACGGTAGGTAAGGATTCACTTCCCAGCTCCCGCAATCGTTCTTTCCATCGATAATTTGCACGAATACGTGCCATTCGATGTTTCCAATCGTTTTGCAACGACGGTAGGTAAGGATTCACTTCCCAGCTCCCGCAATCGTTCTTTCTATCGATAATTTGCACGAATACGTAATGTTCGATATTTCCAATCGTTTTGCATCGACGGTAGGTAAGGATTCACTTCCCAGCTCCCGCAATCGTTCTTTCCATCGATAATTTGCACGAATACGTGCTATTCGATGTTTCCAATCGTTTTGCATCGACGGTAGGTAAGGATTCACTTCCCAGCTCCCGCAATCGTTGTTTCTATCGATAATTAGAACGAATACGTAATGTTCGATGTTTCCAATCGTTTTGCATCAACGTTAGGTAAGGATTCACTTCCCAGCTCCCGCAATCGTTCTTTCCATCGATAATTTGCACGAATACGTAATGTTCGATGTTTGCAATTGTTTTTCATCGACTGTAGGTAAGGATTCACTTCCCGGCTCCCGCAATCGTTCTTTCCATAGATAATTTGCACGAATACGTGCTATTCGATGTTTCCAATCGTTTTGCATCGACGGTAGGTAAGGATTCACTTCCCAGCTCCCGCAATCGTTGTTTCTATCGATAATTAGCACGAATACGTAATGTTCGATGTTTCCAATCGTTTTGCATCGACGGTAGGTAAGGATTCACTTCCCAGCTCCCGCAATGGTTCTTTCCATCGATAATTTGCACGAATACGTGCCATTCGATGTTTCCAATCGTTTTGCATCAACGTTAGGTAAGGATTCACTTCCCGGTTCCCGCAATCGTTCTTTCCATCGATAATTTGCACGAATACGTGCTATTCGATGTTTCCAATCGTTTTGCATCGACGGTAGGTAAGGATTCACTTCCCAGCTCCCGCAATCGTTCTTTCTATCGATAATTAGCACGAATACGTAATGTTCGATGTTTTCAATCGTTTTGCATCAACGGTAGGTAAGGATTCACTTCCCGGCTCCCGCAATCGTTCTTACCATCGATAATTTGCACGAATACGTGCTATTCGATGTTTCCAATCGTTTTGCATCAACGGTAGGTAAGTATTCACTTCCCAGCTCCCGCAATCGTTCTTTCTATGGATAATTTGCACGAATACGTAATGTTCGATGTTTACAATCGTTTTGCATCGACTGTAGGTAAGGATTCACTTCCCAGCTCCCGCAATCGTTCTTTCTATCGATAATTTGCACGAATACGTGATGTTCGATGTTTCCAATCGTTTTGCATCAACGTTAGGTAAGGATCCACTTCCCGGCTCCCGCAATCGTTCTTTCCATCGATAATTTGCACGAATACGTGCTATTCGATGTTTCCAATCGTTTTGCATCGACGTTAGGTAAGGATTCACTTCCCGGCTCCCGCAATCGTTCTTTCTATCGATAATTGGCACGAATACGTGATGTTCGATGTTTCCAATCGTTTTTCATTGACGGTAGGTAAGGATTCACTTCCCGGCTCCCGCAATCGTTCTTTCCATCGATAATTTGCACGAATACGTGCTATTCGATGTTTGCAATCGTTTTGCATCAACGGTAGGTAAGGATTCACTTCCCAGCTCCCGCAATCGTTCTTTCTATCGATAATTTGCACGAATACGTGATGTTCGATGTTTCCAATCGTTTTGCATCAACGTTATGTAAGGATCCACTTCCCGGCTCCCGCAATCGTTCTTTCCATCGATAATTTGCACGAATACGTGCTATTCGATGTTTCCAATCGTTTTGCATCGACGGTAGGTAAGGATTCACTTCCCAGCTCCCGCAATGGTTCTTTCCATCGATAATTTGCACGAATACGTGCCATTCGATGTTTCCAATCGTTTTGCATCGACGGTAGGTAAGGATTCACTTCCCAGCTCCCGCAATGGTTCTTTCCATCGATAATTTGCACGAATACGTGCCATTAGATGTTTCCAATCGTTGTGCATCAACGGTAGGTAAGCATACCGTTGATTCAAAGCGATTGGAAATTCCGAACATAACGTATTCGTGCAAATTATCGATAGAAAGAACGATTGCGGGAGCTGGGAAGTGAATCCTTACCTAACGTTGATGCAAAACGATTGGAAACATCGAATAGCACGTATTCGTGCAAATTATCTATGGAAAGAACGATTGCGGTAGCCGGGAAGTGAATCCTTACCTACAGTCGATGAAAAACAATTGCAAACATCGAACATTACGTATTCGTGCAAATTATCCATAGAAAGAACGATTGCGGGAGCTGGGAAGTGAATCGTTACCTAACGTTGATGCAAAACGATTGCAAACATCGAACATTACGTATTCGTGTAAATTATCCATAGAAAGAACGTTTGCGGGAGCTGGGAAGTGAATACTAACCTACCGTTGATGCAAAACGATTGGAAACATCGAATAGCACGTATTCGTGCAAATTATCTATGGAAAGAACGATTGCGGGAGCCGGGAAGTGAATCCTTACCTAACGTTGATGCAAAACGATTAGAAACATCGAACATCACGTATTCGTGCCAATTATCCAATCGTTTTGCATCGACGGTAGGTAAGGATTCACTTCCCAGCTCCCGCAATGGTTCTTTCCATCGATAATTTGCACGAATACGTGCCATTCGATGTTTCCAATCGTTTTGCATCGACGGTAGGTAAGGATTCACTTCCCAGCTCCCGCAATGGTTCTTTCCATCGATAATTTGCACGAATACGTGCCATTCGATGTTTCCAATCGTTGTGCATCAACGGTAGGTAAGCATACCGTTGATTCAAAGCGATTGGAAATTCCGAACATAACGTATTCGTGCAAATTATCGATAGAAAGAACGATTGCGGGAGCTGGGAAGTGAATCCTTACCTAACGTTGATGCAAAACGATTGGAAACATCGAATAGCACGTATTCGTGCAAATTATCTATGGAAAGAACGATTGCGGTAGCCGGGAAGTGAATCCTTACCTACAGTCGATGAAAAACAATTGCAAACATCGAACATTACGTATTCGTGCAAATTATCCATAGAAAGAACGATTGCGGGAGCTGGGAAGTGAATCGTTACCTAACGTTGATGCAAAACGATTGCAAACATCGAACATTACGTATTCGTGTAAATTATCCATAGAAAGAACGTTTGCGGGAGCTGGGAAGTGAATACTAACCTACCGTTGATGCAAAACGATTGGAAACATCGAATAGCACGTATTCGTGCAAATTATCGATGGTAAGAACGATTGCGGGAGCCGGGAAGTGAATCCTTACCTACCGTTGATGCAAAACGATTGAAAAATCGAACATTACGTATTCGTGCTAATTATCGATAGAAACAACGATTGCGGGAGCTGGGAAGTGAATCCTTACCTACCGTCGATGCAAAACGATTGGAAACATCGAATAGCACGTATTCGTGCAAATTATCGATGGTAAGAACGATTGCGGGAGCCGGGAAGTGAATCCTTACCTACCGTCGATGCAAAACGATTGGAAACATCGAACATCACGTATTCGTGCCAATTATCCAATCGTTTTGCATCAACGTTAGGTAAGGATTCACTTCCCGGTTCCCGCAATCGTTCTTTCCATCGATAATTTGCACGAATACGTGATGTTCGATGTTTCCAATCGTTTTGCATCGACGGTAGGTAAGGATTCACTTCCCGGCTCCCGCAATCGTTCTTTCTATCGATAATTGGCACGAATACGTGATGTTCGATGTTTCCAATCGTTTTGCATCAACGTTAGGTAAGGATTCACTTCCCGGTTCCCGCAATCGTTCTTTCCATCGATAATTTGCACGAATACGTGATGTTCGATGTTTCCAATCGTTTTGCATCAACGTTAGGTAAGGATTCACTTCCCAGCTCCCGCAATCGTTCTTTCCATCGATAATTTGCACGAATACGTGCCATTCGATGTTTCCAATCGTTTTGCATCAACGGTAGGTAAGCATACCGTTGATGCAAAACGATTGGAAATATCGAACATTACGTATTCGTGCAAATTATCGATAGAAAGAACGATGCGGGAGCTGGGAAGTGAATCCTTACCTACCGTCGATGCAAAACGATTGGAAACATCGAATAGCACGTATTCGTGCAAATTATCGATGGAAAGAACGATTGCGGGAGCCGGGAAGTGAATGCTTACCTAACGTTGATGCAAAACGATTGGAAACATCGAACATAACGTATTCGTGCAAATTATCGATAGAAAGAACGATTACGGGAGCTGGGAAGTGAATCCTTACCTACCGTCGATGCAAAACAATTGGAAACTTCGAATAGCACGTATTCGTGCAAATTATCGATGGTAAGAACGATTGCGGGAGCCGGGAAGTGAATCCTTACCTACCGTTGATGCAAAACGATTGAAAACATCGAACATTACGTATTCGTGCTAATTATCGATAGAAACAACGATTGCGGGAGCTGGGAAGTGAATCCTTACCTACCGTCGATGCAAAACGATTGGAAACATCGAACATCACGTATTCGTGCAAATTATCGATGGAAAGAACGATTGCGGGAGCTGGGAAGTGAATCCTTACCTAGCGTTGATGCAAAACGATTGGAAACATCGAATAGCACGTATTCGTGCAAATTATCTATGGAAAGAACGATTGCGGGAGCCGGGAAGTGAATCCTTACCTAACGTTGATGCAAAACGATTGGAAACATCGAACATCACGTATTCGTGCCAATTATCCAATCGTTTTGCATCGACGGTAGGTAAGGATTCACTTCCCAGCTCCCGCAATGGTTCTTTCCATCGATAATTTGCACGAATACGTGCCATTCGATGTTTCCAATCGTTTTGCATCGACGGTAGGTAAGGATTCACTTCCCAGCTCCCGCAATGGTTCTTTCCATCGATAATTTGCACGAATACGTGCCATTCGATGTTTCCAATCGTTGTGCATCAACGGTAGGTAAGCATACCGTTGATTCAAAGCGATTGGAAATTCCGAACATAACGTATTCGTGCAAATTATCGATAGAAAGAACGATTGCGGGAGCTGGGAAGTGAATCCTTACCTAACGTTGATGCAAAACGATTGGAAACATCGAATAGCACGTATTCGTGCAAATTATCTATGGAAAGAACGATTGCGGTAGCCGGGAAGTGAATCCTTACCTACAGTCGATGAAAAACAATTGCAAACATCGAACATTACGTATTCGTGCAAATTATCCATAGAAAGAACGATTGCGGGAGCTGGGAAGTGAATCCTTACCTAACGTTGATGCAAAACGATTGCAAACATCGAACATTACGTATTCGTGTAAATTATCCATAGAAAGAACGTTTGCGGGAGCTGGGAAGTGAATACTAACCTACCGTTGATGCAAAACGATTGGAAACATCGAATAGCACGTATTCGTGCAAATTATCGATGGTAAGAACGATTGCGGGAGCCGGGAAGTGAATCCTTACCTACCGTTGATGCAAAACGATTGAAAAATCGAACATTACGTATTCGTGCTAATTATCGATAGAAACAACGATTGCGGGAGCTGGGAAGTGAATCCTTACCTACCGTCGATGCAAAACGATTGGAAACATCGAATAGCACGTATTCGTGCAAATTATCGATGGAAAGAACGATTGCGGGAGCCGGGAAGTGAATCCTTACCTAACGTTGATGCAAAACGATTGGAAACATCGAATAGCACGTATTCGTGCAAATTATCGATGGAAAGAACGATTGCGGGAGCCGGGAAGTGAATCCTTACCTACCGTCGATGCAAAACGATTGGAAACATCGAACATCACGTATTCGTGCCAATTATCCAATCGTTTTGCATCAACGTTAGGTAAGGATTCACTTCCCGGTTCCCGCAATCGTTCTTTCCATCGATAATTTGCACGAATACGTGATGTTCGATGTTTCCAATCGTTTTGCATCAACGTTAGGTAAGGATTCACTTCCACGCTCCCGCAATCGTTCTTTCTATGGATAATTTGCACGAATACGTAATGTTCGATGTTTGCAATCGTTTTGCATCGACTGTAGGTAAGGATTCACTTCCCAGCTCCCGCAATCGTTCTTTCTATCGATAATTTGCACGAATACGTGATGTTCGATGTTTCCAATCGTTTTGCATCAACGTTAGGTAAGGATCCACTTCCCGGCTCCCGCAATCGTTCTTTCCATCGATAATTTGCACGAATACGTGCTATTCGATGTTTCCAATCGTTTTGCATCGACGGTAGGTAAGGATTCACTTCCCAGCTCCCGCAATCGTTCTTTCCATCGATAATTTGCACGTATACGTGCCATTCGATGTTTCCAATCGTTTTGCATCAACGGTAGGTAAGCATACCGTTGATGCAAAACGATTGGAAATATCGAACATTACGTATTCGTGCAAATTATCGATAGAAAGAACGATGCGGGAGCTGGGAAGTGAATCCTTACCTACCGTCGATGCAAAACGATTGGAAACATCGAATAGCACGTATTCGTGCAAATTATCGATGGAAAGAACGATTGCGGGAGCCGGGAAGTGAATGCTTACCTAACGTTGATGCAAAACGATTGGAAACATCGAACATCACGTATTCGTGCAAATTATCGATAGAAAGATCGATTGCGGGACCTGGGAAGTGAATCCTTACCTACCGTCGATGCAAAACGATTGGATAATTGGCACGAAAACGTGATGTTCGATGTTTCCAATCGTTTTGCATCAACGTTAGGTAAGGATTCACTTCCCGGCTCCCGCAATCGTTCTTTCCATCGATAATTTGCACGAATACGTGCTATTCGATGTTTCCAATCGTTTTGCATCGACGTTAGGTAGGGATTCACTTCCCGGCTCCCGCAATCGTTCTTTCTATCGATAATTGGCACGAATACGTGATGTTCGATGTTTCCAATCGTTTTGCATCAACGTTAGGTAAGGATTCACTTCCCGGTTCCCGCAATCGTTCTTTCCATCGATAATTTGCACGAATACGTGATGTTCGATGTTTCCAATCGTTTTGCATCAACGTTAGGTAAGGATTCACTTCCCAGCTCCCGCAATCGTTCTTTCCATCGATAATTTGCACGAATACGTGCCATTCGATGTTTCCAATCGTTTTGCATCAACGGTAGGTAAGCATACCGTTGATGCAAAACGATTGGAAATATCGAACATTACGTATTCGTGCAAATTATCGATAGAAAGAACGATGCGGGAGCTGGGAAGTGAATCCTTACCTACCGTCGATGCAAAACGATTGGAAACATCGAATAGCACGTATTCGTGCAAATTATCGATGGAAAGAACGATTGCGGGAGCCGGGAAGTGAATGCTTACCTAACGTTGATGCAAAACGATTGGAAACATCGAACATAACGTATTCGTGCAAATTATCGATAGAAAGAACGATTGCGGGAGCTGGGAAGTGAATCCTTACCTACCGTCGATGCAAAACGATTGGAAACTTCGAATAGCACGTATTCGTGCAAATTATCGATGGTAAGAACGATTGCGGGAGCCGGGAAGTGAATCCTTACCTACCGTTGATGCAAAACGATTGAAAACATCGAACATTACGTATTCGTGCTAATTATCGATAGAAACAACGATTGCGGGAGCTGGGAAGTGAATCCTTACCTACCGTCGATGCAAAACGATTGGAAACATCGAACATCACGTATTCGTGCAAATTATCGATGGAAAGAACGATTGCGGGAGCTGGGAAGTGAATCCTTACCTAGCGTTGATGCAAAACGATTGGAAACATCGAATAGCACGTATTCGTGCAAATTATCTATGGAAAGAACGATTGCGGGAGCCGGGAAGTGAATCCTTACCTAACGTTGATGCAAAACGATTGGAAACATCGAACATCACGTATTCGTGCCAATTATCCAATCGTTTTGCATCGACGGTAGGTAAGGATTCACTTCCCAGCTCCCGCAATGGTTCTTTCCATCGATAATTTGCACGAATACGTGCCATTCGATGTTTCCAATCGTTTTGCATCGACGGTAGGTAAGGATTCACTTCCCAGCTCCCGCAATGGTTCTTTCCATCGATAATTTGCACGAATACGTGCCATTCGATGTTTCCAATCGTTGTGCATCAACGGTAGGTAAGCATACCGTTGATTCAAAGCGATTGGAAATTCCGAACATAACGTATTCGTGCAAATTATCGATAGAAAGAACGATTGCGGGAGCTGGGAAGTGAATCCTTACCTAACGTTGATGCAAAACGATTGGAAACATCGAATAGCACGTATTCGTGCAAATTATCTATGGAAAGAACGATTGCGGTAGCCGGGAAGTGAATCCTTACCTACAGTCGATGAAAAACAATTGCAAACATCGAACATTACGTATTCGTGCAAATTATCCATAGAAAGAACGATTGCGGGAGCTGGGAAGTGAATCGTTACCTAACGTTGATGCAAAACGATTGCAAACATCGAACATTACGTATTCGTGTAAATTATCCATAGAAAGAACGTTTGCGGGAGCTGGGAAGTGAATACTAACCTACCGTTGATGCAAAACGATTGGAAACATCGAATAGCACGTATTCGTGCAAATTATCGATGGTAAGAACGATTGCGGGAGCCGGGAAGTGAATCCTTACCTACCGTTGATGCAAAACGATTGAAAAATCGAACATTACGTATTCGTGCTAATTATCGATAGAAACAACGATTGCGGGAGCTGGGAAGTGAATCCTTACCTACCGTCGATGCAAAACGATTGGAAACATCGAATAGCACGTATTCGTGCAAATTATCGATGGTAAGAACGATTGCGGGAGCCGGGAAGTGAATCCTTACCTACCGTCGATGCAAAACGATTGGAAACATCGAACATCACGTATTCGTGCCAATTATCCAATCGTTTTGCATCAACGTTAGGTAAGGATTCACTTCCCGGTTCCCGCAATCGTTCTTTCCATCGATAATTTGCACGAATACGTGATGTTCGATGTTTCCAATCGTTTTGCATCGACGGTAGGTAAGGATTCACTTCCCGGCTCCCGCAATCGTTCTTTCTATCGATAATTGGCACGAATACGTGATGTTCGATGTTTCCAATCGTTTTGCATCAACGTTAGGTAAGGATTCACTTCCCGGTTCCCGCAATCGTTCTTTCCATCGATAATTTGCACGAATACGTGATGTTCGATGTTTCCAATCGTTTTGCATCAACGTTAGGTAAGGATTCACTTCCCAGCTCCCGCAATCGTTCTTTCCATCGATAATTTGCACGAATACGTGCCATTCGATGTTTCCAATCGTTTTGCATCAACGGTAGGTAAGCATACCGTTGATGCAAAACGATTGGAAATATCGAACATTACGTATTCGTGCAAATTATCGATAGAAAGAACGATTCGGGAGCTGGGAAGTGAATCCTTACCTACCGTCGATGCAAAACGATTGGAAACATCGAATAGCACGTATTCGTGCAAATTATCGATGGAAAGAACGATTGCGGGAGCCGGGAAGTGAATGCTTACCTAACGTTGATGCAAAACGATTGGAAACATCGAACATAACGTATTCGTGCAAATTATCGATAGAAAGAACGATTGCGGGAGCTGGGAAGTGAATCCTTACCTACCGTCGATGCAAAACGATTGGAAACTTCGAATAGCACGTATTCGTGCAAATTATCGATGGTAAGAACGATTGCGGGAGCCGGGAAGTGAATCCTTACCTACCGTTGATGCAAAACGATTGAAAACATCGAACATTACGTATTCGTGCTAATTATCGATAGAAACAACGATTGCGGGAGCTGGGAAGTGAATCCTTACCTACCGTCGATGCAAAACGATTGGAAACATCGAACATCACGTATTCGTGCAAATTATCGATGGAAAGAACGATTGCGGGAGCTGGGAAGTGAATCCTTACCTAGCGTTGATGCAAAACGATTGGAAACATCGAATAGCACGTATTCGTGCAAATTATCTATGGAAAGAACGATTGCGGGAGCCGGGAAGTGAATCCTTACCTAACGTTGATGCAAAACGATTGGAAACATCGAACATCACGTATTCGTGCCAATTATCCAATCGTTTTGCATCGACGGTAGGTAAGGATTCACTTCCCAGCTCCCGCAATGGTTCTTTCCATCGATAATTTGCACGAATACGTGCCATTCGATGTTTCCAATCGTTTTGCATCGACGGTAGGTAAGGATTCACTTCCCAGCTCCCGCAATGGTTCTTTCCATCGATAATTTGCACGAATACGTGCCATTCGATGTTTCCAATCGTTGTGCATCAACGGTAGGTAAGCATACCGTTGATTCAAAGCGATTGGAAATTCCGAACATAACGTATTCGTGCAAATTATCGATAGAAAGAACGATTGCGGGAGCTGGGAAGTGAATCCTTACCTAACGTTGATGCAAAACGATTGGAAACATCGAATAGCACGTATTCGTGCAAATTATCTATGGAAAGAACGATTGCGGTAGCCGGGAAGTGAATCCTTACCTACAGTCGATGAAAAACAATTGCAAACATCGAACATTACGTATTCGTGCAAATTATCCATAGAAAGAACGATTGCGGGAGCTGGGAAGTGAATCCTTACCTAACGTTGATGCAAAACGATTGCAAACATCGAACATTACGTATTCGTGTAAATTATCCATAGAAAGAACGTTTGCGGGAGCTGGGAAGTGAATACTAACCTACCGTTGATGCAAAACGATTGGAAACATCGAATAGCACGTATTCGTGCAAATTATCGATGGTAAGAACGATTGCGGGAGCCGGGAAGTGAATCCTTACCTACCGTTGATGCAAAACGATTGAAAAATCGAACATTACGTATTCGTGCTAATTATCGATAGAAACAACGATTGCGGGAGCTGGGAAGTGAATCCTTACCTACCGTCGATGCAAAACGATTGGATAATTGGCACGAAAACGTGATGTTCGATGTTTCCAATCGTTTTGCATCAACGTTAGGTAAGGATTCACTTCCCGGCTCCCGCAATCGTTCTTTCCATCGATAATTTGCACGAATACGTGCTATTCGATGTTTCCAATCGTTTTGCATCGACGTTAGGTAGGGATTCACTTCCCGGCTCCCGCAATCGTTCTTTCTATCGATAATTGGCACGAATACGTGATGTTCGATGTTTCCAATCGTTTTGCATCAACGTTAGGTAAGGATTCACTTCCCGGTTCCCGCAATCGTTCTTTCCATCGATAATTTGCACGAATACGTGATGTTCGATGTTTCCAATCGTTTTGCATCAACGTTAGGTAAGGATTCACTTCCCAGCTCCCGCAATCGTTCTTTCCATCGATAATTTGCACGAATACGTGCCATTCGATGTTTCCAATCGTTTTGCATCAACGGTAGGTAAGCATACCGTTGATGCAAAACGATTGGAAATATCGAACATTACGTATTCGTGCAAATTATCGATAGAAAGAACGATGCGGGAGCTGGGAAGTGAATCCTTACCTACCGTCGATGCAAAACGATTGGAAACATCGAATAGCACGTATTCGTGCAAATTATCGATGGAAAGAACGATTGCGGGAGCCGGGAAGTGAATGCTTACCTAACGTTGATGCAAAACGATTGGAAACATCGAACATAACGTATTCGTGCAAATTATCGATAGAAAGAACGATTGCGGGAGCTGGGAAGTGAATCCTTACCTACCGTCGATGCAAAACGATTGGAAACTTCGAATAGCACGTATTCGTGCAAATTATCGATGGTAAGAACGATTGCGGGAGCCGGGAAGTGAATCCTTACCTACCGTTGATGCAAAACGATTGAAAACATCGAACATTACGTATTCGTGCTAATTATCGATAGAAACAACGATTGCGGGAGCTGGGAAGTGAATCCTTACCTACCGTCGATGCAAAACGATTGGAAACATCGAACATCACGTATTCGTGCAAATTATCGATGGAAAGAACGATTGCGGGAGCTGGGAAGTGAATCCTTACCTAGCGTTGATGCAAAACGATTGGAAACATCGAATAGCACGTATTCGTGCAAATTATCTATGGAAAGAACGATTGCGGGAGCCGGGAAGTGAATCCTTACCTAACGTTGATGCAAAACGATTGGAAACATCGAACATCACGTATTCGTGCCAATTATCCAATCGTTTTGCATCGACGGTAGGTAAGGATTCACTTCCCAGCTCCCGCAATGGTTCTTTCCATCGATAATTTGCACGAATACGTGCCATTCGATGTTTCCAATCGTTTTGCATCGACGGTAGGTAAGGATTCACTTCCCAGCTCCCGCAATGGTTCTTTCCATCGATAATTTGCACGAATACGTGCCATTCGATGTTTCCAATCGTTGTGCATCAACGGTAGGTAAGCATACCGTTGATTCAAAGCGATTGGAAATTCCGAACATAACGTATTCGTGCAAATTATCGATAGAAAGAACGATTGCGGGAGCTGGGAAGTGAATCCTTACCTAACGTTGATGCAAAACGATTGGAAACATCGAATAGCACGTATTCGTGCAAATTATCTATGGAAAGAACGATTGCGGTAGCCGGGAAGTGAATCCTTACCTACAGTCGATGAAAAACAATTGCAAACATCGAACATTACGTATTCGTGCAAATTATCCATAGAAAGAACGATTGCGGGAGCTGGGAAGTGAATCGTTACCTAACGTTGATGCAAAACGATTGCAAACATCGAACATTACGTATTCGTGTAAATTATCCATAGAAAGAACGTTTGCGGGAGCTGGGAAGTGAATACTAACCTACCGTTGATGCAAAACGATTGGAAACATCGAATAGCACGTATTCGTGCAAATTATCGATGGTAAGAACGATTGCGGGAGCCGGGAAGTGAATCCTTACCTACCGTTGATGCAAAACGATTGAAAAATCGAACATTACGTATTCGTGCTAATTATCGATAGAAACAACGATTGCGGGAGCTGGGAAGTGAATCCTTACCTACCGTCGATGCAAAACGATTGGAAACATCGAATAGCACGTATTCGTGCAAATTATCGATGGTAAGAACGATTGCGGGAGCCGGGAAGTGAATCCTTACCTACCGTCGATGCAAAACGATTGGAAACATCGAACATCACGTATTCGTGCCAATTATCCAATCGTTTTGCATCAACGTTAGGTAAGGATTCACTTCCCGGTTCCCGCAATCGTTCTTTCCATCGATAATTTGCACGAATACGTGATGTTCGATGTTTCCAATCGTTTTGCATCGACGGTAGGTAAGGATTCACTTCCCGGCTCCCGCAATCGTTCTTTCTATCGATAATTGGCACGAATACGTGATGTTCGATGTTTCCAATCGTTTTGCATCAACGTTAGGTAAGGATTCACTTCCCGGTTCCCGCAATCGTTCTTTCCATCGATAATTTGCACGAATACGTGATGTTCGATGTTTCCAATCGTTTTGCATCAACGTTAGGTAAGGATCCACTTCCCAGCTCCCGCAATCGTTCTTTCCATCGATAATTTGCACGAATACGTGCCATTCGATGTTTCCAATCGTTTTGCATCAACGGTAGGTAAGCATACCGTTGATGCAAAACGATTGGAAATATCGAACATTACGTATTCGTGCAAATTATCGATAGAAAGAACGATTCGGGAGCTGGGAAGTGAATCCTTACCTACCGTCGATGCAAAACGATTGGAAACATCGAATAGCACGTATTCGTGCAAATTATCGATGGAAAGAACGATTGCGGGAGCCGGGAAGTGAATGCTTACCTAACGTTGATGCAAAACGATTGGAAACATCGAACATAACGTATTCGTGCAAATTATCGATAGAAAGAACGATTGCGGGAGCTGGGAAGTGAATCCTTACCTACCGTCGATGCAAAACGATTGGAAACTTCGAATAGCACGTATTCGTGCAAATTATCGATGGTAAGAACGATTGCGGGAGCCGGGAAGTGAATCCTTACCTACCGTTGATGCAAAACGATTGAAAACATCGAACATTACGTATTCGTGCTAATTATCGATAGAAACAACGATTGCGGGAGCTGGGAAGTGAATCCTTACCTACCGTCGATGCAAAACGATTGGAAACATCGAACATCACGTATTCGTGCAAATTATCGATGGAAAGAACGATTGCGGGAGCTGGGAAGTGAATCCTTACCTAGCGTTGATGCAAAACGATTGGAAACATCGAATAGCACGTATTCGTGCAAATTATCTATGGAAAGAACGATTGCGGGAGCCGGGAAGTGAATCCTTATCTAACGTTGATGCAAAACGATTGGAAACATCGAACATCACGTATTCGTGCCAATTATCCAATCGTTTTGCATCAACGTTAGGTAAGGATTCACTTCCACGCTCCCGCAATCGTTCTTTCTATGGATAATTTGCACGAATACGTAATGTTCGATGTTTGCAATCGTTTTGCATCGACTGTAGGTAAGGATTCACTTCCCAGCTCCCGCAATCGTTCTTTCTATCGATAATTTGCACGAATACGTGATGTTCGATGTTTCCAATCGTTTTGCATCAACGTTAGGTAAGGATCCACTTCCCGGCTCCCGCAATCGTTCTTTCCATCGATAATTTGCACGAATACGTGCTATTCGATGTTTCCAATCGTTTTGCATCGACGGTAGGTAAGGATTCACTTCCCAGCTCCCGCAATCGTTCTTTCCATCGATAATTTGCACGTATACGTGCCATTCGATGTTTCCAATCGTTTTGCATCAACGGTAGGTAAGCATACCGTTGATGCAAAACGATTGGAAATATCGAACATTACGTATTCGTGCAAATTATCGATAGAAAGAACGATGCGGGAGCTGGGAAGTGAATCCTTACCTACCGTCGATGCAAAACGATTGGAAACATCGAATAGCACGTATTCGTGCAAATTATCGATGGAAAGAACGATTGCGGGAGCCGGGAAGTGAATGCTTACCTAACGTTGATGCAAAACGATTGGAAACATCGAACATCACGTATTCGTGCAAATTATCGATAGAAAGATCGATTGCGGGACCTGGGAAGTGAATCCTTACCTACCGTCGATGCAAAACGATTGGATAATTGGCACGAAAACGTGATGTTCGATGTTTCCAATCGTTTTGCATCAACGTTAGGTAAGGATTCACTTCCCGGCTCCCGCAATCGTTCTTTCCATCGATAATTTGCACGAATACGTGCTATTCGATGTTTCCAATCGTTTTGCATCGACGTTAGGTAGGGATTCACTTCCCGGCTCCCGCAATCGTTCTTTCTATCGATAATTGGCACGAATACGTGATGTTCGATGTTTCCAATCGTTTTGCATCAACGTTAGGTAAGGATTCACTTCCCGGTTCCCGCAATCGTTCTTTCCATCGATAATTTGCACGAATACGTGATGTTCGATGTTTCCAATCGTTTTGCATCAACGTTAGGTAAGGATTCACTTCCCAGCTCCCGCAATCGTTCTTTCCATCGATAATTTGCACGAATACGTGCCATTCGATGTTTCCAATCGTTTTGCATCAACGGTAGGTAAGCATACCGTTGATGCAAAACGATTGGAAATATCGAACATTACGTATTCGTGCAAATTATCGATAGAAAGAACGATGCGGGAGCTGGGAAGTGAATCCTTACCTACCGTCGATGCAAAACGATTGGAAACATCGAATAGCACGTATTCGTGCAAATTATCGATGGAAAGAACGATTGCGGGAGCCGGGAAGTGAATGCTTACCTAACGTTGATGCAAAACGATTGGAAACATCGAACATAACGTATTCGTGCAAATTATCGATAGAAAGAACGATTGCGGGAGCTGGGAAGTGAATCCTTACCTACCGTCGATGCAAAACGATTGGAAACTTCGAATAGCACGTATTCGTGCAAATTATCGATGGTAAGAACGATTGCGGGAGCCGGGAAGTGAATCCTTACCTACCGTTGATGCAAAACGATTGAAAACATCGAACATTACGTATTCGTGCTAATTATCGATAGAAACAACGATTGCGGGAGCTGGGAAGTGAATCCTTACCTACCGTCGATGCAAAACGATTGGAAACATCGAACATCACGTATTCGTGCAAATTATCGATGGAAAGAACGATTGCGGGAGCTGGGAAGTGAATCCTTACCTAGCGTTGATGCAAAACGATTGGAAACATCGAATAGCACGTATTCGTGCAAATTATCTATGGAAAGAACGATTGCGGGAGCCGGGAAGTGAATCCTTACCTAACGTTGATGCAAAACGATTGGAAACATCGAACATCACGTATTCGTGCCAATTATCCAATCGTTTTGCATCGACGGTAGGTAAGGATTCACTTCCCAGCTCCCGCAATGGTTCTTTCCATCGATAATTTGCACGAATACGTGCCATTCGATGTTTCCAATCGTTTTGCATCGACGGTAGGTAAGGATTCACTTCCCAGCTCCCGCAATGGTTCTTTCCATCGATAATTTGCACGAATACGTGCCATTCGATGTTTCCAATCGTTGTGCATCAACGGTAGGTAAGCATACCGTTGATTCAAAGCGATTGGAAATTCCGAACATAACGTATTCGTGCAAATTATCGATAGAAAGAACGATTGCGGGAGCTGGGAAGTGAATCCTTACCTAACGTTGATGCAAAACGATTGGAAACATCGAATAGCACGTATTCGTGCAAATTATCTATGGAAAGAACGATTGCGGTAGCCGGGAAGTGAATCCTTACCTACAGTCGATGAAAAACAATTGCAAACATCGAACATTACGTATTCGTGCAAATTATCCATAGAAAGAACGATTGCGGGAGCTGGGAAGTGAATCGTTACCTAACGTTGATGCAAAACGATTGCAAACATCGAACATTACGTATTCGTGTAAATTATCCATAGAAAGAACGTTTGCGGGAGCTGGGAAGTGAATACTAACCTACCGTTGATGCAAAACGATTGGAAACATCGAATAGCACGTATTCGTGCAAATTATCGATGGTAAGAACGATTGCGGGAGCCGGGAAGTGAATCCTTACCTACCGTTGATGCAAAACGATTGAAAAATCGAACATTACGTATTCGTGCTAATTATCGATAGAAACAACGATTGCGGGAGCTGGGAAGTGAATCCTTACCTACCGTCGATGCAAAACGATTGGAAACATCGAATAGCACGTATTCGTGCAAATTATCGATGGTAAGAACGATTGCGGGAGCCGGGAAGTGAATCCTTACCTACCGTCGATGCAAAACGATTGGAAACATCGAACATCACGTATTCGTGCCAATTATCCAATCGTTTTGCATCAACGTTAGGTAAGGATTCACTTCCCGGTTCCCGCAATCGTTCTTTCCATCGATAATTTGCACGAATACGTGATGTTCGATGTTTCCAATCGTTTTGCATCGACGGTAGGTAAGGATTCACTTCCCGGCTCCCGCAATCGTTCTTTCTATCGATAATTGGCACGAATACGTGATGTTCGATGTTTCCAATCGTTTTGCATCAACGTTAGGTAAGGATTCACTTCCCGGTTCCCGCAATCGTTCTTTCCATCGATAATTTGCACGAATACGTGATGTTCGATGTTTCCAATCGTTTTGCATCAACGTTAGGTAAGGATTCACTTCCCGGCTCCCGCAATCGTTCTTTCCATCGATAATTTGCACGAATACGTGCTATTCGATGTTTCCAATCGTTTTGCATCGACGTTAGGTAGGGATTCACTTCCCGGCTCCCGCAATCGTTCTTTCTATCGATAATTGGCACGAATACGTGATGTTCGATGTTTCCAATCGTTTTGCATCAACGTTAGGTAAGGATTCACTTCCCGGTTCCCGCAATCGTTCTTTCCATCGATAATTTGCACGAATACGTGCTATTCGATGTTTCCAATCGTTTTGCATCGACGGTAGGTAAGGATTCACTTCCCAGCTCCCGCAATCGTTCTTTCTATCGATAATTAGCACGAATACGTAATGTTCGATATTTCAATCGTTTTGCATCAACGGTAGGTAAGGATTCACTTCCCGGCTCCCGCAATCGTTCTTACCATCGATAATTTGCACGAATACGTGCTATTCGATGTTTCCAATCGTTTTGCATCAACGGTAGGTAAGTATTCACTTCCCAGCTCCCGCAATCGTTCTTTCTATGGATAATTTGCACGAATACGTAATGTTCGATGTTTGCAATCGTTTTGCATCGACTGTAGGTAAGGATTCACTTCCCAGCTCCCGCAATCGTTCTTTCTATCGATAATTTGCACGAATACGTGATGTTCGATGTTTCCAATCGTTTTGCATCAACGTTAGGTAAGGATCCACTTCCCGGCTCCCGCAATCGTTCTTTCCATCGATAATTTGCACGAATACGTGCTATTCGATGTTTCCAATCGTTTTGCATCGACGTTAGGTAAGGATTCACTTCCCGGCTCCCGCAATCGTTCTTTCTATCGATAATTGGCACGAATACGTGATGTTCGATGTTTCCAATCGTTTTTCATTGACGGTAGGTAAGGATTCACTTCCCGGCTCCCGCAATCGTTCTTTCCATCGATAATTTGCACGAATACGTGCTATTCGATGTTTCCAATCGTTTTGCATCAACGGTAGGTAAGCATACCGTTGATGCAAATCGATTGGAAATTTCGAACATCACGTATTCGTGCAAATTATCGATAGAAAGAACGATTGCGGGAGTTGGGAAGTGAATCCTTACTTACCGTCGATGCAAAACGATTGCAAACATCGAATAGCACGTATTCGTGCAAATTATCCATAGAAAGAACGATTGCGGGAGCTGGGAAGTGAATACTTACCTAACGTTGATGCAAAACGATTGGAAACATCGAACACCACGTATTCGTGCAAATTATCGATGGAAAGAACGATTGCGGGAGCCGGGAAGTGAATCCTTACCTACCGTTGATGCAAAACGATTGGATAATTGGCACGAATACGTGATATTCGATGTTTCCAATCGTTTTGCATCGACGGTAGGTAAGGATTCACTTCCCAGCTCCCGCAATCGTTCTTTCCATCGATAATTTGCACGAATACGTAATGTTCGATGTTTCCAATCGTTTTGCAACGACGGTAGGTAAGGATTCACTTCCCAGCTCCCGCAATCGTTCTTTCTATCGATAATTTGCACGAATACGTAATGTTCGATATTTCCAATCGTTTTGCATCGACGGTAGGTAAGGATTCACTTCCCAGCTCCCGCAATCGTTCTTTCCATCGATAATTTGCACGAATACGTGCTATTCGATGTTTCCAATCGTTTTGCATCGACGGTAGGTAAGGATTCACTTCCCAGCTCCCGCAATCGTTGTTTCTATCGATAATTAGAACGAATACGTAATGTTCGATGTTTCCAATCGTTTTGCATCAACGTTAGGTAAGGATTCACTTCCCAGCTCCCGCAATCGTTCTTTCCATCGATAATTTGCACGAATACGTAATGTTCGATGTTTGCAATTGTTTTTCATCGACTGTAGGTAAGGATTCACTTCCCGGCTCCCGCAATCGTTCTTTCCATAGATAATTTGCACGAATACGTGCTATTCGATGTTTCCAATCGTTTTGCATCGACGGTAGGTAAGGATTCACTTCCCAGCTCCCGCAATCGTTGTTTCTATCGATAATTAGCACGAATACGTAATGTTCGATGTTTCCAATCGTTTTGCATCGACGGTAGGTAAGGATTCACTTCCCAGCTCCCGCAATGGTTCTTTCCATCGATAATTTGCACGAATACGTGCCATTCGATGTTTCCAATCGTTTTGCATCAACGTTAGGTAAGGATTCACTTCCCGGTTCCCGCAATCGTTCTTTCCATCGATAATTTGCACGAATACGTGCTATTCGATGTTTCCAATCGTTTTGCATCGACGGTAGGTAAGGATTCACTTCCCAGCTCCCGCAATCGTTCTTTCTATCAATAATTAGCACGAATACGTAATGTTCGATGTTTTCAATCGTTTTGCATCAACGGTAGGTAAGGATTCACTTCCCGGCTCCCGCAATCGTTCTTACCATCGATAATTTGCACGAATACGTGCTATTCGATGTTTCCAATCGTTTTGCATCAACGGTAGGTAAGTATTCACTTCCCAGCTACCGCAATCGTTCTTTCTATGGATAATTTGCACGAATACGTAATGTTCGATGTTTACAATCGTTTTGCATCGACTGTAGGTAAGGATTCACTTCCCAGCTCCCGCAATCGTTCTTTCTATCGATAATTTGCACGAATACGTGATGTTCGATGTTTCCAATCGTTTTGCATCAACGTTAGGTAAGGATCCACTTCCCGGCTCCCGCAATCGTTCTTTCCATCGATAATTTGCACGAATACGTGCTATTCGATGTTTCCAATCGTTTTGCATCGACGTTAGGTAAGGATTCACTTCCCGGCTCCCGCAATCGTTCTTTCTATCGATAATTGGCACGAATACGTGATGTTCGATGTTTCCAATCGTTTTTCATTGACGGTAGGTAAGGATTCACTTCCCGGCTCCCGCAATCGTTCTTTCCATCGATAATTTGCACGAATACGTGCTATTCGATGTTTGCAATCGTTTTGCATCAACGGTAGGTAAGGATTCACTTCCCAGCTCCCGCAATCGTTCTTTCTATCGATAATTTGCACGAATACGTGATGTTCGATGTTTCCAATCGTTTTGCATCAACGTTATGTAAGGATCCACTTCCCGGCTCCCGCAATCGTTCTTTCCATCGATAATTTGCACGAATACGTGCTATTCGATGTTTCCAATCGTTTTGCATCAACGGTAGGTAAGCATACCGTTGATGCAAATCGATTGGAAACATCGAACATAACGTATTCGTGCAAATTATCGATAGAAAGAACGATTGCGGGAGCTGGGAAGTGAATCCTTACCTACCGTCGATGCAAAACGATTGGAAACTTCGAATAGCACGTATTCGTGCAAATTATCGATGGTAAGAACGATTGCGGGAGCCGGGAAGTGAATCCTTACCTACCGTTGATGCAAAACGATTGAAAACATCGAACATTACGTATTCGTGCTAATTATCGATAGAAACAACGATTGCGGGAGCTGGGAAGTGAATCCTTACCTACCGTCGATGCAAAACGATTGGAAACATCGAACATCACGTATTCGTGCAAATTATCGATGGAAAGAACGATTGCGGGAGCTGGGAAGTGAATCCTTACCTAGCGTTGATGCAAAACGATTGGAAACATCGAATAGCACGTATTCGTGCAAATTATCTATGGAAAGAACGATTGCGGGAGCCGGGAAGTGAATCCTTACCTAACGTTGATGCAAAACGATTGGAAACATCGAACATCACGTATTCGTGCCAATTATCCAATCGTTTTGCATCGACGGTAGGTAAGGATTCACTTCCCAGGTCCCGCAATCGATCTTTCTATCGATAATTTGCACGAATACGTGATGTTCGATGTTTCCAATCGTTTTGCATCGACGGTAGGTAAGGATTCACTTCCCGGCTCCCGCAATCGTTCTTACCATCGATAATTTGCACGAATACGTGCTATTCGATGTTTCCAATCGTTTTGCATCAACGTTAGGTAAGGATTCACTTCCCGGCTCCCGCAATCGTTCTTTCCATCGATAATTTGCACGAATACGTGCTATTCGATGTTTCCAATCGTTTTGCATCGACGGTAGGTAAGGATTCACTTCCCAGCTCCCGCAATCGTTGTTTCTATCGATAATTAGCACGAATACGTAATGTTCGATTTTTCAATCGTTTTGCATCAGCGGTAGGTAAGGATTCACTTCCCGGCTCCCGCAATCGTTCTTACCATCGATAATTTGCACGAATACGTGCTATTCGATGTTTCCAATCGTTTTGCATCAACGGTAGGTTAGTATTCACTTCCCAGCTCCCGCAAACGTTCTTTCTATGGATAATTTACACGAATACGTAATGTTCGATGTTTGCAATCGTTTTGCATCAACGTTAGGTAAGGATTCACTTCCCAGCTCCCTACTGCTTACCCTAATGCTTACCTACCGTTGATGCAAAACGATTGGAAATATCGAACATTACGTATTCGTGCAAATTATCGATAGAAAGAACGATGCGGGAGCTGGGAAGTGAATCCTTACCTACCGTCGATGCAAAACGATTGGAAACATCGAATAGCACGTATTCGTGCAAATTATCGATGGAAAGAACGATTGCGGGAGCCGGGAAGTGAATGCTTACCTAACGTTGATGCAAAACGATTGGAAACATCGAACATCACGTATTCGTGCCAATTATCCAATCGTTTTGCATCGACGGTAGGTAAGGATTCACTTCCCAGCTCCCGCAATGGTTCTTTCCATCGATAATTTGCACGAATACGTGCCATTCGATGTTTCCAATCGTTTTGCATCGACGGTAGGTAAGGATTCACTTCCCAGCTCCCGCAATGGTTCTTTCCATCGATAATTTGCACGAATACGTGCCATTAGATGTTTCCAATCGTTGTGCATCAACGGTAGGTAAGCATACCGTTGATTCAAAGCGATTGGAAATTCCGAACATAACGTATTCGTGCAAATTATCGATAGAAAGAACGATTGCGGGAGCTGGGAAGTGAATCCTTACCTAACGTTGATGCAAAACGATTGGAAACATCGAATAGCACGTATTCGTGCAAATTATCTATGGAAAGAACGATTGCGGTAGCCGGGAAGTGAATCCTTACCTACAGTCGATGAAAAACAATTGCAAACATCGAACATTACGTATTCGTGCAAATTATCCATAGAAAGAACGATTGCGGGAGCTGGGAAGTGAATCGTTACCTAACGTTGATGCAAAACGATTGCAAACATCGAACATTACGTATTCGTGTAAATTATCCATAGAAAGAACGTTTGCGGGAGCTGGGAAGTGAATACTAACCTACCGTTGATGCAAAACGATTGGAAACATCGAATAGCACGTATTCGTGCAAATTATCTATGGAAAGAACGATTGCGGGAGCCGGGAAGTGAATCCTTACCTAACGTTGATGCAAAACGATTGGAAACATCGAACATCACGTATTCGTGCCAATTATCCAATCGTTTTGCATCGACGGTAGGTAAGGATTCACTTCCCAGCTCCCGCAATGGTTCTTTCCATCGATAATTTGCACGAATACGTGCCATTCGATGTTTCCAATCGTTTTGCATCGACGGTAGGTAAGGATTCACTTCCCAGCTCCCGCAATGGTTCTTTCCATCGATAATTTGCACGAATACGTGCCATTCGATGTTTCCAATCGTTGTGCATCAACGGTAGGTAAGCATACCGTTGATTCAAAGCGATTGGAAATTCCGAACATAACGTATTCGTGCAAATTATCGATAGAAAGAACGATTGCGGGAGCTGGGAAGTGAATCCTTACCTAACGTTGATGCAAAACGATTGGAAACATCGAATAGCACGTATTCGTGCAAATTATCTATGGAAAGAACGATTGCGGTAGCCGGGAAGTGAATCCTTACCTACAGTCGATGAAAAACAATTGCAACAATTGTATTCGTGCAAATTATCCATAGAAAGAACGATTGCGGGAGCTGGGAAGTGAATCGTTACCTAACGTTGATGCAAAACGATTGCAAACATCGAACATTACGTATTCGTGTAAATTATCCATAGAAAGAACGTTTGCGGGAGCTGGGAAGTGAATACTAACCTACCGTTGATGCAAAACGATTGGAAACATCGAATAGCACGTATTCGTGCAAATTATCGATGGTAAGAACGATTGCGGGAGCCGGGAAGTGAATCCTTACCTACCGTTGATGCAAAACGATTGAAAAATCGAACATTACGTATTCGTGCTAATTATCGATAGAAACAACGATTGCGGGAGCTGGGAAGTGAATCCTTACCTACCGTCGATGCAAAACGATTGGAAACATCGAATAGCACGTATTCGTGCAAATTATCGATGGTAAGAACGATTGCGGGAGCCGGGAAGTGAATCCTTACCTACCGTCGATGCAAAACGATTGGAAACATCGAACATCACGTATTCGTGCCAATTATCCAATCGTTTTGCATCAACGTTAGGTAAGGATTCACTTCCCGGTTCCCGCAATCGTTCTTTCCATCGATAATTTGCACGAATACGTGATGTTCGATGTTTCCAATCGTTTTGCATCGACGGTAGGTAAGGATTCACTTCCCGGCTCCCGCAATCGTTCTTTCTATCGATAATTGGCACGAATACGTGATGTTCGATGTTTCCAATCGTTTTGCATCAACGTTAGGTAAGGATTCACTTCCCGGTTCCCGCAATCGTTCTTTCCATCGATAATTTGCACGAATACGTGATGTTCGATGTTTCCAATCGTTTTGCATCAACGTTAGGTAAGGATTCACTTCCCAGCTCCCGCAATCGTTCTTTCCATCGATAATTTGCACGAATACGTGCCATTCGATGTTTCCAATCGTTTTGCATCAACGGTAGGTAAGCATACCGTTGATGCAAAACGATTGGAAATATCGAACATTACGTATTCGTGCAAATTATCGATAGAAAGAACGATGCGGGAGCTGGGAAGTGAATCCTTACCTACCGTCGATGCAAAACGATTGGAAACATCGAATAGCACGTATTCGTGCAAATTATCGATGGAAAGAACGATTGCGGGAGCCGGGAAGTGAATGCTTACCTAACGTTGATGCAAAACGATTGGAAACATCGAACATAACGTATTCGTGCAAATTATCGATAGAAAGAACGATTACGGGAGCTGGGAAGTGAATCCTTACCTACCGTCGATGCAAAACAATTGGAAACTTCGAATAGCACGTATTCGTGCAAATTATCGATGGTAAGAACGATTGCGGGAGCCGGGAAGTGAATCCTTACCTACCGTTGATGCAAAACGATTGAAAACATCGAACATTACGTATTCGTGCTAATTATCGATAGAAACAACGATTGCGGGAGCTGGGAAGTGAATCCTTACCTACCGTCGATGCAAAACGATTGGAAACATCGAACATCACGTATTCGTGCAAATTATCGATGGAAAGAACGATTGCGGGAGCTGGGAAGTGAATCCTTACCTAGCGTTGATGCAAAACGATTGGAAACATCGAATAGCACGTATTCGTGCAAATTATCTATGGAAAGAACGATTGCGGGAGCCGGGAAGTGAATCCTTACCTAACGTTGATGCAAAACGATTGGAAACATCGAACATCACGTATTCGTGCCAATTATCCAATCGTTTTGCATCGACGGTAGGTAAGGATTCACTTCCCAGCTCCCGCAATGGTTCTTTCCATCGATAATTTGCACGAATACGTGCCATTCGATGTTTCCAATCGTTTTGCATCGACGGTAGGTAAGGATTCACTTCCCAGCTCCCGCAATGGTTCTTTCCATCGATAATTTGCACGAATACGTGCCATTCGATGTTTCCAATCGTTGTGCATCAACGGTAGGTAAGCATACCGTTGATTCAAAGCGATTGGAAATTCCGAACATAACGTATTCGTGCAAATTATCGATAGAAAGAACGATTGCGGGAGCTGGGAAGTGAATCCTTACCTAACGTTGATGCAAAACGATTGGAAACATCGAATAGCACGTATTCGTGCAAATTATCTATGGAAAGAACGATTGCGGTAGCCGGGAAGTGAATCCTTACCTACAGTCGATGAAAAACAATTGCAAACATCGAACATTACGTATTCGTGCAAATTATCCATAGAAAGAACGATTGCGGGAGCTGGGAAGTGAATCCTTACCTAACGTTGATGCAAAACGATTGCAAACATCGAACATTACGTATTCGTGTAAATTATCCATAGAAAGAACGTTTGCGGGAGCTGGGAAGTGAATACTAACCTACCGTTGATGCAAAACGATTGGAAACATCGAATAGCACGTATTCGTGCAAATTATCGATGGTAAGAACGATTGCGGGAGCCGGGAAGTGAATCCTTACCTACCGTTGATGCAAAACGATTGAAAAATCGAACATTACGTATTCGTGCTAATTATCGATAGAAACAACGATTGCGGGAGCTGGGAAGTGAATCCTTACCTACCGTCGATGCAAAACGATTGGAAACATCGAATAGCACGTATTCGTGCAAATTATCGATGGAAAGAACGATTGCGGGAGCCGGGAAGTGAATCCTTACCTAACGTTGATGCAAAACGATTGGAAACATCGAATAGCACGTATTCGTGCAAATTATCGATGGAAAGAACGATTGCGGGAGCCGGGAAGTGAATCCTTACCTACCGTCGATGCAAAACGATTGGAAACATCGAACATCACGTATTCGTGCCAATTATCCAATCGTTTTGCATCAACGTTAGGTAAGGATTCACTTCCCGGTTCCCGCAATCGTTCTTTCCATCGATAATTTGCACGAATACGTGATGTTCGATGTTTCCAATCGTTTTGCATCAACGTTAGGTAAGGATTCACTTCCACGCTCCCGCAATCGTTCTTTCTATGGATAATTTGCACGAATACGTAATGTTCGATGTTTGCAATCGTTTTGCATCGACTGTAGGTAAGGATTCACTTCCCAGCTCCCGCAATCGTTCTTTCTATCGATAATTTGCACGAATACGTGATGTTCGATGTTTCCAATCGTTTTGCATCAACGTTAGGTAAGGATCCACTTCCCGGCTCCCGCAATCGTTCTTTCCATCGATAATTTGCACGAATACGTGCTATTCGATGTTTCCAATCGTTTTGCATCGACGGTAGGTAAGGATTCACTTCCCAGCTCCCGCAATCGTTCTTTCCATCGATAATTTGCACGAATACGTGCCATTCGATGTTTCCAATCGTTTTGCATCAACGGTAGGTAAGCATACCGTTGATGCAAAACGATTGGAAATATCGAACATTACGTATTCGTGCAAATTATCGATAGAAAGAACGATGCGGGAGCTGGGAAGTGAATCCTTACCTACCGTCGATGCAAAACGATTGGAAACATCGAATAGCACGTATTCGTGCAAATTATCGATGGAAAGAACGATTGCGGGAGCCGGGAAGTGAATGCTTACCTAACGTTGATGCAAAACGATTGGAAACATCGAACATCACGTATTCGTGCAAATTATCGATAGAAAGATCGATTGCGGGACCTGGGAAGTGAATCCTTACCTACCGTCGATGCAAAACGATTGGATAATTGGCACGAAAACGTGATGTTCGATGTTTCCAATCGTTTTGCATCAACGTTAGGTAAGGATTCACTTCCCGGCTCCCGCAATCGTTCTTTCCATCGATAATTTGCACGAATACGTGCTATTCGATGTTTCCAATCGTTTTGCATCGACGTTAGGTAGGGATTCACTTCCCGGCTCCCGCAATCGTTCTTTCTATCGATAATTGGCACGAATACGTGATGTTCGATGTTTCCAATCGTTTTGCATCAACGTTAGGTAAGGATTCACTTCCCGGTTCCCGCAATCGTTCTTTCCATCGATAATTTGCACGAATACGTGCTATTCGATGTTTCCAATCGTTTTGCATCGACGGTAGGTAAGGATTCACTTCCCAGCTCCCGCAATCGTTCTTTCTATCGATAATTAGCACGAATACGTAATGTTCGATATTTCAATCGTTTTGCATCAACGGTAGGTAAGGATTCACTTCCCGGCTCCCGCAATCGTTCTTACCATCGATAATTTGCACGAATACGTGCTATTCGATGTTTCCAATCGTTTTGCATCAACGGTAGGTAAGTATTCACTTCCCAGCTCCCGCAATCGTTCTTTCTATGGATAATTTGCACGAATACGTAATGTTCGATGTTTGCAATCGTTTTGCATCGACTGTAGGTAAGGATTCACTTCCCAGCTCCCGCAATCGTTCTTTCTATCGATAATTTGCACGAATACGTGATGTTCGATGTTTCCAATCGTTTTGCATCAACGTTAGGTAAGGATCCACTTCCCGGCTCCCGCAATCGTTCTTTCCATCGATAATTTGCACGAATACGTGCTATTCGATGTTTCCAATCGTTTTGCATCGACGTTAGGTAAGGATTCACTTCCCGGCTCCCGCAATCGTTCTTTCTATCGATAATTGGCACGAATACGTGATGTTCGATGTTTCCAATCGTTTTTCATTGACGGTAGGTAAGGATTCACTTCCCGGCTCCCGCAATCGTTCTTTCCATCGATAATTTGCACGAATACGTGCTATTCGATGTTTCCAATCGTTTTGCATCAACGGTAGGTAAGCATACCGTTGATGCAAATCGATTGGAAATTTCGAACATCACGTATTCGTGCAAATTATCGATAGAAAGAACGATTGCGGGAGTTGGGAAGTGAATCCTTACTTACCGTCGATGCAAAACGATTGCAAACATCGAATAGCACGTATTCGTGCAAATTATCCATAGAAAGAACGATTGCGGGAGCTGGGAAGTGAATACTTACCTAACGTTGATGCAAAACGATTGGAAACATCGAACACCACGTATTCGTGCAAATTATCGATGGAAAGAACGATTGCGGGAGCCGGGAAGTGAATCCTTACCTACCGTTGATGCAAAACGATTGGATAATTGGCACGAATACGTGATATTCGATGTTTCCAATCGTTTTGCATCGACGGTAGGTAAGGATTCACTTCCCAGCTCCCGCAATCGTTCTTTCCATCGATAATTTGCACGAATACGTAATGTTCGATGTTTCCAATCGTTTTGCAACGACGGTAGGTAAGGATTCACTTCCCAGCTCCCGCAATCGTTCTTTCTATCGATAATTTGCACGAATACGTAATGTTCGATATTTCCAATCGTTTTGCATCGACGGTAGGTAAGGATTCACTTCCCAGCTCCCGCAATCGTTCTTTCCATCGATAATTTGCACGAATACGTGCTATTCGATGTTTCCAATCGTTTTGCATCGACGGTAGGTAAGGATTCACTTCCCAGCTCCCGCAATCGTTGTTTCTATCGATAATTAGAACGAATACGTAATGTTCGATGTTTCCAATCGTTTTGCATCAACGTTAGGTAAGGATTCACTTCCCAGCTCCCGCAATCGTTCTTTCCATCGATAATTTGCACGAATACGTAATGTTCGATGTTTGCAATTGTTTTTCATCGACTGTAGGTAAGGATTCACTTCCCGGCTCCCGCAATCGTTCTTTCCATAGATAATTTGCACGAATACGTGCTATTCGATGTTTCCAATCGTTTTGCATCGACGGTAGGTAAGGATTCACTTCCCAGCTCCCGCAATCGTTGTTTCTATCGATAATTAGCACGAATACGTAATGTTCGATGTTTCCAATCGTTTTGCATCGACGGTAGGTAAGGATTCACTTCCCAGCTCCCGCAATGGTTCTTTCCATCGATAATTTGCACGAATACGTGCCATTCGATGTTTCCAATCGTTTTGCATCAACGTTAGGTAAGGATTCACTTCCCGGTTCCCGCAATCGTTCTTTCCATCGATAATTTGCACGAATACGTGCTATTCGATGTTTCCAATCGTTTTGCATCGACGGTAGGTAAGGATTCACTTCCCAGCTCCCGCAATCGTTCTTTCTATCGATAATTAGCACGAATACGTAATGTTCGATGTTTTCAATCGTTTTGCATCAACGGTAGGTAAGGATTCACTTCCCGGCTCCCGCAATCGTTCTTACCATCGATAATTTGCACGAATACGTGCTATTCGATGTTTCCAATCGTTTTGCATCAACGGTAGGTAAGTATTCACTTCCCAGCTCCCGCAATCGTTCTTTCTATGGATAATTTGCACGAATACGTAATGTTCGATGTTTACAATCGTTTTGCATCGACTGTAGGTAAGGATTCACTTCCCAGCTCCCGCAATCGTTCTTTCTATCGATAATTTGCACGAATACGTGATGTTCGATGTTTCCAATCGTTTTGCATCAACGTTAGGTAAGGATCCACTTCCCGGCTCCCGCAATCGTTCTTTCCATCGATAATTTGCACGAATACGTGCTATTCGATGTTTCCAATCGTTTTGCATCGACGTTAGGTAAGGATTCACTTCCCGGCTCCCGCAATCGTTCTTTCTATCGATAATTGGCACGAATACGTGATGTTCGATGTTTCCAATCGTTTTTCATTGACGGTAGGTAAGGATTCACTTCCCGGCTCCCGCAATCGTTCTTTCCATCGATAATTTGCACGAATACGTGCTATTCGATGTTTGCAATCGTTTTGCATCAACGGTAGGTAAGGATTCACTTCCCAGCTCCCGCAATCGTTCTTTCTATCGATAATTTGCACGAATACGTGATGTTCGATGTTTCCAATCGTTTTGCATCAACGTTAGGTAAGGATCCACTTCCCGGCTCCCGCAATCGTTCTTTCCATCGATAATTTGCACGAATACGTGCTATTCGATGTTTCCAATCGTTTTGCATCAACGGTAGGTAAGCATACCGTTGATGCAAATCGATTGGAAACATCGAACATAACGTATTCGTGCAAATTATCGATAGAAAGAACGATTGCGGGAGCTGGGAAGTGAATCCTTACCTACCGTCGATGCAAAACGATTGGAAACTTCGAATAGCACGTATTCGTGCAAATTATCGATGGTAAGAACGATTGCGGGAGCCGGGAAGTGAATCCTTACCTACCGTTGATGCAAAACGATTGAAAACATCGAACATTACGTATTCGTGCTAATTATCGATAGAAACAACGATTGCGGGAGCTGGGAAGTGAATCCTTACCTACCGTCGATGCAAAACGATTGGAAACATCGAACATCACGTATTCGTGCAAATTATCGATGGAAAGAACGATTGCGGGAGCTGGGAAGTGAATCCTTACCTAGCGTTGATGCAAAACGATTGGAAACATCGAATAGCACGTATTCGTGCAAATTATCTATGGAAAGAACGATTGCGGGAGCCGGGAAGTGAATCCTTACCTAACGTTGATGCAAAACGATTGGAAACATCGAACATCACGTATTCGTGCCAATTATCCAATCGTTTTGCATCGACGGTAGGTAAGGATTCCACTTCCCAGGTCCCGCAATCGATCTTTCTATCGATAATTTGCACGAATACGTGATGTTCGATGTTTCCAATCGTTTTGCATCGACGGTAGGGAAGGATTCACTTCCCGGCTCCCGCAATCGTTCTTACCATCGATAATTTGCACGAATACGTGCTATTCGATGTTTCCAATCGTTTTGCATCAACGTTAGGTAAGGATTCACTTCCCGGCTCCCGCAATCGTTCTTTCCATCGATAATTTGCACGAATACGTGCTATTCGATGTTTCCAATCGTTTTGCATCGACGGTAGGTAAGGATTCACTTCCCAGCTCCCGCAATCGTTGTTTCTATCGATAATTAGCACGAATACGTAATGTTCGATTTTTCAATCGTTTTGCATCAGCGGTAGGTAAGGATTCACTTCCCGGCTCCCGCAATCGTTCTTACCATCGATAATTTGCACGAATACGTGCTATTCGATGTTTCCAATCGTTTTGCATCAACGGTAGGTTAGTATTCACTTCCCAGCTCCCGCAAACGTTCTTTCTATGGATAATTTACACGAATACGTAATGTTCGATGTTTGCAATCGTTTTGCATCAACGTTAGGTAAGGATTCACTTCCCAGCTCCCTACTGCTTACCCTAATGCTTACCTACCGTTGATGCAAAACGATTCGAAATATCGAACATTACGTATTCGTGCAAATTATCGATAGAAAGAACGATGCGGGAGCTGGGAAGTGAATCCTTACCTACCGTCGATGCAAAACGATTGGAAACATCGAATAGCACGTATTCGTGCAAATTATCGATGGAAAGAACGATTGCGGGAGCTGGGAAGTGAATGCTTACCTAACGTTGATGCAAAACGATTGGAAACATCGAACATAACGTATTCGTGCAAATTATCGATAGAAAGAACGATTGCGGGAGCTGGGAAGTGAATCCTTACCTACCGTCGATGCAAAACGATTGGAAACTTCGAATAGCACGTATTCGTGCAAATTATCGATGGTAAGAACGATTGCGGGAGCCGG
This sequence comes from Nomada ferruginata, assembly GCA_963583965.1. NCBI lineage: Eukaryota > Metazoa > Arthropoda > Insecta > Hymenoptera > Apidae > Nomada > Nomada ferruginata. Next base: position 4,164,199 of record OY757218.1, read on the forward strand.
GAAGTGAATCCTTACCTACCGTTGATGCAAAACGATTGAAAACATCGAACATTACGTATTCGTGCTAATTATCGATAGAAACAACGATTGCGGGAGCTGGGAAGTGAATCCTTACCTACCGTCGATGCAAAACGATTGGAAACATCGAACATCACGTATTCGTGCAAATTATCGATGGAAAGAACGATTGCGGGAGCTGGGAAGTGAATCCTTACCTAGCGTTGATGCAAAACGATTGGAAACATCGAATAGCACGTATTCGTGCAAATTATCTATGGAAAGAACGATTGCGGGAGCCGGGAAGTGAATCCTTACCTAACGTTGATGCAAAACGATTGGAAACATCGAACATCACGTATTCGTGCCAATTATCCAATCGTTTTGCATCGACGGTAGGTAAGGATTCACTTCCCAGGTCCCGCAATCGATCTTTCTATCGATAATTTGCACGAATACGTGATGTTCGATGTTTCCAATCGTTTTGCATCGACGGTAGGTAAGGATTCACTTCCCGGCTCCCGCAATCGTTCTTACCATCGATAATTTGCACGAATACGTGCTATTCGATGTTTCCAATTGTCACGTTCCAGGTTACTTCCGGAAGAGACATACTGTACGCACGCAGGATGAGGAACGGAAATTGAATGGGGAAGGTGAACGTAGGTTCTCGGGGTCGAATTCAAGATTCGCGCACGCCGAGAGGAAAGGTAAGTAGAGAAAAGGAAGAATCTCGGGGTCGAATGCAAGATTCGCGCACGCCGAGAGGAAAGGTAAGTAAAGGAAAAGGAAGAATCTCGGGGTCGAATACAAAATTCGCGCACGCCGAGAGGAAAGGTAAGTAGATAAAATTAAGAATCTCGGGGTCGAATGCAAGATTCGCGCACGCCGAGAGGAAAGGTAAGTAAAGGAAAAGGAAGAATCTCGGGGTCGAATACAAAATTCGCGCACGCCGAGAGGAAAGGTAAGTAGATAAAATTAGGAATCTCGGGGTCGAATGCAAGATTCGCGCACGCCGAGAGGAAAGGTAAGTAAAGAAAGGAAAGGAAATACCTCGGGGTCGAATGCAAGATTCGCGCACGCCGAGAGGAAAGGTAAGTAAAGAAAGGAAAGGAAATACCTCGGGGTCGAATGCAAGATTCGCGCACGCCGAGAGGAAAGGTAAGTAAAGAAAAAGGAAGAATCTCGGGGTCGAATGCAAGATTCGCGCACGCCGAGAGGAAAGGTAAGTAAAGAAAGGAAAGGAAATACCTCGGGGTCGAATGCAAGATTCGCGCACGCCGAGAGGAAAGGTAAGTAAAGAAAGGAAAGGAAATACCTCGGGGTCGAATGCAAGATTCGCGCACGCCGAGAGGAAAGGTAAGTAAAGAAAGGAAAGGAAATACCTCGGGGTCGAATGCAAGATTCGCGCACGCCGAGAGGAAAGGTAAGTAAAGAAAAAGGAAGAATCTCGGGGTCGAATGCAAGATTCGCGCACGCCGAGAGGAAAGGTAAGTAAAGAAAGGAAAGGAAATACCTCGGGGTCGAATGCAAGATTCGCGCACGCCGAGAGGAAAGGTAAGTAAAGAAAAAGGAAGAATCTCGGGGTCGAATGCAAGATTCGCGCACGCCGAGAGGAAAGGTAAGTAAAGAAAGGAAAGGAAATACCTCGGGGTCGAATGCAAGATTCGCGCACGCCGAGAGGAAAGGTAAGTAAAGAAAGGAAAGGAAATACCTCGGGGTCGAATGCAAGATTCGCGCACGCCGAGAGGAAAGGTAAGTAAAGAAAGGAAAGGAAATACCTCGGGGTCGAATGCAAGATTCGCGCACGCCGAGAGGAAAGGTAAGTAAAGGAAAAGGAAGGGAAAGGAAGTTAGGAGTGCCGTACTATTACTGCGGAAGGATTGATCTGCAGCAATACCAATTCCTCGGATTCCAAACAATATTGAGAAATGTGAACGAAACCTCGTAAGGAACGAAATAATAAAACGACTCACCGAGCTGCAATGTCGGGTTTGCGATCCTCGGGTAGACACGTATAATTTTTACCATCGGGTGAGCACCTCGAGTACTTGTCCCGATTGTACTTGCCACAGCTCTTCCGCTGTTATTTCGAAGTACTGTTCTGTGCACTCTGCGCACTGAGATGCTGGGCGGATGGAGGAGATTTCGTTGTTGCAGTGTGCACAAATGGAAATGCGTTGGGCTTCTTCGGCAGTGCTCATGTCATGCCAACCTCCTGATTGATATGCTTGTCCTTGTATGGGGGTCAACTGATTGTAACAGTTGATGCAAATTCGGCCCCAGTCGCTTATGTATATTCCTACTGTGGCGATAGTGGAACACCAAATGTCTAGCAGGGGTTTATAAATCTCTGGATAATCAGAGGGAAGGACGCCGTCCCAGGGACCCTGAAATTCCTGGTCCTCCTCTTCTTCGGCTTCTTCCCAAATATTGTAAGGGAGCTGCATTCGATAAATAATGCTGTGGTGCTGCGCGAAAGTTTCTTGAGGTTCACTGGCTTATTGTATTTATTAGAATAAGTCAAGAATACTTCGAAGTTCGTTGAGGTATTTATTGAAATAAGTCGTGAAATAATTCTATGTTCCTTAAGGTATTTATTGAAATAAATCGTGAAATTATTCTAAGTTCCTTAAGGTATGTATCGAAATAAGTCGTGAAATAATTCTATGTTCATTAAGGTATTTATTGAAATAAATCGTGGAATTAATTCTATGTTCCTTAAGGTATTTATTGAAATAAATCGTGAAATTATTCTAAATTCTTTAAGATATTTATCGAAATAAATCGCGGAATTATTCTATGTTCCTTAAGGTATTTATTGAAATAAATCGTGAAATTATTCTAAGTTCTTTAAGATATTTATCGAAATAAATCGTGGAATTATTCTATGTTCTTTAAGATATTTATCGAAATAAGTCGTGAAAGAATTCTATGTTCCTTAAGGTATTTATCGAAATAATTCACTGTATGATTCTAAAATCAAGACCGGTATATCAACGTTCACTGTCACTTGTAGATTGATTCACTGATGTGTAGGCGCTTGCTGACGATTGACTACTGAAGATTGACTGCTGATGATTGACTACTGAAGATTGACTGCTGATGATTGACTACTGAAGATTGACTGCTGATGATTGACTACTGACTATTCAGGTGGTGCCGGCTTATTTATACCCATCCCTGGAATCTCTGGTATGCGAGGAATGTCTGGTATGCGTGGTATGTCTGGTATGCGTGGTATGCGTGGTATGTCTGGTATGCGTGGTATGCGTGGTATGTTGACTGCTACTGGAGTCGATTGCTCTGGAATGCCAGTGATCCTCAACCGGCAGGGGTTCTCCATTGTACCGAGATTGGTTAAAATAAATTATATTAGTTAATTACAATATTGTTATATGGTGAATTCGGATAGGTTGTTTGATGATATCGTTTTGTAATAAAATATTGTAATAAATTGTATTGGTTAATTATGCGTCTTTTGTATTGTAGGTTCGGGTGTGTTATTTGATTTGATCATATTGTAGCGATATACTCGAGAGGATTCGAAAGGGGTTTTCTTCCTCGTGGAGTGAGGGCTTCTCTTGGGACGCGAAAGGGGTTTCTTCCTCGTGGAGTGAGGGCTTCTCTTGGGACGCAAAAGGGGTTTCTTCCTCGTGGAGTGAGGGCTTCTCTTGGGACGCAAAAGGGGTTTCTTCCTCGTGGAGTGAGGGCTTCTCTCGAGTGTCGTTGTTCTTCGTTTAAGGTAATGGTGTTTTGTGTAGCGATGAGTTGGAATATTTAGAGATTTTATTTGTTTGCAGGTAGTCGGTGATGAGAAGAGAAATATAAGGTGAGTATCTTATGAGAGGAATTTATTTGTTCGAAAGCAGTCGATGATGAGAAATGTAATGTAAGGTAAGTATCTCGTTTGACTAGCGATGGGTAGGAGTAATAAGAGAGTTTATTTGTTCACAGGTAATCGATGATGAGAAGCGCAACATAAGGTAAGTACCTCGTTTGACTAGCGATGGGTTGGAGTAATAAGAGAGTTTGTTTGTTCACAGGCAGTGGATATAGTAAATAAAGGAAGAAAAATGTGAGCCGACATGCGGCAAAAAAATGACGGCACGTCACACCTCCCCCCTTATTTTAAGAAATGCCTGCATTTCTTTAGCGGGAGACGTGGCTTGAACGAAAAATAACCTTTTCCCTTAATCCTGTATTAGTAGCAGGTAAAGGATATTCAATGAAATTGTTTTCCCTTATGTGAAGTGAAATTTATGTATGTTTAAATAAAATAAAAGCTTGTTTCCGTTTATTGCTTTTGCGTTGTGATTTCATAAAATAATTATAACCTTGCCTGATAACTAAAAATATATATTTTTTTTTTTTTTATTATTGTATCAGAGTAAAACAAATCAGTGTAAAATTAAGTTATGTCTCCTTAATTAGACGGATTAAAATTGAGGGTGGAGTATTTCGGAACGAACCGTCTTTGTTTTCTCTCGTTGTTAGTAGGAGATATATTGATTAAACTATAATTATTTTCATTAGTTGAACGAAATGAACTTAGTAATTATTTTGAAAAGAATAAAAGTTTAACATGTTAGAATGGTTAATAAGAAGGTAAGTATTGCATGATAAAAATAAAATAAAATGGATATATTTGTGGGCTCAGTAAATGGTGGACGTCGCATTGCCGCAGGGGCAGTCCAGCGATTACATCACAGCTCCCTGGTAATTAAATTATTTGTTTTCTTTTTGTGTTTTTGAATTTTTTTGTTATAGTAGGTTAGCTTAGGCTTAGCAAAAATTGAATTTAGGAATAAGTAATAGTGTTAATAATTAAGTAGGGTAGATATAAGGAAGATTAATATAGTATGAATTAAACGTAGGATTAATTAATAAGGTTAAATAATTAAGGTAAATCGTTAAAGTCGAGCAGGATGTCGAGCCACTCGAGCTGCGCCGATTCCTGCTCGACTGGAGGAGCATTTGGGGTATGCGCGGGGGTGAAGTGTATGTCGCACACTTCTAATAATACCGATTCCTCTAAAGCGCCGTGCTCTACTCGGAAGGCGGTGGAGGTGTCCAACACTTCAATGACTGGCGGGGGTGGCGGAATCGTCGCCTGTAAGGCAAATTGAACCATTGCCGCCGGTTCCTGCGGGTGATGAACAGGTGGCATACTCACCTCTAGATGTGCCAGGGAACGTTTAAAATGCTCGTCGACGGCGGTGGCTGCGTCGCCTTCGTGGTAAGTGATAATTGTGCAAGTGTCACTTACAACTTCCACGCGAGTCTCGGTTTTCGCCTGTTCCGTGGTCGGTACGGTGGCGGTTCTCGTGGGCGATTCCATTATCGGGGCTTCCGCGTTGACCGGGGACCGTACAAACGAAATTTTTCTTCTGGCCGGCAAAATTTCGTCCACTAAAATTTTAGGGAGCGCCTTACGGCGTGTTAATGGTGGAATTTTCTTCCTGGCTGCGCGGCAATAAGTGCCGGCAGCCTTGCAGCGTTTTCGGTTGCGGTTGTTTCCGGGCATGGTTGTACTCGAATGGTGAAACACGTGGCGCGGACTCGCACTTATAGGAGAGTTGGAATGCGAAGAATGTTAGTATGCTAGGAATGCTAAGAATGTTGGTATGCCAGGAATGCTAAGAATGTTGGTATGCCAGGAATGCTAAGAATGTTGGTATGCCAGGAATGTCGCGTATTTCTGCAGTGGTTCTCAACCTATTGTGACTTTTATCGAAATATTATTAATGTGGCGGGTTGGCTAAGGTTTAACACAACTATATATGTATATACATTCGTTTCACTTCGTAATCCTAAGTTATATTTACATGACTGATATATACATATACGCCTATATCTGTATCTTATTATTGGTGTTTTTGTATTAATTTTAATGTAAATTAAATAAGATATCAATTTTTATGTAAGTGTAATTTTTTAGAGTATATAGTGTATAGGTATAAGGGGAGGAGCGATATCCGAAGGGATATCGACGCGTGTTGATAGTTTGTATTAAATTTTTGCAAGTGCGAGACTGTGATGAAGGGCGATAAGGGGGAGGGGCGATATCCAAGGGGATATCGACGTGCGGTGTTAATTCAGATTTGATCCTGAGAATTATTTTGGAGAAAATTAGAAATACCGTCTGAAAGAAATGAAAATTAAAAGGGGGGGAGAAAAAGGGGGAGCGATATCCAAGAGGATATCGACACGTAGAATTTAATTGGTGTTTCAAGATTTGTCGTGGGTAAATTTAGTGCTACTGGCGGTATGTAAAAAGGGGGAAAGGGGGGAGCGATATCCAAGAGGATATCGATACGTGTTGATTTTTAGTGGGTGATTTTCCGCGCTTTGTTCGCATGAATAACCTTGTAGCTGTTATTCCACGAAATCTTTAGGTTGTGCTGAGGAAGTACTTCAATGACCTTGTGCGGGCCAGTGTAATGATCCGCGAATTTACCCTTGCGGCTATTTTTTATTACAAACACCTCGTCTCCGGCTTGGAAGGTTTCCTCGTTTATACGACGATCGTAATACATTTTGTACCTTTCTTTAGCGCGTTTTAATCTATCCGCGGCGAGATTTTGTAATTCATTAATGCACTCCGTTAATCGCGAGAGGTAACCCCCGTAGGTTTCGTCGTCTGGGGGTTCGACCGGCCGCTGTTGGGCGGGGACCCGTGCTATTTTTCCGAAGACTAATTCATGTGGAGTATAGCCCGTACCTTCATGGAAACTTGTATTGTAGGAGAATGCCGCGAGATCGGTCCAGCTATCCCAATCGTCGTTTTGACTCACGTACATTTTCAAAAATTCTACTAACACTATATGAGATCTTTCTAAGGATCCATTTGATTGGGGATGGAACGCGGTGGTCTTACATTGTGCGATCCTGAATTTACGGGCAATGGTTTTCATAAACGCGCTGATGAAGTTCGATCCTTGGTCGGTGAGAACGGCTTTTGGTGCGCCGAATCGGCATATTAAATTCTTTATGAAGGCGTCGGCAACTTCCAGGGAGGTGGTGCCCTTCAGTGGTGCGCATACAAAGTATTTTGTGAGCAGATCTTGCATCGTTAATATGTATGTATTCCCGGATGGTGATATAGGGAGAGGACCTACTATGTCCATACCGATCTTGTCGAATGCTGCCCCAGGGGTGTCGGTTAAAATCATTGGTTGTCGAGTTTTGACCCGTACTAATTTCTTTTTCTGGCACAGCATGCAACTTTTTATGTATATCCTCACTTGTTGCTTCAATCCTTGCCAGTAATAATTTTGGCGGATTCTTTTTATCGTTTTTGTTACTCCTCTGTGTCCTCCTACGGCTGAAGAGTGGTTGTCTTGAATAATGGGTAACCTTAGAATTGCGTCGGGTATTTGCACCGTTTGCGTGCAAATTGTTAGTTGTAAGTTTTCCTCTATTAGTTTAGAGCGTATTTCGTATATTATTTCTTCCCAGGTGAGGGTTCCAATTTGCGGAGTTTTTGCGATGCTTGCTGATGACAATCGCAATTCTCGTACGACGTCCTTCAATGAATCGGTAGCACTATGGAAGATTCCTGGATCCACTGGGAAGTTGGCTTTCTCCTTGACGACTAGGCCAATGACCGTTTTTCCTCTGTGTTTCAGTACGCGTGCTCGCCCGAGCGTGAGGTCTCTTCTAATAGGGAGATCTGCGTGCCTTCTTAGATTCTCTCCTCCATTGTCACAGGGGTTGCCATCTGCGGCCAAAAAGATTATTACGGGCCCGTGTTGGACGACCAAGGGGTCCGGACTGACGCGAATGGTGCCGCTGTAGTTCGGGTTTTGCGGAGTGGTTTCCGGTTGGTCGCTATCCGTGAGGCCATCGTCCGATTCTCCTGTAGAGTCGTCGTCTATACTGACGGGGAGATTAGGAGGCGTATCAGTTCCTTCTTCTGGATGCATTTCGGTTCGGCTGATAGGCTGAAATTCTGGTTCAGCTCTGCTGGTGGATGGCGTATTGCGGACTGATTGTAGCGGTGGCGTCGGTTCCATGTCCGAGATATCTTTGTGTTGGAGTCTCCTCGGAGGGTTGGGGTGACTAAAAATAGGTTCGTCCGAGTCTGTAGAGCTTTCTCGTCCTGTTTCCCAATGCAAATGTACGGGTCCATGATATCTGGGCCGTTTTCTGTTTTCAGGTCCGAGGAATAGTTCTGCGTCTGAGTCGGAACTCGATCGTGGGCGGATAGGACAGGTAACTGCTGTCGTTTTTTCGGGGGGATTACGGGAGAGCGCGTCGGCTACCTTATTAGATTTCCCCGGTTGGTATTGTATTTCATAATCGAATTCGGCTAGTTTTAGCCGCCATCGAACGAGTCGGGACGTTGGGTCCTTGACTCTATGGAGCCAGACCAACGGCTGGTGATCCGTGTATAGGATGAATTTTTTTCCGTATAGGTATGGTCGGAAATGGCTGGTGCAGTATACTATTGCAAGGAGTTCCTTCTCGATGGTGGAGTAATTCACTTCAGCTTGGCACAGCAGTCTGGATGCATATGCAAGGGGGAGTTCCTTATCCGCGTAAGTTTGAGAAATTACGCCTCCCACAGCATAATCGGACGCGTCCGTCGTGAGGTGGAATTCCTTTTCGAAGTCGGGAAATTGCAAAATAGGTTCACTGACCAACTTGTCCTTGAGATACTCGAAGGATTTTTGTTGCTGCACATCCCAAACGAAGGTTGTCCCCTTTCTAAGGAGTGTCGTGAGGGGTCGCGCTTCCTTCGAGAAGTCTGGGATAAATCGCCTATAATACCCGGTCAATCCTAGGAATTGTTTAATACCTTTTGATGTGCGGGGTGCAGGATAATTCGTGACGGAGATTATCTTCTGAGGATCGGGTCTTACGCCGTCCTGCGTGAGGACGTGGCCCAGATACGCCACTTCCTTTCGTAAAAATTGGCATTTACAGGGTTGTAATTTTAGGTTAGCTTCGCGCAGCCTATTGGCGAGCCTTCGAAATTTGATTTCGTGTTCACTAATTGAACTGCAATAGATAACAATATCATCTAAGTAGACGAACATTTCGGACCCTTGCAGCCCTGAAAGGACGTGATCCATAAGTCGCTGGAACGTCGCGGGTGCGTTGCGTAATCCGAAAGGCATTCTTGAGAATTCGTAATGCCCGTGTGGGGCCGAGAACGCAGTTTTCTGCGCGTGTTCTGGTTTCATAGGGATTTGGTGAAAACCAGAAACAAGATCGAACACTGAAAAATACTTGGCGCTGCCGAGCTGATCGAGTATATCTATAATATTTGGGAGCGGGTACGCGTCTGGAACTGTTTTTTGATTAAGGTGGCGATAGTCAATCACCATTCTCCATTTTCGTTTCCCGTCGGCTCCTGGCTTTTTTGGAACTATCCAGAGAGGCGAACTGTACGGGGAGACGGATGGTTTGATAATTTCCTTCTTCAGCAGTTCCTCCATTTGTGTACGGATTTCTTCCTTGTGAATAGGAGGGAAGCGGTATTGTTTAGTAAACACCGGAATCGAGTCTGTGGTTTCTATGGAGTGGCTAATGGCGTGCGTATGGCCTAGGGGTTCGCTGGGCAAGTGGAATACGTCTTCATATTTGCTGACGAGTTGTCGGACGTGATCCTCTTCTTCCCGATTGAGGTCCTTCGGGGATATGAGGTCAAGTATCTCTGCAACTCGTGTTTGTTGGGTGAGCTCGTCCCTGTAAGGGGTTTCGCCGGGGGTGGACCCTTGTAATCCTTCTGTGGGGTTAATTTGATATGCTACCTTCTGATCCGCAATTTGGCATACGAGGGGTGTGGACCTTTGTCCGTTTCGCTGGGTTCTTCCTTCTATGAGGGTTTCGCTAAGGGGGATGGGCCGGTTGCCCTTTTGAGAGTGGGGGTTCATCGTGTCTTCGGTTTGCTTCGGAGTCACGGCTTCCTCGGTATGCTTCACTTGGGGGTACGTTATGGGAGCTTCTTCAAATTTCTCCAGCTGGACTGGGGGTATCCGGATAATCGCCGGTTGCTCGTTGGTGTTAATGATTCGTATATTTGCCTTGCCATCCTGGTTTCGCACTAGGGCTTGTCCTGCGTATAGCCCTTCTCCTATGTCTATGCGTGGAATATATCCTTCCTCGATTTCAGGGTTAGTAACTGTCGCTTGTGCGACCACGCTGGTTCTCGGGGGTACTGTTACTTCGTCGATTTTGTTGAAAGGGACGAAATTGCCATTAAACGCTAGCCATCTATTTTTGAAATCCACCGTTACTCCACTTTCGGTTAGGAATCCCGAACCCAATAACCCTTGATAGCGTAGGGGTATAGTGTCTTCAACGACGTGAAATTGTACGGGGTAGTTGAATAAATTTGCTGTGAGGGTGCCTAGGGTGGGCACCATGTTTTCGGTGATTCCGATTAAATCGATTACGTTGTCCCTGTCGATCTCGCAGGGCGTCGTGATGCACGATTGTTTTATTAAGTTTACCTCTGCTCCCGTGTCGATCATCAAGTCCGTGGGAAAGTTTAATTGCGGGCTGCGGACGTTGATGGAGGGAACATTGTTGTAGGGGGAGAGGTGCACCTTGGCGATTCTGGGCGGAGTTGGTTCGTAGGCCGGAATGTATTTATCGGATGCGCATTTGTCCTGCCCGTTCCACGAGGCGCCTCCCTGTAATCTCGTGGGGGCTGGTCGTTTCCCGACATGTTTTGATCGCGCATTTTCTTACGGCATTCCGCGGCCAAGTGCCCTATTCTCCCGCAGTAGTTGCAGGTTCGCGTCTCAGGTCGACGTGGCGTATTATGATCCGTCGTTGGGTGTAGACGGTCGAAACCTCTTTCGTTATATCGTTCCGGGACCCGCGCAAGGGGCGGATGATTATTAGTCGGGTAGGTCCTGCACGATCGCGCGTCGTGTCCTTCCCGATTGCATAGTTGGCATAGAGTGCGGTGTGTCCTTTCTCCCATAAACCGGCGGCGATCGCGCTCGATCAATTTCGCTACTCGGACCGCTCTGTCGGATGCTTCATCCAAGGACGTCAATGTCGTGGGGTCCATCTGAGTGCGCATTGAAAGGGGAAGTCCGTCTAAAAATGATCTTAACGCTAGCTGATCGACATCGTATAACGCCGTCCTTGAGTTTCGATAATAATCAGCGTCTTCGTCGGTGATGGCGAATTTCAAGTCTTTTACTCTTGAAATATAATCCAAAATGTGTTCATTTCTTCCAATTATGATGTTAGCTAGTTCGCCGCGGTAGTGATCGGAAGTTTTAGCGGGGGCGAACACCGTTTTTAGTCTGCCGATGAATGCGTTAACCGTATCAAAGCAGTAATCCTCCACGACCAAGTACGCGTGGTTTTGTAAACGGTTCCTTAATAAGCGCGCTAACTGAGGTTCGGACGCGGGAGGGATCATTTCTCGAGCTCGTCTGCACGCTCTCGCAAATTGCAGGATCGACATGTTATGTCCATCGAAGCGCGGTACCGTCTCGACGGCATCCTTCAGAGTGACCTGAAGTTTTCCGTACATTGTCGGTTCGATAAACGCGTCGTTACGCGGGTTTCCTTCGCGGTAACCGGAGGCAGGGGTTTCAAAATGTGTTTTAATGCGCTGTTTTCTTGTTAGCGCGTCCACTGCGTCCTGCAGACAGGCTATTTGTTTTGCGAGGTTTTCCAACCCGGAGGCGGTTTGGTGTGTTTGTTCTTCCTGCACCAAATCGTCGGCTGGACTAACAGGTCGCATTTGCTTGTTCATGAATAATTCGTAATGCTCTTCGATTTGAGCTTGTTTTTCGCGCAGGAGATTCAATTTATCTTGCAACGCGGCGGTCGACGCGTCGATGGCTCTGTTAGCATCCTCGACGGGGGTAGCGAGGGGGTTGGATCCGTCGGCGTCACCGTACAGCGACATGGTATTTTATGTATGTGTTTGAGCGAGGTGAACTAATGTATATACATATATTTTGTTTTATATATATGCGCGAGGGGGTTGTGATATGGCGGTTATCTAGTCGTAGGTGATTAATGTTCAGAACACGTATCAAAATTTTGATATTAAAGCGTTTCAAGCTTTAATTGTCGTTTTGAAGGCAATTGTGGGATTGAATTTTCGAATATCCCACCGCTTCAATCTTCGTTTATCGTTTTAAAGGCAATTGTGGGATTGAATTTTCGAATATCCCACCGCTGTCACCAGTTTAATATGTCACGTTCCAGGTTACTTCCGGAAGAGACATACTGTACGCACGCAGGATGAGGAACGGAAATTGAATGGGGAAGGTGAACGTAGGTTCTCGGGGTCGAATTCAAGATTCGCGCACGCCGAGAGCAAAGGTAAGTAGAGAAAAGGAAGAATCTCGGGGTCGAATGCAAGATTCGCGCACGCCGAGAGGAAAGGTAAGTAAAGGAAAAGGAAGAATCTCGGGGTCGAATACAAAATTCGCGCACGCCGAGAGGAAAGGTAAGTAGATAAAATTAAGAATCTCGGGGTCGAATGCAAGATTCGCGCACGCCGAGAGGAAAGGTAAGTAAAGGAAAAGGAAGAATCTCGGGGTCGAATACAAAATTCGCGCACGCCGAGAGGAAAGGTAAGTAGATAAAATTAAGAATCTCGGGGTCGAATGCAAGATTCGCGCACGCCGAGAGGAAAGGTAAGTAAAGAAAGGAAAGGAAATACCTCGGGGTCGAATGCAAGATTCGCGCACGCCGAGAGGAAAGGTAAGTAAAGAAAGGAAAGGAAATACCTCGGGGTCGAATGCAAGATTCGCGCACGCCGAGAGGAAAGGTAAGTAAAGAAAAAGGAAGAATCTCGGGGTCGAATGCAAGATTCGCGCACGCCGAGAGGAAAGGTAAGTAAAGAAAGGAAAGGAAATACCTCGGGGTCGAATGCAAGATTCGCGCACGCCGAGAGGAAAGGTAAGTAAAGAAAGGAAAGGAAATACCTCGGGGTCGAATGCAAGATTCGCGCACGCCGAGAGGAAAGGTAAGTAAAGAAAGGAAAGGAAATACCTCGGGGTCGAATGCAAGATTCGCGCACGCCGAGAGGAAAGGTAAGTAAAGAAAAAGGAAGAATCTCGGGGTCGAATGCAAGATTCGCGCACGCCGAGAGGAAAGGTAAGTAAAGAAAGGAAAGGAAATACCTCGGGGTCGAATGCAAGATTCGCGCACGCCGAGAGGAAAGGTAAGTAAAGAAAAAGGAAGAATCTCGGGGTCGAATGCAAGATTCGCGCACGCCGAGAGGAAAGGTAAGTAAAGAAAGGAAAGGAAATACCTCGGGGTCGAATGCAAGATTCGCGCACGCCGAGAGGAAAGGTAAGTAAAGAAAGGAAAGGAAATACCTCGGGGTCGAATGCAAGATTCGCGCACGCCGAGAGGAAAGGTAAGTAAAGAAAGGAAAGGAAATACCTCGGGGTCGAATGCAAGATTCGCGCACGCCGAGAGGAAAGGTAAGTAAAGGAAAAGGAAGGGAAAGGAAGTTAGGAGTGCCGTACTATTACTGCGGAAGGATTGATCTGCAGCAATACCAATTCCTCGGATTCCAAACAATATTGAGAAATGTGAACGAAACCTCGTAAGGAACGAAATAATAAAACGACTCACCGAGCTGCAATGTCGGGTTTGCGATCCTCGGGTAGACACGTATAATTTTTACCATCGGGTGAGCACCTCGAGTACTTGTCCCGATTGTACTTGCCACAGCTCTTCCGCTGTTATTTCGAAGTACTGTTCTGTGCACTCTGCGCACTGAGATGCTGGGCGGATGGAGGAGATTTCGTTGTTGCAGTGTGCACAAATGGAAATGCGTTGGGCTTCTTCGGCAGTGCTCATGTCATGCCAACCTCCTGATTGATATGCTTGTCCTTGTATGGGGGTCAACTGATTGTAACAGTTGATGCAAATTCGGCCCCAGTCGCTTATGTATATTCCTACTGTGGCGATAGTGGAACACCAAATGTCTAGCAGGGGTTTATAAATCTCTGGATAATCAGAGGGAAGGACGCCGTCCCAGGGACCCTGAAATTCCTGGTCCTCCTCTTCTTCGGCTTCTTCCCAAATATTGTAAGGGAGCTGCATTCGATAAATAATGCTGTGGTGCTGCGCGAAAGTTTCTTGAGGTTCACTGGCTTATTGTATTTATTAGAATAAGTCAAGAATACTTCGAAGTTCGTTGAGGTATTTATTGAAATAAGTCGTGAAATAATTCTATGTTCCTTAAGGTATTTATTGAAATAAATCGTGAAATTATTCTAAGTTCCTTAAGGTATGTATCGAAATAAGTCGTGAAATAATTCTATGTTCATTAAGGTATTTATTGAAATAAATCGTGGAATTAATTCTATGTTCCTTAAGGTATTTATTGAAATAAATCGTGAAATTATTCTAAATTCTTTAAGATATTTATCGAAATAAATCGCGGAATTATTCTATGTTCCTTAAGGTATTTATTGAAATAAATCGTGAAATTATTCTAAGTTCTTTAAGATATTTATCGAAATAAATCGTGGAATTATTCTATGTTCTTTAAGATATTTATCGAAATAAGTCGTGAAAGAATTCTATGTTCCTTAAGGTATTTATCGAAATAATTCACTGTATGATTCTAAAATCAAGACCGGTATATCAACGTTCACTGTCACTTGTAGATTGATTCACTGATGTGTAGGCGCTTGCTGACGATTGACTACTGAAGATTGACTGCTGATGATTGACTACTGAAGATTGACTGCTGATGATTGACTACTGAAGATTGACTGCTGATGATTGACTACTGACTATTCAGGTGGTGCCGGCTTATTTATACCCATCCCTGGAATCTCTGGTATGCGAGGAATGTCTGGTATGCGTGGTATGTCTGGTATGCGTGGTATGCGTGGTATGTCTGGTATGCGTGGTATGCGTGGTATGTTGACTGCTACTGGAGTCGATTGCTCTGGAATGCCAGTGATCCTCAACCGGCAGGGGTTCTCCATTGTACCGAGATTGGTTAAAATAAATTATATTAGTTAATTACAATATTGTTATATGGTGAATTCGGATAGGTTGTTTGATGATATCGTTTTGTAATAAAATATTGTAATAAATTGTATTGGTTAATTATGCGTCTTTTGTATTGTAGGTTCGGGTGTGTTATTTGATTTGATCATATTGTAGCGATATACTCGAGAGGATTCGAAAGGGGTTTTCTTCCTCGTGGAGTGAGGGCTTCTCTTGGGACGCGAAAGGGGTTTCTTCCTCGTGGAGTGAGGGCTTCTCTTGGGACGCAAAAGGGGTTTCTTCCTCGTGGAGTGAGGGCTTCTCTTGGGACGCAAAAGGGGTTTCTTCCTCGTGGAGTGAGGGCTTCTCTCGAGTGTCGTTGTTCTTCGTTTAAGGTAATGGTGTTTTGTGTAGCGATGAGTTGGAATATTTAGAGATTTTATTTGTTTGCAGGTAGTCGGTGATGAGAAGAGAAATGTAAGGTGAGTATCTTATGAGAGGAATTTATTTGTTCGAAAGCAGTCGATGATGAGAAATGTAATGTAAGGTAAGTATCTCGTTTGACTAGCGATGGGTAGGAGTAATAAGAGAGTTTATTTGTTCACAGGTAATCGATGATGAGAAGCGCAACATAAGGTAAGTACCTCGTTTGACTAGCGATGGGTTGGAGTAATAAGAGAGTTTGTTTGTTCACAGGCAGTGGATATAGTAAATAAAGGAAGAAAAATGTGAGCCGACATGCGGCAAAAAAATGACGGCACGTCACACAATCGTTTTGCATCAACGTTAGGTAAGGATTCACTTCCCGGCTCCCGCAATCGTTCTTTCCATCGATAATTTGCACGAATACGTGCTATTCGATGTTTCCAATCGTTTTGCATCGACGGTAGGTAAGGATTCACTTCCCAGCTCCCGCAATCGTTGTTTCTATCGATAATTAGCACGAATACGTAATGTTCGATTTTTCAATCGTTTTGCATCAGCGGTAGGTAAGGATTCACTTCCCGGCTCCCGCAATCGTTCTTACCATCGATAATTTGCACGAATACGTGCTATTCGATGTTTCCAATCGTTTTGCATCAACGGTAGGTTAGTATTCACTTCCCAGCTCCCGCAAACGTTCTTTCTATGTATAATTTACACGAATACGTAATGTTCGATGTTTGCAATCGTTTTGCATCAACGTTAGGTAAGGATTCACTTCCCAGCTCCCTACTGCTTACCCTAATGCTTACCTACCGTTGATGCAAAACGATTGGAAATATCGAACATTACGTATTCGTGCAAATTATCGATAGAAAGAACGATGCGGGAGCTGGGAAGTGAATCCTTACCTACCGTCGATGCAAAACGATTGGAAACATCGAATAGCACGTATTCGTGCAAATTATCGATGGAAAGAACGATTGCGGGAGCCGGGAAGTGAATGCTTACCTAACGTTGATGCAAAACGATTGGAAACATCGAACATAACGTATTCGTGCAAATTATCGATAGAAAGAACGATTGCGGGAGCTGGGAAGTGAATCCTTACCTACCGTCGATGCAAAACGATTGGAAACTTCGAATAGCACGTATTCGTGCAAATTATCGATGGTAAGAACGATTGCGGGAGCCGGGAAGTGAATCCTTACCTACCGTTGATGCAAAACGATTGAAAACATCGAACATTACGTATTCGTGCTAATTATCGATAGAAACAACGATTGCGGGAGCTGGGAAGTGAATCCTTACCTACCGTCGATGCAAAACGATTGGAAACATCGAACATCACGTATTCGTGCAAATTATCGATGGAAAGAACGATTGCGGGAGCTGGGAAGTGAATCCTTACCTAGCGTTGATGCAAAACGATTGGAAACATCGAATAGCACGTATTCGTGCAAATTATCTATGGAAAGAACGATTGCGGGAGCCGGGAAGTGAATCCTTACCTAACGTTGATGCAAAACGATTGGAAACATCGAACATCACGTATTCGTGCCAATTATCCAATCGTTTTGCATCGACGGTAGGTAAGGATTCACTTCCCAGCTCCCGCAATGGTTCTTTCCATCGATAATTTGCACGAATACGTGCCATTCGATGTTTCCAATCGTTTTGCATCGACGGTAGGTAAGGATTCACTTCCCAGCTCCCGCAATCGTTGTTTCTATCGATAATTAGCACGAATACGTAATGTTCGATGTTTTCAATCGTTTTGCATCAACGGTAGGTAAGGATTCACTTCCCGGCTCCCGCAATCGTTCTTACCATCGATAATTTGCACGAAATTCCGAACATAACGTATTCGTGCAAATTATCCATAGAAAGAACGATTGCGGGAGCCGGGAAGTGATTCCTTACCTACCGTTGATGCAAAACGATTGCAAACATCGAACATTACGTATTCGTGCAAATTATCCATAGAAAGAACGTTTGCCGGAGCTGGGAAGTGAATACTTACCTACCGTTGATGCAAAACGATTGGAAACATCGAATAGCACGTATTCGTGCAAATTATCGATGGTAAGAACGATTGCGGGAGCCGGGATGTGAATCCTTACCTAACGTTGATGCAAAACGATTGGAAACATCGAACATCACGTATTCGTGCAAATTATCGATAGAAAGAACGATTGCGGGAGCTGGGAAGTGAATCCTTACCTACCGTTGATGCAAAACGATTGGAAACATCGAATAGCACGTATTCGTGCAAATTATCGATGGTAAGAACGATTGCGGGAGCCGGGAAGTGAATCCTTACCTACCGTTGATGCAAAACGATTGAAAAATCGAACATTACGTATTCGTGCTAATTATCGATAGAAACAACGATTGCGGCAGCTGGGAAGTGAATCCTTACCTACCGTCGATGCAAAACGATTGCAAACATCGAATAGCACGTATTCGTGCAAATTATCGATGGAAAGAACGATTGCGGGAGCCGGGAAGTGAATCCTTACCTAACGTTGATGCAAAACGATTGGAAACAACGAATAGCACGTATTCGTGCAAATTATCGATGGTAAGAACGATTGCGGGAGCCGGGAAGTGAATCCTTACCTACCGTCGATGCAAAACGATTGGAAACATCGAACATCACGTATTCGTGCAAATTATCGATAGAAAGATCGATTGCGGGACCTGGGAAGTGAATCCTTACCTACCGTCGATGCAAAACGATTGGATAATTGGCACGAATACGTGATGTTCGATGTTTCCAATCGTTTTGCATCAACGTTAGGTAAGGATTCACTTCCCGGCTCCCGCAATCGTTCTTTCCATCGATAATTTGCACGAATACGTGCTATTCGATGTTTCCAATCGTTTTGCATCGACGTTAGGTAAGGATTCACTTCCCGGCTCCCGCAATCGTTCTTTCTATCGATAATTGGCACGAATACGTGATGTTCGATGTTTCCAATCGTTTTGCATCAACGTTAGGTAAGGATTCACTTCCCGGTTCCCGCAATCGTTCTTTCCATCGATAATTTGCACGAATACGTGATGTTCGATGTTTCCAATCGTTTTGCATCAACGTTAGGTAAGGATTCACTTCCCAGCTCCCGCAATCGTTCTTTCCATCGATAATTTGCACGAATACGTGCCATTCGATGTTTCCAATCGTTTTGCATCAACGGTAGGTAAGCATACCGTTGATGCAAAACGATTGGAAATATCGAACATTACGTATTCGTGCAAATTATCGATAGAAAGAACGATGCGGGAGCTGGGAAGTGAATCCTTACCTACCGTCGATGCAAAACGATTGGAAACATCGAATAGCACGTATTCGTGCAAATTATCGATGGAAAGAACGATTGCGGGAGCCGGGAAGTGAATGCTTACCTAACGTTGATGCAAAACGATTGGAAACATCGAACATAACGTATTCGTGCAAATTATCGATAGAAAGAACGATTGCGGGAGCTGGGAAGTGAATCCTTACCTACCGTCGATGCAAAACGATTGGAAACTTCGAATAGCACGTATTCGTGCAAATTATCGATGGTAAGAACGATTGCGGGAGCCGGGAAGTGAATCCTTACCTACCGTTGATGCAAAACGATTGAAAACATCGAACATTACGTATTCGTGCTAATTATCGATAGAAACAACGATTGCGGGAGCTGGGAAGTGAATCCTTACCTACCGTCGATGCAAAACGATTGGAAACATCGAACATCACGTATTCGTGCAAATTATCGATGGAAAGAACGATTGCGGGAGCTGGGAAGTGAATCCTTACCTAGCGTTGATGCAAAACGATTGGAAACATCGAATAGCACGTATTCGTGCAAATTATCTATGGAAAGAACGATTGCGGGAGCCGGGAAGTGAATCCTTACCTAACGTTGATGCAAAACGATTGGAAACATCGAACATCACGTATTCGTGCCAATTATCCAATCGTTTTGCATCGACGGTAGGTAAGGATTCACTTCCCAGCTCCCGCAATGGTTCTTTCCATCGATAATTTGCACGAATACGTGCCATTCGATGTTTCCAATCGTTTTGCATCGACGGTAGGTAAGGATTCACTTCCCAGCTCCCGCAATGGTTCTTTCCATCGATAATTTGCACGAATACGTGCCATTCGATGTTTCCAATCGTTGTGCATCAACGGTAGGTAAGCATACCGTTGATTCAAAGCGATTGGAAATTCCGAACATAACGTATTCGTGCAAATTATCGATAGAAAGAACGATTGCGGGAGCTGGGAAGTGAATCCTTACCTAACGTTGATGCAAAACGATTGGAAACATCGAATAGCACGTATTCGTGCAAATTATCTATGGAAAGAACGATTGCGGTAGCCGGGAAGTGAATCCTTACCTACAGTCGATGAAAAACAATTGCAAACATCGAACATTACGTATTCGTGCAAATTATCCATAGAAAGAACGATTGCGGGAGCTGGGAAGTGAATCCTTACCTAACGTTGATGCAAAACGATTGCAAACCTCGAACATTACGTATTCGTGTAAATTATCCATAGAAAGAACGTTTGCGGGAGCTGGGAAGTGAATACTAACCTACCGTTGATGCAAAACGATTGGAAACATCGAATAGCACGTATTCGTGCAAATTATCGATGGTAAGAACGATTGCGGGAGCCGGGAAGTGAATCCTTACCTACCGTTGATGCAAAACGATTGAAAAATCGAACATTACGTATTCGTGCTAATTATCGATAGAAACAACGATTGCGGGAGCTGGGAAGTGAATCCTTACCTACCGTCGATGCAAAACGATTGGAAACATCGAATAGCACGTATTCGTGCAAATTATCGATGGAAAGAACGATTGCGGGAGCCGGGAAGTGAATCCTTACCTAACGTTGATGCAAAACGATTGGAAACATCGAATAGCACGTATTCGTGCAAATTATCGATGGTAAGAACGATTGCGGGAGCCGGGAAGTGAATCCTTACCTACCGTCGATGCAAAACGATTGGAAACATCGAATAGCACGTATTCGTGCAAATTATCGATGGAAAGAACGATTGCGGGAGCCGGGAAGTGAATGCTTACCTAACGTTGATGCAAAACGATTGGAAACATCGAACATCACGTATTCGTGCAAATTATCGATAGAAAGATCGATTGCGGGACCTGGGAAGTGAATCCTTACCTACCGTCGATGCAAAACGATTGGATAATTGGCACGAAAACGTGATGTTCGATGTTTCCAATCGTTTTGCATCAACGTTAGGTAAGGATTCACTTCCCGGCTCCCGCAATCGTTCTTTCCATCGATAATTTGCACGAATACGTGCTATTCGATGTTTCCAATCGTTTTGCATCGACGGTAGGTAAGGATTCACTTCCCAGCTCCCGCAATCGTTCTTTCTATCGATAATTAGCACGAATACGTAATGTTCGATATTTCAATCGTTTTGCATCAACGGTAGGTAAGGATTCACTTCCCGGCTCCCGCAATCGTTCTTTCCATCGATAATTTGCACGAATACGTAATGTTCGATGTTTGCAATTGTTTTTCATCGACTGTAGGTAAGGATTCACTTCCCGGCTCCCGCAATCGTTCTTTCCATAGATAATTTGCACGAATACGTGCTATTCGATGTTTCCAATCGTTTTGCATCGACGGTAGGTAAGGATTCACTTCCCAGCTCCCGCAATCGTTGTTTCTATCGATAATTAGCACGAATACGTAATGTTCGATGTTTCCAATCGTTTTGCATCGACGGTAGGTAAGGATTCACTTCCCAGCTCCCGCAATGGTTCTTTCCATCGATAATTTGCACGAATACGTGCCATTCGATGTTTCCAATCGTTTTGCATCAACGTTAGGTAAGGATTCACTTCCCGGTTCCCGCAATCGTTCTTTCCATCGATAATTTGCACGAATACGTGCTATTCGATGTTTCCAATCGTTTTGCATCGACGGTAGGTAAGGATTCACTTCCCAGCTCCCGCAATCGTTGTTTCTATCGATAATTAGCACGAATACGTAATGTTCGATTTTTCAATCGTTTTGCATCAGCGGTAGGTAAGGATTCACTTCCCGGCTCCCGCAATCGTTCTTTCTATGGATAATTTGCACGAATACGTAATGTTCGATGTTTGCAATTGTTTTTCATCGACTGTAGGTAAGGATTCACTTCCCGGCTACCGCAATCCTTCTTTCCATAGATAATTTGCACGAATACGTGCTATTCGATGTTTCCAATCGTTTTGCATCGACGGTAGGTAAGGATTCACTTCCCAGCTCCCGCAATCGTTGTTTCTATCGATAATTAGCACGAATACGTAATGTTCGATGTTTCCAATCGTTTTGCATCGACGGTAGGTAAGGATTCACTTCCCAGCTCCCGCAATGGTTCTTTCCATCGATAATTTGCACGAATACGTGCCATTCGATGTTTCCAATCGTTTTGCATCAACGTTAGGTAAGGATTCACTTCCCGGTTCCCGCAATCGTTCTTTCCATCGATAATTTGCACGAATACGTGCTATTCGATGTTTCCAATCGTTTTGCATCAACGGTAGGTTAGTATTCACTTCCCAGCTCCCGCAAACGTTCTTTCTATGGATAATTTACACGAATACGTAATGTTCGATGTTTGCAATCGTTTTGCATCAACGTTAGGTAAGGATTCACTTCCCAGCTCCCGCAATCGTTCTTTCTATGGATAATTTGCACGAATACGTAATGTTCGATGTTTGCAATTGTTTTTCATCGACTGTAGGTAAGGATTCACTTCCCGGCTACCGCAATCGTTCTTTCCATAGATAATTTGCACGAATACGTGCTATTCGATGTTTCCAATCGTTTTGCATCAACGTTAGGTAAGGATTCACTTCCCAGCTCCCGCAATCGTTCATTCTATCGATAATTTGCACGAATACGTTATGTTCGGAATTTCCAATCGCTTTGAATCAACGGTATGCTTACCTACCGTTGATGCACAACGATTGGAAACATCGAATGGCACGTATTCGTGCAAATTATCGATGGAAAGAACCATTGCGGGAGCTGGGAAGTGAATCCTTACCTACCGTCGATGCAAAACGATTGGAAACATCGAATGGCACGTATTCGTGCAAATTATCGATGGAAAGAACCATTGCGGGAGCTGGGAAGTGAATCCTTACCTACCGTCGATGCAAAACGATTGGATAATTGGCACGAATACGTGATGTTCGATGTTTCCAATCGTTTTGCATCAACGTTAGGTAAGGATTCACTTCCCGGCTCCCGCAATCGTTCTTTCCATAGATAATTTGCACGAATACGTGCTATTCGATGTTTCCAATCGTTTTGCATCAACGCTAGGTAAGGATTCACTTCCCAGCTCCCGCAATCGTTCTTTCCATCGATAATTTGCACGAATACGTGATGTTCGATGTTTCCAATCGTTTTGCATCGACGGTAGGTAAGGATTCACTTCCCAGCTCCCGCAATCGTTGTTTCTATCGATAATTAGCACGAATACGTAATGTTCGATGTTTTCAATCGTTTTGCATCAACGGTAGGTAAGGATTCACTTCCCGGCTCCCGCAATCGTTCTTACCATCGATAATTTGCACGAATACGTGCTATTCGAAGTTTCCAATCGTTTTGCATCGACGGTAGGTAAGGATTCACTTCCCAGCTCCCGCAATCGTTCTTTCTATCGATAATTTGCACGAATACGTTATGTTCGATGTTTCCAATCGTTTTGCATCAACGTTAGGTAAGCATTCACTTCCCGGCTCCCGCAATCGTTCTTTCCATCGATAATTTGCACGAATACGTGCTATTCGATGTTTCCAATCGTTTTGCATCGACGGTAGGTAAGGATTCACTTCCCAGCTCCCGCATCGTTCTTTCTATCGATAATTTGCACGAATACGTAATGTTCGATATTTCCAATCGTTTTGCATCAACGGTATGCTTACCTACCGTTGATGCAACACGATTGGAAACATCGAATGGCACGTATTCGTGCAAATTATCGATGGAAAGAACGATTGCGGGAGCTGGGAAGTGAATCCTTACCTAACGTTGATGCAAAACGATTGGAAACATCGAACATCACGTATTCGTGCAAATTATCGATGGAAAGAACGATTGCGGGAACCGGGAAGTGAATCCTTACCTAACGTTGATGCAAAACGATTGGAAACATCGAACATCACGTATTCGTGCAAATTATCGATAGAAAGAACGATTGCGGGAGCTGGGAAGTGAATCCTTACCTACCGTCGATGCAAAACGATTGGAAACATCGAACATCACGTATTCGTGCAAATTATCGATGGAAAGAACGATTGCGGGAGCTGGGAAGTGAATCCTTACCTAGCGTTGATGCAAAACGATTGGAAACATCGAATAGCACGTATTCGTGCAAATTATCTATGGAAAGAACGATTGCGGGAGCCGGGAAGTGAATCCTTACCTAACGTTGATGCAAAACGATTGGAAACATCGAACATCACGTATTCGTGCCAATTATCCAATCGTTTTGCATCGACGGTAGGTAAGGATTCACTTCCCAGCTCCCGCAATGGTTCTTTCCATCGATAATTTGCACGAATACGTGCCATTCGATGTTTCCAATCGTTTTGCATCGACGGTAGGTAAGGATTCACTTCCCAGCTCCCGCAATGGTTCTTTCCATCGATAATTTGCACGAATACGTGCCATTCGATGTTTCCAATCGTTGTGCATCAACGGTAGGTAAGCATACCGTTGATTCAAAGCGATTGGAAATTCCGAACATAACGTATTCGTGCAAATTATCGATAGAAAGAACGATTGCGGGAGCTGGGAAGTGAATCCTTACCTAACGTTGATGCAAAACGATTGGAAACATCGAATAGCACGTATTCGTGCAAATTATCTATGGAAAGAACGATTGCGGTAGCCGGGAAGTGAATCCTTACCTACAGTCGATGAAAAACAATTGCAAACATCGAACATTACGTATTCGTGCAAATTATCCATAGAAAGAACGATTGCGGGAGCTGGGAAGTGAATCCTTACCTAACGTTGATGCAAAACGATTGCAAACATCGAACATTACGTATTCGTGTAAATTATCCATAGAAAGAACGTTTGCGGGAGCTGGGAAGTGAATACTAACCTACCGTTGATGCAAAACGATAGGAAACATCGAATAGCACGTATTCGTGCAAATTATCGATGGTAAGAACGATTGCGGGAGCCGGGAAGTGAATCCTTACCTACCGTTGATGCAAAACGATTGAAAAATCGAACATTACGTATTCGTGCTAATTATCGATAGAAACAACGATTGCGGGAGCTGGGAAGTGAATCCTTACCTACCGTCGATGCAAAACGATTGGAAACATCGAATAGCACGTATTCGTGCAAATTATCGATGGAAAGAACGATTGCGGGAGCCGGGAAGTGAATCCTTACCTAAAGTTGATGCAAAACGATTGGAAACATCGAATAGCACGTATTCGTGCAAATTATCGATGGTAAGAACGATTGCGGGAGCCGGGAAGTGAATCCTTACCTACCGTCGATGCAAAACGATTGGAAACATCGAACATCACGTATTCGTGCCAATTATCCAATCGTTTTGCATCAACGTTAGGTAAGGATTCACTTCCCGGTTCCCGCAATCGTTCTTTCCATCGATAATTTGCACGAATACGTGATGTTCGATGTTTCCAATCGTTTTGCATCAACGTTAGGTAAGGATTCACTTCCCAGCTCCCGCAATCGTTCTTTCTATGGATAATTTGCACGAATACGTAATGTTCGATGTTTGCAATCGTTTTGCATCGACTGTAGGTAAGGATTCACTTCCCAGCTCCCGCAATCGTTCTTTCTATCGATAATTTGCACGAATACGTGATGTTCGATGTTTCCAATCGTTTTGCATCAACGTTAGGTAAGGATCCACTTCCCGGCTCCCGCAATCGTTCTTTCCATCGATAATTTGCACGAATACGTGCCATTCGATGTTTCCAATCGTTTTGCATCAACGGTA
This sequence comes from Nomada ferruginata, assembly GCA_963583965.1. Classification (NCBI taxonomy): domain Eukaryota; kingdom Metazoa; phylum Arthropoda; class Insecta; order Hymenoptera; family Apidae; genus Nomada; species Nomada ferruginata. The sequence continues at coordinate 4,189,599 of OY757218.1, forward strand.
GGTAAGCATACCGTTGATGCAAAACGATTGGAAATATCGAACATTACGTATTCGTGCAAATTATCGATAGAAAGAACGATGCGGGAGCTGGGAAGTGAATCCTTACCTACCGTCGATGCAAAACGATTGGAAACATCGAATAGCACGTATTCGTGCAAATTATCGATGGAAAGAACGATTGCGGGAGCCGGGAAGTGAATGCTTACCTAACGTTGATGCAAAACGATTGGAAACATCGAACATAACGTATTCGTGCAAATTATCGATAGAAAGAACGATTGCGGGAGATGGGAAGTGAATCCTTACCTACCGTCGATGCAAAACGATTGGAAACATCGAATAGCACGTATTCGTGCAAATTATCGATGGTAAGAACGATTGCGGGAGCCGGGAAGTGAATCCTTACCTACCGTTGATGCAAAACGATTGAAAACATCGAACATTACGTATTCGTGCTAATTATCGATAGAAACAACGATTGCGGGAGCTGGGAAGTGAATCCTTACCTACCGTCGATGCAAAACGATTGGAAACATCGAACATCACGTATTCGTGCAAATTATCGATGGAAAGAACGATTGCGGGAGCTGGGAAGTGAATCCTTACCTAGCGTTGATCCAAACGATTGGAAACATCGAATAGCACGTATTCGTGCAAATTATCTATGGAAAGAACGATTGCGGGAGCCGGGAAGTGAATCCTTACCTAACGTTGATGCAAAACGATTGGAAACATCGAACATCACGTATTCGTGCCAATTATCCAATCGTTTTGCATCGACGGTAGGTAAGGATTCACTTCCCAGCTCCCGCAATGGTTCTTTCCATCGATAATTTGCACGAATACGTGCCATTCGATGTTTCCAATCGTTTTGCATCGACGGTAGGTAAGGATTCACTTCCCAGCTCCCGCAATGGTTCTTTCCATCGATAATTTGCACGAATACGTGCCATTCGATGTTTCCAATCGTTGTGCATCAACGGTAGGTAAGCATACCGTTGATTCAAAGAGATTGGAAATTCCGAACATAACGTATTCGTGCAAATTATCGATAGATAGAACGATTGCGGGAGCTGGGAAGTGAATCCTTACCTAACGTTGATGCAAAACGATTGGAAACATCGAATAGCACGTATTCGTGCAAATTATCTATGGAAAGAACGATTGCGGGAGCCGGGAAGTGAATCCTTACCTACAGTCGATGAAAAACAATTGCAAACATCGAACATTACGTATTCGTGCAAATTATCCATAGAAAGAACGATTGCGGGAGCTGGGAAGTGAATCCTTACCTAACGTTGATGCAAAACGATTGCAAACATCAAACATTACGTATTCGTGTAAATTATCCATAGAAAGAACGTTTGCGGGAGCTGGGAAGTGAATACTAACCTACCGTTGATGCAAAACGATTGGAAACATCGAATAGCACGTATTCGTGCAAATTATCGATGGTAAGAACGATTGCGGGAGCCGGGAAGTGAATCCTTACCTACCGTCGATGCAAAACGATTGGAAACATCGAACATCACGTATTCGTGCCAATTATCCAATCGTTTTGCATCGACGGTAGGTAAGGATTCACTTCCCGGTTCCCGCAATCGTTCTTTCCATCGATAATTTGCACGAATACGTGATGTTCGATGTTTCCAATCGTTTTGCATCAACGTTAGATAAGGATTCACTTCCCAGCTCCCGCAATCGTTCTTTCTATGGATAATTTGCACGAATACGTAATGTTCGATGTTTGCAATCGTTTTGCATCGACTGTAGGTAAGGATTCACTTCCCAGCTCCCGCAATCGTTCTTTCTATCGATAATATGCACGAATACGTGATGTTCGATGTTTCCAATCGTTTTGCATCAACGATAGGTAAGGATCCACTTCCCGGCTCCAGCAATCGTTCTTTCCATCGATAATTTGCACGAATACGTGCTATTCGATGTTTCCAATCGTTTTGCATCGACGTTAGGTAAGGATTCACTTCCCGGCTCCTGCAATCGTTCTTTCTATCGATAATTGGCACGAATACGTGATGTTCGATGTTTCCAATCGTTTTTCATTGACGGTAGGTAAGGATTCACTTCCCGGCTTCCGCAATCGTTCTTTCCATCGATAATTTGCACGAATACGTGATGTTCGATGTTTCCAATCGTTTTGCATCAACGTTAGGTAAGGATTCACTTCCCAGCTCCCGCAATCGTTCTTTCTATGGATAATTTGCACGAATACGTAATGTTCGATGTTTGCAATCGTTTTGCATCGACTGTAGGTAAGGATTCACTTCCCAGCTCCCGCAATCGTTCTTTCTATGGATAATTTGCACGAATACGTGATGTTCGATGTTTCCAATCGTTTTGCATCAACGTTAGGTTAGGTTTCGTGCCAATTATCCAATCGTTTTGCATCGACGGTAGGTAAGGATTCACTTCCCAGGTCCCGCAATCGATCTTTCTATCGATAATTTGCACGAATACGTGATGTTCGATGTTTCCAATCGTTTTGCATCGACGGTAGGTAAGGATTCACTTCCCGGCTCCCGCAATCGTTCTTACCATCGATAATTGGCACGAATACGTGATGTTCGATGTTTCCAATCGTTTTGCATCAACGTTAGGTAAGGATTCACTTCCCGGTTCCCGCAATCGTTCTTTCCATCGATAATTTGCACGAATACGTGATGTTCGATGTTTCCAATCGTTTTGCATCAACGTTAGGTAAGGATTCACTTCCCAGCTCCCGCAATCGTTCTTTCTATGGATAATTTGCACGAATACGTAATGTTCGATGTTTGCAATCGTTTTGCATCGACTGTAGGTAAGGATTCACTTCCCAGCTCCCGCAATCGTTCTTTCTATCGATAATTTGCACGAATACGTGATGTTCGATGTTTCAAATCGTTTTGCATCAACGTTAGGTAAGGATCCACTTCCCGGCTCCCGCAATCGTTCTTTCCATCGATAATTTGCACGAATACGTGCTATTCGATGTTTCCAATCGTTTTGCATCGACGGTACGTAAGGATTCACTTCCCAGCTCCCGCAATCGTTCTTTCCATCGATAATTTGCACGAATACGTGCCATTCGATGTTTCCAATCGTTTTGCATCAACGGTAGGTAAGCATACCGTTGATGCAAAACGATTGGAAATATCGAACATTACGTATTCGTGCAAATTATCGATAGAAAGAACGATGCGGGAGCTGGGAAGTGAATCCTTACCTACCGTCGATGCAAAACGATTGGAAACATCGAATAGCACGTATTCGTGCAAATTATCGATGGAAAGAACGATTGCGGGAGCCGGGAAGTGAATGCTTACCTAACGTTGATGCAAAACGATTGGAAACATCGAACATAACGTATTCGTGCAAATTATCGATAGAAAGAACGATTGCGGGAGCTGGGAAGTGAATCCTTACCTACCGTCGATGCAAAACGATTGGAAACATCGAATAGCACGTATTCGTGCAAATTATCGATGGTAAGAACGATTGCGGGAGCCGGGAAGTGAATCCTTACCTACCGTTGATGCAAAACGATTGAAAACATCGAACATTACGTATTCGTGCTAATTATCGATAGAAACAACGATTGCGGGAGCTGGGAAGTGAATCCTTACCTACCGTCGATGCAAAACGATTGGAAACATCGAACATCACGTATTCGTGCAAATTATCGATGGAAAGAACGATTGCGGGAGCTGGGAAGTGAATCCTTACCTAGCGTTGATGCAAAACGATTGGAAACATCGAATAGCACGTATTCGTGCAAATTATCTATGGAAAGAACGATTGCGGGAGCCGGGAAGTGAATCCTTACCTAACGTTGATGCAAAACGATTGGAAACATCGAACATCACGTATTCGTGCCAATTAGCCAATCGTTTTGCATCGACGGTAGGTAAGGATTCACTTCCCAGCTCCCGCAATGGTTCTTTCCATCGATAATTTGCACGAATACGTGCCATTCGATGTTTCCAATCGTTTTGCATCGACGGTAGGTAAGGATTCACTTCCCAGCTCCCGCAATCGTTCTTTCCATCGATAATTTGCACGAATACGTGCTATTCGATGTTTCCAATCGTTTGGCATCGACGGTAGGTAAGGATTCACTTCCCAGCTCCCGCAATCGTTCTTTCTATCGATAATTAGCACGAATACGTAATGTTCGATGTTTGCAATCGTTTTGCATCGACTGTAGGTAAGGATTCACTTCCCAGCTCCCGCAATCGTTCTTTCTATCGATAATTTGCACGAATACGTGATGTTCGATGTTTCCAATCGTTTTGCATCAACGTTAGGTAAGGATTCACTTCCCGGCTCCCGCAATCGTTCTTTCCATCGATAATTTGCACGAATACGTGCTATTCGATTTTTCCAATCGTTTTGCATCGACGTTAGGTAAGGATTCACTTCCCGGCTCCCGCAATCGTTCTTTCTATCGATAATTGGCACGAATACGTGATGTTCGATGTTTCCAATCGTTTTGCATCAACGTTAGGTAAGGATTCACTTCCCGGTTCCCGCAATCGTTCTTTCCATCGATAATTTGCACGAATACGTGATGTTCGATGTTTCCAATCGTTTTGAATCAACGTTAGGTAAGGATTCACTTCCCAGCTCCCGCAATCGTTCTTTCTATGGATAATTTGCACGAATACGTAATGTTCGATGTTTGCAATCGTTTTGCATCGACTGTAGGTAAGGATTCACTTCCCAGCTCCCGAAATCGTTCTTTCTATCGATAATTTGCACGAATACGTGATGTTCGATGTTTCCAATCGTTTTGCATCAACGTTAGGTAAGGATGCACTTCCCGGCTCCCGCAATCGTTCTTTCCAACGATAATTTTCACGAATACGTGCTATTCGATGTTTCCAATCGTTTTGCATCGACGGTAGGTAAGGATTCACTTCCCAGCTCCCGCATCGTTCTTTCCATCGATAATTTGCACGAATACGTGCTATTCGATGTTTCCAATCGTTTTGCATCAACGGTAGGTAAGCATACCGTTGATGCAAAACGATTGGAAATATCGAACATTACGTATTCGTGCAAATTATCGATAGAAAGAACGATTGCGGGAGCTGGGAAGTGAATCCTTACCTACAGTCGATGCAAAACGATTGCAAACATCGAACATTACGTATTCGTGCTAATTATCGATAGAAAGAACGATTGCGGGAGCTGGGAAGTGAATCCTTACCTACCGTCGATGCAAAACGATTGGAAACATCGAATAGCACGTATTCGTGCAAATTATCGATGGAAAGAACGATTGCGGGAACCGGGAAGTGAATCCTTACCTAACGTTGATGCAAAACGATTGGAAACATCGAACATCACGTATTCGTGCCAATTATCGATAGAAAGAACGATTGCGGGAGCCGGGAAGTGAATCCTTACCTAACGTCGATGCAAAACGATTGGAAACATCGAATAGCACGTATTCGTGCAAATTATCGATGGAAAGAACGATTGCGGGAACCGGGATGTGAATCCTTACCTAACGTTGATGCAAAACGATTGGAAACATCGAACATCACGTATTCGTGCAAATTATCGATAGAAAGAACGATTGCGGGAGCTGGGAAGTGAATCCTTACCTAACGTTGATGCAAAACGATTGCAAACATCGAACATTACGTATTCGTGTAAATTATCCATAGAAAGAACGTTTGCGGGAGCTGGGAAGTGAATACTTACCTACCGTTGATGCAAAACGATTGGAAACATCGAATAGCACGTATTCGTGCAAATTATCGATGGTAAGAACGATTGCGGGAGCCGGGAAGTGAATCCTTACCTACCGTTGATGCAAAACGATTGAAAACATCGAACATCACGTATTCGTGCAAATTATCGATAGAAAGATCGATTGCGGGACATGGGAAGTGAATCCTTACCTACCGTCGATGCAAAACGATTGGATAATTGGCACGAATACGTGATGTTCGATGTTTCCAATCGTTTTGCATCAACGTTAGGTAAGGATTCACTTCCCAGCTCCCGCAATCGTTCTTTCTATGGATAATTTGCACGAATACGTAATGTTCGATGTTTGCAATCGTTTTGCATCGACTGTAGGTAAGGATTCACTTCCCAGCTCCCGCAATCGTTCTTTCTATCGATAATTTGCACGAATACGTGATGTTCGATGTTTCCAATCGTTTTGCATCAACGTTAGGTAAGGATCCACTTCCCGGCTCCCGCAATCGTTCTTTCCATCGATAATTTGCACGAATACGTGCTATTCGATGTTTCCAATCGTTTTGCATCGACGGTACGTAAGGATTCACTTCCCAGCTCCCGCAATCGTTCTTTCCATCGATAATTTGCACGAATACGTGCCATTCGATGTTTCCAATCGTTTTGCATCAACGGTAGGTAAGCATACCGTTGATGCAAAACGATTGGAAATATCGAACATTACGTATTCGTGCAAATTATCGATAGAAAGAACGATGCGGGAGCTGGGAAGTGAATCCTTACCTACCGTCGATGCAAAACGATTGGAAACATCGAATAGCACGTATTCGTGCAAATTATCGATGGAAAGAACGATTGCGGGAGCCGGGAAGTGAATGCTTACCTAACGTTGATGCAAAACGATTGGAAACATCGAACATAACGTATTCGTGCAAATTATCGATAGAAAGAACGATTGCGGGAGCTGGGAAGTGAATCCTTACCTACCGTCGATGCAAAACGATTGGAAACATCGAATAGCACGTATTCGTGCAAATTATCGATGGTAAGAACGATTGCGGGAGCCGGGAAGTGAATCCTTACCTACCGTTGATGCAAAACGATTGAAAACATCGAACATTACGTATTCGTGCTAATTATCGATAGAAACAACGATTGCGGGAGCTGGGAAGTGAATCCTTACCTACCGTCGATGCAAAACGATTGGAAACATCGAACATCACGTATTCGTGCAAATTATCGATGGAAAGAACGATTGCGGGAGCTGGGAAGTGAATCCTTACCTAGCGTTGATGCAAAACGATTGGAAACATCGAATAGCACGTATTCGTGCAAATTATCTATGGAAAGAACGATTGCGGGAGCCGGGAAGTGAATCCTTACCTAACGTTGATGCAAAACGATTGGAAACATCGAACATCACGTATTCGTGCCAATTATCCAATCGTTTTGCATCGACGGTAGGTAAGGATTCACTTCCCAGCTCCCGCAATGGTTCTTTCCATCGATAATTTGCACGAATACGTGCCATTCGATGTTTCCAATCGTTTTGCATCGACGGTAGGTAAGGATTCACTTCCCAGCTCCCGCAATGGTTCTTTCCATCGATAATTTGCACGAATACGTGCCATTCGATGTTTCCAATCGTTGTGCATCAACGGTAGGTAAGCATACCGTTGATTCAAAGCGATTGGAAATTCCGAACATAACGTATTCGTGCAAATTATCGATAGAAAGAACGATTGCGGGAGCTGGGAAGTGAATCCTTACCTAACGTTGATGCAAAACGATTGGAAACATCGAATAGCACGTATTCGTGCAAATTATCTATGGAAAGAACGATTGCGGGAGCCGGGAAGTGAATCCTTACCTACAGTCGATGAAAAACAATTGCAAACATCGAACATTACGTATTCGTGCAAATTATCCATAGAAAGAACGATTGCGGGAGCTGGGAAGTGAATCCTTACCTAACGTTGATGCAAAACGATTGCAAACATCGAACATTACGTATTCGTGTAAATTATCCATAGAAAGAACGTTTGCGGGAGCTGGGAAGTGAATACTAACCTACCGTTGATGCAAAACGATTGGAAACATCGAATAGCACGTATTCGTGCAAATTATCGATGGAAAGAACGATTGCGGGAGCCGGGAAGTGAATCCTTACCTAACGTTGATGCAAAACGATTGGAAACATCGAATAGCACGTATTCGTGCAAATTATCGATGGTAAGAACGATTGCGGGAGCCGGGAAGTGAATCCTTACCTACCGTCGATGCAAAACGATTGGAAACATCGAACATCACGTATTCGTGCCAATTATCCAATCGTTTTGCATCGACGGTAGGTAAGGATTCACTTCCCAGGTCCCGCAATCGATCTTTCTATCGATAATTTGCACGAATACGTGCTATTCGATGTTTCCAATCGTTTTGCATCAACGTTAGGTAAGGATCCACTTCCCGGCTCCCGCAATCGTTCTTTCCATCGATAATTTGCACGAATACGTGCTATTCGATGTTTCCAATCGTTTTGCATCGACGTTAGGTAAGGATTCACTTCCCAGCTCCCGCAATCGTTCTTTCCATCGATAATTTGCACGAATACGTGCCATTCGATGTTTCCAATCGTTTTGCATCAACGGTAGGTAAGCATACCGTTGATGCAAATCGATTGGAAATTTCGAACATCACGTGTTCGTGCAAATTATCGATAGAAAGAACAATTGCGGGAGCTGGGAAGTGAATCCTTACCTACCGTCGATGCAAAACGATTGCAAACATCGAATAGCACGTATTCGTGCAAATTATCCATAGAAAGAACGATTGCGGGAGCTGGGAAGTGAATACTTACCTAACGTTGATGCAAAACGATTGGAAACATCGAACACCACGTATTCGTGCAAATTATCGATGGAAAGAACGATTGCGGGAGCCGGGAAGTGATTCCTTACCTACCGTTGATGCAAAACGATTGCAAACATCGAACATTACGTATTCGTGCAAATTATCCATAGAAAGAACGTTTGCCGGAGCTGGGAAGTGAATACTTACCTACCGTTGATGCAAAACGATTGGAAACATCGAATAGCACGTATTCGTGCAAATTATCGATGGTAAGAACGATTGCGGGAGCCGGGATGTGAATCCTTACCTAACGTTGATGCAAAACGATTGGAAACATCGAACATCACGTATTCGTGCAAATTATCGATAGAAAGAACGATTGCGGGAGCTGGGAAGTGAATCCTTACCTAACGTTGATGCAAAACGATTGCAAACATCGAACATTACGTATTCGTGTAAATTATCCATAGAAAGAACGTTTGCGGGAGCTGGGAAGTGAATACTTACCTACCGTTGATGCAAAACGATTGGAAACATCGAATAGCACGTATTCGTGCAAATTATCGATGGTAAGAACGATTGCGGGAGCCGGGAAGTGAATCCTTACCTACCGTTGATGCAAAACGATTGAAAAATCGAACATTACGTATTCGTGCTAATTATCGATAGAAACAACGATTGCGGCAGCTGGGAAGTGAATCCTTACCTACCGTCGATGCAAAACGATTGGAAACATCGAATAGCACGTATTCGTGCAAATTATCGATGGAAAGAACGATTGCGGGAGCCGGGAAGTGAATCCTTACCTAACGTTGATGCAAAACGATTGGAAACATCGAATAGCACGTATTCGTGCAAATTATCGATGGTAAGAACGATTGCGGGAGCCGGGAAGTGAATCCTTACCTACCGTCGATGCAAAACGATTGGATAATTGGCACGAATACGTGATGTTCGATGTTTCCAATCGTTTTGCATCAACGTTAGGTAAGGATTCACTTCCCGGCTCCCGCAATCGTTCTTTCCATCGATAATTTGCACGAATACGTGCTATTCGATGTTTCCAATCGTTTTGCATCGACGTTAGGTAAGGATTCACTTCCCGGCTCCCGCAATCGTTCTTTCTATCGATAATTGGCACGAATACGTGATGTTCGATGTTTCCAATCGTTTTGCATCAACGTTAGGTAAGGATTCACTTCCCGGTTCCCGCAATCGTTCTTTCCATCGATAATTTGCACGAACACGTGATGTTCGATGTTTCCAATCGTTTTGCATCAACGTTAGGTAAGGATTCACTTCCCAGCTCCCGCAATCGTTCTTTCTATGGATAATTTGCACGAATACGTAATGTTCGATGTTTGCAATCGTTTTGCATCGACTGTAGGTAAGGATTCACTTCCCAGCTCCCGCAATCGTTCTTTCTATCGACAATTTGCACGAATACGTGATGTTCGATGTTTCCAATCGTTTTGCATCAACGTTAGGTAAGGATCCACTTCCCGGCTCCCGCAATCGTTCTTTCCATCGATAATTTGCACGAATACGTGCTATTCGATGTTTCCAATCGTTTTGCATCAACGGTAGGTAAGCATACCGTTGATGCAAAACGATTGGAAATATCGAACATTACGTGTTCGTGCAAATTATCGATAGAAAGAACGATGCGGGAGCTGGGAAGTGAATCCTTACCTACCGTCGATGCAAAACGATTGCAAACATCGAATAGCACGTATTCGTGCAAATTATCCATAGAAAGAACGATTGCGGGAGCTGGGAAGTGAATACTTACCTAACGTTGATGCAAAACGATTGGAAACATCGAACACCACGTATTCGTGCAAATTATCGATGGAAAGAACGATTGCGGGAGCTGGGAAGTGAATCCTTACCTACAGTCGATGCAAAACGATTGCAAACATCGAACATTACGTATTCGTGCTAATTATCGATAGAAAGAACGATTGCGGGAGCTGGGAAGTGAATCCTTACCTACCGTCGATGCAAAACGATTGGAAACATCGAATAGCACGTATTCGTGCAAATTATCGATGGAAAGAACGATTGCGGGAACCGGGAAGTGAATCCTTACCTAACGTTGATGCAAAACGATTGGAAACATCGAACATCACGTATTCGTGCCAATTATCGATAGAAAGAACGATTGCGGGAGCCGGGAAGTGAATCCTTACCTAACGTCGATGCAAAACGATTGGAAACATCGAATAGCACGTATTCGTGCAAATTATCGATGGAAAGAACGATTGCGGGAACCGGGATGTGAATCCTTACCTAACGTTGATGCAAAACGATTGGAAACATCGAACATCACGTATTCGTGCAAATTATCGATAGAAAGAACGATTGCGGGAGCTGGGAAGTGAATCCTTTCCTAACGTTGATGCAAAACGATTGCAAACATCGAACATTACGTATTCGTGTAAATTATCCATAGAAAGAACGTTTGCGGGAGCTGGGAAGTGAATACTTACCTACCGTTGATGCAAAACGATTGGAAACATCGAATAGCACGTATTCGTGCAAATTATCGATGGTAAGAACGATTGCGGGAGCCGGGAAGTGAATCCTTACCTACCGTTGATGCAAAACGATTGAAAACATCGAACATCACGTATTCGTGCAAATTATCGATAGAAAGATCGATTGCGGGACCTGGGAAGTGAATCCTTACCTACCGTCGATGCAAAACGATTGGATAATTGGCACGAATACGTGATGTTCGATGTTTCCAATCGTTTTGCATCAACGTTAGGTAAGGATTCACTTCCCAGCTCCCGCAATCGTTCTTTCTATGGATAATTTGCACGAATACGTAATGTTCGATGTTTGCAATCGTTTTGCATCGACTGTAGGTAAGGATTCACTTCCCAGCTCCCGCAATCGTTCTTTCTATCGATAATTTGCACGAATACGTGATGTTCGATGTTTCCAATCGTTTTGCATCAACGTTAGGTAAGGATCCACTTCCCGGCTCCCGCAATCGTTCTTTCCATCGATAATTTGCACGAATACGTGCTATTCGATGTTTCCAATCGTTTTGCATCGACGGTACGTAAGGATTCACTTCCCAGCTCCCGCAATCGTTCTTTCCATCGATAATTTGCACGAATACGTGCCATTCGATGTTTCCAATCGTTTTGCATCAACGGTAGGTAAGCATACCGTTGATGCAAAACGATTGGAAATATCGAACATTACGTATTCGTGCAAATTATCGATAGAAAGAACGATGCGGGAGCTGGGAAGTGAATCCTTACCTACCGTCGATGCAAAACGATTGGAAACATCGAATAGCACGTATTCGTGCAAATTATCGATGGAAAGAACGATTGCGGGAGCCGGGAAGTGAATGCTTACCTAACGTTGATGCAAAACGATTGGAAACATCGAACATAACGTATTCGTGCAAATTATCGATAGAAAGAACGATTGCGGGAGCTGGGAAGTGAATCCTTACCTACCGTCGATGCAAAACGATTGGAAACATCGAATAGCACGTATTCTTGCAAATTATCGATGGTAAGAACGATTGCGGGAGCCGGGAAGTGAATCCTTACCTACCGTTGATGCAAAACGATTGAAAACATCGAACATTACGTATTCGTGCTAATTATCGATAGAAACAACGATTGCGGGAGCTGGGAAGTGAATCCTTACCTACCGTCGATGCAAAACGATTGGAAACATCGAACATCACGTATTCGTGCAAATTATCGATGGAAAGAACGATTGCGGGAGCTGGGAAGTGAATCCTTACCTAGCGTTGATGCAAAACGATTGGAAACATCGAATAGCACGTATTCGTGCAAATTATCTAGGGAAAGAACGATTGCGGGAGCCGGGAAGTGAATCCTTACCTAACGTTGATGCAAAACGATTGGAAACATCGAACATCACGTATTCGTGCCAATTATCCAATCGTTTTGCATCGACGGTAGGTAAGGATTCACTTCCCAGCTCCCGCAATGGTTCTTTCCATCGATAATTTGCACGAATACGTGCCATTCGATGTTTCCAATCGTTTTGCATCGACGGTAGGTAAGGATTCACTTCCCAGCTCCCGCAATGGTTCTTTCCATCGATAATTTGCACGAATACGTGCCATTCGATGTTTCCAATCGTTGTGCATCAACGGTAGGTAAGCATACCGTTGATTCAAAGCGATTGGAAATTCCGAACATAACGTATTCGTGCAAATTATCGATAGAAAGAACGATTGCGGGAGCTGGGAAGTGAATCCTTACCTAACGTTGATGCAAAACGATTGGAAACATCGAATAGCACGTATTCGTGCAAATTATCTATGGAAAGAACGATTGCGGGAGCCGGGAAGTGAATCCTTACCTACAGTCGATGAAAAACAATTGCAAACATCGAACATTACGTATTCGTGCAAATTATCCATAGAAAGAACGATTGCGGGAGCTGGGAAGTGAATCCTTACCTAACGTTGATGCAAAACGATTGCAAACATCGAACATTACGTATTCGTGTAAATTATCCATAGAAAGAACGTTTGCGGGAGCTGGGAAGTGAATACTAACCTACCGTTGATGCAAAACGATTGGAAACATCGAATAGCACGTATTCGTGCAAATTATCGATGGAAAGAACGATTGCGGGAGCCGGGAAGTGAATCCTTACCTAACGTTGATGCAAAACGATTGGAAACATCGAATAGCACGTATTCGTGCAAATTATCGATGGTAAGAACGATTGCGGGAGCCGGGAAGTGAATCCTTACCTACCGTCGATGCAAAACGATTGGAAACATCGAACATCACGTATTCGTGCCAATTATCCAATCGTTTTGCATCGACGGTAGGTAAGGATTCACTTCCCAGGTCCCGCAATCGATCTTTCTATCGATAATTTGCACGAATACGTGATGTTCGATGTTTCCAATCGTTTTGCATCGACGGTAGGTAAGGATTCACTTCCCGGCTCCCGCAATCGTTCTTACCATCGATAATTTGCACGAATACGTGCTATTCGATGTTTCCAATCGTTTTGCATCAACGTTAGGTAAGGATTCACTTCCCGGTTCCCGCAATCGTTCTTTCCATCGATAATTTGCACGAATACGTAATGTTCGATGTTTGCAATCGTTTTGCATCGACTGTAGGTAAGGATTCACTTCCCAGCTCCCGCAATCGTTCTTTCTATCGATAATTTGCACGAATACGTGATGTTCGATGTTTCCAATCGTTTTGCATCAACGTTAGGTAAGGATCCACTTCCCGGCTCCCGCAATCGTTCTTTCCATCGATAATTTGCACGAATACGTGCTATTCGATGTTTCCAATCGTTTTGCATCGACGTTAGGTAAGGATTCACTTCCCAGCTCCCGCAATCGTTCTTTCCATCGATAATTTGCACGAATACGTGCCATTCGATGTTTCCAATCGTTTTGCATCAACGGTAGGTAAGCATACCGTTGATGCAAATCGATTGGAAATTTCGAACATCACGTGTTCGTGCAAATTATCGATAGAAAGAACGATTGCGGGAGCTGGGAAGTGAATCCTTACCTACCGTCGATGCAAAACGATTGCAAACATCGAATAGCACGTATTCGTGCAAATTATCCATAGAAAGAACGATTGCGGGAGCTGGGAAGTGAATACTTACCTAACGTTGATGCAAAACGATTGGAAACATCGAACACCACGTATTCGTGCAAATTATCGATGGAAAGAACGATTGCGGGAGCCGGGAAGTGATTCCTTACCTACCGTTGATGCAAAACGATTGCAAACATCGAACATTACGTATTCGTGCAAATTATCCATAGAAAGAACGTTTGCCGGAGCTGGGAAGTGAATACTTACCTACCGTTGATGCAAAACGATTGGAAACATCGAATAGCACGTATTCGTGCAAATTATCGATGGTAAGAACGATTGCGGGAGCCGGGATGTGAATCCTTACCTAACGTTGATGCAAAACGATTGGAAACATCGAACATCACGTATTCGTGCAAATTATCGATAGAAAGAACGATTGCGGGAGCTGGGAAGTGAATCCTTACCTAACGTTGATGCAAAACGATTGCAAACATCGAACATTACGTATTCGTGTAAATTATCCATAGAAAGAACGTTTGCGGGAGCTGGGAAGTGATTACTTACCTACCGTTGATGCAAAACGATTGGAAACATCGAATAGCACGTATTCGTGCAAATTATCGATGGTAAGAACGATTGCGGGAGCCGGGAAGTGAATCCTTACCTACCGTTGATGCAAAACGATTGAAAAATCGAACATTACGTATTCGTGCTAATTATCGATAGAAACAACGATTGCGGCAGCTGGGAAGTGAATCCTTACCTACCGTCGATGCAAAACGATTGGAAACATCGAATAGCACGTATTCGTGCAAATTATCGATGGAAAGAACGATTGCGGGAGCCGGGAAGTGAATCCTTACCTAACGTTGATGCAAAACGATTGGAAACATCGAATAGCACGTATTCGTGCAAATTATCGATGGTAAGAACGATTGCGGGAGCCGGGAAGTGAATCCTTACCTACCGTCGATGCAAAACGATTGGATAATTGGCACGAATACGTGATGTTCGATGTTTCCAATCGTTTTGCATCAACGTTAGGTAAGGATTCACTTCCCGGCTCCCGCAATCGTTCTTTCCATCGATAATTTGCACGAATACGTGCTATTCGATGTTTCCAATCGTTTTGCATCGACGTTAGGTAAGGATTCACTTCCCGGCTCCCGCAATCGTTCTTTCTATCGATAATTGGCACGAATACGTGATGTTCGATGTTTCCAATCGTTTTGCATCAACGTTAGGTAAGGATTCACTTCCCGGTTCCCGCAATCGTTCTTTCCATCGATAATTTGCACGAATACGTGATGTTCGATGTTTCCAATCGTTTTGCATCAACGTTAGGTAAGGATTCACTTCCCAGCTCCCGCAATCGTTCTTTTTATGGATAATTTGCACGAATACGTAATGTTCGATGTTTGCAATCGTTTTGCATCGACTGTAGGTAAGGATTCACTTCCCAGCTCCCGCAATCGTTCTTTCTATCGATAATTTGCACGAATACGTGATGTTCGATGTTTCCAATCGTTTTGCATCAACGTTAGGTAAGGATCCACTTCCCGGCTCCCGCAATCGTTCTTTCCATCGATAATTTGCACGAATACGTGCTATTCGATGTTTCCAATCGTTTTGCATCGACGGTACGTAAGGATTCACTTCCCAGCTCCCGCAATCGTTCTTTCCATCGATAATTTGCACGAATACGTGCCATTCGATGTTTCCAATCGTTTTGCATCAACGGTAGGTAAGCATACCGTTGATGCAAAACGATTGGAAATATCGAACATTACGTATTCGTGCAAATTATCGATAGAAAGAACGATGCGGGAGCTGGGAAGTGAATCCTTACCTACCGTCGATGCAAAACGATTGGAAACATCGAATAGCACGTATTCGTGCAAATTATCGATGGAAAGAACGATTGCGGGAGCCGGGAAGTGAATGCTTACCTAACGTTGATGCAAAACGATTGGAAACATCGAACATAACGTATTCGTGCAAATTATCGATAGAAAGAACGATTGCGGGAGCTGGGAAGTGAATCCTTACCTACCGTCGATGCAAAACGATTGGAAACATCCAATAGCACGTATTCGTGCAAATTATCGATGGTAAGAACGATTGCGGGAGCCGGGAAGTGAATCCTTACCTACCGTTGATGCAAAACGATTGAAAACATCGAACATTACGTATTCGTGCTAATTATCGATAGAAACAACGATTGCGGGAGCTGGGAAGTGAATCCTTACCTACCGTCCATGCAAAACGATTGGAAACATCGAACATCACGTATTCGTGCAAATTATCGATGGAAAGAACGATTGCGGGAGCTGGGAAGTGAATCCTTACCTAGCGTTGATGCAAAACGATTGGAAACATCGAATAGCACGTATTCGTGCAAATTATCTATGGAAAGAACGATTGCGGGAGCCGGGAAGTGAATCCTTACCTAACGTTGATGCAAAACGATTGGAAACATCGAACATCACGTATTCGTGCCAATTATCCAATCGTTTTGCATCGACGGTAGGTAAGGATTCACTTCCCAGCTCCCGCAATGGTTCTTTCCATCGATAATTTGCACGAATACGTGCCATTCGATGTTTCCAATCGTTTTGCATCGACGGTAGGTAAGGATTCACTTCCCAGCTCCCGCAATGGTTCTTTCCATCGATAATTTGCACGAATACGTGCCATTCGATGTTTCCAATCGTTGTGCATCAACGGTAGGTAAGCATACCGTTGATTCAAAGCGATTGGAAATTCCGAACATAACGTATTCGTGCAAATTATCCATAGAAAGAACGATTGCGGGAGCTGGGAAGTGAATACTTACCTAACGTTGATGCAAAACGATTGGAAACATCGAACACCACGTATTCGTGCAAATTATCGATGGAAAGAACGATTGCGGGAGCCGGGAAGTGATTCCTTACCTACCGTTGATGCAAAACGATTGCAAACATCGAACATTACGTATTCGTGCAAATTATCCATAGAAAGAACGTTTGCCGGAGCTGGGAAGTGAATACTTACCTACCGTTGATGCAAAACGATTGGAAACATCGAATAGCACGTATTCGTGCAAATTATCGATGGTAAGAACGATTGCGGGAGCCGGGATGTGAATCCTTACCTAACGTTGATGCAAAACGATTGGAAACATCGAACATCACGTATTCGTGCAAATTATCGATAGAAAGAACGATTGCGGGAGCTGGGAAGTGAATCCTTACCTAACGTTGATGCAAAACGATTGCAAACATCGAACATTACGTGTTCGTGTAAATTATCCATAGAAAGAACGTTTGCGGGAGCTGGGAAGTGAATACTTACCTACCGTTGATGCAAAACGATTGGAAACATCGAATAGCACGTATTCGTGCAAATTATCGATGGTAAGAACGATTGCGGGAGCCGGGAAGTGAATCCTTACCTACCGTTGATGCAAAACGATTGAAAAATCGAACATTACGTATTCGTGCTAATTATCGATAGAAACAACGATTGCGGGAGCTGGGAAGTGAATTCTTACCTACCGTCGATGCAAAACGATTGGAAACATCGAATAGCACGTATTCGTGCAAATTATCGATGGAAAGAACGATTGCGGGAGCCGGGAAGTGAATCCTTACCTAACGTTGATGCAAAACGATTGGAAACATCGAATAGCACGTATTCGTGCAAATTATCGATGGTAAGAACGATTGCGGGAGCCGGGAAGTGAATCCTTACCTACCGTCGATGCAAAACGATTGGAAACATCGAACATCACGTATTCGTGCAAATTATCGATAGAAAGATCGATTGCGGGACCTGGGAAGTGAATCCTTACCTACCGTCGATGCAAAACGATTGGATAATTGGCACGAATACGTGATGTTCGATGTTTCCAATCGTTTTGCATCAACGTTAGGTAAGGATTCACTTCCCGGCTCCCGCAATCGTTCTTTCCATCGATAATTTGCACGAATACGTGCTATTCGATGTTTCCAATCGTTTTGCATCGACGTTAGGTAAGGATTCACTTCCCGGCTCCCGCAATCGTTCTTTCTATCGATAATTGGCACGAATACGTGATGTTCGATGTTTCCAATCGTTTTGCATCAACGTTAGGTAAGGATTCACTTCCCGGTTCCCGCAATCGTTCTTTCCATCGATAATTTGCACGAATACGTGATGTTCGATGTTTCCAATCGTTTTGCATCAACGTTAGGTAAGGATTCACTTCCCAGCTCCCGCAATCGTTCTTTCTATGGATAATTTGCACGAATACGTAATGTTCGATGTTTGCAATCGTTTTGCATCGACTGTAGGTAAGGATTCACTTCCCAGCTCCCGCAATCGTTCTTTCTATCGATAATTTGCACGAATACGTGATGTTCGATGTTTCCAATCGTTTTGCATCAACGTTAGGTAAGGATCCACTTCCCGGCTCCCGCAATCGTTCTTTCCATCGATAATTTGCACGAATACGTGCTATTCGATGTTTCCAATCGTTTTGCATCGACGGTACGTAAGGATTCACTTCCCAGCTCCCGCAATCGTTCTTTCCATCGATAATTTGCACGAATACGTGCCATTCGATGTTTCCAATCGTTTTGCATCAACGGTAGGTAAGCATACCGTTGATGCAAAACGATTGGAAATATCGAACATCACGTATTCGTGCAAATTATCGATAGAAAGAACGATGCGGGAGCTGGGAAGTGAATCCTTACCTACCGTCGATGCAAAACGATTGGAAACATCGAATAGCACGTATTCGTGCAAATTATCGATGGAAAGAACGATTGCGGGAACCGGGAAGTGAATCCTTACCTAACGTTGATGCAAAACGATTGGAAACATCGAACATCACGTATTCGTGCCAATTATCGATAGAAAGAACGATTGCGGGAGCCGGGAAGTGAATCCTTACCTAACGTCGATGCAAAACGATTGGAAACATCGAATAGCACGTATTCGTGCAAATTATCGATGGAAAGAACGATTGCGGGAGCCGGGAAGTGAATCCTTACCTAACGTTGATGCAAAACGATTGGAAACATCGAACATCACGTATTCGTGCCAATTATCCAATCTTTTTGCATCGACGGTAGGTAAGGATTCACTTTCCAGGTCCCGCAATCGATCTTTCTATCGATAATTTGCACGAATACGTGATGTTCGATGTTTCCAATCGTTTTGCATCGACGGTAGGTAAGGATTCACTTCCCGGCTCCCGCAATCGTTCTTACCATCGATAATTTGCACGAATACGTGCTATTCGTTGTTTCCAATCGTTTTGCATCAACGTTAGGTAAGGATTCACTTCCCGGCTCCCGCAATCGTTCTTTCCATCGATAATTTGCACGAATACGTGCTATTCGATGTTTGCAATCGTTTTGCATCGACGGTAGGTAAGGATTCACTTCCCAGCTGCCGCAATCGTTGTTTCTATCGATAATTAGCACGAATACGTAATGTTCGATTTTTCAATCGTTTTGCATCAACGGTAGGTAAGGATTCACTTCCCGGCTCCCGCAATCGTTCTTACCATCGATAATTTGCACGAATACGTGCTATTCGATGTTTGCAATCGTTTTGCATCAACGTTAGGTAAGGATTCACTTCCCAGCTCCCGCAATCGTTCTTTCTATCGATAATTTGCACGAATACGTGATGTTCGATGTTTCCAATCGTTTTGCATCAACGTTAGGTAAGGATTCACATCCCGGCTCCCGCAACCGTTCTTACCATCGATAATTTGCACGAATACGTGCTATTCGATGTTTCCAATCGTTTTGCATCAACGGTAGGTAAGTATTCACTTCCCAGCTCCGGCAAACGTTCTTTCTATGGATAATTTGCACGAATACGTAATGTTCGATGTTTGCAATCGTTTTGCATCAACGGTAGGTAAGGAATCACTTCCCGGCTCCCGCAATCGTTCTTTCCATCGATAATTTGCACGAATACGTGGTGTTCGATGTTTCCAATCGTTTTGCATCAACGTTAGGTAAGTATTCACTTCCCAGCTCCCGCAATCGTTCTTTCTATGGATAATTTGCACGAATACGTTATGTTCGGAATTTCCAATCGCTTTGAATCAACGGTATGCTTACCTACCGTTGATGCACAACGATTG
This sequence comes from Nomada ferruginata, assembly GCA_963583965.1. NCBI lineage: Eukaryota > Metazoa > Arthropoda > Insecta > Hymenoptera > Apidae > Nomada > Nomada ferruginata. The sequence continues at coordinate 4,209,879 of OY757218.1, forward strand.
GAAACATCGAATGGCACGTATTCGTGCAAATTATCGATGGAAAGAACCATTGCGGGAGCTGGGAAGTGAATCCTTACCTACCGTCGATGCAAAACGATTGGAAACATCGAACATCACGTATTCGTGCCAATTATCCAATCGTTTTGCATCGACGGTAGGTAAGGATTCACTTCCCGGCTCCCGCAATCGTTCTTACCATCGATAATTTGCACGAATACGTGCTATTCGATGTTTCCAATCGTTTTGCATCGACGGTAGGTAAGGATTCACTTCCCAGCTCCCGCATCGTTCTTTCTATCGATAATTTGCACGAATACGTAATGTTCGATATTTCCAATCGTTTTGCATCAACGGTATGCTTACCTACCGTTGATGCAAAACGATTGGAAACATCGAATGGCACGTATTCGTGCAAATTATCGATGGAAAGAACGATTGCGGGAGCTGGGAAGTGAATCCTTACGTACCGTCGATGCAAAACGATTGGAAACATCGAATAGCACGTATTCGTGCAAATTATCGATGGAAAGAACGATTGCGGGAGCCGGGAAGTGGATCCTTACCTAACGTTGATGCAAAACGATTGGAAACATCGAACATCACGTATTCGTGCAAATTATCGATAGAAAGAACGATTGCGGGAGCTGGGAAGTGAATCCTTACCTACAGTCGATGCAAAACGATTGCAAACATCGAACATTACGTATTCGTGCAAATTATCCATAGAAAGAACGATTGCGGGAGCTGGGAAGTGAATCCTTACCTAACGTTGATGCAAAACGATTGGAAACATCGAACATCACGTATTCGTGCAAATTATCGATGGAAAGAACGATTGCGGGAACCGGGAAGTGAATCCTTACCTAACGTTGATGCAAAACGATTGGAAACATCGAACATCACGTATTCGTGCCAATTATCGATAGAAAGAACGATTGCGGGAGCCGGGAAGTGAATCCTTACCTAACGTCGATGCAAAACGATTGGAAACATCGAACATCACGTATTCGTGCCAATTATCCAATCGTTTTGCATCGACGGTAGGTAAGGATTCACTTCCCGGCTCCCGCAATCGTTCTTACCATCGATAATTTGCACGAATACGTGCTATTCGATGTTTCCAATCGTTTTGCATCAACGTTAGGTAAGGATTCACTTCCCAGCTGCCGCAATCGTTGTTTCTATCGATAATTAGCACGAATACGTAATGTTCGATTTTTCAATCGTTTTGCATCAACGGTAGGTAAGGATTCACTTCCCGGCTCCCGCAATCGTTCTTACCATCGATAATTTGCACGAATACGTGCTATTCGATGTTTCCAATCGTTTTGCATCAACGGTAGGTAAGTATTCACTTCCCAGCTCCCGCAAACGTTCTTTCTATGGATAATTTACACGAATACGTAATGTTCGATGTTTGCAATCGTTTTGCATCAACGTTAGGTAAGGATTCACTTCCCAGCTCCCGCAATCGTTCTTTCTATCGATAATTTGCACGAATACGTGATGTTCGATGTTTCCAATCGTTTTGCATCAACGTTAGGTAAGGATTCACATCCCGGCTCCCGCAATCGTTCTTACCATCGATAATTTGCACGAATACGTGCTATTCGATGTTTCCAATCGTTTTGCATCAACGGTAGGTAAGTATTCACTTCCCAGCTCCGGCAAACGTTCTTTCTATGGATAATTTGCACGAATACGTAATGTTCGATGTTTGCAATCGTTTTGCATCAACGGTAGGTAAGGAATCACTTCCCGGCTCCCGCAATCGTTCTTTCCATCGATAATTTGCACGAATACGTGGTGTTCGATGTTTCCAATCGTTTTGCATCAACGTTAGGTAAGTATTCACTTCCCAGCTCCCGCAATCGTTCTTTCTATGGATAATTTGCACGAATACGTTATGTTCGGAATTTCCAATCGCTTTGAATCAACGGTATGCTTACCTACCGTTGATGCACAACGATTGGAAACATCGAATGGCACGTATTCGTGCAAATTATCGATGGAAAGAACCATTGCGGGAGCTGGGAAGTGAATCCTTACCTACCGTCGATGCAAAACGATTGGAAACATCGAATGGCACGTATTCGTGCAAATTATCGATGGAAAGAACCATTGCGGGAGCTGGGAAGTGAATCCTTACCTACCGTCGATGCAAAACGATTGGAAACATCGAATAGCACGTATTCGTGCAAATTATCGATGGAAAGAACGATTGCGGGTGCCGGGAAGTGAATGCTTACCTAACGTTGATGCAAAACGATTGGAAACATCGAACATAACGTATTCGTGCAAATTATCGATAGAAAGAACGATTGCGGGAGCTGGGAAGTGAATCCTCACCTACCGTCGATGCAAAACGATTGGAAACATCGAATAGCACGTATTCGTGCAAATTATCGATGGTAAGAACGATTGCGGGAGCCGGGAAGTGAATCCTTACCTACCGTTGATGCAAAACGATTGAAAACATCGAACATTACGTATTCATGCTAATTATCGATAGAAACAACGATTGCGGGAGCTGGGAAGTGAATCCTTACCTACCGTCGATGCAAAACGATTGGAAACATCGAATAGCACGTATTCGTGCAAATTATCTATGGAAAGAACGATTGCGGGAGCCGGGAAGTGAATCCTTACCTAACGTTGATGCAAAACGATTGGAAACATCGAACATCACGTATTCGTGCCAATTATCCAATCGTTTTGCATCGACGGTAGGTAAGGATTCACTTCCCAGCTCCCGCAATGGTTCTTTCCATCGATAATTTGCACGAATACGTGCCATTCGATGTTTCCAATCGTTTTGCATCGACGGTAGGTAAGGATTCACTTCCCAGCTCCCGCAATGGTTCTTTCCATCGATAATTTGCACGAATACGTGCCATTCGATGTTTCCAATCGTTGTGCATCAACGGTAGGTAAGCATACCGTTGATTCAAAGCGATTGGAAATTCCGAACATAACGTATTCGTGCAAATTATCCATAGAAAGAACGATTGCGGGAGCTGGGAAGTGAATACTTACCTAACGTTGATGCAAAACGATTGGAAACATCGAACACCACGTATTCGTGCAAATTATCGATGGAAAGAACGATTGCGGGAGCCGGGAAGTGATTCCTTACCTACCGTTGATGCAAAACGATTGCAAACATCGAACATTACGTATTCGTGCAAATTATCCATAGAAAGAACGTTTGCCGGAGCTGGGAAGTGAATACTTACCTACCGTTGATGCAAAACGATTGGAAACATCGAATAGCACGTATTCGTGCAAATTATCGATGGTAAGAACGATTGCGGGAGCCGGGATGTGAATCCTTACCTAACGTTGATGCAAAACGATTGGAAACATCGAACATCACGTATTCGTGCAAATTATCGATAGAAAGAACGATTGCGGGAGCTGGGAAGTGAATCCTTACCTAACGTTGATGCAAAACAATTGCAAACATCGAACATTACGTATTCGTGTAAATTATCCATAGAAAGAACGTTTGCGGGAGCTGGGAAGTGAATACTTACCTACCGTTGATGCAAAACGATTGGAAACATCGAATAGCACGTATTCGTGCAAATTATCGATGGTAAGAACGATTGCGGGAGCCGGGAAGTGAATCCTTACCTACCGTTGATGCAAAACGATTGAAAAATCGAACATTACGTATTCGTGCTAATTATCGATAGAAACAACGATTGCGGCAGCTGGGAAGTGAATCCTTACCTACCGTCGATGCAAAACGATTGCAAACATCGAATAGCACGTATTCGTGCAAATTATCGATGGAAAGAACGATTGCGGGAGCCGGGAAGTGAATCCTTACCTAACGTTGATGCAAAACGATTGGAAACAACGAATAGCACGTATTCGTGCAAATTATCGATGGTAAGAACGATTGCGGGAGCCGGGAAGTGAATCCTTACCTAACGTTGATGCAAAACGATTGGAAACATCGAACACCACGTATTCGTGCAAATTATCGATGGAAAGAACGATTGCGGGAGCCGGGAAGTGATTCCTTACCTACCGTTGATGCAAAACGATTGCAAACATCGAACATTACGTATTCGTGCAAATTATCCATAGAAAGAACGTTTGCCGGAGCTGGGAAGTGAATACTTACCTACCGTTGATGCAAAACGATTGGAAACATCGAATAGCACGTATTCGTGCAAATTATCGATGGTAAGAACGATTGCGGGAGCCGGGATGTGAATCCTTACCTAACGTTGATGCAAAACGATTGGAAACATCGAACATCACGTATTCGTGCAAATTATCGATAGAAAGAACGATTGCGGGAGCTGGGAAGTGAATCCTTACCTAACGTTGATGCAAAACAATTGCAAACATCGAACATTACGTATTCGTGCAAATTATCGATGGTAAGAACGATTGCGGGAGCCGGGATGTGAATCCTTACATAACGTTGATGCAAAACGATTGGAAACATCGAACATCACGTATTCGTGCAAATTATCGATAGAAAGAACGATTGCGGGAGCTGGGAAGTGAATCCTTACCTAACGTTGATGCAAAACAATTGCAAACATCGAACATTACGTATTCGTGTAAATTATCCATAGAAAGAACGTTTGCGGGAGCTGGGAAGTGAATACTTACCTACCGTTGATGCAAAACGATTGGAAACATCGAATAGCACGTATTCGTGCAAATTATCGATGGTAAGAACGATTGCGGGAGCCGGGAAGTGAATCCTTACCTACCGTTGATGCAAAACGATTGAAAAATCGAACATTACGTATTCGTGCTAATTATCGATAGAAACAACGATTGCGGCAGCTGGGAAGTGAATCCTTACCTACCGTCGATGCAAAACGATTGCAAACATCGAATAGCACGTATTCGTGCAAATTATCGATGGAAAGAACGATTGCGGGAGCCGGGAAGTGAATCCTTACCTACCGTCGATGCAAAACGATTGGATAATTGGCACGAATACGTGATGTTCGATGTTTCCAATCGTTTTGCATCAACGTTAGGTAAGGATTCACTTCCCGGCTCCCGCAATCGTTCTTTCCATCGATAATTTGCACGAATACGTGCTATTCGATGTTTCCAATCGTTTTGCATCGACGTTAGGTAAGGATTCACTTCCCGGCTCCCGCAATCGTTCTTTCTATCGATAATTGGCACGAATACGTGATGTTCGATGTTTCCAATCGTTTTGCATCAACGTTAGGTAAGGATTCACTTCCCGGTTCCCGCAATCGTTCTTTCCATCGATAATTTGCACGAATACGTGATGTTCGATGTTTCCAATCGTTTTGCATCAACGTTAGGTAAGGATTCACTTCCCAGCTCCCGCAATCGTTCTTTCCATCGATAATTTGCACGAATACGTGCCATTCGATGTTTCCAATCGTTTTGCATCAACGGTAGGTAAGCATACCGTTGATGCAAAACGATTGGAAATATCGAACATTACGTATTCGTGCAAATTATCGATAGAAAGAACGATGCGGGAGCTGGGAAGTGAATCCTTACCTACCGTCGATGCAAAACGATTGGAAACATCGAATAGCACGTATTCGTGCAAATTATCGATGGAAAGAACGATTGCGGGAGCCGGGAAGTGAATGCTTACCTAACGTTGATGCAAAACGATTGGAAACATCGAACATAACGTATTCGTGCAAATTATCGATAGAAAGAACGATTGCGGGAGCTGGGAAGTGAATCCTTACCTACCGTCGATGCAAAACGATTGGAAACTTCGAATAGCACGTATTCGTGCAAATTATCGATGGTAAGAACGATTGCGGGAGCCGGGAAGTGAATCCTTACCTACCGTTGATGCAAAACGATTGAAAACATCGAACATTACGTATTCGTGCTAATTATCGATAGAAACAACGATTGCGGGAGCTGGGAAGTGAATCCTTACCTACCGTCGATGCAAAACGATTGGAAACATCGAACATCACGTATTCGTGCAAATTATCGATGGAAAGAACGATTGCGGGAGCTGGGAAGTGAATCCTTACCTAGCGTTGATGCAAAACGATTGGAAACATCGAATAGCACGTATTCGTGCAAATTATCTATGGAAAGAACGATTGCGGGAGCCGGGAAGTGAATCCTTACCTAACGTTGATGCAAAACGATTGGAAACATCGAACATCACGTATTCGTGCCAATTATCCAATCGTTTTGCATCGACGGTAGGTAAGGATTCACTTCCCAGCTCCCGCAATGGTTCTTTCCATCGATAATTTGCACGAATACGTGCCATTCGATGTTTCCAATCGTTTTGCATCGACGGTAGGTAAGGATTCACTTCCCAGCTCCCGCAATGGTTCTTTCCATCGATAATTTGCACGAATACGTGCCATTCGATGTTTCCAATCGTTGTGCATCAACGGTAGGTAAGCATACCGTTGATTCAAAGCGATTGGCAATTCCGAACATAACGTAGTCGTGCAAATTATCCATAGAAAGAACGATTGCGGGAGCCGGGAAGTGATTCCTTACCTACCGTTAATGCAAAACGATTGCAAACATCGAACATTACGTATTCGTGCAAATTATCCATAGAAAGAACGTTTGCCGGAGCTGGGAAGTGAATACTTACCTACCGTTGATGCAAAACGATTGGAAACATCGAATAGCACGTATTCGTGCAAATTATCGATGGTAAGAACGATTGCGGGAGCCGGGATGTGAATCCTTACCTAACGTTGATGCAAAACGATTGGAAACATCGAACATCACGTATTCGTGCAAATTATCGATAGAAAGAACGATTGCGGGAGCTGGGAAGTGAATCCTTACCTAACGTTGATGCAAAACAATTGCAAACATCGAACATTACGTATTCGTGTAAATTATCCATAGAAAGAACGTTTGCGGGAGCTGGGAAGTGAATACTTACCTACCGTTGATGCAAAACGATTGGAAACATCGAATAGCACGTATTCGTGCAAATTATCGATGGTAAGAACGATTGCGGGAGCCGGGAAGTGAATCCTTACCTACCGTTGATGCAAAACGATTGAAAAATCGAACATTACGTATTCGTGCTAATTATCGATAGAAACAACGATTGCGGCAGCTGGGAAGTGAATCCTTACCTACCGTCGATGCAAAACGATTGCAAACATCGAATAGCACGTATTCGTGCAAATTATCGATGGAAAGAACGATTGCGGGAGCCGGGAAGTGAATCCTTACCTAACGTTGATGCAAAACGATTGGAAACAACGAATAGCACGTATTCGTGCAAATTATCGATGGTAAGAACGATTGCGGGAGCCGGGAAGTGAATCCTTACCTACCGTCGATGCAAAACGATTGGAAACATCGAACATCACGTATTCGTGGAAATTATCGATAGAAAGATCGATTGCGGGACCTGGGAAGTGAATCCTTACCTACCGTCGATGCAAAACGATTGGATAATTGGCACGAATACGTGATGTTCGATGTTTCCAATCGTTTTGCATCAACGTTAGGTAAGGATTCACTTCCCGGCTCCCGCAATCGTTCTTTCCATCGATAATTTGCACGAATACGTGCTATTCGATGTTTCCAATCGTTTTGCATCGACGTTAGGTAAGGATTCACTTCCCGGCTCCCGCAATCGTTCTTTCTATCGATAATTGGCACGAATACGTGATGTTCGATGTTTCCAATCGTTTTGCATCAACGTTAGGTAAGGATTCACTTCCCGGTTCCCGCAATCGTTCTTTCCATCGATAATTTGCACGAATACGTGATGTTCGATGTTTCCAATCGTTTTGCATCAACGTTAGGTAAGGATTCACTTCCCAGCTCCCGCAATCGTTCTTTCCATCGATAATTTGCACGAATACGTGCCATTCGATGTTTCCAATCGTTTTGCATCAACGGTAGGTAAGCATACCGTTGATGCAAAACGATTGGAAATATCGAACATTACGTATTCGTGCAAATTATCGATAGAAAGAACGATGCGGGAGCTGGGAAGTGAATCCTTACCTACCGTCGATGCAAAACGATTGGAAACATCGAATAGCACGTATTCGTGCAAATTATCGATGGAAAGAACGATTGCGGGAGCCGGGAAGTGAATGCTTACCTAACGTTGATGCAAAACGATTGGAAACATCGAACATAACGTATTCGTGCTAATTATCGATAGAAACAACGATTGCGGGAGCTGGGAAGTGAATCCTTACCTACCGTCGATGCAAAACGATTGGAAACATCGAACATCACGTATTCGTGCAAATTATCGATGGAAAGAACGATTGCGGGAGCTGGGAAGTGAATCCTTACCTAGCGTTGATGCAAAACGATTGGAAACATCGAATAGCACGTATTCGTGCAAATTATCTATGGAAAGAACGATTGCGGGAGCCGGGAAGTGAATCCTTACCTAACGTTGATGCAAAACGATTGGAAACATCGAACATCACGTATTCGTGCCAATTATCCAATCGTTTTGCATCGACGGTAGGTAAGGATTCACTTCCCAGCTCCCGCAATGGTTCTTTCCATCGATAATTTGCACGAATACGTGCCATTCGATGTTTCCAATCGTTTTGCATCGACGGTAGGTAAGGATTCACTTCCCAGCTCCCGCAATGGTTCTTTCCATCGATAATTTGCACGAATACGTGCCATTCGATGTTTCCAATCGTTGTGCATCAACGGTAGGTAAGCATACCGTTGATTCAAAGCGATTGGAAATTCCGAACATAACGTATTCGTGCAAATTATCGATAGAAAGAACGATTGCGGGAGCTGGGAAGTGAATCCTTACCTAACGTTGATGCAAAACGATTGGAAACATCGAATAGCACGTATTCGTGCAAATTATCTATGGAAAGAACGATTGCGGTAGCCGGGAAGTGAATCCTTACCTACAGTCGATGAAAAACAATTGCAAACATCGAACATTACGTATTCGTGCAAATTATCCATAGAAAGAACGATTGCGGGAGCTGGGAAGTGAATCCTTACCTAACGTTGATGCAAAACGATTGCAAACATCGAACATTACGTATTCGTGTAAATTATCCATAGAAAGAACGTTTGCGGGAGCTGGGAAGTGAATACTAACCTACCGTTGATGCAAAACGATTGGAAACATCGAATAGCACGTATTCGTGCAAATTATCGATGGTAAGAACGATTGCGGGAGCCGGGAAGTGAATCCTTACCTACCGTTGATGCAAAACGATTGAAAAATCGAACATTACGTATTCGTGCTAATTATCGATAGAAACAACGATTGCGGGAGCTGGGAAGTGAATCCTTACCTACCGTCGATGCAAAACGATTGGAAACATCGAATAGCACGTATTCGTGCAAATTATCGAAGGAAAGAACGATTGCGGGAGCCGGGAAGTGAATCCTTACCTAACGTTGATGCAAAACGATTGGAAACATCGAATAGCACGTATTCGTGCAAATTATCGATGGTAAGAACGATTGCGGGAGCCGGGAAGTGAATCCTTACCTACCGTCGATGCAAAACGATTGGAAACATCGAACATCACGTATTCGTGCCAATTATCCAATCGTTTTGCATCAACGTTAGGTAAGGATTCACTTCCCGGTTCCCGCAATCGTTCTTTCCATCGATAATTTGCACGAATACGTGATGTTCGATGTTTCCAATCGTTTTGCATCGACGGTAGGTAAGGATTCACTTCCCGGCTCCCGCAATCGTTCTTTCTATCGATAATTGGCACGAATACGTGATGTTCGATGTTTCCAATCGTTTTGCATCAACGTTAGGTAAGGATTCACTTCCCGGTTCCCGCAATCGTTCTTTCCATCGATAATTTGCACGAATACGTGCCATTCGATGTTTCCAATCGTTTTGCATCAACGGTAGGTAAGCATACCGTTGATGCAAAACGATTGGAAATATCGAACATTACGTATTCGTGCAAATTATCGATAGAAAGAACGATGCGGGAGCTGGGAAGTGAATCCTTACCTACCGTCGATGCAAAACGATTGGAAACATCGAATAGCACGTATTCGTGCAAATTATCGATGGAAAGAACGATTGCGGGAGCCGGGAAGTGAATGCTTACCTAACGTTGATGCAAAACGATTGGAAACATCGAACATAACGTATTCGTGCAAATTATCGATAGAAAGAACGATTGCGGGAGCTGGGAAGTGAATCCTTACCTACCGTCGATGCAAAACGATTGGAAACTTCGAATAGCACGTATTCGTGCAAATTATCGATGGTAAGAACGATTGCGGGAGCCGGGAAGTGAATCCTTACCTACCGTTGATGCAAAACGATTGAAAACATCGAACATTACGTATTCGTGCTAATTATCGATAGAAACAACGATTGCGGGAGCTGGGAAGTGAATCCTTACCTACCGTCGATGCAAAACGATTGGAAACATCGAACATCACGTATTCGTGCAAATTATCGATGGAAAGAACGATTGCGGGAGCTGGGAAGTGAATCCTTACCTAGCGTTGATGCAAAACGATTGGAAACATCGAATAGCACGTATTCGTGCAAATTATCTATGGAAAGAACGATTGCGGGAGCCGGGAAGTGAATCCTTACCTAACGTTGATGCAAAACGATTGGAAACATCGAACATCACGTATTCGTGCCAATTATCCAATCGTTTTGCATCGACGGTAGGTAAGGATTCACTTCCCAGCTCCCGCAATGGTTCTTTCCATCGATAATTTGCACGAATACGTGCCATTCGATGTTTCCAATCGTTTTGCATCGACGGTAGGTAAGGATTCACTTCCCAGCTCCCGCAATGGTTCTTTCCATCGATAATTTGCACGAATACGTGCCATTCGATGTTTCCAATCGTTTTGCATCGACGGTAGGTAAGGATTCACTTCCCAGCTCCCGCAATGGTTCTTTCCATCGATAATTTGCACGAATACGTGCCATTCGATGTTTCCAATCGTTGTGCATCAACGGTAGGTAAGCATACCGTTGATTCAAAGCGATTGGCAATTCCGAACATAACGTAGTCGTGCAAATTATCCATAGAAAGAACGATTGCGGGAGCCGGGAAGTGATTCCTTACCTACCGTTAATGCAAAACGATTGCAAACATCGAACATTACGTATTCGTGCAAATTATCCATAGAAAGAACGTTTGCCGGAGCTGGGAAGTGAATACTTACCTACCGTTGATGCAAAACGATTGGAAACATCGAATAGCACGTATTCGTGCAAATTATCGATGGTAAGAACGATTGCGGGAGCCGGGATGTGAATCCTTACCTAACGTTGATGCAAAACGATTGGAAACATCGAACATCACGTATTCGTGCAAATTATCGATAGAAAGAACGATTGCGGGAGCTGGGAAGTGAATCCTTACCTAACGTTGATGCAAAACAATTGCAAACATCGAACATTACGTATTCGTGTAAATTATCCATAGAAAGAACGTTTGCGGGAGCTGGGAAGTGAATACTTACCTACCGTTGATGCAAAACGATTGGAAACATCGAATAGCACGTATTCGTGCAAATTATCGATGGTAAGAACGATTGCGGGAGCCGGGAAGTGAATCCTTACCTACCGTTGATGCAAAACGATTGAAAAATCGAACATTACGTATTCGTGCTAATTATCGATAGAAACAACGATTGCGGCAGCTGGGAAGTGAATCCTTACCTACCGTCGATGCAAAACGATTGCAAACATCGAATAGCACGTATTCGTGCAAATTATCGATGGAAAGAACGATTGCGGGAGCCGGGAAGTGAATCCTTACCTAACGTTGATGCAAAACGATTGGAAACAACGAATAGCACGTATTCGTGCAAATTATCGATGGTAAGAACGATTGCGGGAGCCGGGAAGTGAATCCTTACCTACCGTCGATGCAAAACGATTGGAAACATCGAACATCACGTATTCGTGGAAATTATCGATAGAAAGATCGATTGCGGGACCTGGGAAGTGAATCCTTACCTACCGTCGATGCAAAACGATTGGATAATTGGCACGAATACGTGATGTTCGATGTTTCCAATCGTTTTGCATCAACGTTAGGTAAGGATTCACTTCCCGGCTCCCGCAATCGTTCTTTCCATCGATAATTTGCACGAATACGTGCTATTCGATGTTTCCAATCGTTTTGCATCGACGTTAGGTAAGGATTCACTTCCCGGCTCCCGCAATCGTTCTTTCTATCGATAATTGGCACGAATACGTGATGTTCGATGTTTCCAATCGTTTTGCATCAACGTTAGGTAAGGATTCACTTCCCGGTTCCCGCAATCGTTCTTTCCATCGATAATTTGCACGAATACGTGATGTTCGATGTTTCCAATCGTTTTGCATCAACGTTAGGTAAGGATTCACTTCCCAGCTCCCGCAATCGTTCTTTCCATCGATAATTTGCACGAATACGTGCCATTCGATGTTTCCAATCGTTTTGCATCAACGGTAGGTAAGCATACCGTTGATGCAAAACGATTGGAAATATCGAACATTACGTATTCGTGCAAATTATCGATAGAAAGAACGATGCGGGAGCTGGGAAGTGAATCCTTACCTACCGTCGATGCAAAACGATTGGAAACATCGAATAGCACGTATTCGTGCAAATTATCGATGGAAAGAACGATTGCGGGAGCCGGGAAGTGAATGCTTACCTAACGTTGATGCAAAACGATTGGAAACATCGAACATAACGTATTCGTGCTAATTATCGATAGAAACAACGATTGCGGGAGCTGGGAAGTGAATCCTTACCTACCGTCGATGCAAAACGATTGGAAACATCGAACATCACGTATTCGTGCAAATTATCGATGGAAAGAACGATTGCGGGAGCTGGGAAGTGAATCCTTACCTAGCGTTGATGCAAAACGATTGGAAACATCGAATAGCACGTATTCGTGCAAATTATCTATGGAAAGAACGATTGCGGGAGCCGGGAAGTGAATCCTTACCTAACGTTGATGCAAAACGATTGGAAACATCGAACATCACGTATTCGTGCCAATTATCCAATCGTTTTGCATCGACGGTAGGTAAGGATTCACTTCCCAGCTCCCGCAATGGTTCTTTCCATCGATAATTTGCACGAATACGTGCCATTCGATGTTTCCAATCGTTTTGCATCGACGGTAGGTAAGGATTCACTTCCCAGCTCCCGCAATGGTTCTTTCCATCGATAATTTGCACGAATACGTGCCATTCGATGTTTCCAATCGTTGTGCATCAACGGTAGGTAAGCATACCGTTGATTCAAAGCGATTGGAAATTCCGAACATAACGTATTCGTGCAAATTATCGATAGAAAGAACGATTGCGGGAGCTGGGAAGTGAATCCTTACCTAACGTTGATGCAAAACGATTGGAAACATCGAATAGCACGTATTCGTGCAAATTATCTATGGAAAGAACGATTGCGGTAGCCGGGAAGTGAATCCTTACCTACAGTCGATGAAAAACAATTGCAAACATCGAACATTACGTATTCGTGCAAATTATCCATAGAAAGAACGATTGCGGGAGCTGGGAAGTGAATCCTTACCTAACGTTGATGCAAAACGATTGCAAACATCGAACATTACGTATTCGTGTAAATTATCCATAGAAAGAACGTTTGCGGGAGCTGGGAAGTGAATACTAACCTACCGTTGATGCAAAACGATTGGAAACATCGAATAGCACGTATTCGTGCAAATTATCGATGGTAAGAACGATTGCGGGAGCCGGGAAGTGAATCCTTACCTACCGTTGATGCAAAACGATTGAAAAATCGAACATTACGTATTCGTGCTAATTATCGATAGAAACAACGATTGCGGGAGCTGGGAAGTGAATCCTTACCTACCGTCGATGCAAAACGATTGGAAACATCGAATAGCACGTATTCGTGCAAATTATCGAAGGAAAGAACGATTGCGGGAGCCGGGAAGTGAATCCTTACCTAACGTTGATGCAAAACGATTGGAAACATCGAATAGCACGTATTCGTGCAAATTATCGATGGTAAGAACGATTGCGGGAGCCGGGAAGTGAATCCTTACCTACCGTCGATGCAAAACGATTGGAAACATCGAACATCACGTATTCGTGCCAATTATCCAATCGTTTTGCATCAACGTTAGGTAAGGATTCACTTCCCGGTTCCCGCAATCGTTCTTTCCATCGATAATTTGCACGAATACGTGATGTTCGATGTTTCCAATCGTTTTGCATCGACGGTAGGTAAGGATTCACTTCCCGGCTCCCGCAATCGTTCTTTCTATCGATAATTGGCACGAATACGTGATGTTCGATGTTTCCAATCGTTTTGCATCAACGTTAGGTAAGGATTCACTTCCCGGTTCCCGCAATCGTTCTTTCCATCGATAATTTGCACGAATACGTGCCATTCGATGTTTCCAATCGTTTTGCATCAACGGTAGGTAAGCATACCGTTGATGCAAAACGATTGGAAATATCGAACATTACGTATTCGTGCAAATTATCGATAGAAAGAACGATGCGGGAGCTGGGAAGTGAATCCTTACCTACCGTCGATGCAAAACGATTGGAAACATCGAATAGCACGTATTCGTGCAAATTATCGATGGAAAGAACGATTGCGGGAGCCGGGAAGTGAATGCTTACCTAACGTTGATGCAAAACGATTGGAAACATCGAACATAACGTATTCGTGCAAATTATCGATAGAAAGAACGATTGCGGGAGCTGGGAAGTGAATCCTTACCTACCGTCGATGCAAAACGATTGGAAACTTCGAATAGCACGTATTCGTGCAAATTATCGATGGTAAGAACGATTGCGGGAGCCGGGAAGTGAATCCTTACCTACCGTTGATGCAAAACGATTGAAAACATCGAACATTACGTATTCGTGCTAATTATCGATAGAAACAACGATTGCGGGAGCTGGGAAGTGAATCCTTACCTACCGTCGATGCAAAACGATTGGAAACATCGAACATCACGTATTCGTGCAAATTATCGATGGAAAGAACGATTGCGGGAGCTGGGAAGTGAATCCTTACCTAGCGTTGATGCAAAACGATTGGAAACATCGAATAGCACGTATTCGTGCAAATTATCTATGGAAAGAACGATTGCGGGAGCCGGGAAGTGAATCCTTACCTAACGTTGATGCAAAACGATTGGAAACATCGAACATCACGTATTCGTGCCAATTATCCAATCGTTTTGCATCGACGGTAGGTAAGGATTCACTTCCCAGCTCCCGCAATGGTTCTTTCCATCGATAATTTGCACGAATACGTGCCATTCGATGTTTCCAATCGTTTTGCATCGACGGTAGGTAAGGATTCACTTCCCAGCTCCCGCAATGGTTCTTTCCATCGATAATTTGCACGAATACGTGCCATTCGATGTTTCCAATCGTTGTGCATCAACGGTAGGTAAGCATACCGTTGATTCAAAGCGATTGGAAATTCCGAACATAACGTATTCGTGCAAATTATCCATAGAAAGAACGATTGCGGGAGCCGGGAAGTGATTCCTTACCTACCGTTGATGCAAAACGATTGCAAACATCGAACATTACGTATTCGTGCAAATTATCCATAGAAAGAACGTTTGCCGGAGCTGGGAAGTGAATACTTACCTACCGTTGATGCAAAACGATTGGAAACATCGAATAGCACGTATTCGTGCAAATTATCGATGGTAAGAACGATTGCGGGAGCCGGGATGTGAATCCTTACCTAACGTTGATGCAAAACGATTGGAAACATCGAACATCACGTATTCGTGCAAATTATCGATAGAAAGAACGATTGCGGGAGCTGGGAAGTGAATCCTTACCTAACGTTGATGCAAAACAATTGCAAACATCGAACATTACGTATTCGTGTAAATTATCCATAGAAAGAACGTTTGCGGGAGCTGGGAAGTGAATACTTACCTACCGTTGATGCAAAACGATTGGAAACATCGAATAGCACGTATTCGTGCAAATTATCGATGGTAAGAACGATTGCGGGAGCCGGGAAGTGAATCCTTACCTACCGTTGATGCAAAACGATTGAAAAATCGAACATTACGTATTCGTGCTAATTATCGATAGAAACAACGATTGCGGGAGCTGGGAAGTGAATCCTTACCTACCGTCGATGCAAAACGATTGGAAACATCGAACATCACGTATTCGTGCAAATTATCGATGGAAAGAACGATTGCGGGAGCTGGGAAGTGAATCCTTACCTAGCGTTGATGCAAAACGATTGGAAACATCGAATAGCACGTATTCGTGCAAATTATCTATGGAAAGAACGATTGCGGGAGCCGGGAAGTGAATCCTTACCTAACGTTGATGCAAAACGATTGGAAACATCGAACATCACGTATTCGTGCCAATTATCCAATCGTTTTGCATCGACGGTAGGTAAGGATTCACTTCCCAGCTCCCGCAATGGTTCTTTCCATCGATAATTTGCACGAATACGTGCCATTCGATGTTTCCAATCGTTTTGCATCGACGGTAGGTAAGGATTCACTTCCCAGCTCCCGCAATGGTTCTTTCCATCGATAATTTGCACGAATACGTGCCATTCGATGTTTCCAATCGTTGTGCATCAACGGTAGGTAAGCATACCGTTGATTCAAAGCGATTGGAAATTCCGAACATAACGTATTCGTGCAAATTATCGATAGAAAGAACGATTGCGGGAGCTGGGAAGTGAATCCTTACCTAACGTTGATGCAAAACGATTGGAAACATCGAATAGCACGTATTCGTGCAAATTATCTATGGAAAGAACGATTGCGGTAGCCGGGAAGTGAATCCTTACCTACAGTCGATGAAAAACAATTGCAAACATCGAACATTACGTATTCGTGCAAATTATCCATAGAAAGAACGATTGCGGGAGCTGGGAAGTGAATCCTTACCTAACGTTGATGCAAAACGATTGCAAACATCGAACATTACGTATTCGTGTAAATTATCCATAGAAAGAACGTTTGCGGGAGCTGGGAAGTGAATACTAACCTACCGTTGATGCAAAACGATTGGAAACATCGAATAGCACGTATTCGTGCAAATTATCGATGGTAAGAACGATTGCGGGAGCCGGGAAGTGAATCCTTACCTACCGTTGATGCAAAACGATTGAAAAATCGAACATTACGTATTCGTGCTAATTATCGATAGAAACAACGATTGCGGGAGCTGGGAAGTGAATCCTTACCTACCGTCGATGCAAAACGATTGGAAACATCGAATAGCACGTATTCGTGCAAATTATCGATGGAAAGAACGATTGCGGGAGCCGGGAAGTGAATCCTTACCTAACGTTGATGCAAAACGATTGGAAACATCGAATAGCACGTATTCGTGCAAATTATCGATGGTAAGAACGATTGCGGGAGCCGGGAAGTGAATCCTTACCTACCGTCGATGCAAAACGATTGGAAACATCGAACATCACGTATTCGTGCCAATTATCCAATCGTTTTGCATCAACGTTAGGTAAGGATTCACTTCCCGGTTCCCGCAATCGTTCTTTCCATCGATAATTTGCACGAATACGTGATGTTCGATGTTTCCAATCGTTTTGCATCAACGTTAGGTAAGGATTCACTTCCCAGCTCCCGCAATCGTTCTTTCTATGGATAATTTGCACGAATACGTAATGTTCGATGTTTGCAATCGTTTTGCATCGACTGTAGGTAAGGATTCACTTCCCAGCTCCCGCAATCGTTCTTTCTATCGATAATTTGCACGAATACGTGATGTTCGATGTTTCCAATCGTTTTGCATCAACGTTAGGTAAGGATCCACTTCCCGGCTCCCGCCATCGTTCTTTCCATCGATAATTTGCACGAATACGTGCTATTCGATGTTTCCAATCGTTTTGCATCGACGGTAGGTAAGGATTCACTTCCCAGCTCCCGCAATCGTTCTTTCCATCGATAATTTGCACGAATACGTGCCATTCGATGTTTCCAATCGTTTTGCATCAACGGTAGGTAAGCATACCGTTGATGCAAAACGATTGGAAATATCGAACATTACGTATTCGTGCAAATTATCGATAGAAAGAACGATGCGGGAGCTGGGAAGTGAATCCTTACCTACCGTCGATGCAAAACGATTGGAAACATCGAATAGCACGTATTCGTGCAAATTATCGATGGAAAGAACGATTGCGGGAGCCGGGAAGTGAATGCTTACCTAACGTTGATGCAAAACGATTGGAAACATCGAACATCACGTATTCGTGCAAATTATCGATAGAAAGATCGATTGCGGGACCTGGGAAGTGAATCCTTACCTACCGTCGATGCAAAACGATTGGATAATTGGCACGAAAACGTGATGTTCGATGTTTCCAATCGTTTTGCATCGACGTTAGGTAGGGATTCACTTCCCGGCTCCCGCAATCGTTCTTTCTATCGATAATTGGCACGAATACGTGATGTTCGATGTTTCCAATCGTTTTGCATCAACGTTAGGTAAGGATTCACTTCCCGGTTCCCGCAATCGTTCTTTCCATCGATAATTTGCACGAATACGTGCTATTCGATGTTTCCAATCGTTTTGCATCGACGGTAGGTAAGGATTCACTTCCCAGCTCCCGCAATCGTTCTTTCTATCGATAATTAGCACGAATACGTAATGTTCGATATTTCAATCGTTTTGCATCAACGGTAGGTAAGGATTCACTTCCCGGCTCCCGCAATCGTTCTTACCATCGATAATTTGCACGAATACGTGCTATTCGATGTTTCCAATCGTTTTGCATCAACGGTAGGTAAGTATTCACTTCCCAGCTCCCGCAATCGTTCTTTCTATGGATAATTTGCACGAATACGTAATGTTCGATGTTTGCAATCGTTTTGCATCGACTGTAGGTAAGGATTCACTTCCCAGCTCCCGCAATCGTTCTTTCTATCGATAATTTGCACGAATACGTGATGTTCGATGTTTCCAATCGTTTTGCATCAACGTTAGGTAAGGATCCACTTCCCGGCTCCCACAATCGTTCTTTCCATCGATAATTTGCACGAATACGTGCTATTCGATGTTTCCAATCGTTTTGCATCGACGTTAGGTAAGGATTCACTTCCCGGCTCCCGCAATCGTTCTTTCTATCGATAATTGGCACGAATACGTGATGTTCGATGTTTCCAATCGTTTTTCATTGACGGTAGGTAAGGATTCACTTCCCGGCTCCCGCAATCGTTCTTTCCATCGATAATTTGCACGAATACGTGCTATTCGATGTTTGCAATCGTTTTGCATCAACGGTAGGTAAGGATTCACTTCCCAGCTCCCGCAATCGTTCTTTCTATCGATAATTTGCACGAATACGTGATGTTCGATGTTTCCAATCGTTTTGCATCAACGTTAGGTAAGGATCCACTTCCCGGCTCCCGCAATCGTTCTTTCCATCGATAATTTGCACGAATACGTGCTATTCGATGTTTCCAATCGTTTTGCATCAACGGTAGGTAAGCATACCGTTGATGCAAATCGATTGGAAACATCGAACATAACGTATTCGTGCAAATTATCGATAGAAAGAACGATTGCGGGAGCTGGGAAGTGAATCCTTACCTACCGTCGATGCAAAACGATTGGAAACTTCGAATAGCACGTATTCGTGCAAATTATCGATGGTAAGAACGATTGCGGGAGCCGGGAAGTGAATCCTTACCTACCGTTGATGCAAAACGATTGAAAACATCGAACATTACGTATTCGTGCTAATTATCGATAGAAACAACGATTGCGGGAGCTGGGAAGTGAATCCTTACCTACCGTCGATGCAAAACGATTGGAAACATCGAACATCACGTTTTCGTGCAAATTATCGATGGAAAGAACGATTGCGGGAGCTGGGAAGTGAATCCTTACCTAGCGTTGATGCAAAACGATTGGAAACATCGAATAGCACGTATTCGTGCAAATTATCTATGGAAAGAACGATTGCGGGAGCCGGGAAGTGAATCCTTACCTAACGTTGATGCAAAACGATTGGAAACATCGAACATCACGTATTCGTGCCAATTATCCAATCGTTTTGCATCGACGGTAGGTAAGGATTCACTTCCCAGGTCCCGCAATCGATCTTTCTATCGATAATTTGCACGAATACGTGATGTTCGATGTTTCCAATCGTTTTGCATCGACGGTAGGTAAGGATTCACTTCCCGGCTCGCGCAATCGTTCTTACCATCGATAATTTGCACGAATACGTGCTATTCGATGTTTCCAATCGTTTTGCATCAACGTTAGGTAAGGATTCACTTCCCGGCTCCCGCAATCGTTCTTTCCATCGATAATTTGCACGAATACGTGCTATTCGATGTTTCCAATCGTTTTGCATCGACGGTAGGTAAGGATTCACTTCCCAGCTCCCGCAATCGTTGTTTCTATCGATAATTAGCACGAATACGTAATGTTCGATTTTTCAATCGTTTTGCATCAGCGGTAGGTAAGGATTCACTTCCCGGCTCCCGCAATCGTTCTTACCATCGATAATTTGCACGAATACGTGCTATTCGATGTTTCCAATCGTTTTGCATCAACGGTAGGTTAGTATTCACTTCCCAGCTCCCGCAAACGTTCTTTCTATGGATAATTTACACGAATACGTAATGTTCGATGTTTGCAATCGTTTTGCATCAACGTTAGGTAAGGATTCACTTCCCAGCTCCCTACTGCTTACCCTAATGCTTACCTACCGTTGATGCAAAACGATTGGAAATATCGAACATTACGTATTCGTGCAAATTATCGATAGAAAGAACGATGCGGGAGCTGGGAAGTGAATCCTTACCTACCGTCGATGCAAAACGATTGGAAACATCGAATAGCACGTATTCGTGCAAATTATCGATGGAAAGAACGATTGCGGGAGCCGGGAAGTGAATGCTTACCTAACGTTGATGCAAAACGATTGGAAACATCGAACATAACGTATTCGTGCAAATTATCGATAGAAAGAACGATTGCGGGAGCTGGGAAGTGAATCCTTACCTACCGTCGATGCAAAACGATTGGAAACTTCGAATAGCACGTATTCGTGCAAATTATCGATGGTAAGAACGATTGCGGGAGCCGGGAAGTGAATCCTTACCTACCGTTGATGCAAAACGATTGAAAACATCGAACATTACGTATTCGTGCTAATTATCGATAGAAACAACGATTGCGGGAGCTGGGAAGTGAATCCTTACCTACCGTCGATGCAAAACGATTGGAAACATCGAACATCACGTATTCGTGCAAATTATCGATGGAAAGAACGATTGCGGGAGCTGGGAAGTGAATCCTTACCTAGCGTTGATGCAAAACGATTGGAAACATCGAATAGCACGTATTCGTGCAAATTATCTATGGAAAGAACGATTGCGGGAGCCGGGAAGTGAATCCTTACCTAACGTTGATGCAAAACGATTGGAAACATCGAACATCACGTATTCGTGCCAATTATCCAATCGTTTTGCATCGACGGTAGGTAAGGATTCACTTCCCAGCTCCCGCAATGGTTCTTTCCATCGATAATTTGCACGAATACGTGCCATTCGATGTTTCCAATCGTTTTGCATCGACGGTAGGTAAGGATTCACTTCCCAGCTCCCGCAATGGTTCTTTCCATCGATAATTTGCACGAATACGTGCCATTCGATGTTTCCAATCGTTGTGCATCAACGGTAGGTAAGCATACCGTTGATTCAAAGCGATTGGAAATTCCGAACATAACGTATTCGTGCAAATTATCCATAGAAAGAACGATTGCGGGAGCCGGGAAGTGATTCCTTACCTACCGTTGATGCAAAACGATTGCAAACATCGAACATTACGTATTCGTGCAAATTATCCATAGAAAGAACGTTTGCCGGAGCTGGGAAGTGAATACTTACCTACCGTTGATGCAAAACGATTGGAAACATCGAATAGCACGTATTCGTGCAAATTATCGATGGTAAGAACGATTGCGGGAGCCGGGATGTGAATCCTTACCTAACGTTGATGCAAAACGATTGGAAACATCGAACATCACGTACTCGTGCAAATTATCGATAGAAAGAACGATTGCGGGAGCTGGGAAGTGAATCCTTACCTAACGTTGATGCAAAACAATTGCAAACATCGAACATTACGTATTCGTGTAAATTATCCATAGAAAGAACGTTTGCGGGAGCTGGGAAGTGAATACTTACCTACCGTTGATGCAAAACGATTGGAAACATCGAATAGCACGTATTCGTGCAAATTATCGATGGTAAGAACGATTGCGGGAGCCGGGAAGTGAATCCTTACCTACCGTTGATGCAAAACGATTGAAAAATCGAACATTACGTATTCGTGCTAATTATCGATAGAAACAACGATTGCGGCAGCTGGGAAGTGAATCCTTACCTACCGTCGATGCAAAACGATTGCAAACATCGAATAGCACGTATTCGTGCAAATTATCGATGGAAAGAACGATTGCGGGAGCCGGGAAGTGAATCCTTACCTAACGTTGATGCAAAACTATTGGAAACAACGAATAGCACGTATTCGTGCAAATTATCGATGGTAAGAACGATTGCGGGAGCCGGGAAGTGAATCCTTACCTACCGTCGATGCAAAACGATTGGAAACATCGAACATCACGTATTCGTGCAAATTATCGATAGAAAGATCGATTGCGGGACCTGGGAAGTGAATCCTTACCTACCGTCGATGCAAAACGATTGGATAATTGGCACGAATACGTGATGTTCGATGTTTCCAATCGTTTTGCATTAACGTTAGGTAAGGATTCACTTCCCGGCTCCCGCAATCGTTCTTTCCATCGATAATTTGCACGAATACGTGCTATTCGATGTTTCCAATCGTTTTGCATCGACGTTAGGTAAGGATTCACTTCCCGGCTCCCGCAATCGTTCTTTCTATCGATAATTGGCACGAATACGTGATGTTCGATGTTTCCAATCGTTTTGCATCAACGTTAGGTAAGGATTCACTTCCCGGTTCCCGCAATCGTTCTTTCCATCGATAATTTGCACGAATACGTGATGTTCGATGTTTCCAATCGTTTTGCATCAACGTTAGGTAAGGATTCACTTCCCAGCTCCCGCAATCGTTCTTTCCATCGATAATTTGCACGAATACGTGCCATTCGATGTTTCCAATCGTTTTGCATCAACGGTAGGTAAGCATACCGTTGATGCAAAACGATTGGAAATATCGAACATTACGTATTCGTGCAAATTATCGATAGAAAGAACGATGCGGGAGCTGGGAAGTGAATCCTTACCTACCGTCGATGCAAAACGATTGGAAACATCGAATAGCACGTATTCGTGCAAATTATCGATGGAAAGAACGATTGCGGGAGCCGGGAAGTGAATGCTTACCTAACGTTGATGCAAAACGATTGGAAACATCGAACATAACGTATTCGTGCAAATTATCGATAGAAAGAACGATTGCGGGAGCTGGGAAGTGAATCCTTACCTACCGTCGATGCAAAACGATTGGAAACTTCGAATAGCACGTATTCGTGCAAATTATCGATGGTAAGAACGATTGCGGGAGCCGGGAAGTGAATCCTTACCTACCGTTGATGCAAAACGATTGAAAACATCGAACATTACGTATTCGTGCTAATTATCGATAGAAACAACGATTGCGGGAGCTGGGAAGTGAATCCTTACCTACCGTCGATGCAAAACGATTGGAAACATCGAACATCACGTATTCGTGCAAATTATCGATGGAAAGAACGATTGCGGGAGCTGGGAAGTGAATCCTTACCTAGCGTTGATGCAAAACGATTGGAAACATCGAATAGCACGTATTCGTGCAAATTATCTATGGAAAGAACGATTGCGGGAGCCGGGAAGTGAATCCTTACCTAACGTTGATGCAAAACGATTGGAAACATCGAACATCACGTATTCGTGCCAATTATCCAATCGTTTTGCATCGACGGTAGGTAAGGATTCACTTCCCAGCTCCCGCAATGGTTCTTTCCATCGATAATTTGCACGAATACGTGCCATTCGATGTTTCCAATCGTTTTGCATCGACGGTAGGTAAGGATTCACTTCCCAGCTCCCGCAATGGTTCTTTCCATCGATAATTTGCACGAATACGTGCCATTCGATGTTTCCAATCGTTGTGCATCAACGGTAGGTAAGCATACCGTTGATTCAAAGCGATTGGAAATTCCGAACATAACGTATTCGTGCAAATTATCGATAGAAAGAACGATTGCGGGAGCTGGGAAGTGAATCCTTACCTAACGTTGATGCAAAACGATTGGAAACATCGAATAGCACGTATTCGTGCAAATTATCTATGGAAAGAACGATTGCGGTAGCCGGGAAGTGAATCCTTACCTACAGTCGATGAAAAACAATTGCAAACATCGAACATTACGTATTCGTGCAAATTATCCATAGAAAGAACGATTGCGGGAGCTGGGAAGTGAATCCTTACCTAACGTTGATGCAAAACGATTGCAAACATCGAACATTACGTATTCGTGTAAATTATCCATAGAAAGAACGTTTGCGGGAGCTGGGAAGTGAATACTAACCTACCGTTGATGCAAAACGATTGCAAACATCGAATAGCACGTATTCGTGCAAATTATCGATGGTAAGAACGATTGCGGGAGCCGGGAAGTGAATCCTTACCTACCGTTGATGCAAAACGATTGAAAAATCGAACATTACGTATTCGTGCTAATTATCGATAGAAACAACGATTGCGGGAGCTGGGAAGTGTTACGTCCTCGTCGGGATCCGTGTTGCCCAACGGCAACGTGCGCCAAATCTTCAACAGGATACGCTCGCAATTTCGATCTGTGACTGGTCTCTTAGGACAGTCAACCGGGATCGGGACGTTAAGATGCGGTGGGGTCAGGAAAACAATTGGTATCGATTGTTTATGAGTTATATTTACGTCCACTTTCTTTTTTTTTCTTATATAATACAGTGGAGGCTGTTACATTATTCCTCGCGGAGAAATATAGTTTGAAATAACAACGTATGATACTCTTCCGGGACCGGCTCGCCTTCGGGGACGTTTGGTTGACCAGGGAACCGGTCGCTAATAAATACGGGATAATATCCCGGGTAATTCGGATAAATCTGTTGATGTGGCCACTCCTCGTCGCTGTCCGGAGGGTCGAGTTGCTGTTGCGGGGATGGAGGACTGACCGGGGGGTCGATATAGGGCCGGTAGTATTCGGGCGTGGTTGCCCTTGAATCTACCGAGGATGTAGTTGTCTGAGCCGGGGATGACGAGTAAACTAGTTGTCGTCTAGCGAAGGGCTGCGGAGTTTGTTCGGATGCGTGGGAGATGGGGGAGTATGAGATGGACAAAGGCGATGCGTGAGGCGAGGAAGGCAACACGGGTATTTGGGCGGAGGGACCCCGCGAAGTCGAGGGCTCGGGCGAACCCCCAACTGTCAAGTCAATGATGGACGGAACGGCGCCAGCGGTTGTCGAGTCGACCGGCGCCCGTGGAGAATCCAGCGTCAGGTCGACTGGCGCCGGTGGAGAATCTAACGTCAGGTCGATCAACGGCCCAGTCTCTTGCGCCAATTGCACGCGACGGGCGGCGATCAGCTCCCGGCGCCTGATATTGTGGCGGAGCCGCGACTGGACCCCTCTCCTACGCCTTCGCCTATTTTCAGCGGGCATCTACCGAACACATTCGGCGAGTAGTAAGTTGTTCGTATAAAATGGAAGACCGATGAAATGTCAAGTGTTACTGTTTATTAATGCTCACCTTTACCTATCGGTCGACTACAGTTGAGAGTACAAGTAACAAATGGTGGATCGTGCTGACGATTTGCCGCTTACAGGCACAACTACAACGAACTCGTCGAACTTCACCGTTAGACTACCGGATTGAACTTCAGTCGTATAGAACTTGATGTTTCTAACTTCTCGGTTGGAACTGAACTGCCTTGCGACCGTTCGCTCCGGTCTTTTATTCCTCCCAGGTGCTGACGCAGCAGCCCCTACTGCCGCAGCCAGAAGATGCTGATGCAGCAGGGGCCACCGTCCTGGGAACGACTGTTCCGCGACGGTTCTCGCGCTTCGTATCTTTGCAACGTGTGCATTCCTGAGCGACAGTTGTTATCGCTCTCGCGACGGTTCTCGCGCTTCGTATCTTTGCAACGTGTGCATTCCTGAGCGACAGTTGTTATCGCTCTCGCGACGGTTCTCGCGCTTCGTATCTTTGCAACGTGTGCATTCCTGAGCGACAGTTGTTATCGCTCTGGGAACGGATGCTGATGCATCGAGGTATATCGTCTTGTTCAGCGGATTATTACCCGATCCTTTCCCAGGCCTTGACTCTGGAATGCCCACGTGCGAGACAGCGCTATCCCTTCGCTATTGTCGTCAGCACTTATCCGTGCTTGTCCTTAACTTGAAAGGACAAACACGGATTGGTCCGCACACCCTGATTCGTCACGGTTCTTAATCTACGTATTCTTATAATCTATCTTATCATAGGTGAGTCAGCATACTCACGTTTACCCCTGGTTTCTTAACTTAAGAAGTTGCTTAGACTTAATGCTACCATCAGGACAATTATCAGTGTGTGTGTGTGTGTGTGTGTGTGGCCGTACGTCGATGTGTGGTAGAGAACTGCCCTGTATCCATATCGTGTGCCGATTCGGATGCGCGCTGCACCTACGGATCGTCACGTTTCGGAGGATCCCGGGACGTGACAGAAGTGAATCCTTACCTACCGTCGATGCAAAACGATTGGAAACATCGAATAGCACGTATTCGTGCAAATTATCGATGGAAAGAACGATTGCGGGAGCCGGGAAGTGAATCCTTACCTAACGTTGATGCAAAACGATTGGAAACATCGAATAGCACGTATTCGTGCAAATTATCGATGGTAAGAACGATTGCGGGAGCCGGGAAGTGAATCCTTACCTACCGTCGATGCAAAACGATTGGAAACATCGAACATCACGTATTCGTGCCAATTATCCAATCGTTTTGCATCAACGTTAGGTAAGGATTCACTTCCCGGTTCCCGCAATCGTTCTTTCCATCGATAATTTGCACGAATACGTGATGTTCGATGTTTCCAATCGTTTTGCATCAACGTTAGGTAAGGATTCACTTCCCAGCTCCCGCAATCGTTCTTTCTATGGATAATTTGCACGAATACGTAATGTTCGATGTTTGCAATCGTTTTGCATCGACTGTAGGTAAGGATTCACTTCCCAGCTCCCGCAATCGTTCTTTCTATCGATAATTTGCACGAATACGTGATGTTCGATGTTTCCAATCGTTTTGCATCAACGTTAGGTAAGGATCCACTTCCCGGCTCCCGCAATCGTTCTTTCCATCGATAATTTGCACGAATACGTGCTATTCGATGTTTCCAATCGTTTTGCATCGACGGTAGGTAAGGATTCACTTCCCAGCTCCCGCAATCGTTCTTTCCATCGATAATTTGCACGAATACGTGCCATTCGATGTTTCCAATCGTTTTGCATCAACGGTAGGTAAGCATACCGTTGATGCAAAACGATTGGAAATATCGAACATTACGTATTCGTGCAAATTATCGATAGAAAGAACGATGCGGGAGCTGGGAAGTGAATCCTTACCTACCGTCGATGCAAAACGATTGGAAACATCGAATAGCACGTATTCGTGCAAATTATCGATGGAAAGAACGATTGCGGGAGCCGGGAAGTGAATGCTTACCTAACGTTGATGCAAAACGATTGGAAACATCGAACATCACGTATTCGTGCAAATTATCGATAGAAAGATCGATTGCGGGACCTGGGAAGTGAATCCTTACCTACCGTCGATGCAAAACGATTGGATAATTGGCACGAAAACGTGATGTTCGATGTTTCCAATCGTTTTGCATCAACGTTAGGTAAGGATTCACTTCCCGGCTCCCGCAATCGTTCTTTCCATCGATAATTTGCACGAATACGTGCTATTCGATGTTTCCAATCGTTTTGCATCGACGTTAGGTAGGGATTCACTTCCCGGCTCCCGCAATCGTTCTTTCTATCGATAATTGGCACGAATACGTGATGTTCGATGTTTCCAATCGTTTTGCATCAACGTTAGGTAAGGATTCACTTCCCGGTTCCCGCAATCGTTCTTTCCATCGATAATTTGCACGAATACGTGCTATTCGATGTTTCCAATCGTTTTGCATCGACGGTAGGTAAGGATTCACTTCCCAGCTCCCGCAATCGTTCTTTCTATCGATAATTAGCACGAATACGTAATGTTCGATATTTCAATCGTTTTGCATCAACGGTAGGTAAGGATTCACTTCCCGGCTCCCGCAATCGTTCTTACCATCGATAATTTGCACGAATACGTGCTATTCGATGTTTCCAATCGTTTTGCATCAACGGTAGGTAAGTATTCACTTCCCAGCTCCCGCAATCGTTCTTTCTATGGATAATTTGCACGAATACGTAATGTTCGATGTTTGCAATCGTTTTGCATCGACTGTAGGTAAGGATTCACTTCCCAGCTCCCGCAATCGTTCTTTCTATCGATAATTTGCACGAATACGTGATGTTCGATGTTTCCAATCGTTTTGCATCAACGTTAGGTAAGGATCCACTTCCCGGCTCCCGCAATCGTTCTTTCCATCGATAATTTGCACGAATACGTGCTATTCGATGTTTCCAATCGTTTTGCATCGACGTTAGGTAAGGATTCACTTCCCGGCTCCCGCAATCGTTCTTTCTATCGATAATTGGCACGAATACGTGATGTTCGATGTTTCCAATCGTTTTTCATTGACGGTAGGTAAGGATTCACTTCCCGGCTCCCGCAATCGTTCTTTCCATCGATAATTTGCACGAATACGTGCTATTCGATGTTTCCAATCGTTTTGCATCAACGGTAGGTAAGCATACCGTTGATGCAAATCGATTGGAAATTTCGAACATCACGTATTCGTGCAAATTATCGATAGAAAGAACGATTGCGGGAGTTGGGAAGTGAATCCTTACTTACCGTCGATGCAAAACGATTGCAAACATCGAATAGCACGTATTCGTGCAAATTATCCATAGAAAGAACGATTGCGGGAGCTGGGAAGTGAATACTTACCTAACGTTGATGCAAAACGATTGGAAACATCGAACACCACGTATTCGTGCAAATTATCGATGGAAAGAACGATTGCGGGAGCCGGGAAGTGAATCCTTACCTACCGTTGATGCAAAACGATTGGATAATTGGCACGAATACGTGATATTCGATGTTTCCAATCGTTTTGCATCGACGGTAGGTAAGGATTCACTTCCCAGCTCCCGCAATCGTTCTTTCCATCGATAATTTGCACGAATACGTAATGTTCGATGTTTCCAATCGTTTTGCAACGACGGTAGGTAAGGATTCACTTCCCAGCTCCCGCAATCGTTCTTTCTATCGATAATTTGCACGAATACGTAATGTTCGATATTTCCAATCGTTTTGCATCGACGGTAGGTAAGGATTCACTTCCCAGCTCCCGCAATCGTTCTTTCCATCGATAATTTGCACGAATACGTGCTATTCGATGTTTCCAATCGTTTTGCATCGACGGTAGGTAAGGATTCACTTCCCAGCTCCCGCAATCGTTGTTTCTATCGATAATTAGAACGAATACGTAATGTTCGATGTTTCCAATCGTTTTGCATCAACGTTAGGTAAGGATTCACTTCCCAGCTCCCGCAATCGTTCTTTCCATCGATAATTTGCACGAATACGTAATGTTCGATGTTTGCAATTGTTTTTCATCGACTGTAGGTAAGGATTCACTTCCCGGCTCCCGCAATCGTTCTTTCCATAGATAATTTGCACGAATACGTGCTATTCGATGTTTCCAATCGTTTTGCATCGACGGTAGGTAAGGATTCACTTCCCAGCTCCCGCAATCGTTGTTTCTATCGATAATTAGCACGAATACGTAATGTTCGATGTTTCCAATCGTTTTGCATCGACGGTAGGTAAGGATTCACTTCCCAGCTCCCGCAATGGTTCTTTCCATCGATAATTTGCACGAATACGTGCCATTCGATGTTTCCAATCGTTTTGCATCAACGTTAGGTAAGGATTCACTTCCCGGTTCCCGCAATCGTTCTTTCCATCGATAATTTGCACGAATACGTGCTATTCGATGTTTCCAATCGTTTTGCATCGACGGTAGGTAAGGATTCACTTCCCAGCTCCCGCAATCGTTGTTTCTATCGATAATTAGCACGAATACGTAATGTTCGATGTTTCCAATCGTTTTGCATCGACGGTAGGTAAGGATTCACTTCCCAGCTCCCGCAATGGTTCTTTCCATCGATAATTTGCACGAATACGTGCCATTCGATGTTTCCAATCGTTTTGCATCAACGTTAGGTAAGGATTCACTTCCCGGTTCCCGCAATCGTTCTTTCCATCGATAATTTGCACGAATACGTGCTATTCGATGTTTCCAATCGTTTTGCATCGACGGTAGGTAAGGATTCACTTCCCAGCTCCCGCAATCGTTGTTTCTATCGATAATTAGCACGAATACGTAATGTTCGATTTTTCAATCGTTTTGCATCAACGGTAGGTAAGGATTCACTTCCCGGCTCCCGCAATCGTTCTTACCATCGATAATTTGCACGAATACGTGCTATTCGATGTTTCCAATCGTTTTGCATCAACGGTAGGTTAGTATTCACTTCCCAGCTCCCGCAAACGTTCTTTCTATGGATAATTTACACGAATACGTAATGTTCGATGTTTGCAATCGTTTTGCATCAACGTTAGGTAAGGATTCACTTCCCAGCTCCCGCAATCGTTCTTTCTATGGATAATTTGCACGAATACGTAATGTTCGATGTTTGCAATTGTTTTTCATCGACTGTAGGTAAGGATTCACTTCCCGGCTACCGCAATCGTTCTTTCCATAGATAATTTGCACGAATACGTGCTATTCGATGTTTCCAATCGTTTTGCATCAACGTTAGGTAAGGATTCACTTCCCAGCTCCCGCAATCGTTCTTTCTATCGATAATTTGCACGAATACGTTATGTTCGGAATTTCCAATCGCTTTGAATCAACGGTATGCTTACCTACCGTTGATGCACAACGATTGGAAACATCGAATGGCACGTATTCGTGCAAATTATCGATGGAAAGAACCATTGCGGGAGCTGGGAAGTGAATCCTTACCTACCGTCGATGCAAAACGATTGGAAACATCGAATGGCACGTATTCGTGCAAATTATCGATGGAAAGAACCATTGCGGGAGCTGGGAAGTGAATCCTTACCTACCGTCGATGCAAAACGATTGGATAATTGGCACGAATACGTGATGTTCGATGTTTCCAATCGTTTTGCATCAACGTTAGGTAAGGATTCACTTCCCGGCTCCCGCAATCGTTCTTTCCATAGATAATTTGCACGAATACGTGCTATTCGATGTTTCCAATCGTTTTGCATCAACGCTAGGTAAGGATTCACTTCCCAGCTCCCGCAATCGTTCTTTCCATCGATAATTTGCACGAATACGTGATGTTCGATGTTTCCAATCGTTTTGCATCGACGGTAGGTAAGGATTCACTTCCCAGCTCCCGCAATCGTTGTTTCTATCGATAATTAGCACGAATACGTAATGTTCGATGTTTTCAATCGTTTTGCATCAACGGTAGGTAAGGATTCACTTCCCGGCTCCCGCAATCGTTCTTACCATCGATAATTTGCACGAATACGTGCTATTCGAAGTTTCCAATCGTTTTGCATCGACGGTAGGTAAGGATTCACTTCCCAGCTCCCGCAATCGTTCTTTCTATCGATAATTTGCACGAATACGTTATGTTCGATGTTTCCAATCGTTTTGCATCAACGTTAGGTAAGCATTCACTTCCCGGCTCCCGCAATCGTTCTTTCCATCGATAATTTGCACGAATACGTGCTATTCGATGTTTCCAATCGTTTTGCATCGACGGTAGGTAAGGATTCACTTCCCAGCTCCCGCATCGTTCTTTCTATCGATAATTTGCACGAATACGTAATGTTGGATATTTCCAATCGTTTTGCATCAACGGTATGCTTACCTACCGTTGATGCAAAACGATTGGAAACATCGAATGGCACGTATTCGTGCAAATTATCGATGGAAAGAACGATTGCGGGAGCTGGGAAGTGAATCCTTACCTAACGTTGATGCAAAACGATTGGAAACATCGAACATCACGTATTCGTGCAAATTATCGATGGAAAGAACGATTGCGGGAACCGGGAAGTGAATCCTTACCTAACGTTGATGCAAAACGATTGGAAACATCGAACATCACGTATTCGTGCAAATTATCGATAGAAAGAACGATTGCGGGAGCTGGGAAGTGAATCCTTACCTACCGTCGATGCAAAACGATTGGAAACTTCGAATAGCACGTATTCGTGCAAATTATCGATGGTAAGAACGATTGCGGGAGCCGGGAAGTGAATCCTTACCTACCGTTGATGCAAAACGATTGAAAACATCGAACATTACGTATTCGTGCTAATTATCGATAGAAACAACGATTGCGGGAGCTGGGAAGTGAATCCTTACCTACCGTCGATGCAAAACGATTGGAAACATCGAACATCACGTATTCGTGCAAATTATCGATGGAAAGAACGATTGCGGGAGCTGGGAAGTGAATCCTTACCTAGCGTTGATGCAAAACGATTGGAAACATCGAATAGCACGTATTCGTGCAAATTATCTATGGAAAGAACGATTGCGGGAGCCGGGAAGTGAATCCTTACCTAACGTTGATGCAAAACGATTGGAAACATCGAACATCACGTATTCGTGCCAATTATCCAATCGTTTTGCATCGACGGTAGGTAAGGATTCACTTCCCAGCTCCCGCAATGGTTCTTTCCATCGATAATTTGCACGAATACGTGCCATTCGATGTTTCCAATCGTTTTGCATCGACGGTAGGTAAGGATTCACTTCCCAGCTCCCGCAATAGTTCTTTCCATCGATAATTTGCACGAATACGTGCCATTCGATGTTTCCAATCGTTGTGCATCAACGGTAGGTAAGCATACCGTTGATTCAAAGCGATTGGAAATTCCGAACATAACGTATTCGTGCAAATTATCGATAGAAAGAACGATTGCGGGAGCTGGGAAGTGAATCCTTACCTAACGTTGATGCAAAACGATTGGAAACATCGAATAGCACGTATTCGTGCAAATTATCTATGGAAAGAACGATTGCGGTAGCCGGGAAGTGAATCCTTACCTACAGTCGATGAAAAACAATTGCAAACATCGAACATTACGTATTCGTGCAAATTATCCATAGAAAGAACGATTGCGGGAGCTGGGAAGTGAATCCTTACCTAACGTTGATGCAAAACGATTGCAAACATCGAACATTACGTATTCGTGTAAATTATCCATAGAAAGAACGTTTGCGGGAGCTGGGAAGTGAATACTAACCTACCGTTGATGCAAAACGATTGGAAACATCGAATAGCACGTATTCGTGCAAATTATCGATGGTAAGAACGATTGCGGGAGCCGGGAAGTGAATCCTTACCTACCGTTGATGCAAAACGATTGAAAAATCGAACATTACGTATTCGTGCTAATTATCGATAGAAACAACGATTGCGGGAGCTGGGAAGTGAATCCTTACCTACCGTCGATGCAAAACGATTGGAAACATCGAATAGCACGTATTCGTGCAAATTATCGATGGAAAGAACGATTGCGGGAGCCGGGAAGTGAATCCTTACCTAACGTTGATGCAAAACGATTGGAAACATCGAATAGCACGTATTCGTGCAAATTATCGATGGTAAGAACGATTGCGGGAGCCGGGAAGTGAATCCTTACCTACCGTCGATGCAAAACGATTGGAAACATCGAACATCACGTATTCGTGCCAATTATCCAATCGTTTTGCATCAACGTTAGGTAAGGATTCACTTCCCGGTTCCCGCAATCGTTCTTTCCATCGATAATTTGCACGAATACGTGATGTTCGATGTTTCCAATCGTTTTGCATCAACGTTAGGTAAGGATTCACTTCCCAGCTCCCGCAATCGTTCTTTCTATGGATAATTTGCACGAATACGTAATGTTCGATGTTTGCAATCGTTTTGCATCGACTGTAGGTAAGGATTCACTTCCCAGCTCCCGCAATCGTTCTTTCTATCGATAATTTGCACGAATACGTGATGTTCGATGTTTCCAATCGTTTTGCATCAACGTTAGGTAAGGATCCACTTCCCGGCTCCCGCAATCGTTCTTTCCATCGATAATTTGCACGAATACGTGCTATTCGATGTTTCCAATCGTTTTGCATCGACGGTAGGTAAGGATTCACTTCCCAGCTCCCGCAATCGTTCTTTCCATCGATAATTTGCACGAATACGTGCCATTCGATGTTTCCAATCGTTTTGCATCAACGGTAGGTAAGCATACCGTTGATGCAAAACGATTGGAAATATCGAACATTACGTATTCGTGCAAATTATCGATAGAAAGAACGATGCGGGAGCTGGGAAGTGAATCCTTACCTACCGTCGATGCAAAACGATTGGAAACATCGAATAGCACGTATTCGTGCAAATTATCGATGGAAAGAACGATTGCGGGAGCCGGGAAGTGAATGCTTACCTAACGTTGATGCAAAACGATTGGAAACATCGAACATCACGTATTCGTGCAAATTATCGATAGAAAGATCGATTGCGGGACCTGGGAAGTGAATCCTTACCTACCGTCGATGCAAAACGATTGGATAATTGGCACGAAAACGTGATGTTCGATGTTTCCAATCGTTTTGCATCAACGTTAGGTAAGGATTCACTTCCCGGCTCCCGCAATCGTTCTTTCCATCGATAATTTGCACGAATACGTGCTATTCGATGTTTCCAATCGTTTTGCATCGACGTTAGGTAGGGATTCACTTCCCGGCTCCCGCAATCGTTCTTTCTATCGATAATTGGCACGAATACGTGATGTTCGATGTTTCCAATCGTTTTGCATCAACGTTAGGTAAGGATTCACTTCCCGGTTCCCGCAATCGTTCTTTCCATCGATAATTTGCACGAATACGTGCTATTCGATGTTTCCAATCGTTTTGCATCAACGGTAGGTAAGCATACCGTTGATGCAAATCGATTGGAAATTTCGAACATCACGTATTCGTGCAAATTATCGATAGAAAGAACGATTGCGGGAGTTGGGAAGTGAATCCTTACTTACCGTCGATGCAAAACGATTGCAAACATCGAATAGCACGTATTCGTGCAAATTATCCATAGAAAGAACGATTGCGGGAGCTGGGAAGTGAATACTTACCTAACGTTGATGCAAAACGATTGGAAACATCGAACACCACGTATTCGTGCAAATTATCGATGGAAAGAACGATTGCGGGAGCCGGGAAGTGAATCCTTACCTACCGTTGATGCAAAACGATTGGATAATTGGCACGAATACGTGATATTCGATGTTTCCAATCGTTTTGCATCGACGGTAGGTAAGGATTCACTTCCCAGCTCCCGCAATCGTTCTTTCCATCGATAATTTGCACGAATACGTAATGTTCGATGTTTCCAATCGTTTTGCAACGACGGTAGGTAAGGATTCACTTCCCAGCTCCCGCAATCGTTCTTTCTATCGATAATTTGCACGAATACGTAATGTTCGATATTTCCAATCGTTTTGCATCGACGGTAGGTAAGGATTCACTTCCCAGCTCCCGCAATCGTTCTTTCCATCGATAATTTGCACGAATACGTGCTATTCGATGTTTCCAATCGTTTTGCATCGACGGTAGGTAAGGATTCACTTCCCAGCTCCCGCAATCGTTGTTTCTATCGATAATTAGAACGAATACGTAATGTTCGATGTTTCCAATCGTTTTGCATCAACGTTAGGTAAGGATTCACTTCCCAGCTCCCGCAATCGTTCTTTCCATCGATAATTTGCACGAATACGTAATGTTCGATGTTTGCAATTGTTTTTCATCGACTGTAGGTAAGGATTCACTTCCCGGCTCCCGCAATCGTTCTTTCCATAGATAATTTGCACGAATACGTGCTATTCGATGTTTCCAATCGTTTTGCATCGACGGTAGGTAAGGATTCACTTCCCAGCTCCCGCAATCGTTGTTTCTATCGATAATTAGCACGAATACGTAATGTTCGATGTTTCCAAACGTTTTTCATCGACGGTAGGTAAGGATTCACTTCCCAGCTCCCGCAATGGTTCTTTCCATCGATAATTTGCACGAATACGTGCCATTCGATGTTTCCAATCGTTTTGCATCAACGTTAGGTAAGGATTCACTTCCCGGTTCCCGCAATCGTTCTTTCCATCGATAATTTGCACGAATACGTGCTATTCGATGTTTCCAATCGTTTTGCATCGACGGAAGGTAAGGATTCACTTCCCAGCTCCCGCAATCGTTGTTTCTATCGATAATTAGCACGAATACGTAATGTTCGATTTTTCAATCGTTTTGCATCAACGGTAGGTAAGGATTCACTTCCCGGCTCCCGCAATCGTTCTTACCATCGATAATTTGCACGAATACGTGCTATTCGATGTTTCCAATCGTTTTGCATCAACGGTAGGTTAGTATTCACTTCCCAGCTCCCGCAAACGTTCTTTCTATGGATAATTTACACGAATACGTAATGTTCGATGTTTGCAATCGTTTTGCATCAACGTTAGGTAAGGATTCACTTCCCAGCTCCCGCAATCGTTCTTTCTATGGATAATTTGCACGAATACGTAATGTTCGATGTTTGCAATTGTTTTTCATCGACTGTAGGTAAGGATTCACTTCCCGGCTACCGCAATCGTTCTTTCCATAGATAATTTGCACGAATACGTGCTATTCGATGTTTCCAATCGTTTTGCATCAACGTTAGGTAAGGATTCACTTCCCAGCTCCCGCAATCGTTCTTTCTATCGATAATTTGCACGAATACGTTATGTTCGGAATTTCCAATCGCTTTGAATCAACGGTATGCTTACCTACCGTTGATGCACAACGATTGGAAACATCGAATGGCACGTATTCGTGCAAATTATCGATGGAAAGAACCATTGCGGGAGCTGGGAAGTGAATCCTTACCTACCGTCGATGCAAAACGATTGGAAACATCGAATGGCACGTATTCGTGCAAATTATCGATGGAAAGAACCATTGCGGGAGCTGGGAAGTGAATCCTTACCTACCGTCGATGCAAAACGATTGGATAATTGGCACGAATACGTGATGTTCGATGTTTCCAATCGTTTTGCATCAACGTTAGGTAAGGATTCACTTCCCGGCTCCCGCAATCGTTCTTTCCATAGATAATTTGCACGAATACGTGCTATTCGATGTTTCCAATCGTTTTGCATCAACGCTAGGTAAGGATTCACTTCCCAGCTCCCGCAATCGTTCTTTCCATCGATAATTTGCACGAATACGTGATGTTCGATGTTTCCAATCGTTTTGCATCGACGGTAGGTAAGGATTCACTTCCCAGCTCCCGCAATCGTTGTTTCTATCGATAATTAGCACGAATACGTAATGTTCGATGTTTTCAATCGTTTTGCATCAACGGTAGGTAAGGATTCACTTCCCGGCTCCCGCAATCGTTCTTACCATCGATAATTTGCACGAATACGTGCTATTCGAAGTTTCCAATCGTTTTGCATCGACGGTAGGTAAGGATTCACTTCCCAGCTCCCGCAATCGTTCTTTCTATCGATAATTTGCACGAATACGTTATGTTCGATGTTTCCAATCGTTTTGCATCAACGTTAGGTAAGCATTCACTTCCCGGCTCCCGCAATCGTTCTTTCCATCGATAATTTGCACGAATACGTGCTATTCGATGTTTCCAATCGTTTTGCATCGACGGTAGGTAAGGATTCACTTCCCAGCTCCCGCATCGTTCTTTCTATCGATAATTTGCACGAATACGTAATGTTCGATATTTCCAATCGTTTTGCATCAACGGTATGCTTACCTACCGTTGATGCAAAACGATTGGAAACATCGAATGGCACGTATTCGTGCAAATTATCGATGGAAAGAACGATTGCGGGAGCTGGGAAGTGAATCCTTACCTAACGTTGATGCAAAACGATTGGAAACATCGAACATCACGTATTCGTGCAAATTATCGATGGAAAGAACGATTGCGGGAACCGGGAAGTGAATCCTTACCTAACGTTGATGCAAAACGATTGGAAACATCGAACATCACGTATTCGTGCAAATTATCGATAGAAAGAACGATTGCGGGAGCTGGGAAGTGAATCCTTACCTACCGTCGATGCAAAACGATTGGAAACTTCGAATAGCACGTATTCGTGCAAATTATCGATGGTAAGAACGATTGCGGGAGCCGGGAAGTGAATCCTTACCTACCGTTGATGCAAAACGATTGAAAACATCGAACATTACGTATTCGTGCTAATTATCGATAGAAACAACGATTCCGGGAGCTGGGAAGTGAATCCTTACCTACCGTCGATGCAAAACGATTGGAAACATCGAACATCACGTATTCGTGCAAATTATCGATGGAAAGAACGATTGCGGGAGCTGGGAAGTGAATCCTTACCTAGCGTTGATGCAAAACGATTGGAAACATCGAATAGCACGTATTCGTGCAAATTATCTATGGAAAGAACGATTGCGGGAGCCGGGAAGTGAATCCTTACCTAACGTTGATGCAAAACGATTGGAAACATCGAACATCACGTATTCGTGCCAATTATCCAATCGTTTTGCATCGACGGTAGGTAAGGATTCACTTCCCAGCTCCCGCAATGGTTCTTTCCATCGATAATTTGCACGAATACGTGCCATTCGATGTTTCCAATCGTTTTGCATCGACGGTAGGTAAGGATTCACTTCCCAGCTCCCGCAATAGTTCTTTCCATCGATAATTTGCACGAATACGTGCCATTCGATGTTTCCAATCGTTGTGCATCAACGGTAGGTAAGCATACCGTTGATTCAAAGCGATTGGAAATTCCGAACATAACGTATTCGTGCAAATTATCGATAGAAAGAACGATTGCGGGAGCTGGGAAGTGAATCCTTACCTAACGTTGATGCAAAACGATTGGAAACATCGAATAGCACGTATTCGTGCAAATTATCTATGGAAAGAACGATTGCGGTAGCCGGGAAGTGAATCCTTACCTACAGTCGATGAAAAACAATTGCAAACATCGAACATTACGTATTCGTGCAAATTATCCATAGAAAGAACGATTGCGGGAGCTGGGAAGTGAATCCTTACCTAACGTTGATGCAAAACGATTGCAAACATCGAACATTACGTATTCGTGTAAATTATCCATAGAAAGAACGTTTGCGGGAGCTGGGAAGTGAATACTAACCTACCGTTGATGCAAAACGATTGGAAACATCGAATAGCACGTATTCGTGCAAATTATCGATGGTAAGAACGATTGCGGGAGCCGGGAAGTGAATCCTTACCTACCGTTGATGCAAAACGATTGAAAAATCGAACATTACGTATTCGTGCTAATTATCGATAGAAACAACGATTGCGGGAGCTGGGAAGTGAATCCTTACCTACCGTCGATGCAAAACGATTGGAAACATCGAATAGCACGTATTCGTGCAAATTATCGATGGAAAGAACGATTGCGGGAGCCGGGAAGTGAATCCTTACCTAACGTTGATGCAAAACGATTGGAAACATCGAATAGCACGTATTCGTGCAAATTATCGATGGTAAGAACGATTGCGGGAGCCGGGAAGTGAATCCTTACCTACCGTCGATGCAAAACGATTGGAAACATCGAACATCACGTATTCGTGCCAATTATCCAATCGTTTTGCATCAACGTTAGGTAAGGATTCACTTCCCGGTTCCCGCAATCGTTCTTTCCATCGATAATTTGCACGAATACGTGATGTTCGATGTTTCCAATCGTTTTGCATCAACGTTAGGTAAGGATTCACTTCCCAGCTCCCGCAATCGTTCTTTCTATGGATAATTTGCACGAATACGTAATGTTCGATGTTTGCAATCGTTTTGCATCGACTGTAGGTAAGGATTCACTTCCCAGCTCCCGCAATCGTTCTTTCTATCGATAATTTGCACGAATACGTGATGTTCGATGTTTCCAATCGTTTTGCATCAACGTTAGGTAAGGATCCACTTCCCGGCTCCCGCAATCGTTCTTTCCATCGATAATTTGCACGAATACGTGCTATTCGATGTTTCCAATCGTTTTGCATCGACGGTAGGTAAGGATTCACTTCCCAGCTCCCGCAATCGTTCTTTCCATCGATAATTTGCACGAATACGTGCCATTCGATGTTTCCAATCGTTTTGCATCAACGGTAGGTAAGCATACCGTTGATGCAAAACGATTGGAAATATCGAACATTACGTATTCGTGCAAATTATCGATAGAAAGAACGATGCGGGAGCTGGGAAGTGAATCCTTACCTACCGTCGATGCAAAACGATTGGAAACATCGAATAGCACGTATTCGTGCAAATTATCGATGGAAAGAACGATTGCGGGAGCCGGGAAGTGAATGCTTACCTAACGTTGATGCAAAACGATTGGAAACATCGAACATCACGTATTCGTGCAAATTATCGATAGAAAGATCGATTGCGGGACCTGGGAAGTGAATCCTTACCTACCGTCGATGCAAAACGATTGGATAATTGGCACGAAAACGTGATGTTCGATGTTTCCAATCGTTTTGCATCAACGTTAGGTAAGGATTCACTTCCCGGCTCCCGCAATCGTTCTTTCCATCGATAATTTGCACGAATACGTGCTATTCGATGTTTCCAATCGTTTTGCATCGACGTTAGGTAGGGATTCACTTCCCGGCTCCCGCAATCGTTCTTTCTATCGATAATTGGCACGAATACGTGATGTTCGATGTTTCCAATCGTTTTGCATCAACGTTAGGTAAGGATTCACTTCCCGGTTCCCGCAATCGTTCTTTCCATCGATAATTTGCACGAATACGTGCTATTCGATGTTTCCAATCGTTTTGCATCAACGGTAGGTAAGCATACCGTTGATGCAAATCGATTGGAAATTTCGAACATCACGTATTCGTGCAAATTATCGATAGAAAGAACGATTGCGGGAGTTGGGAAGTGAATCCTTACTTACCGTCGATGCAAAACGATTGCAAACATCGAATAGCACGTATTCGTGCAAATTATCCATAGAAAGAACGATTGCGGGAGCTGGGAAGTGAATACTTACCTAACGTTGATGCAAAACGATTGGAAACATCGAACACCACGTATTCGTGCAAATTATCGATGGAAAGAACGATTGCGGGAGCCGGGAAGTGAATCCTTACCTACCGTTGATGCAAAACGATTGGATAATTGGCACGAATACGTGATATTCGATGTTTCCAATCGTTTTGCATCGACGGTAGGTAAGGATTCACTTCCCAGCTCCCGCAATCGTTCTTTCCATCGATAATTTGCACGAATACGTAATGTTCGATGTTTCCAATCGTTTTGCAACGACGGTAGGTAAGGATTCACTTCCCAGCTCCCGCAATCGTTCTTTCTATCGATAATTTGCACGAATACGTAATGTTCGATATTTCCAATCGTTTTGCATCGACGGTAGGTAAGGATTCACTTCCCAGCTCCCGCAATCGTTCTTTCCATCGATAATTTGCACGAATACGTGCTATTCGATGTTTCCAATCGTTTTGCATCGCCGGTAGGTAAGGATTCACTTCCCAGCTCCCGCAATCGTTGTTTCTATCGATAATTAGAACGAATACGTAATGTTCGATGTTTCCAATCGTTTTGCATCAACGTTAGGTAAGGATTCACTTCCCAGCTCCCGCAATCGTTCTTTCCATCGATAATTTGCACGAATACGTAATGTTCGATGTTTGCAATTGTTTTTCATCGACTGTAGGTAAGGATTCACTTCCCGGCTCCCGCAATCGTTCTTTCCATAGATAATTTGCACGAATACGTGCTATTCGATGTTTCCAATCGTTTTCCATCGACGGTAGGTAAGGATTCACTTCCCAGCTCCCGCAATCGTTGTTTCTATCGATAATTAGCACGAATACGTAATGTTCGATGTTTCCAAACGTTTTGCATCGACGGTAGGTAAGGATTCACTTCCCAGCTCCCGCAATGGTTCTTTCCATCGATAATTTGCACGAATACGTGCCATTCGATGTTTCCAATCGTTTTGCATCAACGTTAGGTAAGGATTCACTTCCCGGTTCCCGCAATCGTTCTTTCCATCGATAATTTGCACGAATACGTGCTATTCGATGTTTCCAATCGTTTTGCATCGACGGTAGGTAAGGATTCACTTCCCAGCTCCCGCAATCGTTGTTTCTATCGATAATTAGCACGAATACGTAATGTTCGATTTTTCAATCGTTTTGCATCAACGGTAGGTAAGGATTCACTTCCCGGCTCCCGCAATCGTTCTTACCATCGATAATTTGCACGAATACGTGCTATTCGATGTTTCCAATCGTTTTGCATCAACGGTAGGTTAGTATTCACTTCCCAGCTCCCGCAAACGTTCTTTCTATGGATAATTTACACGAATACGTAATGTTCGATGTTTGCAATCGTTTTGCATCAACGTTAGGTAAGGATTCACTTCCCAGCTCCCGCAATCGTTCTTTCTATGGATAATTTGCACGAATACGTAATGTTCGATGTTTGCAATTGTTTTTCATCGACTGTAGGTAAGGATTCACTTCCCGGCTACCGCAATCGTTCTTTCCATAGATAATTTGCACGAATACGTGCTATTCGATGTTTCCAATCGTTTTGCATCAACGTTAGGTAAGGATTCACTTCCCAGCTCCCGCAATCGTTCTTTCTATCGATAATTTGCACGAATACGTTATGTTCGGAATTTCCAATCGCTTTGAATCAACGGTATGCTTACCTACCGTTGATGCACAACGATTGGAAACATCGAATGGCACGTATTCGTGCAAATTATCGATGGAAAGAACCATTGCGGGAGCTGGGAAGTGAATCCTTACCTACCGTCGATGCAAAACGATTGGAAACATCGAATGGCACGTATTCGTGCAAATTATCGATGGAAAGAACCATTGCGGGAGCTGGGAAGTGAATCCTTACCTACCGTCGATGCAAAACGATTGGATAATTGGCACGAATACGTGATGTTCGATGTTTCCAATCGTTTTGCATCAACGTTAGGTAAGGATTCACTTCCCGGCTCCCGCAATCGTTCTTTCCATAGATAATTTGCACGAATACGTGCTATTCGATGTTTCCAATCGTTTTGCATCAACGCTAGGTAAGGATTCACTTCCCAGCTCCCGCAATCGTTCTTTCCATCGATAATTTGCACGAATACGTGATGTTCGATGTTTCCAATCGTTTTGCATCGACGGTAGGTAAGGATTCACTTCCCAGCTCCCGCAATCGTTGTTTCTATCGATAATTAGCACGAATACGTAATGTTCGATGTTTTCAATCGTTTTGCATCAACGGTAGGTAAGGATTCACTTCCCGGCTCCCGCAATCGTTCTTACCATCGATAATTTGCACGAATACGTGCTATTCGAAGTTTCCAATCGTTTTGCATCGACGGTAGGTAAGGATTCACTTCCCAGCTCCCGCAATCGTTCTTTCTATCGATAATTTGCACGAATACGTTATGTTCGATGTTTCCAATCGTTTTGCATCAACGTTAGGTAAGCATTCACTTCCCGGCTCCCGCAATCGTTCTTTCCATCGATAATTTGCACGAATACGTGCTATTCGATGTTTCCAATCGTTTTGCATCGACGGTAGGTAAGGATTCACTTCCCAGCTCCCGCATCGTTCTTTCTATCGATAATTTGCACGAATACGTAATGTTCGATATTTCCAATCGTTTTGCATCAACGGTATGCTTACCTACCGTTGATGCAAAACGATTGGAAACATCGAATGGCACGTATTCGTGCAAATTATCGATGGAAAGAACGATTGCGGGAGCTGGGAAGTGA
Source organism: Nomada ferruginata (assembly GCA_963583965.1). Classification (NCBI taxonomy): domain Eukaryota; kingdom Metazoa; phylum Arthropoda; class Insecta; order Hymenoptera; family Apidae; genus Nomada; species Nomada ferruginata. Next base: position 4,253,881 of record OY757218.1, read on the forward strand.
ATCCTTACCTAACGTTGATGCAAAACGATTGGAAACATCGAACATCACGTATTCGTGCAAATTATCGATGGAAAGAACGATTGCGGGAACCGGGAAGTGAATCCTTACCTAACGTTGATGCAAAACGATTGGAAACATCGAACATCACGTATTCGTGCAAATTATCGATAGAAAGAACGATTGCGGGAGCTGGGAAGTGAATCCTTACCTACCGTCGATGCAAAACGATTGGAAACTTCGAATAGCACGTATTCGTGCAAATTATCGATGGTAAGAACGATTGCGGGAGCCGGGAAGTGAATCCTTACCTACCGTTGATGCAAAACGATTGAAAACATCGAACATTACGTATTCGTGCTAATTATCGATAGAAACAACGATTGCGGGAGCTGGGAAGTGAATCCTTACCTACCGTCGATGCAAAACGATTGGAAACATCGAACATCACGTATTCGTGCAAATTATCGATGGAAAGAACGATTGCGGGAGCTGGGAAGTGAATCCTTACCTAGCGTTGATGCAAAACGATTGGAAACATCGAATAGCACGTATTCGTGCAAATTATCTATGGAAAGAACGATTGCGGGAGCCGGGAAGTGAATCCTTACCTAACGTTGATGCAAAACGATTGGAAACATCGAACATCACGTATTCGTGCCAATTATCCAATCGTTTTGCATCGACGGTAGGTAAGGATTCACTTCCCAGCTCCCGCAATGGTTCTTTCCATCGATAATTTGCACGAATACGTGCCATTCGATGTTTCCAATCGTTTTGCATCGACGGTAGGTAAGGATTCACTTCCCAGCTCCCGCAATGGTTCTTTCCATCGATAATTTGCACGAATACGTGCCATTCGATGTTTCCAATCGTTGTGCATCAACGGTAGGTAAGCATACCGTTGATTCAAAGCGATTGGAAATTCCGAACATAACGTATTCGTGCAAATTATCGATAGAAAGAACGATTGCGGGAGCTGGGAAGTGAATCCTTACCTAACGTTGATGCAAAACGATTGGAAACATCGAATAGCACGTATTCGTGCAAATTATCTATGGAAAGAACGATTGCGGTAGCCGGGAAGTGAATCCTTACCTACAGTCGATGAAAAACAATTGCAAACATCGAACATTACGTATTCGTGCAAATTATCCATAGAAAGAACGATTGCGGGAGCTGGGAAGTGAATCCTTACCTAACGTTGATGCAAAACGATTGCAAACATCGAACATTACGTATTCGTGTAAATTATCCATAGAAAGAACGTTTGCGGGAGCTGGGAAGTGAATACTAACCTACCGTTGATGCAAAACGATTGGAAACATCGAATAGCACGTATTCGTGCAAATTATCGATGGTAAGAACGATTGCGGGAGCCGGGAAGTGAATCCTTACCTACCGTTGATGCAAAACGATTGAAAAATCGAACATTACGTATTCGTGCTAATTATCGATAGAAACAACGATTGCGGGAGCTGGGAAGTGAATCCTTACCTACCGTCGATGCAAAACGATTGGAAACATCGAATAGCACGTATTCGTGCAAATTATCGATGGAAAGAACGATTGCGGGAGCCGGGAAGTGAATCCTTACCTAACGTTGATGCAAAACGATTGGAAACATCGAATAGCACGTATTCGTGCAAATTATCGATGGTAAGAACGATTGCGGGAGCCGGGAAGTGAATCCTTACCTACCGTCGATGCAAAACGATTGGAAACATCGAACATCACGTATTCGTGCCAATTATCCAATCGTTTTGCATCAACGTTAGGTAAGGATTCACTTCCCGGTGTGACGTGCCGTCCTGTTTCCCGCGCGACGGCTCACATTTTTTCCTTTTACCATTTACTCAAATCCGCTATGATGTGAGCGCTGGGCTGCCCCTGTGGCTATGTTATGTCCAGCACGAACTGAGCACCCCTTCCACTCCTTCCAAACCCCTTTCACTCCTTCCACACCCCTTCCACTCTTTCGAAACCCCTTTCATTTTTTTCAAACCCATTCACTCTTTCGAAACCCCTTTCATTTTTTCCAAACCCATTCACTCTTTCGAAACCCCTTTCATTTTTTTCAAACCCATTCACTCTTTCGAAACCCCTTTCATTTTTTCCAAACCCATTCACTCTTTTGAAACCCCTTCCACTCCTTCCAAACCCCTTTCACTCCTTCCACACCCCTTCCACTCTTTCGAAACCCCTTTCATTTTTTTCAAACCCATTCACTCTTTCGAAACCCCTTTCATTTTTTCCAAACCCATTCACTCTTTCGAAACCCCTTTCATTTTTTTCAAACCCATTCACTCTTTCGAAACCCCTTTCATTTTTTCCAAACCCATTCACTCTTTCGAAACCCCTTTCATTTTTTCCAAACCCATTCGCTCTTTTCACTCTTTCGAAACCCATTCGCTCCTCCTATGCCCCATTCGGCGGTGCCTGTGAACAATTAAAACATCCTACAAATTATAAAAGACACGTATAGTTACAATCCCAATTCAACAATACCTGTGAACAACTAAAGCATCCAATCAATTATAAAAAACTTACAGTTGCAATCCCCGCAACTCCACTGCCAGAATGCCTGCGAACAAATAAGAACACCTATATAATATCAACCCATCACTACACACACACGACACTTACCTTATGATAACAACTTACACCAGTACTCGAGACGAAGAATATACCTCACTCCACGAGGAAGAAACCCCCCTTCGCGCCCCAAGAGTAGCCCTCACTCCACGAGGAAGAAAGCCCCTTTCGCGACCCAAGAGTAGCCCTCACTCCACGAGGAAGAAACCCCCTTTCGCGCCCCAAGAGTAGCCCTCACTCCACGAGGAAGAAACCCCCTTTCGCGCCCCAAGAGTAGCCCTCACTCCACGAGGAAGAAGCCCCTTTCGCGTTCCAAGGATATCTCGACATTACTCGTTCTCGCGTCCTCTCGAGTACCTCTCTTCACGACGATAATGTCCAATAAAATACTAATATTAACGTACAAACTCTCTTAGCTTTGCAATAACACTAATCTGTAATAAATTAACGAAAGGTATTATAATTCTTAATTAATTGAAGGTTCATTAAGGAAACGATAGAGAATCACTGGTAGTTGAGAACCACGCATACCAGGCATTCCACAGCAGTCAACACCAGCAGAAGCCATCACACACGCATACCAGGCATTCCGCGCATACCACGCATACCAGAAATTCCTGGGCCTAGTATAAATAGACCGGGACCACCAGTCATTTAGTCAGTCTTCAAGCAGCAGTAAACGTCGACACATCAATCAGCTCAGTAGCTAGCATCACCTCCGCGTTCACTCTCGATTTATTTCAATTTATTCCATAAGGAACTTAGAATATTTCTGATTTATTTCAATTTAATACTATAAGGAACATAGAATATTTCTCGATTTATTTCAATTTATTCCTTAACGGACTTAGAATATTTCTGATTTATTCCAATTAATGCTATAAGGAACATAGAATATTTCCGCTTTATTTCAATCAATTGCATAAGGAACTTAGAATACTTCCCGATTTACTTCAATTTATACTATAAGGAACTTAGAATATTTCTGATTTATTTCAATTTATTCCATAACGAACTTAGAATTATCCCGCGATTTATTTCAATTTATACTATAAGGAACTTAGAATATTTCCGATTTATCTCAATTTATTCCATAACGAACTTAGAATTATCCCGCGATTTATTTCATTTTATTCCATAAGGAACTTAGAATATTTCTCGATTTATTTCAATTAATACTTAGAATAAATCCGTGATTTATTTCAATAAATACCATAACGGACTTAGAATAATTCCGTGATCTATTTCAATAATTAGTCTAACAGACTTAGGATATTTTCGTATACCATATGCGTTATCGAGTCATAATAGTTATATTCACGCAACATGTTCGCAATGATGACTCTGAGAGCTTGACCACTGAAGCTACAGTCCTGAGAGAACATAGTGAATACATTTAAAATCATGAATACAATTATGTTAAAGAATTAGTTGAGAACATAGTGAATATATTCAAAATCACGAATACAATTACGCTAAGGAATTAGTTGAGAAAATAGTGAATACATTTAAAATCACGAATACAATTACGTTAAAGAATTAGTTAAGAACATAGTGAATATAATAACATTGCGAATATTTTATAGAGGAGTACTTCAATTTGTCCACCGAAGAGTTGCGGAACGTTCAGGCTGGATCTATCAAGGAAGTCATTACTCGTTGGTGAACCATTGGCTGACCACTGCGAAACACAACGGACGAGGCACCGTCACCTTTTCCCCAATTATCCTTTCCTCAATTTCTTAACTTATTCTCATCCCCCTGGGAGCGGGAGCGGACTAGATCCGAATCCGCCTGGGTTATCCTTTCCTCAGTTCCCCCACTTCATTCTCATCCCCCTGGGAGTGGGAGCGGACTAGATCCGAATCCGCCCGGGTTATCTTTTCTTCGTTTCCTACTTTATTCTCATCCCCCTGGGAGTGGGAGCGGACTGGATCCGAATCCGCCTAGGTTATCCTTCCCTCCATGCTCATCCCCCTGGGAGTGGGAGCGGACTAGATCCGAATCCGCCTGGGTTATCCTTTCCTCGCTTCCCCAATTTATTCTCTTCACCCTCGGTAGTGCAAGCTGGACGCACCCTCGACGTGGCCCACACAGTGGCTGACCGGAATACGCCTCAGCGAGCCGTGGTGCTTTCATTCACCTAAGAATCCACGCATAATTACTATTTCATATCGGTCACAACATAAAGGAGTAAGTTACTCGTGCGAGACGAAACATCGCGATTTGCTATACACGTAAGGTCGTTATCCCTAACCCTACAGTAATTTTCTCCGTAGAATCCCTTTCCATAATTATAACTGTCCTTTCCTTTCCTCCTCGGCGTGCGCGAATCTAGCATTCGACCCCGAGGCTCCCTTTCCCCTTGTAGTTATTTTTCCATTCCCCCTCGGCGTGCGCGAATCTAGCATTCGACCCCGAGGCTCCCTTTCCCCTTGTAGTTATTTTTCCATTCCCCCTCGGCGTGCGCGAATCTAGCATTCGACCCCGAGGCTTCCTTTCCCTTTGTAGTAATTCATTCCTTCCCCCTCGGCGCGCGCGAATCTAGCATTCGACCCCGAGGAACCCCGTTCCACTCGAAATTCTCCTCCCCTGCACAAAAGCGAATCTTTTGGTTGCCTACAAATTACCTCGACTGAGAATCCGAAAGAGGAATATTTAACGCGTAGCTCGCACGAGGACCCTCTTAATAATCATCTAACACTCAATTGAACTACTGCAAATCATTACCGATCTCGCGTATATCGTATTAGTTCTTGGCGCGACCGCTCCGCGTCTTTGAACTGCGTGTCCCTTCCGGGCGCAACCTGGAACGTGACATGTTAATTGGTGACAGCGGTGGGATGTCGAAAATTTAATAATCCCACAATTGCCCTCTACATACTTTTGAAAAGAAACGGTGGGATCTCGAAAATTTAATAATCCCACAATTGCCCTCTACATACTTTTGAAAAGAAACGGTGGGATCTCGAAAATTTAATAATCCCACAATTGCCCTCTACATACTTTTGAAAGGAAACGGTGGGATCTCGAAAATTTAATAATCCCACAATAGCCTTTTCTTCCTGCGCATTCAGTAAGTTAATTACTTGCAAATAGATCATTCGTCCTATTGTTTAAGCCCCTATATATATACATATAAATTATTTTTCGTCTTGCTCGTATAAAACCATGTCGCTGTACGGTGACGCCGACGAATCCAACCCCCTCACTACCTCCGTGGAGGAAGCTAATAGAGCTATTGACGCGTCAACCGCCGCGTTGCACGATAAATTGAATCTCTTGCGCGAAAAACAAGCTCAAATCGAAGCACACTATGACTTATTCGCGACCAAACAAATGCGACCTGTTAGTCCACACGGCGATCCTTTTCATGAAGAACAAATACCTCAATCCGCCCCCGGATTGGAAAACCTCGCTAAACAGATAGCATCCCTGCAAGATGCAGTAGACATGCTAACAAAGAAACAACGCATTAAAACACGTCTGGAAACTCCCGCCTCCTGTTGCCGCGAAGGGAACCCACGTAACGACGCGTTTAGCGAACCGATAACGAATGGAAAACTTCAGGTCACTCTGAAGGATGCCGTTGAGACGGTACCACGTTTCGATGGACACAATATGTCGATCCTGCAATTTGCGAGAGCGTGTAGAAGAGCTCGGGATATGATCCCTCCTGCATCCGAACCTCAATTGGCGTGCTTGTTAAGAAACCGCTTACAAAAACACGCGTACTTGGTCGTGGAGGACTATTGCTTCGATACCGTAAACGCATTCATCGGCAGACTGAAAACAGTGTTCGCCCCGGCTAAAACGTCTGACCATTACCGCGGCGAACTAGCTAATATTATAATTGGAAGGAACGAACACATATTGGATTATATTTCAAGAGTAAAGGACCTGAAGTTCGCCATTACAGACGAAGATACTACCTACTATCGAAACTCGAGAACGGCGTTATACGACATTGACCAGCTAGCATTGAGATCCTTTTTGGACGGACTTCCCCTTTCGATGCGCAGTCAAATGGACCCCACAACATTAACGTCATTAGATGAAGCCTTCGACAGGGCCGTCCGGGTCGCGAAACTGATTGAGCGCGATCGCCACCGGTTTACGGGAGAACGGGCTCCCCGAACCCAATGCCAATTATGCAATCGGGAAGGACACGACGCACGATCCTGCAGAATGTACCCGATCCATAACCGCCCACCTCTTACGCGGACCCCGGAACGACCTACAGGAAGAGGATTCGACCGTTCGCTCACAACGAAGGACTATAATACTCCACGTCAAGCAGAGACACGAACCTGCAACTACTGCGGGAGAATAGGACACTTGGCCGCGGAATGTCGTAAGAAAATGCGCGATCAGAACATGTCGGGAAACGACCAGCCCCCACGAGATTACAGGGAGGCGCCTCGTGGAACGGGCAGGACAAATGCGCACCCAATAAATACATTCCGGCCTACGAACCAACTCCGCCCAGAATCGCCAAGGTGCACCTCTCACCCTACAACAATGTCCCCTCCATCAACGTCCGCAGCCCGCAATTGAACTTTCCCACGGACTTGATGATCGACACAGGAGCAGAGGTAAATCTGATAAAGCGGTCATGCATCAAAACGCCCAGCGACATCGACAGGGACAACGTAATCGACTTAATCGGAATCACCGAAAACTTGGTGCCCACCCAAGGCACCCTCACAGCAAACTTATTCAACTACCCCGTACAATTTCACGTCGTTGAAGACACCATACCCATACGCTATCAAGGGTTACTAGGATCAGGATTCCTGACCGAAAGCGGAGTGACGGTAGACTTCAAAAATAGATGGCTAGCATTTGACGGCAATTTCGTTCCTTTCAACAGGGTCGATGAAACGACAATACCCCCAAGGACAAGCATCGTCGCCCACGCATACGTCGCCAATCCCGAAGTCGAAGAAGGATACATTCCACGACTCGACCTAGGAGAAGGTTTATACGCTGGAAAAGCCCTGGTGCGAAACGATGGAGGAAAAGCAAGCTTACGCGTGACGAACGCAAACGAGCAGCCAGCAACCATACCCGTACCCCTGGTTCACCTGGAAGAATTTGAAGAAGCTCCCACGACGTACCCCCAGTTACAGTATACCGAGGAAGCCGTGTCTTTGAAGATATCCAAAGACGCGATGAACCCCTGTTCACAAAAGGGCAACCGGCCCACTCCCCCTAGCGAATCCCTTACAGAAAGAAGAAATCCACATATCGAAAAAAACCCCACATCCCTCGTATACTCAGCTGCGGAACAGAAGGTTGCACACCAAATTTTACCTACACCGGGTTTACAAATGGTCACCTCCACTAATATCCCCAATAAGGGCGAGCCCAGACAACAAACAAGAGTCGCAGCGATACTCGACCTCATATCCCCGAGAGACCTCAATCGGGAAGAAGAAGCTCACGTCCACGAACTCGTCGGCAAATACGAAGACATATTCCACTTGCCTGGCGAACCTCTAGGCCACACGAATGCCATCAGCCATGCTATCGAAACCACGGATGCAGCCCCAGTATCCACCAAACAGTACCGTTTCCCTCCCATCCATAAGGAGGAAATCCGCGCACAGATGAAGGAACTCCTCGAACAAAGAATAGTCAGACCATCCATATCCCCGTACAACTCACCCCTCTGGATAGTCCCGAAGAAAGCAGGGCCCGACGGGAAGAAAAAATGGAGAATGGTTATCGACTACCGCCAACTTAACCAAAAAACCGTTCCCGACGCTTACCCCCTGCCGAACATTATAGATATACTCGACCAGCTCGGAGGAGCTAAATACTTCTCAATCTTCGATCTCGTATCCGGATTTCATCAGATCCCGATGAAACCAGAAGATGCACAAAAAACTGCGTTCTCGGCCCCCCATGGCCACTATGAATTTTCGAGGATGCCCTTTGGCCTACGTAACGCCCCTGCAACCTTCCAACGCCTAATGGACCACATCCTTTCGGGACTACAAGGCTCCGAGATGTTCGTATACCTGGACGACATAGTCCTCTACTCGAGTTCGCTGAACGAGCACGGAATTAAGTTTCGCAAGCTTGCCGATCGATTACGTCAAGCCAACCTGAAACTTCAGCCAAGCAAGTGTCAATTTCTTCGGAAGGAAGTAGCATACTTAGGCCACGTCATTACGGATAACGGCGTAAAACCGGATCCTCACAAAATTACCGCGGTTTTAAATTACCCTCCGCCCCGCAATACAAAAGGCATAAAGCAATTCCTGGGACTCACAGGGTATTATAGGCGATTTATCCCCAACTTCTCCAAAGAAGCAAGGGCCCTCACTTCGTTACTTAAAAAGGGTACACCATTTATATGGGGCGAAGCCCAACAAAAATCGTTCGCGTACCTCAAGGACAAATTGATTCAGGAACCCATACTCCAATTCCCAAACTTCGAAAAAGAATTCCATCTTACCACCGATGCATCAGATTATGCCGTTGGCGGAATAATCACACAAACTTACGGAGACAAAGAACTACCCCTCGCCTATGCGTCCCGACTTCTGTGCCAAGCAGAGGTAAACTACTCTACAATTGAGAAAGAACTGCTGGCCATAATATATTGTACCAGCCATTTCCGACCCTACTTATATGGTAGAAAATTTATTCTCTATACCGACCACCAACCACTGGTCTGGCTTCACCGGGTCAAGGACCCGACTTCACGACTCGTTCGTTGGCGATTAAAACTTGCTGAATTCGACTATGAAATCCAGTACCAACCAGGGAAATCCAATCGAGTGGCCGACGCGCTCTCTCGCAACCCACCGGACACTACGACAGAGTTCGTCTGTCCAATCCGCCCACGGTCCGATTCTGATTCCAATTCTGGAGGGCACCCAGAGCCCGAAAATCAAAAGCGGCCCAGAATTCATGGACCTGAGCAACAACGTTGGGAAACTGGATTCCCCATCTCGAGCGATTCAGATGAGTCTCTCTTCAGTGCCCCCAAAAATACTCGGAAGAGGGAAAGCTTAAGCTCCGATAGTATCGCAGACACGACACTGACCCCTGTAATACAACCAACACTCCGCGCACCCTCCACCAGTAGAAATGCACCTGATTCATCGCACAATTACGCAGCGCTACCTTACGAAGTCGACACCGAAGATGGCCCATATACGCCTCCTAATCACCTTTCCAGCGAAGACGACACCTCACAAGGAGAGTCAGAGAACGACGAAACGGATAACGAATCCATAGAAGGCGCCCCGCGGGAAGCGATCCGCGCCAACAGCAATCTCCACTTCAGTCGTGACCCCTTAGCCATCCGGCCCGGACCCTTAGTAATCTTCCTGGCAGGTGACGGCAACGTCTGTGATGACGGAGGACAAAATTTGAGAACACACGCGGGTTTTCCCATTCGAAGAGATATTACACTCGGACGTGCACGCGTATTAAAACACAAAGGCAAAACAATCATTGGTTTAGTTGTTAAAGAAAGGGCTAATTACCCGATGGAACCCGAAATTTTCTGCGAAGCCGTGAACTCACTCAAGGATGTAATAAGAGAATTGCAATTACCCGGATTTAGCATAGCTAAAACACCTAAAATTGGTGCTTTGGTCTGGGAAGAAATAATATCGGAAATTCATACTAGACTGTCCGAAGAAAATGTACAAATCACTATTTGCACACAAACCGTCCAAATTCCTGACGAAAGTCTAAGACCCGTGATAATAGAGGAAAGCCACTCCTCGGCTATTGGAGGGCATAGAGGCGTAAGCAAAACACTTAAAAGGATCCGTCACGCCTACTATTGGCAGGGAATGAAACAACAAGTTCGCATCTACATTCGAAACTGCTTGCTTTGTCAAAGGAAAAAGTTGGTCCGAATAAAAACGCGGCAACCAATGGTTTTAACTGATACCCCCGGTACAGCGTTCGATAAGGTCGGATTAGACATAGTGGGTCCTCTTCCTCCATCCCCCGCTGGAAACATGTATATACTTACCATGCAGGACTTACTTACAAAATACTTCGTATGTGCACCACTGAAGGGCACCACCTCTCTGGAAGTTGCTGATGCCTTCATAAAAAATCTGATATGCCGATTTGGCGCGCCAAAATCTGTCCTCACCGACCAAGGATCGAACTTCACCAGCGCGTTTATGAGAACTATTGCTCGTAAATTCAGGATCGCGCAATGTAAGACCACCGCGTTCCATCCCCAATCGAATGGATCCTTGGAGAGATCACACATAGTCTTGATAGAATATTTGAAAATGTACGTAAATCAAAACGATGATTGGGATAGTTGGACCGATCTCGCGGCATTCTCCTATAATACGAGTGTCCATGAAGGTACCGGTTACACTCCACACGAACTAGTATTCGGGAAAATAGCACGGGTCCCCGCCCAGCAGCGGCAGTTTGAACTCCCGGACGACGAAACGTACGGAGGTTACCTTTCGCGACTAACAGAGTGCATCAAGGAACTACAGAGTCTTGCCGCGGATAGGCTGAAATGCGCAAAAGAAAGATACAAAATGTATTACGATCGTCGCATAAACGAGGAAACCTTCCAAGCCGGAGACGAGATCTTCGTAATAAAGAACAGCCGAAAAGGAAAATTCGCAGATCACTACACTGGCCCGCACAAGGTCATCGAAGTTCTACCTTTACAAAACCTAAAGATATCTTGGAACAATGGTCACAAAATCATACACGCCAATAAGGCACGTAAATTAAGGTCATGCGCGTTGTAGCTGTATTGGCCGTCTCCCCCAACCAGAGTACTGTTCTAACCATGCCCCCGACTCGCCACATTCCTTTTATATCCCCTTTTTGCCCCCTTTGCCATCCTAATCAACCCACGTAATTTTGAACAGGGAACACGTCCCTCTATTATCCCCTATTGCCACACATTGTGCCATTCCTTATCCTTATACTAAGTTATTAGTTCACCAAAATAGCATTAAAATATTTTACTCCCTAATTTTAATCCTACACTTAATTAGTACTTACTTATATCTATAATACTTCACTTAATTATTAACGTTACTTCTTTATCCTACACTTAATTGGTACTTACCCTAGTCTTACCTATATTTACGTTACTTAATTATTAACTCTAACCCTTAATCCTACACTTAATTCGTACTTACCCTAGTCTTACCTATCTTAATTATTAACATTACTCCTTAATTCTAAACTTAATTCTACTTAGCCTGGTTAACCTACAAAAAAAAAAAAAAAAAAAAAAAAAAAAAAAAAACAACACATAGCTTAGTTGTACTTACCTTAATTAATTTACTTTAGTTACAATAATACCTATTACTAGTTTACCTACAAATTATACATTACAGCAGACAATGTATATAATTTAGCTTAGTATACCCGCCTTAAACAATTCTAGTGGTAAATAAGTTCCACTAGTTAAACAAATGGAAAATAAATATTTTAGTACCTTACAAATTACTCTCGTACTTAAGGCTACGTTCAAAATGATTTAAAATGAAACCCAAAAGGTATCTCTTTTCTTTAAACTTTCGTTTATTATCGATACATCCGGTACGTAATCAAGGGAAACAATTATATTTTCGTTCGACGCATCTCTCACTAAAGAAATGCAAGCATTTCTTACAATAAGGGGGGAGGTGTGACGTGCCGTCCTGTTTCCCGCGCGACGGCTCACATTTTTTCCTTTTACCATTTACTCAAATCCGCTATGATGTGAGCGCTGGGCTGCCCCTGTGGCTATGTTATGTCCAGCACGAACTGAGCACCCCTTCCACTCCTTCCAAACCCCTTTCACTCCTTCCACACCCCTTCCACTCTTTCGAAACCCCTTTCATTTTTTTCAAACCCATTCACTCTTTCGAAACCCCTTTCATTTTTTCCAAACCCATTCACTCTTTCGAAACCCCTTTCATTTTTTTCAAACCCATTCACTCTTTCGAAACCCCTTTCATTTTTTCCAAACCCATTCACTCTTTTGAAACCCCTTCCACTCCTTCCAAACCCCTTTCACTCCTTCCACACCCCTTCCACTCTTTCGAAACCCCTTTCATTTTTTTCAAACCCATTCACTCTTTCGAAACCCCTTTCATTTTTTCCAAACCCATTCACTCTTTCGAAACCCCTTTCATTTTTTTCAAACCCATTCACTCTTTCGAAACCCCTTTCATTTTTTCCAAACCCATTCACTCTTTCGAAACCCCTTTCATTTTTTCCAAACCCATTCGCTCTTTTCACTCTTTCGAAACCCATTCGCTCCTCCTATGCCCCATTCGGCGGTGCCTGTGAACAATTAAAACATCCTACAAATTATAAAAGACACGTATAGTTACAATCCCAATTCAACAATACCTGTGAACAACTAAAGCATCCAATCAATTATAAAAAACTTACAGTTGCAATCCCCGCAACTCCACTGCCAGAATGCCTGCGAACAAATAAGAACACCTATATAATATCAACCCATCACTACACACACACGACACTTACCTTATGATAACAACTTACACCAGTACTCGAGACGAAGAATATACCTCACTCCACGAGGAAGAAACCCCCCTTCGCGCCCCAAGAGTAGCCCTCACTCCACGAGGAAGAAAGCCCCTTTCGCGACCCAAGAGTAGCCCTCACTCCACGAGGAAGAAACCCCCTTTCGCGCCCCAAGAGTAGCCCTCACTCCACGAGGAAGAAACCCCCTTTCGCGCCCCAAGAGTAGCCCTCACTCCACGAGGAAGAAGCCCCTTTCGCGTTCCAAGGATATCTCGACATTACTCGTTCTCGCGTCCTCTCGAGTACCTCTCTTCACGACGATAATGTCCAATAAAATACTAATATTAACGTACAAACTCTCTTAGCTTTGCAATAACACTAATCTGTAATAAATTAACGAAAGGTATTATAATTCTTAATTAATTGAAGGTTCATTAAGGAAACGATAGAGAATCACTGGTAGTTGAGAACCACGCATACCAGGCATTCCACAGCAGTCAACACCAGCAGAAGCCATCACACACGCATACCAGGCATTCCGCGCATACCACGCATACCAGAAATTCCTGGGCCTAGTATAAATAGACCGGGACCACCAGTCATTTAGTCAGTCTTCAAGCAGCAGTAAACGTCGACACATCAATCAGCTCAGTAGCTAGCATCACCTCCGCGTTCACTCTCGATTTATTTCAATTTATTCCATAAGGAACTTAGAATATTTCTGATTTATTTCAATTTAATACTATAAGGAACATAGAATATTTCTCGATTTATTTCAATTTATTCCTTAACGGACTTAGAATATTTCTGATTTATTCCAATTAATGCTATAAGGAACATAGAATATTTCCGCTTTATTTCAATCAATTGCATAAGGAACTTAGAATACTTCCCGATTTACTTCAATTTATACTATAAGGAACTTAGAATATTTCTGATTTATTTCAATTTATTCCATAACGAACTTAGAATTATCCCGCGATTTATTTCAATTTATACTATAAGGAACTTAGAATATTTCCGATTTATCTCAATTTATTCCATAACGAACTTAGAATTATCCCGCGATTTATTTCATTTTATTCCATAAGGAACTTAGAATATTTCTCGATTTATTTCAATTAATACTTAGAATAAATCCGTGATTTATTTCAATAAATACCATAACGGACTTAGAATAATTCCGTGATCTATTTCAATAATTAGTCTAACAGACTTAGGATATTTTCGTATACCATATGCGTTATCGAGTCATAATAGTTATATTCACGCAACATGTTCGCAATGATGACTCTGAGAGCTTGACCACTGAAGCTACAGTCCTGAGAGAACATAGTGAATACATTTAAAATCATGAATACAATTATGTTAAAGAATTAGTTGAGAACATAGTGAATATATTCAAAATCACGAATACAATTACGCTAAGGAATTAGTTGAGAAAATAGTGAATACATTTAAAATCACGAATACAATTACGTTAAAGAATTAGTTAAGAACATAGTGAATATAATAACATTGCGAATATTTTATAGAGGAGTACTTCAATTTGTCCACCGAAGAGTTGCGGAACGTTCAGGCTGGATCTATCAAGGAAGTCATTACTCGTTGGTGAACCATTGGCTGACCACTGCGAAACACAACGGACGAGGCACCGTCACCTTTTCCCCAATTATCCTTTCCTCAATTTCTTAACTTATTCTCATCCCCCTGGGAGCGGGAGCGGACTAGATCCGAATCCGCCTGGGTTATCCTTTCCTCAGTTCCCCCACTTCATTCTCATCCCCCTGGGAGTGGGAGCGGACTAGATCCGAATCCGCCCGGGTTATCTTTTCTTCGTTTCCTACTTTATTCTCATCCCCCTGGGAGTGGGAGCGGACTGGATCCGAATCCGCCTAGGTTATCCTTCCCTCCATGCTCATCCCCCTGGGAGTGGGAGCGGACTAGATCCGAATCCGCCTGGGTTATCCTTTCCTCGCTTCCCCAATTTATTCTCTTCACCCTCGGTAGTGCAAGCTGGACGCACCCTCGACGTGGCCCACACAGTGGCTGACCGGAATACGCCTCAGCGAGCCGTGGTGCTTTCATTCACCTAAGAATCCACGCATAATTACTATTTCATATCGGTCACAACATAAAGGAGTAAGTTACTCGTGCGAGACGAAACATCGCGATTTGCTATACACGTAAGGTCGTTATCCCTAACCCTACAGTAATTTTCTCCGTAGAATCCCTTTCCATAATTATAACTGTCCTTTCCTTTCCTCCTCGGCGTGCGCGAATCTAGCATTCGACCCCGAGGCTCCCTTTCCCCTTGTAGTTATTTTTCCATTCCCCCTCGGCGTGCGCGAATCTAGCATTCGACCCCGAGGCTCCCTTTCCCCTTGTAGTTATTTTTCCATTCCCCCTCGGCGTGCGCGAATCTAGCATTCGACCCCGAGGCTTCCTTTCCCTTTGTAGTAATTCATTCCTTCCCCCTCGGCGCGCGCGAATCTAGCATTCGACCCCGAGGAACCCCGTTCCACTCGAAATTCTCCTCCCCTGCACAAAAGCGAATCTTTTGGTTGCCTACAAATTACCTCGACTGAGAATCCGAAAGAGGAATATTTAACGCGTAGCTCGCACGAGGACCCTCTTAATAATCATCTAACACTCAATTGAACTACTGCAAATCATTACCGATCTCGCGTATATCGTATTAGTTCTTGGCGCGACCGCTCCGCGTCTTTGAACTGCGTGTCCCTTCCGGGCGCAACCTGGAACGTGACACCGGTTCCCGCAATCGTTCTTTCCATCGATAATTTGCACGAATACGTGATGTTCGATGTTTCCAATCGTTTTGCATCAACGTTAGGTAAGGATTCACTTCCCAGCTCCCGCAATCGTTCTTTCTATGGATAATTTGCACGAATACGTAATGTTCGATGTTTGCAATCGTTTTGCATCGACTGTAGGTAAGGATTCACTTCCCAGCTCCCGCAATCGTTCTTTCTATCGATAATTTGCACGAATACGTGATGTTCGATGTTTCCAATCGTTTTGCATCAACGTTAGGTAAGGATCCACTTCCCGGCTCCCGCAATCGTTCTTTCCATCGATAATTTGCACGAATACGTGCTATTCGATGTTTCCAATCGTTTTGCATCGACGGTAGGTAAGGATTCACTTCCCAGCTCCCGCAATCGTTCTTTCCATCGATAATTTGCACGAATACGTGCCATTCGATGTTTCCAATCGTTTTGCATCAACGGTAGGTAAGCATACCGTTGATGCAAAACGATTGGAAATATCGAACATTACGTATTCGTGCAAATTATCGATAGAAAGAACGATGCGGGAGCTGGGAAGTGAATCCTTACCTACCGTCGATGCAAAACGATTGGAAACATCGAATAGCACGTATTCGTGCAAATTATCGATGGAAAGAACGATTGCGGGAGCCGGGAAGTGAATGCTTACCTAACGTTGATGCAAAACGATTGGAAACATCGAACATCACGTATTCGTGCAAATTATCGATAGAAAGATCGATTGCGGGACCTGGGAAGTGAATCCTTACCTACCGTCGATGCAAAACGATTGGATAATTGGCACGAAAACGTGATGTTCGATGTTTCCAATCGTTTTGCATCAACGTTAGGTAAGGATTCACTTCCCGGCTCCCGCAATCGTTCTTTCCATCGATAATTTGCACGAATACGTGCTATTCGATGTTTCCAATCGTTTTGCATCGACGTTAGGTAGGGATTCACTTCCCGGCTCCCGCAATCGTTCTTTCTATCGATAATTGGCACGAATACGTGATGTTCGATGTTTCCAATCGTTTTGCATCAACGTTAGGTAAGGATTCACTTCCCGGTTCCCGCAATCGTTCTTTCCATCGATAATTTGCACGAATACGTGCTATTCGATGTTTCCAATCGTTTTGCATCAACGGTAGGTAAGCATACCGTTGATGCAAATCGATTGGAAATTTCGAACATCACGTATTCGTGCAAATTATCGATAGAAAGAACGATTGCGGGAGTTGGGAAGTGAATCCTTACTTACCGTCGATGCAAAACGATTGCAAACATCGAATAGCACGTATTCGTGCAAATTATCCATAGAAAGAACGATTGCGGGAGCTGGGAAGTGAATACTTACCTAACGTTGATGCAAAACGATTGGAAACATCGAACACCACGTATTCGTGCAAATTATCGATGGAAAGAACGATTGCGGGAGCCGGGAAGTGAATCCTTACCTACCGTTGATGCAAAACGATTGGATAATTGGCACGAATACGTGATATTCGATGTTTCCAATCGTTTTGCATCGACGGTAGGTAAGGATTCACTTCCCAGCTCCCGCAATCGTTCTTTCCATCGATAATTTGCACGAATACGTAATGTTCGATGTTTCCAATCGTTTTGCAACGACGGTAGGTAAGGATTCACTTCCCAGCTCCCGCAATCGTTCTTTCTATCGATAATTTGCACGAATACGTAATGTTCGATATTTCCAATCGTTTTGCATCGACGGTAGGTAAGGATTCACTTCCCAGCTCCCGCAATCGTTCTTTCCATCGATAATTTGCACGAATACGTGCTATTCGATGTTTCCAATCGTTTTGCATCGACGGTAGGTAAGGATTCACTTCCCAGCTCCCGCAATCGTTGTTTCTATCGATAATTAGAACGAATACGTAATGTTCGATGTTTCCAATCGTTTTGCATCAACGTTAGGTAAGGATTCACTTCCCAGCTCCCGCAATCGTTCTTTCCATCGATAATTTGCACGAATACGTAATGTTCGATGTTTGCAATTGTTTTTCATCGACTGTAGGTAAGATTCACTTCCCGGCTCCCGCAATCGTTCTTTCCATAGATAATTTGCACGAATACGTGCTATTCGATGTTTCCAATCGTTTTGCATCGACGGTAGGTAAGGATTCACTTCCCAGCTCCCGCAATCGTTGTTTCTATCGATAATTAGCACGAATACGTAATGTTCGATGTTTCCAATCGTTTTGCATCGACGGTAGGTAAGGATTCACTTCCCAGCTCCCGCAATGGTTCTTTCCATCGATAATTTGCACGAATACGTGCCATTCGATGTTTCCAATCGTTTTGCATCAACGTTAGGTAAGGATTCACTTCCCGGTTCCCGCAATCGTTCTTTCCATCGATAATTTGCACGAATACGTGCTATTCGATGTTTCCAATCGTTTTGCATCGACGGTAGGTAAGGATTCACTTCCCAGCTCCCGCAATCGTTGTTTCTATCGATAATTAGCACGAATACGTAATGTTCGATTTTTCAATCGTTTTGCATCAACGGTAGGTAAGGATTCACTTCCCGGCTCCCGCAATCGTTCTTACCATCGATAATTTGCACGAATACGTGCTATTCGATGTTTCCAATCGTTTTGCATCAACGGTAGGTTAGTATTCACTTCCCAGCTCCCGCAAACGTTCTTTCTATGGATAATTTACACGAATACGTAATGTTCGATGTTTGCAATCGTTTTGCATCAACGTTAGGTAAGGATTCACTTCCCAGCTCCCGCAATCGTTCTTTCTATGGATAATTTGCACGAATACGTAATGTTCGATGTTTGCAATTGTTTTTCATCGACTGTAGGTAAGGATTCACTTCCCGGCTACCGCAATCGTTCTTTCCATAGATAATTTGCACGAATACGTGCTATTCGATGTTTCCAATCGTTTTGCATCAACGTTAGGTAAGGATTCACTTCCCAGCTCCCGCAATCGTTCTTTCTATCGATAATTTGCACGAATACGTTATGTTCGGAATTTCCAATCGCTTTGAATCAACGGTATGCTTACCTACCGTTGATGCACAACGATTGGAAACATCGAATGGCACGTATTCGTGCAAATTATCGATGGAAAGAACCATTGCGGGAGCTGGGAAGTGAATCCTTACCTACCGTCGATGCAAAACGATTGGATAATTGGCACGAATACGTGATGTTCGATATTTCCAATCGTTTTGCATCAACGGTATGCTTACCTACCGTTGATGCAAAACGATTGGAAACATCGAATGGCACGTATTCGTGCAAATTATCGATGGAAAGAACGATTGCGGGAGCTGGGAAGTGAATCCTTACCTAACGTTGATGCAAAACGATTGGAAACATCGAATAGCACGTATTCGTGCAAATTATCGATGGTAAGAACGATTGCGGGAGCCGGGAAGTGAATCCTTACCTACCGTCGATGCAAAACGATTGGAAACATCGAACATCACGTATTCGTGCCAATTATCCAATCGTTTTGCATCAACGTTAGGTAAGGATTCACTTCCCGGTTCCCGCAATCGTTCTTTCCATCGATAATTTGCACGAATACGTGATGTTCGATGTTTCCAATCGTTTTGCATCAACGTTAGGTAAGGATTCACTTCCCAGCTCCCGCAATCGTTCTTTCTATGGATAATTTGCACGAATACGTAATGTTCGATGTTTGCAATCGTTTTGCATCGACTGTAGGTAAGGATTCACTTCCCAGCTCCCGCAATCGTTCTTTCTATCGATAATTTGCACGAATACGTGATGTTCGATGTTTCCAATCGTTTTGCATCAACGTTAGGTAAGGATCCACTTCCCGGCTCCCGCAATCGTTCTTTCCATCGATAATTTTCACGAATACGTGCTATTCGATGTTTCCAATCGTTTTGCATCGACGGTAGGTAAGGATTCACTTCCCAGCTCCCGCAATCGTTCTTTCCATCGATAATTTGCACGAATACGTGCCATTCGATGTTTCCAATCGTTTTGCATCAACGGTAGGTAAGCATACCGTTGATGCAAAACGATTGGAAATATCGAACATTACGTATTCGTGCAAATTATCGATAGAAAGAACGATGCGGGAGCTGGGAAGTGAATCCTTACCTACCGTCGATGCAAAACGATTGGAAACATCGAATAGCACGTATTCGTGCAAATTATCGATGGAAAGAACGATTGCGGGAGCCGGGAAGTGAATGCTTACCTAACGTTGATGCAAAACGATTGGAAACATCGAACATCACGTATTCGTGCAAATTATCGATAGAAAGATCGATTGCGGGACCTGGGAAGTGAATCCTTACCTACCGTCGATGCAAAACGATTGGATAATTGGCACGAAAACGTGATGTTCGATGTTTCCAATCGTTTTGCATCAACGTTAGGTAAGGATTCACTTCCCGGCTCCCGCAATCGTTCTTTCCATCGATAATTTGCACGAATACGTGCTATTCGATGTTTCCAATCGTTTTGCATCGACGGTAGGTAAGGATTCACTTCCCAGCTCCCGCAATCGTTCTTTCTATCGATAATTAGCACGAATGCGTAATGTTCGATATTTCAATCGTTTTGCATCAACGGTAGGTAAGGATTCACTTCCCGGCTCCCGCAATCGTTCTTACCATCGATAATTTGCACGAATACGTGCTATTCGAAGTTTCCAATCGTTTTGCATCGACGGTAGGTAAGGATTCACTTCCCAGCTCCCGCAATCGTTCTTTCTATCGATAATTTGCACGAATACGTTATGTTCGATGTTTCCAATCGTTTTGCATCAACGTTAGGTAAGCATTCACTTCCCGGCTCCCGCAATCGTTCTTTCCATCGATAATTTGCACGAATACGTGCTATTCGATGTTTCCAATCGTTTTGCATCGACGGTAGGTAAGGATTCACTTCCCAGCTCCCGCATCGTTCTTTCTATCGATAATTTGCACGAATACGTAATGTTCGATATTTCCAATCGTTTTGCATCAACGGTAGGTAAGCATACCGTTGATGCAAAACGATTGGAAATATCGAACATTACGTATTCGTGCAAATTATCGATAGAAAGAACGATGCGGGAGCTGGGAAGTGAATCCTTACCTACCAATTTGCACGAATACGTAATGTTCGATATTTCCAATCGTTTTGCATCAACGGTAGGTAAGCATACCGTTGATGCAAAACGATTGGAAATATCGAACATTACGTATTCGTGCAAATTATCGATAGAAAGAACGATGCGGGAGCTGGGAAGTGAATCCTTACCTACCGTCGATGCAAAACGATTGGAAACATCGAATAGCACGTATTCGTGCAAATTATCGATGGAAAGAACGATTGCGGGAGCCGGGAAGTGAATGCTTACCTAACGTTGATGCAAAACGATTGGAAACATCGAACATAACGTATTCGTGCAAATTATCGATAGAAAGAACGATTGCGGGAGCTGGGAAGTGAATCCTTACCTACCGTCGATGCAAAACGATTGGAAACTTCGAATAGCACGTATTCGTGCAAATTATCGATGGTAAGAACGATTGCGGGAGCCGGGAAGTGAATCCTTACCTACCGTTGATGCAAAACGATTGAAATATCGAACATTACGCATTCGTGCTAATTATCGATAGAAAGAACGATTGCGGGAGCTGGGAAGTGAATCCTTACCTACCGTCGATGCAAAACGATTGGAAACATCGAATAGCACGTATTCGTGCAAATTATCGATGGAAAGAACGATTGCGGGAACCGGGAAGTGAATCCTTACCTAACGTTGATGCAAAACGATTGGAAACATCGAATATCACGTATTCGTGCCAATTATCCAATCGTTTTGCATCAACGTTAGGTAAGGATTCACTTCCCGGTTCCCGCAATCGTTCTTTCCATCGATAATTTGCACGAATACGTGCTATTCGATGTTTCCAATCGTTTTGCATCGACGGTAGGTAAGGATTCACTTCCCAGCTCCCGCATCGTTCTTTCTATCGATAATTTGCACGAATACGTAATGTTCGATATTTCCAATCGTTTTGCATCAACGGTATGCTTACCTACCGTTGATGCAAAACGATTGGAAATATCGAACATTACGTATTCGTGCAAATTATCCATAGAAAGAACGATTGCGGGAGCTGGGAAGTGAATCCTTACCTAACGTTGATGCAAAACGATTGCAAACATCGAACATTACGTATTCGTGTAAATTATCCATAGAAAGAACGTTTGCGGGAGCTGGGAAGTGAATACTAACCTACCGTTGATGCAAAACGATTGGAAACATCGAATAGCACGTATTCGTGCAAATTATCGATGGTAAGAACGATTGCGGGAGCCGGGAAGTGAATCCTTACCTACCGTTGATGCAAAACGATTGAAAAATCGAACATTACGTATTCGTGCTAATTATCGATAGAAACAACGATTGCGGGAGCTGGGAAGTGAATCCTTACCTACCGTCGATGCAAAACGATTGGAAACATCGAATAGCACGTATTCGTGCAAATTATCGATGGAAAGAACGATTGCGGGAGCCGGGAAGTGAATCCTTACCTAACGTTGATGCAAAACGATTGGAAACATCGAATAGCACGTATTCGTGCAAATTATCGATGGTAAGAACGATTGCGGGAGCCGGGAAGTGAATCCTTACCTACCGTCGATGCAAAACGATTGGAAACATCGAACATCACGTATTCGTGCCAATTATCCAATCGTTTTGCATCAACGTTAGGTAAGGATTCACTTCCCAGCTCCCGCAATCGTTCTTTCTATGGATAATTTGCACGAATACGTAATGTTCGATGTTTGCAATCGTTTTGCATCGACTGTAGGTAAGGATTCACTTCCCAGCTCCCGCAATCGTTCTTTCTATCGATAATTTGCACGAATACGTGATGTTCGATGTTTCCAATCGTTTTGCATCAACGTTAGGTAAGGATCCACTTCCCGGCTCCCGCAATCGTTCTTTCCATCGATAATTTGCACGAATACGTGCTATTCGATGTTTCCAATCGTTTTGCATCGACGGTAGGTAAGGATTCACTTCCCAGCTCCCGCAATCGTTCTTTCCATCGATAATTTGCACGAATACGTGCCATTCGATGTTTCCAATCGTTTTGCATCAACGGTAGGTAAGCATACCGTTGATGCAAAACGATTGGAAATATCGAACATTACGTATTCGTGCAAATTATCGATAGAAAGAACGATGCGGGAGCTGGGAAGTGAATCCTTACCTACCGTCGATGCAAAACGATTGGAAACATCGAATAGCACGTATTCGTGCAAATTATCGATGGAAAGAACGATTGCGGGAGCCGGGAAGTGAATGCTTACCTAACGTTGATGCAAAACGATTGGAAACATCGAACATCACGTATTCGTGCAAATTATCGATAGAAAGATCGATTGCGGGACCTGGGAAGTGAATCCTTACCTACCGTCGATGCAAAACGATTGGATAATTGGCACGAAAACGTGATGTTCGATGTTTCCAATCGTTTTGCATCAACGTTAGGTAAGGATTCACTTCCCGGCTCCCGCAATCGTTCTTTCCATCGATAATTTGCACGAATACGTGCTATTCGATGTTTCCAATCGTTTTGCATCGACGTTAGGTAGGGATTCACTTCCCGGCTCCCGCAATCGTTCTTTCTATCGATAATTGGCACGAATACGTGATGTTCGATGTTTCCAATCGTTTTGCATCAACGTTAGGTAAGGATTCACTTCCCGGTTCCCGCAATCGTTCTTTCCATCGATAATTTGCACGAATACGTGCTATTCGATGTTTCCAATCGTTTTGCATCAACGGTAGGTAAGCATACCGTTGATGCAAATCGATTGGAAATTTCGAACATCACGTATTCGTGCAAATTATCGATAGAAAGAACGATTGCGGGAGTTGGGAAGTGAATCCTTACTTACCGTCGATGCAAAACGATTGCAAACATCGAATAGCACGTATTCGTGCAAATTATCCATAGAAAGAACGATTGCGGGAGCTGGGAAGTGAATACTTACCTAACGTTGATGCAAAACGATTGGAAACATCGAACACCACGTATTCGTGCAAATTATCGATGGAAAGAACGATTGCGGGAGCCGGGAAGTGAATCCTTACCTACCGTTGATGCAAAACGATTGGATAATTGGCACGAATACGTGATATTCGATGTTTCCAATCGTTTTGCATCGACGGTAGGTAAGGATTCACTTCCCAGCTCCCGCAATCGTTCTTTCCATCGATAATTTGCACGAATACGTAATGTTCGATGTTTCCAATCGTTTTGCAACGACGGTAGGTAAGGATTCACTTCCCAGCTCCCGCAATCGTTCTTTCTATCGATAATTTGCACGAATACGTAATGTTCGATATTTCCAATCGTTTTGCATCGACGGTAGGTAAGGATTCACTTCCCAGCTCCCGCAATCGTTCTTTCCATCGATAATTTGCACGAATACGTGCTATTCGATGTTTCCAATCGTTTTGCATCGACGGTAGGTAAGGATTCACTTCCCAGCTCCCGCAATCGTTGTTTCTATCGATAATTAGAACGAATACGTAATGTTCGATGTTTCCAATCGTTTTGCATCAACGTTAGGTAAGGATTCACTTCCCAGCTCCCGCAATCGTTCTTTCCATCGATAATTTGCACGAATACGTAATGTTCGATGTTTGCAATTGTTTTTCATCGACTGTAGGTAAGATTCACTTCCCGGCTCCCGCAATCGTTCTTTCCATAGATAATTTGCACGAATACGTGCTATTCGATGTTTCCAATCGTTTTGCATCGACGGTAGGTAAGGATTCACTTCCCAGCTCCCGCAATCGTTGTTTCTATCGATAATTAGCACGAATACGTAATGTTCGATGTTTCCAATCGTTTTGCATCGACGGTAGGTAAGGATTCACTTCCCAGCTCCCGCAATGGTTCTTTCCATCGATAATTTGCACGAATACGTGCCATTCGATGTTTCCAATCGTTTTGCATCAACGTTAGGTAAGGATTCACTTCCCGGTTCCCGCAATCGTTCTTTCCATCGATAATTTGCACGAATACGTGCTATTCGATGTTTCCAATCGTTTTGCATCGACGGTAGGTAAGGATTCACTTCCCAGCTCCCGCAATCGTTGTTTCTATCGATAATTAGCACGAATACGTAATGTTCGATTTTTCAATCGTTTTGCATCAACGGTAGGTAAGGATTCACTTCCCGGCTCCCGCAATCGTTCTTACCATCGATAATTTGCACGAATACGTGCTATTCGATGTTTCCAATCGTTTTGCATCAACGGTAGGTTAGTATTCACTTCCCAGCTCCCGCAAACGTTCTTTCTATGGATAATTTACACGAATACGTAATGTTCGATGTTTGCAATCGTTTTGCATCAACGTTAGGTAAGGATTCACTTCCCAGCTCCCGCAATCGTTCTTTCTATGGATAATTTGCACGAATACGTAATGTTCGATGTTTGCAATTGTTTTTCATCGACTGTAGGTAAGGATTCACTTCCCGGCTACCGCAATCGTTCTTTCCATAGATAATTTGCACGAATACGTGCTATTCGATGTTTCCAATCGTTTTGCATCAACGTTAGGTAAGGATTCACTTCCCAGCTCCCGCAATCGTTCTTTCTATCGATAATTTGCACGAATACGTTATGTTCGGAATTTCCAATCGCTTTGAATCAACGGTATGCTTACCTACCGTTGATGCACAACGATTGGAAACATCGAATGGCACGTATTCGTGCAAATTATCGATGGAAAGAACCATTGCGGGAGCTGGGAAGTGAATCCTTACCTACCGTCGATGCAAAACGATTGGAAACATCGAATGGCACGTATTCGTGCAAATTATCGATGGAAAGAACCATTGCGGGAGCTGGGAAGTGAATCCTTACCTACCGTCGATGCAAAACGATTGGATAATTGGCACGAATACGTGATGTTCGATGTTTCCAATCGTTTTGCATCGACGGTAGGTAAGGATTCACTTCCCAGCTCCCGCAATCGTTGTTTCTATCGATAATTAGCACGAATACGTAATGTTCGATGTTTTCAATCGTTTTGCATCAACGGTAGGTAAGGATTCACTTCCCGGCTCCCGCAATCGTTCTTACCATCGATAATTTGCACGAATACGTGCTATTCGAAGTTTCCAATCGTTTTGCATCGACGGTAGGTAAGGATTCACTTCCCAGCTCCCGCAATCGTTCTTTCTATCGATAATTTGCACGAATACGTTATGTTCGATGTTTCCAATCGTTTTGCATCAACGTTAGGTAAGCATTCACTTCCCGGCTCCCGCAATCGTTCTTTCCATCGATAATTTGCACGAATACGTGCTATTCGATGTTTCCAATCGTTTTGCATCGACGGTAGGTAAGGATTCACTTCCCAGCTCCCGCATCGTTCTTTCTATCGATAATTTGCACGAATACGTAATGTTCGATATTTCCAATCGTTTTGCATCAACGGTATGCTTACCTACCGTTGATGCAAAACGATTGGAAACATCGAATGGCACGTATTCGTGCAAATTATCGATGGAAAGAACGATTGCGGGAGCTGGGAAGTGAATCCTTACCTAACGTTGATGCAAAACGATTGGAAACATCGAATAGCACGTATTCGTGCAAATTATCGATGGTAAGAACGATTGCGGGAGCCGGGAAGTGAATCCTTACCTACCGTCGATGCAAAACGATTGGAAACATCGAACATCACGTATTCGTGCCAATTATCCAATCGTTTTGCATCAACGTTAGGTAAGGATTCACTTCCCGGTTCCCGCAATCGTTCTTTCCATCGATAATTTGCACGAATACGTGATGTTCGATGTTTCCAATCGTTTTGCATCAACGTTAGGTAAGGATTCACTTCCCAGCTCCCGCAATCGTTCTTTCTATGGATAATTTGCACGAATACGTAATGTTCGATGTTTGCAATCGTTTTGCATCGACTGTAGGTAAGGATTCACTTCCCAGCTCCCGCAATCGTTCTTTCTATCGATAATTTGCACGAATACGTGATGTTCGATGTTTCCAATCGTTTTGCATCAACGTTAGGTAAGGATCCACTTCCCGGCTCCCGCAATCGTTCTTTCCATCGATAATTTTCACGAATACGTGCTATTCGATGTTTCCAATCGTTTTGCATCGACGGTAGGTATGGATTCACTTCCCAGCTCCCGCAATCGTTCTTTCCATCGATAATTTGCACGAATACGTGCCATTCGATGTTTCCAATCGTTTTGCATCAACGGTAGGTAAGCATACCGTTGATGCAAAACGATTGGAAATATCGAACATTACGTATTCGTGCAAATTATCGATAGAAAGAACGATGCGGGAGCTGGGAAGTGAATCCTTACCTACCGTCGATGCAAAACGATTGGAAACATCGAATAGCACGTATTCGTGCAAATTATCGATGGAAAGAACGATTGCGGGAGCCGGGAAGTGAATGCTTACCTAACGTTGATGCAAAACGATTGGAAACATCGAACATCACGTATTCGTGCAAATTATCGATAGAAAGATCGATTGCGGGACCTGGGAAGTGAATCCTTACCTACCGTCGATGCAAAACGATTGGATAATTGGCACGAAAACGTGATGTTCGATGTTTCCAATCGTTTTGCATCAACGTTAGGTAAGGATTCACTTCCCGGCTCCCGCAATCGTTCTTTCCATCGATAATTTGCACGAATACGTGCTATTCGATGTTTCCAATCGTTTTGCATCGACGGTAGGTAAGGATTCACTTCCCAGCTCCCGCAATCGTTCTTTCTATCGATAATTAGCACGAATGCGTAATGTTCGATATTTCAATCGTTTTGCATCAACGGTAGGTAAGGATTCACTTCCCGGCTCCCGCAATCGTTCTTACCATCGATAATTTGCACGAATACGTGCTATTCGAAGTTTCCAATCGTTTTGCATCGACGGTAGGTAAGGATTCACTTCCCAGCTCCCGCAATCGTTCTTTCTATCGATAATTTGCACGAATACGTTATGTTCGATGTTTCCAATCGTTTTGCATCAACGTTAGGTAAGCATTCACTTCCCGGCTCCCGCAATCGTTCTTTCCATCGATAATTTGCACGAATACGTGCTATTCGATGTTTCCAATCGTTTTGCATCGACGGTAGGTAAGGATTCACTTCCCAGCTCCCGCATCGTTCTTTCTATCGATAATTTGCACGAATACGTAATGTTCGATATTTCCAATCGTTTTGCATCAACGGTAGGTAAGCATACCGTTGATGCAAAACGATTGGAAATATCGAACATTACGTATTCGTGCAAATTATCGATAGAAAGAACGATGCGGGAGCTGGGAAGTGAATCCTTACCTACCAATTTGCACGAATACGTAATGTTCGATATTTCCAATCGTTTTGCATCAACGGTAGGTAAGCATACCGTTGATGCAAAACGATTGGAAATATCGAACATTACGTATTCGTGCAAATTATCGATAGAAAGAACGATGCGGGAGCTGGGAAGTGAATCCTTACCTACCGTCGATGCAAAACGATTGGAAACATCGAATAGCACGTATTCGTGCAAATTATCGATGGAAAGAACGATTGCGGGAGCCGGGAAGTGAATGCTTACCTAACGTTGATGCAAAACGATTGGAAACATCGAACATAACGTATTCGTGCAAATTATCGATAGAAAGAACGATTGCGGGAGCTGGGAAGTGAATCCTTACCTACCGTCGATGCAAAACGATTGGAAACTTCGAATAGCACGTATTCGTGCAAATTATCGATGGTAAGAACGATTGCGGGAGCCGGGAAGTGAATCCTTACCTACCGTTGATGCAAAACGATTGAAATATCGAACATTACGCATTCGTGCTAATTATCGATAGAAAGAACGATTGCGGGAGCTGGGAAGTGAATCCTTACCTACCGTCGATGCAAAACGATTGGAAACATCGAATAGCACGTATTCGTGCAAATTATCGATGGAAAGAACGATTGCGGGAGTTGGCAAGTGAATCCTTACTTACCGTCGATGCAAAACGATTGCAAACATCGAATAGCACGTATTCGTGCAAATTATCCATAGAAAGAACGATTGCGGGAGCTGGGAAGTGAATACTTACCTAACGTTGATGCAAAACGATTGGAAACATCGAACACCACGTATTCGTGCAAATTATCGATGGAAAGAACGATTGCGGGAGCCGGGAAGTGAATCCTTACCTACCGTTGATGCAAAACGATTGGATAATTGGCACGAATACGTGATATTCGATGTTTCCAATCGTTTTGCATCGACGGTAGGTAAGGATTCACTTCCCAGCTCCCGCAATCGTTCTTTCCATCGATAATTTGCACGAATACGTAATGTTCGATGTTTCCAATCGTTTTGCAACGACGGTAGGTAAGGATTCACTTCCCAGCTCCCGCAATCGTTCTTTCTATCGATAATTTGCACGAATACGTAATGTTCGATATTTCCAATCGTTTTGCATCGACGGTAGGTAAGGATTCACTTCCCAGCTCCCGCAATCGTTCTTTCCATCGATAATTTGCACGAATACGTGCTATTCGATGTTTCCAATCGTTTTGCATCGCCGGTAGGTAAGGATTCACTTCCCAGCTCCCGCAATCGTTGTTTCTATCGATAATTAGAACGAATACGTAATGTTCGATGTTTCCAATCGTTTTGCATCAACGTTAGGTAAGGATTCACTTCCCAGCTCCCGCAATCGTTCTTTCCATCGATAATTTGCACGAATACGTAATGTTCGATGTTTGCAATTGTTTTTCATCGACTGTAGGTAAGGATTCACTTCCCGGCTCCCGCAATCGTTCTTTCCATAGATAATTTGCACGAATACGTGCTATTCGATGTTTCCAATCGTTTTCCATCGACGGTAGGTAAGGATTCACTTCCCAGCTCCCGCAATCGTTGTTTCTATCGATAATTAGCACGAATACGTAATGTTCGATGTTTCCAAACGTTTTGCATCGACGGTAGGTAAGGATTCACTTCCCAGCTCCCGCAATGGTTCTTTCCATCGATAATTTGCACGAATACGTGCCATTCGATGTTTCCAATCGTTTTGCATCAACGTTAGGTAAGGATTCACTTCCCGGTTCCCGCAATCGTTCTTTCCATCGATAATTTGCACGAATACGTGCTATTCGATGTTTCCAATCGTTTTGCATCGACGGTAGGTAAGGATTCACTTCCCAGCTCCCGCAATCGTTGTTTCTATCGATAATTAGCACGAATACGTAATGTTCGATGTTTGCAATCGTTTTGCATCAACGTTAGGTAAGGATTCACTTCCCAGCTCCCGCAATCGTTCTTTCTATGGATAATTTGCACGAATACGTAATGTTCGATGTTTGCAATTGTTTTTCATCGACTGTAGGTAAGGATTCACTTCCCGGCTACCGCAATCGTTCTTTCCATAGATAATTTGCACGAATACGTGCTATTCGATGTTTCCAATCGTTTTGCATCAACGTTAGGTAAGGATTCACTTCCCAGCTCCCGCAATCGTTCTTTCTATCGATAATTTGCACGAATACGTTATGTTCGGAATTTCCAATCGCTTTGAATCAACGGTATGCTTACCTACCGTTGATGCACAACGATTGGAAACATCGAATGGCACGTATTCGTGCAAATTATCGATGGAAAGAACCATTGCGGGAGCTGGGAAGTGAATCCTTACCTACCGTCGATGCAAAACGATTGGAAACATCGAATGGCACGTATTCGTGCAAATTATCGATGGAAAGAACCATTGCGGGAGCTGGGAAGTGAATCCTTACCTACCGTCGATGCAAAACGATTGGAAACATCGAATGGCACGTATTCGTGTAAATTATCCATAGAAAGAACGTTTGCGGGAGCTGGGAAGTGAATACTAACCTACCGTTGATGCAAAACGATTGGAAACATCGAATAGCACGTGCTATTCGATGTTTCCAATCGTTTTGCATCAACGCTAGGTAAGGATTCACTTCCCAGCTCCCGCAATCGTTCTTTCCATCGATAATTTGCACGAATACGTGATGTTCGATGTTTCCAATCGTTTTGCATCGACGGTAGGTAAGGATTCACTTCCCAGCTCCCGCAATCGTTGTTTCTATCGATAATTAGCACGAATACGTAATGTTCGATGTTTTCAATCGTTTTGCATCAACGGTAGGTAAGGATTCAC
This sequence comes from Nomada ferruginata, assembly GCA_963583965.1. NCBI lineage: Eukaryota > Metazoa > Arthropoda > Insecta > Hymenoptera > Apidae > Nomada > Nomada ferruginata. Next base: position 4,284,967 of record OY757218.1, read on the forward strand.
TTCCCGGCTCCCGCAATCGTTCTTACCATCGATAATTTGCACGAATACGTGCTATTCGAAGTTTCCAATCGTTTTGCATCGACGGTAGGTAAGGATTCACTTCCCAGCTCCCGCAATCGTTCTTTCTATCGATAATTTGCACGAATACGTTATGTTCGATGTTTCCAATCGTTTGGCATCAACGTTAGGTAAGCATTCACTTCCCGGCTCCCGCAATCGTTCTTTCCATCGATAATTTGCACGAATACGTGCTATTCGATGTTTCCAATCGTTTTGCATCGACGGTAGGTAAGGATTCACTTCCCAGCTCCCGCATCGTTCTTTCTATCGATAATTTGCACGAATACGTAATGTTCGATATTTCCAATCGTTTTGCATCAACGGTATGCTTACCTACCGTTGATGCAAAACGATTGGAAACATCGAATGGCACGTATTCGTGCAAATTATCGATGGAAAGAACGATTGCGGGAGCTGGGAAGTGAATCCTTACCTAACGTTGATGCAAAACGATTGGAAACATCGAACATCACGTATTCGTGCAAATTATCGATGGAAAGAACGATTGCGGGAACCGGGAAGTGAATCCTTACCTAACGTTGATGCAAAACGATTGGAAACATCGAACATCACGTATTCGTGCAAATTATCGATAGAAAGAACGATTGCGGGAGCTGGGAAGTGAATCCTTACCTACCGTCGATGCAAAACGATTGGAAACTTCGAATAGCACGTATTCGTGCAAATTATCGATGGTAAGAACGATTGCGGGAGCCGGGAAGTGAATCCTTACCTACCGTTGATGCAAAACGATTGAAAACATCGAACATTACGTATTCGTGCTAATTATCGATAGAAACAACGATTGCGGGAGCTGGGAAGTGAATCCTTACCTACCGTCGATGCAAAACGATTGGAAACATCGAACATCACGTATTCGTGCAAATTATCGATGGAAAGAACGATTGCGGGAGCTGGGAAGTGAATCCTTACCTAGCGTTGATGCAAAACGATTGGAAACATCGAATAGCACGTATTCGTGCAAATTATCTATGGAAAGAACGATTGCGGGAGCCGGGAAGTGAATCCTTACCTAACGTTGATGCAAAACGATTGGAAACATCGAACATCACGTATTCGTGCCAATTATCCAATCGTTTTGCATCGACGGTAGGTAAGGATTCACTTCCCAGCTCCCGCAATGGTTCTTTCCATCGATAATTTGCACGAATACGTGCCATTCGATGTTTCCAATCGTTTTGCATCGACGGTAGGTAAGGATTCACTTCCCAGCTCCCGCAATGGTTCTTTCCATCGATAATTTGCACGAATACGTGCCATTCGATGTTTCCAATCGTTGTGCATCAACGGTAGGTAAGCATACCGTTGATTCAAAGCGATTGGAAATTCCGAACATAACGTATTCGTGCAAATTATCGATAGAAAGAACGATTGCGGGAGCTGGGAAGTGAATCCTTACCTAACGTTGATGCAAAACGATTGGAAACATCGAATAGCACGTATTCGTGCAAATTATCTATGGAAAGAACGATTGCGGTAGCCGGGAAGTGAATCCTTACCTACAGTCGATGAAAAACAATTGCAAACATCGAACATTACGTATTCGTGCAAATTATCCATAGAAAGAACGATTGCGGGAGCTGGGAAGTGAATCCTTACCTAACGTTGATGCAAAACGATTGCAAACATCGAACATTACGTATTCGTGTAAATTATCCATAGAAAGAACGTTTGCGGGAGCTGGGAAGTGAATACTAACCTACCGTTGATGCAAAACGATTGGAAACATCGAATAGCACGTATTCGTGCAAATTATCGATGGTAAGAACGATTGCGGGAGCCGGGAAGTGAATCCTTACCTACCGTTGATGCAAAACGATTGAAAAATCGAACATTACGTATTCGTGCTAATTATCGATAGAAACAACGATTGCGGGAGCTGGGAAGTGAATCCTTACCTACCGTCGATGCAAAACGATTGGAAACATCGAATAGCACGTATTCGTGCAAATTATCGATGGAAAGAACGATTGCGGGAGCCGGGAAGTGAATCCTTACCTAACGTTGATGCAAAACGATTGGAAACATCGAATAGCACGTATTCGTGCAAATTATCGATGGTAAGAACGATTGCGGGAGCCGGGAAGTGAATCCTTACCTACCGTCGATGCAAAACGATTGGAAACATCGAACATCACGTATTCGTGCCAATTATCCAATCGTTTTGCATCAACGTTAGGTAAGGATTCACTTCCCGGTTCCCGCAATCGTTCTTTCCATCGATAATTTGCACGAATACGTGATGTTCGATGTTTCCAATCGTTTTGCATCAACGTTAGGTAAGGATTCACTTCCCAGCTCCCGCAATCGTTCTTTCCATCGATAATTTGCACGAATACGTGCTATTCGATGTTTCCAATCGTTTTGCATCGACGGTAGGTAAGGATTCACTTCCCAGCTCCCGCAATCGTTCTTTCTATCGATAATTTGCACGAATACGTGATGTTCGATGTTTCCAATCGTTTTGCATCAACGTTAGGTAAGGATCCACTTCCCGGCTCCCGCAATCGTTCTTTCCATCGATAATTTGCACGAATACGTGCTATTCGATGTTTCCAATCGTTTTGCATCGACGGTAGGTAAGGATTCACTTCCCAGCTCCCGCAATCGTTCTTTCCATCGATAATTTGCACGAATACGTGCCATTCGATGTTTCCAATCGTTTTGCATCAACGGTAGGTAAGCATACCGTTGATGCAAAACGATTGGAAATATCGAACATTACGTATTCGTGCAAATTATCGATAGAAAGAACGATGCGGGAGCTGGGAAGTGAATCCTTACCTACCGTCGATGCAAAACGATTGGAAACATCGAATAGCACGTATTCGTGCAAATTATCGATGGAAAGAACGATTGCGGGAGCCGGGAAGTGAATGCTTACCTAACGTTGATGCAAAACGATTGGAAACATCGAACATCACGTATTCGTGCAAATTATCGATAGAAAGATCGATTGCGGGACCTGGGAAGTGAATCCTTACCTACCGTCGATGCAAAACGATTGGATAATTGGCACGAAAACGTGATGTTCGATGTTTCCAATCGTTTTGCATCAACGTTAGGTAAGGATTCACTTCCCGGCTCCCGCAATCGTTCTTTCCATCGATAATTTGCACGAATACGTGCTATTCGATGTTTCCAATCGTTTTGCATCGACGTTAGGTAGGGATTCACTTCCCGGCTCCCGCAATCGTTCTTTCTATCGATAATTGGCACGAATACGTGATGTTCGATGTTTCCAATCGTTTTGCATCAACGTTAGGTAAGGATTCACTTCCCGGTTCCCGCAATCGTTCTTTCCATCGATAATTTGCACGAATACGTGCTATTCGATGTTTCCAATCGTTTTGCATCAACGGTAGGTAAGCATACCGTTGATGCAAATCGATTGGAAATTTCGAACATCACGTATTCGTGCAAATTATCGATAGAAAGAACGATTGCGGGAGTTGGGAAGTGAATCCTTACTTACCGTCGATGCAAAACGATTGCAAACATCGAATAGCACGTATTCGTGCAAATTATCCATAGAAAGAACGATTGCGGGAGCTGGGAAGTGAATACTTACCTAACGTTGATGCAAAACGATTGGAAACATCGAACACCACGTATTCGTGCAAATTATCGATGGAAAGAACGATTGCGGGAGCCGGGAAGTGAATCCTTACCTACCGTTGATGCAAAACGATTGGATAATTGGCACGAATACGTGATATTCGATGTTTCCAATCGTTTTGCATCGACGGTAGGTAAGGATTCACTTCCCAGCTCCCGCAATCGTTCTTTCCATCGATAATTTGCACGAATACGTAATGTTCGATGTTTCCAATCGTTTTGCAACGACGGTAGGTAAGGATTCACTTCCCAGCTCCCGCAATCGTTCTTTCTATCGATAATTTGCACGAATACGTAATGTTCGATATTTCCAATCGTTTTGCATCGACGGTAGGTAAGGATTCACTTCCCAGCTCCCGCAATCGTTCTTTCCATCGATAATTTGCACGAATACGTGCTATTCGATGTTTCCAATCGTTTTGCATCGACGGTAGGTAAGGATTCACTTCCCAGCTCCCGCAATCGTTGTTTCTATCGATAATTAGAACGAATACGTAATGTTCGATGTTTCCAATCGTTTTGCATCAACGTTAGGTAAGGATTCACTTCCCAGCTCCCGCAATCGTTCTTTCCATCGATAATTTGCACGAATACGTAATGTTCGATGTTTGCAATTGTTTTTCATCGACTGTAGGTAAGATTCACTTCCCGGCTCCCGCAATCGTTCTTTCCATAGATAATTTGCACGAATACGTGCTATTCGATGTTTCCAATCGTTTTGCATCGACGGTAGGTAAGGATTCACTTCCCAGCTCCCGCAATCGTTGTTTCTATCGATAATTAGCACGAATACGTAATGTTCGATGTTTCCAATCGTTTTGCATCGACGGTAGGTAAGGATTCACTTCCCAGCTCCCGCAATGGTTCTTTCCATCGATAATTTGCACGAATACGTGCCATTCGATGTTTCCAATCGTTTTGCATCAACGTTAGGTAAGGATTCACTTCCCGGTTCCCGCAATCGTTCTTTCCATCGATAATTTGCACGAATACGTGCTATTCGATGTTTCCAATCGTTTTGCATCGACGGTAGGTAAGGATTCACTTCCCAGCTCCCGCAATCGTTGTTTCTATCGATAATTAGCACGAATACGTAATGTTCGATTTTTCAATCGTTTTGCATCAACGGTAGGTAAGGATTCACTTCCCGGCTCCCGCAATCGTTCTTACCATCGATAATTTGCACGAATACGTGCTATTCGATGTTTCCAATCGTTTTGCATCAACGGTAGGTTAGTATTCACTTCCCAGCTCCCGCAAACGTTCTTTCTATGGATAATTTACACGAATACGTAATGTTCGATGTTTGCAATCGTTTTGCATCAACGTTAGGTAAGGATTCACTTCCCAGCTCCCGCAATCGTTCTTTCTATGGATAATTTGCACGAATACGTAATGTTCGATGTTTGCAATTGTTTTTCATCGACTGTAGGTAAGGATTCACTTCCCGGCTACCGCAATCGTTCTTTCCATAGATAATTTGCACGAATACGTGCTATTCGATGTTTCCAATCGTTTTGCATCAACGTTAGGTAAGGATTCACTTCCCAGCTCCCGCAATCGTTCTTTCTATCGATAATTTGCACGAATACGTTATGTTCGGAATTTCCAATCGCTTTGAATCAACGGTATGCTTACCTACCGTTGATGCACAACGATTGGAAACATCGAATGGCACGTATTCGTGCAAATTATCGATGGAAAGAACCATTGCGGGAGCTGGGAAGTGAATCCTTACCTACCGTCGATGCAAAACGATTGGAAACATCGAATGGCACGTATTCGTGCAAATTATCGATGGAAAGAACCATTGCGGGAGCTGGGAAGTGAATCCTTACCTACCGTCGATGCAAAACGATTGGATAATTGGCACGAATACGTGATGTTCGATGTTTCCAATCGTTTTGCATCAACGTTAGGTAAGGATTCACTTCCCGGCTCCCGCAATCGTTCTTTCCATAGATAATTTGCACGAATACGTGCTATTCGATGTTTCCAATCGTTTTGCATCAACGCTAGGTAAGGATTCACTTCCCAGCTCCCGCAATCGTTCTTTCCATCGATAATTTGCACGAATACGTGATGTTCGATGTTTCCAATCGTTTTGCATCGACGGTAGGTAAGGATTCACTTCCCAGCTCCCGCAATCGTTGTTTCTATCGATAATTAGCACGAATACGTAATGTTCGATGTTTTCAATCGTTTTGCATCAACGGTAGGTAAGGATTCACTTCCCGGCTCCCGCAATCGTTCTTACCATCGATAATTTGCACGAATACGTGCTATTCGAAGTTTCCAATCGTTTTGCATCGACGGTAGGTAAGGATTCACTTCCCAGCTCCCGCAATCGTTCTTTCTATCGATAATTTGCACGAATACGTTATGTTCGATGTTTCCAATCGTTTTGCATCAACGTTAGGTAAGCATTCACTTCCCGGCTCCCGCAATCGTTCTTTCCATCGATAATTTGCACGAATACGTGCTATTCGATGTTTCCAATCGTTTTGCATCGACGGTAGGTAAGGATTCACTTCCCAGCTCCCGCATCGTTCTTTCTATCGATAATTTGCACGAATACGTAATGTTCGATATTTCCAATCGTTTTGCATCAACGGTATGCTTACCTACCGTTGATGCAAAACGATTGGAAACATCGAATGGCACGTATTCGTGCAAATTATCGATGGAAAGAACGATTGCGGGAGCTGGGAAGTGAATCCTTACCTAACGTTGATGCAAAACGATTGGAAACATCGAATAGCACGTATTCGTGCAAATTATCGATGGTAAGAACGATTGCGGGAGCCGGGAAGTGAATCCTTACCTACCGTCGATGCAAAACGATTGGAAACATCGAACATCACGTATTCGTGCCAATTATCCAATCGTTTTGCATCAACGTTAGGTAAGGATTCACTTCCCGGTTCCCGCAATCGTTCTTTCCATCGATAATTTGCACGAATACGTGATGTTCGATGTTTCCAATCGTTTTGCATCAACGTTAGGTAAGGATTCACTTCCCAGCTCCCGCAATCGTTCTTTCTATGGATAATTTGCACGAATACGTAATGTTCGATGTTTGCAATCGTTTTGCATCGACTGTAGGTAAGGATTCACTTCCCAGCTCCCGCAATCGTTCTTTCTATCGATAATTTGCACGAATACGTGATGTTCGATGTTTCCAATCGTTTTGCATCAACGTTAGGTAAGGATCCACTTCCCGGCTCCCGCAATCGTTCTTTCCATCGATAATTTTCACGAATACGTGCTATTCGATGTTTCCAATCGTTTTGCATCGACGGTAGGTAAGGATTCACTTCCCAGCTCCCGCAATCGTTCTTTCCATCGATAATTTGCACGAATACGTGCCATTCGATGTTTCCAATCGTTTTGCATCAACGGTAGGTAAGCATACCGTTGATGCAAAACGATTGGAAATATCGAACATTACGTATTCGTGCAAATTATCGATAGAAAGAACGTTGCGGGAGCTGGGAAGTGAATCCTTACCTACCGTCGATGCAAAACGATTGGAAACATCGAATAGCACGTATTCGTGCAAATTATCGATGGAAAGAACGATTGCGGGAGCCGGGAAGTGAATGCTTACCTAACGTTGATGCAAAACGATTGGAAACATCGAACATCACGTATTCGTGCAAATTATCGATAGAAAGATCGATTGCGGGACCTGGGAAGTGAATCCTTACCTACCGTCGATGCAAAACGATTGGATAATTGGCACGAAAACGTGATGTTCGATGTTTCCAATCGTTTTGCATCAACGTTAGGTAAGGATTCACTTCCCGGCTCCCGCAATCGTTCTTTCCATCGATAATTTGCACGAATACGTGCTATTCGATGTTTCCAATCGTTTTGCATCGACGGTAGGTAAGGATTCACTTCCCAGCTCCCGCAATCGTTCTTTCTATCGATAATTAGCACGAATGCGTAATGTTCGATATTTCAATCGTTTTGCATCAACGGTAGGTAAGGATTCACTTCCCGGCTCCCGCAATCGTTCTTACCATCGATAATTTGCACGAATACGTGCTATTCGAAGTTTCCAATCGTTTTGCATCGACGGTAGGTAAGGATTCACTTCCCAGCTCCCGCAATCGTTCTTTCTATCGATAATTTGCACGAATACGTTATGTTCGATGTTTCCAATCGTTTTGCATCAACGTTAGGTAAGCATTCACTTCCCGGCTCCCGCAATCGTTCTTTCCATCGATAATTTGCACGAATACGTGCTATTCGATGTTTCCAATCGTTTTGCATCGACGGTAGGTAAGGATTCACTTCCCAGCTCCCGCATCGTTCTTTCTATCGATAATTTGCACGAATACGTAATGTTCGATATTTCCAATCGTTTTGCATCAACGGTAGGTAAGCATACCGTTGATGCAAAACGATTGGAAATATCGAACATTACGTATTCGTGCAAATTATCGATAGAAAGAACGATGCGGGAGCTGGGAAGTGAATCCTTACCTACCAATTTGCACGAATACGTAATGTTCGATATTTCCAATCGTTTTGCATCAACGGTAGGTAAGCATACCGTTGATGCAAAACGATTGGAAATATCGAACATTACGTATTCGTGCAAATTATCGATAGAAAGAACGATGCGGGAGCTGGGAAGTGAATCCTTACCTACCGTCGATGCAAAACGATTGGAAACATCGAATAGCACGTATTCGTGCAAATTATCGATGGAAAGAACGATTGCGGGAGCCGGGAAGTGAATGCTTACCTAACGTTGATGCAAAACGATTGGAAACATCGAACATAACGTATTCGTGCAAATTATCGATAGAAAGAACGATTGCGGGAGCTGGGAAGTGAATCCTTACCTACCGTCGATGCAAAACGATTGGAAACTTCGAATAGCACGTATTCGTGCAAATTATCGATGGTAAGAACGATTGCGGGAGCCGGGAAGTGAATCCTTACCTACCGTTGATGCAAAACGATTGAAATATCGAACATTACGCATTCGTGCTAATTATCGATAGAAAGAACGATTGCGGGAGCTGGGAAGTGAATCCTTACCTACCGTCGATGCAAAACGATTGGAAACATCGAATAGCACGTATTCGTGCAAATTATCGATGGAAAGAACGATTGCGGGAACCGGGAAGTGAATCCTTACCTAACGTTGATGCAAAACGATTGGAAACATCGAATATCACGTATTCGTGCCAATTATCCAATCGTTTTGCATCAACGTTAGGTAAGGATTCACTTCCCGGTTCCCGCAATCGTTCTTTCCATCGATAATTTGCACGAATACGTGCTATTCGATGTTTCCAATCGTTTTGCATCGACGGTAGGTAAGGATTCACTTCCCAGCTCCCGCATCGTTCTTTCTATCGATAATTTGCACGAATACGTAATGTTCGATATTTCCAATCGTTTTGCATCAACGGTATGCTTACCTACCGTTGATGCAAAACGATTGGAAATATCGAACATTACGTATTCGTGCAAATTATCCATAGAAAGAACGATTGCGGGAGCTGGGAAGTGAATCCTTACCTAACGTTGATGCAAAACGATTGCAAACATCGAACATTACGTATTCGTGTAAATTATCCATAGAAAGAACGTTTGCGGGAGCTGGGAAGTGAATACTAACCTACCGTTGATGCAAAACGATTGGAAACATCGAATAGCACGTATTCGTGCAAATTATCGATGGTAAGAACGATTGCGGGAGCCGGGAAGTGAATCCTTACCTACCGTTGATGCAAAACGATTGAAAAATCGAACATTACGTATTCGTGCTAATTATCGATAGAAACAACGATTGCGGGAGCTGGGAAGTGAATCCTTACCTACCGTCGATGCAAAACGATTGGAAACATCGAATAGCACGTATTCGTGCAAATTATCGATGGAAAGAACGATTGCGGGAGCCGGGAAGTGAATCCTTACCTAACGTTGATGCAAAACGATTGGAAACATCGAATAGCACGTATTCGTGCAAATTATCGATGGTAAGAACGATTGCGGGAGCCGGGAAGTGAATCCTTACCTACCGTCGATGCAAAACGATTGGAAACATCGAACATCACGTATTCGTGCCAATTATCCAATCGTTTTGCATCAACGTTAGGTAAGGATTCACTTCCCAGCTCCCGCAATCGTTCTTTCTATGGATAATTTGCACGAATACGTAATGTTCGATGTTTGCAATCGTTTTGCATCGACTGTAGGTAAGGATTCACTTCCCAGCTCCCGCAATCGTTCTTTCTATCGATAATTTGCACGAATACGTGATGTTCGATGTTTCCAATCGTTTTGCATCAACGTTAGGTAAGGATCCACTTCCCGGCTCCCGCAATCGTTCTTTCCATCGATAATTTGCACGAATACGTGCTATTCGATGTTTCCAATCGTTTTGCATCGACGGTAGGTAAGGATTCACTTCCCAGCTCCCGCAATCGTTCTTTCCATCGATAATTTGCACGAATACGTGCCATTCGATGTTTCCAATCGTTTTGCATCAACGGTAGGTAAGCATACCGTTGATGCAAAACGATTGGAAATATCGAACATTACGTATTCGTGCAAATTATCGATAGAAAGAACGATGCGGGAGCTGGGAAGTGAATCCTTACCTACCGTCGATGCAAAACGATTGGAAACATCGAATAGCACGTATTCGTGCAAATTATCGATGGAAAGAACGATTGCGGGAGCCGGGAAGTGAATGCTTACCTAACGTTGATGCAAAACGATTGGAAACATCGAACATCACGTATTCGTGCAAATTATCGATAGAAAGATCGATTGCGGGACCTGGGAAGTGAATCCTTACCTACCGTCGATGCAAAACGATTGGATAATTGGCACGAAAACGTGATGTTCGATGTTTCCAATCGTTTTGCATCAACGTTAGGTAAGGATTCACTTCCCGGCTCCCGCAATCGTTCTTTCCATCGATAATTTGCACGAATACGTGCTATTCGATGTTTCCAATCGTTTTGCATCGACGTTAGGTAGGGATTCACTTCCCGGCTCCCGCAATCGTTCTTTCTATCGATAATTGGCACGAATACGTGATGTTCGATGTTTCCAATCGTTTTGCATCAACGTTAGGTAAGGATTCACTTCCCGGTTCCCGCAATCGTTCTTTCCATCGATAATTTGCACGAATACGTGCTATTCGATGTTTCCAATCGTTTTGCATCAACGGTAGGTAAGCATACCGTTGATGCAAATCGATTGGAAATTTCGAACATCACGTATTCGTGCAAATTATCGATAGAAAGAACGATTGCGGGAGTTGGGAAGTGAATCCTTACTTACCGTCGATGCAAAACGATTGCAAACATCGAATAGCACGTATTCGTGCAAATTATCCATAGAAAGAACGATTGCGGGAGCTGGGAAGTGAATACTTACCTAACGTTGATGCAAAACGATTGGAAACATCGAACACCACGTATTCGTGCAAATTATCGATGGAAAGAACGATTGCGGGAGCCGGGAAGTGAATCCTTACCTACCGTTGATGCAAAACGATTGGATAATTGGCACGAATACGTGATATTCGATGTTTCCAATCGTTTTGCATCGACGGTAGGTAAGGATTCACTTCCCAGCTCCCGCAATCGTTCTTTCCATCGATAATTTGCACGAATACGTAATGTTCGATGTTTCCAATCGTTTTGCAACGACGGTAGGTAAGGATTCACTTCCCAGCTCCCGCAATCGTTCTTTCTATCGATAATTTGCACGAATACGTAATGTTCGATATTTCCAATCGTTTTGCATCGACGGTAGGTAAGGATTCACTTCCCAGCTCCCGCAATCGTTCTTTCCATCGATAATTTGCACGAATACGTGCTATTCGATGTTTCCAATCGTTTTGCATCGACGGTAGGTAAGGATTCACTTCCCAGCTCCCGCAATCGTTGTTTCTATCGATAATTAGAACGAATACGTAATGTTCGATGTTTCCAATCGTTTTGCATCAACGTTAGGTAAGGATTCACTTCCCAGCTCCCGCAATCGTTCTTTCCATCGATAATTTGCACGAATACGTAATGTTCGATGTTTGCAATTGTTTTTCATCGACTGTAGGTAAGATTCACTTCCCGGCTCCCGCAATCGTTCTTTCCATAGATAATTTGCACGAATACGTGCTATTCGATGTTTCCAACCGTTTTGCATCGACGGTAGGTAAGGATTCACTTCCCAGCTCCCGCAATCGTTGTTTCTATCGATAATTAGCACGAATACGTAATGTTCGATGTTTCCAATCGTTTTGCATCGACGGTAGGTAAGGATTCACTTCCCAGCTCCCGCAATGGTTCTTTCCATCGATAATTTGCACGAATACGTGCCATTCGATGTTTCCAATCGTTTTGCATCAACGTTAGGTAAGGATTCACTTCCCGGTTCCCGCAATCGTTCTTTCCATCGATAATTTGCACGAATACGTGCTATTCGATGTTTCCAATCGTTTTGCATCGACGGTAGGTAAGGATTCACTTCCCAGCTCCCGCAATCGTTGTTTCTATCGATAATTAGCACGAATACGTAATGTTCGATTTTTCAATCGTTTTGCATCAACGGTAGGTAAGGATTCACTTCCCGGCTCCCGCAATCGTTCTTACCATCGATAATTTGCACGAATACGTGCTATTCGATGTTTCCAATCGTTTTGCATCAACGGTAGGTTAGTATTCACTTCCCAGCTCCCGCAAACGTTCTTTCTATGGATAATTTACACGAATACGTAATGTTCGATGTTTGCAATCGTTTTGCATCAACGTTAGGTAAGGATTCACTTCCCAGCTCCCGCAATCGTTCTTTCTATGGATAATTTGCACGAATACGTAATGTTCGATGTTTGCAATTGTTTTTCATCGACTGTAGGTAAGGATTCACTTCCCGGCTACCGCAATCGTTCTTTCCATAGATAATTTGCACGAATACGTGCTATTCGATGTTTCCAATCGTTTTGCATCAACGTTAGGTAAGGATTCACTTCCCAGCTCCCGCAATCGTTCTTTCTATCGATAATTTGCACGAATACGTTATGTTCGGAATTTCCAATCGCTTTGAATCAACGGTATGCTTACCTACCGTTGATGCACAACGATTGGAAACATCGAATGGCACGTATTCGTGCAAATTATCGATGGAAAGAACCATTGCGGGAGCTGGGAAGTGAATCCTTACCTACCGTCGATGCAAAACGATTGGAAACATCGAATGGCACGTATTCGTGCAAATTATCGATGGAAAGAACCATTGCGGGAGCTGGGAAGTGAATCCTTACCTACCGTCGATGCAAAACGATTGGATAATTGGCACGAATACGTGATGTTCGATGTTTCCAATCGTTTTGCATCAACGTTAGGTAAGGATTCACTTCCCGGCTCCCGCAATCGTTCTTTCCATAGATAATTTGCACGAATACGTGCTATTCGATGTTTCCAATCGTTTTGCATCAACGCTAGGTAAGGATTCACTTCCCAGCTCCCGCAATCGTTCTTTCCATCGATAATTTGCACGAATACGTGATGTTCGATGTTTCCAATCGTTTTGCATCGACGGTAGGTAAGGATTCACTTCCCAGCTCCCGCAATCGTTGTTTCTATCGATAATTAGCACGAATACGTAATGTTCGATGTTTTCAATCGTTTTGCATCAACGGTAGGTAAGGATTCACTTCCCGGCTCCCGCAATCGTTCTTACCATCGATAATTTGCACGAATACGTGCTATTCGAAGTTTCCAATCGTTTTGCATCGACGGTAGGTAAGGATTCACTTCCCAGCTCCCGCAATCGTTCTTTCTATCGATAATTTGCACGAATACGTTATGTTCGATGTTTCCAATCGTTTTGCATCAACGTTAGGTAAGCATTCACTTCCCGGCTCCCGCAATCGTTCTTTCCATCGATAATTTGCACGAATACGTGCTATTCGATGTTTCCAATCGTTTTGCATCGACGGTAGGTAAGGATTCACTTCCCAGCTCCCGCATCGTTCTTTCTATCGATAATTTGCACGAATACGTAATGTTCGATATTTCCAATCGTTTTGCATCAACGGTATGCTTACCTACCGTTGATGCAAAACGATTGGAAACATCGAATGGCACGTATTCGTGCAAATTATCGATGGAAAGAACGATTGCGGGAGCTGGGAAGTGAATCCTTACCTAACGTTGATGCAAAACGATTGGAAACATCGAATAGCACGTATTCGTGCAAATTATCGATGGTAAGAACGATTGCGGGAGCCGGGAAGTGAATCCTTACCTACCGTCGATGCAAAACGATTGGAAACATCGAACATCACGTATTCGTGCCAATTATCCAATCGTTTTGCATCAACGTTAGGTAAGGATTCACTTCCCGGTTCCCGCAATCGTTCTTTCCATCGATAATTTGCACGAATACGTGATGTTCGATGTTTCCAATCGTTTTGCATCAACGTTAGGTAAGGATTCACTTCCCAGCTCCCGCAATCGTTCTTTCTATGGATAATTTGCACGAATACGTAATGTTCGATGTTTGCAATCGTTTTGCATCGACTGTAGGTAAGGATTCACTTCCCAGCTCCCGCAATCGTTCTTTCTATCGATAATTTGCACGAATACGTGATGTTCGATGTTTCCAATCGTTTTGCATCAACGTTAGGTAAGGATCCACTTCCCGGCTCCCGCAATCGTTCTTTCCATCGATAATTTTCACGAATACGTGCTATTCGATGTTTCCAATCGTTTTGCATCGACGGTAGGTAAGGATTCACTTCCCAGCTCCCGCAATCGTTCTTTCCATCGATAATTTGCACGAATACGTGCCATTCGATGTTTCCAATCGTTTTGCATCAACGGTAGGTAAGCATACCGTTGATGCAAAACGATTGGAAATATCGAACATTACGTATTCGTGCAAATTATCGATAGAAAGAACGATGCGGGAGCTGGGAAGTGAATCCTTACCTACCGTCGATGCAAAACGATTGGAAACATCGAATAGCACGTATTCGTGCAAATTATCGATGGAAAGAACGATTGCGGGAGCCGGGAAGTGAATGCTTACCTAACGTTGATGCAAAACGATTGGAAACATCGAACATCACGTATTCGTGCAAATTATCGATAGAAAGATCGATTGCGGGACCTGGGAAGTGAATCCTTACCTACCGTCGATGCAAAACGATTGGATAATTGGCACGAAAACGTGATGTTCGATGTTTCCAATCGTTTTGCATCAACGTTAGGTAAGGATTCACTTCCCGGCTCCCGCAATCGTTCTTTCCATTGATAATTTGCACGAATACGTGCTATTCGATGTTTCCAATCGTTTTGCATCGACGGTAGGTAAGGATTCACTTCCCAGCTCCCGCAATCGTTCTTTCTATCGATAATTAGCACGAATGCGTAATGTTCGATATTTCAATCGTTTTGCATCAACGGTAGGTAAGGATTCACTTCCCGGCTCCCGCAATCGTTCTTACCATCGATAATTTGCACGAATACGTGCTATTCGAAGTTTCCAATCGTTTTGCATCGACGGTAGGTAAGGATTCACTTCCCAGCTCCCGCAATCGTTCTTTCTATCGATAATTTGCACGAATACGTTATGTTCGATGTTTCCAATCGTTTTGCATCAACGTTAGGTAAGCATTCACTTCCCGGCTCCCGCAATCGTTCTTTCCATCGATAATTTGCACGAATACGTGCTATTCGATGTTTCCAATCGTTTTGCATCGACGGTAGGTAAGGATTCACTTCCCAGCTCCCGCATCGTTCTTTCTATCGATAATTTGCACGAATACGTAATGTTCGATATTTCCAATCGTTTTGCATCAACGGTAGGTAAGCATACCGTTGATGCAAAACGATTGGAAATATCGAACATTACGTATTCGTGCAAATTATCGATAGAAAGAACGATGCGGGAGCTGGGAAGTGAATCCTTACCTACCAATTTGCACGAATACGTAATGTTCGATATTTCCAATCGTTTTGCATCAACGGTAGGTAAGCATACCGTTGATGCAAAACGATTGGAAATATCGAACATTACGTATTCGTGCAAATTATCGATAGAAAGAACGATGCGGGAGCTGGGAAGTGAATCCTTACCTACCGTCGATGCAAAACGATTGGAAACATCGAATAGCACGTATTCGTGCAAATTATCGATGGAAAGAACGATTGCGGGAGCCGGGAAGTGAATGCTTACCTAACGTTGATGCAAAACGATTGGAAACATCGAACATAACGTATTCGTGCAAATTATCGATAGAAAGAACGATTGCGGGAGCTGGGAAGTGAATCCTTACCTACCGTCGATGCAAAACGATTGGAAACTTCGAATAGCACGTATTCGTGCAAATTATCGATGGTAAGAACGATTGCGGGAACCGGGAAGTGAATCCTTACCTAACGTTGATGCAAAACGATTGGAAACATCGAATATCACGTATTCGTGCCAATAAGCATTCACTTCCCGGCTCCCGCAATCGTTCTTTCCATCGATAATTTGCACGAATACGTGCTATTCGATGTTTCCAATCGTTTTGCATCGACGGTAGGTAAGGATTCACTTCCCAGCTCCCGCATCGTTCTTTCTATCGATAATTTGCACGAATACGTAATGTTCGATATTTCCAATCGTTTTGCATCAACGGTAGGTAAGCATACCGTTGATGCAAAACGATTGGAAATATCGAACATTACGTATTCGTGCAAATTATCGATAGAAAGAACGATGCGGGAGCTGGGAAGTGAATCCTTACCTACCGTCGATGCAAAACGATTGGAAACATCGAATAGCACGTATTCGTGCAAATTATCGATGGAAAGAACGATTGCGGGAACCGGGAAGTGAATCCTTACCTAACGTTGATGCAAAACGATTGGAAACATCGAACATAACGTATTCGTGCAAATTATCGATAGAAAGAACGATTGCGGGAGCTGGGAAGTGAATCCTTACCTACCGTCGATGCAAAACGATTGGAAACTTCGAATAGCACGTATTCGTGCAAATTATCGATGGTAAGAACGATTGCGGGAGCCGGGAAGTGCATCCTTACCTACCGTTGATGCAAAACGATTGAAATATCGAACATTACGCATTCGTGCTAATTATCGATAGAAAGAACGATTGCGGGAGCTGGGAAGTGAATCCTTACCTACCGTCGATGCAAAACGATTGGAAACATCGAATAGCACGTATTCGTGCAAATTATCGATGGAAAGAACGATTGCGGGAACCGGGAAGTGAATCCTTACCTAACGTTGATGCAAAACGATTGGAAACATCGAATATCACGTATTCGTGCCAATTATCCAATCGTTTTGCATCAACGTTAGGTAAGGATTCACTTCCCGGTTCCCGCAATCGTTCTTTCCATCGATAATTTGCACGAATACGTGATGTTCGATGTTTCCAATCGTTTTGCATCAACGTTAGGTAAGGATTCACTTCCCAGCTCCCGCAATCGTTCTTTCTATGGATAATTTGCACGAATACGTAATGTTCGATGTTTGCAATCGTTTTGCATCGACTGTAGGTAAGGATTCACTTCCCAGCTCCCGCAATCGTTCTTTCTATCGATAATTTGCACGAATACGTGATGTTCGATGTTTCCAATCGTTTTGCATCAACGTTAGGTAAGGATCCACTTCCCGGCTCCCGCAATCGTTCTTTCCATCGATAATTTGCACCAATACGTGCTATTCGATGTTTCCAATCGTTTTGCATCGACGGTAGGTAAGGATTCACTTCCCAGCTCCCGCAATCGTTCTTTCCATCGATAATTTGCACGAATACGTGCCATTCGATGTTTCCAATCGTTTTGCATCAACGGTAGGTAAGCATACCGTTGATGCAAAACGATTGGAAATATCGAACATTACGTATTCGTGCAAATTATCGATAGAAAGAACGATGCGGGAGCTGGGAAGTGAATCCTTACCTACCGTCGATGCAAAACGATTGGAAACATCGAATAGCACGTATTCGTGCAAATTATCGATGGAAAGAACGATTGCGGGAGCCGGGAAGTGAATGCTTACCTAACGTTGATGCAAAACGATTGGAAACATCGAACATCACGTATTCGTGCAAATTATCGATAGAAAGATCGATTGCGGGACCTGGGAAGTGAATCCTTACCTACCGTCGATGCAAAACGATTGGATAATTGGCACGAAAACGTGATGTTCGATGTTTCCAATCGTTTTGCATCAACGTTAGGTAAGGATTCACTTCCCGGCTCCCGCAATCGTTCTTTCCATCGATAATTTGCACGAATACGTGCTATTCGATGTTTCCAATCGTTTTGCATCGACGTTAGGTAGGGATTCACTTCCCGGCTCCCGCAATCGTTCTTTCTATCGATAATTGGCACGAATACGTGATGTTCGATGTTTCCAATCGTTTTGCATCAACGTTAGGTAAGGATTCACTTCCCGGTTCCCGCAATCGTTCTTTCCATCGATAATTTGCACGAATACGTGCTATTCGATGTTTCCAATCGTTTTGCATCAACGGTAGGTAAGCATACCGTTGATGCAAATCGATTGGAAATTTCGAACATCACGTATTCGTGCAAATTATCGATAGAAAGAACGATTGCGGGAGTTGGGAAGTGAATCCTTACTTACCGTCGATGCAAAACGATTGCAAACATCGAATAGCACGTATTCGTGCAAATTATCCATAGAAAGAACGATTGCGGGAGCTGGGAAGTGAATACTTACCTAACGTTGATGCAAAACGATTGGAAACATCGAACACCACGTATTCGTGCAAATTATCGATGGAAAGAACGATTGCGGGAGCCGGGAAGTGAATCCTTACCTACCGTTGATGCAAAACGATTGGATAATTGGCACGAATACGTGATATTCGATGTTTCCAATCGTTTTGCATCGACGGTAGGTAAGGATTCACTTCCCAGCTCCCGCAATCGTTCTTTCCATCGATAATTTGCACGAATACGTAATGTTCGATGTTTCCAATCGTTTTGCAACGACGGTAGGTAAGGATTCACTTCCCAGCTCCCGCAATCGTTCTTTCTATCGATAATTTGCACGAATACGTAATGTTCGATATTTCCAATCGTTTTGCATCGACGGTAGGTAAGGATTCACTTCCCAGCTCCCGCAATCGTTCTTTCCATCGATAATTTGCACGAATACGTGCTATTCGATGTTTCCAATCGTTTTGCATCGACGGTAGGTAAGGATTCACTTCCCAGCTCCCGCAATCGTTGTTTCTATCGATAATTAGAACGAATACGTAATGTTCGATGTTTCCAATCGTTTTGCATCAACGTTAGGTAAGGATTCACTTCCCAGCTCCCGCAATCGTTCTTTCCATCGATAATTTGCACGAATACGTAATGTTCGATGTTTGCAATTGTTTTTCATCGACTGTAGGTAAGATTCACTTCCCGGCTCCCGCAATCGTTCTTTCCATAGATAATTTGCACGAATACGTGCTATTCGATGTTTCCAATCGTTTTGCATCGACGGTAGGTAAGGATTCACTTCCCAGCTCCCGCAATCGTTGTTTCTATCGATAATTAGCACGAATACGTAATGTTCGATGTTTCCAATCGTTTTGCATCGACGGTAGGTAAGGATTCACTTCCCAGCTCCCGCAATGGTTCTTTCCATCGATAATTTGCACCAATACGTGCCATTCGATGTTTCCAATCGTTTTGCATCAACGTTAGGTAAGGATTCACTTCCCGGTTCCCGCAATCGTTCTTTCCATCGATAATTTGCACGAATACGTGCTATTCGATGTTTCCAATCGTTTTGCATCGACGGTAGGTAAGGATTCACTTCCCAGCTCCCGCAATCGTTGTTTCTATCGATAATTAGCACGAATACGTAATGTTCGATTTTTCAATCGTTTTGCATCAACGGTAGGTAAGGATTCACTTCCCGGCTCCCGCAATCGTTCTTACCATCGATAATTTGCACGAATACGTGCTATTCGATGTTTCCAATCGTTTTGCATCAACGGTAGGTTAGTATTCACTTCCCAGCTCCCGCAAACGTTCTTTCTATGGATAATTTACACGAATACGTAATGTTCGATGTTTGCAATCGTTTTGCATCAACGTTAGGTAAGGATTCACTTCCCAGCTCCCGCAATCGTTCTTTCTATGGATAATTTGCACGAATACGTAATGTTCGATGTTTGCAATTGTTTTTCATCGACTGTAGGTACGGATTCACTTCCCGGCTACCGCAATCGTTCTTTCCATAGATAATTTGCACGAATACGTGCTATTCGATGTTTCCAATCGTTTTGCATCAACGTTAGGTAAGGATTCACTTCCCAGCTCCCGCAATCGTTCTTTCTATCGATAATTTGCACGAATACGTTATGTTCGGAATTTCCAATCGCTTTGAATCAACGGTATGCTTACCTACCGTTGATGCACAACGATTGGAAACATCGAATGGCACGTATTCGTGCAAATTATCGATGGAAAGAACCATTGCGGGAGCTGGGAAGTGAATCCTTACCTACCGTCGATGCAAAACGATTGGAAACATCGAATGGCACGTATTCGTGCAAATTATCGATGGAAAGAACCATTGCGGGAGCTGGGAAGTGAATCCTTACCTACCGTCGATGCAAAACGATTGGATAATTGGCACGAATACGTGATGTTCGATGTTTCCAATCGTTTTGCATCAACGTTAGGTAAGGATTCACTTCCCGGCTCCCGCAATCGTTCTTTCCATAGATAATTTGCACGAATACGTGCTATTCGATGTTTCCAATCGTTTTGCATCAACGCTAGGTAAGGATTCACTTCCCAGCTCCCGCAATCGTTCTTTCCATCGATAATTTGCACGAATACGTGATGTTCGATGTTTCCAATCGTTTTGCATCGACGGTAGGTAAGGATTCACTTCCCAGCTCCCGCAATCGTTGTTTCTATCGATAATTAGCACGAATACGTAATGTTCGATGTTTTCAATCGTTTTGCATCAACGGTAGGTAAGGATTCACTTCCCGGCTCCCGCAATCGTTCTTACCATCGATAATTTGCACGAATACGTGCTATTCGAAGTTTCCAATCGTTTTGCATCGACGGTAGGTAAGGATTCACTTCCCAGCTCCCGCAATCGTTCTTTCTATCGATAATTTGCACGAATACGTTATGTTCGATGTTTCCAATCGTTTTGCATCAACGTTAGGTAAGCATTCACTTCCCGGCTCCCGCAATCGTTCTTTCCATCGATAATTTGCACGAATACGTGCTATTCGATGTTTCCAATCGTTTTGCATCGACGGTAGGTAAGGATTCACTTCCCAGCTCCCGCATCGTTCTTTCTATCGATAATTTGCACGAATACGTAATGTTCGATATTTCCAATCGTTTTGCATCAACGGTATGCTTACCTACCGTTGATGCAAAACGATTGGAAACATCGAATGGCACGTATTCGTGCAAATTATCGATGGAAAGAACGATTGCGGGAGCTGGGAAGTGAATCCTTACCTAACGTTGATGCAAAACGATTGGAAACATCGAACATCACGTATTCGTGCAAATTATCGATGGAAAGAACGATTGCGGGAACCGGGAAGTGAATCCTTACCTAACGTTGATGCAAAACGATTGGAAACATCGAACATCACGTATTCGTGCAAATTATCGATAGAAAGAACGATTGCGGGAGCTGGGAAGTGAATCCTTACCTACCGTCGATGCAAAACGATTGGAAACTTCGAATAGCACGTATTCGTGCAAATTATCGATGGTAAGAACGATTGCGGGAGCCGGGAAGTGAATCCTTACCTACCGTTGATGCAAAACGATTGAAAACATCGAACATTACGTATTCGTGCTAATTATCGATAGAAACAACGATTGCGGGAGCTGGGAAGTGAATCCTTACCTACCGTCGATGCAAAACGATTGGAAACATCGAACATCACGTATTCGTGCAAATTATCGATGGAAAGAACGATTGCGGGAGCTGGGAAGTGAATCCTTACCTAGCGTTGATGCAAAACGATTGGAAACATCGAATAGCACGTATTCGTGCAAATTATCTATGGAAAGAACGATTGCGGGAGCCGGGAAGTGAATCCTTACCTAACGTTGATGCAAAACGATTGGAAACATCGAACATCACGTATTCGTGCCAATTATCCAATCGTTTTGCATCGACGGTAGGTAAGGATTCACTTCCCAGCTCCCGCAATGGTTCTTTCCATCGATAATTTGCACGAATACGTGCCATTCGATGTTTCCAATCGTTTTGCATCGACGGTAGGTAAGGATTCACTTCCCAGCTCCCGCAATGGTTCTTTCCATCGATAATTTGCACGAATACGTGCCATTCGATGTTTCCAATCGTTGTGCATCAACGGTAGGTAAGCATACCGTTGATTCAAAGCGATTGGAAATTCCGAACATAACGTATTCGTGCAAATTATCGATAGAAAGAACGATTGCGGGAGCTGGGAAGTGAATCCTTACCTAACGTTGATGCAAAACGATTGGAAACATCGAATAGCACGTATTCGTGCAAATTATCTATGGAAAGAACGATTGCGGTAGCCGGGAAGTGAATCCTTACCTACAGTCGATGAAAAACAATTGCAAACATCGAACATTACGTATTCGTGCAAATTATCCATAGAAAGAACGATTGCGGGAGCTGGGAAGTGAATCCTTACCTAACGTTGATGCAAAACGATTGCAAACATCGAACATTACGTATTCGTGTAAATTATCCATAGAAAGAACGTTTGCGGGAGCTGGGAAGTGAATACTAACCTACCGTTGATGCAAAACGATTGGAAACATCGAATAGCACGTATTCGTGCAAATTATCGATGGTAAGAACGATTGCGGGAGCCGGGAAGTGAATCCTTACCTACCGTTGATGCAAAACGATTGAAAAATCGAACATTACGTATTCGTGCTAATTATCGATAGAAACAACGATTGCGGGAGCTGGGAAGTGAATCCTTACCTACCGTCGATGCAAAACGATTGGAAACATCGAATAGCACGTATTCGTGCAAATTATCGATGGAAAGAACGATTGCGGGAGCCGGGAAGTGAATCCTTACCTAACGTTGATGCAAAACGATTGGAAACATCGAATAGCACGTATTCGTGCAAATTATCGATGGTAAGAACGATTGCGGGAGCCGGGAAGTGAATCCTTACCTACCGTCGATGCAAAACGATTGGAAACATCGAACATCACGTATTCGTGCCAATTATCCAATCGTTTTGCATCAACGTTAGGTAAGGATTCACTTCCCGGTTCCCGCAATCGTTCTTTCCATCGATAATTTGCACGAATACGTGATGTTCGATGTTTCCAATCGTTTTGCATCAACGTTAGGTAAGGATTCACTTCCCAGCTCCCGCAATCGTTCTTTCTATGGATAATTTGCACGAATACGTAATGTTCGATGTTTGCAATCGTTTTGCATCGACTGTAGGTAAGGATTCACTTCCCAGCTCCCGCAATCGTTCTTTCTATCGATAATTTGCACGAATACGTGATGTTCGATGTTTCCAATCGTTTTGCATCAACGTTAGGTAAGGATCCACTTCCCGGCTCCCGCAATCGTTCTTTCCATCGATAATTTGCACGAATACGTGCTATTCGATGTTTCCAATCGTTTTGCATCGACGGTAGGTAAGGATTCACTTCCCAGCTCCCGCAATCGTTCTTTCCATCGATAATTTGCACGAATACGTGCCATTCGATGTTTCCAATCGTTTTGCATCAACGGTAGGTAAGCATACCGTTGATGCAAAACGATTGGAAATATCGAACATTACGTATTCGTGCAAATTATCGATAGAAAGAACGATGCGGGAGCTGGGAAGTGAATCCTTACCTACCGTCGATGCAAAACGATTGGAAACATCGAATAGCACGTATTCGTGCAAATTATCGATGGAAAGAACGATTGCGGGAGCCGGGAAGTGAATGCTTACCTAACGTTGATGCAAAACGATTGGAAACATCGAACATCACGTATTCGTGCAAATTATCGATAGAAAGATCGATTGCGGGACCTGGGAAGTGAATCCTTACCTACCGTCGATGCAAAACGATTGGATAATTGGCACGAAAACGTGATGTTCGATGTTTCCAATCGTTTTGCATCAACGTTAGGTAAGGATTCACTTCCCGGCTCCCGCAATCGTTCTTTCCATCGATAATTTGCACGAATACGTGCTATTCGATGTTTCCAATCGTTTTGCATCGACGTTAGGTAGGGATTCACTTCCCGGCTCCCGCAATCGTTCTTTCTATCGATAATTGGCACGAATACGTGATGTTCGATGTTTCCAATCGTTTTGCATCAACGTTAGGTAAGGATTCACTTCCCGGTTCCCGCAATCGTTCTTTCCATCGATAATTTGCACGAATACGTGCTATTCGATGTTTCCAATCGTTTTGCATCAACGGTAGGTAAGCATACCGTTGATGCAAATCGATTGGAAATTTCGAACATCACGTATTCGTGCAAATTATCGATAGAAAGAACGATTGCGGGAGTTGGGAAGTGAATCCTTACTTACCGTCGATGCAAAACGATTGCAAACATCGAATAGCACGTATTCGTGCAAATTATCCATAGAAAGAACGATTGCGGGAGCTGGGAAGTGAATACTTACCTAACGTTGATGCAAAACGATTGGAAACATCGAACACCACGTATTCGTGCAAATTATCGATGGAAAGAACGATTGCGGGAGCCGGGAAGTGAATCCTTACCTACCGTTGATGCAAAACGATTGGATAATTGGCACGAATACGTGATATTCGATGTTTCCAATCGTTTTGCATCGACGGTAGGTAAGGATTCACTTCCCAGCTCCCGCAATCGTTCTTTCCATCGATAATTTGCACGAATACGTAATGTTCGATGTTTCCAATCGTTTTGCAACGACGGTAGGTAAGGATTCACTTCCCAGCTCCCGCAATCGTTCTTTCTATCGATAATTTGCACGAATACGTAATGTTCGATATTTCCAATCGTTTTGCATCGACGGTAGGTAAGGATTCACTTCCCAGCTCCCGCAATCGTTCTTTCCATCGATAATTTGCACGAATACGTGCTATTCGATGTTTCCAATCGTTTTGCATCGACGGTAGGTAAGGATTCACTTCCCAGCTCCCGCAATCGTTGTTTCTATCGATAATTAGAACGAATACGTAATGTTCGATGTTTCCAATCGTTTTGCATCAACGTTAGGTAAGGATTCACTTCCCAGCTCCCGCAATCGTTCTTTCCATCGATAATTTGCACGAATACGTAATGTTCGATGTTTGCAATTGTTTTTCATCGACTGTAGGTAAGATTCACTTCCCGGCTCCCGCAATCGTTCTTTCCATAGATAATTTGCACGAATACGTGCTATTCGATGTTTCCAATCGTTTTGCATCGACGGTAGGTAAGGATTCACTTCCCAGCTCCCGCAATCGTTGTTTCTATCGATAATTAGCACGAATACGTAATGTTCGATGTTTCCAATCGTTTTGCATCGACGGTAGGTAAGGATTCACTTCCCAGCTCCCGCAATGGTTCTTTCCATCGATAATTTGCACGAATACGTGCCATTCGATGTTTCCAATCGTTTTGCATCAACGTTAGGTAAGGATTCACTTCCCGGTTCCCGCAATCGTTCTTTCCATCGATAATTTGCACGAATACGTGCTATTCGATGTTTCCAATCGTTTTGCATCGACGGTAGGTAAGGATTCACTTCCCAGCTCCCGCAATCGTTGTTTCTATCGATAATTAGCACGAATACGTAATGTTCGATTTTTCAATCGTTTTGCATCAACGGTAGGTAAGGATTCACTTCCCGGCTCCCGCAATCGTTCTTACCATCGATAATTTGCACGAATACGTGCTATTCGATGTTTCCAATCGTTTTGCATCAACGGTAGGTTAGTATTCACTTCCCAGCTCCCGCAAACGTTCTTTCTATGGATAATTTACACGAATACGTAATGTTCGATGTTTGCAATCGTTTTGCATCAACGTTAGGTAAGGATTCACTTCCCAGCTCCCGCAATCGTTCTTTCTATGGATAATTTGCACGAATACGTAATGTTCGATGTTTGCAATTGTTTTTCATCGACTGTAGGTAAGGATTCACTTCCCGGCTACCGCAATCGTTCTTTCCATAGATAATTTGCACGAATACGTGCTATTCGATGTTTCCAATCGTTTTGCATCAACGTTAGGTAAGGATTCACTTCCCAGCTCCCGCAATCGTTCTTTCTATCGATAATTTGCACGAATACGTTATGTTCGGAATTTCCAATCGCTTTGAATCAACGGTATGCTTACCTACCGTTGATGCACAACGATTGGAAACATCGAATGGCACGTATTCGTGCAAATTATCGATGGAAAGAACCATTGCGGGAGCTGGGAAGTGAATCCTTACCTACCGTCGATGCAAAACGATTGGAAACATCGAATGGCACGTATTCGTGCAAATTATCGATGGAAAGAACCATTGCGGGAGCTGGGAAGTGAATCCTTACCTACCGTCGATGCAAAACGATTGGATAATTGGCACGAATACGTGATGTTCGATGTTTCCAATCGTTTTGCATCAACGTTAGGTAAGGATTCACTTCCCGGCTCCCGCAATCGTTCTTTCCATAGATAATTTGCACGAATACGTGCTATTCGATGTTTCCAATCGTTTTGCATCAACGCTAGGTAAGGATTCACTTCCCAGCTCCCGCAATCGTTCTTTCCATCGATAATTTGCACGAATACGTGATGTTCGATGTTTCCAATCGTTTTGCATCGACGGTAGGTAAGGATTCACTTCCCAGCTCCCGCAATCGTTGTTTCTATCGATAATTAGCACGAATACGTAATGTTCGATGTTTTCAATCGTTTTGCATCAACGGTAGGTAAGGATTCACTTCCCGGCTCCCGCAATCGTTCTTACCATCGATAATTTGCACGAATACGTGCTATTCGAAGTTTCCAATCGTTTTGCATCGACGGTAGGTAAGGATTCACTTCCCAGCTCCCGCAATCGTTCTTTCTATCGATAATTTGCACGAATACGTTATGTTCGATGTTTCCAATCGTTTTGCATCAACGTTAGGTAAGCATTCACTTCCCGGCTCCCGCAATCGTTCTTTCCATCGATAATTTGCACGAATACGTGCTATTCGATGTTTCCAATCGTTTTGCATCGACGGTAGGTAAGGATTCACTTCCCAGCTCCCGCATCGTTCTTTCTATCGATAATTTGCACGAATACGTAATGTTCGATATTTCCAATCGTTTTGCATCAACGGTATGCTTACCTACCGTTGATGCAAAACGATTGGAAACATCGAATGGCACGTATTCGTGCAAATTATCGATGGAAAGAACGATTGCGGGAGCTGGGAAGTGAATCCTTACCTAACGTTGATGCAAAACGATTGGAAACATCGAATAGCACGTATTCGTGCAAATTATCGATGGTAAGAACGATTGCGGGAGCCGGGAAGTGAATCCTTACCTACCGTCGATGCAAAACGATTGGAAACATCGAACATCACGTATTCGTGCCAATTATCCAATCGTTTTGCATCAACGTTAGGTAAGGATTCACTTCCCGGTTCCCGCAATCGTTCTTTCCATCGATAATTTGCACGAATACGTGATGTTCGATGTTTCCAATCGTTTTGCATCAACGTTAGGTAAGGATTCACTTCCCAGCTCCCGCAATCGTTCTTTCTATGGATAATTTGCACGAATACGTAATGTTCGATGTTTGCAATCGTTTTGCATCGACTGTAGGTAAGGATTCACTTCCCAGCTCCCGCAATCGTTCTTTCTATCGATAATTTGCACGAATACGTGATGTTCGATGTTTCCAATCGTTTTGCATCAACGTTAGGTAAGGATCCACTTCCCGGCTCCCGCAATCGTTCTTTCCATCGATAATTTTCACGAATACGTGCTATTCGATGTTTCCAATCGTTTTGCATCGACGGTAGGTAAGGATTCACTTCCCAGCTCCCGCAATCGTTCTTTCCATCGATAATTTGCACGAATACGTGCCATTCGATGTTTCCAATCGTTTTGCATCAACGGTAGGTAAGCATACCGTTGATGCAAAACGATTGGAAATATCGAACATTACGTATTCGTGCAAATTATCGATAGAAAGAACGATGCGGGAGCTGGGAAGTGAATCCTTACCTACCGTCGATGCAAAACGATTGGAAACATCGAATAGCACGTATTCGTGCAAATTATCGATGGAAAGAACGATTGCGGGAGCCGGGAAGTGAATGCTTACCTAACGTTGATGCAAAACGATTGGAAACATCGAACATCACGTATTCGTGCAAATTATCGATAGAAAGATCGATTGCGGGACCTGGGAAGTGAATCCTTACCTACCGTCGATGCAAAACGATTGGATAATTGGCACGAAAACGTGATGTTCGATGTTTCCAATCGTTTTGCATCAACGTTAGGTAAGGATTCACTTCCCGGCTCCCGCAATCGTTCTTTCCATCGATAATTTGCACGAATACGTGCTATTCGATGTTTCCAATCGTTTTGCATCGACGTTAGGTAGGGATTCACTTCCCGGCTCCCGCAATCGTTCTTTCTATCGATAATTGGCACGAATACGTGATGTTCGATGTTTCCAATCGTTTTGCATCAACGTTAGGTAAGGATTCACTTCCCGGTTCCCGCAATCGTTCTTTCCATCGATAATTTGCACGAATACGTGCTATTCGATGTTTCCAATCGTTTTGCATCGACGGTAGGTAAGGATTCACTTCCCAGCTCCCGCAATCGTTCTTTCTATCGATAATTAGCACGAATGCGTAATGTTCGATATTTCAATCGTTTTGCATCAACGGTAGGTAAGGATTCACTTCCCGGCTCCCGCAATCGTTCTTACCATCGATAATTTGCACGAATACGTGCTATTCGAAGTTTCCAATCGTTTTGCATCGACGGTAGGTAAGGATTCACTTCCCAGCTCCCGCAATCGTTCTTTCTATCGATAATTTGCACGAATACGTTATGTTCGATGTTTCCAATCGTTTTGCATCAACGTTAGGTAAGCATTCACTTCCCGGCTCCCGCAATCGTTCTTTCCATCGATAATTTGCACGAATACGTGCTATTCGATGTTTCCAATCGTTTTGCATCGACGGTAGGTAAGGATTCACTTCCCAGCTCCCGCATCGTTCTTTCTATCGATAATTTGCACGAATACGTAATGTTCGATATTTCCAATCGTTTTGCATCAACGGTAGGTAAGCATACCGTTGATGCAAAACGATTGGAAATATCGAACATTACGTATTCGTGCAAATTATCGATAGAAAGAACGATGCGGGAGCTGGGAAGTGAATCCTTACCTACCAATTTGCACGAATACGTAATGTTCGATATTTCCAATCGTTTTGCATCAACGGTAGGTAAGCATACCGTTGATGCAAAACGATTGGAAATATCGAACATTACGTATTCGTGCAAATTATCGATAGAAAGAACGATGCGGGAGCTGGGAAGTGAATCCTTACCTACCGTCGATGCAAAACGATTGGAAACATCGAATAGCACGTATTCGTGCAAATTATCGATGGAAAGAACGATTGCGGGAGCCGGGAAGTGAATGCTTACCTAACGTTGATGCAAAACGATTGGAAACATCGAACATAACGTATTCGTGCAAATTATCGATAGAAAGAACGATTGCGGGAGCTGGGAAGTGAATCCTTACCTACCGTCGATGCAAAACGATTGGAAACTTCGAATAGCACGTATTCGTGCAAATTATCGATGGTAAGAACGATTGCGGGAGCCGGGAAGTGAATCCTTACCTACCGTTGATGCAAAACGATTGAAATATCGAACATTACGCATTCGTGCTAATTATCGATAGAAAGAACGATTGCGGGAGCTGGGAAGTGAATCCTTACCTACCGTCGATGCAAAACGATTGGAAACATCGAATAGCACGTATTCGTGCAAATTATCGATGGAAAGAACGATTGCGGGAACCGGGAAGTGAATCCTTACCTAACGTTGATGCAAAACGATTGGAAACATCGAATATCACGTATTCGTGCCAATTATCCAATCGTTTTGCATCAACGTTAGGTAAGGATTCACTTCCCGGTTCCCGCAATCGTTCTTTCCATCGATAATTTGCACGAATACGTGATGTTCGATGTTTCCAATCGTTTTGCATCGACGGTAGGTAAGGATTCACTTCCCAGCTCCCGCATCGTTCTTTCTATCGATAATTTGCACGAATACGTAATGTTCGATATTTCCAATCGTTTTGCATCAACGGTAGGTAAGCATACCGTTGATGCAAAACGATTGGAAATATCGAACATTACGTATTCGTGCAAATTATCGATAGAAAGAACGATGCGGGAGCTGGGAAGTGAATCCTTACCTACCGTCGATGCAAAACGATTGGAAACATCGAATAGCACGTATTCGTGCAAATTATCGATGGAAAGAACGATTGCGGGAGCCGGGAAGTGAATGCTTACCTAACGTTGATGCAAAACGATTGGAAACATCGAACATAACGTATTCGTGCAAATTATCGATAGAAAGAACGATTGCGGGAGCTGGGAAGTGAATCCTTACCTACCGTCGATGCAAAACGATTGGAAACTTCGAATAGCACGTATTCGTGCAAATTATCGATGGTAAGAACGATTGCGGGAGCCGGGAAGTGAATCCTTACCTACCGTTGATGCAAAACGATTGAAATATCGAACATTACGCATTCGTGCTAATTATCGATAGAAAGAACGATTGCGGGAGCTGGGAAGTGAATCCTTACCTACCGTCGATGCAGAACGATTGGAAACATCGAATAGCACGTATTCGTGCAAATTATCGATGGAAAGAACGATTGCGGGAACCGGGAAGTGAATCCTTACCTAACGTTGATGCAAAACGATTGGAAACATCGAATATCACGTATTCGTGCCAATTATCCAATCGTTTTGCATCAACGTTAGGTAAGGATTCACTTCCCGGTTCCCGCAATCGTTCTTTCCATCGATAATTTGCACGAATACGTGATGTTCGATGTTTCCAATCGTTTTGCATCAACGTT
The DNA here is from genome assembly GCA_963583965.1 of Nomada ferruginata. Classification (NCBI taxonomy): domain Eukaryota; kingdom Metazoa; phylum Arthropoda; class Insecta; order Hymenoptera; family Apidae; genus Nomada; species Nomada ferruginata. Next base: position 4,315,814 of record OY757218.1, read on the forward strand.
AGGTAAGGATTCACTTCCCAGCTCCCGCAATCGTTCTTTCTATGGATAATTTGCACGAATACGTAATGTTCGATGTTTGCAATCGTTTTGCATCGACTGTAGGTAAGGATTCACTTCCCAGCTCCCGCAATCGTTCTTTCTATCGATAATTTGCACGAATACGTGATGTTCGATGTTTCCAATCGTTTTGCATCAACGTTAGGTAAGGATCCACTTCCCGGCTCCCGCAATCGTTCTTTCCATCGATAATTTGCACCAATACGTGCTATTCGATGTTTCCAATCGTTTTGCATCGACGGTAGGTAAGGATTCACTTCCCAGCTCCCGCAATCGTTCTTTCCATCGATAATTTGCACGAATACGTGCCATTCGATGTTTCCAATCGTTTTGCATCAACGGTAGGTAAGCATACCGTTGATGCAAAACGATTGGAAATATCGAACATTACGTATTCGTGCAAATTATCGATAGAAAGAACGATGCGGGAGCTGGGAAGTGAATCCTTACCTACCAATTTGCACGAATACGTAATGTTCGATATTTCCAATCGTTTTGCATCAACGGTAGGTAAGCATACCGTTGATGCAAAACGATTGGAAATATCGAACATTACGTATTCGTGCAAATTATCGATAGAAAGAACGATGCGGGAGCTGGGAAGTGAATCCTTACCTACCGTCGATGCAAAACGATTGGAAACATCGAATAGCACGTATTCGTGCAAATTATCGATGGAAAGAACGATTGCGGGAGCCGGGAAGTGAATGCTTACCTAACGTTGATGCAAAACGATTGGAAACATCGAACATAACGTATTCGTGCAAATTATCGATAGAAAGAACGATTGCGGGAGCTGGGAAGTGAATCCTTACCTACCGTCGATGCAAAACGATTGGAAACTTCGAATAGCACGTATTCGTGCAAATTATCGATGGTAAGAACGATTGCGGGAGCCGGGAAGTGAATCCTTACCTACCGTTGATGCAAAACGATTGAAATATCGAACATTACGCATTCGTGCTAATTATCGATAGAAAGAACGATTGCGGGAGCTGGGAAGTGAATCCTTACCTACCGTCGATGCAAAACGATTGGAAACATCGAATAGCACGTATTCGTGCAAATTATCGATGGAAAGAACGATTGCGGGAACCGGGAAGTGAATCCTTACCTAACGTTGATGCAAAACGATTGGAAACATCGAATATCACGTATTCGTGCCAATTATCCAATCGTTTTGCATCAACGTTAGGTTAGGATTCACTTCCCGGTTCCCGCAATCGTTCTTTCCATCGATAATTTGCACGAATACGTGATGTTCGATGTTTCCAATCGTTTTGCATCGACGGTAGGTAAGGATTCACTTCCCAGCTCCCGCATCGTTCTTTCTATCGATAATTTGCACGAATACGTAATGTTCGATATTTCCAATCGTTTTGCATCAACGGTAGGTAAGCATACCGTTGATGCAAAACGATTGGAAATATCGAACATTACGTATTCGTGCAAATTATCGATAGAAAGAACGATGCGGGAGCTGGGAAGTGAATCCTTACCTACCGTCGATGCAAAACGATTGGAAACATCGAATAGCACGTATTCGTGCAAATTATCGATGGAAAGAACGATTGCGGGAGCCGGGAAGTGAATGCTTACCTAACGTTGATGCAAAACGATTGGAAACATCGAACATAACGTATTCGTGCAAATTATCGATAGAAAGAACGATTGCGGGAGCTGGGAAGTGAATCCTTACCTACCGTCGATGCAAAACGATTGGAAACTTCGAATAGCACGTATTCGTGCAAATTATCGATGGTAAGAACGATTGCGGGAGCCGGGAAGTGAATCCTTACCTACCGTTGATGCAAAACGATTGAAATATCGAACATTACGCATTCGTGCTAATTATCGATAGAAAGAACGATTGCGGGAGCTGGGAAGTGAATCCTTACCTACCGTCGATGCAGAACGATTGGAAACATCGAATAGCACGTATTCGTGCAAATTATCGATGGAAAGAACGATTGCGGGAACCGGGAAGTGAATCCTTACCTAACGTTGATGCAAAACGATTGGAAACATCGAATATCACGTATTCGTGCCAATTATCCAATCGTTTTGCATCAACGTTAGGTAAGGATTCACTTCCCGGTTCCCGCAATCGTTCTTTCCATCGATAATTTGCACGAATACGTGATGTTCGATGTTTCCAATCGTTTTGCATCAACGTTAGGTAAGGATTCACTTCCCAGCTCCCGCAATCGTTCTTTCTATGGATAATTTGCACGAATACGTAATGTTCGATGTTTGCAATCGTTTTGCATCGACTGTAGGTAAGGATTCACTTCCCAGCTCCCGCAATCGTTCTTTCTATCGATAATTTGCACGAATACGTGATGTTCGATGTTTCCAATCGTTTTGCATCAACGTTAGGTAAGGATCCACTTCCCGGCTCCCGCAATCGTTCTTTCCATCGATAATTTGCACCAATACGTGCTATTCGATGTTTCCAATCGTTTTGCATCGACGGTAGGTAAGGATTCACTTCCCAGCTCCCGCAATCGTTCTTTCCATCGATAATTTGCACGAATACGTGCCATTCGATGTTTCCAATCGTTTTGCATCAACGGTAGGTAAGCATACCGTTGATGCAAAACGATTGGAAATATCGAACATTACGTATTCGTGCAAATTATCGATAGAAAGAACGATGCGGGAGCTGGGAAGTGAATCCTTACCTACCGTCGATGCAAAACGATTGGAAACATCGAATAGCACGTATTCGTGCAAATTATCGATGGAAAGAACGATTGCGGGAGCCGGGAAGTGAATGCTTACCTAACGTTGATGCAAAACGATTGGAAACATCGAACATCACGTATTCGTGCAAATTATCGATAGAAAGATCGATTGCGGGACCTGGGAAGTGAATCCTTACCTACCGTCGATGCAAAACGATTGGATAATTGGCACGAAAACGTGATGTTCGATGTTTCCAATCGTTTTGCATCAACGTTAGGTAAGGATTCACTTCCCGGCTCCCGCAATCGTTCTTTCCATCGATAATTTGCACGAATACGTGCTATTCGATGTTTCCAATCGTTTTGCATCGACGTTAGGTAGGGATTCACTTCCCGGCTCCCGCAATCGTTCTTTCTATCGATAATTGGCACGAATACGTGATGTTCGATGTTTCCAATCGTTTTGCATCAACGTTAGGTAAGGATTCACTTCCCGGTTCCCGCAATCGTTCTTTCCATCGATAATTTGCACGAATACGTGCTATTCGATGTTTCCAATCGTTTTGCATCAACGGTAGGTAAGCATACCGTTGATGCAAATCGATTGGAAATTTCGAACATCACGTATTCGTGCAAATTATCGATAGAAAGAACGATTGCGGGAGTTGGGAAGTGAATCCTTACTTACCGTCGATGCAAAACGATTGCAAACATCGAATAGCACGTATTCGTGCAAATTATCCATAGAAAGAACGATTGCGGGAGCTGGGAAGTGAATACTTACCTAACGTTGATGCAAAACGATTGGAAACATCGAACACCACGTATTCGTGCAAATTATCGATGGAAAGAACGATTGCGGGAGCCGGGAAGTGAATCCTTACCTACCGTTGATGCAAAACGATTGGATAATTGGCACGAATACGTGATATTCGATGTTTCCAATCGTTTTGCATCGACGGTAGGTAAGGATTCACTTCCCAGCTCCCGCAATCGTTCTTTCCATCGATAATTTGCACGAATACGTAATGTTCGATGTTTCCAATCGTTTTGCAACGACGGTAGGTAAGGATTCACTTCCCAGCTCCCGCAATCGTTCTTTCTATCGATAATTTGCACGAATACGTAATGTTCGATATTTCCAATCGTTTTGCATCGACGGTAGGTAAGGATTCACTTCCCAGCTCCCGCAATCGTTCTTTCCATCGATAATTTGCACGAATACGTGCTATTCGATGTTTCCAATCGTTTTGCATCGACGGTAGGTAAGGATTCACTTCCCAGCTCCCGCAATCGTTGTTTCTATCGATAATTAGAACGAATACGTAATGTTCGATGTTTCCAATCGTTTTGCATCAACGTTAGGTAAGGATTCACTTCCCAGCTCCCGCAATCGTTCTTTCCATCGATAATTTGCACGAATACGTAATGTTCGATGTTTGCAATTGTTTTTCATCGACTGTAGGTAAGATTCACTTCCCGGCTCCCGCAATCGTTCTTTCCATAGATAATTTGCACGAATACGTGCTATTCGATGTTTCCAATCGTTTTGCATCGACGGTAGGTAAGGATTCACTTCCCAGCTCCCGCAATCGTTGTTTCTATCGATAATTAGCACGAATACGTAATGTTCGATGTTTCCAATCGTTTTGCATCGACGGTAGGTAAGGATTCACTTCCCAGCTCCCGCAATGGTTCTTTCCATCGATAATTTGCACCAATACGTGCCATTCGATGTTTCCAATCGTTTTGCATCAACGTTAGGTAAGGATTCACTTCCCGGTTCCCGCAATCGTTCTTTCCATCGATAATTTGCACGAATACGTGCTATTCGATGTTTCCAATCGTTTTGCATCGACGGTAGGTAAGGATTCACTTCCCAGCTCCCGCAATCGTTGTTTCTATCGATAATTAGCACGAATACGTAATGTTCGATTTTTCAATCGTTTTGCATCAACGGTAGGTAAGGATTCACTTCCCGGCTCCCGCAATCGTTCTTACCATCGATAATTTGCACGAATACGTGCTATTCGATGTTTCCAATCGTTTTGCATCAACGGTAGGTTAGTATTCACTTCCCAGCTCCCGCAAACGTTCTTTCTATGGATAATTTACACGAATACGTAATGTTCGATGTTTGCAATCGTTTTGCATCAACGTTAGGTAAGGATTCACTTCCCAGCTCCCGCAATCGTTCTTTCTATGGATAATTTGCACGAATACGTAATGTTCGATGTTTGCAATTGTTTTTCATCGACTGTAGGTACGGATTCACTTCCCGGCTACCGCAATCGTTCTTTCCATAGATAATTTGCACGAATACGTGCTATTCGATGTTTCCAATCGTTTTGCATCAACGTTAGGTAAGGATTCACTTCCCAGCTCCCGCAATCGTTCTTTCTATCGATAATTTGCACGAATACGTTATGTTCGGAATTTCCAATCGCTTTGAATCAACGGTATGCTTACCTACCGTTGATGCACAACGATTGGAAACATCGAATGGCACGTATTCGTGCAAATTATCGATGGAAAGAACCATTGCGGGAGCTGGGAAGTGAATCCTTACCTACCGTCGATGCAAAACGATTGGAAACATCGAATGGCACGTATTCGTGCAAATTATCGATGGAAAGAACCATTGCGGGAGCTGGGAAGTGAATCCTTACCTACCGTCGATGCAAAACGATTGGATAATTGGCACGAATACGTGATGTTCGATGTTTCCAATCGTTTTGCATCAACGTTAGGTAAGGATTCACTTCCCGGCTCCCGCAATCGTTCTTTCCATAGATAATTTGCACGAATACGTGCTATTCGATGTTTCCAATCGTTTTGCATCAACGCTAGGTAAGGATTCACTTCCCAGCTCCCGCAATCGTTCTTTCCATCGATAATTTGCACGAATACGTGATGTTCGATGTTTCCAATCGTTTTGCATCGACGGTAGGTAAGGATTCACTTCCCAGCTCCCGCAATCGTTGTTTCTATCGATAATTAGCACGAATACGTAATGTTCGATGTTTTCAATCGTTTTGCATCAACGGTAGGTAAGGATTCACTTCCCGGCTCCCGCAATCGTTCTTACCATCGATAATTTGCACGAATACGTGCTATTCGAAGTTTCCAATCGTTTTGCATCGACGGTAGGTAAGGATTCACTTCCCAGCTCCCGCAATCGTTCTTTCTATCGATAATTTGCACGAATACGTTATGTTCGATGTTTCCAATCGTTTTGCATCAACGTTAGGTAAGCATTCACTTCCCGGCTCCCGCAATCGTTCTTTCCATCGATAATTTGCACGAATACGTGCTATTCGATGTTTCCAATCGTTTTGCATCGAAGGTAGGTAAGGATTCACTTCCCAGCTCCCGCATCGTTCTTTCTATCGATAATTTGCACGAATACGTAATGTTCGATATTTCCAATCGTTTTGCATCAACGGTATGCTTACCTACCGTTGATGCAAAACGATTGGAAACATCGAATGGCACGTATTCGTGCAAATTATCGATGGAAAGAACGATTGCGGGAGCTGGGAAGTGAATCCTTACCTAACGTTGATGCAAAACGATTGGAAACATCGAATAGCACGTATTCGTGCAAATTATCGATGGTAAGAACGATTGCGGGAGCCGGGAAGTGAATCCTTACCTACCGTCGATGCAAAACGATTGGAAACATCGAACATCACGTATTCGTGCCAATTATCCAATCGTTTTGCATCAACGTTAGGTAAGGATTCACTTCCCGGTTCCCGCAATCGTTCTTTCCATCGATAATTTGCACGAATACGTGATGTTCGATGTTTCCAATCGTTTTGCATCAACGTTAGGTAAGGATTCACTTCCCAGCTCCCGCAATCGTTCTTTCTATGGATAATTTGCACGAATACGTAATGTTCGATGTTTGCAATCGTTTTGCATCGACTGTAGGTAAGGATTCACTTCCCAGCTCCCGCAATCGTTCTTTCTATCGATAATTTGCACGAATACGTGATGTTCGATGTTTCCAATCGTTTTGCATCAACGTTAGGTAAGGATCCACTTCCCGGCTCCCGCAATCGTTCTTTCCATCGATAATTTTCACGAATACGTGCTATTCGATGTTTCCAATCGTTTTGCATCGACGGTAGGTAAGGATTCACTTCCCAGCTCCCGCAATCGTTCTTTCCATCGATAATTTGCACGAATACGTGCCATTCGATGTTTCCAATCGTTTTGCATCAACGGTAGGTAAGCATACCGTTGATGCAAAACGATTGGAAATATCGAACATTACGTATTCGTGCAAATTATCGATGGAAAGAACGATTGCGGGAGCCGGGAAGTGAATGCTTACCTAACGTTGATGCAAAACGATTGGAAACATCGAACATCACGTATTCGTGCAAATTATCGATAGAAAGATCGATTGCGGGACCTGGGAAGTGAATCCTTACCTACCGTCGATGCAAAACGATTGGATAATTGGCACGAAAACGTGATGTTCGATGTTTCCAATCGTTTTGCATCAACGTTAGGTAAGGATTCACTTCCCGGCTCCCGCAATCGTTCTTTCCATCGATAATTTGCACGAATACGTGCTATTCGATGTTTCCAATCGTTTTGCATCGACGTTAGGTAGGGATTCACTTCCCGGCTCCCGCAATCGTTCTTTCTATCGATAATTGGCACGAATACGTGATGTTCGATGTTTCCAATCGTTTTGCATCAACGTTAGGTAAGGATTCACTTCCCGGTTCCCGCAATCGTTCTTTCCATCGATAATTTGCACGAATACGTGCTATTCGATGTTTCCAATCGTTTTGCATCAACGGTAGGTAAGCATACCGTTGATGCAAATCGATTGGAAATTTCGAACATCACGTATTCGTGCAAATTATCGATAGAAAGAACGATTGCGGGAGTTGGGAAGTGAATCCTTACTTACCGTCGATGCAAAACGATTGCAAACATCGAATAGCACGTATTCGTGCAAATTATCCATAGAAAGAACGATTGCGGGAGCTGGGAAGTGAATACTTACCTAACGTTGATGCAAAACGATTGGAAACATCGAACACCACGTATTCGTGCAAATTATCGATGGAAAGAACGATTGCGGGAGCCGGGAAGTGAATCCTTACCTACCGTTGATGCAAAACGATTGGATAATTGGCACGAATACGTGATATTCGATGTTTCCAATCGTTTTGCATCGACGGTAGGTAAGGATTCACTTCCCAGCTCCCGCAATCGTTCTTTCCATCGATAATTTGCACGAATACGTAATGTTCGATGTTTCCAATCGTTTTGCAACGACGGTAGGTAAGGATTCACTTCCCAGCTCCCGCAATCGTTCTTTCTATCGATAATTTGCACGAATACGTAATGTTCGATATTTCCAATCGTTTTGCATCGACGGTAGGTAAGGATTCACTTCCCAGCTCCCGCAATCGTTCTTTCCATCGATAATTTGCACGAATACGTGCTATTCGATGTTTCCAATCGTTTTGCATCGACGGTAGGTAAGGATTCACTTCCCAGCTCCCGCAATCGTTGTTTCTATCGATAATTAGAACGAATACGTAATGTTCGATGTTTCCAATCGTTTTGCATCAACGTTAGGTAAGGATTCACTTCCCAGCTCCCGCAATCGTTCGTTCCATCGATAATTTGCACGAATACGTAATGTTCGATGTTTGCAATTGTTTTTCATCGACTGTAGGTAAGATTCACTTCCCGGCTCCCGCAATCGTTCTTTCCATAGATAATTTGCACGAATACGTGCTATTCGATGTTTCCAATCGTTTTGCATCGACGGTAGGTAAGGATTCACTTCCCAGCTCCCGCAATCGTTGTTTCTATCGATAATTAGCACGAATACGTAATGTTCGATGTTTCCAATCGTTTTGCATCGACGGTAGGTAAGGATTCACTTCCCAGCTCCCGCAATGGTTCTTTCCATCGATAATTTGCACCAATACGTGCCATTCGATGTTTCCAATCGTTTTGCATCAACGTTAGGTAAGGATTCACTTCCCGGTTCCCGCAATCGTTCTTTCCATCGATAATTTGCACGAATACGTGCTATTCGATGTTTCCAATCGTTTTGCATCGACGGTAGGTAAGGATTCACTTCCCAGCTCCCGCAATCGTTGTTTCTATCGATAATTAGCACGAATACGTAATGTTCGATTTTTCAATCGTTTTGCATCAACGGTAGGTAAGGATTCACTTCCCGGCTCCCGCAATCGTTCTTACCATCGATAATTTGCACGAATACGTGCTATTCGATGTTTCCAATCGTTTTGCATCAACGGTAGGTTAGTATTCACTTCCCAGCTCCCGCAAACGTTCTTTCTATGGATAATTTACACGAATACGTAATGTTCGATGTTTGCAATCGTTTTGCATCAACGTTAGGTAAGGATTCACTTCCCAGCTCCCGCAATCGTTCTTTCTATGGATAATTTGCACGAATACGTAATGTTCGATGTTTGCAATTGTTTTTCATCGACTGTAGGTACGGATTCACTTCCCGGCTACCGCAATCGTTCTTTCCATAGATAATTTGCACGAATACGTGCTATTCGATGTTTCCAATCGTTTTGCATCAACGTTAGGTAAGGATTCACTTCCCAGCTCCCGCAATCGTTCTTTCTATCGATAATTTGCACGAATACGTTATGTTCGGAATTTCCAATCGCTTTGAATCAACGGTATGCTTACCTACCGTTGATGCACAACGATTGGAAACATCGAATGGCACGTATTCGTGCAAATTATCGATGGAAAGAACCATTGCGGGAGCTGGGAAGTGAATCCTTACCTACCGTCGATGCAAAACGATTGGAAACATCGAATGGCACGTATTCGTGCAAATTATCGATGGAAAGAACCATTGCGGGAGCTGGGAAGTGAATCCTTACCTACCGTCGATGCAAAACGATTGGATAATTGGCACGAATACGTGATGTTCGATGTTTCCAATCGTTTTGCATCAACGTTAGGTAAGGATTCACTTCCCGGCTCCCGCAATCGTTCTTTCCATAGATAATTTGCACGAATACGTGCTATTCGATGTTTCCAATCGTTTTGCATCAACGCTAGGTAAGGATTCACTTCCCAGCTCCCGCAATCGTTCTTTCCATCGATAATTTGCACGAATACGTGATGTTCGATGTTTCCAATCGTTTTGCATCGACGGTAGGTAAGGATTCACTTCCCAGCTCCCGCAATCGTTGTTTCTATCGATAATTAGCACGAATACGTAATGTTCGATGTTTTCAATCGTTTTGCATCAACGGTAGGTAAGGATTCACTTCCCGGCTCCCGCAATCGTTCTTACCATCGATAATTTGCACGAATACGTGCTATTCGAAGTTTCCAATCGTTTTGCATCGACGGTAGGTAAGGATTCACTTCCCAGCTCCCGCAATCGTTCTTTCTATCGATAATTTGCACGAATACGTTATGTTCGATGTTTCCAATCGTTTTGCATCAACGTTAGGTAAGCATTCACTTCCCGGCTCCCGCAATCGTTCTTTCCATCGATAATTTGCACGAATACGTGCTATTCGATGTTTCCAATCGTTTTGCATCGAAGGTAGGTAAGGATTCACTTCCCAGCTCCCGCATCGTTCTTTCTATCGATAATTTGCACGAATACGTAATGTTCGATATTTCCAATCGTTTTGCATCAACGGTATGCTTACCTACCGTTGATGCAAAACGATTGGAAACATCGAATGGCACGTATTCGTGCAAATTATCGATGGAAAGAACGATTGCGGGAGCTGGGAAGTGAATCCTTACCTAACGTTGATGCAAAACGATTGGAAACATCGAATAGCACGTATTCGTGCAAATTATCGATGGTAAGAACGATTGCGGGAGCCGGGAAGTGAATCCTTACCTACCGTCGATGCAAAACGATTGGAAACATCGAACATCACGTATTCGTGCCAATTATCCAATCGTTTTGCATCAACGTTAGGTAAGGATTCACTTCCCGGTTCCCGCAATCGTTCTTTCCATCGATAATTTGCACGAATACGTGATGTTCGATGTTTCCAATCGTTTTGCATCAACGTTAGGTAAGGATTCACTTCCCAGCTCCCGCAATCGTTCTTTCTATGGATAATTTGCACGAATACGTAATGTTCGATGTTTGCAATCGTTTTGCATCGACTGTAGGTAAGGATTCACTTCCCAGCTCCCGCAATCGTTCTTTCTATCGATAATTTGCACGAATACGTGATGTTCGATGTTTCCAATCGTTTTGCATCAACGTTAGGTAAGGATCCACTTCCCGGCTCCCGCAATCGTTCTTTCCATCGATAATTTTCACGAATACGTGCTATTCGATGTTTCCAATCGTTTTGCATCGACGGTAGGTAAGGATTCACTTCCCAGCTCCCGCAATCGTTCTTTCCATCGATAATTTGCACGAATACGTGCCATTCGATGTTTCCAATCGTTTTGCATCAACGGTAGGTAAGCATACCGTTGATGCAAAACGATTGGAAATATCGAACATTACGTATTCGTGCAAATTATCGATAGAAAGAACGATGCGGGAGCTGGGAAGTGAATCCTTACCTACCGTCGATGCAAAACGATTGGAAACATCGAATAGCACGTATTCGTGCAAATTATCGATGGAAAGAACGATTGCGGGAGCCGGGAAGTGAATGCTTACCTAACGTTGATGCAAAACGATTGGAAACATCGAACATCACGTATTCGTGCAAATTATCGATAGAAAGATCGATTGCGGGACCTGGGAAGTGAATCCTTACCTACCGTCGATGCAAAACGATTGGATAATTGGCACGAAAACGTGATGTTCGATGTTTCCAATCGTTTTGCATCAACGTTAGGTAAGGATTCACTTCCCGGCTCCCGCAATCGTTCTTTCCATCGATAATTTGCACGAATACGTGCTATTCGATGTTTCCAATCGTTTTGCATCGACGTTAGGTAGGGATTCACTTCCCGGCTCCCGCAATCGTTCTTTCTATCGATAATTGGCACGAATACGTGATGTTCGATGTTTCCAATCGTTTTGCATCAACGTTAGGTAAGGATTCACTTCCCGGTTCCCGCAATCGTTCTTTCCATCGATAATTTGCACGAATACGTGCTATTCGATGTTTCCAATCGTTTTGCATCGACGGTAGGTAAGGATTCACTTCCCAGCTCCCGCAATCGTTCTTTCTATCGATAATTAGCACGAATGCGTAATGTTCGATATTTCAATCGTTTTGCATCAACGGTAGGTAAGGATTCACTTCCCGGCTCCCGCAATCGTTCTTACCATCGATAATTTGCACGAATACGTGCTATTCGAAGTTTCCAATCGTTTTGCATCGACGGTAGGTAAGGATTCACTTCCCAGCTCCCGCAATCGTTCTTTCTATCGATAATTTGCACGAATACGTTATGTTCGATGTTTCCAATCGTTTTGCATCAACGTTAGGTAAGCATTCACTTCCCGGCTCCCGCAATCGTTCTTTCCATCGATAATTTGCACGAATACGTGCTATTCGATGTTTCCAATCGTTTTGCATCGACGGTAGGTAAGGATTCACTTCCCAGCTCCCGCATCGTTCTTTCTATCGATAATTTGCACGAATACGTAATGTTCGATATTTCCAATCGTTTTGCATCAACGGTATGCTTACCTACCGTTGATGCAAAACGATTGGAAACATCGAATGGCACGTATTCGTGCAAATTATCGATGGAAAGAACGATTGCGGGAGCTGGGAAGTGAATCCTTACCTAACGTTGATGCAAAACGATTGGAAACATCGAACATCACGTATTCGTGCAAATTATCGATGGAAAGAACGATTGCGGGAACCGGGAAGTGAATCCTTACCTAACGTTGATGCAAAACGATTGGAAACATCGAACATCACGTATTCGTGCAAATTATCGATAGAAAGAACGATTGCGGGAGCTGGGAAGTGAATCCTTACCTACCGTCGATGCAAAACGATTGGAAACTTCGAATAGCACGTATTCGTGCAAATTATCGATGGTAAGAACGATTGCGGGAGCCGGGAAGTGAATCCTTACCTACCGTTGATGCAAAACGATTGAAAACATCGAACATTACGTATTCGTGCTAATTATCGATAGAAACAACGATTGCGGGAGCTGGGAAGTGAATCCTTACCTACCGTCGATGCAAAACGATTGGAAACATCGAACATCACGTATTCGTGCAAATTATCGATGGAAAGAACGATTGCGGGAGCTGGGAAGTGAATCCTTACCTAGCGTTGATGCAAAACGATTGGAAACATCGAATAGCACGTATTCGTGCAAATTATCTATGGAAAGAACGATTGCGGGAGCCGGGAAGTGAATCCTTACCTAACGTTGATGCAAAACGATTGGAAACATCGAACATCACGTATTCGTGCCAATTATCCAATCGTTTTGCATCGACGGTAGGTAAGGATTCACTTCCCAGCTCCCGCAATGGTTCTTTCCATCGATAATTTGCACGAATACGTGCCATTCGATGTTTCCAATCGTTTTGCATCGACGGTAGGTAAGGATTCACTTCCCAGCTCCCGCAATGGTTCTTTCCATCGATAATTTGCACGAATACGTGCCATTCGATGTTTCCAATCGTTGTGCATCAACGGTAGGTAAGGATTCACTTCCCGGTTCCCGCAATCGTTCTTTCCATCGATAATTTGCACGAATACGTGCTATTCGATGTTTCCAATCGTTTTGCATCGACGGTAGGTAAGGATTCACTTCCCAGCTCCCGCAATCGTTCTTTCTATCGATAATTAGCACGAATACGTAATGTTCGATATTTCAATCGTTTTGCATCAACGGTAGGTAAGGATTCACTTCCCGGCTCCCGCAATCGTTCTTACCATCGATAATTTGCACGAATACGTGCTATTCGATGTTTCCAATCGTTTTGCATCAACGGTAGGTAAGTATTCACTTCCCAGCTCCCGCAATCGTTCTTTCTATGGATAATTTGCACGAATACGTAATGTTCGATGTTTGCAATCGTTTTGCATCGACTGTAGGTAAGGATTCACTTCCCAGCTCCCGCAATCGTTCTTTCTATCGATAATTTGCACGAATACGTGATGTTCGATGTTTCCAATCGTTTTGCATCAACGTTAGGTAAGGATCCACTTCCCGGCTCCCGCAATCGTTCTTTCCATCGATAATTTGCACGAATACGTGCTATTCGATGTTTCCAATCGTTTTGCATCGACGTTAGGTAAGGATTCACTTCCCGGCTCCCGCAATCGTTCTTTCTATCGATAATTGGCACGAATACGTGATGTTCGATGTTTCCAATCGTTTTTCATTGACGGTAGGTAAGGATTCACTTCCCGGCTCCCGCAATCGTTCTTTCCATCGATAATTTGCACGAATACGTGCTATTCGATGTTTCCAATCGTTTTGCATCAACGGTAGGTAAGCATACCGTTGATGCAAATCGATTGGAAATTTCGAACATCACGTATTCGTGCAAATTATCGATAGAAAGAACGATTGCGGGAGTTGGGAAGTGAATCCTTACTTACCGTCGATGCAAAACGATTGCAAACATCGAATAGCACGTATTCGTGCAAATTATCCATAGAAAGAACGATTGCGGGAGCTGGGAAGTGAATACTTACCTAACGTTGATGCAAAACGATTGGAAACATCGAACACCACGTATTCGTGCAAATTATCGATGGAAAGAACGATTGCGGGAGCCGGGAAGTGAATCCTTACCTACCGTTGATGCAAAACGATTGGATAATTGGCACGAATACGTGATATTCGATGTTTCCAATCGTTTTGCATCGACGGTAGGTAAGGATTCACTTCCCAGCTCCCGCAATCGTTCTTTCCATCGATAATTTGCACGAATACGTAATGTTCGATGTTTCCAATCGTTTTGCAACGACGGTAGGTAAGGATTCACTTCCCAGCTCCCGCAATCGTTCTTTCTATCGATAATTTGCACGAAGACGTAATGTTCGATATTTCCAATCGTTTTGCATCGACGGTAGGTAAGGATTCACTTCCCAGCTCCCGCAATCGTTCTTTCCATCGATAATTTGCACGAATACGTGCTATTCGATGTTTCCAATCGTTTTGCATCGACGGTAGGTAAGGATTCACTTCCCAGCTCCCGCAATCGTTGTTTCTATCGATAATTAGAACGAATACGTAATGTTCGATGTTTCCAATCGTTTTGCATCAACGTTAGGTAAGGATTCACTTCCCAGCTCCCGCAATCGTTCTTTCCATCGATAATTTGCACGAATACGTAATGTTCGATGTTTGCAATTGTTTTTCATCGACTGTAGGTAAGGATTCACTTCCCGGCTCCCGCAATCGTTCTTTCCATAGATAATTTGCACGAATACGTGCTATTCGATGTTTCCAATCGTTTTGCATCGACGGTAGGTAAGGATTCACTTCCCAGCTCCCGCAATCGTTGTTTCTATCGATAATTAGCACGAATACGTAATGTTCGATGTCTCCAATCGTTTTGCATCGACGGTAGGTAAGGATTCACTTCCCAGCTCCCGCAATCGTTCTTTCTATCGATAATTAGCACGAATACGTAATGTTCGATGTTTTCAATCGTTTTGCATCAACGGTAGGTAAGGATTTACTTCCCGGCTCCCGCAATCGTTCTTACCATCGATAATTTGCACGAATACGTGCTATTCGATGTTTCCAATCGTTTTGCATCAACGGTAGGTAAGTATTCACTTCCCAGCTCCCGCAATCGTTCTTTCTATGGATAATTTGCACGAATACGTAATGTTCGATGTTTGCAATCGTTTTGCATCGACTGTAGGTAAGGATTCACTTCCCAGCTCCCGCAATCGTTCTTTCTATCGATAATTTGCACGAATACGTGATGTTCGATGTTTCCAATCGTTTTGCATCAACGTTAGGTAAGGATCCACTTCCCGGCTCCCGCAATCGTTCTTTCCATCGATAATTTGCACGAATACGTAATGTTCGATGTTTGCAATTGTTTTTCATCGACTGTAGGTAAGGATTCACTTCCCGGCTCCCGCAATCGTTCTTTCCATAGATAATTTGCACGAATACGTGCTATTCGATGTTTCCAATCGTTTTGCATCGACGGTAGGTAAGGATTCACTTCCCAGCTCCCGCAATCGTTGTTTCTATCGATAATTAGCACGAATACGTAATGTTCGATGTTTCCAATCGTTTTGCATCGACGGTAGGTAAGGATTCACTTCCCAGCTCCCGCAATGGTTCTTTCCATCGATAATTTGCACGAATACGTGCCATTCGATGTTTCCAATCGTTTTGCATCAACGTTAGGTAAGGATTCACTTCCCGGTTCCCGCAATCGTTCTTTCCATCGATAATTTGCACGAATACGTGCTATTCGATGTTTCCAATCGTTTTGCATCGACGGTAGGTAATGATTCACTTCCCAGCTCCCGCAATCGTTCTTTCTATCGATAATTAGCACGAATACGTAATGTTCGATGTTTTCAATCGTTTTGCATCAACGGTAGGTAAGGATTTACTTCCCGGCTCCCGCAATCGTTCTTACCATCGATAATTTGCACGAATACGTGCTATTCGATGTTTCCAATCGTTTTGCATCAACGGTAGGTAAGTATTCACTTCCCAGCTCCCGCAATCGTTCTTTCTATGGATAATTTGCACGAATACGTAATGTTCGATGTTTGCAATCGTTTTGCATCGACTGTAGGTAAGGATTCACTTCCCAGCTCCCGCAATCGTTCTTTCTATCGATAATTTGCACGAATACGTGATGTTCGATGTTTCCAATCGTTTTGCATCAACGTTAGGTAAGGATCCACTTCCCGGCTCCCGCAATCGTTCTTTCCATCGATAATTTGCACGAATACGTGCTATTCGATGTTTGCAATCGTTTTGCATCAACGGTAGGTAAGGATTCACTTCCCAGCTCCCGCAATCGTTCTTTCTATCGATAATTTGCACGAATACGTGATGTTCGATGTTTCCAATCGTTTTGATCAACGTTAGGTAAGGATCCACTTCCCGGCTCCCGCAATCGTTCTTTCCATCGATAATTTGCACGAATACGTGCTATTCGATGTTTCCAATCGTTTTGCATCAACGGTAGGTAAGCATACCGTTGATGCAAATCGATTGGAAACATCGAACATAACGTATTCGTGCAAATTATCGATAGAAAGAACGATTGCGGGAGCTGGGAAGTGAATCCTTACCTACCGTCGATGCAAAACGATTGGAAACTTCGAATAGCACGTATTCGTGCAAATTATCGATGGTAAGAACGATTGCGGGAGCCGGGAAGTGAATCCTTACCTACCGTTGATGCAAAACGATTGAAAACATCGAACATTACGTATTCGTGCTAATTATCGATAGAAACAACGATTGCGGGAGCTAGGAAGTGAATCCTTACCTACCGTCGATGCAAAACGATTGGAAACATCGAACATCACGTATTCGTGCAAATTATCGATGGAAAGAACGATTGCGGGAGCTGGGAAGTGAATCCTTACCTAGCGTTGATGCAAAACGATTGGAAACATCGAATAGCACGTATTCGTGCAAATTATCTATGGAAAGAACGATTGCGGGAGCCGGGAAGTGAATCCTTACCTAACGTTGATGCAAAACGATTGGAAACATCGAACATCACGTATTCGTGCCAATTATCCAATCGTTTTGCATCGACGGTAGGTAAGGATTCACTTCCCAGGTCCCGCAATCGATCTTTCTATCGATAATTTGCACGAATACGTGATGTTCGATGTTTCCAATCGTTTTGCATCGACGGTAGGTAAGGATTCACTTCCCGGCTCCCGCAATCGTTCTTACCATCGATAATTTGCACGAATACGTGCTATTCGATGTTTCCAATCGTTTTGCATCAACGTTAGGTAAGGATTCACTTCCCGGCTCCCGCAATCGTTCTTTCCATCGATAATTTGCACGAATACGTGCTATTCGATGTTTCCAATCGTTTTGCATCGACGGTAGGTAAGGATTCACTTCCCAGCTCCCGCAATCGTTGTTTCTATCGATAATTAGCACGAATACGTAATGTTCGATTTTTCAATCGTTTTGCATCAGCGGTAGGTAAGGATTCACTTCCCGGCTCCCGCAATCGTTCTTACCATCGATAATTTGCACGAATACGTGCTATTCGATGTTTCCAATCGTTTTGCATCAACGGTAGGTTAGTATTCACTTCCCAGCTCCCGCAAACGTTCTTTCTATGGATAATTTACACGAATACGTAATGTTCGATGTTTGCAATCGTTTTGCATCAACGTTAGGTAAGGATTCACTTCCCAGCTCCCTACTGCTTACCCTAATGCTTACCTACCGTTGATGCAAAACGATTGGAAATATCGAACATTACGTATTCGTGCAAATTATCGATAGAAAGAACGATGCGGGAGCTGGGAAGTGAATCCTTACCTACCGTCGATGCAAAACGATTGGAAACATCGAATAGCACGTATTCGTGCAAATTATCGATGGAAAGAACGATTGCGGGAGCCGGGAAGTGAATGCTTACCTAACGTTGATGCAAAACGATTGGAAACATCGAACATAACGTATTCGTGCAAATTATCGATAGAAAGAACGATTGCGGGAGCTGGGAAGTGAATCCTTACCTACCGTCGATGCAAAACGATTGGAAACTTCGAATAGCACGTATTCGTGCAAATTATCGATGGTAAGAACGATTGCGGGAGCCGGGAAGTGAATCCTTACCTACCGTTGATGCAAGACGATTGAAAACATCGAACATTACGTATTCGTGCTAATTATCGATAGAAACAACGATTGCGGGAGCTGGGAAGTGAATCCTTACCTACCGTCGATGCAAAACGATTGGAAACATCGAACATCACGTATTCGTGCAAATTATCGATGGAAAGAACGATTGCGGGAGCTGGGAAGTGAATCCTTACCTAGCGTTGATGCAAAACGATTGGAAACATCGAATAGCACGTATTCGTGCAAATTATCTATGGAAAGAACGATTGCGGGAGCCGGGAAGTGAATCCTTACCTAACGTTGATGCAAAACGATTGGAAACATCGAACATCACGTATTCGTGCCAATTATCCAATCGTTTTGCATCGACGGTAGGTAAGGATTCACTTCCCAGCTCCCGCAATGGTTCTTTCCATCGATAATTTGCACGAATACGTGCCATTCGATGTTTCCAATCGTTTTGCATCGACGGTAGGTAAGGATTCACTTCCCAGCTCCCGCAATGGTTCTTTCCACCGATAATTTGCACGAATACGTGCCATTCGATGTTTCCAATCGTTGTGCATCAACGGTAGGTAAGCATACCGTTGATTCAAAGCGATTGGAAATTCCGAACATAACGTATTCGTGCAAATTATCCATAGAAAGAACGATTGCGGGAGCCGGGAAGTGATTCCTTACCTACCGTTGATGCAAAACGATTGCAAACATCGAACATTACGTATTCGTGCAAATTATCCATAGAAAGAACGTTTGCCGGAGCTGGGAAGTGAATACTTACCTACCGTTGATGCAAAACGATTGGAAACATCGAATAGCACGTATTCGTGCAAATTATCGATGGTAAGAACGATTGCGGGAGCCGGGATGTGAATCCTTACCTAACGTTGATGCAAAACGATTGGAAACATCGAACATCACGTATTCGTGCAAATTATCGATAGAAAGAACGATTGCGGGAGCTGGGAAGTGAATCCTTACCTAACGTTGATGCAAAACAATTGCAAACATCGAACATTACGTATTCGTGTAAATTATCCATAGAAAGAACGTTTGCGGGAGCTGGGAAGTGAATACTTACCTACCGTTGATGCAAAACGATTGGAAACATCGAATAGCACGTATTCGTGCAAATTATCGATGGAAAGAACGATTGCGGGAGCCGGGAAGTGAATCCTTACCTAACGTTGATGCAAAACGATTGGAAACATCGAATAGCACGTATTCGTGCAAATTATCGATGGTAAGAACGATTGCGGGAGCCGGGAAGTGAATCCTTACCTACCGTCGATGCAAAACGATTGGAAACATCGAACATCACGTATTCGTGCCAATTATCCAATCGTTTTGCATCAACGTTAGGTAAGGATTCACTTCCCGGTTCCCGCAATCGTTCTTTCCATCGATAATTTGCACGAATACGTGATGTTCGATGTTTCCAATCGTTTTGCATCAACGTTAGGTAAGGATTCACTTCCCAGCTCCCGCAATCGTTCTTTCTATGGATAATTTGCACGAATACGTAATGTTCGATGTTTGCAATCGTTTTGCATCGACTGTAGGTAAGGATTCACTTCCCAGCTCCCGCAATCGTTCTTTCTATCGATAATTTGCACGAATACGTGATGTTCGATGTTTCCAATCGTTTTGCATCAACGTTAGGTAAGGATCCACTTCCCGGCTCCCGCAATCGTTCTTTCCATCGATAATTTGCACGAATACGTGCTATTCGATGTTTCCAATCGTTTTGCATCGACGGTAGGTAAGGATTCACTTCCCAGCTCCCGCAATCGTTCTTTCCATCGATAATTTGCACGAATACGTGCCATTCGATGTTTCCAATCGTTTTGCATCAACGGTAGGTAAGCATACCGTTGATGCAAAACGATTGGAAATATCGAACATTACGTATTCGTGCAAATTATCGATAGAAAGAACGATGCGGGAGCTGGGAAGTGAATCCTTACCTACCGTCGATGCAAAACGATTGGAAACATCGAATAGCACGTATTCGTGCAAATTATCGATGGAAAGAACGATTGCGGGAGCCGGGAAGTGAATGCTTACCTAACGTTGATGCAAAACGATTGGAAACATCGAACATCACGTATTCGTGCAAATTATCGATAGAAAGATCGATTGCGGGACCTGGGAAGTGAATCCTTACCTACCGTCGATGCAAAACGATTGGATAATTGGCACGAAAACGTGATGTTCGATGTTTCCAATCGTTTTGCATCAACGTTAGGTAAGGATTCACTTCCCGGCTCCCGCAATCGTTCTTTCCATCGATAATTTGCACGAATACGTGCTATTCGATGTTTCCAATCGTTTTGCATCGACGTTAGGTAGGGATTCACTTCCCGGCTCCCGCAATCGTTCTTTCTATCGATAATTGGCACGAATACGTGATGTTCGATGTTTCCAATCGTTTTGCATCAACGTTAGGTAAGGATTCACTTCCCGGTTCCCGCAATCGTTCTTTCCATCGATAATTTGCACGAATACGTGCTATTCGATGTTTCCAATCGTTTTGCATCAACGGTAGGTAAGCATACCGTTGATGCAAATCGATTGGAAATTTCGAACATCACGTATTCGTGCAAATTATCGATAGAAAGAACGATTGCGGGAGTTGGGAAGTGAATCCTTACTTACCGTCGATGCAAAACGATTGCAAACATCGAATAGCACGTATTCGTGCAAATTATCCATAGAAAGAACGATTGCGGGAGCTGGGAAGTGAATACTTACCTAACGTTGATGCAAAACGATTGGAAACATCGAACACCACGTATTCGTGCAAATTATCGATGGAAAGAACGATTGCGGGAGCCGGGAAGTGAATCCTTACCTACCGTTGATGCAAAACGATTGGATAATTGGCACGAATACGTGATATTCGATGTTTCCAATCGTTTTGCATCGACGGTAGGTAAGGATTCACTTCCCAGCTCCCGCAATCGTTCTTTCCATCGATAATTTGCACGAATACGTAATGTTCGATGTTTCCAATCGTTTTGCAACGACGGTAGGTAAGGATTCACTTCCCAGCTCCCGCAATCGTTCTTTCTATCGATAATTTGCACGAATACGTAATGTTCGATATTTCCAATCGTTTTGCATCGACGGTAGGTAAGGATTCACTTCCCAGCTCCCGCAATCGTTCTTTCCATCGATAATTTGCACGAATACGTGCTATTCGATGTTTCCAATCGTTTTGCATCGACGGTAGGTAAGGATTCACTTCCCAGCTCCCGCAATCGTTGTTTCTATCGATAATTAGAACGAATACGTAATGTTCGATGTTTCCAATCGTTTTGCATCAACGTTAGGTAAGGATTCACTTCCCAGCTCCCGCAATCGTTCTTTCCATCGATAATTTGCACGAATACGTAATGTTCGATGTTTGCAATTGTTTTTCATCGACTGTAGGTAAGATTCACTTCCCGGCTCCCGCAATCGTTCTTTCCATAGATAATTTGCACGAATACGTGCTATTCGATGTTTCCAATCGTTTTGCATCGACGGTAGGTAAGGATTCACTTCCCAGCTCCCGCAATCGTTGTTTCTATCGATAATTAGCACGAATACGTAATGTTCGATGTTTCCAATCGTTTTGCATCGACGGTAGGTAAGGATTCACTTCCCAGCTCCCGCAATGGTTCTTTCCATCGATAATTTGCACGAATACGTGCCATTCGATGTTTCCAAT
Source organism: Nomada ferruginata (assembly GCA_963583965.1). Lineage (NCBI taxonomy): Eukaryota > Metazoa > Arthropoda > Insecta > Hymenoptera > Apidae > Nomada > Nomada ferruginata. Next base: position 4,338,047 of record OY757218.1, read on the forward strand.
CGTTTTGCATCAACGTTAGGTAAGGATTCACTTCCCGGTTCCCGCAATCGTTCTTTCCATCGATAATTTGCACGAATACGTGCTATTCGATGTTTCCAATCGTTTTGCATCGACGGTAGGTAAGGATTCACTTCCCAGCTCCCGCAATCGTTGTTTCTATCGATAATTAGCACGAATACGTAATGTTCGATTTTTCAATCGTTTTGCATCAACGGTAGGTAAGGATTCACTTCCCGGCTCCCGCAATCGTTCTTACCATCGATAATTTGCACGAATACGTGCTATTCGATGTTTCCAATCGTTTTGCATCAACGGTAGGTTAGTATTCACTTCCCAGCTCCCGCAAACGTTCTTTCTATGGATAATTTACACGAATACGTAATGTTCGATGTTTGCAATCGTTTTGCATCAACGTTAGGTAAGGATTCACTTCCCAGCTCCCGCAATCGTTCTTTCTATGGATAATTTGCACGAATACGTAATGTTCGATGTTTGCAATTGTTTTTCATCGACTGTAGGTAAGGATTCACTTCCCGGCTACCGCAATCGTTCTTTCCATAGATAATTTGCACGAATACGTGCTATTCGATGTTTCCAATCGTTTTGCATCAACGTTAGGTAAGGATTCACTTCCCAGCTCCCGCAATCGTTCTTTCTATCGATAATTTGCACGAATACGTTATGTTCGGAATTTCCAATCGCTTTGAATCAACGGTATGCTTACCTACCGTTGATGCACAACGATTGGAAACATCGAATGGCACGTATTCGTGCAAATTATCGATGGAAAGAACCATTGCGGGAGCTGGGAAGTGAATCCTTACCTACCGTCGATGCAAAACGATTGGAAACATCGAATGGCACGTATTCGTGCAAATTATCGATGGAAAGAACCATTGCGGGAGCTGGGAAGTGAATCCTTACCTACCGTCGATGCAAAACGATTGGATAATTGGCACGAATACGTGATGTTCGATGTTTCCAATCGTTTTGCATCAACGTTAGGTAAGGATTCACTTCCCGGCTCCCGCAATCGTTCTTTCCATAGATAATTTGCACGAATACGTGCTATTCGATGTTTCCAATCGTTTTGCATCAACGCTAGGTAAGGATTCACTTCCCAGCTCCCGCAATCGTTCTTTCCATCGATAATTTGCACGAATACGTGATGTTCGATGTTTCCAATCGTTTTGCATCGACGGTAGGTAAGGATTCACTTCCCAGCTCCCGCAATCGTTGTTTCTATCGATAATTAGCACGAATACGTAATGTTCGATGTTTTCAATCGTTTTGCATCAACGGTAGGTAAGGATTCACTTCCCGGCTCCCGCAATCGTTCTTACCATCGATAATTTGCACGAATACGTGCTATTCGAAGTTTCCAATCGTTTTGCATCGACGGTAGGTAAGGATTCACTTCCCAGCTCCCGCAATCGTTCTTTCTATCGATAATTTGCACGAATACGTTATGTTCGATGTTTCCAATCGTTTTGCATCAACGTTAGGTAAGCATTCACTTCCCGGCTCCCGCAATCGTTCTTTCCATCGATAATTTGCACGAATACGTGCTATTCGATGTTTCCAATCGTTTTGCATCGACGGTAGGTAAGGATTCACTTCCCAGCTCCCGCATCGTTCTTTCTATCGATAATTTGCACGAATACGTAATGTTCGATATTTCCAATCGTTTTGCATCAACGGTATGCTTACCTACCGTTGATGCAAAACGATTGGAAACATCGAATGGCACGTATTCGTGCAAATTATCGATGGAAAGAACGATTGCGGGAGCTGGGAAGTGAATCCTTACCTAACGTTGATGCAAAACGATTGGAAACATCGAATAGCACGTATTCGTGCAAATTATCGATGGTAAGAACGATTGCGGGAGCCGGGAAGTGAATCCTTACCTACCGTCGATGCAAAACGATTGGAAACATCGAACATCACGTATTCGTGCCAATTATCCAATCGTTTTGCATCAACGTTAGGTAAGGATTCACTTCCCGGTTCCCGCAATCGTTCTTTCCATCGATAATTTGCACGAATACGTGATGTTCGATGTTTCCAATCGTTTTGCATCAACGTTAGGTAAGGATTCACTTCCCAGCTCCCGCAATCGTTCTTTCTATGGATAATTTGCACGAATACGTAATGTTCGATGTTTGCAATCGTTTTGCATCGACTGTAGGTAAGGATTCACTTCCCAGCTCCCGCAATCGTTCTTTCTATCGATAATTTGCACGAATACGTGATGTTCGATGTTTCCAATCGTTTTGCATCAACGTTAGGTAAGGATCCACTTCCCGGCTCCCGCAATCGTTCTTTCCATCGATAATTTTCACGAATACGTGCTATTCGATGTTTCCAATCGTTTTGCATCGACGGTAGGTAAGGATTCACTTCCCAGCTCCCGCAATCGTTCTTTCCATCGATAATTTGCACGAATACGTGCCATTCGATGTTTCCAATCGTTTTGCATCAACGGTAGGTAAGCATACCGTTGATGCAAAACGATTGGAAATATCGAACATTACGTATTCGTGCAAATTATCGATAGAAAGAACGATGCGGGAGCTGGGAAGTGAATCCTTACCTACCGTCGATGCAAAACGATTGGAAACATCGAATAGCACGTATTCGTGCAAATTATCGATGGAAAGAACGATTGCGGGAGCCGGGAAGTGAATGCTTACCTAACGTTGATGCAAAACGATTGGAAACATCGAACATCACGTATTCGTGCAAATTATCGATAGAAAGATCGATTGCGGGACCTGGGAAGTGAATCCTTACCTACCGTCGATGCAAAACGATTGGATAATTGGCACGAAAACGTGATGTTCGATGTTTCCAATCGTTTTGCATCAACGTTAGGTAAGGATTCACTTCCCGGCTCCCGCAATCGTTCTTTCCATCGATAATTTGCACGAATACGTGCTATTCGATGTTTCCAATCGTTTTGCATCGACGTTAGGTAGGGATTCACTTCCCGGCTCCCGCAATCGTTCTTTCTATCGATAATTGGCACGAATACGTGATGTTCGATGTTTCCAATCGTTTTGCATCAACGTTAGGTAAGGATTCACTTCCCGGTTCCCGCAATCGTTCTTTCCATCGATAATTTGCACGAATACGTGCTATTCGATGTTTCCAATCGTTTTGCATCGACGGTAGGTAAGGATTCACTTCCCAGCTCCCGCAATCGTTCTTTCTATCGATAATTAGCACGAATGCGTAATGTTCGATATTTCAATCGTTTTGCATCAACGGTAGGTAAGGATTCACTTCCCGGCTCCCGCAATCGTTCTTACCATCGATAATTTGCACGAATACGTGCTATTCGAAGTTTCCAATCGTTTTGCATCGACGGTAGGTAAGGATTCACTTCCCAGCTCCCGCAATCGTTCTTTCTATCGATAATTTGCACGAATACGTTATGTTCGATGTTTCCAATCGTTTTGCATCAACGTTAGGTAAGCATTCACTTCCCGGCTCCCGCAATCGTTCTTTCCATCGATAATTTGCACGAATACGTGCTATTCGATGTTTCCAATCGTTTTGCATCGACGGTAGGTAAGGATTCACTTCCCAGCTCCCGCATCGTTCTTTCTATCGATAATTTGCACGAATACGTAATGTTCGATATTTCCAATCGTTTTGCATCAACGGTAGGTAAGCATACCGTTGATGCAAAACGATTGGAAATATCGAACATTACGTATTCGTGCAAATTATCGATAGAAAGAACGATGCGGGAGCTGGGAAGTGAATCCTTACCTACCAATTTGCACGAATACGTAATGTTCGATATTTCCAATCGTTTTGCATCAACGGTAGGTAAGCATACCGTTGATGCAAAACGATTGGAAATATCGAACATTACGTATTCGTGCAAATTATCGATAGAAAGAACGATGCGGGAGCTGGGAAGTGAATCCTTACCTACCGTCGATGCAAAACGATTGGAAACATCGAATAGCACGTATTCGTGCAAATTATCGATGGAAAGAACGATTGCGGGAGCCGGGAAGTGAATGCTTACCTAACGTTGATGCAAAACGATTGGAAACATCGAACATAACGTATTCGTGCAAATTATCGATAGAAAGAACGATTGCGGGAGCTGGGAAGTGAATCCTTACCTACCGTCGATGCAAAACGATTGGAAACTTCGAATAGCACGTATTCGTGCAAATTATCGATGGTAAGAACGATTGCGGGAGCCGGGAAGTGAATCCTTACCTACCGTTGATGCAAAACGATTGAAATATCGAACATTACGCATTCGTGCTAATTATCGATAGAAAGAACGATTGCGGGAGCTGGGAAGTGAATCCTTACCTACCGTCGATGCAAAACGATTGGAAACATCGAATAGCACGTATTCGTGCAAATTATCGATGGAAAGAACGATTGCGGGAACCGGGAAGTGAATCCTTACCTAACGTTGATGCAAAACGATTGGAAACATCGAATATCACGTATTCGTGCCAATTATCCAATCGTTTTGCATCAACGTTAGGTAAGGATTCACTTCCCGGTTCCCGCAATCGTTCTTTCCATCGATAATTTGCACGAATACGTGATGTTCGATGTTTCCAATCGTTTTGCATCGACGGTAGGTAAGGATTCACTTCCCAGCTCCCGCATCGTTCTTTCTATCGATAATTTGCACGAATACGTAATGTTCGATATTTCCAATCGTTTTGCATCAACGGTAGGTAAGCATACCGTTGATGCAAAACGATTGGAAATATCGAACATTACGTATTCGTGCAAATTATCGATAGAAAGAACGATGCGGGAGCTGGGAAGTGAATCCTTACCTACCGTCGATGCAAAACGATTGGAAACATCGAATAGCACGTATTCGTGCAAATTATCGATGGAAAGAACGATTGCGGGAGCCGGGAAGTGAATGCTTACCTAACGTTGATGCAAAACGATTGGAAACATCGAACATAACGTATTCGTGCAAATTATCGATAGAAAGAACGATTGCGGGAGCTGGGAAGTGAATCCTTACCTACCGTCGATGCAAAACGATTGGAAACTTCGAATAGCACGTATTCGTGCAAATTATCGATGGTAAGAACGATTGCGGGAGCCGGGAAGTGAATCCTTACCTACCGTTGATGCAAAACGATTGAAATATCGAACATTACGCATTCGTGCTAATTATCGATAGAAAGAACGATTGCGGGAGCTGGGAAGTGAATCCTTACCTACCGTCGATGCAGAACGATTGGAAACATCGAATAGCACGTATTCGTGCAAATTATCGATGGAAAGAACGATTGCGGGAACCGGGAAGTGAATCCTTACCTAACGTTGATGCAAAACGATTGGAAACATCGAATATCACGTATTCGTGCCAATTATCCAATCGTTTTGCATCAACGTTAGGTAAGGATTCACTTCCCGGTTCCCGCAATCGTTCTTTCCATCGATAATTTGCACGAATACGTGATGTTCGATGTTTCCAATCGTTTTGCATCAACGTTAGGTAAGGATTCACTTCCCAGCTCCCGCAATCGTTCTTTCTATGGATAATTTGCACGAATACGTAATGTTCGATGTTTGCAATCGTTTTGCATCGACTGTAGGTAAGGATTCACTTCCCAGCTCCCGCAATCGTTCTTTCTATCGATAATTTGCACGAATACGTGATGTTCGATGTTTCCAATCGTTTTGCATCAACGTTAGGTAAGGATCCACTTCCCGGCTCCCGCAATCGTTCTTTCCATCGATAATTTGCACCAATACGTGCTATTCGATGTTTCCAATCGTTTTGCATCGACGGTAGGTAAGGATTCACTTCCCAGCTCCCGCAATCGTTCTTTCCATCGATAATTTGCACGAATACGTGCCATTCGATGTTTCCAATCGTTTTGCATCAACGGTAGGTAAGCATACCGTTGATGCAAAACGATTGGAAATATCGAACATTACGTATTCGTGCAAATTATCGATAGAAAGAACGATGCGGGAGCTGGGAAGTGAATCCTTACCTACCAATTTGCACGAATACGTAATGTTCGATATTTCCAATCGTTTTGCATCAACGGTAGGTAAGCATACCGTTGATGCAAAACGATTGGAAATATCGAACATTACGTATTCGTGCAAATTATCGATAGAAAGAACGATGCGGGAGCTGGGAAGTGAATCCTTACCTACCGTCGATGCAAAACGATTGGAAACATCGAATAGCACGTATTCGTGCAAATTATCGATGGAAAGAACGATTGCGGGAGCCGGGAAGTGAATGCTTACCTAACGTTGATGCAAAACGATTGGAAACATCGAACATAACGTATTCGTGCAAATTATCGATAGAAAGAACGATTGCGGGAGCTGGGAAGTGAATCCTTACCTACCGTCGATGCAAAACGATTGGAAACTTCGAATAGCACGTATTCGTGCAAATTATCGATGGTAAGAACGATTGCGGGAGCCGGGAAGTGAATCCTTACCTACCGTTGATGCAAAACGATTGAAATATCGAACATTACGCATTCGTGCTAATTATCGATAGAAAGAACGATTGCGGGAGCTGGGAAGTGAATCCTTACCTACCGTCGATGCAAAACGATTGGAAACATCGAATAGCACGTATTCGTGCAAATTATCGATGGAAAGAACGATTGCGGGAACCGGGAAGTGAATCCTTACCTAACGTTGATGCAAAACGATTGGAAACATCGAATATCACGTATTCGTGCCAATTATCCAATCGTTTTGCATCAACGTTAGGTAAGGATTCACTTCCCGGTTCCCGCAATCGTTCTTTCCATCGATAATTTGCACGAATACGTGATGTTCGATGTTTCCAATCGTTTTGCATCGACGGTAGGTAAGGATTCACTTCCCAGCTCCCGCATCGTTCTTTCTATCGATAATTTGCACGAATACGTAATGTTCGATATTTCCAATCGTTTTGCATCAACGGTAGGTAAGCATACCGTTGATGCAAAACGATTGGAAATATCGAACATTACGTATTCGTGCAAATTATCGATAGAAAGAACGATGCGGGAGCTGGGAAGTGAATCCTTACCTACCGTCGATGCAAAACGATTGGAAACATCGAACATCACGTATTCGTGCAAATTATCGATGGAAAGAACGATTGCGGGAACCGGGAAGTGAATCCTTACCTAACGTTGATGCAAAACGATTGGATAATTGGCACGAATACGTGATATTCGATGTTTCCAATCGTTTTGCATCAACGTTAGGTAAGGATTCACTTCCCGGTTCCCGCAATCGTTCTTTCCATCGATAATTTGCACGAATACGTGCTATTCGATGTTTCCAATCGTTTTGCATCAACGTTAGGTAAGCATTCACTTCCCGGCTCCCGCAATCGTTCTTTCCATCGATAATTTGCACGAATACGTGATGTTCGATGTTTCCAATCGTTTTGCATCGACGGTAGGTAAGGATTCACTTCCCAGCTCCCGCATCGTTCTTTCTATCGATAATTTGCACGAATACGTAATGTTCGATATTTCCAATCGTTTTGCATCAACGGTAGGTAAGCATACCGTTGATGCAAAACGATTGGAAATATCGAACATTACGTATTCGTGCAAATTATCGATAGAAAGAACGATGCGGGAGCTGGGAAGTGAATCCTTACCTACCGTCGATGCAAAACGATTGGAAACATCGAATATCACGTATTCGTGCCAATTATCCAATCGTTTTGCATCAACGTTAGGTAAGGATTCACTTCCCGGTTCCCGCAATCGTTCTTTCCATCGATAATTTGCACGAATACGTGATGTTCGATGTTTCCAATCGTTTTGCATCAACGTTAGGTAAGGATTCACTTCCCAGCTCCCGCAATCGTTCTTTCTATGGATAATTTGCACGAATACGTAATGTTCGATGTTTGCAATCGTTTTGCATCGACTGTAGGTAAGGATTCACTTCCCAGCTCCCGCAATCGTTCTTTCTATCGATAATTTGCACGAATACGTGATGTTCGATGTTTCCAATCGTTTTGCATCAACGTTAGGTAAGGATCCACTTCCCGGCTCCCGCAATCGTTCTTTCCATCGATAATTTGCACCAATACGTGCTATTCGATGTTTCCAATCGTTTTGCATCGACGGTAGGTAAGGATTCACTTCCCAGCTCCCGCAATCGTTCTTTCCATCGATAATTTGCACGAATACGTGCCATTCGATGTTTCCAATCGTTTTGCATCAACGGTAGGTAAGCATACCGTTGATGCAAAACGATTGGAAATATCGAACATTACGTATTCGTGCAAATTATCGATAGAAAGAACGATGCGGGAGCTGGGAAGTGAATCCTTACCTACCGTCGATGCAAAACGATTGGAAACATCGAATAGCACGTATTCGTGCAAATTATCGATGGAAAGAACGATTGCGGGAGCCGGGAAGTGAATGCTTACCTAACGTTGATGCAAAACGATTGGAAACATCGAACATCACGTATTCGTGCAAATTATCGATAGAAAGATCGATTGCGGGACCTGGGAAGTGAATCCTTACCTACCGTCGATGCAAAACGATTGGATAATTGGCACGAAAACGTGATGTTCGATGTTTCCAATCGTTTTGCATCAACGTTAGGTAAGGATTCACTTCCCGGCTCCCGCAATCGTTCTTTCCATCGATAATTTGCACGAATACGTGCTATTCGATGTTTCCAATCGTTTTGCATCGACGTTAGGTAGGGATTCACTTCCCGGCTCCCGCAATCGTTCTTTCTATCGATAATTGGCACGAATACGTGATGTTCGATGTTTCCAATCGTTTTGCATCAACGTTAGGTAAGGATTCACTTCCCGGTTCCCGCAATCGTTCTTTCCATCGATAATTTGCACGAATACGTGCTATTCGATGTTTCCAATCGTTTTGCATCAACGGTAGGTAAGCATACCGTTGATGCAAATCGATTGGAAATTTCGAACATCACGTATTCGTGCAAATTATCGATAGAAAGAACGATTGCGGGAGTTGGGAAGTGAATCCTTACTTACCGTCGATGCAAAACGATTGCAAACATCGAATAGCACGTATTCGTGCAAATTATCCATAGAAAGAACGATTGCGGGAGCTGGGAAGTGAATACTTACCTAACGTTGATGCAAAACGATTGGAAACATCGAACACCACGTATTCGTGCAAATTATCGATGGAAAGAACGATTGCGGGAGCCGGGAAGTGAATCCTTACCTACCGTTGATGCAAAACGATTGGATAATTGGCACGAATACGTGATATTCGATGTTTCCAATCGTTTTGCATCGACGGTAGGTAAGGATTCACTTCCCAGCTCCCGCAATCGTTCTTTCCATCGATAATTTGCACGAATACGTAATGTTCGATGTTTCCAATCGTTTTGCAACGACGGTAGGTAAGGATTCACTTCCCAGCTCCCGCAATCGTTCTTTCTATCGATAATTTGCACGAATACGTAATGTTCGATATTTCCAATCGTTTTGCATCGACGGTAGGTAAGGATTCACTTCCCAGCTCCCGCAATCGTTCTTTCCATCGATAATTTGCACGAATACGTGCTATTCGATGTTTCCAATCGTTTTGCATCGACGGTAGGTAAGGATTCACTTCCCAGCTCCCGCAATCGTTGTTTCTATCGATAATTAGAACGAATACGTAATGTTCGATGTTTCCAATCGTTTTGCATCAACGTTAGGTAAGGATTCACTTCCCAGCTCCCGCAATCGTTCTTTCCATCGATAATTTGCACGAATACGTAATGTTCGATGTTTGCAATTGTTTTTCATCGACTGTAGGTAAGATTCACTTCCCGGCTCCCGCAATCGTTCTTTCCATAGATAATTTGCACGAATACGTGCTATTCGATGTTTCCAATCGTTTTGCATCGACGGTAGGTAAGGATTCACTTCCCAGCTCCCGCAATCGTTGTTTCTATCGATAATTAGCACGAATACGTAATGTTCGATGTTTCCAATCGTTTTGCATCGACGGTAGGTAAGGATTCACTTCCCAGCTCCCGCAATGGTTCTTTCCATCGATAATTTGCACCAATACGTGCCATTCGATGTTTCCAATCGTTTTGCATCAACGTTAGGTAAGGATTCACTTCCCGGTTCCCGCAATCGTTCTTTCCATCGATAATTTGCACGAATACGTGCTATTCGATGTTTCCAATCGTTTTGCATCGACGGTAGGTAAGGATTCACTTCCCAGCTCCCGCAATCGTTGTTTCTATCGATAATTAGCACGAATACGTAATGTTCGATTTTTCAATCGTTTTGCATCAACGGTAGGTAAGGATTCACTTCCCGGCTCCCGCAATCGTTCTTACCATCGATAATTTGCACGAATACGTGCTATTCGATGTTTCCAATCGTTTTGCATCAACGGTAGGTTAGTATTCACTTCCCAGCTCCCGCAAACGTTCTTTCTATGGATAATTTACACGAATACGTAATGTTCGATGTTTGCAATCGTTTTGCATCAACGTTAGGTAAGGATTCACTTCCCAGCTCCCGCAATCGTTCTTTCTATGGATAATTTGCACGAATACGTAATGTTCGATGTTTGCAATTGTTTTTCATCGACTGTAGGTACGGATTCACTTCCCGGCTACCGCAATCGTTCTTTCCATAGATAATTTGCACGAATACGTGCTATTCGATGTTTCCAATCGTTTTGCATCAACGTTAGGTAAGGATTCACTTCCCAGCTCCCGCAATCGTTCTTTCTATCGATAATTTGCACGAATACGTTATGTTCGGAATTTCCAATCGCTTTGAATCAACGGTATGCTTACCTACCGTTGATGCACAACGATTGGAAACATCGAATGGCACGTATTCGTGCAAATTATCGATGGAAAGAACCATTGCGGGAGCTGGGAAGTGAATCCTTACCTACCGTCGATGCAAAACGATTGGAAACATCGAATGGCACGTATTCGTGCAAATTATCGATGGAAAGAACCATTGCGGGAGCTGGGAAGTGAATCCTTACCTACCGTCGATGCAAAACGATTGGATAATTGGCACGAATACGTGATGTTCGATGTTTCCAATCGTTTTGCATCAACGTTAGGTAAGGATTCACTTCCCGGCTCCCGCAATCGTTCTTTCCATAGATAATTTGCACGAATACGTGCTATTCGATGTTTCCAATCGTTTTGCATCAACGCTAGGTAAGGATTCACTTCCCAGCTCCCGCAATCGTTCTTTCCATCGATAATTTGCACGAATACGTGATGTTCGATGTTTCCAATCGTTTTGCATCGACGGTAGGTAAGGATTCACTTCCCAGCTCCCGCAATCGTTGTTTCTATCGATAATTAGCACGAATACGTAATGTTCGATGTTTTCAATCGTTTTGCATCAACGGTAGGTAAGGATTCACTTCCCGGCTCCCGCAATCGTTCTTACCATCGATAATTTGCACGAATACGTGCTATTCGAAGTTTCCAATCGTTTTGCATCGACGGTAGGTAAGGATTCACTTCCCAGCTCCCGCAATCGTTCTTTCTATCGATAATTTGCACGAATACGTTATGTTCGATGTTTCCAATCGTTTTGCATCAACGTTAGGTAAGCATTCACTTCCCGGCTCCCGCAATCGTTCTTTCCATCGATAATTTGCACGAATACGTGCTATTCGATGTTTCCAATCGTTTTGCATCGAAGGTAGGTAAGGATTCACTTCCCAGCTCCCGCATCGTTCTTTCTATCGATAATTTGCACGAATACGTAATGTTCGATATTTCCAATCGTTTTGCATCAACGGTATGCTTACCTACCGTTGATGCAAAACGATTGGAAACATCGAATGGCACGTATTCGTGCAAATTATCGATGGAAAGAACGATTGCGGGAGCTGGGAAGTGAATCCTTACCTAACGTTGATGCAAAACGATTGGAAACATCGAATAGCACGTATTCGTGCAAATTATCGATGGTAAGAACGATTGCGGGAGCCGGGAAGTGAATCCTTACCTACCGTCGATGCAAAACGATTGGAAACATCGAACATCACGTATTCGTGCCAATTATCCAATCGTTTTGCATCAACGTTAGGTAAGGATTCACTTCCCGGTTCCCGCAATCGTTCTTTCCATCGATAATTTGCACGAATACGTGATGTTCGATGTTTCCAATCGTTTTGCATCAACGTTAGGTAAGGATTCACTTCCCAGCTCCCGCAATCGTTCTTTCTATGGATAATTTGCACGAATACGTAATGTTCGATGTTTGCAATCGTTTTGCATCGACTGTAGGTAAGGATTCACTTCCCAGCTCCCGCAATCGTTCTTTCTATCGATAATTTGCACGAATACGTGATGTTCGATGTTTCCAATCGTTTTGCATCAACGTTAGGTAAGGATCCACTTCCCGGCTCCCGCAATCGTTCTTTCCATCGATAATTTTCACGAATACGTGCTATTCGATGTTTCCAATCGTTTTGCATCGACGGTAGGTAAGGATTCACTTCCCAGCTCCCGCAATCGTTCTTTCCATCGATAATTTGCACGAATACGTGCCATTCGATGTTTCCAATCGTTTTGCATCAACGGTAGGTAAGCATACCGTTGATGCAAAACGATTGGAAATATCGAACATTACGTATTCGTGCAAATTATCGATGGAAAGAACGATTGCGGGAGCCGGGAAGTGAATGCTTACCTAACGTTGATGCAAAACGATTGGAAACATCGAACATCACGTATTCGTGCAAATTATCGATAGAAAGATCGATTGCGGGACCTGGGAAGTGAATCCTTACCTACCGTCGATGCAAAACGATTGGATAATTGGCACGAAAACGTGATGTTCGATGTTTCCAATCGTTTTGCATCAACGTTAGGTAAGGATTCACTTCCCGGCTCCCGCAATCGTTCTTTCCATCGATAATTTGCACGAATACGTGCTATTCGATGTTTCCAATCGTTTTGCATCGACGTTAGGTAGGGATTCACTTCCCGGCTCCCGCAATCGTTCTTTCTATCGATAATTGGCACGAATACGTGATGTTCGATGTTTCCAATCGTTTTGCATCAACGTTAGGTAAGGATTCACTTCCCGGTTCCCGCAATCGTTCTTTCCATCGATAATTTGCACGAATACGTGCTATTCGATGTTTCCAATCGTTTTGCATCAACGGTAGGTAAGCATACCGTTGATGCAAATCGATTGGAAATTTCGAACATCACGTATTCGTGCAAATTATCGATAGAAAGAACGATTGCGGGAGTTGGGAAGTGAATCCTTACTTACCGTCGATGCAAAACGATTGCAAACATCGAATAGCACGTATTCGTGCAAATTATCCATAGAAAGAACGATTGCGGGAGCTGGGAAGTGAATACTTACCTAACGTTGATGCAAAACGATTGGAAACATCGAACACCACGTATTCGTGCAAATTATCGATGGAAAGAACGATTGCGGGAGCCGGGAAGTGAATCCTTACCTACCGTTGATGCAAAACGATTGGATAATTGGCACGAATACGTGATATTCGATGTTTCCAATCGTTTTGCATCGACGGTAGGTAAGGATTCACTTCCCAGCTCCCGCAATCGTTCTTTCCATCGATAATTTGCACGAATACGTAATGTTCGATGTTTCCAATCGTTTTGCAACGACGGTAGGTAAGGATTCACTTCCCAGCTCCCGCAATCGTTCTTTCTATCGATAATTTGCACGAATACGTAATGTTCGATATTTCCAATCGTTTTGCATCGACGGTAGGTAAGGATTCACTTCCCAGCTCCCGCAATCGTTCTTTCCATCGATAATTTGCACGAATACGTGCTATTCGATGTTTCCAATCGTTTTGCATCGACGGTAGGTAAGGATTCACTTCCCAGCTCCCGCAATCGTTGTTTCTATCGATAATTAGAACGAATACGTAATGTTCGATGTTTCCAATCGTTTTGCATCAACGTTAGGTAAGGATTCACTTCCCAGCTCCCGCAATCGTTCTTTCCATCGATAATTTGCACGAATACGTAATGTTCGATGTTTGCAATTGTTTTTCATCGACTGTAGGTAAGATTCACTTCCCGGCTCCCGCAATCGTTCTTTCCATAGATAATTTGCACGAATACGTGCTATTCGATGTTTCCAATCGTTTTGCATCGACGGTAGGTAAGGATTCACTTCCCAGCTCCCGCAATCGTTGTTTCTATCGATAATTAGCACGAATACGTAATGTTCGATGTTTCCAATCGTTTTGCATCGACGGTAGGTAAGGATTCACTTCCCAGCTCCCGCAATGGTTCTTTCCATCGATAATTTGCACCAATACGTGCCATTCGATGTTTCCAATCGTTTTGCATCAACGTTAGGTAAGGATTCACTTCCCGGTTCCCGCAATCGTTCTTTCCATCGATAATTTGCACGAATACGTGCTATTCGATGTTTCCAATCGTTTTGCATCGACGGTAGGTAAGGATTCACTTCCCAGCTCCCGCAATCGTTGTTTCTATCGATAATTAGCACGAATACGTAATGTTCGATTTTTCAATCGTTTTGCATCAACGGTAGGTAAGGATTCACTTCCCGGCTCCCGCAATCGTTCTTACCATCGATAATTTGCACGAATACGTGCTATTCGATGTTTCCAATCGTTTTGCATCAACGGTAGGTTAGTATTCACTTCCCAGCTCCCGCAAACGTTCTTTCTATGGATAATTTACACGAATACGTAATGTTCGATGTTTGCAATCGTTTTGCATCAACGTTAGGTAAGGATTCACTTCCCAGCTCCCGCAATCGTTCTTTCTATGGATAATTTGCACGAATACGTAATGTTCGATGTTTGCAATTGTTTTTCATCGACTGTAGGTACGGATTCACTTCCCGGCTACCGCAATCGTTCTTTCCATAGATAATTTGCACGAATACGTGCTATTCGATGTTTCCAATCGTTTTGCATCAACGTTAGGTAAGGATTCACTTCCCAGCTCCCGCAATCGTTCTTTCTATCGATAATTTGCACGAATACGTTATGTTCGGAATTTCCAATCGCTTTGAATCAACGGTATGCTTACCTACCGTTGATGCACAACGATTGGAAACATCGAATGGCACGTATTCGTGCAAATTATCGATGGAAAGAACCATTGCGGGAGCTGGGAAGTGAATCCTTACCTACCGTCGATGCAAAACGATTGGAAACATCGAATGGCACGTATTCGTGCAAATTATCGATGGAAAGAACCATTGCGGGAGCTGGGAAGTGAATCCTTACCTACCGTCGATGCAAAACGATTGGATAATTGGCACGAATACGTGATGTTCGATGTTTCCAATCGTTTTGCATCAACGTTAGGTAAGGATTCACTTCCCGGCTCCCGCAATCGTTCTTTCCATAGATAATTTGCACGAATACGTGCTATTCGATGTTTCCAATCGTTTTGCATCAACGCTAGGTAAGGATTCACTTCCCAGCTCCCGCAATCGTTCTTTCCATCGATAATTTGCACGAATACGTGATGTTCGATGTTTCCAATCGTTTTGCATCGACGGTAGGTAAGGATTCACTTCCCAGCTCCCGCAATCGTTGTTTCTATCGATAATTAGCACGAATACGTAATGTTCGATGTTTTCAATCGTTTTGCATCAACGGTAGGTAAGGATTCACTTCCCGGCTCCCGCAATCGTTCTTACCATCGATAATTTGCACGAATACGTGCTATTCGAAGTTTCCAATCGTTTTGCATCGACGGTAGGTAAGGATTCACTTCCCAGCTCCCGCAATCGTTCTTTCTATCGATAATTTGCACGAATACGTTATGTTCGATGTTTCCAATCGTTTTGCATCAACGTTAGGTAAGCATTCACTTCCCGGCTCCCGCAATCGTTCTTTCCATCGATAATTTGCACGAATACGTGCTATTCGATGTTTCCAATCGTTTTGCATCGAAGGTAGGTAAGGATTCACTTCCCAGCTCCCGCATCGTTCTTTCTATCGATAATTTGCACGAATACGTAATGTTCGATATTTCCAATCGTTTTGCATCAACGGTATGCTTACCTACCGTTGATGCAAAACGATTGGAAACATCGAATGGCACGTATTCGTGCAAATTATCGATGGAAAGAACGATTGCGGGAGCTGGGAAGTGAATCCTTACCTAACGTTGATGCAAAACGATTGGAAACATCGAATAGCACGTATTCGTGCAAATTATCGATGGTAAGAACGATTGCGGGAGCCGGGAAGTGAATCCTTACCTACCGTCGATGCAAAACGATTGGAAACATCGAACATCACGTATTCGTGCCAATTATCCAATCGTTTTGCATCAACGTTAGGTAAGGATTCACTTCCCGGTTCCCGCAATCGTTCTTTCCATCGATAATTTGCACGAATACGTGATGTTCGATGTTTCCAATCGTTTTGCATCAACGTTAGGTAAGGATTCACTTCCCAGCTCCCGCAATCGTTCTTTCTATGGATAATTTGCACGAATACGTAATGTTCGATGTTTGCAATCGTTTTGCATCGACTGTAGGTAAGGATTCACTTCCCAGCTCCCGCAATCGTTCTTTCTATCGATAATTTGCACGAATACGTGATGTTCGATGTTTCCAATCGTTTTGCATCAACGTTAGGTAAGGATCCACTTCCCGGCTCCCGCAATCGTTCTTTCCATCGATAATTTTCACGAATACGTGCTATTCGATGTTTCCAATCGTTTTGCATCGACGGTAGGTAAGGATTCACTTCCCAGCTCCCGCAATCGTTCTTTCCATCGATAATTTGCACGAATACGTGCCATTCGATGTTTCCAATCGTTTTGCATCAACGGTAGGTAAGCATACCGTTGATGCAAAACGATTGGAAATATCGAACATTACGTATTCGTGCAAATTATCGATAGAAAGAACGATGCGGGAGCTGGGAAGTGAATCCTTACCTACCGTCGATGCAAAACGATTGGAAACATCGAATAGCACGTATTCGTGCAAATTATCGATGGAAAGAACGATTGCGGGAGCCGGGAAGTGAATGCTTACCTAACGTTGATGCAAAACGATTGGAAACATCGAACATCACGTATTCGTGCAAATTATCGATAGAAAGATCGATTGCGGGACCTGGGAAGTGAATCCTTACCTACCGTCGATGCAAAACGATTGGATAATTGGCACGAAAACGTGATGTTCGATGTTTCCAATCGTTTTGCATCAACGTTAGGTAAGGATTCACTTCCCGGCTCCCGCAATCGTTCTTTCCATCGATAATTTGCACGAATACGTGCTATTCGATGTTTCCAATCGTTTTGCATCGACGTTAGGTAGGGATTCACTTCCCGGCTCCCGCAATCGTTCTTTCTATCGATAATTGGCACGAATACGTGATGTTCGATGTTTCCAATCGTTTTGCATCAACGTTAGGTAAGGATTCACTTCCCGGTTCCCGCAATCGTTCTTTCCATCGATAATTTGCACGAATACGTGCTATTCGATGTTTCCAATCGTTTTGCATCGACGGTAGGTAAGGATTCACTTCCCAGCTCCCGCAATCGTTCTTTCTATCGATAATTAGCACGAATGCGTAATGTTCGATATTTCAATCGTTTTGCATCAACGGTAGGTAAGGATTCACTTCCCGGCTCCCGCAATCGTTCTTACCATCGATAATTTGCACGAATACGTGCTATTCGAAGTTTCCAATCGTTTTGCATCGACGGTAGGTAAGGATTCACTTCCCAGCTCCCGCAATCGTTCTTTCTATCGATAATTTGCACGAATACGTTATGTTCGATGTTTCCAATCGTTTTGCATCAACGTTAGGTAAGCATTCACTTCCCGGCTCCCGCAATCGTTCTTTCCATCGATAATTTGCACGAATACGTGCTATTCGATGTTTCCAATCGTTTTGCATCGACGGTAGGTAAGGATTCACTTCCCAGCTCCCGCATCGTTCTTTCTATCGATAATTTGCACGAATACGTAATGTTCGATATTTCCAATCGTTTTGCATCAACGGTATGCTTACCTACCGTTGATGCAAAACGATTGGAAACATCGAATGGCACGTATTCGTGCAAATTATCGATGGAAAGAACGATTGCGGGAGCTGGGAAGTGAATCCTTACCTAACGTTGATGCAAAACGATTGGAAACATCGAACATCACGTATTCGTGCAAATTATCGATGGAAAGAACGATTGCGGGAACCGGGAAGTGAATCCTTACCTAACGTTGATGCAAAACGATTGGAAACATCGAACATCACGTATTCGTGCAAATTATCGATAGAAAGAACGATTGCGGGAGCTGGGAAGTGAATCCTTACCTACCGTCGATGCAAAACGATTGGAAACTTCGAATAGCACGTATTCGTGCAAATTATCGATGGTAAGAACGATTGCGGGAGCCGGGAAGTGAATCCTTACCTACCGTTGATGCAAAACGATTGAAAACATCGAACATTACGTATTCGTGCTAATTATCGATAGAAACAACGATTGCGGGAGCTGGGAAGTGAATCCTTACCTACCGTCGATGCAAAACGATTGGAAACATCGAACATCACGTATTCGTGCAAATTATCGATGGAAAGAACGATTGCGGGAGCTGGGAAGTGAATCCTTACCTAGCGTTGATGCAAAACGATTGGAAACATCGAATAGCACGTATTCGTGCAAATTATCTATGGAAAGAACGATTGCGGGAGCCGGGAAGTGAATCCTTACCTAACGTTGATGCAAAACGATTGGAAACATCGAACATCACGTATTCGTGCCAATTATCCAATCGTTTTGCATCGACGGTAGGTAAGGATTCACTTCCCAGCTCCCGCAATGGTTCTTTCCATCGATAATTTGCACGAATACGTGCCATTCGATGTTTCCAATCGTTTTGCATCGACGGTAGGTAAGGATTCACTTCCCAGCTCCCGCAATGGTTCTTTCCATCGATAATTTGCACGAATACGTGCCATTCGATGTTTCCAATCGTTGTGCATCAACGGTAGGTAAGGATTCACTTCCCGGTTCCCGCAATCGTTCTTTCCATCGATAATTTGCACGAATACGTGCTATTCGATGTTTCCAATCGTTTTGCATCGACGGTAGGTAAGGATTCACTTCCCAGCTCCCGCAATCGTTCTTTCTATCGATAATTAGCACGAATACGTAATGTTCGATATTTCAATCGTTTTGCATCAACGGTAGGTAAGGATTCACTTCCCGGCTCCCGCAATCGTTCTTACCATCGATAATTTGCACGAATACGTGCTATTCGATGTTTCCAATCGTTTTGCATCAACGGTAGGTAAGTATTCACTTCCCAGCTCCCGCAATCGTTCTTTCTATGGATAATTTGCACGAATACGTAATGTTCGATGTTTGCAATCGTTTTGCATCGACTGTAGGTAAGGATTCACTTCCCAGCTCCCGCAATCGTTCTTTCTATCGATAATTTGCACGAATACGTGATGTTCGATGTTTCCAATCGTTTTGCATCAACGTTAGGTAAGGATCCACTTCCCGGCTCCCGCAATCGTTCTTTCCATCGATAATTTGCACGAATACGTGCTATTCGATGTTTCCAATCGTTTTGCATCGACGTTAGGTAAGGATTCACTTCCCGGCTCCCGCAATCGTTCTTTCTATCGATAATTGGCACGAATACGTGATGTTCGATGTTTCCAATCGTTTTTCATTGACGGTAGGTAAGGATTCACTTCCCGGCTCCCGCAATCGTTCTTTCCATCGATAATTTGCACGAATACGTGCTATTCGATGTTTCCAATCGTTTTGCATCAACGGTAGGTAAGCATACCGTTGATGCAAATCGATTGGAAATTTCGAACATCACGTATTCGTGCAAATTATCGATAGAAAGAACGATTGCGGGAGTTGGGAAGTGAATCCTTACTTACCGTCGATGCAAAACGATTGCAAACATCGAATAGCACGTATTCGTGCAAATTATCCATAGAAAGAACGATTGCGGGAGCTGGGAAGTGAATACTTACCTAACGTTGATGCAAAACGATTGGAAACATCGAACACCACGTATTCGTGCAAATTATCGATGGAAAGAACGATTGCGGGAGCCGGGAAGTGAATCCTTACCTACCGTTGATGCAAAACGATTGGATAATTGGCACGAATACGTGATATTCGATGTTTCCAATCGTTTTGCATCGACGGTAGGTAAGGATTCACTTCCCAGCTCCCGCAATCGTTCTTTCCATCGATAATTTGCACGAATACGTAATGTTCGATGTTTCCAATCGTTTTGCAACGACGGTAGGTAAGGATTCACTTCCCAGCTCCCGCAATCGTTCTTTCTATCGATAATTTGCACGAATACGTAATGTTCGATATTTCCAATCGTTTTGCATCGACGGTAGGTAAGGATTCACTTCCCAGCTCCCGCAATCGTTCTTTCCATCGATAATTTGCACGAATACGTGCTATTCGATGTTTCCAATCGTTTTGCATCGACGGTAGGTAAGGATTCACTTCCCAGCTCCCGCAATCGTTGTTTCTATCGATAATTAGAACGAATACGTAATGTTCGATGTTTCCAATCGTTTTGCATCAACGTTAGGTAAGGATTCACTTCCCAGCTCCCGCAATCGTTCTTTCCATCGATAATTTGCACGAATACGTAATGTTCGATGTTTGCAATTGTTTTTCATCGACTGTAGGTAAGGATTCACTTCCCGGCTCCCGCAATCGTTCTTTCCATAGATAATTTGCACGAATACGTGCTATTCGATGTTTCCAATCGTTTTGCATCGACGGTAGGTAAGGATTCACTTCCCAGCTCCCGCAATCGTTGTTTCTATCGATAATTAGCACGAATACGTAATGTTCGATGTCTCCAATCGTTTTGCATCGACGGTAGGTAAGGATTCACTTCCCAGCTCCCGCAATCGTTCTTTCTATCGATAATTAGCACGAATACGTAATGTTCGATGTTTTCAATCGTTTTGCATCAACGGTAGGTAAGGATTTACTTCCCGGCTCCCGCAATCGTTCTTACCATCGATAATTTGCACGAATACGTGCTATTCGATGTTTCCAATCGTTTTGCATCAACGGTAGGTAAGTATTCACTTCCCAGCTCCCGCAATCGTTCTTTCTATGGATAATTTGCACGAATACGTAATGTTCGATGTTTGCAATCGTTTTGCATCGACTGTAGGTAAGGATTCACTTCCCAGCTCCCGCAATCGTTCTTTCTATCGATAATTTGCACGAATACGTGATGTTCGATGTTTCCAATCGTTTTGCATCAACGTTAGGTAAGGATCCACTTCCCGGCTCCCGCAATCGTTCTTTCCATCGATAATTTGCACGAATACGTAATGTTCGATGTTTGCAATTGTTTTTCATCGACTGTAGGTAAGGATTCACTTCCCGGCTCCCGCAATCGTTCTTTCCATAGATAATTTGCACGAATACGTGCTATTCGATGTTTCCAATCGTTTTGCATCGACGGTAGGTAAGGATTCACTTCCCAGCTCCCGCAATCGTTGTTTCTATCGATAATTAGCACGAATACGTAATGTTCGATGTTTCCAATCGTTTTGCATCGACGGTAGGTAAGGATTCACTTCCCAGCTCCCGCAATGGTTCTTTCCATCGATAATTTGCACGAATACGTGCCATTCGATGTTTCCAATCGTTTTGCATCAACGTTAGGTAAGGATTCACTTCCCGGTTCCCGCAATCGTTCTTTCCATCGATAATTTGCACGAATACGTGCTATTCGATGTTTCCAATCGTTTTGCATCGACGGTAGGTAATGATTCACTTCCCAGCTCCCGCAATCGTTCTTTCTATCGATAATTAGCACGAATACGTAATGTTCGATGTTTTCAATCGTTTTGCATCAACGGTAGGTAAGGATTTACTTCCCGGCTCCCGCAATCGTTCTTACCATCGATAATTTGCACGAATACGTGCTATTCGATGTTTCCAATCGTTTTGCATCAACGGTAGGTAAGTATTCACTTCCCAGCTCCCGCAATCGTTCTTTCTATGGATAATTTGCACGAATACGTAATGTTCGATGTTTGCAATCGTTTTGCATCGACTGTAGGTAAGGATTCACTTCCCAGCTCCCGCAATCGTTCTTTCTATCGATAATTTGCACGAATACGTGATGTTCGATGTTTCCAATCGTTTTGCATCAACGTTAGGTAAGGATCCACTTCCCGGCTCCCGCAATCGTTCTTTCCATCGATAATTTGCACGAATACGTGCTATTCGATGTTTGCAATCGTTTTGCATCAACGGTAGGTAAGGATTCACTTCCCAGCTCCCGCAATCGTTCTTTCTATCGATAATTTGCACGAATACGTGATGTTCGATGTTTCCAATCGTTTTGCATCAACGTTAGGTAAGGATCCACTTCCCGGCTCCCGCAATCGTTCTTTCCATCGATAATTTGCACGAATACGTGCTATTCGATGTTTCCAATCGTTTTGCATCAACGGTAGGTAAGCATACCGTTGATGCAAATCGATTGGAAACATCGAACATAACGTATTCGTGCAAATTATCGATAGAAAGAACGATTGCGGGAGCTGGGAAGTGAATCCTTACCTACCGTCGATGCAAAACGATTGGAAACTTCGAATAGCACGTATTCGTGCAAATTATCGATGGTAAGAACGATTGCGGGAGCCGGGAAGTGAATCCTTACCTACCGTTGATGCAAAACGATTGAAAACATCGAACATTACGTATTCGTGCTAATTATCGATAGAAACAACGATTGCGGGAGCTAGGAAGTGAATCCTTACCTACCGTCGATGCAAAACGATTGGAAACATCGAACATCACGTATTCGTGCAAATTATCGATGGAAAGAACGATTGCGGGAGCTGGGAAGTGAATCCTTACCTAGCGTTGATGCAAAACGATTGGAAACATCGAATAGCACGTATTCGTGCAAATTATCTATGGAAAGAACGATTGCGGGAGCCGGGAAGTGAATCCTTACCTAACGTTGATGCAAAACGATTGGAAACATCGAACATCACGTATTCGTGCCAATTATCCAATCGTTTTGCATCGACGGTAGGTAAGGATTCACTTCCCAGGTCCCGCAATCGATCTTTCTATCGATAATTTGCACGAATACGTGATGTTCGATGTTTCCAATCGTTTTGCATCGACGGTAGGTAAGGATTCACTTCCCGGCTCCCGCAATCGTTCTTACCATCGATAATTTGCACGAATACGTGCTATTCGATGTTTCCAATCGTTTTGCATCAACGTTAGGTAAGGATTCACTTCCCGGCTCCCGCAATCGTTCTTTCCATCGATAATTTGCACGAATACGTGCTATTCGATGTTTCCAATCGTTTTGCATCGACGGTAGGTAAGGATTCACTTCCCAGCTCCCGCAATCGTTGTTTCTATCGATAATTAGCACGAATACGTAATGTTCGATTTTTCAATCGTTTTGCATCAGCGGTAGGTAAGGATTCACTTCCCGGCTCCCGCAATCGTTCTTACCATCGATAATTTGCACGAATACGTGCTATTCGATGTTTCCAATCGTTTTGCATCAACGGTAGGTTAGTATTCACTTCCCAGCTCCCGCAAACGTTCTTTCTATGGATAATTTACACGAATACGTAATGTTCGATGTTTGCAATCGTTTTGCATCAACGTTAGGTAAGGATTCACTTCCCAGCTCCCTACTGCTTACCCTAATGCTTACCTACCGTTGATGCAAAACGATTGGAAATATCGAACATTACGTATTCGTGCAAATTATCGATAGAAAGAACGATGCGGGAGCTGGGAAGTGAATCCTTACCTACCGTCGATGCAAAACGATTGGAAACATCGAATAGCACGTATTCGTGCAAATTATCGATGGAAAGAACGATTGCGGGAGCCGGGAAGTGAATGCTTACCTAACGTTGATGCAAAACGATTGGAAACATCGAACATAACGTATTCGTGCAAATTATCGATAGAAAGAACGATTGCGGGAGCTGGGAAGTGAATCCTTACCTACCGTCGATGCAAAACGATTGGAAACTTCGAATAGCACGTATTCGTGCAAATTATCGATGGTAAGAACGATTGCGGGAGCCGGGAAGTGAATCCTTACCTACCGTTGATGCAAGACGATTGAAAACATCGAACATTACGTATTCGTGCTAATTATCGATAGAAACAACGATTGCGGGAGCTGGGAAGTGAATCCTTACCTACCGTCGATGCAAAACGATTGGAAACATCGAACATCACGTATTCGTGCAAATTATCGATGGAAAGAACGATTGCGGGAGCTGGGAAGTGAATCCTTACCTAGCGTTGATGCAAAACGATTGGAAACATCGAATAGCACGTATTCGTGCAAATTATCTATGGAAAGAACGATTGCGGGAGCCGGGAAGTGAATCCTTACCTAACGTTGATGCAAAACGATTGGAAACATCGAACATCACGTATTCGTGCCAATTATCCAATCGTTTTGCATCGACGGTAGGTAAGGATTCACTTCCCAGCTCCCGCAATGGTTCTTTCCATCGATAATTTGCACGAATACGTGCCATTCGATGTTTCCAATCGTTTTGCATCGACGGTAGGTAAGGATTCACTTCCCAGCTCCCGCAATGGTTCTTTCCACCGATAATTTGCACGAATACGTGCCATTCGATGTTTCCAATCGTTGTGCATCAACGGTAGGTAAGCATACCGTTGATTCAAAGCGATTGGAAATTCCGAACATAACGTATTCGTGCAAATTATCCATAGAAAGAACGATTGCGGGAGCCGGGAAGTGATTCCTTACCTACCGTTGATGCAAAACGATTGCAAACATCGAACATTACGTATTCGTGCAAATTATCCATAGAAAGAACGTTTGCCGGAGCTGGGAAGTGAATACTTACCTACCGTTGATGCAAAACGATTGGAAACATCGAATAGCACGTATTCGTGCAAATTATCGATGGTAAGAACGATTGCGGGAGCCGGGATGTGAATCCTTACCTAACGTTGATGCAAAACGATTGGAAACATCGAACATCACGTATTCGTGCAAATTATCGATAGAAAGAACGATTGCGGGAGCTGGGAAGTGAATCCTTACCTAACGTTGATGCAAAACAATTGCAAACATCGAACATTACGTATTCGTGTAAATTATCCATAGAAAGAACGTTTGCGGGAGCTGGGAAGTGAATACTTACCTACCGTTGATGCAAAACGATTGGAAACATCGAATAGCACGTATTCGTGCAAATTATCGATGGTAAGAACGATTGCGGGAGCCGGGAAGTGAATCCTTACCTACCGTTGATGCAAAACGATTGAAAAATCGAACATTACGTATTCGTGCTAATTATCGATAGAAACAACGATTGCGGCAGCTGGGAAGTGAATCCTTACCTACCGTCGATGCAAAACGATTGCAAACATCGAATAGCACGTATTCGTGCAAATTATCGATGGAAAGAACGATTGCGGGAGCCGGGAAGTGAATCCTTACCTAACGTTGATGCAAAACGATTGGAAACAACGAATAGCACGTATTCGTGCAAATTATCGATGGTAAGAACGATTGCGGGAGCCGGGAAGTGAATCCTTACCTACCGTCGATGCAAAACGATTGGAAACATCGAACATCACGTATTCGTGCAAATTATCGATAGAAAGATCGATTGCGGGACCTGGGAAGTGAATCCTTACCTACCGTCGATGCAAAACGATTGGATAATTGGCACGAATACGTGATGTTCGATGTTTCCAATCGTTTTGCATCAACGTTAGGTAAGGATTCACTTCCCGGCTCCCGCAATCGTTCTTTCCATCGATAATTTGCACGAATACGTGCTATTCGATGTTTCCAATCGTTTTGCATCGACGTTAGGTAAGGATTCACTTCCCGGCTCCCGCAATCGTTCTTACCGTCGATAATTTGCACGAATACGTGCTATTCGATGTTTTCAATCGTTTTGCATCAACGGTAGGTAAGTATTCACTTCCCAGCTCCCGCAAACGTTCTTTCTATGGATAATTTGCACGAATACGTAATGGTCGATGTTTGCAATCGTTTTGCATCAACGTTAGGTAAGGATTCACTTCCCGGCTCCCGCAATTGTTCTTTCCATCGATAATTTGCACGAATACGTGCTATTCGATGTTTCCAATCGTTTTGCATCGACGGTAGGTAAGGATTCACTTCCCGGCTCCCGCAATCGTTCTTTCTATGGATAATTTGCACGAATACGTAATGTTCGATGTTTGCAATTGTTTTTCATCGACTGTAGGAAAGGATTCACTTCCCGGCTCCCGCAATCGTTCTTTCCATCGATAATTTGCACGAATACGTGCTATTCGATGTTTCCAATCGTTATGCATCAACGTTAGGTAAGGATTCACTTCCCAGCTCCCGCAATCGTTCTTTCCATCGATAATTTGCACGAATACGTGTGTTACGTCCCGGCCCTAAGGTGGGACGCAACGTAGGGATCTTGCCACGTCACCCAGCCCGCCGCTGCAACAACTTGCTGAGGACCGTAATTTCTCCGGGGAGAGGAGGCATGTCGAGGAAGGAAAAAGGATATTGGAGTTTGGATGTGCGTTTCGTCTCGGAATCGACCGCCTAGACTCATCAGTAGGGCTGCAGTCGACTCCTGCCCCAGACGCAAGGATTCAGGATCGGAACTTATATATATATGAAGTGGCCAAGGGGCGACCACTTGCGCGAAGACGACGACGACGATGGCGACCTGGTGGCGAATCCTGCGTACCAACTTCAGGCGCTTAGAAATAGAATTAGAAGAGGAACGTATGGAGGGCGTTCTCTTTACCGACGACGATCTAAATCAATACGTCGAAGGCGATGCCGGCAGACGTCACACGTGCCATTCGATGTTTCCAATCGTTTTGCATCAACGGTAGGTAAGCATACCGTTGATGCAAAACGATTGGAAATTTCGAACATCACGTATTCGTGCAAATTATCGATAGAAAGAACGATTGCGGGAGCTGGGAAGTGAATCCTTACCTACAGTCGATGCAAAACGATTGCAAACATCGAACATTACGTATTCGTGCAAATTATCCATAGAAAGAACGATTGCGGGAGCTGGGAAGTGAATACTTACCTACCGTTGATGCAAAACGATTGGAAACATCGAATAGCACGTATTCGTGCAAATTATCGATGGTAAGAACGATTGCGGGAGCCGGGAAGTGAATCCTTACCTATCGTTGATGCAAAACGATTGAAAACATCGAACATTACGTATTCGTGCTAATTATCGATAGAAAGAACGATTGCGGGAGCTGGGAAGTGAATCCTTACCTACCGTCGATGCAAAACGATTGGAAACATCGAATAGCACGTATTCGTGCAAATTATCGATGGAAAGAACGATTGCGGGAGCCGGGAAGTGAATCCTTACCTAACGTTGATACAAAACGATTGGAAACATCGAACATCACGTATTCGTGCCAATTACCCAATCGTTTTGCATCGACGGTAGGTAAGGATTCACTTCCCAGCTCCCGCAATCGTTCTTTCCATCGATAATTTGCACGAATACGTGCCATTCGATGTTTCCAATCGTTTTGCATCAACGGTAGGTAAGTATTCACTTCCCAGCTCCCGAAAACGTTCTTTCTATGGATAATTTGCACGAATACGTAATGTTCGATGTTTGCAATCGTTTTGCATCAACGTTAGGTAAGGATTCACTTCCCAGCTCCCGCAATCGTTCTTTCCATCGATAATTTGCACGAATACGTGCCATTCGATGTTTCCAATCGTTTTGCATCAACGGTAGGTAAGCATACCGTTGATGCAAAACGATTGGAAATATCGAACATTACGTATTCGTGCAAATTATCGATAGAAAGAACGATGCGGGAGCTGGGAAGTGAATCCTTACCTACCGTCGATGCAAAACGATTGGAAACATCGAATAGCACGTATTCGTGCAAATTATCGATGGAAAGAACGATTGCGGGAGCCGGGAAGTGAATGCTTACCTAACGTTGATGCAAAACGATTGGAAACATCGAACATAACGTATTCGTGCAAATTATCGATAGAAAGAACGATTGCGGGAGCTGGGAAGTGAATCCTTACCTACCGTCGATGCAAAACGATTGGAAACTTCGAATAGCACGTATTCGTGCAAATTATCGATGGTAAGAACGATTGCGGGAGCCGGGAAGTGAATCCTTACCTACCGTTGATGCAAAACGATTGAAAACATCGAACATTACGTATTCGTGCTAATTATCGATAGAAACAACGATTGCGGGAGCTGGGAAGTGAATCCTTACCTACCGTCGATGCAAAACGATTGGAAACATCGAACATCACGTATTCGTGCAAATTATCGATGGAAAGAACGATTGCGGGAGCTGGGAAGTGAATCCTTACCTAGCGTTGATGCAAAACGATTGGAAACATCGAATAGCACGTATTCGTGCAAATTATCTATGGAAAGAACGATTGCGGGAGCCGGGAAGTGAATCCTTACCTAACGTTGATGCAAAACGATTGGAAACATCGAACATCACGTATTCGTGCCAATTATCCAATCGTTTTGCATCGACGGTAGGTAAGGATTCACTTCCCAGCTCCCGCAATGGTTCTTTCCATCGATAATTTGCACGAATACGTGCCATTCGATGTTTCCAATCGTTTTGCATCGACGGTAGGTAAGGATTCACTTCCCAGCTCCCGCAATGGTTCTTTCCATCGATAATTTGCACGAATACGTGCCATTCGATGTTTCCAATCGTTGTGCATCAACGGTAGGTAAGCATACCGTTGATTCAAAGCGATTGGAAATTCCGAACATAACGTATTCGTGCAAATTATCGATAGAAAGAACGATTGCGGGAGCTGGGAAGTGAATCCTTACCTAACGTTGATGCAAAACGATTGGAAACATCGAATAGCACGTATTCGTGCAAATTATCTATGGAAAGAACGATTGCGGTAGCCGGGAAGTGAATCCTTACCTACAGTCGATGAAAAACAATTGCAAACATCGAACATTACGTATTCGTGTAAATTATCCATAGAAAGAACGTTTGCGGGAGCTGGGAAGTGAATACTAACCTACCGTTGATGCAAAACGATTGGAAACATCGAATAGCACGTATTCGTGCAAATTATCGATGGTAAGAACGATTGCGGGAGCCGGGAAGTGAATCCTTACCTACCGTTGATGCAAAACGATTGAAAAATCGAACATTACGTATTCGTGCTAATTATCGATAGAAACAACGATTGCGGGAGCTGGGAAGTGAATCCTTACCTACCGTCGATGCAAAACGATTGGAAACATCGAATAGCACGTATTCGTGCAAATTATCGATGGAAAGAACGATTGCGGGAGCCGGGAAGTGAATCCTTACCTAACGTTGATGCAAAACGATTGGAAACATCGAATAGCACGTATTCGTGCAAATTATCGATGGTAAGAACGATTGCGGGAGCCGGGAAGTGAATCCTTACCTACCGTCGATGCAAAACGATTGGAAACATCGAACATCACGTATTCGTGCCAATTATCCAATCGTTTTGCATCAACGTTAGGTAAGGATTCACTTCCCGGTTCCCGCAATCGTTCTTTCCATCGATAATTTGCACGAATACGTGATGTTCGATGTTTCCAATCGTTTTGCATCAACGTTAGGTAAGGATTCACTTCCCAGCTCCCGCAATCGTTCTTTCTATGGATAATTTGCACGAATACGTGATGTTCGATGTTTCCAATCGTTTTTCATTGACGGTAGGTAAGGATTCACTTCCCGGCTCCCGCAATCGTTCTTTCCATCGATAATTTGCACGAATACGTGCTATTCGATGTTTCCAATCGTTTTGCATCAACGGTAGGTAAGCATACCGTTGATGCAAATCGATTGGAAATTTCGAACATCACGTATTCGTGCAAATTATCGATAGAAAGAACGATTGCGGGAGTTGGGAAGTGAATCCTTACTTACCGTCGATGCAAAACGATTGCAAACATCGAATAGCACGTATTCGTGCAAATTATCCATAGAAAGAACGATTGCGGGAGCTGGGAAGTGAATACTTACCTAACGTTGATGCAAAACGATTGGAAACATCGAACACCACGTATTCGTGCAAATTATCGATGGAAAGAACGATTGCGGGAGCCGGGAAGTGAATCCTTACCTACCGTTGATGCAAAACGATTGGATAATTGGCACGAATACGTGATATTCGATGTTTCCAATCGTTTTACATCGACGGTAGGTAAGGATTCACTTCCCAGCTCCCGCAATCGTTCTTTCCATCGATAATTTGCACGAATACGTAATGTTCGATGTTTCCAATCGTTTTGCAACGACGGTAGGTAAGGATTCACTTCCCAGCTCCCGCAATCGTTCTTTCTATCGATAATTTGCACGAATACGTAATGTTCGATATTTCCAATCGTTTTGCATCGACGGTAGGTAAGGATTCACTTCCCTGCTCCCGCAATCGTTCTTTCCATCGATAATTTGCACGAATACGTGCTATTCGATGTTTCCAATCGTTTTGCATCGACGGTAGGTAAGGATTCACTTCCCAGCTCCCGCAATCGTTGTTTCTATCGATAATTAGAACGAATACGTAATGTTCGATGTTTCCAATCGTTTTGCATCAACGTTAGGTAAGGATTCACTTCCCGGTTCCCGCAATCGTTCTTTCCATCGATAATTTGCACGAATACGTGCTATTCGATGTTTCCAATCGTTTTGCATCGACGGTAGGTAAGGATT
The DNA here is from genome assembly GCA_963583965.1 of Nomada ferruginata. Classification (NCBI taxonomy): domain Eukaryota; kingdom Metazoa; phylum Arthropoda; class Insecta; order Hymenoptera; family Apidae; genus Nomada; species Nomada ferruginata. The sequence goes on from OY757218.1 coordinate 4,368,809, forward strand.
CACTTCCCAGCTCCCGCAATCGTTGTTTCTATCGATAATTAGCACGAATACGTAATGTTCGATTTTTCAATCGTTTTGCATCAACGGTAGGTAAGGATTCACTTCCCGGCTCCCGCAATCGTTCTTACCATCGATAATTTGCACGAATACGTGCTATTCGATGTTTCCAATCGTTTTGCATCAACGGTAGGTTAGTATTCACTTCCCAGCTCCCGCAAACGTTCTTTCTATGGATAATTTACACGAATACGTAATGTTCGATGTTTGCAATCGTTTTGCATCAACGTTAGGTAAGGATTCACTTCCCAGCTCCCGCAATCGTTCTTTCTATGGATAATTTGCACGAATACGTAATGTTCGATGTTTGCAATTGTTTTTCATCGACTGTAGGTAAGGATTCACTTCCCGGCTACCGCAATCGTTCTTTCCATAGATAATTTGCACGAATACGTGCCATTCGATGTTTCCAATCGTTTTGCATCGACGGTAGGTAAGGATTCACTTCCCGGCTCCCGCAATCGTTCTTTCCATAGATAATTTGCACGAATACGTGCTATTCGATGTTTCCAATCGTTTTGCATCAACGCTAGGTAAGGATTCACTTCCCAGCTCCCGCAATCGTTCTTTCCATCGATAATTTGCACGAATACGTGATGTTCGATGTTTCCAATCGTTTTGCATCGACGGTAGGTAAGGATTCACTTCCCAGCTCCCGCAATCGTTGTTTCTATCGATAATTAGCACGAATACGTAATGTTCGATGTTTTCAATCGTTTTGCATCAACGGTAGGTAAGGATTCACTTCCCGGCTCCCGCAATCGTTCTTACCATCGATAATTTGCACGAATACGTGCTATTCGAAGTTTCCAATCGTTTTGCATCGACGGTAGGTAAGGATTCACTTCCCAGCTCCCGCAATCGTTCTTTCTATCGATAAATTGCACGAATACGTTATGTTCGATGTTTCCAATCGTTTTGCATCAACGTTAGGTAAGCATTCACTTCCCGGCTCCCGCAATCGTTCTTTCCATCGATAATTTGCACGAATACGTGCTATTCGATGTTTCCAATCGTTTTGCATCGACGGTAGGTAAGGATTCACTTCCCAGCTCCCGCATCGTTCTTTCTATCGATAATTTGCACGAATACGTAATGTTCGATATTTCCAATCGTTTTGCATCAACGGTATGCTTACCTACCGTTGATGCAAAACGATTGGAAACATCGAATGGCACGTATTCGTGCAAATTATCGATGGAAAGAACGATTGCGGGAGCTGGGAAGTGAATCCTTACCTAACGTTGATGCAAAACGATTGGAAACATCGAACATCACGTATTCGTGCAAATTATCGATGGAAAGAACGATTGCGGGAACCGGGAAGTGAATCCTTACCTAACGTTGATGCAAAACGATTGGAAACATCGAACATCACGTATTCGTGCAAATTATCGATAGAAAGAACGATTGCGGGAGCTGGGAAGTGAATCCTTACCTACCGTCGATGCAAAACGATTGGAAACTTCGAATAGCACGTATTCGTGCAAATTATCGATGGTAAGAACGATTGCGGGAGCCGGGAAGTGAATCCTTACCTACCGTTGATGCAAAACGATTGAAAACATCGAACATTACGTATTCGTGCTAATTATCGATAGAAACAACGATTGCGGGAGCTGGGAAGTGAATCCTTACCTACCGTCGATGCAAAACGATTGGAAACATCGAACATCACGTATTCGTGCAAATTATCGATGGAAAGAACGATTGCGGGAGCTGGGAAGTGAATCCTTACCTAGCGTTGATGCAAAACGATTGGAAACATCGAATAGCACGTATTCGTGCAAATTATCTATGGAAAGAACGATTGCGGGAGCCGGGAAGTGAATCCTTACCTAACGTTGATGCAAAACGATTGGAAACATCGAACATCACGTATTCGTGCCAATTATCCAATCGTTTTGCATCGACGGTAGGTAAGGATTCACTTCCCGGTTCCCGCAATCGTTCTTTCCATCGATAATTTGCACGAATACGTGATGTTCGATGTTTCCAATCGTTTTGCATCAACGTTAGGTAAGGATTCACTTCCCAGCTCCCGCAATCGTTCTTTCCATCGATAATTTGCACGAATACGTGCCATTCGATGTTTCCAATCGTTTTGCATCAACGGTAGGTAAGCATACCGTTGATGCAAAACGATTGGAAATATCGAACATTACGTATTCGTGCAAATTATCGATAGAAAGAACGATGCGGGAGCTGGGAAGTGAATCCTTACCTACCGTCGATGCAAAACGATTGGAAACATCGAATAGCACGTATTCGTGCAAATTATCGATGGAAAGAACGATTGCGGGAGCCGGAAAGTGAATGCTTACCTAACGTTGATGCAAAACGATTGGAAACATCGAACATAACGTATTCGTGCAAATTATCGATAGAAAGAACGATTGCGGGAGCTGGGAAGTGAATCCTTACCTACCGTCGATGCAAAACGATTGGAAACTTCGAATAGCACGTATTCGTGCAAATTATCGATGGTAAGAACGATTGCGGGAGCCGGGAAGTGAATCCTTACCTACCGTTGATGCAAAACGATTGAAAACATCGAACATTACGTATTCGTGCTAATTATCGATAGAAACAACGATTGCGGGAGCTGGGAAGTGAATCCTTACCTACCGTCGATGCAAAACGATTGGAAACATCGAACATCACGTATTCGTGCAAATTATCGATGGAAAGAACGATTGCGGGAGCTGGGAAGTGAATCCTTACCTAGCGTTGATGCAAAACGATTGGAAACATCGAATAGCACGTATTCGTGCAAATTATCTATGGAAAGAACGATTGCGGGAGCCGGGAAGTGAATCCTTACCTAACGTTGATGCAAAACGATTGGAAACATCGAACATCACGTATTCGTGCCAATTATCCAATCGTTTTGCATCGACGGTAGGTAAGGATTCACTTCCCAGCTCCCGCAATGGTTCTTTCCATCGATAATTTGCACGAATACGTGCCATTCGATGTTTCCAATCGTTTTGCATCGACGGTAGGTAAGGATTCACTTCCCAGCTCCCGCAATGGTTCTTTCCATCGATAATTTGCACGAATACGTGCCATTCGATGTTTCCAATCGTTGTGCATCAACGGTAGGTAAGCATACCGTTGATTCAAAGCGATTGGAAATTCCGAACATAACGTATTCGTGCAAATTATCGATAGAAAGAACGATTGCGGGAGCTGGGAAGTGAATCCTTACCTAACGTTGATGCAAAACGATTGGAAACATCGAATAGCACGTATTCGTGCAAATTATCTATGGAAAGAACGATTGCGGTAGCCGGGAAGTGAATCCTTACCTACAGTCGATGAAAAACAATTGCAAACATCGAACATTACGTATTCGTGCAAATTATCCATAGAAAGAACGATTGCGGGAGCTGGGAAGTGAATCCTTACCTAACGTTGATGCAAAACGATTGCAAACATCGAACATTACGTATTCGTGTAAATTATCCATAGAAAGAACGTTTGCGGGAGCTGGGAAGTGAATACTAACCTACCGTTGATGCAAAACGATTGGAAACATCGAATAGCACGTATTCGTGCAAATTATCGATGGTAAGAACGATTGCGGGAGCCGGGAAGTGAATCCTTACCTACCGTTGATGCAAAACGATTGAAAAATCGAACATTACGTATTCGTGCTAATTATCGATAGAAACAACGATTGCGGGAGCTGGGAAGTGAATCCTTACCTACCGTCGATGCAAAACGATTGGAAACATCGAATAGCACGTATTCGTGCAAATTATCGATGGAAAGAACGATTGCGGGAGCCGGGAAGTGAATCCTTACCTAACGTTGATGCAAAACGATTGGAAACATCGAATAGCACGTATTCGTGCAAATTATCGATGGTAAGAACGATTGCGGGAGCCGGGAAGTGAATCCTTACCTACCGTCGATGCAAAACGATTGGAAACATCGAACATCACGTATTCGTGCCAATTATCCAATCGTTTTGCATCAACGTTAGGTAAGGATTCACTTCCCAGCTCCCGCAATCGTTGTTTCTATCGATAATTAGCACGAATACGTAATGTTCGATTTTTCAATCGTTTTGCATCAACGGTAGGTAAGGATTCACTTCCCGGCTCCCGCAATCGTTCTTACCATCGATAATTTGCACGAATACGTGCTATTCGATGTTTCCAATCGTTTTGCATCAACGGTAGGTTAGTATTCACTTCCCAGCTCCCGCAAACGTTCTTTCTATGGATAATTTACACGAATACGTAATGTTCGATGTTTGCAATCGTTTTGCATCAACGTTAGGTAAGGATTCACTTCCCAGCTCCCGCAATCGTTCTTTCTATGGATAATTTGCACGAATACGTAATGTTCGATGTTTGCAATTGTTTTTCATCGACTGTAGGTAAGGATTCACTTCCCGGCTACCGCAATCGTTCTTTCCATAGATAATTTGCACGAATACGTGCTATTCGATGTTTCCAATCGTTTTGCATCAACGTTAGGTAAGGATTCACTTCCCAGCTCCCGCAATCGTTCTTTCTATCGATAATTTGCACGAATACGTTATGTTCGGAATTTCCAATCGCTTTGAATCAACGGTATGCTTACCTACCGTTGATGCACAACGATTGGAAACATCGAATGGCACGTATTCGTGCAAATTATCGATGGAAAGAACCATTGCGGGAGCTGGGAAGTGAATCCTTACCTACCGTCGATGCAAAACGATTGGAAACATCGAATGGCACGTATTCGTGCAAATTATCGATGGAAAGAACCATTGCGGGAGCTGGGAAGTGAATCCTTACCTACCGTCGATGCAAAACGATTGGATAATTGGCACGAATACGTGATGTTCGATGTTTCCAATCGTTTTGCATCAACGTTAGGTAAGGATTCACTTCCCGGCTCCCGCAATCGTTCTTTCCATAGATAATTTGCACGAATACGTGCTATTCGATGTTTCCAATCGTTTTGCATCAACGCTAGGTAAGGATTCACTTCCCAGCTCCCGCAATCGTTCTTTCCATCGATAATTTGCACGAATACGTGATGTTCGATGTTTCCAATCGTTTTGCATCGACGGTAGGTAAGGATTCACTTCCCAGCTCCCGCAATCGTTGTTTCTATCGATAATTAGCACGAATACGTAATGTTCGATGTTTTCAATCGTTTTGCATCAACGGTAGGTAAGGATTCACTTCCCGGCTCCCGCAATCGTTCTTACCATCGATAATTTGCACGAATACGTGCTATTCGAAGTTTCCAATCGTTTTGCATCGACGGTAGGTAAGGATTCACTTCCCAGCTCCCGCAATCGTTCTTTCTATCGATAATTTGCACGAATACGTTATGTTCGATGTTTCCAATCGTTTTGCATCAACGTTAGGTAAGCATTCACTTCCCGGCTCCCGCAATCGTTCTTTCCATCGATAATTTGCACGAATACGTGCTATTCGATGTTTCCAATCGTTTTGCATCGACGGTAGGTAAGGATTCACTTCCCAGCTCCCGCATCGTTCTTTCTATCGATAATTTGCACGAATACGTAATGTTCGATATTTCCAATCGTTTTGCATCAACGGTATGCTTACCTACCGTTGATGCAAAACGATTGGAAACATCGAATGGCACGTATTCGTGCAAATTATCGATGGAAAGAACGATTGCGGGAGCTGGGAAGTGAATCCTTACCTAACGTTGATGCAAAACGATTGGAAACATCGAACATCACGTATTCGTGCAAATTATCGATGGAAAGAACGATTGCGGGAACCGGGAAGTGAATCCTTACCTACCGTCGATGCAAAACGATTGGATAATTGGCACGAATACGTGATGTTCGATGTTTCCAATCGTTTTGCATCAACGTTAGGTAAGGATTCACTTCCCGGCTCCCGCAATCGTTCTTTCCATAGATAATTTGCACGAATACGTGCTATTCGATGTTTCCAATCGTTTTGCATCAACGCTAGGTAAGGATTCACTTCCCAGCTCCCGCAATCGTTCTTTCCATCGATAATTTGCACGAATACGTGATGTTCGATGTTTCCAATCGTTTTGCATCGACGGTAGGTAAGGATTCACTTCCCAGCTCCCGCAATCGTTGTTTCTATCGATAATTAGCACGAATACGTAATGTTCGATGTTTTCAATCGTTTTGCATCAACGGTAGGTAAGGATTCACTTCCCGGCTCCCGCAATCGTTCTTACCATCGATAATTTGCACGAATACGTGCTATTCGAAGTTTCCAATCGTTTTGCATCGACGGTAGGTAAGGATTCACTTCCCAGCTCCCGCAATCGTTCTTTCTATCGATAATTTGCACGAATACGTGATGTTCGATGTTTCCAATCGTTTTGCATCAACGTTAGGTAAGGATTCACTTCCCGGTTCCCGCAATCGTTCTTTCCATCGATAATTTGCACGAATACGTGATGTTCGATGTTTCCAATCGTTTTGCATCAACGTTAGGTAAGGATTCACTTCCCAGCTCCCGCATCGTTCTTTCTATCGATAATTTGCACGAATACGTAATGTTCGATATTTCCAATCGTTTTGCATCAACGGTATGCTTACCTACCGTTGATGCAAAACGATTGGAAACATCGAATGGCACGTATTCGTGCAAATTATCGATGGAAAGAACGATTGCGGGAGCTGGGAAGTGAATCCTTACCTAACGTTGATGCAAAACGATTGGAAACATCGAACATCACGTATTCGTGCAAATTATCGATGGAAAGAACGATTGCGGGAACCGGGAAGTGAATCCTTACCTAACGTTGATGCAAAACGATTGGAAACATCGAACATCACGTATTCGTGCAAATTATCGATAGAAAGAACGATTGCGGGAGCTGGGAAGTGAATCCTTACCTACCGTCGATGCAAAACGATTGGAAACTTCGAATAGCACGTATTCGTGCAAATTATCGATGGTAAGAACGATTGCGGGAGCCGGGAAGTGAATCCTTACCTAACGTTGATGCAAAACGATTGGAAACATCGAATAGCACGTATTCGTGCAAATTATCGATGGTAAGAACGATTGCGGGAGCCGGGAAGTGAATCCTTACCTACCGTCGATGCAAAACGATTGGAAACATCGAACATCACGTATTCGTGCCAATTATCCAATCGTTTTGCATCAACGTTAGGTAAGGATTCACTTCCCGGTTCCCGCAATCGTTCTTTCCATCGATAATTTGCACGAATACGTGATGTTCGATGTTTCCAATCGTTTTGCATCAACGTTAGGTAAGGATTCACTTCCCAGCTCCCGCAATCGTTCTTTCTATGGATAATTTGCACGAATACGTGATGTTCGATGTTTCCAATCGTTTTTCATTGACGGTAGGTAAGGATTCACTTCCCGGCTCCCGCAATCGTTCTTTCCATCGATAATTTGCACGAATACGTGCTATTCGATGTTTCCAATCGTTTTGCATCAACGGTAGGTAAGCATACCGTTGATGCAAATCGATTGGAAATTTCGAACATCACGTATTCGTGCAAATTATCGATAGAAAGAACGATTGCGGGAGTTGGGAAGTGAATCCTTACTTACCGTCGATGCAAAACGATTGCAAACATCGAATAGCACGTATTCGTGCAAATTATCCATAGAAAGAACGATTGCGGGAGCTGGGAAGTGAATACTTACCTAACGTTGATGCAAAACGATTGGAAACATCGAACACCACGTATTCGTGCAAATTATCGATGGAAAGAACGATTGCGGGAGCCGGGAAGTGAATCCTTACCTACCGTTGATGCAAAACGATTGGATAATTGGCACGAATACGTGATATTCGATGTTTCCAATCGTTTTACATCGACGGTAGGTAAGGATTCACTTCCCAGCTCCCGCAATCGTTCTTTCCATCGATAATTTGCACGAATACGTAATGTTCGATGTTTCCAATCGTTTTGCAACGACGGTAGGTAAGGATTCACTTCCCAGCTCCCGCAATCGTTCTTTCTATCGATAATTTGCACGAATACGTAATGTTCGATATTTCCAATCGTTTTGCATCGACGGTAGGTAAGGATTCACTTCCCAGCTCCCGCAATCGTTCTTTCCATCGATAATTTGCACGAATACGTGCTATTCGATGTTTCCAATCGTTTTGCATCGACGGTAGGTAAGGATTCACTTCCCAGCTCCCGCAATCGTTGTTTCTATCGATAATTAGAACGAATACGTAATGTTCGATGTTTCCAATCGTTTTGCATCAACGTTAGGTAAGGATTCACTTCCCAGCTCCCGCAATCGTTCTTTCCATCGATAATTTGCACGAATACGTAATGTTCGATGTTTGCAATTGTTTTTCATCGACTGTAGGTAAGGATTCACTTCCCGGCTCCCGCAATCGTTCTTTCCATAGATAATTTGCACGAATACGTGCTATTCGATGTTTCCAATCGTTTTGCATCGACGGTAGGTAAGGATTCACTTCCCAGCTCCCGCAATTGTTGTTTCTATCGATAATTAGCACGAATACGTAATGTTCGATGTTTCCAATCGTTTTGCATCGACGGTAGGTAAGGATTCACTTCCCAGCTCCCGCAATGGTTCTTTCCATCGATAATTTGCACGAATACGTGCCATTCGATGTTTCCAATCGTTTTGCATCAACGTTAGGTAAGGATTCACTTCCCGGTTCCCGCAATCGTTCTTTCCATCGATAATTTGCACGAATACGTGCTATTCGATGTTTCCAATCGTTTTGCATCGACGGTAGGTAAGGATTCACTTCCCAGCTCCCGCAATCGTTGTTTCTATCGATAATTAGCACGAATACGTAATGTTCGATTTTTCAATCGTTTTGCATCAACGGTAGGTAAGGATTCACTTCCCGGCTCCCGCAATCGTTCTTACCATCGATAATTTGCACGAATACGTGCTATTCGATGTTTCCAATCGTTTTGCATCAACGGTAGGTTAGTATTCACTTCCCAGCTCCCGCAAACGTTCTTTCTATGGATAATTTACACGAATACGTAATGTTCGATGTTTGCAATCGTTTTGCATCAACGTTAGGTAAGGATTCACTTCCCAGCTCCCGCAATCGTTCTTTCTATGGATAATTTGCACGAATACGTAATGTTCGATGTTTGCAATTGTTTTTCATCGACTGTAGGTAAGGATTCACTTCCCGGCTACCGCAATCGTTCTTTCCATAGATAATTTGCACGAATACGTGCCATTCGATGTTTCCAATCGTTTTGCATCGACGGTAGGTAAGGATTCACTTCCCGGCTCCCGCAATCGTTCTTTCCATAGATAATTTGCACGAATACGTGCTATTCGATGTTTCCAATCGTTTTGCATCAACGCTAGGTAAGGATTCACTTCCCAGCTCCCGCAATCGTTCTTTCCATCGATAATTTGCACGAATACGTGATGTTCGATGTTTCCAATCGTTTTGCATCGACGGTAGGTAAGGATTCACTTCCCAGCTCCCGCAATCGTTGTTTCTATCGATAATTAGCACGAATACGTAATGTTCGATGTTTTCAATCGTTTTGCATCAACGGTAGGTAAGGATTCACTTCCCGGCTCCCGCAATCGTTCTTACCATCGATAATTTGCACGAATACGTGCTATTCGAAGTTTCCAATCGTTTTGCATCGACGGTAGGTAAGGATTCACTTCCCAGCTCCCGCAATCGTTCTTTCTATCGATAATTTGCACGAATACGTTATGTTCGATGTTTCCAATCGTTTTGCATCAACGTTAGGTAAGCATTCACTTCCCGGCTCCCGCAATCGTTCTTTCCATCGATAATTTGCACGAATACGTGCTATTCGATGTTTCCAATCGTTTTGCATCGACGGTAGGTAAGGATTCACTTCCCAGCTCCCGCATCGTTCTTTCTATCGATAATTTGCACGAATACGTAATGTTCGATATTTCCAATCGTTTTGCATCAACGGTATGCTTACCTACCGTTGATGCAAAACGATTGGAAACATCGAATGGCACGTATTCGTGCAAATTATCGATGGAAAGAACGATTGCGGGAGCTGGGAAGTGAATCCTTACCTAACGTTGATGCAAAACGATTGGAAACATCGAACATCACGTATTCGTGCAAATTATCGATGGAAAGAACGATTGCGGGAACCGGGAAGTGAATCCTTACCTAACGTTGATGCAAAACGATTGGAAACATCGAACATCACGTATTCGTGCAAATTATCGATAGAAAGAACGATTGCGGGAGCTGGGAAGTGAATCCTTACCTACCGTCGATGCAAAACGATTGGAAACTTCGAATAGCACGTATTCGTGCAAATTATCGATGGTAAGAACGATTGCGGGAGCCGGGAAGTGAATCCTTACCTACCGTTGATGCAAAACGATTGAAAACATCGAACATTACGTATTCGTGCTAATTATCGATAGAAACAACGATTGCGGGAGCTGGGAAGTGAATCCTTACCTACCGTCGATGCAAAACGATTGGAAACATCGAACATCACGTATTCGTGCAAATTATCGATGGAAAGAACGATTGCGGGAGCTGGGAAGTGAATCCTTACCTAGCGTTGATGCAAAACGATTGGAAACATCGAATAGCACGTATTCGTGCAAATTATCTATGGAAAGAACGATTGCGGTAGCCGGGAAGTGAATCCTTACCTACAGTCGATGAAAAACAATTGCAAACATCGAACATTACGTATTCGTGCAAATTATCCATAGAAAGAACGATTGCGGGAGCTGGGAAGTGAATCCTTACCTAACGTTGATGCAAAACGATTGCAAACATCGAACATTACGTATTCGTGTAAATTATCCATAGAAAGAACGTTTGCGGGAGCTGGGAAGTGAATACTAACCTACCGTTGATGCAAAACGATTGGAAACATCGAATAGCACGTATTCGTGCAAATTATCGATGGTAAGAACGATTGCGGGAGCCGGGAAGTGAATCCTTACCTACCGTTGATGCAAAACGATTGAAAAATCGAACATTACGTATTCGTGCTAATTATCGATAGAAACAACGATTGCGGGAGCTGGGAAGTGAATCCTTACCTACCGTCGATGCAAAACGATTGGAAACATCGAATAGCACGTATTCGTGCAAATTATCGATGGAAAGAACGATTGCGGGAGCCGGGAAGTGAATCCTTACCTAACGTTGATGCAAAACGATTGGAAACATCGAATAGCACGTATTCGTGCAAATTATCGATGGTAAGAACGATTGCGGGAGCCGGGAAGTGAATCCTTACCTACCGTCGATGCAAAACGATTGGAAACATCGAACATCACGTATTCGTGCCAATTATCCAATCGTTTTGCATCAACGTTAGGTAAGGATTCACTTCCCGGTTCCCGCAATCGTTCTTTCCATCGATAATTTGCATGAATACGTGATGTTCGATGTTTCCAATCGTTTTGCATCAACGTTAGGTAAGGATTCACTTCCCAGCTCCCGCAATCGTTCTTTCTATGGATAATTTGCACGAATACGTAATGTTCGATGTTTGCAATCGTTTTGCATCGACTGTAGGTAAGGATTCACTTCCCAGCTCCCGCAATCGTTCTTTCTATCGATAATTTGCACGAATACGTGATGTTCGATGTTTCCAATCGTTTTGCATCAACGTTAGGTAAGGATCCACTTCCCGGCTCCCGCAATCGTTCTTTCCATCGATAATTTGCACGAATACGTGCTATTCGATGTTTCCAATCGTTTTGCATCGACGGTAGGTAAGGATTCACTTCCCAGCTCCCGCAATCGTTCTTTCCATCGATAATTTGCACGAATACGTGCCATTCGATGTTTCCAATCGTTTTGCATCAACGGTAGGTAAGCATACCGTTGATGCAAAACGATTGGAAATATCGAACATTACGTATTCGTGCAAATTATCGATAGAAAGAACGATGCGGGAGCTGGGAAGTGAATCCTTACCTACCGTCGATGCAAAACGATTGGAAACATCGAATAGCACGTATTCGTGCAAATTATCGATGGAAAGAACGATTGCGGGAGCCGGGAAGTGAATGCTTACCTAACGTTGATGCAAAACGATTGGAAACATCGAACATCACGTATTCGTGCAAATTATCGATAGAAAGATCGATTGCGGGACCTGGGAAGTGAATCCTTACCTACCGTCGATGCAAAACGATTGGATAATTGGCACGAAAACGTGATGTTCGATGTTTCCAATCGTTTTGCATCAACGTTAGGTAAGGATTCACTTCCCGGCTCCCGCAATCGTTCTTTCCATCGATAATTTGCACGAATACGTGCTATTCGATGTTTCCAATCGTTTTGCATCGACGTTAGGTAGGGATTCACTTCCCGGCTCCCGCAATCGTTCTTTCTATCGATAATTGGCACGAATACGTGATGTTCGATGTTTCCAATCGTTTTGCATCAACGTTAGGTAAGGATTCACTTCCCGGTTCCCGCAATCGTTCTTTCCATCGATAATTTGCACGAATACGTGCTATTCGATGTTTCCAATCGTTTTGCATCGACGGTAGGTAAGGATTCACTTCCCAGCTCCCGCAATCGTTGTTTCTATCGATAATTAGCACGAATACGTAATGTTCGATGTTTTCAATCGTTTTGCATCAACGGTAGGTAAGGATTCACTTCCCGGCTCCCGCAATCGTTCTTACCATCGATAATTTGCACGAATACGTGCTATTCGAAGTTTCCAATCGTTTTGCATCGACGGTAGGTAAGGATTCACTTCCCAGCTCCCGCAATCGTTCTTTCTATCGATAATTTGCACGAATACGTTATGTTCGATGTTTCCAATCGTTTTGCATCAACGTTAGGTAAGCATTCACTTCCCGGCTCCCGCAATCGTTCTTTCCATCGATAATTTGCACGAATACGTGCTATTCGATGTTTCCAATCGTTTTGCATCGACGGTAGGTAAGGATTCACTTCCCAGCTCCCGCATCGTTCTTTCTATCGATAATTTGCACGAATACGTAATGTTCGATATTTCCAATCGTTTTGCATCAACGGTATGCTTACCTACCGTTGATGCAAAACGATTGGAAACATCGAATGGCACGTATTCGTGCAAATTATCGATGGAAAGAACGATTGCGGGAGCTGGGAAGTGAATCCTTACCTAACGTTGATGCAAAACGATTGGAAACATCGAACATCACGTATTCGTGCAAATTATCGATGGAAAGAACGATTGCGGGAACCGGGAAGTGAATCCTTACCTAACGTTGATGCAAAACGATTGGAAACATCGAACATCACGTATTCGTGCAAATTATCGATAGAAAGAACGATTGCGGGAGCTGGGAAGTGAATCCTTACCTACCGTCGATGCAAAACGATTGGAAACTTCGAATAGCACGTATTCGTGCAAATTATCGATGGTAAGAACGATTGCGGGAGCCGGGAAGTGAATCCTTACCTACCGTTGATGCAAAACGATTGAAAACATCGAACATTACGTATTCGTGCTAATTATCGATAGAAACAACGATTGCGGGAGCTGGGAAGTGAATCCTTACCTACCGTCGATGCAAAACGATTGGAAACATCGAACATCACGTATTCGTGCAAATTATCGATGGAAAGAACGATTGCGGGAGCTGGGAAGTGAATCCTTACCTAGCGTTGATGCAAAACGATTGGAAACATCGAATAGCACGTATTCGTGCAAATTATCTATGGAAAGAACGATTGCGGTAGCCGGGAAGTGAATCCTTACCTACAGTCGATGAAAAACAATTGCAAACATCGAACATTACGTATTCGTGCAAATTATCCATAGAAAGAACGATTGCGGGAGCTGGGAAGTGAATCCTTACCTAACGTTGATGCAAAACGATTGCAAACATCGAACATTACGTATTCGTGTAAATTATCCATAGAAAGAACGTTTGCGGGAGCTGGGAAGTGAATACTAACCTACCGTTGATGCAAAACGATTGGAAACATCGAATAGCACGTATTCGTGCAAATTATCGATGGTAAGAACGATTGCGGGAGCCGGGAAGTGAATCCTTACCTACCGTTGATGCAAAACGATTGAAAAATCGAACATTACGTATTCGTGCTAATTATCGATAGAAACAACGATTGCGGGAGCCGGGAAGTGAATCCTTACCTAACGTTGATGCAAAACGATTGGAAACATCGAATAGCACGTATTCGTGCAAATTATCGATGGTAAGAACGATTGCGGGAGCCGGGAAGTGAATCCTTACCTACCGTCGATGCAAAACGATTGGAAACATCGAACATCACGTATTCGTGCCAATTATCCAATCGTTTTGCATCAACGTTAGGTAAGGATTCACTTCCCGGTTCCCGCAATCGTTCTTTCCATCGATAATTTGCATGAATACGTGATGTTCGATGTTTCCAATCGTTTTGCATCAACGTTAGGTAAGGATTCACTTCCCAGCTCCCGCAATCGTTCTTTCTATGGATAATTTGCACGAATACGTAATGTTCGATGTTTGCAATCGTTTTGCATCGACTGTAGGTAAGGATTCACTTCCCAGCTCCCGCAATCGTTCTTTCTATCGATAATTTGCACGAATACGTGATGTTCGATGTTTCCAATCGTTTTGCATCAACGTTAGGTAAGGATCCACTTCCCGGCTCCCGCAATCGTTCTTTCCATCGATAATTTGCACGAATACGTGCTATTCGATGTTTCCAATCGTTTTGCATCGACGGTAGGTAAGGATTCACTTCCCAGCTCCCGCAATCGTTCTTTCCATCGATAATTTGCACGAATACGTGCCATTCGATGTTTCCAATCGTTTTGCATCAACGGTAGGTAAGCATACCGTTGATGCAAAACGATTGGAAATATCGAACATTACGTATTCGTGCAAATTATCGATAGAAAGAACGATGCGGGAGCTGGGAAGTGAATCCTTACCTACCGTCGATGCAAAACGATTGGAAACATCGAATAGCACGTATTCGTGCAAATTATCGATGGAAAGAACGATTGCGGGAGCCGGGAAGTGAATGCTTACCTAACGTTGATGCAAAACGATTGGAAACATCGAACATCACGTATTCGTGCAAATTATCGATAGAAAGATCGATTGCGGGACCTGGGAAGTGAATCCTTACCTACCGTCGATGCAAAACGATTGGATAATTGGCACGAAAACGTGATGTTCGATGTTTCCAATCGTTTTGCATCAACGTTAGGTAAGGATTCACTTCCCGGCTCCCGCAATCGTTCTTTCCATCGATAATTTGCACGAATACGTGCTATTCGATGTTTCCAATCGTTTTGCATCGACGTTAGGTAGGGATTCACTTCCCGGCTCCCGCAATCGTTCTTTCTATCGATAATTGGCACGAATACGTGATGTTCGATGTTTCCAATCGTTTTGCATCAACGTTAGGTAAGGATTCACTTCCCGGTTCCCGCAATCGTTCTTTCCATCGATAATTTGCACGAATACGTGCTATTCGATGTTTCCAATCGTTTTGCATCGACGGTAGGTAAGGATTCACTTCCCAGCTCCCGCAATCGTTCTTTCTATCGATAATTAGCACGAATACGTGCTATTCGATGTTTCCAATCGTTTTGCATCGACGGTAGGTAAGGATTCACTTCCCAGCTCCCGCAATCGTTCTTTCCATCGATAATTTGCACGAATACGTGCCATTCGATGTTTCCAATCGTTTTGCATCAACGGTAGGTAAGCATACCGTTGATGCAAAACGATTGGAAATATCGAACATTACGTATTCGTGCAAATTATCGATAGAAAGAACGATGCGGGAGCTGGGAAGTGAATCCTTACCTACCGTCGATGCAAAACGATTGGAAACATCGAATAGCACGTATTCGTGCAAATTATCGATGGAAAGAACGATTGCGGGAGCCGGGAAGTGAATGCTTACCTAACGTTGATGCAAAACGATTGGAAACATCGAACATCACGTATTCGTGCAAATTATCGATAGAAAGATCGATTGCGGGACCTGGGAAGTGAATCCTTACCTACCGTCGATGCAAAACGATTGGATAATTGGCACGAAAACGTGATGTTCGATGTTTCCAATCGTTTTGCATCAACGTTAGGTAAGGATTCACTTCCCGGCTCCCGCAATCGTTCTTTCCATCGATAATTTGCACGAATACGTGCTATTCGATGTTTCCAATCGTTTTGCATCGACGTTAGGTAGGGATTCACTTCCCGGCTCCCGCAATCGTTCTTTCTATCGATAATTGGCACGAATACGTGATGTTCGATGTTTCCAATCGTTTTGCATCAACGTTAGGTAAGGATTCACTTCCCGGTTCCCGCAATCGTTCTTTCCATCGATAATTTGCACGAATACGTGCTATTCGATGTTTCCAATCGTTTTGCATCGACGGTAGGTAAGGATTCACTTCCCAGCTCCCGCAATCGTTCTTTCTATCGATAATTAGCACGAATACGTAATGTTCGATATTTCAATCGTTTTGCATCAACGGTAGGTAAGGATTCACTTCCCGGCTCCCGCAATCGTTCTTACCATCGATAATTTGCACGAATACGTGCTATTCGATGTTTCCAATCGTTTTGCATCAACGGTAGGTAAGTATTCACTTCCCAGCTCCCGCAATCGTTCTTTCTATGGATAATTTGCACGAATACGTAATGTTCGATGTTTGCAATCGTTTTGCATCGACTGTAGGTAAGGATTCACTTCCCAGCTCCCGCAATCGTTCTTTCTATCGATAATTTGCACGAATACGTGATGTTCGATGTTTCCAATCGTTTTGCATCAACGTTAGGTAAGGATCCACTTCCCGGCTCCCGCAATCGTTCTTTCCATCGATAATTTGCACGAATACGTGCTATTCGATGTTTCCAATCGTTTTGCATCGACGTTAGGTAAGGATTCACTTCCCGGCTCCCGCAATCGTTCTTTCTATCGATAATTGGCACGAATACGTGATGTTCGATGTTTCCAATCGTTTTTCATTGACGGTAGGTAAGGATTCACTTCCCGGCTCCCGCAATCGTTCTTTCCATCGATAATTTGCACGAATACGTGCTATTCGATGTTTCCAATCGTTTTGCATCAACGGTAGGTAAGCATACCGTTGATGCAAATCGATTGGAAATTTCGAACATCACGTATTCGTGCAAATTATCGATAGAAAGAACGATTGCGGGAGTTGGGAAGTGAATCCTTACTTACCGTCGATGCAAAACGATTGCAAACATCGAATAGCACGTATTCGTGCAAATTATCCATAGAAAGAACGATTGCGGGAGCTGGGAAGTGAATACTTACCTAACGTTGATGCAAAACGATTGGAAACATCGAACACCACGTATTCGTGCAAATTATCGATGGAAAGAACGATTGCGGGAGCCGGGAAGTGAATCCTTACCTACCGTTGATGCAAAACGATTGGATAATTGGCACGAATACGTGATATTCGATGTTTCCAATCGTTTTGCATCGACGGTAGGTAAGGATTCACTTCCCAGCTCCCGCAATCGTTCTTTCTATCGATAATTTGCACGAATACGTAATGTTCGATTTTTCAATCGTTTTGCATCAGCGGTAGGTAAGGATTCACTTCCCGGCTCCCGCAATCGTTCTTACCATCGATAATTTGCACGAATACGTGCTATTCGATGTTTCCAATCGTTTTGCATCAACGGTAGGTTAGTATTCACTTCCTAGCTCCCGCAAACGTTCTTTCTATGGATAATTTACACGAATACGTAATGTTCGATGTTTGCAATCGTTTTGCATCAACGTTAGGTAAGGATTCACTTCCCAGCTCCCTACTGCTTACCCTAATGCTTACCTACCGTTGATGCAAAACGATTGGAAATATCGAACATTACGTATTCGTGCAAATTATCGATAGAAAGAACGATGCGGGAGCTGGGAAGTGAATCCTTACCTACCGTCGATGCAAAACGATTGGAAACATCGAATAGCACGTATTCGTGCAAATTATCGATGGAAAGAACGATTGCGGGAGCCGGGAAGTGAATGCTTACCTAACGTTGATGCAAAACGATTGGAAACATCGAACATAACGTATTCGTGCAAATTATCGATAGAAAGAACGATTGCGGGAGCTGGGAAGTGAATCCTTACCTACCGTCGATGCAAAACGATTGGAAACTTCGAATAGCACGTATTCGTGCAAATTATCGATGGTAAGAACGATTGCGGGAGCCGGGAAGTGAATCCTTACCTACCGTTGATGCAAAACGATTGAAAACATCGAACATTACGTATTCGTGCTAATTATCGATAGAAACAACGATTGCGGGAGCTGGGAAGTGAATCCTTACCTACCGTCGATGCAAAACGATTGGAAACATCGAACATCACGTATTCGTGCAAATTATCGATGGAAAGAACGATTGCGGGAGCTGGGAAGTGAATCCTTACCTAGCGTTGATGCAAAACGATTGGAAACATCGAATAGCACGTATTCGTGCAAATTATCTATGGAAAGAACGATTGCGGGAGCCGGGAAGTGAATCCTTACCTAACGTTGATGCAAAACGATTGGAAACATCGAACATCACGTATTCGTGCCAATTATCCAATCGTTTTGCATCGACGGTAGGTAAGGATTCACTTCCCAGCTCCCGCAATGGTTCTTTCCATCGATAATTTGCACGAATACGTGCCATTCGATGTTTCCAATCGTTTTGCATCGACGGTAGGTAAGGATTCACTTCCCAGCTCCCGCAATGGTTCTTTCCACCGATAATTTGCACGAATACGTGCCATTCGATGTTTCCAATCGTTGTGCATCAACGGTAGGTAAGCATACCGTTGATTCAAAGCGATTGGAAATTCCGAACATAACGTATTCGTGCAAATTATCCATAGAAAGAACGATTGCGGGAGCCGGGAAGTGATTCCTTACCTACCGTTGATGCAAAACGATTGCAAACATCGAACATTACGTATTCGTGCAAATTATCCATAGAAAGAACGTTTGCCGGAGCTGGGAAGTGAATACTTACCTACCGTTGATGCAAAACGATTGGAAACATCGAATAGCACGTATTCGTGCAAATTATCGATGGTAAGAACGATTGCGGGAGCCGGGATGTGAATCCTTACCTAACGTTGATGCAAAACGATTGGAAACATCGAACATCACGTATTCGTGCAAATTATCGATAGAAAGAACGATTGCGGGAGCTGGGAAGTGAATCCTTACCTAACGTTGATGCAAAACAATTGCAAACATCGAACATTACGTATTCGTGTAAATTATCCATAGAAAGAACGTTTGCGGGAGCTGGGAAGTGAATACTTACCTACCGTTGATGCAAAACGATTGGAAACATCGAATAGCACGTATTCGTGCAAATTATCGATGGTAAGAACGATTGCGGGAGCCGGGAAGTGAATCCTTACCTACCGTTGATGCAAAACGATTGAAAAATCGAACATTACGTATTCGTGCTAATTATCGATAGAAACAACGATTGCGGCAGCTGGGAAGTGAATCCTTACCTACCGTCGATGCAAAACGATTGCAAACATCGAATAGCACGTATTCGTGCAAATTATCGATGGAAAGAACGATTGCGGGAGCCGGGAAGTGAATCCTTACCTAACGTTGATGCAAAACGATTGGAAACAACGAATAGCACGTATTCGTGCAAATTATCGATGGTAAGAACGATTGCGGGAGCCGGGAAGTGAATCCTTACCTACCGTCGATGCAAAACGATTGGAAACATCGAACATCACGTATTCGTGCAAATTATCGATAGAAAGATCGATTGCGGGACCTGGGAAGTGAATCCTTACCTACCGTCGATGCAAAACGATTGGATAATTGGCACGAATACGTGATGTTCGATGTTTCCAATCGTTTTGCATCAACGTTAGGTAAGGATTCACTTCCCGGCTCCCGCAATCGTTCTTTCCATCGATAATTTGCACGAATACGTGCTATTCGATGTTTCCAATCGTTTTGCATCGACGTTAGGTAAGGATTCACTTCCCGGCTCCCGCAATCGTTCTTTCTATCGATAATTGGCACGAATACGTGATGTTCGATGTTTCCAATCGTTTTGCATCAACGTTAGGTAAGGATTCACTTCCCGGTTCCCGCAATCGTTCTTTCCATCGATAATTAGCACGAATACGTGATGTTCGATGTTTCCAATCGTTTTGCATCGACGGTAGGTAAGGATTCACTTCCCAGCTCCCGCAATCGTTCTTTCTATCGATAATTAGCACGAATACGTAATGTTCGATGTTTTCAATCGTTTTGCATCAACGGTAGGTAAGGATTCACTTCCCGGCTCCCGCAATCGTTCTTACCATCGATAATTTGCACGAATACGTGCTATTCGATGTTTCCAATCGTTTTGCATCAACGGTAGGTAAGTATTCACTTCCCAGCTCCCGCAATCGTTCTTTCTATGGATAATTTGCACGAATACGTAATGTTCGATGTTTGCAATCGTTTTGCATCGACTGTAGGTAAGGATTCACTTCCCAGCTCCCGCAATCGTTCTTTCTATCGATAATTTGCACGAATACGTGATGTTCGATGTTTCCAATCGTTTTGCATCAACGTTAGGTAAGGATCCACTTCCCGGCTCCCGCAATCGTTCTTTCCATCGATAATTTGCACGAATACGTGCTATTCGATGTTTCCAATCGTTTTGCATCGACGTTAGGTAAGGATTCACTTCCCGGCTCCCGCAATCGTTCTTTCTATCGATAATTGGCACGAATACGTGATGTTCGATGTTTCCAATCGTTTTTCATTGACGGTAGGTAAGGATTCACTTCCCGGCTCCCGCAATCGTTCTTTCCATCGATAATTTGCACGAATACGTGCTATTCGATGTTTCCAATCGTTTTGCATCAACGGTAGGTAAGCATACCGTTGATGCAAATCGATTGGAAATTTCGAACATCACGTATTCGTGCAAATTATCGATAGAAAGAACGATTGCGGGAGTTGGGAAGTGAATCCTTACTTACCGTCGATGCAAAACGATTGCAAACATCGAATAGCACGTATTCGTGCAAATTATCCATAGAAAGAACGATTGCGGGAGCTGGGAAGTGAATACTTACCTAACGTTGATGCAAAACGATTGGAAACATCGAACACCACGTATTCGTGCAAATTATCGATGGAAAGAACGATTGCGGGAGCCGGGAAGTGAATCCTTACCTACCGTTGATGCAAAACGATTGGATAATTGGCACGAATACGTGATATTCGATGTTTCCAATCGTTTTGCATCGACGGTAGGTAAGAATTCACTTCCCAGCTCCCGCAATCGTTCTTTCTATCGATAATTTGCACGAATACGTAATGTTCGATTTTTCAATCGTTTTGCATCAGCGGTAGGTAAGGATTCACTTCCCGGCTCCCGCAATCGTTCTTACCATCGATAATTTGCACGAATACGTGCTATTCGATGTTTCCAATCGTTTTGCATCAACGGTAGGTTAGTATTCACTTCCCAGCTCCCGCAAACGTTCTTTCTATGGATAATTTACACGAATACGTAATGTTCGATGTTTGCAATCGTTTTGCATCAACGTTAGGTAAGGATTCACTTCCCAGCTCCCTACTGCTTACCCTAATGCTTACCTACCGTTGATGCAAAACGATTGGAAATATCGAACATTACGTATTCGTGCAAATTATCGATAGAAAGAACGATGCGGGAGCTGGGAAGTGAATCCTTACCTACCGTCGATGCAAAACGATTGGAAACATCGAATAGCACGTATTCGTGCAAATTATCGATGGAAAGAACGATTGCGGGAGCCGGGAAGTGAATGCTTACCTAACGTTGATGCAAAACGATTGGAAACATCGAACATAACGTATTCGTGCAAATTATCGATAGAAAGAACGATTGCGGGAGCTGGGAAGTGAATCCTTACCTACCGTCGATGCAAAACGATTGGAAACTTCGAATAGCACGTATTCGTGCAAATTATCGATGGTAAGAACGATTGCGGGAGCCGGGAAGTGAATCCTTACCTACCGTTGATGCAAAACGATTGAAAACATCGAACATTACGTATTCGTGCTAATTATCGATAGAAACAACGATTGCGGGAGCTGGGAAGTGAATCCTTACCTACCGTCGATGCAAAACGATTGGAAACATCGAACATCACGTATTCGTGCAAATTATCGATGGAAAGAACGATTGCGGGAGCTGGGAAGTGAATCCTTACCTAGCGTTGATGCAAAACGATTGGAAACATCGAATAGCACGTATTCGTGCAAATTATCTATGGAAAGAACGATTGCGGGAGCCGGGAAGTGAATCCTTACCTAACGTTGATGCAAAACGATTGGAAACATCGAACATCACGTATTCGTGCCAATTATCCAATCGTTTTGCATCGACGGTAGGTAAGGATTCACTTCCCAGCTCCCGCAATGGTTCTTTCCATCGATAATTTGCACGAATACGTGCCATTCGATGTTTCCAATCGTTTTGCATCGACGGTAGGTAAGGATTCACTTCCCAGCTCCCGCAATGGTTCTTTCCACCGATAATTTGCACGAATACGTGCCATTCGATGTTTCCAATCGTTGTGCATCAACGGTAGGTAAGCATACCGTTGATTCAAAGCGATTGGAAATTCCGAACATAACGTATTCGTGCAAATTATCCATAGAAAGAACGATTGCGGGAGCCGGGAAGTGATTCCTTACCTACCGTTGATGCAAAACGATTGCAAACATCGAACATTACGTATTCGTGCAAATTATCCATAGAAAGAACGTTTGCCGGAGCTGGGAAGTGAATACTTACCTACCGTTGATGCAAAACGATTGGAAACATCGAATAGCACGTATTCGTGCAAATTATCGATGGTAAGAACGATTGCGGGAGCCGGGATGTGAATCCTTACCTAACGTTGATGCAAAACGATTGGAAACATCGAACATCACGTATTCGTGCAAATTATCGATAGAAAGAACGATTGCGGGAGCTGGGAAGTGAATCCTTACCTAACGTTGATGCAAAACAATTGCAAACATCGAACATTACGTATTCGTGTAAATTATCCATAGAAAGAACGTTTGCGGGAGCTGGGAAGTGAATACTTACCTACCGTTGATGCAAAACGATTGGAAACATCGAATAGCACGTATTCGTGCAAATTATCGATGGTAAGAACGATTGCGGGAGCCGGGAAGTGAATCCTTACCTACCGTTGATGCAAAACGATTGAAAAATCGAACATTACGTATTCGTGCTAATTATCGATAGAAACAACGATTGCGGCAGCTGGGAAGTGAATCCTTACCTACCGTCGATGCAAAACGATTGCAAACATCGAATAGCACGTATTCGTGCAAATTATCGATGGAAAGAACGATTGCGGGAGCCGGGAAGTGAATCCTTACCTAACGTTGATGCAAAACGATTGGAAACAACGAATAGCACGTATTCGTGCAAATTATCGATGGTAAGAACGATTGCGGGAGCCGGGAAGTGAATCCTTACCTACCGTCGATGCAAAACGATTGGAAACATCGAACATCACGTATTCGTGCAAATTATCGATAGAAAGATCGATTGCGGGACCTGGGAAGTGAATCCTTACCTACCGTCGATGCAAAACGATTGGATAATTGGCACGAATACGTGATGTTCGATGTTTCCAATCGTTTTGCATCAACGTTAGGTAAGGATTCACTTCCCGGCTCCCGCAATCGTTCTTTCCATCGATAATTTGCACGAATACGTGCTATTCGATGTTTCCAATCGTTTTGCATCGACGTTAGGTAAGGATTCACTTCCCGGCTCCCGCAATCGTTCTTTCTATCGATAATTGGCACGAATACGTGATGTTCGATGTTTCCAATCGTTTTGCATCAACGTTAGGTAAGGATTCACTTCCCGGTTCCCGCAATCGTTCTTTCCATCGATAATTAGCACGAATACGTGATGTTCGATGTTTCCAATCGTTTTGCATCAACGTTAGGTAAGGATTCACTTCCCAGCTCCTGCAATCGTTCTTTCCATCGATAATTTGCACGAATACGTGCCATTCGATGTTTCCAATCGTTTTGCATCAACGGTAGGTAAGCATACCGTTGATGCAAAACGATTGGAAATATCGAACATTACGTATTCGTGCAAATTATCGATAGAAAGAACGATGCGGGAGCTGGGAAGTGAATCCTTACCTACCGTCGATGCAAAACGATTGGAAACATCGAATAGCACGTATTCGTGCAAATTATCGATGGAAAGAACGATTGCGGGAGCTGGGAAGTGAATACTTACCTAACGTTGATGCAAAACGATTGGAAACATCGAACACCACGTATTCGTGCAAATTATCGATGGAAAGAACGATTGCGGGAGCCGGGAAGTGAATCCTTACCTACCGTTGATGCAAAACGATTGGATAATTGGCACGAATACGTGATATTCGATGTTTCCAATCGTTTTGCATCGACGGTAGGTAAGGATTCACTTCCCAGCTCCCGCAATCGTTCTTTCTATCGATAATTTGCACGAATACGTAATGTTCGATTTTTCAATCGTTTTGCATCAGCGGTAGGTAAGGATTCACTTCCCGGCTCCCGCAATCGTTCTTACCATCGATAATTTGCACGAATACGTGCTATTCGATGTTTCCAATCGTTTTGCATCAACGGTAGGTTAGTATTCACTTCCCAGCTCCCGCAAACGTTCTTTCTATGGATAATTTACACGAATACGTAATGTTCGATGTTTGCAATCGTTTTGCATCAACGTTAGGTAAGGATTCACTTCCCAGCTCCCTACTGCTTACCCTAATGCTTACCTACCGTTGATGCAAAACGATTGGAAATATCGAACATTACGTATTCGTGCAAATTATCGATAGAAAGAACGATGCGGGAGCTGGGAAGTGAATCCTTACCTACCGTCGATGCAAAACGATTGGAAACATCGAATAGCACGTATTCGTGCAAATTATCGATGGAAAGAACGATTGCGGGAGCCGGGAAGTGAATGCTTACCTAACGTTGATGCAAAACGATTGGAAACATCGAACATAACGTATTCGTGCAAATTATCGATAGAAAGAACGATTGCGGGAGCTGGGAAGTGAATCCTTACCTACCGTCGATGCAAAACGATTGGAAACTTCGAATAGCACGTATTCGTGCAAATTATCGATGGTAAGAACGATTGCGGGAGCCGGGAAGTGAATCCTTACCTACCGTTGATGCAAAACGATTGAAAACATCGAACATTACGTATTCGTGCTAATTATCGATAGAAACAACGATTGCGGGAGCTGGGAAGTGAATCCTTACCTACCGTCGATGCAAAACGATTGGAAACATCGAACATCACGTATTCGTGCAAATTATCGATGGAAAGAACGATTGCGGGAGCTGGGAAGTGAATCCTTACCTAGCGTTGATGCAAAACGATTGGAAACATCGAATAGCACGTATTCGTGCAAATTATCTATGGAAAGAACGATTGCGGGAGCCGGGAAGTGAATCCTTACCTAACGTTGATGCAAAACGATTGGAAACATCGAACATCACGTATTCGTGCCAATTATCCAATCGTTTTGCATCGACGGTAGGTAAGGATTCACTTCCCAGCTCCCGCAATGGTTCTTTCCATCGATAATTTGCACGAATACGTGCCATTCGATGTTTCCAATCGTTTTGCATCGACGGTAGGTAAGGATTCACTTCCCAGCTCCCGCAATGGTTCTTTCCACCGATAATTTGCACGAATACGTGCCATTCGATGTTTCCAATCGTTGTGCATCAACGGTAGGTAAGCATACCGTTGATTCAAAGCGATTGGAAATTCCGAACATAACGTATTCGTGCAAATTATCCATAGAAAGAACGATTGCGGGAGCCGGGAAGTGATTCCTTACCTACCGTTGATGCAAAACGATTGCAAACATCGAACATTACGTATTCGTGCAAATTATCCATAGAAAGAACGTTTGCCGGAGCTGGGAAGTGAATACTTACCTACCGTTGATGCAAAACGATTGGAAACATCGAATAGCACGTATTCGTGCAAATTATCGATGGTAAGAACGATTGCGGGAGCCGGGATGTGAATCCTTACCTAACGTTGATGCAAAACGATTGGAAACATCGAACATCACGTATTCGTGCAAATTATCGATAGAAAGAACGATTGCGGGAGCTGGGAAGTGAATCCTTACCTAACGTTGATGCAAAACAATTGCAAACATCGAACATTACGTATTCGTGTAAATTATCCATAGAAAGAACGTTTGCGGGAGCTGGGAAGTGAATACTTACCTACCGTTGATGCAAAACGATTGGAAACATCGAATAGCACGTATTCGTGCAAATTATCGATGGTAAGAACGATTGCGGGAGCCGGGAAGTGAATCCTTACCTACCGTTGATGCAAAACGATTGAAAAATCGAACATTACGTATTCGTGCTAATTATCGATAGAAACAACGATTGCGGCAGCTGGGAAGTGAATCCTTACCTACCGTCGATGCAAAACGATTGCAAACATCGAATAGCACGTATTCGTGCAAATTATCGATGGAAAGAACGATTGCGGGAGCCGGGAAGTGAATCCTTACCTAACGTTGATGCAAAACGATTGGAAACAACGAATAGCACGTATTCGTGCAAATTATCGATGGTAAGAACGATTGCGGGAGCCGGGAAGTGAATCCTTACCTACCGTCGATGCAAAACGATTGGAAACATCGAACATCACGTATTCGTGCAAATTATCGATAGAAAGATCGATTGCGGGACCTGGGAAGTGAATCCTTACCTACCGTCGATGCAAAACGATTGGATAATTGGCACGAATACGTGATGTTCGATGTTTCCAATCGTTTTGCATCAACGTTAGGTAAGGATTCACTTCCCGGCTCCCGCAATCGTTCTTTCCATCGATAATTTGCACGAATACGTGCTATTCGATGTTTCCAATCGTTTTGCATCGACGTTAGGTAAGGATTCACTTCCCGGCTCCCGCAATCGTTCTTTCTATCGATAATTGGCACGAATACGTGATGTTCGATGTTTCCAATCGTTTTGCATCAACGTTAGGTAAGGATTCACTTCCCGGTTCCCGCAATCGTTCTTTCCATCGATAATTAGCACGAATACGTGATGTTCGATGTTTCCAATCGTTTTGCATCAACGTTAGGTAAGGATTCACTTCCCAGCTCCTGCAATCGTTCTTTCCATCGATAATTTGCACGAATACGTGCCATTCGATGTTTCCAATCGTTTTGCATCAACGGTAGGTAAGCATACCGTTGATGCAAAACGATTGGAAATATCGAACATTACGTATTCGTGCAAATTATCGATAGAAAGAACGATGCGGGAGCTGGGAAGTGAATCCTTACCTACCGTCGATGCAAAACGATTGGAAACATCGAATAGCACGTATTCGTGCAAATTATCGATGGAAAGAACGATTGCGGGAGCCGGGAAGTGAATGCTTACCTAACGTTGATGCAAAACGATTGGAAACATCGAACATAACGTATTCGTGCAAATTATCGATAGAAAGAACGATTGCGGGAGCTGGGAAGTGAATCCTTACCTACCGTCGATGCAAAACGATTTGAAACTTCGAATAGCACGTATTCGTGCAAATTATCGATGGTAAGAACGATTGCGGGAGCCGGGAAGTGAATCCTTACCTACCGTTGATGCAAAACGATTGAAAACATCGAACATTACGTATTCGTGCTAATTATCGATAGAAACAACGATTGCGGGAGCTGGGAAGTGAATCCTTACCTACCGTCGATGCAAAACGATTGGAAACATCGAACATCACGTATTCGTGCAAATTATCGATGGAAAGAACGATTGCGGGAGCTGGGAAGTGAATCCTTACCTAGCGTTGATGCAAAACGATTGGAAACATCGAATAGCACGTATTCGTGCAAATTATCTATGGAAAGAACGATTGCGGGAGCCGGGAAGTGAATCCTTACCTAACGTTGATGCAAAACGATTGGAAACATCGAACATCACGTATTCGTGCCAATTATCCAATCGTTTTGCATCGACGGTAGGTAAGGATTCACTTCCCAGCTCCCGCAATGGTTCTTTCCATCGATAATTTGCACGAATACGTGCCATTCGATGTTTCCAATCGTTTTGCATCGACGGTAGGTAAGGATTCACTTCCCAGCTCCCGCAATGGTTCTTTCCATCGATAATTTGCACGAATACGTGCCATTCGATGTTTCCAATCGTTGTGCATCAACGGTAGGTAAGCATACCGTTGATTCAAAGCGATTGGAAATTCCGAACATAACGTATTCGTGCAAATTATCGATAGAAAGAACGATTGCGGGAGCTGGGAAGTGAATCCTTACCTAACGTTGATGCAAAACGATTGGAAACATCGAATAGCACGTATTCGTGCAAATTATCTATGGAAAGAACGATTGCGGTAGCCGGGAAGTGAATCCTTACCTACAGTCGATGAAAAACAATTGCAAACATCGAACATTACGTATTCGTGCAAATTATCCATAGAAAGAACGATTGCGGGAGCTGGGAAGTGAATCCTTACCTAACGTTGATGCAAAACGATTGCAAACATCGAACATTACGTATTCGTGTAAATTATCCATAGAAAGAACGTTTGCGGGAGCTGGGAAGTGAATACTAACCTACCGTTGATGCAAAACGATTGGAAACATCGAATAGCACGTATTCGTGCAAATTATCGATGGTAAGAACGATTGCGGGAGCCGGGAAGTGAATCCTTACCTACCGTTGATGCAAAACGATTGAAAAATCGAACATTACGTATTCGTGCTAATTATCGATAGAAACAACGATTGCGGGAGCTGGGAAGTGAATCCTTACCTACCGTCGATGCAAAACGATTGGAAACATCGAATAGCACGTATTCGTGCAAATTATCGATGGAAAGAACGATTGCGGGAGCCGGGAAGTGAATCCTTACCTAACGTTGATGCAAAACGATTGGAAACATCGAATAGCACGTATTCGGTCAAATTATCGATGGTAAGAACGATTGCGGGAGCCGGGAAGTGAATCCTTACCTACCGTCGATGCAAAACGATTGGAAACATCGAACATCACGTATTCGTGCCAATTATCCAATCGTTTTGCATCAACGTTAGGTAAGGATTCACTTCCCAGCTCCCGCAATCGTTCTTTCTATGGATAATTTGCACGAATACGTAATGTTCGATGTTTGCAATCGTTTTGCATCGACTGTAGGTAAGGATTCACTTCCCAGCTCCCGCAATCGTTCTTTCTATCGATAATTTGCACGAATACGTGATGTTCGATGTTTCCAATCGTTTTGCATCAACGTTAGGTAAGGATCCACTTCCCGGCTCCCGCAATCGTTCTTTCCATCGATAGTTTGCACGAATACGTGCTATTCGATGTTTCCAATCGTTTTGCATCGACGGTAGGTAAGGATTCACTTCCCAGCTCCCGCAATCGTTCTTTCCATCGATAATTTGCACGAATACGTGCCATTCGATGTTTCCAATCGTTTTGCATCAACGGTAGGTAAGCATACCGTTGATGCAAAACGATTGGAAATATCGAACATTACGTATTCGTGCAAATTATCGATAGAAAGATCGATTGCGGGACCTGGGAAGTGAATCCTTACCTACCGTCGATGCAAAACGATTGGATAATTGGCACGAAAACGTGATGTTCGATGTTTCCAATCGTTTTGCATCAACGTTAGGTAAGGATTCACTTCCCGGCTCCCGCAATCGTTCTTTCCATCGATAATTTGCACGAATACGTGCTATTCGATGTTTCCAATCGTTTTGCATCGACGTTAGGTAGGGATTCACTTCCCGGCTCCCGCAATCGTTCTTTCTATCGATAATTGGCACGAATACGTGATGTTCGATGTTTCCAATCGTTTTGCATCAACGTTAGGTAAGGATTCACTTCCCGGTTCCCGCAATCGTTCTTTCCATCGATAATTTGCACGAATACGTGCTATTCGATGTTTCCAATCGTTTTGCATCGACGGTAGGTAAGGATTCACTTCCCAGCTCCCGCAATCGTTCTTTCTATCGATAATTAGCACGAATACGTAATGTTCGATATTTCAATCGTTTTGCATCAACGGTAGGTAAGGATTCACTTCCCGGCTCCCGCAATCGTTCTTACCATCGATAATTTGCACGAATACGTGCTATTCGATGTTTCCAATCGTTTTGCATCAACGGTAGGTAAGTATTCACTTCCCAGCTCCCGCAATCGTTCTTTCTATGGATAATTTGCACGAATACGTAATGTTCGATGTTTGCAATCGTTTTGCATCGACTGTAGGTAAGGATTCACTTCCCAGCTCCCGCAATCGTTCTTTCTATCGATAATTTGCACGAATACGTGATGTTCGATGTTTCCAATCGTTTTGCATCAACGTTAGGTAAGGATCCACTTCCCGGCTCCCGCAATCGTTCTTTCCATCGATAATTTGCACGAATACGTGCTATTCGATGTTTCCAATCGTTTTGCATCGACGTTAGGTAAGGATTCACTTCCCGGCTCCCGCAATCGTTCTTTCTATCGATAATTGGCACGAATACGTGATGTTCGATGTTTCCAATCGTTTTTTATTGACGGTAGGTAAGGATTCACTTCCCGGCTCCCGCAAACGTTCTTTCCATCGATAATTTGCACGAATACGTGCTATTCGATGTTTCCAATCGTTTTGCATCAACGGTAGGTAAGCATACCGTTGATGCAAATCGATTGGAAATTTCGAACATCACGTATTCGTGCAAATTATCGATAGAAAGAACGATTGCGGGAGTTGGGAAGTGAATCCTTACTTACCGTCGATGCAAAACGATTGCAAACATCGAATAGCACGTATTCGTGCAAATTATCCATAGAAAGAACGATTGCGGGAGCTGGGAAGTGAATACTTACCTAACGTTGATGCAAAACGATTGGAAACATCGAACACCACGTATTCGTGCAAATTATCGATGGAAAGAACGATTGCGGGGGCCGGGAAGTGAATCCTTACCTACCGTTGATGCAAAACGATTGGATAATTGGCACGAATACGTGATATTCGATGTTTCCAATCGTTTTGCATCGACGGTAGGTAAGGATTCACTTCCCAGCTCCCGCAATCGTTCTTTCCATCGATAATTTGCACGAATACGTAATGTTCGATGTTTCCAATCGTTTTGCAACGACGGTAGGTAAGGATTCACTTCCCAGCTCCCGCAATCGTTCTTTCTATCGATAATTTGCACGAATACGTAATGTTCGATATTTCCAATCGTTTTGCATCGACGGTAGGTAAGGATTCACTTCCCAGCTCCCGCAATCGTTCTTTCCATCGATAATTTGCACGAATACGTGCTATTCGATGTTTCCAATCGTTTTGCATCGACGGTAGGTAAGGATTCACTTCCCGGTTCCCGCAATCGTTCTTTCCATCGATAATTTGCACGAATACGTGCTATTCGATGTTTCCAATCGTTTTGCATCGACGGTAGGTAAGGATTCACTTCCCAGCTCCCGCAATCGTTCTTTCTATCGATAATTAGCACGAATACGTAATGTTCGATATTTCAATCGTTTTGCATCAACGGTAGGTAAGGATTCACTTCCCGGCTCCCGCAATCGTTCTTACCATCGATAATTTGCACGAATACGTGCTATTCGATGTTTCCAATCGTTTTGCATCAACGGTAGGTAAGTATTCACTTCCCAGCTCCCGCAATCGTTCTTTCTATGGATAATTTGCACGAATACGTAATGTTCGATGTTTGCAATCGTTTTGCATCGACTGTAGGTAAGGATTCACTTCCCAGCTCCCGCAATCGTTCTTTCTATCGATAATTTGCACGAATACGTGATGTTCGATGTTTCCAATCGTTTTGCATCAACGTTAGGTAAGGATCCACTTCCCGGCTCCCGCAATCGTTCTTTCCATCGATAATTTGCACGAATACGTGCTATTCGATGTTTCCAATCGTTTTGCATCGACGTTAGGTAAGGATTCACTTCCCGGCTCCCGCAATCGTTCTTTCTATCGATAATTGGCACGAATACGTGATGTTCGATGTTTCCAATCGTTTTTTATTGACGGTAGGTAAGGATTCACTTCCCGGCTCCCGCAAACGTTCTTTCCATCGATAATTTGCACGAATACGTGCTATTCGATGTTTCCAATCGTTTTGCATCAACGGTAGGTAAGCATACCGTTGATGCAAATCGATTGGAAATTTCGAACATCACGTATTCGTGCAAATTATCGATAGAAAGAACGATTGCGGGAGTTGGGAAGTGAATCCTTACTTACCGTCGATGCAAAACGATTGCAAACATCGAATAGCACGTATTCGTGCAAATTATCCATAGAAAGAACGATTGCGGGAGCTGGGAAGTGAATACTTACCTAACGTTGATGCAAAACGATTGGAAACATCGAACACCACGTATTCGTGCAAATTATCGATGGAAAGAACGATTGCGGGGGCCGGGAAGTGAATCCTTACCTACCGTTGATGCAAAACGATTGGATAATTGGCACGAATACGTGATATTCGATGTTTCCAATCGTTTTGCATCGACGGTAGGTAAGGATTCACTTCCCAGCTCCCGCAATCGTTCTTTCCATCGATAATTTGCACGAATACGTAATGTTCGATGTTTCCAATCGTTTTGCAACGACGGTAGGTAAGGATTCACTTCCCAGCTCCCGCAATCGTTCTTTCTATCGATAATTTGCACGAATACGTAATGTTCGATATTTCCAATCGTTTTGCATCGACGGTAGGTAAGGATTCACTTCCCAGCTCCCGCAATCGTTCTTTCCATCGATAATTTGCACGAATACGTGCTATTCGATGTTTCCAATCGTTTTGCATCGACGGTAGGTAAGGATTCACTTCCCAGCTCCCGCAATCGTTGTTTCTATCGATAATTAGAACGAATACGTAATGTTCGATGTTTCCAATCGTTTTGCATCAACGTTAGGTAAGGATTCACTTCCCAGCTCCCGCAATCGTTCTTTCCATCGATAATTTGCACGAATACGTAATGTTCGATGTTTGCAATTGTTTTTCATCGACTGTAGGTAAGGATTCACTTCCCAGCTCCCGCAATCGTTGTTTCTATCGATAATTAGCACGAATACGTAATGTTCGATGTTTCCAATCGTTTTGCATCGACGGTAGGTAAGGATTCACTTCCCAGCTCCCGCAATGGTTCTTTCCATCGATAATTTGCACGAATACGTGCCATTCGATGTTTCCAATCGTTTTGCATCAACGTTAGGTAAGGATTCACTTCCCGGTTCCCGCAATCGTTCTTTCCATCGATAATTTGCACGAATACGTGCTATTCGATGTTTCCAATCGTTTTGCATCGACGGTAGGTAAGGATTCACTTCCCAGCTCCCGCAATCGTTCTTTCTATCGATAATTAGCACGAATACGTAATGTTCGATGTTTTCAATCGTTTTGCATCAACGGTAGGTAAGGATTCACTTCCCGGCTCCCGCAATCGTTCTTACCATCGATAATTTGCACGAATACGTGCTATTCGATGTTTCCAATCGTTTTGCATCAACGGTAGGTAAGTATTCACTTCCCAGCTCCCGCAATCGTTCTTTCTATGGATAATTTGCACGAATACGTAATGTTCGATGTTTGCAATCGTTTTGCATCGACTGTAGGTAAGGATTCACTTCCCAGCTCCCGCAATCGTTCTTTCTATCGATAATTTGCACGAATACGTGATGTTCGATGTTTCCAATCGTTTTGCATCAACGTTAGGTAAGGATCCACTTCCCGGCTCCCGCAATCGTTCTTTCCATCGATAATTTGCACGAATACGTGCTATTCGATGTTTCCAATCGTTTTGCATCGACGTTAGGTAAGGATTCACTTCCCGGCTCCCGCAATCGTTCTTTCTATCGATAATTGGCACGAATACGTGATGTTCGATGTTTCCAATCGTTTTTCATTGACGGTAGGTAAGGATTCACTTCCCGGCTCCCGCAATCGTTCTTTCCATCGATAATTTGCACGAATACGTGCTATTCGATGTTTGCAATCGTTTTGCATCAACGGTAGGTAAGGATTCACTTCCCAGCTCCCGCAATCGTTCTTTCTATCGATAATTTGCACGAATACGTGATGTTCGATGTTTCCAATCGTTTTGCATCAACGTTAGGTAAGGATCCACTTCCCGGCTCCCGCAATCGTTCTTTCCATCGATAATTTGCACGAATACGTGCTATTCGATGTTTCCAATCGTTTTGCATCAACGGTAGGTAAGCATACCGTTGATGCAAATCGATTGGAAATTTCGAACATCACGTATTCGTGCAAATTATCGATAGAAAGAACGATTGCGGGAGTTGGGAAGTGAATCCTTACTTACCGTCGATGCAAAACGATTGCAAACATCGAATAGCACGTATTCGTGCAAATTATCCATAGAAAGAACGATTGCGGGAGCTGGGAAGTGAATACTTACCTAACGTTGATGCAAAACGATTGGAAACATCGAACACCACGTATTCGTGCAAATTATCGATGGAAAGAACTATTGCGGGAGCCGGGAAGTGAATCCTTACCTACCGTTGATGCAAAACGATTGGATAATTGGCACGAATACGTGATATTCGATGTTTCCAATCGTTTTGCATCGACGGTAGGGAACGATTCACTTCCCAGCTCCCGCAATCGTTCTTTCCATCGATAATTTGCACGAATACGTAATGTTCGATGTTTCCAATCGTTTTGCAACGACGGTAGGTAAGGATTCACTTCCCAGCTCCCGCAATCGTTCTTTCTATCGATAATTTGCACGAATACGTAATGTTCGATATTTCCAATCGTTTTGCATCGACGGTAGGTAAGGATTCACTTCCCAGCTCCCGCAATCGTTCTTTCCATCGATAATTTGCACGAATACGTGCTATTCGATGTTTCCAATCGTTTTGCATCGACGGTAGGTAAGGATTCACTTCCCAGCTCCCGCAATCGTTGTTTCTATCGATAATTAGAACGAATACGTAATGTTCGATGTTTCCAATCGTTTTGCATCAACGTTAGGTAAGGATTCACTTCCCAGCTCCCGCAATCGTTCTTTCCATCGATAATGTGCACGAATACGTAATGTTCGATGTTTGCAATTGTTTTTCATCGACTGTAGGTAAGGATTCACTTCCCGGCTCCCGCAATCGTTCTTTCCATAGATAATTTGCACGAATACGTGCTATTCGATGTTTCCAATCGTTTTGCATCGACGGTAGGTAAGGATTCACTTCCCAGCTCCCGCAATCGTTGTTTCTATCGATAATTAGCACGAATACGTAATGTTCGATGTTTCCAATCGTTTTGCATCGACGGTAGGTAAGGATTCACTTCCCAGCTCCCGCAATCGTTCTTTCCATCGATAATTTGCACGAATACGTGCCATTCGATGTTTCCAATCGTTGTGCATCAACGGTAGGTAAGCATACCGTTGATTCAAAGCGATTGGAAATTCCGAACATAACGTATTCGTGCAAATTATCGATAGAAAGAACGATTGCGGGAGCTGGGAAGTGAATCCTTACCTACAGTCGATGAAAAACAATTGCAAACATCGAACATTACGTATTCGTGCAAATTATCCATAGAAAGAACGATTGCGGGAGCTGGGAAGTGAATCCTTACCTAACGTTGATGCAAAACGATTGCAAACATCGAACATTACGTATTCGTGTAAATTATCCATAGAAAGAACGTTTGCGGGAGCTGGGAAGTGAATACTAACCTACCGTTGATGCAAAACGATTGGAAACATCGAATAGCACGTATTCGTGCAAATTATCGATGGTAAGAACGATTGCGGGAGCCGGGAAGTGAATCCTTACCTACCGTTGATGCAAAACGATTGAAAAATCGAACATTACGTATTCGTGCTAATTATCGATAGAAACAACGATTGCGGGAGCTGGGAAGTGAATCCTTACCTACCGTCGATGCAAAACGATTGGAAACATCGAATAGCACGTATTCGTGCAAATTATCGATGGAAAGAACGATTGCGGGAGCCGGGAAGTGAATCCTTACCTAACGTTGATGCAAAACGATTGGAAACATCGAATAGCACGTATTCGTGCAAATTATCGATGGTAAGAACGATTGCGGGAGCCGGGAAGTGAATCCTTACCTACCGTCGATGCAAAACGATTGGAAACATCGAACATCACGTATTTGTGCAAATTATCGATAGAAAGATCGATTGCGGGACCTGGGAAGTGAATCCTTACCTACCGTCGATGCAAAACAATTGGATAATTGGCACGAATACGTGATGTTCGATGTTTGCAATCGTTTTGCATCGACTGTAGGTAAGGATTCACTTCCCAGCTCCCGCAATCGTTCTTTCTATCGATAATTTGCACCAATACGTGATGTTCGATGTTTCCAATCGTTTTGCATCAACGTAAGGTAAGGATCCACTTCCCGGCTCCCGCAATCGTTCTTTCCATCGATAATTTGCACGAATACGTGCTATTCGATGTTTCCAATCGTTTTGCATCAACGGTAGGTAAGGATTCACTTCCCAGCTCCCGCAATCGTTCTTTCTATCGATAATTTGCACGAATACGTGATGTTCGATGTTTCCAATCGTTTTGCATCAACGTTAGGTAAGGATCCACTTCCCGGCTCCCGCAATCGTTCTTTCCACCGATAATTTGCACGAATACGTGCTATTCGATGTTTCCAATCGTTTTGCATCGGCGGTAGGTAAGGATTCACTTCCCAGCTCCCGCAATCGTTCTTTCTATCGATAATTTGCACGAATACGTAATGTTCGATGTTTCCAATCGTTTTGCATCGACGGTAGGTAAGGATTCACTTCCCAGCTCCCGCAATCGTTCTTTCCATCGATAATTTGCACGAATACGTGCTATTCGATGTTTCCAATCGTTTTGCATCAACGGTAGGTAAGGATTCACTTCCCAGCTCCCGCAATCGTTCTTTCTATCGATAAGTTGCACGAATACGTGCTATTCGATATTTCCAATCGTTTTGCATCGACGGTAGGTAAGGATTCACTTCCCAGCTCCCGCAATCGTTCTTTCCATCGATAATTTGCACGAATACGTGCTATTCGATGTTTCCAATCGTTTTGCATCGACGGTAGGTAAGGATTCACTTCCCAGCTCCCGCAATCGTTGTTTCTATCGATAATTAGAACGAATACGTAATGTTCGATGTTTCCAATCGTTTTGCATCGACGGTAGGTAAGGATTCACTTCCCAGCTCCCGCAATGGTTCTTTCCATCGATAATTTGCACGAATACGTGCCATTCGATGTTTCCAATCGTTGTGCATCAACGGTAGGTAAGCATACCGTTGATTCAAAGCGATTGGAAATTCCGAACATAACGTATTCGTGCAAATTATCGATAGAAAGAACGATTGCGGGAGCTGAGAAGTGAATCCTTACCTAACGTTGATGCAAAACGATTGGAAACATCGAATAGCACGTATTCGTGCAAATTATCTATGGAAAGAACGATTGCGGGAGCCGGGAAGTGAATCCTTACCTACAGTCGATGAAAAACAATTGCAAACATCGAACATTACGTATTCGTGCAAATTATCCATAGAAAGAACGATTGCGGGAGCTGGGAAGTGAATCCTTACCTACCGTCGATGCAAAACGATTGGAAACATCGAATAGCACGTATTCGTGCAAATTATCGATGGTAAGAACGATTGCGGGAGCCGGGAAGTGAATGCTTACCTAACGTTGATGCAAAACGATTGGAAACATCGAACATAACGTATTCGTGCAAATTATCGATAGAAAGAACGATTGCGGGAGCTGGGAAGTGAATCCTTACCTACCGTCGATGCAAAACGATTGGAAACATCGAACATTACGTATTCGTGCTAATTATCGATAGAAACAACGATTGCGGGAGCTGGGAAGTGAATCCTTACCTACCGTCGATGCAAAACGATTGGAAACATCGAACATCACGTATTCGTGCAAATTATCGATGGAAAGAACGATTGCGGGAGCTGGGAAGTGAATCCTTACCTAGCGTTGATGCAAAACGATTGGAAACATCGAATAGCACGTATTCGTGCAAATTATCTATGGAAAGAACGATTGCGGGAGCCGGGAAGTGAATCCTTACCTAACGTTGATGCAAAACGATTGGAAACATCGAACATCACGTATTCGTGCCAATTATCCAATCGTTTTGCATCGACTGTAGGTAAGGATTCACTTCCCGGCTCCCGCAATCGTTCTTTCCATAGATAATTTGCACGAATACGTGCTATTCGATGTTTCCAATCGTTTTGCATCGACGGTAGGTAAGGATTCACTTCCCAGCTCCCGCAATCGTTGTTTCTATCGATAATTAGCACGAATACGTAATGTTCGATGTTTCCAATCGTTTTGCATCGACGGTAGGTAAGGATTCACTTCCCAGCTCCCGCAATCGTTCTTTCCATCGATAATTTGCACGAATACGTGCCATTCGATGTTTCCAATCGTTGTGCATCAACGGTAGGTAAGCATACCGTTGATTCAAAGCGATTGGAAATTCCGAACATAACGTATTCGTGCAAATTATCGATAGAAAGAACGATTGCGGGAGCTGGGAAGTGAATCCTTACCTACAGTCGATGAAAAACAATTGCAAACATCGAACATTACGTATTCGTGCAAATTATCCATAGAAAGAACGATTGCGGGAGCTGGGAAGTGAATCCTTACCTAACGTTGATGCAAAACGATTGCAAACATCGAACATTACGTATTCGTGTAAATTATCCATAGAAAGAACGTTTGCGGGAGCTGGGAAGTGAATACTAACCTACCGTTGATGCAAAACGATTGGAAACATCGAATAGCACGTATTCGTGCAAATTATCGATGGTAAGAACGATTGCGGGAGCCGGGAAGTGAATCCTTACCTACCGTTGATGCAAAACGATTGAAAAATCGAACATTACGTATTCGTGCTAATTATCGATAGAAACAACGATTGCGGGAGCTGGGAAGTGAATCCTTACCTACCGTCGATGCAAAACGATTGGAAACATCGAATAGCACGTATTCGTGCAAATTATCGATGGAAAGAACGATTGCGGGAGCCGGGAAGTGAATCCTTACCTAACGTTGATGCAAAACGATTGGAAACATCGAATAGCACGTATTCGTGCAAATTATCGATGGTAAGAACGATTGCGGGAGCCGGGAAGTGAATCCTTACCTACCGTCGATGCAAAACGATTGGAAACATCGAACATCACGTATTTGTGCAAATTATCGATAGAAAGATCGATTGCGGGACCTGGGAAGTGAATCCTTACCTACCGTCGATGCAAAACAATTGGATAATTGGCACGAATACGTGATGTTCGATGTTTCCAATCGTTTTGCATCAACGTTAGGTAAGGATTCACTTCCCGGCTCACGCAATCGTTCTTTCTATGGATAATTTGCACGAATACGTAATGTTCGATGTTTGCAATCGTTTTGCATCGACTGTAGGTAAGGATTCACTTCCCAGCTCCCGCAATCGTTCTTTCTATCGATAATTTGCACCAATACGTGATGTTCGATGTTTCCAATCGTTTTGCATCAACGTAAGGTAAGGATCCACTTCCCGGCTCCCGCAATCGTTCTTTCCATCGATAATTTGCACGAATACGTGCTATTCGATATTTCCAATCGTTTTGCATCAACGGTAGGTAAGGATTCACTTCCCAGCTCCCGCAATCGTTCTTTCTATCGATAATTTGCACGAATACGTGATGTTCGATGTTTCCAATCGTTTTGCATCAACGTTAGGTAAGGATCCACTTCCCGGCTCCCGCAATCGTTCTTTCCACCGATAATTTGCACGAATACGTGCTATTCGATGTTTCCAATCGTTTTGCATCGGCGGTAGGTAAGGATTCACTTCCCAGCTCCCGCAATCGTTCTTTCTATCGATAATTTGCACGAATACGTAATGTTCGATGTTTCCAATCGTTTTGCATCGACGGTAGGTAAGGATTCACTTCCCAGCTCCCGCAATCGTTCTTTCCATCGATAATTTGCACGAATACGTGCTATTCGATGTTTCCAATCGTTTTGCATCAACGGTAGGTAAGGATTCACTTCCCAGCTCCCGCAATCGTTCTTTCTATCGATAAGTTGCACGAATACGTGCTATTCGATATTTCCAATCGTTTTGCATCGACGGTAGGTAAGGATTCACTTCCCAGCTCCCGCAATCGTTCTTTCCATCGATAATTTGCACGAATACGTGCTATTCGATGTTTCCAATCGTTTTGCATCGACGGTAGGTAAGGATTCACTTCCCAGCTCCCGCAATCGTTGTTTCTATCGATAATTAGAACGAATACGTAATGTTCGATGTTTCCAATCGTTTTGCATCGACGGTAGGTAAGGATTCACTTCCCAGC
Source organism: Nomada ferruginata (assembly GCA_963583965.1). Classification (NCBI taxonomy): domain Eukaryota; kingdom Metazoa; phylum Arthropoda; class Insecta; order Hymenoptera; family Apidae; genus Nomada; species Nomada ferruginata. The sequence continues at coordinate 4,409,318 of OY757218.1, forward strand.
TCCCGCAATGGTTCTTTCCATCGATAATTTGCACGAATACGTGCCATTCGATGTTTCCAATCGTTGTGCATCAACGGTAGGTAAGCATACCGTTGATTCAAAGCGATTGGAAATTCCGAACATAACGTATTCGTGCAAATTATCGATAGAAAGAACGATTGCGGGAGCTGAGAAGTGAATCCTTACCTAACGTTGATGCAAAACGATTGGAAACATCGAATAGCACGTATTCGTGCAAATTATCTATGGAAAGAACGATTGCGGGAGCCGGGAAGTGAATCCTTACCTACAGTCGATGAAAAACAATTGCAAACATCGAACATTACGTATTCGTGCAAATTATCCATAGAAAGAACGATTGCGGGAGCTGGGAAGTGAATCCTTACCTACCGTCGATGCAAAACGATTGGAAACATCGAATAGCACGTATTCGTGCAAATTATCGATGGTAAGAACGATTGCGGGAGCCGGGAAGTGAATGCTTACCTAACGTTGATGCAAAACGATTGGAAACATCGAACATAACGTATTCGTGCAAATTATCGATAGAAAGAACGATTGCGGGAGCTGGGAAGTGAATCCTTACCTACCGTCGATGCAAAACGATTGGAAACATCGAATAGCACGTATTCGTGCAAATTATCGATGGAAAGAACGATTGCGGGAGCCGGGAAGTGAATCCTTACCTAACGTTGATGCAAAACGATTGGAAACATCGAATAGCACGTATTCGTGCAAATTATCGATGGTAAGAACGATTGCGGGAGCCGGGAAGTGAATCCTTACCTACCGTCGATGCAAAACGATTGGAAACATCGAACATCACGTATTTGTGCAAATTATCGATAGAAAGATCGATTGCGGGACCTGGGAAGTGAATCCTTACCTACCGTCGATGCAAAACAATTGGATAATTGGCACGAATACGTGATGTTCGATGTTTCCAATCGTTTTGCATCAACGTTAGGTAAGGATTCACTTCCCGGCTCACGCAATCGTTCTTTCTATGGATAATTTGCACGAATACGTAATGTTCGATGTTTGCAATCGTTTTGCATCGACTGTAGGTAAGGATTCACTTCCCAGCTCCCGCAATCGTTCTTTCTATCGATAATTTGCACCAATACGTGATGTTCGATGTTTCCAATCGTTTTGCATCAACGTAAGGTAAGGATCCACTTCCCGGCTCCCGCAATCGTTCTTTCCATCGATAATTTGCACGAATACGTGCTATTCGATATTTCCAATCGTTTTGCATCAACGGTAGGTAAGGATTCACTTCCCAGCTCCCGCAATCGTTCTTTCTATCGATAATTTGCACGAATACGTGATGTTCGATGTTTCCAATCGTTTTGCATCAACGTTAGGTAAGGATCCACTTCCCGGCTCCCGCAATCGTTCTTTCCACCGATAATTTGCACGAATACGTGCTATTCGATGTTTCCAATCGTTTTGCATCGGCGGTAGGTAAGGATTCACTTCCCAGCTCCCGCAATCGTTCTTTCTATCGATAATTTGCACGAATACGTAATGTTCGATGTTTCCAATCGTTTTTTATTGACGGTAGGTAAGGATTCACTTCCCGGCTCCCGCAAACGTTCTTTCCATCGATAATTTGCACGAATACGTGCTATTCGATGTTTCCAATCGTTTTGCATCAACGGTAGGTAAGCATACCGTTGATGCAAATCGATTGGAAATTTCGAACATCACGTATTCGTGCAAATTATCGATAGAAAGAACGATTGCGGGAGTTGGGAAGTGAATCCTTACTTACCGTCGATGCAAAACGATTGCAAACATCGAATAGCACGTATTCGTGCAAATTATCCATAGAAAGAACGATTGCGGGAGCTGGGAAGTGAATACTTACCTAACGTTGATGCAAAACGATTGGAAACATCGAACACCACGTATTCGTGCAAATTATCGATGGAAAGAACGATTGCGGGGGCCGGGAAGTGAATCCTTACCTACCGTTGATGCAAAACGATTGGATAATTGGCACGAATACGTGATATTCGATGTTTCCAATCGTTTTGCATCGACGGTAGGTAAGGATTCACTTCCCAGCTCCCGCAATCGTTCTTTCCATCGATAATTTGCACGAATACGTAATGTTCGATGTTTCCAATCGTTTTGCAACGACGGTAGGTAAGGATTCACTTCCCAGCTCCCGCAATCGTTCTTTCTATCGATAATTTGCACGAATACGTAATGTTCGATATTTCCAATCGTTTTGCATCGACGGTAGGTAAGGATTCACTTCCCAGCTCCCGCAATCGTTCTTTCCATCGATAATTTGCACGAATACGTGCTATTCGATGTTTCCAATCGTTTTGCATCGACGGTAGGTAAGGATTCACTTCCCAGCTCCCGCAATCGTTGTTTCTATCGATAATTAGAACGAATACGTAATGTTCGATGTTTCCAATCGTTTTGCATCAACGTTAGGTAAGGATTCACTTCCCAGCTCCCGCAATCGTTCTTTCCATCGATAATTTGCACGAATACGTAATGTTCGATGTTTGCAATTGTTTTTCATCGACTGTAGGTAAGGATTCACTTCCCAGCTCCCGCAATCGTTGTTTCTATCGATAATTAGCACGAATACGTAATGTTCGATGTTTCCAATCGTTTTGCATCGACGGTAGGTAAGGATTCACTTCCCAGCTCCCGCAATGGTTCTTTCCATCGATAATTTGCACGAATACGTGCCATTCGATGTTTCCAATCGTTTTGCATCAACGTTAGGTAAGGATTCACTTCCCGGTTCCCGCAATCGTTCTTTCCATCGATAATTTGCACGAATACGTGCTATTCGATGTTTCCAATCGTTTTGCATCGACGGTAGGTAAGGATTCACTTCCCAGCTCCCGCAATCGTTCTTTCTATCGATAATTAGCACGAATACGTAATGTTCGATGTTTTCAATCGTTTTGCATCAACGGTAGGTAAGGATTCACTTCCCGGCTCCCGCAATCGTTCTTACCATCGATAATTTGCACGAATACGTGCTATTCGATGTTTCCAATCGTTTTGCATCAACGGTAGGTAAGTATTCACTTCCCAGCTCCCGCAATCGTTCTTTCTATGGATAATTTGCACGAATACGTAATGTTCGATGTTTGCAATCGTTTTGCATCGACTGTAGGTAAGGATTCACTTCCCAGCTCCCGCAATCGTTCTTTCTATCGATAATTTGCACGAATACGTGATGTTCGATGTTTCCAATCGTTTTGCATCAACGTTAGGTAAGGATCCACTTCCCGGCTCCCGCAATCGTTCTTTCCATCGATAATTTGCACGAATACGTGCTATTCGATGTTTCCAATCGTTTTGCATCGACGTTAGGTAAGGATTCACTTCCCGGCTCCCGCAATCGTTCTTTCTATCGATAATTGGCACGAATACGTGATGTTCGATGTTTCCAATCGTTTTTCATTGACGGTAGGTAAGGATTCACTTCCCGGCTCCCGCAATCGTTCTTTCCATCGATAATTTGCACGAATACGTGCTATTCGATGTTTGCAATCGTTTTGCATCAACGGTAGGTAAGGATTCACTTCCCAGCTCCCGCAATCGTTCTTTCTATCGATAATTTGCACGAATACGTGATGTTCGATGTTTCCAATCGTTTTGCATCAACGTTAGGTAAGGATCCACTTCCCGGCTCCCGCAATCGTTCTTTCCATCGATAATTTGCACGAATACGTGCTATTCGATGTTTCCAATCGTTTTGCATCAACGGTAGGTAAGCATACCGTTGATGCAAATCGATTGGAAATTTCGAACATCACGTATTCGTGCAAATTATCGATAGAAAGAACGATTGCGGGAGTTGGGAAGTGAATCCTTACTTACCGTCGATGCAAAACGATTGCAAACATCGAATAGCACGTATTCGTGCAAATTATCCATAGAAAGAACGATTGCGGGAGCTGGGAAGTGAATACTTACCTAACGTTGATGCAAAACGATTGGAAACATCGAACACCACGTATTCGTGCAAATTATCGATGGAAAGAACTATTGCGGGAGCCGGGAAGTGAATCCTTACCTACCGTTGATGCAAAACGATTGGATAATTGGCACGAATACGTGATATTCGATGTTTCCAATCGTTTTGCATCGACGGTAGGGAACGATTCACTTCCCAGCTCCCGCAATCGTTCTTTCCATCGATAATTTGCACGAATACGTAATGTTCGATGTTTCCAATCGTTTTGCAACGACGGTAGGTAAGGATTCACTTCCCAGCTCCCGCAATCGTTCTTTCTATCGATAATTTGCACGAATACGTAATGTTCGATATTTCCAATCGTTTTGCATCGACGGTAGGTAAGGATTCACTTCCCAGCTCCCGCAATCGTTCTTTCCATCGATAATTTGCACGAATACGTGCTATTCGATGTTTCCAATCGTTTTGCATCGACGGTAGGTAAGGATTCACTTCCCAGCTCCCGCAATCGTTGTTTCTATCGATAATTAGAACGAATACGTAATGTTCGATGTTTCCAATCGTTTTGCATCAACGTTAGGTAAGGATTCACTTCCCAGCTCCCGCAATCGTTCTTTCCATCGATAATGTGCACGAATACGTAATGTTCGATGTTTGCAATTGTTTTTCATCGACTGTAGGTAAGGATTCACTTCCCGGCTCCCGCAATCGTTCTTTCCATAGATAATTTGCACGAATACGTGCTATTCGATGTTTCCAATCGTTTTGCATCGACGGTAGGTAAGGATTCACTTCCCAGCTCCCGCAATCGTTGTTTCTATCGATAATTAGCACGAATACGTAATGTTCGATGTTTCCAATCGTTTTGCATCGACGGTAGGTAAGGATTCACTTCCCAGCTCCCGCAATCGTTCTTTCCATCGATAATTTGCACGAATACGTGCCATTCGATGTTTCCAATCGTTGTGCATCAACGGTAGGTAAGCATACCGTTGATTCAAAGCGATTGGAAATTCCGAACATAACGTATTCGTGCAAATTATCGATAGAAAGAACGATTGCGGGAGCTGGGAAGTGAATCCTTACCTACAGTCGATGAAAAACAATTGCAAACATCGAACATTACGTATTCGTGCAAATTATCCATAGAAAGAACGATTGCGGGAGCTGGGAAGTGAATCCTTACCTAACGTTGATGCAAAACGATTGCAAACATCGAACATTACGTATTCGTGTAAATTATCCATAGAAAGAACGTTTGCGGGAGCTGGGAAGTGAATACTAACCTACCGTTGATGCAAAACGATTGGAAACATCGAATAGCACGTATTCGTGCAAATTATCGATGGTAAGAACGATTGCGGGAGCCGGGAAGTGAATCCTTACCTACCGTTGATGCAAAACGATTGAAAAATCGAACATTACGTATTCGTGCTAATTATCGATAGAAACAACGATTGCGGGAGCTGGGAAGTGAATCCTTACCTACCGTCGATGCAAAACGATTGGAAACATCGAATAGCACGTATTCGTGCAAATTATCGATGGAAAGAACGATTGCGGGAGCCGGGAAGTGAATCCTTACCTAACGTTGATGCAAAACGATTGGAAACATCGAATAGCACGTATTCGTGCAAATTATCGATGGTAAGAACGATTGCGGGAGCCGGGAAGTGAATCCTTACCTACCGTCGATGCAAAACGATTGGAAACATCGAACATCACGTATTTGTGCAAATTATCGATAGAAAGATCGATTGCGGGACCTGGGAAGTGAATCCTTACCTACCGTCGATGCAAAACAATTGGATAATTGGCACGAATACGTGATGTTCGATGTTTGCAATCGTTTTGCATCGACTGTAGGTAAGGATTCACTTCCCAGCTCCCGCAATCGTTCTTTCTATCGATAATTTGCACCAATACGTGATGTTCGATGTTTCCAATCGTTTTGCATCAACGTAAGGTAAGGATCCACTTCCCGGCTCCCGCAATCGTTCTTTCCATCGATAATTTGCACGAATACGTGCTATTCGATGTTTCCAATCGTTTTGCATCAACGGTAGGTAAGGATTCACTTCCCAGCTCCCGCAATCGTTCTTTCTATCGATAATTTGCACGAATACGTGATGTTCGATGTTTCCAATCGTTTTGCATCAACGTTAGGTAAGGATCCACTTCCCGGCTCCCGCAATCGTTCTTTCCACCGATAATTTGCACGAATACGTGCTATTCGATGTTTCCAATCGTTTTGCATCGGCGGTAGGTAAGGATTCACTTCCCAGCTCCCGCAATCGTTCTTTCTATCGATAATTTGCACGAATACGTAATGTTCGATGTTTCCAATCGTTTTGCATCGACGGTAGGTAAGGATTCACTTCCCAGCTCCCGCAATCGTTCTTTCCATCGATAATTTGCACGAATACGTGCTATTCGATGTTTCCAATCGTTTTGCATCAACGGTAGGTAAGGATTCACTTCCCAGCTCCCGCAATCGTTCTTTCTATCGATAAGTTGCACGAATACGTGCTATTCGATATTTCCAATCGTTTTGCATCGACGGTAGGTAAGGATTCACTTCCCAGCTCCCGCAATCGTTCTTTCCATCGATAATTTGCACGAATACGTGCTATTCGATGTTTCCAATCGTTTTGCATCGACGGTAGGTAAGGATTCACTTCCCAGCTCCCGCAATCGTTGTTTCTATCGATAATTAGAACGAATACGTAATGTTCGATGTTTCCAATCGTTTTGCATCGACGGTAGGTAAGGATTCACTTCCCAGCTCCCGCAATGGTTCTTTCCATCGATAATTTGCACGAATACGTGCCATTCGATGTTTCCAATCGTTGTGCATCAACGGTAGGTAAGCATACCGTTGATTCAAAGCGATTGGAAATTCCGAACATAACGTATTCGTGCAAATTATCGATAGAAAGAACGATTGCGGGAGCTGAGAAGTGAATCCTTACCTAACGTTGATGCAAAACGATTGGAAACATCGAATAGCACGTATTCGTGCAAATTATCTATGGAAAGAACGATTGCGGGAGCCGGGAAGTGAATCCTTACCTACAGTCGATGAAAAACAATTGCAAACATCGAACATTACGTATTCGTGCAAATTATCCATAGAAAGAACGATTGCGGGAGCTGGGAAGTGAATCCTTACCTACCGTCGATGCAAAACGATTGGAAACATCGAATAGCACGTATTCGTGCAAATTATCGATGGTAAGAACGATTGCGGGAGCCGGGAAGTGAATGCTTACCTAACGTTGATGCAAAACGATTGGAAACATCGAACATAACGTATTCGTGCAAATTATCGATAGAAAGAACGATTGCGGGAGCTGGGAAGTGAATCCTTACCTACCGTCGATGCAAAACGATTGGAAACATCGAACATTACGTATTCGTGCTAATTATCGATAGAAACAACGATTGCGGGAGCTGGGAAGTGAATCCTTACCTACCGTCGATGCAAAACGATTGGAAACATCGAACATCACGTATTCGTGCAAATTATCGATGGAAAGAACGATTGCGGGAGCTGGGAAGTGAATCCTTACCTAGCGTTGATGCAAAACGATTGGAAACATCGAATAGCACGTATTCGTGCAAATTATCTATGGAAAGAACGATTGCGGGAGCCGGGAAGTGAATCCTTACCTAACGTTGATGCAAAACGATTGGAAACATCGAACATCACGTATTCGTGCCAATTATCCAATCGTTTTGCATCGACTGTAGGTAAGGATTCACTTCCCGGCTCCCGCAATCGTTCTTTCCATAGATAATTTGCACGAATACGTGCTATTCGATGTTTCCAATCGTTTTGCATCGACGGTAGGTAAGGATTCACTTCCCAGCTCCCGCAATCGTTGTTTCTATCGATAATTAGCACGAATACGTAATGTTCGATGTTTCCAATCGTTTTGCATCGACGGTAGGTAAGGATTCACTTCCCAGCTCCCGCAATCGTTCTTTCCATCGATAATTTGCACGAATACGTGCCATTCGATGTTTCCAATCGTTGTGCATCAACGGTAGGTAAGCATACCGTTGATTCAAAGCGATTGGAAATTCCGAACATAACGTATTCGTGCAAATTATCGATAGAAAGAACGATTGCGGGAGCTGGGAAGTGAATCCTTACCTACAGTCGATGAAAAACAATTGCAAACATCGAACATTACGTATTCGTGCAAATTATCCATAGAAAGAACGATTGCGGGAGCTGGGAAGTGAATCCTTACCTAACGTTGATGCAAAACGATTGCAAACATCGAACATTACGTATTCGTGTAAATTATCCATAGAAAGAACGTTTGCGGGAGCTGGGAAGTGAATACTAACCTACCGTTGATGCAAAACGATTGGAAACATCGAATAGCACGTATTCGTGCAAATTATCGATGGTAAGAACGATTGCGGGAGCCGGGAAGTGAATCCTTACCTACCGTTGATGCAAAACGATTGAAAAATCGAACATTACGTATTCGTGCTAATTATCGATAGAAACAACGATTGCGGGAGCTGGGAAGTGAATCCTTACCTACCGTCGATGCAAAACGATTGGAAACATCGAATAGCACGTATTCGTGCAAATTATCGATGGAAAGAACGATTGCGGGAGCCGGGAAGTGAATCCTTACCTAACGTTGATGCAAAACGATTGGAAACATCGAATAGCACGTATTCGTGCAAATTATCGATGGTAAGAACGATTGCGGGAGCCGGGAAGTGAATCCTTACCTACCGTCGATGCAAAACGATTGGAAACATCGAACATCACGTATTTGTGCAAATTATCGATAGAAAGATCGATTGCGGGACCTGGGAAGTGAATCCTTACCTACCGTCGATGCAAAACAATTGGATAATTGGCACGAATACGTGATGTTCGATGTTTCCAATCGTTTTGCATCAACGTTAGGTAAGGATTCACTTCCCGGCTCACGCAATCGTTCTTTCTATGGATAATTTGCACGAATACGTAATGTTCGATGTTTGCAATCGTTTTGCATCGACTGTAGGTAAGGATTCACTTCCCAGCTCCCGCAATCGTTCTTTCTATCGATAATTTGCACCAATACGTGATGTTCGATGTTTCCAATCGTTTTGCATCAACGTAAGGTAAGGATCCACTTCCCGGCTCCCGCAATCGTTCTTTCCATCGATAATTTGCACGAATACGTGCTATTCGATATTTCCAATCGTTTTGCATCAACGGTAGGTAAGGATTCACTTCCCAGCTCCCGCAATCGTTCTTTCTATCGATAATTTGCACGAATACGTGATGTTCGATGTTTCCAATCGTTTTGCATCAACGTTAGGTAAGGATCCACTTCCCGGCTCCCGCAATCGTTCTTTCCACCGATAATTTGCACGAATACGTGCTATTCGATGTTTCCAATCGTTTTGCATCGGCGGTAGGTAAGGATTCACTTCCCAGCTCCCGCAATCGTTCTTTCTATCGATAATTTGCACGAATACGTAATGTTCGATGTTTCCAATCGTTTTGCATCGACGGTAGGTAAGGATTCACTTCCCAGCTCCCGCAATCGTTCTTTCCATCGATAATTTGCACGAATACGTGCTATTCGATGTTTCCAATCGTTTTGCATCAACGGTAGGTAAGGATTCACTTCCCAGCTCCCGCAATCGTTCTTTCTATCGATAAGTTGCACGAATACGTGCTATTCGATATTTCCAATCGTTTTGCATCGACGGTAGGTAAGGATTCACTTCCCAGCTCCCGCAATCGTTCTTTCCATCGATAATTTGCACGAATACGTGCTATTCGATGTTTCCAATCGTTTTGCATCGACGGTAGGTAAGGATTCACTTCCCAGCTCCCGCAATCGTTGTTTCTATCGATAATTAGAACGAATACGTAATGTTCGATGTTTCCAATCGTTTTGCATCGACGGTAGGTAAGGATTCACTTCCCAGCTCCCGCAATGGTTCTTTCCATCGATAATTTGCACGAATACGTGCCATTCGATGTTTCCAATCGTTGTGCATCAACGGTAGGTAAGCATACCGTTGATTCAAAGCGATTGGAAATTCCGAACATAACGTATTCGTGCAAATTATCGATAGAAAGAACGATTGCGGGAGCTGAGAAGTGAATCCTTACCTAACGTTGATGCAAAACGATTGGAAACATCGAATAGCACGTATTCGTGCAAATTATCTATGGAAAGAACGATTGCGGGAGCCGGGAAGTGAATCCTTACCTACAGTCGATGAAAAACAATTGCAAACATCGAACATTACGTATTCGTGCAAATTATCCATAGAAAGAACGATTGCGGGAGCTGGGAAGTGAATCCTTACCTACCGTCGATGCAAAACGATTGGAAACATCGAATAGCACGTATTCGTGCAAATTATCGATGGTAAGAACGATTGCGGGAGCCGGGAAGTGAATGCTTACCTAACGTTGATGCAAAACGATTGGAAACATCGAACATAACGTATTCGTGCAAATTATCGATAGAAAGAACGATTGCGGGAGCTGGGAAGTGAATCCTTACCTACCGTCGATGCAAAACGATTGGAAACATCGAATAGCACGTATTCGTGCAAATTATCGATGGAAAGAACGATTGCGGGAGCCGGGAAGTGAATCCTTACCTAACGTTGATGCAAAACGATTGGAAACATCGAATAGCACGTATTCGTGCAAATTATCGATGGTAAGAACGATTGCGGGAGCCGGGAAGTGAATCCTTACCTACCGTCGATGCAAAACGATTGGAAACATCGAACATCACGTATTTGTGCAAATTATCGATAGAAAGATCGATTGCGGGACCTGGGAAGTGAATCCTTACCTACCGTCGATGCAAAACAATTGGATAATTGGCACGAATACGTGATGTTCGATGTTTCCAATCGTTTTGCATCAACGTTAGGTAAGGATTCACTTCCCGGCTCACGCAATCGTTCTTTCTATGGATAATTTGCACGAATACGTAATGTTCGATGTTTGCAATCGTTTTGCATCGACTGTAGGTAAGGATTCACTTCCCAGCTCCCGCAATCGTTCTTTCTATCGATAATTTGCACCAATACGTGATGTTCGATGTTTCCAATCGTTTTGCATCAACGTAAGGTAAGGATCCACTTCCCGGCTCCCGCAATCGTTCTTTCCATCGATAATTTGCACGAATACGTGCTATTCGATATTTCCAATCGTTTTGCATCAACGGTAGGTAAGGATTCACTTCCCAGCTCCCGCAATCGTTCTTTCTATCGATAATTTGCACGAATACGTGATGTTCGATGTTTCCAATCGTTTTGCATCAACGTTAGGTAAGGATCCACTTCCCGGCTCCCGCAATCGTTCTTTCCACCGATAATTTGCACGAATACGTGCTATTCGATGTTTCCAATCGTTTTGCATCGGCGGTAGGTAAGGATTCACTTCCCAGCTCCCGCAATCGTTCTTTCTATCGATAATTTGCACGAATACGTAATGTTCGATGTTTCCAATCGTTTTGCATCGACGGTAGGTAAGGATTCACTTCCCAGCTCCCGCAATCGTTCTTTCCATCGATAATTTGCACGAATACGTGCTATTCGATGTTTCCAATCGTTTTGCATCAACGGTAGGTAAGGATTCACTTCCCAGCTCCCGCAATCGTTCTTTCTATCGATAAGTTGCACGAATACGTGCTATTCGATATTTCCAATCGTTTTGCATCGACGGTAGGTAAGGATTCACTTCCCAGCTCCCGCAATCGTTCTTTCCATCGATAATTTGCACGAATACGTGCTATTCGATGTTTCCAATCGTTTTGCATCGACGGTAGGTAAGGATTCACTTCCCAGCTCCCGCAATCGTTGTTTCTATCGATAATTAGAACGAATACGTAATGTTCGATGTTTCCAATCGTTTTGCATCGACGGTAGGTAAGGATTCACTTCCCAGCTCCCGCAATGGTTCTTTCCATCGATAATTTGCACGAATACGTGCCATTCGATGTTTCCAATCGTTGTGCATCAACGGTAGGTAAGCATACCGTTGATTCAAAGCGATTGGAAATTCCGAACATAACGTATTCGTGCAAATTATCGATAGAAAGAACGATTGCGGGAGCTGAGAAGTGAATCCTTACCTAACGTTGATGCAAAACGATTGGAAACATCGAATAGCACGTATTCGTGCAAATTATCTATGGAAAGAACGATTGCGGGAGCCGGGAAGTGAATCCTTACCTACAGTCGATGAAAAACAATTGCAAACATCGAACATTACGTATTCGTGCAAATTATCCATAGAAAGAACGATTGCGGGAGCTGGGAAGTGAATCCTTACCTACCGTCGATGCAAAACGATTGGAAACATCGAATAGCACGTATTCGTGCAAATTATCGATGGTAAGAACGATTGCGGGAGCCGGGAAGTGAATGCTTACCTAACGTTGATGCAAAACGATTGGAAACATCGAACATAACGTATTCGTGCAAATTATCGATAGAAAGAACGATTGCGGGAGCTGGGAAGTGAATCCTTACCTACCGTCGATGCAAAACGATTGGAAACATCGAACATTACGTATTCGTGCTAATTATCGATAGAAACAACGATTGCGGGAGCTGGGAAGTGAATCCTTACCTACCGTCGATGCAAAACGATTGGAAACATCGAACATCACGTATTCGTGCAAATTATCGATGGAAAGAACGATTGCGGGAGCTGGGAAGTGAATCCTTACCTAGCGTTGATGCAAAACGATTGGAAACATCGAATAGCACGTATTCGTGCAAATTATCTATGGAAAGAACGATTGCGGGAGCCGGGAAGTGAATCCTTACCTAACGTTGATGCAAAACGATTGGAAACATCGAACATCACGTATTCGTGCCAATTATCCAATCGTTTTGCATCGACGGTAGGTAAGGATTCACTTCCCAGCTCCCGCAATGGTTCTTTCCATCGATAATTTGCACGAATACGTGCCATTCGATGTTTCCAATCGTTGTGCATCAACGGTAGGTAAGCATACCGTTGATTCAAAGCGATTGGAAATTCCGAACATAACGTATTCGTGCAAATTATCGATAGAAAGAACGATTGCGGTAGCTGAGAAGTGAATCCTTACCTAACGTTGATGCAAAACGATTGGAAACATCGAATAGCACGTATTCGTGCAAATTATCTATGGAAAGAACGATTGCGGGAGCCGGGAAGTGAATCCTTACCTACAGTCGATGAAAAACAATTGCAAACATCGAACATTACGTATTCGTGCAAATTATCCATAGAAAGAACGATTGCGGGAGCTGGGAAGTGAATCCTTACCTACCGTCGATGCAAAACGATTGGAAACATCGAATAGCACGTATTCGTGCAAATTATCGATGGTAAGAACGATTGCGGGAGCCGGGAAGTGAATGCTTACCTAACGTTGATGCAAAACGATTGGAAACATCGAACATAACGTATTCGTGCAAATTATCGATAGAAAGAACGATTGCGGGAGCTGGGAAGTGAATCCTTACCTACCGTCGATGCAAAACGATTGGAAACATCGAACATTACGTATTCGTGCTAATTATCGATAGAAACAACGATTGCGGGAGCTGGGAAGTGAATCCTTACCTACCGTCGATGCAAAACGATTGGAAACATCGAACATCACGTATTCGTGCAAATTATCGATGGAAAGAACGATTGCGGGAGCTGGGAAGTGAATCCTTACCTAGCGTTGATGCAAAACGATTGGAAACATCGAATAGCACGTATTCGTGCAAATTATCTATGGAAAGAACGATTGCGGGAGCCGGGAAGTGAATCCTTACCTAACGTTGATGCAAAACGATTGGAAACATCGAACATCACGTATTCGTGCCAATTATCCAATCGTTTTGCATCGACGGTAGGTAAGGATTCACTTCCCAGCTCCCGCAATGGTTCTTTCCATCGATAATTTGCACGAATACGTGCCATTCGATGTTTCCAATCGTTGTGCATCAACGGTAGGTAAGCATACCGTTGATTCAAAGCGATTGGAAATTCCGAACATAACGTATTCGTGCAAATTGTCGATAGAAAGAACGATTGCGGGAGCTGGGAAGTGAATCCTTACCTAGCGTTGATGCAAAACGATTGGAAACATCGAATAGCACGTATTCGTGCAAATTATCTATGGAAAGAACGATTGCGGGAGCCGGGAAGTGAATCCTTACCTACAGTCGATGAAAAACAATTGCAAACATCGAACATTACGTATTCGTGCAAATTATCCATAGAAAGAACGATTGCGGGAGCTGGGAAGTGAATCCTTACCTAACGTTGATGCAAAACGATTGCAAACATCGAACATTACGTATTCGTGTAAATTATCCATAGAAAGAACGTTTGCGGGAGCTGGGAAGTGAATACTTACCTACCGTTGATGCAAAACGATTGGAAACATCGAATAGCACGTATTCGTGCAAATTATCGATGGTAAGAACGATTGCGGGAGCCGGGAAGTGAATCCTTACCTACCGTTGATGCAAAACGATTGAAAACATCGAACATCACGTATTCGTGCAAATTATCGATAGAAAGATCGATTGCGGGACCTGGGAAGTGAATCCTTACCTACCGTCGATGCAAAACGATTGGATAATTGGCACGAATACGTGATGTTCGATGTTTCCAATCGTTTTGCATCAACGTTAGGTAAGGATTCACTTCCCGGCTCCCGCAATCGTTCTTTCCATCGATAATTTGCACGAATACGTGCTATTCGATGTTTCCAATCGTTTTGCATCGACGTTAGGTAAGGATTCACTTCCCGGCTCCCGCAATCGTTCTTTCTATCGATAATTGGCACGAATACGTGATGTTCGATGTTTCCAATCGTTTTGCATCAACGTTAGGTAAGGATTCACTTCCCGGTTCCCGCAATCGTTCTTTCCATCGATAATTTGCACGAATACGTGCTATTCGATGTTTCCAATCGTTTTGCATCGACGGTAGGTAAGGATTCACTTCCCAGCTCCCGCAATCGTTCTTTCTATCGATAATTAGCACGAATACGTAATGTTCGATGTTTTCAATCGTTTTGCATCAACGGTAGGTAAGGATTCACTTCCCGGCTCCCGCAATCGTTCTTACCATCGATAATTTGCACGAATACGTGCTATTCGATGTTTCCAATCGTTTTGCATCAACGGTAGGTAAGTATTCACTTCCCAGCTCCCGCAATCGTTCTTTCTATGGATAATTTGCACGAATACGTAATGTTCGATGTTTGCAATCGTTTTGCATCGACTGTAGGTAAGGATTCACTTCCCAGCTCCCGCAATCGTTCTTTCTATCGATAATTTGCACGAATACGTGATGTTCGATGTTTCCAATCGTTTTGCATCAACGTTAGGTAAGGATCCACTTCCCGGCTCCCGCAATCGTTCTTTCCATCGATAATTTGCACGAATACGTGCTATTCGATGTTTCCAATCGTTTTGCATCGACGTTAGGTAAGGATTCACTTCCCGGCTCCCGCAATCGTTCTTTCTATCGATAATTGGCACGAATACGTGATGTTCGATGTTTCCAATCGTTTTTCATTGACGGTAGGTAAGGATTCACTTCCCGGCTCCCGCAATCGTTCTTTCCATCGATAATTTGCACGAATACGTGCTATTCGATGTTTGCAATCGTTTTGCATCAACGGTAGGTAAGGATTCACTTCCCAGCTCCCGCAATCGTTCTTTCTATCGATAATTTGCACGAATACGTGATGTTCGATGTTTCCAATCGTTTTGCATCAACGTTAGGTAAGGATCCACTTCCCGGCTCCCGCAATCGTTCTTTCCATCGATAATTTGCACGAATACGTGCTATTCGATGTTTCCAATCGTTTTGCATCAACGGTAGGTAAGCATACCGTTGATGCAAATCGATTGGAAATTTCGAACATCACGTATTCGTGCAAATTATCGATAGAAAGAACGATTGCGGGAGTTGGGAAGTGAATCCTTACTTACCGTCGATGCAAAACGATTGCAAACATCGAATAGCACGTATTCGTGCAAATTATCCATAGAAAGAACGATTGCGGGAGCTGGGAAGTGAATACTTACCTAACGTTGATGCAAAACGATTGGAAACATCGAACACCACGTATTCGTGCAAATTATCGATGGAAAGAACGATTGCGGGAGCCGGGAAGTGAATCCTTACCTACCGTTGATGCAAAACGATTGGATAATTGGCACGAATACGTGATATTCGATGTTTCCAATCGTTTTGCATCGACGGTAGGGAACGATTCACTTCCCAGCTCCCGCAATCGTTCTTTCCATCGATAATTTGCACGAATACGTAATGTTCGATGTTTCCAATCGTTTTGCAACGACGGTAGGTAAGGATTCACTTCCCAGCTCCCGCAATCGTTCTTTCTATCGATAATTTGCACGAATACGTAATGTTCGATATTTCCAATCGTTTTGCATCGACGGTAGGTAAGGATTCACTTCCCAGCTCCCGCAATCGTTCTTTCCATCGATAATTTGCACGAATACGTGCTATTCGATGTTTCCAATCGTTTTGCATCGGCGGTAGGTAAGGATTCACTTCCCAGCTCCCGCAATCGTTCTTTCTATCGATAATTTGCACGAATACGTAATGTTCGATGTTTCCAATCGTTTTGCATCGACGGTAGGTAAGGATTCACTTCCCAGCTCCCGCAATCGTTCTTTCCATCGATAATTTGCACGAAAACGTGCTATTCGATGTTTCCAATCGTTTTGCATCAACGGTAGGTAAGGATTCACTTCCCAGCTCCCGCAATCGTTCTTTCTATCGATAAGTTGCACGAATACGTGCTATTCGATATTTCCAATCGTTTTGCATCGACGGTAGGTAAGGATTCACTTCCCAGCTCCCGCAATCGTTCTTTCCATCGATAATTTGCACGAATACGTGCCATTCGATGTTTCCAATCGTTGTGCATCAACGGTAGGTAAGCATACCGTTGATTCAAAGCGATTGGAAATTCCGAACATAACGTATTCGTGCAAATTATCGATAGAAAGAACGATTGCGGGAGCTGAGAAGTGAATCCTTACCTAACGTTGATGCAAAACGATTGGAAACATCGAATAGCACGTATTCGTGCAAATTATCTATGGAAAGAACGTGTCACGTCCCGGGACTGACCGGAACGTAACAATGTCTATTTATAAACCTCAAACGAATCAGCACGTTCTACATGTACTCCAAGCTATGCCTTGACTAGGATTGAATTAAGAAACACAATATAATATAGGAATATTGCCGTTGAATTGTGAACATACTGATTCGTTTATATGGTATCACTTAAAATAAGTAAAACTCACTCACCAAAACAAACGCGGTGCGGCTATCTCAGAATTCGGCATCTGGAATCACAGATATCACAAAATCACTTATGCTGCACTGCGGTTTTAATGTTCCGTATGATTGCTCAAAAACTACGATACAAATATATTTATTCAATTAAAATCACTTTTAAATCAAGGGGAAAAGACTTTTGAGTAACCACAATGAACCACGAAGTGACATAAGATAAGAAGGAGCGCGACCATTGATGTAAGTCGCTAACACTACCGTCTCGTTCAGAGTCGCGCAACAGACTGAGCTCTCGCTGCTGGAAGTGCATGCACAGAAGTATGGACGCCAAGTCAGCATTAAACATAAAAGTGCTGAATAAGATTAGCACGATTCCATTATCCTGCACGTCTGCATTCTGGCCTCGAGAAACTTTGTGAACAGATCAGATTGCATCTTCCCAGCGACGGACTTGTCGCAACAACATCCGTTTGCGGAGAGATGAGACTGTCGCGTCAGCATTCGTTACCACACAATGAGACTGTCGCGTCAGCATTCGTTACCACGTACAAAGTATCCAGTGACGACAGACAGTCGGCAGCTGCATCAGCACTTTATAAGAATAAAAGGAGCTGAGCAGCTACTGGAAAGTTAGTTCTGCTACGGCAGTCGGACCATACACATCGATAATCGACGTCAATCATAGCGAGTACACACAGTCAGTTCTGCTTAGGCAGCCGAGAACATCACAAACAGTTCTGATCCAAGAGTCAGCCAAGTAACTTCGTGTTGTTAGTTATAATTAAATCTTGTAACCCAGTGTAACTACCAAGTGATAGAATATAGTTGTTATCATGTTCATTAGACACAGTGTTCTCTAATTCATTTACGAGTGTACCTTAAACCAGACATCGAGCTCTTCGCATTAAATAATATTTTCTGACTCGAACTCTGAATTCTGCTACGAACCATAGAGAAGACGATCTGCTCGAGTTATACGCACGACTTTCCTACACAGTACAATTCAGTTGTCGCTATTGTTAATCAGAAACCATATCTGAATTAAATAAGCTCAATGGCCAAATCTCGTCGCGCCGGTCGTAAAGAACAAGTACGTCGTTTGGTGCGGGCATATTACAAACCGCTACTCGTGAAGCAACATCTCTTGGGAGTGGTCACACCCCATTCCGACAGCCACAAGGAAGGAGAACTCGGAATTAGTTCGCATTCCGCCTGGAAGCTCTACACCATCGAACTACCCTCGGAGCGTCTATGCGTGGATGGCCTTCCACCTCACGATCCTCGTTACGGACCATATCACGAACGTAACAAGGCACCGCAATAATAACAACGACTACACGTATACGGTAACAAATAACCAATATACAATCGTTATTATCCCAACGTTCCCGATGCTGGTTGACTTAACCCTACCCTGGGAATAGTCACGATCAAAAATGCGAACGTACCCTACTATTTACAAACGATATCTACACAAGTATGAAGAATAAAATCATATAGTTGCGTCTCGATTGGTTCATCAAGGAATTAACGAGAACAATCAACCCAGGACGTAACATATAGTAGATGATTTTTGGCGCCCGAACAGGGACACGAACGCATGCGTTGGGATGAATATCGCGAGAAAGATTACATATAGATTTATTTGCGACCGCGACAGAACACGATCGCGTGCGTTAAGAAAAGTATCGCGAAAAGGGTATAAGAACCGACACCAGTCCGAAAGGGCATGGGATTCGCAATTACATACATTAGGGAACACCCTGAAGTATCAAGAACCAACGGAAACGGGAGTTTCCGATTAGAAGCTTATCAACAGTTTCAATATCAAGGAAAATTCGCAAGAAAGAAACAAAAGAAGCGCAATTTAGAAACAAATACAAATCGTGAAATCCATCATCAAAGAAACAATGTCAACGAGAGTAAACGCTATAAAAATTATATATACATATATTATCGCTATGGACATAGCACCCCAGCTGTGCAATGAGGAACAAGTTTTATGCTGTACTCCGGATTCAAGATAAATCTCATCAAGAAGTCAGTCCTGAACAGAACGGCGAGTATAAACGACCGAGATGTGATAAAATACGTGGCAAATCGGCTTCGAACCTGACCACCCTAGGGAAAGTGTCAATAAAGGTTGCGGGCCATCAAGTTCATTCTCGCGTTGTGGATGATTCGCCGCTGATCAAGGAGGACAGGGATCTTAGGATCTCAACTTTCAAATCGACCACGGAGCCAGCATCAATTTCGCGCATATACGCGTCGATTGTTCGTAATACAGCGAATCCCGAAATAGGAGAGGGATACGCGTCAAGCATCAAGTTAAAGAATTACTGCATTGATAGTAACATTAGGGGTGAGGTCAAAGTAATAAAACTCTCAAAAATCAAGGGCGGGTATCGCCATCAAGTTAAAAAATTACTGGAACAAGCAGCAACATTGAGGGAGGTCGCGGAAATAAAACTCTCCAAAATCAAGGGCCTATATTGCCATCAAGAAAAAATACTGTATTGAAAGGCAGCCGCCAAAACATTTATTCACGAGTACCGACTCCATACAATTTACGCATACGGATTCCGATCCATCAACACCACACGGAGTTGACATGCGCATCTCTTAATCCGAAGAAGTGAAGGAAGTAGACGTTACGCAACGTCACACAACGAAGACACCTTGCAACCAAGGAACATCAGCAGCGAAAACACAAACCAAAAACAATACTTAAACAATTCAAGCAGACCTCAGCAAATTTCTTACAGAAATTTGCTTCCCAAGGGGGAAGGTGTCACGTCCCGGGACTGACCGGAACGTAACAATGTCTATTTATAAACCTCAAACGAATCAGCACGTTCTACATGTACTCCAAGCTATGCCTTGACTAGGATTGAATTAAGAAACACAATATAATATAGGAATATTGCCGTTGAATTGTGAACATACTGATTCGTTTATATGGTATCACTTAAAATAAGTAAAACTCACTCACCAAAACAAACGCGGTGCGGCTATCTCAGAATTCGGCATCTGGAATCACAGATATCACAAAATCACTTATGCTGCACTGCGGTTTTAATGTTCCGTATGATTGCTCAAAAACTACGATACAAATATATTTATTCAATTAAAATCACTTTTAAATCAAGGGGAAAAGACTTTTGAGTAACCACAATGAACCACGAAGTGACATAAGATAAGAAGGAGCGCGACCATTGATGTAAGTCGCTAACACTACCGTCTCGTTCAGAGTCGCGCAACAGACTGAGCTCTCGCTGCTGGAAGTGCATGCACAGAAGTATGGACGCCAAGTCAGCATTAAACATAAAAGTGCTGAATAAGATTAGCACGATTCCATTATCCTGCACGTCTGCATTCTGGCCTCGAGAAACTTTGTGAACAGATCAGATTGCATCTTCCCAGCGACGGACTTGTCGCAACAACATCCGTTTGCGGAGAGATGAGACTGTCGCGTCAGCATTCGTTACCACACAATGAGACTGTCGCGTCAGCATTCGTTACCACGTACAAAGTATCCAGTGACGACAGACAGTCGGCAGCTGCATCAGCACTTTATAAGAATAAAAGGAGCTGAGCAGCTACTGGAAAGTTAGTTCTGCTACGGCAGTCGGACCATACACATCGATAATCGACGTCAATCATAGCGAGTACACACAGTCAGTTCTGCTTAGGCAGCCGAGAACATCACAAACAGTTCTGATCCAAGAGTCAGCCAAGTAACTTCGTGTTGTTAGTTATAATTAAATCTTGTAACCCAGTGTAACTACCAAGTGATAGAATATAGTTGTTATCATGTTCATTAGACACAGTGTTCTCTAATTCATTTACGAGTGTACCTTAAACCAGACATCGAGCTCTTCGCATTAAATAATATTTTCTGACTCGAACTCTGAATTCTGCTACGAACCATAGAGAAGACGATCTGCTCGAGTTATACGCACGACTTTCCTACACAGTACAATTCAGTTGTCGCTATTGTTAATCAGAAACCATATCTGAATTAAATAAGCTCAATGGCCAAATCTCGTCGCGCCGGTCGTAAAGAACAAGTACGTCGTTTGGTGCGGGCATATTACAAACCGCTACTCGTGAAGCAACATCTCTTGGGAGTGGTCACACCCCATTCCGACAGCCACAAGGAAGGAGAACTCGGAATTAGTTCGCATTCCGCCTGGAAGCTCTACACCATCGAACTACCCTCGGAGCGTCTATGCGTGGATGGCCTTCCACCTCACGATCCTCGTTACGGACCATATCACGAACGTAACAAGGCACCGCTATAATAACAACGACTACACGTATACGGTAACAAATAACCAATATACAATCGTTATTATCCCAACGTTCCCGATGCTGGTTGACTTAACCCTACCCTGGGAATAGTCACGATCAAAAATGCGAACGTACCCTACTATTTACAAACGATATCTACACAAGTATGAAGAATAAAATCATATAGTTGCGTCTCGATTGGTTCATCAAGGAATTAACGAGAACAATCAACCCAGGACGTAACAAACGATTGCGGGAGCCGGGAAGTGAATCCTTACCTACAGTCGATGAAAAACAATTGCAAACATCGAACATTACGTATTCGTGCAAATTATCCATAGAAAGAACGATTGCGGGAGCTGGGAAGTGAATCCTTACCTACCGTCGATGCAAAACGATTGGAAACATCGAATAGCACGTATTCGTGCAAATTATCGATGGTAAGAACGATTGCGGGAGCCGGGAAGTGAATGCTTACCTAACGTTGATGCAAAACGATTGGAAACATCGAACATAACGTATTCGTGCAAATTATCGATAGAAAGAACGATTGCGGGAGCTGGGAAGTGAATCCTTACCTACCGTCGATGCAAAACGATTGGAAACATCGAATAGCACGTATTCGTGCAAATTATCGATGGTAAGAACGATTGCGGGAGCCGGGAAGTGAATCCTTACCTACCGTTGATGCAAAACGATTGAAAACATCGAACATTACGTATTCGTGCTAATTATCGATAGAAACAACGATTGCGGGAGCTGGGAAGTGAATCCTTACCTACCGTCGATGCAAAACGATTGGAAACATCGAACATCACGTATTCGTGCAAATTATCGATGGAAAGAACGATTGCGGGAGCTGGGAAGTGAATCCTTACCTAGCGTTGATGCAAAACGATTGGAAACATCGAATAGCACGTATTCGTGCAAATTATCTATGGAAAGAACGATTGCGGGAGCCGGGAAGTGAATCCTTACCTAACGTTGATGCAAAACGATTGGAAACATCGAACATCACGTATTCGTGCCAATTATCCAATCGTTTTGCATCGACGGTAGGTAAGGATTCACTTCCCAGCTCCCGCAATGGTTCTTTCCATCGATAATTTGCACGAATACGTGCCATTCGATGTTTCCAATCGTTGTGCATCAACGGTAGGTAAGCATACCGTTGATTCAAAGCGATTGGAAATTCCGAACATAACGTATTCGTGCAAATTATCGATAGAAAGAACGATTGCGGGAGCTGGGAAGTGAATCCTTACCTAGCGTTGATGCAAAACGATTGGAAACATCGAATAGCACGTATTCGTGCAAATTATCTATGGAAAGAACGATTGCGGGAGCCGGGAAGTGAATCCTTACCTACAGTCGATGAAAAACAATTGCAAACATCGAACATTACGTATTCGTGCAAATTATCCATAGAAAGAACGATTGCGGGAGCTGGGAAGTGAATCCTTACCTAACGTTGATGCAAAACGATTGCAAACATCGAACATTACGTATTCGTGTAAATTATCCATAGAAAGAACGTTTGCGGGAGCTGGGAAGTGAATACTTACCTACCGTTGATGCAAAACGATTGGAAACATCGAATAGCACGTATTCGTGCAAATTATCGATGGTAAGAACGATTGCGGGAGCCGGGAAGTGAATCCTTACCTACCGTTGATGCAAAACGATTGAAAACATCGAACATCACGTATTCGTGCAAATTATCGATAGAAAGATCGATTGCGGGACCTGGGAAGTGAATCCTTACCTACCGTCGATGCAAAACGATTGGATAATTGGCACGAATACGTGATGTTCGATGTTTCCAATCGTTTTGCATCAACGTTAGGTAAGGATTCACTTCCCGGCTCCCGCAATCGTTCTTTCCATCGATAATTTGCACGAATACGTGCTATTCGATGTTTCCAATCGTTTTGCATCGACGTTAGGTAAGGATTCACTTCCCGGCTCCCGCAATCGTTCTTTCTATCGATAATTGGCACGAATACGTGATGTTCGATGTTTCCAATCGTTTTGCATCAACGTTAGGTAAGGATTCACTTCCCGGTTCCCGCAATCGTTCTTTCCATCGATAATTTGCACGAATACGTGCTATTCGATGTTTCCAATCGTTTTGCATCGACGGTAGGTAAGGATTCACTTCCCAGCTCCCGCAATCGTTCTTTCTATCGATAATTAGCACGAATACGTAATGTTCGATGTTTTCAATCGTTTTGCATCAACGGTAGGTAAGGATTCACTTCCCGGCTCCCGCAATCGTTCTTACCATCGATAATTTGCACGAATACGTGCTATTCGATGTTTCCAATCGTTTTGCATCAACGGTAGGTAAGTATTCACTTCCCAGCTCCCGCAATCGTTCTTTCTATGGATAATTTGCACGAATACGTAATGTTCGATGTTTGCAATCGTTTTGCATCGACTGTAGGTAAGGATTCACTTCCCAGCTCCCGCAATCGTTCTTTCTATCGATAATTTGCACGAATACGTGATGTTCGATGTTTCCAATCGTTTTGCATCAACGTTAGGTAAGGATCCACTTCCCGGCTCCCGCAATCGTTCTTTCCATCGATAATTTGCACGAATACGTGCTATTCGATGTTTCCAATCGTTTTGCATCGACGTTAGGTAAGGATTCACTTCCCGGCTCCCGCAATCGTTCTTTCTATCGATAATTGGCACGAATACGTGATGTTCGATGTTTCCAATCGTTTTTCATTGACGGTAGGTAAGGATTCACTTCCCGGCTCCCGCAATCGTTCTTTCCATCGATAATTTGCACGAATACGTGCTATTCGATGTTTGCAATCGTTTTGCATCAACGGTAGGTAAGGATTCACTTCCCAGCTCCCGCAATCGTTCTTTCCATCGATAATTTGCACGAATACGTGATGTTCGATGTTTCCAATCGTTTTGCATCAACGTTAGGTAAGGATCCACTTCCCGGCTCCCGCAATCGTTCTTTCCATCGATAATTTGCACGAATACGTGCTATTCGATGTTTCCAATCGTTTTGCATCAACGGTAGGTAAGCATACCGTTGATGCAAATCGATTGGAAATTTCGAACATCACGTATTCGTGCAAATTATCGATAGAAAGAACGATTGCGGGAGTTGGGAAGTGAATCCTTACTTACCGTCGATGCAAAACGATTGCAAACATCGAATAGCACGTATTCGTGCAAATTATCCATAGAAAGAACGATTGCGGGAGCTGGGAAGTGAATACTTACCTAACGTTGATGCAAAACGATTGGAAACATCGAACACCACGTATTCGTGCAAATTATCGATGGAAAGAACGATTGCGGGAGCCGGGAAGTGAATCCTTACCTACCGTTGATGCAAAACGATTGGATAATTGGCACGAATACGTGATATTCGATGTTTCCAATCGTTTTGCATCGACGGTAGGGAACGATTCACTTCCCAGCTCCCGCAATCGTTCTTTCCATCGATAATTTGCACGAATACGTAATGTTCGATGTTTCCAATCGTTTTGCAACGACGGTAGGTAAGGATTCACTTCCCAGCTCCCGCAATCGTTCTTTCTATCGATAATTTGCACGAATACGTAATGTTCGATATTTCCAATCGTTTTGCATCGACGGTAGGTAAGGATTCACTTCCCAGCTCCCGCAATCGTTCTTTCCATCGATAATTTGCACGAATACGTGCTATTCGATGTTTCCAATCGTTTTGCATCGACGGTAGGTAAGGATTCACTTCCCAGCTCCCGCAATCGTTGTTTCTATCGATAATTAGAACGAATACGTAATGTTCGATGTTTCCAATCGTTTTGCATCAACGTTAGGTAAGGATTCACTTCCCAGCTCCCGCAATCGTTCTTTCCATCGATAATTTGCACGAATACGTAATGTTCGATGTTTCCAATCGTTTTGCATCGACGGTAGGTAAGGATTCACTTCCCAGCTCCCGCAATCGTTCTTTCCATCGATAATTTGCACGAAAACGTGCTATTCGATGTTTCCAATCGTTTTGCATCAACGGTAGGTAAGGATTCACTTCCCAGCTCCCGCAATCGTTCTTTCTATCGATAAGTTGCACGAATACGTGCTATTCGATATTTCCAATCGTTTTGCATCGACGGTAGGTAAGGATTCACTTCCCAGCTCCCGCAATCGTTCTTTCCATCGATAATTTGCACGAATACGTGCCATTCGATGTTTCCAATCGTTGTGCATCAACGGTAGGTAAGCATACCGTTGATTCAAAGCGATTGGAAATTCCGAACATAACGTATTCGTGCAAATTATCGATAGAAAGAACGATTGCGGGAGCTGAGAAGTGAATCCTTACCTAACGTTGATGCAAAACGATTGGAAACATCGAATAGCACGTATTCGTGCAAATTATCTATGGAAAGAACGTGTCACGTCCCGGGACTGACCGGAACGTAACAATGTCTATTTATAAACCTCAAACGAATCAGCACGTTCTACATGTACTCCAAGCTATGCCTTGACTAGGATTGAATTAAGAAACACAATATAATATAGGAATATTGCCGTTGAATTGTGAACATACTGATTCGTTTATATGGTATCACTTAAAATAAGTAAAACTCACTCACCAAAACAAACGCGGTGCGGCTATCTCAGAATTCGGCATCTGGAATCACAGATATCACAAAATCACTTATGCTGCACTGCGGTTTTAATGTTCCGTATGATTGCTCAAAAACTACGATACAAATATATTTATTCAATTAAAATCACTTTTAAATCAAGGGGAAAAGACTTTTAAGTAACCACAATGAACCACGAAGTGACATAAGATAAGAAGGAGCGCGACCATTGATGTAAGTCGCTAACACTACCGTCTCGTTCAGAGTCGCGCAACAGACTGAGCTCTCGCTGCTGGAAGTGCATGCACAGAAGTATGGACGCCAAGTCAGCATTAAACATAAAAGTGCTGAATAAGATTAGCACGATTCCATTATCCTGCACGTCTGCATTCTGGCCTCGAGAAACTTTGTGAACAGATCAGATTGCATCTTCCCAGCGACGGACTTGTCGCAACAACATCCGTTTGCGGAGAGATGAGACTGTCGCGTCAGCATTCGTTACCACACAATGAGACTGTCGCGTCAGCATTCGTTACCACGTACAAAGTATCCAGTGACGACAGACAGTCGGCAGCTGCATCAGCACTTTATAAGAATAAAAGGAGCTGAGCAGCTACTGGAAAGTTAGTTCTGCTACGGCAGTCGGACCATACACATCGATAATCGACGTCAATCATAGCGAGTACACACAGTCAGTTCTGCTTAGGCAGCCGAGAACATCACAAACAGTTCTGATCCAAGAGTCAGCCAAGTAACTTCGTGTTGTTAGTTATAATTAAATCTTGTAACCCAGTGTAACTACCAAGTGATAGAATATAGTTGTTATCATGTTCATTAGACACAGTGTTCTCTAATTCATTTACGAGTGTACCTTAAACCAGACATCGAGCTCTTCGCATTAAATAATATTTTCTGACTCGAACTCTGAATTCTGCTACGAACCATAGAGAAGACGATCTGCTCGAGTTATACGCACGACTTTCCTACACAGTACAATTCAGTTGTCGCTATTGTTAATCAGAAACCATATCTGAATTAAATAAGCTCAATGGCCAAATCTCGTCGCGCCGGTCGTAAAGAACAAGTACGTCGTTTGGTGCGGGCATATTACAAACCGCTACTCGTGAAGCAACATCTCTTGGGAGTGGTCACACCCCATTCCGACAGCCACAAGGAAGGAGAACTCGGAATTAGTTCGCATTCCGCCTGGAAGCTCTACACCATCGAACTACCCTCGGAGCGTCTATGCGTGGATGGCCTTCCACCTCACGATCCTCGTTACGGACCATATCACGAACGTAACAAGGCACCGCAATAATAACAACGACTACACGTATACGGTAACAAATAACCAATATACAATCGTTATTATCCCAACGTTCCCGATGCTGGTTGACTTAACCCTACCCTGGGAATAGTCACGATCAAAAATGCGAACGTACCCTACTATTTACAAACGATATCTACACAAGTATGAAGAATAAAATCATATAGTTGCGTCTCGATTGGTTCATCAAGGAATTAACGAGAACAATCAACCCAGGACGTAACATATAGTAGATGATTTTTGGCGCCCGAACAGGGACACGAACGCATGCGTTGGGATGAATATCGCGAGAAAGATTACATATAGATTTATTTGCGACCGCGACAGAACACGATCGCGTGCGTTAAGAAAAGTATCGCGAAAAGGGTATAAGAACCGACACCAGTCCGAAAGGGCATGGGATTCGCAATTACATACATTAGGGAACACCCTGAAGTATCAAGAACCAACGGAAACGGGAGTTTCCGATTAGAAGCTTATCAACAGTTTCAATATCAAGGAAAATTCGCAAGAAAGAAACAAAAGAAGCGCAATTTAGAAACAAATACAAATCGTGAAATCCATCATCAAAGAAACAATGTCAACGAGAGTAAACGCTATAAAAATTATATATACATATATTATCGCTATGGACATAGCACCCCAGCTGTGCAATGAGGAACAAGTTTTATGCTGTACTCCGGATTCAAGATAAATCTCATCAAGAAGTCAGTCCTGAACAGAACGGCGAGTATAAACGACCGAGATGTGATAAAATACGTGGCAAATCGGCTTCGAACCTGACCACCCTAGGGAAAGTGTCAATAAAGGTTGCGGGCCATCAAGTTCATTCTCGCGTTGTGGATGATTCGCCGCTGATCAAGGAGGACAGGGATCTTAGGATCTCAACTTTCAAATCGACCACGGAGCCAGCATCAATTTCGCGCATATACGCGTCGATTGTTCGTAATACAGCGAATCCCGAAATAGGAGAGGGATACGCGTCAAGCATCAAGTTAAAGAATTACTGCATTGATAGTAACATTAGGGGTGAGGTCAAAGTAATAAAACTCTCAAAAATCAAGGGCGGGTATCGCCATCAAGTTAAAAAATTACTGGAACAAGCAGCAACATTGAGGGAGGTCGCGGAAATAAAACTCTCCAAAATCAAGGGCCTATATTGCCATCAAGAAAAAATACTGTATTGAAAGGCAGCCGCCAAAACATTTATTCACGAGTACCGACTCCATACAATTTACGCATACGGATTCCGATCCATCAACACCACACGGAGTTGACATGCGCATCTCTTAATCCGAAGAAGTGAAGGAAGTAGACGTTACGCAACGTCACACAACGAAGACACCTTGCAACCAAGGAACATCAGCAGCGAAAACACAAACCAAAAACAATACTTAAACAATTCAAGCAGACCTCAGCAAATTTCTTACAGAAATTTGCTTCCCAAGGGGGAAGGTGTCACGTCCCGGGACTGACCGGAACGTAACAATGTCTATTTATAAACCTCAAACGAATCAGCACGTTCTACATGTACTCCAAGCTATGCCTTGACTAGGATTGAATTAAGAAACACAATATAATATAGGAATATTGCCGTTGAATTGTGAACATACTGATTCGTTTATATGGTATCACTTAAAATAAGTAAAACTCACTCACCAAAACAAACGCGGTGCGGCTATCTCAGAATTCGGCATCTGGAATCACAGATATCACAAAATCACTTATGCTGCACTGCGGTTTTAATGTTCCGTATGATTGCTCAAAAACTACGATACAAATATATTTATTCAATTAAAATCACTTTTAAATCAAGGGGAAAAGACTTTTGAGTAACCACAATGAACCACGAAGTGACATAAGATAAGAAGGAGCGCGACCATTGATGTAAGTCGCTAACACTACCGTCTCGTTCAGAGTCGCGCAACAGACTGAGCTCTCGCTGCTGGAAGTGCATGCACAGAAGTATGGACGCCAAGTCAGCATTAAACATAAAAGTGCTGAATAAGATTAGCACGATTCCATTATCCTGCACGTCTGCATTCTGGCCTCGAGAAACTTTGTGAACAGATCAGATTGCATCTTCCCAGCGACGGACTTGTCGCAACAACATCCGTTTGCGGAGAGATGAGACTGTCGCGTCAGCATTCGTTACCACACAATGAGACTGTCGCGTCAGCATTCGTTACCACGTACAAAGTATCCAGTGACGACAGACAGTCGGCAGCTGCATCAGCACTTTATAAGAATAAAAGGAGCTGAGCAGCTACTGGAAAGTTAGTTCTGCTACGGCAGTCGGACCATACACATCGATAATCGACGTCAATCATAGCGAGTACACACAGTCAGTTCTGCTTAGGCAGCCGAGAACATCACAAACAGTTCTGATCCAAGAGTCAGCCAAGTAACTTCGTGTTGTTAGTTATAATTAAATCTTGTAACCCAGTGTAACTACCAAGTGATAGAATATAGTTGTTATCATGTTCATTAGACACAGTGTTCTCTAATTCATTTACGAGTGTACCTTAAACCAGACATCGAGCTCTTCGCATTAAATAATATTTTCTGACTCGAACTCTGAATTCTGCTACGAACCATAGAGAAGACGATCTGCTCGAGTTATACGCACGACTTTCCTACACAGTACAATTCAGTTGTCGCTATTGTTAATCAGAAACCATATCTGAATTAAATAAGCTCAATGGCCAAATCTCGTCGCGCCGGTCGTAAAGAACAAGTACGTCGTTTGGTGCGGGCATATTACAAACCGCTACTCGTGAAGCAACATCTCTTGGGAGTGGTCACACCCCATTCCGACAGCCACAAGGAAGGAGAACTCGGAATTAGTTCGCATTCCGCCTGGAAGCTCTACACCATCGAACTACCCTCGGAGCGTCTATGCGTGGATGGCCTTCCACCTCACGATCCTCGTTACGGACCATATCACGAACGTAACAAGGCACCGCTATAATAACAACGACTACACGTATACGGTAACAAATAACCAATATACAATCGTTATTATCCCAACGTTCCCGATGCTGGTTGACTTAACCCTACCCTGGGAATAGTCACGATCAAAAATGCGAACGTACCCTACTATTTACAAACGATATCTACACATGTATGAAGAATAAAATCATATAGTTGCGTCTCGATTGGTTCATCAAGGAATTAACGAGAACAATCAACCCAGGACGTAACAAACGATTGCGGGAGCCGGGAAGTGAATCCTTACCTACAGTCGATGAAAAACAATTGCAAACATCGAACATTACGTATTCGTGCAAATTATCCATAGAAAGAACGATTGCGGGAGCTGGGAAGTGAATCCTTACCTACCGTCGATGCAAAACGATTGGAAACATCGAATAGCACGTATTCGTGCAAATTATCGATGGTAAGAACGATTGCGGGAGCCGGGAAGTGAATGCTTACCTAACGTTGATGCAAAACGATTGGAAACATCGAACATAACGTATTCGTGCAAATTATCGATAGAAAGAACGATTGCGGGAGCTGGGAAGTGAATCCTTACCTACCGTCGATGCAAAACGATTGGAAACATCGAATAGCACGTATTCGTGCAAATTATCGATGGTAAGAACGATTGCGGGAGCCGGGAAGTGAATCCTTACCTACCGTTGATGCAAAACGATTGAAAACATCGAACATTACGTATTCGTGCTAATTATCGATAGAAACAACGATTGCGGGAGCTGGGAAGTGAATCCTTACCTACCGTCGATGCAAAACGATTGGAAACATCGAACATCACGTATTCGTGCAAATTATCGATGGAAAGAACGATTGCGGGAGCTGGGAAGTGAATCCTTACCTAGCGTTGATGCAAAACGATTGGAAACATCGAATAGCACGTATTCGTGCAAATTATCTATGGAAAGAACGATTGCGGGAGCCGGGAAGTGAATCCTTACCTAACGTTGATGCAAAACGATTGGAAACATCGAACATCACGTATTCGTGCCAATTATCCAATCGTTTTGCATCGACGGTAGGTAAGGATTCACTTCCCAGCTCCCGCAATGGTTCTTTCCATCGATAATTTGCACGAATACGTGCCATTCGATGTTTCCAATCGTTGTGCATCAACGGTAGGTAAGCATACCGTTGATTCAAAGCGATTGGAAATTCCGAACATAACGTATTCGTGCAAATTATCGATAGAAAGAACGATTGCGGGAGCTGGGAAGTGAATCCTTACCTAGCGTTGATGCAAAACGATTGGAAACATCGAATAGCACGTATTCGTGCAAATTATCTATGGAAAGAACGATTGCGGGAGCCGGGAAGTGAATCCTTACCTACAGTCGATGAAAAACAATTGCAAACATCGAACATTACGTATTCGTGCAAATTATCCATAGAAAGAACGATTGCGGGAGCTGGGAAGTGAATCCTTACCTAACGTTGATGCAAAACGATTGCAAACATCGAACATTACGTATTCGTGTAAATTATCCATAGAAAGAACGTTTGCGGGAGCTGGGAAGTGAATACTTACCTACCGTTGATGCAAAACGATTGGAAACATCGAATAGCACGTATTCGTGCAAATTATCGATGGTAAGAACGATTGCGGGAGCCGGGAAGTGAATCCTTACCTACCGTTGATGCAAAACGATTGAAAACATCGAACATCACGTATTCGTGCAAATTATCGATAGAAAGATCGATTGCGGGACCTGGGAAGTGAATCCTTACCTACCGTCGATGCAAAACGATTGGATAATTGGCACGAATACGTGATGTTCGATGTTTCCAATCGTTTTGCATCAACGTTAGGTAAGGATTCACTTCCCGGCTCCCGCAATCGTTCTTTCCATCGATAATTTGCACGAATACGTGCTATTCGATGTTTCCAATCGTTTTGCATCGACGTTAGGTAAGGATTCACTTCCCGGCTCCCGCAATCGTTCTTTCTATCGATAATTGGCACGAATACGTGATGTTCGATGTTTCCAATCGTTTTGCATCAACGTTAGGTAAGGATTCACTTCCCGGTTCCCGCAATCGTTCTTTCCATCGATAATTTGCACGAATACGTGCTATTCGATGTTTCCAATCGTTTTGCATCGACGGTAGGTAAGGATTCACTTCCCAGCTCCCGCAATCGTTCTTTCTATCGATAATTAGCACGAATACGTAATGTTCGATGTTTTCAATCGTTTTGCATCAACGGTAGGTAAGGATTCACTTCCCGGCTCCCGCAATCGTTCTTACCATCGATAATTTGCACGAATACGTGCTATTCGATGTTTCCAATCGTTTTGCATCAACGGTAGGTAAGTATTCACTTCCCAGCTCCCGCAATCGTTCTTTCTATGGATAATTTGCACGAATACGTAATGTTCGATGTTTGCAATCGTTTTGCATCGACTGTAGGTAAGGATTCACTTCCCAGCTCCCGCAATCGTTCTTTCTATCGATAATTTGCACGAATACGTGATGTTCGATGTTTCCAATCGTTTTGCATCAACGTTAGGTAAGGATCCACTTCCCGGCTCCCGCAATCGTTCTTTCCATCGATAATTTGCACGAATACGTGCTATTCGATGTTTCCAATCGTTTTGCATCGACGTTAGGTAAGGATTCACTTCCCGGCTCCCGCAATCGTTCTTTCTATCGATAATTGGCACGAATACGTGATGTTCGATGTTTCCAATCGTTTTTCATTGACGGTAGGTAAGGATTCACTTCCCGGCTCCCGCAATCGTTCTTTCCATCGATAATTTGCACGAATACGTGCTATTCGATGTTTGCAATCGTTTTGCATCAACGGTAGGTAAGGATTCACTTCCCAGCTCCCGCAATCGTTCTTTCCATCGATAATTTGCACGAATACGTGATGTTCGATGTTTCCAATCGTTTTGCATCAACGTTAGGTAAGGATCCACTTCCCGGCTCCCGCAATCGTTCTTTCCATCGATAATTTGCACGAATACGTGCTATTCGATGTTTCCAATCGTTTTGCATCAACGGTAGGTAAGCATACCGTTGATGCAAATCGATTGGAAATTTCGAACATCACGTATTCGTGCAAATTATCGATAGAAAGAACGATTGCGGGAGTTGGGAAGTGAATCCTTACTTACCGTCGATGCAAAACGATTGCAAACATCGAATAGCACGTATTCGTGCAAATTATCCATAGAAAGAACGATTGCGGGAGCTGGGAAGTGAATACTTACCTAACGTTGATGCAAAACGATTGGAAACATCGAACACCACGTATTCGTGCAAATTATCGATGGAAAGAACGATTGCGGGAGCCGGGAAGTGAATCCTTACCTACCGTTGATGCAAAACGATTGGATAATTGGCACGAATACGTGATATTCGATGTTTCCAATCGTTTTGCATCGACGGTAGGGAACGATTCACTTCCCAGCTCCCGCAATCGTTCTTTCCATCGATAATTTGCACGAATACGTAATGTTCGATGTTTCCAATCGTTTTGCAACGACGGTAGGTAAGGATTCACTTCCCAGCTCCCGCAATCGTTCTTTCTATCGATAATTTGCACGAATACGTAATGTTCGATATTTCCAATCGTTTTGCATCGACGGTAGGTAAGGATTCACTTCCCAGCTCCCGCAATCGTTCTTTCCATCGATAATTTGCACGAATACGTGCTATTCGATGTTTCCAATCGTTTTGCATCGACGGTAGGTAAGGATTCACTTCCCAGCTCCCGCAATCGTTGTTTCTATCGATAATTAGAACGAATACGTAATGTTCGATGTTTCCAATCGTTTTGCATCAACGTTAGGTA
Source organism: Nomada ferruginata (assembly GCA_963583965.1). NCBI lineage: Eukaryota > Metazoa > Arthropoda > Insecta > Hymenoptera > Apidae > Nomada > Nomada ferruginata. The sequence continues at coordinate 4,443,644 of OY757218.1, forward strand.
AGGATTCACTTCCCAGCTCCCGCAATCGTTCTTTCCATCGATAATTTGCACGAATACGTAATGTTCGATGTTTGCAATTGTTTTTCATCGACTGTAGGTAAGGATTCACTTCCCGGCTCCCGCAATCGTTCTTTCCATAGATAATTTGCACGAATACGTGCTATTCGATGTTTCCAATCGTTTTGCATCGACGGTAGGTAAGGATTCACTTCCCAGCTCCCGCAATCGTTGTTTCTATCGATAATTAGCACGAATACGTAATGTTCGATGTTTCCAATCGTTTTGCATCGACGGTAGGTAAGGATTCACTTCCCAGCTCCCGCAATGGTTCTTTCCATCGATAATTTGCACGAATACGTGCCATTCGATGTTTCCAATCGTTGTGCATCAACGGTAGGTAAGCATACCGTTGATTCAAAGCGATTGGAAATTCCGAACATAACGTATTCGTGCAAATTATCGATAGAAAGAACGATTGCGGGAGCTGGGAAGTGAATCCTTACCTACAGTCGATGAAAAACAATTGCAAACATCGAACATTACGTATTCGTGCAAATTATCCATAGAAAGAACGATTGCGGGAGCTAGGAAGTGAATCCTTACCTAACGTTGATGCAAAACGATTGCAAACATCGAACATTACGTATTCGTGTAAATTATCCATAGAAAGAACGTTTGCGGGAGCTGGGAAGTGAATACTAACCTACCGTTGATGCAAAACGATTGGAAACATCGAATAGCACGTATTCGTGCAAATTATCGATGGTAAGAACGATTGCGGGAGCCGGGAAGTGAATCCTTACCTACCGTTGATGCAAAACGATTGAAAAATCGAACATTACGTATTCGTGCTAATTATCGATAGAAACAACGATTGCGGGAGCTGGGAAGTGAATCCTTACCTACCGTCGATGCAAAACGATTGGAAACATCGAATAGCACGTATTCGTGCAAATTATCGATGGAAAGAACGATTGCGGGAGCCGGGAAGTGAATCCTTACCTAACGTTGATGCAAAACGATTGGAAACATCGAATAGCACGTATTCGTGCAAATTATCGATGGTAAGAACGATTGCGGGAGCCGGGAAGTGAATCCTTACCTACCGTCGATGCAAAACGATTGGAAACATCGAACATCACGTATTCGTGCAAATTATCGATAGAAAGATCGATTGCGGGACCTGGGAAGTGAATCCTTACCTACCGTCGATGCAAAACGATTGGATAATTGGCACGAATACGTGATGTTCGATGTTTCCAATCGTTTTGCATCAACGTTAGGTAAGGATTCACTTCCCGGCTCACGCAATCGTTCTTTCTATGGATAATTTGCACGAATACGTAATGTTCGATGTTTGCAATCGTTTTGCATCGACTGTAGGTAAGGATTCACTTCCCAGCTCCCGCAATCGTTCTTTCTATCGATAATTTGCACCAATACGTGATGTTCGATGTTTCCAATCGTTTTGCATCAACGTTAGGTAAGGATCCACTTCCCGGCTCCCGCAATCGTTCTTTCCATCGATAATTTGCACGAATACGTGCTATTCGATGTTTCCAATCGTTTTGCATCAACGGTAGGTAAGCATACCGTTGATGCAAATCGATTGGAAATTTCGAACATCACGTATTCGTGCAAATTATCGATAGAAAGAACGATTGCGGGAGTTGGGAAGTGAATCCTTACTTACCGTCGATGCAAAACGATTGCAAACATCGAATAGCACGTATTCGTGCAAATTATCCATAGAAAGAACGATTGCGGGAGCTGGGAAGTGAATACTTACCTAACGTTGATGCAAAACGATTGGAAACATCGAACACCACGTATTCGTGCAAATTATCGATGGAAAGAACCATTGCGGGAGCCGGGAAGTGAATCCTTACCTACCGTTGATGCAAAACGATTGGATAATTGGCACGAATACGTGATATTCGATGTTTCCAATCGTTTTGCATCGACGGTAGGTAAGGATTCACTTCCCAGCTCCCGCAATCGTTCTTTCCATCGATAATTTGCACGAATACGTAATGTTCGATGTTTCCAATCGTTTTGCAACGACGGTAGGTAAGGATTCACTTCCCAGCTCCCGCAATCGTTCTTTCTATCAATAATTTGCACGAATACGTAATGTTCGATATTTCCAATCGTTTTGCATCGACGGTAGGTAAGGATTCACTTCCCAGCTCCCGCAATCGTTCTTTCCATCGATAATTTGCACGAATACGTGCTATTCGATGTTTCCAATCGTTTTGCATCGACGGTAGGTAAGGATTCACTTCCCAGCTCCCGCAATCGTTGTTTCTATCGATAATTAGAACGAATACGTAATGTTCGATGTTTCCAATCGTTTTGCATCAACGTTAGGTAAGGATTCACTTCCCAGCTCCCGCAATCGTTCTTTCCATCGATAATTTGCACGAATACGTAATGTTCGATGTTTGCAATTGTTTTTCATCGACTGTAGGTAAGGATTCACTTCCCGGCTCCCGCAATCGTTCTTTCCATAGATAATTTGCACGAATACGTGCTATTCGATGTTTCCAATCGTTTTGCATCGACGGTAGGTAAGGATTCACTTCCCAGCTCCCGCAATCGTTGTTTCTATCGATAATTAGCACGAATACGTAATGTTCGATGTTTCCAATCGTTTTGCATCGACGGTAGGTAAGGATTCACTTCCCAGCTCCCGCAATGGTTCTTTCCATCGATAATTTGCACGAATACGTGCCATTCGATGTTTCCAATCGTTTTGCATCAACGTTAGGTAAGGATTCACTTCCCGGTTCCCGCAATCGTTCTTTCCATCGATAATTTGCACGAATACGTGCTATTCGATGTTTCCAATCGTTTTGCATCGACGGTAGGTAAGGATTCACTTCCCAGCTCCCGCAATCGTTCTTTCTATCGATAATTAGCACGAATACGTAATGTTCGATGTTTTCAATCGTTTTGCATCAACGGTAGGTAAGGATTCACTTCCCGGCTCCCGCAATCGTTCTTACCATCGATAATTTGCACGAATACGTGCTATTCGATGTTTCCAATCGTTTTGCATCAACGGTAGGTAAGTATTCACTTCCCAGCTCCCGCAATCGTTCTTTCTATGGACAATTTGCACGAATACGTAATGTTCGATGTTTGCAATCGTTTTGCATCGACTGTAGGTAAGGATTCACTTCCCAGCTCCCGCAATCGTTCTTTCTATCGATAATTTGCACGAATACGTGATGTTCGATGTTTCCAATCGTTTTGCATCAACGTTAGGTAAGGATCCACTTCCCGGCTCCCGCAATCGTTCTTTCCATCGATAATTTGCACGAATACGTGCTATTCGATGTTTCCAATCGTTTTGCATCGACGTTAGGTAAGGATTCACTTCCCGGCTCCCGCAATCGTTCTTTCTATCGATAATTGGCACGAATACGTGATGTTCGATGTTTCCAATCGTTTTTCATTGACGGTAGGTAAGGATTCACTTCCCGGCTCCCGCAATCGTTCTTTCCATCGATAATTTGCACGAATACGTGCTATTCGATGTTTGCAATCGTTTTGCATCAACGGTAGGTAAGGATTCACTTCCCAGCTCCCGCAATCGTTCTTTCTATCGATAATTTGCACGAATACGTGATGTTCGATGTTTCCAATCGTTTTGCATCAACGTTAGGTAAGGATCCACTTCCCGGCTCCCGCAATCGTTCTTTCCATCGATAATTTGCACGAATACGTGCTATTCGATGTTTCCAATCGTTTTGCATCAACGGTAGGTAAGCATACCGTTGATGCAAATCGATTGGAAATTTCGAACATCACGTATTCGTGCAAATTATCGATAGAAAGAACGATTGCGGGAGTTGGGAAGTGAATCCTTACTTACCGTCGATGCAAAACGATTGCAAACATCGAATAGCACGTATTCGTGCAAATTATCCATAGAAAGAACGATTGCGGGAGCTGGGAAGTGAATACTTACCTAACGTTGATGCAAAACGATTGGAAACATCGAACACCACGTATTCGTGCAAATTATCGATGGAAAGAACGATTGCGGGAGCCGGGAAGTGAATCCTTACCTACCGTTGATGCAAAACGATTGGATAATTGGCACGAATACGTGATATTCGATGTTTCCAATCGTTTTGCATCGACGGTAGGGAACGATTCACTTCCCAGCTCCCGCAATCGTTCTTTCCATCGATAATTTGCACGAATACGTAATGTTCGATGTTTCCAATCGTTTTGCAACGACGGTAGGTAAGGATTCACTTCCCAGCTCCCACAATCGTTCTTTCTATCGATAATTTGCACGAATACGTAATGTTCGATATTTCCAATCGTTTTGCATCGACGGTAGGTAAGGATTCACTTCCCAGCTCCCGCAATCGTTCTTTCCATCGATAATTTGCACGAATACGTGCTATTCGATGTTTCCAATCGTTTTGCATCGACGGTAGGTAAGGATTCACTTCCCAGCTCCCGCAATCGTTGTTTCTATCGATAATTAGAACGAATACGTAATGTTCGATGTTTCCAATCGTTTTGCATCAACGTTAGGTAAGGATTCACTTCCCAGCTCCCGCAATCGTTCTTTCCATCGATAATTTGCACGAATACGTAATGTTCGATGTTTGCAATTGTTTTTCATCGACTGTAGGTAAGGATTCACTTCCCGGCTCCCGCAATCGTTCTTTCCATAGATAATTTGCACGAATACGTGCTATTCGATGTTTCCAATCGTTTTGCATCGACGGTAGGTAAGGATTCACTTCCCAGCTCCCGCAATCGTTGTTTCTATCGATAATTAGCACGAATACGTAATGTTCGATGTTTCCAATCGTTTTGCATCGACGGTAGGTAAGGATTCACTTCCCAGCTCCCGCAATCGTTCTTTCCATCGATAATTTGCACGAATACGTGCCATTCGATGTTTCCAATCGTTGTGCATCAACGGTAGGTAAGCATACCGTTGATTCAAAGCGATTGGAAATTCCGAACATAACGTATTCGTGCAAATTATCGATAGAAAGAACGATTGCGGGAGCTGGGAAGTGAATCCTTACCTACAGTCGATGAAAAACAATTGCAAACATCGAACATTACGTATTCGTGCAAATTATCCATAGAAAGAACGATTGCGGGAGCTGGGAAGTGAATCCTTACCTAACGTTGATGCAAAACGATTGCAAACATCGAACATTACGTATTCGTGTAAATTATCCATAGAAAGAACGTTTGCGGGAGCTGGGAAGTGAATACTAACCTACCGTTGATGCAAAACGATTGGAAACATCGAATAGCACGTATTCGTGCAAATTATCGATGGTAAGAACGATTGCGGGAGCCGGGAAGTGAATCCTTACCTACCGTTGATGCAAAACGATTGAAAAATCGAACATTACGTATTCGTGCTAATTATCGATAGAAACAACGATTGCGGGAGCTGGGAAGTGAATCCTTACCTACCGTCGATGCAAAACGATTGGAAACATCGAATAGCACGTATTCGTGCAAATTATCGATGGAAAGAACGATTGCGGGAGCCGGGAAGTGAATCCTTACCTAACGTTGATGCAAAACGATTGGAAACATCGAATAGCACGTATTCGTGCAAATTATCGATGGTAAGAACGATTGCGGGAGCCGGGAAGTGAATCCTGACCTACCGTCGATGCAAAACGATTGGAAACATCGAACATCACGTATTCGTGCAAATTATCGATAGAAAGATCGATTGCGGGACCTGGGAAGTGAATCCTTACCTACCGTCGATGCAAAACGATTGGATAATTGGCACGAATACGTGATGTTCGATGTTTCCAATCGTTTTGCATCAACGTTAGGTAAGGATTCACTTCCCGGCTCACGCAATCGTTCTTTCTATGGATAATTTGCACGAATACGTAATGTTCGATGTTTGCAATCGTTTTGCATCGACTGTAGGTAAGGATTCACTTCCCAGCTCCCGCAATCGTTCTTTCTATCGATAATTTGCACCAATACGTGATGTTCGATGTTTCCAATCGTTTTGCATCAACGTAAGGTAAGGATCCACTTCCCGGCTCCCGCAATCGTTCTTTCCATCGATAATTTGCACGAATACGTGCTATTCGATGTTTCCAATCGTTTTGCATCAACGGTAGGTAAGGATTCACTTCCCAGCTCCCGCAATCGTTCTTTCTATCGATAATTTGCACGAATACGTGATGTTCGATGTTTCCAATCGTTTTGCATCAACGTTAGGTAAGGATCCACTTCCCGGCTCCCGCAATCGTTCTTTCCACCGATAATTTGCACGAATACGTGCTATTCGATGTTTCCAATCGTTTTGCATCGGCGGTAGGTAAGGATTCACTTCCCAGCTCCCGCAATCGTTCTTTCTATCGATAATTTGCACGAATACGTAATGTTCGATGTTTCCAATCGTTTTGCATCGACGGTAGGTAAGGATTCACTTCCCAGCTCCCGCAATCGTTCTTTCCATCGATAATTTTCACGAATACGTGCTATTCGATGTTTCCAATCGTTTTGCATCAACGGTAGGTAAGGATTCACTTCCCAGCTCCCGCAATCGTTCTTTCTATCGATAAGTTGCACGAATACGTGCTATTCGATATTTCCAATCGTTTTGCATCGACGGTAGGTAAGGATACACTTCCCAGCTCCCGCAATCGTTCTTTCCATCGATAATTTGCACGAATACGTGCTATTCGATGTTTCCAATCGTTTTGCATCGACGGTAGGTAAGGATTCACTTCCCAGCTCCCGCAATCGTTGTTTCTATCGATAATTAGAACGAATACGTAATGTTCGATGTTTCCAATCGTTTTGCATCGACGGTAGGTAAGGATTCACTTCCCAGCTCCCGCAATGGTTCTTTCCATCGATAATTTGCACGAATACGTGCCATTCGATGTTTCCAATCGTTGTGCATCAACGGTAGGTAAGCATACCGTTGATTCAAAGCGATTGGAAATTCCGAACATAACGTATTCGTGCAAATTATCGATAGAAAGAACGATTGCGGGAGCTGAGAAGTGAATCCTTACCTAACGTTGATGCAAAACGATTGGAAACATCGAATAGCACGTATTCGTGCAAATTATCTATGGAAAGAACGATTGCGGGAGCCGGGCAGTGAATCCTTACCTACAGTCGATGAAAAACAATTGCAAACATCGAACATTACGTATTCGTGCAAATTATCCATAGAAAGAACGATTGCGGGAGCTGGGAAGTGAATCCTTACCTACCGTCGATGCAAAACGATTGGAAACATCGAATAGCACGTATTCGTGCAAATTATCGATGGTAAGAACGATTGCGGGAGCCGGGAAGTGAATGCTTACCTAACGTTGATGCAAAACGATTGGAAACATCGAACATAACGTATTCGTGCAAATTATCGATAGAAAGAACGATTGCGGGAGCTGGGAAGTGAATCCTTACCTACCGTCGATGCAAAACGATTGGAAACATCGAATAGCACGTATTCGTGCAAATTATCGATGGTAAGAACGATTGCGGGAGCCGGGAAGTGAATCCTTACCTACCGTTGATGCAAAACGATTGAAAACATCGAACATTACGTATTCGTGCTAATTATCGATAGAAACAACGATTGCGGGAGCTGGGAAGTGAATCCTTACCTACCGTCGATGCAAAACGATTGGAAACATCGAACATCACGTATTCGTGCAAATTATCGATGGAAAGAACGATTGCGGGAGCTGGGAAGTGAATCCTTACCTAGCGTTGATGCAAAACGATTGGAAACATCGAATAGCACGTATTCGTGCAAATTATCTATGGAAAGAACGATTGCGGGAGCCGGGAAGTGAATCCTTACCTAACGTTGATGCAAAACGATTGGAAACATCGAACATCACGTATTCGTGCCAATTATCCAATCGTTTTGCATCGACGGTAGGTAAGGATTCACTTCCCAGCTCCCGCAATGGTTCTTTCCATCGATAATTTGCACGAATACGTGCCATTCGATGTTTCCAATCGTTGTGCATCAACGGTAGGTAAGCATACCGTTGATTCAAAGCGATTGGAAATTCCGAACATAACGTATTCGTGCAAATTATCGATAGAAAGAACGATTGCGGGAGCTGGGAAGTGAATCCTTACCTAGCGTTGATGCAAAACGATTGGAAACATCGAATAGCACGTATTCGTGCAAATTATCTATGGAAAGAACGATTGCGGGAGCCGGGAAGTGAATCCTTACCTACAGTCGATGAAAAACAATTGCAAACATCGAACATTACGTATTCGTGCAAATTATCCATAGAAAGAACGATTGCGGGAGCTGGGAAGTGAATCCTTACCTAACGTTGATGCAAAACGATTGCAAACATCGAACATTACGTATTCGTGTAAATTATCCATAGAAAGAACGTTTGCGGGAGCTGGGAAGTGAATACTTACCTACCGTTGATGCAAAACGATTGGAAACATCGAATAGCACGTATTCGTGCAAATTATCGATGGTAAGAACGATTGCGGGAGCCGGGAAGTGAATCCTTACCTACCGTTGATGCAAAACGATTGAAAACATCGAACATCACGTATTCGTGCAAATTATCGATAGAAAGATCGATTGCGGGACCTGGGAAGTGAATCCTTACCTACCGTCGATGCAAAACGATTGGATAATTGGCACGAATACGTGATGTTCGATGTTTCCAATCGTTTTGCATCAACGTTAGGTAAGGATTCACTTCCCGGCTCCCGCAATCGTTCTTTCCATCGATAATTTGCACGAATACGTGCTATTCGATGTTTCCAATCGTTTTGCATCGACGTTAGGTAAGGATTCACTTCCCGGCTCCCGCAATCGTTCTTTCTATCGATAATTGGCACGAATACGTGATGTTCGATGTTTCCAATCGTTTTGCATCAACGTTAGGTAAGGATTCACTTCCCGGTTACCGCAATCGTTCTTTCCATCGATAATTTGCACGAATACGTGCTATTCGATGTTTCCAATCGTTTTGCATCGACGGTAGGTAAGGATTCACTTCCCAGCTCCCGCAATCGTTCTTTCTATCGATAATTAGCACGAATACGTAATGTTCGATGTTTTCAATCGTTTTGCATCAACGGTAGGTAAGGATTCACTTCCCGGCTCCCGCAATCGTTCTTACCATCGATAATTTGCACGAATACGTGCTATTCGATGTTTCCAATCGTTTTGCATCAACGGTAGGTAAGTATTCACTTCCCAGCTCCCGAAATCGTTCTTTCTATGGATAATTTGCACGAATACGTAATGTTCGATGTTTGCAATCGTTTTGCATCGACTGTAGGTAAGGATTCACTTCCCAGCTCCCGCAATCGTTCTTTCTATCGATAATTTGCACGAATACGTGATGTTCGATGTTTCCAATCGTTTTGCATCAACGTTAGGTAAGGATCCACTTCCCGGCTCCCGCAATCGTTCTTTCCATCGATAATTTGCACGAATACGTGCTATTCGATGTTTCCAATCGTTTTGCATCAACGGTAGGTAAGCATACCGTTGATGCAAATCGATTGGAAATTTCGAACATCACGTATTCGTGCAAATTATCGATAGAAAGAACGATTGCGGGAGTTGGGAAGTGAATCCTTACTTACCGTCGATGCAAAACGATTGCAAACATCGAATAGCACGTATTCGTGCAAATTATCCATAGAAAGAACGATTGCGGGAGCTGGGAAGTGAATACTTACCTAACGTTGATGCAAAACGATTGGAAACATCGAACACCACGTATTCGTGCAAATTATCGATGGAAAGAACGATTGCGGGAGCCGGGAAGTGAATCCTTACCTACCGTTGATGCAAAACGATTGGATAATTGGCACGAATACGTGATATTCGATGTTTCCAATCGTTTTGCATCGACGGTAGGGAACGATTCACTTCCCAGCTCCCGCAATCGTTCTTTCCGTCGATAATTTGCACGAATACGTAATGTTCGATGTTTCCAATCGTTTTGCAACGACGGTAGGTAAGGATTCACTTCCCAGCTCCCGCAATCGTTCTTTCTATCGATAATTTGCACGAATACGTAATGTTCGATATTTCCAATCGTTTTGCATCGACGGTAGGTAAGGATTCACTTCCCAGCTCCCGCAATCGTTCTTTCCATCGATAATTTGCACGAATACGTGCTATTCGATGTTTCCAATCGTTTTGCATCGGCGGTAGGTAAGGATTCACTTCCCAGCTCCCGCAATCGTTCTTTCTATCGATAATTTGCACGAATACGTAATGTTCGATGTTTCCAATCGTTTTGCATCGACGGTAGGTAAGGATTCACTTCCCAGCTCCCGCAATCGTTCTTTCCATCGATAATTTGCACGAATACGTGCTATTCGATGTTTCCAATCGTTGTGCATCAACGGTAGGTAAGGATTCACTTCCCAGCTCCCGCAATCGTTCTTTCTATCGATAAGTTGCACGAATACGTGCTATTCGATATTTCCAATCGTTTTGCATCGACGGTAGGTAAGGATTCACTTCCCAGCTCCCGCAATCGTTCTTTCCATCGATAATTTGCACGAATACGTGCTATTCGATGTTTCCAATCGTTTTGCATCGACGGTAGGTAAGGATTCACTTCCCAGCTCCCGCAATCGTTGTTTCTATCGATAATTAGAACGAATACGTAATGTTCGATGTTTCCAATCGTTTTGCATCGACGGTAGGTAAGGATTCACTTCCCAGCTCCCGCAATGGTTCTTTCCATCGATAATTTGCACGAATACGTGCCATTCGATGTTTCCAATCGTTGTGCATCAACGGTAGGTAAGCATACCGTTGATTCAAAGCGATTGGAAATTCCGAACATAACGTATTCGTGCAAATTATCGATAGAAAGAACGATTGCGGGAGCTGAGAAGTGAATCCTTACCTAACGTTGATGCAAAACGATTGGAAACATCGAATAGCACGTATTCGTGCAAATTATCTATGGAAAGAACGATTGCGGGAGCCGGGAAGTGAATCCTTACCTACAGTCGATGAAAAACAATTGCAAACATCGAACATTACGTATTCGTGCAAATTATCCATAGAAAGAACGATTGCGGGAGCTGGGAAGTGAATCCTTACCTACCGTCGATGCAAAACGATTGGAAACATCGAATAGCACGTATTCGTGCAAATTATCGATGGTAAGAACGATTGCGGGAGCCGGGAAGTGAATGCTTACCTAACGTTGATGCAAAACGATTGGATACATCGAACATAACGTATTCGTGCAAATTATCGATAGAAAGAACGATTGCGGGAGCTGGGAAGTGAATCCTTACCTACCGTCGATGCAAAACGATTGGAAACATCGAATAGCACGTATTCGTGCAAATTATCGATGGTAAGAACGATTGCGGGAGCCGGGAAGTGAATCCTTACCTACCGTTGATGCAAAACGATTGAAAACATCGAACATTACGTATTCGTGCTAATTATCGATAGAAACAACGATTGCGGGAGCTGGGAAGTGAATCCTTACCTACCGTCGATGCAAAACGATTGGAAACATCGAACATCACGTATTCGTGCAAATTATCGATGGAAAGAACGATTGCGGGAGCTGGGAAGTGAATCCTTACCTAGCGTTGATGCAAAACGATAGGAAACATCGAATAGCACGTATTCGTGCAAATTATCTATGGAAAGAACGATTGCGGGAGCCGGGAAGTGAATCCTTACCTAACGTTGATGCAAAACGATTGGAAACATCGAACATCACGTATTCGTGCCAATTATCCAATCGTTTTGCATCGACGGTAGGTAAGGATTCACTTCCCAGCTCCCGCAATGGTTCTTTCCATCGATAATTTGCACGAATACGTGCCATTCGATGTTTCCAATCGTTGTGCATCAACGGTAGGTAAGCATACCGTTGATTCAAAGCGATTGGAAATTCCGAACATAACGTATTCGTGCAAATTATCGATAGAAAGAACGATTGCGGGAGCTGGGAAGTGAATCCTTACCTAGCGTTGATGCAAAACGATTGGAAACATCGAATAGCACGTATTCGTGCAAATTATCTATGGAAAGAACGATTGCGGGAGCCGGGAAGTGAATCCTTACCTACAGTCGATGAAAAACAATTGCAAACATCGAACATTACGTATTCGTGCAAATTATCCATAGAAAGAACGATTGCGGGAGCTGGGAAGTGAATCCTTACCTAACGTTGATGCAAAACGATTGCAAACATCGAACATTACGTATTCGTGTAAATTATCCATAGAAAGAACGTTTGCGGGAGCTGGGAAGTGAATACTTACCTACCGTTGATGCAAAACGATTGGAAACATCGAATAGCACGTATTCGTGCAAATTATCGATGGTAAGAACGATTGCGGGAGCCGGGAAGTGAATCCTTACCTACCGTTGATGCAAAACGATTGAAAACATCGAACATCACGTATTCGTGCAAATTATCGATAGAAAGATCGATTGCGGGACCTGGGAAGTGAATCCTTACCTACCGTCGATGCAAAACGATTGGATAATTGGCACGAATACGTGATGTTCGATGTTTCCAATCGTTTTGCATCAACGTTAGGTAAGGATTCACTTCCCGGCTCCCGCAATCGTTCTTTCCATCGATAATTTGCACGAATACGTGCTATTCGATGTTTCCAATCGTTTTGCATCGACGTTAGGTAAGGATTCACTTCCCGGCTCCCGCAATTGTTCTTTCTATCGATATTTGGCACGAATACGTGATGTTCGATGTTTCCAATCGTTTTGCATCAACGTTAGGTAAGGATTCACTTCCCGGTTCCCGCAATCGTTCTTTCCATCGATAATTTGCACGAATACGTGCTATTCGATGTTTCCAATCGTTTTGCATCGACGGTAGGTAAGGATTCACTTCCCAGCTCCCGCAATCGTTCTTTCTATCGATAATTAGCACGAATACGTAATGTTCGATGTTTTCAATCGTTTTGCATCAACGGTAGGTAAGGATTCACTTCCCGGCTCCCGCAATCGTTCTTACCATCGATAATTTGCACGAATACGTGCTATTCGATGTTTCCAATCGTTTTGCATCAACGGTAGGTAAGTATTCACTTCCCAGCTCCCGCAATCGTTCTTTCTATGGATAATTTGCACGAATACGTAATGTTCGATGTTTGCAATCGTTTTGCATCGACTGTAGGTAAGGATTCACTTCCCAGCTCCCGCAATCGTTCTTTCTATCGATAATTTGCACGAATACGTGATGTTCGATGTTTCCAATCGTTTTGCATCAACGTTAGGTAAGGATCCACTTCCCGGCTCCCGCAATCGTTCTTTCCATCGATAATTTGCACGAATACGTGCTATTCGATGTTTCCAATCGTTTTGCATCGACGTTAGGTAAGGATTCACTTCCCGGCTCCCGCAATCGTTCTTGCTATCGATAATTGGCACGAATACGTGATGTTCGATGTTTCCAATCGTTTTTCATTGACGGTAGGTAAGGATTCACTTCCCGGCTCCCGCAATCGTTCTTTCCATCGATAATTTGCACGAATACGTGCTATTCGATGTTTGCAATCGTTTTGCATCAACGGTAGGTAAGGATTCACTTCCCAGCTCCCGCAATCGTTCTTTCTATCGATAATTTGCACGAATACGTGATGTTCGATGTTTCCAATCGTTTTGCATCAACGTTAGGTAAGGATCCACTTCCCGGCTCCCGCAATCGTTCTTTCCATCGATAATTTGCACGAATACGTGCTATTCGATGTTTCCAATCGTTTTGCATCAACGGTAGGTAAGCATACCGTTGATGCAAATCGATTGGAAATTTCGAACATCACGTATTCGTGCAAATTATCGATAGAAAGAACGATTGCGGGAGTTGGGAAGTGAATCCTTACTTACCGTCGATGCAAAACGATTGCAAACATCGAATAGCACGTATTCGTGCAAATTATCCATAGAAAGAACGATTGCGGGAGCTGGGAAGTGAATACTTACCTAACGTTGATGCAAAACGATTGGAAACATCGAACACCACGTATTCGTGCAAATTATCGATGGAAAGAACGATTGCGGGAGCCGGGAAGTGAATCCTTACCTACCGTTGATGCAAAACGATTGGATAATTGGCACGAATACGTGATATTCGATGTTTCCAATCGTTTTGCATCGACGGTAGGGAACGATTCACTTCCCAGCTCCCGCAATCGTTCTTTCCATCGATAATTTGCACGAATACGTAATGTTCGATGTTTCCAATCGTTTTGCAACGACGGTAGGTAAGGATTCACTTCCCAGCTCCCACAATCGTTCTTTCTATCGATAATTTGCACGAATACGTAATGTTCGATATTTCCAATCGTTTTGCATCGACGGTAGGTAAGGATTCACTTCCCAGCTCCCGCAATCGTTCTTTCCATCGATAATTTGCACGAATACGTGCTATTCGATGTTTCCAATCGTTTTGCATCGACGGTAGGTAAGGATTCACTTCCCAGCTCCCGCAATCGTTGTTTCTATCGATAATTAGAACGAATACGTAATGTTCGATGTTTCCAATCGTTTTGCATCAACGTTAGGTAAGGATTCACTTCCCAGCTCCCGCAATCGTTCTTTCCATCGATAATTTGCACGAATACGTAATGTTCGATGTTTGCAATTGTTTTTCATCGACTGTAGGTAAGGATTCACTTCCCGGCTCCCGCAATCGTTCTTTCCATAGATAATTTGCACGAATACGTGCTATTCGATGTTTCCAATCGTTTTGCATCGACGGTAGGTAAGGATTCACTTCCCAGCTCCCGCAATCGTTGTTTCTATCGATAATTAGCACGAATACGTAATGTTCGATGTTTCCAATCGTTTTGCATCGACGGTAGGTAAGGATTCACTTCCCAGCTCCCGCAATCGTTCTTTCCATCGATAATTTGCACGAATACGTGCCATTCGATGTTTCCAATCGTTGTGCATCAACGGTAGGTAAGCATACCGTTGATTCAAAGCGATTGGAAATTCCGAACATAACGTATTCGTGCAAATTATCGATAGAAAGAACGATTGCGGGAGCTGGGAAGTGAATCCTTACCTACAGTCGATGAAAAACAATTGCAAACATCGAACATTACGTATTCGTGCAAATTATCCATAGAAAGAACGATTGCGGGAGCTGGGAAGTGAATCCTTACCTAACGTTGATGCAAAACGATTGCAAACATCGAACATTACGTATTCGTGTAAATTATCCATAGAAAGAACGTTTGCGGGAGCTGGGAAGTGAATACTAACCTACCGTTGATGCAAAACGATTGGAAACATCGAATAGCACGTATTCGTGCAAATTATCGATGGTAAGAACGATTGCGGGAGCCGGGAAGTGAATCCTTACCTACCGTTGATGCAAAACGATTGAAAAATCGAACATTACGTATTCGTGCTAATTATCGATAGAAACAACGATTGCGGGAGCTGGGAAGTGAATCCTTACCTACCGTCGATGCAAAACGATTGGAAACATCGAATAGCACGTATTCGTGCAAATTATCGATGGAAAGAACGATTGCGGGAGCCGGGAAGTGAATCCTTACCTAACGTTGATGCAAAACGATTGGAAACATCGAATAGCACGTATTCGTGCAAATTATCGATGGTAAGAACGATTGCGGGAGCCGGGAAGTGAATCCTGACCTACCGTCGATGCAAAACGATTGGAAACATCGAACATCACGTATTCGTGCAAATTATCGATAGAAAGATCGATTGCGGGACCTGGGAAGTGAATCCTTACCTACCGTCGATGCAAAACGATTGGATAATTGGCACGAATACGTGATGTTCGATGTTTCCAATCGTTTTGCATCAACGTTAGGTAAGGATTCACTTCCCGGCTCACGCAATCGTTCTTTCTATGGATAATTTGCACGAATACGTAATGTTCGATGTTTGCAATCGTTTTGCATCGACTGTAGGTAAGGATTCACTTCCCAGCTCCCGCAATCGTTCTTTCTATCGATAATTTGCACCAATACGTGATGTTCGATGTTTCCAATCGTTTTGCATCAACGTAAGGTAAGGATCCACTTCCCGGCTCCCGCAATCGTTCTTTCCATCGATAATTTGCACGAATACGTGCTATTCGATGTTTCCAATCGTTTTGCATCAACGGTAGGTAAGGATTCACTTCCCAGCTCCCGCAATCGTTCTTTCTATCGATAATTTGCACGAATACGTGATGTTCGATGTTTCCAATCGTTTTGCATCAACGTTAGGTAAGGATCCACTTCCCGGCTCCCGCAATCGTTCTTTCCACCGATAATTTGCACGAATACGTGCTATTCGATGTTTCCAATCGTTTTGCATCGGCGGTAGGTAAGGATTCACTTCCCAGCTCCCGCAATCGTTCTTTCTATCGATAATTTGCACGAATACGTAATGTTCGATGTTTCCAATCGTTTTGCATCGACGGTAGGTAAGGATTCACTTCCCAGCTCCCGCAATCGTTCTTTCCATCGATAATTTTCACGAATACGTGCTATTCGATGTTTCCAATCGTTTTGCATCAACGGTAGGTAAGGATTCACTTCCCAGCTCCCGCAATCGTTCTTTCTATCGATAAGTTGCACGAATACGTGCTATTCGATATTTCCAATCGTTTTGCATCGACGGTAGGTAAGGATACACTTCCCAGCTCCCGCAATCGTTCTTTCCATCGATAATTTGCACGAATACGTGCTATTCGATGTTTCCAATCGTTTTGCATCGACGGTAGGTAAGGATTCACTTCCCAGCTCCCGCAATCGTTGTTTCTATCGATAATTAGAACGAATACGTAATGTTCGATGTTTCCAATCGTTTTGCATCGACGGTAGGTAAGGATTCACTTCCCAGCTCCCGCAATGGTTCTTTCCATCGATAATTTGCACGAATACGTGCCATTCGATGTTTCCAATCGTTGTGCATCAACGGTAGGTAAGCATACCGTTGATTCAAAGCGATTGGAAATTCCGAACATAACGTATTCGTGCAAATTATCGATAGAAAGAACGATTGCGGGAGCTGAGAAGTGAATCCTTACCTAACGTTGATGCAAAACGATTGGAAACATCGAATAGCACGTATTCGTGCAAATTATCTATGGAAAGAACGATTGCGGGAGCCGGGAAGTGAATCCTTACCTACAGTCGATGAAAAACAATTGCAAACATCGAACATTACGTATTCGTGCAAATTATCCATAGAAAGAACGATTGCGGGAGCTGGGAAGTGAATCCTTACCTACCGTCGATGCAAAACGATTGGAAACATCGAATAGCACGTATTCGTGCAAATTATCGATGGTAAGAACGATTGCGGGAGCCGGGAAGTGAATGCTTACCTAACGTTGATGCAAAACGATTGGAAACATCGAACA
This sequence comes from Nomada ferruginata, assembly GCA_963583965.1. NCBI lineage: Eukaryota > Metazoa > Arthropoda > Insecta > Hymenoptera > Apidae > Nomada > Nomada ferruginata. The sequence continues at coordinate 4,461,037 of OY757218.1, forward strand.
TAACGTATTCGTGCAAATTATCGATAGAAAGAACGATTGCGGGAGCTGGGAAGTGAATCCTTACCTACCGTCGATGCAAAACGATTGGAAACATCGAATAGCACGTATTCGTGCAAATTATCGATGGTAAGAACGATTGCGGGAGCCGGGAAGTGAATCCTTACCTACCGTTGATGCAAAACGATTGAAAACATCGAACATTACGTATTCGTGCTAATTATCGATAGAAACAACGATTGCGGGAGCTGGGAAGTGAATCCTTACCTACCGTCGATGCAAAACGATTGGAAACATCGAACATCACGTATTCGTGCAAATTATCGATGGAAAGAACGATTGCGGGAGCTGGGAAGTGAATCCTTACCTAGCGTTGATGCAAAACGATTGGAAACATCGAATAGCACGTATTCGTGCAAATTATCTATGGAAAGAACGATTGCGGGAGCCGGGAAGTGAATCCTTACCTAACGTTGATGCAAAACGATTGGAAACATCGAACATCACGTATTCGTGCCAATTATCCAATCGTTTTGCATCGACGGTAGGTAAGGATTCACTTCCCAGCTCCCGCAATGGTTCTTTCCATCGATAATTTGCACGAATACGTGCCATTCGATGTTTCCAATCGTTGTGCATCAACGGTAGGTAAGCATACCGTTGATTCAAAGCGATTGGAAATTCCGAACATAACGTATTCGTGCAAATTATCGATAGAAAGAACGATTGCGGGAGCTGGGAAGTGAATCCTTACCTAGCGTTGATGCAAAACGATTGGAAACATCGAATAGCACGTATTCGTGCAAATTATCTATGGAAAGAACGATTGCGGGAGCCGGGAAGTGAATCCTTACCTACAGTCGATGAAAAACAATTGCAAACATCGAACATTACGTATTCGTGCAAATTATCCATAGAAAGAACGATTGCGGGAGCTGGGAAGTGAATCCTTACCTAACGTTGATGCAAAACGATTGCAAACATCGAACATTACGTATTCGTGTAAATTATCCATAGAAAGAACGTTTGCGGGAGCTGGGAAGTGAATACTTACCTACCGTTGATGCAAAACGATTGGAAACATCGAATAGCACGTATTCGTGCAAATTATCGATGGTAAGAACGATTGCGGGAGCCGGGAAGTGAATCCTTACCTACCGTTGATGCAAAACGATTGAAAACATCGAACATCACGTATTCGTGCAAATTATCGATAGAAAGATCGATTGCGGGACCTGGGAAGTGAATCCTTACCTACCGTCGATGCAAAACGATTGGATAATTGGCACGAATACGTGATGTTCGATGTTTCCAATCGTTTTGCATCAACGTTAGGTAAGGATTCACTTCCCGGCTCCCGCAATCGTTCTTTCCATCGATAATTTGCACGAATACGTGCTATTCGATGTTTCCAATCGTTTTGCATCGACGGTAGGTAAGGATTCACTTCCCAGCTCCCGCAATCGTTCTTTCTATCGATAATTAGCACGAATACGTAATGTTCGATGTTTTCAATCGTTTTGCATCAACGGTAGGTAAGGATTCACTTCCCGGCTCCCGCAATCGTTCTTACCATCGATAATTTGCACGAATACGTGCTATTCGATGTTTCCAATCGTTTTGCATCAACGGTAGGTAAGTATTCACTTCCCAGCTCCCGAAATCGTTCTTTCTATGGATAATTTGCACGAATACGTAATGTTCGATGTTTGCAATCGTTTTGCATCGACTGTAGGTAAGGATTCACTTCCCAGCTCCCGCAATCGTTCTTTCTATCGATAATTTGCACGAATACGTGATGTTCGATGTTTCCAATCGTTTTGCATCAACGTTAGGTAAGGATCCACATCCCGGCTCCCGCAATCGTTCTTTCCATCGATAATTTGCACGAATACGTGCTATTCGATGTTTCCAATCGTTTTGCATCAACGGTAGGTAAGCATACCGTTGATGCAAATCGATTGGAAATTTCGAACATCACGTATTCGTGCAAATTATCGATAGAAAGAACGATTGCGGGAGTTGGGAAGTGAATCCTTACTTACCGTCGATGCAAAACGATTGCAAACATCGAATAGCACGTATTCGTGCAAATTATCCATAGAAAGAACGATTGCGGGAGCTGGGAAGTGAATACTTACCTAACGTTGATGCAAAACGATTGGAAACATCGAACACCACGTATTCGTGCAAATTATCGATGGAAAGAACGATTGCGGGAGCCGGGAAGTGAATCCTTACCTACCGTTGATGCAAAACGATTGGATAATTGGCACGAATACGTGATATTCGATGTTTCCAATCGTTTTGCATCGACGGTAGGGAACGATTCACTTCCCAGCTCCCGCAATCGTTCTTTCCGTCGATAATTTGCACGAATACGTAATGTTCGATGTTTCCAATCGTTTTGCAACGACGGTAGGTAAGGATTCACTTCCCAGCTCCCGCAATCGTTCTTTCTATCGATAATTTGCACGAATACGTAATGTTCGATATTTCCAATCGTTTTGCATCGACGGTAGGTAAGGATTCACTTCCCAGCTCCCGCAATCGTTCTTTCCATCGATAATTTGCACGAATACGTGCTATTCGATGTTTCCAATCGTTTTGCATCGGCGGTAGGTAAGGATTCACTTCCCAGCTCCCGCAATCGTTCTTTCTATCGATAATTTGCACGAATACGTAATGTTCGATGTTTCCAATCGTTTTGCATCGACGGTAGGTAAGGATTCACTTCCCAGCTCCCGCAATCGTTCTTTCCATCGATAATTTGCACGAATACGTGCTATTCGATGTTTCCAATCGTTGTGCATCAACGGTAGGTAAGGATTCACTTCCCAGCTCCCGCAATCGTTCTTTCTATCGATAAGTTGCACGAATACGTGCTATTCGATATTTCCAATCGTTTTGCATCGACGGTAGGTAAGGATTCACTTCCCAGCTCCCGCAATCGTTCTTTCCATCGATAATTTGCACGAATACGTGCTATTCGATGTTTCCAATCGTTTTGCATCGACGGTAGGTAAGGATTCACTTCCCAGCTCCCGCAATCGTTGTTTCTATCGATAATTAGAACGAATACGTAATGTTCGATGTTTCCAATCGTTTTGCATCGACGGTAGGTAAGGATTCACTTCCCAGCTCCCGCAATGGTTCTTTCCATCGATAATTTGCACGAATACGTGCCATTCGATGTTTCCAATCGTTGTGCATCAACGGTAGGTAAGCATACCGTTGATTCAAAGCGATTGGAAATTCCGAACATAACGTATTCGTGCAAATTATCGATAGAAAGAACGATTGCGGGAGCTGAGAAGTGAATCCTTACCTAACGTTGATGCAAAACGATTGGAAACATCGAATAGCACGTATTCGTGCAAATTATCTATGGAAAGAACGATTGCGGGAGCCGGGAAGTGAATCCTTACCTACAGTCGATGAAAAACAATTGCAAACATCGAACATTACGTATTCGTGCAAATTATCCATAGAAAGAACGATTGCGGGAGCTGGGAAGTGAATCCTTACCTACCGTCGATGCAAAACGATTGGAAACATCGAATAGCACGTATTCGTGCAAATTATCGATGGTAAGAACGATTGCGGGAGCCGGGAAGTGAATGCTTACCTAACGTTGATGCAAAACGATTGGAAACATCGAACATAACGTATTCGTGCAAATTATCGATAGAAAGAACGATTGCGGGAGCTGGGAAGTGAATCCTTACCTACCGTCGATGCAAAACGATTGGAAACATCGAATAGCACGTATTCGTGCAAATTATCGATGGTAAGAACGATTGCGGGAGCCGGGAAGTGAATCCTTACCTACCGTTGATGCAAAACGATTGAAAACATCGAACATTACGTATTCGTGCTAATTATCGATAGAAACAACGATTGCGGGAGCTGGGAAGTGAATCCTTACCTACCGTCGATGCAAAACGATTGGAAACATCGAACATCACGTATTCGTGCAAATTATCGATGGAAAGAACGATTGCGGGAGCTGGGAAGTGAATCCTTACCTAGCGTTGATGCAAAACGATAGGAAACATCGAATAGCACGTATTCGTGCAAATTATCTATGGAAAGAACGATTGCGGGAGCCGGGAAGTGAATCCTTACCTAACGTTGATGCAAAACGATTGGAAACATCGAACATCACGTATTCGTGCCAATTATCCAATCGTTTTGCATCGACGGTAGGTAAGGATTCACTTCCCAGCTCCCGCAATGGTTCTTTCCATCGATAATTTGCACGAATACGTGCCATTCGATGTTTCCAATCGTTGTGCATCAACGGTAGGTAAGCATACCGTTGATTCAAAGCGATTGGAAATTCCGAACATAACGTATTCGTGCAAATTATCGATAGAAAGAACGATTGCGGGAGCTGGGAAGTGAATCCTTACCTAGCGTTGATGCAAAACGATTGGAAACATCGAATAGCACGTATTCGTGCAAATTATCTATGGAAAGAACGATTGCGGGAGCCGGGAAGTGAATCCTTACCTACAGTCGATGAAAAACAATTGCAAACATCGAACATTACGTATTCGTGCAAATTATCCATAGAAAGAACGATTGCGGGAGCTGGGAAGTGAATCCTTACCTAACGTTGATGCAAAACGATTGCAAACATCGAACATTACGTATTCGTGTAAATTATCCATAGAAAGAACGTTTGCGGGAGCTGGGAAGTGAATACTTACCTACCGTTGATGCAAAACGATTGGAAACATCGAATAGCACGTATTCGTGCAAATTATCGATGGTAAGAACGATTGCGGGAGCCGGGAAGTGAATCCTTACCTACCGTTGATGCAAAACGATTGAAAACATCGAACATCACGTATTCGTGCAAATTATCGATAGAAAGATCGATTGCGGGACCTGGGAAGTGAATCCTTACCTACCGTCGATGCAAAACGATTGGATAATTGGCACGAATACGTGATGTTCGATGTTTCCAATCGTTTTGCATCAACGTTAGGTAAGGATTCACTTCCCGGCTCCCGCAATCGTTCTTTCCATCGATAATTTGCACGAATACGTGCTATTCGATGTTTCCAATCGTTTTGCATCGACGTTAGGTAAGGATTCACTTCCCGGCTCCCGCAATTGTTCTTTCTATCGATAATTGGCACGAATACGTGATGTTCGATGTTTCCAATCGTTTTGCATCAACGTTAGGTAAGGATTCACTTCCCGGTTCCCGCAATCGTTCTTTCCATCGATAATTTGCACGAATACGTGCTATTCGATGTTTCCAATCGTTTTGCATCGACGGTAGGTAAGGATTCACTTCCCAGCTCCCGCAATCGTTCTTTCTATCGATAATTAGCACGAATACGTAATGTTCGATGTTTTCAATCGTTTTGCATCAACGGTAGGTAAGGATTCACTTCCCGGCTCCCGCAATCGTTCTTACCATCGATAATTTGCACGAATACGTGCTATTCGATGTTTCCAATCGTTTTGCATCAACGGTAGGTAAGTATTCACTTCCCAGCTCCCGCAATCGTTCTTTCTATGGATAATTTGCACGAATACGTAATGTTCGATGTTTGCAATCGTTTTGCATCGACTGTAGGTAAGGATTCACTTCCCAGCTCCCGCAATCGTTCTTTCTATCGATAATTTGCACGAATACGTGATGTTCGATGTTTCCAATCGTTTTGCATCAACGTTAGGTAAGGATCCACTTCCCGGCTCCCGCAATCGTTCTTTCCATCGATAATTTGCACGAATACGTGCTATTCGATGTTTCCAATCGTTTTGCATCGACGTTAGGTAAGGATTCACTTCCCGGCTCCCGCAATCGTTCTTTCCATCGATAATTTGCACGAATACGTGCTATTCGATGTTTCCAATCGTTTTGCATCGACGTTAGGTAAGGATTCACTTCCCGGCTCCCGCAATCGTTCTTTCTATCGATAATTGGCACGAATACGTGATGTTCGATGTTTCCAATCGTTTTGCATCAACGTTAGGTAAGGATTCACTTCCCGGTTACCGCAATCGTTCTTTCCATCGATAATTTGCACGAATACGTGCTATTCGATGTTTCCAATCGTTTTGCATCGACGGTAGGTAAGGATTCACTTCCCAGCTCCCGCAATCGTTCTTTCTATCGATAATTAGCACGAATACGTAATGTTCGATGTTTTCAATCGTTTTGCATCAACGGTAGGTAAGGATTCACTTCCCGGCTCCCGCAATCGTTCTTACCATCGATAATTTGCACGAATACGTGCTATTCGATGTTTCCAATCGTTTTGCATCAACGGTAGGTAAGTATTCACTTCCCAGCTCCCGAAATCGTTCTTTCTATGGATAATTTGCACGAATACGTAATGTTCGATGTTTGCAATCGTTTTGCATCGACTGTAGGTAAGGATTCACTTCCCAGCTCCCGCAATCGTTCTTTCTATCGATAATTTGCACGAATACGTGATGTTCGATGTTTCCAATCGTTTTGCATCAACGTTAGGTAAGGATCCACTTCCCGGCTCCCGCAATCGTTCTTTCCATCGATAATTTGCACGAATACGTGCTATTCGATGTTTCCAATCGTTTTGCATCAACGGTAGGTAAGCATACCGTTGATGCAAATCGATTGGAAATTTCGAACATCACGTATTCGTGCAAATTATCGATAGAAAGAACGATTGCGGGAGTTGGGAAGTGAATCCTTACTTACCGTCGATGCAAAACGATTGCAAACATCGAATAGCACGTATTCGTGCAAATTATCCATAGAAAGAACGATTGCGGGAGCTGGGAAGTGAATACTTACCTAACGTTGATGCAAAACGATTGGAAACATCGAACACCACGTATTCGTGCAAATTATCGATGGAAAGAACGATTGCGGGAGCCGGGAAGTGAATCCTTACCTACCGTTGATGCAAAACGATTGGATAATTGGCACGAATACGTGATATTCGATGTTTCCAATCGTTTTGCATCGACGGTAGGGAACGATTCACTTCCCAGCTCCCGCAATCGTTCTTTCCGTCGATAATTTGCACGAATACGTAATGTTCGATGTTTCCAATCGTTTTGCAACGACGGTAGGTAAGGATTCACTTCCCAGCTCCCGCAATCGTTCTTTCTATCGATAATTTGCACGAATACGTAATGTTCGATATTTCCAATCGTTTTGCATCGACGGTAGGTAAGGATTCACTTCCCAGCTCCCGCAATCGTTCTTTCCATCGATAATTTGCACGAATACGTGCTATTCGATGTTTCCAATCGTTTTGCATCGGCGGTAGGTAAGGATTCACTTCCCAGCTCCCGCAATCGTTCTTTCTATCGATAATTTGCACGAATACGTAATGTTCGATGTTTCCAATCGTTTTGCATCGACGGTAGGTAAGGATTCACTTCCCAGCTCCCGCAATCGTTCTTTCCATCGATAATTTGCACGAATACGTGCTATTCGATGTTTCCAATCGTTGTGCATCAACGGTAGGTAAGGATTCACTTCCCAGCTCCCGCAATCGTTCTTTCTATCGATAAGTTGCACGAATACGTGCTATTCGATATTTCCAATCGTTTTGCATCGACGGTAGGTAAGGATTCACTTCCCAGCTCCCGCAATCGTTCTTTCCATCGATAATTTGCACGAATACGTGCTATTCGATGTTTCCAATCGTTTTGCATCGACGGTAGGTAAGGATTCACTTCCCAGCTCCCGCAATCGTTGTTTCTATCGATAATTAGAACGAATACGTAATGTTCGATGTTTCCAATCGTTTTGCATCGACGGTAGGTAAGGATTCACTTCCCAGCTCCCGCAATGGTTCTTTCCATCGATAATTTGCACGAATACGTGCCATTCGATGTTTCCAATCGTTGTGCATCAACGGTAGGTAAGCATACCGTTGATTCAAAGCGATTGGAAATTCCGAACATAACGTATTCGTGCAAATTATCGATAGAAAGAACGATTGCGGGAGCTGAGAAGTGAATCCTTACCTAACGTTGATGCAAAACGATTGGAAACATCGAATAGCACGTATTCGTGCAAATTATCTATGGAAAGAACGATTGCGGGAGCCGGGAAGTGAATCCTTACCTACAGTCGATGAAAAACAATTGCAAACATCGAACATTACGTATTCGTGCAAATTATCCATAGAAAGAACGATTGCGGGAGCTGGGAAGTGAATCCTTACCTACCGTCGATGCAAAACGATTGGAAACATCGAATAGCACGTATTCGTGCAAATTATCGATGGTAAGAACGATTGCGGGAGCCGGGAAGTGAATGCTTACCTAACGTTGATGCAAAACGATTGGATACATCGAACATAACGTATTCGTGCAAATTATCGATAGAAAGAACGATTGCGGGAGCTGGGAAGTGAATCCTTACCTACCGTCGATGCAAAACGATTGGAAACATCGAATAGCACGTATTCGTGCAAATTATCGATGGTAAGAACGATTGCGGGAGCCGGGAAGTGAATCCTTACCTACCGTTGATGCAAAACGATTGAAAACATCGAACATTACGTATTCGTGCTAATTATCGATAGAAACAACGATTGCGGGAGCTGGGAAGTGAATCCTTACCTACCGTCGATGCAAAACGATTGGAAACATCGAACATCACGTATTCGTGCAAATTATCGATGGAAAGAACGATTGCGGGAGCTGGGAAGTGAATCCTTACCTAGCGTTGATGCAAAACGATAGGAAACATCGAATAGCACGTATTCGTGCAAATTATCTATGGAAAGAACGATTGCGGGAGCCGGGAAGTGAATCCTTACCTAACGTTGATGCAAAACGATTGGAAACATCGAACATCACGTATTCGTGCCAATTATCCAATCGTTTTGCATCGACGGTAGGTAAGGATTCACTTCCCAGCTCCCGCAATGGTTCTTTCCATCGATAATTTGCACGAATACGTGCCATTCGATGTTTCCAATCGTTGTGCATCAACGGTAGGTAAGCATACCGTTGATTCAAAGCGATTGGAAATTCCGAACATAACGTATTCGTGCAAATTATCGATAGAAAGAACGATTGCGGGAGCTGGGAAGTGAATCCTTACCTAGCGTTGATGCAAAACGATTGGAAACATCGAATAGCACGTATTCGTGCAAATTATCTATGGAAAGAACGATTGCGGGAGCCGGGAAGTGAATCCTTACCTACAGTCGATGAAAAACAATTGCAAACATCGAACATTACGTATTCGTGCAAATTATCCATAGAAAGAACGATTGCGGGAGCTGGGAAGTGAATCCTTACCTAACGTTGATGCAAAACGATTGCAAACATCGAACATTACGTATTCGTGTAAATTATCCATAGAAAGAACGTTTGCGGGAGCTGGGAAGTGAATACTTACCTACCGTTGATGCAAAACGATTGGAAACATCGAATAGCACGTATTCGTGCAAATTATCGATGGTAAGAACGATTGCGGGAGCCGGGAAGTGAATCCTTACCTACCGTTGATGCAAAACGATTGAAAACATCGAACATCACGTATTCGTGCAAATTATCGATAGAAAGATCGATTGCGGGACCTGGGAAGTGAATCCTTACCTACCGTCGATGCAAAACGATTGGATAATTGGCACGAATACGTGATGTTCGATGTTTCCAATCGTTTTGCATCAACGTTAGGTAAGGATTCACTTCCCGGCTCCCGCAATCGTTCTTTCCATCGATAATTTGCACGAATACGTGCTATTCGATGTTTCCAATCGTTTTGCATCGACGTTAGGTAAGGATTCACTTCCCGGCTCCCGCAATTGTTCTTTCTATCGATATTTGGCACGAATACGTGATGTTCGATGTTTCCAATCGTTTTGCATCAACGTTAGGTAAGGATTCACTTCCCGGTTCCCGCAATCGTTCTTTCCATCGATAATTTGCACGAATACGTGCTATTCGATGTTTCCAATCGTTTTGCATCGACGGTAGGTAAGGATTCACTTCCCAGCTCCCGCAATCGTTCTTTCTATCGATAATTAGCACGAATACGTAATGTTCGATGTTTTCAATCGTTTTGCATCAACGGTAGGTAAGGATTCACTTCCCGGCTCCCGCAATCGTTCTTACCATCGATAATTTGCACGAATACGTGCTATTCGATGTTTCCAATCGTTTTGCATCAACGGTAGGTAAGTATTCACTTCCCAGCTCCCGCAATCGTTCTTTCTATGGATAATTTGCACGAATACGTAATGTTCGATGTTTGCAATCGTTTTGCATCGACTGTAGGTAAGGATTCACTTCCCAGCTCCCGCAATCGTTCTTTCTATCGATAATTTGCACGAATACGTGATGTTCGATGTTTCCAATCGTTTTGCATCAACGTTAGGTAAGGATCCACTTCCCGGCTCCCGCAATCGTTCTTTCCATCGATAATTTGCACGAATACGTGCTATTCGATGTTTCCAATCGTTTTGCATCGACGTTAGGTAAGGATTCACTTCCCGGCTCCCGCAATCGTTCTTGCTATCGATAATTGGCACGAATACGTGATGTTCGATGTTTCCAATCGTTTTTCATTGACGGTAGGTAAGGATTCACTTCCCGGCTCCCGCAATCGTTCTTTCCATCGATAATTTGCACGAATACGTGCTATTCGATGTTTGCAATCGTTTTGCATCAACGGTAGGTAAGGATTCACTTCCCAGCTCCCGCAATCGTTCTTTCTATCGATAATTTGCACGAATACGTGATGTTCGATGTTTCCAATCGTTTTGCATCAACGTTAGGTAAGGATCCACTTCCCGGCTCCCGCAATCGTTCTTTCCATCGATAATTTGCACGAATACGTGCTATTCGATGTTTCCAATCGTTTTGCATCAACGGTAGGTAAGCATACCGTTGATGCAAATCGATTGGAAATTTCGAACATCACGTATTCGTGCAAATTATCGATAGAAAGAACGATTGCGGGAGTTGGGAAGTGAATCCTTACTTACCGTCGATGCAAAACGATTGCAAACATCGAATAGCACGTATTCGTGCAAATTATCCATAGAAAGAACGATTGCGGGAGCTGGGAAGTGAATACTTACCTAACGTTGATGCAAAACGATTGGAAACATCGAACACCACGTATTCGTGCAAATTATCGATGGAAAGAACGATTGCGGGAGCCGGGAAGTGAATCCTTACCTACCGTTGATGCAAAACGATTGGATAATTGGCACGAATACGTGATATTCGATGTTTCCAATCGTTTTGCATCGACGGTAGGGAACGATTCACTTCCCAGCTCCCGCAATCGTTCTTTCCATCGATAATTTGCACGAATACGTAATGTTCGATGTTTCCAATCGTTTTGCAACGACGGTAGGTAAGGATTCACTTCCCAGCTCCCACAATCGTTCTTTCTATCGATAATTTGCACGAATACGTAATGTTCGATATTTCCAATCGTTTTGCATCGACGGTAGGTAAGGATTCACTTCCCAGCTCCCGCAATCGTTCTTTCCATCGATAATTTGCACGAATACGTGCTATTCGATGTTTCCAATCGTTTTGCATCGACGGTAGGTAAGGATTCACTTCCCAGCTCCCGCAATCGTTGTTTCTATCGATAATTAGAACGAATACGTAATGTTCGATGTTTCCAATCGTTTTGCATCAACGTTAGGTAAGGATTCACTTCCCAGCTCCCGCAATCGTTCTTTCCATCGATAATTTGCACGAATACGTAATGTTCGATGTTTGCAATTGTTTTTCATCGACTGTAGGTAAGGATTCACTTCCCGGCTCCCGCAATCGTTCTTTCCATAGATAATTTGCACGAATACGTGCTATTCGATGTTTCCAATCGTTTTGCATCGACGGTAGGTAAGGATTCACTTCCCAGCTCCCGCAATCGTTGTTTCTATCGATAATTAGCACGAATACGTAATGTTCGATGTTTCCAATCGTTTTGCATCGACGGTAGGTAAGGATTCACTTCCCAGCTCCCGCAATCGTTCTTTCCATCGATAATTTGCACGAATACGTGCCATTCGATGTTTCCAATCGTTGTGCATCAACGGTAGGTAAGCATACCGTTGATTCAAAGCGATTGGAAATTCCGAACATAACGTATTCGTGCAAATTATCGATAGAAAGAACGATTGCGGGAGCTGGGAAGTGAATCCTTACCTACAGTCGATGAAAAACAATTGCAAACATCGAACATTACGTATTCGTGCAAATTATCCATAGAAAGAACGATTGCGGGAGCTGGGAAGTGAATCCTTACCTAACGTTGATGCAAAACGATTGCAAACATCGAACATTACGTATTCGTGTAAATTATCCATAGAAAGAACGTTTGCGGGAGCTGGGAAGTGAATACTAACCTACCGTTGATGCAAAACGATTGGAAACATCGAATAGCACGTATTCGTGCAAATTATCGATGGAAAGAACGATTGCGGGAGCCGGGAAGTGAATCCTTACCTAACGTTGATGCAAAACGATTGGAAACATCGAATAGCACGTATTCGTGCAAATTATCGATGGTAAGAACGATTGCGGGAGCCGGGAAGTGAATCCTGACCTACCGTCGATGCAAAACGATTGGAAACATCGAACATCACGTATTCGTGCAAATTATCGATAGAAAGATCGATTGCGGGACCTGGGAAGTGAATCCTTACCTACCGTCGATGCAAAACGATTGGATAATTGGCACGAATACGTGATGTTCGATGTTTCCAATCGTTTTGCATCAACGTTAGGTAAGGATTCACTTCCCGGCTCACGCAATCGTTCTTTCTATGGATAATTTGCACGAATACGTAATGTTCGATGTTTGCAATCGTTTTGCATCGACTGTAGGTAAGGATTCACTTCCCAGCTCCCGCAATCGTTCTTTCTATCGATAATTTGCACCAATACGTGATGTTCGATGTTTCCAATCGTTTTGCATCAACGTAAGGTAAGGATCCACTTCCCGGCTCCCGCAATCGTTCTTTCCATCGATAATTTGCACGAATACGTGCTATTCGATGTTTCCAATCGTTTTGCATCAACGGTAGGTAAGGATTCACTTCCCAGCTCCCGCAATCGTTCTTTCTATCGATAATTTGCACGAATACGTGATGTTCGATGTTTCCAATCGTTTTGCATCAACGTTAGGTAAGGATCCACTTCCCGGCTCCCGCAATCGTTCTTTCCACCGATAATTTGCACGAATACGTGCTATTCGATGTTTCCAATCGTTTTGCATCGGCGGTAGGTAAGGATTCACTTCCCAGCTCCCGCAATCGTTCTTTCTATCGATAATTTGCACGAATACGTAATGTTCGATGTTTCCAATCGTTTTGCATCGACGGTAGGTAAGGATTCACTTCCCAGCTCCCGCAATCGTTCTTTCCATCGATAATTTTCACGAATACGTGCTATTCGATGTTTCCAATCGTTTTGCATCAACGGTAGGTAAGGATTCACTTCCCAGCTCCCGCAATCGTTCTTTCTATCGATAAGTTGCACGAATACGTGCTATTCGATATTTCCAATCGTTTTGCATCGACGGTAGGTAAGGATACACTTCCCAGCTCCCGCAATCGTTCTTTCCATCGATAATTTGCACGAATACGTGCTATTCGATGTTTCCAATCGTTTTGCATCGACGGTAGGTAAGGATTCACTTCCCAGCTCCCGCAATCGTTGTTTCTATCGATAATTAGAACGAATACGTAATGTTCGATGTTTCCAATCGTTTTGCATCGACGGTAGGTAAGGATTCACTTCCCAGCTCCCGCAATGGTTCTTTCCATCGATAATTTGCACGAATACGTGCCATTCGATGTTTCCAATCGTTGTGCATCAACGGTAGGTAAGCATACCGTTGATTCAAAGCGATTGGAAATTCCGAACATAACGTATTCGTGCAAATTATCGATAGAAAGAACGATTGCGGGAGCTGAGAAGTGAATCCTTACCTAACGTTGATGCAAAACGATTGGAAACATCGAATAGCACGTATTCGTGCAAATTATCTATGGAAAGAACGATTGCGGGAGCCGGGAAGTGAATCCTTACCTACAGTCGATGAAAAACAATTGCAAACATCGAACATTACGTATTCGTGCAAATTATCCATAGAAAGAACGATTGCGGGAGCTGGGAAGTGAATCCTTACCTACCGTCGATGCAAAACGATTGGAAACATCGAATAGCACGTATTCGTGCAAATTATCGATGGTAAGAACGATTGCGGGAGCCGGGAAGTGAATGCTTACCTAACGTTGATGCAAAACGATTGGAAACATCGAACATAACGTATTCGTGCAAATTATCGATAGAAAGAACGATTGCGGGAGCTGGGAAGTGAATCCTTACCTACCGTCGATGCAAAACGATTGGAAACATCGAATAGCACGTATTCGTGCAAATTATCGATGGTAAGAACGATTGCGGGAGCCGGGAAGTGAATCCTTACCTACCGTTGATGCAAAACGATTGAAAACATCGAACATTACGTATTCGTGCTAATTATCGATAGAAACAACGATTGCGGGAGCTGGGAAGTGAATCCTTACCTACCGTCGATGCAAAACGATTGGAAACATCGAACATCACGTATTCGTGCAAATTATCGATGGAAAGAACGATTGCGGGAGCTGGGAAGTGAATCCTTACCTAGCGTTGATGCAAAACGATTGGAAACATCGAATAGCACGTATTCGTGCAAATTATCTATGGAAAGAACGATTGCGGGAGCCGGGAAGTGAATCCTTACCTAACGTTGATGCAAAACGATTGGAAACATCGAACATCACGTATTCGTGCCAATTATCCAATCGTTTTGCATCGACGGTAGGTAAGGATTCACTTCCCAGCTCCCGCAATGGTTCTTTCCATCGATAATTTGCACGAATACGTGCCATTCGATGTTTCCAATCGTTGTGCATCAACGGTAGGTAAGCATACCGTTGATTCAAAGCGATTGGAAATTCCGAACATAACGTATTCGTGCAAATTATCGATAGAAAGAACGATTGCGGGAGCTGGGAAGTGAATCCTTACCTAGCGTTGATGCAAAACGATTGGAAACATCGAATAGCACGTATTCGTGCAAATTATCTATGGAAAGAACGATTGCGGGAGCCGGGAAGTGAATCCTTACCTACAGTCGATGAAAAACAATTGCAAACATCGAACATTACGTATTCGTGCAAATTATCCATAGAAAGAACGATTGCGGGAGCTGGGAAGTGAATCCTTACCTAACGTTGATGCAAAACGATTGCAAACATCGAACATTACGTATTCGTGTAAATTATCCATAGAAAGAACGTTTGCGGGAGCTGGGAAGTGAATACTTACCTACCGTTGATGCAAAACGATTGGAAACATCGAATAGCACGTATTCGTGCAAATTATCGATGGTAAGAACGATTGCGGGAGCCGGGAAGTGAATCCTTACCTACCGTTGATGCAAAACGATTGAAAACATCGAACATCACGTATTCGTGCAAATTATCGATAGAAAGATCGATTGCGGGACCTGGGAAGTGAATCCTTACCTACCGTCGATGCAAAACGATTGGATAATTGGCACGAATACGTGATGTTCGATGTTTCCAATCGTTTTGCATCAACGTTAGGTAAGGATTCACTTCCCGGCTCCCGCAATCGTTCTTTCCATCGATAATTTGCACGAATACGTGCTATTCGATGTTTCCAATCGTTTTGCATCGACGGTAGGTAAGGATTCACTTCCCAGCTCCCGCAATCGTTCTTTCTATCGATAATTAGCACGAATACGTAATGTTCGATGTTTTCAATCGTTTTGCATCAACGGTAGGTAAGGATTCACTTCCCGGCTCCCGCAATCGTTCTTACCATCGATAATTTGCACGAATACGTGCTATTCGATGTTTCCAATCGTTTTGCATCAACGGTAGGTAAGTATTCACTTCCCAGCTCCCGAAATCGTTCTTTCTATGGATAATTTGCACGAATACGTAATGTTCGATGTTTGCAATCGTTTTGCATCGACTGTAGGTAAGGATTCACTTCCCAGCTCCCGCAATCGTTCTTTCTATCGATAATTTGCACGAATACGTGATGTTCGATGTTTCCAATCGTTTTGCATCAACGTTAGGTAAGGATCCACATCCCGGCTCCCGCAATCGTTCTTTCCATCGATAATTTGCACGAATACGTGCTATTCGATGTTTCCAATCGTTTTGCATCAACGGTAGGTAAGCATACCGTTGATGCAAATCGATTGGAAATTTCGAACATCACGTATTCGTGCAAATTATCGATAGAAAGAACGATTGCGGGAGTTGGGAAGTGAATCCTTACTTACCGTCGATGCAAAACGATTGCAAACATCGAATAGCACGTATTCGTGCAAATTATCCATAGAAAGAACGATTGCGGGAGCTGGGAAGTGAATACTTACCTAACGTTGATGCAAAACGATTGGAAACATCGAACACCACGTATTCGTGCAAATTATCGATGGAAAGAACGATTGCGGGAGCCGGGAAGTGAATCCTTACCTACCGTTGATGCAAAACGATTGGATAATTGGCACGAATACGTGATATTCGATGTTTCCAATCGTTTTGCATCGACGGTAGGGAACGATTCACTTCCCAGCTCCCGCAATCGTTCTTTCCGTCGATAATTTGCACGAATACGTAATGTTCGATGTTTCCAATCGTTTTGCAACGACGGTAGGTAAGGATTCACTTCCCAGCTCCCGCAATCGTTCTTTCTATCGATAATTTGCACGAATACGTAATGTTCGATATTTCCAATCGTTTTGCATCGACGGTAGGTAAGGATTCACTTCCCAGCTCCCGCAATCGTTCTTTCCATCGATAATTTGCACGAATACGTGCTATTCGATGTTTCCAATCGTTTTGCATCGGCGGTAGGTAAGGATTCACTTCCCAGCTCCCGCAATCGTTCTTTCTATCGATAATTTGCACGAATACGTAATGTTCGATGTTTCCAATCGTTTTGCATCGACGGTAGGTAAGGATTCACTTCCCAGCTCCCGCAATCGTTCTTTCCATCGATAATTTGCACGAATACGTGCTATTCGATGTTTCCAATCGTTGTGCATCAACGGTAGGTAAGGATTCACTTCCCAGCTCCCGCAATCGTTCTTTCTATCGATAAGTTGCACGAATACGTGCTATTCGATATTTCCAATCGTTTTGCATCGACGGTAGGTAAGGATTCACTTCCCAGCTCCCGCAATCGTTCTTTCCATCGATAATTTGCACGAATACGTGCTATTCGATGTTTCCAATCGTTTTGCATCGACGGTAGGTAAGGATTCACTTCCCAGCTCCCGCAATCGTTGTTTCTATCGATAATTAGAACGAATACGTAATGTTCGATGTTTCCAATCGTTTTGCATCGACGGTAGGTAAGGATTCACTTCCCAGCTCCCGCAATGGTTCTTTCCATCGATAATTTGCACGAATACGTGCCATTCGATGTTTCCAATCGTTGTGCATCAACGGTAGGTAAGCATACCGTTGATTCAAAGCGATTGGAAATTCCGAACATAACGTATTCGTGCAAATTATCGATAGAAAGAACGATTGCGGGAGCTGAGAAGTGAATCCTTACCTAACGTTGATGCAAAACGATTGGAAACATCGAATAGCACGTATTCGTGCAAATTATCTATGGAAAGAACGATTGCGGGAGCCGGGAAGTGAATCCTTACCTACAGTCGATGAAAAACAATTGCAAACATCGAACATTACGTATTCGTGCAAATTATCCATAGAAAGAACGATTGCGGGAGCTGGGAAGTGAATCCTTACCTACCGTCGATGCAAAACGATTGGAAACATCGAATAGCACGTATTCGTGCAAATTATCGATGGTAAGAACGATTGCGGGAGCCGGGAAGTGAATGCTTACCTAACGTTGATGCAAAACGATTGGAAACATCGAACATAACGTATTCGTGCAAATTATCGATAGAAAGAACGATTGCGGGAGCTGGGAAGTGAATCCTTACCTACCGTCGATGCAAAACGATTGGAAACATCGAATAGCACGTATTCGTGCAAATTATCGATGGTAAGAACGATTGCGGGAGCCGGGAAGTGAATCCTTACCTACCGTTGATGCAAAACGATTGAAAACATCGAACATTACGTATTCGTGCTAATTATCGATAGAAACAACGATTGCGGGAGCTGGGAAGTGAATCCTTACCTACCGTCGATGCAAAACGATTGGAAACATCGAACATCACGTATTCGTGCAAATTATCGATGGAAAGAACGATTGCGGGAGCTGGGAAGTGAATCCTTACCTAGCGTTGATGCAAAACGATAGGAAACATCGAATAGCACGTATTCGTGCAAATTATCTATGGAAAGAACGATTGCGGGAGCCGGGAAGTGAATCCTTACCTAACGTTGATGCAAAACGATTGGAAACATCGAACATCACGTATTCGTGCCAATTATCCAATCGTTTTGCATCGACGGTAGGTAAGGATTCACTTCCCAGCTCCCGCAATGGTTCTTTCCATCGATAATTTGCACGAATACGTGCCATTCGATGTTTCCAATCGTTGTGCATCAACGGTAGGTAAGCATACCGTTGATTCAAAGCGATTGGAAATTCCGAACATAACGTATTCGTGCAAATTATCGATAGAAAGAACGATTGCGGGAGCTGGGAAGTGAATCCTTACCTAGCGTTGATGCAAAACGATTGGAAACATCGAATAGCACGTATTCGTGCAAATTATCTATGGAAAGAACGATTGCGGGAGCCGGGAAGTGAATCCTTACCTACAGTCGATGAAAAACAATTGCAAACATCGAACATTACGTATTCGTGCAAATTATCCATAGAAAGAACGATTGCGGGAGCTGGGAAGTGAATCCTTACCTAACGTTGATGCAAAACGATTGGAAACATCGAATAGCACGTATTCGTGCAAATTATCGATGGTAAGAACGATTGCGGGAGCCGGGAAGTGAATCCTTACCTACCGTTGATGCAAAACGATTGAAAACATCGAACATCACGTATTCGTGCAAATTATCGATAGAAAGATCGATTGCGGGACCTGGGAAGTGAATCCTTACCTACCGTCGATGCAAAACGATTGGATAATTGGCACGAATACGTGATGTTCGATGTTTCCAATCGTTTTGCATCAACGTTAGGTAAGGATTCACTTCCCGGCTCCCGCAATCGTTCTTTCCATCGATAATTTGCACGAATACGTGCTATTCGATGTTTCCAATCGTTTTGCATCGACGTTAGGTAAGGATTCACTTCCCGGCTCCCGCAATTGTTCTTTCTATCGATAATTGGCACGAATACGTGATGTTCGATGTTTCCAATCGTTTTGCATCAACGTTAGGTAAGGATTCACTTCCCGGTTCCCGCAATCGTTCTTTCCATCGATAATTTGCACGAATACGTGCTATTCGATGTTTCCAATCGTTTTGCATCGACGGTAGGTAAGGATTCACTTCCCAGCTCCCGCAATCGTTCTTTCTATCGATAATTAGCACGAATACGTAATGTTCGATGTTTTCAATCGTTTTGCATCAACGGTAGGTAAGGATTCACTTCCCGGCTCCCGCAATCGTTCTTACCATCGATAATTTGCACGAATACGTGCTATTCGATGTTTCCAATCGTTTTGCATCAACGGTAGGTAAGTATTCACTTCCCAGCTCCCGCAATCGTTCTTTCTATGGATAATTTGCACGAATACGTAATGTTCGATGTTTGCAATCGTTTTGCATCGACTGTAGGTAAGGATTCACTTCCCAGCTCCCGCAATCGTTCTTTCTATCGATAATTTGCACGAATACGTGATGTTCGATGTTTCCAATCGTTTTGCATCAACGTTAGGTAAGGATCCACTTCCCGGCTCCCGCAATCGTTCTTTCCATCGATAATTTGCACGAATACGTGCTATTCGATGTTTCCAATCGTTTTGCATCGACGTTAGGTAAGGATTCACTTCCCGGCTCCCGCAATCGTTCTTTCTATCGATAATTGGCACGAATACGTGATGTTCGATGTTTCCAATCGTTTTTCATTGACGGTAGGTAAGGATTCACTTCCCGGCTCCCGCAATCGTTCTTTCCATCGATAATTTGCACGAATACGTGCTATTCGATGTTTGCAATCGTTTTGCATCAACGGTAGGTAAGGATTCACTTCCCAGCTCCCGCAATCGTTCTTTCTATCGATAATTTGCACGAATACGTGATGTTCGATGTTTCCAATCGTTTTGCATCAACGTTAGGTAAGGATCCACTTCCCGGCTCCCGCAATCGTTCTTTCCATCGATAATTTGCACGAATACGTGCTATTCGATGTTTCCAATCGTTTTGCATCAACGGTAGGTAAGCATACCGTTGATGCAAATCGATTGGAAATTTCGAACATCACGTATTCGTGCAAATTATCGATAGAAAGAACGATTGCGGGAGTTGGGAAGTGAATCCTTACTTACCGTCGATGCAAAACGATTGCAAACATCGAATAGCACGTATTCGTGCAAATTATCCATAGAAAGAACGATTGCGGGAGCTGGGAAGTGAATACTTACCTAACGTTGATGCAAAACGATTGGAAACATCGAACACCACGTATTCGTGCAAATTATCGATGGAAAGAACGATTGCGGGAGCCGGGAAGTGAATCCTTACCTACCGTTGATGCAAAACGATTGGATAATTGGCACGAATACGTGATATTCGATGTTTCCAATCGTTTTGCATCGACGGTAGGGAACGATTCACTTCCCAGCTCCCGCAATCGTTCTTTCCATCGATAATTTGTACGAATACGTAATGTTCGATGTTTCCAATCGTTTTGCAACGACGGTAGGTAAGGATTCACTTCCCAGCTCCCGCAATCGTTCTTTCTATCGATAATTTGCACGAATACGTAATGTTCGATATTTCCAATCGTTTTGCATCGACGGTAGGTAAGGATTCACTTCCCAGCTCCCGCAATCGTTCTTTCCATCGATAATTTGCACGAATACGTGCTATTCGATGTTTCCAATCGTTTTGCATCGACGGTAGGTAAGGATTCACTTCCCAGCTCCCGCAATCGTTGTTTCTATCGATAATTAGAACGAATACGTAATGTTCGATGTTTCCAATCGTTTTGCATCAACGTTAGGTAAGGATTCACTTCCCAGCTCCCGCAATCGTTCTTTCCATCGATAATTTGCACGAATACGTAATGTTCGATGTTTGCAATTGTTTTTCATCGACTGTAGGTAAGGATTCACTTCCCGGCTCCCGCAATCGTTCTTTCCATAGATAATTTGCACGAATACGTGCTATTCGATGTTTCCAATCGTTTTGCATCGACGGTAGGTAAGGATTCACTTCCCAGCTCCCGCAATCGTTGTTTCTATCGATAATTAGCACGAATACGTAATGTTCGATGTTTCCAATCGTTTTGCATCGACGGTAGGTAAGGATTCACTTCCCAGCTCCCGCAATGGTTCTTTCCATCGATAATTTGCACGAATACGTGCCATTCGATGTTTCCAATCGTTGTGCATCAACGGTAGGTAAGCATACCGTTGATTCAAAGCGATTGGAAATTCCGAACATAACGTATTCGTGCAAATTATCGATAGAAAGAACGATTGCGGGAGCTGGGAAGTGAATCCTTACCTACAGTCGATGAAAAACAATTGCAAACATCGAACATTACGTATTCGTGCAAATTATCCATAGAAAGAACGATTGCGGGAGCTAGGAAGTGAATCCTTACCTAACGTTGATGCAAAACGATTGCAAACATCGAACATTACGTATTCGTGTAAATTATCCATAGAAAGAACGTTTGCGGGAGCTGGGAAGTGAATACTAACCTACCGTTGATGCAAAACGATTGGAAACATCGAATAGCACGTATTCGTGCAAATTATCGATGGTAAGAACGATTGCGGGAGCCGGGAAGTGAATCCTTACCTACCGTTGATGCAAAACGATTGAAAAATCGAACATTACGTATTCGTGCTAATTATCGATAGAAACAACGATTGCGGGAGCTGGGAAGTGAATCCTTACCTACCGTCGCTGCAAAACGATTGGAAACATCGAATAGCACGTATTCGTGCAAATTATCGATGGAAAGAACGATTGCGGGAGCCGGGAAGTGAATCCTTACCTAACGTTGATGCAAAACGATTGGAAACATCGAATAGCACGTATTCGTGCAAATTATCGATGGTAAGAACGATTGCGGGAGCCGGGAAGTGAATCCTTACCTACCGTCGATGCAAAACGATTGGAAACATCGAACATCACGTATTCGTGCAAATTATCGATAGAAAGATCGATTGCGGGACCTGGGAAGTGAATCCTTACCTACCGTCGATGCAAAACGATTGGATAATTGGCACGAATACGTGATGTTCGATGTTTCCAATCGTTTTGCATCAACGTTAGGTAAGGATCCACTTCCCGGCTCCCGCAATCGTTCTTTCCATCGATAATTTGCACGAATACGTGCTATTCGATGTTTCCAATCGTTTTGCATCAACGGTAGGTAAGGATTCACTTCCCAGCTCCCGCAATCGTTCTTTCTATCGATAATTTGCACGAATACGTGATGTTCGATGTTTCCAATCGTTTTGCATCAACGTTAGGTAAGGATCCACTTCCCGGCTCCCGCAATCGTTCTTTCCACCGATAATTTGCACGAATACGTGCTATTCGATGTTTCCAATCGTTTTGCATCGGCGGTAGGTAAGGATTCACTTCCCAGCTCCCGCAATCGTTCTTTCTATCGATAATTTGCACGAATACGTAATGTTCGATGTTTCCAATCGTTTTGCATCGACGGTAGGTAAGGATTCACTTCCCAGCTCCCGCAATCGTTCTTTCCATCGATAATTTGCACGAATACGTGCCATTCGATGTTTCCAATCGTTTTGCATCAACGGTAGGTAAGCATACCGTTGATGCAAATCGATTGGAAATTTCGAACATCACGTATTCGTGCAAATTATCGATAGAAAGAACGATTGCGGGAGCTGGGAAGTGAATCCTTACCTACCGTCGATGCAAAACGATTGCAAACATCGAATAGCACGTATTCGTGCAAATTATCCATAGAAAGAACGATTGCGGGAGCTGGGAAGTGAATACTTACCTAACGTTGATGCAAAACGATTGGAAACATCGAACACCACGTATTCGTGCAAATTATCGATGGAAAGAACGATTGCGGGAGCCGGGAAGTGATTCCTTACCTACCGTTGATGCAAAACGATTGCAAACATCGAACATTACGTATTCGTGCAAATTATCCATAGAAAGAACGTTTGCCGGAGCTGGGAAGTGAATCCTTACCTACCGTCGATGCAAAACGATTGGAAACATCGAATAGCACGTATTCGTGCAAATTATCGATGGAAAGAACGATTGCGGGAGCCGGGAAGTGAATCCTTACCTAACGTTGATGCAAAACGATTGGAAACATCGAATAGCACGTATTCGTGCAAATTATCGATGGTAAGAACGATTGCGGGAGCTGGGAAGTGAATCCTTACCTACAGTCCATGCAAAACGATTGCAAACATCGAACATTACGTATTCGTGCAAATTATCCATAGAAAGAACGATTGCGGGAGCTGGGAAGTGAATCCTTACCTAACGTTGATGCAAAACGATTGGAAACATCGAACATCACGTATTCGTGCAAATTATCGATAGAAAGATCGATTGCGGGACCTGGGAAGTGAATCCTTACCTACCGTCGATGCAAAACGATTGGATAATTGGCACGAATACGTGATGTTCGATGTTTCCAATCGTTTTGCATCGACGGTAGGTAAGGATTCACTTCCCAGCTCCCGCAATCGTTGTTTCTATCGATAATTAGAACGAATACGTAATGTTCGATGTTTCCAATCGTTTTGCATCAACGTTAGGTAAGGATTCACTTCCCAGCTCCCGCAATCGTTCTTTCCATCGATAATTTGCACGAATACGTAATGTTCGATGTTTGCAATTGTTTTTCATCGACTGTAGGTAAGGATTCACTTCCCGGCTCCCGCAATCGTTCTTTCCATAGATAATTTGCACGAATACGTGCTATTCGATGTTTCCAATCGTTTTGCATCGACGGTAGGTAAGGATTCACTTCCCAGCTCCCGCAATCGTTGTTTCTATCGATAATTAGCACGAATACGTAATGTTCGATGTTTCCAATCGTTTTGCATCGACGGTAGGTAAGGATTCACTTCCCAGCTCCCGCAATGGTTCTTTCCATCGATAATTTGCACGAATACGTGCCATTCGATGTTTCCAATCGTTGTGCATCAACGGTAGGTAAGCATACCGTTGATTCAAAGCGATTGGAAATTCCGAACATAACGTATTCGTGCAAATTATCGATAGAAAGAACGATTGCGGGAGCTGGGAAGTGAATCCTTACCTACAGTCGATGAAAAACAATTGCAAACATCGAACATTACGTATTCGTGCAAATTATCCATAGAAAGAACGATTGCGGGAGCTAGGAAGTGAATCCTTACCTAACGTTGATGCAAAACGATTGCAAACATCGAACATTACGTATTCGTGTAAATTATCCATAGAAAGAACGTTTGCGGGAGCTGGGAAGTGAATACTAACCTACCGTTGATGCAAAACGATTGGAAACATCGAATAGCACGTATTCGTGCAAATTATCGATGGTAAGAACGATTGCGGGAGCCGGGAAGTGAATCCTTACCTACCGTTGATGCAAAACGATTGAAAAATCGAACATTACGTATTCGTGCTAATTATCGATAGAAACAACGATTGCGGGAGCTGGGAAGTGAATCCTTACCTACCGTCGCTGCAAAACGATTGGAAACATCGAATAGCACGTATTCGTGCAAATTATCGATGGAAAGAACGATTGCGGGAGCCGGGAAGTGAATCCTTACCTAACGTTGATGCAAAACGATTGGAAACATCGAATAGCACGTATTTGTGCAAATTATCGATGGTAAGAACGATTGCGGGAGCCGGGAAGTGAATCCTTACCTACCGTCGATGCAAAACGATTGGAAACATCGAACATCACGTATTCGTGCAAATTATCGATAGAAAGATCGATTGCGGGACCTGGGAAGTGAATCCTTACCTACCGTCGATGCAAAACGATTGGATAATTGGCACGAATACGTGATGTTCGATGTTTCCAATCGTTTTGCATCAACGTTAGGTAAGGATCCACTTCCCGGCTCCCGCAATCGTTCTTTCCATCGATAATTTGCACGAATACGTGCTATTCGATGTTTCCAATCGTTTTGCATCAACGGTAGGTAAGGATTCACTTCCCAGCTCCCGCAATCGTTCTTTCTATCGATAATTTGCACGAATACGTGATGTTCGATGTTTCCAATCGTTTTGCATCAACGTTAGGTAAGGATCCACTTCCCGGCTCCCGCAATCGTTCTTTCCACCGATAATTTGCACGAATACGTGCTATTCGATGTTTCCAATCGTTTTGCATCGGCGGTAGGTAAGGATTCACTTCCCAGCTCCCGCAATCGTTCTTTCTATCGATAATTTGCACGAATACGTAATGTTCGATGTTTCCAATCGTTTTGCATCGACGGTAGGTAAGGATTCACTTCCCAGCTCCCGCAATCGTTCTTTCCATCGATAATTTGCACGAATACGTGCCATTCGATGTTTCCAATCGTTTTGCATCAACGGTAGGTAAGCATACCGTTGATGCAAATCGATTGGAAATTTCGAACATCACGTATTCGTGCAAATTATCGATAGAAAGAACGATTGCGGGAGCTGGGAAGTGAATCCTTACCTACCGTCGATGCAAAACGATTGCAAACATCGAATAGCACGTATTCGTGCAAATTATCCATAGAAAGAACGATTGCGGGAGCTGGGAAGTGAATACTTACCTAACGTTGATGCAAAACGATTGGAAACATCGAACACCACGTATTCGTGCAAATTATCGATGGAAAGAACGATTGCGGGAGCCGGGAAGTGATTCCTTACCTACCGTTGATGCAAAACGATTGCAAACATCGAACATTACGTATTCGTGCAAATTATCCATAGAAAGAACGTTTGCCGGAGCTGGGAAGTGAATCCTTACCTACCGTCGATGCAAAACGATTGGAAACATCGAATAGCACGTATTCGTGCAAATTATCGATGGAAAGAACGATTGCGGGAGCCGGGAAGTGAATCCTTACCTAACGTTGATGCAAAACGATTGGAAACATCGAATAGCACGTATTCGTGCAAATTATCGATGGTAAGAACGATTGCGGGAGCTGGGAAGTGAATCCTTACCTACAGTCCATGCAAAACGATTGCAAACATCGAACATTACGTATTCGTGCAAATTATCCATAGAAAGAACGATTGCGGGAGCTGGGAAGTGAATCCTTACCTAACGTTGATGCAAAACGATTGGAAACATCGAACATCACGTATTCGTGCAAATTATCGATAGAAAGATCGATTGCGGGACCTGGGAAGTGAATCCTTACCTACCGTCGATGCAAAACGATTGGATAATTGGCACGAATACGTGATGTTCGATGTTTCCAATCGTTTTGCATCAACGTTAGGTAAGGATCCACTTCCCGGCTCCCGCAATCGTTCTTTCCATCGATAATTTGCACGAATACGTGCTATTCGATGTTTCCAATCGTTTTGCATCGACGGTAGGTAAGGATTCACTTCCCAGCTCCCGCAATCGTTCTTTCTATCGATAATTTGCACGAATACGTAATGTTCGATGTTTCCAATCGTTTTGCATCGACGGTAGGTAAGGATTCACTTCCCAGCTCCCGCAATCGTTCTTTCCATCGATAATTTGCACGAATACGTGCCATTCGATGTTTCCAATCGTTTTGCATCAACGGTAGGTAAGCATACCGTTGATGCAAATCGATTGGAAATTTCGAACATCACGTATTCGTGCAAATTATCGATAGAAAGAACGATTGCGGGAGCTGGGAAGTGAATCCTTACCTACCGTCGATGCAAAACGATTGCAAACATCGAATAGCACGTATTCGTGCAAATTATCCATAGAAAGAACGATTGCGGGAGCTGGGAAGTGAATACTTACCTAACGTTGATGCAAAACGATTGGAAACATCGAACACCACGTATTCGTGCAAATTATCGATGGAAAGAACGATTGCGGGAGCCGGGAAGTGATTCCTTACCTACCGTTGATGCAAAACGATTGCAAACATCGAACATTACGTATTCGTGCAAATTATCCATAGAAAGAACGTTTGCCGGAGCTGGGAAGTGAATACTTACCTACCGTTGATGCAAAACGATTGGAAACATCGAATAGCACGTATTCGTGCAAATTATCGATGGTAAGAACGATTGCGGGAGCCGGGATGTGAATCCTTACCTAACGTTGATGCAAAACGATTGGAAACATCGAACATCACGTATTCGTGCAAATTATCGATAGAAAGAACGATTGCGGGAGCTGGGAAGTGAATCCTTACCTAACGTTGATGCAAAACGATTGCAAACATCGAACATTACGTATTCGTGTAAATTATCCATAGAAAGAACGTTTGCGGGAGCTGGGAAGTGAATACTTACCTACCGTTGATGCAAAACGATTGGAAACATCGAATAGCACGTATTCGTGCAAATTATCGATGGTAAGAACGATTGCGGGAGCCGGGAAGTGAATCCTTACCTACCGTTGATGCAAAACGATTGAAAAATCGAACATTACGTATTCGTGCTAATTATCGATAGAAACAACGATTGCGGGAGCTGGGAAGTGAATCCTTACCTACCGTCGATTCAAAACGATTGGAAACATCGAATAGCACGTATTCGTGCAAATTATCGATGGAAAGAACGATTGCGGGAGCCGGGAAGTGAATCCTTACCTAACGTTGATGCAAAACGATTGGAAACATCGAATAGCACGTACTCGTGCAAATTATCGATGGTAAGAACGATTGCGGGAGCCGGGAAGTGAATCCTTACCTACCGTCGATGCAAAACGATTGGAAACATCGAACATCACGTATTCGTGCAAATTATCGATAGAATGATCGATTGCGGGACCTGGGAAGTGAATCCTTACCTACCGTCGATGCAAAACGATTGGATAATTGGCACGAATACGTGATGTTCGATGTTTCCAATCGTTTTGCATCAACGTTAGGTAAGGATTCACTTCCCGGCTCCCGCAAGCGTTCTTTCCATCGATAATTTGCACGAATACGTGCTATTCGATGTTTCCAATCGTTTTGCATCGACGTTAGGTAAGGATTCACTTCCCGGCTCCCGCAATCGTTCTTTCTATCGATAATTGGCACGAATACGTGATGTTCGATGTTTCCAATCGTTTTGCATCAACGTTAGGTAAGGATTCACTTCCCAGCTCCCGCAATCGTTCTTTCCATCGATAATTTGCACGAATACGTAATGTTCGATGTTTCCAATCGTTTTGCATCGACGGTAGGTAAGGATTCACTTCCCAGCTCCCGCAATCGTTCTTTCCATCGATAATTTGCACGAATACGTGCCATTCGATGTTTCCAATCGTTTTGCATCAACGGTAGGTAAGCATACCGTTGATGCAAATCGATTGGAAATTTCGAACATCACGTATTCGTGCAAATTATCGATAGAAAGAACGATTGCGGGAGCTGGGAAGTGAATCCTTACCTACCGTCGATGCAAAACGATTGCAAACATCGAATAGCACGTATTCGTGCAAATTATCCATAGAAAGAACGTTTGCCGGAGCTGGGAAGTGAATACTTACCTACAGTTGATGCAAAACGATTGGAAACATCGAATAGCACGTATTCGTGCAAATTATCGATGGTAAGAACGATTGCGGGAGCCGGGATGTGAATCCTTACCGAACGTTGATGCAAAACGATTGGAAACATCGAACATCACGTATTCGTGCAAATTATCGATAGAAAGAACGATTGCGGGAGCTGGGAAGTGAATCCTTACCTAACGTTGATGCAAAACGATTGCAAACATCGAACATTACGTATTCGTGTAAATTATCCATAGAAAGAACGTTTGCGGGAGCTGGGAAGTGAATACTTACCTACCGTTGATGCAAAACGATTGGAAACATCGAATAGCACGTATTCGTGCAAATTATCGATGGTAAGAACGATTGCGGGAGCCGGGAAGTGAATCCTTACCTACCGTTGATGCAAAACGATTGAAAAATCGAACATTACGTATTCGTGCTAATTATCGATAGAAACAACGATTGCGGGAGCTGGGAAGTGAATCCTTACCTACCGTCGATGCAAAACGATTGGAAACATCGAATAGCACGTATTCGTGCAAATTATCGATGGAAAGAACGATTGCGGGAGCCGGGAAGTGAATCCTTACCTACCGTTGATGCAAAACGATTGAAAACATCGAATAGCACGTATTCGTGCAAATTATCGATGGAAAGAACGATTGCGGGAGCTGGGAAGTGAATCCTTACCTAGCGTTGATGCAAAACGATTGGAAACATCGAATAGCACGTATTCGTGCAAATTATCTATGGAAAGAACGATTGCGGGAGCCGGGAAGTGAATCCTTACCTAACGTTGATGCAAAACGATTGGAAACATCGAACATCACGTATTCGTGCCAATTATCCAATCGTTTTGCATCGACGGTAGGTAAGGATTCACTTCCCAGCTCCCGCAATGGTTCTTTCCATCGATAATTTGCACGAATACGTGCCATTCGATGTTTCCAATCGTTGTGCATCAACGGTAGGTAAGCATACCGTTGATTCAAAGCGATTGGAAATTCCGAACATAACGTATTCGTGCAAATTATCGATAGAAAGAACGATTGCGGGAGCTGGGAAGTGAATCCTTACCTAGCGTTGATGCAAAACGATTGGAAACATCGAATAGCACGTATTCGTGCAAATTATCTATGGAAAGAACGATTGCGGGAGCCGGGAAGTGAATCCTTACCTACAGTCGATGAAAAACAATTGCAAACATCGAACATTACGTATTCGTGCAAATTATCCATAGAAAGAACGATTGCGGGAGCTGGGAAGTGAATCCTTACCTAACGTTGATGCAAAACGATTGCAAACATCGAACATTACGTATTCGTGTATATTATCCATAGAAAGAACGTTTGCGGGAGCTGGGAAGTGAATACTTACCTACCGTTGATGCAAAACGATTGGAAACATCGAATAGCACGTATTCGTGCAAATTATCGATGGTAAGAACGATTGCGGGAGCCGGGAAGTGAATCCCTACCTACCGTCGATGCAAAACGATTGGAAACATCGAACATCACGTATTCGTGCAAATTATCGATAGAAAGATCGATTGCGGGACCTGGGAAGTGAATCCTTACCTACCGTCGATGCAAAACGATTGGATAATTGGCACGAATACGTGATGTTCGATGTTTCCAATCGTTTTGCATCAACGTTAGGTAAGGATTCACTTCCCGGCTCCCGCAATCGTTCTTTCCATCGATAATTTGCACGAATACGTGCTATTCGATGTTTCCAATCGTTTTGCATCGACGTTAGGTAAGGATTAACTTCCCGGCTCCCGCAATCGTTCTTTCTATCGATAATTGGCACGAATACGTGATGTTCGATGTTTCCAATCGTTTTGCATCAACGTTAGGTAAGGATTCACTTCCCGGTTCCCGCAATCGTTCTTTCCATCGATAATTTGCACGAATACGTGCTATTCGATGTTTCCAATCGTTTTGCATCAACGTTAGGTAAGGATTCACTTCCCGGTTCCCGCAATCGTTCTTTCCATCGATAATTTGCACGAATACGTGCTATTCGATGTTTCCAATCGTTTTGCATCAACGGTAGGTAAGTATTCACTTCCCAGCTCCCGCAATCGTTCTTTCTATGGATAATTTGCACGAATACGTAATGTTCGATGTTTGCAATCGTTTTGCATCGACTGTAGGTAAGGATTCACTTCCCAGCTCCCGCAATCGTTCTTTCTATCGATAATTTGCACGAATACGTGATGTTCGATGTTTCCAATCGTTTTGCATCAACGTTAGGTAAGGATCCACTTCCCGGCTCCCGCAATCGTTCTTTCCATCGATAATTTGCACGAATACGTGCTATTCGATGTTTCCAATCGTTTTGCATCGACGGTAGGTAAGGATTCACTTCCCAGCTCCCGCAATCGTTCTTTCCATCGATAATTTGCACGAATACGTGCCATTCAATGTTTCCAATCGTTTTGCTTCAACGGTAGGTAAGCATACCGTTGATGCAAAACGATTGGAAATATCGAACATTACGTATTCGTGCAAATTATCGATAGAAAGAACGATGCGGGAGCTGGGAAGTGAATCCTTACCTACCGTCGATGCAAAACGATTGGAAACATCGAATAGCACGTATTCGTGCAAATTATCGATGGAAAGAACGATTGCGGGAGCCGGGAAGTGAATGCTTACCTAACGTTGATGCAAAACGATTGGAAACATCGAACATAACGTATTCGTGCAAATTATCGATAGAAAGAACGATTGCGGGAGCTGGTAAGTGAATCCTTACCTACCGTCGATGCAAAACGATTGGAAACATCGAATAGCACGTATTCGTGCAAATTATCGATGGTAAGAACGATTGCGGGAGCCGGGAAGTGAATCCTTACCTACCGTTGATGCAAAACGATTGAAAACATCGAACATTACGTATTCGTGCTAATTATCGATAGAAACAACGATTGCGGGAGCTGGGAAGTGAATCCTTACCTACCGTCGATGCAAAACGATTGGAAACATCGAACATCACGTATTCGTGCAAATTATCGATGGAAAGAACGATTGCGGGAGCTGGGAAGTGAATCCTTACCTAGCGTTGATGCAAAACGATTGGAAACATCGAATAGCACGTATTCGTGCAAATTATCTATGGAAAGAACGATTGCGGGAGCCGGGAAGTGAATCCTGACCTAACGTTGATGCAAAACGATTGGAAACATCGAACATCACGTATTCGTGCCAATTATCCAATCGTTTTGCATCGACGGTAGGTAAGGATTCACTTCCCAGCTCCCGCAATGGTTCTTTCCATCGATAATTTGCACGAATACGTGCCATTCGATGTTTCCAATCGTTGTGCATCAACGGTAGGTAAGCATACCGTTGATTCAAAGCGATTGGAAATTCCGAACATAACGTATTCGTGCAAATTATCGATAGAAAGAACGATTGCGGGAGCTGGGAAGTGAATCCTTACCTAGCGTTGATGCAAAACGATTGGAAACATCGAATAGCACGTATTCGTGCAAATTATCTATGGAAAGAACGATTGCGGGAGCCGGGAAGTGAATCCTTACCTACCGTCGATGCAAAACGATTGGAAACATCGAACATCACGTATTCGTGCAAATTATCGATAGAAACAACGATTGCGGGAGCTGGGAAGTGAATCCTTACCTACCGTCGATGCAAAACGATTGGAAACATCGAATAGCACGTATTCGTGCAAATTATCGATGGAAAGAACGATTGCGGGAGCCGGGAAGTGAATCCTTACCTAACGTTGATGCAAAACGATTTGAAACATCGAATAGCACGTATTCGTGCAAATTATCGATGGTAAGAACGATTGCGGGAGCCGGGAAGTGAATCCTTACCTACCGTCGATGCAAAACGATTGGAAACATCGAACATCACGTATTCGTGCAAATTATCGATAGAAAGATCGATTGCGGGACCTGGGAAGTGAAACCTTACCTACCGTCGATGCAAAACGATTGGATAATTGGCACGAATACGTGATGTTCGATGTTTCCAATCGTTTTGCATCAACGTTAGGTAAGGATTCACTTCCCGGCTCCCGCAATCGTTCTTTCCATCGATAATTTGCACGAATACGTGCTATTCGATGTTTCCAATCGTTTTGCATCGACGTTAGGTAAGGATTCACTTCCCGGCTCCCGCAATCGTTCTTTCTATCGATAATTGGCACGAATACGTGATGTTCGATGTTTCCAATCGTTTTGCATCAACGTTAGGTAAGGATTCACTTCCCGGTTCCCGCAATCGTTCTTTCCATCGATAATTTGCACGAATACGTGCTATTCGATGTTTCCAATCGTTTTGCATCGACGGTAGGTAAGGATTCACTTCCCAGCTCCCGCAATCGTTCTTTCTATCGATAATTAGCACGAATACGTAATGTTCGATGTTTTCAATCGTTTTGCATCAACGGTAGGTAAGGATTCACTTCCCGGCTCCCGCAATCGTTCTTACCATCGATAATTTGCACGAATACGTGCTATTCGATGTTTCCAATCGTTTTGCATCAACGGTAGGTAAGTATTCACTTCCCAGCTCCCGCAATCGTTCTTTCTATGGATAATTTGCACGAATACGTAATGTTCGATGTTTGCAATCGTTTTGCATCGACTGTAGGTAAGGATTCACTTCCCAGCTCCCGCAATCGTTCTTTCTATCGATAATTTGCACGAATACGTGATGTTCGATGTTTCCAATCGTTTTGCATCAACGTTAGGTAAGGATCCACTTCCCGGCTCCCGCAATCGTTCTTACCATCGATAATTTGCACGAATACGTGCTATTCGATGTTTCCAATCGTTTTGCATCGACGTTAGGTAAGGATTCACTTCCCGGCTCCCGCAATCGTTCTTTCTATCGATAATTGGCACGAATACGTGATGTTCGATGTTTCCAATCGTTTTTCATTGACGGTAGGTAAGGATTCACTTCCCGGCTCCCGCAATCGTTCTTTCCATCGATAATTTGCACGAATACGTGCTATTCGATGTTTGCAATCGTTTTGCATCAACGGTAGGTAAGGATTCACTTCCCAGCTCCCGCAATCGTTCTTTCTATCGATAATTTGCACGAATACGTGATGTTCGATGTTTCCAATCGTTTTGCATCAACGTTAGGTAAGCATACCGTTGATGCAAATCGATTGGAAATTTCGAACATCACGTATTCGTGCAAATTATCGATAGAAAGAACGATTGCGGGAGCTGGGAAGTGAATCCTTACCTACCGTCGATGCAAAACGATTGCAAACATCGAATAGCACGTATTCGTGCAAATTATCCATAGAAAGAACGTTTGCCGGAGCTGGGAAGTGAATACTTACCTACCGTTGATGCAAAACGATTGGAAACATCGAATAGCACGTATTCGTGCAAATTATCGATGGTAAGAACGATTGCGGGAGCCGGGATGTGAATCCTTACCTAACGTTGATGCAAAACGATTGGAAACATCGAACATCACGTATTCGTGCAAATTATCGATAGAAAGAACGATTGCGGGAGCTGGGAAGTGAATCCTTACCTAACGTTGATGCAAAACGATTGCAAACATCGAACATTACGTATTCGTGTAAATTATCCATAGAAAGAACGTTTGCGGGAGCTGGGAAGTGAATACTTACCTACCGTTGATGCAAAACGATTGGAAACATCGAATAGCACGTATTCGTGCAAATTATCGATGGTAAGAACGATTGCGGGAGCCGGGATGTGAATCCTTACCTAACGTTGATGCAAAACGATTGGAAACATCGAACATCACGTATTCGTGCAAATTATCGATAGAAGGAACGATTGCGGGAGCTGGGAAGTGAATCCTTACCTAACGTTGATGCAAAACTATTGCAAACATCGAACATTACGTATTCGTGTAAATTATCCATAGAAAGAACGTTTGCGGGAGCTGGGAAGTGAATACTTACCTACCGTTGATGCAAAACGATTGGAAACATCGAATAGCACGTATTCGTGCAAATTATCGATGGTAAGAACGATTGCGGGAGCCGGGAAGTGAATCCTTACCTACCGTTGATGCAAAACGATTGAAAAATCGAACATTACGTATTCGTGCTAATTATCGATAGAAACAACGATTGCGGGAGCTGGGAAGTGAATCCTTACCTACCGTCGATGCAAAACGATTGGAAACATCGAATAGCACGTATTCGTGCAAATTATCGATGGAAAGAACGATTGCGGGAGCCGGGAAGTGAATCCTTACCTAGCGTTGATGCAAAACGATTGGAAACATCGAACATCACGTATTCGTGCCAATTATCCAATCGTTTTGCATCGACGGTAGGTAAGGATTCACTTCCCAGCTCCCGCAATGGTTCTTTCCATCGATAATTTGCACGAATACGTGCCATTCGATGTTTCCAATCGTTGTGCATCAACGGTAGGTAAGCATACCGTTGATTCAAAGCGATTGGAAATTCCGAACATAACGAATTCGTGCAAATTATCGATAGAAAGAACGATTGCGGGAGCTGGGAAGTGAATCCTTACCTAGCGTTGATGCAAAACGATTGGAAACATCGAATAGCACGTATTCGTGCAAATTATCTATGGAAAGAACGATTGCGGGAGCCGGGAAGTGAATCCTTACCTACAGTCGATGAAAAACAATTGCAAACATCGAACATTACGTATTCGTGCAAATTATCCATAGAAAGAACGATTGCGGGAGCTGGGAAGTGAATCCTTACCTAACGTTGATGCAAAACGATTGCAAACATCGAACATTACGTATTCGTGTAAATTATCCATAGAAAGAACGTTTGCGGGAGCTGGGAAGTGAATACTTACCTACCGTTGATGCAAAACGATTGGAAACATCGAATAGCACGTATTCGTGCAAATTATCGATGGTAAGAACGATTGCGGGAGCCGGGAAGTGAATCCTTACCTACCGTCGATGCAAAACGATTGGAAACATCGAACATCACGTATTCGTGCAAATTATCGATAGAAAGATCGATTGCGGGACCTGGGAAGTGAATCCTTACCTACCGTCGATGCAAAACGATTGGATAATTGGCACGAATACGTGATGTTCGATGTTTCCAATCGTTTTGCATCAACGTTAGGTAAGGATTCACTTCCCGGCTCCCGCAATCGTTCTTTCCATCGATAATTTGCACGAATACGTGCTATTCGATGTTTCCAATCGTTTTGCATCGACGTTAGGTAAGGATTCACTTCCCGGCTCCCGCAATCGTTCTTTCTATCGATAATTGGCACGAATACGTGATGTTCGATGTTTCCAATCGTTTTGCATCAACGTTAGGTAAGGATTCACTTCCCGGTTCCCGCAATCGTTCTTTCCATCGATAATTTGCACGAATACGTGCTATTCGATGTTTCCAATCGTTTTGCATCGACGGTAGGTAAGGATTCAGTTCCCAGCTCCCGCAATCGTTCTTTCTATCGATAATTAGCACGAATACGTAATGTTCGATGTTTTCAATCGTTTTGCATCAACGGTAGGTAAGGATTCACTTCCCGGCTCCCGCAATCGTTCTTACCATCGATAATTTGCACGAATACGTGCTATTCGATGTTTCCAATCGTTTTGCATCAACGTTAGGTAAGGATTCACTTCCCAGCTCCCGCAATCGTTCTTTCTATGGATAATTTGCACGAATACGTAATGTTCGATGTTTGCAATCGTTTTGCATCGACTGTAGGTAAGGATTCACTTCTGTCACGTTCCAGGTTACTTCCGGAAGAGACATACTGTACGCACGCAGGATGAGGAACGGAAATTGAATGGGGAAGGTGAACGTAGGTTCTCGGGGTCGAATTCAAGATTCGCGCACGCCGAGAGGAAAGGTAAGTAGAGAAAAGGAAGAATCTCGGGGTCGAATGCAAGATTCGCGCACGCCGAGAGGAAAGGTAAGTAAAGAAAGGAAAGGAAATACCTCGGGGTCGAATGCAAGATTCGCGCACGCCGAGAGGAAAGGTAAGTAAAGAAAGGAAAGGAAATACCTCGGGGTCGAATGCAAGATTCGCGCACGCCGAGAGGAAAGGTAAGTAAAGGAAAAGGAAGGGAAAGGAAGTTAGGAGTGCCGTACTATTACTGCGGAAGGATTGATCTGCAGCAATACCAATTCCTCGGATTCCAAACAATATTGAGAAATGTGAACGAAACCTCGTAAGGAACGAAATAATAAAACGACTCACCGAGCTGCAATGTCGGGTTTGCGATCCTCGGGTAGACACGTATAATTTTTACCATCGGGTGAGCACCTCGAGTACTTGTCCCGATTGTACTTGCCACAGCTCTTCCGCTGTTATTTCGAAGTACTGTTCTGTGCACTCTGCGCACTGAGATGCTGGGCGGATGGAGGAGATTTCGTTGTTGCAGTGTGCACAAGTGGAAATGCGTTGGGCTTCTTCGGCAGTGCTCATGTCATGCCAACCTCCTGATTGATATGCTTGTCCTTGTATGGGGGTCAACTGATTGTAACAGTTGATGCAAATTCGGCCCCAGTCGCTTATGTATATTCCTACTGTGGCGATAGTGGAACACCAAATATCTAGCAGGGGTTTATAAATCTCTGGATAATCAGAGGGAAGGACGCCGTCCCAGGGACCCTGAAATTCCTGGTCCTCCTCTTCTTCGGCTTCTTCCCAAATATTGTAAGGGAGCTGCATTCGATAAATAATGCTGTGGTGCTGCGCGAAAGTTTCTTGAGGTTCACTGGCTTATTGTATTTATTAGAATAAGTCAAGAATACTTCGAAGTTCGTTGAGGTATTTATTGAAATAAGTCGTGAAATAATTCTATGTTCCTTAAGGTATTTATTGAAATAAATCGTGAAATTATTCTAAGTTCCTTAAGGTATGTATCGAAATAAGTCGTGAAATAATTCTATGTTCATTAAGGTATTTATTGAAATAAATCGCGGAATTAATTCTATGTTCCTTAAGGTATTTATTGAAATAAATCGTGAAATTCTTCTAAATTCTTTAAGATATTTATCGAAATAAATCGCGGAATTATTCTATGTTCCTTAAGGTATTTATTGAAATAAATCGTGAAATTATTCTAAGTTCTTTAAGATATTTATCGAAATAAATCGTGGAATTATTCTATGTTCTTTAAGGTATTTATCGAAATAAGTCGTGAAAGAATTCTATGTTCCTTAAGGTATTTATCGAAATAATTCACTGTATGATTCTAAAATCAAGACCGGTATATCAACGTTCACTGTCACTTGTAGATTGATTCACTGATGTGTAGGCGCTTGCTGATGATTGACTACTGAAGATTGACTACTGATGATTGACTGCTGATGATTGACTACTGAAGATTGACTACTGATGATTGACTACTGAAGATTGACTGCTGATGATTGACTACTGACTATTCAGGTGGTGCCGGCTTATTTATACCCATCCCTGGAATCTCTGGTATGCGAGGAATGTCTGGTATGCGTGGTATGTCTGGTATGCGTGGTATGCGTGGTATGTTGACTGCTACTGGAGTCGATTGCTCTGGAATGCCAGTGATCCTCAACCGGCAGGGGTTCTCCATTGTACCGAGATTGGTTAAAATAAATTATATTAGTTAATTACAATATTGTTATATGGTGAATTCGGATAGGTTGTTTGATGATATCGTTTTGTAATAAAATATTTTAATAAATTGTATTGGTTAATTATGCGTCTTTTGTATTGTAGGTTCGGGTGTGTTATTTGATTTGATCATATTGTAGCGATATACTCGAGAGGATTCGAAAGGGGTTTTCTTCCTCGTGGAGTGAGGGCTTCTCTTGGGACGCAAAAGGGGTTTCTTCCTCGTGGAGTGAGGGCTTCTCTTGGGACGCAAAAGGGGTTTCTTCCTCGTGGAGTGAGGGCTTCTCTCGAGTGTCGTTGTTCTTCGTTTAAGGTAATGGTGTTTTGTGTAGCGATGAGTTGGAATATTTAGAGATTTTATTTGTTTGCAGGTAGTCGGTGATGAGAAGAGAAATATAAGGTGAGTATCTTATGAGAGGAATTTATTTGTTCGAAAGCAGTCGATGATGAGAAGAGAAATATAAGGTGAGTATCTTATGAGAGGAATTTATTTGTTCGAAAGCAGTCGATGATGAGAAGAGAAATATAAGGTGAGTATCTTATGAGAGGAATTTATTTGTTCGAAAGCAGTCGATGATGAGAAGAGAAATATAAGGTGAGTATCTTATGAGAGGAATTTATTTGTTCGAAAGCAGTCGATGATGAGAAGCGCAACATAAGGTAAGTACCTCGTTTGACTAGCGATGGGTTGGAGTAATAAGAGAGTTCGTTTGTTCACAGGTAATCGATGATGAGAAGCGCAACATAAGGTAAGTACCTCGTTTGACTAGCGATGGGTAGGAGTAATAAGAGAGTTTATTTGTTCACAGGCAGTGGATATAGTAAATAAAGGAAGAAAAATGTGAGCCGACATGCGGCAAAAAAATGACGGCACGTCACACTTCCCAGCTCCCGCAATCGTTCTTTCTATCGATAATTTGCACGAATACGTGATGTTCGATGTTTCCAATCGTTTTGCATCAACGTTAGGTAAGGATCCACTTCCCGGCTCCCGCAATCGTTCTTTCCATCGATAATTTGCACGAATACGTGCTATTCGATGTTTCCAATCGTTTTGCATCGACGTTAGGTAAGGATTCACTTCCCGGCTCCCGCAATCGTTCTTTCTATCGATAATTGGCACGAATACGTGATGTTCGATGTTTCCAATCGTTTTTCATTGACGGTAGGTAAGGATTCACTTCCCGGCTCCCGCAATCGTTCTTTCCATCGATAATTTGCACGAATACGTGATGTTCGATGTTTCCAATCGTTTTGCATCAACGTTAGGTAAGGATTCACTTCCCAGCTCCCGCAATCGTTCTTTCTATGAATAATTTGCACGAATACGTAATGTTCGATGTTTGCAATCGTTTTGCATCGACTGTAGGTAAGGATTCACTTCCCAGCTCCCGCAATCGTTCTTTCTATCGATAATTTGCACGAATACGTGATGTTCGATGTTTCCAATCGTTTTGCATCAACGTTAGGTAAGGATCCACTTCCCGGCTCCCGCAATCGTTCTTTCCATCGATAATTTGCACGAATACGTGCTATTCGATGTTTCCAATCGTTTTGCATCGACGGTAGGTAAGGATTCACTTCCCAGCTCCCGCAATCGTTCTTTCCATCGATAATTTGCACGAATACGTGCCATTCGATGTTTCCAATCGTTTTGCATCAACGGTAGGTAAGCATACCGTTGATGCAAAACGATTGGAAATATCGAACATTACGTATTCGTGCAAATTATCGATAGAAAGAACGATGCGGGAGCTGGGAAGTGAATCCTTACCTACCGTCGATGCAAAACGATTGGAAACATCGAATAGCACGTATTCGTGCAAATTATCGATGGAAAGAACGATTGCGGGAGCCGGGAAGTGAATGCTTACCTAACGTTGATGCAAAACGATTGGAAACATCGAACATAACGTATTCGTGCAAATTATCGATAGAAAGAACGATTGCGGGAGCTGGTAAGTGAATCCTTACCTACCGTCGATGCAAAACGATTGGAAACATCGAATAGCACGTATTCGTGCAAATTATCGATGGTAAGAACGATTGCGGGAGCCGGGAAGTGAATCCTTACCTACCGTTGATGCAAAACGACTGAAAACATCGAACATTACGTATTCGTGCTAATTATCGATAGAAACAACGATTGCGGGAGCTGGGAAGTGAATCCTTACCTACCGTCGATGCAAAACGATTGGAAACATCGAACATCACGTATTCGTGCAAATTATCGATGGAAAGAACGATTGCGGGAGCTGGGAAGTGAATCCTTACCTAGCGTTGATGCAAAACGATTGGAAACATCGAATAGCACGTATTCGTGCAAATTATCTATGGAAAGAACGATTGCGGGAGCCGGGAAGTGAATCCTTACCTAACGTTGATGCAAAACGATTGGAAACATCGAACATCACGTATTCGTGCCAATTATCCAATCGTTTTGCATCGACGGTAGGTAAGGATTCACTTCCCAGCTCCCGCAATGGTTCTTTCCATCGATAATTTGCACGAATACGTGCCATTCGATGTTTCCAATCGTTGTGCATCAACGGTAGGTAAGCATACCGTTGATTCAAAGCGATTGGAAATTCCGAACATAACGTATTCGTGCAAATTATCGATAGAAAGAACGATTGCGGGAGCTGGGAAGTGAATCCTTACCTAGCGTTGATGCAAAACGATTGGAAACATCGAATAGCACGTATTCGTGCAAATTATCTATGGAAAGAACGATTGCGGGAGCCGGGAAGTGAATCCTTACCTACAGTCGATGAAAAACAATTGCAAACATCGAACATTACGTATTCGTGCAAATTATCCATAGAAAGAACGATTGCGGGAGCTGGGAAGTGAATCCTTACCTACCGTTGATGCAAAACGATTGCAAACATCGAACATTACGTATTCGTGTAAATTATCCATAGAAAGAACGTTTGCGGGAGCTGGGAAGTGAATACTTACCTACCGTTGATGCAAAACGATTGGAAACATCGAATAGCACGTATTCGTGCAAATTATCGATGGTAAGAACGATTGCGGGAGCCGGGAAGTGAATCCTTACCTACCGTTGATGCAAAACGATTGAAAACATCGAACATTACGTATTCGTGCTAATTATCGATAGAAACAACGATTGCGGGAGCTGGGAAGTGAATCCTTACCTACCGTCGATGCAAAACGATTGGAAACATCGAATAGCACGTATTCGTGCAAATTATCGATGGAAAGAACGATTGCGGGAGCCGGGAAGTGAATCCTTACCTAACGTTGATGCAAAACGATTTGAAACATCGAATAGCACGTATTCGTGCAAATTATCGATGGTAAGAACGATTGCGGGAGCCGGGAAGTGAATCCTTACCTACCGTCGATGCAAAACGATTGGAAACATCGAACATCACGTATTCGTGCAAATTATCGATAGAAAGATCG
The DNA here is from genome assembly GCA_963583965.1 of Nomada ferruginata. NCBI lineage: Eukaryota > Metazoa > Arthropoda > Insecta > Hymenoptera > Apidae > Nomada > Nomada ferruginata. The sequence continues at coordinate 4,502,864 of OY757218.1, forward strand.
ATTGCGGGACCTGGGAAGTGAATCCTTACCTACCGTCGATGCAAAACGATTGGATAATTGGCACGAATACGTGATGTTCGATGTTTCCAATCGTTTTGCATCAACGTTAGGTAAGGATTCACTTCCCGGCTCCCGCAATCGTTCTTTCCATCGATAATTTGCACGAATACGTGCTATTCGATGTTTCCAATCGTTTTGCATCGACGTTAGGTAAGGATTCACTTCCCGGCTCCCGCAATCGTTCTTTCGATCGATAATTGGCACGAATACGTGATGTTCGATGTTTCCAATCGTTTTGCATCAACGTTAGGTAAGGATTCACTTCCCGGTTCCCGCAATCGTTCTTTCCATCGATAATTTGCACGAATACGTGCTATTCGATGTTTCCAATCGTTTTGCATCGACGGTAGGTAAGGATTCACTTCCCAGCTCCCGCAATCGTTCTTTCTATCGATAATTAGCACGAATACGTAATGTTCGATGTTTTCAATCGTTTTGCATCAACGGTAGGTAAGGATTCACTTCCCGGCTCCCGCAATCGTTCTTACCATCGATAATTTGCACGAATACGTGCTATTCGATGTTTCCAATCGTTTTGCATCAACGGTAGGTAAGTATTCACTTCCCAGCTCCCGCAATCGTTCTTTCTATGGATAATTTGCACGAATACGTAATGTTCGATGTTTGCAATCGTTTTGCATCGACTGTAGGTAAGGATTCACTTCCCAGCTCCCGCAATCGTTCTTTCTATCGATAATTTGCACGAATACGTGATGTTCGATGTTTCCAATCGTTTTGCATCAACGTTAGGTAAGGATCCACTTCCCGGCTCCCGCAATTGTTCTTACCATCGATAATTTGCACGAATACGTGCTATTCGATGTTTCCAATCGTTTTGCATCGACGTTAGGTAAGGATTCACTTCCCGGCTCCCGCAATCGTTCTTTCTATCGATAATTGGCACGAATACGTGATGTTCGATGTTTCCAATCGTTTTTCATTGACGCTAGGTAAGGATTCACTTCCCGGCTCCCGCAATCGTTCTTTCCATCGATAATTTGCACGAATACGTGCTATTCGATGTTTGCAATCGTTTTGCATCAACGGTAGGTAAGGATTCACTTCCCAGCTCCCGCAATCGTTCTTTCTATCGATAATTTGCACGAATACGTGATGTTCGATGTTTCCAATCGTTTTGCATCAACGTTAGGTAAGGATCCACTTCCCGGCTCCCGCAATCGTTCTTTCCATCGATAATTTGCACGAATACGTGCTATTCGATGTTTCCAATCGTTTTGCATCAACGGTAGGTAAGTGTGACGTGCCGTCATTTTTTTGCCGCATGTCGGCTCACATTTTTCTTCCTTTATTTACTATATCCACTGCCTGTGAACAAATAAACTCTCTTATTACTCCTACCCATCGCTAGTCAAACGAGGTACTTACCTTATGTTGCGCTTCTCATCATCGATTACCTGTGAACAAACGAACTCTCTTATTACTCCAACCCATCACTAGTCACACGAGGTACTTACATTATGTTGCGCTTCTCATCACCGATTACCTGTGAACAAATAAACTCTCTTATTACTCCTACCCATCGCTAGTCAAACGAGATACTTACCTTACATTACATTTCTCATCATCGACTGCTTTCGAACAAATAAATTCCTCTCATAAGATACTCACCTTATAATTCTCTTCTCATCATCGACTGCTTTCGAACAAATAAATTCCTCTCATAAGATACTCACCTTATAATTCTCTTCTCATCACCGACTACCTGCAAACAAATAAAATCTCTAAATATTCCAACTCATCGCTACACAAAACACCATTACCTTAAACGAAGAACAACGACACTCGAGAGAAGCCCTCACTCCACGAGGAAGAAACCCCTTTTGCGTCCCAAGAGAAGCCCTCACTCCACGAGGAAGAAACCCCTTTTGCGTCCCAAGAGAAGCCCTCACTCCACGAGGAAGAAAACCCCTTTCGAATCCTCTCGAGTATATCGCTACAATATGATCAAATCAAATAACACACCCGAACCTACAATACAAAAGACGCATAATTAACCAATACAATTTATTAAAATATTTTATTACAAAACGATATCATCAAACAACCTATCCGAATTCACCATATAACAATATTGTAATTAACTAATATAATTTATTTTAACCAATCTCGGTACAATGGAGAACCCCTGCCGGTTGAGGATCACTGGCATTCCAGAGCAATCGACTCCAGTAGCAGTCAACATACCACGCATACCACGCATACCAGACATACCACGCATACCAGACATTCCTCGCATACCAGAGATTCCAGGGATGGGTATAAATAAGCCGGCACCACCTGAATAGTCAGTAGTCAATCATCAGCAGTCAATCTTCAGTAGTCAATCATCAGTAGTCAATCTTCAGTAGTCAATCATCAGCAAGCGCCTACACATCAGTGACTCAATCTACAAGTGACAGTGAACGTTGATATACCGGTCTTGATTTTAGAATCATACAGTGAATTATTTCGATAAATACCTTAAGGAACATAGAATTCTTTCACGACTTATTTCGATAAATACCTTAAAGAACATAGAATAATTCCACGATTTATTTCGATAAATATCTTAAAGAACTTAGAATAATTTCACGATTTATTTCAATAAATACCTTAAGGAACATAGAATAATTCCGCGATTTATTTCGATAAATATCTTAAAGAATTTAGAATAATTTCACGATTTATTTCAATAAATACCTTAAGGAACATAGAATTAATTCCACGATTTATTTCAATAAATACCTTAATGAACATAGAATTATTTCACGACTTATTTCGATACATACCTTAAGGAACTTAGAATAATTTCACGATTTATTTCAATAAATACCTTAAGGAACATAGAATTATTTCACGACTTATTTCAATAAATACCTCAACGAACTTCGAAGTATTCTTGACTTATTCTAATAAATACAATAAGCCAGTGAACCTCAAGAAACTTTCGCGCAGCACCACAGCATTATTTATCGAATGCAGCTCCCTTACAATATTTGGGAAGAAGCCGAAGAAGAGGAGGACCAGGAATTTCAGGGTCCCTGGGACGGCGTCCTTCCCTCTGATTATCCAGAGATTTATAAACCCCTGCTAGACATTTGGTGTTCCACTATCGCCACAGTAGGAATATACATAAGCGACTGGGGCCGAATTTGCATCAACTGTTACAATCAGTTGACCCCCATACAAGGACAAGCATATCAATCAGGAGGTTGGCATGACATGAGCACTGCCGAAGAAGCCCAACGCATTTCCATTTGTGCACACTGCAACAACGAAATCTCCTCCATCCGCCCAGCATCTCAGTGCGCAGAGTGCACAGAACAGTACTTCGAAATAACAGCGGAAGAGCTGTGGCAAGTACAATCGGGACAAGTACTCGAGGTGCTCACCCGATGGTAAAAATTATACGTGTCTACCCGAGGATCGCAAACCCGACATTGCAGCTCGGTGAGTCGTTTTATTATTTCGTTCCTTACGAGGTTTCGTTCACATTTCTCAATATTGTTTGGAATCCGAGGAATTGATATTGCTGCAGATCAATCCTTCCGCAGTAATAGTACGGCACTCCTAACTTCCTTTCCCTTCCTTTTCCTTTACTTACCTTTCCTCTCGGCGTGCGCGAATCTTGCATTCGACCCCGAGGTATTTCCTTTCCTTTCTTTACTTACCTTTCCTCTCGGCGTGCGCGAATCTTGCATTCGACCCCGAGGTATTTCCTTTCCTTTCTTTACTTACCTTTCCTCTCGGCGTGCGCGAATCTTGCATTCGACCCCGAGGTATTTCCTTTCCTTTCTTTACTTACCTTTCCTCTCGGCGTGCGCGAATCTTGCATTCGACCCCGAGGTATTTCCTTTCCTTTCTTTACTTACCTTTCCTCTCGGCGTGCGCGAATCTTGCATTCGACCCCGAGGTATTTCCTTTCCTTTCTTTACTTACCTTTCCTCTCGGCGTGCGCGAATCTTGCATTCGACCCCGAGGTATTTCCTTTCCTTTCTTTACTTACCTTTCCTCTCGGCGTGCGCGAATCTTGCATTCGACCCCGAGATTCTTCCTTTTTCTTTACTTACCTTTCCTCTCGGCGTGCGCGAATCTTGCATTCGACCCCGAGGTATTTCCTTTCCTTTCTTTACTTACCTTTCCTCTCGGCGTGCGCGAATCTTGCATTCGACCCCGAGGTATTTCCTTTCCTTTCTTTACTTACCTTTCCTCTCGGCGTGCGCGAATCTTGCATTCGACCCCGAGATTCTTAATTTTATCTACTTACCTTTCCTCTCGGCGTGCGCGAATTTTGTATTCGACCCCGAGATTCTTCCTTTTCCTTTACTTACCTTTCCTCTCGGCGTGCGCGAATCTTGCATTCGACCCCGAGATTCTTAATTTTATCTACTTACCTTTCCTCTCGGCGTGCGCGAATTTTGTATTCGACCCCGAGATTCTTCCTTTTCCTTTACTTACCTTTCCTCTCGGCGTGCGCGAATCTTGCATTCGACCCCGAGATTCTTCCTTTTCTCTACTTACCTTTCCTCTCGGCGTGCGCGAATCTTGAATTCGACCCCGAGAACCTACGTTCACCTTCCCCATTCAATTTCCGTTCCTCATCCTGCGTGCGTACAGTATGTCTCTTCCGGAAGTAACCTGGAACGTGACATAAGCATACCGTTGATGCAAATCGATTGGAAATTTCGAACATCACGTATTCGTGCAAATTATCCATAGAAAGAACGATTGCGGGAGCTGGGAAGTGAATCCTTACCTAACGTTGATGCAAAACGATTGCAAACATCGAACATTACGTATTCGTGTAAATTATCCATAGAAAGAACGTTTGCGGGAGCTGGGAAGTGAATACTTACCTACCGTTGATGCAAAACGATTGGAAACATCGAATAGCACGTATTCGTGCAAATTATCGATGGTAAGAACGATTGCGGGAGCCGGGAAGTGAATCCTTACCTACCGTTGATGCAAAACGATTGAAAACATCGAACATTACGTATTCGTGCTAATTATCGATAGAAACAACGATTGCGGGAGCTGGGAAGTGAATCCTTACCTACCGTCGATGCAAAACGATTGGAAACATCGAATAGCACGTATTCGTGCAAATTATCGATGGAAAGAACGATTGCGGGAGCCGGGAAGTGAATCCTTACCTAACGTTGATGCAAAACGATTGGAAACATCGAATAGCACGTATTCGTGCAAATTATCGATGGTAAGAACGATTGCGGGAGCCGGGAAGTGAATCCTTACCTACCGTCGATGCAAAACGATTGGAAACATCGAACATCACGTATTCGTGCAAATTATCGATAGAAAGATCGATTGCGGGACCTGGGAAGTGAATCCTTACCTACCGTCGATGCAAAACGATTGGATAATTGGCACGAATACGTGATGTTCGATGTTTCCAATCGTTTTGCATCAACGTTAGGTAAGGATTCACTTCCCGGCTCCCGCAATCGTTCTTTCCATCGATAATTTGCACGAATACGTGCTATTCGATGTTTCAAATCGTTTTGCATCGACGTTAGGTAAGGATTCACTTCCCGGCTCCCGCAATCGTTCTTTCTATCGATAATTGGCACGAATACGTGATGTTCGATGTTTCCAATCGTTTTGCATCAACGTTAGGTAAGGATTCACTTCCCGGTTCCCGCAATCGTTCTTTCCATCGATAATTTGCACGAATACGTGCTATTCGATGTTTCCAATCGTTTTGCATCGACGGTAGGTAAGGATTCACTTCCCAGCTCCCGCAATCGTTCTTTCTATCGATAATTAGCACGAATACGTAATGTTCGATGTTTTCAATCGTTTTGCATCAACGGTAGGTAAGGATTCACTTCCCGGCTCCCGCAATCGTTCTTACCATCGATAATTTGCACGAATACGTGCTATTCGATGTTTCCAATCGTTTTGCATCAACGGTAGGTAAGTATTCACTTCCCAGCTCCCGCAATCGTTCTTTCTATGGATAATTTGCACGAATACGTAATGTTCGATGTTTGCAATCGTTTTGCATCGACTGTAGGTAAGGATTCACTTCCCAGCTCCAGCAATCGTTCTTTCTATCGATAATTTGCACGAATACGTGATGTTCGATGTTTCCAATCGTTTTGCATCAACGTTAGGTAAGGATCCACTTCCCGGCTCCCGCAATCGTTCTTTCCATCGATAATTTGCACGAATACGTGCTATTCGATGTTTCCAATCGTTTTGCATCGACGTTAGGTAAGGATTCACTTCCCGGCTCCCGCAATCGTTCTTTCTATCGATAATTGGCACGAATACGTGATGTTCGATGTTTCCAATCGTTTTCCATTGACGGTAGGTAAGGATTCACTTCCCGGCTCCCGCAATCGTTCTTTCCATCGATAATTTGCAGGAATACGTGCTATTCGATGTTTGCAATCGTTTTGCATCAACGGTAGGTAAGGATTCACTTCCCAGCTCCCGCAATCGTTCTTTCTATCGATAATTTGCACGAATACGTGATGTTCGATGTTTCCAATCGTTTTGCATCAACGTTAGGTAAGGATCCACTTCCCGGCTCCCGCAATCGTTCTTTCCATCGATAATTTGCACGAATACGTGCTATTCGATGTTTCCAATCGTTTTGCATCGACGGTAGGTAAGGATTCACTTCCCAGCTCCCGCAATCGTTGTTTCTATCGATAATTAGCACGAATACGTAATGTTCGATGTTTCCAATCGTTTTGCATCGACGGTAGGTAAGGATTCACTTCCCAGCTCCCGCAATGGTTCTTTCCATCGATAATTTGCACGAATACGTGCCATTCGATGTTTCCAATCGTTGTGCATCAACGGTAGGTAAGCATACCGTTGATTCAAAGCGATTGGAAATTCCGAACATCACGTATTCGTGCAAATTATCGATAGAAAGAACGATTGCAGGAGCTGGGAAGTGAATCCTTACCTAACGTTGATGCAAAACGATTGGAAACATCGAATAGCACGTATTCGTGCAAATTATCGATGGAAAGAACGATTGCGGGAGCCGGGAAGTGAATCCTTACCTACAGTCGATGAAAAACAATTGCAAACATCGAACATTACGTATTCGTGCAAATTATCCATAGAAAGAACGATTGCGGGAGCTGGGAAGTGAATACTTACCTACCGTTGATGCAAAACGATTGGAAACATCGAATAGCACGTATTCGTGCAAATTATCGATGGAAAGAACGATTGCGGGAGCCGGGAAGTGAATCCTTACCTAACGTTGATGCAAAACGATTGGAAACATCGAATAGCACGTATTCGTGCAAATTATCGATGGTAAGAACGATTGCGGGAGCCGGGAAGTGAATCCTTACCTACCGTCGATGCAAAACGATTGGAAACATCGAACATCACGTATTCGAGCAAATTATCGATAGAAAGAACGATTGCGGGACCTGGGAAGTGAATCCTTACCTACCGTTGATGCAAAACGATTGAAAACATCGAACATTACGTATTCGTGCTAATTATCGATAGAAACAACGATTGCGGGAGCTGGGAAGTGAATCCTTACCTACCGTCGATGCAAAACGATTGGAAACATCGAATAGCACGTATTCGTGCAAATTATCGATGGAAAGAACGATTGCGGGAGCCGGGAAGTGAATCCTTACCTAACGTTGATGCAAAACGATTGGAAACATCGAATAGCACGTATTCGTGCAAATTATCGATGGTAAGAACGATTGCGGGAGCCGGGAAGTGAATCCTTACCTACCGTCGATGCAAAACGATTGGAAACATCGAACATCACGTATTCGTGCAAATTATCGATAGAAAGATCGATTGCGGGACCTGGGAAGTGAATCCTTACCTACCGTCGATGCAAAACGATTGGATAATTGGCACGAATACGTGATGTTCGATGTTTCCAATCGTTTTGCATCAACGTTAGGTAAGGATTCACTTCCCGGCTCCCGCAATCGTTCTTTCCATCGATAATTTGCACGAATACGTGCTATTCGATGTTTCAAATCGTTTTGCATCGACGTTAGGTAAGGATTCACTTCCCGGCTCCCGCAATCGTTCTTTCTATCGATAATTGGCACGAATACGTGATGTTCGATGTTTCCAATCGTTTTGCATCAACGTTAGGTAAGGATTCACTTCCCGGTTCCCGCAATCGTTCTTTCCATCGATAATTTGCACGAATACGTGCTATTCGATGTTTCCAATCGTTTTGCATCGACGGTAGGTAAGGATTCACTTCCCAGCTCCCGCAATCGTTCTTTCTATCGATAATTAGCACGAATACGTAATGTTCGATGTTTTCAATCGTTTTGCATCAACGGTAGGTAAGGATTCACTTCCCGGCTCCCGCAATCGTTCTTACCATCGATAATTTGCACGAATACGTGCTATTCGATGTTTCCAATCGTTTTGCATCAACGGTAGGTAAGTATTCACTTCCCAGCTCCCGCAATCGTTCTTTCTATGGATAATTTGCACGAATACGTAATGTTCGATGTTTGCAATCGTTTTGCATCGACTGTAGGTAAGGATTCACTTCCCAGCTCCAGCAATCGTTCTTTCTATCGATAATTTGCACGAATACGTGATGTTCGATGTTTCCAATCGTTTTGCATCAACGTTAGGTAAGGATCCACTTCCCGGCTCCCGCAATCGTTCTTTCCATCGATAATTTGCACGAATACGTGCTATTCGATGTTTCCAATCGTTTTGCATCGACGTTAGGTAAGGATTCACTTCCCGGCTCCCGCAATCGTTCTTTCTATCGATAATTGGCACGAATACGTGATGTTCGATGTTTCCAATCGTTTTCCATTGACGGTAGGTAAGGATTCACTTCCCGGCTCCCGCAATCGTTCTTTCCATCGATAATTTGCAGGAATACGTGCTATTCGATGTTTGCAATCGTTTTGCATCAACGGTAGGTAAGGATTCACTTCCCAGCTCCCGCAATCGTTCTTTCTATCGATAATTTGCACGAATACGTGATGTTCGATGTTTCCAATCGTTTTGCATCAACGTTAGGTAAGGATCCACTTCCCGGCTCCCGCAATCGTTCTTTCCATCGATAATTTGCACGAATACGTGCTATTCGATGTTTCCAATCGTTTTGCATCGACGGTAGGTAAGGATTCACTTCCCAGCTCCCGCAATCGTTGTTTCTATCGATAATTAGCACGAATACGTAATGTTCGATGTTTCCAATCGTTTTGCATCGACGGTAGGTAAGGATTCACTTCCCAGCTCCCGCAATGGTTCTTTCCATCGATAATTTGCACGAATACGTGCCATTCGATGTTTCCAATCGTTGTGCATCAACGGTAGGTAAGCATACCGTTGATTCAAAGCGATTGGAAATTCCGAACATCACGTATTCGTGCAAATTATCGATAGAAAGAACGATTGCAGGAGCTGGGAAGTGAATCCTTACCTAACGTTGATGCAAAACGATTGGAAACATCGAATAGCACGTATTCGTGCAAATTATCGATGGAAAGAACGATTGCGGGAGCCGGGAAGTGAATCCTTACCTACAGTCGATGAAAAACAATTGCAAACATCGAACATTACGTATTCGTGCAAATTATCCATAGAAAGAACGATTGCGGGAGCTGGGAAGTGAATACTTACCTACCGTTGATGCAAAACGATTGGAAACATCGAATAGCACGTATTCGTGCAAATTATCGATGGAAAGAACGATTGCGGGAGCCGGGAAGTGAATCCTTACCTAACGTTGATGCAAAACGATTGGAAACATCGAATAGCACGTATTCGTGCAAATTATCGATGGTAAGAACGATTGCGGGAGCCGGGAAGTGAATCCTTACCTACCGTCGATGCAAAACGATTGGAAACATCGAACATCACGTATTCGAGCAAATTATCGATAGAAAGAACGATTGCGGGACCTGGGAAGTGAATCCTTACCTACCGTCGATGCAAAACGATTGGATAATTGGCACGAATACGTGATGTTCGATGTTTCCAATCGTTTTGCATCAACGTTAGGTAAGGATTCACTTCCCAGCTCCCGCAATCGTTCTTTCCATCGATAATTTGCACGAATACGTGCCATTCGATGTTTCCAATCGTTGTGCATCAACGGTAGGTAAGCATACCGTTGATTCAAAGCGATTGGAAATTCCGAACATAACGTATTCGTGCAAATTATCGATAGAAAGAACGATTGCGGGAGCTGGGAAGTGAATCCTTACCTAACGTTGATGCAAAACGATTGGAAACATCGAATAGCACGTATTCGTGCAAATTATCTATGGAAAGAACGATTGCGGGAGCCGGGAAGTGAATCCTTACCTACAGTCGATGAAAAACAATTGCAAACATCGAACATTACGTATTCGTGCAAATTATCCATAGAAAGAACGATTGCGGGAGCTGGGAAGTGAATCCTTACCTAACGTTGATGCAAAACGATTGCAAACATCGAACATTACGTATTCGTGTAAATTATCCATAGAAAGAACGTTTGCGGGAGCTGGGAAGTGAATACTAACCTACCGTTGATGCAAAACGATTGGAAACATCGAATAGCACGTATTCGTGCAAATTATCGATGGTAAGAACGATTGCGGGAGCCGGGAAGTGAATCCTTACCTACTGTTGATGCAAAACGATTGAAAAATCGAACATTACGTATTCGTGCTAATTATCGATAGAAACAACGATTGCGGGAGCTGGGAAGTGAATCCTTACCTACCGGCGATGCAAAACGATTGGAAACATCGAATAGCACGTATTCGTGCAAATTATCGATGGAAAGAACGATTGCGGGAGCCGGGAAGTGAATCCTTACCTAACGTTGATGCAAAACGATTGGAAACATCGAATAGCACGTATTCGTGCAAATTATCGATGGTAAGAACGATTGCGGGAGCGGGAAGTGAATCCTTACCTACCGTCGATGCAAAACGATTGGAAACATCGAATAGCACGTATTCGTGCAAATTATCTATGGAAAGAACGATTGCGGGAGCCGGGAAGTGAATCCTTACCTACAGTCGATGAAAAACAATTGCAAACATCGAACACCACGTATTCGTGCAAATTATCGATGGAAAGAACGATATCGGGAGCCGGGAAGTGATTCCTTACCTACCGTTGATGCAAAACGATTGGATAATTGGCACGAATACGTGATATTCGATGTTTCCAATCGTTTTGCATCGACGGTAGGTAACGATTCACTTCCCAGCTCCCGCAATCGTTCTTTCCATCGATAATTTGCACGAATACGTAATGTTCGATGTTTCCAATCGTTTTGCAACGACAGTAGGTAAGGATTCACTTCCCAACTCCCGCAATCGTTCTTTCTATCGATAATTTGCACGAATACGTAATGTTCGAAATTTCCAATCGTTTTGCATCGACGGTAGGTAAGGATTCACTTCCCAGCTCCCGCAATCGTTCTTTCTATCGATAATTTGCACGAATACGTGATGTTCGATGTTTCCAATCGTTTTGCATTGTCACGTCCCGGGACTGACCGGAACGTAACAATGTCTATTTATAAACCTCAAACGAATCAGCACGTTCTACACGTACTCCAAGCTATGCCTTGACTAGGATTCAATTAAGAAACACAATGTAATATAGGAATATTGCCGTTGAATTGTGAACATACTGATTCGTTTATATGGTATCACTTAAAATAAGTAAAAGTCACTCACCAAAACAAACGCGGTGCGGCTATCTCAGAATTCGGCATCTGGAATCACAGATATCACAAAATCACTTATGCTGCACTGCGGTTTTAATGTTCCGTATGATTGCTCAAAAACTACAATACAAATATATTTATTCAATTAAAATCACTTTTAAATCAAGGGGAAAAGACTTTTGAGTAACCACAATGAACCACGAAGTGACATAAGATAAGAAGGAGCGCGACCATTGATGTAAGTCGCTAACACTACCGTCTCGTTCAGAGTCGCGCAACAGACTGAGCTCTCGCTGCTGGAAGTGCATGCACAGAAGTATGGACGCCAAGTCAGCATTAAACATAAAAGTGCTGAATAAGATTAGCACGACTCCATTATCCTGCACGTCTGCATTCTGGCCTCGAGAAACTTTGTGAACAGATCAGATTGCATCTTCCCAGCGACGGACTTGTCGCAACAACATCCGTTCGCGGAGAGATGAGACTGTCGCGTCAGCATTCGTTACCACAAATTGAGACTGTCGCGTCAGCATTCGTTACCACGTACAAAGTATCCAGTGACGACAGACAGTCGCCAGCTGCATCAGCACTTTATAAGAATAAAAGGAGCTGAGCAGCTACTGGAAAGTTAGTTCTGCTACGGCAGTCGGACCATACACATCGATAATCGACGTCAATCATAGTGAGTACACACAGTCAGTTCTGCTTAGGCAGCCGAGAACATCACAAACAGTTCTGATCCGAGAGTCAGCCAAGTAACTTCGTGTTGTTAGTTATAATTAAATCTTGTAACCCAGTGTAACTACCAAGTGATAGAATATAGTTGTTATCATGTTCATTAGACACAGTGTTCTCTAATTCAATTACGAGTGTACCTTAAACCAGACATCGTGCTTTTCGCATTAAATAATATTTTCTGGCTGGACTCTGAATTCTATTACGAACCATAGAGAAGACGATCTGCTCATGGTTCACACAGGTATCGCTAGGATACTCTCTGAGAAGACGACCTGCTCGAGAGTTCACACCAGGCGGTTCCCTGTACGTACAATTCAGTAGTCATTTAAAGGGTTATTTACCAATCAATTATTATTTAGAGAACTAAACTCTGAATTCTACTACGGACCATATCGAGAAGACGATCTGCTCATGGTTTTCGCAGGCATCGCTGGTGTATTCTCTTTGAGAAGACGATCTGCTCGAGTTATACGCACGACTTTCCTACACAGTACAATTCAGTTGTCGCTATTGTTAATCAGAAACCATATTTGAATTAAATAAGCTCAATGGCCAAACCTCGTCGCGCCGGTCGTAAAGAACAAGTACGTCGTTTGGTGCGGGCATATTACAAACCGCTACTCGTGAAGCAACATCTCTTGGGAGTGGTCACACCCCATTCCGACAGCCACAAGGAAGGAGAACTCGGAATTAGTTCGCATCCCGCCTGGAAGCTCTACACCATCGAACTACCCTCGGAGCGTCTATGCGTGGATGGCCTTCCACCTCACGATCCTCGTTACGGACCATATCACGAACGTAACAAGGCACCGCAATAATAACAACGACTACACGTATACGGTAACAAATAACCAATATACAATCGTTATTATCCCAACGTTCCCGATGCTTGTTGACTTAACCCTACCCTGGGAATAGTCACGATCAAAAATGCGAACGTACCCTACTATTTACAAACGATATCTACACAAGTATGAAGAATAAAATCATATAGTTGCGTCTCGATTGGTTCATCAAGGAATTAACGAGAACAATCAACCCAGGACGTAACAGCATCAACGTTAGGTAAGGATCCACTTCCCGGCTCCCGCAATCGTTCTTTCCATCGATAATTTGCACGAATACGTGCTATTCGATGTTTCCAATCGTTTTTCATTGACGGTAGGTAAGGATTCACTTCCCGGCTCCCGCAATCGTTCTTTCCATCGATAATTTGCACGAATACGTGCTATTCGATGTTTCCAATCGTTTTGCATCAACGGTAGGTAAGGATTCACTTCCCAGCTCCCGCAATCGTTCTTTCTATCGATAATTTGCACGAATACGTGATGTTCGATGTTTCCAATCGTTTTACATCAACGTTAGGTAAGGATCCACTTCCCGGCTCCCGCAATCGTTCTTTCCATCGATAATTTGCACGAATACGTGCTATTCGATGTTTCCAATCGTTTTGCATCGACGGTAGGTAAGGATTCACTTCCCAGCTCCCGCAATCGTTCTTTCCATCGATAATTTGCACGAATACGTGCCATTCGATGTTTCCAATCGTTGTGCATCAACGGTAGGTAAGCATACCGTTGATTCAAAGCGATTGGAAATTCCGAACATAACGTATTCGTGCAAATTATCGATAGAAAGAACGATTGCGGGAGCTGGGAAGTGAATCCTTACCTAGCGTTGATGCAAAACGATTGGAAACATCGAATAGCACGTATTCGTGCAAATTATCTATGGAAAGAACGATTGCGGGAGCCGGGAAGTGAATCCTTACCTACAGTCGATGAAAAACAATTGCAAACATCGAACATTACGTATTCGTGCAAATTATCCATAGAAAGAACGATTGCGGGAGCTGGGAAGTGAATCCTTACCTAACGTTGATGCAAAACGATTGCAAACATCGAACATTACGTATTCGTGTAAATTATCCATAGAAAGAACGTTTGCGGGAGCTGGGAAGTGAATACTTACCTACCGTTGATGCAAAACGATTGGAAACATCGAATAGCACGTATTCGTGCAAATTATCGATGGTAAGAACGATTGCGGGAGCCGGGAAGTGAATCCTTACCTACCGTTGATGCAAAACGATTGAAAACATCGAACATTACGTATTCGTGCTAATTATCGATAGAAACAACGATTGCGGGAGCTGGGAAGTGAATCCTTACCTACCGTCGATGCAAAACGATTGGAAACATCGAATAGCACGTATTCGTGCAAATTATCGATGGAAAGAACGATTGCGGGAGCCGGGAAGTGAATCCTTACCTAACGTTGATGCAAAACGATTGGAAACATCGAATAGCACGTATTCGTGCAAATTATCGATGGTAAGAACGATTGCGGGAGCCGGGAAGTGAATCCTTACCTACCGTCGATGCAAAACGATTGGAAACATCGAACATCACGTATTCGTGCAAATTATCGATAGAAAGATCGATTGCGGGACCTGGGAAGTGAATCCTTACCTACCGTCGATGCAAAACGATTGGATAATTGGCACGAATACGTGATGTTCGATGTTTCCAATCGTTTTGCATCAACGTTAGGTAAGGATTCACTTCCCGGCTCCCGCAATCGTTCTTTCCATCGATAATTTGCACGAATACGTGCTATTCGATGTTTCCAATCGTTTTGCATCGACGGTAGGTAAGGATTCACTTCCCAGCTCCCGCAATCGTTCTTTCCATCGATAATTTGCACGAATACGTGCCATTCGATGTTTCCAATCGTTTTGCATCAACGGTAGGTAAGCATACCGTTGATGCAAAACGATTGGAAATATCGAACATTACGTATTCGTGCAAATTATGGATAGAAAAAACGATGCGGGAGCTGGGAAGTGAATCCTTACCTACCGTCGATGCAAAACGATTGGAAACATCGAATAGCACGTATTCGTGCAAATTATCGATGGAAAGAACGATTGCGGGAGCCGGGAAGTGAATGCTTACCTAACGTTGATGCAAAACGATTGGAAACATCGAACATAACGTATTCGTGCAAATTATCGATAGAAAGAACGATTGCGGGAGCTGGGAAGTGAATCCTTACCTACCGTCGATGCAAAACGATTGGAAACATCGAATAGCACGTATTCGTGCAAATTATCGATGGTAAGAACGATTGCGGGAGCCGGGAAGTGAATCCTTACCTACCGTTGATGCAAAACGATTGAAAACATCGAACATTACGTATTCGTGCTAATTATCGATAGAAACAACTATTGCGAGAGCTGGGAAGTGAATCCTTACCTACCGTCGATGCAAAACGATTGGAAACATCGAATAGCACGTATTCGTGAAAATTATCGATGGAAAGAACGATTGCGGGAGCCGGGAAGTGCATCCTTACCTAACGTTGATGCAAAACGATTGGAAACATCGAACATCACGTATTCGTGCCAATTATCCAATCGTTTTGCATCGACGGTAGGTAAGGATTCACTTCCCAGCTCCCGCAATGGTTCTTTCCGTCGATAATTTGCACGAATACGTGCCATTCGATGTTTCCAATCGTTGTGCATCAACGGTAGGTAAGCATACCGTTGATTCAAAGCGATTGGAAATTCCGAACATAACGTATTCGTGCAAATTATCGATAGAAAGAACGATTGCGGGAGCTGGGAAGTGAATCCCTACCTAGCGTTGATGCAAAACGATTGGAAACATCGAATAGCACGTATTCGTGCAAATTATCTATGGAAAGAACGATTGCGGGAGCCGGGAAGTGAATCCTTACCTACAGTCGATGAAAAACAATTGCAAACATCGAACATTACGTATTCGTGCAAATTATCCATAGAAAGAACGATTGCGGGAGCTGGGAAGTGAGTCCTTACCTAACGTTGATGCAAAACGATTGCAAACATCGAACATTACGTATTCGTGTAAATTATCCATAGAAAGAACGTTTGCGGGAGCTGGGAAGTGAATACTTACCTACCGTTGATGCAAAACGATTGGAAACATCGAATAGCACGTATTCGTGCAAATGATCGATGGTAAGAACGATTGCGGGAGCCGGGAAGTGAATCCTTACCTACCGTTGATGCAAAACGATTGAAAACATCGAACATTACGTATTCGTGCTAATTATCGATAGAAACAACGATTGCGGGAGCTGGGAAGTGAATCCTTACCTACCGTCGATGCAAAACGATTGGAAACATCGAATAGCACGTATTCGTGCAAACTATCGATGGAAAGAACGATTGCGGGAGCCGGGAAGTGAATCCTTACCTAACGTTGATGCAAAACGATTGGAAACATCGAATAGCACGTATTCGTGCAAATTATCGATGGTAAGAACGATTGCGGGAGCCGGGAAGTGAATCCTTACCTACCGTCGATGCAAAACGATTGGAAAAATCGAACATCACGTATTCGTGCAAATTATCGATAGAAAGATCGATTGCGGGACCTGGGAAGTGAATCCTTACCTACCGTCGATGCAAAACGATTGGATAATTGGCACGAATACGTGATGTTCGATGTTTCCAATCGTTTGCATCAACGTTAGGTAAGGATTCACTTCCCGGCTCCCGCAATCGTTCTTTCCATCGATAATTTGCACGAATACGTGCTATTCGATGTTTCCAATCGTTTTGCATCGACGTTAGGTAAGGATTCACGTCCCGGCTCCCGCAATCGTTCTTTGTATCGATAATTGGCACGAATACGTGATGTTCGATGTTTCCAATCGTTTTGCATCAACGTTAGGTAAGGATTCACTTCCCGGTTCCCGCAATCGTTCTTTCCATCGATAATTTGCACGAATACGTGCTTTTCGATGTTTCCAATCGTTTTGCATCGACGGTAGGTAAGGATTCACTTCCCAGCTCCCGCAATCGTTCTTTCTATCGATAATTAGCACGAATACGTAATGTTCGATGTTTTCAATCGTTTTGCATCAACGGTAGGTAAGGATTCACTTCCCGGCTCCCGCAATCGTTCTTACCATCGATAATTTGCACGAATACGTGCTATTCGATGTTTCCAATCGTTTTGCATCAACGGTAGGTAAGTATTCACTTCCCAGCTCCCGCAATCGTTCTTTCTATGGATAATTTGCACGAATACGTAATGTTCGATGTTTGCAATCGTTTTGCATCGACTGTAGGTAAGGATTCACTTCCCAGCTCCCGCAATCGTTCTTTCTATCGATAATTTGCACGAATACGTGATGTTCGATGTTTCCAATCGTTTTGCATCAACGTTAGGTAAGGATCCACTTCCCGGCTCCCGCAATCGTTCTTTCCATCGATAATTTGCACGAATACGTGCTATTCGATGTTTCCAATCGTTTTGCATCAACGGTAGGTAAGTATTCACTTCCCAGCTCCGGCAAACGTTCTTTCTATGGATAATTTGCACGAATACGTAATGGTCGATGTTTGCAATCGTTTTGCATCAACGGTAGGTAAGGATTCACTTCCCGGCTCCCGCAATCGTTCTTACCATCGATAATTTGCACGAATACGTGCTATTCGATGTTTCCAATCGTTTTGCATCAACGGTAGGTAAGTATTCACTTCCCAGCTCCCGCAATCGTTCTTTCTATGGATAATTTGCACGAATACGTAATGTTCGATGTTTGCAATTGTTTTTCATCGACTGTAGGTAAGGATTCACTTCCCGGCTCCCGCAATCGTTCTTTCCATCGATAATTTGCACGAATACGTGATGTTCGAAATTTCCAATCGATTTGCATCAACGGTATGCTTACCTACCGTTGATGCAAAACGATTGGAAACATCGAACATTACGTATTCGTGCAAATTATCGATGGAAAGAACGATTGCGGGAGCTGGGAAGTGAATCGTTACCTACCGTCGATGCAAAACGATTGGAAACATCGAATATCACGTATTCGTGCCAATTATCCAATCGTTTTGCATCAACGGTAGGTAAGGAATCACTTCCCGGCTCCCGCAATCGTTCTTTCCATCGATAATTTGCACGAATACGTGATGTTCGATGTTTCCAATCGTTTTGCATCGACGGTAGGTAAGGATTCACTTCCCGGCTCCCGCAATCGTTCTTTCCATCGATAATTTGCACGAATACGTGCTATTCGATGTTTCCAATCGTTTTGCATCGACGGTAGGTAAGGATTCACTTCCCAGCTCCCGCAATCGTTGTTTCTATCGATAATTAGCACGAATACGTAATGTTCGATGTTTTCAATCGTTTTGCATCAACGTTAGGTAAGTATTCACTTCCCAGCTCCCGCAATCGTTCTTTCTATGGATAATTTGCACGAATACGTAATGTTCGATGTTTGCAATCGTTTTGCATCGACGGTAGGTAAGGATTCACTTCCCAGCTCCCGCAATCGTTCTTTCTATCGATAATTTGCACGAATACGTAATGTTCGATGTTTCCAATCGTTTTGCATCGACGGTAGGTAAGGATTCACTTCCCAGCTCCCGCAATCGTTCTTTCCATCGATAATTTGCACGAATACGTGCCATTCGATGTTTCCAATCGTTTTGCATCAACGGTAGGTAAGCATACCGTTGATGCAAATCGATTGGAAATTTCGAACATCACGTATTCGTGCAAATTATCGATAGAAAGAACGATTGCGGGAGCTGGGAAGTGAATCCTTACCTACCGTCGATGCAAAACGATTGCAAACATCGAATAGCACGTATTCGTGCAAATTATCCATAGAAAGAACGATTGCGGGAGCTGGGAAGTGAATACTTACCTAACGTTGATGCAAGACGATTGGAAACATCGAACACCACGTATTCGTGCAAATTATCGATGGAAAGAACGATTGCGGGAGCCGGGAAGTGATTCCTTACCTACCGTTGATGCAAAACGATTGGATAATTGGCACGAATACGTGATATTCGATGTTTCCAATCGTTTTGCATCGACGGTAGGTAACGATTCACTTCCCAGCTCCCGCAATCGTTCTTTCCATCGATAATTTGCACGAATACGTAATGTTCGATGTTTCCAATCGTTTTGCAACGACGGTAGGTAAGGATTCACTTCCCAGCTCCCGCAATCGTTCTTTCCATCGATAATTTGCACGAATACGTGCCATTCGATGTTTCCAATCGTTTTGCATCAACGGTAGGTAAGCATACCGTTGATGCAAATCGATTGGAAATTTCGAACATCACGTATTCGTGCAAATTATCGATGGAAAGAACGATTGCGGGAGCCGGGAAGTGAATCCTTACCTACAGTCGATGAAAAACAATTGCAAACATCGAACATTACGTATTCGTGCAAATTATCCATAGAAAGAACGATTGCGGGAGCTGGGAAGTGAATACTTACCTACCGTTGATGCAAAACGATTGGAAACATCGAATAGCACGTATTCGTGCAAATTATCGATGGTAAGAACGATTGCGGGAGCCGGGATGTGAATCCTTACCTAACGTTGATGCAAAACGATTGGCAACATCGAACATCACGTATTCGTGCAAATTATCGATAGAAAGAACGATTGCGGGAGCTGGGAAGTGAATCCTTACCTAACGTTGATGCAAAACGATTGCAAACATCGAACATTACGTATTCGTGTAAATTATCCATAGAAAGAACGTTTGCGGGAGCTGGGAAGTGAATACTTACCTACCGTTGATGCAAAACGATTGGAAACATCGAATAGCACGTTTTCGTGCAAATTATCGATGGTAAGAACGATTGCGGGAGCCGGGAAGTGAATCCTTACGTACCGTTGATGCAAAACGATTGAAAAATCGAACATTACGTATTCGTGCTAATTATCGATAGAAACAACGATTGCGGGAGCTGGGAAGTGAATCCTTACCTACCGTCGATGCAAAACGATTGGAAACATCGAATAGCACGTATTCGTGCAAATTATCGATGGTAAGAACGATTGCGGGAGCCGGGAAGTGAATCCTTACCTAACGTCGAAGCAAAACGATTGGAAACGTCGAACATCACGTATTCGTGCAAATTATCGATAGAAAGATCGATTGCGGGACCTGGGAAGTGAATCCTTACCTACCGTCGATGCAAAACGATTGGATAATTGGCACGAATACGTGATGTTCGATGTTTCCAATCGTTTTGCATCAACGTTAGGTAAGGATTCACTTCCCGGCTCCCGCAATCGTTCTTTCCATCGATAATTTGCACGAATACGTGCTATTCGATGTTTCCAATCGTTTTGCATCGACGTTAGGTAAGGATTCACTTCCCGGCTCCCGCAATCGTTCTTTCTATCGATAATTGGCACGAATACGTGATGTTCGATGTTACCAATCGTTTTGCATCCACGTTAGGTAAGTATTCACTTCCCGGTTCCCGCAATCGTTCTTTCCATCGATAATTTGCACGAATACGTGCTATTCGATGTTTCCAATCATTTTGCATCGACGGTAGGTAAGGATTCACTTCCCAGCTCCCGCAATCGTTCTTTCTATCGATAATTAGCACGAATACGTAATGTTCGATGTTTGCAATCGTTTTGCATCGACTGTAGGTAAGGATTCACTTCCCAACTCCCGCAATCGTTCTTTCTATCGATAATTTGCACGAATACGTGATGTTCGATGTTTCCAATCGTTTTGCATCAACGTTAGGTAAGGATTCACTTCCCGGCTCCCGCAATCGTTCTTTCCATCGATAATTTGCACGAATACGTGCTATTCGATGTTTCCAATCGTTTTGCATCGACGTTAGGTAAGGATTCACTTCCCGGCTCCCGCAATCGTTCTTTCCATCGATAATTTGCACGAATACGTGCTATTCGATGTTTCCAATCGTTTTGCATCAACGTTAGGTAAGGATTCACTTCCCGGTTCCCGCAATCGTTCTTTCCACCGATAATTTGCACGAATACGTGATGTTCGATGTTTCCAATCGTTTTGCATCAACGTTAGGTAAGGATTCACTTCCCAGCTCCCGCAATCGTTCTTTCTATCGATAATTTGCACGAATACGTGATGTTCGATGTTTCCAATCGTTTTGCATCAACGTTAGGTAAGGATCCACTTCCCGGCTCCCGCAATCGTTCTTTCCATCGATAATTTGCACGAATACGTGCTATTCGATGTTTCCAATCGTTTTGCATCGACGTTAGGTAAGGATTCACTTCCCGGCTCCCGCAATCGTTCTTTCTATCGATAATTGGCACGAATACGTGATGTTCGATGTTTTTCAATCGTTTTTCATTGACGGTAGGTAAGGATTCACTTCCCGGCTCCCGCAATCGTTCTTTCCATCGATAATTTGCACGAATACGTGCTATTCGATGTTTCCAATCGGTTTGCATCAACGGTAGGTAAGGATTCACTTCCCAGCTCCCGCAATCGTTCTTTCTATCGATAATTTGCACGAATACGTGATGTTCGATGTTTCCAATCGTTTTACATCAACGTTAGGTAAGGATCCACTTCCCGGCTCCCGCAATCGTTCTTTCCATCGATAATTTGCACGAATACGTGCTATTCGATGTTTCCAATCGTTTTGCATCGACAGTAGGTAAGGATTCACTTCCCAGATCCCGCAATCGTTGTTTCTATCGATAATTAGCACGAATACGTAATGTTCGATGTTTTCAATCGTTTTGCATCAACGGTAGGTAAGGATTCACTTCCCGGCTCCCGCAATCGTTCTTACCATCGATAATTTGCACGAATACGTGCTATTCGATGTTTCCAATCGTTTTGCATCAACGGTAGGTAAGTATTCACTTCCCAGCTCCCGCAAACGTTCTTTCTATGGATAATTTACACGAATACGTATTGTTCGATGTTTGCAATCGTTTTGCATCAACGTTAGGTAAGGATTCACTTCCCAGCTCCCGCAATCGTTCTTTCTATCGATAATTTGCACGAATACGTGATGTTCGATGTTTCCAATCGTTTTGCATCAACGTTAGGTAAGGATTCACTTCCCGGCTCCCGCAATCGTTCTTTCCATCGATAATTTGCACGAATACGTGCTATTCGATGTTTCCAATCGTTTTGCATCGACGGTAGGTAAGGATTCACTTCCCAGCTCCCGCAATCGTTCTTTCTATGGATAATTTGCACGAATACGTAATGTTCGATGTTTGCAATTGTTTTTCATCGACTGTAGGTAAGGATTCACTTCCCGGCTCCCGCAATCGTTCTTTCCATAGATAATTTGCACGAATACGTGCTATTCGATGTTTCCAATCGTTTTGCATCAACGTTAGGTAAGGATTCACTTCCCAGCTCCCGCAATCGTTCTTTCTATCGATAATTTGCACGAATACGTGATGTTCGGAATTTCCAATCGCTTTGAATCAACGGTATGCTTACCTACCGTTGATGCACAACGATTGGAAACATCGAATGGCACGTATTCGTGCAAATTATCGATGGAAAGAACCATTGCGGGATCTGGGAAGTGAAACCTTACCTACCGTTGATGCAAAACGATTGGATAATTGGCACGAATACGTGATGTTCGATGTTTCCAATCGTTTTGCATCAACGTTAGGTAAGGATGCACTTCCCGGCTCCCGCAATCGTTCTTTCCATCGATAATTTGCACGAATACGTGCTATTCGATGTTTCCAATCGTTTTGCATCGACGGTAGGTAAGGATTCACTTCCCAGCTCCCGCAATCGTTGTTTCTATCGATAATTAGCACGAATACGTAATGTTCGATGTTTTCAATCGTTTTGCATCAACGGTAGGTAAGGATTCACTTCCCGGCTCCCGCAATCGTTCTTACCATCGATAATTTGCACGAATACGTGCTATTCGATGTTTCCAATCGTTTTGCATCGACGGTAGGTAAGGATTCACTTCCCAGCTCCCGCAATCGTTCTTTCTATCGATAATTTGCACGAATACGTTATGTTCGATGTTTCCAATCGTTTTGCATCAACGTTAGAAAAGCATTCACTTCCCGGCTCCCGCAATCGTTCTTTCCATCGATAATTTGCACGAATACGTGCTATTCGATGTTTCCAATCGTTTTGCATCGACGGTAGGTAAGGATTCACTTCCCAGCTCCCGCATCGTTCTTTCTATCGATAATTTGCACGAATACGTAATGTTCGATATTTCCAATCGTTTTGCATCAACGGTATGCTTACCTACCGTTGATGCAAAACGATTGGAAACATCGAATGGCACGTATTCGTGCAAATTATCGATGGAAAGAACGATTGCGGGAGCTGGGAAGTGAATCCTTACCTACCGTCGATGCAAAACGATTGGAAACATCGAACATTACGTATTCGTGCAAATTAACGATAGAAAGAACGATTGCGGGAGCTGGGAAGTGAATCCTTACCTACCGTCGATGCAAAACGATTGGAAACATCGAATAGCACGTATTCGTGCAAATTATCGATGGAAAGAACCATTGCGGGAGCTGGGAAGTGAATCCTTACCTACCGTCGATGCAAAACGATTGGATAATTGGCACGAATACGTGATGTTCGATGTTTCCAATCGTTTTGCATCAACGTTAGGTAAGGATGCACTTCCCGGCTCCCGCAATCGTTCTTTCCATCGATAATTTTCACGAATACGTGCTATTCGATGTTTCCAATCGTTTTGCATCGACGGTAGGTAAGGATTCACTTCCCAGCTCCCGCAATCGTTGTTTCTATCGATAATTAGCACGAATACGTAATGTTCGATGTTTTCAATCGTTTTGCATCAACGGTAGGTAAGGATTCACTTCCCGGCTCCCGCAATCGTTCTTACCATCGATAATTTGCACGAATACGTGCTATTCGATGTTTCCAATCGTTTTGCATCGACGGTAGGTAAGGATTCACTTCCCAGCTCCCGCAATCGTTCTTTCTATCGATAATTTGCACGAATACGTTATGTTCGATGTTTCCAATCGTTTTGCATCAACGTTAGGTAAGCATTCACTTCCCGGCTCCCGCAATCGTTCTTTCCATCGATAATTTGCACGAATACGTGCTATTCGATGTTTCCAATCGTTTTGCATCGACGGTAGGTAAGGATTCACTTCCCAGCTCCCGCATCGTTCTTTCTATCGATAATTTGCACGAATACGTAATGTTCGTGTTACGTCCTGGTTTGATTGTTCTCGTTAATTCCTTGATGAACCAATCGAGACGCAACTATATGATTTTATTCTTGTGTGCTTGTGTAGATATCGTTTGTAAATAGTAGGGTACGTTCGCATTTTTGATCGTGACTATTCCCAGGGTAGGGTTAAGTCAACCAGCATCGGGAACGTTGGGATAATAACGATTGTATATTGGTTATTTGTTACCGTATACGTGTAGACGTTGTTATTATTGCGGTGCCTTGTTACGTTCGTGATATGGTCCGTAACGAGGATCGTGAGGTGGAAGGCCATCCACGCATAGACGCTCCGAGGGTAGTTCGATGGTGTAGAGCTTCCAGGCGGGATGCGAACTCGTTCCGAGTTCTCCTTCCTTGTGGCTGTCGGAATGGGGTGTGACCACTCCCAAGAGATGTTGCTTCGTGAGTAGCGGTTTGTAATATGCCCGCACCAAACGACGTACTTGTTCTTTACGACCGGCACGGCGAGTTTTAGCCATCGAGCTTATTTAATTCAGATATGGTTTCTGATTAACAATAGCGACAACTGAATTGTACTGTGCAGGAAAGCCGTGCGTATAACTCGAGCAGATCGTCTTCTCAAAGAGAATACACCAGCGATGCCTGCGTGAACCATGAGCAGATGGTCTTCTCTATGGTTCGTAATAGAATTCAGAGTCCAGCCAGAAAATATTATTTAATGCGAAAAGCTCGATGTCTGGTTTAAGGTACACTCGTAAATGAATTAGAGAACACTGTGTCTAATGAACATGATAACAACTATATTATATCACTTGGTAGTTACACTGGGTTACAAGATTTAATTATAACTAACAACACGAAGTTACTTGGCTGACTCTCGGATCAGAACTGTTTGTGATGTTCTCGGCTGCCTAAGCAGAACTGACTGTGTGTACTCACTATGATTGACGTCGATTATCGATGTGTATGGTCCGACTGCCGTAGCAGAACTGACTTTCCAGTAGCTGCTCAGCTCCTTTTATTCTTATAAAGTGCTGATGCAGCTGGCGACTGTCTGTCGTCACTGGATACTTTGTACGTGGTAACGAATGCTGACGCGACAGTCTCATTGTGTGGTAACGAATGCTGACGCGACAGTCTCATCTCTCCGCGAACGGATGTTGTTGCGACAAGTCCGTCGCTGGGAAGATGCAATCTGATCTGTTCACAAAGTTTCTCGAGGCCAGAATGCAGACGTGCAGGATAATGGAATCGTGCTAATCTTATTCAGCACTTTTATGTTTAATGCTGACTTGGCGTCCATACTTCTGTGCATGCACTTCCAGCAGCGAGAGCTCAGTCTGTTGCGCGACTCTGAACGAGACGGTAGTGTTAGCGACTTACATCAATGGTCGCGCTCCTTCTTATCTTATGTAACTTCGTGGTTCATTGTGGTTACTCAAAAGTCTTTTCCCCTTGATTTAAAAGTGATTTTAATTGAATAAATATATTTGTATTGTAGTTTTTGAGCAATCATACGGAACATTAAAACCGCAGTGCAGCATAAGTGATTTTGTGATATCTGTGATTCCAGATGCCGAATTCTGAGATAGCCGCACCGCGTTTGTTTTGGTGAGTGACTTTTACTTATTTTAAGTGATACCATATAAACGAATCAGTATGTTCACAATTCAACGGCAATATTCCTATATTATATTGTGTTTCTTAATTGAATCCTAGTCAAGGCATAGCTTGGAGTACGTGTAGAACGTGCTGATTCGTTTGAGGTTTATAAATAGACATTGTTACGTTCCGGTCAGTCCCGGGACGTGACATTCGATATTTCCAATCGTTTTGCATCAACGGTATGCTTACCTACCGTTGATGCAAAACGATTGGAAACATCGAATGGCACGTATTCGTGCAAATTATCGATGGAAAGAACGATTGCGGGAGCTGGGAAGTGAATCCTTACCTACCGTCGATGCAAAACGATTGGAAACATCGAACATTACGTATTCGTGCAAATTATCGATAGAAAGAACGATTGCGGGAGCTGGGAAGTGAATCCTTACCTACCGTCGATGCAAAACGATTGGAAACATCGAATAGCACGTATTCTTGCAAATTATCGATGGAAAGAACGATTGCGGGAGCTGGGAAGTGAATCCTTACCTACCGTCGATGCAAAACGATTGGAAATATCGAACATTACGTATTCGTGCAAATTATCGATAGAAAGAACGATTGCGGGAGCTGGGAAGTGAATCCTTACCTACCGTCGTTGCAAAACGATTGGAAACATCGAACATTACGTATTCGTGCAAATTATCGATGGAAAGAACGATTGCGGGAGCTGGGAAGTGAATCGTTACCTACCGTCGATGCAAAACGATTGGAAACATCGAATATCACGTATTCGTGCCAATTATCCAATCGTTTTGCATCAACGGAAGGTAAGGATTCACTTCCCGGCTCCCGCAATCGTTCTTTCCATCGATAATTTGCACGAATACGTTATGTTCGATGTTTCCAATCGTTTTGCATCAACGTTAGGTAAGCATTCACTTCCCGGCTCCCGCAATCGTTCTTTCCATCGATAATTTGCAAGAATACGTGCTATTCGATGTTTCCAATCGTTTTGCATCGACGGTAGGTAAGGATTCACTTCCCAGCTCCCGCATCGTTCTTTCTATCGATAATTAGCACGAATACGTAATGTTCGATATTTCCAATCGTTTTGCATCAACGGTATGCTTACCTACCGTTGATGCAAAACGATTGGAAACATCGAATGGCACGTATTCGTGCAAATTATCGATGGAAAGAACCATTGCGGGAGCTGGGAAGTGAATCCTTACCTACCGTCGATGCAAAACGATTGGATAATTGGCACGAATACGTGATGTTCGATGTTTCCAATCGTTTTGCATCAACGTTAGGTAAGGATGCACTTCCCGGCTCCCGCAATCGTTCTTTCCATCGATAATTTTCACGAATACGTGCTATTCGATGTTTCCAATCGTTTTGCATCGACGGTAGGTAAGGATTCAC
Organism: Nomada ferruginata; assembly: GCA_963583965.1. Classification (NCBI taxonomy): domain Eukaryota; kingdom Metazoa; phylum Arthropoda; class Insecta; order Hymenoptera; family Apidae; genus Nomada; species Nomada ferruginata. Next base: position 4,530,389 of record OY757218.1, read on the forward strand.
TTCCCAGCTCCCGCAATCGTTGTTTCTATCGATAATTAGCATGAATACGTAATGTTCGATGTTTTCAATCGTTTTGCATCAACGGTAGGTAAGGATTCACTTCCCGGCTCCCGCAATCGTTCTTACCATCGATAATTTGCACGAATACGTGCTATTCGATGTTTCCAATCGTTTTGCATCGACGGTAGGTAAGGATTCACTTCCCAGCTCCCGCAATCGTTCTTTCTATCGATAATTTGCACGAATACGTTATGTTCGATGTTTCCAATCGTTTTGCATCAACGTTAGGTAAGCATTCACTTCCCGGCTCCCGCAATCGTTCTTTCCATCGATAATTTGCACGAATACGTGCTATTCGATGTTTCCAATCGTTTTGCATCGACGGTAGGTAAGGATTCACTTCCCAGCTCCCGCATCGTTCTTTCTATCGATAATTTGCACGAATACGTAATGTTCGATATTTCCAATCGTTTTGCATCAACGGTATGCTTACCTACCGTTGATGCAAAACGATTGGAAACATCGAATGGCACGTATTCGTGCAAATTATCGATGGAAAGAACGATTGCGGGAGCTGGGAAGTGAATCCTTACCTACCGTCGATGCAAAACGATTGGAAACATCGAACATTACGTATTCGTGCAAATTATCGATAGAAAGAACGATTGCGGGAGCTGGGAAGTGAATCCTTACCTACCGTCGATGCAAAACGATTGGAAACATCGAATAGCACGTATTCTTGCAAATTATCGATGGAAAGAACGATTGCGGGAGCTGGGAAGTGAATCCTTACCTACCGTCGTTGCAAAACGATTGGAAACATCGAACATTACGTATTCGTGCAAATTATCGATGGAAAGAACGATTGCGGGAGCTGGGAAGTGAATCGTTACCTACCGTCGATGCAAAACGATTGGAAACATCGAATATCACGTATTCGTGCCAATTATCCAATCGTTTTGAATCAACGGTAGGTAAGGATTCACTTCCCGGCTCCCGCAATCGTTCTTTCTATGGATAATTTGCACGAATACGTAATGTTCGATGTTTGCAATTGTTTTTCATCGACTGTAGGTAAGGATTCACTTCCCGGCTCCCGCAATCGTTCTTTCCATAGATAATTTGCACGAATACGTGCTATTCGATGTTTCCAATCGTTTTGCATCAACGTTAGGTAAGGATTCACTTCCCAGCTCCCGCAATCGTTCTTTCTATCGATAATTTGCACGAATACGTGATGTTCGGACTTTCCAATCGCATTGAATCAACGGTATGCTTACCTACCGGTGATGCACAACGATTGGAAACATCGAATGGCACGTATTCGTGCAAATTATCGATGGAAAGAACGATTGCGGGAGCTGGGAAGTGAATCCTTACCTACCGTCGATGCAAAACGATTGGAAACATCGAACATTACGTATTCGTGCAAATTATCGATAGAAAGAACGATTGCGGGAGCTGGGAAGTGAATCCTTACCTACCGTCGATGCAAAACGATTGGAAACATCGAATAGCACGTATTCTTGCAAATTATCGATGGAAAGAACGATTGCGGGAGCTGGGAAGTGAATCCTTACCTACCGCCGATGCAAAACGATTGGAAATATCGAACATTACGTATTCGTGCAAATTATCGATAGAAAGAACGATTGCGGGAGCTGGGAAGTGAATCCTTACCTACCGTCGTTGCAAAACGATTGGAAACATCGAACATTACGTATTCGTGCAAATTATCGATGGAAAGAACGATTGCGGGAGCTGGGAAGTGAATCGTTACCTACCGTCGATGTAAAACGATTGGAAACATCGAATATCACGTATTCGTGCCAATTATCCAATCGTTTTGCATCAACGGAAGGTAAGGATTCACTTCCCGGCTCCCGCAATCGTTCTTTCGATCGATAATTTGCACGAATACGTTATGTTCGATGTTTCCAATCGTTTTGCATCAACGTTAGGTAAGCATTCACTTCCCGGCTCCCGCAATCGTTCTTTCCATCGATAATTTGCACGAATACGTGCTATTCGATGTTTCCAATCGTTTTGCATCGACGGTAGGTAAGGATTCACTTCCCAGCTCCCGCATCGTTCTTTCTATCGATAATTAGCACGAATACGTAATGTTCGATATTTCCAATCGTTTTGCATCAACGGTATGCTTACCTACCGTTGATGCAAAACGATTGGAAACATCGAATGGCACGTATTCGTGCAAATTATCGATGGAAAGAACCATTGCGGGAGCTGGGAAGTGAATCCTTACCTACCGTCGATGCAAAACGATTGGAAACATCGAATAGCACGTATTCTTGCAAATTATCGATGGAAAGAACGATTGCGGGAGCTGGGAAGTGAATCCATACCTACCGTCGATGCAAAACGATTGGAAATATCGAACATTACGTATTCGTGCAAATTATCGATAGAAAGAACGATTGCGGGAGCTGGGAAGTGAATCCTTACCTACCGTCGTTGCAAAACGATTGGAAACATCGAACATTACGTATTCGTGCAAATTATCGATGGAAAGAACGATTGCGGGAGCTGGGAAGTGAATCGTTACCTACCGTCGATGCAAAACGATTGGAAACATCGAATATCACGTATTCGTGCCAATTATCCAATCGTTTTGCATCAACGGAAGGTAAGGATTCACTTCCCGGCTCCCGCAATCGTTCTTTCCATCGATAATTTGCACGAATACGTTATGTTCGATGTTTCCAATCGTTTTGCATCAACGTTAGGTAAGCATACACTTCCCGGCTCCCGCAATCGTTCTTCCCATCGATAATTTGCACGAATACGTGCTATTCGATGTTTCCAATCGTTTTGCATCGACGGTAGGTAAGGATTCACTTCCCAGCTCCCGCATCGTTCTTTCTATCGATAATTAGCACGAATACGTAATGTTCGATATTTCCAATCGTTTTCCATCAACGGTATGCTTACCTACCGTTGATGCAAAACGATTGGAAACATCGAATGGCACGTATTCGTGCAAATTATCGATGGAAAGAACGATTGCGGGAGCTGGGAAGTAAATCCTTACCTACCGTCGATGCAAAACGATTGGAAACATCGAACATTACGTATTCGTGCAAATTATCGATAGAAAGAACGATTGCGGGAGCTGGGAAGTGAATCCTTACCTACCGTCGATGCAAAACGATTGGAAATATCGAACATTACGTATTCGTGCAAATTATCGATAGAAAGAACGATTGCGGGAGCTGGGAAGTGAATCCTTACCTACCGTCGTTGCAAAACGATTGGAAACATCGAACATTACGTATTCGTGCAAATTATCGATGGAAAGAACGATTGCGGGAGCTGGGAAGTGAATCGTTACCTACCGTCGATGCAAAACGATTGGAAACATCGAATATCACGTATTCGTGCCAATTATCCAATCGTTTTGCATCAACGGTAGGTAAGGATTCACTTCCCGGCTCCCGCAATCGTTCTTTCCATCGATAATTTGCACGAATACGTGGTGTTCGATGTTTCCAATCGTTTTGCATCAACGTTAGGTAAGTATTCACTTCCCAGCTCCCGCAATCGTTCTTTCTATGGATAATTTGCACGAATACGTGCTATTCGATGTTTGCAATCGTTTTGCATCGACGGTAGGTAAGGATTCACTTCCCAGCTCCCGCAATCGTTCTTTCTATCGATAATTTGCACGAATACGTGATGTTCGAAATTTCCAATCGATTTGCATCAACGGTATGCTTACCTACCGTTGATGCAAAACGATTGGAAACATCGAATGGCACGTTTTCCTGCAAATTATCGATGGAAAGAACGATTGCGGGAGCTGGGAAGTGAATCCTTACCTACCGTCGATGCAAAACGATTGGAAACATCGAATAGCACGTATTCGTGCAAATTATCGATGGAAAGAACGATTGCGGGAGCCGGGAAGTGGATCCTTACCTAACGTTGATGCAAAACGATTGGAAACATCGAACATCACGTATTCGTGCAAATTATCGATAGAAAGAACGATTGCGGGAGCTGGGAAGTGAATCCTTACCTACCGTTGATGCAAAACGATTGGAAACATCGAATAGCACGTATTCGTGCAAATTATCGATGGAAAGAACGATTGCGGGAGCCGGGAAGTGAATCCTTACCTACCGTCAATGAAAAACGATTGGAAACATCGAACATCACGTATTCGTGCCAATTATCGATAGAAAGAACGATTGCGGGAGCCGGGAAGTGAATCCTTACCTAACGTCGATGCAAAACGATTGGAAACATCGAATAGCACGTATTCGTGCAAATTATCGATGGAAAGAACGATTGCGGGAGCCGGGAAGTGGATCCTTACCTAACGTTGATGCAAAACGATTGGAAACATCGAACATCACGTATTCGTGCAAATTATCGATAGAAAGAACGATTGCGGGAGCTGGGAAGTGAATCCTTACCTACAGTCGATGCAAAACGATTGCAAACATCGAACATTACGTATTCGTGCAAATTATCCATAGAAAGATCGATTGCGGGAGCTGGGAAGTGAATACTTACCTACCGTTGATGCAAAACGATTGGAAACATCGAATAGCACGTATTCGTGCAAATTATCGATGGTAAGAACGATTGCGGGAGCCGGGAAGTGAATCCTTACCTACCGTTGATGCAAAACGATTGAAAACATCGAACATTACGTATTCGTGCTAATTATCGATAGAAAGAACGATTGCGGGAGCTGGGAAGTGAATCCTTACCTACCGTCGATGCAAAACGATTGGAAACATCGAATAGCACGTATTCGTGCAAATTATCGATGGAAAGAACGATTGCGGGAACCGGGAAGTGAATCCTTACCTAACGTTGATGCAAAACGATTGGAAACATCGAACATCACGTATTCGTGCCAATTATCGATAGAAAGAACGATTGCGGGAGCCGGGAAGTGAATCCTTACCTAACGTCGATGCAAAACGATTGGAAACATCGAATAGCACGTATTCGTGCAAATTATCGATGGAAAGAACGATTGCGGGAGCCGGGAAGTGAATCCTTACCTAACGTTGATGCAAAACGATTGGAAACATCGAACATCACGTATTCGTGCCAATTATCCAATCGTTTTGCATCGACGGTAGGTAAGGATTCACTTCCCAGTTCCCGCAATCGATCTTTCTATCGATAATTTGCACGAATACGTGATGTTCGATGTTTCCAATCGTTTTTCATTGGCGGTAGGTAAGGATTCACTTCCCGGCTCCCGCAATCGTTCTTTCCATCGATAATTTGCACGAATACGTGCTATTCGATGTTTCCAATCGTTTTGCATCAACGGTAGGTAACGATTCACTTCCCAGCTCCCGCAATCGTTCTTTCCATCGATAATTTGCACGAATACGTAATGTTCGACGTTTCCAATCGTTTTGCAACGACGGTAGGTAAGGATTCACTTCCCAGCTCCCGCAATCGTTCTTTCTATCGATAATTTGCACGAATACGTAATGTTCGATATTTCCAATCGTTTTGCATCGACGGTAGGTAAGGATTCACTTCCCAGCTCCCGCAATCGTTCTTTCCATCGATAATTTGCACGAATACGTGCTATTCGATGTTTCCAATCGTTTTGCATCGACGGTAGGTAAGGATTCACTTCCCAGCTCCCGCAATCGTTCTGTCTATCGATAATTTGCACGAATACGTAATGTTCGATGTTTCCAATCGTTTTGCATCGACGGTAAGTAAGGATTCACTTCCCAGCTCCCGCAATCGTTCTTTCCATCGATAATTTGCACGAATACGTGCCATTCGATGTTTCCAATCGATTTGCATCAACGGTAGGTAAGCATACCGTTGAGCTGGGAAGTGAATCCTTACCTACCGTCGATGCAAAACGATTGGAAACATCGAACATCACGTATTCGTGCCAATTATCCAATCGTTTTGCATCGACGGTAGGTAAGGATTCACTTCCCGGCTCCCGCAATCGTTCTTTCCATCGATAATTTGCACGAATACGTGCTATTCGATGTTTCCAATCGTTTTGCATCGACGGTAGGTAAGGATTCACTTCCCAGCTCCCGCAATCGTTCTTTCTATCGATAATTAGCACGAATACGTAATGTTCGATGTTTTCAATCGTTTTGCATCAACGGTAGGTAAGGATTCACTTCCTGGCTCCCGCAATCGTTCTTACCATCGATAATTTGCACGAATACGTGCTATTCGATGTTTCCAATCGTTTTGCATCAACGGTATGCTTACCTACCGTTGATGTAAAACGATTGGAAACATCGAATGGCACGTATTCGTGCAAATTATCGATGGAAAGAACGATTGCGGGAGCTGGGAAGTGAATCCTTACCTACAGTCGATGAAAAACAATTGCAAACATCGAACATTACGTATTCGTGCATATTATCCATAGAAAGAACGATTGCGGGAGCTGGGAAGTGAATACTTACCTACCGTTGATGCAAAACGATTGGAAACATCGAATAGCACGTATTCGTGCAAATTATCGATGGTAAGAACGATTGCGGGAGCCAGGAAGTGAATCCTTACCTACCGTTGATGCAAAACGATTGAAAACATCGAACATTACGTATTCGTGCTAATTATCGATAGAAAGAACGATTGCGGGAGCTGGGAAGTGAATCCTTACCTACCGTCGATGCAAAACGATTGGAAACATCGAATAGCACGTATTCGTGCAAATTATCGATGGAAAGAACGATTGCGGGAGCCGGGAAGTGAATCCTTACCTACCGTCGATGCAAAACGATTGGATAATTGGCACGAATACGTGATGTTCGATGTTTCCAATCGTTTTGCATCGACGGTAGGTAAGGATTCACTTCCCAGCTCCCGCAATCGTTCTTTCTATCGATAATTTGCACGAATACGTAATGTTCGATGTTTCCAATCGTTTTGCATCGACGGTAGGTAAGGATTCACTTCCCAGCTCCCGCAATCGTTCTTTCCATCGATAATTTGCACGAATACGTGCCATTCGATGTTTCCAATCGTTTTGCATCAACGGTAGGTAAGCATACCGTTGAGCTGGGAAGTGAATCCTTACCTACCGTCGATGCAAAACGATTGGAAACATCGAACATCACGTATTCGTGCCAATTATCCAATCGTTTTGCATCGACGGTAGGTAAGGATTCACTTCCCGGCTCCCGCAATCGTTCTTTCCATCGATAATTTGCACGAATACGTGCTATTCGATGTTTCCAATCGTTTTGCATCGACGGTAGGTAAGGATTCACTTCCCAGCTCCCGCAATCGTTCTTTCTATCGATAATTAGCACGAATACGTAATGTTCGATGTTTTCAATCGTTTTGCATCAACGGTAGGTAAGGATTCACTTCCTGGCTCCCGCAATCGTTCTTACCATCGATAATTTGCACGAATACGTGCTATTCGATGTTTCCAATCGTTTTGCATCAACGGTATGCTTACCTACCGTTGATGTAAAACGATTGGAAACATCGAATGGCACGTATTCGTGCAAATTATCGATGGAAAGAACGATTGCGGGAGCTGGGAAGTGAATCCTTACCTACCGTCGATGCAAAACGATTGGATAATTGGCACGAATACGTGATGTTCGATGTTTCCAATCGTTTTGCATCGACGGTAGGTAAGGATTCACTTCCCAGCTCCCGCATCGTTCTTTCTATCGATAATTTGCACGAATACGTAATGTTCGATATTTCCAATCGTTTTGCATCAACGGTATGCTTACCTACCGTTGATGCAAAACGATTGGAAACATCGAATGGCACGTATTCGTGCAAATTATCGATAGAAAGAACGATGCGGGAGCTGGGAAGTGAATCCTTACCTACCGTCGATGCAAAACGATTGGAAACATCGAATAGCACGTATTCGTGCAAATTATCGATGGAAAGAACGATTGCGGGAGCCGGGAAGTGAATGCTTACCTAACGTTGATGCAAAACGATTGGAAACATCGAACATAACGTATTCGTGCAAATTATCGATAGAAAGAACGATTGCGGGAGCTGGGAAGTGAATCCTTACCTACCGTCGATGCAAAACGATTGGAAACATCGAATAGCACGTATTCGTGCAAATTATCGATTGTAAGAACGATTGCGGGAGCCGGGAAGTGGATCCTTACCTAACGTTGATGCAAAACGATTGGAAACATCGAACATCACGTATTCGTGCAAATTATCGATAGAAAGAACGATTGCGGGAGCTGGGAAGTGAATCCTTACCTACCGTTGATGCAAAACGATTGGAAACATCGAATAGCACGTATTCGTGCAAATTATCGATGGAAAGAAAGATTGCGGGAGCCGGGAAGTGAATCCTTACCTACCGTCAATGAAAAACGATTGGAAACATCGAACATCACGTATTCGTGCCAATTATCGATAGAAAGAACGATTGCGGGAGCCGGGAAGTGAATCCTTACCTAACGTCGATGCAAAACGATTGGAAACATCGAATAGCACGTATTCGTGCAAATTATCGATGGAAAGAACGATTGCGGGAGCCGGGAAGTGGATCCTTACCTAACGTTGATGCAAAACGATTGGAAACATCGAACATCACGTATTCGTGCAAATTATCTATAGAAAGAACGATTGCGGGAGCTGGGAAGTGAATCCTTACCTACAGTCGATGCAAAACGATTGCAAACATCGAACATTACGTATTCGTGCAAATTATCCATAGAAAGAACGATTGCGGGAGCTGGGAAGTGAATACTTACCTACCGTTAATGCAAAACGATTGGAAACATCGAATAGCACGTATTCGTGCAAATTATCGACGGTAAGAACGATTGCGGGAGCCGGGAAGTGAATCCTTACCTGCCGTTGATGCAAAACGATTGAAAACATCGAACATTACGTATTCGTGCTAATTATCGATAGAAAGAACGATTGCGGGAGCTGGGAAGTGAATCCTTACCTACCGTCGATGCAAAACGATTGGAAACATCGAATAGCACGTATTCGTGCAAATTATCGATGGAAAGAACGATTGCGGGAACCGGGAAGTGAATCCTTACCTAACGTTGATGCAAAACGATTGGAAACATCGAACATCACGTATTCGTGCCAATTATCCAATCGTTTTGCATCGACGGTAGGTAAGGATTCACTTCCCCGGTCCCGCAATCGATCTTTCTATCGATAATTTGCACGAATACGTGATGTTCGATGTTTCCAATCGTTTTGCATCGAGGGTAGGTAAGGATTCACTTCCCGGCTCCCGCAATCGTTCTTACCATCGATAATTTGCACGAATACGTGCTATTCGATGTTTCCAATCGTTTTGCATCAACGTTAGGTAAGGATTCACTTCCCGGCTCCCGCAATCGTTCTTTCCATCGATAATTTGCACGAATACGTGCTATTCGATGTTTCCAATCGTTTTGCATCGACGGTAGGTAAGGATTCACTTCCCAGCTCCCGCAATCGTTGTTTCTATCGATAATTAGCACGAATACGTAATGTTCGATTTTTCAATCGTTTTGCATCAACGGTAGGTAAGGATTCACTTCCCGGCTCCCGCAATCGTTCTTACCATCGATAATTTGCACGAATACGTGCTATTCGATGTTTCCAATCGTTTTGCATCAACGGTAGGTTAGTATTCACTTCCCAGCTCCCGCAAACGTTCTTTCTATGGATAATTTACACGAATACGTAATGTTCGATGTTTGCAATCGTTTTGCATCAACGTTAGGTAAGGATTCACTTCCCAGCTCCCGCAATCGTTCTTTCTATGGATAATTTGCACGAATACGTAATGTTCGATGTTTGCAATTGTTTTTCATCGACTGTAGGTAAGGATTCACTTCCCGGCTCCCGCAATCGTTCTTTCCATAGATAATTTGCACGAATACGTGCTATTCGATGTTTCCAATCGTTTTGCATCAACGTTAGGTAAGGATTCACTTCCCAGCTCCCGCAATCGTTCTTTCTATCGATAATTTGCACGAATACGTTATGTTCGGAATTTCCAATCGCTTTGAATCAACGGTATGCTTACCTACCGTTGATGCACAACGATTGGAAACATCGAATGGCACGTATTCGTGCAAATTATCGATGGAAAGAACCATTGCGGGAGCTGGGAAGTGAATCCTTACCTACCGTCGATGCAAAACGATTGGAAACATCGAACATTACGTATTCGTGCTAATTATCGATAGAAACAACGATTGCGGGAGCTGGGAAGTGAATCCTTACCTACCGTCGATGCAAAACGATTGGAAACATCGAATAGCACGTATTCGTGCAAATTATCTATGGAAAGAACGATTGCGGGAGCCGGGAAGTGAATCCTTACCTACAGTCGATGAAAAACAATTGCAAACATCGAACATTACGTATTCGTGCAAATTATCGATGGAAAGAACGATTGCGGGAGCTGGGAAGTGAATCCTTACCTAACGTTGATGCAAAACGATTGGAAACATCGAATATCACGTATTCGTGCCAATTATCCAATCGTTTTGCATCGACGGTAGGTAAGGATTCACTTCCCAGGTCCCGCAATCGATCTTTCTATCGATAATTTGCACGAATACGTGATGTTCGATGTTTCCAATCGTTTTGCATCGACGGTAGGTAAGGATTCACTTCCCGGCTCCCGCAATCGTTCTTACCATCGATAATTTGCACGAATACGTGCTATTCGATGTTTCCAATCGTTTTGCATCGACGGTAGGTAAGGATTCACTTCCCAGCTCCCGCAATCGTTGGTTCTATCGATAATTAGCACGAATACGTAATGTTCGATTTTTCAATCGTTTTGCATCAACGGTAGGTAAGGATTCACTTCCCGGCTCCCGCAATCGTTCTTACCATCGATAATTTGCACGAATACGTGCTATTCGATGTTTCCAATCGTTTTGCATCAACGGTAGGTAAGTATTCACTTCCCAGCTCCCGCAAACGTTCTTTCTATGGATAATTTACACGAATACGTAATGTTCGATGTTTGCAATCGTTTTGCATCAACGTTAGGTAAGGATTCACTTCCCAGCTCCCGCAATCGTTCTTTCTATCGATAATTTGCACGAATACGTGATGTTCGATATTTCCACTCGTTTTGCATCAACGTTAGGTAAGGATTCACATCCCGGCTCCCGCAATCGTTCTTACCATCGATAATTTGCACGAATACGTGCTATTCGATGTTTCCAATCGTTTTGCATCAACGGTAGGTAAGTATTCACTTCCCAGCTCCGGCAAACGTTCTTTCTATGGATAATTTGCACGAATACGTAATGTTCGATGTTTGCAATCGTTTTGCATCAACGGTAGGTAAGGATTCACTTCCCGGCTCCCGCAATCGTTCTTACCATCGATAATTTGCACGAATACGTGCTATTCGATGTTTCCAATCGTTTTGCATCAACGGTAGGTAAGTATTCACTTCCCAGCTCCCGCAATCGTTCTTTCTATGGATAATTTGCACGAATACGTAATGTTCGATGTTTGCAATTGTTTTTCATCGACTGTAGGTAAGGATTCACTTCCCGGCTCCCGCAATCGTTCTTTCCATAGATAATTTGCACGAATACGTGCTATTCGATGTTTCCAATCGTTTTGCATCAACGTTAGGTAAGGATTCACTTCCCAGCTCCCGCAATCGTTCTTTCTATCGATAATTTGCACGAATACGTTATGTTCGGAATTTCCAATCGCTTTGAATCAACGGTATGCTTACCTACCGTTGATGCACAACGATTGGAAACATCGAATGGCACGTATTCGTGCAAATTATCGATGGAAAGAACCATTGCGGGAGCTGGGAAGTGAATCCTTACCTACCGTCGATGCAAAACGATTGGAAACATCGAACATTACGTATTCGTGCTAATTATCGATAGAAACAACGATTGCGGAAGCTGGGAAGTGAATCGTTACCTACCGTCGATGCAAAACGATTGGAAACATCGAATAGCACGTATTCGTGCAAATTATCGATAGAAAGAACGATTGCGGGAGCTGGGAAGTGAATCCTTACCTACCGTCGTTGCAAAACGATTGGAAACATCGAACATTACGTATTCGTGCAAATTATCATTGGAAAGAACGATTGCGGGAGCTGGGAAGTGAATCGTTACCTACCGTCGATGCAAAACGATTGGAAACATCGAATATCACGTATTCGTGCCAATTATCCAATCGTTTTGCATCAACGGTAGGTAAGGAATCACTTCCCGGCTCCCGCAATCGTTCTTTCTATGGATAATTTGCACGAATACGTAATGTTCGATGTTTGCAATTGTTTTTCATCGACTGTAGGTAAGGATTCACTTCCCGGCTCCCGCAATCGTTCTTTCCATCGATAATTTGCACGAATACGTGGTGTTCGATGTTTCCAATCGTTTTTCATCAACGTTAGGTAAGTATTCACTTCCCAGCTCCCGCAATCGTTCTTTCTATGGATAATTTGCACGAATACGTGCTATTCGATGTTTGCAATCGTTTTGCATCGACGGTAGGTAAGGATTCACTTCCCAGCTCCCGCAATCGTTCTTTCTATCGATAATTTGCACGAATACGTGATGTTCGATGTTTCCAATCGTTTTGCATCAACGTTAGGTAAGGATTCACATCCCGGCTCCCGCAATCGTTCTTACCATCGATAATTTGCACGAATACGTGCTATTCGATGTTTCCAATCGTTTTGCATCGACGGTAGGTAAGGATTCACTTCCCAGCTCCCGCAATCGTTCTTTCCATCGATAATTTGCACGAATACGTAATGTTCGATGTTTCCAATCGTTTTGCAACGACGGTAGGTAAGGATTCACTTCCCAGCTCCCGCAATCGTTCTTTCCATCGATAATTTGCACGAATACGTAATGTTCGATGTTTCCAATCGTTTTGCAACGACGGTAGGTAAGGATTCACTTCCCAGCTCCCGCAATCGTTCTTTCCATCGATAATTTGCACGAATACGTGCCATTCGATGTTTCCAATCGTTGTGCATCAACGGTAGGTAAGCATACCGTTGATTCAAAACGATTGGAAATTCCGAACATCACGTATTCGTGCAAATTATCGATAGAAAGAACGATTGCAGGAGCTGGGAAGTGAATCCTTACCTAACGTTGATGCAAAACGATTGGAAACATCGAATAGCACGTATTCGTGCAAATTATCGATGGAAAGAACGATTGCGGGAGCCGGGAAGTGAATCCTTACCTACAGTCGATGAAAAACAATTGCAAACATCGAACATTACGTATTCGTGCAAATTATCCATAGAAAGAACGTTTGCCGGAGCTGGGAAGTGAATACTTACCTACCGTTGATGCAAAACGATTGGAAACATCGAATAGCACGTATTCGTGCAAATTATCGATGGTAAGAACGATTGCGGGAGCCGGGATGTGAATCCTTACCTAACGTTGATGCAAAACGATTGGAAACATCGAACATCACGTATTCGTGCAAATTATCGATAGAAAGAACGATTGCGGGAGCTGGGAAGTGAATCCTTACCTAACGTTGATGCAAAACGATTGCAAACATCGAACATTACGTATTCGTGTAAATTATCCATAGAAAGAACGTTTGCGGGAGCTGGGAAGTGAATACTTACCTACCGTTGATGCAAAACGATTGGAAACATCGAATAGCACGTATTCGTGCAAATTATCGATGGTAAGAACGATTGCGGGAGCCGGGAAGTGAATCCTTACCTACCGTTGATGCAAAACGATTGAAAAATCGAACATTACGTATTCGTGCTAATTATCGATAGAAACAACGATTGCGGGAGCTGGGAAGTGAATCCTTACCTACCGTCGATGCAAAACGATTGGAAACATCGAATAGCACGTATTCGTGCAAATTATCGATGGAAAGAACGATTGCGGGAGCCGGGAAGTGAATCCTTACCTAACGTTGATGCAAAACGATTGGAAACATCGAATAGCACGTATTCGTGCAAATTATCGATGGTAAGAACGATTGCGGGAGCCGGGAAGTGAATCCTTACCTACCGTCGATGCAAAACGATTGGAAACATCGAACATCACGTATTCGTGCAAATTATCGATAGAAAGATCGATTGCGGGACCTGGGAAGTGAATCCTTACCTACCGTCGTTGCAAAACGATTGGATAATTGGCACGAATACGTGATGTTCGATGTTTCCAATCGTTTTGCATCAACGTTAGGTAAGGATTCACTTCCCGGCTCCCGCAATCGTTCTTTCCATCGATAATTTGCACGAATACGTGCTATTCGATGTTTCCAATCGTTTTGCATCGACGGTAGGTAAGGATTCACTTCCCAGCTCCCGCAATCGTTCTTTCCATCGATAATTTGCACGAATACGTGCCATTCGATGTTTCCAATCGTTGTGCATCAACGGTAGGTAAGCATACCGTTGATTCAAAGCGATTGGAAATTCCGAACATAACGTATTCGTGCAAATTATCGATAGAAAGAACGATTGCGGGAGCTGGGAAGTGAATCCTTACCTAGCGTTGATGCAAAACGATTGGAAACATCGAATAGCACGTATTCGTGCAAATTATCTATGGAAAGAACGATTGCGGGAGCCGGGAAGTGAATCCTTACCTACAGTCGATGAAAAACAATTGCAAACATCGAACATTACGTATTCGTGCAAATTATCCATAGAAAGAACGATTGCGGGAGCTGGGAAGTGAATCCTTACCTAACGTTGATGCAAAACGATTGCAAACATCGAACATTACGTATTCGTGTAAATTATCCATAGAAAGAACGTTTGCGGGAGCTGGGAAGTGAATACTTACCTACCGTTGATGCAAAACGATTGGAAACATCGAATAGCACGTATTCGTGCAAATTATCGATGGTAAGAACGATTGCGGGAGCCGGGAAGTGAATCCTTACCTACCGTTGATGCAAAACGATTGAAAACATCGAACATTACGTATTCGTGCTAATTATCGATAGAAACAACGATTGCGGGAGCTGGGAAGTGAATCCTTACCTACCGTCGATGCAAAACGATTGGAAACATCGAATAGCACGTATTCGTGCAAATTATCGATGGAAAGAACGATTGCGGGAGCCGGGAAGTGAATCCTTACCTAACGTTGATGCAAAACGATTGGAAACATCGAATAGCACGTATTCGTGCAAATTATCGATGGTAAGAACGATTGCGGGAGCCGGGAAGTGAATCCTTACCTACCGTCGATGCAAAACGATTGGAAACATCGAACATCACGTATTCGTGCAAATTATCGATAGAAAGATCGATTGCGGGACCTGGGAAGTGAATCCTTACCTACCGTCGATGCAAAACGATTGGATAATTGGCACGAATACGTGATGTTCGATGTTTCCAATCGTTTTGCATCAACGTTAGGTAAGGATTCACTTCCCGGCTCCCGCAATCGTTCTTTCCATCGATAATTTGCACGAATACGTGCTATTCGATGTTTCCAATCGTTTTGCATCGGCGGTAGGTAAGGATTCACTTCCCAGCTCCCGCAATCGTTCTTTCCATCGATAATTTGCACGAATACGTGCCATTCGATGTTTCCAATCGTTTTGCATCAACGGTAGGTAAGCATACCGTTGATGCAAAACGATTGGAAATATCGAACATTACGTATTCGTGCAAATTATGGATAGAAAAAACGATGCGGGAGCTGGGAAGTGAATCCTTACCTACCGTCGATGCAAAACGATTGGAAACATCGAATAGCACGTATTCGTGCAAATTATCGATGGAAAGAACGATTGCGGGAGCCGGGAAGTGAATGCTTACCTAACGTTGATGCAAAACGATTGGAAACATCGAACATAACGTATTCGTGCAAATTATCGATAGAAAGAACGATTGCGGGAGCTGGGAAGTGAATCCTTACCTACCGTCGATGCAAAACGATTGGAAACATCGAATAGCACGTATTCGTGCAAATTATCGATGGTAAGAACGATTGCGGGAGCCGGGAAGTGAATCCTTAGCTACCGTTGATGCAAAACGATTGAAAACATCGAACATTACGTATTCGTGCTAATTATCGATAGAAACAACTATTGCGGGAGCTGGGAAGTGAATCCTTACCTACCGTCGATGCAAAACGATTGGAAACATCGAATAGCACGTATTCGTGAAAATTATCGATGGAAAGAACGATTGCGGGAGCCGGGAAGTGCATCCTTACCTAACGTTGATGCAAAACGATTGGAAACATCGAACATCACGTATTCGTGCCAATTATCCAATCGTTTTGCATCGACGGTAGGTAAGGATTCACTTCCCAGCTCCCGCAATGGTTCTTTCCGTCGATAATTTGCACGAATACGTGCCATTCGATGTTTCCAATCGTTGTGCATCAACGGTAGGTAAGCATACCGTTGATTCAAAGCGATTGGAAATTCCGAACATAACGTATTCGTGCAAATTATCGATAGAAAGAACGATTGCGGGAGCTGGGAAGTGAATCCCTACCTAGCGTTGATGCAAAACGATTGGAAACATCGAATAGCACGTATTCGTGCAAATTATCTATGGAAAGAACGATTGCGGGAGCCGGGAAGTGAATCCTTACCTACAGTCGATGAAAAACAATTGCAAACATCGAACATTACGTATTCGTGCAAATTATCCATAGAAAGAACGATTGCGGGAGCTGGGAAGTGAGTCCTTACCTAACGTTGATGCAAAACGATTGCAAACATCGAACATTACGTATTCGTGTAAATTATCCATAGAAAGAACGTTTGCGGGAGCTGGGAAGTGAATACTTACCTACCGTTGATGCAAAACGATTGGAAACATCGAATAGCACGTATTCGTGCAAATGATCGATGGTAAGAACGATTGCGGGAGCCGGGAAGTGAATCCTTACCTACCGTTGATGCAAAACGATTGAAAACATCGAACATTACGTATTCGTGCTAATTATCGATAGAAACAACGATTGCGGGAGCTGGGAAGTGAATCCTTACCTACCGTCGATGCAAAACGATTGGAAACATCGAATAGCACGTATTCGTGCAAATTATCGATGGAAAGAACGATTGCGGGAGCCGGGAAGTGAATCCTTACCTAACGTTGATGCAAAACGATTGGAAACATCGAATAGCACGTATTCGTGCAAATTATCGATGGTAAGAACGATTGCGGGAGCCGGGAAGTGAATCCTTACCTACCGTCGATGCAAAACGATTGGAAAAATCGAACATCACGTATTCGTGCAAATTATCGATAGAAAGATCGATTGCGGGACCTGGGAAGTGAATCCTTACCTACCGTCGATGCAAAACGATTGGATAATTGGCACGAATACGTGATGTTCGATGTTTCCAATCGTTTGCATCAACGTTAGGTAAGGATTCACTTCCCGGCTCCCGCAATCGTTCTTTCCATCGATAATTTGCACGAATACGTGCTATTCGATGTTTCCAATCGTTTTGCATCGACGTTAGGTAAGGATTCACTTCCCGGCTCCCGCAATCGTTCTTTGTATCGATAATTGGCACGAATACGTGCTTTTCGATGTTTCCAATCGTTTTGCATCGACGGTAGGTAAGGATTCACTTCCCAGCTCCCGCAATCGTTCTTTCTATCGATAATTAGCACGAATACGTAATGTTCGATGTTTTCAATCGTTTTGCATCAACGTTAGGTAAGTATTCACTTCCCAGCTCCCGCAATCGTTCTTTCTATGGATAATTTGCACGAATACGTAATGTTCGATGTTTGCAATCGTTTTGCATCGACGGTAGGTAAGGATTCACTTCCCAGCTCCCGCAATTGTTCTTTCTATCGATAATTTGCACGAATACGTAATGTTCGATGTTCCCAATCGTTTTGCATCGACGGTAGGTAAGGATTCACTTCCCAGCTCCCGCAATCGTTCTTTCCATCGATAATTTGCACGAATACGTGCCATTCGATGTTTCCAATCGTTTTGCATCAACGGTAGGTAAGCATACCGTTGATGCAAATCGATTGGAAATTTCGAACATCACGTATTCGTGCAAATTATCGATAGAAAGAACGATTGCGGGAGCTGGGAAGTGAATCCTTACCTACCGTCGATGCAAAACGATTGCAAACATCGAATAGCACGTATTCGTGCAAATTATCCATAGAAAGAACGATTGCGGGAGCTGGGAAGTGAATACTTACCTAACGTTGATGCAAGACGATTGGAAACATCGAACACCACGTATTCGTGCAAATTATCGATGGAAAGAACGATTGCGGGAGCTGGGAAGTGAATCGTTACCTACCGTCGATGCAAAACGATTGGAAACATCGAATATCACGTATTCGTGCCAATTATCCAATCGTTTTGCATCAACGGTAGGTAAGGAATCACTTCCCGGCTCCCGCAATCGTTCTTTCCATCGATAATTTGCACGAATACGTGATGTTCGATGTTTCCAATCGTTTTGCATCGACGGTAGGTAAGGATTCACTTCCCGGCTCCCGCAATCGTTCTTTCCATCGATAATTTGCACGAATACGTGCTATTCGATGTTTTCAATCGTTTTGCATCAACGTTAGGTAAGTATTCACTTCCCAGCTCCCGCAATCGTTCTTTCTATGGATAATTTGCACGAATACGTAATGTTCGATGTTTGCAATCGTTTTGCATCGACGGTAGGTAAGGATTCACTTCCCAGCTCCCGCAATCGTTCTTTCTATCGATAATTTGCACGAATACGTAATGTTCGATGTTCCCAATCGTTTTGCATCGACGGTAGGTAAGGATTCACTTCCCAGCTCCCGCAATCGTTCTTTCCATCGATAATTTGCACGAATACGTGCCATTCGATGTTTCCAATCGTTTTGCATCAACGGTAGGTAAGCATACCGTTGATGCAAATCGATTGGAAATTTCGAACATCACGTATTCGTGCAAATTATCGATAGAAAGAACGATTGCGGGAGCTGGGAAGTGAATCCTTACCTACCGTCGATGCAAAACGATTGCAAACATCGAATAGCACGTATTCGTGCAAATTATCCATAGAAAGAACGATTGCGGGAGCTGGGAAGTGAATACTTACCTAACGTTGATGCAAGACGATTGGAAACATCGAACACCACGTATTCGTGCAAATTATCGATGGAAAGAACGATTGCGGGAGCCGGGAAGTGATTCCTTACCTACCGTTGATGCAAAACGATTGGATAATTGGCACGAATACGTGATATTCGATGTTTCCAATCGTTTTGCATCGACGGTAGGTAACGATTCACTTCCCAGCTCCCGCAATCGTTCTTTCCATCGATAATTTGCACGAATACGTAATGTTCGATGTTTCCAATCGTTTTGCAACGACGGTAGGTAAGGATTCACTTCCCAGCTCCCGCAATCGTTCTTTCCATCGATAATTTGCACGAATACGTGCCATTCGATGTTTCCAATCGTTTTGCACCAACGGTAGGTAAGCATACCGTTGATGCAAATCGATTGGAAATTTCGAACATCACGTATTCGTGCAAATTATCGATGGAAAGAACGATTGCGGGAGCCGGGAAGTGAATCCTTACCTACAGTCGATGAAAAACAATTGCAAACATCGAACATTTCGTATTCGTGCAAATTATCCATAGAAAGAACGATTGCGGGAGCTGGGAAGTGAATACTTACCTACCGTTGATGCAAAACGATTGGAAACATCGAATAGCACGTATTCGTGCAAATTATCGATGGTAAGAACGATTGCGGGAGCCGGGAAGTGAATCCTTACCTACCGTTGATGCAAAACGATTGCAAACATCGAACATTACGTATTCGTGCAAATTATCCATAGAAAGAACGTTTGCCGGAGCTGGGAAGTGAATACTTACCTACCGTTGATGCAAAACGATTGGAAACATCGAATAGCACGTATTCGTGCAAATTATCGATGGTAAGAACGATTGCGGGAGCCGGGATGTGAATCCTTACCTAACGTTGATGCAAAACGATTGGAAACATCGAACATCACGTATTCGTGCAAATTATCGATAGAAAGAACGATTGCGGGAGCTGGGAAGTGAATCCTTACCTAACGTTGATGCAAAACGATTGCAAACATCGAACATTACGTATTCGTGTAAATTATCCATAGAAAGAACGTTTGCGGGAGCTGGGAAGTGAATACTTACCTACCGTTGATGCAAAACGATTGGAAACATCGAATAGCACGTTTTCGTGCAAATTATCGATGGTAAGAACGATTGCGGGAGCCGGGAAGTGAATCCTTACGTACCGTTGATGCAAAACGATTGAAAAATCGAACATTACGTATTCGTGCTAATTATCGATAGAAACAACGATTGCGGGAGCTGGGAAGTGAATCCTTACCTACCGTCGATGCAAAACGATTGGAAACATCGAATAGCACGTATTCGTGCAAATTATCGATGGTAAGAACGATTGCGGGAGCCGGGAAGTGAATCCTTACCTAACGTCGAAGCAAAACGATTGGAAACGTCGAACATCACGTATTCGTGCAAATTATCGATAGAAAGATCGATTGCGGGACCTGGGAAGTGAATCCTTACCTACCGTCGATGCAAAACGATTGGATAATTGGCACGAATACGTGATGTTCGATGTTTCCAATCGTTTTGCATCAACGTTAGGTAAGGATTCACTTCCCGGCTCCCGCAATCGTTCTTTCCATCGATAATTTGCACGAATACGTGCTATTCGATGTTTCCAATCGTTTTGCATCGACGTTAGGTAAGGATTCACTTCCCGGCTCCCGCAATCGTTCTTTCTATCGATAATTGGCACGAATACGTGATGTTCGATGTTACCAATCGTTTTGCATCCACGTTAGGTAAGTATTCACTTCCCGGTTCCCGCAATCGTTCTTTCCATCGATAATTTGCACGAATACGTGCTATTCGATGTTTCCAATCGTTTTGCATCGACGGTAGGTAAGGATTCACTTCCCAGCTCCCGCAATCGTTCTTTCTATCGATAATTAGCACGAATACGTAATGTTCGATGTTTGCAATCGTTTTGCATCGACTGTAGGTAAGGATTCACTTCCCAACTCCCGCAATCGTTCTTTCTATCGATAATTTGCACGAATACGTGATGTTCGATGTTTCCAATCGTTTTGCATCAACGTTAGGTAAGGATTCACTTCCCGGCTCCCGCAATCGTTCTTTCCATCGATAATTTGCACGAATACGTGCTATTCGATGTTTCCAATCGTTTTGCATCGACGTTAGGTAAGGATTCACTTCCCGGCTCCCGCAATCGTTCTTTCCATCGATAATTTGCACGAATACGTGCTATTCGATGTTTCCAATCGTTTTGCATCAACGTTAGGTAAGGATTCACTTCCCGGTTCCCGCAATCGTTCTTTCCACCGATAATTTGCACGAATACGTGATGTTCGATGTTTCCAATCGTTTTGCATCAACGTTAGGTAAGGATTCACTTCCCAGCTCCCGCAATCGTTCTTTCTATCGATAATTTGCACGAATACGTGATGTTCGATGTTTCCAATCGTTTTGCATCAACGTTAGGTAAGGATCCACTTCCCGGCTCCCGCAATCGTTCTTTCCATCGATAATTTGCACGAATACGTGCTATTCGATGTTTCCAATCGTTTTGCATCGACGTTAGGTAAGGATTCACTTCCCGGCTCCCGCAATCGTTCTTTCTATCGATAATTGGCACGAATACGTGATGTTCGATGTTTCCAATCGTTTTTCATTGACGGTAGGTAAGGATTCACTTCCCGGCTCCCGAAATCGTTCTTTCCATCGATAATTTGCACGAATACGTGCTATTCGATGTTTCCAATCGTTTTGCATCAACGGTAGGTAAGGATTCACTTCCCAGCTCCCGCAATCGTTCTTTCTATCGATAATTTGCACGAATACGTGATGTTCGATGTTTCCAATCGTTTTACATCAACGTTAGGTAAGGATCCACTTCCCGGCTCCCGCAATCGTTCTTTCCATCGATAATTTGCACGAATACGTGCTATTCGATGTTTCCAATCGTTTTGCATCGACAGTAGGTAAGGATTCACTTCCCAGATCCCGCAATCGTTGTTTCTATCGATAATTAGCACGAATACGTAATGTTCGATGTTTTCAATCGTTTTGCATCAACGGTAGGTAAGGATTCACTTCCCGGCTCCCGCAATCGTTCTTACCATCGATAATTTGCACGAATACGTGCTATTCGATCTTTCCAATCGTTTTGCATCAACGGTAGGTAAGTATTCACTTCCCAGCTCCCGCAAACGTTCTTTCTATGGATAATTTACACGAATACGTATTGTTCGATGTTTGCAATCGTTTTGCATCAACGTTAGGTAAGGATTCACTTCCCAGCTCCCGCAATCGTTCTTTCTATCGATAATTTGCACGAATACGTGATGTTCGATGTTTCCAATCGTTTTGCATCAACGTTAGGTAAGGATTCACTTCCCGGCTCCCGCAATCGTTCTTTCCATCGATAATTTGCACGAATACGTGCTATTCGATGTTTCCAACCGTTTTGCATCGACGGTAGGTAAGGATTCACTTCCCAGCTCCCGCAATCGTTCTTTCTATGGATAATTTGCACGAATACGTAATGTTCGATGTTTGCAATTGTTTTTCATCGACTGTAGGTAAGGATTCACTTCCCGGCTCCCGCAATCGTTCTTTCCATAGATAATTTGCACGAATACGTGCTATTCGATGTTTCCAATCGTTTTGCATCAACGTTAGGTAAGGATTCACTTCCCAGCTCCCGCAATCGTTCTTTCTATCGATAATTTGCACGAATACGTGATGTTCGGAATTTCCAATCGCTTTGAATCAACGGTATGCTTACCTACCGTTGATGCACAACGATTGGAAACATCGAATGGCACGTATTCGTGCAAATTATCGATGGAAAGAACCATTGCGGGATCTGGGAAGTGAAACCTTACCTACCGTCGATGCAAAACGATTGGATAATTGGCACGAATACGTGATGTTCGATGTTTCCAATCGTTTTGCATCAACGTTAGGTAAGGATGCACTTCCCGGCTCCCGCAATCGTTCTTTCCATCGATAATTTTCACGAATAGGTGCTATTCGATGTTTCCAATCGTTTTGCATCGACGGTAGGTAAGGATTCACTTCCCAGCTCCCGCAATCGTTGTTTCTATCGATAATTAGCACGAATACGTAATGTTCGATGTTTTCAATCGTTTTGCATCAACGGTAGGTAAGGATTCACTTCCCGGCTCCCGCAATCGTTCTTACCATCGATAATTTGCACGAATACGTGCTATTCGATGTTTCCAATCGTTTTGCATCGACGGTAGGTAAGGATTCACTTCCCAGCTCCCGCAATCGTTCTTTCTATCGATAATTTGCACGAATACGTTATGTTCGATGTTTCCAATCGTTTTGCATCAACGTTAGGTAAGCATTCACTTCCCGGCTCCCGCAATCGTTCTTTCCATCGATAATTTGCACGAATACGTGCTATTCGATGTTTCCAATCGTTTTGCATCGACGGTAGGTAAGGATTCACTTCCCAGCTCCCGCATCGTTCTTTCTATCGATAATTTGCACGAATACGTAATGTTCGATATTTCCAATCGTTTTGCATCAACGGTATGCTTACCTACCGTTGATGCAAAACGATTGGAAACATCGAATGGCACGTATTCGTGCAAATTATCGATGGAAAGAACGATTGCGGGAGCTGGGAAGTGAATCCTTACCTACCGTCGATGCAAAACGATTGGAAACATCGAACATTACGTATTCGTGCAAATTATCGATAGAAAGAACGATTGCGGGAGCTGGGAAGTGAATCCTTACCTACCGTCGATGCAAAACGATTGGAAACATCGAATAGCACGTATTCTTGCAAATTATCGATGGAAAGAACGATTGCGGGAGCTGGGAAGTGAATCCTTACCTACCGTCGATGCAAAACGATTGGAAATATCGAACATTACGTATTCGTGCAAATTATCGATAGAAAGAACGATTGCGGGAGCTGGGAAGTGAATCCTTACCTACCGTCGTTGCAAAACGATTGGAAACATCGAACATTACGTATTCGTGCAAATTATCGATGGAAAGAACGATTGCGGGAGCTGGGAAGTGAATCGTTACCTACCGTCGATGCAAAACGATTGGAAACATCGAATATCACGTATTCGTGCCAATTATCCAATCGTTTTGAATCAACGGTAGGTAAGGATTCACTTCCCGGCTCCCGCAATCGTTCTTTCTATGGATAATTTGCACGAATACGTAATGTTCGATGTTTGCAATTGTTTTTCATCAACGGTAGGTAAGGATTCACTTCCCGGCTCCCGCAATCGTTCTTACCATCGATAATTTGCACGAATACGTGCTATTCGATGTTTCCAATCGTTTTGCATCAACGGTAGGTAAGTATTCACTTCCCAGCTCCCGCAAACGTTCTTTCTATGGATAATTTACACGAATACGTATTGTTCGATGTTTGCAATCGTTTTGCATCAACGTTAGGTAAGGATTCACTTCCCAGCTCCCGCAATCGTTCTTTCTATCGATAATTTGCACGAATACGTGATGTTCGATGTTTCCAATCGTTTTGCATCAACGTTAGGTAAGGATTCACTTCCCGGCTCCCGCAATCGTTCTTTCCATCGATAATTTGCACGAATACGTGCTATTCGATGTTTCCAATCGTTTTGCATCGACGGTAGGTAAGGATTCACTTCCCAGCTCCCGCAATCGTTCTTTCTATGGATAATTTGCACGAATACGTAATGTTCGATGTTTGCAATTGTTTTTCATCGACTGTAGGTAAGGATTCACTTCCCGGCTCCCGCAATTGTTCTTTCCATAGATAATTTGCACGAATACGTGCTATTCGATGTTTCCAATCGTTTTGCATCAACGTTAGGTAAGGATTCACTTCCCAGCTCCCGCAATCGTTCTTTCTATCGATAATTTGCACGAATACGTGATGTTCGGAATTTCCAATCGCTTTGAATCAACGGTATGCTTACCTACCGTTGATGCACAACGATTGGAAACATCGAATGGCACGTATTCGTGCAAATTATCGATGGAAAGAACCATTGCGGGATCTGGGAAGTGAATCCTTACCTACCGTCGATGCAAAACGATTGGATAATTGGCACGAATACGTGATGTTCGATGTTTCCAATCGTTTTGCATCAACGTTAGGTAAGGATGCACTTCCCGGCTCCCGCAATCGTTCTTTCCATCGATAATTTGCACGAATACGTGCTATTCGATGTTTCCAATCGTTTTGCATCGACGGTAGGTAAGGATTCACTTCCCAGCTCCCGCAATCGTTGTTTCTATCGATAATTAGCACGAATACGTAATGTTCGATGTTTTCAATCGTTTTGCATCAACGGTAGGTAAGGATTCACTTCCCGGCTCCCGCAATCGTTCTTACCATCGATAATTTGCACGAATACGTGCTATTCGATGTTTCCAATCGTTTTGCATCGACGGTAGGTAAGGATTCACTTCCCAGCTCCCGCAATCGTTCTTTCTATCGATAATTTGCACGAATACGTTATGTTCGATGTTTCCAATCGTTTTGCATCAACGTTAGAAAAGCATTCACTTCCCGGCTCCCGCAATCGTTCTTTCCATCGATAATTTGCATGAATACGTGCTATTCGATGTTTCCAATCGTTTTGCATCGACGGTAGGTAAGGATTCACTTCCCAGCTCCCGCATCGTTCTTTCTATCGATAATTTGCACGAATACGTAATGTTCGATATTTCCAATCGTTTTGCATCAACGGTATGCTTACCTACCGTTGATGCAAAACGATTGGAAACATCGAATGGCACGTATTCGTGCAAATTATCGATGGAAAGAACGATTGCGGGAGCTGGGAAGTGAATCCTTACCTACCGTCGATGCAAAACGATTGGAAACATCGAACATTACGTATTCGTGCAAATTAACGATAGAAAGAACGATTGCGGGAGCTGGGAAGTGAATCCTTACCTACCGTCGATGCAAAACGATTGGAAACATCGAATAGCACGTATTCGTGCAAATTATCGATGGAAAGAACCATTGCGGGAGCTGGGAAGTGAATCCTTACCTACCGTCGATGCAAAACGATTGGATAATTGGCACGAATACGTGATGTTCGATGTTTCCAATCGTTTTGCATCAACGTTAGGTAAGGATGCACTTCCCGGCTCCCGCAATCGTTCTTTCCATCGATAATTTTCACGAATACGTGCTATTCGATGTTTCCAATCGTTTTGCATCGACGGTAGGTAAGGATTCACTTCCCAGCTCCCGCAATCGTTGTTTCTATCGATAATTAGCACGAATACGTAATGTTCGATGTTTTCAATCGTTTTGCATCAACGGTAGGTAAGGATTCACTTCCCGGCTCCCGCAATCGTTCTTACCATCGATAATTTGCACGAATACGTGCTATTCGATGTTTCCAATCGTTTTGCATCGACGGTAGGTAAGGATTCACTTCCCAGCTCCCGCAATCGTTCTTTCTATCGATAATTTGCACGAATACGTTATGTTCGATGTTTCCAATCGTTTTGCATCAACGTTAGGTAAGCATTCACTTCCCGGCTCCCGCAATCGTTCTTTCCATCGATAATTTGCACGAATACGTGCTATTCGATGTTTCCAATCGTTTTGCATCGACGGTAGGTAAGGATTCACTTCCCAGCTCCCGCATCGTTCTTTCTATCGATAATTTGCACGAATACGTAATGTTCGTGTTACGTCCTGGTTTGATTGTTCTCGTTAATTCCTTGATGAACCAATCGAGACGCAACTATATGATTTTATTCTTGTGTGCTTGTGTAGATATCGTTTGTAAATAGTAGGGTACGTTCGCATTTTTGATCGTGACTATTCCCAGGGTAGGGTTAAGTCAACCAGCATCGGGAACGTTGGGATAATAACGATTGTATATTGGTTATTTGTTACCGTATACGTGTAGACGTTGTTATTATTGCGGTGCCTTGTTACGTTCGTGATATGGTCCGTAACGAGGATCGTGAGGTGGAAGGCCATCCACGCATAGACGCTCCGAGGGTAGTTCGATGGTGTAGAGCTTCCAGGCGGGATGCGAACTCGTTCCGAGTTCTCCTTCCTTGTGGCTGTCGGAATGGGGTGTGACCACTCCCAAGAGATGTTGCTTCGTGAGTAGCGGTTTGTAATATGCCCGCACCAAACGACGTACTTGTTCTTTACGACCGGCACGGCGAGTTTTAGCCATCGAGCTTATTTAATTCAGATATGGTTTCTGATTAACAATAGCGACAACTGAATTGTACTGTGCAGGAAAGCCGTGCGTATAACTCGAGCAGATCGTCTTCTCAAAGAGAATACACCAGCGATGCCTGCGTGAACCATGAGCAGATGGTCTTCTCTATGGTTCGTAATAGAATTCAGAGTCCAGCCAGAAAATATTATTTAATGCGAAAAGCTCGATGTCTGGTTTAAGGTACACTCGTAAATGAATTAGAGAACACTGTGTCTAATGAACATGATAACAACTATATTATATCACTTGGTAGTTACACTGGGTTACAAGATTTAATTATAACTAACAACACGAAGTTACTTGGCTGACTCTCGGATCAGAACTGTTTGTGATGTTCTCGGCTGCCTAAGCAGAACTGACTGTGTGTACTCACTATGATTGACGTCGATTATCGATGTGTATGGTCCGACTGCCGTAGCAGAACTGACTTTCCAGTAGCTGCTCAGCTCCTTTTATTCTTATAAAGTGCTGATGCAGCTGGCGACTGTCTGTCGTCACTGGATACTTTGTACGTGGTAACGAATGCTGACGCGACAGTCTCATTGTGTGGTAACGAATGCTGACGCGACAGTCTCATCTCTCCGCGAACGGATGTTGTTGCGACAAGTCCGTCGCTGGGAAGATGCAATCTGATCTGTTCACAAAGTTTCTCGAGGCCAGAATGCAGACGTGCAGGATAATGGAATCGTGCTAATCTTATTCAGCACTTTTATGCTTAATGCTGACTTGGCGTCCATACTTCTGTGCATGCACTTCCAGCAGCGAGAGCTCAGTCTGTTGCGCGACTCTGAACGAGACGGTAGTGTTAGCGACTTACATCAATGGTCGCGCTCCTTCTTATCTTATGTAACTTCGTGGTTCATTGTGGTTACTCAAAAGTCTTTTCCCCTTGATTTAAAAGTGATTTTAATTGAATAAATATATTTGTATTGTAGTTTTTGAGCAATCATACGGAACATTAAAACCGCAGTGCAGCATAAGTGATTTTGTGATATCTGTGATTCCAGATGCCGAATTCTGAGATAGCCGCACCGCGTTTGTTTTGGTGAGTGACTTTTACTTATTTTAAGTGATACCATATAAACGAATCAGTATGTTCACAATTCAACGGCAATATTCCTATATTATATTGTGTTTCTTAATTGAATCCTAGTCAAGGCATAGCTTGGAGTACGTGTAGAACGTGCTGATTCGTTTGAGGTTTATAAATAGACATTGTTACGTTCCGGTCAGTCCCGGGACGTGACACCTTCCCCCTTGGGAAGCAAATTTCTGTAAGAAATTTGCTGAGGTCTGCTTGAATTGTTTAAGTGTTGTTTTTGGTTTGTGTTTTCGCTGCTGATGTTCCTTGGTTGCAAGGTGTCTTCGTTGTGTGACGTTGCGTAACGTCTACTTCCTTCACCTCTTCGGAGTAAGAGATGCGCATGTCAACTCCGTGTGATGTTGATGGATTGGAATCCGTATGCGTAAATTGTATGGAGTCGGTACTCGTGAATAAATGTTTTGGCGGCTGCCTTTCAATACAGTATTTTTTCTTGATGGCAATATAGGCCCTTGATTTTGGAGAGTTTTATTTCCGCGACCTCCCTCAATGTTGCTGCTTGTTCCAGTAATTTTTTAACTTGATGGCGATACCCGCCCTTGATTTTGGAGAGTTTTATTACTTTGACCTCACCCCTAATGTTACTATCAATGCAGTAATTGTTTAACTTGATGCTTGACGCGTATCCCTCTCCTATTTCGGGATTCGCTGTATTACGAACAATCGACGCGTGTATGCGCGAAATTGATGCTGGCTCCGTGGTCGATTTGAAAGTTGAGATCCTAAGATCCCTGTCCTCCTTGATCAGCGGCGAATCATCCACGACGCGAGAATGAACTTGATGGCCCGCAACCTTTATTGACACTTTCCCTAGGGTGGTCAGGTTCGAAGCCGATTTGCCACGTATTTTATCACATCTCGGTCGTTTATACTCGCCGTACTGTTCAGGACTGACTTCTTGATGAGATTTATCTTGAATCCGGAGTACAGCATAAAACTTGTTCCTCATTGTGCAGCTGGGGTGCTATGTCCATAGCGATAATATATGTATATATAATTTTTATAGCGCTTACTCTCGTTGACATTGTTTCTTTGATGATTGATTTCACGATTTGTATTTGTTTCTAAATTGCGCTTCTCTTGTTTCTTTCTTGCGAATTTTCCTTGATATTGAAACTATTGATAAGCTTCTAATCGGAAACTCCCGTTTCCGTTGGTTCTTGATACTTCAGGGTGTTCCCTAATGTATGTAATTGCGAATCCCACGCCCTTCCGGACTGGTGTCGGTTCTTCTACCCTTTTCGCGATACTTTTCTTAACGCACGCGATCGTGTTCTGTCGCGGTCGCAAATAAATCTATATGTAATCTTTCTCGCGATATTCATCCCAACGCATGCGTTCGTGCCCCATGTTCGGGCGCCAAAAATCATCTACTATATGTTACGTCCTGGTTTGATTGTTCTCGTTAATTCCTTGATGAACCAATCGAGACGCAACTATATGATTTTATTCTTGTGTGCTTGTGTAGATATCGTTTGTAAATAGTAGGGTACGTTCGCATTTTTGATC
This sequence comes from Nomada ferruginata, assembly GCA_963583965.1. Classification (NCBI taxonomy): domain Eukaryota; kingdom Metazoa; phylum Arthropoda; class Insecta; order Hymenoptera; family Apidae; genus Nomada; species Nomada ferruginata. The sequence goes on from OY757218.1 coordinate 4,560,258, forward strand.
GTGACTATTCCCAGGGTAGGGTTAAGTCAACCAGCATCGGGAACGTTGGGATAATAACGATTGTATATTGGTTATTTGTTACCGTATACGTGTAGACGTTGTTATTATTGCGGTGCCTTGTTACGTTCGTGATATGGTCCGTAACGAGGATCGTGAGGTGGAAGGCCATCCACGCATAGACGCTCCGAGGGTAGTTCGATGGTGTAGAGCTTCCAGGCGGGATGCGAACTCGTTCCGAGTTCTCCTTCCTTGTGGCTGTCGGAATGGGGTGTGACCACTCCCAAGAGATGTTGCTTCGTGAGTAGCGGTTTGTAATATGCCCGCACCAAACGACGTACTTGTTCTTTACGACCGGCACGGCGAGTTTTAGCCATCGAGCTTATTTAATTCAGATATGGTTTCTGATTAACAATAGCGACAACTGAATTGTACTGTGCAGGAAAGCCGTGCGTATAACTCGAGCAGATCGTCTTCTCAAAGAGAATACACCAGCGATGCCTGCGTGAACCATGAGCAGATGGTCTTCTCTATGGTTCGTAATAGAATTCAGAGTCCAGCCAGAAAATATTATTTAATGCGAAAAGCTCGATGTCTGGTTTAAGGTACACTCGTAAATGAATTAGAGAACACTGTGTCTAATGAACATGATAACAACTATATTATATCACTTGGTAGTTACACTGGGTTACAAGATTTAATTATAACTAACAACACGAAGTTACTTGGCTGACTCTCGGATCAGAACTGTTTGTGATGTTCTCGGCTGCCTAAGCAGAACTGACTGTGTGTACTCACTATGATTGACGTCGATTATCGATGTGTATGGTCCGACTGCCGTAGCAGAACTGACTTTCCAGTAGCTGCTCAGCTCCTTTTATTCTTATAAAGTGCTGATGCAGCTGGCGACTGTCTGTCGTCACTGGATACTTTGTACGTGGTAACGAATGCTGACGCGACAGTCTCATTGTGTGGTAACGAATGCTGACGCGACAGTCTCATCTCTCCGCGAACGGATGTTGTTGCGACAAGTCCGTCGCTGGGAAGATGCAATCTGATCTGTTCACAAAGTTTCTCGAGGCCAGAATGCAGACGTGCAGGATAATGGAATCGTGCTAATCTTATTCAGCACTTTTATGTTTAATGCTGACTTGGCGTCCATACTTCTGTGCATGCACTTCCAGCAGCGAGAGCTCAGTCTGTTGCGCGACTCTGAACGAGACGGTAGTGTTAGCGACTTACATCAATGGTCGCGCTCCTTCTTATCTTATGTAACTTCGTGGTTCATTGTGGTTACTCAAAAGTCTTTTCCCCTTGATTTAAAAGTGATTTTAATTGAATAAATATATTTGTATTGTAGTTTTTGAGCAATCATACGGAACATTAAAACCGCAGTGCAGCATAAGTGATTTTGTGATATCTGTGATTCCAGATGCCGAATTCTGAGATAGCCGCACCGCGTTTGTTTTGGTGAGTGACTTTTACTTATTTTAAGTGATACCATATAAACGAATCATTATGTTCACAATTCAACGGCAATATTCCTATATTATATTGTGTTTCTTAATTGAATCCTAGTCAAGGCATAGCTTGGAGTACGTGTAGAACGTGCTGATTCGTTTGAGGTTTATAAATAGACATTGTTACGTTCCGGTCAGTCCCGGGACGTGACATTCGATATTTCCAATCGTTTTGCATCAACGGTATGCTTACCTACCGTTGATGAAAAACGATTGGAAACATCGAATGGCACGTATTCGTGCAAATTATCGATGGAAAGAACGATTGCGGGAGCTGGGAAGTGAATCCTTACCTACCGTCGATGCAAAACGATTGGAAACATCGAACATTACGTATTCGTGCAAATTATCGATAGAAAGAACGATTGCGGGAGCTGGGAAGTGAATCCTTACCTACCGTCGATGCAAAACGATTGGAAACATCGAATAGCACGTATTCTTGCAAATTATCGATGGAAAGAACGATTGCGGGAGCTGGGAAGTGAATCCTTACCTACCGTCGATGCAAAACGATTGGAAATATCGAACATTACGTATTCGTGCAAATTATCGATAGAAAGAACGATTGCGGGAGCTGGGAAGTGAATCCTTACCTACCGTCGTTGCAAAACGATTGGAAACATCGAACATTACGTATTCGTGCAAATTATCGATGGAAAGAACGATTGCGGGAGCTGGGAAGTGAATCGTTACCTACCGTCGATGCAAAACGATTGGAAACATCGAATATCACGTATTCGTGCCAATTATCCAATCGTTTTGAATCAACGGTAGGTAAGGATTCACTTCCCGGCTCCCGCAATCGTTCTTTCTATGGATAATTTGCACGAATACGTAATGTTCGATGTTTGCAATTGTTTTTCATCGACTGTAGGTAAGGATTCACTTCCCGGCTCCCGCAATCGTTCTTTCCATAGATAATTTGCACGAATACGTGCTATTCGATGTTTCCAATCGTTTTGCATCAACGTTAGGTAAGGATTCACTTCCCAGCTCCCGCAATCGTTCTTTCTATCGATAATTTGCACGAATACGTGATGTTCGGACTTTCCAATCGCATTGAATCAACGGTATGCTTACCTACCGTTGATGCACAACGATTGGAAACATCGAATGGCACGTATTCGTGCAAATTATCGATGGAAAGAACGATTGCGGGAGCTGGGAAGTGAATCGTTACCTACCGTCGATGCAAAACGATTGGAAACATCGAATATCACGTATTCGTGCCAATTATCCAATCGTTTTGCATCAACGGAAGGTAAGGATTCACTTCCCGGCTCCCGCAATCGTTCTTTCCATCGATAATTTGCACGAATACGTTATGTTCGATGTTTCCAATCGTTTTGCATCAACGTTAGGTAAGCATTCACTTCCCGGCTCCCGCAATCGTTCTTTCCATCGATAATTTGCACGAATACGTGCTATTCGATGTTTCCAATCGTTTTGCATCGACGGTAGGTAAGGATTCACTTCCCAGCTCCCGCATCGTTCTTTCTATCGATAATTAGCACGAATACGTAATGTTCGATATTTCCAATCGTTTTGCATCAACGGTATGCTTACCTACCGTTGATGCAAAACGATTGGAAACATCGAATGGCACGTATTCGTGCAAATTATCGATGGAAAGAACCATTGCGGGAGCTGGGAAGTGAATCCTTACCTACCGTCGATGCAAAACGATTGGATAATTGGCACGAATACGTGATGTTCGATGTTTCCAATCGTTTTGCATCAACGTTAGGTAAGGATGCACTTCCCGGCTCCCGCAATCGTTCTTTCCATCGATAATTTTCACGAATACGTGCTATTCGATGTTTCCAATCGTTTTGCATCGACGGTAGGTAAGGATTCACTTCCCAGCTCCCGCAATCGTAGTTTCTATCGATAATTAGCACGAATACGTAATGTTCGATGTTTTCAATCGTTTTGCATCAACGGTAGGTAAGGATTCACTTCCCGGCTCCCGCAATCGTTCTTACCATCGATAATTTGCACGAATACGTGCTATTCGATGTTTCCAATCGTTTTGCATCGACGGTAGGTAAGGATTCACTTCCCAGCTCCCGCAATCGTTCTTTCTATCGATAATTTGCACGAATACGTTATGTTCGATGTTTCCAATCGTTTTGCATCAACGTTAGGTAAGCATTCACTTCCCGGCTCCCGCAATCGTTCTTTCCATCGATAATTTGCACGAATACGTGCTATTCGATGTTTCCAATCGTTTTGCATCGACGGTAGGTAAGGATTCACTTCCCAGCTCCCGCATCGTTCTTTCTATCGATAATTTGCACGAATACGTAATGTTCGATATTTCCAATCGTTTTGCATCAACGGTATGCTTACCTACCGTTGATGCAAAACGATTGGAAACATCGAATGGCACGTATTCGTGCAAATTATCGATGGAAAGAACGATTGCGGGAGCTGGGAAGTGAATCCTTACCTACCGTCGATGCAAAACGATTGGAAACATCGAACATTACGTATTCGTGCAAATTATCGATAGAAAGAACGATTGCGGGAGCTGGGAAGTGAATCCTTACCTACCGTCGATGCAAAACGATTGGAAACATCGAATAGCACGTATTCTTGCAAATTATCGATGGAAAGAACGATTGCGGGAGCTGGGAAGTGAATCCTTACCTACCGTCGTTGCAAAACGATTGGAAACATCGAACATTACGTATTCGTGCAAATTATCGATGGAAAGAACGATTGCGGGAGCTGGGAAGTGAATCGTTACCTACCGTCGATGCAAAACGATTGGAAACATCGAATATCACGTATTCGTGCCAATTATCCAATCGTTTTGAATCAACGGTAGGTAAGGATTCACTTCCCGGCTCCCGCAATCGTTCTTTCTATGGATAATTTGCACGAATACGTAATGTTCGATGTTTGCAATTGTTTTTCATCGACTGTAGGTAAGGATTCACTTCCCGGCTCCCGCAATCGTTCTTTCCATAGATAATTTGCACGAATACGTGCTATTCGATGTTTCCAATCGTTTTGCATCAACGTTAGGTAAGGATTCACTTCCCAGCTCCCGCAATCGTTCTTTCTATCGATAATTTGCACGAATACGTGATGTTCGGACTTTCCAATCGCATTGAATCAACGGTATGCTTACCTACCGTTGATGCACAACGATTGGAAACATCGAATGGCACGTATTCGTGCAAATTATCGATGGAAAGAACGATTGCGGGAGCTGGGAAGTGAATCCTTACCTACCGTCGATGCAAAACGATTGGAAACATCGAACATTACGTATTCGTGCAAATTATCGATAGAAAGAACGATTGCGGGAGCTGGGAAGTGAATCCTTACCTACCGTCGATGCAAAACGATTGGAAACATCGAATAGCACGTATTCTTGCAAATTATCGATGGAAAGAACGATTGCGGGAGCTGGGAAGTGAATCCTTACCTACCGCCGATGCAAAACGATTGGAAATATCGAACATTACGTATTCGTGCAAATTATCGATAGAAAGAACGATTGCGGGAGCTGGGAAGTGAATCCTTACCTACCGTCGTTGCAAAACGATTGGAAACATCGAACATTACGTATTCGTGCAAATTATCGATGGAAAGAACGATTGCGGGAGCTGGGAAGTGAATCGTTACCTACCGTCGATGTAAAACGATTGGAAACATCGAATATCACGTATTCGTGCCAATTATCCAATCGTTTTGCATCAACGGAAGGTAAGGATTCACTTCCCGGCTCCCGCAATCGTTCTTTCCATCGATAATTTGCACGAATACGTTATGTTCGATGTTTCCAATCGTTTTGCATCAACGTTAGGTAAGCATTCACTTCCCGGCTCCCGCAATCGTTCTTTCCATCGATAATTTGCACGAATACGTGCTATTCGATGTTTCCAATCGTTTTGCATCGACGGTAGGTAAGGATTCACTTCCCAGCTCCCGCATCGTTCTTTCTATCGATAATTAGCACGAATACGTAATGTTCGATATTTCCAATCGTTTTGCATCAACGGTATGCTTACCTACCGTTGATGCAAAACGATTGGAAACATCGAATGGCACGTATTCGTGCAAATTATCGATGGAAAGAACCATTGCGGGAGCTGGGAAGTGAATCCTTACCTACCGTCGATGCAAAACGATTGGAAACATCGAATAGCACGTATTCTTGCAAATTATCGATGGAAAGAACGATTGCGGGAGCTGGGAAGTGAATCCATACCTACCGTCGATGCAAAACGATTGGAAATATCGAACATTACGTATTCGTGCCAATTATCGATAGAAAGAACGATTGCGGGAGCCGGGAAGTGAATCCTTACCTAACGTCGATGCAAAACGATTGGAAACATCGAATAGCACGTATTCGTGCAAATTATCGATGGAAAGAACGATTGCGGGAGCCGGGAAGTGAATCCTTACCTAACGTTGATGCAAAACGATTGGAAACATCGAACATCACGTATTCGTGCCAATTATCCAATCGTTTTGCATCGACGGTAGGTAAGGATTCACTTCCCAGTTCCCGCAATCGATCTTTCTATCGATAATTTGCACGAATACGTGATGTTCGATGTTTCCAATCGTTTTGCATCGACGGTAGGTAAGGATTCACTTCCCGGCTCCCGCAATCGTTCTTTCTATCGATAATTGGCACGAATACGTGATGTTCGATGTTTCCAATCGTTTTTCATTGGCGGTAGGTAAGGATTCACTTCCCGGCTCCCGCAATCGTTCTTTCCATCGATAATTTGCACGAATACGTGCTATTCGATGTTTCCAATCGTTTTGCATCAACGGTAGGTAACGATTCACTTCCCAGCTCCCGCAATCGTTCTTTCCATCGATAATTTGCACGAATACGTAATGTTCGATGTTTCCAATCGTTTTGCAACGACGGTAGGTAAGGATTCACTTCCCAGCTCCCGCAATCGTTCTTTCTATCGATAATTTGCACGAATACGTAATGTTCGATATTTCCAATTGTTTTGCATCGACGGTAGGTAAGGATTCACTTCCCAGCTCCCGCAATCGTTCTTTCCATCGATAATTTGCACGAATACGTGCTATTCGATGTTTCCAATCGTTTTGCATCGACGGTAGGTAAGGATTCACTTCCCAGCTCCCGCAATCGTTCTGTCTATCGATAATTTGCACGAATACGTAATGTTCGATGTTTCCAATCGTTTTGCATCGACGGTAAGTAAGGATTCACTTCCCAGCTCCCGCAATCGTTCTTTCCATCGATAATTTGCACGAATACGTGCCATTCGATGTTTCCAATCGTTTTGCATCAACGGTAGGTAAGCATACCGTTGATGCAAAACGATTGGAAATATCGAACATTACGTATTCGTGCAAATTATCAATAGAAAGAACGATGCGGGAGCTGGGAAGTGAATCCTTACCTACCGTCGATGCAAAACGATTGGAAACATCGAATAGCACGTATTCGTGCAAATTATCGATGGAAAGAACGATTGCGGGAGCCGGGAAGTGAATGCTTACCTAACATTGATGCAAAACGATTGGAAACATCGAACATAACGTATTCGTGCAAATTATCGATAGAAAGAACGATTGCGGGAGCTGGGACGTGAATCCTTACCTACCGTCGATGCAAAACGATTGGAAACATCGAATAGCACGTATTCGTGCAAATTATCGATGGTAAGAACGATTGCGGGAGCCGGGAGGTGAATCCTTACCTACCGTTGATGCAAAACGATTGAAAACATCGAACATTACGTATTCGTGCTAATTATCGATAGAAACAACGATTGCGGGAGCTGGGAAGTGAATCCTTACCTACCGTTGATGCAAAACGATTGGAAACCTCGAATAGCACGTATTCGTGCAAATTATCGATGGAAAGAACGATTGCGGGAGCCGGGAAGTGAATCCTTACCTACCGTCAATGAAAAACGATTGGAAACATCGAACATCACGTATTCGTGCAAATAATCGATAGAAAGAACGATTGCGGGAGCTGGGAAGTGAATCCTTACCTACAGTCGATGCAAAACGATTGCAAACATCGAACATTACGTATTCGTGCAAATTATCCATAGAAATATCGATTGCGGGAGCTGGGAAGTGAATACTTACCTACCGTTGATGCAAAACGATTGGAAACATCGAATAGCACGTATTCGTGCAAATTATCGATGGTAAGAACGATTGCGGGAGCCGGGAAGTGAATCCTTACCTACCGTTGATGCAAAACGATTGAAAACATCGAACATTACGTATTCGTGCTAATTATCCATAGAAAGATCGATTGCGGGAGCTGGGAAGTGAATACTTACCTACCGTTGATGCAAAACGATTGGAAACATCGAATAGCACGTATTCGTGCAAATTATCGATGGTAAGAACGATTGCGGGAGCCGGGAAGTGAATCCTTACCTACCGTTGATGCAAAACGATTGAAAACATCGAACATTACGTATTCGTGCTAATTATCGATAGAAAGAACGATTGCGGGAGCTGGGAAGTGAATCCTTACCTACCGTCGATGCAAAACGATTGGAAACATCGAATAGCACGTATTCGTGCAAATTATCGATGGAAAGAACGATTGCGGGAACCGGGAAGTGAATCCTTACCTAACGTTGATGCAAAACGATTGGAAACATCGAACATCACGTATTCGTGCCAATTATCGATGGAAAGAACGATTGCGGGAGCCGGGAAGTGAATGCTTACCTAACATTGATGCAAAACGATTGGAAACATCGAACATAACGTATTCGTGCAAATTATCGATAGAAAGAACGATTGCGGGAGCTGGGACGTGAATCCTTACCTACCGTCGATGCAAAACGATTGGAAACATCGAATAGCACGTATTCGTGCAAATTATCGATGGTAAGAACGATTGCGGGAGCCGGGAGGTGAATCCTTACCTACCGTTGATGCAAAACGATTGAAAACATCGAACATTACGTATTCGTGCTAATTATCGATAGAAACAACGATTGCGGGAGCTGGGAAGTGAATCCTTACCTACCGTTGATGCAAAACGATTGGAAACCTCGAATAGCACGTATTCGTGCAAATTATCGATGGAAAGAACGATTGCGGGAGCCGGGAAGTGAATCCTTACCTACCGTCAATGAAAAACGATTGGAAACATCGAACATCACGTATTCGTGCAAATAATCGATAGAAAGAACGATTGCGGGAGCTGGGAAGTGAATCCTTACCTACAGTCGATGCAAAACGATTGCAAACATCGAACATTACGTATTCGTGCAAATTATCCATAGAAATATCGATTGCGGGAGCTGGGAAGTGAATACTTACCTACCGTTGATGCAAAACGATTGGAAACATCGAATAGCACGTATTCGTGCAAATTATCGATGGTAAGAACGATTGCGGGAGCCGGGAAGTGAATCCTTACCTACCGTTGATGCAAAACGATTGAAAACATCGAACATTACGTATTCGTGCTAATTATCCATAGAAAGATCGATTGCGGGAGCTGGGAAGTGAATACTTACCTACCGTTGATGCAAAACGATTGGAAACATCGAATAGCACGTATTCGTGCAAATTATCGATGGTAAGAACGATTGCGGGAGCCGGGAAGTGAATCCTTACCTACCGTTGATGCAAAACGATTGAAAACATCGAACATTACGTATTCGTGCTAATTATCGATAGAAAGAACGATTGCGGGAGCTGGGAAGTGAATCCTTACCTACCGTCGATGCAAAACGATTGGAAACATCGAATAGCACGTATTCGTGCAAATTATCGATGGAAAGAACGATTGCGGGAACCGGGAAGTGAATCCTTACCTAACGTTGATGCAAAACGATTGGAAACATCGAACATCACGTATTCGTGCCAATTATCGATAGAAAGAACGATTGCGGGAGCCGGGAAGTGAATCCTTACCTAACGTCGATGCAAAACGATTGGAAACATCGAATAGCACGTATTCGTGCAAATTATCGATGGAAAGAACGATTGCGGGAGCCGGGAAGTGAATCCTTACCTAACGTTGATGCAAAACGATTGGAAACATCGAACATCACGTATTCGTGCCAATTATCCAATCGTTTTGCATCGACGGTAGGTAAGGATTCACTTCCCAGTTCCCGCAATCGATCTTTCTATCGATAATTTGCACGAATACGTGATGTTCGATGTTTCCAATCGTTTTGCATCGACGGTAGGTAAGGATTCACTTCCCGGCTCCCGCAATCGTTCTTTCTATCGATAATTGGCACGAATACGTGATGTTCGATGTTTCCAATCGTTTTTCATTGGCGGTAGGTAAGGATTCACTTCCCGGCTCCCGCAATCGTTCTTTCCATCGATAATTTGCACGAATACGTGCTATTCGATGTTTCCAATCGTTTTGCATCAACGGTAGGTAACGATTCACTTCCCAGCTCCCGCAATCGTTCTTTCCATCGATAATTTGCACGAATACGTAATGTTCGATGTTTCCAATCGTTTTGCAACGACGGTAGGTAAGGATTCACTTCCCAGCTCCCGCAATCGTTCTTTCTATCGATAATTTGCACGAATACGTAATGTTCGATATTTCCAATTGTTTTGCATCGACGGTAGGTAAGGATTCACTTCCCAGCTCCCGCAATCGTTCTTTCCATCGATAATTTGCACGAATACGTGCTATTCGATGTTTCCAATCGTTTTGCATCGATGGTAGGTAAGGATTCACTTCCCAGCTCCCGCAATCGTTCTGTCTATCGATAATTTGCACGAATACGTAATGTTCGATGTTTCCAATCGTTTTGCATCGACGGTAAGTAAGGATTCACTTCCCAGCTCCCGCAATCGTTCTTTCCATCGATAATTTGCACGAATACGTGCCATTCGATGTTTCCAATCCTTTTGCATCAACGGTATGCTTACCTACCGTTGATGCAAAACGATTGGAAATATCGAACATTACGTATTCGTGCAAATTATCGATAGAAAGAAGGATGCAGGAGCTGGGAAGTGAATCCTTACCTACCGTCGATGCAAAACGATTGGAAACATCGAATAGCACGTATTCGTGCAAATTATCGATGGAAAGAACGATTGCGGGAGCCGGGAAGTGAATGCTTACCTAACGTTGATGCAAAACGATTGGAAACATCGAACATAACGTATTCGTGCAAATTATCGATAGAAAGAACGATTGCGGGAGCTGGGACGTGAATCCTTACCTACCGTCGATGCAAAACGATTGGAAACATCGAATAGCACGTATTCGTGCAAATTATCGATGGTAAGAACGATTGCGGGAGCCGGGAAGTGAATCCTTACCTACCGTTGATGCAAAACGATTGAAAACATCGAACATTACGTATTCGTGCTAATTATCTATGGAAAGAACGATTGCGGGAGCCGGGAAGTGAATCCTTACCTACAGTCGATGAAAAACAATTGCAAACATCGAACATTACGTATTCGTGCATATTATCCATAGAAAGAACGATTGCGGGAGCTGGGAAGTGAATACTTACCTACCGTTGATGCAAAACGATTGGAAACATCGAATAGCACGTATTCGTGCAAATTATCGATGGTAAGAACGATTGCGGGAGCCAGGAAGTGAATCCTTACCTACCGTTGATGCAAAACGATTGAAAACATCGAACATTACGTATTCGTGCTAATTATCGATAGAAAGAACGATTGCGGGAGCTGGGAAGTGAATCCTTACCTACCGTCGATGCAAAACGATTGGAAACATCGAATAGCACGTATTCGTGCAAATTATCGATGGAAAGAACGATTGCGGGAGCCGGGAAGTGAATCCTTACCTACCGTCGATGCAAAACGATTGGATAATTGGCACGAATACGTGATGTTCGATGTTTCCAATCGTTTTGCATCGACGGTAGGTAAGGATTCACTTCCCAGCTCCCGCAATCGTTCTTTCTATCGATAATTTGCACGAATACGTAATGTTCGATGTTTCCAATCGTTTTGCATCGACGGTAGGTAAGGATTCACTTCCCAGCTCCCGCAATCGTTCTTTCCATCGATAATTTGCACGAATACGTGCCATTCGATGTTTCCAATCGTTTTGCATCAACGGTAGGTAAGCATACCGTTGAGCTGGGAAGTGAATCCTTACCTACCGTCGATGCAAAACGATTGGAAACATCGAACATCACGTATTCGTGCCAATTATCCAATCGTTTTGCATCGACGGTAGGTAAGGATTCACTTCCCGGCTCCCGCAATCGTTCTTTCCATCGATAATTTGCACGAATACGTGCTATTCGATGTTTCCAATCGTTTTGCATCGACGGTAGGTAAGGATTCACTTCCCAGCTCCCGCAATCGTTCTTTCTATCGATAATTAGCACGAATACGTAATGTTCGATGTTTTCAATCGTTTTGCATCAACGGTAGGTAAGGATTCACTTCCTGGCTCCCGCAATCGTTCTTACCATCGATAATTTGCACGAATACGTGCTATTCGATGTTTCCAATCGTTTTGCATCAACGGTATGCTTACCTACCGTTGATGTAAAACGATTGGAAACATCGAATGGCACGTATTCGTGCAAATTATCGATGGAAAGAACGATTGCGGGAGCTGGGAAGTGAATCCTTACCTACCGTCGATGCAAAACGATTGGATAATTGGCACGAATACGTGATGTTCGATGTTTCCAATCGTTTTGCATCGACGGTAGGTAAGGATTCACTTCCCAGCTCCCGCATCGTTCTTTCTATCGATAATTTGCACGAATACGTAATGTTCGATATTTCCAATCGTTTTGCATCAACGGTATGCTTACCTACCGTTGATGCAAAACGATTGGAAACATCGAATGGCACGTATTCGTGCAAATTATCGATAGAAAGAACGATGCGGGAGCTGGGAAGTGAATCCTTACCTACCGTCGATGCAAAACGATTGGAAACATCGAATAGCACGTATTCGTGCAAATTATCGATGGAAAGAACGATTGCGGGAGCCGGGAAGTGAATGCTTACCTAACGTTGATGCAAAACGATTGGAAACATCGAACATAACGTATTCGTGCAAATTATCGATAGAAAGAACGATTGCGGGAGCTGGGAAGTGAATCCTTACCTACCGGCGATGCAAAACGATTGGAAACATCGAATAGCACGTATTCGTGCAAATTATCGATGGTAAGAACGATTGCGGGAGCCGGGAAGTGGATCCTTACCTAACGTTGATGCAAAACGATTGGAAACATCGAACATCACGTATTCGTGCAAATTATCGATAGAAAGAACGATTGCGGGAGCTGGGAAGTGAATCCTTACCTACCGTTGATGCAAAACGATTGGAAACATCGAATAGCACGTATTCGTGCAAATTATCGATGGAAAGAAAGATTGCGGGAGCCGGGAAGTGAATCCTTACCTACCGTCAATGAAAAACGATTGGAAACATCGAACATCACGTATTCGTGCCAATTATCGATAGAAAGAACGATTGCGGGAGCCGGGAAGTGAATCCTTACCTAACGTCGATGCAAAACGATTGGAAACATCGAATAGCACGTATTCGTGCAAATTATCGATGGAAAGAACGATTGCGGGAGCCGGGAAGTGGATCCTTACCTAACGTTGATGCAAAACGATTGGAAACATCGAACATCACGTATTCGTGCAAATTATCGATAGAAAGAACGATTGCGGGAGCTGGGAAGTGAATCCTTACCTACAGTCGATGCAAAACGATTGCAAACATCGAACATTACGTATTCGTGCAAATTATCCATAGAAAGAACGATTGCGGGAGCTGGGAAGTGAATACTTACCTACCGTTAATGCAAAACGATTGGAAACATCGAATAGCACGTATTCGTGCAAATTATCGACGGTAAGAACGATTGCGGGAGCCGGGAAGTGAATCCTTACCTAACGTTGATGCAAAACGATTGGAAACATCGAACATCACGTATTCGTGCCAATTATCCAATCGTTTTGCATCGACGGTAGGTAAGGATTCACTTCCCCGGTCCCGCAATCGATCTTTCTATCGATAATTTGCACGAATACGTGATGTTCGATGTTTCCAATCGTTTTGCATCGAGGGTAGGTAAGGATTCACTTCCCGGCTCCCGCAATCGTTCTTACCATCGATAATTTGCACGAATACGTGCTATTCGATGTTTCCAATCGTTTTGCATCAACGTTAGGTAAGGATTCACTTCCCGGCTCCCGCAATCGTTCTTTCCATCGATAATTTGCACGAATACGTGCTATTCGATGTTTCCAATCGTTTTGCATCGACGGTAGGTAAGGATTCACTTCCCAGCTCCCGCAATCGTTGTTTCTATCGATAATTAGCACGAATACGTAATGTTCGATTTTTCAATCGTTTTGCATCAACGGTAGGTAAGGATTCACTTCCCGGCTCCCGCAATCGTTCTTACCATCGATAATTTGCACGAATACGTGCTATTCGATGTTTCCAATCGTTTTGCATCAACGGTAGGTTAGTATTCACTTCCCAGCTCCCGCAAACGTTCTTTCTATGGATAATTTACACGAATACGTAATGTTCGATGTTTGCAATCGTTTTGCATCAACGTTAGGTAAGGATTCACTTCCCAGCTCCCGCAATCGTTCTTTCTATGGATAATTTGCACGAATACGTAATGTTCGATGTTTGCAATTGTTTTTCATCGACTGTAGGTAAGGATTCACTTCCCGGCTCCCGCAATCGTTCTTTCCATAGATAATTTGCACGAATACGTGCTATTCGATGTTTCCAATCGTTTTGCATCAACGTTAGGTAAGGATTCACTTCCCAGCTCCCGCAATCGTTCTTTCTATCGATAATTTGCACGAATACGTTATGTTCGGAATTTCCAATCGCTTTGAATCAACGGTATGCTTACCTACCGTTGATGCACAACGATTGGAAACATCGAATGGCACGTATTCGTGCAAATTATCGATGGAAAGAACCATTGCGGGAGCTGGGAAGTGAATCCTTACCTACCGTCGATGCAAAACGATTGGAAACATCGAACATTACGTATTCGTGCTAATTATCGATAGAAACAACGATTGCGGGAGCTGGGAAGTGAATCCTTACCTACCGTCGATGCAAAACGATTGGAAACATCGAATAGCACGTATTCGTGCAAATTATCTATGGAAAGAACGATTGCGGGAGCCGGGAAGTGAATCCTTACCTACAGTCGATGAAAAACAATTGCAAACATCGAACATTACGTATTCGTGCAAATTATCGATGGAAAGAACGATTGCGGGAGCTGGGAAGTGAATCCTTACCTAACGTTGATGCAAAACGATTGGAAACATCGAACATCACGTATTCGTGCCAATTATCCAATCGTTTTGCATCGACGGTAGGTAAGGATTCACTTCCCAGGTCCCGCAATCGATCTTTCTATCGATAATTTGCACGAATACGTGATGTTCGATGTTTCCAATCGTTTTGCATCGACGGTAGGTAAGGATTCACTTCCCGGCTCCCGCAATCGTTCTTACCATCGATAATTTGCACGAATACGTGCTATTCGATGTTTCCAATCGTTTTGCATCAACGTTAGGTAAGGATTCACTTCCCGGCTCCCGCAATCGTTCTTTCCATCGATAATTTGCACGAATACGTGCTATTCGATGTTTCCAATCGTTTTGCATCGACGGTAGGTAAGGATTCACTTCCCAGCTCCCGCAATCGTTGGTTCTATCGATAATTAGCACGAATACGTAATGTTCGATTTTTCAATCGTTTTGCATCAACGGTAGGTAAGGATTCACTTCCCGGCTCCCGCAATCGTTCTTACCATCGATAATTTGCACGAATACGTGCTATTCGATGTTTCCAATCGTTTTGCATCAACGGTAGGTAAGTATTCACTTCCCAGCTCCCGCAAACGTTCTTTCTATGGATAATTTACACGAATACGTAATGTTCGATGTTTGCAATCGTTTTGCATCAACGTTAGGTAAGGATTCACTTCCCAGCTCCCGCAATCGTTCTTTCTATCGATAATTTGCACGAATACGTGATGTTCGATATTTCCAATCGTTTTGCATCAACGTTAGGTAAGGATTCACATCCCGGCTCCCGCAATCGTTCTTACCATCGATAATTTGCACGAATACGTGCTATTCGATGTTTCCAATCGTTTTGCATCAACGGTAGGTAAGTATTCACTTCCCAGCTCCGGCAAACGTTCTTTCTATGGATAATTTGCACGAATACGTAATGTTCGATGTTTGCAATCGTTTTGCATCAACGGTAGGTAAGGATTCACTTCCCGGCTCCCGCAATCGTTCTTACCATCGATAATTTGCACGAATACGTGCTATTCGATGTTTCCAATCGTTTTGCATCAACGGTAGGTAAGTATTCACTTCCCAGCTCCCGCAATCGTTCTTTCTATGGATAATTTGCACGAATACGTAATGTTCGATGTTTGCAATTGTTTTTCATCGACTGTAGGTAAGGATTCACTTCCCGGCTCCCGCAATCGTTCTTTCCATAGATAATTTGCACGAATACGTGCTATTCGATGTTTCCAATCGTTTTGCATCAACGTTAGGTAAGGATTCACTTCCCAGCTCCCGCAATCGTTCTTTCTATCGATAATTTGCACGAATACGTTATGTTCGGAATTTCCAATCGCTTTGAATCAACGGTATGCTTACCTACCGTTGATGCACAACGATTGGAAACATCGAATGGCACGTATTCGTGCAAATTATCGATGGAAAGAACCATTGCGGGAGCTGGGAAGTGAATCCTTACCTACCGTCGATGCAAAACGATTGGAAACATCGAACATTACGTATTCGTGCTAATTATCGATAGAAACAACGATTGCGGGAGCTGGGAAGTGAATCGTTACCTACCGTCGATGCAAAACGATTGGAAACATCGAATAGCACGTATTCGTGCAAATTATCGATAGAAAGAACGATTGCGGGAGCTGGGAAGTGAATCCTTACCTACCGTCGTTGCAAAACGATTGGAAACATCGAACATTACGTATTCGTGCAAATTATCATTGGAAAGAACGATTGCGGGAGCTGGGAAGTGAATCGTTACCTACCGTCGATGCAAAACGATTGGAAACATCGAATATCACGTATTCGTGCCAATTATCCAATCGTTTTGCATCAACGGTAGGTAAGGAATCACTTCCCGGCTCCCGCAATCGTTCTTTCTATGGATAATTTGCACGAATACGTAATGTTCGATGTTTGCAATTGTTTTTCATCGACTGTAGGTAAGGATTCACTTCCCGGCTCCCGCAATCGTTCTTTCCATCGATAATTTGCACGAATACGTGGTGTTCGATGTTTCCAATCGTTTTGCATCAACGTTAGGTAAGTATTCACTTCCCAGCTCCCGCAATCGTTCTTTCTATGGATAATTTGCACGAATACGTGCTATTCGATGTTTGCAATCGTTTTGCATCGACGGTAGGTAAGGATTCACTTCCCAGCTCCCGCAATCGTTCTTTCTATCGATAATTTGCACGAATACGTGCTATTCGATGTTTCCAATCGTTTTGCATCAACGTTAGGTAAGGATTCACTTCCCAGCTCCTGCAATCGTTCTTTCTATCGATAATTTGCACGAATACGTGATGTTCGGAATTTCCAATCGTTTTGAATCAACGGTATGCTTACCTACCGTTGATGCACAACGATTGGAAACATCGAATGGCACGTATTCGTGCAAATTATCGATGGAAAGAACGATTGCGGGAGCTGGGAAGTGAATCCTTACCTACCGTCGTTGCAAAACGATTGGAAACATCGAACATTACGTATTCGTGCAAATTATCGATGGAAAGAACGATTGCGGGAGCTGGGAAGTGAATCCTTACCTACCGTCGTTGCAAAACGATTGGAAACATCGAACATTACGTATTCGTGCAAATTATCGATGGAAAGAACGATTGCGGGAGCTGGGAAGTGAATCCTTACCTACCGTCGATGCAAAACGATTGGAAACATCGAATATCACGTATTCGTGCCAATTATCCAATCGTTTTGCATCAACGGTAGGTAAGGAATCACTTCCCGGCTCCCGCAATCGTTCTTTCCATCGATAATTTGCACGAATACGTGGTGTTCGATGTTTCCAACCGTTTTGCATCAACGTTAGGTAAGTATTCACTTCCCAGCTCCCGCAATCGTTCTTTCTATGGATAATTTGCACGAATACGTGCTATTCGATGTTTGAAATCGTTTTGCATCGACGGTAGGTAAGGATTCACATCCCAGCTCCCGCAATCGTTCTTTCCATCGATAATTTGCACGAATACGTGCCATTCGATGTTTCCAATCGTTTTGCATCAACGGTAGGTAAGCATACCGTCGATGCAAAACGATTGGAAACATCGAACATTACGTATTCGTGCAAATTATCGATAGAAAGAACGATTGCGGGAGCTGGGAAGTGAATCCTTACCTACCGTCGATGCAAAACGATTGGAAACATCGAATAGCACGTATTCGTGCAAATTATCGATGGAAAGAACGATTGCGGGAGCCGGGAAGTGGATCCTTACCTAACGTTGATGCAAAACGATTGGAAACATCGAACATCACGTATTCGTGCAAATTATCGATAGAAAGAACGATTGCGGGAGCTGGGAAGTGAATCCTTACCTACCGTTGATGCAAAACGATTGGAAACATCGAATAGCACGTATTCGTGCAAATTATCGATGGAAAGAACGATTGCGGAAGCCGGGAAGTGAATCCTTACCTACCGTCAATGAAAAACGATTGGAAACATCGAACATCACGTATTCGTGCAAATTATCGATAGAAAGAACGATTGCGGGAGCTGCGAAGTGAATCCTTACCTACAGTCGATGCAAAACGATTGCAAACATCGAACATTACGTATTCGTGCAAATTATCCATAGAAAGAACGATTGCGGGAACATCGAGTTATACGCACGACTTTCCTACACAGTACAATTCAGTTGTCGCTATTGTTAATCAGAAACCATATTTGAATTAAATAAGCTCAATGGCCAAACCTCGTCGCGCCGGTCGTAAAGAACAAGTACGTCGTTTGGTGCGGGCATATTACAAACCGCTACTCGTGAAGCAACATCTCTTGGGAGTGGTCACACCCCATTCCGACAGCCACAAGGAAGGAGAACTCGGAATTAGTTCGCATCCCGCCTGGAAGCTCTACACCATCGAACTACCCTCGGAGCGTCTATGCGTGGATGGCCTTCCACCTCACGATCCTCGTTACGGACCATATCACGAACGTAACAAGGCACCGCAATAATAACAACGACTACACGTATACGGTAACAAATAACCAATATACAATCGTTATTATCCCAACGTTCCCGATGCTTGTTGACTTAACCCTACCCTGGGAATAGTCACGATCAAAAATGCGAACGTACCCTACTATTTACAAACGATATCTACACAAGTATGAAGAATAAAATCATATAGTTGCGTCTCGATTGGTTCATCAAGGAATTAACGAGAACAATCAACCCAGGACGTAACAGCATCAACGTTAGGTAAGGATCCACTTCCCGGCTCCCGCAATCGTTCTTTCCATCGATAATTTGCACGAATACGTGATGTTCGATGTTTCCAATCGTTTTGCATCAACGTTAGGTAAGGATTCACTTCCCGGCTCCCGCAATCGTTCTTTCCATCGATAATTTGCACGAATACGTGCTATTCGATGTTTCCAATCGTTTTGCATCGACGTTAGGTAAGGATTCACTTCCCGGCTCCCGCAATCGTTCTTTCTATCGATAATTGGCACGAATACGTGATGTTCGATGTTACCAATCGTTTTGCATCCACGTTAGGTAAGTATTCACTTCCCGGTTCCCGCAATCGTTCTTTCCATCGATAATTTGCACGAATACGTGCTATTCGATGTTTCCAATCGTTTTGCATCGACGGTAGGTAAGGATTCACTTCCCAGCTCCCGCAATCGTTCTTTCTATCGATAATTAGCACGAATACGTAATGTTCGATGTTTGCAATCGTTTTGCATCGACTGTAGGTAAGGATTCACTTCCCAGCTCCCGCAATCGTTCTTTCTATCGATAATTTGCACGAATACGTGATGTTCGATGTTTCCAATCGTTTTGCATCAACGTTAGGTAAGGATTCACTTCCCGGCTCCCGCAATCGTTCTTTCCATCGATAATTTGCACGAATACGTGCTATTCGATGTTTCCAATCGTTTTGCATCGACGTTAGGTAAGGATTCACTTCCCGGCTCCCGCAATCGTTCTTTCCATCGATAATTTGCACGAATACGTGCTATTCGATGTTACCAATCGTTTTGCATCCACGTTAGGTAAGTATTCACTTCCCGGTTCCCGCAATCGTTCTTTCCATCGATAATTTGCACGAATACGTGCTATTCGATGTTTCCAATCGTTTTGCATCGACGGTAGGTAAGGATTCACTTCCCAGCTCCCGCAATCGTTCTGTCTATCGATAATTTGCACGAATACGTAATGTTCGATGTTTCCAATCGTTTTGCATCGACGGTAAGTAAGGATTCACTTCCCAGCTCCCGCAATCGTTCTTTCCATCGATAATTTGCACGAATACGTGCCATTCGATGTTTCCAATCGATTTGCATCAACGGTATGCTTACCTACCGTTGATGCAAAACGATTGGAAATATCGAACATTACGTATTCGTGCAAATTATCGATAGAAAGAAGGATGCAGGAGCTGGGAAGTGAATCCTTACCTACCGTCGATGCAAAACGATTGGAAACATCGAATAGCACGTATTCGTGCAAATTATCGATGGAAAGAACGATTGCGGGAGCCGGGAAGTGAATGCTTACCTAACGTTGATGCAAAACGATTGGAAACATCGAACATAACGTATTCGTGCAAATTATCGATAGAAAGAACGATTGCGGGAGCTGGGACGTGAATCCTTACCTACCGTCGATGCAAAACGATTGGAAACATCGAATAGCACGTATTCGTGCAAATTATCGATGGTAAGAACGATTGCGGGAGCCGGGAAGTGAATCCTTACCTACCGTTGATGCAAAACGATTGAAAACATCGAACATTACGTATTCGTGCTAATTATCTATGGAAAGAACGATTGCGGGAGCCGGGAAGTGAATCCTTACCTACAGTCGATGAAAAACAATTGCAAACATCGAACATTACGTATTCGTGCATATTATCCATAGAAAGAACGATTGCGGGAGCTGGGAAGTGAATACTTACCTACCGTTGATGCAAAACGATTGGAAACATCGAATAGCACGTATTCGTGCAAATTATCGATGGTAAGAACGATTGCGGGAGCCAGGAAGTGAATCCTTACCTACCGTTGATGCAAAACGATTGAAAACATCGAACATTACGTATTCGTGCTAATTATCGATAGAAAGAACGATTGCGGGAGCTGGGAAGTGAATCCTTACCTACCGTCGATGCAAAACGATTGGAAACATCGAATAGCACGTATTCGTGCAAATTATCGATGGAAAGAACGATTGCGGGAGCCGGGAAGTGAATCCTTACCTACCGTCGATGCAAAACGATTGGATAATTGGCACGAATACGTGATGTTCGATGTTTCCAATCGTTTTGCATCGACGGTAGGTAAGGATTCACTTCCCAGCTCCCGCAATCGTTCTTTCTATCGATAATTTGCACGAATACGTAATGTTCGATGTTTCCAATCGTTTTGCATCGACGGTAGGTAAGGATTCACTTCCCAGCTCCCGCAATCGTTCTTTCCATCGATAATTTGCACGAATACGTGCCATTCGATGTTTCCAATCGTTTTGCATCAACGGTAGGTAAGCATACCGTTGAGCTGGGAAGTGAATCCTTACCTACCGTCGATGCAAAACGATTGGAAACATCGAACATCACGTATTCGTGCCAATTATCCAATCGTTTTGCATCGACGGTAGGTAAGGATTCACTTCCCGGCTCCCGCAATCGTTCTTTCCATCGATAATTTGCACGAATACGTGCTATTCGATGTTTCCAATCGTTTTGCATCGACGGTAGGTAAGGATTCACTTCCCAGCTCCCGCAATCGTTCTTTCTATCGATAATTAGCACGAATACGTAATGTTCGATGTTTTCAATCGTTTTGCATCAACGGTAGGTAAGGATTCACTTCCTGGCTCCCGCAATCGTTCTTACCATCGATAATTTGCACGAATACGTGCTATTCGATGTTTCCAATCGTTTTGCATCAACGGTATGCTTACCTACCGTTGATGTAAAACGATTGGAAACATCGAATGGCACGTATTCGTGCAAATTATCGATGGAAAGAACGATTGCGGGAGCTGGGAAGTGAATCCTTACCTACCGTCGATGCAAAACGATTGGATAATTGGCACGAATACGTGATGTTCGATGTTTCCAATCGTTTTGCATCGACGGTAGGTAAGGATTCACTTCCCAGCTCCCGCATCGTTCTTTCTATCGATAATTTGCACGAATACGTAATGTTCGATATTTCCAATCGTTTTGCATCAACGGTATGCTTACCTACCGTTGATGCAAAACGATTGGAAACATCGAATGGCACGTATTCGTGCAAATTATCGATAGAAAGAACGATGCGGGAGCTGGGAAGTGAATCCTTACCTACCGTCGATGCAAAACGATTGGAAACATCGAATAGCACGTATTCGTGCAAATTATCGATGGAAAGAACGATTGCGGGAGCCGGGAAGTGAATGCTTACCTAACGTTGATGCAAAACGATTGGAAACATCGAACATAACGTATTCGTGCAAATTATCGATAGAAAGAACGATTGCGGGAGCTGGGAAGTGAATCCTTACCTACCGTCGATGCAAAACGATTGGAAACATCGAATAGCACGTATTCGTGCAAATTATCGATGGTAAGAACGATTGCGGGAGCCGGGAAGTGGATCCTTACCTAACGTTGATGCAAAACGATTGGAAACATCGAACATCACGTATTCGTGCAAATTATCGATAGAAAGAACGATTGCGGGAGCTGGGAAGTGAATCCTTACCTACCGTTGATGCAAAACGATTGGAAACATCGAATAGCACGTATTCGTGCAAATTATCGATGGAAAGAAAGATTGCGGGAGCCGGGAAGTGAATCCTTACCTACCGTCAATGAAAAACGATTGGAAACATCGAACATCACGTATTCGTGCCAATTATCGATAGAAAGAACGATTGCGGGAGCCGGGAAGTGAATCCTTACCTAACGTCGATGCAAAACGATTGGAAACATCGAATAGCACGTATTCGTGCAAATTATCGATGGAAAGAACGATTGCGGGAGCCGGGAAGTGGATCCTTACCTAACGTTGATGCAAAACGATTGGAAACATCGAACATCACGTATTCGTGCAAATTATCGATAGAAAGAACGATTGCGGGAGCTGGGAAGTGAATCCTTACCTACAGTCGATGCAAAACGATTGCAAACATCGAACATTACGTATTCGTGCAAATTATCCATAGAAAGAACGATTGCGGGAGCTGGGAAGTGAATACTTACCTACCGTTAATGCAAAACGATTGGAAACATCGAATAGCACGTATTCGTGCAAATTATCGACGGTAAGAACGATTGCGGGAGCCGGGAAGTGAATCCTTACCTAACGTTGATGCAAAACGATTGGAAACATCGAACATCACGTATTCGTGCCAATTATCCAATCGTTTTGCATCGACGGTAGGTAAGGATTCACTTCCCCGGTCCCGCAATCGATCTTTCTATCGATAATTTGCACGAATACGTGATGTTCGATGTTTCCAATCGTTTTGCATCGAGGGTAGGTAAGGATTCACTTCCCGGCTCCCGCAATCGTTCTTACCATCGATAATTTGCACGAATACGTGCTATTCGATGTTTCCAATCGTTTTGCATCAACGTTAGGTAAGGATTCACTTCCCGGCTCCCGCAATCGTTCTTTCCATCGATAATTTGCACGAATACGTGCTATTCGATGTTTCCAATCGTTTTGCATCGACGGTAGGTAAGGATTCACTTCCCAGCTCCCGCAATCGTTGTTTCTATCGATAATTAGCACGAATACGTAATGTTCGATTTTTCAATCGTTTTGCATCAACGGTAGGTAAGGATTCACTTCCCGGCTCCCGCAATCGTTCTTACCATCGATAATTTGCACGAATACGTGCTATTCGATGTTTCCAATCGTTTTGCATCAACGGTAGGTTAGTATTCACTTCCCAGCTCCCGCAAACGTTCTTTCTATGGATAATTTACACGAATACGTAATGTTCGATGTTTGCAATCGTTTTGCATCAACGTTAGGTAAGGATTCACTTCCCAGCTCCCGCAATCGTTCTTTCTATGGATAATTTGCACGAATACGTAATGTTCGATGTTTGCAATTGTTTTTCATCGACTGTAGGTAAGGATTCACTTCCCGGCTCCCGCAATCGTTCTTTCCATAGATAATTTGCACGAATACGTGCTATTCGATGTTTCCAATCGTTTTGCATCAACGTTAGGTAAGGATTCACTTCCCAGCTCCCGCAATCGTTCTTTCTATCGATAATTTGCACGAATACGTTATGTTCGGAATTTCCAATCGCTTTGAATCAACGGTATGCTTACCTACCGTTGATGCACAACGATTGGAAACATCGAATGGCACGTATTCGTGCAAATTATCGATGGAAAGAACCATTGAGGGAGCTGGGAAGTGAATCCTTACCTACCGTCGATGCAAAACGATTGGAAACATCGAACATTACGTATTCGTGCTAATTATCGATAGAAACAACGATTGCGGGAGCTGGGAAGTGAATCCTTACCTACCGTCGATGCAAAACGATTGGAAACATCGAATAGCACGTATTCGTGCAAATTATCTATGGAAAGAACGATTGCGGGAGCCGGGAAGTGAATCCTTACCTACAGTCGATGAAAAACAATTGCAAACATCGAACATTACGTATTCGTGCAAATTATCGATGGAAAGAACGATTGCGGGAGCTGGGAAGTGAATCCTTACCTAACGTTGATGCAAAACGATTGGAAACATCGAACTTCACGTATTCGTGCCAATTATCCAATCGTTTTGCATCGACGGTAGGTAAGGATTCACTTCCCAGGTCCCGCAATCGATCTTTCTATCGATAATTTGCACGAATACGTGATGTTCGATGTTTCCAATCGTTTTGCATCGACGGTAGGTAAGGATTCACTTCCCGGCTCCCGCAATCGTTCTTACCATCGATAATTTGCACGAATACGTGCTATTCGATGTTTCCAATCGTTTTGCATCAACGTTAGGTAAGGATTCACTTCCCGGCTCCCGCAATCGTTCTTTCCATCGATAATTTGCACGAATACGTGCTATTCGATGTTTCCAATCGTTTTGCATCGACGGTAGGTAAGGATTCACTTCCCAGCTCCCGCAATCGTTGGTTCTATCGATAATTAGCACGAATACGTAATGTTCGATTTTTCAATCGTTTTGCATCAACGGTAGGTAAGGATTCACTTCCCGGCTCCCGCAATCGTTCTTACCATCGATAATTTGCACGAATACGTGCTATTCGATGTTTCCAATCGTTTTGCATCAACGGTAGGTAAGTATTCACTTCCCAGCTCCCGCAAACGTTCTTTCTATGGATAATTTACACGAATACGTAATGTTCGATGTTTGCAATCGTTTTGCATCAACGTTAGGTAAGGATTCACTTCCCAGCTCCCGCAATCGTTCTTTCTATCGATAATTTGCACGAAAACGTGATGTTCGATATTTCCAATCGTTTTGCATCAACGTTAGGTAAGGATTCACATCCCGGCTCCCGCAATCGTTCTTACCATCGATAATTTGCACGAATACGTGCTATTCGATGTTTCCAATCGTTTTGCATCAACGGTAGGTAAGTATTCACTTCCCAGCTCCGGCAAACGTTCTTTCTATGGATAATTTGCACGAATACGTAATGTTCGATGTTTGCAATCGTTTTGCATCAACGGTAGGTAAGGATTCACTTCCCGGCTCCCGCAATCGTTCTTACCATCGATAATTTGCACGAATACGTGCTATTCGATGTTTCCAATCGTTTTGCATCAACGGTAGGTAAGTATTCACTTCCCAGCTCCCGCAATCGTTCTTTCTATGGATAATTTGCACGAATACGTAATGTTCGATGTTTGCAATTGTTTTTCATCGACTGTAGGTAAGGATTCACTTCCCGGCTCCCGCAATCGTTCTTTCCATAGATAATTTGCACGAATACGTGCTATTCGATGTTTCCAATCGTTTTGCATCAACGTTAGGTAAGGATTCACTTCCCAGCTCCCGCAATCGTTCTTTCTATCGATAATTTGCACGAATACGTTATGTTCGGAATTTCCAATCGCTTTGAATCAACGGTATGCTTACCTACCGTTGATGCACAACGATTGGAAACATCGAATGGCACGTATTCGTGCAAATTATCGATGGAAAGAACCATTGCGGGAGCTGGGAAGTGAATCCTTACCTACCGTCGATGCAAAACGATTGGAAACATCGAACATTACGTATTCGTGCTAATTATCGATAGAAACAACGATTGCGGGAGCTGGGAAGTGAATCGTTACCTACCGTCGATGCAAAACGATTGGAAACATCGAATAGCACGTATTCGTGCAAATTATCGATAGAAAGAACGATTGCGGGAGCTGGGAAGTGAATCCTTACCTACCGTCGTTGCAAAACGATTGGAAACATCGAACATTACGTATTCGTGCAAATTATCATTGGAAAGAACGATTGCGGGAGCTGGGAAGTGAATCGTTACCTACCGTCGATGCAAAACGATTGGAAACATCGAATATCACGTATTCGTGCCAATTATCCAATCGTTTTGCATCAACGGTAGGTAAGGAATCACTTCCCGGCTCCCGCAATCGTTCTTTCTATGGATAATTTGCACGAATACGTAATGTTCGATGTTTGCAATTGTTTTTCATCGACTGTAGGTAAGGATTCACTTCCCGGCTCCCGCAATCGTTCTTTCCATCGATAATTTGCACGAATACGTGGTGTTCGATGTTTCCAATCGTTTTGCATCAACGTTAGGTAAGTATTCACTTCCCAGCTCCCGCAATCGTTCTTTCTATGGATAATTTGCACGAATACGTGCTATTCGATGTTTGCAATCGTTTTGCATCGACGGTAGGTAAGGATTCACTTCCCAGCTCCCGCAATCGTTCTTTCTATCGATAATTTGCACGAATACGTGCTATTCGATGTTTCCAATCGTTTTGCATCAACGTTAGGTAAGGATTCACTTCCCAGCTCCTGCAATCGTTCTTTCTATCGATAATTTGCACGAATACGTGATGTTCGGAATTTCCAATCGTTTTGAATCAACGGTATGCTTACCTACCGTTGATGCACAACGATTGGAAACATCGAATGGCACGTATTCGTGCAAATTATCGATGGAAAGAACGATTGCGGGAGCTGGGAAGTGAATCCTTACCTACCGTCGTTGCAAAACGATTGGAAACATCGAACATTACGTATTCGTGCAAATTATCGATGGAAAGAACGATTGCGGGAGCTGGGAAGTGAATCCTTACCTACCGTCGTTGCAAAACGATTGGAAACATCGAACATTACGTATTCGTGCAAATTATCGATGGAAAGAACGATTGCGGGAGCTGGGAAGTGAATCCTTACCTACCGTCGATGCAAAACGATTGGAAACATCGAATATCACGTATTCGTGCCAATTATCCAATCGTTTTGCATCAACGGTAGGTAAGGAATCACTTCCCGGCTCCCGCAATCGTTCTTTCCATCGATAATTTGCACGAATACGTGGTGTTCGATGTTTCCAATCGTTTTGCATCAACGTTAGGTAAGTATTCACTTCCCAGCTCCCGCAATCGTTCTTTCTATGGATAATTTGCACGAATACGTGCTATTCGATGTTTGAAATCGTTTTGCATCGACGGTAGGTAAGGATTCACATCCCAGCTCCCGCAATCGTTCTTTCCATCGATAATTTGCACGAATACGTGCCATTCGATGTTTCCAATCGTTTTGCATCAACGGTAGGTAAGCATACCGTCGATGCAAAACGATTGGAAACATCGAACATTACGTATTCGTGCAAATTATCGATAGAAAGAACGATTGCGGGAGCTGGGAAGTGAATCCTTACCTACCGTCGATGCAAAACGATTGGAAACATCGAATAGCACGTATTCGTGCAAATTATCGATGGAAAGAACGATTGCGGGAGCCGGGAAGTGGATCCTTACCTAACGTTGATGCAAAACGATTGGAAACATCGAACATCACGTATTCGTGCAAATTATCGATAGAAAGAACGATTGCGGGAGCTGGGAAGTGAATCCTTACCTACCGTTGATGCAAAACGATTGGAAACATCGAATAGCACGTATTCGTGCAAATTATCGATGGAAAGAACGATTGCGGAAGCCGGGAAGTGAATCCTTACCTACCGTCAATGAAAAACGATTGGAAACATCGAACATCACGTATTCGTGCAAATTATCGATAGAAAGAACGATTGCGGGAGCTGCGAAGTGAATCCTTACCTACAGTCGATGCAAAACGATTGCAAACATCGAACATTACGTATTCGTGCAAATTATCCATAGAAAGAACGATTGCGGGAACATCGAGTTATACGCACGACTTTCCTACACAGTACAATTCAGTTGTCGCTATTGTTAATCAGAAACCATATTTGAATTAAATAAGCTCAATGGCCAAACCTCGTCGCGCCGGTCGTAAAGAACAAGTACGTCGTTTGGTGCGGGCATATTACAAACCGCTACTCGTGAAGC
Organism: Nomada ferruginata; assembly: GCA_963583965.1. NCBI lineage: Eukaryota > Metazoa > Arthropoda > Insecta > Hymenoptera > Apidae > Nomada > Nomada ferruginata. The sequence continues at coordinate 4,588,586 of OY757218.1, forward strand.
AACATCTCTTGGGAGTGGTCACACCCCATTCCGACAGCCACAAGGAAGGAGAACTCGGAATTAGTTCGCATCCCGCCTGGAAGCTCTACACCATCGAACTACCCTCGGAGCGTCTATGCGTGGATGGCCTTCCACCTCACGATCCTCGTTACGGACCATATCACGAACGTAACAAGGCACCGCAATAATAACAACGACTACACGTATACGGTAACAAATAACCAATATACAATCGTTATTATCCCAACGTTCCCGATGCTTGTTGACTTAACCCTACCCTGGGAATAGTCACGATCAAAAATGCGAACGTACCCTACTATTTACAAACGATATCTACACAAGTATGAAGAATAAAATCATATAGTTGCGTCTCGATTGGTTCATCAAGGAATTAACGAGAACAATCAACCCAGGACGTAACAGCATCAACGTTAGGTAAGGATCCACTTCCCGGCTCCCGCAATCGTTCTTTCCATCGATAATTTGCACGAATACGTGATGTTCGATGTTTCCAATCGTTTTGCATCAACGTTAGGTAAGGATTCACTTCCCGGCTCCCGCAATCGTTCTTTCCATCGATAATTTGCACGAATACGTGCTATTCGATGTTTCCAATCGTTTTGCATCGACGTTAGGTAAGGATTCACTTCCCGGCTCCCGCAATCGTTCTTTCTATCGATAATTGGCACGAATACGTGATGTTCGATGTTACCAATCGTTTTGCATCCACGTTAGGTAAGTATTCACTTCCCGGTTCCCGCAATCGTTCTTTCCATCGATAATTTGCACGAATACGTGCTATTCGATGTTTCCAATCGTTTTGCATCGACGGTAGGTAAGGATTCACTTCCCAGCTCCCGCAATCGTTCTTTCTATCGATAATTAGCACGAATACGTAATGTTCGATGTTTGCAATCGTTTTGCATCGACTGTAGGTAAGGATTCACTTCCCAGCTCCCGCAATCGTTCTTTCTATCGATAATTTGCACGAATACGTGATGTTCGATGTTTCCAATCGTTTTGCATCAACGTTAGGTAAGGATTCACTTCCCGGCTCCCGCAATCGTTCTTTCCATCGATAATTTGCACGAATACGTGCTATTCGATGTTTCCAATCGTTTTGCATCGACGTTAGGTAAGGATTCACTTCCCGGCTCCCGCAATCGTTCTTTCCATCGATAATTTGCACGAATACGTGCTATTCGATGTTTCCAATCGTTTTGCATCAACGTTAGGTAAGGATTCACTTCCCGGTTCCCGCAATCGTTCTTTCCACCGATAATTTGCACGAATACGTGATGTTCGATGTTTCCAATCGTTTTGCATCAACGTTAGGTAAGGATTCACTTCCCAGCTCCCGCAATCGTTCTTTCTATCGATAATTTGCACGAATACGTGATGTTCGATGTTTCCAATCGTTTTGCATCAACGTTAGGTAAGGATCCACTTCCCGGCTCCCGCAATCGTTCTTTCCATCGATAATTTGCACGAATACGTGCTATTCGATGTTTCCAATCGTTTTGCATCGACGTTAGGTAAGGATTCACTTCCCGGCTCCCGCAATCGTTCTTTCTATCGATAATTGGCACGAATACGTGATGTTCGATGTTTCCAATCGTTTTTCATTGACGGTAGGTAAGGATTCACTTCCCGGCTCCCGCAATCGTTCTTTCCATCGATAATTTGCACGAATACGTGCTATTCGATGTTTCCAATCGTTTTGCATCAACGGTAGGTAAGGATTCACTTCCCAGCTCCCGCAATCGTTCTTTCTATCGATAATTTGCACGAATACGTGATGTTCGATGTTTCCAATCGTTTTACATCAACGTTAGGTAAGGATCCACTTCCCGGCTCCCGCAATCGTTCTTTCCATCGATAATTTGCACGAATACGTGCTATTCGATGTTTCCAATCGTTTTGCATCGACGGTAGGTAAGGATTCACTTCCCAGATCCCGCAATCGTTGTTTCTATCGATAATTAGCACGAATACGTAATGTTCGATGTTTTCAATCGTTTTGCATCAACGGTAGGTAAGGATTCACTTCCCGGCTCCCGCAATCGTTCTTACCATCGATAATTTGCACGAATACGTGCTATTCGATGTTTCCAATCGTTTTGCATCAACGGTAGGTAAGTATTCACTTCCCAGCTCCCGCAAACGTTCTTTCTATGGATAATTTACACGAATACGTATTGTTCGATGTTTGCAATCGTTTTGCATCAACGTTAGGTAAGGATTCACTTCCCAGCTCCCGCAATCGTTCTTTCTATCGATAATTTGCACGAATACGTGATGTTCGATGTTTCCAATCGTTTTGCATCAACGTTAGGTAAGGATTCACTTCCCGGCTCCCGCAATCGTTCTTTCCATCGATAATTTGCACGAATACGTGCTATTCGATGTTTCCAATCGTTTTGCATCGACGGTAGGTAAGGATTCACTTCCCAGCTCCCGCAATCGTTCTTTCTATGGATAATTTGCACGAATACGTAATGTTCGATGTTTGCAATTGTTTTTCATCGACTGTAGGTAAGGATTCACTTCCCGGCTCCCGCAATCGTTCTTTCCATAGATAATTTGCACGAATACGTGCTATTCGATGTTTCCAATCGTTTTGCATCAACGTTAGGTAAGGATTCACTTCCCAGCTCCCGCAATCGTTCTTTCTATCGATAATTTGCACGAATACGTGATGTTCGGAATTTCCAATCGCTTTGAATCAACGGTATGCTTACCTACCGTTGATGCACAACGATTGGAAACATCGAATGGCACGTATTCGTGCAAATTATCGATGGAAAGAACCATTGCGGGATCTGGGAAGTGAAACCTTACCTACCGTCGATGCAAAACGATTGGATAATTGGCACGAATACGTGATGTTCGATGTTTCCAATCGTTTTGCATCAACGTTAGGTAAGGATGCACTTCCCGGCTCCCGCAATCGTTCTTTCCATCGATAATTTTCACGAATACGTGCTATTCGATGTTTCCAATCGTTTTGCATCGACGGTAGGTAAGGATTCACTTCCCAGCTCCCGCAATCGTTGTTTCTATCGATAATTAGCACGAATACGTAATGTTCGATGTTTTCAATCGTTTTGCATCAACGGTAGGTAAGGATTCACTTCCCGGCTCCCGCAATCGTTCTTACCATCGATAATTTGCACGAATACGTGCTATTCGATGTTTCCAATCGTTTTGCATCGACGGTAGGTAAGGATTCACTTCCCAGCTCCCGCAATCGTTCTTTCTATCGATAATTTGCACGAATACGTTATGTTCGATGTTTCCAATCGTTTTGCATCAACGTTAGGTAAGCATTCACTTCCCGGCTCCCGCAATCGTTCTTTCCATCGATAATTTGCACGAATACGTGCTATTCGATGTTTCCAATCGTTTTGCATCGACGGTAAGTAAGGATTCACTTCCCAGCTCCCGCATCGTTCTTTCTATCGATAATTTGCACGAATACGTAATGTTCGATATTTCCAATCGTTTTGCTTCAACGGTATGCTTACCTACCGTTGATGCAAAACGATTGGAAACATCGAATGGCACGTATTCGTGCAAATTATCGATGGAAAGAACGATTGCGGGAGCTGGGAAGTGAATCCTTACCTACCGTCGATGCAAAACGATTGGAAACATCGAACATTACGTATTCGTGCAAATTAACGATAGAAAGAACGATTGCGGGAGCTGGGAAGTGAATCCTTACCTACCGTCGATGCAAAACGATTGGAAACATCGAATAGCACGTATTCGTGCAAATTATCGATGGAAAGAACCATTGCGGGAGCTGGGAAGTGAATCCTTACCTACCGTCGATGCAAAACGATTGGATAATTGGCACGAATACGTGATGTTCGATGTTTCCAATCGTTTTGCATCAACGTTAGGTAAGGATGCACTTCCCGGCTCCCGCAATCGTTCTTTCCATCGATAATTTTCACGAATACGTGCTATTCGATGTTTCCAATCGTTTTGCATCGACGGTAGGTAAGGATTCACTTCCCAGCTCCCGCAATCGTTGTTTCTATCGATAATTAGCACGAATACGTAATGTTCGATGTTTTCAATCGTTTTGCATCAACGGTAGGTAAGGATTCACTTCCCGGCTCCCGCAATCGTTCTTACCATCGATAATTTGCACGAATACGTGCTATTCGATGTTTCCAATCGTTTTGCATCGACGGTAGGTAAGGATTCACTTCCCAGCTCCCGCAATCGTTCTTTCTATCGATAATTTGCACGAATACGTTATGTTCGATGTTTCCAATCGTTTTGCATCAACGTTAGGTAAGCATTCACTTCCCGGCTCCCGCAATCGTTCTTTCCATCGATAATTTGCACGAATACGTGCTATTCGATGTTTCCAATCGTTTTGCATCGACGGTAGGTAAGGATTCACTTCCCAGCTCCCGCATCGTTCTTTCTATCGATAATTTGCACGAATACGTAATGTTCGATATTTCCAATCGTTTTGCATCAACGGTATGCTTACCTACCGTTGATGCAAAACGATTGGAAACATCGAATGGCACGTATTCGTGCAAATTATCGATGGAAAGAACGATTGCGGGAGCTGGGAAGTGAATCCTTACCTACCGTCGATGCAAACCGATTGGAAACATCGAACATTACGTATTCGTGCAAATTATCGATAGAAAGAACGATTGCGGGAGCTGGGAAGTGAATCCTTACCTACCGTCGATGCAAAACGATTGGAAACATCGAATAGCACGTATTCTTGCAAATTATCGATGGAAAGAACGATTGCGGGAGCTGAGAAGTGAATCCTTACCTACCGTCGATGCAAAACGATTGGAAATATCGAACATTACGTATTCGTGCAAATTATCGATAGAAAGAACGATTGCGGGAGCTGGGAAGTGAATCCTTACCTACCGTCGTTGCAAAACGATTGGAAACATCGAACATTACGTATTCGTGCAAATTATCGATGGAAAGAACGATTGCGGGAGCTGGGAAGTGAATCCTTACCTACCGTCGATGCAAAACGATTGGAAACATCGAATAGCACGTATTCTTGCAAATTATCGATGGAAAGAACGATTGCGGGAGCTGGGAAGTGAATCCTTACCTACCGTCGATGCAAAACGATTGGAAATATCGAACATTACGTATTCGTGCAAATTATCGATAGAAAGAACGATTGCGGGAGCTGGGAAGTGAATCCTTACCTACCGTCGTTGCAAAACGATTGGAAACATCGAACATTACGTATTCGTGCAAATTATCGATGGAAAGAACGATTGCGGGAGCTGGGAAGTGAATCGTTACCTACCGTCGATGCAAAACGATTGGAAACATCGAATATCACGTATTCGTGCCAATTATCCAATCGTTTTGAATCAACGGTAGGTAAGGATTCACTTCCCGGCTCCCGCAATCGTTCTTTCTATGGATAATTTGCACGAATACGTAATGTTCGATGTTTGCAATTGTTTTTCATCGACTGTAGGTAAGGATTCACTTCCCGGCTCCCGCAATCGTTCTTTCCATAGATAATTTGCACGAATACGTGCTATTCGATGTTTCCAATCGTTTTGCATCAACGTTAGGTAAGGATTCACTTCCCAGCTCCCGCAATCGTTCTTTCTATCGATAATTTGCACGAATACGTGATGTTCGGACTTTCCAATCGCATTGAATCAACGGTATGCTTACCTACCGTTGATGCACAACGATTGGAAACATCGAATGGCACGTATTCGTGCAAATTATCGATGGAAAGAGCGATTGCGGGAGCTGGGAAGTGAATCCTTACCTACCGTCGATGCAAAACGATTGGAAACATCGAACATTACGTATTCGTGCAAATTATCGATAGAAAGAACGATTGCGGGAGCTGGGAAGTGAATCCTTACCTACCGTCGATGCAAAACGATTGGAAACATCGAATAGCACGTATTCTTGCAAATTATCGATGGAAAGAACGATTGCGGGAGCTGGGAAGTGAATCCTTACCTACCGCCGATGCAAAACGATTGGAAATATCGAACATTACGTATTCGTGCAAATTATCGATAGAAAGAACGATTGCGGGAGCTGGGAAGTGAATCCTTACCTACCGTCGTTGCAAAACGATTGGAAACATCGAACATTACGTATTCGTGCAAATTATCGATGGAAAGAACGATTGCGGGAGCTGGGAAGTGAATCGTTACCTACCGTCGATGCAAAACGATTGGAAACATCGAATATCACGTATTCGTGCCAATTATCCAATCGTTTTGCATCAACGGAAGGTAAGGATTCACTTCCCGGCTCCCGCAATCGTTCTTTCCATCGATAATTTGCACGAATACGTTATGTTCGATGTTTCCAATCGTTTTGCATCAACGTTAGGTAAGCATACACTTCCCGGCTCTCGCAATCGTTCTTTCCATCGATAATTTGCACGAATACGTGCTATTCGATGTTTCCAATCGTTTTGCATCGACGGTAGGTAAGGATTCACTTCCCAGCTCCCGCATCGTTCTTTCTATCGATAATTAGCACGAATACGTAATGTTCGATATTTCCAATCGTTTTCCATCAACGGTATGCTTACCTACCGTTGATGCAAAACGATTGGAAACATCGAATGGCACGTATTCGTGCAAATTATCGATGGAAAGAACGATTGCGGGAGCTGGGAAGTAAATCCTTACCTACCGTCGATGCAAAACGATTGGAAACATCGAACATTACGTATTCGTGCAAATTATCGATAGAAAGAACGATTGCGGGAGCTGGGAAGTGAATCCTTACCTACCGTCGATGCAAAACGATTGGAAATATCGAACATTACGTATTCGTGCAAATTATCGATAGAAAGAACGATTGCGGGAGCTGGGAAGTGAATCCTTACCTACCGTCGTTGCAAAACGATTGGAAACATCGAACATTACGTATTCGTGCAAATTATCGATGGAAAGAACGATTGCGGGAGCTGGGAAGTGAATCGTTACCTACCGTCGATGCAAAACGATTGGAAACATCGAATATCACGTATTCGTGCCAATTATCCAATCGTTTTGCATCAACGGTAGGTAAGGATTCACTTCCCGGCTCCCGCAATCGTTCTTTCCATCGATAATTTGCACGAATACGTGGTGTTCGATGTTTCCAATCGTTTTGCATCAACGTTAGGTAAGTATTCACTTCCCAGCTCCCGCAATCGTTCTTTCTATGGATAATTTGCACGAATACGTGCTATTCGATGTTTGCAATCGTTTTGCATCGACGGTAGGTAAGGATTCACTTCCCAGCTCCCGCAATCGTTCTTTCTATCGATAATTTGCACGAATACGTGATGTTCGAAATTTCCAATCGATTTGCATCAACGGTATGCTTACCTACCGTTGATGCAAAACGATTGGAAACATCGAATGGCACGTTTTCCTGCAAATTATCGATGGAAAGAACGATTGCGGGAGCTGGGAAGTGAATCCTTACCTACCGTCGATGCAAAACGATTGGAAACATCGAATAGCACGTATTCGTGCAAATTATCGATGGAAAGAACGATTGCGGGAGCCGGGAAGTGGATCCTTACCTAACGTTGATGCAAAACGATTGGAAACATCGAACATCACGTATTCGTGCAAATTATCGATAGAAAGAACGATTGCGGGAGCTGGGAAGTGAATCCTTACCTACCGTTGATGCAAAACGATTGGAAACATCGAATAGCACGTATTCGTGCAAATTATCGATGGAAAGAACGATTGCGGGAGCCGGGAAGTGAATCCTTACCTACCGTCAATGAAAAACGATTGGAAACATCGAACATCACGTATTCGTGCAAATTATCGATGGAAAGAACGATTGCGGGAGCCGGGAAGTGGATCCTTACCTAACGTTGATGCAAAACGATTGGAAACATCGAACATCACGTATTCGTGCAAATTATCGATAGAAAGAACGATTGCGGGAGCTGGGAAGTGAATCCTTACCTACAGTCGATGCAAAACGATTGCAAACATCGAACATTACGTATTCGTGCAAATTATCCATAGAAAGATCGATTGCGGGAGCTGGGAAGTGAATACTTACCTACCGTTGATGCAAAACGATTGGAAACATCGAATAGCACGTATTCGTGCAAATTATCGATGGTAAGAACGATTGCGGGAGCCGGGAAGTGAATCCTTACCTACCGTTGATGCAAAACGATTGAAAACATCGAACATTACGTATTCGTGCTAATTATCGATAGAAAGAACGATTGCGGGAGCTGGGAAGTGAATCCTTACCTACCGTCGATGCAAAACGATTGGAAACATCGAATAGCACGTATTCGTGCAAATTATCGATGGAAAGAACGATTGCGGGAACCGGGAAGTGAATCCTTACCTAACGTTGATGCAAAACGATTGGAAACATCGAACATCACGTATTCGTGCCAATTATCGATAGAAAGAACGATTGCGGGAGCCGGGAAGTGAATCCTTACCTAACGTCGATGCAAAACGATTGGAAACATCGAATAGCACGTATTCGTGCAAATTATCGATGGAAAGAACGATTGCGGGAGCCGGGAAGTGAATCCTTACCTACCGTCAATGAAAAACGATTGGAAACATCGAACATTACGTATTCGTGCTAATTATCGATAGAAAGAACGATTGCGGGAGCTGGGAAGTGAATCCTTACCTACCGTCGATGCAAAACGATTGGAAACATCGAATAGCACGTATTCGTGCAAATTATCGATGGAAAGAACGATTGCGGGAACCGGGAAGTGAATCCTTACCTAACGTTGATGCAAAACGATTGGAAACATCGAACATCACGTATTCGTGCCAATTATCCAATCGTTTTGCATCGACGGTAGGTAAGGATTCACTTCCCAGTTCCCGCAATCGATCTTTCTATCGATAATTTGCACGAATACGTGATGTTCGATGTTTCCAATCGTTTTGCATCGACGGTAGGTAAGGATTCACTTCCCGGCTCCCGCAATCGTTCTTTCTATCGATAATTGGCACGAATACGTGATGTTCGATGTTTCCAATCGTTTTTCATTGGCGGTAGGTAAGGATTCACTTCCCGGCTCCCGCAATCGTTCTTTCCATCGATAATTTGCACGAATACGTGCTATTCGATGTTTCCAATCGTTTTGCATCAACGGTAGGTAACGATTCACTTCCCAGCTCCCGCAATCGTTCTTTCCATCGATAATTTGCACGAATACGTAATGTTCGATGTTTCCAATCGTTTTGCAACGACGGTAGGTAAGGATTCACTTCCCAGCTCCCGCAATCGTTCTTTCTATCGATAATTTGCACGAATACGTAATGTTCGATATTTCCAATTGTTTTGCATCGACGGTAGGTAAGGATTCACTTCCCAGCTCCCGCAATCGTTCTTTCCATCGATAATTTGCACGAATACGTGCTATTCGATGTTTCCAATCGTTTTGCATCGACGGTAGGTAAGGATTCACTTCCCAGCTCCCGCAATCGTTCTGTCTATCGATAATTTGCACGAATACGTAATGTTCGATGTTTCCAATCGTTTTGCATCGACGGTAAGTAAGGATTCACTTCCCAGCTCCCGCAATCGTTCTTTCCATCGATAATTTGCACGAATACGTGCCATTCGATGTTTCCAATCGTTTTGCATCAACGGTAGGTAAGCATACCGTTGATGCAAAACGATTGGAAATATCGAACATTACGTATTCGTGCAAATTATCAATAGAAAGAACGATGCGGGAGCTGGGAAGTGAATCCTTACCTACCGTCGATGCAAAACGATTGGAAACATCGAATAGCACGTATTCGTGCAAATTATCGATGGAAAGAACGATTGCGGGAGCCGGGAAGTGAATGCTTACCTAACGTTGATGCAAAACGATTGGAAACATCGAACATAACGTATTCGTGCAAATTATCGATAGAAAGAACGATTGCGGGAGCTGGGACGTGAATCCTTACCTACCGTCGATGCAAAACGATTGGAAACATCGAATAGCACGTATTCGTGCAAATTATCGATGGTAAGAACGATTGCGGGAGCCGGGAGGTGAATCCTTACCCACCGTTGATGCAAAACGATTGAAAACATCGAACATTACGTATTCGTGCTAATTATCGATAGAAACAACGATTGCGGGAGCTGGGAAGTGAATCCTTACCTACCGTTGATGCAAAACGATTGGAAACATCGAATAGCACGTATTCGTGCAAATTATCGATGGAAAGAACGATTGCGGGAGCCGGGAAGTGAATCCTTACCTACCGTCAATGAAAAACGATTGGAAACATCGAACATCACGTATTCGTGCAAATAATCGATAGAAAGAACGATTGCGGGAGCTGGGAAGTGAATCCTTACCTACAGTCGATGCAAAACGATTGCAAACATCGAACATTACGTATTCGTGCAAATTATCCATAGAAATATCGATTGCGCGAGCTGGGAAGTGAATACTTACCTACCGTTGATGCAAAACGATTGGAAACATCGAATAGCACGTATTCGTGCAAATTATCGATGGTAAGAACGATTGCGGGAGCCGGGAAGTGAATCCTTACCTACCGTTGATGCAAAACGATTGAAAACATCGAACATTACGTATTCGTGCTAATTATCGATAGAAAGAACGATTGCGGGAGCTGGGAAGTGAATCCTTACCTACCGTCGATGCAAAACGATTGGAAACATCGAATAGCACGTATTCGTGCAAATTATCGATGGAAAGAACGATTGCGGGAACCGGGAAGTGAATCCTTACCTAACGTTGATGCAAAACGATTGGAAACATCGAACATCACGTATTCGTGCCAATTATCGATAGAAAGAACGATTGCGGGAGCCGGGAAGTGAATCCTTACCTAACGTCGATGCAAAACGATTGGAAACATCGAATAGCACGTATTCGTGCAAATTATCGATGGAAAGAACGATTGCGGGAGCCGGGAAGTGAATCCTTACCTAACGTTGATGCAAAACGATTGGAAACATCGAACATCACGTATTCGTGCCAATTATCCAATCGTTTTGCATCGACGGTAGGTAAGGATTCACTTCCCAGTTCCCGCAATCGATCTTTCTATCGATAATTTGCACGAATACGTGATGTTCGATGTTTCCAATCGTTTTTCATTGGCGGTAGGTAAGGATTCACTTCCCGGCTCCCGCAATCGTTCTTTCCATCGATAATTTGCACGAATACGTGCTATTCGATGTTTCCAATCGTTTTGCATCGACGGTAGGTAAGGATTCACTTCCCAGCTCCCGCAATCGTTCTGTCTATCGATAATTTGCACGAATACGTAATGTTCGATGTTTCCAATCGTTTTGCATCGACGGTAAGTAAGGATTCACTTCCCAGCTCCCGCAATCGTTCTTTCCATCGATAATTTGCACGAATACGTGCCATTCGATGTTTCCAATCGATTTGCATCAACGGTATGCTTACCTACCGTTGATGCAAAACGATTGGAAATATCGAACATTACGTATTCGTGCAAATTATCGATAGAAAGAAGGATGCGGGAGCTGGGAAGTGAATCCTTACCTAACGTTGATGCAAAACGATTGGAAACATCGAACATAACGTATTCGTGCAAATTATCGATAGAAAGAACGATTGCGGGAGCTGGGACGTGAATCCTTACCTACCGTCGATGCAAAACGATTGGAAACATCGAATAGCACGTATTCGTGCAAATTATCGATGGTAAGAACGATTGCGGGAGCCGGGAAGTGAATCCTTACCTACCGTTGATGCAAAACGATTGAAAACATCGAACATTACGTATTCGTGCTAATTATCTATGGAAAGAACGATTGCGGGAGCCGGGAAGTGAATCCTTACCTACAGTCGATGAAAAACAATTGCAAACATCGAACATTACGTATTCGTGCATATTATCCATAGAAAGAACGATTGCGGGAGCTGGGAAGTGAATACTTACCTACCGTTGATGCAAAACGATTGGAAACATCGAATAGCACGTATTCGTGCAAATTATCGATGGTAAGAACGATTGCGGGAGCCGGGAAGTGAATCCTTACCTACCGTTGATGCAAAACGATTGAAAACATCGAACATTACGTATTCGTGCTAATTATCGATAGAAAGAACGATTGCGGGAGCTGGGAAGTGAATCCTTACCTACCGTCGATGCAAAACGATTGGAAACATCGAATAGCACGTATTCGTGCAAATTATCGATGGAAAGAACGATTGCGGGAACCGGGAAGTGAATCCTTACCTAACGTTGATGCAAAACGATTGGAAACATCGAACATCACGTATTCGTGCCAATTATCGATAGAAAGAACGATTGCGGGAGCCGGGAAGTGAATCCTTACCTAACGTCGATGCAAAACGATTGGAAACATCGAATAGCACGTATTCGTGCAAATTATCGATGGAAAGAACGATTGCGGGAGCCGGGAAGTGAATCCTTACCTAACGTTGATGCAAAACGATTGGAAACATCGAACATCACGTATTCGTGCCAATTATCCAATCGTTTTGCATCGACGGTAGGTAAGGATTCACTTCCCAGTTCCCGCAATCGATCTTTCTATCGATAATTTGCACGAATACGTGATGTTCGATGTTTCCAATCGTTTTGCATCGACGGTAGGTAAGGATTCACTTCCCGGCTCCCGCAATCGTTCTTTCTATCGATAATTGGCACGAATACGTGATGTTCGATGTTTCCAATCGTTTTTCATTGGCGGTAGGTAAGGATTCACTTCCCGGCTCCCGCAATCGTTCTTTCCATCGATAATTTGCACGAATACGTGCTATTCGATGTTTCCAATCGTTTTGCATCAACGGTAGGTAACGATTCACTTCCCAGCTCCCGCAATCGTTCTTTCCATCGATAATTTGCACGAATACGTAATGTTCGATGTTTCCAATCGTTTTGCAACGACGGTAGGTAAGGATTCACTTCCCAGCTCCCGCAATCGTTCTTTCTACCGATAATTTGCACGATTACGTAATGTTCGATATTTCCAATTGTTTTGCATCGACGGTAGGTAAGGATTCACTTCCCAGCTCCCGCAATCGTTCTTTCCATCGATAATTTGCACGAGTACGTGCTATTCGATGTTTCCAATCGCTTTGCATCGACGGTAGGTAAGGATTCACTTCCCAGCTCCCGCAATCGTTCTGTCTATCGATAATTTGCACGAATACGTAATGTTCGATGTTTCCAATCGTTTTGCATCGACGGTAAGTAAGGATTCACTTCCCAGCTCCCGCAATCGTTCTTTCCATCGATAATTTGCACCAATACGTGCCATTCGATGTTTCCAATCGTTTTGCATCAACGGTAGGTAAGCATACCGTTGATGCAAAACGATTGGAAATATCGAACATTACGTATTCGTGCAAATTATCAATAGAAAGAACGATGCGGGAGCTGGGAAGTGAATCCTTACCTACCGTCGATGCAAAACGATTGGAAACATCGAATAGCACGTATTCGTGCAAATTATCGATGGTAAGAACGATTGCGGGAGCCGGGAGGTGAATCCTTACCTACCGTTGATGCAAAACGATTGAAAACATCGAACATTACGTATTCGTGCTAATTATCGATAGAAACAACGATTGCGGGAGCTGGGAAGTGAATCCTTACCTACCGTTGATGCAAAACGATTGGAAACATCGAATAGCACGTATTCGTGCAAATTATCGATGGAAAGAACGATTGCGGGAGCCGGGAAGTGAATCCTTACCTACCGTCAATGAAAAACGATTGGAAACATCGAACATCACGTATTCGTGCAAATAATCGATAGAAAGAACGATTGCGGGAGCTGGGAAGTGAATCCTTACCTACAGTCGATGCAAAACGATTGCAAACATCGAACATTACGTATTCGTGCAAATTATCCATAGAAATATCGATTGCGGGAGCTGGGAAGTGAATACTTACCTACCGTTGATGCAAAACGATTGGAAACATCGAATAGCACGTATTCGTGCAAATTATCGATGGTAAGAACGATTGCGGGAGCCGGGAAGTGAATCCTTACCTACCGTTGATGCAAAACGATTGAAAACATCGAACATTACGTATTCGTGCTAATTATCGATAGAAAGAACGATTGCGGGAGCTGGGAAGTGAATCCTTACCTACCGTCGATGCAAAACGATTGGAAACATCGAATAGCACGTATTCGTGCAAATTATCGATGGAAAGAACGATTGCGGGAACCGGGAAGTGAATCCTTACCTAACGTTGATGCAAAACGATTGGAAACATCGAACATCACGTATTCGTGCCAATTATCGATAGAAAGAACGATTGCGGGAGCCGGGAAGTGAATCCTTACCTAACGTCGATGCAAAACGATTGGAAACATCGAATAGCACGTATTCGTGCAAATTATCGATGGAAAGAACGATTGCGGGAGCCGGGAAGTGAATCCTTACCTAACGTTGATGCAAAACGATTGGAAACATCGAACATCACGTATTCGTGCCAATTATCCAATCGTTTTGCATCGACGGTAGGTAAGGATTCACTTCCCAGTTCCCGCAATCGATCTTTCTATCGATAATTTGCACGAATACGTGATGTTCGATGTTTCCAATCGTTTTTCATTGGCGGTAGGTAAGGATTCACTTCCCGGCTCCCGCAATCGTTCTTTCCATCGATAATTTGCACGAATACGTGCTATTCGATGTTTCCAATCGTTTTGCATCGACGGTAGGTAAGGATTCACTTCCCAGCTCCCGCAATCGTTCTGTCTATCGATAATTTGCACGAATACGTAATGTTCTATGTTTCCAATCGTTTTGCATCGACGGTAAGTAAGGATTCACTTCCCAGCTCCCGCAATCGTTCTTTCCATCGATAATTTGCACGAATACGTGCCATTCGATGTTTCCAATCGATTTGCATCAACGGTATGCTTACCTACCGTTGATGCAAAACGATTGGAAATATCGAACATTACGTATTCGTGCAAATTATCGATAGAAAGAAGGATGCGGGAGCTGGGAAGTGAATCCTTACCTACCGTCGATGCAAAACGATTGGAAACATCGAATAGCACGTATTCGTGCAAATTATCGATGGAAAGAACGATTGCGGGAGCCGGGAAGTGAATGCTTACCTAACGTTGATGCAAAACGATTGGAAACATCGAACATAACGTATTCGTGCAAATTATCGATAGAAAGAACGATTGCGGGAGCTGGGACGTGAATCCTTACCTACCGTCGATGCAAAACGATTGGAAACATCGAATAGCACGTATTCGTGCAAATTATCGATGGTAAGAACGATTGCGGGAGCCGGGAAGTGAATCCTTACCTACCGTTGATGCAAAACGATTGAAAACATCGAACATTACGTATTCGTGCTAATTATCTATGGAAAGAACGATTGCGGGAGCCGGGAAGTGAATCCTTACCTACAGTCGATGAAAAACAATTGCAAACATCGAACATTACGTATTCGTGCATATTATCCATAGAAAGAACGATTGCGGGAGCTGGGAAGTGAATACTTACCTACCGTTGATGCAAAACGATTGGAAACATCGAATAGCACGTATTCGTGCAAATTATCGATGGTAAGAACGATTGCGGGAGCCAGGAAGTGAATCCTTACCTACCGTTGATGCAAAACGATTGAAAACATCGAACATTACGTATTCGTGCTAATTATCGATAGAAAGAACGATTGCGGGAGCTGGGAAGTGAATCCTTACCTACCGTCGATGCAGAACGATTGGAAACATCGAATAGCACGTATTCGTGCAAATTATCGATGGAAAGAACGATTGCGGGAGCCGGGAAGTGAATCCTTACCTACCGTCGATGCAAAACGATTGGATAATTGGCACGAATACGTGATGTTCGATGTTTCCAATCGTTTTGCATCGACGGTAGGTAAGGATTCACTTCCCAGCTCCCGCAATCGTTCTTTCTATCGATAATTTGCACGAATACGTAATGTTCGATGTTTCCAATCGTTTTGCATCGACGGTAGGTAAGGATTCACTTCCCAGCTCCCGCAATCGTTCTTTCCATCGATAATTTGCACGAATACGTGCCATTCGATGTTTCCAATCGTTTTGCATCAACGGTAGGTAAGCATACCGTTGAGCTGGGAAGTGAATCCTTACCTACCGTCGATGCAAAACGATTGGAAACATCGAACATCACGTATTCGTGCCAATTATCCAATCGTTTTGCATCGACGGTAGGTAAGGATTCACTTCCCGGCTCCCGCAATCGTTCTTTCCATCGATAATTTGCACGAATACGTGCTATTCGATGTTTCCAATCGTTTTGCATCGACGGTAGGTAAGGATTCACTTCCCAGCTCCCGCAATCGTTCTTTCTATCGATAATTAGCACGAATACGTAATGTTCGATGTTTTCAATCGTTTTGCATCAACGGTAGGTAAGGATTCACTTCCTGGCTCCCGCAATCGTTCTTACCATCGATAATTTGCACGAATACGTGCTATTCGATGTTTCCAATCGTTTTGCATCAACGGTATGCTTACCTACCGTTGATGCAAAACGATTGGAAACATCGAATGGCACGTATTCGTGCAAATTATCGATGGAAAGAACGATTGCGGGAGCTGGGAAGTGAATCCTTACCTCCCGTCGATGCAAAACGATTGGATAATTGGCACGAATACGTGATGTTCGATGTTTCCAATCGTTTTGCATCGACGGTAGGTAAGGATTCACTTCCCAGCTCCCGCATCGTTCTTTCTATCGATAATTTGCACGAATACGTAATGTTCGATATTTCCAATCGTTTTGCATCAACGGTATGCTTACCTACCGTTGATGCAAAACGATTGGAAACATCGAATGGCACGTATTCGTGCAAATTATCGATGGAAAGAACGATTGCGGGAGCCGGGAAGTGAATGCTTACCTAACGTTGATGCAAAACGATTGGAAACATCGAACATAACGTATTCGTGCAAATTATCGATAGAAAGAACGATTGCGGGAGCTGGGAAGTGAATCCTTACCTACCGTCGATGCAAAACGATTGGAAACATCGAATAGCACGTATTCGTGCAAATTATCGATGGTAAGAACGATTGCGGGAGCCGGGAAGTGGATCCTTACCTAACGTTGATGCAAAACGATTGGAAACATCGAACATCACGTATTCGTGCAAATTATCGATAGAAAGAACGATTGCGGGAGCTGGGAAGTGAATCCTTACCTACCGTTGATGCAAAACGATTGGAAACATCGAATAGCACGTATTCGTGCAAATTATCGATGGAAAGAAAGATTGCGGGAGCCGGGAAGTGAATCCTTACCTACCGTCAATGAAAAACGATTGGAAACATCGAACATCACGTATTCGTGCCAATTATCGATAGAAAGAACGATTGCGGGAGCCGGGAAGTGAATCCTTACCTAACGTCGATGCAAAACGATTGGAAACATCGAATAGCACGTATTCGTGCAAATTATCGATGGAAAGAACGATTGCGGGAGCCGGGAAGTGGATCCTTACCTAACGTTGATGCAAAACGATTGGAAACATCGAACATCACGTATTCGTGCAAATTATCGATAGAAAGAACGATTGCGGGAGCTGGGAAGTGAATCCTTACCTACAGTCGATGCAAAACGATTGCAAACATCGAACATTACGTATTCGTGCAAATTATCCATAGAAAGAACGATTGCGGGAGCTGGGAAGTGAATACTTACCTACCGTTAATGCAAAACGATTGGAAACATCGAATAGCACGTATTCGTGCAAATTATCGATGGTAAGAACGATTGCGGGAGCCGGGAAGTGAATCCTTACCTGCTGTTGATGCAAAACGATTGAAAACATCGAACATTACGTATTCGTGCTAATTATCGATAGAAAGAACGATTGCGGGAGCTGGGAAGTGAATCCTTACCTACCGTCGATGCAAAACGATTGGAAACATCGAATAGCACGTATTCGTGCAAATTATCGATGGAAAGAACGATTGCGGGAACCGGGAAGTCAATCCTTACCTAACGTTGATGCAAAACGATTGGAAACATCGAACATCACGTATTCGTGCCAATTATCCAATCGTTTTGCATCGACGGTAGGTAAGGATTCACTTCCCCGGTCCCGCAATCGATCTTTCTATCGATAATTTGCACGAATACGTGATGTTCGATGTTTCCAATCGTTTTGCATCGAGGGTAGGTAAGGATTCACTTCCCGGCTCCCGCAATCGTTCTTACCATCGATAATTTGCACGAATACGTGCTATTCGATGTTTCCAATCGTTTTGCATCAACGTTAGGTAAGGATTCACTTCCCGGCTCCCGCAATCGTTCTTTCCATCGATAATTTGCACGAATACGTGCTATTCGATGTTTCCAATCGTTTTGCATCGACGGTAGGTAAGGATTCACTTCCCAGCTCCCGCAATCGTTGTTTCTATCGATAATTAGCACGAATACGTAATGTTCGATTTTTCAATCGTTTTGCATCAACGGTAGGTAAGGATTCACTTCCCGGCTCCCGCAATCGTTCTTACCATCGATAATTTGCACGAATACGTGCTATTCGATGTTTCCAATCGTTTTGCATCAACGGTAGGTTAGTATTCACTTCCCAGCTCCCGCAAACGTTCTATCTATGGATAATTTACACGAATACGTAATGTTCGATGTTTGCAATCGTTTTGCATCAACGTTAGGTAAGGATTCACTTCCCAGCTCCCGCAATCGTTCTTTCTATGGATAATTTGCACGAATACGTAATGTTCGATGTTTGCAATTGTTTTTCATCGACTGTAGGTAAGGATTCACTTCCCGGCTCCCGCAATCGTTCTTTCCATAGATAATTTGCACGAATACGTGCTATTCGATGTTTCCAATCGTTTTGCATCAACGTTAGGTAAGGATTCACTTCCCAGCTCCCGCAATCGTTCTTTCTATCGATAATTTGCACGAATACGTTATGTTCGGAATTTCCAATCGCTTTGAATCAACGGTATGCTTACCTACCGTTGATGCACAACGATTGGAAACATCGAATGGCACGTATTCGTGCAAATTATCGATGGAAAGAACCATTGCGGGAGCTGGGAAGTGAATCCTTACCTACCGTCGATGCAAAACGATTGGAAACATCGAACATTACGTATTCGTGCTAATTATCGATAGAAACAACGATTGCGGGAGCTGGGAAGTGAATCCTTACCTACCGTCGATGCAAAACGATTGGAAACATCGAATAGCACGTATTCGTGCAAATTATCTATGGAAAGAACGATTGCGGGAGCCGGGAAGTGAATCCTTACCTACAGTCGATGAAAAACAATTGCAAACATCGAACATTACGTATTCGTGCAAATTATCGATGGAAAGAACGATTGCGGGAGCTGGGAAGTGAATCCTTACCTAACGTTGATGCAAAACGATTGGAAACATCGAACATCACGTATTCGTGCCAATTATCCAATCGTTTTGCATCGACGGTAGGTAAGGATTCACTTCCCGGCTCCCGCAATCGTTCTTTCCATCGATAATTTGCACGAATACGTGCTATTCGATGTTTCCAATCGTTTTGCATCGACGGTAGGTAAGGATTCACTTCCCAGCTCCCGCAATCGTTGTTTCTATCGATAATTAGCACGAATACGTAATGTTCGATTTTTCAATCGTTTTGCATCAACGGTAGGTAAGGATTCACTTCCCGGCTCCCGCAATCGTTCTTACCATCGATAATTAGCACGAATACGTGCTATTCGATGTTTCCAATCGTTTTGCATCAACGGTAGGTAAGTATTCACTTCCCAGCTCCCGCAAACGTTCTTTCTATGGATAATTTACACGAATACGTAATGTTCGATGTTTGCAATCGTTTTGCATCAAAGTTAGGTAAGGATTCACTTCCCAGCTCCCGCAATCGTTCTTTCTATCGATAATTTGCACGAATACGTGATGTTCGATATTTCCAATCGTTTTGCATCAACGTTAGGTAAGGATTCACATCCCGGCTCCCGCAATCGTTCTTACCATCGATAATTTGCACGAATACGTGCTATTCGATGTTTCCAATCGTTTTGCATCAACGGTAGGTAAGTATTCACTTCCCAGCTCCGGCAAACGTTCTTTCTATGGATAATTTGCACGAATACGTAATGTTCGATGTTTGCAATCGTTTTGCATCAACGGTAGGTAAGGATTCACTTCCCGGCTCCCGCAATCGTTCTTACCATCGATAATTTGCACGAATACGTGCTATTCGATGTTTCCAATCGTTTTGCATCAACGGTAGGTAAGTATTCACTTCCCAGCTCCCGCAATCGTTCTTTCTATGGATAATTTGCACGAATACGTAATGTTCGATGTTTGCAATTGTTTTTCATCGACTGTAGGTAAGGATTCACTTCCCGGCTCCCGCAATCGTTCTTTCCATAGATAATTTGCACGAATACGTGCTATTCGATGTTTCCAATCGTTTTGCATCAACGTTAGGTAAGGATTCACTTCCCAGCTCCCGCAATCGTTCTTTCTATCGATAATTTGCACGAATACGTTATGTTCGGAATTTCCAATCGCTTTGAATCAACGGTATGCTTACCTACCGTTGATGCACAACGATTGGAAACATCGAATGGCACGTATTCGTGCAAATTATCGATGGAAAGAACCATTGCGGGAGCTGGGAAGTGAATCCTTACCTACCGTCGATGCAAAACGATTGGAAACATCGAACATTACGTATTCGTGCTAATTATCGATAGAAACAACGATTGCGGGAGCTGGGAAGTGAATCGTTACCTACCGTCGATACAAAACGATTGGAAACATCGAATAGCACGTATTCGTGCAAATTATCGATGGAAAGAACGATTGCGGGAGCTGGGAAGTGAATCCTTACCTACCGTCGATGCAAAACGATTGGAAATATCGAACATTACGTATTCGTGTAAATTATCGATAGAAAGAACGATTGCGGGAGCTGGGAAGTGAATCCTTACCTACCGTCGTTGCAAAACGATTGGAAACATCGAACATTACGTATTCGTGCAAATTATCATTGGAAAGAACGATTGCGGGAGCTGGGAAGTGAATCGTTACCTACCGTCGATGCAAAACGATTGGAAACATCGAATATCACGTATTCGTGCCAATTATCCAATCGTTTTGCATCAACGGTAGGTAAGGAATCACTTCCCGGCTCCCGCAATCGTTCTTTCTATGGATAATTTGCACGAATACGTAATGTTCGATGTTTGCAATTGTTTTTCATCGACTGTAGGTAAGGATTCACTTCCCGGCTCCCGCAATCGTTCTTTCCATCGATAATTTGCACGAATACGTGGTGTTCGATGTTTCCAATCGTTTTGCATCAACGTTAGGTAAGTATTCACTTCCCAGCTCCCGCAATCGTTCTTTCTATGGATAATTTGCACGAATACGTGCTATTCGATGTTTGCAATCGTTTTGCATCGACGGTAGGTAAGGATTCACTTCCCAGCTCCCGCAATCGTTCTTTCTATCGATAATTTGCACGAATACGTGATGTTCGAAATTTCCAATCGATTTGCATCAACGGTATGCTTCCCTACCGTTGATGCAAAACGATTGGAAACATCGAATAGCACGTATTCGTGCAAATTATCGATGGAAAGAACGATTGCGGGAGCCGGGAAGTGGATCCTTACCTACCGTCAATGAAAAACGATTGGAAACATCGAACATCACGTATTCGTGCCAATTATCGATTGAAAGAACGATTGCGGGAGCCGGGAAGTGAATCCTTACCTAACGTCGATGCAAAACGATTGGAAACATCGAATAGCACGTATTCGTGCAAATTATCGATGGAAAGAACGATTGCGGGAGCCGGGAAGTGGATCCTTACCTAACGTTGATGCAAAACGATTGGAAACATCGAACATCACGTATTCGTGCAAATTATCGATAGAAAGAACGATTGCGGGAGCTGGGAAGTGAATCCTTACCTACAGTCGATGCAAAACGATTGCAAACATCGAACATTACGTATTCGTGCAAATTATCCATAGAAAGAACGATTGCGGGTGCTGGGAAGTGAATACTTACCTACCGTTGATGCAAAACGATTGGAAACATCGAATAGCACGTATTCGTGCAAATTATCGATGGTAAGAACGATTGCGGGAGCCGGGAAGTGAATCCTTACCTACCGTTGATGCAAAACGATTGAAAACATCGAACATTACGTATTCGTGCTAATTATCGATAGAAAGAACGATTGCGGGAGCTGGGAAGTGAATCCTTACCTACCGTCGATGCAAAACGATTGGAAACATCGAATAGCACGTATTCGTGCAAATTATCGATGGAAAGAACGATTGCGGGAACCGGGAAGTGAATCCTTACCTAACGTTGATGCAAAACGATTGGAAACATCGAACATCACGTATTCGTGCCAATTATCGATAGAAAGAACGTTTGCGGGAGCCGGGAAGTGAATCCTTACCTAACGTCGATGCAAAACGATTGGAAACATCGAATAGCACGTATTCGTGCAAATTATCGATGGAAAGAACGATTGCGGGAGCCGGGAAGTGAATCCTTACCTAACGTTGATGCAAAACGATTGGAAACATCGAACATCACGTATTCGTGCCAATTATCCAATCGTTTTGCATCGACGGTAGGTAAGGATTCACTTCCCAGGTCCCGCAATCGATCTTTCTATCGATAATTTGCACGAATACGTGATGTTCGATGTTTCCAATCGTTTTGCATCGACGGTAGGTAAGGATTCACTTCCCGGCTCCCGCAATCGTTCTTACCATCGATAATTTGCACGAATACGTGCTATTCGATGTTTCCAATCGTTTTGCATCAACGTTAGGTAAGGATTCACTTCCCGGCTCCCGCAATCGTTCTTTCCATCGATAATTTGCACGAATACGTGCTATTCGATGTTTCCAATCGTTTTGCATCGACGGTAGGTAAGGATTCACTTCCCAGCTCCCGCAATCGTTGTTTCTATCGATAATTAGCACGAATACGTAATGTTCGATTTTTCAATCGTTTTGCATCAACGGTAGGTAAGGATTCACTTCCCGGCTCCCGCAATCGTTCTTACCATCGATAATTTGCACGAATACGTGCTATTCGATGTTTCCAATCGTTTTGCATCAACGGTAGGTAAGTATTCACTTCCCAGCTCCCGCAAACGTTCTTTCTATGGATAATTTACACGAATACGTAATGTTCGATGTTTTCAATCGTTTTGCATCAACGTTAGGTAAGGATTCACTTCCCAGCTCCCGCAATCGTTCTTTCTATCGATAATTTGCACGAATACGTGATGTTCGATGTTTCCAATCGTTTTGCATCAACGTTAGGTAAGGATTCACATCCCGGCTCCCGCAATCGTTCTTACCATCGATAATTTGCACGAATACGTGCTATTCGATGTTTCCAATCGTTTTGCATCAACGGTAGGTAAGTATTCACTTCCCAGCTCCGGCAAACGTTCTTTCTATGGATAATTTGCACGAATACGTGATGTTCGGAATTTCCAATCGTTTTGAATCAACGGTATGCTTACCTACCGTTGATGCACAACGATTGGAAACATCGAATGGCACGTATTCGTGCAAATTATCGATGGAAAGAACGATTGCGGGAGCTGGGAAGTGAATCCTTACCTACCGTCGTTGCAAAACGATTGGAAACATCGAACATTACGTATTCGTGCAAATTATCGATGGAAAGAACGATTGCGGGAGCTGGGAAGTGAATCCTTACCTACCGTCGTTGCAAAACGATTGGAAACATCGAACATTACGTATTCGTGCAAATTATCGATGGAAAGAACGATTGCGGGAGCTGGGAAGTGAATCCTTACCTACCGTCGATGCAAAACGATTGGAAACATCGAATATCACGTATTCGTGCCAATTATCCAATCGTTTTGCATCAACGGTAGGTAAGGAATCACTTCCCGGCTCCCGCAATCGTTCTTTCCATCGATAATTTGCACGAATACGTGGTGTTCGATGTTTCCAATCGTTTTGCATCAACGTTAGGTAAGTATTCACTTCCCAGCTCCCGCAATCGTTCTTTCTATGGATAATTTGCACGAATACGTGCTATTCGATGTTTGAAATCGTTTTGCATCGACGGTAGGTAAGGATTCACTTCCCAGCTCCCGCAATCGTTCTTTCCAGCGATAATTTGCACGAATACGTGCCATTCGATGTTTCCAATCGTTTTGCATCAACGGTAGGTAAGCATACCGTCGATGCAAAACGATTGGAAACATCGAACATTACGTATTCGTGCAAATTATCGATAGAAAGAACGATTGCGGGAGCTGGGAAGTGAATCCTTACCTACCGTCGATGCAAAACGATTGGAAACATCGAATAGCACGTATTCGTGCAAATTATCGATGGAAAGAACGATTGCGGGAGCCGGGAAGTGGATCCTTACCTAACGTTGATGCAAAACGATTGGAAACATCGAACATCACGTATTCGTGCAAATTATCGATAGAAAGAACGATTGCGGGAGCTGGGAAGTGAATCCTTACCTACCTTTGATGCAAAACGATTGGAAACATCGAATAGCACGTATTCGTGCAAATTATGGATGGAAAGAACGATTGCGGAAGCCGGGAAGTGAATCCTTACCTACCGTCAATGAAAAACGATTGGAAACATCGAACATCACGTATTCGTGCAAATTATCGATAGAAAGAACGATTGCGGGAGCTGCGAAGTGAATCCTTACCTACAGTCGATGCAAAACGATTGCAAACATCGAACATTACGTATTCGTGCAAATTATCCATAGAAAGAACGATTGCGGGAGCTGGGAAGTGAATACTTACCTACCGTTGATGCAAAACGATTGGAAACATCGAATAGCACGTATTCGTGCAAATTATCGATGGTAAGAACGATTGCGGGAGCCGGGAAGTGAATCCTTACCTACCGTTGATGCAAAACGATTGAAAACATCGAACATTACGTATTCGTGCTAATTATCGATAGAAAGAACGATTGCGGGAGCTGGGAAGTGAATCCTTACCTACCGTCGATGCAAAACGATTGGAAACATCGAATAGCACGTATTCGTGCAAATTATCGATGGAAAGAACGATTGCGGGAACCGAGAAGTGAATCCTTACCTAACGTTGATGCAAAACGATTGGAAACATCGAACATCACGTATTCGTGCCAATTATCGATAGAAAGAACGATTGCGGGAGCCGGGAAGTGAATCCTTACCTAACGTCGATGCAAAACGATTGGAAACATCGAATAGCACGTATTCGTGCAAATTATCGATGGAAAGAACGATTGCGGGAGCCGGGAAGTGAATCCTTACCTAACGTTGATGCAAAACGATTGGAAACATCGAACATCACGTATTCGTGCCAATTATCCAATCGTTTTGCATCGACGGTAGGTAAGGATTCACTTCCCAGGTCCCGCAATCGATCTTTCTATCGATAATTTGCACGAATACGTGATGTTCGATGTTTCCAATCGTTTTGCATCGACGGTAGGTAAGGATTCACTTCCCGGCTCCCGCAATCGTTCTTGCCATCGATAATTTGCACGAATACGTGCTATTCGATGTTTCCAATCGTTTTGCATCAACGTTAGGTAAGGATTCACTTCCCGGCTCCCGCAATCGTTCTTTCCATCGATAATTTGCACGAATACGTGCTATTCGATGTTTCCAATCGTTTTGCATCGACGGTAGGTAAGGATTCACTTCCCAGCTCCCGCAATCGTTGTTTCTATCGATAATTAGCACGAATACGTAATGTTCGATGTTTTCAATCGTTTTGCATCAACGGTAGGTAAGGATTCACTTCCCGGCTCCCGCAATCGTCCTTACCATCGATAATTTGCACGAATACGTGCTATTCGATGTTTCCAATCGTTTTGCATCAACGATAGGTAAGGATTCACTTCCCGGCTCCCGCAATCGTTCTTTCCATCGATAATTTGCACGAATACGTGCTATTCGATGTTTCCAATCGTTTTGCATCGACGGTAGGTAAGGATTCACTTCCCAGCTCCCGCAATCGTTGTTTCTATCGATAATTAGCACGAATACGTAATGTTCGATGTTTTCAATCGTTTTGCATCAACGGTAGGTAAGGATTCACTTCCCGGCTCCCGCAATCGTTCTTACCATCGATAATTTGCACGAATACGTGCTATTCGATGTTTCCAATCGTTTTGCATCAACGGTAGGTAAGGATTCACTTCCCAGCTCCCGCAATCGTTCTTTCTATGGATAATTTGCACAAATACGTAATGTTCGATGTTTGCAATTGTTTTTCATCGACTGTAGGTAAGGATTCACTTCCCGGCTCCCGCAATCGTTCTTTCCATAGATAATTTGCACGAATACGTGCTATTCGATGTTTCCAATCGTTTTGCATCAACGCTAGGTAAGGATTCACTTCCCAGCTCCCGCAATCGTTCTTTCTATCGATAATTTGCACGAATACGTTATGTTCGGAATTTTCAATCGCTTTGAATCAACGGTATGCTTACCTACCGTTGATGCACAACGATTGGAAACATCGAATGGCACGTATTCGTGCAAATTATCGATGGAAAGAACCATTGCGGGAGCTGGGAAGTGAATCCTTACCTACCGTCGATGCAAAACGATTGGATAATTGGCACGAATACGTGCTATTCGATGTTTCCAATCGTTTTGCATCGACGGTAGGTAAGGATTCACTTCCCAGCTCCCGCATCGTTCTTTCTATCGATAATTTGCACGAATACGTGCTATTCGATGTTTCCAATCGTTTTGCATCAACGTTAGGTAAGGATTCACTTCCCAGCACCCGCAATCGTTGTTTCTATCGATAATTAGCACGAATACGTAATGTTCGATGTTTTCAATCGTTTTGCATCAACGGTAGGTAAGGATTCACTTCCCGGCTCCCGCAATCGTTCTTACCATCGATAATTTGCACGAATACGTGCTATTCGATGTTTCCAATCGTTTTGCATCAACGTTAGGTAAGGATTCACTTCCCGGCTCCCGCAGTCGTTCTTTCCATCGATAATTTGCACGAATACGTGCTATTCGATGTTTCCAATCGTTTTGCATCGACGGTAGGTAAGGATTCACTTCCCAGCTCCCGCAATCGTTGTTTCTATCGATAATTAGCACGAATACGTAATGTTCGATGTTTTCAATCGTTTTGCATCAACGGTAGGTAAGGATTCACTTCCCGGCTCCCGCAATCGTTCTTACCATCGATAATTTGCACGAATACGTGCTATTCGATGTTTCCAATCGTTTTGCATCAACGGTAGGTAAGGATTCACTTCCCAGCTCCCGCAATCGTTCTTTCTATGGATAATTTGCACAAATACGTAATGTTCGATGTTTGCAATTGTTTTTCATCGACTGTAGGTAAGGATTCACTTCCCGGCTCCCGCAATCGTTCTTTCCATAGATAATTTGCACGAATACGTGCTATTCGATGTTTCCAATCCTTTTGCATCAACGCTAGGTAAGGATTCACTTCCCAGCTCCCGCAATCGTTCTTTCTATCGATAATTTGCACGAATACGTTATGTTCGGAATTTCCAATCGCTTTGAATCAAAGGTATGCTTACCTACCGTTGATGCACAACGATTGGAAACATCGAATGGCACGTATTCGTGCAAATTATCGATGGAAAGAACCATTGCGGGAGCTGGGAAGTGAATCCTTACCTACCGTCGATGCAAAACGATTGGAAACATCGAATAGCACGTATTCGTGCAAATTATCGATGGAAAGAACGATTGCGGGAGCCGGGAAGTGGATCCTTACCTAACGTTGATTTAAAACGATTGGAAACATCGAACATCACGTATTCGTGCAAATTATCGATAGAAAGAACGATTGCGGGAGCTGGGAAGTGAATCCTTACCTACCGTTGATGCAAAACGATTGGAAACATCGAATAGCACGTATTCGTGCAAATTATCGATGGAAAGAACGATTGCGGGAGCCGGGAAGTGAATCCTTACCTACCGTCAATGAAAAACGATTGGAAACATCGAACATCACGTATTCGTGCCAATTATCGATAGAAAGAACGATTGCGGGAGCCGGGAAGTGAATCCTTACCTAACGTCGATGCAAAACGATTGGAAACATCGAATAGCACGTATTCGTGCAAATTATCGATGGAAAGAACGATTGCGGGAGCCGGGAAGTGGATCCTTACCTAACGTTGATGCAAAACGATTGGAAACATCGAACATCACGTATTCGTGCAAATTATCGATAGAAAGAACGATTGCGGGAGCTGGGAAGTGAATCCTTACCTACAGTCGATGCAAAACGATTGCAAACATCGAACATTACGTATTCGTGCAAATTATCCATAGAAAGAACGATTGCGGGAGCTGGGAAGTGAATCCTTACCTAACGTTGATGCAAAACGATTGGAAACATCGAACATCACGTATTCGTGCAAATTATCGATGGAAAGAACGATTGCGGGAACCGGGAAGTGAATCCTTACCTAACGTTGATGCAAAACGATTGGAAACATCGAATAGCACGTATTCGTGCAAATTATCGATGGAAAGAACGATTGCGGGAGCCGGGAAGTGAATCCTTACCTAACGTCGATGCAAAACGATTGGAAACATCGAATAGCACGTATTCGTGCAAATTATCGATGGAAAGAACGATTGCGGGAACCGGGAAGTGAATCCTTACCTAACGTTGATGCAAAACGATTGGAAACATCGAACATCACGTATTCGTGCCAATCATCGATAGAAAGAACGATTGCGGGAGCCGGGAAGTGAATCCTTACCTAACGTCGATGCAAAACGATTGGAAACATCGAATAGCACGTATTCGTGCAAATTATCGATGGAAAGAACGATTGCGGGAGCCGGGAAGTGAATCCTTACCTAACGTTGATGCAAAACGATTGGAAACATCGAACATCACGTATTCGTGCCAATTATCCAATTGTTTTGCATCGACGGTAGGTAAGGATTCACTTCCCAGGTCCCGCAATCGATCTTTCTATCGATAATTTGCACGAATACGTGATGTTCGATGTTTCCAATCGTTTTGCTTCGACGGTAGGTAAGGATTCACTTCCCGGCTCCCGCAATCGTTCTTACCATCGATAATTTGCACGAATACGTGCTATTCGATGTTTCCAATCGTTTTGCATCAACGTTAGGTAAGGATTCACTTCCCGGCTCCCGCAATCGTTCTTTCCATCGATAATTTGCACGAATACGTGCTCTTCGATGTTTCCAATCGTTTTGCATCGACGGTAGGTAAGGATTCACTTCCCAGCTCCCGCAATCGTTGTTTCTATCGATAATTAGCACGAATACGTAATGTTCGATTTTTCAATCGTTTTGCATCAACGGTAGGTAAGGATTCACTTCCCGGCTCCCGCAATCGTTCTTACCATCGATAATTTGCACGAAAACGTGCTATTCGATGTTTCCAATCGTTTTGCATCAACGGTAGGTAAGTATTCACTTCCCAGCTCCCGCAAACGTTCTTTCTATGGATAATTTACACGAATACGTAATGTTCGATGTTTGCAATCGTTTTGCATCAACGTTAGGTAAGGATTCACTTCCCAGCTCCCGCAATCGTTCTTTCTATCGATAATTTGCACGAATACGTAATGTTCGATGTTTGCAATCGTTTTGCATCAACGGTAGGTAAGGATTCACTTCCCGGCTCCCGCAATCGTTCTTACCATCGATAATTTGCACGAATACGTGCTATTCGATGTTTCCAATCGTTTTGCATCAACGGTAGGTAAGTATTCACTTCCCAGCTCCCGCAATCGTTCTTTCTATGGATAATTTGCACGAATACGTAATGTTCGATGTTTGCAATTGTTTTTCATCGACTGTAGGTAAGGATTCACTTCCCGGCTCCCGCAATCGTTCTTTCCATCGATAATTTGCACGAATACGTGATGTTCGAAATTTCCAATCGATTTGCATCAACGGTATGCTTACCTACCGTTGATGCAAAACGATTGGAAACATCGAATGGCACGTATTCGTGCAAATTATCGATGGAAAGAACGATTGCGGGAGCTGGGAAGTGAATCCTTACCTACCGTCGTTGCAAAACGATTGGAAACATCGAACATTACGTATTCGTGCAAATTATCGATGGAAAGAACGATTGCGGGAGCTGGGAAGTGAATCGTTACCTACCGTCGATGCAAAACGATTGGAAACATCGAATATCACGTATTCGTGCCAATTATCCAATCGTTTTGCATCAACGGTAGGTAAGGAATCACTTCCCGGCTCCCGCAATCGTTCTTTCCATCGATAATTTGCACGAATACGTGGTGTTCGATGTTTCCAATCGTCTTGCATCAACGTTTGGTAAGTATTCACTTCCCAGCTCCCGCAATCGTTCTTTCTATGGATAATTTGCACGAATACGTGCTATTCGATGTTTGCAATCGTTTTGCAACGACGGTAGGTAAGGATTCACTTCCCAGCTCCCGCAATCGTTCTTTCCATCGATAATTTGCACGAATACGTGCCATTCGATGTTTCCAATCGTTTTGCATCAACGGTAGGTAAGTGTCACGTCCCGGGATCCTCCGAAACGTGACGATCCGTAGGTGCAGCGCGCATCCGAATCGGCACACGATATGGATACAGGGTAGGTTTCGATTAGTGTTCGGATATTTGCCATCATGCCACTCGTAAACGATAAAGATTAGGAAGAAATGCAAAGAGGACAAAGTTACACTGTTTCGAGCTGGCTATAAAATAGCCCGTCCACTTTTCCGAAATTTCTAATGAAAATTTTGAGATAACGCATTCAAATTCTTTAAACGAAGAGATAGCGAGTCGCAAAATGGCAATTTAAACCCAAACCTAACTAAGCCTATCCATGAAAATAGGTACGACCGAATCCTAACCTAACCAAAATTCATATATAATTAATCGCAAACCTAACCCAAACCCGACCCAAACCTAACCCAAACCTAACCAAAATTTATGTACAACCTCGTGCAAGCCTAACCGATACAACCACCTAATATAATTCAAATCTGACCCAAACCTGACCGAAATTCTGGCAACACTTAATCCAAACATAACCTAAACATAACCAAAATTTATGTACAACCTCGTGCAAACCTAACCGATATAACCACCTAATATAAATCAAACCTAACCCAAACATAACCCAAACCTTTTTTTTTTTTTTTTTTTCTCGAGGAGGGGAAAATGCAATTACGCATCCCCCCACAGTTCCCCGTGGGGGGTATGTGGGACTCGCCTTGGTGGAGTTTGGCATACCCACTAAAAACCCCTCCTCTGTCCTAACTCTCCGTAACACACGGGGGGTGATAATCCGCTGGAGAAAACAACCACCCCCTGACCCGCCTCTCGGCATTCTGCGGGGGTGGGCTCCAATACGCTCGCCATTTGATGAAACTCCTTAAGTTGGGTTCCTTGTCATCCACTGGTTTCGTTGTCAGTATGTCCTCCAGAATTTGTTTCTGTCAATAATCTTTATTTATAAAACCATTTGCCAAGCCACCATATAATGTCGCTTGCTCTGTTGCTTAAAATTCATAATAGTCCGCGAGTTAAAATAATAAATACTTAAAAACTCAAAACATATACTAGTGGTCGTCAATATTAAAATATACAAATACTCTTTATAGGTACATAAATAAATAACTTAACACTACCGGTGGAGTACTTTAAGATTTTCGTCTCACCGCCTTTCCTTCTTCTTTTCTGCATCCAATTGGCGCTCAATCTCTTCTTTAACGCTCATGGTCCTGTTAACAAAGTTAATAACATGGACTCTTCTATTTTCGTCCGCCAATATCTCCAGAAGTGTGTGCACCTCTAGCACGCCCACTTCCTTTATCACCAGTTCTCTTTCTTTCTTGAAGAAGGGGCACCAGAACAACGTATGTTCTGCATCGTCCTTCTCAGCTGCACATAGCCAACACTCTTCGGAGTTTGCTCTTCAACAAATTCTTCAAACATAACCCAAACCTAACCCAAACCTAACTCAAACCTAACTCAAACCTAACCTAAACCCAACCAAAACTCGTGTGCAGCATAACACCGACCTGACCGACACAACCACCCAATATAATCCAAACCTGACCCAACCGATGGCAATTCCCAAATTGTCACAAAGTAGCCAATCCATCTCGCTATTACCCGTAACTAATAAAAATGTATGTTACCATAGGCAGTTCTCTACCACACATCGACGTACGGCCACACACACACACACACACTGATAATTGTCCTGATGGTAGCATTAAGTCTAAGCAACTTCTTAAGTTAAGAAACCAGGGGTAAACGTGAGTATGCTGACTCACCTATGATAAGATAGATTATAAGAATACGTAGATTAAGAACCGTGACGAATCAGGGTGTGCGGACCAATCCGTGTTTGTCCTTTCAAGTTAAGGACAAGCACGGATAAGTGCTGACGACAATAGCGAAGGGATAGCGCTGTCTCGCACGTGGGCATTCCAGAGTCAAGGCCTGGGAAAGGATCGGGTAATAATCCGCTGAACAAGACGATATACCTCGATGCATCAGCATCCGTTCCCAGAGCGATAACAACTGTCGCTCAGGAATGCACACGTTGCAAAGATACGAAGCGCGAGAACCGTCGCGAGAGCGATAACAACTGTCGCTCAGGAATGCACACGTTGCAAAGATACGAAGCGCGAGAACCGTCGCGAGAGCGATAACAACTGTCGCTCAGGAATGCACACGTTGCAAAGATACGAAGCGCGAGAACCGTCGCGGAACAGTCGTTCCCAGGACGGTGGCCCCTGCTGCATCAGCATCTTCTGGCTGCGGCAGTAGGGGCTGCTGCGTCAGCACCTGGGAGGAATAAAAGACCGGAGCGAACGGTCGCAAGGCAGTTCAGTTCCAACCGAGAAGTTAGAAACATCAAGTTCTATACGACTGAAGTTCAATCCGGTAGTCTAACGGTGAAGTTCGACGAGTTCGTTGTAGTTGTGCCTGTAAGCGGCAAATCGTCAGCACGATCCACCATTTGTTACTTGTACTCTCAACTGTAGTCGACCGATAGGTAAAGGTGAGCATTAATAAACAGTAACACTTGACATTTCAAAAAAAAAAAAAAAAAAAAAAAAAGGTTTGGGTTATGTTTGGGTTAGGTTTGATTTATATTAGGTGGTTATATCGGTTAGGTTTGCACGAGGTTGTACATAAATTTTGGTTATGTTTAGGTTATGTTTGGATTAAGTGTTGCCAGAATTTCGGTCAGGTTTGGGTCAGATTTGAATTATATTAGGTGGTTGTATCGGTTAGGCTTGCACGAGGTTGTACATAAATTTTGGTTAGGTTTGGGTTAGGTTTGGGTCGGGTTTGGGTTAGGTTTGCGATTAATTATATATGAATTTTGGTTAGGTTAGGATTCGGTCGTACCTATTTTCATGGATAGGCTTAGTTAGGTTTGGGTTTAAATTGCCATTTTGCGACTCGCTATCTCTTCGTTTAAAGAATTTGAATGCGTTATCTCAAAATTTTCATTAGAAATTTCGGAAAAGTGGACGGGCTATTTTATAGCCAGCTGGAAACAGTGTAACTTTGCCCTCTTTGCATTTCTTCCTAATCTTTATCGTTTACGAGTGGCATGATGGCAAATATCCGAACACTAATCGAAACCTACCCTGTATCCATATCGTGTGCCGATTCGGATGCGCGCTGCACCTACGGATCGTCACGTTTCGGAGGATCCCGGGACGTGACGTAAGCATACCGTTGATGCAAATCGATTGGAAATTTCGAACATCACGTATTCGTGCAAATTATCGATGGAAAGAACGATTGCGGGAGCCGGGAAGTGAATCCTTACCTACAGTCGATGAAAAACAATTGCAAACATCGAACATTACGTATTCGTGCAAATTATCCATAGAAAGAACGATTGCGGGAGCTGGGAAGTGAATACTTACCTACCGTTGATGCAAAACGATTGGAAACATCGAATAGCACGTATTCTTGCAAATTATCGATGGTAAGAACGATTGCGGGAGCCGGGAAGTGAATCCTTACCTACCGTTGATGCAAAACGATTGCAAACATCGAACATTACGTATTCGTGCAAATTATCCATAGAAAGAACGTTTGCCGGAGCTGGGAAGTGAATCCTTACCTAACGTTGATGCAAAACGATTGCAAACATTGAACATTACGTATTCGTGTAAATTATCCATAGAAAGAACGTTTGCGGGAGCTGGGAAGTGAATCCTTACCTACCGTTGATGCAAAACGATTGGAAACATCGAATAGCACGTATTCGTGCAAATTATCGATGGAAAGAACGATTGCGGGAGCCGGGAAGTGAATCCTTACCTACCGTCAATGAAAAACGATTGGAAACATCGAACATCACGTATTCGTGCCAATTATCGATAGAAAGAACGATTGCGGGAGCCGGGAAGTGAATCCTTACCTAACGTCGATGCAAAACGATTGGAAACATCGAATAGCACGTATTCGTGCAAATTATCGATGGAAAGAACGATTGCGGGAGCCGGGAAGTGGATCCTTACCTAACGTTGATGCAAAACGATTGGAAACATCGAACATCACGTATTCGTGCAAATTATCGATAGAAAGAACGATTGCGGGAGCTGGGAAGTGAATCCTTACCTACAGTCGATGCAAAACGATTGCAAACATCGAACATTACGTATTCGTGCAAATTATCCATAGAAAGAACGATTGCGGGAGCTGGGAAGTGAATCCTTACCTACCGTCGATGCAAAACGATTGGAAACATCGAATAGCACGTATTCGTGCAAATTATCGATGGAAAGAACGATTGCGGGAACCGGGAAGTGAATCCTTACCTAACGTTGATGCAAAACGATTGGAAACATCGAACATCACGTATTCGTGCCAATTATCGATAGAAAGAACGATTGCGGGAGCCGGGAAGTGAATCCTTACCTAACGTCGATGCAAAACGATTGGAAACATCGAATAGCACGTATTCGTGCAAATTATCGATGGAAAGAACGATTGCGGGAGCCGGGAAGTGAATCCTTACCTAACGTTGATGCAAAACGATTGGAAACATCGAACATCACGTATTCGTGCCAATTATCCAATCGTTTTGCATCGACGGTAGGTAAGGATTCACTTCCCAGGTCCCGCAATCGATCTTTCTATCGATATTTTGCACGAATACGTGATGTTCGATGTTTCCAATCGTTTTGCTTCGACGGTAGGTAAGGATTCACTTCCCGGCTCCCGCAATCGTTCTTACCATCGATAATTTGCACGAATACGTGCTATTCGATGTTTCCAATCGTTTTGCATCAACGTTAGGTAAGGATTCACTTCCCGGCTCCCGCAATCGTTCTTTCCATCGATAATTTGCACGAATACGTGCTATTCGATGTTTCCAATCGTTTTGCATCGACGGTAGGTAAGGATTCACTTCCCAGCTCCCGCAATCGTTCTTTCTATCGATAATTAGCACGAATACGTAATGTTCGATGTTTTCAATCGTTTTGCATCAACGGTAGGTAAGGATTCACTTCCCGGCTCCCGCAATCGTTCTTACCATCGATAATTTGCACGAATACGTGCTATTCGATGTTTCCAATCGTTTTGCATCAACGGTAGGTAAGTATTCACTTCCCAGCTCCCGCAATCGTTCTTTCTATGGATAATTTGCACGAATACGTAATGTTCGATGTTTGCAATCGTTTTGCATCGACTGTAGGTAAGGATTCACTTCCCAGCTCCCGCAATCGTTCTTTCTATCGATAATTTGCACGAATACGTGATGTTCGATGTTTCCAATCGTTTTGCATCAACGTTAGGTAAGGATCCACTTCCCGGCTCCCGCAATCGTTCTTTCCATCGATAATTTGCACGAATACGTGCTATTCGATGTTTCCAATCGTTTTGCATCGACGTTAGGTAAGGATTCACTTCCCGGCTCCCGCAATCGTTCTTTCTATCGATAATTGGCACGAATACGTGATGTTCGATGTTTCCAATCGTTTTTCATTGACGGTAGGTAAGGATTCACTTCCCGGCTCCCGCAATCGTTCTTTCCATCGATAATTTGCACGAATACGTGCTATTCGATGTTTCCAATCGTTTTGCATCGACGGTAGGTAAGGATTCACTTCCCAGCTCCCGCAATCGTTGTTTCTATCGATAATTAGCACGAATACGTAATGTTCGATGTTTTCAATCGTTTTGCATCAACGGTAGGTAAGGATTCACTTCCCGGCTCCCGCAATCGTCCTTACCATCGATAATTTGCACGAATACGTGCTATTCGATGTTTCCAATCGTTTTGCATCAACGATAGGTAAGGATTCACTTCCCGGCTCCCGCAATCGTTCTTTCCATCGATAATTTGCACGAATACGTGCTATTCGATGTTTCCAATCGTTTTGCATCGACGGTAGGTAAGGATTCACTTCCCAGCTCCCGCAATCGTTGTTTCTATCGATAATTAGCACGAATACGTAATGTTCGATGTTTTCAATCGTTTTGCATCAACGGTAGGTAAGGATTCACTTCCCGGCTCCCGCAATCGTTCTTACCATCGATAATTTGCACGAATACGTGCTATTCGATGTTTCCAATCGTTTTGCATCAACGGTAGGTAAGGATTCACTTCCCAGCTCCCGCAATCGTTCTTTCTATGGATAATTTGCACAAATACGTAATGTTCGATGTTTGCAATTGTTTTTCATCGACTGTAGGTAAGGATTCACTTCCCGGCTCCCGCAATCGTTCTTTCCATAGATAATTTGCACGAATACGTGCTATTCGATGTTTCCAATCGTTTTGCATCAACGCTAGGTAAGGATTCACTTCCCAGCTCCCGCAATCGTTCTTTCTATCGATAATTTGCACGAATACGTTATGTTCGGAATTTTCAATCGCTTTGAATCAACGGTATGCTTACCTACCGTTGATGCACAACGATTGGAAACATCGAATGGCACGTATTCGTGCAAATTATCGATGGAAAGAACCATTGCGGGAGCTGGGAAGTGAATCCTTACCTACCGTCGATGCAAAACGATTGGATAATTGGCACGAATACGTGCTATTCGATGTTTCCAATCGTTTTGCATCGACGGTAGGTAAGGATTCACTTCCCAGCTCCCGCATCGTTCTTTCTATCGATAATTTGCACGAATACGTGCTATTCGATGTTTCCAATCGTTTTGCATCAACGTTAGGTAAGGATTCACTTCCCAGCACCCGCAATCGTTGTTTCTATCGATAATTAGCACGAATACGTAATGTTCGATGTTTTCAATCGTTTTGCATCAACGGTAGGTAAGGATTCACTTCCCGGCTCCCGCAATCGTTCTTACCATCGATAATTTGCACGAATACGTGCTATTCGATGTTTCCAATCGTTTTGCATCAACGTTAGGTAAGGATTCACTTCCCGGCTCCCGCAGTCGTTCTTTCCATCGATAATTTGCACGAATACGTGCTATTCGATGTTTCCAATCGTTTTGCATCGACGGTAGGTAAGGATTCACTTCCCAGCTCCCGCAATCGTTGTTTCTATCGATAATTAGCACGAATACGTAATGTTCGATGTTTTCAATCGTTTTGCATCAACGGTAGGTAAGGATTCACTTCCCGGCTCCCGCAATCGTTCTTACCATCGATAATTTGCACGAATACGTGCTATTCGATGTTTCCAATCGTTTTGCATCAACGGTAGGTAAGGATTCACTTCCCAGCTCCCGCAATCGTTCTTTCTATGGATAATTTGCACAAATACGTAATGTTCGATGTTTGCAATTGTTTTTCATCGACTGTAGGTAAGGATTCACTTCCCGGCTCCCGCAATCGTTCTTTCCATAGATAATTTGCACGAATACGTGCTATTCGATGTTTCCAATCCTTTTGCATCAACGCTAGGTAAGGATTCACTTCCCAGCTCCCGCAATCGTTCTTTCTATCGATAATTTGCACGAATACGTTATGTTCGGAATTTCCAATCGCTTTGAATCAAAGGTATGCTTACCTACCGTTGATGCACAACGATTGGAAACATCGAATGGCACGTATTCGTGCAAATTATCGATGGAAAGAACCATTGCGGGAGCTGGGAAGTGAATCCTTACCTACCGTCGATGCAAAACGATTGGAAACATCGAATAGCACGTATTCGTGCAAATTATCGATGGAAAGAACGATTGCGGGAGCCGGGAAGTGGATCCTTACCTAACGTTGATTTAAAACGATTGGAAACATCGAACATCACGTATTCGTGCAAATTATCGATAGAAAGAACGATTGCGGGAGCTGGGAAGTGAATCCTTACCTACCGTTGATGCAAAACGATTGGAAACATCGAATAGCACGTATTCGTGCAAATTATCGATGGAAAGAACGATTGCGGGAGCCGGGAAGTGAATCCTTACCTACCGTCAATGAAAAACGATTGGAAACATCGAACATCACGTATTCGTGCCAATTATCGATAGAAAGAACGATTGCGGGAGCCGGGAAGTGAATCCTTACCTAACGTCGATGCAAAACGATTGGAAACATCGAATAGCACGTATTCGTGCAAATTATCGATGGAAAGAACGATTGCGGGAGCCGGGAAGTGGATCCTTACCTAACGTTGATGCAAAACGATTGGAAACATCGAACATCACGTATTCGTGCAAATTATCGATAGAAAGAACGATTGCGGGAGCTGGGAAGTGAATCCTTACCTACAGTCGATGCAAAACGATTGCAAACATCGAACATTACGTATTCGTGCAAATTATCCATAGAAAGAACGATTGCGGGAGCTGGGAAGTGAATCCTTACCTAACGTTGATGCAAAACGATTGGAAACATCGAACATCACGTATTCGTGCAAATTATCGATGGAAAGAACGATTGCGGGAACCGGGAAGTGAATCCTTACCTAACGTTGATGCAAAACGATTGGAAACATCGAATAGCACGTATTCGTGCAAATTATCGATGGAAAGAACGATTGCGGGAGCCGGGAAGTGAATCCTTACCTAACGTCGATGCAAAACGATTGGAAACATCGAATAGCACGTATTCGTGCAAATTATCGATGGAAAGAACGATTGCGGGAACCGGGAAGTGAATCCTTACCTAACGTTGATGCAAAACGATTGGAAACATCGAACATCACGTATTCGTGCCAATCATCGATAGAAAGAACGATTGCGGGAGCCGGGAAGTGAATCCTTACCTAACGTCGATGCAAAACGATTGGAAACATCGAATAGCACGTATTCGTGCAAATTATCGATGGAAAGAACGATTGCGGGAGCCGGGAAGTGAATCCTTACCTAACGTTGATGCAAAACGATTGGAAACATCGAACATCACGTATTCGTGCCAATTATCCAATTGTTTTGCATCGACGGTAGGTAAGGATTCACTTCCCAGGTCCCGCAATCGATCTTTCTATCGATAATTTGCACGAATACGTGATGTTCGATGTTTCCAATCGTTTTGCTTCGACGGTAGGTAAGGATTCACTTCCCGGCTCCCGCAATCGTTCTTACCATCGATAATTTGCACGAATACGTGCTATTCGATGTTTCCAATCGTTTTGCATCAACGTTAGGTAAGGATTCACTTCCCGGCTCCCGCAATCGTTCTTTCCATCGATAATTTGCACGAATACGTGCTCTTCGATGTTTCCAATCGTTTTGCATCGACGGTAGGTAAGGATTCACTTCCCAGCTCCCGCAATCGTTGTTTCTATCGATAATTAGCACGAATACGTAATGTTCGATTTTTCAATCGTTTTGCATCAACGGTAGGTAAGGATTCACTTCCCGGCTCCCGCAATCGTTCTTACCATCGATAATTTGCACGAAAACGTGCTATTCGATGTTTCCAATCGTTTTGCATCAACGGTAGGTAAGTATTCACTTCCCAGCTCCCGCAAACGTTCTTTCTATGGATAATTTACACGAATACGTAATGTTCGATGTTTGCAATCGTTTTGCATCAACGTTAGGTAAGGATTCACTTCCCAGCTCCCGCAATCGTTCTTTCTATCGATAATTTGCACGAATACGTAATGTTCGATGTTTGCAATCGTTTTGCATCAACGGTAGGTAAGGATTCACTTCCCGGCTCCCGCAATCGTTCTTACCATCGATAATTTGCACGAATACGTGCTATTCGATGTTTCCAATCGTTTTGCATCAACGGTAGGTAAGTATTCACTTCCCAGCTCCCGCAATCGTTCTTTCTATGGATAATTTGCACGAATACGTAATGTTCGATGTTTGCAATTGTTTTTCATCGACTGTAGGTAAGGATTCACTTCCCGGCTCCCGCAATCGTTCTTTCCATCGATAATTTGCACGAATACGTGATGTTCGAAATTTCCAATCGATTTGCATCAACGGTATGCTTACCTACCGTTGATGCAAAACGATTGGAAACATCGAATGGCACGTATTCGTGCAAATTATCGATGGAAAGAACGATTGCGGGAGCTGGGAAGTGAATCCTTACCTACCGTCGTTGCAAAACGATTGGAAACATCGAACATTACGTATTCGTGCAAATTATCGATGGAAAGAACGATTGCGGGAGCTGGGAAGTGAATCGTTACCTACCGTCGATGCAAAACGATTGGAAACATCGAATATCACGTATTCGTGCCAATTATCCAATCGTTTTGCATCAACGGTAGGTAAGGAATCACTTCCCGGCTCCCGCAATCGTTCTTTCCATCGATAATTTGCACGAATACGTGGTGTTCGATGTTTCCAATCGTCTTGCATCAACGTTTGGTAAGTATTCACTTCCCAGCTCCCGCAATCGTTCTTTCTATGGATAATTTGCACGAATACGTGCTATTCGATGTTTGCAATCGTTTTGCAACGACGGTAGGTAAGGATTCACTTCCCAGCTCCCGCAATCGTTCTTTCCATCGATAATTTGCACGAATACGTGCCATTCGATGTTTCCAATCGTTTTGCATCAACGGTAGGTAAGTGTCACGTCCCGGGATCCTCCGAAACGTGACGATCCGTAGGTGCAGCGCGCATCCGAATCGGCACACGATATGGATACAGGGTAGGTTTCGATTAGTGTTCGGATATTTGCCATCATGCCACTCGTAAACGATAAAGATTAGGAAGAAATGCAAAGAGGACAAAGTTACA
The DNA here is from genome assembly GCA_963583965.1 of Nomada ferruginata. Lineage (NCBI taxonomy): Eukaryota > Metazoa > Arthropoda > Insecta > Hymenoptera > Apidae > Nomada > Nomada ferruginata. The sequence goes on from OY757218.1 coordinate 4,629,776, forward strand.
CTGTTTCGAGCTGGCTATAAAATAGCCCGTCCACTTTTCCGAAATTTCTAATGAAAATTTTGAGATAACGCATTCAAATTCTTTAAACGAAGAGATAGCGAGTCGCAAAATGGCAATTTAAACCCAAACCTAACTAAGCCTATCCATGAAAATAGGTACGACCGAATCCTAACCTAACCAAAATTCATATATAATTAATCGCAAACCTAACCCAAACCCGACCCAAACCTAACCCAAACCTAACCAAAATTTATGTACAACCTCGTGCAAGCCTAACCGATACAACCACCTAATATAATTCAAATCTGACCCAAACCTGACCGAAATTCTGGCAACACTTAATCCAAACATAACCTAAACATAACCAAAATTTATGTACAACCTCGTGCAAACCTAACCGATATAACCACCTAATATAAATCAAACCTAACCCAAACATAACCCAAACCTTTTTTTTTTTTTTTTTTTTCTCGAGGAGGGGAAAATGCAATTACGCATCCCCCCACAGTTCCCCGTGGGGGGTATGTGGGACTCGCCTTGGTGGAGTTTGGCATACCCACTAAAAACCCCTCCTCTGTCCTAACTCTCCGTAACACACGGGGGGTGATAATCCGCTGGAGAAAACAACCACCCCCTGACCCGCCTCTCGGCATTCTGCGGGGGTGGGCTCCAATACGCTCGCCATTTGATGAAACTCCTTAAGTTGGGTTCCTTGTCATCCACTGGTTTCGTTGTCAGTATGTCCTCCAGAATTTGTTTCTGTCAATAATCTTTATTTATAAAACCATTTGCCAAGCCACCATATAATGTCGCTTGCTCTGTTGCTTAAAATTCATAATAGTCCGCGAGTTAAAATAATAAATACTTAAAAACTCAAAACATATACTAGTGGTCGTCAATATTAAAATATACAAATACTCTTTATAGGTACATAAATAAATAACTTAACACTACCGGTGGAGTACTTTAAGATTTTCGTCTCACCGCCTTTCCTTCTTCTTTTCTGCATCCAATTGGCGCTCAATCTCTTCTTTAACGCTCATGGTCCTGTTAACAAAGTTAATAACATGGACTCTTCTATTTTCGTCCGCCAATATCTCCAGAAGTGTGTGCACCTCTAGCACGCCCACTTCCTTTATCACCAGTTCTCTTTCTTTCTTGAAGAAGGGGCACCAGAACAACGTATGTTCTGCATCGTCCTTCTCAGCTGCACATAGCCAACACTCTTCGGAGTTTGCTCTTCAACAAATTCTTCAAACATAACCCAAACCTAACCCAAACCTAACTCAAACCTAACTCAAACCTAACCTAAACCCAACCAAAACTCGTGTGCAGCATAACACCGACCTGACCGACACAACCACCCAATATAATCCAAACCTGACCCAACCGATGGCAATTCCCAAATTGTCACAAAGTAGCCAATCCATCTCGCTATTACCCGTAACTAATAAAAATGTATGTTACCATAGGCAGTTCTCTACCACACATCGACGTACGGCCACACACACACACACACACTGATAATTGTCCTGATGGTAGCATTAAGTCTAAGCAACTTCTTAAGTTAAGAAACCAGGGGTAAACGTGAGTATGCTGACTCACCTATGATAAGATAGATTATAAGAATACGTAGATTAAGAACCGTGACGAATCAGGGTGTGCGGACCAATCCGTGTTTGTCCTTTCAAGTTAAGGACAAGCACGGATAAGTGCTGACGACAATAGCGAAGGGATAGCGCTGTCTCGCACGTGGGCATTCCAGAGTCAAGGCCTGGGAAAGGATCGGGTAATAATCCGCTGAACAAGACGATATACCTCGATGCATCAGCATCCGTTCCCAGAGCGATAACAACTGTCGCTCAGGAATGCACACGTTGCAAAGATACGAAGCGCGAGAACCGTCGCGAGAGCGATAACAACTGTCGCTCAGGAATGCACACGTTGCAAAGATACGAAGCGCGAGAACCGTCGCGAGAGCGATAACAACTGTCGCTCAGGAATGCACACGTTGCAAAGATACGAAGCGCGAGAACCGTCGCGGAACAGTCGTTCCCAGGACGGTGGCCCCTGCTGCATCAGCATCTTCTGGCTGCGGCAGTAGGGGCTGCTGCGTCAGCACCTGGGAGGAATAAAAGACCGGAGCGAACGGTCGCAAGGCAGTTCAGTTCCAACCGAGAAGTTAGAAACATCAAGTTCTATACGACTGAAGTTCAATCCGGTAGTCTAACGGTGAAGTTCGACGAGTTCGTTGTAGTTGTGCCTGTAAGCGGCAAATCGTCAGCACGATCCACCATTTGTTACTTGTACTCTCAACTGTAGTCGACCGATAGGTAAAGGTGAGCATTAATAAACAGTAACACTTGACATTTCAAAAAAAAAAAAAAAAAAAAAAAAAGGTTTGGGTTATGTTTGGGTTAGGTTTGATTTATATTAGGTGGTTATATCGGTTAGGTTTGCACGAGGTTGTACATAAATTTTGGTTATGTTTAGGTTATGTTTGGATTAAGTGTTGCCAGAATTTCGGTCAGGTTTGGGTCAGATTTGAATTATATTAGGTGGTTGTATCGGTTAGGCTTGCACGAGGTTGTACATAAATTTTGGTTAGGTTTGGGTTAGGTTTGGGTCGGGTTTGGGTTAGGTTTGCGATTAATTATATATGAATTTTGGTTAGGTTAGGATTCGGTCGTACCTATTTTCATGGATAGGCTTAGTTAGGTTTGGGTTTAAATTGCCATTTTGCGACTCGCTATCTCTTCGTTTAAAGAATTTGAATGCGTTATCTCAAAATTTTCATTAGAAATTTCGGAAAAGTGGACGGGCTATTTTATAGCCAGCTGGAAACAGTGTAACTTTGCCCTCTTTGCATTTCTTCCTAATCTTTATCGTTTACGAGTGGCATGATGGCAAATATCCGAACACTAATCGAAACCTACCCTGTATCCATATCGTGTGCCGATTCGGATGCGCGCTGCACCTACGGATCGTCACGTTTCGGAGGATCCCGGGACGTGACGTAAGCATACCGTTGATGCAAATCGATTGGAAATTTCGAACATCACGTATTCGTGCAAATTATCGATGGAAAGAACGATTGCGGGAGCCGGGAAGTGAATCCTTACCTACAGTCGATGAAAAACAATTGCAAACATCGAACATTACGTATTCGTGCAAATTATCCATAGAAAGAACGATTGCGGGAGCTGGGAAGTGAATACTTACCTACCGTTGATGCAAAACGATTGGAAACATCGAATAGCACGTATTCTTGCAAATTATCGATGGTAAGAACGATTGCGGGAGCCGGGAAGTGAATCCTTACCTACCGTTGATGCAAAACGATTGCAAACATCGAACATTACGTATTCGTGCAAATTATCCATAGAAAGAACGTTTGCCGGAGCTGGGAAGTGAATCCTTACCTAACGTTGATGCAAAACGATTGCAAACATTGAACATTACGTATTCGTGTAAATTATCCATAGAAAGAACGTTTGCGGGAGCTGGGAAGTGAATCCTTACCTACCGTTGATGCAAAACGATTGGAAACATCGAATAGCACGTATTCGTGCAAATTATCGATGGAAAGAACGATTGCGGGAGCCGGGAAGTGAATCCTTACCTACCGTCAATGAAAAACGATTGGAAACATCGAACATCACGTATTCGTGCCAATTATCGATAGAAAGAACGATTGCGGGAGCCGGGAAGTGAATCCTTACCTAACGTCGATGCAAAACGATTGGAAACATCGAATAGCACGTATTCGTGCAAATTATCGATGGAAAGAACGATTGCGGGAGCCGGGAAGTGGATCCTTACCTAACGTTGATGCAAAACGATTGGAAACATCGAACATCACGTATTCGTGCAAATTATCGATAGAAAGAACGATTGCGGGAGCTGGGAAGTGAATCCTTACCTACAGTCGATGCAAAACGATTGCAAACATCGAACATTACGTATTCGTGCAAATTATCCATAGAAAGAACGATTGCGGGAGCTGGGAAGTGAATCCTTACCTACCGTCGATGCAAAACGATTGGAAACATCGAATAGCACGTATTCGTGCAAATTATCGATGGAAAGAACGATTGCGGGAACCGGGAAGTGAATCCTTACCTAACGTTGATGCAAAACGATTGGAAACATCGAACATCACGTATTCGTGCCAATTATCGATAGAAAGAACGATTGCGGGAGCCGGGAAGTGAATCCTTACCTAACGTCGATGCAAAACGATTGGAAACATCGAATAGCACGTATTCGTGCAAATTATCGATGGAAAGAACGATTGCGGGAGCCGGGAAGTGAATCCTTACCTAACGTTGATGCAAAACGATTGGAAACATCGAACATCACGTATTCGTGCCAATTATCCAATCGTTTTGCATCGACGGTAGGTAAGGATTCACTTCCCAGGTCCCGCAATCGATCTTTCTATCGATATTTTGCACGAATACGTGATGTTCGATGTTTCCAATCGTTTTGCTTCGACGGTAGGTAAGGGTTCACTTCCCGGCTCCCGCAATCGTTCTTACCATCGATAATTTGCACGAATACGTGCTATTCGATGTTTCCAATCGTTTTGCATCAACGTTAGGTAAGGATTCACTTCCCGGCTCCCGCAATCGTTCTTTCCATCGATAATTTGCACGAATACGTGCTATTCGATGTTTCCAATCGTTTTGCATCGACGGTAGGTAAGGATTCACTTCCCGGCTCCCGCAATCGTTCTTACCATCGATAATTTGCACGAATACGTGCTATTCGATGTTTCCAATCGTTTTGCATCAACGTTAGGTAAGGATTCACTTCCCGGCTCCCGCAATCGTTCTTTCCATCGATAATTTGCACGAATACGTGCTATTCGATGTTTCCAATCGTTTTGCATCGACGGTAGGTAAGGATTCACTTCCCAGCTCCCGCAATCGTTGTTTCTATCGATAATTAGCACGAATACGTAATGTTCGATTTTTCAATCGTTTTGCATCAACGGTAGGTAAGGATTCACTTCCCGGCTCCCGCAATCGTTCTTACCATCGATAATTTGCACGAATACGTGCTATTCGATGTTTCCAATCGTTTTGCATCAACGGTAGGTAAGTATTCACTTCCCAGCTCCCGCAAACGTTCTTTCTATGGATAATTTATACGAATACGTAATGTTCGATGTTTGCAATCATTTTGCATCAACGTTAGGTAAGGTTTCACTTCCCAGCTCCCGCAATCGTTCTTTCTATCGATAATTTGCACGAATACGTGATGTTCGATGTTTCCAATCGTTTTGCATCAACGTTAGGTAAGGATTCACATCCCAGCTCCCGCAATCGTTCTTACCATCGATAATTTGCACGAATACGTGCTATTCGATGTTTCCAATCGTTTTGCATCAACGGTAGGTAAGTATTCACTTCCCAGCTCCCGCAATCGTTCTTTCTATGGATAATTTGCACGAATACGTAATGTTCGATGTTTGCAATTGTTTTTCATCGACTGTAGGTAAGGATTCACTTCCCGGGTCCCGCAATCGTTCTTTCCATCGATAATTTGCACGAATACGTGCTATTCGATGTTTCCAATCGTTTTGCATCAACGTTAGGTAAGGATTCACTTCCCAGCTCCTGCAATCGTTCTTTCTATCGATAATTTGCACGAATACGTGATGTTCGGAATTTCCAATCGTTTTGAATCAACGGTATGCTTACCTACCGTTGATGCACAACGATTGGAAACATCGAATGGCACGTATTCGTGCAAATTATCGATGGAAAGAACGATTGCGGGAGCTGGGAAGTGAATCCTTACCTACCGTCGTTGCAAAACGATTGGAAACATCGGACATTACGTATTCGTGCAAATTATCCAATCGTTTTGCATCAACGGTAGGTAAGGAATCACTTCCCGGCTCCCGCAATCGTTCTTTCCATCGATAATTTGCACGAATACGTGGTGTTCGATGTTTCCAATCGTTTTGCATCAACGTTAGGTAAGTATTCACTTCCCAGCTCCCGCAATCGTTCTTTCTATGGATAATTTGCACGAATACGTGCTATTCGATGTTTGAAATCGTTTTGCATCGACGGTAGGTAAGGATTCACTTCCCAGCTCCCGCAATCGTTCTTTCCATCGATAATTTGCACGAATACGTGCCATTCGATGTTTCCAATCGTTTTGCATCAACGGTAGGTAAGGATTCACTTCCCGGCTCCCGCAATCGTTCTTACCATCGATAATTTGCACGAATACGTGCTATTCGATGTTTCCAATCGTTTTGCATCAACGGTAGGTAAGTATTCACTTCCCAGCTCCCGCAATCGTTCTTTCTATGGATAATTTGCACGAATACGTAATGTTCGATGTTTGCAATCGTTTTGCATCGACTGTAGGTAAGGATTCACATCCCAGCTCCCGCAATCGTTCTTTCTATCGATAATTTGCACGAATACGTGATGTTCGATGTTTCCAATCGTTTTGCATCAACGTTAGGTAAGGATCCACTTCCCGGCTCCCGCAATCGTTCTTTCCATCGATAATTTGCACGAATACGTGCTATTCGATGTTTCCAATCGTTTTGCATCGACGTTAGGTAAGGATTCACTTCCCGGCTCCCGCAATCGTTCTTTCAATCGATAATTGGCACGAATACGTGATGTTCGATGTTTCCAATCGTTTTTCATTGACGGTAGGTAAGGATTCACTTCCCGGCTCCCGCAATCGTTCTTTCCATCGATAATTTGCACGAATACGTGCTATTCGATGTTTGCAATCGTTTTGCATCAACGGTAGGTAAGGATTCACTTCCCAGCACCCGCAATCGTTCTTTCTATCGATAATTTGCACGAATACGTGATGTTCGATGTTTCCAATCGTTTTGCATCAACGTTAGGTAAGGATCCACTTCCCGGCTCCCGCAATCGTTCTTTCCATCGATAATTTGCTCGAATACGTGCTATTCGATGTTTCCAATCGTTTTGCATCAACGGTAGGTAAGCATACCGTTGATGCAAATCGATTGGAAATTTCGAACATCACGTATTCGTGCAAATTATCGATAGAAAGAACGATTGCGGGAGCTGGGAAGTGAATCCTTACCTACCGTCGATGCAAAACGATTGCAAACATCGAATAGCACGTATTCGTGCAAATTATCCATAGAAAGAACGATTGCGGGAGCTGGGAAGTGAATACTTACCTAACGTTTATGCAAAACGATTGGAAACATCGAACACCACGTATTCGTGCAAATTATCGATGGAAAGAACGATTGCGGGAGCCGGGAAGTGAATCCTTACCTACAGTCGATGAAAAACAATTGCAAACATCGAACATTACGTATTCGTGCAAATTATCCATAGAAAGAACGATTGCGGGAGCCGGGAAGTGATTCCCTACCTACCGTTGATGCAAAACGATTGGATAATTGGCACGAATACGTGATATTCGATGTTTCCAATCGTTGTGCATCAACGGTAGGTAAGCATACCGTTGATTCAAAGCGATTGGAAATTCCGAACATAACGTATTCGTGTAAATTATCGATAGAAAGAACGATTGCGGGAGCTGGGAAGTGAATCCTTACCTAACGTTGATGCAAAACGATTGGAAACATCGAATAGCACGTATTCGTGCAAATTATCTATGGAAAGAACGATTGCGGGAGCCGGGAAGTGAATCCTTACCTACAGTCGATGAAAAACAATTGCAAACATCGAACATTACGTATTCGTTCAAATTATCCATAGAAAGAACGATTGCGGGAGCTGGGAAGTGAATACTTACCTACCGTTGATGCAAAACGATTGGAAACATCGAATAGCACGTATTCGTGCAAATTATCGATGGTAAGAACGATTGCGGGAGCCGGGAAGTGAATCCTTACCTACCGTTGATGCAAAACGATTGCAAACATCGAACATTACGTATTCGTGCAAATTATCCATAGAAAGAACGTTTGCCGGAGCTGGGAAGTGAATACTTACCTACCGTTGATGCAAAACGATTGGAAACATCGAATAGCACGTATTCGTGCAAATTATCGATGGTAAGAACGATTGCGGCAGCCGGGATGTGAATCCTTACCTAACGTTGATGCAAAACGATTGGAAACATCGAACATCACGTATTCGTGCAAATTATCGATAGAAAGAACGATTGCGGGAGCTGGGAAGTGAATCCTTACCTAACGTTGATGCAAAACGATTGCAAACATCGAACATTACGTATTCGTGTAAATTATCCATAGAAAGAACGTTTGCGGGAGCTGGGAAGTGAATACTTACCTACCGTTGATGCAAAACGTTTGGAAACATCGAATAGCACGTATTCGTGCAAATTATCGATGGTAAGAACGATTGCGGGAGCCGGGAAGTGAATCCTTACCTACCGTTGATGCAAAACGATTGAAAAATCGAACATTACGTATTCGTGCTAATTATCGATAGAAACAACGATTGCGGGAGCTGGGAAGTGAATCCTTACCTACCGTCGATGCAAAACGATTGGATAATTGGCACGAATACGTGATGTTCGATGTTTCCAATCGTTTTGCATCAACGTTAGGTAAGGATTCACTTCCCGGCTCCCGCAATCGTTCTTTCCATCGATAATTTGCACGAATACGTGCTATTCGATGTTTCCAATCGTTTTGCATCGACGTTAGGTAAGGATTCACTTCCCGGCTCCCGCAATCGTTCTTTCTATCGATAATTGGCACGAATACGTGATGTTCGATGTTTCCAATCGTTTTTCATTGACGGTAGGTAAGGATTCACTTCCCGGCTCCCGCAATCGTTCTTTCCATCGATAATTTGCACGAATACGTGCTATTCGATGTTTCCAATCGTTTTGCATCAACGGTAGGTAAGGATTCACTTCCCAGCTCCCGCAATCGTTCTTTCTATCGATAATTTGCACGAATACGTGATGTTCGATGTTTCCAATCGTTTTGCATCAACGTTAGGTAAGGATCCACTTCCCGGCTCCCGCAATCGTTCTTTCCATCGATAATTTGCACGAATACGTGCTATTCGATGTTTCCAATCGTTTTGCATCGACGGTAGGTAAGGATTCACTTCCCAGCTCCCGCAATCGTTCTTTCCATCGATAATTTGCACGAATACGTGGCATTCGATGTTTCCAATCGTTTTGCATCAACGGTAGGTAAGCATACCGTTGATGCAAAACGATTGGAAATATCGAACATTACGTATTCGTGCAAATTATCGATAGAAAGAACGATGCGGGTGCTGGGAAGTGAATCCTTACCTACCGTCGATGCAAAACGATTGGAAACATCGAATAGCACGTATTCGTGCAAATTATCGATGGAAAGAACGATTGCGGGAGCCGGGAAGTGAATGCTTACCTAACGTTGATGCAAAACGATTGGAAACATCGAACATAACGTATTCGTGCAAATTATCGATAGAAAGAACGATTGCGGGAGCTGGGAAGTGAATCCTTACCTACCGTCGATGCAAAACGATTGGAAACATCGAATAGCACGTATTCGTGCAAATTATCGATGGTAAGAACGATTGCGGGAGCCGGGAAGTGAATCCTTACCTACCGTTGATGCAAAACGATTGAAAAATCGAACATTACGTATTCGTGCTAATTATCGATAGAAACAACGATTGCGGGAGCTGGGAAGTGAATCCTTACCTACCGTCGATGCAAAACGATTGGATAATTGGCACGAATACGTGATGTTCGATGTTTCCAATCGTTTTGCATCAACGTTAGGTAAGGATTCACTTCCCGGCTCCCGCAATCGTTCTTTCCATCGATAATTTGCACGAATACGTGCTATTCGATGTTTCCAATCGTTTTGCATCGACGTTAGGTAAGGATTCACTTCCCGGCTCCCGCAATCGTTCTTTCTATCGATAATTGGCACGAATACGTGATGTTCGATGTTTCCAATCGTTTTTCATTGACGGTAGGTAAGGATTCACTTCCCGGCTCCCGCAATCGTTCTTTCCATCGATAATTTGCACGAATACGTGCTATTCGATGTTTCCAATCGTTTTGCATCAACGGTAGGTAAGGATTCACTTCCCAGCTCCCGCAATCGTTCTTTCTATCGATAATTTGCACGAATACGTGATGTTCGATGTTTCCAATCGTTTTGCATCAACGTTAGGTAAGGATCCACTTCCCGGCTCCCGCAATCGTTCTTTCCATCGATAATTTGCACGAATACGTGCTATTCGATGTTTCCAATCGTTTTGCATCGACGGTAGGTAAGGATTCACTTCCCAGCTCCCGCAATCGTTCTTTCCATCGATAATTTGCACGAATACGTGGCATTCGATGTTTCCAATCGTTTTGCATCAACGGTAGGTAAGCATACCGTTGATGCAAAACGATTGGAAATATCGAACATTACGTATTCGTGCAAATTATCGATAGAAAGAACGATGCGGGTGCTGGGAAGTGAATCCTTACCTACCGTCGATGCAAAACGATTGGAAACATCGAATAGCACGTATTCGTGCAAATTATCGATGGAAAGAACGATTGCGGGAGCCGGGAAGTGAATGCTTACCTAACGTTGATGCAAAACGATTGGAAACATCGAACATAACGTATTCGTGCAAATTATCGATAGAAAGAACGATTGCGGGAGCTGGGAAGTGAATCCTTACCTACCGTCGATGCAAAACGATTGGAAACATCGAATAGCACGTATTCGTGCAAATTATCGATGGTAAGAACGATTGCGGGAGCCGGGAAGTGAATCCTTACCTACCGTTGATGCAAAACGATTGAAAAATCGAACATTACGTATTCGTGCTAATTATCGATAGAAACAACGATTGCGGGAGCTGGGAAGTGAATCCTTACCTACCGTCGATGCAAAACGATTGGATAATTGGCACGAATACGTGATGTTCGATGTTTCCAATCGTTTTGCATCAACGTTAGGTAAGGATTCACTTCCCGGCTCCCGCAATCGTTCTTTCCATCGATAATTTGCACGAATACGTGCTATTCGATGTTTCCAATCGTTTTGCATCGACGTTAGGTAAGGATTCACTTCCCGGCTCCCGCAATCGTTCTTTCTATCGATAATTGGCACGAATACGTGATGTTCGATGTTTCCAATCGTTTTTCATTGACGGTAGGTAAGGATTCACTTCCCGGCTCCCGCAATCGTTCTTTCCATCGATAATTTGCACGAATACGTGCTATTCGATGTTTCCAATCGTTTTGCATCAACGGTAGGTAAGGATTCACTTCCCAGCTCCCGCAATCGTTCTTTCTATCGATAATTTGCACGAATACGTGATGTTCGATGTTTCCAATCGTTTTGCATCAACGTTAGGTAAGGATCCACTTCCCGGCTCCCGCAATCGTTCTTTCCATCGATAATTTGCACGAATACGTGCTATTCGATGTTTCCAATCGTTTTGCATCGACGGTAGGTAAGGATTCACTTCCCAGCTCCCGCAATCGTTCTTTCCATCGATAATTTGCAGGAAAACGTGCCATTCGATGTTTCCAATCGTTTTGCATCAACGGTAGGTAAGCATACCGTTGATGCAAATCGATTGGAAATTTCGAACATCACGTATTCGTGCAAATTATCGATAGAAAGAACGATTGCGGGAGCTGGGAAGTGAATCCTTACCTACCGTCGATGCAAAACGATTGCAAACATCGAATAGCACGTATTCGTGCAAATTATCCATAGAAAGAACGATTGCGGGAGCTGGGAAGTGAATACTTACCTAACGTTGATGCAAAACGATTGGAAACATCGAACACCACGTATTCGTGCAAATTATCGATGGAAAGAACGATTGCGGGAGCCGGGAAGTGAATCCTTACCTACCGTTGATGCAAAACGATTGGATAATTGGCACGAATACGTGATATTCGATGTTTCCAATCGTTTTGCATCGACGGTAGGTAACGATTCACTTCCCAGCTCCCGCAATCGTTCTTTCCATCGATAATTTGCACGAATACGTAATGTTCGATGTTTCCAATCGTTTTGCAACGACGGTAGGTAAGGATTCACTTCCCAGCTCCCGCAATCGTTCTTTCTATCGATAATTTGCACGAATACGTAATGTTCGATATTTCCAATCGTTTTGCATCGACGGTAGGTAAGGATTCACTTCCCAGCTCCTGCAATCGTTCTTTCTATCGATAATTTGCACGAATACGTAATGTTCGATGGTTCCAATCGTTTTGCATCGACGGTAGGTAAGGATTCACTTCCCAGCTCCCGCAATCGTTCTTTCCATCGATAATTTGCACGAATACGTAATGTTCGATATTTCCAATCGTTTTGCATCGACGGTAGGTAAGGATTCACTTCCCAGCTCCCGCAATCGTTCTTTCCATCGATAATTTGCAAGAATACGTGCTATTCGATGTTTCCAATCGTTTTGCATCAACGGTAGGTAAGGATTCACTTCCCAGCTCCCGCAATCATTCTTTCTATCGATAATTTGCACGAATACGTGATGTTCGATGTTTCCAATCGTTTTGCATCAATGTTAGGTAAGGATCCACTTCCCGGCTCCCGCAATCGTTCTTTCCATCGATAATTTGCACGAATACGTGCTATTCGATGTTTCCAATCGTTTTGCATCGACGGTAGGTAAGGATTCACTTCCCAGCTCCCGCAATCGTTCTTTCCATCGATAATTTGCAGGAAAACGTGCCATTCGATGTTTCCAATCGTTTTGCATCAACGGTAGGTAAGCATACCGTTGATGCAAATCGATTGGAAATTTCGAACATCACGTATTCGTGCAAATTATCGATAGAAAGAACGATTGCGGGAGCTGGGAAGTGAATCCTTACCTACCGTCGATGCAAAACGATTGCAAACATCGAATAGCACGTATTCGTGCAAATTATCGATGGAAAGAACGATTGCGGGAGCCGGGAAGTGAATGCTTACCTAACGTTGATGCAAAACGATTGGAAACATCGAACATAACGTATTCGTGCAAATTATCGATGGAAAGAACGATTGCGGGAGCCGGGAAGTGAATCCTTACCTTCCGTTGATGCAAAACGATTGGATAATTGGCACGAATACGTGATATTCGATGTTTCCAATCGTTTTGCATCGACGGTAGGTAACGATTCACTTCCCAGCTCCCGCAATCGTTCTTTCCATCGATAATTTGCACGAATGCGTAATGTTCGATGTTTCCAATCGTTTTGCAACGACGGTAGGTAAGGATTCACTTCCCAGCTCCCGCAATCGTTCTTTCTATCGATAATTTGCACGAATACGTAATGTTCGATATTTCCAATCGTTTTGCATCGACGGTAGGTAAGGATTCACTTCCCAGCTCCCGCAATCGTTCTTTCCATCGATAATTTGCAAGAATACGTGCTATTCGATGTTTCCAATCGTTTTGCATCGACGGTAGGTAAGGATTCACTTCCCAGCTCCCGCAATGGTTCTTTCCATCGATAATTTGCACGAATACGTGCTATTCGATGCTTCCAATCGTTTTGCATCGACGGTAGGTAAGGATTCACTTCCCACCTCCCGCAATCGTTCTTTCTATCGATAATTAGCACGAATACGTAATGTTCGATGTTTTCAATCGTTTTGCATCAACGGTAGGTAAGGATTCACTTCCTGGCTCCCGCAATCGTTCTTACCATCGATAATTTGCACGAATACGTGCTATTCGATGTTTCCAATCGTTTTGCATCAACGGTAGGTAAGTATTCACTTCCCAGCTCCCGCAATCGTTCTTTCTATGGATAATTTGCACGAATACGTAATCTTCGATGTTTGCAATTGTTTTTCATCGACTGTAGGTAAGGATTCACTTCCCGGCTCCCGCAATCGTTCTTACCATCGATAATTTGCACGAATACGTGCTATTCGATGTTTCCAATCGTTTTGCATCGACGGTAGGTAAGGATTCACGTCCCAGCTCCCGCAATCGTTCTTTCTATCGATAATTTGCACGAATACGTTATGTTCGATGTTTCCAATCGTTTTGCATCAACGTTAGGTAAGCATTCACTTCCCGGCTCCCGCAATCGTTCTTTCCATCGATAATTTGCACGAATACGTGCTATTCGATGTTTCCAATCGTTTTGCATCGACGGTAGGTAAGGATTCACTTCCCAGCTCCCGCATCCTTCTTTCTATCGATAATTTGCACGAATACGTAATGTTCGAAATTTCCAATCGTTTTGCATCAACGGTATGCTTACCTACCGTTGATGCAAAACGATTGGAAACATCGAATGGCACGTATTCGTGCAAATTATCGATGGAAAGAACGATTGCGGGAGCTGGGAAGTGAATCCTTACCTACCGTCGATGCAAAACGATTGGAAATATCGAACATTACGTATTCGTGCAAATTATCGATAGAAAGAACGATTGCGGGAGCTGGGAAGTGAATCCTTACCTACCGTCGTTGCAAAACGATTGGAAACATCGAACATTACGTATTCGTGCAAATTATCGATGGAAAGAACGATTGCGGGAGCTGGGAAGTGAATCGTTACCTACCGTTGATGCAAAACGATTGGAAACATCGAATAGCACGTATTCGTGCAAATTATCGATGGAAAGAACGATTGCGGGAGCCGGGAAGTGAATCCTTACCTACCGCCAATGAAAAACGATTGGAAACATCGAACATCACGTATTCGTGCAAATTATCGATAGAAAGATCGATTGCGGGAACTGGGAAGTGAATCCTTACCTACCGCCGATGCAAAACGATTGGATAATTGGCACGAATACGTGATGTTCGATGTTTCCAATCGTTTTGCATCAACGTTAGGTAAGGATTCACTTCCCGGCTCCCGCAATCGTTCTTTCCATCGATAATTTGCACGAATACGTGCTATTCGATGTTTCCAATCGTTTTGCATCGACGTTAGGTAAGGATTCACTTCCCGGCTCCCGCAATCGTTCTTTCTATCGATAATTGGCACGAATACGTGATGTTCGATGTTTCCAATCGTTTTGCATCAACGTTAGGTAAGGATTCACTTCCCGGTTCCCGCAATCGTTCTTTCCATCGATAATTTGCACGAATACGTGCTATTCGATGTTTCCAATCGTTTTGCATCAACGGTAGGTAAGTATTCACTTCCCAGCTCCCGCAATCGATCTTTCTATGGATAATTTGCACGAATACGTAATGTTCGATGTTTGCAATCGTTTTGCATCGACTGTAGGTAAGGATTCACTTCCCAGCTCCCGCAATCGTTCTTTCTATCGATAATTTGCACGAATACGTGATGTTCGATGTTTCCAATCGTTTTGCATCAACGTTAGGTAAGGATCCACTTCCCGGCTCCCGCAATCGTTCTTTCCATCGATAATTTGCACGAATACGTGCTATTCGATGTTTCCAATCGTTTTGCATCGACGTTAGGTAAGGATTCACTTCCCGGCTCCCGCAATCGTTCTTTCTATCGATAGTTGGCACGAATACGTGATGTTCGATGTTTCCAATCGTTTTTCATTGACGGTAGGTAAGGATTCACTTCCCGGCTCCCGCAATCGTTCTTTCCATCGATAATTTGCACGAATACGTGCTATTCGATGTTTCCAATCGTTTTGCATCAACGGTAGGTAAGGATTCACTTCCCAGCTCCCGCAATCATTCTTTCTATCGATAATTTGCACGAATACGTGATGTTCGATGTTTCCAATCGTTTTGCATCAACGTTAGGTAAGGATCCACTTCCCGGCTCCCGCAATCGTTCTTTCCATCGATAATTTGCACGAATACGTGCTATTCGATGTTTCCAATCGTTTTGCATCGACGGTAGGTAAGGATTCACTTCCCAGCTCCCGCAATCGTTCTTTCCATCGATAATTTGCAGGAAAACGTGCCATTCGATGTTTCCAATCGTTTTGCATCAACGGTAGGTAAGCATACCGTTGATGCAAATCGATTGGAAATTTCGAACATCACGTATTCGTGCAAATTATCGATAGAAAGAACGATTGCGGGAGCTGGGAAGTGAATCCTTACCTACCGTCGATGCAAAACGATTGCAAACATCGAATAGCACGTATTCGTGCAAATTATCCATAGAAAGAACGATTGCGGGAGCTGGGAAGTGAATACTTACCTAACGTTGATGCAAAACGATTGGAAACATCGAACACCACGTATTCGTGCAAATTATCGATGGAAAGAACGATTGCGGGAGCCGGGAAGTGAATCCTTACCTACCGTTGATGCAAAACGATTGGATAATTGGCACGAATACGTGATATTCGATGTTTCCAATCGATTTGCATCGACGGTAGGTAACGATTCACTTCCCAGCTCCCGCAATCGTTCTTTCCATCGATAATTTGCACGAATACGTAATGTTCGATGTTTCCAATCGTTTTGCAACGACGGTAGGTAAGGATTCACTTCCCAGCTCCCGCAATCGTTCTTTCTATCGATAATTTGCACGAATACGTAATGTTCGATATTTCCAATCGTTTTGCATCGACGGTAGGTAAGGATTCACTTCCCAGCTCCTGCAATCGTTCTTTCTATCGATAATTTGCACGAATACGTAATGTTCGATGGTTCCAATCGTTTTGCATCGACGGTAGGTAAGGATTCACTTCCCAGCTCCCGCAATCGTTCTTTCCATCGATAATTTGCACGAATACGTAATGTTCGATATTTCCAATCGTTTTGCATCGACGGTAGGTAAGGATTCACTTCCCAGCTCCCGCAATCGTTCTTTCCATCGATAATTTGCAAGAATACGTGCTATTCGATGTTTCCAATCGTTTTGCATCAACGGTAGGTAAGGATTCACTTCCCAGCTCCCGCAATCATTCTTTCTATCGATAATTTGCACGAATACGTGATGTTCGATGTTTCCAATCGTTTTGCATCAATGTTAGGTAAGGATCCACTTCCCGGCTCCCGCAATCGTTCTTTCCATCGATAATTTGCACGAATACGTGCTATTCGATGTTTCCAATCGTTTTGCATCGACGGTAGGTAAGGATTCACTTCCCAGCTCCCGCAATCGTTCTTTCCATCGATAATTTGCAGGAAAACGTGCCATTCGATGTTTCCAATCGTTTTGCATCAACGGTAGGTAAGCATACCGTTGATGCAAATCGATTGGAAATTTCGAACATCACGTATTCGTGCAAATTATCGATAGAAAGAACGATTGCGGGAGCTGGGAAGTGAATCCTTACCTACCGTCGATGCAAAACGATTGCAAACATCGAATAGCACGTATTCGTGCAAATTATCGATGGAAAGAACGATTGCGGGAGCCGGGAAGTGAATGCTTACCTAACGTTGATGCAAAACGATTGGAAACATCGAACATAACGTATTCGTGCAAATTATCGATGGAAAGAACGATTGCGGGAGCCGGGAAGTGAATCCTTACCTTCCGTTGATGCAAAACGATTGGATAATTGGCACGAATACGTGATATTCGATGTTTCCAATCGTTTTGCATCGACGGTAGGTAACGATTCACTTCCCAGCTCCCGCAATCGTTCTTTCCATCGATAATTTGCACGAATGCGTAATGTTCGATGTTTCCAATCGTTTTGCAACGACGGTAGGTAAGGATTCACTTCCCAGCTCCCGCAATCGTTCTTTCTATCGATAATTTGCACGAATACGTAATGTTCGATATTTCCAATCGTTTTGCATCGACGGTAGGTAAGGATTCACTTCCCAGCTCCCGCAATCGTTCTTTCCATCGATAATTTGCAAGAATACGTGCTATTCGATGTTTCCAATCGTTTTGCATCGACGGTAGGTAAGGATTCACTTCCCAGCTCCCGCAATGGTTCTTTCCATCGATAATTTGCACGAATACGTGCCATTCGATGTTTCCAATCGTTTTGCATCAACGGTAGGTAAGCATACCGTTGATGCAAAACGATTGGAAATATCGAACATTACGTATTCGTGCTAATTATCGATAGAAAGAACGATGCGGGAGCTGGGAAGTGAATCCTTACCTACCGTCGATGCAAAACGATTGGAAACATCGAATAGCACGTATTCGTGCAAATTATCGATGGAAAGAACGATTGCGGGAGCCGGGAAGTGAATGCTTACCTAACGTTGATGCAAAACGATTGGAAACATCGAACATAACGTATTCGTGCAAATTATCGATGGAAAGAACGATTGCGGGAGCCGGGAAGTGAATCCTTACCTTCCGTTGATGCAAAACGATTGGATAATTGGCACGAATACGTGATATTCCATGTTTCCAATCGTTGTGCATCAACGGTAGGTAAGCATACCGTTGATTCAATGCGATTGGAAAGTCCGAACATCACGTATTCGTGCAAATTATCGATAGAAAGAACGATTGCGGGAGCTGGGAAGTGAATCCTTACCTAACGTTGATGCAAAACGATTGGAAACATCGAATAGCACGTATTCGTGCAAATTATCTATGGAAAGAACGATTGCGGGAGCCGGGAAGTGAATCCTTACCTACAGTCGATGAAAAACAATTGCAAACATCGAACATTACGTATTCGTGCAAATTATCCATAGAAAGAACGATTGCGGGAGCTGGGAAGTGAATACTTACCTAACGTTGATGCAAAACGATTGGAAACATCGAATAGCACGTATTCGTGCAAATTATCTATGGAAAGAACGATTGCGGGAGCCGGGAAGTGAATCCTTACCTACAGTCGATGAAAAACAATTGCAAACATCGAACATTACGTATTCGTGCAAATTATCCATAGAAAGAACGATTGCGGGAGCTGGGAAGTGAATACTTACCTACCGTTGATGCAAAACGATTGAAAACATCGAACATTACGTATTCGTGCTAATTATCGATAGAAAGAACGATTGCGGGAGCTGGGAAGTGAATCCTTACCTACCGTCGATGCAAAACGATTGGAAACATCGAATAGCACGTATTCGTGCAAATTATCGATGGAAAGAACGATTGCGGGAGCCGGGAAGTGAATCCTTACCTAACGTTGATGCAAAACGATTGGAAACATCGAACATCACGTATTCGTGCAAATTATCGATAGAAAGAACGATTGCGGGAGCTGGGAAGTGAATCCTTACCTAACGTTGATGCAAAACGATTGCAAACATCGAACATTACGTATTCGTGTAAATTATCCATAGAAAGAACGTTTGCGGGAGCTGGGAAGTGAATACTTACCTACCGTTGATGCAAAACGATTGGAAACATCGAATAGCACGTATTCGTGCAAATTATCGATGGTAAGAACGATTGCGGGAGCCGGGAAGTGAATCCTTACCTACCGTTGATGCAAAACGATTGAAAACATCGAACATTACGTATTCGTGCTAATTATCGATAGAAACAACGATTGCGGGAGCTGGGAAGTGAATACTTACCTACCGTCGATGCAAAACGATTGGAAACATCGAATAGCACGTATTCGTGCAAATTATCGATGGAAAGAACGATTGCGGGAGCCGGGAAGTGAATCCTTACCTACCGTCGATGCAAAACGATTGGAAACATCGAACATCACGTATTCGTGCAAATTATCGATAGAAAGATCGATTGCGGGACCTGGGAAGTGAATCCTTACCTACCGTCGATGCAAAACGATTGGATAATTGGCACGAATACGTGATGTTCGATGTTTCCAATCGTTTTGCATCAACGTTAGGTAAGGATTCACTTACCGGCTCCCGCAATCGTTCTTTCCATCGATAATTTGCACGAATACGTGCTATTCGATGTTTCCAATCGTTTTGCATCGACGTTAGGTAAGGATTCACTTCCCAGCTCCCGCAATCGTTCTTTCTATCGATAATTGGCACGAATACGTGATGTTCGATGTTTCCAATCGTTTTGCATCAACGTTAGGTAAGGATTCACTTCCCGGTTCCCGCAATCGTTCTTTCCATCGATAATTTGCACGAATACGTGCTATTCGATGTTTCCAATCGTTTTGCATCGACGGTAGGTAAGGATTCACTTCCCAGCTCCCGCAATCGTTCTTTCTATCGATAATTAGCACGAATACGTAATGTTCGATGTTTTCAATCGTTTTGCATCAACGGTAGGTAAGGATTCACTTCCCGGCTCCCGCAATCGTTCTTACCATCGATAATTTGCACGAATACGTGCTATTCGATGTTTCCAATCGTTTTGCATCAACGGTAGGTAAGTATTCACTTCCCAGCTCCCGCAAGCGTTCTTTCTATGGATAATTTACACGAATACGTAATGTTCGATGTTTGCAATCGTTTTGCATCAACGTTAGGTAAGGATTCACTTCCCAGCTCCCGCAATCGTTCTTTCTATCGATAATTTGCACGAATACGTGATGTTCGATGTTTCCAATCGTTTTGCATCAACGTTAGGTAAGGATTCACTTCCCGGCTCCCGCAATCGTTCTTACCATCGATAATTTGCACGAATACGTGCTATTCGATGTTTCCAATCGTTTTGCATCGACGGTAGGTAAGGATTCACTTCCCAGCTCCCGCAATCGTTCTTTCTATCGATAATTTGCACGAATACGTAATGTTCGATGTTTCCAATCGTTTTGCATCGACGGTAGGTAAGGATTCACTTCCCAGCTCCCGCAATCGTCCTTTCTATCGATAATTTGCACGAATAAGTGATGTTCGATGTTTCCAATCGTTTTGCATCAACGTTAGGTAAGGATTCACTTCCCGGCTCCCGCAATCGTTCTTTCCATCGATAATTTGCACGAATACGTGCTATTCGATGTTTCCAATCGTTTTGCATCGACGGTAGGTAAGGATTCACTTCCCAGCTCCCGCAATCGTTCTTTCTATCGATAATTAGCACGAATACGTAATGTTCGATGTTTTCAATCGTTTTGCATCAACGGTAGGTAAGGATTCACTTCCCGGCTCCCGCAATCGTTCTTACCATCGATAATTTGCACGAATACGTGCTATTCGATGTTTCCAATCGTTTTGCATCAACGGTAGGTAAGTATTCACTTCCCAGCTCCCGCAATCGTTCTTTCTATGGATAATTTGCACGAATACGTAATGTTCGATGTTTGCAATTGTTTTTCATCGACTGTATGTAAGGATTCACTTCCCGGCTCCCGCAATCGTTCTTTCCTTCGATAATTTGCACGAATACGTGCTATTCGATGTTTCCAATCGTTTTGCATCAACGTTAGGTAAGGATTCACTTCCCGGCTCCCGCAATCGTTCTTTCCATCGATAATTTGCACGAATACGTGCTATTCGATGTTTCCAATCGTTTTGCATCGACGTTAGGTAAGGATTCACTTCCCGGCTCCCGCAATCGTTTTTTCTATCGATAATTGGCACGAATACGTGATGTTCGATGTTTCCAATCGTTTTGCATCAACGTTAGGTAAGGATTCACTTCCCGGTTCCCGCAATCGTTCTTTCCATCGATAATTTGCACGAATACGTGCTATTCGATGTTTCCAATCGTTTTGCATCGACGGTAGGTAAGGATTCACTTCCCAGCTCCCGCAATCGTTCTTTCTATCGATAATTAGCACGAATACGTAATGTTCGATGTTTTCAATCGTTTTGCATCAACGGTAGGTAAGGATTCACTTCCCGGCTCCCGCAATCGTTCTTACCATCGATAATTTGCACGAATACGTGCTATTCGATGTTTCCAATCGTTTTGCATCAACGGTAGGTAAGTATTCACTTCCCAGCTCCCGCAAACGTTCTTTCTATGGATAATTTACACGAATACGTAATGTTCGATGTTTGCAATCGTTTTGCATCAACGTTAGGTAAGGATTCACTTCCCAGCTCCCGCAAGCGTTCTTTCTATCGATAATTTGCACGAATACGTGATGTTCGATGTTTCCAATCGTTTTGCATCAACGTTAGTGTCACGTCCCGGGATCCTCCGAAACGTGACGATCCGTAGGTGCAGCGCGCATCCGAATCGGCACACGACATGGATACAGGGTAGGTTTCGATTAGTGTTCGGATATTTGCCATCATTCCACTCGTAAACGATAAAGATTAGGAAGAAATGCAAAGAGGACAAAGTTACACTGTTTCAAGCTGGCTATAAAATAGCCCGTCCACTTTTCCGAAATTTCTAATGAAAATTTTGAGATAACGCATTCAAATTCTTTAAACGAAGAGATAGCGAGTCGCAAAATGGCAATTTAAACCCAAACCTAACTAAGCCTATCCATGAAAATAAGTACGACCGAATCCTAACCTAACCAAAATTTATGTACAACCTCGTGCAAGCCTAACCGATACAACCACCTAATATAATTCAAATCTGACCCAAACCTGACCGAAATTCTGGCAACACTTAATCCAAACATAACCTAAACATAACCAAAATTTATGTACAACCTCGTGCAAACCTAACCGATATAACCACCTAATATAAATCAAACCTAACCCAAACATAACCCAAACCTTTTTTTTTTTTTTCTCGAGGAGGGGAAAATGCAATTACGCATCCCCCCACAGTTCCCCGTGGGGGGTATGTGGGACTCGCCTTGGTGGAGTTTGGCATACCCACTAAAAACCCCTCCTCTGTCCTAACTCTCCGTAACACACGGGGGGTGATAATCCGCTGGAGAAAACAACCACCCCCTCACCCGCCTCTCGGCATTCTGCGGGGGTGGGCTCCAATACGCTCGCCATTTGATGAAACTCCTTAAGTTGGGTTCCTTGTCATCCACTGGTTTCGTTGTCAGTATGTCCTCCAGAATTTGTTTCTGTCAATAATCTTTATTTATAAAACCATTTGCCAAACCACCATATAATGTCGCTTGCTCTGTTGCTTAAAATTCATAATAGTCCGCGAGTTAAAATAATAAATACTTAAAAACTCAAAACATATACTAGTGGTCGTCAATATTAAAATATATAAATACTCTTTATAGGTACATAAATAAATAACTTAACACTACCGGTGGAGTACTTTAAGATTTTCGTCTCACCGCCTTTCCTTCTTCTTTTCTGCATCCAATTGGCGCTCAATCTCTTCTTTAACGCTCATGGTCCTGTTAACAAAGTTAATAACATGGACTCTTCTATTTTCGTCCGCCAATATCTCCAGAAGTGTGTGCACCTCTAGCACGCCCACTTCCTTTATCACCAGTTCTCTTTCTTTCTTGAAGAAGGGGCACCAGAACAACGTATGTTCTGCATCGTCCTTCTCAGCTGCACATAGCCAACACTCTTCGGAGTTTGCTCTTCAACAAATTCTTCAAACATAACCCAAACCTAACCCAAACCTAACTCAAACCTAACTCAAACCTAACCTAAACCCAACCAAAACTCGTGTGCAGCATAACACCGACCTGACCGACACAACCACCCAATATAATCCAAACCTGACCCAACCGATGGCAATTCCCAAATTGTCACAAAGTAGCCAATCCATCTCGCTATTACCCGTAACTAATAAAAATGTATGTTACCATAGGCAGTTCTCTACCACACATCGACGTACGGCCACACACACACACACACACTGATAATTGTCCTGATGGTAGCATTAAGTCTAAGCAACTTCTTAAGTTAAGAAACCAGGACGAATCAGAACCGTGACGAATCAGGGTGTGCGGACCAATCCGTGTTTGTCCTTTCAAGTTAAGGACAAGCACGGATAAGTGCTGACGACAATAGCGAAGGGATAGCGCTGTCTCGCACGTGGGCATTCCAGAGTCAAGGCCTGGGAAAGGATCGGGTAATAATCCGCTGAACAAGACGATATACCTCGATGCATCAGCATCCGTTCCCAGAGCGATAACAACTGTCGCTCAGGAATGCACACGTTGCAAAGATACGAAGCGCGAGAACCGTCGCGAGAGCGATAACAACTGTCGCTCAGGAATGCACACGTTGCAAAGATACGAAGCGCGAGAACCGTCGCGAGAGCGATAACAACTGTCGCTCAGGAATGCACACGTTGCAAAGATACGAAGCGCGAGAACCGTCGCGGAACAGTCGTTCCCAGGACGGTGGCCCCTGCTGCATCAGCATCTTCTGGCTGCGGCAGTAGGGGCTGCTGCGTCAGCACCTGGGAGGAATAAAAGACCGGAGCGAACGGTCGCAAGGCAGTTCAGTTCCAACCGAGAAGTTAGAAACATCAAGTTCTATACGACTGAAGTTCAATCCGGTAGTCTAACGGTGAAGTTCGACGAGTTCGTTGTAGTTGTGCCTGTAAGCGGCAAATCGTCAGCACGATCCACCATTTGTTACTTGTACTCTCAACTGTAGTCGACCGATAGGTAAAGGTGAGCATTAATAAACAGTAACACTTGACATTTCATCGGTCTTCCATTTTATACGAACAACTTACTACTCGCCGAATGTGTTCGGTAGATGCCCGCTGGAAATAGGCGAAGGCGTAGGAGAGGGGTCCAGTCGCGGCTCCGCCACAATATCAGGCGCCGGGAGCTGATCGCCGCCCGTCGCGTGAAATTGGCGCAAGAGACTGGGCCGTTGATCGACCTGACGTTAGATTCTCCACCGGCGCCAGTCGACCTGACGCTGGATTCTCCACGGGCGCCGATCGACTCGACAACCGCTGGCGCCGTTCCGTCCATCATCGACTTGACAGTTGGGGGTTCGCCCGAGCCCTCGACTTCGCGGGGTCCCTCCGCCCAAATACCCGTGTTGCCTTCCTCGCCTCACGCATCGCCTTTGTCCATCTCATACTCCCCCATCTCCCACGCATCCGAACAAACTCCGCAGCCCTTCGCTAGACGACAACTGGTTTACTCGTCATCCCCGGCTCAGACAACTACATCCTCGGTAGATTCAAGGGCAACCACGCCCGAATACTACCGGCCCTATATCGACCCCCCGGTCAGTCCCCCATCCCCGCAACAGCAACTCGACCCTCCGGACAGCGACGAGGAGTGGCCACATCAACAGATTGATCCGAATTACCCGGGATATTATCCCGTATTTATTAGCGACCGGTTCCCTGGTCAACCAAACGTCCCCGAAGGCGAGCCGGTCCCGGAAGAGTATCATACGTTGTTATTTCAAACTATATTTCTCCGCGAGGAATAATGTAACAGCCTCCACTGTATTAAATAAGAAAAAAAAAGAAAGTGGACGTAAATATAACTCATAAACAATCGATACCAATTGTTTTCCTGACCCCACCGCATCTTAACGTCCCGATCCCGGTTGACTGTCCTAAGAGACCAGTCACAGATCGAAATTGCGAGCGTATCCTGTTGAAGATTTGGCGCACGTTGCCGTTGGGCAACACGGATCCCGACGAGGACGTAACATATAAATTTTTTGGTGACAGCGGTGGGATACGATCGCATACGTTAAGAGGTGTGACGCGAAATGGCGGAAGAAACGACTCCAACCCCTCTAGACCTCGTGCTGCAACAGCTCTCCCTGTGGGAGGATAAATTCGACAATTTAAATTCAATGAACAGGAGACTAGAGAGAATAGAACAGGACATAAAAGCTAACAGAGCAAACGATACGGCGGGTACGTCCGGCGGGACAAACGCCGAAATGCCCGACGTGAAGCCCGTGACGGATCTCCCTTCGATTCGCATCAAAGATGCCATAGAAACGGTTCCCGTGTTCGACGGCCATAAGCCTCCCGTGTTTCAATTCTTAAGAGCCTGCGAGCGAGCAAAATCGATGCTCCCCGCTCATATGGAACCCCATTTGGTTAAACTGTTGATGAACAAATTGAGGGGCCATGCGTTCCTCGCGGTGGAAGACGTGGTCGTTACCAATCTGGACTCGTTCTCCACGAAATTAAAGGACATGTTTGGTCCCGGTAAAACCATTAACGAATACAGGGGCGAACTCGGAACCATCTATCAGAAATCGGGCGAAGACGTACTCGACTACATTGACCGCGTGCGTAACCTGCGTCTAGCCATCATGGACGGAGAAAGGCAAGCTCGCGGTACCGTACCGTTGGCGTTGCAATTAGGTCTCGACACCGACTCCCAGGAAGCATTCGTCAACGGTTTACCGGTCGAGGTATTCACCAGAGTGAAGCTGGAGGGCTGCAGAGACCTCGACGAATCCTACCGTGCGGCGATAAAAGCCACTCGTGAGGTAAAGAGAGTCGCGGAAAGGCAGCGAAGCTATCAACCGCCGCCGCAACGCTTCAATAGGGAACGAAACAACTACCCTCCAAGGAATCAAGCGGAACCTCAACAAAGGGATCAAAGAAACCCCCAGAGATACAACAATTACGGAAACAACAAGACCTTTCCACCCCGGCCACCGGCCACCTTCCCACCCAAGAATCCCGGAATCACGTGCAATTATTGCAAGAAACCCGGACACGTGTTGAAGGCTTGCTATCGCTTCAAAGCCAAAGTCGATTCCGGAGAAATCGTGCCGTACTCTCAACAGAACCAGGGAAACGGACGCGGTCACCCGGGAAGACCGGACGCAGCCCGGAGTGGAAAGCCCCAGGAGCGCCCGAGAGTAGCGAAAATAGAAGCTTCCACATCGAAGCAAAATCAAGAGCAACTGTCGGCAAGAAGCGCGTCGAAGCAAGAACGAAAAGCATGGGAAACCCCAAAAGACTCGAAGCAAAAGAAACGCGAGGAGGAAGAAGACCAGGAGGACGAGATAGAGTCGTTAGAAGAACTGTTTCAATAAGAATCAACGCCGTACAAAGGGTACCGACGGTGCGAATCGTGTCCCCCCATTTACAAGGAATAACGAATCTAATGCTGGACTCGGGATCGGAAATAAATCTCATCAAGAAGTCGGTCCTGACCAGCACAGCGAGTATAGACGATCGAGAAGTACTAGACATTACGGCTTCGAACCTGACCACCCTAGGGAAAGTGTCGATAGAGGTTGCGGGCCATCCGGTTAATTTCCACGTCGTCGACGACTCGCTGCTGATCAAAGAGGACGGGATCTTAGGATCCGAGTTCCTGATCGATCACGGGGCAACCATAGATTACGCGCAAAAGCGGGTCGAATGGGGAACCTTTTGCATACCGTTCGCCACCTCGAAAGTTTCGGTAACCAAGCGAAGCTCCACGTCGCTACAAGTGAATATAGCGAATCCAGAGATACGAGAGGGATACGTTCCCAGAATCGACATAGGCAAGGGAATCTACTTGGGCGAGGCCCTGGTAACCAACCGCAAAGGCCGCGCCTACATCAGGGTCGATAATACGACGAGCAGGAAGGTAAAAATCACCGTACCCACGGTGACGCTGGAAGAATTCGAAGAAACGAATCATCGTACAGAATCAAGGGCGTGCAACGTCATCAAGACGGACCCTCGAAATCGATTCGAGGCCATCGTGGAATTATTGAGACTGGAGCATCTCAATACGGAGGAGAGGGCGAGCGTCGAGAAGCTGATAAGGAAAAGTCAAGACAGGTTCCATTTACCTGGTGAAACGTTGGAAGGAAAAGGAATCCTGGAACACAAGATCCATACCACGGATGACATTCCGGTAAACACGCGCCAGTACAGATACCCCCCGGTGCATAGATCGGAAATCAACAGACAAATTCAAGAATTGTTGGACACGGATGTCGTGGAAGAATCCGTGTCCCCGTATAACTCGCCGCTGTGGATCGTACCGAAGAAACCGGACTCCCACGGAAATAAGCGTTGGCGGTTGGTCATCGACTATAGGAAATTGAACGACAAAACCATAGGGGACGCATTCCCCTTGCCCAATACCACGGAAATACTGGACCAACTGGGCAGTGCCAAGTATTTCTCAACCTTTGACCTAGCGTCGGGGTTCCATCAAATAAAAATGGCGGAAGGAGACGCGCACAAAACGGCCTTCTCGACCCCATACGGACACTATCAATTTACGAGAATGCCGTTCGGACTCAAGAACGCTCCGGCCACCTTTCAGAGATTGATGAACAGCGTTTTGTCCGGCCTACAAGGGACGGAACTGTTCGTCTATTTGGACGACATCGTGATATACTCGAGCTCGTTGGCCGAGCACCAAATTAAATTTCAGAAACTGGCGGAAAGACTGCGAAACGCTAAATTACAGTTACAACCGGACAAGTGCGAATTTTTGAGACACGAGGTCAATTATCTGGGTCACATCATCAGCGAAGAAGGTGTCAGACCGGACCCTCAAAAGATCGAAGCTGTGCAACGATTCCCTAGACCCCGAACGCCGAAGGGAATAAAACAATTTCTAGGATTGGCGGGATACTATCGGAGATTCATCCCCGAATTCTCCAAAACCGCCAAACCCTTGACTCGATTGTTGAAGAAGGATACAAAATTCGCGTGGGACGCTGACCAGGAAAAGGCGTTCGAGACGTTGAGAAACGCGCTGATAACAGAACCCATATTGCAGTACCCGGATTTCAGTAAAACGTTCAACCTAACGACCGACGCGTCCGGATACGCGATCGGAGGAGTCTTGAGTCAAGGACCGATAGGGAAGGATTTGCCCGTCGCTTACGCCTCTCGATTACTAAACGCTGCTGAACAAAAGTACTCGACCATCGAGAAGGAGTGTTTGGCCATACTTTACTGCGTCACTCACTTCAGACCGTACCTGTACGGACGGAAATTCAACATAATCACCGACCACAAACCGTTGGTGTGGCTAAACTCCATCAAAGATCCGACGTCGCGGATATGGAAGTGGAAGCTAAAACTATCGGACTACGAGTTCGAGATACAGCACAAGTGTGGACGAGCGAACGCCAACGCGGACGCCTTGTCGAGAAACCCGCCGGAGGTTTGCCTCCCGATAAGAAAGCGTCAGGAGGAAGCTGACGAAGAAGCAGAAGAGCCGCGACCTAAGAGGAGATTTTTCCCCTCTTCGTCGTCGGACGACTCACTGATTTACGATCCGCGACCGAAGGAGAAGAAGCGTCCGGGATCGCCGTTGCAATCGCCGGAACGGAAAAGAATATCTCTGTTTCGAGACCCCGACACGTCGGTGGACTCGCCTCCCCACTCGAACACGCCCCCGGGAGACCGAGTCGTCGACACGCAAGAACTCCAACAGTCGATGCGACTCGAAGAACCAGCAGAGGAAGTCGTCGAAGTTCGACCCCGGAACTGGCTGGAAGAATTTCCCAATTCTGAGGGGGAAGGGGACGACCTAATCGTCGACGCTTCACCCACGATCGACACGACGGAAGACACCAACGTGTTTCCGTACACGCGCAGTCCGGCGTATGTTATCAGGGAAGTTCGAGACTCGTTACCAAAACTGAAGGACCACAAAGTCATATTCATCGACATGCAAGGGAGTCCGATCGACGAGGGGGCAAAGGAGATCGCACGATCGGGCCTCTTGACGTTCTACGTCGATTTAACAATCGAACGAGCCCGACTGAAGACCGAGCAAGGTAAATACCTCATTGCCCTGCCGGTGAAGGAAAACCAGAGGACGCGTATAGAACCCCAAAACGTACAGGGCTGTTTGTCCTCGTTGCTGGACGTGATCAGAGAAAAGGACCTACGATCGTTCTCCATCGCTCGAACTGAGAGTCTGGACGAAGTACCATGGCGATACGTCATGAACGAACTTAAGAACGTATTCCATGACGAGAACGTTCGGATCACCATTTGCACGGGAGAAGTGACCGTTCCGCCACCAGAGGCCAGGCAAACGATCATCGAGGAGAAGCACGCGTCGGCATCGGGAGGACACAAAGGGGTGACGAAGACCTACCACAGGATAAGGCAACTGCACAATTGGGACAACATGAAGAAGGAGATCCAACGATTCGTGAGAGAGTGCAAGGAGTGCCAACTGAAAAAACTCACGAGAATCAAGACCAAACAACCTATGATACTGACCGATACGCCCGGCAAAGCGTTCGACAAAGTCAGTATGGACATCGTCGGACCCTTGCCTAGCACCAAAAAGGGCAACAAATACATACTAACCATGCAGGATCTACTAACCAAATATTCCCTCGCCATACCTCTCGAACGAACCACCTCTGCGGACATCGCGGACGCGTTCGTTAAAAATCTTATCTGCCGTTTCGGATCGCCTCGAGCGATCCTGACCGATCAGGGAACGAATTTTACATCCTCATTGATGAAGAACGTGGCAAAGAAATTTCATATAAAACATTACGTCACGTCGGCATATCATCCGCAGAGCAACGGTTCCATCGAGAGGTCTCACCACGTATTAGTGGAGTATCTTAAGCAGTACATAGACAACGGTCGTAACAGCTGGGACGACTGGTTGGATCTGGCAATGTTTTCGTACAACACGTCGGTACACGAGGGGACCAGATTCTCGCCGCACGAATTAGTGTTTGGGCGAATAGCCAGGGAACCCGCGAGCGAAAAACCAATCAGCGAGAATCTGGAGCCAACGTACGCGGACTACCTGCGGGATCTCTACTATAAGATCGACGACGTTCAAGCGAAAGCTCGCGACAACCTTCAGCTCGCGAAGATCAGATCGAAAGAATACTACGATCGGGCAATAAACCCGCAGAACTTTAAAACAGGAGACCTGGTGTACATGATCCGGGAACCCCGAAAGGGAAAATTCGCGGACCAATACACCGGTCCACACAAAGTCATCGAGATACTATCTAATCAGGACGTCAAAATCTCCATCGACGGTAGTCCGCGAACAGTACATATGAATAAACTGAAGCTAGCGTATCTGAAAAATAGAATGTAAGCGATCGATCGGCCGACGGCGCGAGGAGATTCCTTCGAGAAGCGCGCACTCAACGCGTGACAATGCAATTTGCAGAATGAAAATCCCCTGCGAATTTTTGGAAGAGGAGGTCGAGGACCAAGAGTTCCAAGGCCCCTGGGACGGGGTCCTTCCTGCGACCCATCCCCAGGCTTACGGCGAGCTGTCGGAATTATATTGCATGACGATAAACAGAGATACGGCTTGCATATACGTGCGGACCGGGAGACGAGTGTGCGTGCCCTGTTACGCCAAACTGCCACCCGTGGTCCAACAAACGTACCAGCCAGGAGGCTGGCACAATCTGTGCAACCACGACGCCACACTGCCCATCGCCAACTGCATCCTGTGCAACGAGAACTTCGTCGTCGTGAAACCGGCACAGGAATGCACCGAATGTATCGAGATGTACTTCGAAATGTCCACTTCGGAGGAATGGGCGGTGCAAACGGGGCGCGTCATTGACGTGATCACGCGATGGTGAATTGACGAGCGCCCCGAGGAGTTTGCCGCGGGGCAATGGGTACTTGGGAAGACGGTAAAGTCGCTGATGTCGATCGATCGAGACGTTTGACCCCGCGTAATTAGAGAGTAATGGGTACTCGCGTATAGTCCCTACAAACGCGAATTCTAGTAATAAAGCGAGTGCGGTAATGTAAAGAATCGTTTCTTTGTTTTGTTTCTTTGTACAGGAATTCACCATGTTCCTATGTATGTTAATGTTGATTTGCGCTCGAGTTGCCTGGGCTCTCGTCGGTTACGATTGCAACGGACAACATCTGAACGTAACTACGGTGTCGCTCAATTCGATCGGGGATTGCGACAACACACCAATCAAGACACAGTCTCGAGAAGTCTACATTCAGCTGCTTCAACTCTCGGAATTCAACTACGCACCGGTCATTTCGTGTAGAATCGAAATATCAAGAATAGTGTACCACTGCGGCATGCACTCGCACATCTCCGCTGTCCACAACGGCCTGAACGAATATCTCGAGGACATAACCGACCAACAATGCAAGCGCATGCACGAGGACGGCTCGTTCTCCTTGGGAAACAACGGCTACATAACCGGACTGACGGTAAACAAAACTACAACTCGAACGTTTACCATGGCTGGGACTTTGACGAACGACGGCCGTTGCACCGGCGCCCAATTCTCCGACCCCTACGGAACTTGGGAAAGCGTCGTGGTGCAAGCGGTGGCCAAATTTTCGATTAAATCCGCCAACGTCCCGGTACGAATGGACGCCGACAAGATCATTCTAAAATCAGGAACCATCTGCAGTTTCCAAAGCGGATTCTGCCTGGACAGCGAGAATGGACACACCTTCTGGAGTCCTTTCCCGCCGTCGTCTTGAAAATTCGACCGATACGACGTGCTATACGAGGGTATCGCGTCCAAAATTACCGAAGAAGACAAGCAGCGAACCGACTCACCGGTCTATGCTCTTACCACGCAAGACATAACGTTCGCTCTCTCCAAGGTGGGCGAACAACACTTGTGCGGCTACACCCTCTCGCAAACGGAACATCCGAAACTGTTCATACTGGAAACCACCAGAGAGCGAACATTCACGCAACCGAAGAAACTACCGGTTGAAAATTTAGACATTTTCACGTACATAAATTCTAAATTCGTATACGTCGAGAGACACGTCAAAACGCAAATGACGACGTTGTATCAAAATTTATTGAAACAACGATGTCTCCTGGAGCAACAAGTGCTCAGCAACGCTCTCGCAGTGGCCACTTTGAAACCGGACGAATTCGCCTACACCGTCATGAAGTCCCCAGGACACATGGCGTTAACAGCCGGTGAAGTCATCCACATCATCAAATGCGTACCGGTACAAGTGAGGGTGAGACATTCGAACGAATGTTACACAGAATTGCCAGTTTGGCACGGAAACCGTTCGGCGTTTATCACGCCGAAATCCCACATTGTTACCGCTCACGGGACACAGAGAGAATGCAGTCACGTCCTCCCCGTGATGTACGTGATCAATCAAGCCTGGCATCGAATCTCCCCTCGGCCGGTCGAGGTAGGCCAGCCGCACGTGCTACACCCTATGACGCGTACAAATTGGCGTTACACCGCCCCGGCGACACTCGCAACCAGCGGTATTTACACGCAAGGAGACTTGGAAAACTTGCGAGACCACATCATGTTCCCGGCCGAAAAGGCGGCGGTTTTGAACACGATCGTCAGGGGAGCGACGGGAAAGGGCGTGGCGCAAGGATCGATATCCCTAACGAGCATGTTCGACGAGGAAACCATGGCAAAATTGGCCGAAGACGCAGTTTCACGCTTTTGGAACGGATTCATTACGTTTGGATCAGCCAGCGCAGGAATATTGGCAATATTCGTCCTGCTGAAATTCGTAAAAGCAGTTGCCGATACATTCATTCATGGATACCAGCTACACGCGATCTACGGATGCGGTTTCCAACTCATCGGTGCTGTGTGGAGTTCCCTGTCGCACCTCTTGATCCGGAAAGGCGAAAGAAGCAGACAATACGCGGCATCCCGCGACGTGGAAGCTTTTCCACAAGGAACATCAACTACCGCTTCTCCACCGAAACCGACACTCCGAGAGTTCAGGCAAACCATTCGCGAACTGGAGCAAATTTCCTCCAGAAATTTGCTTCCCAAGGGGGAAGGTGTCACGTCCCGGGATCCTCCGAAACGTGACGATCCGTAGGTGCAGCGCGCATCCGAATCGGCACACGATATGGATACAGGGTAGGTTTCGATTAGTGTTCGGATATTTGCCATCATGCCACTCGTAAACGATAAAGATTAGGAAGAAATGCAAAGAGGACAAAGTTATACTGTTTCAAGCTGGCTATAAAATAGCCCGTCCACTTTTCCGAAATTTCTAATGAAAATTTTGAGATAACGCATTCAAATTCTTTAAACGAAGAGATAGCGAGTCGCAAAATGGCAATTTCAACCCAAACCTAACTAAGCCTATCCATGAAAATAGGTACGACCGAATCCTAACCTAACCAAAATTTATGTACAACCTCGTGCAAGCCTAACCGATACAACCACCTAATATAATTCAAATCTGACCCAAACCTGACCGAAATTCTGGCAACACTTAATCCAAACATAACCTAAACATAACCAAAATTTATGTACAACCTCGTGCAAACCTAACCGATATAACCACCTAATATAAATCAAACCTAACCCAAACATAACCCAAACCTTTTTTTTTTTTTTTTTTCTCGAGGAGGGGAAAATGCAATTACGCATCCCCCCACAGTTCCCCGTGGGGGGTATGTGGGACTCGCCTTGGTGGAGTTTGGCATACCCACTAAAAACCCCTCCTCTGTCCTAACTCTCCGTAACACACGGGGGGTGATAATCCGCTGGAGAAAACAACCGCCCCCTGACCCGCCTCTCGGCATTCTGCGGGGGTGGGCTCCAATACGCTCGCCATTTGATGAAACTCCTTAAGTTGGGTTCCTTGTCATCCACTGGTTTCGTTGTCAGTATGTCCTCCAGAATTTGTTTCTGTCAATAATCTTTATTTATAAAACCATTTGCCAAGCCACCATATAATGTCGCTTGCTCTGTTGCTTAAAATTCATAATAGTCCGCGAGTTTAAATAATAAATACTTAAAAACTCAAAACATATACTAGTGGTCGTCAATATTAAAATATATAAATACTCTTTATAGGTACATAAATAAATAACTTAACACTACCGGTGGAGTACTTTAAGATTTTCGTCTCACCGCCTTTCCTTCTTCTTTTCTGCATCCAATTGGCGCTCAATCTCTTCTTTAACGCTCATGGTCCTGTTAACAAAGTTAATAACATGGACTCTTCTATTTTCGTCCGCCAATATCTCCAGAAGTGTGTGCACCTCTAGCACGCCCACTTCCTTTATCACCAGTTCTCTTTCTTTCTTGAAGAAGGGGCACCAGAACAACGTATGTTCTGCATCGTCCTTCTCAGCTGCACATAGCCAACACTCTTCGGAGTTTGCTCTTCAACAAATTCTTCAAACATAACCCAAACCTAACCCAAACCTAACTCAAACCTAACTCAAACCTAACCTAAACCCAACCAAAACTCGTGTGCAGCATAACACCGACCTGACCGACACAACCACCCAATATAATCCAAACCTGACCCAACCGATGGCAATTCCCAAATTGTCACAAAGTAGCCAATCCATCTCGCTATTACCCGTAACTAATAAAAATGTATGTTACCATAGGCAGTTCTCTACCACACATCGACGTACGGCCACACACACACACACACACTGATAATTGTCCTGATGGTAGCATTAAGTCTAAGCAACTTCTTAAGTTAAGAAACCAGGGGTAAACGTGAGTATGCTGACTCACCTATGATAAGATAGATTATAAGAATACGTAGATTAAGAACCGTGACGAATCAGGGTGTGCGGACCAATCCGTGTTTGTCCTTTCAAGTTAAGGACAAGCACGGATAAGTGCTGACGACAATAGCGAAGGGATAGCGCTGTCTCGCACGTGGGCATTCCAGAGTCAAGGCCTGGGAAAGGATCGGGTAATAATCCGCTGAACAAGACGATATACCTCGATGCATCAGCATCCGTTCCCAGAGCGATAACAACTGTCGCTCAGGAATGCACACGTTGCAAAGATACGAAGCGCGAGAACCGTCGCGAGAGCGATAACAACTGTCGCTCAGGAATGCACACGTTGCAAAGATACGAAGCGCGAGAACCGTCGCGAGAGCGATAACAACTGTCGCTCAGGAATGCACACGTTGCAAAGATACGAAGCGCGAGAACCGTCGCGGAACAGTCGTTCCCAGGACGGTGGCCCCTGCTGCATCAGCATCTTCTGGCTGCGGCAGTAGGGGCTGCTGCGTCAGCACCTGGGAGGAATAAAAGACCGGAGCGAACGGTCGCAAGGCAGTTCAGTTCCAACCGAGAAGTTAGAAACATCAAGTTCTATACGACTGAAGTTCAATCCGGTAGTCTAACGGTGAAGTTCGACGAGTTCGTTGTAGTTGTGCCTGTAAGCGGCAAATCGTCAGCACGATCCACCATTTGTTACTTGTACTCTCAACTGTAGTCGACCGATAGGTAAAGGTGAGCATTAATAAACAGTAACACTTGACATTTCATCGGTCTTCCATTTTATACGAACAACTTACTACTCGCCGAATGTGTTCGGTAGATGCCCGCTGGAAATAGGCGAAGGCGTAGGAGAGGGGTCCAGTCGCGGCTCCGCCACAATATCAGGCGCCGGGAGCTGATCGCCGCCCGTCGCGTGCAATTGGCGCAAGAGACTGGGCCGTTGATCGACCTGACGTTAGATTCTCCACCGGCGCCAGTCGACCTGACGCTGGATTCTCCACGGGCGCCGATCGACTCGACAACCGCTGGCGCCGTTCCGTCCATCATCGACTTGACAGTTGGGGGTTCGCCCGAGCCCTCGACTTCGCGGGGTCCCTCCGCCCAAATACCCGTGTTGCCTTCCTCGCCTCACGCATCGCCTTTGTCCATCTCATACTCCCCCATCTCCCACGCATCCGAACAAACTCCGCAGCCCTTCGCTAGACGACAACTAGTTTACTCGTCATCCCCGGCTCAGACAACTACATCCTCGGTAGATTCAAGGGCAACCACGCCCGAATACTACCGGCCCTATATCGACCCCCCGGTCAGTCCCCCAACCCCGCAACAGCAACTCGACCCTCCGGACAGCGACGAGGAGTGGCCACATCAACAGATTTATCCGAATTACCCGGGATATTATCCCGTATTTATTAGCGACCGGTTCCCTGGTCAACCAAACGTCCCCGAAGGCGAGCCGGTCCCGGAAGAGTATCATACGTTGTTATTTCAAACTATATTTCTCCGCGAGGAATAATGTAACAGCCTCCACTGTATTAAATAAGAAAAAAAAAGAAAGTGGACGTAAATATAACTCATAAACAATCGATACCAATTGTTTTCCTGACCCCACCGCATCTTAACGTCCCGATCCCGGTTGACTGTCCTAAGAGACCAGTCACAGATCGAAATTGCGAGCGTATCCTGTTGAAGATTTGGCGCACGTTGCCGTTGGGCAACACGGATCCCGACGAGGACGTAACATTAGGTAAGGATTCACTTCCCGGCTCCCGCAATCGTTCTTACCATCGATAATTTGCACGAATACGTGCTATTCGATGTTTCCAATCGTTTTGCATCAACGGTAGGTAAGTATTCACTTCCCAGCTCCGGCAAACGTTCTTTCTATGGATAATTTGCACGAATACGTAATGTTCGATGTTTCCAATCGTTTTGCATCGACGGTAGGTAAGGATTCACTTCCCGGCTCCCGCAATCGTTCTTACCATCGATAATTTGCACGAATACGTGCTATTCGATGTTTCCAATCGTTTTGCATCAACGGTAGGTAAGGATTCACTTCCCAGCTCCCGCAATCGTTGTTTCTATCGATAATTAGCACGAATACGTAATGTTCGATGTTTTCAATCGTTTTGCATCAACGGTAGGTAAGGATTCACTTCCCGGCTCCCGCAATCGTTCTTTCCATCGATAATTTGAACGAATACGTGCTATTCGATGTTTGCAATCGTTTTGCATCGACGGTAGGTAAGGATTCACTTCCCGGCCCCGCAATCGTTCTTTCCATCGATAATTTGCACGAATACGTGCTATTCGATGTTTCCAATCGTTTTGCATCGACGGTAGGTAAGGATTCACTTCCCAGCTCCCGCAATCGTTCTTTCTATCGATAATTAGCACGAATACGTAATGTTCGATGTTTTCAATCGTTTTGCATCAACGGTAGGTAAGGATTCACTTCCCGGCTCCCGCAATCGTTCTTACCATCGATAATTTGCACGAATACGTGCTATTCGATGTTTCCAATCGTTTTGCATCAACGGTAGGTAAGTATTCACTTCCCAGCTCCCGCAATCGTTCTTTCTATGGATAATTTGCACGAATACGTAATGTTCGATGTTTGCAATCGTTTTGCATCGACTGTAGGTAAGGATTCACTTCCCAGCTCCCGCAATCGTTCTTTCTATCGATAATTTGCACGAATACGTGATGTTCGATGTTTCCAATCGTTTTGCATCAACGTTAGGTAAGGATTCACTTCCCGGCTCCCGCAATCGTTCTTTCCATCGATAATTGGCACGAATACGTGATGTTCGATGTTTCCAATCGTTTTGCATCAACGTTAGGTAAGGATTCACTTCCCGGTTCCCGCAATCGTTCTTTCCATCGATAATTTGCACGAATACGTGCTATTCGATGTTTCCAATCGTTTTGCATCGACGGTAGGTAAGGATTCACTTCCCAGCTCCCGCAATCGTTCTTTCTATCGATAATTAGCACGAATACGTAATGTTCGATGTTTTCAATCGTTTTGCATCAACGGTAGGTAAGGATTCACTTCCCGGCTCCCGCAATCGTTCTTACCATCGATAATTTGCACGAATACGTGCTATTCGATGTTTCCAATCGTTTTGCATCAACGGTAGGTAAGTATTCACTTCCCAGCTCCCGCAAACGTTCTTTCTATGGATAATTTACACGAATACGTAATGTTCGATGTTTGCAATCGTTTTGCTTCAACGTTAGGTAAGGATTCACTTCCCAGCTCCCGCAATCGTTCTTTCTATCGATAATTTGCACGAATACGTGATGTTCGATGTTTCCAATCGTTTTGCATCAACGTTAGGTAAGGATTCACTTCCCGGCTCCCGCAATCGTTCTTACCATCGATAATTTGCACGAATACGTGCTATTCGATGTTTCCAATCGTTTTGCATCAACGGTAGGTAAGTATTCACTTCCCAGCTCCGGCAAACGTTCTTTCTATGGATAATTTGCACGAATACGTAATGTTCGATGTTTGCAATCGTTTTGCATCGACTGTAGGTATGGATTCACTTCCCAGCTCCCGCAATCGTTCTTTCTATTGATAATTTGCACGAATACGTGATGTTCGATGTTTCCAATCGTTTTGCATTGTCACGTTCCAGGTTACTTCCGGAAGAGACATACTGTACGCACGCAGGATGAGGGACGGAAATTGAATGGGGAAGGTGAACGTAGGTTCTCGGGGTCGAATTCAAGATTCGCGCACGCCGAGAGGAAAGGTAAGTAGAGAAAAGGAGGAATCTCGGGGTCGAATGCAAGATTCGCGCACGCCGAGAGGAAAGGTAAGTAAAGGAAAAGAAATAATCTCAGGGTCGAATGCAAGATTCGCGCACGCCGAGAGGAAAGGTAAGTAGAGAAAACGAAGGATCTCGGGGTCGAATGCAAGATTCGCGCACGCCGAGAGGAAAGGTAAGTAAAGAAAGGAAAGGAAATACCTCGGGGTCGAATGCAAGATTCGCGCACGCCGAGAGGAAAGGTAAGTAAAGAAAAAGGAAGAATTTCGGGGTCGAATGCAAGATTCGCGCACGCCGAGAGGAAAGGTAAGTAAAGAAAGGAAAGGAAATACCTCGGGGTCGAATGCAAGATTCGCGCACGCCGAGAGGAATGGTAAGTAAAGAAAGGAAAGGAAATACCTCGGGGTCGAATGCAAGATTCGCGCACGCCGAGAGGAAAGGTAAGTAAAGAAAAAGGAAGAATCTCGGGGTCGAATGCAAGATTCGCGCACGCCGAGAGGAAAGGTAAGTAAAGAAAAGGGAAGAATCTCGGGGTCGAATGCAAGATTCGCGCACGCCGAGAGGAAAGGTAAGTAAAGAAAAAGGAAGAATCTCGGGGTCGAATGCAAGATTCGCGCACGCCGAGAGGAAAGGTAAGTAAAGAAAAAGGAAGAATCTCGGGGTCGAATGCAAGATTCGCGCACGCCGAGAGGAAAGGTAAGTAAAGAAAAAGGAAGAATCTCGGGGTCGAATGCAAGATTCGCGCACGCCGAGAGGAAAGGTAAGTAAAGAAAAAGGAAGGGAAAGGAAGTTAGGAGTGCCGTATTATTACTGCGGAAGGATTGATCTGCAGCAATACCAATTCCTCGGATTCCAAACAATATTGAGAAATGTGAACGAAACCTCGTAAGGAACGAAATAATAAAACGACTCACCGAGCTGCAATGTCGGGTTTGCGATCCTCGGGTAGACGCGTATAATTGCTACCATCGGGTGAGCACCTCGAGTACTTGTCCCGATTGTACTTGCCACAGCTCTTCCGCTGTTATTTCGAAGTACTGTTCTGTGCACTCTGCGCACTGAGATGCTGGGCGGATGGAGGAGATTTCGGTGTTGCAGTGTGCACAAATGGAAATGCGTTGGGCTTCTTCGGCAGTGCTCATGTCATGCCAACCTCCTGATTGATATGCTTGTCCTTGTATGGGGGTCAACTGATTGTAACAGTTGATGCAAATTCGGCCCCAGTCGCTTATGTATATTCCTACTGTGGCGATAGTGGAACACCAAATGTCTAGCAGGGGTTTATAAATCTCTGGATAATCAGAGGGAAGGACGCCGTCCCAGGGACCCTGAAATTCCTGGTCCTCCTCTTCTTCGGCTTCTTCCCAAATATCGTAAGGGAGCTGCATTCGATAAATAATGCTGTGGTGCTGCGCGAAAGTTTCTTGAGGTTCACTGGCTTATTGTATTTATTAGAATAAGTCAAGAATACTTCGAAGTTCGTTGAGGTATTTATTGAAATAATCGTGAAATAATTCTATGTTCCTTAAGGTATTTATTGAAATAAATCGTTGAATTAATTCTATGTTCCTTAAGGTATTTATTGAAATAAATCGTGAAATTATTCTAAGTTCTTTAAGGTATTTATCGAAATAAATCGTGGAATTATTCTATGTTCCTTAAGGTATTTATCGAAATAAGTCGTGAAAGAATTCTATGTTCCTTAAGGTATTTATCGAAATAAATCGTGAAATAATTCTAAGTTCTTTAAGGTATTTATCGAAATAAATCGTGGAATTATTCTATGTTCCTTAAGGTAATTATCGAAATAAGTCGTGAAAGAATTCTATGTTCCTTAAGGTATTTATCGAAATAAATCGTGAAATAATTCTATGTTCCTTAAGGTAATTATCGAAATAATTCACTGTATGATTCTAAAATCAAGACCGGTATATCAACGTTCACTGTCACTTGTAGATAGATTCACTGATGTGTAGGCGCTTGCTGCCACTCGAAGACTGAACTCTGAAGATTGACTGCTGAAGATTGACTGCTGAAGATTGACTACTGAAGATTGACTGCTGATGATTGACTACTGACTATTCAGGTGGTGCCGGCTTATTTATACCCATCCCTGGAATCTCTGGTATGCGAGGAATGTCTGGTATGCGTGGTATGTCTGGTATGCGTGGTATGCGTGGTATGTTGACTGCTGCTGGAGTCGATTGCTCTGGAATGCCAGTGATCCTCAACCGGCAGGGGTTCTCCATTGTACCGAGATTGGTTAGAATAAATTATATTAGTTAATTACAATATTGTTATATGGTGAATTCGGATAGGTTGTTTGATGATATCATTTTGTAATAAAATATTTTAATAAATTGTATTGGTTAATTATGCGTCTTTTGTATTGTAGGTTCGGGTGTGTTATTTGATTTGATCATATTGTAGCGATATACTCGAGAGGATTCGAAAGGGGTTTTCTTCCTCGTGGAGTGAGGGCTTCTCTTGGGACGCGAAAGGGGTTTCTTCCTCGTGGAGTGAGGGCTTCTCTTGGGACGCAAAAGGGGTTTCTTCCTCGTGGAGTGAGGGCTTCTCTTGGGACGCAAAAGGGGTTTCTTCCTCGTGGAGTGAGGGCTTCTCTCGAGTGTCGTTGTTCTTCGTTTAAGGTAATGGTGTTTTGTGTAGCGATGAGTTGGAATATTTAGAGATTTTATTTGTTTGCAGGTAGTCGGTGATGAGAAGAGAAATATAAGGTGAGTATCTTATGAGAGGAATTTATTTGTTCGAAAGCAGTCGATGATGAGAAATGTAATGTAAGGTAAGTATCTCGTTTGACTAGTGATGGGTTGGAGTAATAAGAGAGTTTATTTGTTCACAGGCAGTCGATGATGAGAAGCGCAACATAAGGTAAGTACCTCGTTTGACTAGTGATGGGTAGTTATTATAGAAGATTTGTTTGTTCACAGGCAGTCAGTGGTGAAAAGAGAAATATAGGGAAATGCGATATGATACAAAGGGAGTGATAGGATACTCAAAAGGGGGTTTTCGGTTCAGGCTGGACGTTACACAGCCGCAGGGGCAGTCCAGCGTTCGCATCATAGCGGATATAGTAAATAAAGGAGGAAAAATGTGAGCCGACATGCGGCAAAAAATGACGGCACGTCACACCTCCCCCCTTATTTTAAGAAATGCCTGCATTCCTTTAGCGGGAGACGTGGCTTGAACGAAAAATAACCTTTTCCCTTAATCCTGTATTAGTAGCAGGTAAACGATATACAATGAAATTGTTTTCCCTTATGTGAAGTGAAATTTATGTATGTTTAAATAAAATAAAAGCTTGTTTTCGTTTATTGCTTTTGCGTTGTGATTTCATAAAATAATTATAACCTTGCCTGATAACTAAAATTATATTTTTTTTTTTTTATTATTGTATCAGAGTAAAACAAATCAGTGTAAAATTAAGCTATTTCTCCTTAATTAGACGGATTAAAATTGAGGGTGGAGTATTTCGGAACGAACCGTCTTTGTTTTCTCTCGTTGATAGTAGGAGATATACTGATTAAACTATAATTATTTTCATTAGTTGAACGATATGAACTTAGTAATTGTTTTGAAAAGAATAAAAGTTTAACATGTTAGAATGATTAATACCAAGGTAAGTATTGCATGATAAAAATAAAATAAAATGGATATATTTGTGGGCTCAGTAAATGGTGGACGTCGCATTGCCGCAGGGGCAGTCCAGCGATTACATCACAGCTCCTATTAATTAAATGATTTGTTTTCTTTTTTTTGTGTTTTTGAATTTTTTTTGTTATAGTAGGTTAACTTAGGCTTAGCAAAAATTAAATGTAGGAATAAGTAATAGTGTTAATAATTAAGTAGGGTAGATATAAGGAAGATTAATATAATATGAATTAAACGTAGGATTAATTAATAAGGTTAAATAATTAAAGTAAATCGTTAAAGTCGAGCAGGATGTCGAGCCACTCGGGCTGCGCCGATTCCTGCTCGACTGGAGGAGCATTTGGGGTATACGCGGGGGTGAAGTGTATGTCGCACACTTCAAATAATACCGATTCCTCTAAAGCGCCGTGCTCCACTCGGAAGGCGGTGGAGGTGTCCAACACTTCAATGACTGGCGGGGGTGGCGGAATCGTCGCCTGTAAGGCAATTTGAACCATTGCCGCCGGTTCCTGCGGGTGATGAACAGGTGGCATACTCACCTCTAGATGTGCCAGGGATCGTTTGAAATGCTCGTCGACGGCGGTGGCTGCGTCGCCTTCGTGGTAACTTATAATTGTGCAAGTGTCACTTACAACTTCCACGCGAGGCTCGGTTTTCGCCTGTTCCGTGGTCGGTACGGTGGCGGTTCTCGTGGGCGACTCCATTACCGGGGCTTCCGCGTTGGCCGGGGACCGTACAATCGAAATTTTTCTTCTGGCCGGCAAAATTTCGTCCACTAAAATTTTAGGGAGCGCCTTACGGCGTGTTAATGGTGGAATTTTCTTCCTTGCTGCGCGGCAATAAGTGCCGGCAGCCTTGAAGCGTTTTCGGTTGCGGTTGTTTCCGGGCATGGTTGTACTCGAATGGTGGAACACGTGGCGCGGACTCGCACTTATAGGAGAGTTGGAATGCGAAGAATGTTAGTATGCTAGGAATGCTAAGAATGTTGGTATGCCAGGAATGCTAAGAATGTTCGTATGCCAGGAATGCTAAGAATGTTGGTATGCCAGGAATGTCGCGTATTTC
Organism: Nomada ferruginata; assembly: GCA_963583965.1. Lineage (NCBI taxonomy): Eukaryota > Metazoa > Arthropoda > Insecta > Hymenoptera > Apidae > Nomada > Nomada ferruginata. Next base: position 4,673,282 of record OY757218.1, read on the forward strand.
TGCAGTGGTTCTCAACCTATTGTGAGTTTTATCGAAATATTATTAATGTGGCGGGTTGGCTAAGGTTTAACACAACTATATATGTATATATATTCGTTTCACTTCGTAATCCTAAGTTATATTTACATGACTGATATATACATATACTCCTATATCTGTATCTTATTATTGGTGTTTGTTTTCTCTTTTTTTTTTTTGTTAAATTACGTCTAATAAAAGGTATTAATTTTAATGTAAATTAAATAAGATATCAATTTTTATGTAAGTGTAATTTTTTAGAGTATATAGTGTATAGGTATAAGGGGAGGAGCGATATCCGAAGGGATATCGACGCGTGTTGATAGTTTGTGTTAAATTTTTGCAAGTGCGAGACTGTGATGAAGAGCGATAAGGGGGAGGGGCGATATCCAAGGGGATATCGACGTGCGGTGTTAATTCAGATTTGATCCTGAGAATTATTTTGGAGAAAATTAGAAATACCGTCTGAGAGAAATGAAAATTAAAAGGGGGGGAGAAAAAGGGGGAGCGATATCCAAGAGGATATCGACACGTAGAATTTAATTGGTGTTTCAAGAATTGTCGTGGGTAAATTTAGTGCTACTAGCGGTATGTAAAAAGGGGGAAAAGGGGGAGCGATATCCAAGAGGATATCGACACGTGTTGATTTTTAGTGGGTGATTTTCCGCGCTTTGTTCGCATGAATAACCTTGTAGCCGTTATTCCACGAAATCTTTAGGTTGTGCTGAGGAAGTACTTCAATGACCTTGTGCGGGCCAGTGTAATGATCCGCGAATTTACCCTTGCGGCTATTTTTTATTACAAAGACCTCGTCTCCGGCTTGGAAGGTTTCCTCGTTTATACGACGATCGTAATACATTTTGTACCTTTCTTTAGCGCGTTTTAATCTATCCGCGGCGAGATTTAGTAATTCATTAATGCACTCCGTTAATCGCGAGAGGTAACCCCCGTAGGTTTCGTCGTCTGGGGGTTCGACCGGCCGCTGTTGGGCGGGGACCCGTGCTATTTTTCCGAAAACTAGTTCGTGTGGAGTGTAACCCGTACCTTCATGGAAACTCGTATTGTAGGAGAATGCCGCGAGATCGGTCCAGCTATCCCAATCGTCGTTTTGATTCACGTACATTTTCAAAAATTCTACTAACACTATATGAGATCTTTCTAAGGATCCATTTGATTGGGGATGGAACGCGGTGGTCTCACATTGTGCGATCCTGAATTTGCGAGCGATGGTTTTCATAAACGCGCTGATGAAGTTCGTTCCTTGATCGGTGAGGACGGCTTTTGGCGCGCCAAATCGGCATATTAAATTCTTTATGAAGGCGTCGGCAACTTCCAGGGAGGTGGTGCCCTTCAGTGGTGCGCATACAAAGTATTTTGTGAGCAGATCTTGCATCGTTAATATGTATGTATTTCCGGATGGTGATATAGGGAGAGGACCTACTATGTCCATACCGATCTTGTCGAATGCTGCCCCAGGGGTGTCGGTTAAAATCATTGTTTGTCGAGTTTTGACCCGTACTAATTTCTTTTTCTGGCACAGCATGCAACTTTTTATGTATATCCTCACTTGTTGCTTCAATCCTTGCCAGTAATAATTTTGGCGGATTCTTTTTATCGTTTTCGTTACTCCTCTGTGTCCTCCTACGGCTGAAGAGTGGTTGTCTTGAATAATGGGTAACCTTAGAATTGCGTCGGGTATTTGCACCGTTTGCGTGCAAATGGTTAGTTGTAAGTTTTCCTCTATTAGTTTAGAGCGTATTTCGTATATTATTTCTTCCCAGGTGAGGGTTCCAATTTGCGGAGTTTTTGCGATGCTTGCTGCTGACAATCGCAATTCTCGTACGACGTCCTTCAATGAATCGGTAGCACTATGGAAGATTCCTGGATCCACTGGGAAGTTGGCTTTCTCCTTGACGACTAGGCCAATGACCGTTTTTCCTCTGTGTTTCAGTACGCGTGCTCGCCCGAGCGTGAGGTCTCTTCTAATAGGGAGATCTGCGTACCTTCTTAGATTCTCTCCTCCATTGTCACAGGGGTTGCCATCTGCGGCCAAAAATATTATTACGGGCCCGTGTTGGACGACCAAGGGGTCCGGACTGACGCGAATGGTGCCGCTGTGGTTCGGGTTTTGCGGAGTGGTTTCCGGTTGGTCGCTATCCGTGAGGCCATCGTCCGATTCTCCTGTAGAGTCGTCGTCTATACTGACGGGGAGATTAGGAGGCGTATCAGTTCCTTCTTCTGGATGCATTTCAGTTCGGCTGATAGGCTGAAATTCTGGTTCAGCTCTGCTGGTGGATGGCGTATTGCGGACTGATTGTAGCGGTGGCGTTGGTTCCATGTCCGAGATATCTTTGTGTTGGAGTCTTCTCGGAGGGTTGGGGTGACTAAAAATAGGTTCGTCCGAGTCTGTAGAGCTTCCTCGTCCTGTTTCCCAATGCAAATGAACGGGTCCATGATATCTGGGCCGTTTTCTGTTTTCAGGTCCGAGGAATAATTCTGTGTCTGAGTCGGAACTCGATCGTGGGCGGATAGGACAGGTAGCTGCTGTCGTTTTTTCGGGGGGATTACGGGAGAGCGCGTCGGCTACCTTATTAGATTTCCCCGGTTGGTATTGTATTTCATAATCGAATTCGGCTAGTTTTAGCCGCCATCGAACGAGTCGGGACGTTGGGTCCTTGACTCTATGGAGCCAGACCAACGGCTGGTGATCCGTGTATAGGATGAATTTCTTTCCGTATAGGTATGGTCGGAAATGGCTGGTGCAGTATACTATTGCAAGGAGTTCCTTCTCGTTGGTGGAGTAATTCACTTCAGCTTGGCACAGCAGTCTGGATGCATATGCAAGGGGGAGTTCCTTATCCGCGTAGGTTTGAGAAATTACGCCTCCCACAGCATAATCGGACGCGTCCGTCGTGAGGTGGAATTCCTTTTCGAAGTCGGGAAATTGCAAAATAGGTTCACTGACCAACTTGTCCTTGAGATACTCGAAGGATTTTTGTTGCTGCACATCCCAAACGAAGGTTGTCCCCTTTTTAAGGAGTGTCGTGAGGGGTCGCGCTTCCTTCGAGAAGTCTGGGATAAATCGCCTATAATACCCGGTCAATCCTAGGAATTGTTTAATACCTTTTGTTGTGCGGGGTGCAGGATAATTCGTGACGGAGATTATCTTCTGCGGATCGGGTCTTACGCCGTCCTGCGTGAGGACGTGGCCCAGATACGCCACTTCCTTTCGTAAAAATTGGCATTTACAGGGTTGTAATTTTAGGTTAGCTTCGCGCAGCCTATTGGCGAGCCTTCGAAATTTGATTTCGTGTTCACTAATTGAACTGCAATAGATAACAATATCATCTAAGTAGACGAACATTTCGGACCCTTGCAGCCCAGAAAGGACGTGATCCATAAGTCGCTGGAACGTCGCGGGTGCGTTGCGTAATCCGAAGGGCATTCTTGAGAATTCGTAATGCCCGTGTGGGGCCGAGAACGCAGTTTTCTGCGCGTGTTCTGGTTTCATAGGGATTTGGTGAAAACCAGAAACAAGATCGAACACTGAAAAATACTTGGCGCTGCCGAGCTGATCGAGTATATCTATAATATTTGGGAGCGGGTACGCGTCTGGAACTGTTTTTTGATTAAGGTGGCGATAGTCAATCACCATTCTCCATTTTCGTTTCCCGTCGGCTCCTGGCTTTTTTGGAACTATCCAGAGAGGCGAACTGTACGGGGAGACGGATGGTTTGATAATTTCCTTCTTCAACAGTTCCTCCATTTGTGTACGGATTTCTTCCTTGTGAATAGGAGGGAAACGGTATTGTTTAGTAAACACCGGAATCGAGTCTGTGGTTTCTATGGAGTGGCTAATGGCGTGCGTATGGCCTAGGGGTTCGCTGGGCAAGTGGAATACGTCTTCATATTTGCTGACGAGTTGTCGGACGTGATCCTCTTCTTCCCGATTGAGGTCCTTCGGGGATATGAGGTCGAGTATCTCTGCGACTCGTGTTTGTTGGGTGAGCTCGTCCCTGTAAGGGGTTTCGGCGGGTGTGGACCCTTGTAATCCTTCTGTGGGGTTAATTTGATATGCTACCTTCTGATCCGCAATTTGGCATACGAGGGGTGTGGACCTTTGTCCGTTTCGCTGGGTTCTTCCTTCTGTGAGGGTTTCGCTAAGGGGGATGGGCCGGTTGCCCTTTTGAGAGTGGGGGTTCATCGTGTCTTCGGTTTGCTTCGGAGTCACGGCTTCCTCGGTATGCTTCACTTGGGGGTACGTTATGGGAGCTTCTTCAAATTTCTCCAGCTGGACTGGGGGTATCCGGATAATCGCCGGTTGTTCGTTGGCGTTAATGATTCGTATATTTGCCTTGCCATCCTGGTTTCGCACTAGGGCTTGTCCTGCGTATAGCCCTTCTCCTATGTCTATGCGTTTAATATATCCTTCCTCGATTTCGGGGTTAGCAACTGTCGCTTGTGCGACCACGCTGGTCCTCGGGGGTACTGTTATTTCCTCGATCTTGTTGAAAGGGACGAAATTGCCATTAAACGCTAGCCATTTATTTTTGAAATCCACTGTTACTCCACTTTCGGTTAGGAATCCCGAACCCAATAACCCTTGATAGCGTAGGGGTATAGTGTCTTCAACGACGTGAAATTGTACGGGGTAGTTGAATAAATTTGCTGTGAGGGTGCCTAGGGTGGGCACCATGTTTTCGGTGATTCCGATTAAATCGATTACGTTGTCCCTGTCGATCTCGCAGGGCGTCGTGATGCACGATTGTTTTATTAAGTTTACCTCTGCTCCCGTGTCGATCATCAAGTCCGTGGGAAAGTTTAATTGCGGGCTGCGGACGTTGATGGAGGGGACATTGTTGAAAGGGGAGAGGTGCACCTTGGCGATTCTGGGCGGAGTTGGTTCGTAGGCCGGAATGTGTTTATCGGATGCGCATTTGTCCTGCCCGTTCCACGAGGCGCCTCCCTGTAATCTCGTGGGGGCTGGTCGTTTCCCGACATGTTTTGATCGCGCATTTTCTTACGGCATTCCGCGGCCAAGTGCCCTATTCTCCCGCAGTAGTTGCAGGTTCGCGTCTCAGGTCGACGTGGCGTATTATGATCCGTCGTTGGGTGTAGACGGTCGAAACCTCTTTCGTTATATCGTTCCGGGACCCGCGCAAGGGGCGGATGATTATTAGTCGGGTAGGTCCTGCACGATCGCGCGTCGTGTCCTTCCCGATTGCATAGTTGGCATAGAGTGCGGTGTGTCCTTTCTCCCATAAACCGGCGGCGATCGCGCTCGATCAATTTCGCTACTCGGACCGCTCTGTCGGATGCTTCATCCAAGGACGTCAATGTCGTGGGGTCCATCTGAGTGCGCATTGAAAGGGGAAGTCCGTCTAAAAATGATCTTAACGCTAGCTGATCGACATCGTATAACGCCGTCCTTGAGTTTCGATAATAATCAGCGTCTTCGTCGGTGATGGCGAATTTCAAGTCTTTTACTCTTGAAATATAATCCAATATGTGTTCATTTCTTCCAATTATGATGTTAGCTAGTTCGCCGCGGTAGTGATCGGAAGTTTTAGCGGGGGCGAACACCGTTTTTAGTCTGCCGATGAATGCGTTAACCGTATCAAAGCAGTAATCCTCCACGACCAAGTACGCGTGGTTTTGTAAACGGTTCCTTAATAAGCGCGCTAACTGAGGTTCGGACGCGGGAGGGATCATTTCTCGAGCTCTTCTGCACGCTCTCGCAAATTGCAGGATCGACATGTTATGTCCATCGAAGCGCGGTACCGTCTCGACGGCATCCTTCAGAGTGACCTGAAGTTTTCCGTACATTGTCGGTTCGATAAACGCGTCGTTACGCGGGTTTCCTTCGCGGTAACCGGAGGCAGGGGTTTCAAAATGTGTTTTAATGCGCTGTTTTCTTGTTAGCGCATCCACTGCGTCCTGCAGACAGGCTATTTGTTTTGCGAGGTTTTCCAACCCGGAGGCGGTTTGGTGTGTTTGTTCTTCCTGCACCAAATCGTCGGCTGGACTAACAGGTCGCATTTGCTTGTTCATGAATAATTCGTAATGCTCTTCGATTTGAGCTTGTTTTTCGCGCAGGAGATTCAATTTATCTTGCAACGCGGCGGTCGAAGCGTCGATGGCTCCGTTAGCATCCTCGACGGGGGTAGCGAGGGGGTTGGATCCGTCGGCGTCACCGTACAGCGACATGGTATTTTATGTATATGTTTGAGCGAGGTGAACAAATGTATATACATATATTTTTTTTTTTTTTTTTATATATGCGCGAGGGGGTTGTGATATGGCGGTTATCTATTCGTAGGTGATTACTGTTCAGAACATGTATCAAAATTTTGATATTAAAGCGTTTCAAGCTTTAATTGTCGTTTTGAAGGCAATTGTGGGATTGAATTTTCGAACATCCCACCGCTGTCACCAGTTTAATATGTCACGTTCCAGGTTACTTCCGGAAGAGACATACTGTACGCACGCAGGATGAGGGACGGAAATTGAATGGGGAAGGTGAACGTAGGTTCTCGGGGTCGAATTCAAGATTCGCGCACGCCGAGAGGAAAGGTAAGTAAAGAAAAAGGAAGAATCTCGGGGTCGAATGCAAGATTCGCGCACGCCGAGAGGAAACGTAAGTAAAGAAAAGGGAAGAATCTCGGGGTCGAATGCAAGATTCGCGCACGCCGAGAGGAAAGGTAAGTAAAGAAAAAGGAAGAATCTCGGGGTCGAATGCAAGATTCGCGCACGCCGAGAGGAAAGGTAAGTAAAGAAAAGGGAAGAATCTCGGGGTCGAATGCAAGATTCGCGCACGCCGAGAGGAAAGGTAAGTAAAGAAAAAGGAAGAATTTCGGGGTCGAATGCAAGATTCGCGCACGCCGAGAGGAAAGGTAAGTAAAGAAAGGAAAGGAAATACCTCGGGGTCGAATGCAAGATTCGCGCACGCCGAGAGGAATGGTAAGTAAAGAAAGGAAAGGAAATACCTCGGGGTCGAATGCAAGATTCGCGCACGCCGAGAGGAAAGGTAAGTAAAGAAAAAGGAAGAATCTCGGGGTCGAATGCAAGATTCGCGCACGCCGAGAGGAAAGGTAAGTAAAGAAAAGGGAAGAATCTCGGGGTCGAATGCAAGATTCGCGCACGCCGAGAGGAAAGGTAAGTAAAGAAAAAGGAAGAATCTCGGGGTCGAATGCAAGATTCGCGCACGCCGAGAGGAAAGGTAAGTAAAGAAAAAGGAAGAATCTCGGGGTCGAATGCAAGATTCGCGCACGCCGAGAGGAAAGGTAAGTAAAGAAAAAGGAAGAATCTCGGGGTCGAATGCAAGATTCGCGCACGCCGAGAGGAAAGGTAAGTAAAGAAAAAGGAAGGGAAAGGAAGTTAGGAGTGCCGTATTATTACTGCGGAAGGATTGATCTGCAGCAATACCAATTCCTCGGATTCCAAACAATATTGAGAAATGTGAACGAAACCTCGTAAGGAACGAAATAATAAAACGACTCACCGAGCTGCAATGTCGGGTTTGCGATCCTCGGGTAGACGCGTATAATTGCTACCATCGGGTGAGCACCTCGAGTACTTGTCCCGATTGTACTTGCCACAGCTCTTCCGCTGTTATTTCGAAGTACTGTTCTGTGCACTCTGCGCACTGAGATGCTGGGCGGATGGAGGAGATTTCGGTGTTGCAGTGTGCACAAATGGAAATGCGTTGGGCTTCTTCGGCAGTGCTCATGTCATGCCAACCTCCTGATTGATATGCTTGTCCTTGTATGGGGGTCAACTGATTGTAACAGTTGATGCAAATTCGGCCCCAGTCGCTTATGTATATTCCTACTGTGGCGATAGTGGAACACCAAATGTCTAGCAGGGGTTTATAAATCTCTGGATAATCAGAGGGAAGGACGCCGTCCCAGGGACCCTGAAATTCCTGGTCCTCCTCTTCTTCGGCTTCATCCCAAATATCGTAAGGGAGCTGCATTCGATAAATAATGCTGTGGTGCTGCGCGAAAGTTTCTTGAGGTTCACTGGCTTATTGTATTTATTAGAATAAGTCAAGAATACTTCGAAGTTCGTTGAGGTATTTATTGAAATAATCGTGAAATAATTCTATGTTCCTTAAGGTATTTATTGAAATAAATCGTTGAATTAATTCTATGTTCCTTAAGGTATTTATTGAAATAAATCGTGAAATTATTCTAAGTTCTTTAAGGTATTTATCGAAATAAATCGTGGAATTATTCTATGTTCCTTAAGGTATTTATCGAAATAAGTCGTGAAAGAATTCTATGTTCCTTAAGGTATTTATCGAAATAAATCGTGAAATAATTCTAAGTTCTTTAAGGTATTTATCGAAATAAATCGTGGAATTATTCTATGTTCCTTAAGGTAATTATCGAAATAAGTCGTGAAAGAATTCTATGTTCCTTAAGGTATTTATCGAAATAAATCGTGAAATAATTCTATGTTCCTTAAGGTAATTATCGAAATAATTCACTGTATGATTCTAAAATCAAGACCGGTATATCAACGTTCACTGTCACTTGTAGATAGATTCACTGATGTGTAGGCGCTTGCTGCCACTCGAAGACTGAACTCTGAAGATTGACTGCTGAAGATTGACTGCTGAAGATTGACTACTGAAGATTGACTGCTGATGATTGACTACTGACTATTCAGGTGGTGCCGGCTTATTTATACCCATCCCTGGAATCTCTGGTATGCGAGGAATGTCTGGTATGCGTGGTATGTCTGGTATGCGTGGTATGCGTGGTATGTTGACTGCTGCTGGAGTCGATTGCTCTGGAATGCCAGTGATCCTCAACCGGCAGGGGTTCTCCATTGTACCGAGATTGGTTAGAATAAATTATATTAGTTAATTACAATATTGTTATATGGTGAATTCGGATAGGTTGTTTGATGATATCATTTTGTAATAAAATATTTTAATAAATTGTATTGGTTAATTATGCGTCTTTTGTATTGTAGGTTCGGGTGTGTTATTTGATTTGATCATATTGTAGCGATATACTCGAGAGGATTCGAAAGGGGTTTTCTTCCTCGTGGAGTGAGGGCTTCTCTTGGGACGCGAAAGGGGTTTCTTCCTCGTGGAGTGAGGGCTTCTCTTGGGACGCAAAAGGGGTTTCTTCCTCGTGGAGTGAGGGCTTCTCTTGGGACGCAAAAGGGGTTTCTTCCTCGTGGAGTGAGGGCTTCTCTCGAGTGTCGTTGTTCTTCGTTTAAGGTAATGGTGTTTTGTGTAGCGATGAGTTGGAATATTTAGAGATTTTATTTGTTTGCAGGTAGTCGGTGATGAGAAGAGAAATATAAGGTGAGTATCTTATGAGAGGAATTTATTTGTTCGAAAGCAGTCGATGATGAGAAATGTAATGTAAGGTAAGTATCTCGTTTGACTAGTGATGGGTTGGAGTAATAAGAGAGTTTATTTGTTCACAGGCAGTCGATGATGAGAAGCGCAACATAAGGTAAGTACCTCGTTCGACTAGTGATGGGTAGTTATTATAGAAGATTTGTTTGTTCACAGGCAGTCAGTGGTGAAAAGAGAAATATAGGGAAATGCGATATGATACAAAGGGAGTGATAGGATACTCAAAAGGGGGTTTTCGGTTCAGGCTGGACGTTACACAGCCGCAGGGGCAGTCCAGCGTTCGCATCATAGCGGATATAGTAAATAAAGGAGGAAAAATGTGAGCCGACATGCGGCAAAAAATGACGGCACGTCACAGCATCAACGTTAGGTAAGGATTCACTTCCCGGCTCCCGCAATCGTTCTTTCCATCGATAATTTGCACGAATACGTGCTATTCGATGTTTCCAATCGTTTTGCATCGACGTTAGGTAAGGATTCACTTCCCGGCTCCCGCAATCGTTCTTTCTATCGATAATTTGCACGAATACGTGATGTTCGATTTTTCAATCGTTTTGCATCAACGGTAGGTAAGGATTCACTTCCCGGCTCCCGCAATCGTTCTTTCCATCGATAATTTGCACGAATACGTGCTATTCGATGTTTCCAATCGTTTTGCATCGACGTTAGGTAAGGATTCACTTCCCGGCTCCCGCAATCGTTCTTTCTATCGATAATTGGCACGAATACGTGATGTTCGATGTTTCCAATCGTTTTGCATCAACGTTAGGTAAGGATTCACTTCCCGGTTCCCGCAATCGTTCTTTCCATCGATAATTTGCACGAATACGTGCTATTCGATGTTTCCAATCGTTTTGCATCAACGGTAGGTAAGTATTCACTTCCCAGCTCCGGCAAACGTTCTTTCTATGGATAATTTGCACGAATACGTAATGTTCGATGTTTGCAATCGTTTTGCATCGACTGTAGGTATGGATTCACTTCCCAGCTCCCGCAATCGTTCTTTCTATCGATAATTTGCACGAATACGTGATGTTCGATGTTTCCAATCGTTTTGCATCAACGTTAGGTAAGGATTCACTTCCCAGCTCACGCAATCGTTCTTTCTATCGATAATTTGCACGAATACGTGATGTTCGGAATTTCCAATCGTTTTGAATCAACGGTATGCTTACCTACCGTTGATGCACAACGATTGGAAACATCGAATGGCACGTATTCGTGCAAATTATCGATGGAAAGAACGATTGCGGGAGCTGGGAAGTGAATCCTTACCTACCGTCGATGCAAAACGATTGGATAATTGGCACGAATACGTGATGTTTGATGTTTCCAATCGTTTTGCATCAACGTTAGGTAAGGATGCACTTCCCGGCTCCCGCAATCGTTCTTTCCATCGATAATTTTAACGAATACGTGCCATTCGATGTTTCCAATCGTTTTGCATCAACGGTAGGTAAGCATACCGTTGATGCAAAACGATTGGAAATTTCGAACATCACGTATTCGTGCAAATTATCGATGGAAAGAACGATTGCGGGAGCTGGGAAGTGAATCCTTACCTCCCGTCGATGCAAAACGATTGGAAACATCGAACATTACGTATTCGTGCAAATTATCGATAGAAAGAACGATTGCGGGAGCTGGGAAGTGAATCCTTACCTACCGTCGATGCAAAACGATTGGAAACATCGAATAGCACGTATTCGTGCAAATTATCGATAGAAAGAACGATTGCGGGAGCCGGGAAGTGGATCCTTACCTAACGTTGATGCAAAACGATTGGAAACATCGAACATCACGTATTCGTGCAAATTATCGATAGAAAGAACGATTGCGGGAGCTGGGAAGTGAATCCTTACCAACCGTCGATGCAAAACGATTGGAAACATCGAATATCACGTATTCGTGCCAATTATCCAATCGTTTTGCATCAACGGTAGGTAAGGATTCACTTCCCGGCTCCCGCAATCGTTCTTTCTATGGATAATTTGCACGAATACGTGGTGTTCGATGTTTCCAATCGTTTTGCATCAACGTTAGGTAAGTATTCACTTCCCAGCTCCCGCAATCGTTCTTTCTATCGATAATTTGCACGAATACGTGATGTTCGATGTTTCCAATCGTTTTGCATCAACGTTAGGTAAGGATTCACTTCCCGGCTCCCGCAATCGTTCTTTCCATCGATAATTTGCACGAATACGTGGTGTTCGATGTTTCCAATCGTTTTGCATCAACGTTAGGTAAGTATTCACTTCCCAGCTCCCGCAATCGTTCTTTCTATGGATAATTTGCACGGATACGTGCTATTCGATGTTTGCAATCGTTTTGCATCGACGGTAGGTAAGGATTCACTTCCCAGCTCCCGCAATCGTTCTTTCTATCGATAATTTGCACGAATACGTGATGTTCGATGTTTCCAATCGTTTTGCATCAACGGTAGGTAAGGATTCACTTCCCAGCTCCGCAATCGTTCTTTCTATCGATATTTGGCACGAATACGTGATATTCGATGTTTCCAATCGTGTTGCATCGACGGTCGGTAAGCATTCACTTCCTAGCTCCGGCAATCGTTATTTCCACATTATCGATAGAAAGAACGATTGCGGGAGCTGGGAAGTGAATCCTTACCTACCGTCGATGCAAAACGATTGGAAACATCGAACATCACGTATTCGTGCAAATTATCGATAGAAAGATCGATTGCGGGAGCTGGGAAGTGAATCCTTACCTACCGTTGATGCAAAACGATTGGAAACATCGAACATTACGTATTCGTGCAAATTATCGATAGAAAGAACGATTGCGGGAGCTGGGAAGTGAATCCTTACCTACCGTCGATGCAAAACGATTGGAAACATCGAACATCACGTATTCGTGCAAATTATCGATAGAAAGAACGATTGCGGGAGCTGCGAAGTGAATCCTTACCTACCGTCGATGCAAAACGATTGCAAACATCGGATAGAACGTATTCGTGCAAATTATCCATAGAAAGAACGATTGCGGGAGCTGGGAAGTGAATACTTACCTACCGTCGATGCAAAACGATTGGAAACATCGAATAGCACGTATTCGTGAAAATTATCGATGGAAAGAACGATTGCGGGGGCCGGGAAGTGCATCCTTACCTAACGTTGATGCAAAACTATTGGAAACATCGAACATCACGTATTCGTGCTAATTATCCAATCGTTTTGCATCGACGGTAGGTAAGGATTCACTTCCCAGCTCCCGCAATGGTTCTTTCCATCGATAATTTGCACGAATACGTGCCATTCGATGTTTCCAATCGTTGTGCATCAACGGTAGGTAAGCATACCGTTGATGCAAAACGATTGGAAATTCCGAACATCACGTATTCGTGCAAATTATCGATAGAAAGAACGATTGCGGGAGCTGGGAAGTGAATCCTTACCTAACGTTGATGCAAAACGATTGGAAACATCGAATAGCACGTATTCGTGCAAATTATCGATGGAAAGAACGATTGCGGGAGCCGGGAAGTGAATCCTTACCTACAGTCGATGAAAAACAATTGCAAACATCGAACATTACGTATTCGTGCAAATTATCCATAGAAAGAACGATTGCGGGAGCTGGGAAGTGAATACTTACCTACCGTTGATGCAAAACGATTGGAAACATCGAATAGCACGTATTCGTGCAAATTATCGTTGGTAAGAACGATTGCGGGAGCCGGGAAGTGAATCCTTACCTACCGTTGATGCAAAACGATTGAAAACATCGAACATTACGTATTCGTGCTAATTATCGATAGAAAGAACGATTGCGGGAGCTGGGAAGTGAATCCTTACCTACCGTCGATGCAAAACGATTGGAAACATCGAATAGCACGTATTCGTGCAAATTATCGATGGAAAGAACGATTGCGGGAGCCGGGAAGTGAATCCTTACCTAACGTTGATGCAAAACGATTGGAAACATCGAACATCACGTATTCGTGCAAATTATCGATAGAAAGAACGATTGCGGGAGCTGGGAAGTGAATCCTTACCAACCGTCGATGCAAAACGATTGGAAACATCGAATATCACGTATTCGTGCCAATTATCCAATCGTTTTGCATCAACGGTAGGTAAGGATTCACTTCCCGGCTCCCGCAATCGCTCTTTCCTTCGATAATTTGCACGAATACGTGCTATTCGATGTTTCCAATCGTTTTGCATCAACGGTAGGTAAGTATTCACTTCCCAGCTCCCGCAATCGTTCTTTCTATGGATAATTTGCACGAATACGTGCTATTCGATGTTTGCAATCGTTTTGCATCGAAGGTAGGTAAGGATTCACTTCCCAGCTCCCGCAATTGTTCTTTCTATCGATAATTTGCACGAATACGTGATGTTCGATGTTTCCAATCGTTTTGCATCAACGTTAGGTAAGGATTCACTTCCCGGCTCCCGCAATCGTTCTTTCTGTGGATAATTTGCACGAATACGTGCTATTCGATGTTTGCAATCGTTTTGCATCGACGGTAGGTAAGGATTCACTTCCCAGCTCCCGCAATCGTTCTTTCTATCGATAATTAGCACGAATACGTTATGTTCGATGTTTCCAATCGTTTTGCATCAACGTTAGGTAAGCATTCACTTCCCGGCTCCCGCAATCGTTCTTTCCATCGATAATTTGCACGAATACGTGCTATTCGATGTTTCCAATCGTTTTGCATCGACGGTAGGTAAGGATTCACTTCCCAGCTCCCGCATCGTTCTTTCTATCGATAATTTGCACGAATACGTAATGTTCGATGTTTCCAATTGTTTTGCATCGACGGTAGGTAAGGATTCACTTCCCAGCTCCCGCAATCGTTCTTTCTATCGATAATTTGCACGAATACGTGATGTTCGAAATTTCCAATCGTTTTGCATCAACGGTATGCTTACCTACCGTTGATGCAAAACGATTGGAAACATCGAATAGCACGTATTCGTGCAAATTATCGATGGAAAGAACGATTAAGGGAGCCGGGAAGTGAATCCTTACCTACCGTCAATGAAAAACGATTGGAAACTTCGAACATCACGTATTCGTGCCAATTATCGATAGAAAGAACGATTGCGGGAGCCGGGAAGTGAATCCTTACCTAACGTCGATGCAAAACGATTGGAAACATCGAATAGCACGTATTCGTGCAAATTATCGATGGAAAGAACGATTGCGGGAGCCGGGAAGTGGATCCTTACCTAACGTTGATGCAAAACGATTGGAAACATCGAACATCACGTATTCGTGCAAATTATCGATAGAAAGAACGATTGCGGGAGCTGGGAAGTGAATCCCTGCCTACAGTCGATGCAAAACGATTGCAAACATCGAACATTACGTATTCGTGCAAATTATCCATAGAAAGAACGATTGCGGGAGCTGGGAAGTGAATACTTACCTACCGTTGATGCAAAACGATTGGAAACATCGAATAGCACGTATTCGTGCAAATTATCGATGGTAAGAACGATTGCGGGAGCCGGGAAGTGAATCCTTACCTACCGTTGATGCAAAACGATTGAAAACATCGAACATTACGTATTCGTGCTAATTATCGATAGAAAGAACGATTGCGGGAGCTGGGAAGTGAATCCTTACCTACCGTCGATGCAAAACGATTGGATAATTGGCACGAATACGTGATGTTCGATGTTTCCAATCGTTTTGCATCGACGGTAGGTAAGGATTCACTTCCCGGCTCCCGCAATCGTTCTTTCCATCGATAATTTGCACGAATACGTGATGTTCGAAATTTCCAATCGTTTTGCATCAACGGTATGCTTACCTGCCGTTGATGCAAAACGATTGGAAACATCGAATGGCACGTATTCGTGCAAATTATCGATGGAAAGAACGATTGCGGGAGCTGGGAAGTGAATCCTTACCTACCGTCGATGCAAAACTATTGGAAACATCGAACATCACGTATTCGTGCAAATTATTGATAGAAAGATCGATTGCGGGAGCTGGGAAGTGAATCCTTACCTACCGTTGATGCAAAACGATTGGAAACATCGAACATTACGTATTCGTGCAAATTATCGATAGAAAGAACGATTGCGGGAGCTGGGAAGTGAATCCTTACCTACCGTCGATGCAAAACGATTGGAAACATCGAACATCACGTATTCGTGCAAATTATCGATAGAAAGAACGATTGCGGGAGCTGGGAAGTGAATCCTTACCTACCGTCGATGCAAAACGATTGCAAACATCGGATAGAACGTATTCGTGCAAATTATCCATAGAAAGAACGATTGCGGGAGCTGGGAAGTGAATACTTACCTACCGTCGATTCAAAACGATTGGAAACATCGAATAGCACGTATTCGTGCAAATTATCGATGGAAAGAACGATTGCGGGAGCCGGGAAGTGAATCCTTACCTACAGTCGATGAAAAACAATTGCAAACATCGAACATTACGTATTCGTGCAAATTATCCATAGAAAGAACGATTGCGGGAGCTGGGAAGTGAATACTTACCTACCGTTGATGCAAAACGATTGGAAACATCGAATAGCACGTATTCGTGCAAATTATCGTTGGTAAGAACGATTGCGGGAGCCGGGAAGTGAATCCTTACCTACCGTTGATGCAAAACGATTGAAAACATCGAACATTACGTATTCGTGCTAATTATCGACAGAAACAACGATTGCGGGAGCTGGGAAGTGAATCCTTACCTACCGCCGATGCAAAACGATTGGAAACATCGAATAGCACGTATTCGTGAAAATTATCGATGGAAAGAACGATTGCGGGGGCCGGGAAGTGCATCCTTACCTAACGTTGATGCAAAACGATTGGAAACATCGAACATCACGTATTCGTGCTAATTATCCAATCGTTTTGCATCGACGGTAGGTAAGGATTCACTTCCCAGCTCCCGCAATGGTTCTTTCCATCGATAATTTGCACGAATACGTGCCATTCGATGTTTCCAATCGTTGTGCATCAACGGTAGGTAAGCATACCGTTGATGCAAAACGATTGGAAATTCCGAACATCACGTATTCGTGCAAATTATCGATAGAAAGAACGATTGCGGGAGCTGGGAAGTGAATCCTTACCTAACGTTGATGCAAAACGATTGGAAACATCGAATAGCACGTATTCGTGCAAATTATCGATGGAAAGAACGATTGCGGGAGCCGGGAAGTGAATCCTTACCTACAGTCGATGAAAAACAATTGCAAACATCGAACATTACGTATTCGTGCAAATTATCCATAGAAAGAACGATTGCGGGAGCTGGGAAGTGAATACTTACCTACCGTTGATGCAAAACGATTGGAAACATCGAATAGCACTTATTCGTGCAAATTATCGTTGGTAAGAACGATTGCGGGAGCCGGGAAGTGAATCCTTACCTACCGTTGATGCAAAACGATTGAAAACATCGAACATTACGTATTCGTGCTAATTATCGATAGAAAGAACGATTGCGGGAGCTGGGAAGTGAATCCTTACCTACCGTCGATGCAAAACGATTTGATACATCGAATAGCACGTATTCGTGCAAATTATCGATGGAAAGAACGATTGCGGGAGCCGGGAAGTGAATCCTTACCTAACGTTGATGCAAAACGATTGGAAACATCGAACATCACGTATTCGTGCAAATTATCGATAGAAAGAACGATTGCGGGTGCTGGGAAGTGAATCCTTACCTACCGTCGATGCAAAACGATTGGATAATTGGCACGAATACGTGATGTTCGATGTTTCCAATCGTTTTGCATCGACGGTAGGTAAGGATTCACTTCCCGGCTCCCGCAATCGTTCTTACCATCGATAATTTGCACGAATACGTGCTATTCGATGTTTCCAATCGTTTTGCATCAACGTTAGGTAAGGATTCACTTCCCGGCTCCCGCAATCGTTCTTTCCATCGATAATTTGCACGAATACGTGATGTTCGAAATTTCCAATCGTTTTGCATCAACGGTATGCTTACCTGCCGTTGATGCAAAACGATTGGAAACATCGAATGGCACGTATTCGTGCAAATTATCGATGGAAAGAACGATTGCGGGAGCTGGGAAGTGAATCCTTACCTACCGTCGATGCAAAACGATTGGAAACATCGAACATCACGTATTCGTGCAAATTATCGATAGAAAGATCGATTGCGGGAGCTGGGAAGTGAATCCTTACCTACCGTTGATGCAAAACGATTGGAAACATCGAACATTACGTATTCGTGCAAATTATCGATAGAAAGAACGATTGCGGGAGCTGGGAAGTGAATCCTTACCTACCGTCGATGCAAAACGATTGGAAACATCGAACATCACGTATTCGTGCAAATTATCGATAGAAAGAACGATTGCGGGAGCTGGGAAGTGAATCCTTACCTACCGTCGATGCAAAACGATTGCAAACATCGGATAGAACGTATTCGTGCAAATTATCCATAGAAAGAACGATTGCGGGAGCTGGGAAGTGAATACTTACCTACCGTCGATTCAAAACGATTGGAAACATCGAATAGCACGTATTCGTGCAAATTATCGATGGAAAGAACGATTGCGGGAGCCGGGAAGTGAATCTTTACCTAACGTTGATGCAAAACGATTGCAAACATCGAACATTACGTATTCGTGCAAATTATCCATAGAAAGAACGTTTGCGGGAGCTGGGAAGTGAATACTTACCTACCGTTGATGCAAAACGATTGGAAACATCGAATAGCACGTATTCGTGCAAATTATCGGTGGTAAGAACGATTGCGGGAGCCGGGAAGTTAATCCTTACCTACCGTTGCTGCAAAACGATTGAAAACATCGAACATTACGTATTCGTGCTAATTATCGACAGAAACAACGATTGCGGGAGCTGGGAAGTGAATCCTTACCTACCGCCGATGCAAAACGATTGGAAACATCGAATAGCACGTATTCGTGAAAATTATCGATGGAAAGAACGATTGCGGGGGCCGGGAAGTGCATCCTTACCTAACGTTGATGCAAAACGATTGGAAACATCGAACATCACGTATTCGTGCTAATTATCCAATCGTTTTGCATCGACGGTAGGTAAGGATTCACTTCCCAGCTCCCGCAATGGTTCTTTCCATCGATAATTTGCACGAATACGTGCCATTCGATGTTTCCAATCGTTGTGCATCAACGGTAGGTAAGCATACCGTTGATGCAAAACGATTGGAAATTCCGAACATCACGTATTCGTGCAAATTATCGATAGAAAGAACGATTGCGGGAGCTGGGAAGTGAATCCTTACCTAACGTTGATGCAAAACGATTGGAAACATCGAATAGCACGTATTCGTGCAAATTATCGATGGAAAGAACGATTGCGGGAGCCGGGAAGTGAATCCTTACCCACAGGCGATGAAAAACAATTGCAAACATCGAACATTACGTATTCGTGCAAATTATCCATAGAAAGAACGATTGCGGGAGCTGGGAAGTGAATACTTACCTACCGTTGATGCAAAACGATTGGAAACATCGAATAGCACGTATTCGTGCAAATTATCGTTGGTAAGAACGATTGCGGGAGCCGGGAAGTGAATCCTTACCTACCGTTGATGCAAAACGATTGAAAACATCGAACATTACGTATTCGTGCTAATTATCGATAGAAAGAACGATTGCGGGAGCTGGGAAGTGAATCCTTACCTACCGTCGATGCAAAACGATTTGATACATCGAATAGCACGTATTCGTGCAAATTATCGATGGAAAGAACGATTGCGGGAGCCGGGAAGTGAATCCTTACCTAACGTTGATGCAAAACGATTGGAAACATCGAACATCACGTATTCGTGCAAATTATCGATAGAAAGAACGATTGCGGGAGCTGGGAAGTGAATCCTTACCTACAGTCGATGCAAAACGATTGCAAACATCGAACATTACGTATTCGTGCAAATTATCCATAGAAACAACGTTTGCCGGAGCTGGGAAGTGAATACTTACCTACCGTTGATGCAAAACGATTGGAAACATCGAATAGCACGTATTCGTGCAAATTATCGATGGTAAGAACGATTGCGGGAGCCGGGAAGTGAATCCTTACCTACCGTTGATGCAAAACGATTGAAAACATCGAACATTACATATTCGTGCTAATTATCGATAGAAACAACGATTGCGGGAGCTGGGAAGTGAATCCTTACCTACCGTCGATGCAAAACAATTGGAAACATCGAACATTACGTATTCGTGCAAATTATCGATAGAAAGAACGATGCGGGAGCTGGGAAGTGAATCCTTACCTACCGTCGATGCAAAACGATTGGAAACATCGAATAGCACGTATTCGTGCAAATTATCGATGGAAAGAACGATTGCGGGAGCCGGGAAGTGAATGCTTACCTAACATTGATGCAAAACGATTGGAAACATCGAACATAACGTATTCGTGCAAATTATCGATAGAAAGAACGATTGCGGGAGCTGGGAAGTGAATCCTTACCTACCGTCGATGCAAAACGATTGCAAACATCGAATAGCACGTATTCGTGCAAATTATCCATAGAAAGAACGATTGCGGGAGCCGGGAAGTGAATCCTTACCTAACGTTGATGCAAAACGATTGGAAACATCGAACATCACGTATTCGTGCAAATTATCGATAGAAAGAACAATTGCGGGAGCTGGGAAGTGAATCCTTACCTACCTTCGATGCAAAACGATTGCAAACATCGAATAGCACGTATTCGTGCAAATTATCCATAGAAAGAACGATTGCGGGAGCTGGGAAGTGAATACTTACCTACCGTTGATGCAAAACGATTGGAAACATCGAATAGGACGTATTCGTGCAAATTATCGAAGGAAAGAGCGATTGCGGAAGCCGGGAAGTGAATCCTTACCTACCGTTGATGCAAAACGATTGGATAATTGGCACGAATACGTGATATTCGATGTTTCCAATCGTTTTGCATCGACGGTTGGTAAGGATTCACTTCCCAGCTCCCGCAATCGTTCTTTCTATCCATAATTTGCACGAATACGTGATGTTCGATGTTTCCAATCGTTTTGCATCGACGGTAGGTAAGGATTCACTTCCCAGCTCCCGCAATGGTTCTTTCCATCGATAATTTGCACGAATACGTGCCATTCGATGTTTCCAATCGTTGTGCATCAACGGTAGGTAAGCATACCGTTGATGCAAAACGATTGGAAATTCCGAACATCATGTATTCGTGCAAATTATCGATAGAAAGAACGATTGCGGGAGCTGGGAAGTGAATCCTTACCTAACGTTGATGCAAAACGATTGGAAACATCGAATAGCACGTATTCGTGCAAATTATCGATGGAAAGAACGATTGCGGGAGCCGGGAAGTGAATCCTTACCTACAGTCGATGAAAAACAATTGCAAACATCGAACATTACGTATTCGTGCAAATTATCCATAGAAAGAACGATTGCGGGAGCTGGGAAGTGAATACTTACCTACCGTTGATGCAAAACGATTGGAAACATCGAATAGCACGTATTCGTGCAAATTATCGTTGGTAAGAACGATTGCGGGAGCCGGGAAGTGAATCCTTACCTACCGTTGATGCAAAACGATTGAAAACATCGAACATTACGTATTCGTGCTAATTATCGATAGAAAGAACGATTGCGGGAGCTGGGAAGTGAATCCTTACCTACAGTCGATGCAAAACGATTGCAAACATCGAACATTACGTATTCGTGCAAATTATCCATAGAAAGAACGTTTGCCGGAGCTGGGAAGTGAATACTTACCTACCGTTGATGCAAAACGATTGGAAACATCGAATAGCACGTATTCGTGCAAATTATCGATGGTAAGAACGATTGCGGGAGCCGGGAAGTGAATCCTTACCTACCGTTGATGCAAAACGATTGAAAACATCGAACATTACGTATTCGTGCTAATTATCGATAGAAACAACGATTGCGGGAGCTGGGAAGTGAATCCTTACCTACCGTCGATGCAAAACAATTGGAAACATCGAACATTACGTATTCGTGCAAATTATCGATAGAAAGAACGATGCGGGAGCTGGGAAGTGAATCCTTACCTACCGTCGATGCAAAACGATTTGATACATCGAATAGCACGTATTCGTGCAAATTATCGATGGAAAGAACGATTGCGGGAGCCGGGAAGTGAATCCTTACCTAACGTTGATGCAAAACGATTGGAAACATCGAACATCACGTATTCGTGCAAATTATCGATAGAAAGAACGATTGCGGGAGCTGGGAAGTGAATCCTTACCTACAGTCGATGCAAAACGATTGCAAACATCGAACATTACGTATTCGTGCAAATTATCCATAGAAAGAACGTTTGCCGGAGCTGGGAAGTGAATACTTACCTACCGTTGATGCAAAACGATTGGAAACATCGAATAGCACGTATTCGTGCAAATTATCGATGGTAAGAACGATTGCGGGAGCCGGGAAGTGAATCCTTACCTACCGTTGATGCAAAACGATTGAAAACATCGAACATTACGTATTCGTGCTAATTATCGATAGAAACAACGATTGCGGGAGCTGGGAAGTGAATCCTTACCTACCGTCGATGCAAAACAATTGGAAACATCGAACATTACGTATTCGTGCAAATTATCGATAGAAAGAACGATGCGGGAGCTGGGAAGTGAATCCTTACCTACCGTCGATGCAAAACGATTGGAAACATCGAATAGCACGTATTCGTGCAAATTATCGATGGAAAGAACGATTGCGGGAGCCGGGAAGTGAATGCTTACCTAACGTTGATGCAAAACGATTGGAAACATCGAACATAACGTATTCGTGCAAATTATCGATAGAAAGAACGATTGCGGGAGCTGGGAAGTGAATCCTTACCTACCGTCGATGCAAAACGATTGCAAACATCGAATAGCACGTATTCGTGCAAATTATCCATAGAAAGAACGATTGCGGGAGCCGGGAAGTGAATCCTTACCTAACGTTGATGCAAAACGATTGGAAACATCGAACATCACGTATTCGTGCAAATTATCGATAGAAAGAACAATTGCGGGAGCTGGGAAGTGAATCCTTACCTACCTTCGATGCAAAACGATTGCAAACATCGAATAGCACGTATTCGTGCAAATTATCCATAGAAAGAACGATTGCGGGAGCTGGGAAGTGAATACTTACCTACCGTTGATGCAAAACGATTGGAAACATCGAATAGCACGTATTCGTGCAAATTATCGAAGGAAAGAGCGATTGCGGGAGCCGGGAAGTGAATCCTTACCTACCGTTGATGCAAAACGATTGGATAATTGGCACGAATACGTGATATTCGATGTTTCCAATCGTTTTGCATCGACGGTTGGTAAGGATTCACTTCCCAGCTCCCGCAATCGTTCTTTCTATCCATAATTTGCACGAATACGTGATGTTCGATGTTTCCAATCGTTTTGCATCAACGTTAAGTAAGGATCCACTTCCCGGCTCCCGCAATCGTTCTTTCCATCGATAATTTGCACGAATACGTGCTATTCGATGTTTCCAATCGTTTTGCATCGACGGTAGGTAAGGATTCACTTCCCAGCTCCCGCAATCGTTCTTTCTATCGATAATTTGCACGAATACGTTATGTTCGATGTTTCCAATCGTTTTGCATCAACGTTAGGTAAGCATTCACTTCCCGGCTCCCGCAATCGTTCTTTCCATCGATAATTTGCACGAATACGTGCTATTCGATGTTTCCAATCGTTTTGCATCGACGGTAGGTAAGGATTCACTTCCCAGCTCCCGCAATCGTTGTTTCTATCGATAATTAGCACGAATACGTAATGTTCGATGTTTTCAATCGTTTTGCATCAACGGTAGGTAAGGATTCACTTCCCGGCTCCCGCAATCGTTCTTACCATCGATAATTTGCACGAATACGTGATGTTCGATGTTTCCAATCGTTTTGCATCGACGGTAGGTAAGGATTCACTTCCCGGCTCCCGCAATCGTTCTTACCATCGATAATTTGCACGAATACGTGCTATTCGATGTTTCAAATCGTTTTGCATCAACGTTAGGTAAGGATTCACTTCCCGGCTCCCGTAATCGTTCTTTCCATCGATAATTTTCACGAATACGTGCTATTCGATGTTTCCAATCGTTTTGCATCGACGGTAGGTAAGGATTCACTTCCCAGCTCCCGCAATCGTTGTTTCTATCGATAATTAGCACGAATACGTAATGTTCGATGTTTCCAATCGTTTTGCATCAACGTTAGGTAAGCATTCACTTCCCGGCTCCCGCAATCGTTCTTTCCATCGATGATTTGCACGAATACGTGCTATTCGATGTTTGCAATCGTTTTGCATCGACGGTAGGTAAGGATTCACTTCCCAGCTCCCGCAATCGTTCTTTCTATCGATAATTTGCACGAATACGTTATGTTCGATGTTTCCAATCGTTTTGCATCAACGGTATGCTTACCTACCGTTGATGCAAAACGATTGGAAACATCGAATAGCACGTATTCGTGCCAATTATCGATGGAATGAACGATTGCGGGAGCCGGGAAGTGAATCCTTACCTAACGTTGATGCAAAACGATTGCAAACATCGAACATTACGTATTCGTGTAAATTATCCATAGAAAGAACGTTTGCGGGAGCCGGGAAGTGAATACTTACCTAACGTTGATGCAAAACGATTGGAAACATCGAACATCACGTATTCGTGCAAATTATCGATAGAAAGAACGATTGCGGGAGCTGGGAAGTGAATCCTTACCTAACGTTGATGCAAAACGATTGCAAACATCGAACATTACGTATACGTGTAAATTATCCATAGAAAGAACGTTTGCGGGAGCTGGGAAGTGAATACTTACCTACCGTTGATGCAAAACGATTGGAAACATCGAATAGCACGTATTCGTGCAAATTATCGATAGAAAGAACGATTGCGGGAGCTGGGAAGTGAATCCTTACCAACCGTCGATGCAAAACGATTGGAAACATCGAATATCACGTATTCGTGCCAATTATCGATAGAAACAACGATTGCGGGAGCTGGGAAGTGAATCCTTACCTACCGTCGATGCAAAACAATTGGAAACATCGAACATTACGTATTCGTGCAAATTATCGATAGAAAGAACGATGCGGGAGCTGGGAAGTGAATCCTTACCTACCGTCGATGCAAAACGATTGGAAACATCGAATAGCACGTATTCGTGCAAATTATCGATGGAAAGAACGATTGCGGGAGCCGGGAAGTGAATGCTTACCTAACGTTGATGCAAAACGATTGGAAACATCGAACATAACGTATTCGTGCAAATTATCGATAGAAAGAACGATTGCGGGAGCTGGGAAGTGAATCCTTACCTACCGTCGATGCAAAACGATTGCAAACATCGAATAGCACGTATTCGTGCAAATTATCCATAGAAAGAACGATTGCGGGAGCCGGGAAGTGAATACTTACCTACCGTTGATGCAAAACGATTGGAAACATCGAATAGCACGTATTCGTGCAAATTATCGAAGGAAAGAGCGATTGCGGGAGCCGGGAAGTGAATCCTTACCTACCGTTGATGCAAAACGATTGGATAATTGGCACGAATACGTGATATTCGATGTTTCCAATCGTTTTGCATCGACGGTTGGTAAGGATTCACTTCCCAGCTCCCGCAATCGTTCTTTCTATCCATAATTTGCACGAATACGTGATGTTCGATGTTTCCAATCGTTTTGGATCAACGTTAAGTAAGGATCCACTTCCCGGCTCCCGCAATCGTTCTTTCCATCGATAATTTGCACGAATACGTGCTATTCGATGTTTCCAATCGTTTTGCATCGACGGTAGGTAAGGATTCACTTCCCAGCTCCCGCAATCGTTCTTTCTATCGATAATTTGCACGAATACGTTATGTTCGATGTTTCCAATCGTTTTGCATCAACGTTAGGTAAGCATTCACTTCCCGGCTCCCGCAATCGTTCTTTCCATCGATAATTTGCACGAATACGTGCTATTCGATGTTTCCAATCGTTTTGCATCGACGGTAGGTAAGGATTCACTTCCCAGCTCCCGCAATCGTTGTTTCTATCGATAATTAGCACGAATACGTAATGTTCGATGTTTTCAATCGTTTTGCATCAACGGTAGGTAAGGATTCACTTCCCGGCTCCCGCAATCGTTCTTACCATCGATAATTTGCACGAATACGTGATGTTCGATGTTTCCAATCGTTTTGCATCGACGGTAGGTAAGGATTCACTTCCCGGCTCCCGCAATCGTTCTTACCATCGATAATTTGCACGAATACGTGCTATTCGATGTTTCAAATCGTTTTGCATCAACGTTAGGTAAGGATTCACTTCCCGGCTCCCGTAATCGTTCTTTCCATCGATAATTTTCACGAATACGTGCTATTCGATGTTTCCAATCGTTTTGCATCGACGGTAGGTAAGGATTCACTTCCCAGCTCCCGCAATCGTTGTTTCTATCGATAATTAGCACGAATACGTAATGTTCGATGTTTTCAATCGTTTTGCATCAACGGTAGGTAAGGATTCACTTCCCGGCTCCCGCAATCGTCCTTACCATCGATAATTTGCACGAATACGTGCTATTCGATGTTTCCAATCGTTTTGCATCGACGGTAGGTAAGGATTCACTTCCCAGCTCCCGCAATCGTTCTTTCTATCGATAATTTGCACGAATACGTTATGTTCGATGTTTCCAATCGTTTTGCATCAACGTTAGGTAAGCATTCACTTCCCGGCTCCCGCAATCGTTCTTTCCATCGATGATTTGCACGAATACGTGCTATTCGATGTTTGCAATCGTTTTGCATCGACGGTAGGTAAGGATTCACTTCCCAGCTCCCGCAATCGTTCTTTCTATCGATAATTTGCACGAATACGTTATGTTCGATGTTTCCAATCGTTTTGCATCAACGGTATGCTTACCTACCGTTGATGCAAAACGATTGGAAACATCGAATAGCACGTATTCGTGCCAATTATCGATGGAATGAACGATTGCGGGAGCCGGGAAGTGAATCCTTACCTAACGTTGATGCAAAACGATTGCAAACATCGAACATTACGTATTCGTGTAAATTATCCATAGAAAGAACGTTTGCGGGAGCCGGGAAGTGAATACTTACCTAACGTTGATGCAAAACGATTGGAAACATCGAACATCACGTATTCGTGCAAATTATCGATAGAAAGAACGATTGCGGGAGCTGGGAAGTGAATCCTTACCTAACGTTGATGCAAAACGATTGCAAACATCGAACATTACGTATACGTGTAAATTATCCATAGAAAGAACGTTTGCGGGAGCTGGGAAGTGAATACTTACCTACCGTTGATGCAAAACGATTGGAAACATCGAATAGCACGTATTCGTGCAAATTATCGATAGAAAGAACGATTGCGGGAGCTGGGAAGTGAATCCTTACCAACCGTCGATGCAAAACGATTGGAAACATCGAATATCACGTATTCGTGCCAATTATCGATAGAAACAACGATTGCGGGAGCTGGGAAGTGAATCCTTACCTACCGTCGATGCAAAACAATTGGAAACATCGAACATTACGTATTCGTGCAAATTATCGATAGAAAGAACGATGCGGGAGCTGGGAAGTGAATCCTTACCTACCGTCGATGCAAAACGATTGGAAACATCGAATAGCACGTATTCGTGCAAATTATCGATGGAAAGAACGATTGCGGGAGCCGGGAAGTGAATGCTTACCTAACGTTGATGCAAAACGATTGGAAACATCGAACATAACGTATTCGTGCAAATTATCGATAGAAAGAACGATTGCGGGAGCTGGGAAGTGAATCCTTACCTACCGTCGATGCAAAACGATTGCAAACATCGAATAGCACGTATTCGTGCAAATTATCCATAGAAAGAACGATTGCGGGAGCCGGGAAGTGAATCCTTACCTAACGTTGATGCAAAACGATTGGAAACATCGAACATCACGTATTCGTGCAAATTATCGATAGAAAGAACAATTGCGGGAGCTGGGAAGTGAATACTTACCTACCGTTGATGCAAAACGATTGGAAACATCGAATAGCTCGTATTCGTGCAAATTATCGATGGTAAGAACGATTGCGGGAGCCGGGAAGTGAATCCTTACCTACCGTTGATGCAAAACGATTGAAAACATCGAACATTACGTATTCGTGCTAATTATCGATAGAAAGAACGATTGCGGGAGCTGGGAAGTGAATCCTTACCTACCGTCGATGCAAAACGATTGGAAACATCGAATAGCACGTATTCGTGCAAATTATCGATGGAAAGAACGATTGCGGGAACCGGGAAGTGAATCCTTACCTAACGTTGATGCAAAACGATTGGAAACATCGAACATCACGTATTCGTGCCAATTATCGATAGAAAGAACGATTGCGGGAGCCGGGAAGTGAATCCTTACCTAACGTCGATGCAAAACGATTGGAAACATCGAATAGCACGTATTCGTGCAAATTATCGATGGAAAGAACGATTGCGGGAGCCGGGAAGTGGATCCTTACCTAACGTTGATGCAAAACGATTGGAAACATCGAACATCACGTATTCGTGCAAATTATCGATAGAAAGAACGATTGCGGGAGCTGGGAAGTGAATCCTTACCTACAGTCGATGCAAAACGATTGCAAACATCGAACATTACGTATTCGTGCAAATTATCCATAGAAAGAACGATTGCGGGAGCTGGGAAGTGAATACTTACCTACCGTTGATGCAAAACGATTGGAAACATCGAATAGCACGTATTCGTGCAAATTATCGATGGTAAGAACGATTGCGGGAGCCGGGAAGTGAATCCTTACCTACCGTTGATGCAAAACGATTGAAAACATCGAACATTACGTATTCGTGCTAATTATCGATAGAAAGAACGATTGCCGGAGCTGGGAAGTGAATCCTTACCTACCGTCGATGCAAAACGATTGGAAACATCGAATAGCACGTATTCGTGCAAATTATCGATGGAAAGAACGATTGCGGGAGCCGGGAAGTGAATCCTTACCTACCGTTGATGCAAAACGATTGAAAACATCGAACATTACGTATTCGTGCTAATTATCGATAGAAAGAACGATTGCGGGAGCTGGGAAGTGAATCCTTACCTACCGTCGATGCAAAACGATTGGAAACATCGAATAGCACGTATTCGTGCAAATTATCGATGGAAAGAACGATTGCGGGAGCCGGGAAGTGAATCCTTACCTAACGTCGATGCAAAACGATTGGAAACATCGAATAGCACGTATTCGTGCAAATTATCGATGGAAAGAACGATTGCGGGAGCCGGGAAGTGAATCCTTACCTAACGTTGATGCAAAACGATTGGAAACATCGAACATCACGTATTCGTGCCAATTATCCAATCGTTTTGCATCGACGGTAGGTAAGGATTCACTTCCCAGGTCCCGCAATCGATCTTTCTATCGATAATTTGCACGAATACGTGCTATTCGATGTTTACAATCGTTTTGCATCGACGTTAGGTAAGGATTTACTTCCCGGCTCCCGCAATCGTTCTTTCTATCGATAATTGGCACGAATACGTGCTATTCGATGTTTCCAATCGTTTTGCATCAACGTTAGGTAAGGATTCACTTCCCGGCTCCCGCAATCGTTCTTTCCATCGATAATTTGCACGAATACGTGCTATTCGATGTTTCCAATCGTTTTGCATCGACGGTAGGTAAGGATTCACTTCCCAGCTCCCGCAATCGTTGTTTCTATCGATAATTAGCACGAATACGTAATGTTCGATGTTTTCAATCGTTTTGCATCAACGGTAGGTAAGGATTCACTTCCCGGCTCCCGCAATCATTCTTACCATCGATAATTTGCACGAATACGTGCTATTCGATGTTTCCAATCGTTTTGCATCAACGGTAGGTAAGTATTCACTTCCCAGCTCCCGCAAACGTTCTTTCTATGGATAATTTATACGAATACGTAATGTTCGATGTTTGCAATCGTTTTGCATCAACGTTAGGTAAGGATTCACTTCCCAGCTCCCGCAATCGTTCTTTCTATCGATAATTTGCACGAATACGTGATGTTCGATGTTTCCAATCGTTTTGCATCAACGTTAGGTAAGGATTCACTTCCCGGCTCCCGCAATCGTTCTTTCCATCGATAATTTGCACGAATACGTGCTATTCGATGTTTCCAATCGTTTTGCATCGACGGTAGGTAAGGATTCACTTCCCAGCTCCCGCAATCGTTCTTTCTATCGATAATTAGCACGAATACGTAATGTTTGATGTTTTCAATCGTTTTGCATCAACGGTAGGTAAGGATTCACTTCCCGGCTCCCGCAATCGTTCTTACCATCGATAATTTGCACGAATACGTGCTATTCGATGTTTCCAATCGTTTTGCATCTACGGTAGGTAAGTATTCACTTCCCAGCTCCCGCAATCGTTCTTTCTATGGATAATTTGCACGAATACGTGCTATTCGATGTTTCCAATCGTTTTGCATCAACGTTAGGTAAGGATTCACTTCCCAGCTCCCGCAATCGTTCTTTCTATCGATAATTTGCACGAATACGTGATGTTCGGAATTTCCAATCGTTTTGAATCAACGGTATGCTTACCTACCGTTGATGCACAACGATTGGAAACATCGAATGGCACGTATTCGTGCAAATTATCGATGGAAAGAACCATTGCGGGAGCTGGGAAGTGAATCCTTACCTACCGTCTATGCAAAACGATTGGATAATTGGCACGAATACGTGATGTTCGATGTTTCCAATCGTTTTGCATCAACGTTAGGTAAGGATGCACTTCCCGGCTCCCGCAATCGTTCTTTCCATCGATAATTTTCACGAATACGTGCTATTCGATGTTTCCAATCGTTTTGCATCGACGGTAGGTAAGGATTCACTTCCCAGCTCCCGCAATCGTTGTTTCTATCGATAATTAGCACGAATACGTAATGTTCGATGTTTTCAATCGTTTGCATCAACGGTAGGTAAGGATTCACTTCCCGGCTCCCGCAATCGTTCTTACCATCGATAATTTGCACGAATACGTGCTATTCGATGTTTCCAATCGTTTTGCATCGACGGTAGGTAAGGATTCACTTCCCAGCTCCCGCAATCGTTCTTTCTATCGATAATTTGCACGAATACGTTATGTTCGATGTTTCCAATCGTTTTGCATCAACGTTAGGTAAGCATTCACTTCCCGGCTCCCGCAATCGTTCTTTCCATCGATAATTTGCACGAATACGTGCTATTCGATGTTTCCAATCGTTTTGCATCGACGGTAGGTAAGGATTCACTTCCCAGCTCCCGCATCGTTCTTTCTATCGATAATTTGCACGAATACGTAATGTTCGATATTTCCAATCGTTTTGCATCAACGGTATGCTTACCTACCGTTGATGCAAAACGATTGGAAACATCGAATGGCACGTATTCGTGCAAATTATCGATGGAAAGAACGATTGCGGGAGCTGGGAAGTGAATCCTTACCTACCGTCGATGCAAAACGATTGGAAACATCGAACATTACGTATTCGTGCAAATTATCGATAGAAAGAACGATTGCGGGAGCTGGGAAGTGAATCCTTACCTACCGTCGATGCAAAACGATTGGAAACATCGAACATTACGTATTCGTGCAAATTATCGATGGAAAGAACGATTGCGGGAGCTGGGAAGTGAATCGTTACCTACCGTCGATGCAAAACGATTGGAAACATCGAATATCACGTATTCGTGCCAATTATCCAATCGTTTTGCATCAACGGTAGGTAAGGATTCACTTCCCGGCTCCCGCAATCGTTCTTTCCATCGATAATTTGCACGAATACGTGGTGTTCGATGTTTCCAATCGTTTTGCATCAACGTTAGGAAAGTATTCACTTCCCAGCTCCCGCAATCGTTCTTTCTATGGATAATTTGCACGAATACGTGCTATTCGATGTTTGCAATCGTTTTGCATCGAAGGTAGGTAAGGATTCACTTCCCAGCTCCCGCAATTGTTCTTTCTATCGATAATTTGCACGAATACGTGATGTTCGATGTTTCCAATCGTTTTGCATCAACGTTAGGTAAGGATTCACTTCCCGGCTCCCGCAATCGTTCTTTCCATCGATAATTTGCACGAATACGTGGTGTTCGATGTTTCCAATCGTTTTGCATCAACGTTAGGTAAGTATTCACTTCCCAGCTCCCGCAATCGTTCTTTCTATGGATAATTTGCACGGATACGTGCTATTCGATGTTTGCAATCGTTTCGCATCGACGGTAGGTAAGGATTCACTTCCCAGCTCCCGCAATCGTTCTTTCTATCGATAATTTGCACGAATACGTTATGTTCGATGTTTCCAATCGTTTTGCATCAACGTTAGGTAAGCATTCACTTCCCGGCTCCCGCAATCGTTCTTTCCATCGATAATTTGCACGAATACGTGGTGTTCGATGTTTCCAATCGTTTTGCATCAACGTTAGGTAAGTATTCACTTCCCAGCTCCCGCAATCGTTCTTTCTATGGATAATTTGCACGGATACGTGCTATTCGATGTTTGCAATCGTTTTGCATCGACGGTAGGTAAGGATTCACTTCCCAGCTCCCGCAATCGTTCTTTCTATCGATAATTTGCACGAATACGTTATGTTCGATGTTTCCAATCGTTTTGCATCAACGGTATGCTTACCTACCGTTGATGCAAAACGATTGGAAAGATCGAATAGCACGTATTCGTGCCAATTATCGATGGAATGAACGATTGCGGGAGCCGGGAAGTGAATCCTTACCTAACGTTGATGCAAAACGATTGCAAACATCGAACATTACGTATTCGTGTAAATTATCCATAGAAAGAACGTTTGCGGGAGCCGGGAAGTGAATACTTACCTAACGTTGATGCAAAACGATTGGAAACATCGAACATCACGTATTCGTGCAAATTATCGATAGAAAGAACGATTGCGGGAGCTGGGAAGTGAATCCTTACCTAACGTTGATGCAAAACGATTGCAAACATCGAACATTACGTATACGTGTAAATTATCCATAGAAAGAACGTTTGCGGGAGCTGGGAAGTGAATACTTACCTACCGTTGATGCAAAACGATTGGAAACATCGAATAGCACGTATTCGTGCAAATTATCGATAGAAAGAACGATTGCGGGAGCTGGGAAGTGAATCCTTACCAACCGTCGATGCAAAACGATTGGAAACATCGAATATCACGTATTCGTGCCAATTATCGATAGAAACAACGATTGCGGGAGCTGGGAAGTGAATCCTTACCTACCGTCGATGCAAAACAATTGGAAACATCGAACATTACGTATTCGTGCAAATTATCGATAGAAAGAACGATGCGGGAGCTGGGAAGTGAATCCTTACCTACCGTCGATGCAAAACGATTGGAAACATCGAATAGCACGTATTCGTGCAAATTATCGATGGAAAGAACGATTGCGGGAGCCGGGAAGTGAATGCTTACCTAACGTTGATGCAAAACGATTGGAAACATCGAACATAACGTATTCGTGCAAATTATCGATAGAAAGAACGATTGCGGGAGCTGGGAAGTGAATCCTTACCTACCGTCGATGCAAAACGATTGCAAACATCGAATAGCACGTATTCGTGCAAATTATCCATAGAAAGAACGATTGCGGGAGCCGGGAAGTGAATCCTTACCTAACGTTGATGCAAAACGATTGGAAACATCGAACATCACGTATTCGTGCAAATTATCGATAGAAAGAACAATTGCGGGAGCTGGGAAGTGAATACTTACCTACCGTTGATGCAAAACGATTGGAAACATCGAATAGCACGTATTCGTGCAAATTATCGATGGTAAGAACGATTGCGGGAGCCGGGAAGTGAATCCTTACCTACCGTTGATGCAAAACGATTGAAAACATCGAACATTACGTATTCGTGCTAATTATCGATAGAAAGAACGATTGCGGGAGCTGGGAAGTGAATCCTTACCTACCGTCGATGCAAAACGATTGGAAACATCGAATAGCACGTATTCGTGCAAATTATCGATGGAAAGAACGATTGCGGGAACCGGGAAGTGAATCCTTACCTAACGTTGATGCAAAACGATTGGAAACATCGAACATCACGTATTCGTGCCAATTATCGATAGAAAGAACGATTGCGGGAGCCGGGAAGTGAATCCTTACCTAACGTCGATGCAAAACGATTGGAAACATCGAATAGCACGTATTCGTGCAAATTATCGATGGAAAGAACGATTGCGGGAGCCGGGAAGTGGATCCTTACCTAACGTTGATGCAAAACGATTGGAAACATCGAACATCACGTATTCGTGCAAATTATCGATAGAAAGAACGATTGCGGGAGCTGGGAAGTGAATCCTTACCTACAGTCGATGCAAAACGATTGCAAACATCGAACATTACGTATTCGTGCAAATTATCCATAGAAAGAACGATTGCGGGAGCTGGGAAGTGAATACTTACCTACCGTTGATGCAAAACGATTGGAAACATCGAATAGCACGTATTCGTGCAAATTATCGATGGTAAGAACGATTGCGGGAGCCGGGAAGTGAATCCTTACCTACCGTTGATGCAAAACGATTGAAAACATCGAACATTACGTATTCGTGCTAATTATCGATAGAAAGAACGATTGCCGGAGCTGGGAAGTGAATCCTTACCTACCGTCGATGCAAAACGATTGGAAACATCGAATAGCACGTATTCGTGCAAATTATCGATGGAAAGAACGATTGCGGGAGCCGGGAAGTGAATCCTTACCTACCGTTGATGCAAAACGATTGAAAACATCGAACATTACGTATTCGTGCTAATTATCGATAGAAAGAACGATTGCGGGAGCTGGGAAGTGAATCCTTACCTACCGTCGATGCAAAACGATTGGAAACATCGAATAGCACGTATTCGTGCAAATTATCGATGGAAAGAACGATTGCGGGAGCCGGGAAGTGAATCCTTACCTAACGTCGATGCAAAACGATTGGAAACATCGAATAGCACGTATTCGTGCAAATTATCGATGGAAAGAACGATTGCGGGAGCCGGGAAGTGAATCCTTACCTAACGTTGATGCAAAACGATTGGAAACATCGAACATCACGTATTCGTGCCAATTATCCAATCGTTTTGCATCGACGGTAGGTAAGGATTCACTTCCCAGGTCCCGCAATCGATCTTTCTATCGATAATTTGCACGAATACGTGCTATTCGATGTTTACAATCGTTTTGCATCGACGTTAGGTAAGGATTTACTTCCCGGCTCCCGCAATCGTTCTTTCTATCGATAATTGGCACGAATACGTGCTATTCGATGTTTCCAATCGTTTTGCATCAACGTTAGGTAAGGATTCACTTCCCGGCTCCCGCAATCGTTCTTTCCATCGATAATTTGCACGAATACGTGCTATTCGATGTTTCCAATCGTTTTGCATCGACGGTAGGTAAGGATTCACTTCCCAGCTCCCGCAATCGTTGTTTCTATCGATAATTAGCACGAATACGTAATGTTCGATGTTTTCAATCGTTTTGCATCAACGGTAGGTAAGGATTCACTTCCCGGCTCCCGCAATCATTCTTACCATCGATAATTTGCACGAATACGTGCTATTCGATGTTTCCAATCGTTTTGCATCAACGGTAGGTAAGTATTCACTTCCCAGCTCCCGCAAACGTTCTTTCTATGGATAATTTACACGAATACGTAATGTTCGATGTTTGCAATCGTTTTGCATCAACGTTAGGTAAGGATTCACTTCCCAGCTCCCGCAATCGTTCTTTCTATCGATAATTTGCACGAATACGTGATGTTCGATGTTTCCAATCGTTTTGCATCAACGTTAGGTAAGGATTCACTTCCCGGCTCCCGCAATCGTTCTTACCATCGATAATTTGCACGAATACGTGCTATTCGATGTTTCCAATCGTTTTGCATCAACGGTAGGTAAGTATTCACTTCCCAGCTCCGGCAAACGTTCTTTCTATGGATAATTTGCACGAATACGTAATGTTCGATGTTTGCAATCGTTTTGCATCGACTGTAGGTAAGGATTCACTTCCCAGCTCCCGAAATCGTTCTTTCTATCGATAATTTGCACGAATACGTGATGTTCGATGTTTCCAATCGTTTTGCATCAACGTTAGGTAAGGATTCACTTCCCGGCTCCCGCAATCGTTCTTTCCATCGATAATTTGCACGAATACGTGCTATTCGATGTTTCCAATCGTTTTGCATCGACGGTAGGTAAGGATTCACTTCCCAGCTCCCGCAATCGTTCTTTCTATCGATAATTAGCACGAATACGTAATGTTTGATGTTTTCAATCGTTTTGCATCAACGGTAGGTAAGGATTCACTTCCCGGCTCCCGCAACCGTTCTTACCATCGATAATTTGCACGAATACGTGCTATTCGATGTTTCCAATCGTTTTGCATCTACGGTAGGTAAGTATTCACTTCCCAGCTCCCGCAATCGTTCTTTCTATGGATAATTTGCACGAATACGTGCTATTCGATGTTTCCAATCGTTTTGCATCAACGTTAGGTAAGGATTCACTTCCCAGCTCCCGCAATCGTTCTTTCTATCGATAATTTGCACGAATACGTGATGTTCGGAATTTCCAATCGTTTTGAATCAACGGTATGCTTACCTACCGTTGATGCACAACGATTGGAAACATCGAGTGGCACGTATTCGTGCAAATTATCGATGGAAAGAACCATTGCGGGAGCTGGGAAGTGAATCCTTACCTACCGTCTATGCAAAACGATTGGATAATTGGCACGAATACGTGATGTTCGATGTTTCCAATCGTTTTGCATCAACGTTAGGTAAGGATGCACTTCCCGGCTCCCGCAATCGTTCTTTCCATCGATAATTTTCACGAATACGTGCTATTCGATGTTTCCAATCGTTTTGCATCGACGGTAGGTAAGGATTCACTTCCCAGCTCCCGCAATCGTTGTTTCTATCGATAATTAGCACGAATACGTAATGTTCGATGTTTTCAATCGTTTGCATCAACGGTAGGTAAGGATTCACTTCCCGGCTCCCGCAATCGTTCTTACCATCGATAATTTGCACGAATACGTGCTATTCGATGTTTCCAATCGTTTTGCATCGACGGTAGGTAAGGATTCACTTCCCAGCTCCCGCAATCGTTCTTTCTATCGATAATTTGCACGAATACGTTATGTTCGATGTTTCCAATCGTTTTGCATCAACGGTAGGTAAGGATTCACTTCCCAGCTCCCGCAATCGTTGTTTCTATCGATAATTAGCACGAATACGTAATGTTCGATGTTTTCAATCGTTTGCATCAACGGTAGGTAAGGATTCACTTCCCGGCTCCCGCAATCGTTCGTACCATCGATAATTTGCACGAATACGTGCTATTCGATGTTTCCAATCGTTTTGCATCGACGGTAGGTAAGGATTCACTTCCCAGCTCCCGCAATCGTTCTTTCTATCGATAATTTGCACGAATACGTTATGTTCGATGTTTCCAATCGTTTTGCATCAACGTTAGGTAAGCATTCACTTCCCGGCTCCCGCAATCGTTCTTTCCATCGATAATTTGCACGAATACGTGCTATTCGATGTTTCCAATCGTTTTGCATCGACGGTAGGTAAGGATTCACTTCCCAGCTCCCGCATCGTTCTTTCTATCGATAATTTGCACGAATACGTAATGTTCGATATTTCCAATCGTTTTGCATCAACGGTATGCTTACCTACCGTTGATGCAAAACGATTGGAAACATCGAATGGCACGTATTCGTGCAAATTATCGATGGAAAGAACGATTGCGGGAGCTGGGAAGTGAATCCTTACCTACCGTCGATGCAAAACGATTGGAAACATCGAACATTACGTATTCGTGCAAATTATCGATAGAAAGAACGATTGCGGGAGCTGGGAAGTGAATCCTTACCTACCGTCGATGCAAAACGATTGGAAACATCGTACATTACGTATTCGTGCAAATTATCGATGGAAAGAACGATTGCGGGAGCTGGGAAGTGAATCGTTACCTACCGTCGATGCAAAACGATTGGAAACATCGAATATCACGTATTCGTGCCAATTATCCAATCGTTTTGCATCAACGGTAGGTAAGGATTCACTTCCCGGCTCCCGCAATCGTTCTTTCCATCGATAATTTGCACGAATACGTGGTGTTCGATGTTTCCAATCGTTTTGCATCAACGTTAGGAAAGTATTCACTTCCCAGCTCCCGCAATCGTTCTTTCTATGGATAATTTGCACGAATACGTGCTATTCGATGTTTGCAATCGTTTTGCATCGACGGTAGGTAAGGATTCACTTCCCAGCTCCCGCAATCGTTCTTTCTATCGATAATTTAAACGAATACGTGATGTTCGAAATTTCCAATCGTTTTGCATCAACGGTATGCTTACCTACCGTTGATGCAAAACGATTGGAAACATCGAATGGCACGTATTCGTGCAAATTATCGATGGAAAGAACGATTGCGGGAGCTGGGAAGTGAATCCTTACCTACCGTCGATGCAAAACGATTGGAAACATCGAACATTACGTATTCGTGCAAATTATCGATAGAAAGAACGATTGCGGGAGCTGGGAAGTGAATCCTTACCTACCGTCGATGCAAAACGATTGTAAACATCGAATAGCACGTATTCGTGCAAATTATCGATGGAAAGAACGATTGCGGGAGCCGGGAAGTGGATCCTTACCTAACGTTGATGCAAAACGATTGGAAAATCGAACATCACGTATTCGTGCAAATTATCGATAGAAAGAACGATTGCGGGAGCCGGGAAGTGAATCCTTACCTAACGTCGATGCAAAACGATTGGAAACATCGAACATTACGTATTCGTGCAAATTATCGATAGAAAGAACGATTGCGGGAGCTGGGAAGTGATTCCTTACCTACCGTCGATGCAAAACGATTGGAAACATCGAATAGCACGTATTCGTGCAAATTATCGATGGAAAGAACGATTGCGGGAGCCGGGAAGTGGATCCTTACCTAACGTTGATGCAAAACGATTGGAAACATCGAACATCACGTATTCGTGCAAATTATCGATAGAAAGAACGATTGCGGGAGCTGGGAAGTGAATCCTTACCTACAGTCGATGCAAAACGATTGCAAACATCGAACATTACGTATTCGTGCAAATTATCCATAGAAAGAACGATTGCGGGAGCTGGGAAGTGAATACTTACCTACCGTTGATGCAAAACGATTGGAAACATCGAATAGCACGTATTCGTGCAAATTATCGATGGTAAGAACGATTGCGGGAGCCGGGAAGTGAATCCTTACCTACCGTTGATGCAAAACGATTGAAAACATCGAACATTACGTATTCGTGCTAATTATCGATAGAAAGAACGATTGCCGGAGCTGGGAAGTGAATCCTTACCTACCGTCGATGCAAAACGATTGGAAACATCGAATAGCACGTATTCGTGCAAATTATCGATGGAAAGAACGATTGCGGGAACCGGGAAGTGAATCCTTACCTAACGTTGATGCAAAACGATTGGAAACATCGAACATCACGTATTCGTGCCAATTATCGATAGAAAGAACGATTGCGGGAGCCGGGAAGTGAATCGTTACCTACCGTCGATGCAAAACGATTGGAAACATCGAATATCACGTATTCGTGCCAATTATCCAATCGTTTTGCATCAACGGTAGGTAAGGATTCACTTCCCGGCTCCCGCAATCGTTCTTTCCATCGATAATTTGCACGAATACGTGGTGTTCGATGTTTCCAATCGTTTTGCATCAACGTTAGGTAAGTATTCACTTCCCAGCTCCCGCAATCGTTCTTTCTATGGATAATTTGCACGAATACGTGCTATTCGATGTTTGCAATCGTTTTGCATCGACGGTAGGTAAGGATTCACTTCCCAGCTCCCGCAATCGTTCTTTCTATCGATAATTTAAACGAATACGTGATGTTCGAAATTTCCAATCGTTTTGCATCAACGGTATGCTTACCTACCGTTGATGCAAAACGATTGGAAACATCGAATGGCACGTATTCGTGCAAATTATCGATGGAAAGAACGATTGCGGGAGCTGGGTAGTGAATCCTTACCTACCGTCGATGCAAAACGATTGGAAACATCGAACATTACGTATTCGTGCAAATTATCGATAGAAAGAACGATTGCGGGAGCTGGGAAGTGAATCCTTACCTACCGTCGATGCAAAACGATTGGAAACATCGAATAGCACGTATTCGTGCAAATTATCGATGGAAAGAACGATTGCGGGAACCGGGAAGTGAATCCTTACCTAATGTTGATGCAAAACGATTGGAAACATCGAACATCACGTATTCGTGCCAATTATCGATAGAAAGAACGATTGCGGGAGCCGGGAAGTGAATCCTTACCTAACGTCGATGCAAAACGATTGGAAACATCGAATAGCACGTATTCGTGCAAATTATCGATGGAAAGAACGATTGCGGGAGCCGGGAAGTGAATCCTTACCTACCGTCGATGCAAAACGATTGGATAATTGGCACGAATACGTGATGTTCGATGTTTCCAATCGTTTTGCATCAACGTTAGGTAAGGATTCACTTCCCGGCTCCCGCAATCGTTCTTTCCATCGATAATTTGCACGAATACGTGCTATTCGATGTTTCCAATCGTTTTGCATCGACGGTAGGTAAGGATTCACTTCCCAGCTCCCGCAATCGTTGTTTCTATCGATAATTAGCACGAATACGTAATGTTCGATGTTTTCAATCGTTTTGCATCAACGGTAGGTAAGGATTCACTTCCCGGCTCCCGCAATCGTTCTTACCATCGATAATTTGCACGAATACGTGCTATTCGATGTTTCCAATCGTTTTGCATCAACGGTAGGTAAGTATTCACTTCCCAGCTCCCGCAAACGTTCTTTCTATGGATAATTTACACGAATACGTAATGTTCGATGTTTGCAATCGTTTTGCATCAACGTTAGGTAAGGATTCACTTCCCAGCTCCCGCAATCGTTCTTTCTATCGATAATTTGCACGAATACGTGATGTTCGATGTTTCCAATCG
Source organism: Nomada ferruginata (assembly GCA_963583965.1). Classification (NCBI taxonomy): domain Eukaryota; kingdom Metazoa; phylum Arthropoda; class Insecta; order Hymenoptera; family Apidae; genus Nomada; species Nomada ferruginata. The sequence goes on from OY757218.1 coordinate 4,713,753, forward strand.
TTTTGCATCAACGTTAGGTAAGGATTCACTTCCCGGCTCCCGCAATCGTTCTTACCATCGATAATTTGCACGAATACGTGCTATTCGATGTTTCCAATTGTTTTGCATCAACGGTAGGTAAGTATTCACTTCCCAGCTCCGGCAAACGTTCTTTCTATGGATAATTTGCACGAATACGTAATGTTCGATGTTTGCAATCGTTTTGCATCGACTGTAGGTAAGGATTCACTTCCCAGCTCCCGCAATCGTTCTTTCTATCGATAATTTGCACGAATACGTGATGTTCGATGTTTCCAATCGTTTTGCATCAACGTTAGGTAAGGATTCACTTCCCGGCTCCCGCAATCGTTCTTTCCATCGATAATTTTCACGAATACGTGCTATTCGATGTTTCCAATCGTTTTGCATCGACGGTAGGTAAGGATTCACTTCCCAGCTCCCGCAATCGTTGTTTCTATCGATAATTAGCACGAATACGTAATGTTCGATGTTTTCAATCGTTTTGCATCAACGGTAGGTAAGGATTCACTTCCCGGCTCCCGCAATCGTTCTTACCATAGATAATTTGCACGAATACGTGCTATTCGATGTTTCCAATCGTTTTGCATCGACGGTAGGTAAGGATTCACTTCCCAGCTCCCGCAATCGTTCTTTCTATCGATAATTTGCACGAATACGTTATGTTCGATGTTTCCAATCGTTTTGCATCAACGTTAGGTAAGCATTCACTTCCCGGCTCCCGCAATCGTTCTTTCCATCGATAATTTGCACGAATACGTGGTGTTCGATGTTTCCAATCGTTTTGCATCAACGTTAGGTAAGTATTCACTTCCCAGCTCCCGCAATCGTTCTTTCTATGGATAATTTGCACGAATACGTGCTATTCGATGTTTGCAATCGTTTTGCATCGACGGTAGGTAAGGATTCACTTCCCAGCTCCCGCAATCGTTCTTTCTATCGATAATTTAAACGAATACGTGATGTTCGAAATTTCCAATCGTTTTGCATCAACGGTATGCTTACCTACCGTTGATGCAAAACGATTGGAAACATCGAATGGCACGTATTCGTGCAAATTATCGATGGAAAGAACGATTGCGGGAGCTGGGAAGTGAATCCTTACCTACCGTCGATGCAAAACGATTGGAAACATCGATCATTACGTATTCGAGCAAATTATCGATAGAAAGAACGATTGCGGGAGCTGGGAACTGAATCCTTACCTACCGTCGATGCAAAACGATTGGAAACCTCGAATAGCACGTATTCGTGCAAATTATCGATGGAAAGAACGATTGCGGGAGCCGGGAAGTGGATCCTTACCTAACGTTGATGCAAAACGATTGGAAACATCGAACATCACGTATTCGTGCAAATTATCGATAGAAAGAACGATTGCGGGAGCTGGGAAGTGAATCCTTACCAACCGTCGATGCAAAACGATTGGAAACATCGAATATCACGTATTCGTGCCAATTATCCAATCGTTTTGCATCAACGGTAGGTAAGGATTCACTTCCCGGCTCCCGCAATCGTTCTTTCCATCGATAATTTGCACGAATACGTGCTATTCGATGTTTCCAATCGTTTTGCATCGACGGTAGGTATGGATTCACTTCCCAGGTCCCGCAATCGATCTTTCTATCGATAATTTGCACGAATACGTGATGTTCGATGTTTCCAATCGTTTTGCATCGACGGTAGGTAAGGATTCACTTCCCGGCTCCCGCAATCGTTCTTACCATCGATAATTTGCACGAATACGTGCTATTCGATGTTTCCAATCGTTTTGCATCAACGTTAGGTAAGGATTCACTTCCCGGCTCCCGCAATCGTTCTTTCCATCGATAATTTGCACGAATACGTGCTACTCGATGTTTCCAATCGTTTTGCATCGACGGTAGGTAAGGATTCACTTCCCAGGTCCCGCAATCGTTGTTTCTATCGATAATTAGCACGAATACGTAATGTTCGATGTTTTCAATCGTTTTGCATCAACGGTAGGTAAGGATTCACTTCCCGGCTCCCGCAATCGTTCTTACCATCGATAATTTGCACGAATACGTGCTATTCGATGTTTCCAATCGTTTTGCATCAACGGTAGGTAAGTATTCACTTCCCAGCTCCCGCAAACGTTCTTTCTATGGATAATTTACACGAATACGTAATGTTCGATGTTTGCAATCGTTTTGCATCAACGTTAGGTAAGGATTCACTTCCCAGCTCCCGCAATCGTTCTTTCTATCGATAATTTGCACGAATACGTGATGTTCGATGTTTCCAATCGTTTTGCATCAACGTTAGGTAAGGATTCACTTCCCGGCTCCCGCAATCGTTCTTACCATCGATAATTTGCACGAATACGTGCTATTCGATGTTTCCAATCGTTTTGCATCAACGGTAGGTAAGTATTCACTTCCCAGCTCCGGCAAACGTTCTTTCTATGGATAATTTGCACGAATACGTAATGTTCGATGTTTGCAATCGTTTTGCATCGACTGTAGGTAAGGATTCACTTCCCAGCTCCCGCAATCGTTCTTACCATCGATAATTTGCACGAATACGTGCTATTCGATGTTTCCAATCGTTTTGCATCAACGGTAGGTAAGTATTCACCTCCCAGCTCCCGCAATCGTTCTTTCTATGGATAATTTGCACGAATACGTAATGTTCGATGTTTGCAATTGTTTTTCATCGACTGTAGGTAAGGATTCACTTCCCGGCTCCCGCAATCGTTCTTTCCATCGATAATTTGCACGAATACGTGCTATTCGATGTTTCCAATCGTTTTGCATCAACGTTAGGTAAGGATTCACTTCCCAGCTCCCGCAATCGTTCTTTCTATCGATAATTTGCACGAATACGTGATGTTCGGAATTTCCAATCGTTTTGCATCAACGGTATGCTTACCTACCGTTGATGCACAACGATTGGAAACATCGAATGGCACGTATTCGTGCAAATTATCGATGGAAAGAACCATTGAGGGAGCTGGGAAGTGAATCCTTACCTACCGTCGATGCAAAACGATTGGATAATTGACACGAATACGTGATGTTCGATGTTTCCAATCGTTTTGCATCAACGTTAGGTAAGGATGCACTTCCCGGCTCCCGCAATCGTTCTTTCCATCGATAATTTTCACGAATACGTGCTATTCGATGTTTCCAATCCTTTTGCATCGACGGTAGGTAAGGATTCACTTCCCAGCTCCCGCAATCGTTGTTTCTATCGATAATTAGCACGAATACGTAATGTTCGATGTTTTCAATCGTTTTGCATCAACGGTAGGTAAGGATTCACTTCCCGGCTCCCGCAATCGTTCTTACCATTGATAATTTGCACGAATACGTGCTATTCGATGTTTCCAATCGTTTTGCATCAACGGTAGGTAAGTATTCACTTCCCAGCTCCCGCAAACGTTCTTTCTATGGATAATTTGCACGAATACGTAATGTTCGATGTTTGCAATCGTTTTGCATCAACGTTAGGTAAGGATTCACTTCCCGGCTCCCGCAATCGTTCTTTCCATCGATAATTTGCACGAATACGTGCTATTCGATGTTTCCAATCGTTTTGCATCGACGGTAGGTAAGTATTCACTTCCCAGGTCCCGCAATCGTTCTTTCTATCGATAATTTGGAAAGAACGATTGCCGGAGCTAGGAAGTGAATGCTTACCGACCGTCGATGCAACACGATTGGAAACATCGAATATCACGCATTCGTGCCAAATATCGATAGAAAGAACGATTGCGGAGCTGGGAAGTGAATCCTTACCTACCGTTGATGCAAAACGATTGGAAACATCGAACATTACGTATTCGTGCAAATTATCGATAGAAAGAACGATTGCGGGAGCTGGGAAGTGAATCCTTACCTACCGTCGATGCAAAACGATTGGAAACATCGAATAGCATGTATTCGTGCAAATTATCGATGGAAAGAACGATTGCGGGAGCTGGGAAGTGAATCCTTACCTACCGTCGATGCAAAACGATTGGAAACATCGAACATTACGTATTCGTGCAAATTATCGATGGAAAGAACGATTGCGGGAGCTGGGAAGTGAATCATTACCTATGTCACGTCCCGGGACTGACCGGAACGTAACAATGTCTATTTATAAACCTCAAACGAATCAGCACGTTCTACACGTACTCCAAGCTATGCCTTGACTAGGATTCAATTATGAAACACAATATAATATAGGAATATTGCCGTTGAATTGTGAACATACTGATTCGTTTATATGGTATCACTTAAAATAAGTAAAAGTCACTCACCAAAACAAACGCGGTGCGGCTATCTCAGAATTCGGCATCTGGAATCACAGATATCACAAAATCACTTATGCTGCACTGCGGTTTTAATGTTCCGTATGATTGCTCAAAAACTACAATACAAATATATTTATTCAATTAAAATCACTTTTAAATCAAGGGGAAAAGACTTTTGAGTAACCACAATGAACCACGACGTACCCGTTGGGCAACACGGATCCCGACGAGGACGTAACATATCAATTTTTTGGTGCCAGCGGTGGGATTCGATCGCATACGTTAAGAGGTGTGACGGGAAATGGCGGAAGAAACGACTCCAACCCCTCTAGACCTCGTGCTGCAACAGCTCTCCCTGTGGGAGGATAAATTCGACAATTTAAATTCAATGAACAGGAGACTAGAGAGAATAGAACAGGACATAAAAGCTAACAGAGCAAACGATACGGCGGGTACGTCCGGCGGGACAAACGCCGAAATGCCCGACGTGAAGCCCGTGACGGATCTCCCTTCGATTCGCATCAAAGATGCCATAGAAACGGTTCCCGTGTTCGACGGCCATAAGCCTCCCGTGTTTCAATTCTTAAGAGCCTGCGAGCGAGCAAAATCGATGCTCCCCGCTCATATGGAACCCCATTTGGTTAAACTGTTGATGAACAAATTGAGGGGCCATGCGTTCCTCGCGGTGGAAGACGTGGTCGTTACCAATCTGGACTCGTTCTCCACGAAATTAAAGGACATGTTTGGTCCCGGTAAAACCATTAACGAATACAGGGGCGAACTCGGAACCATCTATCAGAAATCGGGCGAAGACGTACTCGACTACATTGACCGCGTGCGTAACCTGCGTCTAGCCATCATGGACGGAGAAAGGCAAGCTCGCGGTACCGTACCGTTGGCGTTGCAATTAGGTCTCGACACCGACTCCCAGGAAGCATTCGTCAACGGTTTACCGGCCGAGGTATTCACCAGAGTGAAGCTGGAGGGCTGCAGAGACCTCGACGAATCCTACCGTGCGGCGATAAAAGCCACTCGTGAGGTAAAGAGAGTCGCGGAAAGGCAGCGAAGCTATCAACCGCCGCCGCAACGCTTCAATAGGGAACGAAACAACTACCCTCCAAGGAATCAAGCGGAACCTCAACAAAGGGATCAAAGAAACCCCCAGAGATACAACAATTACGGAAACAACAAGACCTTTCCACCCCGGCCACCGGCCACCTTCCCACCCAAGAATCCCGGAATCACGTGCAATTATTGCAAGAAACCCGGACACGTGTTGAAGGATTGCTATCGCTTCAAAGCCAAAGTCGATTCCGGAGAAATCGTGCCGTACTCTCAACAGAACCAGGGAAACGGACGCGGTCACCCGGGAAGACCGGACGCAGCCCGGAGTGGAAAGCCCCAGGAGCGCCCGAGAGTAGCGAAAATAGAAGCTTCCACATCGAAGCAAAATCAAGAGCAACTGTCGGCAAGAAGCGCGTCGAAGCAAGAACGAAAAGCATGGGAAACCCCAAAAGACTCGAAGCAAAAGAAACGCGAGGAGGAAGAAGACCAGGCGGACGAGATAGAGTCGTTAGAAGAACTGTTTCAATAAGAATCAACGCCGTACAAAGGGTACCGACGGTGCGAATCGTGTCCCCCCATTTACAAGGAATAACGAATCTAATGCTGGACTCGGGATCGGAAATAAATCTCATCAAGAAGTCGGTCCTGACCAGCACAGCGAGTATAGACGATCGAGAAGTACTAGACATACGTGGCATTACGGCTTCGAACCTGACCACCCTAGGGAAAGTGTCGATAGAGGTTGCGGGCCATCCGGTTAATTTCCACGTCGTCGACGACTCGCTGCTGATCAAAGAGGACGGGATCTTAGGATCCGAGTTCCTGATCGATCACGGGGCAACCATAGATTACGCGCAAAAGCGGGTCGAATGGGGAACCTTTTGCATACCGTTCGCCACCTCGAAAGTTTCGGTAACCAAGCGAAGCTCCACGTCGCTACAAGTGAATATAGCGAATCCAGAGATACGAGAGGGATACGTTCCCAGAATCGACATAGGCAAGGGAATCTACTTGGGCGAGGCCCTGGTAACCAACCGCAAAGGCCGCGCCTACATCAGGGTCGATAATACGACGAGCAGGAAGGTAAAAATCACCGTACCCACGGTGACGCTGGAAGAATTCGAAGAAACGAATCATCGTACAGAATCAAGGGCGTGCAACGTCATCAAGACGGACCCTCGAAATCGATTCGAGGCCATCGTGGAATTATTGAGACTGGAGCATCTCAATACGGAGGAGAGGGCGAGCGTCGAGAAGCTGATAAGGAAAAGTCAAGACAGGTTCCATTTACCTGGTGAAACGTTGGAAGGAAAAGGAATCCTGGAACACAAGATCCATACCACGGATGACATTCCGGTAAACACGCGCCAGTACAGATACCCCCCGGTGCATAGATCGGAAATCAACAGACAAATTCAAGAATTGTTCGACACGGATATCGTGGAAGAATCCGTGTCCCCGTATAACTCGCCGCTGTGGATCGTACCGAAGAAACCGGACTCCCACGGAAATAAGCGTTGGCGGTTGGTCATCGACTATAGGAAATTGAACGACAAAACCATAGGGGACGCATTCCCCTTGCCCAATATCACGGAAATACTGGACCAACTGGGCAGTGCCAAGTATTTCTCAACCTTCGACCTAGCGTCGGGGTTCCATCAAATAAAAATGGCGGAAGGAGACGCGCACAAAACGGCCTTCTCGACCCCATACGGACACTATCAATTTACGAGAATGCCGTTCGGACTCAAGAACGCTCCGGCCACCTTTCAGAGATTGATGAACAGCGTTTTGTCCGGCCTACAAGGGACGGAACTGTTCGTCTATTTGGACGACATCGTGATATACTCGAGCTCGTTGGCCGAGCACCAAATTAAATTTCAGAAACTGGCGGAAAGACTGCGAAACGCTAAATTACAGTTACAACCGGACAAGTGCGAATTTTTGAGACACGAAGTCAATTATCTGGGTCACATCATCAGCGAAGAAGGTGTCAGACCGGACCCTCAAAAGATCGAAGCTGTGCAACGATTCCCTAGACCCCGAACGCCGAAGGGAATAAAACAATTTCTAGGATTGGCGGGATACTATCGGAGATTCATCCCCGAATTCTCCAAAACCGCCAAACCCTTGACTCGATTGTTGAAGAAGGATACAAAATTCACGTGGGACGCTGACCAGGAAAAGGCGTTCGAGACGTTGAGAAACGCGCTGATAACAGAACCCATATTGCAGTACCCGGATTTCAGTAAAACGTTCAACCTAACGACCGACGCGTCCGGATACGCGATCGGTGGAGTCTTGAGTCAAGGACCGATAGGGAAGGATTTGCCCGTCGCTTACGCCTCTCGATTACTAAACGCTGCTGAACAAAAGTACTCGACCATCGAGAAGGAGTGTTTGGCCATACTTTACTGCGTCACTCACTTCAGACCGTACCTTAACGACGGAAATTCAACATAATCACCGACCACAAACCGTTGGTGTGGCTAAACTCCATCAAAGATCCGACGTCGCGGATATGGAAGTGGAAGCTAAAACTATCGGACTACGAGTTCGAGATACAGCACAAGTGTGGACGAGCAAACGCCAACGCGGACGCCTTGTCGAGAAACCCGCCGGAGGTTTGCCTCCCTGTAAGAAAGCGTCAAGAGGAAGCTGACGAAGAAGCAGAAGAGCCGCGACCTAAGTGGAGAATTTTCCCCTCTTCGTCGACGGACGACTCACTGATTTACGATCCGCGACCGAAGGAGAAGAAGCGTCCGGGATCGCCGTTACAATCGCCGGAACGGAAAAGAATATCTCTGTTTCGAGACCCCGACACGTCGGTGGACTCGCCTCCCCGCTCGAACACGCCCCCGGGAGACCGAGTCGTCGACACGCAAGAACCCCAACAGTCGACGCGACTCGAAGAACCAGCAGAGGAAGACGTCGAAGTTCAACCCGGGAACTGGCTGGAGCAATTTCCCGATTCTGAGGGGGAAGGGGACGACCTAATCGTCGACGCTTCACCCACGATCGACACGACGGAAGACACCAACGTGTTCCCGTACACGCGCAGTCCGGCGTACGTTATCAGGGAAGTCCGAGACTCGTTACCAAAACTGAAGGACCACAAAGTCATATTCATCGATATGCAAGGGAGTCCGATCGACGAAGGAGCAAAGGAGATCGCACGATCGGGCCTCTTAACGTCCTACATCGATTTGACGCTCGAACGCGCCCGTCTGAAGACCGAGCAGGGCAAATACCTCATAGCCCTGCCGGTGAAGGAAAACCCGAGAACGCGTATAGAACCCCAAAACGTACAGGGCTGTTTGTCCTCGTTGCTGGACGTGATCAGAGAAAGGGATCTAGGATCGTTCTCCATCGCTCGAACCGAGACTCTGGACGAAGTACCATGGCGATACGTAATGAACGAACTTAAGAAAGTATTCCACGACGAGAACGTTCGGATCACCATTTGCACGGGAGAAGTGACCGTTCCGCCACCAGAGGCCAGACAATACATCATCGAGGAGAAACACGCGTCGGCATCGGGAGGACACAAAGGGGTGACAAAAACCTACCACAGGATAAGGCAACTGTACAATTGGGACAACATGAAGAAGGAAATCCAACAATTCGTGAGAGAGTGCAAGGAGTGCCAACTGAAAAAACTCACGAGAATCAAGACCAAACAACCTATGATACTGACCGATACGCCCGGCAAAGCGTTCGACAAAGTCAGTATGGACATCGTCGGACCCTTGCCTAGCACCAAAAAGGGCAAGAAATACATACTAACCATGCAGGATCTACTAACCAAATATTCCCTAGCCATACCTCTCGAACGAACCACACCTGCGGACATCGCGGACGCGTTCGTTAAAAATCTTATCTGCCGTTTCGGATCGCCCCGAGCGATCCTGACCGATCAAGGAACGAATTTTACATCCTCATTGATGAAGAATGTGGCAAAGAAATTTTACATAAAACATTACGTCACGACGGCGTATCATCCGCAGAGCAACGGTTCCATCGAGAGGTCTCACCACGTATTAGTGGAGTATCTGAAGCAGTACATAGACAACGGTCGTAACAGCTGGGACGACTGGTTGGAACTGGCAATGTTTTCGTACAACACGTCGGTACACGAAGGGACCAGATTCTCGCCGCACGAATTAGTGTTTGGGCGAATAGCCAGGGAACCCGCGAGCGAAAAACCGATTAGCGAGAATCTGGAGCCAACGTACGCGGACTACCTGCGGGATCTCTACTACAAGATCGACGACGTTCAAGCGAAAGCTCGCGACAACCTTCAGCTCGCGAAGATCAGATCGAAGGAATACTACGATCGGGCTATAAACCCGCAGAACTTTAAAACAGGAGACCTGGTGTACATGATCCGGGAACCTCGAAAGGGAAAATTCGCGGACCAATACACCGGTCCACACAAAGTCATCGAGATACTATCAAATCAGAACGTCAAAATCTCCATCGACGGTAGTCCGCGGACAGTACATATAAATAAACTGAAACTAGCGTATCTGAAAAATAGAATGTAAGCGATCGATCGGCCGACGGCGCGAGCAGATTCCTTCGAGACGCGCGCACTCAACGCGTGACAATGCAATTTGCAGAATGAAAATCTCCTGCGAATCTTTGGAAGAGGAGGTCGAGGACCAAGAGTTCCAGGGCCCCTGGGACGGGGTCCTTCCTGCGAACCATCCCCAGGCTTACGGCGAGCTGTCGCAATTATATTGCACGACGATAAAGAGAGACACGGCTTGCATATACGTGCGGACCGGGAGACGAGTGTGCGTGCCCTGTTACGCCAAACTGCCACCCGAGGTCCAACTAACGTACCAGCCAGGAGGCTGGCACAATCTGTGCAACTACGACTCGACACTGGCCATCGCCAACTGCATCCTATGCAACGAGAACTTCGTCGTCGTAAGACCGGCACAGGAATGCACCGAATGTATCGAGACGTACTTCGAAATGTCCACTTCAGAGGAATGGGCGGTGCAAACGGGACGCGTCGTTGACGTGATCACGCGATGGTGAATTAACGCGCGCCGACGAGTTTGGATCGGGGCTATGGGTTCGTAGGAGGGCGGCAACGTCGAGACGAATTGGGACGCCGCTGAGAGCGCCCCCGCCCCCGCCCCCACCGACAACCAAACCCAAACCTAAACCAATTACCGGAAGCGGCCAACAGTGGCCTCGTCGCTGACGTCGACCGATCGAAACGTTTCACGCCGCGTAATTAGAGAGTATGCGTACTCGCGTATAGCCCCTACAAACGCGAATTCCAGTAATAAAGCGAGTGCGGTAATGTAAAGAATCGTTATTTTGTTTTGTTTCTTTGTACAGGAATTCACCATGTTCCTATGTATGTTAATATTGATTTACGCTCGAGTTGCCTGGGCTCTCGTCGGTTACGATTGCAACGGACAACACCTGAACGTAACTACGGTGTCGCTCAATTCGATCGGGGATTGCGACATCACACCAATCAAGACGCAGTCTCGAGAAGTCTACATCCAACTGCTTCAACTCTCGGAATTCAACTACGCACCGGTCATTTCGTGTAAAATCGAAATATCAAGAATAGTGTACCACTGCGGCATGCACTCGCACATCTCCGCTGTCCACAACGGCCTTAACGAATATCTCGAGGACATAACCGACCAACAATGCAAGCGCATGCACGAGGACGGCTCGTTCTCCTTGGGAAACAACGGCTACATAACCGGACTGACGGTAAACAAAACTACAACTCGAACGTTTACCATGGCTGGGACTTTGACGAACGACGGCCGTTGCACCGGCCCCCAATTCTCCGACCCCTACGGAACTTGGGAAAGCGTCGTGGTGCAAGCGGTGGCCAAATTTTCGATTAAATCCGCCAACGTCCCGGTACGAATGGACGCCGACAAGATCATTCTAAAATCAGGAACCATCTGCAGTTTCCAAAGCGGCTTCTGCCTGGACAGCGAGAATGGACACACCTTCTGGAGTCCTTTCCCGCCGTCGTCTTGTAAATTCGACCGATACGACGTGCTATACGAGGGTATCGTGTCCAAAATTACCGAAGAAGACAAGCAGCAAACCGACTCACCGGTCTATGCTCTTACCACGCAAGACATAACGTTCGCTCTCTCCAAGGTGGGCGAACAACACTTGTGCGGCTACACCCTCTCGCAAACGGAACATCCGAAACTGTTCATACTGGAAACCACCAGAGAGCGAACATTCACGCAACCGAAGAAACTCCCGGTTGAAAATTTAGACATTTTTACGTACATAAATTCTAAATTCGTATACGTCGAGAGACACGTCAAAACGCAAATGACGACGTTGTATCAAAATTTATTGAAACAACGATGTCTCCTGGAGCAACAAGTGCTCAGCAACGCTCTCGCAGTGGCCACTTTGAAACCGGACGAATTCGCCTACACCGTCATGAAGTCCCCAGGACACATGGCGTTAACAGCCGGTGAAGTCATCCACATCATCAAATGCGTACCGGTACAAGTGTGGGTGAGACATTCGAACGAATGTTACACAGAATTGCCAGTTTGGCACGGAAACCGTTCGGCGTTTATCACGCCGAAATCCCACATTCTTACCGCTCACGGGACACAGAGAGAATGCAGTCACGTCCTCCCCGTGATGTACGTGATCAATCAAGCCTGGCATCGAATCTCACCTCGGCCGGTCGAGGTAGGCCAGCCGCACGTGCTACACCCTATGACGCGTACAAATTGGCGTTACACCGCCCCGGCGACACTCGCAACCAGCGGTATTTACACGCAAGGAGACTTGGAAAACTTGCGAGACCACATCATGTTCCCGGCCGAGAAGGCGGCGGTTTTGAACACGATCGTCAGGGGAGCGACGGGAAAGGGCGTGGCGCAAGGATCGATGTCCCTAACGAGCATGTTCGACGAGGAAACCATGGCAAAATTGGCCGAAGACGCAGTTTCACGCTTTTGGAACGGATTCATTACGTTTGGATCAGCCAGCGCAGGAATATTGGCAATATTCGTCCTGCTGAAATTCGTAAAAGCAGTTGCCGATACATTCATTCATGGATACCAGCTACACGCGATCTACGGATGCGGTTTCCAACTCATCGGTGCTGTGTGGAGTTCTCTGTCGCACCTCTTGATCCGGAAAGGCGAAAGAAGCAGACAATACGCGGCATCCCGCGACGTGGAAGCTTTTCCACAAGGAACATCAACTACCGCTTCTCCACCGAAACCGACACTCCGAGAGTTCAGGCAAACCATTCGCGAACTGGAGCAAATTTCCTCCAGAAATTTGCTTCCCAAGGGGGAAGGTGTCACGTCCCGGGATCCTCCGAAACGTGACGATCCGTAGGTGCAGCGCGCATCCGAATCGGCAGACGATATGGATACAGGGTAGGTTTCGATTAGTGTTCGGATATTTGCCATCATGCCACTCGTAAACGATAAACATTAGGAAGAAACGCAAAGAGGACAAAGTTACACTGTTTCAAGCTGGCTATAAAATAGCCTGTCCACTTTTCCGAAATTTCTAATGAAAATTTTGAGATAACGCATTCAAATTCTTTAAACGAAGAGATAGCGAGTCGCAAAATGGCAATTTAAACCCAAACCTAACTAAGCCTATCCATGAAAATTGGTACGACCGAATCCTAACCTAACCAAAATTCATATATAATTAATCGCAAACCTAACCCAAACCCGACCCAAACCTAACCCAAACCTAACCAAAATTTATGTACAACCTCGTGCAAACCTAACCGATACAACCACCTAATATAATTCAAATCTGACCCAAACCTGACCGAAATTCTGGCAACACTTAATCCAAACATAACCTAAACATAACCAAAATTTATGTACAACCTCGTGCAAACCTAACCGATATAACCATCTAATATAATTCAAATCTGACCCAAACCTGACCGAAATTCTGGCAACACTTAATCCAAACATAACCTAAACCTAACCAAAATTTATGTATAACCTCGTGCAAACCTAACCGACACAACCACCTAATAATCCAAACCTGACCCAGCCAATAGCAATTCCCAAATTGTCGCAAAGTATCCAACCCATCTCGCTATTACCCATAACCAGTAAAAATCACACATCGACGTACTGCCACACACCAATAATTATACGACGGTAGCATTAAGCCTAAGTAACTTCTTAAGTTAAGAAACAAGGGGTAAACGTGAGCATGCTGACTCACCTATAATAAGATAGATCATAAGAAGACGTAGATTAAGAGCCGTTACGAATCAGGGTGTGCTGACCGACCCTTGTTTGTCCTTTCAAGTTAAGGACAAACACGGATAAGTGGTGACGACCATAACGACGGGATAGCATTGTCTCGCACGTGGGCATTCCGGAGTCAAGGCCTGGGAAAAGATCGGGTAATAATCTGCTGAACATGACGATATGTCTCGGTGCATCAGCATCCGCTCCCAGAGCGATAACAACTGTCGCTCAGGAATGCACACGTTGCAAAGATACGAAGCGCGAGAACCGTCGCGAGAGCGATAACAACTGTCGCTCAGGAATGCACACGTTGCAAAGATACGAAGCGCGAGAACCGTCGCGAGAGCGATAACAACTGTCGCTCAGGAATGCACACGTTGCAGAAATACGAACCGCGAGAACCGTCGCGGAACAGTCGTTCCTAGGACGGTGGCCCCTGCTGTATCAGCATCTTCTGGCTGCGGCAGTAGGGGCTGCTGCATCAGCACCTGGGAGGAATAAAAGACCGGAGCGAACGGTCGCAAGGCAGTTCAGTTCCAACCGAGAAGTTAGAAACATCAAGTTCTATACGACTGAAGTTCAATCCGGTAGTCTAACGGTGAAGTTCGACGAGTTCGTTGTAGTTGTGCCTGTAAGCGGCAAATGGTCAGCACGATCCACCATTTGTTACTTGTACTCTCAACTGTAGTCGACCGATAGGTAAAGGTGAGCATTAATAAACAGTAACACTTGACATTTCATCGGTCTTCCATTATATACGAACAACTTACTACTCGCCGAATGTGTTCGGTAGATGCCCGCTGGAAATAGGCGAAGGCGTAGGAAAGGGGTCCAGTCGCGGCTCCGCCACAATATCAGGCGCCGGGAGCTGATCGCCGCCCGTCGCGTGCAATTGGCGCAAGAGACTGGGCCGTTGATCGACCTGACGTTAGATTCTCCACCGGCGCCAGTCGACCTGACGCTGGATTCTCCACGGGCGCCGATCGACTCGACAACCGCTGGCGCCGTTCCGTCTCATCTCATACTCCCCCATCTCCCACGCATCCGAACAAACTCCGCAGCCCTTCGCTAGACGACAACTAGTTTACTCGTCATCCCCGGCTCAGACAACTACATCCTCGGTAGATTCAAGGGCAACCACGCCCGAATACTACCGGCCCTATATCGACCCCCCGGTCAGTCCCCCATCCCCGCAACAGCAACTCGACCCTCCGGACAGCGACGAGGAGTGGCCACATCAACAGATTTATCCGAATTACCCGGGATATTATCCCGTATTTATTAGCGACCGGTTCCCTGGTCAACCAAACGTCCCCGAAGGCGAGCCAGTCCCGGAAGAGTATCATACGTTGTTATTTCAAACTATATTTCTCCGCGAGGAATAATGTAACAGCCTCCACTGTATTAAATAAGAAAAAAAAGGAAAGTGGACGTAAATATAACTCATAAACAATCGATACCAATAGTTTTCCTGACCCTACCGCATCTTAACGTCCCGATCCCGGTTGACTGTCCTAAGAGACCAGTCACAGATCGAAATTGCGAGCGTATCCTGTTGAAGATTTGCCGCACGTTCCCGTTGGGCAACACGGATCCCGACGAGGACGTAACACTATTGACAACGATATCTACACAAGTACACAAGAATAAAATCATATAGTTGCGTCTCGATTGGTTCATCAAGGAATTAACGAGAACAATCAAACCAGGACGTAACAGCACGTATTCGTGCAAATTATCGATGGTAAGAACGATTGCGGGAGCCGGGAAGTGAATCCTTACCTACCGTTGATGCAAAACGATTGAAAACATCGAACATTACGTATTCGTGCTAATTATCGATAGAAACAACGATTGCGGGAGCTGGGAAGTGAATCCTTACCTACCGTCGATGCAAAACGATTGGAAACATCGAATAGCACGTATTCGTGCAAATTATCGATGGAAAGAACGATTGCGGGAGCCGGGAAGTGAATGCTTACCTAACGTTGATGCAAAACGATTGGAAACATCGAACATAACGTATTCGTGCAAATTATCGATAGAAAGAACGATTGCGGGAGCTGGGAAGTGAATCCTTACCTACCGTCGATGCAAAACGATTGCAAACATCGAATAGCACGTATTCGTGCAAATTATCCATAGAAAGAACGATTGCGGGAGCTGGGAAGTGAATACTTACCTAACGTTGATGCAAAACGATTGGAAACATGGAACACCACGTATTCGTGCAAATTATCGATGGAAAGAACGATTGCGGGAGCCGGGAAGTGAATCCTTACCTAACGTTGATGCAAAACGATTGGAAACATCGAACATCACGTATTCGTGCAAATTATCGATAGAAAGAACAATTGCGGGAGCTGGGAAGTGAATCCTTACCTACCTTCGATGCAAAACGATTGCAAACATCGAATAGCACGTATTCGTGCAAATTATCCATAGAAAGAACGATTGCGGGAGCTGGGAAGTGAATACTTACCTACCGTTGATGCAAAACGATTGGAAACATCGAATAGCACGTATTCGTGCAAATTATCGATGGAAAGAACGATTGCGGGAGCCGGGAAGTGAATCCTTACCTACCGTTGATGCAAAACGATTGGATAATTGGCACGAATACGTGATATTCGATGTTTCCAATCGTTTTGCATCGACGGTTGGTAAGGATTCACTTCCCAGCTCCCGCAATCGTTCTTTCTATCGATAATTTGCACGAATACGTGATGTTCGATGTTTCCAATCGTTTTGCATCAACGTTAGGTAAGGATCCACTTCCCGGCTCCCGCAATCGTTCTTTCCATCGATAATTTGCACGAATACGTGCTATTCTATGTTTCCAATCGTTTTGCATCGACGGTAGGTAAGGATTCACTTCCCAGCTCCCGCAATCGTTCTTTCTATCGATAATTTGCACGAATACGTAATGTTCGATGTTTCCAATCGTTTTGCATCGACGGTAGGTAAGGATTCACTTCCCAGCTCCCGCAATCGTTCTTTCCATCGATAATTTGCACGAATACGTGCCATTCGATGTTTCCAATCGTTTTGCATCAACGGTAGGTAAGCATACCGTTGATGCAAAACGATTGGAAATTTCGAACATCACGTATTCGATTAAATTATCGATAGAAAGAACGATTGCGGGAGCTGGGAAGTGAATCCTTACCTACCGTCGATGCAAAACGATTGCAAACATCGAATAGCACGTATTCGTGCAAATTATCCATAGAAAGAACGATTGCGGGAGCTGGGAAGTGAATACCTACCTAACGTTGATGCAAAACGATTGGAAACATCGAACACCACGTATTCGTGCAAATTATCGATGGAAAGAACGATTGCGGGAGCCGGGAAGTGAATGCTTACCTAACGTTGATGCAAAACGATTGGAAACATCGAACATAACGTATTCGTGCAAATTATCGATAGAAAGAACGATTGCGGGAGCTGGGAAGTGAAGCCTTACCTACCGTCGATGCAAAACGATTGCAAACATCGAATAGCACGTATTCGTGCAAATTATCCATAGAAAGAACGATTGCGGGAGCTGGGAAGTGAATACTTACCTAACGTTGATGCAAAACGATTGGAAACATGGAACACCACGTATTCGTGCAAATTATCGATGGAAAGAACGATTGCGGGAGCCGGGAAGTGAATCCTTACCTAACGTTGATGCAAAACGATTGGAAACATCGAACATCACGTATTCGTGCAAATTATCGATAGAAAGAACAATTGCGGGAGCTGGGAAGTGAATCCTTACCTACCTTCGATGCAAAACGATTGCAAACATCGAATAGCACGTATTCGTGCAAATTATCCATAGAAAGAACGATTGCGGGAGCTGGGAAGTGAATACTTACCTACCGTTGATGCAAAACGATTGGAAACATCGAATAGCACGTATTCGTGCAAATTATCGATGGAAAGAACGATTGCGGGAGCCGGGAAGTGAATCCTTACCTACCGTTGATGCAAAACGATTGGATAATTGGCACGAATACGTGATATTCGATGTTTCCAATCGTTTTGCATCGACGGTTGGTAAGGATTCACTTCCCAGCTCCCGCAATCGTTCTTTCTATCGATAATTTGCACGAATACGTGATGTTCGATGTTTCCAATCGTTTTGCATCAACGTTAGGTAAGGATCCACTTCCCGGCTCCCGCAATCGTTCTTTCCATCGATAATTTGCACGAATACGTGCTATTCTATGTTTCCAATCGTTTTGCATCGACGGTAGGTAAGGATTCACTTCCCAGCTCCCGCAATCGTTCTTTCTATCGATAATTTGCACGAATACGTAATGTTCGATGTTTCCAATCGTTTTGCATCGACGGTAGGTAAGGATTCACTTCCCAGCTCCCGCAATCGTTCTTTCCATCGATAATTTGCACGAATACGTGCCATTCGATGTTTCCAATCGTTTTGCATCAACGGTAGGTAAGCATACCGTTGATGCAAAACGATTGGAAATTTCGAACATCACGTATTCGATTAAATTATCGATAGAAAGAACGATTGCGGGAGCTGGGAAGTGAATCCTTACCTACCGTCGATGCAAAACGATTGCAAACATCGAATAGCACGTATTCGTGCAAATTATCCATAGAAAGAACGATTGCGGGAGCTGGGAAGTGAATACCTACCTAACGTTGATGCAAAACGATTGGAAACATCGAACACCACGTATTCGTGCAAATTATCGATGGAAAGAACGATTGCGGGAGCCGGGAAGTGAATCCTTACCTACCGTTGATGCAAAACGATTGGAAACATCGAATATCACGTATTCGTGCCAATTATCCAATCGTTTTGCATCAACGGTAGGTAAGGATTCACTTCCCGGCTCCCGCAATCGTTCTTTCCATCGATAATTTGCACGAATACGTGCTATTCGATGTTTCCAATCGTTTTGCATCGACGTTAGGTAAGGATTCACTTCCCGGCTCCTGCAATCGTTCTTTCTATCGATAATTGGCACGAATACGTGATGTTCGATGTTTCCAATCGTTTTGCATCAACGTTAGGTAAGGATTCACTTCCCGGTTCCCGCAATCGTTCTTTCCATCGATAATTTGCACGAATACGTGCTATTCGATGTTTCCAATCGTTTTGCATCGACGGTAGGTAAGGATTCACTTCCCAGCTCCCGCAATCGTTCTTTCTATCGATAATTAGCACGAATACGTAATGTTCGATGTTTTCAATCGTTTTGCATCAACGGCATGTATGGATTCCCTTCCCGGCTCCCGCAATCGTTCTTACCATCGATAATTTGCACGAATACGTGCTATTCGATGTTTCCAATCGTTTTGCATCAACGGTAGGTAAGTATTCACTTCCCAGCTCCCGCAATCGTTCTTTCTATGGATAATTTGCACGAATACGTAATGTTCGATGTTTGCAATCGTTTTGCATCGACTGTAGGTAAGGATTCACTTCCCAGCTCCCGCAATCGTTCTTTCTATCGATAATTTGCACGAATACGTGATGTTCGATGTTTCCAATCGTTTTGCATCAACGTTAGGTAAGGATCCACTTCCCGGCTCCCGCAATCGTTCTTTCCATCGATAATTTGCACGAATACGTGCTATTCGATGTTTCCAATCGTTTTGCATCGACGTTAGGTAAGGATTCACTTCCCGGCTCCCGCAATCGTTCTTTCCATCGATAATTTGCACGAATACGTGCTATTCGATGTTTCCAATCGTTTTGCATCGACGTTAGGTAAGGATTCACTTCCCGGCTCCCGCAATCGTTCTTTCTATCGATAATTGGCACGAATACGTGATGTTCGATGTTTCCAATCGTTTTTCATTGACGGTAGGTAAGGATTCACTTCCCGGCTCCCGCAATCGTTCTTTCCATCGATAATTTGCACGAATACGTGCTATTCGATGTTTCCAATCGTTTTGCATCAAGGGTAGGTAAGCATACCGTTGATGCAAAACGATTGGAAATTTCGAACATCACGTATTCGTGCAAATTATCGATAGAAAGAACGATTGCGGGAGCTGGGAAGTGAATCCTTACCTACTGTTACGTCCTGGTTTGATTGTTCTCGTTAATTCCTTGATGAACCAATCGAGACGCAACTATATGATTTTATTCTTGTGTACTTGTGTAGATATCGTTTGCAAATAGTAGGGTACGTTCGCATTTTTGATCGTGACTATTCCCAGGGTAGGGTTAAGTCAACCAGCATCGGGAACGTTGGGATAATAACGATTGTATATTGGTCATTTGTTACCGTATACGTGTAGTCGTTGTTATTATTGCGGTGCCTTGTTACGTTCGTGATATGGTCCGTAACGAGGATCGTGAGGTGGAAGGCCATCCACGCATAGACGCTCCGAGGGTAGTTCGATGGTGTAGAGCTTCCAGGCGGGATGCGAACTCGTTCCGAGTTCTCCTTCCTTGTGGCTGTCGGAATGGGGTGTGACCACTCCCAAGAGATGTTGCTTCGTGAGTAGCGGTTTGTAATATGCCCGCACCAAACGACGTACTTGTTCTTTACGACCGGCACGGCCAGTTTTAGCCATCGAGCTTATTTAATTCAGATATGGTTTCTGATTAAGAATAGCGACAACTGAATTGTACTGTGCAGGAAAGCCGTGCGTATAACTCGAGCAGATCGTCTTCTCAATGAGAATATACCAGCGATGCCTGCGAAGACCATGAGCAGATCGTCTTCTCGATATGGTCCGTAGTAGAATTCAGAGTTTAGTTCTCTAAATAATAATTGATTGGTAAATAACCCTTTAAATGACTACTGAATTGTACGTACAGGGAACCGCCTGGTTTGAACTCTCGAGCAGGTCGTCTTCTCAGAGAGTATCCTAGCGATACCTGTGTGAACCATGAGCAGATCGTCTTCTCTATGGTTCGTAATAGAATTCAGAGTCCAGCCAGAAAATATTATTTAATGCGAAAAGCTCGATGTCTGGTTTAAGGTACACTCGTAAATGAATTAGAGAACACTGTGTCTAATGAACATGATAACAACTATATTATATCACTTGGTAGTTACACTGGGTTACAAGATTTAATTATAACTAACAACACGAAGTTACTTGGCTGACTCTCGGATCAGAACTGTTTGTGATGTTCTCGGCTGCCTAAGCAGAACTGACTGTGTGTACTCTCTATGATTGACGTCGATTATCGATGTGTATGGTCCGACTGCCGTAGCAGAACTAACTTTCCAGTAGCTGCTCAGCTCCTTTTATTCTTATAAAGTGCTGATGCAGCTGGCGACTGTCTGTCGTCACTGGATACTTTGTACGTGGTAACGAATGCTGACGCGACAGTCTCATTGTGTGGTAACGAATGCTGACGCGACAGTCTCATCTCTCCGCGAACGGATGTTGTTGCGACAAGTCCGTCGCTGGGAAGATGCAATCTGATCTGTTCACAAAGTTTCTCGAGGCCAGAATGCAGACGTGCAGGATAATGGAATCGTGCTAATCTTACTCAGCACTTTTATGTTTAACGCTGAGTTGGCGTCTATACCTCTGTGCATGCACTTCCAGCATCGAGAGCTCAGTCTGTTGCGCGACTCTGAACGAGACGGTAGTGTTAGCGACATACATCAACGGTCGCGCTCCTTCTTATCCTATGTCACTTCGTTGTTCTTTGTGGTTGTTCAAAAGTCTTTTCCCCTTGATTTAAAAGTGATTTTAATTGAATAAATGTATTTGTATTGTAGCTTTTGAGCAATCATACGGAACATTAAAACCGCAGTGCAGCATAAGTGATTTTGTGATATCTGTGATTCCAGATGCCGAATTCTGAGATAGCCGCACCGCGTTTGTTTTGGTGAGTGACTTTTACTTATTTTAAGTGATACCATATAAACGAATCAGTATGTTCACAATTCAACGGCAATATTCCTATATTATATTGTGTTTCTTAATTGAATCCTAGTCAAGGCATAGCTTGGAGTACGTGTAGAACGTGCTGATTCGTTTGAGGTTTATAAATAGACATTGTTACGTTCCGGACAGTCCCGGGACGTGACACGTGCAAATTATCGATGGAAAGAACGATTGCGGGAGCCGGGAAGTGCATCCTTACCTAACGTTGATGCAAAACGATTGGAAACATCGAACAACACGTACTCGTGCCAATTATCCAATCGTTTTGCATCCACGGTAGGTAAGGATTCACTTCCCAGCTCCCGCAATGGTTTGTTACGACCTCGTCGGGATCCGTGTTGCCCAACGGGAACGTGCGCCAAATCTTCAACAGGATACGCTCGCAATTTCGATCTGTGACTGGTCTCTTAGGACAGTCAACCGGGATCGGGACGTTAAGATGCGAATTTTTTTTTTCTTATTTAATACAGTGGAGGCTGTTACATTATTCCTCGCGGAGAAATATAGTTTGAAATAACAACGTATGATACTCTTCCGGGACCGGTTCGCCTTCGGGGACGTTTGGTTGACCAGGGAACCGGTCGCTAATAAATACGGGATAATATCCCGGGTAATTCGGATAAATCTGTTGATGTGGCCACTCCTCGTCGCTGTCCGGAGGGTCGAGTTGCTGTTGCGGGGATGGGGGACTGACCGGGGGGTCGATATAGGGCCGGTAGTATTCGGGCGTGGTTGCCTTTGAATCTACCGAGGATGTAGTTGTCTGAGCCGGGGATGACGAGTAAACTAGTTGTCGTCTAGCGAAGGGCTGCGGAGTTTGTTCGGATGCGTGGGAGATGGGGGAGTATGAGATGGACAAGGGCGATGCGTGAGGCGAGGAAGGCAACACGGGTATTTGGGCGGAGGGACCCCGCGAAGTCGAGGGCTCGGGCGAACCCCCGACTGTCAAGTCGATGATGGACGGATCGGCCCCGGCGCCAGCGGTTGTCGAGTCGATCGGCGCCCGTGGAGAATCCAGCGTCAGGTCGACTGGCGCCGGTGGAGAATCTAACGTCAGGTCGATCAACGGCCCAGTCTCTTGCGCCAATTGCACTCGACGAGCGGCGATCAGCTCGCGGCGCCTGATATTGTGGCGGAGCCGCGACTGGACCCCTCTCCTACGCCTTCGCCTATTTCCAGCGGGCATCTACCGAACACATTCGGCGAGTAGTAAGTTGTTCGTATAAAATGGAAGACCGATGAAATGTCAAGTGTCACTGTTTATTAATGCTCACCTTTACCTATCGGTCGACTACAGTTGAGAGTACAAGTAACAAATGGTGGATCGTGCTGACGATTTGCCGCTTACAGGCACAACTACAACGAACTCGTCGAACTGCACCGTTAGACTACCGGATTGAACTTCAGTCGTATAGAACTTGATGTTTCTAACTTCTCGGTTG
Organism: Nomada ferruginata; assembly: GCA_963583965.1. Lineage (NCBI taxonomy): Eukaryota > Metazoa > Arthropoda > Insecta > Hymenoptera > Apidae > Nomada > Nomada ferruginata. The sequence continues at coordinate 4,736,687 of OY757218.1, forward strand.
GAACTGAACTTTTGAATAAATAGTGTAGCTTCGCACTTGTTGGCTGGATGTGAACTGAACGGCGACTGCCCGCTCCAGTGCTTTTACTTCTTCCAGGTGCTGACGCAGCAGCCCCCACTGCCGCAGTCAGAAGATGCTGACGCGGCAGACCCCGCCGTCCTGGGAACGACCGTTACCCAACGGTTCTCGCGCCTCTTATCTCTGCACGTGTGCATTCCCGAGCGACGGTTGTTATCGCCCTGGGAGCGGATGCTGACTCAGCGAGGCATATTATTACATTATTACGCGATCCTCTCCCAGGCCTTGACTCCGGAATGCCCACGTGCGAGACAACGCTATCTTCTCGTTATTCACGCAGTAGTTGCACCCAAGCGGCAAGCACGTAACGATTCTTAGCCTAGGGTTTCTTACAAACGATCCCGTTACAGGCGACCCGGCACGTCCGTGGTTACAAAATATATCGATAATACGGCGCCGTCTCGCCTGCGCGGTTACAATACGGATCGTAGTGTTTCGGGGGCTCGCTACGTGTAGTTTATGTTCTCTCCCTTTTTCCTCGATTTAGCCAAATTTAGCCCTTGATTCCGTGCGAACCCCCGTGTGCGTCGGAGCCTCGCCCCGACGCACAGAAGCGCTGCTACGACTTTGTCAGGTTAGGTTTGGGTTTGGTTTGGGTTAGGTTTGGGTTAGGTTTGGGTTACCATAAGTAAGTCATAGTTAGTCCCGCCGTTGCCTCGCGCCTTCCCGACCCCCTTCACGTTGACATTAAGACCACCGGGCAGAAGTCGGGCAGGAACAAGATCGAGACCTTGTCTTAGCGGTGATTTTACGACGAAAATTGCGCACCGCAGTGCAAACTCGCGCCCCCACGGTCACATACCCTGTATCAATATAGTGGGTCGATTCTGGTGCGCGTTGCACTTACGGATCGTCACGTTTCGGAGGATCCCGGGACGTGACAGGTTCTTTCCATCGATAATTTGCACGAATACGTGCCATTCGATGTTTCCAATCGTTGTGCATCAACGGTAGGTAAGCATACCGTTGATGCAAAACGATTGGAAATTCCGAACATCACGTATTCGTGCAAATTATCGATAGAAAGAACGATTGCGGGAGCTGGGAAGTGAATCCTTACCTAACGTTGATGCAAAACGATTGGAAACATCGAATAGCACGTATTCGTGCAAATTATCGATGGAAAGAACGATTGCGGGAGCCGGGAAGTGAATCCTTACCTACCGTCGATGCAAAACGATTGGAAACATCGAACATTACGTATTCGTGCAAATTATCGATAGAAAGAACGATGCGGGAGCTGGGAAGTGAATACTTACCTACCGTTGATGCAAAACGATTGGAAACATCGAATAGCACGTATTCGTGCAAATTATCGATGGTAAGAACGATTGCGGGAGCCGGGAAGTGAATCCTTACCTACCGTTGATGCAAAACGATTGGAAACATCGAACATTACGTATTCGTGCAAATTATCGATAGAAAGAACGATTGCGGGAGCTGGGAAGTGAATCCTTACCTACCGTCGATGCAAAACGATTGGAAACATCGAGTAGCACGAATTCGTGCCAATTATCGATAGAAAGAACAATTGCGGGAGCTGGGAAGTGAATGCTTACCTACCGTCGATGCAAAACGATTGGAAACATCGAATTGCACGTATTCGTGCAAATTATCCATAGAAAGAACGATTGCGGGAGCTGGGAAGTGAATACTTACCTACCGTCGATGCAAAACGATTGGAAACATCGAATAGCACGTATTCGTGCAAATTATCGATGGTAAGAACGATTGCGGCAGCCGGGAAGTGAATCCTTACCTACCGTTGATGCAAAACGATTGAAAACATCGAACATTACGTATTCGTGCTTATTATCGATAGAAACAACGATTGCGGGAGCTGGGAAGTGAATCCTTACCTACCGTCGATGCAAAACGATTGGAAACATCGAATAGCACGTATTCGTGCAAATTATCGATGGAAAGAACGATTGCGGGAGCCGGGAAGTGCATCCTTACCTAACGTTGATGCAAAACGATTGGAAACATCGAACATCACGTATTCGTGCCAATTATCCAATCGTTTTGCATCGACGGTAGGTAAGGATTCACTTCCCAGCTCCCACAATGGTTCTTTCCATCGATAATTTGCACGAATACGTGCCATTCGATGTTTCCAATCGTTGTGCATCAACGGTAGGTAAGCATACCGTTGATGCAAAACGATTGGAAATTCCGAACATCACGTATTCGTGCAAATTATTGATAGAAAGAACGATTGCGGGAGCTGGGAAGTGAATCCTTACCTACCGTCGATGCAAAACGATTGGAAACATCGAATAGCACGTATTCGTGCAAATTATCGATGGAAAGAACGATTGCGAGAGCCGGGAAGTGAATCCTTACCTAACGCTGATGCAAAACGATTGGAAACATCGAACATCACGTATTCGTGCAAATTATCGATAGAAAGAACGATTGCGGGAGCTGGGAAGTGAATCCTTACCTACTGTCGATGCAAAACGATTGCAAACATCGAACATTACGTATTCGTGCAAATTATCCATAGAAAGAACGTTTTCGGGAGCTGGGAAGTGAATACTTACCTACCGTTGATGCAAAACGATTGGAAACATCGAATAGCACGTATTCGTGCAAATTATCGATGGTAAGAACGATTGCGGGAGCTGGGAAGTGAATCCTTACCTACCGTCAATGCAAAACGATTGGATAATTGGCACGAATACGTGATGTTCGATGTTTCCAATCGTTTTGCCTCAACGTTAGGTAAGGATTCACTTCCCGGCTCCCGCAATCGGTCTTTCCATCGATAATTTGCACGAATACGTGCTATTCGATGTTTCCAATCGTTTTGCATCGACGGTAGGTAAGGATTCACTTCCCAGCTCCCGCAATCGTTCTTTCTATCGATAATTGGCACGAATACGTGATGTTCGATGAATTCTACTACGGACCATATCGAGAAGACGATCTGCTCATGGTTTTCGCAGGCATCGCTGGTGTATTCTCTTTGAGAAGACGATCTGCTCGAGTTATACGCACGGCTTTCCTGCACAGTAAAATTCAGTTGTCGCTATTGTTAATCAGAAACCATATCTGAATTAAATAAGCTCGATGGCTAAAATTCACCGTGCCGGTCGTAAACAACAAGTACGTCGTTTGGTGCGGGCATATTACAAACCGCTACTCACGAAGCAACATCTCTTGGGAGTGGTCACACCCCATTCCGACAGCCACAAGGAAGGATAACTCGGAACGAGTTCGCATCCCGCCTGGAAGCTCTACACCTTCGAACTACCCTCGGAGCGTCTATGCGTGGATGGCCTTCCACCTCACGATCCTCGTTACGGACCATATCACGAACGTAACAAGGCACCGCAATAATAACAACGACTACACGTATACGGTAACAAATAACTAATATACAATCGTTATTATCCCAACGTTCCCGATGCTGGTTGACTTAACCCTACCCTGGGAATAGTCACGATCAAAAATGCGAACGTACCCTACTATTTACAAATGATATCTACACGAGTACACAAGAATAAAATCATATAGTTGCGTCTCGATTGGTTCATCAAGGAATTAACGAGAACAATCAAACCAGGACGTAACAGGGCCATCAAGTTCATTCTCGCGTCGTGGATGATTCGCCGCTGATCAAGGAGGACAGGGATCTTAGGATCTCAACTTTCAAATCGACCACGGAGCCAGCATCAATTTCGCGCATATACGCGTCGATTGTTCGTAATACAGCGAATCCCGAAATAGGAGAGGGATACGCGTCAAGCATCAAGTTAAACAATTACTGCATTGATAGTAACATTAGGGGTGAGGTCAAAGTAATAAAACTCTCCAAAATCAAGGGCGGGTATCGCCATCAAGTTAAAAAATTACTGGAACAAGCAGCAACATTGAGGGAGGTCGCGGAAATAAAACTGTCCAAAATTAAGGGCGTATATTGCCATCAAAAAAAATACTGTATTGAAAGGCAGCCGCCAAAACATTTATTCACGAGTACCGACTCCATACAATTTACGCATACGGATTCCAATCCATCAACATCACACGGAGTTGACATGCGCATCTCTTAATCTGAAGAGGTGAAGGAAGTAGATGTTACGCAACGTCACACAACGAAGACACCTTGCAACCAAGGAACATCAGCAGCGAAAACACAAACCAAAAACAACACTTAAACAATTCAAGCAGACCTCAGCAAATTTCTTACAGAATTTTGCTTCCCAAGGGGGAAGGTGTCACGTCCCGGGACTGACCGGAACGTAACAATGTCTATTTATAAACCTCAAACGAATCAGCACGTTCTACACGTACTCCAAGCTATGCCTTGACTAGGATTCATTTAAGAAACACAATATAATATAGGAATATTGCCGTTGAATTGTGAACATACTGATTCGTTTATATGGTATCACTTAAAATAAGTAAAAGTCACTCACCAAAACAAACGCGGTGCGGCTATCTCAGAATTCGGCATCTGGAATCACAGATATCACAAAATCACTTATGCTGCACTGCGGTTTTAATGTTCCGTATGATTGCTCAAAAACTACAATACAAATATATTTCTTCAATTAAAATCACTTTTAAATCAAGGGGAAAAGACTTTTGAGTAACCACAATGAACCACGAAGTGACATAAGATAAGAAGGAGCGCGACCATTGATGTAAGTCGCTAACACTACCGTCTCGTTCAGAGTCGCGCAACAGACTGAGCTCTCGCTGCTGGAAGTGCATGCACAGAAGCATGGACGCCAAGTCAGCATTAAACATAAAAGTGCTGAATAAGATTAGCACGATTCCATTATCCTGCACGTCTGCATCCTGGCCTCGAGAAACTTTGTGAACAGATCAGATTGCATCTTCCCAGCGACGTACTTGTCGCAACAACATCCGTTCGCGGAGAGATGAGACTGTCGCGTCAGCATTCGTTACCACACAATGAGACTCTCGCGTCAGCATTCGTTACTATACAATGAGACTGTCGCGTCAGCATTCGTTACCACGTACAAAGTATCCAGTGACGACAGACAGTCGCCAGCTGCATCAGCACTTTATAAGAATAAAAGGAGCTGAGCAGCTACTGGAAAGTTAGTTCTGCTACGGCAGTCGGACCATACACATCGATAATCGACGTCAATCATAGTGGGTACACACAATCAGTTCTGCTTAGGCAGCCGAGAACATCACAAACAGTTCTGATCCGAGAATCAGCCAAGTAACTTCGTGTTGTTAGTTATAATTAAATCTTGTAACCCAGTGTAACTACCAAGTGATAGAATATAGTTGTTATCGTGTTCATTAGACATAGTGTTCTCTAATTCATTTACGAGTGTACCTTAAACCAGACATCGAGCTTTTCGCATTAAATAATATTTTCTGGCTGGACTCTGAATTCTATTACGAACCATAGAGAAGACGATCTGCTCGAGTTATACGCACGGCTTTCCTGCACAGTACAATTCAGTTGTCGCTATTGTTAATCAGAAACGATATCTGAATTAAATAAGCTCAATGGCCAAACCTCGTCGCGCCGGTCGTAAAGAACAAGTACGTCGTTTGGTGCGGCATATTACAAACCGCTACTGGCGAAGCAACATCTCTTGGGAGTGGTCACACCCCATTCCGACAGCCACAAGGAAGGAGAACTCGGAACGAGTTCGCATCCCGCCTGGAAGCTCTACACCTTCGAACTACCCTCGGAGCGTCTATGCGTGGATGGCCTGCCACCTCACGATCCTCGTTACGGACCATATCACGAACGTAACAAGGCACCGCAATAATAACAACGACTACACGTATACGGTAACAAATAACCAATATACAATCGTTATTATCCCAACGTTCCCGATGCTGGTTGACTTAACCCTACCCTGGGAATAGTCAAGATCAAAAATGCGAACGTACCCTACTATTTACAAACGATATCTACACAAGTACACAAGAATAAAATCATATAGTTGCGTCTCGATTGGTTCATCAAGGAATTAACGAGAACAATCAAACCAGGTCGTAACAATTGGAAACATCGAATAGCACGTATTTGTGCAAATTATCGATGGAAAGAACGATTGCGGGAGCCGGGAAGTGAATGCTTACCTATGTTACGTCCTGGTTTGATTGTTCTCGTTAATTCCTTGATGAACCAATCGAGACGCAACTATATGATTTTATTCTTGTGTACTTGTGTAGATACCGTTGTAAATAGTATGGTTCGTTCGCATTTTTGATCGTGACTATTCCCAGGGTAGGGTTAAGTCAACCAGCATCGGGAACGTTGGGATAGTAACGATTGTATATTGGTTATTTGTTACCGTATACGTGTAGTCGTTGTTATTATTGCGATGCCTTGTTACGTTCGTGATATTGTCCGTAACGAGGATCGTGAGGTGGAAGGCCATCCACGCATAGACGCTCCGAGGGTAGTTCGATGGTGTAGAGCTTCCAGGCGGGATGCGAACTCGTTCCGAGTTCTCCTTCCTTGTGGCTGTCGGAATGGGGTGTGACCACTCCCAAGAGATGTTGCTTCGTGAGTAGCGGTTTGTAATATGCCCGCACCAAACGACGTACTTGTTCTTTACGACCGGCACGGCGAGTTTTAGCCATCGAGCTTATTTAATTCAGATATGGTTTCTGATTAACAATAGCGGCAACTGAATTGTACTGTGCAGGAAAGCCGTGCGTATAACTCGAGCAGATCGTCTTCTCAAAGAGAATACACCAGCGATGCCTGCGAAAACCATGAGCAGATCGTCTTCTCGATATGGTCCGTAGTAGAATTCAGAATTCAGCCAGAAAATATTATTAAATGGAAAAGCTCGATGTCTGTTTTAAGGTACACTCGTAAATGAATTAGAGAACACTGTGTCTAATGAACATGATAACAACTATATTCTATCACTTGGTAGTTACACTGGGTTACAAGATTTAATTATAGCTAACAACACGAAGTTACTTGGCTGACTCTCGGATCAGAACTGTTTATGATGTTCTCGGCTGCCTAAGCAGAACTGACTGTGTGTACTCACTATGATTGACGTCGATTATCGATGTGTATGGTCCGACTGCCGTAGCAGAACTAACTTTCCAGTAGCTGCTCAGCTCCTTTTATTCTTATAAAGTGCTGATGCAGCTGGCGACTGTCTGTCGTCACTGGATACTTTGTACGTGGTAACGAATGCTGACGCGACAGTCTCATCTCTCCGTGAACGGATGTTGTTGCGACAAGTCCGTCGCTGGGAAGATGCAATCTGATCTGTTCACAAAGTTTCTCGAGGCCAGAATGCAGACGTGCAGGATAATGGAATCGTGCTAATCTTATTCAGCACTTCTATGTTTAATGCTGACTTGGCGTCCATACTTCTGTGCATGCACTTCCAGCAGCGAGAGCTCAGTCTGTTGCGCGACTCTGAACGAGACGGTAGTGTTAGCGACTTACATCAATGGTCGCGCTCCTTCTTATCTTATGTCACTTCGTGGTTCATTGTGGTTACTCAAAAGTCTTTTCCCCTTGATTTAAAAGTGATTTTAATTGAATAAATATATTTGTATTGTAGGTTTTGAGCAATCATACGGAACATTAAAACCGCAGTGCAGCATAAGTGATTTTGTGATATCTGTGATTCCAGATGCCGAATTCTGAGATAGCCGCACCGCGTTTGTTTTGGTGAGTGACTTTTACTTATTTTAAGTGATACCATATAAACGAATCAGTATGTTCACAATTCAACGGCAATATTCCTATATTATATTGTGTTTCTTAATTGAATCCTAGTCAAGGCATAGCTTGGAGTACGTGTAGAACGTGCTGATTCGTTTGAGGTTTATAAATAGACATTGTTACGCTCCGGTCAGTCCCGGGACGTGACACCTAACGTTGATGCAAAACGATTGGAAATTTCGAACATCACGTATTCGTGCATATTATCGATAGAAAGAACGATTGCGGGAGCTGGGAAGTGAATCCTTACCTACCGTCGAGGCAAAACGATTGGAAACATCGAACATTACGTATTCCTGCAAATTATCGATAGAAAGAACGATGCGGGAGCTGGGAAGTGAATCCTTACCTACCGTCGATGCAAAACTATTGGAAACATCGAATAGCACGTATTCGTGCAAATTATCGATGGAAAGAACGATTGCGGGAGCCGGGAAGTGAATGCTTACCTAACGTTGATGCAAAACGATTGGAAACATCGAACATAACGTATTCGTGCAAATTATCGATAGAAAGAACGATTGCGGGAGCTGGGAAGTGAATCCTTACCTACCGTCGATGCAAAACGATTGCAAACATCGAATAGCACGTATTCGTGCAAATTATCCATAGAAAGAACGATTGCGGGAGCTGGGAAGTGAATACTTACCTAACGTTGATGCAAAACGATTGGAAACATCGAACACCACGTATTCGTGCAAATTATCGATGGAAAGAACGATTGCGGGAGCCATGAAGTGAATCCTTACCTAACGTTGATGCAAAACGATTGGAAACATCGAACATCACGTATTCGTGCAAATTATCGATAGAAAGAACGATTGCGGGAGCTGGGAAGTGAATCCTTACCTACCGTCGATGCAAAACGATTGCAAACATCGAATAGCACGTATTCGTGCAAATTATCCATAGAAAGAACGATTGCGGGAGCTGTGAAGAGAATACTTACCTACCGTTGATGCAAAACGATTGGAAACATCGAATAGCACGTATTCGTGCAAATTATCGATGGAAAGAACGATTGCGGGAGCCGGGAAGTGAATCCTTACCTACCGTTGATGCAAAACGATTCGATAATTGGCACGAATACGTGATATTCGATGTTTCCAATCGTTTTGCATCGACGGTAGGTAAGGATTCACTTCCCAGCTCCCGCAATCGTACTTTCCATCGATAATTTGCACGAATACGTGCCATTCGATGTTTCCAATCGTTTTGCATCGACGGTAGGTATGGATTCACTTCCCAGCTCCCGCAATCGTTCTTTCTATCGATAATTTGCACGAATACGTTATGTTCGATGTTTCCAATCGTTTTGCATTAACGTTAGGTAAGCATTCACTTCCCGGCTCCCGCAATCGTTCTTTCCATCGATAATTTGCACGAATACGTGCTATTCGATGTTTCCAATCGTTTTGCATCGACGGTAGGTAAGGATTCACTTCCCAACTCCCGCAATCGTTCTTTCTATCGATAATTTGCACGAATACGTAATGTTCGATGTTTCCAATCGTTTTGCATCGACGGTAGGTAAGGATTCACTTCCCAGCTCCCGCAATCGTTCTTTCCATCGATAATTTGCACGAATACGTGCCATTCGATGTTTCCAATCGTTTTGCATCAACGGTAGGTAAGCATACCGTTGATGCAAAACGATTGGAAATTTCGAACATCACGTATTCGTGCAAATTATCGATAGAAAGAACGATTGCGGGAGCTGGGAAGTGAATCCTTACCTACCGTCGATGCAAAACGATTGCAAACATCGAATAGCACGTATTCGTGCAAATTATCCATAGAAAGAACGATTGCGGGAGCTGGGAAGTGAATACTTACCTACCGTTGATGCAAAACGATTGGAAACATCGAAAAGCACGTATTCGTGCAAATTATCGATGGAAAGAACGATTGCGGGAGCCGGGAAGTGAATCCTTACCTACCGTTGATGCAAAACGATTGGATAATTGGCACGAATACGTGATATTCGATGTTTCCAATCGTTTTGCATCGACGGTAGGTGTTACGTCCTGGGTTGATTGTTCTCGTTAATTCCTTGATGAACCAATCGAGACGCAACTAGATGATTTTATTCTTGTGTACTTGTGTAGATATCGTTTGTAAATAGTAGGGTACGTTCGCATTTTTGATCGTGACTATTCCCAGGGTAGGGTTAAGTCAACCAGCATCGGGAACGTTGGGATAATAACGATTGTATATTGGATATTTGTTACCGTATACGTGTAGTCGTTGTTATTATTGCGGTGCCTTGTTACGTTCGTGATATGGTCCGTAACGAGGATCGTGAGGTGGAAGGCCATCCACGCATAGACGCTCCGAGGGTAGTTCGATGGTGTAGAGCTTCCAGGCGGGATGCGAACTCGTTCCGAGTTCTCCTTCCTTGTGGCTGTCGGAATGGGGTGTGACCACTCCCAAGAGATGTTGCTTCGTGAGTAGCGGTTTGTAATATGCCCGCACCAAACAACGAACTTGTTCTTTACGACCGGCGCGACGAGGTTTGGCCATTGAGCTTATTTAATTCAGATATGGTTTCTGATTAACAATAGCGACAACTGAATTGTACTGTGCAGGAAAGCCGTGCGTGTAACTCGAGCAGATCGTCTTCTCAAAGAGAATACACCAGCGATGACTGCGAAAACCATGAGCAAATCGTCTTCTCTATGGTTCGTAATAGAATTCAGAGTCCAGCCAGAAAATATTATTTAATGCGAACAGCTCGATGTCTGGTTTAAGGTACACTCGTAAAAGAATTAGAGAACACTGTGTCTAATGAACATGATAACAATTATATTATATCACTTGGTAGTTACACTGGGTTACAAGATTTAATTATAACTAACAACACGAAGTTACTTGGCTGACTCTTGGATCAGAACTGTTTGTGATGTTCTCGGCTGCCTAAGCAGAACTGACTGTGTGTACTCACTATGATTGACATCGATTATCGATGTGTATGGTCCGACTGCCGTAGCAGAACTGAATTTCCAGTAGCTGCTCAGCTCCTTTTATTCTTATAAAGTGCTGATGCAGCTGGCGACTGTCTGTCGTCACTGGATACTTTGTACGTGGTAACGAATGGTGACGCGACAGTCTCATTGTGTGGTAACGAATGCTGACGCGACAGTCTCATCTCTCCGCGAACGGATGTTGTTGCGATAAGTCCGTCGCTGGGAAGATGCAATCTGATCTGTTCACAAAGTTTCTCGAGGCCAGAATGCAGACGTGCAGGATAATGGAATCGTGCTAATCTTATTCAGCACTTCTATGTTTAATGCTGACTTGGCGTCCATACTTCTGTGCATGCACTTCCAGCAGCGAGAGCTCAGTCTGTTGCGCGACTCTGAACGAGACGGTAGTGTTAGCGACTTACATCAATGGTCGAGCTCCTTCTTATCTTATGTCACTTCGTGGTTCATTGTGGTTACTCAAAAGTCTTTTCCCCTTGATTTAAAAGTGATTTTAATTGAATAAATATATTTGTATTGTAGTTTTTGAGCAATCATACGGAACATTAAAACCGCAGTGCAGCATAAGTGATTTTGTGATATCTGTGATTCCAGATGCCGAATTCTGAGATAGCCGCACCGCGTTTGTTTTGGTGAGTGACTTTTACTTATTTTAAGTGATACCATATAAACGAATCAGTATGTTCACAATTCAACGGCAATATTCCTATATTATATTGTGTTTCATAATTGAATCCTAGTCAAGGCATAGCTTGGAGTACGTGTAGAACGTGCTGATTCGTTTGAGGTTTATAAATAGACATTGTTACGTTCCGGTCAGTCCCGGGACGTGACATAGGTAATGATTCACTTCCCAGCTCCCGCAATCGTTCTTTCCATCGATAATTTGCACGAATACGTAATGTTCGATGTTTCCAATCGTTTTGCATCGACGGTAGGTAAGGATTCACTTCCCAGCTCCCGCAATCGTTCTTTCCATCGATAATTTGCACGAATACATGCTATTCGATGTTTCCAATCGTTTTGCATCGACGGTAGGTAAGGATTCACTTCCCAGCTCCCGCAATCGTTCTTTCTATCGATAATTTGCACGAATACGTAATGTTCGATGTTTCCAATCGTTTTGCATCGACGGTAGGTAAGGATTCACTTCCCAGCTCCCGCAATCGTTCTTTCCATCGATAATTTGCACGAATACGTGCCATTCGATGTTTCCAATCGTTTTGCATCGTCGGTAGGTAAGGATTCACTTCCCAGCTCCCGCAATCGTTCTTTCTATCGATAATTTGCACGAATACGTGATGTTCGATGTTTCCAATCGTTTTGCATCAACGGTAGGTAAGCATTCACTTCCCGGCTCCCGCAATCGTTCTTTCCATCGATAATTTGCACGAATACGTGCTATTCGATGTTTCCAATCGTTTTGCATCGACGGTAGGTAAGGATTCTCTTCCCAGCTCCCGCAATCGTTCTTTCCATCGATAATTTGCACGAATACGTGCTATTCGATGTTTCCAATCGTTTTGCATCGACGGTTGGTAAGGATTCACTTCCCAGCTCCCGCAATCGTTCTTTCTATCGATAATTTGGACGAATACGTGATGTTCGATGTTTCCAATCGTTTTGCATCAACGGTAGGTATGGATTCACTTCCCGGCTCCCGCAATCGTTCTTTCCATCGATAATTTGCACGAATACGTGCTATTCGATGTTTCCAATCGTTTTACATCAACGGTATGTAAGTATTCACTTCCCAGCTCCCGCAATCCTTCTTTCTATGGATAATTTGCACGAATACGTGCTATTCGATGTTTGCAATCGTTTTGCATCGACGGTAGGTAAGGATTCACTTCCCAGCTCCCGTAATCGTTCTTTCTATCGATAATTTGCACGAATACGTTATGTTCGATGGTTCCAATCGTTTTGCATCAACGTTAGGTAAGCATTCACTTCCCGGCTCCCGCATTCGTTCTTTCCAACGATAATTTGCACGAATACGTGCTATTCGATGTTTCCAATCGTTTTGCATCGACGGTTGGTAAGGATTCACTTCCCAGCTCCCGCAATCGTTCTTTCTATCGATAATTTGCACGAATACGTAATGTTCGATGTTGCCAATCGTTTTGCATCGACGGCAGGTAAGGATTCACTTCCCAGCTCCCGCAATCGTTCTTTCCATCGATAATTTGCACGAATACGTGCCATTCGATGTTTCCAATCGTTGTGCATCAACGGTAGGTAAGCATACCGTTGATGCAAAACGATTGGAAATTCCGGACATCACGTATTCGTGCAAATTATCGATAGAAAGAACGATTGCGGGAGCTGGGAAGTGAATCCTTACCTATCCTTGATGCAAAACGATTGAAAACATCGAACATTACGTATTCGTGCTAATTATCGATAGAAAGAACGATTGCGGGAGCTGAGAAGTGAATCCTTACCTACCGTCGATGCAAAACGAATGGAAACATCGAATAGCACGTATTCGTGCAAATTATCGATGGAAAGAACGATTGCGGGAGCCGGGAAGTGAATCCTTACCTAACGTTGATGCAAAACGATTGCATCGTTTTGCATCGTCGGTAGGTAAGGATTCACTTCCCAGCTCCCGCAATCGTTCTTTCTATCGATAATTTGCACGAATACGTGATGTTCGATGTTTCCAATCGTTTTGCATCAACGGTAGGTAAGCATTCACTTCCCGGCTCCCGCAATCGTTCTTTCCATCGATAATTTGCACGAATACGTGCTATTCGATGTTTCCAATCGTTTTGCATCGACGGTAGGTAAGGATTCTCTTCCCAGCTCCCGCAATCGTTCTTTCCATCGATAATTTGCACGAATACGTGCTATTCGATGTTTCCTATCGTGTTGCATCAACCGTAGGTAAGTATTCACTTCCCAGCTCCCACAATCGTTCTTTCTATGGATAATTTGCACGAATACGTGATGTTCGAAATTTCCAATCGTTTTGCATCAACGGTAGGTAAAGATTCACTTCCCGGCTCCCGCAATCGTTCTTTCCATCGATAATTTGCACGAATACGTGCTATTCGATGTTTCCAATCGTTTTGCATCGACGGTTGGTAAGGATTCACTTCCCAGCTCCCGCAATCGTTCTTTCTATCGATAATTTGGACGAATACGTGATGTTCGATGTTTCCAATCGTTTTGCATCAACGGTAGGTATGGATTCACTTCCCGGCTCCCGCAATCGTTCTTTCCATCGATAATTTGCACGAATACGTGCTATTCGATGTTTCCAATCGTTTTACATCAACGGTATGTAAGTATTCACTTCCCAGCTCCCGCAATCCTTCTTTCTATGGATAATTTGCACGAATACGTGCTATTCGATGTTTGCAATCGTTTTGCATCGACGGTAGGTAAGGATTCACTTCCCAGCTCCCGTAATCGTTCTTTCTATCGATAATTTGCACGAATACGTTATGTTCGATGGTTCCAATCGTTTTGCATCAACGTTAGGTAAGCATTCACTTCCCGGCTCCCGCATTCGTTCTTTCCAACGATAATTTGCACGAATACGTGCTATTCGATGTTTCCAATCGTTTTGCATCGACGGTTGGTAAGGATTCACTTCCCAGCTCCCGCAATCGTTCTTTCTATCGATAATTTGCACGAATACGTAATGTTCGATGTTTCCAATCGTTTTGCATCGACGGCAGGTAAGGATTCACTTCCCAGCTCCCGCAATCGTTCTTTCCATCGATAATTTGCACGAATACGTGCCATTCGATATTTCCAATCGTTGTGCATCAACGGTAGGTAAGCATACCGTTGATGCAAAACGATTGGAAATTCCGGACATCACGTATTCGTGCAAATTATCGATAGAAAGAACGATTGCGGGAGCTGGGAAGTGAATCCTTACCTATCCTTGATGCAAAACGATTGAAAACATCGAACATTACGTATTCGTGCTAATTATCGATAGAAAGAACGATTGCGGGAGCTGAGAAGTGAATCCTTACCTACCGTCGATGCAAAACGAATGGAAACATCGAATAGCACGTATTCGTGCAAATTATCGATGGAAAGAACGATTGCGGGAGCCGGGAAGTGAATCCTTACCTAACGTTGATGCAAAACGATTGGAAACATCGAACATCACGTATTCGTGCAAATTATCGATAGAAAGAACGATTGCGGGAGCTGGGAAGTGAATCCTTACCTACAGTCGATGCAAAACGATTGTAAACATCGAACATTACGTATTCGTGCAAATTATCCATAGAAAGAACGTTTGCGGGAGCTGGGAAGTGAATACTTACCTACCGTTGATGCAAAACGATTGGAAACATCGAATAGCACGTATTCGTGCAAATTATCGATGGTAAGAACGATTGCGGGAGCCGGGATGTGAATCCTTACCTACCGTTGATGCAAAACGATTGAAAACATCGAACATTACGTATTCGTGCTAATTATCGATAGAAACAACGATTGCGGTAGCTGGGAAGTGAATCCTTACCTACAGTCGATGCAAAACGATTGCAAACATCGAACATTACGTATTGGTGCAAATTATCCATAGAAAGAACGGTTGCGGGAGCTGGGAAGTGAATACTTACCTACCGTTGATGCAAAACGATTGGAAACATCGAATAGCACGTATTCGTGCAAATTATCGATGGTAAGAACGATTGCGGGAGCCGGGAAGTGAATCCTTACCTACCGTTGATGCAAAACGAATGAAAACATCGAATGGCACGTATTCGTGCAAATTATCGATGGAAAGAACGATTGCGGGAGCTGGGAAGTGAATCCTTACCTACCGTCGATGCAAAACGATTGGAAACATCGAGTAGCACGAATTCGTGCCAATTATCGATAGAAAGAACGATTGCGGGAGCTGGGAAGTGAATCCTTACCTACCGTCGATGCAAAACGATTGGAAACATCGAATTGCACGTATTCGTGCAAATTATCCATAGAAAGAACAATTGCGGGAGCTGGGAAGTGAATACTTACCTACCGTCGATGCAAAACGATTGGAAACATCGAATAGCACGTATTCGTACAAATTATCGATGGAAAGAACGATTGCGGGAGCCGGGAAGTGAATCCTTACCTAACGTTGATGCAAAACGATTGGAAACATCGAACATCACGTATTCGTGCAAATTATCGATGGAAAGAACGATTGCGGGAGCCGGGAAGTGAATCCTTACCTAGAGTTGATGCAAAACGATTGGAAACATCGAACATCACGTATTCGTTCAAATTATCGATAGAAAGAACGATTGCGGGAGCTGGGAAGTGAATCCTTACCTACAGTCGATGCAAAACGATTGTAAACATCGAACATTACGTATTCGTGCAAATTATCCATAGAAAGAACGTTTGCGGGAGCTGGGAAGTGAATACTTACCTACCGTTGATGCAAAACGATTGGAAACATCGAATAGCACGTATTCGTGCAAATTATCGATGGTAAGAACGATTGCGGGAGCCGGGATGTGAATCCTTACCTACCGTTGATGCAAAACGATTGAAAACATCGAACATTACGTATTCGTGCTAATTATCGATAGAAACAACGATTGCGGGAGCTGGGAAGTGAATCCTTACCTACAGTCGATGCAAAACGATTGCAAACATCGAACATTACGTATTGGTGCAAATTATCCATAGAAAGAACGATTGCGGGAGCTGGGAAGTGAATACTTACCTACCGTTGATGCAAAACGATTGGAAACATCGAATAGCACATATTCGTGCAAATTATCGATGGTAAGAACGATTGCGGGAGCCGGGAAGTGAATCCTTACCTACCGTTGATGCAAAACGAATGAAAACATCGAATGGCACGTATTCGTGCAAATTATCGATGGAAAGAACGATTGCGGGAGCTGGGAAGTGAATCCTTACCTACCGTCGATGCAAAAGGATTGGAAACATCGAGTAGCACGAATTCGTGCCAATTATCGATAGAAAGAACGATTGCGGGAGCTGGGAAGTGAATCCTTACCTACCGTCGATGCAAAACGATTGGAAACATCGAATTGCACGTATTCGTGCAAATTATCCATAGAAAGAACAATTGCGGGAGCTGGGAAGTGAATACTTACCTACCGTCGATGCAAAACGATTGGAAACATCGAATAGCACGTATTCGTACAAATTATCGATGGAAAGAACGATTGCGGGCGCCGGGAAGTGAATCCTTACCTAACGTTGATGCAAAACGATTGGAAACATCGAACATCACGTATTCGTGCAAATTATCGATAGAAAGAACGATTGCGGGAGCTGGGAAGTGAATCCTTACCTAACGTTGATGCAAAACGATTGCAAACATCGAACATTACGTATTTGTGCAAATTATCCATAGAAAGAACGTTTGCGGGAGCTGGGAAGTGAATACTTACCTACCGTTGATGCAAAACGATTGGAAACATCGAATAGCACGTATTCGTGCAAATTATCGACGGTAAGAACGATTGCGGGAGCCGGGAAGTGAATCCTTACCTAGCGTTGATGCAAAACGATTGAAAACATCGAACATTACGTATTCGTGCTAATTATCGATAGAAACAAAGATTGCGGGAGCTGGGAAGTGAATCCTTACCTACAGTCGATGCAAAACGATTGCAAACATCGAACATTACGTATTCGTGCAAATTATCCACAGAAAGAACGATTGCGGGAGCTGGGAAGTGAATACTTACCTACCGTTGATGCAAAACGATTGGAAACATCGAATAGCACGTATTCGTGCAAATTATCGACGGTAAGAACGATTGCGGGAGCCGGGAAGTGAATCCTTACCTACCGTTGATGCAAAACGATTGGAAACATCGAACATTACGTATTCGTGCAAATTATCGATAGAAAGAACGATTGCGGGAGCTGGGAAGTGAATCCTTACCTACCGTTGATGCAAAACGAATGAAAACATCGAATGGCACGTATTCGTGCAAATTATCGATGGAAAGAACGATTGCGGGAGCTGGGAAGTGAATCCTTACCTACCGTCGATGCAAAACGATTGGAAACATCGAGTAGCACGAATTCGTGCCAATTATCGATAGAAAGAACGATTGCGGGAGCTGGGAAGTGAATCCTTACCTACCGTCGATGCAAAACGATTGGAAACATCGAATTGCACGTATTCGTGCAAATTATCGATGGTAAGAACGATTGCGGGAGCCGGGAAGTGAATCCTTACCTACCGTTGATGCAAAACGATTGCAAACATCGAACATTACGTATTCGTGCAAATTATCGATAGAAAGAACGATTGCGGGAGCTGGGAAGTGAATCCTTACCTACCGTTGATGCAAAACGAATGAAAACATCGAATGGCACGTATTCGTGCAAATTATCGATGGAAAGAACGATTGCGGGAGCTGGGAAGTGAATCCTTACCTACAGTCGATGCAAAACGATTGGAAACATCGAATAGCACGTATTCGTGCAAATTATCGATGGAAAGAACGATTGCGGGAGCCGGGAAGTGAATCCTTACCTAACGTTGATGCAAAACGATTGGAAACATCGAACATCACGTATTCGTGCAAATTATCGATAGAAAGAACGATTGCGGGAGCTGGGAAGTGAATCCTTACCTACAGTCGATGCAAAACGATTGTAAACATCGAACATCACGTATTCGTGCAAATTATCGATAGAAAGAACGATTGCGGGAGCTGGGAAGTGAATCCTTACCTAACGTTGATGCAAAACGATTGCAAACATCGAACATTACGTATTCGTGCAAATTATCCATAGAAAGAACGTTTGCGGGAGCTGGGAAGTGAATACTTACCTACCGTTGATGCAAAACGATTGGAAACATCGAATAGCACGTATTCGTGCAAATTATCGACGGTAAGAACGATTGCGGGAGCCGGGAAGTGAATCCTTACCTACCGTTGATGCAAAACGATTGAAAACATCGAACATTACGTATTCGTGCTAATTATCGATAGAAACAACGATTGCGGGAGCTGGGAAGTGAATCCTTACCTACCGTCGATGCAAAACGATTGAAAACATCGAATAGCACGTATTCGTGCAAATTATCGATGGAAAGAACGATTGCGGGAGCCGGGAAGTGCATCCTTACCTAACGTTGATGCAAAACGATTGGAGACATCGAACATCACGTATTCGTGCCAATTATCCAATCGTTTTGCATCGACGGTAGGTAAGGATTCACTTCCCAGCTCCCGCAATGGTTCTTTCCATCGATAATTTGCACGAATACGTGCCATTCGATGTTTCCAATCGTTGTGCATCAACGGTAGGTAAGCATACCGTTGATGCAAAACGATTGGAAATTCCGGACATCACGTATTCGTGCAAATTATCGATAGAAAGAACGATTGCGGGAGCTGGGAAGTGAATCCTTACCTATCCTTGATGCAAAACGATTGAAAACATCGAACATTACGTATTCGTGCTAATTATCGATGGTAAGAACGATTGCGGGAGCCGGGAAGTGAATCCTTACCTACCGTTGATGCAAAACGATTGGAAACATCGAACATTACGTATTCGTGCAAATTATCGATAGAAAGAACGATTGCGGGAGCTGGGAAGTGAATCCTTACCTACCGTTGATGCAAAACGAATGAAAACATCGAATGGCACGTATTCGTGCAAATTATCGATGGAAAGAACGATTGCGGGAGCTGGGAAGTGAATCCTTACCTACCGTCGATGCAAAATGATTGGAAACATCGAGTAGCACGAATTCGTGCCAATTATCGATAGAAAGAACGATTGCGGGAGCTGGGAAGTGAATCCTTACCTACCGTCGATGCAAAACGATTGGAAACATCGAATTGCACGTATTCGTGCAAATTATCGATGGTAAGAACGATTGCGGGAGCCGGGAAGTGAATCCTTACCTACCGTTGATGCAAAACGATTGGAAACATCGAACATTACGTATTCGTGCAAATTATCGATAGAAAGAACGATTGCGGGAGCTGGGAAGTGAATCCTTACCTACCGTTGATGCAAAACGATTGGAAACATCGAATAGCACGTATTCGTGCAAATTATCGATGGTAAGAACGATTGCGGGAGCCGGGAAGTGAATCCTTACCTACCCTTGATGCAAAACGATTGGAAACATCGAGTAGCACGAATGCGTGCCACTTATCGATAGAAAGAACGATTGCGGGAGCTGGGAAGTGAATCCTTACCTACCGTCGATGCAAAACGATTGGAAACATCGAATTGCACGTATTCGTGCAAATTATCGATGGTAAGAACGATTGCGGGAGCCGGGAAGTGAATCCTTACCTACCGTTGATGCAAAACGATTGCAAACATCGAACATTACGTATTCGTGCAAATTATCGATAGAAAGAACGATTGCGGGAGCTGGGAAGTGAATCCTTACCTACAGTCGATGCAAAACGATTGCAAACATCGAACATTACGTATTCGTGCAAATTATCCATAGAAAGAACTATTGCGGGAGCTGGGAAGTGAATCCTTACCTACCGTCGATGCAAAACGATTGGAAACATCGAATAGCACGTATTCGTGCAAATTATCGATGGAAAGAACGATTGCGGGAGCCGGGAAGTGCATCCTTACCTAACGTTGATGCAAAACGATTGGAAACATCGAACATCACGTATTCGTGCAAATTATCGATAGAAAGAACGATTGCGGGATCTGGGAAGTGAATCCTTACCTACAGTCGATGCAAAACTGTTGCAAACATCGAACATTACGTATTCGTGCAAATTATCCATAGAAAGAACGTTTGCGGGAGCTGGGAAGTGAATACTTACCTACCTTTGATGCAAAACAATTGGAAACATCGAATAGCACGTATTCGTGCAAATTATCGACGGTAAGAACGATTGCGGGAGCCGGGAAGTGAATCCTTACCTACCGTTGATGCAAAACGATTGCAAACATCGAACATTACGTATTCGTGCAAATTATCCATAGAAAGAACGTTTGCGGGAGCTGGGAAGTGAATACTTACCTACCGTTGATGCAAAACAATTGGAAACATCGAATAGCACGTATTCGTGCAAATTATCGACGGTAAGAACGATTGCGGGAGCCGGGAAGTGAATCCTTACCTACCGTTGATGCAAAACGATTGAAAACATCGAACATTACGTATTCGTGGTAATTATCGATAGAAAGAGCGATTGCGGGAGCTGGGAAGTGAATCCTTACCTACCGTCGATGCAAAACGATTGGAAACATCGAATAGCACGTATTCGTGCAAATTATCGATGGAAAGAACGATTGCGGGAGCCGGGAAGTGAATCCTTACCTAACGTTGATGCAAAACGATTGGAAACATCGAACATCACGTATTCGTGCAAATTATCGATAGAGAGAACGATTGCGGGAGCTGGGAAGTGAATCCTTACCTACAGTCGATGCAAAACGATTGCAAACATCGAACATTACGTATTCGTGCAAATTATCCATAGAAAGAACGTTTGCGGGAGCTGGGAAGTGAATACTTACCTACCGTTGATGCAAAACGATTGGAAACATCGAATAGCACGTATTCGTGCAAATTATCGATGGTAAGAACGATTGCGGGAGCCGGGAAGTGAATCCTTACCTACCGTTGATGCAAAACGATTGAAAACATCGAACATTACGTATTCGTGCTAATTATCGATAGAAACAACGATTGCGGGAGCTGGGAAGTGAATCCTTACCTACCGTTGATGCAACACGATTGAAAACATCGAACATTACGTATTCGTGCTAATTATCGATAGAAAGAACGATTGCGGGAGCTGGGAAGTGAATTCTTACCTACCGTCGATGCAAAACGATTGGAAACATCGAATAGCACGTATTCGTGCAAATTATCGATGGAAAGAACGATTGCGGGAGCCGGGAAGTGAATCCTTACCTAACGTTGATGCAAAACGATTGAAAACATCGAACATTACGTATTCGTGCTAATTATCGATAGAAACAACGATTGCGGGAGCTGGGAAGTGAATCCTTACCTACAGTCGATGCAAAACGATTGCAAACATCGAACATTACGTATTCGTGCAAATTATCCATAGAAAGAACGTTTGCCGGAGCTGGGAAGTGAATACTTACCTACCGTTGATGCAAAACGATTGGAAACATCGAATAGCACGTATTCGTGCAAATTATCGATGGTAAGAACGATTGCGGGAGCCGGGAAATGAATCCTTACCTAACGTTGATGCAAAACGATTGGAAACATCGAACATCACGTATTCGTGCAAATTATCGATAGAAACAACGATTGCGGGAGCTGGGAAGTGAATCCTTACCTACCGTCGATGCAAAACGATTGGAAACATCGAATAGCACGTACTCGTGCAAATTATCGATGGAAAGAACGATTGCGGGAGCCGGGAAGTGCATCCTTACCTATCCTTGATGCAAAACGATTGAAAACATCGAACATTACGTATTCGTGCTAATTATCGATGGTAAGAACGATTGCGGGAGCCGGGAAGTGAATCCTTACCTACCGTTGATGCAAAACGATTGGAAACATCGAACATTACGTATTCGTGGTAATTATCGATAGAAAGAACGATTGCGGGAGCTGGGAAGTGAATCCTTACCTACCGTCGATGCAAAACGATTGGAAACATCGAATAGCACGTATTCGTGCAAATTATCGATGGTAAGAACGATTGCGGGAGCCGGGAAGTGAATCCTTACCTACCGTTGATGCAAAACGATTGAAAACATCGAACATTACGTATTCGTGGTAATTATCGATAGAAAGAACGATTGCGGGAGCTGGGAAGTGAATCCTTACCTACCGTCGATGCAAAACGATTGGAAACATCGAATAGCACGTATTCGTGCAAATTATCGATGGAAAGAACGATTGCGGGAGCCGGGAAGTGAATCCTTACCTAACGTTGATGCAAAACGATTGGAAACATCGAACATCACGTATTCGTGCAAATTATCGATAGAAAGAACGATTGCGGGAGCTGGGAAGTGAATCCTTACCTACCGTTGATGCAAAACGATTGAAAACATCGAACATTACGTATTCGTGGTAATTATCGATAGAAAGAACGATTGCGGGAGCTGGGAAGTGAATCCTTACCTACCGTCGATGCAAAACGATTGGAAACATCGAATAGCACGTATTCGTGCAAATTATCGATGGAAAGAACGATTGCGGGAGCCGGGAAGTGAATCCTTACCTAACGTTGATGCAAAACGATTGGAAACATCGAACATCACGGATTCGTGCAAATTATCGATAGAGAGAACGATTGCGGGAGCTGGGAAGTGAATCCTTACCTACAGTCGATGCAAAACGATTGGAAACATCGAACATTACGTATTCGTGCAAATTATCCATAGAAAGAACGTTTGCGGGAGCTGGGAAGTGAATACTTACCTACCGTTGATGCAAAACGATTGGAAACATCGAATAGCACATATTCGTGCAAATTATCGATGGTAAGAACGATTGCGGGAGCCGGGAAGTGAATCCTTACCTACCGTTGATGCAAAACGATTGAAAACATCGAACATTACGTATTCGTGCTAATTATCGATAGAAACAACGATTGCGGGAGCTGGGAAGTGAATCCTTACCTACCGTTGATGCAAAACGATTGAAAACATCGAACATTACGTATTCGTGCTAATTATCGATAGAAAGAACGATTGCGGGAGCTGGGAAGTGAATCCTTACCTACCGTCGATGCAAAACGATTGGAAACATCGAATAGCACGTATTCGTGCAAATTATCGATGGAAAGAACGATTGCGGGAGCCGGGAAGTGAATCCTTACCTAACGTTGATGCAAAACGATTGGAAACATCGAACATCACGTATTCGTGCAAATTATCGATAGAAAGAACGATTGCGGGAGCTGGGAAGTGAATCCTTACCTACAGTCGATGCAAAACGATTGCAAACATCGAACATTACGTATTCGTGCAAATTATCCATAGAAAGAACGATTGCGGGAGCTGGGAAGTGAATACTTACCTACCGTTGATGCAAAACGATTGGAAACATCGAATAGCACGTATTCGTGCAAATTATCGATGGTAAGAACGATTGCGGGAGCCGGGAAGTGAATCCTTACCTACCGTTGATGCAAAACGATTGGAAACATCGAACATTACGTATTCGTGCAAATTATCGATAGAAAGAACGATTGCGGGAGCTGGGAAGTGAATCCTTACCTACCGTTGATGCAAAACGAATGAAAACATCGAATGGCACGTATTCGTGCAAATTATCGATGGAAAGAACGATTGCGGGAGCTGGGAAGTGAATCCTTACCTACCGTCGATGCAAAACGATTGGAAACATCGAGTAGCACGAATTCGTGCCAATTATCGATAGAAAGAACGATTGCGGGAGCTGGGAAGTGAATCCTTACCTACCGTCGATGCAAAACGATTGGAAACATCGAATTGCACGTATTCGTGCAAATTATCGATGGTAAGAACGATTGCGGGAGCCTGGAAGTGAATCCTTACCTACCGTTGATGCAAAACGATTGGAAACATCGAACATTACGTATTCGTGCAAATTATCGATAGAAAGAACGATTGCGGGAGCTGGGAAGTGAATCCTTACCTACAGTCGATGCAAAACGATTGCAAACATCGAACATTACGTATTCGTGCAAATTATCCATAGAAAGAACGTTTGCCGGAGCTGGGAAGTGAATACTTACCTACCGTTGATGCAAAACGATTGGAAACATCGAATAGCACGTATTCGTGCAAATTATCGATGGTAAGAACGATTGCGGGAGCCGGGAAGTGAATCCTTACCTAACGTTGATGCAAAACGATTGGAAACATCGAACATCACGTATTCGTGCAAATTATCGATAGAAACAACGATTGCGGGAGCTGGGAAGTGAATCCTTACCTACCGTCGATGCAAAACGATTGGAAACATCGAATAGCACGTACTCGTGCAAATTATCGATGGAAAGAACGATTGCGGGAGCCGGGAAGTGCATCCTTACCTATCCTTGATGCAAAACGATTGAAAACATCGAACATTACGTATTCGTGCTAATTATCGATGGTAAGAACGATTGCGGGAGCCGGGAAGTGAATCCTTACCTACCGTTGATGCAAAACGATTGGAAACATCGAACATTACGTATTCGTGGTAATTATCGATAGAAAGAACGATTGCGGGAGCTGGGAAGTGAATCCTTACCTACCGTCGATGCAAAACGATTGGAAACATCGAATAGCACGTATTCGTGCAAATTATCGATGGTAAGAACGATTGCGGGAGCCGGGAAGTGAATCCTTACCTACCGTTGATGCAAAACGATTGAAAACATCGAACATTACGTATTCGTGGTAATTATCGATAGAAAGAACGATTGCGGGAGCTGGGAAGTGAATCCTTACCTACCGTCGATGCAAAACGATTGGAAACATCGAATAGCACGTATTCGTGCAAATTATCGATGGAAAGAACGATTGCGGGAGCCGGGAAGTGAATCCTTACCTAACGTTGATGCAAAACGATTGGAAACATCGAACATCACGTATTCGTGCAAATTATCGATAGAAAGAACGATTGCGGGAGCTGGGAAGTGAATCCATACCTAACGTTGATGCAAAACGATTGCAAACATCGAACATTACGTATTCGTGCAAATTATCCATAGAAAGAACGTTTGCGGGAGCTGGGAAGTGAATACTTACCTACCGTTGATGCAAAACGATTGGAAACATCGAATAGCACGTATTCGTGCAAATTATCGACGGTAAGAACGATTGCGGGAGCCGGGAAGTGAATCCTTACCTACCGTTGATGCAAAACGATTGAAAACATCGAACATTACGTATTCGTGCTAATTATCGATAGAAACAACGATTGCGGGAGCTGGGAAGTGAATCCTTACCTACCGTCGATGCAAAACGATTGAAAACATCGAATAGCACGTATTCGTGCAAATTATCGATGGAAAGAACGATTGCGGGAGCCGGGAAGTGCATCCTTACCTAACGTTGATGCAAAACGATTGGAAACATCGAACATCACGTATTCGTGCCAATTATCCAATCGTTTTGCATCGACGGTAGGTAAGGATTCACTTCCCAGCTCCCGCAATGGTTCTTTCCATCGATAATTTGCACGAATACGTGCCATTCGATGTTTCCAATCGTTGTGCATCAACGGTAGGTAAGCATACCGTTGATGCAAAACGATTGGAAATTCCGGACATCACGTATTCGTGCAAATTATCGATAGAAAGAACGATTGCGGGAGCTGGGAAGTGAATCCTTACCTATCCTTGATGCAAAACGATTGAAAACATCGAACATTACGTATTCGTGCTAATTATCGATGGTAAGAACGATTGCGGGAGCCGGGAAGTGAATCCTTACCTACCGTTGATGCAAAACGATTGGAAACATCGAACATTACGTATTCGTGCAAATTATCGATAGAAAGAACGATTGCGGGAGCTGGGAAGTGAATCCTTACCTACCGTTGATGCAAAACGAATGAAAACATCGAATGGCACGTATTCGTGCAAATTATCGATGGAAAGAACGATTGCGGGAGCTGGGAAGTGAATCCTTACCTACCGTCGATGCAAAACGATTGGAAACATCGAGTAGCACGAATTCGTGCCAATTATCGATAGAAAGAACGATTGCGGGAGCTGGGAAGTGAATCCTTACCTACCGTCGATGCAAAACGATTGGAAACATCGAATTGCACGTATTCGTGCAAATTATCGATGGTAAGAACGATTGCGGGAGCCGGGAAGTGAATCCTTACCTACCGTTGATGCAAAACGATTTGAAACATCGAACATTACGTATTCGTGCAAATTATCGATAGAAAGAACGATTGCGGGAGCTGGGAAGTGAATCCTTACCTACCGTTGATGCAAAACGATTGAAAACATCGAACATTACGTATTCGTGCTAATTATCGATAGAAAGAACTATTGCGGGAGCTGGGAAGTGAATCCTTACCTACCGTCGATGCAAAACGATTGGAAACATCGAATAGCACGTATTCGTGCAAATTATCGATGGAAAGAACGATTGCGGGAGCCGGGAAGTGCATCCTTACCTAACGTTGATGCAAAACGATTGGAAACATCGAACATCACGTATTCGTGCAAATTATCGATAGAAAGAACGATTGCGGGATCTGGGAAGTGAATCCTTACCTACAGTCGATGCAAAACTATTGCAAACATCGAACATTACGTATTCGTGCAAATTATCCATAGAAAGAACGTTTGCGGGAGCTGGGAAGTGAATACTTACCTACCTTTGATGCAAAACAATTGGAAACATCGAATAGCACGTATTCGTGCAAATTATCGACGGTAAGAACGATTGCGGGAGCCGGGAAGTGAATCCTTACCTAACGTTGATGCAAAACGATTGCAAACATCGAACATTACGTATTCGTGCAAATTATCCATAGAAAGAACGTTTGCGGGAGCTGGGAAGTGAATACTTACCTACCGTTGATGCAAAACAATTGGAAACATCGAATAGCACGTATTCGTGCAAATTATCGACGGTAAGAACGATTGCGGGAGCCGGGAAGTGAATCCTTACCTACCGTTGATGCAAAACGATTGAAAACATCGAACATTACGTATTCGTGCTAATTATCGATAGAAACAACGATTGCGGGAGCTGGGAAGTGAATCCTTACCTACCGTCGATGCAAAACGATTGGAAACATCGAATAGCACGTACTCGTGCAAATTATCGATGGAACGAACGATTGCGGGAGCCGGGAAGTGCATCCTTACCTAACGTTGATGCAAAACGATTGGAAACATCGAACATCACGTATTCGTGCCAATTATCCAATCGTTTTGCATCGACGGTAGGTAAGGATTCACTTCCCAGCTCCCGCAATGGTTCTTTCCATCGATAATTTGCACGAATACGTGCCATTCGATGTTTCCAATCGTTGTGCATCAACGGTAGGTAAGCATACCGTTGATGCAAAACGATTGGAAATTCCGAACATCACGTATTCGTGCAAATTATCGATAGAAAGAACGATTGCGGGAGCTGGGAAGTGAATCCTTACCTTTTTTTTTTTTTTTTTTTTGTTACGAGGTGGAAATCTTCGAAAGACACCACCTGCCCTGGGGGAGAGCAGGAGGTAGTGCCGGATTTCTACCGGCTAAAACCACCCCGGTTACCTAACCTCGGCGCTTGTAGGGGAGGCCCCGTGACCTACGGATACCCTTCCGGTGCCTCCCCACGCCCGGCCATTGCGGCCCCATCCTCGGGAGGGTCAGAAGGACCCTCCGAAAAACTCCGCCGTATCGCACATGGCCGCGCCAGGGGTAACACCCAGCGCGGCCTACCTTCTCCAGGCCGTGATAAGGGCGACTCGGGCCCCCACCCGAGCCGCCCACGGCTCTCCGACGGCCCCGCGGGATTGGGGGGGATTGTTCCTCCCCGGCAGGACCGCCCGTATACGGGGTATTGGCGAGGTCAACCGGCAGGGGGGGTGAGGGGGAGCACCTCAGCGCCCCTTGGGTCCATCAGCCATTCACACCGCGGGAGGGGCGATCTCGCCAGCGGAAAACGGCCAGCGAGCCCGCCCCTCCTTTATTTTCGACGCCGTTTCCGGCTGTCGGGCAACCCTGCGGGATACCGGGAGGACATAATCCTCCCACAGCAGGGCCGCCCGTATACGGGGTATTGGCGAGGTCAACCGGCAGGGGGGTGAGGGGGAACACCTCAGCGCCCCTCGGGACCATCAGCCATACCAGACAACGGGAGGGGGGGATCTCGCCAGCGGAAAACGGCCGGCGAGCCCGCCCCTCCTTCATTTTCGACGCCGTTTCCGGCTGTCGGGCAGCCCTGCGGGATACCGGGAGGACATAATCCTCCCACAGCAGGGCCGCCCGTCTACTGAGTCAGCGGTGACGGCCATCCGAGAGACGGGAGGGGGGACACCTCCGTCGTCCCTCGGACCGTCACCGCTTTTACACCACGGGAGGGGGGGACCTCGCCAGCCTGCGCAAACGCAGCCGGCGAGCCCTGACCCTCCGTCTTTCGCGTCGGACGGGATCGGTCAATTCCCGATCCCGCTCCGCTGCCTCCTTTCTGCGAAGAACATCCTCGCAGAAGGAGGCCACCGCTACCCAGGCTCTCTCGCTGCCCAGCATCATACTAACGATGCGAGGCAGCGAGAGATCCGCCCCCACTTGCGCCCTCAACGCCCGGCGCTCCGCCGCCCATTCCGGGCACTCCTCGAGAGTGTGCTGCGCTGTGTCCAGCGCAGCCCCACACTCGTGGCACTCCGCCGTCGCCTCCGCCCGTATCCGGCACAGGAACTCACCGAAGCACCCATGTCCGGTGAGCACCTGCGTGATCCGGTAGGTGAGCCTACCCCTGCCACGGTCCAGCCATTCGTCCAGGCTGGGCAGAACCGCCCCGACTGCTCGCTGCGCGGCTCCTCGATTAAGGAGCTCCATCCTCCATTTGTTCCGCGCAGCCAGCCGGGCCTGACGTCTCACGTCCACTTCTTCCTCGGCGGACACCATCGCGCCCTCCCGGCGGAGTTCTCGGAGACGCTCGTAAATGGAAGTATCTCCCTCCGCCAAGAGATCGAAAGGCACGGTGCCCGCCAAAACCAGCGCCGCCTCGTGGGATATCGTGCGGTATCCCCTGGCCACCCTGATGGCCATCCTCCTCTGAACGCGGCGCAGCGATACTTTGCTGCGCCGTGCGACCATCAGGGCTGACGCCCATATCGGGGCGCCGTAAAGCGCCATAGACCGCACAACACCCAGGTATAGGCGGCGCACCCTCTCATCCGGTCCCCCGATGTTTGGGAGGAGGCGGCCAAGGCCGGCCGCCGCACTCTCCAATCGGGGAGCCAGTCGGTCGAAGTGGACCGTGAATCGCCAGTGGCTGTCCAGGAGGAGACCGAGATAATTCATCCGGTCCCCAACCTGAACATGCTCACCCCCTATCATAATCCAGGACCGGGGCGGTCCCCGGCTCCGAGGCCTGTCGTGAAACCACATGGCCTCGGTTTTCGGCGGAGAGATCCGCAACCCCAGTCCCCGGATACCGTCGACGACGGAGGCCAGTCCCGTCTCCGCTAGACGGATGGTCCTCTCCCAATCCCTCCCGACGGCCATCAGCAGCGTGTCATCAGCGTAACACGTCAGACTGACGCCGTCTGGGAGGGCAGCCCGCAGCACCCGATCGTACCCGATGTCCCACAACATGGGGCCCAGGACCGACCCCTGTGGGACACCACGATCAACCTCCCTCGTGCACAACCGGCCACCTCTGCCCGGATATTCGACCCACCTGTCCCTCAGGTAGTCCCTTAGGACCTTCCTCACGTAAAGGGGCACTCCGTGGTCAGCGAGTGCCCCCCCGATACGCCCCCAGGGAAGGGAGTTAAAGGCGTTGGCGATGTCAAGACTGACCGCCAACGCCACCCCTCCCCGGGACGTGGCCGAGTCCGAGAGGGACCTGACTCGACTGATAGCGTCGATCGTCGAGCGTCCCCCTCTGAAGCCAAACTGGGACTCGGCCAGGTCGGGACCCACCCGGGACAGGTGCCCCGAGAGGCGGGAAGCCAGCACCCTCTCGAAAAGCTTCCCCACCTCGTCGAGGAGACATATCGGCCGGTACGCCGAGGGAGAATCGGCGGGCTTGCCGATCTTCCTAATCAGGACCATCCGTCCCCTTTTCCAGCGGGACGGGACGCGCCCCAACCTCAGGCAGCCATCGAACAGGCGCCTGAGGCGGGGCCCGAGGACCCGCAGGGCAAGGGCCATGGCTCTGCCCGGTATGCCGTCAGGACCCGGGGCCGTGTTGCGGGCTCCCATTTTCCTGACGGCCCGGGAGAGCTCCTCCACCGTGACCCCCATGTCGTCGGACCAGTTGTTCGGGTCCGACTCCCCGAGTTCCGGTGCCTGTTCTCCCCCTTCATCCAGGAAGTGAATCCTTACCTACCGTTCATGCAAAACGATTGAAAACATCGAACATTACGTATTCGTGGTAATTATCGATAGAAAGAACGATTGCGGGAGCTGGGAAGTGAATCCTTACCTACCGTCGATGCAAAACGATTGGAAACATCGAATAGCACGTATTCGTGCAAATTATCGATGGAAAGAACGATTGCGGGAGCCGGGAAGTGAATCCTTACCTAACGTTGATGCAAAACGATTGGAAACATCGAACATCACGTATTCGTGCAAATTATCGATAGAGAGAACGATTGCGGGAGCTGGGAAGTGAATCCTTACCTACAGTCGATGCAAAACGATTGCAAACATCGAACATTACGTATTCGTGCAAATTATCCATAGAAAGAACGTTTGCGGGAGCTGGGAAGTGAATACTTACCTACCGTTGATGCAAAACGATTGGAAACATCGAATAGCACGTATTCGTGCAAATTATCGATGGTAAGAACGATTGCGGGAGCCGGGAAGTGAATCCTTACCTACCGTTGATGCAAAACGATTGAAAACATCGAACATTACGTATTCGTGCTAATTATCGATAGAAACAACGATTGCGGGAGCTGGGAAGTGAATCCTTACCTACAGTCGATGCAAAACGATTGCAAACATCGAACATTACGTATTCGTGCAAATTATCCATAGAAAGAACGATTGCGGGAGCTGGGAAGTGAATACTTACCTACCGTTGATGCAAAACGATTGGAAACATCGAATAGCACGTATTCGTGCAAATTATCGATGGTAAGAACGATTGCGGGAGCCGGGAAGTGAATCCTTACCTACCGTTGATGCAAAACGATTGGAAACATCGAACATTACGTATTCGTGCAAATTATCGATAGAAAGAACGATTGCGGGAGCTGGGAAGTGAATCCTTACCTACCGTTGATGCAAAACGAATGAAAACATCGAATGGCACGTATTCGTGCAAATTATCGATGGAAAGAACGATTGCGGGAGCTGGGAAGTGAATCCTTACCTACCGTCGATGCAAAACGATTGGAAACATCGAGTAGCACGAATTCGTGCCAATTATCGATAGAAAGAACGATTGCGGGAGCTGGGAAGTGAATCCTTACCTACCGTCGATGCAAAACGATTGGAAACATCGAATTGCACGTATTCGTGCAAATTATCGATGGTAAGAACGATTGCGGGAGCCGGGAAGTGAATCCTTACCTGCCGTTGATGCAAAACGATTGGAAACATCGAACATTACGTATTCGTGCAAATTATCGATAGAAAGAGCGATTGCGGGAGCTGGGAAGTGAATCCTTACCTACAGTCGATGCAAAACGATTGCAAACATCGAACATTACGTATTCGTGCAAATTATCCATAGAAAGAACGTTTGCCGGAGCTGGGAAGTGAATACTTACCTACCGTTGATGCCAAACGATTGGAAACATCGAATAGCACGTATTCGTGCAAATTATCGATGGTAACAACGATTGCGGGAGCCGGGAAGTGAATCCTTACCTAACGTTGATGCAAAACGATTGGAAACATCGAACATCACGTATTCGTGCAAATTATCGATAGAAACAACGATTGCGGGAGCTGGGAAGTGAATCCTTACCTACCGTCGATGCAAAACGATTGGAAACATCGAATAGCACGTACTCGTGCAAATTATCGATGGAAAGAACGATTGCGGAAGCCGGGAAGTGCATCCTTACCTAACGTTGATGCAAAACGATTGGAAACATCGAACATCACGTATTCGTGCCAATTATCCAATCGTTTTGCATCGACGGTAGGTAAGGATTCACTTCCCAGCTCCCGCAATGGTTCTTTCCATCGATAATTTGCACGAATACGTGCCATTCGATGTTTCCAATCGTTGTGCATCAACGGTAGGTAAGCATACCGTTGATGCAAAACGATTGGAAATTCCGAACATCACGTATTCGTGCAAATTATCGATAGAAAGAACGATTGCGGGAGCTGGGAAGTGAATCCTTACCTACCGTTGATGCAAAACGATTGAAAACATCGAACATTACGTATTCGTGGTAATTATCGATAGAAAGAACGATTGCGGGAGCTGGGAAGTGAATCCTTACCTACCGTCGATGCAAAACGATTGGAAACATCGAATAGCACGTATTCGTGCAATTTATCGATGGAAAGAACGATTGCGGGAGCCGGGAAGTGAATCCTTACCTAACGTTGATGCAAAACGATTGGAAACATCGAACATCACGTATTCGTGCAAATTATCGATAGAGAGAACGATTGCGGGAGCTGGGAAGTGAATCCTTACCTACAGTCGATGCAAAACGATTGCAAACATCGAACATTACGTATTCGTGCAAATTATCCATAGAAAGAACGTTTGCGGGAGCTGGGAAGTGAATACTTACCTACCGTTGATGCAAAATGATTGGAAACATCGAATAGCACGTATTCGTGCAAATTATCGATGGTAAGAACGATTGCGGGAGCCGGGAAGTGAATCCTTACCTACCGTTGATGCAAAACGATTGAAAACATCGAACATTACGTATTCGTGCTAATTATCGATAGAAACAACGATTGCGGGAGCTGGGAAGTGAATCCTTACCTACCGTTGATGCAAAACGATTGAAAACATCGAACATTACGTATTCGTGCTAATTATCGATAGAAAGAACGATTGCGGGAGCTGGGAAGTGAATCCTTACCTACCGTCGATGCAAAACGATTGGAAACATCGAATAGCACGTATTCGTGCAAATTATCGATGGTAAGAACGATTGCGGGAGCCGGGAAGTGAATCCTTACCTACCGTTGATGCAAAACGATTGGAAACATCGAACATTACGTATTCGTGCAAATTATCGATAGAAAGAACGATTGCGGGAGCTGGGACGTGAATCCTTACCTACCGTCGATGCAAAACGATTGGAAACATCGAATTGCACGTATTCGTGCAAATTATCGATGGTAAGAACGATTGCGGGAGCCGGGAAGTGAATCCTTACCTAACGTTGATGCAAAACGATTGGAAACATCGAACATCACGTATTCGTGCAAATTATCGATAGAAAGAACGATTGCGGGAGCTGGGAAGTGAATCCTTACCTAACGTTGATGCAAAACGATTGCAACCATCGAACATTACGTATTCGTGCAAATTATCCATAGAAAGAACGTTTGCGGGAGCTGGGAAGTGAATACTTACCTACCGTTGATGCAAAACGATTGGAAACATCGAATAGCACGTATTCGTGCAAATTATCGACGGCAAGAACGATTGCGGGAGCCGGGAAGTGAATCCTTATCTACCGTTGATGCAAAACGATTGAAAACATCGAACATTACGTATTCGTGCTAATTATCGATAGAAACAACGATTGCGGGAGCTGGGAAGTGAATCCTTCCCTACCGTCGATGCAACACGATTGGAAACATCGAATAGCACGTATTCGTGCAAATTATCGATGGAAAGAACGATTGCGGGAGCCGGGAAGTGCATCCTTACCTAACGTTGATGCAAAACGATTCGAAACATCGAATAGCACGTATTCGTGCAAATTATCGATGGTAAGAACGATTGCGGGAGCCGGGAAGATAATCCTTACCTACCGTCGATGCAAAACGATTGGAAACATCTAACATCACGTATTCGTGCAAATTATCGATAGAAAGATCGATTGCGGGAGCTGGGAAGTGAATCCTTACCTACCGTTGATGCAAAACGATTGGAAACATCGAATAGCACGTATTCGTGCAAATTATCGATGGTAAGAACAATTGCGGGAGCCGGGAAGTCAATCCTTACCTACCGTTGATGCAAAACGATTGAAAACATCGAACATTACGTATTCGTGCTAATTATCGATAGAAAAAACGATTGCGGGAGCTGGGAAGTGAATCCTTACCTACCGTCGATGCAAAACGATTGGAAACATCGAATAGCACGTATTTGTGCAAATTATCGATGGAAAGAACGATTGCGGGAGCCGGGAAGTGAATCCTTACCTAACGTTGATGCAAAACGATTGGAAACATCGAACATCACGTATTCGTGCAAATTATCGATAGAAAGAACGATTGCGGGAGCTGGGAAGTGAATCCTTACCTACTGTCGATGCAAACCGATTGCAAACATCGAACATTACGTATTCGTGCAAATTATCCATAGAAAGAATGTTTTCGGGAGCTGGGAAGTGAATACTTACCTAACGTTGATGCAAATCGATTCGAAACATCGAATAGCACGTATTCGTGCAAATTATCGATGGTAAGAACGATTGCGGGAGCCGGGAAGAGAATCCTTACCTACCGTCGATGCAAAACGATTGGAAACATCGAACATCACGTATTCGTGCAAATTATCGATAGAAAGATCGATTGCGGGAGCTGGGAAGTGAATCCTTACCTACAGTCGATGCAAAACGATTGCAACCATCGAACATTACGTATTCGTGCAAATTATCCATAGAAAGAACGTTTGCGGGAGCTGGGAAGTGAATACTTACCTACCGTTGATGCAAAACGATTGGAAACATCGAATAGCACGTATTCGTGCAAATTATCGATAGAAAGAACGATTGCGGGAGCTGGGAAGTGATTCCTTACCTACAGTCGATGCAAAACGATTGCAAACATCGAACATTACGTATTCGTGCAAATTATCCATAGAAAGAACGTTTGCCGGAGCTGGGAAGTGAATACTTACCTACCGTTGATGCAAAACGATTGGAAACATCGAATAGCACGTATTCGTGCAAATTATCGATGGTAAGAACGATTGCGGGAGCCGGGAAGTGAATCCTTACCTAACGTTGATGCAAAACGATTGGAAACATCGAACATCACGTATTCGTGCAAATTATCGATAGAAAGAACGATTGCGGGAGCTGGGAAGTGAATCCTTACCTAACGTTGATGCAAAACGATTGCAACCATCGAACATTACGTATTCGTGCAAATTATCCATAGAAAGAACGTTTGCGGGAGCTGGGAAGTGAATACTTACCTACCGTTGATGCAAAACGATTGGAAACATCGAATAGCACGTATTCGTGCAAATTATCGACGGTAAGAACGATTGCGGGAGCCGGGAAGTGAATCCTTATCTACCGTTGATGCAAAACGATTGAAAACATCGAACATAACGTATTCGTGCTAATTATCGATAGAAACAACGATTGCGGGAGCTGGGAAGTGAATCCTTACCTACCGTCGATGCAAAACGATTGGAAACATCGAATAGCACGTATTCGTGCAAATTATCGATGGAAAGAACGATTGCGGGAGCCGGGAAGTGCATCCTTACCTAACGTTGATGCAAAACGATTGGAAACATCGAACATCACGTATTCGTGCAAATTATCGATAGAAAGAACGATTGCGGGATCTGGGAAGTGAATCCTTACCTACAGTCGATGCAAAACTATTGCAAACATCGAACATTACGTATTCGTGCAAATTATCCATAGAAAGAACGTTTGCGGGAGCTGGGAAGTGAATACTTACCTACCGTTGATGCAAAACGATTGGAAACATCGAATAGCACGTATTCGTGCAAATTATCGATGGTAAGAACGATTGCGGGAGCCGGGAAGTGAATCCTTACCTACCGTTGATGCAAAACGATTGAAAACATCGAACATTACGTATTCGTGCTAATTATCGATAGAAACAACGATTGCGGGAGCTGGGAAGTGAATCCTTACCTACCGTTGATGCAAAACGATTGAAAACATCGAACATTACGTATTCGTGCTAATTATCGATAGAAAGAACGATTGCGGGAGCTGGGAAGTGAATCCTTACCTACCGTCGATGCAAAACGATTGGAAACATCGAATAGCACGTATTCGTGCAAATTATCGATGGAAAGAACGATTGCGGGAGCCGGGAAGTGCATCCTTACCTAAAGTTGATGCAAAACGATTGGAAACATCGAACATCACGTATTCGTGCAAATTATCGATAGAAAGAACGATTGCGGGAGCTGGGAAGTGAATCCTTACCTACAGTCGATGCAAAACGATTGCAAACATCGAACATTACGTATTCGTGCAAATTATCCATAGAAAGAACGTTTGCGGGTGCTGGGAAGTGAATACTTACCTACCGTTGATGCAAAACGATTGGAAACATCGAATAGCACGTATTCGTGCAAATTATCGATGGTAAGAACGATTGCGGGAGCCGGGAAGTGAATCCTTACCTACCGTTGATGCAAAACGATTGAAAACATCGAACATTACGTATTCGTGCTAATTATCGATAGAAACAACGATTGCGGGAGCTGGGCAGTGAATCCTTACCTACCGTCGATGCAAAACGATTGGAAACATCGAATAGCACGTATTCGTGCAAATTATCGATGGAAAGAACGATTGCGGGAGCCGGGAAGTGCATCCTTACCTAACGTTGATGCAAAACGATTGGAAACATCGATCATCACGTATTCGTGCCAATTATCCAATCGTTTTGCATCGACGTTAGGTAAGGATTCACTTCCCAGCTCCCGCAATCGTTCTTTCTATCGATAATTTGCACGAATACGTGATGTTCGGAATTTCCAATCGTTGTGCATCAACGGTAGGTAAGCATACCGTTGATCCAATCGTTGTGCATCAACGGTAGGTAAGCATACCGTTGATCCAATCGTTGTGCATCAACGGTAGGTAAGCATACCGTTGATGCAAAACGATTGGAAATTCCGAACATCACGTATTCGTGCAAATTATCGATAGAAAGAACGATTGCGGGAGCTGGGAAGTGAATCCTTACCTAACGTCGATGCAAAACGATTGGAAACATCGAATAGCAGGTATTCGTGCAAATTATCGATGGAAAGAACGATTGCGGGAGCCGGGAAGTGAATCCTTACCTAACGTTGATGCAAAACGATTGGAAACATCGAACATCACGTATTCGTGCAAATTATCGATAGAAAGAACGATTGCGGGAGCTGGGAAGTGAATCCTTACCTACTGTCGATGCAAAACGATTGCAAACATCGAACATTACGTATTCGTGCAAATTATCCATAGAAAGAACGTTTTCGGGAGCTGGGAAGTGAATACTTACCTAACGTTGATGCAAAACGATTCGAAACATCGAATAGCACGTATTCGTGCTAATTATCGATGGTAAGAACGATTGCGGGAGCCGGGAAGAGAATCCTTACCTACCGTCGATGCAAAACGATTGGAAACATCGAACATCACGTATTCGTGCAAATTATCGATAGAAAGATCGATTGCGGGAGCTGGGAAGTGAATCCTTACCTACCGTTGATGCAAAACGATTGGAAACATCGAATAGCACGTATTCGTGCAAATTATCGATGGTAAGAACGATTGCGGGAGCCGGGAAGTCAATCCTTACCTACCGTTGATGCAAAACGATTGAAAACATCGAACATTACGTATTCGTGCAAATTATCGATAGAAAGAACGATTGCGGGAGCTGGGAAGTGAATCCTTACCTACTGTCGATGCAAAACGATTGCAAACATCGAACATTACGTATTCGTGCAAATTATCCATAGAAAGAACGTTTTCGGGAGCTGGGAAGTGAATACTTACCTAACGTTGATGCAAAACGATTCGAAACATCGAATAGCACGTATTCGTGCAAATTATCGATGGAAAGAACGATTGCGGGAGCCGGGAAGTGAATCCTTACCTAACGTTGATGCAAAACGATTGGAAACATCGAACATCACGTATTCGTGCAAATTATCGATAGAAAGAACGATTGCGGGAGCTGGGAAGTGAATCCTTACCTACTGTCGATGCAAAACGATTGCAAACATCGAACATTACGTATTCGTGCAAATTATCCATAGAAAGAACGTTTTCGGGAGCTGGGAAGTGAATACTTACCTAACGTTGATGCAAAACGATTCGAAACATCGAATAGCACGTATTCGTGCAAATTATCGATGGTAAGAACGATTGCGGGAGCCGGGAAGAGAATCCCTACCTACCGTCGATGCAAAACGATTGGAAACATCGAACATCACGTATTCGTGCAAATTATCGATAGAAAGATCGATTGCGGGAGCTGGGAAGTGTATCCTTACCTACCGTCGATGCAAAACGATTGGATAATTGGCACGAATACGTGATGTTCGATGTTTCCAATCGTTTTGCATCAACGTTAGGTAAGGATTCACTTCCCGGCTCCCGCAATCGTTCTTTCCATCGATAATTTGCACGAATTGGTGCTATTCGATGTTTCCAATCGTTTTGCATCGACGGTAGGTAAGGATTCACTTCCCAGCTCCCGCAATCGTTCTTTCTATCGATAATTTGCACGAATACGTGATGTTCGATGTTTCCAATCGTTTTGCATCAACGTTAGGTAAGGATTCACTTCCCGGCTCCCGCAATCGTTCTTTCCATCGATAATTTGCACGAATACGTGCTATTCGATGTTTCCAATCGTTGTGCATCAACGGTAGGTAAGCATACCGTTGATGCAAAACGATTGTAAATTCCGAACATCACGTATTCGTAAAAATTATCGATAGAAAGAACGATTGCGAGAGCCGGGAAGTGAATCCTTACCTACCGTTGATGCAAAACGATTGGAAACATCGAACTTCACGTATTCGTGCCAATTATCCAATCGTTTTGCATCGACGGTAGGTAAGGATACACTTCCCAGCTCCCGCAATGGTTCTTTCCATCGATAATTTGCACCAATACGTGCCATTCGATGTTTCCAATCGTTGTGCATCAACGGTAGGTAAGCATACCGTTGATGCAAAACGATTGGAAATTCCGAACATCACGTATTCGTGCAAATTATCGATAGAAAGAACGATTGCGGGAGCTGGGAAGTGAATCCTTACCTAACGTTGATGCATAACGATTGGAAACATCGAATAGCACGTATTCGTGCAAATTATCGATGGAAAGAACGATTGCGGGAGCCGGGAAGTGAATCCTTTCCTACAGTCGATGAAAAACAATTGCAAACATCGAACATTACGTATTCGTGCAAATTATCCATCGAAAGAACGATTGCGGGAGCTGGGAAGTGAATACTTACCTACCGTTGATGCAAAACGATTGGAAACATCGAATAGCACGTATTCGTGCAAATTATCGATGGTAAGAACGATTGCGGGAGCCGGGAAGTCAATCCTTACCTACCGTTGATGCAAAACGATTGAAAACATCGAACATTACGTATTCGTGCTAATTATCGATAGAAAGAACGATTGCGGGAGCTGGGAAGTGAATCCTTACCTACCGCCGATGCAAAACGATTGGAAACATCGAATAGCACGTATTCGTGCAAATTATCGATGGAAAGAACGATTGCGGGAACCGGGAAGTGAATCCTTACCTAACGTTGATGCAACACGATTGGAAACATCGAACATCACGTATTCGTCCCAATTATCCAATCGTTTTGCATCGACGGTAGGTAAGGATTCACTTCCCAGCTCCCGCAATGGTTCTTTCCATCGATAATTTGCACGAATACGTGCCATTCGATGTTTCCAATCGTTGTGCATCAACGGTAGGTAAGCATACCGTTGATGCAAAACGATTGGAAATTCCGAACATCACGTATTCGTGCAAATTATCGATAGAAAGAACGATTGCGGGAGCTGGGAAGTGAATCATTACCTAACGTTGATGCAAAACGATTGGAAATTTCGAACATCACGTATTCGTGCAAATTATCGATAGAAAGAACGATTGCGGGAGCTGGGAAGTGAATCCTTACCTACCGTCGATGCAAAACGATTGGAAACATCGAACATTACGTATTCGTGCAAATTATCGATAGAAAGAACGATTGCGGGAGCTGGGAAGTGAATCCTTACCTACCGTCGATGCAAAACGATTGGAAACATCGAATAGCACGTATTCGTGCAAATTATCGATAGAAAGAACGATTGCGGGAGCTGGGAAGTGAATCCTTACCTACTGTCGATGCAAAACGATTGCAAACATCGAACATTACGTATTCGTGCAAATTATCCATAGAAAGAACGTTTTCGCGAGCTGGGAAGTGAATACTTACCTAACGTTGATGCAAAACGATTGGAAACATCGAATAGCACGTATTCGTGCAAATTATCGATGGTAAGAACGATTGCGGGAGCCGGGAAGAGAATCCTTACCTACCGTCGATGCAAAACGATTGGAAACATCGAACATCACGTATTCGTGCAAATTATCGATAGGAAGATCGATTGCGGGAGCTGGGAAGTGAATCCTTACCTACCGTCGATGCAAAACGATTGGAAACATCGAACATTACGTATTCGTGCAAATTATCGATAGAAAGAACGATTGCGGGAGCTGGGAAGTGAATCCTTACCTACCGTCGATGCAAAACGATTGGAAACATCGAACATCACGTATTCGTGCAAATTATCGATGGAAAGAACGATTGCGGGAGCCGGGAAGTGAATCCTTTCCTACAGTCGATGAAAAACAATTGCAAACATCGAACATTACGTATTCGTGCAAATTATCCATAGAAAGAACGATTGCGGGAGCTGGGAAGTGAATACTTACCTACCGTTGATGCAAAACGATTGGAAACATCGAATAGCACGTATTCGTGCAAATTATCGATGGAAAGAACGATTGCGGGAGCCGAGAAGTGAATCCTTACCTAACGTTGATGCAAAACGATTGGAAACATCGAACATCACGTATTCGTGCAAATTATCGATAGAAAGAACGATTGCGGGAGCTGGGAAGTGAATCCTTACCTACTGTCGATGCAAAACGATTGCAAACATCGAACATTACGTATTCCTGCAAATTATCCATAGAAAGAACGTTTTCGGGAGCTGGGATGTGAATACTTACCTAACGTTGATGCAAAACGATTGGAAACATCGAATAGCACGTATTCGTGCAAATTATCGATGGTAAGAACGATTGCGGGAGCCGGGAAGAGAATCCTTACCTACCGTCGATGCAAAACGATTGGAAACATCGAACATCACGTATTCGTGCAAATTATCGATAGAAAGATCGATTGCGGGAGCTGGGAAGTGAATCCTTACCTACCGTCGATGCAAAACGATTGGATAATTGGCACGAATACGTGATGTTCGATGTTTCCAATCGTTTTGCATCAACGTTAGGTAAGGATTCACTTCCCGGCTCCCGCAATCGTTCTTTCCATCGATAATTTGCACGAATACGTGCTATTCGATGTTTCCAATCGTTTTGCATCGACGGTAGGTAAGGATTCACTTCCCAGCTCCCGCAATCGTTCTTTCTATCGATAATTTGCACGAATACGTAATGTTCGATGTTTCCAATCGTTTTGCATCGAGGGTAGGTAAGGATTCACTTCCCAGCTCCCGCAATCGTTCTTTCTATCAATAATTTGCACGAATACGTGATGTTCGAAATTTCCAATCGTTTTGCATCAACGGTATGCTTACCTACCGTTGATGCAAAACGATTGGAAACATCGAATGGCACGTGTGACGTCTGCCGGCATCGCCTTCGACGTATTGATTTAGATCGTCGGCGGTAAAGAGAACGCCCTCCATACGTTCCTCTTCTAATTCTATTTCTAAGCGCCTGAAGTTGGTACGCAGGATTCGCCACCAGGTCGCCATCGTCGTCGTCGTCTTCGCGCAAGTGGTCGCCCCTTGGCCACTTCATATATA
Source organism: Nomada ferruginata (assembly GCA_963583965.1). Lineage (NCBI taxonomy): Eukaryota > Metazoa > Arthropoda > Insecta > Hymenoptera > Apidae > Nomada > Nomada ferruginata. Next base: position 4,779,044 of record OY757218.1, read on the forward strand.
TATAAGTTCCGATCCTGAATCCTTGCGTCTGGGGCAGGAGTCGACTGCAGCCCTACTGATGAGTCTAGGCGGTCGATTCCGAGACGAAACGCACATCCAAACTCCAATATCCTTTTTCCTTCCTCGACATGCCTCCTCTCCCCGGAGAAATTACGGTCCTCAGCAAGTTGTTGCAGCGGCGGGCTGGGTGACGTGGCAAGATCCCTACGTTGCGTCCCACCTTAGGGCCGGGACGTAACACACGTATTCGTGCAAATTATCGATGGAAAGAACGATTGCGGGAGCTGGGAAGTGAATCCTTACCTAACGTTGATGCATAACGATTGGAAACATCGAATAGCACGTATTCGTGCAAATTATCGATGGAAAGAACGATTGCGGGAGCCGGGAAGTGAATCCTTTCCTACAGTCGATGAAAAACAATTGCAAACATCGAACATTACGTATTCGTGCAAATTATCCATAGAAAGAACGATTGCGGGAGCCGGGAAGTGAATCCTTACCTACCGGCGATGCAAAACGATTGGAAACATCGAATAGCACGTATTCGTGCAAATTATCGATGGAAAGAACGATTGCGGGAGCCGGGAAGTGAATCCTTACCTAACGTTGATGCAAAATGATTGCAAACATCGAACATTACGTATTCGTGCAAATTATCCATAGAAAGAACGTTTGCCGGAGCTGGGAAGTGAATACTTACCTACCGTTGATGCAAAACGATTGGAAACATCGAATAGCACGTATTCGTGCAAATTATCGATGGTAAGAACGATTGCGGGAGCCGGGAAGTGAATCCTTAACTAACGTTGATGCAAAACGATTGGAAACATCGAACATCACGTATTCGTGCAAATTATCGATAGAAAGAACGATTGCGGGAGCTGGGAAGTGAATCCTTACCTACAGTCGATGCAAAACGATTGCAAACATCGAACATTACGTATTCGTGCAAATTATCCATAGAAAGAACGTTTGCGGGAGCTGGGAAGTGAATACTTACCTACCGTTGATGCAAAACGATTGGAAACATCGAATAGCACGTATTCGTGCAAATTATCGATGGTAAGAATGATTGCGGGAGCCGGGAAGTGAATCCTTACCTACCGTTGATGCAAAACGATTGAAAACATCGAACATTACGTATTCGTCCTAATTATCGATAGAAACAACGATTGCGGGAGCTGGGAAGTGAATCCTTACCTACCGTCGATGCAAAACGATTGGAAACATCGAATAGCACGTATTCGTGCAAATTATCGATGGAAAGAACGATTGCGGGAGCCGGGAAGTGCATCCTTACCTAACGTTGATGCAAAACGATTGGAAACATCGAACATCACGTATTCGTGCCAATTATCCAATCGTTTTGCATCGACGGTAGGTAAGGATTCACTTCCCAGCTCCCGCAATGGTTCTTTCCATCGATAATTTGCACGAATACGTGCCATTCGATGTTTCCAATCGTTGTGCATCAACGGTAGGTAAGCATACCGTTGATGCAAAACGATTGGAAATTCCGAACATCACGTATTAGTGCAAATTATCGATAGAAAGAACGATTGCGGGAGCTGGGAAGTGAATCCTTACCTAACGTTGATGCATAACGATTGGAAACATCGAATAGCACGTATTCGTGCAAATTATCGATGGAAAGAACGATTGCGGGAGCCGGGAAGTGAATCCTTTCCTACAGTCGATGAAAAACAATTGCAAACATCGAACATTACGTATTCGTGCAAATTATCGATAGAAAGAACGATTGCGGGAGCTGGGAAGTGAATCCTTACCTACTGTCGATGCAAAACGATTGCAAACATCGAACATTACGTATTCGTGCAAATTATCCATAGAAAGAACGTTTTCGGGAGCTGGGAAGTGAATACTTACCTACCGTTGATGCAAAACGATTGGAAACATCGAATGGCACGTATTCGTGCAAATTATCGATGGAAAGAACGATTGCGGGAGCTGGGAAGTGAATCCTTACCTACCGTCGATGCAAAACGATTGGGTAATTGGCACGAATACGTGATGTTCGATGTTTCCAATCGTTTTGTATCAACGTTAGGTAAGGATTCACTTCCCGGCTCCCGCAATCGTTCTTTCCATCGATAATTTGCACGAATACGTGCTATTCGATGTTTCCAATCGTTTTGCATCGACGGTAGGTAAGGATTCACTTCCCAGCTCCCGCAATCGTTCTTTCTATCGATAATTAGCACGAATACGTAATGTTCGATGTTTTCAATCGTTTTGCATCAACGATAGGTAAGGATTCACTTCCCGGCTCCCGCAATCGTTCTTACCATCGATAATTTGCACGAATACGTGCTATTCGATGTTTCCAATCGTTTTGCATCAACGGTAGGTAAGTATTCACTTCCCAGCTCCCGCAATCGTTCTTTCTATGGATAATTTGCACGAATACGTAATGTTCGATGTTTGCAATCGTTTTGCATCGACTGTAGGTAAGGATTCACTTCCCAGCTCCCGCAATCGTTCTTTCTATCGATAATTTGCACGAATACGTGATGTTCGAAATTTCCAATCGTTTTGCATCAACGGTATGCTTACCTACCGTTGATGCAAAACGATTGGAAACATCGAATGGCACGTGTGACGTCTGCCGGCATCGCCTTCGACGTATTGATTTAGATCGTCGTCGGTAAAGAGAACGCCCTCCATACGTTCCTCTTCTAATTCTATTTCTAAGCGCCTGAAGTTGGTACGCAGGATTCGCCACCAGGTCGCCATCGTCGTCGTCGTCTTCGCGCAAGTGGTCGCCCCTTGGCCACTTCATATATATATAAGTTCCGATCCTGAATCCTTGCGTCTGGGGCAGGAGTCGACTGCAGCCCTACTGATGAGTCTAGGCGGTCGATTCCGAGACGAAACGCACATCCAAACTCCAATATCCTTTTTCCTTCCTCGACATGCCTCCTCTCCCCGGAGAAATTACGGTCCTCAGCAAGTTGTTGCAGCGGCGGGCTGGGTGACGTGGCAAGATCCCTACGTTGCGTCCCACCTTAGGGCCGGGACGTAACACACGTATTCGTGCAAATTATCGATGGAAAGAACGATTGCGGGAGCTGGGAAGTGAATCCTTACCTAACGTTGATGCATAACGATTGGAAACATCGAATAGCACGTATTCGTGCAAATTATCGATGGAAAGAACGATTGCGGGAGCCGGGAAGTGAATCCTTTCCTACAGTCGATGAAAAACAATTGCAAACATCGAACATTACGTATTCGTGCAAATTATCCATAGAAAGAACGATTGCGGGAGCCGGGAAGTGAATCCTTACCTACCGTCGATGCAAAACGATTGGAAACATCGAATAGCACGTATTCGTGCAAATTATCGATGGAAAGAACAATTGCGGGAGCCGGGAAGTGAATCCTTACCTAACGTTGATGCAAAACGATTGCAAACATCGACCATTACGTATTCGTGCAAATTATCCATAGAAAGAACGTTTGCGGGAGCTGGGAAGTGAATACTTACCTACCGTTGATGCAAAACGATTGAAAACATCGAATAGCACGTATTCGTGCAAATTATCGACGGTAAGAACGATTGCGGGAGCCGGGAAGTGAATCCTTACCTACCGTTGATGCAAAACGATTGAAAACATCGAACATTACGTACTCGTGCTAATTATCGATAAAAACAACGATTGCGGGAGCTGGGAAGTGAATCCTTACCTACCGTCGATGCAAAACGATTGGAAACATCGAATAGCACGTATTCGTGCAAATTATCGATGTAAAGAACGATTGCGGGAGCCGGGAAGTGAATCCATACCTAACGTTGATGCAAAACGATTGGAAACATCGAACATCACGTATTCGTGCAAATTATCGATAGAAAGAACGATTGCGGGAGCTGGGAAGTGAATCCTTACCTACAGTCGATGCAAAACGATTGCAAACATCGAACATTACGTATTCGTGCAAATTATCCATAGAAAGATCGTTTGCGGGAGCTGGGAAGTGAATACTTACCTACCGTTGATGCAAAACGATTGGAAACATCGAATAGCACGTATTCGTGCAAATTATCGACGGTAAGAACGATTGCGGGAGCCGGGAAGTGAATCCTCACCTACCGTTGATGCAAAACGATTGAAAACATCGAACATTACGTATTCGTGCTAATTATCGATAGAAACAACGATTGCGGGAGCTGGGAAGTGAATCCTTACCTACCGTCGATGCAAAACGATTGGAAACATCGAATAGCACGTATTCGTGCAAATTATCGATGGAAAGAACGATTGCGGGAGCCGGGAAGTGCATCCTTACCTAACGTTGATGCAAAACGATTGGAAACATCGAACATCACGTATTCGTGCCAATTATCCAATCGTTTTGCATCGACGGTAGGTAAGGATTCACTTCCCAGCTCCCGCAATGGTTCTTTCCATCGATAATTTGCACGAATGCGTGCCATTCGATGTTTCCAATCGTTGTGCATCAACGGTAGGTAAGCATACCGTTGATGCAAAACGATTGGAAATTCCGAACATCACGTATTCGTGCAAATTATCGATAGAAAGAACGATTGCGGGAGCTGGGAAGTGAATCCTTACCTACCGTTGATGCAAAACGATTGAAAACATCGAACATTACGTATTCGTGCTAATTATCGATAGAAAGAACGATTGCGGGAGCTGGGAAGTGAATCCTTATCTACCGTCGATGCAAAACGATTGGAAACATCGAATAGCACGTATTCGTGCAAATTATCGATGTAAAGAACGATTGCGGGAGCCGGGAAGTGAATCCATACCTAACGTTGATGCAAAACGATTGGAAACATCGAACATCACGTATTCGTGCAAATTATCGATAGAAAGAACGATTGCGGGAGCTGGGAAGTGAATCCTTACCTACAGTCGATGCAAAACGATTGCAAACATCGAACATTACGTATTCGTGCAAATTATCCATAGAAAGATCGTTTGCGGGAGCTGGGAAGTGAATACTTACCTACCGTTGATGCAAAACGATTGGAAACATCGAATAGCACGTATTCGTGCAAATTATCGACGGTAAGAACGATTGCGGGAGCCGGGAAGTGAATCCTCACCTACCGTTGATGCAAAACGATTGAAAACATCGAACATTACGTATTCGTGCTAATTATCGATAGAAACAACGATTGCGGGAGCTGGGAAGTGAATCCTTACCTACCGTCGATGCAAAACGATTGGAAACATCGAATAGCACGTATTCGTGCAAATTATCGATGGAAAGAACGATTGCGGGAGCCGGGAAGTGCATCCTTACCTAACGTTGATGCAAAACGATTGGAAACATCGAACATCACGTATTCGTGCCAATTATCCAATCGTTTTGCATCGACGGTAGGTAAGGATTCACTTCCCAGCTCCCGCAATGGTTCTTTCCATCGATAATTTGCACGAATGCGTGCCATTCGATGTTTCCAATCGTTGTGCATCAACGGTAGGTAAGCATACCGTTGATGCAAAACGATTGGAAATTCCGAACATCACGTATTCGTGCAAATTATCGATAGAAAGAACGATTGCGGGAGCTGGGAAGTGAATCCTTACCTACCGTTGATGCAAAACGATTGAAAACATCGAACATTACGTATTCGTGCTAATTATCGATAGAAAGAACGATTGCGGGAGCTGGGAAGTGAATCCTTATCTACCGTCGATGCAAAACGATTGGAAACATCGAATAGCACGTATTCGTGCAAATTATCGATGTAAAGAACGATTGCGGGAGCCGGGAAGTGAATCCATACCTAACGTTGATGCAAAACGATTGGAAACATCGAACATCACGTATTCGTGCAAATTATCGATAGAAAGAACGATTGCGGGAGCTGGGAAGTGAATCCTTACCTACAGTCGATGCAAAACGATTGCAAACATCGAACATTACGTATTCGTGCAAATTATCCATAGAAAGATCGTTTGCGGGAGCTGGGAAGTGAATACTTACCTACCGTTGATGCAAAACGATTGGAAACATCGAATAGCACGTATTCGTGCAAATTATCGACGGTAAGAACGATTGCGGGAGCCGGGAAGTGAATCCTTACCTACCGTTGATGCAAAACGATTGAAAACATCGAACATTACGTATTCGTGCTAATTATCGATAGAAACAACGATTGCGGGAGCTGGGAAGTGAATCCTTACCTACCGTCGATGCAAAACGATTGGAAACATCGAATAGCACGTATTCGTGCAAATTATCGATGGAAAGAACGATTGCGGGAGCCGGGAAGTGCATCCTTACCTAACGTTGATTCAAAACGATTGGAAACATCGAACATCACGTATTCGTGCCAATTATCCAATCGTTTTGCATCGACGGTAGGTAAGGATTCACTTCCCAGCTCCCGCAATGGTTCTTTCCATCGATAATTTGCACGAATACGTGCCATTCGATGTTTCCAATCGTTGTGCATCAACGGTAGGTAAGCATACCGTTGATGCAAAACGATTGGAAATTCCGAACATCACGTATTCGTGCAAATTTACGATAGAAAGAACGATTGCGGGAGCTGGGAAGTGAATCCTTACCTACCGTTGATGCAAAACGATTGAAAACATCGAACATTACGTATTCGTGCTAATTATCGATAGAAAGAACGATTGCGGGAGCTGGGAAGTGAATCCTTACCTACCGTCGATGCAAAACGATTGGAAACATCGAATAGCACGTATTCGTGCAAATTATCGATGTAAAGAACGATTGCGGGAGCCGGGAAGTGAATCCATACCTAACGTTGATGCAAAACGATTGGAAACATCGAACATCACGTATTCGTGCAAATTATCGATAGAAAGAACGATTGCGGGAGCTGGGAAGTGAATCCTTACCTACAGTCGATGCAAAACGATTGCAAACATCGAACATTACGTATTCGTGCAAATTATCCATAGAAAGAACGTTTGCGGGAGCTGGGAAGTGAATACTTACCTACCGTTGATGCAAAACGATTGGAAACATCGAATAGCACGTATTCGTGCAAATTATCGATGGTAAGAACGATTGCGGGAGCCGGGAAGTGAATCCTTACCTACCGTTGATGCAAAACGATTGAAAACATCGAACATTACGTATTCGTGCTAATTATCGATAGAAAGAACGATTGCGGGAGCTGGGAAGTGAATCCTTACCTACCGTCGATGCAAAACGATTGGAAACATCGAATAGCACGTATTCGTGCAAATTATCGATGTAAAGAACGATTGCGGGAGCCGGGAAGTGAATCCATACCTAACGTTGATGCAAAACGATTGGAAATATCGAACATCACGTATTCGTGCTAATTATCCATAGAAAGAACGTTTGCGGGAGCTGGGAAGTGAATACTTACCTACCGTTGATGCAAAACGATTGGAAACATCGAATAGCACGTATTCGTGCAAATTATCGACGGTAAGAACGATTGCGGGAGCCGGGAAGTGAATCCTTACCTACCGTTGATGCAAAACGATTGAAAACATCGAACATTACGTATTCGTGCTAATTATCGATAGAAACAACGATTGCGGGAGCTGGGAAGTGAATCCTTACCTACCGTCGATGCAAAACGATTGGAAACATCGAATAGCACGTATTCGTGCAAATTATCGATGGAAAGAACGATTGCGGGAGCCGGGAAGTGCATCCTTACCTAACGTTGATGCAAAACGATTGGAAACATCGAACATCACGTATTCGTGCCAATTATCCAATCGTTTTGCTTCGACGGTAGGTAAGGATTCACTTCCCAGCTCCCGCAATGGTTCTTTCCATCGATAATTTGCACGAATACGTGCCATTCGATGTTTCCAATCGTTGTGCATCAACGGTAGGTAAGCATACCGTTGATGCAAAACGATTGGAAATTCCGAACATCACGTATTCGTGCAAATTATCGATAGAAAGAACGATCGCGGGAGCTGGGAAGTGAATCCTTACCTACCGTTGATGCAAAACGATTGAAAACATCGAACATTACGTATTCGTGCTAATTATCGATAGAAAGAACGATTGCGGGGGCTGGGAAGTGAATCCTTACCTACCGTCGATGCAAAACGATTGGAAACATCGAATAGCACATATTCGTGCAAATTATCGATGTAAAGAACGATTGCGGGAGCCGGGAAGTGAATCCATACCTAACGTTGATGCAAAACGATTGGAAACATCGAACATCACGTATTCGTGCAAATTATCGATAGAAAGAACGATTGCGGGAGCTGGGAAGTGAATCCTTACCTACAGTCGATGCAAAACGATTGCAAACATCGAACATTACGTATTCGTGCAAATTATCCATAGAAAGAACGTTTGCGGGAGCTGGGAAGTGAATACTTACCTACCGTTGATGCAAAACGATTGGAAACATCGAATAGCACGTATTCGTGCAAATTATCGATGGTAAGAACGATTGCGGGAGCCGGGAAGTTTAATCCTTACCTACCGTTGATGCAAAACGATTGAAAACATCGAACATTACGTATTCGTGCTAATTATCCATAGAAAGAACGTTTGCGGGAGCTGGGAAGTGAATACTTACCTACCGTTGATGCAAAACGATTGGAAACATCGAATAGCACGTATTCGTGCAAATTATCGACGGTAAGAACGATTGCGGGAGCCGGGAAGTGAATCCTTACCTACCGTTGATGCAAAACGATTGAAAACATCGAACATTACGTATTCGTGCTAATTATCGATAGAAACAACGATTGCGGGAGCTGGGAAGTGAATCCTTACCTACCGTCGATGCAAAACGATTGGAAACATCGAATAGCACGTATTCGTGCAAATTATCGATGGAAAGAACGATTGCGGGAGCCGGGAAGTGCATCCTTACCTAACGTTGATGCAAAACGATTGGAAACATCGAACATCACGTATTCGTGCCAATTATCCAATCGTTTTGCATCGACGGTAGGTAAGGATTCACTTCCCAGCTCCCGCAATGGTTCTTTCCATCGATAATTTGCACGAATACGTGCCATTCGATGTTTCCAATCGTTGTGCATCAACGGTAGGTAAGCATACCGTTGATGCAAAACGATTGGAAATTCCGAACATCACGTATTCGTGCAAATTATCGATAGAAAGAACGATTGCGGGAGCTGGGAAGTGAATCCTTACCTACCGTTGATGCAAAACGATTGAAAACATCGAACATTACGTATTCGTGCTAATTATCGATAGAAAGAACGATTGCGGGAGCTGGGAAGTGAATCCTTACCTACCGTCGATGCAAAACGATTGGAAACATCGAATAGCACGTATTCGTGCAAATTATCGATGTAAAGAACGATTGCGGGAGCCGGGAAGTGAATCCATACCTAACGTTGATGCAAAACGATTGGAAACATCGAACATCACGTATTCGTGCAAATTATCGATAGAAAGAACGATTAAGGGAGCTGGGAAGTGGATCCTTACCTACAGTCGATGCAAAACGATTGCAAACATCGAACATTACGTATTCGTGCAAATTATCCACAGAAAGAACGTTTGCGGGAGCTGGGAAGTGAATACTTACCTACCGTTGATGCAAAACGATTGAAAACATCGAACATTACGTATTCGTGCTAATTATCGATAGAAAGAACGATTGCGGGAGCTGGGAAGTGAATCCTTACCTACCGTCGATGCAAAACGATTGGAAACATCGAATAGCACGTATTCGTGCAAATTATCGATGTAAAGAACGATTGCGGGAGCTGGGAAGTGAATCCTTACCTACCGTTGATGCAAAACGATTGAAAACATCGAACATTACGTATTCGTGCTAATTATCGATAGAAAGAACGATTGCGGGAGCTGGGAAGTGAATCCTTACCTACCGTCGATGCAAAACGATTGGAAACATCGAATAGCACGTATTCGTGCAAATTATCGATGTAAAGAACGATTGCGGGAGCCGGGAAGTGAATCCATACCTAACGTTGATGCAAAACGATTGGAAACATCGAACATCACGTATTCGTGCAAATTATCGATAGAAAGAACGATTGCGGGAGCTGGGAAGTGAATCCTTACCTACAGTCGATGCAAAACGATTGCAAACATCGAACATTACGTATTCGTGCAAATTATCCATAGAAAGAACGTTTGCGGGAGCTGGGAAGTGAATACTTACCTACCGTTGATGCAAAACGATTGGAAACATCGAATAGCACGTATTCGTGCAAATTATCGATGGTAAGAACGATTGCGGGAGCCGGGAAGTGAATCCTTACCTACCGTTGATGCAAAACGATTGAAAACATCGAACATTACGTATTCGTGCTAATTATCGATAGAAAGAACGATTGCGGGAGCTGGGAAGTGAATCCTTACCTACCGTCGATGCAAAACGATTGGAAACATCGAATAGCACGTATTCGTGCAAATTATCGATGTAAAGAACGATTGCGGGAGCCGGGAAGTGAATCCATACCTAACGTTGATGCAAAACGATTGGAAACATCGAACATCACGTATTCGTGCTAATTATCCATAGAAAGAACGTTTGCGGGAGCTGGGAAGTGAATCCTTACCTACAGTCGATGCAAAACGATTGCAAACATCGAACATTACGTATTCGTGCAAATTATCCATAGAAAGAACGTTTGCGGGAGCCGGGAAGTGAATCCTTACCTACCGTCAATGAAAAACGATTGGAAACATCGAACATCACGTATTCGTGCCAATTATCGATAGAAAGAACGATTGCGGGAGCCGGGAAGTGAATCCTTACCTAACGTCGATGCAAAACGATTGGAAACATCGAATAGCACGTATTCGTGCAAATTATCCACAGAAAGAACGTTTGCGGGAGCTGGGAAGTGAATACTTACCTACCGTTGATGCAAAACGATTGAAAACATCGAACATTACGTATTCGTGCTAATTATCGATAGAAAGAACGATTGCGGGAGCTGGGAAGTGAATCCTTACCTACCGTCGATGCAAAACGATTGGAAACATCGAATAGCACGTATTCGTGCAAATTATCGATGTAAAGAACGATTGCGGGAGCTGGGAAGTGAATCCTTACCTACCGTTGATGCAAAACGATTGAAAACATCGAACATTACGTATTCGTGCTAATTATCGATAGAAAGAACGATTGCGGGAGCTGGGAAGTGAATCCTTACCTACCGTCGATGCAAAACGATTGGAAACATCGAATAGCACGTATTCGTGCAAATTATCGATGTAAAGAACGATTGCGGGAGCCGGGAAGTGAATCCATACCTAACGTTGATGCAAAACGATTGGAAACATCGAACATCACGTATTCGTGCAAATTATCGATAGAAAGAACGATTGCGGGAGCTGGGAAGTGAATCCTTACCTACAGTCGATGCAAAACGATTGCAAACATCGAACATTACGTATTCGTGCAAATTATCCATAGAAAGAACGTTTGCGGGAGCTGGGAAGTGAATACTTACCTACCGTTGATGCAAAACGATTGGAAACATCGAATAGCACGTATTCGTGCAAATTATCGATGGTAAGAACGATTGCGGGAGCCGGGAAGTGAATCCTTACCTACCGTTGATGCAAAACGATTGAAAACATCGAACATTACGTATTCGTGCTAATTATCGATAGAAAGAACGATTGCGGGAGCTGGGAAGTGAATCCTTACCTACCGTCGATGCAAAACGATTGGAAACATCGAATAGCACGTATTCGTGCAAATTATCGACGGTAAGAACGATTGCGGGAGCCGGGAAGTGAATCCTTACCTACCGTTGATGCAAAACGATTGAAAACATCGAACATTACGTATTCGTGCTAATTATCGATAGAAACAACGATTGCGGGAGCTGGGAAGTGAATCCTTACCTACCGTCGATGCAAAACGATTGGAAACATCGAATAGCACGTATTCGTGCAAATTATCGATGGAAAGAACGATTGCGGGAGCCGGGAAGTGCATCCTTACCTAACGTTGATGCAAAACGATTGGAAACATCGAACATCACGTATTCGTGCCAATTATCCAATCGTTTTGCATCGACGGTAGGTAAGGATTCACTTCCCAGCTCCCGCAATGGTTCTTTCCATCGATAATTTGCACGAATACGTGCCATTCGATGTTTCCAATCGTTGTGCATCAACGGTAGGTAAGCATACCGTTGATGCAAAACGATTGGAAATTCCGAACATCACGTATTCGTGCAAATTATCGATAGAAAGAACGATTGCGGGAGCTGGGAAGTGAATCCTTACCTACCGTTGATGCAAAACGATTGAAAACATCGAACATTACGTATTCGTGCTAATTATCGATAGAAAGAACGATTGCGGGAGCTGGGAAGTGAATCCTTACCTACCGTCGATGCAAAACGATTGGAAACATCGAATAGCACGTATTCGTGCAAATTATCGATGTAAAGAACGATTGCGGGAGCCGGGAAGTGAATCCATACCTAACGTTGATGCAAAACGATTGGAAACATCGAACATCACGTATTCGTGCAAATTATCGATAGAAAGAACGATTAAGGGAGCTGGGAAGTGGATCCTTACCTACAGTCGATGCAAAACGATTGCAAACATCGAACATTACGTATTCGTGCAAATTATCCACAGAAAGAACGTTTGCGGGAGCTGGGAAGTGAATACTTACCTACCGTTGATGCAAAACGATTGGAAACATCGAATAGCACGTATTCGTGCAAATTATCGATGGTAAGAACGATTGCGGGAGCCGGGAAGTGAATCCTTACCTAACGTTGATGCAAAACGATTGGAAACATCGAACATCACGTATTCGTGCAAATTATCGATAGAAAGAACGATTGCGGGAGCTGGGAAGTGAATCCTTACCTACTGTCGATGCAAAACGATTGCAAACATCGAACATTACGTATTCGTGCAAATTATCCATAGAAAGAACGTTTTCGGGAGCTGGGAAGTGAATACTTACCTACCGTTGATGCAAAACGATTGGAAACATCGAATAGCACGTATTCGTGCAAATTATCGATGGTAAGAACGATTGCGGGAGCTGGGAGATGAATCCTTACCTACCGTCGATGCAAAACGATTGGATAATTGGCACGAATACGCGATGTTCGATGTTTCCAACCGTTTTGCATCAACGTTAGGTAAGGATTCACTTCCCGGCTCCCGCAATCGTTCTTTCCATCGATAATTTGCACGAATACGTGCTATTCGATGTTTCCAATCGTTTTGCATCGACGGTAGGTAAGGATTCACTTCCCAGCTCCCGCAATCGTTCTTTCTATCGATAATTTGCACGAATACGTGATGTTCGAAATTTCCAATCGTTTTGCATCAACGTTATGCTTACCTACCGTTGATGCAAAACGATTGGAAACATCGAATGGCACGTATTCGTGCAAATTATCGATGGAAAGAACGATTGCGGGAGCTGGGAAGTGAATCCTTACCTACCGTCGATGCAAAACGATTGGATAATTGGCACGAATACGTGATGTTCGATGTTTCCAATCGTTTTGCATCAACGTTAGGTGAGGATTCACTTCCCGGCTTCCACAATCGTTCTTTCCATCGATAATTTGCACGAATACGTGCTATTCGATGTTTCCAATCGTTTTGCATCGACGGTAGGTAAGGATTCACTTCCCAGCTCCCGCAATCGTTCTTTCTATCGATAATTAGCACGAATACGTAATGTTCGATGTTTTCAATCGTTTTGCATCAACGGTAGGTAAGGATTCACTTCCCGGCTCCCGCAATCGTTCTTACCATCGATAATTTGCACGAATACGTGCTATTCGATGTTTCCTATCGTTTTGCATCAACGGTAGGTAAGTATTCACTTCCCAGCTCCCGCAATCGTTCTTTCTATGGATAATTTGCACGAATACGTAATGTTCGATGTTTGCAATCGTTTTGCATCGACTGTAGGTAAGGATTCACTTCCCAGCTCCCGCAATCGTTCTTTCTATCGATAATTTGCACGAATACGTGATGTTCGATGTTTCCAATCGTTTTGCATCAACGTTAGGTAAGGATCCACTTCCCGGCTCCCGCAATCGTTCTTTCCATCGATAATTTGCACGAATACGTGCTATTCGATGTTTCCAATCGTTTTGCATCGACGGTAGGTAAGGATTCACTTCCCAGCTCCCGCAATCGTTCTTTCTATCGATAATTTGCACGAATACGTAATGTTCGATGTTTCCAATCGTTTTGCATCGACGGTAGGTAAGGATTCACTTCCCAGCTCCCGCAATCGTTCTTTCTATCGATAATTTGCACGAATACGTGATGTTCGAAATTTCCAATCGTTTTGCATCAACGGTATGCTTACCTACCGTTGATGCAAAACGATTGAAAACATCGAATGGCACGTATTCGTGCAAATTATCGATGGAAAGAACGATTGCGGGAGCTGGGAAGTGAATCCTTACCTACCGTCGATGCAAAACGATTGGACAATTGGCACGAATACGTGATGTTCGATGTTTTCAATCGTTTTGCATCAACGGTAGGTAAGGATGCACTTCCCGGCTCCCGCAATCGTTCTATCCATCGATAATTTGCACGAATACGTGCCATTCGATGTTTTCAATCGTTTTATATCAACGGTAGGTAAGCATACCGTTGATGCAAAACGATTGGAAATTTCGAACATCACGTATTCGTGCAAATTATCGATAGAAAGAACGATTGCGGGAGCTGGGAAGTGAATCCTTACCTACCGTCGATGCAAAACGATTGGACAATTGGCACGAATACGTGATGTTCGATGTTTTCAATCGTTTTGCATCAACGGTAGGTAAGGATGCACTTCCCAGCTCCCGCAATCGTTCTTTCTATCGATAATTTGCACGAATACGTGATGTTCGATGTTTCCAATCGTTTTGCATCAACGTTAGGTAAGGATGCACTTCCCGGCTCCCGCAATCGTTCTATCCATCGATAATTTGCACGAATACGTGATGTTCTATGTTTCCAATCGTTTTGCATCAACGGTAGGTGTTACGTCCCGGCCCTAAGGTGGGACGCAACGTAGGGATCTTGCCACGTCACCCAGCCCGCCGCTGCAACAACTTGCTGAGGACCGTAATTTCTCCGGGGTGAGGAGGCATGTCGAGGAAGGAAAAAGGATATTGGAGTTTGGATGTGCGTTTCGTCTCGGAATCGACCGCCTAGTCTCATCAGTAGGGCTGCAGTCGACTCCTGCCCCAGACGCAAGGATTCAGGATCGGAACTTATATATATATGAAGTGGCCAAGGGGCGACCACTTGCGCGAAGACGACGACGACGATGGCGACCTGGTGGCGAATCCTGCGTACCAACTTCATGCACTTAGAAATAGAATTAGAAGAGGAACGTATGGAGGGCGTTCTCTTTACCGACGACGATCTAAATCAATACGTCGAAGGCGATGCCGGCAGACGTCACACCTCCATCCTTAGGGGAAGATGCCATTCAGGCATCTTAACGACGCTCCTTCCCCTCCTATCCTCGGCGAGTATCCCACCGCTGTCACCAAATTTGTTACGTCCCGGCCCTAAGGTAGGACGCAACGTAGGGATCTTGCCACGTCACCCAGCCCGCCGCTGCAACAACTTGCTGAGGACCGTAATTTCTCCGGGGAGAGGAGGCATGTCGAGGAAGGAAAAAGGATATTGGAGTTTGGATGTGCGTTTCGTCTCGGAATCGACCGCCTAGACTCATCAGTAGGGCTGCAGTCGACTCCTGCCCCAGACGCAAGGATTCAGGATCGGAACTTATATATATATGAAGTGGCCAAGGGGCGACCACTTGCGCGAAGACGACGACGACGATGGCGACCTGGTGGCGAATCCTGCGTACCAACTTCAGGCGCTTAGAAATAGAATTAGAAGAGGAACGTATGGAGGGCGTTCTCTTTACCGACGACGATCTAAATCAATACGTCGAAGGCGATGCCGGCAGACGTCACATAGGTAAGGATTCACTTCCCAGCTTCGCAATCGTTCTTTCTATCGATATTTGGCACGAATACGTGATATTCGATGTTTCCAATCGTGTTGCATCGACGGTCGGTAAGCATTCACTTCCTAGCTCCGGCAATCGTTCTTTCCAAATTATCGATAGAAAGAACGATTGCGGGAGCTGGGAAGTGAATCCTTACCTACAGTCGATGCAAAACGATTGGAAACATCAAACATCACGTATTCGTGCAAATTATCGATAGAAAGAACGATTGCGGGAGCTGGGAAGTGAATCCTTACCTACCGTCGATGCAAAACGATTGGAAACATCGAACATTACGTATTCGTGCAAATTATCGATAGAAAGAACGATGCGGGAGCTGGGAAGTGAATCCTTACCTACCGTCGATGCAAAACGATTGCAAACATCGAACATTACGTATTCGTGCAAATTATCCATAGAAAGAACGTTTGCCGGAGCTGGGAACTGAATACTTACCTACCGTTGATGCAAAACGATTGGAAACATCGAATAGCACGTATTCGTGCAAATTATCGATGGTAAGAACGATTGCGGGAGCCGGGAAGTGAATCCTTACCTAACGTTGATGCAAAACGATTGGAAACATCGAACATCACGTATTCGTGCAAATTATCGATAGAAAGAACGATTGCGGGAGCTGGGAAGTGAATCCTTACCTAACGTTGATGCAAAACGATTGCAAACATCGAACATTACGTATTCGTGCAAATTATCCATAGAAAGAACGTTTGCGGGAGCTGGGAAGTGAATACTTACCTACCGTTGATGCAAAACGATTGGAAACATCGAATAGCACGTATTCGTGCAAATTATCGATGGTAAGAACGATTGCGGGAGCCGGGAAGTGAATCCTTACCTACCGTTGATGCAAAACGATTGAAAACATCGAACATTACGTATTCGTGCTAATTATCGATAAAAACAACGATTGCGGGAGCTGGGAAGTGAATCCTTACCTACCGTCGATGCAAAACGATTGGAAACATCGAATAGCACGTATTCGTGCAAATTATCGATGGAAAGAACGATTGCGGGAGCCGGGAAGTGAATCCTTACCTACCGTCGATGCAAAACGATTGGAAACATCGAACATTACGTATTCGTGCAAATTATCGATAGAAAGAACGATGCGGGAGCTGGGAAGTGAATACTTACCTACCGTTGATGCAAAACGATTGGAAATATCGAATAGCACGTATATATGCAAATTATCGATGGTAAGAACGATTGCGGGAGCCGGGAAGTGAATCCTTACCTACCGTTAATGCAAAACGATTGGAAACATCGAACATTACGTATTCGTGCAAATTATCGATAGAAAGAACGATTGCGGGAGCTGGGAAGTGAATCCTTCCCTACCGTTTATGCAAAACGAATGAAAACATCGAATGGCACGTATTCGTGCAAATTATCGATGGAAAGAACGATTGCGGGAGCTGGGAAGTGAATCCTTACCTACCGTCGATGCAAAACGATTAAAAACATCGAGTAGCACGAATTCGTGCCAATTATCGATAGAAAGAACGATTGCGGGAGCTGGGAAGTGAATGCTTACCTACCGTCGATGCAAAACGATTGGAAACATCGAATTGCACGTATTCGTGCAAATTATCCATAGAAAGAACGATTGCGGGAGCTGGGAAGTGAATACTTACCTACCGTCGATGCAAAACGATTGGAAACATCGAATAGCACGTATTCGTGCAAATTATCGATGGTAAGAACGATTGCGGGTGCCGGGAAGTGAATCCTTACCTACCGTCGATGCAAAACGATTGGAAACATCGAATAGCACGTATTCGTGCAAATTATCGATGGAAAGAACGATTGCGGGAGCCGGGAAGTGAATCCTTACCTACCGTTGATGCAAAACGATTGGAAACATCGAACATTACGTATTCGTGCAAATTATCGACAGAAAGAACGATGCGGGAGCTGGGAAGTGAATACTTACCTACCGTTGATGCAAAACGATTGGAAACATCGAATAGCACGTATATGTGCAAATTATCGATGGTAAGAACGATTGCGGGAGCCGGGAAGTGAATCCTTACCTACCGTTGATGCAAAACGATTGGAAACATCGAACATTACGTATTCGTGCAAATTATCGATGGAAAGAACGATTGCGGGAGCTGGGAAGTGAATCCTTACCTACCGTCGATGCAAAACGATTGGAAACATCGAATAGCACGTATTCGTGCAAATTATCGATGGTAAGAACGATTGCGGGAGCCGGGAAGTGAATCCTTACCTACCGTCGATGCAAAACGATTGGAAACATCGAAAGCACGTATTCGTGCAAATTATCGATGGAAAGAACGATTGCGGGAGCCGGGAAGTGAATCCTTACCTAACGTTGATGCAAAACGATTGCAAACATCGAACATTACGTATTCGTGCAAATTATCCATAGAAAGCACGTTTGCCGGAGCTGGGAAGTGAATACTTACCTACCGTGGATGCAAAACGATTGGAAACATCGAATAGCACGTATTCGTGCAAATTATCGATGGTAAGAACGATTGCGGGAGCCGGGAAGTGAATCCTTACCTACCGTTGATGCAAAACGATTGAAAACATCGAACATTACGTATTCGTGCTAATTATCGATAGAAAGAACGATTGCGGGAGCTGGGAAGTGAATCCTTACCTACCGTTGATGCAAAACGATTGAAAACATCGAACATTACGTATTCGTGCAAATTATCGATAGAAAGAACGATTGCGGGAGCTGGGAAGTGAATCCTTACCTACTGTCGATGCAAAACGATTGTAAACATCGAACATTACGTATTCGTGCAAATTATCCATAGAAAGAACGTTTTCGGGAGCTGGGAAGTGAATACTTACCTACCGTTGATGCAAAACGATTGGAAACATCGAATAGCACGTATTCGTGCAAATTATCGATGGTAAGAACGATTGCGGGAGCTGGGAGATGATCCTTACCTACCGTCGATGCAAAACGATTGGATAATTGGCACGAATACGTAATGTTCGATGTTTCCAATCGTTTTGCATCGACGGTAGGTAAGGATTCACTTCCCAGCTCCCGCAATCGTTCTTTCCATCGATAATTCGCACGAATACGTGCCATTCGATGTTTCCAATCGTTTTGCATCAACGGTAGGTAAGCATACCGTTGATGCAAAACGATTGGAAATTTCGAACATCACGTATTCGTGCAAATTATCGATAGAAAGAACGATTGCGGGAGCTGGGAAGTGAAACCTTACCTAACGTTGATGCATAACGATTGGAAACATCGAATTGCACGTATTCGTGCAAATTATCCATAGAAAGAACGATTGCGGGAGCTGGGAAGTGAATCCTTACCTACCGTTGATGCAAAACGATTGGAAACATCGAATAGCACGTATATGTGCAAATTATCGATGGTAAGAACGATTGCGGGAGCCGGGAAGTGAATCCTTACCTACCGTTGATGCAAAACGATTGGAAACATCGAACATTACGTATTCGTGCAAATTATCGATAGAAAGAACGATTGCGGGAGCTGGGAAGTGAATCCTTCCCTACCGTTGATGCAAAACGAATGAAAACATCGAATGGCACGTATTCGTGCAAATTATCGATGGAAAGAACGATTGCGGGAGCTGGGAAGTGAATCCTTACCTACCGTCGATGCAAAACGATTGGAAACATCGAGTAGCACGAATTCGTGCCAATTATCGATAGAAAGAACGATTGCGGGAGCTGAAAAGTGAATGCTTACCTACCGTCGATGCAAAACGATTGGAAACATCGAATTGCACGTATTCGTGCAAATTATCCATAGAAAGAACGATTGCGGGAGCTGGGAAGTGAATCCTTACCTAACGTTGATGCATAACGATTGGAAACATCGAATAGCACGTATTCGTGCAAATTATCGATGGAAAGAACGATTGCGGGAGCCGGGAAGAGAATCCTTACCTACCGTCGATGCAAAACGATTGGAAACATCGAACATTACGTATTCGTGCAAATTATCGATAGAAAGAACGATGCGGGAGCTGGGAAGTGAATACTTACCTACCGTTGATGCAAAACGATTGGAAACATCGAATAGCACGTATATGTGCAAATTATCGATGGTAAGAACGATTGCGGGAGCCGGGAAGTGAATCCTTCCCTACCGTTGATGCAAAACGAATGAAAACATCGAATGGCACGTATTCGTGCAAATTATCGATGGAAAGAACGATTGCGGGAGCTGGGAAGTGAATCCTTACCTACCGTCGATGCAAAACGATTGGAAACATCGAGTAGCACGAATTCGTGCCAATTATCGATAGAAAGAACGATTGCGGGAGCTGGGATGTGAATGCTTACCTACCGTCGATACAAAACGATTGGAAACATCGAATTGCACGTATTCGTGCAAATTATCCATAGAAAGAACGATTGCGGGAGCTGGGAAGTGAATACTTACCTACCGTCGATGCAAAACGATTGGAAACATCGAATAGCACGTATTCGTGCAAATTATCGATGGTAAGAACGATTGCGGGAGCCGGGAAGTGAATCCTTACCTACCGTCGATGCAAAACGATTGGAAACATCGAATAGCACGTATTCGTGCAAATTATCGATGGAAAGAACGATTGCGGGAGCCGGGAAGTGAATCCTTACCTACCGTTGATGCAAAACGATTGGAAACATCGAACATTACGTATTCGTGCAAATTATCGACAGAAAGAACGATGCGGGAGCTGGGAAGTGAATACTTACCTACCGTTGATGCAAAACGATTGGAAACATCGAATAGCACGTATATGTGCAAATTATCGATGGTAAGAACGATTGCGGGAGCCGGGAAGTGAATCCTTACCTACCGTTGATGCAAAACGATTGGAAACATCGAACATTACGTATTCGTGCAAATTATCGATGGAAAGAACGATTGCGGGAGCTGGGAAGTGAATCCTTACCTACCGTCGATGCAAAACGATTGGAAACATCGAATAGCACGTATTCGTGCAAATTATCGATGGTAAGAACGATTGCGGGAGCCGGGAAGTGAATCCTTACCTACCGTCGATGCAAAACGATTGGAAACATCGAATAGCACGTATTCGTGCAAATTATCGATGGAAAGAACGATTGCGGGAGCCGGGAAGTGAATCCTTACCTAACGTTGATGCAAAACGATTGCAAACATCGAACATTACGTATTCGTGCAAATTATCCATAGAAAGCACGTCTGCCGGAGCTGGGAAGTGAATACTTACCTACCGTGGATGCAAAACGATTGGAAACATCGAATAGCACGTATTCGTGCAAATTATCGATGGTAAGAACGATTGCGGGAGCCGGGAAGTGAATCCTTACCTACCGTTGATGCAAAACGATTGAAAACATCGAACATTACGTATTCGTGCTAATTATCGATAGAAAGAACGATTGCGGGAGCTGGGAAGTGAATCCTTACCTACCGTTGATGCAAAACGATTGAAAACATCGAACATTACGTATTCGTGCAAATTATCGATAGAAAGAACGATTGCGGGAGCTGGGAAGTGAATCCTTACCTACTGTCGATGCAAAACGATTGTAAACATCGAACATTACGTATTCGTGCAAATTATCCATAGAAAGAACGTTTTCGGGAGCTGGGAAGTGAATACTTACCTACCGTTGATGCAAAACGATTGGAAACATCGAATAGCACGTATTCGTGCAAATTATCGATGGTAAGAACGATTGCGGGAGCCGGGAAGTGAATCCTTACCTACCGTCGATGCAAAACGATTGGAAACATCGAATAGCACGTATTCGTGCAAATTATCGATGGAAAGAACGATTGCGGGAGCCGGGAAGTGAATCCTTACCTAACGTTGATGCAAAACGATTGCAAACATCGAACATTACGTATTCGTGCAAATTATCCATAGAAAGCACGTTTGCCGGAGCTGGGAAGTGAATACTTACCTACCGTGGATGCAAAACGATTGGAAACATCGAATAGCACGTATTCGTGCAAATTATCGATGGTAAGAACGATTGCGGGAGCCGGGAAGTGAATCCTTACCTACCGTTGATGCAAAACGATTGAAAACATCGAACATTACGTATTCGTGCAAATTATCGATAGAAAGGACGATTGCGGGAGCTGGGAAGTGAATCCTTACCTACTGTCGATGCAAAACGATTGTAAACATCGAACATTACGTATTCGTGCAAATTATCCATAGAAAGAACGTTTTCGGGAGCTGGGAAGTGAATACTTACCTACCGTCGATGCAAAACGATTGGATAATTGGCACGAATACGTAATGTTCGATGTTTCCAATCGTTTTGCATCGACGGTAGGTAAGGATTCACTTCCCAGCTCCCGCAATCGTTCTTTCCATCGATAATTCGCACGAATACGTGCCATTCGATGTTTCCAATCGTTTTGCATCAACGGTAGGTAAGCATACCGTTGATGCAAAACGATTGGAAATTTCGAACATCACGTATTCGTGCAAATTATCAATAGAAAGAACGATTGCGGGAGCTGGGAAGTGAAACCTTACCTAACGTTGATGCATAACGATTGGAAACATCGAATTGCACGTATTCGTGCAAATTATCCATAGAAAGATCGATTGCGGGAGCTGGGAAGTGAATCCTTACCTACCGTTGATGCAAAACGATTGGAAACATCGAATAGCACGTATATGTGCAAATTATCGATGGTAAGAACGATTGCGGGAGCCGGGAAGTGAATCCTTACCTACCGTTGATGCAAAACGATTGGAAACATCGAACATTACGTATTCGTGCAAATTATCGATAGAAAGAACGATTGCGGGAGCTGGGAAGTGAATCCTTCCCTACCGTTGATGCAAAACGAATGAAAACATCGAATGGCACGTATTCGTGCAAATTATCGATGGAAAGAACGATTGCGGGAGCTGGGAAGTGAATCCTTACCTACCGTCGATGCAAAACGATTGGAAACATCGAGTAGCACGAATTCGTGCCAATTATCGATAGAAAGAACGATTGCGGGAGCTGGGAAGTGAATGCTTACCTACCGTCGATGCAAAACGATTGGAAACATCGAATTGCACGTATTCGTGCAAATTATCCATAGAAAGAACGATTGCGGGAGCTGGGAAGTGAATCCTTACCTAACGTCGATGCATAACGATTGGAAACATCGAATAGCACGTATTCGTGCAAACTATCGATGGAAAGAACGATTGCGGGAGCCGGGAAGTGAATCCTTACCTACCGTCGATGCAAAACGATTGGAAACATCGAACATTACGTATTCGTGCAAATTATCGATAGAAAGAACGATGCGGGAGCTGGGAAGTGAATACTTACCTACCGTTGATGCAAAACGATTGGAAACATCGAATAGCACGTATATGTGCAAATTATCGATGGTAAGAACGATTGCGGGAGCCGGGAAGTGAATCCTTACCTACCGTTGATGTAAAACGATTGGAAACATCGAACATTACGTATTCGTGCAAATTATCGATAGAAAGAACGATTGCGGGAGCTGGGAAGTGAATCCTTCCCTACCGTTGATGCAAAACGAATGAAAACATCGAATGGCACGTATTCGTGCAAATTATCGATGGAAAGAACGATTGCGGGAGCAGGGAAGTGAATCCTTACCTACCGTCGATGCAAAACGATTGGAAACATCGAGTAGCACGAATTCGTGCCAATTATCGATAGAAAGAACGATTGCGGGAGCTGGGAAGTGAATGCTTACCTACCGTCGATGCAAAACGATTGGAAACATCGAATTGCACGTATTCGTGCAAATTATCCATAGAAAGAACGATTGCGGGAGCTGGGAAGTGAATACTTACCTACCGTCGATGCAAAACGATTGGAAACATCGAA
Source organism: Nomada ferruginata (assembly GCA_963583965.1). NCBI lineage: Eukaryota > Metazoa > Arthropoda > Insecta > Hymenoptera > Apidae > Nomada > Nomada ferruginata. The sequence continues at coordinate 4,802,865 of OY757218.1, forward strand.
TAGCACGTATTCGTGCAAATTATCGATGGTAAGAACGATTGCGGGAGCCGGGAAGTGAATCCTTACCTACCGTCGATGCAAAACGATTGGAAACATCGAATAGCACGTATTCGTGCAAATTATCGATGGAAAGAACGATTGCGGGAGCCGGGAAGTGAATCCCTACCTAACGTTGATGCAAAACGATTGCAAACATCGAACATTACGTATTCGTGCAAATTATCCATAGAAAGCACGTTTGCCGGAGCTGGGAAGTGAATACTTACCTACCGTGGATGCAAAACGATTGGAAACATCGAATAGCACGTATTCGTGCAAATTATCGATGGTAAGAACGATTGCGGGAGCCGGGAAGTCAATCCTTACCTACCGTTGATGCAAAACGATTGAAAACATCGAACATTACGTATTCGTGCTAATTATCGATAGAAAGAACGATTGCGGGAGCTGGGAAGTGAATCCTTACCTACCGTCGATGCAAAACGATTGGAAACATCGAATAGCACGTATTCGTGCAAATTATCGATGGAAAGAACGATTGCGAGAGCCGGGAAGTGAATCCTTACCTAACGTTGATGCAAAACGATTGGAAACATCGAACATCACGTATTCGTGCAAATTATCGATAGAAAGAACGATTGCGGGAGCTGGGAAGTGAATCCTTACCTACTGTCGATGCAAAACGATTGCAAACATCGAACATTACGTATTCGTGCAAATTATCCATAGAAAGAACGTTTTCGGGAGCTGGGAAGTGAATACTTACCTACCGTTGATGCAAAACGATTGGAAACATCGAATAGCACGTATTCGTGCAAATTATCGATGGTAAGAACGATTGCGTGAGCTGGGAGATGAATCCTTACCTACCGTCGATGCAAAACGATTGGATAATTGGCACGAATACGTGATGTTCGATGTTTCCAATCGTTTTGCATCAACGTTAGGTAAGGATTCACTTCCCGGCTCCCGCAATCGTTCTTTCCATCGATAATTTGCACGAATACGTGCTATTCGATGTTTCCAATCGTTTTGCATCGACGGTAGGTAAGGATTCACTTCCCAGCTCCCGCAATCGTTCTTTCTATCGATTATTTGCACGAATACGTGATGTTCGAAATTTCCAATCGTTTTGCATCAACGGTATGCTTACCTACCGTTGATGCAAAACGATTGGAAACATCGAATGGCACGTATTCGTGCAAATTATCGATGGAAAGAACGATTGCGGGAGCTGGGAAGTGAATCCTTACCTACCGTCGATGCAAAACGATTGGATAATTGGCACGAATACGTGATGTTCGATGTTTCCAATCGTTTTGCATCAACGTTAGGTAAGGATTCACTTCCCGGCTCCCGCAATCGTTCTTTCCATCGATAATTTGCACGAATACGTGCTATTCGATGTTTCCAATCGTTTTGCATCGACGGTAGGTAAGGATTCACTTCCCAGCTCCCGCAATCGTTCTTTCTATCGATAATTAGCACGAATACGTAATGTTCGATGTTTTCAATCGTTTTGCATCAACGGTAGGTAGGGATTCACTTCCCGGCTCCCGCAATCGTTCTTACCATCGATAATTTGCACGAATACGTGCTATTCGATGTTTCCAATCGTTTTGCATCAACGGTAGGTAAGTATTCACTTCCCAGCTCCTGCAATCGTTCTTTCTATGGATAATTTGCACGAATACGTAATGTTCGATGTTTGCAATCGTTTTGCATCGACTGTAGGTAAGGATTCACTTCCCAGCTCCCGCAATCGTTCTTTCTATCGATAATTTGCACGAATACGTGATGTTCGATGTTTCCAATCGTTTTGCATCGACGGTAGGTAAGGATTCACTTCCCAGCTCCCGCAATTGTTCTTTCTATCGATAATTTGCACGAATACGTAATGTTCGATGTTTCCAATCGTTTTGCATCGACGGTAGGTAAGGATTCACTTCCCGGCTCCCGCAATCGTTCTATCCATCGATAATTTGCACGAATACGTGATGTTCTATATTTCCAATCGTTTTGCATCAACGGTAGGTGTTACGTCCCGGCCCTAAGGTGGGACGCAACGTAGGGATCTTGCCACGTCACCCAGCCCGCCGCTGCAACAACTTGCTGAGGACCGTAATTTCTCCGGGGTGAGGAGGCATGTCGAGGAAGGAAAAAGGATATTGGAGTTTGGATGTGCGTTTCGTCTCGGAATCGACCGCCTAGACTCATCAGTAGGGCTGCAGTCGACTCCTGCCCCAGACGCAAGGATTCAGGATCGGAACTTATATATATATGAAGTGGCCAAGGGGCGACCACTTGCGCGAAGACGACGACGACGATGGCGACCTGGTGGCGAATCCTGCGTACCAACTTCAGGCGCTTAGAAATAGAATTAGAAGAGGAACGTATGGAGGGCGTTCTCTTTACCGACGACGATCTAAATCAATACGTCGAAGGCGATGCCGGCAGACGTCACACCTCCATCCTTAGGGGAAGATGCCATTCAGGCATCTTAACGACGCTCCTTCCCCTCCTATCCTCGGCGAGTATCCCACCGCTGTCACCAAATTTGTTACGTCCCGGCCCTAAGGTAGGACGCAACGTAGGGATCTTGCCACGTCACCCAGCCCGCCGCTGCAACAACTTGCTGAGGACCGTAATTTCTCCGGGGAGAGGAGGCATGTCGAGGAAGGAAAAAGGATATTGGAGTTTGGATGTGCGTTTCGTTTCGGAATCGACCGCCTAGACTCATCAGTAGGGCTGCAGTCGACTCCTGCACCAGACGCAAGGATTCAGGATCGGAACTTATATATATATGAAGTGGCCAAGGGGCGACCACTTGCGCGAAGACGACGACGACGATGGCGACCTGGTGGCGAATCCTGCGTACCAACTTCAGGCGCTTAGAAATAGAATTAGAAGAGGAACGTATGGAGGGCGTTCTCTTTACCGACGACGATCTAAATCAATAGTCGAAGGCGATGCCGGCAGACGTCACATAGGTAAGGATTCACTTCCCAGCTCCGCAATCGTTCTTTCTATCGATATTTGGCACGAATACGTGATATTCGATGTTTCCAATCGTGTTGCATCGACGGTCGGTAAGCATTCACTTCCTAGCTCCGGCAATCGTTCTTTCCAAATTATCGATAGAAAGAACGATTGCGGGAGCTGGGAAGTGAATCCTTACCTACCGTCGATGCAAAACGATTGGAAACATCAAACATCACGTATTCGTGCAAATTATCGATAGAAAGAACGATTGCGGGAGCTGGGAAGTGAATCCTTACCTACCGTCGATGCAAAACGATTGGAAACATCGAACATTACGTATTCGTGCAAATTATCGATAGAAAGAACGATGCGGGAGCTGGGAAGTGAATCCTTACCTACCGTCGATGCAAAACGATTGCAAACATCGAACATTACGTATTCGTGCAAATTATCCATAGAAAGAACGTTTGCCGGAGCTGGGAACTGAATACTTACCTACCGTTGATGCAAAACGATTGGAAACATCGAATAGCACGTATTCTTGCAAATTATCGATGGTAAGAACGATTGCGGGAGCCGGGAAGTGAATCCTTACCTACCGTTGATGCAAAACGATTGAAAACATCGAACATTACGTATTCGTGCTAATTATCGATAGAAACAACGATTGCGGGAGCTGGGAAGTGAATCCTTACCTACCGTCGATGCAAAACGATTGGAAACATCGAATAGCACGTATTCGTGCAAATTATCGATAGAAAGAACGTTCGCGGGAGCTGGGAAGTGAATCCTTACCTACTGTCGATGCAAAACGATTGCAAACATCGAACATTACGTATTCACTTCCCAGCTCCCGCAATCGTTCTTTCCATCGATAATTTGCACGAATACGTAATGTTCGATGTTTCCTATCGTTTTGCATCGACGGTAGGTAAAGATTCACTTCCCAGCTCCCGCAATCGTTCTTTCTATCGATAATTTGCACGAATACGTAATGTTCGATGTTTCCAATCGTTTTGCATCGACGGTAGGTAAGGATACAATTCCCAGCTCCCGCAATCGTTCTTTCCATCGATAATTTGCACGAATACGTGCTATTCGATGTTTCCAATCGTTTTGCATCGACGGTAGGTAAGGATTCACTTCCCAGCTCCCGCAATCGTTCTTTCCATCGATAATTTGCACGAATACGTGCCATTCGATGTTTCCAATCGTTTTGCATCAACGGTAGGTAAGCATACCGTTGATGCAAAACGATTGGAAATTTCCAACATCACGTATTCGTGCAAATTATCGATAGAAAGAACGATTGCGGGAGCTGGGAAGTGAATCCTTACCTAACGTTGATGCATAACGATTGGAAACATCGACTAGCACGTATTCGTGCAAATTATCGATGGAAAGAACGATTGCGGGAGCCGGGAAGTGAATCCTTACCTACCGTCGATGCAAAACGATTGGAAACATCGAACATTACGTACTCGTGCAAATTATGGATAGAAAGAACGATGCGGGAGCTGGGAAGTGAATACTTACCTACCGTTGATGCAAAACGATTGGAAACATCGAATAGCACGTATATGTGCAAATTATCGATGGTAAGAACGATTGCGGGAGCCGGGAAGTGAATCCTTACCTACCGTTGATGCAAAACGATTGGAAACATCGAACATTACGTATTCGTGCAAATTATCGATAGAAAGAACGATTGCGGGAGCTGGGAAGTGAATCCTTCCCTACCGTTGATGCAAAACGAATGAAAACATCGAATGGCACGTATTCGTGCAAATTATCGATGGAAAGAACGATTGCGGGAGCTGGGAAGTGAACCCTTACCTACCGTCGATGCAAAACGATTGGAAACATCGAGTAGCACGAATTCGTGCCAATTATCGATAGAAAGAACGTTTGCGGGAGCTGGGAAGTGAATGCTTACCTACCGTCGATGCAAAACGATTGGAAACATCGAATTGCACGTATTCGTGCAAATTATCCATAGAAAGAACGATTGCGGGAGCTGGGAAGTGAATACTTACCTACCGTCGATGCAAAACGATTGGAAACATCGAATAGCACGTATTCGTGCAAATTATCGATGGTAAGAACGATTGCGGGAGCCGGGAAGTGAATCCTTACCTACCGTCGATGCAAAACGATTGGAAACATCGAATAGCACGTATTCGTGCAAATTATCGATGGAAAGAACGATTGCGGGAGCCGGGAAGTGAATCCTTACCTAACGTTGATGCAAAACGATTGCAAACATCGAACATTACGTATTCGTGCAAATTATCCATAGAAAGAACGTTTGCCGGAGCTGGGAAGTGAATACTTACCTACCGTTGATGCAAAACGATTGGAAACATCGAATAGCACGTATTCGTGCAAATTATCGATGGTAAGAACGATTGCGGGAGCCGGGAAGTGAATCCTTACCTAACGTTGATGCAAAACGATTGGAAACATCGAACATCACGTATTCGTGCAAATTATCGATAGAAAGAACGATTGCGGGAGCTGGGAAGTGAATCCTTACCTAACGTTGATGCAAAACGATTGCAAACATCGAACATTACGTATTCGTGCAAATTATCCATAGAAAGAACGTTTGCGGGAGCTGGGAAGTGAATACTTACCTACCGTTGATGCAAAACGATTGGAAACATCGAATAGCACGTATTCGTGCAAATTATCGACGGTAAGAACGATTGCGGGAGCCGGGAAGTGAATCCTTACCTACCGTTGATGCAAAACGATTGAAAACATCGAACATTACGTATTCGTGCTAATTATCGATAGAAACAACGATTGCGGGAGCTGGGAAGTGAATCCTTACCTACCGTCGATGCAAAACGATTGGAAACATCGAATAGCACGTATTCGTGCAAATTATCGATGGAAAGAACGATTGCGGGAGCCGGGAAGTGCATCCTTACCTAACGTTGATCCAAAACGATTGCAAACATCGAACATCACGTATTCGTGCCAATTATCCAATCGTTTTGCATCGACGGTAGGTAAGGATTCACTTCCCAGCTCCCGCAATGGTTCTTTCCATCGATAATTTGCACGAATACGTGCCATTCGATGTTTCCAATCGTTGTGCATCAACGGTAGGTAAGCATACCGTTGATGCAAAACGATTGGAAATTCCGAACATCACGTATTCGTGCAAATTATCGATAGAAAGAACGATTGCGGGAGCTGGGAAGTGAATCCTTACCTACCGCCGATGCAAAACGATTGGAAACATCGAACATTACGTATTCGTGCAAATTATCGAAAGAAAGAACGATGCGGGAGCTGGGAAGTGAATCCTTACCTACCGTCGATGCAAAACGATTGCAAACATCGAACATTACGTATTCGTGCAAATTATCCATAGAAAGAACGTTTGCCGGAGCTGGGAACTGAATACTTACCTACCGTTGATGCAAAACGATTGGAAACATCGAATAGCACGTATTCGTGCAAATTATCGATGGTAAGAACGATTGCGGGAGCCGGGAAGTGAATCCTTACCTAACGTTGATGCAAAACGATTGGAAACATCGAACATCACGTATTCGTGCAAATTATCGATAGGAAGAACGATTGCGGGAGCTGGGAAGTGAATCCTTACCTAACGTTGATGCAAAACGATTGCAAACATCGAACATTACGTATTCGTGCAAATTATCCATAGAAAGAACGTTTGCGGGAGCTGGGAAGTGAATACTTACCTACCGTTGATGCAAAACGATTGGAAACATCGAATAGCACGTATTCGTGCAAATTATCGATGGTAAGAACGATTGCGGGAGCTGGGAAGTGAATCCTTACCTACTGTCGATGCAAAACGATTGCAAACATCGAACATTACGTATTCACTTCCCAGCTCCCGCAATCGTTCTTTCCATCGATAATTTGCACGAATACGTAATGTTCGATGTTTCCAATCGTTTTGCATCGACGGTAGGTAAGGATTCACTTCCCAGCTCCCGCAATCGTTCTTTCTATCGATAATTTGCACGAATACGTAATGTTCGATGTTTCCAATCGTTTTGCATCGACGGTAGGTAAGGATACAATTCCCAGCTCCCGCAATCGTTCTTTCCATCGATAATTTGCACGAATACGTGCTATTCGATGTTTCCAATCGTTTTGCATCGACGGTAGGTAAGGATTCACTTCCCAGCTCCCGCAATCGTTCTTTCTATCGATAATTTGCACGAATACGTAATGTTCGATGTTTCCAATCGTTTTGCATCGACGGTAGGTAAGGATTCACTTCCCAGCTCCCGCAATCGTTCTTTCCATCGATAATTTGCACGAATACGTGCCATTCGATGTTTCCAATCGTTTTGCATCAACGGTAGGTAAGCATACGGTTGATGCAAAACGATTGGAAATTTCGAACATCACGTATTCGTGCAAATTATCGATAGAAAGAACGATTGCGGGAGCTGGGAAGTGAACCCTTACCTACCGTCGATGCAAAACGATTGGAAAAATCGAGTAGCACGAATTCGTGCCAATTATCGATAGAAAGAACGATTGCGGGAGCTGGGAAGTGAATGCTTACCTACCGTCGATGCAAAACGATTGGAAACATCGAATTGCACGTATTCGTGCAAATTATCCATAGAAAGAACGATTGCGGGAGCTGGGAAGTGAATACTTACCTACCGTCGATGCAAAACGATTGGAAACATCGAATAGCACGTATTCGTGCAAATTATCGATGGTAAGAACGATTGCGGGAGCCGGGAAGTGAATCCTTACCTACCGTCGATGCAAAACGATTGGAAACATCGAATAGCACGTATTCGTGCAAATTATCGATGGAAAGAACGATTGCGGGAGCCGGGAAGTGAATCCTTACCTAACGTTGATGCAAAACGATTGCAAACATCGAACATTACGTATTCGTGCAAATTATCCATAGAAAGAACGTTTGCCGGAGCTGGGAAGTGAATACTTACCTACCGTTGATGCAAAACGATTGGAAACATCGAATAGCACGTATTCGTGCAAATTATCGATGGTAAGAACGATTGCGGCAGCCGGGAAGTGAATCCTTACCTAACGTTGATGCAAAACGATTGGAAACATCGAACATCACGTATTCGTGCAAATTATCGATAGAAAGAACGATTGCGGGAGCTGGGAAGTGAATACTTACCTACCGTCGATGCAAAACGATTGGAAACATCGAATAGCACGTATTCGTGCAAATTATCGATGGTAAGAACGATTGCGGGAGCCGGGAAGTGAATCCTTACTTACCGTCGATGCAAAACGATTGGAAACATCGAATAGCACGTATTCGTGCAAATTATCGATGGAAAGAACGATTGCGGGAGCCGGGAAGTGAATCCTTACCTAACGTTGATGCAAAACGATTGCAAACATCGAACATTACGTATTCGTGCAAATTATCCATAGAAAGAACGTTTGCCGGAGCTGGGAAGTGAATACTTACCTACCGTTGATGCAAAACGATTGGAAACATCGAATAGCACGTATTCGTGCAAATTATCGATGGTAAGAACGATTGCGGGAGCCGGGAAGTGAATCCTTACCTAACGTTGATGCAAAACGATTGGAAACATCGAACATCACGTATTCGTGCAAATTATCGATAGAAAGAACGATTGCGGGAGCTGGGAAGTGAATCCTTACCTAACGTTGATGCAAAACGATTGCAAACATCGAACATTATGTATTCGTGCAAATTATCCATAGAAAGAACGTTTGCGGGAGCTGGGAAGTGAATACTTACCTACCGTTGATGCAAAACGATTGGAAACATCGAATAGCACGTATTCGTGCAAATTATCGACGGTAAGAACGATTGCGGGAGCCGGGAAGTGAATCCTTACCTACCGTTGATGCAAAACGATTGAAAACATCGACCATTACGTATTCGTGCTAATTATCGATAGAAACAACGATTGCGGGAGCTGGGAAGTGAATCCTTACCTACCGTCGATGCAAAACGATTGGAAACATCGAATAGCACGTATTCGTGCAAATTATCGATGGAAAGAACGATTGCGGGAGCCGGGAAGTGCATCCTTACCTAACGTTGATGCAAAACGATTAGAAACATCGAACATCACGTATTCGTGCCAATTATCCAATCGTTTTGCATCGACGGTAGGTAAGGATTCACTTCCCAGCTCCCGCAATGGTTCTTTCCATCGATAATTTGCACGAATACGTGCCATTCGATGTTTCCAATCGTTGTGCATCAACGGTAGGTAAGCATACCGTTGATGCAAAACGATTGGAAATTCCGAACATCACGTATTCGTGCAAATTATCGATAGAAAGAACGATTGCGGGAGCTGGGAAGTGAATCCTTACCTACCGTTGATACAAAACGATTGAAAACATCGAACATTACGTATTCGTGCTAATTATTGATAGAAAGAACGATTGCGGGAGCTGGGAAGTGAATCCTTACCTACCGTCGATGCAAAACGATTGGAAACATCGAATAGCACGTATTCGTGCAAATTATCGATGGAAAGAACGATTGCGGGAGCCGGGAAGTGAATACTTACCTACCGTTGATGCAAAACGATTGGAAACATCGAATAGCACGTATTCGTGCAAATTATCGATGGTAAGAACGATTGCGGGAGCTGGGAAGTGAATCCTTACCTACCGTTGATGCAAAACGATTGAAAACATCGAACATTACGTATTTGTGCTAATTATCGATAGAAACAACGATTGCGGGAGCTGGGAAGTGAATCCTTACCTACCGTCGATGCAAAACGATTGGAAACATCGAATAGCACGTATTCGTGCAAATTATCGATGGAAAGAACGATTGCTGGAGCTCGGAAGTGAATCCTTACCTACCGTCGATGCAAAACGATTGGAAACATCGAACATTACGTATTCGTGCAAATTATCGATAGAAAGAACGATGCGGGAGCTGGGAAGTGAATCCTTACCTACCGTCGATGCAAAACGATTGCAAACATCGAACATTACGTATTCGTGCAAATTATCCATAGAAAGAACGTTTGCCGGAGCTGGGAACTGAATACTTACCTACCGTTGATGCAAAACGATTGGAAACATCGAATAGCACGTATTCGTGCAAATTATCGATGGTAAGAACGATTGCGGGAGCCGGGAAGTGAATCCTTACCTAACGTTGATGCAAAACGATTGGAAACATCGAACATCACGTATTCGTGCAAATTATCGATAGAAAGAACGATTGCGGGAGCTGGGAAGTGAATCCTTACCTAACGTTGATGCAAAACGATTGCAAACATCGAACATTACGTATTCGTGCAAATTATCCATAGAAAGAACGTTTGCGGGAGCTGGGAAGTGAATACTTACCTACCGTTGATGCAAAACGATTGGAAACATCGAATAGCACGTATTCGTGCAAATTATCGATGGTAAGAACGATTGCGGGAGCCGGGAAGTGAATCCTTACCTACCGTTGATGCAAAACGATTGAAAACATCGAAAATTACGTATTCGTGCTAATTATCGATAGAAACAACGATTGCGGAGATGGGAAGTGAATCCTTACCTACCGTCGATGCAAAACGATTGGAAACATCGAATAGCACGTATTCGTGCAAATTATCGATAGAAAGAACGATTGCGGGAGCTGGGAAGTGAATCCTTACCTACTGTCGATGCAAAACGATTGCAAACATCGAACATTACGTATTCACTTCCCAGCTCCCGCAATCGTTCTTTCCATCGATAATTTGCACGAATACGTAATGTTCGATGTTTCCAATCGTTTTGCATCGACGGTAGGTAAGGATTCACTTCCCAGCTCCCGCAATCGTTCTTTCTATCGATAATTTGCACGAATACGTAATGTTCGATGTTTCCAATCGTTTTGCATCGACGGTAGGTAAGGATACAATTCCCAGCTCCCGCAATCGTTCTTTCCATCGATAATTTGCACGAATACGTGCTATTCGATGTTTCCAATCGTTTTGCATCGACGGTAGGTAAGGATTCACTTCCCAGCTCCCGCAATCGTTCTTTCTATCGATAATTTGCACGAATACGTAATGTTCGATGTTTCCAATCGTTTTGCATCGACGGTAGGTAAGGATTCACTTCCCAGCTCCCGCAATCGTTCTTTCCATCGATAATTTGCACGAATACGTGCCATTCGATGTTTCCAATCGTTTTGCATCAACGGTAGGTAAGCATACCGTTGATGCAAAACGATTGGAAATTTCGAACATCACGTATTCGTGCAAATTATCGATAGAAAGATCGATTGCGGGAGCTGGGAAGTGAACCCTTACCTACCGTCGATGCAAAACGATTGGAAACATCGAGTAGCACGAATTCGTGCCAATTATCGATAGAAAGAACGATTGCGGGAGCTGGGAAGTGAATGCTTACCTACCGTCGATGCAAAACGATTGGAAACATCGAATTGCACGTATTCGTGCAAATTATCCATAGAAAGAACGATTGCGGGAGCTGGGAAGTGAATACTTACCTACCGTCGATGCAAAACGATTGGAAACATCGAATAGCACGTATTCGTGCAAATTATCGATGGTAAGAACGATTGCGGGAGCCGGGAAGTGAATCCTTACCTACCGTCGATGCAAAACGATTGGAAACATCGAATAGCACGTATTCGTGCAAATTATCGATGGAAAGAACGATTGCGGGAGCCGGGAAGTGAATCCTTACCTAACGTTGATGCAAAACGATTGCAAACATCGAACATTACGTATTCGTGCAAATTATCCATAGAAAGAACGTTTGCCGGAGCTGGGAAGTGAATACTTACCTACCGTTGATGCAAAACGATTGGAAACATCGAATAGCACGTATTCGTGCAAATTATCGATGGTAAGAACGATTGCGGGAGCCGGGAAGTGAATCCTTACCTAACGTTGATGCAAAACGATTGGAAACATCGAACATCACGTATTCGTGCAAATTATCGATAGAAAGAACGATTGCGGGAGGTGGGAAGTGAATACTTACCTACCGTCGATGCAAAACGATTGGAAACATCGAATAGCACGTATTCGTGCAAATTATCGATGGTAAGAACTATTGCGGGAGCCGGGAAGTGAATCCTTACTTACCGTCGATGCAAAACGATTGGAAACATCGAATAGCACGTATTCGTGCAAATTATCGATGGAAAGAACGATTGCGGGAGCCGGGAAGTGAATCCTTACCTAACGTTGATGCAAAACGATTGCAAACATCGAACATTACGTATTCGTGCAAATTATCCATAGAAACAACGTTTGCCGGAGCTGGGAAGTGAATACTTACCTACCGTTGATGCAAAACGATTGGAAACATCGAATAGCACGTATTCGTGCAAATTATCGATGGTAAGAACGATTGCGGGAGCCGGGAAGTGAATCCTTACCTAACGTTGATGCAAAACGATTGGAAACATCGAACATCACGTATTCGTGCAAATTATCGATAGAAAGAACGATTGCGGGAGCTGGGAAGTGAATCCTTACCTAACGTTGATGCAAAACGATTGCAAACATCGAACATTACGTATTCGTGCAAATTATCCATAGAAAGAACGTTTGCGGGAGCTGGGAAGTGAATACTTACCTACCGTTGATGCAAAACGATTGGAAACATCGAATAGCACGTATTCGTGCAAATTATCGCCGGTAAGAACGATTGCGGGAGCCGGGAAGTGAATCCTTACCTACCGTTGATGCAAAACGATTGAAAACATCGACCATTACGTATTCGTGCTAATTATCGATAGAAACAACGATTGCGGGAGCTGGGAAGTGAATCCTTACCTACCGTCGATGCAAAACGATTGGAAACATCGAATAGCACGTATTCGTGCAAATTATCGATGGAAAGAACGATTGCGGGAGCCGGGAAGTGCATCCTTACCTAACGTTGATGCAAAACGATTGGAAACATCGAACATCACGTATTCGTGCCAATTATCCAATCGTTTTGCATCGACGGTAGGTAAGGATTCACTTCCCAGCTCCCGCAATGGTTCTTTCCATCGATAATTTGCACGAATACGTGCCATTCGATGTTTCCAATCGTTGTGCATCAACGGTAGGTAAGCATACCGTTGATGCAAAACGATTGGAAATTCCGAACATCACGTATTCGTGCAAATTATCGATAGAAAGAACGATTGCGGGAGCTGGGAAGTGAATCCTTACCTACCGTTGATGCAAAACGATTGAAAACATCGAACATTACGTATTCGTGCTAATTATCGATAGAAAGAACGATTGCGGGAGCTGGGAAGTGAATCCTTACCTAACGTTGATGCATAACGATTGGAAACATCGAATAGCACGTATTCGTGCAAATTATCGATGGAAAGAACGATTGCGGGAGCCGGGAAGTGAATCCTTACCTACCGTTGATGCAAAACGATTGGAAACATTGAACATTACGTATTCGTGCAAATTATCGATAGAAAGAACGATTGCGGGAGCTGGGAAGTGAATCCTTACCTAACGTTGATGCAAAACGATTGCAAACATCGAACATTACGTATTCGTGCAAATTATCCATAGAAAGAACGTTTGCGGGAGCTGGGAAGTGAATACTTACCTACCGTTGATGCAAAACGATTGGAAACATCGAATAGCACGTATTCGTGCAAATTATCGACGGTAAGAACGATTGCGGGAGCCGGGAAGTGAATCCTTACCTACCGTTGATGCAAAACGATTGAAAACATCGAACATTACGTATTCGTGCTAATTATCGATAGAAACAACGATTGCGGGAGCTGGGAAGTGAATCCTTACCTACCGTGGATGCAAAACGATTGGAAACATCGAACATCACGTATTCGTGCAAATTATCGATAGAAAGAACGATTGCGGGAGCTGGGAAGTGAATCCTTACCTAACGTTGATGCAAAACGATTGCAAACATCGAACATTACGTATTCGTGCAAATTATCGATAGAAACAACGATTGCGGGAGCTGGGAAGTGAATCCTTACCTACCGTGGATGCAAAACGATTGGAAACATCGAACATCACGTATTCGTGCAAATTATCGATGGTAAGAACGATTGCGGGAGCCGGGAAGTGAATCCTTACCTACCGTTGATGCAAAACGATTGAAAACATCGAACATTACGTATTCGTGCTAATTATCGATAGAAACAACGATTGCGGGAGATGGGAAGTGAATCCTTACCTACCGTCGATGCAAAACGATTGGAAACATCGAATGGCACGTATTCGTGCAAATTATCGATGGAAAGAACCATTGCGGGAGCTGGGAAGTGAATCCTTACCTACCGTCGATGCAAAACGATTGGATAATTGGCACGAATACGTGATGTTCGATGTTTCCAATCGTTTTGCATCAACGTTAGGTAAGGATGCACTTCCCGGCTCCCGCAATCGTTCTTTCCATCGATAATTTGCACGAATACGTGCTATTCGATGTTTCCAATCGTTTTGCATCGACGGTAGGTAAGGATTCACTTCCCATCTCCCGCAATCGTTGTTTCTATCGATAATTAGCACGAATACGTAATGTTCGATGTTTTCAATCGTTTTGCATCAACGGTAGGTAAGGATTCACTTCCCGGCTCCCGCAATCGTTCTTACCATCGATAATTTGCACGAATACGTGCTATTCGATGTTTCCAATCGTTTTGCATCAACGGTAGGTAAGTATTCACTTCCCAGCTCCCGCAAACGTTCTTTCTATGGATAATTTGCACGAATACGTAATGTTCGATGTTTGCAATCGTTTTGCATCAACGTTAGGTAAGGATTCACTTCCCAGCTCCCGCAATCGTTCTTTCTATCGATAATTTGCACGAATACGTAATGTTCGATGTTTCCAATCGTTTTGCATCGACGGTAGGTAAGGATTCACTTCCCAGCTCCCGCAATCGTTCTTTCTATCGATAATTTGCACGAATACGTAATGTTCGATGTTTCCAATCGTTTTGCATCGACGGTAGGTAAGGATACAATTCCCAGCTCCCGCAATCGTTCTTTCCATCGATAATTTGCACGAATACGTGCTATTCGATGTTTCCAATCGTTTTGCATCGACGGTAGGTAAGGATTCACTTCCCAGCTCCCGCAATCGTTCTTTCTATCGATAATTTGCACGAATACGTAATGTTCGATGTTTCCAATCGTTTTGCATCGACGGTAGGTAAGGATTCACTTCCCAGCTCCCGCAATCGTTCTTTCCATCGATAATTTGCACGAATACGTGCCATTCGATGTTTCCAATCGTTTTGCATCAACGGTAGGTAAGCATACGGTTGATGCAAAACGATTGGAAATTTCGAACATCACGTATTCGTGCAAATTATCGATAGAAAGAACGATTGCGGGAGCTGGGAAGTGAACCCTTACCTACCGTCGATGCAAAACGATTGGAAACATCGAGTAGCACGAATTCGTGCCAATTATCGATAGAAAGAACGATTGCGGGAGCTGGGAAGTGAATGCTTACCTACCGTCGATGCAAAACGATTGGAAACATCGAATTGCACGTATTCGTGCAAATTATCCATAGAAAGAACGATTGCGGGAGCTGGGAAGTGAATACTTACCTACCGTCGATGCAAAACGATTGGAAACATCGAATAGCACGTATTCGTGCAAATTATCGATGGTAAGAACGATTGCGGGAGCCGGGAAGTGAATCCTTACCTACCGTCGATGCAAAACGATTGGAAACATCGAATAGCACGTATTCGTGCAAATTATCGATGGAAAGAACGATTGCGGGAGCCGGGAAGTGAATCCTTACCTAACGTTGATGCAAAACGATTGCAAACATCGAACATTACGTATTCGTGCAAATTATCCATAGAAAGAACGTTTGCCGGAGCTGGGAAGTGAATACTTACCTACCGTTGATGCAAAACGATTGGAAACATCGAATAGCACGTATTCGTGCAAATTATCGATGGTAAGAACGATTGCGGGAGCCGGGAAGTGAATCCTTACCTAACGTTGATGCAAAACGATTGGAAACATCGAACATCACGTATTCGTGCAAATTATCGATCGAAAGAACGATTGCGGGAGGTGGGAAGTGAATACTTACCTACCGTCGATGCAAAACGATTGGAAACATCGAATAGCACGTATTCGTGCAAATTATCGATGGTAAGAACGATTGCGGGAGCCGGGAAGTGAATCCTTACTTACCGTCGATGCAAAACGATTGGAAACATCGAATAGCACGTATTCGTGCAAATTATCGATGGAAAGAACGATTGCGGGAGCCGGGAAGTGAATCCTTACCTAACGTTGATGCAAAACGATTGCAAACATCGAACATTACGTATTCGTGCAAATTATCCATAGAAACAACGTTTGCCGGAGCTGGGAAGTGAATACTTACCTACCGTTGATGCAAAACGATTGGAAACATCGAATAGCACGTATTCGTGCAAATTATCGATGGTAAGAACGATTGCGGGAGCCGGGAAGTGAATCCTTACCTAACGTTGATGCAAAACGATTGGAAACATCGAACATCACGTATTCGTGCAAATTATCGATAGAAAGAACGATTGCGGGAGCTGGGAAGTGAATCCTTACCTAACGTTGATGCAAAACGATTGCAAACATCGAACATTACGTATTCGTGCAAATTATCCATAGAAAGAACGTTTGCGGGAGCTGGGAAGTGAATACTTACCTACCGTTGATGCAAAACGATTGGAAACATCGAATAGCACGTATTCGTGCAAATTATCGACGGTAAGAACGATTGCGGGAGCCGGGAAGTGAATCCTTACCTACCGTTGATGCAAAACGATTGAAAACATCGACCATTACGTATTCGTGCTAATTATCGATAGAAACAACGATTGCGGGAGCTGGGAAGTGAATCCTTACCTACCGTCGATGCAAAACGATTGGAAACATCGAATAGCACGTATTCGTGCAAATTATCGATGGAAAGAACGATTGCGGGAGCCGGGAAGTGCATCCTTACCTAACGTTGATGCAAAACGATTGGAAACATCGAACATCACGTATTCGTGCCAATTATCCAATCGTTTTGCATCGACGGTAGGTAAGGATTCACTTCCCAGCTCCCGCAATGGTTCTTTCCATCGATAATTTGCACGAATACGTGCCATTCGATGTTTCCAATCGTTGTGCATCAACGGTAGGTAAGCATACCGTTGATGCAAAACGATTGGAAATTCCGAACATCACGTATTCGTGCAAATTATCGATAGAAAGAACGATTGCGGGAGCTGGGAAGTGAATCCTTACCTACCGTTGATGCAAAACGATTGAAAACATCGAACATTACGTATTCGTGCTAATTATCGATAGAAAGAACGATTGCGGGAGCTGGGAAGTGAATCCTTACCTACCGTCGATGCAAAACGATTGGAAACATCGAACATTACGTATTCGTGCAAATTATCGATAGAAAGAACGATGCGGGAGCTGGGAAGTGAATCCTTACCTACCGTCGATGCAAAACGATTGCAAACATCGAACATTACGTATTCGTGCAAATTATCCATAGAAAGAACGTTTGCCGGAGCTGGGAACTGAATACTTACCTACCGTTGATGCAAAACGATTGGAAACATCGAATAGCACGTATTCGTGCAAATTATCGATGGTAAGAACGATTGCGGGAGCCGGGAAGTGAATCCTTACCTAACGTTGATGCAAAACGATTGGAAACATCGAACATCACGTATTCGTGCAAATTATCGATAGAAAGAACGATTGCGGGAGCTGGGAAGTGAATCCTTACCTAACGTTGATGCAAAACGATTGCAAACATCGAACATTACGTATTCGTGCAAATTATCCATAGAAAGAACGTTTGCGGGAGCTGGGAAGTGAATACTTACCTACCGTTGATGCAAAACGATTGGAAACATCGAATAGCACGTATTCGTGCAAATTATCGACGGTAAGAACGATTGCGGGAGCCGGGAAGTGAATCCTTACCTACCGTTGATGCAAAACGATTGAAAACATCGAACATTACGTATTCGTGCTAATTATCGATAGAAACAACGATTGCGGGAGCTGGGAAGTGAATCCTTACCTACCGTGGATGCAAAACGATTGGAAACATCGAACATCACGTATTCGTGCAAATTATCGATAGAAAGAACGATTGCGGGAGCTGGGAAGTGAATCCTTACCTAACGTTGATGCAAAACGATTGCAAACATCGAACATTACGTATTCGTGCAAATTATCCATAGAAAGAACGTTTGCGGGAGCTGGGAAGGGAATACTTACCTACCGTTGATGCAAAACGATTGGAAACATCGAATAGCACGTATTCGTGCAAATTATCGATGGTAAGAACGATTGCGGGAGCCGGGAAGTGAATCCTTACCTACCGTTGATGCAAAACGATTGAAAACATCGAACATTACGTATTCGTGCTAATTATCGATAGAAACAACGATTGCGGGAGATGGGAAGTGAATCCTTACCTACCGTCGATGCAAAACGATTGGAAACATCGAATGGCACGTATTCGTGCAAATTATCGATGGAAAGAACCATTGCGGGAGCTGGGAAGTGAATCCTTACCTACCGTCGATGCAAAACGATTGGATAATTGGCACGAATACGTGATGTTCGATGTTTCCAATCGTTTTGCATCAACGTTAGGTAAGGATGCACTTCCCGGCTCCCGCAATCGTTCTTTCCATCGATAATTTGCACGAATACGTGCTATTCGATGTTTCCAATCGTTTTGCATCGACGGTAGGTAAGGATTCACTTCCCATCTCCCGCAATCGTTGTTTCTATCGATAATTAGCACGAATACGTAATGTTCGATGTTTTCAATCGTTTTGCATCAACGGTAGGTAAGGATTCACTTCCCGGCTCCCGCAATCGTTCTTACCATCGATAATTTGCACGAATACGTGCTATTCGATGTTTCCAATCGTTTTGCATCAACGGTAGGTAAGTATTCACTTCCCAGCTCCCGCAAACGTTCTTTCTATGGATAATTTGCACGAATACGTAATGTTCGATGTTTGCAATCGTTTTGCATCAACGTTAGGTAAGGATTCACTTCCCAGCTCCCGCAATCGTTCTTTCTATCGATAATTTGCACGAATACGTAATGTTCGATGTTTCCAATCGTTTTGCATCGACGGTAGGTAAGGATTCACTTCCCAGCTCCCGCAATCGTTCTTTCTATCGATAATTTGCACGAATACGTAATGTTCGATGTTTCCAATCGTTTTGCATCGACGGTAGGTAAGGATACAATTCCCAGCTCCCGCAATCGTTCTTTCCATCGATAATTTGCACGAATACGTGCTATTCGATGTTTCCAATCGTTTTGCATCGACGGTAGGTAAGGATTCACTTCCCAGCTCCCGCAATCGTTCTTTCTATCGATAATTTGCACGAATACGTAATGTTCGATGTTTCCAATCGTTTTGCATCGACGGTAGGTAAGGATTCACTTCCCAGCTCCCGCAATCGTTCTTTCCATCGATAATTTGCACGAATACGTGCCATTCGATGTTTCCAATCGTTTTGCATCAACGGTAGGTAAGCATACGGTTGATGCAAAACGATTGGAAATTTCGAACATCACGTATTCGTGCAAATTATCGATAGAAAGAACGATTGCGGGAGCTGGGAAGTGAACCCTTACCTACCGTCGATGCAAAACGATTGGAAACATCGAGTAGCACGAATTCGTGCCAATTATCGATAGAAAGAACGATTGCGGGAGCTGGGAAGTGAATGCTTACCTACCGTCGATGCAAAACGATTGGAAACATCGAATTGCACGTATTCGTGCAAATTATCCATAGAAAGAACGATTGCGGGAGCTGGGAAGTGAATACTTACCTACCGTCGATGCAAAACGATTGGAAACATCGAATAGCACGTATTCGTGCAAATTATCGATGGTAAGAACGATTGCGGGAGCCGGGAAGTGAATCCTTACCTACCGTCGATGCAAAACGATTGGAAACATCGAATAGCACGTATTCGTGCAAATTATCGATGGAAAGAACGATTGCGGGAGCCGGGAAGTGAATCCTTACCTAACGTTGATGCAAAACGATTGCAAACATCGAACATTACGTATTCGTGCAAATTATCCATAGAAAGAACGTTTGCCGGAGCTGGGAAGTGAATACTTACCTACCGTTGATGCAAAACGATTGGAAACATCGAATAGCACGTATTCGTGCAAATTATCGATGGTAAGAACGATTGCGGGAGCCGGGAAGTGAATCCTTACCTAACGTTGATGCAAAACGATTGGAAACATCGAACATCACGTATTCGTGCAAATTATCGATAGAAAGAACGATTGCGGGAGGTGGGAAGTGAATACTTACCTACCGTCGATGCAAAACGATTGGAAACATCGAATAGCACGTATTCGTGCAAATTATCGATGGTAAGAACGATTGCGGGAGCCGGGAAGTGAATCCTTACTTACCGTCGATGCAAAACGATTGGAAACATCGAATAGCACGTATTCGTGCAAATTATCGATGGAAAGAACGATTGCGGGAGCCGGGAAGTGAATCCTTACCTAACGTTGATGCAAAACGATTGCAAACATCGAACATTACGTATTCGTGCAAATTATCCATAGAAAGAACGTTTGCGGGAGCTGGGAAGTGAATACTTACCTACCGTTGATGCAAAACGATTGGAAACATCGAATAGCACGTATTCGTGCAAATTATCGACGGTAAGAACGATTGCGGGAGCCGGGAAGTGAATCCTTACCTACCGTTGATGCAAAACGATTGAAAACATCGACCATTACGTATTCGTGCTAATTATCGATAGAAACAACGATTGCGGGAGCTGGGAAGTGAATCCTTACCTACCGTCGATGCAAAACGATTGGAAACATCGAATAGCACGTATTCGTGCAAATTATCGATGGAAAGAACGATTGCGGGAGCCGGGAAGTGCATCCTTACCTACCGTTGATGCAAAACGATTGGAAACATCGAATAGCACGTATTCGTGCAAATTATCGATGGTAAGAACGATTGCGGGAGCCGGGAAGTGAATCCTTACCTACCGTTGATGCAAAACGATTGAAAACATCGAACATTACGTATTCGTGCTAATTATCGATAGAAACAACGATTGCGGGAGATGGAAAGTGAATCCTTACCTACCGTCGATGCAAAACGATTGGAAACATCGAATAGCACGTATTCGTGCAAATTATCGATAGAAAGAACGATTGCGGGAGCTGGGAAGTGAATCCTTACCTACTGTCGATGCAAAACGATTGCAAACATCGAACATTACGTATTCACTTCCCAGCTCCCGCAATCGTTCTTTCCATCGATAATTTGCACGAATACGTAATGTTCGATGCTTCCAATCGTTTTGCATCGACGGTAGGTAAGGATTCACTTCCCAGCTCCCGCAATCGTTCTTTCTATCGATAATTTGCACGAATACGTAATGTTCGATGTTTCCAATCGTTTTGCATCGACGGTAGGTAAGGATACAATTCCCAGCTCCCGCAATCGTTCTTTCCATCGATAATTTGCACGAATACGTGCTATTCGATGTTTCCAATCGTTTTGCATCGACGGTAGGTAAGGATTCACTTCCCAGCTCCCGCAATCGTTCTTTCTATCGATAATTTGCACGAATACGTAATGTTCGATGTTTCCAATCGTTTTGCATCGACGGTAGGTAAGGATTCACTTCCCAGCTCCCGCAATCGTTCTTTCCATCGATAATTTGCACGAATACGTGCCATTCGATGTTTCCAATCGTTTTGCATCAACGGTAGGTAAGCATACCGTTGATGCAAAACGATTGGAAATTTCGAACATCACGTATTCGTGCAAATTATCGATAGAAAGAACGATTGCGGGAGCTGGGAAGTGAATCCTTACCTAACGTTGATGCATAACGATTGGAAACATCGAATAGCACGTATTCGTGCAAATTATCGATGGAAAGAACGATTGCGGGAGCTGGGAAGTGAATCCTTACCTAACGTTGATGCAAAACGATTGCAAACATCGAACATTACGTATTCGTGAAAATTATCCATAGAAAGAACGTTTGCGGGAGCTGGGAAGTGAATACTTACCTACCGTTGATGCAAAACGATTGGAAACATCGAATAGCACGTATTCGTGCAAATTATCGACGGTAAGAACGATTGCGGGAGCCGGGAAGTGAATCCTTACCTACCGTTGATGCAAAACGATTGAAAACATCGAACATTACGTATTCGTGCTAATTATCGATAGAAACAACGATTGCGGGAGCTGGGAAGTGAATCCTTACCTACCGTGGATGCAAAACGATTGGAAACATCGAACATCACGTATTCGTGCAAATTATCGATAGAAAGAACGATTGCGGGAGCTGGGAAGTGAATCCTTACCTAACGTTGATGCAAAACGATTGCAAACATCGAACATTACGTATTCGTGCAAATTATCCATAGAAAGAACGTTTGCGGGAGCTGGGAAGTGAATACTTACCTACCGTTGATGCAAAACGATTGGAAACATCGAATAGCACGTATTCGTGCAAATTATCGATGGTAAGAACGATTGCGGGAGCCGGGAAGTGAATCCTTACCTACCGTTGATGCAAAACGATTGAAAACATCGAACATTACGTATTCGTGCTAATTATCGATAGAAACAACGATTGCGGGAGATGGGAAGTGAATCCTTACCTACCGTCGATGCAAAACGATTGGAAACATCGAATAGCACGTATTCGTGCAAATTATCGATGGAAAGAACGATTGCGGGAGCCGGGAAGTGCATCCTTACCTAACGTTGATGCAAAACGATTGGAAACATCGAACATCACGTATTCGTGCCAATTATCCAATCGTTTTGCATCGACGGTAGGTAAGGATTCACTTCCCAGCTCCCGCAATGGTTCTTTCCATCGATAATTTGCACGAATACGTGCCATTCGATGTTTCCAATCGTTGTGCATCAACGGTAGGTAAGCATACCGTTGATGCAAAACGATTGGAAATTCCGAACATCACGTATTCGTGCAAATTATCGATAGAAAGAACGATTGCTGGAGCTGGGAAGTGAATCCTTACCTACCGTCGATGCAAAACGATTGGAAACATCGAACATTACGTATTCGTGCAAATTATCGATAGAAAGAACGATGCGGGAGCTGGGAAGTGAATCCTTACCTACCGTCGATGCAAAATGATTGCAAACATCGAACATTACGTATTCGTGCAAATTATCCATAGAAAGAACGTTTGCCGGAGCTGGGATCTGAATACTTACCTACCGTCGATGCAAAACGATTGGAAACATCGAGTAGCACGAATTCGTGCCAATTATCGATAGAAAGAACGATTGCGGGAGCTGGGAAGTGAATGCTTACCTACCGTCGATGCAAAACGATTGGAAACATCGAATTGCACGTATTCGTGCAAATTATCCATAGAAAGAACGATTGCGGGAGCTGGGAAGTGAATACTTACCTACCGTCGATGCAAAACGATTGGAAACATCGAATAGCACGTATTCGTGCAAATTATCGATGGTAAGAACGATTGCGGGAGCCGGGAAGTGAATCCTTACCTACCGTCGATGCAAAACGATTGGAAACATCGAATAGCACGTATTCGTGCAAATTATCGATGGAAAGAACGATTGCGGGAGCCGGGAAGTGAATCCTTACCTAAGGTTGATGCAAAACGATTGCAAACATCGAACATTACGTATTCGTGCAAATTATCCATAGAAAGAACGTTTGCCGGAGCTGGGAAGTGAATACTTACCTACCGTTGATGCAAAACGATTGGAAACATCGAATAGCACGTATTCGTGCAAATTATCGATGGTAAGAACGATTGCGGGAGCCGGGAAGTGAATCCTTACCTAACGTTGATGCAAAACGATTGGAAACATCGAACATCACGTATTCGTGCAAATTATCGATAGAAAGAACGATTGCGGGAGCTGGGAAGTGACTACTTACCTACCGTCGATGCAAAACGATTGGAAACATCGATTAGCACGTATTCGTGCAAATTATCGATGGTAAGAACGATTGCGGGAGCCGGGAAGTGAATCCTTACTTACCGTCGATGCAAAACGATTGGAAACATCGAATAGCACGTATTCGTGCAAATTATCGATGGAAAGAACGATTGCGGGAGCCGGGAAGTGAATCCTTACCTAACGTTGATGCAAAACGATTGCAAACATCGAACATTACGTATTCGTGCAAATTATCCATAGAAAGAACGTTTGCCGGAGCTGGGAAGTGAATACTTACCTACCGTTGATGCAAAACGATTGGAAACATCGAATAGCACGTATTCGTGCAAATTATCGATGGTAAGAACGATTGCGGGAGCCGGGAAGTGAATCCTTACCTAACGTTGATGCAAAACGATTGGAAACATCGAACATCACGTATTCGTGCAAATTATCGATAGAAAGAACGATTGCGGCAGCTGGGAAATGAATCCTTACCTAACGTTGATGCAAAACGATTGCAAACATCGAACATTACGTATTCGTGCAAATTATCCATAGAAAGAACGTTTGCGGGAGCTGGGAAGTGAATACTTACCTACCGTTGATGCAAAACGATTGGAAACATCGAATAGCACGTATTCGTGCAAATTATCGACGGTAAGAACGATTGCGGGAGCCGGGAAGTGAATCCTTACCTACCGTTGATGCAAAACGATTGAAAACATCGAACATTACGTATTCGTGCTAATTATCGATAGAAACAACGATTGCGGGAGCTGGGAAGTGAATCCTTACCTACCGTTGATGCAAAACGATTGGAAACATCGAATAGCACGTATTCGTGCAAATTATCGATGGTAAGAACGATTGCGGGAGCCGGGAAGTGAATCCTTACCTAACGTTGATGCAAAACGATTGGAAACATCGAACATCACGTATTCGTGCAAATTATCGATAGAAAGAACGATTGCGGGAGCCGGGAAGTGAATCCTTACCTAACGTTGATGCAAAACGATTGGAAACATCGAACATCACGTATTCGTGCAAATTATCGATAGAAAGAACGATTGCGGGAGCTGGGAAGTGAATACTTACCTACCGTCGATGCAAAACGATTGGAAACATCGATTAGCACGTATTCGTGCAAATTATCGATGGTAAGAACGATTGCGGGAGCCGGGAAGTGAATCCTTACTTACCGTCGATGCAAAACGATTGGAAACATCGAATAGCACGTATTCGTGCAAATTATCGATGGAAAGAACGATTGCGGGAGCCGGGAAGTGAATCCTTACCTAACGTTGATGCAAAACGATTGCAAACATCGAACATTACGTATTCGTGCAAATTATCCATAGAAAGAACGTTTGCCGGAGCTGGGAAGTGAATACTTACCTACCGTTGATGCAAAACGATTGGAAACATCGAATAGCACGTATTCGTGCAAATTATCGATGGTAAGAACGATTGCGGGAGCCGGGAAGTGAATCCTTACCTAACGTTGATGCAAAACGATTGGAAACATCGAACATCACGTATTCGTGCAAATTATCGATAGAAAGAACGATTGCGGCAGCTGGGAAATGAATCCTTACCTAACGTTGATGCAAAACGATTGCAAACATCGAACATTACGTATTCGTGCAAATTATCCATAGAAAGAACGTTTGCGGGAGCTGGGAAGTGAATACTTACCTACCGTTGATGCAAAACGATTGGAAACATCGAATAGCACGTATTCGTGCAAATTATCGACGGTAAGAACGATTGCGGGAGCCGGGAAGTGAATCCTTACCTACCGTTGATGCAAAACGATTGAAAACATCGAACATTACGTATTCGTGCTAATTATCGATAGAAACAACGATTGCGGGAGCTGGGAAGTGAATCCTTACCTACCGTCGATGCAAAACGATTGGAAACATCGAATAGCACGTATTCGTGCAAATTATCGATGGAAAGAACGATTGCGGGAGCCGGGAAGTGCATCCTTACCTACCGTCGATGCAAAACGATTGGAAACATCGAACATTACGTATTCGTGCAAATTATCGATAGAAAGAACGATGCGGGAGCTGCGAAGTGAATACTTACCTACCGTTGATGCAAAACGATTGGAAACATCGAATAGCACGTATATGTGCAAATTATCGATGGTAAGAACGATTGCGGGAGCCGGGAAGTGAATCCTTACCTACCGTTGATGCAAAACGATTGGAAACATTGAACATTACGTATTCGTGCAAATTATCGATAGAAAGAACGATTGCGGGAGCTGGGAAGTGAATCCTTCCCTACCGTTGATGCAAAACGAATGAAAACATCGAATGGCACGTATTCGTGCAAATTATCGATGGAAAGAACGATTGCGGGAGCTGGGAAGTGAATCCTTACCTACCGTCGATGCAAAACGATTGGAAACATCGAATTGCACGTATTCGTGCAAATTATCGATGGAAAGAACGATTGCGGGAGCCGGGAAGTGAATCCTTACCTACCGTCGATGCAAAACGGTTGGAAACATCGAACATTACGTATTCGTGCAAATTATCCATAGAAAGAACGTTTGCGGCAGCTGGGAAGTGAATACTTACCTACCGTTGATGCAAAACGATTGGAAACATCGAATAGCACGTATTCGTGCAAATTATCGACGGTAAGAACGATTGCGGGAGCCGGGAAGTGAATACTTACCTACCGTTGATGCAAAACGATTGGAAACATCGAATAGCACGTATTCGTGCAAATTATCGATGGTAAGAACGATTGCGGGAGCCGGGAAGTGAATCCTTACCTAACGTTGATGCAAAACGATTGGAAACATCGAACATCACGTATTCGTGCAAATTATCGATAGAAACAACGATTGCGGGAGCTGGGAAGTGAATCCTTACCTACCGTCGATGCAAAACGATTGGAAACATCGAATAGCACGTATTCGTGCAAATTATCGATGGAAAGAACGATTGCGGGAGCCGGGAAGTGCATCCTTACCTAACGTTGATGCAAAACGATTGGAAACATCGAACATCACGTATTCGTGCCAATTATCCAATCGTTTTGCATCGACGGTAGGTAAGGATTCACTTCCCAGCTCCCGCAATGGTTCTTTCCATCGATAATTTGCACGAATACGTGCCATTCGATGTTTCCAATCGTTGTGCATCAACGGTAGGTAAACATACCGTTGATGCAAAACGATTGGAAATTCCGAACATCACGTATTCGTGCAAATTATCGATAGAAAGAACGATTGCGGGAGCTGGGAAGTGAATCCTTACCTACCGTTGATGCAAAACGATTGAAAACATCGAACATTACGTATTCGTGCTAATTATCGATAGAAAGAACGATTGCGGGAGCTGGGAAGTGAATCCTTACCTACCGTCGATGCAAAACGATTGGAAACATCGAATAGCACGTATTCGTGCAAATTATCGATGGAAAGAACGATTGCGGGAGCCGGGAAGTGAATACTTACCTACCGTTGATGCAAAACGATTGGAAACATCGAATAGCACGTATTCGTGCAAATTATCGATGGTAAGAACGATTGCGGGAGCCGGGAAGTGAATCCTTACCTACCGTTGATGCAAAACGATTGAAAACATCGAACATTACGTATTTGTGCTAATTATCGATAGAAACAACGATTGCGGGAGCTGGGAAGTGAATCCTTACCTACCGTCGATGCAAAACGATTGGAAACATCGAATAGCACGTATTCGTGCAAATTATCGATGGAAAGAACGATTGCAGGAGCCGGGAAGTGCATCCTTACCTAACGTTGATGCAAAACGATTGGAAACATCGAACATCACGTATTCGTGCCAATTATCCAATCGTTTTGCATCGACGGTAGGTAAGGATTCACTTCCCAGCTCCCGCAATGGTTCTTTCCATCGATAATTTGCACGAATACGTGCCATTCGATGTTTCCAATCGTTGTGCATCAACGGTAGGTAAGCATACCGTTGATGCAAAACGATTGGAAATTCCGAACATCACGTATTCGTGCAAATTATCGATAGAAAGAACGATTGCGGGAGCCGCGAAGTGAATCCATACCTAACGTTGATGCAAAACGATTGGAAACATCGAACATCACGTATTCGTGCAAATTATCGATAGAAAGAACGATTGCGGGAGCTGGGAAGTGAATCCTTACCTACAGTCGATGCAAAACGATTGCAAACATCGAACATTACGTATTCGTGCAAATTATCCATAGAAAGAACGTTTGCGGGAGCTGGGAAGTGAATACTTACATACCGTTAATGCAAAACGATTGGAAACATCGAATAGCACGTATTCGTGCAAATTATCGATGGTAAGAACGATTGCGGGAGCCGGGAAGTGAATCCTTACCTACCGTTGATGCAAAACGATTGAAAACATCGAACATTACGTATTCGTGCTAATTATCGATAGAAACAACGATTGCGGGAGCTGGGAAGTGAATCCTTACCTACCGTCGATGCAAAACGATTGGAAACATCGAATAGCACGTATTCGTGCAAATTATCGATGGAAAGAACGATTGCGGGAGCCGGGAAGTGCATCCTTACCTAACGTTGATGCAAAACGATTGGAAACATCGAACATCACGTATTCGTGCCAATTATCCAATCGTTTTGCATCGACGGTAGGTAAGGATTCACTTCCCAGCTCCCGCAATGGTTCTTTCCATCGGTAATTTGCACGAATACGTGCCATTCGATGATTCCAATCGTTGTGCATCAACGGCAGGTAAGCATACCGTTGATGCAAAACGATTGGAAATTCCGAACATCACGTATTCGTGCAAATTATCGATAGAAAGAACGATTGCGGGAGCTGGGAAGTGAATCCTTACCTAACGTTGATGCATAACGATTGGAAACATCGAATAGCACGTATTCGTGCAAATTATCGATGGAAAGAACGATTGCGGGAGCCGGGAAGTGAATCCTTTCCTACAGTCGATGAAAAACAATTGCAAACATCGAACATTACGTATTCGTGCAAATTATCCATAGAAAGAACGATTGCGGGAGCTGGGAAGTGAATCCTTACCTACCGTCGATGCAAAACGATTGGAAACATCGAATAGCACGTATTCGTGCAAATTATCGATGGAAAGAACGATTGCGAGAGCCGGGAAGTGAATCCTTACCTAACGTTGATGCAAAACGATTGGAAACATCGAACATCACGTATTCGTGCAAATTATCGATAGAAAGAACGATTGCGGAAGCTGGGAAGTGAATCCTTACCTACCGTCGATGCAAAACGATTGGAAACATCGAACATTACGTATTCGTGCAAATTATCGATAGAAAGAACGATGCGGGAGCTGGGAAGTGAATCCTTACCTACCGTCGATGCAAAACGATTGCAAACATCGAACATTACGTATTCGTGCAAATTATCCATAGAAAGAACGTTTGCCGGAGCTGGGAACTGAATACTTACCTACCGTTGATGCAAAACGATTGGAAACATCGAATAGCACGTATTCGTGCAAATTATCGATGGTAAGAACGATTGCGGGAGCCGGGAAGTGAATCCTTACCTAACGTTGATGCAAAACGATTGGAAACATCGAACATCACGTATTCGTGCAAATTATCGATAGAAAGAACGATTGCGGGAGCTGGGAAGTGAATCCTTACCTAACGTTGATGCAAAACGATTGCAAACATCGAACATTACGTATTCGTGCTAATTATCGATAGAAACAACGATTGCGGGAGCTGGGAAGTGAATCCTTACCTACCGTCGATGCAAAACGATTGGAAACATCGAATAGCACGTATTCGTGCAAATTATCGATGGAAAGAACGATTGCGGGAGCCGGGAAGTGAATCCTTACCTAACGTTGATACAAAACGATTGGAAACATCGAACATCACGTATTCGTGCAAATTATCGATAGAAAGAACGATTGCGGGAGCTGGGAAGTGAATCCTTACCTACTGTCGATGCAAAACGATTGCAAACATCGAACATTACGTATTCACTTCCCAGCTCCCGCAATCGTTCTTTCCATCGATAATTTGCACGAATACGTAATGTTCGATGTTTCCAATCGTTTTACATCGACGGTAGGTAAGGATTCACTTCCCAGTTCCCGCAATCGTTCTTTCTATCGATAATTTGCACGAATACGTAATGTTCGATGTTTCCAATCGTTTTGCATCGACGGTAGGTAAGGATACAATTCCCAGCTCCCGCAATCGTTCTTTTCATCGATAATTTGCACGAATACGTGCTATTCGATGGTTCCAATCGTTTTGCATCGACGGTAGGTAAGGATTCACTTCCCAGCTCCCGCAATCGTTCTTTCTATCGATAATTTGCACGAATACGTAATGTTCGATGTTTCCAATCGTTTTGCATCGACGGTAGGTAAGGATTCACTTCCCAGCTCCCGCAATCGTTCTTTCCATCGATAATTTGCACGAATACGTGCCATTCGATGTTTCCAATCGTTTTGCATCAACGGTAGGTAAGCATACCGTTGATGCAAAACGATTGGAAATTTCGAACATCACGTATTCGTGCAAATTATCGATAGAAAGAACGATTGCGGGAGCTGGGAAGTGAATCCTTACCTAACGTTGATGCATAACGATTGGAAACATCGAATAGCACGTATTCGTGCAAATTATCGATGGAAAGAACGATTGCGAGAGCCGGGAAGTGAATCCTTACCTACCGTCGATGCAAAACGATTGGAAACATCGAACATTACGTATTCGTGCAAATTATCGATAGAAAGAACGATGCGGGAGCTGGGAAGTGAATACTTACCTACCGTTGATGCAAAACGATTGAAAACATCGAACATTACGTATTCGTGCTAATTATCGATAGAAAGAACGATTGCGGGAGCTGGGAAGTGAATCCTTACCTACCGTCGATGCAAAACGATTGGAAACATCGAATAGCACGTATTCGTGCAAATTATCGATGGAAAGAACGATTGCGAGAGCCGGGAAGTGAATCCTTACCTAACGTTGATGCAAAACGATAGGAAACATCGAACATCACGTATTCGTGCAAATTATCGATAGAAAGAACGATTGCGGAAGCTGGGAAGTGAATCCTTACCTACCGTCGATGCAAAACGATTGGAAACATCGAACATTACGTATTCGTGCAAATTATCGATAGAAAGAACGATGCGGGAGCTGGGAAGTGAATCCTTACCTACCGTCGATGCAAAACGATTGCAAACATCGAACATTACGTATTCGTGCAAATTATCCATAGAAAGAACGTTTGCCGGAGCTGGGAACTGAATACTTACCTACCGTTGATGCAAAACGATTGGAAACATCGAATAGCACGTATTCGTGCAAATTATCGATGGTAAGAACGATTGCGGGAGCCGGGAAGTGAATCCTTACCTAACGTTGATGCAAAACGATTGGAAACATCGAACATCACGTATTCGTGCAAATTATCGATAGAAAGAACGATTGCGGGAGCTGGGAAGTGAATCCTTACCTAACGTTGATGCAAAACGATTGCAAACATCGAACATTACGTATTCGTGCTAATTATCGATAGAAACAACGATTGCGGGAGCTGGGAAGTGAATCCTTACCTACCGTCGATGCAAAACGATTGGAAACATCGAATAGCACGTATTCGTGCAAATTATCGATGGAAAGAACGATTGCGGGAGCCGGGAAGTGAATCCTTACCTAACGTTGATACAAAACGATTGGAAACATCGAACATCACGTATTCGTGCAAATTATCGATAGAAAGAACGATTGCGGGAGCTGGGAAGTGAATCCTTACCTACTGTCGATGCAAAACGATTGCAAACATCGAACATTACGTATTCACTTCCCAGCTCCCGCAATCGTTCTTTCCATCGATAATTTGCACGAATACGTAATGTTCGATGTTTCCAATCGTTTTGCATCGACGGTAGGTAAGGATTCACTTCCCAGCTCCCGCAATCGTTCTTTCCATCGATAATTTGCACGAATACGTGCCATTCGATGTTTCCAATCGTTTTGCATCAACGGTAGGTAAGCATACCGTTGATGCAAAACGATTGGAAATTTCGAACATCACGTATTCGTGCAAATTATCGATAGAAAGAACGATTGCGGGAGCTGGGAAGTGAATCCTTACCTAACGTTGATGCATAACGATTGGAAACATCGAATAGCACGTATTCGTGCAAATTATCGATGGAAAGAACGATTGCGAGAGCCGGGAAGTGAATCCTTACCTACCGTCGATGCAAAACGATTGGAAACATCGAACATTACGTATTCGTGCAAATTATCGATAGAAAGAACGATGCGGGAGCTGGGAAGTGAATACTTACCTACCGTTGATGCAAAACGATTGGAAACATCGAATAGCACGTATTCGTGCAAATTATCGATGGTAAGAACGATTGCGGGAGCCGGGAAGTGAATCCTTACCTACCGTTGATGCAAAACGATTGGAAACATCGAACATTACGTATTCGTGCAAATTATCGATAGAAAGAACGATTGCGGGAGCTGGGAAGTGAATCCTTCCCTACCGTTGATGCAAAACGAATGAAAACATCGAATGGCACGTATTCGTGCAAATTATCGATGGAAAGAACGATTGCGGGAGCTGGGAAGTGAATCCTTACCTACCGTCGATGCAAAACGATTGGAAACATCGAGTAGCACGAATTCGTGCCAATTATCGATAGAAAGAACGATTGCGGGAGCTGGGAAGTGAATGCTTACCTACCGTCGATGCAAAACGATTGGAAACATCGAATTGCACGTATTCGTGCAAATTATCCATAGAAAGAATGATTGCGGGAGCTGGGATGTGAATACTTACCTACCGTCGATGCAAAACGATTGGAAACATCGAATAGCACGTATTCGTGCAAATTATCGATGGTAAGAACGATTGCGGGAGCCGGGAAGTGAATCCTTACCTACCGTCGATGCAAAACGATTGGAAACATCGAATAGCACGTATTCGTGCAAATTATCGATGGAAAGAACGATTGCGGGAGCCGGGAAGTGAATCCTTACCTAACGTTGATGCAAAACGATTGCAAACATCGAACATTACGTATTCGTGCAAATTATCCATAGAAAGAACGTTTGCCGGAGCTGGGAAGTGAATACTTACCTACCGTTGATGCAAAACGATTGGAAACATCGAATAGCACGTATTCGTGCAAATTATCGATGGTAAGAACGATTGCGGGAGCCGGGAAGTGAATCCTTACCTAACGTTGATGCAAAACGATTGGAAACATCGAACATCACGTATTCGTGCAAATTATCGATAGAAAGAACGATTGCGGGAGCTGGGAAGTGAATCCTTACCTAACGTTGATGCAAAACGATTGCAAACATCGAACATTACGTATTCGTGCAAATTATCCATAGAAAGAACGTTTGCGGGAGCTGGGAAGTGAATACTTACCTACCGTTGATGCAAAACGATTGGAAACATCGAATAGCACGTATTCGTGCAAATTATCGATGGAAAGAACGATTGCGAGAGCCGGGAAGTGAATCCTTACCTAACGTTGATGCAAAACGATTGGAAACATCGAACATCACGTATTCGTGCAAATTATCGATAGAAAGAACGATTGCGGGAGCTGGGAAGTGAATCCTTACCTACTGTCGATGCAAAACGATTGCAAACATCGAACATTACGTATTCGTGCTAATTATCGATAGAAAGAACGATTGCGGGAGCTGGGAAGTGAATCCTTACCTACAGTCGATGCAAAACGATTGCAAACATCGAACATTACGTATTCGTGCAAATTATCCATAGAAAGAACGTTTGCGGGAGCTGGGAAGTGAATACTTACCTACCGTTGATGCAAAACGATTCGAAACATCGAATAGCACGTATTCGTGCAAATTATCGATGGTAAGAACGATTGCGGGAGCCGGGAAGTGAATCCTTACCTACAGTCGATGAAAAACAATTGCAAACATCGAACATTACGTATTCGTGCAAATTATCCATAGAAAGAACGATTGCGGGAGCTGGGAAGTGAATACTTACCTACCGTTGATGCAAAACGATTGGAAACATCGAATAGCACGTATTCGTGAAAATTATCGATGGTAAGAACGATTGCGGGAGCCGGGAAGTCAATCCTTACCTAACGTTGATGCAAAACGATTGGAAACATCGAACATCACGTATTCGTGCAAATTATCGATAGAAAGAACGATTGCGGGAGCTGGGTAGTGAATCCTTACCTACTGTCGATGCAAAACGATTGCAAACATCGAACATTACGTATTCGTGCTAATTATCGATAGAAAGAACGTTTGCGGGATCTGGGAAGTGAATACTTACCTACCGTTGATGCAAAACGATTGGAAACATCGAATAGCACGTATTCGTGCAAATTATCGATGGAAAGAACGATTGCGAGAGCCGGGAAGTGAATCCTTACCTAACGTTGATGCAAAACGATTGGAAACATCGAACATCACGTATTCGTGCAAATTATCGATAGAAAGAACGATTGCGGGAGCTGGGAAGTGAATCCTTACCTACTGTCGATGCAAAACGATTGCAAACATCGAACATTACGTATTCGTGCTAATTATCGATAGAAAGAACGATTGCGGGAGCTGGGAAGTGAATCCTTACCTACAGTCGATGCAAAACGATTGCAAACATCGAACATTACGTATTCGTGCAAATTATCCATAGAAAGAACGTTTGCGGGAGCTGGGAAGTGAATACTTACCTACCGTTGATGCAAAACGATTCGAAACATCGAATAGCACGTATTCGTGCAAATTATCGATGGTAAGAACGATTGCGGGAGCCGGGAAGTGAATCCTTACCTACAGTCGATGAAAAACAATTGCAAACATCGAACATTACGTATTCGTGCAAATTATCCATAGAAAGAACGATTGCGGGAGCTGGGAAGTGAATACTTACCTACCGTTGATGCAAAACGATTGGAAACATCGAATAGCACGTATTCGTGAAAATTATCGATGGTAAGAACGATTGCGGGAGCCGGGAAGTCAATCCTTACCTAACGTTGATGCAAAACGATTGGAAACATCGAACATCACGTATTCGTGCAAATTATCGATAGAAAGAACGATTGCGGGAGCTGGGAAGTGAATCCTTACCTACTGTCGATGCAAAACGATTGCAAACATCGAACATTACGTATTCGTGCTAATTATCGATAGAAAGAACGATTGCGGGAGCTGGGAAGTGAATCCTTACCTAACGTTGATGCATAACGATTGGAAACATCGAATAGCACGTATTCGTGCAAATTATCGATGGAAAGAACGATTGCGGGAGCCGGGAAGTGAATCCTTACCTACCGTCGATGCAAAACGATTGGAAACATCGAACATTACGTATTCGTGCAAATTATCGATAGAAAGAACGATGCGGGAGCTGGGAAGTGAATACTTATCTACCGTTGATGCAAAACGATTGGAAACATCGAATAGCACGTATTCGTGCAAATTATCGATGGTAAGAACGATTGCGGGAGCCGGGAAGTGAATCCTTACCTACCGTTGATGCAAAACGATTGGAAACATCGAACATTACGTATTCGTGCAAATTATCGATAGAAAGAACGATTGCGGGAGCTGGGAAGTGAATCCTTCCCTACCGTTGATGCAAAACGAATGAAAACATCGAATGGCACGTATTCGTGCAAATTATCGATGGAAAGAACGATTGCGTGAGCTGGGAAGTGAATCCTTACCTACCGTCGATGCAAAACGATTGGAAACATCGAGTAGCACGAATTCGTGCCAATTATCGATAGAAAGAACGATTGCGGGAGCTGGGAAGTGAATGCTTACCTACCGTCGATGCAAAACGATTGGAAACATCGAATTGCACGTATTCGTGCAAATTATCCATAGAAAGAACGATTGCGGGAGCTGGGAAGTGAATACTTACCTACCGTCGATGCAAAACGAATGGAAACATCGAATAGCACGTATTCGTGCAAATTATCGATGGTAAGAACGATTGCGGGAGCCGGGAAGTGAATCCTTACCTACCGTCGATGCAAAACGATTGGAAACATCGAGTAGCACGTATTCGTGCAAATTATCGATGGAAAGAACGATTGCGGGAGCCGGGAAGTGAATCCTTACCTAACGTTGATGCAAAACGATTGCAAACATCGTACATTACGTATTCGTGCAAATTATCCATAGAAAGAACGTTTGCCGGAGCTGGGAAGTGAATACTTACCTACCGTTGATGCAAAACGATTCGAAACATCGAATAGCACGTATTCGTGCAAATTATCGATGGTAAGAACGATTGCGGGAGCCGGGAAGTGAATCCTTACCTACCGTCGATGCAAAACGATTGGAAACATCGAGTAGCACGTATTCGTGCAAATTATCGATGGAAAGAACGATTGCGGGAGCCGGGAAGTGAATCCTTACCTAACGTTGATGCAAAACGATTGCAAACATCGTACATTACGTATTCGTGCAAATTATCCATAGAAAGAACGTTTGCCGGAGCTGGGAAGTGAATACTTACCTACCGTTGATGCAAAACGATTCGAAACATCGAATAGCACGTATTCGTGCAAATTAGCGATGGTAAGAACGATTGCGGGAGCCGGGAAGTGAATCCTTACCTACAGTCGATGAAAAACAATTGCAAACATCGAAATTACGTATTCGTGCAAATTATCCATAGAAAGAACGATTGCGGGAGCTGGGAAGTGAATACTTACCTACCGTTGATGCAAAACGATTGGAAACATCGAATAGCACGTATTCGTGAAAATTATCGATGGTAAGAACGATTGCTCGAGCCGGGAAGTCAATCCTTACCTAACGTTGATGCAAAACGATTGGAAACATCGAACATCACGTATTCGTGCAAATTATCGATAGAAAGAACGATTGCGGGAGCTGGGAAGTGAATCCTTACCTACTGTCGATGCAAAACGATTGCAAACATCGAACATTACGTATTCGTGCAAATTATCGATAGAAACAACGATGCGGGAGCTGGGAAGTGAATACTTATCTACCGTTGATGCAAAACGATTGGAAACATCGAATAGCACGTATTCGTGCAAATTATCGATGGTAAGAACGATTGCGGGAGCCGGGAAGTGAATCCTTACCTACCGTTGATGCAAAACGATTGGAAACATCGAACATTACGTATTCGTGCAAATTATCGATAGAAAGAACGATTGCGGGAGCTGGGAAGTGAATCTTTCCCTACCGTTGATGCAAAACGAATGAAAACATCGAATGGCACGTATTCGTGCAAATTATCGATGGAAAGAACGATTGCGGGAGCTGGGAAGTGAATCCTTACCTACCGTCGATGCAAAACGATTGGAAACATCGAGTAGCACGAATTCGTGCCAATTATCGATAGAAAGAACGATTGCGGGAGCTGGGAAGTGAATGCTTACCTACCGTCAATGCAAAACGATTGGAAACATCGAATTGCACGTATTCGTGCAAATTATCCATAGAAAGAACGATTGCGGGAGCTGGGAAGTGAATACTTACCTACCGTCGATGCAAAACGAATGGAAACATCGAATAGCACGTATTCGTGCAAATTATCGATGGTAAGAACGATTGCGGCAGCCGGGAAGTGAATCCTTACCTACCGTCGATGCAAAACGATTGGAAACATCGAGTAGCACGTATTCGTGCAAATTATCGATGGAAAGAACGATTGCGGGAGCCGGGAAGTGAATCCTTACCTAACGTTGATGCAAAACGATTGCAAACATCGTACATTACGTATTCGTGCAAATTATCCATAGAAAGAACGTTTGCCGGAGCTGGGAAGTGAATACTTACCTACCGTTGATGCAAAACGATTGGAAACATCGAATAGCACGTATTCGAGCAAATTATCGATGGTAAGAACGATTGCGGGAGCTGGGAAGTGAATCCTTACCTACAGTCGATGCAAAACGATTGCAAACATCGAACATTACGTATTCGTGCAAATTATCCATAGAAAGAACGATTGCGGGAGCTGGGAAGTGAATACTTACCTACCGTTGATGTAAAACGATTGGAAACATCGAATAGCACGTATTCGTGAAAATTATCGATGGTAAGAACGATTGCGGGAGCCGGGAAGTCAATCCTTACCTAACGTTGATGCAAAACGATTGGAAACATCGAACATCACGTATTCGTGCAAATTATCGATTCACTGCAAATTATCGATAGAAAGAACGATTGCGGGAGCTGGGAAGTGAATCCTTACCTACTGTCGATGCAAAACGATTGCAAACATCGAACATTACGTATTCGTGCTAATTATCGATAGAAAGAACGATTGCGGGAGCTGGGAAGTGAATCCTTACCTACAGTCGATGCAAAACGATTGCAAACATCGAACATTACGTATTCGTGCTAATTATCGATAGAAACAACGATTGCGGGAGCTGGGAAGTGAATCCTTACCTAACGTTGATGCATAACGATTGGAAACATCGAATAGCACGTATTCGTGCAAATTATCGATGGAAAGAACGATTGCGGGAACCGGGAAGTGAATCCTTTCCTACAGTCGATGAAAAACAATTGCAAACATCGAACATTACGTATTCGTGCAAATTATCCATAGAAAGAACGATTGCGGGAGCTGGGAAGTGAATACTTACCTACCGTTGATGCAAAACGATTGGAAACATCGAATAGCACGTATTCGTGAAAATTATCGATGGTAAGAACGATTGCGGGAGCCGGGAAGTCAATCCTTACCTACCGTTGATGCAAAACGATTGAAAACATCGAACATTACGTATTCGTGCTAATTATCGATAGAAAGAACGATTGCGGGAGCTGGGAAGTGAATCCTGACCTAACGTTGATGCATAACGATTGGAAACATCGAATAGCACGTATTCGTGCAAATTATCGATGGAAAGAACGATTGCGGGAGCCGGGAAGTGAATCCTTACCTACCGTCGATGCAAAACGATTGGAAACATCGAACATTACGTATTCGTGCAAATTATCGATAGAAAGAACGATGCGGGAGCAGGGAAGTGAATACTTATCTACCGTTGATGCAAAACGATTGGAAACATCGAACATTACGTATTCGTGCAAATTATCGATAGAAAGAACGATTGCGGGAGCTGGGAAGTGAATCCTTCCCTACCGTTGATGCAAAACGAATGAAAACATCGAATGGCACGTATTCGTGCAAATTATCGATGGAAAGAACGATTGCGGGAGCTGGGAAGTGAATCCTTACCTACCGTCGATGCAAAACGATTGGAAACATCGAGTAGCACGAATTCGTGCCAATTATCGATAGAAAGAACGATTGCGGGAGCTGGGAAGTGAATGCTTACCTACCGTCGATGCAAAACGATTGGAAACATCGAATTGCACGTATTCGTGCAAATTATCCATAGAAAGAACGATTGCGGGAGCTGGGAAGTGAATACTTACCTACCGTCGATGCAAAACGAATGGAAACATCGAATAGCACGTATTCGTGCAAATTATCGATGGTAAGAACGATTGCGGGAGCCGGGAAGTGAATCCTTACCTACCGTCGATGCAAAACGATTGGAAACATCGAGTAGCACGTATTCGTGCAAATTATCGATGGAAAGAACGTTTGCGGGAGCCGGGAAGTGAATCCTTACCTAACGTTGATGCAAAACGATTGCAAACATCGTACATTACGTATTCGTGCAAATTATCCATAGAAAGAACGTTTGCCGGAGCTGGGAAGTGAATACTTACCTACCGTTGATGCAAAACGATTGGAAACATCGAATAGCACGTATTCGAGCAAATTATCGATGGTAAGAACGATTGCGGGAGCTGGGAAGTGAATCCTTACCTACAGTCGATGCAAAACGATTGCAAACATCGAACATTACGTATTCGTGCAAATTATCCATAGAAAGAACGTTTGCGGGAGCTGGGAAGTGAATACTTACCTACCGTTGATGCAAAACGATTCGAAACATCGAATAGCACGTATTCGTGCAAATTATCGATGGTAAGAACGATTGCGGGAGCCGGGAAGTGAATCCTTACCTACAGTCGATGAAAAACAATTGCAAACATCGAAATTACGTATTCGTGCAAATTATCCATAGAAAGAACGATTGCGGGAGCTGGGAAGTGAATACTTACCTACCGTTGATGCAAAACGATTGGAAACATCGAATAGCACGTATTCGTGAAAATTATCGATGGTAAGAACGATTGCGGGAGCCGGGAAGTCAATCCTTACCTAACGTTGATGCAAAACGATTGGAAACATCGAACATCACGTATTCGTGCAAATTATCGATAGAAAGAACGATTGCGGGAGCTGGGAAGTGAATCCTTACCTACTGTCGATGCAAAACGATTGCAAACATCGAACATTACGTATTCGTGCTAATTATCGATAGAAAGAACGATTGCGGGAGCTGGGAAGTGAATCCTTACCTACAGTCGATGCAAAACGATTGCAAACATCGAACATTACGTATTCGTGCTAATTATCGATAGAAACAACGATTGCGGGAGCTGGGAAGTGAATCCTTACCTAACGTTGATGCATAACGATTGGAAACATCGAATAGCACGTATTCGTGCAAATTATCGATGGAAAGAACGATTGCGGGAGCCGGGAAGTGAATCCTTACCTACCGTCGATGCAAAACGATTGGAAACATCGAACATTACGTATTCGTGCAAATTATCGATAGAAAGAACGATGCGGGAGCTGGGAAGTGAATACTTACCTACCGTTGATGCAAAACGATTGGAAACATCGAATAGCACGTATTCGTGCAAATTATCGATGGTAAGAACGATTGCGGGAGCCGGGAAGTGAATCCTTACCTACCGTTGATGCAAAACGATTGGAAACATCGAACATTACGTATTCGTGCAAATTATCGATAGAAAGAACGATTGCGGGAGCTGGGAAGTGAATCCTTCCCTACCGTTGATGCAAAACGAATGAAAACATCGAATGGCACGTATTCGTGCAAATTAT
This sequence comes from Nomada ferruginata, assembly GCA_963583965.1. NCBI lineage: Eukaryota > Metazoa > Arthropoda > Insecta > Hymenoptera > Apidae > Nomada > Nomada ferruginata. Next base: position 4,843,822 of record OY757218.1, read on the forward strand.
CGATGGAAAGAACGATTGCGGGAGCTGGGAAGTGAATCCTTACCTACCGTCGATGCAAAACGATTGGAAACATCGAGTAGCACGAATTCGTGCCAATTATCGATAGAAAGAACGATTGCGGGAGCTGGGAAGTGAATGCTTACCTACCGTCGATGCAAAACGATTGGAAACATCGAATTGCACGTATTCGTGCAAATTATCCATAGAAAGAACGATTGCGGGAGCTGGGAAGTGAATACTTACCTACCGTCGATGCAAAACGATTGGAAACATCGAATAGCACGTATTCGTGCAAATTATCGATGGTAAGAACGATTGCGGGAGCCGGGAAGTGAATCCTTACCTACCGTCGATGCAAAACGATTGAAAACATCGAGTAGCACGTATTCGTGCAAATTATCGATGGAAAGAACGATTGCGGGAGCCGGGAAGTGAATCCTTACCTAACGTTGATGCAAAACGATTGCAAACATCGTACATTACGTATTCGTGCAAATTATCCATAGAAAGAACGTTTGCCGGAGCTGGGAAGTGAATACTTACCTACCGTTGATGCAAAACGATTGGAAACATCGAATAGCACGTATTCGAGCAAATTATCGATGGTAAGAACGATTGCGGGAGCCGGGAAGTGAATCCTTACCTAACGTTGATGCAAAACGATTGGAAACATCGAACATCACGTATTCGTGCAAATTATCGATAGAAAGAACGATTGCGGGAGCTGGGAAGTGAATCCTTACCTAACGTTGATGCAAAACGATTGCAAACATCGAACATTACGTATTCGTGCAAATTATCCATAGAAAGAACGTTTGCGGGAGCTGGGAAGTGAATACTTACCTACCGTTGATGCAAAACGATTGGAAACATCGAATAGCACGTATTCGTGCAAATTATCGACGGTAAGAACGATTGCGGGAGCTGGGAAGTGAATCCTTACCTACCGTCGATGCAAAACGATTGGAAACATCGAATAGCACGTATTCGTGCAAATTATCGATGGAAAGAACGATTGCGGGAGCCGGGAAGTGAATACTTACCTACCGTTGATGCAAAACGATTGGAAACATCGAATAGCACGTATTCGTGCAAATTATCGACGATAAGAACGATTGCGGGAGCCGGGAAGTGAATCCTTACCTACCGTTGATGCAAAACGATTGAAAACATCGAACATTACGTATATGTGCTAATTATCGATAGAAACAACGATTGCGGGAGCTGGGAAGTGAATCCTTACCTACCGTCGATGCAAAACGATTGGAAACATCGAATAGCACGTATTCGTGCAAATTATCGATGGAAAGAACGATTGCGGGAGCCGGGAAGTGCATCCTTACCTAACGTTGATGCAAAACGATTGGAAATATCGAACATCACGTATTCGTGCCAATTATCCAATCGTTTTGCATCGACGGTAGGTAAGGATTCACTTCCCAGCTCCCGCAATGGTTCTTTCCATCGATAATTTGCACGAATACGTGCCATTCGATGTTTCCAATCGTTGTGCATCAACGGTAGGTAAGCATACCGTTGATGCAAAACGATTGGAAATTCCGAACATCACGTATTCGTGCAAATTATCGATAGAAAGAACGATTGCGGGAGCTGGGAAGTGAATCCTTACCTAACGTTGATGCACAACGATTGGAAACATCGAATAGCACGTATTCGTGCAAATTATCGATGGAAAGAACGATTGCGGGAGCCGGGAAGTGAATCCTTTCCTACAGTCGATGAAAAACAATTGCAAACATCGAACATTACGTATTCGTGCTAATTATCGATAGAAAGAACGATTGCGGGAGCTGGGAAGTGAATCCTTACCTACCGTCGATGCAAAACGATTGGAAACATCGAATAGCACGTATTCGTGCAAATTATCGATGGAAAGAACGATTGCGGGAGCCGGGAAGTGAATCCATACCTAACGTTGATGCAAAACGATTGGAAACATCGAACATCACGTATTCGTGCAAATTATCGATAGAAAGAACGATTGCGGGAGCTGGGAAGTGAATCCTTACCTACAGTCGATGCAAAACGATTGCAAACATCGAACATTACGTATTCGTGCAAATTATCCATAGAAAGAACGTTTGCGGGAGCTGGGAAGTGAATACTTACCTACCGTTGATGCAAAACGATTGGAAACATCGAATAGCACGTATTCGTGCAACTTATCGATGGTAAGAACGATTGCGGGAGCCGGCAAGTGAATCCTTACCTACCGTTGATGCAAAACGATTGAAAACATCGAACATTACGTATTCGTGCTAATTATCGATAGAAACAACGATTGCGGGAGCTGGGAAGTGAATCCTTACCTAACGTTGATGCATAACGATTGGAAACATCGAATAGCACGTATTCGTGCAAATTATCGATGGAAAGAACGATTGCGGGAACCGGGAAGTGAATCCTTTCCTACAGTCGATGAAAAACAATTGCAAACATCGAACATTACGTATTCGTGCAAATTATCCATAGAAAGAACGATTGCGGGAGCTGGGAAGTGAATACTTACCTACCGTTGATGCAAAACGATTGGAAACATCGAATAGCACGTATTCGTGAAAATTATCGATGGTAAGAACGATTGCGGGAGCCGGGAAGTCAATCCCTACCTACCGTTGATGCAAAACGATTGAAAACATCGAACATTACGTATTCGTGCTAATTATCGATAGAAAGAACGATTGCGGGAGCTGGGAAGTGAATCCTTACCTAACGTTGATGCATAACGATTGGAAACATCGAATAGCACGTATTCGTGCAAATTATCGATGGAAAGAACGATTGCGGGAGCCGGGAAGTGAATCCTTACCTACCGTCGATGCAAAACGATTGGAAACATCGAACATTACGTATTCGTGCAAATTATCCATAGAAAGAACGATTGCGGGAGCTGGGAAGTGAATACTTACCTACCGTCGATGCAAAACGATTGGAAACATCGAATAGCACGTATTCGTGCAAATTATCGATAGAAAGAACGATTGCGGGAGCTGGGAAGTGAATCCTTACCTACCGTCGATGCAAAACGATTGGAAACATCGAATAGCACGTATTCGTGCAAATTATCGATGGAAAGAACGATTGCGGGAGCCGGGAAGTGAATCCATACCTAACGTTGATGCAAAACGATTGGAAACATCGAACATCACGTATTCGTGCAAATTATCGATAGAAAGAACGATTGCGGGAGCTGGGAAGTGAATCCTTACCTACAGTCGATGCAAAACGATTGCAAACATCGAACATTACGTATTCGTGCAAATTATCCATAGAAAGAACGTTTGCGGGAGCTGGGAAGTGAATACTTACCTACCGTTGATGCAAAACGATTGGAAACATCGAATAGCACGTATTCGTGCAACTTATCGATGGTAAGAACGATTGCGGGAGCCGGCAAGTGAATCCTTACCTACCGTTGATGCAAAACGATTGAAAACATCGAACATTACGTATTCGTGCTAATTATCGATAGAAACAATGATTGCGGGAGCTGGGAAGTGAATCCTTACCTAACGTTGATGCATAACGATTGGAAACATCGAATAGCACGTATTCGTGCAAATTATCGATGGAAAGAACGATTGCGGGAACCGGGAAGTGAATCCTTTCCTACAGTCGATGAAAAACAATTGCAAACATCGAACATTACGTATTCGTGCAAATTATCCATAGAAAGAACGATTGCGGGAGCTGGGAAGTGAATACTTACCTACCGTTGATGCAAAACGATTGGAAACATCGAATAGCACGTATTCGTGAAAATTATCGATGGTAAGAACGATTGCGGGAGCCGGGAAGTCAATCCCTACCTACCGTTGATGCAAAACGATTGAAAACATCGAACATTACGTATTCGTGCTAATTATCGATAGAAAGAACGATTGCGGGAGCTGGGAAGTGAATCCTTACCTAACGTTGATGCATAACGATTGGAAACATCGAATAGCACGTATTCGTGCAAATTATCGATGGAAAGAACGATTGCGGGAGCCGGGAAGTGAATCCTTACCTACCGTCGATGCAAAACGATTGGAAACATCGAACATTACGTATTCGTGCAAATTATCGATAGAAAGAACGATGCGGGAGCTGGGAAGTGAATACTTACCTACCGTTGATGCAAAACGATTGGAAACATCGAATAGCACGTATTCGTGCAAATTATCGATGGTAAGAACGATTGCGGGAGCCGGGAAGTGAATCCTTACCTACCGTTGATGCAAAACGATTGGAAACATCGAACATTACGTATTCGTGCAAATTATCGATAGAAAGAACGATTGAAGGAGCTGGGAAGTGAATCCTTCCCTACCGTTGATGCAAAACGAATGAAAACATCGAATGGCACGTATTCGTGCAAATTATCGATGGAAAGAACGATTGCGGGAGCTGGGAAGTGAATCCTTACCTACCGTCGATGCAAAACGATTGGAAACATCGAGTAGCACGAATTCGTGCCAATTATCGATAGAAAGAACGATTGCGGGAGCTGGGAAGTGAATGCTTACCTACCGTCGATGCAAAACGTTTGGAAACATCGAATTGCACGTATTCGTGCAAATTATCCATAGAAAGAACGATTGCGGGAGCTGGGAAGTGAATACTTACCTACCGTCGATGCAAAACGATTGGAAACATCGAATAGCACGTATTCGTGCAAATTATCGATGGTAAGAACGATTGCGGGAGCCGGGAAGTGAATCCTTACCTACCGTCGATGCAAAACGATTGGAAACATCGAGTAGCACGTATTCGTGCAAATTATCGATGGAAAGAACGATTGCGGGAGCCGGGAAGTGAATCCTTACCTAACGTTGATGCAAAACGATTGCAAACATCGTACATTACGTATTCGTGCAAATTATCCATAGAAAGAACGTTTGCCAGAGCTGGGAAGTGAATACTTACCTACCGTTGATGCAAAACGATTGGAAACATAGAACATCACGTATTCGTGCAAATTATCGATAGAAAGAACGATTGCGGGAGCTGGGAAGTGAATCCTTACCTAACGTTGATGCAAAACGATTGCAAACATCGAACATTACGTATTCGTGCAAATTATCCATAGAAAGAACGTTTGCGGGAGCTGGGAAGTGAATACTTACCTACCGTTGATGCAAAACGATTGGAAACATCGAATAGCACGTATTCGTGCAAATTATCGACGGTAAGAACGATTGCGGGAGCTGGGAAGTGAATCCTTACCTAACGTTGATGCAAAACGATTGCAAACATCGAACATTACGTATTCGTGCAAATTATCCATAGAAAGAACGTTTGCGGGAGCTGGGAAGTGAATACTTACCTACCGTTGATGCAAAACGATTGGAAACATCGAATAGCACGTATTCGTGCAAATTATCGACGGTAAGAACGATTGCGGGAGCTGGGAAGTAAATCCTTACCTAACGTTGATGCAAAACGATTGCAAACATCGAACATTACGTATTCGTGCAAATTATCCATAGAAAGAACGTTTGCGGGAGCTGGGAAGTGAATACTTACCTACCGTCGATGCAAAACGATTGGAAACATCGAATAGCACGTATTCGTGCAAATTATCGATGGTAAGAACGATTGCGGGAGCCGGGAAGTGAATCCTTACCTACCGTCGATGCAAAACGATTGGAAACATCGAACATTACGTATTTGTGCTAATTATCGATAGAAACAACGATTGCGGGAGCTGGGAAGTGAATCCTTACCTACCGTCGATGCAAAACGATTGGAAACATCGAATAGCACGTATTCGTGCAAATTATCGATGGAAAGAACGATTGCGGGAGCCGGGAAGTGCATCCTTACCTAACGTTGATGCAAAACGATTGGAAACATCGAACATCACGTATTCGTGCCAATTATCCAATCGTTTTGCATCGACGGTAGGTAAGTATTCACTTCCCAGCTCCCGCAATGGTTCTTTCCATCGATAATTTGCACGAATACGTGCCATTCGATGTTTCCAATCGTTGTGCATCAACGGTAGGTAAGCATACCGTTGATGCAAAACGATTGGAAATTCCGAACATCACGTATTCGTGCAGTTATCGATAGAAAGAACGATTGCGGGAGCTGGGAAGTGAATCCTTACCTAACGTTGATGCATAACGATTGGAAACATCGAATAGCACGTATTCGTGCAAATTATCGATGGAAAGAACGATTGCGGGAGCCGGGAAGTGAATCCTTTCCTACAGTCGATGAAAAACAATTGCAAACATCGAACATTACGTATTCGTGCTAATTATCGATAGAAAGAACAATTGCGGGAGCTGGGAAGTGAATCCTTACCTACCGTCGATGCAAAACGATTGGAAACATCGAATAGCACGTATTCGTGCAAATTATCGATGGAAAGAACGATTGCGGGAGCCGGGAAGTGAATCCATACCTAACGTTGATGCAAAACGATTGGAAACATCGAACATCACGTATTCGTGCAAATTATCGATAGAAAGAACGATTGCGGGAGCTGGGAAGTGAATCCTTACCTACAGTCGATGCAAAACGATTGCAAACATCGAACATTACGTATTCGTGCAAATTATCCATAGAAAGAACGTTTGCGGGAGCTGGGAAGTGAATACTTACCTACCGTTGATGCAAAACGATTGGAAACATCGAATAGCACGTATTCGTGCAAATTATCGATGGTAAGAACGATTGCGGGAGCCGGGAAGTGAATCCTTACCTACCGTTGATGCAAAACGATTGAAAACATCGAACATTACGTATTCGTGCTAATTATCGATAGAAACAACGATTGCGGGAGCTGGGAAGTGAATCCTTACCTACCGTCGATGCAAAACGATTGGAAACATCGAACATCACGTATTCGTGCCAATTATCCAATCGTTTTGCATCGACGGTAGGTAAGGATTCACTTCCCAGCTCCCGCAATGGTTCTTTCCATCGATAATTTGCACGAATACGTGCCATTCGATGATTCCAATCGTTGTGCATCAACGGTAGGTAAGCATACCGTTGATGCAAAACGATTGGAAATTCCGAACATCACGTATTCGTGCAAATTATCGATAGAAAGAACGATAGCGGGAGCTGGGGAGTGAATCCTTTCCTACAGTCGATGAAAAACAATTGCAAACATCGAACATTACGTATTCGTGCTAATTATCGATAGAAAAAACGATTGCGGGAGCTGGGAAGTGAATCCTTACCTACCGTCGATGCAAAACGATTGGAAACATCGAATAGCACGTATTCGTGCAAATTATCAATGGTAAGAACGATTGCGGGAGCCGGGAAGTCAATCCTTACCTACCGTTGATGCAAAACGATTGAAAACATCGAACATTACGTATTCGTGCTAATTATCGATAGAAAGAACGATTGCGGGAGCTGGGAAGTGAATCCTTACCTACCGTCGATGCAAAACGATTGGAAACATCGAATAGCACGTATTCGTGCAAATTATCGATGGAAAGAACGATTGCGAGAGCCGGGAAGTGAATCCTTACCTAACGTTGATGCAAAACGATTGGAAACATCGAACATCACGTATTCGTGCAAATTATCGATAGAAAGAACGATTGCGGGAGCTGGGAAGTGAATCCTTACCTACTGTCGATGCAAAACGATTGCAAACATCGAACATTACGTATTCGTGCAAATTATCCATAGAAAGAACGCTTTCGGGAGCTGCGAAGTGAATACTTACCTACCGTTGATGCAAAACGATTGGAAACATCGAATAGCACGTATTCGTGCAAATTATCGATGGTAAGAACCATTGCGGGAGCTGGGAAGTGAATCCTTTCCTACAGTCGATGAAAAACAATTGCAAACATCGAACATTACGTATTCGTGCTAATTATCGATAGAAAGAACGATTGCGGGAGCTGGGAAGTGAATCCTTACCTACCGTCGATGCAAAACGATTGGAAACATCGAATAGCACGTATTCGTGCAAATTATCGATGGAAAGAACGATTGCGGGAGCCGGGAAGTGAATCCATACCTAACGTTGATGCAAAACGATTGGAAACATCGAACATCACGTATTCGTGCAAATTATCGATAGAAAGAACGATTGCGGGAGCTGGGAAGTGAATCCTTACCTACAGTCGATGCAAAACGATTGCAAACATCGAACATTACGTATTCGTGCAAATTATCCATAGAAAGAACGTTTGCGGGAGCTGGGAAGTGAATACTTACCTACCGTTGATGCAAAACGATTCGAAACATCGAATAGCACGTATTCGTGCAAATTATCGATGGAAAGAACGATTGCGGGAGCCGGGAAGTGAATCCTTTCCTACAGTCGATGAAAAACAATTGCAAACATCGAACATTACGTATTCGTGCAAATTATCCATAGAAAGAACGATTGCGGGAGCTGGGAAGTGAATACTTACCTACCGTTGATGCAAAACGATTGGAAACATCGAATAGCACGTATTCGTGCAAATTATCGATGGTAAGAACGATTGCGGGAGCCGGGAAGTCAATCCTTACCTACCGTTGATGCAAAACGATTGAAAACATCGAACATTACGTATTCGTGCTAATTATCGATAGAAAGAACGATTGCGGGAGCTGGGAAGTGAATCCTTACCTAACGTTGATGCATAACGATTGGAAACATCGAATAGCACGTATTCGTGCAAATTATCGATGGAAAGAACGATTGCGGGATCCGGGAAGTGAATCCTTACCTACCGTCGATGCAAAACGATTGGAAACATCGAACATTACGTATTCGTGCAAATTATCGATAGAAAGAACGATGCGGGAGCTGGGAAGTGAATACTTACCTACCGTTGATGCAAAACGATTGGAAACATCGAATACCACGTATTCGTGCAAATTATCGATGGAAAGAACGATTGCGGGAGCCGGGAAGTGAATCCTTACCTACCGTCGATGCAAAACGATTGGAAACATCGAACATTACGTATTCGTGCAAATTATCGATATAAAGAACGATGCGGGAGCTGGGAAGTGAATACTTACCTACCGTTGTTGCAAAACGATTGGGAACATCGAATAGCACGTATTCGTGCAAATTATCGATGGTAAGAACGATTGCGGGAGCTGGGAAGTGAATCCTTCCCTACCGTTGATGCAAAACGAATGAAAACATCGAATGGCACGTATTCGTGCAAATTATCCATAGAAAGAACGATTGCGGAAGCTGGGAAGTGAATACTTACCTACCGTCGATGCAAAACGATTGGGAACATCGAATAGCACGTATTCGTGCAAATTATCGATGGTAAGAACGATTGCGGGAGCTGGGAGATGAATCCTTACCTACCGTCGATGCAAAACGATTGGATAATTGGCACGAATACGTGATGTTCGATGTTTCCAATCGTTTTGCATCAACGTTAGGTAAGGATTCACTTCCCGGCTCCCGCAATCGTTCTTTCCATCGATAATTTGCACGAATACGTGCTATTCGATGTTTCCAATCGTTTTGCATCGACGGTAGGTAAGGATTCACTTCCCAGCTCCCGCAATCGTTCTTTCTATCGATAATTTGCACGAATACGTGATGTTCGAAATTTCCAATCGTTTTGCATCAACGGTATGCTTACCTACCGTTGATGCAAAACGATTGGAAACATCGAATGGCACGTATTCGTGCAAATTATCGATGGAAAGAACGATTGCGGGAGCTGGGAAGTGAATCCTTACCTACCGTCGATGCAAAACGATTGGATAATTGGCACGAATACGTGATGTTCGATGTTTCCAATCGTTTTGCATCAACGTTAGGTAAGGATTCACTTCCCGGCTCCCGCAATCGTTCTTTCCATCGATAATTTGCACGAATACGTGCTATTCGATGTTTCCAATCGTTTTGCATCGACGGTAGGTAAGGATTCACTTCCCAGCTCCCGCAATCGTTCTTTCTATCGATAATTAGCACGAATACGTAATGTTCGATGTTTTCAATCGTTTTGCATCAACGGTAGGTAAGGATTCACTTCCCGGCTCCCGCAATCGTTCTTACCATCGATAATTTGCACGAATACGTGCTATTCGATGTTTCCAATCGTTTTGCATCAACGGTAGGTAAGTATTCACTTCCCAGCTCCCGCAATCGTTCTTTCTATGGTTAATTTGCACGAATACGTAATGTTCGATGTTTGCAATCGTTTTGCATCGACTGTAGGTAAGGATTCACTTCCCAGCTCCCGCAATCGTTCTTTCTATCGATAATTTGCACGAATACGTGATGTTCGATGTTTCCAATCGTTTTGCATCAACGTTAGGTAAGGATCCACTTCCCGGCTCCCGCAATCGTTCTTTCCAACGATAATTTGCAGAGAATACGTGCTATTCGATGTTTTCAATCGTTTTGCATCGACGGTAGGTAAGGATTCACTTCCCAGCTCCCGCAATTGTTCTTTCTATCGATAATTTGCACGAATACGTAATGTTCGATGTTTCCAATCGTTTTGCATCGACGGTAGGTAAGGATTCACTTCCCAGCTCCCGCAATCGTTCTTTCTATCGATAATTTGCACGAATACGTGATGTTCGAAATTTCCAATCGTTTTGCATCAACGGTATGCTTACCTACCGTTGATGCAAAACGATTGAAAACATCGAATGGCACGTATTCGTGCAAATTATCGATGGAAAGAACGATTGCGGGAGCTGGGAAGTGAATCCTTACCTACCGTCGATGCAAAACGATTGGATAATTGGCACGAATACGTGATGTTCGATGTTTTCAATCGTTTTGCATCAACGGTAGGTAAGGATTCACTTCCCGGCTCCCGCAATCGTTCTTACCATCGATAATTTGCACGAATACGTGATGTTCGATGTTTCCAATCGTTTTGCATCAACGTTAGGTAAGGATGCACTTCCCGGCTCCCGCAATCGTTCTATCCATCGATAATTTGCACGAATACGTGATGTTCTATGTTTCCAATCGTTTTGCATCAACGGTAGGTGTTACGTCCCGGCCCTAAGGTGGGACGCAACGTAGGGATCTTGCCACGTCACCCAGCCCGCCGCAGCAACAACTTGCTGAGGACCGTAATTTCTCCGGGGTGAGGAGGCATGTCGAGGAAGGAAAAAGGATATTGGAGTTTGGATGTGCGTTTCGTCTCGGAATCGACCGCCTAGACTCATCAGTAGGGCTGCAGTCGACTCCTGCCCCAGACGCAAGGATTCAGGATCGGAACTTATGTATATATGAAGTGGCCAAGGGGCGACCACTTGCGCGAAGACGACGACGACGATGACGACCTGGTGGCGAATCCTGCGTACCAACTTCAGGCGCTTAGAAATAGAATTAGAAGAGGAACGTATGGAGGGCGTTCTCTTTACCGACGACGATCTAAATCAATACGTCGAAGGCGATGCCGGCAGACGTCACACCTCCATCCTTAGGGGAAGATGCCATTCAGGCATCTTAACGACGCTCCTTCCCCTCCTATCCTCGGCGAGTATCCCACCGCTGTCACCAAATTTGTTACGTCCCGGCCCTAAGGTAGGACGCAACGTAGGGACCTTGCCACGTCACCCAGCCCGCCGCTGCAACAACTTGCTGAGGACCGTAATTTCTCCGGGGAGAGGAGGCATGTCGAGGAAGGAAAAAGGATATTGGAGTTTGGATGCGCGTTTCGTCTCGGAATCGACCGCCGAGACTCATCAGTAGGGCTGCAGTCGACTCCTGCACCAGACGCAAGGATTCAGGATCGGAACTTATATATATATGAAGTGGCCAAGGGGCGACCACTTGCGCGAAGACGACGACGACGATGGCGACCTGGTGGCGAATCCTGCGTACCAACTTCAGGCGCTTAGAAATAGAATTAGAAGAGGAACGTATGGAGGGCGTTCTCTTTACCGACGACGATCTAAAACAATAGTCGAAGGCGATGCCGGCAGACGTCACATAGGTAAGGATTCACTTCCCAGCTCCGCAATCGTTCTTTCTATCGATATTTGGCACGAATACGTGATATTCGATGTTTCCAATCGTGTTGCATCGACGGTCGGTAAGCATTCACTTCATAGCTCCGGCAATCGTTCTTTACAAATTATCGATAGAAAGAACGATTGCGGGAGCTGGGAAGTGAATCCTTACCTACCGTCGATGCAAAACGATTGGAAACATCAAACATCACGTATTCGTGCAAATTATCGATAGAAAGAACGATTGCGGGAGCTGGGAAGTGAATCCTTACCTACCGTCGATGCAAAACGATTGGAAACATCGAACATTACGTATTCGTGCAAATTATCGATAGAAAGAACGATGCGGGAGCTGGGAAGTGAATCCTTACCTACCGTCGATGCAAAACGATTGCAAACATTGAACATTACGTATTCGTGCAAATTATCCATAGAAAGAACGTTTGCCGGAGCTGGGAACTGAATACTTACCTACCGTTGATGCAAAACGATTGGAAACATCGAATAGCACGTATTCGTGCAAATTATCGATGGTAAGAACGATTGCGGGAGCCGGGAAGTGAATCCTTGCCTAACGTTGATGCAAAACGATTGGAAACATCGAACATCACGTATTCGTGCAAATTATCGATAGAAAGAACGATTGCGGGAGCTGGGAAGTGAATCCTTACCTAACGTTGATGCAAAACGATTGCAAACATCGAACATTACGTATTCGTGCAAATTATCCATAGAAAGAACGTTTGCGGGAGCTGGGAAGTGAATACTTACCTACCGTTGATGCAAAACGATTGGAAACATCGAATAGCACGTATTCGTGCAAATTATCGATGGTAAGAACGATTGCGGGAGCCGGGAAGTGCATCCTTACCTACCGTTGATGCAAAACGATTGAAAACATCGAACATTACGTATTCGTGCCAATTATCGATAGAAACAACGATTGCGGGAGCTGGGAAGTGAATCCTTACCTACCGTCGATGCAAAACGATTGGAAACATCGAATAGCACGTATTCGTGCAAATTATCGATGGAAAGAACGATTGCGGGAGCCGGGAAGTGAATCCTTACCTAACGTTGATACAAAACGATTGGAAACATCGAACATCACGTATTCGTGCAAATTATCGATAGAAAGAACGATTGCGGGAGCTGGGAAGTGAATCCTTACCTACTGTCGATGCAAAACGATTGCAAACATCGAACATTACGTATTCACTTCCCAGCTCCCGCAATCGTTCTTTCCATCGATAATTTGCACGAATACGTAATGTTCGATGTTTCCAATCGTTTTGCATCGACGGTAGGTAAGGATTCACTTCCCGGCTCCCGCAATCGTTCTTACCATCGATAATTTGCACGAATACGTGCTATTCGATGTTTCCAATCGTTTTGCATCAACGGTAGGTAAGTATTCCTTCCCAGCTCCCGCATCGTTCTTTCTATCGATAATTTGCACGAATACGTAATGTTCGATGTTTCCAATCGTTTTGCATCGACGGTAGGTAAGGACTCACTTCCCGGCTCCCGCAATCGTTCTTTCCATCGATAATTTGCACGAATACGTGCTATTCGATGTTTCCAATCGTTATGCATCAACGTTAGGTAAGGATTCACTTCCCAGCTCCCGCAATCGTTCTTTCTATCGATAATTTGCACGAATACGTGCCATTCGATGTTTCCAATCGTTTTGCATCAACGGTAGGTAAGCATACCGTTGATGCAAAACGATTGGAAATTTCGAACATCACGTATTCGTGCAAATTATCGATAGAAAGAACGATTGCGGGAGCTGGGAAGTGAATCCTTACCTAACGTTGATGCATAACGATTGGAAACATCGAATGGCACGTATTCGTGCAAATTATCGATGGAAAGAACGATTGCGGGAGCTGGGAAGTGAATCCTTACCTACCGTCGATGCAAAACGATTGGAAACATCGAACATTACGTATTCGTGCAAATTATCCATAGAAAGAACGTTTGCCGGAGCTGGGAAATGAATACTTACCTACCGTTGATGCAAAACGATTGGAAACATCGAAGAGCACGTATTCGTGCAAATTATCGACGGTGAGAACGATTGCGGGAGCCGGGAAGTGAATCCTTACCTACCGTTGATGCAAAACGATTGAAAACATCGAACATTACGTATTCGTGCTAATTATCGATAGAAACAACGATTGCGGGAGCTGGGAAGTGAATCCTTACCTACCGTCGATGCAAAACGATTGGAAATTCCGAACATCACGTATTCGTGCAAATTATCGATAGAAAGAACGATTGCGGGAGCTGGGAAGTGAATCCTTACCTACCGTTGATGCAAAACGATTGAAAACATCGAACATTACGTATTCGTGCTAATTATCGATAGAAACAACGATTGCGGGAGCTGGGAAGTGAATACTTACCTACCGTTGATGCAAAACGATTGGAAACATCGAATAGCACGTATTCGTGCAAATTATCGATGGTAAGAACGATTGCGGGAGCCGGGAAGTGAATCCTTACCTACCGTCGATGCAAAACGATTGGAAACATCGAATAGCTCGTATTCGTGCAAATTATCGATGGAAAGAGCGATTGCGGGAGCCGGGAAGTGAATACTTACCTACCGTTGATGCAAAACGATTGGAAACATCGAATAGCACGTATTCGTGCAAATTATCGATGGTAAGAACGATTGCGGGAGCCGGGAAGTGAATCCTTACCTACCGTTGATGCAAAACGATTGAAAACATCGAACATTACGTATTCGTGCTAATTATCGATAGAAAAAACGATTGCGGAGGCTGGGAAGTGAATCCTTACCTACCGTCGATGCAAAACGATTGGAAACATCGAATAGCTCGTATTCGTGCAAATTATCGATGGAAAGAGCGATTGCGGGAGCCGGGAAGTGAATACTTACCTACCGTTGATGCAAAACGATTGGAAACATCGAATAGCACGTATTCGTGCAAATTATCGATGGTAAGAACGATTGCGGGAGCCGGGAAGTGAATCCTTACCTACCGTTGATGCAAAACGATTGAAAACATCGAACATTACGTATTCGTGCTAATTATCGATAGAAACAACGATTGCGGGAGCTGGGAAGTGAATCCTTATCTACCGTCGATGCAAAACGATTGGAAACATCGGATAGCACGTATTCGTGCAAATTATCGATGGAAAGAACGATTGCGGGAGCCGGGAAGTGCATCCTTACCTAACGTTGATGCAAAACGATTGGAAACATCGAATAGCACGTATTCGTGCAAATTATCGATGGAAAGAACGATTGCGGGAGCCGGGAAGTGAATCCTTTCCTACAGTCGATGAAAAACAATTGCAAACATCGAACATTACGTATTCGTGCTAATTATCCATAGAAAGAACGATTTCGGGAGCTGGGAAGTGAATACTTACCTACCGTTGATGCAAAACGATTGGAAACATCGAATAGCACGTATTCGTGCAAATTATCGATGGTAAGAACGATTGCGGGAGCTGGGAAGTGAATCCTTTCCTACAGTCGATGAAAAACAATTGCAAACATCGAACATTACGTATTCGTGCTAATTATCGATAGAAAGAACGATTGCGGGAGCTGGGAAGTGAATCCTTACCTACCGTCGATGCAAAACGATTGGAAACATCGAATAGCACGTATTCGTGCAAATTATCGATGGAAAGAACGATTGCGGGAGCCGGGAAGTGAATCCATACCTAACGTTGATGCAAAACGATTGGAAACATCGAACATCACGTATTCGTGCAAATTATCGATAGAAAGAACGATTGCGGGAGCTGGGAAGTGAATCCTTACCTACAGTCGATGCAAAACGATTGCAAACATCGAACATTACGTATTCGTGCAAATTATCCATAGAAAGAACGTTTGCGGGAGCTGGGAAGTGAATACTTACCTACCGTTGATGCAAAACGATTCGAAACATCGAATAGCACGTATTCGTGCAAATTATCGATGGTAAGAACGATTGCGGGAGCCGGGAAGTGAATCCTTGCCTACCGTTGATGCAAAACGATTGAAAACATCGAACATTACGTATTCGTGCTAATTATCGATAGAAACAACGATTGCGGGAGCTGGGAAGTGAATCCTTACCTACCGTCGATGCAAAACGATTGGAAACATCGAATAGCACGTATGTGTGCAAATTATCGATGGAAAGAACGATTGCGGGAGCCGGGAAGTGCATCCTTACCTAACGTTGATGCAAAACGATTGGAAACATCGAACATCACGTATTCGTGCCAATTATCCAATCGTTTTGCATCGACGGTAGGTAAGGATTCACTTCCCAGCTCCCGCAATGGTTCTTTCCATCGATAATTTGCACGAATACGTGCCATTCGATGATTCCAATCGTTGTGCATCAACGGTAGGTAAGCATACCGTTGATGCAAAACGATTGGAAATTCCGAACATCACGTATTCGTGCAAATTATCGATAGAAAGAACGATTGCGGGAGCTGGGAAGTGAATCCTTACCTAACGTTGATGCATAACGATTGGAAACATCGAATACACGTATTCGTGCAAATTATCGATAGAAAGAACGATTGCGGGAGCCGGGAAGTGAATCCTTTCCTACAGTCGATGAAAAACAATTGCAAACATCGAACATTACGTATTCGTGCAAATTATCCATAGAAAGAACGATTGCGGGAGCTGGGAAGTGAATACTTACCTACCGTTGATGCAAAACGATTGGAAACATCGAATAGCACGTATTCGTGCAAATTATCGATGGTAAGAACGATTGCGGGAGCCGGGAAGTGAATCCTTACCTACCTTCGATGCAAAACGATTGGAAACATCGAGTAGCACGTATTCGTGCAAATTATCGATGGAAAGAACGATTGCGGGAGCCGGGAAGTGAATCCTTACCTAACGTTGATGCAAAACGATTGCAAACATCGAACATTACGTATTCGTGCAAATTATCCATAGAAAGAACGTTTGCCGGAGCTGGGAAGTGAATACTTACCTACCGTTGATGCAAAACGATTGGAAACATCGAATAGCACGTATTCGAGCAAATTATCGATGGTAAGAACGATTGCGGGAGCCGGGAAGTGAATCCTTACCTAACGTTGATGCAAAACGATTGGAAACATCGAACATCACGTATTCGTGCAAATTATCGATAGAAAGAACGATTGCGGGAGCTGGGAAGTGAATCCTTACCTAACGTTGATGCAAAACGATTGCAAACATCGAACATTACGTATTCGTGCAAATTATCCATAGAATGAACGTTTGCGGGAGCTGGGAAGTGAATACTTACCTACCGTTGATGCAAAACGATTGGAAACATCGAATAGCACGTATTCGTGCAAATTATCGACGGTAAGAACGATTGCGGGAGCCGGGAAGTGAATCCTTACCTACCGTTGATGCAAAACGATTGAAAACATCGAACATTACGTATTCGTGCTAATTATCGATAGAAACAACGATTGCGGGAGCTGGGAAGTGAATCCTTACCTACCGTCGATGCAAAACGATTGGAAACATCGAATAGCACGTATTCGTGCAAATTATCGATGGAAAGAACGATTGGGGGAGCCGGGAAGTGCATCCTTACCTAACGTTGACGCAAAACGATTGGAAACATCGAACATCACGTATTCGTGCCAATTATCCAATCGTTTTGCATCGACGGTAGGTAAGGATTCACTTCCCAGCTCCCGCAATGGTTCTTTCCATCGATAATTTGCACGAATACGTGCCATTCGATGTTTCCAATCGTTGTGCATCAACGGTAGGTAGGCATACCGTTGATGCATAACGATTGGAAATTCCGAACATCAAGTATTCGTGCAAATTATCGATAGAAAGAACGATTGCGGGAGCTGGGAAGTGAATCCTTACCTACCGTTGATGCAAAACGATTGAAAACATCGAACATTACGTATTCGTGCTAATTATCGATAGAAAGAACGATTGCGGGAGCTGGGAAGTGAATCCTTACCTACCGTCGATGCAAAACGATTGGAAACATCGAATAGCACGTATTCGTGCAAATTATCGATGGAAAGAACGATTGCGGGAGCCGGGAAGTGAATACTTACCTACCGTTGATGCAAAACGATTGGAAACATCGAATAGCACGTATTCGTGCAAATTATCGATGGTAAGAACGATTGCGGGAGCCGGGAAGTGAATCCTTACCTACCGTTGATGCAAAACGATTGAAAACATCGAACATTACGTATTCGTGCTAATTATCGATAGAAAGAACGATTGCGGGAGCTGGGAAGTGAATCCATACCTACCGTCGATGCAAAACGATTGGAAACATCGACCATCACGTATTCGTGCCAATTATCCAATCGTTTTGCATCGACGGTAGGTAAGGATTCACTTCGCAGCTCCCGCAATGGTTCTTTCCATCGATAATTTGCACGAATACGTGCCATTCGATGTTTCCAATCGTTGTGCATCAACGGTAGGTAAGCATACCGTTGATGCAAAACGATTGGAAATTCCGAACATCACGTATTCGTGCAAATTATCGATAGAAAGAACGATTGCGGGAGCTGGGAAGTGAATCCTTACCTACCGTTGATGCAAAACGATTGAAAACATCGAACATTACGTATTCGTGCTAATTATCGATAGAAAGAACGATTGCGGGAGCTGGGAAGTGAATCCTTACCTACCGTCGATGCAAAACGATTGGAAACATCGAATAGCACGTATTCGTGCAAATTATCGATGGTAAGAACGATTGCGGGAGCCGGGAAGTCAATCCTTACCTACCGTTGATGCAAAACGATTGAAAACATCGAACATTACGTATTCGTGCTAATTATCGATAGAAAGAACGATTGCGGGAGCTGGGAAGTGAATCCTTACCTACCGTCGATGCAAAACGATTGGAAACATCGAATAGCACGTATTCGTGCAAATTATCGATGGAAAGAACGATTGCGAGAGCCGGGAAGTGAATCCTTACCTAACGTTGATGCAAAACGATTGGAAACATCGAACATCACGTATTCGTGCAAATTATCGATAGAAAGAACGATTGCGGGAGCTGGGAAGTGAATCCTTACCTACTGTCGATGCAAAACGATTGCAAACATCGAACATTACGTATTCGTGCAAATTATCCATAGAAAGAACGATTTCGGGAGCTGGGAAGTGAATACTTACCTACCGTTGATGCAAAACGATTGGAAACATCGAATAGCACGTATTCGTGCAAATTATCGATGGTAAGAACGATTGCGGGAGCTGGGAAGTGAATCCTTTCCTACAGTCGATGAAAAACAATTGCAAACATCGAACATTACGTATTCGTGCTAATTATCGATAGAAAGAACGATTGCGGGAGCTGGGAAGTGAATCCTTACCTACCGTCGATGCAAAACGATTGGAAACATCGAACATCACGTATTCGTGCAAATTATCGATAGAAAGAACGATTGCGGGAGCTGGGAAGTGAATCCTTACCTACAGTCGATGCAAAACGATTGCAAACATCGAACATTACGTATTCGTGCAAATTATCCATAGAAAGAACGTTTGCGGGAGCTGGGAAGTGAATACTTACCTACCGTTGATGCAAAACGATTCGAAACATCGAATAGCACGTATTCGTGCAAATTATCGATGGTAAGAACGATTGCGGGAGCCGGGAAGTGAATCCTAACCTACCGTTGATGCAAAACGATTGAAAACATCGAACATTACGTATTCGTGCTAATTATCGATAGAAACAACGATTGCGGGAGCTGGGAAGTGAATCCTTACCTACCGTCGATGCAAAACGATTGGAAACATCGAATAGCACGTATTCGTGCAAATTATCGATGGAAAGAACGATTGCGGGAGCCGGGAAGTGCATCCTTACCTAACGTTGATGCAAAACGATTGGAAACATCGAACATCACGTATTCGTGCCAATTATCCAATCGTTTTGCATCGACGGTAGGTAAGGATTCACTTCCCAGCTCCCGCAATGGTTCTTTCCATCGATAATTTGCACGAATACGTGCCATTCGATGATTCCAATCGTTGTGCATCAACGGTAGGTAAGCATACCGTTGATGCAAAACGATTGGAAATTCCGAACATCACGTATTCGTGCAAATTATCGATAGAAAGAACGATTGCGGGAGCTGGGAAGTGAATCCTTACCTAACGTTGATGCATAACGATTGGAAACATCGAATAGCACGTATTCGTGCAAATTATCGATGGAAGGAACGATTGCGGGAGCCGGGAAGTGAATCCTTTCCTACAGTCGATGAAAAACAATTGCAAACATCGAACATTACGTATTCGTGCAAATTATCCATAGAAAGAACGATTGCGGGAGCTGGGAAGTGAATACTTACCTACCGTTGATGCAAAACGATTGGAAACATCGAATAGCACGTATTCGTGCAAATTATCGATGGTAAGAACGATTGCGGGAGCCGGGAAGTCAATCCTTACCTACCGTTGATGCAAAACGATTGAAAACATCGAACATTACGTATTCGTGCAAATTATCGATAGAAAGAACGATTGCGGGAGCTGGGAAGTGAATCCTTACCTACTGTCGATGCAAAACGATTGCAAACATCGAACATTACGTATTCGTGCAAATTATCCATAGAAAGAACGATTTCGGGAGCTGGGAAGTGAATACTTACCTACCGTTGATGCAAAACGATTGGAAACATCGAATAGCACGTATTCGTGCAAATTATCGATGGTAAGAACGATTGCGGGAGCTGGGAAGTGAATCCTTACCTACCGTCGATGCAAAACGATTGGATAATTGGCACGAATACGTGATGTTCGATGTTTCCAATCGTTATGCATCAACGTTAGGTAAGGATTCACTTCCCGGCTCCCGCAATCGTTCTTTCCATCGATAATTTGCACGAATACGTGCTATTCGATGTTTCCAATCGTTTTGCATCGACGGTAGGTAAGGATTCACTTCCCAGCTCCCGCAATCGTTCTTTCTATCGATAATTTGCACGAATACGTGATGTTCGAAATTTCCAATCGTTTTGCATCAACGGTATGCTTACCTACCGTTGATGCAAAACGATTGGAAACATCGAATGGCACGTATTCGTGCAAATTATCGATGGAAAGAACGATTGCGGGAGCTGGGAAGTGAATCCTTACCTAACGTTGATGCAAAACGATTGGAAACATCGAACATCACGTATTCGTGCAAATTATCGATAGAAAGAACGATTGCGGGAGCTGGGAAGTGAATCCTTACCTACTGTCGATGCAAAACGATTGCAAACATCGAACATTACGTATTCGTGCAAATTATCCATAGAAAGAACGATTTCGGGAGCTGGGAAGTGAATACTTACCTACCGTTGATGCAAAACGATTGGAAACATCGAATAGCACGTATTCGTGCAAATTATCGATGGTAAGAACGATTGCGGGAGCTGGGAAGTGAATCCTTACCTACCGTCGATGCAAAACGATTGGATAATTGGCACGAATACGTGATGTTCGATGTTTCCAATCGTTATGCATCAACGTTAGGTAAGGATTCACTTCCCGGCTCCCGCAATCGTTCTTTCCATCGATAATTTGCACGAATACGTGCTATTCGAAGTTTCCAATCGTTTTGCATCGACGGTAGGTAAGGATTCACTTCCCAGCTCCCGCAATCGTTCCTTCTATCGATAATTAGCACGAATACGTAATGTTCGATGTTTTCAATCGTTTTGCATCAACGGTAGGTAAGGATTCACTTCCCGGCTCCCGCAATCGTTCTTACCATCGATAATTTGCACGAATACGTGCTATTCGATGTTTCCAATCGTTTTGCATCAACGGTAGGTAAGTATTCACTTCCCAGCTCCCGCAATCGTTCTTTCTATCGATAATTTGCACGAATACGTGATGTTCGATGTTTCCAATCGTTTTGCATCAACGTTAGGTAAGGATGCACTTCCCGGCTCCCGCAATCGTTCTATCCATCGATAATTTGCACGAATACGTGATGTTCTATGTTTCCAATCGTTTTGCATCAACGGTAGGTGTTACGTCCCGGCCCTAAGGTGGACGCAACGTAGGGATCTTGCCACGTCACCCAGCCCGCCGCTGCAACAACTTGCTGAGGACCGTAATTTCTCCGGGGTGAGGAGGCATGTCGAGGAAGGAAAAAGGATATTGGAGTTTGGATGTGCGTTTCGTCTCGGAATCGACCGCCTAGACTCATCAGTAGGGCTGCAGTCGACTCCTGCCCCAGACGCAAGGATTCAGGATCGGAACTTATATATATATGAAGTGGCCAAGGGGCGACCACTTGCGCGAAGACGACGACGACGATGGCGACCTGGTGGCGAATCCTGCGTACCAACTTCAGGCGCTTAGAAATAGAATTAGAAGAGGAACGTATGGAGGGCGTTCTCTTTACCGACGACGATCTAAATCAATACGTCGAAGGCGATGCCGGCAGACGTCACACCTCCATCCTTAGGGGAAGATGCCATTCAGGCATCTTAACGACGCTCCTTCCCCTCCTATCCTCGGCGAGTATCCCACCGCTGTCACCAAATTTGTTACGTCCCGGCCCTAAGGTGGGACGCAACGTAGGGATCTTGCCACGTCACCCAGCCCGCCGCTGCAACAACTTGCTGAGGACCGTAATTTCTCCGGGGAGAGGAGGCATGTCGAGGAAGGAAAAAGGATATTGGAGTTTGGATGTGCGTTTCGTCTCGGAATCGACCGCCTAGACTCATCAGTAGGGCTGCAGTCGACTCCTGCCCCAGACGCAAGGATTCAGGATCGGAACTTATATATATATGAAGTGGCCAAGGGGCGACCACTTGCGCGAAGACGACGACGACGATGGCGACCTGGTGGCGAATCCTGCGTACCAACTTCAGGCGCTTAGAAATAGAATTAGAAGAGGAACGTATGGAGGGCGTTCTCTTTACCGACGACGATCTAAATCAATAGTCGAAGGCGATGCCGGCAGACGTCACATAGGTAAGGATTCACTTCCCAGCTCCGCAATCGTTCTTTCTATCGATATTTGGCACGAATACGTGATATTCGATGTTTCCAATCGTGTTGCATCGACGGTCGGTAAGCATTCACTTCCTAGCTCCGGCAATCGTTCTTTCCAAATTATCGATAGAAAGAACGATTGCGGGAGCTGGGAAGTGAATCCTTACCTACCGTCGATGCAAAACGATTGGAAACATCAAACATCACGTATTCGTGCAAATTATCGATAGAAAGAACGATTGCGGGAGCTGGGAAGTGAATCCTTACCTACCGTCGATGCAAAACGATTGGAAACATCGAACATTACGTATTCGTGCAAATTATCGATAGAAAGAACGATGCGGGAGCTGGGAAGTGAATCCTTACCTACCGTCGAGGCAAAACGATTGGAAACATCGAATAGCACGTATTCGTGCAAATTATCGATGGAAAGAACGATTGCGGGAGCCGGGAAGTGAATGCTTATGTCACGTCCCGGGATTCTCCGAAACGTGACGATGCGTAGGTACAACGCGCACCCGAATCGACCCACTATACGGATACAGGGTAGGTTGTGGTTAGTGTGGCCGTGGGGGCGCCAGTTTTTTACAGCGTAAGAATTGCATCGAAATCAGAAAAAAGCCATACTCTTCGATATATAAGAATTTCGTGGTTTTTGGAAACAAAAATCGAAAAATCAAAAATTCGCCAGGTTGATCGCCGTCCCACTGGAATACTACCCAGGAAACCAGAATTCGAATACGGACGTTGCTAGTGGTACCTACTGTACTTTCCACCAAAAATCGGACATTTTGCCGTAATGCCACCAGTAAACGGTAAACATTAGGAAGAAACGCAAAGAGGACAAAGTTAAACTGTATCATGCCGGCTATAAAATAGCCTGTCCACTTTTTCCGAAATTTCTAATGATAATTTTGAGATAACGAATTCAAATTCTTTAAACGAAGAGATAGCGAACCGGGTCGGGCGGCTAGAAGTCGTTAACTTACTGCCGAAGTAGAACGCTAGAAAATCGAGACTCGCATCTAACCCAAACCTAACCTAACCGAAATTCCGAAAAACCCTAATCCAAACCTGACCCCCTGGGCCCAAAACCCTATCATACCCAAACCTAACCTAAACCGGACCCAAAAATAGGTCCAACCCAATCCTAACCTAACCAAAGTTTATATATAATTTATCGCAAACCTGACCCAAACCTTTTTTTTTTTTTTTTTCTTTTTTTCTCGAGGAGGGGAAAATGCAATTACGCATCCCCCCACAGTTTCCCGTGGGGGGTATGAGGGACTCGCCTTGGTGGAGTTTGGCATACCCACTAAAAACCCCTCCTCTGTCCTAACTCTCCGTAACACACGGGGGGTGATAATCCGCTGGAGAAAACAACCACCCCCTGACCCGCCTCTCGGCATTCTGCGGGGGTGGGCTCCAATACGCTCGCCATTTGATGAAACTCCTTAAGTTGGGTTCCTTGTCATCCACTGGTTTCGTTGTCAGTATGTCATCCAGAATTTGTTTCTGTCAGTAATCTTTATTTATAAAACCATTTGCCAAGCCACCATATAATGTCGCTTGCTCTGTTGCTTAAAATGCATAATAGTCCGCGAGTTAAAATAATAAATACTTAAAAACTCAAAACATATACTAGTGGTCGTCAATATTAAAATATATAAATACTCTTTATAGGTACATAAATAAATAACTTAACACTACCGGTGGAGTACTTTAAGATTTTCGTCTCACCGCCTTTCCTTCTTCTTTTCTGCATCCAATTGGCGCTCAATCTCTTCTTTAACGCTCATGGTCCTGTTAACAAAGTTAATAACATGGACTCTTCTATTTTCGTCCGCCAATATCTCCAGAAGTGTGTGCACCTCTAGCACGCCCACTTCCTTTATCACCAGTTCTCTTTCTTTCTTGAAGAAGGGGCACCAGAACAACGTATGTTCTGCATCGTCCTTCTCAGCTGCACATAGCCAACACTCTTCGGAGTTTGCTCTTCCTATCTTCTTCTTGCAGGATGCGAAGCATCCGTGGCCCGTTAGAATTTGCGTCAATCTGAAGTTTAGAATCTTGGGTCCCCAAGGAGTCCAGTCTTCTATTTTCTTAATTATTTTATGCGTCCACCGAGCTGAAGACGCCGAGTCCCATTCGCTCTGCCATTTCTCTAAGGTGGTCCTTCTCTCCTCCTTGCGAATCCGAGTTTTATATTCTCGTTGTTTGGCCGCTTCCTGTCTCTCCCGAGCCCTTGCGTAGATTCTATCTCTTTCCTCCAGGAGGAGGCTCCAGGGAATGCATCCCGCGAGTGTCGTCAATGCATCGAAAGACGTTGAGCGGTACGCTCTCACGACGCGGCACAATGCCGCTCTTTGTACCATTCGCAGGTGCCTAACATTTACCTCATTTCTCACCGCTGAGGCCCAAGCCGGAGCCCCATACATAACTATGGATTCAATAGTTTTGTACAGCAGAATCCTACTCTGGTAGCCCCCACCAAATTGGTTTGGCATAATACGTGACAGGGCCCCAATTCTCCTCAGCGCTTTCTCCGAGACTGCTTTGGAGTGGGACTTAAACATCTGGTTTCCGTCATATAAAACTCCCAGATATTTGACCGGTCCCTTCGTCGTCATGTCCCTTTCGCACATCCGTAGGGTAAGTCCGCCCTTTACTTTTCTTCCCGTAAGAAGTAGGGCCTCTGTCTTGTCCCCAGCCAGTTCCAGATGTTCTTTCTTGTACCAGGCACTTATAATTTCCATTGTCTTCTGGAGATGGCTTTGGAGGTCCTCCAGATTCCTGTTCACTAGAACCAGGGCTATGTCGTCCGCATACCCCACCATCTGTGTCCCATGGGGGAGTTTCGTCCGCAGTAGGTCATCGTAGACCAGGTTCCACAAAAGTGGCCCCATAACCGATCCCTGAGGTACACCCCCATAAATTCGTTGGGTAACGTCTTCTCCCTCTGCGCGGTACGTGATCCTTCTATCGTTTAAGTAGTTTAGGATTATATTCCTAAGATTCCCTGTAATCTTGGATTTTAAGACAGCTCTCCTAATGCTGTTCCACCTCAGAGAGTTAAAAGCGTTTTTGACGTCGAGTGTAACCAGAAGACAGTGTTTACCTCCGGCTCTGGCTCTACCCCAGCAGTTATTTATCTCCATCATGGCGTCCGTCGTGCTTCGCTGTTTCCTGAAACCGAATTGGTTTTCTGCGTTTGCGATTTTCGAGAGTACCCTATCCTTTATGATGTATTCCATCAATTTGGCCCAATTTGATAGAATACATATAGGTCTCCATGACTTTTTCTTATCCTTCCCGGCTTTCGGGATCAGGACCAGTCTTCCATTTTTCCATTCACTTAGGAATCTACCTTTTCCGAAGCACTTGTTTACAAAAACGCAAACATCCTCCAGGGCATGTTTGCCTAGCCAGCTTATCAGCTCCACCGATACACCATCCGGGCCCACCGACCTCTTTTTCAGTCTGGTAATGGCTCTCTGTACCTCTTCTTTGGAGATTTCCTCCCCAATCCCTCCGAAGTTTGCCCACGGATCCCTCAACTCCTGCTTGTCCACGGGGGTCGTGACGAAGAGGGATTTAACCACCCCCTTCATTTCCTCCTTGTCCAGAATTTCGGGCGGTTCTTTACTTATCAGGGAGTCCATAACTACTTTGTATGGCCTACCCCAAATGTCCTCCTCAATTCTATCAATTTGCTCTCTCCAAAGTTCCTTCTTTGCCGCTTTAATTTCTCTGTTCAAGGCCCTCTTTGCGTCCTTATACGCTGCGTGTTGGCTTTCTATCTTAGATTCCCTGCCCGAGGATAAGGCACGCTGCAGCCGTCTCCTATGTCTAATGGCCTTGGAGCGGAGAAACTTAATCTCCTCCGACCACCACCACTTCCTCTTAGAATCCTTCCGAGGTTTTCTTCCCACCCAGCTACATGCCTCGACTAGGTCACCTAGACCCCGGTAGTAGTCCTCTTCAGCCATGTCATTTCCTTCCCTCAGGGGGTCCGCGTCCCTCATCCAAATCTTATATTCTCTACGGAATAAGGTGAAATCAATTTTTCCCCGCATGTTTCCTGTAGCCTGGGTAACACTCTGCCCTCTAGGCGGTTGGGCTTCCCGGAACACGTGCAGCAGGTACCTGTGGTCCGATCCTGTGTATCCATCCAATATCTTGGATGATACCATCGATCCAATTTTTCCACCATTACATAAGATTATGTCTATAAGCGACGTTTTATTGTTCCTCTCAAAGGAGAACCTTCCCTCACTCCTGACTGGTACAAGGCCAGTTCTACCGCAGAAATCAAGGACCATGTTGCCTCTGTGGTCCCATTTCCTGGAGCCCCAGACTGGGGACTTAGCATTGAAGTCCCCCGCAACAATAGTGTCATCTGTGTTTCTCCTGGTCAGTCGAGCCTCCAGCTCGTCCAATCTCGTCTCAAAGGTTTCTAATGACAGACTGGGGGGGTAGTAGCAGCTCGCTACTAGCAGGTCTCCCGCTCTGATAATGACTGAGCCCTCACATCTCCCCAGCAGCTTAAGTGGATGACCCCTCTTCACCCATTTCGGTGTTGCCCAAATAGCTGCATCTTTATTGGTATCCCTGAACCAAAAATCTTTGCAGCGGTACGGCTCACTAATGAGCACCAGGTCAGCTTCAACTTCAAGGACTGTTTGCTCCAGAAGTTCCTGAGTCGCGCTGCATCTGTTTAAGTTGATTTGTAAGATTTTTAGATCCATCACGTTTGATTTTTATAGCCGGCTTTTTGGAGTACCTCTTTGTAGATAGGGCATCTTACCGACTCCGCTACATGCCCTAAGGCGTTTCCAACCTTCCCCGCTTTGAGGCAGAGTGAACATTTTGACTCCGCTTTACATATGTCCATCTTGTGGCCCTCCTCTCCGCATTTCCTGCATGTGTCCCTCGCATCCGGTCCACGCGGGCAGTTTTTCGCCAGATGTCCGAAACCATGGCAGGCAAAACAGCGGGTAATCCTGGGCAATACTCGCAGCTTGTTTCGCGTCCAGCCTATTTTAACGCTTGTCATTTGCCTGACATTTTCCGTCATTGATTCAGTCATTTCAATGATAGCCACCTTCATCCCCTGCTTGTTGGTCTTTAGGCTTTTTAGCCTAAGCTCCTCACTGGAGGCCTTCAGCTGTGCGGCTAGGGCGGTCAGTACCTCCTGGCCCTCAACCGAGGGATCGATGTCCCTAATCTCCACATCGAACTTAGGTTGGAGTCTTTTCAGCTCGATACCTAGACCCATCTTGCCATTTATTTTGTTGTAAAAGCATGAGACGTCGGCACCTGGGTCAAACTCCACGAGCAGGTCCCCGATCAACGTCCTCCTGATCTTCTTCACTCCGTCCGGGGCTGTCCCCAGGTTAGACTTCATTCTCTTTACTGCTTCTTAAACGTGAGACCAGGTCCTAACCTTAGGGAGACCGCTTCCCCTCGTCGCACTGTTTGTCTACTAATCCTTTCTTTAGTTGGTGGGTTTTCCGTCTCTCCTCTTCTCTGACTCCCCGCCTTCCGTTTGCGTTTCCGCCACTCCTGGAAACCCCTTTCGTCGGCGCTATCCTGCGGTATATCCTCAACACCAGTACTTTGGCTCTCTTCACCTCTTCCCCTAGCTTCCTCCACATTTGGAGGCCTTTTAGCTTCTTCCTGAGGATTTTTCATCCTCTGAAACTTTCCGGCCCTAGGCTCCAAAGGCGAGGTCTCTTTCCTTTTACCCCGCCGAATGGGGTCCTCTATCCCTTTTTCCACCGGGATTCGTTGTTGGACCGGGGAGGCAGCCCCCCCTGACTGACATCCATTATCTGTGGTCACCACCGGGGATGTCTGCGTCCCGCATTCCCGTTCCTTTTTCTTATCTACCCGGGATGGATTACTTGCCGAGTTCTTTTGCTGCTTCTTCTCCGCTTGCTCCATCACACTGATATCCCCCAGATCTTTGATTAGCGCCCCCAGATGGTGATTATCCCATCGCCCCCTTGCCCCCCCATCTCCTTTAGGAGACGGCTGACGTTTTTGGTGGCCAGTGCATAGTCATATATGGCCTTTATCGCAACCTTTGCTTTCGCAGCCTGTTTGGTCATCTTTAGGATTTGACCCCGCTGCACCAATACATTTTCTTCTAGTCCTGGGATGTGCCCTTTTCTATCTCGGTCATACGGGTTTTGCTCCGTCATTTGCGTAGCCTGCGTTGCTTCTTCCGAGGACAGGAGAAATACCACCGCCTGCTCTTTACGCTCTTCCTTTGTAGGGCTCCTGCTCAGGCTTGCCCTCGGTCTAAACGGATCGTCGACCTCGGCCTGCAAACTTGCCAGGTTTCTAGACCCTTCCTGCTCCCTCGGTGTAATCCGTCCACCGGTCTCGAGCCATTCGTCCAGGTCGCTGTCCGTTGTCGAGTCCAGGTTTTCACAGTCTCCTTTGCCCTGGTGGGTCTTATTTTCGTTATCCTTATTATTACTTGTGTTTGTATTCATTTTCATATACGGCCCCCATCAGCCGAAGCCTCCGGCGGCCACCGATTTAATTGGAGGACATGGACCACCTACGCCTCCTCCTTACGTAGGCTAGGGGACTGACATACTATGGGGTGGCCCCAGGTGCCCCATAGGAACCGTTTGAGACCGTACAGTTTTTACGTCGCTACGACCACGCAGCTCTCGGCACGATGTCTCACACCTTAGCTTGCGACGATTGACCACTCACTCTTTCGCATTCTGTTTCGGGTAGCCACGGCCAACCGTCGCAGAACACCAGGGAGCCCCACGAGGAGGTGAGGTGAGTGGCTCTTTTGACCGGGAATGGCCCGCCGACTTCCCCGAAGTATCACCGCCGAACCAGGTAAGTACCCAGGATCCTAAGGTAAGTACCGTAGCTCTTAAGTGGAAACATCAGTTCCATCGTGGTTTTTGACCCAACTCCGGAATCATCATTGTCAGGAAAACCAGACCCAGTCTCAGCTCCCCAACCTGACACAAACCTGACCCAAACCTAAACCAAACCTAACCACAATTTATGTACAACATCGCGCAAACCTAACCTACACAACCACCTAATATAAATCAAACCTAACCCAAACATAACCCAAACCTAACCCAAACCTAACTCAAGCCTAACCTAAACCCAACCAAAACTCGTGTGCAGCATAACACCGACCTAACCGACACAACCACCCAACATAATCCAAACCTGACCCAACCGATGGCAATTCCCAAATTGTCACAAAGTAGCCAAACCACTCGCTATTACCCGTAACTAATAAAAATGTATGTTACCATAGGCAGTTCTCTACCACACATCGACGTACGGCCCCACACACACACACACTGATAATTGTCCTGATGGTAGCATTAAGTCTAAGCAACTTCTTAAGTTAAGAAACCAGGGGTAAACGTGAGTATGCTGACTCACCTATGATAAGATAGATTATAAGAATACGTAGATTAAGAACCGTGACGAATCGGGGTGTGCGGACCAATCCGTGTTTGTCCTTTCGAGTTAAGGACAAGCACCGATAAGTGCTGACGACAATAGCGAAGGGATAGCGCTGTCTCGCACGTGGGCATTCCAGAGTCAAGGCCTGGGAAAGGATCGGGTAATAATCCGCTGAACAAGACGATATACCTCGATGCATCAGCATCCGTTCCCAGAGCGATAACAACTGTCGCTCAGGAATGCACACGTTGCAAAGATACGAAGCGCGAGAACCGTCGCGAGAGCGATAACAACTGTCACTCAGGAATGCACACGTTGCAAAGATACGAAGCGCGAGAACCATCGCGAGGGCGATAACAACTGTCGCTCGGGAATGCACACGTTGCAGAAATACGAACCGCGAGAACCGTCGCGGAACAGTCGTTCCCAGGACGGTGGCCCCTGCTGCATCAGCATCTTCTGGCTGCGGCAGTAGGGGCTGCTGCATCAGCACCTGGGAGGAATAAAAGACCGGAGCGAACGGTCGCAAGGCAGTTCAGTTCCAACCGAGAAGTTAGAAACATCAAGTTCTATACGAGTGAAGTTCAATCCGGTAGTCTAACGGTGAAGTTCGACGAGTTCGTTGTAGTTGTGCCTGTAAGCGGCAAATCGTCAGCACGATCCACCATTTGTTACTTGTACTCTCAACTGTAGTCGACCGATAGGTAAAGGTGAGCATTAATAAACAGTAACACTTGACATTTCATCGGTCTTCCATTTTATACGAACAACTTACTACTCGCCGAATGTGTTCGGTAGATGCCCGCTGGAAATAGGTGAAGGCGTAGGAGAGGGGTCCAGTCGCGGCTCCGCCACAATATCAGGCGCCGGGAGCTGATCGCCGCCCGTCGCGTGCAATTGGTGCAAGAGACTGGGCCGTTGATCGACCTGACGTTAGATTCTCCACCGGCGCCAGTCGACCTGACGCTGGATTCTCCACGGGCGCCGATCGACTCGACAACCGCTGGCGCCGGGGCCGTTCCGTCCATCATCGACTTGACAGTCGGGGGTTCGCCCGAGCCCTCGACTTCGCGGGTTCCCTCCGCCCAAATACCCGTGTTGCCTTCCTCGCCTCACGCATCGCCTTTGTCCATCTCATACTCCCCCATCTCCCACGCATCCGAACAAACTCCGCAGCCCTTCGCTAGACGACAACTAGTTTACTCGTCATCCCCGGCTCAGACAACTACATCCTCGGTAGATTCAAGGGCCACCACGCCCGAATACTACCGGCCCTATATCGACCCCCCGGTCAGTCCCCCATCCCCGCAACAGCAACTCGACCCTCCGGACAGCGACGAGGAGTGGCCACATCAACAGATTTATCCGAATTACCCGGGATATTATCCCGTATTTATTAGCGACCGGTTCCCTGGTCAACCAAACGTCCCCGAAGGCGAGCCGGTCCCGGAAGAGTACTATACGTTGTTATTTCAAACTATATTTCTCCGCGAGGAATAATGTAACAGCCTCCACTGTATTAAATAAGAAAAAAAAAGAAAGTGGACGTAAATATAACTCATAAACAATCGATACCA
The DNA here is from genome assembly GCA_963583965.1 of Nomada ferruginata. Classification (NCBI taxonomy): domain Eukaryota; kingdom Metazoa; phylum Arthropoda; class Insecta; order Hymenoptera; family Apidae; genus Nomada; species Nomada ferruginata. Next base: position 4,875,790 of record OY757218.1, read on the forward strand.
ATTGTTTTCCTGACCCCACCGCATCTTAACGTCCCGATCCCGGTTGACTGTCCTAAGAGACCAGTCACAGATCGAAATTGCGAGCGTATCCTGTTGAAGATTTGGCGCACGTTCCCGTTGGGCAACACGGATCCCGACGAGGACGTAACACTTACCTAACGTTGATGCAAAACGATTGGAAACATCGAACATAACGTATTCGTGCAAATTATCGATAGAAAGAACGATTGCGGGAGCTGGGAAGTGAATCCTTACCTACCGTCGATGCAAAACGATTGCAAACAACGAATAGCACGTATTCGTGCAAATTATCCATAGAAAGAACGATTGCGGGAGCTGGGAAGTGAATACTTACCTAACGTTGATGCAAAACGATTGGAAACATCGAACACCACGTATTCGTGCAAATTATCGATGGAAAGAACGATTGCGGGAGCCGGGAAGTGAATCCTTACCTAACGTTGATGCAAAACGATTGGAAACATCGAACATCACGTATTCGTGCAAATTATCGATAGAAAGAACGATTGCGGGAGCTGGGAAGTGAATCCTTACCTACCGTCGATGCAAAACGATTGCAAACATCGAATAGCACGTATTCGTGCAAATTATCCATAGAAAGAACGATTGCGGGAGCTGGGAAGTGAATACTTACCTACCGTTGATGCAAAACGATTGGAAACATCGAATAGCACGTATTCGTGCAAATTATCGATGGGAAGAACGATTGCGGGAGCCGGGAAGTGAATCCTTACCTACCGTTGATGCAAAACGATTGGATAATTGGCACGAATACGTGATATTCGATGTTTCCAATCGTTTTGCATCGACGGTAGGTAAGGATTCACTTCCCAGCTCCCGCATTCGTTCTTTCCATCGATAATTTGCACGAATACGTGCCATTCGATGTTTCCAATCGTTTTGCATCGACGGTAGGTAAGGATTCACTTCCCAGCTCCCGCAATCGTTCTTTCTATCGATAATTTGCACGAATACGTGATGTTCGATGTTTCCAATCGTTTTGCATCAACGTTAGGTAAGGATTCACTTCCCGGCTCCCGCAATCGTTCTTTCCATCGATAATTTGCACGAATACGTGGTGTTCGATGTTTCCAATCGTTTTGCATCAACGTTAGGTAAGTATTCACTTCCCAGCTCCCGCAATCGTTCTTTCTATGGATAATTTACACGAATACGTGCTATTCGATGTTTGCAATCGTTTTGCATCGACGGTAGGTAACGATTCACTTCCCAGCTCCCGCAATCGTTCTTTCTATCGATAATTTGCACGAATACGTTATGTTCGATGTTTCCAATCGTTTTGCATCAACGTTAGGTAAGTGTTACGTCCTCGTCGGGATCCGTGTTGCCCAACGGGAACGTGCGCCAAATCTTCAACAGGATACGCTCGCAATTTCGATCTGTGACTGGTCTCTTAGGACAGTCAACCGGGATCGGGACGTTAAGATGCGGTGGGGTCAGGAAAACAATTGGTATCGATTGTTTATGAGTTATATTTACGTCCACTTTCTTTTTTTTTCTTATTTAATACAGTGGAGGCTGTTACATTATTCCTCGCGGAGAAATATAGTTTGAAATAACAACGCATAGTACTCTTCCGGGACCGGCTCGCCTTCGGGGACGTTTGGTTGACCAGGGAACCGGTCGCTAATAAATACGGGATAATATCCCGGGTAATTCGGATAAATCTGTTGATGTGGCCACTCCTCGTCGCTGTCCGGAGGGTCGAGTTGCTGTTGCGGGGATGGGGGACTGACCGGGGGGTCGATATAGGGCCGGTAGTATTCGGGCGTGGTGGCCCTTGAATCTACCGAGGATGTAGTTGTCTGAGCCGGGGATGACGAGTAAACTAGTTGTCGTCTAGCGAAGGGCTGCGGAGTTTGTTCGGATGCGTGGGAGATGGGGGAGTATGAGATGGACAAAGGCGATGCGTGAGGCGAGGAAGGCAACACGGGTATTTGGGCGGAGGGAACCCGCGAAGTCGAGGGCTCGGGCGAACCCCCGACTGTCAAGTCGATGATGGACGGAACGGCCCCGGCGCCAGCGGTTGTCGAGTCGATCGGCGCCCGTGGAGAATCCAGCGTCAGGTCGACTGGCGCCGGTGGAGAATCTAACGTCAGGTCGATCAACGGTCCAGTCTCTTGCACCAATTGCACGCGACGGGCGGCGATCAGCTCCCGGCGCCTGATATTGTGGCGGAGCCGCGACTGGACCCCTCTCCTACGCCTTCACCTATTTCCAGCGGGCATCTACCGAACACATTCGGCGAGTAGTAAGTTGTTCGTATAAAATGGAAGACCGATGAAATGTCAAGTGTTACTGTTTATTAATGCTCACCTTTACCTATCGGTCGACTACAGTTGAGAGTACAAGTAACAAATGGTGGATCGTGCTGACGATTTGCCGCTTACAGGCACAACTACAACGAACTCGTCGAACTTCACCGTTAGACTACCGGATTGAACTTCACTCGTATAGAACTTGATGTTTCTAACTTCTCGGTTGGAACTGAACTGCCTTGCGACCGTTCGCTCCGGTCTTTTATTCCTCCCAGGTGCTGATGCAGCAGCCCCTACTGCCGCAGCCAGAAGATGCTGATGCAGCAGGGGCCACCGTCCTGGGAACGACTGTTCCGCGACGGTTCTCGCGGTTCGTATTTCTGCAACGTGTGCATTCCCGAGCGACAGTTGTTATCGCCCTCGCGATGGTTCTCGCGCTTCGAATCTTTGCAACGTGTGCATTCCTGAGTGACAGTTGTTATCGCTCTCGCGACGGTTCTCGCGCTTCGTATCTTTGCAACGTGTGCATTCCTGAGCGACAGTTGTTATCGCTCTGGGAACGGATGCTGATGCATCGAGGTATATCGTCTTGTTCAGCGGATTATTACCCGATCCTTTCCCAGGCCTTGACTCTGGAATGCCCACGTGCGAGACAGCGCTATCCCTTCGCTATTGTCGTCAGCACTTATCGGTGCTTGTCCTTAACTCGAAAGGACAAACACGGAATGGTCCGCACACCCTGATTCGTCACGGTTCTTAATCTACGTATTCTTATAATCTATCTTATCATAGGTGAGTCAGCATACTCACGTTTACCCCTGGTTTCTTAACTTAAGAAGTTGCTTAGACTTAATGCTACCATCAGGACAATTATCAGTGTGTGTGTGTGTGTGGCCGTACGTCGATGTGTGGTAGAGAACTGCCTATGGTAACATACATTTTTATTAGTTACGGGTAATAGCGAGTGGTTTGGCTACTTTGTGACAATTTGGGAATTGCCATCGGTTGGGTCAGGTTTGGATTATGTTGGGTGGTTGTGTCGGTTAGGTCGGTGTTATGCTGCACACGAGTTTTGGTTGGGTTTAGGTTAGGCTTGAGTTAGGTTTGGGTTAGGTTAGGGTTATGTTTGGGTTAGGTTTGATTTATATTGGGGAGCTGAGACTGGGACTGGTTTTCCCGACAATGATGAGTTCGGAGTTGGGTCAAAAACCGCGATGGACCTGATGTAGACGCTTAAGGGCTTTGGTACTTACCCTAGGATCCTGGGTGCTTACCGGGTTCGGCGGTGATACTTCGGGGAAGTCGGTGGGCCTTTCCTGGTCAAACGAACCACTCTCCTCACCTCCGCGTGGGGCTCCCTGGGGTTCTGTGACGGTTGGCTGCTGCCTCCCGAAATCAGAACGCGAAAGAGTGAGTGGTCATACGTCGCAAGCTAAGGTGTGAGACATCGTGCCGAGAGCTGCGTGGCCGTGGCGACGAAAATCTGTACGGTCTCAAACGGTTCCTATGGGGCACCTGGGGCCACCCCATAGTACTTCAGTCCCCTAGCCTACGTAAGGAGGAGGCGTAGGTGGTCCTCTGTCCTCCATATAAACTGGTGGCCGCCGGAGGCTTCGGCTGATGATGGCCGATTATGAAATGATATGAACCCTACAACTAATAGTAAGAAGTTAGATGACGTTACCCAGCAAGGTAGCGTATACGAGGAAATCCTGGACACGACGGGAAACAGCTCACTGGATGAATGGATCGCAACCGGCGGAAGGGGTACACCCAGAAATCAGGATGGATCCAAAATCCCTACAGGGACCCAGGTGGTTGGTGACGACCCTTTCAAGCCAAGAGCGAGTTTGTGCAGAAGCCCGACTAAGGAAGCGCGTCAAGTGATGGACGAGGTGGTCCTTCTGTCTCCTGAAGTGGCGGCCCAGCAGACGCCAACCAGGGAGGTGATCCCAAACAAACAAGTGAGGGAAGTGAAATCTCTCAGGGCGGAAGAAGAGGTGGTGGTGCAGAGAGCGCGGATCACGAAGATAACAGAACAAGTGGCAGGCGCCAAGGAGGCGATACAGGCCATTTATGATTACGCTGTGGCCACAAAAAATGTTAGCCGCCTCCTAAAGGAGATGGGAGGAAAGGCGCTATTCCACCTCGGGGTGCTATCGAAGGAATTGGACATTATTAGCTCAACGAAACCGGTGGAGAAGGGTAAAGACAGGAACCAAACCCACGGGAGTAAGATGGAGGAACGGGACTTTGGGACTCAGACATCACCAGACGTGAACACAGACTATGGATATCAGGCAGGTGGATCGGCTACCCCGGTCCAGCGGGGAAATATGTCAGGAAGGGCAATGAATCCGGTGAGACAAGGAAAAAGGAAGGAGGTCTCGCCCCTGGAGCAGAAGGCGGGAAAGCAACAGAGGAGGAAAAACGCCCTAAACGACCAGGAGGAAGCTATAAGAATGACGAATGGAGAGGTAGATAAGCTAGGGGGGGAGGAGATCCGACCGCCTGCTGCTGCTGGTCCAATACAAGGAGACTCAGACGAAAAGGAATTCCAAGAGTGGCGGAAACGCAAACGCAAGTCAGGAATTCACGCCAAAGGGGAGATGGAAACTCTACAAACGATAGGGAAGAATAGGAGGCAAGCAGGCCGGAAAGGTGAAGCGGTTTCGCTAAGGCTGGGACCTGGGCTCGCCTTCGCTGACGCCGTCAAAAGAATGAAGGCCAACATGGGGGCAGCCCCGGACGGCGTGAAAAAGATCAGGAGGACCCTCATCGGGGATCTATTGGTGGAATTCGACCCTGGTGCTGACGTCACGGGTTTTTACAATAAAATAAACGGCAACATGGGGCAAGGAGTGGAGCTGAGGAGACTCCAACCTAAGGTGGATATTGAGATCAGGGACATTGACCCCTCAGTCGAGGGTCCGGAGATACTCTCTGCTCTCTCCACACAGTTGAAGATCGTAAGTGCAGAGCTCAGGCTAAAGAGCCTTAGAATCAATAAACCGGGTATGAAGTATGCGGTCATTGAGATGTCGGAATCGCTGTTGAAAACAGTAAACCAAATGACAAACATCAAAATTGGTTGGACGCGATGTAAGATACGGGTTCTTCCTAAAGTTAGCAGGTGTTTCTCGTGTCATGGCTTCGGTCACCTGGCCAAAAACTGCCCGAGGTGTCCGGAGGCTAAGGACACAGTCGGAAATGCGGAGAGGAAGGACATAAGATGGACGGGTGTCTCTCCGAAGCCAGATGCTCCCTATGCTACAAAGCAGGGAAAAATGGAAACGCTCTTGGGCATGTGGCGGGCTCGATCAGATGCCCCATGTATAAAGATGCTCTTCAGAAGGTGGGATTTAAAAATGTTTCGTAATGGATCTGAAAATTATACAAATCAACCTAAATAGATGTAGCGCGGCTCAAGATCTCATGGAACAATCCGCCCTGGATTTAGAAGCTGATATGGTACTTATTAGCGAGCCGTATCGCTGCAGGGACGGTTGGTTCAGGGATTTAAAAAATGATTCAGCCATCTGGGTAACACCGAAATGGTTCAAGAGAGGCCACCCACTAAAGCTGCTGGGGAGTGGCGAGGGATCGGTGATCCTCTGTGCTGGAAACATGGCTGTGGTCAGCTGTTACTACTCGCCCAGCATCTCTGTAGAGACGTTTGAGGCACGACTGGACGAGTTGGAGGCCCGCCTCGGACGAACGGACACGAGTGATATGATTGTGGCTGGTGACCTTAACGCTAAGTCACCTGTGTGGGGCTCGAGAAGATGGGACAGCAGAGGTAGCACGGTCCTCGGCTTCTGCGGCAGAATGGGCCTGATTCCACTCAGGAGTGAGGGGAGATTCTCTTTCGAGAGAAACAACAAAACGTCCCTAATTGATATAATTATGTGTAGCAGGGGGTTAACTAGATCATTGGTATCATCCAAAATTTTGGATGATTATACTGGATCGGATCATAGATATTTGATGCATGTGTTCCGGGACGTCCACCAGTCCAGGGGGCAGAGTGATATACGGACCCTAGGCAATACAACAGGGGAAATTGATTTTACCTTATTCCGTAGGGAGTATAGACTATGGATGAGGGATACTGCCCCTCTGAGTGAGGGAAATGACGAGGCAGAAATGGAGTACTACCAGGGTCTAGTTGACCTTGCCGAGGCATGCAGTTGGGTAGGGAGAAAACCCAGAAAGGAGGGAAACAAGAAGTGGTGGTGGACGGAGGATATTAAGGCCCTCCGGGCTGAAGCAAGAAAATCTAGAAGACGCCTGCAGCGGGCTTTCACGACGGGCAAAGTAGACAGGATTGCGAGCCTCCACTCTGCCTACAAGGAGGCAAAGAGGTCACTTAATAAGGAGGTGAAGGCGTCAAAGAAGGAAAGGTGGTTAAACCTTGTAAATAGACTAGACGAGGATATTTGGGGGAGGCCCTATAAAGTGGTCATCGAATCACTAACGCAAAAGGCCCCACCTGAGATTCTGGACAAGGAGGAGATGAGGGGGGTTGTGGAATCCCTTTTCGCCACGACACCCACGACTGAGCGTGACCTTCGGGACCCGTGGTGTAATTTCGTGGGGACTCGGGACGAAGTCTCGGAAGAAGAGGTGCTGCGTGCCATTTCGAGACTGAAGAAGAAGGCAGCGGGACCGGACGGCGTCTCAGTAGACCTCATCAGCTGGCTGGGGAAACATGCATTGCAGGACGTCTGCATATTTATAAATAAATGTTTCCTAAAGAGAAAATTTTTAACCCAATGGAAGATCGGTAGGCTAGTACTTATACCTAAGGCTGGATTGGAGAAGCCCAGGGCATGGAGGTCGATCTGCATCCTGTCGAACTGGGCAAAAATAATGGAGTATATCGTCAAGGACAGGGTTCTCTCGAAAATCGAGCACGCCGATAACCAGTTTGGATTTAGGAAGCAACGAAGTACCGTTGATGCCATGATGGCAATAACCAGCAGCTGGGACAGGGCCAGAGCGGGCGGGAAGCACTGCCTGCTGGTCACGTTGGATGTTAAAAACGCGTTCAACTCGCTACGATGGAATAGCATTAGGAGGGCCGTTCTTAAATCTAAGATCCAGGGAAACCTGAGAGGGATCATCTTCGATTATTTACATGACAGGAATATTACCTACCGTGCAGAAGGAGAGGACGTGGTCCAACGCGTCTATGGGGGGGTTCCCCAGGGATCGGTATTGGGCCCTCTCCTATGGAATATGGTTTACGATGACCTCCTGCGGATAAAGCTCCCCACTGGCTCACAAATGGTGGGATACGCGGATGACTTAGCCCTGGTGCTGGTTAGTAGAAACCTGGAGGACCTCCAACTTCAGCTACAAAGGACTATGGATATCACTGTCGACTGGTATAGGAAAGAAAATCTAGAACTAGCAAAGGACAAGACCGAGGTCCTGCTCCTTACGGGCAGGAAGGTTAAGGGGGTACTGCCCATGCAAATATGTGACAGGGTCCTTACAACCAAGGGGCCGGTAAAATATTTGGGAGTAATCTTTGAAGGAAATCAAATGTTTAAAGCTCATGCGAGTGCGGTTACGGAGAAAGCCCTGAAAAGGATTGGGGCTCTGTCGAGGATTATGCCGAATCAAATGGGTGGCGGATACGAAACTAGGGTCTTACTATATAAGACCATTGAGTCCATCGTAATGTATGGGGCCCCGGCCTGGGCTTCAGCGATGAGACACGAAGGAAATAGGAAAATGCTACGGGCTGCACAGAGAGCAGCTCTGTGCCGAGTGGTGAGGGCATATCGTTCAACTTCCCTATATGCCCTTACAACCCTGGCGGGCTGCATACCTTGGTGCCTCCTCCTTGAGGAAAGGAGCAAGATCCACGGAAAGATTCGTAACAAGCCGGATGAGGCCGATCCTCGGGAGTTCAAATCCCAAACGCGGAAGGAGGAGAGAAGGGCCACCATGGAGAAATGGCAGAGCGAGTGGGATGCAGCAGGATCCGCCCGGTGGACACATAAAATTGTGAATAGAATAGAAGACTGGATTCCGTGGGGTCCGAAGATTTTAAACTTTAGACTAACGCAAATCTTGACGGGCCATGGTTGTTTCGCGGCATTCAAGAAGAAGATAGGAAGATCAAACTCGGAGGATTGCTGGCTATGTGCTGAAAAGAAAGATGATGCGGAACATACTTTGCTCCGGTGCCCCTTCTTTAAAAGAGAGAGGGAGCGCGTCATCAAGGAAGTGGGAGCACTCGAGGTGGACACACTCCTGGGGATTCTGGCGGACGAAAAGAAGAGGGAATACTTGATGGTCTTTATTAATAAGACCATGGGTATTAAAGAAGAAATGGAGCGCCAGTTAGACGCCGAACAGAAACTGCAGGCGGGGAGTGCAAGAAACCGGACAACCATGGAGTGATATACTTACGGACTTACTTATTTATTTATTTATGGATTAAGTTATTTTTAAGTCATCGACCACCACCACACTTTTAAAATGCACTTGACAATTATAAATTTTAATATACTTGACCACCTGCGCTGTTAAAAATACCGACTATTGGAATTTTAACTTGGACACCGATTCTCTCTCCGGAATTCAGAAATTTGTGATTTTAAACCACTGGATGTTTGCAGATTTTTATTCTTATTTATTTTTACACATCGATGACTGGTAGACACGGACATCAACGAATGGTTTGAAGAAAACATGGCGCGCGTTTGGAGCCCCCTGCAAAATGCCGAGAGGCAGGTCAGGGAGTGGCTGTCTTGTCCCAAACGACCTTCACCTCCCCCATGTTTCGTCATGGGTGAGCTAGGACAGAGGAGGGGTTTTTAGTGGGTATGCCAAATTCCATCAAGGCGAGTCCCACATACCCCCCACATACAACCTTTGTGGGAGGATGCGTAATTGCATTTTCCCCTCCTCGACAAAAAAAAAAAAAAAAAAAAAAAAAAAAAGGTTTGATTTATATTAGGTGGTTGTGTAGGTTAGGTTTGCGCGATGTTGTACATAAATTGTGGTTAGGTTTGGTTTAGGTTTGGGTCAGGTTTGGGTCAGGTTTGCGATAAATTATATATAAACTTTGGTTAGGTTAGGATTGGGTTGGACCTATTTTTGGGTCCGGTTTAGGTTAGGTTTGGGTATGATAGGGTTTTGGGCCCAGGGGGTCAGGTTTGGATTAGGGTTTTTCGGAATTTCGGTTAGGTTAGGTTTGGGTTAGATGCGAGTCTCGAGTTTCTAGCGTTCTGCTTCGACAGTACGTTAACGACTTCTAGCCGCCCGACCCGGTTCGCTATCTCTTCGTTTAAAGAATTTGAATTCGTTATCTCAAAATTTTCATTAGAAATTTCGGAGAAAGTGGACAGGCTATTTTATAGCCGGCATGATACAGTTTAACTTTGTCCTCTTTGCGTTTCTTCCTAATGTTTACCGTTTACTGGTGGCATGACGGCAAAATGTCCGATTTTTGGTGGAAAGTACAGTAGGTACCACTAGCAACGTCCGTATTCGAATTCTGGTTTCCTGGGTAGTATTCCAGTGGGACGGCGATCAACCTGGCGAATTGTTGATTTTTCGATTTTTGTTTCCAAAAACCACGAAATTCTTATATATCGAAGAGTATGGCTTTTTTCTGATTTCGATGCAATTCTTACGCTGTTAAAAACTGGCGCCCCCACGGCCACACTAACCACAACCTACCCTGTATCCGTATAGTGGGTCGATTCGGGTGCGCGTTGTACCTACGCATCGTCACGTTTCGGAGAATCCCGGGACGTGACATAAGCATTCACTTCCCGGCTCCCGCAATCGTTTTTTCCATCGATAATTTGCACGAATACGTGCTATTCGATGTTTCCAATCGTTTTGCATCGACGGTAGGTAAGGATTCACTTCCCAGCTCCCGCATCGTTCTTTCTATCGATAATTTGCACGAATACGTAATGTTCGATGTTTCCAACCGTTTTGCATCGACGGTAGGTAAGGATTCACTTCCCAGCTCCCGCAATCGTTCTTTCTATCGATAATTTGCACGAATACGTGATGTTTGATGTTTCCAATCGTTTTGCATCGACGGTAGGTAAGGATTCACTTCCCAGCTCCCGCAATCGTTCTTTCTATCGATAATTTGGAAAGAACGATTGCCGGAGCTAGGAAGTGAATGCTTACCGACCGTCGATGCAACACGATTGGAAACATCGAATATCACGTATTCGTGCCAAATATCGATAGAAAGAACGATTGCGGAGCTGGGAAGTGAATCCTTACCTATGTGACGTCTGCCGGCATCGCCTTCGACTATTGATTTAGATCGTCGTCGGTAAAGAGAACGCCCTCCATACGTTCCTCTTCTAATTCTATTTCTAAGCGCCTGAAGTTGGTACGCAGGATTCGCCACCAGGTCGCCATCGTCGTCGTCGTCTTCGCGCAAGTGGTCGCCCCTTGGCCACTTCATATATATATAAGTTCCGATCCTGAATCCTTGCGTCTGGGGCAGGAGTCGACTGCAGCCCTACTGATGAGTCTAGGCGGTCGATTCCGAGACGAAACGCACATCCAAACTCCAATATCCTTTTTCCTTCCTCGACATGCCTCCTCTCCCCGGAGAAATTACGGTCCTCAGCAAGTTGTTGCAGCGGCGGGCTGGGTGACGTGGCAAGATCCCTACGTTGCGTCCCACCTTAGGGCCGGGACGTAACAAATTTGGTGACAGCGGTGGGATACTCGCCGAGGATAGGAGGGGAAGGAGCGTCGTTAAGATGCCTGAATGGCATCTTCCCCTAAGGATGGAGGTGTGACGTCTGCCGGCATCGCCTTCGACGTATTGATTTAGATCGTCGTCGGTAAAGAGAACGCCCTCCATACGTTCCTCTTCTAATTCTATTTCTAAGCGCTTGAAGTTGGTACGCAGGATTCGCCACCAGGTCGCCATCGTCGTCGTCGTCTTCGCGCAAGTGGTCGCCCCTTGGCCACTTCATATATATATAAGTTCCGATCCTGAATCCTTGCGTCTGGGGCAGGAGTCGACTGCAGCCCTACTGATGAGTCTAGGCGGTCGATTCCGAGACGAAACGCACATCCAAACTCCAATATCCTTTTTCCTTCCTCGACATGCCTCCTCACCCCGGAGAAATTACGGTCCTCAGCAAGTTGTTGCAGCGGCGGGCTGGGTGACGTGGCAAGATCCCTACGTTGCGTCCCACCTTAGGGCCGGGACGTAACACCTACCGTTGATGCAAAACGATTGGAAACATCGAACATTACGTATTCGTGCAAATTATCGATAGAAAGAACGATTGCGGGAGCTGGGAAGTGAATCCTTACCTACCGTCGATGCAAAACGATTGGAAACATCGAATAGCACGTATTCGTGCAAATTATCGATGGAAAGAACGATTGCGGGAGCCGGGAAGTGGATCCTTACCTAACGTTGATGCAAAACGATTGGAAACATCGAACATCACGTATTCGTGCAAATTATCGATAGAAAGAACGATTGCGGGAGCTGGGAAGTGAATCCTTACCTACAGTCGATGCAAAACGATTGCAAACATCGAACATTACGTATTCGTGCAAATTATCCATAGAAAGAACGATTGCGGGAGCTGGGAAGTGAATACTTACCTACCGTTGATGCAAAACGATTGGAAACATCGAATAGCACGTATTCGTGCAAATTATCGATGGTAAGAACGATTGCGGGAGCCGGGAAGTGAATCCTTACCTACCGTTGATGCAAAACGATTGAAAACATCGAACATTACGTATTCGTGCTAATTATCGATAGAAAGAACGATTGCGGGAGCCGGGAAGTGAATCCTTACCTAACGTTGATGCAAAACGATTGGAAACATCGAACATCACGTATTCGTGCCAATTATCCAATTGTTTTGCATCGACGGTAGGTAAGGATTCACTTCCCAGCTCCCGCAATCGTTCTTTCCATCGATAATTTGCACGAATACGTGCCATTCGATGTTTCCAATCGTTTTGCATCAACGGTAGGTAAGCATACCGTTGATGCAAAACGATTGGAAATTTCGAACATCACGTATTCGTGCAAATTATCGATAGAAAGAACGATTGCGGGAGCTGGGAAGTGAATCCTTACCTACCGTCGATGCAAAACGATTGGAAACATCGAATAGCACGTATTCGTGCAAATTATCGATGGAAAGAACGATTGCGGGAGCCGGGAAGTGAATCCTTACCTAACGTTGATGCATAACGATTGGAAACATCGAACATCACGTATTCGTGCCAATTATCCAATCGTTTTGCATCGACGGTAGGTAAGGATTCACTTCCCAGCTCCCGCAATCGTTCTTACCATCGATAATTTGCACGAATACGTGCTATTCGATGTTTCCAATCGTTTTGCATCAACGGTAGGTAAGTATTCACTTCCCAGCTCCCGAAATCGTTCTTTCTATGGATAATTTGCACGAATACGTAATGTTCGATGTTTGCAATCGTTTTGCATCGACAGTAGATAAGGATTCACTTCCCAGCTCCCGCAATCGTTCTTTCTATCGATAATTTGCACGAATACGTGATGTTCGATGTTTCCAATCGTTTTGCATCAACGTTAGGTAAGGATTCACTTCCCGGCTCTCGCAATCGTTCTTTCCATCGATAATTTGCACGAATACGTGCTATTCGATGTTTCCAATCGTTTTGCATCGACGGTAGGTAAGGATTCACTTCCCAGCTCCCGCAATCGTTCTTTCCATCGATAATTTGCACGAATACGTGCCATTCGATGTTTCCAATCGTTTTGCATCAACGGTAGGTAAGCATACCGTTGATGCAAAACGATTGGAAATTTCGAACATCACGTATTCGTGCAAATTATCGATAGAAAGAACGATTGCGGGAGCTGGGAAGTGAATCCTTACCTACCGTCGATGCAAAACGATTGTAAGTATGTAAGTATTCACTTCCCAGCTCCCGCAATCCTTCTTTCCATCGATAATTTGCACGAATACGTGCCATTCGATGTTTCCAATCGTTTTGCATCAACGGTAGGTAAGCATACCGTTGATGCAAAACGATTGGAAATTTCGAACATCACGTATTCGTGCAAATTATCGATAGAAAGAGCGATTGCGGGAGCTGGGAAGTGAATCCTTACCTACCGTCGATGCAAAACGATTGTAAGTATGTAAGTATTCACTTCCCAGCTCCCGCAATCCTTCTTTCTATGGATAATTTGCACGAATACGTGCTATTCGATGTTTGCGATCGTTTTGCATCGACGGTAGGTAAGGATTCACTTCCCAGCTCCCGTAATCGTTCTTTCTATCGATAATTTGCACGAATGCGTTATGTTCGATGTTTCCAATCGTTTTGCATCAACGTTAGGTAAGCATTCACTTCCCGGCTCCCGCAATCGTTCTTTCCATCGATAATTTGCACGAATACGTGCTATTCGATGTTTCCAATCGTTTTGCATCGACGGTTGGTAAGGATTCACTTCCCATCTCCCGCAATCGTTCTTTCTATCGATAATTTGCACGAATACGTAATGTTCGATGTTTCAAATCGTTTTGCATCAACGTTAGGTAAGGATCCACTTCCCGGCTCCCGCAATCGTTCTTTCCATCGATAATTTGCACGAATACGTGCTATTCGATGTTTCCAATCGTTTTGCATCGACGGTAGGTAAGGAATCACTTCCCGGCTCCCGCAATCGTTCCTTCCATCGATAATTTGCACGAATACGTGCTATTCGATGTTTCCAATCGTTTTGCATCGACGTTAGGTAAGGATTCACTTCCCGGCTCCCGCAATCGTTCTTTCTATCGATAATTGGCACGAATACGTGATGTTCGATGTTTTCAATCGTTTTGCATCAACGGTAGGTAAGGATTCACTTCCCGGCTCCCGCAATCGTTCTTACCATCGATAATTTGCACGAATACGTGCTATTCGATGTTTCCAATCGTTTTGCATCAACGGTAGGTAAGTATTCACTTCCCAGCTCCCGCAATCGTTCTTTCTATGGATAATTTGCACGAATACGTGATGTTCGATGTTTCCAATCGTTTTGCATCAACGTTAGGTAAGGATCCACTTCCCGGCTCCCGCAATCGTTCTCTCCATCGATAATTTGCACGAATACGTGCTATTTGATGTTTCCAATCGTTTTGCATCAACGGTAGGTAAGCATACCGTTGATGCAAAACGATTGGAAATTTCGAACATCACGTATTCGTGCAAATTATCGATAGAAAGAACGATTGCGGGAGCTGGGAAGTGAATCCTTATCTACCGTCGATGCTGTTACGTCCTGGTTTGATTGTTCTCGTTAATTCCTTGATGAACCAATCGAGACGCAACTATATGATTTTATTCTTGTGTGCTTGTGTAGATATCGTTTGTAAATAGTAGGGTACGTTCGCATTTTTGATCGTGACTATTCCCAGGGTAGGGTTAAGTCAACCAGCATCGGGAACGTTGGGATAATAACGATTGTATATTGGTTATTTGTTACCGTTTACGTGTAGTCGTTGTTATTATTGCGGTGCCTTGTTACGTTCGTGATATGGTCCGTAACGAGCATCGTGAGGTGGAAGGCCATCCACGCATAGACGCTCCGAGGGTAGTTCGATGGTGTAGAGCTTCCAGGCGGGATGCGAACTCGTTCCGAGTTCTCCTTCCTCGTCGCTGTCGGAATGGGGTGTGACCACTCCCAAGAGATGTTGCTTCATGAGTAGCGGTTTGTAATATGCCCGCACCAAACGACGTACTTGTTCTTTACGACAGGCACGGCGAGTTTTAGCCATCGAGCTCGATCAGAATGATTAATAATTCGTTAAGCAACTACTGAATTTCACGTGCAGGAAACCGGCTGGTTTGGCTCTCGAGCAGGTCGTCTTCTCAAAGAGAATACACCAGCGATGCCTGCGTGAACCACGAGCAGGTCGTCTTCTCTATGGTTCGTAGCAGAATTCAGAGTTCGAGCCAGAAAATATTATTTAATGCGAAAAGCTCGATGTCTGGTTTAAGGTACACTCGTAAATGAATTAGAGAACACTGTGTCTAATGAACATGATAACAACTATATTATATCACATGGTAGTTACACTGGGTTACAAGATTTAATTATAACTAACAACACGAAGTTAGTTGGCTGACTCTCGGATCAGATCTGTTTGTGATGTTCTCGGCTGCCTAAGCAGAACTGACTGTGTGTACTCACTATGATTGACGTCGATTATCGATGTGTATGGTCCGACTGCCGTAGCAGAACTAACTTTCCAGTAGCTGCTCAGCTCCTTTTATTCTTATAAAGTGCTGATGCAGCTGGCGACTGTCTGTCGTCACTGGATACTTTGTACGTGGTAACGAATGCTGACGCGACAGTCTCATTGTGTGGTAACGAATGCTGACGCGACAGTCTCATCTCTCCGCGAACGGATGTTGTTGCGACAAGTCCGTCGCTGGGAAGATGCAATCTGATCTGTTCACAGAGTTTCTCGAGGCCAGAATGCAGACGTGCAGGATAATGGAATCGTGCTAATCTTATTCAGCACTTTTATGTTTAATGCTGACTTGGCGTCCATACTTCTGTGCATGCACTTCCAGCAGCGAGAGCTCAGTCTGTTGCGCGACTCTGAACGAGACGGTATTGTTAGCGACTTACATCAATGGTCGCGCTCCTTCTTATCTTATGTCACTTCGTGGTTCATTGTGGTTACTCAAAAGTCTTTTCCCCTTGATTTAAAAGTGATTTTAATTGAATTAATATATTTGTATTGTAGTTTTTGAGCAATCATACGGAACATTAAAACCGCAGTGCAGCATAAGTGATTTTGTGATTCCAGATGCCGAATTCTGAGATAGCCGCACCGCGTTTGTTTTGGTGAGTGACTTTTACTTATTTTAAGTGATACCATATAAACGAATCAGTATGTTCACAATTCAACGGCAATATTCCTATATTATATTGTGTTTCTTAATTGAATCCTAGTCAAGGCATAGCTTGGAGTACGTGTAGAACGTGCTGATTCGTTTGAGGTTTATAAATAGACATTGTTACGTTCTGGTCAGTCCCGGGACGTGACACCTTCCCCCTTGGGAAGCAAATTTCTGTAAGAAATTTCTGTAAGAAATTTGCTGAGGTCGGCTTGAATTGTTTAAGTGTTGTTTTTGGTTTGTGTTTTCGCTGCTGATGTTCCTTGGTTGCAAGGTGTCTTCGTTGCGTGACGTTGCGTAACGTCTACTTCCTTCACCTCTTCGGATTAAGAGATGCGCATGTCAACTCCGTGTGATGTTGATGGATTGGAATCCGTATGCGTAAATTGTATGGAGTCGGTACTCGTGAATAAATGTTTTGGCGGTTGCCTTTCAATACAGTATTTTTTCTTGATGGCAATCCACGCCCTTGATTTGGAGAGTTTTATTACTTTGACCTCTCCCAAGGTTACTGCTTGATGCAGTAATTTTCATTCGATGGCGATACCTGCCCTTGATTTTGGAGAGTTTTATTTCTTCGACCTCTCCCACTGTTACTGCTTGATGTAGTAAATTTGTATTTGTTGGCGATTCCCGCCTATGATTTTGGAGAGTTTTATTAGTTTGAATTGTTTAACTTGATGCTTGACGCGAATCCCTCTCCTATTTCGGGATTCGCTGTATTACGAACAATCGACGCGTATATGCGCGAAATTGATGCTGGCTCCGTGGTCGATTTGAAAGTTGAGATCCTAAGATCCCTGTCCTCCTTGATCAGCGGCGAATCATCCACGACGCGAGAATGAACTTGATGGCCCGCAACCTTTATCGACACTTTCCCTAGGGCGGTCAGGTTCGAAGCCGATTTGCCACGTATTTTATCAAATCTCGGTCGTTATAATCGCCGTTCTGTTCAGGACTGACTTCTTGATGAGATTTATCTTGAATCCGGAGTACAGCATAAAACTTGTTCCTCATTGCACAGCTGGGGTGCTATGTCCATAGCGATAATATATGTATATATAATTTTTATAACGTTTACTCTCGTTGACATTGTTTCTTTGATGATTGATTTCACGATTTGTATTTGTTTCTAAATTGCGCTTCTCTTGTTTCTTTCTTGCGAATTTTCCTTGATATTGAAACTGTTGATAAGCTTCTAATCGGAAACTCCCGTTGCCGTTGGTTCTAGATGCTTCAGGGTGTTCCCTAATGTATGTAATTGCGAATCCCACGCCCTTCCGGACTGGTGTCGGTTCTTCTACCCTTTTCGCGATACTTTTCTTAACGCACGCGATCGTGTTCTGTCGCGGTCGCAAATACATCTATATGTAATCTTTCTCGCGATATTCATCCCAACGCATGCGATCGAGTCCCTGTTCGGGCGCCAAAAATCATCTCCTTAATGTTACGTCCTGGTTTGATTGTTCTCGTTAATTCCTTGATGAACCAATCGAGACGCAACTATATGATTTTATTCTTGTGTGCTTGTGTAGATATCGTTTGTAAATAGTAGGGTACGTTCGCATTTTTGATCGTGACTATTCCCAGGGTAGGGTTAAGTCAACCAGCATCGGAAACGTTGGGATAATAACGATTGTATATTGGTTATTTGTTACCGTATACGTGTAGTCGTTGTTATTATTGCGGTGCCTTGTTACGTTCGTGATATGGTCCGTAACGAGCATCGTGAGGTGGAAGGCCATCCACGCATAGACGCTCCGAGGGTAGTTCGATGGTGTAGAGCTTCCAGGCGGGATGCGAACTCGTTCCGAGTTCTCCTTCCTTGTCGCTGTCGGAATGGGGTGTGACCACTCCCAAGAGATGTTGCTTCATGAGTAGCGGTTTGTAATATGCCCGCACCAAACGACGTACTTGTTCTTTACGACAGGCACGGCGAGTTTTAGCCATCGAGCTCGATCAGAATGATTAATAATTCGTTAAGCAACTACTGAATTTCACGTGCAGGAAACCGGCTGGTTTGGCTCTCGAGCAGGTCGTCTTCTCAAAGAGAACACACCAGCGATGCCTGCGTGAACCACGAGCAGGTCGTCTTCTCTATGGTTCGTAGCAGAATTCAGAGTTCGAGCCAGAAAATATTATTTAATGCGAAAAGCTCAATGTCTGGTTTAAGGTACACTCGTAAATGAATTAGAGAACACTGTGTCTAATGAACATGATAACAACTATATTATATCACTTGGTAGTTACACTGGGTTACAAGATTTAATTATAACTAACAACACGAAGTTAGTTGGCTGACTCTCGGATCAGAACTGTTTGTGATGTTCTCGGCTGCCTAAGCAGAACTGACTGTGTGTACTCACTATGATTGACGTCGATTATCGATGTGTATGGTCCGACTGCCGTAGCAGAACTAACTTTCCAGTAGCTGCTCAGCTCCTTTTATTCTTATAAAGTGCTGATGCAGCTGGCGACTGTCTGTCGTCACTGGATACTTTGTACGTGGTAACGAATGCTGACGCGACAGTCTCATCTCTCCGCGAACGGATGTTGTTGCGACAAGTCCGTCGCTGGGAAGATGCAATCTGATCTGTTCACAAAGTTTCTCGAGGCCAGAATGCAGACGTGCAGGATAATGGAATCGTGCTAATCTTATTCAGCACTTTTATGTTTAATGCTGACTTGGCGTCCATACTTCTGTGCATGCACTTCCAGCAGCGAGAGCTCAGTCTGTTGCGCGACTCTGAACGAGACGGTATTGTTAGCGACTTACATCAATGGTCGCGCTCCTTCTTATCTTATGTCACTTCGTGGTTCATTGTGGTTACTCAAAAGTCTTTTCCCCTTGATTTAAAAGTGATTTTAATTGAATTAATATATTTGTATTGTAGTTTTTGAGCAATCATACGGAACATTAATACCGCAGTGCAGCATAAGTGATTTTGTGATTCCAGATGCCGAATTCTGAGATAGCCGCACCGCGTTTGTTTTGGTGAGTGACTTTTACTTATTTTAAGTGATACCATATAAACGAATCAGTATGTTCACAATTCAACGGCAATATTCCTATATTATATTGTGTTTCTTAATTGAATCCTAGTCAAGGCATAGCTTGGAGTACGTGTAGAACGTGCTGATTCGTTTGAGGTTTATAAATAGACATTGTTACGTTCCGGTCAGTCCCGGGACGTGACAATGCAAAACGATTGGAAACATCGAACATTACGTATTCGTGCAAATTATCGATAGAAAGAACGATGCGGGAGCTGGGAAGTGAATCCTTACCTACCGTCGATGCAAAACGATTGGAAACATCGAATAGCACGTATTCGTGCAAATTATCGATGGAAAGAACGATTGCGGGAGCCGGGAAGTGAATGCTTACCTAACGTTGATGCAAAACGATTGGAAACATCGAACATAACGTATTCGTGCAAATTATCGATAGAAAGAACGATTGCGGGAGCTGGGAAGTGAATCCTTACCTACCGTCGATGCAAAACGATTGCAAACATCGAATAGCACGTATTCGTGCAAATTATCCATAGAAAGAACGATTGCGGGAGCTGGGAAGTGAATACTTACCTAACGTTGATGCAAAACGATTGGAAACATCGAACACCACGTATTCGTGCAAATTATCGATGGAAAGAACGATTGCGGGAGCCGGGAAGTGAATCCTTACCTAACGTTGATGCAAAACGATTGGAAACATCGAACATCACGTATTCGTGCAAATTATCGATGGAAAGAACGATTGCGGGAGCTGGGAAGTGAATCCTTACCTACCGTCGATGCAAAACGATTGGAAACATCGAACACCACGTATTCGTGCAAATTATCGATGGAAAGAACGATTGCGGGAGCTGGGAAGTGAATCCTTACCTACCGTCGATGCAAAACGATTGGAAACATCGAATGGCACGTATTCGTGCAAATTATCCATAGAAAGAACGTTTTCGGGAGCTGGGAAGTGAATACTTACCTACCGTTGATGCAAAACGATTGGAAACATCGAATAGCACGTATTCGTGCAAATTATCGATGGTAAGAACGATTGCGGGAGCCGGGAAGTGAATCCTTACCTACCGTCGATGCAAAACGATTGGATAATTGGCACAAATACGTGATGTTCGATGTTTCCAATCGTTTTGCATCAACGTTAGGTAAGGATTCACTTCCCGGCTCCCGCATCGTTCTTTCCATCGATAATTTGCACGAATACGTGCTATTCGATGTTTCCAATCGTTTTGCATCGACGTTAGGTAAGGATTCACTTCCCGGCTCCCGCAATCGTTCTTTTTATCGATAATTGGCACGAATACGTGATGTTCGATGTTTGCAATCGTTTTGCATCAACGTTAGGTAAGGATTCACATCCCGGTTCCCGCAATCGTTCTTTCCATCGATAATTTGCACGAATACGTGCTATTCGATGTTTCCAATCGTTTTGCATCGACGGTAGGTAAGGATTCACTTCCCAGCTCCCGCAATCGTTCTTTCTATCGATAATTAGCACGAATACGTAATGTTCGATGTTTTCAATCGTTTTGCATCAACGGTAGGTAAGGATTCACTTCCCGGCTCCCGCAATCGTTCTTACCATCGATAATTTGCACGAATACGTGCTATTCGATGTTTCCAATCGTGTTGCATCAACGGTAGGTAAGTATTCACTTTCCAGCTCCCGCAATCGTTCTTTCTATGGATAATTTGCACGAATACGTAATGTTCGATGTTTGCAATCGTTTTGCATCGACTGTAGGTAAGGATTCACTTCCCAGCTCCCGCAATCGTTCTTTCTATCGATAATTTGCACGAATACGTGATGTTCGAGGTTTCCAATCGTTTTGCATCAACGTTAGGTAAGGATCCACTTCCCGGCTCCCGCAATCGTTCTTTCCATCGATAATTTGCACGAATACGTGCTATTCGATGTTTCCAATCGTTTTGCATCGACGTTAGGTAAGGATTCACTTCCCGGCTCCCGCAATCGTTCTTTCTATCGATAATTGGCACGAATACGTGATGTTCGATGTTTCCAATCGTTTTGCATCAACGTTAGGTAAGGATCCACTTCCCGGCTCCCGCAATCGTTCTCTCCATCGATAATTTGCACGAATACGTGCTATTTGATGTTTCCAATCGTTTTGCATCAACGGTAGGTAAGCATACCGTTGATGCAAAACGATTGGAAATTTCGAACATCACGTATTCGTGCAAATTATCGATAGAAAGAACGATTGCGGGAGCTGGGAAGTGAATCCTTATCTACCGTCGATGCTGTTACGTCCTGGTTTGATTGTTCTCGTTAATTCCTTGATGAACCAATCGAGACGCAACTATATGATTTTATTCTTGTGTGCTTGTGTAGATATCGTTTGTAAATAGTAGGGTACGTTCGCATTTTTGATCGTGACTATTCCCAGGGTAGGGTTAAGTCAACCAGCATCGGGAACGTTGGGATAATAACGATTGTATATTGGTTATTTGTTACCGTTTACGTGTAGTCGTTGTTATTATTGCGGTGCCTTGTTACGTTCGTGATATGGTCCGTAACGAGCATCGTGAGGTGGAAGGCCATCCACGCATAGACGCTCCGAGGGTAGTTCGATGGTGTAGAGCTTCCAGGCGGGATGCGAACTCGTTCCGAGTTCTCCTTCCTCGTCGCTGTCGGAATGGGGTGTGACCACTCCCAAGAGATGTTGCTTCATGAGTAGCGGTTTGTAATATGCCCGCACCAAACGACGTACTTGTTCTTTACGACAGGCACGGCGAGTTTTAGCCATCGAGCTCGATCAGAATGATTAATAATTCGTTAAGCAACTACTGAATTTCACGTGCAGGAAACCGGCTGGTTTGGCTCTCGAGCAGGTCGTCTTCTCAAAGAGAATACACCAGCGATGCCTGCGTGAACCACGAGCAGGTCGTCTTCTCTATGGTTCGTAGCAGAATTCAGAGTTCGAGCCAGAAAATATTATTTAATGCGAAAAGCTCGATGTCTGGTTTAAGGTACACTCGTAAATGAATTAGAGAACACTGTGTCTAATGAACATGATAACAACTATATTATATCACATGGTAGTTACACTGGGTTACAAGATTTAATTATAACTAACAACACGAAGTTAGTTGGCTGACTCTCGGATCAGATCTGTTTGTGATGTTCTCGGCTGCCTAAGCAGAACTGACTGTGTGTACTCACTATGATTGACGTCGATTATCGATGTGTATGGTCCGACTGCCGTAGCAGAACTAACTTTCCAGTAGCTGCTCAGCTCCTTTTATTCTTATAAAGTGCTGATGCAGCTGGCGACTGTCTGTCGTCACTGGATACTTTGTACGTGGTAACGAATGCTGACGCGACAGTCTCATTGTGTGGTAACGAATGCTGACGCGACAGTCTCATCTCTCCGCGAACGGATGTTGTTGCGACAAGTCCGTCGCTGGGAAGATGCAATCTGATCTGTTCACAGAGTTTCTCGAGGCCAGAATGCAGACGTGCAGGATAATGGAATCGTGCTAATCTTATTCAGCACTTTTATGTTTAATGCTGACTTGGCGTCCATACTTCTGTGCATGCACTTCCAGCAGCGAGAGCTCAGTCTGTTGCGCGACTCTGAACGAGACGGTATTGTTAGCGACTTACATCAATGGTCGCGCTCCTTCTTATCTTATGTCACTTCGTGGTTCATTGTGGTTACTCAAAAGTCTTTTCCCCTTGATTTAAAAGTGATTTTAATTGAATTAATATATTTGTATTGTAGTTTTTGAGCAATCATACGGAACATTAAAACCGCAGTGCAGCATAAGTGATTTTGTGATTCCAGATGCCGAATTCTGAGATAGCCGCACCGCGTTTGTTTTGGTGAGTGACTTTTACTTATTTTAAGTGATACCATATAAACGAATCAGTATGTTCACAATTCAACGGCAATATTCCTATATTATATTGTGTTTCTTAATTGAATCCTAGTCAAGGCATAGCTTGGAGTACGTGTAGAACGTGCTGATTCGTTTGAGGTTTATAAATAGACATTGTTACGTTCTGGTCAGTCCCGGGACGTGACACCTTCCCCCTTGGGAAGCAAATTTCTGTAAGAAATTTCTGTAAGAAATTTGCTGAGGTCGGCTTGAATTGTTTAAGTGTTGTTTTTGGTTTGTGTTTTCGCTGCTGATGTTCCTTGGTTGCAAGGTGTCTTCGTTGCGTGACGTTGCGTAACGTCTACTTCCTTCACCTCTTCGGATTAAGAGATGCGCATGTCAACTCCGTGTGATGTTGATGGATTGGAATCCGTATGCGTAAATTGTATGGAGTCGGTACTCGTGAATAAATGTTTTGGCGGTTGCCTTTCAATACAGTATTTTTTCTTGATGGCAATCCACGCCCTTGATTTGGAGAGTTTTATTACTTTGACCTCTCCCAAGGTTACTGCTTGATGCAGTAATTTTCATTCGATGGCGATACCTGCCCTTGATTTTGGAGAGTTTTATTTCTTCGACCTCTCCCACTGTTACTGCTTGATGTAGTAAATTTGTATTTGTTGGCGATTCCCGCCTATGATTTTGGAGAGTTTTATTAGTTTGAATTGTTTAACTTGATGCTTGACGCGAATCCCTCTCCTATTTCGGGATTCGCTGTATTACGAACAATCGACGCGTATATGCGCGAAATTGATGCTGGCTCCGTGGTCGATTTGAAAGTTGAGATCCTAAGATCCCTGTCCTCCTTGATCAGCGGCGAATCATCCACGACGCGAGAATGAACTTGATGGCCCGCAACCTTTATCGACACTTTCCCTAGGGCGGTCAGGTTCGAAGCCGATTTGCCACGTATTTTATCAAATCTCGGTCGTTATAATCGCCGTTCTGTTCAGGACTGACTTCTTGATGAGATTTATCTTGAATCCGGAGTACAGCATAAAACTTGTTCCTCATTGCACAGCTGGGGTGCTATGTCCATAGCGATAATATATGTATATATAATTTTTATAACGTTTACTCTCGTTGACATTGTTTCTTTGATGATTGATTTCACGATTTGTATTTGTTTCTAAATTGCGCTTCTCTTGTTTCTTTCTTGCGAATTTTCCTTGATATTGAAACTGTTGATAAGCTTCTAATCGGAAACTCCCGTTGCCGTTGGTTCTAGATGCTTCAGGGTGTTCCCTAATGTATGTAATTGCGAATCCCACGCCCTTCCGGACTGGTGTCGGTTCTTCTACCCTTTTCGCGATACTTTTCTTAACGCACGCGATCGTGTTCTGTCGCGGTCGCAAATACATCTATATGTAATCTTTCTCGCGATATTCATCCCAACGCATGCGATCGAGTCCCTGTTCGGGCGCCAAAAATCATCTCCTTAATGTTACGTCCTGGTTTGATTGTTCTCGTTAATTCCTTGATGAACCAATCGAGACGCAACTATATGATTTTATTCTTGTGTGCTTGTGTAGATATCGTTTGTAAATAGTAGGGTACGTTCGCATTTTTGATCGTGACTATTCCCAGGGTAGGGTTAAGTCAACCAGCATCGGAAACGTTGGGATAATAACGATTGTATATTGGTTATTTGTTACCGTATACGTGTAGTCGTTGTTATTATTGCGGTGCCTTGTTACGTTCGTGATATGGTCCGTAACGAGCATCGTGAGGTGGAAGGCCATCCACGCATAGACGCTCCGAGGGTAGTTCGATGGTGTAGAGCTTCCAGGCGGGATGCGAACTCGTTCCGAGTTCTCCTTCCTTGTCGCTGTCGGAATGGGGTGTGACCACTCCCAAGAGATGTTGCTTCATGAGTAGCGGTTTGTAATATGCCCGCACCAAACGACGTACTTGTTCTTTACGACAGGCACGGCGAGTTTTAGCCATCGAGCTCGATCAGAATGATTAATAATTCGTTAAGCAACTACTGAATTTCACGTGCAGGAAACCGGCTGGTTTGGCTCTCGAGCAGGTCGTCTTCTCAAAGAGAACACACCAGCGATGCCTGCGTGAACCACGAGCAGGTCGTCTTCTCTATGGTTCGTAGCAGAATTCAGAGTTCGAGCCAGAAAATATTATTTAATGCGAAAAGCTCAATGTCTGGTTTAAGGTACACTCGTAAATGAATTAGAGAACACTGTGTCTAATGAACATGATAACAACTATATTATATCACTTGGTAGTTACACTGGGTTACAAGATATAATTATAACTAACAACACGAAGTTAGTTGGCTGACTCTCGGATCAGAACTGTTTGTGATGTTCTCGGCTGCCTAAGCAGAACTGACTGTGTGTACTCACTATGATTGACGTCGATTATCGATGTGTATGGTCCGACTGCCGTAGCAGAACTAACTTTCCAGTAGCTGCTCAGCTCCTTTTATTCTTATAAAGTGCTGATGCAGCTGGCGACTGTCTGTCGTCACTGGATACTTTGTACGTGGTAACGAATGCTGACGCGACAGTCTCATCTCTCCGCGAACGGATGTTGTTGCGACAAGTCCGTCGCTGGGAAGATGCAATCTGATCTGTTCACAAAGTTTCTCGAGGCCAGAATGCAGACGTGCAGGATAATGGAATCGTGCTAATCTTATTCAGCACTTTTATGTTTAATGCTGACTTGGCGTCCATACTTCTGTGCATGCACTTCCAGCAGCGAGAGCTCAGTCTGTTGCGCGACTCTGAACGAGACGGTATTGTTAGCGACTTACATCAATGGTCGCGCTCCTTCTTATCTTATGTCACTTCGTGGTTCATTGTGGTTACTCAAAAGTCTTTTCCCCTTGATTTAAAAGTGATTTTAATTGAATTAATATATTTGTATTGTAGTTTTTGAGCAATCATACGGAACATTAATACCGCAGTGCAGCATAAGTGATTTTGTGATTCCAGATGCCGAATTCTGAGATAGCCGCACCGCGTTTGTTTTGGTGAGTGACTTTTACTTATTTTAAGTGATACCATATAAACGAATCAGTATGTTCACAATTCAACGGCAATATTCCTATATTATATTGTGTTTCTTAATTGAATCCTAGTCAAGGCATAGCTTGGAGTACGTGTAGAACGTGCTGATTCGTTTGAGGTTTATAAATAGACATTGTTACGTTCCGGTCAGTCCCGGGACGTGACAATGCAAAACGATTGGAAACATCGAACATTACGTATTCGTGCAAATTATCGATAGAAAGAACGATGCGGGAGCTGGGAAGTGAATCCTTACCTACCGTCGATGCAAAACGATTGGAAACATCGAATAGCACGTATTCGTGCAAATTATCGATGGAAAGAACGATTGCGGGAGCCGGGAAGTGAATGCTTACCTAACGTTGATGCAAAACGATTGGAAACATCGAACATAACGTATTCGTGCAAATTATCGATAGAAAGAACGATTGCGGGAGCTGGGAAGTGAATCCTTACCTACCGTCGATGCAAAACGATTGCAAACATCGAATAGCACGTATTCGTGCAAATTATCCATAGAAAGAACGATTGCGGGAGCTGGGAAGTGAATACTTACCTAACGTTGATGCAAAACGATTGGAAACATCGAACACCACGTATTCGTGCAAATTATCGATGGAAAGAACGATTGCGGGAGCCGGGAAGTGAATCCTTACCTAACGTTGATGCAAAACGATTGGAAACATCGAACATCACGTATTCGTGCAAATTATCGATGGAAAGAACGATTGCGGGAGCTGGGAAGTGAATCCTTACCTACCGTCGATGCAAAACGATTGGAAACATCGAACACCACGTATTCGTGCAAATTATCGATGGAAAGAACGATTGCGGGAGCTGGGAAGTGAATCCTTACCTACCGTCGATGCAAAACGATTGGAAACATCGAATGGCACGTATTCGTGCAAATTATCCATAGAAAGAACGTTTTCGGGAGCTGGGAAGTGAATACTTACCTACCGTTGATGCAAAACGATTGGAAACATCGAATAGCACGTATTCGTGCAAATTATCGATGGTAAGAACGATTGCGGGAGCCGGGAAGTGAATCCTTACCTACCGTCGATGCAAAACGATTGGATAATTGGCACAAATACGTGATGTTCGATGTTTCCAATCGTTTTGCATCAACGTTAGGTAAGGATTCACTTCCCGGCTCCCGCATCGTTCTTTCCATCGATAATTTGCACGAATACGTGCTATTCGATGTTTCCAATCGTTTTGCATCGACGTTAGGTAAGGATTCACTTCCCGGCTCCCGCAATCGTTCTTTTTATCGATAATTGGCACGAATACGTGATGTTCGATGTTTGCAATCGTTTTGCATCAACGTTAGGTAAGGATTCACATCCCGGTTCCCGCAATCGTTCTTTCCATCGATAATTTGCACGAATACGTGCTATTCGATGTTTCCAATCGTTTTGCATCGACGGTAGGTAAGGATTCACTTCCCAGCTCCCGCAATCGTTCTTTCTATCGATAATTAGCACGAATACGTAATGTTCGATGTTTTCAATCGTTTTGCATCAACGGTAGGTAAGGATTCACTTCCCGGCTCCCGCAATCGTTCTTACCATCGATAATTTGCACGAATACGTGCTATTCGATGTTTCCAATCGTGTTGCATCAACGGTAGGTAAGTATTCACTTTCCAGCTCCCGCAATCGTTCTTTCTATGGATAATTTGCACGAATACGTAATGTTCGATGTTTGCAATCGTTTTGCATCGACTGTAGGTAAGGATTCACTTCCCAGCTCCCGCAATCGTTCTTTCTATCGATAATTTGCACGAATACGTGATGTTCGAGGTTTCCAATCGTTTTGCATCAACGTTAGGTAAGGATCCACTTCCCGGCTCCCGCAATCGTTCTTTCCATCGATAATTTGCACGAATACGTGCTATTCGATGTTTCCAATCGTTTTGCATCGACGTTAGGTAAGGATTCACTTCCCGGCTCCCGCAATCGTTCTTTCTATCGATAATTGGCACGAATACGTGATGTTCGATGTTTCCAATCGTTTTGCATCAACGTTAGGTAAGGATTCACTTCCCGGCTCCCGCAATCGTTCTTTCCATCGATAATTTGCACGAATACGTGCTATTTGATGTTTCCAATCGTTTTGCATCAACGGTAGGTAAGCATACCGTTGATGCAAAACGATTGGAAATTTCGAACATCACGTATTCGTGCAAATTATCGATAGAAAGAACGATTGCGGGAGCTGGGAAGTGAATCCTTACCTACCGTCGATGCAAAACGATTGGAAACATCGAACATTACGTATTCGTGCAAATTATCGATAGAAAGAACGATGCGGGAGCTGGGAAGTGAATCCTTACCTACCGTCGATGCAAAACGATTGCAAACATCGAATAGCACGTATTCGTGCAAATTATCCATAGAAAGAACGATTGCGGGAGCTGGGAAGTGAATACTTACCTGACGTTGATGCAAAACGATTGCAAACATCGAATAGCACGTATTCGTGCAAATTATCCATAGAAAGAACGATTGCGGGAGCTGGGAAGTGAATACTTACCTAACGTTGATGCAAAACGATTGGAAACATCGAACACCACGTATTCGTGCAAATTATCGATGGAAAGAACGATTGCGGGAGCCGGGAAGTGAATCCTTACCTAACGTTGATGCAAAACGATTGGAAACATCGAACATCACGTATTCGTGCAAATTATCGATGGAAAGAACGATTGCGGGAGCCGGGAAGTGAATCCTTACCTACCGTTGATGCAAAACGATTGGATAATTGGCACGAATACGTGATATTCGATGTTTCCAATCGTTTTGCATCGACGGTAGGTAAGGATTCACTTCCCAGCTCCCGCAATCGTTCTTTCCATCGATAATTTGCACGAATACGTGCCATTCGATGTTTCCAATCGTTTTGCATCGACGGTAGGTAAGGATTCACTTCCCAGCTCCCGCAATCGTTCTTTCTATCGATAATTTGCACGAATACGTTATGTTCGATGTTTCCCATCGTTTTGCATTGTCACGTCCCGGGATTCACCGAAACGTGACGATCCGTAGGTACAACGCGCACCCGAATCGACCCACTATACGGATACAGGGTAGGTTGTGGTTAGTGTGGCCGTGGGGGCGCCAGTTTTTAACAGCGTAAGAATTGCATCGAAATCAGAAAAAAGCCATACTCTTCGATATATAAGAATTTCGTGGTTTTTGGAAACAAAAATCGAAAAATCAAAAATTCGCCAGGTTGATCGCCGTCCCACTGGAATACTACCCAGGAAACCAGAATTCGAATACGGACGTTGCTAGTGGTACCTACTGTACTTTCCACCAAAAATCGGACATTTTGCCGTCATGCCACCAGTAAACGGTAAACATTAGGAAGAAACGCAAAGAGGACAAAGTTAAACTGTATCATGCCGGCTATAAAATAGCCTGTGCACTTTTTCCGAAATTTCTAATGAAAATTTTGAGATAACGAATTCAAATTCTTTAAACGAAGAGATAGCGAACCGGGTCGGGGCGGCTAGAAGTCGTTGACTCACTGCCGAAGTAGAACGCTAAAAAATCGAGACTCGCATCTAACTCAAACCTAACCTAACCGAAATTCCGAAAAACCCTAATCCAAACCTGACCCCCTGGGCCCAAAACCCTATCATACCCAAACCTAACCTAAATCGGACCCAAAAATAGGTCCAACCCAATCCTAACCTAACCAAAGTTTATATATAATTTATCGCAAACCTGACCCAAACCTGACCCAAACCTAAACCAAACCTAACCACAATTTATGTACAACATCGCGCAAACCTAACCTACACAACCACCTGATATAAATCAAACCTAACCCAAACATAACCCAAACCTAACCCAAACCTAACTCAAGCCTAACCAAAACGCAACCAAAACTCGTGTGCAGCATAACACCGACCTAACCGACACAACCACCCAATATAATCCAAACCTGACCCAACCGATGGCAATTCCCAAATTGTCACAAAGTAGCCAATCCATCTCGCTATTACCCGTAACTAATAAAAATGTATGTTACCATAGGCAGTTCTCTACCACACATCGACGTACGGCCACACACACACACACTGATAATTGTCCTGATGGTAGCATTAAGTCTAAGCACCTTCTTAAGTTAAGAAACCAGGGGTAAACGTGAGTATGCTGACTCACCTATGATAAGATAGATTATAAGAATACGTAGATTAAGAACCGTGACGAATCAGGGTGTGCGGACCAATCCGTGTTTGTCCTTTCGAGTTAAGGACAAGCACCGATATGTGCTGACGACAATAGCGAAGGGATAGCGCTGTCTCGCACGTGGGCATTCCAGAGTCAAGGCCTGGGAAAGGATCGGGTAATAATCCGCTGAACAAGACGATATACCTCGATGCATCAGCATCCGTTCCCAGAGCGATAACAACTGTCGCTCAGGAATGCACACGTTGCAAAGATACGAAGCGCGAGAACCGTCGCGAGAGCGATAACAACTGTCACTCAGGAATGCACACGTTGCAAAGATACGAAGCGCGAGAACCATCGCGAGGGCGATAACAACTGTCGCTCGGGAATGCACACGTTGCAGAAATACGAACCGCGAGAACCGTCGCGGAACAGTCGTTCCCAGGACGGTGGCCCCTGCTGCATCAGCATCTTCTGGCTGCGGCAGTAGGGGCTGCTGCATCAGCACCTGGGAGGAATAAAAGACCGGAGCGAACGGTCGCAAGGCAGTTCAGTTCCAACCGAGAAGTTAGAAACATCAAGTTCTATACGAGTGAAGTTCAAGCCGGTAGTCTAACGGTGAAGTTCGACGAGTTCGTTGTAGTTGTGCCTGTAAGCGGCAAATCGTCAGCACGATCCACCATTTGTTACTTGTACTCTCAACTGTAGTCGACCGATAGGTAAAGGTGAGCATTAATAAACAGTAACACTTGACATTTCATCGGTCTTCCATTTTATACGAACAACTTACTACTCGCCGAATGTGTTCGGTAGATGCCCGCTGGAAATAGGCGAAGGCGTAGGAGAGGGGTCCAGTCGCGGCTCCGCCACAATATCAGGCGCCGGGAGCTGATCGCCGCCCGTCACGTGCAATTGGCGCAAGAGACTGGGCCGTTGATCGACCTGACGTTAGATCCTCCACCGGCGCCAGTCGACCTGACGCTGGATTCTCCACGGGCGCCGATCGACTCGACAACCGCTGGCGCCGGGGCCGTTCCGTCCATCATCGACTTGACAGTCGGGGGTTCGCCCGAGCCCTCGCCTTCGCGGGGTCCCTCCGCCCAAATACCCGTGTTGCCTTCCTCGCCTCACGCATCGCCTTTGTCTATCTCATACTCCCCCATCTCCCACGCATCCGAACAAACTCCGCAGCCCTTCGCTAGACGACAACTAGTTTACTCGTCATCCCCGGCTCAGACAACTACATCCTCGGTAGATTCATGGGCAACCACGACCGAATACTACCGGCCCTATATCGACCCCCCGGTCAGTCCCCCATCCCCGCAACAGCAACTCGACCCTCCGGACAGCGACGAGGAGTGGCCACATCAACAGATTTATCCGAATTACCCGGGATATTATCCCGTATTTATTAGCGACCGGTTCCCTGGTCAACCAAACGTCCCCGAAGGCGAGCCGGTCCCGGGAGAGTATCATACGTTGTTATTTCAAACTATATTTCTCCGCGAGGAATAATGTAACAGCCTCCACTGTATTAAATAAGAAAAAAAAAGAAAGTGGACGTAAATATAACTCATAAACAATCGATACCAATTGTTTTCCTGACCCCACCGCATCTTAACGTCCCGATCCCGGTTGACTATCCTAAGAGACCAGTCACAGATCGAAATTGCGAGCGTATCCTGTTGAAGATTTGGCGCACGTTCCCGTTGGGTAACACGGATCCCGACGAGGACGTAACAGCATCAACGTTAGGTAAGCATTCACTTCCCGGCTCCCGCAATCGTTCTTTCCATCGATAATTTGCACGAATACGTGCTATTCGATGTTTCCAATCGTTTTGCATCGACGGTTGGTAAGGATTCACTTCCCAGCTCCCGCAATCGTTCTTTCTATCGATAATTTGCACGAATACGTGATGTTCGATGTTTCCAATCGTTTTGCATCAACGTTAGGTAAGGATCCACTTCCCGGCTCCCGCAATCGTTCTTTCCATCGATAATTTGCACGAATACGTGCTATTCGATGTTTCCAATCGTTTTGCATCGACGGTAGGTAAGGATTCACTTCCCAGCTCCCGCAATCGTTCTTTCTATCGATAATTTGCACGAATACGTAATGTTCGATGTTTCCAATCGTTTTGCATCGACGGTAGGTAAGGATTCACTTCCCAGCTCCCGCAATCGTTCTTTCCATCGATAATTTGCACGAATCGTTTTGCATCAACGGTAGGTAAGCATACCGTTGATGCAAAACGATTGGAAACATCGAATGGCACGTATTCGTGCAAATTATCCATAGAAAGAACGATTGCGGGAGCTGGGAAGTGAATCCTTGCCTACCGCCGATGCAAAACGATTGGAAACATCGAATAGCACGTATTCGTGCAAATTATCGATGGAAAGAACGATTGCGGGAGCTGGGAAGTGAATCCTTACCTACCGTCGATGCAAAACGATTGGAAACATCGAACATCACGTATTCGTGCAAATTATCGATAGAAAGAACGATTGCGGGAGCTGGGAAGTGAATCCTTACCTACCGTCGATGCAAAACGATTGCAAACATCGAATAGCACGTATTCGTGCAAATTATCGATGGAAAGAACGATTGCGGGAGCCGGGAAGTGAATGCTTACCTATGTTACGTCCTGGTTTGATTGTTCTCGTTAATTCCTTGATGAACCAATCGAGACGCAACTATATGATTTTATTCTTGTGTACTTGTGTAGATATCGTTGTAAATAGTAGGGTTCGTTCGCATTTTTGATCGTGACTATTCCCAGGGTAGGGTTAAGTCAACCAGCTTCGGGAACGTTGGGATAGTAACGATTGTATATTGGTTATATGTTACCGTATACGTGTAGTCGTTGTTATTATTGCGATGCCTTGTTACGTTCGTGATATTGTCCGTAACGAGGATCGTGAGGTGGAAGGCCATCCACGCATAGACGCTCCGAGGGTAGTTCGATGGTGTAGAGCTTCCAGGCGGGATGCGAACTCGTTCCGAGTTCTCCTTCCTTGTGGCTGTCGGAATGGGGTGTGACCACTCCCAAGAGATGTTGCTTCGTGAGTAGCGGTTTGTAATATGCCCGCACCAAACGACGTACTTGTTCTTTACGACCGGCACGGCGAGTTTTAGCCATCGAGCTTATTTAATTCAGATATGGTTTCTAATTAACAATAGCGGCAACTGAATTGTACTGTGCAGGAAAGCCGTGCGTATAACTCGAGCAGATCGTCTTCTCAAAGAGAATACACCAGCGATGCCTGCGAAAACCATGAGCAGATCGTCTTCTCGATATGGTCCGTAGTAGAATTCAGAATTCAGCCAGAAAATATTATTAAATGCGAAAAGCTCGATGTCTGTTTTAAGGTACACTCGTAAATGAATTAGAGAACACTGTGTCTAATGAACATGATAACAACTATATTCTATCACTTGGTAGTTACACTGGGTTACAAGATTTAATTATAGCTAACAACACGAAGTTACTTGGCTGACTCTCGGATCAGAACTGTTTGTGATGTTCTCGGCTGCCTAAGCAGAACTGACTGTGTGTACTCACTATGATTGACGTCGATTATCGATGTGTATGGTCCGACTGCCGTAGCAGAACTAACTTTCCAGTAGCTGCTCAGCTCCTTTTATTCTTATAAAGTGCTGATGCAGCTGGCGACTGTCTGTCGTCACTGGATACTTTGTACGTGGTAACGAATGCTGACGCGACAGTCTCATTGTGTGGTAACGAATGCTGACGCGACAGTCTCATCTCTCCGTGAACGGATGTTGTTGCTACAAGTCCGTCGCTGGGAAGATGCAATCTAATCTGTTCACAAAGTTTCTCGAGGCCAGAATGCAGACGTGCAGGATAATGGAATCGTGCTAATCTTATTCAGCACTTCTATGTTTAATGCTGACTTGGCGTCCATACTTCTGTGCATGCACTTCCAGCAGCGAGAGCTCAGTCTGTTGCGCGACTCTGAACGAGACGGTAGTGTTAGCGACTTACATCAATGGTCGCGCTCCTTCTTATCTTATGTCACTTCGTGGTTCATTGTGGTTACTCAAAAGTCTTTTCCCCTTGATTTAAAAGTGATTTTAATTGAATAAATATATTTGTATTATAGTTTTTGAGCAATCATACGGAACATTAAAACCGCAGTGCAGCATAAGTGATTTTGTGATATTTGTGATTCCAGATGCCGAATTCTGAGATAGCCGCACCGCGTTTGTTTTGGTGAGTGACTTTTACTTATTTTAAGTGATACCATATAAACGAATCAGTATGTTCACAATTCAACGGCAATATTCCTATATTATATTGTGTTTCTTAATTGAATCCTAGTCAAGGCATAGCTTGGAGTACGTGTAGAACGTGCTGATTCGTTTGAGGTTTATAAATAGACATTGTTACGTTCCGGTCAGTCCCGGGACGTGACACCTAACGTTGATGCAAAACGATTGGAAACATCGAACATAACGTATTCGTGCAAATTATCCATAGAAAGAACGATTGCGGGAGCTGGGAAGTGAATCCTTACCTACCGTCGATGCAAAACGATTGCAAACATCGAATAGCACGTATTCGTGCAAATTATCCATAGAAAGAACGATTGCGGGAGCTGGGAAGTGAATACTTACCTAACGTTGATGCAAAACGATTGGAAACATCGAACATCACGTATTCGTGCAAATTATCGATAGAAAGAACGATTGCGGGAGCTGGGAAGTGAATCCTTACCTACCGTCGATGCAAAACGATTGCAAACATCGAATAGCACGTATTCGTGCACATTATCCATAGAAAGAACGATTGCGGGAGCTGGGAAGTGAATCCTTACCTACTGTCGATGCAAAACGATTGCAAACATCGAACATTACGTATTCGTGCAAATTATCCATAGAAAGAACGTTTTCGGGAGCTGGGAAGTGAATACTTACCTACCGTTGATGCAAAACGATTGGAAACATCGAATAGCACGTATTCGTGCAAATTATCGATGGTAAGAACGATTGCGGGAGCCGGGAAGTGAATCCTTACCTACCGTCGATGCAAAACGATTGGAAACATCGAATAGCACGTATTCGTGCAAATTATCGATGGTAAGAACGATTGCGGGAGCTGGGAAGTGAATCCTTACCTACCGTCGATGCAAAACGATTGCAAACATCGGATAGAACGTATTCGTGCAAATTATCCATAGAAAGAACGATTGCGGGAGCTGGGAAGTGAATACTTACCTACCGTCGATGCAAAACGATTGGAAACATCGAACATCACGTATTCGTGCAAATTATCGATAGAAAGAACGATTGCGGGAGCTGGGAAGTGAATCCTTACCTAACGTTGATGCAAAACGATTGCAAACATCGAACATTACGTATTCATGCAAATTATCCATAGAAAGAACGTTTGCGGGAGCTGGGAAGTGAATACTTACCTACCGTTGATGCAAAACGATTGGAAACATCGAATAGCACGTATTCGTGCAAATTATCGATGGTAAGAACGATTGCGGGAGCCGGGAAGTGAATCCTTACCTACCGTTGATGCAAAACGATTGAAAACATCGAACATTACGTATTCGTGCTAATTATCGATAGAAACAACGATTGCGGGAGCTGGGAAGTGAATACTTACCTACCGTTGATGCAAAACGATTGGAAACATCGAATAGCACGTATTCGTGCAAATTATCGATGGTAAGAACGATTGCGGGAGCCGGGAAGTGAATCCTTACCTACCGTTGATGCAAAACGATTGAAAACATCGAACATTACGTATTCGTGCTAATTATCGATAGAAACAACGATTGCGGGAGCTGGGAAGTGAATCCTTACCTACCGTCGATGCAAAACGATTGCAAACATCGAATAGCACGTATTCGTGCACATTATCCATAGAAAGAACGATTGCGGGAGCTGGGAAGTGAATCCTTACCTACTGTCGATGCAAAACGATTGCAAACATCGAACATTACGTATTCGTGCAAATTATCCATAGAAAGAACGTTTTCGGGAGCTGGGAAGTGAATACTTACCTACCGTTGATGCAAAACGATTGGAAACATCGAATAGCACGTATTCGTGCAAATTATCGATGGTAAGAACGATTGCGGGAGCCGGGAAGTGAATCCTTACCTACCGTCGATGCAAAACGATTGGAAACATCGAATAGCACGTATTCGTGCAAATTATCGATGGTAAGAACGATTGCGGGAGCTGGGAAGTGAATCCTTACCTACCGTCGATGCAAAACGATTGCAAACATCGGATAGAACGTATTCGTGCAAATTATCCATAGAAAGAACGATTGCGGGAGCTGGGAAGTGAATACTTACCTACCGTCGATGCAAAACGATTGGAAACATCGAACATCACGTATTCGTGCAAATTATCGATAGAAAGAACGATTGCGGGAGCTGGGAAGTGAATCCTTACCTAACGTTGATGCAAAACGATTGCAAACATCGAACATTACGTATTCGTGCAAATTATCCATAGAAAGAACGTTTGCGGGAGCTGGGAAGTGAATACTTACCTACCGTTGATGCAAAACGATTGGAAACATCGAATAGCACGTATTCGTGCAAATTATCGATGGTAAGAACGATTGCGGGAGCCGGGAAGTGAATCCTTACCTACCGTTGATGCAAAACGATTGAAAACATCGAACATTACGTATTCGTGCTAATTATCGATAGAAACAACGATTGCGGGAGCTGGGAAGTGAATACTTACCTACCGTTGATGCAAAACGATTGGAAACATCGAATAGCACGTATTCGTGCAAATTATCGATGGTAAGAACGATTGCGGGAGCCGGGAAGTGAATCCTTACCTACCGTTGATGCAAAACGATTGAAAACATCGAACATTACGTATTCGTTCTAATTATCGATAGAAACAACGATTGCGGGAGCTGGGAAGTGAATCCTTACCTACCGTCGATGCAAAACGATTGGAAACATCGAATAGCACGTATTCGTGCAAATTATCGATGGAAAGAACGATTGCGGGAGCCGGGAAGTGCATCCTTACCTAACGTTGATGCAAAACGATTGGAAACATCGAACATCACGTATTCGTGCCAATTATCCAATCGTTTTGCATCGACGGTAGGTAAGGATTCACTTCCCAGCTCCCGCAATGGTTCTTTCCATCGATAATTTGCACGAATACGTGCCATTCGATGTTTCCAATCGGTGTGCATCAACGGTAGGTAAGCATACCGTCGATGCAAAACGATTGGAAATTCCGAACATCACGTATTCGTGCAAATTATCGATAGAAAGAACGATTGCGGGACCTGGGAAGTGAATCCTTACCTAACGTTGATGCAAAACGATTGGAAACATCGAATAGCACGTATTCGTGCAAATTATCGATGGAAAGAACGATTGCGGGAGCCGGGAAGTGAATCCTTACCTACAGTCGATGAAAAACAATTGCAAACATCGAACATTACGTATTCGTGCAAATTATCCATAGAAAGAACGATTGAATACTTACCTACCGTTGATGCAAAACGATTGGAAACATCGAATAGCACGCATTCGTGCAAATTATCGATGGTAAGAACGATTGCGGGAGCCGGGAAGTGAATCCTTACCTACCGTTGATGCAAAACGATTGAAAACATCGAACATTACGTATTCGTGCTAATTATCCATAGAAAGAACGTTTGCCGGAGCTGGGAAGTGAATACTTACCTACCGTTGATGCAAAACGAATGAAAACATCGAATGGCACGTATTCGTGCAAATTGTCGATGGAAAGAACGATTGCGGGAGCTGGGAAGTGAATCCTTACCTACCGTCGATGCAAAACGATTGGAAACATCGAGTAGCACGAATTCGTGCCAATTATCGATAGAAAGAACGATTGCGGGAGCTGGGAAGTGAATCCTTACCTACCGTCGATACAAAACGATTGGAAACATCGAATTGCACGTATTCGTGCAAATTATCCAAAGAAAGAACGATTGCGGGAGCTGGGAAGTGAATACTTACCTACCGTCGATGCAAAACGATTGGAAACATCGAATAGCACGTATTCGTGCAAATTATCGATGGAAAGAACGATTGCGGGAGCCGGGAAGTGAATCCTTACCTAACGTTGATGCAAAACGATTGGAAACATCGAACATCACGTATTCGTGCAAATTATCGATAGAAAGAACGATTGCGGGAGCTGGGAAGTGAATCCTTACCTACAGTCGATGCAAAACGATTGCAAACATCGAACATTACGTATTCGTGCAAATTATCCATAGAAAGAACGTTTGCGGGAGCTGGGAAGTGAATACGTACCTACCGTTGATGCAAAACGATTGGAAACATCGAATAGCACGTATTCGTGCAAATTATCGATGGTAAGAACGATTGCGGGAGCCGGGAAGTGAATCCTTACCTACCGTTGATGCAAAACGATTGAAAACATCGAACATTACGTATTCGTGCTAATTATCGATAGAAACAACGATTGCGGGAGCTGGGAAGTGAATCCTTACCTAACGTCGATGCAAAACGATTGGAAACATCGAATAGCACGTATTCGTGCTAATTATCGATGGAAAGAACGATTGCGGGTGCCGGGAAGTGCATCCTTACCTAACGTTGATGCAAAACGATTGGAAACATCGAACATCACGTATTCGTGCAAATTATCGATAGAAAGAACGATTGCGGGAGCTGGGAAGTGAATCCTTACCTACCGTCGATGCAAAACGATTGCAAACATCGAATAGCACGTATTCGTGCACATTATCCATAGAAAGAACGAATGCGGGAGCCGGGAAGTGCATCCTTACCTAACGTTGATGCAAAACGATTGGAAACATCGAACATCACGTATTCGTGCCAATTATCCAATCGTTTTGCATCGACGGTAGGTAAGGATTCACTTCCCAGCTCCCGCAATGGTTCTTTCCATCGATAATTTGCACGAATACGTGCCATTCGATGTTTCCAATCGGTGTGCATCAACGGTAGGTAAGCATACCGTCGATGCAAAACGATTGGAAATTCCGAACATCACGTATTCGTGCAAATTATCGATAGAAAGAACGATTGCGGGACCTGGGAAGTGAATCCTTACCTAACGTTGATGCAAAACGATTGGAAACATCGAATAGCACGTATTCGTGCAAATTATCGATGGAAAGAACGATTGCGGGAGCCGGGAAGTGAATCCTTACCTACAGTCGATGAAAAACAATTGCAAACATCGAACATTACGTATTCGTGCAAATTATCCATAGAAAGAACGATTGAATACTTACCTACCGTTGATGCAAAACGATTGGAAACATCGAATAGCACGCATTCGTGCAAATTATCGATGGTAAGAACGATTGCGGGAGCCGGGAAGTGAATCCTTACCTACCGTTGATGCAAAACGATTGAAAACATCGAACATTACGTATTCGTGCTAATTATCCATAGAAAGAACGTTTGCCGGAGCTGGGAAGTGAATACTTACCTACCGTTGATGCAAAACGAATGAAAACATCGAATGGCACGTATTCGTGCAAATTGTCGATGGAAAGAACGATTGCGGGAGCTGGGAAGTGAATCCTTACCTACCGTCGATGCAAAACGATTGGAAACATCGAGTAGCACGAATTCGTGCCAATTATCGATAGAAAGAACGATTGCGGGAGCTGGGAAGTGAATCCTTACCTACCGTCGATACAAAACGATTGGAAACATCGAATTGCACGTATTCGTGCAAATTATCCATAGAAAGAACGATTGCGGGAGCTGGGAAGTGAATACTTACCTACCGTCGATGCAAAACGATTGGAAACATCGAATAGCACGTATTCGTGCAAATTATCGATGGAAAGAACGATTGCGGGAGCCGGGAAGTGAATCCTTACCTAACGTTGATGCAAAACGATTGGAAACATCGAACATCACGTATTCGTGCAAATTATCGATAGAAAGAACGATTGCGGGAGCTGGGAAGTGAATCCTTACCTACAGTCGATGCAAAACGATTGCAAACATCGAACATTACGTATTCGTGCAAATTATCCATAGAAAGAACGTTTGCGGGAGCTGGGAAGTGAATACGTACCTACCGTTGATGCAAAACGATTGGAAACATCGAATAGCACGTATTCGTGCAAATTATCGATGGTAAGAACGATTGCGGGAGCCGGGAAGTGAATCCTTACCTACCGTTGATGCAAAACGATTGAAAACATCGAACATTACGTATTCGTGCTAATTATCGATAGAAACAACGATTGCGGGAGCTGGGAAGTGAATCCTTACCTAACGTCGATGCAAAACGATTGGAAACATCGAATAGCACGTATTCGTGCAAATTATCGATGGAAAGAACGATTGCGGGTGCCGGGAAGTGCATCCTTACCTAACGTTGATGCAAAACGATTGGAAACATCGAACATCACGTATTCGTGCAAATTATCGATAGAAAGAACGATTGCGGGAGCTGGGAAGTGAATCCTTACCTACCGTCGATGCAAAACGATTGCAAACATCGAATAGCACGTATTCGTGCACATTATCCATAGAAAGAACGATTGCGGGAGCTGGGAAGTGAATCCTTACCTACTGTCGATGCAAAACGATTGCAAACATCGAACATTACGTATTCGTGCAAATTATCCATAGAAAGAACGATTGAATACTTACCTACCGTTGATGCAAAACGATTGGAAACATCGAATAGCACGCATTCGTGCAAATTATCGATGGTAAGAACGATTGCGGGAGCCGGGAAGTGAATCCTTACCTACCGTTGATGCAAAACGATTGAAAACATCGAACATTACGTATTCGTGCTAATTATCCATAGAAAGAACGTTTGCCGGAGCTGGGAAGTGAATACTTACCTACCGTTGATGCAAAACGAATGAAAACATCGAATGGCACGTATTCGTGCAAATTGTCGATGGAAAGAACGATTGCGGGAGCTGGGAAGTGAATCCTTACCTACCGTCGATGCAAAACGATTGCAAACATCGAATAGCACGTATTCGTGCACATTATCCATAGAAAGAACGATTGCGGGAGCTGGGAAGTGAATCCTTACCTACTGTCGATGCAAAACGATTGCAAACATCGAACATTACGTATTCGTGCAAATTATCCATAGAAAGAACGTTTTCGGGAGCTGGGAAGTGAATACTTACCTACCGTTGATGCAAAACGATTGGAAACATCGAATAGCACGTATACGTGCAAATTATCGATGGTAAGAACGATTGCGGGAGCCGGGAAGTGAATTCTTACCTACCGTCGATGCAAAACGATTGGAAACATCGAATAGCACGTATTCGTGCAAATTATCGATGGTAAGAACGATTGCGGGAGCTGGGAAGTGAATCCTTACCTACCGTCGATGCAAAACGATTGCAAACATCGGATAGAACGTATTCGTGCAAATTATCCATAGAAAGAACGATTGCGGGAGCTGGGAAGTGAATACTTACCTACCGTCGATGCAAAACGATTGGAAACATCGAACATCACGTATTCGTGCAAATTATCGATAGAAAGAACGATTGCGGGAGCTGGGAAGTGAATCCTTACCTAACGTTGATGCAAAACGATTGCAAACATCGAACATCACGTATTCGTGCAAATTATCGATAGAAAGAACGATTGCGGGAGCTGGGAAGTGAATCCTTACCTAACGTTGATGCAAAACGATTGCAAACATCGAACATTACGTATTCGTGCAAATTATCCATAGAAAGAACGTTTGCGGGAGCTGGGAAGTGAATACTTACCTACCGTTGATGCAAAACGATTGGAAACATCGAATAGC
Organism: Nomada ferruginata; assembly: GCA_963583965.1. Classification (NCBI taxonomy): domain Eukaryota; kingdom Metazoa; phylum Arthropoda; class Insecta; order Hymenoptera; family Apidae; genus Nomada; species Nomada ferruginata. The sequence goes on from OY757218.1 coordinate 4,917,961, forward strand.
ACGTATTCGTGCAAATTATCGATGGTAAGAACGATTGCGGGAGCCGGGAAGTGAATCCTTACCTACCGTTGATGCAAAACGATTGAAAACATCGAACATTACGTATTCGTGCTAATTATCGATAGAAACAACGATTGCGGGAGCTGGGAAGTGAATCCTTACCTACCGTCGATGCAAAACGATTGGAAACATCGAATAGCACGTATTCGTGCAAATTATCGATGGAAAGAACGATTGCGGGAGCCGGGAAGTGCATCCTTACCTAACGTTGATGCAAAACGATTGGAAACATCGAACATCACGTATTCGTGCCAATTATCCAATCGTTTTGCATCGACGGTAGGTAAGGATTCACTTCCCAGCTCCCGCAATGGTTCTTTCCATCGATAATTTGCACGAATACGTGCCATTCGATGTTTCCAATCGGTGTGCATCAACGGTAGGTAAGCATACCGTCGATGCAAAACGATTGGAAATTCCGAATATCACGTATTCGTGCAAATTATCGATAGAAAGAACGATTGCGGGACCTGGGAAGTGAATCCTTACCTAACGTTGATGCAAAACGATTGGAAACATCGAATAGCACGTATTCGTGCAAATTATCGATGGAAAGAACGATTGCGGGAGCCGGGAAGTGAATCCTTACCTACAGTCGATGAAAAACAATTGCAAACATCGAACATTACGTATTCGTGCAAATTATCCATAGAAAGAACGATTGAATACTTACCTACCGTTGATGCAAAACGATTGGAAACATCGAATAGCACGCATTCGTGCAAATTATCGATGGTAAGAACGATTGCGGGAGCCGGGAAGTGAATCCTTACCTACCGTTGATGCAAAACGATTGAAAACATCGAACATTACGTATTCGTGCTAATTATCCATAGAAAGAACGTTTGCCGGAGCTGGGAAGTGAATACTTACCTACCGTTGATGCAAAACGAATGAAAACATCGAATGGCACGTATTCGTGCAAATTGTCGATGGAAAGAACGATTGCGGGAGCTGGGAAGTGAATCCTTACCTACCGTCGATGCAAAACGATTGGAAACATCGAGTAGCACGAATTCGTGCCAATTATCGATAGAAAGAACGATTGCGGGAGCTGGGAAGTGAATCCTTACCTACCGTCGATGCAAAACGATTGGAAACATCGAATTGCACGTATTCGTGCAAATTATCCATAGAAAGAACGATTGCGGGAGCTGGGAAGTGAATACTTACCTACCGTCGATGCAAAACGATTGGAAGCATCGAATAGCACGTATTCGTGCAAATTATCGATGGAAAGAACGATTGCGGGAGCCGGGAAGTGAATCCTTACCTAACGTTGATGCAAAACGATTGGAAACATCGAACATCACGTATTCGTGCAAATTATCGATAGAAAGAACGATTGCGGGAGCTGGGAAGTGAATCCTTACCTACAGTCGATGCAAAACGATTGCAAACATCGAACATTACGTATTCGTGCAAATTATCCATAGAAAGAACGTTTGCGGGAGCTGGGAAGTGAATACTTACCTACCGTTGATGCAAAACGATTGGAAACATCGAATAGCACGTATTCGTGCAAATTATCGATGGTAAGAACGATTGCGGGAGCCGGGAAGTGAATCCTTACCTACCGTTGATGCAAAACGATTGAAAACATCGAACATTACGTATTCGTGCTAATTATCGATAGAAACAACGATTGCGGGAGCTGGGAAGTGAATCCTTACCTAACGTCGATGCAAAACGATTGGAAACATCGAATAGCACGTATTCGTGCAAATTATCGATGGAAAGAACGATTGCGGGAGCCGGGAAGTGCATCCTTACCTAACGTTGATGCATAACGATTGGAAACATCGAATAGCACGTATTCGTGCAAATTATCGATGGAAAGAACGATTGCGGGAGCCGGGAAGTGAATCCTTTCCTACAGTCGATGAAAAACAATTGCAAACATCGAACATTACGTATTCGTGCAAATTATCCATAGAAAGAACGATTGCGGGAGCTGGGAAGTGAATACTTACCTACCGTTGATGCAAAACGATTGGAAACATCGAATAGCACGTATTCGTGCAAATTATCGATGGCAAGAACGATTGCGGGAGCCGGGAAGTCAATCCTTACCTACCGTTGATGCAAAACGATTGAAAACATCGAACATTACGTATTCGTGCTAATTATCGATAGAAAGAACGATTGCGGGAGCTGGGAAGTGAATCCTTACCTACCGTCGATGCAAAACGATTGGAAACATCGAATAGCACGTATTCGTGCAAATTATCGATGGAAAGAACGATTGCGGGAGCCGGGAAGTGAATCCTTACCTAACGTTGATGCAAAACGATTGGAAACATCGAACATCACGTATTCGTGCAAAATATCGATAGAAAGAACGATTGCGGGAGCTGGGAAGTGAATCCTTACCTAACGTTGATGCAAAACGATTGCAAACAGCGAACATTACGTATTCGTGCAAATTATCCATAGAAAGAACGTTTGCGGGAGCTGGGAAGTAAATACTTACCTACCGTTGATGCAAAACGATTGGAAACATCGAATTGCACGTATTCGTGCAAATTATCCATAGAAAGAACGATTGCGGGAGCTGGGAAGTGAATACTTACCTACCGTCGATGCAAAACGATTGGAAACCTCGAATAGCACGTATTCGTGCAAATTATCGATGGTAAGAACGATTGCGGGAGCCGGGAAGTGAATCCTTACCTAACGTTGATGCAAAACGATTGGAAACATCGAACATCACGTATTCGTGCAAATTATCGATAGAAAGAACGATTGCGGGAGCTGGGAAGTGAATCCTTACCTAACGTTGATGCAAAACGATTGCAAACATCGAACATTACGTATTCGTGCAAATTATCCATAGAAAGAACGTTTGCGGGAGCTGGGAAGTGAATCCTTTCCTACAGTCGATGAAAAACAATTGCAAACATCGAACATTACGTATTCATGCAAATTATCCATAGAAAGAACGATTGCGGGAGCTGGGAAGTGAATACTTACCTACCGTTGATGCAAAACGATTGGAAATTCCGAACATCACGTATTCGTGCAAATTATCGATAGAAAGAACGATTGCGGGAGCTGGGAAGTGAATCCTTACCTAACGTTGATGCATAACGATTGGAAACATCGAATTGCACGTATTCGTGCAAATTATCGATGGAAAGAACGATTGCGGGTGCCGGGAAGTGAATCCTTTCCTACAGTCGATGAAAAACAATTGCAAACATCGAACATTACGTATTCGTGCAAATTATCCATAGAAAGAACGATTGCGGGAGCTGGGAAGTGAATACTTACCTACCGTTGATGCAAAACGTTTGCAAACATCGAACATCACGTATTCGTGCAAATTATCGATAGAAAGAACGATTGCGGGAGCTGGGAAGTGAATCCTTACCTACAGTCGATGCAAAACGATTGCAAACATCGAACATTACGTATTCGTGCAAATTATCCATAGAAAGCACGTTTGCGGGAGCTGGGAAGTGAATACTTACTTACCGTTGATGCAAAACGATTGGAAACATCGAATAGCACGTATTCGTGCAAATTATCGATGGTAAGAACGATTGCGGGAGCCGGGAAGTGAATCCTTACCTAACGTTGATGCAAAACGATTGAAAACATCGAACATTACGTATTCGTGCTAATTATCGATAGAAACAACGATTGCGGGAGCTGGGAAGTGAATCCTTACCTACCGTCGATGCAAAACGATTGGAAACATCGAATAGCACGTATTCGTGCAAATTATCGATGGAAAGAACGATTGCGGGAGCCGGGAAGTGCATCCTTACCTAACGTTGATGCAAAACGATTGGAAACATCGAACATCACGTATTCGTGCCAATTATCCAATCGTTTTGCATCGACGGTAGGTAAGGATTCACTTCCCAGCTCCCGCAATGGTTCTTTCCATCGATAATTTGCACGAATACGTGCCATTCGATGTTTCCAATCGTTGTGCATCAACGGTAGGTAAGCATACCGTTGATGCAAAACGATTGGAAATTCCGAACATCACGTATTCGTGCAAATTATCGATAGAAAGAACGATTGCGGGAGCTGGGAAGTGAATCCTTACCTACCGTTGATGCAAAACGATTGAAAACATCGAACATTACGTATTCGTGCTAATTATCGATAGAAAGAACGATTGCGGGAGCTGGGAAGTGAATCCTTACCTACCGTCGATGCAAAACGATTGGAAACATCGAATAGCACGTATTCGTGCAAATTATCGATGGAAAGAACGATTGCGGGAGCCGGGAAGTGAATCCTTACCTAACGTTGATGCAAAACGATTGGAAACATCGAACATCACGTATTCGTGCAAATTATCGATAGAAAGAACGATTGCGGGAGCTGGGAAGTGAATCCTTACCTACAGTCGTTGCAAAACGATTGCAAACATCGAACATTACGTATTCGTGCAAATTATCCATAGAAAGAACGTTTGCGGGAGCTGGGAAGTGAATACTTACCTACCGTTGATGCAAAACGATTGGAAACATCGAATAGCACGTACTCGTGCAAATTATCGATGGTAAGAACGATTGAGGGAGCCGGGAAGTGAATCCTTACCTACCGTTGATGCAAAACGATTGAAAACATCGAACATTACGTATTCGTGCTAATTATCGATAGAAACAACGATTGCGGGAGCTGGGAAGTGAATCCTTACCTACCGTCGATGCAAAACGATTGGAAACATCGAATAGCACGTATTCGTACAAATTATCGATGGAAAGAACGATTGCGGGAGCTGGGAAGTGAATCCTTACCTACCGTCGATGCAAAACGATTGGATAATTGGCACGAATACATGATGTTCGATGTTTCCAATCGTTTTGCATCAACGGTAGGTAAGCATACCGTTGATGCAAAACGATTGGAAATTCCGAACAACACGTATTCGTGCAAATTATCGATAGAAAGAACGATTGCGGGAGCTGGGAAGTGAATCCTTTCCTACAGTCGATGAAAAACAATTGCAAACATCGAACATTACGTATTCGTGCAAATTATCCATAGAAAGAACGATTGCGGGAGCTGGGAAGTGAATACTTACCTACCGTTGATGCAAAACGATTGGAAACATCGAATAGCACGTATTCGTGCAAATTATCGATGGTAAGAACGATTGCGGGAGCCGGGAAGTCAATCCTTACCTACCGTTGATGCAAAACGATTGAAAACATCGAACATTACGTATTCGTGCTAATTATCGATAGAAAGAACGATTGCGGGAGCTGGGAAGTGAATCCTTACCTACCGTGGATGCAAAACGATTGGAAACATCGAATAGCACGTATTCGTGCAAATTATCGATGGAAAGAACGATTGGGGGAGCCGGGAAGTGAATCCTTACCTAACGTTGATGCAAAACGATTGGAAACATCGAACATCACGTATTCGTGCAAATTATCGATAGAAAGAACGATTGCGGGAGCTGGGAAGTGAATCCTTACCTAACGTTGATGCAAAACGATTGCAAACATCGAACATTACGTATTCGTGCAAATTATCCATAGAAAGAAAGTTTGCGGGAGCTGGGAAGTGAATACTTACCTACCGTTGATGCAAAACGATTGGAAACATCGAATAGCACGTATTCGTGCAAATTATCGATGGTAAGAACGATTGCGGGAGCCGGGAAGTGAATCCTTACCTACCGTTGATGCAAAACGATTGAAAACATCGAACATTACGCATTCGTGCTAATTATCGATAGAAACAACGATTGCGGGAGCTGGGAAGTGAATCCTTACCTACCGTCGATGCAAAACGATTGGAAACATCGAATAGCACGTATTCGTGCAAATTATCGATGGAAAGAACGATTGCGGGAGCCGGGAAGTGAATCCTTACCTAACGTTGATGCAAAACGATTGGAAACATCGAACATCACGTATTCGTGCAAATTATCGATAGAAAGAACGATTGCGGGAGCTGGGAAGTGAATCCTTACCTACAGTCGTTGCAAAACGATTGCAAACATCGAACATTACGTATTCGTGCAAATTATCCATAGAAAGAACGTTTGCGGGAGCTGGGAAGTGAATACTTACCTACCGTTGATGCAAAACGATTGGAAACATCGAATAGCACGTACTCGTGCAAATTATCGATGGTAAGAACGATTGAGGGAGCCGGGAAGTGAATCCTTACCTACCGTTGATGCAAAACGATTGAAAACATCGAACATTACGTATTCGTGCTAATTATCGATAGAAACAACGATTGCGGGAGCTGGGAAGTGAATCCTTACCTACCGTCGATGCAAAACGATTGGAAACATCGAATAGCACGTATTCGTACAAATTATCGATGGAAAGAACGATTGCGGGAGCTGGGAAGTGAATCCTTACCTACCGTCGATGCAAAACGATTGGATAATTGGCACGAATACATGATGTTCGATGTTTCCAATCGTTTTGCATCAACGGTAGGTAAGCATACCGTTGATGCAAAACGATTGGAAATTCCGAACAACACGTATTCGTGCAAATTATCGATAGAAAGAACGATTGCGGGAGCTGGGAAGTGAATCCTTACCTAACGTTGATGCATAACGATTGGAAACAACGAATAGCACGTATTCGTGCAAATTATCGATGGAAAGAACGATTGCGGGAGCCGGGAAGTGAATCCTTTCCTACAGTCGATGAAAAACAATTGCAAACATCGAACATTACGTATTCGTGCAAATTATCCATAGAAAGAACGATTGCGGGAGCTGGGAAGTGAATACTTACCTACCGTTGATGCAAAACGATTGGAAACATCGAATAGCACGTATTCGTGCAAATTATCGATGGTAAGAACGATTGCGGGAGCCGGGAAGTCAATCGTTACCTACCGTTGATGCAAAACGATTGAAAACATCGAACATTACGTATTCGTGCAAATTATCCATAGAAAGAACGATTGCGGGAGCTGGGAAGTGAATACTTACCTACCGTTGATGCAAAACGATTGGAAACATCGAATAGCACGTATTCGTGCAAATTATCGATGGTAAGAACGATTGCGGGAGCCGGGAAGTCAATCCTTACCTACCGTTGATGCAAAACGATTGAAAACATCGAACATTACGTATTCGTGCAAATTATCGATGGAAAGAACGATTGCGGGAGCCGGGAAGTGAATCCTTACCTAACGTTGATGCAAAACGATTGGAAACATCGAACATCACGTATTCGTGCAAATTATCGATAGAAAGAACGATTGCGGGAGCTGGGAAGTGAATCCTTACCTACTGTCGATGCAAAACGATTGCAAACATCGAACATTACGTATTCGTGCAAATTATCGACGGTAAGAACGATTGCGGGAGCCGGGAAGTGAATCCTTACCTACCGTTGATGCAAAACGATTGAAAACATCGAACATTACGTATTCGTGCTAATTATCGATAGAAACAACGATTGCGGGAGCTGGGAAGTGAATCCTTACCTACCGTCGATGCAAAACGATTGGAAACATCGAATAGCACGTATTCGTGCAAATTATCTATGGAAAGAACGATTGCGGGAGCCGGGAAGTGCATCCTTACCTAACGTTGATGCAAAACGATTGGAAACATCGAACATCACGTATTCGTGCCAATTATCCAATCGTTTTGCATCGACGGTAGGTAAGGATTCACTTCCCAGCTCCCGCAATGGTTCTTTCCATCGATAATTTGCACGAATACGTGCCATTCGATGTTTCCAATCGTTGTGCATCAACGGTAGGTAAGCATACCGTTGATGCAAAACGATTGGAAATTCCGAACATCACGTATTCGTGCAAATTATCGATAGTGTTACGTCCCGGCCCTAAGGTGGGACGCAACGTAGGGATCTTGCCACGTCACCCAGCCCGCCGCTGCAACAACTTGCTGAGGACCGTAATTTCTCCGGGGAGAGGAGGCATGTCGAGGAAGGAAAAAGGATATTGGAGTTTGGATGTGCGTTTCGTCTCGGAATCGACCGCCTAGACTCATCAGTAGAGCTGCAGTCGACTCCTGCCCCAGACGCAAGGATTCAGGATCGGAACTTATATATATATGAAGTGGCCAAGGGGCGACCACTTGCGCGAAGACGACGACGACGATGGCGACCTGGTGGCGAATCCTGCGTACCAACTTCATGCGCTTAGAAATAGAATTAGAAGAGGAACGTATGGAGGGCGTTCTCTTTACCGACGACGATCTAAATCAATACGTCGAAGGCGATGCCGGCAGACGTCACACCTCCATCCTTAGGGGAAGATGCCGTTCAGGCATCTTAACGACGCTCCTTCCCCCCCTATCCTCGGCGAGTATCCCACCGCTGCCACCAATTTGTTACGTCCCGGGCGTTGGACAAGTTAATAAAATTAATTACCACTTACCTTGCTCTGGATGTTTATTATTATACCTGCCTTTTGGGTCACGCAGTACATACGCCTGTCGTCTACTCCGGGTCTTCGTCACTCACTTTTTCTGGTTAATAACCCGTTGCGATAGCTCGTCGAATTCGATGGGGATTAGTCGCCAAGGAATGGAAATAGGAATTGTCGGGAATACCCCCAAGTTAGTGTCTTTAATCCTTACTGGTTCGTGAAGGGAACGTACTAGCTTTTTATATTGATATCTTCTTCCTGCTCGGCGAGAGCGACTCATTCGTTTTACGATCTCAAACACGTTTATTATTCACCGTGCAGCGAAGCCTTGCACCTCTGTGAAACTTCGTGGAGAATAATACGTTCAAATAGAATCGTTACGATAATCCGTGCAGCGAAGCCTTGCACCTCTAATTGAAGTATTAGATTCAATTTGTTCGTTATTTATTAAGAGTTAATATTGAATAATAAGGATTTAGTAAAATAAACGAAAAGGTTTAGTAGTAAGATATAAGTAATTATATTCTGGATTTAAACAATTGATACAATAAAACTTACGTGAATAACTTAGTATTAAGGTTTGGAATTGGTAGGATTCGGATTAAATGAATAAAGAATTCACTTTGAGAATAGAGAGCGGATCTCTGAGTTTGGAAATAGAACTTGAATCGAGACTGAGACTCGATGCAGCCTCAGCTCGACCGGAGACTTGAGACTGGAGACTGAGTTAAACTACTGTGTTGAGACGGTCTTATATATCCGCTCTGCGTTTACATTAGTGACGTAGAGTTTCAATGATAAGAGCGTATCGCTATGTGAAAAATAAACAAGGTGTTTGGATGCGGAGCTTATTCTACGAAGTGCGATAACTTAATGTTATCGCAACGCTTGTATTACGTTAAGATTAAATATGAGAATATACAGCGGATGTTTATAAAATTAGATACGCTAAGTGTTTACATATGTTATCGTGACACTTTCATTACGCTAAGATTAAATACGAGAAATATACAAAGGATGTTTGTAAGATTAGATACGCTTGAGTGTTTGAGTGTTTATACCTGCATGACGTAGGGTCATGCTGGTACTTGAATCCTGGTTTTCGTTACTATCGACTTTTTGACTATGGTTACAGAGTTTTATTACGGTTAGGGTTTTTATGACTATGGAGTCGTACGGCTTAAGAGCTATAGACGAACACATCTGTTTCGTCTTTAGAATACGTGCTGGTTATAAGATGCTTACTTTGCTAGTTTTACAATGCATTCCTTTACTGGCTAACTCCAACGTCACGCATGACGTCACAATAGAAAGAACGATTGCGGGAGCTGGGAAGTGAATCCTTACCTACCGTTGATGCAAAACGATTGAAAACATCGAACATTACGTATTCGTGCTAATTATCGATAGAAAGAACGATTGCGGGAGCTGGGAAGTGAATCCTTACCTACCGTCGATGCAAAACGATTGGAAACATCGAATAGCACGTATTCGTGCAAATTATCGATGGAAAGAACGATTGCGGGAGCCGGGAAGTGAATCCTTACCTAACGTTGATGCAAAACGATTGGAAACATCGAACATCACGTATTCGTGCAAATTATCGATAGAAAGAACGATTGCGGGAGCTGGGAAGTGAATCCTTACCTACCGTCGATGCAAAACGATTGGTAACATCGAATAGCACGTATTCGTGCAAATTATCGATGGAAAGAACGATTGCGGGAGCCGGGAAGTGCATCCTTACCTAACGTTGATGCAAAACGATTGGAAACATCGAACATCACGTATTCGTGCCAATTATCCAATCGTTTTGCATCGACGGTAGGTAAGGATTCACTTCCCAGCTCCCGCAATGGTTCTTTCCATCGATAATTTGCACGAATACGTGCCATTCGATGTTTCCAATCGTTGTGCATCAACGGTAGGTAAGCATACCGTTGATGCAAAACGATTGGAAATTCCGAACATCACGTATTCGTGCAAATTATCGATAGAAAGAACGATTGCGGGAGCTGGGAAGTGAATCCTTACCTAACGTTGATGCATAACGATTGGAAACATCGAATAGCACGTATTCGTGCAAATTATCGATGGAAAGAACGCTTGCGGGAGCCGGGAAGTGAATCCTTACCTAACGTTGATGCAAAACGATTGCAAACATCGAACATTACGTATTCGTGCAAATTATCCATAGAAAGAACGTTTGCGGGCGCTGGGAAGTGAATACTTACCTACCGTTGATGCTGTCACGTCCCGGGATCCTCCGAAACGTGACGATCCGTAAGTGCAACGCGCACCAGAATCGACCCACTATATTGATACAGGGTATGTGGCCGTGGGGGCGCGAGTTTGCACTGCGGTGCGCAATTTTCGTCGTAAAATCACCGCTAAGACAAGGTCTCGATCTTGTTCCTGCCCGACTTCTGCCCGGTGGTCTTAATGTCAACGTGAAGGGGGTCGGGAAGGCGCGAGGCAACGGCGGGACTAACTATGATGGTCTGCATGAGCAGATCCTGCGCTCCGCCGGAGTGGTTTATGTTGGTCTGGAGCAGCCTGGCACTGAAGGCTACTCCAGATCCATGCCCCCCTCCGTAGGGCAGTGCCCGACCGTGCGGTCAGGGTTCCTCTCCGCCGGCTCCTGAGCCGGACTCAGCTCAAGAGCCGACACTCGTGCCTCCACTTGCTCCGCGGTGTCCCGGTGCACAACCTCCAGTTCCATGGCCGCCGGCGCCGGCGCGGCCGGTGCTGGTGCTGCCGGTGCCGGCGCCGCCGGAAGAGCAGGCCTCGGTGCCGGACCCGGCTCCCTCCTCCCTCTTCTCCCTCCAGGCTTGCAGGGAGCGCACGAAGGAGCCCCCAGCCTGTGCCCAGCCGGTCGCCCCAGGTCGCTGCACACGGGGCATCTCGGGGCAGCCGAGCACTTGCTGGCCCGGTGACCGCCATCCCCGCACCTGGAGCACCGATCGCTCCTGTCGGTGCTGCTGGTGCACCCGCTCCTCGTGTGCCCAACCTCCAGGCACCTGAAGCACTGGAGCGGGCGCGTTTGGAGGGGCTCCACGGACACGCTGCACCACCCGACGGTGATTCGCCCCGCCCTCATCACCCGGTGTGCCGCCTCCAGCGGGCATCGGACCCACGCGGCTCCTCGTCCCAGCGGGTTGAAGGCGATATCGCCCACCCTCACGTTTCCCACTGGGCAGCCACCGGCCACCGCCACCGTCGCCGCCACCTCTTGGGGCCTGGAGGACACATCCAGCCCCCGCACCCTCAATTCCCCGGTCTTACTGGGCCTGGAGACTCTCACCCCCGAGCCCTCCAGGACTCCCGCCATCCTGTCGGCCAGTTGTTGGGCCTTCTCCTGGCCACCGGGTCCCCGAATCTCCAGGATAAGCCCGCCGGTCTTCGACGTCTTGGGCCTAACCCCGTCGATCCCAATCTCGGCCAGGCTTATTTTCTCCCTGGCCGCCGCCATCGCCTGCGCGTACGTCAGTCTGGCGTCCGACGCAGCCGTCAGCGTGACGACGGCCGTCCTCGGGGGCCGCTGGAGAATCCGCGCCCCTTTCTTCGGCCGTCGCCCCTCCGTCCCGTCGAACCTAACCCAAACCTAACCCAAACCTAACCCAAACCTAGCCCGACAAAGTCGTAGCAGCGCTTCTGTGCGTCGGGGCGAGGCTCCGACGCACACGGGGGTTCGCACGGAATCAAGGAAAAATAAAATCGAAATCAAAAACCTTACCAAAAACGAAATTTAGAGTAAACGAGAAAAGGAAGTACAATCGTATACACGGAGCGACTCGTGCCGATGTGTGGCTACAATACTCCGTACTATTGCTCAGGATACACGCCACACGAGCATGTCGTGTCCAAAAAAGTCTCTTTTGGCAAAATCGAGGAAAAAGGGAGAGAACAATAAACTACACGTAGCGAGCCCCCGAAACACTACGATCCGTATTGTAACCGCGCAGGCGAGACGGCGCCGTATTATCGATATATTTTGTAACCACGGACGTGCCGAGTCGCCTGTAACGGGATCGTTTGTAAGAAACCTTAGGCTAAGAATCGTTACGTGCTTGCCGCTTGGGAGCAACTACTGCGTGAATAACGAGAAGATAGCGTTGTCTCGCACGTGGACATTCCGGAGTCAAGGCCTGGGAGAGGATCGGGTAATAATGTAATAATATGCCTCGCTGAGTCAGCATCCGCTCCCAGGGCGATAACAACCGTCGCTCGGGAATGCACACGTGCAGAGATAAGAGGCGCGAGAACCGTTGGGTAACGGTCGTTCCCAGGACGGCGGGGCCTGCCGCGTCAGCATCTTCTGACTGCGGCAGTGGGGGCTGCTGCGTCAGCACCTGGGAGAAGTAAAAGCACTGGAGCGGGCAGTCGCAGTTCAGTTCACATCCAGCCAACAAGTGCGAAGCTACACCATTTATTCAAAAGTTCAGTTCCAACCGAGAAGTTAGAAACATCAAGTTCTATACGACTGAAGTTCAATCCGGTAGTCTAACGGTGCAGTTCGACGAGTTCGTTGTAGTTGTGCCTGTAAGCGGCAAATCGTCAGCACGATCCACCATTTGTTACTTGTACTCTCAACTGTAGTCGACCGATAGGTAAAGGTGAGCATTAATAAACAGTGACACTTGACATTTCATCGGTCTTCCATTTTATACGAACAACTTACTACTCGCCGAATGTGTTCGGTAGATGCCCGCTGGAAATAGGCGAAGGCGTAGGAGAGGGGTCCAGTCGCGGCTCCGCCACAATATCAGGCGCCGCGAGCTGATCGCCGCCCGTCGCGTGCAATTGGCGCAAGAGACTGGGCCGTTGATCGACCTGACGTTAGATTCTCCACCGGCGCCAGTCGACCTGACGCTGGATTCTCCACGGGCGCCGATCGACTCGACAACCGCTGGCGCCGGGGCCGATCCGTCCATCATCGACTTGACAGTCGGGGGTTCGCCCGAGCCCTCGACTTCGCGGGGTCCCTCCGCCCAAATACCCGTGTTGCCTTCCTCGTCTCACGCATCGCCTTTGTCCATCTCATACTCCCCCATCTCCCACGCATCCGAACAAACTCCGCAGCCCTTCGCTAGACGACAACTAGTTTACTCGTCATCCCCGGCTCAGACAACTACATCCTCGGTAGATTCAAGGGCAACCACGCCCGAATACTACCGGCCCTATATCGACCCCCCGGTCAGTCCCCCATCCCCGCAACAGCAACTCGACCCTCCGGACAGCGACGAGGAGTGGCCACATCAACAGATTTATCCGAATTACCCGGGATATTATCCCGTATTTATTAGCGACCGGTTCCCTGGTCAACCAAACGTCCCCGAAGGCGAGCCGGTCCCGGAAGAGTATCATACGTTGTTATTTCAAACTATATTTCTCCGCGAGGAATAATGTAACAGCCTCCACTGTATTAAATAAGAAAAAAAAAGGAAAGTGGACGTAAATATAACTCATAAACAATCGATACCAATAGTTTTCCTGACCCTACCGCATCTTAACGTCCCGATCCCGGTTGACTGTCCTAAGAGACCAGTCACAGATCGAAATTGCGAGCGTATCCTGTTGTAGATTTGGCGCACGTTCCCGTTGGGCAACACGGATCCCGACGAGGACGTAACATATAAATTTTTTGGTGACAGCGGTGGGATACGATCGCATACGTTAAGAGGTGTGACGCGAAATGGCGGAAGAAACGACTCCAACCCCTCTAGACCTCGTGCTGCAACAGCTCTCCCTGTGGGAGGATAAATTCGACAATTTAAATTCAATGAACAGGAGACTAGAGAGAATAGAACAGGACATAAAAGCTAACAGAGCAAACGATACGGCGGGTACGTCCGGCGGGACAAACGCCGAAATGCCCGACGTGAAGCCCGTGACGGATCTCCCTTCGATTCGCATCAAAGATGCCATAGAAACGGTTCCCGTGTTCGACGGCCATAAACCACGTCCCGTGTTTCAATTCTTAAGAGCCTGCGAGCGAGCAAAATCGATGCTCCCCGCTCATATGGAACCCCATTTGGTTAAACTGTTGATGAACAAATTAAGGGGCCATGCGTTCCTCGCGGTGGAGGACGTGGTCGTTACCAATCTGGACTCTTTCTCCACGAAATTAAAGGACATTTATTTATTTATTTATTTATTTATTTGTACGGGAATAAATTTCCCATTAATTTACAATATAGTACAAACATGATAACAATACAGTACAAACTGAAAAATGTTCAAAATAATTTGTGCACGGCTGTCTTAAAGGAGATTAACGAAGTGTTAAAAAAGTCTAGCTTAGAGCTGAAATTATTTGCTGTGTCACATATTCTGTTAATAGGGTCGGAGTGTATAAACCTAGTTAAGTACATGCGCGGTAGAAAAATACGCGAAGATCTGACAGGCCTATGTGGAGCATGGAAGTTTACTTGTGATAGCAGAAAGGGACACCCTATATATCCGTTTACGATTTTATGTAAGAGTAGAAGGTCGTTTAAGGTTCTCCGATCTTCAAGCGACTTTAAATTTGTTCTGCTCATGATTTGCCCGTAGTCATGATTCGCGAAATGCATGGGGCTCCCAAGTTTGTACGCCGCGAACCTAAGAAACTTGTGTTGCACACCTTCGATTTTTTCTATGTATATACGCTGGTTCGGCGACCAAATCGTGGATGCGTATTCTAGCCGCGGTCTGATTAGGGCAGTATATAGTAGTTTGACAGAATCAATGCTTCTAAAGGCAGTTGCATTACGCTTTATAAACCCTAGAGTTTTCATAGATTCCATTACAATAAGGTTTATGTGAGGAGAAAAATTTAGTAGTGATGTGAAACGAACGCCCAGGTCACAGATCTCAGAAATAGTGGATAACGGAATGCCGCTCAGCCTATAATCGAAGGCAATTGCATCGACATAACGATGGGACTTCATGACTTTACATTTAGATGCATTTAGGGACATCCCATTTATGCGACACCAATGCTCAATGTTCCAAATGTCCACTTGAAGGTTGAAACAGTCAGATGCATTTGCTATGGTTTTGAATACCTTTAGATCATCAGCGAATAATAAAGTGGAACAGGATTTCACCTGACCCGGCAGATCATTTATGTACAATATAAAAAGTAGCGGCCCTAGGTGGGAGCCCTGTGGTACACCTGACGTCACATGGATCCCAGAAGAGTCGTAATTTTCGAGACGGACTATTTGTTTGCGGTTTGAGAGATAACTAGAGAGCCAAGATAATATAGGCTCACCAATTCCCATAGCATGTAGTTTAGCTAATAAAGTATTGTGAGGAACAGAATCGAAGGCTTTTTTGAAATCCATGAATATTGTGTCCACCTGGGCATTTTTGTCAAGGGTTTTCGCAACCGAATGTGTATATACGGCGAGGTTTGTTGTGGTAGACAGCGAAGGGGTAAACCCGTGCTGCTCCGGACAAACTAAGTTTAAAACAGACGATTTTAATGCATCTACAACTAGAGTTTCGAATAGTTTTGGGAGTACGTCAAGCTTGCATATCGGTCTGTAGTTTCTGACATCGGATGGGTCGCCGCATTTAAATATCGGCGTAACTAGGCTTGTTTTCCATGTTTCGGGAAACAGACCGAGGCTTAGAGAGAGATTGAAAATGATCCATAGCGGCCGAGACAGAATGAAGCTGCATGATTTGAAAAGTATTGGTGGAATGCCATCAATTCCGGCTCCTTTGCTGGTGTTTAAATTAGATAATTTTTTAAAAATGTCGCTAATACTGATGTGGATATTGGATAGTTCAGTTGTCTGACGAAAACGAAAGACCGGCGACTCATCCGACTCTGGGGAGTATACCGAGGCAAAGTGTGATGCGAACAAATCTGCAATATCTTTGGGTGAGGTAGCTTTACTATTGTGTAAATAAAATTCTCCCGGAAGATTTCGGGTCTTTCGCGTGGCGTTTATGAAGTTCCAAAAAGGCTTTATATTTCGTCCACCGGACAACGATGCCTCAGTGTGGTGTGCAAAGTTTTCGTAGCATCTTTTAACCAACTTCTTGCATTCGGATCGGAGCACGGAGAAAACTATGTAGTCTGTAAGATTACTTGACTCTTTATATCGCATGTGGGCCCATTTTTTCCGTTTGACGAGTTTAATGAGTTGAGGAGAGAACCATTTAGGACATGTTTGGTCTCGGTAAAACCATTAACGAATACAGGGGCGAACTCGGAACCATCTATCAGAAATCGGGCGAAGACGTACTCGACTACATTGACCGCGTGCGTAACCTGCGTCTAGCCATCATGGACGGAGAAAGGCAAGCTCGCGGTACCGTACCGTTGGCGTTGCAATTAGGTCTCGACACCGACTCCCAGGAAGCATTCGTCAACGGTTTACCGGCCGAGGTATTCACCAGAGTGAAGCTGGAGGGCTGCAGAGACCTCGACGAATCCTACCGTGCGGCGATAAAAGCCACTCGTGAGGTAAAGAGAGTCGCGGAAAGGCAGCGAAGCTATCAACCGCCGCCGCAACGCTTCAATAGGGAACGAAACAACTACCCTCCAAGGAATCAAGCGGAACCTCAACAAAGGGATCAAAGAAAACCCCAGAGATACAACAATTACGGACACAACAAGACCTTTCCACCCCGGCCACCGGCCACCTTCCCACCCAAGAATCCCGGAATCACGTGCAATTATTGCAAGAAACCCGGACACGTTTTGAAGGATTGCTACCGCTTCAAAGCCAAAGTCGATTCCGGAGAAATCGTGCCGTACTCTCAACAGAACCAGGGAAACGGACGCGGTCACCCGGGAAGACCGGACGCAGCCCGGAGTGGAAAGCCCCAGGAGCGCCCGAGAGTAGCGAAAATAGAAGCTTCCACATCGAAGCAAAATCAAGAGCAACTGTCGGCAAGAAGCGCGCCGAAGCAAGAACGAAAAGCATGGGAAACCCCAAACGACTCGAAGCAAAAGAAACGCGAGGAGGAAGAAGACCAGGAGGACGAGATAGAATCGTTAGAAGAACTGTTTCAATAAGAATCAACGCCGTACAAAAGGTACCGACGGTGCGAATCGTGTCCCCCCATTTACAAGGAATAACGAATCTAATGCTGGACTCGGGATCGGAAATAAATCTCATCAAGAAGTCGGTCCTGACCAGCACAGCGAGTATAGACGACCAAGAAGTAATAGACATACGTGGCATTACGGCTTCGAACCTGACCACCCTAGGGAAAGTGTCGATAGAGGTTGCGGGCCATCCGGTTAATTTTCACGTCGTCGACGACTCGCTGCTGATCAAAGAGGACGGGATCTTAGGATCCGAGTTCCTGATCGATCACGGGGCAACCATAGATTACGCGCAAAGGCGCGTCGAATGGGGAACCTTTCGCATACCGTTCGCCACCTCGAAAGTGTCGGGACCCAAGCGAAGCTCCACGTCGCTACAAGTGAGTATAGCGAATCCAGAGATACGAGAGGGATACATTCCCAGAATCGACATAGGCAAGGGAATCTACTTGGGCGAGGCCCTGGTAACCAACCGCAAAGGCCGCACCCACATCAGGGTCGTTAATACGACGAGCAAGAAGGTAAAAATCACCGTACCCACGGTAACGCTGGAAGAATTCGAAGAAACGAACCATCCAGAATCAAGAGCGTGCAACGCCATCAAGACGGACCCTCGAAATCGATTCGAGGCCATCGTGGAATTATTGAGACTGGAGCATCTCAATACGGAGGAGAGGGCGAGCGTCGAGAAGCTGATAAGAAAAAATGAAGACAGGTTCCATTTACCTGGTGAAACGTTGGAAGGAACAGGAATCCTGGAGCACAGGATACATACCACGGATGACATTCCGGTAAACACGCGCCAGTACAGATACCCGCCGGTGCACAGAGCAGAAATCAACAGACAAATTCAAGAATTGTTGGACACAAAAGTGCGAATTTTTGAGACACGAAGTCAATTATCTGGGTCACATCATCAGCGAGGAAGGTGTCAGACCGGACCCACAAAAGATCGAAGCTGTGCAACGATTCCCTAGACCCCGAAAGCCGAAGGGAATAAAACAATTTCTAGGATTGGCGGGATATTATCGGAGATTTATCCCCGAATTCTCAAAGACCGCCAAAACCTTGACCCGATTGTTGAAGAAAGATACAAAATTCGTGTGGGACACTGACCAGGAAAAGGCGTTCGACACGTTGAGAAACGCCCTGATAACAGAACCCATATTGCAGTACCCGGATTTCAGTAAAACGTTCAACCTAACGACCGACGCGTCCGGATACGCGATCGGTGGAGTCTTGAGTCAAGGACCGATAGGGAAGGATTTGCCCGTCGCTTACGCCTCTCGATTACTAAACGCTGCTGAACAAAAGTACTCGACCATCGAGAAGGAGTGTTTGGCCATACTTTACTGCGTCACTCACTTCAGACCGTACCTTAACGACGGAAATTCAACATAATCACCGACCACAAACCGTTGGTGTGGCTAAACTCCATCAAAGATCCGACGTCGCGGATATGGAAGTGGAAGCTAAAACTATCGGACTACGAGTTCGAGATACAGCACAAGTGTGGACGAGCAAACGCCAACGCGGACGCCTTGTCGAGAAACCCGCCGGAGGTTTGCCTCCCTGTAAGAAAGCGTCAAGAGGAAGCTGACGAAGAAGCAGAAGAGCCGCGACCTAAGTGGAGAATTTTCCCCTCTTCGTCGACGGACGACTCACTGATTTACGATCCGCGACCGAAGGAGAAGAAGCGTCCGGGATCGCCGTTACAATCGCCGGAACGGAAAAGAATATCTCTGTTTCGAGACCCCGACACGTCGGTGGACTCGCCTCCCCGCTCGAACACGCCCCCGGGAGACCGAGTCGTCGACACGCAAGAACCCCAACAGTCGACGCGACTCGAAGAACCAGCAGAGGAAGACGTCGAAGTTCAACCCGGGAACTGGCTGGAGCAATTTCCCGATTCTGAGGGGGAAGGGGACGACCTAATCGTCGACGCTTCACCCACGATCGACACGACGGAAGACACCAACGTGTTCCCGTACACGCGCAGTCCGGCGTACGTTATCAGGGAAGTCCGAGACTCGTTACCAAAACTGAAGGACCACAAAGTCATATTCATCGATATGCGCACGATCGGGCCTCTTAACGTCCTACATCGATTTGACGCTCGAACGCGCCCGTCTGAAGACCGAGCAGGGCAAATACCTCATAGCCCTGCCGGTGAAGGAAAACCCGAGAACGCGTATAGAACCCCAAAACGTACAGGGCTGTTTGTCCTCGTTGCTGGACGTGATCAGAGAAAGGGATCTAGGATCGTTCTCCATCGCTCGAACCGAGACTCTGGACGAAGTACCATGGCGATACGTAATGAACGAACTTAAGAAAGTATTCCACGACGAGAACGTTCGGATCACCATTTGCACGGGAGAAGTGACCGTTCCGCCACCAGAGGCCAGACAATACATCATCGAGGAGAAACACGCGTCGGCATCGGGAGGACACAAAGGGGTGACAAAAACCTACCACAGGATAAGGCAACTGTACAATTGGGACAACATGAAGAAGGAAATCCAACAATTCGTGAGAGAGTGCAAGGAGTGCCAACTGAAAAAACTCACGAGAATCAAGACCAAACAACCTATGATACTGACCGATACGCCCGGCAAAGCGTTCGACAAAGTCAGTATGGACATCGTCGGACCCTTGCCTAGCACCAAAAAGGGCAACAAATACATACTAACCATGCAGGATCTACTACCCAAATATTCCCTAGCCATACCTCTCGAACGAACCACATCTGCGGACATCGCGGACGCGTTCGTTAAAAATCTTATCTGCCGTTTCGGATCGCCCCGAGCGATCCTGACCGACCAAGGAACGAATTTTACATCCTCATTGATGAAGAATGTGGCAAAGAAATTTCACATAAAACATTACGTCACGTCGGCGTATCATCCGCAGAGCAACGGTTCCATCGAGAGGTCTCACCACGTATTAGTGGAGTATCTGAAGCAGTACATAAACAACGGTCGTAACAGCTGGGACGACTGGTTGGAGCTGGCAATGTTTTCGTACAACACGTCGGTACACGAGGGAACCAGATTCTCGCCGCACGAATTAGTGTTTGGGCAAATAGCCAGGGAACCCGCGAGCGAAAAACCAATCAGCGAGAATCTGGAGCCAACGTACGCGGACTACCTGCGGGATCTCTACTATAAGATCGACGACGTTCAAGCGAAAGCTCGCGACAACCTTCAGCTCGCGAAGATCAGATCGAAAGAATACTACGATCGGGCAATAAACCCGCAGAACTTTAAAACAGGAGACCTGGTGTACATGATCCGGGAACCCCGAAAGGGAAAATTCGCGGACCAATACACCGGTCCACACAAAGTCATCGAGATACTATCTAATCAGAACGTCAAAATCTCCATCGACGGTAGTCCGCGAACAGTACATATGAATAAACTGAAGCTAGCGTATCTGAAAAATAGAATGTAAGCGATCGATCGGCCGACGGCGCGAGGAGATTCCTTCGAGAAGCGCGCACTCAACGCGTGACAATGCAATTTGCAGAATGAAAATCCCCTGCGAATTTTTGGAAGAGGAGGTCGAGGACCAAGAGTTCCAAGGCCCGTGGGACGGGGTCCTTCCTGCGACCCATCCCCAGGCTTACGGCGAGCTGTCGGAATTATATTGCATGACGATAAACAGAGATACGGTTTGCATATACGTGCGGACCGGGAGACGAGTGTGCGTGCCCTGTTACGCGAAACTGCCACCCGTGGTCCAACAAACGTACCAGCCAGGAGGCTGGCACAATCTGTGCAACCACGACGCCACACTGCCCATCGCCAACTGCATCCTGTGCAACGAGAACTTCGTCGTCGTGAAACCGGCACAGGAATGCACCGAATGTATCGAGACGTACTTCGAAATGTCCACTTCGGAGGAATGGGCGGTGCAAACGGGGCGCGTCATTGACGTGATCACGCGATGGTGAATTGACGAGCGCCCCGAGGAGTTTGCCGCGGGGCAATGGGTACTTGGGAAGACGGTAAAGTCGCTGATGTCGATCGATCGAGACGTTTCACCCCGCGTAATTAGAGAGTAATGGGTACTCGCGTATAGTCCCTACAAACGCGAATTCTAGTAATAAAGCGAGTGCGGTAATGTAAAGAATCGTTTCTTTGTTTTGTTTCTTTGTACAGGAATTCACCATGTTCCTATGTATGTTAATGTTGATTTGCGCTCGAGTTGCCTGGGCTCTCGTCGGTTACGATTGCAACGGACAACATCTGAACGTAACTACGGTGTCGCTCAATTCGATCGGGGATTGCGACATCACACCAATCAAGACACAGTCTCGAGAAGTCTACATTCAGCTGCTTCAACTCTCGGAATTCAACTACGCACCGGTCATTTCGTGTAGAATCGAAATATCAAGAATAGTGTACCACTGCGGCATGCACTCGCACATCTCCGCTGTCCACAACGGCCTGAACGAATATCTCGAGGACATAACCGACCAACAATGCAAGCGCATGCACGATTACGGCTCGTTCTCCTTGGGAAACAACGGCTACATAACCGGACTGACGGTAAACAAAACTACAACTCGAACGTTTACCATGGCTGGGACTTTGACGAACGACGGCCGTTGCACCGGCGCCCAATTCTCCGACCCCTACGGAACTTGGGAAAGCGTCGTGGTGCAAGCGGTGGCTAAATTTTCGATTAAATCCGCCAACGTCCCGGTACGAATGGACGCCGACAAGATCATTCTAAAATCAGGAACCATCTGCAGTTTCCAAAGCGGATTCTGCCTGGACAGCGAGAATGGACACACCTTCTGGAGTCCTTTCCCGCCGTCGTCTTGTAAATTCGACCGATACGACGTGCTATACGAGGGTATCGCGTCCAAAATTACCGAAGAAGACAAGCAGCAAACCGACTCACCGGCCAATGCTCTTACCACGCAAGACATAACGTTCGCTCTCTCCAAGGTGGGCGAACAACACTTGTGCGGCTACACCCTCTCGCAAACGGAACATCCGAAACTGTTCATACTGGAAACCACCAGAGAGCGAACATTCACGCAACCGAAGAAACTACCGGTTGAAAATTTAGACATTTTCACGTACATAAATTCTAAATTCGTATACGTCGAGAGACACGTAAAAACGCAAATGACGACGTTGTATCAAAATTTATTGAAGCAACGATGTCTCCTGGAGCAGCAAGTGCTGAGCAACGCTCTCGCAGTGGCCACTTTGAAACCGGACGAATTCGCCTACACCGTCATGAAGTCCCCGGGACACATGGCGTTAACAGCCGGTGAAGTCATCCACATCATCAAATGCGTACCGGTACAAGTCAGGGTGAGACATTCGAACGAATGTTACACAGAATTGCCAGTTTGGCACGGAAACCGTTCGGCGTATATCACGCCGAAATCCCACATTCTTACCGCTCACAGGACACAGAGAGAATGCAGTCACGTCCTCCCCGTGATGTACGTGATCAATCAAGCCTGGCATCGAATCTCCCCTCGGCCGGTCGAGGTAGGCCAGCCGCACGTGCTACACCCCATGACGCGAACAAATTGGCGTTACACCGCCCCGGCAACACTCGCCACCAGCGGTATTTACACGCAAGGAGACTTGGAAAACTTGCGAGACCACATCATGTTCCCGGCCGAAAAGGCGGCGGTTTTGAACACGATCGTCAGGGGAGCGACGGGAAAGGGCGTGGCGCAAGGATCGATATCCCTAACGAGCATGTTCGACGAGGAAACCATGGCAAAATTGGCCGAAGACGCAGTTTCACGCTTTTGGAATGGATTCATTACGTTTGGATCAGCCAGCGCAGGAATATTGGCAATATTCGTCCTGCTGAAATTCGTAAAAGCAGTTGCCGATACATTCATTCATGGATACCAGCTACACGCAATCTACGGATGCGGTTTCCAACTCATCGGTGCTGTGTGGAGTTCTCTGTCGCACCTCTTGATCCGGAAAGGCGAAAGAAGCAGACAATACGCGGCATCCCGCGACGTGGAAGCTTTTGACCAAGGAACAACAACTACCGCTTCTCCACCGAAGCCAACACTCCGAGAGTTTAGACAAACCGTTCGCGAACTGGAGCAAATTTCCTCCAGAAATTTGCTTTCCAAGGGGGAAGGTGTCACGTCCCGGGATCCTCCGAAACGTGACGATCCGTAAGTGCAACGCGCACCAGAATCGACCCACTATATTGATACAGGGTATGTGGCCGTGGGGGCGCGAGTTTGCACTGCGGTGCGCAATTTTCGTCGTAAAATCACCGCTAAGACAAGGTCTCGATCTTGTTCCTGCCCGACTTCTGCCCGGTGGTCTTAATGTCAACGTGAAGGGGGTCGGGAAGGCGCGAGGCAACGGCGGGACTAACTATGACTTACTTATGGTAACCCAAACCTTTTTTTTTTTTTTTTTTTTTTTTTACGTGTGGGAAATCTTACATGAGACACCCCGGCCACTGGGGAGTGACCGGGGTAGTGTCGGATTCTTACCGACTAAAACCCACACGGTGGCCGTCCTAGGGCGACTAGGGAGGGCGCGTGGAACCCTGACGGACACGACCCCGCGCCCTCCCTTGCCGTGCCTCAAACTAAATAGGAGGCTCTTCCCGAGGAGAGTCAGAAGGACTCTCCTCCAATACACGTACAAACTAATACCCACAGCCGCATTGCGCAGCCACCACGCAATACGGCCCATCCCATGCCACGTGCAATGGCTGCCAGATCCCCCGTCCGACAGCCCGTGGTCCTCTAGTCGGGACGGAAGGTCCCGACGCTACTTCCCCCGGGGACCCAATTCAGGCAGGCAGAGGCAACAGACGCCTGCGCCTGCGCCTCCTCCTCCCGACGTCACCTCTCGCACGAGCGGGGTCCGCCCGCTCCCTGGCCCTCTCCGCCGCCTCCTTCTGCATCATAACGTCCTCGCAGAAGGAGGCCAGGGCGCTCCAAGCCGCCCGGTCGTCCAAGATGACGGGGACGACCGCCGCCAGCGACAGGTCGGGACCCACCGCTCGCCTCAGGACTCGCCGCTCCGCAGCCCACGCCGGACACTCCTCCAGGGTGTGCTGCGCCGAGTCCGTCTCCTCGTCGCAGTGCCAGCACTGCGCCGTCTCCTCCCTCCGGATGCGCTGCAGGTACTCCCCGAAGCACCCGTGCCCGGAGAGCACCTGAGTCATCCGGTAGGTCAGCCTGCCCCACGTCCTGCCGAGCCACTTCTCCAAACTCGGCAGGACCGCCCCGACGACGCGTCGGCCCGCCCCGGTCGATCCAGCGAGCCGAGCCCTCCACTCGGAGACGGCGCGCCGCCGAGACCGAAGCAACCCGGAGGACGGAGTCGTACGCGAGGTCCCACAGCAACGGGCCCAGGACCGACCCCTGCGGGACCCCGCTATCCACGATCCTCTCCTCCACCCCGCTCCTGCCCGGGTACTCAATACACCTGCCGGACAGGTAGGACCCGATTACCCTTCTCAGATAAGGGGGCACCCGATGGTGGACTAGCGCCCCCCTTATCTCTTCCCAGGGCACGGAGTTGAAGGCGTTGACGATGTCGAGCGATACCGCCAACACAACCCCGCCCCTTCCAGTGGCTTCCCCCGCCAGAGACCGGACGCGCGCAGCAGCGTCCAAGGTCGAACGTCCCCGGCGGAAGCCGAATTGACTGTCATCCAAATCGGGTCCCACCCCGGAAAGATGCTCGGTCACGCGGCGCGCGATGATCCTCTCGAGCATCTTCCCGATCTCGTCCAGCAGGCATATCGGCCTGTAGGCGGACGGCTCCTCCGCGGGCCTCCCCTCCTTCCTCAGGAGGACCAGCCTCCCTCTCTTCCACAAGGAGGGGAATTCCCCGGTCCGCAGACAGGCGTCGAACGCCCGCCTCAGCCTGTCCCCGAGGATGGACACGGCCCAGGCCAACACTCTGCCCGGAACCCCGTCCGGACCGGGCGCCGTGCGCCGGGACGTCATCTTCCGGACGGCCGCCCCGATCTCCCCGTCCGTCACCTCCAGCTCGGCGGGCCAGTCCGAAGTGCCCACCACTCCGGGCATCAGGCAGGACTCACCACCCCCATTACCGGCCAAGGGGAACAGGGCGTCCAGAACGCCTCCCAGCAGCCGGGGATCCATCGTCTGCGTCAGGGGGGGCGTCCATGGTCGCAGCTTGCCCATGACCAGGCGGTACGGACGCCCCCACGGCTCCACGTCCAGTGTCCCGAGGAGCTCGCGCCAGGCGCCGACCTTGGCGGCAGCGACGGCGCGTTGCAGGGCCACCCGCGCCTCCCTATAAGCCCCGTACGGGAGAGCAGCCGCTCCAACCACGCCACGCCTCCGGCGGCGCGCCCTCGTGTACCGGCGCCGCGCGCGGATGCAGATCGCTCTCAGATCCTCGATCTCGCGCGACCACCAATACACGGGCGGTCTTCGCGGCGGGACGTCCCGGGGCATGGCAACGTCGCACACCGCCCTCAACGAGCCCCGGAACCACCTCGCCACCCCCTCTCCGCTAACCGGTCCAGCCGGAGCAACCCCGGACCACGCGACGGCGTGAAGCGCCGCCGCCAGGGCATCCCTGTTGATCCTGCCGAGCGCCCATCTCGGCGGCGGGGAGGCTGCCCTCCCCCCAGGCCGGGCCCGCGCGGCGGACACACCGCCGCCGGTGGCCACCTCCATGATGATGTGGAGGTGGTCGGACAAGGTCTCGACGTGCTCGGCCACTCTCCAGCCCGATATCTTCCGTACGGCAGCAGGTGTGGCCCACGTAAGGTCCACGATGGACGTACCCTGCCACCGCACGCACGTCGCCACCGACCCGCGATTCCCAGCTTGAGGTCCAGCCCCGCCGCCCAGCCCAGCAGCACGTCGCCCTTGGCGCTCGTCCGGGGAGAGCCCCACGCCGTGGCGTGAGCGTTGAAATCGCCCAACACCACGACCGGCCGGGGAAGGCACCGCGCCACACACGCCCCCACCTGGTCTTGGAAGGCCCCGAACGCCAGGGCGCGCATGCTAGGCGACACGTACACGCCCACCACCGCCGTGTCCCCCCACAGTGCGGCGACGAACCCATCGCCGCGTTCCAGCAGGGTTGCCGGCGTTACGCGTCCTCCCCCTCCCCCCACTATCGCCACGGAGCCACGCGTGTCCCCCATCTACGAAGTGGAGGGGGTAACGGGGACCGCATATGGCTCCGCGACGACCGCCAGCCCTATATCCCACTCCCGCATGGTCTGCATGAGCAGATCCTGCGCTCCGCGGGAGTGGTTTATGTTGGTCTGGAGCAGCCTGGCACTGAAGGCTACTCCAGATCCATGCCCCCTTCCGTAGGGCAGTGTCCGACCGTGCGGTCAGGGCTCCTCTCCGCCGGCTCCTGAGCCGGACTCAGCTCAAGAGCCGACACTCGTGCCTCCACTTGCTCCGTGGTGTCCCGGTGCACAACCTCCAGTTCCATGGCCGCCGGCGCCGGCGCGGCCGGTGCTGGTGCTGCCGGTGCCGGCGCCGCCGGAAGAGCAGGCCTCGGTGCCGGACCCGGCTCCCTCCTCCCTCTTCTCCCTCCAGGCTTGCAGGGAGCGCACGAAGGAGCCCCCAGCCTGTGCCCAGCCGGTCGCCCCAGGTCGCTGCACACGGGGCATCTCGGGGCAGCCGAGCACTTGCTGGCCCGGTGACCGCCATCCCCGCACCTGTAGCACCGATCGCTCCTGTCGGTGCCGCTGGTGCACCCGCTCCTCGTGTGCCCAACCTCCAGGCACCTGAAGCACTGGAGCGGGCGCGTTTGGAGGGGCTCCACGGACACGCTGCACCACCCGACGGTGATTCGCCCCGCCCTCATCACCCGGTGTGCCGCCTCCAGCGGGCATCGGACCCACGCGGCTCCTCGTCCCAGCGGGTTGAAGGCGATATCGCCCACCCTCACGTTTCCCACTGGGCAGCCACCGGCCACCGCCACCGCCGCCGCCACCTCTTGGGGCCTGGAGGACACATCCAGCCCCCGCACCCTCAATTCCCCGGTCTTACTGGGCCTGGAGACTCTCACCCCCGAGCCCTCCAGGACTCCCGCCATCCTGTCGGCCAGTTGTTGGGCCTTCTCCTGGCCACCGGGTCCCCGAATCTCCAGGATAAGCCCGCCGGTCTTCGACGTCTTGGGCCTAACCCCGTCGATCCCAATCTCGGCCAGGCTTATTTTCTCCCTGGCCGCCGCCATCGCCTGCGCGTACGTCAGTCTGGCGTCCGACGGAGCCGTCAGCGTGACGACGGCCGTCCTCGGGGGCCGCTGGAGAATCCGCGCCCCTTTCTTCGGCCGTCGCCCCTCCGTCCCGTCGTTGCCCCTGGCGCCCGCACCCGGCGGCGGCGCACGCCTCTGTCGCGACGCCTTCCCGCGCGTCGGCTGTTGAACCGGGGGGGAGGAGACCGTTGTCGTTCGTCTCCCCTTCTTCTTCTCCTTCCTGAGGGCAGCCCTGCTCCTGGCTACCCTCCATTCTTCCCCAGCTGTCCTGACCGGCGCCACGCCCATGGGCATCCGGGGCGCCGCAACCGGAGCCGCAGGTTGCGACCCAGGGGGCGACGGCGCAGCACCCTCCGCGCGTAGCTCGCCCCCGCCACCAGCCTGGGCGGCAGAAGCAACCGCCGCGAGGAGCCTCCTCTCCATGGCAGCCATTTCCATCCTCACCATGGCTGCCACCTTCTCCTGAAGGGGGCTCCCCTCCCTCTGCCGGGAAAGATCTTTCGGCGAGGGGGATCCGGATACAGAGGACAAAGGCAACGGCAACGGCGCACTCACCGGTTGCAGGGGGGGGCCGCCGCGGTTGCCGCCGTTCTTCCCCCTCCACACCCTCCCCGGTGCCCGCCAGACGCCGCTGCTCGCGACGAATCCCCTCCATTCGCGCCGCAACCGTCGCCCCGGTGATCCGGACTGCTGCACTCCCTGCCCCTCCGGCAGTCTTCGCGCCGGTCGGTCCGGGCACAGCCTGCGCGCCGTTCGCCACGATGCTGGCAGCCCCCCTGCGCAGCTCCTTATGCAGGTCGACCAGCTCCTTCTTGGCGTCGCGCAGCTCGGCCCTCAGCTGCGCATTTTCCGTTTCCAGCCACTGTGCCTCCACGGAGCTGGAGGAGCGCTGCACAAGCTCGGTGACGGCCGCCGAGGTCTCCCTGGCTGCCACCCGCAAGGCGTGAACGAAGCAGCCCTTCAGGTTCCTGGAGGCCGAGGATATCTTCTCGACCTCCCTCATATGTCCCAGGACAGCGCCGCCCAGTCCACCCGTCGCCTCCGTTTGCATCTCGCGGCGCAAATCCTCCGCTCTCGGCAGGGCTCGCTCCGAACTCCTGCAGAACCCCGACTTGGTCGCGATCCCGCGCTGCCCTGCGGTCCCCGCATCCGAGTCGCAGGTAGAGGCTCGTCCTCCGATGTCTCCCCGCCTCGGAGAATCCGAGGAGACCCAAACCCTGGGTCTCTTCCTGGGTTTCTTCCCCCTCCCGTTTGTCCTATTTCCTCCTCGGACGCTCGATCCAGAGACCGAGTGCGATTCCGGTACGCCTTCAGGATCGCTCCTCCTCTCGCCAGTAGTCATAGAGTGTACAGTGGCCTGGTCTTCCACCACTGACACTCCGCAGTCGTAAGATAACGACGAAGCAGGGGCCTGCTTAACCACCCCCGCAACGCCGGGCCTGGAGGTTCCGAGGCCTCCTGAGCAGTAATGTTCAATTCCGTTCGTTGTGTCTGTCATAATAATTTTTTTAAAAACTCCGCTCTTGCCCGTTTCGTCGAAAGATCCAGTCCTGTTACCACTCACTCTTTCGCCCCCTGCCCCAGCTATGCTGGTGCAGGGGAACCAGGGAGCCCCACGAGGAGGTGAGGTGAGTGGATTTAGCCGGATTGGGCCCACCAACTTCACCGAAGTTCTCCGCACCTGACCGCAATAGGCGCAGCCCCGATATAGGAGAACATGAGTTCCATCGGGGTTTCGACCCGGCGGGGACGCCGCCAGGAAGTCCCGCACCAGCTTCTGCTCCCCAAACTAACTCAAACCTAACCTAAACCCAACCAAAACTCGTGTGCAGCATAACACCGACCTGACCGACACAACCACCCAATATAATCCAAACCAGACCCAACCGATGGCAATTCCCAAATTGTCACAAAGTAGCCAATCCATCTCGCTATTACCCGTAACTAATAAAAATGTATGTTACCATAGGCAGTTCTCTACCACACATCGACGTACGGCCACACACACACACACACTGATAATTGTCCTGATGGTAGCATTAAGTCTAAGCAACTTCTTAAGTTAAGAAACCAGGGGTAAACGTGAGTATGCTGACTCACCTATGATAAGATAGATTATAAGAATACGTAGATTAAGAACCGTGACGAATCAGGGTGTGCAAACCAATCCGTGTTTGTCCTTTCAAGTTAAGGACAAGCACGGAAAAGTTCTGACGACAATAGCGAAGGGATAGCGCTGTCTCCCACGTGGGCATTCCAGAGTCAAGGCCTGGGAAAGGATCGGGTAATAATCCGCTGAACAAGACGATATACCTCGATGCATCAGCATCCGTTCCCAGAGCGATAACAACTGTCGCTCAGGAATGCACACGTTGCAGAGATACGAAGCGCGAGAACCGTCGCGAGAGCGATAACAACTGTCGCTCAGGAATGCACACGTTGCAAGGATACGAAGCGCGAGAACCGTCGCGAGAGCGATAACAACTGTCGCTCAGGAATGCACACGTTGCAAGGATACGAAGCGCGAGAACCATCGCGAGGGCGATAACAACTGTCGCTCGGGAATGCACACGTTGCAGAAATACGAACCGCGAGAACCGTCGCGGAACAGTTGTTCCCAGGACGGTGGCCCCTGCTGCATCAGCATCTTCTGGCTGCGGCAGTAGGGGCTGCTGCATCAGCATCTTCTGGCTGCGGCAGTAGGGGCTGCTGCATCAGCACCTGGGAGGAATAAAAGACCGGAGCGAACGGTCGCAAGGCAGTTCAGTTCCAACCGAGAAGTTAGAAACATCAAGTTCTATACGACTGAAGTTCAATCCGGTAGTCTAACGGTGAAGTTCGACGAGTTCGTTGTAGTTGTGCCTGTAAGCGGCAAATCGTCAGCACGATCCACCATTTGTTACTCGTACTCTCAACTGTAGTCGACCGATAGGTAAAGGTGAGCATTAATAAACAGTAACAATTGACATTTCATCGGTCTTCCATTTTATACGAACAACTTACTACTCGCCGAATGTGTTCGGTAGATGCCCGCTGGAAATAGGCGAAGGCGTAGGAGAGGGGTCCAGTCGCGGCTCCGCCACAATATCAGGCGCCGGGAGCTGATCGCCGCCCGTCGCGTGCAATTGGCGCAAGAGACTGGGCCGTTGATCGACCTGACGTTAGATTCTCCACCGGCGCCAGTCGACCTGACGCTGGATTCTCCACGGGCGCCGATCGACTCGACAACCGCTGGCGCCGTTCCGTCCATCATCGACTTGACAGTAGGGGGTTCGCCCGAGCCCTCGACTTCGCGGGGTCCCTCCGCCCAAATACCCGTGTTGCCTTCCTCGCCTCACGCATCGCCTTTGTCCATCTCATACTCCCCCATCTCCCACGTATCCGAACAAACTCCGCAGCCCTTCGCTAGACGACAACTAGTTTACTCGTCATCCCCGGCTCAGACAACTACATCCTCGGTAGATTCAAGGGCAACCACGCCCGAATACTACCGGCCCTATATCGACCCCCCGGTCAGTCCCCCATCCCCGCAACAGCAACTCGACCCACCGGACAGCGACGAGGAGTGGCCACATCAACAGATTTATCCGAATTACCCGGGATATTATCCCGTATTTATTAGCGACCGGTTCCCTGGTCAACCAAACGTCCCCGAAGGCGAGCCGGTCCCGGAAGAGTATCATACGTTGTTATTTCAAACTATATTTCTCCGCGAGGAATAATGTAACAGCCTCCACTGTATTAAATAAGAAAAAAAAAGAAAGTGGACGTAAATATAACTCATAAACAATCGATACCAATTGTTTTCCTGACCCCACCGCATCTTAACGTCCCGATCCCGGTTGACTGTCCTAAGAGACCAGTCACAGATCGAAATTGCGAGCGTATCCTGTTGAAGATTTGGCGCACGTTCCCGTTGGGCAACACGGATCCCGACGAGGACGTAACACTTACCTAACGTTGATGCAAAACGATTGGAAACATCGAACATCACGTATTCGTGCAAATTATCGATAGAAAGATCGATTGCGGGAGCTGGGAAGTGAATCCTTACCTACCGTTGATGCAAAACGATTGGAAACATCGAACATTACGTATTCGTGCAAATTATCGATAGAAAGAACGATTGCGGGAGCTGGGAAGTGAATCCTTACCTACCGTCGATGCAAAACGATTGGATACATCGAACATCACGTATTCGTGCAAATTATCGATACAAAGAACGATTGCGGGAGCTGGGAAGTGAATCCTTACCTACCGTCGATGCAAAACGATTGGACACATCGAATAGCACGTATTCGTGCAAATTATCGATGGAAAGAACGATTGCGGGAGCCGGGAAGTGAATCCTTACCTAACGTTGATGCAAAACGATTGGAAACATCGAACATCACGTATTCGTGCAAATTATCGATAGAAAGAACGATTGCGGGAGCTGGGAAGTTAATCCTTACCTAACGTTGATGCAAAACGATTGCAAACATCGAACATTACGTATTCGTGCAAATTATCCATAGAAAGAACGTTTGCGGGAGCTGGGAAGTGAATACTTACCTACCGTTGATGCAAAACGATTGGAAACATCGAATAGCACGTATTCGTGCAAATTATCGATGGTAAGAACGATTGCGGGAGCCGGGAAGTGAATCCTTACCTACCGTTGATGCAAAACGATTGAAAACATCGAACATTACGTATTCGTGCTAATTATCGATAGAAACAACGATTGCGGGAGCTGGGAAGTGAATCCTTACCTACCGTCGATGCAAAACGATTGGAAACATCGAATAGCACGTATTCGTGCAAATTATCGATGGAAAGAACGATTGCGGGAGCCGGGAAGTGCATCCTTACCTAACGTTGATGCAAAACGATTGGAAACATCGAACATCACGTATTCGTGCCAATTATCCAATCGTTTTGCATCGACGGTAGGTAAGGATTCACTTCCCAGCTCCCGCAATGGTTCTTTCCATCGATAATTTGCACGAATACGTGCCATTCGATGTTTCCAATCGTTGTGCATCAACGGTAGGTAAGCATACCGTTGATGCAAAACGATTGGAAATTCCGAACATCACGTATTCGTGCAAATTATCGATAGAAAGAACGATTGCGGGAGCTGGGAAGTGAATCCTTACCTAACGTTGATGCAAAACGATTGGAAACATCGAATAGCACGTATTCGTGCAAATTATCGATGGAAAGAACGATTGCGGGAGCCGGGAAGTGAATCCTTACCTACCGTTGATGCAAAACGATTGAAAACATCGAACATTACGTATTCGTGCTAATTATCGATAGAAAGAACGATTGCGGGAGCTGGGAAGTGAATCCTTACCTAGCGTCGATGCAAAACGATTGGAAACCTCGAATAGCACGTATTCGTGCAAATTATCGATGGTAAGAACGATTGCGGGAGCCGGGAAGTGAATCCTTACCTACCGTTGATGCAAAACGATTGAAAACATCGAACATCACGTATTCGTGCAAATTATCGATAGAAAGAACGATTGCGGGAGCTGGGAAGTTAATCCTTACCTAACGTTGATGCAAAACGATTGCAAACATCGAACATTACGTATTCGTGCAAATTATCCATAGAAAGAACGTTTGCGGGAGCTGGGAAGTGAATACTTACCTACCGTTGATGCAAAACGATTGGAAACATCGAACATCACGTATTTGTGCAAATTATCGATAGAAAGAACGATTGCGGGAGCTGGGAAGTGAATCCTTACCTACAGTCGATGCAAAACGATTGCAAACATCGAACATTACGTATTCGTGCAAATTATCCATAGAAAGAACGTTTGCCGGAGCTGGGAAGTGAATACTTACCTACCGTTGATGCAAAACGATTGGAAACATCGAATAGCACGTATTCGTGCAAATTATCGATGGTAAGAACGATTGCGGGAGCCGGGAAGTGAATCCTTACCTAACGTTGATGCAAAACGATTGGAAACATCGAACATCACGTATTCGTGCAAATTATCCATAGAAAGAACGTTTGCGGGAGCTGAGAAGTGAATACTTACCTACCGTTGATGCAAAACGATTGGAAACATCGAATAGCACGTATTCGTGCAAATTGTCGATGGTAAGAACGATTGCGGGAGCCGGGAAGTGAATCCTTACCTAACGTTGATGCAAAACGATTGGAAACATCGAACATCACGTATTTGTGCAAATTATCGATAGAAAGAACGATTGCGGGAGCTGGGAAGTGAATCCTTACCTACAGTCGATGCAAAACGATTGAAAACATCGAACATTACGTATTCGTGCTAATTATCGATAGAAAGAACGATTGCGGGAGCTGGGAAGTGAATCCTTACCTACCGTCGATGCAAAACGATTGGAAACATCGAATAGCACGTACTCGTGCAAATTATCGATGGAAAGAACGATTGCGGGAGCCGGGAAGTGAATCCTTACCTAACGTTGATGCAAAACGATTGGAAACATCGAACATCACGTATTTGTGCAAATTATCGATAGAAAGAACGATTGCGGGAGCTGGGAAGTGAATCCTTACCTACAGTCGATGCAAAACGATTGAAAACATCGAACATTACGTATTCGTGCTAATTATCGATAGAAACAACGATTGCGGGAGCTGGGAAGTGAATCCTTACCTACCGTCGATGCAAAACGATTGGAAACATCGAATAGCACGTATTCGTGCAAATTATCGATGGAAAGAAAGATTGCGGGAGCCGGGAAGTGCATCCTTACCTAACGTTGATGCAAAACGATTGGAAACATCGAACATCACGTATTCGTGCCAATTATCCAATCGTTTTGCATCGACGGTAGGTAAGGATTCACTTCCCAGCTCCCGCAATGGTTCTTTCCATCGATAATTTGCACGAATACGTGCCATTCGATGTTTCCAATCGTTGTGCATCAACGGTAGGTAAGCATACCGTTGATGCAAAACGATTGGAAATTCCGAACATCACGTATTCGTGCAAATTATCGATAGAAAGAACGATTGCGGGAGCTGGGAAGTGAATCATTACCTAACGTTGATGCATAACGATTGGAAACATCGAATAGCACGTATTCGTGCAAATTATCGATGGAAAGAACGATTGCGGGAGCCGGGAAGTGAATCCTTACCTACAGTCGATGAAAAACAATTGCAAACATCGAACATTACGTATTCGTGCAAATTATCCATAGAAAGAACGATTGCGGGAGCTGGGAAGTGAATACTTACCTACCGTTGATGCAATACGATTGGAAACATCGAATAGCACGTATTCGTGCAAATTGTCGATGGTAAGAACGATTGCGGGAGCCGGGAAGTGAATCCTTACCTACCGTTGATGCAAAACGATTGAAAACATCGAACATTACGTATTCGTGCTAATTATCGATAGAAAGAACGATTGCGGGAGCTGGGAAGTGAATCCTTACCTACCGTCGATGCAAAACGATTGGAAACATCGAATAGCACGTATTCGTGCAAATTATCGATGGAAAGAACGATTGCGGGAGCCGGGAAGTGAATCCTTACCTAACGTTGATGCAAAACGATTGGAAACATCGAACATCACGTATTTGTGCAAATTATCGATAGAAAGAACGATTGCGGGAGCTGGGAAGTGAATCCTTACCTACAGTCGATGCAAAACGATTGCAAACATCGAATAGCACGTATTCGTGCAAATTATCGATGGTAAGAACGATTGCGGGAGCCGGGAAGTGAATCCTTACCTAACGTTGATGCAAAACGATTGGAAACATCGAACATCACGTATTCGTGCAAATTATCGATAGAAAGAACGATTGCGGGAGCTGGGAAGTAAATCCTTACCTAACGTTGATGCAAAACGATTGCAAACATCGAACATTACGTATTCGTGCAAATTATCCATAGAAAGAACGTTTGCGGGAGCTGGGAAGTGAATACTTACCTACCGTTGATGCAAAACGATTGGAAAGATCGAATAGCACGTATTCGTGCAAATTATCGATGGTAAGAACGATTGCGGGAGCCGGGAAGTGAATCCTTACCTACCGTTGATGCAAAACGATTGAAAACATCGAACATTACGTATTCGTGCTAATTATCGATAGAAACAACGATTGCGGGAGCTGGGAAGTGAATCCTTACCTACCGTCGATGCAAAACGATTGGAAACATCGAATAGCACGTATTCGTGCAAATTATCGATGGAAAGAACGATTGCGGGAGCCGGGAAGTGCATCCTTACCTAACGTTGATGCAAAACGATTGGAAACATCGAACATCACGTATTCGTGCCAATTATCCAATCGTTTTGCATCGACGGTAGGTAAGGATTCACTTCCCAGCTCCCGCAATGGTTCTTTCCATCGATAATTTGCACGAATACGTGCCATTCGATGTTTCCAATCGTTGTGCATCAACGGTAGGTAAGCATACCGTTGATGCAAAACGATTGGAAATTCCGAACATCACGTATTCGTGCAAATTATCGATAGAAAGAACGATTGCGGGAGCTGGGAAGTGAATCCTTACCTAACGTTGATGCAAAACGATTGGAAACATCGAATAGCACGTATTCGTGCAAATTATCGATGGAAAGAACGATTGCGGGAGCCGGGAAGTGAATCCTTACCTACCGTTGATGCAAAACGATTGAAAACATCGAACATTACGTATTCGTGCTAATTATCGATAGAAAGAACGATTGCGGGAGCTGGGAAGTGAATCCTTACGTACCGTCGATGCAAAACGATTGGAAACCTCGAATAGCACGTATTCGTGCAAATTATCGATGGTAA
The DNA here is from genome assembly GCA_963583965.1 of Nomada ferruginata. NCBI lineage: Eukaryota > Metazoa > Arthropoda > Insecta > Hymenoptera > Apidae > Nomada > Nomada ferruginata. Next base: position 4,954,420 of record OY757218.1, read on the forward strand.
GAACGATTGCGGGAGCCGGGAAGTGAATCCTTACCTACCGTTGATGCAAAACGATTGAAAACATCGAACATCACGTATTCGTGCAAATTATCGATAGAAAGAACGATTGCGGGAGCTGGGAAGTTAATCCTTACCTAACGTTGATGCAAAACGATTGCAAACATCGAACATTACGTATTCGTGCAAATTATCCATAGAAAGAACGTTTGCGGGAGCTGGGAAGTGAATACTTACCTACCGTTGATGCAAAACGATTGGAAACATCGAACATCACGTATTTGTGCAAATTATCGATAGAAAGAACGATTGCGGGAGCTGGGAAGTGAATCCTTACCTACAGTCGATGGAAAACGATTGCAAACATCGAACATTACGTATTCGTGCAAATTATCCATAGAAAGAACGTTTGCCGGAGCTGGGAAGTGAATACTTACCTACCGTTGATGCAAAACGATTGGAAACATCGAATAGCACGTATTCGTGCAAATTATCGATGGTAAGAACGATTGCGGGAGCCGGGAAGTGAATCCTTACCTAACGTTGATGCAAAACGATTGGAAACATCGAACATCACGTATTCGTGCAAATTATCCATAGAAAGAACGTTTGCGGGAGCTGAGAAGTGAATACTTACCTACCGTTGATGCAAAACGATTGGAAACATCGAATAGCACGTATTCGTGCAAATTGTCGATGGTAAGAACGATTGCGGGAGCCGGGAAGTGAATCCTTACCTAACGTTGATGCAAAACGATTGGAAACATCGAACATCACGTATTTGTGCAAATTATCGATAGAAAGAACGATTGCGGGAGCTGGGAAGTGAATCCTTACCTACAGTCGATGCAAAACGATTGAAAACATCGAACATTACGTATTCGTGCTAATTATCGATAGAAAGAACGATTGCGGGAGCTGGGAAGTGAATCCTTACCTACCGTCGATGCAAAACGATTGGAAACATCGAATAGCACGTACTCGTGCAAATTATCGATGGAAAGAACGATTGCGGGAGCCGGGAAGTGAATCCTTACCTAACGTTGATGCAAAACGATTGGAAACATCGAACATCACGTATTTGTGCAAATTATCGATAGAAAGAACGATTGCGGGAGCTGGGAAGTGAATCCTTACCTACAGTCGATGCAAAACGATTGAAAACATCGAACATTACGTATTCGTGCTAATTATCGATAGAAACAACGATTGCGGGAGCTGGGAAGTGAATCCTTACCTACCGTCGATGCAAAACGATTGGAAACATCGAATAGCACGTATTCGTGCAAATTATCGATGGAAAGAAAGATTGCGGGAGCCGGGAAGTGCATCCTTACCTAACGTTGATGCAAAACGATTGGAAACATCGAACATCACGTATTCGTGCCAATTATCCAATCGTTTTGCATCGACGGTAGGTAAGGATTCACTTCCCAGCTCCCGCAATGGTTCTTTCCATCGATAATTTGCACGAATACGTGCCATTCGATGTTTCCAATCGTTGTGCATCAACGGTAGGTAAGCATACCGTTGATGCAAAACGATTGGAAATTCCGAACATCACGTATTCGTGCAAATTATCGATAGAAAGAACGATTGCGGGAGCTGGGAAGTGAATCATTACCTAACGTTGATGCATAACGATTGGAAACATCGAATAGCACGTATTCGTGCAAATTATCGATGGAAAGAACGATTGCGGGAGCCGGGAAGTGAATCCTTACCTACAGTCGATGAAAAACAATTGCAAACATCGAACATTACGTATTCGTGCAAATTATCCATAGAAAGAACGATTGCGGGAGCTGGGAAGTGAATACTTACCTACCGTTGATGCAATACGATTGGAAACATCGAATAGCACGTATTCGTGCAAATTGTCGATGGTAAGAACGATTGCGGGAGCCGGGAAGTGAATCCTTACCTACCGTTGATGCAAAACGATTGAAAACATCGAACATTACGTATTCGTGCTAATTATCGATAGAAAGAACGATTGCGGGAGCTGGGAAGTGAATCCTTACCTACCGTCGATGCAAAACGATTGGAAACATCGAATAGCACGTATTCGTGCAAATTATCGATGGAAAGAACGATTGCGGGAGCCGGGAAGTGAATCCTTACCTAACGTTGATGCAAAACGATTGGAAACATCGAACATCACGTATTTGTGCAAATTATCGATAGAAAGAACGATTGCGGGAGCTGGGAAGTGAATCCTTACCTACAGTCGATGCAAAACGATTGCAAACATCGAATAGCACGTATTCGTGCAAATTATCGATGGTAAGAACGATTGCGGGAGCCGGGAAGTGAATCCTTACCTAACGTTGATGCAAAACGATTGGAAACATCGAACATCACGTATTCGTGCAAATTATCGATAGAAAGAACGATTGCGGGAGCTGGGAAGTAAATCCTTACCTAACGTTGATGCAAAACGATTGCAAACATCGAACATTACGTATTCGTGCAAATTATCCATAGAAAGAACGTTTGCGGGAGCTGGGAAGTGAATACTTACCTACCGTTGATGCAAAACGATTGGAAACATCGAATAGCACGTATTCGTGCAAATTATCGATGGTAAGAACGATTGCGGGAGCCGGGAAGTGAATCCTTACCTACCGTTGATGCAAAACGATTGAAAACATCGAACATTACGTATTCGTGCTAATTATCGATAGAAACAACGATTGCGGGAGCTGGGAAGTGAATCCTTACCTACCGTCGACGCAAAACGATTGGAAACATCGAATAGCACGTATTCGTGCAAATTATCGATGGAAAGAACGATTGCGGGAGCCGGGAAGTGCATCCTTACCTAACGTTGATGCAAAACGATTGGAAACATCGAACATCACGTATTCGTGCCAATTATCCAATCGTTTTGCATCGACGGTAGGTAAGGATTCACTTCCCAGCTCCCGCAATGGTTCTTTCCATCGATAATTTGCACGAATACGTGCCATTCGATGTTTCCAATCGTTGTGCATCAACGGTAGGTAAGCATACCGTTGATGCAAAACGATTGGAAATTCCGAACATCACGTATTCGTGCAAATTATCGATAGAAAGAACGATTGCGGGAGCTGGGAAGTGAATCCTTACCTAACGTTGATGCAAAACGATTGGAAACATCGAATAGCACGTATTCGTGCAAATTATCGATGGAAAGAACGATTGCGGGAGCCGGGAAGTGAATCCTTACCTAACGTTGATGCAAAACGATTGGAAACATCGAACATCACGTATTTGTGCAAATTATCGATAGAAAGAACGATTGCGGGAGCTGGGAAGTGAATCCTTACCTACAGTCGATGCAAAACGATTGCAAACATCGAATAGCACGTATTCGTGCAAATTATCGATGGTAAGAACGATTGCGGGAGCCGGGAAGTGAATCCTTACCTAACGTTGATGCAAAACGATTGGAAACATCGAACATCACGTATTCGTGCAAATTATCGATAGAAAGAACGATTGCGGGAGCTGGGAAGTAAATCCTTACCTAACGTTGATGCAAAACGATTGCAAACATCGAACATTACGTATTCGTGCAAATTATCCATAGAAAGAACGTTTGCGGGAGCTGGGAAGTGAATACTTACCTACCGTTGATGCAAAACGATTGGAAAGATCGAATAGCACGTATTCGTGCAAATTATCGATGGTAAGAACGATTGCGGGAGCCGGGAAGTGAATCCTTACCTACCGTTGATGCAAAACGATTGAAAACATCGAACATTACGTATTCGTGCTAATTATCGATAGAAACAACGATTGCGGGAGCTGGGAAGTGAATCCTTACCTACCGTCGATGCAAAACGATTGGAAACATCGAATAGCACGTATTCGTGCAAATTATCGATGGAAAGAACGATTGCGGGAGCCGGGAAGTGCATCCTTACCTAACGTTGATGCAAAACGATTGGAAACATCGAACATCACGTATTCGTGCCAATTATCCAATCGTTTTGCATCGACGGTAGGTAAGGATTCACTTCCCAGCTCCCGCAATGGTTCTTTCCATCGATAATTTGCACGAATACGTGCCATTCGATGTTTCCAATCGTTGTGCATCAACGGTAGGTAAGCATACCGTTGATGCAAAACGATTGGAAATTCCGAACATCACGTATTCGTGCAAATTATCGATAGAAAGAACGATTGCGGGAGCTGGGAAGTGAATCCTTACCTAACGTTGATGCAAAACGATTGGAAACATCGAATAGCACGTATTCGTGCAAATTATCGATGGAAAGAACGATTGCGGGAGCCGGGAAGTGAATCCTTACCTACCGTTGATGCAAAACGATTGAAAACATCGAACATTACGTATTCGTGCTAATTATCGATAGAAAGAACGATTGCGGGAGCTGGGAAGTGAATCCTTACGTACCGTCGATGCAAAACGATTGGAAACCTCGAATAGCACGTATTCGTGCAAATTATCGATGGTAAGAACGATTGCGGGAGCCGGGAAGTGAATCCTTACCTACCGTTGATGCAAAACGATTGAAAACATCGAACATCACGTATTCGTGCAAATTATCGATAGAAAGAACGATTGCGGGAGCTGGGAAGTTAATCCTTACCTAACGTTGATGCAAAACGATTGCAAACATCGAACATTACGTATTCGTGCAAATTATCCATAGAAAGAACGTTTGCGGGAGCTGGGAAGTGAATACTTACCTACCGTTGATGCAAAACGATTGGAAACATCGAACATCACGTATTTGTGCAAATTATCGATAGAAAGAACGATTGCGGGAGCTGGGAAGTGAATCCTTACCTACAGTCGATGGAAAACGATTGCAAACATCGAACATTACGTATTCGTGCAAATTATCCATAGAAAGAACGTTTGCCGGAGCTGGGAAGTGAATACTTACCTACCGTTGATGCAAAACGATTGGAAACATCGAATAGCACGTATTCGTGCAAATTATCGATGGTAAGAACGATTGCGGGAGCCGGGAAGTGAATCCTTACCTAACGTTGATGCAAAACGATTGGAAACATCGAACATCACGTATTCGTGCAAATTATCCATAGAAAGAACGTTTGCGGGAGCTGAGAAGTGAATACTTACCTACCGTTGATGCAAAACGATTGGAAACATCGAATAGCACGTATTCGTGCAAATTGTCGATGGTAAGAACGATTGCGGGAGCCGGGAAGTGAATCCTTACCTAACGTTGATGCAAAACGATTGGAAACATCGAACATCACGTATTTGTGCAAATTATCGATAGAAAGAACGATTGCGGGAGCTGGGAAGTGAATCCTTACCTACAGTCGATGCAAAACGATTGAAAACATCGAACATTACGTATTCGTGCTAATTATCGATAGAAAGAACGATTGCGGGAGCTGGGAAGTGAATCCTTACCTACCGTCGATGCAAAACGATTGGAAACATCGAATAGCACGTACTCGTGCAAATTATCGATGGAAAGAACGATTGCGGGAGCCGGGAAGTGAATCCTTACCTAACGTTGATGCAAAACGATTGGAAACATCGAACATCACGTATTTGTGCAAATTATCGATAGAAAGAACGATTGCGGGAGCTGGGAAGTGAATCCTTACCTACAGTCGATGCAAAACGATTGAAAACATCGAACATTACGTATTCGTGCTAATTATCGATAGAAACAACGATTGCGGGAGCTGGGAAGTGAATCCTTACCTACCGTCGATGCAAAACGATTGGAAACATCGAATAGCACGTATTCGTGCAAATTATCGATGGAAAGAAAGATTGCGGGAGCCGGGAAGTGCATCCTTACCTAACGTTGATGCAAAACGATTGGAAACATCGAACATCACGTATTCGTGCCAATTATCCAATCGTTTTGCATCGACGGTAGGTAAGGATTCACTTCCCAGCTCCCGCAATGGTTCTTTCCATCGATAATTTGCACGAATACGTGCCATTCGATGTTTCCAATCGTTGTGCATCAACGGTAGGTAAGCATACCGTTGATGCAAAACGATTGGAAATTCCGAACATCACGTATTCGTGCAAATTATCGATAGAAAGAACGATTGCGGGAGCTGGGAAGTGAATCATTACCTACCGTTGATGCAAAACGATTGAAAACATCGAACATCACGTATTCGTGCAAATTATCGATAGAAAGAACGATTGCGGGAGCTGGGAAGTTAATCCTTACCTAACGTTGATGCAAAACGATTGCAAACATCGAACATTACGTATTCGTGCAAATTATCCATAGAAAGAACGTTTGCGGGAGCTGGGAAGTGAATACTTACCTACCGTTGATGCAAAACGATTGGAAACATCGAACATCACGTATTTGTGCAAATTATCGATAGAAAGAACGATTGCGGGAGCTGGGAAGTGAATCCTTACCTACAGTCGATGCAAAACGATTGCAAACATCGAACATTACGTATTCGTGCAAATTATCCATAGAAAGAACGTTTGCCGGAGCTGGGAAGTGAATACTTACCTACCGTTGATGCAAAACGATTGGAAACATCGAATAGCACGTATTCGTGCAAATTATCGATGGTAAGAACGATTGCGGGAGCCGGGAAGTGAATCCTTACCTAACGTTGATGCAAAACGATTGGAAACATCGAACATCACGTATTCGTGCAAATTATCCATAGAAAGAACGTTTGCGGGAGCTGAGAAGTGAATACTTACCTACCGTTGATGCAAAACGATTGGAAACATCGAATAGCACGTATTCGTGCAAATTGTCGATGGTAAGAACGATTGCGGGAGCCGGGAAGTGAATCCTTACCTAACGTTGATGCAAAACGATTGGAAACATCGAACATCACGTATTTGTGCGAATTATCGATAGAAAGAACGATTGCGGGAGCTGGGAAGTGAATCCTTACCTACAGTCGATGCAAAACGATTGAAAACATCGAACATTACGTATTCGTGCTAATTATCGATAGAAAGAACGATTGCGGGAGCTGGGAAGTGAATCCTTACCTACCGTCGATGCAAAACGATTGGAAACATCGAATAGCACGTACTCGTGCAAATTATCGATGGAAAGAACGATTGCGGGAGCCGGGAAGTGAATCCTTACCTAACGTTGATGCAAAACGATTGGAAACATCGAACATCACGTATTTGTGCAAATTATCGATAGAAAGAACGATTGCGGGAGCTGGGAAGTGAATCCTTACCTACAGTCGATGCAAAACGATTGAAAACATCGAACATTACGTATTCGTGCTAATTATCGATAGAAACAACGATTGCGGGAGCTGGGAAGTGAATCCTTACCTACCGTCGATGCAAAACGATTGGAAACATCGAATAGCACGTATCCGTGCAAATTATCGATGGAAAGAAAGATTGCGGGAGCCGGGAAGTGCATCCTTACCTAACGTTGATGCAAAACGATTGGAAACATCGAACATCACGTATTCGTGCCAATTATCCAATCGTTTTGCATCGACGGTAGGTAAGGATTCACTTCCCAGCTCCCGCAATGGTTCTTTCCATCGATAATTTGCACGAATACGTGCCATTCGATGTTTCCAATCGTTGTGCATCAACGGTAGGTAAGCATACCGTTGATGCAAAACGATTGGAAATTCCGAACATCACGTATTCGTGCAAATTATCGATAGAAAGAACGATTGCGGGAGCTGGGAAGTGAATCATTACCTAACGTTGATGCATAACGATTGGAAACATCGAATAGCACGTATTCGTGCAAATTATCGATGGAAAGAACGATTGCGGGAGCCGGGAAGTGAATCCTTACCTACAGTCGATGAAAAACAATTGCAAACATCGAACATTACGTATTCGTGCAAATTATCCATAGAAAGAACGATTGCGGGAGCTGGGAAGTGAATACTTACCTACCGTTGATGCAATACGATTGGAAACATCGAATAGCACGTATTCGTGCAAATTGTCGATGGTAAGAACGATTGCGGGAGCCGGGAAGTGAATCCTTACCTACCGTTGATGCAAAACGATTGAAAACATCGAACATTACGTATTCGTGCTAATTATCGATAGAAAGAACGATTGCGGGAGCTGGGAAGTGAATCCTTACCTACCGTCGATGCAAAACGATTGGAAACATCGAATAGCACGTATTCGTGCAAATTATCGATGGAAAGAACGATTGCGGGAGCCGGGAAGTGAATCCTTACCTAACGTTGATGCAAAACGATTGGAAACATCGAACATCACGTATTTGTGCAAATTATCGATAGAAAGAACGATTGCGGGAGCTGGGAAGTGAATCCTTACCTACAGTCGATGCAAAACGATTGCAAACATCGAATAGCACGTATTCGTGCAAATTATCGATGGTAAGAACGATTGCGGGAGCCGGGAAGTGAATCCTTACCTAACGTTGATGCAAAACGATTGGAAACATCGAACATCACGTATTCGTGCAAATTATCGATTGAAAGAACGATTGCGGGAGCTGGGAAGTAAATCCTTACCTAACGTTGATGCAAAACGATTGCAAACATCGAACATTACGTATTCGTGCAAATTATCCATAGAAAGAACGTTTGCGGGAGCTGGGAAGTGAATACTTACCTACCGTTGATGCAAAACGATTGGAAACATCGAATAGCACGTATTCGTGCAAATTATCGATGGAAAGAACGATTGCGGGAGCCGGGAAGTGCATCCTTACCTAACGTTGATGCAAAACGATTGGAAACATCGAACATTACGTATTCGTGCTAATTATCGATAGAAACAACGATTGCGGGAGCTGGGAAGTGAATCCTTACCTACCGTCGATGCAAAACGATTGGAAACATCGAATAGCACGTATTCGTGCAAATTATCGATGGAAAGAACGATTGCGGGAGCCGGGAAGTGCATCCTTACCTAACGTTGATGCAAAACGATTGGAAACATCGAACATCACGTATTGGTGCCAATTATCCAATCGTTTTGCATCGACGGTAGGTAAGGATTCACTTCCCAGCTCCCGCAATGGTTCTTTCCATCGATAATTTGCACGAATACGTGCCATTCGATGTTTCCAATCGTTGTGCATCAACGGTAGGTAAGCATACCGTTGATGCAAAACGATTGGAAATTCCGAACATCACGTATTCGTGCAAATTATCGATAGAAAGAACGATTGCGGGAGCTGGGAAGTGAATCATTACCTAACGTTGATGCATAACGATTGGAAACATCGAATAGCACGTATTCGTGCAAATTATCGATGGAAAGAACGATTGCGGGAGCCGGGAAGTGAATCCTTACCTACAGTCGATGAAAAACAATTGCAAACATCGAACATTACGTATTCGTGCAAATTATCCATAGAAAGAACGATTGCGGGAGCTGGGAAGTGAATACTTACCTACCGTTGATGCAAAACGATTGGAAACATCGAATAGCACGTATTCGTGCAAATTGTCGATGGTAAGAACGATTGCGGGAGCCGGGAAGTGAATCCTTACCTACCGTTGATGCAAAACGATTGAAAACATCGAACATTACGTATTCGTGCTAATTATCGATAGAAAGAACGATTGCGGGAGCTGGGAAGTGAATCCTTACCTACCGTCGATGCAAAACGATTGGAAACATCGAATAGCACGTATTCGTGCAAATTATCGATGGAAAGAACGATTGCGGGAGCCGGGAAGTGAATCCTTACCTAACGTTGATGCAAAACGATTGGAAACATCGAACATCACGTATTTGTGCAAATTATCGATAGAAAGAACGATTGCGGGAGCTGGGAAGTGAATCCTTACCTACAGTCGATGCAAAACGATTGCAAACATCGAATAGCACGTATTCGTGCAAATTATCGATGGTAAGAACGATTGGGGGAGCCGGGAAGTGAATCCTTACCTAACGTTGATGCAAAACGATTGGAAACATCGAACATCACGTATTCGTGCAAATTATCGATAGAAAGAACGATTGCGGGAGCTGGGAAGGAAATCCTTACCTAACGTTGATGCAAAACGATTGCAAACATCGAACATTACGTATTCGTGCAAATTATCCATAGAAAGAACGTTTGCGGGAGCTGGGAAGTGAATACTTACCTACCGTTGATGCAAAACGATTGGAAACATCGAATAGCACGTATTCGTGCAAATTATCGATGGTAAGAACGATTGCGGGAGCCGGGAAGTGAATCCTTACCTACCGTTGATGCAAAACGATTGAAAACATCGAACATTACGTATTCGTGCTAATTATCGATAGAAACAACGATTGCGGGAGCTGGGAAGTGAATCCTTACCTACAGTCGATGCAAAACGATTGCAAACATCGAATAGCACGTATTCGTGCAAATTATCGATGGTAAGAACGATTGCGGGAGCCGGGAAGTGAATCCTTACCTAACGTTGATGCAAAACGATTGGAAACATCGAACATCACGTATTCGTGCAAATTATCGATAGAAAGAACGATTGCGGGAGCTGGGAAGTAAATCCTTACCTAACGTTGATGCAAAACAATTGCAAACATCGAACATTACGTATTCGTGCAAATTATCCATAGAAAGAACGTTTGCGGGAGCTGGGAAGTGAATACTTACCTACCGTTGATGCAAAACGATTGGAAACATCGAATAGCACGTATTCGTGCAAATTATCGATGGTAAGAACGATTGCGGGAGCCGGGAAGTGAATCCTTACCTACCGTTGATGCAAAACGATTGAAAACATCGAACATTACGTATTCGTGCTAATTATCGATAGAAACAGCGATTGCGGGAGCTGGGAAGTGAATCCTTACCTACCGTCGATGCAAAACGATTGGAAACATCGAATAGCACGTATTCGTGCAAATTATCGATGGAAAGAACGATTGCGGGAGCCGGGAAGAGCATCCTTACCTAACGTTGATGCAAAACGATTGGAAACATCGAACATCACGTATTGGTGCCAATTATCCAATCGTTTTGCATCGACGGTAGGTAAGGATTCACTTCCCAGCTCCCGCAATGGTTCTTTCCATCGATAATTTGCACGAATACGTGTCATTCGATGTTTCCAATCGTTGTGCATCAACGGTAGGTAAGCATACCGTTGATGCAAAACGATTGGAAATTCCGAACATCACGTATTCGTGCAAATTATCGATAGAAAGAACGATTGCGGAAGCCGGGAAGTGAATCCTTACCTACAGTCGATGAAAAACAATTGCAAACATCGAACATTACGTATTCGTGCAAATTATCCATAGAAAGAACGATTGCGGGAGCTGGGAAGTGAATACTTACCTACCGTTGATGCAAAACGATTGGAAACATCGAATAGCACGTATTCGTGCAAATTGTCGATGGTAAGAACGATTGCGGGAGCCGGGAAGTGAATCCTTACCTACCGTTGATGCAAAACGATTGAAAACATCGAACATTACGTATTCGTGCTAATTATCGATAGAAAGAACGATTGCGGGAGCTGGGAAGTGAATCCTTACCTACCGTCGATGCAAAACGATTGGAAACATCGAATAGCACGTATTCGTGCAAATTATCGATGGAAAGAACGATTGCGGGAGCCGGGAAGTGAATCCTTACCTAACGTTGATGCAAAACGATTGGAAACATCGAACATCACGTATTTGTGCAAATTATCGATAGAAAGAACGATTGCGGGAGCTGGGAAGTGAATCCTTACCTACAGTCGATGCAAAACGATTGCAAACATCGAATAGCACGTATTCGTGCAAATTATCGATGGTAAGAACGATTGCGGGAGCCGGGAAGTGAATCCTTACCTAACGTTGATGCAAAACGATTGGAAACATCGAACATCACGTATTCGTGCAAATTATCGATAGAAAGAACGATTGCGGGAGCTGGGAAGTAAATCCTTACCTAACGTTGATGCAAAACGATTGCAAACATCGAACATTACGTATTCGTGCAAATTATCCATAGAAAGAACGTTTGCGGGAGCTGGGAAGTGAATACTTACCTACCGTTGATGCAAAACGATTGGAAACATCGAATAGCACGTATTCGTGCAAATTATCGATGGTAAGAACGATTGCGGGAGCCGGGAAGTGAATCCTTACCTACCGTTGATGCAAAACGATTGAAAACATCGAACATTACGTATTCGTGCTAATTATCGATAGAAACAACGATTGCGGGAGCTGGGAAGTGAATCCTTACCTACCGTCGATGCAAAACGATTGGAAACATCGAATAGCACGTATTCGTGCAAATTATCGATGGAAAGAACGATTGCGGGAGCCGGGAAGTGCATCCTTACCTAACGTTGATGCAAAACGATTGGAAACATCGAACATCACGTATTCGTGCCAATTATCCAATCGTTTTGCATCGACGGTAGGTAAGGATTCACTTCCCAGCTCCCGCAATGGTTCTTTCCATCGATAATTTGCACGAATACGTGCCATTCGATGTTTCCAATCGTTGTGCATCAACGGTAGGTAAGCATACCGTTGATGCAAAACGATTGGAAATTCCGAACATCACGTATTCGTGCAAATTATCGATAGAAAGAACGATTGCGGGAGCTGGGAAGTGAATCATTACCTAACGTTGATGCATAACGATTGGAAACATCGAATAGCACGTATTCGTGCAAATTATCGATGGAAAGAACGATTGCGGGAGCCGGGAAGTGAATCCTTACCTACAGTCGATGAAAAACAATTGCAAACATCGAACATTACGTATTCGTGCAAATTATCCATAGAAAGAACGATTGCGGGAGCTGGGAAGTGAATACTTACCTACCGTTGATGCAAAACGATTGGAAACATCGAATAGCACGTATTCGTGCAAATTGTCGATGGTAAGAACGATTGCGGGAGCCGGGAAGTGAATCCTTACCTACCGTTGATGCAAAACGATTGAAAACATCGAACATTACGTATTCGTGCTAATTATCGATAGAAAGAACGATTGCGGGAGCTGGGAAGTGAATCCTTACCTACCGTCGATGCAAAACGATTGGAAACATCGAATAGCACGTATTCGTGCAAATTATCGATGGAAAGAACGATTGCGGGAGCCGGGAAGTGAATCCTTACCTAACGTTGATGCAAAACGATTGGAAACATCGAACATCACGTATTTGTGCAAATTATCGATAGAAAGAACGATTGCGGGAGCTGGGAAGTGAATCCTTACCTACAGTCGATGCAAAACGATTGCAAACATCGAATAGCACGTATTCGTGCAAATTATCGATGGTAAGAACGATTGCGGGAGCCGGGAAGTGAATCCTTACCTAACGTTGATGCAAAACGATTGGAAACATCGAACATCACGTATTCGTGCAAATTATCGATAGAAAGAACGATTGCGGGAGCTGGGAAGTAAATCCTTACCTAACGTTGATGCAAAACGATTGCAAACATCGAACATTACGTATTCGTGCAAATTATCCATAGAAAGAACGTTTGCGGGAGCTGGGAAGTGAATACTTACCTACCGTTGATGCAAAACGATTGGAAACATCGAATAGCACGTATTCGTGCAAATTATCGATGGTAAGAACGATTGCGGGAGCCGGGAAGTGAATCCTTACCTACCGTTGATGCAAAACGATTGAAAACATCGAACATTACGTATTCGTGCTAATTATCGATAGAAACAACGATTGCGGGAGCTGGGAAGTGAATCCTTACCTACAGTCGATGCAAAACGATTGCAAACATCGAATAGCACGTATTCGTGCAAATTATCGATGGTAAGAACGATTGCGGGAGCCGGGAAGTGAATCCTTACCTAACGTTGATGCAAAACGATTGGAAACATCGAACATCACGTATTCGTGCAAATTATCGATAGAAAGAACGATTGCGGGAGCTGGGAAGTAAATCCTTACCTAACGTTGATGCAAAACGATTGCAAACATCGAACATTACGTATTCGTGCAAATTATCCATAGAAAGAACGTTTGCGGGAGCTGGGAAGTGAATACTTACCTACCGTTGATGCAAAACGATTGGAAACATCGAATAGCACGTATTCGTGCAAATTATCGATGGTAAGAACGATTGCGGGAGCCGGGAAGTGAATCCTTACCTACCGTTGATGCAAAACGATTGAAAACATCGAACATTACGTATTCGTGCTAATTATCGATAGAAACAGCGATTGCGGGAGCTGGGAAGTGAATCCTTACCTACCGTCGATGCAAAACGATTGGAAACGTCGAATAGCACGTATTCGTGCAAATTATCGATGGAAAGAACGATTGCGGGAGCCGGGAAGTGCATCCTTACCTAACGTTGATGCAAAACGATTGGAAACATCGAACATCACGTATTGGTGCCAATTATCCAATCGTTTTGCATCGACGGTAGGTAAGGATTCACTTCCCAGCTCCCGCAATGGTTCTTTCCATCGATAATTTGCACGAATACGTGCCATTCGATGTTTCCAATCGTTGTGCATCAACGGTAGGTAAGCATACCGTTGATGCAAAACGATTGGAAATTCCGAACATCACGTATTCGTGCAAATTATCGATAGAAAGAACGATTGCGGGAGCTGGGATGTGAATCCTTACCTAACGTTGATGCATAACGATTGGAAACATCGAATAGCACGTATTCGTGCAAATTATCGATGGAAAGAACGATTGCGGGAGCCGGGAAGTGAATCCTTACCTACAGTCGATGAAAAACAATTGCAAACATCGAACATTACGTATTCGTGCAAATTATCCATAGAAAGAACGTTTGCGGGAGCTGGGAAGTGAATACTTACCTACCGTTGATGCAAAACGATTGGAAACATCGAATAGCACGTATTCGTGCAAATTATCGATGGTAAGAACGTTTGCGGGAGCCGGGAAGTGAATCCTTACCTACAGTCGATGAAAAACAATTGCAAACATCGAACGTTACGTATTCGTGCAAATTATCCATAGAAAGAACGTTTGCGGGAGCTGGGAAGTGAATACTTACCTACCGTTGATGCAAAACGATTGGAAACATCGAATAGCACGTATTCGTGCAAATTATCGATGGTAAGAATGATTGCGGGAGCCGGGAAGTGAATCCTTACCTACCGTTGATGCATAACGATTGGAAACATCGAATAGCACGTATTCGTGCAAATTATCGATGGAAAGAACGATTGCGGGAGCCGGGAAGTGAATCCTTACCTACAGTCGATGAAAAACAATTGCAAACATCGAACATTACGTATTCGTGCAAATTATCCATAGAAAGAACGATTGCGGGAGCTGGGAAGTGAATACTTACCTACCGTTGATGCAAAACGATTGGAAACATCGAATAGCACGTATTCGTGCAAATTGTCGATGGTAAGAACGATTGCGGGAGCCGGGAAGTGGATCCTTACCTAACGTTGATGCAAAACGATTGGAAACATCGAACATCACGTATTCGTGCAAATTATCGATAGAAAGAACGATTGCGGGAGCTGGGAAGTGAATCCTTACCTAACGTTGATGCAAAACGATTGCAAACATCGAACATTACGTATTCGTGCAAATTATCCATAGAAAGAACGATTGCGGGAGCCGGGAAGTGCATCCTTACCTAACGTTGATGCAAAACGATTGGAAACATCGAACATCACGTATTCGTGCCAATTATCCAATCGTTTTGCATCGACGGTAGGTAAGGATTCACTTCCCAGCTCCCGCAATGGTTCTTTCCATCGATAATTTGCACGAATACGTGCCATTCGATGTTTCCAATCGTTGTGCATCAACGGTAGGTAAGCATACCGTTGATGCAAAACGATTGGAAATTCCGAACATCACGTATTCGTGCAAATTATCGATAGAAAGAACGATTGCGGGAGCTGGGAAGTGAATCCTTACCTAACGTTGATGCATAACGATTGGAAACATCGAATAGCACGTATTCGTGCAAATTATCGATGGAAAGAACGATTGCGGGAGCCGGGAAGTGAATCCTTACCTACAGTCGATGAAAAACAATTGCAAACATCGAACATTACGTATTCGTGCAAATTATCCATAGAAAGAACGATTGCGGGAGCTGGGAAGTGAATACTTACCTACCGTTGATGCAATACGATTGGAAACATCGAATAGCACGTATTCGTGCAAATTGTCGATGGTAAGAACGATTGCGGGAGCCGGGAAGTGAATCCTTACCTACCGTTGATGCACAACGATTGGAAACATCGAATGGCACGTATTCGTGGAAATTATCGATGGAAAGAACCATTGCGGGAGCTGGGAAGTGAATCCTTACCTACCGTCGATGCAAAACGATTGGAAACATCGAATAGCACGTATTCGTGCAAATTATCGATGGAAAGAACGATTGCGGGAGCCGGGAAGTGCATCCTTACCTAACGTTGATGCAAAACGATTGGAAACATCGAACATCACGTATTCGTGCCAATTATCCAATCGTTTTGCATCGACGGTAGGTAAGGATTCACTTCCCAGCTCCCGCAATGGTTCTTTCCATCGATAATTTGCACGAATACGTGCCATTCGATGTTTCCAATCGTTGTGCATCAACGGTAGGTAAGCATACCGTTGATGCAAAACGATTGGAAATTCCGAACATCACGTATTCGTGCAAATTATCGATAGAAAGAACGATTGCGGGAGCTGGGAAGTGAATCATTACCTAACGTTGATGCATAACGATTGGAAACATCGAATAGCACGTATTCGTGCAAATTATCGATGGAAAGAACGATTGCGGGAGCCGGGAAGTGAATCCTTACCTACAGTCGATGAAAAACAATTGCAAACATCGAACATTACGTATTCGTGCAAATTATCCATAGAAAGAACGATTGCGGGAGCTGGGAAGTGAATACTTACCTACCGTTGATGCAATACGATTGGAAACATCGAATAGCACGTATTCGTGCAAATTGTCGATGGTAAGAACGATTGCGGGAGCCGGGAAGTGAATCCTTACCTACCGTTGATGCAAAACGATTGAAAACATCGAACATTACGTATTCGTGCTAATTATCGATAGAAAGAACGATTGCGGGAGCTGGGAAGTGAATCCTTACCTACCGTCGATGCAAAACGATTGGAAACATCGAATAGCACGTATTCGTGCAAATTATCGATGGAAAGAACGATTGCGGGAGCCGGGAAGTGAATCCTTACCTAACGTTGATGCAAAACGATTGGAAACATCGAACATCACGTATTTGTGCAAATTATCGATAGAAAGAACGATTGCGGGAGCTGGGAAGTGAATCCTTACCTACAGTCGATGCAAAACGATTGCAAACATCGAATAGCACGTATTCGTGCAAATTATCGATGGTAAGAACGATTGCGGGAGCCGGGAAGTGAATCCTTACCTAACGTTGATGCAAAACGATTGGAAACATCGAACATCACGTATTCGTGCAAATTATCGATAGAAAGAACGATTGCGGGAGCTGGGAAGTAAATCCTTACCTAACGTTGATGCAAAACGATTGCAAACATCGAACATTACGTATTCGTGCAAATTATCCATAGAAAGAACGTTTGCGGGAGCTGGGAAGTGAATACTTACCTACCGTTGATGCAAAACGATTGGAAACATCGAATAGCACGTATTCGTGCAAATTATCGATGGTAAGAACGATTGCGGGAGCCGGGAAGTGAATCCTTACCTACCGTTGATGCAAAACGATTGAAAACATCGAACATTACGTATTCGTGCTAATTATCGATAGAAACAACGATTGCGGGAGCTGGGAAGTGAATCCTTACCTACCGTCGATGCAAAACGATTGGAAACATCGAATAGCACGTATTCGTGCAAATTATCGATGGAAAGAACGATTGCGGGAGCCGGGAAGTGCATCCTTACCTAACGTTGATGCAAAACGATTGGAAACATCGAACATCACGTATTGGTGCCAATTATCCAATCGTTTTGCATCGACGGTAGGTAAGGATTCACTTCCCAGCTCCCGCAATGGTTCTTTCCATCGATAATTTGCACGAATACGTGCCATTCGATGTTTCCAATCGTTGTGCATCAACGGTAGGTAAGCATACCGTTGATGCAAAACGATTGGAAATTCCGAACATCACGTATTCGTGCAAATTATCGATAGAAAGAACGATTGCGGGAGCTGGGAAGTGAATCATTACCTAACGTTGATGCATAACGATTGGAAACATCGAATAGCACGTATTCGTGCAAATTATCGATGGAAAGAACGATTGCGGGAGCCGGGAAGTGAATCCTTACCTACAGTCGATGAAAAACAATTGCAAACATCGAACATTACGTATTCGTGCAAATTATCCATAGAAAGAACGATTGCGGGAGCCGGGAAGTGAATCCTTACCTAACGTTGATGCAAAACGATTGGAAACATCGAACATCACGTATTTGTGCAAATTATCGATAGAAAGAACGATTGCGGGAGCTGGGAAGTGAATCCTTACCTACAGTCGATGCAAAACGATTGCAAACATCGAATAGCACGTATTCGTGCAAATTATCGATGGTAAGAACGATTGCGGGAGCCGGGAAGTGAATCCTTACCTAACGTTGATGCAAAACGATTGGAAACATCGAACATCACGTATTCGTGCAAATTATCGATAGAAAGAACGATTGCGGGAGCTGGGAAGTAAATCCTTACCTAACGTTGATGCAAAACGATTGCAAACATCGAACATTACGTATTCGTGCAAATTATCCATAGAAAGAACGTTTGCGGGAGCTGGGAAGTGAATACTTACCTACCGTTGATGCAAAACGATTGGAAACATCGAATAGCACGTATTCGTGCAAATTATCGATGGTAAGAACGATTGCGGGAGCCGGGAAGTGAATCCTTACCTACCGTTGATGCAAAACGATTGAAAACATCGAACATTACGTATTCGTGCTAATTATCGATAGAAACAACGATTGCGGGAGCTGGGAAGTGAATCCTTACCTACAGTCGATGCAAAACGATTGCAAACATCGAATAGCACGTATTCGTGCAAATTATCGATGGTAAGAACGATTGCGGGAGCCGGGAAGTGAATCCTTACCTAACGTTGATGCAAAACGATTGGAAACATCGAACATCACGTATTCGTGCAAATTATCGATAGAAAGAACGATTGCGGGAGCTGGGAAGTAAATCCTTACCTAACGTTGATGCAAAACGATTGCAAACATCGAACATTACGTATTCGTGCAAATTATCCATAGAAAGAACGTTTGCGGGAGCTGGGAAGTGAATACTTACCTACCGTTGATGCAAAACGATTGGAAACATCGAATAGCACGTATTCGTGCAAATTATCGATGGTAAGAACGATTGCGGGAGCCGGGAAGTGAATCCTTACCTACCGTTGATGCAAAACGATTGAAAACATCGAACATTACGTATTCGTGCTAATTATCGATAGAAACAGCGATTGCGGGAGCTGGGAAGTGAATCCTTACCTACCGTCGATGCAAAACGATTGGAAACATCGAATAGCACGTATTCGTGCAAATTATCGATGGAAAGAACGATTGCGGGAGCCGGGAAGTGCATCCTTACCTAACGTTGATGCAAAACGATTGGAAACATCGAACATCACGTATTGGTGCCAATTATCCAATCGTTTTGCATCGACGGTAGGTAAGGATTCACTTCCCAGCTCCCGCAATGGTTCTTTCCATCGATAATTTGCACGAATACGTGCCATTCGATGTTTCCAATCGTTGTGCATCAACGGTAGGTAAGCATACCGTTGATGCAAAACGATTGGAAATTCCGAACATCACGTATTCGTGCAAATTATCGATAGAAAGAACGATTGCGGAA
Source organism: Nomada ferruginata (assembly GCA_963583965.1). NCBI lineage: Eukaryota > Metazoa > Arthropoda > Insecta > Hymenoptera > Apidae > Nomada > Nomada ferruginata. The sequence goes on from OY757218.1 coordinate 4,974,165, forward strand.
GCCGGGAAGTGAATCCTTACCTACAGTCGATGAAAAACAATTGCAAACATCGAACATTACGTATTCGTGCAAATTATCCATAGAAAGAACGATTGCGGGAGCTGGGAAGTGAATACTTACCTACCGTTGATGCAAAACGATTGGAAACATCGAATAGCACGTATTCGTGCAAATTGTCGATGGTAAGAACGATTGCGGGAGCCGGGAAGTGAATCCTTACCTACCGTTGATGCAAAACGATTGAAAACATCGAACATTACGTATTCGTGCTAATTATCGATAGAAAGAATGATTGCGGGAGCTGGGAAGTGAATCCTTACCTACCGTCGATGCAAAACGATTGGAAACATCGAATAGCACGTATTCGTGCAAATTATCGATGGAAAGAACGATTGCGGGAGCCGGGAAGTGAATCCTTACCTAACGTTGATGCATAACGATTGGAAACATCGAACATCACGTATTTGTGCAAATTATCGATAGAAAGAACGATTGCGGGAGCTGGGAAGTGAATCCTTACCTACAGTCGATGCAAAACGATTGCAAACATCGAATAGCACGTATTCGTGCAAATTATCGATGGTAAGAACGATTGCGGGAGCCGGGAAGTGAATCCTTACCTAACGTTGATGCAAAACGATTGGAAACATCACGTATTCGTGCAAATTATCGATAGAAAGAACGATTGCGGGAGCTGGGAAGTAAATCCTTACCTAACGTTGATGCAAAACGATTGCAAACATCGAACATTACGTATTCGTGCAAATTATCCATAGAAAGAACGTTTGCGGGAGCTGGGAAGTGAATACTTACCTACCGTTGATGCAAAACGATTGGAAACATCGAATAGCACGTATTCGTGCAAATTATCGATGGTAAGAACGATTGCGGGAGCCGGGAAGTGAATCCTTACCTACCGTTGATGCAAAACGATTGAAAACATCGAACATTACGTATTCGTGCTAATTATCGATAGAAACAACGATTGCGGGAGCTGGGAAGTGAATCCTTACCTACCGTCGATGCAAAACGATTGGAAACATCGAATAGCACGTATTCGTGCAAATTATCGATGGAAAGAACGATTGCGGGAGCCGGGAAGTGCATCCTTACCTAACGTTGATGCAAAACGATTGGAAACATCGAACATCACGTATTCGTGCCAATTATCCAATCGTTTTGCATCGACGGTAGGTAAGGATTCACTTCCCAGCTCCCGCAATGGTTCTTTCCATCGATAATTTGCACGAATACGTGCCATTCGATGTTTCCAATCGTTGTGCATCAACGGTAGGTAAGCATACCGTTGATGCAAAACGATTGGAAACATCGAACATCACGTATTCGTGCAAATTATCGATAGAAAGAACGATTGCGGGAGCTGGGAAGTAAATCCTTACCTAACGTTGATGCAAAACGATTGCAAACATCGAACATTACGTATTCGTGCAAATTATCCATAGAAAGAACGTTTGCGGGAGCTGGGAAGTGAATACTTACCTACCGTTGATGCAAAACGATTGGAAACATCGAATAGCACGTATTCGTGCAAATTATCGATGGTAAGAACGATTGCGGGAGCCGGGAAGTGAATCCTTACCTACCGTTGATGCAAAACGATTGAAAACATCGAACATTACGTATTCGTGCTAATTATCGATAGAAACAGCGATTGCGGGAGCTGGGAAGTGAATCCTTACCTACCGTCGATGCAAAACGATTGGAAACATCGAATAGCACGTATTCGTGCAAATTATCGATGGAAAGAACGATTGCGGGAGCCGGGAAGTGCATCCTTACCTAACGTTGATGCAAAACGATTGGAAACATCGAACATCACGTATTGGTGCCAATTATCCAATCGTTTTGCATCGACGGTAGGTAAGGATTCACTTCCCAGCTCCCGCAATGGTTCTTTCCATCGATAATTTGCACGAATACGTGCCATTCGATGTTTCCAATCGTTGTGCATCAACGGTAGGTAAGCATACCGTTGATGCAAAACGATTGGAAATTCCGAACATCACGTATTCGTGCAAATTATCGATAGAAAGAACGATTGCGGAAGCCGGGAAGTGAATCCTTACCTACAGTCGATGAAAAACAATTGCAAACATCGAACATTACGTATTCGTGCAAATTATCCATAGAAAGAACGATTGCGGGAGCTGGGAAGTGAATACTTACCTACCGTTGATGCAAAACGATTGGAAACATCGAATAGCACGTATTCGTGCAAATTGTCGATGGTAAGAACGATTGCGGGAGCCGGGAAGTGAATCCTTACCTACCGTTGATGCAAAACGATTGAAAACATCGAACATTACGTATTCGTGCTAATTATCGATAGAAAGAACGATTGCGGGAGCTGGGAAGTGAATCCTTACCTACCGTCGATGCAAAACGATTGGAAACATCGAATAGCACGTATTCGTGCAAATTATCGATGGAAAGAACGATTGCGGGAGCCGGGAAGTGAATCCTTACCTAACGTTGATGCAAAACGATTGGAAACATCGAACATCACGTATTTGTGCAAATTATCGATAGAAAGAACGATTGCGGGAGCTGGGAAGTGAATCCTTACCTACAGTCGATGCAAAACGATTGCAAACATCGAATAGCACGTATTCGTGCAAATTATCGATGGTAAGAACGATTGCGGGAGCCGGGAAGTGAATCCTTACCTAACGTTGATGCAAAACGATTGGAAACATCACGTATTCGTGCAAATTATCGATAGAAAGAACGATTGCGGGAGCTGGGAAGTAAATCCTTACCTAACGTTGATGCAAAACGATTGCAAACATCGAACATTACGTATTCGTGCAAATTATCCATAGAAAGAACGTTTGCGGGAGCTGGGAAGTGAATACTTACCTACCGTTGATGCAAAACGATTGGAAACATCGAATAGCACGTATTCGTGCAAATTATCGATGGTAAGAACGATTGCGGGAGCCGGGAAGTGAATCCTTACCTACCGTTGATGCAAAACGATTGAAAACATCGAACATTACGTATTCGTGCTAATTATCGATAGAAACAACGATTGCGGGAGCTGGGAAGTGAATCCTTACCTACCGTCGATGCAAAACGATTGGAAACATCGAATAGCACGTATTCGTGCAAATTATCGATGGAAAGAACGATTGCGGGAGCCGGGAAGTGCATCCTTACCTAACGTTGATGCAAAACGATTGGAAACATCGAACATCACGTATTCGTGCCAATTATCCAATCGTTTTGCATCGACGGTAGGTAAGGATTCACTTCCCAGCTCCCGCAATGGTTCTTTCCATCGATAATTTGCACGAATACGTGCCATTCGATGTTTCCAATCGTTGTGCATCAACGGTAGGTAAGCATACCGTTGATGCAAAACGATTGGAAATTCCGAACATCACGTATTCGTGCAAATTATCGATAGAAAGAACGATTGCGGGAGCTGGGAAGTGAATCATTACCTAACGTTGATGCATAACGATTGGAAACATCGAATAGCACGTATTCGTGCAAATTATCGATGGAAAGAACGATTGCGGGAGCCGGGAAGTGAATCCTTACCTACAGTCGATGAAAAACAATTGCAAACATCGAACATTACGTATTCGTGCAAATTATCCATAGAAAGAACGATTGCGGGAGCTGGGAAGTGAATACTTACCTACCGTTGATGCAAAACGATTGGAAACATCGAATAGCACGTATTCGTGCAAATTGTCGATGGTAAGAACGATTGCGGGAGCCGGGAAGTGAATCCTTACCTACCGTTGATGCAAAACGATTGAAAACATCGAACATTACGTATTCGTGCTAATTATCGATAGAAAGAACGATTGCGGGAGCTGGGAAGTGAATCCTTACCTACCGTCGATGCAAAACGATTGGAAACATCGAATAGCACGTATTCGTGCAAATTATCGATGGAAAGAACGATTGCGGGAGCCGGGAAGTGAATCCTTACCTAACGTTGATGCAAAACGATTGGAAACATCGAACATCACGTATTTGTGCAAATTATCGATAGAAAGAACGATTGCGGGAGCTGGGAAGTGAATCCTTACCTACAGTCGATGCAAAACGATTGCAAACATCGAATAGCACGTATTCGTGCAAATTATCGATGGTAAGAACGATTGCGGGAGCCGGGAAGTGAATCCTTACCTAACGTTGATGCAAAACGATTGGAAACATCGAACATCACGTAATCGTGCAAATTATCGATAGAAAGAACGATTGCGGGAGCTGGGAAGTAAATCCTTACCTAACGTTGATGCAAAACGATTGCAAACATCGAACATTACGTATTCGTGCAAATTATCCATAGAAAGAACGTTTGCGGGAGCTGGGAAGTGAATACTTACCTACCGTTGATGCAAAACGATTGGAAACATCGAATAGCACGTATTCGTGCAAATTATCGATGGTAAGAACGATTGCGGGAGCCGGGAAGTGAATCCTTACCTACCGTTGATGCAAAACGATTGAAAACATCGAACATTACGTATTCGTGCTAATTATCGATAGAAACAACGATTGCGGGAGCTGGGAAGTGAATCCTTACCTACCGTCGATGCAAAACGATTGGAAACATCGAATAGCACGTATTCGTGCAAATTATCGATGGAAAGAACGATTGCGGGAGCCGGGAAGTGCATCCTTACCTAACGTTGATGCAAAACGATTGGAAACATCGAACATCACGTATTCGTGCCAATTATCCAATCGTTTTGCATCGACGGTAGGTAAGGATTCACTTCCCAGCTCCCGCAATGGTTCTTTCCATCGATAATTTGCACGAATACGTGCCATTCGATGTTTCCAATCGTTGTGCATCAACGGTAGGTAAGCATACCGTTGATGCAAAACGATTGGAAATTCCGAACATCACGTATTCGTGCAAATTATCGATAGAAAGAACGATTGCGGGAGCTGGGATGTGAATCCTTACCTAACGTTGATGCATAACGATTGGAAACATCGAATAGCACGTATTCGTGCAAATTATCGATGGAAAGAACGATTGCGGGAGCCGGGAAGTGAATCCTTACCTACAGTCGATGAAAAACAATTGCAAACATCGAACATTACGTATTCGTGCAAATTATCCATAGAAAGAACGTTTGCGGGAGCTGGGAAGTGAATACTTACCTACCGTTGATGCAAAACGATTGGAAACATCGAATAGCACGTATTCGTGCAAATTATCGATGGTAAGAACGTTTGCGGGAGCCGGGAAGTGAATCCTTACCTACAGTCGATGAAAAACAATTGCAAACATCGAACGTTACGTATTCGTGCAAATTATCCATAGAAAGAACGTTTGCGGGAGCTGGGAAGTGAATACTTACCTACCGTTGATGCAAAACGATTGGAAACATCGAATAGCACGTATTCGTGCAAATTATCGATGGTAAGAATGATTGCGGGAGCCGGGAAGTGAATCCTTACCTACCGTTGATGCATAACGATTGGAAACATCGAATAGCACGTATTCGTGCAAATTATCGATGGAAAGAACGATTGCGGGAGCCGGGAAGTGAATCCTTACCTACAGTCGATGAAAAACAATTGCAAACATCGAACATTACGTATTCGTGCAAATTATCCATAGAAAGAACGATTGCGGGAGCTGGGAAGTGAATACTTACCTACCGTTGATGCAAAACGATTGGAAACATCGAATAGCACGTATTCGTGCAAATTGTCGATGGTAAGAACGATTGCGGGAGCCGGGAAGTGGATCCTTACCTAACGTTGATGCAAAACGATTGGAAACATCGAACATCACGTATTCGTGCAAATTATCGATAGAAAGAACGATTGCGGGAGCTGGGAAGTGAATCCTTACCTAACGTTGATGCAAAACGATTGCAAACATCGAACATTACGTATTCGTGCAAATTATCCATAGAAAGAACGATTGCGGGAGCCGGGAAGTGCATCCTTACCTAACGTTGATGCAAAACGATTGGAAACATCGAACATCACGTATTCGTGCCAATTATCCAATCGTTTTGCATCGACGGTAGGTAAGGATTCACTTCCCAGCTCCCGCAATGGTTCTTTCCATCGATAATTTGCACGAATACGTGCCATTCGATGTTTCCAATCGCTGTGCATCAACGGTAGGTAAGCATACCGTTGATGCAAAACGATTGGAAATTCCGAACATCACGTATTCGTGCAAATTATCGATAGAAAGAACGATTGCGGGAGCTGGGAAGTGAATCCTTACCTAACGTTGATGCATAACGATTGGAAACATCGAATAGCACGTATTCGTGCAAATTATCGATGGAAAGAACGATTGCGGGAGCCGGGAAGTGAATCCTTACCTACAGTCGATGAAAAACAATTGCAAACATCGAACATTACGTATTCGTGCAAATTGTCCATAGAAAGAACGTTTACGGGAGCTGGGAAGTGAATACTTACCTACCGTTGATGCAAAACGATTGGAAACATCGAATAGCACGTATTCGTGCAAATTGTCGATGGTAAGAACGATTGCGGGAGCCGGGAAGTGAATCCTTACCTACCGTTGATGCACAACGATTGGAAACATCGAATGGCACGTATTCGTGGAAATTATCGATGGAAAGAACCATTGCGGGAGCTGGGAAGTGAATCCTTACCTACCGTCGATTCGTGCTAATTATCGATAGAAAGAACGATTGCGGGAGCTGGGAAGTGAATCCTTACCTACCGTCGATGCAAAACGATTGGAAACATCGAATAGCACGTATTCGTGCAAATTATCGATGGAAAGAACGATTGCGGGAGGCGGGAAGTGAATCCTTACCTAACGTTGATGCAAAACGATTGGAAACATCGAACATCACGTATTTGTTCAAATTATCGATAGAAAGAACGATTGCGGGAGCTGGGAAGTGAATCCTTACCTACAGTCGATGCAAAACGATTGCAAACAACGAATAGCACGTATTCGTGCAAATTATCGATGGTAAGAACGATTGCGGGAGCCGGGAAGTGAATCCTTACCTAACGTTGATGCAAAACGATTGGAAACATCGAACATCACGTATTCGTGCAAATTATCGATAGAAAGAACGATTGCGGGAGCTGGGAAGTGAATCCTTACCTACAGTCGATGCAAAACGATTGCAAACATCGAACATTACGTATTCGTGCAAATAATCCATAGAAAGAACGTTTGCCGGAGCTGGGAAGTGAATACTTACCTACCGTTGATGCAAAACGATTGGAAACATCGAACATTACGTATTCGTGCTAATTAGCGATAGAAAGAACGATTGCGGGAGCTGGGAAGTGAATCCTTACCTACCGTCAATGCAAAACGATTGGAAACATCGAATAGCACGTATTCGTGCAAATTATCGATGGAAAGAACGATTGCGGGAGCCGGGAAGTGAATCCTTACCTAACGTTGATGCAAAACGATTGGAAACATCGAACATCACGTATTCGTGCAAATTATCGATAGAAAGAACGATTGCGGGAGCTGGGAAGTGAATCCTTATCTACTGTCGATGCAAAACGATTGCAAACATCGAATAGCACGTATTCGTGCAAATTATCGATGGAAAGAACGATTGCGGGAGCCGGGAAGTGAATCCTTACCTAACGTTGATGCAAAACGATTGGAAACATCGAACATCACGTATTCGTGCAAATTATCGATAGAAAGAACGATTGCGGGAGCTGGGAAGTGAATCCTTATCTACTGTCGATGCAAAACGATTGCAAACATCGAACATTACGTATTCGTGCAAATTATCCATAGAAAGAACGTTTTCGGGAGCTGGGAAGTGAATCCTTACCTACCGTCGATGCAAAACGATTGGATAATTGGCACGAATACGTGATGTTCGAAGTTTCCAATCGTTTTGCATCAGCGTTAGGTAAGGATTCACTTCCCGGCTCCCGCAATCGTTCTTTCCATCGATAATTTGCACGAATACGTGCTATTCGATGTTTCCAATCGTTTTGCATCGACGTTAGGTAAGGATTCACTTCCCGGCTCCCACAATCGTTCTTTCTATCGATAATTTGCACGAATACGTAATGTTCGATGTTTCCAATCGTTTTGCATCGACGGTAGGTAAGGATTCACTTCCCAGCTCCCGCAATCGTTCTTTCCATCGATAATTTGCACGAATACGTGCCATTCGATGTTTCCAATCGTTTTGCATCAACGGTAGGTAAGCATACCGTTGATGCAAAACGAATGGAAATTTCGAACATCACGTATTCGTGCAAATTATCGATAGAAAGAACGATTGCGGGAGCTGGGAAGTGAATCCATACCTAACGTTGATGCAAAACGATTGCAAACATCGAACATTACGTATTCGTGCTAATTATCGATAGAAAGAACGTTTGCGGGAGCTGCGAAGTGAATACTTACCTACCGTTGATGCAAAACGATTGGAAACATCGAATAGCACGTATTCGTGCAAATTATCGATGGTAAGAACGATTGCGGGAGCCGGGAAGTGAATCCTTACCTACCGTTGATGCAAAACGATTGAAAACATCGAACATTACGTATTCGTGCTAATTATCGATAGAAACAACGATTGCGGGAGCTGGGAAGTGAATCCTTACCTACCGTCGATGCAAAACGATTGGAAACATCGAATAGCACATATTCGTGCAAATTATCGATAGAAAGAACGTTTGCGGGAGCCGGGAAGTGAATCCTTACCTAACGTTGATGCAAAACGATTGGAAACATCGAACATCACGTATTCGTGCAAATTATCGATAGAAAGAACGATTGCGGGAGCTGGGAAGTGAATCCTTACCTACAGTCGATGCAAAACGATTGCAAACATCGAACATTACGTATTCGTGCAAATAATCCATAGAAAGAACGTTTGCCGGAGCTGGGAAGTGAATACTTACCTACCGTTGATGCAAAACGATTGGAAACATCGAACATTACGTATTCGTGCTAATTAGCGATAGAAAGAACGATTGCGGGAGCTGGGAAGTGAATCCTTACCTACCGTCAATGCAAAACGATTGGAAACATCGAATAGCACGTATTCGTGCAAATTATCGATGGAAAGAACGATTGCGGGAGCCGGGAAGTGAATCCTTACCTAACGTTGATGCAAAACGATTGGAAACATCGAACATCACGTATTCGTGCAAATTATCGATAGAAAGAACGATTGCGGGAGCTGGGAAGTGAATCCATACCTAACGTTGATGCAAAACGATTGCAAACATCGAACATTACGTATTCGTGCTAATTATCGATAGAAAGAACGTTTGCGGGAGCTGCGAAGTGAATACTTACCTACCGTTGATGCAAAACGATTGGAAACATCGAATAGCACGTATTCGTGCAAATTATCGATGGTAAGAACGATTGCGGGAGCCGGGAAGTGAATCCTTACCTACCGTTGATGCAAAACGATTGAAAACATCGAACATTACGTATTCGTGCTAATTATCGATAGAAACAACGAATGCGGGAGCTGGGAAGTGAATCCTTACCTACCGTCGATGCAAAACGATTGGAAACATCGAATAGCACATATTCGTGCAAATTATCGATAGAAAGAACGTTTGCGGGAGCCGGGAAGTGAATCCTTACCTAACGTTGATGCAAAACGATTGGAAACATCGAACATCACGTATTCGTGCAAATTATCGATAGAAAGAACGATTGCGGGAGCTGGGAAGTGAATCCTTACCTACAGTCGATGCAAAACGATTGCAAACATCGAACATTACGTATTCGTGCAAATAATCCATAGAAAGAACGTTTGCCGGAGCTGGGAAGTGAATACTTACCTACCGTTGATGCAAAACGATTGGAAACATCGAACATTACGTATTCGTGCTAATTAGCGATAGAAAGAACGATTGCGGGAGCTGCGAAGTGAATCCTTACCTACCGTCAATGCAAAACGATTGGAAACATCGAATAGCACGTATTCGTGCAAATTATCGATGGAAAGAACGATTGCGGGAGCCGGGAAGTGAATCCTTACCTAACGTTGATGCAAAACGATTGGAAACATCGAACATCACGTATTCGTGCAAATTATCGATAGAAAGAACGATTGCGGGAGCTGGGAAGTGAATCCTTATCTACTGTCGATGCAAAACGATTGCAAACATCGAACATTACGTATTCGTGCAAATTATCCATAGAAAGAACGTTTTCGGGAGCTGGGAAGTGAATCCTTACCTACCGTCGATGCAAAACGATTGGATAATTGGCACGAATACGTGATGTTCGAAGTTTCCAATCGTTTTGCATCAGCGTTAGGTAAGGATTCACTTCCCGGCTCCCGCAATCGTTCTTTCCATCGATAATTTGCACGAATACGTGCTATTCGATGTTTCCAATCGTTTTGCATCGACGTTAGGTAAGGATTCACTTCCCGGCTCCCGCAATCGTTCTTTCTATCGATAATTGGCACGAATACGTGATGTTCGATGTTTCCAATCGTTTTGCATCAACGTTAGGTAAGGATTCACTTCCCGGCTCCCGCAATCGTTCTTTCCATCGATAATTTGCACGAATACGTGCTATTCGATGTTTCCAATCGTTTTGCATCGACGGTAGGTAAGGATTCACTTCCCAGCTCCCGCAATCGTTCTTTCTATCGATAATTAGCACGAATACGTAATGTTCGATGTTTTCAATCGTTTTGCATCAACGGTAGGTAAGGATTCACTTCCCGGCTCCCGCAATCGTTCTTACCATCGATAATTTGCACGAATACGTGCTATTCGATGTTTCCAATCGTTTTGCATCAACGGTAGGTAAGTATTCACTTCCCAGCTCCCGCAATCGTTCTTTCTATGGATAATTTGCACGAATACGTAATGTTCGAAGTTTGCAATCGTTTTGCATCGACTGTAGGTAAGGATTCACTTGCCAGCTCCCGCAATCGTTCTTTCTATCGATAATTTGCACGAATACGTGATGTTCGATGTTTCCAATCGTTTTGCATCAACGTTAGGTAAGGATCCACTTCCCGGCTCCCGCAATCGTCCTTTCCATCGATAATTTGCACGAATACGTGCTATTCGATGTTTCCAATCGTTTTGCATCGACGGTAGGTAAGGATTCACTTCCCAGCTCCCACAATCGTTCTTTCTATGGATAATTTGCACGAATACGTAATGTTCGATGTTTATGATTCGCCACGCCAAGGAGGAAAGAAAGGTAGGAAGAAGGAAAGGAAATCCTTAGGGGCAACGTAAATGATTCGCCACGCCAAGGAGGAAAGAAAGGTAAGAAGGAGGAAGGAAATCCTTAGGGGCAACGTAAATGATTCGCCACGCCAAGGAGGAATGAAAGGTAAGAAGGAGGAAAGGAAATCCTTAGGGGCAACGTAAATGATTCGCCACGCCAAGGAGGAAAGAAAGGTAGGAAGAAGGAAAGGAAATCCTTAGGGGCAACGTAAATGATTCGCCACGCCAAGGAGGAAAGAAAGGTAGGAAGAAGGAAATCCTAAGGGGCAACGTAAATGATTCGCCACGCCAAGGAGGAATGAAAGGTAAGAAGGAGGAAGGAAATCCTTAGGGGCAACGTAAATCATTCGCCACGCCAAGGAGGAAAGAAAGGTAGGAAGAAGGAATGGAAATCCTTAGGGGCAACGTAAATGATTCGCCACGCCAAGGATGAATGAAAGGTAAGAAGGAGGAAGGAAATCCTTAGGGGCAACGTAAATGATTCGCCACGCCAAGGAGGAATGAAAGGTAAGAAGGAGGAAAGGAAATCCTTAGGGGCAACGTAAATGATTCGCCACGCCAAGGAGGAAAGAAAGGTTGGAGGAAGGAAATCCTTAGGGGCGCCGTAAATGATTCGCCACGCCAAGGAGGAATGAAAGGTAAGAAGGAGGAAGGAAATCCTTAGGGGCAACGTAAATGATTCGCCACGCCAAGGAGGAATGAAAGGTAAGAAGGAGCAAGGAAATCCTTAGGGACAACGTAAATGATTCGACACGCCAAGGAGGAAAGAAAGGTTGGAGGAAGGAAATCCTTAGGGGCGCCGTAAATGATTCGCCACGCCAAGGAGGAATGAAAGGTAAGAAGGAGGAAGGAAATCCTTAGGGACAACGTAAATGATTCGCCACGCCAAGGAGGAAAGAAAGGTTGGAAGAAGGAAAGGAAATCCTTAGGGGCAACGTAAATGATTCGCCACGCCAAGGAGGAAAGAAAGGTAGGAAGAAGGAAATCCTTAGGGGCAACGTAAATGATTCGCCACGCCAAGGAGGAATGAAAGCTAAGAAGGAGGAAGGAAATCCTTAGGGGCAACGTAAATCATTCGCCACGCCAAGGAGGAAAGAAAGGTAGGAAGAGGGAAAGGAAATCCTTAGGGGCAACGTAAATGATTCGCCACGCCAAGGATGAATGAAAGGTAAGAAGGAGGAAGGAAATCCTTAGGGGCAACGTAAATGATTCGCCACGCCAAGGATGAATGAAAGGTAAGAAGGAGGAAGGAAATCCTTAGGGGCAACGTAAATGATTCGCCACGCCAAGGAGGAAAGAAAGGTAGGAAGAAGGAAAGGAAATCCTTAGGGGCAACGTAAATGATTCGCCACGCCAAGGAGGAATGAAAGGTAAGAAGGAGGAAAGGAAATCCTTAGGGGCAACGTAAATGATTTGCCACGCCAAGGAGGAATGAAAGGTAAGAAGGAGGAAAGGAAATCCTTAGGGGCAACGTAAATGATTCGCTACGCCAAGGAGGAAAGAAACGTAGGAAGAGGGAAATCCTTAGGGGCAACGTAAATGATTCGCCACGCCAAGGAGGAAAGAAAGGTAGGAAGAAGGAAAGGAAATCCTTAGGGGCAACGTAAATGATTTGCCACGCCAAGGAGGAATGAAAGGTAAGAAGGGGGAAAGGAAATCCTTAGGGGCAACGTAAATGATTCGCCACGCCAAGGAGGAATGAAAGGTAAGAAGGAGGAAGGAAATCCTTAGGGGCAACGTACATGATTCGCCACGCCAAGGAGGAATGAAAGGTAGGAAGAAGGAAAGAAAATCCTTAGGGGCAACGTAAATGATTCGCCACGCCAAGGAGGAAAGAAAGGTAGGAAGAAGGAAAGGAAATCCTTAGGGGCAACGCAAATGATTCGCCACGCCAAGGAGGAAAGAAAGGTAGGAAGAAGGATAGGAAATCCTTAGGGGCAACGTAAATGATTCGCCACGCCAAGGAGGAATGAAAGGTAAGAAGGAGGAAAGGAAATCCTTAGGGGCAACGTAAATGATTCGCCACGCCAAGGAGGAAAGAAAGGGAGGAGGAAGGAATTCCTTAGGGGCGACGTAAATGATTCGCCACGCCAAGGAGGAATGAAAGGTAAGAAGGAGGAAGGAAATCCTTAGGGGCAACGTAAATGATTCGCCAAGCCAAGGAGGAAAGAAAGGTAGGAAGAAGGAAAGGAAATCCTTAGGGGCAACGCAAATGATTCGCCACGCCAAGGAGGAAAGAAAGGTAGGAAGAAGGATAGGAAATCCTTAGGGGCAACGTAAATGATTCGCCACGCCAAGGAGGAATGAAAGGTAAGAAGGGGGAAGGAAATTCTTAGGGGCAACGTAAATGATTCGCCACGCCAAGGAGGAAAGAAAGGAAATCCTTAGGGGCAACGTAAATGATTCGCCACGCCAAGGATGAATGAAAGGTAAGAAGGAGGAAGGAAATCCTTAGGGGCAACGTAAATGATTCGCCACGCCAAGAAGGAAAGAAAGGTAGGAAGAAGGAAAGGAAATCCTTAGGGGCAACGTAAATGATTCGCCACGCCAAGTAGGAAAGAAAGGTAGGAAGAAGGAAAGGAAATCCTTAGGGGCAACGTAAATGATTCGCCACGCCAAGGATGAATGAAAGGTAAGAAGGAGGAAGGAAATCCTTAGGGGCAACGTAAATGATTCGCCACGCCAAGGAGGAAAGAAAGGTAGGAAGAAGGAAAGGAAATCCTGAGGGACAACGTAAATGATTCGCCACGCCAAGGAGGAAAGAAAGGTAGGAAGAAGGAAAGGAAATACTTAGGGGCAACGTAAATCATTCGCCACGCCAAGGAGGAAAGAAAGGTAGGAAGAAGGAAAGGAAATACTTAGGGGCAACGTAAATCATTCGCCACGCCAAGGAGGAAAGAAAGGTAGGAAGAAGGAAAGGAAATCCTTAGGGGCAACGTAAATGATTCGCCACGCCAAGTAGGAAAGAAAGGTAGGAAGAAGGAAAGGAAATCCTTAGGGGCAACGTAAATGATTCGCCACGCCAAGGAGGAAAGAAAGGTAAGAAGGAGGAAGGAAATCCTTAGGGGCAACGTAAATGATTCGCCACGCCAAGGAGGAATGAAAGGTAAGAAGGAGGAAAGGAAATCCTTAGGGGCAACGTAAATGATTCGCCACGCCAAGGAGGAAAGAAAGGTAGGAAGAAGGAAAGGAAATCCTGAGGGACAACGTAAATGATTCGCCACGCCAAGGAGGAAAGAAAGGTAGGAAGAAGGAAAGGAAATCCTTAGGGGCAACGTAAATGATTTGCCACGCCAAGGAGGAATGAAAGGTAAGAAGGAGGAAAGGAAATCCTTAGGGGCAACGTAAATGATTCGCCACGCCAAGGAGGAATGAAAGCTAAGAAGGAGGAAGGAAATCCTTAGGGGCAACGTAAATCATTCGCCACGCCAAGGAGGAAAGAAAGGGAGGAGGAAGGAAATCCTTAGGGGCGACGTAAATGATTCGCCACGCCAAGGAGGAATGAAAGGTAAGAAGGAGGAAGGAAATCCTTAGGGGCAACGTAAATGATTCGCCACGCCAAGGAGGAAAGAAAGGTAGGAAGAAGGAAAGGAAATCCTTAGGGGCAACGCAAATGATTCGCCACGCCAAGGAGGAAAGAAAGGTAGGAAGAAGGATAGGAAATCCTTAGGGGCAACGTAAATGATTCGCCACGCCAAGGAGGAATGAAAGGTAAGAAGGGGGAAGGAAATTCTTAGGGGCAACGTAAATGATTCGCCACGCCAAGGAGGAAAGAAAGGAAATCCTTAGGGGCAACGTAAATGATTCGCCACGCCAAGGAGGAATGAAAGGTAAGAAGGAGGAAGGAAATCCTTAGGGGCAACGTAAATGATTCGCCACGCCAAGGAGGAAAGAAAGGTTGGAAGAAGGAAAGGAAATCCCTAGGGGCAAAGTAAATGATTCGCCACGCCAAGGAGGAATGAAAGGTAGGAAGAAGGAAAGAAAATCCTTAGGGGCAACGTCAATGATTCGCCACGCCAAGGAGGAATGAAAGGTAAGAAGGAGGAAGGAAATCCTTAGGGGCAACGTAAATCATTCGCCACGCCAAGGAGGAAAGAAAGGTAGGAAGAAGGAAAGGAAATCCTTAGGGGCAACGTAAATGATTCGCCACGCCAAGGATGAATGAAAGGTAAGAAGGAGGAAGGAAATCCTTAGGTGCAACGTAAATGATTCGCCACGCCAAGGAGGAAAGAAAGGTAGGAAGAAGGAAAGGAAATCCTTAGGGGCAACGTAAATGATTCGCCACGCCAAGTAGGAAAGAAAGGTAGGAAGAAGGAAAGGAAATCCTTAGGGGCAACGTAAATGATTCGCCACGCCAAGGATGAATGAAAGGTTAGAAGGAGGAAGGAAATCCTTAGGGGCAACGTAAATGATTCGCCACGCCAAGGAGGAAAGAAAGGTAGGAAGAAGGAAAGGAAATCCTTAGGGGCAACGTAAATGATTCGCCACGCCAAGGAGGAATGAAAGGTAAGAAGGAGGAAGGAAATCCTTAGGGGCAACGTAAATGATTCGCCACGCCAAGGAGGAAAGAAAGGTTGGAAGAAGGAAAGGAAATCCTTAGGGGCAACGTAAATGATTCGCCACGCCAAGGAGGAATGAAAGGTAAGAAGGAGGAAGGAAATCCTTAGGGGCAACGTAAATGATTCGCCACGCCAAGGAGGAAAGAAAGGTTGGAAGAAGGAAAGGAAATCCTTAGGGGCAACGTAAATGATTCGCCACGCCAAGGATGAATGAAAGGTAAGAAGGAGGAAGGAAATCCTTAGGGGCAACGTAAATGATTCGCCACGCCAAGGAGGAAAGAAAGGTTGGAAGAAGGAAAGGAAATCCCTAGGGGCAAAGTAAATGATTCGCCACGCTAAGGAGGAATGAAAGGTAGGAAGAAGGAAAGAAAATCCTTAGGGGCAACGTCAATGATTCGCCACGCCAAGGAGGAATGAAAGGTAAGAAGGAGGAAGGAAATCCTTAGGGGCAACGTAAATCATTCGCCACGCCAAGGAGGAAAGAAAGGTAGGAAGAAGGAAAGGAAATCCTTAGGGGCAACGTAAATGATTCGCCACGCCAAGGATGAATGAAAGGTAAGAAGGAGGAAGGAAATCCTTAGGGGCAACGTAAATGATTCGCCACGCCAAGGAGGAAAGAAAGGTTGGAAGAAGGAAAGGAAATCCCTAGGGGCAAAGTAAATGATTCGCCACGCTAAGGAGGAATGAAAGGTAGGAAGAAGGAAAGAAAATCCTTAGGGGCAACGTCAATGATTCGCCACGCCAAGGAGGAATGAAAGGTAAGAAGGAGGAAGGAAATCCTTAGGGGCAACGTAAATCATTCGCCACGCCAAGGAGGAAAGAAAGGTAGGAAGAAGGAAAGGAAATCCTTAGGGGCAACGTAAATGATTCGCCACGCCAAGGATGAATGAAAGGTAAGAAGGAGGAAGGAAATCCTTAGGGGCAACGTAAATGATTCGCCACGCCAAGGAGGAAAGAAAGGTTGGAAGAGGGAAAGGAAATCCCTAGGGGCAAAGTAAATGATTCGCCACGCCAAGGAGGAATGAAAGGTAGGAAGAAGGAAAGAAAATCCTTAGGGGCAACGTCAATGATTCGCCACGCCAAGGAGGAAAGAAAGGTAAGAAGGAGGAAGGAAATCCTTAGGGGCAACGTAAATCATTCGCCACGCCAAGGAGGAAAGAAAGGTAGGAAGAAGGAAAGGAAATACTTAGGGGCAACGTAAATCATTCGCCACGCCAAGGAGGAAAGAAAGGTAGGAAGAAGGAAAGGAAATCCTTAGGGGCAACGTAAATGATTCGCCACGCCAAGTAGGAAAGAAAGGTAGGAAGAAGGAAAGGAAATCCTTAGGGGCAACGTAAATGATTCGCCACGCCAAGGAGGAAAGAAAGGTAAGAAGGAGGAAGGAAATCCTTAGGGGCAACGTAAATGATTCGCCACGCCAAGGAGGAATGAAAGGTAAGAAGGAGGAAAGGAAATCCTTAGGGGCAACGTAAATGATTCCCCACGCCAAGGAGGAAAGAAAGGTAGGAAGAAGGAAAGGAAATCCTGAGGGACAACGTAAATGATTCGCCACGCCAAGGAGGAAAGAAAGGTAGGAAGAAGGAAAGGAAATCCTTAGGGGCAACGTAAATGATTTGCCACGCCAAGGAGGAATGAAAGGTAAGAAGGAGGAAAGGAAATCCTTAGGGGCAACGTAAATGATTCGCCACGCCAAGGAGGAATGAAAGCTAAGAAGGAGGAAGGAAATCCTTAGGGGCAACGTAAATCATTCGCCACGCCAAGGAGGAAAGAAAGGGAGGAGGAAGGAAATCCTTAGGGGCGACGTAAATGATTCGCCACGCCAAGGAGGAATGAAAGGTAAGAAGGAGGAAGGAAATCCTTAGGGGCAACGTAAATGATTCGCCACGCCAAGGAGGAAAGAAAGGTAGGAAGAAGGAAAGGAAATCCTTAGGGGCAACGCAAATGATTCGCCACGCCAAGGAGGAAAGAAAGGTAGGAAGAAGGATAGGAAATCCTTAGGGGCAACGTAAATGATTCGCCACGCCAAGGAGGAATGAAAGGTAAGAAGGGGGAAGGAAATTCTTAGGGGCAACGTAAATGATTCGCCACGCCAAGGAGGAAAGAAAGGAAATCCTTAGGGGCAACGTAAATGATTCGCCACGCCAAGGAGGAATGAAAGGTAAGAAGGAGGAAGGAAATCCTTAGGGGCAACGTAAATGATTCGCCACGCCAAGGAGGAAAGAAAGGTTGGAAGAAGGAAAGGAAATCCCTAGGGGCAAAGTAAATGATTCGCCACGCCAAGGAGGAATGAAAGGTAGGAAGAAGGAAAGAAAATCCTTAGGGGCAACGTCAATGATTCGCCACGCCAAGGAGGAATGAAAGGTAAGAAGGAGGAAGGAAATCCTTAGGGGCAACGTAAATCATTCGCCACGCCAAGGAGGAAAGAAAGGTAGGAAGAAGGAAAGGAAATCCTTAGGGGCAACGTAAATGATTCGCCACGCCAAGGATGAATGAAAGGTAAGAAGGAGGAAGGAAATCCTTAGGTGCAACGTAAATGATTCGCCACGCCAAGGAGGAAAGAAAGGTAGGAAGAAGGCAAGGAAATCCTTAGGGGCAACGTAAATGATTCGCCACGCCAAGTAGGAAAGAAAGGTAGGAAGAAGGAAAGGAAATCCTTAGGGGCAACGTAAATGATTCGCCACGCCAAGGATGAATGAAAGGTAAGAAGGAGGAAGGAAATCCTTAGGGGCAACGTAAATGATTCGCCACGCCAAGGAGGAAAGAAAGGTAGGAAGAAGGAAAGGAAATCCTTAGGGGCAACGTAAATGATTCGCCACGCCAAGGAGGAATGAAAGGTAAGAAGGAGGAAGGAAATCCTTAGGGGCAACGTAAATGATTCGCCACGCCAAGGAGGCAAGAAAGGTTGGAAGAAGGAAAGGAAATCCTTAGGGGCAACGTAAATGATTCGCCA
Organism: Nomada ferruginata; assembly: GCA_963583965.1. Classification (NCBI taxonomy): domain Eukaryota; kingdom Metazoa; phylum Arthropoda; class Insecta; order Hymenoptera; family Apidae; genus Nomada; species Nomada ferruginata. The sequence continues at coordinate 4,992,885 of OY757218.1, forward strand.
CGCCAAGGATGAATGAAAGGTAAGAAGGAGGAAGGAAATCCTTAGGGGCAACGTAAATGATTCGCCACGCCAAGGAGGAAAGAAAGGTTGGAAGAAGGAAAGGAAATCCCTAGGGGCAAAGTAAATGATTCGCCACGCCAAGGAGGAATGAAAGGTAGGAAGAAGGAAAGAAAATCCTTAGGGGCAACGTCAATGATTCGCCACGCCAAGGAGGAATGAAAGGTAAGAAGGAGGAAGGAAATCCTTAGGGGCAACGTAAATCATTCGCCACGCCAAGGAGGAAAGAAAGGTAGGAAGAAGGATAGGAAATCCTTAGGGGCAACGTAAATGATTCGCCACGCCAAGGAGGAATGAAAGGTAAGAAGGGGGAAGGAAATTCTTAGGGGCAACGTAAATGATTCGCCACGCCAAGGAGGAAAGAAAGGAAATCCTTAGGGGCAACGTAAATGATTCGCCACGCCAAGGAGGAATGAAAGGTAAGAAGGAGGAAGGAAATCCTTAGGGGCAACGTAAATGATTCGCCACGCCAAGGAGGAAAGAAAGGTTGGAAGAAGGAAAGCAAATCCTTAGGGGCAACGTAAATGATTCGCCACGCCAAGGATGAATGAAAGGTAAGAAGGAGGAAGGAAATCCTTAGGGGCAACGTAAATGATTCGCCACGCCAAGGAGGAAAGAAAGGTTGGAAGAAGGAAAGGAAATCCCTAGGGGCAAAGTAAATGATTCGCCACGCCAAGGAGGAATGAAAGGTAGGAAGAAGGAAAGAAAATCCTTAGGGGCAACGTCAATGATTCGCCACGCCAAGGAGGAATGAAAGGTAAGAAGGAGGAAGGAAATCCTTAGGGGCAACGTAAATCATTCGCCACGCCAAGGAGGAAAGAAAGGTAGGAAGAAGGAAAGGAAATCCTTAGGGGCAACGTAAATGATTCGCCACGCCAAGGATGAATGAAAGGTAAGAAGGAGGAAGGAAATCCTTAGGGGCAACGTAAATGATTCGCCACGCCAAGGAGGGAAGAAAGGTAGGAAGAAGGAAAGGAAATCCTTAGGGGCAACGTAAATCATTCGCCACGCCAAGGAGGGAAGAAAGGTAGGAAGAAGGAAAGGAAATCCTTAGGGGCAACGTAAATGATTCGCCACGCCAAGTAGGAAAGAAAGGTAGGAAGAAGGAAAGGAAATCCTTAGGGGCAACGTAAATGATTCGCCACGCCAAGGATGAATGAAAGGTAAGAAGGAGGAAGGAAATCCTTAGGGGCAACGTAAATGATTCGCTACGCCAAGGAGGAAAGAAAGGTAGGAAGAAGGAAAGGAAATCCTTAGGGGCAACGTAAATGATTCGCCACGCCAAGGAGGAATGAAAGGTAAGAAGGAGGAAGGAAATCCTTAGGGGCAACGTAAATGATTCGCCACGCCAAGGAGGAAAGAAAGGTTGGAAGAAGGAAAGGAAATCCTTAGGGGCAACGTAAATGATTCGCCACGCCAAGGATGAATGAAAGGTAAGAAGGAGGAAGGAAATCCTTAGGGGCAACGTAAATGATTCGCCACGCCAAGGAGGAAAGAAAGGTTGGAAGAAGGAAAGGAAATCCCTAGGGGCAAAGTAAATGATTCGCCACGCCAAGGAGGAATGAAAGGTAGGAAGAAGGAAAGAAAATCCTTAGGGGCAACGTCAATGATTCGCCACGCCAAGGAGGAATGAAAGGTAAGAAGGAGGAAGGAAATCCTTAGGGGCAACGTAAATCATTCGCCACGCCAAGGAGGAAAGAAAGGTAGGAAGAAGGAAAGGAAATCCTTAGGGGCAACGTAAATGATTCGCCACGCCAAGGATGAATGAAAGGTAAGAAGGAGGAAGGAAATCCTTAGGGGCAACGTAAATGATTCGCCACGCCAAGGAGGAAAGAAAGGTAGGAAGAAGGAAAGGAAATCCTTAGGGGCAACGTAAATGATTCGCCACGCCAAGTAGGAAAGAAAGGTAGGAAGAAGGAAAGGAAATCCTTAGGGGCAACGTAAATGATTCGCCACGCCAAGGAGGAAAGAAAGGTAAGAAGGAGGAAGGAAATCCTTAGGGGCAACGTAAATGATTCGCCACGCCAAGGAGGAATGAAAGGTAAGAAGGAGGAAAGGAAATCCTTAGGGGCAACGTAAATGATTCGCCACGCCAATGAGGAAAGAAAGGTAGGAAGAAGGAAAGGACATCCTTAGGGGCAACGTAAATGATTTGCCACGCCAAGGAGGAATGAAAGGTAAGAAGGAGGAAAGGAAATCCTTAGGGGCAACGTAAATGATTCGCCACGCCAAGGAGGAAAGAAACGTAGGAAGAAGGAAATCCTTAGGGGCAACGTAAATGATTCGCCACGCCAAGGAGGAATGAAAGGTAAGAAGGAGGAAGGAAATCCTTAGGGGCAACGTAAATCATTCGCCACGCCAAGGAGGAATGAAAGGTAAGAAGGAGGAAAGGAAATCCTTAGGGGCAACGTAAATGATTCGCCACGCCAAGGAGGAAAGAAAGGTAGGAAGAAGGAAAGGAAATCCTGAGGGGCAACGTAAATGATTCGCCACGCCAAGGAGGAATGAAAGGTATGAAGGAGGAAAGGAAATCCTTAGGGGCAACGTAAATGATTCGCCACGCCAAGGAGGAAAGAAAGGTAGGAAGAAGGAAAGGAAATCCTGAGGGGCAACGTAAATGATTCGCCACGCCAATGAGGAAAGAAAGGTAGGAAGAAGGAAAGGACATCCTTAGGGGCAACGTAAATGATTTGCCACGCCAAGGAGGAAAGAAAGGTAGGAAGAAGGAAAGGAAATCCTTAGGGGCAACGTAAATGATTTGCCACGCCAAGGAGGAATGAAAGGTAAGAAGGAGGAAAGGAAATCCTTAGGGGCAACGTAAATGATTCGCCACGCCAAGGAGGAATGAAAGGTAAGAAGGAGGAAGGAAATCCTTAGGGGCAACGTAAATGATTCGCCACGCCAAGGAGGAACGAAAGGTAAGAAGGAGGAAAGGAAATCCTTAGGGGCAACGTAAATGATTCGCCACGCCAAGGAGGAAAGAAACGTAGGAAGAAGGAAATCCTTAGGGGCAACGTAAATGATTCGCCACGCCAAGGAGGAATGAAAGGTAAGAAGGAGGAAGGAAATCCTTAGGGGCAACGTAAATCATTCGCCACGCCAAGGAGGAATGAAAGGTAAGAAGGAGGAAAGGAAATCCTTAGGGGCAACGTAAATGATTCGCCACGCCAAGGAGGAAAGAAAGGTAGGAAGAAGGAAAGGAAATCCTGAGGGGCAACGTAAATGATTCGCCACGCCAAGGAGGAATGAAAGGTAAGAAGGAGGAAAGGAAATCCTTAGGGGCAACGTAAATGATTCGCCACGCCAAGGAGGAAAGAAAGGTAGGAAGAAGGAAAGGAAATCCTGAGGGGCAACGTAAATGATTCGCCACGCCAAGGAGGAAAGAAAGGTAAGAAGGAGGAAGGAAATCCTTAGGGGCAACGTAAATGATTCGCCACGCCAAGGAGGAAAGAAAGGTAGGAAGAAGGAAAGGAAATCCTTAGGGGCAACGTAAATGATTCGCCACGCCAAGGATGAATGAAAGGTAAGAAGGAGGAAGGAAATCCTTAGGGGCAACGTAAATGATTCGCCACGCCAAGGAGGAAAGAAAGGTAGGAAGAAGGAAAGGAAATCCTTAGGGGCAACGTAAATGATTCGCCACGCCAAGGATGAATGAAAGGTAAGAAGGAGGAAGGAAATCCTTAGGGGCAACGTAAATGATTCGCCACGCCAAGGAGGAAAGAAAGGTAGGAAGAAGGAAAGGAAATCCTTAGGGGCAACGTAAATGATTCGCCACGCCAAGTAGGAAAGAAAGGTAGGAAGAAGGAAAGGAAATCCTTAGGGGCAACGTAAATGATTCGCCACGCCAAGGAGGAAAGAAAGGTAAGAAGGAGGAAGGAAATCCTTAGGGGCAACGTAAATGATTCGCCACGCCAAGGAGGAATGAAAGGTAAGAAGGAGGAAAGGAAATCCTTAGGGGCAACGTAAATGATTCGCCACGCCAATGAGGAAAGAAAGGTAGGAAGAAGGAAAGGACATCCTTAGGGGCAACGTAAATGATTTGCCACGCCAAGGAGGAATGAAAGGTAAGAAGGAGGAAAGGAAATCCTTAGGGGCAACGTAAATGATTCGCCACGCCAAGGAGGAAAGAAAGGTAGGAGGAAGGAAATCCTTAGGGGCGACGTAAATGATTCGCCACGCCAAGGAGGAATGAAAGGTAAGAAGGAGGAAGGAAATCCTTAGGGGCAACGTAAATGATTCGCCACGCCAAGGAGGAATGAAAGGTAAGAAGGAGCAAGGAAATCCTTAGGGACAACGTAAATGATTCGCCACGCCAAGGAGGAAAGAAAGGTAGGAAGAGGGAAAGGAAATCCTTAGGGGCAACGTAAATGATTCGCCACGCCAAGGATGAATGAAAGGTAAGAAGGAGGAAGGAAATCCTTAGGGGCAACGTAAATGATTCGCCACGCCAAGGAGGAAAGAAAGGTAGGAAGAAGGAAAGGAAATCCTTAGGGGCAACGTAAATGATTCGCCACGCCAAGGATGAATGAAAGGTAAGAAGGAGGAAGGAAATCCTTAGGGGCAACGTAAATGATTCGCCACGCCAAGGAGGAAAGAAACGTAGGAAGAAGGAAATCCTTAGGGGCAACGTAAATGATTCGCCACGCCAAGGAGGAATGAAAGGTAAGAAGGAGGAAGGAAATCCTTAGGGGCAACGTAAATCATTCGCCACGCCAAGGAGGAATGAAAGGTAAGAAGGAGGAAAGGAAATCCTTAGGGGCAACGTAAATGATTCGCCACGCCAAGGAGGAAAGAAAGGTAGGAAGAAGGAAAGGAAATCCTGAGGGGCAACGTAAATGATTCGCCACGCCAAGGAGGAATGAAAGGTAAGAAGGAGGAAAGGAAATCCTTAGGGGCAACGTAAATGATTCGCCACGCCAAGGAGGAAAGAAAGGTAGGAAGAAGGAAAGGAAATCCTGAGGGGCAACGTAAATGATTCGCCACGCCAAGGAGGAAAGAAAGGTAGGAAGAAGGAAAGGAAATCCTTAGGGGCAACGTAAATGATTTGCCACGCCAAGGAGGAATGAAAGGTAAGAAGGAGGAAAGGAAATCCTTAGGGGCAACGTAAATGATTCGCCACGCCAAGGAGGAATGAAAGGTAAGAAGGAGGAAGGAAATCCTTAGGGGCAACGTAAATGATTCGCCACGCCAAGGAGGAACGAAAGGTAAGAAGGAGGAAAGGAAATCCTTAGGGGCAACGTAAATGATTCGCCACGCCAAGGAGGAAAGAAACGTAGGAAGAAGGAAATCCTTAGGGGCAACGTAAATGATTCGCCACGCCAAGGAGGAATGAAAGGTAAGAAGGAGGAAGGAAATCCTTAGGGGCAACGTAAATCATTCGCCACGCCAAGGAGGAATGAAAGGTAAGAAGGAGGAAAGGAAATCCTTAGGGGCAACGTAAATGATTCGCCACGCCAAGGAGGAAAGAAAGGTAGGAAGAAGGAAAGGAAATCCTGAGGGGCAACGTAAATGATTCGCCACGCCAAGGAGGAATGAAAGGTAAGAAGGAGGAAAGGAAATCCTTAGGGGCAACGTAAATGATTCGCCACGCCAAGGAGGAAAGAAAGGTAGGAAGAAGGAAAGGAAATCCTGAGGGGCAACGTAAATGATTCGCCACGCCAAGGAGGAAAGAAAGGTAAGAAGGAGGAAGGAAATCCTTAGGGGCAACGTAAATGATTCGCCACGCCAAGGAGGAAAGAAAGGTAGGAAGAAGGAAAGGAAATCCTTAGGGGCAACGTAAATGATTCGCCACGCCAAGGATGAATGAAAGGTAAGAAGGAGGAAGGAAATCCTTAGGGGCAACGTAAATGATTCGCCACGCCAAGGAGGAACGAAAGGTAAGAAGGAGGAAAGGAAATCCTTAGGGGCAACGTAAATGATTCGCCACGCCAAGGAGGAAAGAAACGTAGGAAGAAGGAAATCCTTAGGGGCAACGTAAATGATTCGCCACGCCAAGGAGGAATGAAAGGTAAGAAGGAGGGAGGAAATCCTTAGGGGCAACGTAAATCATTCGCCACGCCAAGGAGGAATGAAAGGTAAGAAGGAGGAAAGGAAATCCTTAGGGGCAACGTAAATGATTCGCCACGCCAAGGAGGAAAGAAAGGTAGGAAGAAGGAAAGGAAATCCTGAGGGGCAACGTAAATGATTCGCCACGCCAAGGAGGAATGAAAGGTAAGAAGGAGGAAAGGAAATCCTTAGGGGCAACGTAAATGATTCGCCACGCCAAGGAGGAAAGAAAGGTAGGAAGAAGGAAAGGAAATCCTGAGGGGCAACGTAAATGATTCGCCACGCCAAGGAGGAAAGAAAGGTAGGAAGAAGGAAAGGAAATCCTTAGGGGCAACGTAAATGATTTGCCACGCCAAGGAGGAATGAAAGGTAAGAAGGAGGAAAGGAAATCCTTAGGGGCAACGTAAATGATTCGCCACGCCAAGGAGGAATGAAAGGTAAGAAGGAGGAAGGAAATCCTTAGGGGCAGCGTACATGATTCGCCACGCCAAGGAGGAATGAAAGGTAGGAAGAAGGAAAGGAAATCCTTAGGGGCAACGTAAATGATTCGCCACGCCAAGGAGGAATGAAAGGTAAGAAGGAGGAAGGAAATCCTTAGGGGCAACGTAAATGATTCGCCACGCCAAGGAGGAAAGAAAGGTAGGAAGAAGGAAAGGAAATCCTTAGGGGCAACGCAAATGATTCGCCACGCCAAGGAGGAAAGAAAGGTAGGAAGAAGGATAGGAAATCCTTAGGGGCAACGTAAATGATTCGCCACGCCAAGGAGGAATGAAAGGTAAGAAGGAGGAAAGGAAATCCTTAGGGGCAACGTAAATGATTCGCCACGCCAAGGAGGAAAGAAAGGGAGGAGGAAGGATATCCTTAGGGGCGACGTAAATGATTCGCCACGCCAAGGAGGAATGAAAGGTAAGAAGGAGGAAGGAAATCCTTAGGGGCAACGTAAATGATTCGCCACGCCAAGGAGGAAAGAAAGGTAGGAAGAAGGAAAGGAAATCCTTAGGGGCAACGCAAATGATTCGCCACGCCAAGGAGGAAAGAAAGGTAGGAAGAAGGATAGGAAATCCTTAGGGGCAACGTAAATGATTCGCCACGCCAAGGAGGAATGAAAGGTAAGAAGGGGGAAGGAAATTCTTAGGGGCAACGTAAATGATTCGCCACGCCAAGGAGGAAAGAAAGGTAGGAAGAAGGAAAGGAAATCCTTAGGGGCAACGTAAATGATTCGCCACGCCAAGGAGGAATGAAAGGTAAGAAGGAGGAAGGAAATCCTTAGGGGCAACGTAAATGATTCGCCACGCCAAGGAGGAAAGAAAGGTTGGAAGAAGGAAAGGAAATCCTTAGGGGCAACGTAAATGATTCGCCACGCCAAGGATGAATGAAAGGTAAGAAGGAGGAAGGAAATCCTTAGGGGCAACGTAAATGATTCGCCACGCCAAGGAGGAAAGAAAGGTTGGAAGAAGGAAAGGAAATCCCTAGGGGCAAAGTAAATGATTCGCCACGCCAAGGAGGAATGAAAGGTAGGAAGAAGGAAAGAAAATCCTTAGGGGCATAGTAAATGATTCGCCACGCCAAGGAGGAATGAAAGGTAAGAAGGAGGAAGGAAATCCTTAGGGGCAACGTACATGATTCGCCACGCCAAGGAGGAATGAAAGGTAGGAAGAAGGAAAGAAAATCCTTAGGGGCAACGTAAATGATTCGCCACGCCAAGGAGGAAAGAAAGGTAGGAAGAAGGAAAGGAAATCCTTAGGGGCAACGTAAATGATTCGCCACGCCAAGGAGGAATGAAAGGTAAGAAGGAGGAAGGAAATCCTTAGGGGCAACGTAAATGATTCGCCACGCCAAGGAGGAAAGAAAGGGAGGAGGAAGGAAATCCTTAGGGGCGACGTAAATGATTCGCCACGCCAAGGAGGAATGAAAGGTAAGAAGGAGGAAGGAAATCCTTAGGGGCAACGTAAATGATTCGCCACGCCAAGGAGGAAAGAAAGGTAGGAAGAAGGAAAGGAAATCCTTAGGGGCAACGCAAATGATTCGCCATGCCAAGGATGAATGAAAGGTAAGAAGGAGGAAGGAAATCCTTAGGGGCAACGTAAATGATTCGCCACGCCAAGGAGGAAAGAAAGGTTGGAAGAAGGAAAGGAAATCCCTAGGGGCAAAGTAAATGATTCGCCACGCCAAGGAGGAATGAAAGGTAAGAAGGAGGAAGGAAATCCTTAGGGGCAACGTACATGATTCGCCACGCCAAGGAGGAATGAAAGGTAGGAAGAAGGAAAGAAAATCCTTAGGGGCAACGTAAATGATTCGCCACGCCAAGGAGGAAAGAAAGGTAGGAAGAAGGAAAGGAAATCCTTAGGGGCAACGTAAATGATTCGCCACGCCAAGGAGGAATGAAAGGTAACAAGGAGGAAGGAAATCCTTAGGGGCAACGTAAATGATTCGCCACGCCAAGGAGGAAAGAAAGGTAGGAAGAAGGAAAGGAAATCCTTAGGGGCAACGCAAATGATTCGCCACGCCAAGGAGGAAAGAAAGGTAGGAAGAAGGATAGGAAATCCTTAGGGGCAACGTAAATGATTCGCCACGCCAAGGAGGAATGAAAGGTAAGAAGAAGGAAAGGAAATCCTTAGGGGCAACGTAAATGATTCGCCACGCCAAGGAGGAATGAAAGGTAGGAAGAAGGAAAGAAAATCCTTAGGGGCATAGTAAATGATTCGCCACGCCAAGGAGGAAAGATAGGTAGGAAGAAGGAAAGGAAATCCTTAGGGGCAACGTAAATGATTCGCCACGCCAAGGAGGAATGAAAGGTAGGAAGAAGGAAAGAAAATCCTTAGGGGCAACGTCAATGATTCGCCACGCCAAGGAGGAATGAAAGGTAAGAAGGAGGAAGGAAATCCTTAGGGGCAACGTAAATCATTCGCCACGCCAAGGAGGAAAGAAAGGTAGGAAGAAGGAAAGGAAATCCTTAGGGGCAACGTAAATGATTCGCCACGCCAAGGATGAATGAAAGGTAAGAAGGAGGAAGGAAATCCTTAGGGGCAACGTAAATGATTCGCCACGCCAAGGAGGAAAGAAAGGTAGGAAGAGGGAAAGGAAATCCTTAGGGGCAACGTAAATGATTCGCCGCGCCAAGTAGGAAAGAAAGGTAGGAAGAAGGAAAGGAAATCCTTAGGGGCAACGTAAATGATTCGCCACGCCAAGGAGGAAAGAAAGGTAAGAAGGAGGAAGGAAATCCTTAGGGGCAACGTAAATGATTCGCCACGCCAAGGAGGAATTAAAGGTAAGAAGGAGGAAAGGAAATCCTTAGGGGCAACGTAAATGATTCGCCACGCCAAGGAGGAAAGAAAGGTAGGAAGAAGGAAAGGACATCCTTAGGGGCAACGTAAATGATTTGCCACGCCAAGGAGGAATGAAAGGTAAGAGGGAGGAAAGGAAATCCTTAGGGGCAACGTAAATGATTCGCCACGCCAAGGAGGAAAGAAAGGTAGGAGGAAGGAAATCCTTAGGGGCGACGTAAATGATTCGCCACGCCAAGGAGGAATGAAAGGTAAGAAGGAGGAAGGAAATCCTTAGGGGCAACGTAAATGATTCGCCACGCCAAGGAGGAATGAAAGGTAAGAAGGAGCAAGGAAATCCTTAGGGGCAACGTAAATGATTCGCCACGCCAAGGAGGAATGAAAGGTAGGAAGAAGGAAAGGAAATCCTTAGGGGCAACGTAAATGATTCGCCACGCCAAGTAGGAAAGAAAGGTAGGAAGAAGGAAAGGAAATCCTTAGGGGCAACGTAAATGATTCGCCACGCCAAGGAGGAAAGAAAGGTAAGAAGGAGGAAGGAAATCCTTAGGGGCAACGTAAATGATTCGCCACGCCAAGGAGGAATGAAAGGTAAGAAGGAGGAAAGGAAATCCTTGGGGGCAACGTAAATGATTCGCCACGCCAAGGAGGAAAGAAAGGTAGGAAGAAGGAAAGGAAATCCTGAGGGGCAACGTAAATGATTCGCCACGCCAAGGAGGAATGAAAGGTAGGAAGAAGGAAAGGAAATCCTTAGGGGCAACGTAAATGATTCGCCACGCCAAGGAGGAATGAAAGGTAAGAAGGAGGAAGGAAATCCTTAGGGGCAACGTAAATGATTCGCCACGCCAAGGAGGAAAGAAAGGTAGGAAGAAGGAAAGGAAATCCTTAGGGGCAACGCAAATGATTCGCCACGCCAAGGAGGAAAGAAAGGTAGGAAGAAGGATAGGAAATCCTTAGGGGCAACGTAAATGATTCGCCACGCCAAGGAGGAATGAAAGGTAAGAAGGAGGAAAGGAAATCCTTAGGGGCAACGTAAATGATTCGCCACGCGAAGGAGGAAAGAAAGGGAGGAGGAAGGAAATCCTTAGGGGCGACGTAAATGATTCGCCACGCCAAGGAGGAATGAAAGGTAAGAAGGAGGAAGGAAATCCTTAGGGGCAACGTAAATGATTCGCCACGCCAAGGAGGAAAGAAAGGTAGGAAGAAGGAAAGGAAATCCTTAGGGGCAACGTAAATGATTCGCCACGCCAAGGAGGAATGAAAGGTAAGAAGGAGCAAGGAAATCCTTAGGGACAACGTAAATGATTCGCCACGCCAAGGAGGAAAGAAAGGTAGGAAGAGGGAAAGGAAATCCTTAGGGGCAACGTAAATGATTCGCCACGCCAAGGATGAATGAAAGGTAAGAAGGAGGAAGGAAATCCTTAGGGGCAACGTAAATGATTCGCCACGCCAAGGAGGAAAGAAAGGTAGGAAGAAGGAAAGGAAATCCATAGGGGCAACGTAAATGATTCGCCACGCCAAGGATGAATGAAAGGTAAGAAGGAGGAAGGAAATCCTTAGGGGCAACGTAAATGATTCGCCACGCCAAGGAGGAACGAAAGGTAAGAAGGAGGAAAGGAAATCCTTAGGGGCAACGTAAATGATTCGCCACGCCAAGGAGGAAAGAAACGTAGGAAGAAGGAAATCCTTAGGGGCAACGTAAATGATTCGCCACGCCAAGGAGGAATGAAAGGTAAGAAGGAGGAAGGAAATCCTTAGGGGCAACGTAAATCATTCGCCACGCCAAGGAGGAATGAAAGGTAAGAAGGAGGAAAGGAAATCCTTAGGGGCAACGTAAATGATTCGCCACGCCAAGGAGGAAAGAAAGGTAGGAAGAAGGAAAGGAAATCCTGAGGGGCAACGTAAATGATTCGCCACGCCAAGGAGGAATGAAAGGTAAGAAGGAGGAAAGGAAATCCTTAGGGGCAACGTAAATGATTCGCCACGCCAAGGAGGAAAGAAAGGTAGGAAGAAGGAAAGGAAATCCTGAGGGGCAACGTAAATGATTCGCCACGCCAAGGAGGAAAGAAAGGTAGGAAGAAGGAAAGGAAATCCTTAGGGGCAACGTAAATGATTTGCCACGCCAAGGAGGAATGAAAGGTAAGAAGGAGGAAAGGAAATCCTTAGGGGCAACGTAAATGATTCGCCACGCCAAGGAGGAATGAAAGGTAAGAAGGAGGAAGGAAATCCTTAGGGGCAACGTACATGATTCGCCACGCCAAGGAGGAATGAAAGGTAGGAAGAAGGAAAGGAAATCCTTAGGGGCAACGTAAATGATTCGCCACGCCAAGGAGGAATGAAAGGTAAGAAGGAGGAAGGAAATCCTTAGGGGCAACGTAAATGATTCGCCACGCCAAGGAGGAAAGAAAGGTAGGAAGAAGGAAAGGAAATCCTTAGGGGCAACGCAAATGATTCGCCACGCCAAGGAGGAAAGAAAGGTAGGAAGAAGGATAGGAAATCCTTAGGGGCAACGTAAATGATTCGCCACGCCAAGGAGGAATGAAAGGTAAGAAGGAGGAAAGGAAATCCTTAGGGGCAACGTAAATGATTCGCCACGCCAAGGAGGAAAGAAAGGGAGGAGGAAGGAAATCCTTAGGGGCGACGTAAATGATTCGCCACGCCAAGGAGGAATGAAAGGTAAGAAGGAGGAAGGAAATCCTTAGGGGCAACGTAAATGATTCGCCACGCCAAGGAGGAAAGAAAGGTAGGAAGAAGGAAAGGAAATCCTTAGGGGCAACGCAAATGATTCGCCACGCCAAGGAGGAAAGAAAGGTAGGAAGAAGGATAGGAAATCCTTAGGGGCAACGTAAATGATTCGCCACGCCAAGGAGGAATGAAAGGTAAGAAGGAGGAAGGAAATCCTTAGGGGCAACGTAAATGATTCGCCACGCCAAGGAGGAAAGAAAGGTTGGAAGAAGGAAAGGAAATCCTTAGGGGCAACGTAAATGATTCGCCACGCCAAGGATGAATGAAAGGTAAGAAGGAGGAAGGAAATCCTTAGGGGCAACGTAAATGATTCGCCACGCCAAGGAGGAAAGAAAGGTTGGAAGAAGGAAAGGAAATCCCTAGGGGCAAAGTAAATGATTCGCCACGCCAAGGAGGAATGAAAGGTAGGAAGAAGGAAAGAAAATCCTTAGGGGCATAGTAAATGATTCGCCACGCCAAGGAGGAAAGATAGGTAGGAAGAAGGAAAGGAAATCCTTAGGGGCAACGTAAATGATTCGCCACGCCAAGGAGGAATGAAAGGTAGGAAGAAGGAAAGGAAATCCTTAGGGGCAACGTAAATGATGCGCCACGCCAAGTAGGAAAGAAAGGTAGGAAGAAGGAAAGGAAATCCTTAGGGGCAACGTAAATGATTCGCCACGCCAAGGAGGAAAGAAAGGTAAGAAGGAGGAAGGAAATCCTTAGGGGCAACGTAAATGATTCGCCACGCCAAGGAGGAATGAAAGGTAAGAAGGAGGAAAGGAAATCCTTAGGGGCAACGTAAATGATTCGCCACGCCAAGGAGGAAAGAAAGGTAGGAAGAAGGAAAGGAAATCCTGAGGGGCAACGTAAATGATTCGCCACGCCAAGGAGGAAAGAAAGGTAGGAAGAAGGAAAGGAAATCCTTAGGGGCAACGTAAATGATTTGCCACGCCAAGGAGGAATGAAAGGTAAGAAGGAGGAAAGGAAATCCTTAGGGGCAACGTAAATGATTCGCCACGCCAAGGAGGAAAGAAAGGTAAGAAGGAGGAAGGAAATCCTTAGGGGCAACGTACATGATTCGCCACGCCAAGGAGGAATGAAAGGTAGGAAGAAGGAAAGAAAATCCTTAGGGGCAACGTAAATGATTCGCCACGCCAAGGAGGAAAGAAAGGTAGGAAGAAGGAAAGGAAATCCTTAGGGGCAACGTAAATGATTCGCCACGCCAAGGAGGAATGAAAGGTAAGAAGGAGGAAGGAAATCCTTAGGGGCAACGTAAATGATTCGCCACGCCAAGGAGGAAAGAAAGGGAGGAGGAAGGAAATCCTTAGGGGCGACGTAAATGATTCGCCACGCCAAGGAGGAATGAAAGGTAAGAAGGAGGAAGGAAATCCTTAGGGGCAACGTAAATGATTCGCCACGCCAAGGAGGAAAGAAAGGTAGGAAGAAGGAAAGGAAATCCTTAGGGGCAACGCAAATGATTCGCCATGCCAAGGATGAATGAGAGGTAAGAAGGAGGAAGGAAATCCTTAGGGGCAACGTAAATGATTCGCCACGCCAAGGAGGAAAGAAAGGTTGGAAGAAGGAAAGGAAATCCCTAGGGGCAAAGTAAATGATTCGCCACGCCAAGGAGGAATGAAAGGTAGGAAGAAGGAAAGGAAATCCTTAGGGGCAACGTAAATGATTCGCCACGCCAAGGAGGAATGAAAGGTAGGAAGAAGGAAAGGAAATCCTTAGGGGCAACGTAAATGATTCGCCACGCCAAGTAGGAAAGAAAGGTAGGAAGAAGGAAAGGAAATCCTTAGGGGCAACGTAAATGATTCGCCACGCCAAGGAGGAAAGAAAGGTAAGAAGGAGGAAGGAAATCCTTAGGGGCAACGTAAATGATTCGCCACGCCAAGGAGGAATGAAAGGTAAGAAGGAGGAAAGGAAATCCTTAGGGGCAACGTAAATGATTCGCCACGCCAAGGAGGAAAGAAAGGTAGGAAGAAGGAAAGGAAATCCTGAGGGGCAACGTAAATGATTCGCCACGCCAAGGAGGAAAGAAAGGTAGGAAGAAGGAAAGGAAATCCTTAGGGGCAACGTAAATGATTTGCCACGCCAAGGAGGAATGAAAGGTAAGAAGGAGGAAAGGAAATCCTTAGGGGCAACGTAAATGATTCGCCACGCCAAGGAGGAATGAAAGGTAAGAAGGAGGAAGGAAATCCTTAGGGGCAACGTACATGATTCGCCACGCCAAGGAGGAATGAAAGGTAGGAAGAAGGAAAGAAAATCCTTAGGGGCAACGTAAATGATTCGCCACGCCAAGGAGGAAAGAAAGGTAGGAAGAAGGAAAGGAAATCCTTAGGGGCAACGTAAATGATTCGCCACGCCAAGGAGGAATGGAAGGTAAGAAGGAGGAAGGAAATCCTTAGGGGCAACGTAAATGATTCGCCACGCCAAGGAGGAAAGAAAGGTAGGAAGAAGGAAAGGAAATCCTTAGGGGCAACGCAAATGATTCGCCACGCCAAGGAGGAAAGAAAGGTAGGAAGAAAGATAGGAAATCCTTAGGGGCAACGTAAATGATTCGCCACGCCAAGGAGGAATGAAAGGTAAGAAGGAGGAAAGGAAATCCTTAGGGGCAACGTAAATGATTCGCCACGCCAAGGAGGAATGAAAGGTAAGAAGGAGGAAGGAAATCCTTAGGGGCAACGTAAATGATTCGCCACGCCAAGGAGGAAAGAAAGGTTGGAAGAAGGAAAGGAAATCCTTAGGGGCAACGTAAATGATTCGCCACGCCAAGGATGAATGAAAGGTAAGAAGGAGGAAGGAAATCCTTAGGGGCAACGTAAATGATTCGCCACGCCAAGGAGGAAAGAAAGGTTGGAAGAAGGAAAGGAAATCCCTAGGGGCAAAGTAAATGATTCGCCACGCCAAGGAGGAATGAAAGGTAGGAAGAAGGAAAGAAAATCCTTAGGGGCATAGTAAATGATTCGCCACGCCAAGGAGGAAAGATAGGTAGGAAGAAGGAAAGGAAATCCTTAGGGGCACCGTAAATGATTCGCCACGCCAAGGAGGAATGAAAGGTAGGAAGAAGGAAAGAAAATCCTTAGGGGCAACGTCAATGATTCGCCACGCCAAGGAGGAATGAAAGGTAAGAAGGAGGAAGGAAATCCTTAGGGGCAACGTAAATGATTCGCCACGCCAAGGAGGAATGAAAGGTAGGAAGAAGGAAAGGAAATCCTTAGGGGCAACGTAAATGATTCGCCACGCCAAGTAGGAAAGAAAGGTAGGAAGAAGGAAAGGAAATCCTTAGGGGCAACGTAAATGATTCGCCACGCCAAGGAGGAAAGAAAGGTAAGAAGGAGGAAGGAAATCCTTAGGGGCAACGTAAATGATTCGCCACGCCAAGGAGGAATGAAAGGTAAGAAGGAGGAAAGGAAATCCTTAGGGGCAACGTAAATGATTCGCCACGCCAAGGAGGAAAGAAAGGTAGGAAGAAGGAAAGCAAATCCTGAGGGGCAACGTAAATGATTCGCCACGCCAAGGAGGAAAGAAAGGTAGGAAGAAGGAAAGGAAATCCTTAGGGGCAACGTAAATGATTTGCCACGCCAAGGAGGAATGAAAGGTAAGAAGGAGGAAAGGAAATCCTTAGGGGCAACGTAAATGATTCGCCACGCCAAGGAGGAATGAAAGGTAAGAAGGAGGAAGGAAATCCTTAGGGGCAACGTACATGATTCGCCACGCCAAGGAGGAATGAAAGGTTGGAAGAAGGAAAGAAAATCCTTAGGGGCAACGTAAATGATTCGCCACGCCAAGGAGGAAAGAAAGGTAGGAAGAAGGAAAGGAAATCCTTAGGGGCAACGTAAATGATTCGCCACGCCAAGGAGGAATGAATAGTAGGAAGAAGGAAAGAAAATCCTTAGGGGCATAGTAAATGATTCGCCACGCCAAGGAGGAAAGATAGGTAGGAAGAAGGAAAGGAAATCCTTAGGGGCAACGTAAATGATTCGCCACGCCAAGGAGGAATGAAAGGTAGGTAGAAGGAAAGAAAATCCTTAGGGGCAACGTCAATGATTCGCCACGCCAAGGAGGAATGAAAGGTAAGAAGGAGGAAGGAAATCCTTAGGGGCAACGTAAATCATTCGCCACGCCAAGGAGGAAAGAAAGGTAGGAAGAAGGAAAGGAAATCCTTAGGGGCAACGTAAATGATTCGCCACGCCAAGGAGGAAAGAAAGGTTGGAAGAAGGAAAGGAAATCCTTAGGGGCAACGTAAATGATTCGCCACGCCAAGGATGAATGAAAGGTAAGAAGGAGGAAGGAAATCCTTAGGGGCAACGTAAATGATTCGCCACGTTAAGGAGGAAAGAAAGGTTGGAAGAAGGAAAGGAAATCCCTAGGGGCAAAGTAAATGATTCGCCACGCCAAGGAGGAATGAATGGTAGGAAGAAGGAAAGAAAATCCTTAGGGGCATAGTAAATGATTCGCCACGCCAAGGAGGAAAGATAGGTAGGAAGAAGGAAAGGAAATCCTTAGGGGCAACGTAAATGATTCGCCACGCCAAGGAGGAATGAAAGGTAGGTAGAAGGAAAGAAAATCCTTAGGGGCAACGTCAATGATTCGCCACGCCAAGGAGGAATGAAAGGTAAGAAGGAGGAAGGAAATCCTTAGGGGCAACGTAAATCATTCGCCACGCCAAGGAGGAAAGAAAGGTAGGAAGAAGGAAAGGAAATCCTTAGGGGCAACGTAAATGATTCGCCACGCCAAGGATGAATGAAAGGTAAGAAGGAGGAAGGAAATCCTTAGGGGCAACGTAAATGATTCGCCACGCCAAGGAGGAAAGAAAGGTAGGAAGAGGGAAAGGAAATCCTTAGGGGCAACGTAAATGATTCGCCACGCCAAGTAGGAAAGAAAGGTAGGAAGAAGGAAAGGAAATCCTTAGGGGCAACGTAAATGATCCGCCACGCCAAGGAGGAAAGAAAGGTAAGAAGGAGGAAGGAAATCCTTAGGGGCAACGTAAATGATTCGCCACGCCAAGGAGGAATGAAAGGTAAGAAGGAGGAAGGAAATCCTTAGGGGCAAAGTAAATGATTCGCCACGCCAAGGAGGAAAGAAAGGTTGGAAGAAGGAAAGGAAATCCTTAGGGGCAACGTAAATGATTCGCCACGCCAAGGATGAATGAAAGGTAAGAAGGAGGAAGGAAATCCTTAGGGGCAACGTAAATGATTCGCCACGCCAAGGAGGAAAGAAAGGTTGGAAGAAGGAAAGGAAATCCCTAGGGGCAAAGTAAATGATTCGCCACGCCAAGGAGGAATGAAAGGTAGGAAGAAGGAAAGAAAATCCTTAGGGGCATAGTAAATGATTCGCCACGCCAAGGAGGAAAGATAGGTAGGAAGAAGGAAAGGAAATCCTTAGGGGCAACGTAAATGATTCGCCACGCCAAGGAGGAATGAAAGGTAGGAAGAAGGAAAGAAAATCCTTAGGGGCAACGTCAATGATTCGCCACGCCAAGGAGGAATGAAAGGTAAGAAGGAGGAAGGAAATCCTTAGGGGCAACGTAAATCATTCGCCACGCCAAGGAGGAAAGAAAGGTAGGAAGAAGGAAAGGAAATCCTTAGGGGCAACGTAAATGATTCGCCACGCCAAGGATGAATGAAAGGTAAGAAGGAGGAAGGAAATCCTTAGGGGCAACGTAAATGATTCGCCACGCCAAGGAGGAAAGAAAGGTAGGAAGAGGGAAAGGAAATCCTTAGGGGCAACGTAAATGATTCGCCACGCCAAGTAGGAAAGAAAGGTAGGAAGAAGGAAAGGAAATCCTTAGGGGCAACGTAAATGATTCGCCACGCCAAGGAGGAAAGAAAGGTAAGAAGGAGGAAGGAAATCCTTAGGGGCAACGTAAATGATTCGCCACGCCAAGGAGGAATGAAAGGTAAGAAGGAGGAAAGGAAATCCTTAGGGGCAACGTAAATGATTCGCCACGCCAAGGAGGAAAGAAAGGTAGGAAGAAGGAAAGGACATCCTTAGGGGCAACGTAAATGATTTGCCACGCCAAGGAGGAATGAAAGGTAAGAAGGAGGAAAGGAAATCCTTAGGGGCAACGTAAATGATTCGCCACGCCAAGGAGGAAAGAAAGGTAGGAGGAAGGAAATCCTTAGGGGCGACGTAAATGATGCGCCACGCCAAGGAGGAATGAAAGGTAAGAAGGAGGAAGGAAATCCTTAGGGGCAACGTAAATGATTCGCCACGCCAAGGAGGAATGAAAGGTAAGAAGGAGCAAGGAAATCCTTAGGGACAACGTAAATGATTCGCCACGCCAAGGAGGAAAGAAAGGTAGAAAGAGGGAAAGGAAATCCTTAGGGGCAACGTAAATGATTCGCCACGCCAAGGATGAATGAAAGGTAAGAAGGAGGAAGGAAATCCTTAGGGGCAACGTAAATGATTCGCCACGCCAAGGAGGAAAGAAAGGTAGGAAAAAGGAAAGGAAATCCTTAGGGGCAACGTAAATGATTCGCCACGCCAAGGATGAATGAAAGGTAAGAAGGAGGAAGGAAATCCTTAGGGGCAACGTAAATGATTCGCCACGCCAAGGAGGAATGAAAGGTAAGAAGGAGCAAGGAAATCCTTAGGGGCAACGTAAATGATTCGCCACGCCAAGGAGGAATGAAAGGTAAGAAGGAGGAAAGGAAATCCTTAGGGGCAACGTAAATGATTCGCCACGCCAAGGAGGAAAGAAAGGTAGGAAGAAGGAAAGGAAATCCTTAGGGGCAACGTAAATGATTCGCCACGCCAAGGAGGAATGAAAGGTAAGAAGGAGGAAGGAAATCCTTAGGGGCAACGTAAATGATTCGCCACGCCAAGGAGGAAAGAAAGGTAGGAAGAAGGAAAGGAAATCCTTAGGGGCAACGCAAATGATTCGCCACGCCAAGGAGGAAAGAAAGGTAGGAAGAAGGAAAGGAAATCCTTAGGGGCAACGTAAATGATTCGCCACGCCAAGGAGGAATGAAAGGTAAGGAGGGGGAAGGAAATTCTTAGGGGCAACGTAAATGATTCGCCACGCCATGGAGGAAAGAAAGGTAAGAAGGGGGAAGGAAATTCTTAGGGGCAACGTAAATGATTCGCCACGACAAGGAGGAATGAAAGGTAGGAAGAAAGAAAGGAAATCCTTAGGGGCAACGTAAATGATTCGCCACGCCAAGGATGAATGAAAGGTAAGAAGGAGGAAGGAAATCCTTAGGGGCAACGTAAATGATTCGCCACGCCAAGGAGGAATGAAAGGTAAGAAGGAGCAAGGAAATCCTTAGGGGCAACGTAAATGATTCGTCACGCCAAGGATGAATGAAAGGTAAGAAGGAGGAAGGAAATCCTTAGGGGCAACGTAAATGATTCGCCACGCCAAGGAGGAAAGAAAGGTAGGAAGAAGGAAAGGAAATCCTTAGGGTCAACGTAAATGATTCGCCACGCCAAGGAGGAATGAAAGGTAGGAAGAAGGAAAGAAAATCCTTAGGGGCAACGTCAATGATTCGCCACGCCAAGGAGGAATGAAAGGTAAGAAGGAGGAAGGAAATCCTTAGGGGCAACGTAAATCATTCGCCACGCCAAGGAGGAAAGAAAGGTAGGAAGAAGGAAAGGAAATCCTTAGGGGCAACGTAAATGATTCGCCACGCCAAGGATGAATGAAAGGTAAGAAGGAGGAAGGAAATCCTTAGGGGCAACGTAAATGATTCGCCACGCCAAGGAGGAAAGAAAGGTAGGAAGAGGGAAAGGAAATCCTTAGGGGCAACGTAAATGATTCGCCACGCCAAGTAGGAAAGAAAGGTAGGAAGAAGGAAAGGAAATCCTTAGGGGCAACGTAAATGATTCGCCACGCCAAGGAGGAAAGAAAGGTAAGAAGGAGGAAGGAAATCCTTAGGGGCAACGTAAATGATTCGCCACGCCAAGGAGGAATGAAAGGTAAGAAGGAGGAAAGGAAATCCTTAGGGGCAACGTAAATGATTCGCCACGCCAAGGAGGAAAGAAAGGTAGGAAGAAGGAAAGGACATCCTTAGGGGCAACGTAAATGATTTGCCACGCCAAGGAGGAATGAAAGGTAAGAAGGGGGAAAGGAAATCCTTAGGGGCAACGTAAATGATTCGCCACGCCAAGGAGGAAAGAAAGGTAGGAGGAAGGAAATCCTTAGGGGCGACGTAAATGATGCGCCACGCCAAGGAGGAATGAAAGGTAAGAAGGAGGAAGGAAATCCTTAGGGGCAACGTAAATGATTCGCCACGCCAAGGAGGAATGAAAGGTAAGAAGGAGCAAGGAAATCCTTAGGGACAACGTAAATGATTCGCCACGCCAAGGAGGAAAGAAAGGTAGAAAGAGGGAAAGGAAATCCTTAGGGGCAACGTAAATGATTCGCCACGCCAAGGATGAATGAAAGGTAAGAAGGAGGAAGGAAATCCTTAGGGGCAACGTAAATGATTCGCCACGCCAAGGAGGAAAGAAAGGTAGGAAAAAGGAAAGGAAATCCTTAGGGGCAACGTAAATGATTCGCCACGCCAAGGATGAATGAAAGGTAAGAAGGAGGAAGGAAATCCTTAGGGGCAACGTAAATGATTCGCCACGCCAAGGAGGAATGAAAGGTAAGAAGGAGCAAGGAAATCCTTAGGGGCAACGTAAATGATTCGCCACGCCAAGGAGGAAAGAAAGGTAGGAAGAAGGAAAGGAAATCCTTAGGGGCAACGTAAATGATTCGCCACGCCAAGGAGGAATGAAAGGTAAGAAGGAGGAAGGAAATCCTTAGGGGCAACGTAAATGATTCGCCACGCCAAGGAGGAAAGAAAGGTAGGAAGAAGGAAAGGAAATCCTTAGGGGCAACGCAAATGATTCGCCACGCCAAGGAGGAAAGAAAGGTAGGAAGAAGGAAAGGAAATCCTTAGGGGCAACGTAAATGATTCGCCACGCCAAGGAGGAATGAAAGGTAAGGAGGGGGAAGGAAATTCTTAGGGGCAACGTAAATGATTCGCCACGCCATGGAGGAAAGAAAGGTAAGAAGGGGGAAGGAAATTCTTAGGGGCAACGTAAATGATTCGCCACGACAAGGAGGAATGAAAGGTAGGAAGAAAGAAAGGAAATCCTTAGGGGCAACGTAAATGATTCGCCACGCCAAGGATGAATGAAAGGTAAGAAGGAGGAAGGAAATCCTTAGGGGCAACGTAAATGATTCGCCACGCCAAGGAGGAATGAAAGGTAAGAAGGAGCAAGGAAATCCTTAGGGGCAACGTAAATGATTCGTCACGCCAAGGATGAATGAAAGGTAAGAAGGAGGAAGGAAATCCTTAGGGGCAACGTAAATGATTCGCCACGCCAAGGAGGAAAGAAAGGTAGGAAGAAGGAAAGGAAATCCTTAGGGTCAACGTAAATGATTCGCCACGCCAAGGATGAATGAAAGGTAAGAAGGAGGAAGGAAATCCTTAGGGGCAACGTAAATGATTCGCCACGCCAAGGAGGAATGAAAGGTAAGAAGGAGGAAGGAAATCCTTAGGGGCAACGTAAATGATTCGTCCCGCCAAGGAGGAAGGAAAGGTTGGAAGAAGGAAAGGAAATCCTTAGGGGCAACGTAAATGATTCGCCACGCCAAGGATGAATGAAAGGTAAGAAGGAGGAAGGAAATCCTTAAGGCCCCCCTACACGATGATGCATGTTGCGATGCATGCGTCGACTCCTAGGTTTCATGAAACCTGCGAGAGTCTCAGCGCTGCATCAAGCACCCTCCACACGACCGATTCCTCTTATCAGTTTGTCGTGTGATGCCAACGCTGAAACACGTGCGTGGAAATGTCGGATTCTGTTCCACTTCTAGTCTTATTGGCTATCGCAGGAGGTATATAATTGTAAAAAAAGATGAATTGAAGGTTAGAAGAAATTGGCAAAAAGATTGTTAGCCGAGAGACAGAGATTTTCTAATTCTTCATTATTAAAAGAGCTGAAAACAAATAAGCCTAGTGATTATAGAAACTATTTGCGTATGGATGATTCTGCTTTTAATTATCTATTGGAAAAAATTCGGCCAAGGAATGAAAAACAAAATACAACGATGCGAGATGCAATTAGTGCAGAAGAAAGACTTTCTGCAACACTAAGATTTTTAGCCACAGGAAAGAGTTATGAGGATTTAAAATTTTCCAATGCAATTTCACCTCAATTATTGAAATTTAATATTTAAATTATATTTGAATATTATCGTGTTTATAATCGGATCTATACGTGTTTATAAAATGTTCCCAAAATTCTTTGTCTTTCGGCATTTTGATGACACTTCAACCTTTTCAAACACTTGAGACACTTAAGAGTCAGGATTCGGGCCTTGCACACCAACAGTACCAAGCCTCTGATTCTTGCTCTGATGCAAGTTTTGAATGCCGAACTATACGTACATATGTATATTGCCGTGAATCACTGTAGATCTTTTTCGCTTGAATTCTATACTTATTCTGATTTCCCTACGTTGCACAAGGAAAAAAGTAAACTACGGGAGAATTTAACACATCTGGAAAACAAAACTTTGTGAGTTACCTCTTTCGGCCATAAAATACCATTCTTCAAAAAATCAAACTTAATAATAATAATAATAATAACAACTAATAGCATTTTTCCTGTCGTTTATATTCCTCGCCGCGTAGCGTATGAAGTTACAAGAAATTAGCTAGAAATTCAAATTGAAATAAATTAAAATCTATAAAAATCAATAAAAATATATTTGCTACATAGCAATAATTGTATTGAATTCTAGGATTTCAAAGGAGCATCTCCTATTTCGCCCAATATTCTCAATAATTCATTTATAAATGCAATTGAAAAATAAATTTTATTGATTATATTGTACCGACAAGATTGCATAATATACAAAAATGAGGGTTAAATATATGATTTTCGACTAAAAATATTTTTTTGCGCCTTTGAGAGGCAAACTGATTTGCCGTGAACCACTGGTCTGCATTGGATCTAATACGGAGTCGTGATTCTAGCGTCGATGCAAGTTGCATCGATGATGATTCCTCGATGCCGGCCTACACACATTGCAACATGCATCATGAAACCTAGGAGTCATGCAACATGCATCATCGTGTATGGGGGCCTTTAGGGGCAACGTAAATGATTCGCCACGCCAAGGAGGAATGAAAGGTAAGAAGGAGCAAGGAAATCCTTAGGGGCAACGTAAATGATTCGTCACGCCAAGGATGAATGAAAGGTAAGAAGGAGGAAGGAAATCCTTAGGGGCAACGTAAATGATTCGCCACGCCAAGGAGGAAAGAAAGGTAGGAAGAAGGAAAGGAAATCCTTAGGGTCAACGTAAATGATTCGCCACGCCAAGGATGAATGAAAGGTAAGAAGGAGGAAGGAAATCCTTAGGGGCAACGTAAATCATTCGCCACGCCAAGGAGGAAAGAAAGGTAGGAAGAAGGAAAGGAAATCCTTAGGGTCAACGTAAATGATTCGCCACGCCAAGGAGGAAAGAAAGGTAGGAAGAAGGAAAGGAAATCCTTAGGGGCAACGCAAATGATTCGCCACGCCAAGGAGGAAAGAAAGGTAGGAAGAAGGATAGGAAATCCTTAGGGGCAACGTAAATGATTCGCCACGCCAAGGAGGAATGAAAGGTAAGAAGTAGGAAAGGAAATCCTTAGGGGCAACGTAAATGATTCGCCACGCCAAGGAGGAAAGAAAGGTAGGAAGAAGGAAATTCTTAGGGGCAACGTAAATGATTCGCCACGCCAAGGAGGAATGAAAGGTAAGAAGGAGGAAAGGAAATCCTTAGGGGCAACGTAAATGATTCGCCACGCCAAGGAGGAATGAAAGGTTGGAAGAAGGAAAGAATATCCTTAGGGGCAACGTAAATGATTCGCCACGCCAAGGAGGAAAGAAAGGTAGGAAGAAGGAAAGGAAATCCTTAGGGGCGACGTAAATGATTCGCCACGACAAGGAGGAATGAAAGGTAGGAAGAAGGAAAGGAAATCCTTAGGGGCAACGTAAATGATTCGCCACGCCAAGGATGAATGAAAGGTAAGAAGGAGGAAGGAAATCCTTAGGGGCAACGTAAATGATTCGCCACGCCAAGGAGGAATGATAGGTAAGAAGGAGCAAGGAAATCCTTAGGGGCAACGTAAATGATTCGCCACGCCAAGGATGAATGAAAGGTAAGAAGGAGGAAGGAAACCTTAGGGGCAACGTAAATGATTCGCCACGCCAAGGAGGAAAGAAAGGTAGGAAGAAGGAAAGGAAATCCTTAGGGGCAACGTAAATGATTCGCCACGCCAAGGATGAATGAAAGGTAAGAAGGAGGAAGGAAATCCTTAGGGTCAACGTAAATGATTCGCCACGCCAAGGATGAATGAAAGGTAAGAAGGAGGAAGGAAATCCTTAGGGGCAACGTAAATGATTCGCCACGCCAAGGAGGAATGAAAGGTAAGAAGGAGGAAGGAAATACTTAGGGGCAACGTAAATGATTCGCCACGCCAAGGAGGAAAGAAAGGTTGGAAGAAGGAAAGGAAATCCTTAGGGGCAACGTAAATGATTCGCCACGCCAAGGAGGAAAGAAAGGTAGGAAGAAGGAAAGGAAATCCTTAGGGGCCACGTAAATGATTCGCCACGCCAAGGAGGAATGAAAGGTAAGAAGGAGGAAGGAAATACTTAGGGGCAACGTAAATGATTCGCCACGCCAAGGAGGAAAGAAAGGGTGGAAGAAGGAAAGGAAATCCTTAGGGGCATCGTAAATGATTCGCCACGCCAAGGAGGAATGAAAGGTAAGAAGGAGGAAGGAAATCCTTAGGGGCAACGTAAATCATTCGCCACGCCAAGGAGGAAAGAATGGTAGGAAGAAGGAAAGGAAATCCTTTGGGGCAACGTAAATGATTCGCCACGCCAAGGAGGAAAGAAAGGTAGGAAGAAGGAAAGGAAATCCTTAGGGGCAACGTAAATGATTCGCCACGCCAAGGAGGAATGAAAGGTAAAAAGTAGGAAAGGAAATCCTTAGGGGCAACGTAAATGATTCGCCACGCCAAGGAGGAAAGAAAGGTAGGAAGAAGGAAATTCTTAGGGGCAACGTAAATGATTCGCCACGCCAAGGAGGAATGAAAGGTAAGAAGGAGGAAAGGAAATCCTTAGGGGCAACGTAAATGATTCGCCACGCCAAGGAGGAATGAAAGGTTGGAAGAAGGAAAGAATATCCTTAGGGGCAACGTAAATGATTCGCCACGCCAAGGAGGAAAGAAAGGTAGGAAGAAGGAAAGGAAATCCTTAGGGGCGACGTAAATGATTCGCCACGACAAGGAGGAATGAAAGGTAGGAAGAAGGAAAGGAAATCCTTAGGGGCAACGTAAATGATTCGCCACGCCAAGGATGAATGAAAGGTAAGAAGGAGGAAGGAAATCCTTAGGGGCAACGTAAATGATTCGCCACGCCAAGGAGGAATGATAGGTAAGAAGGAGCAAGGAAATCCTTAGGGGCAACGTAAATGATTCGCCACGCCAAGGATGAATGAAAGGTAAGAAGGAGGAAGGAAACCCTTAGGGGCAACGTAAATGATTCGCCACGCCAAGGAGGAAAGAAAGGTAGGAAGAAGGAAAGGAAATCCTTAGGGGCAACGTAAATGATTCGCCACGCCAAGGATGAATGAAAGGTAAGAAGGAGGAAGGAAATCCTTAGGGTCAACGTAAATGATTCGCCACGCCAAGGAGGAATGAAAGGTAAGAAGGAGGAAGGAAATCCTTAGGGGCAACGTAAATCATTCGCCACGCCAAGGAGGAAAGAAAGGTAGGAAGAAGGAAAGGAAATCCTTAGGGGCAACGTAAATGATTCGCCACGCCAAGGAGGAAAGAAAGGTAGGAAGAAGGAAAGGAAATCCTTAGGGGCAACGTAAATGATTCGCCACGCCAAGGATGAATGAAAGGTAAGAAGGAGGAAGGAAATCCTTAGGGGCAACGTAAATGATTCGCCACGCCAAGGAGGAATGAAAGGTAAGAAGGAGCAAGGAAATCCTTAGGGGCAACGTAAATGATTCGCCACGCCATGGAGGAAAGAAAGGTAGGAAGGAGGAAAGGAAATCCTTAGGGGCAACGCAAATGATTCGCCACGCCACGGAGGAAAGAAAGGTAAGAAGGAGGAAGGAAATCCTTAGGGGCAACGTAAATGATTCGCCACGCCAAGGAGGAATGAAAGGTAAGAAGGAGGAAAGGAAATCCTTAGGGGCAACGTAAATGATTCGCCACGCCAAGGAGGAAAGAAAGGTAGGAAGAAGGAAAGGACATCCTTAGGGGCAACGTAAATGATTTGCCACGCCAAGGAGGAATGAAAGGTAAGAAGGAGGAAAGGAAATCCTTAGGGGCAACGTAAATGATTCGCCACGCCAAGGAGGAAAGAAAGGTAGGAGGAAGGAAATCCTTAGGGGCGACGTAATTGATTCGCCACGCCAAGGAGGAATGAAAGGTAAGAAGGAGGAAGGAAATCCTTAGGGGCAACGTAAATAATTCGCCACGCCAAGGAGGAATGAAAGGTAAGAAGGAGCAAGGAAATCCTTAGGGACAACGTAAATGATTCGCCACGCCAAGGAGGAAAGAAAGGTAGGAAGAGGGAAAGGAAATCCTTAGGGGCAACGTAAATGATTCGCCACGCCAAGGATGAATGAAAGGTAAGAAGGAGGAAGGAAATCCTTAGGGGCAACGTAAATGATTCGCCACGCCAAGGAGGAAAGAAAGGTAGGAAGAAGGAAAGGAAATCCTTAGGGGCAACGTAAATGATTCGCCACGCCAAGGAGGAATGAAAGGTAAGAAGGAGCAAGGAAATCCTTAGGGGCAACGTAAATGATTCGCCACGCCAAGGAGGAATGAAAGGTAAGAAGGAGGAAAGGAAATCCTTAGGGGCAACGTAAATGATTCGCCACGCCAAGGAGGAAAGAAAGGTAGGAAGAAGGAAAGGAAATCCTTAGGGGCAACGTAAATGATTCGCCACGCCAAGGAGGAATGAAAGGTAAGAAGGAGGAAGGAAATCCTTAGGGGCAACGTAAATGATTCGCCACGCCAAGGAGGAAAGAAAGGTAGGAAGAAGGAAAGGAAATCCTTAGGGGCAACGCAAATGATTCGCCACGCCAAGGAGGAAAGAAAGGTAGGAAGAAGGAAAGGAAATCCTTAGGGGCAACGTAAATGATTCGCCACGCCAAGGAGGAATGAAAGGTAAGGAGGGGGAAGGAAATTCTTAGGGGCAACGTAAATGATTCGCCACGCCATGGAGGAAAGAAAGGTAAGAAGGGGGAAGGAAATTCTTAGGGGCAACGTAAATGATTCGCCACGACAAGGAGGAATGAAAGGTAGGAAGAAAGAAAGGAAATCCTTAGGGGCAACGTAAATGATTCGCCACGCCAAGGATGAATGAAAGGTAAGAAGGAGGAAGGAAATCCTTAGGGGCAACGTAAATGATTCGCCACGCCAAGGAGGAATGAAAGGTAAGAAGGAGCAAGGAAATCCTTAGGGGCAACGTAAATGATTCGTCACGCCAAGGATGAGTGAAAGGTAAGAAGGAGGAAGGAAATCCTTAGGGGCAACGTAAATGATTCGCCACGCCAAGGAGGAAAGAAAGGTAGGAAGAAGGAAAGGAAATCCTTAGGGTCAACGTAAATGATTCGCCACGCCAAGGATGAATGAAAGGTAAGAAGGAGGAAGGAAATCCTTAGGGGCAACGTAAATGATTCGCCACGCCAAGGAGGAATGAAAGGTAAGAAGGAGGAAGGAAATCCTTAGGGGCAACGTAAATGATTCGTCCCGCCAAGGAGGAAGGAAAGGTTGGAAGAAGGAAAGGAAATCCTTAGGGGCAACGTAAATGATTCGCCACGCCAAGGATGAATGAAAGGTAAGAAGGAGGAAGGAAATCCTTAAGGCCCCCCTACACGATGATGCATGTTGCGATGCATGCGTCGACTCCTAGGTTTCATGAAACCTGCGAGAGTCTCAGCGCTGCATCAAGCACCCTCCACACGACCGATTCCTCTTATCAGTTTGTCGTGTGATGCCAACGCTGAAACACGTGCGTGGAAATGTCGGATTCTGTTCCACTTCTAGTCTTATTGGCTATCGCAGGAGGTATATAATTGTAAAAAAAGATGAATTGAAGGTTAGAAGAAATTGGCAAAAAGATTGTTAGCCGAGAGACAGAGATTTTCTAATTCTTCATTATTAAAAGAGCTGAAAACAAATAAGCCTAGTGATTATAGAAACTATTTGCGTATGGATGATTCTGCTTTTAATTATCTATTGGAAAAAATTCGGCCAAGGAATGAAAAACAAAATACAACGATGCGAGATGCAATTAGTGCAGAAGAAAGACTTTCTGCAACACTAAGATTTTTAGCCACAGGAAAGAGTTATGAGGATTTAAAATTTTCCAATGCAATTTCACCTCAATTATTGAAATTTAATATTTAAATTATATTTGAATATTATCGTGTTTATAATCGGATCTATACGTGTTTATAAAATGTTCCCAAAATTCTTTGTCGTTCGGCATTTTGATGACACTTCAACCTTTTCAAACACTTGAGACACTTAAGAGTCAGGATTCGGGCCTTGCACACCAACAGTACCAAGCCTCTGATTCTTGCTCTGATGCAAGTTTTGAATGCCGAACTATACGTACATATGTATATTGCCGTGAATCACTGTAGATCTTTTTCGCTTGAATTCTATACTTATTCTGATTTCCCTACGTTGCACAAGGAAAAAAGTAAACTACGGGAGAATTTAACACATCTGGAAAACAAAACTTTGTGAGTTACCTCTTTCGGCCATAAAATACCATTCTTCAAAAAATCAAACTTAATAATAATAATAATAATAATAACAACTAATAGCATTTTTCCTGTCGTTTATATTCCTCGCCGCGTAGCGTATGAAGTTACAAGAAATTAGCTAGAAATTCAAATTGAAATAAATTAAAATCTATAAAAATCAATAAAAATATATTTGCTACATAGCAATAATTGTATTGAATTCTAGGATTTCAAATGAGCATCTCCTATTTCGCCCAATATTCTCAATAATTCATTTATAAATGCAATTGAAAAATAAATTTTATTGATTATATTGTACCGACAAGATTGCATAATATACAAAAATGAGGGTTAAATATATGATTTTCGACTAAAAATATTTTTTTGCGCCTTTGAGAAGCAAACTGATTTGCCGTGAACCACTGGTCTGCATTGGATCTAATACGGAGTCGTGATTCTAGCGTCGATGCAAGTTGCATCGATGATGATTCCTCGATGCCGGCCTACACACATTGCAACATGCATCATGAAACCTAGGAGTCATGCAGCATGCATCATCGTGTATGGGGGCCTTTAGGGGCAACGTAAATGATTCGCCACGCCAAGGAGGAATGAAAGGTAAGAAGGAGCAAGGAAATCCTTAGGGGCAACGTAAATGATTCGTCACGCCAAGGATGAATGAAAGGTAAGAAGGAGGAAGGAAATCCTTAGGGGCAACGTAAATGATTCGCCACGCCAAGGAGGAAAGAAAGGTAGGAAGAAGGAAAGGAAATCCTTAGGGTCAACGTAAATGATTCGCCACGCCAAGGATGAATGAAAGGTAAGAAGGAGGAAGGAAATCCTTAGGGGCAACGTAAATCATTCGCCACGCCAAGGAGGAAAGAAAGGTAGGAAGAAGGAAAGGAAATCCTTAGGGTCAACGTAAATGATTCGCCACGCCAAGGAGGAAAGAAAGGTAGGAAGAAGGAAAGGAAATCCTTAGGGGCAACGCAAATGATTCGCCACGCCAAGGAGGAAAGAAAGGTAGGAAGAAGGATAGGAAATCCTTAGGGGCAACGTAAATGATTCGCCACGCCAAGGAGGAATGAAAGGTAAGAAGTAGGAAAGGAAATCCTTAGGGGCAACGTAAATGATTCGCCACGCCAAGGAGGAAAGAAAGGTAGGAAGAAGGAAATTCTTAGGGGCAACGTAAATGATTCGCCACGCCAAGGAGGAATGAAAGGTAAGAAGGAGGAAAGGAAATCCTTAGGGGCAACGTAAATGATTCGCCACGCCAAGGAGGAATGAAAGGTTGGAAGAAGGAAAGAATATCCTTAGGGGCAACGTAAATGATTCGCCACGCCAAGGAGGAAAGAAAGGTAGGAAGAAGGAAAGGAAATCCTTAGGGGCGACGTAAATGATTCGCCACGACAAGGAGGAATGAAAGGTAGGAAGAAGGAAAGGAAATCCTTAGGGGCAACGTAAATGATTCGCCACGCCAAGGATGAATGAAAGGTAAGAAGGAGGAAGGAAATCCTTAGGGGCAACGTAAATGATTCGCCACGCCAAGGAGGAATGATAGGTAAGAAGGAGCAAGGAAATCCTTAGGGGCAACGTAAATGATTCGCCACGCCAAGGATGAATGAAAGGTAAGAAGGAGGAAGGAAACCCTTAGGGGCAACGTAAATGATTCGCCACGCCAAGGAGGAAAGAAAGGTAGGAAGAAGGAAAGGAAATCCTTAGGGGCAACGTAAATGATTCGCCACGCCAAGGATGAATGAAAGGTAAGAAGGAGGAAGGAAATCCTTAGGGTCAACGTAAATGATTCGCCACGCCAAGGATGAATGAAAGGTAAGAAGGAGGAAGGAAATCCTTAGGGGCAACGTAAATGATTCGCCACGCCAAGGAGGAATGAAAGGTAAGAAGGAGGAAGGAAATACTTAGGGGCAACGTAAATGATTCGCCACGCCAAGGAGGAAAGAAAGGTTGGAAGAAGGAAAGGAAATCCTTAGGGGCAACGTAAATGATTCGCCACGCCAAGGAGGAAAGAAAGGTAGGAAGAAGGAAAGGAAATCCTTAGGGGCCACGTAAATGATTCGCCACGCCAAGGAGGAATGAAAGGTAAGAAGGAGGAAGGAAATACTTAGGGGCAACGTAAATGATTCGCCACGCCAAGGAGGAAAGAAAGGGTGGAAGAAGGAAAGGAAATCCTTAGGGGCATCGTAAATGATTCGCCACGCCAAGGAGGAATGAAAGGTAAGAAGGAGGAAGGAAATCCTTAGGGGCAACGTAAATCATTCGCCACGCCAAGGAGGAAAGAAAGGTAGGAAGAAGGAAAGGAAATCCTTAGGGGCAACGTAAATGATTCGCCACGCCAAGGAGGAAAGAAAGGTAGGAAGAAGGAAAGGAAATCCTTAGGGGCAACGTAAATGATTCGCCACGCCAAGGAGGAATGAAAGGTAAAAAGTAGGAAAGGAAATCCTTAGGGGCAACGTAAATGATTCGCCACGCCAAGGAGGAAAGAAAGGTAGGAAGAAGGAAATTCTTAGGGGCAACGTAAATGATTCGCCACGCCAAGGAGGAATGAAAGGTAAGAAGGAGGAAAGGAAATCCTTAGGGGCAACGTAAATGATTCGCCACGCCAAGGAGGAATGAAAGGTTGGAAGAAGGAAAGAATATCCTTAGGGGCAACGTAAATGATTCGCCACGCCAAGGAGGAAAGAAAGGTAGGAAGAAGGAAAGGAAATCCTTAGGGGCGACGTAAATGATTCGCCACGACAAGGAGGAATGAAAGGTAGGAAGAAGGAAAGGAAATCCTTAGGGGCAACGTAAATGATTCGCCACGCCAAGGATGAATGAAAGGTAAGAAGGAGGAAGGAAATCCTTAGGGGCAACGTAAATGATTCGCCACGCCAAGGAGGAATGATAGGTAAGAAGGAGCAAGGAAATCCTTAGGGGCAACGTAAATGATTCGCCACGCCAAGGATGAATGAAAGGTAAGAAGGAGGAAGGAAACCCTTAGGGGCAACGTAAATGATTCGCCACGCCAAGGAGGAAAGAAAGGTAGGAAGAAGGAAAGGAAATCCTTAGGGGCAACGTAAATGATTCGCCACGCCAAGGATGAATGAAAGGTAAGAAGGAGGAAGGAAATCCTTAGGGGCAACGTAAATGATTCGCCACGCCAAGGAGGAATGAAAGGTAAGAAGGAGCAAGGAAATCCTTAGGGGCAACGTAAATGATTCGCCACGCCATGGAGGAAAGAAACGTAGGAAGGAGGAAAGGAAATCCTTAGGGGCAACGCAAATGATTCGCCACGCCAAGGAGGAAAGAAAGTTAGGAAGAAGGATAGGAAATCCTTAGGGGCAACGTAAATGATTCGCCACGCCAAGGAGGAATGAAAGGTAAGAAGGAGGAAAGGAAATCCTTAGGGGCAACGTAAATGATTCGCCACGCCAAGGAGGAAAGAAAGGTAGGAAGAAGGAAAGGAAATGCTTAGGGGCAACGTAAATGATTCGCCACGCCAAGGAGGAAAGAAAGGTAGGAGGAAGGAAAGGAAATCCTTAGGGGCAACGTAAATGATTCGCCACGCCAAGGAGGAAAGAAAGGTAGGAAGAAGGAAAGGAAATCCCTAGGGGCAACGTAAATGATTCGCCACGCCAAGGAGGAAAGAAAGGTAGGAAGAAGGAAATCCTTAGGGGCAACGTAAATGATTCGCCACGCCAAGGAGGAATGAAAGGTAAGAAGGAGGAAAGGAAATCCTTAGGGGCAACGTAAATGATTCGCCACGCCAAGGAGGAATGAAAGGTTGGAAGAAGGAAAGGAAATCCTTAGGGGCAACGTAAATGATTCGCCACGCCAAGGAGGAAAGAAAGGTAGGAAGAAGGAAAGGAAATCCTTAGGGGCGACGTAAATGATTCGCCACGACAAGGAGGAATGAAAGGTAGGAAGAAGGAAAGGAAATCCTTAGGGGCAACGTAATTGATTAGCCACGCCAAGGAGGAAAGAAAGGTAGGAAGAAGGAAAGGAAATCCTTAGGGGCAACGTAACTGATTCGCCACGCCAAGGAGGAATGAAAGGTAAGAAGGGGGAAGGAAATTCTTAGGGGCAACGTAAATGATACGCCACGCCAAGGAGGAATGGAAGGTAAGAAGGAGGAAAGGAAATCCTTAGGGGCAACGTAAATGATTCGCCACGCCAAGGAGGAAAGAAAGGTAGGAAGAAGGAAAGGAAATCCTTAGGGGCAACGTAAATGATTCGCCACGCCAAGGAGGAAAGAAAGGTAGGAAGAAGGAAAGGAAATCCTTAGGGGCAACGTAAATGATTTGCCACGCCAAGGAGGAATGAAAGGTAAGAAGGAGGAAAGGAAATCCTTAGGGGCAACGTAAATGATTCGCCACGCCAAGGAGGAAAGAAAGGTAGGAAGAAGGAAAGGAAATCCTTAGGGGCAACGTAAATGATTCGCCACGCCAAGGAGGAATGAAAGGTAAGAAGGAGGAAGGAAATCCTTAGGGGCAACGTAAATGATTCGCCACGCCAAGGAGGAAAGAAAGGTAGGAATAAGGAAAGGAAATCCTTAGGGGCAACGTAAATGATTCGCCACGCCAAGGAGGAAAGAAAGGTAGGAAGAAGGAAAGGAAATCCTTAGGGGCAACGTAAATGATTCGCCACGCCAAGGAGGAAAGAAAGGTAGGAAGAAGGAAAGGAAATCCTTAGGGGCAACGTAAATGATTCGCCACGCCAAGGAGGAATGAAAGGAAAGAAGGAGGAAGGAAATCCTTAGGGGCAACGTAAATGATTCGCCACGCCAAGGAGGAAAGAAAGGTAGGAAGAAGGAAAGGAAATCCTTAGGGGCAACGTAAATGATTCGCCACGCCAAGGAGGAAAGAAAGGTAAGAAGGAAAGGAAATCCTTAGGGGCAACGTAAATGATTCGCCACGTCATGGAGGAAAGAAAGGTAGGAAGGAGGAAAGGAAATCCTTAGGGGCAACGCAAATGATTCGCCACGCCAAGGAGGAAAGAAAGTTAGGAAGAAGGATAGGAAATCCTTAGGGGCAACGTAAATGATTCGCCACGCCAAGGAGGAATGAAAGGTAAGAAGGAGGAAAGGAAATCCTTAGGGGCAACGTAAATGATTCGCCACGCCAAGGAGGAAAGAAAGGTAGGAAGAAGGAAAGGAAATCCTTAGGGGCAACGTAAATGATTCGCCACGCCAAGGAGGAAAGAAAGGTAGGAGGAAGGAAAGGAAATCCTTAGGGGCAACGTAAATGATTCGCCACGCCAAGGAGGAAAGAAAGGTAGGAAGAAGGAAAGGAAATCCCTAGGGGCAACGTAAATGATTCGCCACGCCAAGGAGGAAAGAAAGGTAGGAAGAAGGAAATCCTTAGGGGCAACGTAAATGATTCGCCACGCCAAGGAGGAATGAAAGGTAAGAAGGAGGAAAGGAAATCCTTAGGGGCAACGTAAATGATTCGCCACGCCAAGGAGGAATGAAAGGTTGGAAGAAGGAAAGGAAATCCTTAGGGGCAACGTAAATGATTCGCCACGCCAAGGAGGAAAGAAAGGTAGGAAGAAGGAAAGGAAATCCTTAGGGGCGACGTAAATGATTCGCCACGACAAGGAGGAATGAAAGGTAGGAAGAAGGAAAGGAAATCCTTAGGGGCAACGTAATTGATTAGCCACGCCAAGGAGGAGAGAAAGGTAGGAAGAAGGAAAGGAAATCCTTAGGGGCAACGTAACTGATTCGCCACGCCAAGGAGGAATGAAAGGTAAGAAGGGGGAAGGAAATTCTTAGGGGCAACGTAAATGATACGCCACGCCAAGGAGGGTTGAAAGGTAAGAAGGAGGAAAGGAAATCCTTAGGGGCAACGTAAATGATTCGCCACGCCAAGGAGGAAAGAAAGGTAGGAAGAAGGAAAGGAAATCCTTAGGGGCAACGTAAATGATTCGCCACGCCAAGGAGGAAAGAAAGGTAGGAAGAAGGAAAGGAAATCCTTAGGGGCAACGTAAATGATTTGCCACGCCAAGGAGGAATGAAAGGTAAGAAGGAGGAAAGGAAATCCTTAGGGGCAACGTAAATGATTCGCCACGCCAAGGAGGAAAGAAAGGTAGGAAGAAGGAAAGGAAATCCTTAGGGGCAACGTAAATGATTCGCCACGCCAAGGAGGAAAGAAAGGTAGGAAGAAGGAAAGGAAATCCTTAGGGGCAACGTAAATGATTCGCCACGCCAAGGAGGAAAGAAAGGTAGGAAGAAGGAAAGGAAATCCTTAGGGGCAACGTAAATGATTCGCCACGCCAAGGAGGAATGAAAGGTAAGAAGGGGGAAGGAAATTCTTAGGGGCAACGTAAATGATACGCCACGCCAAGGAGGAATGGAAGGTAAGAAGGAGGAAAGGAAATCCTTAGGGGCAACGTAAATGATTCGCCACGCCAAGGAGGAAAGAAAGGTAGGAAGAAGGAAAGGAAATCCTTAGGGGCAACGTAAATGATTCGCCACGCCAAGGAGGAAAGAAAGGTAGGAAGAAGGAAAGGAAATCCTTAGGGGCAACGTAAATGATTTGCCACGCCAAGGAGGAATGAAAGGTAAGAAGGAGGAAAGGAAATCCTTAGGGGCAACGTAAATGATTCGCCACGCCAAGGAGGAAAGAAAGGTAGGAAGAAGGAAAGGAAATCCTTAGGGGCAACGTAAATGATTCGCCACGCCAAGGAGGAATGAAAGGTAAGAAGGAGGAAGGAAATCCTTAGGGGCAACGTAAATGATTCGCCACGCCAAGGAGGAAAGAAAGGTAGGAATAAGGAAAGGAAATCCTTAGGGGCAACGTAAATGATTCGCCACGCCAAGGAGGAAAGAAAGGTAGGAAGAAGGAAAGGAAATCCTTAGGGGCAACGTAAATGATTCGCCACGCCAAGGAGGAAAGAAAGGTAGGAAGAAGGAAAGGAAATCCTTAGGGGCAACGTAAATGATTCGCCACGCCAAGGAGGAATGAAAGGAAAGAAGGAGGAAGGAAATCCTTAGGGGCAACGTAAATGATTCGCCACGCCAAGGAGGAAAGAAAGGTAGGAAGAAGGAAAGGAAATCCTTAGGGGCAACGTAAATGATTCGCCACGCCAAGGAGGAAAGAAAGGTAAGAAGGAAAGGAAATCCTTAGGGGCAACGTAAATGATTCGCCACGCCATGGAGGAAAGAAAGGTAGGAAGGAGGAAAGGAAATCCTTAGGGGCAACGCAAATGATTCGCCACGCCAAGGAGGAAAGAAAGTTAGGAAGAAGGATAGGAAATCCTTAGGGGCAACGTAAATGATTCGCCACGCCAAGGAGGAATGAAAGGTAAGAAGGAGGAAAGGAAATCCTTAGGGGCAACGTAAATGATTCGCCACGCCAAGGAGGAAAGAAAGGTAGGAAGAAGGAAAGGAAATCCTTAGGGGCAACGTAAATGATTCGCCACGCCAAGGAGGAAAGAAAGGTAGGAGGAAGGAAAGGAAATCCTTAGGGGCAACGTAAATGATTCGCCACGCCAAGGAGGAAAGAAAGGTAGGAAGAAGGAAAGGAAATCCTTAGGGGCGACGTAAATGATTCGCCACGACAAGGAGGAATGAAAGGTAGGAAGAAGGAAAGGAAATCCTTAGGGGCAACGTAAATGATTCGCCACGCCAAGGAGGAAAGAAAGGTAGGAAGAAGGAAAGGAAATCCTTAGGGGCAACGTAAATGATTCGCCACGCCAAGGAGGAAAGAAAGGTAGGAAGAAGGAAATCCTTAGGGGCAACGTAAATGATTCGCCACGCCAAGGAGGAATGAAAGGTAAGAAGGAGGAAAGGAAATCCTTAGGGGCAACGTAAATGATTCGCCACGCCAAGGAGGAATGAAAGGTTGGAAGAAGGAAAGGAAATCCTTAGGGGCAACGTAAATGATTCGCCACGCCAAGGAGGAAAGAAAGGTAGGAAGAAGGAAAGGAAATCCTTAGGGGCGACGTAAATGATTCGCCACGACAAGGAGGAATGAAAGGTAGGAAGAAGGAAAGGAAATCCTTAGGGGCATCGTAATTGATTAGCCACGCCAAGGAGGAAAGAAAGGTAGGAAGAAGGAAAGGAAATCCTTAGGGGCAACGTAACTGATTCGCCACGCCAAGGAGGAATGAAAGGTAAGAAGGGGGAAGGAAATTCTTAGGGGCAACGTAAATGATACGCCACGCCAAGGAGGGTTGAAAGGTAAGAAGGAGGAAAGGAAATCCTTAGGGGCAACGTAAATGATTCGCCACGCCAAGGAGGAAAGAAAGGTAGGAAGAAGGAAAGGAAATCCTTAGGGGCAACGTAAATGATTCGCCACGCCAAGGAGGAAAGAAAGGTAGGAAGAAGGAAAGGAAATCCTTAGGGGCAACGTAAATGATTTGCCACGCCAAGGAGGAATGAAAGGTAAGAAGGAGGAAAGGAAATCCTTAGGGGCAACGTAAATGATTCGCCACGCCAAGGAGGAAAGAAAGGTAGGAAGAAGGAAAGGAAATCCTTAGGGGCAACGTAAATGATTCGCCACGCCAAGGAGGAAAGAAAGGTAGGAAGAAGGAAAGGAAATCCTTAGGGGCAACGTAAATGATTCGCCACGCCAAGGAGGAAAGAAAGGTAGGAAGAAGGAAAGGAAATCCTTAGGGGCAACGTAAATGATTCGCCACGCCAAGGAGGAATGAAAGGAAAGAAGGAGGAAGGAAATCCTTAGGGGCAACGTAAATGATTCGCCACGCCAAGGAGGAAAGAAAGGTAGGAAGAAGGAAAGGAAATCCTTAGGGGCAACGTAAATGATTCGCCACGCCAAGGAGGAAAGAAAGGTAAGAAGGAAAGGAAATCCTTAGGGGCAACGTAAATGATTCGCCACGCCAAGGAGGAAAGAAAGGTAAGAAGGTGGAAGGAAATCCTTAGGGGCAACGTAAATGATTCGCCACGCCAAGGAGGAATGAAAGGTAAGAAGGAGGAAAGGAAATCCTTAGGGGCAACGTAAATGATTCGCCACGCCAAGGAGGAAAGAAAGGTAGGAAGAAGGAAAGGAAATCCTTAGGGGCAACGTAAATGATTTGCCACGCCAAGGAGGAATGAAAGGTAAGAAGGAGGAAAGGAAATCCTTAGGGGCAACGTAAATGATTCGCCACGCCAAGGAGGAAAGAAAGGTAGGAAGAAGGAAAGGAAATCCTTAGGGGCAACGTAAATGATTCGCCACGCCAAGGAGGAATGAAAGGTAAGAAGGAGGAAGGAAATCCTTAGGGGCAACGTAAATGATTCGCCACGCCAAGGAGGAAAGAAAGGTAGGAATAAGGAAAGGAAATCCTTAGGGGCAACGTAAATGATTCGCCACGCCAAGGAGGAAAGAAAGGTAGGAAGAAGGAAAGGAAATCCTTAGGGGCAACGTAAATGATTCGTCACGCCAAGGAGGAAAGAAAGGTAGGAAGAAGGAAAGGAAATCCTTAGGGGCAACGTAAATGATTCGCCACGCCAAGGAGGAATGAAAGGAAAGAAGGAGGAAGGAAATCCTTAGGGGCAACGTAAATGATTCGCCACGCCAAGGAGGAAAGAAAGGTAGGAAGAAGGAAAGGAAATCCTTAGGGGCAACGTAAATGATTCGCCACGCCAAGGAGGAAAGAAAGGTAAGAAGGAAAGGAAATCCTTAGGGGCAACGTAAATGATTCGCCACGCCAAGGAGGAAAGAAAGGTAAGAAGGTGGAAGGAAATCCTTAGGGGCAACGTAAATGATTCGCCACGCCAAGGAGGAATGAAAGGTAAGAAGGAGGAAAGGAAATCCTTAGGGCAACGTAAATGATTCGCCACGCCAAGGAGGAAAGAAAGGTAGGAAGAAGGAAAGGAAATCCTTAGGGGCAACGTAAATGATTCGCCACGCCAAGGAGGAAAGAAAGGTAGGAAGAAGGAAAGGAAATCCTTAGGGGCAACGTAAATGATTTGCCACGCCAAGGAGGAATGAAAGGTAAGAAGGAGGAAAGGAAATCCTTAGGGGCAACGTAAATGATTCGCCACGCCAAGGAGGAAAGAAAGGTAGGAAGAAGGAAATCCTTAGGGGCAACGTAAATGATTCGCCACGCCAAGGAGGAATGAAAGGTAAGAAGGAGGAAGGAAATCCTTAGGGGCAACGTAAATCATTCGCCACGCCAAGGAGGAAAGAAAGGTAGGAAGAAGGAAAGGAAATCCTTAGGGGCAACGTAAATGATTCGCCACGCCAAGGATGAATGAAAGGTAAGAAGGAGGAAGGAAATCCTTAGGGGCAACGTAAATGATTCGCCACGCCAAGGAGGAAAGAAAGGTAGGAGGAAGGAAATCCTTAGGGACGACGTAAATGATTCGCCACGCCAAGGAGGAATGAAAGGTAAGAAGGAGGAAGGAAATCCTTAGGGGCAACGTAATTGATTCGCTACGCCAAGGAGGAATGAAAGGTAAGAAGGAGGAAGGAAATCCTTAGGGGCAACGTAAATGATTCGTCCCGCCAAGGAGGAAAGAAAGGTGGGAAGAAGGAAAGGAAATCCTTAGGGGCAACGTAAATGATTCGCCACGCCAAGGAGGAAAGAAAGGTAGGAAGAAGGAAAGGACATCCTTAGGGGCAACGTAAATGATTTGCCACGCCAAGGAGGAATGAAAGGTAAGAAGGAGGAAAGGAAATCCTTAGGGGCAACGTAAATGATTCGCCACGCCAAGGAGGAAAGAAAGGTAGGAGGAAGGAAATCCTTAGGGGCGACGTAAATGATTCGCCACGCCAAGGAGGAATGAAAGGTAAGAAGGAGGAAGGAAATCCTTAGGGGCAACGTAAATGATTCGCCACGCCAAGGAGGAATGAAAGGTAAGAAGGAGCAAGGAAATCCTTAGGGACAACGTAAATGATTCGCCACGCCAAGGAGGAAAGAAAGGTAGGAAGAGGGAAAGGAAATCCTTAGGGGCAACGTAAATGATTCGCCACGCCAAGGATGAATGAAAGGTAAGAAGGAGGAAGGAAATCCTTAGGGGCAACGTAAATGATTCGCCACGCCAAGGAGGAAAGAAAGGTAGGAAGAAGGAAAGGAAATCTTTAGGGGCAACGTAAATGATTCGCCACGCCAAGGATGAATGAAAGGTAAGAAGGAGGAAGGAAATCCTTAGGGGCAACGTAAATGATTCGCCACGCCAAGGAGGAAAGAAAGGTAGGAAGAAGGAAAGGAAATCCTTAGGGGCAACGTAAATGATTTGCCACGCCAAGGAGGAATGAAAGGTAAGAAGGAGGAAAGGAAATCCTTAGGGGCAACGTAAATGATTCGCCACGCCAAGGAGGAAAGAAAGGTAGGAAGAAGGAAAGGAAATCCTTAGGGGCAACGTAAATGATTCGCCACGCCAAGGAGGAATGAAAGGTAAGAAGGAGGAAGGAAATCCTTAGGGGCAACGTAAATGATTCGCCACGCCAAGGAGGAAAGAAAGGTAGGAATAAGGAAAGGAAATCCTTAGGGGCAACGTAAATGATTCGCCACGCCAAGGAGGAAAGAAAGGTAGGAAGAAGGAAAGGAAATCCTTAGGGGCAACGTAAATGATTCGCCACGCCAAGGAGGAAAGAAAGGTAGGAAGAAGGAAAGGAAATCCTTAGGGGCAACGTAAATGATTCGCCACGCCAAGGAGGAATGAAAGGAAAGAAGGAGGAAGGAAATCCTTAGGGGCAACGTAAATGATTCGCCACGCCAAGGAGGAAAGAAAGGTAGGAAGAAGGAAAGGAAATCCTTAGGGGCAACGTAAATGATTCGCCACGCCAAGGAGGAAAGAAAGGTAAGAAGGAAAGGAAATCCTTAGGGGCAACGTAAATGATTCGCCACGCCAAGGAGGAAAGAAAGGTAAGAAGGTGGAAGGAAATCCTTAGGGGCA
This sequence comes from Nomada ferruginata, assembly GCA_963583965.1. Classification (NCBI taxonomy): domain Eukaryota; kingdom Metazoa; phylum Arthropoda; class Insecta; order Hymenoptera; family Apidae; genus Nomada; species Nomada ferruginata. The sequence goes on from OY757218.1 coordinate 5,033,602, forward strand.
ACGTAAATGATTCGCCACGCCAAGGAGGAATGAAAGGTAAGAAGGAGGAAAGGAAATCCTTAGGGCAACGTAAATGATTCGCCACGCCAAGGAGGAAAGAAAGGTAGGAAGAAGGAAAGGAAATCCTTAGGGGCAACGTAAATGATTCGCCACGCCAAGGAGGAAAGAAAGGTAGGAAGAAGGAAAGGAAATCCTTAGGGGCAACGTAAATGATTTGCCACGCCAAGGAGGAATGAAAGGTAAGAAGGAGGAAAGGAAATCCTTAGGGGCAACGTAAATGATTCGCCACGCCAAGGAGGAAAGAAAGGTAGGAAGAAGGAAATCCTTAGGGGCAACGTAAATGATTCGCCACGCCAAGGAGGAATGAAAGGTAAGAAGGAGGAAGGAAATCCTTAGGGGCAACGTAAATCATTCGCCACGCCAAGGAGGAAAGAAAGGTAGGAAGAAGGAAAGGAAATCCTTAGGGGCAACGTAAATGATTCGCCACGCCAAGGATGAATGAAAGGTAAGAAGGAGGAAGGAAATCCTTAGGGGCAACGTAAATGATTCGCCACGCCAAGGAGGAAAGAAAGGTAGGAGGAAGGAAATCCTTAGGGACGACGTAAATGATTCGCCACGCCAAGGAGGAATGAAAGGTAAGAAGGAGGAAGGAAATCCTTAGGGGCAACGTAATTGATTCGCTACGCCAAGGAGGAATGAAAGGTAAGAAGGAGGAAGGAAATCCTTAGGGGCAACGTAAATGATTCGTCCCGCCAAGGAGGAAAGAAAGGTGGGAAGAAGGAAAGGAAATCCTTAGGGGCAACGTAAATGATTCGCCACGCCAAGGAGGAAAGAAAGGTAGGAAGAAGGAAAGGACATCCTTAGGGGCAACGTAAATGATTTGCCACGCCAAGGAGGAATGAAAGGTAAGAAGGAGGAAAGGAAATCCTTAGGGGCAACGTAAATGATTCGCCACGCCAAGGAGGAAAGAAAGGTAGGAGGAAGGAAATCCTTAGGGGCGACGTAAATGATTCGCCACGCCAAGGAGGAATGAAAGGTAAGAAGGAGGAAGGAAATCCTTAGGGGCAACGTAAATGATTCGCCACGCCAAGGAGGAATGAAAGGTAAGAAGGAGCAAGGAAATCCTTAGGGGCAACGTAAATGATTCGCCACGCCATGGAGGAAAGAAAGGTAGGAAGGAGGAAAGGAAATCCTTAGGGGCAACGCAAATGATTCGCCACGCCAAGGAGGAAAGAAAGTTAGGAAGAAGGATAGGAAATCCTTAGGGGCAACGTAAATGATTCGCCACGCCAAGGAGGAATGAAAGGTAAGAAGGAGGAAAGGAAATCCTTAGGGGCAACGTAAATGATTCGCCACGCCAAGGAGGAAAGAAAGGTAGGAAGAAGGAAAGGAAATCCTTAGGGGCAACGTAAATGATTCGCCACGCCAAGGAGGAAAGAAAGGTAGGAGGAAGGAAAGGAAATCCTTAGGGGCAACGTAAATGATTCGCCACGCCAAGGAGGAATGAAAGGTAAGAAGTAGGAAAGGAAATCCTTAGGGGCAACGTAAATGATTCGCCACGCCAAGGAGGAAAGAAAGGTAGGAAGAAGTAAATTCTTAGGGGCAACGTAAATGATTCGCCACGCCAAGGAGGAAAGGAAATCCTTAGGGGCAACGTAAATGATTCGCCACGCCAAGGAGGAATGAAAGGTTGGAAGAAGGAAAGAATATCCTTAGGGGCAACGTAAATGATTCGCCACGCCAAGGAGGAAAGAAAGGTAGGAAGAAGGAAAGGAAATCCTTAGGGGCGACGTAAATGATTCGCCACGACAAGGAGGAATGAAAGGTAGGAAGAAGGAAAGGAAATCCTTAGGGGCAACGTAAATGATTCGCCACGCCAAGGATGAATGAAAGGTAAGAAGGAGGAAGGAAATCCTTAGGGGCAACGTAAATGATTCGCCACGCCAAGGAGGAATGATAGGTAAGAAGGAGCAAGGAAATCCTTAGGGGCAACGTAAATGATTCGCCACGCCAAGGATGAATGAAAGGTAAGAAGGAGGAAGGAAACCCTTAGGGGCAACGTAAATGATTCGCCACGCCAAGGAGGAAAGAAAGGTAGGAAGAAGGAAAGGAAATCCTTAGGGGCAACGTAAATGATTCGCCACGCCAAGGATGAATGAAAGGTAAGAAGGAGGAAGGAAATCCTTAGGGTCAACGTAAATGATTCGCCACGCCAAGGATGAATGAAAGGTAAGAAGGAGGAAGGAAATCCTTAGGGGCAACGTAAATGATTCGCCACGCCAAGGAGGAATGAAAGGTAAGAAGGAGGAAGGAAATACTTAGGGGCAACGTAAATGATTCGCCACGCCAAGGAGGAAAGAAAGGTTGGAAGAAGGAAAGGAAATCCTTAGGGGCAACGTAAATGATTCGCCACGCCAAGGAGGAAAGAAAGGTAGGAAGAAGGAAAGGAAATCCTTAGGGGCCACGTAAATGATTCGCCACGCCAAGGAGGAATGAAAGGTAAGAAGGAGGAAGGAAATACTTAGGGGCAACGTAAATGATTCGCCACGCCAAGGAGGAAAGAAAGGGTGGAAGAAGGAAAGGAAATCCTTAGGGGCATCGTAAATGATTCGCCACGCCAAGGAGGAATGAAAGGTAAGAAGGAGGAAGGAAATCCTTAGGGGCAACGTAAATGATTCGCCACGCCAAGGAGGAAAGAAAGGTAGGAAGAAGGAAAGGAAATCCTTAGGGGCAACGTAAATGATTCGCCACGCCAAGGAGGAAAGAAAGGTAGGAAGAAGGAAAGGAAATCCTTAGGGGCAACGTAAATGATTCGCCACGCCAAGGAGGAATGAAAGGTAAAAAGTAGGAAAGGAAATCCTTAGGGGCAACGTAAATGATTCGCCACGCCAAGGAGGAAAGAAAGGTAGGAAGAAGGAAATTCTTAGGGGCAACGTAAATGATTCGCCACGCCAAGGAGGAAAGAAAGGTAGGAAGAAGGAAAGGAAATCCTTAGGGGCAACGTAAATGATTCGCCACGCCAAGGAGGAAAGAAAGGTAGGAAGAAGGAAATCCTTAGGGGCAACGTAAATGATTCGCCACGCCAAGGAGGAATGAAAGGTAAGAAGGAGGAAAGGAAATCCTTAGGGGCAACGTAAATGATTCGCCACGCCAAGGAGGAATGAAAGGTTGGAAGAAGGAAAGGAAATCCTTAGGGGCAACGTAAATGATTCGCCACGCCAAGGAGGAAAGAAAGGTAGGAAGAAGGAAAGGAAATCCTTAGGGGCGACGTAAATGATTCGCCACGACAAGGAGGAATGAAAGGTAGGAAGAAGGAAAGGAAATCCTTAGGGGCAACGTAATTGATTAGCCACGCCAAGGAGGAAAGAAAGGTAGGAAGAAGGAAAGGAAATCCTTAGGGGCAACGTAACTGATTCGCCACGCCAAGGAGGAATGAAAGGTAAGAAGGGGGAAGGAAATTCTTAGGGGCAACGTAAATGATACGCCACGCCAAGGAGGGTTGAAAGGTAAGAAGGAGGAAAGGAAATCCTTAGGGGCAACGTAAATGATTCGCCACGCCAAGGAGGAAAGAAAGGTAGGAAGAAGGAAAGGAAATCCTTAGGGGCAACGTAAATGATTCGCCACGCCAAGGAGGAAAGAAAGGTAGGAAGAAGGAAAGGAAATCCTTAGGGGCAACGTAAATGATTTGCCACGCCAAGGAGGAATGAAAGGTAAGAAGGAGGAAAGGAAATCCTTAGGGGCAACGTAAATGATTCGCCACGCCAAGGAGGAAAGAAAGGTAGGAAGAAGGAAAGGAAATCCTTAGGGGCAACGTAAATGATTCGCCACGCCAAGGAGGAAAGAAAGGTAGGAAGAAGGAAAGGAAATCCTTAGGGGCAACGTAAATGATTCGCCACGCCAAGGAGGAAAGAAAGGTAGGAAGAAGGAAAGGAAATCCTTAGGGGCAACGTAAATGATTCGCCACGCCAAGGAGGAATGAAAGGAAAGAAGGAGGAAGGAAATCCTTAGGGGCAACGTAAATGATTCGCCACGCCAAGGAGGAAAGAAAGGTAGGAAGAAGGAAAGGAAATCCTTAGGGGCAACGTAAATGATTCGCCACGCCAAGGAGGAAAGAAAGGTAAGAAGGAAAGGAAATCCTTAGGGGCAACGTAAATGATTCGCCACGCCAAGGAGGAAAGAAAGGTAAGAAGGTGGAAGGAAATCCTTAGGGGCAACGTAAATGATTCGCCACGCCAAGGAGGAATGAAAGGTAAGAAGGAGGAAAGGAAATCCTTAGGGGCAACGTAAATGATTCGCCACGCCAAGGAGGAAAGAAAGGTAGGAAGAAGGAAAGGAAATCCTTAGGGGCAACGTAAATGATTTGCCACGCCAAGGAGGAATGAAAGGTAAGAAGGAGGAAAGGAAATCCTTAGGGGCAACGTAAATGATTCGCCACGCCAAGGAGGAAAGAAAGGTAGGAAGAAGGAAAGGAAATCCTTAGGGGCAACGTAAATGATTCGCCACGCCAAGGAGGAATGAAAGGTAAGAAGGAGGAAGGAAATCCTTAGGGGCAACGTAAATGATTCGCCACGCCAAGGAGGAAAGAAAGGTAGGAATAAGGAAAGGAAATCCTTAGGGGCAACGTAAATGATTCGCCACGCCAAGGAGGAAAGAAAGGTAGGAAGAAGGAAAGGAAATCCTTAGGGGCAACGTAAATGATTCGTCACGCCAAGGAGGAAAGAAAGGTAGGAAGAAGGAAAGGAAATCCTTAGGGGCAACGTAAATGATTCGCCACGCCAAGGAGGAATGAAAGGAAAGAAGGAGGAAGGAAATCCTTAGGGGCAACGTAAATGATTCGCCACGCCAAGGAGGAAAGAAAGGTAGGAAGAAGGAAAGGAAATCCTTAGGGGCAACGTAAATGATTCGCCACGCCAAGGAGGAAAGAAAGGTAAGAAGGAAAGGAAATCCTTAGGGGCAACGTAAATGATTCGCCACGCCAAGGAGGAAAGAAAGGTAAGAAGGTGGAAGGAAATCCTTAGGGGCAACGTAAATGATTCGCCACGCCAAGGAGGAATGAAAGGTAAGAAGGAGGAAAGGAAATCCTTAGGGCAACGTAAATGATTCGCCACGCCAAGGAGGAAAGAAAGGTAGGAAGAAGGAAAGGAAATCCTTAGGGGCAACGTAAATGATTCGCCACGCCAAGGAGGAAAGAAAGGTAGGAAGAAGGAAAGGAAATCCTTAGGGGCAACGTAAATGATTTGCCACGCCAAGGAGGAATGAAAGGTAAGAAGGAGGAAAGGAAATCCTTAGGGGCAACGTAAATGATTCGCCACGCCAAGGAGGAAAGAAAGGTAGGAAGAAGGAAATCCTTAGGGGCAACGTAAATGATTCGCCACGCCAAGGAGGAATGAAAGGTAAGAAGGAGGAAGGAAATCCTTAGGGGCAACGTAAATCATTCGCCACGCCAAGGAGGAAAGAAAGGTAGGAAGAAGGAAAGGAAATCCTTAGGGGCAACGTAAATGATTCGCCACGCCAAGGATGAATGAAAGGTAAGAAGGAGGAAGGAAATCCTTAGGGGCAACGTAAATGATTCGCCACGCCAAGGAGGAAAGAAAGGTAGGAGGAAGGAAATCCTTAGGGACGACGTAAATGATTCGCCACGCCAAGGAGGAATGAAAGGTAAGAAGGAGGAAGGAAATCCTTAGGGGCAACGTAATTGATTCGCTACGCCAAGGAGGAATGAAAGGTAAGAAGGAGGAAGGAAATCCTTAGGGGCAACGTAAATGATTCGTCCCGCCAAGGAGGAAAGAAAGGTGGGAAGAAGGAAAGGAAATCCTTAGGGGCAACGTAAATGATTCGCCACGCCAAGGAGGAAAGAAAGGTAGGAAGAAGGAAAGGACATCCTTAGGGGCAACGTAAATGATTTGCCACGCCAAGGAGGAATGAAAGGTAAGAAGGAGGAAAGGAAATCCTTAGGGGCAACGTAAATGATTCGCCACGCCAAGGAGGAAAGAAAGGTAGGAGGAAGGAAATCCTTAGGGGCGACGTAAATGATTCGCCACGCCAAGGAGGAATGAAAGGTAAGAAGGAGGAAGGAAATCCTTAGGGGCAACGTAAATGATTCGCCACGCCAAGGAGGAATGAAAGGTAAGAAGGAGCAAGGAAATCCTTAGGGACAACGTAAATGATTCGCCACGCCAAGGAGGAAAGAAAGGTAGGAAGAGGGAAAGGAAATCCTTAGGGGCAACGTAAATGATTCGCCACGCCAAGGATGAATGAAAGGTAAGAAGGAGGAAGGAAATCCTTAGGGGCAACGTAAATGATTCGCCACGCCAAGGAGGAAAGAAAGGTAGGAAGAAGGAAAGGAAATCTTTAGGGGCAACGTAAATGATTCGCCACGCCAAGGATGAATGAAAGGTAAGAAGGAGGAAGGAAATCCTTAGGGGCAACGTAAATGATTCGCCACGCCAAGGAGGAAAGAAAGGTAGGAAGAAGGAAAGGAAATCCTTAGGGGCAACGTAAATGATTTGCCACGCCAAGGAGGAATGAAAGGTAAGAAGGAGGAAAGGAAATCCTTAGGGGCAACGTAAATGATTCGCCACGCCAAGGAGGAAAGAAAGGTAGGAAGAAGGAAAGGAAATCCTTAGGGGCAACGTAAATGATTCGCCACGCCAAGGAGGAATGAAAGGTAAGAAGGAGGAAGGAAATCCTTAGGGGCAACGTAAATGATTCGCCACGCCAAGGAGGAAAGAAAGGTAGGAATAAGGAAAGGAAATCCTTAGGGGCAACGTAAATGATTCGCCACGCCAAGGAGGAAAGAAAGGTAGGAAGAAGGAAAGGAAATCCTTAGGGGCAACGTAAATGATTCGCCACGCCAAGGAGGAAAGAAAGGTAGGAAGAAGGAAAGGAAATCCTTAGGGGCAACGTAAATGATTCGCCACGCCAAGGAGGAATGAAAGGAAAGAAGGAGGAAGGAAATCCTTAGGGGCAACGTAAATGATTCGCCACGCCAAGGAGGAAAGAAAGGTAGGAAGAAGGAAAGGAAATCCTTAGGGGCAACGTAAATGATTCGCCACGCCAAGGAGGAAAGAAAGGTAAGAAGGAAAGGAAATCCTTAGGGGCAACGTAAATGATTCGCCACGCCAAGGAGGAAAGAAAGGTAAGAAGGTGGAAGGAAATCCTTAGGGGCAACGTAAATGATTCGCCACGCCAAGGAGGAATGAAAGGTAAGAAGGAGGAAAGGAAATCCTTAGGGCAACGTAAATGATTCGCCACGCCAAGGAGGAAAGAAAGGTAGGAAGAAGGAAAGGAAATCCTTAGGGGCAACGTAAATGATTCGCCACGCCAAGGAGGAAAGAAAGGTAGGAAGAAGGAAAGGAAATCCTTAGGGGCAACGTAAATGATTTGCCACGCCAAGGAGGAATGAAAGGTAAGAAGGAGGAAAGGAAATCCTTAGGGGCAACGTAAATGATTCGCCACGCCAAGGAGGAAAGAAAGGTAGGAAGAAGGAAATCCTTAGGGGCAACGTAAATGATTCGCCACGCCAAGGAGGAATGAAAGGTAAGAAGGAGGAAGGAAATCCTTAGGGGCAACGTAAATCATTCGCCACGCCAAGGAGGAAAGAAAGGTAGGAAGAAGGAAAGGAAATCCTTAGGGGCAACGTAAATGATTCGCCACGCCAAGGATGAATGAAAGGTAAGAAGGAGGAAGGAAATCCTTAGGGGCAACGTAAATGATTCGCCACGCCAAGGAGGAAAGAAAGGTAGGAGGAAGGAAATCCTTAGGGACGACGTAAATGATTCGCCACGCCAAGGAGGAATGAAAGGTAAGAAGGAGGAAGGAAATCCTTAGGGGCAACGTAATTGATTCGCTACGCCAAGGAGGAATGAAAGGTAAGAAGGAGGAAGGAAATCCTTAGGGGCAACGTAAATGATTCGTCCCGCCAAGGAGGAAAGAAAGGTGGGAAGAAGGAAAGGAAATCCTTAGGGGCAACGTAAATGATTCGCCACGCCAAGGAGGAAAGAAAGGTAGGAAGAAGGAAAGGACATCCTTAGGGGCAACGTAAATGATTTGCCACGCCAAGGAGGAATGAAAGGTAAGAAGGAGGAAAGGAAATCCTTAGGGGCAACGTAAATGATTCGCCACGCCAAGGAGGAAAGAAAGGTAGGAGGAAGGAAATCCTTAGGGGCGACGTAAATGATTCGCCACGCCAAGGAGGAATGAAAGGTAAGAAGGAGGAAGGAAATCCTTAGGGGCAACGTAAATGATTCGCCACGCCAAGGAGGAATGAAAGGTAAGAAGGAGCAAGGAAATCCTTAGGGGCAACGTAAATGATTCGCCACGCCATGGAGGAAAGAAAGGTAGGAAGGAGGAAAGGAAATCCTTAGGGGCAACGCAAATGATTCGCCACGCCAAGGAGGAAAGAAAGTTAGGAAGAAGGATAGGAAATCCTTAGGGGCAACGTAAATGATTCGCCACGCCAAGGAGGAATGAAAGGTAAGAAGGAGGAAAGGAAATCCTTAGGGGCAACGTAAATGATTCGCCACGCCAAGGAGGAAAGAAAGGTAGGAAGAAGGAAAGGAAATCCTTAGGGGCAACGTAAATGATTCGCCACGCCAAGGAGGAAAGAAAGGTAGGAGGAAGGAAAGGAAATCCTTAGGGGCAACGTAAATGATTCGCCACGCCAAGGAGGAATGAAAGGTAAGAAGTAGGAAAGGAAATCCTTAGGGGCAACGTAAATGATTCGCCACGCCAAGGAGGAAAGAAAGGTAGGAAGAAGTAAATTCTTAGGGGCAACGTAAATGATTCGCCACGCCAAGGAGGAAAGGAAATCCTTAGGGGCAACGTAAATGATTCGCCACGCCAAGGAGGAATGAAAGGTTGGAAGAAGGAAAGAATATCCTTAGGGGCAACGTAAATGATTCGCCACGCCAAGGAGGAAAGAAAGGTAGGAAGAAGGAAAGGAAATCCTTAGGGGCGACGTAAATGATTCGCCACGACAAGGAGGAATGAAAGGTAGGAAGAAGGAAAGGAAATCCTTAGGGGCAACGTAAATGATTCGCCACGCCAAGGATGAATGAAAGGTAAGAAGGAGGAAGGAAATCCTTAGGGGCAACGTAAATGATTCGCCACGCCAAGGAGGAATGATAGGTAAGAAGGAGCAAGGAAATCCTTAGGGGCAACGTAAATGATTCGCCACGCCAAGGATGAATGAAAGGTAAGAAGGAGGAAGGAAACCCTTAGGGGCAACGTAAATGATTCGCCACGCCAAGGAGGAAAGAAAGGTAGGAAGAAGGAAAGGAAATCCTTAGGGGCAACGTAAATGATTCGCCACGCCAAGGATGAATGAAAGGTAAGAAGGAGGAAGGAAATCCTTAGGGTCAACGTAAATGATTCGCCACGCCAAGGATGAATGAAAGGTAAGAAGGAGGAAGGAAATCCTTAGGGGCAACGTAAATGATTCGCCACGCCAAGGAGGAATGAAAGGTAAGAAGGAGGAAGGAAATACTTAGGGGCAACGTAAATGATTCGCCACGCCAAGGAGGAAAGAAAGGTTGGAAGAAGGAAAGGAAATCCTTAGGGGCAACGTAAATGATTCGCCACGCCAAGGAGGAAAGAAAGGTAGGAAGAAGGAAAGGAAATCCTTAGGGGCCACGTAAATGATTCGCCACGCCAAGGAGGAATGAAAGGTAAGAAGGAGGAAGGAAATACTTAGGGGCAACGTAAATGATTCGCCACGCCAAGGAGGAAAGAAAGGGTGGAAGAAGGAAAGGAAATCCTTAGGGGCATCGTAAATGATTCGCCACGCCAAGGAGGAATGAAAGGTAAGAAGGAGGAAGGAAATCCTTAGGGGCAACGTAAATGATTCGCCACGCCAAGGAGGAAAGAAAGGTAGGAAGAAGGAAAGGAAATCCTTAGGGGCAACGTAAATGATTCGCCACGCCAAGGAGGAAAGAAAGGTAGGAAGAAGGAAAGGAAATCCTTAGGGGCAACGTAAATGATTCGCCACGCCAAGGAGGAATGAAAGGTAAAAAGTAGGAAAGGAAATCCTTAGGGGCAACGTAAATGATTCGCCACGCCAAGGAGGAAAGAAAGGTAGGAAGAAGGAAATTCTTAGGGGCAACGTAAATGATTCGCCACGCCAAGGAGGAATGAAAGGTAAGAAGGAGGAAAGGAAATCCTTAGGGGCAACGTAAATGATTCGCCACGCCAAGGAGGAATGAAAGGTTGGAAGAAGGAAAGAATATCCTTAGGGGCAACGTAAATGATTCGCCACGCCAAGGAGGAAAGAAAGGTAGGAAGAAGGAAAGGAAATCCTTAGGGGCGACGTAAATGATTCGCCACGACAAGGAGGAATGAAAGGTAGGAAGAAGGAAAGGAAATCCTTAGGGGCAACGTAAATGATTCGCCACGCCAAGGATGAATGAAAGGTAAGAAGGAGGAAGGAAATCCTTAGGGGCAACGTAAATGATTCGCCACGCCAAGGAGGAATGATAGGTAAGAAGGAGCAAGGAAATCCTTAGGGGCAACGTAAATGATTCGCCACGCCAAGGATGAATGAAAGGTAAGAAGGAGGAAGGAAATCCTTAGGGGCAACGTAAATGATTCGCCACGCCAAGGAGGAATGAAAGGTAAGAAGGAGCAAGGAAATCCTTAGGGGCAACGTAAATGATTCGCCACGCCATGGAGGAAAGAAAGGTAGGAAGGAGGAAAGGAAATCCTTAGGGGCAACGCAAATGATTCGCCACGCCAAGGAGGAAAGAAAGTTAGGAAGAAGGATAGGAAATCCTTAGGGGCAACGTAAATGATTCGCCACGCCAAGGAGGAATGAAAGGTAAGAAGGAGGAAAGGAAATCCTTAGGGGCAACGTAAATGATTCGCCACGCCAAGGAGGAAAGAAAGGTAGGAAGAAGGAAAGGAAATCCTTAGGGGCAACGTAAATGATTCGCCACGCCAAGGAGGAAAGAAAGGTAGGAGGAAGGAAAGGAAATCCTTAGGGGCAACGTAAATGATTCGCCACGCCAAGGAGGAAAGAAAGGTAGGAAGAAGGAAAGGAAATCCCTAGGGGCAACGTAAATGATTCGCCACGCCAAGGAGGAAAGAAAGGTAGGAAGAAGGAAATCCTTAGGGGCAACGTAAATGATTCGCCACGCCAAGGAGGAATGAAAGGTAAGAAGGAGGAAAGGAAATCCTTAGGGGCAACGTAAATGATTCGCCACGCCAAGGAGGAATGAAAGGTTGGAAGAAGGAAAGGAAATCCTTAGGGGCAACGTAAATGATTCGCCACGCCAAGGAGGAAAGAAAGGTAGGAAGAAGGAAAGGAAATCCTTAGGGGCGACGTAAATGATTCGCCACGACAAGGAGGAATGAAAGGTAGGAAGAAGGAAAGGAAATCCTTAGGGGCAACGTAATTGATTAGCCACGCCAAGGAGGAAAGAAAGGTAGGAAGAAGGAAAGGAAATCCTTAGGGGCAACGTAACTGATTCGCCACGCCAAGGAGGAATGAAAGGTAAGAAGGGGGAAGGAAATTCTTAGGGGCAACGTAAATGATACGCCACGCCAAGGAGGAATGGAAGGTAAGAAGGAGAAAAGGAAATCCTTAGGGGCAACGTAAATGATTCGCCACGCCAAGGAGGAAAGAAAGGTAGGAAGAAGGAAAGGAAATCCTTAGGGGCAACGTAAATGATTCGCCACGCCAAGGAGGAATGAAAGGTAAGAAGGAGGAAGGAAATCCTTAGGGGCAACGTAAATGATTCGCCACGCCAAGGAGGAAAGAAAGGTAGGAATAAGGAAAGGAAACCCTTAGGGGCAACGTAAATGATTCGCCACGCCAAGGAGGAAAGAAAGGTAGGAAGAAGGAAAGGAAATCCTTAGGGGCAACGTAAATGATTCGCCACGCCAAGGAGGAAAGAAAGGTAGGAAGAAGGAAAGGAAATCCTTAGGGGCAACGTAAATGATTCGCCACGCCAAGGAGGAATGAAAGGAAAGAAGGAGGAAGGAAATCCTTAGGGGCAACGTAAATGATTCGCCACGCCAAGGAGGAAAGAAAGGTAGGAAGAAGGAAAGGAAATCCTTAGGGGCAACGTAAATGATTCGCCACGCCAAGGAGGAAAGAAAGGTAAGAAGGAAAGGAAATCCTTAGGGGCAACGTAAATGATTCGCCACGCCATGGAGGAAAGAAAGGTAGGAAGGAGGAAAGGAAATCCTTAGGGGCAACGCAAATGATTCGCCACGCCAAGGAGGAAAGAAAGTTAGGAAGAAGGATAGGAAATCCTTAGGGGCAACGTAAATGATTCGCCACGCCAAGGAGGAATGAAAGGTAAGAAGGAGGAAAGGAAATCCTTAGGGGCAACGTAAATGATTCGCCACGCCAAGGAGGAAAGAAAGGTAGGAAGAAGGAAAGGAAATCCTTAGGGGCAACGTAAATGATTCGCCACGCCAAGGAGGAAAGAAAGGTAGGAGGAAGGAAAGGAAATCCTTAGGGGCAACGTAAATGATTCGCCACGCCAAGGAGGAAAGAAAGGTAGGAAGAAGGAAAGGAAATCCCTAGGGGCAACGTAAATGATTCGCCACGCCAAGGAGGAAAGAAAGGTAGGAAGAAGGAAATCCTTAGGGGCAACGTAAATGATTCGCCACGCCAAGGAGGAATGAAAGGTAAGAAGGAGGAAAGGAAATCCTTAGGGGCAACGTAAATGATTCGCCACGCCAAGGAGGAATGAAAGGTTGGAAGAAGGAAAGGAAATCCTTAGGGGCGACGTAAATGATTCGCCACGACAAGGAGGAATGAAAGGTAGGAAGAAGGAAAGGAAATCCTTAGGGGCAACGTAATTGATTAGCCACGCCAAGGAGGAAAGAAAGGTAGGAAGAAGGAAAGGAAATCCTTAGGGGCAACGTAACTGATTCGCCACGCCAAGGAGGAATGAAAGGTAAGAAGGGGGAAGGAAATTCTTAGGGGCAACGTAAATGATACGCCACGCCAAGGAGGGTTGAAAGGTAAGAAGGAGGAAAGGAAATCCTTAGGGGCAACGTAAATGATTCGCCACGCCAAGGAGGAAAGAAAGGTAGGAAGAAGGAAAGGAAATCCTTAGGGGCAACGTAAATGATTCGCCACGCCAAGGAGGAAAGAAAGGTAGGAAGAAGGAAAGGAAATCCTTAGGGGCAACGTAAATGATTTGCCACGCCAAGGAGGAATGAAAGGTAAGAAGGAGGAAAGGAAATCCTTAGGGGCAACGTAAATGATTCGCCACGCCAAGGAGGAAAGAAAGGTAGGAAGAAGGAAAGGAAATCCTTAGGGGCAACGTAAATGATTCGCCACGCCAAGGAGGAATGAAAGGTAAGAAGGAGGAAGGAAATCCTTAGGGGCAACGTAAATGATTCGCCACGCCAAGGAGGAAAGAAAGGTAGGAATAAGGAAAGGAAATCCTTAGGGGCAACGTAAATGATTCGCCACGCCAAGGAGGAAAGAAAGGTAGGAAGAAGGAAAGGAAATCCTTAGGGGCAACGTAAATGATTCGCCACGCCAAGGAGGAAAGAAAGGTAGGAAGAAGGAAAGGAAATCCTTAGGGGCAACGTAAATGATTCGCCACGCCAAGGAGGAATGAAAGGAAAGAAGGAGGAAGGAAATCCTTAGGGGCAACGTAAATGATTCGCCACGCCAAGGAGGAAAGAAAGGTAGGAAGAAGGAAAGGAAATCCTTAGGGGCAACGTAAATGATTCGCCACGCCAAGGAGGAAAGAAAGGTAAGAAGGAAAGGAAATCCTTAGGGGCAACGTAAATGATTCGCCACGCCAAGGAGGAAAGAAAGGTAAGAAGGTGGAAGGAAATCCTTAGGGGCAACGTAAATGATTCGCCACGCCAAGGAGGAATGAAAGGTAAGAAGGAGGAAAGGAAATCCTTAGGGCAACGTAAATGATTCGCCACGCCAAGGAGGAAAGAAAGGTAGGAAGAAGGAAAGGAAATCCTTAGGGGCAACGTAAATGATTCGCCACGCCAAGGAGGAAAGAAAGGTAGGAAGAAGGAAAGGAAATCCTTAGGGGCAACGTAAATGATTTGCCACGCCAAGGAGGAATGAAAGGTAAGAAGGAGGAAAGGAAATCCTTAGGGGCAACGTAAATGATTCGCCACGCCAAGGAGGAAAGAAAGGTAGGAAGAAGGAAATCCTTAGGGGCAACGTAAATGATTCGCCACGCCAAGGAGGAATGAAAGGTAAGAAGGAGGAAGGAAATCCTTAGGGGCAACGTAAATCATTCGCCACGCCAAGGAGGAAAGAAAGGTAGGAAGAAGGAAAGGAAATCCTTAGGGGCAACGTAAATGATTCGCCACGCCAAGGATGAATGAAAGGTAAGAAGGAGGAAGGAAATCCTTAGGGGCAACGTAAATGATTCGCCACGCCAAGGAGGAAAGAAAGGTAGGAGGAAGGAAATCCTTAGGGGCGACGTAAATGATTCGCCACGCCAAGGAGGAATGAAAGGTAAGAAGGAGGAAGGAAATCCTTAGGGGCAACGTAATTGATTCGCCACGCCAAGGAGGAATGAAAGGTAAGAAGGAGGAAGGAAATCCTTAGGGGCAACGTAAATGATTCGTCCCGCCAAGGAGGAAAGAAAGGTGGGAAGAAGGAAAGGAAATCCTTAGGGGCAACGTAAATGATTCGCCACGCCAAGGAGGAATGAAAGGTAAGAAAGAGGAAAGGAAATCCTTAGGGGCAACGTAAATGATTCGCCACGCCAAGGAGGAAAGAAAGGTAGGAAGAAGGAAAGGAAATCCTTAGGGGCAACGTAAATGATTTGCCACGCCAAGGAGGAATGAAAGGTAAGAAGGAGGAAAGGAAATCCTTAGGGGCAACGTAAATGATTCGCCACGCCAAGGAGGAAAGAAAGGTAGGAAGAAGGAAAGGAAATCCTTAGGGGCAACGTAAATGATTCGCCACGCCAAGGAGGAATGAAAGGTAAGAAGGAGGAAGGAAATCCTTAGGGGCAACGTAAATGATTCGCCACGCCAAGGAGGAAAGAAAGGTAGGAATAAGGAAAGGAAATCCTTAGGGGCAACGTAAATGATTCGCCACGCCAAGGAGGAAAGAAAGGTAGGAAGAAGGAAAGGAAATCCTTAGGGGCAACGTAAATGATTCGCCACGCCAAGGAGGAAAGAAAGGTAGGAAGAAGGAAAGGAAATCCTTAGGGGCAACGTAAATGATTCGCCACGCCAAGGAGGAATGAAAGGAAAGAAGGAGGAAGGAAATCCTTAGGGGCAACGTAAATGATTCGCCACGCCAAGGAGGAAAGAAAGGTAGGAAGAAGGAAAGGAAATCCTTAGGGGCAACGTAAATGATTCGCCACGCCAAGGAGGAAAGAAAGGTAAGAAGGAAAGGAAATCCTTAGGGGCAACGTAAATGATTCGCCACGCCAAGGAGGAAAGAAAGGTAAGAAGGTGGAAGGAAATCCTTAGGGGCAACGTAAATGATTCGCCACGCCAAGGAGGAATGAAAGGTAAGAAGGAGGAAAGGAAATCCTTAGGGCAACGTAAATGATTCGCCACGCCAAGGAGGAAAGAAAGGTAGGAAGAAGGAAAGGAAATCCTTAGGGGCAACGTAAATGATTCGCCACGCCAAGGAGGAAAGAAAGGTAGGAAGAAGGAAAGGAAATCCTTAGGGGCAACGTAAATGATTTGCCACGCCAAGGAGGAATGAAAGGTAAGAAGGAGGAAAGGAAATCCTTAGGGGCAACGTAAATGATTTGCCACGCCAAGGAGGAATGAAAGGTAAGAAGGAGGAAAGGAAATCCTTAGGGGCAACGTAAATGATTCGCCACGCCAAGGAGGAAAGAAAGGTAGGAAGAAGGAAATCCTTAGGGGCAACGTAAATGATTCGCCACGCCAAGGAGGAATGAAAGGAAAGAAGGAGGAAGGAAATCCTTAGGGGCAACGTAAATGATTCGCCACGCCAAGGAGGAAAGAAAGGTAGGAAGAAGGAAAGGAAATCCTTAGGGGCAACGTAAATGATTCGCCACGCCAAGGAGGAAAGAAAGGTAAGAAGGAAAGGAAATCCTTAGGGGCAACGTAAATGATTCGCCACGCCAAGGAGGAAAGAAAGGTAAGAAGGTGGAAGGAAATCCTTAGGGGCAACGTAAATGATTCGCCACGCCAAGGAGGAATGAAAGGTAAGAAGGAGGAAAGGAAATCCTTAGGGCAACGTAAATGATTCGCCACGCCAAGGAGGAAAGAAAGGTAGGAAGAAGGAAAGGAAATCCTTAGGGGCAACGTAAATGATTCGCCACGCCAAGGAGGAAAGAAAGGTAGGAAGAAGGAAAGGAAATCCTTAGGGGCAACGTAAATGATTTGCCACGCCAAGGAGGAATGAAAGGTAAGAAGGAGGAAAGGAAATCCTTAGGGGCAACGTAAATGATTCGCCACGCCAAGGAGGAAAGAAAGGTAGGAAGAAGGAAATCCTTAGGGGCAACGTAAATGATTCGCCACGCCAAGGAGGAATGAAAGGTAAGAAGGAGGAAGGAAATCCTTAGGGGCAACGTAAATCATTCGCCACGCCAAGGAGGAAAGAAAGGTAGGAAGAAGGAAAGGAAATCCTTAGGGGCAACGTAAATGATTCGCCACGCCAAGGATGAATGAAAGGTAAGAAGGAGGAAGGAAATCCTTAGGGGCAACGTAAATGATTCGCCACGCCAAGGAGGAAAGAAAGGTAGGAGGAAGGAAATCCTTAGGGGCGACGTAAATGATTCGCCACGCCAAGGAGGAATGAAAGGTAAGAAGGAGGAAGGAAATCCTTAGGGGCAACGTAATTGATTCGCCACGCCAAGGAGGAATGAAAGGTAAGAAGGAGGAAGGAAATCCTTAGGGGCAACGTAAATGATTCGTCCCGCCAAGGAGGAAAGAAAGGTGGGAAGAAGGAAAGGAAATCCTTAGGGGCAACGTAAATGATTCGCCACGCCAAGGAGGAAAGAAAGGTAGGAAGAAGGAAAGGACATCCTTAGGGGCAACGTAAATGATTTGCCACGCCAAGGAGGAATGAAAGGTAAGAAGGAGGAAAGGAAATCCTTAGGGGCAACGTAAATGATTCGCCACGCCAAGGAGGAAAGAAAGGTAGGAGGAAGGAAATCCTTAGGGGCGACGTAAATGATTCGCCACGCCAAGGAGGAATGAAAGGTAAGAAGGAGGAAGGAAATCCTTAGGGGCAACGTAAATGATTCGCCACGCCAAGGAGGAATGAAAGGTAAGAAGGAGCAAGGAAATCCTTAGGGACAACGTAAATGATTCGCCACGCCAAGGAGGAAAGAAAGGTAGGAAGAGGGAAAGGAAATCCTTAGGGGCAACGTAAATGATTCGCCACGCCAAGGATGAATGAAAGGTAAGAAGGAGGAAGGAAATCCTTAGGGGCAACGTAAATGATTCGCCACGCCAAGGAGGAAAGAAAGGTAGGAAGAAGGAAAGGAAATCTTTAGGGGCAACGTAAATGATTCGCCACGCCAAGGATGAATGAAAGGTAAGAAGGAGGAAGGAAATCCTTAGGGGCAACGTAAATGATTCGCCACGCCAAGGAGGAATGAAAGGTAAGAAGGAGCAAGGAAATCCTTAGGGGCAACGTAAATGATTCGCCACGCCAAGGAGGAAAGAAAGGTAGGAAGAAGGAAAGGAAATCCTTAGGGGCAACGCAAATGATTCGCCACGCCAAGGAGGAAAGAAAGGTAGGAAGAAGGAAAGGAAATCCTTAGGGGCAACGTAAATGATTCGCCACGCCAAGGAGGAATGAAAGGTAAGGAGGGGGAAGGAAATTCTTAGGGGCAACGTAAATGATTCGCCACGCCAAGGAGGAATGAAAGGTAAGAAGGAGCAAGGAAATCCTTAGGGGCAACGTAAATGATTCGCCACGCCATGGAGGAAAGAAAGGTAGGAAGGAGGAAAGGAAATCCTTAGGGGCAACGCAAATGATTCGCCACGCCAAGGAGGAAAGAAAGTTAGGAAGAAGGATAGGAAATCCTTAGGGGCAACGTAAATGATTCGCCACGCCAAGGAGGAATGAAAGGTAAGAAGGAGGAAAGGAAATCCTTAGGGGCAACGTAAATGATTCGCCACGCCAAGGAGGAAAGAAAGGTAGGAAGAAGGAAAGGAAATCCTTAGGGGCAACGTAAATGATTCGCCACGCCAAGGAGGAAAGAAAGGTAGGAGGAAGGAAAGGAAATCCTTAGGGGCAACGTAAATGATTCGCCACGCCAAGGAGGAAAGAAAGGTAGGAAGAAGGAAAGGAAATCCCTAGGGGCAACGTAAATGATTCGCCACGCCAAGGAGGAAAGAAAGGTAGGAAGAAGGAAATCCTTAGGGGCAACGTAAATGATTCGCCACGCCAAGGAGGAATGAAAGGTAAGAAGGAGGAAAGGAAATCCTTAGGGGCAACGTAAATGATTCGCCACGCCAAGGAGGAATGAAAGGTTGGAAGAAGGAAAGGAAATCCTTAGGGGCAACGTAAATGATTCGCCACGCCAAGGAGGAAAGAAAGGTAGGAAGAAGGAAAGGAAATCCTTAGGGGCGACGTAAATGATTCGCCACGACAAGGAGGAATGAAAGGTAGGAAGAAGGAAAGGAAATCCTTAGGGGCAACGTAATTGATTAGCCACGCCAAGGAGGAAAGAAAGGTAGGAAGAAGGAAAGGAAATCCTTAGGGGCAACGTAACTGATTCGCCACGCCAAGGAGGAATGAAAGGTAAGAAGGGGGAAGGAAATTCTTAGGGGCAACGTAAATGATACGCCACGCCAAGGAGGAATGGAAGGTAAGAAGGAGGAAAGGAAATCCTTAGGGGCAACGTAAATGATTCGCCACGCCAAGGAGGAAAGAAAGGTAGGAAGAAGGAAAGGAAATCCTTAGGGGCAACGTAAATGATTCGCCACGCCAAGGAGGAAAGAAAGGTAGGAAGAAGGAAAGGAAATCCTTAGGGGCAACGTAAATGATTTGCCACGCCAAGGAGGAATGAAAGGTAAGAAGGAGAAAAGGAAATCCTTAGGGGCAACGTAAATGATTCGCCACGCCAAGGAGGAAAGAAAGGTAGGAAGAAGGAAAGGAAATCCTTAGGGGCAACGTAAATGATTCGCCACGCCAAGGAGGAATGAAAGGTAAGAAGGAGGAAGGAAATCCTTAGGGGCAACGTAAATGATTCGCCACGCCAAGGAGGAAAGAAAGGTAGGAATAAGGAAAGGAAACCCTTAGGGGCAACGTAAATGATTCGCCACGCCAAGGAGGAAAGAAAGGTAGGAAGAAGGAAAGGAAATCCTTAGGGGCAACGTAAATGATTCGCCACGCCAAGGAGGAAAGAAAGGTAGGAAGAAGGAAAGGAAATCCTTAGGGGCAACGTAAATGATTCGCCACGCCAAGGAGGAATGAAAGGAAAGAAGGAGGAAGGAAATCCTTAGGGGCAACGTAAATGATTCGCCACGCCAAGGAGGAAAGAAAGGTAGGAAGAAGGAAAGGAAATCCTTAGGGGCAACGTAAATGATTCGCCACGCCAAGGAGGAAAGAAAGGTAAGAAGGAAAGGAAATCCTTAGGGGCAACGTAAATGATTCGCCACGCCATGGAGGAAAGAAAGGTAGGAAGGAGGAAAGGAAATCCTTAGGGGCAACGCAAATGATTCGCCACGCCAAGGAGGAAAGAAAGTTAGGAAGAAGGATAGGAAATCCTTAGGGGCAACGTAAATGATTCGCCACGCCAAGGAGGAATGAAAGGTAAGAAGGAGGAAAGGAAATCCTTAGGGGCAACGTAAATGATTCGCCACGCCAAGGAGGAAAGAAAGGTAGGAAGAAGGAAAGGAAATCCTTAGGGGCAACGTAAATGATTCGCCACGCCAAGGAGGAAAGAAAGGTAGGAGGAAGGAAAGGAAATCCTTAGGGGCAACGTAAATGATTCGCCACGCCAAGGAGGAAAGAAAGGTAGGAAGAAGGAAAGGAAATCCCTAGGGGCAACGTAAATGATTCGCCACGCCAAGGAGGAAAGAAAGGTAGGAAGAAGGAAATCCTTAGGGGCAACGTAAATGATTCGCCACGCCAAGGAGGAATGAAAGGTAAGAAGGAGGAAAGGAAATCCTTAGGGGCAACGTAAATGATTCGCCACGCCAAGGAGGAATGAAAGGTTGGAAGAAGGAAAGGAAATCCTTAGGGGCAACGTAAATGATTCGCCACGCCAAGGAGGAAAGAAAGGTAGGAAGAAGGAAAGGAAATCCTTAGGGGCGACGTAAATGATTCGCCACGACAAGGAGGAATGAAAGGTAGGAAGAAGGAAAGGAAATCCTTAGGGGCAACGTAATTGATTAGCCACGCCAAGGAGGAAAGAAAGGTAGGAAGAAGGAAAGGAAATCCTTAGGGGCAACGTAACTGATTCGCCACGCCAAGGAGGAATGAAAGGTAAGAAGGGGGAAGGAAATTCTTAGGGGCAACGTAAATGATACGCCACGCCAAGGAGGGTTGAAAGGTAAGAAGGAGGAAAGGAAATCCTTAGGGGCAACGTGAATGATTCGCCACGCCAAGGAGGAAAGAAAGGTAGGAAGAAGGAAAGGAAATCCTTAGGGGCAACGTAAATGATTCGCCACGCCAAGGAGGAAAGAAAGGTAGGAAGAAGGAAAGGAAATCCTTAGGGGCAACGTAAATGATTTGCCACGCCAAGGAGGAATGAAAGGTAAGAAGGAGGAAAGGAAATCCTTAGGGGCAACGTAAATGATTCGCCACGCCAAGGAGGAAAGAAAGGTAGGAAGAAGGAAAGGAAATCCTTAGGGGCAACGTAAATGATTCGCCACGCCAAGGAGGAATGAAAGGTAAGAAGGAGGAAGGAAATCCTTAGGGGCAACGTAAATGATTCGCCACGCCAAGGAGGAAAGAAAGGTAGGAATAAGGAAAGGAAATCCTTAGGGGCAACGTAAATGATTCGCCACGCCAAGGAGGAAAGAAAGGTAGGAAGAAGGAAAGGAAATCCTTAGGGGCAACGTAAATGATTCGCCACGCCAAGGAGGAAAGAAAGGTAGGAAGAAGGAAAGGAAATCCTTAGGGGCAACGTAAATGATTCGCCACGCCAAGGAGGAATGAAAGGAAAGAAGGAGGAAGGAAATCCTTAGGGGCAACGTAAATGATTCGCCACGCCAAGGAGGAAAGAAAGGTAGGAAGAAGGAAAGGAAATCCTTAGGGGCAACGTAAATGATTCGCCACGCCAAGGAGGAAAGAAAGGTAAGAAGGAAAGGAAATCCTTAGGGGCAACGTAAATGATTCGCCACGCCAAGGAGGAAAGAAAGGTAAGAAGGTGGAAGGAAATCCTTAGGGGCAACGTAAATGATTCGCCACGCCAAGGAGGAATGAAAGGTAAGAAGGAGGAAAGGAAATCCTTAGGGCAACGTAAATGATTCGCCACGCCAAGGAGGAAAGAAAGGTAGGAAGAAGGAAAGGAAATCCTTAGGGGCAACGTAAATGATTCGCCACGCCAAGGAGGAAAGAAAGGTAGGAAGAAGGAAAGGAAATCCTTAGGGGCAACGTAAATGATTTGCCACGCCAAGGAGGAATGAAAGGTAAGAAGGAGGAAAGGAAATCCTTAGGGGCAACGTAAATGATTCGCCACGCCAAGGAGGAAAGAAAGGTAGGAAGAAGGAAATCCTTAGGGGCAACGTAAATGATTCGCCACGCCAAGGAGGAATGAAAGGTAAGAAGGAGGAAGGAAATCCTTAGGGGCAACGTAAATCATTCGCCACGCCAAGGAGGAAAGAAAGGTAGGAAGAAGGAAAGGAAATCCTAAGGGGCAACGTAAATGATTCGCCACGCCAAGGATGAATGAAAGGTAAGAAGGAGGAAGGAAATCCTTAGGGGCAACGTAAATGATTCGCCACGCCAAGGAGGAAAGAAAGGTAGGAGGAAGGAAATCCTTAGGGGCGACGTAAATGATTCGCCACGCCAAGGAGGAATGAAAGGTAAGAAGGAGGAAGGAAATCCTTAGGGGCAACGTAATTGATTCGCCACGCCAAGGAGGAATGAAAGGTAAGAAGGAGGAAGGAAATCCTTAGGGGCAACGTAAATGATTCGTCCCGCCAAGGAGGAAAGAAAGGTGGGAAGAAGGAAAGGAAATCCTTAGGGGCAACGTAAATGATACGCCACGCCAAGGAGGAATGAAAGGTAAGAAAGAGGAAAGGAAATCCTTAGGGGCAACGTAAATGATTCGCCACGCCAAGGAGGAAAGAAAGGTAGGAAGAAGGAAAGGAAATCCTTAGGGGCAACGTAAATGATTTGCCACGCCAAGGAGGAATGAAAGGTAAGAAGGAGGAAAGGAAATCCTTAGGGGCAACGTAAATGATTCGCCACGCCAAGGAGGAAAGAAAGGTAGGAAGAAGGAAAGGAAATCCTTAGGGGCAACGTAAATGATTCGCCACGCCAAGGAGGAATGAAAGGTAAGAAGGAGGAAGGAAATCCTTAGGGGCAACGTAAATGATTCGCCACGCCAAGGAGGAAAGAAAGGTAGGAATAAGGAAAGGAAATCCTTAGGGGCAACGTAAATGATTCGCCACGCCAAGGAGGAAAGAAAGGTAGGAAGAAGGAAAGGAAATCCTTAGGGGCAACGTAAATGATTCGCCACGCCAAGGAGGAAAGAAAGGTAGGAAGAAGGAAAGGAAATCCTTAGGGGCAACGTAAATGATTCGCCACGCCAAGGAGGAATGAAAGGAAAGAAGGAGGAAGGAAATCCTTAGGGGCAACGTAAATGATTCGCCACGCCAAGGAGGAAAGAAAGGTAGGAAGAAGGAAAGGAAATCCTTAGGGGCAACGTAAATGATTCGCCACGCCAAGGAGGAAAGAAAGGTAAGAAGGAAAGGAAATCCTTAGGGGCAACGTAAATGATTCGCCACGCCAAGGAGGAAAGAAAGGTAAGAAGGTGGAAGGAAATCCTTAGGGGCAACGTAAATGATTCGCCACGCCAAGGAGGAATGAAAGGTAAGAAGGAGGAAAGGAAATCCTTAGGGCAACGTAAATGATTCGCCACGCCAAGGAGGAAAGAAAGGTAGGAAGAAGGAAAGGAAATCCTTAGGGGCAACGTAAATGATTCGCCACGCCAAGGAGGAAAGAAAGGTAGGAAGAAGGAAAGGAAATCCTTAGGGGCAACGTAAATGATTTGCCACGCCAAGGAGGAATGAAAGGTAAGAAGGAGGAAAGGAAATCCTTAGGGGCAACGTAAATGATTTGCCACGCCAAGGAGGAATGAAAGGTAAGAAGGAGGAAAGGAAATCCTTAGGGGCAACGTAAATGATTCGCCACGCCAAGGAGGAAAGAAAGGTAGGAAGAAGGAAATCCTTAGGGGCAACGTAAATGATTCGCCACGCCAAGGAGGAATGAAAGGAAAGAAGGAGGAAGGAAATCCTTAGGGGCAACGTAAATGATTCGCCACGCCAAGGAGGAAAGAAAGGTAGGAAGAAGGAAAGGAAATCCTTAGGGGCAACGTAAATGATTCGCCACGCCAAGGAGGAAAGAAAGGTAAGAAGGAAAGGAAATCCTTAGGGGCAACGTAAATGATTCGCCACGCCAAGGAGGAAAGAAAGGTAAGAAGGTGGAAGGAAATCCTTAGGGGCAACGTAAATGATTCGCCACGCCAAGGAGGAATGAAAGGTAAGAAGGAGGAAAGGAAATCCTTAGGGCAACGTAAATGATTCGCCACGCCAAGGAGGAAAGAAAGGTAGGAAGAAGGAAAGGAAATCCTTAGGGGCAACGTAAATGATTCGCCACGCCAAGGAGGAAAGAAAGGTAGGAAGAAGGAAAGGAAATCCTTAGGGGCAACGTAAATGATTTGCCACGCCAAGGAGGAATGAAAGGTAAGAAGGAGGAAAGGAAATCCTTAGGGGCAACGTAAATGATTCGCCACGCCAAGGAGGAAAGAAAGGTAGGAAGAAGGAAATCCTTAGGGGCAACGTAAATGATTCGCCACGCCAAGGAGGAATGAAAGGTAAGAAGGAGGAAGGAAATCCTTAGGGGCAACGTAAATCATTCGCCACGCCAAGGAGGAAAGAAAGGTAGGAAGAAGGAAAGGAAATCCTTAGGGGCAACGTAAATGATTCGCCACGCCAAGGATGAATGAAAGGTAAGAAGGAGGAAGGAAATCCTTAGGGGCAACGTAAATGATTCGCCACGCCAAGGAGGAAAGAAAGGTAGGAGGAAGGAAATCCTTAGGGGCGACGTAAATGATTCGCCACGCCAAGGAGGAATGAAAGGTAAGAAGGAGGAAGGAAATCCTTAGGGGCAACGTAATTGATTCGCCACGCCAAGGAGGAATGAAAGGTAAGAAGGAGGAAGGAAATCCTTAGGGGCAACGTAAATGATTCGTCCCGCCAAGGAGGAAAGAAAGGTGGGAAGAAGGAAAGGAAATCCTTAGGGGCAACGTAAATGATTCGCCACGCCAAGGAGGAAAGAAAGGTAGGAAGAAGGAAAGGACATCCTTAGGGGCAACGTAAATGATTTGCCACGCCAAGGAGGAATGAAAGGTAAGAAGGAGGAAAGGAAATCCTTAGGGGCAACGTAAATGATTCGCCACGCCAAGGAGGAAAGAAAGGTAGGAGGAAGGAAATCCTTAGGGGCGACGTAAATGATTCGCCACGCCAAGGAGGAATGAAAGGTAAGAAGGAGGAAGGAAATCCTTAGGGGCAACGTAAATGATTCGCCACGCCAAGGAGGAATGAAAGGTAAGAAGGAGCAAGGAAATCCTTAGGGACAACGTAAATGATTCGCCACGCCAAGGAGGAAAGAAAGGTAGGAAGAGGGAAAGGAAATCCTTAGGGGCAACGTAAATGATTCGCCACGCCAAGGATGAATGAAAGGTAAGAAGGAGGAAGGAAATCCTTAGGGGCAACGTAAATGATTCGCCACGCCAAGGAGGAAAGAAAGGTAGGAAGAAGGAAAGGAAATCTTTAGGGGCAACGTAAATGATTCGCCACGCCAAGGATGAATGAAAGGTAAGAAGGAGGAAGGAAATCCTTAGGGGCAACGTAAATGATTCGCCACGCCAAGGAGGAATGAAAGGTAAGAAGGAGCAAGGAAATCCTTAGGGGCAACGTAAATGATTCGCCACGCCAAGGAGGAAAGAAAGGTAGGAAGAAGGAAAGGAAATCCTTAGGGGCAACGCAAATGATTCGCCACGCCAAGGAGGAAAGAAAGGTAGGAAGAAGGAAAGGAAATCCTTAGGGGCAACGTAAATGATTCGCCACGCCAAGGAGGAATGAAAGGTAAGGAGGGGGAAGGAAATTCTTAGGGGCAACGTAAATGATTCGCCACGCCATGGAGGAAAGAAAGGTAAGAAGGGGGAAGGAAATTCTTAGGGGCAACGTAAATGATTCGCCACGACAAGGAGGAATGAAAGGTAGGAAGAAAGAAAGGAAATCCTTAGGGGCAACGTAAATGATTCGCCACGCCAAGGATGAATGAAAGGTAAGAAGGAGGAAGGAAATCCTTAGGGGCAACGTAAATGATTCGCCACGCCAAGGAGGAATGAAAGGTAAGAAGGAGCAAGGAAATCCTTAGGGGCAACGTAAATGATTCGTCACGCCAAGGATGAATGAAAGGTAAGAAGGAGGAAGGAAATCCTTAGGGGCAACGTAAATGATTCGCCACGCCAAGGAGGAAAGAAAGGTAGGAAGAAGGAAAGGAAATCCTTAGGGTCAACGTAAATGATTCGCCACGCCAAGGATGAATGAAAGGTAAGAAGGAGGAAGGAAATCCTTAGGGGCAACGTAAATGATTCGCCACGCCAAGGAGGAAAGAAAGGTAGGAAGAAGGAAATCCTTAGGGGCAACGTAAATGATTCGCCACGCCAAGGAGGAATGAAAGGAAAGAAGGAGGAAGGAAATCCTTAGGGGCAACGTAAATGATTCGCCACGCCAAGGAGGAAAGAAAGGTAGGAAGAAGGAAAGGAAATCCTTAGGGGCAACGTAAATGATTCGCCACGCCAAGGAGGAAAGAAAGGTAAGAAGGAAAGGAAATCCTTAGGGGCAACGTAAATGATTCGCCACGCCAAGGAGGAAAGAAAGGTAAGAAGGTGGAAGGAAATCCTTAGGGGCAACGTAAATGATTCGCCACGCCAAGGAGGAATGAAAGGTAAGAAGGAGGAAAGGAAATCCTTAGGGCAACGTAAATGATTCGCCACGCCAAGGAGGAAAGAAAGGTAGGAAGAAGGAAAGGAAATCCTTAGGGGCAACGTAAATGATTCGCCACGCCAAGGAGGAAAGAAAGGTAGGAAGAAGGAAAGGAAATCCTTAGGGGCAACGTAAATGATTTGCCACGCCAAGGAGGAATGAAAGGTAAGAAGGAGGAAAGGAAATCCTTAGGGGCAACGTAAATGATTCGCCACGCCAAGGAGGAAAGAAAGGTAGGAAGAAGGAAATCCTTAGGGGCAACGTAAATGATTCGCCACGCCAAGGAGGAATGAAAGGTAAGAAGGAGGAAGGAAATCCTTAGGGGCAACGTAAATCATTCGCCACGCCAAGGAGGAAAGAAAGGTAGGAAGAAGGAAAGGAAATCCTTAGGGGCAACGTAAATGATTCGCCACGCCAAGGATGAATGAAAGGTAAGAAGGAGGAAGGAAATCCTTAGGGGCAACGTAAATGATTCGCCACGCCAAGGAGGAAAGAAAGGTAGGAGGAAGGAAATCCTTAGGGGCGACGTAAATGATTCGCCACGCCAAGGAGGAATGAAAGGTAAGAAGGAGGAAGGAAATCCTTAGGGGCAACGTAATTGATTCGCCACGCCAAGGAGGAATGAAAGGTAAGAAGGAGGAAGGAAATCCTTAGGGGCAACGTAAATGATTCGTCCCGCCAAGGAGGAAAGAAAGGTGGGAAGAAGGAAAGGAAATCCTTAGGGGCAACGTAAATGATTCGCCACGCCAAGGAGGAAAGAAAGGTAGGAAGAAGGAAAGGACATCCTTAGGGGCAACGTAAATGATTTGCCACGCCAAGGAGGAATGAAAGGTAAGAAGGAGGAAAGGAAATCCTTAGGGGCAACGTAAATGATTCGCCACGCCAAGGAGGAAAGAAAGGTAGGAGGAAGGAAATCCTTAGGGGCGACGTAAATGATTCGCCACGCCAAGGAGGAATGAAAGGTAAGAAGGAGGAAGGAAATCCTTAGGGGCAACGTAAATGATTCGCCACGCCAAGGAGGAATGAAAGGTAAGAAGGAGCAAGGAAATCCTTAGGGACAACGTAAATGATTCGCCACGCCAAGGAGGAAAGAAAGGTAGGAAGAGGGAAAGGAAATCCTTAGGGGCAACGTAAATGATTCGCCACGCCAAGGATGAATGAAAGGTAAGAAGGAGGAAGGAAATCCTTAGGGGCAACGTAAATGATTCGCCACGCCAAGGAGGAAAGAAAGGTAGGAAGAAGGAAAGGAAATCTTTAGGGGCAACGTAAATGATTCGCCACGCCAAGGATGAATGAAAGGTAAGAAGGAGGAAGGAAATCCTTAGGGGCAACGTAAATGATTCGCCACGCCAAGGAGGAATGAAAGGTAAGAAGGAGCAAGGAAATCCTTAGGGGCAACGTAAATGATTCGCCACGCCAAGGAGGAAAGAAAGGTAGGAAGAAGGAAAGGAAATCCTTAGGGGCAACGCAAATGATTCGCCACGCCAAGGAGGAAAGAAAGGTAGGAAGAAGGAAAGGAAATCCTTAGGGGCAACGTAAATGATTCGCCACGCCAAGGAGGAATGAAAGGTAAGGAGGGGGAAGGAAATTCTTAGGGGCAACGTAAATGATTCGCCACGCCATGGAGGAAAGAAAGGTAAGAAGGGGGAAGGAAATTCTTAGGGGCAACGTAAATGATTCGCCACGACAAGGAGGAATGAAAGGTAGGAAGAAAGAAAGGAAATCCTTAGGGGCAACGTAAATGATTCGCCACGCCAAGGATGAATGAAAGGTAAGAAGGAGGAAGGAAATCCTTAGGGGCAACGTAAATGATTCGCCACGCCAAGGAGGAATGAAAGGTAAGAAGGAGCAAGGAAATCCTTAGGGGCAACGTAAATGATTCGTCACGCCAAGGATGAATGAAAGGTAAGAAGGAGGAAGGAAATCCTTAGGGGCAACGTAAATGATTCGCCACGCCAAGGAGGAAAGAAAGGTAGGAAGAAGGAAAGGAAATCCTTAGGGTCAACGTAAATGATTCGCCACGCCAAGGATGAATGAAAGGTAAGAAGGAGGAAGGAAATCCTTAGGGGCAACGTAAATGATTCGCCACGCCAAGGAGGAATGAAAGGTAAGAAGGAGGAAGGAAATCCTTAGGGGCAACGTAAATGATTCGTCCCGCCAAGGAGGAAAGAAAGGTTGGAAGAAGGAAAGGAAATCCTTAGGGGCAACGTAAATGATTCGCCACGCCAAGGATGAATGAAAGGTAAGAAGGAGGAAGGAAATCCTTAAGGCCCCCCTACACGATGATGCATGTTGCGATGCATGCGTCGACTCCTAGGTTTCATGAAACCTGCGAGAGTCTCAGCGCTGCATCAAGCACCCTCCACACGACCGATTCCTCTTATCAGTTTGTCGTGTGATGCCAACGCTGAAACACGTGCGTGGAAATGTCGGATTCTGTTCCACTTCTAGTCTTATTGGCTATCGCAGGAGGTATATAATTGTAAAAAAAGATGAATTGAAGGTTAGAAGAAATTGGCAAAAATATTGTTAGCCGAGAGACAGAGATTTTCTAATTCTTCATTATTAAAAGAGCTGAAAACAAATAAGCCTAGTGATTATAGAAACTATTTGCGTATGGATGATTCTGCTTTTAATTATCTATTGGAAAAAATTCGGCCAAGGAATGAAAAACAAAATACAACGATGCGAGATGCAATTAGTGCAGAAGAAAGACTTTCTGCAACACTAAGATTTTTAGCCACAGGAAAGAGTTATGGGGATTTAAAATTTTCCAATGCAATTTCACCTCAATTATTGAAATTTAATGTTTAAATTATATTTGAATATTATCGTGTTTATAATCGGATCTATACGTGTTTATAAAATGTTCCCAAAATTCTTTGTCGTTCGGCATTTTGATGACACTTCAACCTTTTCAAACACTCGAGACACTTAAGAGTCAGGATTCGGGCCTTGCACACCAACAGTACCAAGACTCTGATTCTTGCTCTGATGCAAGTTTTGAATGCCGAACTATACGTACATATGTATATTGCCGTGAATCACTGTAGATCTTTTTCGCTTGAGTTCTATACTTATTCTGATTTCCCTACGTTGCACAAGGAAAAAAGTAAACTACGGGAGAATTTAACACATCTGGAAAACAAAACTTTGTGAGTTACCTCTTTCGGCCATAAAATACCATTCTTCAAAAAATCAAACTTAATAATAATAATAATAATAATAATAATAACAACTAATAGCATATTTCCTGTCGTTTATATTCCTCGCCGCGTAGCGTATGAAGTTACAAGAAATTAGCTAGAAATTCAAATTGAAATAAATTAAAATCTATAAAAATCAATAAAAATATATTTGCTACATAGCAATAATTGTATTGAATTCTAGGATTTCAAATGAGCATCTCCTATTTCGCCCAATATTCTCAATAATTCATTTATAAATGCAATTGAAAAATAAATTTTATTGATTATATTGTACCGACAAGATTGCATAATATACAAAAATGAGGGTTAAATATATGATTTTCGACTAAAAATATTTTTTTGCGCCTTTGAGAGGCAAACTGATTTGCCGTGAACCACTGGTCTGCATTGGATCTAATACGGAGTCGTGATTCTAGCGTCGATGCAAGTTGCATCGATGATGATTCCTCGATGCCGGTCTACACACATTGCAACATGCATCATGAAACCTAGGAGTCATGCAACATGCATCATCGTGTATGGGGGCCTTTAGGGGCAACGTAAATGATTCGCCACGCCAAGGAGGAATGAAAGGTAAGAAGGAGCAAGGAAATCCTTAGGGGCAACGTAAATGATTCGTCACGCCAAGGATGAATGAAAGGTAAGAAGGAGGAAGGAAATCCTTAGGGGCAACGTAAATGATTCGCCACGCCAAGGAGGAAAGAAAGGTAGGAAGAAGGAAAGGAAATCCTTAGGGTCAAAGTAAATGATTCGCCACGGCAAGGAGGAATGAAAGGTAAGAAGGAGGAAGGAAATCCTTAGGGGCAACGTAAATGATTCGCCACGCCAAGGAGGAATGAAAGGTAAGAAGGAGCAAGGAAATCCTTAGGGGCAACGTAAATGATTCTCCACGCCATGGAGGAAAGAAAGGTAGGAAGGAGGAAAGGAAATCCTTAGGGGCAACGCAAATGATTCGCCACGCCAAGGAGGAAAGAAAGTTAGGAAGAAGGATAGGAAATCCTTAGGGGCAACGTAAATGATTCGCCACGCCAAGGAGGAATGAAAGGTAAGAAGGAGGAAAGGAAATCCTTAGGGGCAACGTAAATGATTCGCCACGCCAAGGAGGAAAGAAAGGTAGGAAGAAGGAAAGGATATCCTTAGGGGCAACGTAAATGATTCGCCACGCCAAGGAGGAAAGAAAGGTAGGAGGAAGGAAAGGAAATCCTTAGGGGCAACGTAAATGATTCGCCACGCCAAGGAGGAAAGAAAGGTAGGAAGAAGGAAAGGAAATCCCTAGGGGCAACGTAAATGATTCGCCACGCCAAGGAGGAAAGAAAGGTAGGAAGAAGGAAATCCTTAGGGGCAACGTAAATGATTCGCCACGCCAAGGAGGAATGAAAGGTAAGAAGGAGGAAAGGAAATCCTTAGGGGCAACGTAAATGATTCGCCACGCCAAGGAGGAATGAAAGGTTGGAAGAAGGAAAGGAAATCCTTAGGGGCAACGTAAATGATTCGCCACGCCAAGGAGGAAAGAAAGGTAGGAAGAAGGAAAGGAAATCCTTAGGGG
Source organism: Nomada ferruginata (assembly GCA_963583965.1). Classification (NCBI taxonomy): domain Eukaryota; kingdom Metazoa; phylum Arthropoda; class Insecta; order Hymenoptera; family Apidae; genus Nomada; species Nomada ferruginata. Next base: position 5,064,466 of record OY757218.1, read on the forward strand.
CGACGTAAATGATTCGCCACGACAAGGAGGAATGAAAGGTAGGAAGAAGGAAAGGAAATCCTTAGGGGCAACGTAATTGATTAGCCACGCCAAGGAGGAAAGAAAGGTAGGAAGAAGGAAAGGAAATCCTTAGGGGCAACGTAACTGATTCGCCACGCCAAGGAGGAATGAAAGGTAAGAAGGGGGAAGGAAATTCTTAGGGGCAACGTAAATGATACGCCATGCCAAGGAGGAATGAAAGGTAAGAAGGAGGAAAGGAAATCCTTAGGGGCAACGTAAATGATTCGCCACGCCAAGGAGGAAAGAAAGGTAGGAAGAAGGAAAGGAAATCCTTAGGGGCAACGTAAATGATTCGCCACGCCAAGGAGGAAAGAAAGGTAGGAAGAAGGAAAGGAAATCCTTAGGGGCAACGTAAATGATTTGCCACGCCAAGGAGGAATGAAAGGTAAGAAGGAGGAAAGGAAATCCTTAGGGGCAACGTAAATGATTCGCCACGCCAAGGAGGAAAGAAAGGTAGGAAGAAGGAAAGGAAATCCTTAGGGGCAACGTAAATGATTCGCCACGCCAAGGAGGAATGAAAGGTAAGAAGGAGGAAGGAAATCCTTAGGGGCAACGTAAATGATTCGCCACGCCAAGGAGGAAAGAAAGGTAGGAATAAGGAAAGGAAATCCTTAGGGGCAACGTAAATGATTCGCCACGCCAAGGAGGAAAGAAATGGTAGGAAGAAGGAAAGGAAATCCTTAGGGGCAACGTAAATGATTCGCCACGCCAAGGAGGAAAGAAAGGTAGGAAGAAGGAAAGGAAATCCTTAGGGGCAACGTAAATGATTCGCCACGCCAAGGAGGAATGAAAGGAAAGAAGGAGGAAGGAAATCCTTAGGGGCAACGTAAATGATTCGCCACGCCAAGGAGGAAAGAAAGGTAGGAAGAAGGAAAGGAAATCCTTAGGGGCAACGTAAATGATTCGCCACGCCAAGGAGGAAAGAAAGGTAAGAAGGAAAGGAAATCCTTAGGGGCAACGTAAATGATTCGCCACGCCATGGAGGAAAGAAAGGTAGGAAGGAGGAAAGGAAATCCTTAGGGGCAACGCAAATGATTCGCCACGCCAAGGAGGAAAGAAAGTTAGGAAGAAGGATAGGAAATCCTTAGGGGCAACGTAAATGATTCGCCACGCCAAGGAGGAATGAAAGGTAAGAAGGAGGAAAGGAAATCCTTAGGGGCAACGTAAATGATTCGCCACGCCAAGGAGGAAAGAAAGGTAGGAAGAAGGAAAGGAAATCCTTAGGGGCAACGTAAATGATTCACCACGCCAAGGAGGAAAGAAAGGTAGGAGGAAGGAAAGGAAATCCTTAGGGGCAACGTAAATGATTCGCCACGCCAAGGAGGAAAGAAAGGTAGGAAGAAGGAAAGGAAATCCCTAGGGGCAACGTAAATGATTCGCCACGCCAAGGAGGAAAGAAGGGTAGGAAGAAGGAAATCCTTAGGGGCAACGTAAATGATTCGCCACGCCAAGGAGGAATGAAAGGTAAGAAGGAGGAAAGGAAATCCTTAGGGGCAACGTAAATGATTCGCCACGCCAAGGAGGAATGAAAGGTTGGAAGAAGGAAAGGAAATCCTTAGGGGCAACGTAAATGATTCGCCACGCCAAGGAGGAAAGAAATGTAGGAAGAAGGAAAGGAAATCCTTAGGGGCGACGTAAATGATTCGCCACGACAAGGAGGAATGAAAGGTAGGAAGAAGGAAAGGAAATCCTTAGGGGCAACGTAATTGATTAGCCACGCCAAGGAGGAAAGAAAGGTAGGAAGAAGGAAAGGAAATCCTTAGGGGCAACGTAACTGATTCGCCACGCCAAGGAGGAATGAAAGGTAAGAAGGGGGAAGGAAATTCTTAGGGGCAACGTAAATGATACGCCACGCCAAGGAGGAATGAAAGGTAAGAAGGAGGAAAGGAAATCCTTAGGGGCAACGTAAATGATTCGCCACGCCAAGGAGGAAAGAAAGGTAGGAAGAAGGAAAGGAAATCCTTAGGGGCAACGTAAATGATTCGCCACGCCAAGGAGGAAAGAAAGGTAGGAAGAAGGAAAGGAAATCCTTAGGGGCAACGTAAATGATTTGCCACGCCAAGGAGGAATGAAAGGTAAGAAGGAGGAAAGGAAATCCTTAGGGGCAACGTAAATGATTCGCCACGCCAAGGAGGAAAGAAAGGTAGGAAGAAGGAAAGGAAATCCTTAGGGGCAACGTAAATGATTCGCCACGCCAAGGAGGAATGAAAGGTAAGAAGGAGGAAGGAAATCCTTAGGGGCAACGTAAATGATTCGCCACGCCAAGGAGGAAAGAAAGGTAGGAATAAGGAAAGGAAATCCTTAGGGGCAACGTAAATGATTCGCCACGCCAAGGAGGAAAGAAAGGTAGGAAGAAGGAAAGGAAATCCTTAGGGGCAACGTAAATGATTCGCCACGCCAAGGAGGAAAGAAAGGTAGGAAGAAGGAAAGGAAATCCTTAGGGGCAACGTAAATGATTCGCCACGCCAAGGAGGAATGAAAGGAAAGAAGGAGGAAGGAAATCCTTAGGGGCAACGTAAATGATTCGCCACGCCAAGGAGGAAAGAAAGGTAGGAAGAAGGAAAGGAAATCCTTAGGGGCAACGTAAATGATTCGCCACGCCAAGGAGGAAAGAAAGGTAAGAAGGAAAGGAAATCCTTAGGGGCAACGTAAATGATTCGCCACGCCAAGGAGGAAAGAAAGGTAAGAAGGTGGAAGGAAATCCTTAGGGGCAACGTAAATGATTCGCCACGCCAAGGAGGAATGAAAGGTAAGAAGGTGGAAGGGAAATCCTTAGGGCAACGTAAATGATTCGCCACGCCAAGGAGGAAAGAAAGGTAGGAAGAAGGAAAGGAAATCCTTAGGGGCAACGTAAATGATTCGCCACGCCAAGGAGGAAAGAAAGGTAGGAAGAAGGAAAGGAAATCCTTAGGGGCAACGTAAATGATTTGCCACGCCAAGGAGGAATGAAAGGTAAGAAGGAGGAAAGGAAATCCTTAGGGGCAACGTAAATGATTCGCCACGCCAAGGAGGAAAGAAAGGTAGGAAGAAGGAAATCCTTAGGGGCAACGTAAATGATTCGCCACGCCAAGGAGGAATGAAAGGTAAGAAGGAGGAAGGAAATCCTTAGGGGCAACGTAAATCATTCGCCACGCCAAGGAGGAAAGAAAGGTAGGAAGAAGGAAAGGAAATCCTTAGGGGCAACGTAAATGATTCGCCACGCCAAGGATGAATGAAAGGTAAGAAGGAGGAAGGAAATCCTTAGGGGCAACGTAAATGATTCGCCACGCCAAGGAGGAAAGAAAGGTAGGAGGAAGGAAATCCTTAGGGGCGACGTAAATGATTCGCCACGCCAAGGAGGAATGAAAGGTAAGAAGGAGGAAGGAAATCCTTAGGGGCAACGTAATTGATTCGCCACGCCAAGGAGGAATGAAAGGTAAGAAGGAGGAAGGAAATCCTTAGGGGCAACGTAAATGATTCGTCCCGCCAAGGAGGAAAGAAAGGTGGGAAGAAGGAAAGGAAATCCTTAGGGGCAACGTAAATGATTCGCCACGCCAAGGAGGAAAGAAAGGTAGGAAGAAGGAAAGGACATCCTTAGGGGCAACGTAAATGATTTGCCACGCCAAGGAGGAATGAAAGGTAAGAAGGAGGAAAGGAAATCCTTAGGGGCAACGTAAATGATTCGCCACGCCAAGGAGGAAAGAAAGGTAGGAGGAAGGAAATCCTTAGGGGCGACGTAAATGATTCGCCACGCCAAGGAGGAATGAAAGGTAAGAAGGAGGAAGGAAATCCTTAGGGGCAACGTAAATGATTCGCCACGCCAAGGAGGAATGAAAGGTAAGAAGGAGCAAGGAAATCCTTAGGGACAACGTAAATGATTCGCCACGCCAAGGAGGAAAGAAAGGTAGGAAGAGGGAAAGGAAATCCTTAGGGGCAACGTAAATGATTCGCCACGCCAAGGATGAATGAAAGGTAAGAAGGAGGAAGGAAATCCTTAGGGGCAACGTAAATGATTCGCCACGCCAAGGAGGAAAGAAAGGTAGGAAGAAGGAAAGGAAATCTTTAGGGGCAACGTAAATGATTCGCCACGCCAAGGATGAATGAAAGGTAAGAAGGAGGAAGGAAATCCTTAGGGGCAACGTAAATGATTCGCCACGCCAAGGAGGAATGAAAGGTAAGAAGGAGCAAGGAAATCCTTAGGGGCAACGTAAATGATTCGCCACGCCAAGGAGGAAAGAAAGGTAGGAAGAAGGAAAGGAAATCCTTAGGGGCAACGCAAATGATTCGCCACGCCAAGGAGGAAAGAAAGGTAGGAAGAAGGAAATCCTTAGGGGCAACGTAAATGATTCGCCACGCCAAGGAGGAATGAAAGGTAAGAAGGAGGAAAGGAAATCCTTAGGGGCAACGTAAATGATTCGCCACGCCAAGGAGGAATGAAAGGTTGGAAGAAGGAAAGAATATCCTTAGGGGCAACGTAAATGATTCGCCACGCCAAGGAGGAAAGAAAGGTAGGAAGAAGGAAAGGAAATCCTTAGGGGCGACGTAAATGATTCGCCACGACAAGGAGGAATGAAAGGTAGGAAGAAGGAAAGGAAATCCTTAGAGGCAACGTAAATGATTCGCCACGCCAAGGATGAATGAAAGGTAAGAAGGAGGAAGGAAATCCTTAGGGGCAACGTAAATGATTCGCCACGCCAAGGAGGAATGATAGGTAAGAAGGAGCAAGGAAATCCTTAGGGGCAACGTAAATGATTCGCCACGCCAAGGATGAATGAAAGGTAAGAAGGAAAGGAAATCCTTAGGGGCAACGTAAATGATTCGCCACGCCAAGGATGAATGAAAGGTAAGAAGGAGGAAGGAAATCCTTAGGGTCAACGTAAATGATTCGCCACGCCAAGGAGGAATGAAAGGTAAGAAGGAGGAAGGAAATCCTTAGGGGCAACGTAAATCATTCGCCACGCCAAGGAGGAAAGAAAGGTAGGAAGAAGGAAAGGAAATCCTTAGAGGCAACGTAAATGATTCGCCACGCCAAGGAGGAAAGAAAGGTAGGAAGAAGGAAAGGAAATCCTTAGGGGCAACGTAAATGATTCGCCACGCCAAGGAGGAAAGAAAGGTTGGAAGAAGGAAAGGAAATCCTTAGGGGCAACGTAAATGATTCGCCACGCCAAGGAGGAAAGAAAGGTTGGAAGAAGGAAAGGAAATCCTTAGGGGCAACGTAAATGATTCGCCACGGCAAGGAGGAATGAAAGGTAAGAAGGAGGAAGGAAATACTTAGGGGCAACGTAAATGATTCGCCACGCCAAGGAGGAAAGAAAGGTTGGAAGAAGGAAAGGAAATCCTTAGGGGCATCGTAAATGATTCGCCACGCCAAGGAGGAATGAAAGGTAAGAAGGAGGAAGGAAATACTTAGGGGCTACGTAAATGATTCGCCACGCCAAGGAGGAAAGAAAGGGTGGAAGAAGGAAAGGAAATCCTTAGGGGCAACGTAAATGATTCGCCACGCCAAGGAGGAAAGAAAGGTAGGAAGACGGAAAGGAAATCCTTAGGGGCAACGTAAATGATTCGTCACGCCAAGGATGAATGAAAGGTAAGAAGGAGGAAGGAAATCCTTAGGGGCAACGTAAATGATTCGCCACGCCAAGGAGGAAAGAAAGGTAGGAAGAAGGAAAGGAAATCCTTAGGGTCAACGTAAATGATTCGCCACGCCAAGGATGAATGAAAGGTAAGAAGGAGGAAGGAAATCATTAGGGGCAACGTAAATGATTCGCCACGCCAAGGAGGAATGAAAGGTAAGAAGGAGGAAGGAAATACTTAGGGGCAACGTAAATGATTCGCCACGCCAAGTAGGAAAGAAAGGGTGGAAGAAGGAAAGGAAATCCTTAGGGGCAACGTAAATGATTCGCCACGCCAAGGAGGAAAGAAAGGTTGGAAGAAGGAAAGGAAATCCTTAGGGGCATCGTAAATGATTCGCCACGCCAAGGAGGAATGAAAGGTAAGAAGGAGGAAGGAAATCCTTAGGGGCAACGTAAATCATTCGCCACGCCAAGGAGGAAAGAAAGGTAGGAAGAAGGAAAGGAAATCCTTAGGAGCAACGTAAATGATTCGCCACGCCAAGGAGGAAAGAAAGGTTGGAAGAAGGAAAGGAAATCCTTAGGGGCAACGTAAATGATTCGCCACGCCAAGGAGGAAAGAAAGGTAGGAAGAAGGAAAGGAAATCCTTAGGGGCGACGTAAATGATTCGCCACGCCAAGGAGGAATGATAGGTAAGAAGGAGCAAGGAAATCCTTAGGGTCAACGTAAATGATTCGCCACGCCAAGGAGGAATGAAAGGTAAGAAGGAGGAAGGAAATCCTTAGGGTCAACGTAAATGATTCGCCACGCCAAGGATGAATGAAAGGTAAGAAGGAAGAAGGAAATCCTTAGGGGCAACGTAAATGATTCGCCACGGCAAGGAGGAATGAAAGGTAAGAAGGAGGAAGGAAATACTTAGGGGCAACGTAAATGATTCGCCACGCCAAGGAGGAAAGAAAGGTTGGAAGAAGGAAAGGAAATCCTTAGGGGCAACGTAAATGATTCGCCACGCCAAGGAGGAAAGAAAGGTTGGAAGAAGGAAAGGAAATCCTTAGGGGCATCGTAAATGATTCGCCACGCCAAGGAGGAATGAAAGGTAAGAAGGAGGAAGGAAATCCTTAGGGGCAACGTAAATCATTCGCCACGCCAAGGAGGAAAGAAAGGTAGGAAGAAGGAAAGGAAATCCTTAGGGGCAACGTAAATGATTCGCCACGCCAAGGAGGAAAGAAAGGTTGGAAGAAGGAAAGGAAATCCTTAGGGGCAACGTAAATGATTCGCCACGCCAAGGAGGAAAGAAAGGTAGGAAGAAGGAAAGGAAATCCTTAGGGGCCACGTAAATGATTCGCCACGCCAAGGAGGAATGAAAGGTAAGAAGGAGGAAGGAAATACTTAGGGGCAACGTAAATGATTCGCCACGCCAAGGAGGAAAGAAAGGGTGGAAGAAGGAAAGGAAATCCTTAGGGGCAACGTAAATGATTCGCCACGCCAAGGAGGAAAGAAAGGTAGGAAGACTGAAAGGAAATCCTTAGGGGCAACGTAAATGATTCGTCACGCCAAGGATGAATGAAAGGTAAGAAGGAGGAAGGAAATCCTTAGGGGCAACGTAAATGATTCGCCACGCCAAGGAGGAAAGAAAGGTAGGAAGAAGGAAAGGAAATCCTTAGGGTCAACGTAAATGATTCGCCACGCCAAGGATGAATGAAAGGTAAGAAGGAGGAAGGAAATCATTAGGGGCAACGTAAATGATTCGCCACGCCAAGGAGGAATGAAAGGTAAGAAGGAGGAAGGAAATACTTAGGGGCAACGTAAATGATTCGCCACGCCAAGGAGGAAAGAAAGGGTGGAAGAAGGAAAGGAAATCCTTAGGGGCAACGTAAATGATTCGCCACGCCAAGGAGGAAAGAAAGGTTGGAAGAAGGAAAGGAAATCCTTAGGGGCATCGTAAATGATTCGCCACGCCAAGGAGGAATGAAAGGTAAGAAGGAGGAAGGAAATCCTTAGGGGCAACGTAAATCATTCGCCACGCCAAGGAGGAAAGAAAGGTAGGAAGAAGGAAAGGAAATCCTTAGGAGCAACGTAAATGATTCGCCACGCCAAGGAGGAAAGAAAGGTTGGAAGAAGGAAAGGAAATCCTTAGGGGCAACGTAAATGATTCGCCACGCCAAGGAGGAAAGAAAGGTAGGAAGAAGGAAAGGAAATCCTTAGGGGCGACGTAAATGATTCGCCACGCCAAGGAGGAATGATAGGTAAGAAGGAGCAAGGAAATCCTTAGGGTCAACGTAAATGATTCGCCACGCCAAGGAGGAATGAAAGGTAAGAAGGAGGAAGGAAATCCTTAGGGTCAACGTAAATGATTCGCCACGCCAAGGATGAATGAAAGGTAAGAAGGAAGAAGGAAATCCTTAGGGGCAACGTAAATGATTCGCCACGGCAAGGAGGAATGAAAGGTAAGAAGGAGGAAGGAAATACTTAGGGGCAACGTAAATGATTCGCCACGCCAAGGAGGAAAGAAAGGTTGGAAGAAGGAAAGGAAATCCTTAGGGGCAACGTAAATGATTCGCCACGCCAAGGAGGAAAGAAAGGTTGGAAGAAGGAAAGGAAATCCTTAGGGGCATCGTAAATGATTCGCCACGCCAAGGAGGAATGAAAGGTAGGAAGAAGGAAAGGAAATCCTTAGGTGCCACGTAAATGATTCGCCACGCCAAGGAGGAATGAAAGGTAAGAAGGAGGAAGGAAATACTTAGGGGCAACGTAAATGATTCGCCACGCCAAGGAGGAAAGAAAGGGTGGAAGAAGGAAAGGAAATCCTTAGGGGCAACGTAAATGATTCGCCACGCCAAGGAGGAAAGAAAGGTAGGAAGACTGAAAGGAAATCCTTAGGGGCAACGTAAATGATTCGTCACGCCAAGGATGAATGAAAGGTAAGAAGGAGGAAGGAAATCCTTAGGGGCAACGTAAATGATTCGCCACGCCAAGGAGGAAAGAAAGGTAGGAAGAAGGAAAGGAAATCCTTAGGGTCAACGTAAATGATTCGCCACGCCAAGGATGAATGAAAGGTAAGAAGGAGGAAGGAAATCATTAGGGGCAACGTAAATGATTCGCCACGCCAAGGAGGAATGAAAGGTAAGAAGGAGGAAGGAAATACTTAGGGGCAACGTAAATGATTCGCCACGCCAAGGAGGAAAGAAAGGGTGGAAGAAGGAAAGGAAATCCTTAGGGGCAACGTAAATGATTCGCCACGCCAAGGAGGAAAGAAAGGTTGGAAGAAGGAAAGGAAATCCTTAGGGGCATCGTAAATGATTCGCCACGCCAAGGAGGAATGAAAGGTAAGAAGGAGGAAGGAAATCCTTAGGGGCAACGTAAATCATTCGCCACGCCAATGAGGAAAGAAAGGTAGGAAGAAGGAAAGGAAATCCTTAGGGGCAACGTAAATGATTCGCCACGCCAAGGAGGAAAGAAAGGTTGGAAGAAGGAAAGGAAATCCTTAGGGGCAACGTAAATGATTCGCCACGCCAAGGAGGAAAGAAAGGTAGGAAGAAGGAAATCCTTAGGGGCAACGTAAATGATTCGCCACGCCAAGGAGGAATGAAAGGTAAGAAGGAGGAAAGGAAATCCTTAGGGGCAACGTAAATGATTCGCCACGCCAAGGAGGAATGAAAGGTTGGAAGAAGGAAAGAATATCCTTAGGGGCAACGTAAATGATTCGCCACGCCAAGGAGGAAAGAAAGGTAGGAAGAAGGAAAGGAAATCCTTAGGGGCGACGTAAATGATTCGCCACGACAAGGAGGAATGAAAGGTAGGAAGAAGGAAAGGAAATCCTTAGGGGCAACGTAAATGATTCGCCACGCCAAGGATGAATGAAAGGTAAGAAGGAGGAAGGAAATCCTTAGGGGCAACGTAAATGATTCGCCACGCCAAGGAGGAATGATAGGTAAGAAGGAGCAAGGAAATCCTTAGGGGCAACGTAAATGATACGCCACGCCAAGGATGAATGAAAGGTAAGAAGGAGGAAGGAAACCCTTAGGGGCAACGTAAATGATTCGCCACGCCAAGGAGGAAAGAAAGGTAGGAAGAAGGAAAGGAAATCCTTAGGGGCAACGTAAATGATTCGCCACGCCAAGGATGAATGAAAGGTAAGAAGGAGGAAGGAAATCCTTAGGGGCAACGTAAATCATTCGCCACGCCAAGGAGGAAAGAAAGGTAGGAAGAAGGAAAGGAAATCCTTAGGGGCAACGTAAATGATTCGCCACGCCAAGGAGGAAAGAAAGGTAGGAAGAAGGAAAGGAAATCCTTAGGGGCAACGTAAATGATTCGCCACGCCAAGGATGAATGAAAGGTAAGAAGGAGGAAGGAAATCCTTAGGGGCAACGTAAATGATTCGCCACGCCAAGGAGGAATGAAAGGTAAGAAGCAGCAAGGAAATCCTTAGGGGCAACGTAAATGATTCGCCACGCCATGGAGGAATGAAAGGTAGGAAGGAGGAAAGGAAATCCTTAGGGGCAACGCAAATGATTCGCCACGCCAAGGAGGAAAGAAAGTTAGGAAGAAGGATAGGAAATCCTTAGGGGCAACGTAAATGATTCGCCACGCCAAGGAGGAATGAAAGGTAAGAAGGAGGAAAGGAAATCCTTAGGGGCAACGTAAATGATTCGCCACGCCAAGGAGGAAAGAAAGGTAGGAAGAAGGAAAGGAAATCCTTAGGGGCAACGTAAATGATTCGCCACGCCAAGGAGGAAAGAAAGGTAGGAGGAAGGAAAGGAAATCCTTAGGGACAACGTAAATGATTCGCCACGCCAAGGAGGAAAGAAAGGTAGGAAGAAGGAAAGGAAATCCCTAGGGGCAACGTAAATGATTCGCCACGCCAAGGAGGAAAGAAAGGTAGGAAGAAGGAAATCCTTAGGGGCAACGTAAATGATTCGCCACGCCAAGGAGGAAAGAAAGGTAGGAAGAAGGAAAGGAAATCCTTAGGGGCAACGTAAATGATTCGCCTCGCCAAGGAGGAAAGAAAGGTAGGAAGAAGGAAAGGAAATCCTTAGGGGCAACGTAACTGATTCGCCACGCCAAGGAGGAATGAAAGGTAAGAAGGGGGAAGGAAATTCTTAGGGGCAACGTAAATGATTCGCCACGCCAAGGAGGAATGAAAGGTAAGAAGGAGGAAAGGAAATCCTTAGGGGCAACGTAAATGATTCGCCACGCCAAGGAGGAAAGAAAGGTAGGAAGAAGGAAAGGAAATCCTTAGGGGCAACGTAAATGATTCGCCACGCCAAGGAGGAAAGAAAGGTAGGAAGAAGGAAAGGAAATCCTTAGGGGCAACGTAAATGATTTGCCACGCCAAGGAGGAATGAAAGGTAAGAAGGAGGAAAGGAAATCCTTAGGGGCAACGTAAATGATTCGCCACGCCAAGGAGGAAACAAAGGTAGGAAGAAGGAAAGGAAACCCTTAGGGGCAACGTAAATGATTCGCCACGCCAAGGAGGAATGAAAGGTAAGAAGGAGGAAGGAAATCCTTAGGGGCAACATAAATGATTCGCCACGCCAAGGAGGAAAGAAAGGTAGGAAGAAGGAAAGGAAATCCTTAGGGGCAACGTAAATGATTCGCCACGCCAAGGATGAATGAAAGGTAAGAAGGAGGAAGGAAATCCTTAGGGGCAACGTAAATGATTCGCCACGCCAAGGAGGAATGAAAGGTAAGAAGGAGGAAGGAAATCCTTAGGGGCAACGTAAATGATTCGCCACGCCAAGGAGGAAAGAAAGGTAAGAAGGAGGAAGGAAATCCTTAGGGGCAACGTAAATGATTCGCCACGCCAAGGAGGAAAGAAAGGTAAGAAGGAGGAAGGAAATCCTTAGGGGCAACGTAAATGATTCGCCACGCCAAGGAGGAATGAAAGGTAAGAAGGAGGAAAGGAAATCCTTAGGGGCAACGTAAATGATTCGCCACGCCAAGGAGGAAAGAAAGGTAGGAAGAAGGAAAGGAAATCCTTAGGGGCAACGTAAATGATTCGCCACGCCAAGGAGGAAAGAAAGGTAGGAAGAAGGAAATCCTTAGGGGCAACGTAAATGATTCGCCACGCCAAGGAGGAATGAAAGGTAAGAAGGAGGAAGGAAATCCTTAGGGGCAACGTAAATCATTCGCCACGCCAAGGAGGAAAGAAAGGTAGGAAGAAGGAAAGGAAATCCTTAGGGGCAACGTAAATGATTCGCCACGCCAAGGATGAATGAAAGGTAAGAAGGAGGAAGGAAATCCTTAGGGGCAACGTAAATGATTCGCCACGCCAAGGAGGAAAGAAAGGTAGGAAGAAGGAAAGGAAATTCTTAGGGGCAACGTAAATGATTCGCCACGCCAAGGAGGAAAGAAAGGTAGGAAGAAGGAAAGGAAATCCTTAGGGGCAACGTAAATGATTTGCCACACCAAGGAGGAATGAAAGGTAAGAAGGAGGAAAGGAAATCCTTAGGGGCAACGTAAATGATTCGCCACGCCAAGGAGGAAAGAAAGGTAGGAAGAAGGAAAGGAAATCCTTAGGGGCAACGTAAATGATTCGCCACGCAAAGGAGGAATGAAAGGTAAGAAGGAGGAAAGGAAATCCTTAGGGGCAACGTAAATGATTCGCCACGCCAAGGAGGAAAGAAAGGTAGGAAGAAGGAAAGGAAATCCTTAGGGGCAACGTAAATGAATCGCCACGCCAAGGAGGAAAGAAAGGTAGGAAGAAGGAAATCCTTAGGGGCAACGTAAATGATTCGCCACGCCAAGGATGAATGAAAGGTAAGAAGGAGGAAGGAAATCCTTAGGGGCAACGTAAATCATTCGCCACGCCAAGGAGGAAAGAAAGGTAGGAAGAAGGAAAGGAAATCCTTAGGGGCAACGTAAATGATTCGCCACGCCAAGGATGAATGAAAGGTAAGAAGGAGGAAGGAAATCCTTAGGGGCAACGTAAATGATTCGCCACGCCAAGGAGGAAAGAAAGGTAGGAAGAAGGAAAGGAAATTCTTAGGGGCAACGTAAATGATTCGCCACGCCAAGGAGGATTGAAAGGTAAGAAGGAGGAAGGAAATCCTTAGGGGCAACGTAATTGATTCGCCACGCCAAGGAGGAATGAAAGGTAAGAAGGAGGAAAGGAAATCCTTAGGGGCAACGTAATTGATTTGCCACGCCAAGGAGGAATGAAAGATAAGAAGGAGGAAAGGAAATCCTTAGGGGCAACGTAAATGATTCGCCACGCCAAGGAGGAAAGAAAGGTAGGAAGAAGGAAATCCTTAGGGGCAACGTAAATGATTCGCCACGCCAAGGAGGAATGAAAGGTAAGAAGGAGGAAGGAAATCCTTAGGGGCAACGTAATTGATTCGCCACGCCAAGGAGGAATGAAAGGTAAGAAGGAGCAAGGAAATCCTTAGGGGCAACGTAAATGATTCGCCACGCCAAGGAGGAATGAAAGGTAAGAAGGAGGAAAGGAAATCCATAGGGGCAACGTAAATGATTCGCCACGCCAAGGAGGAAAGAAAGGTAGGAAGAAGGAAAGGAAATCCTTAGGGGCAACGTAAATGATTCGCCACGCCAAGGAGGAAAGAAAGGTTGGAAGAAGGAAAGGAAATCCTTAGGGGCAACGTAAATGATTCGCCACGCCAAGGAGGAAAGAAAGGTAGGAAGAAGGAAATCCTTAGGGGCAACGTAAATGATTCGCCACGCCAAGGAGGAATGAAAGGTAAGAAGGAGGAAGGAAATCCTTAGGGGCAACGTAAATCATTCGCCACGCCAAGGAGGAAAGAAAGGTAGGAAGAAGGAATGGAAATCATTAGGGGCAACGTAAATGATTCGCCACGCCAAGGATGAATGAAAGGTAAGAAGGAGGAAGGAAATCCTTAGGGGCAACGTAAATGATTCGCCACGCCAAGGAGGAAAGAAAGGTAGGAAGAAGGAAAGGAAATCCTTGGGGGCAACGTAAATGATTCGCCACGCCAAGGATGAATGAAAGGTAAGAAGGAGGAAGGAAATCCTTAGGGGCAACGTAAATGATTCGCCACGCCAAGGAGGAATGAAAGGTAAGAAGGAGCAAGGAAATCCTTAGGGGCAACGTAAATGATTCGCCACGCCAAGGAGGAATGAAAGGTAAGAAGGAGGAAAGGAAATCCTTAGGGGCAACGTAAATGATTCGCCACGCCAAGGAGGAAAGAAAGGTAGGAAGAAGGAAAGGAAATCCTTAGGGGCAACGTAAATGATTCGCCACGCCAAGGAGGAAAGAAAGGTAGGAAGAAGGAAAGGAAATCCTTAGGGGCAACGTAAATGATTCGCCACGCCAAGGAGGAAAGAAAGGTAGGAAGAAGGAAAGGAAATCCTTGGGGGCAACGTAAATGATTCGCCACGCCAAGGATGAATGAAAGGTAAGAAGGAGGAAGGAAATCCTTAGGGGCAACGTAAATGATTCGCCACGCCAAGGAGGAATGAAAGGTAAGAAGGAGGAAGGAAATCCCTAGGGGCAACGTAAAAGATTCGCCACGCCAAGGAGGAAAGAAAGGTAAGAAGGAGGAAGGAAATCCTTAGGGGCAACGTAAATGATTCGCCACGCCAAGGAGGAATGAAAGGTAAGAAGGAGGAAAGGAAATCCTTAGGGGCAACGTAAATGATTCGCCACGCCAAGGAGGAAAGAAAGGTAGGAAGAAGGAAAGGAAATCCTTAGGGGCAACGTAAATGATTCGCCACGCCAAGGAGGAAAGAAAGGTAGGAAGAAGGAAATCCTTAGGGGCAACGTAAATGATTCGCCACGCCAACGAGGAATGAAAGGTAAGAAGGAGGAAGGAAATCCTTAGGGGCAACGTAAATCATTCGCCACGCCAAGGAGGAAAGAAAGGTAGAAAGAAGGACAGGAAATCCTTAGGGGCAACGTAAATGATTCGCCACGCCAAGGATGAATGAAAGGTAAGAAGGAGGAAGGAAATCCTTAGGGGCAACGTAAATGATTCGCCACGCCAAGGATGAATGAAAGGTAAGAAGGAGGAAGGAAATCCTTAGGGGCAACGTAAATCATTCGCCACGCCAAGGAGGAAAGAAAGGTAGGAAGAAGGAAAGGAAATCCTTAGGGGCAACGTAAATGATTCGCCACGCCAAGGAGGAATGAAAGGTAAGAAGGAGGAAAGGAAATCCTTAGGGGCAACGTAAATGATTCGCCACGCCAAGGAGGAAAGAAAGGTAGGAAGAAGGAAAGGAAATCCTTAGGGGCAACGTAAATGATTCGCCACGCCAAGGAGGAAAGAAAGGTAGGAAGAAGGAAAGGAAATCCTTAGGGGCAACGTAAATGATTTGCCACACCAAGGAGGAATGAAAGGTAAGAAGGAGGAAAGGAAATCCTTAGGGGCAACGTAAATGATTCGCCACGCCAAGGAGGAAAGAAAGGTAGGAAGAAGGAAAGGAAATCCTTAGGGGCAACGTAAATGATTCGCCACGCAAAGGAGGAATGAAAGGTAAGAAGGAGGAAAGGAAATCCTTAGGGGCAACGTAAATGATTCGCCACGCCAAGGAGGAAAGAAAGGTAGGAAGAAGGAAAGGAAATCCTTAGGGGCAACGTAAATGAATCGCCACGCCAAGGAGGAAAGAAAGGTAGGAAGAAGGAAATCCTTAGGGGCAACGTAAATGATTCGCCACGCCAAGGATGAATGAAAGGTAAGAAGGAGGAAGGAAATCCTTAGGGGCAACGTAAATCATTCGCCACGCCAAGGAGGAAAGAAAGGTAGGAAGAAGGAAAGGAAATCCTTAGGGGCAACGTAAATGATTCGCCACGCCAAGGATGAATGAAAGGTAAGAAGGAGGAAGGAAATCCTTAGGGGCAACGTAAATGATTCGCCACGCCAAGGAGGAAAGAAAGGTAGGAAGAAGGAAAGGAAATTCTTAGGGGCAACGTAAATGATTCGCCACGCCAAGGAGGATTGAAAGGTAAGAAGGAGGAAGGAAATCCTTAGGGGCAACGTAATTGATTCGCCACGCCAAGGAGGAATGAAAGGTAAGAAGGAGGAAAGGAAATCCTTAGGGGCAACGTAATTGATTTGCCACGCCAAGGAGGAATGAAAGATAAGAAGGAGGAAAGGAAATCCTTAGGGGCAACGTAAATGATTCGCCACGCCAAGGAGGAAAGAAAGGTAGGAAGAAGGAAATCCTTAGGGGCAACGTAAATGATTCGCCACGCCAAGGAGGAATGAAAGGTAAGAAGGAGGAAGGAAATCCTTAGGGGCAACGTAATTGATTCGCCACGCCAAGGAGGAATGAAAGGTAAGAAGGAGCAAGGAAATCCTTAGGGGCAACGTAAATGATTCGCCACGCCAAGGAGGAATGAAAGGTAAGAAGGAGGAAAGGAAATCCATAGGGGCAACGTAAATGATTCGCCACGCCAAGGAGGAAAGAAAGGTAGGAAGAAGGAAAGGAAATCCTTAGGGGCAACGTAAATGATTCGCCACGCCAAGGAGGAAAGAAAGGTTGGAAGAAGGAAAGGAAATCCTTAGGGGCAACGTAAATGATTCGCCACGCCAAGGAGGAAAGAAAGGTAGGAAGAAGGAAATCCTTAGGGGCAACGTAAATGATTCGCCACGCCAAGGAGGAATGAAAGGTAAGAAGGAGGAAGGAAATCCTTAGGGGCAACGTAAATCATTCGCCACGCCAAGGAGGAAAGAAAGGTAGGAAGAAGGAAAGGAAATCATTAGGGGCAACGTAAATGATTCGCCACGCCAAGGATGAATGAAAGGTAAGAAGGAGGAAGGAAATCCTTAGGGGCAACGTAAATGATTCGCCACGCCAAGGAGGAAAGAAAGGTAGGAAGAAGGAAAGGAAATCCTTGGGGGCAACGTAAATGATTCGCCACGCCAAGGATGAATGAAAGGTAAGAAGGAGGAAGGAAATCCTTAGGGGCAACGTAAATGATTCGCCACGCCAAGGAGGAATGAAAGGTAAGAAGGAGCAAGGAAATCCTTAGGGGCAACGTAAATGATTCGCCACGCCAAGGAGGAATGAAAGGTAAGAAGGAGGAAAGGAAATCCTTAGGGGCAACGTAAATGATTCGCCACGCCAAGGAGGAAAGAAAGGTAGGAAGAAGGAAAGGAAATCCTTAGGGGCAACGTAAATGATTCGCCACGCCAAGGAGGAAAGAAAGGTAGGAAGAAGGAAAGGAAATCCTTAGGGGCAACGTAAATGATTCGCCACGCCAAGGAGGAAAGAAAGGTAGGAAGAAGGAAAGGAAATCCTTGGGGGCAACGTAAATGATTCGCCACGCCAAGGATGAATGAAAGGTAAGAAGGAGGAAGGAAATCCTTAGGGGCAACGTAAATGATTCGCCACGCCAAGGAGGAATGAAAGGTAAGAAGGAGGAAGGAAATCCCTAGGGGCAACGTAAAAGATTCGCCACGCCAAGGAGGAAAGAAAGGTAAGAAGGAGGAAGGAAATCCTTAGGGGCAACGTAAATGATTCGCCACGCCAAGGAGGAATGAAAGGTAAGAAGGAGGAAAGGAAATCCTTAGGGGCAACGTAAATGATTCGCCACGCCAAGGAGGAAAGAAAGGTAGGAAGAAGGAAAGGAAATCCTTAGGGGCAACGTAAATGATTCGCCACGCCAAGGAGGAAAGAAAGGTAGGAAGAAGGAAATCCTTAGGGGCAACGTAAATGATTCGCCACGCCAACGAGGAATGAAAGGTAAGAAGGAGGAAGGAAATCCTTAGGGGCAACGTAAATCATTCGCCACGCCAAGGAGGAAAGAAAGGTAGAAAGAAGGACAGGAAATCCTTAGGGGCAACGTAAATGATTCGCCACGCCAAGGATGAATGAAAGGTAAGAAGGAGGAAGGAAATCCTTAGGGGCAACGTAAATGATTCGCCACGCCAAGGAGGAAAGAAAGGTAGAAAGAAGGACAGGAAATCCTTAGGGGCAACGTAAATGATTCGCCACGCCAAGGATGAATGAAAGGTAAGAAGGAGGAAGGAAATCCTTAGGGGCAACGTAAATGATTCGCCACGCCAAGGAGGAAAGAAAGGTAAGAAGAAGGAAAGGAAATCCTTAGGGGCAACGTAAATGATTCGCCACGCCAAGGAGAAAAGAAAGGTAGGAAGAAGGAAAGGAAATCCTTAGGGGCAACGTAAATGATTCGCCACGCCAAGGATGAATGAAAGGTAAGAAGGAGGAAGGAAATCCTTAGGGGCAACGTAAATGATTCGCCACGCCAAGGAGGAATGAAAGGTAAGAAGGAGGAAGGAAATCCTTAGGGGCAACGTAAATGATTCGCCACGCCAAGGAGGAAAGAAAGGTAAGAAGGAGGAAGGAAATCCTTAGGGGCAACGTAAATGATTCGCCACGCCAAGGAGGAATGAAAGGTAAGAAGGAGGAAAGGAAATCCTTAGGGGCAACGTAAATGATTCGCCACGCCAAGGAGGAAAGAAAGGTAGGAAGAAGGAAAGGAAATCCTTAGGGGCAACGTAAATGATTCGCCACGCCAAGGAGGAAAGAAAGGTAGGAAGAAGGAAATCCTTAGGGGCAACGTAAATGATTCGCCACGCCAAGGAGGAATGAAAGGTAAGAAGGAGGAAGGAAATCCTTAGGGGCAACGTAAATCATTCGCCACGCCAAGGAGGAAAGAAAGGTAGGAAGAAGGAAAGGAAATCCGTAGGGGCAACGTAAATGATTCGCCACGCCAAGGATGAATGAAAGGTAAGAAGGAGGAAGGAAATCCTTAGGGGCAACGTAAATGATTTGCCACGCCAAGGAGGAATGAAAGGTAAGAAGGAGGAAGGAAATCCTTAGGGGCAACGTAAATGATTCGCCACGCCAAGGAGGAAAGAAAGGTAAGAAGGAGGAAGGAAATCCTTAGGGGCAACGTAAATGATTCGCCACGCCAAGGAGGAATGAAAGGTAAGAAGGAGGAAGGAAATCCTTAAGGGCAACGTAAATGATTCGCCACGCCAAGGAGGAAAGAAAGGTAAGAAGGAGGAAGGAAATCCTTAGGGGCAACGTAAATGATTCGCCACGCCAAGGAGGAAAGAAAGGTAAGAAGGAGGAAGGAAATCCTTAGGGGCAACGTAAATGATTCGCCACGCCAAGGAGGAAAGAAAGGTAAGAAGAAGGAAAGGAAATCCTTAGGGGCAACGTAAATGATTCGCCACGCCAAGGAGAAAAGAAAGGTAGGAAGAAGGAAAGGAAATCCTTAGGGGCAACGTAAATGATTCGCCACGCCAAGGATGAATGAAAGGTAAGAAGGAGGAAGGAAATCCTTAGGGGCAACGTAAATGATTCGCCACGCCAAGGAGGAATGAAAGGTAAGAAGGAGGAAGGAAATCCCTAGGGGCAACGTAAAAGATTCGCCACGCCAAGGAGGAAAGAAAGGTAAGAAGGAGGAAGGAAATCCTTAGGGGCAACGTAAATGATTCGCCACGCCAAGGAGGAATGAAAGGTAAGAAGGAGGAAGGAAATCCTTAGGGGCAACGTAAATGATTCGCCACGCCAAGGAGGAAAGAAAGGTAGGAAGAAGGAAAGGAAATCCTTAGGGGCAACGTAAATGATTCGCCACGCCAAGGAGGAAAGAAAGGTAGGAAGAAGGAAATCCTTAGGGGCAACGTAAATGATTCGCCACGCCAAGGAGGAATGAAAGGTAAGAAGGAGGAAGGAAATCCTTAGAGGCAACGTAAATGATTCGCCACGCCAAGGAGGAAAGAAAGGTAAGAAGGAGGAAGGAAATCCTTAGGGGCAACGTAAATGATTCGCCACGCCAAGGAGGAATGAAAGGTAAGAAGGAGGAAAGGAAATCCTTAGGGGCAACGTAAATGATTCGCCACGCCAAGGAGGAAAGAAAGGTAGGAAGAAGGAAAGGAAATCCTTAGGGGCAACGTAAATGATTCGCCACGCCAAGGAGGAAAGAAAGGTAGGAAGAAGGAAATCCTTAGGGGCAACGTAAATGATTCGCCACGCCAAGGAGGAATGAAAGGTAAGAAGGAGGAAGGAAATCCTTAGGGGCAACGTAAATCATTCGCCACGCCAAGGAGGAAAGAAAGGTAGGAAGAAGGAAAGGAAATCCGTAGGGGCAACGTAAATGATTCGCCACGCCAAGGATGAATGAAAGGTAAGAAGGAGGAAGGAAATCCTTAGGGGCAACGTAAATGATTTGCCACGCCAAGGAGGAATGAAAGGTAAGAAGGAGGAAGGAAATCCTTAGGGGCAACGTAAATGATTCGCCACGCCAAGGAGGAAAGAAAGGTAAGAAGGAGGAAGGAAATCCTTAGGGGCAACGTAAATGATTCGCCACGCCAAGGAGGAAAGAAAGGTAAGAAGGAGGAAGGAAATCCTTAGGGGCAACGTAAATGATTCGCCACGCCAAGGAGGAAAGAAAGGTAAGAAGAAGGAATGGAAATCCTTAGGGGCAACGTAAATGATTCGCCACGCCAAGGAGAAAAGAAAGGTAGGAAGAAGGAAAGGAAATCCTTAGGGGCAACGTAAATGATTCGCCACGCCAAGGATGAATGAAAGGTAAGAAGGAGGAAGGAAATCCTTAGGGGCAACGTAAATGATTCGCCACGCCAAGGAGGAATGAAAGGTAAGAAGGTGGAAGGAAATCCTTAGGGGCAACGTAAAAGATTCGCCACGCCAAGGAGGAAAGAAAGGTAAGAAGGAGGAAGGAAATCCTTAGGGGCAACGTAAATGATTCGCCACGCCAAGGAGGAAAGAAAGGTAGAAAGAAGGACAGGAAATCCTTAGGGGCAACGTAAATGATTCGCCACGCCAAGGAGGAATGAAAGGTAAGAAGGAGGAAAGGAAATCCTTAGGGGCAACGTAAATGATTCGCCACGCCAAGGAGGAAAGAAAGGTAGGAAGAAGGAAAGGAAATCCTTAGGGGCAACGTAAATGATTCGCCACGCCAAGGAGGAAAGAAAGGTAGGAAGAAGGAAATCCTTAGGGGCAACGTAAATGATTCGCCACGCCAAGGAGGAATGAAAGGTAAGAAGGAGGAAGGAAATCCTTAGGGGCAACGTAAATCATTCGCCACGCCAAGGAGGAAAGAAAGGTAGGAAGAAGGAAAGGAAATCCGTAGGGGCAACGTAAATGATTCGCCACGCCAAGGATGAATGAAAGGTAAGAAGGAGGAAGGAAATCCTTAGGGGCAACGTAAATGATTTGCCACGCCAAGGAGGAATGAAAGGTAAGAAGGAGGAAGGAAATCCTTAGGGGCAACGTAAATGATTCGCCACGCCAAGGAGGAAAGAAAGGTAAGAAGGAGGAAGGAAATCCTTAGGGGCAACGTAAATGATTCGCCACGCCAAGGAGGAAAGAAAGGTAAGAAGGAGGAAGGAAATCCTTAGGGGCAACGTAAATGATTCGCCACGCCAAGGAGGAAAGAAAGGTAAGAAGAAGGAATGGAAATCCTTAGGGGCAACGTAAATGATTCGCCACGCCAAGGAGAAAAGAAAGGTAGGAAGAAGGAAAGGAAATCCTTAGGGGCAACGTAAATGATTCGCCACGCCAAGGATGAATGAAAGGTAAGAAGGAGGAAGGAAATCCTTAGGGGCAACGTAAATGATTCGCCACGCCAAGGAGGAATGAAAGGTAAGAAGGAGGAAGGAAATCCTTAGGGGCAACGTAAAAGATTCGCCACGCCAAGGAGGAAAGAAAGGTAAGAAGGAGGAAGGAAATCCTTAGGGGCAACGTAAATGATTCGCCACGCCAAGGATGAATGAAAGGTAAGAAGGAGGAAGGAAATCCTTAGGGGCAACGTAAATGATTCGCCACGCCAAGGAGGAATGAAAGGTAAGAAGGAGGAAGGAAATCCTTAGGGGCAACGTAAATGATTCGCCATGCCAAGGAGGAATGAAAGGTAAGAAGGAGCAAGGAAATCCTTAGGGGCAACGTAAATGATTCGCCACGCCAAGGAGGAATGAAAGGTAAGAAGGAGGAAAGGAAATCCATAGGGGCAACGTAAATGATTCGCCACGCCAAGGAGGAAAGAAAGGTAGGAAGAAGGAAAGGAAATCCTTAGGGGCAACGTAAATGATTCGCCACGCCAAGGAGGAAAGAAAGGTAGGAAGAAGGAAATCCTTAGGGGCAACGTAAATGATTCGCCACGCCAAGGAGGAATGAAAGGTAAGAAGGAGGAAGGAAATCCTTAGGGGCAACGTAAATCATTCGCCACGCCAAGGAGGAAAGAAAGGTAGAAAGAAGGACAGGAAATCCTTAGGGGCAACGTAAATGATTCGCCACGCCAAGGATGAATGAAAGGTAAGAAGGAGGAAGGAAATCCTTAGGGGCAACGTAAATGATTCGCCACGCCAAGGAGGAAAGAAAGGTAAGAAGAAGGAAAGGAAATCCTTAGGGGCAACGTAAATGATTCGCCACGCCAAGGAGAAAAGAAAGGTAAGAAGAAGGAAAGGAAATCCTTAGGGGCAACGTAAATGATTCGCCACGCCAAGGAGAAAAGAAAGGTAGGAAGAAGGAAAGGAAATCCTTAGGGGCAACGTAAATGATTCGCCACGCCAAGGATGAATGAAAGGTAAGAAGGAGGAAGGAAATCCTTAGGGGCAACGTAAATGATTCGCCACGCCAAGGAGGAATGAAAGGTAAGAAGGAGGAAGGAAATCCCTAGGGGCAACGTAAAAGATTCGCCACGCCAAGGAGGAAAGAAAGGTAAGAAGGAGGAAGGAAATCCTTAGGGGCAACGTAAATGATTCGCCACGCCAAGGAGGAATGAAAGGTAAGAAGGAGGAAGGAAATCCTTAGGGGCAACGTAAATGATTCGCCACGCCAAGGAGGAAAGAAAGGTAGGAAGAAGGAAAGGAAATCCTTAGGGGCAACGTAAATGATTCGCCACGCCAAGGAGGAAAGAAAGGTAGGAAGAAGGAAATCCTTAGGGGCAACGTAAATGATTCACCACGCCAACGAGGAATGAAAGGTAAGAAGGAGGAAGGAAATCCTTAGGGGCAACGTAAATCATTCGCCACGCCAAGGAGGAAAGAAAGGTAGGAAGAAGGAAAGGAAATCCGTAGGGGCAACGTAAATGATTCGCCACGCCAAGGATGAATGAAAGGTAAGAAGGAGGAAGGAAATCCTTAGGGGCAACGCAAATGATTTGCCACGCCAAGGAGGAATGAAAGGTAAGAAGGAGGAAGGAAATCCTTAGGGGCAACGTAAATGATTCGCCACGCCAAGGAGGAAAGAAAGGTAAGAAGGAGGAAGGAAATCCTTAGGGGCAACGTAAATGATTCGCCACGCCAAGGAGGAAAGAAAGGTAAGAAGGAGGAAGGAAATCCTTAGGGGCAACGTAAATGATTCGCCACGCCAAGGAGGAAAGAAAGGTAAGAAGAAGGAATGGAAATCCTTAGGGGCAACGTAAATGATTCGCCACGCCAAGGAGAAAAGAAAGGTAGGAAGAAGGAAAGGAAATCCTTAGGGGCAACGTAAATGATTCGCCACGCCAAGGATGAATGAAAGGTAAGAAGGAGGAAGGAAATCCTTAGGGGCAACGTAAATGATTCGCCACGCCAAGGAGGAATGAAAGGTAAGAAGTAGGAAGGAAATCCTTAGGGGCAACGTAAAAGATTCGCCACGCCAAGGAGGAAAGAAAGGTAAGAAGGAGGAAGGAAATCCTTAGGGGCAACGTAAATGATTCGCCACGCCAAGGATGAATGAAAGGTAAGAAGGAGGAAGGAAATCCTTAGGGGCAACGTAAATGATTCGCCACGCCAAGGAGGAATGAAAGGTAAGAAGGAGGAAGGAAATCCTTAGGGGCAACGTAAATGATTCGCCACGCCAAGGAGGAATGAAAGGTAAGAAGGAGCAAGGAAATCCTTAGGGGCAACGTAAATGATTCGCCACGCCAAGGAGGAATGAAAGGTAAGAAGGAGGAAAGGAAATCCATAGGGGCAACGTAAATGATTCGCCACGCCAAGGAGGAAAGAAAGGTAGGAAGAAGGAAAGGAAATCCTTAGGGGCAACGTAAATGATTCGCCACGCCAAGGAGGAAAGAAAGGTAGGAAGAAGGAAATCCTTAGGGGCAACGTAAATGATTCGCCACGCCAAGGAGGAATGAAAGGTAAGAAGGAGGAAGGAAATCCTTAGGGGCAACGTAAATCATTCGCCACGCCAAGGAGGAAAGAAAGGTAGAAAGAAGGACAGGAAATCCTTAGGGGCAACGTAAATGATTCGCCACGCCAAGGATGAATGAAAGGTAAGAAGGAGGAAGGAAATCCTTAGGGGCAACGTAAATGATTCGCCACGCCAAGGAGGAAAGAAAGGTAAGAAGAAGGAAAGGAAATCCTTAGGGGCAACGTAAATGATTCGCCACGCCAAGGAGAAAAGAAAGGTAGGAAGAAGGAAAGGAAATCCTTAGGGGCAACGTAAATGATTCGCCACGCCAAGGATGAATGAAAGGTAAGAAGGAGGAAGGAAATCCTTAGGGGCAACGTAAATGATTCGCCACGCCAAGGAGGAATGAAAGGTAAGAAGGAGGAAGGAAATCCTTAGGGGCAACGTAAATGATTCGCCACGCCAAGGAGGAAAGAAAGGTAAGAAGGAGGAAGGAAATCCTTAGGGGCAACGTAAATGATTCGCCACGCCAAGGAGGAATGAAAGGTAAGAAGGAGGAAAGGAAATCCTTAGGGGCAACGTAAATGATTCGCCACGCCAAGGAGGAAAGAAAGGTAGGAAGAAGGAAAGGAAATCCTTAGGGGCAACGTAAATGATTCGCCACGCCAAGGAGGAAAGAAAGGTAGGAAGAAGGAAATCCTTAGGGGCAACGTAAATGATTCGCCACGCCAAGGAGGAATGAAAGGTAAGAAGGAGGAAGGAAATCCTTAGGGGCAACGTAAATCATTCGCCACGCCAAGGAGGAAAGAAAGGTAGGAAGAAGGAAAGGAAATCCGTAGGGGCAACGTAAATGATTCGCCACGCCAAGGATGAATGAAAGGTAAGAAGGAGGAAGGAAATCCTTAGGGGCAACGTAAATGATTCGCCACGCCAAGGAGGAATGAAAGGTAAGAAGGAGGAAGGAAATCCTTAGGGGCAACGTAAATGATTCGCCACGCCAAGGAGGAAAGAAAGGTAAGAAGGAGGAAGGAAATCCTTAGGGGCAACGTAAATGATTCGCCACGCCAAGGAGGAATGAAAGGTAAGAAGGAGGAAGGAAATCCTTAGGGGCAACGTAAATGATTCGCCACGCCAAGGAGGAAAGAAAGGTAAGAAGGAGGAAGGAAATCCTTAGGGGCAACGTAAATGATTCGCCACGCCAAGGAGGAAAGAAAGGTAAGAAGGAGGAAGGAAATCCTTAGGGGCAACGTAAATGATTCGCCACGCCAAGGAGGAAAGAAAGGTAAGAAGAAGGAAAGGAAATCCTTAGGGGCAACGTAAATGATTCGCCACGCCAAGGAGAAAAGAAAGGTAGGAAGAAGGAAAGGAAATCCTTAGGGGCAACGTAAATGATTCGCCACGCCAAGGATGAATGAAAGGTAAGAAGGAGGAAGGAAATACTTAGGGGCAACGTAAACGATTCGCCACGCCAAGGAGGAATGAAAGGTAAGAAGGAGGAAGGAAATCCTTAGGGGCAACGTAAAAGATTCGCCACGCCAAGGAGGAAAGAAAGGTAAGAAGGAGGAAGGAAATCCTTAGGGGCAACGTAAATGATTCGCCACGCCAAGGAGGAATGAAAGGTAAGAAGGAGGAAAGGAAATCCTTAGGGGCAACGTAAATGATTCGCCACGCCAAGGAGGAAAGAAAGGTAGGAAGAAGGAAAGGAAATCCTTAGGGGCAACGTAAATGATTCGCCACGCCAAGGAGGAAAGAAAGGTAGGAAGAAGGAAATCCTTAGGGGCAACGTAAATGATTCGCCACGCCAACGAGGAATGAAAGGTAAGAAGGAGGAAGGAAATCCTTAGGGGCAACGTAAATCATTCGCCACGCCAAGGAGGAAAGAAAGGTAGAAAGAAGGACAGGAAATCCTTAGGGGCAACGTAAATGATTCGCCACGCCAAGGATGAATGAAAGGTAAGAAGGAGGAAGGAAATCCTTAGGGGCAACGTAAATGATTCGCCACGCCAAGGAGGAAAGAAAGGTAAGAAGAAGGAAAGGAAATCCTTAGGGGCAACGTAAATGATTCGCCACGCCAAGGAGGAAAGAAAGGTAAGAAGGAGGAAGGAAATCCTTAGGGGCAACGTAAATGATTCGCCACGCCAAGGAGGAATGAAAGGTAAGAAGGAGGAAAGGAAATCCTTAGGGGCAACGTAAATGATTCGCCACGCCAAGGAGGAAAGAAAGGTAGGAAGAAGGAAAGGAAATCCTTAGGGGCAACGTAAATGATTCACCACGCCAAGGAGGAAAGAAAGGTAGGAAGAAGGAAATCCTTAGGGGCAACGTAAATGATTCGCCACGCCAAGGAGGAATGAAAGGTAAGAAGGAGGAAGGAAATCCTTAGGGGCAACGTAAATGATTCGCCACGCCAAGGAGGAAAGAAAGGTAAGAAGGAGGAAGGAAATCCTTAGGGGCAACGTAAATGATTCGCCACGCCAAGGAGGAATGAAAGGTAAGAAGGAGGAAAGGAAATCCTTAGGGGCAACGTAAATGATTCGCCACGCCAAGGAGAAAAGAAAGGTAGGAAGAAGGAAAGGAAATCCTTAGGGGCAACGTAAATGATTCGCCACGCCAAGGATGAATGAAAGGTAAGAAGGAGGAAGGAAATCCTTAGGGGCAACGTAAATGATTCGCCACGCCAAGGATGAATGAAAGGTAAGAAGGAGGAAGGAAATCCTTAGGGGCAACGTAAATGATTTGCCACGCCAAGGAGGAATGAAAGGTAAGAAGGAGGAAGGAAATCCTTAGGGGCAACGTAAATGATTCGCCACGCCAAGGAGGAAAGAAAGGTAAGAAGGAGGAAGGAAATCCTTAGGGGCAACGTAAATGATTCGCCACGCCAAGGAGGAAAGAAAGGTAAGAAGGAGGAAGGAAATCCTTAGGGGCAACGTAAATGATTCGCCACGCCAAGGAGGAAAGAAGGGTAAGAAGAAGGAATGGAAATCCTTAGGGGCAACGTAAATGATTCGCCACGCCAAGGAGAAAAGAAAGGTAGGAAGAAGGAAAGGAAATCCTTAGGGGCAACGTAAATGATTCGCCACGCCAAGGATGAATGAAAGGTAAGAAGGAGGAAGGAAATCCTTAGGGGCAACGTAAATGATTCGCCACGCCAAGGAGGAATGAAAGGTAAGAAGGAGGAAGGAAATCCTTAGGGGCAACGTAAAAGATTCGCCACGCCAAGGAGGAAAGAAAGGTAAGAAGGAGGAAGGAAATCCTTAGGGGCAACGTAAATGATTCGCCACGCCAAGGATGAATGAAAGGTAAGAAGGAGGAAGGAAATCCTTAGGGGCAACGTAAATGATTCGCCACGCCAAGGAGGAATGAAAGGTAAGAAGGAGGAAGGAAATCCTTAGGGGCAACGTAAATGATTCGCCACGCCAAGGAGGAATGAAAGGTAAGAAGGAGCAAGGAAATCCTTAGGGGCAACGTAAATGATTCGCCACGCCAAGGAGGAATGAAAGGTAAGAAGGAGGAAAGGAAATCCATAGGGGCAACGTAAATGATTCGCCACGCCATGGAGGAAAGAAAGGTAGGAAGAAGGAAAGGAAATCCTTAGGGGCAACGTAAATGATTCGCCACGCCAAGGAGGAAAGAAAGGTAGGAAGAAGGAAATCCTTAGGGGCAACGTAAATGATTCGCCACGCCAAGGAGGAATGAAAGGTAAGAAGGAGGAAGGAAATCCTTAGGGGCAACGTAAATCATTCGCCACGCCAAGGAGGAAAGAAAGGTAGAAAGAAGGACAGGAAATCCTTAGGGGCAACGTAAATGATTCGCCACGCCAAGGATGAATGAAAGGTAAGAAGGAGGAAGGAAATCCTTAGGGGCAACGTAAATGATTCGCCACGCCAAGGAGGAAAGAAAGGTAAGAAGAAGGAAAGGAAATCCTTAGGGGCAACGTAAATGATTCGCCACGCCAAGGAGAAAAGAAAGGTAGGAAGAAGGAAAGGAAATCCTTAGGGGCAACGTAAATGATTCGCCACGCCAAGGATGAATGAAAGGTAAGAAGGAGGAAGGAAATCCTTAGGGGCAACGTAAATGATTCGCCACGCCAAGGAGGAATGAAAGGTAAGAAGGAGGAAGGAAATCCTTAGGGGCAACGTAAATGATTCGCCACGCCAAGGAGGAAAGAAAGGTAAGAAGGAGGAAGGAAATCCTTAGGGGCAACGTAAATGATTCGCCACGCCAAGGAGGAATGAAAGGTAAGAAGGAGGAAAGGAAATCCTTAGGGGCAACGTAAATGATTCGCCACGCCAAGGAGGAAAGAAAGGTAGGAAGAAGGAAAGGAAATCCTTAGGGGCAACGTAAATGATTCGCCACGCCAAGGAGGAAAGAAAGGTAGGAAGAAGGAAATCCTTAGGGGCAACGTAAATGATTCGCCACGCCAAGGAGGAATGAAAGGTAAGAAGGAGGAAGGAAATCCTTAGGGGCAACGTAAATCATTCGCCACGCCAAGGAGGAAAGAAAGGTAGGAAGAAGGAAAGGAAATCCGTAGGGGCAACGTAAATGATTCGCCACGCCAAGGATGAATGAAAGGTAAGAAGGAGGAAGGAAATCCTTAGGGGCAACGTAAATGATTCGCCACGCCAAGGAGGAATGAAAGGTAAGAAGGAGGAAGGAAATCCTTAGGGGCAACGTAAATGATTCGCCACGCCAAGGAGGAAAGAAAGGTAAGAAGGAGGAAGGAAATCCTTAGGGGCAACGTAAATGATTCGCCACGCCAAGGAGGAATGAAAGGTAAGAAGGAGGAAGGAAATCCTTAGGGGCAACGTAAATGATTCGCCACGCCAAGGAGGAAAGAAAGGTAAGAAGGAGGAAGGAAATCCTTAGGGGCAACGTAAATGATTCGCCACGCCAAGGAGGAAAGAAAGGTAAGAAGGAGGAAGGAAATCCTTAGGGGCAACGTAAATGATTCGCCACGCCAAGGAGGAAAGAAAGGTAAGAAGAAGGAAAGGAAATCCTTAGGGGCAACGTAAATGATTCGCCACGCCAAGGAGAAAAGAAAGGTAGGAAGAAGGAAAGGAAATCCTTAGGGGCAACGTAAATGATTCGCCACGCCAAGGATGAATGAAAGGTAAGAAGGAGGAAGGAAATCCTTAGGGGCAACGTAAATGATTCGCCACGCCAAGGAGGAATGAAAGGTAAGAAGGAGGAAGGAAATCCTTAGGGGCAACGTAAAAGATTCGCCACGCCAAGGAGGAAAGAAAGGTAAGAAGGAGGAAGGAAATCCTTAGGGGCAACGTAAATGATTCGCCACGCCAAGGAGGAATGAAAGGTAAGAAGGAGGAAAGGAAATCCTTAGGGGCAACGTAAATGATTCGCCACGCCAAGGAGGAAAGAAAGGTAGGAAGAAGGAAAGGAAATCCTTAGGGGCAACGTAAATGATTCGCCACGCCAAGGAGGAAAGAAAGGTAGGAAGAAGGAAATCCTTAGGGGCAACGTAAATGATTCGCCACGCCAACGAGGAATGAAAGGTAAGAAGGAGGAAGGAAATCCTTAGGGGCAACGTAAATCATTCGCCACGCCAAGGAGGAAAGAAAGGTAGAAAGAAGGACAGGAAATCCTTAGGGGCAACGTAAATGATTCGCCACGCCAAGGATGAATGAAAGGTAAGAAGGAGGAAGGAAATCCTTAGGGGCAACGTAAATGATTCGCCACGCCAAGGAGGAAAGAAAGGTAGGAAGAAGGAAATCCTTAGGGGCAACGTAAATGATTCGCCACGCCAAGGAGGAATGAAAGGTAAGAAGGAGGAAGGAAATCCTTAGGGGCAACGTAAATGATTCGCCACGCCAAGGAGGAAAGAAAGGTAAGAAGGAGGAAGGAAATCCTTAGGGGCAACGTAAATGATTCGCCACGCCAAGGAGGAATGAAAGGTAAGAAGGAGGAAAGGAAATCCTTAGGGGCAACGTAAATGATTCGCCACGCCAAGGAGGAAAGAAAGGTAGGAAGAAGGAAAGGAAATCCGTAGGGGCAACGTAAATGATTCGCCACGCCAAGGATGAATGAAAGGTAAGAAGGAGGAAGGAAATCCTTAGGGGCAACGTAAATGATTTGCCACGCCAAGGAGGAATGAAAGGTAAGAAGGAGGAAGGAAATCCTTAGGGGCAACGTAAATGATTCGCCACGCCAAGGAGGAAAGAAAGGTAAGAAGGAGGAAGGAAATCCTTAGGGGCAACGTAAATGATTCGCCACGCCAAGGAGGAATGAAAGGTAAGAAGGAGGAAGGAAATCCTTAGGGGCAACGTAAATGATTCGCCACGCCAAGGAGGAAAGAAAGGTAAGAAGGAGGAAGGAAATCCTTAGGGGCAACGTAAATGATTCGCCACGCCAAGGAGGAAAGAAAGGTAAGAAGGAGGAAGGAAATCCTTAGGGGCAACGTAAATGGTTCGCCACGCCAAGGAGGAAAGAAAGGTAAGAAGAAGGAAAGGAAATCCTTAGGGGCAACGTAAATGATTCGCCACGCCAAGGAGAAAAGAAAGGTAGGAAGAAGGAAAGGAAATCCTTAGGGGCAACGTAAATGATTCGCCACGCCAAGGATGAATGAAAGGTAAGAAGGAGGAAGGAAATCCTTAGGGGCAACGTAAATGATTCGCCACGCCAAGGAGGAATGAAAGGTAAGAAGGAGGAAGGAAATCCTTAGGGGCAACGTAAAAGATTCGCCACGCCAAGGAGGAAAGAAAGGTAAGAAGGAGGAAGGAAATCCTTAGGGGCAACGTAAATGATTCGCCACGCCAAGGAGGAATGAAAGGTAAGAAGGAGGAAAGGAAATCCTTAGGGGCAACGTAAATGATTCGCCACGCCAAGGAGGAAAGAAAGGTAGGAAGAAGGAAAGGAAATCCTTAGGGGCAACGTAAATGATTCGCCACGCCAAGGAGGAAAGAAAGGTAGGAAGAAGGAAATCCTTAGGGGCAACGTACATGATTCGCCACGCCAAGGAGGAATGAAAGGTAAGAAGGAGGAAGGAAATCCTTAGGGGCAACGTAAATCATTCGCCACGCCAAGGAGGAAAGAAAGGTAGAAAGAAGGACAGGAAATCCTTAGGGGCAACGTAAATGATTCGCCACGCCAAGGATGAATGAAAGGTAAGAAGGAGGAAGGAAATCCTTAGGGGCAACGTAAATGATTCGCCACGCCAAGGAGGAAAGAAAGGTAAGAAGAAGGAAAGGAAATCCTTAGGGGCAACGTAAATGATTCGCCACGCCAAGGAGAAAAGAAAGGTAGGAAGAAGGAAAGGAAATCCTTAGGGGCAACGTAAATGATTCGCCACGCCAAGGATGAATGAAAGGTAAGAAGGAGGAAGGAAATCCTTAGGGGCAACGTAAATGATTCGCCACGCCAAGGAGGAATGAAAGGTAAGAAGGAGGAAGGAAATCCTTAGGGGCAACGTAAATGATTCGCCACGCCAAGGAGGAAAGAAAGGTAAGAAGGAGGAAGGAAATCCTTAGGGGCAACGTAAATGATTCGCCACGCCAAGGAGGAATGAAAGGTAAGAAGGAGGAAAGGAAATCCTTAGGGGCAACGTAAATGATTCGCCACGCCAAGGAGGAAAGAAAGGTAGGAAGAAGGAAAGGAAATCCTTAGGGGCAACGTAAATGATTCGCCACGCCAAGGAGGAAAGAAAGGTAGGAAGAAGGAAATCCTTAGGGGCAACGTAAATGATTCGCCACGCCAAGGAGGAATGAAAGGTAAGAAGGAGGAAGGAAATCCTTAGGGGCAACGTAAATCATTCGCCACGCCAAGGAGGAAAGAAAGGTAGGAAGAAGGAAAGGAAATCCGTAGGGGCAACGTAAATGATTCGCCACGCCAAGGATGAATGAAAGGTAAGAAGGAGGAAGGAAATCCTTAGGGGCAACGTAAATGATTCGCCACGCCAAGGAGGAATGAAAGGTAAGAAGGAGGAAGGAAATCCTTAGGGGCAACGTAAATGATTCGCCACGCCAAGGAGGAAAGAAAGGTAAGAAGGAGGAAGGAAATCCTTAGGGGCAACGTAAATGATTCGCCACGCCAAGGAGGAATGAAAGGTAAGAAGGAGGAAGGAAATCCTTAGGGGCAACGTAAATGATTCGCCACGCCAAGGAGGAAAGAAAGGTAAGAAGGAGGAAGGAAATCCTTAGGGGCAACGTAAATGATTCGCCACGCCAAGGAGGAAAGAAAGGTAAGAAGGAGGAAGGAAATCCTTAGGGGCAACGTAAATGATTCGCCACGCCAAGGAGGAAAGAAAGGTAAGAAGAAGGAAAGGAAATCCTTAGGGGCAACGTAAATGATTCGCCACGCCAAGGAGAAAAGAAAGGTAGGAAGAAGGAAAGGAAATCCTTAGGGGCAACGTAAATGATTCGCCACGCCAAGGATGAATGAAAGGTAAGAAGGAGGAAGGAAATCCTTAGGGGCAACGTAAATGATTCGCCACGCCAAGGAGGAATGAAAGGTAAGAAGGAGGAAGGAAATCCTTAGGGGCAACGTAAAAGATTCGCCACGCCAAGGAGGAAAGAAAGGTAAGAAGGAGGAAGGAAATCCTTAGGGGCAACGTAAATGATTCGCCACGCCAAGGAGGAATGAAAGGTAAGAAGGAGGAAAGGAAATCCTTAGGGGCAACGTAAATGATTCGCCACGCCAAGGAGGAAAGAAAGGTAGGAAGAAGGAAAGGAAATCCTTAGGGGCAACGTAAATGATTCGCCACGCCAAGGAGGAAAGAAAGGTAGGAAGAAGGAAAGGAAATCCTTAGGGGCAACGTAAATGATTCGCCACGCCAAGGAGGAAAGAAAGGTAGGAAGAAGGAAATCCTTAGGGGCAACGTAAATGATTCGCCACGCCAAGGAGGAAAGAAAGGTAGGAAGAAGGAAATCCTTAGGGGCAACGTAAATGATTCGCCACGCCAAGGAGGAATGAAAGGTAAGAAGGAGGAAGGAAATCCTTAGGGGCAACGTAAATCATTCGCCACGCCAAGGCGGAAAGAAAGGTAGGAAGAAGGAAAGGAAATCCGTAGGGGCAACGTAAATGATTCGCCACGCCAAGGATGAATGAAAGGTAAGAAGGAGGAAGGAAATCCTTAGGGGCAACGTAAATGATTTGCCACGCCAAGGAGGAATGAAAGGTAAGAAGGAGGAAGGAAATCCTTAGGGGCAACGTAAATGATTCGCCACGCCAAGGAGGAAAGAAAGGTAAGAAGGAGGAAGGAAATCCTTAGGGGCAACGTAAATGATTCGCCACGCCAAGGAGGAATGAAAGGTAAGAAGGAGGAAGGAAATCCTTAGGGGCAACGTAAATGATTCGCCACGCCAAGGAGGAAAGAAAGGTAAGAAGGAGGAAGGAAATCCTTAGGGGCAACGTAAATGATTCGCCACGCCAAGGAGGAAAGAAAGGTAAGAAGGAGGAAGGAAATCCTTAGGGGCAACGTAAATGGTTCGCCACGCCAAGGAGGAAAGAAAGGTAAGAAGAAGGAAAGGAAATCCTTAGGGGCAACGTAAATGATTCGCCACGCCAAGGAGAAAAGAAAGGTAGGAAGAAGGAAAGGAAATCCTTAGGGGCAACGTAAATGATTCGCCACGCCAAGGATGAATGAAAGGTAAGAAGGAGGAAGGAAATCCTTAGGGGCAACGTAAATGATTCGCCACGCCAAGGAGGAATGAAAGGTAAGAAGGAGGAAGGAAATCCTTAGGGGCAACGTAAAAGATTCGCCACGCCAAGGAGGAAAGAAAGGTAAGAAGGAGGAAGGAAATCCTTAGGGGCAACGTAAATGATTCGCCACGCCAAGGAGGAATGAAAGGTAAGAAGGAGGAAAGGAAATCCTTAGGGGCAACGTAAATGATTCGCCACGCCAAGGAGGAAAGAAAGGTAGGAAGAAGGAAAGGAAATCCTTAGGGGCAACGTAAATGATTCGCCACGCCAAGGAGGAAAGAAAGGTAGGAAGAAGGAAATCCTTAGGGGCAACGTACATGATTCGCCACGCCAAGGAGGAATGAAAGGTAAGAAGGAGGAAGGAAATCCTTAGGGGCAACGTAAATCATTCGCCACGCCAAGGAGGAAAGAAAGGTAGGAAGAAGGAAAGGAAATCCGTAGGGGCAACGTAAATGATTCGCCACGCCAAGGATGAATGAAAGGTTAGAAGGAGGAAGGAAATCCTTAGGGGCAACGTAAATGATTCGCCACGCCAAGGAGGAATGAAAGGTAAGAAGGAGGAAGGAAATCCTTAGGGGCAACGTAAATGATTCGCCACGCCAAGGAGGAAAGAAAGGTAGGAAGAAGGAAAGGAAATCATTAGGGGCAACGTAAATGATTCGCCACGCCAAGGATGAATGAAAGGTAAGAAGGAGGAAGGAAATCCTTAGGGGCAACGTAAATGATTCGCCACGCCAAGGAGGAATGAAAGGTAAGAAGGAGGAAGGAAATCCTTAGGGGCAACGTAAATGATTCGCCACGCCAAGGAGGAAAGAAAGGTAGAAAGAAGGACAGGAAATCCTTAGGGGCAACGTAAATGATTCGCCACGCCAAGGATGAATGAAAGGTAAGAAGGAGGAAGGAAATCCTTAGGGGCAACGTAAATGATTCGCCACGCCAAGGAGGAATGAAAGGTAAGAAGGAGCAAGGAAATCCTTAGGGGCAACGTAAATGATTCGCCACGCCAAGGAGGAATGAAAGGTAAGAAGGAGGAAAGGAAATCCATAGGGGCAACGTAAATGATTCGCCACGCCAAGGAGGAAAGAAAGGTAGGAAGAAGGAAAGGAAATCCTTAGGGGCAACGTAAATGATTCGCCACGCCAAGGAGGAAAGAAAGGTAGGAAGAAGGAAATCCTTAGGGGCAACGTAAATGATTCGCCACGCCAAGGAGGAATGAAAGGTAAGAAGGAGGAAGGAAATCCTTAGGGGCAACGTAAATCATTCGCCACGCCAAGGAGGAAAGAAAGGTAGAAAGAAGGACAGGAAATCCTTAGGGGCAACGTAAATGATTCGCCACGCCAAGGATGAATGAAAGGTAAGAAGGAGGAAGGAAATCCTTAGGGGCGACGTAAATGATTCGCCACGCCAAGGAGGAAAGAAAGGTAAGAAGAAGGAAAGGAAATCCTTAGGGGCAACGTAAATGATTCGCCACGCCAAGGAGAAAAGAAAGGTAGGAAGAAGGAAAGGAAATCCTTAGGGGCAACGTAAATGATTCGCCACGCCAAGGATGAATGAAAGGTAAGAAGGAGGAAGGAAATCCTTAGGGGCAACGTAAATGATTCGCCACGCCAAGGAGGAATGAAAGGTAAGAAGGAGGAAGGAAATCCTTAGGGGCAACGTAAATGATTCGCCACGCCAAGGAGGAAAGAAAGGTAAGAAGGAGGAAGGAAATCCTTAGGGGCAACGTAAATGATTCGCCACGCCAAGGAGGAATGAAAGGTAAGAAGGAGGAAAGGAAATCCGTAGGGGCAACGTAAATGATTCGCCACGCCAAGGAGGAAAGAAAGGTTGGAAGAAGGAAAGGAAATCCTTAGGGGCAACGTAAATGATTCGCCACGCCAAGGATGAATGAAAGGTAAGAAGGAGGAAGGAAATCCTTAGGGGCAACGTAAATGATTCGCCACGCCAAGGAGGAATGAAAGGTAAGAAGGAGGAAGGAAATCCTTAGGGGCAACGTAAATGATTCGCCACGCCAAGGAGGAATGAAAGGTAAGAAGGAGGAAGGAAATCCTTAGGGGCAATGTAAATCATTCGCCACGCCAAGGAGGAAAGAAAGGTAGGAAGAAGGAAAGGAAATCCGTAGGGGCAACGTAAATGATTCGCCACGCCAAGGATGAATGAAAGGTAAGAAGGAGGAAGGAAATCCTTAGGGGCAACGTAAATGATTTGCCACGCCAAGGAGGAATGAAAGGTAAGAAGGAGGAAGGAAATCCTTAGGGGCAACGTAAATCATTCGCCACGCCAAGGAGGAAAGAAAGGTAGGAAGAAGGAAAGGAAATCCGTAGGGGCAACGTAAATGATTCGCCACGCCAAGGATGAATGAAAGGTAAGAAGGAGGAAGGAAATCCTTAGGGGCAACGTAAATGATTCGCCACGCCAAGGAGGAATGAAAGGTAAGAAGGAGGAAGGAAATCCTTAGGGGCAACGTAAATGATTCGCCACGCCAAGGAGGAAAGAAAGGTAAGAAGGAGGAAGGAAATCCTTAGGGGCAACGTAAATGATTCGCCACGCCAAGGAGGAATGAAAGGTAAGAAGGAGGAAGGAAATCCTTAGGGGCAACGTAAATGATTCGCCACGCCAAGGAGGAAAGAAAGGTAAGAAGAAGGAAAGGAAATCCTTAGGGGCAACGTAAATGATTCGCCACGCCAAGGAGAAAAGAAAGGTAGGAAGAAGGAAAGGAAATCCTTAGGGGCAACGTAAATGATGCGCCACGCCAAGGATGAATGAAAGGTAAGAAGGAGGAAGGAAATCCTTAGGGGCAACGTAAATGATTCGCCACGCCAAGGAGGAATGAAAGGTAAGAAGGAGGAAAGGAAATCCTTAGGGGCAACGTAAATGATTCGCCACGCCAAGGAGGAAAGAAAGGTAGGAAGAAGGAAAGGAAATCCTTAGGGGCAACGTAAATGATTCGCCACGCCAAGGAGGAAAGAAAGGTAGGAAGAAGGAAATCCTTAGGGGCAACGTAAATGATTCGCCACGCCAACGAGGAATGAAAGGTAAGAAGGAGGAAGGAAATCCTTAGGGGCAACGTAAATCATTCGCCACGCCAAGGAGTAAAGAAAGGTAGAAAGAAGGACAGGAAATCCTTAGGGGCAACGTAAATGATTCGCCACGCCAAGGATGAATGAAAGGTAAGAAGGAGGAAGGAAATCCTTAGGGGCAACGTAAATGATTCGCCACGCCAAGGAGGAAAGAAAGGTAGGAAGAAGGAAATCCTTAGGGGCAACGTAAATGATTCGCCACGCCAAGGAGGAATGAAAGGTAAGAAGGAGGAAGGAAATCCTTAGGGGCAACGTAAAAGATTCGCCACGCCAAGGAGGAAAGAAAGGTAAGAAGGAGGAAGGAAATCCTTAGGGGCAACGTAAATGATTCGCCACGCCAAGGAGGAATGAAAGGTAAGAAGGAGGAAAGGAAATCCTTAGGGGCAACTAAATGATTCGCCACGCCAAGGAGGAAAGAAAGGTAGGAAGAAGGAAAGGAAATCCTTAGGGGCAACGTAAATGATTCGCCACGCCAAGGAGGAAAGAAAGGTAGGAAGAAGGAAATCCTTAGGGGCAACGTACATGATTCGCCACGCCAAGGAGGAATGAAAGGTAAGAAGGAGGAAGGAAATCCTTAGGGGCAACGTAAATCATTCGCCACGCCAAGGAGGAAAGAAAGGTAGGAAGAAGGAAAGGAAATCCGTAGGGGCAACGTAAATGATTCGCCACGCCAAGGATGAATGAAAGGTTAGAAGGAGGAAGGAAATCCTTAGGGGCAACGTAAATGATTCGCCACGCCAAGGAGGAATGAAAGGTAAGAAGGAGGAAGGAAATCCTTAGGGGCAACGTAAATGATTCGCCACGCCAAGGAGGAAAGAAAGGTAGGAAGAAGGAAAGGAAATCATTAGGGGCAACGTAAATGATTCGCCACGCCAAGGATGAATGAAAGGTAAGAAGGAGGAAGGAAATCCTTAGGGGCAACGTAAATGATTCGCCACGCCAAGGAGGAAAGAAAGGTAGGAAGAAGGAAAGGAAATCCTTAGGGGCAACGTAAATGATTCGCCACGCCAAGGATGAATGAAAGGTAAGAAGGAGGAAGGAAATCCTTAGGGGCAACGTAAATGATTCGCCACGCCAAGGAGGAAAGAAAGGTAGGAAGAAGGAAAGGAAATCCATAGGGGCAACGTAATTGATTCGCCGCGCCAAGGAGGAATGAAAGGTAAGAAGGAGGAAGGAAATCCTTAGGGGCAACGTAAATCATTCGCCACGCCAAGGAGGAAAGAAAGGTAGGAAGAAGGAAAGGAAATCATTAGGGGCAACGTAAATGATTCGCCACGCCAAGGAGGAATGAAAGGTAAGAAGGAGGAAGGAAATCCTTAGGGGCAACGTAATTGATTCGCCGCGCCAAGGAGGAATGAAAGGTAAGAAGGAGCAAGGAAATCCTTAGGGGCAACGTAAATGATTCGCCACGCCAAGGAGGAATGAAAGGTAAGAAGGAGGAAAGGAAATCCATAGGGGCAACGTAAATGATTCGCCACGCCAAGGAGGAAAGAAAGGTAGGAAGAAGGAAAGGAAATCCTTAGGGGCAACGTAAATGATTCGCCACGCCAAGGAGGAAAGAAAGGTTGGAAGAAGGAAAGGAAATCCTTAGGGGCAACGTAAATGATTCGCCACGCCAAGGAGGAAAGAAAGGTAGGAAGAAGGAAATCCTTAGGGGCAACGTAAATGATTCGCCACGCCAAGGAGGAAAGAAAGGTAGGAAGAAGGAAATCCTTAGGGGCAACGTAAATGATTCGCCACGCCAAGGAGGAATGAAAGGTAAGAAGGAGGAAGGAAATCCTTAGGGGCAACGTAAATCATTCGCCACGCCAAGGAGGAAAGAAAGGTAGGAAGAAGGAAAGGAAATCATTAGGGGCAACGTAAATGATTCGCCACGCCAAGGATGAATGAAAGGTAAGAAGGAGGAAGGAAATCCTTAGGGGCAACGTAAATGATTCGCCACGCCAAGGAGGAAAGAAAGGTAGGAAGAAGGAAAGGAAATCCTTAGGGGCAACGTAAATGATTCGCCACGCCAAGGATGAATGAAAGGTAAGAAGGAGGAAGGAAATCCTTAGGGGCAACGTAAATGATTCGCCACGCCAAGGAGGAATGAAAGGTAAGAAGGAGCAAGGAAATCCTTAGGGGCAACGTAAATGATTCGCCACGCCAAGGAGGAATGAAAGGTAAGAAGGAGGAAAGGAAATCCATAGGGGCAACGTAAATGATTCGCCACGCCAAGGAGGAAAGAAAGGTAGGAAGAAGGAAAGGAAATCCTTAGGGGCAACGTAAATGATTCGCCACGCCAAGGAGGAAAGAAAGGTAGGAAGAAGGAAATCCTTAGGGGCAACGTAAATGATTCGCCACGCCAAGGAGGAATGAAAGGTAAGAAGGAGGAAGGAAATCCTTAGGGGCAACGTAAATCATTCGCCACGCCAAGGAGGAAAGAAAGGTAGAAAGAAGGACAGGAAATCCTTAGGGGCAACGTAAATGATTCGCCACGCCAAGGATGAATGAAAGGTAAGAAGGAGGAAGGAAATCCTTAGGGGCAACGTAAATGATTCGCCACGCCAAGGAGGAAAGAAAGGTAACAAGAAGGAAAGGAAATCCTTAGGGGCAACGTAAATGATTCGCCACGCCAAGGAGAAAAGAAAGGTAGGAAGAAGGAAAGGAAATCCTTAGGGGCAACGTAAATGATTCGCCACGCCAAGGATGAATGAAAGGTAAGAAGGAGGAAGGAAATCCTTAGGGGCAACGTAAATGATTCGCCACGCCAAGGAGGAATGAAAGGTAAGAAGGAGGAAGGAAATCCTTAGGGGCAACGTAAATGATTCGCCACGCCAAGGAGGAAAGAAAGGTAAGAAGGAGGAAGGAAATCCTTAGGGGCAACGTAAATGATTCGCCACGCCAAGGAGGAATGAAAGGTAAGAAGGAGGAAAGGAAATCCTTAGGGGCAACGTAAATGATTCGCCACGCCAAGGAGGAAAGAAAGGTTGGAAGAAGGAAAGGAAATCCTTAGGGGCAACGTAAATGATTCGCCACGCCAAGGATGAATGAAAGGTAAGAAGGAGGAAGGAAATCCTTAGGGGCAACGTAAATGATTCGCCACGCCAAGGAGGAATGAAAGGTAAGAAAGAGGAAGGAAATCCTTAGGGGCAACGTAAATGATTCGCCACGCCAAGGAGGAATGAAAGGTAAGAAGGAGGAAGGAAATCCTTAGGGGCAACGTAAATCATTCGCCACGCCAAGGAGGAAAGAAAGGTAGGAAGAAGGAAAGGAAATCCGTAGGGGCAACGTAAATGATTCGCCACGCCAAGGATGAATGAAAGGTAAGAAGGAGGAAGGAAATCCTTAGGGGCAACGTAAATGATTCGCCACGCCAAGGAGGAATGAAAGGTAAGAAGGAGGAAGGAAATCCTTAGGGGCAACGTAAATGATTCGCCACGCCAAGGAGGAAAGAAAGGTAAGAAGGAGGAAGGAAATCCTTAGGGGCAACGTAAATGATTCGCCACGCCAAGGAGGAATGAAAGGTAAGAAGGAGGAAGGAAATCCTTAGGGGCAACGTAAATGATTCGCCACGCCAAGGAGGAAAGAAAGGTAAGAAGGAGGAAGGAAATCCTTAGGGGCAACGTAAATGATTCGCCACGCCAAGGAGGAAAGAAAGGTAAGAAGGAGGAAGGAAATCCTTAGGGGCAACGTAAATGATTCGCCACGCCAAGGAGGAAAGAAAGGTAAGAAGAAGGAAAGGAAATCCTTAGGGGCAACGTAAATGATTCGCCACGCCAAGGAGAAAAGAAAGGTAGGAAGAAGGAAAGGAAATCCTTAGGGGCAACGTAAATGATGCGCCACGCCAAGGATGAATGAAAGGTAAGAAGGAGGAAGGAAATCCTTAGGGGCAACGTAAATGATTCGCCACGCCAAGGAGGAATGAAAGGTAAGAAGGAGGAAAGGAAATCCTTAGGGGCAACGTAAATGATTCGCCACGCCAAGGAGGAAAGAAAGGTAGGAAGAAGGAAAGGAAATCCTTAGGGGCAACGTAAATGATTCGCCACGCCAAGGAGGAAAGAAAGGTAGGAAGAAGGAAATCCTTAGGGGCAACGTAAATGATTCGCCACGCCAACGAGGAATGAAAGGTAAGAAGGAGGAAGGAAATCCTTAGGGGCAACGTAAATCATTCGCCACGCCAAGGAGGAAAGAAAGGTAGAAAGAAGGACAGGAAATCCTTAGGGGCAACGTAAATGATTCGCCACGCCAAGGATGAATGAAAGGTAAGAAGGAGGAAGGAAATCCTTAGGGGCAACGTAAATGATTCGCCACGCCAAGGAGGAAAGAAAGGTAGGAAGAAGGAAATCCTTAGGGGCAACGTAAATGATTCGCCACGCCAAGGAGGAATGAAAGGTAAGAAGGAGGAAGGAAATCCTTAGGGGCAACGTAAATGATTCGCCACGCCAAGGAGGAAAGAAAGGTAAGAAGGAGGAAGGAAATCCTTAGGGGCAACGTAAATGATTCGCCACGCCAAGGAGGAATGAAAGGTAAGAAGGAGGAAAGGAAATCCTTAGGGGCAACGTAAATGATTCGCCACGCCAAGGAGGAAAGAAAGGTAGGAAGAAGGAAAGGAAATCCTTAGGGGCAACGTAAATGATTCGCCACGCCAAGGAGGAAAGAAAGGTAGGAAGAAGGAAATCCTTAGGGGCAACGTAAATGATTCGCCACGCCAAGGAGGAATGAAAGGTAAGAAGGAGGAAGGAAATCCTTAGGGGCAACGTAAATCATTCGCCACGCCAAGGAGGAAAGAAAGGTAGGAAGAAGGAAAGGAAATCCGTAGGGGCAACGTAAATGATTCGCCACGCCAAGGATGAATGAAAGGTAAGAAGGAGGAAGGAAATCCTTAGGGGCAACGTAAATGATTTGCCACGCCAAGGAGGAATGAAAGGTAAGAAGGAGGAAGGAAATCCTTAGGGGCAACGTAAATGATTCGCCACGCCAAGGAGGAAAGAAAGGTAAGAAGGAGGAAGGAAATCCTTAGGGGCAACGTAAATGATTCGCCACGCCAAGGAGGAATGAAAGGTAAGAAGGAGGAAGGAAATCCTTAGGGGCAACGTAAATGATTCGCCACGCCAAGGAGGAAAGAAAGGTAAGAAGGAGGAAGGAAATCCTTAGGGGCAACGTAAATGATTCGCCACGCCAAGGAGGAAAGAAAGGTAAGAAGGAGGAAGGAAATCCTTAGGGGCAACGTAAATGATTCGCCACGCCAAGGAGGAAAGAAAGGTAAGAAGAAGGAAAGGAAATCCTTAGGGGCAACGTAAATGATTCGCCACGCCAAGGAGAAAAGAAAGGTAGGAAGAAGGAAAGGAAATCCTTAGGGGCAACGTAAATGATTCGCCACGCCAAGGATGAATGAAAGGTAAGAAGGAGGAAGGAAATCCTTAGGGGCAACGTAA
Source organism: Nomada ferruginata (assembly GCA_963583965.1). Taxonomy (NCBI): domain Eukaryota; kingdom Metazoa; phylum Arthropoda; class Insecta; order Hymenoptera; family Apidae; genus Nomada; species Nomada ferruginata. The sequence continues at coordinate 5,106,245 of OY757218.1, forward strand.
ATGATTCGCCACGCCAAGGAGGAATGAAAGGTAAGAAGGAGGAAGGAAATCCTTAGGGGCAACGTAAAAGATTCGCCACGCCAAGGAGGAAAGAAAGGTAAGAAGGAGGAAGGAAATCCTTAGGGGCAACGTAAATGATTCGCCACGCCAAGGAGGAATGAAAGGTAAGAAGGAGGAAAGGAAATCCTTAGGGGCAACGTAAATGATTCGCCACGCCAAGGAGGAAAGAAAGGTAGGAAGAAGGAAAGGAAATCCTTAGGGGCAACGTAAATGATTCGCCACGCCAAGGAGGAAAGAAAGGTAGGAAGAAGGAAATCCTTAGGGGCAACGTACATGATTCGCCACGCCAAGGAGGAATGAAAGGTAAGAAGGAGGAAGGAAATCCTTAGGGGCAACGTAAATCATTCGCCACGCCAAGGAGGAAAGAAAGGTAGGAAGAAGGAAAGGAAATCCGTAGGGGCAACGTAAATGATTCGCCACGCCAAGGATGAATGAAAGGTTAGAAGGAGGAAGGAAATCCTTAGGGGCAACGTAAATGATTCGCCACGCCAAGGAGGAATGAAAGGTAAGAAGGAGGAAGGAAATCCTTAGGGGCAACGTAAATGATTCGCCACGCCAAGGAGGAAAGAAAGGTAGGAAGAAGGAAAGGAAATCATTAGGGGCAACGTAAATGATTCGCCACGCCAAGGATGAATGAAAGGTAAGAAGGAGGAAGGAAATCCTTAGGGGCAACGTAAATGATTCGCCACGCCAAGGAGGAAAGAAAGGTAGGAAGAAGGAAAGGAAATCCTTAGGGGCAACGTAAATGATTCGCCACGCCAAGGATGAATGAAAGGTAAGAAGGAGGAAGGAAATCCTTAGGGGCAACGTAAATGATTCGCCACGCCAAGGAGGAAAGAAAGGTAGGAAGAAGGAAAGGAAATCCATAGGGGCAACGTAATTGATTCGCCGCGCCAAGGAGGAATGAAAGGTAAGAAGGAGGAAGGAAATCCTTAGGGGCAACGTAAATCATTCGCCACGCCAAGGAGGAAAGAAAGGTAGGAAGACGGAAAGGAAATCATTAGGGGCAACGTAAATGATTCGCCACGCCAAGGAGGAATGAAAGGTAAGAAGGAGGAAGGAAATCCTTAGGGGCAACGTAATTGATTCGCCGCGCCAAGGAGGAATGAAAGGTAAGAAGGAGCAAGGAAATCCTTAGGGGCAACGTAAATGATTCGCCACGCCAAGGAGGAATGAAAGGTAAGAAGGAGGAAAGGAAATCCATAGGGGCAACGTAAATGATTCGCCACGCCAAGGAGGAAAGAAAGGTAGGAAGAAGGAAAGGAAATCCATAGGGGCAACGTAAATGATTCGCCACGCCAAGGAGGAAAGAAAGGTAGGAAGAAGGAAAGGAAATCCTTAGGGGCAACGTAAATGATTCGCCACGCCAAGGAGGAAAGAAAGGTAGGAAGAAGGAAATCCTTAGGGGCAACGTAAATGATTCGCCACGCCAAGGAGGAATGAAAGGTAAGAAGGAGGAAGGAAATCCTTAGGGGCAACGTAAATCATTCGCCACGCCAAGGAGGAAAGAAAGGTAGAAAGAAGGACAGGAAATCCTTAGGGGCAACGTAAATGATTCGCCACGCCAAGGATGAATGAAAGGTAAGAAGGAGGAAGGAAATCCTTAGGGGCAACGTAAATGATTCGCCACGCCAAGGAGGAAAGAAAGGTAAGAAGAAGGAAAGGAAATCCTTAGGGGCAACGTAAATGATTCGCCACGCCAAGGAGAAAAGAAAGGTAGGAAGAAGGAAAGGAAATCCTTAGGGGCAACGTAAATGATTCGCCACGCCAAGGATGAATGAAAGGTAAGAAGGAGGAAGGAAATCCTTAGGGGCAACGTAAATGATTCGCCACGCCAAGGAGGAATGAAAGGTAAGAAGGAGGAAGGAAATCCTTAGGGGCAACGTAAATGATTCGCCACGCCAAGGAGGAAAGAAAGGTAAGAAGGAGGAAGGAAATCCTTAGGGGCAACGTAAATGATTCGCCACGCCAAGGAGGAATGAAAGGTAAGAAGGAGGAAAGGAAATCCTTAGGGGCAACGTAAATGATTCGCCACGCCAAGGAGGAAAGAAAGGTAGGAAGAAGGAAAGGAAATCCTTAGGGGCAACGTAAATGATTCGCCACGCCAAGGATGAATGAAAGGTAAGAAGGAGGAAGGAAATCCTTAGGGGCAACGTAAATGATTCGCCACGCCAAGGAGGAATGAAAGGTAAGAAGGAGGAAGGAAATCCTTAGGGGCAACGTAAATGATTCGCCACGCCAAGGAGGAATGAAAGGTAAGAAGGAGGAAGGAAATCCTTAGGGGCAACGTAAATCATTCGCCACGCCAAGGAGGAAAGAAAGGTAGGAAGAAGGAAAGGAAATCCGTAGGGGCAACGTAAATGATTCGCCACGCCAAGGATGAATGAAAGGTAAGAAGGAGGAAGGAAATCCTTAGGGGCAACGTAAATGATTTGCCACGCCAAGGAGGAATGAAAGGTAAGAAGGAGGAAGGAAATCCTTAGGGGCAACGTAAATCATTCGCCACGCCAAGGAGGAAAGAAAGGTAGGAAGAAGGAAAGGAAATCCGTAGGGGCAACGTAAATGATTCGCCACGCCAAGGATGAATGAAAGGTAAGAAGGAGGAAGGAAATCCTTAGGGGCAACGTAAATGATTTGCCACGCCAAGGAGGAATGAAAGGTAAGAAGGAGGAAGGAAATCCTTAGGGGCAACGTAAATGATTCGCCACGCCAAGGAGGAAAGAAAGGTAAGAAGGAGGAAGGAAATCCTTAGGGGCAACGTAAATGATTCGCCACGCCAAGGAGGAATGAAAGGTAAGAAGGAGGAAGGAAATCCTTAGGGGCAACGTAAATGATTCGCCACGCCAAGGAGGAAAGAAAGGTAAGAAGGAGGAAGGAAATCCTTAGGGGCAACGTAAATGATTCGCCACGCCAAGGAGGAAAGAAAGGTAAGAAGAAGGAAAGGAAATCCTTAGGGGCAACGTAAATGATTCGCCACGCCAAGGAGAAAAGAAAGGTAGGAAGAAGGAAAGGAAATCCTTAGGGGCAACGTAAATGATTCGCCACGCCAAGGATGAATGAAAGGTAAGAAGGAGGAAGGAAATCCTTAGGGGCAACGTAAATGATTCGCCACGCCAAGGAGGAATGAAAGGTAAGAAGGAGGAAGGAAATCCTTAGGGGCAACGTAAATGATTCGCCACGCCAAGGAGGAAAGAGAGGTAAGAAGGAGGAAGGAAATCCTTAGGGGCAACGTAAATGATTCGCCACGCCAAGGAGGAATGAAAGGTAAGAAGGAGGAAAGGAAATCCTTAGGGGCAACGTAAATGATTCGCCACGCCAAGGAGGAAAGAAAGGTAGGAAGAAGGAAAGGAAATCCTTAGGGGCAACGTAAATGATTCGCCACGCCAAGGAGGAAAGAAAGGTAGGAAGAAGGAAATCCTTAGGGGCAACGTAAATGATTCGCCACGCCAAGGAGGAATGAAAGGTAAGAAGGAGGAAGGAAATCCTTAGGGGCAACGTAAATGATTCGCCACGCCAAGGAGGAAAGAAAGGTAAGAAGGAGGAAGGAAATCCTTAGGGGCAACGTAAATGATTCGCCACGCCAAGGAGGAATGAAAGGTAAGAAGGAGGAAAGGAAATCCTTAGGGGCAACGTAAATGATTCGCCACGCCAAGGAGGAAAGAAAGGTAGGAAGAAGGAAAGGAAATCCTTAGGGGCAACGTAAATGATTCGCCACGCCAAGGAGGAAAGAAAGGTAGGAAGAAGGAAATCCTTAGGGGCAACGTAAATGATTCGCCACGCCAAGGAGGAATGAAAGGTAAGAAGGAGGAAGGAAATCCTTAGGGGCAACGTAAATCATTCGCCACGCCAAGGAGGAAAGAAAGGTAGGAAGAAGGAAAGGAAATCCGTAGGGGCAACGTAAATGATTCGCCACGCCAAGGATGAATGAAAGGTAAGAAGGAGGAAGGAAATCCTTAGGGGCAACGTAAATGATTTGCCACGCCAAGGAGGAATGAAAGGTAAGAAGGAGGAAGGAAATCCTTAGGGGCAACGTAAATGATTCGCCACGCCAAGGAGGGAAGAAAGGTAAGAAGGAGGAAGGAAATCCTTAGGGGCAACGTAAATGATTCGCCACGCCAGGGAGGAATGAAAGGTAAGAAGGAGGAAGGAAATCCTTAGGGGCAACGTAAATGATTCGCCACGCCAAGGAGGAAAGAAAGGTAAGAAGGAGGAAGGAAATCCTTAGGGGCAACGTAAATGATTCGCCACGCCAAGGAGGAAAGAAAGGTAAGAAGGAGGAAGGAAATCCTTAGGGGCAACGTAAATGATTCGCCACGCCAAGGAGGAAAGAAAGGTAAGAAGAAGGAATGGAAATCCTTAGGGGCAACGTAAATGATTCGCCACGCCAAGGAGAAAAGAAAGGTAGGAAGAAGGAAAGGAAATCCTTAGGGGCAACGTAAATGATTCGCCACGCCAAGGATGAATGAAAGGTAAGAAGGAGGAAGGAAATCCTTAGGGGCAACGTAAATGATTCGCCACGCCAAGGAGGAATGAAAGGTAAGAAGGAGGAAGGAAATCCTTAGGGGCAACGTAAAAGATTCGCCACGCCAAGGAGGAAAGAAAGGTAAGAAGGAGGAAGGAAATCCTTAGGGGCAACGTAAATGATTCGCCACGCCAAGGATGAATGAAAGGTAAGAAGGAGGAAGGAAATCCTTAGGGGCAACGTAAATGATTCGCCACGCCAAGGAGGAATGAAAGGTAAGAAGGAGGAAGGAAATCCTTAGGGGCAACGTAAATGATTCGCCACGCCAAGGAGGAATGAAAGGTTAGAAGGAGCAAGGAAATCCTTAGGGGCAACGTAAATGATTCGCCACGCCAAGGAGGAATGAAAGGTAAGAAGGAGGAAAGGAAATCCATAGGGGCAACGTAAATGATTCGCCACGCCAAGGAGGAAAGAAAGGTAGGAAGAAGGAAAGGAAATCCTTAGGGGCAACGGAAATGATTCGCCACGCCAAGGATGAATGAAAGGTAAGAAGGAGGAAGGAAATCCTTAGGGGCAACGTAAATGATTCGCCACGCCAAGGAGGAAAGAAAGGTAAGAAGAAGGAAAGGAAATCCTTAGGGGCAACGTAAATGATTCGCCACGCCAAGGAGAAAAGAAAGGTAGGAAGAAGGAAAGGAAATCCTTAGGGGCAACGTAAATGATTCGCCACGCCAAGGATGAATGAAAGGTAAGAAGGAGGAAGGAAATCCTTAGGGGCAACGTAAATGATTCGCCACGCCAAGGAGGAATGAAAGGTAAGAAGGAGGAAGGAAATCCTTAGGGGCAACGTAAATGATTCGCCACGCCAAGGAGGAAAGAAAGGTAAGAAGGAGGAAGGAAATCCTTAGGGGCAACGTAAATGATTCGCCACGCCAAGGAGGAATGAAAGGTAAGAAGGAGGAAAGGAAATCCTTAGGGGCAACGTAAATGATTCGCCACGCCAAGGAGGAAAGAAAGGTAGGAAGAAGGAAAGGAAATCCTTAGGGGCAACGTAAATGATTCGCCACGCCAAGGAGGAAAGAAAGGTAGGAAGAAGGAAATCCTTAGGGGCAACGTAAATGATTCGCCACGCCAAGGAGGAATGAAAGGTAAGAAGGAGGAAGGGAATCCTTAGGGGCAACGTAAATCATTCGCCACGCCAAGGAGGAAAGAAAGGTAGGAAGAAGGAAAGGAAATCCGTAGGGGCAACGTAAATGATTCGCCACGCCAAGGATGAATGAAAGGTAAGAAGGAGGAAGGAAATCCTTAGGGGCAACGTAAATGATTCGCCACGCCAAGGAGGAATGAAAGGTAAGAAGGAGGAAGGAAATCCTTAGGGGCAACGTAAATGATTCGCCACGCCAAGGAGGAAAGAAAGGTAAGAAGGAGGAAGGAAATCCTTAGGGGCAACGTAAATGATTCGCCACGCCAAGGAGGAATGAAAGGTAAGAAGGAGGAAGGAAATCCTTAGGGGCAACGTAAATGATTCGCCACGCCAAGGAGGAAAGAAAGGTAAGAAGGAGGAAGGAAATCCTTAGGGGCAACGTAAATGATTCGCCACGCCAAGGAGGAAAGAAAGGTAAGAAGGAGGAAGGAAATCCTTAGGGGCAACGTAAATGATTCGCCACGCCAAGGAGGAAAGAAAGGTAAGAAGAAGGAAAGGAAATCCTTAGGGGCAACGTAAATGATTCGCCACGCCAAGGAGAAAAGAAAGGTAGGAAGAAGGAAAGGAAATCCTTAGGGGCAACGTAAATGATTCGCCACGCCAAGGATGAATGAAAGGTAAGAAGGAGGAAGGAAATCCTTAGGGGCAACGTAAATGATTCGCCACGCCAAGGAGGAATGAAAGGTAAGAAGGAGGAAGGAAATCCTTAGGGGCAACGTAAAAGATTCGCCACGCCAAGGAGGAAAGAAAGGTAAGAAGGAGGAAGGAAATCCTTAGGGGCAACGTAAATGATTCGCCACGCCAAGGAGGAATGAAAGGTAAGAAGGAGGAAAGGAAATCCTTAGGGGCAACGTAAATGATTCGCCACGCCAAGGAGGAAAGAAAGGTAGGAAGAAGGAAAGGAAATCCTTAGGGGCAACGTAAATGATTCGCCACGCCAAGGAGGAAAGAAAGGTAGGAAGAAGGAAATCCTTAGGGGCAACGTAAATGATTCGCCACGCCAACGAGGAATGAAAGGTAAGAAGGAGGAAGGAAATCCTTAGGGGCAACGTAAATCATTCGCCACGCCAAGGAGGAAAGAAAGGTAGAAAGAAGGACAGGAAATCCTTAGGGGCAACGTAAATGATTCGCCACGCCAAGGATGAATGAAAGGTAAGAAGGAGGAAGGAAATCCTTAGGGGCAACGTAAATGATTCGCCACGCCAAGGAGGAAAGAAAGGTAAGAAGAAGGAAAGGAAATCCTTAGGGGCAACGTAAATGATTCGCCACGCCAAGGAGAAAAGAAAGGTAGGAAGAAGGAAAGGAAATCCTTAGGGGCAACGTAAATGATTCGCCACGCCAAGGATGAATGAAAGGTAAGAAGGAGGAAGGAAATCCTTAGGGGCAACGTAAATGATTCGCCACGCCAAGGAGGAATGAAAGGTAAGAAGGAGGAAGGAAATCCTTAGGGGCAACGTAAATGATTCGCCACGCCAAGGAGGAAAGAAAGGTAAGAAGGAGGAAGGAAATCCTTAGGGGCAACGTAAATGATTCGCCACGCCAAGGAGGAATGAAAGGTAAGAAGGAGGAAAGGAAATCCTTAGGGGCAACGTAAATGATTCGCCACGCCAAGGAGGAAAGAAAGGTAGGAAGAAGGAAAGGAAATCCTTAGGGGCAACGTAAATGATTCGCCACGCCAAGGAGGAAAGAAAGGTAGGAAGAAGGAAATCCTTAGGGGCAACGTAAATGATTCGCCACGCCAAGGAGGAATGAAAGGTAAGAAGGAGGAAGGAAATCCTTAGGGGCAACGTAAATCATTCGCCACGCCAAGGAGGAAAGAAAGGTAGGAAGAAGGAAAGGAAATCCGTAGGGGCAACGTAAATGATTCGCCACGCCAAGGATGAATGAAAGGTAAGAAGGAGGAAGGAAATCCTTAGGGGCAACGTAAATGATTTGCCACGCCAAGGAGGAATGAAAGGTAAGAAGGAGGAAGGAAATCCTTAGGGGCAACGTAAATGATTCGCCACGCCAAGGAGGAAAGAAAGGTAAGAAGGAGGAAGGAAATCCTTAGGGGCAACGTAAATGATTCGCCACGCCAAGGAGGAATGAAAGGTAAGAAGGAGGAAGGAAATCCTTAGGGGCAACGTAAATGATTCGCCACGCCAAGGAGGAAAGAAAGGTAAGAAGGAGGAAGGAAATCCTTAGGGGCAACGTAAATGATTCGCCACGCCAAGGAGGAAAGAAAGGTAAGAAGGAGGAAGGAAATCCTTAGGGGCAACGTAAATGATTCGCCACGCCAAGGAGGAAAGAAAGGTAAGAAGAAGGAAAGGAAATCCTTAGGGGCAACGTAAATGATTCGCCACGCCAAGGAGAAAAGAAAGGTAGGAAGAAGGAAAGGAAATCCTTAGGGGCAACGTAAATGATTCGCCACGCCAAGGATGAATGAAAGGTAAGAAGGAGGAAGGAAATCCTTAGGGGCAACGTAAATGATTCGCCACGCCAAGGAGGAATGAAAGGTAAGAAGGAGGAAGGAAATCCTTAGGGGCAACGTAAAAGATTCGCCACGCCAAGGAGGAAAGAAAGGTAAGAAGGAGGAAGGAAATCCTTAGGGGCAACGTAAATGATTCGCCACGCCAAGGAGGAATGAAAGGTAAGAAGGAGGAAAGGAAATCCTTAGGGGCAACGTAAATGATTCGCCACGCCAAGGAGGAAAGAAAGGTAGGAAGAAGGAAAGGAAATCCTTAGGGGCAACGTAAATGATTCGCCACGCCAAGGAGGAAAGAAAGGTAGGAAGAAGGAAATCCTTAGGGGCAACGTAAATGATTCGCCACGCCAAGGAGGAATGAAAGGTAAGAAGGAGGAAGGAAATCCTTAGGGGCAACGTAAATCATTCGCCACGCCAAGGAGGAAAGAAAGGTAGGAAGAAGAAAAGGAAATCCGTAGGGGCAACGTAAATGATTCGCCACGCCAAGGATGAATGAAAGGTTAGAAGGAGGAAGGAAATCCTTAGGGGCAACGTAAATGATTCGCCACGCCAAGGAGGAATGAAAGGTAAGAAGGAGGAAGGAAATCCTTAGGAGCAACGTAAATGATTCGCCACGCCAAGGAGGAAAGAAAGGTAGGAAGAAGGAAAGGAAATCATTAGGGGCAACGTAAATGATTCGCCACGCCAAGGATGAATGAAAGGTAAGAAGGAGGAAGGAAATCCTTAGGGGCAACGTAAATGATTCGCCACGCCAAGGAGGAAAGAAAGGTAGGAAGAAGGAAAGGAAATCCTTAGGGGCAACGTAAATGATTCGCCACGCCAAGGATGAATGAAAGGTAAGAAGGAGGAAGGAAATCCTTAGGGGCAACGTAAATGATTCGCCACGCCAAGGAGGAAAGAAAGGTAGGAAGAAGGAAAGGAAATCCATAGGGGCAACGTAAATGATTCGCCACGCCAAGGAGGAATGAAAGGTAAGAAGGAGGAAGGAAATCCTTAGGGGCAACGTAAATCATTCGCCACGCCAAGGAGGAAAGAAAGGTAGGAAGAAGGAAAGGAAATCATTAGGGGCAACGTAAATGATTCGCCACGCCAAGGAGGAATGAAAGGTAAGAAGGAGGAAGGAAATCCTTAGGGGCAACGTAATTGATTCGCCACGCCAAGGAGGAATGAAAGGTAAGAAGGAGCAAGGAAACCCTTAGGGGCAACGTAAATGATTCGCCACGCCAAGGAGGAATGAAAGGTAAGAAGGAGGAAAGGAAATCCATAGGGGCAACGTAAATGATTCGCCACGCCAAGGAGGAAAGAAAGGTAGGAAGAAGGAAAGGAAATCCTTAGGGGCAACGTAAATGATTCGCCACGCCAAGGAGGAAAGAAAGGTTGGAAGAAGGAAAGGAAATCCTTAGGGGCAACGTAAATGATTCGCCACGCCAAGGAGGAAAGAAAGGTAGGAAGAAGGAAATCCTTAGGGGCAACGTAAATGATTCGCCACGCCAAGGAGGAATGAAAGGTAAGAAGGAGGAAGGAAATCCTTAGGGGCAACGTAAATCATTCGCCACGCCAAGGAGGAAAGAAAGGTAGGAAGAAGGAAAGGAAATCATTAGGGGCAACGTAAATGATTCGCCACGCCAAGGATGAATGAAAGGTAAGAAGGAGGAAGGAAATCCTTAGGGGAAACGTAAATGATTCGCCACGCCAAGGAGGAAAGAAAGGTAGGAAGAAGGAAAGGAAATCCTTAGGGGCAACGTAAATGATTCGCCACGCCAAGGATGAATGAAAGGTAAGAAGGAGGAAGGAAATCCTTAGGGGCAACGTCAATGATTCGCCACGCCAAGGAGGAATGAAAGGTAAGAAGGAGCAAGGAAATCCTTAGGGGCAACGTAAATGATTCGCCACGCCAAGGAGGAAAGAAAGGTAAGAAGGAGGAAAGGAAATCCATAGGGGCAACGTAAATGATTCGCCACGCCAAGGAGGAAAGAAAGGTAGGAAGAAGGAAAGGAAATCCTTAGGGGCAACGTAAATGATTCGCCACGCCAAGGAGGAAAGAAAGGTAGGAAGAAGGAAATCCTTAGGGGCAACGTAAATGATTCGCCACGCCAAGGAGGAAAGAAAGGTAAGAAGAAGGAAAGGAAATCCTTAGGGGAACGTAAATGATTCGCCACGCCAAGGAGAAAAGAAAGGTAGGAAGAAGGAAAGGAAATCCTTGGGGGCAACGTAAATGATTCGCCACGCCAAGGATGAATGAAAGGTAAGAAGGAGGAAGGAAATCCTTAGGGGCAACGTAAATGATTCGCCACGCCAAGGAGGAATGAAAGGTAAGAAGGAGGAAGGAAATCCTTAGGGGCAACGTAAATGATTCGCCACGCCAAGGAGGAAAGAAAGGTAAGAAGGAGGAAGGAAATCCTTAGGGGCAACGTAAATGATTCGCCACGCCAAGGAGGAATGAAAGGTAAGAAGGAGGAAAGGAAATCCTTAGGGGCAACGTAAATGATTCGCCACGCCAAGGAGGAAAGAAAGGTAGGAAGAAGGAAAGGAAATCCTTAGGGGCAACGTAAATGATTCGCCACGCCAAGGAGGAATGAAAGGTAAGAAGGAGGAAGGAAATCCTTAGGGGCAACGTAAATGATTCGCCACGCCAAGGAGGAAAGAAAGGTAAGAAGGAGGAAGGAAATCCTTAGGGGCAACGTAAATGATTCGCCACGCCAAGGAGGAAAGAAAGGTAAGAAGGAGGAAGGAAATCCTTAGGGGCAACGTAAATGATTCGCCACGCCAAGGAGGAAAGAAAGGTAAGAAGGAGCAAGGAAATCCTTAGGGGCAACGTAAATGATTCGCCACGCCAAGGAGGAATGAAAGGTAAGAAGGAGGAAAGGAAATCCATAGGGGCAACGTAAATGATTCGCCACGCCAAGGAGGAAAGAAAGGTAGGAAGAAGGAAAGGAAATCCTTAGGGGCAACGTAAATGATTCGCCACGCCAAGGAGGAAAGAAAGGTAGGAAGAAGGAAATCCTTAGGGGCAACGCAAATGATTCGCCACGCCAAGGAGGAATGAAAGGTAAGAAGGAGGAAGGAAATCCTTAGGGGCAACGTAAATCATTCGCCACGCCAAGGAGGAAAGAAAGGTAGAAAGAAGGACAGGAAATCCTTAGGGGCAACGTAAATGATTCGCCACGCCAAGGAGGAAAGAAAGGTAGGAAGAAGGAAATCCTTAGGGGCAACGTAAATGATTCGCCACGCCAAGGAGGAATGAAAGGTAAGAAGGAGGAAGGAAATCCTTAGGGGCAACGTAAATGATTCGCCACGCCAAGGAGGAAAGAAAGGTAAGAAGGAGGAAGGAAATCCTTAGGGGCAACGTAAATGATTCGCCACGCCAAGGACGAATGAAAGGTAAGAAGGAGGAAGGAAATCCTTAGGGGCAACGTAAATGATTCGCCACGCCAAGGAGGAAAGAAAGGTAAGAAGGAGGAAGGAAATCCTTAGGGGCAACGTAAATGATTCGCCACGCCAAGGAGGAAAGAAAGGTAAGAAGGAGGAAGGAAATCCTTAGGGGCAACGTAAATGATTCGCCACGCCAAGGAGGAAAGAAAGGTAAGAAGGAGCAAGGAAATCCTTAGGGGCAACGTAAATGATTCGCCACGCCAAGGAGGAATGAAAGGTAAGAAGGAGGAAAGGAAATCCATAGGGGCAACGTAAATGATTCGCCACGCCAAGGAGGAAAGAAAGGTAGGAAGAAGGAAAGGAAATCCTTAGGGGCAACGTAAATGATTCGCCACGCCAAGGAGGAAAGAAAGGTAGGAAGAAGGAAATCCTTAGGGGCAACGTAAATGATTCGCCACGCCAAGGAGGAATGAAAGGTAAGAAGGAGGAAGGAAATCCTTAGGGGCAACGTAAATCATTCGCCACGCCAAGGAGGAAAGAAAGGTAGAAAGAAGGACAGGAAATCCTTAGGGGCAACGTAAATGATTCGCCACGCCAAGGATGAATGAAAGGTAAGAAGGAGGAAGGAAATCCTTAGGGGCAACGTAAATGATTCGCCACGCCAAGGAGGAAAGAAAGGTAAGAAGAAGGAAAGGAAATCCTTAGGGGCAACGTAAATGATTCGCCACGCCAAGGAGAAAAGAAAGGTAGGAAGAAGGAAAGGAAATCCTTAGGGGCAACGTAAATGATTCGCCACGCCAAGGATGAATGAAAGGTAAGAAGGAGGAAAGAAATCCTTAGGGGCAACGTAAATGATTCGCCACGCCAAGGAGGAATGAAAGGTAAGAAGGAGGAAGGAAATCCTTAGGGGCAACGTAAAAGATTCGCCACGCCAAGGAGGAAAGAAAGGTAAGAAGGAGGAAGGAAATCCTTAGGGGCAACGTAAATGATTCGCCACGCCAAGGAGGAATGAAAGGTAAGAAGGAGGAAAGGAAATCCTTAGGGGCAACGTAAATGATTCGCCACGCCAAGGAGGAAAGAAAGGTAGGAAGAAGGAAAGGAAATCCTTAGGGGCAACGTAAATGATTCGCCACGCCAAGGAGGAAAGAAAGGTAGGAAGAAGGAAATCCTTAGGGGCAACGTAAATGATTCGCCACGCCAAGGAGGAATGAAAGGTAAGAAGGAGGAAGGAAATCCTTAGGGGCAACGTAAATCATTCGCCACGCCAAGGAGGAAAGAAAGGTAGGAAGAAGGAAAGGAAATCCGTAGGGGCAACGTAAATGATTCGCCACGCCAAGGATGAATGAAAGGTTAGAAGGAGGAAGGAAATCCTTAGGGGCAACGTAAATGATTCGCCACGCCAAGGAGGAATGAAAGGTAAGAAGGAGGAAGGAAATCCTTAGGAGCAACGTAAATGATTCGCCACGCCAAGGAGGAAAGAAAGGTAGGAAGAAGGAAAGGAAATCATTAGGGGCAACGTAAATGATTCGCCACGCCAAGGATGAATGAAAGGTAAGAAGGAGGAAGGAAATCCTTAGGGGCAACGTAAATGATTCGCCACGCCAAGGAGGAAAGAAAGGTAGGAAGAAGGAAAGGAAATCCTTAGGGGCAACGTAAATGATTCGCCACGCCAAGGATGAATGAAAGGTAAGAAGGAGGAAGGAAATCCTTAGGGGCAACGTAAATGATTCGCCACGCCAAGGAGGAAAGAAAGGTAGGAAGAAGGAAAGGAAATCCATAGGGGCAACGTAAATGATTCGCCACGCCAAGGAGGAATGAAAGGTAAGAAGGAGGAAGGAAATCCTTAGGGGCAACGTAAATCATTCGCCACGCCAAGGAGGAAAGAAAGGTAGGAAGAAGGAAAGGAAATCATTAGGGGCAACGTAAATGATTCGCCACGCCAAGGAGGAATGAAAGGTAAGAAGGAGGAAGGAAATCCTTAGGGGCAACGTAATTGATTCGCCACGCTAAGGAGGAATGAAAGGTAAGAAGGAGCAAGGAAACCCTTAGGGGCAACGTAAATGATTCGCCACGCCAAGGAGGAATGAAAGGTAAGAAGGAGGAAAGGAAATCCATAGGGGCAACGTAAATGATTCGCCACGCCAAGGAGGAAAGAAAGGTAGGAAGAAGGAAAGGAAATCCTTAGGGGCAACGTAAATGATTCGCCACGCCAAGGAGGAAAGAAAGGTTGGAAGAAGGAAAGGAAATCCTTAGGGGCAACGTAAATGATTCGCCACGCCAAGGAGGAAAGAAAGGTAGGAAGAAGGAAATCCTTAGGGGCAACGTAAATGATTCGCCACGCCAAGGAGGAAAGAAAGGTAGGAAGAAGGAAAGGAAATCCTTAGGGGCAACGTAAATGATTCGCCACGCCAAGGAGGAAAGAAAGGTTGGAAGAAGGAAAGGAAATCCTTAGGGGCAACGTAAATGATTCGCCACGCCAAGGAGGAAAGAAAGGTAGGAAGAAGGAAATCCTTAGGGGCAACGTAAATGATTCGCCACGCCAAGGAGGAATGAAAGGTAAGATGGAGGAAGGAAATCCTTAGGGGCAACGTAAATCATTCGCCACGCCAAGGAGGAAAGAAAGGTAGGAAGAAGGAAAGGAAATCATTAGGGGCAACGTAAATGATTCGCCACGCCAAGGATGAATGAAAGGTAAGAAGGAGGAAGGAAATCCTTAGGGGAAACGTAAATGATTCGCCACGCCAAGGAGGAAAGAAAGGTAGGAAGAAGGAAAGGAAATCCTTAGGGGCAACGTAAATGATTCGCCACGCCAAGGATGAATGAAAGGTAAGAAGGAGGAAGGAAATCCTTAGGGGCAACGTAAATGATTCGCCACGCCAAGGAGGAATGAAAGGTAAGAAGGAGCAAGGAAATCCTTAGGGGCAACGTAAATGATTCGCCACGCCAAGGAGGAATGAAAGGTAAGAAGGAGGAAAGGAAATCCATAGGGGCAACGTAAATGATTCGCCACGCCAAGGAGGAAAGAAAGGTAGGAAGAAGGAAAGGAAATCCTTAGGGGCAACGTAAATGATTCGCCACGCCAAGGAGGAAAGAAAGGTAGGAAGAAGGAAATCCTTAGGGGCAACGTAAATGATTCGCCACGCCAAGGAGGAATGAAAGGTAAGAAGGAGGAAGGAAATCCTTAGGGGCAACGTAAATCATTCGCCACGCCAAGGAGGAAAGAAAGGTAGAAAGAAGGACAGGAAATCCTTAGGGGCAACGTAAATGATTCGCCACGCCAAGGATGAATGAAAGGTAAGAAGGAGGAAGGAAATCCTTAGGGGCAACGTAAATGATTCGCCACGCCAAGGAGGAAAGAAAGGTAAGAAGAAGGAAAGGAAATCCTTAGGGGAACGTAAATGATTCGCCACGCCAAGGAGAAAAGAAAGGTAGGAAGAAGGAAAGGAAATCCTTAGGGGCAACGTAAATGATTCGCCACGCCAAGGATGAATGAAAGGTAAGAAGGAGGAAGGAAATCCTTAGGGGCAACGTAAATGATTCGCCACGCCAAGGAGGAATGAAAGGTAAGAAGGAGGAAGGAAATCCTTAGGGGCAACGTAAATGATTCGCCACGCCAAGGAGGAAAGAAAGGTAAGAAGGAGGAAGGAAATCCTTAGGGGCAACGTAAATGATTCGCCACGCCAAGGAGGAATGAAAGGTAAGAAGGAGGAAAGGAAATCCTTAGGGGCAACGTAAATGATTCGCCACGCCAAGGAGGAAAGAAAGGTAGGAAGAAGGAAAGGAAATCCTTAGGGGCAACGTAAATGATTCGCCACGCCAAGGATGAATGAAAGGTAAGAAGGAGGAAGGAAATCCTTAGGGGCAACGTAAATGATTCGCCACGCCAAGGAGGAATGAAAGGTAAGAAGGAGGAAGGAAATCCTTAGGGGCAACGTAAATGATTCGCCACGCCAAGGAGGAATGAAAGGTAAGAAGGAGGAAGGAAATCCTTAGGGGCAACGTAAATCATTCGCCACGCCAAGGAGGAAAGAAAGGTAGGAAGAAGGAAAGGAAATCCGTAGGGGCAACGTAAATGATTCGCCACGCCAAGGATGAATGAAAGGTAAGAAGGAGGAAGGAAATCCTTAGGGGCAACGTAAATGATTTGCCACGCCAAGGAGAAATGAAAGGTAAGAAGGAGGAAGGAAATCCTTAGGGGCAACGTAAATGATTCGCCACGCCAAGGAGGAAAGAAAGGTAAGAAGGAGGAAGGAAATCCTTAGGGGCAACGTAAATGATTCGCCACGCCAAGGAGGAATGAAAGGTAAGAAGGAGGAAGGAAATCCTTAGGGGCAACGTAAATGATTCGCCACGCCAAGGAGGAAAGAAAGGTAAGAAGGAGGAAGGAAATCCTTAGGGGCAACGTAAATGATTCGCCACGCCAAGGAGGAAAGAAAGGTAAGAAGGAGGAAGGAAATCCTTAGGGGTAACGTAAATGATTCGCCACGCCAAGGAGGAAAGAAAGGTAAGAAGGAGCAAGGAAATCCTTAGGGGCAACGTAAATGATTCGCCACGCCAAGGAGGAATGAAAGGTAAGAAGGAGGAAAGGAAATCCATAGGGGCAACGTAAATGATTCGCCACGCCAAGGAGGAAAGAAAGGTAGGAAGAAGGAAAGGAAATCCTTAGGGGCAACGTAAATGATTCGCCACGCCAAGGAGGAAAGAAAGGTAGGAAGAAGGAAATCCTTAGGGGCAACGTAAATGATTCGCCACGCCAAGGATGAATGAAAGGTAAGAAGGAGGAAGGAAATCCTTAGGGGCAACGTAAATGATTCGCCACGCCAAGGAGGAATGAAAGGTAAGAAGGAGCAAGGAAATCCTTAGGGGCAACGTAAATGATTCGCCACGCCAAGGAGGAATGAAAGGTAAGAAGGAGGAAAGGAAATCCATAGGGGCAACGTAAATGATTCGCCACGCCAAGGAGGAAAGAAAGGTAGGAAGAAGGAAAGGAAATCCTCAGGGGCAACGTAAATGATTCGCCACGCCAAGGAGGAAAGAAAGGTAGGAAGAAGGAAATCCTTAGGGGCAACGTAAATGATTCGCCACGCCAAGGAGGAATGAAAGGTAAGAAGGAGGAAGGAAATCCTTAGGGGCAACGTAAATCATTCGCCACGCCAAGGAGGAAAGAAAGGTAGAAAGAAGGACAGGAAATCCTTAGGGGCAACGTAAATGATTCGCCACGCCAAGGATGAATGAAAGGTAAGAAGGAGGAAGGAAATCCTTAGGGGCAACGTAAATGATTCGCCACGCCAAGGAGGAAAGAAAGGTAAGAAGAAGGAAAGGAAATCCTTAGGGGCAACGTAAATGATTCGCCACGCCAAGGAGAAAAGAAAGGTAGGAAGAAGGAAAGGAAATCCTTAGGGGCAACGTAAATGATTCGCCACGCCAAGGATGAATGAAAGGTAAGAAGGAGGAAGGAAATCCTTAGGGGCAACGTAAATGATTCGCCACGCCAAGGAGGAATGAAAGGTAAGAAGGAGGAAGGAAATCCTTAGGGGCAACGTAAATGATTCGCCACGCCAAGGAGGAAAGAAAGGTAAGAAGGAGGAAGGAAATCCTTAGGGGCAACGTAAATGATTCGCCACGCCAAGGACGAATGAAAGGTAAGAAGGAGGAAGGAAATCCTTAGGGGCAACGTAAATGATTCGCCACGCCAAGGAGGAAAGAAAGGTAAGAAGGAGGAAGGAAATCCTTAGGGGCAACGTAAATGATTCGCCACGCCAAGGAGGAAAGAAAGGTAAGAAGGAGGAAGGAAATCCTTAGGGGCAACGTAAATGATTCGCCACGCCAAGGAGGAAAGAAAGGTAAGAAGGAGCAAGGAAATCCTTAGGGGCAACGTAAATGATTCGCCACGCCAAGGAGGAATGAAAGGTAAGAAGGAGGAAAGGAAATCCATAGGGGCAACGTAAATGATTCGCCACGCCAAGGAGGAAAGAAAGGTAGGAAGAAGGAAAGGAAATCCTTAGGGGCAACGTAAATGATTCGCCACGCCAAGGAGGAAAGAAAGGTAGGAAGAAGGAAATCCTTAGGGGCAACGTAAATGATTCGCCACGCCAAGGAGGAATGAAAGGTAAGAAGGAGGAAGGAAATCCTTAGGGGCAACGTAAATCATTCGCCACGCCAAGGAGGAAAGAAAGGTAGAAAGAAGGACAGGAAATCCTTAGGGGCAACGTAAATGATTCGCCACGCCAAGGATGAATGAAAGGTAAGAAGGAGGAAGGAAATCCTTAGGGGCAACGTAAATGATTCGCCACGCCAAGGAGGAAAGAAAGGTAAGAAGAAGGAAAGGAAATCCTTAGGGGCAACGTAAATGATTCGCCACGCCAAGGAGAAAAGATAGGTAGGAAGAAGGAAAGGAAATCCTTAGGGGCAACGTAAATGATTCGCCACGCCAAGGATGAATGAAAGGTAAGAAGGAGGAAGGAAATCCTTAGGGGCAACGTAAATGATTCGCCACGCCAAGGAGGAATGAAAGGTAAGAAGGAGGAAGGAAATCCTTAGGGGCAACGTATATGATTCGCCACGCCAAGGAGGAAAGAAAGGTAAGAAGGAGGAAGGAAATCCTTAGGGGCAACGTAAATGATTCGCCACGCCAAGGAGGAATGAAAGGTAAGAAGGAGGAAAGGAAATCCTTAGGGGCAACGTAAATGATTCGCCACGCCAAGGAGGAAAGAAAGGTAGGAAGAAGGAAAGGAAATCCTTAGGGGCAACGTAAATGATTCGCCACGCCAAGGAGGAAAGAAAGGTAGGAAGAAGGAAATCCTTAGGGGCAACGTAAATGATTCGCCACGCCAAGGAGGAATGAAAGGTAAGAAGGAGGAAGGAAATCCTTAGGGGCAACGTAAATCATTCGCCACGCCAAGGAGGAAAGAAAGGTAAGAAGGAGGAAGGAAATCCTTAGGGGCAACGTAAATGATTCGCCACGCCAAGGAGGAAAGAAAGGTAAGAAGGAGGAAGGAAATCCTTAGGGGCAACGTAAATGATTCGCCACGCCAAGGAGGAATGAAAGGTAAGAAGGAGGAAAGGAAATCCATAGGGGCAACGTAAATGATTCGCCACGCCAAGGAGGAAAGAAAGGTAGGAAGAAGGAAAGGAAATCCTTAGGGGCAACGTAAATGATTCGCCACGCCAAGGATGAATGAAAGGTAAGAAGGAGGAAGGAAATCCTTAGGGGCAACGTAAATGATTCGCCACGCCAAGGAGGAATGAAAGGTAAGAAGGAGGAAGGAAATCCTAAGGGGCAACGTAAATGATTCGCCACGCCAAGGAGGAATGAAAGGTAAGAAGGAGGAAGGAAATCCTTAGGGGCAACGTAAATCATTCGCCACGCCAAGGAGGAAAGAAAGGTAGGAAGAAGGAAAGGAAATCCGTAGGGGCAACGTAAATGATTCGCCACGCCAAGGATGAATGAAAGGTAAGAAGGAGGAAGGAAATCCTTAGGGGCAACGTAAATGATTGGCCACGCCAAGGAGGAATGAAAGGTAAGAAGGAGGAAGGAAATCCTTAGGGGCAACGTAAATGATTCGCCACGCCAAGGAGGAAAGAAAGGTAAGAAGGAGGAAGGAAATCCTTAGGGGCAACGTAAATGATTCGCCACGCCAAGGAGGAATGAAAGGTAAGAAGGAGGAAGGAAATCCTTAGGGGCAACGTAAATAATTCGCCACGCCAAGGAGGAAAGAAAGGTAAGAAGGAGGAAGGAAATCCTTAGGGGCAACGTAAATGATTCGCCACGCCAAGGAGGAAAGAAAGGTAAGAAGGAGGAAGGAAATCCTTAGGGGCAACGTAAATGATTCGCCACGCCAAGGAGGAAAGAAAGGTAAGAAGGAGCAAGGAAATCCTTAGGGGCAACGTAAATGATTCGCCACGCCAAGGAGGAATGAAAGGTAAGAAGGAGGAAAGGAAATCCATAGGGGCAACGTAAATGATTCGCCACGCCAAGGAGGAAAGAATGGTAGGAAGAAGGAAAGGAAATCCTTAGGGGCAACGTAAATGATTCGCCACGCCAAGGAGGAAAGAAAGGTAGGAAGAAGGAAATCCTTAGGGGCAACGTAAATGATTCGCCACGCCAAGGAGGAATGAAAGGTAAGAAGGAGGAAGGAAATCCTTAGGGGCAACGTAAATCATTCGCCACGCCAAGGAGGAATGAAAGGTAAGAAGGAGGAAAGGAAATCCTTAGGGGCAACGTAAATGATTCGCCACGCCAAGGAGGAATGAAAGGTAAGAAGGAGGAAGGAAATCCTTAGGGGCAACGTAAATGATTCGCCACGCCAAGGAGGAAAGAAAGGTAAGAAGGAGGAAGGAAAACCTTAGGGGCAATGTAAATGATTCGCCACGCCAAGGAGGAATGAAAGGTAAGAAGGAGGAAAGGAAATCCTTAGGGGCAACGTAAATGATTCGCCACGCCAAGGAGGAAAGAAAGGTAGAAAGAAGGACAGGAAATCCTTAGGGGCAACGTAAATGATTCGCCACGCCAAGGATGAATGAAAGGTAAGAAGGAGGAAGGAAATCCTTAGGGGCAACGTAAATGATTCGCCACGCCAAGGAGGAAAGAAAGGTAAGAAGAAGGAAAGGAAATCCTTAGGGGCAACGTAAATGATTCGCCACGCCAAGGAGAAAAGAAAGGTAGGAAGAAGGAAAGGAAATCCTTAGGGGCAACGTAAATGATTCGCCACGCCAAGGATGAATGAAAGGTAAGAAGGAGGAAGGAAATCCTTAGGGGCAACGTAAATGATTCGCCACGCCAAGGAGGAATGAAAGGTAAGAAGGAGGAAGGAAATCCTTAGGGGCAACGTAAATGATTCGCCACGCCAAGGAGGAAAGAAAGGTAAGAAGGAGGAAGGAAATCCTTAGGGGCAACGTAAATGATTCGCCACGCCAAGGAGGAATGAAAGGTAAGAAGGAGGAAAGGAAATCCTTAGGGGCAACGTAAATGATTCGCCACGCCAAGGAGGAAAGAAAGGTAGGAAGAAGGAAAGGAAATCCTTAGGGGCAACGTAAATGATTCGCCACGCCAAGGAGGAAAGAAAGGTAGGAAGAAGGAAATCCTTAGGGGCAACGTAAATGATTCGCCACGCCAAGGAGGAATGAAAGGTAAGAAGGAGGAAGGAAATCCTTAGGGGCAACGTAAATCATTCGCCACGCCAAGGAGGAAAGAAAGGTAGGAAGAAGGAAAGGAAATCCGTAGGGGCAACGTAAATGATTCGCCACGCCAAGGATGAATGAAAGGTAAGAAGGAGGAAGGAAATCCTTAGGGGCAACGTAAATGATTTGCCACGCCAAGGAGGAAGGAAATCCTTAGGGGCAACGTAAATGATTCGCCACGCCAAGGAGGAAAGAAAGGTAAGAAGGAGGAAGGAAATCCTTAGGGGCAACGTAAATGATTCGCCACGCCAAGGAGGAATGAAAGGTAAGAAGGAGGAAGGAAATCCTTAGGGGCAACGTAAATGATTCGCCACGCCAAGGAGGAAAGAAAGGTAAGAAGGAGGAAGGAAATCCTTAGGGGCAACGTAAATGATTCGCCACGCCAAGGAGGAAAGAAAGGTAAGAAGGAGGAAGGAAATCCTTAGGGGCAACGTAAATGATTCGCCACGCCAAGGAGGAAAGAAAGGTAAGAAGAAGGAAAGGAAATCCTTAGGGGCAACGTAAATGATTCGCCACGCCAAGGAGAAAAGAAAGGTAGGAAGAAGGAAAGGAAATCCTTAGGGGCAACGTAAATGATTCGCCACGCCAAGGATGAATGAAAGGTAAGAAGGAGGAAGGAAATCCTTAGGGGCAACGTAAATGATTCGCCACGCAAAGGAGGAATGAAAGGTAAGAAGGAAGAAGGAAATCCTTAGGGGCAACGTATAAGATTCGCCACGCCAAGGAGGAAAGAAAGGTAAGAAGGAGGAAGGAAATCCTTAGGGGCAACGTAAATGATTCGCCACGCCAAGGAGGAATGAAAGGTAAGAAGGAGGAAAGGAAATCCTTAGGGGCAACGTAAATGATTCGCCACGCCAAGGAGGAAAGAAAGGTAGGAAGAAGGAAAGGAAATCCTTAGGGGCAACGTAAATGATTCGCCACGCCAAGGAGGAAAGAAAGGTAGGAAGAAGGAAATCCTTAGGGGCAACGTAAATGATTCGCCACGCCAAGGAGGAATGAAAGGTAAGAAGGAGGAAGGAAATCCTTAGGGGCAACGTAAATCATTCGCCACGCCAAGGAGGAAAGAAAGGTAGGAAGAAGGAAAGGAAATCCGTAGGGGCAACGTAAATGATTCGCCACGCCAAGGATGAATGAAAGGTAAGAAGGAGGAAGGAAGTCCTTAGGGGCAACGTAAATGATTCGCCACGCCAAGGAGGAAAGAAAGGTAGGAAGAAGGAAAGGAAATTCTTAAGGGCAACGTAAATGATTCGCCACGCCAAGTAGGAAAGAAAGGTAGGAAGAAGGAAAGGAAATCCTTAGGGGCAACGTAAATGATTCGCCACGCCAAGGAGAAAAGAAAGGTAGGAAGAAGGAAAGGAAATCCTTAGGGGCAACGTAAATGATTCGCCACGCCAAGGATGAATGAAAGGTTAGAAGGAGGAAGGAAATCCTTAGGGGCAACGTAAATGATTCGCCACGCCAAGGAGGAATGAAAGGTAAGAAGGAGGAAAGGAAATCCTTAGGGGCAACGTAAATGATTCGCCACGCCAAGGAGGAAAGAAAGGTAGGAAGAAGGAAAGGAAATCCTTAGGGGCAACGTAAATGATTCG
The DNA here is from genome assembly GCA_963583965.1 of Nomada ferruginata. NCBI lineage: Eukaryota > Metazoa > Arthropoda > Insecta > Hymenoptera > Apidae > Nomada > Nomada ferruginata. Next base: position 5,128,576 of record OY757218.1, read on the forward strand.
CCACGCCAAGGAGGAAAGAAAGGTAGGAAGAAGGAAATCCTTAGGGGCAACGTAAATGATTCGCCACGCCAAGGAGGAATGAAAGGTAAGAAGGAGGAAGGAAATCCTTAGGGGCAACGTAAATCATTCGCCACGCCAAGGAGGAAAGAAAGGTAGGAAGAAGGAAAGGAAATCCGTAGGGGCAACGTAAATGATTCGCCACTCCAAGGATGAATGAAAGGTAAGAAGGAGGAAGGAAATCCTTAGGGGCAACGTAAATGATTCGCCACGCCAAGGAGGAAAGAAAGGTAGGAAGAAGGAAAGGAAATTCTTAAGGGCAACGTAAATGGTTCGCCACGCCAAGGAGGAAAGAAAGGTAGGAAGAAGGAAATCCTTAGGGGCAACGTAAATGATTCGCCACGCCAAGGAGGAATGAAAGGTAAGAAGGAGGAAGGAAATCCTTAGGGGCAACGTAAATCATTCGCCACGCCAAGGAGGAAAGAAAGGTAGGAAGAAGGAAAGGAAATCCGTAGGGGCAACGTAAATGATTCGCCACGCCAAGGATGAATGAAAGGTAAGAAGGAGGAAGGAAGTCCTTAGGGGCAACGTAAATGATTCGCCACGCCAAGGAGGAAAGAAAGGTAGGAAGAAGGAAAGGAAATTCTTAAGGGCAACGTAAATGATTCGCCACGCCAAGTAGGAAAGAAAGGTAGGAAGAAGGAAAGGAAATCCTTAGGGGCAACGTAAATGATTCGCCACGCCAAGGAGGAAAGAAAGGTAAGAAGGAGGAAAGGAAATCCTTAGGGGCAACGTAAATGATTCGCCACGCCAAGGAGAAAAGAAAGGTAGGAAGAAGGAAAGGAAATCCTTAGGGGCAACGTAAATGATTCGCCACGCCAAGGATGAATGAAAGGTTAGAAGGAGGAAGGAAATCCTTAGGGGCAACGTAAATGATTCGCCACGCCAAGGAGGAATGAAAGGTAAGAAGGAGGAAAGGAAATCCTTAGGGGCAACGTAAATGATTCGCCACGCCAAGGAGGAAAGAAAGGTAGGAAGAAGGAAAGGAAATCCTTAGGGGCAACGTAAATGATTCGCCACGCCAAGGAGGAAAGAAAGGTAGGAAGAAGGAAATCCTTAGGGGCAACGTAAATGAATCGCCACGCCAAGGAGGAATGAAAGGTAAGAAGGAGGAAGGAAATCCTTAGGGGCAACGTAAATCATTCGCCACGCCAAGGAGGAAAGAAAGGTAGGAAGAAGGAAAGGAAATCCGTAGGGGCAACGTAAATGATTCGCCACTCCAAGGATGAATGAAAGGTAAGAAGGAGGAAGGAAATCCTTAGGGGCAACGTAAATGATTCGCCACGCCAAGGAGGAAAGAAAGGTAGGAAGAAGGAAAGGAAATTCTTAAGGGCAACGTAAATGGTTCGCCACGCCAAGTAGGAAAGAAAGGTAGGAAGAAGGAAAGGAAATCCTTAGGGGCAACGTAAATGATTCGCCACGCCAAGGAGGAAAGAAAGGTAAGAAGGAGGAAGGAAATCCTTAGGGGCAACGTAAATGATTCGCCACGCCAAGGAGGAATGAAAGGTAAGAAGGAGGAAGGAAATCCTTAGGGGCAACGTAATTGATTCGCCACGCCAAGGAGGAATGAAAGGTAAGAAGGAGGAAAGGAAATCCTTAGGGGCAACGTAATTGATTTGCCACGCCAAGGAGGAATGAAAGGTAAGAAGGAGGAAAGGAAATCCTTAGGGGCAACGTAAATGATTCGCCACGCCAAGGAGGAAAGAAAGGTAGGAAGAAGGAAATCCTTAGGGGCAACGTAAATGATTCGCCACGCCAAGGAGGAATGAAAGGTAAGAAGGAGGAAGGGAATCCTTAGGGGCAACGTAAATCATTCGCCACGCCAAGGAGGAAAGAAAGGTAGGAAGAAGGAAAGGAAATCCTTAGGGGCAACGTAAATGATTCGCCACGCCAAGGAGGAAAGAAAGGTAGGAAGAAGGAAAGGAAATCCTTAGGGGCAACGTAAATGATTCGCCACGCCAAGGATGAATGAAAGGTAAGAAGGAGGAAGGAAATCCTTAGGGGCAACGTAAATGATTCGCCACGCCAAGGAGGAATGAAAGGTAAGAAGGAGCAAGGAAATCCTTAGGGGCAACGTAAATGATTCGCCACGCCAAGGAGGAATGAAAGGTAAGAAGGAGGAAAGGAAATCCATAGGGGCAACGTAAATGATTCGCCACGCCAAGGAGGAAAGAAAGGTAGGAAGAAGGAAAGGAAATCCTTAGGGGCAACGTAAATGATTCGCCACGCCAAGGAGGAATGAAAGGTAAGAAGGAGGAAGGAAATCCTTAGGGGCAACGTAATTGATTCGCCACGCCAAGGAGGAATGAAAGGTAAGAAGGAGGAAAGGAAATCCTTAGGGGCAACGTAATTGATTTGCCACGCCAAGGAGGAATGAAAGGTAAGAAGGAGGAAAGGAAATCCTTAGGGGCAACGTAAATGATTCGCCACGCCAAGGAGGAAAGAAAGGTAGGAAGAAGGAAATCCTTAGGGGCAACGTAAATGATTCGCCACGCCAAGGAGGAATGAAAGGTAAGAAGGAGGAAGGAAATCCTTAGGGGCAACGTAATTGATTCGCCACGCCAAGGAGGAATGAACGGTAAGAAGGAGCAAGGAAATCCTTAGGGGCAACGTAAATGATTCGCCACGCCAAGGAGGAATGAAAGGTAAGAAGGAGGAAAGGAAATCCATAGGGGCAACGTAAATGATTCGCCACGCCAAGGAGGAAAGAAAGGTAGGAAGAAGGAAAGGAAATCCTTAGGGGCAACGTAAATGATTCGCCACGCCAAGGAGGAAAGAAAGGTTGGAAGAAGGAAAGGAAATCCTTAGGGGCAACGTAAATGATTCGCCACGCCAAGGAGGAAAGAAAGGTAGGAAGAAAGAAATCCTTAGGGGCAACGTAAATGATTCGCCACGCCAAGGAGGAATGAAAGGTAAGAAGGAGGAAGGAAATCCTTAGGGGCAACGTAAATCATTCGCCACGCCAAGGAGGAAAGAAAGGTAGGAAGAAGGAAAGGAAATCCTTAGGGGCAACGTAAATGATTCGCCACGCCAAGGATGAATGAAAGGTAAGAAGGAGGAAGGAAATCCTTAGGGGCAACGTAAATGATTCGCCACGCCAAGGAGGAAAGAAAGGTAGGAAAAAGGAAAGGAAATCCTTAGGGGCAACGTAAATGATTCGCCACGCCAAGGATGAATGAAAGGTAAGAAGGAGGAAGGAAATCCTTAGGGGCAACGTAAATGATTCGCCACGCCAAGGAGGAATGAAAGGTAAGAAGGAGCAAGGAAATCCTTAGGGGCAACGTAAATGAATCGCCACGCCAAGGAGGAATGAAAGGTAAGATGGAGGAAAGGAAATCCATAGGGGCAACGTAAATGATTCGCCACGCCAAGGAGGAAAGAAAGGTAGGAAGAAGGAAAGGAAATCCTTAGGGGCAACGTAAATGATTCGCCACGCCAAGGAGGAAAGAAAGGTAGGAAGAAGGAAATCCTTAGGGGCAACGTAAATGATTCGCCACGCCAAGGAGGAATGAAAGGTAAGAAGGAGGAAGGAAATCCTTAGGGGCAACGTAAATGATTCGCCACGCCAAGGAGGAAAGAAAGGTAAGAAGAAGGAAAGGAAATCCTTAGGGGCAACGTAAATGATTCGCCACGCCAAGGAGAAAAGAAAGGTAGGAAGAAGGAAAGGAAATCCTTAGGGGCAACGTAAATGATTCGCCACGCCAAGGATGAATGAAAGGTAAGAAGGAGGAAGGAAATCCTTAGGGGCAACGTAAATGATTCGCCACGCCAAGGAGGAATGAAAGGTAAGAAGGAGGAAGGAAATCCTTAGGGGCAACGTAAATGATTCGCCACGCCAAGGAGGAAAGAAAGGTAAGAAGGAGGAAGGAAATCCTTAGGGGCAACGTAAATGATTCGCCACGCCAAGGAGGAATGAAAGGTAGGAAGGAGGAAAGGAAATCCTTAGGGGCAACGTAAATGATTCGCCACGCCAAGGAGGAAAGAAAGGTAGGAAGAAGGAAAGGAAATCCTTAGGGGCAACGTAAATGATTCGCCACGCCAAGGAGGAAAGAAAGGTAGGAAGAAGGAAAGGAAATCCTTAGGGGCAACGTAAATGATTCGCCACGCCAAGGATGAATGAAAGGTAAGAAGGAGGAAGGAAATCCTTAGGGGCAACGTAAATGATTCGCCACGCCAAGGAGGAATGAAAGGTAAGAAGGAGCAAGGAAATCCTTAGGGGCAACGTAAATGATTCGCCACGCCAAGGAGGAATGAAAGGTAAGAAGGAGGAAGGAAATCCTTAGGGGCAACGTAAATGATTCGCCACGCCAAGGAGGAAAGAAAGGTAAGAAGGAGGAAGGAAATCCTTAGGGGCAACGTAAATGATTCGCCACGCCAAGGAGGAATGAAAGGTAAGAAGGAGGAAAGGAAATCCTTAGGGGCAACGTAAATGATTCGCCACGCCAAGGAGGAAAGAAAGGTAGGAAGAAGGAAAGGAAATCCTTAGGGGCAACGTAAATGATTCGCCACGCCAAGGAGGAAAGAAAGGTAGGAAGAAGGAAATCCTTAGGGGCAACGTAAATGATTCGCCACGCCAAGGAGGAATGAAAGGTAAGAAGGAGGAAGGAAATCCTTAGGGGCAACGTAAATGATTCGCCACGCCAAGGAGGAATGAAAGGTAAGAAGGAGGAAAGGAAATCCTTAGGGGCAACGTAAATGATTCGCCACGCCAAGGAGGAATGAAAGGTAAGAAGGAGGAAGGAAATCCTTAGGGGCAACGTAATTGATTCGCCACGCCAAGGAGGAATGAAAGGTAAGAAGAAGGAAAGGAAATTCTTAAGGGCAACGTAAATGATTCGCCACGCCAAGTAGGAAAGAAAGGTAGGAAGAAGGAAAGGAAATCCTTAGGGGCAACGTAAATGATTCGCCACGCCAAGGAGGAAAGAAAGGTAAGAAGGAGGAAAGGAAATCCTTAGGGGCAACGTAAATGATTCGCCACGCCAAGGAGAAAAGAAAGGTAGGAAGAAGGAAAGGAAATCCTTAGGGGCAACGTAAATGATTCGCCACGCCAAGGATGAATGAAAGGTTAGAAGGAGGAAGGAAATCCTTAGGGGCAACGTAAATGATTCGCCACGCCAAGGAGGAATGAAAGGTAAGAAGGAGGAAGGAAATCCTTAGGGGCAACGTAAATGATTCGCCACGCCAAGGAGGAAAGAAAGGTAAGAAGGAGGAAGGAAATCCTTAGGGGCAACGTAAATGATTCGCCACGCCAAGGAGGAATGAAAGGTAAGAAGGAGGAAAGGAAATCCTTAGGGGCAACGTAAATGATTCGCCACGCCAAGGAGGAAAGAAAGGTAGGAAGAAGGAAAGGAAATCCTTAGGGGCAACGTAAATGATTCGCCACGCCAAGGAGGAATGAAAGGTAAGAAGGAGGAAGGAAATCCTTAGGGGCAACGTAAATGATTCGCCACGCCAAGGAGGAATGAAAGGTAAGAAGGAGGAAGGAAATCCTTAGGGGCAACGTAAATCATTCGCCACGCCAAGGAGGAAAGAAAGGTAGGAAGAAGGAAAGGAAATCCGTAGGGGCAACGTAAATGATTCGCCACGCCAAGGATGAATGAAAGGTAAGAAGGAGGAAGGAAATCCTTAGGGGCAACGTAAATGATTTGCCACGCCAAGGAGGAATGAAAGGTAAGAAGGAGGAAGGAAATCCTTAGGGGCAACGTAAATGATTCGCCACGCCAAGGAGGAAAGAAAGGTAAGAAGGAGGAAGGAAATCCTTAGGGGCAACGTAAATGATTCGCCACGCCAAGGAGGAATGAAAGGTAAGAAGGAGGAAGGAAATCCTTAGGGGCAACGTAAATAATTCGCCACGCCAAGGAGGAAAGAAAGGTAAGAAGGAGGAAGGAAATCCTTAGGGGCAACGTAAATGATTCGCCACGCCAAGGAGGAAAGAAAGGTAAGAAGGAGGAAGGAAATCCTTAGGGGCAACGTAAATGATTCGCCACGCCAAGGAGGAAAGAAAGGTAAGAAGGAGCAAGGAAATCCTTAGGGGCAACGTAAATGATTCGCCACGCCAAGGAGGAATGAAAGGTAAGAAGGAGGAAAGGAAATCCATAGGGGCAACGTAAATGATTCGCCACGCCAAGGAGGAAAGAATGGTAGGAAGAAGGAAAGGAAATCCTTAGGGGCAACGTAAATGATTCGCCACGCCAAGGAGGAAAGAAAGGTAGGAAGAAGGAAATCCTTAGGGGCAACGTAAATGATTCGCCACGCCAAGGAGGAATGAAAGGTAAGAAGGAGGAAGGAAATCCTTAGGGGCAACGTAAATCATTCGCCACGCCAAGGAGGAAAGAAAGGTAGAAAGAAGGACAGGAAATCCTTAGGGGCAACGTAAATGATTCGCCACGCCAAGGATGAATGAAAGGTAAGAAGGAGGAAGGAAATCCTTAGGGGCAACGTAAATGATTCGCCACGCCAAGGAGGAAAGAAAGGTAAGAAGAAGGAAAGGAAATCCTTAGGGGCAACGTAAATGATTCGCCACGCCAAGGAGAAAAGAAAGGTAGGAAGAAGGAAAGGAAATCCTTAGGGGCAACGTAAATGATTCGCCACGCCAAGGATGAATGAAAGGTAAGAAGGAGGAAGGAAATCCTTAGGGGCAACGTAAATGATTCGCCACGCCAAGGAGGAATGAAAGGTAAGAAGGAGGAAGGAAATCCTTAGGGGCAACGTAAATGATTCGCCACGCCAAGGAGGAAAGAAAGGTAAGAAGGAGGAAGGAAAACCTTAGGGGCAATGTAAATGATTCGCCACGCCAAGGAGGAATGAAAGGTAAGAAGGAGGAAAGGAAATCCTTAGGGGCAACGTAAATGATTCGCCACGCCAAGGAGGAAAGAAAGGTAGAAAGAAGGACAGGAAATCCTTAGGGGCAACGTAAATGATTCGCCACGCCAAGGATGAATGAAAGGTAAGAAGGAGGAAGGAAATCCTTAGGGGCAACGTAAATGATTCGCCACGCCAAGGAGGAAAGAAAGGTAAGAAGAAGGAAAGGAAATCCTTAGGGGCAACGTAATGATTCGCCACGCCAAGGAGAAAAGAAAGGTAGGAAGAAGGAAAGGAAATCCTTAGGGGCAACGTAAATGATTCGCCACGCCAAGGATGAATGAAAGGTAAGAAGGAGGAAGGAAATCCTTAGGGGCAACGTAAATGATTCGCCACGCCAAGGAGGAATGAAAGGTAAGAAGGAGGAAGGAAATCCTTAGGGGCAACGTAAATGATTCGCCACGCCAAGGAGGAAAGAAAGGTAAGAAGGAGGAAGGAAATCCTTAGGGGCAACGTAAATGATTCGCCACGCCAAGGAGGAAAGAAAGGTAAGAAGGAGGAAGGAAATCCTTAGGGGCAACGTAAATGATTCGCCACGCCAAGGAGGAAAGAAAGGTAAGAAGGAGCAAGGAAATCCTTAGGGGCAACGTAAATGATTCGCCACGCCAAGGAGGAATGAAAGGTAAGAAGGAGGAAAGGAAATCCATAGGGGCAACGTAAATGATTCGCCACGCCAAGGAGGAAAGAATGGTAGGAAGAAGGAAAGGAAATCCTTAGGGGCAACGTAAATGATTCGCCACGCCAAGGAGGAAAGAAAGGTAGGAAGAAGGAAATCCTTAGGGGCAACGTAAATGATTCGCCACGCCAAGGAGGAATGAAAGGTAAGAAGGAGGAAGGAAATCCTTAGGGGCAACGTAAATCATTCGCCACGCCAAGGAGGAAAGAAAGGTAGAAAGAAGGACAGGAAATCCTTAGGGGCAACGTAAATGATTCGCCACGCCAAGGATGAATGAAAGGTAAGAAGGAGGAAGGAAATCCTTAGGGGCAACGTAAATGATTCGCCACGCCAAGGAGGAAAGAAAGGTAAGAAGAAGGAAAGGAAATCCTTAGGGGCAACGTAAATGATTCGCCACGCCAAGGAGAAAAGAAAGGTAGGAAGAAGGAAAGGAAATCCTTAGGGGCAACGTAAATGATTCGCCACGCCAAGGATGAATGAAAGGTAAGAAGGAGGAAGGAAATCCTTAGGGGCAACGTAAATGATTCGCCACGCCAAGGAGGAATGAAAGGTAAGAAGGAGGAAGGAAATCCTTAGGGGCAACGTAAATGATTCGCCACGCCAAGGAGGAAAGAAAGGTAAGAAGGAGGAAGGAAAACCTTAGGGGCAATGTAAATGATTCGCCACGCCAAGGAGGAATGAAAGGTAAGAAGGAGGAAAGGAAATCCTTAGGGGCAACGTAAATGATTCGCCACGCCAAGGAGGAAAGAAAGGTAGAAAGAAGGACAGGAAATCCTTAGGGGCAACGTAAATGATTCGCCACGCCAAGGATGAATGAAAGGTAAGAAGGAGGAAGGAAATCCTTAGGGGCAACGTAAATGATTCGCCACGCCAAGGAGGAAAGAAAGGTAAGAAGAAGGAAAGGAAATCCTTAGGGGCAACGTAATGATTCGCCACGCCAAGGAGAAAAGAAAGGTAGGAAGAAGGAAAGGAAATCCTTAGGGGCAACGTAAATGATTCGCCACGCCAAGGATGAATGAAAGGTAAGAAGGAGGAAGGAAATCCTTAGGGGCAACGTAAATGATTCGCCACGCCAAGGAGGAATGAAAGGTAAGAAGGAGGAAGGAAATCCTTAGGGGCAACGTAAATGATTCGCCACGCCAAGGAGGAAAGAAAGGTAAGAAGGAGGAAGGAAATCCTTAGGGGCAACGTAAATGATTCGCCACGCCAAGGAGGAATGAAAGGTAAGAAGGAGGAAAGGAAATCCTTAGGGGCAACGTAAATGATTCGCCACGCCAAGGAGGAAAGAAAGGTAGGAAGAAGGAAAGGAAATCCTTAGGGGCAACGTAAATGATTCGCCACGCCAAGGAGGAAAGAAAGGTAGGAAGAAGGAAATCCTTAGGGGCAACGTAAATGATTCGCCACGCCAAGGAGGAATGAAAGGTAAGAAGGAGGAAGGAAATCCTTAGGGGCAACGTAAATCATTCGCCACGCCAAGGAGGAAAGAAAGGTAGGAAGAAGGAAAGGAAATCCGTAGGGGCAACGTAAATGATTCGCCACGCCAAGGATGAATGAAAGGTAAGAAGGAGGAAGGAAATCCTTAGGGGCAACGTAAATGATTTGCCACGCCAAGGGGGAATGAAAGGTAAGAAGGAGGAAGGAAATCCTTAGGGGCAACGTAAATGATTCGCCACGCCAAGGAGGAAAGAAAGGTAAGAAGGAGGAAGGAAATCCTTAGGGGCAACGTAAATGATTCGCCACGCCAAGGAGGAATGAAAGGTAAGAAGGAGGAAGGAAATCCTTAGGGGCAACGTAAATGATTCGCCACGCCAAGGAGGAAAGAAAGGTAAGAAGGAGGAAGGAAATCCTTAGGGGCAACGTAAATGATTCGCCACGCCAAGGAGGAAAGAAAGGTAAGAAGGAGGAAGGAAATCCTTAGGGGCAACGTAAATGATTCGCCACGCCAAGGAGGAAAGAAAGGTAAGAAGAAGGAAAGGAAATCCTTAGGGGCAACGTAAATGATTCGCCACGCCAAGGAGAAAAGAAAGGTAGGAAGAAGGAAAGGAAATCCTTAGGGGCAACGTAAATGATTCGCCACGCCAAGGATGAATGAAAGGTAAGAAGGAGGAAGGAAATCCTTAGGGGCAACGTAAATGATTCGCCACGCAAAGGAGGAATGAAAGGTAAGAAGGAAGAAGGAAATCCTTAGGGGCAACGTAAAAGATTCGCCACGCCAAGGAGGAAAGAAAGGTAAGAAGGAGGAAGGAAATCCTTAGGGGCAACGTAAATGATTCGCCACGCCAAGGAGGAATGAAAGGTAAGAAGGAGGAAAGGAAATCCTTAGGGGCAACGTAAATGATTCGCCACGCCAAGGAGGAAAGAAAGGTAGGAAGAAGGAAAGGAAATCCTTAGGGGCAACGTAAATGATTCGCCACGCCAAGGAGGAAAGAAAGGTAGGAAGAAGGAAATCCTTAGGGGCAACGTAAATGATTCGCCACGCCAAGGAGGAATGAAAGGTAAGAAGGAGGAAGGAAATCCTTAGGGGCAACGTAAATCATTCGCCACGCCAAGGAGGAAAGAAAGGTAGGAAGAAGGAAAGGAAATCCGTAGGGGCAACGTAAATGATTCGCCACGCCAAGGATGAATGAAAGGTAAGAAGGAGGAAGGAAGTCCTTAGGGGCAACGTAAATGATTCGCCACGCCAAGGAGGAAAGAAAGGTAGGAAGAAGGAAAGGAAATTCTTAAGGGCAACGTAAATGATTCGCCACGCCAAGTAGGAAAGAAAGGTAGGAAGAAGGAAAGGAAATCCTTAGGGGCAACGTAAATGATTCGCCACGCCAAGGAGAAAAGAAAGGTAGGAAGAAGGAAAGGAAATCCTTAGGGGCAACGTAAATGATTCGCCACGCCAAGGATGAATGAAAGGTTAGAAGGAGGAAGGAAATCCTTAGGGGCAACGTAAATGATTCGCCACGCCAAGGAGGAATGAAAGGTAAGAAGGAGGAAAGGAAATCCTTAGGGGCAACGTAAATGATTCGCCACGCCAAGGAGGAAAGAAAGGTAGGAAGAAGGAAAGGAAATCCTTAGGGGCAACGTAAATGATTCGCCACGCCAAGGAGGAAAGAAAGGTAGGAAGAAGGAAATCCTTAGGGGCAACGTAAATGATTCGCCACGCCAAGGAGGAATGAAAGGTAAGAAGGAGGAAGGAAATCCTTAGGGGCAACGTAAATCATTCGCCACGCCAAGGAGGAAAGAAAGGTAGGAAGAAGGAAAGGAAATCCGTAGGGGCAACGTAAATGATTCGCCACTCCAAGGATGAATGAAAGGTAAGAAGGAGGAAGGAAATCCTTAGGGGCAACGTAAATGATTCGCCACGCCAAGGAGGAAAGAAAGGTAGGAAGAAGGAAAGGAAATTCTTAAGGGCAACGTAAATGGTTCGCCACGCCAAGGAGGAAAGAAAGGTAGGAAGAAGGAAATCCTTAGGGGCAACGTAAATGATTCGCCACGCCAAGGAGGAATGAAAGGTAAGAAGGAGGAAGGAAATCCTTAGGGGCAACGTAAATCATTCGCCACGCCAAGGAGGAAAGAAAGGTAGGAAGAAGGAAAGGAAATCCGTAGGGGCAACGTAAATGATTCGCCACGCCAAGGATGAATGAAAGGTAAGAAGGAGGAAGGAAGTCCTTAGGGGCAACGTAAATGATTCGCCACGCCAAGGAGGAACGAAAGGTAGGAAGAAGGAAAGGAAATTCTTAAGGGCAACGTAAATGATTCGCCACGCCAAGTAGGAAAGAAAGGTAGGAAGAAGGAAAGGAAATCCTTAGGGGCAACGTAAATGATTCGCCACGCCAAGGAGGAAAGAAAGGTAAGAAGGAGGAAAGGAAATCCTTAGGGGCAACGTAAATGATTCGCCACGCCAAGGAGAAAAGAAAGGTAGGAAGAAGGAAAGGAAATCCTTAGGGGCAACGTAAATGATTCGCCACGCCAAGGATGAATGAAAGGTTAGAAGGAGGAAGGAAATCCTTAGGGGCAACGTAAATGATTCGCCACGCCAAGGAGGAATGAAAGGTAAGAAGGAGGAAAGGAAATCCTTAGGGGCAACGTAAATGATTCGCCACGCCAAGGAGGAAAGAAAGGTAGGAAGAAGGAAAGGAAATCCTTAGGGGCAACGTAAATGATTCGCCACGCCAAGGAGGAAAGAAAGGTAGGAAGAAGGAAATCCTTAGGGGCAACGTAAATGATTCGCCACGCCAAGGAGGAATGAAAGGTAAGAAGGAGGAAGGAAATCCTTAGGGGCAACGTAAATCATTCGCCACGCCAAGGAGGAAAGAAAGGTAGGAAGAAGGAAAGGAAATCCGTAGGGGCAACGTAAATGATTCGCCACTCCAAGGATGAATGAAAGGTAAGAAGGAGGAAGGAAATCCTTAGGGGCAACGTAAATGATTCGCCACGCCAAGGAGGAAAGAAAGGTAGGAAGAAGGAAAGGAAATTCTTAAGGGCAACGTAAATGGTTCGCCACGCCAAGTAGGAAAGAAAGGTAGGAAGAAGGAAAGGAAATCCTTAGGGGCAACGTAAATGATTCGCCACGCCAAGGAGGAAAGAAAGGTAAGAAGGAGGAAGGAAATCCTTAGGGGCAACGTAAATGATTCGCCACGCCAAGGAGGAATGAAAGGTAAGAAGGAGGAAGGAAATCCTTAGGGGCAACGTAATTGATTCGCCACGCCAAGGAGGAATGAAAGGTAAGAAGGAGGAAAGGAAATCCTTAGGGGCAACGTAATTGATTTGCCACGCCAAGGAGGAATGAAAGGTAAGAAGGAGGAAAGGAAATCCTTAGGGGCAACGTAAATGATTCGCCACGCCAAGGAGGAAAGAAAGGTAGGAAGAAGGAAATCCTTAGGGGCAACGTAAATGATTCGCCACGCCAAGGAGGAATGAAAGGTAAGAAGGAGGAAGGGAATCCTTAGGGGCAACGTAAATCATTCGCCACGCCAAGGAGGAAAGAAAGGTAGGAAGAAGGAAAGGAAATCCTTAGGGGCAACGTAAATGATTCGCCACGCCAAGGAGGAAAGAAAGGTAGGAAGAAGGAAAGGAAATCCTTAGGGGCAACGTAAATGATTCGCCACGCCAAGGATGAATGAAAGGTAAGAAGGAGGAAGGAAATCCTTAGGGGCAACGTAAATGATTCGCCACGCCAAGGAGGAATGAAAGGTAAGAAAGAGCAAGGAAATCCTTAGGGGCAACGTAAATGATTCGCCACGCCAAGGAGGAATGAAAGGTAAGAAGGAGGAAAGGAAATCCATAGGGGCAACGTAAATGATTCGCCACGCCAAGGAGGAAAGAAAGGTAGGAAGAAGGAAAGGAAATCCTTAGGGGCAACGTAAATGATTCGCCACGCCAAGGAGGAATGAAAGGTAAGAAGGAGGAAGGAAATCCTTAGGGGCAACGTAATTGATTCGCCACGCCAAGGAGGAATGAAAGGTAAGAAGGAGGAAAGGAAATCCTTAGGGGCAACGTAATTGATTTGCCACGCCAAGGAGGAATGAAAGGTAAGAAGGAGGAAAGGAAATCCTTAGGGGCAACGTAAATGATTCGCCACGCCAAGGAGGAAAGAAAGGTAGGAAGAAGGAAATCCTTAGGGGCAACGTAAATGATTCGCCACGCCAAGGAGGAATGAAAGGTAAGAAGGAGGAAGGAAATCCTTAGGGGCAACGTAATTGATTCGCCACGCCAAGGAGGAATGAACGGTAAGAAGGAGCAAGGAAATCCTTAGGGGCAACGTAAATGATTCGCCACGCCAAGGAGGAATGAAAGGTAAGAAGGAGGAAAGGAAATCCATAGGGGCAACGTAAATGATTCGCCACGCCAAGGAGGAAAGAAAGGTAGGAAGAAGGAAAGGAAATCCTTAGGGGCAACGTAAATGATTCGCCACGCCAAGGAGGAAAGAAAGGTTGGAAGAAGGAAAGGAAATCCTTAGGGGCAACGTAAATGATTCGCCACGCCAAGGAGGAAAGAAAGGTAGGAAGAAAGAAATCCTTAGGGGCAACGTAAATGATTCGCCACGCCAAGGAGGAATGAAAGGTAAGAAGGAGGAAGGAAATCCTTAGGGGCAACGTAAATCATTCGCCACGCCAAGGAGGAAAGAAAGGTAGGAAGAAGGAAAGGAAATCCTTAGGGGCAACGTAAATGATTCGCCACGCCAAGGATGAATGAAAGGTAAGAAGGAGGAAGGAAATCCTTAGGGGCAACGTAAATGATTCGCCACGCCAAGGAGGAAAGAAAGGTAGGAAAAAGGAAAGGAAATCCTTAGGGGCAACGTAAATGATTCGCCACGCCAAGGATGAATGAAAGGTAAGAAGGAGGAAGGAAATCCTTAGGGGCAACGTAAATGATTCGCCACGCCAAGGAGGAATGAAAGGTAAGAAGGAGCAAGGAAATCCTTAGGGGCAACGTAAATGATTCGCCACGCCAAGGAGGAATGAAAGGTAAGATGGAGGAAAGGAAATCCATAGGGGCAACGTAAATGATTCGCCACGCCAAGGAGGAAAGAAAGGTAGGAAGAAGGAAAGGAAATCCTTAGGGGCAACGTAAATGATTCGCCATGCCAAGGAGGAAAGAAAGGTAGGAAGAAGGAAATCCTTAGGGGCAACGTAAATGATTCGCCACGCCAAGGAGGAATGAAAGGTAAGAAGGAGGAAGGAAATCCTTAGGGGCAACGTAAATGATTCGCCACGCCAAGGAGGAAAGAAAGGTAAGAAGAAGGAAAGGAAATCCTTAGGGGCAACGTAAATGATTCGCCACGCCAAGGAGAAAAGAAAGGTAGGAAGAAGGAAAGGAAATCCTTAGGGGCAACGTAAATGATTCGCCACGCCAAGGATGAATGAAAGGTAAGAAGGAGGAAGGAAATCCTTAGGGGCAACGTAAATGATTCGCCACGCCAAGGAGGAATGAAAGGTAAGAAGGAGGAAGGAAATCCTTAGGGGCAACGTAAATGATTCGCCACGCCAAGGAGGAAAGAAAGGTAAGAAGGAGGAAGGAAATCCTTAGGGGCAACGTAAATGATTCGCCACGCCAAGGAGGAATGAAAGGTAAGAAGGAGGAAAGGAAATCCTTAGGGGCAACGTAAATGATTCGCCACGCCAAGGAGGAAAGAAAGGTAGGAAGAAGGAAAGGAAATCCTTAGGGGCAACGTAAATGATTCGCCACGCCAAGGAGGAAAGAAAGGTAGGAAGAAGGAAAGGAAATCCTTAGGGGCAACGTAAATGATTCGCCACGCCAAGGATGAATGAAAGGTAAGAAGGAGGAAGGAAATCCTTAGGGGCAACGTAAATGATTCGCCACGCCAAGGAGGAATGAAAGGTAAGAAGGAGCAAGGAAATCCTTAGGGGCAACGTAAATGATTCGCCACGCCAAGGAGGAATGAAAGGTAAGAAGGAGGAAGGAAATCCTTAGGGGCAACGTAAATGATTCGCCACGCCAAGGAGGAAAGAAAGGTAAGAAGGAGGAAGGAAATCCTTAGGGGCAACGTAAATGATTCGCCACGCCAAGGAGGAATGAAAGGTAAGAAGGAGGAAAGGAAATCCTTAGGGGCAACGTAAATGATTCGCCACGCCAAGGAGGAAAGAAAGGTAGGAAGAAGGAAAGGAAATCCTTAGGGGCAACGTAAATGATTCGCCACGCCAAGGAGGAAAGAAAGGTAGGAAGAAGGAAATCCTTAGGGGCAACGTAAATGATTCGCCACGCCAAGGAGGAATGAAAGGTAAGAAGGAGGAAGGAAATCCTTAGGGGCAACGTAAATGATTCGCCACGCCAAGGAGGAATGAAAGGTAAGAAGGAGGAAAGGAAATCCTTAGGGGCAACGTAAATGATTCGCCACGCCAAGGAGGAATGAAAGGTAAGAAGGAGGAAGGAAATCCTTAGGGGCAACGTAATTGATTCGCCACGCCAAGGAGGAATGAAAGGTAAGAAGAAGGAAAGGAAATTCTTAAGGGCAACGTAAATGATTCGCCACGCCAAGTAGGAAAGAAAGGTAGGAAGAAGGAAAGGAAATCCTTAGGGGCAACGTAAATGATTCGCCACGCCAAGGAGGAAAGAAAGGTAAGAAGGAGGAAAGGAAATCCTTAGGGGCAACGTAAATGATTCGCCACGCCAAGGAGAAAAGAAAGGTAGGAAGAAGGAAAGGAAATCCTTAGGGGCAACGTAAATGATTCGCCACGCCAAGGATGAATGAAAGGTTAGAAGGAGGAAGGAAATCCTTAGGGGCAACGTAAATGATTCGCCACGCCAAGGAGGAATGAAAGGTAAGAAGGAGGAAGGAAATCCTTAGGGGCAACGTAAATGATTCGCCACGCCAAGGAGGAAAGAAAGGTAAGAAGGAGGAAGGAAATCCTTAGGGGCAACGTAAATGATTCGCCACGCCAAGGAGGAATGAAAGGTAAGAAGGAGGAAAGGAAATCCTTAGGGGCAACGTAAATGATTCGCCACGCCAAGGAGGAAAGAAAGGTAGGAAGAAGGAAATCCTTAGGGGCAACGTAAATGATTCGCCACGCCAAGGAGGAAAGAAAGGTAGGAAGAAGGAAATCCTTAGGGGCAACGTAAATGATTCGCCACGCCAAGGAGGAATGAAAGGTAAGAAGGAGGAAGGAAATCCTTAGGGGCAACGTAAATCATTCGCCACGCCAAGGAGGAAAGAAAGGTAGGAAGAAGGAAAGGAAATCCGTAGGGGCAACGTAAATGATTCGCCACGCCAAGGATGAATGAAAGGTAAGAAGGAGGCAGGAAATCCTTAGGGGCAACGTAAATGATTCGCCACGCCAAGGAGGAAAGAAAGGTAGGAAGAAGGAAAGGAAATTCTTAAGGGCAACGTAAATGATTCGCCACGCCAAGTAGGAAAGAAAGGTAGGAAGAAGGAAAGGAAATCCTTAGGGGCAACGTAAATGATTCGCCACGCCGAGGAGGAAAGAAAGGTAAGAAGGAGGAAGGAAATCCTTAGGGGCAACGTAAATGATTCGCCACGCCAAGGAGGAATGAAAGGTAAGAAGGAGGAAGGTAATCCTTAGGGGCAACGTAATTGATTCGCCACGCCAAGGAGGAATGAAAGATAAGAAGGAGGAAAGGAAATCCTTAGGGGCAACGTAATTGATTTGCCACGCCAAGGAGGAATGAAAGGTAAGAAGGAGGAAAGGAAATCCTCAGGGGCAACGTAAATGATTCGCCACGCCAAGGAGGAAAGAAAGGTAGGAAGAAGGAAATCCTTAGGGGCAACGTAAATGATTCGCCACGCCAAGGAGGAATGAAAGGTAAGAAGGAGGAAGGAAATCCTTAGGGGCAACGTAAATCATTTGCCACGCCAAGGAGGAAAGAAAGGTAGGAAGAAGGAAAGGAAATCCTTAGGGGCAACGTAAATGATTCGCCACGCCAAGGATGAATGAAAGGTAAGAAGGAGGAAGGAAATCCTTAGCGGCAACGTAAATGATTCGCCACGCCAAGGAGGAAAGAAAGGTAGGAAGAAGGAAAGGAAATCCTTAGGGGCAACGTAAATGATTCGCCACGCCAAGGAGGAAAGAAAGGTAGGAAGAAGGAAATCCTTAGGGGCAACGTAAATGATTCGCCACGCCAAGGAGGAATGAAAGGTAAGAAGGAGGAAGGAAATCCTTAGGGGCAACGTAAATCATTCGCCACGCCAAGGAGGAAAGAAAGGTAGAAAGAAGGACAGGAAATCCTTAGGGGCAACGTAAATGATTCGCCACGCCAAGGAGGAAAGAAAGGTAGGAAGAAGGAAAGGAAATCCTTAGGGGCAACGTAAATGATTCGCCACGCCAAGGAGGAAAGAAAGGTAGGAAGAAGGAAAGGAAATCCTTAGGGGCAACGTAAATGATTCGCCACGCCAAGTATGAATGAAAGGTAAGAAGGATGAAGGAAATCCTTAGGGGCAACGTTTAATGATTCGCCACGCCAAGGAGGAATGAAAGGTAAGAAGGAGCAAGGAAATCCTTAGGGGCAACGTAAATGATTCGCCACGCCAAGGAGGAATGAAAGGTAAGAAGGAGGAAGGAAATCCTTAGGGGCAACGTAAATGATTCGCCACGCCAAGGAGGAAAGAAAGGTAAGAAGGAGGAATGAAATCCTTAGGGGCAACGTAAATGATTCGCCACGCCAAGGAGGAATGAAAGGTAAGAAGGAGGAAAGGAAATCCTTAGGGGCAACGTAAATGATTCGCCACGCCAAGGAGGAAAGAAAGGTAGGAAGAAGGAAAGGAAATCCTTAGGGGCAACGTAAATGATTCGCCACGCCAAGGAGGAAAGCAAGGTAGGAAGAAGGAAATCCTTAGGGGCAACGTAAATGATTCGCCACGCCAAGGAGGAATGAAAGGTAAGGAGGAGGAAGGAAATCCTTAGGGGCAACGTAAATCATTCGCCACGCCAAGGAGGAAAGAAAGGTAGGAAGAAGGAAAGGAAATCCGTAGGGGCAACGTAAATGATTCGCCACGCCAAGGATGAATGAAAGGTAAGAAGGAGGAAGGAAATCCTTAGGGGCAACGTAAATGATTCGCCACGCCAAGGAGGAATGAAAGGTAAGAAGGAGGAAGGAAATCCTTAGGGGCAACGTAAATGATTCGCCACGCCAAGGAGGAAAGAAAGGTAAGAAGGAGGAAGGAAATCCTTAGGGGCAACGTAAATGATTCGCCACGCCAAGGAGGAATGAAAGGTAAGAAGGAGGAAAGGAAATCCTTAGGGGCAACGTAAATGATTCGCCACGCCAAGGAGGAAAGAAAGGTAGGAAGAAGGAAAGGAAATCCTTAGGGGCAACGTAAATGATTCGCCACGCCAAGGAGGAAAGAAAGGTAGGAAGAAGGAAATCCTTAGGGGCAACGTAAATGATTCGCCACGCCAAGGAGGAATGAAAGGTAAGAAGGAGGAAGGAAATCCTTAGGGGCAACGTAAATCATTCGCCACGCCAAGGATGAATGAAAGGTAAGAAGGAGGAAGGAAATCCTTAGGGGCAACGTAAATGATTCGCCACGCCAAGGACGAAAGAAAGGTAGGAAGAAGGAAAGGAAATTCTTAAGGGCAACGTAAATGATTCGCCACGCCAAGTAGGAAAGAAAGGTAGGAAGAAGGAAAGGAAATCCGTAGGGGCAACGTAAATGATTCGCCACGCCAAGGATGAATGAAAGGTAAGAAGGAGGAAGGAAATCCTTAGGGGCAACGTAAATGATTCGCCACGCCAAGGAGGAAAGAAAGGTAGGAAGAAGGAAAGGAAATTCTTAAGGGCAACGTAAATGATTCGCCACGCCAAGTAGGAAAGAAAGGTAGGAAGAAGGAAAGGAAATCCTTAGGGGCAACGTAAATGATTCGCCACGCCAAGGAGGAAAGAAAGGTAAGAAGGAGGAAAGGAAATCCTTAGGGGCAACGTAAATGATTCGCCACGCCAAGGAGAAAAGAAAGGTAGGAAGAAGGAAAGGAAATCCTTAGGGGCAACGTAAATGATTCGCCACGCCAAGGATGAATGAAAGGTAAGAAGGAGGAAGGAAATCCTTAGGGGCAACGTAAATGATTCGCCACGCCAAGGAGGAATGAAAGGTAAGAAGGAGGAAGGAAATCCTTAGGGGCAACGTAAATGATTCGCCACGCCAAGGGGGAAAGAAAGGTAGGAAGAAGGAAAGGAAATCCTTAGGGGCAACGTAAATGATTCGCCACGCCAAGGAGGAATGAAAGGTAAGAAGGAGGAAAGGAAATCCTTAGGGGCAACGTAAATGATTCGCCACGCCAAGGAGGAAAGAAAGGTAGGAAGAAGGAAAGGAAATCCTTAGGGGCAACGTAAATGATTCGCCACGCCAAGGAGGAAAGAAAGGTAGGAAGAAGGAAATCCTTAGGGGCAACGTAAATGATTCACCACGCCAAGGAGGAATGAAAGGTAAGAAGGAGGAAGGAAATCCTTAGGGGCAACGTAAATCATTCGCCACGCCAAGGAGGAAAGAAAGGTAGGAAGAAGGAAAGGAAATCCGTAGGGGCAACGTAAATGATTCGCCACGCCAAGGATGAATGAAAGGTAAGAAAGAGGAAGGAAATCCTTAGGGGCAACGTAACTGATTCGCCACGCCAAGGAGGAAAGAAAGGTAGGAAGAAGGAAAGGAAATTCTTAAGGGCAACGTAAATGATTCGCCACGCCAAGTAGGAAAGAAAGGTAGGAAGAAGGAAAGGAAATCCTTAGAGGCAACGTAAATGATTCGCCACGCCAAGGAGGAAAGAAAGGTAAGAAGGAGGAAGGAAATCCTTAGGGGCAACGTAAATGATTCGCCACGCCAAGGAGGAATGAAAGGTAAGAAGGAGGAAGGAAATCCTTAGGGGCAACGTAATTGATTCGCCACGCCAAGGAGGAATGAAAGGTAAGAAGGAGGAAAGGAAATCCTTAGGGGCAACGTAATTGATTTGCCACGCCAAGGAGGAATGAAAGGTAAGAAGGAGGAAAGGAAATCCTTAGGGGCAACGTAAATGATTCGCCACGCCAAGGAGGAAAGAAAGGTAGGAAGAAGGAAATCCTTAGGGGCAACGTAAATGATTCGCCACGCCAAGGAGGAATGAAAGGTAAGAAGGAGGAAGGAAATCCTTAGGGGCAACGTAAAT
Source organism: Nomada ferruginata (assembly GCA_963583965.1). Classification (NCBI taxonomy): domain Eukaryota; kingdom Metazoa; phylum Arthropoda; class Insecta; order Hymenoptera; family Apidae; genus Nomada; species Nomada ferruginata. Next base: position 5,148,766 of record OY757218.1, read on the forward strand.
CATTCGCCACGCCAAGGAGGAAAGAAAGGTAGGAAGAAGGAAAGGAAATCCTTAGGGGCAACGTAAATGATTCGCCACGCCAAGGATGAATGAAAGGTAAGAAGGAGGAAGGAAATCCTTAAGGGCAACGTAAATGATTCGCCACGCCAAGGAGGAAAGAGAGGTAGGAAGAAGGAAAGGAAATCCTTAGGGGCAACGTAAATGATTCGCCACGCCAAGGATGAATGAAAGGTAAGAAGGAGGAAGGAAATCCTTAGGGGCAACGTAAATGATTCGCCACGCCAAGGAGGAATGAAAGGTAAGAAGGAGCAAGGAAATCCTTAGGGGCAACGTAAATGATTCGCCACGCCAAGGAGGAATGAAAGGTAAGAAGGAGGAAAGGAAATCCATAGGGGCAACGTAAATGATTCGCCACGCCAAGGAGGAAAGAAAGGTAGGAAGAAGGAAAGGAAATCCTTAGGGGCAACGTAAATGATTCGCCACGCCAAGGAGGAATGAAAGGTAAGAAGGAGGAAAGGAAATCCTTAGGGGCAACGTAAATGATTCGCCACGCCAAGGAGGAAAGAAAGGTTGGAAGAAGGAAAGGAAATCCTTAGGGGCAACGTAAATGATTCGCCACGCCAAGGATGAATGAAAGGTAAGAAGGAGGAAGGAAATCCTTAGGGGCAACGTAAATGATTCGCCACGCCAAGGAGGAAAGAAAGGTAGGAAGAAGGAAATCCTTAGGGGCAACGTAAATGATTCGCCACGCCAGAGAGGAATGAAAGATAAGAAGGAGGAAGGAAATCCTTAGGGGCAACGTAAATCATTCGCCACGCCAAGGAGGATAGAAAGGTAGAAAGAAGGACAGGAAATCCTTAGGGGCAACGTAAATGATTCGCCACGCCAAGGATGAATGAAAGGTAAGAAGGAGGAAGGAAATCCTTAGGGGCAACGTAAATGATTCGCCACGCCAAGGAGGAAAGAAAGGTAAGAAGAAGGAAAGGAAATCCTTAGGGGCAACGTAAATGATTCGCCACGCCAAGGAGGAAAGAAAGGTAGGAAGAAGGAAAGGAAATCCTTAGGGGCAACGTAAATGAGTCGCCACGCCAAGGAGGAAAGAAAGGTAAGAAGGAGGAAGGAAATCCTTAGGGGCAACGTAAATGATTCGCCACGCCAAGGAGGAATGAAAGGTAAGAGGGAGGAAAGGAAATCCTTAGGGGCAACGTAAATGATTCGCCACGCCAAGGAGGAAAGAAAGGTAAGAAGAAGGAAAGGAAATCCTTAGCGGCAACGTAAATGATTCGCCACGCCAAGGAGAAAAGAAAGGTAGGAAGAAGGAAAGGAAATCCTTAGGGGCAACGTAAATGATTCGCCACGCCAAGGATGAATGAAAGGTAAGAAGGAGGAAGGAAATCCTTAGGGGCAACGTAAATGATTCGCCACGCCAAGGAGGAATGAAAGGTAAGAAGGAGGAAGGAAATCCTTAGGGGCAACGTAAATGATTCGCCACGCCACGGAGGAAAGAAAGGTAAGAAGGAGGAAGGAAATCCTTAGGGGCAACGTAAATGATTCGCCACGCCAAGGAGGAATGAAAGGTAAGAAGGAGGAAGGAAATCCTTAGGGGCAACGTAAATGATTCGCCACGCCAAGGAGGAAAGAAAGGTAAGAAGGAGGAAGGAAATCCTTAGGGGCAACGTAAATGATTCGCCACGCCAAGGAGGAATGAAAGGTAAGAAGGAGGAAAGGAAATCCTTAGGGGCAACGTAAATGATTCACCACGCCAAGGAGGAAAGAAAGGTAGGAAGAAGGAAATCCTTAGGGGCAACGTAAATGATTCGCCACGCCAAGGAGGAAAGAAAGGTAGGAAGAAGGAAATCCTTAGGGGCAACGTAAATGATTCGCCACGCCAAGGAGGAATGAAAGGTAAGAAGGAGGAAGGAAATCCTTAGGGGCAACGTAAATCATTCGCCACGCCAAGGAAGAAAGAAAGGTAGGAAGAAGGAAAGGAAATCCGTAGGGGCAACGTAAATGATTCGCCACGCCAAGGATGAATGAAAGGTAAGAAGGAGGCAGGAAATCCTTAGGGGCAACGTAAATGATTCGCCACGCCAAGGAGGAAAGAAAGGTAGGAAGAAGGAAAGGAAATTCTTAAGGGCAACGTAAATGATTCGCCACGCCAAGTAGGAAAGAAAGGTAGGAAGAAGGAAAGGAAATCCTTAGGGGCAACGTAAATGATTCGCCACGCCGAGGAGGAAAGAAAGGTAAGAAGGAGGAAGGAAATCCTTAGGGGCAACGTAAATGATTCGCCACGCCAAGGAGGAATGAAAGGTAAGAAGGAGGAAGGTAATCCTTAGGGGCAACGTAATTGATTCGCCACGCCAAGGAGGAATGAAAGATAAGAAGGAGGAAAGGAAATCCTTAGGGGCAACGTAATTGATTTGCCACGCCAAGGAGGAATGAAAGGTAAGAAGGAGGAAAGGAAATCCTCAGGGGCAACGTAAATGATTCGCCACGCCAAGGAGGAAAGAAAGGTAGGAAGAAGGAAATCCTTAGGGGCAACGTAAATGATTCGCCACGCCAAGGAGGAATGAAAGGTAAGAAGGAGGAAGGAAATCCTTAGGGGCAACGTAAATCATTTGCCACGCCAAGGAGGAAAGAAAGGTAGGAAGAAGGAAAGGAAATCCTTAGGGGCAACGTAAATGATTCGCCACGCCAAGGATGAATGAAAGGTAAGAAGGAGGAAGGAAATCCTTAGCGGCAACGTAAATGATTCGCCACGCCAAGGAGGAAAGAAAGGTAGGAAGAAGGAAAGGAAATCCTTAGGGGCAACGTAAATGATTCGCCACGCCAAGGAGGAAAGAAAGGTAGGAAGAAGGAAATCCTTAGGGGCAACGTAAATGATTCGCCACGCCAAGGAGGAATGAAAGGTAAGAAGGAGGAAGGAAATCCTTAGGGGCAACGTAAATCATTCGCCACGCCAAGGAGGAAAGAAAGGTAGAAAGAAGGACAGGAAATCCTTAGGGGCAACGTAAATGATTCGCCACGCCAAGGAGGAAAGAAAGGTAGGAAGAAGGAAAGGAAATCCTTAGGGGCAACGTAAATGATTCGCCACGCCAAGGAGGAAAGAAAGGTAGGAAGAAGGAAAGGAAATCCTTAGGGGCAACGTAAATGATTCGCCACGCCAAGTATGAATGAAAGGTAAGAAGGATGAAGGAAATCCTTAGGGGCAACGTTTAATGATTCGCCACGCCAAGGAGGAATGAAAGGTAAGAAGGAGCAAGGAAATCCTTAGGGGCAACGTAAATGATTCGCCACGCCAAGGAGGAATGAAAGGTAAGAAGGAGGAAGGAAATCCTTAGGGGCAACGTAAATGATTCGCCACGCCAAGGAGGAAAGAAAGGTAAGAAGGAGGAATGAAATCCTTAGGGGCAACGTAAATGATTCGCCACGCCAAGGAGGAATGAAAGGTAAGAAGGAGGAAAGGAAATCCTTAGGGGCAACGTAAATGATTCGCCACGCCAAGGAGGAAAGAAAGGTAGGAAGAAGGAAAGGAAATCCTTAGGGGCAACGTAAATGATTCGCCACGCCAAGGAGGAAAGCAAGGTAGGAAGAAGGAAATCCTTAGGGGCAACGTAAATGATTCGCCACGCCAAGGAGGAATGAAAGGTAAGGAGGAGGAAGGAAATCCTTAGGGGCAACGTAAATCATTCGCCACGCCAAGGAGGAAAGAAAGGTAGGAAGAAGGAAAGGAAATCCGTAGGGGCAACGTAAATGATTCGCCACGCCAAGGATGAATGAAAGGTAAGAAGGAGGAAGGAAATCCTTAGGGGCAACGTAAATGATTCGCCACGCCAAGGAGGAATGAAAGGTAAGAAGGAGGAAGGAAATCCTTAGGGGCAACGTAAATGATTCGCCACGCCAAGGAGGAAAGAAAGGTAAGAAGGAGGAAGGAAATCCTTAGGGGCAACGTAAATGATTCGCCACGCCAAGGAGGAATGAAAGGTAAGAAGGAGGAAAGGAAATCCTTAGGGGCAACGTAAATGATTCGCCACGCCAAGGAGGAAAGAAAGGTAGGAAGAAGGAAAGGAAATCCTTAGGGGCAACGTAAATGATTCGCCACGCCAAGGAGGAAAGAAAGGTAGGAAGAAGGAAATCCTTAGGGGCAACGTAAATGATTCGCCACGCCAAGGAGGAATGAAAGGTAAGAAGGAGGAAGGAAATCCTTAGGGGCAACGTAAATCATTCGCCACGCCAAGGATGAATGAAAGGTAAGAAGGAGGAAGGAAATCCTTAGGGGCAACGTAAATGATTCGCCACGCCAAGGACGAAAGAAAGGTAGGAAGAAGGAAAGGAAATTCTTAAGGGCAACGTAAATGATTCGCCACGCCAAGTAGGAAAGAAAGGTAGGAAGAAGGAAAGGAAATCCGTAGGGGCAACGTAAATGATTCGCCACGCCAAGGATGAATGAAAGGTAAGAAGGAGGAAGGAAATCCTTAGGGGCAACGTAAATGATTCGCCACGCCAAGGAGGAAAGAAAGGTAGGAAGAAGGAAAGGAAATTCTTAAGGGCAACGTAAATGATTCGCCACGCCAAGTAGGAAAGAAAGGTAGGAAGAAGGAAAGGAAATCCTTAGGGGCAACGTAAATGATTCGCCACGCCAAGGAGGAAAGAAAGGTAAGAAGGAGGAAAGGAAATCCTTAGGGGCAACGTAAATGATTCGCCACGCCAAGGAGAAAAGAAAGGTAGGAAGAAGGAAAGGAAATCCTTAGGGGCAACGTAAATGATTCGCCACGCCAAGGATGAATGAAAGGTAAGAAGGAGGAAGGAAATCCTTAGGGGCAACGTAAATGATTCGCCACGCCAAGGAGGAATGAAAGGTAAGAAGGAGGAAGGAAATCCTTAGGGGCAACGTAAATGATTCGCCACGCCAAGGGGGAAAGAAAGGTAGGAAGAAGGAAAGGAAATCCTTAGGGGCAACGTAAATGATTCGCCACGCCAAGGAGGAATGAAAGGTAAGAAGGAGGAAAGGAAATCCTTAGGGGCAACGTAAATGATTCGCCACGCCAAGGAGGAAAGAAAGGTAGGAAGAAGGAAAGGAAATCCTTAGGGGCAACGTAAATGATTCGCCACGCCAAGGAGGAAAGAAAGGTAGGAAGAAGGAAATCCTTAGGGGCAACGTAAATGATTCACCACGCCAAGGAGGAATGAAAGGTAAGAAGGAGGAAGGTAATCCTTAGGGGCAACGTAATTGATTCGCCACGCCAAGGAGGAATGAAAGATAAGAAGGAGGAAAGGAAATCCTTAGGGGCAACGTAATTGATTTGCCACGCCAAGGAGGAATGAAAGGTAAGAAGGAGGAAAGGAAATCCTCAGGGGCAACGTAAATGATTCGCCACGCCAAGGAGGAAAGAAAGGTAGGAAGAAGGAAATCCTTAGGGGCAACGTAAATGATTCGCCACGCCAAGGAGGAATGAAAGGTAAGAAGGAGGAAGGAAATCCTTAGGGGCAACGTAAATCATTTGCCACGCCAAGGAGGAAAGAAAGGTAGGAAGAAGGAAAGGAAATCCTTAGGGGCAACGTAAATGATTCGCCACGCCAAGGATGAATGAAAGGTAAGAAGGAGGAAGGAAATCCTTAGCGGCAACGTAAATGATTCGCCACGCCAAGGAGGAAAGAAAGGTAGGAAGAAGGAAAGGAAATCCTTAGGGGCAACGTAAATGATTCGCCACGCCAAGGAGGAAAGAAAGGTAGGAAGAAGGAAATCCTTAGGGGCAACGTAAATGATTCGCCACGCCAAGGAGGAATGAAAGGTAAGAAGGAGGAAGGAAATCCTTAGGGGCAACGTAAATCATTCGCCACGCCAAGGAGGAAAGAAAGGTAGAAAGAAGGACAGGAAATCCTTAGGGGCACCGTAAATGATTCGCCACGCCAAGGAGGAAAGAAAGGTAGGAAGAAGGAAAGGAAATCCTTAGGGGCAACGTAAATGATTCGCCACGCCAAGGAGGAAAGAAAGGTAGGAAGAAGGAAAGGAAATCCTTAGGGGCAACGTAAATGATTCGCCACGCCAAGTATGAATGAAAGGTAAGAAGGATGAAGGAAATCCTTAGGGGCAACGTTTAATGATTCGCCACGCCAAGGAGGAATGAAAGGTAAGAAGGAGCAAGGAAATCCTTAGGGGCAACGTAAATGATTCGCCACGCCAAGGAGGAATGAAAGGTAAGAAGGAGGAAGGAAATCCTTAGGGGCAACGTAAATGATTCGCAACGCCAAGGAGGAAAGAAAGGTAAGAAGGAGGAATGAAATCCTTAGGGGCAACGTAAATGATTCGCCACGCCAAGGAGGAATGAAAGGTAAGAAGGAGGAAAGGAAATCCTTAGGGGCAACGTAAATGATTCGCCACGCCAAGGAGGAAAGAAAGGTAGGAAGAAGGAAAGGAAATCCTTAGGGGCAACGTAAATGATTCGCCACGCCAAGGAGGAAAGCAAGGTAGGAAGAAGGAAATCCTTAGGGGCAACGTAAATGATTCGCCACGCCAAGGAGGAATGAAAGGTAAGGAGGAGGAAGGAAATCCTTAGGGGCAACGTAAATCATTCGCCACGCCAAGGAGGAAAGAAAGGTAGGAAGAAGGAAAGGAAATCCGTAGGGGCAACGTAAATGATTCGCCACGCCAAGGATGAATGAAAGGTAAGAAGGAGGAAGGAAATCCTTAGGGGCAACGTAAATGATTCGCCACGCCAAGGAGGAATGAAAGGTAAGAAGGAGGAAGGAAATCCTTAGGGGCAACGTAAATGATTCGCCACGCCAAGGAGGAAAGAAAGGTAAGAAGGAGGAAGGAAATCCTTAGGGGCAACGTAAATGATTCGCCACGCCAAGGAGGAATGAAAGGTAAGAAGGAGGAAAGGAAATCCTTAGGGGCAACGTAAATGATTCGCCACGCCAAGGAGGAAAGAAAGGTAGGAAGAAGGAAAGGAAATCCTTAGGGGCAACGCAAATGATTCGCCACGCCAAGGAGGAAAGAAAGGTAGGAAGAAGGATAGGAAATCCTTAGGGGCAACGTAAATGATTCGCCACGCCAAGGAGGAATGAAAGGTAAGAAGGAGGAAGGAAATCCTTAGGGGCAACGTAAATCATTCGCCACGCCAAGGATGAATGAAAGGTAAGAAGGAGGAAGGAAATCCTTAGGGGCAACGTAAATGATTCGCCACGCCAAGGACGAAAGAAAGGTAGGAAGAAGGAAAGGAAATTCTTAAGGGCAACGTAAATGATTCGCCACGCCAAGTAGGAAAGAAAGGTAGGAAGAAGGAAAGGAAATCCGTAGGGGCAACGTAAATGATTCGCCACGCCAAGGATGAATGAAAGGTAAGAAGGAGGAAGGAAATCCTTAGGGGCAACGTAAATGATTCGCCACGCCAAGGAGGAAAGAAAGGTAGGAAGAAGGAAAGGAAATTCTTAAGGGCAACGTAAATGATTCGCCACGCCAAGTAGGAAAGAAAGGTAGGAAGAAGGAAAGGAAATCCTTAGGGGCAACGTAAATGATTCGCCACGCCAAGGAGGAAAGAAAGGTAAGAAGGAGGAAAGGAAATCCTTAGGGGCAACGTAAATGATTCGCCACGCCAAGGAGAAAAGAAAGGTAGGAAGAAGGAAAGGAAATCCTTAGGGGCAACGTAAATGATTCGCCACGCCAAGGATGAATGAAAGGTAAGAAGGAGGAAGGAAATCCTTAGGGGCAACGTAAATGATTCGCCACGCCAAGGAGGAATGAAAGGTAAGAAGGAGGAAGGAAATCCTTAGGGGCAACGTAAATGATTCGCCACGCCAAGGGGGAAAGAAAGGTAGGAAGAAGGAAAGGAAATCCTTAGGGGCAACGTAAATGATTCGCCACGCCAAGGAGGAATGAAAGGTAAGAAGGAGGAAAGGAAATCCTTAGGGGCAACGTAAATGATTCGCCACGCCAAGGAGGAAAGAAAGGTAGGAAGAAGGAAAGGAAATCCTTAGGGGCAACGTAAATGATTCGCCACGCCAAGGAGGAAAGAAAGGTAGGAAGAAGGAAATCCTCAGGGGCAACGTAAATGATTCACCACGCCAAGGAGGAATGAAAGGTAAGAAGGAGGAAGGAAATCCTTAGGGGCAACGTAAATCATTCGCCACGCCAAGGAGGAAAGAAAGGTAGGAAGAAGGAAAGGAAATCCGTAGGGGCAACGTAAATGATTCGCCACGCCAAGGATGAATGAAAGGTAAGAAAGAGGAAGGAAATCCTTAGGGGCAACGTAACTGATTCGCCACGCCAAGGAGGAAAGAAAGGTAGGAAGAAGGAAAGGAAATTCTTAAGGGCAACGTAAATGATTCGCCACGCCAAGTAGGAAAGAAAGGTAGGAAGAAGGAAAGGAAATCCTTAGAGGCAACGTAAATGATTCGCCACGCCAAGGAGGAAAGAAAGGTAAGAAGGAGGAAGGAAATCCTTAGGGGCAACGTAAATGATTCGCCACGCCAAGGAGGAATGAAAGGTAAGAAGGAGGAAGGAAATCCTTAGGGGCAACGTAATTGATTCGCCACGCCAAGGAGGAATGAAAGGTAAGAAGGAGGAAAGGAAATCCTTAGGGGCAACGTAATTGATTTGCCACGCCAAGGAGGAATGAAAGGTAAGAAGGAGGAAAGGAAATCCTTAGGGGCAACGTAAATGATTCGCCACGCCAAGGAGGAAAGAAAGGTAGGAAGAAGGAAATCCTTAGGGGCAACGTAAATGATTCGCCACGCCAAGGAGGAATGAAAGGTAAGAAGGAGGAAGGAAATCCTTAGGGGCAACGTAAATCATTCGCCACGCCAAGGAGGAAAGAAAGGTAGGAAGAAGGAAAGGAAATCCTTAGGGGCAACGTAAATGATTCGCCACGCCAAGGATGAATGAAAGGTAAGAAGGAGGAAGGAAATCCTTAAGGGCAACGTAAATGATTCGCCACGCCAAGGAGGAAAGAGAGGTAGGAAGAAGGAAAGGAAATCCTTAGGGGCAACGTAAATGATTCGCCACGCCAAGGATGAATGAAAGGTAAGAAGGAGGAAGGAAATCCTTAGGGGCAACGTAAATGATTCGCCACGCCAAGGAGGAATGAAAGGTAAGAAGGAGGAAGGAAATCCTTAGGGGCAACGTAAATGATTCGCCACGCCAAGGATGAATGAAAGGTAAGAAGGAGGAAGGAAATCCTTAGGGGCAACGTAAATGATTCGCCACGCCAAGGAGGAAAGAAAGGTAGGAAGAAGGAAATCCTTAGGGGCAACGTAAATGATTCGCCACGCCAGAGAGGAATGAAAGATAAGAAGGAGGAAGGAAATCCTTAGGGGCAACGTAAATCATTCGCCACGCCAAGGAGGATAGAAAGGTAGAAAGAAGGACAGGAAATCCTTAGGGGCAACGTAAATGATTCGCCACGCCAAGGATGAATGAAAGGTAAGAAGGAGGAAGGAAATCCTTAGGGGCAACGTAAATGATTCGCCACGCCAAGGAGGAAAGAAAGGTAAGAAGAAGGAAAGGAAATCCTTAGGGGCAACGTAAATGATTCGCCACGCCAAGGAGGAAAGAAAGGTAGGAAGAAGGAAAGGAAATCCTTAGGGGCAACGTAAATGAGTCGCCACGCCAAGGAGGAAAGAAAGGTAAGAAGGAGGAAGGAAATCCTTAGGGGCAACGTAAATGATTCGCCACGCCAAGGAGGAATGAAAGGTAAGAGGGAGGAAAGGAAATCCTTAGGGGCAACGTAAATGATTCGCCACGCCAAGGAGGAAAGAAAGGTAAGAAGAAGGAAAGGAAATCCTTAGCGGCAACGTAAATGATTCGCCACGCCAAGGAGAAAAGAAAGGTAGGAAGAAGGAAAGGAAATCCTTAGGGGCAACGTAAATGATTCGCCACGCCAAGGATGAATGAAAGGTAAGAAGGAGGAAGGAAATCCTTAGGGGCAACGTAAATGATTCGCCACGCCAAGGAGGAATGAAAGGTAAGAAGGAGGAAGGAAATCCTTAGGGGCAACGTAAATGATTCGCCACGCCAAGGAGGAAAGAAAGGTAAGAAGGAGGAAGGAAATCCTTAGGGGCAACGTAAATGATTCGCCACGCCAAGGAGGAATGAAAGGTAAGAAGGAGGAAGGAAATCCTTAGGGGCAACGTAAATCATTCGCCACGCCAAGGAGGATAGAAAGGTAGAAAGAAGGACAGGAAATCCTTAGGGGCAACGTAAATGATTCGCCACGCCAAGGATGAATGAAAGGTAAGAAGGAGGAAGGAAATCCTTAGGGGCAACGTAAATGATTCGCAACGCCAAGGAGGAATGAAAGGTAAGAAGGAGGAATGAAAGGTAAGAAGGAGGAAGGAAATCCTTAGGGGCAACGTAAATGATTCGCCACGCCAAGGAGGAAAGAAAGTTAAGAAGGAGGAAGGAAATCCTTAGGGGCAACGTAAATGATTCGCCACGCCAAGGAGGAATGAAAGGTAAGAAGGAGGAAAGGAAATCCTTAGGGGCAACGTAAATGATTCGCCACGCCAAGGAGGAAAGAAAGGTAGGAAGAAGGAAAGGAAATCCTTAGGGGCAACGTAAATGATTCGCCACGCCAAGGAGGAAAGAAAGGTAGGAAGAAGGAAATCCTTAGGGGCAACGTAAATGATTCGCCACGCCAAGGAGGAATGAAAGGTAAGAAGGAGGAAGGAAATCCTTAGGGGCAACGTAAATCATTCGCCACGCCAAGGAGGAAAGAAAGGTAGGAAGAAGGAAAGGAAATCCGTAGGGGCAACGTAAATGATTCGCCACGCCAAGGATGAATGAAAGGTAAGAAGGAGGAAGGAAATCCTTAGGGGCAACGTAAATGATTCGCCACGCCAAGGAGGAAAGAAAGGTAGGAAGAAGGAAAGGAAATTCTTAAGGGCAACGTAAATGATTCGCCACGCCAAGTAGGAAAGAAAGGTAGGAAGAAGGAAAGGAAATCCTTAGGGGCAACGTAAATGATTCGCCACGCCAAGGAGGAAAGAAAGGTAAGAAGGAGGAAAGGAAATCCTTAGGGGCAACGTAAATGATTCGCCACGCCAAGGAGGAATGAAAGGTAAGAAGGAGGAAAGGAAATCCTTAGGGGCAACGTAAATGATTCGCCACGCCAAGGAGGAAAGAAAGGTAAGAAGAAGGAAAGGAAATCCTTAGGGGCAACGTAAATGATTCGCCACGCCAAGGAGAAAAGAAAGGTAGGAAGAAGGAAAGGAAATCCTTAGGGGCAACGTAAATGATTCGCCACGCCAAGGATGAATGAAAGGTAAGAAGGAGGAAGGAAATCCTTAGGGGCAACGTAAATGATTCGCCACGCCAAGGAGGAATGAAAGGTAAGCAGGAGGAAGGAAATCCTTAGGGGCAACGTAAATGATTCGCCAAGCCAAGGAGGAAAGAAAGGTAAGAAGGAGGAAGGAAATCCTTAGGGGCAACGTAAATGATTCGCCACGCCAAGGAGGAATGAAAGGTAAGAAGGAGGAAAGGAAATCCTTAGGGGCAACGTAAATGATTCGCCACGCCAAGGAGGAAAGAAAGGTAGGAAGAAGGAAAGGAAATCCTTAGGGGCAACGTAAATGATTCGCCACGCCAAGGAGGAAAGAAAGGTAGAAAGAAGGACAGGAAATCCGTAGGGGCAACGTAAATGATTCGCCACGCCAAGGATGAATGAAAGGTAAGAAGGAGGAAGGAAATCCTTAGGGGCAACGTAAATGATTCGCCACGCCAAGGAGGAAAGAAAGGTAGGAAGAAGGAAAGGAAATTCTTAAGGGCAACGTAAATGATTCGCCACGCCAAGTAGGAAAGAAAGGTAGGAAGAAGGAAAGGAAATCCTTAGGGGCAACGTAAATGATTCGCCACGCCAAGGAGGAAAGAAAGGTAAGAAGGAGGAAAGGAAATCCTTAGGGGCAACGTAAATGATTCGCCACGCCAAGGAGGAAAGAAAGGTAGGAAGAAGGAAATCCTTAGGGGCAACGTAAATGATTCGCCACGCCAAGGAGGAATGAAAGGTAAGAAGGAGGAAGGAAATCCTTAGGGGCAACGTAAATCATTCGCCACGCCAAGGAGGATAGAAAGGTAGAAAGAAGGACAGGAAATCCTTAGGGGCAACGTAAATGATTCGCCACGCCAAGGATGAATGAAAGGTAAGAAGGAGGAAGGAAATCCTTAGGGGCAACGTAAATGATTCGCCACGCCAAGGAGGAAAGAAAGGTAAGAAGAAGGAAAGGAAATCCTTAGGGGCAACGTAAATGATTCGCCACGCCAAGGAGGAAAGAAAGGTAGGAAGAAGGAAAGGAAATCCTTAGGGGCAACGTAAATGATTCGCCACGCCAAGGAGGAAAGAAAGGTAAGAAGGAGGAAGGAAATCCTTAGGGGCAACGTAAATGATTCGCCACGCCAAGGAGGAATGAAAGGTAAGAAGGAGGAAAGGAAATCCTTAGGGGCAACGTAAATGATTCGCCACGCCAAGGAGGAAAGAAAGGTAAGAAGAAGGAAAGGAAATCCTTAGGGGCAACGTAAATGATTCGCCACGCCAAGGAGAAAAGAAAGGTAGGAAGAAGGAAAGGAAATCCTTAGGGGCAACGTAAATGATTCGCCACGCCAAGGATGAATGAAAGGTAAGAAGGAGGAAGGAAATCCTTAGGGGCAACGTAAATGATTCGCCAGGCCAAGGAGGAATGAAAGGTAAGAAGGAGGAAGGAAATCCTTAGGGGCAACGTAAATGATTCGCCACGCCAAGGAGGAAAGAAAGGTAAGAAGGAGGAAGGAAATCCTTAGGGACAACGTAAATGATTCGCCACGCCAAGGAGGAATGAAAGGTAAGAAGGAGGAAAGGAAATGCTTAGGGGCAACGTAAATGATTCGCCACGCCAAGGAGAAAAGAAAGGTAGGAAGAAGGAAAGGAAATCCTTAGGGGCAACGTAAATGATTCGCCACGCCAAGGAGGAAAGAAAGGTAGGAAGAAGGAAATCCTTAGGGGCAACGTAAATGATTCGCCACGCCAAGGAGGAATGAAAGGTAAGAAGGAGGAAGGAAATCCGTAGGGGCAACGTAAATGATTCGCCACGCCAAGGATGAATGAAAGGTAAGAAGGAGGAAGGAAATCCTTAGGGGCAACGTAAATGATTCGCCACGCCAAGGAGGAAAGAAAGGTAGGAAGAAGGAAAGGAAATTCTTAAGGGCAACGTAAATGATTCGCCACGCCAAGTAGGAAAGAAAGGTAGGAAGAAGGAAAGGAAATCCTTAGGGGCAACGTAAATGATTCGCCACGCCAAGGAGGAAAGAAAGGTAAGAAGGAGGAAGGAAATCCTTAGGGGCAACGTAAATGATTCGCCACGCCAAGGAGGAATGAAAGGTAAGAAGGAGGAAGGAAATCCTTAGGGGCAACGTAATTGATTCGCCACGCCAAGGAGGAATGAAAGGTAAGAAGGAGGAAAGGAAATCCTTAGGGGCAACGTAATTGATTTGCCACGCCAAGGAGGAATGAAAGGTAAGAAGGAGGAAAGGAAATCCTTAGGGGCAACGTAAATGATTCGCCACGCCAAGGAGGAAAGAAAGGTAGGAAGAAGGAAATCCTTAGGGGCAACGTAAATGATTCGCCACGCCAAGGAGGAATGAAAGGTAAGAAGGAGGAAGGAAATCCTTAGGGGCAACGTAAATCATTCGCCACGCCAAGGAGGAAAGAAAGGTAGGAAGAAGGAAAGGAAATCCTTAGGGGCAACGTAAATGATTCGCCACGCCAAGGAGGAATGAAAGGTAAGAAGGAGGAAGGAAATCCTTAGGGGCAACGTAAATGATTCGCCACGCCAAGGAGGAAAGAAAGGTAGGAAGAAGGAAAGGAAATCCTTAGGGGCAACGCAAATGATTCGCCACGCCAAGGAGGAAAGAAAGGTAGGAAGAAGGATAGGAAATCCTTAGGGGCAACGTAAATGATTCGCCACGCCAAGGAGGAATGAAAGGTAAGAAGGGGGAAGGAAATTCTTAGGGGCAACGTAAATGATTCGCCACGCCAAGGAGGAAAGAAAGGTAGGAAGAAGGAAAGGAAATCCTTAGGGGCAACGTAAATGATTCGCCACGCCAAGGAGGAAAGAAAGGTTGGAAGAAGGAAAGGAAATCCTTAGGGGCAACGTAAATGATTCGCCACGCCAAGGAGGAAAGAAAGGTAGGAAGAAGGAAAGGAAATCCTTAGGGGCGACGTAAATGATTCGCCAGGACAAGGAGGAATGAAAGGTAGGAAGAAGGAAAGGAAATCCTTAGGGGCAACGTAAATGATTCGCCACGCCAAGGATGAATGAAAGGTAAGAAGGAGGAAGGAAATCCTTAGGGGCAACGTAAATGATTCGCCACGCCAAGGAGGAAGGAAATCCTTAGGGGCAACGTAAATGATTCGCCACGCCAAGGAGGAATGAAAGGTAAGAAGGAGGAAGGAAATCCTTAGGGGCAACGTAAATCATTCGCCACGCCAAGGAGGAAAGAAAGGTAGGAAGAAGGAAAGGAAATCCTTAGGGGCAACGTAAATGATTCGCCACGCCAAGGAGGAATGAAAGGTAAGAAGGAGGAAGGAAATCCTTAGGGGCAACGTAAATGATTCGCCACGCCAAGGAGGAAAGAAAGGTAGGAAGAAGGAAAGGAAATCCTTAGGGGCAACGCAAATGATTCGCCACGCCAAGGAGGAAAGAAAGGTAGGAAGAAGGATAGGAAATCCTTAGGGGCAACGTAAATGATTCGCCACGCCAAGGAGGAATGAAAGGTAAGAAGGGGGAAGGAAATTCTTAGGGGCAACGTAAATGATTCGCCACGCCAAGGAGGAAAGAAAGGTAGGAAGAAGGAAAGGAAATCCTTAGGGGCAACGTAAATGATTCGCCACGCCAAGGAGGAAAGAAAGGTTGGAAGAAGGAAAGGAAATCCTTAGGGGCAACGTAAATGATTCGCCACGCCAAGGAGGAAAGAAAGGTAGGAAGAAGGAAAGGAAATCCTTAGGGGCGACGTAAATGATTCGCCAGGACAAGGAGGAATGAAAGGTAGGAAGAAGGAAAGGAAATCCTTAGGGGCAACGTAAATGATTCGCCACGCCAAGGATGAATGAAAGGTAAGAAGGAGGAAGGAAATCCTTAGGGGCAACGTAAATGATTCGCCACGCCAAGGAGGAAGGAAATCCTTAGGGGCAACGTAAATCATTCGCCACGCCAAGGAGGAAAGAAAGGTAGGAAGAAGGAAAGGAAATCCTTAGGGGCAACGTAAATGATTCGCCACGCCAAGGATGAATGAAAGGTAAGAAGGAGGAAGGAAATCCTTAGGGGCAACGTAAATGATTCGCCACGCCAAGGAGGAATGAAAGGTAAGAAGGAGCAAGGAAATCCTTAGGGGCAACGTAAATGATTCGCCACGCCAAGGAGGAAAGAAAGGTAGGAAGAAGGAAAGAAAATCCATAGGGGCAACGTAAATGATTCCCCACGCCAAGGAGGAAAGAAAGGTAGGAAGAAGGAAAGGAAATCCTTAGGGGCAACGTAAATGATTCGCCACGCCAAGGAGGAATGAAAGGTAAGAAGGAGGAAGGAAATCCGTAGGGGCAACGTAAATGATTCGCCACGCCAAGGAGGAAAGAAAGGTAGGAAGAAGGAAAGGAAATCCTTAGGGGCAACGCAAATGATTCGCCACGCCAAGGAGGAAAGAACGGTAGGAAGAAGGATAGGAAATCCTTAGGGGCAACGTAAATGATTCGCCACGCCAAGGAGGAATGAAAGGTAAGAAGGGGGAAGGAAATTCTTAGGGGCAACGTAAATGATTCGCCACGCGAAGGAGGAAAGAAAGGTAGGAAGAAGGAAAGGAAATCCTTAGGGGCAACGTAAATGATTCGCCACGCCAAGGAGGAATGAAAGGTAGGAAGAAGGAAAGAAAATCCTTAGGGGCAAGGTAAATGATTCGCCACGCCAAGGAGGAAAGAAAGGTAGGAAGAAGGAAAGGAAATCCTTAGGGGCAACGTAAATGATTCGCCACGCCAAGGAGGAAAGAAAGGTAGGAAGAAGGAAAGGAAATCCTTAGGGGCAACGTAAATGATTCGCCACGCCAATGAGGAAAGAAAGGTAAGAAGGAGGAAGGAAATCCTCAGGGGCAACGTAAATGATTCGCCACGCCAAGGAGGAATGAAAGGTAAGAAGGAGGAAAGGAAATCCTTAGGGGCAACGTAAATGATTCGCCACGCCAAGGAGGAAAGAAAGGAAGGAAGAAGGAAAGGAAATCCTTAGGGGCAACGTAAATGATTCGCCACGCCAAGGAGGAAAGAAAGGTAGGAAGAAGGAAAGGAAATCCTTAGGGGCAACGTAAATGATTTGCCACGCCAAGGAGGAATGAAAGGAAAGAAGGAGGAAAGGAAATCCTTAGGGGCAACGTAAATGATTCGCCACGCCAAGGAGGAAAGAAAGGTAGGAAGAAGGAAATCCTTAGGGGCAACGTAAATGATTCGCCACGCCAAGGAGGAATGAAAGGTAAGAAGGAGGAAGGAAATCCTTAGGGGAAACGTAAATGATTCGCCACGCCAAGGAGGAATGAAAGGTAAGAAGGAGCAAGAAAATCCTTAGGGGCAACGTAAATGATGCGCCACGCCAAGGAGGAAAGAAAGGTTGGAAGAAGGAAAGAAAATCCTTAGGGGCAACGTAAATGATTCGCCACGCCAAGGAGGAAAGAAAGGTAGGAAGAAGGAAAGGAAATCCTTAGGGGCAACGTAAATGATTTGCCACGCCAAGGAGGAATGAAAGGAAAGAAGGAGGAAAGGAAATCCTTAGGGGCAACGTAAATGATTCGCCACGCCAAGGAGGAAAGAAAGGTAGGAAGAAGGAAATCCTTAGGGGCAACGTAAATGATTCGCCACGCCAAGGAGGAATGAAAGGTAAGAAGGAGGAAGGAAATCCTTAGGGGAAACGTAAATGATTCGCCACGCCAAGGAGGAATGAAAGGTAAGAAGGAGCAAGAAAATCCTTAGGGGCAACGTAAATGATGCGCCACGCCAAGGAGGAAAGAAAGGTTGGAAGAAGGAAAGGAAATCCTTAGGGGCAACGTAAATGATTCGCCACGCCAAGGAGGAATGAAAGGTAGGAAGAAGGAAAGGAAATCCTTAGGGGCAACGTAAATGATCCGCCACGCCAAGGAGGAATGAAAGGTAAGAAGGAGGAAGGAAATCCTTAGGGGCAACGTAAATGATTCGCCTCGCCAAGGATGAATGAAAGGTAAGAAGGAGGAAGGAAATCCTTAGGGGCAACGTAAATTATTCGCCACGCCAAGGAGGAAAGAAAGGTAGGAAGAAGGAAAGGAAATCCTTAGGGGCAACGTAAATGATTCGCCTCGCCAAGGATGAATGAAAGGTAAGAAGGAGGAAGGAAATCCTTAGGGGCAACGTAAATGATTCGCCACGCCAAGGAGGAATGAAAGGTAAGAAGGAGGAAGGAAATCCTTAGGGGCAACGTAAATGATTCGCCACGCCAAGGACGAAAGAAAGGTTGGAAGAAGGAAAGGAAATCCTTAGGGGCAACGTAAATGATTCGCCACGCCAAGGATGAATGAAAGGTAAGAAGGAGGAAGGAAATCCTTAGGGGCAACGTAAATGATTCGCCACGCCAAGGAGGAAAGAAAGGTTGGAAGAAGGAAAGGAAATCCTTAGGGGCAACGTAAATGATTCGCCACGCCAAGGAGGAATGAAAGGTAAGAAGGAGGAAGGAAATCCTTAGGGGCAACGTAAATGATTCGCCACGCCAAGGAGGAATGAAAGGTAAGAAGGAGGAAGGAAATCCTTAGGGGCAACGTAAATGATTCGCCACGCCAAGGACGAAAGAAAGGTTGGAAGAAGGAAAGGAAATCCTTAGGGGCAACGTAAATGATTCGCCACGCCAAGGATGAATGAAAGGTAAGAAGGAGGAAGGAAATCCTTAGGGGCAACGTAAATGATTCGCCACGCCAAGGAGGAAAGAAAGGTTGGAAGAAGGAAAGGAAATCCTTAGGGGCAACGTAAATGATTCGCCACGCCAAGGAGGAATGAAAGGTAGGAAGAAGGAAAGAAAATCCTTAGGGGCAACGTAAATGATTCGTCACGCCAAGGAGGAAAGAAAGGTAGGAAGAAGGATAGGAAATCCTTAGGGGCAACGTAAATGATTCGCCACGCCAAGGAGGAATGAAAGGTAAGAAGGGGGAAGGAAATTCTTAGGGGCAACGTAAATGATTCGCCACGCCAAGGAGGAAAGAAAGGTAGGAAGAAGGAAAGGAAATCCTTAGGGGCAACGTAAATGATTCGCCACGCCAAGGAGGAAAGAAAGGTAGGAAGAAGGATAGGAAATCCTTAGGGGCAACGTAAATGATTCGCCACGCCAAGGAGGAAAGAAAGGTAGGAAGAAGGAAAGGAAATCCTTAGGGTCAACGTAAATGATTCGCCACGCCAAGGATGAATGAAAGGTAAGAAGGAGGAAGGAAATCCTTAGGGGCAACGTAAATGATTCGCCACGCCAAGGAGGAATGAAAGGTAAGAAGGAGGAAGGAAATCCTTAGGGGCAACGTAAATGATTCGCCCCGCCAAGGAGGAAAGAAAGGTAGGAAGAAGGAAAGGAAATCCTTAGGGGCAACGTAAATGATTCGCCACGCCAAGGATGAATGAAAGGTAAGAAGGAGGAAGGAAATCCTTAGGGGCAACGTAAATGATTCGCCACGCCAAGGAGGAATGAAAGGTAAGAAGGAGGAAGGAAATCCTTAGGGGCAACGTAAATGATTCGCCACGCCAAGGAGGAAAGAAAGGTTGGAAGAAGGAAAGGAAATCCTTAGGGGCAACGTAAATGATTCGCCACGCCAAGGATGAATGAAAGGTAAGAAGGAGGAAGGAAATCCTTAGGGGCAACGTAAATGATTCGCCACGCCAAGGAGGAAAGAAAGGTTGGAAGAAGGAAAGGAAATCCTTAGGGGCAACGTAAATGATTCGCCACGCCAAGGAGGAATGAAAGGTAGGAAGAAGGAAAGAAAATCCTTAGGGGCAACGTAAATGATTCACCACGCCAAGGAGGAAAGAAAGGTAGGAAGAAGGATAGGAAATCCTTAGGGGCAACGTAAATGATTCGCCACGCCAAGGAGGAATGAAAGGTAAGAAGGGGGAAGGAAATTCTTAGGGGCAACGTAAATGATTCGCCACGCCAAGGAGGAAAGAAAGGTAGGAAGAAGGAAAGGAAATCCTTAGGGGCAACGTAAATGATTCGCCACGCCAAGGAGGAATGAAAGGTAAGAAGGGGGAAGGAAATTCTTAGGGGCAACGTAAATGATTCGCCACGCCAAGGAGGAATGAAAGGTAAGAAGGGGGAAGGAAATTCTTAGGGGCAACGTAAATGATTCGCCACGCCAAGGAGGAAAGAAAGGTAGGAAGAAGGAAAGGAAATCCTTAGGGGCAACGTAAATGATTCGCCACGCCAAGGAGGAATCAAAGGTAAGAAGGAGGAAGGAACCCCTTAGGGGCAACGTAAATGATTCGCCACGCCAAGGAGGAAAGAAAGGTAGGAAGAAGGAAAGGAAATCCTTAGGGGCAATGTAAATGATTCGCCACGCCAAGGAGGAAAGAAAGGTAGGAAGAAGGAAATCCTTAGGGGCAACGTAAATGATTCGCCACGCCAAGGAGGAAAGAAAGGTAGGAGGAAGGAGAGGAAATCCTTAGGGGCAACGTAAATGATTCGCCACGCCAAGGATGAATGAAAGGTAAGAAGGAGGAAGGAAATCCTTAGGGTCAACGTAAATGATTCGCCACGCCAAGGAGGAAAGAAAGGTAGGAAGAAGGAAAGGAAATCCTTAGGGGCAACGTAAATGATTCGCCACGCCAAGGAGGAATGAAAGGTAAGAAGGAGGAAAGGAAATCCTTAGGGGCAACGTAAATGCTTCGCCACGCCAAGGAGTATAGAAAGGTAGGAAGAAGGAAAGGAAATCCTTAGGGGCGACGTAAATGCTTCGCCACGCCAAGGAGGATAGAAAGGTAGGAAGAAGGAAAGGAAATCCTTAGGGGCGACGTAAATGATTCGCCACGACAAGGAGGAATGAAAGGTAGGAAGAAGGAAAGGAAATCCTTAGGGGCAACGTAAATGATTCGCCACGCCAAGGAGGAATGATAGGTAAGAAGGAGCAAGGAAATCCTTAGGGGCAACGTAAATGATTCGCCACGCCAAGGATGAATGAAAGGTAAGAAGGAGGAAGGAAACCCTTAGGGACAACGTAAATGATTCGCCACGCCAAGGAGGAAAGAAAGGTAAGAAGAAGGAAAGGAAATCCATACGGGCAACGTAAATGATACGCCACGCCAAGGATGAATGAAAGGTAAGAAGGAGGAAGGAAATCCTTAGGGGCAACGTAAATGAATCGCCACGCGAAGGAGGAATGAAAGGTAAGAAGGAGCAAGGAAATCCTTAGGGGCAACGTAAATGATTCGCCACGCCAAGGAGGAAAGAAAGGTAGGAAGAAGGAAAGGAAATCCTTAGGGGCAACGCAAATGATTCGCCACGCCAAGGAGGAAAGAAAGGTAGGAAGAAGGATAGGAAATCCTTAGGGGCAACGTAAATGATTCGCCACGCCAAGGAGGAATGAAAGGTAAGAAGGGGGAAGGAAATTCTTAGGGGCAACGTAAATGATTCGCCACGAGAAGGAGGAAAGAAAGGTAGGAAGAAGGAACGGAAATCCTTAGGGGCAACGTAAATGATTCGCCACGCCAAGGAGGAATGAAAGGTAGGAAGAAGGAAAGAAAATCCTTAGGGGCAACGTAAATGATTCACCACGCCAAGGAGGAAAGAAAGGTAGGAAGAAGGATAGGAAATCCTTAGGGGCAACGTAAATGATTCGCCACGCCAAGGAGGAATGAAAGGTAAGAAGGGGGAAGGAAATTCTTAGGGGCAACGTAAATGATTCGCCACGCCAAGGAGGAAAGAAAGGTAGGAAGAAGGAAAGGAAATCCTTAGGGGCAACGTAAATGATTCGCCACGCCAAGGAGGAATGAAAGGTAAGAAGGGGGAAGGAAATTCTTAGGGGCAACGTAAATGATTCGCCACGCCAAGGAGGAATGAAAGGTAAGAAGGGGGAAGGAAATTCTTAGGGGCAACGTAAATGATTCGCCACGCCAAGGAGGAAAGAAAGGTAGGAAGAAGGAAAGGAAATCCTTAGGGGCAACGTAAATGATTCGCCACGCCAAGGAGGAATCAAAGGTAAGAAGGAGGAAGGAACCCCTTAGGGGCAACGTAAATGATTCGCCACGCCAAGGAGGAAAGAAAGGTAGGAAGAAGGAAAGGAAATCCTTAGGGGCAATGTAAATGATTCGCCACGCCAAGGAGGAAAGAAAGGTAGGAAGAAGGAAATCCTTAGGGGCAACGTAAATGATTCGCCACGCCAAGGAGGAAAGAAAGGTAGGAGGAAGGAGAGGAAATCCTTAGGGGCAACGTAAATGATTCGCCACGCCAAGGATGAATGAAAGGTAAGAAGGAGGAAGGAAATCCTTAGGGTCAACGTAAATGATTCGCCACGCCAAGGAGGAAAGAAAGGTAGGAAGAAGGAAAGGAAATCCTTAGGGGCAACGTAAATGATTCGCCACGCCAAGGAGGAATGAAAGGTAAGAAGGAGGAAAGGAAATCCTTAGGGGCAACGTAAATGCTTCGCCACGCCAAGGAGTATAGAAAGGTAGGAAGAAGGAAAGGAAATCCTTAGGGGCGACGTAAATGCTTCGCCACGCCAAGGAGGATAGAAAGGTAGGAAGAAGGAAAGGAAATCCTTAGGGGCGACGTAAATGATTCGCCACGACAAGGAGGAATGAAAGGTAGGAAGAAGGAAAGGAAATCCTTAGGGGCAACGTAAATGATTCGCCACGCCAAGGAGGAATGATAGGTAAGAAGGAGCAAGGAAATCCTTAGGGGCAACGTAAATGATTCGCCACGCCAAGGATGAATGAAAGGTAAGAAGGAGGAAGGAAACCCTTAGGGACAACGTAAATGATTCGCCACGCCAAGGAGGAAAGAAAGGTAAGAAGAAGGAAAGGAAATCCATACGGGCAACGTAAATGATACGCCACGCCAAGGATGAATGAAAGGTAAGAAGGAGGAAGGAAATCCTTAGGGGCAACGTAAATGAATCGCCACGCGAAGGAGGAATGAAAGGTAAGAAGGAGCAAGGAAATCCTTAGGGGCAACGTAAATGATTCGCCACGCCAAGGAGGAAAGAAAGGTAGGAAGAAGGAAAGGAAATCCTTAGGGGCAACGCAAATGATTCGCCACGCCAAGGAGGAAAGAAAGGTAGGAAGAAGGATAGGAAATCCTTAGGGGCAACGTAAATGATTCGCCACGCCAAGGAGGAATGAAAGGTAAGAAGGGGGAAGGAAATTCTTAGGGGCAACGTAAATGATTCGCCACGAGAAGGAGGAAAGAAAGGTAGGAAGAAGGAACGGAAATCCTTAGGGGCAACGTAAATGATTCGCCACGCCAAGGAGGAATGAAAGGTAGGAAGAAGGAAAGAAAATCCTTAGGGGCAACGTAAATGATTCGCCACGCCAAGGATGAATGAAAGGTAAGAAGGAGGAAGGAAATCGTTAGGGGCAACGTAAATGATTCGCCACGACAAGGAGGAATGAAAGGTAGGAAGAAAGAAAGGAAATCCTTAGGGGCAACGTAAATGATTCGCCACGCCAAGGATGAATGAAAGGTAAGAAGGAGGAAGGAAATCCTTAGGGGCAACGTAAATGATTCGCCACGCCAAGGAGGAAAGAAAGGTAGGAAGAAGGAAAGGAAATCCTTAGGGGCAACGTAAATGATTCGCCACGCCAAGGAGGAATGAAAGGTAAGATGGAGGAAGGAAATCCGTAGGGGCAACGTAAATGATTCGCCACGCCAAGGAGGAAAGAAAGGTAGGAAGAAGGAAAGGAAATCCTTAGGGGCAACGCAAATGATTCGCCACGCCAAGGAGGAAAGAAAGGTAGGAAGAAGGATAGGAAATCCTTAGGGGCAACGTAAATGATTCGCCACGCCAAGGAGGAATGAAAGGTAAGAAGGGGGAAGGAAATTCTTAGGGGCAACGTAAATGATTCGCCACGCCAAGGAGGAAAGAAAGATAGGAAGAAGGAAAGGAAATCCTTAGGGGCAACGTAAATGATTCGCCACGCCAAGGAGGAATGAAAGGTAAGAAGGGGGAAGGAAATTCTTAGGGGCAACGTAAATGATTCGCCACGACAAGGAGGAATGAAAGGTAGGAAGAAAGAAAGGAAATCCTTAGAGGCAACGTAAATGCTTCGCCACGCCAAGGAGGATAGAAAGGTAGGAAGAAGGAAAGGAAATCCTTAGGGGCGACGTAAATGATTCGCCACGACAAGGAGGAATGAAAGGTAGGAAGAAGGAAAGGAAATCCTTAGGGGCAACGTAAATGATTCGCCACGCCAAGGAGGAATGATAGGTAAGAAGGAGCAAGGAAATCCTTAGGGGCAACGTAAATGATTCGCCACGCCAAGGATGAATGAAAGGTAAGAAGGAGGAAGGAAACCCTTAGGGACAACGTAAATGATTCGCCACGCCAAGGAGGAAAGAAAGGTAGGAAGAAGGAAAGGAAATCCATAGGGGCAACGTAAATGATTCGCCACGCCAAGGATGAATGAAAGGTAAGAAGGAGGAAGGAAATCCTTAGGGGCAACGTAAATGAATCGCCACGCGAAGGAGGAATGAAAGGTAAGAAGGAGCAAGGAAATCCTTAGGGGCAACGTAAATGATTCGCCACGCCAAGGAGGAAAGAAAGGTAGGAAGAAGGAAAGGAAATCCTTAGGGGCAACGCAAATGATTCGCCACGCCAAGGAGGAAAGAAAGGTAGGAAGAAGGATAGGAAATCCTTAGGGGCAACGTAAATGATTCGCCACGCCAAGGAGGAATGAAAGGTAAGAAGGGGGAAGGAAATTCTTAGGGGCAACGTAAATGATTCGCCACGAGAAGGAGGAAAGAAAGGTAGGAAGAAGGAAAGGAAATCCTTAGGGGCGACGTAAATGATTCGCCACGCCAAGGAGGAATGAAAGGTAGGAAGAAGGAAAGAAAATCCTTAGGGGCAACGTAAATGATTCGCCACGCCAAGGAGGAAAGAAAGGTAGGAAGAAGGATAGGAAATCCTTAGGGGCAACGTAAATGATTCGCCACGCCAAGGAGGAAAGAAAGGTAGGAAGAAGGAAAGGAAATCCTTAGGGTCAACGTAAATGATTCGCCACGCCAAGGATGAATGAAAGGTAAGAAGGAGGAAGGAAATCCTTAGGGGCAACGTAAATGATTCGCCACGCCAAGGAGGAATGAAAGGTAAGAAGGAGGAAGGAAATCCTTAGGGGCAACGTAAATGATTCGCCCCGCCAAGGAGGAAAGAAAGGTAGGAAGAAGGAAAGGAAATCCTTAGGGGCAACGTAAATGATTCGCCACGCCAAGGATGAATGAAAGGTAAGAAGGAGGAAGGAAATCCTTAGGGGCAACGTAAATGATTCGCCACGCCAAGGAGGAATGAAAGGTAAGAAGGAGGAAGGAAATCCTTAGGGGCAACGTAAATGATTCGCCACGCCAAGGAGGAAAGAAAGGTTGGAAGAAGGAAAGGAAATCCTTTGGGGCAACGTAAATGATTCGCCACGCCAAGGATGAATGAAAGGTAAGAAGGAGGAAGGAAATCCTTAGGGGCAACGTAAATGATTCGCCACGCCAAGGAGGAAAGAAAGGTTGGAAGAAGGAAAGGAAATCCTTAGGGGCAACGTAAATGATTCGCCACGCCAAGGAGGAATGAAAGGTAGGAAGAAGGAAAGAAAATCCTTAGGGGCAACGTAAATGATTCACCACGCCAAGGAGGAAAGAAAGGTAGGAAGAAGGATAGGAAATCCTTAGGGGCAACGTAAATGATTCGCCACGCCAAGGAGGAATGAAAGGTAAGAAGGGGGAAGGAAATTCTTAGGGGCAACGTAAATGATTCGCCACGCCAAGGAGGAAAGAAAGGTAGGAAGAAGGAAAGGAAATCCTTAGGGGCAACGTAAATGATTCGCCACGCCAAGGAGGAATGAAAGGTAAGAAGGGGGAAGGAAATTCTTAGGGGCAACGTAAATGATTCGCCACGCCAAGGAGGAATGAAAGGTAAGAAGGGGGAAGGAAATTCTTAGGGGCAACGTAAATGATTCGCCACGCCAAGGAGGAAAGAAAGGTAGGAAGAAGGAAAGGAAATCCTTAGGGGCAACGTAAATGATTCGCCACGCCAAGGAGGAATCAAAGGTAAGAAGGAGGAAGGAACCCCTTAGGGGCAACGTAAATGATTCGCCACGCCAAGGAGGAAAGAAAGGTAGGAAGAAGGAAAGGAAATCCTTAGGGGCAATGTAAATGATTCGCCACGCCAAGGAGGAAAGAAAGGTAGGAAGAAGGAAATCCTTAGGGGCAACGTAAATGATTCGCCACGCCAAGGAGGAAAGAAAGGTAGGAAGAAGGAGAGGAAATCCTTAGGGGCAACGTAAATGATTCGCCACGCCAAGGATGAATGAAAGGTAAGAAGGAGGAAGGAAATCCTTAGGGTCAACGTAAATGATTCGCCACGCCAAGGAGGAAAGAAAGGTAGGAAGAAGGAAAGGAAATCCTTAGGGGCAACGTAAATGATTCGCCACGCCAAGGAGGAATGAAAGGTAAGAAGGAGGAAAGGAAATCCTTAGGGGCAACGTAAATGCTTCGCCACGCCAAGGAGTATAGAAAGGTAGGAAGAAGGAAAGGAAATCCTTAGGGGCGACGTAAATGCTTCGCCACGCCAAGGAGGATAGAAAGGTAGGAAGAAGGAAAGGAAATCCTTAGGGGCGACGTAAATGATTCGCCACGACAAGGAGGAATGAAAGGTAGGAAGAAGGAAAGGAAATCCTTAGGGGCAACGTAAATGATTCGCCACGCCAAGGAGGAATGATAGGTAAGAAGGAGCAAGGAAATCCATAGGGGCAACGTAAATGATTCGCCACGCCAAGGATGAATGAAAGGTAAGAAGGAGGAAGGAAACCCTTAGGGACAACGTAAATGATTCGCCACGCCAAGGAGGAAAGAAAGGTAAGAAGAAGGAAAGGAAATCCATACGGGCAACGTAAATGATACGCCACGCCAAGGATGAATGAAAGGTAAGAAGGAGGAAGGAAATCCTTAGGGGCAACGTAAATGAATCGCCACGCGAAGGAGGAATGAAAGGTAAGAAGGAGCAAGGAAATCCTTAGGGGCAACGTAAATGATTCGCCACGCCAAGGAGGAAAGAAAGGTAGGAAGAAGGAAAGGAAATCCTTAGGGGCAACGCAAATGATTCGCCACGCCAAGGAGGAAAGAAAGGTAGGAAGAAGGATAGGAAATCCTTAGGGGCAACGTAAATGATTCGCCACGCCAAGGAGGAATGAAAGGTAAGAAGGGGGAAGGAAATTCTTAGGGGCAACGTAAATGATTCGCCACGAGAAGGAGGAAAGAAAGGTAGGAAGAAGGAACGGAAATCCTTAGGGGCAACGTAAATGATTCGCCACGCCAAGGAGGAATGAAAGGTAGGAAGAAGGAAAGAAAATCCTTAGGGGCAACGTAAATGATTCGCCACGCCAAGGATGAATGAAAGGTAAGAAGGAGGAAGGAAATCGTTAGGGGCAACGTAAATGATTCGCCACGACAAGGAGGAATGAAAGGTAGGAAGAAAGAAAGGAAATCCTTAGGGGCAACGTAAATGATTCGCCACGCCAAGGATGAATGAAAGGTAAGAAGGAGGAAGGAAATCCTTAGGGGCAACGTAAATGATTCGCCACGCCAAGGAGGAAAGAAAGGTAGGAAGAAGGAAAGGAAATCCTTAGGGGCAACGTAAATGATTCGCCACGCCAAGGAGGAATGAAAGGTAAGATGGAGGAAGGAAATCCGTAGGGGCAACGTAAATGATTCCCACGCCAAGGAGGAAAGAAAGGTAGGAAGAAGGAAAGGAAATCCTTAGGGGCAACGCAAATGATTCGCCACGCCAAGGAGGAAAGAAAGGTAGGAAGAAGGATAGGAAATCCTTAGGGGCAACGTAAATGATTCGCCACGCCAAGGAGGAATGAAAGGTAAGAAGGGGGAAGGAAATTCTTAGGGGCAACGTAAATGATTCGCCACGCCAAGGAGGAAAGAAAGATAGGAAGAAGGAAAGGAAATCCTTAGGGGCAACGTAAATGATTCGCCACGCCAAGGAGGAATGAAAGGTAAGAAGGGGGAAGGAAATTCTTAGGGGCAACGTAAATGATTCGCCACGACAAGGAGGAATGAAAGGTAGGAAGAAAGAAAGGAAATCCTTAGAGGCAACGTAAATGCTTCGCCACGCCAAGGAGGATAGAAAGGTAGGAAGAAGGAAAGGAAATCCTTAGGGGCGACGTAAATGATTCGCCACGACAAGGAGGAATGAAAGGTAGGAAGAAGGAAAGGAAATCCTTAGGGGCAACGTAAATGATTCGCCACGCCAAGGAGGAATGATAGGTAAGAAGGAGCAAGGAAATCCTTAGGGGCAACGTAAATGATTCGCCACGCCAAGGATGAATGAAAGGTAAGAAGGAGGAAGGAAACCCTTAGGGACAACGTAAATGATTCGCCACGCCAAGGAGGAAAGAAAGGTAGGAAGAAGGAAAGGAAATCCATAGGGGCAACGTAAATGATTCGCCACGCCAAGGATGAATGAAAGGTAAGAAGGAGGAAGGAAATCCTTAGGGGCAACGTAAATGAATCGCCACGCGAAGGAGGAATGAAAGGTAAGAAGGAGCAAGGAAATCCTTAGGGGCAACGTAAATGATTCGCCACGCCAAGGAGGAAAGAAAGGTAGGAAGAAGGAAAGGAAATCCTTAGGGGCAACGCAAATGATTCGCCACGCCAAGGAGGAAAGAAAGGTAGGAAGAAGGATAGGAAATCCTTAGGGGCAACGTAAATGATTCGCCACGCCAAGGAGGAATGAAAGGTAAGAAGGGGGAAGGAAATTCTTAGGGGCAACGTAAATGATTCGCCACGAGAAGGAGGAAAGAAAGGTAGGAAGAAGGAAAGGAAATCCTTAGGGGCAACGTAAATGATTCGCCACGCCAAGGAGGAATGAAAGGTAGGAAGAAGGAAAGAAAATCCTTAGGGGCAACGTAAATTATTCGCCACGCCAAGGAGGGAAGAAAGGTAGGAAGAAGGAAAGGAAATCCTTAGGGGCAACGTAAATGATTCGCCACGCCAAGGAGGAAAGAAAGGTAGGAAGAAGGAAAGGAAATCCTTAGGGGCAACGTAAATGATTCGCCACGCCAAGGAGGAATGAAAGGTAAGATGGAGGAAGGAAATCCGTAGGGGCAACGTAAATGATTCGCCACGCCAAGGAGGAAAGAAAGGTAGGAAGAAGGAAAGGAAATCCTTAGGGGCAACGCAAATGATTCGCCACGCCAAGGAGGAAAGAAAGGTAGGAAGAAGGATAGGAAATCCTTAGGGGCAACGTAAATGATTCGCCACGCCAAGGAGGAATGAAAGGTAAGAAGGGGGAAGGAAATTCTTAGGGGCAACGTAAATGATTCGCCACGCCAAGGAGGAAAGAAAGATAGGAAGAAGGAAAGGAAATCCTTAGGGGCAACGTAAATGATTCGCCACGCCAAGGAGGAATGAAAGGTAAGAAGGGGGAAGGAAATTCTTAGGGGCAACGTAAATGATTCGCCACGACAAGGAGGAATGAAAGGTAAGAAGGAGGAAGGAAACCCTTAGGGACAACGTAAATGATTCGCCACGCCAAGGAGGAAAGAAAGGTAGGAAGAAGGAAAGGAAATCCATAGGGGCAACGTAAATGATTCGCCACGCCAAGGATGAATGAAAGGTAAGAAGGAGGAAGGAAATCCTTAGGGGCAACGTAAATGAATCGCCACGCGAAGGAGGAATGAAAGGTAAGAAGGAGCAAGGAAATCCTTAGGGGCAACGTAAATGATTCGCCACGCCAAGGAGGAAAGAAAGGTAGGAAGAAGGAAAGGAAATCCTTAGGGGCAACGCAAATGATTCGCCACGCCAAGGAGGAAAGAAAGGTAGGAAGAAGGATAGGAAATCCTTAGGGGCAACGTAAATGATTCGCCACGCCAAGGAGGAATGAAAGGTAAGAAGGGGGAAGGAAATTCTTAGGGGCAACGTAAATGATTCGCCACGAGAAGGAGGAAAGAAAGGTAGGAAGAAGGAAAGGAAATCCTTAGGGGCAACGTAAATGATTCGCCACGCCAAGGAGGAATGAAAGGTAGGAAGAAGGAAAGGAAATCCTTAGGGGCAACGTAAATGATTCGCCACGCCAAGGAGGAATGAAAGGTAAGATGGAGGAAGGAAATCCTTAGGGGCAACGTAAATGATTCGCCACGCCAAGGAGGAAAGAAAGGTAGGAAGAAGGAAAGGAAATCCTTAGGGTCAACGTAAATGATTCGCCACGCCAAGGATGAATGAAAGGTAAGAAGGAGGAAGGAAATCCTTAGGGGCAACGTAAATGATTCGCCACGCCAAGGAGGAATGAAAGGTAAGAAGGAGGAAGGAAATCCTTAGGGGCAACGTAAATGATTCGCCACGCCAAGGAGGAAAGAAAGGTTGGAAGAAGGAAAGGAAATCCTTAGGGGCAACGTAAATGATTCGCCACGCCAAGGAGGAATGAAAGGTAGGAAGAAGGAAAGGAAATCCTTAGGGGCAACGTAAATGATCCGCCACGCCAAGGAGGAATGAAAGGTAAGAAGGAGGAAGGAAATCCTTAGGGGCAACGTAAATGATTCGTCACGCCAAGGAGGAAAGAAAGGTAGGAAGAAGGATAGGAAATCCTTAGGGGCAACGTAAATGATTCGCCACGCCAAGGAGGAATGAAAGGTAAGAAGGGGGAAGGAAATTCTTAGGGGCAACGTAAATGATTCGCCACGCCAAGGAGGAAAGAAAGGTAGGAAGAAGGAAAGGAAATCCTTAGGGGCAACGTAAATGATTCGCCACGCCAAGGAGGAATGAAAGGTAAGAAGGGGGAAGGAAATCCTTAGGGGCAACGTAAATGATTCACCACGCCAAGGAGGAAAGAAAGGTAGGAAGAAGGATAGGAAATCCTTAGGGGCAACGTAAATGATTCGCCACGCCAAGGAGGAATGAAAGGTAAGAAGGGGGAAGGAAATTCTTAGGGGCAACGTAAATGATTCGCCACGCCAAGGAGGAAAGAAAGGTAGGAAGAAGGAAAGGAAATCCTTAGGGGCAACGTAAAAGTGATTCGCCACGCCAAGGAGGAATGAAAGGTAAGAAGGGGGAAGGAAATTCTTAGGGGCAACGTAAATGATTCGCCACGACAAGGAGGAATGAAAGGTAGGAAGAAAGAAAGGAAATCCTTAGAGGCAACGTAAATGATTCGCCACGCCAAGGATGAATGAAAGCTAAGAAGGAGAAAGGAAATCCTTAGGGGCAACGTAAATGATTCGCCACGCCAAGGATGAATGAAAGGTAAGAAGGAGGAAGGAAACCCTTAGGGACAACGTAAATGATTCGCCACGCCAAGGAGGAAAGAAAGGTAGGAAGAAGGAAAGGAAATCCATACGGGCAACGTAAATGATACGCCACGCCAAGGATGAATGAAAGGTAAGAAGGAGGAAGGAAATCCTTAGGGGCAACGTAAATGAATCGCCACGCGAAGGAGGAATGAAAGGTAAGAAGGAGCAAGGAAATCCTTAGGGGCAACGTAAATGATTCGCCACGCCAAGGAGGAAAGAAAGGTAGGAAGAAGGAAAGGAAATCCTTAGGGGCAACGCAAATGATTCGCCACGCCAAGGAGGAAAGAAAGGTAGGAAGAAGGATAGGAAATCCTTAGGGGCAACGTAAATGATTCGCCACGCCAAGGAGGAATGAAAGGTAAGAAGGGGGAAGGAAATTCTTAGGGGCAACGTAAATGATTCGCCACGAGAAGGAGGAAAGAAAGGTAGGAAGAAGGAAAGGAAATCCTTAGGGGCAACGTAAATGATTCGCCACGCCAAGGAGGAATGAAAGGTAGGAAGAAGGAAAGAAAATCCTTAGGGGCAACGTAAATGATTCGCCACGCCAAGGATGAATGAAAGGTAAGAAGGAGGAAGGAAATCGTTAGGGGCAACGTAAATGATTCGCCACGACAAGGAGGAATGAAAGGTAGGAAGAAAGAAAGGAAATCCTTAGGGGCAACGTAAATGATTCGCCACGCCAAGGATGAATGAAAGGTAAGAAGGAGGAAGGAAATCCTTAGGGGCAACGTAAATGATTCGCCACGCCAAGGAGGAAAGAAAGGTAGGAAGAAGGAAAGGAAATCCTTAGGGGCAACGTAAATGATTCGCCACGCCAAGGAGGAATGAAAGGTAAGATGGAGGAAGGAAATCCGTAGGGGCAACGTAAATGATTCGCCACGCCAAGGAGGAAAGAAAGGTAGGAAGAAGGAAAGGAAATCCTTAGGGGCAACGCAAATGATTCGCCACGCCAAGGAGGAAAGAAAGGTAGGAAGAAGGATAGGAAATCCTTAGGGGCAACGTAAATGATTCGCCACGCCAAGGAGGAATGAAAGGTAAGAAGGGGGAAGGAAATTCTTAGGGGCAACGTAAATGATTCGCCACGCCAAGGAGGAAAGAAAGATAGGAAGAAGGAAAGGAAATCCTTAGGGGCAACGTAAATGATTCGCCACGCCAAGGAGGAATGAAAGGTAAGAAGGGGGAAGGAAATTCTTAGGGGCAACGTAAATGATTCGCCACGACAAGGAGGAATGAAAGGTAGGAAGAAAGAAAGGAAATCCTTAGAGGCAACGTAAATGCTTCGCCACGCCAAGGAGGATAGAAAGGTAGGAAGAAGGAAAGGAAATCCTTAGGGGCGACGTAAATGATTCGCCACGACAAGGAGGAATGAAAGGTAGGAAGAAGGAAAGGAAATCCTTAGGGGCAACGTAAATGATTCGCCACGCCAAGGAGGAATGATAGGTAAGAAGGAGCAAGGAAATCCTTAGGGGCAACGTAAATGATTCGCCACGCCAAGGATGAATGAAAGGTAAGAAGGAGGAAGGAAACCCTTAGGGACAACGTAAATGATTCGCCACGCCAAGGAGGAAAGAAAGGTAGGAA
The DNA here is from genome assembly GCA_963583965.1 of Nomada ferruginata. NCBI lineage: Eukaryota > Metazoa > Arthropoda > Insecta > Hymenoptera > Apidae > Nomada > Nomada ferruginata. The sequence continues at coordinate 5,180,838 of OY757218.1, forward strand.
GAAGGAAAGGAAATCCATAGGGGCAACGTAAATGATTCGCCACGCCAAGGATGAATGAAAGGTAAGAAGGAGGAAGGAAATCCTTAGGGGCAACGTAAATGAATCGCCACGCGAAGGAGGAATGAAAGGTAAGAAGGAGCAAGGAAATCCTTAGGGGCAACGTAAATGATTCGCCACGCCAAGGAGGAAAGAAAGGTAGGAAGAAGGAAAGGAAATCCTTAGGGGCAACGCAAATGATTCGCCACGCCAAGGAGGAAAGAAAGGTAGGAAGAAGGATAGGAAATCCTTAGGGGCAACGTAAATGATTCGCCACGCCAAGGAGGAATGAAAGGTAAGATGGAGGAAGGAAATCCTTAGGGGCAACGTAAATGATTCGCCACGCCAAGGAGGAAAGAAAGGTAGGAAGAAGGAAAGGAAATCCTTAGGGGCAACGTAAATGATTCGCCACGCCAAGGAGGAAAGAAAGGTAGGAAGAAGGAAAGGAAATCCTTAGGGGCAACGTAAATGATTCGCCACGCCAAGGAGGAATGAAAGGTAAGATGGAGGAAGGAAATCCGTAGGGGCAACGTAAATGATTCGCCACGCCAAGGAGGAAAGAAAGGTAGGAAGAAGGAAAGGAAATCCTTAGGGGCAACGCAAATGATTCGCCACGCCAAGGAGGAAAGAAAGGTAGGAAGAAGGATAGGAAATCCTTAGGGGCAACGTAAATGATTCGCCACGCCAAGGAGGAATGAAAGGTAAGAAGGGGGAAGGAAATTCTTAGGGGCAACGTAAATGATTCGCCACGCCAAGGAGGAAAGAAAGATAGGAAGAAGGAAAGGAAATCCTTAGGGGCAACGTAAATGATTCGCCACGCCAAGGAGGAATGAAAGGTAAGAAGGGGGAAGGAAATTCTTAGGGGCAACGTAAATGATTCGCCACGACAAGGAGGAATGAAAGGTAAGAAGGAGGAAGGAAACCCTTAGGGACAACGTAAATGATTCGCCACGCCAAGGAGGAAAGAAAGGTAGGAAGAAGGAAAGGAAATCCATAGGGGCAACGTAAATGATTCGCCACGCCAAGGATGAATGAAAGGTAAGAAGGAGGAAGGAAATCCTTAGGGGCAACGTAAATGAATCGCCACGCGAAGGAGGAATGAAAGGTAAGAAGGAGCAAGGAAATCCTTAGGGGCAACGTAAATGATTCGCCACGCCAAGGAGGAAAGAAAGGTAGGAAGAAGGAAAGGAAATCCTTAGGGGCAACGCAAATGATTCGCCACGCCAAGGAGGAAAGAAAGGTAGGAAGAAGGATAGGAAATCCTTAGGGGCAACGTAAATGATTCGCCACGCCAAGGAGGAATGAAAGGTAAGAAGGGGGAAGGAAATTCTTAGGGGCAACGTAAATGATTCGCCACGAGAAGGAGGAAAGAAAGGTAGGAAGAAGGAAAGGAAATCCTTAGGGGCAACGTAAATGATTCGCCACGCCAAGGAGGAATGAAAGGTAGGAAGAAGGAAAGGAAATCCTTAGGGGCAACGTAAATGATTCGCCACGCCAAGGAGGAATGAAAGGTAAGATGGAGGAAGGAAATCCTTAGGGGCAACGTAAATGATTCGCCACGCCAAGGAGGAAAGAAAGGTAGGAAGAAGGAAAGGAAATCCTTAGGGTCAACGTAAATGATTCGCCACGCCAAGGATGAATGAAAGGTAAGAAGGAGGAAGGAAATCCTTAGGGGCAACGTAAATGATTCGCCACGCCAAGGAGGAATGAAAGGTAAGAAGGAGGAAGGAAATCCTTAGGGGCAACGTAAATGATTCGCCACGCCAAGGAGGAAAGAAAGGTTGGAAGAAGGAAAGGAAATCCTTAGGGGCAACGTAAATGATTCGCCACGCCAAGGAGGAATGAAAGGTAGGAAGAAGGAAAGGAAATCCTTAGGGGCAACGTAAATGATCCGCCACGCCAAGGAGGAATGAAAGGTAAGAAGGAGGAAGGAAATCCTTAGGGGCAACGTAAATGATTCGTCACGCCAAGGAGGAAAGAAAGGTAGGAAGAAGGATAGGAAATCCTTAGGGGCAACGTAAATGATTCGCCACGCCAAGGAGGAATGAAAGGTAAGAAGGGGGAAGGAAATTCTTAGGGGCAACGTAAATGATTCGCCACGCCAAGGAGGAAAGAAAGGTAGGAAGAAGGAAAGGAAATCCTTAGGGGCAACGTAAATGATTCGCCACGCCAAGGAGGAATGAAAGGTAAGAAGGGGGAAGGAAATCCTTAGGGGCAACGTAAATGATTCACCACGCCAAGGAGGAAAGAAAGGTAGGAAGAAGGATAGGAAATCCTTAGGGGCAACGTAAATGATTCGCCACGCCAAGGAGGAATGAAAGGTAAGAAGGGGGAAGGAAATTCTTAGGGGCAACGTAAATGATTCGCCACGCCAAGGAGGAAAGAAAGGTAGGAAGAAGGAAAGGAAATCCTTAGGGGCAACGTAAATGATTCGCCACGCCAAGGAGGAATGAAAGGTAAGAAGGGGGAAGGAAATTCTTAGGGGCAACGTAAATGATTCGCCACGACAAGGAGGAATGAAAGGTAGGAAGAAAGAAAGGAAATCCTTAGAGGCAACGTAAATGATTCGCCACGCCAAGGATGAATGAAAGCTAAGAAGGAGAAAGGAAATCCTTAGGGGCAACGTAAATGATTCGCCACGCCAAGGATGAATGAAAGGTAAGAAGGAGGAAGGAAACCCTTAGGGACAACGTAAATGATTCGCCACGCCAAGGAGGAAAGAAAGGTAGGAAGAAGGAAAGGAAATCCATACGAGCAACGTAAATGATACGCCACGCCAAGGATGAATGAAAGGTAAGAAGGAGGAAGGAAATCCTTAGGGGCAACGTAAATGAATCGCCACGCGAAGGAGGAATGAAAGGTAAGAAGGAGCAAGGAAATCCTTAGGGGCAACGTAAATGATTCGCCACGCCAAGGAGGAAAGAAAGGTAGGAAGAAGGAAAGGAAATCCTTAGGGGCAACGCAAATGATTCGCCACGCCAAGGAGGAAAGAAAGGTAGGAAGAAGGATAGGAAATCCTTAGGGGCAACGTAAATGATTCGCCACGCCAAGGAGGAATGAAAGGTAAGAAGGGGGAAGGAAATTCTTAGGGGCAACGTAAATGATTCGCCACGAGAAGGAGGAAAGAAAGGTAGGAAGAAGGAAAGGAAATCCTTAGGGGCAACGTAAATGATTCGCCACGCCAAGGAGGAATGAAAGGTAGGAAGAAGGAAAGAAAATCCTTAGGGGCAACGTAAATGATTCGCCACGCCAAGGATGAATGAAAGGTAAGAAGGAGGAAGGAAATCGTTAGGGGCAACGTAAATGATTCGCCACGACAAGGAGGAATGAAAGGTAGGAAGAAAGAAAGGAAATCCTTAGGGGCAACGTAAATGATTCGCCACGCCAAGGATGAATGAAAGGTAAGAAGGAGGAAGGAAATCCTTAGGGGCAACGTAAATGATTCGCCACGCCAAGGAGGAAAGAAAGGTAGGAAGAAGGAAAGGAAATCCTTAGGGGCAACGTAAATGATTCGCCACGCCAAGGAGGAATGAAAGGTAAGATGGAGGAAGGAAATCCGTAGGGGCAACGTAAATGATTCGCCACGCCAAGGAGGAAAGAAAGGTAGGAAGAAGGAAAGGAAATCCTTAGGGGCAACGCAAATGATTCGCCACGCCAAGGAGGAAAGAAAGGTAGGAAGAAGGATAGGAAATCCTTAGGGGCAACGTAAATGATTCGCCACGCCAAGGAGGAATGAAAGGTAAGAAGGGGGAAGGAAATTCTTAGGGGCAACGTAAATGATTCGCCACGCCAAGGAGGAAAGAAAGATAGGAAGAAGGAAAGGAAATCCTTAGGGGCAACGTAAATGATTCGCCACGCCAAGGAGGAATGAAAGGTAAGAAGGGGGAAGGAAATTCTTAGGGGCAACGTAAATGATTCGCCACGACAAGGAGGAATGAAAGGTAGGAAGAAAGAAAGGAAATCCTTAGAGGCAACGTAAATGCTTCGCCACGCCAAGGAGGATAGAAAGGTAGGAAGAAGGAAAGGAAATCCTTAGGGGCGACGTAAATGATTCGCCACGACAAGGAGGAATGAAAGGTAGGAAGAAGGAAAGGAAATCCTTAGGGGCAACGTAAATGATTCGCCACGCCAAGGAGGAATGATAGGTAAGAAGGAGCAAGGAAATCCTTAGGGGCAACGTAAATGATTCGCCACGCCAAGGATGAATGAAAGGTAAGAAGGAGGAAGGAAACCCTTAGGGACAACGTAAATGATTCGCCACGCCAAGGAGGAAAGAAAGGTAGGAAGAAGGAAAGGAAATCCATAGGGGCAACGTAAATGATTCGCCACGCCAAGGATGAATGAAAGGTAAGAAGGAGGAAGGAAATCCTTAGGGGCAACGTAAATGAATCGCCACGCGAAGGAGGAATGAAAGGTAAGAAGGAGCAAGGAAATCCTTAGGGGCAACGTAAATGATTCGCCACGCCAAGGAGGAAAGAAAGGTAGGAAGAAGGAAAGGAAATCCTTAGGGGCAACGCAAATGATTCGCCACGCCAAGGAGGAAAGAAAGGTAGGAAGAAGGATAGGAAATCCTTAGGGGCAACGTAAATGATTCGCCACGCCAAGGAGGAATGAAAGGTAAGAAGGGGGAAGGAAATTCTTAGGGGCAACGTAAATGATTCGCCACGAGAAGGAGGAAAGAAAGGTAGGAAGAAGGAAAGGAAATCCTTAGGGGCAACGTAAATGATTCGCCACGCCAAGGAGGAATGAAAGGTAGGAAGAAGGAAAGAAAATCCTTAGGGGCAACGTAAATGATTCGCCACGCCAAGGAGGGAAGAAAGGTAGGAAGAAGGAAAGGAAATCCTTAGGGGCAACGTAAATGATTCGCCACGCCAAGGAGGAAAGAAAGGTAGGAAGAAGGAAAGGAAATCCTTAGGGGCAACGTAAATGATTCGCCACGCCAAGGAGGAATGAAAGGTAAGATGGAGGAAGGAAATCCGTAGGGGCAACGTAAATGATTCGCCACGCCAAGGAGGAAAGAAAGGTAGGAAGAAGGAAAGGAAATCCTTAGGGGCAACGCAAATGATTCGCCACGCCAAGGAGGAAAGAAAGGTAGGAAGAAGGATAGGAAATCCTTAGGGGCAACGTAAATGATTCGCCACGCCAAGGAGGAATGAAAGGTAAGAAGGGGGAAGGAAATTCTTAGGGGCAACGTAAATGATTCGCCACGCCAAGGAGGAAAGAAAGATAGGAAGAAGGAAAGGAAATCCTTAGGGGCAACGTAAATGATTCGCCACGCCAAGGAGGAATGAAAGGTAAGAAGGGGGAAGGAAATTCTTAGGGGCAACGTAAATGATTCGCCACGACAAGGAGGAATGAAAGGTAAGAAGGAGGAAGGAAACCCTTAGGGACAACGTAAATGATTCGCCACGCCAAGGAGGAAAGAAAGGTAGGAAGAAGGAAAGGAAATCCATAGGGGCAACGTAAATGATTCGCCACGCCAAGGATGAATGAAAGGTAAGAAGGAGGAAGGAAATCCTTAGGGGCAACGTAAATGAATCGCCACGCGAAGGAGGAATGAAAGGTAAGAAGGAGCAAGGAAATCCTTAGGGGCAACGTAAATGATTCGCCACGCCAAGGAGGAAAGAAAGGTAGGAAGAAGGAAAGGAAATCCTTAGGGGCAACGCAAATGATTCGCCACGCCAAGGAGGAAAGAAAGGTAGGAAGAAGGATAGGAAATCCTTAGGGGCAACGTAAATGATTCGCCACGCCAAGGAGGAATGAAAGGTAAGAAGGGGGAAGGAAATTCTTAGGGGCAACGTAAATGATTCGCCACGAGAAGGAGGAAAGAAAGGTAGGAAGAAGGAAAGGAAATCCTTAGGGGCAACGTAAATGATTCGCCACGCCAAGGAGGAATGAAAGGTAGGAAGAAGGAAAGGAAATCCTTAGGGGCAACGTAAATGATTCGCCACGCCAAGGAGGAATGAAAGGTAAGATGGAGGAAGGAAATCCTTAGGGGCAACGTAAATGATTCGCCACGCCAAGGAGGAAAGAAAGGTAGGAAGAAGGAAAGGAAATCCTTAGGGTCAACGTAAATGATTCGCCACGCCAAGGATGAATGAAAGGTAAGAAGGAGGAAGGAAATCCTTAGGGGCAACGTAAATGATTCGCCACGCCAAGGAGGAATGAAAGGTAAGAAGGAGGAAGGAAATCCTTAGGGGCAACGTAAATGATTCGCCACGCCAAGGAGGAAAGAAAGGTTGGAAGAAGGAAAGGAAATCCTTAGGGGCAACGTAAATGATTCGCCACGCCAAGGAGGAATGAAAGGTAGGAAGAAGGAAAGGAAATCCTTAGGGGCAACGTAAATGATCCGCCACGCCAAGGAGGAATGAAAGGTAAGAAGGAGGAAGGAAATCCTTAGGGGCAACGTAAATGATTCGTCACGCCAAGGAGGAAAGAAAGGTAGGAAGAAGGATAGGAAATCCTTAGGGGCAACGTAAATGATTCGCCACGCCAAGGAGGAATGAAAGGTAAGAAGGGGGAAGGAAATTCTTAGGGGCAACGTAAATGATTCGCCACGCCAAGGAGGAAAGAAAGGTAGGAAGAAGGAAAGGAAATCCTTAGGGGCAACGTAAATGATTCGCCACGCCAAGGAGGAATGAAAGGTAAGAAGGGGGAAGGAAATCCTTAGGGGCAACGTAAATGATTCACCACGCCAAGGAGGAAAGAAAGGTAGGAAGAAGGATAGGAAATCCTTAGGGGCAACGTAAATGATTCGCCACGCCAAGGAGGAATGAAAGGTAAGAAGGGGGAAGGAAATTCTTAGGGGCAACGTAAATGATTCGCCACGCCAAGGAGGAAAGAAAGGTAGGAAGAAGGAAAGGAAATCCTTAGGGGCAACGTAAATGATTCGCCACGCCAAGGAGGAATGAAAGGTAAGAAGGGGGAAGGAAATTCTTAGGGGCAACGTAAATGATTCGCCACGACAAGGAGGAATGAAAGGTAGGAAGAAAGAAAGGAAATCCTTAGAGGCAACGTAAATGATTCGCCACGCCAAGGATGAATGAAAGCTAAGAAGGAGAAAGGAAATCCTTAGGGGCAACGTAAATGATTCGCCACGCCAAGGAGGAAAGAAAGGTAGGAAGAAGGAAAGGAAATCCTTAGGGTCAACGTAAATGATTCGCCACGCCAAGGATGAATGAAAGGTAAGAAGGAGGAAGGAAATCCTTAGGGGCAACGTAAATGATTCGCCACGCCAAGGACGAATGAAAGGTAAGAAGGAGGAAGGAAATCCTTAGGGGCAACGTAAATGATTCGCCACGCCAAGGAGGAAAGAAAGGTTGGAAGAAGGAAAGGAAATCCTTAGGGGCAACGTAAATGATCCGCCACGCCAAGGAGGAATGAAAGGTAAGAAGGAGGAAGGAAATCCTTAGGGGCAACGTAAATGATTCGCCACGCCAAGGAGGAAAGAAAGGTAGGAAGAAGGAAAGGAAATCCTTAGGGGCAACGTAAATGATTCGCCTCGCCAAGGATGAATGAAAGGTAAGAAGGAGGAAGGAAATCCTTAGGGGCAACGTAAATGATTCGCCACGCCAAGGAGGAATGAAAGGTAAGAAGGAGGAAGGAAATCCTTAGGGGCAACGTAAATGATTCGCCACGCCAAGGACGAAAGAAAGGTTGGAAGAAGGAAAGGAAATCCTTAGGGGCAACGTAAATGATTCGCCACGCCAAGGATGAATGAAAGGTAAGAAGGAGGAAGGAAATCCTTAGGGGCAACGTAAATGATTCGCCACGCCAAGGAGGAAAGAAAGGTTGGAAGAAGGAAAGGAAATCCTTAGGGGCAACGTAAATGATTCGCCACGCCAAGGAGGAATGAAAGGTAGGAAGAAGGAAAGAAAATCCTTAGGGGCAACGTAAATGATTCGTCACGCCAAGGAGGAAAGAAAGGTAGGAAGAAGGATAGGAAATCCTTAGGGGCAACGTAAATGATTCGCCACGCCAAGGAGGAATGAAAGGTAAGAAGGGGGAAGGAAATTCTTAGGGGCAACGTAAATGATTCACCACGCCAAGGAGGAAAGAAAGGTAGGAAGAAGGAAAGGAAATCCTTAGGGGCAACGTAAATGATTCGCCACGCCAAGGAGGAAAGAAAGGTAGGAAGAAGGATAGGAAATCCTTAGGGGCAACGTAAATGATTCGCCACGCCAAGGAGGAAAGAAAGGTAGGAAGAAGGAAAGGAAATCCTTAGGGTCAACGTAAATGATTCGCCACGCCAAGGATGAATGAAAGGTAAGAAGGAGGAAGGAAATCCTTAGGGGCAACGTAAATGATTCGCCACGCCAAGGAGGAATGAAAGGTAAGAAGGAGGAAGGAAATCCTTAGGGGCAACGTAAATGATTCGCCCCGTCAAGGAGGAAAGAAAGGTAGGAAGAAGGAAAGGAAATCCTTAGGGGCAACGTAAATGATTCGCCACGCCAAGGATGAATGAAAGGTAAGAAGGAGGAAGGAAATCCGTAGGGGCAACGTAAATGATTCGCCACGCCAAGGAGGAATGAAAGGTAAGAAGGAGGAAGGAAATCCTTAGGGGCAACGTAAATGATTCGCCACGCCAAGGAGGAAAGAAAGGTTGGAAGAAGGAAAGGAAATCCTTAGGGGCAACGTAAATGATTCGCCACGCCAAGGATCAATGAAAGGTAAGAAGGAGGAAGGAAATCCTTAGGGGCAACGTAAATGATTCGCCACGCCAAGGAGGAAAGAAAGGTTGGAAGAAGGAAAGGAAATCCTTAGGGGCAACGTAAATGATTCGCCACGCCAAGGAGGAATGAAAGGTAGGAAGAAGGAAAGAAAATCCTTAGGGGCAACGTAAATGATTCACCACGCCAAGGAGGAAAGAAAGGTAGGAAGAAGGATAGGAAATCCTTAGGGGCAACGTAAATGATTCGCCACGCCAAGGAGGAATGAAAGGTAAGAAGGGGGAAGGAAATTCTTAGGGGCAACGTAAATGATTCGCCACGCCAAGGAGGAAAGAAAGGTAGGAAGAAGGAAAGGAAATCCTTAGGGGCAACGTAAATGATTCGCCACGCCAAGGAGGAATGAAAGGTAAGAAGGGGGAAGGAAATTCTTAGGGGCAACGTAAATGATTCGCCACGACAAGGAGGAATGAAAGGTAGGAAGAAAGAAAGGAAATCCTTAGGGGCAACGTAAATGATTCGCCACGCCAAGGAGGAATCAAAGGTAAGAAGGAGGAAGGAACCCCTTAGGGGCAACGTAAATGATTCGCCACGCCAAGGAGGAAAGAAAGGTAGGAAGAAGGAAAGGAAATCCTTAGGGGCAATGTAAATGATTCGCCACGCCAAGGAGGAAAGAAAGCTAGGAAGAAGGAAATCCTTAGGGGCAACGTAAATGATTCGCCACGCCAAGGAGGAAAGAAAGGTAGGAAGAAGGAGAGGAAATCCTTAGGGGCAACGTAAATGATTCGCCACGCCAAGGATGAATGAAAGGTAAGAAGGAGGAAGGAAATCCTTAGGGTCAACGTAAATGATTCGCCACGCCAAGGAGGAAAGAAAGGTAGGAAGAAGGAAAGGAAATCCTTAGGGGCAACGTAAATGATTCGCCACGCCAAGGAGGAATGAAAGGTAAGAAGGAGGAAAGGAAATCCTTAGGGGCAACGTAAATGCTTCGCCACGCCAAGGAGTATAGAAAGGTAGGAAGAAGGAAAGGAAATCCTTAGGGGCGACGTAAATGCTTCGCCACGCCAAGGAGGATAGAAAGGTAGGAAGAAGGAAAGGAAATCCTTGGGGGCGACGTAAATGATTCGCCACGACAAGGAGGAATGAAAGGTAGGAAGAAGGAAAGGAAATCCTTAGGGGCAACGTAAATGATTCGCCACGCCAAGGAGGAATGATAGGTAAGAAGGAGCAAGGAAATCCTTAGGGGCAACGTAAATGATTCGCCACGCCAAGGATGAATGAAAGGTAAGAAGGAGGAAGGAAACCCTTAGGGACAACGTAAATGATTCGCCACGCCAAGGAGGAAAGAAAGGTAGGAAGAAGGAAAGGAAATCCATAGGGGCAACGTAAATGATTCGCCACGCCAAGGATGAATGAAAGGTAAGAAGGAGGAAGGAAATCCTTAGGGGCAACGTAAATGAATCGCCACGCGAAGGAGGAATGAAAGGTAAGAAGGAGCAAGGAAATCCTTAGGGGCAACGTAAATGATTCGCCACGCCAAGGAGGAATGAAAGGTAAGAAGGAGGAAAGGAAATCCTTAGGGGCAACTTAAATGCTTCGCCACGCCAAGGAGGAAAGAAAGGTAGGAAGAAGGAAAGGAAATCCTTAGGGGCAACGTAAATGATTCGCCACGCCAAGGAGGAATGAAAGGTAAGATGGAGGAAGGAAATCCGTAGGGGCAACGTAAATGATTCGCCACGCCAAGGAGGAAAGAAAGGTAGGAAGAAGGAAAGGAAATCCTTAGGGGCAACGCAAATGATTCGCCACGCCAAGGAGGAAAGAAAGGTAGGAAGAAGGATAGGAAATCCTTAGGGGCAACGTAAATGATTCGCCACGCCAAGGAGGAATGAAAGGTAAGAAGGGGGAAGGAAATTCTTGGGGGCAACGTAAATGATTCGCCACGAGAAGGAGGAAAGAAAGGTAGGAAGAAGGAAAGGAAATCCTTAGGGGCAACGTAAATGATTCGCCACGCCAAAGAGGAATTAAAGGTAGGAAGAAGGAAAGAAAATCCTTAGGGGCAACGTAAATGATTCGCCACGCCAAGGAGGGAAGAAAGGTAGGAAGAAGGAAAGGAAATCCTTAGGGGCAACGTAAATGATTCGCCACGCCAAGGATGAATGAAAGGTAAGAAGGAGGAATAAAATCGTTAGGGGCAACGTAAATGATTCGCCACGACAAGGAGGAATGAAAGGTAGGAAGAAAGAAAGGAAATCCTTAGGGGCAACGTAAATGATTCGCCACGCCAAGGATGAATGAAAGGTAAGAAGGAGGAAGGAAATCCTTAGGGGCAACGTAAATGATTCGCCACGCCAAGGAGGAAAGAAAGGTAGGAAGAAGGAAAGGAAATCCTTAGGGGCAACGTAAATGATTCGCCACGCCAAGGAGGAATGAAAGGTAAGATGGAGGAAGGAAATCCGTAGGGGCAACGTAAATGATTCGCCACGCCAAGGAGGAAAGAAAGGTAGGAAGAAGGAAAGGAAATCCTTAGGGGCAACGCAAATGATTCGCCACGCCAAGGAGGAAAGAAAGGTAGGAAGAAGGATAGGAAATCCTTAGGGGCAACGTAAATGATTCGCCACGCCAAGGAGGAATGAAAGGTAAGAAGGGGAAGGAAATTCTTAGGGGCAACGTAAATGATTCGCCACGAGAAGGAGGAAAGAAAGGTAGGAAGAAGGAAAGGAAATCCTTAGGGGCAACGTAAATGATTCGCCACGCCAAGGAGGAATGAAAGGTAGGAAGAAGGAAAGAAAATCCTTAGGGGCAACGTAAATGATTCGCCACGCCAAGGATGGAAGAAAGGTAGGAAGAAGGAAAGGAAATCCTTAGGGGCAACGTAAATGATTCGCCACGCCAAGGATGAATGAAAGGTAAGAAGGAGGAAGGAAATCGTTAGGGGCAACGTAAATGATTCGCCACGACAAGGAGGAATGAAAGGTAGGAAGAAAGAAAGGAAATCCTTAGGGGCAACGTAAATGATTCGCCACGCCAAGGATGAATGAAAGGTAAGAAGGAGGAAGGAAATCCTTAGGGGCAACGTAAATGATTCGCCACGCCAAGGAGGAAAGAAAGGTAGGAAGAAGGAAAGGAAATCCTTAGGGGCAACGTAAATGATTCGCCACGCCAAGGAGGAAAGAAAGGTAGGAAGAAGGAAAGGAAATCCTTAGGGGCAACGTAAATGATTCGCCACGCCAATGAGGAAAGAAAGGTAAGAAGGAGGAAGGAAATCCTTAGGGGCAACGTAAATAATTTGCCACGCCAAGGAGGAATGAAAGGAAAGAAGGAGGAAAGGAAATCCTTAGGGGCAACGTAAATGATTCGCCACGCCAAGGATGAATGAAAGGTAAGAAGGAGGAAGGAAATCCTTAGGGGCAACGTAAATGATTCGCCACGCCAAGGATGAATGAAAGGTAAGAAGGAGGAAGGAAATCCTTAGGGGCAACGTAAATGATTCGCCACGCCAAGGAGGAAAGAAAGGTAGGAAGAAGGAAAGGAAATCCTTAGGGGCAACGTAAATGATTCGCCACGCCAAGGAGGAAAGAAAGGTAGGAAGAAGGAAATCCTTAGGGGCAACGTAAATGATTCGCCACGCCAAGGAGGAATGAAAGGTAAGAAGGAGGAAGGAAATCCTTAGGGGAAACGTAAATGATTCGCCATGCCAAGGAGGTATGAAAGGTAAGAAGGAGCAAGAAAATCCTTAGGGGCAACGTAAATGATGCGCCACGCCAAGGAGGAAAGAAAGGTTGGAAGAAGGAAAGGAAATCCTTAGGGGCAACGTAAATGATTCGCCACGCCAAGGAGGAAAGAAAGGTAGGAAGAAGGAAAGGAAATCCTTAGGGGCAACGTAAATGATTCGCCACGCCAAGGACGAATGAAAGGTAAGAAGGAGGAAGGAAATCCTTAGGGGCAACGTAAATGATTCGCCACGCCAAGGATGAATGAAAGGTAAGAAGGAGGAAGGAAATCCTTAGGGGCAACGTAAATGATTCGCCACGCCAAGGAGGAAAGAAAGGTTGGAAGAAGGAAAGGAAATCCTTAGGGGCAACGTAAATGATTCGCCACGCCAAGGAGGAATGAAAGGTAGAAAGAAGGAAAGGAAATCCTTAGGGGCAACGTAAATGATCCGCCACGCCAAGGAGGAATGAAAGGTAAGAAGGAGGAAGGAAATCCTTAGGGGCAACGTAAATGATTCGCCACGCCAAGGAGGAAAGAAAGGTAGGAAGAAGGAAAGGAAATCCTTAGGGGCAACGTAAATGATTCGCCTCGCCAAGGATGAATGAAAGGTAAGAAGGAGGAAGGAAATCCTTAGGGGCAACGTAAATGATTCGCCACGCCAAGGAGGAAAGAAAGGTTGGAAGAAGGAAAGGAAATCCTTAGGGGCAACGTAAATGATTCGCCACGCCAAGGAGGAATGAAAGGTAGGAAGAAGGAAAGAAAATCCTTAGGGGCAACGTAAATGATTCGCCACGCCAAGGAGGAAAGAAAGGTAGGAAGAAGGATAGGAAATCCTTAGGGGCAACGTAAATGATTCGCCACGCCAAGGAGGAATGAAAGGTAAGAAGGGGGAAGGAAATTCTTAGGGGCAACGTAAATGATTCGCCACGCCAAGGAGGAAAGAAAGGTAGGAAGAAGGAAAGGAAATCCTTAGGGGCAACGTAAATGATTCGCCACGCCAAGGAGGAATGAAAGGTAAGAAGGGGGAACGAAATCCTTAGGGGCAACGTAAATGATTCGCCACGCCAAGGAGGAAAGAAAGGTAGGAAGAAGGAAAGGAAATCCTTAGGGTCAACGTAAATGATTCGCCACGCCAAGGATGAATGGAAGGTAAGAAGGAGGAAGGAAATCCTTAGGGGCAACGTAAATGATTCGCCACGCCAAGGAGGAATGAACGGTAAGAAGGAGGAAGGAAATCCTTAGGGGCAACGTAAATGATTCGCCCCGCCAAGGAGGAAAGAAAGGTAGGAAGAAGGAAAGGAAATCCTTAGGGGCAACGTATTATGATTCGCCACGCCAAGGATGAATGAAAGGTAAGAAGGAGGAAGGAAATCCTTAGGGGCAACGTAAATGATTCGCCACGCCAAGGAGGAATGAAAGGTAAGAAGGAGGAAGGAAATCCTTAGGGGCAACGTAAATGATTCGCCACGCCAAGGAGGAAAGAAAGGTTGGAAGAAGGAAAGGAAATCCTTAGGGGCAACGTAAATGATTCGCCACGCCAAGGATGAATGAAAGGTAAGAAGGAGGAAGGAAATCCTTAGGGGCAACGTAAATGATTCGCCACGCCAAGGAGGAAAGAAAGGTTGGAAGAAGGAAAGGAAATCCTTAGGGGCAACGTAAATGATTCGCCACGCCAAGGAGGAATGAAAGGTAGGAAGAAGGAAAGAAAATCCTTAGGGGCAACGTAAATGATTCGCCACGCCAAGGAGGAAAGAAAGGTACGATGAAGGATAGGAAATCCTTAGGGGCAACGTAAATGATTCGCCACGCCAAGGAGGAATGAAAGGTAAGAAGGAGCAAGGAAATCCTTAGGGGCAACGTAAATGATTCGCCACGCCAAGGAGGAAAGAAAGGTAGGAAGAAGGAAAGGAAATCCTTAGGGGCAACGTAAATGATTCGCCACGCCAAGGAGGAAAGAAAGGTAGGAAGAAGGAAAGGAAATCCTTAGGGGCAACGTAAATGATTCGCCACGCCAAGGAGGAAAGAAAGGTAAGAAGGAGGAAGGAAATCTTTAGGGGCAACGTAAATGATTCGCCACGCCAAGGAGGAAAGAAAGGTAAGAAGGAGGAAGGAAATCCTTAGGGGCAACGTAAATGATTCGCCATGCCAAGGAGGAAAGAAAGGTAGGAAGAAGGAAAGGAAATCCTTAGGGGCAACGCAAATGATTCGCCACGCCAAGGAGGAAAGAAGGGTAAGAAGGAGGAAGGAAATCCTTAGGGGCAACGTAAATGATTCGGCACGCCAAGGATGAATGAAAGGTAAGGAGGAGGAAGGAAATCCTTAGGGGCAACGTAAATGATTCGCCACGCCAAGGAGGAATGAAAGGTAAGAAGGAGGAAGGAAATCCTTAGGGGCAACGTAAATCATTCGCCACGCCAAGGAGGAAAGAAAGGTAGGAAGAAGGAAAGGAAATCCTTAGGGGCAACGTAAATGATTCGCCACGCCAAGGAGGAATGAAAGGTAAGAAGGAGGAAGGAAATCCTTAGGGGAAACGTAAATGATTCGCCACGCCAAGGAGGAAAGAAAGGTAGGAAGAAGGAAAGGAAATCCTTAGGGGCAACGTAAATGATTCGCCACGCCAAGGAGGAAAGAAAGGTAGGAAGAAGGAAAGGAAATCCTTAGGGGCAACGTAAATGATTCGCCACGCCAAGGAGGAAAGAAAGGTAAGAAGGAGGAAGGAAATCTTTAGGGGCAACGTAAATGATTCGCCACGCCAAGGAGGAATGAAAGGTAAGAAGGAGGAAAGGAAATCCTTAGGGGCAACGTAAATGATTCGCCACGCCAAGGAGCAAAGAAAGGTAGGAAGAAGGAAAGGAAATCCTTAGGGGCAACGTAAATGATTCGCCACGCCAAGGATGAATGAAAGGTAAGGAGGAGGAAGGAAATCCTTAGGGGCAACGTAAATGATTCGCCACGCCAAGGAGGAATGAAAGGTAAGAAGGAGGAAGGAAATCCTTAGGGGCAACGTAAATGAATCGCCACGCCAAGGAGCAAAGAAAGGTAGGAAGAAGGAAAGGAAATCCTTAGGGGCAACGTAAATGATTCGCCACGCCAAGGATGAATGAAAGGTAAGGAGGAGGAAGGAAATCCTTAGGGGCAACGTAAATGATTCGCCACGCCAAGGAGGAATGAAAGGCAAGAAGGAGGAAGGAAATCCTTAGGGGCAACGTAAATCATTCGCCACGCCAAGGAGGAAAGAAAGGTAGGAAGAAGGAAAGGAAATCCTTAGGGGCAACGTAAATGATTCGCCACGCCAAGGATGAATGAAAGGTAAGAAGGAGCAAGGATATCCTTAGGGGCAACGTAAATGATTCGCCACGCCAAGGAGGAAAGAAAGGTAGGAAGAAGGAAAGGAAATCCTTAGGGGCAACGTAAATGATTCGCCACGCCAAGGAGGAAAGAAAGGTAGGAAGAAGGAAAGGAAATCCTTAGGGGCAACGTAAATGATTAGCCACGCCAAGGAGGAGAGAAAGGTAGGAAGAAGGAAAGGAAATCCTTAGGGGCAACGTAAATGATTCGCCACGCCAAGGAGGAAAGAAAGGTAGGAAGAAGGAAAGGAAATCCTTAGGGGCAACGCAAATGATTCGCCACGCCAAGGAGGAAAGAAGGGTAAGAAGGAGGAAGGAAATCCTTAGGGGCAACGTAAATGATTCGCCGCGCCAAGGAGGAATGAAAGTATGAAGGAGGAAAGGAAATCCTTAGGGGCAACGTAAATGATTCGCCACGCCAAGGGGGAAAGAAAGGTAGGAAGAAGGAAAGGAAATCCTTAGGGGCAACGTAAATGATTCGCCACGCCAAGGAGGAATGAAAGGTAAGAAGGAGGAAGGAAATCCTTAGGGGCAACGTAAATGATTCGCCACGCCAAGGAGGAAAGAAAGGTAGGAAGAAGGAAAGGAAATCCTTAGGGGCAACGCAAATGATTCGCCACGCCAAGGAGGATAGAAGGGTAAGAAGGAGGAAGGAAATCCTTAGGGGCAACGTAAATGATTCGCCACGTCAAGGAGGAAAGAAAGGTAAGAAGGAGGAAGGTTATCCTTAGGGGCAACGTAAATGATTCGCCACGCCAAGGAGCAAAGAAAGGTAGGAAGAAGGAAAGGAAATCCTTAGGGGCAACGTAAATGATTCGCCACGCCAAGGATGAATGAAAGGTAAGGAGGAGGAAGGAAATCCTTAGGGGCAACGTAAATGATTCGCCACGCCAAGGAGGAGTGAAAGGTAAGAAGGAGGAAGGAAATCCTTAGGGGCAACGTAAATCATTCGCCACGCCAAGGAGGAAAGAAAGGTAGGAAGAAGGAAAGGAAATCCTTAGGGGCAACGTAAATGATTCGCCACGCCAAGGAGGAATGAAAGGTAAGAAGGAGGAAGGAAATCCTTAGGGGCAACGTAAATGATTCGCCACGCCAAGGAGGAAAGAAAGGTAGGAAGAAGGAAAGGAAATCCTTAGGGGCAACGTAAATGATTCGCCACGCCAAGGAGGAAAGAAAGGTAGTAAGAAGGAAAGGAAATCCTTAGGGGCAACGTAAATGATTCGCCACGCCAAGGAGGAAAGAAAGGTAAGAAGGAGGAAGGAAATCTTTAGGGGCAACGTAAATGATTCGCCACGCCAAGGAGGAATGAAAGGTAAGAAGGAGGAAAGGAAATCCTTAGGGGCAACGTAAATGATTCGCCACGCCAAGGAGCAAAGAAAGGTAGGAAGAAGGAAAGGAAATCCTTAGGGGCAACGTAAATGATTCGCCACGCCAAGGATGAATGAAAGGTAAGGAGGAGGAAGGAAATCCTTAGGGGCAACGTAAATGATTCGCCACGCCAAGGAGGAATGAAAGGTAAGAAGGAGGAGGGAAATCTTTAGGGGCAACGTAAATGATTCGCCACGCCAAGGAGGAATGAAAGGTAAGAAGGAGGAAAGGAAATCCTTAGGGGCAACGTAAATGATTCGCCACGCCAAGGAGCAAAGAAAGGTAGGAAGAAGGAAAGGAAATCCTTAGGGGCAACGTAAATGATTCGCCACGCCAAGGATGAATGAAAGGTAAGGAGGAGGAAGGAAATCCTTAGGGGCAACGTAAATGATTCGCCACGCCAAGGAGGAATGAAAGGTAAGAAGGAGGAAGGAAATCCTTAGGGGCAACGTAAATGAATCGCCAAGCCAAGGAGCAAAGAAAGGTAGGAAGAAGGAAAGGAAATCCTTAGGGGCAACGTAAATGATTCGCCACGCCAAGGAGGAATGAAAGGTAAGAAGAAGGAAAGGAAATCCTTAGGGGCAACGTAAATGATTTGCCACGCCAAGGAGGAAAGAAAGGTAGGAAGAAGGAAAGGAAATCCTGAGGGGCAACGTAAATGATTCGCCACGCCAAGGATGAATGAAAGGTAAGGAGGAGGAAGGAAATCCTTAGGGGCAACGTAAATGATTCGCCACGCCAAGGAGGAATGAAAGGTAAGAAGGAGGAAGGAAATCTTTAGGGGCAACGTAAATGATTCGCCACGCCAAGGAGGAAAGGAAATCCTTAGGGGCAACGTAAATGAATCGCCAAGCCAAGGAGCAAAGAAAGGTAGGAAGAAGGAAAGGAAATCCTTAGGGGCAACGTAAATGATTCGCCACGCCAAGGAGGAATGAAAGGTAAGAAGAAGGAAAGGAAATCCTTAGGGGCAACGTAAATGATTCGCCACGCCAAGGAGGAATGAAAGGTAGGAAGAAGGAAAGGAAATCCTTAGGGGCAACGTAAATGATTTGCCACGCCAAGGAGGAAAGAAAGGTAGGAAGAAGGAAAGGAAATCCTTAGGGGCAACGTAAATGATTCGCCACGCCAAGGATGAATGAAAGGTAAGGAGGAGGAAGGAAATCCTTAGGGGCAACGTAAATGATTCGCCACGCCAAGGAGGAATGAAAGGTAAGAAGGAGGAAGGAAATCTTTAGGGGCAACGTAAATGATTCGCCACGCCAAGGAGGAAAGGAAATCCTTAGGGGCAACGTAAATGATTCGCCACGCCAAGGAGCAAAGAAAGGTAGGAAGAAGGAAAGGAAATCCTTAGGGGCAACGTAAATGATTCGCCACGCCAAGGATGAATGAAAGGTAAGGAGGAGGAAGGAAATCCTTAGGGGCAACGTAAATGATTCGCCACGCCAAGGAGGAATGAAAGGTAAGAAGGAGGAAGGAAATCCTTAGGGGCAACGTAAATGAATCGCCAAGCCAAGGAGCAAAGAAAGGTAGGAAGAAGGAAAGGAAATCCTTAGGGGCAACGTAAATGATTCGCCACGCCAAGGAGGAATGAAAGGTAAGAAGAAGGAAAGGAAATCCTTAGGGGCAACGTAAATGATTCGCCACGCCAAGGAGGAATGAAAGGTAGGAAGAAGGAAAGGAAATCCTTAGGGGCAACGTAAATGATTTGCCACGCCAAGGAGGAAAGAAAGGTAGGAAGAAGGAAAGGAAATCCTTAGGGGCAACGTAAATGATTCGCCACGCCAAGGATGAATGAAAGGTAAGGAGGAGGAAGGAAATCCTTAGGGGCAACGTAAATGATTCGCCACGCCAAGGAGGAATGAAAGGTAAGAAGGAGGAAGGAAATCTTTAGGGGCAACGTAAATGATTCGCCACGCCAAGGAGGAAAGGAAATCCTTAGGGGCAACGTAAATGATTCGCCACGCCAAGGAGCAAAGAAAGGTAGGAAGAAGGAAAGGAAATCCTTAGGGGCAACGTAAATGATTCGCCACGCCAAGGATGAATGAAAGGTAAGGAGGAGGAAGGAAATCCTTAGGGGCAACGTAAATGATTCGCCACGCCAAGGAGGAATGAAAGGTAAGAAGGAGGAAGGAAATCCTTAGGGGCAACGTAAATGAATCGCCAAGCCAAGGAGCAAAGAAAGGTAGGAAGAAGGAAAGGAAATCCTTAGGGGCAACGTAAATGATTCGCCACGCCAAGGATGAATGAAAGGTAAGGAGGAGGAAGGAAATCCTTAGGGGCAACGTAAATGATTCGCCACGCCAAGGAGGAATGAAAGGCAAGAAGGAGGAAGGAAATCCTTAGGGGCAACGTAAATCATTCGCCACGCCAAGGAGGAAAGAAAGGTAGGAAGAAGGAAAGGAAATCCTTAGGGGCAACGTAAATGATTCGCCACGCCAAGGATGAATGAAAGGTAAGAAGGAGCAAGGAAATCCTTAGGGGCAACGTAAATGATTCGCCACGCCAAGGAGGAAAGAGTGGTAGGAAGAAGGAAAGGAAATCCTTAGGGGCAACGTAAATGATTCGCCACGCCAAGGAGGAATGAAAGGTAAGAAGGAGCAAGGAAATCCTTAGGGGCAACGTAAATGATTCGCCACGCCAAGGAGGAAAGAAAGGTAAGAAGGAGGAAGGAAATCTTTAGGGGCAACGTAAATGATTCGCCACGCCAAGGAGGAATGAAAGGTAAGAAGGAGGAAATGAAATCCTTAGGGGCAACGTAAATGATTCGCCACGCCAATGAGCAAAGAAAGGTAGGAAGAAGGAAAGGAAATCCTTAGGGGCAACGTAAATGATTTGCCACGCCAAGGATGAATGAAAGGTAAGAAGGAGGAAGGAAATCCTTAGGGGCAACGTAAATGATTCGCCACGCCAAGGAGGAATGAAAGGTAACAAGGAGGAAGGAAATCCTTAGGGGCAACGTAAATCATTCGCCACGTCAAGGAGGAAAGAAAGGTAGGAAGAAGGAAAGGAAATCCTTAGGGGCAACGTAAATGATTCGCCACGCCAAGGATGAATGAAAGGTAAGAAGGAGGAAGGAAATCCTTAGGGGCAACGTAAATGATTCGCCATGCCAAGGAGGAAAGAAAGGTAGGAAGAAGGAAAGGAAATCCTTAGGGGCAACGCAAATGATTCGCCACGCCAAGGAGGAAAGAAGGGTAAGAAGGAGGAAGGAAATCCTTAGGGGCAACGTAAATGATTCGCCACGCCAAGGAGGAATGAAAGGTATGAAGGAGGAAAGGAAATCCTTAGGGGCAACGTAAATGATTCGCCACGCCAAGGGGGAAAGAAAGGTAGGAAGAAGGAAAGGAAATCCTTAGGGGCAACGTAAATGATTCGCCACGCCAAGGAGGAATGAAAGGTAAGAAGGAGGAAGGAAATCCTTAGGGGCAACGTAAATGATTCGCCACGCCAAGGAGGAAAGAAAGGTAGGAAGAAGGAAAGGAAATTCTTAGGGGCAACGTAAATGATTCGCCACGCCAAGGATGAATGAAAGGTAAGAAGGAGGAAGGAAATCCTTAGGGGCAACGTAAATGATTCGCCACGACAAGGAGGAATGAAAGGTAAGAAGGAGGAAGGAAATCCTTAGGGGCAACGTAAATGATTCGCCACGCCAAGGAGGAAAGAAAGGTTGGAAGAAGGAAAGGAAATCCTTAGGGGCAACGTAAATGATTCGCCACGGCAAGGATGAATGAAAGGTAGGAAGAAGGAAAGGAAATTCTTAGGGGCAACGTAAATGATTCGCCACGCCAAGGATGAATGAAAGGTAAGAAGGAGGAAGGAAATCCTTAGGGGCAACGTAAATGATTCGCCACGCCAAGGAGGAATGAAAGGTAAGAAGGAGGAAGGAAATCCTTAGGGGCAACGTAAATGATTCGCCACGCCAAGGAGGAAAGAAAGGTAGGAAGAAGGAAAGGAAATCCTTAGGGGCAACGAAAATGATTCGCCACGCCAAGGATGAATGAAAGGTAAGAAGGAGGAAGGAAATCCTTAGGGGCAACGTAAATGATTCGCCACGCCAAGGAGGAATGAAAGGTAAGAAGGAGCAAGGAAATCCTTAGGGGCAACGTAAATGATTCGCCACGCCAAGGATGAATGAAAGGTAAGAAGGAGGAAGGAAACCCTTAGGGGCAACGTAAATGATTCGCCACGCCAAGGAGGAAAGAAAGGTAGGAAGAAGGAAAGGAAATCCTTAGGGGCAACGTAAATGATTCGCCACGCCAAGGATGAATGAAAGGTAAGAAGGAGGAAGGAAACCCTTAGGGGCAACGTAAATGATTCGCCACGCCAAGGATGAATGAAAGGTAAGGAGGAGGAAGGAAATCCTTAGGGGCAACGTAAATGATTCGCCACGCCAAGGAGGAATGAAAGGTAAGAAGGAGGAAGGAAATCTTTAGGGGCAACGTAAATGATTCGCCACGCCAAGGAGGAATGAAAGGTAAGAAGGAGGAAAGGAAATCCTTAGGGGCAACGTAAATGATTCGCCACGCCAAGGAGCAAAGAAAGGTAGGAAGAAGGAAAGGAAATCCTTAGGGGCAACGTAAATGATTAGCCACGCCAAGGAGGAGAGAAAGGTAGGAAGAAGGAAAGGAAATCCTTAGGGGCAACGTAAATGATTCGCCACGCCAAGGAGGAAAGAAAGGTAGGAAGAAGGAAAGGAAATCCTTAGGGGCAACGTAAATGATTCGCCACGCCAAGGAGGAAAGAGTGGTAGGAAGAAGGAAAGGAAATCCTTAGGGGCAACGTAAATGATTCGCCACGCCAAGGAGGAATGAAAGGTAAGAAGGAGGAAGGAAATCCTTAGGGGCAACGTAAATCATTCGCCACGCCAAGGAGGAAAGAAAGGTAAGAAGGAGGAAGGAAATCTTTAGGGGCAACGTAAATGATTCGCCACGCCAAGGAGGAATGAAAGGTAAGAAGGAGGAAATGAAATCCTTAGGGGCAACGTAAATGATTCGCCACGCCAATGAGCAAAGAAAGGTAGGAAGAAGGAAAGGAAATCCTTAGGGGCAACGTAAATGATTTGCCACGCCAAGGATGAATGAAAGGTAAGAAGGAGGAAGGAAATCCTTAGGGGCAACGTAAATGATTCGCCACGCCAAGGAGGAATGAAAGGTAAGAAGGAGGAAGGAAATCCTTAGGGGCAACGTAAATCATTCGCCACGTCAAGGAGGAAAGAAAGGTAGGAAGAAGGAAAGGAAATCCTTAGGGGCAACGTAAATGATTCGCCACGCCAAGGATGAATGAAAGGTAAGAAGGAGGAAGGAAATCCTTAGGGGCAACGTAAATGATTCGCCATGCCAAGGAGGAAAGAAAGGTAGGAAGAAGGAAAGGAAATCCTTAGGGGCAACGCAAATGATTCGCCACGCCAAGGAGGAAAGAAGGGTAAGAAGGAGGAAGGAAATCCTTAGGGGCAACGTAAATGATTCGCCACGCCAAGGAGGAATGAAAGGTATG
This sequence comes from Nomada ferruginata, assembly GCA_963583965.1. Taxonomy (NCBI): domain Eukaryota; kingdom Metazoa; phylum Arthropoda; class Insecta; order Hymenoptera; family Apidae; genus Nomada; species Nomada ferruginata. The sequence continues at coordinate 5,203,459 of OY757218.1, forward strand.
AAGGAGGAAAGGAAATCCTTAGGGGCAACGTAAATGATTCGCCACGCCAAGGGGGAAAGAAAGGTAGGAAGAAGGAAAGGAAATCCTTAGGGGCAACGTAAATGATTCGCCACGCCAAGGAGGAATGAAAGGTAAGAAGGAGAAGGAAATCCTTAGGGGCAACGTAAATGATTCGCCACGCCAAGGAGGAAAGAAAGGTAGGAAGAAGGAAAGGAAATTCTTAAGGGCAACGTAAATGATTCGCCACGCCAAGGATGAATGAAAGGTAAGAAGGAGGAAGGAAATCCTTAGGGGCAACGTAAATGATTCGCCACGACAAGGAGGAATGAAAGGTAAGAAGGAGGAAGGAAATCCTTAGGGTCAACGTAAATGATTCGCCACGCCAAGGAGGAAAGAAAGGTTGGAAGAAGGAAAGGAAATCCTTAGGGGCAACGTAAATGATTCGCCACGGCAAGGATGAATGAAAGGTAGGAAGAAGGAAAGGAAATTCTTAGGGGCAACGTAAATGATTCGCCACGCCAAGGATGAATGAAAGGTAAGAAGGAGGAAGGAAATCCTTAGGGGCAACGTAAATGATTCGCCACGCCAAGGAGGAATGAAAGGTAAGAAGGAGGAAGGAAATCCTTAGGGGCAACGTAAATGATTCGCCACGCCAAGGAGGAAAGAAAGGTAGGAAGAAGGAAAGGAAATCCTTAGGGGCAACGTAAATGATTCGCCACGCCAAGGATGAATGAAAGGTAAGAAGGAGGAAGGAAATCCTTAGGGGCAACGTAAATGATTCGCCACGCCAAGGAGGAATGAAAGGTAAGAAGGAGCAAGGAAATCCTTAGGGGCAACGTAAATGATTCGCCACGCCAAGGATGAATGAAAGGTAAGAAGGAGGAAGGAAACCCTTAGGGGCAACGTAAATGATTCGCCACGCCAAGGAGGAAAGAAAGGTAGGAAGAAGGAAAGGAAATCCTTAGGGGCAACGTAAATGATTCGCCACGCCAAGGATGAATGAAAGGTAAGAAGGAGGAAGGAAACCCTTAGGGGCAACGTAAATGATTCGCCACGCCAAGGAGGAAAGAAAGGTAGGAAGAAGGAAAGGAAATCCTTAGGGGCAACGTAAATGATTCGCAGCGCCAAGGAGGAAAGAAAGGTAGGAAGAAGGAAAGGAAATCCTTAGGGGCAACGTAAATGATTTGCCACACCAAGGGGGGGTGAAAGGTAAGAAGGAGGAAAGGAAATCCTTAGGGCCAACGTAAATGATTCGCCACGCCAAGGAGGAAAGAAAGGTAGGAAGAAGGAAAGGAAATCCTTAGGGGCAACGTAAATGATTCGCCACGCCAAGGAGGAATGAAAGGTAAGAAGGAGGAAGGAAATCCTTAGGGGCAACGTAAATCATTAGCCACGCCAAGGAGGAAAGAAAGGTAGGAAGAAGGAAAGGAAATCCTTAGGGGTAACGTAAATGATTCGCCACGCCAAGGATGAATGAAAGGTAAGAAGGAGGAAGGAAATCCTTAGGGGCAACGTAAATGATTCGCCACGCCAAGGATGAATGAAAGGTAAGAAGGAGGAAGGAAATCTTTAGGGGCAACGTAAATGATTCGCCACGCCAAGGAGGAATGAAAGGTAAGAAGGAGGAAGGAAATCCTTAGGGGCAACGTAAATCATTCGCCACGCCAAGGAGGAAAGAAAGGTAGGAAGAAGGAAAGGAAATCCTTAGGGGCAACGTAAATGATTCGCCACGCCAAGGATGAATGAAAGGTAAGAAGGAGGAAGGAAATCCTTAGGGGCAACGTAAATGATTCGCCATGCCAAGGAGGAAAGAAAGGTAGGAAGAAGGAAAGGAAATCCATAGGGGCAACGCAAATGATTCGCCACGCCAAGGAGGAAACAAGGGTAAGAAGGAGGAAGGAAATCCTTAGGGGCAACGTAAATGATTCGCCACGCCAAGGAGGAAAGAAAGGTAAGAAGGAGGAAAGAAATCCTTCGGGGCAACGTAAATGATTCGGCACGCCAAGGAGCAAAGAAAGGTAGGAAGAAGGAAAGAAAATCCTTAGGGGCAACGTAAATGATTCGCCACGCCAAGGAGGAAAGATAGGTATGAAGAAGGAAAGGAATTCCATAGGGGCAACGTAAATGATTCCCCACGCCAAGGAGGAATGAAAGGTAAGAAGGAGGAAGGAAATCCTTAGGGGCAACGTAAATGATTCGCGACGCCAAGGAGGAAAGAAAGGTAGGAAGAAGGAAAGGAAAAACTTAGGGGCAACGCAAATGATTCGCCACGCCAAGGAGGAAAGAAAGGTAGGAAGAAGGGGGAAGGAAATCCTTCGGGGCAACGTAAATGATTCGGCACGCCAAGGAGCAAAGAAAGGTAGGAAGAAGGAAAGAAAATCCTTAGGGGCAACGTAAATGATTCGCCACGCCAAGGAGGAAAGATAGGTATGAAGAAGGAAAGGAATTCCATAGGGGCAACGTAAATGATTCGCCACGCCAAGGAGGAATGAAAGGTAAGAAGGAGGAAGGAAATCCTTAGGGGCAACGTAAATGATTCGCGACGCCAAGGAGGAAAGAAAGGTAGGAAGAAGGAAAGGAAATCCTTAGGGGCAACGCAAATGATTCGCCACGCCAAGGAGGAAAGAAAGGTAGGAAGAAGGGGGAAGGAAATTCTTAGGGGCAACGTAAATGATTCGCCACGCCAAGGAGGAAAGAAAGGTAGGAAGAAGGAAAGGAAATCCTTAGGGGCAACGTAAATGATTCGCCACGCCAAGGAGAAAAGAAAGGTAGGAAGAAGGAAAGGAAATCCTTAGGGGCGAAGTAAATGATTCGCCACGACAAGGAGGAATGAAAGGTAGGAAGAAGGAAAGGAAATCCTTAGGGGCAACGTAAATGATTCGCCACGCCAAGGATGAATGAAAGGTAAGAAGGAGGAAGGAAATCCTTAGGGGCAACGTAAATGATTCGCCACGCCAAGGAGGAAAGAAAGGTTGGAAGAAGGAAAGGAAATCCTTAGGGGCAACGTAAATGATTCGCCACGCCAAGGAGGAAAGAAAGGTAGGAAGAAGGAAAGGAAATCCTTAGGGGCGAAGTAAATGATTCGCCACGACAAGGAGGAATGAAAGGTAGGAAGAAGGAAAGGAAATCCTTAGGGGCAACGTAAATGATTCGCCACGCCAAGGAGGAAAGAAAGGTAGGAAGAGGGAAAGGAAATCCTTAGGGGCAACGTAAATGATTCGCCACGCCAAGGATGAATGAAAGGTAAGAAGGAGGAAGGAAACCCTCAGGGGCAACGTAAATGATTCGCCACGCCAAGGATGAATGAAAGGTAAGAAGGAGGAAGGAAACCCTTAGGGGCAACGTAAATGATTCGCCACGCCAAGGAGGAAAGAAAGGTAGGAAGAGGGAAAGGAAATCCTTAGGGGCAACGTAAATGATTCGCCACGCCAAGGAGGAAAGAAAGGTAGGAAGAAGGAAAGGAAATCCTTAGGGGCAACGTAAATGATTTGCCACGCCAAGGGGGAATGAAAGGTAAGAAGGAGGAAAGGAAATCCTTAGGGCCAACGTAAATGATTCGCCACGCCAAGGAGGAAAGAAAGGTAGGAAGAAGGAAAGGAAATCCTTAGGGGCGACGTAAATGATTCGCCACGCCAAGGAGGAATGAAAGGTAAGAAGGAGGAAGGAAATCCTTAGGGGCAACGTAAATCATTAGCCACGCCAAGGAGGAAAGAAAGGTAGGAAGAAGGAAAGGAAATCCTTAGGGGTAACGTAAATGATTCGCCACGCCAAGGATGAATGAAAGGTAAGAAGGAGGAAGGAAATCCTTAGGGGCAACGTAAATGATTCGCCACGCCAAGGATGAATGAAAGGTAAGAAGGAGCAAGGAAATCCATAGGGGCAACGTAAATGATTCGCCACGCCAAGGATGAATGAAAGGTAAGAAGGAGGAAAGGAAATCCTTAGGGGCAACGTAAATGATTCGCCACGCCAAGGATGAATGAAAGGTAAGAAGGAGGAAAGGAAATCCTTAGGGGCAACGTAAATGATTCGCCACGCCAAGGAGGAATGAAAGGTACGAAGGAGGAAGGAAATCCTTAGGGGCAACGTAAATGATTCGCCACGCCAAGGAGGAAAGAAAGGTAGGAAGAAGGAAAGAAAATCCTTAGGGGCAACGTAAATGATTCGCCACACCAAGGAGGAAAGAAAGGTAGGAAGAAGGAAAGGAAATCCTTAGGGGCAACGTAAATGATTCGCCACGCCAAGGAGGAAAGAAAGGTAAGAAGGAGGAAGGAAATCTTTAGGGGCAACGTAAATGATTCGCCACGCCAAGGAGGAATGAAAGGTAAGAAGGAGGAAAGGAAATCCTTAGGGGCAACGTAAATGATTCGCCACGCCAAGGAGGAAAGAAAGGTAGGAAGAAGGAAAGGAAATCCTTAGGGGCAACGTAAATGATTCGCTACGCCAAGGAGGAAAGAAAGGTAGGAAGAAAGAAAGGAAATCCTTAGGGGCAACGTAAATGATTCGCCACGCCAAGGAGGAAAGAAAGGTAGGAAGAAGGAAAGGAAATCCTTAGGGGCAACGTAAATGATTCGCCACGCCAAGGCGGAAAGAAAGGTAAGAAGGAGGAAGGAAATCTTTAGGGGCAACGTAAATGATTCGCCACGCCAAGGAGGAATGAAAGGTAAGAAGGAGGAAGGAAATCCTTAGGGGCAACGTAAATGATTCGCCACGCCAAGGATGAATGAAAGGTAAGAAGGAGGAAGGAAATCCTTAGGGGCAACGTAAATGATTCGCCATGCCAAGGAGGAAAGAAAGGTAGGAAGAAGGAAAGGAAATCCATAGGGGCAACGCAAATGATTCGCCACGCCAAGGAGGAAACAAGGGTAAGAAGGAGGAAGGAAATCCTTAGGGGCAACGTAAATGATTCGCCACGCCAAGGAGGAAAGAAAGGTAAGAAGGAGGAAAGAAATCCTTCGGGGCAACGTAAATGATTCGGCACGCCAAGGAGCAAAGAAAGGTAGGAAGAAGGAAAGAAAATCCTTAGGGGCAACGTAAATGATTCGCCACGCCAAGGAGGAAAGATAGGTATGAAGAAGGAAAGGAATTCCATAGGGGCAACGTAAATGATTCGCCACGCCAAGGAGGAATGAAAGGTAAGAAGGAGGAAGGAAATCCTTAGGGGCAACGTAAATGATTCGCCACGCCAAGGATGAATGAAAGGTAAGAAGGAGGAAGGAAACCCTTAGGGGCAACGTAAATGATTCGCCCCGCCAAGGATGAATGAAAGGTAAGGAGGAGGAAGGAAATCCTTAGGGGCAACGTAAATGATTCGCCACGCCAAGGAGGAATGAAAGGTAAGAAGGAGGAAGGAAATCTTTAGGGGCAACGTAAATGATTCGCCACGCCAAGGAGGAATGAAAGGTAAGAAGGAGGAAAGGAAATCCTTAGGGGCAACGTAAATGATTCGCCACGCCAAGGAGCAAAGAAAGGTAGGAAGAAGGAAAGGAAATCCTTAGGGGCAACGTAAATGATTAGCCACGCCAAGGAGGAGAGAAAGGTAGGAAGAAGGAAAGGAAATCCTTAGGGGCAACGTAAATGATTCGCCACGCCAAGGAGGAAAGAAAGGTAGGAAGAAGGAAAGGAAATCCTTAGGGGCAACGTAAATGATTCGCCACGCCAAGGAGGAAAGAGTGGTAGGAAGAAGGAAAGGAAATCCTTAGGGGCAACGTAAATGATTCGCCACGCCAAGGAGGAATGAAAGGTAAGAAGGAGGAAGGAAATCCTTAGGGGCAACGTAAATCATTCGCCACGCCAAGGAGGAAAGAAAGGTAAGAAGGAGGAAGGAAATCCTTAGGGGCAACGCAAATGATTCGCCACGCCAAGGAGGAAAGAAAGGTAGGAAGAAGGGGGAAGGAAATTCTTAGGGGCAACGTAAATGATTCGCCACGCCAAGGAGGAAAGAAAGGTAGGAAGAAGGAAAGGAAATCCTTAGGGGCAACGTAAATGATTCGCCACGCCAAGGAGGAAAGAAAGGTAGGAAGAAGGAAAGGAAATCCTTAGGGGCGAAGTAAATGATTCGCCACGACAAGGAGGAATGAAAGGTAGGAAGAAGGAAAGGAAATCCTTAGGGGCAACGTAAATGATTCGCCACGCCAAGGATGAATGAAAGGTAAGAAGGAGGAAGGAAATCCTTAGGGGCAACGTAAATGATTCGCCACGCCAAGGAGGAATGAAAGGTACGAAGGAGGAAGGAAATCCTTAGGGGCAACGTAAATGATTCGCCACGCCAAGGAGGAAAGAAAGGTAGGAAGAAGGAAAGGAAATCCTTAGGGGCAACGTAAATGATTCGCCACGCCAAGGAGGAAAGAAAGGTAGGAAGAAGGAAAGGAAATCCTTAGGGGCAACGTAAATGATTTGCCACGCCAAGGGGGGATGAAAGGTAAGAAGGAGGAAAGGAAATCCTTAGGGCCAACGTAAATGATTCGCCACGCCAAGGAGGAAAGAAAGGTAGGAAGAAGGAAAGGAAATCCTTAGGGGCAACGTAAATGATTCGCCACGCCAAGGAGGAATGAAAGGTAAGAAGGAGGAAGGAAATCCTTAGGGGCAACGTAAATCATTAGCCACGCCAAGGAGGAAAGAAAGGTAGGAAGAAGGAAAGGAAATCCTTAGGGGTAACGTAAATGATTCGCCACGCCAAGGATGAATGAAAGGTAAGAAGGAGGAAGGAAATCCTTAGGGGCAACGTAAATGATTCGCCACGCCAAGGATGAATGAAAGGTAAGAAGGAGCAAGGAAATCCATAGGGGCAACGTAAATGATTCGCCACGCCAAGGATGAATGAAAGGTAAGAAGGAGGAAAGGAAATCCTTAGGGGCAACGTAAATGATTCGCCACGCCAAGGATGAATGAAAGGTAAGAAGGAGGAAAGGAAATCCTTAGGGGCAACGTAAATGATTCGCCACGCCAAGGAGGAATGAAAGGTACGAAGGAGGAAGGAAATCCTTAGGGGCAACGTAAATGATTCGCCACGCCAAGGAGGAAAGAAAGGTAGGAAGAAGGAAAGAAAATCCTTAGGGGCAACGTAAATGATTCGCCACACCAAGGAGGAAAGAAAGGTAGGAAGAAGGAAAGGAAATCCTTAGGGGCAACGTAAATGATTCGCCACGCCAAGGAGGAAAGAAAGGTAAGAAGGAGGAAGGAAATCTTTAGGGGCAACGTAAATGATTCGCCACGCCAAGGAGGAATGAAAGGTAAGAAGGAGGAAAGGAAATCCTTAGGGGCAACGTAAATGATTCGCCACGCCAAGGAGGAAAGAAAGGTAGGAAGAAGGAAAGGAAATCCTTAGGGGCGAAGTAAATGATTCGCCACGACAAGGAGGAATGAAAGGTAGGAAGAAGGAAAGGAAATCCTTAGGGGCAACGTAAATGATTCGCCACGCCAAGGATGAATGAAAGGTAAGAAGGAGGAAGGAAATCCTTAGGGGCAACGTAAATGATTCGCCACGCCAAGGAGGAAAGAAAGGTAAGAAGGAGGAAGGAAATCTTTAGGGGCAACGTAAATGATTCGCCACGCCAAGGAGGAATGAAAGGTAAGAAGGAGGAAGGAAATCCTTAGGGGCAACGTAAATGATTCGCCACGCCAAGGATGAATGAAAGGTAAGAAGGAGGAAGGAAATCCTTAGGGGCCACGTAAATGATTCGCCATGCCAAGGAGGAAAGAAAGGTAGGAAGAAGGAAAGGAAATCCATAGGGGCAACGCAAATGATTCGCCACGCCAAGGAGGAAACAAGGGTAAGAAGGAGGAAGGAAATCCTTAGGGGCAACGTAAATGATTCGCCACGCCAAGGATGAAAGAAAGGTAAGAAGGAGGAAAGAAATCCTTCGGGGCAACGTAAATGATTCGGCACGCCAAGGAGCAAAGAAAGGTAGGAAGAAGGAAAGAAAATCCTTAGGGGCAACGTAAATGATTCGCCACGCCAAGGAGGAAAGATAGGTATGAAGAAGGAAAGGAATTCCATAGGGGCAACGTAAATGATTCGCCACGCCAAGGAGGAATGAAAGGTAAGAAGGAGGAAGGAAATCCTTAGGGGCAACGTAAATGATTCGCGACGCCAAGGAGGAAAGAAAGGTAGGAAGAAGGAAAGGAAATCCTTAGGGGCAACGCAAATGATTCGCCACGCCAAGGAGGAAAGAAAGGTAGGAAGAAGGGGGAAGGAAATTCTTAGGGGCAACGTAAATGATTCGCCACGCCAAGGAGGAAAGAAAGGTAGGAAGAAGGAAAGGAAATCCTTAGGGGCAACGTAAATGATTCGCCACGCCAAGGAGGAAAGAAAGGTAGGAAGAAGGAAAGGAAATCCTTAGGGGCGAAGTAAATGATTCGCCACGACAAGGAGGAATGAAAGGTAGGAAGAAGGAAAGGAAATCCTTAGGGGCAACGTAAATGATTCGCCACGCCAAGGATGAATGAAAGGTAAGAAGGAGGAAGGAAATCCTTAGGGGCAACGTAAATGATTCGCCACGCCAAGGAGGAAAGAAAGGTTGGAAGAAGGAAAGGAAATCCTTAGGGGCAACGTAAATGATTCGCCACGCCAAGGAGGAATGAAAGGTAAGAAGGAGGAAGGAAATCCTTAGGGGCAACGTAAATGATTCGCCACGCCAAGGAGGAAAGAAAGGTAGGAAGAAGGAAAGGAAATTCTTAAGGGCAACGTAAATGATTCGCCACGCCAAGGATGAATGAAAGGTAAGAAGGAGGAAGGAAATCCTTAGGGGCAACGTAAATGATTCGCCACGACAAGGAGGAATGAAAGGTAAGAAGGAGGAAGGAAATCCTTAGGGGCAACGTAAATGATTCGCCACGCCAAGGAGGAAAGAAAGGTTGGAAGAAGGAAAGGAAATCCTTAGGGGCAACGTAAATGATTCGCCACGGCAAGGATGAATGAAAGGTAGGAAGAAGGAAAGGAAATTCTTAGGGGCAACGTAAATGATTCGCCACGCCAAGGATGAATGAAAGGTAAGAAGGAGGAAGGAAATCCTTAGGGGCAACGTAAATGATTCGCCACGCCAAGGAGGAATGAAAGGTAAGAAGGAGGAAGGAAATCCTTAGGGGCAACGTAAATGATTCGCCACGCCAAGGAGGAAAGAAAGGTAGGAAGAAGGAAAGGAAATCCTTAGGGGCAACGTAAATGATTCGCCACGCCAAGGATGAATGAAAGGTAAGAAGGAGGAAGGAAATCCTTAGGGGCAACGTAAATGATTCGCCACGCCAAGGAGGAATGAAAGGTAAGAAGGAGCAAGGAAATCCTTAGGGGCAACGTAAATGATTCGCCACGCCAAGGATGAATGAAAGGTAAGAAGGAGGAAGGAAACCCTTAGGGGCAACGTAAATGATTCGCCACGCCAAGGAGGAAAGAAAGGTAGGAAGAAGGAAAGGAAATCCTTAGGGGCAACGTAAATGATTCGCCACGCCAAGGATGAATGAAAGGTAAGAAGGAGGAAGGAAACCCTTAGGGGCAACGTAAATGATTCGCCACGCCAAGGAGGAAAGAAAGGTAGGAAGAAGGAAAGGAAATCCTTAGGGGCAACGTAAATGATTCGCCACGCCAAGGATGAATGAAAGGTAAGAAGGAGGAAGGAAACCCTTAGGGGCAACGTAAATGATTCGCCACGCCAAGGAGGAAAGAAAGGTAGGAAGAAGGAAAGGAAATCCTTAGGGGCAACGTAAATGATTCGCCACGCCAAGGAGGAAAGAAAGGTAGGAAGAAGGAAAGGAAATCCTTAGGGGCAACGTAAATGATTTGCCACGCCAAGGGGGGATGAAAGGTAAGAAGGAGGAAAGGAAATCCTTAGGGCCAACGTAAATGATTCGCCACGCCAAGGAGGAAAGAAAGGTAGGAAGAAGGAAAGGAAATCCTTAGGGGCAACGTAAATGATTCGCCACGCCAAGGAGGAATGAAAGGTAAGAAGGAGGAAGGAAATCCTTAGGGGCAACGTAAATCATTAGCCACGCCAAGGAGGAAAGAAAGGTAGGAAGAAGGAAAGGAAATCCTTAGGGGTAACGTAAATGATTCGCCACGCCAAGGATGAATGAAAGGTAAGAAGGAGGAAGGAAATCCTTAGGGGCAACGTAAATGATTCGCCACGCCAAGGATGAATGAAAGGTAAGAAGGAGGAAAGGAAATCCTTAGGGGCAACGTAAATGATTCGCCACGCCAAGGAGGAATGAAAGGTACGAAGGAGGAAGGAAATCCTTAGGGGCAACGTAAATGATTCGCCACGCCAAGGAGGAAAGAAAGGTAGGAAGAAGGAAAGAAAATCCTTAGGGGCAACGTAAATGATTCGCCACACCAAGGAGGAAAGAAAGGTAGGAAGAAGGAAAGGAAATCCTTAGGGGCAACGTAAATGATTCGCCACGCCAAGGAGGAAAGAAAGGTAAGAAGGAGGAAGGAAATCTTTAGGGGCAACGTAAATGATTCGCCACGCCAAGGAGGAAAGAAAGGTAGGAAGAAGGAAAGGAAATCCTTAGGGGCAACGTAAATGATTCGCTACGCCAAGGAGGAAAGAAAGGTAGGAAGAAGGAAAGGAAATCCTTAGGGGCAACGTAAATGATTCGCCACGCCAAGGAGGAAAGAAAGGTAGGAAGAAGGAAAGGAAATCCTTAGGGGCAACGTAAATGATTCGCCACGCCAAGGAGGAAAGAAAGGTAAGAAGGAGGAAGGAAATCTTTAGGGGCAACGTAAATGATTCGCCACGCCAAGGAGGAATGAAAGGTAAGAAGGAGGAAGGAAATCCTTAGGGGCAACGTAAATCATTCGCCACGCCAAGGAGGAAAGAAAGGTAGGAAGAAGGAAAGGAAATCCTTAGGGGCAACGTAAATGATTCGCCACGCCAAGGATGAATGAAAGGTAAGAAGGAGGAAGGAAATCCTTAGGGGCAACGTAAATGATTCGCCATGCCAAGGAGGAAAGAAAGGTAGGAAGAAGGAAAGGAAATCCATAGGGGCAACGCAAATGATTCGCCACGCCAAGGAGGAAACAAGGGTAAGAAGGAGGAAGGAAATCCTTAGGGGCAACGTAAATGATTCGCCACGCCAAGGAGGAAAGAAAGGTAAGAAGGAGGAAAGAAATCCTTCGGGGCAACGTAAATGATTCGGCACGCCAAGGAGCAAAGAAAGGTAGGAAGAAGGAAAGAAAATCCTTAGGGGCAACGTAAATGATTCGCCACGCCAAGGAGGAAAGATAGGTATGAAGAAGGAAAGGAATTCCATAGGGGCAACGTAAATGATTCGCCACGCCAAGGAGGAATGAAAGGTAAGAAGGAGGAAGGAAATCCTTAGGGGCAACGTAAATGATTCGCGACGCCAAGGAGGAAAGAAAGGTAGGAAGAAGGAAAGGAAAAACTTAGGGGCAACGCAAATGATTCGCCACGCCAAGGAGGAAAGAAAGGTAGGAAGAAGGGGGAAGGAAATTCTTAGGGGCAACGTAAATGATTCGCCACGCCAAGGAGGAAAGAAAGGTAGGAAGAAGGAAAGGAAATCCTTAGGGGCAACGTAAATGATTCGCCACGCCAAGGAGGAAAGAAAGGTAGGAAGAAGGAAAGGAAATCCTTAGGGGCAACGTAAATGATTTGCCACGCCAAGGGGAAATGAAAGGTAAGAAGGAGGAAAGGAAATCCTTAGGGCCAACGTAAATGATTCGCCACGCCAAGGAGGAAAGAAAGGTAGGAAGAAGGAAAGGAAATCCTTAGGGGCAACGTAAATGATTCGCCACGCCAAGGAGGAATGAAAGGTAAGAAGGAGGAAGGAAATCCTTAGGGGCAACGTAAATCATTAGCCACGCCAAGGAGGAAAGAAAGGTAGGAAGAAGGAAAGGAAATCCTTAGGGGTAACGTAAATGATTCGCCACGCCAAGGATGAATGAAAGGTAAGAAGGAGGAAGGAAATCCTTAGGGGCAACGTAAATGATTCGCCACGCCAAGGATGAATGAAAGGTAAGAAGGAGCAAGGAAATCCATAGGGGCAACGTAAATGATTCGCCACGCCAAGGATGAATGAAAGGTAAGAAGGAGGAAAGGAAATCCTTAGGGGCAACGTAAATGATTCGCCACGCCAAGGATGAATGAAAGGTAAGAAGGAGGAAAGGAAATCCTTAGGGGCAACGTAAATGATTCGCCACGCCAAGGAGGAATGAAAGGTACGAAGGAGGAAGGAAATCCTTAGGGGCAACGTAAATGATTCGCCACGCCAAGGAGGAAAGAAAGGTAGGAAGAAGGAAAGAAAATCCTTAGGGGCAACGTAAATGATTCGCCACACCAAGGAGGAAAGAAAGGTAGGAAGAAGGAAAGGAAATCCTTAGGGGCAACGTAAATGATTCGCCACGCCAAGGAGGAAAGAAAGGTAAGAAGGAGGAAGGAAATCTTTAGGGGCAACGTAAATGATTCGCCACGCCAAGGAGGAATGAAAGGTAAGAAGGAGGAAAGGAAATCCTTAGGGGCAACGTAAATGATTCGCCACGCCAAGGAGGAAAGAAAGGTAGGAAGAAGGAAAGGAAATCCTTAGGGGCAACGTAAATGATTCGCTACGCCAAGGAGGAAAGAAAGGTAGGAAGAAGGAAAGGAAATCCTTAGGGGCAACGTAAATGATTCGCCACGCCAAGGAGGAAAGAAAGGTAGGGAGAAGGAAAGGAAATCCTTAGGGGCAACGTAAATGATTCGCCACGCCAAGGAGGAAAGAAAGGTAAGAAGGAGGAAGGAAATCTTTAGGGGCAACGTAAATGATTCGCCACGCCAAGGAGGAATGAAAGGTAAGAAGGAGGAAGGAAATCCTTAGGGGCAACGTAAATGATTCGCCACGCCAAGGATGAATGAAAGGTAAGAAGGAGGAAGGAAATCCTTAGGGGCAACGTAAATGATTCGCCATGCCAAGGAGGAAAGAAAGGTAGGAAGAAGGAAAGGAAATCCATAGGGGCAACGCAAATGATTCGCCACGCCAAGGAGGAAACAAGGGTAAGAAGGAGGAAGGAAATCCTTAGGGGCAACGTAAATGATTCGCCACGCCAAGGAGGAAAGAAAGGTAAGAAGGAGGAAAGAAATCCTTCGGGGCAACGTAAATGATTCGGCACGCCAAGGAGCAAAGAAAGGTAGGAAGAAGGAAAGAAAATCCTTAGGGGCAACGTAAATGATTCGCCACGCCAAGGAGGAAAGATAGGTATGAAGAAGGAAAGGAATTCCATAGGGGCAACGTAAATGATTCGCCACGCCAAGGAGGAATGAAAGGTAAGAAGGAGGAAGGAAATCCTTAGGGGCAACGTAAATGATTCGCGACGCCAAGGAGGAAAGAAAGGTAGGAAGAAGGAAAGGAAATCCTTAGGGGCAACGCAAATGATTCGCCACGCCAAGGAGGAAAGAAAGGTAGGAAGAAGGGGGAAGGAAATTCTTAGGGGCAACGTAAATGATTCGCCACGCCAAGGAGGAAAGAAAGGTAGGAAGAAGGAAAGGAAATCCTTAGGGGCAACGTAAATGATTCGCCACGCCAAGGAGAAAAGAAAGGTAGGAAGAAGGAAAGGAAATCCTTAGGGGCGAAGTAAATGATTCGCCACGACAAGGAGGAATGAAAGGTAGGAAGAAGGAAAGGAAATCCTTAGGGGCAACGTAAATGATTCGCCACGCCAAGGATGAATGAAAGGTAAGAAGGAGGAAGGAAATCCTTAGGGGCAACGTAAATGATTCGCCACGCCAAGGAGGAAAGAAAGGTTGGAAGAAGGAAAGGAAATCCTTAGGGGCAACGTAAATGATTCGCCACGCCAAGGAGGAAAGAAAGGTAGGAAGAAGGAAAGGAAATCCTTAGGGGCGAAGTAAATGATTCGCCACGACAAGGAGGAATGAAAGGTAGGAAGAAGGAAAGGAAATCCTTAGGGGCAACGTAAATGATTCGCCACGCCAAGGATGAATGATAGGTAAGAAGGAGGAAGGAAATCCTTAGGGGCAACGTAAATGATTCGCCACGCCAAGGAGGAATGAAAGGTAAGAAGGAGCAAGGAAATCCTTAGGGGCAACGTAAATGATTCGCCACGCCAAGGATGAATGAAAGGTAAGAAGGAGGAAGGAAACCCTCAGGGGCAACGTAAATGATTCGCCACGCCAAGGATGAATGAAAGGTAAGAAGGAGGAAGGAAACCCTTAGGGGCAACGTAAATGATTCGCCACGCCAAGGAGGAAAGAAAGGTAGGAAGAGGGAAAGGAAATCCTTAGGGGCAACGTAAATGATTCGCCACGCCAAGGAGGAAAGAAAGGTAGGAAGAAGGAAAGGAAATCCTTAGGGGCAACGTAAATGATTTGCCACGCCAAGGGGGAATGAAAGGTAAGAAGGAGGAAAGGAAATCCTTAGGGCCAACGTAAATGATTCGCCACGCCAAGGAGGAAAGAAAGGTAGGAAGAAGGAAAGGAAATCCTTAGGGGCGACGTAAATGATTCGCCACGCCAAGGAGGAATGAAAGGTAAGAAGGAGGAAGGAAATCCTTAGGGGCAACGTAAATCATTAGCCACGCCAAGGAGGAAAGAAAGGTAGGAAGAAGGAAAGGAAATCCTTAGGGGTAACGTAAATGATTCGCCACGCCAAGGATGAATGAAAGGTAAGAAGGAGGAAGGAAATCCTTAGGGGCAACGTAAATGATTCGCCACGCCAAGGATGAATGAAAGGTAAGAAGGAGCAAGGAAATCCATAGGGGCAACGTAAATGATTCGCCACGCCAAGGATGAATGAAAGGTAAGAAGGAGGAAAGGAAATCCTTAGGGGCAACGTAAATGATTCGCCACGCCAAGGATGAATGAAAGGTAAGAAGGAGGAAAGGAAATCCTTAGGGGCAACGTAAATGATTCGCCACGCCAAGGAGGAATGAAAGGTACGAAGGAGGAAGGAAATCCTTAGGGGCAACGTAAATGATTCGCCACGCCAAGGAGGAAAGAAAGGTAGGAAGAAGGAAAGGAAATCCTTAGGGGCAACGTAAATGATTCGCTACGCCAAGGAGGAAAGAAAGGTAGGAAGAAGGAAAGGAAATCCTTAGGGGCAACGTAAATGATTCGCCACGCCAAGGAGGAAAGAAAGGTAGGAAGAAGGAAAGGAAATCCTTAGGGGCAACGTAAATGATTCGCCACGCCAAGGAGGAAAGAAAGGTAAGAAGGAGGAAGGAAATCTTTAGGGGCAACGTAAATGATTCGCCACGCCAAGGAGGAATGAAAGGTAAGAAGGAGGAAGGAAATCCTTAGGGGCAACGTAAATGATTCGCCACGCCAAGGATGAATGAAAGGTAAGAAGGAGGAAGGAAATCCTTAGGGGCAACGTAAATGATTCGCCATGCCAAGGAGGAAAGAAAGGTAGGAAGAAGGAAAGGAAATCCATAGGGGCAACGCAAATGATTCGCCACGCCAAGGAGGAAACAAGGGTAAGAAGGAGGAAGGAAATCCTTAGGGGCAACGTAAATGATTCGCCACGCCAAGGAGGAAAGAAAGGTAAGAAGGAGGAAAGAAATCCTTCGGGGCAACGTAAATGATTCGGCACGCCAAGGAGCAAAGAAAGGTAGGAAGAAGGAAAGAAAATCCTTAGGGGCAACGTAAATGATTCGCCACGCCAAGGAGGAAAGATAGGTATGAAGAAGGAAAGGAATTCCATAGGGGCAACGTAAATGATTCGCCACGCCAAGGAGGAATGAAAGGTAAGAAGGAGGAAGGAAATCCTTAGGGGCAACGTAAATGATTCGCGACGCCAAGGAGGAAAGAAAGGTAGGAAGAAGGAAAGGAAATCCTTAGGGGCAACGCAAATGATTCGCCACGCCAAGGAGGAAAGAAAGGTAGGAAGAAGGGGGAAGGAAATTCTTAGGGGCAACGTAAATGATTCGCCACGCCAAGGAGGAAAGAAAGGTAGGAAGAAGGAAAGGAAATCCTTAGGGGCAACGTAAATGATTCGCCACGCCAAGGAGGAAAGAAAGGTAGGAAGAAGGAAAGGAAATCCTTAGGGGCGAAGTAAATGATTCGCCACGACAAGGAGGAATGAAAGGTAGGAAGAAGGAAAGGAAATCCTTAGGGGCAACGTAAATGATTCGCCACGCCAAGGATGAATGAAAGGTAAGAAGGAGGAAGGAAATCCTTAGGGGCAACGTAAATGATTCGCCACGCCAAGGAGGAAAGAAAGGTTGGAAGAAGGAAAGGAAATCCTTAGGGGCAACGTAAATGATTCGCCACGCCAAGGAGGAAAGAAAGGTAGGAAGAAGGAAAGGAAATCCTTAGGGGCAACGTAAATGATTCGCCACGCCAAGGATGAATGATAGGTAAGAAGGAGGAAGGAAATCCTTAGGGGCAACGTAAATGATTCGCCACGCCAAGGAGGAATGAAAGGTAAGAAGGAGCAAGGAAATCCTTAGGGGCAACGTAAATGATTCGCCACGCCAAGGATGAATGAAAGGTAAGAAGGAGGAAGGAAACCCTCAGGGGCAACGTAAATGATTCGCCACGCCAAGGATGAATGAAAGGTAAGAAGGAGGAAGGAAACCCTTAGGGGCAACGTAAATGATTCGCCACGCCAAGGAGGAAAGAAAGGTAGGAAGAGGGAAAGGAAATCCTTAGGGGCAACGTAAATGATTCGCTACGCCAAGGAGGAAAGAAAGGTAGGAAGAAGGAAAGGAAATCCTTAGGGGCAACGTAAATGATTCGCCACGCCAAGGAGGAAAGAAAGGTAGGAAGAAGGAAAGGAAATCCTTAGGGGCAACGTAAATGATTCGCCACGCCAAGGAGGAAAGAATGGTAAGAAGGAGGAAGGAAATCTTTAGGGGCAACGTAAATGATTCGCCACGCCAAGGAGGAATGAAAGGTAAGAAGGAGGAAGGAAATCCTTAGGGGCAACGTAAATGATTCGCCACGCCAAGGATGAATGAAAGGTAAGAAGGAGGAAGGAAATCCTTAGGGGCAACGTAAATGATTCGCCACGCCAAGGAGGAAAGAAAGGTAGGAAGAAGGAAAGAAAATCCTTAGGGGCAACGTAAATGATTCGCCACGCCAAGGAGGAAAGAAAGGTAGGAAGAAGGGGGAAGGAAATTCTTAGGGGCAACGTAAATGATTCGCCACGCCAAGGAGGAAAGAAAGGTAGGAAGAAGGAAAGGAAATCCTTAGGGGCAACGTAAATGATTCGCCACGCCAAGGAGGAAAGAAAGGTAGGAAGAAGGAAAGGAAATCCTTAGGGGCGAAGTAAATGATTCGCCACGACAAGGAGGAATGAAAGGTAGGAAGAAGGAAAGGAAATCCTTAGGGGCAACGTAAATGATTCGCCACGCCAAGGATGAATGAAAGGTAAGAAGGAGGAAGGAAATCCTTAGGGGCAACGTAAATGATTCGCCACGCCAAGGAGGAAAGAAAGGTTGGAAGAAGGAAAGGAAATCCTTAGGGGCAACGTAAATGATTCGCCACGCCAAGGAGGAAAGAAAGGTAGGAAGAAGGAAAGGAAATCCTTAGGGGCGAAGTAAATGATTCGCCACGACAAGGAGGAATGAAAGGTAGGAAGAAGGAAAGGAAATCCTTAGGGGCAACGTAAATGATTCGCCACGCCAAGGATGAATGATAGGTAAGAAGGAGGAAGGAAATCCTTAGGGGCAACGTAAATGATTCGCCACGCCAAGGAGGAATGAAAGGTAAGAAGGAGCAAGGAAATCCTTAGGGGCAACGTAAATGATTCGCCACGCCAAGGATGAATGAAAGGTAAGAAGGAGGAAGGAAACCCTCAGGGGCAACGTAAATGATTCGCCACGCCAAGGATGAATGAAAGGTAAGAAGGAGGAAGGAAACCCTTAGGGGCAACGTAAATGATTCGCCACGCCAAGGAGGAAAGAAAGGTAGGAAGAGGGAAAGGAAATCCTTAGGGGCAACGTAAATGATTCGCTACGCCAAGGAGGAAAGAAAGGTAGGAAGAAGGAAAGGAAATCCTTAGGGGCAACGTAAATGATTCGCCACGCCAAGGAGGAAAGAAAGGTAGGAAGAAGGAAAGGAAATCCTTAGGGGCAACGTAAATGATTCGCCACGCCAAGGAGGAAAGAAAGGTAAGAAGGAGGAAGGAAATCTTTAGGGGCAACGTAAATGATTCGCCACGCCAAGGAGGAATGAAAGGTAAGAAGGAGGAAGGAAATCCTTAGGGGCAACGTAAATGATTCGCCACGCCAAGGATGAATGAAAGGTAAGAAGGAGGAAGGAAATCCTTAGGGGCAACGTAAATGATTCGCCATGCCAAGGAGGAAAGAAAGGTAGGAAGAAGGAAAGGAAATCCATAGGGGCAACGCAAATGATTCGCCACGCCAAGGAGGAAACAAGGGTAAGAAGGAGGAAGGAAATCCTTAGGGGCAACGTAAATGATTCGCCACGCCAAGGAGGAAAGAAAGGTAAGAAGGAGGAAAGAAATCCTTCGGGGCAACGTAAATGATTCGGCACGCCAAGGAGCAAAGAAAGGTAGGAAGAAGGAAAGAAAATCCTTAGGGGCAACGTAAATGATTCGCCACGCCAAGGAGGAAAGATAGGTATGAAGAAGGAAAGGAATTCCATAGGGGCAACGTAAATGATTCGCCACGCCAAGGAGGAATGAAAGGTAGGAAGAAGGAAAGGAAATCCTTAGGGGCAACGTAAATGATTCGCCACGCCAAGGAGGAAAGAAAGGTAGGAAGAAGGAAAGGAAATCCTTAGGGGCGAAGTAAATGATTCGCCACGACAAGGAGGAATGAAAGGTAGGAAGAAGGAAAGGAAATCCTTAGGGGCAACGTAAATGATTCGCCACGCCAAGGATGAATGAAAGGTAAGAAGGAGGAAGGAAATCCTTAGGGGCAACGTAAATGATTCGCCACGCCAAGGAGGAAAGAAAGGTAGGAAGAAGGGGGAAGGAAATTCTTAGGGGCAACGTAAATGATTCGCCACGCCAAGGAGGAAAGAAAGGTAGGAAGAAGGAAAGGAAATCCTTAGGGGCAACGTAAATGATTCGCCACGCCAAGGAGGAAAGAAAGGTAGGAAGAAGGAAAGGAAATCCTTAGGGGCGAAGTAAATGATTCGCCACGACAAGGAGGAATGAAAGGTAGGAAGAAGGAAAGGAAATCCTTAGGGGCAACGTAAATGATTCGCCACGCCAAGGATGAATGAAAGGTAAGAAGGAGGAAGGAAATCCTTAGGGGCAACGTAAATGATTCGCCACGCCAAGGAGGAAAGAAAGGTTGGAAGAAGGAAAGGAAATCCTTAGGGGCAACGTAAATGATTCGCCACGCCAAGGAGGAAAGAAAGGTAGGAAGAAGGAAAGGAAATCCTTAGGGGCGAAGTAAATGATTCGCCACGACAAGGAGGAATGAAAGGTAGGAAGAAGGAAAGGAAATCCTTAGGGGCAACGTAAATGATTCGCGACGCCAAGGAGGAAAGAAAGGTAGGAAGAAGGAAAGGAAATCCTTAGGGGCAACGCAAATGATTCGCCACGCCAAGGAGGAAAGAAAGGTAGGAAGAAGGGGGAAGGAAATTCTTAGGGGCAACGTAAATGATTCGCCACGCCAAGGAGGAAAGAAAGGTAGGAAGAAGGAAAGGAAATCCTTAGGGGCAACGTAAATGATTCGCCACGCCAAGGATGAATGAAAGGTAAGAAGGAGGAAGGAAACCCTTAGGGGCAACGTAAATGATTCGCCACGCCAAGGAGGAAAGAAAGGTAGGAAGAGGGAAAGGAAATCCTTAGGGGCAACGTAAATGATTCGCCACGCCAAGGAGGAAAGAAAGGTAGGAAGAAGGAAAGGAAATCCTTAGGGGCAACGTAAATGATTTGCCACGCCAAGGGGGAATGAAAGGTAAGAAGGAGGAAAGGAAATCCTTAGGGCCAACGTAAATGATTCGCCACGCCAAGGAGGAAAGAAAGGTAGGAAGAAGGAAAGGAAATCCTTAGGGGCGACGTAAATGATTCGCCACGCCAAGGAGGAATGAAAGGTAAGAAGGAGGAAGGAAATCCTTAGGGGCAACGTAAATGATTCGCCACGCCAAGGAGGAAAGAAAGGTAGGAAGAAGGAAAGGAAATCCTTAGGGGCGAAGTAAATGATTCGCCACGACAAGGAGGAATGAAAGGTAGGAAGAAGGAAAGGAAATCCTTAGGGGCAACGTAAATGATTCGCCACGCCAAGGATGAATGAAAGGTAAGAAGGAGGAAGGAAATCCTTAGGGGCAACGTAAATGATTCGCCACGCCAAGGAGGAAAGAAAGGTTGGAAGAAGGAAAGGAAATCCTTAGGGGCAACGTAAATGATTCGCCACGCCAAGGAGGAAAGAAAGGTAGGAAGAAGGAAAGGAAATCCTTAGGGGCGAAGTAAATGATTCGCCACGACAAGGAGGAATGAAAGGTAGGAAGAAGGAAAGGAAATCCTTAGGGGCAACGTAAATGATTCGCGACGCCAAGGAGGAAAGAAAGGTAGGAAGAAGGAAAGGAAATCCTTAGGGGCAACGCAAATGATTCGCCACGCCAAGGAGGAAAGAAAGGTAGGAAGAAGGGGGAAGGAAATTCTTAGGGGCAACGTAAATGATTCGCCACGCCAAGGAGGAAAGAAAGGTAGGAAGAAGGAAAGGAAATCCTTAGGGGCAACGTAAATGATTCGCCACGCCAAGGAGGAAAGAAAGGTAGGAAGAAGGAAAGGAAATCCTTAGGGGCGAAGTAAATGATTCGCCACGACAAGGAGGAATGAAAGGTAGGAAGAAGGAAAGGAAATCCTTAGGGGCAACGTAAATGATTCGCCACGCCAAGGATGAATGAAAGGTAAGAAGGAGGAAGGAAATCCTTAGGGGCAACGTAAATGATTCGCCACGCCAAGGAGGAAAGAAAGGTAGGAAGAAGGGGGAAGGAAATTCTTAGGGGCAACGTAAATGATTCGCCACGCCAAGGAGGAAAGAAAGGTAGGAAGAAGGAAAGGAAATCCTTAGGGGCAACGTAAATGATTCGCCACGCCAAGGAGGAAAGAAAGGTAGGAAGAAGGAAAGGAAATCCTTAGGGGCGAAGTAAATGATTCGCCACGACAAGGAGGAATGAAAGGTAGGAAGAAGGAAAGGAAATCCTTAGGGGCAACGTAAATGATTCGCCACGCCAAGGATGAATGAAAGGTAAGAAGGAGGAAGGAAATCCTTAGGGGCAACGTAAATGATTCGCCACGCCAAGGAGGAAAGAAAGGTTGGAAGAAGGAAAGGAAATCCTTAGGGGCAACGTAAATGATTCGCCACGCCAAGGAGGAAAGAAAGGTAGGAAGAAGGAAAGGAAATCCTTAGGGGCGAAGTAAATGATTCGCCACGACAAGGAGGAATGAAAGGTAGGAAGAAGGAAAGGAAATCCTTAGGGGCAACGTAAATGATTCGCCACGCCAAGGATGAATGATAGGTAAGAAGGAGGAAGGAAATCCTTAGGGGCAACGTAAATGATTCGCCACGCCAAGGAGGAATGAAAGGTAAGAAGGAGCAAGGAAATCCTTAGGGGCAACGTAAATGATTCGCCACGCCAAGGATGAATGAAAGGTAAGAAGGAGGAAGGAAACCCTCAGGGGCAACGTAAATGATTCGCCACGCCAAGGATGAATGAAAGGTAAGAAGGAGGAAGGAAACCCTTAGGGGCAACGTAAATGATTCGCCACGCCAAGGAGGAAAGAAAGGTAGGAAGAGGGAAAGGAAATCCTTAGGGGCAACGTAAATGATTCGCCACGCCAAGGAGGAAAGAAAGGTAGGAAGAAGGAAAGGAAATCCTTAGGGGCAACGTAAATGATTTGCCACGCCAAGGGGGAATGAAAGGTAAGAAGGAGGAAAGGAAATCCTTAGGGCCAACGTAAATGATTCGCCACGCCAAGGAGGAAAGAAAGGTAGGAAGAAGGAAAGGAAATCCTTAGGGGCGACGTAAATGATTCGCCACGCCAAGGAGGAATGAAAGGTAAGAAGGAGGAAGGAAATCCTTAGGGGCAACGTAAATCATTAGCCACGCCAAGGAGGAAAGAAAGGTAGGAAGAAGGAAAGGAAATCCTTAGGGGTAACGTAAATGATTCGCCACGCCAAGGATGAATGAAAGGTAAGAAGGAGGAAGGAAATCCTTAGGGGCAACGTAAATGATTCGCCACGCCAAGGATGAATGAAAGGTAAGAAGGAGCAAGGAAATCCATAGGGGCAACGTAAATGATTCGCCACGCCAAGGATGAATGAAAGGTAAGAGGGAGGAAAGGAAATCCTTAGGGGCAACGTAAATGATTCGCCACGCCAAGGATGAATGAAAGGTAAGAAGGAGGAAAGGAAATCCTTAGGGGCAACGTAAATGATTCGCCACGCCAAGGAGGAATGAAAGGTACGAAGGAGGAAGGAAATCCTTAGGGGCAACGTAAATGATTCGCCACGCCAAGGAGGAAAGAAAGGTAGGAAGAAGGAAAGAAAATCCTTAGGGGCAACGTAAATGATTCGCCACACCAAGGAGGAAAGAAAGGTAGGAAGAAGGAAAGGAAATCCTTAGGGGCAACGTAAATGATTCGCCACGCCAAGGAGGAAAGAAAGGTAAGAAGGAGGAAGGAAATCTTTAGGGGCAACGTAAATGATTCGCCACGCCAAGGAGGAATGAAAGGCAAGAAGGAGGAAAGGAAATCCTTAGGGGCAACGTAAATGATTCGCCACGCCAAGGAGGAAAGAAAGGTAGGAAGAAGGAAAGGAAATCCTTAGGGGCAACGTAAATGATTCGCCACGCCAAGGAGGAAAGAAAGGTAGGAAGAAGGAAAGGAAATCCTTAGGGGCAACGTAAATGATTCGCCATGCCAAGGAGGAAAGAAAGGTAGGAAGAAGGAAAGGAAATCCATAGGGGCAACGCAAATGATTCGCCACGCCAAGGAGGAAACAAGGGTAAGAAGGAGGAAGGAAATCCTTAGGGGCAACGTAAATGATTCGCCACGCCAAGGAGGAAAGAAAGGTAAGAAGGAGGAAAGAAATCCTTCGGGGCAACGTAAATGATTCGCCACGCCAAGGATGAATGAAAGGTAAGAAGGAGGAAGGAAACCCTCAGGGGCAACGTAAATGATTCGCCACGCCAAGGATGAATGAAAGGTAAGAAGGAGGAAGGAAACCCTTAGGGGCAACGTAAATGATTCGCCACGCCAAGGAGGAAAGAAAGGTAGGAAGAGGGAAAGGAAATCCTTAGGGGCAACGTAAATGATTCGCCACGCCAAGGAGGAAAGAAAGGTAGGAAGAAGGAAAGGAAATCCTTAGGGGCAACGTAAATGATTTGCCACGCCAAGGGGGAATGAAAGGTAAGAAGGAGGAAAGGAAATCCTTAGGGCCAACGTAAATGATTCGCCACGCCAAGGAGGAAAGAAAGGTAGGAAGAAGGAAAGGAAATCCTTAGGGGCGACGAAAATGATTCGCCACGCCAAGGAGGAATGAAAGGTAAGAAGGAGGAAGGAAATCCTTAGGGGCAACGTAAATCATTAGCCACGCCAAGGAGGAAAGAAAGGTAGGAAGAAGGAAAGGAAATCCTTAGGGGTAACGTAAATGATTCGCCACGCCAAGGATGAATGAAAGGTAAGAAGGAGGAAGGAAATCCTTAGGGGCAACGTAAATGATTCGCCACGCCAAGGATGAATGAAAGGTAAGAAGGAGCTAGGAAATCCATAGGGGCAACGTAAATGATTCGCCACGCCAAGGATGAATGAAAGGTAAGAGGGAGGAAAGGAAATCCTTAGGGGCAACGTAAATGATTCGCCACGCCAAGGAGGAATGAAAGGTACGAAGGAGGAAGGAAATCCTTAGGGGCAACGTAAATGATTCGCCACGCCAAGGAGGAAAGAAAGGTAGGAAGAAGGAAAGAAAATCCTTAGGGGCAACGTAAATGATTCGCCACACCAAGGAGGAAAGAAAGGTAGGAAGAAGGAAAGGAAATCCTTAGGGGCAACGTAAATGATTCGCCACGCCAAGGAGGAAAGAAAGGTAAGAAGGAGGAAGGAAATCTTTAGGGGCAACGTAAATGATTCGCCACGCCAAGGAGGAAAGAAAGGTAGGAAGAAGGAAAGGAAATCCTTAGGGGCAACGTAAATGATTCGCCATGCCAAGGAGGAAAGAAAGGTAGGAAGAAGGAAAGGAAATCCATAGGGGCAACGCAAATGATTCGCCACGCCAAGGAGGAAACAAGGGTAAGAAGGAGGAAGGAAATCCTTAGGGGCAACGTAAATGATTCGCCACGCCAAGGAGGAAAGAAAGGTAAGAAGGAGGAAAGAAATCCTTCGGGGCAACGTAAATGATTCGGCACGCCAAGGAGCAAAGAAAGGTAGGAAGAAGGAATGAAAATCCTTAGGGGCAACGTAAATGATTCGCCACGCCAAGGAGGAATGAAAGGTAAGAAGGAGCAAGGAAATCCTTAGGGGCAACGTAAATGATTCGCCACGCCAAGGAGGAAAGAAAGGTAAGAAGGAGGAAAGAAATCCTTCGGGGCAACGTAAATGATTCGGCACGCCAAGGAGCAAAGAAAGGTAGGAAGAAGGAAAGAAAATCCTTAGGGGCAACGTAAATGATTCGCCACGCCAAGGAGGAAAGATAGGTATGAAGAAGGAAAGGAATTCCATAGGGGCAACGTAAATGATTCGCCACGCCAAGGAGGAATGAAAGGTAAGAAGGAGGAAGGAAATCCTTAGGGGCAACGTAAATGATTCGCGACGCCAAGGAGGAAAGAAAGGTAGGAAGAAGGAAAGGAAATCCTTAGGGGCAACGTAAATGATTCGCCACGCCAAGGATGAATGAAAGGTAAGAAGGAGGAAGGAAACCCTTAGGGGCAACGTAAATGATTCGCCACGCCAAGGAGGAAAGAAAGGTAGGAAGAAGGAAAGGAAATCCTTAGGGGTAACGTAAATGATTCGCCACGCCAAGGATGAATGAAAGGTAAGAAGGAGGAAGGAAATCCTTAGGGGCAACGTAAATGATTCGCCACGCCAAGGATGAATGAAAGGTAAGAAGGAGCAAGGAAATCCATAGGGGCAACGTAAATGATTCGCCACGCCAAGGATGAATGAAAGGTAAGAGGGAGGAAAGGAAATCCTTAGGGGCAACGTAAATGATTCGCCACGCCAAGGAGGAATGAAAGGTACGAAGGAGGAAGGAAATCCTTAGGGGCAACGTAAATCATTAGCCACGCCAAGGAGGAAAGAAAGGTAGGAGGAAGGAAAGGAAATCCTTAGGGGTAACGTAAATGATTCGCCACGCCAAGGATGAATGAAAGGTAAGAAGGAGGAAGGAAATCCTTAGGGGCAACGTAAATGATTCGCCACGCCAAGGATGAATGAAAGGTAAGAAGGAGCAAGGAAATCCATAGGGGCAACGTAAATGATTCGCCACGCCAAGGATGAATGAAAGGTAAGAAGGAGGAAGGAAATCCTTAGGGGCAACGTAAATGATTCGCCACGCCAAGGATGAATGAAAGGTAAGAAGGAGCAAGGAAATCCATAGGGGCAACGTAAATGATTCGCCACGCCAAGGATGAATGAAAGGTAAGAGGGAGGAAAGGAAATCCTTAGGGGCAACGTAAATGATTCGCCACGCCAAGGAGGAATGAAAGGTACGAAGGAGGAAGGAAATCCTTAGGGGCAACGTAAATGATTCGCCACGCCAAGGAGGAAAGAAAGGTAGGAAGAAGGAAAGAAAATCCTTAGGGGCAACGTAAATGATTCGCCACACCAAGGAGGAAAGAAAGGTAGGAAGAAGGAAAGGAAATCCTTAGGGGCAACGTAAATGATTCGCCACGCCAAGGAGGAAAGAAAGGTAGGAAGAAGGAAAGGAAATCCTTAGGGGCAACGTAAATGATTTGCCACGCCAAGGGGGAATGAAAGGTAAGAAGGAGGAAAGGAAATCCTTAGGGCCAACGTAAATGATTCGCCACGCCAAGGAGGAAAGAAAGGTAGGAAGAAGGAAAGGAAATCCTTAGGGGCGACGTAAATGATTCGCCACGCCAAGGAGGAATGAAAGGTAAGAAGGAGGAAGGAAACCCTTAGGGGCAACGTAAATGATTCGCCACGCCAAGGAGGAAAGAAAGGTAGGAAGAGGGAAAGGAAATCCTTAGGGGCAACGTAAATGATTCGCCACGCCAAGGAGGAAAGAAAGGTAGGAAGAAGGAAAGGAAATCCTTAGGGGCAACGTAAATGATTTGCCACGCCAAGGGGGAATGAAAGGTAAGAAGGAGGAAAGGAAATCCTTAGGGCCAACGTAAATGATTCGCCACGCCAAGGAGGAAAGAAAGGTAGGAAGAAGGAAAGGAAATCCTTAGGGGCGACGTAAATGATTCGCCACGCCAAGGAGGAATGAAAGGTAAGAAGGAGGAAGGAAATCCTTAGGGGCAACGTAAATCATTAGCCACGCCAAGGAGGAAAGAAAGGTAGGAAGAAGGAAAGGAAATCCTTAGGGGTAACGTAAATGATTCGCCACGCCAAGGATGAATGAAAGGTAAGAAGGAGGAAGGAAATCCTTAGGGGCAACGTAAATGATTCGCCACGCCAAGGATGAATGAAAGGTAAGAAGGAGCAAGGAAATCCATAGGGGCAACGTAAATGATTCGCCACGCCAAGGATGAATGAAAGGTAAGAAGGAGGAAGGAAATCCTTAGGGGCAACGTAAATGATTCGCCACGCCAAGGATGAATGAAAGGTAAGAAGGAGCAAGGAAATCCATAGGGGCAACGTAAATGATTCGCCACGCCAAGGATGAATGAAAGGTAAGAGGGAGGAAAGGAAATCCTTAGGGGCAACGTAAATGATTCGCCACGCCAAGGAGGAATGAAAGGTACGAAGGAGGAAGGAAATCCTTAGGGGCAACGTAAATGATTCGCCACGCCAAGGAGGAAAGAAAGGTAGGAAGAAGGAAAGAAAATCCTTAGGGGCAACGTAAATGATTCGCCACACCAAGGAGGAAAGAAAGGTAGGAAGAAGGAAAGGAAATCCTTAGGGGCAACGTAAATGATTCGCCACGCCAAGGAGGAAAGAAAGGTAAGAAGGAGGAAGGAAATCTTTAGGGGCAACGTAAATGATTCGCCACGCCAAGGAGGAAAGAAAGGTAGGAAGAAGGAAAGGAAATCCTTAGGGGCAACGTAAATGATTCGCCATGCCAAGGAGGAAAGAAAGGTAGGAAGAAGGAAAGGAAATCCATAGGGGCAACGCAAATGATTCGCCACGCCAAGGAGGAAACAAGGGTAAGAAGGAGGAAGGAAATCCTTAGGGGCAACGTAAATGATTCGCCACGCCAAGGAGGAAAGAAAGGTAAGAAGGAGGAAAGAAATCCTTCGGGGCAACGTAAATGATTCGGCACGCCAAGGAGCAAAGAAAGGTAGGAAGAAGGAAAGAAAATCCTTAGGGGCAACGTAAATGATTCGCCACGCCAAGGAGGAATGAAAGGTAAGAAGGAGCAAGGAAATCCTTAGGGGCAACGTAAATGATTCGCCACGCCAAGGAGGAAAGAAAGGTAAGAAGGAGGAAAGAAATCCTTCGGGGCAACGTAAATGATTCGGCACGCCAAGGAGCAAAGAAAGGTAGGAAGAAGGAAAGAAAATCCTTAGGGGCAACGTAAATGATTCGCCACGCCAAGGAGGAAAGATAGGTATGGAGAAGGAAAGGAATTCCATAGGGGCAACGTAAATGATTCGCCACGCCAAGGAGGAATGAAAGGTAAGAAGGAGGAAGGAAATCCTTAGGGGCAACGTAAATGATTCGCGACGCCAAGGAGGAAAGAAAGGTTGGAAGAAGGAAAGGAAATCCTTAGGGGCAACGTAAATGATTTGCCACGCCAAGGGGAAATGAAAGGTAAGAAGGAGGAAAGGAAATCCTTAGGGGCAACGTAAATGATTTGCCACGCCAAGGGGAAATGAAAGGTAAGAAGGAGGAAAGGAAATCCTTAGGGCCAACGTAAATGATTCGCCACGCCAAGGAGGAAAGAAAGGTAGGAAGAAGGAAAGGAAATCCTTAGGGGCAACGTAAATGATTCGCCACGCCAAGGAGGAATGAAAGGTAAGAAGGAGGAAGGAAATCCTTAGGGGCAACGTAAATCATTAGCCACGCCAAGGAGGAAAGAAAGGTAGGAAGAAGGAAAGGAAATCCTTAGGGGTAACGTAAATGATTCGCCACGCCAAGGATGAATGAAAGGTAAGAAGGAGGAAGGAAATCCTTAGGGGCAACGTAAATGATTCGCCACGCCAAGGATGAATGAAAGGTAAGAAGGAGCAAGGAAATCCATAGGGGCAACGTAAATGATTCGCCACGCCAAGGATGAATGAAAGGTAAGAAGGAGGAAAGGAAATCCTTAGGGGCAACGTAAATGATTCGCCACGCCAAGGATGAATGAAAGGTAAGAAGGAGGAAAGGAAATCCTTAGGGGCAACGTAAATGATTCGCCACGCCAAGGAGGAATGAAAGGTACGAAGGAGGAAGGAAATCCTTAGGGGCAACGTAAATGATTCGCCACGCCAAGGAGGAAAGAAAGGTAGGAAGAAGGAAAGAAAATCCTTAGGGGCAACGTAAATGATTCGCCACACCAAGGAGGAAAGAAAGGTAGGAAGAAGGAAAGGAAATCCTTAGGGGCAACGTAAATGATTCGCCACGCCAAGGAGGAAAGAAAGGTAAGAAGGAGGAAGGAAATCTTTAGGGGCAACGTAAATGATTCGCCACGCCAAGGAGGAATGAAAGGTAAGAAGGAGGAAAGGAAATCCTTAGGGGCAACGTAAATGATTCGCCACGCCAAGGAGGAAAGAAAGGTAGGAAGAAGGAAAGGAAATCCTTAGGGGCAACGTAAATGATTCGCTACGCCAAGGAGGAAAGAAAGGTAGGAAGAAGGAAAGGAAATCCTTAGGGGCAACGTAAATGATTCGGCACGCCAAGGAGCAAAGAAAGGTAGGAAGAAGGAAAGGTAATCCTTAGGGGCAACGTAAATGATTCGCCACGCCAAGGAGGAATGAAAGGTAAGAAGGAGCAAGGAAATCCTTAGGGGCAACGTAAATGATTCGCCACGCCAAGGATGAATGAAAGGTAAGAAGGAGGAAGGAAACCCTTAGGGGCAACGTAAATGATTCGCCACGCCAAGGAGGAAAGAAAGGTAAGAAGGAGGAAAGGAAATCCTTAGGGGCAACGTAAATGATTCGCCATGCCAAGGAGGAAAGAAAGGTAGGAAGAAGGAAAGGAAATCCATAGGGGCAACGCAAATGATTCGCCACGCCAAGGAGGAAACAAGGGTAAGAAGGAGGAAGGAAATCCTTAGGGGCAACGTAAATGATTCGCCACGCCAAGGAGGAAACAAAGGTAGGAAGAAGGAAAGGAAATCCTTAGGGGCGACGTAAATGATTCGCCACGCCAAGGAGGAATGAAAGGTAAGAAGGAGGAAGGAAATCCTTAGGGGCAACGTAAATCATTAGCCACGCCAAGGAGGAAAGAAAGGTAGGAAGAAGGAAAGGAAATCCTTAGGGGTAACGTAAATGATTCGCCACGCCAAGGATGAATGAAAGGTAAGAAGGAGCAAGGAAATCCATAGGGGCAACGTAAATGATTCGCCACGCCAAGGATGAATGAAAGGTAAGAGGGAGGAAAGGAAATCCTTAGGGGCAACGTAAATGATTCGCCACGCCAAGGATGAATGAAAGGTAAGAAGGAGGAAAGGAAATCCTTAGGGGCAACGTAAATGATTCGCCACGCCAAGGAGGAATGAAAGGTACGAAGGAGGAAGGAAATCCTTAGGGGCAACGTAAATGATTCGCCACGCCAAGGAGGAAAGAAAGGTAGGAAGAAGGAAAGAAAATCCTTAGGGGCAACGTAAATGATTCGCCACACCAAGGAGGAAAGAAAGGTAGGAAGAAGGAAAGGAAATCCTTAGGGGCAACGTAAATGATTCGCCACGCCAAGGAGGAAAGAAAGGTAAGAAGGAGGAAGGAAATCTTTAGGGGCAACGTAAATGATTCGCCACGCCAAGGAGGAATGAAAGGCAAGAAGGAGGAAAGGAAATCCTTAGGGGCAACGTAAATGATTCGCCACGCCAAGGAGGAAAGAAAGGTAGGAAGAAGGAAAGGAAATCCTTAGGGGCAACGTAAATGATTCGCCACGCCAAGGAGGAAAGAAAGGTAGGAAGAAGGAAAGGAAATCCTTAGGGGCAACGTAAATGATTCGCCATGCCAAGGAGGAAAGAAAGGTAGGAAGAAGGAAAGGAAATCCATAGGGGCAACGCAAATGATTCGCCACGCCAAGGAGGAAACAAGGGTAAGAAGGAGGAAGGAAATCCTTAGGGGCAACGTAAATGATTCGCCACGCCAAGGAGGAAAGAAAGGTAAGAAGGAGGAAAGAAATCCTTCGGGGCAACGTAAATGATTCGGCACGCCAAGGAGCAAAGAAAGGTAGGAAGAAGGAAAGAAAATCCTTAGGGGCAACGTAAATGATTCGCCACGCCAAGGAGGAATGAAAGGTAAGAAGGAGCAAGGAAATCCTTAGGGGCAACGTAAATGATTCGCCACGCCAAGGAGGAAAGAAAGGTAAGAAGGAGGAAAGAAATCCTTCGGGGCAACGTAAATGATTCGGCACGCCAAGGAGCAAAGAAAGGTAGGAAGAAGGAAAGAAAATCCTTAGGGGCAACGTAAATGATTCGCCACGCCAAGGAGGAAAGATAGGTATGAAGAAGGAAAGGAATTCCATAGGGGCAACGTAAATGATTCGCCACGCCAAGGAGGAATGAAAGGTAAGAAGGAGGAAGGAAATCCTTAGGGGCAACGTAAATGATTCGCGACGCCAAGGAGGAAAGAAAGGTAGGAAGAAGGAAAGGAAATCCTTAGGGGCAACGTAAATGATTCGCCACGCCAAGGATGAATGAAAGGTAAGAAGGAGGAAGGAAACCCTTAGGGGCAACGTAAATGATTCGCCACGCCAAGGAGGAAAGAAAGGTAGGAAGAAGGAAAGGAAATCCTTAGGGGCAACGTAAATGATTCGCCACGCCAAGGAGGAAAGAAAGGTTGGAAGAAGGAAAGGAAATCCTTAGGGGCAACGTAAATGATTTGCCACGCCAAGGGGAAATGAAAGGTAAGAAGGAGGAAAGGAAATCCTTAGGGCCAACGTAAATGATTCGCCACGCCAAGGAGGAAAGAAAGGTAGGAAGAAGGAAAGGAAATCCTTAGGGGCAACGTAAATGATTCGCCACGCCAAGGAGGAATGAAAGGTAAGAAGGAGGAAGGAAATCCTTAGGGGCAACGTAAATCATTAGCCACGCCAAGGAGGAAAGAAAGGTAGGAAGAAGGAAAGGAAATCCTTAGGGGTAACGTAAATGATTCGCCACGCCAAGGATGAATGAAAGGTAAGAAGGAGGAAGGAAATCCTTAGGGGCAACGTAAATGATTCGCCACGCCAAGGATGAATGAAAGGTAAGAAGGAGCAAGGAAATCCATAGGGGCAACGTAAATGATTCGCCACGCCAAGGATGAATGAAAGGTAAGAAGGAGGAAAGGAAATCCTTAGGGGCAACGTAAATGATTCGCCACGCCAAGGATGAATGAAAGGTAAGAAGGAGGAAAGGAAATCCTTAGGGGCAACGTAAATGATTCGCCACGCCAAGGAGGAATGAAAGGTACGAAGGAGGAAGGAAATCCTTAGGGGCAACGTAAATGATTCGCCACGCCAAGGAGGAAAGAAAGGTAGGAAGAAGGAAAGAAAATCCTTAGGGGCAACGTAAATGATTCGCCACACCAAGGAGGAAAGAAAGGTAGGAAGAAGGAAAGGAAATCCTTAGGGGCAACGTAAATGATTCGCCACGCCAAGGAGGAAAGAAAGGTAAGAAGGAGGAAGGAAATCTTTAGGGGCAACGTAAATGATTCGCCACGCCAAGGAGGAATGAAAGGTAAGAAGGAGGAAAGGAAATCCTTAGGGGCAACGTAAATGATTCGCCACGCCAAGGAGGAAAGAAAGGTAGGAAGAAGGAAAGGAAATCCTTAGGGGCAACGTAAATGATTCGCTACGCCAAGGAGGAAAGAAAGGTAGGAAGAAGGAAAGGAAATCCTTAGGGGCAACGTAAATGATTCGGCACGCCAAGGAGCAAAGAAAGGTAGGAAGAAGGAAAGGTATTCCTTAGGGGCAACGTAAATGATTCGCCACGCCAAGGAGGAATGAAAGGTAAGAAGGAGCAAGGAAATCCTTAGGGGCAACGTAAATGATTCGCCACGCCAAGGATGAATGAAAGGTAAGAAGGAGGAAGGAAACCCTTAGGGGCAACGTAAATGATTCGCCACGCCAAGGAGGAAAGAAAGGTAAGAAGGAGGAAAGGAAATCCTTAGGGGCAACGTAAATGATTCGCCATGCCAAGGAGGAAAGAAAGGTAGGAAGAAGGAAAGGAAATCCATAGGGGCAACGCAAATGATTCGCCACGCCAAGGAGGAAACAAGGGTAAGAAGGAGGAAGGAAATCCTTAGGGGCAACGTAAATGATTCGCCACGCCAAGGAGGAAAGAAAGGTAAGAAGGAGGAAAGAAATCCTTCGGGGCAACGTAAATGATTCGGCACGCCAAGGAGCAAAGAAAGGTAGGAAGAAGGAAAGAAAATCCTTAGGGGCAACGTAAATGATTCGCCACGCCAAGGAGGAATGAAAGGTAAGAAGGAGCAAGGAAATCCTTAGGGGCAACGTAAATGATTCGCCACGCCAAGGATGAATGAAAGGTAAGAAGGAGGAAGGAAACCCTTAGGGGCAACGTAAATGATTCGCCACGCCAAGGAGGAAAGAAAGGTAGGAAGAAGGAAAGGAAATCCTTAGGGGCAACGTAAATGATTCGCCACGCCAAGGATGAATGAAAGGTAAGAAGGAGGAAGGAAACCCTTAGGGGCAACGTAAATGATTCGCCACGCCAAGGAGGAAAGAAAGGTAGGAAGAAGGAAAGGAAATCCTTAGGGGCAACGTAAATGATTCGCCACGCCAAGGAGGAAAGAAAGGTAGGAAGAAGGAAAGGAAATCCTTAGGGGCAACGTAAATGATTTGCCACGCCAAGGGGAAATGAAAGGTAAGAAGGAGGAAAGGAAATCCTTAGGGCCAACGTAAATGATTCGCCACGCCAAGGAGGAAAGAAAGGTAGGAAGAAGGAAAGGAATTCCTTAGGGGCAACGTAAATGATTCGCCACGCCAAGGAGGAATGAAAGGTAAGAAGGAGGAAGGAAATCCTTAGGGGCAACGTAAATCATTAGCCACGCCAAGGAGGAAAGAAAGGTAGGAAGAAGGAAAGGAAATCCTTAGGGGTAACGTAAATGATTCGCCACGCCAAGGATGAATGAAAGGTAAGAAGGAGGAAGGAAATCCTTAGGGGCAACGTAAATGATTCGCCACGCCAAGGATGAATGAAAGGTAAGAAGGAGCAAGGAAATCCATAGGGGCAACGTAAATGATTCGCCACGCCAAGGATGAATGAAAGGTAAGAAGGAGGAAAGGAAATCCTTAGGGGCAACGTAAATGATTCGCCACGCCAAGGAGGAAAGAAAGGTAGGAAGAAGGAAAGGAAATCCTTAGGGGCAACGTAAATGATTTGCCACGCCAAGGGGAAATGAAAGGTAAGAAGGAGGAAAGGAAATCCTTAGGGCCAACGTAAATGATTCGCCACGCCAAGGAGGAAAGAAAGGTAGGAAGAAGGAAAGGAAATCCTTAGGGGCAACGTAAATGATTCGCCACGCCAAGGAGGAATGAAAGGTAAGAAGGAGGAAGGAAATCCTTAGGGGCAACGTAAATCATTAGCCACGTCAAGGAGGAAAGAAAGGTAGGAAGAAGGAAAGGAAATCCTTAGGGGTAACGTAAATGATTCGCCACGCCAAGGATGAATGAAAGGTAAGAAGGAGGAAGGAAATCCTTAGGGGCAACGTAAATGATTCGCCACGCCAAGGATGAATGAAAGGTAAGAAGGAGCAAGGAAATCCATAGGGGCAACGTAAATGATTCGCCACGCCAAGGATGAATGAAAGGTAAGAAGGAGGAAAGGAAACCCTTAGGGGCAACGTAAATGATTCGCCACGCCAAGGAGGAAAGAATGGTAAGAAGGAGGAAGGAAATCTTTAGGGGCAACGTAAATGATTCGCCACGCCAAGGAGGAATGAAAGGTAAGAAGGAGGAAGGAAATCCTTAGGGGCAACGTAAATGATTCGCCACGCCAAGGATGAATGAAAGGTAAGAAGGAGGAAGGAAATCCTTAGGGGCAACGTAAATGATTCGCCACGCCAAGGAGGAAAGAAAGGTAGGAAGAAGGAAAGAAAATCCTTAGGGGCAACGTAAATGATTCGCCACGCCAAGGAGGAAAGAAAGGTAGGAAGAAGGGGGAAGGAAATTCTTAGGGGCAACGTAAATGATTCGCCACGCCAAGGAGGAAAGAAAGGTAGGAAGAAGGAAAGGAAATCCTTAGGGGCAACGTAAATGATTCGCCACGCCAAGGAGGAAAGAAAGGTAGGAAGAAGGAAAGGAAATCCTTAGGGGCGAAGTAAATGATTCGCCACGACAAGGAGGAATGAAAGGTAGGAAGAAGGAAAGGAAATCCTTAGGGGCAACGTAAATGATTCGCCACGCCAAGGATGAATGAAAGGTAAGAAGGAGGAAGGAAATCCTTAGGGGCAACGTAAATGATTCGCCACGCCAAGGAGGAAAGAAAGGTTGGAAGAAGGAAAGGAAATCCTTAGGGGCAACGTAAATGATTCGCCACGCCAAGGAGGAAAGAAAGGTAGGAAGAAGGAAAGGAAATCCTTAGGGGCGAAGTAAATGATTCGCCACGACAAGGAGGAATGAAAGGTAGGAAGAAGGAAAGGAAATCCTTAGGGGCAACGTAAATGATTCGCCACGCCAAGGATGAATGATAGGTAAGAAGGAGGAAGGAAATCCTTAGGGGCAACGTAAATGATTCGCCACGCCAAGGAGGAATGAAAGGTAAGAAGGAGCAAGGAAATCCTTAGGGGCAA
Source organism: Nomada ferruginata (assembly GCA_963583965.1). Taxonomy (NCBI): domain Eukaryota; kingdom Metazoa; phylum Arthropoda; class Insecta; order Hymenoptera; family Apidae; genus Nomada; species Nomada ferruginata. Next base: position 5,238,390 of record OY757218.1, read on the forward strand.
CGTAAATGATTCGCCACGCCAAGGATGAATGAAAGGTAAGAAGGAGGAAGGAAACCCTCAGGGGCAACGTAAATGATTCGCTACGCCAAGGATGAATGAAAGGTAAGAAGGAGGAAGGAAACCCTTAGGGGCAACGTAAATGATTCGCCACGCCAAGGAGGAAAGAAAGGTAGGAAGAGGGAAAGGAAATCCTTAGGGGCAACGTAAATGATGCGCTACGCCAAGGAGGAAAGAAAGGTAGGAAGAAGGAAAGGAAATCCTTAGGGGCAACGTAAATGATTCGCCACGCCAAGGAGGAAAGAAAGGTAGGAAGAAGGAAAGGAAATCCTTAGGGGCAACGTAAATGATTCGCCACGCCAAGGAGGAAAGAAAGGTAAGAAGGAGGAAGGAAATCTTTAGGGGCAACGTAAATGATTCGCCACGCCAAGGAGGAATGAAAGGTAAGAAGGAGGAAGGAAATCCTTAGGGGCAACGTAAATGATTCGCCACGCCAAGGATGAATGAAAGGTAAGAAGGAGGAAGGAAATCCTTAGGGGCAACGTAAATGATTCGCCATGCCAAGGAGGAAAGAAAGGTAGGAAGAAGGAAAGGAAATCCATAGGGGCAACGCAAATGATTCGCCACGCCAAGGAGGAAACAAGGGTAAGAAGGAGGAAGGAAATCCTTAGGGGCAACGTAAATGATTCGCCACGCCAAGGAGGAAAGAAAGGTAAGAAGGAGGAAAGAAATCCTTCGGGGCAACGTAAATGATTCGGCACGCCAAGGAGCAAAGAAAGGTAGGAAGAAGGAAAGAAAATCCTTAGGGGCAACGTAAATGATTCGCCACGCCAAGGAGGAAAGATAGGTATGAAGAAGGAAAGGAATTCCATAGGGGCAACGTAAATGATTCGCCACGCCAAGGAGGAATGAAAGGTAAGAAGGAGGAAGGAAATCCTTAGGGGCAACGTAAATGATTCGCGACGCCAAGGAGGAAAGAAAGGTAGGAAGAAGGAAAGGAAATCCTTAGGGGCAACGTAAATGATTCGCGACGCCAAGGAGGAAAGAAAGGTAGGAAGAAGGAAAGGAAATCCTTAGGGGCAACGCAAATGATTCGCCACGCCAAGGAGGAAAGAAAGGTAGGAAGAAGGGGGAAGGAAATTCTTAGGGGCAACGTAAATGATTCGCCACGCCAAGGAGGAAAGAAAGGTAGGAAGAAGGAAAGGAAATCCTTAGGGGCAACGTAAATGATTCGCCACGCCAAGGAGGAAAGAAAGGTAGGAAGAAGGAAAGGAAATCCTTAGGGGCAACGTAAATGATTCGCCACGCCAAGGAGGAAAGAAAGGTAGGAAGAAGGAAAGGAAATCCTTAGGGGCAACGTAAATGATTCGCCATGCCAAGGAGGAAAGAAAGGTAGGAAGAAGGAAAGGAAATCCATAGGGGCAACGCAAATGATTCGCCACGCCAAGGAGGAAACAAGGGTAAGAAGGAGGAAGGAAATCCTTAGGGGCAACGTAAATGATTCGCCACGCCAAGGAGGAAAGAAAGGTAAGAAGGAGGAAAGAAATCCTTCGGGGCAACGTAAATGATTCGCCACGCCAAGGATGAATGAAAGGTAAGAAGGAGGAAGGAAACCCTCAGGGGCAACGTAAATGATTCGCCACGCCAAGGATGAATGAAAGGTAAGAAGGAGGAAGGAAACCCTTAGGGGCAACGTAAATGATTCGCCACGCCAAGGAGGAAAGAAAGGTAGGAAGAGGGAAAGGAAATCCTTAGGGGCAACGTAAATGATTCGCCACGCCAAGGAGGAAAGAAAGGTAGGAAGAAGGAAAGGAAATCCTTAGGGGCAACGTAAATGATTTGCCACGCCAAGGGGGAATGAAAGGTAAGAAGGAGGAAAGGAAATCCTTAGGGCCAACGTAAATGATTCGCCACGCCAAGGAGGAAAGAAAGGTAGGAAGAAGGAAAGGAAATCCTTAGGGGCGACGAAAATGATTCGCCACGCCAAGGAGGAATGAAAGGTAAGAAGGAGGAAGGAAATCCTTAGGGGCAACGTAAATCATTAGCCACGCCAAGGAGGAAAGAAAGGTAGGAAGAAGGAAAGGAAATCCTTAGGGGTAACGTAAATGATTCGCCACGCCAAGGATGAATGAAAGGTAAGAAGGAGGAAGGAAATCCTTAGGGGCAACGTAAATGATTCGCCACGCCAAGGATGAATGAAAGGTAAGAAGGAGCAAGGAAATCCATAGGGGCAACGTAAATGATTCGCCACGCCAAGGATGAATGAAAGGTAAGAGGGAGGAAAGGAAATCCTTAGGGGCAACGTAAATGATTCGCCACGCCAAGGAGGAATGAAAGGTACGAAGGAGGAAGGAAATCCTTAGGGGCAACGTAAATGATTCGCCACGCCAAGGAGGAAAGAAAGGTAGGAAGAAGGAAAGAAAATCCTTAGGGGCAACGTAAATGATTCGCCACACCAAGGAGGAAAGAAAGGTAGGAAGAAGGAAAGGAAATCCTTAGGGGCAACGTAAATGATTCGCCACGCCAAGGAGGAAAGAAAGGTAAGAAGGAGGAAGGAAATCTTTAGGGGCAACGTAAATGATTCGCCACGCCTAGGAGGAAAGAAAGGTAGGAAGAAGGAAAGGAAATCCTTAGGGGCAACGTAAATGATTCGCCATGCCAAGGAGGAAAGAAAGGTAGGAAGAAGGAAAGGAAATCCATAGGGGCAACGCAAATGATTCGCCACGCCAAGGAGGAAACAAGGGTAAGAAGGAGGAAGGAAATCCTTAGGGGCAACGTAAATGATTCGCCACGCCAAGGAGGAAAGAAAGGTAAGAAGGAGGAAAGAAATCCTTCGGGGCAACGTAAATGATTCGGCACGCCAAGGAGCAAAGAAAGGTAGGAAGAAGGAAAGAAAATCCTTAGGGGCAACGTAAATGATTCGCCACGCCAAGGAGGAATGAAAGGTAAGAAGGAGCAAGGAAATCCTTAGGGGCAACGTAAATGATTCGCCACGCCAAGGAGGAAAGAAAGGTAAGAAGGAGGAAAGAAATCCTTCGGGGCAACGTAAATGATTCGGCACGCCAAGGAGCAAAGAAAGGTAGGAAGAAGGAAAGAAAATCCTTAGGGGCAACGTAAATGATTCGCCACGCCAAGGAGGAAAGATAGGTATGAAGAAGGAAAGGAATTCCATAGGGGCAACGTAAATGATTCGCCACGCCAAGGAGGAATGAAAGGTAAGAAGGAGGAAGGAAATCCTTAGGGGCAACGTAAATGATTCGCGACGCCAAGGAGGAAAGAAAGGTAGGAAGAAGGAAAGGAAATCCTTAGGGGCAACGTAAATGATTCGCCACGCCAAGGATGAATGAAAGGTAAGAAGGAGGAAGGAAACCCTTAGGGGCAACGTAAATGATTCGCCACGCCAAGGAGGAAAGAAAGGTAGGAAGAAGGAAAGGAAATCCTTAGGGGTAACGTAAATGATTCGCCACGCCAAGGATGAATGAAAGGTAAGAAGGAGGAAGGAAATCCATAGGGGCAACGTAAATGATTCGCCACGCCAAGGATGAATGAAAGGTAAGAAGGAGGAAGGAAATCCTTAGGGGCAACGTAAATGATTCGCCACGCCAAGGATGAATGAAAGGTAAGAAGGAGCAAGGAAATCCATAGGGGCAACGTAAATGATTCGCCACGCCAAGGATGAATGAAAGGTAAGAGGGAGGAAAGGAAATCCTTAGGGGCAACGTAAATGATTCGCCACGCCAAGGAGGAATGAAAGGTACGAAGGAGGAAGGAAATCCTTAGGGGCAACGTAAATGATTCGCCACGCCAAGGAGGAAAGAAAGGTAGGAAGAAGGAAAGAAAATCCTTAGGGGCAACGTAAATGATTCGCCACACCAAGGAGGAAAGAAAGGTAGGAAGAAGGAAAGGAAATCCTTAGGGGCAACGTAAATGATTCGCCACGCCAAGGAGGAAAGAAAGGTAGGAAGAAGGAAAGGAAATCCTTAGGGGCAACGTAAATGATTTGCCACGCCAAGGGGGAATGAAAGGTAAGAAGGAGGAAAGGAAATCCTTAGGGCCAACGTAAATGATTCGCCACGCGAAGGAGGAAAGAAAGGTAGGAAGAAGGAAAGGAAATCCTTAGGGGCGACGTAAATGATTCGCCACGCCAAGGAGGAATGAAAGGTAAGAAGGAGGAAGGAAACCCTTAGGGGCAACGTAAATGATTCGCCACGCCAAGGAGGAAAGAAAGGTAGGAAGAGGGAAAGGAAATCCTTAGGGGCAACGTAAATGATTCGCCACGCCAAGGAGGAAAGAAAGGTAGGAAGAAGGAAAGGAAATCCTTAGGGGCAACGTAAATGATTTGCCACGCCAAGGGGGAATGAAAGGTAAGAAGGAGGAAAGGAAATCCTTAGGGCCAACGTAAATGATTCGCCACGCCAAGGAGGAAAGAAAGGTAGGAAGAAGGAAAGGAAATCCTTAGGGGCGACGTAAATGATTCGCCACGCCAAGGAGGAATGAAAGGTAAGAAGGAGGAAGGAAATCCTTAGGGGCAACGTAAATCATTAGCCACGCCAAGGAGGAAAGAAAGGTAGGAAGAAGGAAAGGAAATCCTTAGGGGTAACGTAAATGATTCGCCACGCCAAGGATGAATGAAAGGTAAGAAGGAGGAAGGAAATCCTTAGGGGCAACGTAAATGATTCGCCACGCCAAGGATGAATGAAAGGTAAGAAGGAGCAAGGAAATCCATAGGGGCAACGTAAATGATTCGCCACGCCAAGGATGAATGAAAGGTAAGAAGGAGGAAGGAAATCCTTAGGGGCAACGTAAATGATTCGCCACGCCAAGGATGAATGAAAGGTAAGAAGGAGCAAGGAAATCCATAGGGGCAACGTAAATGATTCGCCACGCCAAGGATGAATGAAAGGTAAGAGGGAGGAAAGGAAATCCTTAGGGGCAACGTAAATGATTCGCCACGCCAAGGAGGAATGAAAGGTACGAAGGAGGAAGGAAATCCTTAGGGGCAACGTAAATGATTCGCCACGCCAAGGAGGAAAGAAAGGTAGGAAGAAGGAAAGAAAATCCTTAGGGGCAACGTAAATGATTCGCCACACCAAGGAGGAAAGAAAGGTAGGAAGAAGGAAAGGAAATCCTTAGGGGCAACGTAAATGATTCGCCACGCCAAGGAGGAAAGAAAGGTAAGAAGGAGGAAGGAAATCTTTAGGGGCAACGTAAATGATTCGCCACGCCAAGGAGGAAAGAAAGGTAGGAAGAAGGAAAGGAAATCCTTAGGGGCAACGTAAATGATTCGCCATGCCAAGGAGGAAAGAAAGGTAGGAAGAAGGAAAGGAAATCCATAGGGGCAACGCAAATGATTCGCCACGCCAAGGAGGAAACAAGGGTAAGAAGGAGGAAGGAAATCCTTAGGGGCAACGTAAATGATTCGCCACGCCAAGGAGGAAAGAAAGGTAAGAAGGAGGAAAGAAATCCTTCGGGGCAACGTAAATGATTCGGCACGCCAAGGAGCAAAGAAAGGTAGGAAGAAGGAAAGAAAATCCTTAGGGGCAACGTAAATGATTCGCCACGCCAAGGAGGAATGAAAGGTAAGAAGGAGCAAGGAAATCCTTAGGGGCAACGTAAATGATTCGCCACGCCAAGGAGGAAAGAAAGGTAAGAAGGAGGAAAGAAATCCTTCGGGGCAACGTAAATGATTCGGCACGCCAAGGAGCAAAGAAAGGTAGGAAGAAGGAAAGAAAATCCTTAGGGGCAACGTAAATGATTCGCCACGCCAAGGAGGAAAGATAGGTATGAAGAAGGAAAGGAATTCCATAGGGGCAACGTAAATGATTCGCCACGCCAAGGAGGAATGAAAGGTAAGAAGGAGGAAGGAAATCCTTAGGGGCAACGTAAATGATTCGCGACGCCAAGGAGGAAAGAAAGGTAGGAAGAAGGAAAGGAAATCCTTAGGGGCAACGTAAATGATTCGCCACGCCAAGGATGAATGAAAGGTAAGAAGGAGGAAGGAAACCCTTAGGGGCAACGTAAATGATTCGCCACGCCAAGGAGGAAAGAAAGGTAGGAAGAAGGAAAGGAAATCCTTAGGGGCAACGTAAATGATTCGCCACGCCAAGGAGGAAAGAAAGGTTGGAAGAAGGAAAGGAAATCCTTAGGGGCAACGTAAATGATTTGCCACGCCAAGGGGAAATGAAAGGTAAGAAGGAGGAAAGGAAATCCTTAGGGCCAACGTAAATGATTCGCCACGCCAAGGAGGAAAGAAAGGTAGGAAGAAGGAAAGGAAATCCTTAGGGGCAACGTAAATGATTCGCCACGCCAAGGAGGAATGAAAGGTAAGAAGGAGGAAGGAAATCCTTAGGGGCAACGTAAATGATTCGCCACGCCAAGGAGGAAAGAAAGGTTGGAAGAAGGAAAGGAAATCCTTAGGGGCAACGTAAATGATTCGCCACGCCAAGGAGGAAAGAAAGGTAGGAAGAAGGAAAGGAAATCCTTAGGGGCGAAGTAAATGATTCGCCACGACAAGGAGGAATGAAAGGTAGGAAGAAGGAAAGGAAATCCTTAGGGGCAACGTAAATGATTCGCCACGCCAAGGATGAATGATAGGTAAGAAGGAGGAAGGAAATCCTTAGGGGCAACGTAAATGATTCGCCACGCCAAGGAGGAATGAAAGGTAAGAAGGAGCAAGGAAATCCTTAGGGGCAACGTAAATGATTCGCCACGCCAAGGATGAATGAAAGGTAAGAAGGAGGAAGGAAACCCTCAGGGGCAACGTAAATGATTCGCCACGCCAAGGATGAATGAAAGGTAAGAAGGAGGAAGGAAACCCTTAGGGGCAACGTAAATGATTCGCCACGCCAAGGAGGAAAGAAAGGTAGGAAGAGGGAAAGGAAATCCTTAGGGGCAACGTAAATGATTCGCCACGCCAAGGAGGAAAGAAAGGTAGGAAGAAGGAAAGGAAATCCTTAGGGGCAACGTAAATGATTTGCCACGCCAAGGGGGAATGAAAGGTAAGAAGGAGGAAAGGAAATCCTTAGGGCCAACGTAAATGATTCGCCACGCCAAGGAGGAAAGAAAGGTAGGAAGAAGGAAAGGAAATCCTTAGGGGCGACGTAAATGATTCGCCACGCCAAGGAGGAATGAAAGGTAAGAAGGAGGAAGGAAATCCTTAGGGGCAACGTAAATCATTAGCCACGCCAAGGAGGAAAGAAAGGTAGGAAGAAGGAAAGGAAATCCTTAGGGGTAACGTAAATGATTCGCCACGCCAAGGATGAATGAAAGGTAAGAAGGAGGAAGGAAATCCTTAGGGGCAACGTAAATGATTCGCCACGCCAAGGATGAATGAAAGGTAAGAAGGAGCAAGGAAATCCATAGGGGCAACGTAAATGATTCGCCACGCCAAGGATGAATGAAAGGTAAGAGGGAGGAAAGGAAATCCTTAGGGGCAACGTAAATGATTCGCCACGCCAAGGATGAATGAAAGGTAAGAAGGAGGAAAGGAAATCCTTAGGGGCAACGTAAATGATTCGCCACGCCAAGGAGGAATGAAAGGTACGAAGGAGGAAGGAAATCCTTAGGGGCAACGTAAATGATTCGCCACGCCAAGGAGGAAAGAAAGGTAGGAAGAAGGAAAGAAAATCCTTAGGGGCAACGTAAATGATTCGCCACACCAAGGAGGAAAGAAAGGTAGGAAGAAGGAAAGGAAATCCTTAGGGGCAACGTAAATGATTCGCCACGCCAAGGAGGAAAGAAAGGTAAGAAGGAGGAAGGAAATCTTTAGGGGCAACGTAAATGATTCGCCACGCCAAGGAGGAATGAAAGGCAAGAAGGAGGAAAGGAAATCCTTAGGGGCAACGTAAATGATTCGCCACGCCAAGGAGGAAAGAAAGGTAGGAAGAAGGAAAGGAAATCCTTAGGGGCAACGTAAATGATTCGCCACGCCAAGGAGGAAAGAAAGGTAGGAAGAAGGAAAGGAAATCCTTAGGGGCAACGTAAATGATTCGCCATGCCAAGGAGGAAAGAAAGGTAGGAAGAAGGAAAGGAAATCCATAGGGGCAACGCAAATGATTCGCCACGCCAAGGAGGAAACAAGGGTAAGAAGGAGGAAGGAAATCCTTAGGGGCAACGTAAATGATTCGCCACGCCAAGGAGGAAAGAAAGGTAAGAAGGAGGAAAGAAATCCTTCGGGGCAACGTAAATGATTCGCCACGCCAAGGATGAATGAAAGGTAAGAAGGAGGAAGGAAACCCTCAGGGGCAACGTAAATGATTCGCCACGCCAAGGATGAATGAAAGGTAAGAAGGAGGAAGGAAACCCTTAGGGGCAACGTAAATGATTCGCCACGCCAAGGAGGAAAGAAAGGTAGGAAGAGGGAAAGGAAATCCTTAGGGGCAACGTAAATGATTCGCCACGCCAAGGAGGAAAGAAAGGTAGGAAGAAGGAAAGGAAATCCTTAGGGGCAACGTAAATGATTTGCCACGCCAAGGGGGAATGAAAGGTAAGAAGGAGGAAAGGAAATCCTTAGGGCCAACGTAAATGATTCGCCACGCCAAGGAGGAAAGAAAGGTAGGAAGAAGGAAAGGAAATCCTTAGGGGCGACGAAAATGATTCGCCACGCCAAGGAGGAATGAAAGGTAAGAAGGAGGAAGGAAATCCTTAGGGGCAACGTAAATCATTAGCCACGCCAAGGAGGAAAGAAAGGTAGGAAGAAGGAAAGGAAATCCTTAGGGGTAACGTAAATGATTCGCCACGCCAAGGATGAATGAAAGGTAAGAAGGAGGAAGGAAATCCTTAGGGGCAACGTAAATGATTCGCCACGCCAAGGATGAATGAAAGGTAAGAAGGAGCAAGGAAATCCATAGGGGCAACGTAAATGATTCGCCACGCCAAGGATGAATGAAAGGTAAGAGGGAGGAAAGGAAATCCTTCGGGGCAACGTAAATGATTCGCCACGCCAAGGAGGAATGAAAGGTACGAAGGAGGAAGGAAATCCTTAGGGGCAACGTAAATGATTCGCCACGCCAAGGAGGAAAGAAAGGTAGGAAGAAGGAAAGAAAATCCTTAGGGGCAACGTAAATGATTCGCCACACCAAGGAGGAAAGAAAGGTAGGAAGAAGGAAAGGAAATCCTTAGGGGCAACGTAAATGATTCGCCACGCCAAGGAGGAAAGAAAGGTAAGAAGGAGGAAGGAAATCTTTAGGGGCAACGTAAATGATTCGCCACGCCAAGGAGGAAAGAAAGGTAGGAAGAAGGAAAGGAAATCCTTAGGGGCAACGTAAATGATTCGCCATGCCAAGGAGGAAAGAAAGGTAGGAAGAAGGAAAGGAAATCCATAGGGGCAACGCAAATGATTCGCCACGCCAAGGAGGAAACAAGGGTAAGAAGGAGGAAGGAAATCCTTAGGGGCAACGTAAATGATTCGCCACGCCAAGGAGGAAAGAAAGGTAAGAAGGAGGAAAGAAATCCTTCGGGGCAACGTAAATGATTCGGCACGCCAAGGAGCAAAGAAAGGTAGGAAGAAGGAAAGAAAATCCTTAGGGGCAACGTAAATGATTCGCCACGCCAAGGAGGAATGAAAGGTAAGAAGGAGCAAGGAAATCCTTAGGGGCAACGTAAATGATTCGCCACGCCAAGGAGGAAAGAAAGGTAAGAAGGAGGAAAGAAATCCTTCGGGGCAACGTAAATGATTCGGCACGCCAAGGAGCAAAGAAAGGTAGGAAGAAGGAAAGAAAATCCTTAGGGGCAACGTAAATGATTCGCCACGCCAAGGAGGAAAGATAGGTATGAAGAAGGAAAGGAATTCCATAGGGGCAACGTAAATGATTCGCCACGCCAAGGAGGAATGAAAGGTAAGAAGGAGGAAGGAAATCCTTAGGGGCAACGTAAATGATTCGCGACGCCAAGGAGGAAAGAAAGGTAGGAAGAAGGAAAGGAAATCCTTAGGGGCAACGTAAATGATTCGCCACGCCAAGGATGAATGAAAGGTAAGAAGGAGGAAGGAAACCCTTAGGGGCAACGTAAATGATTCGCCACGCCAAGGAGGAAAGAAAGGTAGGAAGAAGGAAAGGAAATCCTTAGGGGTAACGTAAATGATTCGCCACGCCAAGGATGAATGAAAGGTAAGAAGGAGGAAGGAAATCCTTAGGGGCAACGTAAATGATTCGCCACGCCAAGGATGAATGAAAGGTAAGAAGGAGCAAGGAAATCCATAGGGGCAACGTAAATGATTCGCCACGCCAAGGATGAATGAAAGGTAAGAGGGAGGAAAGGAAATCCTTAGGGGCAACGTAAATGATTCGCCACGCCAAGGAGGAATGAAAGGTACGAAGGAGGAAGGAAATCCTTAGGGGCAACGTAAATCATTAGCCACGCCAAGGAGGAAAGAAAGGTAGGAGGAAGGAAAGGAAATCCTTAGGGGTAACGTAAATGATTCGCCACGCCAAGGATGAATGAAAGGTAAGAAGGAGGAAGGAAATCCTTAGGGGCAACGTAAATGATTCGCCACGCCAAGGATGAATGAAAGGTAAGAAGGAGCAAGGAAATCCATAGGGGCAACGTAAATGATTCGCCACGCCAAGGATGAATGAAAGGTAAGAAGGAGGAAGGAAATCCTTAGGGGCAACGTAAATGATTCGCCACGCCAAGGATGAATGAAAGGTAAGAAGGAGCAAGGAAATCCATAGGGGCAACGTAAATGATTCGCCACGCCAAGGATGAATGAAAGGTAAGAGGGAGGAAAGGAAATCCTTAGGGGCAACGTAAATGATTCGCCACGCCAAGGAGGAATGAAAGGTACGAAGGAGGAAGGAAATCCTTAGGGGCAACGTAAATGATTCGCCACGCCAAGGAGGAAAGAAAGGTAGGAAGAAGGAAAGAAAATCCTTAGGGGCAACGTAAATGATTCGCCACACCAAGGAGGAAAGAAAGGTAGGAAGAAGGAAAGGAAATCCTTAGGGGCAACGTAAATGATTCGCCACGCCAAGGAGGAAAGAAAGGTAAGAAGGAGGAAGGAAATCTTTAGGGGCAACGTAAATGATTCGCCACGCCAAGGAGGAAAGAAAGGTAGGAAGAAGGAAAGGAAATCCTTAGGGGCAACGTAAATGATTCGCCATGCCAAGGAGGAAAGAAAGGTAGGAAGAAGGAAAGGAAATCCATAGGGGCAACGCAAATGATTCGCCACGCCAAGGAGGAAACAAGGGTAAGAAGGAGGAAGGAAATCCTTAGGGGCAACGTAAATGATTCGCCACGCCAAGGAGGAAAGAAAGGTAAGAAGGAGGAAAGAAATCCTTCGGGGCAACGTAAATGATTCGGCACGCCAAGGAGCAAAGAAAGGTAGGAAGAAGGAAAGAAAATCCTTAGGGGCAACGTAAATGATTCGCCACGCCAAGGAGGAATGAAAGGTAAGAAGGAGCAAGGAAATCCTTAGGGGCAACGTAAATGATTCGCCACGCCAAGGAGGAAAGAAAGGTAAGAAGGAGGAAAGAAATCCTTCGGGGCAACGTAAATGATTCGGCACGCCAAGGAGCAAAGAAAGGTAGGAAGAAGGAAAGAAAATCCTTAGGGGCAACGTAAATGATTCGCCACGCCAAGGAGGAAAGATAGGTATGAAGAAGGAAAGGAATTCCATAGGGGCAACGTAAATGATTCGCCACGCCAAGGAGGAATGAAAGGTAAGAAGGAGGAAGGAAATCCTTAGGGGCAACGTAAATGATTCGCGACGCCAAGGAGGAAAGAAAGGTAGGAAGAAGGAAAGGAAATCCTTAGGGGCAACGTAAATGATTCGCCACGCCAAGGATGAATGAAAGGTAAGAAGGAGGAAGGAAACCCTTAGGGGCAACGTAAATGATTCGCCACGCCAAGGAGGAAAGAAAGGTAGGAAGAAGGAAAGGAAATCCTTAGGGGTAACGTAAATGATTCGCCACGCCAAGGATGAATGAAAGGTAAGAAGGAGGAAGGAAATCCTTAGGGGCAACGTAAATGATTCGCCACGCCAAGGATGAATGAAAGGTAAGAAGGAGCAAGGAAATCCATAGGGGCAACGTAAATGATTCGCCACGCCAAGGATGAATGAAAGGTAAGAGGGAGGAAAGGAAATCCTTAGGGGCAACGTAAATGATTCGCCACGCCAAGGAGGAATGAAAGGTACGAAGGAGGAAGGAAATCCTTAGGGGCAACGTAAATCATTAGCCACGCCAAGGAGGAAAGAAAGGTAGGAGGAAGGAAAGGAAATCCTTAGGGGTAACGTAAATGATTCGCCACGCCAAGGATGAATGAAAGGTAAGAAGGAGGAAGGAAATCCTTAGGGGCAACGTAAATGATTCGCCACGCCAAGGATGAATGAAAGGTAAGAAGGAGCAAGGAAATCCATAGGGGCAACGTAAATGATTCGCCACGCCAAGGATGAATGAAAGGTAAGAAGGAGGAAGGAAATCCTTAGGGGCAACGTAAATGATTCGCCACGCCAAGGATGAATGAAAGGTAAGAAGGAGCAAGGAAATCCATAGGGGCAACGTAAATGATTCGCCACGCCAAGGATGAATGAAAGGTAAGAAGGAGGAAGGAAATCCTTAGGGGCAACGTAAATGATTCGCCACGCCAAGGATGAATGAAAGGTAAGAAGGAGCAAGGAAATCCATAGGGGCAACGTAAATGATTCGCCACGCCAAGGATGAATGAAAGGTAAGAAGGAGGAAGGAAATCCTTAGGGGCAACGTAAATGATTCGCCACGCCAAGGATGAATGAAAGGTAAGAACGAGGAAGGAAATCCTTAGGGGCAACGTAAATGATTCGCCACGCCAAGGAGGAATGAAAGGTACGAAGGAGGAAGGAAATCCTTAGGGGCAACGTAAATGATTCGCCACGCCAAGGAGGAAAGAAAGGTAGGAAGAAGGAAAGAAAATCCTTAGGGGCAACGTAAATGATTCGCCACACCAAGGAGGAAAGAAAGGTAGGAAGAAGGAAAGGAAATCCTTAGGGGCAACGTAAATGATTCGCCACGCCAAGGAGGAAAGAAAGGTAGGAAGAAGGAAAGGAAATCCTTAGGGGCAACGTAAATGATTTGCCACGCCAAGGGGGAATGAAAGGTAAGAAGGAGGAAAGGAAATCCTTAGGGCCAACGTAAATGATTCGCCACGCCAAGGAGGAAAGAAAGGTAGGAAGAAGGAAAGGAAATCCTTAGGGGCGACGTAAATGATTCGCCACGCCAAGGAGGAATGAAAGGTAAGAAGGAGGAAGGAAACCCTTAGGGGCAACGTAAATGATTCGCCACGCCAAGGAGGAAAGAAAGGTAGGAAGAGGGAAAGGAAATCCTTAGGGGCAACGTAAATGATTCGCCACGCCAAGGAGGAAAGAAAGGTAGGAAGAAGGAAAGGAAATCCTTAGGGGCAACGTAAATGATTTGCCACGCCAAGGGGGAATGAAAGGTAAGAAGGAGGAAAGGAAATCCTTAGGGCCAACGTAAATGATTCGCCACGCCAAGGAGGAAAGAAAGGTAGGAAGAAGGAAAGGAAATCCTTAGGGGCGACGTAAATGATTCGCCACGCCAAGGAGGAATGAAAGGTAAGAAGGAGGAAGGAAATCCTTAGGGGCAACGTAAATCATTAGCCACGCCAAGGAGGAAAGAAAGGTAGGAAGAAGGAAAGGAAATCCTTAGGGGTAACGTAAATGATTCGCCACGCCAAGGATGAATGAAAGGTAAGAAGGAGGAAGGAAATCCTTAGGGGCAACGTAAATGATTCGCCACGCCAAGGATGAATGAAAGGTAAGAAGGAGCAAGGAAATCCATAGGGGCAACGTAAATGATTCGCCACGCCAAGGATGAATGAAAGGTAAGAAGGAGGAAGGAAATCCTTAGGGGCAAAGTAAATGATTCGCCACGCCAAGGATGAATGAAAGGTAAGAAGGAGCAAGGAAATCCATAGGGGCAACGTAAATGATTCGCCACGCCAAGGATGAATGAAAGGTAAGAGGGAGGAAAGGAAATCCTTAGGGGCAACGTAAATGATTCGCCACGCCAAGGAGGAATGAAAGGTACGAAGGAGGAAGGAAATCCTTAGGGGCAACGTAAATGATTCGCCACGCCAAGGAGGAAAGAAAGGTAGGAAGAAGGAAAGAAAATCCTTAGGGGCAACGTAAATGATTCGCCACACCAAGGAGGAAAGAAAGGTAGGAAGAAGGAAAGGAAATCCTTAGGGGCAACGTAAATGATTCGCCACGCCAAGGAGGAAAGAAAGGTAAGAAGGAGGAAGGAAATCTTTAGGGGCAACGTAAATGATTCGCCACGCCAAGGAGGAAAGAAAGGTAGGAAGAAGGAAAGGAAATCCTTAGGGGCAACGTAAATGATTCGCCATGCCAAGGAGGAAAGAAAGGTAGGAAGAAGGAAAGGAAATCCATAGGGGCAACGCAAATGATTCGCCACGCCAAGGAGGAAACAAGGGTAAGAAGGAGGAAGGAAATCCTTAGGGGCAACGTAAATGATTCGCCACGCCAAGGAGGAAAGAAAGGTAAGAAGGAGGAAAGAAATCCTTCGGGGCAACGTAAATGATTCGGCACGTCAAGGAGCAAAGAAAGGTAGGAAGAAGGAAAGAAAATCCTTAGGGGCAACGTAAATGATTCGCCACGCCAAGGAGGAATGAAAGGTAAGAAGGAGCAAGGAAATCCTTAGGGGCAACGTAAATGATTCGCCACGCCAAGGAGGAAAGAAAGGTAAGAAGGAGGAAAGAAATCCTTCGGGGCAACGTAAATGATTCGGCACGCCAAGGAGCAAAGAAAGGTAGGAAGAAGGAAAGAAAATCCTTAGGGGCAACGTAAATGATTCGCCACGCCAAGGAGGAAAGATAGGTATGAAGAAGGAAAGGAATTCCATAGGGGCAACGTAAATGATTCGCCACGCCAAGGAGGAATGAAAGGTAAGAAGGAGGAAGGAAATCCTTAGGGGCAACGTAAATGATTCGCGACGCCAAGGAGGAAAGAAAGGTAGGAAGAAGGAAAGGAAATCCTTAGGGGCAACGTAAATGATTCGCCACGCCAAGGATGAATGAAAGGTAAGAAGGAGGAAGGAAACCCTTAGGGGCAACGTAAATGATTCGCCACGCCAAGGAGGAAAGAAAGGTAGGAAGAAGGAAAGGAAATCCTTAGGGGCAACGTAAATGATTCGCCACGCCAAGGAGGAAAGAAAGGTTGGAAGAAGGAAAGGAAATCCTTAGGGGCAACGTAAATGATTTGCCACGCCAAGGGGAAATGAAAGGTAAGAAGGAGGAAAGGAAATCCTTAGGGCCAACGTAAATGATTCGCCACGCCAAGGAGGAAAGAAAGGTAGGAAGAAGGAAAGGAAATCCTTAGGGGCAACGTAAATGATTCGCCACGCCAAGGAGGAATGAAAGGTAAGAAGGAGGAAGGAAATCCTTAGGGGCAACGTAAATCATTAGCCACGCCAAGGAGGAAAGAAAGGTAGGAAGAAGGAAAGGAAATCCTTAGGGGTAACGTAAATGATTCGCCACGCCAAGGATGAATGAAAGGTAAGAAGGAGGAAGGAAATCCTTAGGGGCAACGTAAATGATTCGCCACGCCAAGGATGAATGAAAGGTAAGAAGGAGCAAGGAAATCCATAGGGGCAACGTAAATGATTCGCCACGCCAAGGATGAATGAAAGGTAAGAAGGAGGAAAGGAAATCCTTAGGGGCAACGTAAATGATTCGCCACGCCAAGGATGAATGAAAGGTAAGAAGGAGGAAAGGAAATCCTTAGGGGCAACGTAAATGATTCGCCACGCCAAGGAGGAATGAAAGGTACGAAGGAGGAAGGAAATCCTTAGGGGCAACGTAAATGATTCGCCACGCCAAGGAGGAAAGAAAGGTAGGAAGAAGGAAAGAAAATCCTTAGGGGCAACGTAAATGATTCGCCACACCAAGGAGGAAAGAAAGGTAGGAAGAAGGAAAGGAAATCCTTAGGGGCAACGTAAATGATTCGCCACGCCAAGGAGGAAAGAAAGGTAAGAAGGAGGAAGGAAATCTTTAGGGGCAACGTAAATGATTCGCCACGCCAAGGAGGAATGAAAGGTAAGAAGGAGGAAAGGAAATCCTTAGGGGCAACGTAAATGATTCGCCACGCCAAGGAGGAAAGAAAGGTAGGAAGAAGGAAAGGAAATCCTTAGGGGCAACGTAAATGATTCGCTACGCCAAGGAGGAAAGAAAGGTAGGAAGAAGGAAAGGAAATCCTTAGGGGCAACGTAAATGATTCGGCACGCCAAGGAGCAAAGAAAGGTAGGAAGAAGGAAAGGTAATCCTTAGGGGCAACGTAAATGATTCGCCACGCCAAGGAGGAATGAAAGGTAAGAAGGAGCAAGGAAATCCTTAGGGGCAACGTAAATGATTCGCCACGCCAAGGATGAATGAAAGGTAAGAAGGAGGAAGGAAACCCTTAGGGGCAACGTAAATGATTCGCCACGCCAAGGAGGAAAGAAAGGTAAGAAGGAGGAAAGGAAATCCTTAGGGGCAACGTAAATGATTCGCCATGCCAAGGAGGAAAGAAAGGTAGGAAGAAGGAAAGGAAATCCATAGGGGCAACGCAAATGATTCGCCACGCCAAGGAGGAAACAAGGGTAAGAAGGAGGAAGGAAATCCTTAGGGGCAACGTAAATGATTCGCCACGCCAAGGAGGAAAGAAAGGTAGGAAGAAGGAAAGGAAATCCTTAGGGGCAACGTAAATGATTTGCCACGCCAAGGGGGAATGAAAGGTAAGAAGGAGGAAAGGAAATCCTTAGGGCCAACGTAAATGATTCGCCACGCCAAGGAGGAAAGAAAGGTAGGAAGAAGGAAAGGAAATCCTTAGGGGCGACGTAAATGATTCGCCACGCCAAGGAGGAATGAAAGGTAAGAAGGAGGAAGGAAATCCTTAGGGGCAACGTAAATCATTAGCCACGCCAAGGAGGAAAGAAAGGTAGGAAGAAGGAAAGGAAATCCTTAGGGGTAACGTAAATGATTCGCCACGCCAAGGATGAATGAAAGGTAAGAAGGAGCAAGGAAATCCATAGGGGCAACGTAAATGATTCGCCACGCCAAGGATGAATGAAAGGTAAGAGGGAGGAAAGGAAATCCTTAGGGGCAACGTAAATGATTCGCCACGCCAAGGATGAATGAAAGGTAAGAAGGAGGAAAGGAAATCCTTAGGGGCAACGTAAATGATTCGCCACGCCAAGGAGGAATGAAAGGTACGAAGGAGGAAGGAAATCCTTAGGGGCAACGTAAATGATTCGCCACGCCAAGGAGGAAAGAAAGGTAGGAAGAAGGAAAGAAAATCCTTAGGGGCAACGTAAATGATTCGCCACACCAAGGAGGAAAGAAAGGTAGGAAGAAGGAAAGGAAATCCTTAGGGGCAACGTAAATGATTCGCCACGCCAAGGAGGAAAGAAAGGTAAGAAGGAGGAAGGAAATCTTTAGGGGCAACGTAAATGATTCGCCACGCCAAGGAGGAATGAAAGGCAAGAAGGAGGAAAGGAAATCCTTAGGGGCAACGTAAATGATTCGCCACGCCAAGGAGGAAAGAAAGGTAGGAAGAAGGAAAGGAAATCCTTAGGGGCAACGTAAATGATTCGCCACGCCAAGGAGGAAAGAAAGGTAGGAAGAAGGAAAGGAAATCCTTAGGGGCAACGTAAATGATTCGCCATGCCAAGGAGGAAAGAAAGGTAGGAAGAAGGAAAGGAAATCCATAGGGGCAACGCAAATGATTCGCCACGCCAAGGAGGAAACAAGGGTAAGAAGGAGGAAGGAAATCCTTAGGGGCAACGTAAATGATTCGCCACGCCAAGGAGGAAAGAAAGGTAAGAAGGAGGAAAGAAATCCTTCGGGGCAACGTAAATGATTCGGCACGCCAAGGAGCAAAGAAAGGTAGGAAGAAGGAAAGAAAATCCTTAGGGGCAACGTAAATGATTCGCCACGCCAAGGAGGAATGAAAGGTAAGAAGGAGCAAGGAAATCCTTAGGGGCAACGTAAATGATTCGCCACGCCAAGGAGGAAAGAAAGGTAAGAAGGAGGAAAGAAATCCTTCGGGGCAACGTAAATGATTCGGCACGCCAAGGAGCAAAGAAAGGTAGGAAGAAGGAAAGAAAATCCTTAGGGGCAACGTAAATGATTCGCCACGCCAAGGAGGAAAGATAGGTATGAAGAAGGAAAGGAATTCCATAGGGGCAACGTAAATGATTCGCCACGCCAAGGAGGAATGAAAGGTAAGAAGGAGGAAGGAAATCCTTAGGGGCAACGTAAATGATTCGCGACGCCAAGGAGGAAAGAAAGGTAGGAAGAAGGAAAGGAAATCCTTAGGGGCAACGTAAATGATTCGCCACGCCAAGGATGAATGAAAGGTAAGAAGGAGGAAGGAAACCCTTAGGGGCAACGTAAATGATTCGCCACGCCAAGGAGGAAAGAAAGGTAGGAAGAAGGAAAGGAAATCCTTAGGGGCAACGTAAATGATTCGCCACGCCAAGGAGGAAAGAAAGGTTGGAAGAAGGAAAGGAAATCCTTAGGGGCAACGTAAATGATTTGCCACGCCAAGGGGAAATGAAAGGTAAGAAGGAGGAAAGGAAATCCTTAGGGCCAACGTAAATGATTCGCCACGCCAAGGAGGAAAGAAAGGTAGGAAGAAGGAAAGGAAATCCTTAGGGGCAACGTAAATGATTCGCCACGCCAAGGAGGAATGAAAGGTAAGAAGGAGGAAGGAAATCCTTAGGGGCAACGTAAATCATTAGCCACGCCAAGGAGGAAAGAAAGGTAGGAAGAAGGAAAGGAAATCCTTAGGGGTAACGTAAATGATTCGCCACGCCAAGGATGAATGAAAGGTAAGAAGGAGGAAGGAAATCCTTAGGGGCAACGTAAATGATTCGCCACGCCAAGGATGAATGAAAGGTAAGAAGGAGCAAGGAAATCCATAGGGGCAACGTAAATGATTCGCCACGCCAAGGATGAATGAAAGGTAAGAAGGAGGAAAGGAAATCCTTAGGGGCAACGTAAATGATTCGCCACGCCAAGGATGAATGAAAGGTAAGAAGGAGGAAAGGAAATCCTTAGGGGCAACGTAAATGATTCGCCACGCCAAGGAGGAATGAAAGGTACGAAGGAGGAAGGAAATCCTTAGGGGCAACGTAAATGATTCGCCACGCCAAGGAGGAAAGAAAGGTAGGAAGAAGGAAAGAAAATCCTTAGGGGCAACGTAAATGATTCGCCACACCAAGGAGGAAAGAAAGGTAGGAAGAAGGAAAGGAAATCCTTAGGGGCAACGTAAATGATTCGCCACGCCAAGGAGGAAAGAAAGGTAAGAAGGAGGAAGGAAATCTTTAGGGGCAACGTAAATGATTCGCCACGCCAAGGAGGAATGAAAGGTAAGAAGGAGGAAAGGAAATCCTTAGGGGCAACGTAAATGATTCGCCACGCCAAGGAGGAAAGAAAGGTAGGAAGAAGGAAAGGAAATCCTTAGGGGCAACGTAAATGATTCGCTACGCCAAGGAGGAAAGAAAGGTAGGAAGAAGGAAAGGAAATCCTTAGGGGCAACGTAAATGATTCGGCACGCCAAGGAGCAAAGAAAGGTAGGAAGAAGGAAAGGTATTCCTTAGGGGCAACGTAAATGATTCGCCACGCCAAGGAGGAATGAAAGGTAAGAAGGAGCAAGGAAATCCTTAGGGGCAACGTAAATGATTCGCCACGCCAAGGATGAATGAAAGGTAAGAAGGAGGAAGGAAACCCTTAGGGGCAACGTAAATGATTCGCCACGCCAAGGAGGAAAGAAAGGTAAGAAGGAGGAAAGGAAATCCTTAGGGGCAACGTAAATGATTCGCCATGCCAAGGAGGAAAGAAAGGTAGGAAGAAGGAAAGGAAATCCATAGGGGCAACGCAAATGATTCGCCACGCCAAGGAGGAAACAAGGGTAAGAAGGAGGAAGGAAATCCTTAGGGGCAACGTAAATGATTCGCCACGCCAAGGAGGAAAGAAAGGTAAGAAGGAGGAAAGAAATCCTTCGGGGCAACGTGAATGATTCGGCACGCCAAGGAGCAAAGAAAGGTAGGAAGAAGGAAAGAAAATCCTTAGGGGCAACGTAAATGATTCGCCACGCCAAGGAGGAATGAAAGGTAAGAAGGAGCAAGGAAATCCTTAGGGGCAACGTAAATGATTCGCCACGCCAAGGATGAATGAAAGGTAAGAAGGAGGAAGGAAACCCTTAGGGGCAACGTAAATGATTCGCCACGCCAAGGAGGAAAGAAAGGTAGGAAGAAGGAAAGGAAATCCTTAGGGGCAACGTAAATGATTCGCCACGCCAAGGATGAATGAAAGGTAAGAAGGAGGAAGGAAACCCTTAGGGGCAACGTAAATGATTCGCCACGCCAAGGAGGAAAGAAAGGTAGGAAGAAGGAAAGGAAATCCTTAGGGGCAACGTAAATGATTCGCCACGCCAAGGAGGAAAGAAAGGTAGGAAGAAGGAAAGGAAATCCTTAGGGGCAACGTAAATGATTTGCCACGCCAAGGGGAAATGAAAGGTAAGAAGGAGGAAAGGAAATCCTTAGGGCCAACGTAAATGATTCGCCACGCCAAGGAGGAAAGAAAGGTAGGAAGAAGGAAAGGAATTCCTTAGGGGCAACGTAAATGATTCGCCACGCCAAGGAGGAATGAAAGGTAAGAAGGAGGAAGGAAATCCTTAGGGGCAACGTAAATCATTAGCCACGCCAAGGAGGAAAGAAAGGTAGGAAGAAGGAAAGGAAATCCTTAGGGGTAACGTAAATGATTCGCCACGCCAAGGATGAATGAAAGGTAAGAAGGAGGAAGGAAATCCTTAGGGGCAACGTAAATGATTCGCCACGCCAAGGATGAATGAAAGGTAAGAAGGAGCAAGGAAATCCATAGGGGCAACGTAAATGATTCGCCACGCCAAGGATGAATGAAAGGTAAGAAGGAGGAAAGGAAATCCTTAGGGGCAACGTAAATGATTCGCCACGCCAAGGAGGAAAGAAAGGTAGGAAGAAGGAAAGGAAATCCTTAGGGGCAACGTAAATGATTTGCCACGCCAAGGGGAAATGAAAGGTAAGAAGGAGGAAAGGAAATCCTTAGGGCCAACGTAAATGATTCGCCACGCCAAGGAGGAAAGAAAGGTAGGAAGAAGGAAAGGAAATCCTTAGGGGCAACGTAAATGATTCGCCACGCCAAGGAGGAATGAAAGGTAAGAAGGAGGAAGGAAATCCTTAGGGGCAACGTAAATCATTAGCCACGTCAAGGAGGAAAGAAAGGTAGGAAGAAGGAAAGGAAATCCTTAGGGGTAACGTAAATGATTCGCCACGCCAAGGATGAATGAAAGGTAAGAAGGAGGAAGGAAATCCTTAGGGGCAACGTAAATGATTCGCCACGCCAAGGATGAATGAAAGGTAAGAAGGAGCAAGGAAATCCATAGGGGCAACGTAAATGATTCGCCACGCCAAGGATGAATGAAAGGTAAGAAGGAGGAAAGGAAACCCTTAGGGGCAACGTAAATGATTCGCCACGCCAAGGATGAATGAAAGGTAAGAAGGAGGAAAGGAAATCCTTAGGGGCAACGTAAATGATTCGCCACGCCAAGGAGGAATGAAAGGTACGAAGGAGGAAGGAAATCCTTAGGGGCAACGTAAATGATTCGCCACGCCAAGGAGGAAAGAAAGGTAGGAAGAAGGAAAGAAAATCCTTAGGGGCAACGTAAATGATTCGCCACACCAAGGAGGAAAGAAAGGTAGGAAGAAGGAAAGGAAATCCTTAGGGGCAACGTAAATGATTCGCCACGCCAAGGAGGAATGAAAGGTAAGAAGGAGGAAAGGAAATCCTTAGGGGCAACGTAAATGATTCGCCACGCCAAGGAGGAAAGAAAGGTAGGAAGAAGGAAAGGAAATCCTTAGGGGCAACGTAAATGATTCGCTACGCCAAGGAGGAAAGAAAGGTAGGAAGAAGGAAAGGAAATCCTTAGGGGCAACGTAAATGATTCGCCACGCCAAGGAGGAAAGAAAGGTAGGAAGAAGGAAAGGAAATCCTTAGGGGCAACGTAAATGATTCGCCACGCCAAGGAGGAAAGAAAGGTAAGAAGGAGGAAGGAAATCTTTAGGGGCAACGTAAATGATTCGCCACGCCAAGGAGGAATGGAAGGTAAGAAGGAGGAAGAAAATCCTTAGGGGCAACGTAAATCATTCGCCACGCCAAGGAGGAAAGAAAGGTAGGAAGAAGGAAAGGAAATCCTTAGGGTCAACGTAAATGATTCGCCACGCCAAGGATGAATGAAAGGTAAGAAGGAGGAAGGAAATCCTTAGGGGCAACGTAAATGATTCGCCATGCCAAGGAGGAAAGAAAGGTAGGAAGAAGGAAAGGAAATCCATAGGGGCAACGCCAATGATTCGCCACGCCAAGGAGGAAACAAGGGTAAGAAGGAGGAAGGAAATCCTTAGGGGCAACGTAAATGATTCGCCACGCCAAGGAGGAACGAAAGGTAAGAAGGAGGAAAGAAATCCTTCGGGGCAACGTAAATGATTCGGCACGCCAAGGAGCAAAGAAAGGTAGGAAGAAGGAAAGAAAATCCTTAGGGGCAACGTAAATGATTCGCCACGCCAAGGAGGAAAGATAGGTATGAAGAAGGAAAGGAATTCCATAGGGGCAACGTAAATGATTCGCCACGCCAAGGAGGAATGAAAGGTAAGAAGGAGGAAGGAAATCCTTAGGGGTAACGTAAATGATTCGCGACGCCAAGGAGGAAAGAAAGGTAGGAAGAAGGAAAGGAAATCCTTAGGGGCAACGCAAATGATTCGCCACGCCAAGGAGGAAAGAAAGGTAGGAAGAAGGGGGAAGGAAATTCTTAGGGGCAACGTAAATGATTCGCCACGCCAAGGAGGAAAGAAAGGTAGGAAGAAGGAAAGGAAATCCTTAGGGGCGAAGTAAATGATTCGCCACGACAAGGAGGAATGAAAGGTAGGAAGAAGGAAAGGAAATCCTTAGGGGCAACGTAAATGATTCGCCACGCCAAGGATGAATGATAGGTAAGAAGGAGGAAGGAAATCCTTAGGGCCAACGTAAATGATTCGCCACGCCAAGGAGGAATGAAAGGTAAGAAGGAGCAAGGAAATCCTTAGGGGCAACGTAAATGATTCGCCACGCCAAGGATGAATGAAAGGTAAGAAGGAGGAAGGAAACCCTCAGGGGCATCGTAAATGATTCGCCACGCCAAGGAAGAAAGAAAGGTAGGAAGAAGGAAAGGAAATCCTTAGGGGCAACGTAAATGATTCGCCACGCCAAGGATGAATGAAAGGTAAGAAGGAGGAAGGAAATCCTTAGGGGCAACGTAAATGATTCGCCACGCCAAGGAGGAATGAAAGGTAAGAAGGAGCAAGGAAATCCTTAGGGGCAACGTAAATGATTCGTCACGCCAAGGAGGAAAGAAAGGTAGGAAGAAGGAAAGGAAATCCTTAGGGGCAACGTAAATGATTTGCCACGCCAGGGGGAATGAAAGGTAAGAAGGAGGAAAGGAAATCCTTAGGGCCAACGTAAATGATTCGCCACGCCAAGGAGGAAAGAAAGGTAGGAAGAAGGAATGGAAATCCTTAGGGGCAACGTAAATGATTCGCCACGCCAAGGATGAATGAAAGGTAAGAAGGAGGAAGGAAACCCTTAGAGGGGCAACGTAAATGATTCGCCACGCCAAGGAGGAAAGAAAGGTAGGAAGAAGGAAAGGAAATCCTTAGGGGCAACGTAAATGATTCGCCACGCCAAGGATGAATGAAAGGTAAGAAGGAGGAAGGAAATCCTTAGGGGCAACGTAAATGATTCGCACGCCAAGGAGGAATGAAAGGTAAGAAGGAGGAAGGAAATCTTTAGGGGCAACGTAAATGATTCGCCACGCCAAGGAGGAATGAAAGGTAAGAAGGAGGAAAGGAAATCCTTAGGGGCAACGTAAATGATTCGCCACGCCATGGAGGAAAGAAAGGTAGGAAGAAGGAAAGGAAATCCTTAGGGGCAACGTAAATGATTCGCCACGCCAAGGAGGAAAGAAAGGTAGGAAGAAGGAAAGGAAATCCTTAGGGGCAACGTAAATGATTCGCCACGCCAAGGAGGAAAGAAAGGTAGGAAGAAGGAAAGGAAATCCTTAGGGGCAACGTAAATGATTCGCCACGCCAAGGATGAATGAAAGGTAAGAAGGAGGAAGGAAATCCTTAGGGGCAACGTAAATGATTCGCCATGCCAAGGAGGAAAGAAAGGTAGGAAGAAGGAAAGGAAATCCATAGGGGCAACGCAAATGATTCGCCACGCCAAGGAGGAAAGAAGGGTAAGAAGGAGGAAGGAAATCCTTAGGGGCAACGTAAATGATTCGCCACGCCAAGGAGGAAAGAAAGGTAAGAAGGAGGAAGGAAATCCTTAGGGGCAACGTAAATGATTCGGCACGCCAAGGAAGAAAGAAAGGTAGGAAGAAGGAAAGGAAATCCTTAGGGGCAACGTAAATGATTCGCCACGCCAAGGATGAATGAAAGGTAAGAAGGAGGAAGGAAATCCTTAGGGGCAACGTAAATGATTCGCCACGCCAAGGAGGAAAGAAAGGTAGGAAGAAGGAAAGGAAATCCTTAGGGGCAACGTAAATGATTCGCCACGCCAAGGATGAATGAAAGGTAAGAAGGAGGAAGGAAATCCTTAGGGGCAACGTAAGTGATTCGCCACGCCAAGGAGGAATGAAAGGTAAGAAGGAGGAAGGAAATCTTTAGGGGCAACGTAAATGATTCGCCACGCCAAGGAGGAATGAAAGGTAAGAAGGAGGAAAGGAAATCCTTAGGGGCAACGTAAATGATTCGCCACGCCAAGGAGGAAAGAAAGGTAGGAAGAAGGAAAGGAAATCCTTAGGGGCAACGTAAATGATTCGCCACGCCAAGGAGGAAAGAAAGGTAGGAAGAAGGAAAGGAAATCCTTAGGGGCAACGTAAATGATTCGCCACGCCAAGGAGGAAAGAAAGGTAGGAAGAAGGAAAGGAAATCCTTAGGGGCAACGTAAATGATTCGCCACGCCAAGGATGAATGAAAGGTAAGAAGGAGGAAGGAAATCCTTAGGGGCAACGTAAATGATTCGCCATGCCAAGGAGGAAAGAAAGGTAGGAAGAAGGAAAGGAAATCCTTAGGGGCAACGCAAATGATTCGCGACGCCAAGGAGGAAAGAAGGGTAAGAAGGAGGAAGGAAATCCTTAGGGGCAACGTAAATGATTCGCCACGCCAAGGATGAATGAAAGGTAAGAAGGAGCAAGGAAATCCATAGGGGCAACGTAAATGATTCGCCACGCCAAGGATAAATGAAAGGTAAGAAGGAGGAAAGGAAATCCTTAGGGGCAACGTAAATGATTCGCCACGCCAAGGAGGAATGAAAGGTAAGAAGGAGGAAGGAAATCCTTAGGGGCAACGTAAATGATTCGCCACGCCAAGGAGGAAAGAAAGGTAGGAAGAAGGAAAGGAAATTCTTAGGGGCAACGTAAATGATTCGCCACGCCAAGGATGAATGAAAGGTAAGAAGGAGGAAGGAAATCCTTAGGGGCAACGTAAATGATTCGCCACGCCAAGGAGGAATGAAAGGTAAGAAGGAGGAAGGAAATCCTTAGGGGCAACGTAAATGATTCGCCACGCCAAGGAGGAATGAAAGGTAAGAAGGAGGAAGGAAATCCTTAGTGGCAACGTAAATGATTCGCCACGCCAAGGAGGAAAGAAAGGTAGGAAGAAGGAAAGGAAATCCTTAGGGGCAACGTAAATGATTCGCCACGCCAAGGATGAATGAAAGGTAAGAAGGAGGAAGGAAATCCTTAGGGGCAACGTAAATGATTCGCCACGCCAAGGAGGAATGAAAGGTAAGAAGGAGCAAGGAAATCCTTAGGGGCAACGTAAATGATTCGCCACGCCAAGGATGAATGAAAGGTAAGAAGGAGGAAGGAAACCCTTAGGGGCAACGTAAATGATTCGCCACGCCAAGGAGGAAAGAAAGGTAGGAAGAAGGAAAGGAAATCCTTAGGGGCAACGTAAATGATTCGCCACGCCAAGGATGAATGAAAGGTAAGAAGGAGGAAGGAAATCCTTAGGGGCAACGTAAATGATTCGCCACGCCAAGGAGGAATGAAAGGTATGAAGGAGCAAGGAAATCCTTAGGGGCAACGTAAATGATTCGCCACGCCAAGGAGGAAAGAAAGGTAGGAAGAAGGAAAGGAAATCCTTAGGGACAACGTAAATGATTTGCCACGCCAAGGGGGAATGAAAGGTAAGAAGGAGGAAAGGAAATCCTTAGGGCCAACGTAAATGATTCGCCACGCCAAGGAGGAATGAAAGGTAAGAAGGAGCAAGGAAATCCTTAGGGGCAACGTAAATGATTCGCCACGCCAAGGAGGAAAGAAAGGTAGGAAGAAGGAAAGGAAATCCTTAGGGGCAACGTAAATGATTTGCCACGCCAAGGGGGAATGAAAGGTAAGAAGGAGGAAAGGAAATCCTTAGGGCCAACGTAAATGATTCGCCACGCCAAGGAGGAAAGAAAGGTAGGAAGAAGGAAAGGAAATCCTTAGGGGCAACGTAAATGATTCGCCACGCCAAGGATGAATGAAAGGTAAGAAGGAGGAAGGAAACCCTTAGAGGGGCAACGTAAATGATTCGCCACGCCAAGGAGGAAAGAAAGGTAGGAAGAAGGAAAGGAAATCCTTAGGGGCAACGTAAATGATTCGCCACGCCAAGGATGAATGAAAGGTAAGAAGGAGGAAGGAAATCCTTAGGGGCAACGTAAATGATTCGCCACGCCAAGGAGGAATGAAAGGTAAGAAGGAGGAAGGAAATCTTTAGGGCAACGTAAATGATTCGCCACGCCAAGGAGGAATGAAAGGTAAGAAGGAGGAAAGGAAATCCTTAGGGGCAACGTAAATGATTCGCCACGCCAAGGAGGAAAGAAAGGTAGGAAGAAGGAAAGGAAATCCTTAGGGGCAACGTAAATGATTCGCCACGCCAAGGATGAATGAAAGGTAAGAAGGAGGAAGGAAATCCTTAGGGGCAACGTAAATGATTCGCCACGCCAAGGATGAATGAAAGGTAAGAAGGAGCAAGGAAATCCTTAGGGGCAACGTAAATGATTCGCCACGCCAAGGATGAATGAAAGGTAAGAAGGAGCAAGGAAATCCTTAGGGGCAACGTAAATGATTCGCCACGCCAAGGATGAATGAAAGGTAAGAAGGAGGAAGGAAACCCTTAGAGGGGCAACGTAAATGATTCGCCACGCCAAGGAGGAAAGAAAGGTAGGAGGAAGGAAAGGAAATCCTTAGGGGCAACGTAAATGATTCGCCACGCCAAGGATGAATGAAAGGTAAGAAGGAGGAAGGAAATCCTTAGGGGCAACGTAAATGATTCGCCACGCCAAGGAGGAATGAAAGGTAAGAAGGAGGAAGGAAATCCTTAGGGGCAACGTAAATGATTCGCCACGCCAAGGAGGAAAGAAAGGTTGGAAGAAGGAAAGGAAATCCTTAGGGGCAACGTAAATGATTCGCCACGCCAAGGAGGAAAGAAAGGTAAGAAGGAGGAAGGAAATCTTTAGGGGCAACGTAAATGATTCGCCACGCCAAGGAGGAATGAAAGGTAAGAAGGAGGAAGGAAATCCTTAGGGGCAACGTAAATCATTCGCCACGCCAAGGAGGAAAGAAAGGTAGGAAGAAGGAAAGGAAATCCTTAGGGGCAACGTAAATGATTCGCCACGCCAAGGATGAATGAAAGGTAAGAAGGAGGAAGGAAATCCTTAGGGGCAACGTAAATCATTCGCCACGCCAAGGAGGAAAGAAAGGTAGGAAGAAGGAAAGGAAATCCTTAGGGGCAACGTAAATCATTAGCCACGCCAAGGAGGAAAGAAAGGTAGGAAGAAGGAAAGGAAATCCTTAGGGGTAACATAAATGATTCGCCACGCCAAGGATGAATGAAAGGTAAGAAGGAGGAAGGAAATCCTTAGGGGCAACGTAAATGATTCGCCACGCCAAGGATGAATGAAAGGTAAGAAGGAGGAAGGAAATCTTTAGGGGCAACGTAAATGATTCGCCACGCCAAGGAGGAATGAAAGGTAAGAAGGAGGAAGGAAATCCTTAGGGGCAACGTAAATGATTCGGCACGCCAAGGAGCAAGGAAAGGTAGGAAGAAGGAAAGAAAATCCTTAGGGGCAACGTAAATGATTCGCCACGCCAAGGAGGAAAGATAGGTATGAAGATGGAAAGGAATTCCATAGGGGCAACGTAAATGATTCGCCACGCCAAGGAGGAATGAAAGGTAAGAAGGAGGAAGGAAATCCTTAGGGGCAACGTAAATGATTCGCGACGCCAAGGAGGAAAGAAAGGTAGGAAGAAGGAAAGGAAATCCTAAGGGGCAACGCAAATGATTCGCCACGCCAAGGAGGAAAGAAAGGTAGGAAGAAGGGGGAAGGAAATTCTTAGGGGCAACGTAAATGATTCGCCACGCCAAGGAGGAAAGAAGGGTAAGAAGGAGGAAGGAAATCCTTAGGGGCAACGTAAATGATTCGCCACGCCAAGGATGAATGAAAGGTAAGAAGGAGCAAGGAAATCCTTAGGGGCAACGTAAATGATTCGCCACGCCAAGGATGAATGAAAGGTAAGAAGGAGCAAGGAAATCCTTAGGGGCAACGTAAATGATTCGCCACGCCAAGGATGAATGAAAGGTAAGAAGGAGGAAGGAAATCCTTAGGGGCAACGTAAATGATTCGCCACGCCAAGGAGGAATGAAAGGTAAGAAGGAGGAAGGAAATCCTTAGGGGCAACGTAAATCATTCGCCACGCCAAGGAGGAAAGAAAGGTAGGAAGAAGGAAAGGAAATCCTTAGGGGCAACGTAAATGATTCGCCACGCCAAGGATGAATGAAAGGTAAGAAGGAGGAAGGAAATCCTTAGGGGCAACGTAAATCATTCGCCACGCCAAGGAGGAAAGAAAGGTAGGAAGAAGGAAAGGAAATCCTTAGGGGCAACGTAAATGATTCGCCACGCCAAGGAGGAAAGAAAGGTAGGAAGAAGGAAAGGAAATCCTTAGGGGCAACGTAAATGATTCGCCACGCCAAGGATGAATGAAAGGTAAGAAGGAGGAAGGAAATCCTTAGGGGCAACGTAAATGATTCGCCACGCCAAGGATGAATGAAAGGTAAGAAGGAGCAAGGAAATCCTTAGGGGCAACGTAAATGATTCGCCACGCCAAGGATGAATGAAAGGTAAGAAGGAGCAAGGAAATCCTTAGGGGCAACGTAAATGATTCGCCACGCCAAGGATGAATGAAAGGTAAGAAGGAGGAAGGAAACCCTTAGAGGGGCAACGTAAATGATTCGCCACGCCAAGGAGGAATGAAAGGTAAGAAGGAGGAAGGAAATCCTTAGGGGCAACGTAAATGATTCGGCACGCCAAGGAGCAAGGAAAGGTAGGAAGAAGGAAAGAAAATCCTTAGGGGCAACGGAAATGATTCGCCACGCCAAGGAGGAAAGATAGGTATGAAGATGGAAAGGAATTCCATAGGGGCAACGTAAATGATTCGCCACGCCAAGGAGGAATGAAAGGTAAGAAGGAGGAAGGAAATCCTTAGGGGCAACGTAAATGATTCGCGACGCCAAGGAGGAAAGAAAGGTAGGAAGAAGGAAAGGAAATCCTAAGGGGCAACGCAAATGATTCGCCACGCCAAGGAGGAAAGAAAGGTAGGAAGAAGGGGGAAGGAAATTCTTAGGGGCAACGTAAATGATTCGCCACGCCAAGGAGGAAAGAAAGGTAGGAAGAAGGAAAGGAAATCCTTAGGGGCAACGTAAATGATTCGCCACGCCAAGGATGAATCAAAGGTAAGAAGGAGGAAGGAAATCCTTAGGGGCAACGTAAATGATTCGCCACGCCAAGGAGGAAAGAAAGGTTGGAAGAAGGAAAGGAAATCCTTAGGGGCAACGTAAATGATTCGCCACGCCAAGGAGGAAAGAAAGGTAGGAAGAAGGAAAGGAAATCCTTAGGGGCGAAGTAAATGATTCGCCACGACAAGGAGGAATGAAAGGTAGGAAGAAGGAAAGGAAATCCTTAGGGGCAACGTAAATGATTCGCCACGCCAAGGATGAATGATAGGTAAGAAGGAGGAAGGAAATCCTTAGGGGCAACGTAAATGATTCGCCACGCCAAGGAGGAATGAAAGGTAAGAAGGAGCAAGGAAATCCTTAGGGGCAACGTAAATGATTCGCCACGCCAAGGATGAATGAAAGGTAAGAAGGAGGAAGGAAACCCTTAGGGGCAACGTAAATGATTCGCCACGCCAAGGAAGAAAGAAAGGTAGGAAGAAGGAAAGGAAATCCTTAGGGGCAACGTAAATGATTCGCCACGCCAAGGATGAATGAAAGGTAAGAAGGAGGAAGGAAATCCTTAGGGGAACGTAAATGATTCGCCACGCCAAGGAGGAATGAAAGGTAAGAAGGAGCAAGGAAATCCTTAGGGGCAACGTAAATGATTCGCCACGCCAAGGAGGAAAGAAAGGTAGGAAGAAGGAAAGGAAATCCTTAGGGGCAACGTAAATGATTTGCCACGCCAAGGGGGAATGAAAGGTAAGAAGGAGGAAAGGAAATCCTTAGGGCCAACGTAAATGATTCGCCACACCAAGGAGGAAAGAAAGGTAAGAAGGAGGAAGGAAATCCTTAGGGGCAACGTAAATGATTCGCCACGCCAAGGAGGAATGAAAGGTAAGAAGGAGGAAGGAAATCTATAGGGGCAACGTAAATGATTCGCCACGCCAAGGAGGAATGAAAGGTAGGAAGAAGGAAAGGAAATCCTTAGGGGCAACGTAAATGATTCGCCACGCCAAGGATGAATGATAGGTAAGAAGGAGGAAGGAAATCCTTAGGGGCAACGTAAATGATTCGCCACGCCAAGGAGGAATGAAAGGTAAGAAGGAGCAAGGAAATCCTTAGGGGCAACGTAAATGATTCGCCACGCCAAGGATGAATGAAAGGTAAGAAGGAGGAAGGAAACCCTTAGGGGCAACGTAAATGATTCGCCACGCCAAGGAAGAAAGAAAGGTAGGAAGAAGGAAAGGAAATCCTTAGGGGCAACGTAAATGATTCGCCACGCCAAGGATGAATGAAAGGTAAGAAGGAGGAAGGAAATCCTTAGGGGCAACGTAAATGATTCGCCATGCCAAGGAGGAAAGAAAGGTAGGAAGAAGGAAAGGAAAACCATAGGGGCAACGCAACTGATTCGCCACGCCAAGGAGGTAAGAAGGGTAAGAAGGAGGAAGGAAATCCTTAGGGGCAACGTAAATGATTCGCCACGCCAAGGAGGAAAGAAAGGTAAGAAGCAGGAAGGAAATCCTTAGGGGCAACGTAAATGATTCGGCACGCCAAGGAAGAAAGAAAGGTAGGAAGAAGGAAAGGAAATCCTTAGGGGCAACGTAAATGATTTGCCACGCCAAGGGGAAATGAAAGGTAAGAAGGAGGAAAGGAAATCCTTAGGGCCAACGTAAATGATTCGCCACGCCAAGGAGGAAAGAAAGGTAGGAAGAAGGAAAGGAATTCCTTAGGGGCAACGTAAATGATTCGCCACGCCAAGGAGGAATGAAAGGTAAGAAGGAGGAAGGAAATCCTTAGGGGCAACGTAAATCATTAGCCACGCCAAGGAGGAAAGAAAGGTAGGAAGAAGGAAAGGAAATCCTTAGGGGCAACGTAAATGATTCGCCACGCCAAGGAGGAAAGAAAGGTAGGAAGAAGGAAAGGAAATCCTTAGGGGCAACGTAAATGATTTGCCACGCCAAGGGGAAATGAAAGGTAAGAAGGAGGAAAGGAAATCCTTAGGGCCAACGTAAATGATTCGCCACGCCAAGGAGGAAAGAAAGGTAGGAAGAAGGAAAGGAATTCCTTAGGGGCAACGTAAATGATTCGCCACGCCAAGGAGGAAAGAAAGGTAAGAAGGAGGAAGGAAATCTTTAGGGGCAACGTAAATGATTCGCCACGCCAAGGAGGAATGAAAGGTAAGAAGGAGGAAAGGAAATCCTTAGGGGCAACGTAAATGATTCGCCACGCCAAGGAGGAAAGAAAGGTAGGAAGAAGGAAAGAAAATCCTTAGGGGCAACGTAAATGATTCGCCACACCAAGGAGGAAAGAAAGGTAGGAAGAAGGAAAGGAAATCCTTAGGGGCAACGTAAATGATTCGCCACGCCAAGGAGGAAAGAAAGGTAAGAAGGAGGAAGGAAATCCTTAGGGGCAACGTAAATGATTCGCCACGCCAAGGAGGAAAGAAAGGTAGGAAGAAGGAAAGGAAATCCTTAGGGGCAACGTAAATGATTCGCCACGCCAAGGAGGAATGAAAGGTAAGAAGGAGCAAGGAAATCCTTAGGGGCAACGTAAATGATTCGCCACGCCAAGGATGAATGAAAGGTAAGAAGGAGGAAGGAAACCCTTAGGGGCAACGTAAATGATTCGCCACGCCAAGGAGGAAAGAAAGGTAAGAAGGAGGAAAGGAAATCCTTAGGGGCAACGTAAATGATTCGCCATGCCAAGGAGGAAAGAAAGGTAGGAAGAAGGAAAGGAAATCCATAGGGGCAACGCAAATGATTCGCCACGCCAAGGAGGAAACAAGGGTAAGAAGGAGGAAGGAAATCCTTAGGGGCAACGTAAATGATTCGCCACGCCAAGGATGAATGAAAGGTAAGAAGGAGGAAGGAAACCCTTAGGGGCAACGTAAATGATTCGCCACGCCAAGGAGGAAAGAAAGGTAAGAAGGAGGAAAGAAATCCTTCGGGGCAACGTAAATGATTCGGCACGCCAAGGAGCAAAGAAAGGTAGGAAGAAGGAAAGAAAATCCTTAGGGGCAACGTAAATGATTTGCCAGGCCAAGGGGAAATGAAAGGTAAGAAGGAGGAAAGGAAATCCTTAGGGCCAACGTAAATGATTCGCCACGCCAAGGAGGAAAGAAAGGTAGGAAGAAGGAAAGGAAATCCTTAGGGGCAACGTAAATGATTCGCCACGCCAAGGAGGAATGAAAGGTAAGAAGGAGGAAGGAAATCCTTAGGGGCAACGTAAATCATTAGCCACGTCAAGGAGGAAAGAAAGGTAGGAAGAAGGAAAGGAAATCCTTAGGGGTAACGTAAATGATTCGCCACGCCAAGGATGAATGAAAGGTAAGAAGGAGGAAGGAAATCCTTAGGGGCAACGTAAATGATTCGCCACGCCAAGGATGAATGAAAGGTAAGAAGGAGCAAGGAAATCCATAGGGGCAACGTAAATGATTCGCCACGCCAAGGATGAATGAAAGGTAAGAAGGAGGAAAGGAAATCCTTAGGGGCAACGTAAATGATTCGCCACGCCAAGGATGAATGAAAGGTAAGAAGGAGGAAAGGAAATCCTTAGGGGCAACGTAAATGATTCGCCACGCCAAGGAGGAATGAAAGGTACGAAGGAGGAAGGAAATCCTTAGGGGCAACGTAAATGATTCGCCACGCCAAGGAGGAAAGAAAGGTAGGAAGAAGGAAAGAAAATCCTTAGGGGCAACGTAAATGATTCGCCACACCAAGGAGGAAAGAAAGGTAGGAAGAAGGAAAGGAAATCCTTAGGGGCAACGTAAATGATTCGCCACGCCAAGGAGGAATGAAAGGTAAGAAGGAGGAAAGGAAATCCTTAGGGGCAACGTAAATGATTCGCCACGCCAAGGAGGAAAGAAAGGTAGGAAGAAGGAAAGGAAATCCTTAGGGGCAACGTAAATGATTCTCTACGCCAAGGAGGAAAGAAAGGTAGGAAGAAGGAAAGGAAATCCTTAGGGGCAACGTAAATGATTCGCCACGCCAAGGAGGAAAGAAAGGTAGGAAGAAGGAAAGGAAATCCTTAGGGGCAACGTAAATGATTCGCCACGCCAAGGAGGAAAGAAAGGTAAGAAGGAGGAAGGAAATCTTTAGGGGCAACGTAAATGATTCGCCACGCCAAGGAGGAATGGAAGGTAAGAAGGAGGAAGAAAATCCTTAGGGGCAACGTAAATCATTCGCCACGCCAAGGAGGAAAGAAAGGTAGGAAGAAGGAAAGGAAATCCATAGGGGCAACGCCAATGATTCGCCACGCCAAGGAGGAAACAAGGGTAAGAAGGAGGAAGGAAATCCTTAGGGGCAACGTAAATGATTCGCCACGCCAAGGAGGAAAGAAAGGTAAGAAGGAGGAAAGAAATCCTTCGGGGCAACGTAAATGATTCGGCACGCCAAGGAGCAAAGAAAGGTAGGAAGAAGGAAAGAAAATCCTTAGGGGCAACGTAAATGATTCGCCACGCCAAGGAGGAAAGATAGGTATGAAGAAGGAAAGGAATTCCATAGGGGCAACGTAAATGATTCGCCACGCCAAGGAGGAATGAAAGGTAAGAAGGAGGAAGGAAATCCTTAGGGGTAACGTAAATGATTCGCGACGCCAAGGAGGAAAGAAAGGTAGGAAGAAGGAAAGGAAATCCTTAGGGGCAACGCAAATGATTCGCCACGCCAAGGAGGAAAGAATGGTAGGAAGAAGGGGGAAGGAAATTCTTAGGGGCAACGTAAATGATTCGCCACGCCAAGGAGGAAAGAAAGGTAGGAAGAAGGAAAGGAAATCCTTAGGGGCAACGTAAATGATTCGCCACGCCAAGGAGGAAAGAAAGGTAGGAAGAAGGAAAGGAAATCCTTAGGGGCGAAGTAAATGATTCGCCACGACAAGGAGGAATGAAAGGTAGGAAGAAGGAAAGGAAATCCTTAGGGGCAACGTAAATGATTCGCCACGCCAAGGATGAATGAAAGGTAGGAAGAAGGAAAGGAAATCCTTAGGGGCGAAGTAAATGATTCGCCACGACAAGGAGGAATGAAAGGTAGGAAGAAGGAAAGGAAATCCTTAGGGGCAACGTAAATGATTCGCCACGCCAAGGATGAATGATAGGTAAGAAGGAGGAAGGAAATCCTTAGGGCCAACGTAAATGATTCGCCACGCCAAGGAGGAATGAAAGGTAAGAAGGAGCAAGGAAATCCTTAGGGGCAACGTAAATGATTCGCCACGCCAAGGATGAATGAAAGGTAAGAAGGAGGAAGGAAACCCTCAGGGGCAACGTAAATGATTCGCCACGCCAAGGAAGAAAGAAAGGTAGGAAGAAGGAAAGGAAATCCTTAGGGGCAACGTAAATGATTCGCCACGCCAAGGATGAATGAAAGGTAAGAAGGAGGAAGGAAATCCTTAGGGGCAACGTAAATGATTCGCCACGCCAAGGAGGAATGAAAGGTAAGAAGGAGCAAGGAAATCCTTAGGGGCAACGTAAATGATTCGTCACGCCAAGGAGGAAAGAAAGGTAGGAAGAAGGAAAGGAAATCCTTAGGGGCAACGTAAATGATTTGCCACGCCAGGGGGAATGAAAGGTAAGAAGGAGGAAAGGAAATCCTTAGGGCCAACGTAAATGATTCGCCACGCCAAGGAGGAAAGAAAGGTAGGAAGAAGGAATGGAAATCCTTAGGGGCAACGTAAATGATTCGCCACGCCAAGGATGAATGAAAGGTAAGAAGGAGGAAGGAAACCCTTAGAGGGGCAACGTAAATGATTCGCCACGCCAAGGAGGAAAGAAAGGTAGGAAGAAGGAAAGGAAATCCTTAGGGGCAACGTAAATGATTCGCCACGCCAAGGATGAATGAAAGGTAAGAAGGAGGAAGGAAACCCTTAGAGGGGCAACGTAAATGATTCGCCACGCCAAGGAGGAAAGAAAGGTAGGAAGAAGGAAAGGAAATCCTTAGGGGCAACGTAAATGATTCGCCACGCCAAGGAGGAAAGAAAGGTAGGAAGAAGGAAAGGAAATCCTTAGGGGCAACGTAAATGATTCGCCACGCCAAGGAGGAAAGAAAGGTAGGAAGAAGGAAAGGAAATCCTTAGGGGCAACGTAAATGATTCGCCACGCCAAGGATGAATGAAAGGTAAGAAGGAGGAAGGAAATCCTTAGGGGCAACGTAAATGATTCGCCATGCCAAGGAGGAAAGAAAGGTAGGAAGAAGGAAAGGAAATCCATAGGGGCAACGCAAATGATTCGCCACGCCAAGGAGGAAAGAAGGGTAAGGAGGAGGAAGGAAATCCTTAGGGGCAACGTAAATGATTCGCCACGCCAAGGAGGAAAGAAAGGTAAGAAGGAGGAAGGAAATCCTTAGGGGCAACGTAAATGATTCGGCACGCCAAGGAAGAAAGAAAGGTAGGAAGAAGGAAAGGAAATCCTTAGGGGCAACGTAAATGATTCGCCACGCCAAGGATGAATGAAAGGTAAGAAGGAGGAAGGAAATCCTTAGGGGCAACGTAAATGATTCGCCACGCCAAGGAGGAAAGAAAGGTAGGAAGAAGGAAAGGAAATCCTTAGGGGCAACGTAAATGATTCGCCACGCCAAGGATGAATGAAAGGTAAGAAGGAGGAAGGAAATCCTTAGGGGCAACGTAAATGATTCGCCACGCCAAGGAGGAATGAAAGGTAAGAAGGAGGAAGGAAATCTTTAGGGGCAACGTAAATGATTCGCCACGCCAAGGAGGAATGAAAGGTAAGAAGGAGGAAAGGAAATCCTTAGGGGCAACGTAAATGATTCGCCACGCCAAGGAGGAAAGAAAGGTAGGAAGAAGGAAAGGAAATCCTTAGGGGCAACGTAAATGATTCGCCGCGCCAAGGAGGAAAGAAAGGTAGGAAGAAGGAAAGGAAATCCTTAGGGGCAACGTAAATGATTCGCCACGCCAAGGAGGAAAGAAAGGTAGGAAGAAGGAAAGGAAATCCTTAGGGGCAACGTAAATGATTTGCCACGCCAAGGGGAAATGAAAGGTAAGAAGGAGGAAAGGAAATCCTTAGGGCCAACGTAAATGATTCGCCACGCCAAGGAGGAAAGAAAGGTAGGAAGAAGGAAAGGAAATCCTTAGGGGCAACGTAAATGATTCGCCACGCCAAGGAGGAAAGAAAGGTAAGAAGGAGGAAAGAAATCCTTCGGGGCAACGTAAATGATTCGGCACGCCAAGGAGCAAAGAAAGGTAGGAAGAAGGAAAGAAAATCCTTAGGGGCAACGTAAATGTTTCGCCACGCCAAGGAGGAATGAAAGGTAAGAAGGAGCAAGGAAATCCTTAGGGGCAACGTAAATGATTCGCCACGCCAAGGATGAATGAAAGGTAAGAAGGAGGAAGGAAACCCTTAGGGGCAACGTAAATGATTCGCCACGCCAAGGAGGAAAGAAAGGTAGGAAGAAGGAAAGGAAATCCTTAGGGGCAACGTAAATGATTCGCCACGCCAAGGATGAATGAAAGGTAAGAAGGAGGAAGGAAACCCTTAGGGGCAACGTAAATGATTCGCCACGCCAAGGAGGAAAGAAAGGTAGGAAGAAGGAAAGGAAATCCTTAGGGGCAACGTAAATGATTCGCCACGCCAAGGAGGAAAGAAAGGTAGGAAGAAGGAAAGGAAATCCATAGGGGCAACGTAAATGATTTGCCACGCCAAGGGGAAATGAAAGGTAAGAAGGAGGAAAGGAAATCCTTAGGGCCAACGTAAATGATTCGCCACGCCAAGGAGGAAAGAAAGGTAGGAAGAAGGAAAGGAATTCCTTAGGGGCAACGTAAATGATTCGCCACGCCAAGGAGGAATGAAAGGTAAGAAGGAGGAAGGAAATCCTTAGGGGCAACGTAAATCATTAGCCACGCCAAGGAGGAAAGAAAGGTAGGAAGAAGGAAAGGAAATCCTTAGGGGTAACGTAAATGATTCGCCACGCCAAGGATGAATGAAAGGTAAGAAGGAGGAAGGAAATCCTTAGGGGCAACGTAAATGATTCGCCACGCCAAGGATGAATGAAAGGTAAGAAGGAGCAAGGAAATCCATAGGGGCAACGTAAATGATTCGCCACGCCAAGGATGAATGAAAGGTAAGAAGGAGGAAAGGAAATCCTTAGGGGCAACGTAAATGATTCGCCACGCCAAGGAGGAAAGAAAGGTAGGAAGAAGGAAAGGAAATCCTTAGGGGCAACGTAAATGATTTGCCACGCCAAGGGGAAATGAAAGGTAAGAAGGAGGAAAGGAAATCCTTAGGGCCAACGTAAATGATTCGCCACGCCAAGGAGGAAAGAAAGGTAGGAAGAAGGAAAGGAAATCCTTAGGGGCAACGTAAATGATTCGCCACGCCAAGGAGGAATGAAAGGTAAGAAGGAGGAAGGAAATCCTTAGGGGCAACGTAAATCATTAGCCACGTCAAGGAGGAAAGAAAGGTAGGAAGAAGGAAAGGAAATCCTTAGGGGTAACGTAAATGATTCGCCACGCCAAGGATGAATGAAAGGTAAGAAGGAGGAAGGAAATCCTTAGGGGCAACGTAAATGATTCGCCACGCCAAGGATGAATGAAAGGTAAGAAGGAGGAAGGAAATCCTTAGGGGCAACGTAAATGATTCGCCACGCCAAGGATGAATGAAAGGTAAGAAGGAGGAAGGAAATCCTTAGGGGCAACGTAAATGATTCGCCACGCCAAGGATGAATGAAAGGTAAGAAGGAGGAAGGAAATCCTTAGGGGCAACGTAAATCATTCGCCACGCCAAGGAGGAAAGAAAGGTAGGAAGAAGGAAAGGAAATCCTTAGGGGCAACGTAAATCATTAGCCACGCCAAGGAGGAAAGAAAGGTAGGAAGAAGGAAAGGAAATCCTTAGGGGTAACATAAATGATTCGCCACGCCAAGGATGAATGAAAGGTAAGAAGGAGGAAGGAAATCCTTAGGGGCAACGTAAATGATTCGCCACGCCAAGGATGAATGAAAGGTAAGAAGGAGGAAGGAAATCCTTAGGGGCAACGTAAATGATTCGCCACGCCAAGGAGGAATGAAAGGTAAGAAGGAGGAAGGAAATCCTTAGGGGCAAGGTAAATGATTCGGCACGCCAAGGAGCAAGGAAAGGTAGGAAGAAGGAAAGAAAATCCTTAGGGGCAACGGAAATGATTCGCCACGCCAAGGAGGAAAGATAGGTATGAAGATGGAAAGGAATTCCATAGGGGCAACGTAAATGATTCGCCACGCCAAGGAGGAATGAAAGGTAAGAAGGAGGAAGGAAATCCTTAGGGGCAACGTAAATGATTCGCGACGCCAAGGAGGAAAGAAAGGTAGGAAGAAGGAAAGGAAATCCTAAGGGGCAACGCAAATGATTCGCCACGCCAAGGAGGAAAGAAAGGTAGGAAGAAGGGGGAAGGAAATTCTTAGGGGCAACGTAAATGATTCGCCACGCCAAGGAGGAAAGATAGGTATGAAGATGGAAAGGAATTCCATAGGGGCAACGTAAATGATTCGCCACGCCAAGGAGGAATGAAAGGTAAGAAGGAGGAAGGAAATCCTTAGGGGCAACGTAAATGATTCGCGACGCCAAGGAGGAAAGAAAGGTTGGAAGAAGGAAAGGAAATCCTTAGGGGCAACGTAAATGATTCGCCACGCCAAGGAGGAAAGAAAGGTAGGAAGAAGGAAAGGAAATCCTTAGGGGCGAAGTAAATGATTCGCCACGACAAGGAGGAATGAAAGGTAGGAAGAAGGAAAGGAAATCCTTAGGGGCAACGTAAATGATTCGCCACGCCAAGGATGAATGATAGGTAAGAAGGAGGAAGGAAATCCTTAGGGGCAACGTAAATGATTCGCCACGCCAAGGAGGAATGAAAGGTAAGAAGGAGCAAGGAAATCCTTAGGGGCAACGTAAATGATTCGCCACGCCAAGGATGAATGAAAGGTAAGAAGGAGGAAGGAAACCCTTAGGGGCAACGTAAATGATTCGCCACGCCAAGGAAGAAAGAAAGGTAGGAAGAAGGAAAGGAAATCCTTAGGGGCAACGTAAATGATTCGCCACGCCAAGGATGAATGAAAGGTAAGAAGGAGGAAGGAAATCCTTAGGGGAACGTAAATGATTCGCCACGCCAAGGAGGAATGAAAGGTAAGAAGGAGCAAGGAAATCCTTAGGGGCAACGTAAACGATTCGCCACGCCAAGGAGGAAAGAAAGGTAGGAAGAAGGAAAGGAAATCCTTAGGGGCAACGTAAATGATTTGCCACGCCAAGGGGGAATGAAAGGTAAGAAGGAGGAAAGGAAATCCTTAGGGCCAACGTAAATGATTCGCCACACCAAGGAGGAAAGAAAGGTAAGAAGGAGGAAGGAAATCCTTAGGGGCAACGTAAATGATTCGCCACGCCAAGGAGGAATGAAAGGTAAGAAGGAGGAAGGAAATCTATAGGGGCAACGTAAATGATTCGCCACGCCAAGGAGGAATGAAAGGTAGGAAGAAGGAAAGGAAATCCTTAGGGGCAACGTAAATGATTCGCCACGCCAAGGATGAATGATAGGTAAGAAGGAGGAAGGAAATCCTTAGGGGCAACGTAAATGATTCGCCACGCCAAGGAGGAATGAAAGGTAAGAAGGAGCAAGGAAATCCTTAGGGGCAACGTAAATGATTCGCCACGCCAAGGATGAATGAAAGGTAAGAAGGAGGAAGGAAACCCTTAGGGGCAACGTAAATGATTCGCCACGCCAAGGAAGAAAGAAAGGTAGGAAGAAGGAAAGGAAATCCTTAGGGGCAACGTAAATGATTCGCCACGCCAAGGATGAATGAAAGGTAAGAAGGAGGAAGGAAATCCTTAGGGGCAACGTAAATGATTCGCCATGCCAAGGAGGAAAGAAAGGTAGGAAGAAGGAAAGGAAAACCATAGGGGCAACGCAACTGATTCGCCACGCCAAGGAGGTAAGAAGGGTAAGAAGGAGGAAGGAAATCCTTAGGGGCAACGTAAATGATTCGCCACGCCAAGGAGGAAAGAAAGGTAAGAAGCAGGAAGGAAATCCTTAGGGGCAACGTAAATGATTCGGCACGCCAAGGAAGAAAGAAAGGTAGGAAGAAGGAAAGGAAATCCTTAGGGGCAACGTAAATGATTTGCCACGCCAAGGGGAAATGAAAGGTAAGAAGGAGGAAAGGAAATCCTTAGGGCCAACGTAAATGATTCGCCACGCCAAGGAGGAAAGAAAGGTAGGAAGAAGGAAAGGAATTCCTTAGGGGCAACGTAAATGATTCGCCACGCCAAGGAGGAATGAAAGGTAAGAAGGAGGAAGGAAATCCTTAGGGGCAACGTAAATCATTAGCCACGCCAAGGAGGAAAGAAAGGTAGGAAGAAGGAAAGGAAATCCTTAGGGGCAACGTAAATGATTCGCCACGCCAAGGAGGAAAGAAAGGTAGGAAGAAGGAAAGGAAATCCTTAGGGGCAACGTAAATGATTTGCCACGCCAAGGGGAAATGAAAGGTAAGAAGGAGGAAAGGAAATCCTTAGGGCCAACGTAAATGATTCGCCACGCCAAGGAGGAAAGAAAGGTAGGAAGAAGGAAAGGAATTCCTTAGGGGCAACGTAAATGATTCGCCACGCCAAGGAGGAAAGAAAGGTAAGAAGGAGGAAGGAAATCTTTAGGGGCAACGTAAATGATTCGCCACGCCAAGGAGGAATGAAAGGTAAGAAGGAGGAAAGGAAATCCTTAGGGGCAACGTAAATGATTCGCCACGCCAAGGAGGAAAGAAAGGTAGGAAGAAGGAAAGAAAATCCTTAGGGGCAACGTAAATGATTCGCCACACCAAGGAGGAAAGAAAGGTAGGAAGAAGGAAAGGAAATCCTTAGGGGCAACGTAAATGATTCGCCACGCCAAGGAGGAAAGAAAGGTAAGAAGGAGGAAGGAAATCTTTAGGGGCAACGTAAATGATTCGCCACGCCAAGGAGGAATGAAAGGTAAGAAGGAGGAAAGGAAATCCTTAGGGGCAACGTAAATGATTCGCCACGCCAAGGAGGAAAGAAAGGTAGGAAGAAGGAAAGGAAATCCTTAGGGGCAACGTAAATGATTCGCTACGCCAAGGAGGAAAGAAAGGTAGGAAGAAGGAAAGGAAATCCTTAGGGGCAACGTAAATGATTCGGCACGCCAAGGAGCAAAGAAAGGTAGGAAGAAGGAAAGGAAATCCTTAGGGGCAACGTAAATGATTCGCCACGCCAAGGAGGAATGAAAGGTAAGAAGGAGCAAGGAAATCCTTAGGGGCAACGTAAATGATTCGCCACGCCAAGGATGAATGAAAGGTAAGAAGGAGGAAGGAAACCCTTAGGGGCAACGTAAATGATTCGCCACGCCAAGGAGGAAAGAAAGGTAAGAAGGAGGAAAGGAAATCCTTAGGGGCAACGTAAATGATTCGCCATGCCAAGGAGGAAAGAAAGGTAGGAAGAAGGAAAGGAAATCCATAGGGGCAACGCAAATGATTCGCCACGCCAAGGAGGAAACAAGGGTAAGAAGGAGGAAGGAAATCCTTAGGGGCAACGTAAATGATTCGCCACGCCAAGGAGGAAAGAAAGGTAAGAAGGAGGAAAGAAATCCTTCGGGGCAACGTAAATGATTCGGCACGCCAAGGAGCAAAGAAAGGTAGGAAGAAGGAAAGAAAATCCTTAGGGGCAACGTAAATGATTCGCCACGCCAAGGAGGAATGAAAGGTAAGAAGGAGCAAGGAAATCCTTAGGGGCAACGTAAATGATTCGCCACGCCAAGGATGAATGAAAGGTAAGAAGGAGGAAGGAAACCCTTAGGGGCAACGTAAATGATTCGCCACGCCAAGGAGGAAAGAAAGGTAGGAAGAAGGAAAGGAAATCCTTAGGGGCAACGTAAATGATTCGCCACGCCAAGGATGAATGAAAGGTAAGAAGGAGGAAGGAAACCCTTAGGGGCAACGTAAATGATTCGCCACGCCAAGGAGGAAAGAAAGGTAGGAAGAAGGAAAGGAAATCCTTAGGGGCAACGTAAATGATTCGCCACGCCAAGGATGAATGAAAGGTAAGAAGGAGGAAGGAAACCCTTAGGGGCAACGTAAATGATTCGCCACGCCAAGGAGGAAAGAAAGGTAGGAAGAAGGAAAGGAAATCCTTAGGGGCAACGTAAATGATTCGCCACGCCAAGGAGGAAAGAAAGGTAGGAAGAAGGAAAGGAAATCCTTAGGGGCAACGTAAATGATTTGCCACGCCAAGGGGAAATGAAAGGTAAGAAGGAGGAAAGGAAATCCTTAGGGCCAACGTAAATGATTCGCCACGCCAAGGAGGAAAGAAAGGTAGGAAGAAGGAAAGGAATTCCTTAGGGGCAACGTAAATGATTCGCCACGCCAAGGAGGAATGAAAGGTAAGAAGGAGGAAGGAAATCCTTAGGGGCAACGTAAATCATTAGCCACGCCAAGGAGGAAAGAAAGGTAGGAAGAAGGAAAGGAAATCCTTAGGGGTAACGTAAATGATTCGCCACGCCAAGGATGAATGAAAGGTAAGAAGGAGGAAGGAAATTCTTAGGGGCAACGTAAATGATTCGCCACGCCAAGGATGAATGAAAGGTAAGAAGGAGCAAGGAAATCCATAGGGGCAACGTAAATGATTCGCCACGCCAAGGATGAATGAAAGGTAA
The DNA here is from genome assembly GCA_963583965.1 of Nomada ferruginata. NCBI lineage: Eukaryota > Metazoa > Arthropoda > Insecta > Hymenoptera > Apidae > Nomada > Nomada ferruginata. Next base: position 5,281,810 of record OY757218.1, read on the forward strand.
GAAGGAGGAAAGGAAATCCTTAGGGGCAACGTAAATGATTCGCCACGCCAAGGAGGAAAGAAAGGTAGGAAGAAGGAAAGGAAATCCTTAGGGGCAACGTAAATGATTTGCCACGCCAAGGGGAAATGAAAGGTAAGAAGGAGGAAAGGAAATCCTTAGGGCCAACGTAAATGATTCGCCACGCCAAGGAGGAAAGAAAGGTAGGAAGAAGGAAAGGAAATCCTTAGGGGCAACGTAAATGATTCGCCACGCCAAGGAGGAATGAAAGGTAAGAAGGAGGAAGGAAATCCTTAGGGGCAACGTAAATCATTAGCCACGTCAAGGAGGAAAGAAAGGTAGGAAGAAGGAAAGGAAATCCTTAGGGGTAACGTAAATGATTCGCCACGCCAAGGATGAATGAAAGGTAAGAAGGAGGAAGGAAATCCTTAGGGGCAACGTAAATGATTCGCCACGCCAAGGATGAATGAAAGGTAAGAAGGAGCAAGGAAATCCATAGGGGCAACGTAAATGATTCGCCACGCCAAGGATGAATGAAAGGTAAGAAGGAGGAAAGGAAATCCTTAGGGGCAACGTAAATGATTCGCCACGCCAAGGATGAATGAAAGGTAAGAAGGAGGAAAGGAAATCCTTAGGGGCAACGTAAATGATTCGCCACGCCAAGGAGGAATGAAAGGTACGAAGGAGGAAGGAAATCCTTAGGGGCAACGTAAATGATTCGCCACGCCAAGGAGGAAAGAAAGGTAGGAAGAAGGAAAGAAAATCCTTAGGGGCAACGTAAATGATTCGCCACACCAAGGAGGAAAGAAAGGTAGGAAGAAGGAAAGGAAATCCTTAGGGGCAACGTAAATGATTCGCCACGCCAAGGAGGAATGAAAGGTAAGAAGGAGGAAAGGAAATCCTTAGGGGCAACGTAAATGATTCGCCACGCCAAGGAGGAAAGAAAGGTAGGAAGAAGGAAAGGAAATCCTTAGGGGCAACGTAAATGATTCTCTACGCCAAGGAGGAAAGAAAGGTAGGAAGAAGGAAAGGAAATCCTTAGGGGCAACGTAAATGATTCGCCACGCCAAGGAGGAAAGAAAGGTAGGAAGAAGGAAAGGAAATCCTTAGGGGCAACGTAAATGATTCGCCACGCCAAGGAGGAAAGAAAGGTAAGAAGGAGGAAGGAAATCTTTAGGGGCAACGTAAATGATTCGCCACGCCAAGGAGGAATGGAAGGTAAGAAGGAGGAAGAAAATCCTTAGGGGCAACGTAAATCATTCGCCACGCCAAGGAGGAAAGAAAGGTAGGAAGAAGGAAAGGAAATCCTTAGGGTCAACGTAAATGATTCGCCACGCCAAGGATGAATGAAAGGTAAGAAGGAGGAAGGAAATCCTTAGGGGCAACGTAAATGATTCGCCATGCCAAGGAGGAAAGAAAGGTAGGAAGAAGGAAAGGAAATCCATAGGGGCAACGCCAATGATTCGCCACGCCGAGGAGGAAACAAGGGTAAGAAGGAGGAAGGAAATCCTTAGGGGCAACGTAAATGATTCGCCACGCCAAGGAGGAAAGAAAGGTAAGAAGGAGGAAAGAAATCCTTCGGGGCAACGTAAATGATTCGGCACGCCAAGGAGCAAAGAAAGGTAGGAAGAAGGAAAGAAAATCCTTAGGGGCAACGTAAATGATTCGCCACGCCAAGGAGGAAAGATAGGTATGAAGAAGGAAAGGAATTCCATAGGGGCAACGTAAATGATTCGCCACGCCAAGGAGGAATGAAAGGTAAGAAGGAGGAAGGAAATCCTTAGGGGTAACGTAAATGATTCGCGACGCCAAGGAGGAAAGAAAGGTAGGAAGAAGGAAAGGAAATCCTTAGGGGCAACGCAAATGATTCGCCACGCCAAGGAGGAAAGAATGGTAGGAAGAAGGGGGAAGGAAATTCTTAGGGGCAACGTAAATGATTCGCCACGCCAAGGAGGAAAGAAAGGTAGGAAGAAGGAAAGGAAATCCTTAGGGGCAACGTAAATGATTCGCCACGCCAAGGAGGAAAGAAAGGTAGGAAGAAGGAAAGGAAATCCTTAGGGGCGAAGTAAATGATTCGCCACGACAAGGAGGAATGAAAGGTAGGAAGAAGGAAAGGAAATCCTTAGGGGCAACGTAAATGATTCGCCACGCCAAGGATGAATGAAAGGTAAGAAGGAGGAAGGAAATCCTTAGGGGCAACGTAAATGATTCGCCACGCCAAGGAGGAAAGAAAGGTTGGAAGAAGGAAAGGAAATCCTTAGGGGCAACGTAAATGATTCGCCACGCCAAGGAGGAAAGAAAGGTAGGAAGAAGGAAAGGAAATCCTTAGGGGCGAAGTAAATGATTCGCCACGACAAGGAGGAATGAAAGGTAGGAAGAAGGAAAGGAAATCCTTAGGGGCAACGTAAATGATTCGCCACGCCAAGGATGAATGATAGGTAAGAAGGAGGAAGGAAATCCTTAGGGCCAACGTAAATGATTCGCCACGCCAAGGAGGAATGAAAGGTAAGAAGGAGCAAGGAAATCCTTAGGGGCAACGTAAATGATTCGCCACGCCAAGGATGAATGAAAGGTAAGAAGGAGGAAGGAAACCCTCAGGGGCAACGTAAATGATTCGCCACGCCAAGGAAGAAAGAAAGGTAGGAAGAAGGAAAGGAAATCCTTAGGGGCAACGTAAATGATTCGCCACGCCAAGGATGAATGAAAGGTAAGAAGGAGGAAGGAAATCCTTAGGGGCAACGTAAATGATTCGCCACGCCAAGGAGGAATGAAAGGTAAGAAGGAGCAAGGAAATCCTTAGGGGCAACGTAAATGATTCGTCACGCCAAGGAGGAAAGAAAGGTAGGAAGAAGGAAAGGAAATCCTTAGGGGCAACGTAAATGATTTGCCACGCCAGGGGGAATGAAAGGTAAGAAGGAGGAAAGGAAATCCTTAGGGCCAACGTAAATGATTCGCCACGCCAAGGAGGAAAGAAAGGTAGGAAGAAGGAATGGAAATCCTTAGGGGCAACGTAAATGATTCGCCACGCCAAGGATGAATGAAAGGTAAGAAGGAGGAAGGAAACCCTTAGAGGGGCAACGTAAATGATTCGCCACGCCAAGGAGGAAAGAAAGGTAGGAAGAAGGAAAGGAAATCCTTAGGGGCAACGTAAATGATTCGCCACGCCAAGGATGAATGAAAGGTAAGAAGGAGGAAGGAAACCCTTAGAGGGGCAACGTAAATGATTCGCCACGCCAAGGAGGAAAGAAAGGTAGGAAGAAGGAAAGGAAATCCTTAGGGGCAACGTAAATGATTCGCCACGCCAAGGAGGAAAGAAAGGTAGGAAGAAGGAAAGGAAATCCTTAGGGGCAACGTAAATGATTCGCCACGCCAAGGAGGAAAGAAAGGTAGGAAGAAGGAAAGGAAATCCTTAGGGGCAACGTAAATGATTCGCCACGCCAAGGATGAATGAAAGGTAAGAAGGAGGAAGGAAATCCTTAGGGGCAACGTAAATGATTCGCCATGCCAAGGAGGAAAGAAAGGTAGGAAGAAGGAAAGGAAATCCATAGGGGCAACGCAAATGATTCGCCACGCCAAGGAGGAAAGAAGGGTAAGAAGGAGGAAGGAAATCCTTAGGGGCAACGTAAATGATTCGCCACGCCAAGGAGGAAAGAAAGGTAAGAAGGAGGAAGGAAATCCTTAGGGGCAACGTAAATGATTCGGCACGCCAAGGAAGAAAGAAAGGTAGGAAGAAGGAAAGGAAATCCTTAGGGGCAACGTAAATGATTCGCCACGCCAAGGATGAATGAAAGGTAAGAAGGAGGAAGGAAATCCTTAGGGGCAACGTAAATGATTCGCCACGCCAAGGAGGAAAGAAAGGTAGGAAGAAGGAAAGGAAATCCTTAGGGGCAACGTAAATGATTCGCCACGCCAAGGATGAATGAAAGGTAAGAAGGAGGAAGGAAATCCTTAGGGGCAACGTAAATGATTCGCCACGCCAAGGAGGAATGAAAGGTAAGAAGGAGGAAGGAAATCTTTAGGGGCAACGTAAATGATTCGCCACGCCAAGGAGGAATGAAAGGTAAGAAGGAGGAAAGGAAATCCTTAGGGGCAACGTAAATTATTCGCCACGCCAAGGAGGAAAGAAAGGTAGGAAGAAGGAAAGGAAATCCTTAGGGGCAACGTAAATGATTCGCCACGCCAAGGAGGAAAGAAAGGTAGGAAGAAGGAAAGGAAATCCTTAGGGGCAACGTAAATGATTCGCCACGCCAAGGAGGAAAGAAAGGTAGGAAGAAGGAAAGGAAATCCTTAGGGGCAACGTAAATGATTCGCCACGCCAAGGATGAATGAAAGGTAAGAAGGAGGAAGGAAATCCTTAGGGGCAACGTAAATGATTCGCCACGCCAAGGAGGAATGAAAGGTAAGAAGGAGGAAGGAAATCTTTAGGGGCAACGTAAATGATTCGCCACGCCAAGGAGGAATGAAAGGTAAGAAGGAGGAAAGGAAATCCTTAGGGGCAACGTAAATGATTCGCCACGCCAAGGAGGAAAGAAAGGTAGGAAGAAGGAAAGGAAATCCTTAGGGGCAACGTAAATGATTCGCCACGCCAAGGAGGAAAGAAAGGTAGGAAGAAGGAAAGGAAATCCTTAGGGGCAACGTAAATGATTCGCCACGCCAAGGAGGAAAGAAAGGTAGGAAGAAGGAAAGGAAATCCTTAGGGGCAACGTAAATGATTCGCCACGCCAAGGATGAATGAAAGGTAAGAAGGAGGAAGGAAATCCTTAGGGGCAACGTAAATGATTCGCCACGCCAAGGATGAATGAAAGGTAAGAAGGAGGAAGGAAATCCTTAGGGGCAACGTAAATGATTCGCCATGCCAAGGAGGAAAGAAAGGTAGGAAGAAGGAAAGGAAATCCTTAGGGGCAACGTAAATGATTCGCCGCGCCAAGGAGGAATGAAAGGTAAGAAGGAGGAAGGAAATCCTTAGGGGCAACGTAAATGATTCGCCACGCCAAGGAGGAAAGAAAGGTAGGAAGAAGGAAAGGAAATTCTTAGGGGCAACGTAAATGATTCGCCACGCCAAGGATGAATGAAAGGTAAGAAGGAGGAAGGAAATCCTTAGGGGCAACGTAAATGATTCGCCACGCCAAGGAGGAATGAAAGGTAAGAAGGAGCAAGGAAATCCTTAGGGGCAACGTAAATGATTCGCCACGCCAAGGATGAATGAAAGGTAAGAAGGAGGAAGGAAACCCTTAGGGGCAACGTAAATGATTCGCCACGCCAAGGAGGAAAGAAAGGTAGGAAGAAGGAAAGGAAATCCTTAGGGGCAACGTAAATGATTCGCCACGCCAAGGATGAATGAAAGGTAAGAAGGAGGAAGGAAATCCTTAGGGGCAACGTAAATCATTCGCCACGCCAAGGATGAATGAAAGGTAAGAAGGAGCAAGGAAATCCATAGGGGCAACGTAAATGATTCGCCACGCCAAGGATGAATGAAAGGTAAGAAGGAGGAAAGGAAATCCTTAGGGGCAACGTAAATGATTCGCCACGCCAAGGAGGAATGAAAGGTAAGAAGGAGGAAGGAAATCCTTAGGGGCAACGTAAATGATTCGCCACGCCAAGGAGGAAAGAAAGGTAGGAAGAAGGAAAGGAAATTCTTAGGGGCAACGTAAATGATTCGCCACGCCAAGGATGAATGAAAGGTAAGAAGGAGGAAGGAAATCCTTAGGGGCAACGTAAATGATTCGCCACGCCAAGGAGGAATGAAAGGTAAGAAGGAGCAAGGAAATCCTTAGGGGCAACGTAAATGATTCGCCACGCCAAGGATGAATGAAAGGTAAGAAGGAGGAAGGAAACCCTTAGGGGCAACGTAAATGATTCGCCACGCCAAGGAGGAAAGAAAGGTAGGAAGAAGGAAAGGAAATCCTTAGGGGCAACGTAAATGATTCGCCACGCCAAGGATGAATGAAAGGTAAGAAGGAGGAAGGAAATCCTTAGGGGCAACGTAAATGATTCGCCACGCCAAGGAGGAATGAAAGGTATGAAGGAGCAAGGAAATCCTTAGGGGCAACGTAAATGATTCGCCACGCCAAGGAGGAAAGAAAGGTAGGAAGAAGGAAAGGAAATCCTTAGGGACAACGTAAATGATTTGCCACGCCAAGGGGGAATGAAAGGTAAGAAGGAGGAAAGGAAATCCTTAGGGCCAACGTAAATGATTCGCCACGCCAAGGAGGAATGAAAGGTAAGAAGGAGCAAGGAAATCCTTAGGGGCAACGTAAATGATTCGCCACGCCAAGGAGGAAAGAAAGGTAGGAAGAAGGAAACGAAATCCTTAGGGGCAACGTAAATGATTTGCCACGCCAAGGGGGAATGAAAGGTAAGAAGGAGGAAAGGAAATCCTTAGGGCCAACGTAAATGATTCGCCACGCCAAGGAGGAAAGAAAGGTAGGAAGAAGGAAAGGAAATCCTTAGGGGCAACGTAAATGATTCGCCACGCCAAGGATGAATGAAAGGTAAGAAGGAGGAAGGAAACCCTTAGAGGGGCAACGTAAATGATTCGCCACGCCAAGGTGGAAAGAAAGGTAGGAAGAAGGAAAGGAAATCCTTAGGGGCAACGTAAATGATTCGCCACGCCAAGGATGAATGAAAGGTAAGAAGGAGGAAGGAAATCCTTAGGGGCAACGTAAATGATTCGCCACGCCAAGGATGAATGAAAGGTAAGGAGGAGGAAGGAAACCCTTAGGGGCAACGTAAATGATTCGCCACGCCAAGGAGGAAAGAAAGGTAGGAAGAAGGAAAGGAAATCCTTAGGGGCAACGTAAATGATTCGCCACGCCAAGGAGGAAAGAAAGGTAGGAAGAAGGAAAGGAAATCCTTAGGGGCAACGTAAATGATTCGCCACGCCAAGGATGAATGAAAGGTAAGAAGGAGGAAGGAAATCCTTAGGGGCAACGTAAATGATTCGCCACGCCAAGGATGAATGAAAGGTAAGAAGGAGGAAGGAAATCCTTAGGGGCAACGTAAATGATTCGCCACGCCAAGGAGGAATGAAAGGTAAGAAGGAGCAAGGAAATCCTTAGGGGCAACGTAAATGATTCGCCACGCCAAGGATGAATGAAAGGTAAGAAGGAGGAAGGAAACCCTTAGGGGCAACGTAAATGATTCGCCACGCCAAGGAGGAAAGAAAGGTAGGAAGAAGGAAAGGAAATCCTTAGGGGCAACGTAAATGATTCGCCACGCCAAGGATGAATGAAAGGTAAGAAGGAGGAAGGAAATCCTTAGGGGCAACGTAAATGATTCGCCACGCCAAGGAGGAATGAAAGGTATGAAGGAGCAAGGAAATCCTTAGGGGCAACGTAAATGATTCGCCACGCCAAGGAGGAAAGAAAGGTAGGAAGAAGGAAAGGAAATCCTTAGGGACAACGTAAATGATTTGCCACGCCAAGGGGGAATGAAAGGTAAGAAGGAGGAAAGGAAATCCTTAGGGCCAACGTAAATGATTCGCCACGCCAAGGAGGAATGAAAGGTAAGAAGGAGCAAGGAAATCCTTAGGGGCAACGTAAATGATTCGCCACGCCAAGGAGGAAAGAAAGGTAGGAAGAAGGAAAGGAAATCCTTAGGGGCAACGTAAATGATTTGCCACGCCAAGGGGGAATGAAAGGTAAGAAGGAGGAAAGGAAATCCTTAGGGCCAACGTAAATGATTCGCCACGCCAAGGAGGAAAGAAAGGTAGGAAGAAGGAAAGGAAATCCTTAGGGGCAACGTAAATGATTCGCCACGCCAAGGATGAATGAAAGGTAAGAAGGAGGAAGGAAACCCTTAAAGGGGCAACGTAAATGATTCGCCACGCCAAGGTGGAAAGAAAGGTAGGAAGAAGGAAAGGAAATCCTTAGGGGCAACGTAAATGATTCGCCACGCCAAGGATGAATGAAAGGTAAGAAGGAGGAAGGAAATCCTTAGGGGCAACGTAAATGATTCGCCACGCCAAGGAGGAATGAAAGGTAAGAAGGAGGAAGGAAATCTTTAGGGCAACGTAAATGATTCGCCACGCCAAGGAGGAATGAAAGGTAAGAAGGAGGAAAGGAAATCCTTAGGGGCAACGTAAATGATTCGCCACGCCAAGGAGGAAAGAAAGGTAGGAAGAAGGAAAGGAAATCCTTAGGGGCAACGTAAATGATTCGCCACGCCAAGGATGAATGAAAGGTAAGAAGGAGGAAGGAAATCCTTAGGGGCAACGTAAATGATTCGCCATGCCAAGGAGGAAAGAAAGGTAGGAAGAAGGAAAGGAAATCCTTAGCGGCAACGCAAATGATTCGCCACGCCAAGGAGGAAAGAAGGGTAAGAAGGAGGAAGGAAATCCTTAGGGGCAACGTAAATGATTCGCCACGCCAAGGATGAATGAAAGGTAAGAAGGAGCAAGGAAATCCTTAGGGGCAACGTAAATGATTCGCCACGCCAAGGATGAATGAAAGGTAAGAAGGAGCAAGGAAATCCTTAGGGGCAACGTAAATGATTCGCCACGCCAAGGATGAATGAAAGGTAAGAAGGAGGAAGGAAACCCTTAGAGGGGCAACGTAAATGATTCGCCACGCCAAGGAGGAAAGAAAGGTAGGAGGAAGGAAAGGAAATCCTTAGGGACAACGTAAATGATTCGCCACGCCAAGGAGGAATGAAAGGTATGAAGGAGCAAGGAAATCCTTAGGGGCAACGTAAATGATTCGCCACGCCAAGGAGGAAAGAAAGGTAGGAAGAAGGAAAGGAAATCCTTAGGGACAACGTAAATGATTTGCCACGCCAAGGGGGAATGAAAGGTAAGAAGGAGGAAAGGAAATCCTTAGGGCCAACGTAAATGATTCGCCACGCCAAGGAGGAATGAAAGGTAAGAAGGAGCAAGGAAATCCTTAGGGGCAACGTAAATGATTCGCCACGCCAAGGAGGAAAGAAAGGTAGGAAGAAGGAAAGGAAATCCTTAGGGGCAACGTAAATGATTTGCCACGCCAAGGGGGAATGAAAGGTAAGAAGGAGGAAAGGAAATCCTTAGGGCCAACGTAAATGATTCGCCACGCCAAGGAGGAAAGAAAGGTAGGAAGAAGGAAAGGAAATCCTTAGGGGCAACGTAAATGATTCGCCACGCCAAGGATGAATGAAAGGTAAGAAGGAGGAAGGAAACCCTTAGAGGGGCAACGTAAATGATTCGCCACGCCAAGGTGGAAAGAAAGGTAGGAAGAAGGAAAGGAAATCCTTAGGGGCAACGTAAATGATTCGCCACGCCAAGGATGAATGAAAGGTAAGAAGGAGGAAGGAAATCCTTAGGGGCAACGTAAATGATTCGCCACGCCAAGGATGAATGAAAGGTAAGAAGGAGGAAGGAAACCCTTAGGGGCAACGTAAATGATTCGCCACGCCAAGGAGGAAAGAAAGGTAGGAAGAAGGAAAGGAAATCCTTAGGGGCAACGTAAATGATTCGCCACGCCAAGGAGGAAAGAAAGGTAGGAAGAAGGAAAGGAAATCCTTAGGGGCAACGTAAATGATTCGCCACGCCAAGGATGAATGAAAGGTAAGAAGGAGGAAGGAAATCCTTAGGGGCAACGTAAATGATTCGCCACGCCAAGGATGAATGAAAGGTAAGAAGGAGGAAGGAAATCCTTAGGGGCAACGTAAATGATTCGCCACGCCAAGGAGGAATGAAAGGTAAGAAGGAGCAAGGAAATCCTTAGGGGCAACGTAAATGATTCGCCACGCCAAGGATGAATGAAAGGTAAGAAGGAGGAAGGAAACCCTTAGGGGCAACGTAAATGATTCGCCACGCCAAGGAGGAAAGAAAGGTAGGAAGAAGGAAAGGAAATCCTTAGGGGCAACGTAAATGATTCGCCACGCCAAGGATGAATGAAAGGTAAGAAGGAGGAAGGAAATCCTTAGGGGCAACGTAAATGATTCGCCACGCCAAGGAGGAATGAAAGGTATGAAGGAGCAAGGAAATCCTTAGGGGCAACGTAAATGATTCGCCACGCCAAGGAGGAAAGAAAGGTAGGAAGAAGGAAAGGAAATCCTTAGGGACAACGTAAATGATTTGCCACGCCAAGGGGGAATGAAAGGTAAGAAGGAGGAAAGGAAATCCTTAGGGCCAACGTAAATGATTCGCCACGCCAAGGAGGAATGAAAGGTAAGAAGGAGCAAGGAAATCCTTAGGGGCAACGTAAATGATTCGCCACGCCAAGGAGGAAAGAAAGGTAGGAAGAAGGAAAGGAAATCCTTAGGGGCAACGTAAATGATTTGCCACGCCAAGGGGGAATGAAAGGTAAGAAGGAGGAAAGGAAATCCTTAGGGCCAACGTAAATGATTCGCCACGCCAAGGAGGAAAGAAAGGTAGGAAGAAGGAAAGGAAATCCTTAGGGGCAACGTAAATGATTCGCCACGCCAAGGATGAATGAAAGGTAAGAAGGAGGAAGGAAACCCTTAAAGGGGCAACGTAAATGATTCGCCACGCCAAGGTGGAAAGAAAGGTAGGAAGAAGGAAAGGAAATCCTTAGGGGCAACGTAAATGATTCGCCACGCCAAGGATGAATGAAAGGTAAGAAGGAGGAAGGAAATCCTTAGGGGCAACGTAAATGATTCGCCACGCCAAGGAGGAATGAAAGGTAAGAAGGAGGAAGGAAATCTTTAGGGCAACGTAAATGATTCGCCACGCCAAGGAGGAATGAAAGGTAAGAAGGAGGAAAGGAAATCCTTAGGGGCAACGTAAATGATTCGCCACGCCAAGGAGGAAAGAAAGGTAGGAAGAAGGAAAGGAAATCCTTAGGGGCAACGTAAATGATTCGCCACGCCAAGGATGAATGAAAGGTAAGAAGGAGGAAGGAAATCCTTAGGGGCAACGTAAATGATTCGCCATGCCAAGGAGGAAAGAAAGGTAGGAAGAAGGAAAGGAAATCCTTAGCGGCAACGCAAATGATTCGCCACGCCAAGGAGGAAAGAAGGGTAAGAAGGAGGAAGGAAATCCTTAGGGGCAACGTAAATGATTCGCCACGCCAAGGATGAATGAAAGGTAAGAAGGAGCAAGGAAATCCTTAGGGGCAACGTAAATGATTCGCCACGCCAAGGATGAATGAAAGGTAAGAAGGAGCAAGGAAATCCTTAGGGGCAACGTAAATGATTCGCCACGCCAAGGATGAATGAAAGGTAAGAAGGAGGAAGGAAACCCTTAGAGGGGCAACGTAAATGATTCGCCACGCCAAGGAGGAAAGAAAGGTAGGAGGAAGGAAAGGAAATCCTTAGGGGCAACGTAAATGATTCGCCACGCCAAGGATGAATGAAAGGTAAGAAGGAGGAAGGAAATCCTTAGGGGCAACGTAAATGATTCGCCACGCCAAGGAGGAATGAAAGGTAAGAAGGAGGAAGGAAATCCTTAGGGGCAACGTAAATGATTCGCCACGCCAAGGAGGAAAGAAAGGTTGGAAGAAGGAAAGGAAATCCTTAGGGGCAACGTAAATGATTCGCCACGCCAAGGAGGAAAGAAAGGTAGGAAGAAGGAAAGGAAATCCTTAGGGGCGAAGTAAATGATTCGCCACGACAAGGAGGAATGAAAGGTAGGAAGAAGGAAAGGAAATCCTTAGGGGCAACGTAAATGATTCGCCACGCCAAGGATGAATGATAGGTAAGAAGGAGGAAGGAAATCCTTAGGGGCAACGTAAATGATTCGCCACGCCAAGGAGGAATGAAAGGTAAGAAGGAGCAAGGAAATCCTTAGGGGCAACGTAAATGATTCGCCACGCCAAGGATGAATGAAAGGTAAGAAGGAGGAAGGAAACCCTTAGGGGCAACGTAAATGATTCGCCACGCCAAGGAAGAAAGAAAGGTAGGAAGAAGGAAAGGAAATCCTTAGGGGCAACGTAAATGATTCGCCACGCCAAGGATGAATGAAAGGTAAGAAGGAGGAAGGAAATCCTTAGGGGAACGTAAATGATTCGCCACGCCAAGGAGGAATGAAAGGTAAGAAGGAGCAAGGAAATCCTTAGGGGCAACGTAAATGATTCGCCACGCCAAGGAGGAAAGAAAGGTAGGAAGAAGGAAAGGAAATCTTTAGGGGCAACGTAAATGATTCGCCACGCCAAGGAGGAATGAAAGGTAGGAAGAAGGAAAGGAAATCCTTAGGGGCAACGTAAATGATTCGCCACGCCAAGGAGGAAAGAAAGGTAGGAAGAAGGAAAGGAAATCCTTAGGGGCAACGTAAATGATTCGCCACGCCAAGGATGAATGAAAGGTAAGAAGGAGGAAGGAAATCCTTAGGGGCAACGTAAATCATTCGCCACGCCAAGGAGGAAAGAAAGGTAGGAAGAAGGAAAGGAAATCCTTAGGGGCAACGTAAATGATTCGCCACGCCAAGGATGAATGAAAGGTAAGAAGGAGGAAGGAAATCCTTAGGGGCAACGTAAATGATTCGCCATGCCAAGGAGGAAAGAAAGGTAGGAAGAAGGAAAGGAAATCCATAGGGGCAACGCAACTGATTCGCCACGCCAAGGAGGTAAGAAGGGTAAGAAGGAGGAAGGAAATCCTTAGGGGCAACGTAAATGATTCGCCACGCCAAGGAGGAAAGAAAGGCAAGAAGGAGGAAGGAAATCCTTAGGGGCAACGTAAATGATTCGGCACGCCAAGGAAGAAAGAAAGGTAGGAAGAAGGAAAGGAAATCCTTAGGGGCAACGTAAATGATTCGCCACGCCAAGGATGAATGAAAGGTAAGAAGGAGGAAGGAAATCCTTAGGGGCAACGTAAATGATTCGCCACGCCAAGGAGGAAAGAAAGGTAGGAAGAAGGAAAGGAAATCCTTAGGGGCAACGTAAATGATTTGCCACGCCAAGGGGGAATGAAAGGTAAGAAGGAGGAAAGGAAATCCTTAGGGCCAACGTAAATGATTCGCCACACCAAGGAGGAAAGAAAGGTAAGAAGGAGGAAGGAAATCCTTAGGGGCAACGTAAATGATTCGCCACGCCAAGGAGGAATGAAAGGTAAGAAGGAGGAAGGAAATCTATAGGGGCAACGTAAATGATTCGCCACGCCAAGGAGGAATGAAAGGTAGGAAGAAGGAAAGGAAATCCTTAGGGGCAACGTAAATGATTCGCCACGCCAAGGATGAATGATAGGTAAGAAGGAGGAAGGAAATCCTTAGGGGCAACGTAAATGATTCGCCACGCCAAGGAGGAATGAAAGGTAAGAAGGAGCAAGGAAATCCTTAGGGGCAACGTAAATGATTCGCCACGCCAAGGATGAATGAAAGGTAAGAAGGAGGAAGGAAACCCTTAGGGGCAACGTAAATGATTCGCCACGCCAAGGAAGAAAGAAAGGTAGGAAGAAGGAAAGGAAATCCTTAGGGGCAACGTAAATGATTCGCCACGCCAAGGATGAATGAAAGGTAAGAAGGAGGAAGGAAATCCTTAGGGGCAACGTAAATGATTCGCCATGCCAAGGAGGAAAGAAAGGTAGGAAGAAGGAAAGGAAAACCATAGGGGCAACGCAACTGATTCGCCACGCCAAGGAGGTAAGAAGGGTAAGAAGGAGGAAGGAAATCCTTAGGGGCAACGTAAATGATTCGCCACGCCAAGGAGGAAAGAAAGGTAAGAAGCAGGAAGGAAATCCTTAGGGGCAACGTAAATGATTCGGCACGCCAAGGAAGAAAGAAAGGTAGGAAGAAGGAAAGGAAATCCTTAGGGGCAACGTAAATGATTCGCCACGCCAAGGAGGAATGAAAGGTAAGAAGGAGCAAGGAAATCCTTAGGGGCAACGTAAATGATTCGCCACGCCAAGGAGGAATGAAAGGTAAGAAGGAGGAAGGAAATCCTTAGGGGCAACGTAAATGATTCGCCACGCCAAGGAGGAAAGAAAGGTTGGAAGAAGGAAAGGAAATCCTTAGGGGCAACGTAAATGATTCGCCACGCCAAGGAGGAAAGAAAGGTAGGAAGAAGGAAAGGAAATCCTTAGGGGCGAAGTAAATGATTCGCCACGACAAGGAGGAATGAAAGGTAGGAAGAAGGAAAGGAAATCCTTAGGGGCAACGTAAATGATTCGCCACGCCAAGGATGAATGATAGGTAAGAAGGAGGAAGGAAATCCTTAGGGGCAACGTAAATGATTCGCCACGCCAAGGAGGAATGAAAGGTAAGAAGGAGCAAGGAAATCCTTAGGGGCAACGTAAATGATTCGCCACGCCAAGGATGAATGAAAGGTAAGAAGGAGGAAGGAAACCCTTAGGGGCAACGTAAATGATTCGCCACGCCAAGGAAGAAAGAAAGGTAGGAAGAAGGAAAGGAAATCCTTAGGGGCAACGTAAATGATTCGCCACGCCAAGGATGAATGAAAGGTAAGAAGGAGGAAGGAAATCCTTAGGGGAACGTAAATGATTCGCCACGCCAAGGAGGAATGAAAGGTAAGAAGGAGCAAGGAAATCCTTAGGGGCAACGTAAATGATTCGCCACGCCAAGGAGGAAAGAAAGGTAGGAAGAAGGAAAGGAAATCTTTAGGGGCAACGTAAATGATTCGCCACGCCAAGGAGGAATGAAAGGTAGGAAGAAGGAAAGGAAATCCTTAGGGGCAACGTAAATGATTCGCCACGCCAAGGAGGAAAGAAAGGTAGGAAGAAGGAAAGGAAATCCTTAGGGGCAACGTAAATGATTCGCCACGCCAAGGATGAATGAAAGGTAAGAAGGAGGAAGGAAATCCTTAGGGGCAACGTAAATCATTCGCCACGCCAAGGAGGAAAGAAAGGTAGGAAGAAGGAAAGGAAATCCTTAGGGGCAACGTAAATGATTCGCCACGCCAAGGATGAATGAAAGGTAAGAAGGAGGAAGGAAATCCTTAGGGGCAACGTAAATGATTCGCCATGCCAAGGAGGAAAGAAAGGTAGGAAGAAGGAAAGGAAATCCATAGGGGCAACGCAACTGATTCGCCACGCCAAGGAGGTAAGAAGGGTAAGAAGGAGGAAGGAAATCCTTAGGGGCAACGTAAATGATTCGCCACGCCAAGGAGGAAAGAAAGGCAAGAAGGAGGAAGGAAATCCTTAGGGGCAACGTAAATGATTCGGCACGCCAAGGAAGAAAGAAAGGTAGGAAGAAGGAAAGGAAATCCTTAGGGGCAACGTAAATGATTCGCCACGCCAAGGATGAATGAAAGGTAAGAAGGAGGAAGGAAATCCTTAGGGGCAACGTAAATGATTCGCCACGCCAAGGAGGAAAGAAAGGTAGGAAGAAGGAAAGGAAATCCTTAGGGGCAACGTAAATGATTTGCCACGCCAAGGGGGAATGAAAGGTAAGAAGGAGGAAAGGAAATCCTTAGGGCCAACGTAAATGATTCGCCACACCAAGGAGGAAAGAAAGGTAAGAAGGAGGAAGGAAATCCTTAGGGGCAACGTAAATGATTCGCCACGCCAAGGAGGAATGAAAGGTAAGAAGGAGGAAGGAAATCTATAGGGGCAACGTAAATGATTCGCCACGCCAAGGAGGAATGAAAGGTAGGAAGAAGGAAAGGAAATCCTTAGGGGCAACGTAAATGATTCGCCACGCCAAGGATGAATGATAGGTAAGAAGGAGGAAGGAAATCCTTAGGGGCAACGTAAATGATTCGCCACGCCAAGGAGGAATGAAAGGTAAGAAGGAGCAAGGAAATCCTTAGGGGCAACGTAAATGATTCGCCACGCCAAGGATGAATGAAAGGTAAGAAGGAGGAAGGAAACCCTTAGGGGCAACGTAAATGATTCGCCACGCCAAGGAAGAAAGAAAGGTAGGAAGAAGGAAAGGAAATCCTTAGGGGCAACGTAAATGATTCGCCACGCCAAGGATGAATGAAAGGTAAGAAGGAGGAAGGAAATCCTTAGGGGCAACGTAAATGATTCGCCATGCCAAGGAGGAAAGAAAGGTAGGAAGAAGGAAAGGAAAACCATAGGGGCAACGCAACTGATTCGCCACGCCAAGGAGGTAAGAAGGGTAAGAAGGAGGAAGGAAATCCTTAGGGGCAACGTAAATGATTCGCCACGCCAAGGAGGAAAGAAAGGTAAGAAGCAGGAAGGAAATCCTTAGGGGCAACGTAAATGATTCGGCACGCCAAGGAAGAAAGAAAGGTAGGAAGAAGGAAAGGAAATCCTTAGGGGCAACGTAAATGATTCGCCACGCCAAGGATGAATGAAAGGTAAGAAGGAGCAAGGAAATCCTTAGGGGCAACGTAAATGATTCGCCACGCCAAGGATGAATGAAAGGTAAGAAGGAGGAAGGAAACCCTTAGAGGGGCAACGTAAATGATTCGCCACGCAAAGGAGGAAAGAAAGGTAGGAAGAAGGAAAGGAAATCCTTAGGGGCAACGTAAATGATTCGCCACGCCAAGGATGAATGAAAGGTAAGAAGGAGGAAGGAAATCCTTAGGGGCAACGTAAATGATTCGCCACGCCAAGGAGGAATGAAAGGTAAGAAGGAGGAAGGAAATCTTTAGGGGCAACGTAAATGATTCGCCACGCCAAGGAGGAATGAAAGGTAGGAAGAAGGAAAGGAAATCCTTAGGGGCAACGTAAATGATTCGCCACGCCAAGGAGGAAAGAAAGGTAGGAAGAAGGAAAGGAAATCCTTAGGGGCAACGTAAATGATTCGCCACGCCAAGGAGGAATGAAAGGTAAGAAGGAGGAAGGAAATCCTTAGGGGCAACGTAAATCATTCGCCACGCCAAGGAGGAAAGAAAGGTAGGAAGAAGGAAAGGAAATCCTTAGGGGCAACGTAAATGATTCGCCACGCCAAGGATGAATGAAAGGTACGAAGGAGGAAGGAAATCCTTAGGGGCAACGTAAATGATTCGCCATGCCAAGGAGGAAAGAAAGGTAGGAAGAAGGAAAGGAAATCCATAGGGGCAACGCAACTGATTCGCCACGCCAAGGAGGTAAGAAGGGTAAGAAGGAGGAAGGAAATCCTTAGGGGCAACGTAAATGATTCGCCACGCCAAGGAGGAAAGAAAGGCAAGAAGGAGGAAGGAAATCCTTAGGGGCAACGTAAATGATTCGGCACGCCAAGGAAGAAAGAAAGGTAGGAAGAAGGAAAGGAAATCCTTAGGGGCAACGTAAATGATTCGCCACGCCAAGGATGAATGAAAGGTAAGAAGGAGGAAGGAAATCCTTAGGGGCAACGTAAATGATTCGCCACGCCAAGGAGGAAAGAAAGGTAGGAAGAAGGAAAGGAAATCCTTAGGGGCAACGTAAATGATTCGCCACGCCAAGGATGAATGAAAGGTAAGAAGGAGGAAGGAAATCCTTAGGGGCAACGTAAATGATTCGCCACGCCAAGGATGAATGAAAGGTAAGAAGGAGGAAGGAAATCCTTAGGGGCAACGTAAATGATTCGCCACGCCAAGGAGGAATGAAAGGTAAGAAGGAGGAAGGAAATCTTTAGGGCAACGTAAATGATTCGCCACGCCAAGGAGGAATGAAAGGTAAGAAGGAGGAAGGAAATCCTTAGGGGCAACGTAAATTATTCGCCACGCCAAGGAGGAAAGAAACGTTGGAAGAAGGAAAGGAAATCCTTAGGGGCAACGTAAATGATTCGCCACGGCAAGGATGAATGAAAGGTAGGAAGAAGGAAAGGAAATTCTTAGGGGCAACGTAAATGATTCGCCACGCCAAGGATGAATGAAAGGTAAGAACGAGGAAGGAAATCCTTAGGGGCAACGTAAATGATTCGCCACGCCAAGGAGGAATGAAAGGTAAGAAGGAGGAAGGAAATCCTTAGGGGCAACGTAAATGATTCGCCACGCCAAGGAGGAAAGAAAGGTAGGAAGAAGGAAAGGAAATCCTTAGGGGCAACGTAAATGATTCGCCACGCCAAGGATGAATGAAAGGTAAGAAGGAGGAAGGAAATCCTTAGGGGCAACGTAAATGATTCGCCACGCCAAGGAGGAATGAAAGGTAAGAAGGAGCAAGGAAATCCTTAGGGGCAACGTAAATGATTCGCCACGCCAAGGATGAATGAAAGGTAAGAAGGAGGAAGGAAACCCTTAGGGGCAACGTAAATGATTCGCCACGCCAAGGAGGAAAGAAAGGTAGGAAGAAGGAAAGGAAATCCTTAGGGGCAACGTAAATGATTCGCCACGCCAAGGATGAATGAAAGGTAAGAAGGAGGAAGGAAATCCTTAGGGGCAACGTAAATGATTCGCCACGCCAAGGAGGAATGAAGGGTATGAAGGAGCAAGGAAATCCTTAGGGGCAACGTAAATGATTCGCCACGCCAAGGAGGAAAGAAAGGTAGGAAGAAGGAAAGGAAATCCTTAGGGACAACGTAAATGATTTGCCACGCCAAGGGGGAATGAAAGGTAAGAAGGAGGAAAGGAAATCCTTAGGGCCAACGTAAATGATTCGCCACGCCAAGGAGGAATGAAAGGTAAGAAGGAGCAAGGAAATCCTTAGGGGCAACGTAAATGATTCGCCACGCCAAGGAGGAAAGAAAGGTAGGAAGAAGGAAAGGAAATCCTTAGGGGCAACGTAAATGATTCGCCACGCCAAGGATGAATGATAGGTAAGAAGGAGGAAGGAAATCCTTAGGGGCAACGTAAATGATTCGCCACGCCAAGGAGGAATGAAAGGTAAGAAGGAGCAAGGAAATCCTTAGGGGCAACGTAAATGATTCGCCACGCCAAGGATGAATGAAAGGTAAGAAGGAGGAAGGAAACCCTTAGGGGCAACGTAAATGATTCGCCACGCCAAGGAAGAAAGAAAGGTAGGAAGAAGGAAAGGAAATCCTTAGGGGCAACGTAAATGATTCGCCACGCCAAGGATGAATGAAAGGTAAGAAGGAGGAAGGAAATCCTTAGGGGCAACGTAAATGATTCGCCACGCCAAGGAGGAAAGAAAGGTAAGAAGCAGGAAGGAAATCCTTAGGGGCAACGTAAATGATTCGGCACGCCAAGGAAGAAAGAAAGGTAGGAAGAAGGAAAGGAAATCCTTAGGGGCAACGTAAATGATTCGCCACGCCAAGGATGAATGAAAGGTAAGAAGGAGCAAGGAAATCCTTAGGGGCAACGTAAATGATTCGCCACGCCAAGGATGAATGAAAGGTAAGAAGGAGGAAGGAAACCCTTAGAGGGGCAACGTAAATGATTCGCCACGCAAAGGAGGAAAGAAAGGTAGGAAGAAGGAAAGGAAATCCTTAGGGGCAACGTAAATGATTCGCCACGCCAAGGAGGAATGAAAGGTAAGAAGGAGGAAGGAAATCTTTAGGGGCAACGTAAATGATTCGCCACGCCAAGGAGGAATGAAAGGTAGGAAGAAGGAAAGGAAATCCTTAGGGGCAACGTAAATGATTCGCCACGCCAAGGAGGAAAGAAAGGTAGGAAGAAGGAAAGGAAATCCTTAGGGGCAACGTAAATGATTCGCCACGCCAAGGAGGAATGAAAGGTAAGAAGGAGGAAGGAAATCCTTAGGGGCAACGTAAATCATTCGCCACGCCAAGGAGGAAAGAAAGGTAGGAAGAAGGAAAGGAAATCCTTAGGGGCAACGTAAATGATTCGCCACGCCAAGGATGAATGAAAGGTAAGAAGGAGGCAGGAAATCCTTAGGGGCAACGTAAATGATTCGCCATGCCAAGGAGGAAAGAAAGGTAGGAAGAAGGAAAGGAAATCCATAGGGGCAACGCAACTGATTCGCCACGCCAAGGAGGTAAGAAGGGTAAGAAGGAGGAAGGAAATCCTTAGGGGCAACGTAAATGATTCGCCACGCCAAGGAGGAAAGAAAGGTAGGAAGAAGGAAAGGAAATCCTTAGGGGCAACGTAAATGATTTGCCACGCCAAGGGGGAATGAAAGGTAAGAAGGAGGAAAGGAAATCCTTAGGGGCAACGTAAATGATTCGCCACGCCAAGGAGGAATGAAAGGTATGAAGGAGCAAGGAAATCCTTAGGGGCAACGTAAATGATTCGCCACGCCAAGGAGGAATGGAAGGTATGAAGGAGCAAGGAAATCCTTAGGGGCAACGTAAATGACTCGCCACGCCAAGGAGGAAAGAAAGGTAGGAAGAAGGAAAGGAAATCCTTAGGGACAACGTAAATGATTTGCCACGCCAAGGGGGAATGAAAGGTTGAAGGAGGAAAGGAAATCCTTAGGGCCAACGTAAATGATTCGCCACGCCAAGGAGGAATGAAAGGTAAGAAGGAGCAAGGAAATCCTTAGGGGCAACGTAAATGATTCGCCACGCCAAGGAGGAAAGAAAGGTTGGAAGAAGGAAAGGAAATCCTTAGGGGCAACGTAAATGATTCGCCACGCCAAGGAGGAAAGAAAGGTAAGAAGGAGGAAGGAAATCTTTAGGGGCAACGTAAATGATTCGCCACGCCAAGGAGGAATGAAAGGTAAGAAGGAGGAAGGAAATCCTTAGGGGCAACGTAAATCATTCGCCACGCCAAGGAGGAAAGAAAGGTAGGAAGAAGGAAAGGAAATCCTTAGGGGCAACGTAAATGATTCGCCACGCCAAGGATGAATGAAAGGTAAGAAGGAGGAAGGAAATCCTTAGGGGCAACGTAAATCATTCGCCACGCCAAGGAGGAAAGAAAGGTAGGAAGAAGGAAAGGAAATCCTTAGGGGCAACGTAAATCATTAGCCACGCCAAGGAGGAAAGAAAGGTAGGAAGAAGGAAAGGAAATCCTTAGGGGTAACATAAATGATTCGCCACGCCAAGGATGAATGAAAGGTAAGAAGGAGGAAGGAAATCCTTAGGGGCAACGTAAATGATTCGCCACGCCAAGGATGAATGAAAGGTAAGAAGGAGGAAGGAAATCTTTAGGGGCAACGTAAATGATTCGCCACGCCAAGGAGGAATGAAAGGTAAGAAGGAGGAAGGAAATCCTTAGGGGCAACGTAAATGATTCGGCACGCCAAGGAGCAAGGAAAGGTAGGAAGAAGGAAAGAAAATCCTTAGGGGCAACGTAAATGATTCGCCACGCCAAGGAGGAAAGATAGGTATGAAGATGGAAAGGAATTCCATAGGGGCAACGTAAATGATTCGCCACGCCAAGGAGGAATGAAAGGTAAGAAGGAGGAAGGAAATCCTTAGGGGCAACGTAAATGATTCGCGACGCCAAGGAGGAAAGAAAGGTAGGAAGAAGGAAAGGAAATCCTAAGGGGCAACGCAAATGATTCGCCACGCCAAGGAGGAAAGAAAGGTAGGAAGAAGGGGGAAGGAAATTCTTAGGGGCAACGTAAATGATTCGCCACGCCAAGGAGGAAAGAAAGGTAGGAAGAAGGAAAGGAAATCCTTAGGGGCAACGTAAATGATTCGCCACGCCAAGGATGAATCAAAGGTAAGAAGGAGGAAGGAAATCCTTAGGGGCAACGTAAATGATTCGCCACGCCAAGGAGGAAAGAAAGGTTGGAAGAAGGAAAGGAAATCCTTAGGGGCAACGTAAATGATTCGCCACGCCAAGGAGGAAAGAAAGGTAGGAAGAAGGAAAGGAAATCCTTAGGGGCGAAGTAAATGATTCGCCACGACAAGGAGGAATGAAAGGTAGGAAGAAGGAAAGGAAATCCTTAGGGGCAACGTAAATGATTCGCCACGCCAAGGATGAATGATAGGTAAGAAGGAGGAAGGAAATCCTTAGGGGCAACGTAAATGATTCGCCACGCCAAGGAGGAATGAAAGGTAAGAAGGAGCAAGGAAATCCTTAGGGGCAACGTAAATGATTCGCCACGCCAAGGATGAATGAAAGGTAAAAAGGAGGAAGGAAACCCTTAGGGGCAACGTAAATGATTCGCCACGCCAAGGAAGAAAGAAAGGTAGGAAGAAGGAAAGGAAATCCTTAGGGGCAACGTAAATGATTCGCCACGCCAAGGATGAATGAAAGGTAAGAAGGAGGAAGGAAATCCTTAGGGGAACGTAAATGATTCGCCACGCCAAGGAGGAATGAAAGGTAAGAAGGAGCAAGGAAATCCTTAGGGGCAACGTAAATGATTCGCCACGCCAAGGAGGAAAGAAAGGTAGGAAGAAGGAAAGGAAATCCTTAGGGGCAACGTAAATGATTTGCCACGCCAAGGGGGAATGAAAGGTAAGAAGGAGGAAAGGAAATCCTTAGGGCCAACGTAAATGATTCGCCACACCAAGGAGGAAAGAAAGGTAAGAAGGAGGAAGGAAATCCTTAGGGGCAACGTAAATGATTCGCCACGCCAAGGAGGAATGAAAGGTAAGAAGGAGGAAGGAAATCTATAGGGGCAACGTAAATGATTCGCCACGCCAAGGAGGAATGAAAGGTAGGAAGAAGGAAAGGAAATCCTTAGGGGCAACGTAAATGATTCGCCACGCCAAGGATGAATGATAGGTAAGAAGGAGGAAGGAAATCCTTAGGGGCAACGTAAATGATTCGCCACGCCAAGGAGGAATGAAAGGTAAGAAGGAGCAAGGAAATCCTTAGGGGCAACGTAAATGATTCGCCACGCCAAGGATGAATGAAAGGTAAGAAGGAGGAAGGAAACCCTTAGGGGCAACGTAAATGATTCGCCACGCCAAGGAAGAAAGAAAGGTAGGAAGAAGGAAAGGAAATCCTTAGGGGCAACGTAAATGATTCGCCACGCCAAGGATGAATGAAAGGTAAGAAGGAGGAAGGAAATCCTTAGGGGCAACGTAAATGATTCGCCATGCCAAGGAGGAAAGAAAGGTAGGAAGAAGGAAAGGAAAACCATAGGGGCAACGCAACTGATTCGCCACGCCAAGGAGGTAAGAAGGGTAAGAAGGAGGAAGGAAATGCTTAGGGGCAACGTAAATGATTCGCCACGCCAAGGAGGAAAGAAAGGTAAGAAGCAGGAAGGAAATCCTTAGGGGCAACGTAAATGATTCGGCACGCCAAGGAAGAAAGAAAGGTAGGAAGAAGGAAAGGAAATCCTTAGGGGCAACGTAAATGATTCGCCACGCCAAGGATGAATGAAAGGTAAGAAGGAGCAAGGAAATCCTTAGGGGCAACGTAAATGATTCGCCACGCCAAGGATGAATGAAAGGTAAGAAGGAGGAAGGAAACCCTTAGAGGGGCAACGTAAATGATTCGCCACGCAAAGGAGGAAAGAAAGGTAGGAAGAAGGAAAGGAAATCCTTAGGGGCAACGTAAAT
The DNA here is from genome assembly GCA_963583965.1 of Nomada ferruginata. Lineage (NCBI taxonomy): Eukaryota > Metazoa > Arthropoda > Insecta > Hymenoptera > Apidae > Nomada > Nomada ferruginata. The sequence continues at coordinate 5,304,875 of OY757218.1, forward strand.
GATTCGCCACGCCAAGGATGAATGAAAGGTAAGAAGGAGGAAGGAAATCCTTAGGGGCAACGTAAATGATTCGCCACGCCAAGGAGGAATGAAAGGTAAGAAGGAGGAAGGAAATCTTTAGGGGCAACGTAAATGATTCGCCACGCCAAGGAGGAATGAAAGGTAGGAAGAAGGAAAGGAAATCCTTAGGGGCAACGTAAATGATTCGCCACGCCAAGGAGGAAAGAAAGGTAGGAAGAAGGAAAGGAAATCCTTAGGGGCAACGTAAATGATTCGCCACGCCAAGGAGGAATGAAAGGTAAGAAGGAGGAAGGAAATCCTTAGGGGCAACGTAAATCATTCGCCACGCCAAGGAGGAAAGAAAGGTAGGAAGAAGGAAAGGAAATCCTTAGGGGCAACGTAAATGATTCGCCACGCCAAGGATGAATGAAAGGTAAGAAGGAGGAAGGAAATCCTTAGGGGCAACGTAAATGATTCGCCATGCCAAGGAGGAAAGAAAGGTAGGAAGAAGGAAAGGAAATCCATAGGGGCAACGCAACTGATTCGCCACGCCAAGGAGGTAAGAAGGGTAAGAAGGAGGAAGGAAATCCTTAGGGGCAACGTAAATGATTCGCCACGCCAAGGAGGAAAGAAAGGCAAGAAGGAGGAAGGAAATCCTTAGGGGCAACGTAAATGATTCGGCACGCCAAGGAAGAAAGAAAGGTAGGAAGAAGGAAAGGAAATCCTTAGGGGCAACGTAAATGATTCGCCACGCCAAGGATGAATGAAAGGTAAGAAGGAGGAAGGAAATCCTTAGGGGCAACGTAAATGATTCGCCACGCCAAGGAGGAAAGAAAGGTAGGAAGAAGGAAAGGAAATCCTTAGGGGCAACGTAAATGATTCGCCACGCCAAGGATGAATGAAAGGTAAGAAGGAGGAAGGAAATCCTTAGGGGCAACGTAAATGATTCGCCACGCCAAGGAGGAATGAAAGGTAAGAAGGAGGAAGGAAATCTTTAGGGGCAACGTAAATGATTCGCCACGCCAAGGAGGAATGAAAGGTAAGAAGGAGGAAAGGAAATCCTTAGGGGCAACGTAAATGATTCGCCACGCCAAGGAGGAAAGGAAGGTAGGAAGAAGGAAAGGAAATCCTTAGGGGCAACGTAAATGATTCGCCACGCCAAGGAGGAAAGAAAGGTAGGAAGAAGGAAAGGAAATCCTTAGGGGCAACGTAAATGATTCGCCACGCCAAGGATGAATGAAAGGTAAGAAGGAGGAAGGAAATCCTTAGGGGCAACGTAAATGATTCGCCATGCCAAGGAGGAAAGAAAGGTAGGAAGAAGGAAAGGAAATCCATAGGGGCAACGCAAATGATTCGCCACGCCAAGGATGAATGAAAGGTAAGAAGGAGGAAGGAAATCCTTAGGGGCAACGTAAATGATTCGCCACGCCAAGGAGGAAAGAAAGGTAAGAAGGAGGAAGGAAATCCTTCGGGGCAACGTAAATGATTCGGCACGCCAAGGAGCAAAGAAAGGTAGGAAGAAGGAAAGAAAATCCTTAGGGGCAACGTAAATGATTCGCCACGCCAAGGAGGAAAGATAGGTATGAAGAAGGAAAGGAAATCCATAGGGGCAACGTAAATGATTCGCCACGCCAAGGAGGAATGAAAGGTAAGAAGGAGGAAGGAAATCCTTAGGGGCAACGTAAATGATTCGCGACGCCAAGGAGGAAAGAAAGGTAGGAAGAAGGAAAGGAAATCCTTAGGGGCAACGCAAATGATTCGCCACGCCAAGGAGGAAAGAAAGGTAGGAAGAAGGGGGAAGGAAATTCTTAGGGGCAACGTAAATGATTCGCCACGCCAAGGAGGAAAGAAAGGTAGGAAGAAGGAAAGGAAATCCTTAGGGGCAACGTAAATGATTCGCCACGCCAAGGAGGAAAGAAAGGTAGGAAGAAGGAAAGGAAATCCTTAGGGGCGAAGTAAATGATTCGCCACGACAAGGAGGAATGAAAGGTAGGAAGAAGGAAAGGAAATCCTCAGGGGCAACGTAAATGATTCGCCACGCCAAGGATGAATGATAGGTAAGAAGGAGGAAGGAAATCCTTAGGGGCAACGTAAATGATTCGCCACGCCAAGGAGGAATGAAAGGTAAGAAGGAGCAAGGAAATCCTTAGGGGCAACGTAAATGATTCGCCACGCCAAGGATGAATGAAAGGTAAGAAGGAGGAAGGAAATCCTTAGGGGCAACGTAAATGATTCGCCACGCCAAGGAGGAAAGAAAGGTTGGAAGAAGGAAAGGAAATCCTTAGGGGCAACGTAAATGATTCGCCACGCCAAGGAGGAAAGAAATGTAGGAAGAAGGAAAGGAAATCCTTAGGGGCGAAGTAAATGATTCGCCACGACAAGGAGGAATGAAAGGTAGGAAGAAGGAAAGGAAATCCTTAGGGGCAACGTAAATGATTCGCCACGCCAAGGATGAATGATAGGTAAGAAGGAGGAAGGAAATCCTTAGGGGCAACGTAAATGATTCGCCACGCCAAGGAGGAATGAAAGGTAAGAAGGAGCAAGGAAATCCTTAGGGGCAACGTAAATGATTCGCCACGCCAAGGATGAATGAAAGGTAAGAAGGAGGAAGGAAACCCTTAGGGGCAACGTAAATCATTCGCCACGCCAAGGAGGAAAGAAAGGTAGGAAGAAGGAAAGGAAATCCTTAGGGGCAACGTAAATGATTCGCCACGCCAAGGATGAATGAAAGGTAAGAAGGAGGAAGGAAATCCTTAGGGGCAACGTAAATGATTCGCCACGCCAAGGAGGAATGAAAGGTAAGAAGGAGGAAGGAAATCTTTAGGGGCAACGTAAATGATTCGCCACGCCAAGGAGGAATGAAAGGTAAGAAGGAGGAAAGGAAATCCTTAGGGGCAACGTAAATGATTCGCCACGCCAAGGAGGAAAGGAAGGTAGGAAGAAGGAAAGGAAATCCTTAGGGGCAACGTAAATGATTCGCCACGCCAAGGAGGAAAGAAAGGTAGGAAGAAGGAAAGGAAATCCTTAGGGGCAACGTAAATGATTCGCCACGCCAAGGATGAATGAAAGGTAAGAAGGAGGAAGGAAATCCTTAGGGGCAACGTAAATGATTCGCCATGCCAAGGAGGAAAGAAAGGTAGGAAGAAGGAAAGGAAATCCATAGGGGCAACGCAAATGATTCGCCACGCCAAGGAGGAAAGAAGGGTAAGAAGGAGGAAGGAAATCCTTAGGGGCAACGTAAATGATTCGCCACGCCAAGGAGGAAAGAAAGGTAAGAAGGAGGAAGGAAATCCTTCGGGGCAACGTAAATGATTCGGCACGCCAAGGAGCAAAGAAAGGTAGGAAGAAGGAAAGAAAATCCTTAGGGGCAACGTAAATGATTCGCCACGCCAAGGAGGAAAGATAGGTATGAAGAAGGAAAGGAAATCCATAGGGGCAACGTAAATGATTCGCCACGCCAAGGAGGAATGAAAGGTAAGAAGGAGGAAGGAAATCCTTAGGGGCAACGTAAATGATTCGCGACGCCAAGGAGGAAAGAAAGGTAGGAAGAAGGAAAGGAAATCCTTAGGGGCAACGCAAATGATTCGCCACGCCAAGGAGGAAAGAAAGGTAGGAAGAAGGGGGAAGGAAATTCTTAGGGGCAACGTAAATGATTCGCCACGCCAAGGAGGAAAGAAAGGTAGGAAGAAGGAAAGGAAATCCTTAGGGGCAACGTAAATGATTCGCCACGCCAAGGAGGAAAGAAAGGTAGGAAGAAGGAAAGGAAATCCTTAGGGGCGAAGTAAATGATTCGCCACGACAAGGAGGAATGAAAGGTAGGAAGAAGGAAAGGAAATCCTTAGGGGCAACGTAAATGATTCGCCACGCCAAGGATGATTATAGGTAAGAAGGAGGAAGGAAATCCTTAGGGGCAACGTAAATGATTCGCCACGCCAAGGAGGAATGAAAGGTAAGAAGGAGCAAGGAAATCCTTAGGGGCAACGTAAATGATTCGCCACGCCAAGGATGAATGAAAGGTAAGAAGGAGGAAGGAAATCCTTAGGGGCAACGTAAATGATTCGCCACGCCAAGGAGGAAAGAAAGGTTGGAAGAAGGAAAGGAAATCCTTAGGGGCAACGTAAATGATTCGCCACGCCAAGGAGGAAAGAAAGGTAGGAAGAAGGAAAGGAAATCCTTAGGGGCGAAGTAAATGATTCGCCACGACAAGGAGGAATGAAAGGTAGGAAGAAGGAAAGGAAATCCTTAGGGGCAACGTAAATGATTCGCCACGCCAAGGATGAATGATAGGTAAGAAGGAGGAAGGAAATCCTTAGGGGCAACGTAAATGATTCGCCACGCCAAGGAGGAATGAAAGGTAAGAAGGAGCAAGGAAATCCTTAGGGGCAACGTAAATGAATCGCCACGCCAAGGATGAATGAAAGGTAAGAAGGAGGAAGGAAACCCTTAGGGGCAACGTAAATCATTCGCCACGCCAAGGAGGAAAGAAAGGTAGGAAGAAGGAAAGGAAATCCTTAGGGGCAACGTAAATGATTCGCCACGCCAAGGATGAATGAAAGGTAAGAAGGAGGAAGGAAATCCTTAGGGGCAACGTAAATGATTCGCCATGCCAAGGAGGAAAGAAAGGTAGGAAGAAGGAAAGGAAATCCATAGGGGCAACGCAACTGATTCGCCACGCCAAGGAGGTAAGAAGGGTAAGAAGGAGGAAGGAAATCCTTAGGGGCAACGTAAATGATTCGCCACGCCAAGGATGAATGAAAGGTAAGAAGGAGGAAGGAAATCCTTAGGGGCAACGTAAATGATTCGCCATGCCAAGGAGGAAAGAAAGGTAGGAAGAAGGAAAGGAAATCCATAGGGGCAACGCAAATGATTCGCCACGCCAAGGAGGAAAGAAGGGTAAGAAGGAGGAAGGAAATCCTTAGGGGCAACGTAAATGATTCGCCACGCCAAGGAGGAAAGAAAGGTAAGAAGGAGGAAGGAAATCCTTCGGGGCAACGTAAATGATTCGGCACGCCAAGGAGCAAAGAAAGGTAGGAAGAAGGAAAGAAAATCCTTAGGGGCAACGTAAATGATTCGCCACGCCAAGGAGGAAAGATAGGTATGAAGAAGGAAAGGAAATCCATAGGGGCAACGTAAATGATTCGCCACGCCAAGGAGGAATGAAAGGTAAGAAGGAGGAAGGAAATCCTTAGGGGCAACGTAAATGATTCGCGACGCCAAGGAGGAAAGAAAGGTAGGAAGAAGGAAAGGAAATCCTTAGGGGCAACGCAAATGATTCGCCACGCCAAGGAGGAAAGAAAGGTAGGAAGAAGGGGGAAGGAAATTCTTAGGGGCAACGTAAATGATTCGCCACGCCAAGGAGGAAAGAAAGGTAGGAAGAAGGAAAGGAAATCCTTAGGGGCAACGTAAATGATTCGCCACGCCAAGGAGGAAAGAAAGGTAGGAAGAAGGAAAGGAAATCCTTAGGGGCGAAGTAAATGATTCGCCACGACAAGGAGGAATGAAAGGTAGGAAGAAGGAAAGGAAATCCTTAGGGGCAACGTAAATGATTCGCCACGCCAAGGATGAATGATAGGTAAGAAGGAGGAAGGAAATCCTTAGGGGCAACGTAAATGATTCGCCACGCCAAGGAGGAATGAAAGGTAAGAAGGAGCAAGGAAATCCTTAGTGGCAACGTAAATGATTCGCCACGCCAAGGATGAATGAAAGGTAAGAAGGAGGAAGGAAATCCTTAGGGGCAACGTAAATGATTCGCCACGCCAAGGAGGAAAGAAAGGTTGGAAGAAGGAAAGGAAATCCTTAGGGGCAACGTAAATGATTCGCCACGCCAAGGAGGAAAGAAAGGTAGGAAGAAGGAAAGGAAATCCTTAGGGGCGAAGTAAATGATTCGCCACGACAAGGAGGAATGAAAGGTAGGAAGAAGGAAAGGAAATCCTTAGGGGCAACGTAAATGATTCGCCACGCCAAGGATGAATGATAGGTAAGAAGGAGGAAGGAAATCCTTAGGGGCAACGTAAATGATTCGCCACGCCAAGGAGGAATGAAAGGTAAGAAGGAGCAAGGAAATCCTTAGGGGCAACGTAAATGATTCGCCACGCCAAGGATGAATGAAAGGTAAGAAGGAGGAAGGAAACCCTTAGGGGCAACGTAAATCATTCGCCACGCCAAGGAGGAAAGAAAGGTAGGAAGAAGGAAAGGAAATCCTTAGGGGCAACGTAAATGATTCGCCACGCCAAGGATGAATGAAAGGTAAGAAGGAGGAAGGAAATCCTTAGGGGCAACGTAAATGATTCGCCATGCCAAGGAGGAAAGAAAGGTAGGAAGAAGGAAAGGAAATCCATAGGGGCAACGCAACTGATTCGCCACGCCAAGGAGGTAAGAAGGGTAAGAAGGAGGAAGGAAATCCTTAGGGGCAACGTAAATGATTCGCCACGCCAAGGAGGAAAGAAAGGTAAGAAGGAGGAAGGAAATCCTTAGGGGCAACGTAAATGATTCGGCACGCCAAGGAAGAAAGAAAGGTAGGAAGAAGGAAAGGAAATCCTTAGGGGCAACGTAAATGATTCGCCACGCCAAGGATGAATGAAAGGTAAGAAGGAGCAAGGAAATCCTTAGGGGCAACGTAAATGATTCGCCACGCCAAGGATGAATGAAAGGTAAGAAGGAGGAAGGAAACCCTTAGAGGGGCAACGTAAATGATTCGCCACGCCAAGGAGGAAAGAAAGGTAGGAAGAAGGAAAGGAAATCCTTAGGGGCAACGTAAATGATTCGCCACGCCAAGGATGAATGAAAGGTAAGAAGGAGGAAGGAAATCCTTAGGGGCAACGTAAATGATTCGCCACGCCAAGGAGGAATGAAAGGTAAGAAGGAGGAAGGAAATCTTTAGGGGCAACGTAAATGATTCGCCACGCCAAGGAGGAATGAAAGGTAGGAAGAAGGAAAGGAAATCCTTAGGGGCAACGTAAATGATTCGCCACGCCAAGGAGGAAAGAAAGGTAGGAAGAAGGAAAGGAAATCCTTAGGGGCAACGTAAATGATTCGCCACGCCAAGGAGGAATGAAAGGTAAGAAGGAGGAAGGAAATCCTTAGGGGCAACGTAAATCATTCGCCGCGCCAAGGAGGAAAGAAAGGTAGGAAGAAGGAAAGGAAATCCTTAGGGGCAACGTAAATGATTCGCCACGCCAAGGATGAATGAAAGGTAAGAAGGAGGAAGGAAATCCTTAGGGGCAACGTAAATGATTCGCCATGCCAAGGAGGAAAGAAAGGTAGGAAGAAGGAAAGGAAATCCATAGGGGCAACGCAACTGATTCGCCACGCCAAGGAGGTAAGAAGGGTAAGAAGGAGGAAGGAAATCCTTAGGGGCATCGTAAATGATTCGCCACGCCAAGGATGAAAGAAAGGCAAGAAGGAGGAAGGAAATCCTTAGGGGCAACGTAAATGATTCGGCACGCCAAGGAAGAAAGAAAGGTAGGAAGAAGGAAAGGAAATCCTTAGGGGCAACGTAAATGATTCGCCACGCCAAGGATGAATGAAAGGTAAGAAGGAGGAAGGAAATCCTTAGGGGCAACGTAAATGATTCGCCACGCCAAGGAGGAAAGAAAGGTAGGAAGAAGGAAAGGAAATCCTTAGGGGCAACGTAAATGATTCGCCACGCCAAGGATGAATGAAAGGTAAGAAGGAGGAAGGAAATCCTTAGGGGCAACGTAAATGATTCGCCACGCCAAGGAGGAATGAAAGGTAAGAAGGAGGAAGGAAATCTTTAGGGGCAACGTAAATGATTCGCCACGCCAAGGAGGAATGAAAGGTAAGAAGGAGGAAAGGAAATCCTTAGGGGCAACGTAAATGATTCGCCACGCCAAGGAGGAAAGGAAGGTAGGAAGAAGGAAAGGAAATCCTTAGGGGCAACGTAAATGATTCGCCACGCCAAGGAGGAAAGAAAGGTAGGAAGAAGGAAAGGAAATCCTTAGGGGCAACGTAAATGATTCGCCACGCCAAGGATGAATGAAAGGTAAGAAGGAGGAAGGAAATCCTTAGGGGCAACGTAAATGATTCGCCACGCCAAGGATGAATGATAGGTAAGAAGGAGGAAGGAAATCCTTAGGGGCAACGTAAATGATTCGCCACGCCAAGGAGGAATGAAAGGTAAGAAGGAGCAAGGAAATCCTTAGGGGCAACGTAAATGATTCGCCACGCCAAGGATGAATGAAAGGTAAGAAGGAGGAAGGAAATCCTTAGGGGCAACGTAAATAATTCGCCACGCCAAGGAGGAAAGAAGGGTAAGAAGGAGGAAGGAAATCCTTAGGGGCAACGTAAATGATTCGCCACGCCAAGGAGGAAAGAAAGGTAAGAAGGAGGAAGGAAATCCTTCGGGGCAACGTAAATGATTCGGCACGCCAAGGAGCAAAGAAAGGTAGGAAGAAGGAAAGAAAATCCTTAGGGGCAACGTAAATGATTCGCCACGCCAAGGAGGAAAGATAGGTATGAAGAAGGAAAGGAAATCCATAGGGGCAACGTAAATGATTCGCCACGCCAAGGAGGAATGAAAGGTAAGAAGGAGGAAGGAAATCCTTCGGGGCAACGTAAATGATTCGGCACGCCAAGGAGCAAAGAAAGGTAGGAAGAAGGAAAGAAAATCCTTAGGGGCATCGTAAATGATTCGCCACGCCAAGGAGGAAAGATAGGTATGAAGAAGGAAAGGAAATCCATAGGGGCAACGTAAATGATTCGCCACGCCAAGGAGGAATGAAAGGTAAGAAGGAGGAAGGAAATCCTTAGGGGCAACGTAAATGATTCGCGACGCCAAGGAGGAAAGAAAGGTAGGAAGAAGGAAAGGAAATCCTTAGGGGCAACGCAAATGATTCGCCACGCCAAGGAGGAAAGAAAGGTAGGAAGAAGGGGGAAGGAAATTCTTAGGGGCAACGTAAATGATTCGCCACGCCAAGGAGGAAAGAAAGGTAGGAAGAAGGAAAGGAAATCCATAGGGGCAACGCAAATGATTCGCCACGCCAAGGAGGAAAGAAGGGTAAGAAGGAGGAAGGAAATCCTTAGGGGCAACGTAAATGATTCGCCACGCCAAGGAGGAAAGAAAGGTAAGAAGGAGGAAGGAAATCCTTCGGGGCAACGTAAATGATTCGGCACGCCAAGGAGCAAAGAAAGGTAGGAAGAAGGAAAGGAAATCCTTAGGGGCAACGTAAATGATTCGCCACGCCAAGGATGAATGAAAGGTAAGAAGGAGGAAGGAAATCCTTAGGGGCAACGTAAATGATTCGCCATGCCAAGGAGGAAAGAAAGGTAGGAAGAAGGAAAGGAAATCCATAGGGGCAACGCAAATGATTCGCCACGCCAAGGAGGAAAGAAGGGTAAGAAGGAGGAAGGAAATCCTTAGGGGCAACGTAAATGATTCGCCACGCCAAGGAGGAAAGAAAGGTAAGAAGGAGGAAGGAAATCCTTAGGGGCAACGTAAATGATTCGCCATGCCAAGGAGGAAAGAAAGGTAGGAAGAAGGAAAGGAAATCCATAGGGGCAACGTAAATGATTCGCCACGCCTAGGATGAATGAAAGGTAAGAAGGAGGAAGGAAATCCTTAGGGGCAACGTAAATGATTCGCCATGCCAAGGAGGAAAGAAAGGTAGGAAGAAGGAAAGGAAATCCATAGGGGCAACGTAAATGATTCGCCACGCCAAGGATGAATGAAAGGTAAGAAGGAGGAAGGAAATCCTTAGGGGCAACGTAAATGATTCGGCACGCCAAGGAGCAAAGAAAGGTAAGAAGGAGGAAGGAAATCTTTAGGGGCAACGTAAATGATTCGCCACGCCAAGGAGGAATGAAAGGTAGGAAGAAGGAAAGGAAATCCTTAGGGGCAACGTAAATGATTCGCCACGCCAAGGAGGAAAGAAAGGTAGGAAGAAGGAAAGGAAATCCTTAGGGGCAACGTAAATGATTCGCCACGCCAAGGAGGAATGAAAGGTAAGAAGGAGGAAGGAAATCCTTAGGGGCAACGTAAATCATTCGCCGCGCCAAGGAGGAAAGAAAGGTAGGAAGAAGGAAAGGAAATCCTTAGGGGCAACGTAAATGATTCGCCACGCCAAGGATGAATGAAAGGTAAGAAGGAGGAAGGAAATCCTTAGGGGCAACGTAAATGATTCGCCATGCCAAGGAGGAAAGAAAGGTAGGAAGAAGGAAAGGAAATCCATAGGGGCAACGCAACTGATTCGCCACGCCAAGGAGGTAAGAAGGGTAAGAAGGAGGAAGGAAATCCTTAGGGGCATCGTAAATGATTCGCCACGCCAAGGATGAAAGAAAGGCAAGAAGGAGGAAGGAAATCCTTAGGGGCAACGTAAATGATTCGGCACGCCAAGGAAGAAAGAAAGGTAGGAAGAAGGAAAGGAAATCCTTAGGGGCAACGTAAATGATTCGCCACGCCAAGGATGAATGAAAGGTAAGAAGGAGGAAGGAAATCCTTAGGGGCAACGTAAATGATTCGCCACGCCAAGGAGGAAAGAAAGGTAGGAAGAAGGAAAGGAAATCCTTAGGGGCAACGTAAATGATTCGCCACGCCAAGGATGAATGAAAGGTAAGAAGGAGGAAGGAAATCCTTAGGGGCAACGTAAATGATTCGCCACGCCAAGGAGGAATGAAAGGTAAGAAGGAGGAAGGAAATCTTTAGGGGCAACGTAAATGATTCGCCACGCCAAGGAGGAATGAAAGGTAAGAAGGAGGAAAGGAAATCCTTAGGGGCAACGTAAATGATTCGCCACGCCAAGGAGGAAAGGAAGGTAGGAAGAAGGAAAGGAAATCCTTAGGGGCAACGTAAATGATTCGCCACGCCAAGGAGGAAAGAAAGGTAGGAAGAAGGAAAGGAAATCCTTAGGGGCAACGTAAATGATTCGCCACGCCAAGGATGAATGAAAGGTAAGAAGGAGGAAGGAAATCCTTAGGGGCAACGTAAATGATTCGCCACGCCAAGGATGAATGATAGGTAAGAAGGAGGAAGGAAATCCTTAGGGGCAACGTAAATGATTCGCCACGCCAAGGAGGAATGAAAGGTAAGAAGGAGCAAGGAAATCCTTAGGGGCAACGTAAATGATTCGCCACGCCAAGGATGAATGAAAGGTAAGAAGGAGGAAGGAAATCCTTAGGGGCAACGTAAATAATTCGCCACGCCAAGGAGGAAAGAAGGGTAAGAAGGAGGAAGGAAATCCTTAGGGGCAACGTAAATGATTCGCCACGCCAAGGAGGAAAGAAAGGTAAGAAGGAGGAAGGAAATCCTTCGGGGCAACGTAAATGATTCGGCACGCCAAGGAGCAAAGAAAGGTAGGAAGAAGGAAAGAAAATCCTTAGGGGCAACGTAAATGATTCGCCACGCCAAGGAGGAAAGATAGGTATGAAGAAGGAAAGGAAATCCATAGGGGCAACGTAAATGATTCGCCACGCCAAGGAGGAATGAAAGGTAAGAAGGAGGAAGGAAATCCTTCGGGGCAACGTAAATGATTCGGCACGCCAAGGAGCAAAGAAAGGTAGGAAGAAGGAAAGAAAATCCTTAGGGGCATCGTAAATGATTCGCCACGCCAAGGAGGAAAGATAGGTATGAAGAAGGAAAGGAAATCCATAGGGGCAACGTAAATGATTCGCCACGCCAAGGAGGAATGAAAGGTAAGAAGGAGGAAGGAAATCCTTAGGGGCAACGTAAATGATTCGCGACGCCAAGGAGGAAAGAAAGGTAGGAAGAAGGAAAGGAAATCCTTAGGGGCAACGCAAATGATTCGCCACGCCAAGGAGGAAAGAAAGGTAGGAAGAAGGGGGAAGGAAATTCTTAGGGGCAACGTAAATGATTCGCCACGCCAAGGAGGAAAGAAAGGTAGGAAGAAGGAAAGGAAATCCATAGGGGCAACGCAAATGATTCGCCACGCCAAGGAGGAAAGAAGGGTAAGAAGGAGGAAGGAAATCCTTAGGGGCAACGTAAATGATTCGCCACGCCAAGGAGGAAAGAAAGGTAAGAAGGAGGAAGGAAATCCTTCGGGGCAACGTAAATGATTCGGCACGCCAAGGAGCAAAGAAAGGTAGGAAGAAGGAAAGGAACTCCTTAGGGGCAACGTAAATGATTCGCCACGCCAAGGATGAATGAAAGGTAAGAAGGAGGAAGGAAATCCTTAGGGGCAACGTAAATGATTCGCCATGCCAAGGAGGAAAGAAAGGTAGGAAGAAGGAAAGGAAATCCATAGGGGCAACGCAAATGATTCGCCACGCCAAGGAGGAAAGAAGGGTAAGAAGGAGGAAGGAAATCCTTAGGGGCAACGTAAATGATTCGCCACGCCAAGGAGGAAAGAAAGGTAAGAAGGAGGAAGGAAATCCTTAGGGGCAACGTAAATGATTCGCCATGCCAAGGAGGAAAGAAAGGTAGGAAGAAGGAAAGGAAATCCATAGGGGCAACGTAAATGATTCGCCACGCCTAGGATGAATGAAAGGTAAGAAGGAGGAAGGAAATCCTTAGGGGCAACGTAAATGATTCGCCATGCCAAGGAGGAAAGAAAGGTAGGAAGAAGGAAAGGAAATCCATAGGGGCAACGTAAATGATTCGCCACGCCAAGGAGGAATGAAAGGTAAGAAGGAGGAAAGGAAATCCTTAGGGGCAACGTAAATGATTCGCCACGCCAAGGAGGAAAGGAAGGTAGGAAGAAGGAAAGGAAATCCTTAGGGGCAACGTAAATGATTCGCCACGCCAAGGAGGAAAGAAAGGTAGGAAGAAGGAAAGGAAATCCTTAGGGGCAACGTAAATGATTCGCCACGCCAAGGATGAATGAAAGGTAAGAAGGAGGAAGGAAATCCTTAGGGGCAACGTAAATGATTCGCCATGCCAAGGAGGAAAGAAAGGTAGGAAGAAGGAAAGGAAATCCATAGGGGCAACGCAAATGATTCGCCACGCCAAGGAGGAAAGAAGGGTAAGAAGGAGGAAGGAAATCCTTCGGGGCAACGTAAATGATTCGGCACGCCAAGGAGCAAAGAAAGGTAGGAAGAAGGAAAGAAAATCCTTAGGGGCATCGTAAATGATTCGCCACGCCAAGGAGGAAAGATAGGTATGAAAAAGGAAAGGAAATCCATAGGGGCAACGTAAATGATTCGCCACGCCAAGGAGGAATGAAAGGTAAGAAGGAGGAAGGAAATCCTTAGGGGCAACGTAAATGATTCGCGACGCCAAGGAGGAAAGAAAGGTAGGAAGAAGGAAAGGAAATCCTTAGGGGCAACGCAAATGATTCGCCACGCCAAGGAGGAAAGAAAGGTAGGAAGAAGGGGGAAGGAAATTCTTAGGGGCAACGTAAATGATTCGCCACGCCAAGGAGGAAAGAAAGGTAGGAAGAAGGAAAGGAAATCCATAGGGGCAACGCAAATGATTCGCCACGCCAAGGAGGAAAGAAGGGTAAGAAGGAGGAAGGAAATCCTTAGGGGCAACGTAAATGATTCGCCACGCCAAGGAGGAAAGAAAGGTAAGAAGGAGGAAGGAAATCCTTCGGGGCAACGTAAATGATTCGGCACGCCAAGGAGCAAAGAAAGGTAGGAAGAAGGAAAGGAAATCCTTAGGGGCAACGTAAATGATTCGCCACGCCAAGGATGAATGAAAGGTAAGAAGGAGGAAGGAAATCCTTAGGGGCAACGTAAATGATTCGCCATGCCAAGGAGGAAAGAAAGGTAGGAAGAAGGAAAGGAAATCCATAGGGGCAACGCAAATGATTCGCCACGCCAAGGAGGAAAGAAGGGTAAGAAGGAGGAAGGAAATCCTTAGGGGCAACGTAAATGATTCGCCACGCCAAGGAGGAAAGAAAGGTAAGAAGGAGGAAGGAAATCCTTAGGGGCAACGTAAATGATTCGCCATGCCAAGGAGGAAAGAAAGGTAGGAAGAAGGAAAGGAAATCCATAGGGGCAACGTAAATGATTCGCCACGCCAAGGATGAATGAAAGGTAAGAAGGAGGAAGGAAATCCTTAGGGGCAACGTAAATGATTCGCCATGCCAAGGAGGAAAGAAAGGTAGGAAGAAGGAAAGGAAATCCATAGGGGCAACGTAAATGATTCGCCACGCCAAGGAGGAATGAAAGGTAAGAAGGAGGAAAGGAAATCCTTAGGGGCAACGTAAATGATTCGCCACGCCAAGGAGGAAAGGAAGGTAGGAAGAAGGAAAGGAAATCCTTAGGGGCAACGTAAATGATTCGCCACGCCAAGGAGGAAAGAAAGGTAGGAAGAAGGAAAGGAAATCCTTAGGGGCAACGTAAATGATTCGCCACGCCAAGGATGAATGAAAGGTAAGAAGGAGGAAGGAAATCCTTAGGGGCAACGTAAATGATTCGCCATGCCAAGGAGGAAAGAAAGGTAGGAAGAAGGAAAGGAAATCCATAGGGGCAACGCAAATGATTCGCCACGCCAAGGAGGAAAGAAGGGTAAGAAGGAGGAAGGAAATCCTTAGGGGCAACGTAAATGATTCGCCACGCCAAGGAGGAAAGAAAGGTAAGAAGGAGGAAGGAAATCCTTCGGGGCAACGTAAATGATTCGGCACGCCAAGGAGCCAAGACAGGTAGGAAGAAGGAAAGAAAATCCTTAGGGGCAACGTAAATGATTCGCCACGCCAAGGAGGAAAGATAGGTATGAAGAAGGAAAGGAAATCCATAGGGGCGACGTAAATGATTCGCCACGCCAAGGAGGAACGAAAGGTAAGAAGGAGGAAGGAAATCCTTAGGGGCAACGTAAATGATTCGCGACGCCAAGGAGGAAAGAAAGGTAGGAAGAAGGAAAGGAAATCCTTAGGGGCAACGCAAATGATTCGCCACGCCAAGGAGGAAAGAAAGGTAGGAAGAAGGGGGAAGGAAATTCTTAGGGGCAACGTAAATGATTCGCCACGCCAAGGAGGAAAGAAAGGTAGGAAGAAGGAAAGGAAATCCTTAGGGGCAACGTAAATGATTCGCCACGCCAAGGAGGAAAGAAAGGTAGGAAGAAGGAAAGGAAATCCTTAGGGGCGAAGTAAATGATTCGCCACGACAAGGAGGAATGAAAGGTAGGAAGAAGGAAAGGAAATCCTTAGGGGCAACGTAAATGATTCGCCACGCCAAGGATGAATGATAGGTAAGAAGGAGGAAGGAAATCCTTAGGGGCAACGTAAATGATTCGCCACGCCAAGGAGGAATGAAAGGTAAGAAGGAGCAAGGAAATCCTTAGGGGCAACGTAAATGATTCGCCACGCCAAGGATGAATGAAAGGTAAGAAGGAGGAAGGAAATCCTTAGGGGCAACGTAAATGATTCGCCACGCCAAGGAGGAAAGAAAGGTTGGAAGAAGGAAAGGAAATCCTTAGGGGCAACGTAAATGATTCGCCACGCCAAGGAGGAAAGAAAGGTAGGAAGAAGGAAAGGAAATCCTTAGGGGCGAAGTAAATGATTCGCCACGACAAGGAGGAATGAAAGGTAGGAAGAAGGAAAGGAAATCCTTAGGGGCAACGTAAATGATTCGCCACGCCAAGGATGAATGATAGGTAAGAAGGAGGAAGGAAATCCTTAGGGGCAACGTAAATGATTCGCCACGCCAAGGAGGAATGAAAGGTAAGAAGGAGCAAGGAAATCCTTAGGGGCAACGTAAATGATTCGCCACGCCAAGGATGAATGAAAGGTAAGAAGGAGGAAGGAAACCCTTAGGGGCAACGTAAATCATTCGCCACGCCAAGGAGGAAAGAAAGGTAGGAAGAAGGAAAGGAAATCCTTAGGGGCAACGTAAATGATTCGCCACGCCAAGGATGAATGAAAGGTAAGAAGGAGGAAGGAAATCCTTAGGGGCAACGTAAATGATTCGCCATGCCAAGGAGGAAAGAAAGGTAGGAAGAAGGAAAGGAAATCCATAGGGGCAACGCAACTGATTCGCCACGCCAAGGAGGTAAGAAGGGTAAGAAGGAGGAAGGAAATCCTTAGGGGCAACGTAAATGATTCGCCACGCCAAGGAGGAAAGAAAGGTAAGAAGGAGGAAGGAAATCCTTAGGGGCAACGTAAATGATTCGGCACGCCAAGGAAGAAAGAAAGGTAGGAAGAAGGAAAGGAAATCCTTAGGGGCAACGTAAATGATTCGCCACGCCAAGGATGAATGAAAGGTAAGAAGGAGCAAGGAAATCCTTAGGGGCAACGTAAATGATTCGCCACGCCAAGGATGAATGAAAGGTAAGAAGGAGGAAGGAAACCCTTAGAGGGGCAACGTAAATGATTCGCCACGCCAAGGAGGAAAGAAAGGTAGGAAGAAGGAAAGGAAATCCTTAGGGGCAACGTAAATGATTCGCCACGCCAAGGATGAATGAAAGGTAAGAAGGAGGAAGGAAATCCTTAGGGGCAACGTAAATGATTCGCCACGCCAAGGAGGAATGAAAGGTAAGAAGGAGGAAGGAAATCCTTAGGGGCAACGTAAATGATTCGCCACGCCAAGGAGGAATGAAAGGTAGGAAGAAGGAAAGGAAATCCTTAGGGGCAACGTAAATGATTCGCCACGCCAAGGAGGAAAGAAAGGTAGGAAGAAGGAAAGGAAATCCTTAGGGGCAACGTAAATGATTCGCCACGCCAAGGAGGAATGAAAGGTAAGAAGGAGGAAGGAAATCCTTAGGGGCAACGTAAATCATTCGCCACGCCAAGGAGGAAAGAAAGGTAGGAAGAAGGAAAGGAAATCCTTAGGGGCAACGTAAATGATTCGCCACGCCAAGGATGAATGAAAGGTAAGAAGGAGGAAGGAAATCCTTAGGGGCAACGTAAATGATTCGCCATGCCAAGGAGGAAAGAAAGGTAGGAAGAAGGAAAGGAAATCCATAAGGGCAACGAAACTGATTCGCCACGCCAAGGAGGTAAGAAGGGTAAGAAGGAGGAAGGAAATCCTTAGGGGCAACGTAAATGATTCGCCACGCCAAGGATGAAAGAAAGGCAAGAAGGAGGAAGGAAATCCTTAGGGGCAACGTAAATGATTCGGCACGCCAAGGAAGAAAGAAAGGTAGGAAGAAGGAAAGGAAATCCTTAGGGGCAACGTAAATGATTCGCCACGCCAAGGATGAATGAAAGGTAAGAAGGAGGAAGGAAATCCTTAGGGGCAACGTAAATGATTCGCCACGCCAAGGAGGAAAGAAAGGTAGGAAGAAGGAAAGGAAATCCTTAGGGGCAACGTAAATGATTCGCCACGCCAAGGATGAATGAAAGGTAAGAAGGAGGAAGGAAATCCTTAGGGGCAACGTAAATGATTCGCCACGCCAAGGAGGAATGAAAGGTAAGAAGGAGGAAGGAAATCTTTAGGGGCAACGTAAATGATTCGCCACGCCAAGGAGGAATGAAAGGTAAGAAGGAGGAAAGGAAATCCTTAGGGGCAACGTAAATGATTCGCCACGCCAAGGAGGAAAGGAAGGTAGGAAGAAGGAAAGGAAATCCTTAGGGGCAACGTAAATGATTCGCCACGCCAAGGAGGAAAGAAAGGTAGGAAGAAGGAAAGGAAATCCTTAGGGGCAACGTAAATGATTCGCCACGCCAAGGATGAATGAAAGGTAAGAAGGAGGAAGGAAATCCTTAGGGGCAACGTAAATGATTCGCCATGCCAAGGAGGAAAGAAAGGTAGGAAGAAGGAAAGGAAATCCATAGGGGCAACGCAAATGATTCGCCACGCCAAGGAGGAAAGAAGGGTAAGAAGGAGGAAGGAAATCCTTAGGGGCAACGTAAATGATTCGCCACGCCAAGGAGGAAAGAAAGGTAAGAAGGAGGAAGGAAATCCTTCGGGGCAACGTAAATGATTCGGCACGCCAAGGAGCAAAGAAAGGTAGGAAGAAGGAAAGAAAATCCTTAGGGGCAACGTAAATGATTCGCCACGCCAAGGAGGAAAGATAGGTATGAAGAAGGAAAGGAAATCCATAGGGGCAACGTAAATGATTCGCCACGCCAAGGAGGAATGAAAGGTAAGAAGGAGGAAGGAAATCCTTAGGGGCAACGTAAATCATTCGCCACGCCAAGGAGGAAAGAAAGGTAGGAAGAAGGAAAGGAAATCCTTAGGGGCAACGTAAATGATTCGCCACGCCAAGGATGAATGAAAGGTAAGAAGGAGGAAGGAAATCCTTAGGGGCAACGTAAATGATTCGCCATGCCAAGGAGGAAAGAAAGGTAGGAAGAAGGAAAGGAAATCCATAGGGGCAACGCAACTGATTCGCCACGCCAAGGACGAAAGAAGGGTAAGAAGGAGGAAGGAAATCCTTAGGGGCAACGTAAATGATTCGCCACGCCAAGGAGGAAAGAAAGGTAAGAAGGAGGAAGGAAATCCTTAGGGGCAACGTAAATCATTCGCCACGCCAAGGAGGAAAGAAAGGTAGGAAGAAGGAAAGGAAATCCTTAGGGGCAACGTAAATGATTCGCCACGCCAAGGATGAATGAAAGGTAAGAAGGAGGAAGGAAATCCTTAGGGGCAACGTAAATGATTCGCCATGCCAAGGAGGAAAGAAAGGTAGGAAGAAGGAAAGGAAATCCTTAGGGGCAACGTAAATGATTTGCCACGCCAAGGGGGAATGAAAGGTAAGAAGGAGGAAAGGAAATCCTTAGGGCCAACATAAATGATTCGCCACGCCAAGGAGGAAAGAAAGGTAGGAAGAAGGAAAGGAAATCCTTAGGGGCAACGTAAATGATTCGCCACGCCAAGGAGGAATGAAAGGTAAGAAGGAGGAAGGAAATCCTTAGGGGCAACGTAAATGATTGGCGACGCCAAGGAGGAAAGAAAGGTAGGAAGAAGGAAAGGAAATCCTTAGGGGCAACGCAAATGATTCGCCACGCCAAGGAGGAAAGAAAGGTAGGAAGAAGGGGGAAGGAAATTCTTAGGGGCAACGTAAATGATTCGCCACGCCAAGGAGGAAAGAAAGGTAGGAAGAAGGAAAGGAAATCCTTAGGGGCGAAGTAAATGATTCGCCACGCCAAGGATGAATGAAAGGTAAGAAGGAGGAAGGAAATCCTTAGGGGCAACGTAAATGATTCGCCATGCCAAGGAGGAAAGAAAGGTAGGAAGAAGGAAAGGAAATCCATAAGGGCAACGCAACTGATTCGCCACGCCAAGGAGGTAAGAAGGGTAAGAAGGAGGAAGGAAATCCTTAGGGGCAACGTAAATGATTCGCCACGCCAAGGATGAAAGAAAGGCAAGAAGGAGGAAGGAAATCCTTAGGGGCAACGTAAATGATTCGGCACGCCAAGGAAGAAAGAAAGGTAGGAAGAAGGAAAGGAAATCCTTAGGGGCAACGTAAATGATTCGCCACGCCAAGGATGAATGAAAGGTAAGAAGGAGGAAGGAAATCCTTAGGGGCAACGTAAATGATTCGCCACGCCAAGGAGGAAAGAAAGGTAGGAAGAAGGAAAGGAAATCCTTAGGGGCAACGTAAATGATTCGCCACGCCAAGGATGAATGAAAGGTAAGAAGGAGGAAGGAAATCCTTAGGGGCAACGTAAATGATTCGCCACGCCAAGGAGGAATGAAAGGTAAGAAGGAGGAAGGAAATCTTTAGGGGCAACGTAAATGATTCGCCACGCCAAGGAGGAATGAAAGGTAAGAAGGAGGAAAGGAAATCCTTAGGGGCAACGTAAATGATTCGCCACGCCAAGGAGGAAAGGAAGGTAGGAAGAAGGAAAGGAAATCCTTAGGGGCAACGTAAATGATTCGCCACGCCAAGGAGGAAAGAAAGGTAGGAAGAAGGAAAGGAAATCCTTAGGGGCAACGTAAATGATTCGCCACGCCAAGGAGGAAAGAAAGGTAGGAAGAAGGAAAGGAAATCCTTAGGGGCAACGTAAATGATTTGCCACGCCAAGGGGGAATGAAAGGTAAGAAGGAGGAAAGGAAATCCTTAGGGCCAACGTAAATGATTCGCCACGCCAAGGAGGAAAGAGAGGTAGGAAGAAGGAAAGGAAATCCTTAGGGGCAACGTAAATGATTCGCCACGCCAAGGAGGAATGAAAGGTAAGAAGGAGGAAGGAAATCCTTAGGGGCAACGTAAATCATTAGCCACGCCAAGGAGGAAAGAAAGGTAGGAAGAAGGAAAGGAAATCCTTAGGGGCAACGTAAATGATTCGCCACGCCAAGGATGAATGAAAGGTAAGAAGGAGCAAGGAAATCCTTAGGGGCAACGTAAATGATTCGCCACGCCAAGGATGAATGAAAGGTAAGAAGGAGGAAGGAAACCCTTAGAGGGGCAACGTAAATGATTCGCCACGCCAAGGAGGAAAGAAAGGTAGGAAGAAGGAAAGGAAATCCTTAGGGGCAACGTAAATGATTCGCCACGCCAAGGATGAATGAAAGGTAAGAAGGAGGAAGGAAATTCTTAGGGGCAACGTAAATGATTCGCCACGCCAAGGAGGAATGAAAGGTAAGAAGGAGGAAGGAAATCTTTAGGGGCAACGTAAATGATTCGCCACGCCAAGGAGGAATGAAAGGTAAGAAGGAGGAAAGGAAATCCTTAGGGGCAACGTAAATGATTCGCCACGCCAAGGAGGAAAGAAAGGTAGGAAGAAGGAAAGGAAATCCTTAGGGGCAACGTAAATGATTCGCCACGCCAAGGAGGAAAGAAAGGTAGGAAGAAGGAAAGGAAATCCTTAGGGGCAACGTAAATGATTCGCCACGCCAAGGAGGAAAGAAAGGTAGGAAGAAGGAAAGGAAATCCTTAGGGGCAACGTAAATGATTCGCCACGCCAAGGAGGAAAGAAAGGTAGGAAGAAGGAAAGGAAATCCTTAGGGGCAACGTAAATGATTCGCCACGCCAAGGAGGAATGAAAGGTAAGAAGGAGGAAGGAAATCCTTAGGGGCAACGTAAATGATTTGCCACGCCAAGGGGGAATGAAAGGTAAGAAGGAGGAAAGGAAATCCTTAGGGCCAACGTAAATGATTCGCCACGCCAAGGAGGAATGAAAGGTAAGAAGGAGCAAGGAAATCCTTAGGGGCAACGTAAATGATTCGCCACGCCAAGGAGGAATGAAAGGTAAGAAGGAGGAAGGAAATCTTTAGGGGCAACGTAAATGATTCGCCACGCCAAGGAGGAATGAAAGGTAAGAAGGAGGAAAGGAAATCCTTAGGGGCAACGTAAATGATTCGCCACGCCAAGGAGGAAAGAAAGGTAGGAAGAAGGAAAGGAAATCCTTAGGGGCAACGTAAATGATTCGCCACGCCAAGGAGGAAAGAAAGGTAGGAAGAAGGAAAGGAAATCCTTAGGGGCAACGTAAATGATTCGCCACGCCAAGGAGGAAAGAAAGGTAGGAAGAAGGAAAGGAAATCCTTAGGGGCAACGTAAATGATTCGCCACGCCAAGGAGGAAAGAAAGGTAGGAAGAAGGAAAGGAAATCCTTAGGGGCAACGTAAATGATTCGCCACGCCAAGGAGGAATGAAAGGTAAGAAGGAGGAAGGAAATCCTTAGGGGCAACGTAAATCATTCGCCACGCCAAGGAGGAAAGAAAGGTAGGAAGAAGGAAAGGAAATCCTTAGGGGCAACGTAAATGATTCGCCACGCCAAGGATGAATGAAAGGTAAGAAGGAGGAAGGAAATCCTTAGGGGCAACGTAAATGATTCGCCATGCCAAGGAGGAAAGAAAGGTAGGAAGAAGGAAAGGAAATCCATAGGGGCAACGCAACTGATTCGCCACGCCGAGGAGGAAAGAAGGGTAAGAAGGAGGAAGGAAATCCTTAGGGGCAACGTAAATGATTCGCCACGCCAAGGAGGAATGAAAGGTAAGAAGGAGGAAGGAAATCCTTAGGGGCAACGTAAATGATTCGGCACGCCAAGGAAGAAAGAAAGGTAGGAAGAAGGAAAGGAAATCCTTAGGGGCAACGTAAATGATTCGCCACGCCAAGGATGAATGAAAGGTAAGAAGGAGGAAGGAAATCCTTAGGGGCAACGTAAATGATTCGCCACGCCAAGGAGGAAAGAAAGGTAGGAAGAAGGAAAGGAAATCCTTAGGGGCAACGTAAATGATTCGCCACGCCAAGGAGGAATGAAAGGAAAGAAGGAGGAAGGAAATCCTTAGGGGCAACGTAAATCATTCGCCACGCCAAGGAGGAAAGCAAGGTAGGAAGAAGGAAAGGAAATCCTTAGGGGCAACGTAAATGATTCGCCACGCCAAGGATGAATGAAAGGTAAGAAGGAGGAAGGAAATCCTTAGGGGCAACGTAAATGATTCGCCATGCCAAGGAGGAAAGAAAGGTAGGAAGAAGGAAAGGAAATCCTTACGGGCAACGTAAATGATTCGCCACGCCAAGGATGAATGAAAGGTAAGAAGGAGGAAGGAAATCCTTAGGGGCAACGTAAATGATTCGCCACGCCAAGGAGGAATGAAAGGTAAGAAGGAGGAAAGGAAATCCTTAGGGGCAACGTAAATGATTCGCCACGCCAAGGAGGAAAGAAAGGTAGGAAGAAGGAAAGGAAATCCTTAGGGGCAACGTAAATGATTCGCCACGCCAAGGAGGAAAGAAAGGTAGGAAGAAGGAAAGGAAATCCTTAGGGGCAACGTAAATGATTCGCCACGCCAAGGAGGAATGAAAGGTAAGAAGGAGGAAGGAAATCCTTAGGGGCAACGTAAATCATTCGCCACGCCAAGGAGGAAAGAAAGGTAGGAAGAAGGAAAGGAAATCCTTAGGGGCAACGTAAATGATTCGCCACGCCAAGGATGAATGAAAGGTAAGAAGGAGGAAGGAAATCCTTAGGGGCAACGTAAATGATTCGCCATGCCAAGGAGGAAAGAAAGGTAGGAAGAAGGAAAGGAAATCCATAGGGGCAACGCAAATGATTCGCCACGCCAAGGAGGAAAGAAGGGTAAGAAGGAGGAAGGAAATCCTTAGGGGCAACGTAAATAATTCGCCACGCCAAGGAGGAAAGAAAGGTAAGAAGGAGGAAGGAAATCCTTCGGGGCAACGTAAATGATTCGGCACGCCAAGGAGCAAAGAAAGGTAGGAAGAAGGAAAGAAAATCCTTAGGGGCAACGTAAATGATTCGCCACGCCAAGGAGGAAAGATAGGTATGAAGAAGGAAAGGAAATCCATAGGGGCAACGTAAATGATTCGCCACGCCAAGGAGGAATGAAAGGTAAGAAGGAGGAAGGAAATCCTTAGGGGCAACGTAAATGATTCGCGACGCCAAGGAGGAAAGAAAGGTAGGAAGAAGGAAAGGAAATCCTTAGGGGCAACGCAAATGATTCGCCACGCCAAGGAGGAAAGAAAGGTAGGAAGAAGGGGGAAGGAAATTCTTAGGGGCAACGTAAATGATTCGCCACGCCAAGGAGGAAAGAAAGGTAAGAAGGAGGAAGGAAATCTTTAGGGGCAACGTAAATGATTCGCCACGCCAAGGAGGAATGAAAGGTAAGAAGGAGGAAAGGAAATCCTTAGGGGCAACGTAAATGATTCGCCACGCCAAGGAGGAAAGAAAGGTAGGAAGAAGGAAAGGAAATCCTTAGGGGCAACGTAAATGATTCGCCACGCCAAGGAGGAAAGAAAGGTAGGAAGAAGGAAAGGAAATCCTTAGGGGCAACGTAAATGATTCGCCACGCCAAGGAGGAAAGAAAGGTAGGAAGAAGGAAAGGAAATCCTTAGGGGCAACGTAAATGATTCGCCACGCCAAGGAGGAAAGAAAGGTAGGAAGAAGGAAAGGAAATCCTTAGGGGCAACGTAAATGATTCGCCACGCCAAGGAGGAATGAAAGGTAAGAAGGAGGAAGGAAATCCTTAGGGGCAACGTAAATCATTCGCCACGCCAAGGAGGAAAGAAAGGTAGGAAGAAGGAAAGGAAATCCTTAGGGGCAACGTAAATGATTCGCCACGCCAAGGATGAATGAAAGGTAAGAAGGAGGAAGGAAATCCTTAGGGGCAACGTAAATGATTCGCCATGCCAAGGAGGAAAGAAAGGTAGGAAGAAGGAAAGGAAATCCATAGGGGCAACGCAACTGATTCGCCACGCCGAGGAGGAAAGAAGGGTAAGAAGGAGGAAGGAAATCCTTAGGGGCAACGTAAATGATTCGGCACGCCAAGGAAGAAAGAAAGGTAGGAAGAAGGAAAGGAAATCCTTAGGGGCAACGTAAATGATTCGCCACGCCAAGGAGGAATGAAAGGTAAGAAGGAGGAAGGAAATCCTTAGGGGCAACGTAAATCATTCGCCACGCCAAGGAGGAAAGCAAGGTAGGAAGAAGGAAAGGAAATCCTTAGGGGCAACGTAAATGATTCGCCACGCCAAGGATGAATGAAAGGTAAGAAGGAGGAAGGAAATCCTTAGGGGCAACGTAAATGATTCGCCATGCCAAGGAGGAAAGAAAGGTAGGAAGAAGGAAAGGAAATCCTTACGGGCAACGTAAATGATTCGCCACGCCAAGGATGAATGAAAGGTAAGAAGGAGGAAGGAAATCCTTAGGGGCAACGTAAATGATTCGCCACGCCAAGGAGGAATGAAAGGTAAGAAGGAGGAAAGGAAATCCTTAGGGGCAACGTAAATGATTCGCCACGCCAAGGAGGAAAGAAAGGTAGGAAGAAGGAAAGGAAATCCTTAGGGGCAACGTAAATGATTCGCCACGCCAAGGAGGAAAGAAAGGTAGGAAGAAGGAAAGGAAATCCTTAGGGGCAACGTAAATGATTCGCCACGCCAAGGAGGAATGAAAGGTAAGAAGGAGGAAGGAAATCCTTAGGGGCAACGTAAATCATTCGCCACGCCAAGGAGGAAAGAAAGGTAGGAAGAAGGAAAGGAAATCCTTAGGGGCAACGTAAATGATTCGCCACGCCAAGGATGAATGAAAGGTAAGAAGGAGGAAGGAAATCCTTAGGGGCAACGTAAATGATTCGCCATGCCAAGGAGGAAAGAAAGGTAGGAAGAAGGAAAGGAAATCCATAGGGGCAACGCAAATGATTCGCCACGCCAAGGAGGAAAGAAGGGTAAGAAGGAGGAAGGAAATCCTTAGGGGCAACGTAAATGATTCGCCACGCCAAGGAGGAAAGAAAGGTAAGAAGGAGGAAGGAAATCCTTCGGGGCAACGTAAATGATTCGGCACGCCAAGGAGCAAAGAAAGGTAGGAAGAAGGAAAGAAAATCCTTAGGGGCAACGTAAATGATTCGCCACGCCAAGGAGGAAAGATAGGTATGAAGAAGGAAAGGAAATCCATAGGGGCAACGTAAATGATTCGCCACGCCAAGGAGGAATGAAAGGTAAGAAGGAGGAAGGAAATCCTTAGGGGCAACGTAAATGATTCGCGACGCCAAGGAGGAAAGAAAGGTAGGAAGAAGGAAAGGAAATCCTTAGGGGCAACGCAAATGATTCGCCACGCCAAGGAGGAAAGAAAGGTAGGAAGAAGGGGGAAGGAAATTCTTAGGGGCAACGTAAATGATTCGCCACGCCAAGGAGGAAAGAAAGGTAAGAAGGAGGAAGGAAATCTTTAGGGGCAACGTAAATGATTCGCCACGCCAAGGAGGAATGAAAGGTAAGAAGGAGGAAAGGAAATCCTTAGGGGCAACGTAAATGATTCGCCACGCCAAGGAGGAAAGAAAGGTAGGAAGAAGGAAAGGAAATCCTTAGGGGCAACGTAAATGATTCGCCACGCCAAGGAGGAAAGAAAGGTAGGAAGAAGGAAAGGAAATCCTTAGGGGCAACGTAAATGATTCGCCACGCCAAGGAGGAAAGAAAGGTAGGAAGAAGGAAAGGAAATCCTTAGGGGCAACGTAAATGATTGGCCACGCCAAGGAGGAAAGAAAGGTAGGAAGAAGGAAAGGAAATCCTTAGGGGCAACGTAAATGATTCGCCACGCCAAGGAGGAATGAAAGGTAAGAAGGAGGAAGGAAATCCTTAGGGGCAACGTAAATCATTCGCCACGCCAAGGAGGAAAGAAAGGTAGGAAGAAGGAAAGGAAATCCTTAGGGGCAACGTAAATGATTCGCCACGCCAAGGATGAATGAAAGGTAAGAAGGAGGAAGGAAATCCTTAGGGGCAACGTAAATGATTCGCCATGCCAAGGAGGAAAGAAAGGTAGGAAGAAGGAAAGGAAATCCATAGGGGCAACGCAACTGATTCGCCACGCCGAGGAGGAAAGAAGGGTAAGAAGGAGGAAGGAAATCCTTAGGGGCAACGTAAATGATTCGCCACGCCAAGGAGGAAAGAAAGGTAAGAAGGAGGAAGGAAATCCTTAGGGGCAACGTAAATGATTCGGCACGCCAAGGAAGAAAGAAAGGTAGGAAGAAGGAAAGGAAATCCTTAGGGGCAACGTAAATGATTCGCCACGCCAAGGATGAATGAAAGGTAAGAAGGAGGAAGGAAATCCTTAGGGGCAACGTAAATGATTCGCCACGCCAAGGAGGAAAGAAAGGTAGGAAGAAGGAAAGGAAATCCTTAGGGGCAACGTAAATGATTCGCCACGCCAAGGAGGAATGAAAGGTAAGAAGGAGGAAGGAAATCCTTAGGGGCAACGTAAATCATTCGCCACGCCAAGGAGGAAAGAAAGGTAGGAAGAAGGAAAGGAAATCCTTAGGGGCAACGTAAATGATTCGCCACGCCAAGGATGAATGAAAGGTAAGAAGGAGGAAGGAAATCCTTAGGGGCAACGTAAATGATTCGCCATGCCAAGGAGGAAAGAAAGGTAGGAAGAAGGAAAGGAAATCCTTACGGGCAACGTAAATGATTCGCCACGCCAAGGATGAATGAAAGGTAAGAAGGAGGAAGGAAATCCTTAGGGGCAACGTAAATGATTCGCCACGCCAAGGAGGAATGAAAGGTAAGAAGGAGGAAAGGAAATCCTTAGGGGCAACGTAAATGATTCGCCACGCCAAGGAGGAAAGAAAGGTAGGAAGAAGGAAAGGAAATCCTTAGGGGCAACGTAAATGATTCGCCACGCCAAGGAGGAAAGAAAGGTAGGAAGAAGGAAAGGAAATCCTTAGGGGCAACGTAAATGATTCGCCACGCCAAGGAGGAATGAAAGGTAAGAAGGAGGAAGGAAATCCTTAGGGGCAACGTAAATCATTCGCCACGCCAAGGAGGAAAGAAAGGTAGGAAGAAGGAAAGGAAATCCTTAGGGGCAACGTAAATGATTCGCCACGCCAAGGAGGAATGAAAGGTAAGAAGGAGGAAGGAAATCCTTAGGGGCAACGTAAATCATTCGCCACGCCAAGGAGGAAAGAAAGGTAGGAAGAAGGAAAGGAAATCCTTAGGGGCAACGCAAATAATTCGCCACGCCAAGGAGGAAAGAAAGGTAGGAAGAAGGGGGAAGGAAATTCTTAGGGGCAACGTAAATGATTCGCCACGCCAAGGAGGAAAGAAAGGTAAGAAGGAGGAAGGAAATCTTTAGGGGCAACGTAAATGATTCGCCACGCCAAGGAGGAATGAAAGGTAAGAAGGAGGAAAGGAAATCCTTAGGGGCAACGTAAATGATTCGCCACGCCAAGGAGGAAAGAAAGGTAGGAAGAAGGAAAGGAAATCCTTAGGGGCAACGTAAATGATTCGCCACGCCAAGGAGGAATGAAAGGTAAGAAGGAGGAAGGAAATCCTTAGGGGCAACGTAAATCATTCGCCACGCCAAGGAGGAAAGCAAGGTAGGAAGAAGGAAAGGAAATCCTTAGGGGCAACGTAAATGATTCGCCACGCCAAGGAAGAAAGAAAGGTAGGAAGAAGGAAAGGAAATCCTTAGGGGCAACGTAAATGATTCGCCACGCCAAGGATGAATGAAAGGTAAGAAGGAGGAAGGAAATCCTTAGGGGCAACGTAAATGATTCGCCACGCCAAGGAGGAATGAAAGGTAAGAAGGAGCAAGGAAATCCCTAGGGGCAACGTAAATGATTCGCCACGCCAAGGAGGAAAGAAAGGTAGGATGAAGGAAAGGAAATCCTTAGGGGCAACGTAAATGATTTGCCACGCCAAGGGGGAATGAAAGGTAAGAAGGAGGAAAGGAAATCCTTAGGGCCAACGTAAATGATTCGCCACGCCAAGGAGGAATGAAAGGTAAGAAGGAGGAAGGAAATCCTTAGGGGCAACGTAAATCATTAGCCACGCCAAGGAGGAAAGAAAGGTAGGAAGAAGGAAAGGAAATCCTTAGGGGCAACGTAAATGATTCGCCACGCCAAGGAGGAATGAAAGGTAAGAAGGAGCAAGGAAATCCTTAGGGGCAACGTAAATGATTCGCCACGCCAAGGATGAATGAAAGGTAAGAAGGAGGAAGGAAACCCTTAGAGGGGCAACGTAAATGATTCGCCACGCCAAGGAGGAAAGAAAGGTAGGAAGAAGGAAAGGAAATCCTTAGGGGCAACGTAAATGATTCGCCACGCCAAGGATGAATGAAAGGTAAGAAGGAGGAAGGAAATTCTTAGGGGCAACGTAAATGATTCGCCACGCCAAGGAGGAATGAAAGGTAAGAAGGAGGAAGGAAATCTTTAGGGGCAACGTAAATGATTCGCCACGCCAAGGAGGAATGAAAGGTAAGAAGGAGGAAAGGAAATCCTTAGGGGCAACGTAAATGATTCGCCACGCCAAGGAGGAAAGAAAGGTAGGAAGAAGGAAAGGAAATCCTTAGGGGCAACGTAAATGATTCGCCACGCCAAGGAGGAAAGAAAGGTAGGAAGAAGGAAAGGAAATCCTTAGGGGCAACGTAAATGATTCGCCACGCCAAGGAGGAAAGAAAGGTAGGAAGAAGGAAAGGAAATCCTTAGGGGCAACGTAAATGATTCGCCACGCCAAGGAGGAATGAAAGGTAAGAAGGAGGAAGGAAATCCTTAGGGGCAACGTAAATCATTCGCCACGCCAAGGAGGAAAGAAAGGTAGGAAGAAGGAAAGGAAATCCTTAGGGGCAACGTAAATGATTCGCCACGCCAAGGATGAATGAAAGGTAAGAAGGAGGAAGGAAATCCTTAGGGGCAACGTAAATGATTCGCCATGCCAAGGAGGAAAGAAAGGTAGGAAGAAGGTAAGGAAATCCATAGGGGCAACGCAAATGATTCGCCACGCCAAGGAGGAAAGAAGGGTAAGAAGGAGGAAGGAAATCCTTAGGGGCAACGTAAATGATTCGCCACGCCAAGGAGGAAAGAAAGGTAAGAAGGAGGAAGGAAATCCTTAGGGGCAACGTAAATGATTCGGCACGCCAAGGAGCAAAGAAAGGTAGGAAGAAGGAAAGAAAATCCTTAGGGGCAACGTAAATGATTCGCCACGCCAAGGAGGAAAGATAGGTATGAAGAAGGAAAGGAAATCCATAGGGGCAACGTAAATGATTCGCCACGCCAAGGAGGAATGAAAGGTAAGAAGGAGGAAGGAAATCCTTAGGGGCAACGTAAATGATTCGCGACGCCAAGGAGGAAAGAATGGTAGGAAGAAGGAAAGGAAATCCTTAGGGGCAACGCAAATGATTCGCCACGCCAAGGAGGAAAGAAAGGTAGGAAGAAGGGGGAAGGAAATTCTTAGGGGCAACGTAAATGATTCGCCACGCCAAGGAGGAAAGAAAGGTAGGAAGAAGGAAAGGAAATCCTTAGGGGCAACGTAAATGATTCGCCACGCCAAGGAGGAAAGAAAGGTAGGAAGAAGGAAAGGAAATCCTTAGGGGCGAAGTAAATGATTCGCCACGACAAGGAGGAATGAAAGGTAGGAAGAAGGAAAGGAAATCCTTAGGGGCAACGTAAATGATTCGCCACGCCAAGGATGAATGAAAGGTAAGAAGGAGGAAGGAAATCCTTAGGGGCAACGTAAATGATTCGCCACGCCAAGGAGGAAAGAAAGGTTGGAAGAAGGAAAGGAAATCCTTAGGGGCAACGTAAATGATTCGCCACGCCAAGGAGGAAAGAAAGGTAGGAAGAAGGAAAGGAAATCCTTAGGGGCGAAGTAAATGATTCGCCACGACAAGGAGGAATGAAAGGTAGGAAGAAGGAAAGGAAATCCTTAGGGGCAACGTAAATGATTTGCCACGCCAAGGGGGAATGAAAGGTAAGAAGGAGGAAAGGAAATCCTTAGGGCCAACGTAAATGATTCGCCACGCCAAGGAGGAAAGAAAGGTAGGAAGAAGGAAAGGAAATCCTTAGGGGCAACGCAAATGATTCGCCACGCCAAGGAGGAAAGAAAGGTAGGAAGAAGGGGGAAGGAAATTCTTAGGGGCAACGTAAATGATTCGCCACGCCAAGGAGGAAAGAAAGGTAGGAAGAAGGAAAGGAAATCCTTAGGGGCAACGTAAATGATTCGCCACGCCAAGGAGGAAAGAAAGGTAGGAAGAAGGAAAGGAAATCCTTAGGGGCGAAGTAAATGATTCGCCACGACAAGGAGGAATGAAAGGTAGGAAGAAGGAAAGGAAATCCTTAGGGGCAACGTAAATGATTCGCCACGCCAAGGAGGAATGAAAGGTAAGAAGGAGCAAGGAAATCCTTAGGGGCAACGTAAATGATTCGCCACGCCAAGGATGAATGAAAGGTAAGAAGGAGGAAGGAAACCCTTAGGGGCAACGTAAATGATTCGCCACGCCAAGGAGGAAAGAAAGGTAGGAAGAAGGAAAGGAAATCCTTAGGGGCGAAGTAAATGATTCGCCACGCCAAGGAGGAATGAAAGGTAAGAAGGAGGAAGGAAATCCTTAGGGGCAACGTAAATCATTAGCCACGCCAAGGAGGAAAGAAAGGTAGGAAGAAGGAAAGGAAATCCTTAGGGGCAACGTAAATGATTCGCCACGCCAAGGATGAATGAAAGGTAAGAAGGAGGAAGGAAACCCTTAGAGGGGCAACGTAAATGATTCGCCACGCCAAGGAGGAAAGAAAGGTAGGAAGAAGGAAAGGAAATCCTTAGGGGCAACGTAAATGATTCGCCACGCCAGGGATGAATGAAAGGTAAGAAGGAGGAAGGAAATTCTTAGGGGCAACGTAAATGATTCGCCACGCCAAGGAGGAATGAAAGGTAAGAAGGAGGAAGGAAATCTTTAGGGGCAACGTAAATGATTCGCCACGCCAAGGAGGAATGAAAGGTAAGAAGGAGCAAGGAAATCCTTAGGGGCAACGTAAATGATTCGCCACGCCAAGGAGGAAAGAAAGGTAGGAAGAAGGAAAGGAAATCCTTAGGGGCAACGTAAATGATTCGCCACGCCAAGGAGGAAAGAAAGGTAGGAAGAAGGAAAGGAAATCCTTAGGGGCAACGTAAATGATTCGCCACGCCAAGGAGGAAAGAAAGGTAGGAAGAAGGAAAGGAAATCCTTAGGGGCAACGTAAATGATTCGCCACGCCAAGGAGGAATGAAAGGTAAGAAGGAGGAAGGAAATCCTTAGGGGCAACGTAAATGATTCGCCACGCCAAGGAGGAAAGAAAGGTTGGAGGAAGGAAAGGAAGTCCTTAGGGGCAACGTAAATGATTCGCCACGCCAAGGAGGAAAGAAAGGTAGGAAGAAGGAAAGGAAATCCTTAGGGGCGAAGTAAATGATTCGCCACGACAAGGAGGAATGAAAGGTAGGAAGAAGGAAAGGAAATCCTTAGGGGCAACGTAAATGATTTGCCACGCCAAGGGGGAATGAAAGGTAAGAAGGAGGAAAGGAAATCCTTAGGGCCAACGTAAATGATTCGCCACGCCAAGGAGGAAAGAAAGGTAGGAAGAAGGAAAGGAAATCCTTAGGGGCAACGCAAATGATTCGCCACGCCAAGGAGGAAAGAAAGGTAGGAAGAAGGAAAGGAAATCCTTAGGGGCGAAGTAAATGATTCGCCACGACAAGGAGGAATGAAAGGTAGGAAGAAGGAAAGGAAATCCTAAGGGGCAACGTAAATGATTCGCCACGCCAAGGATGAATGAAAGGTAAGAAGGAGGAAGGAAATCCTTAGGGGCAACGTACATGATTCGCCACGCCAAGGAGGAATGAAAGGTAAGAAGGAGCAAGGAAATCCTTAGGGGCAACGTAAATGATTCGCCACGCCAAGGATGAATGAAAGGTAAGAAGGAGGAAGGAAACCCTTAGGGGCAACGTAAATGATTCGCCACGCCAAGGAAGAAAGAAAGGTAGGAAGAAGGAAAGGAAATCCTTAGGGGCAACGTAAATGATTCGCCTCGCCAAGGATGAATGAAAGGTAAGAAGGAGGAAGGAAATCCTTTGGGGCAACGTAAATGATTCGCCACGCCAAGGAGGAATGAAAGGTAAGAAGGAGCAAGGAAATCATTAGGGGCAACGTAAATGATTCGCCACGCCAAGGAGGAAAGAAAGGTAGGAAGAAGGAAAGGAAATCCTTAGGGGCAACGTAAATGATTTGCCACGCCAAGGGGGAATGAAAGGTAAGAAGGAGGAAAGGAAATCCTTAGGGCCAACGTAAATGATTCGCCACGCCAAGGAGGAAAGAAAGGTAGGAAGAAGGAAAGGAAATCCTTAGGGGCAACGTAAATGATTCGCCACGCCAAGGAGGAATGAAAGGTAAGAAGGAGGAAGGAAATCCTTAGGGGCAACGTAAATCATTAGCAACGCCAAGGAAGAAAGAAAGGTAGGAAGAAGGAAAGGAAATCCTTAGGGGCAACGTAAATGATTCGCCACGCCAAGGATGAATGAAAGGTAAGAAGGAGCAAGGAAATCCTTAGGGGCAACGTAAATGATTCGCCACGCCAAGGAGGAATGAAAGGTAAGAAGGAGGAAGGAAATCTTTAGGGGCAACGTAAATGATTCGCCACGCCAAGGAGGAATGAAAGGTAAGAAGGAGGAAAGGAAATCCTTAGGGGCAACGTAAATGATTCGCCACGCCAAGGAGGAAAGAAAGATAGGAAGAAGGAAACGAAATCCTTAGGGGCAACGTAAATGATTCGCCACGCCAAGGAGGAAAGAAAGGTAGGAAGAAGGACAGGAAATCCTTAGGGGCAACGTAAATGATTCGCCACGCCAAGGAGGAAAGAAAGGTAGGAAGAAGGAAAGGAAATCCTTAGGGGCAACGTAAATGATTCGCCACGCCAAGGAAGAATGAAAGGTAAGAAGGAGGAAGGAAATCCTTAGGGGCAACGTAAATCATTCGCCACGCCAAGGAGGAAAGAAAGGTAGGAAGAAGGAAAGGAAATCCTTAGGGGCAACGTAAATGATTCGCCACGCCAAGGATGAATGAAAGGTAAAAAGGAGGAAGGAAATCCTTAGGGGCAAAGTAAATGATTCGCCATGCCAAGGAGGAAAGAAAGGTAGGAAGAAGGAAAGGAAATCCATAGGGGCAACGCAAATGATTCGCCACGCCAAGGAGGAAAGAAGGGTAAGAAGGAGGAAGGAAATCCTTAGGGGCAACGTAAATGATTCGCCACGCCAAGGAGGAAAGAAAGGTAAGAAGGAGGAAGGAAATCCTTAGGGGCAACGTAAATGATTCGGCACGCCAAGGAGCAAAGAAAGGTAGGAAGAAGGAAAGAAAATCCTTAGGGGCAACGTAAATGATTCGCCACGCCAAGGAGGAAAGATAGGTATGAAGAAGGAAAGGAAATCCATAGGTGCAACGTAAATGATTCGCCACGCCAAGGAGGAATGAAAGGTAAGAAGGAGGAAGGAAATCCTTAGGGGCAACGTAAATGATTCGCGACGCCAAGGAGGAAAGAAAGGTAGGAAGAAGGAAAGGAAATCCTTAGGGGCAACGTAAATGATTCGCCACGCCAAGGAGGAATGAAAGGTAAGAAGGAGGAAGGAAATCCTTAGGGGCAACGTAAATCATTAGCCACGCCAAGGAGGAAAGAAAGGAGGAAGAAGGAAAGGAAATCCTTAGGGGCAACGTAAATGATTCGCCACGCCAAGGATGAATGAAAGGTAAGAAGGGGGAAGGAAATCCTTAGGGGCAACGTAAATG
Source organism: Nomada ferruginata (assembly GCA_963583965.1). Taxonomy (NCBI): domain Eukaryota; kingdom Metazoa; phylum Arthropoda; class Insecta; order Hymenoptera; family Apidae; genus Nomada; species Nomada ferruginata. The sequence continues at coordinate 5,338,618 of OY757218.1, forward strand.
ATTCGCGGCGCCAAGGAGGAAAGAAAGGTAGGAAGAAGGAAAGGAAATCCTTAGGGGCAACGCAAATGATTCGCCACGCCAAGGAGGAAAGAAAGGTAGGAAGAAGGGGGAAGGAAATTCTTAGGGGCAACGTAAATGATTCGCCACGCCAAGGAGGAAAGAAAGGTAGGAAGAAGGAAAGGAAATCCTTAGGGGCAACGTAAATGATTCGCCACGCCAAGGAGGAATGAAAGGTAAGAAGGAGGAAGGAAATCCTTAGGGGCAACGTAAATCATTAGCCACGCCAAGGAGGAAAGAAAGGTAGGAAGAAGGAAAGGAAATCCTTAGGGGCAACGTAAATGATTCGGCACGCCAAGGAGCAAAGAAAGGTAGGAAGAAGGAAAGAAAATCCTTAGGGGCAACGTAAATGATTCGCCACGCCAAGGAGGAAAGATAGGTATGAAGAAGGAAAGGAAATCCATAGGTGCAACGTAAATGATTCGCCACGCCAAGGAGGAATGAAAGGTAAGAAGGAGGAAGGAAATCCTTAGGGGCAACGTAAATGATTCGCGACGCCAAGGAGGAAAGAAAGGTAGGAAGAAGGAAAGGAAATCCTTAGGGGCAACGTAAATGATTCGCCACGCCAAGGAGGAATGAAAGGTAAGAAGGAGGAAGGAAATCCTTAGGGGCAACGTAAATCATTAGCCACGCCAAGGAGGAAAGAAAGGAGGAAGAAGGAAAGGAAATCCTTAGGGGCAACGTAAATGATTCGCCACGCCAAGGATGAATGAAAGGTAAGAAGGGGGAAGGAAATCCTTAGGGGCAACGTAAATGATTCGCGGCGCCAAGGAGGAAAGAAAGGTAGGAAGAAGGAAAGGAAATCCTTAGGGGCAACGCAAATGATTCGCCACGCCAAGGAGGAAAGAAAGGTAGGAAGAAGGGGGAAGGAAATTCTTAGGGGCAACGTAAATGATTCGCCACGCCAAGGAGGAAAGAAAGGTAGGAAGAAGGAAAGGAAATCCTTAGGGGCAACGTAAATGATTCGCCACGCCAAGGAGGAATGAAAGGTAAGAAGGAGGAAGGAAATCCTTAGGGGCAACGTAAATCATTAGCCACGCCAAGGAGGAAAGAAAGGTAGGAAGAAGGAAAGGAAATCCTTAGGGGCAACGTAAATGATTCGCCACGCCAAGGATGAATGAAAGGTAAGAAGGAGCAAGGAAATCCTTAGGGGCAACGTAAATGATTCGCCACGCCAAGGATGAATGAAAGGTAAGAAGGAGGAAGGAAACCCTTAGAGGGGCAACGTAAATGATTCGCCACGCCAAGGAGGAAAGAACGGTAGGAAGAAGGAAAGGAAATCCTTAGGGGCAACGTAAATGATTCGCCACGCCAAGGATGAATGAAAGGTAAGAAGGGGGAAGGAAATCCTTAGGGGCAACGTAAATGATTCGCGGCGCCAAGGAGGAAAGAAAGGTAGGAAGAAGGAAAGGAAATCCTTAGGGGCAACGCAAATGATTCGCCACGCCAAGGGGGAATGAAAGGTAAGAAGGAGGAAAGGAAATCCTTAGGGCCAACGTAAATGATTCGCCACGCCAAGGAGGAAAGAAAGGTAGGAAGAAGGAAAGGAAATCCTTAGGGGCAACGTAAATGATTCGCCACGCCAAGGAGGAATGAAAGGTAAGAAGGAGGAAGGAAATCCTTAGGGGCAACGTAAATCATTAGCCACGCCAAGGAGGAAAGAAAGGTAGGAAGAAGGAAAGGAAATCCTTAGGGGCAACGTAAATGATTCGCCACGCCAAGGATGAATGAAAGGTAAGAAGGAGGAAGGAAACCCTTAGAGGGGCAACGTAAATGATTCGCCACGCCAAGGAGGAAAGAAAGTTAGGAAGAAGGAAAGGAAATCCTTAGGGGCAACGTAAATGATTCGCCACGCCAAGGATGAATGAAAGGTAAGAAGGAGGAAGGAAATCCTTAGGGGCAACGTAAATGATTCGCCACGCCAAGGAGGAATGAAAGGTAAGAAGGAGGAAGGAAATCTTTAGGGGCAACGTAAATGATTCGCCACGCCAAGGAGGAATGAAAGGTAAGAAGGAGGAAAGGAAATCCTTAGGGGCAACGTAAATGATTCGCCACGCCAAGGAGGAAAGAGAGGTAGGAAGAAGGAAAGGAAATCCTTAGGGGCAACGCAAATGATTCGCCACGCCAAGGGGGAATGAAAGGCAAGAAGGAGGAAAGGAAATCCTTAGGGCCAACGTAAATGATTCGCCACGCCAAGGAGGAAAGAAAGGTAGGAAGAAGGAAAGGAAATCCTTAGGGGCAACGTAAATGATTCGCCACGCCAAGGAGGAATGAAAGGTAAGAAGGAGGAAGGAAATCCTTAGGGGCAACGTAAATCATTAGCCACGCCAAGGAGGAAAGAAAGGAGGAAGAAGGAAAGGAAATCCTTAGGGGCAACGTAAATGATTCGCCACGCCAAGGATGAATGAAAGGTAAGAAGGAGGAAGGAAACCGTTAGAGGGGCAACGTAAATGATTCGCCACGCCAAGGAGGAAAGAAAGTTAGGAAGAAGGAAAGGAAATCCTTAGGGGCAACGTAAATGATTCGCCACGCCAAGGAGGAATGAAAGGTAAGAAGGAGGAAGGAAATCTTTAGGGGCAACGTAAATGATTCGCCACGCCAAGGAGGAATGAAAGGTAAGAAGGAGGAAAGGAAATCCTTAGGGGCAACGTAAATGATTCGCCACGCCAAGGAGGAAAGAAAGGTAGGAAGAAGGAAAGGAAATCCTTAGGGGCAACGTAAATGATTCGCCACGCCAAGGAGGAAAGAAAGGTAGGAAGAAGGAAAGGAAATCCTTAGGGGCAACGTAAATGATTCGCCACGCCAAGGAGGAAAGAAAGGTAGGAAGAAGGAAAGGAAATCCTTAGGGGCAACGTAAATGATTCGCCACGCCAAGGAGGAATGAAAGGTAAGAAGGAGGAAGGAAATCCTTAGGGGCAACGTAAATCATTCGCCACGCCAAGGAGGAAAGAAAGGTAGGAAGAAGGAAAGGAAATCCTTAGGGGCAACGTAAATGATTCGCCACGCCAAGGATGAATGAAAGGTAAGAAGGAGGAAGGAAATCCTTAGGGGCAACGTAAATGATTCGCCATGCCAAGGAGGAAAGAAAGGTAGGAAGAAGGAAAGGAAATCCATAGGGGCAACGCAAATGATTCGCCACGCCAAGGAGGAAAGAAGGGTAAGAGGGAGGAAGGAAATCCTTAGGGGCAACGTAAATGATTCGCCACGCCAAGGAGGAAAGAAAGGTAAGAAGGAGGAAGGAAATCCTTAGGGGCAACGTAAATGATTCGGCACGCCAAGGAGCAAAGAAAGGTAGGAAGAAGGAAAGAAAATCCTTAGGGGCAACGGAAATGATTCGCCACGCCAAGGAGGAAAGATAGGTATGAAGAAGGAAAGGAAATCCATAGGGGCAACGTAAATGATTCGCCACGCCAAGGAGGAATGAAAGGTAAGAAGGAGGAAGGAAATCCTTAGGGGCAACGTAAATGATTCGCCACGCCAAGGATGAATGAAAGGTAAGAAGGAGGAAGGAAATCCTTAGGGGCAACGTAAATGATTCGCCACGCCAAGGAGGAATGAAAGGTAAGTAGGAGCAAGGAAATCCTTAGGGGCAACGTAAATGATTCGCCACGCCAAGGAGGAAAGAAAGGTAGGAAGAAGGAAAGGAAATCCTTAGGGGCAACGTAAATGATTTGCCACGCCAAGGGGGAATGAAAGGTAAGAAGGAGGAAAGGAAATCCTTAGGGCCAGCGTAAATGATTCACCACGCCAAGGAGGAAAGAAAGGTAGGAAGAAGGAAAGGAAATCCTTAGGGGCAACGTAAATGATTTGCCACGCCAAGGATGAATGAAAGGTAAGAAGGAGGAAGGAAATCCTTAGGGGCAACGTAAATGATTCGCCACGCCAAGGAGGAAAGAAAGGTAGGAAGATGGAAAGGAAATCCTTAGGGGCAACGTAAATGATTCGCCACGCCAAGGATGAATGAAAGGTAAGAAGGAGCAAGGAAATCCATAGGGGCAACGTAAATGATTCGCCACGCCAAGGATGAATGAAAGGTATGTAGGAGGAAAGGAAATCCTTAGGGGCAACGTAAATGATTCGCCACGCCAAGGATGAATGAAAGGTAAGAAGGAGGAAAGGAAATCCTTAGGGGCAACGTAAATGATTCGCCACGCCAAGGAGGAATGAAAGGTAAGAAGGAGGAAGGAAATCCTTAGGGGCAACGTAAATGATTCGCCACGCCAAGGAGGAAAGAAAGGTAGGAAGAAGGAAAGGAAATCCTTAGGGGCAACGTAAATGATTCGCCACACCAAGGAGGAAAGAAAGGTAGGAAGAAGGAAAGGAAATCCTTAGGGGCAACGTAAATGATTCGCCACGCCAAGGAGGAAAGAAAGGTAGGAAGAAGGAAAGGAAATCCTTAGGGGCAACGTAAATGATTCGCTACGCCAAGGAGGAAAGAAAGGTAGGAAGAAGGAAAGGAAATCCTTAGGGGCAACGTAAATGATTCGCCACGCCAAGGAGGAAAGAAAGGTAGGAAGAAGGAAAGGAAATCCTTAGGGGCAACGTAAATGATTCGCCACGCCAAGGAGGAAAGAAAGGTAGGAAGAAGGAAAGGAAATCCTTAGGGGCAACGTAAGTGATTCGCCACGCCAAGGAAGAATGAAAGGTAAGAAGGAGGAAGGAAATCCTTAGGGGCAACGTAAATGATTCGCCATGCCAAGGAGGAAAGAAAGGTAGGAAGAAGGAAAGGAAATCCTTAGGGGCAACGCAAATGATTCGCCACGCCAAGGAGGAAAGAAGGGTAAGAAGGAGGAAGGAAATCCTTAGGGGCAACGTAAATGATTCGCCACGCCAAGGAGGAAAGAAAGGTAAGAAGGAGGAAGGAAATCCTTAGGGGCAACGTAAATGATTCGGCACGCCAAGGATGAATGAAAGGTATGTAGGAGGAAAGGAAATCCTTAGGGGCAACGTAAATGATTCGCCACGCCAAGGATGAATGAAAGGTAAGAAGGAGGAAAGGAAATCCTTAGGGGCAACGTAAATGATTCGCCACGCCAAGGAGGAATGAAAGGTAAGAAGGAGGAAGGAAATCCTTAGGGGCAACGTAAATGATTCGCCACGCCAAGGAGGAAAGAAAGGTAGGAAGAAGGAAAGGAAATCCTTAGGGGCAACGTAAATGATTCGCCACACCAAGGAGGAAAGAAAGGTAGGAAGAAGGAAAGGAAATCCTTAGGGGCAACGTAAATGATTCGCCACGCCAAGGAGGAAAGAAAGGTAGGAAGAAGGAAAGGAAATCCTTAGGGGCAACGTAAATGATTCGCTACGCCAAGGAGGAAAGAAAGGTAGGAAGAAGGAAAGGAAATCCTTAGGGGCAACGTAAATGATTCGCCACGCCAAGGAGGAAAGAAAGGTAGGAAGAAGGAAAGGAAATCCTTAGGGGCAACGTAAATGATTCGCCACGCCAAGGAGGAAAGAAAGGTAGGAAGAAGGAAAGGAAATCCTTAGGGGCAACGTAAGTGATTCGCCACGCCAAGGAAGAATGAAAGGTAAGAAGGAGGAAGGAAATCCTTAGGGGCAACGTAAATGATTCGCCATGCCAAGGAGGAAAGAAAGGTAGGAAGAAGGAAAGGAAATCCTTAGGGGCAACGCAAATGATTCGCCACGCCAAGGAGGAAAGAAGGGTAAGAAGGAGGAAGGAAATCCTTAGGGGCAACGTAAATGATTCGCCACGCCAAGGAGGAAAGAAAGGTAAGAAGGAGGAAGGAAATCCTTAGGGGCAACGTAAATGATTCGGCACGCCAAGGAGCAAAGAAAGGTAGTAAGAAGGAAAGAAAATCCTTAGGGGCAACGTAAATGATTCGCCACGCCAAGGAGGAAAGATAGGTATGAAGAAGGAAAGGAAATCCATAGGGGCAACGTAAATGATTCGCCACGCCAAGGAGGAATGAAAGGTAAGAAGGAGGAAGGAAATCCTTAGGGGCAACGTAAATGATTCGCGACGCCAAGGAGGAAAGAAAGGTAGGAAGAAGGAAAGGAAATCCTTAGGGGCAACGCAAATGATTCGCCACGCCAAGGAGGAAAGAAAGGTAGAAAGAAGGGGGAAGGAAATTCTTAGGGGCAACGTAAATGATTCGCCACGCCAAGGAGGAAAGAAAGGTAGGAAGAAGGAAAGGAAATCCTTAGGGGCAACGTAAATGATTCGCCACGCCAAGGAGGAAAGAAAGGTAGGAAGAAGGAAAGGAAATCCTTAGGGGCAACGTAAATGATTCGCCACGCCAAGGAGGAAAGAAAGGTAGGAAGAAGGAAAGGAAATCCTTAGGGGCAACGTAAATGATTCGCCACGCCAAGGAGGAAAGAAAGGTAGGAAGAACGAAAGGAAATCCTTAGGGGCAACGTAAATGATTCGCCACGCCAAGGAGGAATGAAAGGTAAGAAGGAGGAAGGAAATCCTTAGGGGCAACGTAAATCATTCGCCACGCCAAGGAGGAAAGAAAGGTAGGAAGAAGGAAAGGAAATCCTTAGGGGCAACGTAAATGATTCGCCACGCCAAGGATGAATGAAAGGTAAGAAGGAGGAAGGAAATCCTTAGGGGCAACGTAAATGATTCGCCATGCCAAGGAGGAAAGAAAGGTAGGAAGAAGGAAAGGAAATCCATAGGGGCAACGCAAATGATTCGCCACGCCAAGGAGGAAAGAAGGGTAAGAAGGAGGAAGGAAATCCTTAGGGGCAACGTAAATGATTCGCCACGCCAAGGAGGAAAGAAAGGTAAGAAGGAGGAAGGAAATCCTTCGGGGCAACGTAAATGATTCGGCACGCCAAGGAGCAAAGAAAGGCAGGAAGAAGGAAAGGAAATCCTTAGGGGCAACGTAAATGATTTGCCACGCCAAGGGGGAATGAAAGGTAAGAAGGAGGAAAGGAAATCCTTAGGGCCAGCGTAAATGATTCACCACGCCAAGGAGGAAAGAAAGGTAGGAAGAAGGAAAGGAAATCCTTAGGGGCAACGTAAATGATTTGCCACGCCAAGGGGGAATGAAAGGTAAGAAGGAGGAAAGGAAATCCTTAGGGCCAGCGTAAATGATTCACCACGCCAAGGAGGAAAGAAAGGTAGGAAGAAGGAAAGGAAATCCTTAGGGGCAACGTAAATGATTTGCCACGCCAAGGATGAATGAAAGGTAAGAAGGAGGAAGGAAATCCTTAGGGGCAACGTAAATGATTCGCCACGCCAAGGAGGAAAGAAAGGTAGGAAGATGGAAAGGAAATCCTTAGGGGCAACGTAAATGATTCGCCACGCCAAGGATGAATGAAAGGTAAGAAGGAGCAAGGAAATCCATAGGGGCAACGTAAATGATTCGCCACGCCAAGGATGAATGAAAGGTATGTAGGAGGAAAGGAAATCCTTAGGGGCAACGTAAATGATTCGCCACGCCAAGGATGAATGAAAGGTAAGAAGGAGGAAAGGAAATCCTTAGGGGCAACGTAAATGATTCGCCACGCCAAGGAGGAATGAAAGGTAAGAAGGAGGAAGGAAATCCTTAGGGGCAACGTAAATGATTCGCCACGCCAAGGAGGAAAGAAAGGTAGGAAGAAGGAAAGGAAATCCTTAGGGGCAACGTAAATGATTCGCCACGCCAAGGAGGAAAGAAAGGTAGGAAGAAGGAAAGGAAATCCTTAGGGGCAACGTAAATGATTCGCCACGCCAAGGAGGAAAGAAAGGTAGGAAGAAGGAAAGGAAATCCTTAGGGGCAACGTAAATGATTCGCTACGCCAAGGAGGAAAGAAAGGTAGGAAGAAGGAAAGGAAATCCTTAGGGGCAACGTAAATGATTCGCCACGCCAAGGAGGAAAGAAAGGTAGGAAGAAGGAAAGGAAATCCTTAGGGGCAACGTAAATGATTCGCCACGCCAAGGAGGAAAGAAAGGTAGGAAGAAGGAAAGGAAATCCTTAGGGGCAACGTAAGTGATTCGCCACGCCAAGGAAGAATGAAAGGTAAGAAGGAGGAAGGAAATCCTTAGGGGCAACGTAAATGATTCGCCATGCCAAGGAGGAAAGAAAGGTAGGAAGAAGGAAAGGAAATCCTTAGGGGCAACGCAAATGATTCGCCACGCCAAGGAGGAAAGAAGGGTAAGAAGGAGGAAGGAAATCCTTAGGGGCAACGTAAATGATTCGCCACGCCAAGGAGGAAAGAAAGGTAAGAAGGAGGAAGGAAATCCTTAGGGGCAACGTAAATGATTCGGCACGCCAAGGAGCAAAGAAAGGTAGTAAGAAGGAAAGAAAATCCTTAGGGGCAACGTAAATGATTCGCCACGCCAAGGAGGAAAGATAGGTATGAAGAAGGAAAGGAAATCCATAGGGGCAACGTAAATGATTCGCCACGCCAAGGAGGAATGAAAGGTAAGAAGGAGGAAGGAAATCCTTAGGGGCAACGTAAATGATTCGCGACGCCAAGGAGGAAAGAAAGGTAGGAAGAAGGAAAGGAAATCCTTAGGGGCAACGCAAATGATTCGCCACGCCAAGGAGGAAAGAAAGGTAGAAAGAAGGGGGAAGGAAATTCTTAGGGGCAACGTAAATGATTCGCCACGCCAAGGAGGAAAGAAAGGTAGGAAGAAGGAAAGGAAATCCTTAGGGGCAACGTAAATGATTCGCCACGCCAAGGAGGAAAGAAAGGTAGGAAGAAGGAAAGGAAATCCTTAGGGGCAACGTAAATGATTCGCCACGCCAAGGAGGAAAGAAAGGTAGGAAGAAGGAAAGGAAATCCTTAGGGGCAACGTAAATGATTCGCCACGCCAAGGAGGAAAGAAAGGTAGGAAGAAGGAAAGGAAATCCTTAGGGGCAACGTAAATGATTCGCCACGCCAAGGAGGAATGAAAGGTAAGAAGGAGGAAGGAAATCCTTAGGGGCAACGTAAATCATTCGCCACGCCAAGGAGGAAAGAAAGGTAGGAAGAAGGAAAGGAAATCCATAGGGGCAACGTAAATGATTCGCCACGCCAAGGATGAATGAAAGGTAAGAAGGAGGAAGGAAATCCTTAGGGGCAACGTTAATGATTCGCCATGCCAAGGAGGAAAGAAAGGTAGGAAGAAGGAAAGGAAATCCATAGGGGCAACGCAAATGATTCGCCACGCCAAGGAGGAAAGAAGGGTAAGAAGGAGGAAGGAAATCCTTAGGGGCAACGTAAATGATTCGCCACGCCAAGGAGGAAAGAAAGGTAAGAAGGAGGAAGGAAATCCTTCGGGGCAACGTAAATGATTCGGCACGCCAAGGAGCAAAGAAAGGTAGGAAGAAGGAAAGAAAATCCTTAGGGGCAACGTAAATGATTCGCCACGCCAAGGAGGAAAGATAGGTATGAAGAAGGAAAGGAAATCCATAGGGGCAACGTAAATGATTCGCCACGCCAAGGAGGAATGAAAGGTAAGAAGGAGGAAGGAAATCCTTAGGGGCAACGTAAATGATTCGCGACGCCAAGGAGGAAAGAAAGGTAGGAAGAAGGAAAGGAAATCCTTAGGGGCAACGCAAATGATTCGCCACGCCAAGGAGGAAAGAAAGGTAGGAAGAAGGGGGAAGGAAATTCTTAGGGGCAACGTAAATGATTCGCCACGCCAAGGAGGAAAGAAAGGTAGGAAGAAGGAAAGGAAATCCTTAGGGGCAACGTAAATGATTCGCCACGCCAAGGAGGAAAGAAAGGTAGGAAGAAGGAAAGGAAATCCTTAGGGGCGAAGTAAATGATTCGCCACGACAAGGAGGAAAGAAGGGTAAGAAGGAGGAAGGAAATCCTTAGGGGCAAAATTAATGATTCGCCACGCCAAGGAGGAAAGAAAGGTAAGAAGGAGGAAGGAAATCCTTCGGGGCAACGTAAATGATTCGGCACGCCAAGGAGCAAAGAAAGGTAGGAAGAAGGAAAGAAAATCCTTAGGGGCAACGTAAATGATTCGCCACGCCAAGGAGGAAAGATAGGTATGAAGAAGGAAAGGAAATCCATAGGGGCAACGTAAATGATTCGCCACGCCAAGGAGGAATGAAAGGTAAGAAGGAGGAAGGAAATCCTTAGGGGCAACGTAAATGATTCGCGACGCCAAGGAGGAAAGAAAGGTAGGAAGAAGGAAAGGAAATCCTTAGGGGCAACGCAAATGATTCGCCACGCCAAGGAGGAAAGAAAGGTAGGAAGAAGGGGGAAGGAAATTCTTAGGGGCAACGTAAATGATTCGCCACGCCAAGGAGGAAAGAAAGGTAGGAAGAAGGAAAGGAAATCCTTAGGGGCAACGTAAATGATTCGCCACGCCAAGGAGGAAAGAAAGGTAGGAAGAAGGAAAGGAAATCCTTAGGGGCGAAGTAAATGATTCGCCACGACAAGGAGGAATGAAAGGTAGGAAGAAGGAAAGGAAATCCTTAGGGGCAACGTAAATGATTCGCCACGCCAAGGATGAATGAAAGGTAAGAAGGAGGAAGGAAATCCTTAGGGGCAACGTAAATGATTCGCCACGCCAAGGAGGAAAGAAAGGTTGGAAGAAGGAAAGGAAATCCTTAGGGGCAACGTAAATGATTCGCCACGCCAAGGAGGAAAGAAAGGTAGGAAGAAGGAAAGGAAATCCTTAGGGGCGAAGTAAATGATTCGCCACGACAAGGAGGAATGAAAGGTAGGAAGAAGGAAAGGAAATCCTTAGGGGCAACGTAAATGATTCGCCACGCCAAGGATGAATGATAGGTAAGAAGGAGGAAGGAAATCCTTAGGGGCAACGTAAATGATTCGCCACGCCAAGGAGGAATGAAAGGTAAGAAGGAGCAAGGAAATCCTTAGGGGCAACGTAAATGATTCGCCACGCCAAGGATGAATGAAAGGTAAGAAGGAGGAAGGAAACCCTTAGGGGCAACGTAAATGATTCGCCACGCCAAGGAAGAAAGAAAGGTAGGATTAAGGAAAGGAAATCCTTAGGGGCAACGTAAATGATTCGCCACGCCAAGGATGAATGAAAGGTAAGAAGGAGGAAGGAAATCCTTAGGGGCAACGTAAATGATTCGCCACGCCAAGGAGGAATGAAAGGTAAGAAGGAGCAAGGAAATCCTTAGGGGCAACGTAAATGATTCGCCACGCCAAGGAGGAAAGAAAGGTAGGAAGAAGGAAAGGAAATCCTTAGGGGCAACGTAAATGATTTGCCACGCCAAGGGGGAATGAAAGGTAAGAAGGAGGAAAGGAAATCCTTAGGGCCAACGTAAATGATTCGCCACGCCAAGGAGGAAAGAAAGGTAGGAAGAAGGAAAGGAAATCCTTAGGGGCAACGTAAATGATTCGCCACGCCAAGGAGGAATGAAAGGTAAGAAGGAGGAAGGAAATCCTTAGGGGCAACGTAAATCATTAGCCACGCCAAGGAGGAAAGAAAGTTAGGAAGAAGGAAAGGAAATCCTTAGGGGCAACGTAAATGATTCGCCACGCCAAGGATGAATGAAAGGTAAGAAGGAGCAAGGAAATCCTTAGGGGCAACGTAAATGATTCGCCACGCCAAGGATGAATGAAAGGTAAGAAGGAGGAAGGAAACCCTTAGAGGGGCAACGTAAATGATTCGCCACGCCAAGGAGGAAAGAAAGGTAGGAAGAAGGAAAGGAAATCCTTAGGGGCAACGTAAATGATTCGCCACGCCAAGGATGAATGAAAGGTAAGAAGGAGGAAGGAAATTCTTAGGGGCAACGTAAATGATTCGCCACGCCAAGGAGGAATGAAAGGTAAGAAGGAGGAAGGAAATCTTTAGGGGCAACGTAAATGATTCGCCACGCCAAGGAGGAATGAAAGGTAAGAAGGAGGAAAGGAAATCCTTAGGGGCAACGTAAATAATTCGCCACGCCAAGGAGGAAAGAAAGGTAGGAAGAAGGAAAGGAAATCCTTAGGGGCAACGTAAATGATTCGCCACGCCAAGGAGGAAAGAAAGGTAGGAAGAAGGAAAGGAAATCCTTAGGGGCAACGTAAATGATTCGCGACGCCAAGGAGGAAAGAAAGGTAGGAAGAAGGAAAGGAAATCCTTAGGGGCAACGTAAATGATTCGCCACGCCAAGGATGAATGAAAGGTAAGAAGGAGGAAGGAAATCCTTTGGGGCAACGTAAATGGTTCGCCACGCCAAGGAGGAATGAAAGGTAAGAAGGAGCAAGGAAATCATTAGGGGCAACGTAAATGATTCGCCACGCCAAGGAGGAAAGAAAGGTAGGAAGAAGGAAAGGAAATCCTTAGGGGCAACGTAAATCATTAGCCACGCCAAGGAGGAAAGAAAGGTAGGAAGAAGGAAAGGAAATCCTTAGGGGCAACGTAAATGATTCGCCACGCCAAGGATGAATGAAAGGTAAGAAGGAGCAAGGAAATCCTTAGGGGCAACGTAAATGATTCGCCACGCCAAGGATGAATGAAAGGTAAGAAGGAGGAAGGAAACCCTTAGAGGGGCAACGTAAATGATTCGCCACGCCAAGGAGGAAAGAAAGGTAGGAAGAAGGAAAGGAAATCCTTAGGGGCAACGGAAATGATTCGCCACGCCAAGGATGAATTAAAGGTAAGAAGGAGGAAGGAAATTCTTAGGGGCAACGTAAATGATTCGCCACGCCAAGGAGGAATGAAAGGTAAGAAGGAGGAAGGAAATCTTTAGGGGCAACGTAAATGATTCGCCACGCCAAGGAGGAATGAAAGGTAAGAAGGAGGAAAGGAAATCCTTAGGGGCAACGTAAATAATTCGCCACGCCAAGGAGGAAAGAAAGGTAGGAAGAAGGAAAGGAAATCCTTAGGGGCAACGTAAATGATTCGCCACGCCAAGGAGGAAAGAAAGGTAGGAAGAAGGAAAGGCAATCCTTAGGGGCAACGTAAATGATTCGCCACGCCAAGGAGGAAAGAAAGGTAGGAAGAAGGAAAGGAAATCCTTAGGGGCAACGTAAATGATTCGCCACGCCAAGGAGGAATGAAAGGTAAGAAGGAGGAAGGAAATCCTTAGGGGCAACGTAAATCATTCGCCACGCCAAGGAGGAAAGAAAGGTAGGAAGAAGGAAAGGAAATCCTTAGGGGCAACGTAAATGATTCGCCACGCCAAGGATGAATGAAAGGTAAGAAGGAGGAAGGAAATCCTTAGGGGCAACGTAAATGATTCGCCATGCCAAGGAGGAAAGAAAGGTAGGAAGAAGGAAAGGAAATCCATAGGGGCAACGCAAATGATTCGCCACGCCAAGGAGGAAAGAAGGGTAAGAAGGAGGAAGGAAATCCTTAGGGGCAACGTAAATGATTCGCGACGCCAAGGAGGAAAGAAAGGTAGGAAGAAGGAAAGGAAATCCTTAGGGGCAACGCAAATGATTCGCCACGCCAAGGAGGAAAGAAAGGTAGGAAGAAGGGGGAAGGAAATTCTTAGGGGCAACGTAAATGATTCGCCACGCCAAGGAGGAAAGAAAGGTAGGAAGAAGGAAAGGAAATCCTTAGGGGCAACGTAAATGATTCGCCACGCCAAGGATGAATGAAAGGTAAGAAGGAGGAAGGAAATCCTTAGGGGCAACGTAAATGATTCGCCACGCCAAGGAGGAAAGAAAGGTTGGAAGAAGGAAAGGAAATCCTTAGGGGCAACGTAAATGATTCGCCACGCCAAGGAGGAAAGAAAGGTAGGAAGAAGGAAAGGAAATCCTTAGGGGCGAAGTAAATGATTCGCCACGACAAGGAGGAATGAAAGGTAGGAAGAAGGAAAGGAAATCCTTAGGGGCAACGTAAATGATTCGCCACGCCAAGGATGAATGAAAGGTAAGAAGGAGGAAGGAAATCCTTAGGGGCAACGTAAATGATTCGCCACGCCAAGGAGGAATGAAAGGTAAGAAGGAGCAAGGAAATCCTTAGGGGCAACGTAAATGATTCGCCACGCCAAGGATGAATGAAAGGTAAGAAGGAGGAAGGAAACCCTTAGGGGCAACGTAAATGATTCGCCACGCCAAGGAAGAAAGAAAGGTAGGAAGAAGGAAAGGAAATCCTTAGGGGCAACGTAAATGATTCGCCACGCCAAGGATGAATGAAAGGTAAGAAGGAGGAAGGAAATCCATTGGGGCAACGTAAATGATTCGCCACGCCAAGGAGGAATGAAAGGTAAGAAGGAGCAAGGAAATCATTAGGGGCAACGTAAATGATTCGCCACGCCAAGGAGGAAAGAAAGGTAGGAAGAAGGAAAGGAAATCCTTAGGGGCAACGTAAATCATTAGCCACGCCAAGGAGGAAAGAAAGGTAGGAAGAAGGAAAGGAAATCCTTAGGGGCAACGTAAATGATTCGCCACGCCAAGGATGAATGAAAGGTAAGAAGGAGCAAGGAAATCCTTAGGGGCAACGTAAATGATTCGCCACGCCAAGGATGAATGAAAGGTAAGAAGGAGGAAGGAAACCCTTAGAGGGGCAACGTAAATGATTCGCCACGCCAAGGAGGAAAGAAAGGTAGGAAGAAGGAAAGGAAATCCTTAGGGGCAACGTAATTGATTCGCCACGCCAAGGATGAATTAAAGGTAAGAAGGAGGAAGGAAATTCTTAGGGGCAACGTAAATGATTCGCCACGCCAAGGAGGAATGAAAGGTAAGAAGGAGGAAGGAAATCTTTAGGGGCAACGTAAATGATTCGCCACGCCAAGGAGGAATGAAAGGTAAGAAGGAGGAAAGGAAATCCTTAGGGGCAACGTAAATAATTCGCCACGCCAAGGAGGAAAGAAAGGTAGGAAGAAGGAAAGGAAATCCTTAGGGGCAACGTAAATGATTCGCCACGCCAAGGAGGAAAGAAAGGTAGGAAGAAGGAAAGGCAATCCTTAGGGGCAACGTAAATGATTCGCCACGCCAAGGAGGAAAGAAAGGTAGGAAGAAGGAAAGGAAATCCTTAGGGGCAACGTAAATGATTCGCCACGCCAAGGAGGAATGAAAGGTAAGAAGGAGGAAGGAAATCCTTAGGGGCAACGTAAATCATTCGCCACGCCAAGGAGGAAAGAAAGGTAGGAAGAAGGAAAGGAAATCCTTAGGGGCAACGTAAATGATTCGCCACGCCAAGGATGAATGAAAGGTAAGAAGGAGGAAGGAAATCCTTAGGGGCAACGTAAATGATTCGCCATGCCAAGGAGGAAAGAAAGGTAGGAAGAAGGAAAGGAAATCCATAGGGGCAACGCAAATGATTCGCCACGCCAAGGAGGAAAGAAGGGTAAGAAGGAGGAAGGAAATCCTTAGGGGCAACGTAAATGATTCGCCACGCCAAGGAGGAAAGAAAGGTAAGAAGGAGGAAGGAAATCCTTAGGGGCAACGTAAATGATTCGGCACGCCAAGGAGCAAAGAAAGGTAGGAAGAAGGAAAGAAAATCCTTAGGGGCAACGTAAATGATTCGCCACGCCAAGGAGGAAAGATAGGTATGAAGAAGGAAAGGAAATCCATAGGGGCAACGTAAATGATTCGCCACGCCAAGGAGGAATGAAAGGTAAGAAGGAGGAAGGAAATCCTTAGGGGCAACGTAAATGATTCGCGACGCCAAGGAGGAAAGAAAGGTAGGAAGAAGGAAAGGAATTCCTTAGGGGCAACGCAAATGATTCGCCACGCCAAGGAGGAAAGAAAGGTAGGAAGAAGGGGGAAGGAAATTCTTAGGGGCAACGTAAATGATTCGCCACGCCAAGGAGGAAAGAAAGGTAGGAAGAAGGAAAGGAAATCCTTAGGGGCAACGTAAATGATTCGCCACGCCAAGGAGGAAAGAAAGGTAGGAAGAAGGAAAGGAAATCCTTAGGGGCGAAGTAAATGATTCGCCACGACAAGGAGGAATGAAAGGTAGGAAGAAGGAAAGGAAATCCTTAGGGGCAACGTAAATGATTCGCCACGCCAAGGATGAATGAAAGGTAAGAAGGAGGAAGGAAATCCTTAGGGGCAACGTAAATGATTCGCCACGCCAAGGAGGAAAGAAAGGTTGGAAGAAGGAAAGGAAATCCTTAGGGGCAACGTAAATGATTCGCCACGCCAAGGAGGAAAGAAAGGTAGGAAGAAGGAAAGGAAATCCTTAGGGGCGAAGTAAATGATTCGCCACGACAAGGAGGAATGAAAGGTAGGAAGAAGGAAAGGAAATCCTTAGGGGCAACGTAAATGATTCGCCACGCCAAGGATGAATGAAAGGTAAGAAGGAGGAAGGAAATCCTTAGGGGCAACGTACATGATTCGCCACGCCAAGGAGGAATGAAAGGTAAGAAGGAGCAAGGAAATCCTTAGGGGCAACGTAAATGATTCGCCACGCCAAGGATGAATGAAAGGTAAGAAGGAGGAAGGAAACCCTTAGGGGCAACGTAAATGATTCGCCACGCCAAGGAAGAAAGAAAGGTAGGAAGAAGGAAAGGAAATCCTTAGGGGCAACGTAAATGATTCGCCACGCCAAGGATGAATGAAGGGTAAGAAGGAGGAAGGAAATCCTTTGGGGCAACGTAAATGATTCGCCACGCCAAGGAGCAAAGAAAGGTAGGAAGAAGGAAAGAAAATCCTTAGGGGCAACGTAAATGATTCGCCACGCCAAGGAGGAAAGATAGGTATGAAGAAGGAAAGGAAATCCATAGGGGCAACGTAAATGATTCGCCACGCCAAGGAGGAATGAAAGGTAAGAAGGAGGAAGGAAATCCTTAGGGGCAACGTAAATGATTCGCGACGCCAAGGAGGAAAGAAAGGTAGGAAGAAGGAAAGGAATTCCTTAGGGGCAACGCAAATGATTCGCCACGCCAAGGAGGATAGAAAGGTAGGAAGAAGGAAAGAAAATCCTTAGGGGCAACGTAAATGATTCGCCACGCCAAGGAGGAAAGATAGGTATGAAGAAGGAAAGGAAATCCATAGGTGCAACGTAAATGATTCGCCACGCCAAGGAGGAATGAAAGGTAAGAAGGAGGAAGGAAATCCTTAGGGGCAACGTAAATGATTCGCGACGCCAAGGAGGAAAGAAAGGTAGGAAGAAGGAAAGGAAATCCTTAGGGGCAACGTAAATGATTCGCCACGCCAAGGAGGAAAGAAAGGTAGGAAGAAGGAAAGGAAATCCTTAGGGGCGAAGTAAATGATTCGCCACGACAAGGAGGAATGAAAGGTAGGAAGAAGGAAAGGAAATCCTTAGGGGCAACGTAAATGATTCGCCACGCCAAGGATGAATGAAAGGTAAGAAGGGGGAAGGAAATCCTTAGGGGCAACGTAAATGATTCGCGGCGCCAAGGAGGAAAGAAAGGTAGGAAGAAGGAAAGGAAATCCTTAGGGGCAACGCAAATGATTCGCCACGCCAAGGAGGAAAGAAAGGTAGGAAGAAGGGGGAAGGAAATTCTTAGGGGCAACGTAAATGATTCGCCACGCCAAGGAGGAAAGAAAGGTAGGAAGAAGGAAAGGAAATCCTTAGGGGCAACGTAAATGATTCGCCACGCCAAGGAGGAATGAAAGGTAAGAAGGAGGAAGGAAATCCTTAGGGGCAACGTAAATCATTAGCCACGCCAAGGAGGAAAGAAAGGTAGGAAGAAGGAAAGGAAATCCTTAGGGGCAACGTAAATGATTCGCCACGCCAAGGATGAATGAAAGGTAAGAAGGAGCAAGGAAATCCTTAGGGGCAACGTAAATGATTCGCCACGCCAAGGATGAATGAAAGGTAAGAAGGAGGAAGGAAACCCTTAGAGGGGCAACGTAAATGATTCGCCACGCCAAGGAGGAAAGAACGGTAGGAAGAAGGAAAGGAAATCCTTAGGGGCAACGTAAATGATTCGTCACGCCAAGGATGAATGAAAGGTAAGAAGGGGGAAGGAAATCCTTAGGGGCAACGTAAATGATTCGCGGCGCCAAGGAGGAAAGAAAGGTAGGAAGAAGGAAAGGAAATCCTTAGGGGCAACGCAAATGATTCGCCACGCCAAGGGGGAATGAAAGGTAAGAAGGAGGAAAGGAAATCCTTAGGGCCAACGTAAATGATTCGCCACGCCAAGGAGGAAAGAAAGGTAGGAAGAAGGAAAGGAAATCCTTAGGGGCAACGTAAATGATTCGCCACGCCAAGGAGGAATGAAAGGTAAGAAGGAGGAAGGAAATCCTTAGGGGCAACGTAAATCATTAGCCACGCCAAGGAGGAAAGAAAGGTAGGAAGAAGGAAAGGAAATCCTTAGGGGCAACGTAAATGATTCGCCACGCCAAGGATGAATGAAAGGTAAGAAGGAGGAAGGAAACCCTTAGAGGGGCAACGTAAATGATTCGCCACGCCAAGGAGGAAAGAAAGTTAGGAAGAAGGAAAGGAAATCCTTAGGGGCAACGTAAATGATTCGCCACGCCAAGGATGAATGAAAGGTAAGAAGGAGGAAGGAAATCCTTAGGGGCAACGTAAATGATTCGCCACGCCAAGGAGGAATGAAAGGTAAGAAGGAGGAAGGAAATCTTTAGGGGCAACGTAAATGATTCGCCACGCCAAGGAGGAATGAAAGGTAAGAAGGAGGAAAGGAAATCCTTAGAGGCAACGTAAATGATTCGCCACGCCAAGGAGGAAAGAAAGGTAGGAAGAAGGAAAGGAAATCCTTAGGGGCAACGTAAATGATTCGCCACGCCAAGGAGGAAAGAAAGGTAGGAAGAAGGAAAGGAAATCCTTAGGGGCAACGTAAATGATTCGCCACGCCAAGGAGGAAAGAACGGTAGGAAGAAGGAAAGGAAATCCTTAGGGGCAACGTAAATGATTCGCCACGCCAAGGAGGAATGAAAGGTAAGAAGGAGGAAGGAAATCCTTAGGGGCAACGTAAATCATTCGCCACGCCAAGGAGGAAAGAAAGGTAGGAAGAAGGAAAGGAAATCCTTAGGGGCAACGTAAATGATTCGCCACGCCAAGGATGAATGAAAGGCAAGAAGGAGGAAGGAAATCCTTAGGGGCAACGTAAATGATTCGCCATGCCAAGGAGGAAAGAAAGGTAGGAAGAAGGAAAGGAAATCCATAGGGGCAACGCAAATGATTCGCCACGCCAAGGAGGAAAGAAGGGTAAGAGGGAGGAAGGAAATCCTTAGGGGCAACGTAAATGATTCGCCACGCCAAGGAGGAAAGAAAGGTAAGAAGGAGGAAGGAAATCCTTAGGGGCAACGTAAATGATTCGGCACGCCAAGGAGCAAAGAGAGGTAGGAAGAAGGAAAGAAAATCCTTAGGGGCAACGGAAATGATTCGCCACGCCAAGGAGGAAAGATAGGTATGAAGAAGGAAAGGAAATCCATACGGGCAACGTAAATGATTCGCCACGCCAAGGAGGAATGAAAGGTAAGAAGGAGGAAGGAAGTCCTTAGGGGCAACGTAAATGATTCGCCACGCCAAGGATGAATGAAAGGTAAGAAGGAGGAAGGAAATCCTTAGGGGCAACGTAAATGATTCGCCACGCCAAGGAGGAATGAAAGGTAAGTAGGAGCAAGGAAATCCTTAGGGGCAACGTAAATGATTCGCCACGCCAAGGAGGAAAGAAAGGTAGGAAGAAGGAAAGGAAATCCTTAGGGGCAACGTAAATGATTTGCCACGCCAAGGGGGAATGAAAGGTAAGAAGGAGGAAAGGAAATCCTTAGGGCCAGCGTAAATGATTCACCACGCCAAGGAGGAAAGAAAGGTAGGAAGAAGGAAAGGAAATCCTTAGGGGCAACATAAATGATTTGCCACGCCAAGGATGAATGAAAGGTAAGAAGGAGGAAGGAAATCCTTAGGGGCAACGTAAATGATTCGCCACGCCAAGGAGGAAAGAAAGGTAGGAAGATGGAAAGGAAATCCTTAGGGGCAACGTAAATGATTCGCCACGCCAAGGATGAATGAAAGGTAAGAAGGAGCAAGGAAATCCATAGGGGCAACGTAAATGATTCGCCACGCCAAGGATGAATGAAAGGTATGTAGGAGGAAAGGAAATCCTTAGGGGCAACGTAAATGATTCGCCACGCCAAGGATGAATGAAAGGTAAGAAGGAGGAAAGGAAATCCTTAGGGGCAACGTAAATGATTCGCCACGCCAAGGAGGAATGAAAGGTAAGAAGGAGGAAGGAAATCCTTAGGGGCAACGTAAATGATTCGCCACGCCAAGGAGGAAAGAAAGGTAGGAAGAAGGAAAGGAAATCCTTAGGGGCAACGTAAATGATTCGCCACACCAAGGAGGTAAGAAAGGTAGGAAGAAGGAAAGGAAATCCTTAGGGGCAACGTAAATGATTCGCCACGCCAAGGAGGAAAGAAAGGTAGGAAGAAGGAAAGGAAATCCTTAGGGGCAACGTAAATGATTCGCTACGCCAAGGAGGAAAGAAAGGTAGGAAGAAGGAAAGGAAATCCTTAGGGGCAACGTAAATGATTCGCCACGCCAAGGAGGAAAGAAAGGTAGGAAGAAGGAAAGGAAATCCTTAGGGGCAACGTAAATGATTCGCCACGCCAAGGAGGAAAGAAAGGTAGGAAGAAGGAAAGGAAATCCTTAGGGGCAACGTAAGTGATTCGCCACGCCAAGGATGAATGAAAGGTAAGAAGGAGGAAGGAAATCCTTAGGGGCAACGTAAATGATTCGCCATGCCAAGGAGGAAAGAAAGGTAGGAAGAAGGAAAGGAAATCCTTAGGGGCAACGCAAATGATTCGCCACGCCAAGGAGGAAAGAAGGGTAAGAAGGAGGAAGGAAATCCTTAGGGGCAACGTAAATGATTCGCCACGCCAAGGAGGAAAGAAAGGTAAGAAGGAGGAAGGAAATCCTTAGGGGCAACGTAAATGATTCGGCACGCCAAGGAGGAAAGAAAGGTAGGAAGAAGGAAAAGAAATCCTTAGGGGCAACGTAAATGATTCGCCACGCCAAGGAGGAAAGAAAGGTAGGAAGAAGGAAAGGAAATCCTTAGGAGCAACGTAAATGATTCGCCACGCCAAGGAGGAAAGAAAGGTAGGAAGAAGGAAAGGAAATCCTTAGGGGCAACGTAAATGATTCGCCACGCCAAGGAGGAATGAAAGGTAAGAAGGAGGAAGGAAATCCTTAGGGGCAACGTAAATCATTCGCCACGCCAAGGAGGAAAGAAAGGTAGGAAGAAGGAAAGGAAATCCTTAGGGGCAACGTAAATGATTCGCCACGCCAAGGATGAATGAAAGGTAAGAAGGAGGAAGGAAATCCTTAGGGGCAACGTAAATGAATCGCCATGCCAAGGAGGAAAGAAAGGTAGGAAGAAGGAAAGGAAATCCTTAGGGGCAACGTAAATGATTCGCCACGCCAAGGATGAATCAAAGGTAAGAAGGAGGAAGGAAATCCTTAGGGGCAACGTAAATGATTCGCCACGCCAAGGAGGAAAGAAAGGTTGGAAGAAGGAAAGGAAATCCTTAGGGGCAACGTAAATGATTCGCCACGCCAAGGAGGAAAGAAAGGTAGGAAGAAGGAAAGGAAATCCTTAGGGGCGAAGTAAATGATTCGCCACGACAAGGAGGAATGAAAGGTAGGAAGAAGGAAAGGAAATCCTTAGGGGCAACGTAAATGATTCGCCACGCCAAGGGTGAATGATAGGTAAGAAGGAGGAAGGAAATCCTTAGGGGCAACGTAAATGATTCGCCACGCCAAGGAGGAATGAAAGGTAAGAAGGAGCAAGGAAATCCTTAGGGGCAACGTAAATGATTCGCCACGCCAAGGATGAATGAAAGGTAAGAAGGAGGAAGGAAACCCTTAGGGGCAACGTAAATGATTCGCCACGCCAAGGAAGAAAGAAAGGTAGGAAGAAGGAAAGGAAATCCTTAGGGGCAACGTAAATGATTCGCCACGCCAAGGATGAATGAAAGGTAAGAAGGAGGAAGGAACTCCTTAGGGGCAACGTAAATGATTCGCCACGCCAAGGAGGAAAGAAAGGTAGGAAGAAGGAAAGGAAATCCTTAGGGGCAACGTAAATGATTCGCCACGCCAAGGAGGAAAGAAAGGTAGGAAGAAGGAAAGGAAATCCTTAGGGGCAACGTAAATGATTCGCCACGCCAAGGATGAATGAAAGGTAAGAAGGAGGAAGGAAATCCTTAGGGGCAACGTAAATGATTCGCCATGCCAAGGAGGAAAGAAAGGTAGGAAGAAGGAAAGGAAATCCTTAGGGGCAACGCAAATGATTCGCCACGCCAAGGAGGAAAGAAGGGTAAGAAGGAGGAAGGAAATCCTTAGGGGCAACGTAAATGATTCGCCACGCCAAGGAGGAAAGAAAGGTAAGAAGGAGGAAGGAAATCCTTAGGGGCAACGTAAATGATTCGGCACGCCAAGGAGCAAAGAAAGGTAGGAAGAAGGAAAGAAAATCCTTAGGGGCAACGTAAATGATTCGCCACGCCAAGGAGGAAAGATAGGTATGAAGAAGGAAAGGAAATCCATAGGGGCAACGTAAATGATTCGCCACGCC
This sequence comes from Nomada ferruginata, assembly GCA_963583965.1. Lineage (NCBI taxonomy): Eukaryota > Metazoa > Arthropoda > Insecta > Hymenoptera > Apidae > Nomada > Nomada ferruginata. The sequence continues at coordinate 5,360,976 of OY757218.1, forward strand.
AAGGAGGAATGAAAGGTAAGAAGGAGGAAGGAAATCCTTAGGGGCAACGTAAATGATTCGCGACGCCAAGGAGGAAAGAAAGGTAGGAAGAAGGAAAGGAAATCCTTAGGGGCAACGCAAATGATTCGCCACGCCAAGGAGGAAAGAAAGGTAGAAAGAAGGGGGAAGGAAATTCTTAGGGGCAACGTAAATGATTCGCCACGCCAAGGAGGAAAGAAAGGTAGGAAGAAGGAAAGGAAATCCTTAGGGGCAACGTAAATGATTCGCCACGCCAAGGAGGAAAGAAAGGTAGGAAGAAGGAAAGGAAATCCTTAGGGGCAACGTAAATGATTCGCCACGCCAAGGAGGAAAGAAAGGTAGGAAGAAGGAAAGGAAATCCTTAGGGGCAACGTAAATGATTCGCCACGCCAAGGAGGAAAGAAAGGTAGGAAGAAGGAAAGGAAATCCTTAGGGGCAACGTAAATGATTCGCCACGCCAAGGAGGAATGAAAGGTAAGAAGGAGGAAGGAAATCCTTAGGGGCAACGTAAATGATTCGCCATGCCAAGGAGGAAAGAAAGGTAGGAAGAAGGAAAGGAAATCCATAGGGGCAACGCAAATGATTCGCCACGCCAAGGAGGAAAGAAGGGTAAGAAGGAGGAAGGAAATCCTTAGGGGCAAAATTAATGATTCGCCACGCCAAGGAGGAAAGAAAGGTAAGAAGGAGGAAGGAAATCCTTCGGGGCAACGTAAATGATTCGGCACGCCAAGGAGCAAAGAAAGGTAGGAAGAAGGAAAGAAAATCCTTAGGGGCAACGTAAATGATTCGCCACGCCAAGGAGGAAAGATAGGTATGAAGAAGGAAAGGAAATCCATAGGGGCAACGTAAATGATTCGCCACGCCAAGGAGGAATGAAAGGTAAGAAGGAGGAAGGAAATCCTTAGGGGCAACGTAAATGATTCGCGACGCCAAGGAGGAAAGAAAGGTAGGAAGAAGGAAAGGAAATCCTTAGGGGCAACGCAAATGATTCGCCACGCCAAGGAGGAAAGAAAGGTAGAAAGAAGGGGGAAGGAAATTCTTAGGGGCAACGTAAATGATTCGCCACGCCAAGGAGGAAAGAAAGGTAGGAAGAAGGAAAGGAAATCCTTAGGGGCAACGTAAATGATTCGCCACGCCAAGGAGGAAAGAAAGGTAGGAAGAAGGAAAGGAAATCCTTAGGGGCAACGTAAATGATTCGCCACGCCAAGGAGGAAAGAAAGGTAGGAAGAAGGAAAGGAAATCCTTAGGGGCAACGTAAATGATTCGCCACGCCAAGGAGGAAAGAAAGGTAGGAAGAAGGAAAGGAAATCCTTAGGGGCAACGTAAATGATTCGCCACGCCAAGGAGGAATGAAAGGTAAGAAGGAGGAAGGAAATCCTTAGGGGCAACGTAAATGATTCGCCATGCCAAGGAGGAAAGAAAGGTAGGAAGAAGGAAAGGAAATCCATAGGGGCAACGCAAATGATTCGCCACGCCAAGGAGGAAAGAAGGGTAAGAAGGAGGAAGGAAATCCTTAGGGGCAAAATTAATGATTCGCCACGCCAAGGAGGAAAGAAAGGTAAGAAGGAGGAAGGAAATCCTTCGGGGCAACGTAAATGATTCGGCACGCCAAGGAGCAAAGAAAGGTAGGAAGAAGGAAAGAAAATCCTTAGGGGCAACGTAAATGATTCGCCACGCCAAGGAGGAAAGATAGGTATGAAGAAGGAAAGGAAATCCATAGGGGCAACGTAAATGATTCGCCACGCCAAGGAGGAATGAAAGGTAAGAAGGAGGAAGGAAATCCTTAGGGGCAACGTAAATGATTCGCGACGCCAAGGAGGAAAGAAAGGTAGGAAGAAGGAAAGGAAATCCTTAGGGGCAACGCAAATGATTCGCCACGCCAAGGAGGAAAGAAAGGTAGGAAGAAGGGGGAAGGAAATTCTTAGGGGCAACGTAAATGATTCGCCACGCCAAGGAGGAAAGAAAGGTAGGAAGAAGGAAAGGAAATCCTTAGGGGCAACGTAAATGATTCGCCACGCCAAGGAGGAAAGAAAGGTAGGAAGAAGGAAAGGAAATCCTTAGGGGCGAAGTAAATGATTCGCCACGACAAGGAGGAATGAAAGGTAGGAAGAAGGAAAGGAAATCCTTAGGGGCAACGTAAATGATTCGCCACGCCAAGGATGAATGATAGGTAAGAAGGAGGAAGGAAATCCTTAGGGGCAACGTAAATGATTCGCCACGCCAAGGAGGAATGAAAGGTAAGAAGGAGCAAGGAAATCCTTAGGGGCAACGTAAATGATTCGCCACGCCAAGGAGGAATGAAAGGTAAGAAGGAGGAAGGAAATCCTTAGGGGCAACGTAAATCATTCGCCACGCCAAGGAGGAAAGAAAGGTAGGAAGATGGAAAGGAAATCCTTAGGGGCAACGTAAATGATTCGCCACGCCAAGGATGAATGAAAGGCAAGAAGGAGGAAGGAAATCCTTAGGGGCAACGTAAATGATTCGCCATGCCAAGGAGGAAAGAAAGGTAGGAAGAAGGAAAGGAAATCCATAGGGGCAACGCAAATGATTCGCCACGCCAAGGAGGAAAGAAGGGTAAGAGGGAGGAAGGAAATCCTTAGGGGCAACGTAAATGATTCGCCACGCCAAGGATGAATGAAAGGTAAGAAGGAGGAAGGAAACCCTTAGAGGGGCAACGTAAATGATTCGCCACGCCAAGGAGGAAAGAAAGGTAGGAAGAAGGAAAGGAAATCCTTAGGGGCAACGTAATTGATTCGCCACGCCAAGGATGAATTAAAGGTAAGAAGGAGGAAGGAAATTCTTAGGGGCAACGTAAATGATTCGCCACGCCAAGGAGGAATGAAAGGTAAGAAGGAGGAAGGAAATCTTTAGGGGCAACGTAAATGATTCGCCACGCCAAGGAGGAATGAAAGGTAAGAAGGAGGAAAGGAAATCCTTAGGGGCAACGTAAATAATTCGCCACGCCAAGGAGGAAAGAAAGGTAGGAAGAAGGAAAGGAAATCCTTAGGGGCAACGTAAATGATTCGCCACGCCAAGGAGGAAAGAAAGGTAGGAAGAAGGAAAGGCAATCCTTAGGGGCAACGTAAATGATTCGCCACGCCAAGGAGGAAAGAAAGGTAGGAAGAAGGAAAGGAAATCCTTAGGGGCAACGTAAATGATTCGCCACGCCAAGGAGGAATGAAAGGTAAGAAGGAGGAAGGAAATCCTTAGGGGCAACGTAAATCATTCGCCACGCCAAGGAGGAAAGAAAGGTAGGAAGAAGGAAAGGAAATCCTTAGGGGCAACGTAAATGATTCGCCACGCCAAGGATGAATGAAAGGTAAGAAGGAGGAAGGAAATCCTTAGGGGCAACGTAAATGATTCGCCATGCCAAGGAGGAAAGAAAGGTAGGAAGAAGGAAAGGAAATCCATAGGGGCAACGCAAATGATTCGCCACGCCAAGGAGGAAAGAAGGGTAAGAAGGAGGAAGGAAATCCTTAGGGGCAACGTAAATGATTCGCGACGCCAAGGAGGAAAGAAAGGTAGGAAGAAGGAAAGGAAATCCTTAGGGGCAACGCAAATGATTCGCCACGCCAAGGAGGAAAGAAAGGTAGGAAGAAGGGGGAAGGAAATTCTTAGGGGCAACGTAAATGATTCGCCACGCCAAGGAGGAAAGAAAGGTAGGAAGAAGGAAAGGAAATCCTTAGGGGCAACGTAAATGATTCGCCACGCCAAGGATGAATGAAAGGTAAGAAGGAGGAAGGAAATCCTTAGGGGCAACGTAAATGATTCGCCACGCCAAGGAGGAAAGAAAGGTTGGAAGAAGGAAAGGAAATCCTTAGGGGCAACGTAAATGATTCGCCACGCCAAGGAGGAAAGAAAGGTAGGAAGAAGGAAAGGAAATCCTTAGGGGCGAAGTAAATGATTCGCCACGACAAGGAGGAATGAAAGGTAGGAAGAAGGAAAGGAAATCCTTAGGGGCAACGTAAATGATTCGCCACGCCAAGGATGAATGAAAGGTAAGAAGGAGGAAGGAAATCCTTAGGGGCAACGTAAATGATTCGCCACGCCAAGGAGGAATGAAAGGTAAGAAGGAGCAAGGAAATCCTTAGGGGCAACGTAAATGATTCGCCACGCCAAGGATGAATGAAAGGTAAGAAGGAGGAAGGAAACCCTTAGGGGCAACGTAAATGATTCGCCACGCCAAGGAAGAAAGAAAGGTAGGAAGAAGGAAAGGAAATCCTTAGGGGCAACGTAAATGATTCGCCACGCCAAGGATGAATGAAAGGTAAGAAGGAGGAAGGAAATCCATTGGGGCAACGTAAATGATTCGCCACGCCAAGGAGGAATGAAAGGTAAGAAGGAGCAAGGAAATCATTAGGGGCAACGTAAATGATTCGCCACGCCAAGGAGGAAAGAAAGGTAGGAAGAAGGAAAGGAAATCCTTAGGGGCAACGTAAATCATTAGCCACGCCAAGGAGGAAAGAAAGGTAGGAAGAAGGAAAGGAAATCCTTAGGGGCAACGTAAATGATTCGCCACGCCAAGGATGAATGAAAGGTAAGAAGGAGCAAGGAAATCCTTAGGGGCAACGTAAATGATTCGCCACGCCAAGGATGAATGAAAGGTAAGAAGGAGGAAGGAAACCCTTAGAGGGGCAACGTAAATGATTCGCCACGCCAAGGAGGAAAGAAAGGTAGGAAGAAGGAAAGGAAATCCTTAGGGGCAACGTAATTGATTCGCCACGCCAAGGATGAATTAAAGGTAAGAAGGAGGAAGGAAATTCTTAGGGGCAACGTAAATGATTCGCCACGCCAAGGAGGAATGAAAGGTAAGAAGGAGGAAGGAAATCTTTAGGGGCAACGTAAATGATTCGCCACGCCAAGGAGGAATGAAAGGTAAGAAGGAGGAAAGGAAATCTTTAGGGGCAACGTAAATGATTCGCCACGCCAAGGAGGAATGAAAGGTAAGAAGGAGGAAGGAAACCCTTAGAGGGGCAACGTAAATGATTCGCCACGCCAAGGAGGAAAGAAAGGTAGGAAGAAGGAAAGGAAATCCTTAGGGGCAACGTAATTGATTCGCCACGCCAAGGATGAATTAAAGGTAAGAAGGAGGAAGGAAATTCTTAGGGGCAACGTAAATGATTCGCCACGCCAAGGAGGAATGAAAGGTAAGAAGGAGGAAGGAAATCTTTAGGGGCAACGTAAATGATTCGCCACGCCAAGGAGGAATGAAAGGTAAGAAGGAGGAAAGGAAATCCTTAGGGGCAACGTAAATAATTCGCCACGCCAAGGAGGAAAGAAAGGTAGGAAGAAGGAAAGGAAATCCTTAGGGGCAACGTAAATGATTCGCCACGCCAAGGAGGAAAGAAAGGTAGGAAGAAGGAAAGGCAATCCTTAGGGGCAACGTAAATGATTCGCCACGCCAAGGAGGAAAGAAAGGTAGGAAGAAGGAAAGGAAATCCTTAGGGGCAACGTAAATGATTCGCCACGCCAAGGAGGAATGAAAGGTAAGAAGGAGGAAGGAAATCCTTAGGGGCAACGTAAATCATTCGCCACGCCAAGGAGGAAAGAAAGGTAGGAAGAAGGAAAGGAAATCCTTAGGGGCAACGTAAATGATTCGCCACGCCAAGGATGAATGAAAGGTAAGAAGGAGGAAGGAAATCCTTAGGGGCAACGTAAATGATTCGCCATGCCAAGGAGGAAAGAAAGGTAGGAAGAAGGAAAGGAAATCCATAGGGGCAACGCAAATGATTCGCCACGCCAAGGAGGAAAGAAGGGTAAGAAGGAGGAAGGAAATCCTTAGGGGCAACGTAAATGATTCGCGACGCCAAGGAGGAAAGAAAGGTAGGAAGAAGGAAAGGAAATCCTTAGGGGCAACGCAAATGATTCGCCACGCCAAGGAGGAAAGAAAGGTAGGAAGAAGGGGGAAGGAAATTCTTAGGGGCAACGTAAATGATTCGCCACGCCAAGGAGGAAAGAAAGGTAGGAAGAAGGAAAGGAAATCCTTAGGGGCAACGTAAATGATTCGCCACGCCAAGGATGAATGAAAGGTAAGAAGGAGGAAGGAAATCCTTAGGGGCAACGTAAATGATTCGCCACGCCAAGGAGGAAAGAAAGGTTGGAAGAAGGAAAGGAAATCCTTAGGGGCAACGTAAATGATTCGCCACGCCAAGGAGGAAAGAAAGGTAGGAAGAAGGAAAGGAAATCCTTAGGGGCGAAGTAAATGATTCGCCACGACAAGGAGGAATGAAAGGTAGGAAGAAGGAAAGGAAATCCTTAGGGGCAACGTAAATGATTCGCCACGCCAAGGATGAATGAAAGGTAAGAAGGAGGAAGGAAATCCTTAGGGGCAACGTAAATGATTCGCCACGCCAAGGAGGAATGAAAGGTAAGAAGGAGCAAGGAAATCCTTAGGGGCAACGTAAATGATTCGCCACGCCAAGGATGAATGAAAGGTAAGAAGGAGGAAGGAAACCCTTAGGGGCAACGTAAATGATTCGCCACGCCAAGGAAGAAAGAAAGGTAGGAAGAAGGAAAGGAAATCCTTAGGGGCAACGTAAATGATTCGCCACGCCAAGGATGAATGAAAGGTAAGAAGGAGGAAGGAAATCCATTGGGGCAACGTAAATGATTCGCCACGCCAAGGAGGAATGAAAGGTAAGAAGGAGCAAGGAAATCATTAGGGGCAACGTAAATGATTCGCCACGCCAAGGAGGAAAGAAAGGTAGGAAGAAGGAAAGGAAATCCTTAGGGGCAACGTAAATCATTAGCCACGCCAAGGAGGAAAGAAAGGTAGGAAGAAGGAAAGGAAATCCTTAGGGGCAACGTAAATGATTCGCCACGCCAAGGATGAATGAAAGGTAAGAAGGAGCAAGGAAATCCTTAGGGGCAACGTAAATGATTCGCCACGCCAAGGATGAATGAAAGGTAAGAAGGAGGAAGGAAACCCTTAGAGGGGCAACGTAAATGATTCGCCACGCCAAGGAGGAAAGAAAGGTAGGAAGAAGGAAAGGAAATCCTTAGGGGCAACGTAATTGATTCGCCACGCCAAGGATGAATTAAAGGTAAGAAGGAGGAAGGAAATTCTTAGGGGCAACGTAAATGATTCGCCACGCCAAGGAGGAATGAAAGGTAAGAAGGAGGAAGGAAATCTTTAGGGGCAACGTAAATGATTCGCCACGCCAAGGAGGAATGAAAGGTAAGAAGGAGGAAAGGAAATCCTTAGGGGCAACGTAAATAATTCGCCACGCCAAGGAGGAAAGAAAGGTAGGAAGAAGGAAAGGAAATCCTTAGGGGCAACGTAAATGATTCGCCACGCCAAGGAGGAAAGAAAGGTAGGAAGAAGGAAAGGCAATCCTTAGGGGCAACGTAAATGATTCGCCACGCCAAGGAGGAAAGAAAGGTAGGAAGAAGGAAAGGAAATCCTTAGGGGCAACGTAAATGATTCGCCACGCCAAGGAGGAATGAAAGGTAAGAAGGAGGAAGGAAATCCTTAGGGGCAACGTAAATCATTCGCCACGCCAAGGAGGAAAGAAAGGTAGGAAGAAGGAAAGGAAATCCTTAGGGGCAACGTAAATGATTCGCCACGCCAAGGATGAATGAAAGGTAAGAAGGAGGAAGGAAATCCTTAGGGGCAACGTAAATGATTCGCCATGCCAAGGAGGAAAGAAAGGTAGGAAGAAGGAAAGGAAATCCATAGGGGCAACGCAAATGATTCGCCACGCCAAGGAGGAAAGAAGGGTAAGAAGGAGGAAGGAAATCCTTAGGGGCAACGTAAATGATTCGCCACGCCAAGGAGGAAAGAAAGGTAAGAAGGAGGAAGGAAATCCTTAGGGGCAACGTAAATGATTCGGCACGCCAAGGAGCAAAGAAAGGTAGGAAGAAGGAAAGAAAATCCTTAGGGGCAACGTAAATGATTCGCCACGCCAAGGAGGAAAGATAGGTATGAAGAAGGAAAGGAAATCCATAGGGGCAACGTAAATGATTCGCCACGCCAAGGAGGAATGAAAGGTAAGAAGGAGGAAGGAAATCCTTAGGGGCAACGTAAATGATTCGCGACGCCAAGGAGGAAAGAAAGGTAGGAAGAAGGAAAGGAATTCCTTAGGGGCAACGCAAATGATTCGCCACGCCAAGGAGGAAAGAAAGGTAGGAAGAAGGGGGAAGGAAATTCTTAGGGGCAACGTAAATGATTCGCCACGCCAAGGAGGAAAGAAAGGTAGGAAGAAGGAAAGGAAATCCTTAGGGGCAACGTAAATGATTCGCCACGCCAAGGAGGAAAGAAAGGTAGGAAGAAGGAAAGGAAATCCTTAGGGGCGAAGTAAATGATTCGCCACGACAAGGAGGAATGAAAGGTAGGAAGAAGGAAAGGAAATCCTTAGGGGCAACGTAAATGATTCGCCACGCCAAGGATGAATGAAAGGTAAGAAGGAGGAAGGAAATCCTTAGGGGCAACGTAAATGATTCGCCACGCCAAGGAGGAAAGAAAGGTTGGAAGAAGGAAAGGAAATCCTTAGGGGCAACGTAAATGATTCGCCACGCCAAGGAGGAAAGAAAGGTAGGAAGAAGGAAAGGAAATCCTTAGGGGCGAAGTAAATGATTCGCCACGACAAGGAGGAATGAAAGGTAGGAAGAAGGAAAGGAAATCCTTAGGGGCAACGTAAATGATTCGCCACGCCAAGGATGAATGAAAGGTAAGAAGGAGGAAGGAAATCCTTAGGGGCAACGTACATGATTCGCCACGCCAAGGAGGAATGAAAGGTAAGAAGGAGCAAGGAAATCCTTAGGGGCAACGTAAATGATTCGCCACGCCAAGGATGAATGAAAGGTAAGAAGGAGGAAGGAAACCCTTAGGGGCAACGTAAATGATTCGCCACGCCAAGGAAGAAAGAAAGGTAGGAAGAAGGAAAGGAAATCCTTAGGGGCAACGTAAATGATTCGCCACGCCAAGGATGAATGAAGGGTAAGAAGGAGGAAGGAAATCCTTTGGGGCAACGTAAATGATTCGCCACGCCAAGGAGCAAAGAAAGGTAGGAAGAAGGAAAGAAAATCCTTAGGGGCAACGTAAATGATTCGCCACGCCAAGGAGGAAAGATAGGTATGAAGAAGGAAAGGAAATCCATAGGGGCAACGTAAATGATTCGCCACGCCAAGGAGGAATGAAAGGTAAGAAGGAGGAAGGAAATCCTTAGGGGCAACGTAAATGATTCGCGACGCCAAGGAGGAAAGAAAGGTAGGAAGAAGGAAAGGAATTCCTTAGGGGCAACGCAAATGATTCGCCACGCCAAGGAGGATAGAAAGGTAGGAAGAAGGAAAGAAAATCCTTAGGGGCAACGTAAATGATTCGCCACGCCAAGGAGGAAAGATAGGTATGAAGAAGGAAAGGAAATCCATAGGTGCAACGTAAATGATTCGCCACGCCAAGGAGGAATGAAAGGTAAGAAGGAGGAAGGAAATCCTTAGGGGCAACGTAAATGATTCGCGACGCCAAGGAGGAAAGAAAGGTAGGAAGAAGGAAAGGAAATCCTTAGGGGCAACGTAAATGATTCGCCACGCCAAGGAGGAAAGAAAGGTAGGAAGAAGGAAAGGAAATCCTTAGGGGCGAAGTAAATGATTCGCCACGACAAGGAGGAATGAAAGGTAGGAAGAAGGAAAGGAAATCCTTAGGGGCAACGTAAATGATTCGCCACGCCAAGGATGAATGAAAGGTAAGAAGGGGGAAGGAAATCCTTAGGGGCAACGTAAATGATTCGCGGCGCCAAGGAGGAAAGAAAGGTAGGAAGAAGGAAAGGAAATCCTTAGGGGCAACGCAAATGATTCGCCACGCCAAGGAGGAAAGAAAGGTAGGAAGAAGGGGGAAGGAAATTCTTAGGGGCAACGTAAATGATTCGCCACGCCAAGGAGGAAAGAAAGGTAGGAAGAAGGAAAGGAAATCCTTAGGGGCAACGTAAATGATTCGCCACGCCAAGGAGGAATGAAAGGTAAGAAGGAGGAAGGAAATCCTTAGGGGCAACGTAAATCATTAGCCACGCCAAGGAGGAAAGAAAGGTAGGAAGAAGGAAAGGAAATCCTTAGGGGCAACGTAAATGATTCGCCACGCCAAGGATGAATGAAAGGTAAGAAGGAGCAAGGAAATCCTTAGGGGCAACGTAAATGATTCGCCACGCCAAGGATGAATGAAAGGTAAGAAGGAGGAAGGAAACCCTTAGAGGGGCAACGTAAATGATTCGCCACGCCAAGGAGGAAAGAACGGTAGGAAGAAGGAAAGGAAATCCTTAGGGGCAACGTAAATGATTCGTCACGCCAAGGATGAATGAAAGGTAAGAAGGGGGAAGGAAATCCTTAGGGGCAACGTAAATGATTCGCGGCGCCAAGGAGGAAAGAAAGGTAGGAAGAAGGAAAGGAAATCCTTAGGGGCAACGCAAATGATTCGCCACGCCAAGGGGGAATGAAAGGTAAGAAGGAGGAAAGGAAATCCTTAGGGCCAACGTAAATGATTCGCCACGCCAAGGAGGAAAGAAAGGTAGGAAGAAGGAAAGGAAATCCTTAGGGGCAACGTAAATGATTCGCCACGCCAAGGAGGAATGAAAGGTAAGAAGGAGGAAGGAAATCCTTAGGGGCAACGTAAATCATTAGCCACGCCAAGGAGGAAAGAAAGGTAGGAAGAAGGAAAGGAAATCCTTAGGGGCAACGTAAATGATTCGCCACGCCAAGGATGAATGAAAGGTAAGAAGGAGGAAGGAAACCCTTAGAGGGGCAACGTAAATGATTCGCCACGCCAAGGAGGAAAGAAAGTTAGGAAGAAGGAAAGGAAATCCTTAGGGGCAACGTAAATGATTCGCCACGCCAAGGATGAATGAAAGGTAAGAAGGAGGAAGGAAATCCTTAGGGGCAACGTAAATGATTCGCCACGCCAAGGAGGAATGAAAGGTAAGAAGGAGGAAGGAAATCTTTAGGGGCAACGTAAATGATTCGCCACGCCAAGGAGGAATGAAAGGTAAGAAGGAGGAAAGGAAATCCTTAGAGGCAACGTAAATGATTCGCCACGCCAAGGAGGAAAGAAAGGTAGGTAGAAGGAAAGGAAATCCTTAGGGGCAACGTAAATGATTCGCCACGCCAAGGAGGAAAGAAAGGTAGGAAGAAGGAAAGGAAATCCTTAGGGGCAACGTAAATGATTCGCCACGCCAAGGAGGAAAGAACGGTAGGAAGAAGGAAAGGAAATCCTTAGGGGCAACGTAAATGATTCGCCACGCCAAGGAGGAATGAAAGGTAAGAAGGAGGAAGGAAATCCTTAGGGGCAACGTAAATCATTCGCCACGCCAAGGAGGAAAGAAAGGTAGGAAGAAGGAAAGGAAATCCTTAGGGGCAACGTAAATGATTCGCCACGCCAAGGATGAATGAAAGGCAAGAAGGAGGAAGGAAATCCTTAGGGGCAACGTAAATGATTCGCCATGCCAAGGAGGAAAGAAAGGTAGGAAGAAGGAAAGGAAATCCATAGGGGCAACGCAAATGATTCGCCACGCCAAGGAGGAAAGAAGGGTAAGAGGGAGGAAGGAAATCCTTAGGGGCAACGTAAATGATTCGCCACGCCAAGGAGGAAAGAAAGGTAAGAAGGAGGAAGGAAATCCTTAGGGGCAACGTAAATGATTCGGCACGCCAAGGAGCAAAGAGAGGTAGGAAGAAGGAAAGAAAATCCTTAGGGGCAACGGAAATGATTCGCCACGCCAAGGAGGAAAGATAGGTATGAAGAAGGAAAGGAAATCCATAGGGGCAACGTAAATGATTCGCCACGCCAAGGAGGAATGAAAGGTAAGAAGGAGGAAGGAAGTCCTTAGGGGCAACGTAAATGATTCGCCACGCCAAGGATGAATGAAAGGTAAGAAGGAGGAAGGAAATCCTTAGGGGCAACGTAAATGATTCGCCACGCCAAGGAGGAATGAAAGGTAAGTAGGAGCAAGGAAATCCTTAGGGGCAACGTAAATGATTCGCCACGCCAAGGAGGAAAGAAAGGTAGGAAGAAGGAAAGGAAATCCTTAGGGGCAACGTAAATGATTTGCCACGCCAAGGGGGAATGAAAGGTAAGAAGGAGGAAAGGAAATCCTTAGGGCCAGCGTAAATGATTCACCACGCCAAGGAGGAAAGAAAGGTAGGAAGAAGGAAAGGAAATCCTTAGGGGCAACATAAATGATTTGCCACGCCAAGGATGAATGAAAGGTAAGAAGGAGGAAGGAAATCCTTAGGGGCAACGTAAATGATTCGCCACGCCAAGGAGGAAAGAAAGGTAGGAAGATGGAAAGGAAATCCTTAGGGGCAACGTAAATGATTCGCCACGCCAAGGATGAATGAAAGGTAAGAAGGAGCAAGGAAATCCATAGGGGCAACGTAAATGATTCGCCACGCCAAGGATGAATGAAAGGTATGTAGGAGGAAAGGAAATCCTTAGGGGCAACGTAAATGATTCGCCACGCCAAGGATGAATGAAAGGTAAGAAGGAGGAAAGGAAATCCTTAGGGGCAACGTAAATGATTCGCCACGCCAAGGAGGAAAGAAAGGTAGGAAGAAGGAAAGGAAATCCTTAGGGGCAACGTAAATGATTCGCCACACCAAGGAGGTAAGAAAGGTAGGAAGAAGGAAAGGAAATCCTTAGGGGCAACGTAAATGATTCGCCACGCCAAGGAGGAAAGAAAGGTAGGAAGAAGGAAAGGAAATCCTTAGGGGCAACGTAAATGATTCGCTACGCCAAGGAGGAAAGAAAGGTAGGAAGAAGGAAAGGAAATCCTTAGGGGCAACGTAAATGATTCGCCACGCCAAGGAGGAAAGAAAGGTAGGAAGAAGGAAAGGAAATCCTTAGGGGCAACGTAAATGATTCGCCACGCCAAGGAGGAAAGAAAGGTAGGAAGAAGGAAAGGAAATCCTTAGGGGCAACGTAAGTGATTCGCCACGCCAAGGATGAATGAAAGGTAAGAAGGAGGAAGGAAATCCTTAGGGGCAACGTAAATGATTCGCCATGCCAAGGAGGAAAGAAAGGTAGGAAGAAGGAAAGGAAATCCTTAGGGGCAACGCAAATGATTCGCCACGCCAAGGAGGAAAGAAGGGTAAGAAGGAGGAAGGAAATCCTTAGGGGCAACGTAAATGATTCGCCACGCCAAGGAGGAAAGAAAGGTAAGAAGGAGGAAGGAAATCCTTAGGGGCAACGTAAATGATTCGGCACGCCAAGGAGGAAAGAAAGGTAGGAAGAAGGAAAAGAAATCCTTAGGGGCAACGTAAATGATTCGCCACGCCAAGGAGGAAAGAAAGGTAGGAAGAAGGAAAGGAAATCCTTAGGGGCAACGTAAATGATTCGCCACGCCAAGGAGGAAAGAAAGGTAGGAAGAAGGAAAGGAAATCCTTAGGGGCAACGTAAATGATTCGCCACGCCAAGGAGGAATGAAAGGTAAGAAGGAGGAAGGAAATCCTTAGGGGCAACGTAAATCATTCGCCACGCCAAGGAGGAAAGAAAGGTAGGAAGAAGGAAAGGAAATCCTTAGGGGCAACGTAAATGATTCGCCACGCCAAGGATGAATGAAAGGTAAGAAGGAGGAAGGAAATCCTTAGGGGCAACGTAAATGAATCGCCATGCCAAGGAGGAAAGAAAGGTAGGAAGAAGGAAAGGAAATCCTTAGGGGCAACGTAAATGATTCGCCACGCCAAGGATGAATCAAAGGTAAGAAGGAGGAAGGAAATCCTTAGGGGCAACGTAAATGATTCGCCACGCCAAGGAGGAAAGAAAGGTTGGAAGAAGGAAAGGAAATCCTTAGGGGCAACGTAAATGATTCGCCACGCCAAGGAGGAAAGAAAGGTAGGAAGAAGGAAAGGAAATCCTTAGGGGCGAAGTAAATGATTCGCCACGACAAGGAGGAATGAAAGGTAGGAAGAAGGAAAGGAAATCCTTAGGGGCAACGTAAATGATTCGCCACGCCAAGGGTGAATGATAGGTAAGAAGGAGGAAGGAAATCCTTAGGGGCAACGTAAATGATTCGCCACGCCAAGGAGGAATGAAAGGTAAGAAGGAGCAAGGAAATCCTTAGGGGCAACGTAAATGATTCGCCACGCCAAGGATGAATGAAAGGTAAGAAGGAGGAAGGAAACCCTTAGGGGCAACGTAAATGATTCGCCACGCCAAGGAAGAAAGAAAGGTAGGAAGAAGGAAAGGAAATCCTTAGGGGCAACGTAAATGATTCGCCACGCCAAGGATGAATGAAAGGTAAGAAGGAGGAAGGAACTCCTTAGGGGCAACGTAAATGATTCGCCACGCCAAGGAGGAAAGAAAGGTAGGAAGAAGGAAAGGAAATCCTTAGGGGCAACGTAAATGATTCGCCACGCCAAGGAGGAAAGAAAGGTAGGAAGAAGGAAAGGAAATCCTTAGGGGCAACGTAAATGATTCGCCACGCCAAGGATGAATGAAAGGTAAGAAGGAGGAAGGAAATCCTTAGGGGCAACGTAAATGATTCGCCATGCCAAGGAGGAAAGAAAGGTAGGAAGAAGGAAAGGAAATCCTTAGGGGCAACGCAAATGATTCGCCACGCCAAGGAGGAAAGAAGGGTAAGAAGGAGGAAGGAAATCCTTAGGGGCAACGTAAATGATTCGCCACGCCAAGGAGGAAAGAAAGGTAAGAAGGAGGAAGGAAATCCTTAGGGGCAACGTAAATGATTCGGCACGCCAAGGAGCAAAGAAAGGTAGGAAGAAGGAAAGAAAATCCTTAGGGGCAACGTAAATGATTCGCCACGCCAAGGAGGAAAGATAGGTATGAAGAAGGAAAGGAAATCCATAGGGGCAACGTAAATGATTCGCCACGCCAAGGAGGAATGAAAGGTAAGAAGGAGGAAGGAAATCCTTAGGGGCAACGTAAATGATTCGCGACGCCAAGGAGGAAAGAAAGGTAGGAAGAAGGAAAGGAAATCCTTAGGGGCAACGCAAATGATTCGCCACGCCAAGGAGGAAAGAAAGGTAGAAAGAAGGGGGAAGGGAATTCTTAGGGGCAACGTAAATGATTCGCCACGCCAAGGAGGAAAGAAAGGTAGGAAGAAGGAAAGGAAATCCTTAGGGGCAACGTAAATGATTCGCCACGCCAAGGAGGAAAGAAAGGTAGGAAGAAGGAAAGGAAATCCTTAGGGGCAACGTAAATGATTCGCCACGCCAAGGAGGAAAGAAAGGTAGGAAGAAGGAAAGGAAATCCTTAGGGGCAACGTAAATGATTCGCCACGCCAAGGAGGAAAGAAAGGTAGGAAGAAGGAAAGGAAATCCTTAGGGGCAACGTAAATGATTCGCCACGCCAAGGAGGAATGAAAGGTAAGAAGGAGGAAGGAAATCCTTAGGGGCAACGTAAATGATTCGCCATGCCAAGGAGGAAAGAAAGGTAGGAAGAAGGAAAGGAAATCCATAGGGGCAACGCAAATGATTCGCCACGCCAAGGAGGAAAGAAGGGTAAGAAGGAGGAAGGAAATCCTTAGGGGCAAAATTAATGATTCGCCACGCCAAGGAGGAAAGAAAGGTAAGAAGGAGGAAGGAAATCCTTCGGGGCAACGTAAATGATTCGGCACGCCAAGGAGCAAAGAAAGGTAGGAAGAAGGAAAGAAAATCCTTAGGGGCAACGTAAATGATTCGCCACGCCAAGGAGGAAAGATAGGTATGAAGAAGGAAAGGAAATCCATAGGGGCAACGTAAATGATTCGCCACGCCAAGGAGGAATGAAAGGTAAGAAGGAGGAAGGAAATCCTTAGGGGCAACGTAAATGATTCGCGACGCCAAGGAGGAAAGAAAGGTAGGAAGAAGGAAAGGAAATCCTTAGGGGCAACGCAAATGATTCGCCACGCCAAGGAGGAAAGAAAGGTAGGAAGAAGGGGGAAGGAAATTCTTAGGGGCAACGTAAATGATTCGCCACGCCAAGGAGGAAAGAAAGGTAGGAAGAAGGAAAGGAAATCCTTAGGGGCAACGTAAATGATTCGCCACGCCAAGGAGGAAAGAAAGGTAGGAAGAAGGAAAGGAAATCCTTAGGGGCGAAGTAAATGATTCGCCACGACAAGGAGGAATGAAAGGTAGGAAGAAGGAAAGGAAATCCTTAGGGGCAACGTAAATGATTCGCCACGCCAAGGATGAATGATAGGTAAGAAGGAGGAAGGAAATCCTTAGGGGCAACGTAAATGATTCGCCACGCCAAGGAGGAATGAAAGGTAAGAAGGAGCAAGGAAATCCTTAGGGGCAACGTAAATGATTCGCCACGCCAAGGATGAATGAAAGGTAAGAAGGAGGAAGGAAACCCTTAGGGGCAACGTAAATGATTCGCCACGCCAAGGAAGAAAGAAAGGTAGGAAGAAGGAAAGGAAATCCTTAGGGGCAACGTAAATGATTCGCCACGCCAAGGATGAATGAAAGGTAAGAAGGAGGAAGGAAATCCTTAGGGGCAACGTAAATAATTCGCCACGCCAAGGAGGAATGAAAGGTAAGAAGGAGCAAGGAAATCCTTAGGGGCAACGTAAATGATTCGCCACGCCAAGGAGGAAAGAAAGGTAGGAAGAAGGAAAGGAAATCCTTAGGGGCAACGTAAATGATTTGCCACGCCAAGGGGGAATGAAAGGTAAGAAGGAGGAAAGGAAATCCTTAGGGCCAGCGTAAATGATTCGCCACGCCAAGGAGGAAAGAAAGGTAGGAAGAAGGAAAGGAAATCCTTAGGGGCAACGTAAATGATTCGCCACGCCAAGGAGGAATGAAAGGTAAGGAGGAGGAAGGAAATCCTTAGGGGCAACGTAAATCATTAGCCACGCCAAGGAGGAAAGAAAGGTAGGAAGAAGGAAAGGAAATCCTTAGGGGCAACGTAAATGATTCGCCACGCCAAGGATGAATGAAAGGTAAGAAGGAGCAAGGAAATCCTTAGGGGCAACGTAAATGATTCGCCACGCCAAGGATGAATGAAAGGTAAGAAGGAGGAAGGAAACCCTTAGAGGGGCAACGTAAATGATTCGCCACGCCAAGGAGGAAAGAAAGGTAGGAAGAAGGAAAGGAAATCCTTAGGGGCAACGTAAATGATTCGCCACGCCAAGGATGAATGAAAGGTAAGAAGGAGGAAGGAAATTCTTAGGGGCAACGTAAATAATTCGCCACGCCAAGGAGGAAAGAAAGGTAGGAAGAAGGAAAGGAAATCCTTAGGGGCAACGTAAATGATTCGCCACGCCAAGGAGGAAAGAAAGGTAGGAAGAAGGAAAGGAAATCCTTAGGGGCAACGTAAATGATTCGCCACGCCAAGGAGGAATGAAAGGTAAGAAGGAGGAAGGAAATCCTTAGGGGCAACGTAAATGATTCGCGACGCCAAGGAGGAAAGAAAGGTAGGAAGAAGGAAAGGAAATCCTTAGGGGCAACGCAAATGATTCGCCACGCCAAGGAGGAAAGAAAGGTAGGAAGAAGGAAGGAAATCTTTAGGGGCAACGTAAATGATTCGCCACGCCAAGGAGGAATGAAAGGTAAGAAGGAGGAAAGGAAATCCTTAGGGGCAACGTAAATAATTCGCCACGCCAAGGAGGAAAGAAAGGTAGGAAGAAGGAAAGGAAATCCTTAGGGGCAACGTAAATGATTCGCCACGCCAAGGAGGAAAGAAAGGTAGGAAGAAGGAAAGGAAATCCTGAGGGGCAACGTAAATGATTCGCCACGCCAAGGAGGAATGAAAGGTAAGAAGGAGGAAGGAAATCCTTAGGGGCAACGTAAATGATTCGCGACGCCAAGGAGGAAAGAAAGGTAGGAAGAAGGAAAGGAAATCCTTAGGGGCAACGCAAATGATTCGCCACGCCAAGGAGGAAAGAAAGGTAGGAAGAAGGGGGAAGGAAATTCTTAGGGGCAACGTAAATGATTCGCCACGCCAAGGAGGAAAGAAAGGTAGGAAGAAGGAAAGGAAATCCTTAGGGGCAACGTAAATGATTCGCCACGCCAAGGAGGAAAGAAAGGTAGGAAGAAGGAAAGGAAATCCTTAGGGGCGAAGTAAATGATTCGCCACGACAAGGAGGAATGAAAGGTAGGAAGAAGGAAAGGAAATCCTTAGGGGCAACGTAAATGATTCGCCACGCCAAGGATGAATGAAAGGTAAGAAGGAGGAAGGAAATCCTTAGGGGCAACGTAAATCATTCGCCACGCCAAGGAGGAAAGAAAGGTTGGAAGAAGGAAAGGAAATCCTTAGGGGCAACGTAAATGATTCGCCACGCCAAGGAGGAAAGAAAGGTAGGAAGAAGAAAAGGAAATCCTTAGGGGCAACGTAAATGATTCGCCACGCCAAGGATGAATGAAAGGTAAGAAGGAGGTAGGAAACCCTTAGGGGCAACGTAAATGATTCGCCACGCCAAGGAAGAAAGAAAGGTAGGAAGAAGGAAAGGAAATCCTTAGGGGCAACGTAAATGATTCGCCACGCCAAGGATGAATGAAAGGTAAGAAGGAGGAAGGAAATCCTTTGGGGCAACGTAAATGATTCGCCACGCCACTGAGGAAAGAAAGGTAGGAAGAAGGAAAGGAAATCCTTAGGGGCAACGTAAATGATTCGCCACGCCAAGGATGAATGAAAGGTAAGAAGGAGCAAGGAAATCCTTAGGGGCAACGTAAATGATTCGCCACGCCAAGGATGAATGAAAGGTAAGAAGGAGGAAGGAAACCCTTAGAGGGGCAACGTAAATGATTCGCCACGCCAAGGAGGAAAGAAAGGTAGGAAGAAGGAAAGGAAATCCTTAGGGGCAACGTAAATGATTCGCCACGCCAAGGATGAATGAAAGGTAAGAAGGAGGAAGGAAATTCTTAGGGGCAACGTAAATGATTCGCCACGCCAAGGAGGAATGAAAGGTAAGAAGGAGGAAGGAAATCTTTAGGGGCAACGTAAATGATTCGCCACGCCAAGGAGGAATGAAAGGTAAGAAGGAGGAAAGGAAATCCTTAGGGGCAACGTAAATAATTCGCCACGCCAAGGAGGAAAGAAAGGTAGGAAGAAGGAAAGGAAATCCTTAGGGGCAACGTAAATGATTCGCCACGCCAAGGAGGAAAGAAAGGTAGGAAGAAGGAAAGGCAATCCTTAGGGGCAACGTAAATGATTCGCCACGCCAAGGATGAATGAAAGGTAAGAAGGAGGAAGGAAACCCTTAGAGGGGCAACGTAAATGATTCGCCACGCCAAGGAGGAAAGAAAGGTAGGAAGAAGGAAAGGAAATCCTTAGGGGCAACGTAAATGATTCGCCACGCCAAGGATGAATGAAAGGTAAGAAGGAGGAAGGAAATCCTTAGGGGCAACGTAAATGATTCGCCACGCCAAGGAGGAAAGAAAGGTTGGAAGAAGGAAAGGAAATCCTTAGGGGCAACGTAAATGATTCGCCACGCCAAGGAGGAAAGAAAGGTAGGAAGAAGAAAGGGAAATCCTTAGGGGCAACGTAAATGATTCGCCACGCCAAGGATGAATGAAAGGTAAGAAGGAGGAAGGAAACCCTTAGGGGCAACGTAAATGATTCGCCACGCCAAGGAAGAAAGAAAGGTAGGAAGAAGGAAAGGAAATCCTTAGGGGCAACGTAAATGATTCGCCACGCCAAGGATGAATGAAAGGTAAGAAGGAGGAAGGAAATCCTTTGGGGCAACGTAAATGATTCGCCACGCCAAGGAGGAAAGAAAGGTAGGAAGAAGGAAAGGAAATCCTTAGGGGCAACGTAAATGATTCGCCACGCCAAGGATGAATGAAAGGTAAGAAGGAGCAAGGAAATCCTTAGGGGCAACGTAAATGATTCGCCACACCAAGGATGAATGAAAGGTAAGAAGGAGGAAGGAAACCCTTAGAGGGGCAACGTAAATGATTCGCCACGCCAAGGAGGAAAGAAAGGTAGGAAGAAGGAAAGGAAATCCTTAGGGGCAACGTAAATGATTCGCCACGCCAAGGATGAATGAAAGGTAAGAAGGAGGAAGGAAATTCTTAGGGGCAACGTAAATGATTCGCCACGCCAAGGAGGAATGAAAGGTAAGAAGGAGGAAGGAAATCCTTAGGGGCAACGTAAATGATTCGCCACGCCAAGGAGGAAAGAAAGGTAAGAAGCAGGAAGGAAATCCTTAGGGGCAACGTAAATGATTCGGCACGCCAAGGAAGAAAGAAAGGTAGGAAGAAGGAAAGGAAATCCTTAGGGGCAACGTAAATGATTCGCCACGCCAAGGATGAATGAAAGGTAAGAAGGAGCAAGGAAATCCTTAGGGGCAACGTAAATGATTCGCCACGCCAAGGAGGAATGAAAGGTAAGAAGGAGGAAGGAAATCCTTAGGGGCAACGTAAATGATTCGCGACGCCAAGGAGGAAAGAAAGGTAGAAAGAAGGAAAGGAAATCCTTAGGGGCAACGTAAATGATTCGCCACGCCAAGGAGGAAAGAAAGGTAGGAAGAAGGAAAGGAAATCCTTAGGGGCGAAGTAAATGATTCGCCACGACAAGGAGGAATGAAAGGTAGGAAGAAGGAAAGGAAATCCTTAGGGGCAACGTAAATGATTCGCCACGCCAAGGATGAATGAAAGGTAAGAAGGGGGAAGGAAATCCTTAGGGGCAACGTAAATGATTCGCGGCGCCAAGGAGGAAAGAAAGGTAGGAAGAAGGAAAGGAAATCCTTAGGGGCAACGCAAATGATTCGCCACGCCAAGGAGGAAAGAAAGGTAGGAAGAAGGGGGAAGGAAATTCTTAGGGGCAACGTAAATGATTCGCCACGCCAAGGAGGAAAGAAAGGTAGGAAGAAGGAAAGGAAATCCTTAGGGGCAACGTAAATGATTCGCCACGCCAAGGAGGAATGAAAGGTAAGAAGGAGGAAGGAAATCCTTAGGGGCAACGTAAATCATTAGCCACGCCAAGGAGTAAAGAAAGGTAGGAAGAAGGAAAGGAAATCCTTAGGGGCAACGTAAATGATTCGCCACGCCAAGGATGAATGAAAGGTAAGAAGGAGCAAGGAAATCCTTAGGGGCAACGTAAATGATTCGCGGCGCCAAGGAGGAAAGAAAGGTAGGAAAAAGGAAAGGAAATCCTTAGGGGCAACGCAAATGATTCGCCACGCCAAGGGGGAATGAAAGGTAAGAAGGAGGAAGGAAATCATTAGGGGCAACGTAAATCATTAGCCACGCCAAGGAGGAAAGAAAGGTAGGAAGAAGGAAAGGAAATCCTCAGGGGCAACGTAAATGATTCGCCACGCCAAGGATGAATGAAAGGTAGGAAGAAGGAAAGGAAATCCTTAGGGGCAACGTAAATGATTCGCCACGCCAAGGATGAATGAAAGGTAAGAAGGAGGAAGGAAATCCTTAGGGTCAACGTAAATGATTCGCCATGCCAAGGAGGAAAGAAAGGTAGGAAGAAGGAAAGGAAAACCATAGGGGCAACGCAACTGATTCGCCACGCCAAGGAGGTAAGAAGGGTAAGAAGGAGGAAGGAAATCCTTAGGGGCAACGTAAATGATTCGCCACGCCAAGGAGGAATGAAAGGTAAGAAGGAGGAAGGAAATCTTTAGGGGCAACGTAAATGATTCGCCACGCCAAGGAGGAATGAAAGGTAAGAAGGAGGAAAGGAAATCCTTAGGGGCAACGTAAATGATTCGCCACGCCAAGGAGGAAAGAAAGGTAGGAAGAAGGAAAGGAAATCCTTAGGGGCAACGTAAATGATTCGCCACGCCAAGGAGGAAAGAAAGGTAGGAAGAAGGAAAGGAAATCCTTAGGGGCAACGTAAATGATTCGCCACGCCAAGGAGGAAAGAAAGGTAGGAAGAAGGAAAGGAAATCCTTAGGGGCAACGTAAATGATTCGCCACGCCAAGGATGAATGAAAGGTAAGAAGGAGGAAGGAAATCCTTAGGGGCAACGTAAATGATTCGCCATGCCAAGGAGGAAAGAAAGGTAGGAAGAAGGAAAGGAAATCCATAGGGGCAACGCAAATGATTCGCCACGCCAAGGAGGAAAGAAGGGTAAGAAGGAGGAAGGAAATCCTTAGGGGCAACGTAAATGATTCGCCACGCCAAGGAGGAAAGAAAGGTAAGAAGGAGGAAGGAAATCCTTAGGGGCAACGTAAATGATTCGGCACGCCAAGGAGCAAAGAAAGGTAGGAAGAAGGAAAGAAAATCCTTAGGGGCAACGTAAATGATTCGCCACGCCAAGGAGGAAAGATAGGTATGAAGAAGGAAAGGAAATCCATAGGGGCAACGTAAATGATTCGCCACGCCAAGGAGGAATGAAAGGTAAGAAGGAGGAAGGAAATCCTTAGGGGCAACGTAAATGATTCGCGACGCCAAGGAGGAAAGAAAGGTAGGAAGAAGGAAAGGAAATCCTTAGGGGCAACGTAAATGATTCGCCACGCCAAGGAAGAAAGAAAGGTAGGAAGAAGGAAAGGAAATCCATAGGGGCGAAGTAAATGATTCGCCACGACAAGGAGGAATGAAAGGTAGGAAGAAGGAAAGGAAATCCTTAGGGGCAACGTAAATGATTCGCCACGCCAAGGATGAATGAAAGGTAAGAAGGGGGAAGGAAATCCTTAGGGGCAACGTAAATGATTCGCGGCGCCAAGGAGGAAAGAAAGGTAGGAAGAAGGAAAGAAAATCCTTAGGGGCAACGCAAATGATTCGCCACGCCAAGGAGGAAAGAAAGGTAGGAAGAAGGGGGAAGGAAATTCTTAGGGGCAACGTAAATGATTCGCCACGCCAAGGAGGAAAGAAAGGTAGGAAGAAGGAAAGGAAATCCTTAGGGGCGAAGTAAATGATTCGCCACGACAAGGAGGAATGAAAGGTAGGAAGAAGGAAAGGAAATCCTTAGGGGCAACGTAAATGATTCGCCACGCCAAGGATGAATGAAAGGTAAGAAGGAGGAAGGAAATCCTTAGGGGCAACGTAAATGATTCGCCACGCCAAGGAGGAAAGAAAGGTTGGAAGAAGGAAAGGAAATCCTTAGGGGCAACGTAAATGATTCGCCACGCCAAGGATGAATGAAAGGTAAGAAGGAGGAAGGAAATCCTTAGGGGCAACGTAAATGATTCGCCATGCCAAGGAGGAAAGAAAGGTAGGAAGAAGGAAAGGAAATCCATAGGGGCAACGCAAATGATTCGCCACGCCAAGGAGGAAAGAAGGGTAAGAAGGAGGAAGGAAATCCTTAGGGGCAACGTAAATGATTCGCCACGCCAAGGAGGAAAGAAAGGTAAGAAGGAGGAAGGAAATCCTTAGGGGCAACGTAAATGATTCGGCACGCCAAGGAGCAAAGAAAGGTAGGAAGAAGGAAAGAAAATCCTTAGGGGCAACGTAAATGATTCGCCACGCCAAGGAGGAAAGATAGGTATGAAGAAGGAAAGGAAATCCATAGGGGCAACGTAAATGATTCGCCACGCCAAGGAGGAATGAAAGGTAAGAAGGAGGAAGGAAATCCTTAGGGGCAACGTAAATGATTCGCGACGCCAAGGAGGAAAGAAAGGTAGGAAGAAGGAAACGAAATCCTTAGGGGCAACGTAAATGATTCGCCACGCCAAGGAAGAAAGAAAGGTAGGAAGAAGGAAAGGAAATCCATAGGGGCGAAGTAAATGATTCGCCACGACAAGGAGGAATGAAAGGTAGGAAGAAGGAAAGGAAATCCTTAGGGGCAACGTAAATGATTCGCCACGCCAAGGATGAATGAAAGGTAAGAAGGGGGAAGGAAATCCTTAGGGGCAACGTAAATGATTCGCGGCGCCAAGGAGGAAAGAAAGGTAGGAAGAAGGAAAGAAAATCCTTAGGGGCAACGCAAATGATTCGCCACGCCAAGGAGGAAAGAAAGGTAGGAAGAAGGGGGAAGGAAATTCTTAGGGGCAACGTAAATGATTCGCCACGCCAAGGAGGAAAGAAAGGTAGGAAGAAGGAAAGGAAATCCTTAGGGGCAACGTAAATGATTCGCCACGCCAAGGAGGAAAGAAAGGTAGGAAGAAGGAAAGGAAATCCTTAGGGGCGAAGTAAATGATTCGCCACGACAAGGAGGAATGAAAGGTAGGAAGAAGGAAAGGAAATCCTTAGGGGCAACGTAAATGATTCGCCACGCCAAGGATGAATGAAAGGTAAGAAGGAGGAAGGAAATCCTTAGGGGCAACGTAAATGATTCGCCACGCCAAGGAGGAAAGAAAGGTTGGAAGAAGGAAAGGAAATCCTTAGGGGCAACGTAAATGATTCGCCACGCCAAGGAGGAAAGAAAGGTAGGAAGAAGGAAAGGAAATCCTTAGGGGCGAAGTAAATGATTCGCCACGACAAGGAGGAATGAAAGGTAGGAAGAAGGAAAGGAAATCCTTAGGGGCAACGTAAATGATTCGCCACGCCAAGGAGGAAAGAAAGGTAGGAAGAAGGAAAGGAAATCCTTAGGGGCAACGTAAATGATTCGCCACGCCAAGGAGGAATGAAAGGTAAGAAGGAGGAAGGAAATCCTTAGGGGCAACGTAAATCATTCGCCACGCCAAGGAGGAAAGAAAGGTAGGAAGAAGGAAAGGAAATCCTTAGGGGCAACGTAAATGATTCGCCACGCCAAGGAGGAAAGAAAGGTAGGAAGAAGGAAAGGAAATCCTTAGGGGCGAAGTAAATGATTCGCCACGACAAGGAGGAATGAAAGGTAGGAAGAGGGAAAGGAAATCCTTAGGGGCAACGTAAATGATTCGCCACGCCAAGGATGAATGAAAGGTAAGAAGGAGGAAGGAAATCCTTAGGGGCAACGTAAATGATTCGCCACGCCAAGGAGGAAAGAAAGGTTGGAAGAAGGAAAGGAAATCCTTAGGGGCAACGTAAATGATTCGCCACGCCAAGGAGGAAAGAAAGGTAGGAAGAAGAAAAGGAAATCCTTAGGGGCGAAGTAAATGATTCGCCACGACAAGGAGGAATGAAAGGTAGGAAGAAGGAAAGGAAATCCTTAGGGGCAACGTAAATGATTCGCCACGCCAAGGATGAATGAAAGGTAAGAAGGAGGAAGGAAATCCTTAGGGGCAACGTAAATGATTCGCCACGCCAAGGAGGAATGAAAGGTAAGAAGGAGCAAGGAAATCCTTAGGGGCAACGTAAATGATTCGCCACGCCAAGGAGGAATGAAAGGTAGGAAGAAGGAAAGGAAATCCTTAGGGGCAACGTAAATCATTAGCCACGCCAAGGAGGAAAGAAAGGTAGGAAGAAGGAAAGGAAATCCTTAGGGGCAACGTAAATGATTCGCCACGCCAAGGATGAATGAAAGGTAAGAAGGAGCAAGGAAATCCTTAGGGGCAACGTAAATGATTCGCCACGCCAAGGATGAATGAATGGTAAGAAGGAGGAAGGAAACCCTTAGAGGGGCAACGTAAATGATTCGCCACGCCAAGGAGGAAAGAAAGGTAGGAAGAAGGAAAGGAAATCCTTAGGGGCAACGTAAATGATTCGCCACGCCAAGGAGGAATGAAAGGTAAGAAGGAGGAAGGAAATCTTTAGGGGCAACGTACATGATTCGCCACGCCAAGGAGGAATGAAAGGTAAGAAGGAGGAAAGGAAATCCTTAGGGGCAACGTAAATGATTCGCCACGCCAAGGAGGAAAGAAAGGTAGGAAGAAGGAAAGGAAATCCTTAGGGGCAACGTAAATGATTCGCCACGCCAAGGAGGAAAGAAAGGTAGGGAGAAGGACAGGAAATCCTTAGGGGCAACGTAAATGATTCGCCACGCCAAGGAGGAAAGAAAGGTAGGAAGAAGGAAAGGAAATCCTTAGGGGCAACGTAAATGATTCGCCACGCCAAGGAGGAATGAAAGGTAAGAAGGAGGAAGGAAAACCTTAGGGGCAACGTAAATCATTCGCCACGCCAAGGAGGAAAGAAAGGTAAGAAGGAGGAAAGGAAATCCTTAGGGGCAACGTAAATGATTCGCCACGCCAAGGATGAATGAAAGGTAAGAAGGAGGAAGGAAATCCTTAGGGGCAACGTAAATGATTCGCCATGCCAAGGAGGAAAGAAAGGTAGGAAGAAGGAAAGGAAATCCATAGGGGCAACGTAAATGATTCGCCACGCCAAGGAGGAATGAAAGGTAAGAAGGAGGAAGGAAATCCTTAGGGGCAACGTAAATCATTAGCCACGCCAAGGAGGAAAGAAAGGTAGGAAGAAGGAAAGGAAATCCTTAGGGGCAACGTAAATGATTCGCCACGCCAAGGATGAATGAAAGGTAAGAAGGAGGAAGGAAATCCTTAGGGGCAACGTAAATGATTCGCCATGCCAAGGAGGAAAGAAAGGTAGGAAGAAGGAAAGGAAATCCATAGGGGCAACGTAAATGATTCGCCACGCCAAGGAGGAATGAAAGGTAAGAAGGAGGAAGGAAATCCTTAGGGGCAACGTAAATCATTAGCCACGCCAAGGAGGAAAGAAAGGTAGGAAGAAGGAAAGGAAATCCTTAGGGGCAACGTAAATGATTCGCCACGCCAAGGAGGAAAGAAAGGTAAGAAGGAGGAAGGAAATCCTTAGGGGCAACGTAAATGATTCGGCACGCCAAGGAGCAAAGAAAGGTAGGAAGAAGGAAAGAAAATCCTTAGGGGCAACGTAAATGATTCGCCACGCCAAGGAGGAAAGATAGGTATGAAGAAGGAAAGGAAATCCATAGGGGCAACGTAAATGATTCGCCACGCCAAGGAGGAATGAAAGGTAAGAAGGAGGAAGGAAATCCTTAGGGGCAACGTAAATGATTCGCGACGCCAAGGAGGAAAGAAAGGTAGGAAGAAGGAAAGGAAATCCTTAGGGGCAACGTAAATGATTCGCCACGCCAAGGAGGAAAGAAAGGTAGGAAGAAGGAAAGGAAATCCTTAGGGGCGAAGTAAATGATTCGCCACGACAAGGAGGAATGAAAGGTAGGAAGAGGGAAAGGAAATCCTTAGGGGCAACGTAAATGATTCGCCACGCCAAGGATGAATGAAAGGTAAGAAGGAGGAAGGAAATCCTTAGGGGCAACGTAAATGATTCGCCACGCCAAGGAGGAAAGAAAGGTTGGAAGAAGGAAAGGAAATCCTTAGGGGCAACGTAAATGATTCGCCACGCCAAGGAGGAAAGAAAGGTAGGAAGAAGAAAAGGAAATCCTTAGGGGCGAAGTAAATGATTCGCCACGACAAGGAGGAATGAAAGGTAGGAAGAAGGAAAGGAAATCCTTAGGGGCAACGTAAATGATTCGCCACGCCAAGGATGAATGAAAGGTAAGAAGGAGGAAGGAAATCCTTAGGGGCAACGTAAATGATTCGCCACGCCAAGGAGGAATGAAAGGTAAGAAGGAGCAAGGAAATCCTTAGGGGCAACGTAAATGATTCGCCACGCCAAGGAGGAAAGAAAGGTAGGAAGAAGGAAAGGAAATCCTTAGGGGCAACGTAAATGATTCGCCACGCCAAGGATGAATGAAAGGTAAGAAGGAGGAAGGAAACCCTTAGGGGCAACGTAAATGATTCGCCACGCCAAGGAAGAAAGAAAGGTAGGAAGAAGGAAAGGAAATCCTTAGGGGCAACGTAAATGATTCGCCACGCCAAGGATGAATGAAAGGTAAGAAGGAGGAAGGAAATCCTTTGGGGCAACGTAAATGATTCGCCACGCCAAGGAGGAATGAAAGGTAAGAAGGAGCAAGGAAATCATTAGGGGCAACGTAAATGATTCGCCACGCCAAGGAGGAAAGAAAGGTAGGAAGAAGGAAAGGAAATCCTTAGGGGCAACGTAAATGATTTGCCACGCCAAGGGGGAATGAAAGGTAAGAAGGAGGAAAGGAAATCCTTAGGGCCAACGTAAATGATTCGTCACGCCAAGGAGGAAAGAAAGGTAGGAAGAAGGAAAGGAAATCCTTAGGGGCAACGTAAATGATTCGCCACGCCAAGGAGGAATGAAAGGTAAGAAGGAGGAAGGAAATCCTTAGGGGCAACGTAAATCATTAGCCACGCCAAGGAGGAAAGAAAGGTAGGAAGAAGGAAAGGAAATCCTTAGGGGCAACGTAAATGATTCGCCACGCCAAGGATGAATGAAAGGTAAGAAGGAGCAAGGAAATCCTTAGGGGCAACGTAAATGATTCGCCACGCCAAGGATGAATGAATGGTAAGAAGGAGGAAGGAAACCCTTAGAGGGGCAACGTAAATGATTCGCCACGCCAAGGAGGAAAGAAAGGTAGGAAGAAGGAAAGGAAATCCTTAGGGGCAACGTAAATGATTCGCCACGCCAAGGAGGAATGAAAGGTAAGAAGGAGGAAGGAAATCTTTAGGGGCAACGTAAATGATTCGCCACGCCAAGGAGGAATGAAAGGTAAGAAGGAGGAAAGGAAATCCTTAGGGGCAACGTAAATGATTCGCCACGCCAAGGAGGAAAGAAAGGTAGGAAGAAGGAAAGGAAATCCTTAGGGGCAACGTAAATGATTCGCCACGCCAAGGAGGAAAGAAAGGTAGGGAGAAGGACAGGAAATCCTTAGGGGCAACGTAAATGATTCGCCACGCCAAGGAGGAAAGAAAGGTAGGAAGAAGGAAAGGAAATCCTTAGGGGCAACGTAAATGATTCGCCACGCCAAGGAGGAATGAAAGGTAAGAAGGAGGAAGGAAAACCTTAGGGGCAACGTAAATCATTCGCCACGCCAAGGAGGAAAGAAAGGTAAGAAGGAGGAAAGGAAATCCTTAGGGGCAACGTAAATGATTCGCCACGCCAAGGATGAATGAAAGGTAAGAAGGAGGAAGGAAATCCTTAGGGGCAACGTAAATGATTCGCCATGCCAAGGAGGAAAGAAAGGTAGGAAGAAGGAAAGGAAATCCATAGGGGCAACGTAAATGATTCGCCACGCCAAGGAGGAATGAAAGGTAAGAAGGAGGAAGGAAATCCTTAGGGGCAACGTAAATCATTAGCCACGCCAAGGAGGAAAGAAAGGTAGGAAGAAGGAAAGGAAATCCTTAGGGGCAACGTAAATGATTCGCCACGCCAAGGATGAATGAAAGGTAAGAAGGAGGAAGGAAATCCTTAGGGGCAACGTAAATGATTCGCCATGCCAAGGAGGAAAGAAAGGTAGGAAGAAGGAAAGGAAATCCATAGGGGCAACGTAAATGATTCGCCACGCCAAGGAGGAATGAAAGGTAAGAAGGAGGAAGGAAATCCTTAGGGGCAACGTAAATCATTAGCCACGCCAAGGAGGAAAGAAAGGTAGGAAGAAGGAAAGGAAATCCTTAGGGGCAACGTAAATGATTCGCCACGCCAAGGAGGAAAGAAAGGTAAGAAGGAGGAAGGAAATCCTTAGGGGCAACGTAAATGATTCGGCACGCCAAGGAGCAAAGAAAGGTAGGAAGAAGGAAAGAAAATCCTTAGGGGCAACGTAAATGATTCGCCACGCCAAGGAGGAAAGATAGGTAGGAAGAAGGAAAGGAAATCCTTAGGGGCAACGTAAATGATTCGCCACGCCAAGGAGGAAAGAAAGGTAGGAAGAAGGAAAGGAAATCCTTAGGGGCGAAGTAAATGATTCGCCACGACAAGGAGGAATGAAAGGTAGGAAGAAGGAAAGGAAATCCTTAGGGGCAACGTAAATGATTCGCCACGCCAAGGATGAATGAAAGGTAAGAAGGGGGAAGGAAATCCTTAGGGGCAACGTAAATGATTCGCGGCGCCAAGGAGGAAAGAAAGGTAGGAAGAAGGAAAGGAAATCCTTAGGGGCAACGCAAATGATTCGCCACGCCAAGGAGGAAAGAAAGGTAGGAAGAAGGGGGAAGGAAATTCTTAGGGGCAACGTAAATGATTCGCCACGCCAAGGAGGAAAGAAA
Source organism: Nomada ferruginata (assembly GCA_963583965.1). Taxonomy (NCBI): domain Eukaryota; kingdom Metazoa; phylum Arthropoda; class Insecta; order Hymenoptera; family Apidae; genus Nomada; species Nomada ferruginata. The sequence goes on from OY757218.1 coordinate 5,390,720, forward strand.
GGTAGGAAGAAGGAAAGGAAATCCTTAGGGGCAACGTAAATGATTCGCCACGCCAAGGAGGAATGAAAGGTAAGAAGGAGGAAGGAAATCCTTAGGGGCAACGTAAATCATTAGCCACGCCAAGGAGGAAAGAAAGGTAGGAAGAAGGAAAGGAAATCCTTAGGGGCAACGTAAATGATTCGCCACGCCAAGGATGAATGAAAGGTAAGAAGGAGCAAGGAAATCCTAAGGGGCAACGTAAATGATTCGCCACGCCAAGGATGAATGAAAGGTAAGAAGGAGGAAGGAAACCCTTAGAGGGGCAACGTAAATGATTCGCCACGCCAAGGAGGATAGAAAGGTAGGAAGAAGGAAAGGAAATCCTTAGGGGCAACGTAAATGATTCGCCACGCCAAGGATGAATGAAAGGTAAGAAGGGGGAAGGAAATCCTTAGGGGCAACGCAAATGATTCGCCACGCCAAGGGGGAATGAAAGGTAAGAAGGAGGAAAGGAAATCCTTAGGGCCAACGTAAATGATTCGCCACGCCAAGGAGGAAAGAAAGGTAGGAAGAAGGAAAGGAAATCCTTAGGGGCAACGTAAATGATTCGCCACGCCAAGGAGGAATGAAAGGTAAGAAGGAGGAAGGAAATCCTTAGGGGCAACGTAAATCATTAGCCACGCCAAGGAGGAAAGAAAGGTAGGAAGAAGGAAAGGAAATCCTTAGGGGCAACGTAAATGATTCGCCACGCCAAGGATGAATGAAAGGTAAGAAGGAGGAAGGAGACCCTTAGAGGGGCAACGTAAATGATTCGCCACGCCAAGGAGGAAAGAAAGGTAGGAAGAAGGAAAGGAAATCCTTAGGGGCAACGTAAATGATTCGCCACGCCAAGGATGAATGAAAGGTAAGAAGGAGGAAGGAAGTCCTTAGGGGCAACGTAAATGATTCGCCACGCCAAGGAGGATAGAAAGGTAAGAAGGAGGAAGGAAATCTTTAGGGGCAACGTAAATGATTCGCCACGCCAAGGAGGAATGAAAGGTAAGAAGGAGGAAAGGAAATCCTTAGGGGCAACGTAAATGATTCGCCACGCCAAGGAGGAAAGAAAGGTAGGAAGAAGGGAAGGAAATCCTTAGGGGCAACGTAAATGATTCGCCACGCCAAGGACGAAAGAAAGGTAGGAAGAAGGAAAGGAAATCCTTAGGGGCAACGTAAATGATTCGCCACGCCAAGGAGGAAAGAAAGGTAGGAAGAAGGAAAGGAAATCCTTAGGGGCAACGTAAATGATTCGCCACGCCAAGGAGGAATGAAAGGTAAGAAGGAGGAAGGAAATCCTTAGGGGCAACGTAAATCATTCGCCACGCCAAGGATGAATGAAAGGTAAGAAGGAGGAAGGAAATCCTTAGGGGCAACGTAAATGATTCGCCATGCCAAGGAGGAAAGAAGGGTAGGAAGAAGGAAAGGAAATCCATAGGGGCAACGCAAATGATTCGCCACGCCAAGGAGGACAGAAGGGTAAGAAGGAGGAAGGAAATCCTTAGGGGCAACGTAAATGATTCGCCACGCCAAGGAGGAAAGAAATGTAAGAAGGAGGAAGGAAATCCTTAGGGGCAACGTAAATGATTCGCCACGCAAAGGAGGAATGAAAGGTAAGAAGGAGCAAGGAAATCATTAGGGGCAACGTAAATGATTCGCCACGCCAAGGAGGAAAGAAAGGTAGGAAGAAGGAAAGGAAATCCTTAGGGGCAACGTAAATGATTTGCCACGCCAAGGGGGAATGAAAGGTAAGAAGGAGGAAAGGAAATCCTTAGGGCCAACGTAAATGATTCGCCACGCCAAGGAGGAAAGAAAGGTAGGAAGAAGGAAAGGAAATCCTTAGGGGCAACGTAAATGATTCGCCACGCCAAGGAGGAATGAAAGGTAAGAAGGAGGAAGGAAATCCTTAGGGGCAACGTAAATCATTAGCCACGCCAAGGAGGAAAGAAAGGTAGGAAGAAGGAAAGGAAATCCTTAGGGGCAACGTAAATGATTCGCCACGCCAAGGATGAAAGAAAGGTAAGAAGGAGGAAGGAAATCCTTAGGGGCAACGTAAATGATTCGCCACGCCAAGGAGGAATGAAAGGTAAGAAGGAGCAAGGAAATCCTTAGGGGCAACGTAAACGATTCGCCACGCCAAGGATGAATGAAAGGTAAGAAGGAGGAAGGAAACCCTTAGGGGCAACGTAAATGATTCGCCACGCCAAGGAGGAAAGAAAGGTAGGAAGAAGGAAAGGAAATCCTTAGGGGCAACGTAAATGATTCGCCACGCCAAGGATGAATGAAAGGTAAGAAGGAGGAAGGAAATCCTTAGGGGCAACGTAAATGATTCGCCACGCCAAGGAGGAATGAAAGGTAAGTAGGAGCAAGGAAATCCTTAGGGGCAACGTAAATGATTCGCCACGCCAAGGAGGAAAGAAAGGTAGGAAGAAGGAAAGGAAATCCTTAGGGGCAACGTAAATGATTCGCCACGCCAAGGAGGAAAGAAAGGTAGGAAGAAGGAAAGGAAATCCTTAGGGGCAACGTAAATGATTCGCCACACCAAGGAGGAAAGAAAGGTAGGAAGAAGGAAAGGAGATCCTTAGGGGCAACGTAAATGATTCGCCACGCCAAGGATGAATGAAAGGTAAGAAGGAGCAAGGAAATCCATAGGGGCAACGTAAATGATTCGCCACGCCAAGGATGAATGAAAGGTATGTAGGAGGAAAGGAAATCCTTAGGGGCAACGTAAATGATTCGCCACGCCAAGGATGAATGAAAGGTAAGAAGGAGGAAAGGAAATCCTTAGGGGCAACGTAAATGATTCGCCACGCCAAGGAGGAATGAAAGGTAAGAAGGAGGAAGGAAATCCTTAGGGGCAACGTAAATGATTCGCCACGCCAAGGAGGAAAGAAAGGTAGGAAGAAGGAAAGGAAATCCTTAGGGGCAACGTAAATGATTCGCCACACCAAGGAGGAAAGAAAGGTAGGAAGAAGGAAAGGAAATCCTTAGGGGCAACGTAAATGATTCGCCACGCCAAGGAGGAAAGAAAGGTAAGAAGGAGGAAGGAAATCTTTAGGGGCAACGTAAATGATTCGCCACGCCAAGGAGGAATGAAAGGTAAGAAGGAGGAAAGGAAATCCTTAGGGGCAACGTAAATGATTCGCCACGCCAAGGAGGAAAGAAAGGTAGGAAGAAGGAAAGGAAATCCTTAGGGGCAACGTAAATGATTCGCTACGCCAAGGAGGAAAGAAAGGTAGGAAGAAGGAAAGGAAATCCTTAGGGGCAACGTAAATGATTCGCCACGCCAAGGAGGAAAGAAAGGTAGGAAGAAGGAAAGGAAATCCTTAGGGGCAACGTAAATGATTCGCCACGCCAAGGAGGAAAGAAAGGTAGGAAGAAGGAAAGGAAATCCTTAGGGGCAACGTAAATGATTCGCCACGCCAAGGATGAATGAAAGGTAAGAAGGAGGAAGGAAATCCTTAGGGGCAACGTAAATGATTCGCCATGCCAAGGAGGAAAGAAAGGTAGGAAGAAGGAAAGGAAATCCTTAGGGGCAACGCAAATGATTCGCCACGCCAAGGAGGAAAGAAGGGTAAGAAGGAGGAAGGAAATCCTTAGGGGCAACGTAAATGATTCGCCACGCCAAGGAGGAAAGAAAGGTAAGAAGGAGGAAGGAAATCCTTAGGGGCAACGTAAATGATTCGCGACGCCAAGGAGGAAAGAAAGGTAGGAAGAAGGAAAGGAAATCCTTAGGGGCAACGCAAATGATTCGCCACGCCAAGGAGGAATGAAAGGTAAGAAGGAGGAAGGAAATCCTTAGGGGCAACGTAAATGATTCGCGACGCCAAGGAGGAAAGAAAGGTAGGAAGAAGGAAAGGAAATCCTTAGGGGCAACGCAAATGATTCGCCACGCCAAGGAGGAAAGAAAGGTAGAAAGAAGGGGGAAGGAAATTCTTAGGGGCAACGTAAATGATTCGCCACGCCAAGGAGGAAAGAAAGGTAGGAAGAAGGAAAGGAAATCCTTAGGGGCAACGTAAATGATTCGCCACGCCAAGGAGGAATGAAAGGTAAGAAGGAGCAAGGAAATCATTAGGGGCAACGTAAATGATTCGCCACGCCAAGGAGGAAAGAAAGGTAGGAAGAAGGAAAGGAAATCCTTAGGGGCAACGTAAATGATTTGCCACGCCAAGGGGGAATGAAAGGTAAGAAGGAGGAAAGGAAATCCTTAGGGCCAACGTAAATGATTCGCCACGCCAAGGAGGAAAGAAAGGTAGGAAGAAGGAAAGGAAATCCTTAGGGGCAACGTAAATGATTCGCCACGCCAAGGAGGAATGAAAGGTAAGAAGGAGGAAGGAAATCCTTAGGGGCAACGTAAATCATTAGCCACGCCAAGGAGGAAAGAAAGGTAGGAAGAAGGAAAGGAAATCCTTAGGGGCAACGTAAATGATTCGCCACGCCAAGGATGAATGAAAGGTAAGAAGGAGGAAGGAAATCCTTAGGGGCAACGTAAATGATTCGCCACGCCAAGGAGGAATGAAAGGTAAGAAGGAGCAAGGAAATCCTTAGGGGCAACGTAAACGATTCGCCACGCCAAGGATGAATGAAAGGTAAGAAGGAGGAAGGAAACCCTTAGGGGCAACGTAAATGATTCGCCACGCCAAGGAGGAAAGAAAGGTAGGAAGAAGGAAAGGAAATCCTTAGGGGCAACGTAAATGATTCGCTACGCCAAGGATGAATGAAAGGTAAGAAGGAGGAAGGAAACCCTTAGGGGCAACGTAAATGATTCGCCACGCCAAGGAGGAAAGAAAGGTAGGAAGAAGGAAAGGAAATCCTTAGGGGCAACGTAAATGATTCGCGACGCCAAGGATGAATGAAAGGTAAGAAGGAGGAAGGAAATCCTTAGGGGCAACGTAAATGATTCGCCACGCCAAGGAGGAATGAAAGGTAAGAAGGAGCAAGGAAATCCTTAGGGGCAACGTAAATGATTCGCGACGCCAAGGAGGAAAGAAAGGTAGGAAGAAGGAAAGGAAATCCTTAGGGGCAACGCAAATGATTCGCCACGCCAAGGAGGAAAGAAAGGTAGGAAGAGGGAAAGGAAATCCTTAGGGGCAACGTAAATGATTCGCCACGCCAAGGATGAATGAAAGGTAAGAAGGAGCAAGGAATTCCATAGGGGCAACGTAAATGATTCGCCACGCCAAGGATGAATGAAAGGTATGTAGGAGGAAAGGAAATCCTTAGGGGCAACGTAAATGATTCGCCACGCCAAGGATGAATGAAAGGTAAGAAGGAGGAAAGGAAATCCTTAGGGGCAACGTAAATGATTCGCCACGCCAAGGAGGAATGAAAGGTAAGAAGGAGGAAGGAAATCCTTAGGGGCAACGTAAATGATTCGCCACGCCAAGGAGGAAAGAAAGGTAGGAAGAAGGAAAGGAAATCCTTAGGGGCAACGTAAATGATTCGCCACACCAAGGAGGAAAGAAAGGTAGGAAGAAGGAAAGGAGATCCTTAGGGGCAACGTAAATGATTCGCCACGCCAAGGATGAATGAAAGGTAAGAAGGAGCAAGGAAATCCATAGGGGCAACGTAAATGATTCGCCACGCCAAGGATGAAAGAAAGGTAAGAAGGAGGAAGGAAATCCTTAGGGGCAACGTAAATGATTCGCGACGCCAAGGAGGAAAGAAAGGTAGGAAGAAGGAAAGGAAATCCTTAGGGGCAACGCAAATGATTCGCCACGCCAAGGAGGAATGAAAGGTAAGAAGGAGGAAGGAAATCCTTAGGGGCAACGTAAATGATTCGCGACGCCAAGGAGGAAAGAAAGGTAGGAAGAAGGAAAGGAAATCCTTAGGGGCAACGCAAATGATTCGCCACGCCAAGGAGGAAAGAAAGGTAGAAAGAAGGGGGAAGGAAATTCTTAGGGGCAACGTAAATGATTCGCCACGCCAAGGAGGAAAGAAAGGTAGGAAGAAGGAAAGGAAATCCTTAGGGGCAACGTAAATGATTCGCCACGCCAAGGAGGAATGAAAGGTAAGAAGGAGCAAGGAAATCATTAGGGGCAACGTAAATGATTCGCCACGCCAAGGAGGAAAGAAAGGTAGGAAGAAGGAAAGGAAATCCTTAGGGGCAACGTAAATGATTTGCCACGCCAAGGGGGAATGAAAGGTAAGAAGGAGGAAAGGAAATCCTTAGGGCCAACGTAAATGATTCGCCACGCCAAGGAGGAAAGAAAGGTAGGAAGAAGGAAAGGAAATCCTTAGGGGCAACGTAAATGATTCGCCACGCCAAGGAGGAATGAAAGGTAAGAAGGAGGAAGGAAATCCTTAGGGGCAACGTAAATCATTAGCCACGCCAAGGAGGAAAGAAAGGTAGGAAGAAGGAAAGGAAATCCTTAGGGGCAACGTAAATGATTCGCCACGCCAAGGATGAATGAAAGGTAAGAAGGAGGAAGGAAATCCTTAGGGGCAACGTAAATGATTCGCCACGCCAAGGAGGAATGAAAGGTAAGAAGGAGCAAGGAAATCCTTAGGGGCAACGTAATCGATTCGCCACGCCAAGGATGAATGAAAGGTAAGAAGGAGGAAGGAAACCCTTAGGGGCAACGTAAATGATTCGCCACGCCAAGGAGGAAAGAAAGGTAGGAAGAAGGAAAGGAAATCCTTAGGGGCAACGTAAATGATTCGCTACGCCAAGGATGAATGAAAGGTAAGAAGGAGGAAGGAAACCCTTAGGGGCAACGTAAATGATTCGCCACGCCAAGGAGGAAAGAAAGGTAGGAAGAAGGAAAGGAAATCCTTAGGGGCAACGTAAATGATTCGCGACGCCAAGGATGAATGAAAGGTAAGAAGGAGGAAGGAAATCCTTAGGGGCAACGTAAATGATTCGCCACGCCAAGGAGGAATGAAAGGTAAGAAGGAGCAAGGAAATCCTTAGGGGCAACGTAAATGATTCGCGACGCCAAGGAGGAAAGAAAGGTAGGAAGAAGGAAAGGAAATCCTTAGGGGCAACGCAAATGATTCGCCACGCCAAGGAGGAAAGAAAGGTAGGAAGAGGGAAAGGAAATCCTTAGGGGCAACGTAAATGATTCGCCACGCCAAGGAGGAAAGAAAGGTAGGAAGAGGGAAAGGAAATCCTTAGGGGCAACGTAAATGATTCGCCACGCCAAGGAGGAAAGAAAGGTAGGAAGAAGGAAAGGAAATCCTTAGGGGCAACGTAAATGATTCGCCACGCCAAAGAGGAAAGAAAGGTAGGAAGAGGGAAAGGAAATCCTTAGGGGCAACGTAAATGATTCGCCACGCCAAGGAGGAAAGAAAGGTAGGAAGAAGGAAAGGAAATCCTTAGGGGCAACGTAAATGATTCGCCACCCCAAGGAGGAAAGAAAGGTAGGAATGAGTGGAAAGGAAAAGGAAATTAACGGAAGGAGAGTATGTCCCGGTCACACAAGTTTCACTCCTAGGATGCAATATTCGCGTAGTTACGCGGGTAAAATATTATATGCTATTAGGAGAGATAGAGCTCGCTATGTTGACAATGATTATAACAAAACTCACGATATCATGGGGCGAAATACGTCCCGTCGACTGAATGCAAGGGTTCCCCAGCGCGGGATGACTTCCTTGATGAATTCGGCCTGAACGTCCCACAGTTCCTCGGTAGATAAGTCGAAATACTGCTCGATACACTCCGGGCACTAGGCTGCAGGCTGAACAACTGATATTCTTGTGGTGCAGATGGAAATGCGTAGCGATGTTTCGTACGAGCACATGTCGTGCCAGCCTCCCGGTTGGTATTCTTGTATCCGGTCTGGGGCAAGATAAGTATAGCAATCGCTGCAGAGACGGGAACCCCAATTGCTCAGGTTAATGACCTCGGCAGCGATCTTAGAACAACATGTTCAGCAACGGCTGGTATGTGACTGGGTAATCTATGGATAAGACACCGTCCCAGGAACCTTGGAACTCTTCGTCCTCTAGTTCTTCTTCCCACGTTTCGTAGGGGATCTTCATTCAATCGGAGAAATCGTAGAGTAACACGAAGGATGGTTTTCAATTCAGATTGTAGAGCAGTATGTTAATCACAAGTGCTTTATTCACTATCGACAGATCGTTGTTCACTTATTTGTAAAATACTTGTTAGACATTCGTAGCTTAAGTAATATCCGAAAGTTATTTACTGGACTACCGAGAGGTAGAACGAAGTATCGATGTTCACTGTCGCGAAGCTGCTGGACGACTGAGCGACAACTAAGTTCCTTAGTGAATTATCTGAATTTAATCGAGCAAATATTCTATGTTCCGTAATGTATTGTTTGAATTAAATCAATGAGAATATTCTATGTTCCTATTAAATTGTTACGAGCCAGGGCTGTGGGCAACGCCTAGACCGGCGATGTTGATATTACCCAAGGAATATGGTTGAGAATTTGTTAATAAGGTGCACGGACGAACCTGATGCGAAATCAGGGAGCCGCTAGGATTGATGTATGCGAGGACGAACCCGATGCGAAATCGGGGCGTCTCAGGAATAGAATCAAGCGCAGACGAACCTGGTGCGAAACCAGGGAGCCGCAGGAGGGTGAAACGTCGTGGACGAACCCGATGCGAAATCGGGGAGCCACTAGGAAAGAGTGCGCAGACGAACCCGGTGCGAAATCGGGGAGCTGCAGGAAGTTGGTTTATTCACAGACGAACCCGGTGCGAAACCGGGGAGCTGTTCGGAGGTTTGGTAGACGTACGGACGAACCTGATGCGAAATCAGGGAGCCGTAGGATACAGACGAACCTGGTGCGAAACCAGGGAGCTGTAGGATGGGTTAGGTTTCGTGGACGAACCCGATGCGAAATCGGGGAGCCACTAGGTTGGAGTAGTTACCTTGTTTTGGATAAGACGTGCGAACCAACCTGATGCGAAATCAGGGAGTCGCAGGAAATGTTAGTTTGACTCGTAAATAAATATTCGATACAACTCGAGCGGTTAAGTTGTATCTGTGGGACGTTACTACTAATATAAAGGATTACGGAGTAAAGATAGGTTTTAACGAAAATACTCGATTTAATGGTGAACAGTTTATAAGTTTATATTGCAACCAGTTGTTTGTACAAGTGTAATTGTCGCGATATAGTTAAATAGTGTGTGAATTATTACCTAAGCTGCACGGTGTTGACGCACTGGCGATGCGGGGCCTGAGATCGGTTACAAAGTATGACGAAAGAACTGCAACCGCACTATGCGGATTCTAACGGGTTAACTTTATCTGATTGGTGCCGTAAGCCCAATTCTCGTTGAAATGCAACCGACTCTGTACAAGCGTAACGCGACGTGACTACCCGCGTAGCTGTGTAGTTATGTACCGAAGATGATTGGAAACGGAGGGTTTATATAGTCCCGAAATGTATGGAGGGGTTCGTTAGAAGCCTCCATATATGGTAAGGGCACACAGTCTTCGTCGGGTCACGAATGCACCTAATCGGTCGCGATGCAGTTGGTCAATACTAAAAGGGTTAGCCGTCGTGTGGTATCGAGATAAATCTTTAGGCGTCTTCCGTTCCTACGCGAGAGCGAACGACGCGTGCGAGTGCAGCGTAGGAGAATATTATTCATACGTAACCAAATAGATAGGAATAGATCGCGAAATATTCTATGTTCTTATTGAATTAAATGAATTAAATCAACGAAAATATTCTATGTTTTTATTGAATTAAATGAATTAAATACCGACCGAATCGGAGGCGTTGTCCAGCAGCTGGCGGAGCAAATCACTGATCTGAACTGATCGTTGAACTGATGCACTGATGAAACGTTGAACTGAATACTGAATAGCTCCTCTGGTGGTGCTGGCTTATTTATAGTACGCTTCAGTGGTTCTCCGTTGGCAGGTGTTCTCAATCGGCAGGGGTTCTCAATTGGCAGGGGTTCTCAAACGGCAGTGGTTCTCAAACGGCAGGGGTTCTCAAACGGTAGTGGTTCTCAAACGGCAGCGGTTCTCAAACGGCAGTGATTCTCAAACGGCAGGGGTTCTCAACTGGCAGTGTTTCTCAACTGGCAGTGGTTATCTATTAACTCTTAAACTGGGTTTTAATTATTAGTAGACATTAATTATATAATTTTTGTGTTTCAGATCCATGGTACTGTATGTTAAACGGGTTTTTAGGAATATTATCCTCGCATAGTGAGGGAGTCGAGAGGGCGCGAATATGGACACCTTCCTTGTATGTTTAATGAATTTAAGGGACGCAAAAAGGGGATGCTTCCTCGTGTAGTGAGGGATACTCTCGGGACGCGAAAGGGGATGCTTCCTCGTGTAGTGAGGGATACTCTCGGGACGCGAAAGGGGACTAATATTGTTAGAACATATCGTGGGTTAAGTAAAGGGTTTATTTGTTGTGGTTTTGTCTGAAGTGAAAAGGAGCGAGGTAAAGAAACTAGGAAAATAAGGACGAGGTTTGAAGTTAGAATGTTTGGAGTTAGAATGTTTGCAATTAGAATGTTTGCAGTTAGGATGTTTGCTCAGTGTATGCCGGACGTTGCATAGCCACGAGGGCAGTCTAGCGTTCACATCATTGCGTATAATATATAAGAGAAGAAAGAAAAAATAAGGGCCGATCTGAGAGAAGCAGGTCGGCACGTCACAGAAGCTATTGATAAACTCGCTGAATAAGCAGGACAGAAACTTTGGGCAGGATTCATCAAATTCGGCTCAGTAAGCGCAGGAGTACAAGTGTCACGTTCCAGGTTGCGATCTGGAAGAGACACGCCGTTCAAAGACGCAGGGCTGCTGCGCTAAGAACTGAAGGGGGATTTTCGATAATTTATAGAGGGCTATTTGTTATTGCACAAATGATAAGTCCTTTCTGAATCGGGAAAGGTGTCCCAGAGTGATTTATTCAGTGACTTGGTCTCCTTAGGGAATCGGACAGTAGGAAGTCGGATAGGGGTCAAAGAGGATGGAAAGGTAGGAAGAAGGAAAGGAGATCCTTAGCGGCAACGTAAATGATTCGCCACGCCAAGAAGGAATGAAAGGTAAGGAGGAGGAAAGAAATCCTTAGGGGCAACGTAAATGATTCGCCACGCCAAAGAGGAAAGAAAGGTAGGAAGAGGGAAAGGAAATCCTTAGGGGCAACGTAAATGATTCGCCACGCCAAGGAGGAAAGAAAGGTAGGAAGAAGGAAAGGAAATCCTTAGGGGCAACGTAAATGATTCGCCACGCCAAGGAGGAATGAAAGGTAAGAAGGAGGAAGGAAATCCTTAGGGGCAACGTAAATGATTCGCCACGCCAAAGAGGATAGAAAGGTAGGAAGAGGGAAAGGAAATCCTTAGGGGCAACGTAAATGATTCGCCACGCCAAGGAGGAAAGAAAGGTAGGAATGAGAGGAAAGGAAAAGGAAATTAACGGAAGGAGAGTATGTCCCGGTCACACAAGTTTCACTCCTAGGATGCAATATTCGCGTAGTTACGCGGGTAAAATATTATATGCTATTAGGAGAGATAGAGCTCGCTATGTTGACAATGATTATAACAAAACTCACGATATCATGGGGCGAAATACGTCCCGTCGACTGAATGCAGGGGTTCACTTCCTTGATGAATTCGGCCTGAACGTCCCACAGTTCCTCGGTAGATAAGTGAAAATACTGCTCGATACACTCCGGGCACTGGGCTGCAGGCTGAACAACTGATATTCTTGAGGTGCAGTTGGTGCAGATGGAAATGTGTAGCGATGTTTCGTACGAGCACACGTCGTGCCAGCCTCCCGGCTGGTATTCTTGTATCCGGTCTGGGGCAAGATAAGTATAGCAATCGCTGTAGAGACGGGAACCCCAATTGTTCACGTTAATGGACTCGGCAGCGATCTTAGAACAACATATGTTCAGCAACGGCTGGTATGTGACTGGGTAATCTATGGGTAAGACACCGTCCCAGGGACCTTGAAACTCTTCGTCCTCTAGTTCTTCTTTCCACGTTTCGTAGGGGATCTTCATTCAATCGGAGAAATCGTAGAGTAACACGAAGGAAGGTTTTCAATTCAGATTGTAGAGCAGTATGTTAATCACAAGTGGTTTATTCACTATCGACAGATCGTTATTCACTTCTTCGTAAAATACTTGTTTGACATTCGTAGCTTAAGTAATATCCGAAAGCAATTTACTGGACTACCGAGAGGTAGAACGAAGTATCGATGTTCACTGTCGCGAAGCTGCTGGACGAATGAGCGACAACTAAGTTCCTTAGTGAATTATCTGAATTTAATCGAGCAAATATTCTATGTTCCGTAATGTATTGTTTGAATTAAATCAATGAGGATATTCTATGTTCCTATTGAATAGATAGGAATAGGTCGCAAAATATTCTATGTTCTTATTGAATTAAATACCGATCGAATCGGAGGCGTTGTCCAGCAGCAGGCGGAGCAAATCACTGATCTGAACTGATCGTTGAACTGATGCACTGATGAAACGTTGAACCGAAATGCACTGATGGAACTGAATACTGAATAGCTCCTCTGGTGGTGCTGGCTTATTTATAGTACGCTTCAGTGGTTCTCCGTTGGCAGGTGTTCTCAATCGGCAGGGGTTCTCAATTGGCAAGGGGTGCTCAATCGGCAGTGGTTCTCAGACGGCAGGGGTTCTCAAACGGTAGTAGTTCTCAAACGGCAGGGGTTCTCAAACGGCAGTGGTTCTCAAACGGCAGTGGTTCTCAAACGGCAGGGGTTCTCAAACGGTAGGGGTTCTCAACTGGCAGTGGTTATCTATTAACTCTTAAACTGGGTTTTAATTATTAGTAGACATTAATTATATAATTTTTGTGTTTCAGATCCATGGTACTGTATGTTAAACGGGTTTTTAGGAATATTATCCTCGTATAGTGAGGGACTCGAGAGGGCGCGAATATGGACAACTTCCTTGTATGTTTAATGAATTTAAGGGACGCAAAAAGGGGATGCTTCCTCGTGTAGTGAGGGATACTCTCGGGACGCGAAAGGGGATTCTTCCTCGTGTAGTGAGGGATACTCTCGGGACGCGAAAGGGGATTCTTCCTCGTGTAGTGAGGGATACTCTCGGGACGCGATAGGGGATGCTTCCTCGTGTAGTGAGGGATACTCTCGGGACGCGAAAGGGGATGCTTCCTCGTGTAGTGAGGGATACTCTCGGGACGCGAAAGGGGACTAATATTGCTAGAACATATTGTTGTGCCCGGCTATACTAATCGCGAATCAGCAATATATAAAATCTAGGTCGGATCAACGAAATCGAGCGGATGCGCTGGGAATTCGCTGATCACCGAGTCAGCAATACAAACGGGGCAATGACACCTGTGAGGCGTCGACCCTCAAAGAATATTCAAATAATAACTAAATAAGGTAATAACTAAAGAGGTTACTGTCAGCCATCGAGGTGGCAACCAGGACTGATCGTGGCAACCAGCAACAGCTCGTGAAGACCAGGCGGCTGGAGGATAAACCGAAGGAAGATTCCTGGAAGTCAATCATCCGAGGAGACCGACTGCTCCAGACGATCCTTCGCTATCCTTCCATTCGACGCCAGGAGCTAACGGAGTTCGAGCAACCAGCATACTGCCGTCCGAGCACCAGTAGCTGACAAAGAGAAGCTTAAGGAAATCCAGCAGCAGAGAAAGTACCCCAAGTGAGCGAAATGCGACAGCGACTAATATTGTAAGTGAAAATTTTTGTTGTGTAAACCAGAGTCTCGCATGTCGAACGAAGGTGAACAAGTAAAACGTTATCGACTACCTAATAGGCGAGCATTTTCAAGATCGCTAGAATCCATATTTAACGATTTTCTCACTTTTAATAGAGATTCAAATAAGTTCACACCTTCTTTCGAACCTTCTACGAACCGTAAATCCTTAGCAGCACCACACTTTAGCCTTGATACAGATTCGTCAAGCGATAGCGAAAGTTACACCCACGTAACTCAGGAAAGAGTATTCCCTCTGTGTGCGACCGATTTCAGTTTATTAGAATCAGATAATATGGCGACCAACGGTAATCAGCGAGTATTACTGTCCGCGCTTTCGCTAGTCAAAGAATTCGGCGGAGATTCAGCTAGCGAATTAACTATGTTCTTAAAATCGTGCGAAATCGCCACTGAACTAGTTCCTACGGAGGAACAACCACTTTTGTTACGAGCAATTTTAGGGACAAAACTAAAAGACAGAGCGGCTGTCGAACTAGAAAATCGGGAAATTGAAAATTTCGAAGAATTAAAAACGCTACTTACATCATTATTTACGGAAAAGCGATCGTTATGTTCGGTTCAGACTGAATTCAACGCGTGTAGGCAAAGAGACAATGAGAATGTCAGGTCATACGCAACAATATTAGAGCAACTGACAGTAGAACTAGCGCAGTTAATTACCAAACCAGGAAATACTAACGCAGTAAATAAGGCATTAATAGAGTCTGTGGACGAACAGGCTCTAAACATTTTTAGTACAGGGTTAAGAGACAAACTAAGAGTTATCATAAGATCTCGGAAGTACGATTCCCTTCGAGCTGCTATATCCGCGGCTATCGAAGAGGAACAGGCGTTAGGGCTATATAATGCGCGTAGTTTTGGAAGTTCGGGAAGTTCCGGCTACTCTAAGGGAAGACTAGGGCAAAGACATAACGTTCCGCAATGCGAAAGATGTCATAGACAAGGGCATCTCGCGAAGAATTGCTACGCACGCTTAAGCGTACCTAGACCGGAATCACAGTCAAATCGTTCCCCGTTTGACCGCCAAAGCTTTGGAGTCAAGCGAGAGGTACGGCACTCGACATTAGTTTGCAATTATTGCAAAAGACCCGGGCATCTTCAACGCGATTGCAGAACGTTGATGCGAAATAATGACAGTAACAACCAATTCAGACGGAACACACAACTATACAATAACCGACGTGAGGAAGCTAGACCGAACCGTCAGGACCTAGACGACCGAACGAACCTTGACCAGTACCGAGTAAACTGTACTGCTGGTACCAACTCTAAAAACATAGTAGAGATCGAAGCTAAAGAAATCATATATTCCAGCGTCCGTATGTTAGTTGACACGGGAGCAGATGTTACTCTTCTCAAGTTTAGTGCACTCAGTGGGAAGGTGCGTACGACCCCAGAGGTAATAACGCTGAGGGGCATCGGAGGCACCGAAAGCCCTACATTTGTAGAATAGATCTGCACGTCAAAGTAGGGAACCGGTTCATTAAGCATCCTTGCCATGTCGTCAGGGACGATTTCCCGATACAGGCCGACGGTATTTTAGGATACGATTTCATAACCAAGTATCAAGCAACAATTAAACCCGGATATTACGTGGAAATTTTAAGCACATTTTGGCCATTGATTCGGAATGCGACGATCATTTTACCGCCGCGCACAGAGACCATTATAAACGCGTTTACGTCCAATCGCGGACAGGGGATAATAGAAAAACGGCTAGTAGAACCAGGCGTTTACATAGGGAATTGTTTAACCAGGGCCGACCAGGGTACCTGCCCGGTTCCTGTAGTAAATTTGACCACTCAGGCAATACAATTACATCCTCCGACGGTGCAACTCGAGACCCTCGCAACAACACTAGACGGCGACACGACTGATAACGAAGCTAACCTTGCCCACGTCAGCGCGCGAACTTGTGACGTCCGGGCGTTGACCGGCAGGGATAGAATGGAATCGCTGCGAGACAGTATTAAGACAGAACATTTGAACAAGGAGAAAGAAACAAGTTTAATGGAACTATGCGAAAAGTACAACGAAATTTTCTATGAAGAAGGAGATAGGTTAGGATTCACAGATAAAGTCAAGCATAAAATACGTTTGATTCCTGGCGCGAAACCAGTAAATCTAAAACCATATAGACTACCCCAAGTTCACAAAGACGAAGTAGATAGACAGGTAAAGGGAATGATGGAGCAGGGAATAATAAAGCCAAGTACAAGTGAATGGAACGCCCCTTTATTAGTGGTACCCAAAAAATCCGACGGAACAAACAAAAAACGATACCGAGTCGTAGTAGATTTTCGGAAGTTAAACGAAATAACTATAGGGGATTCATTCCCTCTACCTAACATCACTGAAATTCTCGACCAGCTAGGCGGAGCAAAATATTTCTCGACCTTAGATTTAGTGTCAGGATTCCACCAGATTGACATGGAGCCGGAGGATCGCGAGAAAACAGCTTTCTCCACCCCTTACGGTCATTTTGAGTTCAAGCGTGTGCCATTTGGCCTTAAAGGTGCTCCTCCTACTTTCCAAAGAGCAATGGAAGCGTTATTAGGAGGATTGCGCGGTATCAAGTGTTTCGTGTATATCGACGATATAGTGGTTCATGGTTGTTCACTCCAAGAGCATCAGGACAGGTTAACCCAAATATTTGAAAGAATAAAGAATAGTGGCCTAAAATTGCAACCAAACAAATGCCAATTCCTGCGCAAGGAAACTATTTATCTAGGGCATGTCATGACCGAAGAAGGTATTAAGCCGGACCCGTCGAAGCTAGAGTCAGTTATCAGTTTTCCGATGCCTCAAAAGGTTAAGGATGTCCAATCTTTCCTTGGTTTAGCGGGCTATTACAGAAAATTCATCGACAATTTTTCTAGTATTGCAAAACCACTCACGCACCTACTTAAAAAGGATGCGGATTTCCGTTGGACTGATCAAGAGCAAGAAGCTTTTGAGATTTTAAAGGATAAACTAACTTCAGCCCCACTCTTGCAATATCCGGATTTTTCAAAACCATTTACCCTAACAACAGATGCATCCGGTAAAGCAGTAGGCGCGGTATTATCCCAGCAAAATAAGGGAAAGGACCTACCTATAGCTTATGCAAGTAGAGTACTTAATAAAGCTGAACTAAATTACAGCACAACAGAAAAAGAGTTATTGGCAATTGTTTGGGCAACGCAACAGTTCCGCCCCTATTTATACGGTACTAAATTCACAATAGTGACGGACCATAAACCTCTTACGTGGTTGTTTAATGTCAAAGACCCAGGCTCCAGGTTAATCAGATGGAGACTGAAACTAGAAGAATACGAATACGACATTCAATACAAGGAAGGATAGGAAAATAAGAACGCTGACGCTCTTAGCAGAATGTTTATTATCAAACGCGGTCGTGGACGGCCACGGAAAATAACGCGCGAACAACTAGTAAATGACACGACAGCTGACGCTGACAAGGACGTTACTGATACGGTCAATGAACGAACAGCTGAATCAGACTCGGAAGTAGCAACGGAGACAGAAAAGGACACGTATACGGAAGACGCAAAGAAACGAATTTTATACGAGTATCACGAAGCGCCGTTAGGCGGTCATCTAGGTATAAAACGCACGCTAAACCGTATACAACTAAAACACACATGGCCGGGTATAAGTAAAGATGTAGAAAATTACATTGCTAAGTGCGAGAAGTGTCAAAAGAACAAGCTGAGTAAAAGAAACAAAGCGCCCATGATTATAACAGACACTCCGGCAACACCCTTCGAAAAATGTGCCTTGGATATAGTGGGACCTTTACCCGAAACTAATAACCGCCATAAATATATACTAACCTTCCAAGATCTACTAACCAAGTTCAGCAAAGCGATAGCCCTGCCGGACCAAGAAGCAAAGACAGTGGCTAAAGCATTTGTGACAACTATAATTTGCGAGTACGGAATACCTAGAAAGTTGCTAACTGACCAAGGGACCAATTTCCGGAGCCAAGTATTCAAGGATACGTGTAAGCTGCTTAGAATAGTCAAAATCCAAAACAATGCGTATCATCCAGAGTCGAACGGTGCACTGGAACGAAGCCACAGAACATTGGCAGAATATTTAAAAAAATTCATCGAAGAGGACCAGACAAATTGGGATCAATGGCTCCCCTACGCAATGTTCACTTATAATACCACACCTCATACAGCAACTGGATATACTCCGTACCAACTTGTATTTGGAAGACAGGCAGAGCGTCCGACCTCACTATCACTCGCTCCGCAGATTGACTATACCTATGATCGCTACGCCAACGAGTTGAAACAAAGATTGTGTTCAACAAACGCAATAGCTCGTGATACTCTACATAATAACCAACTACGAACCAAGCTACAGTACTATAAGACTACAACTGAAATCAGCTTTAAAACAGGTGACCACGTATTACTACGAGACGACACTCTCAGACGGGGTCGGGCAAAAAAATTAACTCCAAATTAGGTGGGACCCTACACAGTAATACAAACACACACTAACGAAAACTATACAATTAAAAAAGGACGCCGAGCCCTAAGAGTTCACGCGAGTCGTTTAAAACATTTTGTAGATTAGTCAACCACACAAATCACATTAATCAAAGACTCTGGTATTATGATAATTAGAGTCAAATGTATAATATCTACGTCAGAACCTTGTACCACGCTACGTTATGTATATCTCATAGATCATAAGTTATATTATAATCAAAACTGTATTATATTGTATTTAACCAGCAATCATTGTAAGCGCACTCTCTCCAGGGGGGGGGATGTTGTGCCCGGCTATACTAATCGCGAATCAGCAACATATAAAATCTAGGTCGGATCAACGAAATCGAGCGGATGCGCTGGGAATTCGCTGATCACCGAGTCAGCAATACAAACGGGGCAATGACACCTGTGAGGCGTCGACCCTCAAAGAATATTCAGCGAATTCCTCCAGCGCCACAATATAAAAGCACGGGCAAATCGCCCGGCATCATCTTTTGATCAAACCATTTAGGCCGTCACTTTCAAAAACCTGCTGTACCTAAGCTAATAAATCTCTTGTCTTCACTTGAACACCGGTGAATACTAATTCTTCAATCGCTCCCGCACCCACGACATCCCGCAAAAACAACAAGTGCTAACAGTGGCACAACCATATCGTGGGTAAAGTAAAGGGTTTATTTGTTGTGGTTTTGTCTGAAGTGAAAAGCAGCGAGGTAAAGAAACTAGGAAAATAAGGACTAGGTTTGAAGTTAGAATGTTTGGAGTTAGAATGTTTGCAATTAGAATGTTTGGGATTAGAATGTTTGGAATTAGAATGTTTGGAATTAGAATGTTTGCAGTTAGGATGTTTGCTCAGTGTATGCCGGACGTTGCATAGACGCGAGGGCAGTCTAGCGTTCACATCATAGCGTATAATATATAAGAGAAGAAAGAAAAAATAAGGGCCAATCTGAGAGAAGCAGGTCGGCACGTCACAGAAGCTATTGATAAAATCGCTGAATCCGCAGGACAGAAACTTTGGGCAGGATTCATCAAACTCGGCTCAGAAAGCGCAGGAGTACTAGTGTCACGTTCCAGGTTGCGATCTGGAAGAGACACGCCGTTCAAAGACGCAGGGCTGCTGCGCTAAGAACTAAAGGGGTATTTTCGATATTTTATAGAGGGCTATTTGTTATTGCACAAATGATAAGTCCTTTCTGAATCGGGAAAGGTGTCCCAGAGTAATTTATTCAGTGACTTGGTCTCCTTAGGGAATCGGACAGTAGGAAGTCGGATAGGGGTCAAAGAGGATGGAAAGGTAGGAAGAAGGAAAGGAGATCCTTAGGGGCAACGTAAATGATTCGCCACGCCAAGGAGGAATGAAAGGTAAGAAGGAGGAAAGGAAATCCTTAGGGGCAACGTAAATGATTCGCCACGCCAAGGAGGAAAGAAACGTAGGAAGAAGGAAAGGAAATCCTTAGGGGCAACGTAAATGATTCGCCACGCCAAGGAGGAATGAAAGGTAAGAAGGAGGAAGGAAATCCTTAGGGGCAACGTAAATGATTCGCCACGCCAAGGAGGAAAGAATGGTAGGAAGAAGGAAAGGAAATCCTTAGGGGCAACGTAAATGATTCGCCACGCCAAGGAGGAATGAAAGGTAAGAAGGAAGAAAGGAAATCCTTAGGGGCAACGTAAATGATCCGCCACGCCAAGGAGGAAAGAAAGGTAGAAAGAAGGAAAGGAAATCCTTAGGGGCAACGTAAATGATTCGCCACGCCAAGGAGGAAATAAAGGTAGGAAGAAGGAAAGGAAATCCTTAGGGGCAACGTAAATGATTCGCCACGCCAAGGAGGAATGAAAGGTAAGAAGGGGGAAAGGAAATCCTTAGGGGCAACGTAAATGATTCGCCACGCCAAGGAGGAAAGAAAGGTAGGAAGAAGGAAAGGAAATCCTTAGGGGCAACGTAAATGATTCGCCACGCCAAGGAGGAAAGAAAGGTCGGAAGAAGGAAAGGAAATCCTTAGGGGCAACGTAAATGATTCGCCACGCCAAGGAGGAATGAAATCCTTAGGGGCAACGTAAATGATTCGCCACGCCAAGGAGGAAAGAAAGGTAGGAAGAAGGAAAGGAAATCCTTAGGGGCAACGTAAATGATTCGCCACGCCAAGGAGGAATGAAATCCTTAGGGGCAACGTAAATGATTCGCCACGCCATGGAGGAAAGAAAGGTAGGAATGAGAGGAAAGGAAAAGGAAATTAACGGAAGCAGAGTATGTCCCGGTCACACAAGTTTCACTCTTAGGATGCAATATTCGCGTAGTTACGCGGGTAAAATATTATATGCTATTAGGAGAGATAGAGCTCGCTATGTTGACAATGATTATAAAAAAACTCACGATATCATGGGGCGAAATACGTCCTGTCGACTGAATGCAAGGGTTCACCAGCGCGTGATGACTTCCTTGATGAATTCGGCCTGAACGTCCCACAGTTCCTCGGTAGATAAGTCGAAATACTGCTCGATACACTCCGGGCACTGGGCTGCAGGCTGAACAACTGATATTCTTGAGGTGCAGTTGGTGCAGATGGAAATGCGTAGCGATGTTTCGTACGAGCACATGTCGTGCCAGCCTCCCGGCTGGTATTCTTGTATCCGATCTGGGGCAAGATAAGTATAGCAATCGCTGCAGAGACGGGAACCCCAATTGTTCAGGTTAATGACCTCGGCAGCGATCTTAGAACAACATATGTTCAGCAACGGCTGGTATGTGACTGGGTAATCTATGGGTAAGACACCATCCCAGGGACCTTGGGACTCTTCGTCCTCTAGTTCTTCTTCCCACGTTTCGTAGGGGATCTTCATTCAATCGGAGAAATCGTAGAGTAACACGAAGGAAGGTTTTCAATTCAGATTGTAGAGCAGTATGTTAATCACAAGTGGTTTATTCACTATCGACAGATCGTTGTTCACTTATTCGTAAAATACTTGTTTGACATTCGTAGCTTAAGTAACATCCGAAAGTAATTTACTGGACTACCGAGAGGTAGAACGAAGTATCGATGCTCACTGTCGCGAAGCTGTTGGACGACTGAGCGACAACTAAGTTCCTTAGTGAATTATCTGAATTTAATCGAGCAAATATTCTATGTTCTTATTGAAGTAAATGAATTAAATACCGATCGAATCGGAGGCGTTGTCCAGCAGCAGGCGGAGCAAATCACTGATCTGAACTGATCGTTGAACTGATGCACTGATGAAACGTTGAACGGAAATGCACTGATGGAACTGAATACTGAATAGCTCCTCTGGTGGTGCTGGCTTATTTATAGTACGCTTCAGTGGTTCTCCGTTGGCAGGTGTTCTCAATCGGCAGGGGTTCTCAATTGGCAGGGGTTCTCAAACGGCAGTGGATCTCAAACGGCAGGGGTTCTCAAACGGCAGGGGTTCTCAACTGTCAGTGTTTCTCAACTGGCAGTGGTTATCTATTAACTCTTAAACTGGGTTTTAATTATTAGTAGACATTAATTATATAATTTTTGTGTTTCAGATCCATGGTACTGTATGTTAAACGGGTTTTTAGGAATATTATCCTCGTATAGTGAGGGACTCGAGAGGTCGCGAATATGGACAACTTCCTTGTATGTTTAATGAATTTAAGGGACGCAAAAAGGGGATGCTTCCTCGTGTTGTTACGTATGGATAATACTCTCTTACGCTCCGCTCGCACGCATCGTTCGCTCTCGCGTAAGAACGGAAGACGCCTAAGGATTTAGGTCGACACCACACGACGGTTAACCCTTTTAGAATCGACCAACTGCATCGCGACCGATTAGGTACATTCGTGACCTGACGAAGACTCTGCGCTCTTACCTTTTATGGAGGTTCCTAATTAGCCCCTCCATACATTTCGGGACTATACAGGGTGTCTCTTAACTCCTGTCCTTCCCGGAAATGGGGGGTAGCTGGGGTGATTCTGAACAACTTTTTCCTTGACCAACATGTGGTTTGCAGCTTCATTTTTAAGTTATTAACGAAAAACACTGGCCAATGAGAGCGCTCGCCAGGCGGCCGATGGCGCGCGCTCAGGCACGAACCTATCAGCTATCGCGATGGGGGGGCATCGAGGGTACCGACGGAAGCGTGCGGAAAATGTTACATCGTCATAACTAAGAATAATGTGGAATAATTTGTTATTCATGAATAACAAATAAACTAATAAGTCGTTTAAGAACAGTGTCCGATACGTTCATTCATTATCCGAAAGGAATAAACTGTTTTATTACTTATTGAAACAATATCTTTTTAACAGCACGTTTTCAGGTGAATAAATTATGTTTTCAGAAAAACGATTTGCACAACTAATGTTAGAAAAAGCTAGTTAAACTTACCCATTCGTCCACGAATTAACTTGCTTAACGTGTGCGAATCCTGACCGAGGCAACGTTCAACAGCTGATGTTACGGCTGGGTTAGTATCCTTGCATGATCACTTCACTTCACGATAACTTCACTTCACGGTCACTTGCACTTGCTACTGTGAAATTTGGGTATAGTTAAAAACAATTTATTCTTCGTACGTTTAAACATTTAGTAATATTCTGCGGTTGCACGATTCACGTTTCTCGTTCGGTTAGCAGAACGACTCTGCCAGCTGAAACATTCGCACTCGCTTCCACACGCACACGCACACACACTGTCTCCAAATTTAGTGGAAATCGGCGGCAGATACCGATCACACAGGGCAGCATCGGCCCCTGCGTAGTGTGCGTCGCAGTGTAAGCGTTGGCACTACAATGTTATCCACAATTAAAGAACATGTGCGTGTGCGTGTGGAATCGAGTGCGACGTTTTAGCTGGCGGAGTCGTTCTGCTAGCCGAACGGACAACATGAATCGTAAAAACGCAAACTATTACGAAATGTTTAAACGTAAGAAAAATAAATCGGTTTCAAATATTCCCACATTTCACAGTGGCAAGTGATAGTATCCGTGAAGTTAAGTGATCTTGAAGTGAATTCACCGTGAGTGTAGTGAGTTCACCGACCCGGCCGGTGTCATCAGCTGTTGAGCGTTGCCTAGGTCAGGATTCGCACAATGTTTACCAGATTAATTCGTAGAGGAATGGGTAAGTTAACCAGCTTTTTCTAACATTAGTTCTGCAAATCGTTTTTCTTGAAACATAATTTATCCACCTAAAAACGTGCTGTTAAATAAAATATTTTTTTCATAAGTAATAAAACAGTTTATTCCTTTCGGATAAAGAATAAACGTATCGAACACGGTTATTAAACGACTTATTAGTTTCACAAGTATAAACGAATTATTCCACATTATTCTTAATTAAGACGATGTAACATTTGCCGCACGCTTCCGTCGGTGCCCTCGACGCCCCCCCATCGCGATAGCTGATAGGTTCGTGCCTGAGCGCGCGCCATCGGCCGCGTGGCGGGCGCTCTCATTGGCCAGTGTTTTTCGTTAATAACTTAAAAATGAAGCTGCAAACCACATGTTGGTCAAGGAAAAAGTTGTTCAGAATCACCCCAGCTACCCCCCATTTCCGGGAAGGACAGGAGTTAAGAGACACCCTGTATAAACCCTCCGTTTCTAATCATCTTCGGTTCATAACTACACAGCTACGCACATAGTCACGTCGCGTTACGCTTGTACAGAGTCGGTTGCATTTCAACGAGAGTTGGGCTTACGGCACCAATCAGATAAAGTTAACCCGTTAGAATCCGCATAGTCCGGTTGAAGTTCTTTCGGCATACTTTGTAACCGATCTCAGGCCCCGCATCGCCAGTGCGTCAACACCGTGCAGCTTAGGTAATAATTCACACAGTATTTAACTATATCGCGACAATTACACTTGTACCAACAACTGGTTGCAATCTAAACTTATAAACTGTTCACCATTAAATCGAGTAGATTCGTTAAAACCTATCTTTACTCCGTAATCCTATATATTAGTAGTAACGTCCCACAGATACAACTTAACCGCTCGAGTTGTATCGATTATTTATTTACGAGTCAAACTAACTTTTCCTGCGTCTTCCTGATTTCGCATCAGGTTCGTTCGCACGCCTTATCCAAAACAAGATAGCTACTCCAACCTAGTGGCTGCCGGATTTCGCATCGGGTTCGTCCACGAAACCTAACCCATCCTACAGCTCCCTGGTTTCGAACCAGGTTCGTCTGTATCCTATGGCTCCCTGATTTCGCATCAGGTTCGTCCGTACGTTTACCAAACCTCCGAACAGCTCCTTGGTTTCGCACCGGGTTCGTCTGTGAATAAGCCAACCTCCTGCAGCTCCCCGGTTTCGCACCGGGTTCGTCTGCGCACTCTTTCCTAGTGGCTCCCCGATTTCGCATCGGGTTCATCCACGACGTTTCACCCTCCTGCAGCTCCCTGGTTTCGTACCAGGTTCGTCCGCGCTTGATTCTATTCCTGAGGCTCCCCGATTTCGCATCGGGTTCGACCTCGCATACATCAATCCCAGCGGCTCCCTGATTTCGCATCAGGTTCGTCCGTGCACCTTACTAATAAATTCTCAACCATATTCCTTGGGTAATATAAACATCGCCGGTCTAGGCGTTGCCCGCAGCCCTGGCTCGTAACAAACTGGTGACAGCGGTGGGATACTGCTAATTTGGAATTACCGTAAATTTTGGTTTTTAAAAAATACGTTCTATTACTCGTAGGTGAACATTTTACAATATACTAGTTTTGTCTAGTTAGTTACTTTAGTAATTTTCAAAATGGCAAATCCACAAGCGAACGTCTCTGCTAGTGAGATCCTGAACTTGACAGCTTCGATTGCTAATACAATGACACTCTTAACGCAACGGACGTGTATGCAGAATATCACTTTGTCCATTCCGACTTTTGACGGAGAAAAGCCATCGTTGACGCACTTTGCACAACATGTAGAAAACGGGTTAACTTTGATTCCTGAGGGTACGGAAGCGGAGTATCTTGCCATTGTTTTAACTAAACTCATCGGGCCAGCACGTAGATGCACGATAGAGCATAAATTCGACTCTGTTAAGGCATTAATGAAACACTTAAAAAAGAGATTCGCGCCTGGTGGAGATTTGTCGTATTTTCAAGTTGAAATCGCGAAACTACGTATTCGCGAAGGTGAAAGTATTCGACGATACGTCGATAGAACGAGTCATCTTGTTTATTGTACGCGCGGAGCTATCCGGGAAAGATATCTGGATCACGCTGAAGAATTCGTCAAAGAAATGGAGAAGGACGTCAAAGAAAACTTCATCGATGGTTTACCGGATCGAATTTCCTGGAAAGTGTCGGCACAACTTCAAGATTCGGAAACGCTTGAACAGGCTTACGACGCCGTGCTGCATATTGACAGGAAGTTAAGTAATTGACAACGGTCGCCATCCAGAGAATCACCTTCTAGATGGTCACGCCGAGATCGTTATGATCGGGATTATCGTAATCACGACCGCGAAGTATCGTATCCACTGTCTCCGAACAGATATGATCGGTTCAGGGAACGACCAACAAGAACATCTGAATTTGAAGAGGAACGAGAGAGGCAAGGACGTACGACGGCCTGGACTTTACGACAAAGGACCCCCTCGAGATCCCCTTCTAATCATCGCGATTCATCAGTAGATGATCGAGATAAAAAAAATTCAATTCTTAAGAATCCTGACAAAAATCGTAAGTCTGATTTATATTGTTGGCATTGTGGCATTGCTGGACATGACGGGAAGTCATGTAGGAATCGTCCGCGCAGTCCGCATTATCGCCGGGATTCACGGGATTCATCCGTTGAATCAAGCAATACTTTAAACTTCAATCGCGCTCAACGTACAGGCGACACGATGAGCGGAAACGAGGAAGATCGCCGAAGGAAAATCCGATTCAGCGACGAGAAGAAAGAAGACTCATCAAGGAAGCACCTGCACCAAGAATCAAGATCAAGGTACCGGAATTGGAATCAGGAACGGGAGAATTCTTAATTGATGGTGGAGCAGCTGTTAATCTGGTGGTTATCCATCGACGTACTCGAAAAAACAGCAGAAATAATTTCAAGAGAAGAAATTGAGTTGACAGGACTCACTACAACGCCGATTCACACCCCTGGAACTACAATTTTACACATCCACGGATCTCCAGCATTTTTCTATGTGGTGAAAAATCTTGCAATAGACGCAGATGGACTTATCGGAAGCCCGTTTTTAAAACAGGAAGAAGCTGAAATTTCCTACTATCATGGAACCTTAACATTAAAAAATAAACCGATCCGACCATTACGTTTTTCAAATTATCAAGATTTACCTCAACAAATTAAAGAGCCGCAGACAGCTACAAAATATTGTATCAAACCTAGAACATCGCAACAGATTGCTGTAAGAGTAGCAAATGTGAAGATGAAGGAAGGATATTTACCACGCATAAAAACCCACGAACATCTTTACATAGGGGAAGCAGTCGTGACCAACAACGACGGAAAGTGTCACGTTATGGCGATAAACACCAGTGAAGAAGCAATTGAAGTAGAGATAGAGCCTCAGTTATTGGAGCCCTATGATATCTTGAGTTCATCAGGTGAAGATTCTTACCCAGAAACCGAGCACCCGTCGAGCTTCAAGATTAGGAAGGACAGGATACATGGAATTCTTCAAACTCTCAATTTAAACCATTTAAATAAGGAGGAACGGAATTTCGTGACAGATTTAGTGGAAGAATTTCCTGATCGATTTTTCCTTCCAGGAGATAAACTCGGGAAGGCTCGTGACTTTAATCATTCTATTCATACAACTAATGATATTCCAATTAGTACCAGGCAATATCGTTATCCGCCTGTACATCAAAAAGAAATTCAAAAACAGATCAGTACTATGCTATCTGCAGGCATAATTGATCACTCTAAATCTCCGTATAATTCACCATTATGGATTGTTCCAAAGAAAGCAGACGCACAGGGAGTTAAACGCTGGCGTTTGGTAATAGATTTCCGTGCACTCAACGAAAAAACAATTTCCGATAAATACCCATTACCTCAAATCACGGAAATTTTAGACCGATTAGGAGGAGCTAAATACTTATCAGTTTTTGATCTCGCATGTGGTTTTCATCAGATAGCAATGGATCCGAAAGATAAACCGAAAACTGCTTTTACAACCCCGAATGGACATTACGAATTTTCTCGAATGCCTTTCGGATTGAAGAACGCACCACCCACTTTTCAACGCCTTATGGAAAAAGTACTCACTGGACTTCAAGGGACAGATCTTTTTGTTTATTTGGACGACATAGTAGTATACGCTTCATCGTTACAAGAACACAACATTAAAGTTAAAAAATTATTGTACCGCCTTAAAGCTCATGGATTAACCCTTCAGACCAATAAATGTGAATTTCTACGGAAGGAAGTTGCATACCTCGGACACATTATATCAAAAGACGGAGTCAGACCTGACCCTAGGAAATTAAAATCCGTTCAGGATTTTCCTACACCTACTACACAGAAGAATATTCAACAATTCCTAGGACTTGTGGGATATTACCGAAGATTCGTACCTAATTTCACCTTAATAGCAAAACCTCTAATTAACCTGTTAGGGAAAGGTATCAAATTCAAGTGGACAGAAGAACAAGATCAAGCCTTCAACAATTACGCAGCGAATTGTGCCAGCAACCCATTCTACAATATCCAGATTTTGATAAAACATTCATCGTTACAACAGATGCATCCGAATATGCAATTGGAGCCGTGCTCAGTCAAGGGGAGATAGGAAATGATCTACGGATTGCGTACGCGTCCCGCAGCTTAAATAAACCTGAGAAAAATTATTCAGCTACAGAAAAGGAATGTTTAGCAATGGTTTACGCCGTAAGATACTTCAGGCCTTACATTTATGGAACTAAATTCACACTCGTTACAGATCATAGACCGTTAGTTTGGTTACATCCTGTTAAAGATCCGACTTCTAGACTCATGAAATGGAAACTGAGACTCTTAGAATACGAGTATCAAGTCGTTCATAAAGCCGGAAAAACGAATAAAAACGCAGACGCTTTGTCGCGTAACCCCGTATCAGTTTGTTTACCATTGATGCCACGAGAATGCAGAGATTCCGAATTCAAAATACAGATACCTAAAATAGATCCTAATACTGATTCAATTGGACAACGTGTTAGACAGTCGCGACGAGATAGAGAAACCCGACCCAAGTGTCGGGATAGCAGCAGCTCCGACGAAACAGAACAGGCCGCATATGGAAAGGTCCAACATTCGCCGATTATAGACAGAAATCGATCGTTTCCGAGCCTGTCTCAGAAGATATCGATGCCACATGAGCGCCTGGAAACTATAAACAGTTTTGTACCAGCAGCAAATTCTACTCGAATTTTGCCTTCACACGAAGACCAGACCCTACACGACGATTCATTATCTTCTGGAGAACCACTCGAAGACACTGTAATAAAGAATACAAATAATGGTCGCCAGGACTTGTTTAGTACACCGCAAGGGTTGACACCAATGCCAAGTGTAGTTTTACAAGCCCCAGCAAACCAGCTACCTGCAAAGACCCTTGCCGAAGCAAGTGTTATACGATCACCCGATAACGGTTCGACTCGACATGATTTGCTGGACTATACGCTCGACCCTTATCCATTCATCGCCTCGGATTTGGAAGAAACGTCTGATGAAGATGATCTGGAGGAGGCGATATCTGCACAGCTGCATAAAATTACTGTCTCACCGAACACCCTCACAGCTGAAGAAGGACACTGTGTACATTTTATATCTGCCGACTGTAATTTACAAACCAACGTTGGAAAACTGTTAGTGGACACCGACACAATAAATAAACAAGAACTTCTCGCAAAACGACCAGAAAAAGGACATATAGTAACTTTGGATAATGGATTGTATAAATCATTCAGCATAGTAGTCTCCGACAATTTTTACGATAACGTTAAAAAATCAGACGTTCTCACGGGTTTGAAAATTCTTAGAGACACCTTAAGTCAACAACATATCAAATCATTCCGAATATCAGCAACTGGAGATTTCCATAAACTACCGGTCAACGAATTGTTCAAGATGTTAAAGAAGTTTTCACTGGAACAGCACAGCAAATTATTGTTTGCAATTGTATCATCACTACACCATCCATAGAAGACAGAGAAGAAATAATCCGCGAAGCTCATGATAGTTTAATTGGAGGACACAAAGGAATCACGAAGACTTATAAACGCATCCGATCGAAATTCCATTGGCCGCAAATGCGCAACGAAATTCAAAATTACATACGAAGATGTCAAAGTTGCCAAGAACAAAAATTAGTTCGAGCAAAAACTCGTCAGCCAATGTTAATTACCGACACACCTATGGGACCATTTGATAAAATAGCTTTAGATACAGTAGAACCTTTGCCAATCACACCTAGTGGAAATAGATACATTCTCACTATGCAAGATAATTTAACTAAATATTGCATGGCAGTAGCAATACCGAATATTCGAGCTGCTACTATTGCGGATGCTTTTGCAAGATATTTCATCGCAATCTATGGTACACCTCGCGCAATATTGACAGACAAAGGAACTAGTTTCATTGGAAACCTCATGACAAATTTGTCCGAAATATTTAAAATCAAGCAAATTACAACTTCGGGATACCGACCGCAAACCAACGGATCATTGGAGCGAAGCCACATCGTACTCACCGAATACCTCAAGCATTACATGGATAGTTATGAAGATTGGGATTTATTAATACCCTTTGCAATGTTTTCTTACAACACATCTGTACATGAAGCAACAAATTTCACTCCATACGAATTAATTTTTGGAAAACCAGCCCGAGAACCAAGTTCATTTTCAACTGATGAAAAATTAGAATCATACGGAGATTACTTAACAGAATTAATTACACATATGACCAACATCCGTAATCTAGCCTCAGATAATTTAGACAAAGCAAAAGTCCGATCGAAAGGTTATTACGATCTACGCGCAAAACCAGCAACATTTAATGTAGGCGACTCCGTTTACGTACTCTTGGAACCACGTATCAACAAATTCGATCCACATTACATTGGGCCGTACGAGATAGTAGACGTAACAGACCTGAATAACGTAGTACTACAGAGAAACAATAAATTGTTTACAAAACATCAAGATAAATTAAAACACGCTTATTCTTCGTCCACAGTTTGAAATCAATCATGATTTTCGCTTGCTTGCTCCTGTTGCCACTCGCTGTCCTTAGCGATAGCCCGGCTGTAACACCGATTGGACAAAATACGGGACTTTTTTACGAAAAGTTATCCGAGATAAGGACCTTTCACTCGCAATGGCGTTTGGTTACGTCCCTGGATGTAAACAGATACCTTAGCCGTGCACCACATGTGAAGGAACACATACTGTTAATGAACCAGCTTTGCGACCGTCATGAATCCGTTAACTGTCTCAGCAAGGAATTAGGACCTCGTTTAATCAAGAAAGAAGAAAGTACGGAACATTACAGCGAATTGATTCGTGCCGCAATAGGCGACACTTCACGCTATGGGACATCATCTCCACGACGCAGCGTTCCATTTGGTTTCGTTGGCACTATCAGCAAAATATTATTCGGAACATTGACACAGGAAGATGCAGATTATTACAACAACGAGTTAAATAAAGTCTATAAGGATCAACGAGAAATCACTGAGCTAATAGCGAACCAAACGCATATTATCAAAGGGGAGTTCTCGGTTACACATGCAAGATTGGTTAATTTAACGAAAACTATATCACAAATGACTAAAATATTAGCAACTCATTCCGACGCATTACATGAAGCACAGTCGGACATTGGTAAAATACGTTTCGAAGCAGCAATAAGGGATTCCGTAATAGAGATTGAAAGAGCAGTAGATGATTATAGCACAAATCTGTTGTTATTAATAGACGCAATATTATTAGCGAAACAAGGAATTTTACATCCCGCTATTCTTTCACCTGAACAGTTGTTAATCTCTGCCTATAAAATTAAGCAAACACTAGCGTATGAGTTTCCTTTATCGCCGGAGGAATTACTCGCCGAACAGGTCGAAAAAATAACGAACCTTAACGTGATTTTCACAAAAGGCAGAATACTTTTCGAACTTACCATACCTCTGTTAGAACGGAAATCGTACAAACTGTATAAAATATATCCTTGTCCATCGACACACAAACTTCAAGAAAAAGATGTAATTTCATATATCCAACCACGAATTTAGTACATTGCGGTATCTTCAGACGAACAGGAGTATTTTACACCGACTGAAGAATACCTGAAGTCTTGCCGTTTTTACCATGGTCAATTCATTGGACCAACTACTCTACCACTGTACCAAACAGACAGACAATCAATTTGCGAGTCTACATTGCTGTTGAACCCCGCCTCGATTAGCTGGAGTACCTGTGACATTAAAGTGTCCCCATTTTTAAAACCATACTGGCAGACGTTACATGCACCAGCCACCTGGCTCTATTTTATGCCAGAAAGCAAAAAGGCGCAAATTTACTGTAAAGGAAAGAAACAAGAAGCACGTAATATTTACGCTTTGGGAGTATTCAGACTGGACCCAGGGTGTCAGGCAATAATAGATTCAGTACAATTAAAATCATTGGCAACCATTGGAACATCACAGAACGTCGAATACTATCCTTCTGAATCGTACAACCTTTCAATCATAATACCAGAGGTTGTCGAACATCATTTCGAAGCTCTGGAATTGAACGAGAGTAACACCGCTCGTTGGGACGACCTCCCGGCGGCATTATCACTTTCTGAAATAGAACAGCGAGCAAGAAATTTGGCGACCCATCAAAGATCATTAAGATATCTTGAAACTACAATTTTCTCCTCCTCTGGAGCCATATTAATTGTTCTAATTATCCTGGGTGTCTTTTTGTTTATTAAATCTAAATGTCATCAAGCCCCCATCGAAAATTATCTTTCAAAGGACAACAACGAATTGATAATAAATGTTCCCGGTCCATCAATTCCACCTAAAGAAGGAAGGATTTTCAAGCCAAGTGCAACTGTCTTCTAAGGAGACAAGGACATCCGAGAGTCACGCCTCCTTTAAAACAGAGTGGGGGTGCGTTAAGGGTTTCTGCCCTATATAAGCAGAGCCTTCAAACCTTTGACTCATTATTAAGTCGCATCAATGCACCAGAGCACTTCAACACAAACAGAACCAGACGAAGGAACGAGAACAATTGCAGTACAAACCGGACATCACGGAACTTGGCAACCTCAGGCACGACTAGGACTCGTACTTAGTGCAAACCTATTCAAGCAGACTACAACTGGACAAGTTGCAAAGGGCCGGAAATCCTCAACACGAGCAATTAAAAATTGTTCCATTTCAACACAAACAGTTGAAAAGGGGTCAAGGAAGCAGGCCTTAGACCAGCTCGTGTTGAAGGAAATCACGGACAATAACATCCGCAACTGGACACCCGGCGAGGAACTCGAAACGGAATCATACGCAACACCTGCATCCAGGACTTTGGACCAGTCGCGGCATGCCGGGTGGTGCACATCGAGGACCCGATGACATTCTGGGTCACAATCGAGGAGTTTCGCAACACCGCGCTGACATTTGCAATAGCTATGAATCGGTTTATGGCAACACGGGAGCAGTTCCACATGCCGCTGGAAGATTGCGTAAGGCCCGGGAAGTTTGTAGCGGTTCAGAAGCCAACGGGAGTTTGGCGTCGAGGAGAGGTCCGTCAAGCGGGGCAGAAATTTTGTGCAGTGTTCCTGGGGGACCACGGCAGAATGGTCAGGTGTGACTACTCTCAAATAAGATCCCTGCCGCCCAGGTTCCAGGTTCTGCCCTGGCAGGCTGTCAGGATCCTGCTCCGTGGCGTCCGACTTCGAACGGAGGCTCCCGAGGCCATGGAGATTGCGGAGCTGGCAGTAAATAAAAGGAGGGGCCGTCTCACCAACGTCCAGAGGACACTGGATGGTATTACCGCTGACTTACTTTTGGACAGTCTACCTGGTCAACCCCCTTGCAACATCGCCCAAGGCTGGATGGAGCTGGGTTTCGTTACTTCAACCACCAGCTGAAGTGGACCCGCAATAAGCACAATAGCGTTAAGTACACAAAACACATACACTACACCCGACAATTTCCACACCTTTAAATTGTGGATAAATCTATAACCGTTTTCCTTTCTTTGAAAAAGCATCACGCAAAAACGCGATGTTTTATCTCGGGGGGGGGGGAGATGTTACGTATGGATAATACTCTCTTACGCTCCGCTCGCACGCATCGTTCGCTCTCGCGTAAGAACGGAAGACGCCTAAGGATTTAGCTCGATACCACACGACGGTTAACCCTTTTAGAATCGACCAACTGCATCGCGACCGATTAGGTACATTCGTGACCTGACGAAGAATCTGCGCTCTTACCTTTTATGGAGGTTCCTAATTAGCCCCTCCATACATTTCGGGACTATATAAACCCTCCGTTTCTAATCATCTTCGGTTCATAACCACACAGCTACGCGCATAGTCACGTCGCGTTACGCTTGTACAGAGTCGGTTGCATTTCAACGAGAATTGGGCTTTCGGCACCAATCAGATAAAGTTAACCCGTTAGAATCCGCATAATCCGGTTGAAGTTCTTTCGGCATACTTTGTAACCGATCTCAGGCCCCGCATCGCCAGTGCGTCAACACCGTGCAGCTTAGGTAATAATTCACACACTATTTAACCATATCGCGACAATTACACTTGTACAAACAACTGGTTGCAATATAAACTTATAAACTGTTCACCATTAAATCGAGTAGATTCGTTAAAACCTATCTTTACTCCGTAATCCTTTATATTAGTAGTAACGTCCCACAGATACAACTTAACCGCTCGAGTTGTATCGATTATTTATTTACGAGTCAAACTAACTTTTCCTGCGACTCCCTGATTTCGCATCAGGTTCGTTCGCACGCCTTATCCAAAACAAGGTAACTACTCCAACCTAGTGGCTCCCCGATTTCGCATCCGGTTCGTCCACGAAACCTAACCCATCATACAGCTCCCTGGTTTCGAACCAGGTTCGTCTGTATCCTACGGCTCCCTGATTTCGCATCAGGTTCGTCCGTACGTTTACCAAACCTCCGAACAGCTCCCTAGTTTCGCACCGGGTTCGTCTGTGAATAAACCAACCTCCTGCAGCTCCCCGGTTTCGCACCGGGTTCGTCTGCGCACTCTTTCCTAGTGGCTCCCCGATTACGCATCGGGTTCGTCCACGACGTTTCACCCTCTTGCGGCTCCCTGGATTCGCACCAGGTTCGTCCGCGCTTGATTCTATTCCTGAGGCTTCCCGATTTCGCATCGGGTTCGTCAGTGCACCTTACTAATAAATTCTCAACCATATTCCTTGGGTAATATAAACATCGCCGGTCTAGGCGTTGCCCACAGCCCTGGCTCGTAACAGTGTAGTGAGGGATACTCTCGGGACGCGAAAGGGGATGCTTCCTCGTGTAGTGAGGGATACTCTCGGGACGCGAAAGGGGACTAATATTGTTAGAACATATCGTGGGATAAGTAAAGGGTTTATTTGTTGTGGTTTTGTTTGAAGTGAAAAGGAGCGAGGTAAAGAAACTAGGAAAATAAGGACGAGGTTTCAAGTTAGAATGTTTGGAGTTAGAATGTTTGCAATTAGAATGATTGCAATTAGAATGTTTGGGATTAGAATGTTTGGAATTAGAATGTTTGGAATTAGAATGTTTGGAATTAGAATGTTTGCAGTTAGGATGTTTGCTCAGTGTATGCCGGACGTTGCATAGCCGTGAGGGCAGTCTGGCGTTCACATTATTGCGTTTAATATATAAGAGAAGAAAGAAAAAATAAAGGCCGATCTGAGAGAAGCAGGTCGGCACGTCACAGAAGCTATTGATAAACTCGCTGAATAAGCAGGACAGAAACTTTGGGCAGGATTCATCAAATTCGGCTCAGTAAGCGCAGGAGTACTAGTGTCACGTTCCAGGTTGCGATCTGGAAGAGACACGCCGTTCAAAGACGCAGGGTTGCTGCGCTAAGTACTGAAGGGGGATTTTCGATAATTTATAGAGGGCTATTTGTTATTGCACAAATGATAAGTCCTTTCTGAATCGGGAAAGGTGTCCCAGAGTGATTTATTCAGTGACTTGGTCTCCTTAGGGATTCGGACAGTAGGAAGTCGGATAGGGGTCAAAGAGGATGGAAAGGTAGGAAGAAGGAAAGGAGATCCTTAGCGGCAACGTAAATGATTCGCCACGCCAAGGAGGAAAGAAAGGTAGGAAGAAGGAAAGGAAATCCTTAGGGGCAACGTAAATGATTCGCCACGCCAAGGAGGAAAGAAAGGTAGGAAGAAGGAAAGGAAATCCTTAGGGGCAACGTAAATGATTCGCCACGCCAAGGAGGAATGAAAGGTAAGAAGGAGGAAGGAAATCCTTAGGGGCAACGTAAATGATTCGCCACGCCAAAGAGGAAAGAAAGGTAGGAAGAGGGAAAGGAAATCCTTAGGGGCAACGTAAATGATTCGCCACGCCAAGGAGGAAAGAAAGGTAGGAAGAAGGAAA
This sequence comes from Nomada ferruginata, assembly GCA_963583965.1. Lineage (NCBI taxonomy): Eukaryota > Metazoa > Arthropoda > Insecta > Hymenoptera > Apidae > Nomada > Nomada ferruginata. The sequence goes on from OY757218.1 coordinate 5,426,510, forward strand.
GGAAATCCTTAGGGGCAACGTAAATGATTCGCCACGCCAAGGAGGAATGAAAGGTAAGAAGGAGGAAGGAAATCCTTAGGCGCAACGTAAATGATTCGCCACGCCAAAGAGGAAAGAAAGGTAGGAAGAGGGAAAGGAAATCCTTAGGGGCAACGTAAATGATTCGCCACGCCAAGGAGGAAAGAAAGGTAGGAAGAAGGAAAGGAAATCCTTAGGGGCAACGTAAATGATTCGCCACGCCAAGGAGGAAAGAAAGGTAGGAAGAAGGAAAGGAAACCCTTAGGGGCAACGTAAATGATTCGCCACGCCAAGGAGGAAAGAAAGGTAGGAAGAAGGAAAGGAAATCCTTAGGGGCAACGTAAATGATTCGCCACGCCAAGGAGGAATGAAAGGTAAGAAGGAGGAAGGAAATCCTTAGGGGCAACGTAAATGATTCGCCACGCCAAGGAGGAAAGAAAGGTCGGAAGAAGGAAAGGAAATCCTTAGGGGCAACGTAAATGATTCGCCACGCCAAGGAGGAATGAAAGGTAGGAAGAAGGAAAGGAAAAGGAAATTAACGGAAGGGGAGTATGTCCCGGTCACACAAGTTTCACACTTAGGATGCAATATTCGCGTAGTTACGCGGGTAAAATATTATATGCTATTAGAAGAGATAGAGCTCGCTATGTTGACAATGATTATAACAAAACTCACGATATCATGGGGCGAAATACGTCCTGTCGACTGAATGCAAGGGTTCACCAGCGCGTGATGACTTCCTTGATGAATTCGGCCTGAACGTCCCACAGTTCCTCGGTAGATAAGTCGAAATACTGCTCGATACACTCCGGGCACTGGGCTGCAGGCTGAACAACTGATATTCTTGAGGTGCAGTTGGTGCAGATGGAAATGCGTAGCGATGTTTCGTACGAGCACATGTCGTGCCAGCCTCCCGGCTGGTATTCTTGTATCCGATCTGGGGCAAGATAAGTATAGCAATCGCTGCAGAGACGGGAACCCCAATTGTTCAGGTTAATGACCTCGGCAGCGATCTTAGAACAACATATGTTCAGCAACGGCTGGTATGTGACTGGGTAATCTATGGGTAAGACACCATCCCAGGGACCTTGGGACTCTTCGTCCTCTAGTTCTTCTTCCCACGTTTCGTAGGGGATCTTCATTCAATCGGAGAAATCGTAGAGTAACACGAAGGAAGGTTTTCAATTCAGATTGTAGAGCAGTATGTTAATCACAAGTGGTTTATTCACTATCGACAGATCGTTGTTCACTTATTCGTAAAATACTTGTTTGACATTCGTAGCTTAAGTAACATCCGAAAGTAATTTACTGGACTACCGAGAGGTAGAACGAAGTATCGATGTTCACTGTCGCGAAGCTGCTGGACGACTGAGCGACAACTAAGTTCCTTAGTGAATTATCTGAATTTAATCGAGCAAATATTCTATGTTCCGTAATGTATTGTTTGAATTAAATCAATGAGAATATTCTATGTTCCTATTGAATAGATAGGAATAGGTCGCAAAATATTCTATGTTCTTATTGAATTAAATACCGATCGAATCGGAGGCGTTGTCCAGCAGCAGGCGGAGCAAATCACTGATATGAACTGATCGTTGAACTGATGCACTGATGGAACTGAATACTGAATAGCTCCTCTGGTGGTGCTGGCTTATTTATAGTACGCTTCAGTGGTTCTCCGTTGGCAGGTGTTCTCAATCGGCAGGGGTTCTCAATTGGCAGGGGTTCTCAATCGGCAGTGGTTCTCAGACGGCAGGGGTTCTCAAACGGTAGTAGTTCTCAAACGGCAGGGGTTCTCAAACGGCAGTGGTTCTCAAACGGCAGTGGTTCTCAACTGGCAGTGGTTCTCAACTGGCAGTGGTTATCTATTAACTATTAAACTGGGTTTTAATTATTAGTAGACATTAATTATATAATTTTTGTGTTTCAGATCCATGGTACTGTATGTTAAACGGGTTTTTAGGAATATTATCCTCGTATAGTGAGGGACTCGAGAGGGCGCGAATATGGACTACTTCCTTGTATGTTTAATGAATTTAAGGGACGCAAAAAGGGGATGCTTCCTCGTGTAGTGAGGGATACTCTCGGGACGCGAAAGGGGATTCTTCCTCGTGTAGTGAGGGATACTCTCGGGACGCGAAAGGGGATTCTTCCTCGTGTAGTGAGGGATACTCTCGGGACGCGATAGGGGATGCTTCCTCGTGTAGTGAGGGATACTCTCGGGACGCGAAAGGGGATGCTTCCTCGTGTAGTGAGGGATACTCTCGGGACGCGAAAGGGGACTAATATTGCTAGAAAATATTGTTGTGCCCGGCTATACTAATCGCGAATCAGCAATATATATATGCGCTGGGAATTCGCTGATCACCGAGTGAGCAATACAAACGGGGCAATGACACCTGTGAGGCGTCGACCCTCAAAGAATATTCAAATAATAACTAAATAAGGTAATAACTAAAGAGGTTACTGTCAGCCATCGAGGTGGCAACCAGGACTGATCGTGGCAACCAGCAACAGCTCGTGAAGACCAGGCGGCAGGAGAACAAACCGAAGGACAGCTAAAGATTCAGTTCCCAGGCGTCGCAATAGCCCTTCTTATTGAAAATTCATTCGTTGAGCTTGGAAACCTCGATATTCGACATCTCCAATCGACCTGCATCGACAACAGCTAGTGATACAGTTCCCAGGCGTCGCAATAGTCTTTATTATCAAAAATACACCCGTATAGCATGGAAAGTGCGATATTCGACATTTCCAATCGTTCTGCATCGACAACAGCTAAAGATTCAGTTCCGAGGCGTCGCAATAGTCCTTCTTATTGAAAATTCGCTCGTAGAGCTTGAATAACGCGATATTCGACATTTGCAATCGAACTGCATCGACAACAGCCAAAGATACAGTTCCCAGGCGTCGCAATAGTCCTTATTGAGAATTCACTCATAGAGCTTGGAAAACGCGATATTCGACATTTCCAATCGATCTGCAACAACAACAGCTAAAGATTCAGTTCCCAGGCGTCGCAATAGTGTTATTGAAAATTCACTCGTACAGCTTGGCAAACGCGATATTCGACATTTCCAATCGATCTGCATCAACAACAGCTACAGATTCAGTTCCCAGGCGTCGCAATAGTGATTATTGAAAATTCACTCGTACAGCTTGGAAAACGCGATATTCGACATTTCCAATCGATCTGCATCGACAACAGCTAAAGATTCAGTTCCCAGGCGTCGCAATAGTCCTTCTTATTCAAAATTCGCTCGTAGAGCTTGAAAAACGCGATATTCGACATTTCCAATCGATCTGCATCGACAACAGCTAAAGATTCAGTTCCCAGGCGTCGCAATAGCCCTTCTTATTGAAAATTCACTCGTTGAGCTTGGAAACCTCGATATTCGACATCTCCAATCGACCTGCATCGACAACAGCTAGTGATACAGTTCCCAGGCGTCGCAATAGTCTTTATTATCAAAAATACACCCGTATAGCATGGAAAATGCGATATTCGACATTTCCAATCGTTCTGTATCGACAACAGCTAAAGATTCAGTTCCGAGGCGTCGCAATAGTCCTTCTTATTGAAAATTCGCTCGTAGAGCTTGAATAACGCGATATTCGACATTTGCAATCGAACTGCATCGACAACAGCCAAAGATACAGTTCCCAGGCGTCGCAATAGCCCTTCTTATTGAAAATTCACTCGTTGACCTTGGAAACCTCGATATTCGACATCTCCAATCGACCTGCATCGACAACAGCTAATGTGTCAGTTCCCAGGCGTCGCAATAGTCCTTATTGAGAATTCACTCATAGAGCTTGGCAAACGCGATATTCGACATTTCCAATCGATCTGCATCAACAACAGCTACAGATTCAGTTCCCAGGCGTCGCAATAGTGATTATTGAAAATTCACTCGTACAGCTTGGAAAACGCGATATTCGACATTTCCAATCGATCTGCATCGACAACAGCTAAAGATTCAGTTCCCAGGCGTCGCAATAGTCCTTCTTATTCAAAATTCGCTCGTAGAGCTTGAAAAACGCGATATTCGACATTTCCAATCGATCTGCATCGACAACAGCTAAAGATTCAGTTCCCAGGCGTCGCAATAGCCCTTCTTATTGAAAATTCACTCGTTGAGCTTGGAAACCTCGATATTCGACATCTCCAATCGACCTGCATCGACAACAGCTAGTGATACAGTTCCCAGGCGTCGCAATAGTCTTTATTATCAAAAATACACCCGTATAGCATGGAAAATGCGATATTCGACATTTCCAATCGTTCTGCATCGACAACAGCTAAAGATTCAGTTCCGAGGCGTCGCAATAGTCCTTCTTATTGAAAATTCGCTCGTAGAGCTTGAATAACGCGATATTCGACATTTCCAATCGAACTGCATCGACAACAGCCAAAGATACAGTTCCCAGGCGTCGCAATAGTCCTTATTGAGAATTCACTCATAGAGCTTGGAAAACGCGATATTCGACATTTCCAATCGATATGCAACAACAACAGCTAAAGATTCAGTTCCCACGCGTCGCAATAGTGTTATTGAAAATTCACTCGTACAGCTTGGCAAACGCGATATTCGACATTTCCAATCGATCTGCATCAACAACAGCTACAGATTCAGTTCCCAGGCGTCACAATAGTGATTATTGAAAATTCACTCGTACAGCTTGGAAAACGCGATATTCGACATTTCCAATCGATCTGCATCGACAACAGCTAAAGATTCAGTCCCGAGGCGTCGCAATAGTCCTTCTTATTGAAAATTCGCTCGTAGAGCTTGAATAACGCGATATTCGACATTTGCAATCGAACTGCATCGACAACAGCCAAAGATACAGTTCCCAGGCGTCGCAATAGTCCTTATTGAGAATTCACTCATAGAGCTTGGAAAACGCGATATTCGACATTTCCAAACGATCTGCAACAACAACAGCTAAAGATTCAGTTCCCAGGCGTCGCAATAGTGTTATTGAAAATTCACTCGTACAGCTTGGCAAACGCGATATTCGACATTTCCAATCGATCTGCATCAACAACAGCTACAGATTCAGTTCCCAGGCGTCGCAATAGTGATTATTGAAAATTCACTCGTGCAGCTTGGAAAACGCGATATTCGACATTTCCAATCGATCTGCATCGACAACAGCTAAAGATTCAGTTCCCAGGCGTCGCAATAGCCCTTCTTATTGAAAATTCACTCGTTGAGCTTGGAAACCTCGATATTCGACATCTCCAATCGACCTGCATCGACAACAGCTAGTGATACAGTTCCCAGGCGTCGCAATAGTCTTTATTATCAAAAATACACCCGTATAGCATGGAAAATGCGATATTGGACATTTCCAATCGAACTGCATCGACAACAGCCAAAGATACAGTTCCCAGGCGTCGCAATAGTGATTATTGAAAATCCACTCGTACAGCTTGGAAAACGCGATATTCGACATTTCCAATCGATCTGCATCATCAACAGCTAAAGATTCAGTTCCCAGGCGTCGCAATAGCCCTTCTTATTGAAAATTCACTCGTTGAGCTTGGAAACCTCGATATTCGACATCTCCAATCGACCTGCATCGACAACAGCTAGTGATACAGTTCCCAGGCGTCGCAATAGTCTTTATTATCAAAAATACACCCGTATAGCATGGAAAATGCGATATTGGACATTTCCAATCGAACTGCATCGACAACAGCCAAAGATACAGTTCCCAGGCGTCGCAATAGTGATTATTGAAAATCCACTCGTACAGCTTGGAAAACGCGATATTCGACATTTCCAATCGATCTGCATCATCAACAGCTAAAGATTCAGTTCCCAGGCGTCGCAATAGCTCTTCTTATTGAAAATTTACTCGTTGAGCTTGGAAACCTCGATATTCGACATCTCCAATCGACCTGCATCGACAACAGCTAGTGATACAGTTCCCAGGCGTCGCAATAGTCTTTATTATCAAAAATACACCCGTATAGCATGGAAAATGCGATATTCGACATTTCGAATCGTTCTGCATCGACAACAGCTAAAGATTCAGTTCCGAGGCGTCGCAATAGTCCTTCTTATTGAAAATTCGCTCGTAGAGCTTGAATAACGCGATATTCGACATTTCCAATTGAACTGCATCGACAACAGCCAAAGATACAGTTCCCAGGCGTCGCAATAATGATTATTGAAAATCCACTCGTACAGCTTGGAAAACGCGATATTCGACATTTCCAATCGAACTGCATCGACAACAGCCAAAGATACAGTTCCCAGGCGTCGCAATAGTCCTTATTGAAAATTCACTCATAGAGCTTGGAAAACGCGATATTCGACATTTCCAATCGATCTGCATCATCAACAGCTAAAGATTCAGTTCCCAGGCGTCGCAATAGTCCTTCTTATTGAAAATTCGCTCGTAGAGCTTGAAAAACGCGATATTCGACATTTCCAATCGAACTGCATCGACAAGAGCCAAAGATACAGTTCCCAGGCGTCGCAATAGTCTTCATTATCAAAAATACACCCGTATAGCATGGAAAATGCGATATTCGACATTTCCAATCGTTCTGCATCGACAACAGCTAAAGCTTCAGTTCCGACGCGTCGCAATAGTCCTTCTTATTGAAAATTCACTCGTTGAGCTTGGAAACCTCGATATTCGACATCTCCAATCGGCCTGCATCGACAACAGCTAGTGATTCAGTTCCCAGGCGTCGCAATAGTCTTTATTATCAAAAATACACCCGTATAGCATGGAAAATGCGATATTCGACATTTCCAGTCGATCTGCATCGATAACAGCTAAAGATTCAGTTCCCAGGCGTCGGAATAGTGATTATTGAAAATTCACTCGTACAGCTTGGCAAACGCGATATTCGACATTTCCAATCGATCTGCATCAACAACAGCTAAAGATTCAGTTCCCAGGCGTCGCAATAGTGATTATTGAAAATTCACTCGTACAGCTTGGAAAACGCGATATTCGACATTTCCAATCGAACTGCATCGACAACAGCTAAAGATTCAGTTCCCAGGCGTCGCAATAACCCTTCTTATTGAAAATTCACTCGTTGAGCTTGGAAACCTCGATATTCGACATCTCCAATCGACCTGCATCGACAACAGCTAATGTGTAAGTTCCCAGGCGTCGCAATAGTCCTTATTGAAAATTCACTCGTAGAGCTTGGAAAACGCGATATTCGACACTTCCAATCGATCTGCATCGACAACAGCTTAAGATTCAGTTCCCAGGCGACGCAATAGTCCTTATTATCAAAAATACACCCGTATAGAATGGAAAATGCGATATTCGACATTTCCAATCGTTCTGCATCGACAACAGCTAAAGATTCAGTTCCCAGGCGTCGCAATAACCCTTCTTATTGAAAATTCACTCGTTGAGCTTGGAAACCTCGATATTCGACATCTCCAATCGACCTGCATCGACAACAGCTAATGTTTCAGTTTCCAGGCGTCGCAATAGTCCTTATTGAAAATTCACTCGTAGAGCTTGGAAAACGCGTTATTCGACACTTCCAATCGATCTGCATCGACAACAGCTTAAGATTCAGTTCCCAGGCGACGCAATAGTCCTTATTATCAAAAATACACCCGTATAGAATGGAAAATGCGATATTCGACATTTCCAATCGATCTGCATCATCAACAGCTAAAGATTCAGTTCCCTGGCGTCGCAATAGCCCTTCTTATTGAAAATTCACTCGTTCAGCTTGGAAACCTCGATATTCGACATCTCCAATCGACCTGCATCGACAACAGCTAGTGATACAGTGGATCTGCATCGACAACAGCATAAGATTCAGTTCCGAGGCGTCGCAATAGTCCTTCTTATTGAAAATTCGCTCGTAGAGCTTGAATAACGCGATATTCGACATTTCCAATCGAACTGCATCGACAACAGCCAAAGATTCAGTTCCCAGGCGTCGCAATAGTGTTATTGAAAATTCACTCGTACAGCTTGGCAAACGCGATATTCGACATTTCCAATCGATCTGCATCAACAACAGCTACAGATTCAGTTCCCAGGCGTCGCAATAGTGATTATTGAAAATTCACTCGTACAGCTTGGAAAACGCGATATTCGACATTTCCAATCGATCTGCATCGACAACAGCTAAAGATTGAGTTCCCAGGCGTCGCAATAGTCCTTCTTATTGAAAATTCGCTCTAGAGCTTGAAAAACGCGATATTCGACATTTCCAATCGATCTGCATCAACAACAGCTACAGATTCAGTTCCCAGGCGTCGCAATAGTGATTATTGAAAATTCACTCGTACAGCTTGGAAAACGCGATATTCGACATTTCCAATCGATCTGCATCATCAACAGCTAAAGATTCAGTTCCCTGGCGTCGCAATAGCCCTTCTTATTGAAAATTCACTCGTTGAGCTTGGAAACCTCGATATTCGACATCTCCAATCGACCTGCATCGACAACAGCTAGTGATACAGTGGATCTGCATCGACAACAGCTAAAGATTGAGTTCCCAGGCGTCGCAATAGTCCTTCTTATTGAAAATTCGCTCTAGAGCTTGAAAAACGCGATATTCGACATTTCCAATCGATCTGCATCAACAACAGCTACAGATTCAGTTCCCAGGCGTCGCAATAGTGATTATTGAAAATTCACTCGTACAGCTTGGAAAACGCGATATTCGACATTTCCAATCGATCTGCATCATCAACAGCTAAAGATTCAGTTCCCTGGCTTCGCAATAGCCCTTCTTATTGAAAATTCACTCGTTGAGCTTGGAAACCTCGATATTCGACATCTCCAATCGACCTGCATCGACAACAGCTAGTGATACAGTGGATCTGCATCGACAACAGCTAAAGATTCAGTTCCCAGGCGTCGCAATAGCCCTTCTTATTGAAAATTCACTCGTTGAGCTTGGAAACCTCGATATTCGACATCTCCAATCGACCTGCATCGACAACAGCTAGTGATACAGTTCCCAGGCGTCGCAATAGTCCTTATTGAGAATTCACTCATAGAGCTTGGAAAACGCGATATTCGACATTTCCAATCGATCTGCAACAACAACAGCTAAAGATTCAGTTCCCAGGCGTCGCAATAGTGATTATTGAAAATCCACTCGTACAGCTTGGAAAACGCGATATTCGACATTTCCAATCGATCTGCATCATCAACAGCTAAAGATTCAGTTCCCTGGCGTCGCAATAGCCCTTCTTATTGAAAATTCACTCGTTGACCTTGGAAACCTCGATATTCGACATCTCCAATCGACCTGCATCGACAACAGCTAGTGATACAGTGGATCTGCATTGACAACAGCTAAAGATTCAGTTCCCAGGCGTCGCAATAGCCCTTCTTATTGAAAATTCACTCGTTGAGCTTGGAAACCTCGATATTCGACATCTCCAATCGACCTGCATCGACAACAGCTAGTGATACAGTTCCCAGGCGTCGCAATAGTCCTTATTGAGAATTCACTCATAGAGCTTGGAAAACGCGATATTCGACATTTCCAATCGATCTGCAACAACAACAGCTAAAGATTCAGTTCCCAGGCGTCGCAATAGTGATTATTGAAAATCCACTCGTTGAGCTTGGAAACCTCGATATTCGACATCTCCAATCGACCTGCATCGACAACAGCTAGTGATACAGTGGATCTGCATCGACAACAGCTTAAGATTCAGTCGTTCTGCATCGACAACAGCTAAAGATTCAGTTCCGAGGCGTCGCAATAGTCCTTCTTGTTGAAAATTCGCTCGTAGAGCTTGAAAAACGCGATATTCGACATTTCCAATCGAACTGCATCGACAACAGCCAAAGATACAGTTCCCAGGCGTCGCAATAGTCTTCATTATCAAAAATACACCCGTATAGCATGGAAAATGCGATATTCGACATTTCCAATCGATCTGCATCGACAACAGCTAAAGATTGAGTTCCCAGGCGTCACAATAGTCCTTCTTATTGAAAATTCGCTCTAGAGCTTGAAAAACGCGATATTCGATATTTCCAATCGATCTGCATCGACAACAGCTAAAGATTCAGTTCCCAGGCGTCGCAATAGCCCTTCTTATTGAAAATTCACTCGTTGAGCTTGGAAACCTCGATATTCGACATCTCCAATCGACCTGCATCGACAACAGCTAGTGATACAGTTCCCAGGCGTCGCAATAGTCCTTATTGAGAATTCACTCATAGAGCTTGGAAAACGCGATATTCGACATTTCCAATCGATCTGCAACAACAACAGCTAAAGATTCAGTTCCCAGGCGTCGCAATAGTGATTATTGAAAATCCACTCGTACAGCTTGGAAAACGCGATATTCGACATTTCCAATCGATCTGCATCATCAACAGCTAAAGATTCAGTTCCCAGGCGTCGCAATAGCCCTTCTTATTGAAAATTTACTCGTTGAGCTTGGAAACCTCGATATTCGACATCTCCAATCGAACTGCATCGACAACAGCTAGTGATACAGTTCCCGGGCGTCGTAATAGTCTTTATTATCAAAAATACACCCGTATAGCATGGAAAATGCGATATTCGACATTTCGAATCGTTCTGCATCGACAACAGCTAAAGATTCAGTTCCGAGGCGTCGCAATAGTCCTTCTTATTGAAAATTCGCTCGTAGAGCTTGAAAAACGCGATATTCGACATTTCCAATCGAACTGCATCGACAAGAGCCAAAGATACAGTTCCCAGGCGTCGCAATAGTCTTCATTATCAAAAATACACCCGTATAGCATGGAAAATGCGATATTCGACATTTCCAATCGTTCTGCATCGACAACAGCTAAAGCTTCAGTTCCGACGCGTCGCAATAGTCCTTCTTATTGAAAATTCGCTCGTAGAGCTTGAATAACGCGATATTCGACATTTCCAATCGAACTGCATCGACAACAGCCAAAGATACAGTTCCCAGGCGTCGCAATAGTGATTATTGAAAATTCACTCGTACAGCTTGAAGAACGCGATATTCGACATTTCCAATCGATCTGCATCATCAACAGCTAATGATTCAGTTCCCTGGCGTCGCAATAGCCCTTCTTATTGAAAATTCACTCGTTGAGCTTGGAAACCTCGATATTCGACATCTCCAATCGGCCTGCATCGACAACAGCTAGTGATTCAGTTCCCAGGCGTCGCAATAGTCTTTATTATCAAAAACACACCCGTATAGCATGGAAAATGCGATATTCGACATTTCCAGTCGATCTGCATCGACAACAGCTAAAGATTCAGTTCCCAGGCGTCGGAATAGTGATTATTGAAAATTCACTCGTACAGCTTGGAAAACGCGATATTCGACATTTCCAATCGAACTGCATCGACAACAGCTAAAGATTCAGTTCCCAGGCGTCGCAATAACCCTTCTTATTGAAAATTCACTCGTTGAGCTTGGAAACCTCGATATTCGACATCTCCAATCGACCTGCATCGACAACAGCTAATGTGTAAGTTCCCAGGCGTCGCAATAGTCCTTATTGAAAATTCACTCGTAGAGCTTGGAAAACGCGATATTCGACACTTCCAATCGATCTGCATCGACAACAGCCAAAGATACAGTTCCCAGGCGTCGCAATAGTCCTTATTGAAAATTCACTCATAGAGCTTGGAAAACGCGATATTCGACATTTCCAATCGATCTGCATCATCAACAGCTAAAGATTCAGTTCCCAGGCGACGCAATAGTCCTTATTATCAAAAATACACCCGTATAGAATGGAAAATGCGATATTCGACATTTCCAATCGTTCTGCATCGACAACAGCTAAAGATTCAGTTCCCAGGCGTCGCAATAACCCTTCTTATTGAAAATTCACTCGTTGAGCTTGGAAACCTCGATATTCGACATCTCCAATCGACCTGCATCGATAACAGCTAATGTGTCAGTTCCCAGGCGTCGCAATAGTCCTTATTGAAAATTCACTCGTAGAGCTTGGAAAACGCGTTATTCGACACTTCCAATCGATCTGCATCGACAACAGCTTAAGATTCAGTTCCCAGGCGACGCAATAGTCCTTATTATCAAAAATACACCCGTATAGAATGGAAAATGCGATATTCGACATTTCCAATCGATCTGCATCATCAACAGCTAAAGATTCAGTTCCCTGGCGTCGCAATAGCCCTTCTTATTGAAAATTCACTCGTTGAGCTTGGAAACCTCGATATTCGACATCTCCAATCGACCTGCATCGACAACAGCTAGTGATACAGTGGATCTGCATCGACAACAGCATAAGATTCAGTTCCGAGGCGTCGCAATAGTCCTTCTTATTGAAAATTCGCTCGTAGAGCTTGAATAACGCGATATTCGACATTTCCAATCGAACTGCATCGACAACAGCCAAAGATTCAGTTCCCAGGCGTCGCAATAGTGTTATTGAAAATTCACTCGTACAGCTTGGCAAACGCGATATTCGACATTTCCAATCGATCTGCATCAACAACAGCTACAGATTCAGTTCCCAGGCGTCGCAATAGTGATTATTGCAAATTCACTCGTACAGCTTGGAAAACGCGATATTCGACATTTCCAATCGATCTGCATCGACAACAGCTAAAGATTCAGTTCCCAGGCGTCGCAATAGTCCTTCTTATTGAAAATTCGCTCTAGAGCTTGAAAAACGCGATATTCGACATTTCCAATCGATCTGCATCGACAACAGCTAAAGATTCAGTTCCCAGGCGTCGCAATAGCCCTTCTTATTGAAAATTCACTCGTTGAGCTTGGAAACCTCGATATTCGACATCTCCAATCGACCTGCATCGACAACAGCTAGTGATACAGTTCCCAGGCGTCGCAATAGTCCTTATTGAGAATTCACTCATAGAGCTTGGAAAACGCGATATTCGACATTTCCAATCGATCTGCAACAACAACAGCTAAAGATTCAGTTCCCAGGTGTCGCAATAGTGTTATTGAAAATCCACTCGTACAGCTTGGAAAACGCGATATTCGACATTTCCAATCGATCTGCATCATCAACAGCTAAAGATTCAGTTCCCAGGCGTCGCAATAGCCCTTCTTATTGAAAATTTACTCGTTGAGCTTGAAAACCTCGATATTCGACATCTCCAATCGACCTGCATCGACAACAGCTAGTGATACAGTTCCCAGGCGTCGCAATAGTCTTTATTATCAAAAATACACCCGTATAGCATGGAAAATGCGATATTCGACATTTCGAATCGTTCTGCATCGACAACAGCTAAAGATTCAGTTCCGAGGCGTCGCAATAGTCCTTCTTATTGAAAATTCGCTCGTAGAGCTTGAATAACGCGATATTCGACATTTCCAATCGAACTGCATCGACAACAGCCAAAGATACAGTTCCCAGGCGTCGCAATAGTGATTATTGAAAATCCACTCGTACAGCTTGGAAAACGCGATATTCGACATTTCCAATCGATCTGCATCATCAACAGCTAAAGATTCAGTTCCCTGGCGTCGCAATAGCCCTTCTTATTGAAAATTCACTCGTTGAGCTTGGAAACCTCGATATTCGACATCTCCAATCAACCTGCATCGACAACAGCTAGTGATACAGTGGATCTGCATCGACAACAGCTTAAGATTCAGTCGTTCTGCATCGACAACAGCTAAAGATTCAGTTCCGAGGCGTCGCAATAGTCCTTCTTATTGAAAATTCGCTCGTAGAGCTTGAAAAACGCGATATTCGACATTTCCAATCGAACTGCATCGACAACAGCCAAAGATACAGTTCCCAGGCGTCGCAATAGTCCTTATTGAAAATTCACTCATAGAGCTTGGAAAACGCGATATTCGACATTTCCAATCGATCTGCATCATCAACAGCTAAAGATTCAGTTCCCAGGCGTCGCAATAGTCCTTCTTATTGAAAATTCGTTCGTAGAGCTTGAAAAACGCGATATTCGACATTTCCAATCGAACTGCATCGACAAGAGCAAAAGATACAGTTCCCAGGCGTCGCAATAGTCTTCATTATCAAAAATACACCCGTATAGCATGGAAAATGCGATATTCGACATTTCCAATCGTTCTGCATCGACAACAGCTAAAGCTTCAGTTCCCAGGCGACGCAATAGTCCTTATTATCAAAAATACACCCGTATAGAATGGAAAATGCGATATTCGACATTTCCAATCGATCTGCATCATCAACAGCTAAAGATTCAGTTCCCTGGCGTCGCAATAGCCCTTCTTATTGAAAATTCACTCGTTGAGCTTGGAAACCTCGATATTCGACATCTCCAATCGACCTGCATCGACAACAGCTAGTGATACAGTGGATCTGCATCGACAACAGCATAAGATTCAGTTCCGAGGCGTCGCAATAGTCCTTCTTATTGAAAATTCGCTCGTAGAGCTTGAATAACGCGATATTCGACATTTCCAATCGAACTGCATCGACAACAGCCAAAGATTCAGTTCCCAGGCGTCGCAATAGTGTTATTGAAAATTCACTCGTACAGCTTGGCAAACGCGATATTCGACATTTCCAATCGATCTGCATCAACAACAGCTACAGATTCAGTTCCCAGGCGTCGCAATAGTGATTATTGCAAATTCACTCGTACAGCTTGGAAAACGCGATATTCGACATTTCCAATCGATCTGCATCGACAACAGCTAAAGATTCAGTTCCCAGGCGTCGCAATAGTCCTTCTTATTGAAAATTCGCTCTAGAGCTTGAAAAACGCGATATTCGACATTTCCAATCGATCTGCATCGACAACAGCTAAAGATTCAGTTCCCAGGCGTCGCAATAGCCCTTCTTATTGAAAATTCACTCGTTGAGCTTGGAAACCTCGATATTCGACATCTCCAATCGACCTGCATCGACAACAGCTAGTGATACAGTTCCCAGGCGTCGCAATAGTCCTTATTGAGAATTCACTCATAGAGCTTGGAAAACGCGATATTCGACATTTCCAATCGATCTGCAACAACAACAGCTAAAGATTCAGTTCCCAGGTGTCGCAATAGTGTTATTGAAAATCCACTCGTACAGCTTGGAAAACGCGATATTCGACATTTCCAATCGATCTGCATCATCAACAGCTAAAGATTCAGTTCCCAGGCGTCGCAATAGCCCTTCTTATTGAAAATTTACTCGTTGAGCTTGAAAACCTCGATATTCGACATCTCCAATCGACCTGCATCGACAACAGCTAGTGATACAGTTCCCAGGCGTCGCAATAGTCTTTATTATCAAAAATACACCCGTATAGCATGGAAAATGCGATATTCGACATTTCGAATCGTTCTGCATCGACAACAGCTAAAGATTCAGTTCCGAGGCGTCGCAATAGTCCTTCTTATTGAAAATTCGCTCGTAGAGCTTGAATAACGCGATATTCGACATTTCCAATCGAACTGCATCGACAACAGCCAAAGATACAGTTCCCAGGCGTCGCAATAGTGATTATTGAAAATCCACTCGTACAGCTTGGAAAACGCGATATTCGACATTTCCAATCGATCTGCATCATCAACAGCTAAAGATTCAGTTCCCTGGCGTCGCAATAGCCCTTCTTATTGAAAATTCACTCGTTGAGCTTGGAAACCTCGATATTCGACATCTCCAATCAACCTGCATCGACAACAGCTAGTGATACAGTGGATCTGCATCGACAACAGCTTAAGATTCAGTCGTTCTGCATCGACAACAGCTAAAGATTCAGTTCCGAGGCGTCGCAATAGTCCTTCTTATTGAAAATTCGCTCGTAGAGCTTGAAAAACGCGATATTCGACATTTCCAATCGAACTGCATCGACAACAGCCAAAGATACAGTTCCCAGGCGTCGCAATAGTCCTTATTGAAAATTCACTCATAGAGCTTGGAAAACGCGATATTCGACATTTCCAATCGATCTGCATCATCAACAGCTAAAGATTCAGTTCCCAGGCGTCGCAATAGTCCTTCTTATTGAAAATTCGTTCGTAGAGCTTGAAAAACGCGATATTCGACATTTCCAATCGAACTGCATCGACAAGAGCAAAAGATACAGTTCCCAGGCGTCGCAATAGTCTTCATTATCAAAAATACACCCGTATAGCATGGAAAATGCGATATTCGACATTTCCAATCGTTCTGCATCGACAACAGCTAAAGCTTCAGTTCCGACGCGTCGCAATAGTCCTTCTTATTGAAAATTCGCTCGTAGAGCTTGAATAACGCGATATTCGACATTTCCAACCGTACTGCATCGACAACAGCCGAAGATACAGTTCCCAGGCGTCGCAATAGTGATTATTGAAAATTCACTCGTACAGCTTGAAGAACGCGATATTCGACATTTCCAATCGATCTGCATCATCAACAGCTAATGATTCAGTTCCCTGGCGTCGCAATAGCCCTTCTTATTGAAAATTCACTCGTTGAGCTTGGAAACCTCGATATTCGACATCTCCAATCGGCCTGCATCGACAACAGCTAGTGATTCAGTTCCCAGGCGTCGCAATAGTCTTTATTATCAAAAATACACCCGTATAGCATGGAAAATGCGATATTCGACATTTCCAGTCGATCTGCATCGACAACAGCTAAAGATTCAGTTCCCAGGCGTCGGAATAGTGATTATTGAAAATTCACTCGTACAGCTTGGCAAACGCGATATTCGACATTTCCAATCGATCTGCATCAACAACAGCTAAAGATTCAGTTCCCAGGCGTCGCAATAGTGATTATTGAAAATTCACTCGTACAGCTTGGAAAACGCGATATTGGACATTTCCAATCGAACTGCATCGACAACAGCTAAAGATTCAGTTCCCAGGCGTCGCAATAACCCTTCTTATTGAAAATTCACTCGTTGAGCTTGGAAACCTCGATATTCGACATCTCCAATCGACCTGCATCGACAACAGCTAATGTGTCAGTTCCCAGGCGTCGCAATAGTCCTTATTGAAAATTCACTCGTAGAGCTTGGAAAACGCGATATTCGACACTTCAAATCGATCTGCATCGACAACAGCTAAAGATTCAGATCCCAGGCGTCGCAATAGCCCTCCTTATTGAAAATTCACTCGTTGAGCTTGGAAACCTCGATATTCGACATCTCCAATCGACCTGCATCGACAACAGCTAGTGATACAGTTCCCAGGCGTCGCAATAGTCCTTATTGAGAATTCACTCATAGAGCTTGGAAAACGCGATATTCGACATTTCCAATCGATCTGCAACAACAACAGCTAAAGATTCAGTTCCCAGGTGTCGCAATAGTGTTATTGAAAATCCACTCGTACAGCTTGGAAAACGCGATATTCGACATTTCCAATCGATCTGCATCATCAACAGCTAAAGATTCAGTTCCCAGGCGTCGCAATAGCCCTTCTTATTGAAAATTTACTCGTTGAGCTTGAAAACCTCGATATTCGACATCTCCAATCGACCTGCATCGACAACAGCTAGTGATACAGTTCCCAGGCGTCGCAATAGTCTTTATTATCAAAAATACACCCGTATAGCATGGAAAATGCGATATTCGACATTTCGAATCGTTCTGCATCGACAACAGCTAAAGATTCAGTTCCGAGGCGTCGCAATAGTCCTTCTTATTGAAAATTCGCTCGTAGAGCTTGAATAACGCGATATTCGACATTTCCAATCGAACTGCATCGACAACAGCCAAAGATACAGTTCCCAGGCGTCGCAATAGTGATTATTGAAAATCCACTCGTACAGCTTGGAAAA
This sequence comes from Nomada ferruginata, assembly GCA_963583965.1. NCBI lineage: Eukaryota > Metazoa > Arthropoda > Insecta > Hymenoptera > Apidae > Nomada > Nomada ferruginata. Next base: position 5,444,216 of record OY757218.1, read on the forward strand.
CGCGATATTCGACATTTCCAATCGATCTGCATCATCAACAGCTAAAGATTCAGTTCCCTGGCGTCGCAATAGCCCTTCTTATTGAAAATTCACTCGTTGAGCTTGGAAACCTCGATATTCGACATCTCCAATCGACCTGCATCGACAACAGCTAGTGATACAGTGGATCTGCATCGACAACAGCTTAAGATTCAGTCGTTCTGCATCGACAACAGCTAAAGATTCAGTTCCGAGGCGTCGCAATAGTCCTTCTTATTGAAAATTCGCTCGTAGAGCTTGAAAAACGCGATATTCGACATTTCCAATCGAACTGCATCGACAACAGCCAAAGATACAGTTCCCAGGCGTCGCAATAGTCCTTATTGAAAATTCACTCATAGAGCTTGGAAAACGCGATATTCGACATTTCCAATCGATCTGCATCATCAACAGCTAAAGATTCAGTTCCCAGGCGTCGCAATAGTCCTTCTTATTGAAAATTCGTTCGTAGAGCTTGAAAAACGCGATATTCGACATTTCCAATCGAACTGCATCGACAAGAGCAAAAGATACAGTTCCCAGGCGTCGCAATAGTCTTCATTATCAAAAATACACCCGTATAGCATGGAAAATGCGATATTCGACATTTCCAATCGTTCTGCATCGACAACAGCTAAAGCTTCAGTTCCGACGCGTCGCAATAGTCCTTCTTATTGAAAATTCGCTCGTAGAGCTTGAATAACGCGATAATCGACATTTCCAACCGTACTGCATCGACAACAGCCGAAGATACAGTTCCCAGGCGTCGCAATAGTGATTATTGAAAATTCACTCGTACAGCTTGAAGAACGCGATATTCGACATTTCCAATCGATCTGCATCATCAACAGCTAATGATTCAGTTCCCTGGCGTCGCAATAGCCCTTCTTATTGAAAATTCACTCGTTGAGCTTGGAAACCTCGATATTCGACATCTCCAATCGGCCTGCATCGACAACAGCTAGTGATTCAGTTCCCAGGCGTCGCAATAGTCTTTATTATCAAAAATACACCCGTATAGCATGGAAAATGCGATATTCGACATTTCCAGTCGATCTGCATCGACAACAGCTAAAGATTCAGTTCCCAGGCGTCGGAATAGTGATTATTGAAAATTCACTCGTACAGCTTGGCAAACTCGATATTCGACATTTCCAATCGATCTGCATCAACAACAGCTAAAGATTCAGTTCCCAGGCGTCGCAATAGTGATTATTGAAAATTCACTCGTACAGCTTGGAAAACGCGATATTCGACATTTCCAATCGAACTGCATCGACAACAGCTAAAGATTCAGTTCCCAGGCGTCGCAATAACCCTTCTTATCGAAAATTCACTCGTTGAGCTTGGAAACCTCGATATTCGACATCTCCAATCGACCTGCATCGACAACAGCTAATGTGTCAGTTCCCAGGCGTCGCAATAGTCCTTATTGAAAATTCACTCGTATAGCTTGGAAAACACGATATTCGACACTTCCAATCGATCTGCATCGACAACAGCTTAAGATTCAGTTCCCAGGCGACGCAATAGTCCTTATTATCAAAAATACACCCGTATAGAATGGAAAATGCGATATTCGACATTTCCAATCGATCTGCATCATCAACAGCTAAAGATTCAGTTCCCTGGCGTCGCAATAGCCCTTCTTATTGAAAATTCACTCGTTGAGCTTGGAAACCTCGATATTCGACATCTCCAATCGACCTGCATCGACAACAGCTAATGTGTCAGTTCCCAGGCGTCGCAATAGTCCTTATTGAAAATTCACTCGTAGAGCTTGGAAAACGCGATATTCGACATTTCCAATCGAACTGCATCGACAACAGCCAAAGATTCAGTTCCCAGGCGTCGCAATAGTGTTATTGAAAATTCACTCGTACAGCTTGGCAAACGCGATATTCGACATTTCCAATCGATCTGCATCAACTACAGCTACAGATTCAGTTCCCAGGCGTCGCAATAGTGATTATTGAAAATTCACTCGTACAGCTTGGAAAACGCGATATTCGACATTTCCAATCGATCTGCATCGACAACAGCTAAAGATTCAGTTCCCAGGCGTCGCAATAGTCCTTCTTATTGAAAATTCGCTCTAGAGCTTGAAAAACGCGATATTCGACATTTCCAATCGATCGGCATCGACAACAGCTAAAGATTCAGTTCCCAGGCGTCGCAATAGCCCTTCTTATTGAAAATTCACTCGTTGAGCTTGGTAACCTCGATATTCGACATCTCCAATCGACCTGCATCGACAACAGCTAGTGATACAGTGGATCTGCATCGACAACAGCTTAAGATTCAGTCGTTCTGCATCGACAACAGCTAAAGATTCAGTTCCGAGGCGTCGCAATAGTCCTCCTTATTGAAAATTCGCTCGTAGAGCTTGAAAAACGCGATATTCGACATTTCCAATCGATCTGCATCATCAACTGCTAAAGATTCAGTTCCCAGGCGTCGCAATAGTCCTTCTTATTGAAAATTCGCTCGTAGAGCTTGAAAAACGCGATATTCGACATTTCCAATCGAACTGCATCGACAAGAGCCAAAGATACAGTTCCCAGGCGTCGCAATAGTCTTCATTATCAAAAATACACCCGTATAGCATGGAAAATGCGATATTCGACATTTCCAATCGTTCTGCATCGACAACAGATAAAGCTTCAGTTCCGAGGCGTCGCAATAGTCCTTCTTATTGAAAATTCGCTCGTAGAGCTCGAATAACGCGATATTCGACATTTCCAATCGAACTGCATCGACAACAGCCAAAGATACAGTTCCCAGGCGTCGCAATAGTGATTATTGAAAATTCACTCGTACAGCTTGAAGAACGCGATATTCGACATTTCCAATCGATCTGCATCATCAACAGCTAATGATTCAGTTCCCTGGCGTCGCAATAGCCCTTCTTATTGAAAATTCACTCGTTGAGCTTGGAAACCTCGATATTCGACATCTCCAATCGGCCTGCATCGACAACAGCTAGTGATTCAGTTCCCAGGCGTCGCAATAGTCTTTATTATCTAAAATACACCCGTATAGCATGGAAAATGCGATATTCGACATTTCCAGTCGATCTGCATCGACAACAGCTAAAGATTCAGTTCCCAGGCGTCGGAATAGTGATTATTGAAAATTCACTAGTACAGCTTGGAAAACGCGATATTCGACATTTCCAATCGATCTGCATCGACAACAGCTAAAGATTCAGTTCCCAGGCGTCGCAATAACCCTTCTTATTGAAAATTCACTCGTTGAGCTTGGAAACCTCGATATTCGACATCTCCAATCGACCTGCATCGACAACAGCTAATGTGTCAGTTCCCAGGCGTCGCAATAGTCCTTATTGAAAATTCACTCGTAGAGCTTGAAAAACGCGATATTCGACATTTCCAATCGATCTGCATCGACAACAGCTAAAGATTCAGTTCCCAGGCGTCGCAATAGCCCTTCTTATTGAAAATTCACTCGTTGAGCTTGGAAACCTTGATATTCGACATCTCCAATCGACCTGCATCGACAACAGCTAGTGATACAGTTCCCAGGCGTCGCAATAGTCTTTATTATCAAAAATACACCCGTATAGCATGGAAAATGCGATATTGGACATTTCCAATCGAACTGCATCGACAACAGCCAAAGATACAGTTCCCAGGCGTCGCAATAGTGATTATTGAAAATCCACTCGTACAGCTTGGAAAACGCGATATTCGACATTTCCAATCGATCTGCATCATCAACAGCTAAAGATTCAGTTCCCAGGCGTCGCAATAGCCCTTCTTATTGAAAATTTACTCGTTGAGCTTGGAAACCTCGATATTCGACATCTCCAATCGACCTGCATCGACAACAGCTAGTGATACAGTTCCCAGGCGTCGCAATAGTCTTTATTATCAAAAATACACCCGTATAGCATGGAAAATGCGATATTCGACATTTCGAATCGTTCTGCATCGACAACAGCTAAAGATTCAGTTCCGAGGCGTCGCAATAGTCCTTCTTATTGAAAATTCGCTCGTAGAGCTTGAATAACGCGATATTCGACATTTCCAATCGAACTGCATCGACAACAGCCAAAGATACAGTTCCCAGGCGTCGCAATAGTGATTATTGAAAATCCACTCGTACAGCTTGGAAAACGCGATATTCGACATTTCCAATCGATCTGCATCATCAACAGCTAAAGATTCAGTTCCCTGGCGTCGCAATAGCCCTTCTTATTGAAAATTCACTCGTTGAGCTTGGAAACCTCGATATTCGACATCTCCAATCGACCTGCATCGACAACAGCTAGTGATACAGTGGATCTGCATCGACAACAGCCAAAGATTCAGTTCCCAGGCGTCGCAATAGTGTTATTGAAAATTCACTCGTACAGCTTGGCAAACGCGATATTCGACATTTCCAATCGATCTGCATCAACAACAGCTACAGATTCAGTTCCCAGGCGTCGCAATAGTGATTATTGCAAATTCACTCGTACAGCTTGGAAAACGCGATATTCGACATTTCCAATCGATCTGCATCGACAACAGCTAAAGATTCAGTTCCCAGGCGTCGCAATAGTCCTTCTTATTGAAAATTCGCTCTAGAGCTTGAAAAACGCGATATTCGACATTTCCAATCGATCTGCATCGACAACAGCTAAAGATTCAGTTCCCAGGCGTCGCAATAGCCCTTCTTATTGAAAATTCACTCGTTGAGCTTGGAAACCTCGATATTCGACATCTCCAATCGACCTGCATCGACAACAGCTAGTGATACAGTTCCCAGGCGTCGCAATAGTCCTTATTGAGAATTCACTCATAGAGCTTGGAAAACGCGATATTCGACATTTCCAATCGATCTGCATCATCAACAGCTAAAGATTCAGTTCCCAGGCGTCGCAATAGCCCTTCTTATTGAAAATTTACTCGTTGAGCTTGAAAACCTCGATATTCGACATCTCCAATCGACCTGCATCGACAACAGCTAGTGATACAGTTCCCAGGCGTCGCAATAGTCCTTATTGAGAATTCACTCATAGAGCTTGGAAAACGCGATATTCGACATTTCCAATCGATCTGCATCATCAACAGCTAAAGATTCAGTTCCCAGGCGTCGCAATAGCCCTTCTTATTGAAAATTTACTCGTTGAGCTTGAAAACCTCGATATTCGACATCTCCAATCGACCTGCATCGACAACAGCTAGTGATACAGTTCCCAGGCGTCGCAATAGTCTTTATTATCAAAAATACACCCGTATAGCATGGAAAATGCGATATTCGACATTTCGAATCGTTCTGCATCGACAACAGCTAAAGATTCAGTTCCGAGGCGTCGCAATAGTCCTTCTTATTGAAAATTCGCTCGTAGAGCTCGAATAACGCGATATTCGACATTTCCAATCGAACTGCATCGACAACAGCCAAAGATACAGTTCCCAGGCGTCGCAATAGTGATTATTGAAAATCCACTCGTACAGCTTGGACAACGCGATATTCGACATTTCCAATCGATCTGCATCATCAGCAGCTAAAGATTCAGTTCCCTGGCGTCGCAATAGCCCTTCTTATTGAAAATTCACTCGTTGAGCTTGGAAACCTCGATATTCGACATCTCCAATCGACCTGCATCGACAACAGCTAGTGATACAGTGGATCTGCATCGACAACAGCTTAAGATTCAGTCGTTCTGCATCGACAACAGCTAAAGATTCAGTTCCGAGGCGTCGCAATAGTCCTTCTTATTGAAAATTCGCTCGTAGAGCTTGAAAAACGCGATATTCGACATTTCCAATCGAACTGCATCGACAACAGCTAAAGATTCAGTTCCCAGGCGTCGCAATAACCCTTCTTATTGAAAATTCACTCGTTGAGCTGAATCACTAGCTGTTGTCGATGCAGGTCGATTGGAGATGTCGAATATCGAGGTTTCCAAGCTCAACGAGTGAATTTTCAATAAGAAGGGTTATTGCGACGCCTGGGAACTGAATCTTTAGCTGTTGTCGATGCAGTTCGATTGGAAATGTCGAATATCGCGTTTTTCAAGCTCTACGAGCGAATTTTCAATAAGAAGGACTATTGCGACGCCTCGGAACTGAATCTTTAGCTGTTGTCGATGCAGAACGACTGAATCTTAAGCTGTTGTCGATGCAGATCCACTGTATCACTAGCTGTTGTCGATGCAGGTCGATTGGAGATGTCGAATATCGAGGTTTCCAAGCTCAACGAGTGAATTTTCAATAAGAAGGGCTATTGCGACGCCAGGGAACTGAATCTTTAGCTGCTGATGATGCAGATCGATTGGAAATGTCGAATATCGCGTTGTCCAAGCTGTACGAGTGGATTTTCAATAATCACTATTGCGACGCCTGGGAACTGTATCTTTGGCTGTTGTCGATGCAGTTCGATTGGAAATGTCGAATATCGCGTTATTCGAGCTCTACGAGCGAATTTTTTATCAAAAATACACCCGTATAGCATGGAAAATGTGATATTCGACATTTCCAGTCGATCTGCATCGACAACAGCTAAAGATTCAGTTCCCAGGCGTCGGAATAGTGATTATTGAAAATTCACTCGTACAGCTTGGCAAACGCGATATTCGACATTTCCAATCGAACTGCATCGACAGCAGCTAAAGATTCAGTTCCCAGGCGTCGCAATAACCCTTCTTATTGAAAATTCACTCGTTGAGCTTGGAAACCTCGATATTCGACATCTCCAATCGACCTGCATCGACAACAGCTAATGTGTCAGTTCCCAGGCGTCGCAATAGTCCTTATTGAAAATTCACTCGTAGAGCTTGGAAAACGCGATATTCGACACTTCCAATCGATCTGCATCGACAACAGCTAAAGATTCAGTTCCCAGGCGTCGCAATAGCCCTTCTTATTGAAAATTCACTCGTTGAGCTTGGAAACCTTGATATTCGACATCTCCAATCGACCTGCATCGACAACAGCTAGTGATACAGTTCCCAGGCGTCGCAATAGTCTTTATTATCAAAAATACACCCGTATAGCATGGAAAATGCGATATTGGACATTTCCAATCGAACTGCATCGACAACAGCCAAAGATACAGTTCCCAGGCGTCGCAATAGTGATTATTGAAAATCCACTCGTACAGCTTGGAAAACGCGATATTCGACATTTCCAATCGATCTGCATCATCAACAGCTAAAGATTCAGTTCCCAGGCGTCGCAATAGCCCTTCTTATTGAAAATTTACTCGTTGAGCTTGGAAACCTCGATATTCGACATCTCCAATCGACCTGCATCGACAACAGCTAGTGATACAGTTCCCAGGCGTCGCAATAGTCTTTATTATCAAAAATACACCCGTATAGCATGGAAAATGCGATATTCGACATTTCGAATCGTTCTGCATCGACAACAGCTAAAGATTCAGTTCCGAGGCGTCGCAATAGTCCTTCTTATTGAAAATTCGCTCGTAGAGCTTGAATAACGCGATATTCGACATTTCCAATCGAACTGCATCGACAACAGCCAAAGATACAGTTCCCAGGCGTCGCAATAGTGATTATTGAAAATCCACTCGTACAGCTTGGAAAACGCGATATTCGACATTTCCAATCGATCTGCATCATCAACAGCTAAAGATTCAGTTCCCTGGCGTCGCAATAGCCCTTCTTATTGAAAATTCACTCGTTGAGCTTGGAAACCTCGATATTCGACATCTCCAATCGACCTGCATCGACAACAGCTAGTGATACAGTGGATCTGCATCGACAACAGCATAAGATTCAGTTCCGAGGCGTCGCAATAGTCCTTCTTATTGAAAATTCGCTCGTAGAGCTTGAATAACGCGATATTCGACATTTCCAATCGAACTGCATCGACAACAGCCAAAGATTCAGTTCCCAGGCGTCGCAATAGTGTTATTGAAAATTCACTCGTACAGCTTGGCAAACGCGATATTCGACATTTCCAATCGATCTGCATCAACAACAGCTACAGATTCAGTTCCCAGGCGTCGCAATAGTGATTATTGCAAATTCACTCGTACAGCTTGGAAAACGCGATATTCGACATTTCCAATCGATCTGCATCGACAACAGCTAAAGATTCAGTTCCCAGGCGTCGCAATAGTCCTTCTTATTGAAAATTCGCTCTAGAGCTTGAAAAACGCGATATTCGACATTTCCAATCGATCTGCATCGACAACAGCTAAAGATTCAGTTCCCAGGCGTCGCAATAGCCCTTCTTATTGAAAATTCACTCGTTGAGCTTGGAAACCTCGATATTCGACATCTCCAATCGACCTGCATCGACAACAGCTAGTGATACAGTTCCCAGGCGTCGCAATAGTCCTTATTGAGAATTCACTCATAGAGCTTGGAAAACGCGATATTCGACATTTCCAATCGATCTGCATCATCAACAGCTAAAGATTCAGTTCCCAGGCGTCGCAATAGCCCTTCTTATTGAAAATTTACTCGTTGAGCTTGAAAACCTCGATATTCGACATCTCCAATCGACCTGCATCGACAACAGCTAGTGATACAGTTCCCAGGCGTCGCAATAGTCCTTATTGAGAATTCACTCATAGAGCTTGGAAAACGCGATATTCGACATTTCCAATCGATCTGCATCATCAACAGCTAAAGATTCAGTTCCCAGGCGTCGCAATAGCCCTTCTTATTGAAAATTTACTCGTTGAGCTTGAAAACCTCGATATTCGACATCTCCAATCGACCTGCATCGACAACAGCTAGTGATACAGTTCCCAGGCGTCGCAATAGTCTTTATTATCAAAAATACACCCGTATAGCATGGAAAATATGATATTCGACATTTCGAATCGTTCTGCATCGACAACAGCTAAAGATTCAGTTCCGAGGCGTCGCAATAGTCCTTCTTATTGAAAATTCGCTCGTAGAGCTCGAATAACGCGATATTCGACATTTCCAATCGAACTGCATCGACAACAGCCAAAGATACAGTTCCCAGGCGTCGCAATAGTGATTATTGAAAATCCACTCGTACAGCTTGGACAACGCGATATTCGACATTTCCAATCGATCTGCATCATCAGCAGCTAAAGATTCAGTTCCCTGGCGTCGCAATAGCCCTTCTTATTGAAAATTCACTCGTTGAGCTTGGAAACCTCGATATTCGACATCTCCAATCGACCTGCATCGACAACAGCTAGTGATACAGTGGATCTGCATCGACAACAGCTTAAGATTCAGTCGTTCTGCATCGACAACAGCTAAAGATTCAGTTCCGAGGCGTCGCAATAGTCCTTCTTATTGAAAATTCGCTCGTAGAGCTTGAAAAACGCGATATTCGACATTTCCAATCGAACTGCATCGACAACAGCTAAAGATTCAGTTCCCAGGCGTCGCAATAACCCTTCTTATTGAAAATTCACTCGTTGAGCTGAATCACTAGCTGTTGTCGATGCAGGTCGATTGGAGATGTCGAATATCGAGGTTTCCAAGCTCAACGAGTGAATTTTCAATAAGAAGGGTTATTGCGACGCCTGGGAACTGAATCTTTAGCTGTTGTCGATGCAGTTCGATTGGAAATGTCGAATATCGCGTTTTTCAAGCTCTACGAGCGAATTTTCAATAAGAAGGACTATTGCGACGCCTCGGAACTGAATCTTTAGCTGTTGTCGATGCAGAACGACTGAATCTTAAGCTGTTGTCGATGCAGATCCACTGTATCACTAGCTGTTGTCGATGCAGGTCGATTGGAGATGTCGAATATCGAGGTTTCCAAGCTCAACGAGTGAATTTTCAATAAGAAGGGCTATTGCGACGCCAGGGAACTGAATCTTTAGCTGCTGATGATGCAGATCGATTGGAAATGTCGAATATCGCGTTGTCCAAGCTGTACGAGTGGATTTTCAATAATCACTATTGCGACGCCTGGGAACTGTATCTTTGGCTGTTGTCGATGCAGTTCGATTGGAAATGTCGAATATCGCGTTATTCGAGCTCTACGAGCGAATTTTTTATCAAAAATACACCCGTATAGCATGGAAAATGTGATATTCGACATTTCCAGTCGATCTGCATCGACAACAGCTAAAGATTCAGTTCCCAGGCGTCGGAATAGTGATTATTGAAAATTCACTCGTACAGCTTGGCAAACGCGATATTCGACATTTCCAATCGAACTGCATCGACAGCAGCTAAAGATTCAGTTCCCAGGCGTCGCAATAACCCTTCTTATTGAAAATTCACTCGTTGAGCTTGGAAACCTCGATATTCGACATCTCCAATCGACCTGCATCGACAACAGCTAATGTGTCAGTTCCCAGGCGTCGCAATAGTCCTTATTGAAAATTCACTCGTAGAGCTTGGAAAACGCGATATTCGACACTTCCAATCGATCTGCATCGACAACAGCTTAAGATTCAGTTCCCAGGCGACGCAATAGTCCTTATTATCAAAAATACACCCGTATAGAATGGAAAATGCGATATTCGACATTTCCAATCGATCTGCATCATCAACAGCTAAAGATTCAGTTCCCTGGCGTCGCAATAGCCCTTCTTATTGAAAATTCACTCGTTGAGCTTGGAAACCTCGATATTCGACATCTCCAATCGACCTGCATCGACAACAGCTAGTGATACAGTGGATCTGCATCGACAACAGCTTAAGATTCAGTTCCGAGGCGTCGCAATAGTCCTTCTTATTGAAAATTCGCTCGTAGAGCTTGAACAACGCGATATTCGACATTTCCAATCGAACTGCATCGACAACAGCCAAAGATTCAGTTCCCAGGCGTCGCAATAGTGTTATTGAAAATTCACTCGTACAGCTTGGCAAACGCGATATTCGACATTTCCAATCGATCTGCATCAACAACAGCTACAGATTCAGTTCCCAGGCGTCGCAATAGTGATTATTGAAAATTCACTCGTACAGCTTGGAAAACGCGATATTCGACATTTCCAATCGATCTGCATCGACAACAGCTAAAGATTCAGTTCCCAGGCGTCGCAATAGTCCTTCTTATTGAAAATTCGCTCTAGAGCTTGAAAAACGCGATATTCGACATTTCCAATCGATCGGCATCGACAACAGCTAAAGATTCAGTTCCCAGGCGTCGCAATAGCCCTTCTTATTGAAAATTCACTCGTTGAGCTTGGTAACCTCGATATTCGACATCTCCAATCGGCCTGCATCGACAACAGCTAGTGATTCAGTTCCCAGGCGTCGCAATAGTCTTTATTATCAAAAATACACCCGTATAGCATGGAAAATGCGATATTCGACATTTCCAGTCGATCTGCATCGACAACAGCTAAAGATTCAGTTCCCAGGCGTCGGAATAGTGATTATTGAAAATTCACTCGTACAGCTTGGCAAACGCGATATTCGACATTTCCAATCGATCTGCATCAACAACAGCTAAAGATTCAGTTCCCAGGCGTCGCAATAGTGATTATTGAAAATTCACTCGTACAGCTTGGAAAACGCGATATTCGACATTTCCAATCGAACTGCATCGACAACAGCTAAAGATTCAGTTCCCAGGCGTCGCAATAACCCTTCTTATTGAAAATTCACTCGTTGAGCTTGGAAACCTCGATATTCGACATCTCCAATCGACCTGCATCGACAACAGCTAATGTGTCAGTTCCCAGGCGTCGCAATAGTCCTTATTGAAAATTCACTCGTAGAGCTTGGAAAACGCGATATTCGACACTTCCAATCGATCTGCATCGACAACAGCTTAAGATTCAGTTCCCAGGCGACGCAATAGTCCTTAGTATCAAAAATACACCCGTATAGAATGGAAAATGCGATATTCGACATTTCCAATCGATCTGCATCATCAACAGCTAAAGCTTCAGTTCCGACGCGTCGCAATAGTCCTTCTTATTGAAAATTCGCTCGTAGAGCTTGAATAACGCGATATTCGACATTTCCAACCGAACTGCATCGACAACAGCCGAAGATACAGTTCCCAGGCGTCGCAATAGTGATTATTGAAAATTCACTCGTACAGCTTGAAGAACGCGATATTCGACATTTCCAATCGATCTGCATCATCAACAGCTAATGATTCAGTTCCCTGGCGTCGCAATAGCCCTCCTTATTGAAAATTCACTCGTTGAGCTTGGAAACCTCGATATTCGACATCTCCAATCGGCCTGCATCGACAACAGCTAGTGATTCAGTTCCCAGGCGTCGCAATAGTCTTTATTATCAAAAATACACCCGTATAGCATGGAAAATGTGATATTCGACATTTCCAGTCGATCTGCATCGACAACAGCTAAAGATTCAGTTCCCAGGCGTCGGAATAGTGATTATTGAAAATTCACTCGTACAGCTTGGCAAACGCGATATTCGACATTTCCAATCGATCTGCATCAACAACAGCTAAAGATTCAGTTCCCAGGCGTCGCAATAGTGATTATTGAAAATTCATTCGTACAGCTTGGAAAACGCGATATTCGACATTTCCAATCGAACTGCATCGACAACAGCTAAAGATTCAGTTCCCAGGCGTCGCAATAACCCTTCTTATTGAAAATTCACTCGTTGAGCTTGGAAACCTCGATATTCGACATCTCCAATCGACCTGCATCGACAACAGCTAATGTGTCAGTTCCCAGGCGTCGCAATAGTCCTTATTGAAAATTCACTCGTAGAGCTTGGAAAACGCGATATTCGACACTTCCAATCGATCTGCATCGACAACAGCTTAAGATTCAGTTCCCAGGCGACGCAATAGTCCTTATTATCAAAAATACACCCGTATAGAATGGAAAATGCGATATTCGACATTTCCAATCGATCTGCATCATCAACAGCTAAAGATTCAGTTCCCTGGCGTCGCAATAGCCCTTCTTATTGAAAATTCACTCGTTGAGCTTGGAAACCTCGATATTCGACATCTCCAATCGACCTGCATCGACAACAGCTAGTGATACAGTGGATCTGCATCGACTACAGCTTAAGATTCAGTTCCGAGGCGTCGCAATAGTCCTTCTTATTGAAAATTCGCTCTAGAGCTTGAAAAACGCGATATTCGACATTTCCAATCGATCGGCATCGACAACAGCTAAAGATTCAGTTCCCAGGCGTCGCAATAGCCCTTCTTATTGAAAATTCACTCGTTGAGCTTGGTAACCTCGATATTCGACATCTCCAATCGACCTGCATCGACAACAGCTAGTGATACAGTGGATCTGCATCGACAACAGCTTAAGATTCAGTCGTTCTGCATCGACAACAGCTAAAGATTCAGTTCCGAGGCGTCGCAATAGTCCTTCTTATTGAAAATTCGCTCGTAGAGCTTGAAAAACGCGATATTCGACATTTCCAATCGAACTGCATCGACAGCAGCCAAAGATACAGTTCCCAGGCGTCGCAATAGTCCTTATTGAAAATTCACTCATAGAGCTTGGAAAACGCGATATTCGACATTTCCAATCGATCTGCATCATCAACAGCTAAAGATTCAGTTCCCAGGCGTCGCAATAGTCCTTCTTATTGAAAATTCGCTCGTAGAGCTTGAAAAACGCGATATTCGACATTTCCAATCGAACTGCATCGACAAGAGCCAAAGATACAGTTCCCAGGCGTCGCAATAGTCTTCATTATCAAAAATACACCCGTATAGCATGGAAAATGCGATATTCGACATTTCCAATCGTTCTGCATCGACAACAGCTAAAGCTTCAGTTCCGAGGCGTCGCAATAGTCCTTCTTATTGAAAATTCGCTCGTTGAGCTTGGAAACCTCGATATTCGACATCTCCAATCGGCCTGCATCGACAACAGCTAGTGATTCAGTTCCCAGGCGTCGCAATAGTCTTTATTATCTAAAATACACCCGTATAGCATGGAAAATGCGATATTCGACATTTCCAGTCGATCTGCATCGACAACAGCTAAAGATTCAGTTCCCAGGCGTCGGAATAGTGATTATTGAAAATTCACTAGTACAGCTTGGAAAACGCGATATTCGACATTTCCAATCGATCTGCACCGACAACAGCTAAAGATTCAGTTCCCAGGCGTCGCAATAACCCTTCTTATTGAAAATTCACTCGTTGAGCTTGGAAACCTCGATATTCGACATCTCCAATCGGCCTGCATCGACAACAGCTAGTGATTCAGTTCCCAGGCGTCGCAATAGTCTTTATTATCTAAAATACACCCGTATAGCATGGAAAATGCGATATTCGACATTTCCAGTCGATCTGCATCGACAACAGCTAAAGATTCAGTTCCCAGGCGTCGCAATAACCCTTCTTATTGAAAATTCACTCGTTGAGCTTGGAAACCTCGATATTCGACATCTCCAATCGACCTGCATCGACAACAGCTAATGTGTCAGTTCCCAGGCGTCGCAATAGTCCTTATTGAAAATTCACTCGTAGAGCTTGAAAAACGCGATATTCGACATTTCCAATCGATCTGCATCGACAACAGCTAAAGATTCAGTTCCCAGGCATCGCAATAGCCCTTCTTATTGAAAATTCACTCGTTGAGCTTGGAAACCTCGATATTCGACATCTCCAATCGACCTGCATCGACAACAGCTAGTGATACAGTTCCCAGGCGTCGCAATAGTCTTTATTATCAAAAATACACCCGTATAGCATGGAAAATGCGATATTGGACATTTCCAATCGAACTGCATCGACAACAGCCAAAGATACAGTTCCCAGGCGTCGCAATAGTCCTTATTGAGAATTCACTCATAGAGCTTGGAAAACGCGATATTCGACATTTCCAATCGATATGCAACAACAACAGCTAAAGATTCAGTTCCCAGGCGTCGCAATAGTGTTATTGAAAATTCACTCGTACAGCTTGGCAAACGCGATATTCGACATTTCCAATCGATCTGCATCAACAACAGCTACAGATTCAGTTCCCAGGCGTCACAATAGTGATTATTGAAAATTCACTCGTACAGCTTGGAAAACGCGATATTCGACATTTCCAATCGATCTGCATCGACAACAGCTAAAGATTCAGTCCCGAGGCGTCGCAATAGTCCTTCTTATTGAAAATTCGCTCGTAGAGCTTGAATAACGCGATATTCGACATTTGCAATCGAACTGCATCGACAACAGCCAAAGATACAGTTCCCAGGCGTCGCAATAGTCCTTATTGAGAATTCACTCATAGAGCTTGGAAAACGCGATATTCGACATTTCCAAACGATCTGCAACAACAACAGCTAAAGATTCAGTTCCCAGGCGTCGCAATAGTGTTATTGAAAATTCACTCGTACAGCTTGGCAAACGCGATATTCGACATTTCCAATCGATCTGCATCAACAACAGCTACAGATTCAGTTCCCAGGCGTCGCAATAGTGATTATTGAAAATTCACTCGTGCAGCTTGGAAAACGCGATATTCGACATTTCCAATCGATCTGCATCGACAACAGCTAAAGATTCAGTTCCCAGGCGTCGCAATAGCCCTTCTTATTGAAAATTCACTCGTTGAGCTTGGAAACCTCGATATTCGACATCTCCAATCGACCTGCATCGACAACAGCTAGTGATACAGTTCCCAGGCGTCGCAATAGTCTTTATTATCAAAAATACACCCGTATAGCATGGAAAATGCGATTTTGGACATTTCCAATCGAACTGCATCGACAACAGCCAAAGATACAGTTCCCAGGCGTCGCAATAGTGATTATTGAAAATCCACTCGTACAGCTTGGAAAACGCGATATTCGACATTTCCAATCGATCTGCATCATCAACAGCTAAAGATTCAGTTCCCAGGCGTCGCAATAGCCCTTCTTATTGAAAATTCACTCGTTGAGCTTGGAAACCTCGATATTCGACATCTCCAATCGACCTGCATCGACAACAGCTAGTGATACAGTTCCCAGGCGTCGCAATAGTCTTTATTATCAAAAATACACCCGTATAGCATGGAAAATGCGATATTGGACATTTCCAATCGAACTGCATCGACAACAGCCAAAGATACAGTTCCCAGGCGTCGCAATAGTGATTATTGAAAATCCACTCGTACAGCTTGGAAAACGCGATATTCGACATTTCCAATCGATCTGCATCATCAACAGCTAAAGATTCAGTTCCCAGGCGTCGCAATAGCCCTTCTTATTGAAAATTTACTCGTTGAGCTTGGAAACCTCGATATTCGACATCTCCAATCGACCTGCATCGACAACAGCTAGTGATACAGTTCCCAGGCGTCGCAATAGTCTTTATTATCAAAAATACACCCGTATAGCATGGAAAATGCGATATTGGACATTTCCAATCGAACTGCATCGACAACAGCCAAAGATACAGTTCCCAGGCGTCGCAATAGTGATTATTGAAAATCCACTCGTACAGCTTGGAAAACGCGATATTCGACATTTCCAATCGATCTGCATCATCAACAGCTAAAGATTCAGTTCCCAGGCGTCGCAATAGCCCTTCTTATTGAAAATTTACTCGTTGAGCTTGGAAACCTCGATATTCGACATCTCCAATCGACCTGCATCGACAACAGCTAGTGATACAGTTCCCAGGCGTCGCAATAGTCTTTATTATCAAAAATACACCCGTATAGCATGGAAAATGCGATATTCGACATTTCGAATCGTTCTGCATCGACAACAGCTAAAGATTCAGTTCCGAGGCGTCGCAATAGTCCTTCTTATTGAAAATTCGCTCGTAGAGCTTGAATAACGCGATATTCGACATTTCCAATTGAACTGCATCGACAACAGCCAAAGATACAGTTCCCAGGCGTCGCAATAATGATTATTGAAAATCCACTCGTACAGCTTGGAAAACGCGATATTCGACATTTCCAATCGAACTGCATCGACAACAGCCAAAGATACAGTTCCCAGGCGTCGCAATAGTCCTTATTGAAAATTCACTCATAGAGCTTGGAAAACGCGATATTCGACATTTCCAATCGATCTGCATCATCAACAGCTAAAGATTCAGTTCCCAGGCGTCGCAATAGTCCTTCTTATTGAAAATTCGCTCGTAGAGCTTGAAAAACGCGATATTCGACATTTCCAATCGAACTGCATCGACAAGAGCCAAAGATACAGTTCCCAGGCGTCGCAATAGTCTTCATTATCAAAAATACACCCGTATAGCATGGAAAATGCGATATTCGACATTTCCAATCGTTCTGCATCGACAACAGCTAAAGCTTCAGTTCCGACGCGTCGCAATAGTCCTTCTTATTGAAAATTCACTCGTTGAGCTTGGAAACCTCGATATTCGACATCTCCAATCGGCCTGCATCGACAACAGCTAGTGATTCAGTTCCCAGGCGTCGCAATAGTCTTTATTATCAAAAATACACCCGTATAGCATGGAAAATGCGATATTCGACATTTCCAGTCGATCTGCATCGATAACAGCTAAAGATTCAGTTCCCAGGCGTCGGAATAGTGATTATTGAAAATTCACTCGTACAGCTTGGCAAACGCGATATTCGACATTTCCAATCGATCTGCATCAACAACAGCTAAAGATTCAGTTCCCAGGCGTCGCAATAGTGATTATTGAAAATTCACTCGTACAGCTTGGAAAACGCGATATTCGACATTTCCAATCGAACTGCATCGACAACAGCTAAAGATTCAGTTCCCAGGCGTCGCAATAACCCTTCTTATTGAAAATTCACTCGTTGAGCTTGGAAACCTCGATATTCGACATCTCCAATCGACCTGCATCGACAACAGCTAATGTGTAAGTTCCCAGGCGTCGCAATAGTCCTTATTGAAAATTCACTCGTAGAGCTTGGAAAACGCGATATTCGACACTTCCAATCGATCTGCATCGACAACAGCTTAAGATTCAGTTCCCAGGCGACGCAATAGTCCTTATTATCAAAAATACACCCGTATAGAATGGAAAATGCGATATTCGACATTTCCAATCGTTCTGCATCGACAACAGCTAAAGATTCAGTTCCCAGGCGTCGCAATAACCCTTCTTATTGAAAATTCACTCGTTGAGCTTGGAAACCTCGATATTCGACATCTCCAATCGACCTGCATCGACAACAGCTAATGTTTCAGTTTCCAGGCGTCGCAATAGTCCTTATTGAAAATTCACTCGTAGAGCTTGGAAAACGCGTTATTCGACACTTCCAATCGATCTGCATCGACAACAGCTTAAGATTCAGTTCCCAGGCGACGCAATAGTCCTTATTATCAAAAATACACCCGTATAGAATGGAAAATGCGATATTCGACATTTCCAATCGATCTGCATCATCAACAGCTAAAGATTCAGTTCCCTGGCGTCGCAATAGCCCTTCTTATTGAAAATTCACTCGTTCAGCTTGGAAACCTCGATATTCGACATCTCCAATCGACCTGCATCGACAACAGCTAGTGATACAGTGGATCTGCATCGACAACAGCATAAGATTCAGTTCCGAGGCGTCGCAATAGTCCTTCTTATTGAAAATTCGCTCGTAGAGCTTGAATAACGCGATATTCGACATTTCCAATCGAACTGCATCGACAACAGCCAAAGATTCAGTTCCCAGGCGTCGCAATAGTGTTATTGAAAATTCACTCGTACAGCTTGGCAAACGCGATATTCGACATTTCCAATCGATCTGCATCAACAACAGCTACAGATTCAGTTCCCAGGCGTCGCAATAGTGATTATTGAAAATTCACTCGTACAGCTTGGAAAACGCGATATTCGACATTTCCAATCGATCTGCATCGACAACAGCTAAAGATTGAGTTCCCAGGCGTCGCAATAGTCCTTCTTATTGAAAATTCGCTCTAGAGCTTGAAAAACGCGATATTCGACATTTCCAATCGATCTGCATCAACAACAGCTACAGATTCAGTTCCCAGGCGTCGCAATAGTGATTATTGAAAATTCACTCGTACAGCTTGGAAAACGCGATATTCGACATTTCCAATCGATCTGCATCATCAACAGCTAAAGATTCAGTTCCCTGGCGTCGCAATAGCCCTTCTTATTGAAAATTCACTCGTTGAGCTTGGAAACCTCGATATTCGACATCTCCAATCGACCTGCATCGACAACAGCTAGTGATACAGTGGATCTGCATCGACAACAGCTAAAGATTCAGTTCCCAGGCGTCGCAATAGCCCTTCTTATTGAAAATTCACTCGTTGAGCTTGGAAACCTCGATATTCGACATCTCCAATCGACCTGCATCGACAACAGCTAGTGATACAGTTCCCAGGCGTCGCAATAGTCCTTATTGAGAATTCACTCATAGAGCTTGGAAAACGCGATATTCGACATTTCCAATCGATCTGCAACAACAACAGCTAAAGATTCAGTTCCCAGGCGTCGCAATAGTGATTATTGAAAATCCACTCGTACAGCTTGGAAAACGCGATATTCGACATTTCCAATCGATCTGCATCATCAACAGCTAAAGATTCAGTTCCCTGGCGTCGCAATAGCCCTTCTTATTGAAAATTCACTCGTTGACCTTGGAAACCTCGATATTCGACATCTCCAATCGACCTGCATCGACAACAGCTAGTGATACAGTGGATCTGCATTGACAACAGCTAAAGATTCAGTTCCCAGGCGTCGCAATAGCCCTTCTTATTGAAAATTCACTCGTTGAGCTTGGAAACCTCGATATTCGACATCTCCAATCGACCTGCATCGACAACAGCTAGTGATACAGTTCCCAGGCGTCGCAATAGTCCTTATTGAGAATTCACTCATAGAGCTTGGAAAACGCGATATTCGACATTTCCAATCGATCTGCAACAACAACAGCTAAAGATTCAGTTCCCAGGCGTCGCAATAGTGATTATTGAAAATCCACTCGTTGAGCTTGGAAACCTCGATATTCGACATCTCCAATCGACCTGCATCGACAACAGCTAGTGATACAGTGGATCTGCATCGACAACAGCTTAAGATTCAGTCGTTCTGCATCGACAACAGCTAAAGATTCAGTTCCGAGGCGTCGCAATAGTCCTTCTTGTTGAAAATTCGCTCTAGAGCTTGAAAAACGCGATATTCGATATTTCCAATCGATCTGCATCGACAACAGCTAAAGATTCAGTTCCCAGGCGTCGCAATAGCCCTTCTTATTGAAAATTCACTCGTTGAGCTTGGAAACCTCGATATTCGACATTTCCAATCGACCTGCATCGACAACAGCTAGTGATACAGTTCCCAGGCGTCGCAATAGTCCTTATTGAGAATTCACTCATAGAGCTTGGAAAACGCGATATTCGACATTTCCAATCGATCTGCAACAACAACAGCTAAAGATTCAGTTCCCAGGCGTCGCAATAGTGATTATTGAAAATCCACTCGTACAGCTTGGAAAACGCGATATTCGACATTTCCAATCGATCTGCATCATCAACAGCTAAAGATTCAGTTCCCAGGCGTCGCAATAGCCCTTCTTATTGAAAATTTACTCGTTGAGCTTGGAAACCTCGATATTCGACATCTCCAATCGAACTGCATCGACAACAGCTAGTGATACAGTTCCCGGGCGTCGTAATAGTCTTTATTATCAAAAATACACCCGTATAGCATGGAAAATGCGATATTCGACATTTCGAATCGTTCTGCATCGACAACAGCTAAAGATTCAGTTCCGAGGCGTCGCAATAGTCCTTCTTATTGAAAATTCGCTCGTAGAGCTTGAAAAACGCGATATTCGACATTTCCAATCGAACTGCATCGACAAGAGCCAAAGATACAGTTCCCAGGCGTCGCAATAGTCTTCATTATCAAAAATACACCCGTATAGCATGGAAAATGCGATATTCGACATTTCCAATCGTTCTGCATCGACAACAGCTAAAGCTTCAGTTCCGACGCGTCGCAATAGTCCTTCTTATTGAAAATTCGCTCGTAGAGCTTGAATAACGCGATATTCGACATTTCCAATCGAACTGCATCGACAACAGCCAAAGATACAGTTCCCAGGCGTCGCAATAGTGATTATTGAAAATTCACTCGTACAGCTTGAAGAACGCGATATTCGACATTTCCAATCGATCTGCATCATCAACAGCTAATGATTCAGTTCCCTGGCGTCGCAATAGCCCTTCTTATTGAAAATTCACTCGTTGAGCTTGGAAACCTCGATATTCGACATCTCCAATCGGCCTGCATCGACAACAGCTAGTGATTCAGTTCCCAGGCGTCGCAATAGTCTTTATTATCAAAAACACACCCGTATAGCATGGAAAATGCGATATTCGACATTTCCAGTCGATCTGCATCGACAACAGCTAAAGATTCAGTTCCCAGGCGTCGGAATAGTGATTATTGAAAATTCACTCGTACAGCTTGGAAAACGCGATATTCGACATTTCCAATCGAACTGCATCGACAACAGCTAAAGATTCAGTTCCCAGGCGTCGCAATAACCCTTCTTATTGAAAATTCACTCGTTGAGCTTGGAAACCTCGATATTCGACATCTCCAATCGACCTGCATCGACAACAGCTAATGTGTAAGTTCCCAGGCGTCGCAATAGTCCTTATTGAAAATTCACTCGTAGAGCTTGGAAAACGCGATATTCGACACTTCCAATCGATCTGCATCGACAACAGCCAAAGATACAGTTCCCAGGCGTCGCAATAGTCCTTATTGAAAATTCACTCATAGAGCTTGGAAAACGCGATATTCGACATTTCCAATCGATCTGCATCATCAACAGCTAAAGATTCAGTTCCCAGGCGACGCAATAGTCCTTATTATCAAAAATACACCCGTATAGAATGGAAAATGCGATATTCGACATTTCCAATCGTTCTGCATCGACAACAGCTAAAGATTCAGTTCCCAGGCGTCGCAATAACCCTTCTTATTGAAAATTCACTCGTTGAGCTTGGAAACCTCGATATTCGACATCTCCAATCGACCTGCATCGACAACAGCTAATGTGTCAGTTCCCAGGCGTCGCAATAGTCCTTATTGAAAATTCACTCGTAGAGCTTGGAAAACGCGTTATTCGACACTTCCAATCGATCTGCATCGACAACAGCTTAAGATTCAGTTCCCAGGCGACGCAATAGTCCTTATTATCAAAAATACACCCGTATAGAATGGAAAATGCGATATTCGACATTTCCAATCGATCTGCATCATCAACAGCTAAAGATTCAGTTCCCTGGCGTCGCAATAGCCCTTCTTATTGAAAATTCACTCGTTGAGCTTGGAAACCTCGATATTCGACATCTCCAATCGACCTGCATCGACAACAGCTAGTGATACAGTGGATCTGCATCGACAACAGCATAAGATTCAGTTCCGAGGCGTCGCAATAGTCCTTCTTATTGAAAATTCGCTCGTAGAGCTTGAATAACGCGATATTCGACATTTCCAATCGAACTGCATCGACAACAGCCAAAGATTCAGTTCCCAGGCGTCGCAATAGTGTTATTGAAAATTCACTCGTACAGCTTGGCACACGCGATATTCGACATTTCCAATCGATCTGCATCAACAACAGCTACAGATTCAGTTCCCAGGCGTCGCAATAGTGATTATTGCAAATTCACTCGTACAGCTTGGAAAACGCGATATTCGACATTTCCAATCGATCTGCATCGACAACAGCTAAAGATTCAGTTCCCAGGCGTCGCAATAGTCCTTCTTATTGAAAATTCGCTCTAGAGCTTGAAAAACGCGATATTCGACATTTCCAATCGATCTGCATCGACAACAGCTAAAGATTCAGTTCCCAGGCGTCGCAATAGCCCTTCTTATTGAAAATTCACTCGTTGAGCTTGGAAACCTCGATATTCGACATCTCCAATCGACCTGCATCGACAACAGCTAGTGATACAGTTCCCACGCGTCGCAATAGTCCTTATTGAGAATTCACTCATAGAGCTTGGAAAACGCGATATTCGACTTTTCCAATCGATCTGCAACAACAACAGCTAAAGATTCAGTTCCCAGGTGTCGCAATAGTGTTATTGAAAATCCACTCGTACAGCTTGGAAAACGCGATATTCGACATTTCCAATCGATCTGCATCATCAACAGCTAAAGATTCAGTTCCCAGGCGTCGCAATAGCCCTTCTTATTGAAAATTTACTCGTTGAGCTTGAAAACCTCGATATTCGACATCTCCAATCGACCTGCATCGACAACAGCTAGTGATACAGTTCCCAGGCGTCGCAATAGTCTTTATTATCAAAAATACACCCGTATAGCATGGAAAATGCGATATTCGACATTTCGAATCGTTCTGCATCGACAACAGCTAAAGATTCAGTTCCGAGGCGTCGCAATAGTCCTTCTTATTGAAAATTCGCTCGTAGAGCTTGAATAACGCGATATTCGACATTTCCAATCGAACTGCATCGACAACAGCCAAAGATACAGTTCCCAGGCGTCGCAATAGTGATTATTGAAAATCCACTCGTACAGCTTGGAAAACGCGATATTCGACATTTCCAATCGATCTGCATCATCAACAGCTAAAGATTCAGTTCCCTGGCGTCGCAATAGCCCTTCTTATTGAAAATTCACTCGTTGAGCTTGGAAACCTCGATATTCGACATCTCCAATCGACCTGCATCGACAACAGCTAGTGATACAGTGGATCTGCATCGACAACAGCTTAAGATTCAGTCGTTCTGCATCGACAACAGCTAAAGATTCAGTTCCGAGGCGTCGCAATAGTCCTTCTTATTGAAAATTCGCTCGTAGAGCTTGAAAAACGCGATATTCGACATTTCCAATCGAACTGCATCGACAACAGCCAAAGATACAGTTCCCAGGCGTCGCAATAGTCCTTATTGAAAATTCACTCATAGAGCTTGGAAAACGCGATATTCGACATTTCCAATCGATCTGCATCATCAACAGCTAAAGATTCAGTTCCCAGGCGTCGCAATAGTCCTTCTTATTGAAAATTCGTTCGTAGAGCTTGAAAAACGCGATATTCGACATTTCCAATCGAACTGCATCGACAAGAGCAAAAGATACAGTTCCCAGGCGTCGCAATAGTCTTCATTATCAAAAATACACCCGTATAGCATGGAAAATGCGATATTCGACATTTCCAATCGTTCTGCATCGACAACAGCTAAAGCTTCAGTTCCGACGCGTCGCAATAGTCCTTCTTATTGAAAATTCGCTCGTAGAGCTTGAATAACGCGATATTCGACATTTCCAACCGTACTGCATCGACAACAGCCGAAGATACAGTTCCCAGGCGTCGCAATAGTGATTATTGAAAATTCACTCGTACAGCTTGAAGAACGCGATATTCGACATTTCCAATCGATCTGCATCATCAACAGCTAATGATTCAGTTCCCTGGCGTCGCAATAGCCCTTCTTATTGAAAATTCACTCGTTGAGCTTGGAAACCTCGATATTCGACATCTCCAATCGGCCTGCATCGACAACAGCTAGTGATTCAGTTCCCAGGCGTCGCAATAGTCTTTATTATCAAAAATACACCCGTATAGCATGGAAAATGCGATATTCGACATTTCCAGTCGATCTGCATCGACAACAGCTAAAGATTCAGTTCCCAGGCGTCGGAATAGTGATTATTGAAAATTCACTCGTACAGCTTGGCAAACTCGATATTCGACATTTCCAATCGATCTGCATCAACAACAGCTAAAGATTCAGTTCCCAGGCGTCGCAATAGTGATTATTGAAAATTCACTCGTACAGCTTGGAAAACGCGATATTCGACATTTCCAATCGAACTGCATCGACAACAGCTAAAGATTCAGTTCCCAGGCGTCGCAATAACCCTTCTTATTGAAAATTCACTCGTTGAGCTTGGAAACCTCGATATTCGACATCTCCAATCGACCTGCATCGACAACAGCTAATGTGTCAGTTCCCAGGCGTCGCAATAGTCCTTATTGAAAATTCACTCGTAGAGCTTGGAAAACGCGATATTCGACACTTCCAATCGATCTGCATCGACAACAGCTTAAGATTCAGTTCCCAGGCGACGCAATAGTCCTTATTATCAAAAATACACCCGTATAGAATGGAAAATGCGATATTCGACATTTCCAATCGATCTGCATCATCAACAGCTAAAGATTCAGTTCCCTGGCGTCGCAATAGCCCTTCTTATTGAAAATTCACTCGTTGAGCTTGGAAACCTCGATATTCGACATCTCCAATCGACCTGCATCGACAACAGCTAATGTGTCAGTTCCCAGGCGTCGCAATAGTCCTTATTGAAAATTCACTCGTAGAGCTTGGAAAACGCGATATTCGACATTTCCAATCGAACTGCATCGACAACAGCCAAAGATTCAGTTCCCAGGCGTCGCAATAGTGTTATTGAAAATTCACTCGTACAGCTTGGCAAACGCGATATTCGACATTTCCAATCGATCTGCATCAACAACAGCTACAGATTCAGTTCCCAGGCGTCGCAATAGTGATTATTGAAAATTCACTCGTACAGCTTGGAAAACGCGATATTCGACATTTCCAATCGATCGGCATCGACAACAGCTAAAGATTCAGTTCCCAGGCGTCGCAATAGCCCTTCTTATTGAAAATTCACTCGTTGAGCTTGGTAACCTCGATATTCGACATCTCCAATCGACCTGCATCGACAACAGCTAGTGATACAGTGGATCTGCATCGACAACAGCTTAAGATTCAGTCGTTCTGCATCGACAACAGCTAAAGATTCAGTTCCGAGGCGTCGCAATAGTCCTTCTTATTGAAAATTCGCTCGTAGAGCTTGAAAAACGCGATATTCGACATTTCCAATCGATCTGCATCATCAACTGCTAAAGATTCAGTTCCCAGGCGTCGCAATAGTCCTTCTTATTGAAAATTCGCTCGTAGAGCTTGAAAAACGCGATATTCGACATTTCCAATCGAACTGCATCGACAAGAGCCAAAGATACAGTTCCCAGGCGTCGCAATAGTCTTCATTATCAAAAATACACCCGTATAGCATGGAAAATGCGATATTCGACATTTCCAATCGTTCTGCATCGACAACAGCTAAAGCTTCAGTTCCGAGGCGTCGCAATAGTCCTTCTTATTGAAAATTCGCTCGTAGAGCTCGAATAACGCGATATTCGACATTTCCAATCGAACTGCATCGACAACAGCCAAAGATACAGTTCCCAGGCGTCGCAATAGTGATTATTGAAAATTCACTCGTACAGCTTGAAGAACGCGATATTCGACATTTCCAATCGATCTGCATCATCAACAGCTAATGATTCAGTTCCCTGGCGTCGCAATAGCCCTTCTTATTGAAAATTCACTCGTTGAGCTTGGAAACCTCGATATTCGACATCTCCAATCGGCCTGCATCGACAACAGCTAGTGATTCAGTTCCCAGGCGTCGCAATAGTCTTTATTATCTAAAATACACCCGTATAGCATGGAAAATGCGATATTCGACATTTCCAGTCGATCTGCATCGACAACAGCTAAAGATTCAGTTCCCAGGCGTCGGAATAGTGATTATTGAAAATTCACTAGTACAGCTTGGAAAACGCGATATTCGACATTTCCAATCGAACTGCATCGACAAGAGCAAAAGATACAGTTCCCAGGCGTCGCAATAGTCTTCATTATCAAAAATACACCCGTATAGCATGGAAAATGCGATATTCGACATTTCCAATCGTTCTGCATCGACAACAGCTAAAGCTTCAGTTCCGACGCGTCGCAATAGTCCTTCTTATTGAAAATTCGCTCGTAGAGCTTGAATAACGCGATATTCGACATTTCCAACCGTACTGCATCGACAACAGCCGAAGATACAGTTCCCAGGCGTCGCAATAGTGATTATTGAAAATTCACTCGTACAGCTTGAAGAACGCGATATTCGACATTTCCAATCGATCTGCATCATCAACAGCTAATGATTCAGTTCCCTGGCGTCGCAATAGCCCTTCTTATTGAAAATTCACTCGTTGAGCTTGGAAACCTCGATATTCGACATCTCCAATCGGCCTGCATCGACAACAGCTAGTGATTCAGTTCCCAGGCGTCGCAATAGTCTTTATTATCAAAAATACACCCGTATAGCATGGAAAATGCGATATTCGACATTTCCAGTCGATCTGCATCGACAACAGCTAAAGATTCAGTTCCCAGGCGTCGGAATAGTGATTATTGAAAATTCACTCGTACAGCTTGGCAAACGCGATATTCGACATTTCCAATCGATCTGCATCAACAACAGCTAAAGATTCAGTTCCCAGGCGTCGCAATAGTGATTATTGAAAATTCACTCGTACAGCTTGGAAAACGCGATATTCGACATTTCCAATCGAACTGCATCGACAACAGCTAAAGATTCAGTTCCCAGGCGTCGCAATAACCCTTCTTATTGAAAATTCACTCGTTGAGCTTGGAAACCTCGATATTCGACATCTCCAATCGACCTGCATCGACAACAGCTAATGTGTCAGTTCCCAGGCGTCGCAATAGTCCTTATTGAAAATTCACTCGTAGAGCTTGGAAAACGCGATATTCGACACTTCAAATCGATCTGCATCGACAACAGCTTAAGATTCAGTTCCCAGGCGACGCAATAGTCCTTATTATCAAAAATACACCCGTATAGAATGGAAAATGCGATATTCGACATTTCCAATCGATCTGCATCATCAACAGCTAAAGATTCAGTTCCCTGGCGTCGCAATAGCCCTTCTTATTGAAAATTCACTCGTTGAGCTTGGAAACCTCGATATTCGACATCTCCAATCGACCTGCATCGACAACAGCTAATGTGTCAGTTCCCAGGCGTCGCAATAGTCCTTATTGAAAATTCACTCGTACAGCTTGGAAAACGCGATATTCGACATTTCCAATCGAACTGCATCGACAACAGCTAAAGATTCAGTTCCCAGGCGTCGCAATAGCCCTCCTTATTGAAAATTCACTCGTTGAGCTTGGAAACCTCGATATTCGACATCTCCAATCGACCTGCATCGACAACAGCTAGTGATACAGTTCCCAGGCGTCGCAATAGTCCTTATTGAGAATTCACTCATAGAGCTTGGAAAACGCGATATTCGACATTTCCAATCGATCTGCAACAACAACAGCTAAAGATTCAGTTCCCAGGTGTCGCAATAGTGTTATTGAAAATCCACTCGTACAGCTTGGAAAACGCGATATTCGACATTTCCAATCGATCTGCATCATCAACAGCTAAAGATTCAGTTCCCAGGCGTCGCAATAGCCCTTCTTATTGAAAATTCACTCGTTGAGCTTGGAAACCTCGATATTCGACATCTCCAATCGACCTGCATCGACAACAGCTAGTGATACAGTTCCCAGGCGTCGCAATAGTCTTTATTATCAAAAATACACCCGTATAGCATGGAAAATGCGATATTCGACATTTCGAATCGTTCTGCATCGACAACAGCTAAAGATTCAGTTCCGAGGCGTCGCAATAGTCCTTCTTATTGAAAATTCGCTCGTAGAGCTTGAATAACGCGATATTCGACATTTCCAATCGAACTGCATCGACAACAGCCAAAGATACAGTTCCCAGGCGTCGCAATAGTGATTATTGAAAATCCACTCGTACAGCTTGGAAAACGCGATATTCGACATTTCCAATCGATCTGCATCATCAACAGCTAAAGATTCAGTTCCCTGGCGTCGCAATAGCCCTTCTTATTGAAAATTCACTCGTTGAGCTTGGAAACCTCGATATTCGACATCTCCAATCGACCTGCATCGACAACAGCTAGTGATACAGTGGATCTGCATCGACAACAGCTTAAGATTCAGTCGTTCTGCATCGACAACAGCTAAAGATTCAGTTCCGAGGCGTCGCAATAGTCCTTCTTATTGAAAATTCGCTCGTAGAGCTTGAAAAACGCGATATTCGACATTTCCAATCGAACTGCATCGACAACAGCCAAAGATACAGTTCCCAGGCGTCGCAATAGTCCTTATTGAAAATTCACTCATAGAGCTTGGAAAACGCGATATTCGACATTTCCAATCGATCTGCATCATCAACAGCTAAAGATTCAGTTCCCAGGCGTCGCAATAGTCCTTCTTATTGAAAATTCGTTCGTAGAGCTTGAAAAACGCGATATTCGACATTTCCAATCGAACTGCATCGACAAGAGCAAAAGATACAGTTCCCAGGCGTCGCAATAGTCTTCATTATCAAAAATACACCCGTATAGCATGGAAAATGCGATATTCGACATTTCCAATCGTTCTGCATCGACAACAGCTAAAGCTTCAGTTCCGACGCGTCGCAATAGTCCTTCTTATTGAAAATTCGCTCGTAGAGCTTGAATAACGCGATATTCGACATTTCCAACCGTACTGCATCGACAACAGCCGAAGATACAGTTCCCAGGCGTCGCAATAGTGATTATTGAAAATTCACTCGTACAGCTTGAAGAACGCGATATTCGACATTTCTAATCGATCTGCATCATCAACAGCTAATGATTCAGTTCCCTGGCGTCGCAATAGCCCTTCTTATTGAAAATTCACTCGTTGAGCTTGGAAACCTCGATATTCGACATCTCCAATCGGCCTGCATCGACAACAGCTAGTGATTCAGTTCCCAGGCGTCGCAATAGTCTTTATTATCAAAAATACACCCGTATAGCATGGAAAATGCGATATTCGACATTTCCAGTCGATCTGCATCGACAACAGCTAAAGATTCAGTTCCCAGGCGTCGGAATAGTGATTATTGAAAATTCACTCGTACAGCTTGGCAAACTCGATATTCGACATTTCCAATCGATCTGCATCAACAACAGCTAAAGATTCAGTTCCCAGGCGTCGCAATAGTGATTATTGAAAATTCACTCGTACAGCTTGGAAAACGCGATATTCGACATTTCCAATCGAACTGCATCGACAACAGCTAAAGATTCAGTTCCCAGGCGTCGCAATAACCCTTCTTATCGAAAATTCACTCGTTGAGCTTGGAAACCTCGATATTCGACATCTCCAATCGACCTGCATCGACAACAGCTAATGTGTCAGTTCCCAGGCGTCGCAATAGTCCTTATTGAAAATTCACTCGTATAGCTTGGAAAACACGATATTCGACACTTCCAATCGATCTGCATCGACAACAGCTTAAGATTCAGTTCCCAGGCGACGCAATAGTCCTTATTATCAAAAATACACCCGTATAGAATGGAAAATGCGATATTCGACATTTCCAATCGATCTGCATCATCAACAGCTAAAGATTCAGTTCCCTGGCGTCGCAATAGCCCTTCTTATTGAAAATTCACTCGTTGAGCTTGGAAACCTCGATATTCGACATCTCCAATCGACCTGCATCGACAACAGCTAATGTGTCAGTTCCCAGGCGTCGCAATAGTCCTTATTGAAAATTCACTCGTAGAGCTTGGAAAACGCGATATTCGACATTTCCAATCGAACTGCATCGACAACAGCCAAAGATTCAGTTCCCAGGCGTCGCAATAGTGTTATTGAAAATTCACTCGTACAGCTTGGCAAACGCGATATTCGACATTTCCAATCGATCTGCATCAACAACAGCTACAGATTCAGTTCCCAGGCGTCGCAATAGTGATTATTGAAAATTCACTCGTACAGCTTGGAAAACGCGATATTCGACATTTCCAATCGATCTGCATCGACAACAGCTAAAGATTCAGTTCCCAGGCGTCGCAATAGTCCTTCTTATTGAAAATTCGCTCTAGAGCTTGAAAAACGCGATATTCGACATTTCCAATCGATCGGCATCGACAACAGCTAAAGATTCAGTTCCCAGGCGTCGCAATAGCCCTTCTTATTGAAAATTCACTCGTTGAGCTTGGTAACCTCGATATTCGACATCTCCAATCGACCTGCATCGACAACAGCTAGTGATACAGTGGATCTGCATCGACAACAGCTTAAGATTCAGTCGTTCTGCATCGACAACAGCTAAAGATTCAGTTCCGAGGCGTCGCAATAGTCCTCCTTATTGAAAATTCGCTCGTAGAGCTTGAAAAACGCGATATTCGACATTTCCAATCGATCTGCATCATCAACTGCTAAAGATTCAGTTCCCAGGCGTCGCAATAGTCCTTCTTATTGAAAATTCGCTCGTAGAGCTTGAAAAACGCGATATTCGACATTTCCAATCGAACTGCATCGACAAGAGCCAAAGATACAGTTCCCAGGCGTCGCAATAGTCTTCATTATCAAAAATACACCCGTATAGCATGGAAAATGCGATATTCGACATTTCCAATCGTTCTGCATCGACAACAGCTAAAGCTTCAGTTCCGAGGCGTCGCAATAGTCCTTCTTATTGAAAATTCGCTCGTAGAGCTCGAATAACGCGATATTCGACATTTCCAATCGAACTGCATCGACAACAGCCAAAGATACAGTTCCCAGGCATCGCAATAGTGATTATTGAAAATTCACTCGTACAGCTTGAAGAACGCGATATTCGACATTTCCAATCGATCTGCATCATCAACAGCTAATGATTCAGTTCCCTGGCGTCGCAATAGCCCTTCTTATTGAAAATTCACTCGTTGAGCTTGGAAACCTCGATATTCGACATCTCCAATCGGCCTGCATCGACAACAGCTAGTGATTCAGTTCCCAGGCGTCGCAATAGTCTTTATTATCTAAAATACACCCGTATAGCATGGAAAATGCGATATTCGACATTTCCAGTCGATCTGCATCGACAACAGCTAAAGATTCAGTTCCCAGGCGTCGGAATAGTGATTATTGAAAATTCACTAGTACAGCTTGGAAAACGCGATATTCGACATTTCCAATCGATCTGCATCGACAACAGCTAAAGATTCAGTTCCCAGGCGTCGCAATAACCCTTCTTATTGAAAATTCACTCGTTGAGCTTGGAAACCTCGATATTCGACATCTCCAATCGACCTGCATCGACAACAGCTAATGTGTCAGTTCCCAGGCGTCGCAATAGTCCTTATTGAAAATTCACTCGTAGAGCTTGAAAAACGCGATATTCGACATTTCCAATCGATCTGCATCGACAACAGCTAAAGATTCAGTTCCCAGGCGTCGCAATAGCCCTTCTTATTGAAAATTCACTCGTTGAGCTTGGAAACCTTGATATTCGACATCTCCAATCGACCTGCATCGACAACAGCTAGTGATACAGTTCCCAGGCGTCGCAATAGTCTTTATTATCAAAAATACACCCGTATAGCATGGAAAATGCGATATTGGACATTTCCAATCGAACTGCATCGACAACAGCCAAAGATACAGTTCCCAGGCGTCGCAATAGTGATTATTGAAAATCCACTCGTACAGCTTGGAAAACGCGATATTCGACATTTCCAATCGATCTGCATCATCAACAGCTAAAGATTCAGTTCCCAGGCGTCGCAATAGCCCTTCTTATTGAAAATTTACTCGTTGAGCTTGGAAACCTCGATATTCGACATCTCCAATCGACCTGCATCGACAACAGCTAGTGATACAGTTCCCAGGCGTCGCAATAGTCTTTATTATCAAAAATACACCCGTATAGCATGGGAAATGCGATATTCGACATTTCGAATCGTTCTGCATCGACAACAGCTAAAGATTCAGTTCCGAGGCGTCGCAATAGTCCTTCTTATTGAAAATTCGCTCGTAGAGCTTGAATAACGCGATATTCGACATTTCCAATCGAACTGCATCGACAACAGCCAAAGATACAGTTCCCAGGCGTCGCAATAGTGATTATTGAAAATCCACTCGTACAGCTTGGAAAACGCGATATTCGACATTTCCAATCGATCTGCATCATCAACAGCTAAAGATTCAGTTCCCTGGCGTCGCAATAGCCCTTCTTATTCAAAATTCACTCGTTGAGCTTGGAAACCTCGATATTCGACATCTCCAATCGACCTGCATCGACAACAGCTAATGTGTCAGTTCCCAGGCGTCGCAATAGTCCTTATTGAAAATTCACTCGTAGAGCTTGGAAAACGCGATATTCGACATTTCCAATCGAACTGCATCGACAACAGCCAAAGATTCAGTTCCCAGGCGTCGCAATAGTGTTATTGAAAATTCACTCGTACAGCTTGGCAAACGCGATATTCGACATTTCCAATCGATCTGCATCAACAACAGCTACAGATTCAGTTCCCAGGCGTCGCAATAGTGATTATTGAAAATTCACTCGTACAGCTTGGAAAACGCGATATTCGACATTTCCAATCGATCTGCATCGACAACAGCTAAAGATTCAGTTCCCAGGCGTCGCAATAGTCCTTCTTATTGAAAATTCGCTCTAGAGCTTGAAAAACGCGATATTCGACATTTCCAATCGATCGGCATCGACAACAGCTAAAGATTCAGTTCCCAGGCGTCGCAATAGCCCTTCTTATTGAAAATTCACTCGTTGAGCTTGGTAACCTCGATATTCGACATCTCCAATCGACCTGCATCGACAACAGCTAGTGATACAGTGGATCTGCATCGACAACAGCTTAAGATTCAGTCGTTCTGCATCGACAACAGCTAAAGATTCAGTTCCGAGGCGTCGCAATAGTCCTCCTTATTGAAAATTCGCTCGTAGAGCTTGAAAAACGCGATATTCGACATTTCCAATCGATCTGCATCATCAACTGCTAAAGATTCAGTTCCCAGGCGTCGCAATAGTCCTTCTTATTGAAAATTCGCTCGTAGAGCTTGAAAAACGCGATATTCGACATTTCCAATCGAACTGCATCGACAAGAGCCAAAGATACAGTTCCCAGGCGTCGCAATAGTCTTCATTATCAAAAATACACCCGTATAGCATGGAAAATGCGATATTCGACATTTCCATTCGTTCTGCATCGACAACAGCTAAAGCTTCAGTTCCGAGGCGTCGCAATAGTCCTTCTTATTGAAAATTCGCTCGTAGAGCTCGAATAACGCGATATTCGACATTTCCAATCGAACTGCATCGACAACAGCCAAAGATACAGTTCCCAGGCGTCGCAATAGTGATTATTGAAAATTCACTCGTACAGCTTGAAGAACGCGATATTCGACATTTCCAATCGATCTGCATCATCAACAGCTAATGATTCAGTTCCCTGGCGTCGCAATAGCCCTTCTTATTGAAAATTCACTCGTTGAGCTTGGAAACCTCGATATTCGACATCTCCAATCGGCCTGCATCGACAACAGCTAGTGATTCAGTTCCCAGGCGTCGCAATAGTCTTTATTATCTAAAATACACCCGTATAGCATGGAAAATGCGATATTCGACATTTCCAGTCGATCTGCATCGACAACAGCTAAAGATTCAGTTCCCAGGCGTCGGAATAGTGATTATTGAAAATTCACTAGTACAGCTTGGAAAACGCGATATTCGACATTTCCAATCGATCTGCATCGACAACAGCTAAAGATTCAGTTCCCAGGCGTCGCAATAACCCTTCTTATTGAAAATTCACTCGTTGAGCTTGGAAACCTCGATATTCGACATCTCCAATCGACCTGCATCGACAACAGCTAATGTGTCAGTTCCCAGGCGTCGCAATAGTCCTTATTGAAAATTCACTCGTAGAGCTTGAAAAACGCGATATTCGACATTTCCAATCGATCTGCATCGACAACAGCTAAAGATTCAGTTCCCAGGCGTCGCAATAGCCCTTCTTATTGAAAATTCACTCGTTGAGCTTGGAAACCTTGATATTCGACATCTCCAATCGACCTGCATCGACAACAGCTAGTGATACAGTTCCCAGGCGTCGCAATAGTCTTTATTATCAAAAATACACCCGTATAGCATGGAAAATGCGATATTGGACATTTCCAATCGAACTGCATCGACAACAGCCAAAGATACAGTTCCCAGGCGTCGCAATAGTGATTATTGAAAATCCACTCGTACAGCTTGGAAAACGCGATATTCGACATTTCCAATCGATCTGCATCATCAACAGCTAAAGATTCAGTTCCCAGGCGTCGCAATAGCCCTTCTTATTGAAAATTTACTCGTTGAGCTTGGAAACCTCGATATTCGACATCTCCAATCGACCTGCATCGACAACAGCTAGTGATACAGTTCCCAGGCGTCGCAATAGTCTTTATTATCAAAAATACACCCGTATAGCATGGAAAATGCGATATTCGACATTTCGAATCGTTCTGCATCGACAACAGCTAAAGATTCAGTTCCGAGGCGTCGCAATAGTCCTTCTTATTGAAAATTCGCTCGTAGAGCTTGAATAACGCGATATTCGACATTTCCAATCGAACTGCATCGACAACAGCCAAAGATACAGTTCCCAGGCGTCGCAATAGTGATTATTGAAAATCCACTCGTACAGCTTGGAAAACGCGATATTCGACATTTCCAATCGATCTGCATCATCAACAGCTAAAGATTCAGTTCCCTGGCGTCGCAATAGCCCTTCTTATTGAAAATTCACTCGTTGAGCTTGGAAACCTCGATATTCGACATCTCCAATCGACCTGCATCGACAACAGCTAGTGATACAGTGGATCTGCATCGACAACAGCATAAGATTCAGTTCCGAGGCGTCGCAATAGTCCTTCTTATTGAAAATTCGCTCGTAGAGCTTGAATAACGCGATATTCGACATTTCCAATCGAACTGCATCGACAACAGCCAAAGATTCAGTTCCCAGGCGTCGCAATAGTGTTATTGAAAATTCACTCGTACAGCTTGGCAAACGCGATATTCGACATTTCCAATCGATCTGCATCAACAACAGCTACAGATTCAGTTCCCAGGCGTCGCAATAGTGATTATTGCAAATTCACTCGTACAGCTTGGAAAACGCGATATTCGACATTTCCAATCGATCTGCATCGACAACAGCTAAAGATTCAGTTCCCAGGCGTCGCAATAGTCCTTCTTATTGAAAATTCGCTCTAGAGCTTGAAAAACGCGATATTCGACATTTCCAATCGATCTGCATCGACAACAGCTAAAGATTCAGTTCCCAGGCGTCGCAATAGCCCTTCATATTGAAAATTCACTCGTTGAGCTTGGAAACCTCGATATTCGACATCTCCAATCGACCTGCATCGACAACAGCTAGTGATACAGTTCCCAGGCGTCGCAATAGTCCTTATTGAGAATTCACTCATAGAGCTTGGAAAACGCGATATTCGACATTTCCAATCGATCTGCATCATCAACAGCTAAAGATTCAGTTCCCAGGCGTCGCAATAGCCCTTCTTATTGAAAATTTACTCGTTGAGCTTGAAAACCTCGATATTCGACATCTCCAATCGACCTGCATCGACAACAGCTAGTGATACAGTTCCCAGGCGTCGCAATAGTCCTTATTGAGAATTCACTCATAGAGCTTGGAAAACGCGATATTCGACATTTCCAATCGATCTGCATCATCAACAGCTAAAGATTCAGTTCCCAGGCGTCGCAATAGCCCTTCTTATTGAAAATTTACTCGTTGAGCTTGAAAACCTCGATATTCGACATCTCCAATCGACCTGCATCGACAACAGCTAGTGATACAGTTCCCAGGCGTCGCAATAGTCTTTATTATCAAAAATACACCCGTATAGCATGGAAAATGCGATATTCGACATTTCGAATCGTTCTGCATCGACAACAGCTAAAGATTCAGTTCCGAGGCGTCGCAATAGTCCTTCTTATTGAAAATTCGCTCGTAGAGCTTGAATAACGCGATATTCGACATTTCCAATCGAACTGCATCGACAACAGCCAAAGATACAGTTCCCAGGCGTCGCAATAGCCCTTCTTATTGAAAATTCACTCGTTGAGCTTGGAAACCTCGATATTCGACATCTCCAATCGACCTGCATCGACAACAGCTAGTGATACAGTGGATCTGCATCGACAACAGCTTAAGATTCAGTCGTTCTGCATCGACAACAGCTAAAGATTCAGTTCCGAGGCGTCGCAATAGTCCTTCTTATTGAAAATTCGCTCGTAGAGCTTGAAAAACGCGATATTCGACATTTCCAATCGAACTGCATCGACAACAGCCAAAGATACAGTTCCCAGGCGTCGCAATAGTCCTTATTGAAAATTCACTCATAGAGCTTGGAAAACGCGATATTCGACATTTCCAATCGATCTGCATCATCAACAGCTAAAGATTCAGTTCCCAGGCGTCGCAATAGTCCTTCTTATTGAAAATTCGTTCGTAGAGCTTGAAAAACGCGATATTCGACATTTCCAATCGAACTGCATCGACAAGAGCCAAAGATACAGTTCCCAGGCGTCGCAATAGTCTTCATTATCAAAAATACACCCGTATAGCATGGAAAATGCGATATTCGACATTTCCAATCGTTCTGCATCGACAACAGCTAAAGCTTCAGTTCCGACGCGTCGCAATAGTCCTTCTTATTGAAAATTCGCTCGTAGAGCTTGAATAACGCGATATTCGACATTTCCAACCGAACTGCATCGACAACAGCCGAAGATACAGTTCCCAGGCGTCGCAATAGTGATTATTGAAAATTCACTCGTACAGCTTGAAGAACGCGATATTCGACATTTCCAATCGATCTGCATCATCAACAGCTAATGATTCAGTTCCCTGGCGTCGCAATAGCCCTTCTTATTGAAAATTCACTCGTTGAGCTTGGAAACCTCGATATTCGACATCTCCAATCGGCCTGCATCGACAACAGCTAGTGATTCAGTTCCCAGGCGTCGCAATAGTCTTTATTATCAAAAATACACCCGTATAGCATGGAAAATGCGATATTCGACATTTCCAGTCGATCTGCATCGACAACAGCTAAAGATTCAGTTCCCAGGCGTCGGAATAGTGATTATTGAAAATTCACTCGTACAGCTTGGCAAACGCGATATTCGACATTTCCAATCGA
The DNA here is from genome assembly GCA_963583965.1 of Nomada ferruginata. Taxonomy (NCBI): domain Eukaryota; kingdom Metazoa; phylum Arthropoda; class Insecta; order Hymenoptera; family Apidae; genus Nomada; species Nomada ferruginata. The sequence continues at coordinate 5,481,975 of OY757218.1, forward strand.
TCTGCATCAACAACAGCTAAAGATTCAGTTCCCAGGCGTCGCAATAGTGATTATTGAAAATTCACTCGTACAGCTTGGAAAACGCGATATTCGACATTTCCAATCGAACTGCATCGACAACAGCTAAAGATTCAGTTCCCAGGCGTCGCAATAACCCTTCTTATTGAAAATTCACTCGTTGAGCTTGGAAACCTCGATATTCGACATCTCCAATCGACCTGCATCGACAACAGCTAATGTGTCAGTTCCCAGGCGTCGCAATAGTCCTTATTGAAAATTCACTCGTAGAGCTTGGAAAACGCGATATTCGACACTTCCAATCGATCTGCATCGACAACAGCTTAAGATTCAGTTCCCAGGCGACGCAATAGTCCTTAGTATCAAAAATACACCCGTATAGAATGGAAAATGCGATATTCGACATTTCCAATCGATCTGCATCATCAACAGCTAAAGATTCAGTTCCCTGGCGTCGCAATAGCCCTTCTTATTGAAAATTCACTGGTTGAGCTTGGAAACCTCGATATTCGACATTTCCAATCGAACTGCATCGACAACAGCTAGTGATACAGTTCCCAGGCGTCGCAATATTCTTCATTATCAAAAATACACCCGTATAGCATGGAAAATGCGATATTCGACATTTCCAATCGTTCTGCATCGACAACAGCTAAAGCTTCAGTTCCGACGCGTCGCAATAGTCCTTCTTATTGAAAATTCGCTCGTAGAGCTTGAATAACGCGATATTCGACATTTCCAACCGAACTGCATCGACAACAGCCGAAGATACAGTTCCCAGGCGTCGCAATAGTGATTATTGAAAATTCACTCGTACAGCTTGAAGAACGCGATATTCGACATTTCCAATCGATCTGCATCATCAACAGCTAATGATTCAGTTCCCTGGCGTCGCAATAGCCCTTCTTATTGAAAATTCACTCGTTGAGCTTGGAAACCTCGATATTCGACATCTCCAATCGGCCTGCATCGACAACAGCTAGTGATTCAGTTCCCAGGCGTCGCAATAGTCTTTATTATCAAAAATACACCCGTATAGCATGGAAAATGTGATATTCGACATTTCCAGTCGATCTGCATCGACAACAGCTAAAGATTCAGTTCCCAGGCGTCGGAATAGTGATTATTGAAAATTCACTCGTACAGCTTGGCAAACGCGATATTCGACATTTCCAATCGATCTGCATCAACAACAGCTAAAGATTCAGTTCCCAGGCGTCGCAATAGTGATTATTGAAAATTCATTCGTACAGCTTGGAAAACGCGATATTCGACATTTCCAATCGAACTGCATCGACAACAGCTAAAGATTCAGTTCCCAGGCGTCGCAATAACCCTTCTTATTGAAAATTCACTCGTTGAGCTTGGAAACCTCGATATTCGACATCTCCAATCGACCTGCATCGACAACAGCTAATGTGTCAGTTCCCAGGCGTCGCAATAGTCCTTATTGAAAATTCACTCGTAGAGCTTGGAAAACGCGATATTCGACACTTCCAATCGATCTGCATCGACAACAGCTTAAGATTCAGTTCCCAGGCGACGCAATAGTCCTTATTATCAAAAATACACCCGTATAGAATGGAAAATGCGATATTCGACATTTCCAATCGATCTGCATCATCAACAGCTAAAGATTCAGTTCCCTGGCGTCGCAATAGCCCTTCTTATTGAAAATTCACTCGTTGAGCTTGGAAACCTCGATATTCGACATCTCCAATCGACCTGCATCGACAACAGCTAGTGATACAGTGGATCTGCATCGACTACAGCTTAAGATTCAGTTCCGAGGCGTCGCAATAGTCCTTCTTATTGAAAATTCGCTCGTAGAGCTTGAACAACGCGATATTCGACATTTCCAATCGAACTGCATCGACAACAGCCAAAGATTCAGTTCCCAGGCGTCGCAATAGTGTTATTGAAAATTCACTCGTACAGCTTGGCAAACGCGATATTCGACATTTCCAATCGATCTGCATCAACAACAGCTACAGATTCAGTTCCCAGGCGTCGCAATAGTGATTATTGAAAATTCACTCGTACAGCTTGGAAAACGCGATATTCGACATTTCCAATCGATCTGCATCGACAACAGCTAAAGATTCAGTTCCCAGGCGTCGCAATAGTCCTTCTTATTGAAAATTCGCTCTAGAGCTTGAAAAACGCGATATTCGACATTTCCAATCGATCGGCATCGACAACAGCTAAAGATTCAGTTCCCAGGCGTCGCAATAGCCCTTCTTATTGAAAATTCACTCGTTGAGCTTGGTAACCTCGATATTCGACATCTCCAATCGACCTGCATCGACAACAGCTAGTGATACAGTGGATCTGCATCGACAACAGCTTAAGATTCAGTCGTTCTGCATCGACAACAGCTAAAGATTCAGTTCCGAGGCGTCGCAATAGTCCTTCTTATTGAAAATTCGCTCGTAGAGCTTGAAAAACGCGATATTCGACATTTCCAATCGAACTGCATCGACAGCAGCCAAAGATACAGTTCCCAGGCGTCGCAATAGTCCTTATTGAAAATTCACTCATAGAGCTTGGAAAACGCGATATTCGACATTTCCAATCGATCTGCATCATCAACAGCTAAAGATTCAGTTCCCAGGCGTCGCAATAGTCCTTCTTATTGAAAATTCGCTCGTAGAGCTTGAAAAACGCGATATTCGACATTTCCAATCGAACTACATCGACAAGAGCCAAAGATACAGTTCCCAGGCGTCGCAATAGTCTTCATTATCAAAAATACACCCGTATAGCATGGAAAATGCGATATTCGACATTTCCAATCGTTCTGCATCGACAACAGCTAAAGCTTCAGTTCCGAGGCGTCGCAATAGTCCTTCTTATTGAAAATTCGCTCGTTGAGCTTGGAAACCTCGATATTCGACATCTCCAATCGGCCTGCATCGACAACAGCTAGTGATTCTGTTCCCAGGCGTCGCAATAGTCTTTATTATCTAAAATACACCCGTATAGCATGGAAAATGCGATATTCGACATTTCCAGTCGATCTGCATCGACAACAGCTAAAGATTCAGTTCCCAGGCGTCGGAATAGTGATTATTGAAAATTCACTAGTACAGCTTGGAAAACGCGATATTCGACATTTCCAATCGATCTGCATCGACAACAGCTAAAGATTCAGTTCCCAGGCGTCGCAATAACCCTTCTTATTGAAAATTCACTCGTTGAGCTTGGAAACCTCGATATTCGACATCTCCAATCGACCTGCATCGACAACAGCTAATGTGTCAGTTCCCAGGCGTCGCAATAGTCCTTATTGAAAATTCACTCGTAGAGCTTGAAAAACGCGATATTCGACATTTCCAATCGATCTGCATCGACAACAGCTAAAGATTCAGTTCCCAGGCATCGCAATAGCCCTTCTTATTGAAAATTCACTCGTTGAGCTTGGAAACCTCGATATTCGACATCTCCAATCGACCTGCATCGACAACAGCTAGTGATACAGTTCCCAGGCGTCGCAATAGTCTTTATTATCAAAAATACACCCGTATAGCATGGAAAATGCGATATTGGACATTTCCAATCGAACTGCATCGACAACAGCCAAAGATACAGTTCCCAGGCGTCGCAATAGTGATTATTGAAAATCCACTCGTACAGCTTGGAAAACGCGATATTCGACATTTCCAATCGATCTGCATCATCAACAGCTAAAGATTCAGTTCCCAGGCGTCGCAATAGCCCTTCTTATTGAAAATTTACTCGTTGAGCTTGGAAACCTCGATATTCGACATCTCCAATCGGCCTGCATCGACAACAGCTAGTGATTCAGTTCCCAGGCGTCGCAATAGTCTTTATTATCTAAAATACACCCGTATAGCATGGAAAATGCGATATTCGACATTTCCAGTCGATCTGCATCGACAACAGCTAAAGATTCAGTTCCCAGGCGTCGCAATAACCCTTCTTATTGAAAATTCACTCGTTGAGCTTGGAAACCTCGATATTCGACATCTCCAATCGACCTGCATCGACAACAGCTAATGTGTCAGTTCCCAGGCGTCGCAATAGTCCTTATTGAAAATTCACTCGTAGAGCTTGAAAAACGCGATATTCGACATTTCCAATCGATCTGCATCGACAACAGCTAAAGATTCAGTTCCCAGGCATCGCAATAGCCCTTCTTATTGAAAATTCACTCGTTGAGCTTGGAAACCTCGATATTCGACATCTCCAATCGACCTGCATCGACAACAGCTAGTGATACAGTTCCCAGGCGTCGCAATAGTCTTTATTATCAAAAATACACCCGTATAGCATGGAAAATGCGATATTGGACATTTCCAATCGAACTGCATCGACAATAGCCAAAGATACAGTTCCCAGGCGTCGCAATAGTGATTATTGAAAATCCACTCGTACAGCTTGGAAAACGCGATATTCGACATTTCCAATCGATCTGCATCATCAACAGCTAAAGATTCAGTTCCCAGGCGTCGCAATAGCCCTTCTTATTGAAAATTTACTCGTTGAGCTTGGAAACCTCGATATTCGACATCTCCAATCGACCTGCATCGACAACAGCTAGTGATACAGTTCCCAGGCGTCGCAATAGTCTTTATTATCAAAAATACACCCGTATAGCATGGAAAATGCGATATTCGACATTTCGAATCGTTCTGCATCGACAACAGCTAAAGATTCAGTTCCGAGGCGTCGCAATAGTCCTTCTTATTGAAAATTCGCTCGTAGAGCTTGAATAACGCGATATTCGACATTTCCAATCGAACTGCATCGACAACAGCCAAAGATACAGTTCCCAGGCGTCGCAATAGTGATTATTGAAAATCCACTCGTACAGCTTGGAAAACGCGATATTCGACATTTCCAATCGATCTGCATCATCAACAGCTAAAGATTCAGTTCCCTGGCGTCGCAATAGCCCTTCTTAATGAAAATTCACTCGTTGAGCTTGGAAACCTCGATATTCGACATCTCCAATCGACCTGCATCGACAACAGCTAGTGATACAGTGGATCTGCATCGACAACAGCTTAAGATTCAGTCGTTCTGCATCGACAACAGCTAAAGATTCAGTTCCGAGGCGTCGCAATAGTCCTTCTTATTGAAAATTCGCTCGTAGAGCTTGAAAAACGCGATATTCGACATTTCCAATCGAACTGCATCGACAACAGCCAAAGATACAGTTCCCAGGCGTCGCAATAGTCCTTATTGAAAATTCACTCATAGAGCTTGGAAAACGCGATATTCGACATTTCCAATCGATCTGCATCATCAACAGCTAAAGATTCAGTTCCCAGGCGTCGCAATAGTCCTTCTTATTGAAAATTCGCTCGTAGAGCTTGGAAAACGCGATATTCGACATTTCCAATCGATCTGCATCATCAACAGCTAATGATTCAGTTCCCTGGCGTCGCAATAGCCCTTCTTATTGAAAATTCACTCGTTGAGCTTGGAAACCTCGATATTCGACATCTCCAATCGGCCTGCATCGACAACAGGTAGTGATTCAGTTCCCAGGCGTCGCAATAGTCTTTATTATCAAAAATACACCCGTATAGCATGGAAAATGCGATATTCGACATTTCCAGTCGATCTGCATCGACAACAGCTAAAGATTCAGTTCCCAGGCGTCGGAATAGTGATTATTGAAAATTCACTCGTACAGCTTGGCAAACGCGATATTCGACATTTCCAATCGATCTGCATCAACAACAGCTAAAGATTCAGTTCCCAGGCGTCGCAATAGTGATTATTGAAAATTCACTCGTACAGCTTGGAAAACGCGATATTCGACATTTCCAATCGAACTGCATCGACAACAGCTAAAGATTCAGTTCCCAGGCGTCGCAATAACCCTTCTTATTGAAAATTCACTCGTTGAGCTTGGAAACCTCGATATTCGACATCTCCAATCGACCTGCATCGACAACAGCTAATGTGTCAGTTCCCAGGCGTCGCAATAGTCCTTATTGAAAATTCACTCGTAGAGCTTGGAAAACGCGATATTCGACACTTCCAATCGATCTGCATCGACAACAGCTTAAGATTCAGTTCCCAGGCGACGCAATAGTCCTTATTATCAAAAATACACCCGTATAGAATGGAAAATGCGATATTCGACATTTCCAATCGTTCTGCATCGACAACAGCTAAAGATTCAGTTCCCAGGCGTCGCAATAACCCTTCTTATTGAAAATTCACTCGTTGAGCTTGGAAACCTCGATATTCGACATCTCCAGTCGACCTGCATCGACAACAGCTAATGTGTCAGTTCGACAACAGCTAGTGATACAGTGGATCTGCATCGACAACAGCTTAAGATTCAGTTCCGAGGCGTCGCAATAGTCCTTCTTATTGAAAATTCGCTCGTAGAGCTTGAATAACGCGATATTCGACATTTCCAATCGAACTGCATCGACAACAGCCAAAGATTCAGTTCCCAGGCGTCGCAATAGTGTTATTGAAAATTCACTCGTACAGCTTGGCAAACGCGATATTCGACATTTCCAATCGATCTGCATCAACAACAGCTACAGATTCAGTTCCCAGGCGTCGCAATAGTGATTATTGAAAATTCACTCGTACAGCTTGGAAAACGCGATATTCGACATTTCCAATCGATCTGCATCGACAACAGCTAAAGATTCCGTTCCCAGGCGTCGCAATAGTCCTTCTTATTGAAAATTCGCTCTAGAGCTTGAAAAACGCGATATTCGACATTTCCAATCGATCTGCATCGACAACAGCTAAAGATTCAGTTCCCAGGCGTCGCAATAGCCCTTCTTATTGAAAATTCACTCGTTGAGCTTGGAAACCTCGATATTCGACATCTCCAATCGACCTGCATCGACAACAGCTAGTGATACAGTGGATCTGCATCGACAACAGCTTAAGATTCAGTCGTTCTGCATCGACAACAGCTAAAGATTCAGTTCCGAGGCGTCGCAATAGTCCTTCTTATTGAAAATTCGCTCGTAGAGCTTGAAAAACGCGATATTCGACATTTCCAATCGAACTGCATCGACAGCAGCCAAAGATACAGTTCCCAGGCGTCGCAATAGTCCTTATTGAAAATTCACTCATAGAGCTTGGAAAACGCGATATTCGACATTTCCAATCGATCTGCATCATCAACAGCTAAAGATTCAGTTCCCAGGCGTCGCAATAGTCCTTCTTATTGAAAATTCGCTCGTAGAGCTTGAAAAACGCGATATTCGACATTTCCAATCGAACTGCATCGACAAGAGCCAAAGATACAGTTCCCAGGCGTCGCAATAGTCTTCATTATCAAAAATACACCCGTATAGCATGGAAAATGCGATATTCGACATTTCCAATCGTTCTGCATCGACAACAGCTAACGCTTCAGTTCCGAGGCGTCGCAATAGTCCTTCTTATTGAAAATTCGCTCGTAGAGCTCGAATCATATGGTCTCCCTACTTCAGGAACCAAATAGACTCTCTCGAACGCGTCCAACACAAATTCCTGAGGCTTTCTCGTTTTACCGAAATACCTATGTCCCCCTTCAACCACAATTATAAACCCTATCTCTCTCGCTTCAGGCTATCTACCCTTCAGCAGCGGCGCCTCACTGCCGATCTACTGTTTATTTTCAAAGTTATTAATCACTTGATCTCCTGCCCAGATATTCTTTCTGACCGTAAATTCCACGTCCCCTCCACTCACCTAAGGACACATACTTTATTCTACATTAATTCTCACCGAACTCTTTACGGCAAACATAATTGTTTAAATCGATTGTGCACCAACGCGAACAGTTTCTGTAACTCACTTCACTTCTTCGGGACCCCCTATACAGCTTTTAAGCACTCCGTTCAATCTGCTGTAAATAGTAATTCGACCTAGCTTTTCTCTTTTTCCGTTCATGCCATATTCGCTCATTTTACACATTACATCCTTCATTTCATTTTATTTCTGCTCCATTTATAGGTCTTTCACAGTTCATCTATTTTTCTTCTGTATCTCTTCTACACTTTTCTTGCACTGTTTTACTTCGCAATCTTGTACTCTATCGTCGTATCTATCTACTGTAACTAACTTGTATCTACTGTAACCGCATCATTTTTATTTTTGTATTATCTTGTTTTATTACTCTGCTATCTTGTATTACTGTATCTTTTACGATTCTACTACTCTGTGTGTTTTTCAAATTGTATACTAAAGGGTTTTTTTAGCCCGTAGATTAACGGAATAAATAATAATAATAATAATAATAATAACGCGATATTCGACATTTCCAATCGAACTGCATCGACAACAGCCAAAGATACAGTTCCCAGGCGTCGCAATAGTGATTATTGAAAATTCACTCGTACAGCTTGAAGAACGCGATATTCGACATTTCCAATCGATCTGCATCATCAACAGCTAATGATTCAGTTCCCTGGCGTCGCAATAGCCCTTCTTATTGAAAATTCACTCGTTGAGCTTGGAAACCTCGATATTCGACATCTCCAATCGGCCTGCATCGACAACAGCTAGTGATTCAGTTCCCAGGCGTCGCAATAGTCTTTATTATCTAAAATACACCCGTATAGCATGGAAAATGCGATATTCGACATTTCCAGTCGATCTGCATCGACAACAGCTAAAGATTCAGTTCCCAGGCGTCGGAATAGTGATTATTGAAAATTCACTCGTACAGCTTGGAAAACTCGATATTCGACATTTCCAATCGATCGGAATCGACAACAGCTAAAGATTCAGTTCCCAGGCGTCGCAATAACCCTTCTTATTGAAAATTCACTCGTTGAGCTTGGAAACCTCGATATTCGACATCTCCAATCGACCTGCATCGACAACAGCTAATGTGTCAGTTCCCAGGCGTCGCAATAGTCCTTATTGAAAATTCACTCGTAGAGCTTGAAAAACGCGATATTCGACATTTCCAATCGATCTGCATCGACAACAGCTAAAGATTCAGTTCCCAGGCGTCGCAATAGCCCTTCTTATTGAAAATTCACTCGTTGAGCTTGGAAACCTCGATATTCGACATCTCCAATCGACCTGCATCGACAACAGCTAGTGATACAGTTCCCAGGCGTCGCAATAGTCTTTATTATCAAAAATACACCCGTATAGCATGGAAAATGCGATATTGGACATTTCCAATCGAACTGCATCGACAACAGCCAAAGATACAGTTCCCAGGCGTCGCAATAGTGATTATTGAAAATCCACTCGTACAGCTTGGAAAACGCGATATTCGACATTTCCAATCGATCTGCATCATCAACAGCTAAAGATTCAGTTCCCAGGCGTCGCAATAGCCCTTCTTATTGAAAATTTACTCGTTGAGCTTGGAAACCTCGATATTCGACATCTCCAATCGACCTGCATCGACAACAGCTAGTGATACAGTTCCCAGGCGTCGCAATAGTCTTTATTATCAAAAATACACCCGTATAGCATGGAAAATGCGATATTCGACATTTCGAATCGTTCTGCATCGACAACAGCTAAAGATTCAGTTCCGAGGCGTCGCAATAGTCCTTCTTATTGAAAATTCGCTCGTAGAGCTTGAATAACGCGATATTCGACATTTCCAATCGAACTGCATTGACAACAGCCAAAGATACAGTTCCCAGGCGTCGCAATAGTGATTATTGAAAATCCACTCGTACAGCTTGGAAAACGCGATATTCGACATTTCCAATCGATCTGCATCATCAACAGCTAAAGATTCAGTTCCCTGGCGTCGCAATAGCCCTTCTTATTGAAAATTCACTCGTTGAGCTTGGAAACCTCGATATTCGACATCTCCAATCGACCTGCATCGACAACAGCCAAAGATACAGTTCCCAGGCGTCGCAATAGTCCTTATTGAAAATTCACTCATAGAGCTTGGAAAACGCAATATTCGACATTTCCAATCGATCTGCATCATCAACAGCTAAAGATTCAGTTCCCAGGCGTCGCAATAGTCCTTCTTATTGAAAATTCGCTCGTAGAGCTTGAAAAACGCGATATTCGACATTTCCAATCGAACTGCATCGACAACAGCCAAAGATACAGTTCCCAGGCGTCGCAATAGTCCTTATTGAAAATTCACTCGTAGAGCTTGGAAAACGCGATATTCGACACTTCCAATCGATCTGCATCGACAACAGCTTAGGATTCAGTTCCCAGGCGACGCAATAGTCCTTATTATCAAAAATACACCCGTATAGAATGGAAAATGCGATATTCGACATTTCCAATCGTTCTGCATCGACAACAGCTAAAGATTCAGTTCCCAGGCGTCGCAATAACCCTTCTTATTGAAAATTCACTCGTTGAGCTTGGAAACCTCGATATTCGACATCTCCAATCGACCTGCATCGACAACAGCTAATGTGTCAGTTCCCAGGCGTCGCAATAGTCCTTATTGAAAATTCACTCGTAGAGCTTGGAAAACGCGATATTCGACACTTCCAATCGAACTGCATCGACAACAGCTTAAGATTCAGTTCCCAGGCGACGCAATAGTCCTTATTATCAAAAATACACCCGTATAGAATGGAAAATGCGATATTCGACATTTCCAATCGATCTGAATCATCAACAGCTAAAGATTCAGTTCCCTGGCGTCGCAATAGCCCTTCTTATTGAAAATTCACTCGTTGAGCTTGGAAACCTCGATATTCGACATCTCCAATCCACCTGCATCGTCAACAGCTAGTGATACAGTGGATCTGCATCGACAACAGCTTAAGATTCAGTTCCGAGGCGTCGCAATAGTCCTTCTTATTGAAAATTCGCTCGTAGAGCTTGAATAACGCGATATTCGACATTTCCAATCGAACTGCATCGACAACAGCCAAAGATTCAGTTCCCAGGCGTCGCAATAGTGTTATTGAAAATTCACTCGTACAGCTTGGCAAACGCGATATTCGACATTTCCAATCGATCTGCATCAACAACAGCTACAGATTCAGTTCCCAGGCGTCGCAATAGTGATTATTGAAAATTCACTCGTACAGCTTGGAAAACGCGATATTCGACATTTCCAATCGATCTGCATCGACAACAGCTAAAGATTCAGTTCCCAGGCGTCGCAATAGCCCTTCTTATTGAAAATTCACTCGTTGAGCTTGGAAACCTCGATATTCGACATCTCCAATCGACCTGCATCGACAACAGCTAGTGATACAGTGGATCTGCATCGACAACAGCTTAAGATTCAGTCGTTCTGCATCGACAACAGCTAAAGATTCAGTTCCGAGGCGTCGCAATAGTCCTTCTTATTGAAAATTCGCTCGTAGAGCTTGAAAAACGCGATATTCGACATTTCCAATCGAACTGCATCGACAGCAGCCAAAGATACAGTTCCCAGGCGTCGCAATAGTCCTTATTGAAAATTCACTCGTTGAGCTTGGAAACCTCGATATTCGACATCTCCAATCGACCTGCATCGACAACAGCCAAAGATACAGTTCCCAGGCGTCGCAATAGTCCTTATTGAAAATTCACTCATAGAGCTTGGAAAACGCAATATTCGACATTTCCAATCGATCTGCATCATCAACAGCTAAAGATTCAGTTCCCAGGCGTCGCAATAGTCCTTCTTATTGAAAATTCGCTCGTAGAGCTTGAAAAACGCGATATTCGACATTTCCAATCGAACTGCATCGACAACAGCCAAAGATACAGTTCCCAGGCGTCGCAATAGTCCTTATTGAAAATTCACTCGTAGAGCTTGGAAAACGCGATATTCGACACTTCCAATCGATCTGCATCGACAACAGCTTAGGATTCAGTTCCCAGGCGACGCAATAGTCCTTATTATCAAAAATACACCCGTATAGAATGGAAAATGCGATATTCGACATTTCCAATCGTTCTGCATCGACAACAGCTAAAGATTCAGTTCCCAGGCGTCGCAATAACCCTTCTTATTGAAAATTCACTCGTTGAGCTTGGAAACCTCGATATTCGACATCTCCAATCGACCTGCATCGACAACAGCTAATGTGTCAGTTCCCAGGCGTCGCAATAGTCCTTATTGAAAATTCACTCGTAGAGCTTGGAAAACGCGATATTCGACACTTCCAATCGAACTGCATCGACAACAGCTTAAGATTCAGTTCCCAGGCGACGCAATAGTCCTTATTATCAAAAATACACCCGTATAGAATGGAAAATGCGATATTCGACATTTCCAATCGATCTGAATCATCAACAGCTAAAGATTCAGTTCCCTGGCGTCGCAATAGCCCTTCTTATTGAAAATTCACTCGTTGAGCTTGGAAACCTCGATATTCGACATCTCCAATCCACCTGCATCGTCAACAGCTAGTGATACAGTGGATCTGCATCGACAACAGCTTAAGATTCAGTTCCGAGGCGTCGCAATAGTCCTTCTTATTGAAAATTCGCTCGTAGAGCTTGAATAACGCGATATTCGACATTTCCAATCGAACTGCATCGACAACAGCCAAAGATTCAGTTCCCAGGCGTCGCAATAGTGTTATTGAAAATTCACTCGTACAGCTTGGCAAACGCGATATTCGACATTTCCAATCGATCTGCATCAACAACAGCTACAGATTCAGTTCCCAGGCGTCGCAATAGTGATTATTGAAAATTCACTCGTACAGCTTGGAAAACGCGATATTCGACATTTCCAATCGATCTGCATCGACAACAGCTAAAGATTCAGTTCCCAGGCGTCGCAATAGCCCTTCTTATTGAAAATTCACTCGTTGAGCTTGGAAACCTCGATATTCGACATCTCCAATCGACCTGCATCGACAACAGCTAGTGATACAGTGGATCTGCATCGACAACAGCTTAAGATTCAGTCGTTCTGCATCGACAACAGCTAAAGATTCAGTTCCGAGGCGTCGCAATAGTCCTTCTTATTGAAAATTCGCTCGTAGAGCTTGAAAAACGCGATATTCGACATTTCCAATCGAACTGCATCGACAGCAGCCAAAGATACAGTTCCCAGGCGTCGCAATAGTCCTTATTGAAAATTCACTCATAGAGCTTGGAAAACGCGATATTCGACATTTCCAATCGATCTGCATCATCAACAGCTAAAGATTCAGTTCCCAGGCGTCGCAATAGTCCTTCTTATTGAAAATTCGCTCGTAGAGCTTCAAAAACGCGATATTCGACATTTCCAATCGAACTGCATCGACAAGAGCCAAAGATACAGTTCCCAGGCGTCGCAATAGTCTTCATTATCAAAAATACACCCGTATAGCATGGAAAATGCGATATTCGACATTTCCAATCGTTCTGCATCGACAACAGCTAAAGCTTCAGTTCCGAGGCGTCGCAATAGTCCTTCTTATTGAAAATTCGCTCGTAGAGCTCGAATAACGCGATATTCGACATTTCCAATCGAACTGCATCGACAACAGCCAAAGATACAGTTCCCAGGCGTCGCAATAGTGATTATTGAAAATTCACTCGTACAGCTTGAAGAACGCGATATTCGACATTTCCAATCGATCTGCATCATCAACAGCTAATGATTCAGTTCCCTGGCGTCGCAATAGCCCTTCTTATTGAAAATTCACTCGTTGAGCTTGGAAACCTCGATATTCGACATCTCCAATCGGCCTGCATCGACAACAGCTAGTGATTCAGTTCCCAGGCGTCGCAATAGTCTTTATTATCTAAAATACACCCGTATAGCATGGAAAATGCGATATTCGACATTTCCAGTCGATCTGCATCGACAACAGCTAAAGATTCAGTTCCCAGGCGTCGGAATAGTGATTATTGAAAATTCACTCGTACAGCTTGGAAAACGCGATATTCGACATTTCCAATCGATCTGCATCGACAACAGCTAAATATTCAGTTCCCAGGCGTCGCAATAACCCTTCTTATTGAAAATTCACTCGTTGAGCTTGGAAACCTCGATATTCGACATCTCCAATCGACCTGCATCGACAACAGCTAATGTGTCAGTTCCCAGGCGTCGCAATAGTCCTTATTGAAAATTCACTCGTAGAGCTTGAAAAACGCGATATTCGACATTTCCAATCGATCTGCATCGACAACAGCTAAAGATTCAGTTCCCAGACGTCGCAATAGCCCTTCTTATTGAAAATTCACTCGTTGAGCTTGGAAACCTCGATATTCGACATCTCCAATCGACCTGCATCGACAACAGCTAGTGATACAGTTCCCAGGCGTCGCAATAGTCTTTATTATCAAAAATACACCCGTATAGCATGGAAAATGCGATATTGGACATTTCCAATCGAACTGCATCGACAACAGCCAAAGATACAGTTCCCAGGCGTCGCAATAGTGATTATTGAAAATCCACTCGTACAGCTTGGAAAACGCGATATTCGACATTTCCAATCGATCTGCATCATCAACAGCTAAAGATTCAGTTCCCAGGCGTCGCAATAGCCCTTCTTATTGAAAATTTACTCGTTGACCTTGGAAACCTCGATATTCGACATCTCCAATCGACCTGCATCGACAACAGCTAGTGATACAGTTCCCAGGCGTCGCAATAGTCTTTATTATCAAAAATACACCCGTATAGCATGGAAAATGCGATATTCGACATTTCGAATCGTTCTGCATCGACAACAGCTAAAGATTCAGTTCCGAGGCGTCGCAATAGTTCTTCTTATTGAAAATTCGCTCGTAGAGCTTGAATAACGCGATATTCGACATTTCCAATCGAACTGCATCGACAACAGCCAAAGATACAGTTCCCAGGCGTCGCAATAGTGATTATTGAAAATCCACTCGTACAGCTTGGAAAACGCGATATTCGACATTTCCAATCGATCTGCATCATCGACAGCTAATGATTCAGTTCCCTGGCGTCGCAATAGCCCTTCTTATTGAAAATTCACTCGTTGAGCTTGGAAACCTCGATATTCGACATCTCCAATCGACCTGCATCGACAACAGCTAGTGATACAGTGGATCTGCATCGACAACAGCTTAAGATTCAGTCGTTCTGCATCGACAACAGCTAAAGATTCAGTTCCGAGGCGTCGCAATAGTCCTTCTTATTGATAATTCGCTCGTAGAGCTTGAAAAACGCGATATTCGACATTTCCAATCGAACTGCATCGACAACAGCCAAAGATACAGTTCCCAGGCGTCGCAATAGTCCTTATTGAAAATTCACTCATAGAGCTTGGAAAACGCGATATTCGACATTTCCAATCGATCTGCATCATCAACAGCTAAAGATTCAGTTCCCAGGCGTCGCAATAGTCCTTCTTATTGAAAATTCGCTCGTAGAGCTTGAAAAACGCGATATTCGACATTTCCAATCGAACTGCATCGACAACAGCCAAAGATACAGTTCCCAGGCGTCGCAATAGTCCTTATTGAAAATTCACTCGTAGAGCTTGGAAAACGCGACATTCGACACTTCCAATCGATCTGCATCGACAACAGCTTATGATTCAGTTCCCAGGCGACGCAATAGTCCTTATTATCAAAAATACACCCGTATAGAATGGAAAATGCGATATTCGACATTTCCAATCGTTCTGCATCGACAACAGCTAAAGATTCAGTTCCCAGGCGTCGCAATAACCCTTCTTATTGAAAATTCACTCGTTGAGCTTGGAAACCTCGATATTCGACATCTCCAATCGACCTGCATCGACAACAGCTAATGTGTCAGTTCCCAGGCGTCGCAATAGTCCTTATTGAAAATTCACTCGTAGAGCTTGGAAAACGCGATATTCGACATTTCCAATCGAACTGCATCGACAACAGCCAAAGATTCAGTACCCAGGCGTCGCAATAGTGTTATTGAAAATTCACTCGTACAGCTTGGCAAACGCGATATTCGACATTTCCAATCGATCTGCATCAACAACAGCTACAGATTCAGTTCCCAGGCGTCGCAATAGTGATTATTGAAAATTCACTCGTACAGCTTGGAAAACGCGATATTCGACATTTCTAATCGATCTGCATCGACAACAGCTAAAGATTCAGTTCCCAGGCGTCGCAATAGTCCTTCTTATTGAAAATTCGCTCTAGAGCTTGAAAAACGCGATATTCGACATTTCCAATCGATCTGCATCGACAACAGCTAAAGATTCAGTTCCCAGGCGTCGCAATAGCCCTTCTTATTGAAAATTCACTCGTTGAGCTTGGAAAACTCGATATTCGACATCTCCAATCGACCTGCATCGACAACAGCTAGTGATACAGTTCCCAGGCGCCGCAATAGTCTTTATTATCAAAAATACACCCGTATAGCATGGAAAATGCGATATTCGACATTTCCAATCGTTCTGCATCGACAACAGCTAAAGATTCAGTTCCGAGGCGTCGCAATAGTCCTTCTTATTGAAAATTCGCTCGTAGAGCTTGAATAACGCGATATTCGACATTTCCAATCGAACTGCATCGACAACAGCCAAAGATACAGTTCCCAGGCGTCGCAATAGTCCTTATTGAGAATTCACTCATAGAGCTTGGAAAACGCGATATTCGACATTTCCAATCGATCTGCAACAACAACAGCTAAAGATTCAGTTCCCAGGCGTCGCAATAGTCCTTCTTATTGAAAATTCGCTCGTAGAGCTTGAAAAACGCGATATTCGACATTTCCTATCGAACTGCATCGACAAGAGCCAAAGATACAGTTCCCAGGCGTTGCAATAGTCTTCATTATCAAAAATACACCCGTATAGCATGGAAAATGCGATATTCGACATTTCCAATCGTTCTGCATCGACAACAGCTAAAGCTTCAGTTCCGAGGCGTCGCAATAGTCCTTCTTATTGAAAATTCGCTCGTAGAGCTTGAATAACGCGATATTCGACATTTCCAATCGAACTGCATCGACAACAGCCAAAGATACAGTTCCCAGGCGTCGCAATAGTGATTATTGAAAATTCACTCGTACAGCTTGAAGAACGCGATATTCGACATTTCCAATCGATCTGCATCATCAACAGCTAATGATTCAGTTCCCTGGCGTCGCAATAGCCCTTCTTATTGAAAATTCACTCGTTGAGCTTGGAAACCTCGATATTCGACATCTCCAATCGGCCTGCATCGACAACAGCTAGTGATTCAGTTCCCAGGCGTCGCAATAGTCTTTATTATCAAAAATACACCCGTATAGCATGGAAAATGCGATATTCGACATTTCCAGTCGATCTGCATCGACAACAGCTAAAGATTCAGTTCCCAGGCGTCGGAATAGTGATTATTGAAAATTCACTCGTACAGCTTGGAAAACGCGATATTCGACATTTCCAATCGATCTGCATCGACAACAGCTAAAGATTCGGTTCCCAGGCGTCGCAATAACCCTTCTTATTGAAAATTCACTCGTTGAGCTTGGAAACCTCGATATTCGACATCTCCAATCGACCTGCATCGACAACAGCTAATGTGTCAGTTCCCAGGCGTCGCAATAGTCCTTATTGAAAATTCACTCGTAGAGCTTGGAAAACGCGATATTCGACACTTCCAATCGATCTGCATCGACAACAGCTTAAGATTCAGTTCCCAGGCGACGCAATAGTCCTTATTATCAAAAATACACCCGTATAGAATGGAAAATGCGATATTCGACATTTCCAATCGTTCTGCATCGACAACCGCTAAAGATTCAGTTCCCAGGCGTCGCAATAACCCTTCTTATTGAAAATTCACTCGTTGAGCTTGGAAACCTCGATATTCGACATCTCCAATCGACCTGCATCGACAACAGCTAATGTGTCAGTTCCCAGGCGTCGCAATAGTCCTTATTGAAAATTCACTCGTAGAGCTTGGAAAACGCGATATTCGACACTTCCAATCGATCTGCATCGACAACAGCTTAAGATTCAGTTCCCAGGCGACGCAATAGTCCTTATTATCAAAAATACACCCGTATAGAATGGAAAATGCGATATTCGACATTTCCAATCGATCTGCATCATCAACAGCTAAAGATTCAGTTCCCTGGCGTCGCAATAGCCCTTCTTATTGAAAATTCACTCGTTGAGCTTGGAAAGCTCGATATTCGACATCTCCAATCGACCTGCATCGACAACAGCTAGTGATACAGTGGATCTGCATCGACAACAGCTTAAGATTCAGTCGTTCTGCATCGACAACAGCTAAAGATTCAGTTCCGAGGCGCCGCAATAGTCCTTCTTATTGAAAATTCGCTCGTAGAGCTTGAATAACGCGATATTCGACATTTCCAATCGAACTGCATCGACAACAGCCAAAGATTCAGTTCCCAGGCGTCGCAATAGTGTTATTGAAAATTCACTCGTACAGCTTGAAAAACGCGATATTCGACATTTCCAATCGAACTGCATCGACAAGAGCCAAAGATACAGTTCCCAGGCGTCGCAATAGTCTTCATTATCAAAAATACACCCGTATAGCATGGAAAATGCGATATTCGACATTTCCAATCGTTCTGCATCGACAACAGCTAAAGCTTCAGTTCTGAGGCGTCGCAATAGTCCTTCTTATTGAAAATTCGCTCGTAGAGCTCGAATAACGCGATATTCGACATTTCCAATCGAACTGCATCGACAACAGCCAAAGATACAGTTCCCAGGCGTCGCAATAGTGATTATTGAAAATTCACTCGTACAGCTTGAAGAACGCGATATTCGACATTTCCAATCGATCTGCATCATCAACAGCTAATGATTCAGTTCCCTGGCGTCGCAATAGCCCTTCTTATTGAAAATTCACTCGTTGAGCTTGGAAACCTCGATATTCGACATCTCCAATCGAACTGCATCGACAAGAGCCAAAGATACAGTTCCCAGGCGTCGCAATAGTCTTCATTATCAAAAATACACCCGTATAGCATGGAAAATGCGATATTCGACATTTCCAATCGTTCTGCATCGACAACAGCTAAAGCTTCAGTTCCGAGGCGTCGCAATAGTCCTTCTTATTGAAAATTCACTCGTACAGCTTGAAGAACGCGATATTCGACATTTCCAATCGATCTGCATCATCAACAGCTAATGATTCAGTTCCCTGGCGTCGCAATAGCCCTTCTTATTGAAAATTCACTCGTTGAGCTTGGAAACCTCGATATTCGACATCTCCAATCGGCCTGCATCGACAACAGCTAGTGATTCAGTTCCCAGGCGTCGCAATAGTCTTTATTATCTAAAATACACCCGTATAGCATGGAAAATGCGATATTCGACATTTCCAGTCGATCTGCATCGACAACAGCTAAAGATTCAGTTCCCAGGCGTCGGAATAGTGATTATTGAAAATTCACTCGTACAGCTTGGAAAACGCGATATTCGACATTTCCAATCGATCTGCATCGACAACAGCTAAAGATTCAGTTCCCAGGCGTCGCAATAACCCTTCTTATTGAAAATTCACTCGTTGAGCTTGGAAACCTCGATATTCGACATCTCCAATCGACCTGCATCGACAACAGCTAATGTGTCAGTTCCCAGGCGTCGCAATAGTCCTTATTGAAAATTCACTCGTAGAGCTTGAAAAACGCGATATTCGACATTTCCAATCGATCTGCATCGACAACAGCTAAAGATTCAGTTCCCAGGCGTCGCAATAGCCCTTCTTATTGAAAATTCACTCGTTGAGCTTGGAAACCTCGATATTCGACATCTCCAATCGACCTGCATCGACAACAGCTAGTGATACAGTTCCCAGGCGTCGCAATAGTCTTTATTATCAAAAATACACCCGTATAGCATGGAAAATGCGATATTGGACATTTCCAATCGAACTGCATCGACAACAGCCAAAGATACAGTTCCCAGGCGTCGCAATAGTGATTATTGAAAATCCACTCGTACAGCTTGGAAAACGCGATATTCGACATTTCCAATCGATCTGCATCATCAACAGCTAAAGATTCAGTTCCCAGGCGTCGCAATAGCCCTTCTTATTGAAAATTTACTCGTTGACCTTGGAAACCTCGATATTCGACATCTCCAATCGACCTGCATCGACAACAGCTAGTGATACAGTTCCCAGGCGTCGCAATAGTCTTTATTATCAAAAATACACCCGTATAGCATGGAAAATGCGATATTCGACATTTCGAATCGTTCTGCATCGACAACAGCTAAAGATTCAGTTCCGAGGCGTCGCAATAGTCCTTCTTATTGAAAATTCGCTCGTAGAGCTTGAATAACGCGATATTCGACATTTCCAATCGAACTGCATCGACAACAGCCAAAGATACAGTTCCCAGGCGTCGCAATAGTGATTATTGAAAATCCACTCGTACAGCTTGGAAAACGCGATATTCGACATTTCCAATCGATCTGCATCATCGACAGCTAATGATTCAGTTCCCTGGCGTCGCAATAGCCCTTCTTATTGAAAATTCACTCGTTGAGCTTGGAAACCTCGATATTCGACATCTCCAATCGACCTGCATCGACAACAGCTAGTGATACAGTGGATCTGCATCGACAACAGCTTAAGATTCTGTCGTTCTGCATCGACAACAGCTAAAGATTCAGTTCCGAGGCGTCGCAATAGTCCTTCTTATTGAAAATTCGCTCGTAGAGCTTGAAAAACGCGATATTCGACATTTCCAATCGAACTGCATCGACAACAGCCAAAGATACAGTTCCCAGGCGTCGCAATAGTCCTTATTGAAAATTCACTCATAGAGCTTGGAAAACGCGATATTCGACATTTCCAATCGACCTGCATCGACAACAGCTAGTGATACAGTTCCCAGGCGTCGCAATAGTCTTTATTATCTAAAATACACCCGTATAGCATGGAAAATGCGATATTCGACATTTCCAGTCGATCTGCATCGACAACAGCTAAAGATTCAGTTCCCAGGCGTCGGAATAGTGATTATTGAAAATTCACTCGTACAGCTTGGAAAACGCGATATTCGACATTTCCAATCGATCTGCATCGACAACAGCTAAAGATTCAGTTCCCAGGCGTCGCAATAACCCTTCTTATTGAAAATTCACTCGTTGAGCTTGGAAACCTCGATATTCGACATCTCCAATCGACCTGCATCGACAACAGCTAATGTGTCAGTTCCCAGGCGTCGCAATAGTCCTTATTGAAAATTCACTCGTAGAGCTTGAAAAACGCGATATTCGACATTTCCAATCGATCTGCATCGACAACAGCTAAAGATTCAGTTCCCAGGCGTCGCAATAGCCCTTCTTATTGAAAATTCACTCGTTGAGCTTGGAAACCTCGATATTCGACATCTCCAATCGACCTGCATCGACAACAGCTAGTGATACAGTTCCCAGGCGTCGCAATAGTCTTTATTATCAAAAATACACCCGTATAGCATGGAAAATGCGATATTGGACATTTCCAATCGAACTGCATCGACAACAGCCAAAGATACAGTTCCCAGGCGTCGCAATAGTGATTATTGAAAATCCACTCGTACAGCTTGGAAAACGCGATATTCGACATTTCCAATCGATCTGCATCATCAACAGCTAAAGATTCAGTTCCCAGGCGTCGCAATAGCCCTTCTTATTGAAAATTTACTCGTTGACCTTGGAAACCTCGATATTCGACATCTCCAATCGACCTGCATCGACAACAGCTAGTGATACAGTTCCCAGGCGTCGCAATAGTCTTTATTATCAAAAATACACCCGTATAGCATGGAAAATGCGATATTCGACATTTCGAATCGTTCTGCATCGACAACAGCTAAAGATTCAGTTCCGAGGCGTCGCAATAGTCCTTCTTATTGAAAATTCGCTCGTAGAGCTTGAATAACGCGATATTCGACATTTCCAATCGAACTGCATCGACAACAGCCAAAGATACAGTTCCCAGGCGTCGCAATAGTGATTATTGAAAATCCACTCGTACAGCTTGGAAAACGCGATATTCGACATTTCCAATCGATCTGCATCATCGACAGCTAATGATTCAGTTCCCTGGCGTCGCAATAGCCCTTCTTATTGAAAATTCACTCGTTGAGCTTGGAAACCTCGATATTCGACATCTCCAATCGACCTGCATCGACAACAGCTAGTGATACAGTGGATCTGCATCGACAACAGCTTAAGATTCTGTCGTTCTGCATCGACAACAGCTAAAGATTCAGTTCCGAGGCGTCGCAATAGTCCTTCTTATTGAAAATTCGCTCGTAGAGCTTGAAAAACGCGATATTCGACATTTCCAATCGAACTGCATCGACAACAGCCAAAGATACAGTTCCCAGGCGTCGCAATAGTCCTTATTGAAAATTCACTCATAGAGCTTGGAAAACGCGATATTCGACATTTCCAATCGACCTGCATCGACAACAGCTAGTGATACAGTTCCCAGGCGTCGCAATAGTCTTTATTATCTAAAATACACCCGTATAGCATGGAAAATGCGATATTCGACATTTCCAGTCGATCTGCATCGACAACAGCTAAAGATTCAGTTCCCAGGCGTCGGAATAGTGATTATTGAAAATTCACTCGTACAGCTTGGAAAACGCGATATTCGACATTTCCAATCGATCTGCATCGACAACAGCTAAAGATTCAGTTCCCAGGCGTCGCAATAACCCTTCTTATTGAAAATTCACTCGTTGAGCTTGGAAACCTCGATATTCGACATCTCCAATCGACCTGCATCGACAACAGCTAATGTGTCAGTTCCCAGGCGTCGCAATAGTCCTTATTGAAAATTCACTCGTAGAGCTTGAAAAACGCGATATTCGACATTTCCAATCGATCTGCATCGACAACAGCTAAAGATTCAGTTCCCAGGCGTCGCAATAGCCCTTCTTATTGAAAATTCACTCGTTGAGCTTGGAAACCTCGATATTCGACATCTCCAATCGACCTGCATCGACAACAGCTAGTGATACAGTTCCCAGGCGTCGCAATAGTCTTTATTATCAAAAATACACCCGTATAGCATGGAAAATGCGATATTGGACATTTCCAATCGAACTGCATCGACAACAGCCAAAGATACAGTTCCCAGGCGTCGCAATAGTGATTATTGAAAATCCACTCGGACAGCTTGGAAAACGCGATATTCGACATTTCCAATCGATCTGCATCATCAACAGCTAAAGATTCAGTTCCCAGGCGTCGCAATAGCCCTTCTTATTGAAAATTTACTCGTTGACCTTGGAAACCTCGATATTCGACATCTCCAATCGACCTGCATCGACAACAGCTAGTGATACAGTTCCCAGGCGTCGCAATAGTCTTTATTATCAAAAATACACCCGTATAGCATGGAAAATGCGATATTCGACATTTCGAATCGTTCTGCATCGACAACAGCTAAAGATTCAGTTCCGAGGCGTCGCAATAGTCCTTCTTATTGAAAATTCGCTCGTAGAGCTTGAATAACGCGATATTCGACATTTCCAATCGAACTGCATCGACAACAGCCAAAGATACAGTTCCCAGGCGTCGCAATAGTGATTATTGAAAATCCACTCGTACAGCTTGGAAAACGCGATATTCGACATTTCCAATCGATCTGCATCATCGACAGCTAATGATTCAGTTCCCTGGCGTCGCAATAGCCCTTCTTATTGAAAATTCACTCGTTGAGCTTGGAAACCTCGATATTCGACATCTCCAATCGACCTGCATCGACAACAGCTAGTGATACAGTGGATCTGCATCGACAACAGCTTAAGATTCTGTCGTTCTGCATCGACAACAGCTAAAGATTCAGTTCCGAGGCGTCGCAATAGTCCTTCTTATTGAAAATTCGCTCGTAGAGCTTGAAAAACGCGATATTCGACATTTCCAATCGAACTGCATCGACAACAGCCAAAGATACAGTTCCCAGGCGTCGCAATAGTCCTTATTGAAAATTCACTCATAGAGCTTGGAAAACGCGATATTCGACATTTCCAATCGATCTGCATCATCAACAGCTAAAGATTCAGTTCCCAGGCGTCGCAATAGTCCTTCTTATTGAAAATTCGCTCGTAGAGCTTGAAAAACGCGATATTCGACATTTCCAATCGAACTGCATCGACAACAGCCAAAGATACAGTTCCCAGGCGTCGCAATAGTCCTTATTGAAAATTCACTCGTAGAGCTTGAAAAACGCGATATTCGACATTTCCAATCGATCTGCATCGACAACAGCTAAAGATTCAGTTCCCAGGCGTCGCAATAGCCCTTCTTATTGAAAATTCACTCGTTGAGCTTGGAAACCTCGATATTCGACATCTCCAATCGACCTGCATCGACAACAGCTAGTGATACAGTTCCCAGGCGTCGCAATAGTCTTTATTATCAAAAATACACCCGTATAGCATGGAAAATGCGATATTGGACATTTCCAATCGAACTGCATCGACAACAGCCAAAGATACAGTTCCCAGGCGTCGCAATAGTGATTATTGAAAATCCACTCGTACAGCTTGGAAAACGCGATATTCGACATTTCCAATCGATCTGCATCATCAACAGCTAAAGATTCAGTTCCCAGGCGTCGCAATAGCCCTTCTTATTGAAAATTTACTCGTTGACCTTGGAAACCTCGATATTCGACATCTCCAATCGACCTGCATCGACAACAGCTAGTGATACAGTTCCCAGGCGTCGCAATAGTCTTTATTATCAAAAATACACCCGTATAGCATGGAAAATGCGATATTCGACATTTCGAATCGTTCTGCATCGACAACAGCTAAAGATTCAGTTCCGAGGCGTCGCAATAGTCCTTCTTATTGAAAATTCGCTCGTAGAGCTTGAATAACGCGATATTCGACATTTCCAATCGAACTGCATCGACAACAGCCAAAGATACAGTTCCCAGGCGTCGCAATAGTGATTATTGAAAATCCACTCGTACAGCTTGGAAAACGCGATATTCGACATTTCCAATCGATCTGCATCATCGACAGCTAATGATTCAGTTCCCTGGCGTCGCAATAGCCCTTCTTATTGAAAATTCACTCGTTGAGCTTGGAAACCTCGATATTCGACATCTCCAATCGACCTGCATCGACAACAGCTAGTGATACAGTGGATCTGCATCGACAACAGCTTAAGATTCTGTCGTTCTGCATCGACAACAGCTAAAGATTCAGTTCCGAGGCGTCGCAATAGTCCTTCTTATTGAAAATTCGCTCGTAGAGCTTGAAAAACGCGATATTCGACATTTCCAATCGAACTGCATCGACAACAGCCAAAGATACAGTTCCCAGGCGTCGCAATAGTCCTTATTGAAAATTCACTCATAGAGCTTGGAAAACGCGATATTCGACATTTCCAATCGACCTGCATCGACAACAGCTAGTGATACAGTTCCCAGGCGTCGCAATAGTCTTTATTATCTAAAATACACCCGTATAGCATGGAAAATGCGATATTCGACATTTCCAGTCGATCTGCATCGACAACAGCTAAAGATTCAGTTCCCAGGCGTCGGAATAGTGATTATTGAAAATTCACTCGTACAGCTTGGAAAACGCGATATTCGACATTTCCAATCGATCTGCATCGACAACAGCTAAAGATTCAGTTCCCAGGCGTCGCAATAACCCTTCTTATTGAAAATTCACTCGTTGAGCTTGGAAACCTCGATATTCGACATCTCCAATCGACCTGCATCGACAACAGCTAATGTGTCAGTTCCCAGGCGTCGCAATAGTCCTTATTGAAAATTCACTCGTAGAGCTTGAAAAACGCGATATTCGACATTTCCAATCGATCTGCATCGACAACAGCTAAAGATTCAGTTCCCAGGCGTCGCAATAGCCCTTCTTATTGAAAATTCACTCGTTGAGCTTGGAAACCTCGATATTCGACATCTCCAATCGACCTGCATCGACAACAGCTAGTGATACAGTTCCCAGGCGTCGCAATAGTCTTTATTATCAAAAATACACCCGTATAGCATGGAAAATGCGATATTGGACATTTCCAATCGAACTGCATCGACAACAGCCAAAGATACAGTTCCCAGGCGTCGCAATAGTGATTATTGAAAATCCACTCGTACAGCTTGGAAAACGCGATATTCGACATTTCCAATCGATCTGCATCATCAACAGCTAAAGATTCAGTTCCCAGGCGTCGCAATAGCCCTTCTTATTGAAAATTTACTCGTTGACCTTGGAAACCTCGATATTCGACATCTCCAATCGACCTGCATCGACAACAGCTAGTGATACAGTTCCCAGGCGTCGCAATAGTCTTTATTATCAAAAATACACCCGTATAGCATGGAAAATGCGATATTCGACATTTCGAATCGTTCTGCATCGACAACAGCTAAAGATTCAGTTCCGAGGCGTCGCAATAGTCCTTCTTATTGAAAATTCGCTCGTAGAGCTTGAATAACGCGATATTCGACATTTCCAATCGAACTGCATCGACAACAGCCAAAGATACAGTTCCCAGGCGTCGCAATAGTGATTATTGAAAATCCACTCGTACAGCTTGGAAAACGCGATATTCGACATTTCCAATCGATCTGCATCATCGACAGCTAATGATTCAGTTCCCTGGCGTCGCAATAGCCCTTCTTATTGAAAATTCACTCGTTGAGCTTGGAAACCTCGATATTCGACATCTCCAATCGACCTGCATCGACAACAGCTAGTGATACAGTGGATCTGCATCGACAACAGCTTAAGATTCTGTCGTTCTGCATCGACAACAGCTAAAGATTCAGTTCCGAGGCGTCGCAATAGTCCTTCTTATTGAAAATTCGCTCGTAGAGCTTGAAAAACGCGATATTCGACATTTCCAATCGAACTGCATCGACAACAGCCAAAGATACAGTTCCCAGGCGTCGCAATAGTCCTTATTGAAAATTCACTCATAGAGCTTGGAAAACGCGATATTCGACATTTCCAATCGATCTGCATCATCAACAGCTAAAGATTCAGTTCCCAGGCGTCGCAATAGTCCTTCTTATTGAAAATTCGCTCGTAGAGCTTGAAAAACGCGATATTCGACATTTCCAATCGAACTGCATCGACAACAGCCAAAGATACAGTTCCCAGGCGTCGCAATAGTCCTTATTGAAAATTCACTCGTAGAGCTTGGAAAACGCGATATTCGACACTTCCAATCGATCTGCATCGACAACAGCTTATGATTCAGTTCCCAGGCGACGCAATAGTCCTTATTATCAAAAATACACCCGTATAGAATGGAAAATGCGATATTCGACATTTCCAATCGTTCTGCATCGACAACAGCTAAAGATTCAGTTCCCAGGCGTCGCAATAACCCTTCTTATTGAAAATTCACTCGTTGAGCTTGGAAACCTCGATATTCGACATCTCCAATCGACCTGCATCGACAACAGCTAATGTGTCAGTTCCCAGGCGTCGCAATAGTCCTTATTGAAAATTCACTCGTAGAGCTTGGAAAACGCGATATTCGACATTTCCAATCGAACTGCATCGACAACAGCCAAAGATTCAGTACCCAGGCGTCGCAATAGTGTTATTGAAAATTCACTCGTTGAGCTTGGAAAACTCGATATTCGACATCTCCAATCGACCTGCATCGACAACAGCTAGTGATACAGTTCCCAGGCGCCGCAATAGTCTTTATTATCAAAAATACACCCGTATAGCATGGAAAATGCGATATTCGACATTTCCAATCGAACTGCATCGACAACAGCCAAAGATACAGTTCCCAGGCGTCGCAATAGTCCTTATTGAAAATTCACTCATAGAGCTTGGAAAACGCGATATTCGACATTTCCAATCGAACTGCATCGACAACAGCCAAAGATACAGTTCCCAGGCGTCGCAATAGTCCTTATTGAGAATTCACTCATAGAGCTTGGAAAACGCGATATTCGACATTTCCAATCGATCTGCAACAACAACAGCTAAATATTCAGTTCCCAGGCGTCGCAATAGTCCTTCTTATTGAAAATTCGCTCGTAGAGCTTGAAAAACGCGATATTCGACACTTCCAATCGATCTGCATCGACAAGAGCCAAAGATACAGTTCCCAGGCGTCGCAATAGTCTTCATTATCAAAAATACACCCGTATAGCATGGAAAATGCGATATTCGACATTTCCAATCGTTCTGCATCGACAACAGCTAAAGATTCAGTTCCCAGGCGTCGCAATAACCCTTCTTATTGAAAATTCACTCGTTGAGCTTGGAAACCTCGATATTCGACATCTCCAATCGACCTGCATCGACAACAGCTAATGTGTCAGTTCCCAGGCGTCGCAATAGTCCTTATTGAAAATTCACTCGTAGAGCTTGGAAAACGCGATATTCGACATTTCTAATCGATCTGCATCGACAACAGCTAAAGATTCAGTTCCCAGGCGTCGCAATAGTCCTTCTTATTGAAAATTCGCTCTAGAGCTTGGCAAACGCGATATTCGACATTTCCAATCGATCTGCATCAACAACAGCTACAGATTCAGTTCCCAGGCGTCGCAATAGTGATTATTGAAAATTCACTCGTACAGCTTGGAAAACGCGATATTCGACATTTCTAATCGATCTGCATCGACAACAGCTAAAGATTCAGTTCCCAGGCTTCGCAATAGTCCTTCTTATTGAAAATTCGCTCTAGAGCTTGAAAAACGCGATATTCGACATTTCCAATCGATCTGCATCGACAACAGCTAAAGATTCAGTTCCCAGGCGTCGCAATAGCCCTTCTTATTGAAAATTCACTCGTTGAGCTTGGAAAACTCGATATTCGACATCTCCAATCGACCTGCATCGACAACAGCTAGTGATACAGTTCCCAGGCGCCGCAATAGTCTTTATTATCAAAAATACACCCGTATAGCATGGAAAATGCGATATTCGACATTTCCAATCGTTCTGCATCGACAACAGCTAAAGATTCAGTTCCGAGGCGTCGCAATAGTCCTTCTTATTGAAAATTCGCTCGTAGAGCTTGAATAACGCGATATTCGACATTTCCAATCGAACTGCATCGACAACAGCCAAAGATACAGTTCCCAGGCGTCGCAATAGTCCTTATTGAGAATTCACTCATAGAGCTTGGAAAACGCGATATTCGACATTTCCAATCGATCTGCAACAACAACAGCTAAAGATTCAGTTCCCAGGCGTCGCAATAGTCCTTCTTATTGAAAATTCGCTCGTAGAGCTTGAAAAACGCGATATTCGACATTTCCAATCGAACTGCATCGACAAGAGCCAAAGATACAGTTCCCAGGCGTCGCAATAGTCTTCATTATCAAAAATACACCCGTATAGCATGGAAAATGCGATATTCGACATTTCCAATCGTTCTGCATCGACAACAGCTAAAGCTTCAGTTCCGAGGCGTCGCAATAGTCCTTCTTATTGAAAATTCACTCGTTGAGCTTGGAAACCTCGATATTCGACATCTCCAATCGGCCTGCATCGACAACAGCTAGTGATTCAGTTCCCAGGCGTCGCAATAGTCTTTATTATCAAAAATACACCCGTATAGCATGGAAAATGCGATATTCGACATTTCCAGTCGATCTGCATCGACAACAGCTAAAGATTCAGTTCCCAGGCGTCGGAATAGTGATTATTGAAAATTCACTCGTACAGCTTGGAAAACGCGATATTCGACATTTCCAATCGATCTGCATCGACAACAGCTAAAGATTCGGTTCCCAGGCGTCGCAATAACCCTTCTTATTGAAAATTCACTCGTTGAGCTTGGAAACCTCGATATTCGACATCTCCAATCGACCTGCATCGACAACAGCTAATGTGTCAGTTCCCAGGCGTCGCAATAGTCCTTATTGAAAATTCACTCGTAGAGCTTGGAAAACGCGATATTCGACACTTCCAATCGATCTGCATCGACAACAGCTTAAGATTCAGTTCCCAGGCGACGCAATAGTCCTTATTATCAGAAATACACCTGTATAGAATGGAAAATGCGATATTCGACATTTCCAATCGATCTGCATCATCAACAGCTAAAGATTCAGTTCCCTGGCGTCGCAATAGCCCTTCTTATTGAAAATTCACTCGTTGAGCTTGGAAACCTCGATATTCGACATCTCCAATCGACCTGCATCGACAACAGCTAGTGATACAGTGGATCTGCATCGACAACAGCTTAAGATTCAGTCGTTCTGCATCGACAACAGCTAAAGATTCAGTTCCGAGGCGCCGCAATAGTCCTTCTTATTGAAAATTCGCTCGTAGAGCTTGAATAACGCGATATTCGACATTTCCAATCGAACTGCATCGACAACAGCCAAAGATTCAGTTCCCAGGCGTCGCAATAGTGTTATTGAAAATTCACTCGTACAGCTTGAAAAACGCGATATTCGACATTTCCAATCGAACTGCATCGACAAGAGCCAAAGATACAGTTCCCAGGCGTCGCAATAGTCTTCATTATCAAAAATACACCCGTATAGCATGGAAAATGCGATATTCGACATTTCCAATCGTTCTGCATCGACAACAGCTAAAGCTTCAGTTCCGAGGCGTCGCAATAGTCCTTCTTATTGAAAATTCGCTCGTAGAGCTTGAATAACGCGATATTCGACATTTCCAATCGAACTGCATCGACAACAGCCAAAGATACAGTTCCCAGGCGTCGCAATAGTGATTATTGAAAATCCACTCGTACAGCTTGGAAAACGCGATATTCGACATTTCCAATCGATCTGCATCATCGACAGCTAATGATTCAGTTCCCTGGCGTCGCAATAGCCCTTCTTATTGAAAATTCACTCGTTGAGCTTGGAAACCTCGATATTCGACATCTCCAATCGACCTGCATCGACAACAGCTAGTGATACAGTGGATCTGCATCGACAACAGCTTAAGATTCTGTCGTTCTGCATCGACAACAGCTAAAGATTCAGTTCCGAGGCGTCGCAATAGTCCTTCTTATTGAAAATTCGCTCGTAGAGCTTGAAAAACGCGATATTCGACATTTCCAATCGAACTGCATCGACAACAGCCAAAGATACAGTTCCCAGGCGTCGCAATAGTCCTTATTGAAAATTCACTCATAGAGCTTGGAAAACGCGATATTCGACATTTCCAATCGATCTGCATCATCAACAGCTAAAGATTCAGTTCCCAGGCGTCGCAATAGTCCTTCTTATTGAAAATTCGCTCGTAGAGCTTGAAAAACGCGATATTCGACATTTCCAATCGAACTGCATCGACAACAGCCAAAGATACAGTTCCCAGGCGTCGCAATAGTCCTTATTGAAAATTCACTCGTAGAGCTTGGAAAACGCGATATTCGACACTTCCAATCGATCTGCATCGACAACAGCTTATGATTCAGTTCCCAGGCGACGCAATAGTCCTTATTATCAAAAATACACCCGTATAGAATGGAAAATGCGATATTCGACATTTCCAATCGTTCTGCATCGACAACAGCTAAAGATTCAGTTCCCAGGCGTCGCAATAACCCTTCTTATTGAAAATTCACTCGTTGAGCTTGGAAACCTCGATATTCGACATCTCCAATCGACCTGCATCGACAACAGCTAATGTGTCAGTTCCCAGGCGTCGCAATAGTCCTTATTGAAAATTCACTCGTAGAGCTTGGAAAACGCGATATTCGACATTTCCAATCGAACTGCATCGACAACAGCCAAAGATTCAGTACCCAGGCGTCGCAATAGTGTTATTGAAAATTCACTCGTTGAGCTTGGAAAACTCGATATTCGACATCTCCAATCGACCTGCATCGACAACAGCTAGTGATACAGTTCCCAGGCGCCGCAATAGTCTTTATTATCAAAAATACACCCGTATAGCATGGAAAATGCGATATTCG
This sequence comes from Nomada ferruginata, assembly GCA_963583965.1. Classification (NCBI taxonomy): domain Eukaryota; kingdom Metazoa; phylum Arthropoda; class Insecta; order Hymenoptera; family Apidae; genus Nomada; species Nomada ferruginata. Next base: position 5,513,660 of record OY757218.1, read on the forward strand.
ACATTTCCAATCGAACTGCATCGACAACAGCCAAAGATACAGTTCCCAGGCGTCGCAATAGTCCTTATTGAAAATTCACTCATAGAGCTTGGAAAACGCGATATTCGACATTTCCAATCGAACTGCATCGACAACAGCCAAAGATACAGTTCCCAGGCGTCGCAATAGTCCTTATTGAGAATTCACTCATAGAGCTTGGAAAACGCGATATTCGACATTTCCAATCGATCTGCAACAACAACAGCTAAATATTCAGTTCCCAGGCGTCGCAATAGTCCTTCTTATTGAAAATTCGCTCGTAGAGCTTGAAAAACGCGATATTCGACACTTCCAATCGATCTGCATCGACAAGAGCCAAAGATACAGTTCCCAGGCGTCGCAATAGTCTTCATTATCAAAAATACACCCGTATAGCATGGAAAATGCGATATTCGACATTTCCAATCGTTCTGCATCGACAACAGCTAAAGATTCAGTTCCCAGGCGTCGCAATAACCCTTCTTATTGAAAATTCACTCGTTGAGCTTGGAAACCTCGATATTCGACATCTCCAATCGACCTGCATCGACAACAGCTAATGTGTCAGTTCCCAGGCGTCGCAATAGTCCTTATTGAAAATTCACTCGTAGAGCTTGGAAAACGCGATATTCGACATTTCTAATCGATCTGCATCGACAACAGCTAAAGATTCAGTTCCCAGGCGTCGCAATAGTCCTTCTTATTGAAAATTCGCTCTAGAGCTTGGCAAACGCGATATTCGACATTTCCAATCGATCTGCATCAACAACAGCTACAGATTCAGTTCCCAGGCGTCGCAATAGTGATTATTGAAAATTCACTCGTACAGCTTGGAAAACGCGATATTCGACATTTCTAATCGATCTGCATCGACAACAGCTAAAGATTCAGTTCCCAGGCTTCGCAATAGTCCTTCTTATTGAAAATTCGCTCTAGAGCTTGAAAAACGCGATATTCGACATTTCCAATCGATCTGCATCGACAACAGCTAAAGATTCAGTTCCCAGGCGTCGCAATAGCCCTTCTTATTGAAAATTCACTCGTTGAGCTTGGAAAACTCGATATTCGACATCTCCAATCGACCTGCATCGACAACAGCTAGTGATACAGTTCCCAGGCGCCGCAATAGTCTTTATTATCAAAAATACACCCGTATAGCATGGAAAATGCGATATTCGACATTTCCAATCGTTCTGCATCGACAACAGCTAAAGATTCAGTTCCGAGGCGTCGCAATAGTCCTTCTTATTGAAAATTCGCTCGTAGAGCTTGAATAACGCGATATTCGACATTTCCAATCGAACTGCATCGACAACAGCCAAAGATACAGTTCCCAGGCGTCGCAATAGTCCTTATTGAGAATTCACTCATAGAGCTTGGAAAACGCGATATTCGACATTTCCAATCGATCTGCAACAACAACAGCTAAAGATTCAGTTCCCAGGCGTCGCAATAGTCCTTCTTATTGAAAATTCGCTCGTAGAGCTTGAAAAACGCGATATTCGACATTTCCAATCGAACTGCATCGACAAGAGCCAAAGATACAGTTCCCAGGCGTCGCAATAGTCTTCATTATCAAAAATACACCCGTATAGCATGGAAAATGCGATATTCGACATTTCCAATCGTTCTGCATCGACAACAGCTAAAGCTTCAGTTCCGAGGCGTCGCAATAGTCCTTCTTATTGAAAATTCACTCGTTGAGCTTGGAAACCTCGATATTCGACATCTCCAATCGGCCTGCATCGACAACAGCTAGTGATTCAGTTCCCAGGCGTCGCAATAGTCTTTATTATCAAAAATACACCCGTATAGCATGGAAAATGCGATATTCGACATTTCCAGTCGATCTGCATCGACAACAGCTAAAGATTCAGTTCCCAGGCGTCGGAATAGTGATTATTGAAAATTCACTCGTACAGCTTGGAAAACGCGATATTCGACATTTCCAATCGATCTGCATCGACAACAGCTAAAGATTCGGTTCCCAGGCGTCGCAATAACCCTTCTTATTGAAAATTCACTCGTTGAGCTTGGAAACCTCGATATTCGACATCTCCAATCGACCTGCATCGACAACAGCTAATGTGTCAGTTCCCAGGCGTCGCAATAGTCCTTATTGAAAATTCACTCGTAGAGCTTGGAAAACGCGATATTCGACACTTCCAATCGATCTGCATCGACAACAGCTTAAGATTCAGTTCCCAGGCGACGCAATAGTCCTTATTATCAGAAATACACCTGTATAGAATGGAAAATGCGATATTCGACATTTCCAATCGATCTGCATCATCAACAGCTAAAGATTCAGTTCCCTGGCGTCGCAATAGCCCTTCTTATTGAAAATTCACTCGTTGAGCTTGGAAACCTCGATATTCGACATCTCCAATCGACCTGCATCGACAACAGCTAGTGATACAGTGGATCTGCATCGACAACAGCTTAAGATTCAGTCGTTCTGCATCGACAACAGCTAAAGATTCAGTTCCGAGGCGCCGCAATAGTCCTTCTTATTGAAAATTCGCTCGTAGAGCTTGAATAACGCGATATTCGACATTTCCAATCGAACTGCATCGACAACAGCCAAAGATTCAGTTCCCAGGCGTCGCAATAGTGTTATTGAAAATTCACTCGTACAGCTTGAAAAACGCGATATTCGACATTTCCAATCGAACTGCATCGACAAGAGCCAAAGATACAGTTCCCAGGCGTCGCAATAGTCTTCATTATCAAAAATACACCCGTATAGCATGGAAAATGCGATATTCGACATTTCCAATCGTTCTGCATCGACAACAGCTAAAGCTTCAGTTCTGAGGCGTCGCAATAGTCCTTCTTATTGAAAATTCGCTCGTAGAGCTCGAATAACGCGATATTCGACATTTCCAATCGATCTGCATCATCAACAGCTAATGATTCAGTTCCCTGGCGTCGCAATAGCCCTTCTTATTGAAAATTCACTCGTTGAGCTTGGAAACCTCGATATTCGACATCTCCAATCGGCCTGCATCGACAACAGCTAGTGATTCAGTTCCCAGGCGTCGCAATAGTCTTTATTATCTAAAATACACCCGTATAGCATGGAAAATGCGATATTCGACATTTCGGAATGAAAGAAGGATGAATGAAAGGTAAGAAGGAGGAAGGAAATTCTTAGGGGCAACGTAAATGATTCGCCACGCCAAGGAGGAATGAAAGGTAAGAAGGAGGAAGGAAATCTTTAGGGGCAACGTAAATGATTCGCCACGCCAAGGAGGAATGAAAGGTAAGAAGGAGGAAAGGAAATCCTTAGGGGCAACGTAAATGATTCGCCACGCCAAGGAGGAAAGAAAGGTAGGAAGAAGGAAAGGAAATCCTTAGGGGCAACGTAAATGATTCGCCACGCCAAGGAGGAAAGAAAGGTAGGAAGAAGGAAAGGAAATCCTTAGGGGCAACGTAAATGATTCGCCACGCCAAGGAGGAAAGAAAGGTAGGAAGAAGGAAAGGAAATCCTTAGGGGCAACGTAAATGATTCGCCACGCCAAGGAGGAATGAAAGGTAAGAAGGAGGAAGGAAATCCTTAGGGGCAACGTAAATCATTCGCCACGCCAAGGAGGAAAGAAAGGTAGGAAGAAGGAAAGGAAATCCTTAGGGGCAACGTAAATGATTCGCCACGCCAAGGATGAATGAAAGGTAAGAAGGAGGAAGGAAATCCTTAGGGGCAACGTAAATGATTCGCCATGCCAAGGAGGAAAGAAAGGTAGGAAGAAGGAAAGGAAATCCATAGGGGCAACGCAAATGATTCGCCACGCCAAGGAGGAAAGAAGGGTAAGAAGGAGGAAGGAAATCCTTAGGGGCAACGTAAATGATTCGCCACGCCAAGGAGGAAAGAAAGGTAAGAAGGAGGAAGGAAATCCTTAGGGGCAACGTAAATGATTCGGCACGCCAAGGAGCAAAGAAAGGTAGGAAGAAGGAAAGAAAATCCTTAGGGGCAACGTAAATGATTCGCCACGCCAAGGAGGAAAGATAGGTATGAAGAAGGAAAGGAAATCCATAGGGGCAACGTAAATGATTCGCCACGCCAAGGAGGAATGAAAGGTAAGAAGGAGGAAGGAAATCCTTAGGGGCAACGTAAATGATTCGCGACGCCAAGGAGGAAAGAAAGGTAGGAAGAAGGAAAGGAAATCCTTAGGGGCAACGCAAATGATTCGCCACGCCAAGGAGGAAAGAAAGGTAGGAAGAAGGGGGAAGGAAATTCTTAGGGGCAACGTAAATGATTCGCCACGCCAAGGAGGAAAGAAAGGTAGGAAGAAGGAAAGGAAATCCTTAGGGGCAACGTAAATGATTCGCCACGCCAAGGAGCAAAGAAAGGTAGGAAGAAGGAAAGAAAATCCTTAGGGGCAACGTAAATGATTCGCCACGCCAAGGAGGAAAGATAGGTATGAAGAAGGAAAGGAAATCCATAGGGGCAACGTAAATGATTCGCCACGCCAAGGAGGAATGAAAGGTAAGAAGGAGGAAGGAAATCCTTAGGGGCAACGTAAATGATTCGCGACGCCAAGGAGGAAAGAAAGGTAGGAAGAAGGAAAGGAAATCCTTAGGGGCAACGCAAATGATTCGCCACGCCAAGGAGGAAAGAATGGTAGGAAGAAGGGGGAAGGAAATTCTTAGGGGCAACGTAAATGATTCGCCACGCCAAGGAGGAAAGAAAGGTAGGAAGAAGGAAAGGAAATCCTTAGGGGCAACGTAAATGATTCGCCACGCCAAGGAGGAAAGAAAGGTAGGAAGAAGGAAAGGAAATCCTTAGGGGCGAAGTAAATGATTCGCCACGACAAGGAGGAATGAAAGGTAGGAAGAAGGAAAGGAAATCCTTAGGGGCAACGTAAATGATTCGCCACGCCAAGGATGAATGAAAGGTAAGAAGGAGGAAGGAAATCCTTAGGGGCAACGTAAATGATTCGCCACGCCAAGGAGGAAAGAAAGGTTGGAAGAAGGAAAGGAAATCCTTAGGGGCAACGTAAATGATTCGCCACGCCAAGGAGGAAAGAAAGGTAGGAAGAAGGAAAGGAAATCCTTAGGGGCGAAGTAAATGATTCGCCACGCCAAGGAGGAATGAAAGGTAAGAAGGAGCAAGGAAATCCTTAGGGGCAACGTAAATGATTCGCCACGCCAAGGAGGAAAGATAGGTATGAAGAAGGAAAGGAAATCCATAGGGGCAACGTAAATGATTCGCCACGCCAAGGAGGAATGAAAGGTAAGAAGGAGGAAGGAAATCCTTAGGGGCAACGTAAATGATTCGCGACGCCAAGGAGGAAAGAAAGGTAGGAAGAAGGAAAGGAAATCCTTAGGGGCAACGCAAATGATTCGCCACGCCAAGGAGGAAAGAAAGGTAGGAAGAAGGGGGAAGGAAATTCTTAGGGGCAACGTAAATGATTCGCCACGCCAAGGAGGAAAGAAAGGTAGGAAGAAGGAAAGGAAATCCTTAGGGGCAACGTAAATGATTCGCCACGCCAAGGAGGAAAGAAAGGTAGGAAGAAGGAAAGGAAATCCTTAGGGGCGAAGTAAATGATTCGCCACGACAAGGAGGAATGAAAGGTAGGAAGAAGGAAAGGAAATCCTTAGGGGCAACGTAAATGATTCGCCACGCCAAGGATGAATGAAAGGTAAGAAGGAGGAAGGAAATCCTTAGGGGCAACGTAAATGATTCGCCACGCCAAGGAGGAAAGAAAGGTTGGAAGAAGGAAAGGAAATCCTTAGGGGCAACGTAAATGATTCGCCACGCCAAGGAGGAAAGAAAGGTAGGAAGAAGGAAAGGAAATCCTTAGGGGCGAAGTAAATGATTCGCCACGACAAGGAGGAATGAAAGGTAGGAAGAAGGAAAGGAAATCCTTAGGGGCAACGTAAATGATTTGCCACGCCAAGGGGGAATGAAAGGTAAGAAGGAGGAAAGGAAATCCTTAGGGCCAACGTAAATGATTCGCCACGCCAAGGAGGAAAGAAAGGTAGGAAGAAGGAAAGGAAATCCTTAGGGGCAACGCAAATGATTCGCCACGCCAAGGAGGAAAGAAAGGTAGGAAGAAGGGGGAAGGAAATTCTTAGGGGCAACGTAAATGATTCGCCACGCCAAGGAGGAAAGAAAGGTAGGAAGAAGGAAAGGAAATCCTTAGGGGCAACGTAAATGATTCGCCACGCCAAGGAGGAAAGAAAGGTAGGAAGAAGGAAAGGAAATCCTTAGGGGCAACGTAAATGATTCGCCACGCCAAGGAGGAAAGAAAGGTAGGAAGAAGGAAAGGAAATCCTTAGGGGCGAAGTAAATGATTCGCCACGACAAGGAGGAATGAAAGGTAGGAAGAAGGAAAGGAAATCCTTAGGGGCAACGTAAATGATTCGCCACGCCAAGGAGGAATGAAAGGTAAGAAGGAGCAAGGAAATCCTTAGGGGCAACGTAAATGATTCGCCACGCCAAGGATGAATGAAAGGTAAGAAGGAGGAAGGAAACCCTTAGGGGCAACGTAAATGATTCGCCACGCCAAGGAGGAAAGAAAGGTAGGAAGAAGGAAAGGAAATCCTTAGGGGCAACGTAAATGATTTGCCACGCCAAGGGGGAATGAAAGGTAAGAAGGAGGAAAGGAAATCCTTAGGGCCAACGTAAATGATTCGCCACGCCAAGGAGGAAAGAAAGGTAGGAAGAAGGAAAGGAAATCCTTAGGGGCAACGTAAATGATTCGCCACGCCAAGGAGGAATGAAAGGTAAGAAGGAGGAAGGAAATCCTTAGGGGCAACGTAAATCATTAGCCACGCCAAGGAGGAAAGAAAGGTAGGAAGAAGGAAAGGAAATCCTTAGGGGCAACGTAAATGATTCGCCACGCCAAGGATGAATGAAAGGTAAGAAGGAGCAAGGAAATCCTTAGGGGCAACGTAAATGATTCGCCACGCCAAGGATGAATGAAAGGTAAGAAGGAGGAAGGAAACCCTTAGAGGGGCAACGTAAATGATTCGCCACGCCAAGGAGGAAAGAAAGGTAGGAAGAAGGAAAGGAAATCCTTAGGGGCAACGTAAATGATTCGCCACGCCAAGGATGAATGAAAGGTAAGAAGGAGGAAGGAAATTCTTAGGGGCAACGTAAATGATTCGCCACGCCAAGGAGGAATGAAAGGTAAGAAGGAGGAAGGAAATCTTTAGGGGCAACGTAAATGATTCGCCACGCCAAGGAGGAATGAAAGGTAAGAAGGAGCAAGGAAATCCTTAGGGGCAACGTAAATGATTCGCCACGCCAAGGAGGAAAGAAAGGTAGGAAGAAGGAAAGGAAATCCTTAGGGGCAACGTAAATGATTCGCCACGCCAAGGAGGAAAGAAAGGTAGGAAGAAGGAAAGGAAATCCTTAGGGGCAACGTAAATGATTCGCCACGCCAAGGAGGAAAGAAACTTAGGAAGAAGGAAAGGAAATCCTTAGGGGCAACGTAAATGATTCGCCACGCCAAGGAGGAATGAAAGGTAAGAAGGAGGAAGGAAATCCTTAGGGGCAACGTAAATCATTCGCCACGCCAAGGAGGAAAGAAAGGTAGGAAGAAGGAAAGGAAATCCTTAGGGGCAACGTAAATGATTCGCCACGCCAAGGATGAATGAAAGGTAAGAAGGAGGAAGGAAATCCTTAGGGGCAACGTAAATGATTCGCCATGCCAAGGAGAAAAGAAAGGTAGGAAGAAGGAAAGGAAATCCATAGGGGCAACGCAAATGATTCGCCACGCCAAGGAGGAAAGAAAGGTAAGAAGGAGGAAGGAAATCCTTAGGGGCAACGTAAATGATTCGGCACGCCAAGGAGCAAAGAAAGGTAGGAAGAAGGAAAAAAAATCCTTAGGGGCAACGTAAATGATTCGCCACGCCAAGGAGGAAAGATAGGTATGAAGAAGGAAAGGAAATCCATAGGGGCAACGTAAATGATTCGCCACGCCAAGGAGGAATGAAAGGTAAGAAGGAGGAAGGAAATCCTTAGAGGCAACGTAAATGATTCGCGACGCCAAGGAGGAAAGAAAGGTGGGAAGAAGGAAAGGAATTCCTTAGGGGCAACGCAAATGATTCGCCACGCCAAGGAGGAAAGAAAGGTAGGAAGAAGGGGGAAGGAAATTCTTAGGGGCAACGTAAATGATTCGCCACGCCAAGGAGGAAAGAAAGGTAGGAAGAAGGAAAGGAAATCCTTAGGGGCAACGTAAATGATTCGCCACGCCAAGGATGAATGAAAGGTAAGAAGGAGGAAGGAAATCTTTAGGGGCAACGTAAATGATTCGCCACGCCAAGGAGGAATGAAAGGTAAGAAGGAGGAAAGGAAATCCTTAGGGGCAACGTAAATGATTCGCCACGCCAAGGAGGAAAGAAAGGTAGGAAGAAGGAAAGGAAATCCTTAGGGGCAACGTAAATGATTCGCCACGCCAAGGAGGAAAGAAAGGTAGGAAGAAGGAAAGGAAATCCTTAGGGGCAACGTAAATGATTCGCCACGCCAAGGAGGAAAGAAAGGTAGGAAGAAGGAAAGGAAATCCTTAGGGGCAACGTAAATGATTCGCCACGCCAAGGAGGAATGAAAGGTAAGAAGGAGGAAGGAAATCCTTAGGGGCAACGTAAATCATTCGCCACGCCAAGGAGGAAAGAAAGGTAGGAAGAAGGAAAGGAAATCCTTAGGGGCAACGTAAATGATTCGCCACGCCAAGGATGAATGAAAGGTAAGAAGGAGGAAGGAAATCCTTAGGGGCAACGTAAATGATTCGCCATGCCAAGGAGGAAAGAAAGGTAGGAAGAAGGAAAGGAAATCCATAGGGGCAACGCAAATGATTCGCCACGCCAAGGAGGAAAGAAGGGTAAGAAGGAGGAAGGAAATCCTTAGGGGCAACGTAAATGATTCGCCACGCCAAGGAGGAAAGAAAGGTAAGAAGGAGGAAGGAAATCCTTAGGGGCAACGTAAATGATTCGGCACGCCAAGGAGCAAAGAATGGTAGGAAGAAGGAAAGAAAATCCTTAGGGGCAACGTAAATGATTCGCCACGCCAAGGAGGAAAGATAGGTATGAAGAAGGAAAGGAAATCCATAGGGGCAACGTAAATGATTCGCCACGCCAAGGAGGAATGAAAGGTAAGAAGGAGGAAGGAAATCCTTAGGGGCAACGTAAATGATTCGCGACGCCAAGGAGGAAAGAAAGGTAGGAAGAAGGAAAGGAATTCCTTAGGGGCAACGCAAATGATTCGCCACGCCAAGGAGGAAAGAAAGGTAGGAAGAAGGGGGAAGGAAATTCTTAGGGGCAACGTAAATGATTCGCCACGCCAAGGAGGAAAGAAAGGTAGGAAGAAGGAAAGGAAATCCTTAGGGGCAACGTAAATGATTCGCCACGCCAAGGAGGAAAGAAAGGTAGGAAGAAGGAAAGGAAATCCTTAGGGGCGAAGTAAATGATTCGCCACGCCAAGGAGGAAAGAAAGGTAGGAAGAAGGAAAGGAAATCCTTAGGGGCAACGTAAATGATTCGCCACGCCAAGGATGAATGAAAGGTAAGAAGGAGGAAGGAAATCTTTAGGGGCAACGTAAATGATTCGCCACGCCAAGGAGGAATGAAAGGTAAGAAGGAGGAAAGGAAATCCTTAGGGGCAACGTAAATGATTCGCCACGCCAAGGAGGAAAGAAAGGTAGGAAGAAGGAAAGGAAATCCTTAGGGGCAACGTAAATGATTCGCCACGCCAAGGAGGAAAGAAAGGTAGGAAGAAGGAAAGGAAATCCTTAGGGGCAACGTAAATGATTCGCCACGCCAAGGAGGAAAGAAAGGTAGGAAGAAGGAAAGGAAATCCTTAGGGGCAACGTAAATGATTCGCCACGCCAAGGAGGAATGAAAGGTAAGAAGGAGGAAGGAAATCCTTAGGGGCAACGTAAATCATTCGCCACGCCAAGGAGGAAAGAAAGGTAGGAAGAAGGAAAGGAAATCCTTAGGGGCAACGTAAATGATTCGCCACGCCAAGGATGAATGAAAGGTAAGAAGGAGGAAGGAAATCCTTAGGGGCAACGTAAATGATTCGCCATGCCAAGGAGGAAAGAAAGGTAGGAAGAAGGAAAGGAAATCCATAGGGGCAACGCAAATGATTCGCCACGCCAAGGAGGAAAGAAGGGTAAGAAGGAGGAAGGAAATCCTTAGGGGCAACGTAAATGATTCGCCACGCCAAGGAGGAAAGAAAGGTAAGAAGGAGGAAGGAAATCCTTAGGGGCAACGTAAATGATTCGGCACGCCAAGGAGCAAAGAAAGGTAGGAAGAAGGAAAGAAAATCCTTAGGGGCAACGTAAATGATTCGCCACGCCAAGGAGGAAAGATAGGTATGAAGAAGGAAAGGAAATCCATAGGGGCAACGTAAATGATTCGCCACGCCAAGGAGGAATGAAAGGTAAGAAGGAGGAAGGAAATCCTTAGGGGCAACGTAAATGATTCGCGACGCCAAGGAGGAAAGAAAGGTAGGAAGAAGGAAAGGAATTCCTTAGGGGCAACGCAAATGATTCGCCACGCCAAGGAGGAAAGAAAGGTAGGAAGAAGGGGGAAGGAAATTCTTAGGGGCAACGTAAATGATTCGCCACGCCAAGGAGGAAAGAAAGGTAGGAAGAAGGAAAGGAAATCCTTAGGGGCAACGTAAATGATTCGCCACGCCAAGGAGGAAAGAAAGGTAGGAAGAAGGAAAGGAAATCCTTAGGGGCGAAGTAAATGATTCGCCACGACAAGGAGGAATGAAAGGTAGGAAGAAGGAAAGGAAATCCTTAGGGGCAACGTAAATGATTCGCCACGCCAAGGATGAATGAAAGGTAAGAAGGAGGAAGGAAATCCTTAGGGGCAACGTAAATGATTCGCCACGCCAAGGAGGAAAGAAAGGTTGGAAGAAGGAAAGGAAATCCTTAGGGGCAACGTAAATGATTCGCCACGCCAAGGAGGAAAGAAGGGTAGGAAGAAGGAAAGGAAATCCTTAGGGGCGAAGTAAATGATTCGCCACGACAAGGAGGAATGAAAGGTAGGAAGAAGGAAAGGAAATCCTTAGGGGCAACGTAAATGATTCGCCACGCCAAGGATGAATGAAAGGTAAGAAGGAGGAAGGAAATCCTTAGGGGCAACGTACATGATTCGCCACGCCAAGGAGGAATGAAAGGTAAGAAGGAGCAAGGAAATCCTTAGGGGCAACGTAAATGATTCGCCACGCCAAGGATGAATGAAAGGTAAGAAGGAGGAAGGAAACCCTTAGGGGCAACGTAAATGATTCGCCACGCCAAGGAAGAAAGAAAGGTAGGAAGAAGGAAAGGAAATCCTTAGGGGCAACGTAAATGATTCGCCACGCCAAGGATGAATGAAAGGTAAGAAGGAGGAAGGAAATCCTTTGGGGCAACGTAAATGATTCGCCACGCCAAGGAGCAAAGAAAGGTAGGAAGAAGGAAAGAAAATCCTTAGGGGCAACGTAAATGATTCGCCACGCCAAGGAGGAAAGATAGGTATGAAGAAGGAAAGGAAATCCATAGGGGCAACGTAAATGATTCGCCACGCCAAGGAGGAATGAAAGGTAAGAAGGAGGAAGGAAATCCTTAGGGGCAACGTAAATGATTCGCGACGCCAAGGAGGAAAGAAAGGTAGGAAGAAGGAAAGGAATTCCTTAGGGGCAACGCAAATGATTCGCCACGCCAAGGAGGAAAGAAAGGTAGGAAGAAGGGGGAAGGAAATTCTTAGGGGCAACGTAAATGATTCGCCACGCCAAGGAGGAAAGAAAGGTAGGAAGAAGGAAAGGAAATCCTTAGGGGCAACGTAAATGATTCGCCACGACAAGGAGGAAAGAAAGGTAGGAAGAAGGAAAGGAAATCCTTAGGGGCGAAGTAAATGATGTGCCACGACAAGGAGGAATGAAAGGTAGGAAGAAGGAAAGGAAATCCTTAGGGGCAACGTAAATGATTCGCCACGCCAAGGATGAATGAAAGGTAAGAAGGAGGAAGGAAATCCTTAGGGGCAACGTAAATGATTCGCCACGCCAAGGAGGAAAGAAAGGTTGGAAGAAGGAAAGGAAATCCTTAGGGGCAACGTAAATGATTCGCCACGCCAAGGAGGAAAGAAAGGTAGGAAGAAGGAAAGGAAATCCTTAGGGGCGAAGTAAATGATTCGCCACGACAAGGAGGAATGAAAGGTAGGAAGAAGGAAAGGAAATCCTTAGGGGCAACGTAAATGATTCGCCACGCCAAGGATGAATGAAAGGTAAGAAGGAGCAAGGAAATCCTTAGGGGCAACGTAAATGATTCGCCACGCCAAGGATGAATGAAAGGTAAGAAGGAGGAAGGAAATCCTTAGGGGCAACGTAAATGATTCGCCACGCCAAGGAGGGATGAAAGGTAAGAAGGAGGAAGGAAATCATTAGGGGCAACGTAAATGATTCGCCACGCCAAGGAGGAATGAAAGGTAAGAAGGAGGAAAGGAAATCCTTAGGGGCAACGTAAATGATTCGCCACGCCAAGGAGGAAAGAAAGATAGGAAGAAGGAAAGGAAATCCTTAGGGGCAACGTAAATGATTCGCCACGCCAAGGAGGAAAGAAAGGTAGGAAGAAGGACAGGAAATCCTTAGGGGCAACGTAAATGATTCGCCACGCCAAGGAGGAAAGAAAGGTAGGAAGAAGGAAAGGAAATCCTTAGGGGCAACGTAAATGATTCGCCACGCCAAGGAGGAATGAAAGGTAAGAAGGAGGAAGGAAATCCTTAGGGGCAACGTAAATCATTCGCCACGCCAAGGAGGAAAGAAAGGTAGGAAGAAGGAAAGGAAATCCTTAGGGGCGAAGTAAATGATTCGCCACGACAAGGAGGAATGAAAGGTAGGAAGAAGGAAAGGAAATCCTTAGGGGCAACGTAAATGATTCGCCACGCCAAGGATGAATGAAAGGTAAGAAGGGGGAAGGAAATCCTTAGGGGCAACGTAAATGATTCGCGGCGCCAAGGAGGAAAGAAAGGTAGGAAGAAGGAAAGGAAATCCTTAGGGGCAACGTAAATGATTCGCCACGCCAAGGAGGAAAGAAAGGTAGGAAGAAGGAAAGGAAATCCTTAGGGGCGAAGTAAATGATTCGCCACGACAAGGAGGAATGAAAGGTAGGAAGAAGGAAAGGAAATCCTTAGGGGCAACGTAAATGATTCGCCACGCCAAGGATGAATGAAAGGTAAGAAGGGGGAAGGAAATCCTTAGGGGCAACGTAAATGATTCGCGGCGCCAAGGAGGAAAGAAAGGTAGGAAGAAGGAAAGGAAATCCTTAGGGGCAACGCAAATGATTCGCCACGCCAAGGAGGAAAGAAAGGTAGGAAGAAGGGGGAAGGAAATTCTTAGGGGCAACGTAAATGATTCGCCACGCCAAGGAGGAAAGAAAGGTAGGAAGAAGGAAAGGAAATCCTTAGGGGCAACGTAAATGATTCGCCACGCCAAGGAGGAATGAAAGGTAAGAAGGAGGAAGGAAATCCTTAGGGGCAACGTAAATCATTAGCCACGCCAAGGAGGAAAGAAAGGTAGGAAGAAGGAAAGGAAATCCTTAGGGGCAACGTAAATGATTCGCCACGCCAAGGATGAATGAAAGGTAAGAAGGAGCAAGGAAATCCTTAGGGGCAACGTAAATGATTCGCCACGCCAAGGATGAATGAAAGGTAAGAAGGAGGAAGGAAACCCTTAGAGGGGCAACGTAAATGATTCGCCACGCCAAGGAGGAAAGAACGGTAGGAAGAAGGAAAGGAAATCCTTAGGGGCAACGTAAATGATTCGCCACGCCAAGGATGAATGAAAGGTAAGAAGGGGGAAGGAAATCCTTAGGGGCAACGTAAATGATTCGCGGCGCCAAGGAGGAAAGAAAGGTAGGAAGAAGGAAAGGAAATCCTTAGGGGCAACGCAAATGATTCGCCACGCCAAGGGGGAATGAAAGGTAAGAAGGAGGAAAGGAAATCCTTAGGGCCAACGTAAATGATTCGCCACGCCAAGGAGGAAAGAAAGGTAGGAAGAAGGAAAGGAAATCCTTAGGGGCAACGTAAATGATTCGCCACGCCAAGGAGGAATGAAAGGTAAGAAGGAGGAAGGAAATCCTTAGGGGCAACGTAAATCATTAGCCACGCCAAGGAGGAAAGAAAGGTAGGAAGAAGGAAAGGAAATCCTTAGGGGCAACGTAAATGATTCGCCACGCCAAGGATGAATGAAAGGTAAGAAGGAGGAAGGAAACCCTTAGAGGGGCAACGTAAATGATTCGCCACGCCAAGGAGGAAAGAAAGTTAGGAAGAAGGAAAGGAAATCCTTAGGGGCAACGTAAATGATTCGCCACGCCAGGGATGAATGAAAGGTAAGAAGGAGGAAGGAAATCCTTAGGGGCAACGTAAATGATTCGCCACGCCAAGGAGGAATGAAAGGTAAGAAGGAGGAAGGAAATCTTTAGGGGCAACGTAAATGATTCGCCACGCCAAGGAGGAATGAAAGGTAAGAAGGAGGAAAGGAAATCCTTAGGGGCAACGTAAATGATTCGCCACGCCAAGGAGGAAAGAGAGGTAGGAAGAAGGAAAGGAAATCCTTAGGGGCAACGCAAATGATTCGCCACGCCAAGGGGGAATGAAAGGCAAGAAGGAGGAAAGGAAATCCTTAGGGCCAACGTAAATGATTCGCCACGCCAAGGAGGAAAGAAAGGTAGGAAGAAGGAAAGGAAATCCTTAGGGGCAACGTAAATGATTCGCCACGCCAAGGAGGAATGAAAGGTAAGAAGGAGGAAGGAAATCCTTAGGGGCAACGTAAATCATTAGCCACGCCAAGGAGGAAAGAAAGGTAGGAAGAAGGAAAGGAAATCCTTAGGGGCAACGTAAATGATTCGCCACGCCAAGGATGAATGAAAGGTAAGAAGGAGGAAGGAAACCCTTAGAGGGGCAACGTAAATGATTCGCCACGCCAAGGAGGAAAGAAAGTTAGGAAGAAGGAAAGGAAATCCTTAGGGGCAACGTAAATGATTCGCCACGCCAAGGAGGAATGAAAGGTAAGAAGGAGGAAGGAAA
The DNA here is from genome assembly GCA_963583965.1 of Nomada ferruginata. Lineage (NCBI taxonomy): Eukaryota > Metazoa > Arthropoda > Insecta > Hymenoptera > Apidae > Nomada > Nomada ferruginata. The sequence goes on from OY757218.1 coordinate 5,528,695, forward strand.
TCTTTAGGGGCAACGTAAATGATTCGCCACGCCAAGGAGGAATGAAAGGTAAGAAGGAGGAAAGGAAATCCTTAGGGGCAACGTAAATGATTCGCCACGCCAAGGAGGAAAGAAAGGTAGGAAGAAGGAAAGGAAATCCTTAGGGGCAACGTAAATGATTCGCCACGCCAAGGAGGAAAGAAAGGTAGGAAGAAGGAAAGGAAATCCTTAGGGGCAACGTAAATGATTCGCCACGCCAAGGAGGAAAGAAAGGTAGGAAGAAGGAAAGGAAATCCTTAGGGGCAACGTAAATGATTCGCCACGCCAAGGAGGAATGAAAGGTAAGAAGGAGGAAGGAAATCCTTAGGGGCAACGTAAATGATTCGCCACGCCAAGGAGGAAAGAAAGGTAAGAAGGAGGAAGGAAATCCTTAGGGGCAACGTAAATGATTCGGCACGCCAAGGAGCAAAGAAAGGTAGGAAGAAGGAAAGAAAATCCTTAGGGGCAACGGAAATGATTCGCCACGCCAAGGAGGAAAGATAGGTATGAAGAAGGAAAGGAAATCCATAGGGGCAACGTAAATGATTCGCCACGCCAAGGAGGAATGAAAGGTAAGAAGGAGGAAGGAAATCCTTAGGGGCAACGTAAATGATTCGCCACGCCAAGGATGAATGAAAGGTAAGAAGGAGGAAGGAAATCCTTAGGGGCAACGTAAATGATTCGCCACGCCAAGGAGGAATGAAAGGTAAGTAGGAGCAAGGAAATCCTTAGGGGTAACATAAATGATTCGCCACGCCAAGGAGTAAAGAAAGGTAGGAAGAAGGAAAGGAAATCCTTAGGGGCAACGTAAATGATTTGCCACGCCAAGGGGGAATGAAAGGTAAGAAGGAGGAAAGGAAATCCTTAGGGCCAGCGTAAATGATTCACCACGCCAAGGAGGAAAGAAAGGTAGGAAGAAGGAAAGGAAATCCTTAGGGGCAACGTAAATGATTTGCCACGCCAAGGATGAATGAAAGGTAAGAAGGAGGAAGGAAATCCTTAGGGGCAACGTAAATGATTCGCCACGCCAAGGAGGAAAGAAAGGTAGGAAGATGGAAAGGAAATCCTTAGGGGCAACGTAAATGATTCGCCACACCAAGGAGGAAAGAAAGGTAGGAAGAAGGAAAGGAAATCCTTAGGGGCAACGTAAATGATTCGCCACGCCAAGGAGGAAAGAAAGGTAGGAAGAAGGAAAGGAAATCCTTAGGGGCAACGTAAATGATTCGCTACGCCAAGGAGGAAAGAAAGGTAGGAAGAAGGAAAGGAAATCCTTAGGGGCAACGTAAATGATTCGCCACGCCAAGGAGGAAAGAAAGGTAGGAAGAAGGAAAGGAAATCCTTAGGGGCAACGTAAATGATTCGCCACGCCAAGGAGGAAAGAAAGGTAGGAAGAAGGAAAGGAAATCCTTAGGGGCAACGTAAGTGATTCGCCACGCCAAGGATGAATGAAAGGTAAGAAGGAGGAAGGAAATCCTTAGGGGCAACGTAAATGATTCGCCATGCCAAGGAGGAAAAAAGGTAGGAAGAAGGAAAGGAAATCCTTAGGGGCAACGCAAATGATTCGCCACGCCAAGGAGGAAAGAAGGGTAAGAAGGAGGAAGGAAATCCTTAGGGGCAACGTAAATGATTCGCCACGCCAAGGAGGAAAGAAAGGTATGAAGGAGGAAGGAAATCCTTAGGGGCAACGTAAATGATTCGGCACGCCAAGGAGCAAAGAAAGGTAGGAAGAAGGAAAGAAAATCCTTAGGGGCAACGTAAATGATTCGCCACGCCAAGGAGGAAAGATAGGTATGAAGAAGGAAAGGAAATCCATAGGGGCAACGTAAATGATTCGCCACGCCAAGGAGGAATGAAAGGTAAGAAGGAGGAAGGAAATCCTTAGGGGCAACGTAAATGATTCGCGACGGCAAGGAGGAAAGAAAGGTAGGAAGAAGGAAAGGAAATCCTTAGGGGCAACGCAAATGATTCGCCACGCCAAGGAGGAAAGAAAGGTAGAAAGAAGGGGGAAGGAAATTCTTAGGGGCAACGTAAATGATTCGCCACGCCAAGGAGGAAAGATAGGTATGAAGAAGGAAAGGAAATCCATAGGTGCAACGTAAATGATTCGCCACGCCAAGGAGGAATGAAAGGTAAGAAGGAGGAAGGAAATCCTTAGGGGCAACGTAAATCATTAGCCACGCCAAGGAGGAAAGAAAGGTAGGAAGAAGGAAAGGAAATCCTTAGGGGCAACGTAAATGATTCGCCACGCCAAGGATGAATGAAAGGTAAGAAGGAGCAAGGAAATCCTTAGGGGCAACGTAAATGATTCGCCACGCCAAGGATGAATGAAAGGTAAGAAGGAGGAAGGAAACCCTTAGAGGGGCAACGTAAATGATTCGCCACGCCAAGGAGGAAAGAAAGTTAGGAAGAAGGAAAGGAAATCCTTAGGGGCAACGTAAATGATTCGCCACGCCAAGGATGAATGAAAGGTAAGAAGGAGGAAGGAAATCCTTAGGGGCAACGTAAATGATTCGCCACGCCAAGGAGGAATGAAAGGTAAGAAGGAGGAAGGAAATCTTTAGGGGCAACGTAAATGATTCGCCACGCCAAGGAGGAATGAAAGGTAAGAAGGAGGAAAGGAAATCCTTAGGGGCAACGTAAATGATTCGCCACGCCAAGGAGGAAAGAGAGGTAGGAAGAAGGAAAGGAAATCCTTAGGGGCAACGCAAATGATTCGCCACGCAAAGGGGGAATGAAAGGCAAGAAGGAGGAAAGGAAATCCTTAGGGCCAACGTAAATGATTCGCCACGCCAAGGAGGAAAGAAAGGTAGGAAGAAGGAAAGGAAATCCTTAGGGGCAACGTAAATGATTCGCCACGCCAAGGAGGAATGAAAGGTAAGAAGGAGGAAGGAAATCCTTAGGGGCAACGTAAATCATTAGCCACGCCAAGGAGGAAAGAAAGGTAGGAAGAAGGAAAGGAAATCCTTAGGGGCAACGTAAATGATTCGCCACGCCAAGGATGAATGAAAGGTAAGAAGGAGGAAGGAAACCCTTAGAGGGGCAACGTAAATGATTCGCCACGCCAAGGAGGAAAGTAAGTTAGGAAGAAGGAAAGGAAATCCTTAGGGGCAACGTAAATGATTCGCCACGCCAAGGAGGAATGAAAGGTAAGAAGGAGGAAGGAAATCTTTAGGGGCAACGTAAATGATTCGCCACGCCAAGGAGGAATGAAAGGTAAGAAGGAGGAAAGGAAATCCTTAGGGGCAACGTAAATGATTCGCCACGCCAAGGAGGAAAGAAAGGTAGGAAGAAGGAAAGGAAATCCTTAGGGGCAACGTAAATGATTCGCCACGCCAAGGAGGAAAGAAAGGTAGGAAGAAGGAAAGGAAATCCTTAGGGGCAACGTAAATGATTCGCCACGCCAAGGAGGAAAGAAAGGTAGGAAGAAGGAAAGGAAATCCTTAGGGGCAACGTAAATGATTCGCCACGCCAAGGAGGAATGAAAGGTAAGAAGGAGGAAGGAAATCCTTAGGGGCAACGTAAATCATTCGCCACGCCAAGGAGGAAAGAAAGGTAGGAAGAAGGAAAGGAAATCCTTAGGGGCAACGTAAATGATTCGCCACGCCAAGGAGGAAAGAAAGGTAAGAAGGAGGAAGGAAATCCTTAGGGGCAACGTAAATGATTCGGCACGCCAAGGAGCAAAGAAAGGTAGGAAGAAGGAAAGAAAATCCTTAGGGGCAACGGAAATGATTCGCCACGCCAAGGAGGAAAGATAGGTATGAAGAAGGAAAGGAAATCCATAGGGGCAACGTAAATGATTCGCCACGCCAAGGAGGAATGAAAGGTAAGAAGGAGGAAGGAAATCCTTAGGGGCAACGTAAATGATTCGCCACGCCAAGGATGAATGAAAGGTAAGAAGGAGGAAGGAAATCCTTAGGGGCATCGTAAATGATTCGCCACGCCAAGGAGGAATGAAAGGTAAGTAGGAGCAAGGAAATCCTTAGGGGCAACGTAAATGATTCGCCACGCCAAGGAGGAAAGAAAGGTAGGAAGAAGGAAAGGAAATCCTTAGGGGCAACGTAAATGATTTGCCACGCCAAGGATGAATGAAAGGTAAGAAGGAGGAAGGAAATCCTTAGGGGCAACGTAAATGATTCGCCACGCCAAGGAGGAAAGAAAGGTAGGAAGATGGAAAGGAAATCCTTAGGGGCAACGTAAATGATTCGCCACGCCAAGGATGAATGAAAGGTAAGAAGGAGCAAGGAAATCCATAGGGGCAACGTAAATGATTCGCCACGCCAAGGATGAATGAAAGGTATGTAGGAGGAAAGGAAATCCTTAGGGGCAACGTAAATGATTCGCCACGCCAAGGATGAATGAAAGGTAAGAAGGAGGAAAGGAAATCCTTAGGGGCAACGTAAATGATTCGCCACGCCAAGGAGGAATGAAAGGTAAGAAGGAGGAAGGAAATCCTTAGGGGCAACGTAAATGATTCGCCACGCCAAGGAGGAAAGAAAGGTAGGAAGAAGGAAAGGAAATCCTTAGGGGCAACGTAAATGATTCGCCACACCAAGGAGGAAAGAAAGGTAGGAAGAAGGAAAGGAAATCCTTAGGGGCAACGTAAATGATTCGCCACGCCAAGGAGGAAAGAAAGGTAGGAAGAAGGAAAGGAAATCCTTAGGGGCAACGTAAATGATTCGCTACGCCAAGGAGGAAAGAAAGGTAGGAAGAAGGAAAGGAAATCCTTAGGGGCAACGTAAATGATTCGCCACGCCAAGGAGGAAAGAAAGGTAGGAAGAAGGAAAGGAAATCCTTAGGGGCAACGTAAATGATTCGCCACGCCAAGGAGGAAAGAAAGGTAGGAAGAAGGAAAGGAAATCCTTAGGGGCAACGTAAGTGATTCGCCACGCCTAGGATGAATGAAAGGTAAGAAGGAGGAAGGAAATCCTTAGGGGCAACGTAAATGATTCGCCATGCCAAGGAGGAAAGAAAGGTAGGAAGAAGGAAAGGAAATCCTTAGGGGCAACGCAAATGATTCGCCACGCCAAGGAGGAAAGAAGGGTAAGAAGGAGGAAGGAAATCCTTAGGGGCAACGTAAATGATTCGCCACGCCAAGGAGGAATGAAAGGTAAGAAGGAGGAAGGAAATCCTTAGGGGCAACGTAAATGATTCGCGACGCCAAGGAGGAAAGAAAGGTAGGAAGAAGGAAAGGAAATCCTTAGGGGCAACGCAAATGATTCGCCACGCCAAGGAGGAAAGAAAGGTAGAAAGAAGGGGGAAGGAAATTCTTAGGGGCAACGTAAATGATTCGCCACGCCAAGGAGGAAAGAAAGGTAGGAAGAAGGAAAGGAAATCCTTAGGGGCAACGTAAATGATTCGCCACGCCAAGGAGGAAAGAAAGGTAGGAAGAAGGAAAGGAAATCCTTAGGGGCAACGTAAATGATTCGCCACGCCAAGGAGGAAAGAAAGGTAGGAAGAAGGAAAGGAAATCCTTAGGGGCAACGTAAATGATTCGCCACGCCAAGGAGGAAAGAAAGGTAGGAAGAAGGAAAGGAAATCCTTAGGGGCAACGTAAATGATTCGCCACGCCAAGGAGGAATGAAAGGTAAGAAGGAGGAAGGAAATCCTTAGGGGCAACGTAAATCATTCGCCACGCCAAGGAGGAAAGAAAGGTAGGAAGAAGGAAAGGAAATCCTTAGGGGCAACGTAAATGATTCGCCACGCCAAGGATGAATGAAAGGTAAGAAGGAGGAAGGAAATCCTTAGGGGCAACGTAAATGATTCGCCATGCCAAGGAGGAAAGAAAGGTAGGAAGAAGGAAAGGAAATCCATAGGGGCAACGCAAATGATTCGCCACGCCAAGGAGGAAAGAAGGGTAAGAAGGAGGAAGGAAATCCTTAGGGGCAACGTAAATGATTCGCCACGCCAAGGAGGAAAGAAAGGTAAGAAGGAGGAAGGAAATCCTTCGGGGCAACGTAAATGATTCGGCACGCCAAGGAGCAAAGAAAGGTAGGAAGAAGGAAAGAAAATCCTTAGGGGCAACGTAAATGATTCGCCACGCCAAGGAGGAAAGATAGGTATGAAGAAGGAAAGGAAATCCATAGGGGCAACGTAAATGATTCGCCACGCCAAGGAGGAATGAAAGGTAAGAAGGAGGAAGGAAATCCTTAGGGGCAACGTAAATGATTCGCGACGCCAAGGAGGAAAGAAAGGTAGGAAGAAGGAAAGGAAATCCTTAGGGGCAACGCAAATGATTCGCCACGCCAAGGAGGAAAGAAAGGTAGGAAGAAGGGGGAAGGAAATTCTTAGGGGCAACGTAAATGATTCGCCACGCCAAGGAGGAAAGAAAGGTAGGAAGAAGGAAAGGAAATCCTTAGGGGCAACGTAAATGATTCGCCACGCCAAGGAGGAAAGAAAGGTAGGAAGAAGGAAAGGAAATCCTTAGGGGCGAAGTAAATGATTCGCCACGACAAGGAGGAATGAAAGGTAGGAAGAAGGAAAGGAAATCCTTAGGGGCAACGTAAATGATTCGCCACGCCAAGGATGAATCAAAGGTAAGAAGGAGGAAGGAAATCCTTAGGGGCAACGTAAATGATTCGCCACGCCAAGGAGGAAAGAAAGGTTGGAAGAAGGAAAGGAAATCCTTAGGGGCAACGTAAATGATTCGCCACGCCAAGGAGGAAAGAAAGGTAGGAAGAAGGAAAGGAAATCCTTAGGGGCGAAGTAAATGATTCGCCACGACAAGGAGGAATGAAAGGTAGGAAGAAGGAAAGGAAATCCTTAGGGGCAACGTAAATGATTCGCCACGCCAAGGGTGAATGATAGGTAAGAAGGAGGAAGGAAATCCTTAGGGGCAACGTAAATGATTCGCCACGCCAAGGAGGAATGAAAGGTAAGAAGGAGGAAGGAAATCCTTAGGGGCAACGTAAATGATTCGCCATGCCAAGGAGGAAAGAAAGGTAGGAAGAAGGAAAGGAAATCCATAGGGGCAACGCAAATGATTCGCCACGCCAAGGAGGAAAGAAGGGTAAGAAGGAGGAAGGAAATCCTTAGGGGCAAAATTAATGATTCGCCACGCCAAGGAGGAAAGAAAGGTAAGAAGGAGGAAGGAAATCCTTCGGGGCAACGTAAATGATTCGGCACGCCAAGGAGCAAAGAAAGGTAGGAAGAAGGAAAGAAAATCCTTAGGGGCAACGTAAATGATTCGCCACGCCAAGGAGGAAAGATAGGTATGAAGAAGGAAAGGAAATCCATAGGGGCAACGTAAATGATTCGCCACGCCAAGGAGGAATGAAAGGTAAGAAGGAGGAAGGAAATTCTTAGGGGCAACGTAAATGATTCGCCACGCCAAGGAGGAAAGAAAGGTAGGAAGAAGGAAAGGAAATCCTTAGGGGCAACGTAAATGATTCGCCACGCCAAGGAGGAAAGAAAGGTAGGAAGAAGGAAAGGAAATCCTTAGGGGCGAAGTAAATGATTCGCCACGACAAGGAGGAATGAAAGGTAGGAAGAAGGAAAGGAAATCCTTAGGGGCAACGTAAATGATTCGCCACGCCAAGGATGAATGAAAGGTAAGAAGGAGGAAGGAAATCCTTAGGGGCAACGTAAATGATTCGCCACGCCAAGGAGGAAAGAAAGGTTGGAAGAAGGAAAGGAAATCCTTAGGGGCAACGTAAATGATTCGCCACGCCAAGGAGGAAAGAAAGGTAGGAAGAAGGAAAGGAAATCCTTAGGGGCGAAGTAAATGATTCGCCACGACAAGGAGGAATGAAAGGTAGGAAGAAGGAAAGGAAATCCTTAGGGGCAACGTAAATGATTCGCCACGCCAAGGATGAATGATAGGTAAGAAGGAGGAAGGAAATCCTTAGGGGCAACGTAAATGATTCGCCACGCCAAGGAGGAATGAAAGGTAAGAAGGAGCAAGGAAATCCTTAGGGGCAACGTAAATGATTCGCCACGCCAAGGATGAATGAAAGGTAAGAAGGAGGAAGGAAACCCTTAGGGGCAACGTAAATGATTCGCCACGCCAAGGAAGAAAGAAAGGTAGGAAGAAGGAAAGGAAATCCTTAGGGGCAACGTAAATGATTCGCCACGCCAAGGATGAATGAAAGGTAAGAAGGAGGAAGGAAATCCTTAGGGGCAACGTAAATGATTCGCCACGCCAAGGAGGAATGAAAGGTAAGAAGGAGCAAGGAAATCCTTAGGGGCAACGTAAATGATTCGCCACGCCAAGGAGGAAAGAAAGGTAGGAAGAAGGAAAGGAAATCCTTAGGGGCAACGTAAATGATTTGCCACGCCAAGGGGGAATGAAAGGTAAGAAGGAGGAAAGGAAATCCTTAGGGCCAACGTAAATGATTCGCCACGCCAAGGAGGAAAGAAAGGTAGGAAGAAGGAAAGGAAATCCTTAGGGGCAACGTAAATGATTCGCCACGCCAAGGAGGAATGAAAGGTAAGAAGGAGGAAGGAAATCCTTAGGGGCAACGTAAATCATTAGCCACGCCAAGGAGGAAAGAAAGGTAGGAAGAAGGAAAGGAAATCCTTAGGGGCAACGTAAATGATTCGCCACGCCAAGGATGAATGAAAGGTAAGAAGGAGCAAGGAAATCCTTAGGGGCAACGTAAATGATTCGCCACGCCAAGGATGAATGAAAGGTAAGAAGGAGGAAGGAAACCCTTAGAGGGGCAACGTAAATGATTCGCCACGCCAAGGAGGAAAGAAAGGTAGGAAGAAGGAAAGGAAATCCTTAGGGGCAACGTAAATGATTCGCCACGCCAAGGATGAATGAAAGGTAAGAAGGAGGAAGGAAATTCTTAGGGGCAACGTAAATGATTCGCCACGCCAAGGAGGAATGAAAGGTAAGAAGGAGGAAGGAAATCTTTAGGGGCAACGTAAATGATTCGCCACGCCAAGGAGGAATGAAAGGTAAGAAGGAGGAAAGGAAATCCTTAGGGGCAACGTAAATAATTCGCCACGCCAAGGAGGAAAGAAAGGTAGGAAGAAGGAAAGGAAATCCTTAGGGGCAACGTAAATGATTCGCCACGCCAAGGAGGAAAGAAAGGTAGGAAGAAGGAAAGGAAATCCTTAGGGGCAACGTAAATGATTCGCCACGCCAAGGAGGAATGAAAGGTAAGAAGGAGGAAGGAAATCCTTAGGGGCAACGTAAATGATTCGCGACGCCAAGGAGGAAAGAAAGGTAGGAAGAAGGAAAGGAAATCCTTAGGGGCAACGCAAATGATTCGCCACGCCAAGGAGGAAAGAAAGGTAGGAAGAAGGGGGAAGGAAATTCTTAGGGGCAACGTAAATGATTCGCCACGCCAAGGAGGAAAGAAAGGTAGGAAGAAGGAAAGGAAATCCTTAGGGGCAACGTAAATGATTCGCCACGCCAAGGATGAATGAAAGGCAAGAAGGAGGAAGGAAATCCTTAGGGGCAACGTAAATGATTCGCCACGCCAAGGAGGAAAGAAAGGTTGGAAGAAGGAAAGGAAATCCTTAGGGGCAACGTAAATGATTCGCCACGCCAAGGAGGAAAGAAAGGTAGGAAGAAGGAAAGGAAATCCTTAGGGGCGAAGTAAATGATTCGCCACGACAAGGAGGAATGAAAGGTAGGAAGAAGGAAAGGAAATCCTTAGGGGCAACGTAAATGATTCGCCACGCCAAGGATGAATGAAAGGTAAGAAGGAGGAAGGAAATCCTTAGGGGCAACGTAAATGATTCGCCACGCCAAGGAGGAATGAAAGGTAAGAAGGAGCAAGGAAATCCTTAGGGGCAACGTAAATGATTCGCCACGCCAAGGATGAATGAAAGGTAAGAAGGAGGAAGGAAACCCTTAGGGGCAACGTAAATGATTCGCCACGCCAAGGAAGAAAGAAAGGTAGGAAGAAGGAAAGGAAATCCTTAGGGGCAACGTAAATGATTCGCCACGCCAAGGATGAATGACAGGTAAGAAGGAGGAAGGAAATCCTTTGGGGCAACGTAAATGATTCGCCACGCCAAGGAGGAATGAAAGGTAAGAAGGAGCAAGGAAATCATTAGGGGCAACGTAAATGATTCGCCACGCCAAGGAGGAAAGAAAGGTAGGAAGAAGGAAAGGAAATCCTTAGGGGCAACGTAAATCATTAGCCACGCCAAGGAGGAAAGAAAGGTAGGAAGAAGGAAAGGAAATCCTTAGGGGCAACGTAAATGATTCGCCACGCCAAGGATGAATGAAAGGTAAGAAGGAGCAAGGAAATCCTTAGGGGCAACGTAAATGATTCGCCACGCCAAGGATGAATGAAAGGTAAGAAGGAGGAAGGAAACCCTTAGAGGGGCAACGTAAATGATTCGCCACGCCAAGGAGGAAAGAAAGGTAGGAAGAAGGAAAGGAAATCCTTAGGGGCAACGTAAATGATTCGCCACGCCAAGGATGAATTAAAGGTAAGAAGGAGGAAGGAAATTCTTAGGGGCAACGTAAATGATTCGCCACGCCAAGGAGGAATGAAAGGTAAGAAGGAGGAAGGAAATCTTTAGGGGCAACGTAAATGATTCGCCACGCCAAGGAGGAATGAAAGGTAAGAAGGAGGAAAGGAAATCCTTAGGTACAACGTAAATAATTCGCCACGCCAAGGAGGAAAGAAAGGTAGGAAGAAGGAAAGGAAATCCTTAGGGGCAACGTAAATGATTCGCCACGCCAAGGAGGAAAGAAAGGTAGGAAGAAGGAAAGGCAATCCTTAGGGGCAACGTAAATGATTCGCCACGCCAAGGAGGAAAGAAAGGTAGGAAGAAGGAAAGGAAATCCTTAGGGGCAACGTAAATGATTCGCCACGCCAAGGAGGAATGAAAGGTAAGAAGGAGGAAGGAAATCCTTAGGGGCAACGTAAATCATTCGCCACGCCAAGGAGGAAAGAAAGGTAGGAAGAAGGAAAGGAAATCCTTAGGGGCAACGTAAATGATTCGCCACGCCAAGGATGAATGAAAGGTAAGAAGGAGGAAGGAAATCCTTAGGGGCAACGTAAATGATTCGCCATGCCAAGGAGGAAAGAAAGGTAGGAAGAAGGAAAGGAAATCCATAGGGGCAACGCAAATGATTCGCCACGCCAAGGAGGAAAGAAGGGTAAGAAGGAGGAAGGAAATCCTTAGGGGCAACGTAAATGATTCGCGACGCCAAGGAGGAAAGAAAGGTAGGAAGAAGGAAAGGAAATCCTTAGGGGCAACGCAAATGATTCGCCACGCCAAGGATGAATGAAAGGTAAGAAGGAGGAAGGAAATCCTTAGGGGCAACGTAAATGATTCGCCACGCCAAGGAGGAATGAAAGGTAAGAAGGAGCAAGGAAATCCTTAGGGGCAACGTAAATGATTCGCCACGCCAAGGATGAATGAAAGGTAAGAAGGAGGAAGGAAACCCTTAGGGGCAACGTAAATGATTCGCCACGCCAAGGAAGAAAGAAAGGTAGGAAGAAGGAAAGGAAATCCTTAGGGGCAACGTAAATGATTCGCCACGCCAAGGATGAATGAAAGGTAAGAAGGAGGAAGGAAATCCTTTGGGGCAACGTAAATGATTCGCCACGCCAAGGAGGAATGAAAGGTAAGAAGGAGCAAGGAAATCATTAGGGGCAACGTAAATGATTCGCCACGCCAAGGAGGAAAGAAAGGTAGGAAGAAGGAAAGGAAATCCTTAGGGGCAACGTAAATCATTAGCCACGCCAAGGAGGAAAGAAAGGTAGGAAGAAGGAAAGGAAATCCTTAGGGGCAACGTAAATGATTCGCCACGCCAAGGATGAATGAAAGGTAAGAAGGAGCAAGGAAATCCTTAGGGGCAACGTAAATGATTCGCCACGCCAAGGATGAATGAAAGGTAAGAAGGAGGAAGGAAACCCTTAGAGGGGCAACGTAAATGATTCGCCACGCCAAGGAGGAAAGAAAGGTAGGAAGAAGGAAAGGAAATCCTTAGGGGCAACGTAAATGATTCGCCACGCCAAGGATGAATTAAAGGTAAGAAGGAGGAAGGAAATTCTTAGGGGCAACGTAAATGATTCGCCACGCCAAGGAGGAATGAAAGGTAAGAAGGAGGAAGGAAATCTTTAGGGGCAACGTAAATGATTCGCCACGCCAAGGAGGAATGAAAGGTAAGAAGGAGGAAAGGAAATCCTTAGGGGCAACGTAAATAATTCGCCACGCCAAGGAGGAAAGAAAGGTAGGAAGAAGGAAAGGAAATCCTTAGGGGCAACGTAAATGATTCGCCACGCCAAGGAGGAAAGAAAGGTAGGAAGAAGGAAAGGCAATCCTTAGGGGCAACGCAAATGATTCGCCACGCCAAGGAGGAAAGAAGGGTAAGAAGGAGGAAGGAAATCCTTAGGGGCAACGTAAATGATTCGCCACGCCAAGGAGGAAAGAAAGGTAAGAAGGAGGAAGGAAATCCTTAGGGGCAACGTAAATGATTCGGCACGCCAAGGAGCAAAGAAAGGTAGGAAGAAGGAAAGAAAATCCTTAGGGGCAACGTAAATGATTCGCCACGCCAAGGAGGAAAGATAGGTATGAAGAAGGAAAGGAAATCCATAGGGGCAACGTAAATGATTCGCCACGCCAAGGAGGAATGAAAGGTAAGAAGGAGGAAGGAAATCCTTAGGGGCAACGTAAATGATTCGCGACGCCAAGGAGGAAAGAAAGGTAGGAAGAAGGAAAGGAATTCCTTAGGGGCAACGCAAATGATTCGCCACGCCAAGGAGGAAAGAAAGGTAGGAAGAAGGGGGAAGGAAATTCTTAGGGGCAACGTAAATGATTCGCCACGCCAAGGAGGAAAGAAAGGTAGGAAGAAGGAAAGGAAATCCTTAGGGGCAACGTAAATGATTCGCCACGCCAAGGAGGAAAGAAAGGTAGGAAGAAGGAAAGGAAATCCTTAGGGGCGAAGTAAATGATTCGCCACGACAAGGAGGAATGAAAGGTAGGAAGAAGGAAAGGAAATCCTTAGGGGCAACGTAAATGATTCGCCACGCCAAGGATGAATGAAAGGTAAGAAGGAGGAAGGAAATCCTTAGGGGCAACGTAAATGATTCGCCACGCCAAGGAGGAAAGAAAGGTTCGAAGAAGGAAAGGAAATCCTTAGGGGCAACGTAAATGATTCGCCACGCCAAGGAGGAAAGAAAGGTAGGAAGAAGGAAAGGAAATCCTTAGGGGCGAAGTAAATGATTCGCCACGACAAGGAGGAATGAAAGGTAGGAAGAAGGAAAGGAAATCCTTAGGGGCAACGTAAATGATTCGCCACGCCAAGGATGAATGAAAGGTAAGAAGGAGGAAGGAAATCCTTAGGGGCAACGTACATGATTCGCCACGCCAAGGAGGAATGAAAGGTAAGAAGGAGCAAGGAAATCCTTAGGGGCAACGTAAATGATTCGCCACGCCAAGGATGAATGAAAGGTAAGAAGGAGGAAGGAAACCCTTAGGGGCAACGTAAATGATTCGCCACGCCAAGGAAGAAAGAAAGGTAGGAAGAAGGAAAGGAAATCCTTAGGGGCAACGTAAATGATTCGCCACGCCAAGGATGAATGAAAGGTAAGAAGGAGGAAGGAAATCCTTTGGGGCAACGTAAATGATTCGCCACGCCAAGGAGGAAAGAAAGGTAGGAAGAAGGAAAGGAAATCCTTAGGGGCAACGTAAATGATTCGCCACGCCAAGGAGGAATGAAAGGTAAGAAGGAGGAAGGAAATCCTTAGGGGCAACGTAAATCATTCGCCACGCCAAGGAGGAAAGAAAGGTAGGAAGAAGGAAAGGAAATCCTTAGGGGCAACGTAAATGATTCGCCACGCCAAGGATGAATGAAAGGTAAGAAGGAGGAAGGAAATCCTTAGGGGCAACGTAAATGATTCGCCATGCCAAGGAGGAAAGAAAGGTAGGAAGAAGGAAAGGAAATCCATAGGGGCAACGCAAATGATTCGCCACGCCAAGGAGGAAAGAAGGGTAAGAAGGAGGAAGGAAATCCTTAGGGGCAACGTAAATGATTCGCGACGCCAAGGAGGAAAGAAAGGTAGGAAGAAGGAAAGGAAATCCTTAGGGGCAACGCAAATGATTCGCCACGCCAAGGAGGAAAGAAAGGTAGGAAGAAGGGGGAAGGAAATTCTTAGGGGCAACGTAAATGATTCGCCACGCCAAGGAGGAAAGAAAGGTAGGAAGAAGGAAAGGAAATCCTTAGGGGCAACGTAAATGATTCGCCACGCCAAGGATGAATGAAAGGTAAGATGGAGGAAGGAAATCCTTAGGGGCAACGTAAATGATTCGCCACGCCAAGGAGGAAAGAAAGGTTGGAAGAAGGAAAGGAAATCCTTAGGGGCAACGTAAATGATTCGCCACGCCAAGGAGGAAAGAAAGGTAGGAAGAAGGAAAGGAAATCCTTAGGGGCGAAGTAAATGATTCGCCACGACAAGGAGGAATGAAAGGTAGGAAGAAGGAAAGGAAATCCTTAGGGGCAACGTAAATGATTCGCCACGCCAAGGATGAATGAAAGGTAAGAAGGAGGAAGGAAATCCTTAGGGGCAACGTAAATGATTCGCCACGCCAAGGAGGAATGAAAGGTAAGAAGGAGCAAGGAAATCCTTAGGGGCAACGTAAATGATTCGCCACGCCAAGGATGAATGAAAGGTAAGAAGGAGGAAGGAAACCCTTAGGGGCAACGTAAATGATTCGCCACGCCAAGGAAGAAAGAAAGGTAGGAAGAAGGAAAGGAAATCCTTAGGGGCAACGTAAATGATTCGCCACGCCAAGGATGAATGAAAGGTAAGAAGGAGGAAGGAAATCCTTTGGGGCAACGTAAATGATTCGCCACGCCAAGGAGGAATGAAAGGTAAGAAGGAGCAAGGAAATCATTAGGGGCAACGTAAATGATTCGCCACGCCAAGGAGGAAAGAAAGGTAGCAAGAAGGAAAGGAAATCCTTAGGGGCAACGTAAATCATTAGCCACGCCAAGGAGGAAAGAAAGGTAGGAAGAAGGAAAGGAAATCCTTAGGGGCAACGTAAATGATTCGCCACGCCAAGGATGAATTAAAGGTAAGAAGGAGGAAGGAAATTCTTAGGGGCAACGTAAATGATTCGCCACGCCAAGGAGGAATGAAAGGTAAGAAGGAGGAAGGAAATCTTTAGGGGCAACGTAAATGATTCGCCACGCCAAGGAGGAATGAAAGGTAAGAAGGAGGAAAGGAAATCCTTAGGTACAACGTAAATAATTCGCCACGCCAAGGAGGAAAGAAAGGTAGGAAGAAGGAAAGGAAATCCTTAGGGGCAACGTAAATGATTCGCCACGCCAAGGAGGAAAGAAAGGTAGGAAGAAGGAAAGGCAATCCTTAGGGGCAACGTAAATGATTCGCCACGCCAAGGAGGAAAGAAAGGTAGGAAGAAGGAAAGGAAATCCTTAGGGGCAACGTAAATGATTCGCCACGCCAAGGAGGAATGAAAGGTAAGAAGGAGGAAGGAAATCCTTAGGGGCAACGTAAATCATTCGCCACGCCAAGGAGGAAAGAAAGGTAGGAAGAAGGAAAGGAAATCCTTAGGGGCAACGTAAATGATTCGCCACGCCAAGGATGAATGAAAGGTAAGAAGGAGGAAGGAAATCCTTAGGGGCAACGTAAATGATTCGCCATGCCAAGGAGGAAAGAAAGGTAGGAAGAAGGAAAGGAAATCCATAGGGGCAACGCAAATGATTCGCCACGCCAAGGAGGAAAGAAGGGTAAGAAGGAGGAAGGAAATCCTTAGGGGCAACGTAAATGATTCGCGACGCCAAGGAGGAAAGAAAGGTAGGAAGAAGGAAAGGAAATCCTTAGGGGCAACGCAAATGATTCGCCACGCCAAGGATGAATGAAAGGTAAGAAGGAGGAAGGAAATCCTTAGGGGCAACGTAAATGATTCGCCACGCCAAGGAGGAATGAAAGGTAAGAAGGAGCAAGGAAATCCTTAGGGGCAACGTAAATGATTCGCCACGCCAAGGATGAATGAAAGGTAAGAAGGAGGAAGGAAACCCTTAGGGGCAACGTAAATGATTCGCCACGCCAAGGAAGAAAGAAAGGTAGGAAGAAGGAAAGGAAATCCTTAGGGGCAACGTAAATGATTCGCCACGCCAAGGATGAATGAAAGGTAAGAAGGAGGAAGGAAATCCTTTGGGGCAACGTAAATGATTCGCCACGCCAAGGAGGAATGAAAGGTAAGAAGGAGCAAGGAAATCATTAGGGGCAACGTAAATGATTCGCCACGCCAAGGAGGAAAGAAAGGTAGGAAGAAGGAAAGGAAATCCTTAGGGGCAACGTAAATCATTAGCCACGCCAAGGAGGAAAGAAAGGTAGGAAGAAGGAAAGGAAATCCTTAGGGGCAACGTAAATGATTCGCCACGCCAAGGATGAATGAAAGGTAAGAAGGAGCAAGGAAATCCTTAGGGGCAACGTAAATGATTCGCCACGCCAAGGATGAATGAAAGGTAAGAAGGAGGAAGGAAACCCTTAGAGGGGCAACGTAAATGATTCGCCACGCCAAGGAGGAAAGAAAGGTAGGAAGAAGGAAAGGAAATCCTTAGGGGCAACGTAAATGATTCGCCACGCCAAGGATGAATTAAAGGTAAGAAGGAGGAAGGAAATTCTTAGGGGCAACGTAAATGATTCGCCACGCCAAGGAGGAATGAAAGGTAAGAAGGAGGAAGGAAATCTTTAGGGGCAACGTAAATGATTCGCCACGCCAAGGAGGAATGAAAGGTAAGAAGGAGGAAAGGAAATCCTTAGGGGCAACGTAAATAATTCGCCACGCCAAGGAGGAAAGAAAGGTAGGAAGAAGGAAAGGAAATCCTTAGGGGCAACGTAAATGATTCGCCACGCCAAGGAGGAAAGAAAGGTAGGAAGAAGGAAAGGCAATCCTTAGGGGCAACGCAAATGATTCGCCACGCCAAGGAGGAAAGAAGGGTAAGAAGGAGGAAGGAAATCCTTAGGGGCAACGTAAATGATTCGCCACGCCAAGGAGGAAAGAAAGGTAAGAAGGAGGAAGGAAATCCTTAGGGGCAACGTAAATGATTCGGCACGCCAAGGAGCAAAGAAAGGTAGGAAGAAGGAAAGAAAATCCTTAGGGGCAACGTAAATGATTCGCCACGCCAAGGAGGAAAGATAGGTATGAAGAAGGAAAGGAAATCCATAGGGGCAACGTAAATGATTCGCCACGCCAAGGAGGAATGAAAGGTAAGAAGGAGGAAGGAAATCCTTAGGGGCAACGTAAATGATTCGCGACGCCAAGGAGGAAAGAAAGGTAGGAAGAAGGAAAGGAATTCCTTAGGGGCAACGCAAATGATTCGCCACGCCAAGGAGGAAAGAAAGGTAGGAAGAAGGGGGAAGGAAATTCTTAGGGGCAACGTAAATGATTCGCCACGCCAAGGAGGAAAGAAAGGTAGGAAGAAGGAAAGGAAATCCTTAGGGGCAACGTAAATGATTCGCCACGCCAAGGAGGAAAGAAAGGTAGGAAGAAGGAAAGGAAATCCTTAGGGGCGAAGTAAATGATTCGCCACGACAAGGAGGAATGAAAGGTAGGAAGAAGGAAAGGAAATCCTTAGGGGCAACGTAAATGATTCGCCACGCCAAGGATGAATGAAAGGTAAGAAGGAGGAAGGAAATCCTTAGGGGCAACGTAAATGATTCGCCACGCCAAGGAGGAAAGAAAGGTTCGAAGAAGGAAAGGAAATCCTTAGGGGCAACGTAAATGATTCGCCACGCCAAGGAGGAAAGAAAGGTAGGAAGAAGGAAAGGAAATCCTTAGGGGCGAAGTAAATGATTCGCCACGACAAGGAGGAATGAAAGGTAGGAAGAAGGAAAGGAAATCCTTAGGGGCAACGTAAATGATTCGCCACGCCAAGGATGAATGAAAGGTAAGAAGGAGGAAGGAAATCCTTAGGGGCAACGTACATGATTCGCCACGCCAAGGAGGAATGAAAGGTAAGAAGGAGCAAGGAAATCCTTAGGGGCAACGTAAATGATTCGCCACGCCAAGGATGAATGAAAGGTAAGAAGGAGGAAGGAAACCCTTAGGGGCAACGTAAATGATTCGCCACGCCAAGGAAGAAAGAAAGGTAGGAAGAAGGAAAGGAAATCCTTAGGGGCAACGTAAATGATTCGCCACGCCAAGGATGAATGAAAGGTAAGAAGGAGGAAGGAAATCCTTTGGGGCAACGTAAATGATTCGCCACGCCAAGGAGGAAAGAAAGGTAGGAAGAAGGAAAGGAAATCCTTAGGGGCAACGTAAATGATTCGCCACGCCAAGGAGGAATGAAAGGTAAGAAGGAGGAAGGAAATCCTTAGGGGCAACGTAAATCATTCGCCACGCCAAGGAGGAAAGAAAGGTAGGAAGAAGGAAAGGAAATCCTTAGGGGCAACGTAAATGATTCGCCACGCCAAGGATGAATGAAAGGTAAGAAGGAGGAAGGAAATCCTTAGGGGCAACGTAAATGATTCGCCATGCCAAGGAGGAAAGAAAGGTAGGAAGAAGGAAAGGAAATCCATAGGGGCAACGCAAATGATTCGCCACGCCAAGGAGGAAAGAAGGGTAAGAAGGAGGAAGGAAATCCTTAGGGGCAACGTAAATGATTCGCGACGCCAAGGAGGAAAGAAAGGTAGGAAGAAGGAAAGGAAATCCTTAGGGGCAACGCAAATGATTCGCCACGCCAAGGAGGAAAGAAAGGTAGGAAGAAGGGGGAAGGAAATTCTTAGGGGCAACGTAAATGATTCGCCACGCCAAGGAGGAAAGAAAGGTAGGAAGAAGGAAAGGAAATCCTTAGGGGCAACGTAAATGATTCGCCACGCCAAGGATGAATGAAAGGTAAGATGGAGGAAGGAAATCCTTAGGGGCAACGTAAATGATTCGCCACGCCAAGGAGGAAAGAAAGGTTGGAAGAAGGAAAGGAAATCCTTAGGGGCAACGTAAATGATTCGCCACGCCAAGGAGGAAAGAAAGGTAGGAAGAAGGAAAGGAAATCCTTAGGGGCGAAGTAAATGATTCGCCACGACAAGGAGGAATGAAAGGTAGGAAGAAGGAAAGGAAATCCTTAGGGGCAACGTAAATGATTCGCCACGCCAAGGATGAATGAAAGGTAAGAAGGAGGAAGGAAATCCTTAGGGGCAACGTAAATGATTCGCCACGCCAAGGAGGAATGAAAGGTAAGAAGGAGCAAGGAAATCCTTAGGGGCAACGTAAATGATTCGCCACGCCAAGGATGAATGAAAGGTAAGAAGGAGGAAGGAAACCCTTAGGGGCAACGTAAATGATTCGCCACGCCAAGGAAGAAAGAAAGGTAGGAAGAAGGAAAGGAAATCCTTAGGGGCAACGTAAATGATTCGCCACGCCAAGGATGAATGAAAGGTAAGAAGGAGGAAGGAAATCCTTTGGGGCAACGTAAATGATTCGCCACGCCAAGGAGGAATGAAAGGTAAGAAGGAGCAAGGAAATCATTAGGGGCAACGTAAATGATTCGCCACGCCAAGGAGGAAAGAAAGGTAGCAAGAAGGAAAGGAAATCCTTAGGGGCAACGTAAATCATTAGCCACGCCAAGGAGGAAAGAAAGGTAGGAAGAAGGAAAGGAAATCCTTAGGGGCAACGTAAATGATTCGCCACGCCAAGGATGAATTAAAGGTAAGAAGGAGGAAGGAAATTCTTAGGGGCAACGTAAATGATTCGCCACGCCAAGGAGGAATGAAAGGTAAGAAGGAGGAAGGAAATCTTTAGGGGCAACGTAAATGATTCGCCACGCCAAGGAGGAATGAAAGGTAAGAAGGAGGAAAGGAAATCCTTAGGTACAACGTAAATAATTCGCCACGCCAAGGAGGAAAGAAAGGTAGGAAGAAGGAAAGGAAATCCTTAGGGGCAACGTAAATGATTCGCCACGCCAAGGAGGAAAGAAAGGTAGGAAGAAGGAAAGGCAATCCTTAGGGGCAACGTAAATGATTCGCCACGCCAAGGAGGAAAGAAAGGTAGGAAGAAGGAAAGGAAATCCTTAGGGGCAACGTAAATGATTCGCCACGCCAAGGAGGAATGAAAGGTAAGAAGGAGGAAGGAAATCCTTAGGGGCAACGTAAATCATTCGCCACGCCAAGGAGGAAAGAAAGGTAGGAAGAAGGAAAGGAAATCCTTAGGGGCAACGTAAATGATTCGCCACGCCAAGGATGAATGAAAGGTAAGAAGGAGGAAGGAAATCCTTAGGGGCAACGTAAATGATTCGCCATGCCAAGGAGGAAAGAAAGGTAGGAAGAAGGAAAGGAAATCCATAGGGGCAACGCAAATGATTCGCCACGCCAAGGAGGAAAGAAGGGTAAGAAGGAGGAAGGAAATCCTTAGGGGCAACGTAAATGATTCGCGACGCCAAGGAGGAAAGAAAGGTAGGAAGAAGGAAAGGAAATCCTTAGGGGCAACGCAAATGATTCGCCACGCCAAGGATGAATGAAAGGTAAGAAGGAGGAAGGAAATCCTTAGGGGCAACGTAAATGATTCGCCACGCCAAGGAGGAATGAAAGGTAAGAAGGAGCAAGGAAATCCTTAGGGGCAACGTAAATGATTCGCCACGCCAAGGATGAATGAAAGGTAAGAAGGAGGAAGGAAACCCTTAGGGGCAACGTAAATGATTCGCCACGCCAAGGAAGAAAGAAAGGTAGGAAGAAGGAAAGGAAATCCTTAGGGGCAACGTAAATGATTCGCCACGCCAAGGATGAATGAAAGGTAAGAAGGAGGAAGGAAATCCTTTGGGGCAACGTAAATGATTCGCCACGCCAAGGAGGAATGAAAGGTAAGAAGGAGCAAGGAAATCATTAGGGGCAACGTAAATGATTCGCCACGCCAAGGAGGAAAGAAAGGTAGGAAGAAGGAAAGGAAATCCTTAGGGGCAACGTAAATCATTAGCCACGCCAAGGAGGAAAGAAAGGTAGGAAGAAGGAAAGGAAATCCTTAGGGGCAACGTAAATGATTCGCCACGCCAAGGATGAATGAAAGGTAAGAAGGAGCAAGGAAATCCTTAGGGGCAACGTAAATGATTCGCCACGCCAAGGATGAATGAAAGGTAAGAAGGAGGAAGGAAACCCTTAGAGGGGCAACGTAAATGATTCGCCACGCCAAGGAGGAAAGAAAGGTAGGAAGAAGGAAAGGAAATCCTTAGGGGCAACGTAAATGATTCGCCACGCCAAGGATGAATTAAAGGTAAGAAGGAGGAAGGAAATTCTTAGGGGCAACGTAAATGATTCGCCACGCCAAGGAGGAATGAAAGGTAAGAAGGAGGAAGGAAATCTTTAGGGGCAACGTAAATGATTCGCCACGCCAAGGAGGAATGAAAGGTAAGAAGGAGGAAAGGAAATCCTTAGGGGCAACGTAAATAATTCGCCACGCCAAGGAGGAAAGAAAGGTAGGAAGAAGGAAAGGAAATCCTTAGGGGCAACGTAAATGATTCGCCACGCCAAGGAGGAAAGAAAGGTAGGAAGAAGGAAAGGCAATCCTTAGGGGCAACGTAAATGATTCGCCACGCCAAGGAGGAAAGAAAGGTAGGAAGAAGGAAAGGAAATCCTTAGGGGCAACGTAAATGATTCGCCACGCCAAGGAGGAATGAAAGGTAAGAAGGAGGAAGGAAATCCTTAGGGGCAACGTAAATCATTCGCCACGCCAAGGAGGAAAGAAAGGTAGGAAGAAGGAAAGGAAATCCTTAGGGGCAACGTAAATGATTCGCCACGCCAAGGATGAATGAAAGGTAAGAAGGAGGAAGGAAATCCTTAGGGGCAACGTAAATGATTCGCCATGCCAAGGAGGAAAGAAAGGTAGGAAGAAGGAAAGGAAATCCATAGGGGCAACGCAAATGATTCGCCACGCCAAGGAGGAAAGAAGGGTAAGAAGGAGGAAGGAAATCCTTAGGGGCAACGTAAATGATTCGCCACGCCAAGGAGGAAAGAAAGGTAAGAAGGAGGAAGGAAATCCTTAGGGGCAACGTAAATGATTCGGCACGCCAAGGAGCAAAGAAAGGTAGGAAGAAGGAAAGAAAATCCTTAGGGGCAACGTAAATGATTCGCCACGCCAAGGAGGAAAGATAGGTATGAAGAAGGAAAGGAAATCCATAGGGGCAACGTAAATGATTCGCCACGCCAAGGAGGAATGAAAGGTAAGAAGGAGGAAGGAAATCCTTAGGGGCAACGTAAATGATTCGCGACGCCAAGGAGGAAAGAAAGGTAGGAAGAAGGAAAGGAATTCCTTAGGGGCAACGCAAATGATTCGCCACGCCAAGGAGGAAAGAAAGGTAGGAAGAAGGGGGAAGGAAATTCTTAGGGGCAACGTAAATGATTCGCCACGCCAAGGAGGAAAGAAAGGTAGGAAGAAGGAAAGGAAATCCTTAGGGGCAACGTAAATGATTCGCCACGCCAAGGAGGAAAGAAAGGTAGGAAGAAGGAAAGGAAATCCTTAGGGGCGAAGTAAATGATTCGCCACGACAAGGAGGAATGAAAGGTAGGAAGAAGGAAAGGAAATCCTTAGGGGCAACGTAAATGATTCGCCACGCCAAGGATGAATGAAAGGTAAGAAGGAGGAAGGAAATCCTTAGGGGCAACGTAAATGATTCGCCACGCCAAGGAGGAAAGAAAGGTTCGAAGAAGGAAAGGAAATCCTTAGGGGCAACGTAAATGATTCGCCACGCCAAGGAGGAAAGAAAGGTAGGAAGAAGGAAAGGAAATCCTTAGGGGCGAAGTAAATGATTCGCCACGACAAGGAGGAATGAAAGGTAGGAAGAAGGAAAGGAAATCCTTAGGGGCAACGTAAATGATTCGCCACGCCAAGGATGAATGAAAGGTAAGAAGGAGGAAGGAAATCCTTAGGGGCAACGTACATGATTCGCCACGCCAAGGAGGAATGAAAGGTAAGAAGGAGCAAGGAAATCCTTAGGGGCAACGTAAATGATTTGCCACGCCAAGGATGAATGAAAGGTAAGAAGGAGGAAGGAAACCCTTAGGGGCAACGTAAATGATTCGCCACGCCAAGGAAGAAAGAAAGGTAGGAAGAAGGAAAGGAAATCCTTAGGGGCAACGTAAATGATTCGCCACGCCAAGGATGAATGAAAGGTAAGAAGGAGGAAGGAAATCCTTTGGGGCAACGTAAATGATTCGCCACGCCAAGGAGGAAAGAAAGGTAGGAAGAAGGAAAGGAAATCCTTAGGGGCAACGTAAATGATTCGCCACGCCAAGGAGGAATGAAAGGTAAGAAGGAGGAAGGAAATCCTTAGGGGCAACGTAAATCATTCGCCACGCCAAGGAGGAAAGAAAGGTAGGAAGAAGGAAAGGAAATCCTTAGGGGCAACGTAAATGATTCGCCACGCCAAGGATGAATGAAAGGTAAGAAGGAGGAAGGAAATCCTTAGGGGCAACGTAAATGATTCGCCATGCCAAGGAGGAAAGAAAGGTAGGAAGAAGGAAAGGAAATCCATAGGGGCAACGCAAATGATTCGCCACGCCAAGGAGGAAAGAAGGGTAAGAAGGAGGAAGGAAATCCTTAGGGGCAACGTAAATGATTCGCGACGCCAAGGAGGAAAGAAAGGTAGGAAGAAGGAAAGGAAATCCTTAGGGGCAACGCAAATGATTCGCCACGCCAAGGAGGAAAGAAAGGTAGGAAGAAGGGGGAAGGAAATTCTTAGGGGCAACGTAAATGATTCGCCACGCCAAGGAGGAAAGAAAGGTAGGAAGAAGGAAAGGAAATCCTTAGGGGCAACGTAAATGATTCGCCACGCCAAGGATGAATGAAAGGTAAGATGGAGGAAGGAAATCCTTAGGGGCAACGTAAATGATTCGCCACGCCAAGGAGGAAAGAAAGGTTGGAAGAAGGAAAGGAAATCCTTAGGGGCAACGTAAATGATTCGCCACGCCAAGGAGGAAAGAAAGGTAGGAAGAAGGAAAGGAAATCCTTAGGGGCGAAGTAAATGATTCGCCACGACAAGGAGGAATGAAAGGTAGGAAGAAGGAAAGGAAATCCTTAGGGGCAACGTAAATGATTCGCCACGCCAAGGATGAATGAAAGGTAAGAAGGAGGAAGGAAATCCTTAGGGGCAACGTAAATGATTCGCCACGCCAAGGAGGAATGAAAGGTAAGAAGGAGCAAGGAAATCCTTAGGGGCAACGTAAATGATTCGCCACGCCAAGGATGAATGAAAGGTAAGAAGGAGGAAGGAAACCCTTAGGGGCAACGTAAATGATTCGCCACGCCAAGGAAGAAAGAAAGGTAGGAAGAAGGAAAGGAAATCCTTAGGGGCAACGTAAATGATTCGCCACGCCAAGGATGAATGAAAGGTAAGAAGGAGGAAGGAAATCCTTTGGGGCAACGTAAATGATTCGCCACGCCAAGGAGGAATGAAAGGTAAGAAGGAGCAAGGAAATCATTAGGGGCAACGTAAATGATTCGCCACGCCAAGGAGGAAAGAAAGGTAGCAAGAAGGAAAGGAAATCCTTAGGGGCAACGTAAATCATTAGCCACGCCAAGGAGGAAAGAAAGGTAGGAAGAAGGAAAGGAAATCCTTAGGGGCAACGTAAATGATTCGCCACGCCAAGGATGAATGAAAGGTAAGAAGGAGCAAGGAAATCCTTAGGGGCAACGTAAATGATTCGCCACGCCAAGGATGAATGAAAGGTAAGAAGGAGGAAGGAAACCCTTAGAGGGGCAACGTAAATGATTCGCCACGCCAAGGAGGAAAGAAAGGTAGGAAGAAGGAAAGGAAATCCTTAGGGGCAACGTAAATGATTCGCCACGCCAAGGATGAATTAAAGGTAAGAAGGAGGAAGGAAATTCTTAGGGGCAACGTAAATGATTCGCCACGCCAAGGAGGAATGAAAGGTAAGAAGGAGGAAGGAAATCTTTAGGGGCAACGTAAATGATTCGCCACGCCAAGGAGGAATGAAAGGTAAGAAGGAGGAAAGGAAATCCTTAGGGGCAACGTAAATAATTCGCCACGCCAAGGAGGAAAGAAAGGTAGGAAGAAGGAAAGGAAATCCTTAGGGGCAACGTAAATGATTCGCCACGCCAAGGAGGAAAGAAAGGTAGGAAGAAGGAAAGGCAATCCTTAGGGGCAACGTAAATGATTCGCCACGCCAAGGAGGAAAGAAAGGTAGGAAGAAGGAAAGGAAATCCTTAGGGGC
The DNA here is from genome assembly GCA_963583965.1 of Nomada ferruginata. Classification (NCBI taxonomy): domain Eukaryota; kingdom Metazoa; phylum Arthropoda; class Insecta; order Hymenoptera; family Apidae; genus Nomada; species Nomada ferruginata. The sequence continues at coordinate 5,553,810 of OY757218.1, forward strand.
AACGTAAATGATTCGCCACGCCAAGGAGGAATGAAAGGTAAGAAGGAGGAAGGAAATCCTTAGGGGCAACGTAAATCATTCGCCACGCCAAGGAGGAAAGAAAGGTAGGAAGAAGGAAAGGAAATCCTTAGGGGCAACGTAAATGATTCGCCACGCCAAGGATGAATGAAAGGTAAGAAGGAGGAAGGAAATCCTTAGGGGCAACGTAAATGATTCGCCATGCCAAGGAGGAAAGAAAGGTAGGAAGAAGGAAAGGAAATCCATAGGGGCAACGCAAATGATTCGCCACGCCAAGGAGGAAAGAAGGGTAAGAAGGAGGAAGGAAATCCTTAGGGGCAACGTAAATGATTCGCCACGCCAAGGAGGAAAGAAAGGTAAGAAGGAGGAAGGAAATCCTTAGGGGCAACGTAAATGATTCGGCACGCCAAGGAGCAAAGAAAGGTAGGAAGAAGGAAAGAAAATCCTTAGGGGCAACGTAAATGATTCGCCACGCCAAGGAGGAAAGATAGGTATGAAGAAGGAAAGGAAATCCATAGGGGCAACGTAAATGATTCGCCACGCCAAGGAGGAATGAAAGGTAAGAAGGAGGAAGGAAATCCTTAGGGGCAACGTAAATGATTCGCGACGCCAAGGAGGAAAGAAAGGTAGGAAGAAGGAAAGGAATTCCTTAGGGGCAACGCAAATGATTCGCCACGCCAAGGAGGAAAGAAAGGTAGGAAGAAGGGGGAAGGAAATTCTTAGGGGCAACGTAAATGATTCGCCACGCCAAGGAGGAAAGAAAGGTAGGAAGAAGGAAAGGAAATCCTTAGGGGCAACGTAAATGATTCGCCACGCCAAGGAGGAAAGAAAGGTAGGAAGAAGGAAAGGAAATCCTTAGGGGCGAAGTAAATGATTCGCCACGACAAGGAGGAATGAAAGGTAGGAAGAAGGAAAGGAAATCCTTAGGGGCAACGTAAATGATTCGCCACGCCAAGGATGAATGAAAGGTAAGAAGGAGGAAGGAAATCCTTAGGGGCAACGTAAATGATTCGCCACGCCAAGGAGGAAAGAAAGGTTCGAAGAAGGAAAGGAAATCCTTAGGGGCAACGTAAATGATTCGCCACGCCAAGGATGAATTAAAGGTAAGAAGGAGGAAGGAAATTCTTAGGGGCAACGTAAATGATTCGCCACGCCAAGGAGGAATGAAAGGTAAGAAGGAGGAAGGAAATCTTTAGGGGCAACGTAAATGATTCGCCACGCCAAGGAGGAATGAAAGGTAAGAAGGAGGAAAGGAAATCCTTAGGGGCAACGTAAATAATTCGCCACGCCAAGGAGGAAAGAAAGGTAGGAAGAAGGAAAGGAAATCCTTAGGGGCAACGTAAATGATTCGCCACGCCAAGGAGGAAAGAAAGGTAGGAAGAAGGAAAGGCAATCCTTAGGGGCAACGTAAATGATTCGCCACGCCAAGGAGGAAAGAAAGGTAGGAAGAAGGAAAGGAAATCCTTAGGGGCAACGTAAATGATTCGCCACGCCAAGGAGGAATGAAAGGTAAGAAGGAGGAAGGAAATCCTTAGGGGCAACGTAAATCATTCGCCACGCCAAGGAGGAAAGAAAGGTAGGAAGAAGGAAAGGAAATCCTTAGGGGCAACGTAAATGATTCGCCACGCCAAGGATGAATGAAAGGTAAGAAGGAGGAAGGAAATCCTTAGGGGCAACGTAAATGATTCGCCACGCCAAGGAGGAAAGAAAGGTTGGAAGAAGGAAAGGAAATCCTTAGGGGCAACGTAAATGATTCGCCACGCCAAGGAGGAAAGAAAGGTAGGAAGAAGGAAAGGAAATCCTTAGGGGCGAAGTAAATGATTCGCCACGACAAGGAGGAATGAAAGGTAGGAAGAAGGAAAGGAAATCCTTAGGGGCAACGTAAATGATTCGCCACGCCAAGGATGAATGAAAGGTAAGAAGGAGGAAGGAAATCCTTAGGGGCAACGTAAATGATTCGCCACGCCAAGGAGGAATGAAAGGTAAGAAGGAGCAAGGAAATCCTTAGGGGCAACGTAAATGATTCGCCACGCCAAGGATGAATGAAAGGTAAGAAGGAGGAAGGAAACCCTTAGGGGCAACGTAAATGATTCGCCACGCCAAGGAAGAAAGAAAGGTAGGAAGAAGGAAAGGAAATCCTTAGGGGCAACGTAAATGATTCGCCACGCCAAGGATGAATGAAAGGTAAGATGGAGGAAGGAAATCCTTTGGGGCAACGTAAATGATTCGCCACGCCAAGGAGGAATGAAAGGTAAGAAGGAGCAAGGAAATCCTTAGGGGCAACGTAAATGATTCGCCACGCCAAGGATGAATGAAAGGTAAGAAGGAGGAAGGAAACCCTTAGGGGCAACGTAAATGATTCGCCACGCCAAGGAAGAAAGAAAGGTAGGAAGAAGGAAAGGAAATCCTTAGGGGCAACGTAAATGATTCGCCACGCCAAGGATGAATGAAAGGTAAGAAGGAGGAAGGAAATCCTTTGGGGCAACGTAAATGATTCGCCACGCCAAGGAGGAATGAAAGGTAAGAAGGAGCAAGGAAATCATTAGGGGCAACGTAAATGATTCGCCACGCCAAGGAGGAAAGAAAGGTAGGAAGAAGGAAAGGAAATCCTTAGGGGCAACGTAAATGATTTGCCACGCCAAGGGGGAATGAAAGGTAAGAAGGAGGAAAGGAAATCCTTAGGGCCAACGTAAATGATTCGCCACGCCAAGGAGGAAAGAAAGGTAGGAAGAAGGAAAGGAAATCCTTAGGGGCAACGTAAATGATTCGCCACGCCAAGGAGGAATGAAAGGTAAGAAGGAGGAAGGAAATCCTTAGGGGCAACGTAAATCATTAGCCACGCCAAGGAGGAAAGAAAGGTTGGAAGAAGGAAAGGAAATCCTTAGGGGCAACGTAAATGATTCGCCACGCCAAGGATGAATGAAAGGTAAGAAGGAGCAAGGAAATCCTTAGGGGCAACGTAAATGATTCGCCACGCCAAGGATGAATGAAAGGTAAGAAGGAGGAAGGAAACCCTTAGAGGGGCAACGTAAATGATTCGCCACGCCAAGGAGGAAAGAAAGGTAGGAAGAAGGAAAGGAAATCCTTAGGGGCAACGTAAATGATTCGCCACGCCAAGGATGAATGAAAGGTAAGAAGGAGGAAGGAAATCCTTAGGGGCAACGTAAATGATTCGCCACGCCAAGGAGGAATGAAAGGTAAGAAGGAGGAAGGAAATCTTTAGGGGCAACGTAAATGATTCGCCACGCCAAGGAGGAATGAAAGGTAAGAAGGAGGAAAGGAAATCCTTAGGGGCAACGTAAATGATTCGCCACGCCAAGGAGGAAAGAAAGGTAGGAAGAAGGAAAGGAAATCCTTAGGGGCAACGTAAATGATTCGCCACGCCAAGGAGGAAAGAAAGGTAGGAAGAAGGACAGGAAATCCTTAGGGGCAACGTAAATGATTCGCCACGCCAAGGAGGAAAGAAAGGTAGGAAGAAGGAAAGGAAATCCTTAGGGGCAACGTAAATGATTCGCCACGCCAAGGAGGAATGAAAGGTAAGAAGGAGGAAGGAAATCCTTAGGGGCAACGTAAATCATTCGCCACGCCAAGGAGGAAAGAAAGGTAGGAAGAAGCAAAGGAAATCCTTAGGGGCAACGTAAATGATTCGCCACGCCAAGGATGAATGAAAGGTAAGAAGGAGGAAGGAAATCCTTAGGGGCAACGTAAATGATTCGCCATGCCAAGGAGGAAAGAAAGGTAGGAAGAAGGAAAGGAAATCCATAGGGGCAACGCAAATGATTCGCCACGCCAAGGAGGAAAGAAGGGTAAGAAGGAGGAAGGAAATCCTTAGGGGCAACGTAAATGATTCGCCACGCCAAGGAGGAATGAAAGGTAAGAAGGAGGAAGGAAATCCTTAGGGGCAACGTAAATGATTCGGCACGCCAAGGAGCAAAGAAAGGTAGGAAGAAGGAAAGAAAATCCTTAGGGCCAACGTAAATGATTCGCCACGCCAAGGAGGAAAGATAGGTATGAAGAAGGAAAGGAAATCCATAGGGGCAACGTAAATGATTCGCCACGCCAAGGAGGAATGAAAGGTAAGAAGGAGGAAGGAAATCCTTAGGGGCAACGTAAATGATTCGCGACGCCAAGGAGGAAAGAAAGGTAGGAAGAAGGAAAGGAAATCCTTAGGGGCAACGTAAATGATTTGCCACGCCAAGGGGGAATGAAAGGTAAGAAGGAGGAAAGGAAATCCTTAGGGCCAACGTAAATGATTCGCCACGCCAAGGAGGAAAGAAAGGTAGGAAGAAGGAAAGGAAATCCTTAGGGGCAACGTAAATGATTCGCCACGCCAAGGAGGAAAGAAAGGTAGGAAGAAGAGGGAAGGAAATTCTTAGGGGCAACGTAAATGATTCGCCACGCCAAGGAGGAAAGAAAGGTAGGAAGAAGGAAAGGAAATCCTTAGGGGCAACGTAAATGATTCGCCACGCCAAGGAGGAAAGAAAGGTAGGAAGAAGGAAAGGAAATCCTTAGGGGCGAAGTAAATGATTCGCCACGACAAGGAGGAATGAAAGGTAGGAAGAAGGAAAGGAAATCCTTAGGGGCAACGTAAATGATTCGCCACGCCAAGGATGAATGAAAGGTAAGAAGGAGGAAGGAAATCCTTAGGGGCAACGTAAATGATTCGCCACGCCAAGGAGGAAAGAAAGGTTGGAAGAAGGAAAGGAAATCCTTAGGGGCAACGTAAATGATTCGCCACGCCAAGGAGGAAAGAAAGGTAGGAAGAAGGAAAGGAAATCCTTAGGGGCGAAGTAAATGATTCGCCACGACAAGGAGGAATGAAAGGTAGGAAGAAGGAAAGGAAATCCTTAGGGGCAACGTAAATGATTCGCCACGCCAAGGATGAATGAAAGGTAAGAAGGAGGAAGGAAATCCTTAGGGGCAACGTAAATGATTCGCCACGCCAAGGAGGAATGAAAGGTAAGAAGGAGCAAGGAAATCCTTAGGGGCAACGTAAATGATTCGCCACGCCAAGGATGAATGAAAGGTAAGAAGGAGGAAGGAAACCCTTAGGGGCAACGTAAATGATTCGCCACGTCAAGGAAGAAAGAAAGGTAGGAAGAAGGAAAGGAAATCCTTAGGGGCAACGTAAATGATTCGCCACGCCAAGGATGAATGAATGGTAAGAAGGAGGAAGGAAATCCTTTGGGGCAACGTAAATGATTCGCCACGCCAAGGAGGAATGAAAGGTAAGAAGGAGCAAGGAAATCATTAGGGGCAACGTAAATGATTCGCCACGCCAAGGAGGAAAGAAAGGTAGGAAGAAGGAAAGGAAATCCTTAGGGGCAACGTAAATGATTTGCCACGCCAAGGGGGAATGAAAGGTAAGAAGGAGGAAAGGAAATCCTTAGGGCCAACGTAAATGATTCGCCACGCCAAGGAGGAAAGAAAGGTAGGAAGAAGGAAAGGAAATCCTTAGGGGCAACGTAAATGATTCGCCACGCCAAGGAGGAATGAAAGGTAAGAAGGAGGAAGGAAATCCTTAGGGGCAACGTAAATCATTAGCCACGCCAAGGAGGAAAGAAAGGTAGGAAGAAGGAAAGGAAATCCTTAGGGGCAACGTAAATGATTCGCCACGCCAAGGATGAATGAAAGGTAAGAAGGAGCAAGGAAATCCTTAGGGGCAACGTAAATGATTCGCCACGCCAAGGAGGAATGAAAGGTAAGAAGGAGGAAGGAAATCCTTAGGGGCAACGTAAATCATTCGCGACGCCAAGGAGGAAAGAAAGGTAGGAAGAAGGAAAGGAAATCCTTAGGGGCAACGTAAATGATTCGCCACGCCAAGGATGAATGAAAGGTAAGAAGGAGGAAGGAAATCCTTAGGGGCAACGTAAATGATTCGCCATGCCAAGGAGGAAAGAAAGGTAGGAAGAAGGAAAGGAAATCCATAGGGGCAACGCAAATGATTCGCCACGCCAAGGAGGAAAGAAGGGTAAGAAGGAGGAAGGAAATCCTTAGGGGCAACGTAAATGATTCGCCACGCCAAGGAGGAAAGAAAGGTAAGAAGGAGGAAGGAAATCCTTAGGGGCAACGTAAATGATTCGGCACGCCAAGGAGCAAAGAAAGGTAGGAAGAAGGAAAGAAAATCCTTAGGGGCAACGTAAATGATTCGCCACGCCAAGGAGGAAAGATAGGTATGAAGAAGGAAAGGAAATCCACAGGGGCAACGTAAATGATTCGCCACGCCAAGGAGGAATGAAAGGTAAGAAGGAGGAAGGAAATCCTTAGGGGCAACGTAAATGATTCGCGACGCCAAGGAGGAAAGAAAGGTAGGAAGAAGGAAAGGAAATCCTTAGGGGCAACGTAAATGATTCGCCACGCCAAGGAGGAAAGAAAGGTAGGAAGAAGGAAAGGAAATCCTTAGGGGCGAAGTAAATGATTCGCCACGACAAGGAGGAATGAAAGGTAGGAAGAAGGAAAGGAAATCCTTAGGGGCAACGTAAATGATTCGCCACGCCAAGGATGAATGAAAGGTAAGAAGGGGGAAGGAAATCCTTAGGGGCAACGTAAATGATTCGCGGCGCCAAGGAGGAAAGAAAGGTAGGAAGAAGGAAAGGAAATCCTTAGGGGCAACGCAAATGATTCGCCACGCCAAGGAGGAAAGAAAGGTAGGAAGAAGGGGGAAGGAAATTCTTAGGGGCAACGTAAATGATTCGCCACGCCAAGGATGAAAGAAAGGTAGGAAGAAGGAAAGGAAATCCTTAGGGGCAACGTAAATGATTCGCCACGCCAAGGAGGAATGAAAGGTAAGAAGGAGGAAGGAAATCCTTAGGGGCAACGTAAATCATTAGCCACGCCAAGGAGTAAAGAAAGGTAGGAAGAAGGAAAGGAAATCCTTAGGGGCAACGTAAATGATTCGCCACGCCAAGGATGAATGAAAGGTAAGAAGGAGCAAGGAAATCCTTAGGGGCAACGTAAATGATTCGCGGCGCCAAGGAGGAAAGAAAGGTAGGAAGAAGGAAAGGAAATCCTTAGGGGCAACGAAAATGATTCGCCACGCCAAGGGGGAATGAAAGGTAAGAAGGAGGAAAGGAAATCCTTAGGGCCAACGTAAATGATTCGCCACGCCAAGGAGGAAAGAAAGGTAGGAAGAAGGAAAGGAAATCCTTAGGGGCAACGTAAATGATTCGCCACGCCAAGGAGGAATGAAAGGTAAGAAGGAGGAAGGAAATCATTAGGGGCAACGTAAATCATTAGCCACGCCAAGGAGGAAAGAAAGGTAGGAAGAAGGAAAGGAAATCCTTAGGGGCAACGTAAATGATTCGCCACGCCAAGGATGAATGAAAGGTAGGAAGAAGGAAAGGAAATCCTTAGGGGCAACGTAAATGATTCGCCACGCCAAGGATGAATGAAAGGTAGGAAGAAGGAAAGGAAATCCTTAGGGGCAACGTAAATGATTCGCCACGCCAAGGATGAATGAAAGGTAAGAAGGAGGAAGGAAATCCTTAGGGGCAACGTAAATGATTCGCCATGCCAAGGAGGAAAGAAAGGTAGGAAGAAGGAAAGGAAATCCATAGGGGCAACGCAAATGATTCGCCACGCCAAGGATGAATGAAAGGTAAGAAGGAGGAAGGAAATCGTTAGGGGCAACGTAAATGATTCGCCACGCCAAGGAGGAATGAAAGGTAAGAAGGAGGAAGGAAATCTTTAGGGGCAACGTAAATGATTCGCCACGCCAAGGAGGAATGAAAGGTAAGAAGGAGGAAAGGAAATCCTTAGGGGCAACGTAAATGATTCGCCACGCCAAGGAGGAAAGAAAGGTAGGAAGAAGGAAAGGAAATCCTTAGGGGCAACGTAAATGATTCGCCACGCCAAGGAGGAAAGAAAGGTAGGAAGAAGGAAAGGAAATCCTTAGGGGCAACGTAAATGATTCGCCACGCCAAGGAGGAAAGAAAGGTAGGAAGAAGGAAAGGAAATCCTTAGGGGCAACGTAAATGATTCGCCACGCCAAGGAGGAATGAAAGGTAAGAAGGAGGAAGGAAATCCTTAGGGGCAACGTAAATCATTCGCCACGCCAAGGAGGAAAGAAAGGTAGGAAGAAGGAAAGGAAATCCTTAGGGGCAACGTAAATGATTCGCCACGCCAAGGATGAATGAAAGGTAAGAAGGAGGAAGGAAATCCTTAGGGGCAACGTAAATGATTCGCCATGCCAAGGAGGAAAGAAAGGTAGGAAGAAGGAAAGGAAATCCATAGGGGCAACGCAAGTGATTCGCCACGCCAAGGAGGAAAGAAGGGTAAGAAGGAGGAAGGAAATCCTTAGGGGCAACGTAAATGATTCGCCACGCCAAGGAGGAAAGAAAGGTAAGAAGGAGGAAGGAAATCCTTAGGGGCAACGTAAATGATTCGGCACGCCAAGGAGCAAAGAAAGGTAGGAAGAAGGAAAGAAAATCCTTAGGGGCAACGTAAATGATTCGCCACGCCAAGGAGGAAAGATAGGTATGAAGAAGGAAAGGAAATCCATAGGGGCAACGTAAATGATTCGCCACGCCAAGGAGGAATGAAAGGTAAGAAGGAGGAAGGAAATCCTTAGGGGCAACGTAAATGATTCGCGACGCCAAGGAGGAAAGAAAGGTAGGAAGAAGGAAAGGAAATCCTTAGGGGCAACGTAAATGATTCGCCACGCCAAGGAGGAAAGAAAGGTAGGAAGAAGGAAAGGAAATCCATAGGGGCGAAGTAAATGATTCGCCACGACAAGGAGGAATGAAAGGTAGGAAGAAGGAAAGGAAATCCTTAGGGGCAACGTAAATGATTCGCCACGCCAAGGATGAATGAAAGGTAAGAAGGGGGAAGGAAATCCTTAGGGGCAACGTAAATGATTCGCGGCGCCAAGGAGGAAAGAAAGGTAGGAAGAAGGAAAGAAAATCCTTAGGGGCAACGCAAATGATTCGCCACGCCAAGGAGGAAAGAAAGGTAGGAAGAAGGGGGAAGGAAATTCTTAGGGGCAACGTAAATGATTCGCCACGCCAAGGAGGAAAGAAAGGTAGGAAGAAGGAAAGGAAATCCTTAGGGGCAACGTAAATGATTCGCCACGCCAAGGAGGAAAGAAAGGTAGGAAGAAGGAAAGGAAATCCTTAGGGGCGAAGTAAATGATTCGCCACGACAAGGAGGAATGAAAGGTAGGAAGAAGGAAAGGAAATCCTTAGGGGCAACGTAAATGATTCGCCACGCCAAGGATGAATGAAAGGTAAGAAGGAGGAAGGAAATCCTTAGGGGCAACGTAAATGATTCGCCACGCCAAGGAGGAAAGAAAGGTTGGAAGAAGGAAAGGAAATCCTTAGGGGCAACGTAAATGATTCGCCACGCCAAGGAGGAAAGAAAGGTAGGAAGAAGGAAAGGAAATCCTTAGGGGCGAAGTAAATGATTCGCCACGACAAGGAGGAATGAAAGGTAGGAAGAAGGAAAGGAAATCCTTAGGGGCAACGTAAATGATTCGCCACGCCAAGGATGAATGAAAGGTAAGAAGGAGGAAGGAAATCCTTAGGGGCAACGTAAATGATTCGCCACGCCAAGGAGGAAAGAAAGGTTGGAAGAAGGAAAGGAAATCCTTAGGGGCAACGTAAATGATTCGCCACGCCAAGGAGGAAAGAAAGGTAGGAAGAAGGAAAGGAAATCCTTAGGGGCGAAGTAAATGATTCGCCACGACAAGGAGGAATGAAAGGTAGGAAGAAGGAAAGGAAATCCTTAGGGGCAACGTAAATGATTCGCCACGCCAAGGAGGAAAGAAAGGTAGGAAGAAGGAAAGGAAATCCTTAGGGGCAACGTAAATGATTCGCCACGCCAAGGAGGAATGAAAGGTAAGAAGGAGGAAGGAAATCCTTAGGGGCAACGTAAATCATTCGCCACGCCAAGGAGGAAAGAAAGGTAGGAAGAAGGAAAGGAAATCCTTAGGGGCAACGTAAATGATTCGCCACGCCAAGGATGAATGAAAGGTAAGAAGGAGGAAGGAAATCCTTAGGGGCAACGTAAATGATTCGCCATGCCAAGGAGGAAAGAAAGGTAGGAAGAAGGAAAGGAAATCCATAGGGGCAACGCAAATGATTCGCCACGCCAAGGAGGAAAGAAGGGTAAGAAGGAGGAAGGAAATCCTTAGGGGCAACGTAAATGATTCGCCACGCCAAGGAGGAAAGAAAGGTAAGAAGGAGGAAGGAAATCCTTAGGGGCAACGTAAATGATTCGGCACGCCAAGGAGCAAAGAAAGGTAGGAAGAAGGAAAGAAAATCCTTAGGGGCAACGTAAATGATTCGCCACGCCAAGGAGGAAAGATAGGTATGAAGAAGGAAAGGAAATCCATAGGGGCAACGTAAATGATTCGCCACGCCAAGGAGGAATGAAAGGTAAGACGGAGGAAGGAAATCCTTAGGGGCAACGTAAATGATTCGCGACGCCAAGGAGGAAAGAAAGGTAGGAAGAAGGAAAGGAAATCCTTAGGGGCAACGTAAATGATTCGCCACGCCAAGGAGGAAAGAAAGGTAGGAAAAAGGAAAGGAAATCCATAGGGGCGAAGTAAATGATTCGCCACGACAAGGAGGAATGAAAGGTAGGAAGAAGGAAAGGAAATCCTTAGGGGCAACGTAAATGATTCGCCACGCCAAGGATGAAAGAAAGGTAAGAAGGGGGAAGGAAATCCTTAGGGGCAACGTAAATGATTCGCGGCGCCAAGGAGGAAAGAAAGGTAGGAAGAAGGAAAGAAAATCCTTAGGGGCAACGCAAATGATTCGCCACGCCAAGGAGGAAAGAAAGGTAGGAAGAAGGGGGAAGGAAATTCTTAGGGGCAACGTAAATGATTCGCCACGCCAAGGAGGAAAGAAAGGTAGGAAGAAGGAAAGGAAATCCTTAGGGGCAACGTAAATGATTCGCCACGCCAAGGAGGAAAGAAAGGTAGGAAGAAGGAAAGGAAATCCTTAGGGGCGAAGTAAATGATTCGCCACGACAAGGAGGAATGAAAGGTAGGAAGAAGGAAAGGAAATCCTTAGGGGCAACGTAAATGATTCGCCACGCCAAGGATGAATGAAAGGTAAGAAGGAGGAAGGAAATCCTTAGGGGCAACGTAAATGATTCGCCACGCCAAGGAGGAAAGAAAGGTAAGAAGGAGGAAGGAAATCCTTAGGGGCAACGTAAATCATTAGCCACGCCAAGGAGGAAAGAAAGGTAGGAAGAAGGAAAGGAAATCCTTAGGGGCAACGTAAATGATTCGCCACGCCAAGGATGAATGAAAGGTAAGAAGGAGCAAGGAAATCCTTAGGGGCAACGTAAATGATTCGCCACGCCAAGGAGGAATGAAAGGTAAGAAGGAGGAAGGAAATCCTTAGGGGCAACGTAAATCATTCGCGACGCCAAGGAGGAAAGAAAGGTAGGAAGAAGGAAAGGAAATCCTTAGGGGCAACGTAAATGATTCGCCACGCCAAGGATGAATGAAAGGTAAGAAGGAGGAAGGAAATCCTTAGGGGCAACGTAAATGATTCGCCATGCCAAGGAGGAAAGAAAGGTAGGAAGAAGGAAAGGAAATCCATAGGGGCAACGCAAATGATTCGCCACGCCAAGGAGGAAAGAAGGGTAAGAAGGAGGAAGGAAATCCTTAGGGGCAACGTAAATGATTCGCCACGCCAAGGAGGAAAGAAAGGTAAGAAGGAGGAAGGAAATCCTTAGGGGCAACGTAAATGATTCGGCACGCCAAGGAGCAAAGAAAGGTAGGAAGAAGGAAAGAAAATCCTTAGGGGCAACGTAAATGATTCGCCACGCCAAGGAGGAAAGATAGGTATGAAGAAGGAAAGGAAATCCACAGGGGCAACGTAAATGATTCGCCACGCCAAGGAGGAATGAAAGGTAAGAAGGAGGAAGGAAATCCTTAGGGGCAACGTAAATGATTCGCGACGCCAAGGAGGAAAGAAAGGTAGGAAGAAGGAAAGGAAATCCTTAGGGGCAACGTAAATGATTCGCCACGCCAAGGAGGAAAGAAAGGTAGGAAGAAGGAAAGGAAATCCTTAGGGGCGAAGTAAATGATTCGCCACGACAAGGAGGAATGAAAGGTAGGAAGAAGGAAAGGAAATCCTTAGGGGCAACGTAAATGATTCGCCACGCCAAGGATGAATGAAAGGTAAGAAGGGGGAAGGAAATCCTTAGGGGCAACGTAAATGATTCGCGGCGCCAAGGAGGAAAGAAAGGTAGGAAGAAGGAAAGGAAATCCTTAGGGGCAACGCAAATGATTCGCCACGCCAAGGAGGAAAGAAAGGTAGGAAGAAGGGGGAAGGAAATTCTTAGGGGCAACGTAAATGATTCGCCACGCCAAGGAGGAAAGAAAGGTAGGAAGAAGGAAAGGAAATCCTTAGGGGCAACGTAAATGATTCGCCACGCCAAGGAGGAATGAAAGGTAAGAAGGAGGAAGGAAATCCTTAGGGGCAACGTAAATCATTAGCCACGCCAAGGAGTAAAGAAAGGTAGGAAGAAGGAAAGGAAATCCTTAGGGGCAACGTAAATGATTCGCCACGCCAAGGATGAATGAAAGGTAAGAAGGAGCAAGGAAATCCTTAGGGGCAACGTAAATGATTCGCGGCGCCAAGGAGGAAAGAAAGGTAGGAAGAAGGAAAGGAAATCCTTAGGGGCAACGCAAATGATTCGCCACGCCAAGGGGGAATGAAAGGTAAGAAGGAGGAAAGGAAATCCTTAGGGCCAACGTAAATGATTCGCCACGCCAAGGAGGAAAGAAAGGTAGGAAGAAGGAAAGGAAATCCTTAGGGGCAACGTAAATGATTCGCCACGCCAAGGAGGAATGAAAGGTAAGAAGGAGGAAGGAAATCATTAGGGGCAACGTAAATCATTAGCCACGCCAAGGAGGAAAGAAAGGTAGGAAGAAGGAAAGGAAATCCTTAGGGGCAACGTAAATGATTCGCCACGCCAAGGATGAATGAAAGGTAGGAAGAAGGAAAGGAAATCCTTAGGGGCAACGTAAATGATTCGCCACGCCAAGGATGAATGAAAGGTAAGAAGGAGGAAGGAAATCCTTAGGGGCAACGTAAATGATTCGCCATGCCAAGGAGGAAAGAAAGGTAGGAAGAAGGAAAGGAAATCCATAGGGGCAACGCAAATGATTCGCCACGCCAAGGATGAATGAAAGGTAAGAAGGAGGAAGGAAATCCTTAGGGGCAACGTAAATGATTCGCCACGCCAAGGAGGAATGAAAGGTAAGAAGGAGGAAGGAAATCTTTAGGGGCAACGTAAATGATTCGCCACGCCAAGGAGGAATGAAAGGTAAGAAGGAGGAAAGGAAATCCTTAGGGGCAACGTAAATGATTCGCCACGCCAAGGAGGAAAGAAAGGTAGGAAGAAGGAAAGGAAATCCTTAGGGGCAACGTAAATGATTCGCGACGCCAAGGAGGAAAGAAAGGTAGGAAGAAGGAAAGGAAATCCTTAGGGGCAACGTAAATGATTCGCCACGCCAAGGAGGAAAGAAAGGTAGGAAGAAGGAAAGGAAATCCATAGGGGCGAAGTAAATGATTCGCCACGACAAGGAGGAATGAAAGGTAGGAAGAAGGAAAGGAAATCCTTAGGGGCAACGTAAATGATTCGCCACACCAAGGATGAATGAAAGGTAAGAAGGGGGAAGGAAATCCTTAGGGGCAACGTAAATGATTCGCGGCGCCAAGGAGGAAAGAAAGGTAGGAAGAAGGAAAGAAAATCCTTAGGGGCAACGCAAATGATTCGCCACGCCAAGGAGGAAAGAAAGGTAGGAAGAAGGGGGAAGGAAATTCTTAGGGGCAACGTAAATGATTCGCCACGCCAAGGAGGAAAGAAAGGTAGGAAGAAGGAAAGGAAATCCTTAGGGGCAACGTAAATGATTCGCCACGCCAAGGAGGAAAGAAAGGTAGGAAGAAGGAAAGGAAATCCTTAGGGGCGAAGTAAATGATTCGCCACGACAAGGAGGAATGAAAGGTAGGAAGAAGGAAAGGAAATCCTTAGGGGCAACGTAAATGATTCGCCACGCCAAGGATGAATGAAAGGTAAGAAGGAGGAAGGAAATCCTTAGGGGCAACGTAAATGATTCGCCACGCCAAGGAGGAAAGAAAGGTTGGAAGAAGGAAAGGAAATCCTTAGGGGCAACGTAAATGATTCGCCACGCCAAGGAGGAAAGAAAGGTAGGAAGAAGGAAAGGAAATCCTTAGGGGCGAAGTAAATGATTCGCCACGACAAGGAGGAATGAAAGGTAGGAAGAAGGAAAGGAAATCCTTAGGGGCAACGTAAATGATTCGCCACGCCAAGGAGGAAAGAAAGGTAGGAAGAAGGAAAGGAAATCCTTAGGGGCAACGTAAATGATTCGCCACGCCAAGGAGGAATGAAAGGTAAGAAGGAGGAAGGAAATCCTTAGGGGCAACGTAAATCATTCGCCACGCCAAGGAGGAAAGAAAGGTAGGAAGAAGGAAAGGAAATCCTTAGGGGCAACGTAAATGATTCGCCACGCCAAGGATGAATGAAAGGTAAGAAGGAGGGAGGAAATCCTTAGGGGCAACGTAAATGATTCGCCATGCCAAGGAGGAAAGAAAGGTAGGAAGAAGGAAAGGAAATCCATAGGGGCAACGCAAATGATTCGCCACGCCAAGGAGGAAAGAAGGGTAAGAAGGAGGAAGGAAATCCTTAGGGGCAACGTAAATGATTCGCCACGCCAAGGAGGAAAGAAAGGTAAGAAGGAGGAAGGAAATCCTTAGGGGCAACGTAAATGATTCGGCACGCCAAGGAGCAAAGAAAGGTAGGAAGAAGGAAAGAAAATCCTTAGGGGCAACGTAAATGATTCGCCACGCCAAGGAGGAAAGATAGGTATGAAGAAGGAAAGGAAATCCATAGGGGCAACGTAAATGATTCGCCACGCCAAGGAGGAATGAAAGGTAAGACGGAGGAAGGAAATCCTTAGGGGCAACGTAAATGATTCGCGACGCCAAGGAGGAAAGAAAGGTAGGAAGAAGGAAAGGAAATCCTTAGGGGCAACGTAAATGATTCGCCACGCCAAGGAGGAAAGAAAGGTAGGAAGAAGGAAAGGAAATCCATAGGGGCGAAGTAAATGATTCGCCACGACAAGGAGGAATGAAAGGTAGGAAGAAGGAAAGGAAATTCTTAGGGGCAACGTAAATGATTCGCCACGCCAAGGATGAATGAAAGGTAAGAAGGGGGAAGGAAATCCTTAGGGGCAACGTAAATGATTCGCGGCGCCAAGGAGGAAAGAAAGGTAGGAAGAAGGAAAGAAAATCCTTAGGGGCAACGCAAATGATTCGCCACGCCAAGGAGGAAAGAAAGGTAGGAAGAAGGGGGAAGGAAATTCTTAGGGGCAACGTAAATGATTCGCCACGCCAAGGAGGAAAGAAAGGTAGGAAGAAGGAAAGGAAATCCTTAGGGGCGAAGTAAATGATTCGCCGCGACAAGGAGGAATGAAAGGTAGGAAGAAGGAAAGGAAATCCTTAGGGGCAACGTAAATGATTCGCCACGCCAAGGATGAATGAAAGGTAAGAAGGAGGAAGGAAATCCTTAGGGGCAACGTAAATGATTCGCCACGCCAAGGAGGAATGAAAGGTAAGAAGGAGCAAGGAAATCCTTAGGGGCAACGTAAATGATTCGCCACGCCAAGGAGGAAAGAAAGGTAGGAAGAAGGAAAGGAAATCCTTAGGGGCAACGTAAATGATTCGCCACGCCAAGGATGAATGAAAGGTAAGAAGGAGGAAGGAAACCCTTAGGGGCAACGTAAATGATTCGCCACGCCAAGGAAGAAAGAAAGGTAGGAAGAAGGAAAGGAAATCCTTAGGGGCAACGTAAATGATTCGCCACGCCAAGGATGAATGAAAGGTAAGAAGGAGGAAGGAAATCCTTTGGGGCAACGTAAATGATTCGCCACGCCAAGGAGGAATGAAAGGTAAGAAGGAGCAAGGAAATCATTAGGGGCAACGTAAATGATTCGCCACGCCAAGGAGGAAAGAAAGGTAGGAAGAAGGAAAGGAAATCCTTAGGGGCAACGTAAATGATTTGCCACGCCAAGGGGGAATGAAAGGTAAGAAGGAGGAAAGGAAATCCTTAGGGCCAACGTAAATGATTCGTCACGCCAAGGAGGAAAGAAAGGTAGGAAGAAGGAAAGGAAATCCTTAGGGGCAACGTAAATGATTCGCCACGCCAAGGAGGAATGAAAGGTAAGAAGGAGGAAGGAAATCCTTAGGGGCAACGTAAATCATTAGCCACGCCAAGGAGGAAAGAAAGGTAGGAAGAAGGAAAGGAAATCCTTAGGGGCAACGTAAATGATTCGCCACGCCAAGGATGAATGAAAGGTAAGAAGGAGCAAGGAAATCCTTAGGGGCAACGTAAATGATTCGCCACGCCAAGGATGAATGAATGGTAAGAAGGAGGAAGGAAACCCTTAGAGGGGCAACGTAAATGATTCGCCACGCCAAGGAGGAAAGAAAGGTAGGAAGAAGGAAAGGAAATCCTTAGGGGCAACGTAAATGATTCGCCACGCCAAGGAGGAATGAAAGGTAAGAAGGAGGAAGGAAATCTTTAGGGGCAACGTAAATGATTCGCCACGCCAAGGAGGAATGAAAGGTAAGAAGGAGGAAAGGAAATCCTTAGGGGCAACGTAAATGATTCGCCACGCCAAGGAGGAAAGAAAGGTAGGAAGAAGGAAAGGAAATCCTTAGGGGCAACGTAAATGATTCGCCACGCCAAGGAGGAAAGAAAGGTAGGGAGAAGGACAGGAAATCCTTAGGGGCAACGTAAATGATTCGCCACGCCAAGGAGGAAAGAAAGGTAGGAAGAAGGAAAGGAAATCCTTAGGGGCAACGTAAATGATTCGCCACGCCAAGGAGGAATGAAAGGTAAGAAGGAGGAAGGAAAACCTTAGGGGCAACGTAAATCATTCGCCACGCCAAGGAGGAAAGAAAGGTAAGAAGGAGGAAAGGAAATCCTTAGGGGCAACGTAAATGATTCGCCACGCCAAGGAGGAAAGAAAGGTAGGAAGAAGGAAAGGAAATCCTTAGGGGCAACGTAAATGATTCGCCACGCCAAGGATGAATGAAAGGTAAGAAGGGGGAAGGAAATCCTTAGGGGCAACGTAAATGATTCGCCACGCCAAGGAGGAATGAAAGGTAAGAAGGAGGAAGGAAATCCTTAGGGGCAACGTAAATGATTCGCCACGCCAAAGAGGAAAGAAAGGTAGGGAGAAGGACAGGAAATCCTTAGGGGCAACGTAAATGATTCGCCACGCCAAGGAGGAAAGAAAGGTAGGAAGAAGGAAAGGAAATCCTTAGGGGCAACGTAAATGATTCGCCACGCCAAGGAGGAATGAAAGGTAAGAAGGAGGAAGGAAATCCTTAGGGGCAACGTAAATCATTCGCCACGCCAAGGAGGAAAGAAAGGTAGGAAGAAGGAAAGGAAATCCTTAGGGGCAACGTAAATGATTCGCCACGCCAAGGATGAATGAAAGGTAAGAAGGAGGAAGGAAATCCTTAGGGGCAACGTAAATGATTCGCCATGCCAAGGAGGAATGAAAGGTAGGAAGAAGGAAAGGAAATCCATAGGGGCAACGCAAATGATTCGCCACGCCAAGGAGGAAAGAAGGGTAAGAAGGAAGAAGGAAATCCTTAGGGGCAACGTAAATGATTCGCCACGCCAAGGAGGAAAGAAAGGTAAGAAGGAGGAAGGAAATCCTTAGGGGCAACGTAAATGATTCGGCACGCCAAGGAGCAAAGAAAGGTAGGAAGAAGGAAAGAAAATCCTTAGGGGCAACGTAAATGATTCGCCACGCCAAGGAGGAAAGATAGGTATGAAGAAGGAAAGGAAATCCATAGGGGCAACGTAAATGATTCGCCACGCCAAGGAGGAATGAAAGGTAAGAAGGAGGAAGGAAATCCTTAGGGGCAACGTAAATGATTCGCGACGCCAAGGAGGAAAGAAAGGTAGGAAGAAGGAAAGGAAATCCTTAGGGGCAACGTAAATGATTCGCCACGCCAAGGAGGAAAGAAAGGTAGGAAGAAGGAAAGGAAATCCTTAGGGGCGAAGTA
Organism: Nomada ferruginata; assembly: GCA_963583965.1. Classification (NCBI taxonomy): domain Eukaryota; kingdom Metazoa; phylum Arthropoda; class Insecta; order Hymenoptera; family Apidae; genus Nomada; species Nomada ferruginata. The sequence goes on from OY757218.1 coordinate 5,571,890, forward strand.
AATGATTCGCCACGACAAGGAGGAATGAAAGGTAGGAAGAAGGAAAGGAAATCCTTAGGGGCAACGTAAATGATTCGCCACGCCAAGGATGAATGAAAGGTAAGAAGGGGGAAGGAAATCCTTAGGGGCAACGTAAATGATTCGCGGCGCCAAGGAGGAAAGAAAGGTAGGAAGAAGGAAAGGAAATCCTTAGGGGCAACGCAAATGATTCGCCACGCCAAGGAGGAAAGAAAGGTAGGAAGAAGGGGGAAGGAAATTCTTAGGGGCAACGTAAATGATTCGCCACGCCAAGGAGGAAAGAAAGGTAGGAAGAAGGAAAGGAAATCCTTAGGGGCAACGTAAATGATTCGCCACGCCAAGGAGGAATGAAAGGTAAGAAGGAGGAAGGAAATCCTTAGGGGCAACGTAAATCATTAGCCACGCCAAGGAGGAAAGAAAGGTAGGAAGAAGGAAAGGAAATCCTTAGGGGCAACGTAAATGATTCGCCACGCCAAGGATGAATGAAAGGTAAGAAGGAGCAAGGAAATCCTTAGGGGCAACGTAAATGATTCGCCACGCCAAGGATGAATGAAAGGTAAGAAGGAGGAAGGAAACCCTTAGAGGGGCAACGTAAATGATTCGCCACGCCAAGGAGGAAAGAAAGGTAGGAAGAAGGAAAGGAAATCCTTAGGGGCAACGTAAATGATTCGCCACGCCAAGGATGAATGAAAGGTAAGAAGGGGGAAGGAAATCCTTAGGGGCAACGCAAATGATTCGCCACGCCAAGGGGGAATGAAAGGTAAGAAGGAGGAAAGGAAATCCTTAGGGCCAACGTAAATGATTCTCCACGCCAAGGAGGAAAGAAAGGTAGGAAGAAGGAAAGGAAATCCTTAGGGGCAACGTAAATGATTCGCCACGCCAAGGAGGAATGAAAGGTAAGAAGGAGGAAGGAAATCCTTAGGGGCAACGTAAATCATTAGCCACGCCAAGGAGGAAAGAAAGGTAGGAAGAAGGAAAGGAAATCCTTAGGGGCAACGTAAATGATTCGCCACGCCAAGGATGAATGAAAGGTAAGAAGGAGGAAGGAAACCCTTAGAGGGGCAACGTAAATGATTCGCCACGCCAAGGAGGAAAGAAAGGTAGGAAGAAGGAAAGGAAATCCTTAGGGGCAACGTAAATGATTCGCCACGCCAAGGATGAATGAAAGGTAAGAAGGAGGAAGGAAATCCTTAGGGGCAACGTAAATCATTCGCCACGCCAAGGATGAATGAAAGGTAAGAAGGAGGAAGGAAATCCTTAGGGGCAACGTAAATGATTCGCCATGCCAAGGAGGAAAGAAGGGTAGGAAGAAGGAAAGGAAATCCATAGGGGCAACGCAAATGATTCGCCACGCCAAGGAGGACAGAAGGGTAAGAAGGAGGAAGGAAATCCTTAGGGGCAACGTAAATGATTCGCCACGCCAAGGAGGAAAGAAATGTAAGAAGGAGGAAGGAAATCCTTAGGGGCAACGTAAATGATTCGCCACGCCAAGGAGGAATGAAAGGTAAGAAGGAGCAAGGAAATCATTAGGGGCAACGTAAATGATTCGCCACGCCAAGGAGGAAAGAAAGGTAGGAAGAAGGAAAGGAAATCCTTAGGGGCAACGTAAATGATTCGCCACGCCAAGGATGAATAAAAGGTAAGAAGGAGGAAGGAAATCCTTAGGGGCAACGTAAATGATTCGCCACGCCAAGGAGGAATGAAAGGTAAGTAGGAGCAAGGAAATCCTTAGGGGCAACGTAAATGATTCGCCACGCCAAGGAGGAAAGAAAGGTAGGAAGAAGGAAAGGAAATCCTTAGGGGCAACGTAAATGATTTGCCACGCCAAGGGGGGATGAAAGGTAAGAAGATGGAAAGGAAATCCTTAGGGGCAACGTAAATGATTCGCCACGCCAAGGATGAATGAAAGGTAAGAAGGAGCAAGGAATTCCATAGGGGCAACGTAAATGATTCGCCACGCCAAGGATGAATGAAAGGTATGTAGGAGGAAAGGAAATCCTTAGGGGCAACGTAAATGATTCGCCACGCCAAGGATGAATGAAAGGTAAGAAGAAGGAAAGGAAATCCTTAGGGGCAACGTAAATGATTCGCCACGCCAAGGAGGAAAGAAAGGTAGGAAGAAGGAAAGGAAATCCTTAGGGGCAACGTAAATGATTCGCCACGCCAAGGATGAATGAAAGGTAAGAAGGAGGAAGGAAATCCTTAGGGGCAACGTAAATGATTCGCCATGCCAAGGAGGAAAGAAAGGTAGGAAGAAGGAAAGGAAATCCTTAGGGGCAACGCAAATGATTCGCCACGCCAAGGAGGAAAGAAGGGTAAGAAGGAGGAAGGAAATCCTTAGGGGCAACGTAAATGATTCGCCACGCCAAGGAGGAAAGAAAGGTAAGAAGGAGGAAGGAAATCCTTAGGGGCAACGTAAATGATTCGCGACGCCAAGGAGGAAAGAAAGGTAGGAAGAAGGAAAGGAAATCCTTAGGGGCAACGCAAATGATTCGCCACGCCAAGGAGGAATGAAAGGTAAGAAGGAGGAAGGAAATCCTTAGGGGCAACGTAAACGATTCGCCACGCCAAGGGGGAATGAAAGGTAAGAAGGAGGAAAGGAAATCCTTAGGGGCAACGTAAATGATTTGCCACGCCAAGGGGGAATGAAAGGTAAGAAGGAGGAAAGGAAATCCTTAGGGCCAACGTAAATGATTCGCCACGCCAAGGAGGAAAGAAAGGTAGGAAGAAGGAAAGGAAATCCTTAGGGGCAACGTAAATGATTCGCCACGCCAAGGAGGAATGAAAGGTAAGAAGGAGGAAGGAAATCCTTAGGGGCAACGTAAATCATTAGCCACGCCAAGGAGGAAAGAAAGGTAGGAAGAAGGAAAGGAAATCCTTAGGGGCAACGTAAATGATTCGCCACGCCAAGGATGAATGAAAGGTAAGAAGGAGGAAGGAAATCCTTAGGGGCAACGTAAATGATTCGCCACGCCAAGGAGGAATGAAAGGTAAGAAGGAGCAAGGAAATCCTTAGGGGCAACGTAAACGATTCGCCACGCCAAGGATGAATGAAAGGTAAGAAGGAGGAAGGAAACCCTTAGGGGCAACGTAAATGATTCGCCACGCCAAGGAGGAAAGAAAGGTAGGAAGAAGGAAAGGAAATCCTTAGGGGCAACGTAAATGATTCGCTACGCCAAGGATGAATGAAAGGTAAGAAGGAGGAAGGAAACCCTTAGGGGCAACGTAAATGATTCGCCACGCCAAGGAGGAAAGAAAGGTAGGAAGAAGGAAAGGAAATCCTTAGGGGCAACGTAAATGATTCGCGACGCCAAGGATGAATGAAAGGTAAGAAGGAGGAAGGAAATCCTTAGGGGCAACGTAAATGATTCGCCACGCCAAGGAGGAATGAAAGGTAAGAAGGAGCGAGGAAATCCTTAGGGGCAACGTAAATGATTCGCGACGCCAAGGAGGAAAGAAAGGTAGGAAGAAGGAAAGGAAATCCTTAGGGGCAACGCAAATGATTCGCCACGCCAAGGAGGAAAGAAAGGTAGGAAGAGGGAAAGGAAATCCTTAGGGGCAACGTAAATGATTCGCCACGCCAAGGAGGAAAGAAAGGTAGGAAGAGGGAAAGGAAATCCTTAGGGGCAACGTAAATGATTCGCCACGCCAAGGAGGAAAGAAAGGTAGGAAGAAGGAAAGGAAATCCTTAGGGGCAACGTAAATGATTCGCCACGCCAAAGAGGAAAGAAAGGTAGGAAGAGGGAAAGGAAATCCTTAGGGGCAACGTAAATGATTCGCCACGCCAAGGAGGAAAGAAAGGTAGGAAGAAGGAAAGGAAATCCTTAGGGGCAACGTAAATGATTCGCCACCCCAAGGAGGAAAGAAAGGTAGGAATGAGTGGAAAGGAAAAGGAAATTAACGGAAGGAGAGTATGTCCCGGTCACACAAGTTTCACTCCGAGGATGCAATATTCGCGTAGTTACGCGGGTAAAATATTATATGCTATTAGGAGAGATAGAGCTCGCTATGTTGACAATGATTATAACAAAACTCACGATATCATGGGGCGAAATACGTCCCGTCGACTGAATGCAAGGGTTCACCAGCGCGGGATGACTTCCTTGATGAATTCGGCCTGAACGTCCCACAGTTCCTCGGTAGATAAGTCGAAATACTGCTCGATACACTCCGGGCACTAGGCTGCAGGCTGAACAACTGATATTCTTGAGGTGCAGATGGAAATGCGTAGCGATGTTTCGTACGAGCACATGTCGTGCCAGCCTCCCGGTTGGTATTCTTGTATCCGGTCTGGGGCAAGATAAGTATAGCAATCGCTGCAGAGACGGGAACCCCAATTGCTCAGGTTAATGACCTCGGCAGCGATCTTAGAACAACATGTTCAGCAACGGCTGGTATGTGACTGGGTAATCTATGGATAAGACACCGTCCCAGGAACCTTGGAACTCTTCGTCCTCTAGTTCTTCTTCCCACGTTTCGTAGGGGATCTTCATTCAATCGGAGAAATCGTAGAGTAACACGAAGGATGGTTTTCAATTCAGATTGTAGAGCAGTATGTTAATCACAAGTGCTTTATTCACTATCGACAGATCGTTGTTCACTTATTCGTAAAATACTTGTTAGACATTCGTAGCTTAAGTAATATCCGAAAGTTATTTACTGGACTACCGAGAGGTAGAACGAAGTATCGATGTTCACTGTCGTGAAGCTGCTGGACGACTGAGCGACAACTAAGTTCCTTAGTGAATTATCTGAATTTAATCGAGCAAATATTCTATGTTCCGTAATGTATTGTTTGAATTAAATCAATGAGAATATTCTATGTTCCTATTAAATTGTTACGAGCCAGGGCTGTGGGCAACGCCTAGACCGGCGATGTTGATATTACCCAAGGAATATGGTTGAGAATTTGTTAATAAGGTGCACGGACGAACCTGATGCGAAATCAGGGAGCCGCTAGGATTGATGTATGCGAGGACGAACCCGATGCGAAATCGGGGCGTCTCAGGAATAGAATCAAGCGCAGACGAACCTGGTGCGAAACCAGGGAGCCGCAGGAGGGTGAAACGTCGTGGACGAACCCGATGCGAAATCGGGGAGCCACTAGGAAAGAGTGCGCAGACGAACCCGGTGCGAAATCGGGGAGCTGCAGGAAGTTGGTTTATTCACAGACGAACCCGGTGCGAAACCGGGGAGCTGTTCGGAGGTTTGGTAGACGTACGGACGAACCTGATGCGAAATCAGGGAGCCGTAGGATACAGACGAACCTGGTGCGAAACCAGGGAGCTGTAGGATGGGTTAGGTTTCGTGGACGAACCCGATGCGAAATCGGGGAGCCACTAGGTTGGAGTAGTTACCTTGTTTTGGATAAGACGTGCGAACCAACCTGATGCGAAATCAGGGAGTCGCAGGAAATGTTAGTTTGACTCGTAAATAAATATTCGATACAACTCGAGCGGTTAAGTTGTATCTGTGGGACGTTACTACTAATATAAAGGATTACGGAGTAAAGATAGGTTTTAACGAAAATACTCGATTTAATGGTGAACAGTTTATAAGTTTATATTGCAACCAGTTGTTTGTACAAGTGTAATTGTCGCGATATAGTTAAATAGTGTGTGAATTATTACCTAAGCTGCACGGTGTTGACGCACTGGCGATGCGGGGCCTGAGATCGGTTACAAAGTATGACGAAAGAACTGCAACCGCACTATGCGGATTCTAACGGGTTAACTTTATCTGATTGGTGCCGTAAGCCCAATTCTCGTTGAAATGCAACCGACTCTGTACAAGCGTAACGCGACGTGACTACCCGCGTAGCTGTGTAGTTATGTACCGAAGATGATTGGAAACGGAGGGTTTATATAGTCCCGAAATGTATGGAGGGGTTCGTTAGAAGCCTCCATATATGGTAAGGGCACACAGTCTTCGTCGGGTCACGAATGCACCTAATCGGTCGCGATGCAGTTGGTCAATACTAAAAGGGTTAGCCGTCGTGTGGTATCGAGATAAATCTTTAGGCGTCTTCCGTTCCTACGCGAGAGCGAACGACGCGTGCGAGTGCAGCGTAGGAGAATATTATTCATACGTAACCAAATAGATAGGAATAGATCGCGAAATATTCTATGTTCTTATTGAATTAAATGAATTAAATCAACGAAAATATTCTATGTTTTTATTGAATTAAATGAATTAAATACCGACCGAATCGGAGGCGTTGTCCAGCAGCTGGCGGAGCAAATCACTGATCTGAACTGATCGTTGAACTGATGCACTGATGAAACGTTGAACTGAATACTGAATAGCTCCTCTGGTGGTGCTGGCTTATTTATAGTACGCTTCAGTGGTTCTCCGTTGGCAGGTGTTCTCAATCGGCAGGGGTTCTCAATTGGCAGGGGTTCTCAAACGGCAGTGGTTCTCAAACGGCAGGGGTTCTCAAACGGTAGTGGTTCTCAAACGGCAGCGGTTCTCAAACGGCAGTGATTCTCAAACGGCAGGGGTTCTCAACTGGCAGTGTTTCTCAACTGGCAGTGGTTATCTATTAACTCTTAAACTGGGTTTTAATTATTAGTAGACATTAATTATATAATTTTTGTGTTTCAGATCCATGGTACTGTATGTTAAACGGGTTTTTAGGAATATTATCCTCGCATAGTGAGGGAGTCGAGAGGGCGCGAATATGGACACCTTCCTTGTATGTTTAATGAATTTAAGGGACGCAAAAAGGGGATGCTTCCTCGTGTAGTGAGGGATACTCTCGGGACGCGAAAGGGGATGCTTCCTCGTGTAGTGAGGGATACTCTCGGGACGCGAAAGGGGACTAATATTGTTAGAACATATCGTGGGTTAAGTAAAGGGTTTATTTGTTGTGGTTTTGTCTGAAGTGAAAAGGAGCGAGGTAAAGAAACTAGGAAAATAAGGACGAGGTTTGAAGTTAGAATGTTTGGAGTTAGAATGTTTGCAATTAGAATGTTTGCAGTTAGGATGTTTGCTCAGTGTATGCCGGACGTTGCATAGCCACGAGGGCAGTCTAGCGTTCACATCATTGCGTATAATATATAAGAGAAGAAAGAAAAAATAAGGGCCGATCTGAGAGAAGCAGGTCGGCACGTCACAGAAGCTATTGATAAACTCGCTGAATAAGCAGGACAGAAACTTTGGGCAGGATTCATCAAATTCGGCTCAGTAAGCGCAGGAGTACAAGTGTCACGTTCCAGGTTGCGATCTGGAAGAGACACGCCGTTCAAAGACGCAGGGCTGCTGCGCTAAGAACTGAAGGGGGATTTTCGATAATTTATAGAGGGCTATTTGTTATTGCACAAATGATAAGTCCTTTCTGAATCGGGAAAGGTGTCCCAGAGTGATTTATTCAGTGACTTGGTCTCCTTAGGGAATCGGACAGTAGGAAGTCGGATAGGGGTCAAAGAGGATGGAAAGGTAGGAAGAAGGAAAGGAGATCCTTAGCGGCAACGTAAATGATTCGCCACGCCAAGAAGGAATGAAAGGTAAGGAGGAGGAAAGAAATCCTTAGGGGCAACGTAAATGATTCGCCACGCCAAAGAGGAAAGAAAGGTAGGAAGAGGGAAAGGAAATCCTTAGGGGCAACGTAAATGATTCGCCACGCCAAGGAGGAAAGAAAGGTAGGAAGAAGGAAAGGAAATCCTTAGGGGCAACGTAAATGATTCGCCACGCCAAGGAGGAATGAAATCCTTAGGGGCAACGTAAATGATTCGCCACGCCAAGGAGGAAAGAAAGGTAGGAAGAAGGAAAGGAAATCCTTAGGGGCAACGTAAATGATTCGCCACGCCAAGGAGGAATGAAATCCTTAGGGGCAACGTAAATGATTCGCCACGCCATGGAGGAAAGAAAGGTAGGAATGAGAGGAAAGGAAAAGGAAATTAACGGAAGGAGAGTATGTCCCGGTCACACAAGTTTCACTCTTAGGATGCAATATTCGCGTAGTTACGCGGGTAAAATATTATATGCTATTAGGAGAGATAGAGCTCGCTATGTTGACAATGATTATAACAAAACTCACGATATCATGGGGCGAAATACGTCCCGTCGACTGAATGCAGGGGTTCACTTCCTTGATGAATTCGGCCTGAACGTCCCACAGTTCCTCGGTAGATAAGTGAAAATACTGCTCGATACACTCCGGGCACTGGGCTGCAGGCTGAACAACTGATATTCTTGAGGTGCAGTTGGTGCAGATGGAAATGTGTAGCGATGTTTCGTACGAGCACACGTCGTGCCAGCCTCCCGGCTGGTATTCTTGTATCCGGTCTGGGGCAAGATAAGTATAGCAATCGCTGTAGAGACGGGAACCCCAATTGTTCACGTTAATGGACTCGGCAGCGATCTTAGAACAACATATGTTCAGCAACGGCTGGTATGTGACTGGGTAATCTATGGGTAAGACACCGTCCCAGGGACCTTGAAACTCTTCGTCCTCTAGTTCTTCTTTCCACGTTTCGTAGGGGATCTTCATTCAATCGGAGAAATCGTAGAGTAACACGAAGGAAGGTTTTCAATTCAGATTGTAGAGCAGTATGTTAATCACAAGTGGTTTATTCACTATCGACAGATCGTTATTCACTTCTTCGTAAAATACTTGTTTGACATTCGTAGCTTAAGTAATATCCGAAAGCAATTTACTGGACTACCGAGAGGTAGAACGAAGTATCGATGTTCACTGTCGCGAAGCTGCTGGACGAATGAGCGACAACTAAGTTCCTTAGTGAATTATCTGAATTTAATCGAGCAAATATTCTATGTTCCGTAATGTATTGTTTGAATTAAATCAATGAGAATATTCTATGTTCCTATTGAATAGATAGGAATAGGTCGCAAAATATTCTATGTTCTTATTGAATTAAATACCGATCGAATCGGAGGCGTTGTCCAGCAGCAGGCGGAGCAAATCACTGATCTGAACTGATCGTTGAACTGATGCACTGATGAAACGTTGAACCGAAATGCACTGATGGAACTGAATACTGAATAGCTCCTCTGGTGGTGCTGGCTTATTTATAGTACGCTTCAGTGGTTCTCCGTTGGCAGGTGTTCTCAATCGGCAGGGGTTCTCAATTGGCAAGGGGTGCTCAATCGGCAGTGGTTCTCAGACGGCAGGGGTTCTCAAACGGTAGTAGTTCTCAAACGGCAGGGGTTCTCAAACGGCAGTGGTTCTCAAACGGCAGTGGTTCTCAAACGGCAGGGGTTCTCAAACGGTAGGGGTTCTCAACTGGCAGTGGTTATCTATTAACTCTTAAACTGGGTTTTAATTATTAGTAGACATTAATTATATAATTTTTGTGTTTCAGATCCATGGTACTGTATGTTAAACGGGTTTTTAGGAATATTATCCTCGTATAGTGAGGGACTCGAGAGGGCGCGAATATGGACAACTTCCTTGTATGTTTAATGAATTTAAGGGACGCAAAAAGGGGATGCTTCCTCGTGTAGTGAGGGATACTCTCGGGACGCGAAAGGGGATTCTTCCTCGTGTAGTGAGGGATACTCTCGGGACGCGAAAGGGGATTCTTCCTCGTGTAGTGAGGGATACTCTCGGGACGCGATAGGGGATGCTTCCTCGTGTAGTGAGGGATACTCTCGGGACGCGAAAGGGGATGCTTCCTCGTGTAGTGAGGGATACTCTCGGGACGCGAAAGGGGACTAATATTGCTAGAACAGATTGTTGTGCCCGGCTATACTAATCGCGAATCAGCAATATATAAAATCTAGGTCGGATCAACGAAATCGAGCGGATGCGCTGGGAATTCGCTGATCACCGAGTCAGCTATACAAACGGGGCAATGACACCTGTGAGGCGTCGACCCTCAAAGAATATTCAAATAATAACTAAATAAGGTAATAACTAAAGAGGTTACTGTCAGCCATCGAGGTGGCAACCAGGACTGATCGTGGCAACCAGCAACAGCTCGTGAAGACCAGGCGGCTGGAGGATAAACCGAAGGAAGATTCCTGGAAGTCAATCATCCGAGGAGACCGACTGCTCCAGACGATCCTTCGCTATCCTTCCATTCGACGCCAGGAGCTAACGGAGTTCGAGCAACCAGCATACTGCCGTCCGAGCACCAGTAGCTGACAAAGAGAAGCTTAAGGAAATCCAGCAGCAGAGAAAGTACCCCAAGTGAGCGAAATGCGACAGCGACTAATATTGTAAGTGAAAATTTTTGTTGTGTAAACCAGAGTCTCGCATGTCGAACGAAGGTGAACAAGTAAAACGTTATCGAGTACCTAATAGGCGAGCATTTTCAAGATCGCTAGAATCCATATTTAACGATTTTCTCACTTTTAATAGAGATTCAAATAAGTTCACACCTTCTTTCGAACCTTCTACGAACCGTAAATCCTTAGCAGCACCACACTTTAGCCTTGATACAGATTCGTCAAGCGATAGCGAAAGTTACACCCACGTAACTCAGGAAAGAGTATTCCCTCTGTGTGCGACCGATTTCAGTTTATTAGAATCAGATAATATGGCGACCAACGGTAATCAGCGAGTATTACTGTCCGCGCTTTCGCTAGTCAAAGAATTCGGCGGAGATTCAGCTAGCGAATTAACTATGTTCTTAAAATCGTGCGAAATCGCCACTGAACTAGTTCCTACGGAGGAACAACCACTTTTGTTACGAGCAATTTTAGGGACAAAACTAAAAGACAGAGCGGCTGTCGAACTAGAAAATCGGGAAATTGAAAATTTCGAAGAATTAAAAACGCTACTTACATCATTATTTACGGAAAAGCGATCGTTATGTTCGGTTCAGACTGAATTCAACGCGTGTAGGCAAAGAGACAATGAGAATGTCAGGTCATACGCAACAATATTAGAGCAACTGACAGTAGAACTAGCGCAGTTAATTACCAAACCAGGAAATACTAACGCAGTAAATAAGGCATTAATAGAGTCTGTGGACGAACAGGCTCTAAACATTTTTAGTACAGGGTTAAGAGACAAACTAAGAGTTATCATAAGATCTCGGAAGTACGATTCCCTTCGAGCTGCTATATCCGCGGCTATCGAAGAGGAACAGGCGTTAGGGCTATATAATGCGCGTAGTTTTGGAAGTTCGGGAAGTTCCGGCTACTCTAAGGGAAGACTAGGGCAAAGACATAACGTTCCGCAATGCGAAAGATGTCATAGACAAGGGCATCTCGCGAAGAATTGCTACGCACGCTTAAGCGTACCTAGACCGGAATCACAGTCAAATCGTTCCCCGTTTGACCGCCAAAGCTTTGGAGTCAAGCGAGAGGTACGGCACTCGACATTAGTTTGCAATTATTGCAAAAGACCCGGGCATCTTCAACGCGATTGCAGAACGTTGATGCGAAATAATGACAGTAACAACCAATTCAGACGGAACACACAACTATACAATAACCGACGTGAGGAAGCTAGACCGAACCGTCAGGACCTAGACGACCGAACGAACCTTGACCAGTACCGAGTAAACTGTACTGCTGGTACCAACTCTAAAAACATAGTAGAGATCGAAGCTAAAGAAATCATATATTCCAGCGTCCGTATGTTAGTTGACACGGGAGCAGATGTTACTCTTCTCAAGTTTAGTGCACTCAGTGGGAAGGTGCGTACGACCCCAGAGGTAATAACGCTGAGGGGCATCGGAGGCACCGAAAGCCCTACATTTGTAGAATAGATCTGCACGTCAAAGTAGGGAACCGGTTCATTAAGCATCCTTGCCATGTCGTCAGGGACGATTTCCCGATACAGGCCGACGGTATTTTAGGATACGATTTCATAACCAAGTATCAAGCAACAATTAAACCCGGATATTACGTGGAAATTTTAAGCACATTTTGGCCATTGATTCGGAATGCGACGATCATTTTACCGCCGCGCACAGAGACCATTATAAACGCGTTTACGTCCAATCGCGGACAGGGGATAATAGAAAAACGGCTAGTAGAACCAGGCGTTTACATAGGGAATTGTTTAACCAGGGCCGACCAGGGTACCTGCCCGGTTCCTGTAGTAAATTTGACCACTCAGGCAATACAATTACATCCTCCGACGGTGCAACTCGAGACCCTCGCAACAACACTAGACGGCGACACGACTGATAACGAAGCTAACCTTGCCCACGTCAGCGCGCGAACTTGTGACGTCCGGGCGTTGACCGGCAGGGATAGAATGGAATCGCTGCGAGACAGTATTAAGACAGAACATTTGAACAAGGAGAAAGAAACAAGTTTAATGGAACTATGCGAAAAGTACAACGAAATTTTCTATGAAGAAGGAGATAGGTTAGGATTCACAGATAAAGTCAAGCATAAAATACGTTTGATTCCTGGCGCGAAACCAGTAAATCTAAAACCATATAGACTACCCCAAGTTCACAAAGACGAAGTAGATAGACAGGTAAAGGGAATGATGGAGCAGGGAATAATAAAGCCAAGTACAAGTGAATGGAACGCCCCTTTATTAGTGGTACCCAAAAAATCCGACGGAACAAACAAAAAACGATACCGAGTCGTAGTAGATTTTCGGAAGTTAAACGAAATAACTATAGGGGATTCATTCCCTCTACCTAACATCACTGAAATTCTCGACCAGCTAGGCGGAGCAAAATATTTCTCGACCTTAGATTTAGTGTCAGGATTCCACCAGATTGACATGGAGCCGGAGGATCGCGAGAAAACAGCTTTCTCCACCCCTTACGGTCATTTTCAGTTCAAGCGTGTGCCATTTGGCCTTAAAGGTGCTCCTCCTACTTTCCAAAGAGCAATGGAAGCGTTATTAGGAGGATTGCGCGGTATCAAGTGTTTCGTGTATATCGACGATATAGTGGTTCATGGTTGTTCACTCCAAGAGCATCAGGACAGGTTAACCCAAATATTTGAAAGAATAAAGAATAGTGGCCTAAAATTGCAACCAAACAAATGCCAATTCCTGCGCAAGGAAACTATTTATCTAGGGCATGTCATGACCGAAGAAGGTATTAAGCCGGACCCGTCGAAGCTAGAGTCAGTTATCAGTTTTCCGATGCCTCAAAAGGTTAAGGATGTCCAATCTTTCCTTGGTTTAGCGGGCTATTACAGAAAATTCATCGACAATTTTTCTAGTATTGCAAAACCACTCACGCACCTACTTAAAAAGGATGCGGATTTCCGTTGGACTGATCAAGAGCAAGAAGCTTTTGAGATTTTAAAGGATAAACTAACTTCAGCCCCACTCTTGCAATATCCGGATTTTTCAAAACCATTTACCCTAACAACAGATGCATCCGGTAAAGCAGTAGGCGCGGTATTATCCCAGCAAAATAAGGGAAAGGACCTACCTATAGCTTATGCAAGTAGAGTACTTAATAAAGCTGAACTAAATTACAGCACAACAGAAAAAGAGTTATTGGCAATTGTTTGGGCAACGCAACAGTTCCGCCCCTATTTATACGGTACTAAATTCACAATAGTGACGGACCATAAACCTCTTACGTGGTTGTTTAATGTCAAAGACCCAGGCTCCAGGTTAATCAGATGGAGACTGAAACTAGAAGAATACGAATACGACATTCAATACAAGGAAGGAAAGGAAAATAAGAACGCTGACGCTCTTAGCAGAATGTTTATTATCAAACGCGGTCGTGGACGGCCACGGAAAATAACGCGCGAACAACTAGTAAATGACACGACAGCTGACGCTGACAAGGACGTTACTGATACGGTCAATGAACGAACAGCTGAATCAGACTCGGAAGTAGCAACGGAGACAGAAAAGGACACGTATACGGAAGACGCAAAGAAACGAATTTTATACGAGTATCACGAAGCGCCGTTAGGCGGTCATCTAGGTATAAAACGCACGCTAAACCGTATACAACTAAAACACACATGGCCGGGTATAAGTAAAGATGTAGAAAATTACATTGCTAAGTGCGAGAAGTGTCAAAAGAACAAGCTGAGTAAAAGAAACAAAGCGCCCATGATTATAACAGACACTCCGGCAACACCCTTCGAAAAATGTGCCTTGGATATAGTGGGACCTTTACCCGAAACTAATAACCGCCATAAATATATACTAACCTTCCAAGATCTACTAACCAAGTTCAGCAAAGCGATAGCCCTGCCGGACCAAGAAGCAAAGACAGTGGCTAAAGCATTTGTGACAACTATAATTTGCGAGTACGGAATACCTAGAAAGTTGCTAACTGACCAAGGGACCAATTTCCGGAGCCAAGTATTCAAGGATACGTGTAAGCTGCTTAGAATAGTCAAAATCCAAAACAATGCGTATCATCCAGAGTCGAACGGTGCACTGGAACGAAGCCACAGAACATTGGCAGAATATTTAAAAAAATTCATCGAAGAGGACCAGACAAATTGGGATGAATGGCTCCCCTACGCAATGTTCACTTATAATACCACACCTCATACAGCAACTGGATATACTCCGTACCAACTTGTATTTGGAAGACAGGCAGAGCGTCCGACCTCACTATCACTCGCTCCGCAGATTGACTATACCTATGATCGCTACGCCAACGAGTTGAAACAAAGATTGTGTTCAACAAACGCAATAGCTCGTGATACTCTACATAATAACCAACTACGAACCAAGCTACATTACTATAAGACTACAACTGAAATCAGCTTTAAAACAGGTGACCACGTATTACTACGAGACGACACTCTCAGACGGGGTCGGGCAAAAAAATTAACTCCAAATTAGGTGGGACCCTACACAGTAATACAAACACACACTAACGAAAACTATACAATTAAAAAAGGACGCCGAGCCCTAAGAGTTCACGCGAGTCGTTTAAAACATTTTGTAGATTAGTCAACCACACAAATCACATTAATCAAAGACTCTGGTATTATGATAATTAGAGTCAAATGTATAATATCTACGTCAGAACCTTGTACCACGCTACGTTATGTATATCTCATAGATCATAAGTTATATTATAATCAAAACTGTATTATATTGTATTTAACCAGCAATCATTGTAAGCGCACTCTCTCCAGGGGGGGGGGGATGTTGTGCCCGGCTATACTAATCGCGAATCAGCAACATATAAAATCTAGGTCGGATCAACGAAATCGAGCGGATGCGCTGGGAATTCGCTGATCACCGAGTCAGCAATACAAACGGGGCAATGACACCTGTGAGGCGTCGACCCTCAAAGAATATTCAGCGAATTCCTCCAGCGCCACAATATAAAAGCACGGGCAAATCGCCCGGCATCATCTTTTGATCAAACCATTTAGGCCGTCACTTTCAAAAACCTGCTGTACCTAAGCTAATAAATCTCTTGTCTTCACTTGAACACCGGTGAATACTAATTCTTCAATCGCTCCCGCACCCACGACATCCCGCAAAAACAACAAGTGCTAACAGTGGCACAACCATATCGTGGGTAAAGTAAAGGGTTTATTTGTTGTGGTTTTGTCTGAAGTGAAAAGCAGCGAGGTAAAGAAACTAGGAAAATAAGGACTAGGTTTGAAGTTAGAATGTTTGGAGTTAGAATGTTTGCAATTAGAATGTTTGGGATTAGAATGTTTGGAATTAGAATGTTTGGAATTAGAATGTTTGCAGTTAGGATGTTTGCTCAGTGTATGCCGGACGTTGCATAGACGCGAGGGCAGTCTAGCGTTCACATCATAGCGTATAATATATAAGAGAAGAAGGAAAAAATAAGGGCCAATCTGAGAGAAGCAGGTCGGCACGTCACAGAAGCTATTGATAAAATCGCTGAATCCGCAGGACAGAAACTTTGGGCAGGATTCATCAAACTCGGCTCAGAAAGCGCAGGAGTACTAGTGTCACGTTCCAGGTTGCGATCTGGAAGAGACACGCCGTTCAAAGACGCAGGGCTGCTGCGCTAAGAACTAAAGGGGTATTTTCGATATTTTATAGAGGGCTATTTGTTATTGCACAAATGATAAGTCCTTTCTGAATCGGGAAAGGTGTCCCAGAGTAATTTATTCAGTGACTTGGTCTCCTTAGGGAATCGGACAGTAGGAAGTCGGATAGGGGTCAAAGAGGATGGAAAGGTAGGAAGAAGGAAAGGAGATCCTTAGGGGCAACGTAAATGATTCGCCACGCCAAGGAGGAATGAAAGGTAAGAAGGAGGAAAGGAAATCCTTAGGGGCAACGTAAATGATTCGCCACGCCAAGGAGGAAAGAAAGGTAGGAAGAAGGAAAGGAAATCCTTAGGGGCAACGTAAATGATTCGCCACGCCAAGGAGGAATGAAAGGTAAGAAGGAGGAAGGAAATCCTTAGGGGCAACGTAAATGATTCGCCACGCCAAGGAGGAAAGAATGGTAGGAAGAAGGAAAGGAAATCCTTAGGGGCAACGTAAATGATTCGCCACGCCAAGGAGGAATGAAAGGTAAGAAGGAAGAAAGGAAATCCTTAGGGGCAACGTAAATGATCCGCCACGCCAAGGAGGAAAGAAAGGTAGAAAGAAGGAAAGGAAATCCTTAGGGGCAACGTAAATGATTCGCCACGCCAAGGAGGAAATAAAGGTAGGAAGAAGGAAAGGAAATCCTTAGGGGCAACGTAAATGATTCGCCACGCCAAGGAGGAATGAAAGGTAAGAAGGGGGAAAGGAAATCCTTAGGGGCAACGTAAATGATTCGCCACGCCAAGGAGGAAAGAAAGGTAGGAAGAAGGAAAGGAAATCCTTAGGGGCAACGTAAATGATTCGCCACGCCAAGGAGGAAAGAAAGGTCGGAAGAAGGAAAGGAAATCCTTAGGGGCAACATAAATGATTCGCCACGCCAAGGAGGAATGAAATCCTTAGGGGCAACGTAAATGATTCGCCACGCCAAGGAGGAAAGAAAGGTAGGAAGAAGGAAAGGAAATCCTTAGGGGCAACGTAAATGATTCGCCACGCCAAGGAGGAATGAAATCCTTAGGGGCAACGTAAATGATTCGCCACGCCATGGAGGAAAGAAAGGTAGGAATGAGAGGAAAGGAAAAGGAAATTAACGGAAGGAGAGTATGTCCCGGTCACACAAGTTTCACTCTTAGGATGCAATATTCGCGTAGTTACGCGGGTAAAATATTATATGCTATTAGGAGAGATAGAGCTCGCTATGTTGACAATGATTATAAAAAAACTCACGATATCATGGGGCGAAATACGTCCTGTCGACTGAATGCAAGGGTTCACCAGCGCGTGATGACTTCCTAGATGAATTCGGCCTGAACGTCCCACAGTTCCTCGGTAGATAAGTCGAAATACTGCTCGATACACTCCGGGCACTGGGCTGCAGGCTGAACAACTGATATTCTTGAGGTGCAGTTGGTGCAGATGGAAATGCGTAGCGATGTTTCGTACGAGCACATGTCGTGCCAGCCTCCCGGCTGGTATTCTTGTATCCGATCTGGGGCAAGATAAGTATAGCAATCGCTGCAGAGACGGGAACCCCAATTGTTCAGGTTAATGACCTCGGCAGCGATCTTAGAACAACATAGGTTCAGCAACGGCTGGTATGTGACTGGGTAATCTATGGGTAAGACACCATCCCAGGGACCTTGGGACTCTTCGTCCTCTAGTTCTTCTTCCCACGTTTCGTAGGGGATCTTCATTCAATCGGAGAAATCGTAGAGTAACACGAAGGAAGGTTTTCAATTCAGATTGTAGAGCAGTATGTTAATCACAAGTGGTTTATTCACTATCGACAGATCGTTGTTCACTTATTCGTAAAATACTTGTTTGACATTCGTAGCTTAAGTAACATCCGAAAGTAATTTACTGGACTACCGAGAGGTAGAACGAAGTATCGATGCTCACTGTCGCGAAGCTGTTGGACGACTGAGCGACAACTAAGTTCCTTAGTGAATTATCTGAATTTAATCGAGCAAATATTCTATGTTCTTATTGAAGTAAATGAATTAAATACCGATCGAATCGGAGGCGTTGTCCAGCAGCAGGCGGAGCAAATCACTGATCTGAACTGATCGTTGAACTGATGCACTGATGAAACGTTGAACGGAAATGCACTGATGGAACTGAATACTGAATAGCTCCTCTGGTGGTGCTGGCTTATTTATAGTACGCTTCAGTGGTTCTCCGTTGGCAGGTGTTCTCAATCGGCAGGGGTTCTCAATTGGCAGGGGTTCTCAAACGGCAGTGGATCTCAAACGGCAGGGGTTCTCAAACGGCAGGGGTTCTCAACTGTCAGTGTTTCTCAACTGGCAGTGGTTATCTATTAACTCTTAAACTGGGTTTTAATTATTAGTAGACATTAATTATATAATTTTTGTGTTTCAGATCCATGGTACTGTATGTTAAACGGGTTTTTAGGAATATTATCCTCGTATAGTGAGGGACTCGAGAGGTCGCGAATATGGACAACTTCCTTGTATGTTTAATGAATTTAAGGGACGCAAAAAGGGGATGCTTCCTCGTGTTGTTACGTATGGATAATACTCTCTTACGCTCCGCTCGCACGCATCGTTCGCTCTCGCGTAAGAACGGAAGACGCCTAAGGATTTAGGTCGACACCACACGACGGTTAACCCTTTTAGAATCGACCAACTGCATCGCGACCGATTAGGTACATTCGTGACCTGACGAAGACTCTGCGCTCTTACCTTTTATGGAGGTTCCTAATTAGCCCCTCCATACATTTCGGGACTATACAGGGTGTCTCTTAACTCCTGTCCTTCCCGGAAATGGGGGGTAGCTGGGGTGATTCTGAACAACTTTTTCCTTGACCAACATGTGGTTTGCAGCTTCATTTTTAAGTTATTAACGAAAAACACTGGCCAATGAGAGCGCTCGCCAGGCGGCCGATGGCGCGCGCTCAGGCACGAACCTATCAGCTATCGCGATGGGGGGGCATCGAGGGTACCGACGGAAGCGTGCGGAAAATGTTACATCGTCATAACTAAGAATAATGTGGAATAATTTGTTATTCATGAATAACAAATAAACTAATAAGTCGTTTAAGAACAGTGTCCGATACGTTCATTCATTATCCGAAAGGAATAAACTGTTTTATTACTTATTGAAACAATATCTTTTTAACAGCACGTTTTCAGGTGAATAAATTATGTTTTCAGAAAAACGATTTGCACAACTAATGTTAGAAAAAGCTAGTTAAACTTACCCATTCGTCCACGAATTAACTTGCTTAACGTGTGCGAATCCTGACCGAGGCAACGTTCAACAGCTGATGTTACGGCTGGGTTAGTATCCTTGCATGATCACTTCACTTCACGATAACTTCACTTCACGGTCACTTGCACTTGCTACTGTGAAATTTGGGTATAGTTAAAAACAATTTATTCTTCGTACGTTTAAACATTTAGTAATATTCTGCGGTTGCACGATTCACGTTTCTCGTTCGGTTAGCAGAACGACTCTGCCAGCTGAAACATTCGCACTCGCTTCCACACGCACACGCACACACACTGTCTCCAAATTTAGTGGAAATCGGCGGCAGATACCGATCACACAGGGCAGCATCGGCCCCTGCGTAGTGTGCGTCGCAGTGTAAGCGTTGGCACTACAATGTTATCCACAATTAAAGAACATGTGCGTGTGCGTGTGGAATCGAGTGCGACGTTTTAGCTGGCGGAGTCGTTCTGCTAGCCGAACGGACAACATGAATCGTAAAAACGCAAACTATTACGAAATGTTTAAACGTAAGAAAAATAAATCGGTTTCAAATATTCCCACATTTCACAGTGGCAAGTGATAGTATCCGTGAAGTTAAGTGATCTTGAAGTGAATTCACCGTGAGTGTAGTGAGTTCACCGACCCGGCCGGTGTCATCAGCTGTTGAGCGTTGCCTAGGTCAGGATTCGCACAATGTTTACCAGATTAATTCGTAGAGGAATGGGTAAGTTAACCAGCTTTTTCTAACATTAGTTCTGCAAATCGTTTTTCTTGAAACATAATTTATCCACCTAAAAACGTGCTGTTAAATAAAATATTTTTTTCATAAGTAATAAAACAGTTTATTCCTTTCGGATAAA
Organism: Nomada ferruginata; assembly: GCA_963583965.1. NCBI lineage: Eukaryota > Metazoa > Arthropoda > Insecta > Hymenoptera > Apidae > Nomada > Nomada ferruginata. The sequence continues at coordinate 5,591,887 of OY757218.1, forward strand.
GAATAAACGTATCGAACACGGTTATTAAACGACTTATTAGTTTCACAAGTATAAACGAATTATTCCACATTATTCTTAATTAAGACGATGTAACATTTGCCGCACGCTTCCGTCGGTGCCCTCGACGCCCCCCCATCGCGATAGCTGATAGGTTCGTGCCTGAGCGCGCGCCATCGGCCGCGTGGCGGGCGCTCTCATTGGCCAGTGTTTTTCGTTAATAACTTAAAAATGAAGCTGCAAACCACATGTTGGTCAAGGAAAAAGTTGTTCAGAATCACCCCAGCTACCCCCCATTTCCGGGAAGGACAGGAGTTAAGAGACACCCTGTATAAACCCTCCGTTTCTAATCATCTTCGGTTCATAACTACACAGCTACGCACATAGTCACGTCGCGTTACGCTTGTACAGAGTCGGTTGCATTTCAACGAGAGTTGGGCTTACGGCACCAATCAGATAAAGTTAACCCGTTAGAATCCGCATAGTCCGGTTGAAGTTCTTTCGGCATACTTTGTAACCGATCTCAGGCCCCGCATCGCCAGTGCGTCAACACCGTGCAGCTTAGGTAATAATTCACACAGTATTTAACTATATCGCGACAATTACACTTGTACCAACAACTGGTTGCAATCTAAACTTATAAACTGTTCACCATTAAATCGAGTAGATTCGTTAAAACCTATCTTTACTCCGTAATCCTATATATTAGTAGTAACGTCCCACAGATACAACTTAACCGCTCGAGTTGTATCGATTATTTATTTACGAGTCAAACTAACTTTTCCTGCGTCTTCCTGATTTCGCATCAGGTTCGTTCGCACGCCTTATCCAAAACAAGATAGCTACTCCAACCTAGTGGCTCCCGGATTTCGCATCGGGTTCGTCCACGAAACCTAACCCATCCTACAGCTCCCTGGTTTCGAACCAGGTTCGTCTGTATCCTATGGCTCCCTGATTTCGCATCAGGTTCGTCCGTACGTTTACCAAACCTCCGAACAGCTCCTTGGTTTCGCACCGGGTTCGTCTGTGAATAAGCCAACCTCCTGCAGCTCCCCGGTTTCGCACCGGGTTCGTTTGCGCACTCTTTCCTAGTGGCTCCCCGATTTCGCATCGGGTTCATCCACGACGTTTCACCCTCCTGCAGCTCCCTGGTTTCGTACCAGGTTCGTCCGCGCTTGATTCTATTCCTGAGGCTCCCCGATTTCGCATCGGGTTCGTCCTCGCATACATCAATCCCAGCGGCTCCCTGATTTCGCATCAGGTTCGTCCGTGCACCTTACTAATAAATTCTCAACCATATTCCTTGGGTAATATAAACATCGCCGGTCTAGGCGTTGCCCGCAGCCCTGGCTCGTAACAAACTGGTGACAGCGGTGGGATACTGCTAATTTGGAATTACCGTAAATTTTGGTTTTTAAAAAATACGTTCTATTACTCGTAGGTGAACATTTTACAATATACTAGTTTTGTCTAGTTAGTTACTTTAGTAATTTTCAAAATGGCAAATCCACAAGCGAACGTCTCTGCTAGTGAGATCCTGAACTTGACAGCTTCGATTGCTAATACAATGACACTCTTAACGCAACGGACGTGTATGCAGAATATCACTTTGTCCATTCCGACTTTTGACGGAGAAAAGCCATCGTTGACGCACTTTGCACAACATGTAGAAAACGGGTTAACTTTGATTCCTGAGGGTACGGAAGCGGAGTATCTTGCCATTGTTTTAACTAAACTCATCGGTCCAGCACGTAGATGCACGATAGAGCATAAATTCGACTCTGTTAAGGCATTAATGAAACACTTAAAAAAGAGATTCGCGCCTGGTGGAGATTTGTCGTATTTTCAAGTTGAAATCGCGAAACTACGTATTCGCGAAGGTGAAAGTATTCGACGATACGTCGACAGAACGAGTCATCTTGTTTATTGTACGCGCGGAGCTATCCGGGAAAGATATCTGGATCACGCTGAAGAATTCGTCAAAGAAATGGAGAAGGACGTCAAAGAAAACTTCATCGATGGTTTACCGGATCGAATTTCCTGGAAAGTGTCGGCACAACTTCAAGATTCGGAAACGCTTGAACAGGCTTACGACGCCGTGCTGCATATTGACAGGAAGTTAAGTAATTGACAACGGTCGCCATCCAGAGAATCACCTTCTAGATGGTCACGCCGAGATCGTTATGATCGGGATTATCGTAATCACGACCGCGAAGTATCGTATCCACTGTCTCCGAACAGATATGATCGGTTCAGGGAACGACCAACAAGAACATCTGAATTTGAAGAGGAACGAGAGAGGCAAGGACGTACGACGGCCTGGACTTTACGACAAAGGACCCCCTCGAGATCCCCTTCTAATCATCGCGATTCATCAGTAGATGATCGAGATAAAAAAAATTCAATTCTTAAGAATCCTGACAAAAATCGTAAGTCTGATTTATATTGTTGGCATTGTGGCATTGCTGGACATGACGGGAAGTCATGTAGGAATCGTCCGCGCAGTCCGCATTATCGCCGGGATTCACGGGATTCATCCGTTGAATCAAGCAATACTTTAAACTTCAATCGCGCTCAACGTACAGGCGACACGATGAGCGGAAACGAGGAAGATCGCCGAAGGAAAATCCGATTCAGCGACGAGAAGAAAGAAGACTCATCAAGGAAGCACCTGCACCAAGAATCAAGATCAAGGTACCGGAATTGGAATCAGGAACGGGAGAATTCTTAATTGATGGTGGAGCAGCTGTTAATCTGGTGGTTATCCATCGACGTACTCGAAAAAACAGCAGAAATAATTTCAAGAGAAGAAATTGAGTTGACAGGACTCACTACAACGCCGATTCACACCCCTGGAACTACAATTTTACACATCCACGGATCTCCAGCATTTTTCTATGTGGTGAAAAATCTTGCAATAGACGCAGATGGACTTATCGGAAGCCCGTTTTTAAAACAGGAAGAAGCTGAAATTTCCTACTATCATGGAACCTTAACATTAAAAAATAAACCGATCCGACCATTACGTTTTTCAAATTATCAAGATTTACCTCAACAAATTAAAGAGCCGCAGACAGCTACAAAATATTGTATCAAACCTAGAACATCGCAACAGATTGCTGTAAGAGTAGCAAATGTGAAGATGAAGGAAGGATATTTACCACGCATAAAAACCCACGAACATCTTTACATAGGGGAAGCAGTCGTGACCAACAACGACGGAAAGTGTCACGTTATGGCGATAAACACCAGTGAAGAAGCAATTGAAGTAGAGATAGAGCCTCAGTTATTGGAGCCCTATGATATCTTGAGTTCATCAGGTGAAGATTCTTACCCAGAAACCGAGCACCCGTCGAGCTTCAAGATTAGGAAGGACAGGATACATGGAATTCTTCAAACTCTCAATTTAAACCATTTAAATAAGGAGGAACGGAATTTCGTGACAGATTTAGTGGAAGAATTTCCTGATCGATTTTTCCTTCCAGGAGATAAACTCGGGAAGGCTCGTGACTTTAATCATTCTATTCATACAACTAATGATATTCCAATTAGTACCAGGCAATATCGTTATCCGCCTGTACATCAAAAAGAAATTCAAAAACAGATCAGTACTATGCTATCTGCAGGCATAATTGATCACTCTAAATCTCCGTATAATTCACCATTATGGATTGTTCCAAAGAAAGCAGACGCACAGGGAGTTAAACGCTGGCGTTTGGTAATAGATTTCCGTGCACTCAACGAAAAAACAATTTCCGATAAATACCCATTACCTCAAATCACGGAAATTTTAGACCGATTAGGAGGAGCTAAATACTTATCAGTTTTTGATCTCGCATGTGGTTTTCATCAGATAGCAATGGATCCGAAAGATAAACCGAAAACTGCTTTTACAACCCCGAATGGACATTACGAATTTTCTCGAATGCCTTTCGGATTGAAGAACGCACCACCCACTTTTCAACGCCTTATGGAAAAAGTACTCACTGGACTTCAAGGGACAGATCTTTTTGTTTATTTGGACGACATAGTAGTATACGCTTCATCGTTACAAGAACACAACATTAAAGTTAAAAAATTATTGTACCGCCTTAAAGCTCATGGATTAACCCTTCAGACCAATAAATGTGAATTTCTACGGAAGGAAGTTGCATACCTCGGACACATTATATCAAAAGACGGAGTCAGACCTGACCCTAGGAAATTAAAATCCGTTCAGGATTTTCCTACACCTACTACACAGAAGAATATTCAACAATTCCTAGGACTTGTGGGATATTACCGAAGATTCGTACCTAATTTCACCTTAATAGCAAAACCTCTAATTAACCTGTTAGGGAAAGGTATCAAATTCAAGTGGACAGAAGAACAAGATCAAGCCTTCAACAATTACGCAGCGAATTGTGCCAGCAACCCATTCTACAATATCCAGATTTTGATAAAACATTCATCGTTACAACAGATGCATCCGAATATGCAATTGGAGCCGTGCTCAGTCAAGGGGAGATAGGAAATGATCTACGGATTGCGTACGCGTCCCGCAGCTTAAATAAACCTGAGAAAAATTATTCAGCTACAGAAAAGGAATGTTTAGCAATGGTTTACGCCGTAAGATACTTCAGGCCTTACATTTATGGAACTAAATTCACACTCGTTACAGATCATAGACCGTTAGTTTGGTTACATCCTGTTAAAGATCCGACTTCTAGACTCATGAAATGGAAACTGAGACTCTTAGAATACGAGTATCAAGTCGTTCATAAAGCCGGAAAAACGAATAAAAACGCAGACGCTTTGTCGCGTAACCCCGTATCAGTTTGTTTACCATTGATGCCACGAGAATGCAGAGATTCCGAATTCAAAATACAGATACCTAAAATAGATCCTAATACTGATTCAATTGGACAACGTGTTAGACAGTCGCGACGAGATAGAGAAACCCGACCCAAGTGTCGGGATAGCAGCAGCTCCGACGAAACAGAACAGGCCGCATATGGAAAGGTCCAACATTCGCCGATTATAGACAGAAATCGATCGTTTCCGAGCCTGTCTCAGAAGATATCGATGCCACATGAGCGCCTGGAAACTATAAACAGTTTTGTACCAGCAGCAAATTCTACTCGAATTTTGCCTTCACACGAAGACCAGACCCTACACGACGATTCATTATCTTCTGGAGAACCACTCGAAGACACTGTAATAAAGAATACAAATAATGGTCGCCAGGACTTGTTTAGTACACCGCAAGGGTTGACACCAATGCCAAGTGTAGTTTTACAAGCCCCAGCAAACCAGCTACCTGCAAAGACCCTTGCCGAAGCAAGTGTTATACGATCACCCGATAACGGTTCGACTCGACATGATTTGCTGGACTATACGCTCGACCCTTATCCATTCATCGCCTCGGATTTGGAAGAAACGTCTGATGAAGATGATCTGGAGGAGGCGATATCTGCACAGCTGCATAAAATTACTGTCTCACCGAACACCCTCACAGCTGAAGAAGGACACTGTGTACATTTTATATCTGCCGACTGTAATTTACAAACCAACGTTGGAAAACTGTTAGTGGACACCGACACAATAAATAAACAAGAACTTCTCGCAAAACGACCAGAAAAAGGACATATAGTAACTTTGGATAATGGATTGTATAAATCATTCAGCATAGTAGTCTCCGACAATTTTTACGATAACGTTAAAAAATCAGACGTTCTCACGGGTTTGAAAATTCTTAGAGACACCTTAAGTCAACAACATATCAAATCATTCCGAATATCAGCAACTGGAGATTTCCATAAACTACCGGTCAACGAATTGTTCAAGATGTTAAAGAAGTTTTCACTGGAACAGCACAGCAAATTATTGTTTGCAATTGTATCATCACTACACCATCCATAGAAGACAGAGAAGAAATAATCCGCGAAGCTCATGATAGTTTAATTGGAGGACACAAAGGAATCACGAAGACTTATAAACGCATCCGATCGAAATTCCATTGGCCGCAAATGCGCAACGAAATTCAAAATTACATACGAAGATGTCAAAGTTGCCAAGAACAAAAATTAGTTCGAGCAAAAACTCGTCAGCCAATGTTAATTACCGACACACCTATGGGACCATTTGATAAAATAGCTTTAGATACAGTAGGACCTTTGCCAATCACACCTAGTGGAAATAGATACATTCTCACTATGCAAGATAATTTAACTAAATATTGCATGGCAGTAGCAATACCGAATATTCGAGCTGCTACTATTGCGGATGCTTTTGCAAGATATTTCATCGCAATCTATGGTACACCTCGCGCAATATTGACAGACAAAGGAACTAGTTTCATTGGAAACCTCATGACAAATTTGTCCGAAATATTTAAAATCAAGCAAATTACAACTTCGGGATACCGACCGCAAACCAACGGATCATTGGAGCGAAGCCACATCGTACTCACCGAATACCTCAAGCATTACATGGATAGTTATGAAGATTGGGATTTATTAATACCCTTTGCAATGTTTTCTTACAACACATCTGTACATGAAGCAACAAATTTCACTCCATACGAATTAATTTTTGGAAAACCAGCCCGAGAACCAAGTTCATTTTCAACTGATGAAAAATTAGAATCATACGGAGATTACTTAACAGAATTAATTACACATATGACCAACATCCGTAATCTAGCCTCAGATAATTTAGACAAAGCAAAAGTCCGATCGAAAGGTTATTACGATCTACGCGCAAAACCAGCAACATTTAATGTAGGCGACTCCGTTTACGTACTCTTGGAACCACGTATCAACAAATTCGATCCACATTACATTGGGCCGTACGAGATAGTAGACGTAACAGACCTGAATAACGTAGTACTACAGAGAAACAATAAATTGTTTACAAAACATCAAGATAAATTAAAACACGCTTATTCTTCGTCCACAGTTTGAAATCAATCATGATTTTCGCTTGCTTGCTCCTGTTGCCACTCGCTGTCCTTAGCGATAGCCCGGCTGTAACACCGATTGGACAAAATACGGGACTTTTTTACGAAAAGTTATCCGAGATAAGGACCTTTCACTCGCAATGGCGTTTGGTTACGTCCCTGGATGTAAACAGATACCTTAGCCGTGCACCACATGTGAAGGAACACATACTGTTAATGAACCAGCTTTGCGACCGTCATGAATCCGTTAACTGTCTCAGCAAGGAATTAGGACCTCGTTTAATCAAGAAAGAAGAAAGTACGGAACATTACAGCGAATTGATTCGTGCCGCAATAGGCGACACTTCACGCTATGGGACATCATCTCCACGACGCAGCGTTCCATTTGGTTTCGTTGGCACTATCAGCAAAATATTATTCGGAACATTGACACAGGAAGATGCAGATTATTACAACAACGAGTTAAATAAAGTCTATAAGGATCAACGAGAAATCACTGAGCTAATAGCGAACCAAACGCATATTATCAAAGGGGAGTTCTCGGTTACACATGCAAGATTGGTTAATTTAACGAAAACTATATCACAAATGACTAAAATATTAGCAACTCATTCCGTCGCATTACATGAAGCACAGTCGGACATTGGTAAAATACGTTTCGAAGCAGCAATAAGGGATTCCGTAATAGAGATTGAAAGAGCAGTAGATGATTATAGCACAAATCTGTTGTTATTAATAGACGCAATATTATTAGCGAAACAAGGAATTTTACATCCCGCTATTCTTTCACCTGAACAGTTGTTAATCTCTGCCTATAAAATTAAGCAAACACTAGCGTATGAGTTTCCTTTATCGCCGGAGGAATTACTCGCCGAACAGGTCGAAAAAATAACGAACCTTAACGTGATTTTCACAAAAGGCAGAATACTTTTCGAACTTACCATACCTCTGTTAGAACGGAAATCGTACAAACTGTATAAAATATATCCTTGTCCATCGACACACAAACTTCAAGAAAAAGATGTAATTTCATATATCCAACCACGAATTTAGTACATTGCGGTATCTTCAGACGAACAGGAGTATTTTACACCGACTGAAGAATACCTGAAGTCTTGCCGTTTTTACCATGGTCAATTCATTGGACCAACTACTCTACCACTGTACCAAACAGACAGACAATCAATTTGCGAGTCTACATTGCTGTTGAACCCCGCCTCGATTAGCTGGAGTACCTGTGACATTAAAGTGTCCCCATTTTTAAAACCATACTGGCAGACGTTACATGCACCAGCCACCTGGCTCTATTTTATGCCAGAAAGCAAAAAGGCGCAAATTTACTGTAAAGGAAAGAAACAAGAAGCACGTAATATTTACGCTTTGGGAGTATTCAGACTGGACCCAGGGTGTCAGGCAATAATAGATTCAGTACAATTAAAATCATTGGCAACCATTGGAACATCACAGAACGTCGAATACTATCCTTCTGAATCGTACAACCTTTCAATCATAATACCAGAGGTTGTCGAACATCATTTCGAAGCTCTGGAATTGAACGAGAGTAACACCGCTCGTTGGGACGACCTCCCGGCGGCATTATCACTTTCTGAAATAGAACAGCGAGCAAGAAATTTGGCGACCCATCAAAGATCATTAAGATATCTTGAAACTACAATTTTCTCCTCCTCTGGAGCCATATTAATTGTTCTAATTATCCTGGGTGTCTTTTTGTTTATTAAATCTAAATGTCATCAAGCCCCCATCGAAAATTATCTTTCAAAGGACAACAACGAATTGATAATAAATGTTCCCGGTCCATCAATTCCACCTAAAGAAGGAAGGATTTTCAAGCCAAGTGCAACTGTCTTCTAAGGAGACAAGGACATCCGAGAGTCACGCCTCCTTTAAAACAGAGTGGGGGTGCGTTAAGGGTTTCTGCCCTATATAAGCAGAGCCTTCAAACCTTTGACTCATTATTAAGTCGCATCAATGCACCAGAGCACTTCAACACAAACAGAACCAGACGAAGGAACGAGAACAATTGCAGTACAAACCGGACATCACGGAACTTGGCAACCTCAGGCACGACTAGGACTCGTACTTAGTGCAAACCTATTCAAGCAGACTACAACTGGACAAGTTGCAAAGGGCCGGAAATCCTCAACACGAGCAATTAAAAATTGTTCCATTTCAACACAAACAGTTGAAAAGGGGTCAAGGAAGCAGGCCTTAGACCAGCTCGTGTTGAAGGAAATCACGGACAATAACATCCGCAACTGGACACCCGGCGAGGAACTCGAAACGGAATCATACGCAACACCTGCATCCAGGACTTTGGACCAGTCGCGGCATGCCGGGTGGTGCACATCGAGGACCCGATGACATTCTGGGTCACAATCGAGGAGTTTCGCAACACCGCGCTGACATTTGCAATAGCTATGAATCGGTTTATGGCAACACGGGAGCAGTTCCACATGCCGCTGGAAGATTGCGTAAGGCCTGGGAAGTTTGTAGCGGTTCAGAAGCCAACGGGAGTTTGGCGTCGAGGAGAGGTCCGTCAAGCGGGGCAGAAATTTTGTGCAGTGTTCCTGGGGGACCACGGCAGAATGGTCAGGTGTGACTACTCTCAAATAAGATCCCTGCCGCCCAGGTTCCAGGTTCTGCCCTGGCAGGCTGTCAGGATCCTGCTCCGTGGCGTCCGACTTCGAACGGAGGCTCCCGAGGCCATGGAGATTGCGGAGCTGGCAGTAAATAAAAGGAGGGGCCGTCTCACCAACGTCCAGAGGACACTGGATGGTATTACCGCTGACTTACTTTTGGACAGTCTACCTGGTCAACCCCCTTGCAACATCGCCCAAGGCTGGATGGAGCTGGGTTTCGTTACTTCAACCACCAGCTGAAGTGGACCCGCAATAAGCACAATAGCGTTAAGTACACAAAACACATACACTACACCCGACAATTTCCACACCTTTAAATTGTGGATAAATCTATAACCGTTTTCCTTTCTTTGAAAAAGCATCACGCAAAAACGCGATGTTTTATCTCGGGGGGGGGGGGAGATGTTACGTATGGATAATACTCTCTTACGCTCCGCTCGCACGCATCGTTCGCTCTCGCGTAAGAACGGAAGACGCCTAAGGATTTAGCTCGATACCACACGACGGTTAACCCTTTTAGAATCGACCAACTGCATCGCGACCGATTAGGTACATTCGTGACCTGACGAAGAATCTGCGCTCTTACCTTTTATGGAGGTTCCTAATTAGCCCCTCCATACATTTCGGGACTATATAAACCCTCCGTTTCTAATCATCTTCGGTTCATAACCACACAGCTACGCGCATAGTCACGTCGCGTTACGCTTGTACAGAGTCGGTTGCATTTCAACGAGAATTGGGCTTTCGGCACCAATCAGATAAAGTTAACCCGTTAGAATCCGCATAATCCGGTTGAAGTTCTTTCGGCATACTTTGTAACCGATCTCAGGCCCCGCATCGCCAGTGCGTCAACACCGTGCAGCTTAGGTAATAATTCACACACTATTTAACCATATCGCGACAATTACACTTGTACAAACAACTGGTTGCAATATAAACTTATAAACTGTTCACCATTAAATCGAGTAGATTCGTTAAAACCTATCTTTACTCCGTAATCCTTTATATTAGTAGTAACGTCCCACAGATACAACTTAACCGCTCGAGTTGTATCGATTATTTATTTACGAGTCAAACTAACTTTTCCTGCGACTCCCTGATTTCGCATCAGGTTCGTTCGCACGCCTTATCCAAAACAAGGTAACTACTCCAACCTAGTGGCTCCCCGATTTCGCATCCGGTTCGTCCACGAAACCTAACCCATCATACAGCTCCCTGGTTTCGAACCAGGTTCGTCTGTATCCTACGGCTCCCTGATTTCGCATCAGGTTCGTCCGTACGTTTACCAAACCTCCGAACAGCTCCCTAGTTTCGCACCGGGTTCGTCTGTGAATAAACCAACCTCCTGCAGCTCCCCGGTTTCGCACCGGGTTCGTCTGCGCACTCTTTCCTAGTGGCTCCCCGATTACGCATCGGGTTCGTCCACGACGTTTCACCCTCTTGCGGCTCCCTGGATTCGCACCAGGTTCGTCCGCGCTTGATTCTATTCCTGAGGCTTCCCGATTTCGCATCGGGTTCGTCAGTGCACCTTACTAATAAATTCTCAACCATATTCCTTGGGTAATATAAACATCGCCGGTCTAGGCGTTGCCCACAGCCCTGGCTCGTAACAGTGTAGTGAGGGATACTCTCGGGACGCGAAAGGGGATGCTTCCTCGTGTAGTGAGGGATACTCTCGGGACGCGAAAGGGGACTAATATTGTTAGAACATATCGTGGGATAAGTAAAGGGTTTATTTGTTGTGGTTTTGTTTGAAGTGAAAAGGAGCGAGGTAAAGAAACTAGGAAAATAAGGACGAGGTTTCAAGTTAGAATGTTTGGAGTTAGAATGTTTGCAATTAGAATGATTGCAATTAGAATGTTTGGGATTAGAATGTTTGGAATTAGAATGTTTGGAATTAGAATGTTTGGAATTAGAATGTTTGCAGTTAGGATGTTTGCTCAGTGTATGCCGGACGTTGCATAGCCGTGAGGGCAGTCTGGCGTTCACATCATTGCGTTTAATATATAAGAGAAGAAAGAAAAAATAAAGGCCGATCTGAGAGAAGCAGGTCGGCACGTCACAGAAGCTATTGATAAACTCGCTGAATAAGCAGGACAGAAACTTTGGGCAGGATTCATCAAATTCGGCTCAGTAAGCGCAGGAGTACTAGTGTCACGTTCCAGGTTGCGATCTGGAAGAGACACGCCGTTCAAAGACGCAGGGTTGCTGCGCTAAGTACTGAAGGGGGATTTTCGATAATTTATAGAGGGCTATTTGTTATTGCACAAATGATAAGTCCTTTCTGAATCAGGAAAGGTGTCCCAGAGTGATTTATTCAGTGACTTGGTCTCCTTAGGGATTCGGACAGTAGGAAGTCGGATAGGGGTCAAAGAGGATGGAAAGGTAGGAAGAAGGAAAGGAGATCCTTAGCGGCAACGTAAATGATTCGCCACGCCAAGGAGGAAAGAAAGGTAGGAAGAAGGAAAGGAAATCCTTAGGGGCAACGTAAATGATTCGCCACGCCAAGGAGGAAAGAAAGGTAGGAAGAAGGAAAGGAAATCCTTAGGGGCAACGTAAATGATTCGCCACGCCAAGGAGGAATGAAAGGTAAGAAGGAGGAAGGAAATCCTTAGGGGCAACGTAAATGATTCGCCACGCCAAAGAGGAAAGAAAGGTAGGAAGAGGGAAAGGAAATCCTTAGGGGCAACGTAAATGATTCGCCACGCCAAGGAGGAAAGAAAGGTAGGAAGAAGGAAAGGAAATCCTTAGGGGCAACGTAAATGATTCGCCACGCCAAGGAGGAATGAAAGGTAAGAAGGAGGAAGGAAATCCTTAGGGGCAACGTAAATGATTCGCCACGCCAAAGAGGAAAGAAAGGTAGGAAGAGGGAAAGGAAATCCTTAGGGGCAACGTAAATGATTCGCCACGCCAAGGAGGAAAGAAAGGTAGGAAGAAGGAAAGGAAATCCTTAGGGGCAACGTAAATGATTCGCCACGCCAAGGAGGAAAGAAAGGTAGGAAGAAGGAAAGGAAACCCTTAGGGGCAACGTAAATGATTCGCCACGCCAAGGAGGAAAGAAAGGTAGGAAGAAGGAAAGGAAATCCTTAGGGGCAACGTAAATGATTCGCCACGCCAAGGAGGAATGAAAGGTAAGAAGGAGGAAGGAAATCCTTAGGGGCAACGTAAATGATTCGCACGCCAAGGAGGAATGAAAGGTAGGAAGAAGGAAAGGAAATCCTTAGGGGTAACGTAAATGATACGCCACGCCAAGGAGGAATGAAAGGTAAGAAGGAGGAAGGAAATCCTTAGGGGCAACCTAAATGATTCGCCACGCCAAGGAGGATAGAAAGGCAGGAAGAAGGAAAGGAAATCCTTAGGGGCAACGTAAATGATTCGCCACGCCAAGGAGGAAAGAAAGGTCGGAAGAAGGAAAGGAAATCCTTAGGGGCAACGTAAATGATTCGCCACGCCAAGGAGGAATGAAAGGTAGGAAGAAGGAAAGGAAAAGGAAATTAACGGAAGGGGAGTATGTCCCGGTCACACAAGTTTCACACTTAGGATGCAATATTCGCGTAGTTACGCGGGTAAAATATTATATGCTATTAGAAGAGATAGAGCTCGCTATGTTGACAATGATTATAACAAAACTCACGATATCATGGGGCGAAATACGTCCTGTCGACTGAATGCAAGGGTTCACCAGCGCGTGATGACTTCCTTGATGAATTCGGCCTGAACGTCCCACAGTTCCTCGGTAGATAAGTGAAAATACTGCTCGATACACTCCGGGCACTGGGCTGCAGGCTGAACAACTGATATTCTTGAGGTGCAGTTGGTGCAGATGGAAATGTGTAGCGATGTTTCGTACGAGCACACGTCGTGCCAGCCTCCCGGCTGGTATTCTTGTATCCGGTCTGGGGCAAGATAAGTATAGCAATCGCTGTAGAGACGGGAACCCCAATTGTTCACGTTAATGGACTCGGCAGCGATCTTAGAACAACATATGTTCAGCAACGGCTGGTATGTGACTGGGTAATCTATGGGTAAGACACCGTCCCAGGGACCTTGAAACTCTTCGTCCTCTAGTTCTTCTTCCCACGTTTCGTAGGGGATCTTCATTCAATCGGAGAAATCGTAGAGTAACACGAAGGAAGGTTTTCAATTCAGATTGTAGAGCAGTATGTTAATCACAAGTGGTTTATTCACTATCGACAGATCGTTGTTCACTTATTCGTAAAATACTTGTTTGACATTCGTAGCTTAAGTAATATCCGAAAGTAATTTACTGGACTACCGAGAGGTAGAACGAAGTATCGATGTTCACTGTCGCGAAGCTGCTGGACGACTGAGCGACAACTAAGTTCCTTAGTGAATTATCTGAATTTAATCGAGCAAATATTCTATGTTCCGTAATGTATTGTTTGAATTAAATCAATGAGAATATTCTATGTTCCTATTGAATAGATAGGAATAGGTCGCAAAATATTCTATGTTCTTATTGAATTAAATACCGATCGAATCGGAGGCGTTGTCCAGCAGCAGGCGGAGCAAATCACTGATCTGAACTGATCGTTGAACTGATGCACTGATGGAACTGAATACTGAATAGCTCCTCTGGTGGTGCTGGCTTATTTATAGTACGCTTCAGTGGTTCTCCGTTGGCAGGTGTTCTCAATCGGCAGGGGTTCTCAATTGGCAGGGGTTCTCAATCGGCAGTGGTTCTCAGACGGCAGGGGTTCTCAAACGGTAGTAGTTCTCAAACGGCAGGGGTTCTCAAACGGCAGTGGTTCTCAAACGGCAGTGGTTCTCAACTGGCAGTGGTTCTCAACTGGCAGTGGTTATCTATTAACTCTTAAACTGGGTTTTAATTATTAGTAGACATTAATTATATAATTTTTGTGTTTCAGATCCATGGTACTGTATGTTAAACGGGTTTTTAGGAATATTATCCTCGTATAGTGAGGGACTCGAGAGGGCGCGAATATGGACTACTTCCTTGTATGTTTAATGAATTTAAGGGACGCAAAAAGGGGATGCTTCCTCGTGTAGTGAGGGATACTCTCGGGACGCGAAAGGGGATTCTTCCTCGTGTAGTGAGGGATACTCTCGGGACGCGAAAGGGGATTCTTCCTCGTGTAGTGAGGGATACTCTCGGGACGCGATAGGGGATGCTTCCTCGTGTAGTGAGGGATACTCTCGGGACGCGAAAGGGGATGCTTCCTCGTGTAGTGAGGGATACTCTCGGGACGCGAAAGGGGACTAATATTGCTAGAAAATATTGTTGTGCCCGGCTATACTAATCGCGAATCAGCAATATATATATGCGCTGGGAATTCGCTGATCACCGAGTGAGCAATACAAACGGGGCAATGACACCTGTGAGGCGTCGACCCTCAAAGAATATTCAAATAATAACTAAATAAGGTAATAACTAAAGAGGTTACTGTCAGCCATCGAGGTGGCAACCAGGACTGATCGTGGCAACCAGCAACAGCTCGTGAAGACCAGGCGGCTGGAGAACAAACCGAAGGACAGCTAAAGATTCAGTTCCCAGGCGTCGCAATAGCCCTTCTTATTGAAAATTCATTCGTTGAGCTTGGAAACCTCGATATTCGACATCTCCAATCGACCTGCATCGACAACAGCTAGTGATACAGTTCCCAGGCGTCGCAATAGTCTTTATTATCAAAAATACACCCGTATAGCATGGAAAGTGCGATATTCGACATTTCCAATCGTTCTGCATCGACAACAGCTAAAGATTCAGTTCCGAGGCGTCGCAATAGTGTTATTGAAAATTCACTCGTACAGCTTGGCAAACGCGATATTCGACATTTCCAATCGATCTGCATCAACAACAGCTACAGATTCAGTTCCCAGGCGTCGCAATAGTGATTATTGAAAATTCACTCGTACAGCTTGGAAAACGCGATATTCGACATTTCCAATCGATCTGCATCGACAACAGCTAAAGATTCAGTTCCCAGGCGTCGCAATAGTCCTTCTTATTCAAAATTCGCTCGTAGAGCTTGAAAAACGCGATATTCGACATTTCCAATCGATCTGCATCGACAACAGCTAAAGATTCAGTTCCCAGGCGTCGCAATAGCCCTTCTTATTGAAAATTCACTCGTTGAGCTTGGAAACCTCGATATTCGACATCTCCAATCGACCTGCATCGACAACAGCTAGTGATACAGTTCCCAGGCGTCGCAATAGTCTTTATTATCAAAAATACACCCGTATAGCATGGAAAATGCGATATTCGACATTTCCAATCGTTCTGCATCGACAACAGCTAAAGATTCAGTTCCGAGGCGTCGCAATAGTCCTTCTTATTGAAAATTCGCTCGTAGAGCTTGAATAACGCGATATTCGACATTTCCAATCGAACTGCATCGACAACAGCCAAAGATACAGTTCCCAGGCGTCGCAATAGTCCTTATTGAGAATTCACTCATAGAGCTTGGAAAACGCGATATTCGACATTTCCAATCGATCTGCAACAACAACAGCTAAAGATTCAGTTCCCAGGCGTCGCAATAGTGTTATTGAAAATTCACTCGTACAGCTTGGCAAACGCGATATTCGACATTTCCAATCGATCTGCATCAACAACAGCTACAGATTCAGTTCCCAGGCGTCACAATAGTGATTATTGAAAATTCACTCGTACAGCTTGGAAAACGCGATATTCGACATTTCCAATCGATCTGCATCGACAACAGCTAAAGATTCAGTCCCGAGGCGTCGCAATAGTCCTTCTTATTGAAAATTCGCTCGTAGAGCTTGAATAACGCGATATTCGACATTTGCAATCGAACTGCATCGACAACAGCCAAAGATACAGTTCCCAGGCGTCGCAATAGTCCTTATTGAGAATTCACTCATAGAGCTTGGAAAACGCGATATTCGACATTTCCAAACGATCTGCAACAACAACAGCTAAAGATTCAGTTCCCAGGCGTCGCAATAGTGTTATTGAAAATTCACTCGTACAGCTTGGCAAACGCGAGATTCGACATTTCCAATCGATCTGCATCAACAACAGCTACAGATTCAGTTCCCAGGCGTCGCAATAGTGATTATTGAAAATTCACTCGTGCAGCTTGGAAAACGCGATATTCGACATTTCCAATCGATCTGCATCGACAACAGCTAAAGATTCAGTTCCCAGGCGTCGCAATAGCCCTTCTTATTGAAAATTCACTCGTTGAGCTTGGAAACCTCGATATTCGACATCTCCAATCGACCTGCATCGACAACAGCTAGTGATACAGTTCCCAGGCGTCGCAATAGTCTTTATTATCAAAAATACACCCGTATAGCATGGAAAATGCGATATTGGACATTTCCAATCGAACTGCATCGACAACAGCCAAAGATACAGTTCCCAGGCGTCGCAATAGTGATTATTGAAAATCCACTCGTACAGCTTGGAAAACGCGATATTCGACATTTCCAATCGATCTGCATCATCAACAGCTAAAGATTCAGTTCCCAGGCGTCGCAATAGCCCTTCTTATTGAAAATTTACTCGTTGAGCTTGGAAACCTCGATATTCGACATCTCCAATCGACCTGCATCGACAACAGCTAGTGATACAGTTCCCAGGCGTCGCAATAGTCTTTATTATCAAAAATACACCCGTATAGCATGGAAAATGCGATATTCGACATTTCGAATCGTTCTGCATCGACAACAGCTAAAGATTCAGTTCCGAGGCGTCGCAATAGTCCTTCTTATTGAAAATTCGCTCGTAGAGCTTGAATAACGCGATATTCGACATTTCCAATTGAACTGCATCGACAACAGCCAAAGATACAGTTCCCAGGCGTCGCAATAATGATTATTGAAAATCCACTCGTACAGCTTGGAAAACGCGATATTCGACATTTCCAATCGAACTGCATCGACAACAGCCAAAGATACAGTTCCCAGGCGTCGCAATAGTCCTTATTGAAAATTCACTCATAGAGCTTGGAAAACGCGATATTCGACATTTCCAATCGATCTGCATCATCAACAGCTAAAGATTCAGTTCCCAGGCGTCGCAATAGTCCTTCTTATTGAAAATTCGCTCGTAGAGCTTGAAAAACGCGATATTCGACATTTCCAATCGAACTGCATCGACAAGAGCCAAAGATACAGTTCCCAGGCGTCGCAATAGTCTTCATTATCAAAAATACACCCGTATAGCATGGAAAATGCGATATTCGACATTCCCAATCGTTCTGCATCGACAACAGCTAAAGCTTCAGTTCCGACGCGTCGCAATAGTCCTTCTTATTGAAAATTCACTCGTTGAGCTTGGAAACCTCGATATTCGACATCTCCAATCGGCCTGCATCGACAACAGCTAGTGATTCAGTTCCCAGGCGTCGCAATAGTCTTTATTATCAAAAATACACCCGTATAGCATGGAAAATGCGATATTCGACATTTCCAGTCGATCTGCATCGATAACAGCTAAAGATTCAGTTCCCAGGCGTCGGAATAGTGATTATTGAAAATTCACTCGTACAGCTTGGCAAACGCGATATTCGACATTTCCAATCGATCTGCATCAACAACAGCTAAAGATTCAGTTCCCAGGCGTCGCAATAGTGATTATTGAAAATTCACTCGTACAGCTTGGAAAACGCGATATTCGACATTTCCAATCGAACTGCATCGACAACAGCTAAAGATTCAGTTCCCAGGCGTCGCAATAACCCTTCTTATTGAAAATTCACTCGTTGAGCTTGGAAACCTCGATATTCGACATCTCCAATCGACCTGCATCGACAACAGCTAATGCGTAAGTTCCCAGGCGTCGCAATAGTCCTTATTGAAAATTCACTCGTAGAGCTTGGAAAACGCGATATTCGACACTTCCAATCGATCTGCATCGACAACAGCTTAAGATTCAGTTCCCAGGCGACGCAATAGTCCTTATTATCAAAAATACACCCGTATAGAATGGAAAATGCGATATTCGACATTTCCAATCGTTCTGCATCGACAACAGCTAAAGATTCAGTTCCCAGGCGTCGCAATAACCCTTCTTATTGAAAATTCACTCGTTGAGCTTGGAAACCTCGATATTCGACATCTCCAATCGACCTGCATCGACAACAGCTAATGTGTCAGTTTCCAGGCGTCGCAATAGTCCTTATTGAAAATTCACTCGTAGAGCTTGGAAAACGCGTTATTCGACACTTCCAATCGATCTGCATCGACAACAGCTTAAGATTCAGTTCCCAGGCGACGCAATAGTCCTTATTATCAAAAATACACCCGTATAGAATGGAAAATGCGATATTCGACATTTCCAATCGATCTGCATCATCAACAGCTAAAGATTCAGTTCCCTGGCGTCGCAATAGCCCTTCTTATTGAAAATTCACTCGTTGAGCTTGGAAACCTCGATATTCGACATCTCCAATCGACCTGCATCGACAACAGCTAGTGATACAGTGGATCTGCATCGACAACAGCATAAGATTCAGTTCCGAGGCGTCGCAATAGTCCTTCTTATTGAAAATTCGCTCGTAGAGCTTGAATAACGCGATATTCGACATTTCCAATCGAACTGCATCGACAACAGCCAAAGATTCAGTTCCCAGGCGTCGCAATAGTGTTATTGAAAATTCACTCGTACAGCTTGGCAAACGCGATATTCGACATTTCCAACCGATCTGCATCAACAACAGCTACAGATTCAGTTCCCAGGCGTCGCAATAGTGATTATTGAAAATTCACTCGTACAGCTTGGAAAACGCGATATTCGACATTTCCAATCGATCTGCATCGACAACAGCTAAAGATTGAGTTCCCAGGCGTCGCAATAGTCCTTCTTATTGAAAATTCGCTCTAGAGCTTGAAAAACGCGATATTCGACATTTCCAATCGATCTGCATCAACAACAGCTACAGATTCAGTTCCCAGGCGTCGCAATAGTGATTATTGAAAATTCACTCGTACAGCTTGGAAAACGCGATATTCGACATTTCCAATCGATCTGCATCATCAACAGCTAAAGATTCAGTTCCCTGGCGTCGCAATAGCCCTTCTTATAGAAAATTCACTCGTTGAGCTTGGAAACCTCGATATTCGACATCTCCAATCGACCTGCATCGACAACAGCTAGTGATACAGTGGATCTGCATCGACAACAGCTAAAGATTGAGTTCCCAGGCGTCGCAATAGTCCTTCTTATTGAAAATTCGCTCTAGAGCTTGAAAAACGCGATATTCGACATTTCCAATCGATCTGCATCAACAACAGCTACAGATTCAGTTCCCAGGCGTCGCAATAGTGATTATTGAAAATTCACTCGTACAGCTTGGAAAACGCGATATTCGACATTTCCAATCGATCTGCATCATCAACAGCTAAAGATTCAGTTCCCTGGCGTCGCAATAGCCCTTCTTATTGAAAATTCACTCGTTGAGCTTGGAAACCTCGATATTCGACATCTCCAATCGACCTGCATCGACAACAGCTAGTGATACAGTGGATCTGCATCGACAACAGCTAAAGATTCAGTTCCCAGGCGTCGCAATAGCCCTTCTTATTGAAAATTCACTCGTTGAGCTTGGAAACCTCGATATTCGACATCTCCAATCGACCTGCATCGACAACAGCTAGTGATACAGTTCCCAGGCGTCGCAATAGTCCTTATTGAGAATTCACTCATAGAGCTTGGAAAACGCGATATTCGACATTTCCAATCGATCTGCAACAACAACAGCTAAAGATTCAGTTCCCAGGCGTCGCAATAGTGATTATTGAAAATCCACTCGTACAGCTTGGAAAACGCGATATTCGACATTTCCAATCGATCTGCATCATCAACAGCTAAAGATTCAGTTCCCTGGCGTCGCAATAGCCCTTCTTATTGAAAATTCACTCGTTGAGCTTGGAAACCTCGATATTCGACATCTCCAATCGACCTGCATCGACAACAGCTAGTGATACAGTGGATCTGCATTGACAACAGCTAAAGATTCAGTTCCCAGGCGTCGCAATAGCCCTTCTTATTGAAAATTCACTCGTTGAGCTTGGAAACCTCGATATTCGACATCTCCAATCGACCTGCATCGACAACAGCTAGTGATACAGTGGATCTGCATCGACAACAGCATAAGATTCAGTTCCGAGGCGTCGCAATAGTCCTTCTTATTGAAAATTCGCTCGTAGAGCTTGAATAACGCGATATTCGACATTTCCAATCGAACTGCATCGACAACAGCCAAAGATTCAGTTCCCAGGCGTCGCAATAGTGTTATTGAAAATTCACTCGTACAGCTTGGCAAACGCGATATTCGACATTTCCAATCGATCTGCATCAACAACAGCTACAGATTCAGTTCCCAGGTGTCGCAATAGTGATTATTGAAAATTCACTCGTACAGCTTGGAAAACGCGATATTCGACATTTCCAATCGATCTGCATCGACAACAGCTAAAGATTGAGTTCCCAGGCGTCGCAATAGTCCTTCTTATTGAAAATTCGCTCTAGAGCTTGAAAAACGCGATATTCGACATTTCCAATCGATCTGCATCAACAACAGCTACAGATTCAGTTCCCAGGCGTCGCAATAGTGATTATTGAAAATTCACTCGTACAGCTTGGAAAACGCGATATTCGACATTTCCAATCGATCTGCATCATCAACAGCTAAAGATTCAGTTCCCTGGCGTCGCAATAGCCCTTCTTATTGAAAATTCACTCGTTGAGCTTGGAAACCTCGATATTCGACATCTCCAATCGACCTGCATCGACAACAGCTAGTGATACAGTGGATCTGCATCGACAACAGCTAAAGATTGAGTTCCCAGGCGTCGCAATAGTCCTTCTTATTGAAAATTCGCTCTAGAGCTTGAAAAACGCGATATTCGACATTTCCAATCGATCTGCATCAACAACAGCTACAGATTCAGTTCCCAGGCGTCGCAATAGTGATTATTGAAAATTCACTCGTACAGCTTGGAAAACGCGATATTCGACATTTCCAATCGATCTGCATCATCAACAGCTAAAGATTCAGTTCCCTGGCGTCGCAATAGCCCTTCTTATTGAAAATTCACTCGTTGAGCTTGGAAACCTCGATATTCGACATCTCCAATCGACCTGCATCGACAACAGCTAGTGATACAGTGGATCTGCATCGACAACAGCTAAAGATTCAGTTCCCAGGCGTCGCAATAGTGATTATTGAAAATCCACTCGTACAGCTTGGAAAACGCGATATTCGACATTTCCAATCGATCTGCATCATCAACAGCTAAAGATTCAGTTCCCTGGCGTCGCAATAGCCCTTCTTATTGAAAATTCACTCGTTGAGCTTGGAAACCTCGATATTCGACATCTCCAATCGACCTGCATCGACAACAGCTAGTGATACAGTGGATCTGCATTGACAACAGCTAAAGATTCAGTTCCCAGGCGTCGCAATAGCCCTTCTTATTGAAAATTCACTCGTTGAGCTTGGAAACCTCGATATTCGACATCTCCAATCGACCTGCATCGACAACAGCTAGTGATACAGTTCCCAGGCGTCGCAATAGTCCTTATTGAGAATTCACTCATAGAGCTTGGAAAACGCGATATTCGACATTTCCAATCGATCTGCAACAACAACAGCTAAAGATTCAGTTCCCAGGCGTCGCAATAGTGATTATTGAAAATCCACTCGTTGAGCTTGGAAACCTCGATATTCGACATCTCCAATCGACCTGCATCGACAACAGCTAGTGATACAGTGGATCTGCATCGACAACAGCTTAAGATTCAGTCGTTCTGCATCGACAACAGCTAAAGATTCAGTTCCGAGGCGTCGCAATAGTCCTTCTTGTTGAAAATTCGCTCGTAGAGCTTGAAAAACGCGATATTCGACATTTCCAATCGAACTGCATCGACAACAGCCAAAGATACAGTTCCCAGGCGTCGCAATAGTCCTTATTGAAAATTCACTCATAGAGCTTGGAAAACGCGATATTCGACATTTCCAATCGATCTGCATCATCAACAGCTAAAGATTCAGTTCCCAGGCGTCTTAATAGTCCTTCTTATTGAAAATTCGCTCGTAGAGCTTGAAAAACGCGATATTCGACATTTCCAATCGAACTGCATCGACAAGAGCCAAAGATACAGTTCCCAGGCGTCGCAATAGTCTTCATTATCAAAAATACACCCGTATAGCATGGAAAATGCGATATTCGACATTTCCAATCGTTCTGCATCGACAACAGCTAAAGCTTCAGTTCCGACGCGTCGCAATAGTCCTTCTTATTGAAAATTCGCTCGTAGAGCTTGAATAACGCGATATTCGACATTTCCAATCGAACTGCATCGACAACAGCCAAAGATACAGTTCCCAGGCGTCGCAATAGTGATTATTGAAAATTCACTCGTACAGCTTGAAGAACGCGATATTCGACATTTCCAATCGATCTGCATCATCAACAGCTAATGATTCAGTTCCCTGGCGTCGCAATAGCCCTTCTTATTGAAAATTCACTCGTTGAGCTTGGAAACCTCGATATTCGACATCTCCAATCGGCCTGCATCGACAACAGCTAGTGATTCAGTTCCCAGGCGTCGCAATAGTCCTTATTATCAAAAATACACCCGTATAGCATGGAAAATGCGATATTCGACATTTCCATTCGATCTGCATCGACAACAGCTAAAGATTGAGTTCCCAGGCGTCACAATAGTCCTTCTTATTGAAAATTCGCTCTAGAGCTTGAAAAACGCGATATTCGATATTTCCAATCGATCTGCATCGACAACAGCTAAAGATTCAGTTCCCAGGCGTCGCAATAGCCCTTCTTATTGAAAATTCACTCGTTGAGCTTGGAAACCTCGATATTCGACATCTCCAATCGACCTGCATCGACAACAGCTAGTGATACAGTTCCCAGGCGTCGCAATAGTCCTTATTGAGAATTCACTCATAGAGCTTGGAAAACGCGATATTCGACATTTCCAATCGATCTGCAACAACAACAGCTAAAGATTCAGTTCCCAGGCGTCGCAATAGTGATTATTGAAAATCCACTCGTACAGCTTGGAAAACGCGATATTCGACATTTCCAATCGATCTGCATCATCAACAGCTAAAGATTCAGTTCCCAGGCGTCGCAATAGCCCTTCTTATTGAAAATTTACTCGTTGAGCTTGGAAACCTCGATATTCGACATCTCCAATCGACCTGCATCGACAACAGCTAGTGATACAGTTCCCGGGCGTCGTAATAGTCTTTATTATCAAAAATACACCCGTATAGCATGGAAAATGCGATATTCGACATTTCGAATCGTTCTGCATCGACAACAGCTAAAGATTCAGTTCCGAGGCGTCGCAATAGTCCTTCTTATTGAAAATTCGCTCGTAGAGCTTGAAAAACGCGATATTCGACATTTCCAATCGAACTGCATCGACAAGAGCCAAAGATACAGTTCCCAGGCGTCGCAATAGTCTTCATTATCAAAAATACACCCGTATAGCATGGAAAATGCGATATTCGACATTTCCAATCGTTCTGCATCGACAACAGCTAAAGCTTCAGTTCCGACGCGTCGCAATAGTCCTTCTTATTGAAAATTCGCTCGTAGAGCTTGAATAACGCGATATTCGACATTTCCAATCGAACTGCATCGACAACAGCCAAAGATACAGTTCCCAGGCGTCGCAATAGTGATTATTGAAAATTCACTCGTACAGCTTGAAGAACGCGATATTCGACATTTCCAATCGATCTGCATCATCAACAGCTAATGATTCAGTTCCCTGGCGTCGCAATAGCCCTTCTTATTGAAAATTCACTCGTTGAGCTTGGAAACCTCGATATTCGACATCTCCAATCGGCCTGCATCGACAACAGCTAGTGATTCAGTTCCCAGGCGTCGCAATAGTCTTTATTATCAAAAACACACCCGTATAGCATGGAAAATGCGATATTCGACATTTCCAGTCGATCTGCATCGACAACAGCTAAAGATTCAGTTCCCAGGCGTCGGAATAGTGATTATTGAAAATTCACTCGTACAGCTTGGAAAACGCGATATTCGACATTTCCAATCGAACTGCATCGACAACAGCTAAAGATTCAGTTCCCAGGCGTCGCAATAACCCTTCTTATTGAAAATTCACTCGTTGAGCTTGGAAACCTCGATATTCGACATCTCCAATCGACCTGCATCGACAACAGCTAGTGATACAGTGGATCTGCATTGACAACAGCTAAAGATTCAGTTCCCAGGCGTCGCAGTAGCCCTTCTTATTGAAAATTCACTCGTTGAGCTTGGAAACCTCGATATTCGACATCTCCAATCGACCTGCATCGACAACAGCTAGTGATACAGTTCCCAGGCGTCGCAATAGTCCTTATTGAGAATTCACTCATAGAGCTTGGAAAACGCGATATTCGACATTTCCAATCGATCTGCAACAACAACAGCTAAAGATTCAGTTCCCAGGCGTCGCAATAGTGATTATTGAAAATCCACTCGTTGAGCTTGGAAACCTCGATATTCGACATCTCCAATCGACCTGCATCGACAACAGCTAGTGATACAGTGGATCTGCATCGACAACAGCTTAAGATTCAGTCGTTCTGCATCGACAACAGCTAAAGATTCAGTTCCGAGGCGTCGCAATAGTCCTTCTTGTTGAAAATTCGCTCGTAGAGCTTGAAAAACGCGATATTCGACATTTCCAATCGAACTGCATCGACAACAGCCAAAGATACAGTTCCCAGGCGTCGCAATAGTCCTTATTGAAAATTCACTCATAGAGCTTGGAAAACGCGATATTCGACATTTCCAATCGATCTGCATCATCAACAGCTAAAGATTCAGTTCCCAGGCGTCTTAATAGTCCTTCTTATTGAAAATTCGCTCGTAGAGCTTGAAAAACGCGATATTCGACATTTCCAATCGAACTGCATCGACAAGAGCCAAAGATACAGTTCCCAGGCGTCGCAATAGTCTTCATTATCAAAAATACACCCGTATAGCATGGAAAATGCGATATTCGACATTTCCAATCGTTCTGCATCGACAACAGCTAAAGCTTCAGTTCCGACGCGTCGCAATAGTCCTTCTTATTGAAAATTCGCTCGTAGAGCTTGAATAACGCGATATTCGACATTTCCAATCGAACTGCATCGACAACAGCCAAAGATACAGTTCCCAGGCGTCGCAATAGTGATTATTGAAAATTCACTCGTACAGCTTGAAGAACGCGATATTCGACATTTCCAATCGATCTGCATCATCAACAGCTAATGATTCAGTTCCCTGGCGTCGCAATAGCCCTTCTTATTGAAAATTCACTCGTTGAGCTTGGAAACCTCGATATTCGACATCTCCAATCGGCCTGCATCGACAACAGCTAGTGATTCAGTTCCCAGGCGTCGCAATAGTCCTTATTATCAAAAATACACCCGTATAGCATGGAAAATGCGATATTCGACATTTCCAATCGATCTGCATCGACAACAGCTAAAGATTGAGTTCCCAGGCGTCACAATAGTCCTTCTTATTGAAAATTCGCTCTAGAGCTTGAAAAACGCGATATTCGATATTTCCAATCGATCTGCATCGACAACAGCTAAAGATTCAGTTCCCAGGCGTCGCAATAGCCCTTCTTATTGAAAATTCACTCGTTGAGCTTGGAAACCTCGATATTCGACATCTCCAATCGACCTGCATCGACAACAGCTAGTGATACAGTTCCCAGGCGTCGCAATAGTCCTTATTGAGAATTCACTCATAGAGCTTGGAAAACGCGATATTCGACATTTCCAATCGATCTGCAACAACAACAGCTAAAGATTCAGTTCCCAGGCGTCGCAATAGTGATTATTGAAAATCCACTCGTACAGCTTGGAAAACGCGATATTCGACATTTCCAATCGATCTGCATCATCAACAGCTAAAGATTCAGTTCCCAGGCGTCGCAATAGCCCTTCTTATTGAAAATTTACTCGTTGAGCTTGGAAACCTCGATATTCGACATCTCCAATCGACCTGCATCGACAACAGCTAGTGATACAGTTCCCGGGCGTCGTAATAGTCTTTATTATCAAAAATACACCCGTATAGCATGGAAAATGCGATATTCGACATTTCGAATCGTTCTGCATCGACAACAGCTAAAGATTCAGTTCCGAGGCGTCGCAATAGTCCTTCTTATTGAAAATTCGCTCGTAGAGCTTGAAAAACGCGATATTCGACATTTCCAATCGAACTGCATCGACAAGAGCCAAAGATACAGTTCCCAGGCGTCGCAATAGTCTTCATTATCAAAAATACACCCGTATAGCATGGAAAATGCGATATTCGACATTTCCAATCGTTCTGCATCGACAACAGCTAAAGCTTCAGTTCCGACGCGTCGCAATAGTCCTTCTTATTGAAAATTCGCTCGTAGAGCTTGAATAACGCGATATTCGACATTTCCAATCGAACTGCATCGACAACAGCCAAAGATACAGTTCCCAGGCGTCGCAATAGTGATTATTGAAAATTCACTCGTACAGCTTGAAGAACGCGATATTCGACATTTCCAATCGATCTGCATCATCAACAGCTAATGATTCAGTTCCCTGGCGTCGCAATAGCCCTTCTTATTGAAAATTCACTCGTTGAGCTTGGAAACCTCGATATTCGACATCTCCAATCGGCCTGCATCGACAACAGCTAGTGATTCAGTTCCCAGGCGTCGCAATAGTCTTTATTATCAAAAACACACCCGTATAGCATGGAAAATGCGATATTCGACATTTCCAGTCGATCTGCATCGACAACAGCTAAAGATTCAGTTCCCAGGCGTCGGAATAGTGATTATTGAAAATTCACTCGTACAGCTTGGAAAACGCGATATTCGACATTTCCAATCGAACTGCATCGACAACAGCTAAAGATTCAGTTCCCAGGCGTCGCAATAACCCTTCTTATTGAAAATTCACTCGTTGAGCTTGGAAACCTCGATATTCGACATCTCCAATCGACCTGCATCGACAACAGCTAGTGATACAGTGGATCTGCATTGACAACAGCTAAAGATTCAGTTCCCAGGCGTCGCAATAGCCCTTCTTATTGAAAATTCACTCGTTGAGCTTGGAAACCTCGATATTCGACATCTCCAATCGACCTGCATCGACAACAGCTAGTGATACAGTTCCCAGGCGTCGCAATAGTCCTTATTGAGAATTCACTCATAGAGCTTGGAAAACGCGATATTCGACATTTCCAATCGATCTGCAACAACAACAGCTAAAGATTCAGTTCCCAGGCGTCGCAATAGTGATTATTGAAAATCCACTCGTACAGCTTGGAAAACGCGATATTCGACATTTCCAATCGATCTGCATCATCAACAGCTAAAGATTCAGTTCCCAGGCGTCGCAATAGCCCTTCTTATTGAAAATTTACTCGTTGAGCTTGGAAACCTCGATATTCGACATCTCCAATCGACCTGCATCGACAACAGCTAGTGATACAGTTCCCGGGCGTCGTAATAGTCTTTATTATCAAAAATACACCCGTATAGCATGGAAAATGCGATATTCGACATTTCGAATCGTTCTGCATCGACAACAGCTAAAGATTCAGTTCCGAGGCGTCGCAATAGTCCTTCTTATTGAAAATTCGCTCGTAGAGCTTGAAAAACGCGATATTCGACATTTCCAATCGAACTGCATCGACAAGAGCCAAAGATACAGTTCCCAGGCGTCGCAATAGTCTTCATTATCAAAAATACACCCGTATAGCATGGAAAATGCGATATTCGACATTTCCAATCGTTCTGCATCGACAACAGCTAAAGCTTCAGTTCCGACGCGTCGCAATAGTCCTTCTTATTGAAAATTCGCTCGTAGAGCTTGAATAACGCGATATTCGACATTTCCAATCGAACTGCATCGACAACAGCCAAAGATACAGTTCCCAGGCGTCGCAATAGTGATTATTGAAAATTCACTCGTACAGCTTGAAGAACGCGATATTCGACATTTCCAATCGATCTGCATCATCAACAGCTAATGATTCAGTTCCCTGGCGTCGCAATAGCCCTTCTTATTGAAAATTCACTCGTTGAGCTTGGAAACCTCGATATTCGACATCTCCAATCGGCCTGCATCGACAACAGCTAGTGATTCAGTTCCCAGGCGTCGCAATAGTCCTTATTATCAAAAATACACCCGTATAGCATGGAAAATGCGATATTCGACATTTCCAATCGATCTGCATCGACAACAGCTAAAGATTGAGTTCCCAGGCGTCACAATAGTCCTTCTTATTGAAAATTCGCTCTAGAGCTTGAAAAACGCGATATTCGATATTTCCAATCGATCTGCATCGACAACAGCTAAAGATTCAGTTCCCAGGCGTCGCAATAGCCCTTCTTATTGAAAATTCACTCGTTGAGCTTGGAAACCTCGATATTCGACATCTCCAATCGACCTGCATCGACAACAGCTAGTGATACAGTTCCCAGGCGTCGCAATAGTCCTTATTGAGAATTCACTCATAGAGCTTGGAAAACGCGATATTCGACATTTCCAATCGATCTGCAACAACAACAGCTAAAGATTCAGTTCCCAGGCGTCGCAATAGTGATTATTGAAAATCCACTCGTACAGCTTGGAAAACGCGATATTCGACATTTCCAATCGATCTGCATCATCAACAGCTAAAGATTCAGTTCCCAGGCGTCGCAATAGCCCTTCTTATTGAAAATTTACTCGTTGAGCTTGGAAACCTCGATATTCGACATCTCCAATCGACCTGCATCGACAACAGCTAGTGATACAGTTCCCGGGCGTCGTAATAGTCTTTATTATCAAAAATACACCCGTATAGCATGGAAAATGCGATATTCGACATTTCGAATCGTTCTGCATCGACAACAGCTAAAGATTCAGTTCCGAGGCGTCGCAATAGTCCTTCTTATTGAAAATTCGCTCGTAGAGCTTGAAAAACGCGATATTCGACATTTCCAATCGAACTGCATCGACAAGAGCCAAAGATACAGTTCCCAGGCGTCGCAATAGTCTTCATTATCAAAAATACACCCGTATAGCATGGAAAATGCGATATTCGACATTTCCAATCGTTCTGCATCGACAACAGCTAAAGCTTCAGTTCCGACGCGTCGCAATAGTCCTTCTTATTGAAAATTCGCTCGTAGAGCTTGAATAACGCGATATTCGACATTTCCAATCGAACTGCATCGACAACAGCCAAAGATACAGTTCCCAGGCGTCGCAATAGTGATTATTGAAAATTCACTCGTACAGCTTGAAGAACGCGATATTCGACATTTCCAATCGATCTGCATCATCAACAGCTAATGATTCAGTTCCCTGGCGTCGCAATAGCCCTTCTTATTGAAAATTCACTCGTTGAGCTTGGAAACCTCGATATTCGACATCTCCAATCGGCCTGCATCGACAACAGCTAGTGATTCAGTTCCCAGGCGTCGCAATAGTCTTTATTATCAAAAACACACCCGTATAGCATGGAAAATGCGATATTCGACATTTCCAGTCGATCTGCATCGACAACAGCTAAAGATTCAGTTCCCAGGCGTCGGAATAGTGATTATTGAAAATTCACTCGTACAGCTTGGAAAACGCGATATTCGACATTTCCAATCGAACTGCATCGACAACAGCTAAAGATTCAGTTCCCAGGCGTCGCAATAACCCTTCTTATTGAAAATTCACTCGTTGAGCTTGGAAACCTCGATATTCGACATCTCCAATCGACCTGCATCGACAACAGCTAGTGATACAGTGGATCTGCATTGACAACAGCTAAAGATTCAGTTCCCAGGCGTCGCAATAGCCCTTCTTATTGAAAATTCACTCGTTGAGCTTGGAAACCTCGATATTCGACATCTCCAATCGACCTGCATCGACAACAGCTAGTGATACAGTTCCCAGGCGTCGCAATAGTCCTTATTGAGAATTCACTCATAGAGCTTGGAAAACGCGATATTCGACATTTCCAATCGATCTGCAACAACAACAGCTAAAGATTCAGTTCCCAGGCGTCGCAATAGTGATTATTGAAAATCCACTCGTTGAGCTTGGAAACCTCGATATTCGACATCTCCAATCGACCTGCATCGACAACAGCTAGTGATACAGTGGATCTGCATCGACAACAGCTTAAGATTCAGTCGTTCTGCATCGACAACAGCTAAAGATTCAGTTCCGAGGCGTCGCAATAGTCCTTCTTGTTGAAAATTCGCTCGTAGAGCTTGAAAAACGCGATATTCGACATTTCCAATCGAACTGCATCGACAACAGCCAAAGATACAGTTCCCAGGCGTCGCAATAGTCCTTATTGAAAATTCACTCATAGAGCTTGGAAAACGCGATATTCGACATTTCCAATCGATCTGCATCATCAACAGCTAAAGATTCAGTTCCCAGGCGTCTTAATAGTCCTTCTTATTGAAAATTCGCTCGTAGAGCTTGAAAAACGCGATATTCGACATTTCCAATCGAACTGCATCGACAAGAGCCAAAGATACAGTTCCCAGGCGTCGCAATAGTCTTCATTATCAAAAATACACCCGTATAGCATGGAAAATGCGATATTCGACATTTCCAATCGTTCTGCATCGACAACAGCTAAAGCTTCAGTTCCGACGCGTCGCAATAGTCCTTCTTATTGAAAATTCGCTCGTAGAGCTTGAATAACGCGATATTCGACATTTCCAATCGAACTGCATCGACAACAGCCAAAGATACAGTTCCCAGGCGTCGCAATAGTGATTATTGAAAATTCACTCGTACAGCTTGAAGAACGCGATATTCGACATTTCCAATCGATCTGCATCATCAACAGCTAATGATTCAGTTCCCTGGCGTCGCAATAGCCCTTCTTATTGAAAATTCACTCGTTGAGCTTGGAAACCTCGATATTCGACATCTCCAATCGGCCTGCATCGACAACAGCTAGTGATTCAGTTCCCAGGCGTCGCAATAGTCCTTATTATCAAAAATACACCCGTATAGCATGGAAAATGCGATATTCGACATTTCCAATCGATCTGCATCGACAACAGCTAAAGATTGAGTTCCCAGGCGTCACAATAGTCCTTCTTATTGAAAATTCGCTCTAGAGCTTGAAAAACGCGATATTCGATATTTCCAATCGATCTGCATCGACAACAGCTAAAGATTCAGTTCCCAGGCGTCGCAATAGCCCTTCTTATTGAAAATTCACTCGTTGAGCTTGGAAACCTCGATATTCGACATCTCCAATCGACCTGCATCGACAACAGCTAGTGATACAGTTCCCAGGCGTCGCAATAGTCCTTATTGAGAATTCACTCATAGAGCTTGGAAAACGCGATATTCGACATTTCCAATCGATCTGCAACAACAACAGCTAAAGATTCAGTTCCCAGGCGTCGCAATAGTGATTATTGAAAATCCACTCGTACAGCTTGGAAAACGCGATATTCGACATTTCCAATCGATCTGCATCATCAACAGCTAAAGATTCAGTTCCCAGGCGTCGCAATAGCCCTTCTTATTGAAAATTTACTCGTTGAGCTTGGAAACCTCGATATTCGACATCTCCAATCGACCTGCATCGACAACAGCTAGTGATACAGTTCCCGGGCGTCGTAATAGTCTTTATTATCAAAAATACACCCGTATAGCATGGAAAATGCGATATTCGACATTTCGAATCGTTCTGCATCGACAACAGCTAAAGATTCAGTTCCGAGGCGTCGCAATAGTCCTTCTTATTGAAAATTCGCTCGTAGAGCTTGAAAAACGCGATATTCGACATTTCCAATCGAACTGCATCGACAAGAGCCAAAGATACAGTTCCCAGGCGTCGCAATAGTCTTCATTATCAAAAATACACCCGTATAGCATGGAAAATGCGATATTCGACATTTCCAATCGTTCTGCATCGACAACAGCTAAAGCTTCAGTTCCGACGCGTCGCAATAGTCCTTCTTATTGAAAATTCGCTCGTAGAGCTTGAATAACGCGATATTCGACATTTCCAATCGAACTGCATCGACAACAGCCAAAGATACAGTTCCCAGGCGTCGCAATAGTGATTATTGAAAATTCACTCGTACAGCTTGAAGAACGCGATATTCGACATTTCCAATCGATCTGCATCATCAACAGCTAATGATTCAGTTCCCTGGCGTCGCAATAGCCCTTCTTATTGAAAATTCACTCGTTGAGCTTGGAAACCTCGATATTCGACATCTCCAATCGGCCTGCATCGACAACAGCTAGTGATTCAGTTCCCAGGCGTCGCAATAGTCTTTATTATCAAAAACACACCCGTATAGCATGGAAAATGCGATATTCGACATTTCCAGTCGATCTGCATCGACAACAGCTAAAGATTCAGTTCCCAGGCGTCGGAATAGTGATTATTGAAAATTCACTCGTACAGCATGGAAAACGCGATATTCGACATTTCCAATCGAACTGCATCGACAACAGCTAAAGATTCAGTTCCCAGGCGTCGCAATAACCCTTCTTATTGAAAATTCACTCGTTGAGCTTGGAAACCTCGATATTCGACATCTCCAATCGACCTGCATCGACAACAGCTAGTGATACAGTGGATCTGCATTGACAACAGCTAAAGATTCAGTTCCCAGGCGTCGCAATAGCCCTTCTTATTGAAAATTCACTCGTTGAGCTTGGAAACCTCGATATTCGACATCTCCAATCGACCTGCATCGACAACAGCTAGTGATACAGTTCCCAGGCGTCGCAATAGTCCTTATTGAGAATTCACTCATAGAGCTTGGAAAACGCGATATTCGACATTTCCAATCGATCTGCAACAACAACAGCTAAAGATTCAGTTCCCAGGCGTCGCAATAGTGATTATTGAAAATCCACTCGTTGAGCTTGGAAACCTCGATATTCGACATCTCCAATCGACCTGCATCGACAACAGCTAGTGATACAGTGGATCTGCATCGACAACAGCTTAAGATTCAGTCGTTCTGCATCGACAACAGCTAAAGATTCAGTTCCGAGGCGTCGCAATAGTCCTTCTTGTTGAAAATTCGCTCGTAGAGCTTGAAAAACGCGATATTCGACATTTCCAATCGAACTGCATCGACAACAGCCAAAGATACAGTTCCCAGGCGTCGCAATAGTCCTTATTGAAAATTCACTCATAGAGCTTGGAAAACGCGATATTCGACATTTCCAATCGATCTGCATCATCAACAGCTAAAGATTCAGTTCCCAGGCGTCGCAATAGTCCTTCTTATTGAAAATTCGCTCGTAGAGCTTGAAAAACGCGATATTCGACATTTCCAATCGAACTGCATCGACAAGAGCCAAAGATACAGTTCCCAGGCGTCGCAATAGTCTTCATTATCAAAAATACACCCGTATAGCATGGAAAATGCGATATTCGACATTTCCAATCGTTCTGCATCGACAACAGCTAAAGCTTCAGTTCCGACGCGTCGCAATAGTCCTTC
The DNA here is from genome assembly GCA_963583965.1 of Nomada ferruginata. NCBI lineage: Eukaryota > Metazoa > Arthropoda > Insecta > Hymenoptera > Apidae > Nomada > Nomada ferruginata. Next base: position 5,625,965 of record OY757218.1, read on the forward strand.
TTATTGAAAATTCGCTCGTAGAGCTTGAATAACGCGATATTCGACATTTCCAATCGAACTGCATCGACAACAGCCAAAGATACAGTTCCCAGGCGTCGCAATAGTGATTATTGAAAATTCACTCGTACAGCTTGAAGAACGCGATATTCGACATTTCCAATCGATCTGCATCATCAACAGCTAATGATTCAGTTCCCTGGCGTCGCAATAGCCCTTCTTATTGAAAATTCACTCGTTGAGCTTGGAAACCTCGATATTCGACATCTCCAATCGGCCTGCATCGACAACAGCTAGTGATTCAGTTCCCAGGCGTCGCAATAGTCCTTATTATCAAAAATACACCCGTATAGCATGGAAAATGCGATATTCGACATTTCCAATCGATCTGCATCGACAACAGCTAAAGATTGAGTTCCCAGGCGTCACAATAGTCCTTCTTATTGAAAATTCGCTCTAGAGCTTGAAAAACGCGATATTCGATATTTCCAATCGATCTGCATCGACAACAGCTAAAGATTCAGTTCCCAGGCGTCGCAATAGTCCTTATTGAGAATTCACTCATAGAGCTTGGAAAACGCGATATTCGACATTTCCAATCGATCTGCAACAACAACAGCTAAAGATTCAGTTCCCAGGCGTCGCAATAGTGATTATTGAAAATCCACTCGTACAGCTTGGAAAACGCGATATTCGACATTTCCAATCGATCTGCATCATCAACAGCTAAAGATTCAGTTCCCAGGCGTCGCAATAGCCCTTCTTATTGAAAATTTACTCGTTGAGCTTGGAAACCTCGATATTCGACATCTCCAATCGACCTGCATCGACAACAGATAGTGATACAGTTCCCGGGCGTCGTAATAGTCTTTATTATCAAAAATACACCCGTATAGCATGGAAAATGCGATATTCGACATTTCGAATCGTTCTGCATCGACAACAGCTAAAGATTCAGTTCCGAGGCGTCGCAATAGTCCTTCTTGTTGAAAATTCGCTCGTAGAGCTTGAAAAACGCGATATTCGACATTTCCAATCGAACTGCATCGACAACAGCCAAAGATACAGTTCCCAGGCGTCGCAATAGTCCTTATTGAAAATTCACTCATAGAGCTTGGAAAACGCGATATTCGACATTTCCAATCGATCTGCATCATCAACAGCTAAAGATTCAGTTCCCAGGCGTCGCAATAGTCCTTCTTATTGAAAATTCGCTCGTAGAGCTTGAAAAACGCGATATTCGACATTTCCAATCGAACTGCATCGACAAGAGCCAAAGATACAGTTCCCAGGCGTCGCAATAGTCTTCATTATCAAAAATACACCCGTATAGCATGGAAAATGCGATATCCGACATTTCCAATCGTTCTGCATCGACAACAGCTAAAGCTTCAGTTCCGACGCGTCGCAATAGTCCTTCTTATTGAAAATTCGCTCGTAGAGCTTGAATAACGCGATATTCGACATTTCCAATCGAACTGCATCGACAACAGCCAAAGATACAGTTCCCAGGCGTCGCAATAGTGATTATTGAAAATTCACTCGTACAGCTTGAAGAACGCGATATTCGACATTTCCAATCGATCTGCATCATCAACAGCTAATGATTCAGTTCCCTGGCGTCGCAATAGCCCTTCTTATTGAAAATTCACTCGTTGAGCTTGGAAACCTCGATATTCGACATCTCCAATCGGCCTGCATCGACAACAGCTAGTGATTCAGTTCCCAGGCGTCGCAATAGTCCTTATTATCAAAAATACACCCGTATAGCATGGAAAATGCGATATTCGACATTTCCAATCGATCTGCATCGACAACAGCTAAAGATTGAGTTCCCAGGCGTCACAATAGTCCTTCTTATTGAAAATTCGCTCTAGAGCTTGAAAAACGCGATATTCGATATTTCCAATCGATCTGCATCGACAACAGCTAAAGATTCAGTTCCCAGGCGTCGCAATAGCCCTTCTTATTGAAAATTCACTCGTTGAGCTTGGAAACCTCGATATTCGACATCTCCAATCGACCTGCATCGACAACAGCTAATGTGTAAGTTCCCAGGCGTCGCAATAGTCCTTATTGAAAATTCACTCGTAGAGCTTGGAAAACGCGATATTCGACACTTCCAATCGATCTGCATCATCAACAGCTAAAGATTCAGTTCCCAGGCGTCGCAATAGCCCTTCTTATTGAAAATTTACTCGTTGAGCTTGGAAACCTCGATATTCGACATCTCCAATCGACCTGCATCGACAACAGATAGTGATACAGTTCCCGGGCGTCGTAATAGTCTTTATTATCAAAAATACACCCGTATAGCATGGAAAATGCGATATTCGACATTTCGAATCGTTCTGCATCGACAACAGCTAAAGATTCAGTTCCGAGGCGTCGCAATAGTCCTTCTTATTGAAAATTCGCTCGTAGAGCTTGAAAAACGCGATATTCGACATTTCCAATCGAACTGCATCGACAAGAGCCAAAGATACAGTTCCCAGGCGTCGCAATAGTCTTCATTATCAAAAATACACCCGTATAGCATGGAAAATGCGATATTCGACATTTCCAATCGTTCTGCATCGACAACAGCTAAAGCTTCAGTTCCGACGCGTCGCAATAGTCCTTCTTATTGAAAATTCGCTCGTAGAGCTTGAATAACGCGATATTCGACATTTCCAATCGAACTGCATCGACAACAGCCAAAGATACAGTTCCCAGGCGTCGCAATAGTGATTATTGAAAATTCACTCGTACAGCTTGAAGAACGCGATATTCGACATTTCCAATCGATCTGCATCATCAACAGCTAATGATTCAGTTCCCTGGCGTCGCAATAGCCCTTCTTATTGAAAATTCACTCGTTAAGCTTGGAAACCTCGATATTCGACATCTCCAATCGGCCTGCATCGACAACAGCTAGTGATTCAGTTCCCAGGCGTCGCAATAGTCTTTATTATCAAAAACACACCCGTATAGCATGGAAAATGCGATATTCGACATTTCCAGTCGATCTGCATCGACAACAGCTAAAGATTCAGTTCCCAGGCGTCGGAATAGTGATTATTGAAAATTCACTCGTACAGCTTGGAAAACGCGATATTCGACATTTCCAATCGAACTGCATCGACAACAGCTAAAGATTCAGTTCCCAGGCGTCGCAATAACCCTTCTTATTGAAAATTCACTCGTTGAGCTTGGAAACCTCGATATTCGACATCTCCAATCGACCTGCATCGACAACAGCTAATGTGTAAGTTCCCAGGCGTCGCAATAGTCCTTATTGAAAATTCACTCGTAGAGCTTGGAAAACGCGATATTCGACACTTCCAATCGATCTGCATCGACAACAGCCAAAGATACAGTTCCCAGGCGTCGCAATAGTCCTTATTGAAAATTCACTCATAGAGCTTGGAAAACGCGATATTCGACATTTCCAATCGATCTGCATCATCAACAGCTAAAGATTCAGTTCCCAGGCGACGCAATAGTCCTTATTATCAAAAATACACCCGTATAGAATGGAAAATGCGATATTCGACATTTCCAATCGTTCTGCATCGACAACAGCTAAAGATTCAGTTCCCAGGCGTCGCAATAACCCTTCTTATTGAAAATTCACTCGTTGAGCTTGGAAACCTCGATATTCGACATCTCCAATCGACCTGCATCGACAACAGCTAATGTGTCAGTTCCCAGGCGTCGCAATAGTCCTTATTGAAAATTCACTCGTAGAGCTTGGAAAACGCGTTATTCGACACTTCCAATCGATCTGCATCGACAACAGCTTAAGATTCAGTTCCCAGGCGACGCAATAGTCCTTATTATCAAAAATACACCCGTATAGAATGGAAAATGCGATATTCGACATTTCCAATCGATCTGCATCATCAACAGCTAAAGATTCAGTTCCCTGGCGTCGCAATAGCCCTTCTTATTGAAAATTCACTCGTTGAGCTTGGAAACCTCGATATTCGACATCTCCAATCGACCTGCATCGACAACAGCTAGTGATACAGTGGATCTGCATCGACAACAGCATAAGATTCAGTTCCGAGGCGTCGCAATAGTCCTTCTTATTGAAAATTCGCTCGTAGAGCTTGAATAACGCGATATTCGACATTTCCAATCGAACTGCATCGACAACAGCCAAAGATTCAGTTCCCAGGCGTCGCAATAGTGTTATTGAAAATTCACTCGTACAGCTTGGCAAACGCGATATTCGACATTTCCAATCGATCTGCATCAACAACAGCTACAGATTCAGTTCCCAGGCGTCGCAATAGTGATTATTGCAAATTCACTCGTACAGCTTGGAAAACGCGATATTCGACATTTCCAATCGATCTGCATCGACAACAGCTAAAGATTCAGTTCCCAGGCGTCGCAATAGTCCTTCTTATTGAAAATTCGCTCTAGAGCTTGAAAAACGCGATATTCGACATTTCCAATCGATCTGCATCGACAACAGCTAAAGATTCAGTTCCCAGGCGTCGCAATAGCCCTTCTTATTGAAAATTCACTCGTTGAGCTTGGAAACCTCGATATTCGACATCTCCAATCGACCTGCATCGACAACAGCTAGTGATACAGTTCCCAGGCGTCGCAATAGTCCTTATTGAGAATTCACTCATAGAGCTTGGAAAACGCGATATTCGACATTTCCAATCGATCTGCAACAACAACAGCTAAAGATTCAGTTCCCAGGTGTCGCAATAGTGTTATTGAAAATCCACTCGTACAGCTTGGAAAACGCGATATTCGACATTTCCAATCGATCTGCATCATCAACAGCTAAAGATTCAGTTCCCAGGCGTCGCAATAGCCCTTCTTATTGAAAATTTACTCGTTGAGCTTGAAAACCTCGATATTCGACATCTCCAATCGACCTGCATCGACAACAGCTAGTGATACAGTTCCCAGGCGTCGCAATAGTCTTTATTATCAAAAATACACCCGTATAGCATGGAAAATGCGATATTCGACATTTCGAATCGTTCTGCATCGACAACAGCTAAAGATTCAGTTCCGAGGCGTCGCAATAGTCCTTCTTATTGAAAATTCGCTCGTAGAGCTTGAATAACGCGATATTCGACATTTCCAATCGAACTGCATCGACAACAGCCAAAGATACAGTTCCCAGGCGTCGCAATAGTGATTATTGAAAATTCACTCGTACAGCTTGAAGAACGCGATATTCGACATTTCCAATCGATCTGCATCATCAACAGCTAATGATTCAGTTCCCTGGCGTCGCAATAGCCCTTCTTATTGAAAATTCACTCGTTGAGCTTGGAAACCTCGATATTCGACATCTCCAATCGGCCTGCATCGACAACAGCTAGTGATTCAGTTCCCAGGCGTCGCAATAGTCCTTATTATCAAAAATACACCCGTATAGCATGGAAAATGCGATATTCGACATTTCCAATCGATCTGCATCGACAACAGCTAAAGATTGAGTTCCCAGGCGTCACAATAGTCCTTCTTATTGAAAATTCGCTCTAGAGCTTGAAAAACGCGATATTCGATATTTCCAATCGATCTGCATCGACAACAGCTAAAGATTCAGTTCCCAGGCGTCGCAATAGCCCTTCTTATTGAAAATTCACTCGTTGAGCTTGGAAACCTCGATATTCGACATCTCCAATCGACCTGCATCGACAACAGCTAATGTGTAAGTTCCCAGGCGTCGCAATAGTCCTTATTGAAAATTCACTCGTAGAGCTTGGAAAACGCGATATTCGACACTTCCAATCGATCTGCATCGACAACAGCCAAAGATACAGTTCCCAGGCGTCGCAATAGTCCTTATTGAGAATTCACTCATAGAGCTTGGAAACCTCGATATTCGACATCTCCAATCGGCCTGCATCGACAACAGCTAGTGATTCAGTTCCCAGGCGTCGCAATAGTCTTTATTATCAAAAACACACCCGTATAGCATGGAAAATGCGATATTCGACATTTCCAGTCGATCTGCATCGACAACAGCTAAAGATTCAGTTCCCAGGCGTCGGAATAGTGATTATTGAAAATTCACTCGTACAGCTTGGAAAACGCGATATTCGACATTTCCAATCGAACTGCATCGACAACAGCTAAAGATTCAGTTCCCAGGCGTCGCAATAACCCTTCTTATTGAAAATTCACTCGTTGAGCTTGGAAACCTCGATATTCGACATCTCCAATCGACCTGCATCGACAACAGCTAATGTGTAAGTTCCCAGGCGTCGCAATAGTCCTTATTGAAAATTCACTCGTAGAGCTTGGAAAACGCGATATTCGACACTTCCAATCGATCTGCATCGACAACAGCCAAAGATACAGTTCCCAGGCGTCGCAATAGTCCTTATTGAAAATTCACTCATAGAGCTTGGAAAACGCGATATTCGACATTTCCAATCGATCTGCATCATCAACAGCTAAAGATTCAGTTCCCAGGCGACGCAATAGTCCTTATTATCAAAAATACACCCGTATAGAATGGAAAATGCGATATTCGACATTTCCAATCGTTCTGCATCGACAACAGCTAAAGATTCAGTTCCCAGGCGTCGCAATAACCCTTCTTATTGAAAATTCACTCGTTGAGCTTGGAAACCTCGATATTCGACATCTCCAATCGACCTGCATCGACAACAGCTAATGTGTCAGTTCCCAGGCGTCGCAATAGTCCTTATTGAAAATTCACTCGTAGAGCTTGGAAAACGCGTTATTCGACACTTCCAATCGATCTGCATCGACAACAGCTTAAGATTCAGTTCCCAGGCGACGCAATAGTCCTTATTATCAAAAATACACCCGTATAGAATGGAAAATGCGATATTCGACATTTCCAATCGATCTGCATCATCAACAGCTAAAGATTCAGTTCCCTGGCGTCGCAATAGCCCTTCTTATTGAAAATTCACTCGTTGAGCTTGGAAACCTCGATATTCGACATCTCCAATCGACCTGCATCGACAACAGCTAGTGATACAGTGGATCTGCATCGACAACAGCATAAGATTCAGTTCCGAGGCGTCGCAATAGTCCTTCTTATTGAAAATTCGCTCGTAGAGCTTGAATAACGCGATATTCGACATTTCCAATCGAACTGCATCGACAACAGCCAAAGATTCAGTTCCCAGGCGTCGCAATAGTGTTATTGAAAATTCACTCGTACAGCTTGGCAAACGCGATATTCGACATTTCCAATCGATCTGCATCAACAACAGCTACAGATTCAGTTCCCAGGCGTCGCAATAGTGATTATTGCAAATTCACTCGTACAGCTTGGAAAACGCGATATTCGACATTTCCAATCGATCTGCATCGACAACAGCTAAAGATTCAGTTCCCAGGCGTCGCAATAGTTCTTCTTATTGAAAATTCGCTCTAGAGCTTGAAAAACGCGATATTCGACATTTCCAATCGATCTGCATCGACAACAGCTAAAGATTCAGTTCCCAGGCGTCGCAATAGCCCTTCTTATTGAAAATTCACTCGTTGAGCTTGGAAACCTCGATATTCGACATCTCCAATCGACCTGCATCGACAACAGCTAGTGATACAGTTCCCAGGCGTCGCAATAGTCCTTATTGAGAATTCACTCATAGAGCTTGGAAAACGCGATATTCGACATTTCCAATCGATCTGCAACAACAACAGCTAAAGATTCAGTTCCCAGGTGTCGCAATAGTGTTATTGAAAATCCACTCGTACAGCTTGGAAAACGCGATATTCGACATTTCCAATCGATCTGCATCATCAACAGCTAAAGATTCAGTTCCCAGGCGTCGCAATAGCCCTTCTTATTGAAAATTTACTCGTTGAGCTTGAAAACCTCGATATTCGACATCTCCAATCGACCTGCATCGACAACAGCTAGTGATACAGTTCCCAGGCGTCGCAATAGTCTTTATTATCAAAAATACACCCGTATAGCATGGAAAATGCGATATTCGACATTTCGAATCGTTCTGCATCGACAACAGCTAAAGATTCAGTTCCGAGGCGTCGCAATAGTCCTTCTTATTGAAAATTCGCTCGTAGAGCTTGAATAACGCGATATTCGACATTTCCAATCGAACTGCATCGACAACAGCCAAAGATACAGTTCCCAGGCGTCGCAATAGTGATTATTGAAAATCCACTCGTACAGCTTGGAAAACGCGATATTCGACATTTCCAATCGATCTGCATCATCAACAGCTAAAGATTCAGTTCCCAGGCGTCGCAATAGTCCTTCTTATTGAAAATTCACTCGTTGAGCTTGGAAACCTCGATATTCGACATCTCCAATCGACCTGCATCGACAACAGCTAGTGATACAGTGGATCTGCATCGACAACAGCTTAAGATTCAGTCGTTCTGCATCGACAACAGCTAAAGATTCAGTTCCGAGGCGTCGCAATAGTCCTTCTTATTGAAAATTCGCTCGTAGAGCTTGAAAAACGCGATATTCGACATTTCCAATCGAACTGCATCGACAACAGCCAATGATACAGTTCCCAGGCGTCGCAATAGTCCTTATTGAAAATTCACTCATAGAGCTTGGAAAACGCGATATTCGACATTTCCAATCGATCTGCATCATCAACAGCTAAAGATTCAGTTCCCAGGCGTCGCAATAGTCCTTCTTATTGAAAATTCGTTCGTAGAGCTTGAAAAACGCGATATTCGACATTTCCAATCGAACTGCATCGACAAGAGCAAAAGATACAGTTCCCAGGCGTCGCAATAGTCTTCATTATCAAAAATACACCCGTATAGCATGGAAAATGCGATATTCGACATTTCCAATCGTTCTGCATCGACAACAGCTAAAGCTTCAGTTCCGACGCGTCGCAATAGTCCTTCTTATTGAAAATTCGCTCGTAGAGCTTGAATAACGCGATATTCGACATTTCCAACCGTACTGCATCGACAACAGCCGAAGATACAGTTCCCAGGCGTCGCAATAGTGATTATTGAAAATTCACTCGTACAGCTTGAAGAACGCGATATTCGACATTTCCAATCGATCTGCATCATCAACAGCTAATGATTCAGTTCCCTGGCGTCGCAATAGCCCTTCTTATTGAAAATTCACTCGTTGAGCTTGGAAACCTCGATATTCGATATCTCCAATCGGCCTGCATCGACAACAGCTAGTGATTCAGTTCCCAGGCGTCGCAATAGTCTTTATTATCAAAAATACACCCGTATAGCATGGAAAATGCGATATTCGACATTTCCAGTCGATCTGCATCGACAACAGCTAAAGATTCAGTTCCCAGGCGTCGGAATAGTGATTATTGAAAATTCACTCGTACAGCTTGGCAAACGCGATATTCGACATTTCCAATCGATCTGCATCAACAACAGCTAAAGATTCAGTTCCCAGGCGTCGCAATAGTGATTATTGAAAATTCACTCGTACAGCTTGGAAAACGCGATATTCGACATTTCCAATCGAACTGCATCGACAACAGCTAAAGATTCAGTTCCCAGGCGTCGCAATAACCCTTCTTATTGAAAATTCACTCGTTGAGCTTGGAAACCTCGATATTCGACATCTCCAATCGACCTGCATCGACAACAGCTAATGTGTCAGTTCCCAGGCGTCGCAATAGTCCTTATTGAAAATTCACTCGTAGAGCTTGGAAAACGCGATATTCGACACTTGCAATCGATCTGCATCGACAACAGCTTAAGATTCAGTTCCCAGGCGACGCAATAGTCCTTATTATCAAAAATACACCCGTATAGAATGGAAAATGCGATATTCGACATTTCCAATCGATCTGCATCATCAACAGCTAAAGATTCAGTTCCCTGGCGTCGCAATAGCCCTTCTTATTGAAAATTCACTCGTTGAGCTTGGAAACCTCGATATTCGACATCTCCAATCGACCTGCATCGACAACAGCTAATGTGTCAGTTCCCAGGCGTCGCAATAGTCCTTATTGAAAATTCACTCGTAGAGCTTGGAAAACGCGATATTCGACATTTCCAATCGAACTGCATCGACAACAGCCAAAGATTCAGTTCCCAGGCGTCGCAATAGTGTTATTGAAAATTCACTCGTACAGCTTGGCAAACTCGATATTCGACATTTCCAATCGATCTGCATCAACAACAGCTACAGATTCAGTTCCCAGGCGTCGCAATAGTGATTATTGAAAATTCACTCGTACAGCTTGGAAAACGCGATATTCGACATTTCCAATCGATCTGCATCGACAACAGCTAAAGATTCAGTTCCCAGGCGTCGCAATAGTCCTTCTTATTGAAAATTCGCTCTAGAGCTTGAAAAACGCGATATTCGACATTTCCAATCGATCGGCATCGACAACAGCTAAAGATTCAGTTCCCAGGCGTCGCAATAGCCCTTCTTATTGAAAATTCACTCGTTGAGCTTGGTAACCTCGATATTCGACATCTCCAATCGACCTGCATCGACAACAGCTAGTGATACAGTGGATCTGCATCGACAACAGCTTAAGATGCAGTCGTTCTGCATCGACAACAGCTAAAGATTCAGTTCCGAGGCGTCGCAATAGTCCTTCTTATTGAAAATTCGCTCGTAGAGCTTGAAAAACGCGATATTCGACATTTCCAATCGATCTGCATCATCAACTGCTAAAGATTCAGTTCCCAGGCGTCGCAATAGTCCTTCTTATTGAAAATTCGCTCGTAGAGCTTGAAAAACGCGATATTCGACATTTCCAATCGAACTGCATCGACAAGAGCCAAAGATACAGTTCCCAGGCGTCGCAATAGTCTTCATTATCAAAAATACACCCGTATAGCATGGAAAATGCGATATTCGACATTTCCAATCGTTCTGCATCGACAACAGCAAAAGCTTCAGTTCCGAGGCGTCGCAATAGTCCTTCTTATTGAAAATTCGCTCGTAGAGCTCGAATAACGCGATATTCGACATTTCCAATCGAACTGCATCGACAACAGCCAAAGATACAGTTCCCAGGCGTCGCAATAGTGATTATTGAAAATTCACTCGTACAGCTTGAAGAACGCGATATTCGACATTTCCAATCGATCTGCATCATCAACAGCTAATGATTCAGTTCCCTGGCGTCGCAATAGCCCTTCTTATTGAAAATTCACTCGTTGAGCTTGGAAACCTCGATATTCGACATCTCCAATCGGCCTGCATCGACAACAGCTAGTGATTCAGTTCCCAGGCGTCGCAATAGTCTTTATTATCTAAAATACACCCGTATAGCATGGAAAATGCGATATTCGACATTTCCAGTCGATCTGCATCGACAACAGCTAAAGATTCAGTTCCCAGGCGTCGGAATAGTGATTATTGAAAATTCACTAGTACAGCTTGGAAAACGCGATATTCGACATTTCCAATCGATCTGCATCGACAACAGCTAAAGATTCAGTTCCCAGGCGTCGCAATAACCCTTCTTATTGAAAATTCACTCGTTGAGCTTGGAAACCGCGATATTCGACATCTCCAATCGACCTGCATCGACAACAGCTAATGTGTCAGTTCCCAGGCGTCGCAATAGTCCTTATTGAAAATTCACTCGTAGAGCTTGAAAAACGCGATATTCGACATTTCCAATCGATCTGCATCGACAACAGCTAAAGATTCAGTTCCCAGGCGTCGCAATAGCCCTTCTTATTGAAAATTCACTCGTTGAGCTTGGAAACCTTGATATTCGACATCTCCAATCGACCTGCATCGACAACAGCTAGTGATACAGTTCCCAGGCGTCGCAATAGTCTTTATTATCAAAAATACACCCGTATAGCATGGAAAATGCGATATTGGACATTTCCAATCGAACTGCATCGACAACAGCCAAAGATACAGTTCCCAGGCGTCGCAATAACCCTTCTTATTGAAAATTCACTCGTTGAGCTTGGAAACCTCGATATTCGACATCTCCAATCGACCTGCATCGACAACAGCTAATGTGTAAGTTCCCAGGCGTCGCAATAGTCCTTATTGAAAATTCACTCGTTGAGCTTGGAAACCTCGATATTCGACATCTCCAATCGACCTGCATCGACAACAGCTAGTGATACAGTGGATCTGCATCGACAACAGCATAAGATTCAGTTCCGAGGCGTCGCAATAGTCCTTCTTATTGAAAATTCGCTCGTAGAGCTTGAATAACGCGATATTCGACATTTCCAATCGAACTGCATCGACAACAGCCAAAGATTCAGTTCCCAGGCGTCGCAATAGTGTTATTGAAAATTCACTCGTACAGCTTGGCAAACGCGATATTCGACATTTCCAATCGATCTGCATCAACAACAGCTACAGATTCAGTTCCCAGGCGTCGCAATAGTGATTATTGCAAATTCACTCGTACAGCTTGGAAAACGCGATATTCGACATTTCCAATCGATCTGCATCGACAACAGCTAAAGATTCAGTTCCCAGGCGTCGCAATAGTCCTTCTTATTGAAAATTCGCTCTAGAGCTTGAAAAACGCGATATTCGACATTTCCAATCGATCTGCATCGACAACAGCTAAAGATTCAGTTCCCAGGCGTCGCAATAGCCCTTCTTATTGAAAATTCACTCGTTGAGCTTGGAAACCTCGATATTCGACATCTCCAATCGACCTGCATCGACAACAGCTAGTGATACAGTTCCCAGGCGTCGCAATAGTCCTTATTGAGAATTCACTCATAGAGCTTGGAAAACGCGATATTCGACATTTCCAATCGATCTGCAACAACAACAGCTAAAGATTCAGTTCCCAGGTGTCGCAATAGTGTTATTGAAAATCCACTCGTACAGCTTGGAAAACGCGATATTCGACATTTCCAATCGATCTGCATCATCAACAGCTAAAGATTCAGTTCCCAGGCGTCGCAATAGCCCTTCTTATTGAAAATTTACTCGTTGAGCTTGAAAACCTCGATATTCGACATCTCCAATCGACCTGCATCGACAACAGCTAGTGATACAGTTCCCAGGCGTCGCAATAGTCTTTATTATCAAAAATACACCCGTATAGCATGGAAAATGCGATATTCGACATTTCGAATCGTTCTGCATCGACAACAGCTAAAGATTCAGTTCCGAGGCGTCGCAATAGTCCTTCTTATTGAAAATTCGCTCGTAGAGCTTGAATAACGCGATATTCGACATTTCCAATCGAACTGCATCGACAACAGCCAAAGATTCAGTTCCCAGGCGTCGCAATAGTGTTATTGAAAATTCACTCGTACAGCTTGGCAAACGCGATATTCGACATTTCCAATCGATCTGCATCAACAACAGCTACAGATTCAGTTCCCAGGCGTCGCAATAGTGATTATTGCAAATTCACTCGTACAGCTTGGAAAACGCGATATTCGACATTTCCAATCGATCTGCATCGACAACAGCTAAAGATTCAGTTCCCAGGCGTCGCAATAGTCCTTCTTATTGAAAATTCGCTCTAGAGCTTGAAAAACGCGATATTCGACATTTCCAATCGATCTGCATCGACAACAGCTAAAGATTCAGTTCCCAGGCGTCGCAATAGCCCTTCTTATTGAAAATTCACTCGTTGAGCTTGGAAACCTCGATATTCGACATCTCCAATCGACCTGCATCGACAACAGCTAGTGATACAGTTCCCAGGCGTCGCAATAGTCCTTATTGAGAATTCACTCATAGAGCTTGGAAAACGCGATATTCGACATTTCCAATCGATCTGCAACAACAACAGCTAAAGATTCAGTTCCCAGGTGTCGCAATAGTGTTATTGAAAATCCACTCGTACAGCTTGGAAAACGCGATATTCGACATTTCCAATCGATCTGCATCATCAACAGCTAAAGATTCAGTTCCCAGGCGTCGCAATAGCCCTTCTTATTGAAAATTTACTCGTTGAGCTTGAAAACCTCGATATTCGACATCTCCAATCGACCTGCATCGACAACAGCTAGTGATACAGTTCCCAGGCGTCGCAATAGTCTTTATTATCAAAAATACACCCGTATAGCATGGAAAATGCGATATTCGACATTTCGAATCGTTCTGCATCGACAACAGCTAAAGATTCAGTTCCGAGGCGTCGCAATAGTCCTTCTTATTGAAAATTCGCTCGTAGAGCTTGAATAACGCGATATTCGACATTTCCAATCGAACTGCATCGACAACAGCCAAAGATACAGTTCCCAGGCGTCGCAATAGTGATTATTGAAAATTCACTCGTACAGCTTGAAGAACGCGATATTCGACATTTCCAATCGATCTGCATCATCAACAGCTAATGATTCAGTTCCCTGGCGTCGCAATAGCCCTTCTTATTGAAAATTCACTCGTTGAGCTTGGAAACCTCGATATTCGACATCTCCAATCGGCCTGCATCGACAACAGCTAGTGATTCAGTTCCCAGGCGTCGCAATAGTCCTTATTATCAAAAATACACCCGTATAGCATGGAAAATGCGATATTCGACATTTCCAATCGATCTGCATCGACAACAGCTAAAGATTGAGTTCCCAGGCGTCACAATAGTCCTTCTTATTGAAAATTCGCTCTAGAGCTTGAAAAACGCGATATTCGATATTTCCAATCGATCTGCATCGACAACAGCTAAAGATTCAGTTCCCAGGCGTCGCAATAGCCCTTCTTATTGAAAATTCACTCGTTGAGCTTGGAAACCTCGATATTCGACATCTCCAATCGACCTGCATCGACAACAGCTAATGTGTAAGTTCCCAGGCGTCGCAATAGTCCTTATTGAAAATTCACTCGTAGAGCTTGGAAAACGCGATATTCGACACTTCCAATCGATCTGCATCGACAACAGCCAAAGATACAGTTCCCAGGCGTCGCAATAGTCCTTATTGAGAATTCACTCATAGAGCTTGGAAACCTCGATATTCGACATCTCCAATCGGCCTGCATCGACAACAGCTAGTGATTCAGTTCCCAGGCGTCGCAATAGTCTTTATTATCAAAAACACACCCGTATAGCATGGAAAATGCGATATTCGACATTTCCAGTCGATCTGCATCGACAACAGCTAAAGATTCAGTTCCCAGGCGTCGGAATAGTGATTATTGAAAATTCACTCGTACAGCTTGGAAAACGCGATATTCGACATTTCCAATCGAACTGCATCGACAACAGCTAAAGATTCAGTTCCCAGGCGTCGCAATAACCCTTCTTATTGAAAATTCACTCGTTGAGCTTGGAAACCTCGATATTCGACATCTCCAATCGACCTGCATCGACAACAGCTAATGTGTAAGTTCCCAGGCGTCGCAATAGTCCTTATTGAAAATTCACTCGTAGAGCTTGGAAAACGCGATATTCGACACTTCCAATCGATCTGCATCGACAACAGCCAAAGATACAGTTCCCAGGCGTCGCAATAGTCCTTATTGAAAATTCACTCATAGAGCTTGGAAAACGCGATATTCGACATTTCCAATCGATCTGCATCATCAACAGCTAAAGATTCAGTTCCCAGGCGACGCAATAGTCCTTATTATCAAAAATACACCCGTATAGAATGGAAAATGCGATATTCGACATTTCCAATCGTTCTGCATCGACAACAGCTAAAGATTCAGTTCCCAGGCGTCGCAATAACCCTTCTTATTGAAAATTCACTCGTTGAGCTTGGAAACCTCGATATTCGACATCTCCAATCGACCTGCATCGACAACAGCTAATGTGTCAGTTCCCAGGCGTCGCAATAGTCCTTATTGAAAATTCACTCGTAGAGCTTGGAAAACGCGTTATTCGACACTTCCAATCGATCTGCATCGACAACAGCTTAAGATTCAGTTCCCAGGCGACGCAATAGTCCTTATTATCAAAAATACACCCGTATAGAATGGAAAATGCGATATTCGACATTTCCAATCGATCTGCATCATCAACAGCTAAAGATTCAGTTCCCTGGCGTCGCAATAGCCCTTCTTATTGAAAATTCACTCGTTGAGCTTGGAAACCTCGATATTCGACATCTCCAATCGACCTGCATCGACAACAGCTAGTGATACAGTGGATCTGCATCGACAACAGCATAAGATTCAGTTCCGAGGCGTCGCAATAGTCCTTCTTATTGAAAATTCGCTCGTAGAGCTTGAATAACGCGATATTCGACATTTCCAATCGAACTGCATCGACAACAGCCAAAGATTCAGTTCCCAGGCGTCGCAATAGTGTTATTGAAAATTCACTCGTACAGCTTGGCAAACGCGATATTCGACATTTCCAATCGATCTGCATCAACAACAGCTACAGATTCAGTTCCCAGGCGTCGCAATAGTGATTATTGCAAATTCACTCGTACAGCTTGGAAAACGCGATATTCGACATTTCCAATCGATCTGCATCGACAACAGCTAAAGATTCAGTTCCCAGGCGTCGCAATAGTCCTTCTTATTGAAAATTCGCTCTAGAGCTTGAAAAACGCGATATTCGACATTTCCAATCGATCTGCATCGACAACAGCTAAAGATTCAGTTCCCAGGCGTCGCAATAGCCCTTCTTATTGAAAATTCACTCGTTGAGCTTGGAAACCTCGATATTCGACATCTCCAATCGACCTGCATCGACAACAGCTAGTGATACAGTTCCCAGGCGTCGCAATAGTCCTTATTGAGAATTCACTCATAGAGCTTGGAAAACGCGATATTCGACATTTCCAATCGATCTGCAACAACAACAGCTAAAGATTCAGTTCCCAGGTGTCGCAATAGTGTTATTGAAAATCCACTCGTACAGCTTGGAAAACGCGATATTCGACATTTCCAATCGATCTGCATCATCAACAGCTAAAGATTCAGTTCCCAGGCGTCGCAATAGCCCTTCTTATTGAAAATTTACTCGTTGAGCTTGAAAACCTCGATATTCGACATCTCCAATCGACCTGCATCGACAACAGCTAGTGATACAGTTCCCAGGCGTCGCAATAGTCTTTATTATCAAAAATACACCCGTATAGCATGGAAAATGCGATATTCGACATTTCGAATCGTTCTGCATCGACAACAGCTAAAGATTCAGTTCCGAGGCGTCGCAATAGTCCTTCTTATTGAAAATTCGCTCGTAGAGCTTGAATAACGCGATATTCGACATTTCCAATCGAACTGCATCGACAACAGCCAAAGATACAGTTCCCAGGCGTCGCAATAGTGATTATTGAAAATCCACTCGTACAGCTTGGAAAACGCGATATTCGACATTTCCAATCGATCTGCATCATCAACAGCTAAAGATTCAGTTCCCAGGCGTCGCAATAGTCCTTCTTATTGAAAATTCACTCGTTGAGCTTGGAAACCTCGATATTCGACATCTCCAATCGACCTGCATCGACAACAGCTAGTGATACAGTGGATCTGCATCGACAACAGCTTAAGATTCAGTCGTTCTGCATCGACAACAGCTAAAGATTCAGTTCCGAGGCGTCGCAATAGTCCTTCTTATTGAAAATTCGCTCGTAGAGCTTGAAAAACGCGATATTCGACATTTCCAATCGAACTGCATCGACAACAGCCAAAGATACAGTTCCCAGGCGTCGCAATAGTCCTTATTGAAAATTCACTCATAGAGCTTGGAAAACGCGATATTCGACATTTCCAATCGATCTGCATCATCAACAGCTAAAGATTCAGTTCCCAGGCGTCGCAATAGTCCTTCTTATTGAAAATTCGTTCGTAGAGCTTGAAAAACGCGATATTCGACATTTCCAATCGAACTGCATCGACAAGAGCAAAAGATACAGTTCCCAGGCGTCGCAATAGTCTTCATTATCAAAAATACACCCGTATAGCATGGAAAATGCGATATTCGACATTTCCAATCGTTCTGCATCGACAACAGCTAAAGCTTCAGTTCCGACGCGTCGCAATAGTCCTTCTTATTGAAAATTCGCTCGTAGAGCTTGAATAACGCGATATTCGACATTTCCAACCGTACTGCATCGACAACAGCCGAAGATACAGTTCCCAGGCGTCGCAATAGTGATTATTGAAAATTCACTCGTACAGCTTGAAGAACGCGATATTCGACATTTCCAATCGATCTGCATCATCAACAGCTAATGATTCAGTTCCCTGGCGTCGCAATAGCCCTTCTTATTGAAAATTCACTCGTTGAGCTTGGAAACCTCGATATTCGATATCTCCAATCGGCCTGCATCGACAACAGCTAGTGATTCAGTTCCCAGGCGTCGCAATAGTCTTTATTATCAAAAATACACCCGTATAGCATGGAAAATGCGATATTCGACATTTCCAGTCGATCTGCATCGACAACAGCTAAAGATTCAGTTCCCAGGCGTCGGAATAGTGATTATTGAAAATTCACTCGTACAGCTTGGCAAACGCGATATTCGACATTTCCAATCGATCTGCATCAACAACAGCTAAAGATTCAGTTCCCAGGCGTCGCAATAGTGATTATTGAAAATTCACTCGTACAGCTTGGAAAACGCGATATTCGACATTTCCAATCGAACTGCATCGACAACAGCTAAAGATTCAGTTCCCAGGCGTCGCAATAACCCTTCTTATTGAAAATTCACTCGTTGAGCTTGGAAACCTCGATATTCGACATCTCCAATCGACCTGCATCGACAACAGCTAATGTGTCAGTTCCCAGGCGTCGCAATAGTCCTTATTGAAAATTCACTCGTAGAGCTTGGAAAACGCGATATTCGACACTTGCAATCGATCTGCATCGACAACAGCTTAAGATTCAGTTCCCAGGCGACGCAATAGTCCTTATTATCAAAAATACACCCGTATAGAATGGAAAATGCGATATTCGACATTTCCAATCGATCTGCATCATCAACAGCTAAAGATTCAGTTCCCTGGCGTCGCAATAGCCCTTCTTATTGAAAATTCACTCGTTGAGCTTGGAAACCTCGATATTCGACATCTCCAATCGACCTGCATCGACAACAGCTAATGTGTCAGTTCCCAGGCGTCGCAATAGTCCTTATTGAAAATTCACTCGTAGAGCTTGGAAAACGCGATATTCGACATTTCCAATCGAACTGCATCGACAACAGCCAAAGATTCAGTTCCCAGGCGTCGCAATAGTGTTATTGAAAATTCACTCGTACAGCTTGGCAAACGCGATATTCGACATTTCCAATCGATCTGCATCAACAACAGCTACAGATTCAGTTCCCAGGCGTCGCAATAGTGATTATTGAAAATTCACTCGTACAGCTTGGAAAACGCGATATTCGACATTTCCAATCGATCTGCATCGACAACAGCTAAAGATTCAGTTCCCAGGCGTCGCAATAGTCCTTCTTATTGAAAATTCGCTCTAGAGCTTGAAAAACGCGATATTCGACATTTCCAATCGATCGGCATCGACAACAGCTAAAGATTCAGTTCCCAGGCGTCGCAATAGCCCTTCTTATTGAAAATTCACTCGTTGAGCTTGGTAACCTCGATATTCGACATCTCCAATCGACCTGCATCGACAACAGCTAGTGATACAGTGGATCTGCATCGACAACAGCTTAAGATGCAGTCGTTCTGCATCGACAACAGCTAAAGATTCAGTTCCGAGGCGTCGCAATAGTCCTTCTTATTGAAAATTCGCTCGTAGAGCTTGAAAAACGCGATATTCGACATTTCCAATCGATCTGCATCATCAACTGCTAAAGATTCAGTTCCCAGGCGTCGCAATAGTCCTTCTTATTGAAAATTCGCTCGTAGAGCTTGAAAAACGCGATATTCGACATTTCCAATCGAACTGCATCGACAAGAGCCAAAGATACAGTTCCCAGGCGTCGCAATAGTCTTCATTATCAAAAATACACCCGTATAGCATGGAAAATGCGATATTCGACATTTCCAATCGTTCTGCATCGACAACAGCTAAAGCTTCAGTTCCGAGGCGTCGCAATAGTCCTTCTTATTGAAAATTCGCTCGTAGAGCTCGAATAACGCGATATTCGACATTTCCAATCGAACTGCATCGACAACAGCCAAAGATACAGTTCCCAGGCGTCGCAATAGTGATTATTGAAAATTCACTCGTACAGCTTGAAGAACGCGATATTCGACATTTCCAATCGATCTGCATCATCAACAGCTAATGATTCAGTTCCCTGGCGTCGCAATAGCCCTTCTTATTGAAAATTCACTCGTTGAGCTTGGAAACCTCGATATTCGACATCTCCAATCGGCCTGCATCGACAACAGCTAGTGATTCAGTTCCCAGGCGTCGCAATAGTCTTTATTATCTAAAATACACCCGTATAGCATGGAAAATGCGATATTCGACATTTCCAGTCGATCTGCATCGACAACAGCTAAAGATTCAGTTCCCAGGCGTCGCAATAGTCCTTATTGAAAATTCACTCGTAGAGCTTGAAAAACGCGATATTCGACATTTCCAATCGATCTGCATCGACAACAGCTAAAGATTCAGTTCCCAGGCGTCGCAATAGCCCTTCTTATTGAAAATTCACTCGTTGAGCTTGGAAACCTTGATATTCGACATCTCCAATCGACCTGCATCGACAACAGCTAGTGATACAGTTCCCAGGCGTCGCAATAGTCTTTATTATCAAAAATACACCCGTATAGCATGGAAAATGCGATATTGGACATTTCCAATCGAACTGCATCGACAACAGCCAAAGATACAGTTCCCAGGCGTCGCAATAGTGATTATTGAAAATCCACTCGTACAGCTTGGAAAACGCGATATTCGACATTTCCAATCGATCTGCATCATCAACAGCTAAAGATTCAATTCCCAGGCGTCGCAATAGCCCTTCTTATTGAAAATTTACTCGTTGAGCTTGGAAACCTCGATATTCGACATCTCCAATCGACCTGCATCGACAACAGCTAGTGATACAGTTCCCAGGCGTCGCAATAGTCTTTATTATCAAAAATACACCCGTATAGCATGGAAAATGCGATATTCGACATTTCGAATCGTTCTGCATCGACAACAGCTAAAGATTCAGTTCCGAGGCGTCGCAATAGTCCTTCTTATTGAAAATTCGCTCGTAGAGCTTGAATAACGCGATATTCGACATTTCCAATCGAACTGCATCGACAACAGCCAAAGATACAGTTCCCAGGCGTCGCAATAGTGATTATTGAAAATCCACTCGTACAGCTTGGAAAACGCGATATTCGACATTTCCAATCGATCTGCATCATCAACAGCTAAAGATTCAGTTCCCTGGCGTCGCAATAGCCCTTCTTATTGAAAATTCACTCGTTGAGCTTGGAAACCTCGATATTCGACATCTCCAATCGACCTGCATCGACAACAGCTAGTGATACAGAGGATCTGCATCGACAACAGCATAAGATTCAGTTCCGAGGCGTCGCAATAGTCCTTCTTATTGAAAATTCGCTCGTAGAGCTTGAATAACGCGATATTCGACATTTCCAATCGAACTGCATCGACAACAGCCAAAGATTCAGTTGCCAGGCGTCGCAATAGTGTTATTGAAAATTCACTCGTACAGCTTGGCAAACGCGATATTCGACATTTCCAATCGATCTGCATCAACAACAGCTACAGATTCAGTTCCCAGGCGTCGCAATAGTGATTATTGCAAATTCACTCGTACAGCTTGGAAAACGCGATATTCGACATTTCCAATCGATCTGCATCGACAACAGCTAAAGATTCAGTTCCCAGGCGTCGCAATAGTCCTTCTTATTGAAAATTCGCTCTAGAGCTTGAAAAACGCGATATTCGACATTTCCAATCGATCTGCATCGACAACAGCTAAAGATTCAGTTCCCAGGCGTCGCAATAGCCCTTCTTATTGAAAATTCACTCGTTGAGCTTGGAAACCTCGATATTCGACATCTCCAATCGACCTGCATCGACAACAGCTAGTGATACAGTTCCCAGGCGTCGCAATAGTCCTTATTGAGAATTCACTCATAGAGCTTGGAAAACGCGATATTCGACATTTCCAATCGATCTGCAACAACAACAGCTAAAGATTCAGTTCCCAGGTGTCGCAATAGTGTTATTGAAAATCCACTCGTACAGCTTGGAAAACGCGATATTCGACATTTCCAATCGATCTGCATCATCAACAGCTAAAGATTCAGTTCCCAGGCGTCGCAATAGCCCTTCTTATTGAAAATTTACTCGTTGAGCTTGAAAACCTCGATATTCGACATCTCCAATCGACCTGCATCGACAACAGCTAGTGATACAGTTCCCAGGCGTCGCAATAGTCTTTATTATCAAAAATACACCCGTATAGCATGGAAAATGCGATATTCGACATTTCGAATCGTTCTGCATCGACAACAGCTAAAGATTCAGTTCCGAGGCGTCGCAATAGTCCTTCTTATTGAAAATTCGCTCGTAGAGCTTGAATAACGCGATATTCGACATTTCCAATCGAACTGCATCGACAACAGCCAAAGATACAGTTCCCAGGCGTCGCAATAGTGATTATTGAAAATCCACTCGTACAGCTTGGAAAACGCGATATTCGACATTTCCAATCGATCTGCATCATCAGCAGCTAAAGATTCAGTTCCCTGGCGTCGCAATAGCCCTTCTTATTGAAAATTCACTCGTTGAGCTTGGAAACCTCGATATTCGACATCTCCAATCGACCTGCATCGACAACAGCTAGTGATACAGTGGATCTGCATCGACAACAGCTTAAGATTCAGTCGTTCTGCATCGACAACAGCTAAAGATTCAGTTCCGAGGCGTCGCAATAGTCCTTCTTATTGAAAATTCGCTCGTAGAGCTTGAAAAACGCGATATTCGACATTTCCAATCGAACTGCATCGACAACAGCCAAAGATACAGTTCCCAGGCGTCGCAATAGTCCTTATTGAAAATTCACTCATAGAGCTTGGAAAACGCGATATTCGACATTTCCAATCGATCTGCATCATCAACAGCTAAAGATTCAGTTCCCAGGCGTCGCAATAGTCCTTCTTATTGAAAATTCGTTCGTAGAGCTTGAAAAACGCGATATTCGACATTTCCAATCGAACTGCATCGACAAGAGCCAAAGATACAGTTCCCAGGCGTCGCAATAGTCTTCATTATCAAAAATACACCCGTATAGCATGGAAAATGCGATATTCGACATTTCCAATCGTTCTGCATCGACAACAGCTAAAGCTTCAGTTCCGACATGTCGCAATAGTCCTTCTTATTGAAAATTCGCTCGTAGAGCTTGAATAACGCGATATTCGACATTTCCAACCGAACTGCATCGACAACAGCCGAAGATACAGTTCCCAGGCGTCGCAATAGTGATTATTGAAAATTCACTCGTACAGCTTGAAGAACGCGATATTCGACATTTCCAATCGATCTGCATCATCAACAGCTAATGATTCAGTTCCCTGGCGTCGCAATAGCCCTTCTTATTGAAAATTCACTCGTTGAGCTTGGAAACCTCGATATTCGACATCTCCAATCGGCCTGCATCGACAACAGCTAGTGATTCAGTTCCCAGGCGTCGCAATAGTCTTTATTATCAAAAATACACCCGTATAGCATGGAAAATGCGATATTCGACATTTCCAGTCGATCTGCATCGACAACAGCTAAAGATTCAGTTCCCAGGCGTCGGAATAGTGATTATTGAAAATTCACTCGTACAGCTTGGCAAACGCGATATTCGACATTTCCAATCGATCTGCATCAACAACAGCTAAAGATTCAGTTCCCAGGCGTCGCAATAGTGATTATTGAAAATTCACTCGTACAGCTTGGAAAACGCGATATTCGACATTTCCAATCGAACTGCATCGACAACAGCTAAAGATTCAGTTCCCAGGCGTCGCAATAACCCTTCTTATTGAAAATTCACTCGTTGAGCTTGGAAACCTCGATATTCGACATCTCCAATCGACCTGCATCGACAACAGCTAATGTGTCAGTTCCCAGGCGTCGCAATAGTCCTTATTGAAAATTCACTCGTAGAGCTTGGAAAACGCGATATTCGACACTTCCAATCGATCTGCATCGACAACAGCTTAAGATTCAGTTCCCAGGCGACGCAATAGTCCTTATTATCAAAAATACACCCGTATAGAATGGAAAATGCGATATTCGACATTTCCAATCGATCTGCATCATCAACAGCTAAAGATTCAGTTCCCTGGCTTCGCAATAGCCCTTCTTATTGAAAATTCACTCGTTGAGCTTGGAAACCTCGATATTCGACATTTCCAATCGAACTGCATCGACAACAGCTAGTGATACAGTTCCCAGGCGTCGCAATAGTCTTCATTATCAAAAATACACCCGTATAGCATGGAAAATGCGATATTCGACATTTCCAATCGTTCTGCATCGACAACAGCTAAAGCTTCAGTTCCGACGCGTCGCAATAGTCCTTCTTATTGAAAATTCGCTCGTAGAGCTTGAATAACGCGATATTCGACATTTCCAACCGAACTGCATCGACAACAGCCGAAGATACAGTTCCCAGGCGTCGCAATAGTGATTATTGAAAATTCACTCGTACAGCTTGAAGAACGCGATATTCGACATTTCCAATCGATCTGCATCATCA
The DNA here is from genome assembly GCA_963583965.1 of Nomada ferruginata. Taxonomy (NCBI): domain Eukaryota; kingdom Metazoa; phylum Arthropoda; class Insecta; order Hymenoptera; family Apidae; genus Nomada; species Nomada ferruginata. The sequence continues at coordinate 5,650,442 of OY757218.1, forward strand.
ACAGCTAATGATTCAGTTCCCTGGCGTCGCAATAGCCCTTCTTATTGAAAATTCACTCGTTGAGCTTGGAAACCTCGATATTCGACATCTCCAATCGGCCTGCATCGACAACAGCTAGTGATTCAGTTCCCAGGCGTCGCAATAGTCTTTATTATCAAAAATACACCCGTATAGCATGGAAAATGCGATATTCGACATTTCCAGTCGATCTGCATCGACAACAGCTAAAGATTCAGTTCCCAGGCGTCGGAATAGTGATTATTGAAAATTCACTCGTACAGCTTGGCAAACGCGATATTCGACATTTCCAATCGATCTGCATCAACAACAGCTAAAGATTCAGTTCCCAGGCGTCGCAATAGTGATTATTGAAAATTCACTCGTACAGCTTGGAAAACGCGATATTCGACATTTCCAATCGAACTGCATCGACAACAGCTAAAGATTCAGTTCCCAGGCGTCGCAATAACTCTTCTTATTGAAAATTCACTCGTTGAGCTTGGAAACCTCGATATTCGACATCTCCAATCGACCTGCATCGACAACAGCTAATGTGTCAGTTCCCAGGCGTCGCAATAGTCCTTATTGAAAATTCACTCGTAGAGCTTGGAAAACGCGATATTCGACACTTCCAATCGATCTGCATCGACAACAGCTTAAGATTCAGTTCCCAGGCGACGCAATAGTCCTTAGTATCAAAAATACACCCGTATAGAATGGAAAATGCGATATTCGACATTTCCAATCGATCTGCATCATCAACAGCTAAAGATTCAGTTCCCTGGCGTCGCAATAGCCCTTCTTATTGAAAATTCACTCGTTGAGCTTGGAAACCTCGATATTCGACATTTCCAATCGAACTGCATCGACAACAGCTAGTGATACAGTTCCCAGGCGTCGCAATAGTCTTCATTATCAAAAATACACCCGTATAGCATGGAAAATGCGATATTCGACATTTCCAATCGTTCTGCATCGACAACAGCTAAAGCTTCAGTTCCGACGCGTCGCAATAGTCCTTCTTATTGAAAATTCGCTCGTAGAGCTTGAATAACGCGATATTCGACATTTCCAACCGAACTGCATCGACAACAGCCGAAGATACAGTTCCCAGGCGTCGCAATAGTGATTATTGAAAATTCACTCGTACAGCTTGAAGAACGCGATATTCGACATTTCCAATCGATCTGCGTCATCAACAGCTAATGATTCAGTTCCCTGGCGTCGCAATAGCCCTTCTTATTGAAAATTCACTCGTTGAGCTTGGAAACCTCGATATTCGACATCTCCAATCGGCCTGCATCGACAACAGCTAGTGATTCAGTTCCCAGGCGTCGCAATAGTCTTTATTATCAAAAATACACCCGTATAGCATGGAAAATGTGATATTCGACATTTCCAGTCGATCTGCATCGACAACAGCTAAAGATTCAGTTCCCAGGCGTCGGAATAGTGATTATTGAAAATTCACTCGTACAGCTTGGCAAACGCGATATTCGACATTTCCAATCGATCTGCATCAACAACAGCTAAAGATTCAGTTCCCAGGCGTCGCAATAGTGATTATTGAAAATTCATTCGTACAGCTTGGAAAACGCGATATTCGACATTTCCAATCGAACTGCATCGACAACAGCTAAAGATTCAGTTCCCAGGCGTCGCAATAACCCTTCTTATTGAAAATTCACTCGTTGAGCTTGGAAACCTCGATATTCGACATCTCCAATCGACCTGCATCGACAACAGCTAATGTGTCAGTTCCCAGGCGTCGCAATAGTCCTTATTGAAAATTCACTCGTAGAGCTTGGAAAACGCGATATTCGACACTTCCAATCGATCTGCATCGACAACAGCTTAAGATTCAGTTCCCAGGCGACGCAATAGTCCTTATTATCAAAAATACACCCGTATAGAATGGAAAATGCGATATTCGACATTTCCAATCGATCTGCATCATCAACAGCTAAAGATTCAGTTCCCTGGCGTCGCAATAGCCCTTCTTATTGAAAATTCACTCGTTGAGCTTGGAAACCTCGATATTCGACATCTCCAATCGACCTGCATCGACAACAGCTAGTGATACAGTGGATCTGCATCGACAACAGCTTAAGATTCAGTTCCGAGGCGTCGCAATAGTCCTTCTTATTGAAAATTCGCTCGTAGAGCTTGAACAACGCGATATTCGACATTTCCAATCGAACTGCATCGACAACAGACAAAGATTCAGTTCCCAGGCGTCGCAATAGTGTTATTGAAAATTCACTCGTACAGCTTGGCAAACGCGATATTCGACATTTCCAATCGATCTGCATCAACAACAGCTACAGATTCAGTTCCCAGGCGTCGCAATAGTGATTATTGAAAATTCACTCGTACAGCTTGGAAAACGCGATATTCGACATTTCCAATCGATCTGCATCGACAACAGCTAAAGATTCAGTTCCCAGGCGTCGCAATAGTCCTTCTTATTGAAAATTCGCTCTAGAGCTTGAAAAACGCGATATTCGACATTTCCAATCGATCGGCATCGACAACAGCTAAAGATTCAGTTCCCAGGCGTCGCAATAGCCCTTCTTATTGAAAATTCACTCGTTGAGCTTGGTAACCTCGATATTCGACATCTCCAATCGACCTGCATCGACAACAGCTAGTGATACAGTGGATCTGCATCGACAACAGCTTAAGATTCAGTCGTTCTGCATCGACAACAGCTAAAGATTCAGTTCCGAGGCGTCGCAATAGTCCTTCTTATTGAAAATTCGCTCGTAGAGCTTGAAAAACGCGATATTCGACATTTCCAATCGAACTGCATCGACAGCAGCCAAAGATACAGTTCCCAGGCGTCGCAATAGTCCTTATTGAAAATTCACTCATAGAGCTTGGAAAACGCGATATTCGACATTTCCAATCGATCTGCATCATCAACAGCTAAAGATTCAGTTCCCAGGCGTCGCAATAGTCCTTCTTATTGAAAATTCGCTCGTAGAGCTTGAAAAACGCGATATTCGACATTTCCAATCGAACTGCATCGACAAGAGCCAAAGATACAGTTCCCAGGCGTCGCAATAGTCTTCATTATCAAAAATACACCCGTATAGCATGGAAAATGCGATATTCGACATTTCCAATCGAACTGCATCGACAACAGCCAAAGATACAGTTCCCAGGCGTCGCAATAGTGATTATTGAAAATCCACTCGTACAGCTTGGAAAACGCGATATTCGACATTTCCAATCGATCTGCATCATCAACAGCTAAAGATTCAGTTCCCAGGCGTCGCAATAGCCCTTCTTATTGAAAATTTACTCGTTGAGCTTGGAAACCTCGATATTCGACATCTCCAATCGGCCTGCATCGACAACAGCTAGTGATTCAGTTCCCAGGCGTCGCAATAGTCTTTATTATCTAAAATACACCCGTATAGCATGGAAAATGCGATATTCGACATTTCCAGTCGATCTGCATCGACAACAGCTAAAGATTCAGTTCCCAGGCGTCGGAATAGTGATTATTGAAAATTCACTGGTACAGCTTGGAAAACGCGATATTCGACATTTCCAATCGATCTGCATCGACAACAGCTAAAGATTCAGTTCCCAGGCGTCGCAATAACCCTTCTTATTGAAAATTCACTCGTTGAGCTTGGAAACCTCGATATTCGACATCTCCAGTCGACCTGCATCGACAACAGCTAATGTGTCAGTTCCCAGGCGTCGCAATAGTCCTTATTGAAAATTCACTCGTAGAGCTTGAAAAACGCGATATTCGACATTTCCAATCGATCTGCATCGACAACAGCTAAAGATTCAGTTCCCAGGCATCGCAATAGCCCTTCTTATTGAAAATTCACTCGTTGAGCTTGGAAACCTCGATATTCGACATCTCCAATCGACCTGCATCGACAACAGCTAGTGATACAGTTCCCAGGCGTCGCAATAGTCTTTATTATCAAAAATACACCCGTATAGCATGGAAAATGCGATATTGGACATTTCCAATCGAACTGCATCGACAACAGCCAAAGATACAGTTCCCAGGCGTCGCAATAGTGATTATTGAAAATCCACTCGTACAGCTTGGAAAACGCGATATTCGACATTTCCAATCGATCTGCATCATCAACAGCTAAAGATTCAGTTCCCAGGCGTCGCAATAGCCCTTCTTATTGAAAATTTACTCGTTGAGCTTGGAAACCTCGATATTCGACATCTCCAATCGACCTGCATCGACAACAGCTAGTGATACAGTTCCCAGGCGTCGCAATAGTCTTTATTATCAAAAATACACCCGTATAGCATGGAAAATGCGATATTCGACATTTCGAATCGTTCTGCATCGACAACAGCTAAAGATTCAGTTCCGAGGCGTCGCAATAGTCCTTCTTATTGAAAATTCGCTCGTAGAGCTTGAATAACGCGATATTCGACATTTCCAATCGAACTGCATCGACAACAGCCAAAGATACAGTTCCCAGGCGTCGCAATAGTGATTATTGAAAATCCACTCGTACAGCTTGGAAAACGCGATATTCGACATTTCCAATCGATCTGCATCATCAACAGCTAAAGATTCAGTTCCCTGGCGTCGCAATAGCCCTTCTTATTGAAAATTCACTCGTTGAGCTTGGAAACCTCGATATTCGACATCTCCAATCGACCTGCATCGACAACAGCTAGTGATACAGTGGATCTGCATCGACAACAGCTTAAGATTCAGTCGTTCTGCATCGACAACAGCTAAAGATTCAGTTCCGAGGCGTCGCAATAGTCCTTCTTATTGAAAATTCGCTCGTAGAGCTTGAAAAACGCGATATTCGACATTTCCAATCGAACTGCATCGACAACAGCCAAAGATACAGTTCCCAGGCGTCGCAATAGTCCTTATTGAAAATTCACTCATAGAGCTTGGAAAACGCGATATTCGACATTTCCAATCGATCTGCATCATCAACAGCTAAAGATTCAGTTCCCAGGCGTCGCAATAGTCCTTCTTATTGAAAATTCGCTCGTAGAGCTTGGAAATCGCGATATTCGACATTTCCAATCGCTCTGCATCATCAACAGCTAATGATTCAGTTCCCTGGCGTCGCAATAGCCCTTCTTATTGAAAATTCACTCGTTGAGCTTGGAAACCTCGATATTCGACATCTCCAATCGGCCTGCATCGACAACAGCTAGTGATTCAGTTCCCAGGCGTCGCAATAGTCTTTATTATCAAAAATACACCCGTATAGCATGGAAAATGCGATATTCGACATTTCCAGTCGATCTGCATCGACAACAGCTAAAGATTCAGTTCCCAGGCGTCGGAATAGTGATTATTGAAAATTCACTCGTACAGCTTGGCAAACGCGATATTCGACATTTCCAATCGATCTGCATCAACAACAGCTAAAGATTCAGTTCCCAGGCGTCGCAATAGTGATTATTGAAAATTCACTCGTACAGCTTGGAAAACGCGATATTCGACATTTCCAATCGAACTGCATCGACAACAGCTAAAGATTCAGTTCCCAGGCGTCGCAATAACCCTTCTTATTGAAAATTCACTCGTTGAGCTTGGAAACCTCGATATTCGACATCTCCAATCGACCTGCATCGACAACAGCTAATGTGTCAGTTCCCAGGCGTCGCAATAGTCCTTATTGAAAATTCACTCGTAGAGCTTGGAAAACGCGATATTCGACACTTCCAATCGATCTGCATCGACAACAGCTTAAGATTCAGTTCCCAGGCGTCGCAATAACCCTTCTTATTGAAAATTCACTCGTTGAGCTTGGAAACCTCGATATTCGACATCTCCAGTCGACCTGCATCGACAACAGCTAATGTGTCAGTTCGACAACAGCTAGTGATACAGTGGATCTGCATCGACAACAGCTTAAGATTCAGTTCCGAGGCGTCGCAATAGTCCTTCTTATTGAAAATTCGCTCGTAGAGCTTGAATAACGCGATATTCGACATTTCCAATCGAACTGCATCGACAACAGCCAAAGATTCAGTTCCCAGGCGTCGCAATAGTGTTATTGAAAATTCACTCGTACAGCTTGGCAAACGCGATATTCGACATTTCCAATCGATCTGCATCAACAACAGCTACAGATTCAGTTCCCAGGCGTCGCAATAGTGATTATTGAAAATTCACTCGTACAGCTTGGAAAACGCGATATTCGACATTTCCAATCGATCTGCATCGACAACAGCTAAAGATTCCGTTCCCAGGCGTCGCAATAGTCCTTCTTATTGAAAATTCGCTCTAGAGCTTGAAAAACGCGATATTCGACATTTCCAATCGATCTGCATCGACAACAGCTAAAGATTCAGTTCCCAGGCGTCGCAATAGCCCTTCTTATTGAAAATTCACTCGTTGAGCTTGGAAACCTCGATATTCGACATCTCCAATCGACCTGCATCGACAACAGCTAGTGATACAGTGGATCTGCATCGACAACAGCTTAAGATTCAGTCGTTCTGCATCGACAACAGCTAGAGATTCAGTTCCGAGGCGTCGCAATAGTCCTTCTTATTGAAAATTCGCTCGTAGAGCTTGAAAAACGCGATATTCGACATTTCCAATCGAACTGCATCGACAGCAGCCAAAGATACAGTTCCCAGGCGTCGCAATAGTCCTTATTGAAAATTCACTCATAGAGCTTGGAAAACGCGATATTCGACATTTCCAATCGATCTGCATCATCAACAGCTAAAGATTCAGTTCCCAGGCGTCGCAATAGTCCTTCTTATTGAAAATTCGCTCGTAGAGCTTGAAAAACGCGATATTCGACATTTCCAATCGAACTGCATCGACAAGAGCCAAAGATACAGTTCCCAGGCGTCGCAATAGTCTTCATTATCAAAAATACACCCGTATAGCATGGAAAATGCGATATTCGACATTTCCAATCGTTCTGCATCGACAACAGCTAAAGCTTCAGTTCCGAGGCGTCGCAATAGTCCTTCTTATTGAAAATTCGCTCGTAGAGCTCGAATCATATGGTCTCCCTACTTCAGGAACCAAATAGACTCTCTCGAACGCGTCCAACACAAATTCCTGAGGCTTTCTCGTTTTACCGAAATACCTATGTCCCCCTTCAACCACAATTATAAACCCTATCTCTCTCGCTTCAGGCTATCTACCCTTCAGCAGCGGCGCCTCACTGCCGATCTACTGTTTATTTTCAAAGTTATTAATCACTTGATCTCCTGCCCAGATATTCTTTCTGACCGTAAATTCCACGTCCCCTCCACTCACCTAAGGACACATACTTTATTCTACATTAATTCTCACCGAACTCTTTACGGCAAACATAATTGTTTAAATCGATTGTGCACCAACGCGAACAGTTTCTGTAACTCACTTCACTTCTTCGGGACCCCCTATACAGCTTTTAAGCACTCCGTTCAATCTGCTGTAAATAGTAATTCGACCTAGCTTTTCTCTTTTTCCGTTCATGCCATATTCGCTCATTTTACACATTACATCCTTCATTTCATTTTATTTCTGCTCCATTTATAGGTCTTTCACAGTTCATCTATTTTTCTTCTGTATCTCTTCTACACTTTTCTTGCACTGTTTTACTTCGCAATCTTGTACTCTATCGTCGTATCTATCTACTGTAACTAACTTGTATCTACTGTAACCGCATCATTTTTATTTTTGTATTATCTTGTTTTATTACTCTGCTATCTTGTATTACTGTATCTTTTACGATTCTACTACTCTGTGTGTTTTTCAAATTGTATACTAAAGGGTTTTTTTAGCCCGTAGATTAACGGAATAAATAATAATAATAATAATAATAATAACGCGATATTCGACATTTCCAATCGAACTGCATCGACAACAGCCAAAGATACAGTTCCCAGGCGTCGCAATAGTGATTATTGAAAATTCACTCGTACAGCTTGAAGAACGCGATATTCGACATTTCCAATCGATCTGCATCATCAACAGCTAATGATTCAGTTCCCTGGCGTCGCAATAGCCCTTCTTATTGAAAATTCACTCGTTGAGCTTGGAAACCTCGATATTCGACATCTCCAATCGGCCTGCATCGACAACAGCTAGTGATTCAGTTCCCAGGCGTCGCAATAGTCTTTATTATCTAAAATACACCCGTATAGCATGGAAAATGCGATATTCGACATTTCCAGTCGATCTGCATCGACAACAGCTAAAGATTCAGTTCCCAGGCGTCGGAATAGTGATTATTGAAAATTCACTCGTACAGCTTGGAAAACGCGATATTCGACATTTCCAATCGATCTGAATCGACAACAGCTAAAGATTCAGTTCCCAGGCGTCGCAATAACCCTTCTTATTGAAAATTCACTCGTTGAGCTTGGAAACCTCGATATTCGACATCTCCAATCGACCTGCATCGACAACAGCTAATGTGTCAGTTCCCAGGCGTCGCAATAGTGATTATTGAAAATCCACTCGTAGAGCTTGGAAAACGCGATATTCGACATTTCCAATCGATCTGCATCATCAACAGCTAAAGATTCAGTTCCCTGGCGTCGCAATAGCCCTTCTTATTGAAAATTCACTCGTTGAGCTTGGAAACCTCGATATTCGACATCTCCAATCGACCTGCATCGACAACAGCTAGTGATAAAGTGGATCTGCATCGACAACAGCTTAAGATTCAGTCGTTCTGCATCGACAACAGCTAAAGATTCAGTTCCGAGGCGTCGCAATAGTCCTTCTTATTGAAAATTCGCTCGTAGAGCTTGAAAAACGCGATATTCGACATTTCCAATCGAACTGCATCGACAACAGCCAAAGATACAGTTCCCAGGCGTCGCAATAGTCCTTATTGAAAATTCACTCATAGAGCTTGGAAAACGCGATATTCGACATTTCCAATCGATCTGCATCATCAACAGCTAAAGATTCAGTTCCCAGGCGTCGCAATAGTCCTTCTTATTGAAAATTCGCTCGTAGAGCTTGAAAAACGCGATATTCGACATTTCCAATCGAACTGCATCGACAAGAGCCAAAGATACAGTTCCCAGGCGTCGCAATAGTCTTCATTATCAAAAATACACCCGTATAGCATGGAAAATGCGATATTCGACATTTCCAATCGTTCTGCATCGACAACAGCTAAAGCTTCAGTTCCGACGCGTCGCAATAGTCCTTCTTATTTAAAATTCGCTCGTAGAGCTTGAATAACGCGATATTCGACATTTCCAATCGAACTGCATCTACAACAGCCGAAGATACAGTTCCCAGGCGTCGCAATAGTGATTATTGAAAATTCACTCGTACAGCTTGAAGAACGCGATATTCGACATTTCCAATCGATCTGCATCATCAACAGCTAATGATTCAGTTCCCTGGCGTCGCAATAGCCCTTCTTATTGAAAATTCACTCGTTGAGCTTGGAAACCTCGATATTCGACATCTCCAATCGACCTGCATCGACAACAGCTAATGTGTCAGTTCCCAGGCGTCGCAATAGTCCTTATTGAAAATTCACTCGTAGAGCTTGGAAAACGCGATATTCGACACTTCCAATCGATCTGCATCGACAACAGCTTAGGATTCAGTTCCCAGGCAACGCAATAGTCCTTATTATCAAAAATACACCCGTATAGAATGGAAAATGCGATATTCGACATTTCCAATCGTTCTGCATCGACAACAGCTAAAGATTCAGTTCCCAGGCGTCGCAATAACCCTTCTTATTGAAAATTCACTCGTTGAGCTTGGAAACCTCGATATTCGACATCTCCAATCGACCTGCATCGACAACAGCTAATGTGTCAGTTCCCAGGCGTCGCAATAGTCCTTATTGAAAATTCACTCGTAGAGCTTGGAAAACGCGATATTCGACACTTCCAATCGATCTGCATCGACAACAGCTTAAGATTCAGTTCCCAGGCGACGCAATAGTCCTTATTATCAAAAATACACCCGTATAGAATGGAAAATGCGATATTCGACATTTCCAATCGATCTGCATCATCAACAGCTAAAGATTCAGTTCCCTGGCGTCGCAATAGCCCTTCTTATTGAAAATTCACTCGTTGAGCTTGGAAACCTCGATATTCGACATCTCCAATCCACCTGCATCGTCAACAGCTAGTGATACAGTGGATCTGCATCGACAACAGCTTAAGATTCAGTTCCGAGGCGTCGCAATAGTCCTTCTTATTGAAAATTCGCTCGTAGAGCTTGAATAACGCGATATTCGACATTTCCAATCGAACTGCATCGACAACAGCCAAAGATTCAGTTCCCAGGCGTCGCAATAGTGTTATTGAAAATTCACTCGTACAGCTTGGCAAACGCGATATTCGACATTTCCAATCGATCTGCATCAACAACAGCTACAGATTCAGTTCCCAGGCGTCGCAATAGTGATTATTGAAAATTCACTCGTACAGCTTGGAAAACGCGATATTCGACATTTCCAATCGATTTGCATCGACAACAGCTCAAGATTCAGTTCCCAGGCGTCGCAATAGTCCTTCTTATTGAAAATTCGCTCTAGAGCTTGAAAAACGCGATATTCGACATTTCCAATCGATCTGCATCGACAACAGCTAAAGATTCAGTTCCCAGGCGTCGCAATAGCCCTTCTTATTGAAAATTCACTCGTTGAGCTTGGAAACCTCGATATTCGACATCTCCAATCGACCTGCATCGACAACAGCTAGTGATACAGTGGATCTGCATCGACAACAGCTTAAGATTCAGTCGTTCTGCATCGACAACAGCTAAAGATTCAGTTCCGAGGCGTCGCAATAGTCCTTCTTATTGAAAATTCGCTCGTAGAGCTTGAAAAACGCGATATTCGACATTTCCAATCGAACTGCATCGACAGCAGCCAAAGATACAGTTCCCAGGCGTCGCAATAGTCCTTATTGAAAATTCACTCATAGAGCTTGGAAAACGCGATATTCGACATTTCCAATCGATCTGCATCATCAACAGCTAAAGATTCAGTTCCCAGGCGTCGCAATAGTCCTTCTTATTGAAAATTCGCTCGTAGAGCTTGAAAAACGCGATATTCGACATTTCCAATCGAACTGCATCGCCAAGAGCCAAAGATACAGTTCCCAGGCGTCGCAATAGTCTTCATTATCAAAAATACACCCGTATAGCATGGAAAATGCGATATTCGACATTTCCAATCGTTCTGCATCGACAACAGCTAAAGCTTCAGTTCCGAGGCGTCGCAATAGTCCTTCTTATTGAAAATTCGCTCGTAGAGCTCGAATAACGCGATATTCGACATTTCCAATCGAACTGCATCGACAACAGCCAAAGATACAGTTCCCAGGCGTCGCAATAGTGATTATTGAAAATTCACTCGTACAGCTTGAAGAACGCGATATTCGACATTTCCAATCGATCTGCATCATCAACAGCTAATGATTCAGTTCCCTGGCGTCGCAATAGCCCTTCTTATTGAAAATTCACTCGTTGAGCTTGGAAACCTCGATATTCGACATCTCCAATCGGCCTGCATCGACAACAGCTAGTGATTCAGTTCCCAGGCGTCGCAATAGTCTTTATTATCTAAAATACACCCGTATAGCATGGAAAATGCGATATTCGACATTTCCAGTCGATCTGCATCGACAACAGCTAAAGATTCAGTTCCCAGGCGTCGCAATAACCCTTCTTATTGAAAATTCACTCGTTGAGCTTGGAAACCTCGATATTCGACATCTCCAATCGACCTGCATCGACAACAGCTAATGTGTCAGTTCCCAGGCGTCGCAATAGTCCTTATTGAAAATTCACTCGTAGAGCTTGGAAAACGCGATATTCGACACTTCCAATCGATCTGCATCGACAACAGCTTAGGATTCAGTTCCCAGGCGACGCAATAGTCCTTATTATCAAAAATACACCCGTATAGAATGGAAAATGCGATATTCGACATTTCCAATCGTTCTGCATCGACAACAGCTAAAGATTCAGTTCCCAGGCGTCGCAATAACCCTTCTTATTGAAAATTCACTCGTTGAGCTTGGAAACCTCGATATTCGACATCTCCAATCGACCTGCATCGACAACAGCTAATGTGTCAGTTCCCAGGCGTCGCAATAGTCCTTATTGAAAATTCACTCGTAGAGCTTGGAAAACGCGATATTCGACACTTCCAATCGATCTGCATCGACAACAGCTTAAGATTCAGTTCCCAGGCGACGCAATAGTCCTTATTATCAAAAATACACCCGTATAGAATGGAAAATGCGATATTCGACATTTCCAATCGATCTGCATCATCAACAGCTAAAGATTCAGTTCCCTGGCGTCGCAATAGCCCTTCTTATTGAAAATTCACTCGTTGAGCTTGGAAACCTCGATATTCGACATCTCCAATCCACCTGCATCGTCAACAGCTAGTGATACAGTGGATCTGCATCGACAACAGCTTAAGATTCAGTTCCGAGGCGTCGCAATAGTCCTTCTTATTGAAAATTCGCTCGTAGAGCTTGAATAACGCGATATTCGACATTTCCAATCGAACTGCATCGACAACAGCCAAAGATTCAGTTCCCAGGCGTCGCAATAGTGTTATGGAAAATTCACTCGTACAGCTTGGCAAACGCGATATTCGACATTTCCAATCGATCTGCATCAACAACAGCTACAGATTCAGTTCCCAGGCGTCGCAATAGTGATTATTGAAAATTCACTCGTACAGCTTGGAAAACGCGATATTCGACATTTCCAATCGATCTGCATCGACAACAGCTAAAGATTCAGTTCCCAGGCGTCGCAATAGTCCTTCTTATTGAAAATTCGCTCTAGAGCTTGAAAAACGCGATATTCGACATTTCCAATCGATCTGCATCGACAACAGCTAAAGATTCAGTTCCCAGGCGTCGCAATAGCCCTTCTTATTGAAAATTCACTCGTTGAGCTTGGAAACCTCGATATTCGACATCTCCAATCGACCTGCATCGACAACAGCTAGTGATACAGTGGATCTGCATCGACAACAGCTTAAGATTCAGTCGTTCTGCATCGACAACAGCTAAAGATTCAGTTCCGAGGCGTCGCAATAGTCCTTCTTATTGAAAATTCGCTCGTAGAGCTTGAAAAACGCGATATTCGACATTTCCAATCGAACTGCATCGACAGCAGCCAAAGATACAGTTCCCAGGCGTCGCAATAGTCCTTATTGAAAATTCACTCATAGAGCTTGGAAAACGCGATATTCGACATTTCCAATCGATCTGCATCATCAACAGCTAAAGATTCAGTTCCCAGGCGTCGCAATAGTCCTTCTTATTGAAAATTCGCTCGTAGAGCTTGAAAAACGCGATATTCGACATTTCCAATCGAACTGCATCGACAAGAGCCAAAGATACAGTTCCCAGGCGTCGCAATAGTCTTCATTATCAAAAATACACCCGTATAGCATGGAAAATGCGATATTCGACATTTCCAATCGTTCTGCATCGACAACAGCTAAAGCTTCAGTTCCGAGGCGTCGCAATAGTCCTTCTTATTGAAAATTCGCTCGTAGAGCTCGAATAACGCGATATTCGACATTTCCAATCGAACTGCATCGACAACAGCCAAAGATACAGTTCCCAGGCGTCGCAATAGTGATTATTGAAAATTCACTCGTACAGCTTGAAGAACGCGATATTCGACATTTCCAATCGATCTGCATCATCAACAGCTAATGATTCAGTTCCCTGGCGTCGCAATAGCCCTTCTTATTGAAAATTCACTCGTTGAGCTTGGAAACCTCGATATTCGACATCTCCAATCGGCCTGCATCGACAACAGCTAGTGATTCAGTTCCCAGGCGTCGCAATAGTCTTTATTATCTAAAATACACCCGTATAGCATGGAAAATGCGATATTCGACATTTCCAGTCGATCTGCATCGACAACAGCTAAAGATTCAGTTCCCAGGCGTCGGAATAGTGATTATTGAAAATTCACTCGTACAGCTTGGAAAACGCGATATTCGACATTTCCAATCGATCTGCATCGACAACAGCTAAAGATTCAGTTCCCAGGCGTCGCAATAACCCTTCTTATTGAAAATTCACTCGTTGAGCTTGGAAACCTCGATATTCGACATCTCCAATCGACCTGCATCGACAACAGCTAATGTGTCAGTTCCCAGGCGTCGCAATAGTCCTTATTGAAAATTCACTCGTAGAGCTTGAAAAACGCGATATTCGACATTTCCAATCGATCTGCATCGACAACAGCTAAAGATTCAGTTCCCAGGCGTCGCAATAGCCCTTCTTATTGAAAATTCACTCGTTGAGCTTGGAAACCTCGATATTCGACATCTCCAATCGACCTGCATCGACAACAGCTAGTGATACAGTGGATCTGCATCGACAACAGCTTAAGTTTCAGTCGTTCTGCATCGACAACAGCTAAAGATTCAGTTCCGAGGCGTCGCAATAGTCCTTCTTATTGAAAATTCGCTCGTAGAGCTTGAAAAACGCGATATTCGACATTTCCAATCGAACTGCATCGACAACAGCCAAAGATACAGTTCCCAGGCGTCGCAATAGTCCTTATTGAAAATTCACTCATAGAGCTTGGAAAACGCGATATTCGACATTTCCAATCGATCTGCATCATCAACAGCTAAAGATTCAGTTCCCAGGCGTCGCAATAGTCCTTCTTATTGAAAATTCGCTCGTAGAGCTTGAAAAACGCGATATTCGACATTTCCAATCGAACTGCATCGACAACAGCCAAAGATACAGTTCCCAGGCGTCGCAATAGTCCTTATTGAAAATTCACTCGTAGAGCTTGGAAAACGCGATATTCGACACTTCCAATCGATCTGCATCGACAACAGCTTATGATTCAGTTCCCAGGCGACGCAATAGTCCTTATTATCAAAAATACACCCGTATAGAATGGAAAATGCGATATTCGACATTTCCAATCGTTCTGCATCGACAACAGCTAAAGATTCAGTTCCCAGGCGTCGCAATAACCCTTCTTATTGAAAATTCACTCGTTGAGCTTGGAAACCTCGATATTCGACATCTCCAATCGACCTGCATCGACAACAGCTAATGTGTCAGTTCCCAGGCGTCGCAATAGTCCTTATTGAAAATTCACTCGTAGAGCTTGGAAAACGCGATATTCGACATTTCCAATCGAACTGCATCGACAACAGCCAAAGATTCAGTACCCAGGCGTCGCAATAGTGTTATTGAAAATTCACTCGTTGAGCTTGGAAAACTCGATATTCGACATCTCCAATCGACCTGCATCGACAACAGCTAGTGATACAGTTCCCAGGCGCCGCAATAGTCTTTATTATCAAAAATACACCCGTATAGCATGGAAAATGCGATATTCGACATTTCCAATCGAACTGCATCGACAACAGCCAAAGATACAGTTCCCAGGCGTCGCAATAGTCCTTATTGAAAATTCACTCATAGAGCTTGGAAAACGCGATATTCGACATTTCCAATCGAACTGCATCGACAACAGCCAAAGATACAGTTCCCAGGCGTCGCAATAGTCCTTATTGAGAATTCACTCATAGAGCTTGGAAAACGCGATATTCGACATTTCCAATCGATCTGCAACAACAACAGCTAAAGATTCAGTTCCCAGGCGTCGCAATAGTCCTTCTTATTGAAAATTCGCTCGTAGAGCTTGAAAAACGCGATATTCGACACTTCCAATCGATCTGCATCGACAAGAGCCAAAGATACAGTTCCCAGGCGTCGCAATAGTCTTCATTATCAAAAATACACCCGTATAGCATGGAAAATGCGATATTCGACATTTCCAATCGTTCTGCATCGACAACAGCTAAAGATTCAGTTCCCAGGCGTCGCAATAACCCTTCTTATTGAAAATTCACTCGTTGAGCTTGGAAACCTCGATATTCGACATCTCCAATCGACCTGCATCGACAACAGCTAATGTGTCAGTTCCCAGGCGTCGCAATAGTCCTTATTGAAAATTCACTCGTAGAGCTTGGAAAACGCGATATTCGACATTTCCAATCGAACTGCATCGACAACAGCCAAAGATTCAGTACCCAGGCGTCGCAATAGTGTTATTGAAAATTCACTCGTACAGCTTGGCAAACGCGATATTCGACATTTCCAATCGATCTGCATCAACAACAGCTACAGATTCAGTTCCCAGGCGTCGCAATAGTGATTATTGAAAATTCACTCGTACAGCTTGGAAAACGCGATATTCGACATTTCTAATCGATCTGCATCGACAACAGCTAAAGATTCAGTTCCCAGGCGTCGCAATAGTCCTTCTTATTGAAAATTCGCTCTAGAGCTTGAAAAACGCGATATTCGACATTTCCAACCGATCTGCATCGACAACAGCTAAAGATTCAGTTCCCAGGCGTCGCAATAGCCCTTCTTATTGAAAATTCACTCGGTGAGCTTGGAAAACTCGATATTCGACATCTCCAATCGACCTGCATCGACAACAGCTAGTGATACAGTTCCCAGGCGCCGCAATAGTCTTTATTATCAAAAATACACCCGTATAGCATGGAAAATGCGATATTCGACATTTCCAATCGTTCTGCATCGACAACAGCTAAAGATTCAGTTCCGAGGCGTCGCAATAGTCCTTCTTATTGAAAATTCGCTCGTAGAGCTTGAATAACGCGATATTCGACATTTCCAATCGAACTGCATCGACAACAGCCAAAGATACAGTTCCCAGGCGTCGCAATAGTCCTTATTGAGAATTCACTCATAGAGCTTGGAAAACGCGATATTCGACATTTCCAATCGATCTGCAACAACAACAGCTAAAGATTCAGTTCCCAGGCGTCGCAATAGTCCTTCTTATTGAAAATTCGCTCGTAGAGCTTGAAAAACGCGATATTCGACATTTCCAATCGAACTGCATCGACAAGAGCCAAAGATACAGTTCCCAGGCGTCGCAATAGTCTTCATTATCAAAAATACACCCGTATAGCATGGAAAATGCGATATTCGACATTTCCAATCGTTCTGCATCGACAACAGCTAAAGCTTCAGTTCCGAGGCGTCGCAATAGTCCTTCTTATTGAAAATTCGCTCGTAGAGCTTGAATAACGCGATATTCGACATTTCCAATCGAACTGCATCGACAACAGCCAAAGATACAGTTCCCAGGCGTCGCAATAGTGATTATTGAAAATTCACTCGTACAGCTTGAAGAACGCGATATTCGACATTTCCAATCGATCTGCATCATCAACAGCTAATGATTCAGTTCCCTGGCGTCGCAATAGCCCTTCTTATTGAAAATTCACTCGTTGAGCTTGGAAACCTCGATATTCGACATCTCCAATCGGCCTGCATCGACAACAGCTAGTGATTCAGTTCCCAGGCG
The DNA here is from genome assembly GCA_963583965.1 of Nomada ferruginata. Classification (NCBI taxonomy): domain Eukaryota; kingdom Metazoa; phylum Arthropoda; class Insecta; order Hymenoptera; family Apidae; genus Nomada; species Nomada ferruginata. The sequence continues at coordinate 5,667,774 of OY757218.1, forward strand.
TCGCAATAGTCTTTATTATCAAAAATACACCCGTATAGCATGGAAAATGCGATATTCGACATTTCCAGTCGATCTGCATCGACAACAGCTAAAGATTCAGTTCCCAGGCGTCGGAATAGTGATTATTGAAAATTCACTCGTACAGCTTGGAAAACGCGATATTCGACATTTCCAATCGATCTGCATCGACAACAGCTAAAGATTCGGTTCCCAGGCGTCGCAATTACCCTTCTTATTGAAAATTCACTCGTTGAGCTTGGAAACCTCGATATTCGACATCTCCAATCGACCTGCATCGACAACAGCTAATGTGTCAGTTCCCAGGCGTCGCAATAGTCCTTATTGAAAATTCACTCGTAGAGCTTGGAAAACGCGATATTCGACACTTCCAATCGATCTGCATCGACAACAGCTTAAGATTCAGTTCCCAGGCGACGCAATAGTCCTTATTATCAAAAATACACCCGTATAGAATGGAAAATGCGATATTCGACATTTCCAATCGTTCTGCATCGACAACCGCTAAAGATTCAGTTCCCAGGCGTCGCAATAACCCTTCTTATTGAAAATTCACTCGTTGAGCTTGGAAACCTCGATATTCGACATCTCCAATCGACCTGCATCGACAACAGCTAATGTGTCAGTTCCCAGGCGTCGCAATAGTCCTTATTGAAAATTCACTCGTAGAGCTTGGAAAACGCGATATTCGACACTTCCAATCGATCTGCATCGACAACAGCTTAAGATTCAGTTCCCAGGCGACGCAATAGTCCTTATTATCAGAAATACACCTGTATAGAATGGAAAATGCGATATTCGACATTTCCAATCGATCTGCATCATCAACAGCTAAAGATTCAGTTCCCTGGCGTCGCAATAGCCCTTCTTATTGAAAATTCACTCGTTGAGCTTGGAAACCTCGATATTCGACATCTCCAATCGACCTGCATCGACAACAGCTAGTGATACAGTGGATCTGCATCGACAACAGCTTAAGATTCAGTCGTTCTGCATCGACAACAGCTAAAGATTCAGTTCCGAGGCGCCGCAATAGTCCTTCTTATTGAAAATTCGCTCGTAGAGCTTGAATAACGCGATATTCGACATTTCCAATCGAACTGCATCGACAACAGCCAAAGATTCAGTTCCCAGGCGTCGCAATAGTGTTATTGAAAATTCACTCGTACAGCTTGAAAAACGCGATATTCGACATTTCCAATCGAACTGCATCGACAAGAGCCAAAGATACAGTTCCCAGGCGTCGCAATAGTCTTCATTATCAAAAATACACCCGTATAGCATGGAAAATGCGATATTCGACATTTCCAATCGTTCTGCATCGACAACAGCTAAAGCTTCAGTTCTGAGGCGTCGCAATAGTCCTTCTTATTGAAAATTCGCTCGTAGAGCTCGAATAACGCGATATTCGACATTTCCAATCGAACTGCATCGACAACAGCCAAAGATACAGTTCCCAGGCGTCGCAATAGTGATTATTGAAAATTCACTCGTACAGCTTGAAGAACGCGATATTCGACATTTCCAATCGATCTGCATCATCAACAGCTAATGATTCAGTTCCCTGGCGTCGCAATAGCCCTTCTTATTGAAAATTCACTCGTTGAGCTTGGAAACCTCGATATTCGACATCTCCAATCGGCCTGCATCGACAACAGCTAGTGATTCAGTTCCCAGGCGTCGCAATAGTCTTTATTATCTAAAATACACCCGTATAGCATGGAAAATGCGATATTCGACATTTCCAATCGTTCTGCATCGACAACAGCTAAAGCTTCAGTTCCGAGGCGTCGCAATAGTCCTTCTTATTGAAAATTCGCTCGTAGAGCTTGAAAAACGCGATATTCGACATTTCCAATCGAACTGCATCGACAACAGCCAAAGATACAGTTCCCAGGCGTCGCAATAGTCCTTATTGAAAATTCACTCATAGAGCTTGGAAAACGCGATATTCGACATTTCCAATCGATCTGCATCATCAACAGCTAAAGATACAGTTCCCAGGCGTCGCAATAGTCCTTCTTATTGAAAATTCGCTCGTAGAGCTTGAAAAACGCGATATTCGACATTTCCAATCGAACTGCATCGACAAGAGCCAAAGATACAGTTCCCAGGCGTCGCAATAGTCTTCATTATCAAAAATACACCCGTATAGCATGGAAAATGCGATATTCGTCATTTCCAATCGTTCTGCATCGACAACAGCTAAAGCTTCAGTTCCGAGGCGTCGCAATAGTCCTTCTTATTGAAAATTCGCTCGTAGAGCTCGAATAACGCGATATTCGACATTTCCAATCGAACTGCATCGACAACAGCCAAAGATACAGTTCCCAGGCGTCGCAATAGTGATTATTGAAAATTCACTCGTACAGCTTGAAGAACGCGATATTCGACATTTCCAATCGATCTGCATCATCAACAGCTAATGATTCAGTTCCCTGGCGTCGCAATAGCCCTTCTTATTGAAAATTCACTCGTTGAGCTTGGAAACCTCGATATTCGACATCTCCAATCGGCCTGCATCGACAACAGCTAGTGATTCAGTTCCCAGGCGTCGCAATAACCCTTCTTATTGAAAATTCACTCGTTGAGCTTGGAAACCTCGATATTCGACATCTCCAATCGACCTGCATCGACAACAGCTAATGTGTCAGTTCCCAGGCGTCGCAATAGTCCTTATTGAAAATTCACTCGTAGAGCTTGAAAAACGCGATATTCGACATTTCCAATCGATCTGCATCGACAACAGCTAAAGATTCAGTTCCCAGGCGTCGGAATAGTGATTATTGAAGATTCACTCGTACAGCTTGGCAAACGCGATATTCGACATTTCCAATCGATCTGCATCAACAACAGCTAAGGATTCAGTTCCCAGGCGTCGCAATAGTGATTATTGAAAATTCACTCGTACAGCTTGGAAAACGCGATATTCGACATTTCCAATCGATCTGCATCGACAACAGCTAAAGATTCAGTTCCCAGGCGTCGCAATAACCCTTCTTATTGAAAATTCACTCGTTGAGCTTGGAAACCTCGATATTCGACATCTCCAATCGACCTGCATCGACAACAGCTAATGTGTCAGTTCCCAGGCGTCGCAATAGTCCTTATTGAAAATTCACTCGTAGAGCTTGAAAAACGCGATATTCGACATTTCCAATCGATCTGCATCGACAACAGCTAAAGATTCAGTTCCCAGGCGTCGCAATAGCCCTTCTTATTGAAAATACACTCGTTGAGCTTGGAAACCTCGATATTCGACATCTCCAATCGACCTGCATCGACAACAGCTAGTGATACAGTTCCCAGGCGTCGCAATAGTCTTTATTATCAAAAATACACCCGTATAGCATGGAAAATGCGATATTGGACATTTCCAATCGAACTGCATCGACAACAGCCAAAGATACAGTTCCCAGGCGTCGCAATAGTGATTATTGAAAATCCACTCGTACAGCTTGGAAAACGCGATATTCGACATTTCCAATCGATCTGCATCATCAACAGCTAATGATTCAGTTCCCAGGCGTCGCAATAGCCCTTCTTATTGAAAATTTACTCGTTGAGCTTGGAAACCTCGATATTCGACATCTCCAATCGACCTGCATCGACAACAGCTACTAATACAGTTCCCAGGCGTCGCAATAGTCTTTATTATCAAAAATACACCCGTATAGCATGGAAAATGCGATATTCGACATTTCGAATCGTTCTGCATCGACAACAGCTAAAGATTCAGTTCCGAGGCGTCGCAATAGTCCTTCTTATTGAAAATTCGCTCGTAGTGCTTGAATAACGCGATATTCGACATTTCCAATCGAACTGCATCGACAACAGCCAAAGATACAGTTCCCAGGCGTCGCAATAGTGATTATTGAAAATCCACTCGTACAGCTTGGAAAACGCGATATTCGACATTTCCAATCGATCTGCATCATCAACAGCTAAAGATTCAGTTCCCTGGCGTCGCAATAGCCCTTCTTATTGAAAATTCACTCGTTGAGCTTGGAAACCTCGATATTCGACATCTCCAATCGACCTGCATCGACAACAGCTAGTGATACAGTGGATCTGCATCGACAACAGCTTAAGATTCAGTCGTTCTGCATCGACAACAGCTAAAGATTCAGTTCCGAGGCGTCGCAATAGTCCTTCTTATTGAAAATTCGCTCGTAGAGCTTGAAAAACGCGATATTCGACATTTCCAATCGAACTGCATCGACAACAGCCAAAGATACAGTTCCCAGGCGTCGCAATAGTCCTTATTGAAAATTCACTCATAGAGCTTGGAAAACGCGATATTCGACATTTCCAATCGATCTGCATCATCAACAGCTAAAGATTCAGTTCCCAGGCGTCGCAATAGTCCTTCTTATTGAAAATTCGCTCGTAGAGCTTGAAAAACCCGATATTCGACATTTCCAATCGAACTGCATCGACAAGAGCCAAAGATACAGTTCCCAGGCGTCGCAATAGTCTTCATTATCAAAAATACACCCGCATAGCATGGAAAATGCGATATTCGACATTTCCAATCGTTCTGCATCGACAACAGCTAAAGCTTCAGTTCCGAGGCGTCGCAATAGTCCTTCTTATTGAAAATTCGCTCGTAGAGCTTGAATAACGCGATATTCGACATTTCCAATCGAACTGCATCGACAACAGCTAGTGATACAGTTCCCAGGCGTCGCAATAGTCCTTCTTATTGAAAATTCGCTCGTAGAGCTTGAAAAACGCGATATTCGACATTTCCAATCGAACTGCATCGACAACAGCCAAAGATACAGTTCCCAGGCGTCGCAATAGTCCTTATTGAAAATTCACTCGTAGAGCTTGGAAAACGCGATATTCGACACTTCCAATCGATCTGCATCGACAACAGCTTATGATTCAGTTCCCAGGCGACGCAATAGTCCTTATTATCAAAAATACACCCGTATAGAATGGAAAATGCGATATTCGACATTTCCAATCGTTCTGCATCGACAACAGCTAAAGATTCAGTTCCCAGGCGTCGCAATAACCCTTCTTATTGAAAATTCACTCGTTGAGCTTGGAAACCTCGATATTCGACATCTCCAATCGACCTGCATCGACAACAGCTAATGTGTCAGTTCCCAGGCGTCGCAATAGTCCTTATTGAAAATTCACTCGTAGAGCTTGGAAAACGCGATATTCGACATTTCCAATCGAACTGCATCGACAACAGCCAAAGATTCAGTACCCAGGCGTCGCAATAGTGTTATTGAAAATTCACTCGTTGAGCTTGGAAAACTCGATATTCGACATCTCCAATCGACCTGCATCGACAACAGCTAGTGATACAGTTCCCAGGCGCCGCAATAGTCTTTATTATCAAAAATACACCCGTATAGCATGGAAAATGCGATATTCGACATTTCCAATCGAACTGCATCGACAACAGCCAAAGATACAGTTCCCAGGCGTCGCAATAGTCCTTATTGAAAATTCACTCATAGAGCTTGGAAAACGCGATATTCGACATTTCCAATCGAACTGCATCGACAACAGCCAAAGATACAGTTCCCAGGCGTCGCAATAGTCCTTATTGAGAATTCACTCATAGAGCTTGGAAAACGCGATATTCGACATTTCCAATCGATCTGCAACAACAACAGCTAAAGATTCAGTTCCCAGGCGTCGCAATAGTCCTTCTTATTGAAAATTCGCTCGTAGAGCTTGAAAAACGCGATATTCGACACTTCCAATCGATCTGCATCGACAAGAGCCAAAGATACAGTTCCCAGGCGTCGCAATAGTCTTCATTATCAAAAATACACCCGTATAGCATGGAAAATGCGATATTCGACATTTCCAATCGTTCTGCATCGACAACAGCTAAAGATTCAGTTCCCAGGCGTCGCAATAACCCTTCTTATTGAAAATTCACTCGTTGAGCTTGGAAACCTCGATATTCGACATCTCCAATCGACCTGCATCGACAACAGCTAATGTGTCAGTTCCCAGGCGTCGCAATAGTCCTTATTGAAAATTCACTCGTAGAGCTTGGAAAACGCGATATTCGACATTTCCAATCGAACTGCATCGACAACAGCCAAAGATTCAGTACCCAGGCGTCGCAATAGTGTTATTGAAAATTCACTCGTACAGCTTGGCAAACGCGATATTCGACATTTCCAATCGATCTGCATCAACAACAGCTACAGATTCAGTTCCCAGGCGTCGCAATAGTGATTATTGAAAATTCACTCGTACAGCTTGGAAAACGCGATATTCGACATTTCTAATCGATCTGCATCGACAACAGCTAAAGATTCAGTTCCCAGGCGTCGCAATAGTCCTTCTTATTGAAAATTCGCTCTAGAGCTTGAAAAACGCGATATTCGACATTTCCAACCGATCTGCATCGACAACAGCTAAAGATTCAGTTCCCAGGCGTCGCAATAGCCCTTCTTATTGAAAATTCACTCGGTGAGCTTGGAAAACTCGATATTCGACATCTCCAATCGACCTGCATCGACAACAGCTAGTGATACAGTTCCCAGGCGCCGCAATAGTCTTTATTATCAAAAATACACCCGTATAGCATGGAAAATGCGATATTCGACATTTCCAATCGTTCTGCATCGACAACAGCTAAAGATTCAGTTCCGAGGCGTCGCAATAGTCCTTCTTATTGAAAATTCGCTCGTAGAGCTTGAATAACGCGATATTCGACATTTCCAATCGAACTGCATCGACAACAGCCAAAGATACAGTTCCCAGGCGTCGCAATAGTCCTTATTGAGAATTCACTCATAGAGCTTGGAAAACGCGATATTCGACATTTCCAATCGATCTGCAACAACAACAGCTAAAGATTCAGTTCCCAGGCGTCGCAATAGTCCTTCTTATTGAAAATTCGCTCGTAGAGCTTGAAAAACGCGATATTCGACATTTCCAATCGAACTGCATCGACAAGAGCCAAAGATACAGTTCCCAGGCGTCGCAATAGTCTTCATTATCAAAAATACACCCGTATAGCATGGAAAATGCGATATTCGACATTTCCAATCGTTCTGCATCGACAACAGCTAAAGCTTCAGTTCCGAGGCGTCGCAATAGTCCTTCTTATTGAAAATTCGCTCGTAGAGCTTGAATAACGCGATATTCGACATTTCCAATCGAACTGCATCGACAACAGCCAAAGATACAGTTCCCAGGCGTCGCAATAGTGATTATTGAAAATTCACTCGTACAGCTTGAAGAACGCGATATTCGACATTTCCAATCGATCTGCATCATCAACAGCTAATGATTCAGTTCCCTGGCGTCGCAATAGCCCTTCTTATTGAAAATTCACTCGTTGAGCTTGGAAACCTCGATATTCGACATCTCCAATCGGCCTGCATCGACAACAGCTAGTGATTCAGTTCCCAGGCGTCGCAATAGTCTTTATTATCAAAAATACACCCGTATAGCATGGAAAATGCGATATTCGACATTTCCAGTCGATCTGCATCGACAACAGCTAAAGATTCAGTTCCCAGGCGTCGGAATAGTGATTATTGAAAATTCACTCGTACAGCTTGGAAAACGCGATATTCGACATTTCCAATCGATCTGCATCGACAACAGCTAAAGATTCGGTTCCCAGGCGTCGCAATTACCCTTCTTATTGAAAATTCACTCGTTGAGCTTGGAAACCTCGATATTCGACATCTCCAATCGACCTGCATCGACAACAGCTAATGTGTCAGTTCCCAGGCGTCGCAATAGTCCTTATTGAAAATTCACTCGTAGAGCTTGGAAAACGCGATATTCGACACTTCCAATCGATCTGCATCGACAACAGCTTAAGATTCAGTTCCCAGGCGACGCAATAGTCCTTATTATCAAAAATACACCCGTATAGAATGGAAAATGCGATATTCGACATTTCCAATCGTTCTGCATCGACAACCGCTAAAGATTCAGTTCCCAGGCGTCGCAATAACCCTTCTTATTGAAAATTCACTCGTTGAGCTTGGAAACCTCGATATTCGACATCTCCAATCGACCTGCATCGACAACAGCTAATGTGTCAGTTCCCAGGCGTCGCAATAGTCCTTATTGAAAATTCACTCGTAGAGCTTGGAAAACGCGATATTCGACACTTCCAATCGATCTGCATCGACAACAGCTTAAGATTCAGTTCCCAGGCGACGCAATAGTCCTTATTATCAGAAATACACCTGTATAGAATGGAAAATGCGATATTCGACATTTCCAATCGATCTGCATCATCAACAGCTAAAGATTCAGTTCCCTGGCGTCGCAATAGCCCTTCTTATTGAAAATTCACTCGTTGAGCTTGGAAACCTCGATATTCGACATCTCCAATCGACCTGCATCGACAACAGCTAGTGATACAGTGGATCTGCATCGACAACAGCTTAAGATTCAGTCGTTCTGCATCGACAACAGCTAAAGATTCAGTTCCGAGGCGCCGCAATAGTCCTTCTTATTGAAAATTCGCTCGTAGAGCTTGAATAACGCGATATTCGACATTTCCAATCGAACTGCATCGACAACAGCCAAAGATTCAGTTCCCAGGCGTCGCAATAGTGTTATTGAAAATTCACTCGTACAGCTTGAAAAACGCGATATTCGACATTTCCAATCGAACTGCATCGACAAGAGCCAAAGATACAGTTCCCAGGCGTCGCAATAGTCTTCATTATCAAAAATACACCCGTATAGCATGGAAAATGCGATATTCGACATTTCCAATCGTTCTGCATCGACAACAGCTAAAGCTTCAGTTCTGAGGCGTCGCAATAGTCCTTCTTATTGAAAATTCGCTCGTAGAGCTCGAATAACGCGATATTCGACATTTCCAATCGAACTGCATCGACAACAGCCAAAGATACAGTTCCCAGGCGTCGCAATAGTGATTATTGAAAATTCACTCGTACAGCTTGAAGAACGCGATATTCGACATTTCCAATCGATCTGCATCATCAACAGCTAATGATTCAGTTCCCTGGCGTCGCAATAGCCCTTCTTATTGAAAATTCACTCGTTGAGCTTGGAAACCTCGATATTCGACATCTCCAATCGGCCTGCATCGACAACAGCTAGTGATTCAGTTCCCAGGCGTCGCAATAGTCTTTATTATCTAAAATACACCCGTATAGCATGGAAAATGCGATATTCGACATTTCCAATCGTTCTGCATCGACAACAGCTAAAGCTTCAGTTCCGAGGCGTCGCAATAGTCCTTCTTATTGAAAATTCGCTCGTAGAGCTTGAAAAACGCGATATTCGACATTTCCAATCGAACTGCATCGACAACAGCCAAAGATACAGTTCCCAGGCGTCGCAATAGTCCTTATTGAAAATTCACTCATAGAGCTTGGAAAACGCGATATTCGACATTTCCAATCGATCTGCATCATCAACAGCTAAAGATACAGTTCCCAGGCGTCGCAATAGTCCTTCTTATTGAAAATTCGCTCGTAGAGCTTGAAAAACGCGATATTCGACATTTCCAATCGAACTGCATCGACAAGAGCCAAAGATACAGTTCCCAGGCGTCGCAATAGTCTTCATTATCAAAAATACACCCGTATAGCATGGAAAATGCGATATTCGTCATTTCCAATCGTTCTGCATCGACAACAGCTAAAGCTTCAGTTCCGAGGCGTCGCAATAGTCCTTCTTATTGAAAATTCGCTCGTAGAGCTCGAATAACGCGATATTCGTCATTTCCAATCGAACTGCATCGACAACAGCCAAAGATACAGTTCCCAGGCGTCGCAATAGTGATTATTGAAAATTCACTCGTACAGCTTGAAGAACGCGATATTCGACATTTCCAATCGATCTGCATCATCAACAGCTAATGATTCAGTTCCCTGGCGTCGCAATAGCCCTTCTTATTGAAAATTCACTCGTTGAGCTTGGAAACCTCGATATTCGACATCTCCAATCGGCCTGCATCGACAACAGCTAGTGATTCAGTTCCCAGGCGTCGCAATAACCCTTCTTATTGAAAATTCACTCGTTGAGCTTGGAAACCTCGATATTCGACATCTCCAATCGACCTGCATCGACAACAGCTAATGTGTCAGTTCCCAGGCGTCGCAATAGTCCTTATTGAAAATTCACTCGTAGAGCTTGAAAAACGCGATATTCGACATTTCCAATCGATCTGCATCGACAACAGCTAAAGATTCAGTTCCCAGGCGTCGGAATAGTGATTATTGAAGATTCACTCGTACAGCTTGGCAAACGCGATATTCGACATTTCCAATCGATCTGCATCAACAACAGCTAAGGATTCAGTTCCCAGGCGTCGCAATAGTGATTATTGAAAATTCACTCGTACAGCTTGGAAAACGCGATATTCGACATTTCCAATCGATCTGCATCGACAACAGCTAAAGATTCAGTTCCCAGGCGTCGCAATAACCCTTCTTATTGAAAATTCACTCGTTGAGCTTGGAAACCTCGATATTCGACATCTCCAATCGACCTGCATCGACAACAGCTAATGTGTCAGTTCCCAGGCGTCGCAATAGTCCTTATTGAAAATTCACTCGTAGAGCTTGAAAAACGCGATATTCGACATTTCCAATCGATCTGCATCGACAACAGCTAAAGATTCAGTTCCCAGGCGTCGCAATAGCCCTTCTTATTGAAAATACACTCGTTGAGCTTGGAAACCTCGATATTCGACATCTCCAATCGACCTGCATCGACAACAGCTAGTGATACAGTTCCCAGGCGTCGCAATAGTCTTTATTATCAAAAATACACCCGTATAGCATGGAAAATGCGATATTGGACATTTCCAATCGAACTGCATCGACAACAGCCAAAGATACAGTTCCCAGGCGTCGCAATAGTGATTATTGAAAATCCACTCGTACAGCTTGGAAAACGCGATATTCGACATTTCCAATCGATCTGCATCATCAACAGCTAATGATTCAGTTCCCAGGCGTCGCAATAGCCCTTCTTATTGAAAATTTACTCGTTGAGCTTGGAAACCTCGATATTCGACATCTCCAATCGACCTGCATCGACAACAGCTACTAATACAGTTCCCAGGCGTCGCAATAGTCTTTATTATCAAAAATACACCCGTATAGCATGGAAAATGCGATATTCGACATTTCGAATCGTTCTGCATCGACAACAGCTAAAGATTCAGTTCCGAGGCGTCGCAATAGTCCTTCTTATTGAAAATTCGCTCGTAGTGCTTGAATAACGCGATATTCGACATTTCCAATCGAACTGCATCGACAACAGCCAAAGATACAGTTCCCAGGCGTCGCAATAGTGATTATTGAAAATCCACTCGTACAGCTTGGAAAACGCGATATTCGACATTTCCAATCGATCTGCATCATCAACAGCTAAAGATTCAGTTCCCTGGCGTCGCAATAGCCCTTCTTATTGAAAATTCACTCGTTGAGCTTGGAAACCTCGATATTCGACATCTCCAATCGACCTGCATCGACAACAGCTAGTGATACAGTGGATCTGCATCGACAACAGCTTAAGATTCAGTCGTTCTGCATCGACAACAGCTAAAGATTCAGTTCCGAGGCGTCGCAATAGTCCTTCTTATTGAAAATTCGCTCGTAGAGCTTGAAAAACGCGATATTCGACATTTCCAATCGAACTGCATCGACAACAGCCAAAGATACAGTTCCCAGGCGTCGCAATAGTCCTTATTGAAAATTCACTCATAGAGCTTGGAAAACGCGATATTCGACATTTCCAATCGATCTGCATCATCAACAGCTAAAGATTCAGTTCCCAGGCGTCGCAATAGTCCTTCTTATTGAAAATTCGCTCGTAGAGCTTGAAAAACCCGATATTCGACATTTCCAATCGAACTGCATCGACAAGAGCCAAAGATACAGTTCCCAGGCGTCGCAATAGTCTTCATTATCAAAAATACACCCGCATAGCATGGAAAATGCGATATTCGACATTTCCAATCGTTCTGCATCGACAACAGCTAAAGCTTCAGTTCCGAGGCGTCGCAATAGTCCTTCTTATTGAAAATTCGCTCGTAGAGCTTGAATAACGCGATATTCGACATTTCCAATCGAACTGCATCGACAACAGCCAAAGATACAGTTCCCAGGCGTCGCAATAGTGATTATTGAAAATTCACTCGTACAGCTTGAAGAACGCGATATTCGACATTTCCAATCGATCTGCATCATCAACAGCTAATGATTCAGTTCCCTGGCGTCGCAATAGCCCTTCTTATTGAAAATTCACTCGTTGAGCTTGGAAATCTCGATATTCGACATCTCCAATCGACCTGCATCGACAACAGCTAATGTGTCAGTTCCCAGGCGTCGCAATAGTCCTTATTGAAAATTCACTCGTAGAGCTTGGAAAACGCGATATTCGACACTTCCAATCGATCTGCATCGACAACAGCTTAAGATTCAGTTCCCAGGCGACGCAATAGTCCTTATTATCAAAAATACACCCGTATAGAATGGAAAATGCGATATTCGACATTTCCAATCGATCTGCATCATCAACAGCTAAAGATTCAGATCCCTGGCGTCGCAATAGCCCTTCTTATTGAAAATTCACTCGTTGAGCTTGGAAACCTCGATATTCGACATCTCCAATCGACCTGCATCGACAACAGCTAGTGATACAGTGGATCTGCATCGACAACAGCTTAAGATTCAGTCGTTCTGCATCGACAACAGCTAAAGATTCAGTTCCGAAGCGTCGCAATAGTCCTTCTTATTGAAAATTCGCTCGTAGAGCTTGAATAACGCGATATTCGACATTTCCAATCGAACTGCATCGACAACCGTCAAAGATTCAGTTCCCAGGCGTCGCAATAGTGTTATTGAAAATTCACTCGTACAGCTTGGCAAACGCGATATTCGACATTTCCAATCGATCTGCATCGACAACAGCTAAAGATTCAGTTCCCAGGCGTCGCAATAGCCCTTCTTATTGAAAATTCACTCGTTGAGCTTGGAAACCTCGATATTCGACATCTCCAATCGACCTGCATCGACAACAGCTAGTGATACAGTTCCCAGGCGCCGCAATAGTCTTTATTATCAAAAATACACCCGTATAGCATGGAAAATGCGATATTCGACATTTCCAATCGTTCTGCATCGACAACAGCTAAAGATTCAGTTCCGAGGCGTCGGAATAGTCCTTCTTATGGAAAATTCGCTCGTAGAGCTTGAATAACGCGATATTCGACATTTCCAATCGAACTGCATCGACAACAGCCAAAGATACAGTTCCCAGGCGTCGCAATAGTCCTTATTGAGAATTCACTCATAGAGCTTGGAAAACGCGATATTCGACATTTCCAATCGATCTGCAACAACAACAGCTAAAGATTCAGTTCCCAGGTGTCGCAATAGTGTTATTGAAAATTCACTCGTACAGCTTGGCAAACGCGATATTCGACATTTCCAATCGATCTGCATCAACAACAGCTACAGATTCAGTTCCCAGGCGTCGCAATAGTGACTATTGAAAATTCACTCGTACAGCTTGGAAAACGCGATATTCGACATTTCCAATCGATCTGCATCGACAACAGCTAAAGATACAGTTCCCAGGCGTCGCAATAGTGTTATTGAAAATTCACTCGTACAGCTTGGAAAACGCGATATTCGACATTTCCAATCGATCTGCATCAACAACAGCTACAGATTCAGTTCCCAGGCGTCGCAATAGTGACTATTGAAAATTCGCTCGTAGAGCTTGAATAACGCGATATTCGACATTTCCAATCGAACTGCATCGACAACAGCCAAAGATACAGTTCCCAGGCGTCGCAATAGTCCTTATTGAGAATTCACTCATAGAGCTTGGAAAACGCGATATTCGACATTTCCAATCGATCTGCAACAACAACAGCTAAAGATTCAGTTCCCAGGCGTCGCAATAGTGTTATTGAAAATTCACTCGTACAGCTTGGCAAACGCGATATTCGACATTTCCAATCGATCTGCATCAACAACAGCTACAGATTCAGTTCCCAGGCGTCGCAATAGTGATTATTGAAAATTCACTCGTACAGCTTGGAAAACGCGATATTCGACATTTCCAATCGATCTGCATCGACAACAGCTAAAGATTCAGTTCCCAGGCGTCGCAATAGTCCTTCTTATTGAAAATTCGCTCGTAGAGCTTGAAAAACGCGATATTCGACATTTCCAATCGTTCTGCATCGACAACAGCTAAAGATTCAGTTCCGAGGCGTCGCAATAGTCCTTCTTATTGAAAATTCGCTCGTAGAGCTTGAATAACGCGATATTCGACATTTCCAATCGAACTGCATCGACAACAGCCAAAGATACAGTTCCCAGGCGTCGCAATAGTGATTATTGAAAATCCACTCGTACAGCTTGGAAAACGCGATATTCGACATTTCCAATCGATCTGCATCATCAACAGCTAAAGATTCAGTTCCCTGGCGTCGCAATAGCCCTTCTTATTGAAAATTCACTCGTTGAGCTTGGAAACCTCGATATTCGACATCTCCAATCGACCTGCATCGACAACAGCTAGTGATACAGTGGATCTGCATCGACAACAGCTTAAGATTCAGTCGTTCTGCATCGACAACAGCTAAAGATTCAGTTCCGAGGCGTCGCAATAGTCCTTCTTATTGAAAATTCGCTCGTAGAGCTTGAAAAACGCGATATTCGACATTTCCAATCGAACTGCATCGACAACAGCCAAAGATACAGTTCCCAGGCGTCGCAATAGTCCTTATTGAAAATTCACTCATAGCGCTTGGAAAACGCGATATTCGACATTTCCAATCGATCTGCATCATCAACAGCTAAAGATTCAGTTCCCAGGCGTCGCAATAGTCCTTCTTATTGAAAATTCGCTCGTAGAACTTGAAAAACGCGATATTCGACATTTCCAATCGAACTGCATCGACAAGAGCCAAAGATACAGTTCCCAGGCGTCGCAATAGTCTTCATTATCAAAAATACACCCGTATAGCATGGAAAATGCGATATTCGACATTTCCAATCGTTCTGCATCGACAACAGCTAAAGCTTCAGTTCCGAGGCGTCGCAATAGTCCTTCTTATTGAAAATTCGCTCGTAGAGCTTGAATAACGCGATATTCGACATTTCCAATCGAACTGCATCGACAACAGCCAAAGATACAGTTCCCAGGCGTCGCAATAGTGATTATTGAAAATTCACTCGTACAGCTTGAAGAACGCGATATTCGACATTTCCAATCGATCTGCATCATCAACAGCTAATGATTCAGTTCCCTGGCGTCGCAATAGCCCTTCTTATTGAAAATTCACTCGTTGAGCTTGGAAACCTCGATATTCGACATCTCCAATCGACCTGCATCGACAACAGCTAATGTGTCAGTTCCCAGGCGTCGCAATAGTCTTTATTATCTAAAATACACCCGTATAGCATGGAAAATGCGATATTCGACATTTCCAGTCGATCTGCATCGACAACAGCTAAAGATTCAGTTCCCAGGCGTCGGAATAGTGATTATTGAAAATTCACTCGTACAGCTTGGAAAACGCGATATTCGACATTTCCAATCGATCTGCATCGACAACAGCTAAAGATTCGGTTCCCAGGCGTCGCAATAACCCTTGTTATTGAAAATTCACTCGTTGAGCTTGGAAACCTCGATATTCGACATCTCCAATCGACCTGCATCGACAACAGCTAATGTGTTAGTTCCCAGGCGTCGCAATAGTCCTTATTGAAAATTCACTCGTAGAGCTTAGAAAACGCGATATTCGACACTTCCAATCGATCTGCATCGACAACAGCATAAGATTCAGTTCCCAGGCGACGCAATAGTCCGTATTATCAAAAATACACCCGTATAGAATGGAAAATGCGATATTCGACATTTCCAATCGTTCTGCATCGACAACAGCTAAAGATTCAGTTCCCAGGCGTCGCAATAACCCTTCTTATTGAAAATTCACTCGTTGAGCTTGGAAACCTCGATATTCGACATCTCCAATCGACCTGCATCGACAACAGCTAATGTGTCAGTTCCCAGGCGTCGCAATAGTCCTTATTGAAAATTCACTCGTAGAGCTTGGAAAACGCGATATTCGACACATCCAATCGATCTGCATCGACAACAGCTTAAGATTCAGTTCCCAGGCGACGCAATAGTCCTTATTATCAGAAATACACCTGTATAGAATGGAAAATGCGATATTCGACATTTCCAATCGATCTGCATCATCAACAGCTAAAGATTCAGTTCCCTGGCGTCGCAATAGCCCTTCTTATTGAAAATTCACTCGTTGAGCTTGGAAACCTCGATATTCGACATCTCCAATCGACCTGCATCGACAACAGCTAGTGATACAGTGGATCTGCATCGACAACAGCTTAAGATTCAGTCGTTCTGCATCGACAACAGCTAGTGATACAGTGGATCTGCATCGACAACAGCTTAAGATTCAGTCGTTCTGCATCGACAACAGCTAAAGATTCAGTTCCGAGGCGCCGCAATAGTCCTTCTTATTGAAAATTCGCTCGTAGAGCTTGAATAACGCGATATTCGACATTTCCAATCGAACTGCATCGACAACAGCCAAAGATTCAGTTCCCAGGCGTCGCAATAGTGTTATTGAAAATTCACTCGTACAGCTTGGCAAACGCGATATTCGACATTTCCAATCGATCTGCATCAACAACAACTACAGATTCAGTTCCCAGGCGTCGCAATAGTGATTATTGAAAATTCACTCGTACAGCTTGGAAAACGCGATATTCGACATTTCCAATCGATCTGCATCATCAACAGCTAAAGATTCAGTTCCCAGGCGTCGCAACAGTCCTTCTTATTGAAAATTCGCTCGTAGAGATTGAAAAACGCGATATTCGACATTTCCAATCGATCTGCATCATCAACAGCTAAAGATTCAGTTCCGAGGCGTCGCAATAGTCCTTCTTATTGAAAATTCGCTCGTAGAGCTTGAATAACGCGATATTCGACATTCCCAATCGAACTGCATCGACAACAGCCAAAGATACAGTTCCCAGGCGTCGCAATAGTGATTATTGAAAATTCACTCGTACAGCTTGAAGAACGCGATTTTCGACATTTCCAATCGATCTGCATCATCAACAGCTAATGATTCAGTTCCCTGGCGTCGCAATAGCCCTTCTTATTGAAAATTCACTCGTTGAGCTTGGAAACCTCGATATTCGACATCTCCAATCGGCCTGCATCGACAACAGCTAGTGATTCAGTTCCCAGGCGTCGCAATAGTCTTTATTATCTAAAATACACCCGTATAGCATGGAAAATGCGATATTCGACATTTCCAGTCGATCTGCATCGACAACAGCTAAAGATTCAGTTCCCAGGCGTCGGAATAGTGATTATTGAAAATTCACTCGTACAGCTTGGCAAACGCGATATTCGACATTTCCAATCGATCTGCATCAACAACAGCTAAAGATTCAGTTCCCAGGGGTCGCAATAGTGATTATTGAAAATTCACTCGTACAGCTTGGAAAACGCGATATTCGACATTTCCAATCGATCTGCATCGACAACAGCTAAAGATTCAGTTCCCAGGCGTCGCAATAACCCTTCTTATTGAAAATTCACTCGTTGAGCTTGGAAACCTCGATATTCGACATCTCCAATCGACCTGCATCGACAACAGCTAATGTGTCAGTTCCCAGGCGTCGCAATAGTCCTTATTGAAAATTCACTCGTAGAGCTTGGAAAACGCGATATTCGACACTTCCAATCGATCTGCATCGACAACAGCTTAAGATTCAGTCGTTCTGCATCGACAACAGCTAAAGATTCAGTTCCGAGGCGTCGCAATAGTCCTTCTTATTGAAAATTCGCTCGTAGAGCTTGAAAAACGCGATATTCGACATTTCCAATCGAACTGCATCGACAACAGCCAAAGATACAGTTCCCAGGCGTCGCAATAGTCCTTATTGAAAATTCACTCATAGCGCTTGGAAAACGCGATATTCGACATTTCCAATCGATCTGCATCATCAACAGCTAAAGATTCAGTTCCCAGGCGTCGCAATAGTCCTTCTTATTGAAAATTCGCTCGTAGAACTTGAAAAACGCGATATTCGACATTTCCAATCGAACTGCATCGACAAGAGCCAAAGATACAGTTCCCAGGCGTCGCAATAGTCTTCATTATCAAAAATACACCCGTATAGCATGGAAAATGCGACATTCGACATTTCCAATCGTTCTGCATCGACAACAGCTAAAGCTTCAGTTCCGAGGCGTCGCAATAGTCCTTCTTATTGAAAATTCGCTCGTAGAGCTTGAATAACGCGATATTCGACATTTCCAATCGAACTGCATCGACAACAGCCAAAGATACAGTTCCCAGGCGTCGCAATAGTGATTATTGAAAATTCACTCGTACAGCTTGAAGAACGCGATATTCGACATTTCCAATCGATCTGCATCATCAACAGCTAATGATTCAGTTCCCTGGCGTCGCAATAGCCCTTCTTATTGAAAATTCACTCGTTGAGCTTGGAAACCTCGATATTCGACATCTCCAATCGACCTGCATCGACAACAGCTAATGTGTCAGTTCCCAGGCGTCGCAATAGTCTTTATTATCTAAAATACACCCGTATAGCATGGAAAATGCGATATTCGACATTTCCAGTCGATCTGCATCGACAACAGCTAAAGATTCAGTTCCCAGGCGTCGGAATAGTGATTATTGAAAATTCACTCGTACAGCTTGGAAAACGCGATATTCGACATTTCCAATCGATCTGCATCGACAACAGCTAAAGATTCGGTTCCCAGGCGTCGCAATAACCCTTGTTATTGAAAATTCACTCGTTGAGCTTGGAAACCTCGATATTCGACATCTCCAATCGACCTGCATCGACAACAGCTAATGTGTCAGTTCCCAGGCGTCGCAATAGTCCTTATTGAAAATTCACTCGTAGAGCTTGGAAAACGCGATATTCGACACTTCCAATCGATCTGCATCGACAACAGCTTAAGATTCAGTCGTTCTGCATCGACAACAGCTAAAGATTCAGTTCCGAGGCGTCGCAATAGTACTTCTTATTGAAAATTCGCTCGTAGAGCTTGAAAAACGCGATATTCGACATTTCCAATCGAACTGCATCGACAACAGCCAAAGATACAGTTCCCAGGCGTCGCAATAGTCCTTATTGAAAATTCACTCATAGCGCTTGGAAAACGCGATATTCGACATTTCCAATCGATCTGCATCATCAACAGCTAAAGATTCAGTTCCCAGGCGTCGCAATAGTCCTTCTTATTGAAAATTCGCTCGTAGAACTTGAAAAACGCGATATTCGACATTTCCAATCGAACTGCATCGACAAGAGCCAAAGATACAGTTCCCAGGCGTCGCAATAGTCTTCATTATCAAAAATACACCCGTATAGCATGGAAAATGCGATATTCGACATTTCCAATCGTTCTGCATCGACAACAGCTAAAGCTTCAGTTCCGAGGCGTCGCAATAGTCCTTCTTATTGAAAATTCGCTCGTAGAGCTTGAATAACGCGATATTCGACATTTCCAATCGAACTGCATCGACAACAGCCAAAGATACAGTTCCCAGGCGTCGCAATAGTGATTATTGAAAATTCACTCGTACAGCTTGAAGAACGCGATATTCGACATTTCCAATCGATCTGCATCATCAACAGCTAATGATTCAGTTCCCTGGCGTCGCAATAGCCCTTCTTATTGAAAATTCACTCGTTGAGCTTGGAAACCTCGATATTCGACATCTCCAATCGACCTGCATCGACAACAGCTAATGTGTCAGTTCCCAGGCGTCGCAATAGTCTTTATTATCTAAAATACACCCGTATAGCATGGAAAATGCGATATTCGACATTTCCAGTCGATCTGCATCGACAACAGCTAAAGATTCAGTTCCCAGGCGTCGGAATAGTGATTATTGAAAATTCACTCGTACAGCTTGGAAAACGCGATATTCGACATTTCCAATCGATCTGCATCGACAACAGCTAAAGATTCGGTTCCCAGGCGTCGCAATAACCCTTGTTATTGAAAATTCACTCGTTGAGCTTGGAAACCTCGATATTCGACATCTTCAATCGACCTGCATCGACAACAGCTAATGTGTCAGTTCCCAGGCGTCGCAATAGTCCTTATTGAAAATTCACTCGTAGAGCTTGGAAAACGCGATTTTCGACACTTCCAATCGATCTGCATCGACAACAGCATAAGATTCAGTTCCCAGGCGACGCAATAGTCCTTATTATCAAAAATACACCCGTATAGAATGGAAAATGCGATATTCGACATTTCCAATCGTTCTGCATCGACAACAGCTAAAGATTCAGTTCCCAGGCGTCGCAATAACCCTTCTTATTGAAAATTCACTCGTTGAGCTTGGAAACCTCGATATTCGACATCTCCAATCGACCTGCATCGACAACAGCTAATGTGTCAGTTCCCAGGCGTCGCAATAGTCCTTATTGAAAATTCACTCGTAGAGCTTGGAAAACGCGATATTCGACACATCCAATCGATCTGCATCGACAACAGCTTAAGATTCAGTTCCCAGGCGACGCAATAGTCCTTATTATCAGAAATACACCTGTATAGAATGGAAAATGCGATATTCGACATTTCCAATCGATCTGCATCATCAACAGCTAAAGATTCAGTTCCCTGGCGTCGCAATAGCCCTTCTTATTGAAAATTCACTCGTTGAGCTTGGAAACCTCGATATTCGACATCTCCAATCGACCTGCATCGACAACAGCTAGTGATACAGTGGATCTGCATCGACAACAGCTTAAGATTCAGTCGTTCTGCATCGACAACAGCTAGTGATACAGTGGATCTGCATCGACAACAGCTTAAGATTCAGTCGTTCTGCATCGACAACAGCTAAAGATTCAGTTCCGAGGCGCCGCAATAGTCCTTCTTATTGAAAATTCGCTCGTAGAACTTGAATAACGCGATATTCGACATTTCCAATCGAACTGCATCGACAACAGCCAAAGATTCAGTTCCCAGGCGTCGCAATAGTGTTATTGAAAATTCACTCGTACAGCTTGGCAAACGCGATATTCGACATTTCCAATCGATCTGCATCAACAACAACTACAGATTCAGTTCCCAGGCGTCGCAATAGTGATTATTGAAAATTCACTCGTACAGCTTGGAAAACGCGATATTCGACATTTCCAATCGATCTGCATCATCAACAGCTAATGATTCAGTTCCCAGGCGTCGCAACAGTCCTTCTTATTGAAAATTCGCTCGTAGAGATTGAAAAACGCGATATTCGACATTTCCAATCGATCTGCATCATCAACAGCTAAAGATTCAGTTCCGAGGCGTCGCAATAGTCCTTCTTATTGAAAATTCGCTCGTAGAGCTTGAATAACGCGATCTTCGACATTCCCAATCGAACTGCATCGACAACAGCCAAAGATACAGTTCCCAGGCGTCGCAATAGTGATTATTGAAAATTCACTCGTACAGCTTGAAGAACGCGATTTTCGACATTTCCAATCGATCTGCATCATCAACAGCTAATGCTTCAGTTCCCTGGCGTCGCAATAGCCCTTCTTATTGAAAATTCACTCGTTGAGCTTGGAAACCTCGATATTCGACATCTCCAATCGGCCTGCATCGACAACAGCTAGTGATTCAGTTCCCAGGCGTCGCAATAGTCTTTATTATCTAAAATACACCCGTATAGCATGGAAAATGCGATATTCGACATTTCCAGTCGATCTGCATCGACAACAGCTTAAGATACAAATCCCAGGCGACGCAATAGTCCTTATTATCAAAAATACACCCGTATAGAATGGAAAATGCGATATTCGACATTTCCAATCGTTCTGCATCGACAACAGCTAAAGATTCAGTTCCCAGGCGTCGCAATAACCCTTCTTATTGAAAATTCACTCGTTGAGCTTGGAAACCTCGATATTCGACATCTCCAATCGACCTGCATCGACAACAGCTAATGTGTCAGTTCCCAGGCGTCGCAATAGTCCTTATTGAAAATTCACTCGTAGAGCTTGGAAAACGCGATATTCGACACTTCCAATCGATCTGCATCGACAACAGCTTAAGATTCAGTTCCCAGGCGACGCAATAGTCCTTATTATCAAAAATACACCCGTATAGAATGGAAAATGCGATATTCGACATTTCCAATCGATCTGCATCATCAACAGCTAAAGATTCAGTTCCCTGGCGTCGCAATAGCCCTTCTTATTGAAAATTCACTCGTTGAGCTTGGAAACCTCGATATTCGACATCTCCAATCGACCTGCATCGACAACAGCTAGTGATACAGTGGATCTGCATCGACAACAGCTTAAGATTCAGTCGTTCTGCATCGACAACAGCTAAAGATTCAGATCCGAGGCGTCGCAATAGTCCTTCTTATTGAAAATTCGCTCGTAGAGCTTGAATAACGCGATATTCGACATTTCCAATCGAACTGCATCGACAACAGCCAAAGATACAGTTCCCAGGCGTCGCAATTGTGATTATTGAAAATTCACTCGTACAGCTTGAAGAACGCGATTTTCGACATTTCCAATCGATCTGCATCATCAACAGCTAATGATTCAGTTCCCTGGCGTCGCAATAGCCCTTCTTATTGAAAATTCACTCGTTGAGCTTGGAAACCTCGATATTCGACATCTCCAATCGGCCTGCATCGATAACAGCTAGTGATTCAGTTCCCAGGCGTCGCAATAGTCTTTATTATCTAAAATACACCCGTATAGCATGGAAAATGCGATATTCGACATTTCCAGTCGATCTGCATCGACAACTGTTAAAGATTCAGTTCCCAGGCGTCGGAATAGTGATTATTGAAAATTCACTCGTACAGCTTGGCAAACGCGATATTCGACATTTCCAATCGATCTGCATCAACAACAGCTAAAGATTCAGTTCCCAGGCGTCGCAATAGTGATTATTGAAAATTCACTCGTACAGCTTGGAAAACGCGATATTCGACATTTCCAATCGATCTGCATCGACAACAGCTAAAGATTCAGTTCCCAGGCGTCGCAATAACCCTTCTTATTGAAAATTCACTCGTTGAGCTTGGAAACTTCGATATTCGACATCTCCAATCGACCTGCATCGACAACAGCTAATGTGTCAGTTCCCAGGCGTCGCAATAGTCCTTATTGCAAATTCACTCGTAGAGCTTGGAAAACGCGATATTCGACACTTCCAATCGATCTGCATCGACAACAGCTTAAGATTCAGTTCCCAGGCGACGCAATAGTCCTTATTATCAAAAATACACCCGTATAGAATGGAAAATGCGATATTCGACATTTCCAATCGTTCTGCATCGACAACAGCTAAAGATTCAGTTCCCAGGCGTCGCAATAACCCTTCTTATTGAAAATTCACTCGTTGAGCTTGGAAACCTCGATATTCGACATCTCCAATCGACCTGCATCGACAACAGCTAATGTGTCAGTTCCCAGGCGTCGCAATAGTCCTTATTGAAAATTCACTCGTAGAGCTTGGAAAACGCGATATTCGACACTTCCAATCGATCTGCATCGACAACAGCTTAAGATTCAGTTCCCAGGCGACGCAATAGTCCTTATTATCAAAAATACACCCGTATAGAATGGAAAATGCGATATTCGACATTTCCAATCGTTCTGCATCGACAACAGCTAAAGATTCAGTTCCCAGGCGTCGCAATAACCCTTCTTATTGAAAATTCAATCGTTGAGCTTGGAAACCTCGATATTCGACATCTCCAAACGACCTGCATCGACAACAGCTAATGTGTCAGTTCCCAGGCGTCGCAATAGTCCTTATTGAAAATTCACTCGTAGAGCTTGGCAAACGCGATATTCGACATTTCCAATCGATCAGCATCAACAACAGCTAAAGATTCAGTTCCCAGGCGTCGCAATAGTGATTATTGAAAATTCACTCGTACAGCTTGGAAAACGCGATATTCGACATTTCCAATCGATCTGCATCGACAACAGTTAAAGATTCAGTTCCCAGGCGTCGCTATAACCCTTCTTATTGAAAATTCACTCGTTGAGCTTGGAAACCTCGATATTCGACATCTCCAATCGACCTGCATCGACAACAGCTAATGTGTCAGTTCCCAGGCGTCGCAATAGTCCTTATTGAAAATTCACTCGTAGAGCTTGGAAAACGCGATATTCGACACTTCCAATCGATCTGCATCGACAACAGCTTAAGATTCAGTTCCCAGGCGACGCAATAGTCCTTATTATCAAAAATACACCCGTATAGAATGGAAAATGCGATATTCGACATTTCCAATCGTTCTGCATCGACAACAGCAAAAGATTCAGTTCCCAGGCGTCGCAATAACCCTTCTTATTGAAAATTCACTCGTTGAGCTTGGAAACCTCGATATTCGACATCTCCAATCGACCTGCATCGACAACAGCTAATGTGTCAGTTCCCAGGCGTCGCAATAGTCCTTATTGAAAATTCACTCGTAGAGCTTGGAAAATGCGATATTCGACAATTCCAATCGATCTGCATCGACAACAGCTTAAGATTCAGTTCCCAGGCGACGCAATAGTCCTTATTATCAAAAATACACCCGTATAGAATGGAAAATGCGATATTCGACATTTCCAATCGATCTGCATCATCAACAGCTAAAGATTCAGTTCCCAGGCGTCGCAATAACCCTTCTTATTGAAAATTCACTCGTTGAGCTTGGAAACCTCGATATTCGACATCTCCAATCGGCCTGCATCGACAACAGCTAGTGATACAGTTCCCAGGCGTCGCAATAGTCCTTATTATCAAAAATACACCCGTATAGAATGGAAAATGCGATATTCGACATTTCCAATCGTTCTGCATCGACAACAGCTAAAGATTCAGTTCCCAGGCGTCGCAATAACTCTTCTTATTGAAAATTCACTCGTTGAGCTTGGAAACCTCGATATTCGACATCTCCAATCGACCTGCATCGACAACAGCTAATGTGTCAGTTCCCAGGCGTCGCAATAGTCCTTATTGAAAATTCACTCGTAGAGCTTGGCAAACGCGATATTCGACATTTCCAATCGATCAGCATCAACAACAGCTAAAGATTCAGTTCCCAGGCGTCGCAATAGTGATTATTGAAAATTCACTCGTACAGCTTGGAAAACGCGATATTCGACATTTCCAATCGATCTGCATCGACAACAGCTAAAGATTCAGTTCCCAGGCGTCGCAATAACCCTTCTTATTGAAAATTCACTCGTTGAGCTTGGAAACCTCGATATTCGACATCTCCAATCGACCTGCATCGACAACAGCTAATGTGTCAGTTCCCAGGCGTCGCAATAGTCCTTATTGAAAATTCACTCGTAGAGCTTGGAAAACGCGATATTCGACACTTCCAATCGATCTGCATCGACAACAGCTTAAGATTCAGTTCCCAGGCGACGCAATAGTCCTTATTATCAAAAATACACCCGTATAGAATGGAAAATGCGATATTCGACATTTCCAATCGTTCTGCATCGACAACAGCTAAAGATTCAGTTCCCAGGCGTCGCAATAACCCTTCTTATAGAAAATTCACTCGTTGAGCTTGGAAACCTCGATATTCGACATCTCCAATCGACCTGCATCGACAACAGCTAATGTGTCAGTTCCCAGGCGTCGCAATAGTCCTTATTGAAAATTCACTCGTAGAGCTTGGAAAACGCAATATTCGACAATTCCAATCGATCTGCATCGACAACAGCTTAAGATTCAGTTCCCAGGCGACGCAATAGTCCTTATTATCAAAAATACACCCGTATAGAATGGAAAATGCGATATTCGACATTTCCAATCGATCTGCATCATCAACAGCTAAAGATTCAGTTCCCTGGCGTCGCAATAGCCCTTCTTATTGAAAATTCACTCGTTGAGCTTGGAAACCTCGATATTCGACATCTCCAATCGACCTGCATCGACAACAGCTAGTGATACAGTGGATCTGCATCGACAACAGCTTAAGATTCAGTCGTTCTGCATCGACAACAGCTAAAGATTCAGATCCGAGGCGTCGCAATAGTCCTTCTTATTGAAAATTCGCTCGTAGAGCTTGAATAACGCGATATTCGACATTTCCAATCGAACTGCATCGACAACAGCCAAAGATACAGTTCCCAGGCGTCGCAATAGTGATTATTGAAAATTCACTCGTACAGCTTGAAGAACGCGATTTTCGACATTTCCAATCGATCTGCATCATCAACAGCTAATGATTCAGTTCCCTGGCGTCGCAATAGCCCTTCTTATTGAAAATTCACTCGTTGAGCTTGGAAACCTCGATATTCGACATCTCCAATCGGCCTGCATCGACAACAGCTAGTGATTCAGTTCCCAGGCGTCGCAATGGTCTTTATTATCTAAAATACACCCGTATAGCATGGAAAATGCGATATTCGACATTTCCAGTCGATCTGCATCGACAACTGTTGAAGATTCAGTTCCCAGGCGTCGGAATAGTGATTATTGAAAATTCACTCGTACAGCTTGGCAAACGCGATATTCGACATTTCCAATCGATCTGCATCAACAACAGCTAAAGATTCAGTTCCCAGGCGTCGCAATAGTGATTATTGAAAATTCACTCGTACAGCTTGGAAAACGCGATATTCGACATTTCCAATCGATCTGCATCGACAACAGCTAAAGATTCAGTTCCCAGGCGTCGCAATAACCCTTCTTATTGAAAATTCACTCGTTGAGCTTGGAAACCTCGATATTCGACATCTCCAATCGACCTGCATCGACAACAGCTAATGTGTCAGTTCCCAGGCGTCGCAATAGTCCTTATTGAAAATTCACTCGTAGAGCTTGGAAAACGCGATATTCGACACTTCCAATCGATCTGCATCGACAACAGCTTAAGATTCAGTTCCCAGGCGACGCAATAGTCCTTATTATCAAAAATACACCCGTATAGAATGGAAAATGCGATATTCGACATTTCCAATCGATCTGCATCATCAACAGCTAAAGATTCAGTTCCCTGGCGTCGCAATAGCCCTTCTTATTGAAAATTCACTCGTTGAGCTTGGAAACCTCGATATTCGACATCTCCAATCGACCTGCATCGACAACAGCTAGTGATACAGTGGATCTGCATCGACAACAGCTTAAGATTCAGTCGTTCTGCATCGACAACAGCTAAAGATTCAGATCCGAGGCGTCGCAATAGTCCTTCTTATTGAAAATTCGCTCGTAGAGCTTGAATAACGCGATATTCGACATTTCCAATCGAACTGCATCGACAACAGCCAAAGATACAGTTCCCAGGCGTCGCAATAGTGATTATTGAAAATTCACTCGTACAGCTTGAAGAACGCGATTTTCGACATTTCCAATCGATCTGCATCATCAACAGCTAATGATTCAGTTCCCTGGCGTCGCAATAGCCCTTCTTATTGAAAATTCACTCGTTGAGCTTGGAAACCTCGATATTCGACATCTCCAATCGGCCTGCATCGACAACAGCTAGTGATTCAGTTCCCAGGCGTCGCAATAGTCTTTATTATCTAAAATACACCCGTATAGCATGGAAAATGCGATATTCGACATTTCCAGTCGATCTGCATCGACAACTGCTAAAGATTCAGTTCCCAGGCGTCGGAATAGTGATTATTGAAAATTCACTCGTACAGCTTGGAAAACGCGATATTCGACATTTCCAATCGATCTGCATCGACAACAGCTAAAGCTTCAGTTCCCAGGCGTCGCTATAACCCTTCTTATTGAAAATTCACTCGTTGAGCTTGGAAACCTCGATATTCGACATCTCCAATCGACCTGCATCGACAACAGCTAATGTGTCAGTTCCCAGGCGTCGCAATAGTCCTTATTGAAAATTCACTCGTAGAGCTTGGAAAACGCGATATTCGACACTTCCAATCGATCTGCATCGACAACAGCTTAAGATTCAGTTCCCAGGCGACGCAATAGTCCTTATTATCAAAAATACACCCGTATAGAATGGAAAATGCGATATTCGACATTTCCAATCGTTCTGCATCGACAACAGCTAAAGATTCAGTTCCCAGGCGTCGCAATAACCCTTCTTATTGAAAATTCACTCGTTGAGCTTGGAAACCTCGATATTCGACATCTCCAATCGACCTGCATCGACAACAGCTAATGTGTCAGTTCCCAGGCGTCGCAATAGTCCTTATTGAAAATTCACTCGTAGAGCTTGGAAAATGCGATATTCGACAATTCCAATCGATCTGCATCGACAACAGCTTAAGATTCAGTTCCCAGGCGACGCAATAGTCCTTATTATCAAAAATACACCCGTATAGAATGGAAAATGCGATATTCGACATTTCCAATCGATCTGCATCATCAACAGCTAAAG
This sequence comes from Nomada ferruginata, assembly GCA_963583965.1. NCBI lineage: Eukaryota > Metazoa > Arthropoda > Insecta > Hymenoptera > Apidae > Nomada > Nomada ferruginata. The sequence continues at coordinate 5,696,188 of OY757218.1, forward strand.
ATTCAGTTCCCAGGCGTCGCAATAACCCTTCTTATTGAAAATTCACTCGTTGAGCTTGGAAACCTCGATATTGGACATCTCCAATCGGCCTGCATCGACAACAGCTAGTGATACAGTTCCCAGGCGTCGCAATAGTCCTTATTATCAAAAATACACCCGTATAGAATGGAAAATGCGATATTCGACATTTCCAATCGTTCTGCATCGACAACAGCTAAAGATTCAGTTCCCAGGCGTCGCAATAACCCTTCTTATTGAAAATTCACTCGTTGAGCTTGGAAACCTCGATATTCGACATCTCCAATCGACCTGCATCGACAACAGCTAATGTGTCAGTTCCCAGGCGTCGCAATAGTCCTTATTGAAAATTCACTCGTAGAGCTTGGCAAACGCGATATTCGACATTTCCAATCGATCAGCATCAACAACAGCTAAAGATTCAGTTCCCAGGCGTCGCAATAGTGATTATTGAAAATTCACTCGTACAGCTTGGAAAACGCGATATTCGACATTTCCAATCGATCTGCATCGACAACAGCTTAAGATTCAGTTCCCAGGCGACGCAATAGTCCTTATTATCAAAAATACACCCGTATAGAATGGAAAATGCGATATTCGACATTTCCAATCGATCTGCATCATCAACAGCTAAAGATTCAGTTCCCAGGCGTCGCAATAACCCTTCTTATTGAAAATTCACTCGTTGAGCTTGGAAACCTCGATATTCGACATCTCCAATCGGCCTGCATCGACAACAGCTAGTGATACAGTTCCCAGGCGTCGCAATAGTCCTTATTATCAAAAATACACCCGTATAGAATGGAAAATGCGATATTCGACATTTCCAATCGTTCTGCATCGACAACAGCTAAAGATTCAGTTCCCAGGCGTCGCAATAACCCTTCTTATTGAAAATTCGCTCGTAGAGCTTGAATAACGCGATATTCGACATTTCCAATCGAACTGCATCGACAACAGCCAAAGATACAGTTCCCAGGCGTCGCAATAGTGATTATTGAAAATTCACTCGTACAGCTTGAAGAACGCGATTTTCGACATTTCCAATCGATCTGCATCATCAACAGCTAATGATTCAGTTCCCTGGCGTCGCAATAGCCCTTCTTATTGAAAATTCACTCGTTGAGCTTGGAAACCTCGATATTCGACATCTCCAATCGGCCTGCATCGACAACAGCTAGTGATTCAGTTCCCAGGCGTCGCAATAGTCTTTATTATCTAAAATACATCCGTATAGCATGGAAAATGCGATATTCGACATTTCCAGTCGATCTGCATCGACAACTGCTAAAGATTCAGTTCCCAGGCGTCGGAATAGTGATTATTGAAAATTCACTCGTACAGCTTGGAAAACGCGATATTCGACATTTCCAATCGATCTGCATCGACAACAGCTAAAGATTCAGTTCCCAGGCGTCGCTATAACCCTTCTTATTGAAAATTCACTCGTTGAGCTTGGAAACCTCGATATTCGACATCTCCAATCGACCTGCATCGACAACAGCTAATGTGTCAGTTCCCAGGCGTCGCAATAGTCCTTATTGAAAATTCACTCGTAGAGCTTGGAAAACGCGATATTCGACACTTCCAATCGATCTGCATCGACAACAGCTTAAGATTCAGTTCCCAGGCGACGCAATAGTCCTTATTATCAAAAATACACCCGTATAGAATGGAAAATGCGATATTCGACATTTCCAATCGTTCTGCATCGACAACAGCTAAAGATTCAGTTCCCAGGCGTCGCAATAACCCTTCTTATTGAAAATTCACTCGTTGAGCTTGGAAACCTCGATATTCGACATCTCCAATCGACCTGCATCGACAACAGCTAATGTGTCAGTTCCCAGGCGTCGCAATAGTCCTTATTGAAAATTCACTCGTAGAGCTTGGAAAATGCGATATTCGACAATTCCAATCGATCTGCATCGACAACAGCTTAAGATTCAGTTCCCAGGCGACGCAATAGTCCTTATTATCAAAAATACACCCGTATAGAATGGAAAATGCGATATTCGACATTTCCAATCGATCTGCATCATCAACAGCTAAAGATTCAGTTCCCAGGCGTCGCAATAACCCTTCTTATTGAAAATTCACTCGTTGAGCTTGGAAACCTCGATATTCGACATCTCCAATCGGCCTGCATCGACAACAGCTAGTGATACAGTTCCCAGGCGTCGGAATAGTCCTTATTATCAAAAATACACCCGTATAGAATGGAAAATGCGATATTCGACATTTCCAATCGTTCTGCATCGACAACAGCTAAAGATTCAGTTCCCAGGCGTCGCAATAACCCTTCTTATTGAAAATTCACTCGTTGAGCTTGGAAACCTCGATATTCGACATCTCCAATCGACCTGCATCGACAACAGCTAATGTGTCAGTTCCCAGGCGTCGCAATAGTCCTTATTGAAAATTCACTCGTAGAGCTTGGCAAACGCGATATTCGACATTTCCAATCGATCAGCATCAACAACAGCTAAAGATTCAGTTCCCAGGCGTCGCAATAGTGATTATTGAAAATTCACTCGTACAGCTTGGAAAACGCGATATTCGACATTTCCAATCGATCTGCATCGACAACAGCTAAAGATTCAGTTCCCAGGCGTCGCAATAACCCTTCTTATTGAAAATTCACTCGTTGAGCTTGGAAACCTCGATATTCGACATCTCCAATCGACCTGCATCGACAACAGCTAATGTGTCAGTTCCCAGGCGTCGCAATAGTCCTTATTGAAAATTCACTCGTAGAGCTTGGAAAACGCGATATTCGACACTTCCAATCGATCTGCATCGACAACAGCTTAAGATTCAGTTCCCAGGCGACGCAATAGTCCTTCTTATTGAAAATTCGCTCGTAGAGCTTGAATAACGCGATATTCGACATTTCCAATCGAACTGCATCGACAACAGCCAAAGATACAGTTCCCAGGCGTCGCAATAGTGATTATTGAAAATTCACTCGTACAGCTTGAAGAACGCGATTTTCGACATTTCCAATCGATCTGCATCATCAACAGCTAATGATTCAGTTCCCTGGCGTCGCAATAGCCCTTCTTATTGAAAATTCACTCGTTGAGCTTGGAAACCTCGATATTCGACATCTCCAATCGGCCTGCATCGACAACAGCTAGTGATTCAGTTCCCAGGCGTCGCAATAGTCTTTATTATCTAAAATACACCCGTATAGCATGGAAAATGCGATATTCGACATTTCCAGTCGATCTGCATCGACAACTGCTAAAGATTCAGTTCCCAGGCGTCGGAATAGTGATTATTGAAAATTCACTCGTACAGCTTGGAAAACGCGATATTCGACATTTCCAATCGATCTGCATCGACAAAAGCTAAAGCTTCAGTTCCCAGGCGTCGCTATAACCCTTCTTATTGAAAATTCACTCGTTGAGCTTGGAAACCTCGATATTCGACATCTCCAATCGACCTGCATCGACAACAGCTAATGTGTCAGTTCCCAGGCGTCGCAATAGTCCTTATTGAAAATTCACTCGTAGAGCTTGGAAAACGCGATATTCGACACTTCCAATCGATCTGCATCGACAACAGCTTAAGATTCAGTTCCCAGGCGACGCAATAGTCCTTATTATCAAAAATACACCCGTATAGAATGGAAAATGCGATATTCGACATTTCCAATCGTTCTGCATCGACAACAGCTAAAGATTCAGTTCCCAGGCGTCGCAATAACCCTTCTTATTGAAAATTCACTCGTTGAGCTTGGAAACCTCGATATTCGACATCTCCAATCGACCTGCATCGACAACAGCTAATGTGTCAGTTCCCAGGCGTCGCAATAGTCCTTATGGAAAATTCACTCGTAGAGCTTGGAAAATGCGATATTCGACAATTCCAATCGATCTGCATCGACAACAGCTTAAGATTCAGTTCCCAGGCGACGCAATAGTCCTTATTATCAAAAATACACCCGTATAGAATGGAAAATGCGATATTCGACATTTCCAATCGATCTGCATCATCAACAGCTAAAGATTCAGTTCCCAGGCGTCGCAATAACCCTTCTTATTGAAAATTCACTCGTTGAGCTTGGAAACCTCGATATTGGACATCTCCAATCGGCCTGCATCGACAACAGCTAGTGATACAGTTCCCAGGCGTCGCAATAGTCCTTATTATCAAAAATACACCCGTATAGAATGGAAAATGCGATATTCGACATTTCCAATCGTTCTGCATCGACAACAGCTAAAGATTCAGTTCCCAGGCGTCGCAATAACCCTTCTTATTGAAAATTCACTCGTTGAGCTTGGAAACCTCGATATTCGACATCTCCAATCGACCTGCATCGACAACAGCTAATGTGTCAGTTCCCAGGCGTCGCAATAGTCCTTATTGAAAATTCACTCGTAGAGCTTGGCAAACGCGATATTCGACATTTCCAATCGATCAGCATCAACAACAGCTAAAGATTCAGTTCCCAGGCGTCGCAATAGTGATTATTGAAAATTCACTCGTACAGCTTGGAAAACGCGATATTCGACATTTCCAATCGATCTGCATCGACAACAGCTTAAGATTCAGTTCCCAGGCGACGCAATAGTCCTTATTATCAAAAATACACCCGTATAGAATGGAAAATGCGATATTCGACATTTCCAATCGATCTGCATCATCAACAGCTAAAGATTCAGTTCCCAGGCGTCGCAATAACCCTTCTTATTGAAAATTCACTCGTTGAGCTTGGAAACCTCGATATTCGACATCTCCAATCGGCCTGCATCGACAACAGCTAGTGATACAGTTCCCAGGCGTCGCAATAGTCCTTATTATCAAAAATACACCCGTATAGAATGGAAAATGCGATATTCGACATTTCCAATCGTTCTGCATCGACAACAGCTAAAGATTCAGTTCCCAGGCGTCGCAATAACCCTTCTTATTGAAAATTCGCTCGTAGAGCTTGAATAACGCGATATTCGACATTTCCAATCGAACTGCATCGACAACAGCCAAAGATACAGTTCCCAGGCGTCGCAATAGTGATTATTGAAAATTCACTCGTACAGCTTGAAGAACGCGATTTTCGACATTTCCAATCGATCTGCATCATCAACAGCTAATGATTCAGTTCCCTGGCGTCGCAATAGCCCTTCTTATTGAAAATTCACTCGTTGAGCTTGGAAACCTCGATATTCGACATCTCCAATCGGCCTGCATCGACAACAGCTAGTGATTCAGTTCCCAGGCGTCGCAATAGTCTTTATTATCTAAAATACACCCGTATAGCATGGAAAATGCGATATTCGACATTTCCAGTCGATCTGCATCGACAACTGCTAAAGATTCAGTTCCCAGGCGTCGGAATAGTGATTATTGAAAATTCACTCGTACAGCTTGGAAAACGCGATATTCGACATTTCCAATCGATCTGCATCGACAACAGCTAAAGATTCAGTTCCCAGGCGTCGCTATAACCCTTCTTATTGAAAATTCACTCGTTGAGCTTGGAAACCTCGATATTCGACATCTCCAATCGACCTGCATCGACAACAGCTAATGTGTCAGTTCCCAGGCGTCGCAATAGTCCTTATTGAAAATTCACTCGTAGAGCTTGGAAAACGCGATATTCGACACTTCCAATCGATCTGCATCGACAACAGCTTAAGATTCAGTTCCCAGGCGACGCAATAGTCCTTATTATCAAAAATACACCCGTATAGAATGGAAAATGCGATATTCGACATTTCCAATCGTTCTGCATCGACAACAGCTAAAGATTCAGTTCCCAGGCGTCGCAATAACCCTTCTTATTGAAAATTCACTCGTTGAGCTTGGAAACCTCGATATTCGACATCTCCAATCGACCTGCATCGACAACAGCTAATGTGTCAGTTCCCAGGCGTCGCAATAGTCCTTATTGAAAATTCACTCGTAGAGCTTGGAAAATGCGATATTCGACAATTCCAATCGATCTGCATCGACAACAGCTTAAGATTCAGTTCCCAGGCGACGCAATAGTCCTTATTATCAAAAATACACCCGTATAGAATGGAAAATGCGATATTCGACATTTCCAATCGATCTGCATCATCAACAGCTAAAGATTCAGTTCCCAGGCGTCGCAATAACCCTTCTTATTGAAAATTCACTCGTTGAGCTTGGAAACCTCGATATTCGACATCTCCAATCGGCCTGCATCGACAACAGCTAGTGATACAGTTCCCAGGCGTCGGAATAGTCCTTATTATCAAAAATACACCCGTATAGAATGGAAAATGCGATATTCGACATTTCCAATCGTTCTGCATCGACAACAGCTAAAGATTCAGTTCCCAGGCGTCGCAATAGTCCTTATTGAAAATTCACTCGTAGAGCTTGGCAAACGCGATATTCGACATTTCCAATCGATCAGCATCAACAACAGCTAAAGATTCAGTTCCCAGGCGTCGCAATAGTGATTATTGAAAATTCACTCGTACAGCTTGGAAAACGCGATATTCGACATTTCCAATCGATCTGCATCGACAACAGCTAAAGATTCAGTTCCCAGGCGTCGCAATAACCCTTCTTATTGAAAATTCACTCGTTGAGCTTGGAAACCTCGATATTCGACATCTCCAATCGACCTGCATCGACAACAGCTAATGTGTCAGTTCCCAGGCGTCGCAATAGTCCTTATTGAAAATTCACTCGTAGAGCTTGGAAAACGCGATATTCGACACTTCCAATCGATCTGCATCGACAACAGCTTAAGATTCAGTTCCCAGGCGACGCAATAGTCCTTCTTATTGAAAATTCGCTCGTAGAGCTTGAATAACGCGATATTCGACATTTCCAATCGAACTGCATCGACAACAGCCAAAGATACAGTTCCCAGGCGTCGCAATAGTGATTATTGAAAATTCACTCGTACAGCTTGAAGAACGCGATTTTCGACATTTCCAATCGATCTGCATCATCAACAGCTAATGATTCAGTTCCCTGGCGTCGCAATAGCCCTTCTTATTGAAAATTCACTCGTTGAGCTTGGAAACCTCGATATTCGACATCTCCAATCGGCCTGCATCGACAACAGCTAGTGATTCAGTTCCCAGGCGTCGCAATAGTCTTTATTATCTAAAATACACCCGTATAGCATGGAAAATGCGATATTCGACATTTCCAGTCGATCTGCATCGACAACTGCTAAAGATTCAGTTCCCAGGCGTCGGAATAGTGATTATTGAAAATTCACTCGTACAGCTTGGAAAACGCGATATTCGACATTTCCAATCGATCTGCATCGACAACAGCTAAAGCTTCAGTTCCCAGGCGTCGCTATAACCCTTCTTATTGAAAATTCACTCGTTGAGCTTGGAAACCTCGATATTCGACATCTCCAATCGACCTGCATCGACAACAGCTAATGTGTCAGTTCCCAGGCGTCGCAATAGTCCTTATTGAAAATTCACTCGTAGAGCTTGGAAAACGCGATATTCGACACTTCCAATCGATCTGCATCGACAACAGCTTAAGATTCAGTTCCCAGGCGACGCAATAGTCCTTATTATCAAAAATACACCCGTATAGAATGGAAAATGCGATATTCGACATTTCCAATCGTTCTGCATCGACAACAGCTAAAGATTCAGTTCCCAGGCGTCGCAATAACCCTTCTTATTGAAAATTCACTCGTTGAGCTTGGAAACCTCGATATTCGACATCTCCAATCGACCTGCATCGACAACAGCTAATGTGTCAGTTCCCAGGCGTCGCAATAGTCCTTATTGAAAATTCACTCGTAGAGCTTGGAAAATGCGATATTCGACAATTCCAATCGATCTGCATCGACAACAGCTTAAGATTCAGTTCCCAGGCGACGCAATAGTCCTTATTATCAAAAATACACCCGTATAGAATGGAAAATGCGATATTCGACATTTCCAATCGATCTGCATCATCAACAGCTAAAGATTCAGTTCCCAGGCGTCGCAATAACCCTTCTTATTGAAAATTCACTCGTTGAGCTTGGAAACCTCGATATTGGACATCTCCAATCGGCCTGCATCGACAACAGCTAGTGATACAGTTCCCAGGCGTCGCAATAGTCCTTATTATCAAAAATACACCCGTATAGAATGGAAAATGCGATATTCGACATTTCCAATCGTTCTGCATCGACAACAGCTAAAGATTCAGTTCCCAGGCGTCGCAATAACCCTTCTTATTGAAAATTCACTCGTTGAGCTTGGAAACCTCGATATTCGACATCTCCAATCGACCTGCATCGACAACAGCTAATGTGTCAGTTCCCAGGCGTCGCAATAGTCCTTATTGAAAATTCACTCGTAGAGCTTGGCAAACGCGATATTCGACATTTCCAATCGATCAGCATCAACAACAGCTAAAGATTCAGTTCCCAGGCGTCGCAATAGTGATTATTGAAAATTCACTCGTACAGCTTGGAAAACGCGATATTCGACATTTCCAATCGATCTGCATCGACAACAGCTTAAGATTCAGTTCCCAGGCGACGCAATAGTCCTTATTATCAAAAATACACCCGTATAGAATGGAAAATGCGATATTCGACATTTCCAATCGATCTGCATCATCAACAGCTAAAGATTCAGTTCCCAGGCGTCGCAATAACCCTTCTTATTGAAAATTCACTCGTTGAGCTTGGAAACCTCGATATTCGACATCTCCAATCGGCCTGCATCGACAACAGCTAGTGATACAGTTCCCAGGCGTCGCAATAGTCCTTATTATCAAAAATACACCCGTATAGAATGGAAAATGCGATATTCGACATTTCCAATCGTTCTGCATCGACAACAGCTAAAGATTCAGTTCCCAGGCGTCGCAATAACCCTTCTTATTGAAAATTCGCTCGTAGAGCTTGAATAACGCGATATTCGACATTTCCAATCGAACTGCATCGACAACAGCCAAAGATACAGTTCCCAGGCGTCGCAATAGTGATTATTGAAAATTCACTCGTACAGCTTGAAGAACGCGATTTTCGACATTTCCAATCGATCTGCATCATCAACAGCTAATGATTCAGTTCCCTGGCGTCGCAATAGCCCTTCTTATTGAAAATTCACTCGTTGAGCTTGGAAACCTCGATATTCGACATCTCCAATCGGCCTGCATCGACAACAGCTAGTGATTCAGTTCCCAGGCGTCGCAATAGTCTTTATTATCTAAAATACACCCGTATAGCATGGAAAATGCGATATTCGACATTTCCAGTCGATCTGCATCGACAACTGCTAAAGATTCAGTTCCCAGGCGTCGGAATAGTGATTATTGAAAATTCACTCGTACAGCTTGGAAAACGCGATATTCGACATTTCCAATCGATCTGCATCGACAACAGCTAAAGATTCAGTTCCCAGGCGTCGCTATAACCCTTCTTATTGAAAATTCACTCGTTGAGCTTGGAAACCTCGATATTCGACATCTCCAATCGACCTGCATCGACAACAGCTAATGTGTCAGTTCCCAGGCGTCGCAATAGTCCTTATTGAAAATTCACTCGTAGAGCTTGGAAAACGCGATATTCGACACTTCCAATCGATCTGCATCGACAACAGCTTAAGATTCAGTTCCCAGGCGACGCAATAGTCCTTATTATCAAAAATACACCCGTATAGAATGGAAAATGCGATATTCGACATTTCCAATCGTTCTGCATCGACAACAGCTAAAGATTCAGTTCCCAGGCGTCGCAATAAACCTTCTTATTGAAAATTCACTCGTTGAGCTTGGAAACCTCGATATTCGACATCTCCAATCGACCTGCATCGACAACAGCTAATGTGTCAGTTCCCAGGCGTCGCAATAGTCCTTATTGAAAATTCACTCGTAGAGCTTGGAAAATGCGATATTCGACAATTCCAATCGATCTGCATCGACAACAGCTTAAGATTCAGTTCCCAGGCGACGCAATAGTCCTTATTATCAAAAATACACCCGTATAGAATGGAAAATGCGATATTCGACATTTCCAATCGATCTGCATCATCAACAGCTAAAGATTCAGTTCCCAGGCGTCGCAATAACCCTTCTTATTGAAAATTCACTCGTTGAGCTTGGAAACCTCGATATTCGACATCTCCAATCGGCCTGCATCGACAACAGCTAGTGATACAGTTCCCAGGCGTCGGAATAGTCCTTATTATCAAAAATACACCCGTATAGAATGGAAAATGCGATATTCGACATTTCCAATCGTTCTGCATCGACAACAGCTAAAGATTCAGTTCCCAGGCGTCGCAATAACCCTTCTTATTGAAAATTCACTCGTTGAGCTTGGAAACCTCGATATTCGACATCTCCAATCGACCTGCATCGACAACAGCTAATGTGTCAGTTCCCAGGCGTCGCAATAGTCCTTATTGAAAATTCACTCGTAGAGCTTGGCAAACGCGATATTCGACATTTCCAATCGATCAGCATCAACAACAGCTAAAGATTCAGTTCCCAGGCGTCGCAATAGTGATTATTGAAAATTCACTCGTACAGCTTGGAAAACGCGATATTCGACATTTCCAATCGATCTGCATCGACAACAGCTAAAGATTCAGTTCCCAGGCGTCGCAATAACCCTTCTTATTGAAAATTCACTCGTTGAGCTTGGAAACCTCGATATTCGACATCTCCAATCGACCTGCATCGACAACAGCTAATGTGTCAGTTCCCAGGCGTCGCAATAGTCCTTATTGAAAATTCACTCGTAGAGCTTGGAAAACGCGATATTCGACACTTCCAATCGATCTGCATCGACAACAGCTTAAGATTCAGTTCCCAGGCGACGCAATAGTCCTTATTATCAAAAATACACCCGTATAGAATGGAAAATGCGATATTCGACATTTCCAATCGTTCTGCATCGACAACAGCTAAAGATTCAGTTCCCAGGCGTCGCAATAACCCTTCTTATAGAAAATTCACTCGTTGAGCTTGGAAACCTCGATATTCGACATCTCCAATCGACCTGCATCGACAACAGCTAATGTGTCAGTTCCCAGGCGTCGCAATAGTCCTTATTGAAAATTCACTCGTAGAGCTTGGAAAACGCGATATTCGACAATTCCAATCGATCTGCATCGACAACAGCTTAAGATTCAGTTCCCAGGCGACGCAATAGTCCTTATTATCAAAAATACACCCGTATAGAATGGAAAATGCGATATTCGACATTTCCAATCGATCTGCATCATCAACAGCTAAAGATTCAGTTCCCTGGCGTCGCAATAGCCCTTCTTATTGAAAATTCACTCGTTGAGCTTGGAAACCTCGATATTCGACATCTCCAATCGACCTGCATCGACAACAGCTAGTGATACAGTGGATCTGCATCGACAACAGCTTAAGATTCAGTCGTTCTGCATCGACAACAGCTAAAGATTCAGATCCGAGGCGTCGCAATAGTCCTTCTTATTGAAAATTCGCTCGTAGAGCTTGAATAACGCGATATTCGACATTTCCAATCGAACTGCATCGACAACAGCCAAAGATACAGTTCCCAGGCGTCGCAATAGTGATTATTGAAAATTCACTCGTACAGCTTGAAGAACGCGATTTTCGACATTTCCAATCGATCTGCATCATCAACAGCTAATGATTCAGTTCCCTGGCGTCGCAATAGCCCTTCTTATTGAAAATTCACTCGTTGAGCTTGGAAACCTCGATATTCGACATCTCCAATCGGCCTGCATCGACAACAGCTAGTGATTCAGTTCCCAGGCGTCGCAATAGTCTTTATTATCTAAAATACAACCGTATAGCATGGAAAATGCGATATTCGACATTTCCAGTCGATCTGCATCGACAACTGTTGAAGATTCAGTTCCCAGGCGTCGGAATAGTGATTATTGAAAATTCACTCGTACAGCTTGGCAAACGCGATATTCGACATTTCCAATCGATCTGCATCAACAACAGCTAAAGATTCAGTTCCCAGGCGTCGCAATAGTCCTTATTGAAAATTCACTCGTAGAGCTTGGAAAACGCGATATTCGACACTTCCAATCGATCTGCATCGACAACAGCTTAAGATTCAGTTCCCAGGCGACGCAATAGTCCTTATTATCAAAAATACACCCGTATAGAATGGAAAATGCGATATTCGACATTTCCAATCGTTCTGCATCGACAACAGCTAAAGATGCAGTTCCCAGGCGTCGCAATAACCCTTCTTATTGAAAATTCACTCGTTGAGCTTGGAAACCTCGATATTCGACATCTCCAATCGACCTGCATCGACAACAGCTAATGTGTCAGTTCCCAGGCGTCGCAATAGTCCTTATTGAAAATTCACTCGTAGAGCTTGGAAAACGCGATATTCGACAATTCCAATCGATCTGCATCGACAACAGCTTAAGATTCAGTTCCCAGGCGACGCAATAGTCCTTATTATCAAAAATACACCCGTATAGAATGGAAAATGCGATATTCGACATTTCCAATCGATCTGCATCATCAACAGCTAAAGATTCAGTTCCCTGGCGTCGCAATAGCCCTTCTTATTGAAAATTCACTCGTTGAGCTTGGAAACCTCGATATTCGACATCTCCAATCGACCTGCATCGACAACAGCTAGTGATACAGTGGATCTGCATCGACAACAGCTTAAGATTCAGTCGTTCTGCATCGACAACAGCTAAAGGTTCAGATCCGAGGCGTCGCAATAGTCCTTCTTATTGAAAATTCGCTCGTAGAGCTTGAATAACGCGATATTCGACATTTCCAATCGAACTGCATCGACAACAGCCAAAGATACAGTTCCCAGGCGTCGCAATAGTGATTATTGAAAATTCACTCGTACAGCTTGAAGAACGCGATTTTCGACATTTCCAATCGATCTGCATCATCAACAGCTAATGATTCAGTTCCCTGGCGTCGCAATAGCCCTTCTTATTGAAAATTCACTCGTTGAGCTTGGAAACCTCGATATTCGACATCTCCAATCGGCCTGCATCGACAACAGCTAGTGATTCAGTTCCCAGGCGTCGCAATAGTCTTTATTATCTAAAATACACCCGTATAGCATGGAAAATGCGATATTCGACATTTCCAGTCGATCTGCATCGACAACTGCTAAAGATTCAGTTCCCAGGCGTCGGAATAGTGATTATTGAAAATTCACTCGTACAGCTTGGCAAACGCGATATTCGACATTTCCAATCGATCTGCATCATCAACAGCTAAAGATTCAGTTCCCTGGCGTCGCAATAGCCCTTCTTATTGAAAATTCACTCGTTGAGCTTGGAAACCTCGATATTCGACATCTCCAATCGACCTGCATCGACAACAGCTAGTGATACAGTGGATCTGCATCGACAACAGCTTAAGATTCAGTCGTTCTGCATCGACAACAGCTAAAGATTCAGTTCCGAGGCGTCGCAATAGTCCTTCTTATTGAAAATTCACTCGTTGAGCTTGGAAACCTCGATATTCGACATCTCCAATCGACCTGCATCGACAACAGCTAGTGATACAATGGATCTGCATCGACAACAGCTTAAGATTCAGTCGTTCTGCACCGACAACAGCTAAAGATTCAGTTCCGAGGCGTCGCAATAGTCCTTCTTATTGAAAATTCGCTCGTAGAGCTTGAATAACGCGATATTCGACATTTCCAATCGAACTGCATCGACAACAGCCAAAGATTCAGTTCCCAGGCGTCGCAATAGTGTTATTGAAAATTCACTCGTACAGCTTGGCAAACGCGATATTCGACATTTCCAATCGATCTGCATCAACAACAGCTACAGATTCAGTTCCCAGGCGTCGCAATAGTGATTATTGAAAATTCACTCGTACAGCTTGGAAAACGCGATATTCGACATTTCCAATCGATCTGCATCGACAACAGCTAAAGATTCAGTTCCCAGGCGTCGCAATAGTCCTTCTTATTGAAAATTCGCTCTAGAGCTTGAAAAACGCGATATTCGACATTTCCAATCGATTTGCATCGACAACAGCTAAAGATTCAGTTCCCAGGCGTCGCAATAGCCCTTCTTATTGAAAATTCACTCGTTGAGCTTGGAAACCTCGATATTCGACATCTCCAATCGACCTGCATCGACAACAGCTAGTGATACAGTTCCCAGGCGTCGCAATAGTCTTTATTATCAAAAATACACCCGTATAGCATGGAAAATGCGATATTCGACATTTCCAATCGTTCTGCATCGACAACAGCTAAAGATTCAGTTCCGACGCGTCGCAATAGTCCTTCTTATTGAAAATTCGCTCGTAGAGCTTGAATAACGCGATATTCGACATTTCCAATCGAACTGCATCGACAACAGCCAAAGATACAGTTCCCAGGCGTCGCAATAGTCCTTATTGAGAATTCACTCATAGAGCTTGGAAAACGCGATATTCGACATGTCCAATCGATTTGCAACAACAACAGCTAAAGATTCAGTTCCCAGGTGTCGCAATAGTGTTATTGAAAATTCACTCGTACAGCTTGGCAAACGCGATATTCGACATTTCCAATCGATCTGCATCAACAACAGCTACAGATTCAGTTCCCAGGCGTCGCAATAGTGACTATTGAAAATTCACTCGTACAGCTTGGAAAACGCGATAATCGACATTTCCAATCGATCTGCATCGACAACAGCTAAAGATTCGGTCCCGAGGCGTCGCAATAGTCCTTCTTATTGAAAATTCGCTCGTAGAGCTTGAATAACGCGATATTCGACATTCCCAATCGAACTGCATCGACAACAGCCAAAGATACAGTTCCCAGGCGTCGCAATAGTCCTTATTGAGAATTCACTCATAGAGCTTGGAAAACGCGATATTCGTCATTTCCAATCGATCTGCAACAACAACAGCTAAAGATTCAGTTCCCAGGCGTCGCAATAGTGTTATTGAAAATTCACTCGTACAGCTTGGCAAACGCGATATTCGACATTTCCAATCGATCTGCATCAACAACAGCTACAGATTCAGTTCCCAGGCGTCGCAATAGTGATTATTGAAAATTCACTCGTACAGCTTGGAAAACGCGATATTCGACATTTCCAATCGATCTGCATCGACAACAGCTAAAGATTCAGTTCCCAGGCGTCGCAATAGCCCTTCTTATTGAAAATTCACTCGTTGAGCTTGGAAACCTCGATATTCGACATCTCCAATCGACCTGCATCGACAACAGCTAGTGATACAGTTCCCAGGCGTCGCAATAGTCTTTATTATCAAAAATACACCCGTATAGCATGGAAAATGCGATATTGGACATTTCCAATCGAACTGCATCGACAACAGTCAAAGATACAGTTCCCAGGCGTCGCAATAGTGATTATTGAAAATCCACTCGTACAGCTTGGAAAACGCGATATTCGACATTTCCAATCGATCTGCATCATCAACAGCTAAAGATTCAGTTCCCAGGCGTCGCAATAGCCCTTCTTATTGAAAATTTACTCGTTGAGCTTGGAAACCTCGATATTCGACATCTCCAATCGACCTGCATCGAGAACAGCTAGTGATACAGTTCCCAGGCGTCGCAATAGTCTTTATTATCAAAAATACACCCGTATAGCATGGAAAATGCGATATTCGACATTTCGAATCGTTCTGCATCGACAACAGCTAAAGATTCAGTTCCGAGGCGTCGCAATAGTCCTTCTTATTGAAAATTCGCTCGTAGAGCTTGAATAACGCGATATTCGACATTTCCAATCGAACTGCATCGACAACAGCCAAAGATACAGTTCCCAGGCGTCGCAATAGTCCTTATTGAAAATTCACTCATAGAGCTTGGAAAACGCGATATTCGACATTTCCAATCGATCTGCATCATCAACAGCTAAAGATTCAGTTCCCAGGCGTCGGAATAGTCCTTCTTATTGAAAATTCGCTCGTAGAGCTTGAAAAACGCGATATTCGACATTTCCAATCGAACTGCATCGACCAGAGCCAAAGATACAGTTCCCAGGCGTCGCAATAGTCTTCATTATCAAAAATACACCCGTATAGCATGGAAAATGCGATATTCGACATTTCCAATCGTTCTGCATCGACAACAGCTAAAGCTTCAGTTCCGAGGCGTCGCAATAGTCCTTCTTATTGAAAATTCGCTCGTAGAGCTTGAATAACGCGATATTCGACATTTCCAATCGAACTGCATCGACAACAGCCAAAGATACAGTTCCCAGGCGTCGCAATAGTGATTATTGAAAAGTCACTCGTAGAGCTTGGAAAACGCGATATTCGACACTTCCAATCGATCTGCATCGACAACAGCTTAAGATTCAGTTCCCAGGCGACGCAATAGTCCTTATTATCAAAAATACACCCGTATAGAATGGAAAATGCGATATTCGACATTTCCAATCGATCTGCATCATCAACAGCTAATGATTCAGTTCCCTGGCGTCGCTATAGCCCTTCTTATTGAAAATTCACTCGTTGAGCTTGGAAACCTCGATATTCGACATCTCCAATCGGCCTGCATCGACAACAGCTAGTGATTCAGTTCCCAGGCGTCGCAATAGTCTTTATTATCAAAAATACACCCGTATAGCATGGAAAATGCGATATTCGACATTTCCAGTCGATCTGCATCGACCACAGCTAAAGATTCAGTTCCCAGGCGTCGGAATAGTGATTATTGAAAATTCACTCGTACAGCTTGGCAAACGCGATATTCGACATTTCCAATCGATCTGCATCAACAACAGCTAAAGATTCAGTTCCCAGGCGTCGCAATAGTGATTATTGAAAATTCACTCGTACAGCTTGGAGAACGCGATATTCGACATTTCCAATCGATCTGCATCGACAACAGCTAAAGATTCAGTTCCCAGGCGTCGCAATAACCCTTCTTATTGAAAATTCACTCGTTGAGCTTGGAAACCTCGATATTCGACATCTCCAATCGACCTGCATCGACAACAGCTAATGTGTCAGTTCCCAGGCGTCGCAATAGTCTTTATTATCAAAAATACACCCGTATAGCATGGAAAATGCGATATTGGACATTTCCAATCGAACTGCATCGACAACAGTCAAAGATACAGTTCCCAGGCGTTGCAATAGTGATTATTGACAATCCACTCGTACAGCTTGGAAAACGCGATATTCGACATTTCCAATCGATCTGCATCATCAACAGCTAAAGATTCAGTTCCCAGGCGTCGCAATAGCCTTTCTTATTGAAAATTTACTCGTTGAGCTTGGAAACCTCGATATTCGACATCTCCAATCGATTTGCATCGACAACAGCTAGTGATACAGTTCCCAGGCGTCGCAATAGTCCTTATTGAAAATTCACTCGTAGAGCTTGGAAAACGCGATATTCGACACTTCCAATCGATCTGCATCGACAACAGCTTAAGATTCAGTTCCCAGGCGACGCAATAGTCCTTATTATCAAAAATACACCCTTATAGAATGGAAAATGCGATATTCGACATTTCCAATCGATCTGCATCATCAACAGCTAAAGATTCAGTTCCCTGGCGTCGCAATAGCCCTTCTTATTGAAAATTCACTCGTTGAGCTTGGAAACCTCGATATTCGACATCTCCAATCGACCTGCATCGACAACAGCTAGTGATACAGTGGATCTGCATCGACAACAGCTTAAGATTCAGTCGTTCTGCATCGACAACAGCTAAAGATTCAGTTCCGAGGCGTCGCAATAGTCCTTCTTATTGAAAATTCACTCGTTGAGCTTGGAAACCTCGATATTCGACATCTCCAATCGACCTGCATCGACAACAGCTAGTGATACAATGGATCTGCATCGACAACAGCTTAAGATTCAGTCGTTCTGCATCGACAACAGCTAATGATTCAGTTCCGAGGCGTCGCAATAGTCCTTCTTATTGAAAATTCGCTCGTAGAGCTTGAATAACGCGATATTCGACATTTCCAATCGAACTGCATCGACAACAGCCAAAGATTCAGTTCCCAGGCGTCGCAATAGTGTTATTGAAAATTCACTCGTACAGCTTGGCAAACGCGATATTCGACATTTCCAATCGATCTGCATCAACAACAGCTACAGATTCAGTTCCCAGGCGTCGCAATAGTGATTATTGAAAATTCACTCGTACAGCTTGGAAAACGCGATATTCGACATTTCCAATCGATCTGCATCGACAACAGCTAAAGATTCAGTTCCCAGGCGTCGCAATAGTCCTTCTTATTGAAAATTCGCTCTAGAGCTTGAAAAACGCGATATTCGACATTTCCAATCGACTGCATCGACAACAGCTAAAGATTCAGTTCCCAGGCGTCGCAATAGCCCTTCTTATTGAAAATTCACTCGTTGAGCTTGGAAACCTCGATATTCGACATCTCCAATCGACCTGCATCGACAACAGCTAGTGATACAGTTCCCAGGCGTCGCAATAGTCTTTATTATCAAAAATACACCCGTATAGCATGGAAAATGCGATATTCGACATTTCCAATCGTTCTGCATCGACAACAGCTAAAGATTCAGTTCCGAGGCGTCGCAATAGTCCTTCTTATTGAAAATTCGCTCGTAGAGCTTGAATAACGCGATATTCGACATTTCCAATCGAACTGCATCGACAACAGCCAAAGATACAGTTCCCAGGCGTCGCAATAGTCCTTATTGAGAATTCACTCATAGAGCTTGGAAAACGCGATATTCGACATGTCCAATCGATTTGCAACAACAACAGCTAAAGATTCAGTTCCCAGGTGTCGCAATAGTGTTATTGAAAATTCACTCGTACAGCTTGGCAAACGCGATATTCGACATTTCCAATCGATCTGCATCAACAACAGCTACAGATTCAGTTCCCAGGCGTCGCAATAGTGACTATTGAAAATTCACTCGTACAGCTTGGAAAACGCGATAATCGACATTTCCAATCGACTGCATCGACAACAGCTAAAGATTCAGTTCCCAGGCGTCGCAATAGCCCTTCTTATTGAAAATTCACTCGTTGAGCTTGGAAACCTCGATATTCGACATCTCCAATCGACCTGCATCGACAACAGCTAGTGATACAGTTCCCAGGCGTCGCAATAGTCTTTATTATCAAAAATACACCCGTATAGCATGGAAAATGCGATATTGGACATTTCCAATCGAACTGCATCAACAACAGCCAAAGATACAGTTCCCAGGCGTCGCAATAGTGATTATTGAAAATCCACTCGTACAGCTTGGAAAACGCGATATTCGACATTTCCAATCGATCTGCATCATCAACAGCTAAAGATTCAGTTCCCAGGCGTCGCAATAGCCCTTCTTATTGAAAATTTACTCGTTGAGCTTGGAAACCTCGATATTCGACATCTCCAATCTATTTGCATCGACAACAGCTAGTGATACAGTTCCCAGGCGTCGCAATAGTCTTTATTATCAAAAATACACCCGTATAGCATGGAAAATGCGATATTCGACATTTCGAATCGTTCTGCATCGACAACAGCTAAAGATTCAGTTCCGAGGCGTCGCAATAGTCCTTCTTATTGAAAATTCGCTCGTAGAGCTTGAATAACGCGATATTCGACATTTCCAATCGAACTGCATCGACAACAGCGAAAGATACAGTTCCCAGGCGTCGCAATAGTCCTTATTGAAAACTCACTCATAGAGCTTGGAAAACGCGATATTCGACATTTCCAATCGATCTGCATCATCAACAGCTAAAGATTCAGTTCCCAGGCGTCGGAATAGTCCTTCTTATTGAAAATTCGCTCGTAGAGCTTGAAAAACGCGATATTCGACATTTCCAATCGAACTGCATCGACAAGAGCCAAAGATACAGTTCCCAGGCGTCGCAATAGTCTTCATTATCAAAAATACACCCGTATAGCATGGAAAATGCGATATTCGACATTTCCAATCGTTCTGCATCGACAACAGCTAAAGCTTCAGTTCCGAGGCGTCGCAATAGTCCTTCTTATTGAAAATTCGCACGTAGAGCTTGAATAACGCGATATTCGACATTTCCAATCGAACTGCATCGACAACAGCCAAAGATACAGTTCCCAGGCGTCGCAATAGTGATTATTGAAAATTCACTCGTACAGCTTGAAGAACGCGATATTCGACATTTCCAATCGATCTGCATCATCAACAGCTAATGATTCAGTTCCCTGGCGTCGCTATAGCCCTTCTTATTGAAAATTCACTCGTTGAGCTTGGAAACCTCGATATTCGACATCTCCAATCGGCCTGCATCGACAACAGCTAGTGATTCAGTTCCCAGGCGTCGCAATAGTCTTTATTATCAAAAATACACCCGTATAGCATGGAAAATGCGATATTCGACATTTCCAGTCGACCTGCATCGACAACAGCTAATGTGTCAGTTCCCAGGCGTCGCAATAGTCCTTATTGAAAATTCACTCGTAGAGCTTGGAAAACGCGATATTCGACACTTCCAATCGAGCTGCATCGACAACAGCTTAAGATTCAGTTCCCAGGCGACGCAATAGTCTTTATTATCAAAAATACACCCGTATAGCATGGAAAATGCGATATTGGACATTTCCAATCGAACTGCATCGACAACAGTCAAAGATACAGTTCCCAGGCGTCGCAATAGTGATTATTGAAAATCCACTCGTACAGCTTGGAAAACGCGATATTCGACATTTCCAATCGATCTGCATCATCAACAGCTAAAGATTCAGTTCCCTGGCGTCGCTATAGCCCTTCTTATTGAAAATTCACTCGTTGAGCTTGGAAACCTCGATATTCGACATCTCCAATCGGCCTGCATCGACAACAGCTAGTGATTCAGTTCCCAGGCGTCGCAATAGTCTTTATTATCAAAAATACACCCGTATAGCATGGAAAATGCGATATTCGACATTTCCAGTCGATCTGCATCGACAACAGCTAAAGATTCAGTTCCCAGGCGTCGGAATAGTGATTATTGAAAATTCACTCGTACAGCTTGGCAAACGCGATATTCGACATTTCCAATCGATCTGCATCAACAACAGCTAAAGATTCAGTTCCCAGGCGTCGCAATAGTGATTATTGAAAATTCACTCGTACAGCTTGGAGAACGCGATATTCGACATTTCCAATCGATCTGCATCGACAACAGCTAAAGATTCAGTTCCCAGGCGTCGCAATAACCCTTCTTATTGAAAATTCACTCGTTGAGCTTGGAAACCTCGATATTCGACATCTCCAATCGACCTGCATCGACAACAGCTAATGTGTCAGTTCCCAGGCGTCGCAATAGTCCTTATTGAAAATTCACTCGTAGAGCTTGGAAAACGCGATATTCGACACTTCCAATCGATCTGCATCGACAACAGCATAAGATTCAGTTCCCAGGCGACGCAATAGTCCTTATTATCAAAAATACACCCGTATAGAATGGAAAATGCGATATTCGACATTTCCAATCGTTCTGCATCGACAACAGCTAAAGATTCAGTTCCCAGGCGTCGCAATAACCCTTCTTATTGAAAATTCACTCGTTGAGCTTGGAAACCTCGATATTCGACATCTCCAATCGACCTGCATCGACAACAGCTAGTGATACAGTGGATCTGCATCGACAACAGCTTAAGATTCAGTCGTTCTGCATCGACAACAGCTAAAGATTCAGTTCCGAGGCGTCGCAATAGTCCTTCTTATTGAAAATTCACTCGTTGAGCTTGGAAACCTCGATATTCGACATCTCCAATCGACCTGCATCGACAACAGCTAGTGATACAATGGATCTGCATCGACAACAGCTTAAGATTCAGTCGTTCTGCATCGACAACAGCTAATGTGTCAGTTCCCAGGCGTCGCAATAGTCCTTATTGAAAATTCACTCATAGAGCTTGGAAAACGCGATATTCGACATTTCCAATCGATCTGCATCATCAACAGCTAAAGATTCAGTTCCCAGGCGTCGGAATAGTCCTTCTTATTGAAAATTCGCTCGTAGAGCTTGAAAAACGCGATATTCGACATTTCCAATCGAACTGCATCGACAAGAGCCAAAGATACAGTTCCCAGGCGTCGCAATAGTCTTCATTATCAAAAATACACCCGTATAGCATGGAAAATGCGATATTCGACATTTCCAATCGT
This sequence comes from Nomada ferruginata, assembly GCA_963583965.1. NCBI lineage: Eukaryota > Metazoa > Arthropoda > Insecta > Hymenoptera > Apidae > Nomada > Nomada ferruginata. Next base: position 5,718,236 of record OY757218.1, read on the forward strand.
TCTCCATCGACAACAGCTAAAGCTTCAGTTCCGAGGCGTCGCAATAGTCCTTCTTATTGAAAATTCGCTCGTAGAGCTTGAATAACGCGATATTCGACATTTCCAATCGAACTGCATCGACAACAGCCAAAGATACAGTTCCCAGGCGTCGCAATAGTGATTATTGAAAATTCACTCGTACAGCTTGAAGAACGCGATATTCGACATTTCCAATCGATCTGCATCATCAACAGCTAATGATTCAGTTCCCTGGCGTCGCTATAGCCCTTCTTATTGAAAATTCACTCGTTGAGCTTGGAAACCTCGATATTCGACATCTCCAATCGGCCTGCATCGACAACAGCTAGTGATTCAGTTCCCAGGCGTCGCAATAGTCTTTATTATCAAAAATACACCCGTATAGCATGGAAAATGCGATATTCGACATTTCCAGTCGATCTGCATCGACAACAGCTAAAGATTCAGTTCCCAGGCGTCGGAATAGTGATTATTGAAAATTCACTCGTACAGCTTGGCAAACGCGATATTCGACATTTCCAATCGATCTGCATCAACAACAGCTAAAGATTCAGTTCCCAGGCGTCGCAATAGTGATTATTGAAAATTCACTCGTACAGCTTGGAGAACGCGATATTCGACATTTCCAATCGATCTGCATCGACAACAGCTAAAGATTCAGTTCCCAGGCGTCGCAATAACCCTTCTTATTGAAAATTCACTCGTTGAGCTTGGAAACCTCGATATTCGACATCTCCAATCGACCTGCATCGACAACAGCTAATGTGTCAGTTCCCAGGCGTCGCAATAGTCCTTATTGAAAATTCACTCGTAGAGCTTGGAAAACGCGATATTCGACACTTCCAATCGATCTGCATCGACAACAGCTTAAGATTCAGTTCCCAGGCGACGCAATAGTCCTTATTATCAAAAATACACCCGTATAGAATGGAAAATGCGATATTCGACATTTCCAATCGTTCTGCATCGACAACAGCTAAAGATTCAGTTCCCAGGCGTCGCAATAACCCTTCTTATTGAAAATTCACTCGTTGAGCTTGGAAACCTCGATATTCGACATCTCCAATCGACCTGCATCGACAACAGCTAATGTGTCAGTTCCCAGGCGTCGCAATAGTCCTTATTGAAAATTCACTCGTAGAGCTTGGAAAACGCGATATTCGACACTTCCAATCGATCTGCATCGACAACAGCTTAAGATTCAGTTCCCAGGCGACGCAATAGTCCTTATTATCAAAAATACACCCGTATAGAATGGAAAATGCGATATTCGGCATTTCCAATCGATCTGCATCATCAACAGCTAAAGATTCAGTTCCCTGGCGTCGCAATAGCCCTTCTTATTGAAAATTCACTCGTTGAGCTTGGAAACCTCGATATTCGACATCTCCAATCGACCTGCATCGACAACAGCTAGTGATACAGTGGATCTGCATCGACAACAGCTTAAGATTCAGTCGTTCTGCATCGACAACAGCTAAAGATTCAGTTCCGAGGCGTCGCAATAGTCCTTCTTATTGAAAATTCACTCGTTGAGCTTGGAAACCTCGATATTCGACATCTCCAATCGACCTGCATCGACAACAGCTAGTGATACAATGGATCTGCATCGACAACAGCTTAAGATTCAGTCGTTCTGCATCGACAACAGCTAATGATTCAGTTCCGAGGCGTCGCAATAGTCCTTCTTATTGAAAATTCGCTCGTAGAGCTTGAATAACGCGATATTCGACATTTCCAATCGAACTGCATCGACAACAGCCAAAAATTCAGTTCCCAGGCGTCGCAATAGTGTTATTGAAAATTCACTCGTACAGCTTGGCAAACGCGATATTCGACATTTCCAATCGATCTGCATCAACAACAGCTACAGATTCAGTTCCCAGGCGTCGCAATAGTGATTATTGAAAATTCACTCGTACAGCTTGGAAAACGCGATATTCGACATTTCCAATCGATCTGCATCGACAACAGCTAAAGATTCAGTTCCCAGGCGTCGCAATAGTCCTTCTTATTGAAAATTCGCTCTAGAGCTTGAAAAACGCGATATTCGACATTTCCAATCGACTGCATCGACAACAGCTAAATATTCAGTTCCCAGGCGTCGCAATAGCCCTTCTTATTGAAAATTCACTCGTTGAGCTTGGAAACCTCGATATTCGACATCTCCAATCGACCTGCATCGACAACAGCTAGTGATACAGTTCCCAGGCGTCGCAATAGTCTTTATTATCAAAAATACACCCGTATAGCATGGAAAATGCGATATTCGACATTTCCAATCGTTCTGCATCGACAACAGCTAAAGATTCAGTTCCGAGGCGTCGCAATAGTCCTTCTTATTGAAAATTCGCTCGTAGAGCTTGAATAACGCGATATTCGACATTTCCAATCGAACTGCATCGACAACAGCCAAAGATACAGTTCCCAGGCGTCGCAATAGTCCTTATTGAGAATTCACTCATAGAGCTTGGAAAACGCGATATTCGACATGTCCAATCGATTTGCAACAACAACAGCTAAAGATTCAGTTCCCAGGTGTCGCAATAGTGATATTGAAAATTCACTCGTACAGCTTGGCAAACGCGATATTCGACATTTCCAATCGATCTGCATCAACAACAGCTACAGATTCAGTTCCCAGGCGTCGCAATAGTGACTATTGAAAATTCACTCGTACAGCTTGGAAAACGCGATAATCGACATTTCCAATCGATCTGCATCGACAACAGCTAAAGATTCGGTCCCGAGGCGTCGCAATAGTCCTTCTTATTGAAAATTCGCTCGTAGAGCTTGAATAACGCGATATTCGACATTTCCAATCGAACTGCATCGACAACAGCCAAAGATACAGCTCCCAGGCGTCGCAATAGTCCTTATTGAGAATTCACTCATAGAGCTTGGAAAACGCGATATTCGTCATTTCCAATCGATCTGCAACAACAACAGCTAAAGATTCAGTTCCCAGGCGTCGCAATAGTGTTATTGAAAATTCACTCGTACAGCTTGGCAAACGCGATATTCGACATTTCCAATCGATCTGCATCAACAACAGCTACAGATTCAGTTCCCAGGCGTCGCAATGGTGATTATTGAAAATTCACTCGTACAGCTTGGAAAACGCGATATTCGACATTTCCAATCGATCTGCATCGACAACAGCTAAAGATTCAGTTCCCAGGCGTCGCAATAGTCCTTCTTATTGAAAATTCGCTCGTAGAGCTTGAAAAACGCGATTTTCGACATTTCCAATCGATCTGCATCGACAACAGCTAAAGATTCAGTTCCCAGGCGTCGCAATAGCCCTTCTTATTGAAAATTCACTCGTTGAGCTTGGAAACCTCGATATTCGACATCTCCAATCGACCTGCATCGACAACAGCTAGTGATACAGTTCCCAGGCGTCGCAATAGTCTTTATTATCAAAAATACACCCGTATAGCATGGAAAATGCGATATTGGACATTTCCAATCGAACTGCATCGACAACAGTCAAAGATACAGTTCCCAGGCGTCGCAATAGTGATTATTGAAAATCCACTCGTACAGCTTGGAAAACGCGATATTCGACATTTCCAATCGATCTGCATCATCAACAGCTAAAGATTCAGTTCCCAGGCGTCGCAATAGCCCTTCTTATTGAAAATTTACTCGTTGAGCTTGGAAACCTCGATATTCGACATCTCCAATCGATTTGCATCGACAACAGCTAGTGATACAGTTCCCAGGCGTCGCAATAGTCTTTATTATCAAAAATACACCCGTATAGCATGGAAAATGCGATATTCGACATTTCGAATCGTTCTGCATCGACAACAGCTAAAGATTCAGTTCCGAGGCGTCGCAATAGTCCTTCTTATTGAAAATTCGCTCGTAGAGCTTGAATAACGCGATATTCGACATTTCCAATCGAACTGCATCGACAACAGCCAAAGATACAGTTCCCAGGCGTCGCAATAGTCCTTATTGAAAATTCACTCATAGAGCTTGGAAAACGCGATATTCGACATTTCCAATCGATCTGCATCATCAACAGCTAAAGATTCAGTTCCCAGGCGTCGGAATAGTCCTTCTTATTGAAAATTCGCTCGTAGAGCTTGAAAAACGCGATATTCGACATTTCCAATCGAACTGCATCGACAAGAGCCAAAGATACAGTTCCCAGGCGTCGCAATAGTCTTCATTATCAAAAATACACCCGTATAGCATGGAAAATGCGATATTCGACATTTCCAATCGTTCTGCATCGACAACAGCTAAAGCTTCAGTTCCGAGGCGTCGCAATAGTCCTTCTTATTGAAAATTCGCTCGTAGAGCTTGAATAACGCGATATTCGACATTTCCAATCGAACTGCATCGACAACAGCCAAAGATACAGTTCCCAGGCGTCGCAATAGTGATTATTGAAAATTCACTCGTACAGCTTGAAGAACGCGATATTCGACATTTCCAATCGATCTGCATCATCAACAGCTAATGATTCAGTTCCCTGGCGTCGCTATAGCCCTTCTTATTGAAAATTCACTCGTTGAGCTTGGAAACCTCGATATTCGACATCTCCAATCGGCCTGCATCGACAACAGCTAGTGATTCAGTTCCCAGGCGTCGCAATAGTCTTTATTATCAAAAATACACCCGTATAGCATGGAAAATGCGATATTCGACATTTCCAGTCGATCTGCATCGACAACAGCTAAAGATTCAGTTCCCAGGCGTCGGAATAGTGATTATTGAAAATTCACTCGTACAGCTTGGCAAACGCGATATTCGACATTTCCAATCGATCTGCATCAACAACAGCTAAAGATTCAGTTCCCAGGCGTCGCAATAGTGATTATTGAAAATTCACTCGTACAGCTTGGAGAACGCGATATTCGACATTTCCAATCGATCTGCATCGACAACAGCTAAAGATTCAGTTCCCAGGCGTCGCAATAACCCTTCTTATTGAAAATTCACTCGTTGAGCTTGGAAACCTCGATATTCGACATCTCCAATCGACCTGCATCGACAACAGCTAATGTGTCAGTTCCCAGGCGTCGCAATAGTCCTTATTGAAAATTCACTCGTAGAGCTTGGAAAACGCGATATTCGACACTTCCAATCGATCTGCATCGACAACAGCTTAAGATTCAGTTCCCAGGCGACGCAATAGTCCTTATTATCAAAAATACACCCGTATAGAATGGAAAATGCGATATTCGACATTTCCAATCGTTCTGCATCGACAACAGCTAAAGATTCAGTTCCCAGGCGTCGCAATAACCCTTCTTATTGAAAATTCACTCGTTGAGCTTGGAAACCTCGATATTCGACATCTCCAATCGACCTGCATCGACAACAGCTAATGTGTCAGTTCCCAGGCGTCGCAATAGTCCTTATTGAAAATTCACTCGTAGAGCTTGGAAAACGCGATATTCGACACTTCCAATCGATCTGCATCGACAACAGCTTAAGATTCAGTTCCCAGGCGACGCAATAGTCCTTATTATCAAAAATACACCCGTATAGAATGGAAAATGCGATATTCGACATTTCCAATCGATCTGCATCATCAACAGCTAAAGATTCAGTTCCCTGGCGTCGCAATAGCCCTTCTTATTGAAAATTCACTCGTTGAGCTTGGAAACCTCGATATTCGACATCTCCAATCGACCTGCATGGACAACAGCTAGTGATACAGTGGATCTGCATCGACAACAGCTTAAGATTCAGTCGTTCTGCATCGACAACAGCTAAAGATTCAGTTCCGAGGCGTCGCAATAGTCCTTCTTATTGAAAATTCACTCGTTGAGCTTGGAAACCTCGATATTCGACATCTCCAATCGACCTGCATCGACAACAGCTAGTGATACAATGGATCTGCATCGACAACAGCTTAAGATTCAGTCGTTCTGCATCGACAACAGCTAATGATTCAGTTCCGAGGCGTCGCAATAGTCCTTCTTATTGAAAATTCGCTCGTAGAGCTTGAATAACGCGATATTCGACATTTCCAATCGAACTGCATCGACAACAGCCAAAGATTCAGTTCCCAGGCGTCGCAATAGTGTTATTGAAAATTCACTCGTACAGCTTGGCAAACGCGATATTCGACATTTCCAATCGATCTGCATCAACAACAGCTACAGATTCAGTTCCCAGGCGTCGCAATAGTCCTTATTGAAAATTCACTCGTAGAGCTTGGAAAACGCGATATTCGACACTTCCAATCGATCTGCATCGACAACAGCTTAAGATTCAGTTCCCAGGCGACGCAATAGTCCTTATTATCAAAAATACACCCGTATAGAATGGAAAATGCGATATTCGACATTTCCAATCGTTCTGCATCGACAACAGCTAAAGATTCAGTTCCCAGGCGTCGCAATAACCCTTCTTATTGAAAATTCACTCGTTGAGCTTGGAAACCTCGATATTCGACATCTCCAATCGACCTGCATCGACAACAGCTAATGTGTCAGTTCCCAGGCGTCGCAATAGTCCTTATTGAAAATTCACTCGTAGAGCTTGGAAAACGCGATATTCGACACTTCCAATCGATCTGCATCGACAACAGCTTAAGATTCAGTTCCCAGGCGACGCAATAGTCCTTATTATCAAAAATACACCCGTATAGAATGGAAAATGCGATATTCGGCATTTCCAATCGATCTGCATCATCAACAGCTAAAGATTCAGTTCCCTGGCGTCGCAATAGCCCTTCTTATTGAAAATTCACTCGTTGAGCTTGGAAACCTCGATATTCGACATCTCCAATCGACCTGCATCGACAACAGCTAGTGATACAGTGGATCTGCATCGACAACAGCTTAAGATTCAGTCGTTCTGCATCGACAACAGCTAAAGATTCAGTTCCGAGGCGTCGCAATAGTCCTTCTTATTGAAAATTCACTCGTTGAGCTTGGAAACCTCGATATTCGACATCTCCAATCGACCTGCATCGACAACAGCTAGTGATACAATGGATCTGCATCGACAACAGCTTAAGATTCAGTCGTTCTGCATCGACAACAGCTAATGATTCAGTTCCGAGGCGTCGCAATAGTCCTTCTTATTGAAAATTCGCTCGTAGAGCTTGAATAACGCGATATTCGACATTTCCAATCGAACTGCATCGACAACAGCCAAAAATTCAGTTCCCAGGCGTCGCAATAGTGTTATTGAAAATTCACTCGTACAGCTTGGCAAACGCGATATTCGACATTTCCAATCGATCTGCATCAACAACAGCTACAGATTCAGTTCCCAGGCGTCGCAATAGTGATTATTGAAAATTCACTCGTACAGCTTGGAAAACGCGATATTCGACATTTCCAATCGATCTGCATCGACAACAGCTAAAGATTCAGTTCCCAGGCGTCGCAATAGTCCTTCTTATTGAAAATTCGCTCTAGAGCTTGAAAAACGCGATATTCGACATTTCCAATCGACTGCATCGACAACAGCTAAATATTCAGTTCCCAGGCGTCGCAATAGCCCTTCTTATTGAAAATTCACTCGTTGAGCTTGGAAACCTCGATATTCGACATCTCCAATCGACCTGCATCGACAACAGCTAGTGATACAGTTCCCAGGCGTCGCAATAGTCTTTATTATCAAAAATACACCCGTATAGCATGGAAAATGCGATATTCGACATTTCCAATCGTTCTGCATCGACAACAGCTAAAGATTCAGTTCCGAGGCGTCGCAATAGTCCTTCTTATTGAAAATTCGCTCGTAGAGCTTGAATAACGCGATATTCGACATTTCCAATCGAACTGCATCGACAACAGCCAAAGATACAGTTCCCAGGCGTCGCAATAGTCCTTATTGAGAATTCACTCATAGAGCTTGGAAAACGCGATATTCGACATGTCCAATCGATTTGCAACAACAACAGCTAAAGATTCAGTTCCCAGGTGTCGCAATAGTGATATTGAAAATTCACTCGTACAGCTTGGCAAACGCGATATTCGACATTTCCAATCGATCTGCATCAACAACAGCTACAGATTCAGTTCCCAGGCGTCGCAATAGTGACTATTGAAAATTCACTCGTACAGCTTGGAAAACGCGATAATCGACATTTCCAATCGATCTGCATCGACAACAGCTAAAGATTCGGTCCCGAGGCGTCGCAATAGTCCTTCTTATTGAAAATTCGCTCGTAGAGCTTGAATAACGCGATATTCGACATTTCCAATCGAACTGCATCGACAACAGCCAAAGATACAGCTCCCAGGCGTCGCAATAGTCCTTATTGAGAATTCACTCATAGAGCTTGGAAAACGCGATATTCGTCATTTCCAATCGATCTGCAACAACAACAGCTAAAGATTCAGTTCCCAGGCGTCGCAATAGTGTTATTGAAAATTCACTCGTACAGCTTGGCAAACGCGATATTCGACATTTCCAATCGATCTGCATCAACAACAGCTACAGATTCAGTTCCCAGGCGTCGCAATGGTGATTATTGAAAATTCACTCGTACAGCTTGGAAAACGCGATATTCGACATTTCCAATCGATCTGCATCGACAACAGCTAAAGATTCAGTTCCCAGGCGTCGCAATAGTCCTTCTTATTGAAAATTCGCTCGTAGAGCTTGAAAAACGCGATTTTCGACATTTCCAATCGATCTGCATCGACAACAGCTAAAGATTCAGTTCCCAGGCGTCGCAATAGCCCTTCTTATTGAAAATTCACTCGTTGAGCTTGGAAACCTCGATATTCGACATCTCCAATCGACCTGCATCGACAACAGCTAGTGATACAGTTCCCAGGCGTCGCAATAGTCTTTATTATCAAAAATACACCCGTATAGCATGGAAAATGCGATATTGGACATTTCCAATCGAACTGCATCGACAACAGTCAAAGATACAGTTCCCAGGCGTCGCAATAGTGATTATTGAAAATCCACTCGTACAGCTTGGAAAACGCGATATTCGACATTTCCAATCGATCTGCATCATCAACAGCTAAAGATTCAGTTCCCAGGCGTCGCAATAGCCCTTCTTATTGAAAATTTACTCGTTGAGCTTGGAAACCTCGATATTCGACATCTCCAATCGATTTGCATCGACAACAGCTAGTGATACAGTTCCCAGGCGTCGCAATAGTCTTTATTATCAAAAATACACCCGTATAGCATGGAAAATGCGATATTCGACATTTCGAATCGTTCTGCATCGACAACAGCTAAAGATTCAGTTCCGAGGCGTCGCAATAGTCCTTCTTATTGAAAATTCGCTCGTAGAGCTTGAATAACGCGATATTCGACATTTCCAATCGAACTGCATCGACAACAGCCAAAGATACAGTTCCCAGGCGTCGCAATAGTCCTTATTGAAAATTCACTCATAGAGCTTGGAAAACGCGATATTCGACATTTCCAATCGATCTGCATCATCAACAGCTAAAGATTCAGTTCCCAGGCGTCGGAATAGTCCTTCTTATTGAAAATTCGCTCGTAGAGCTTGAAAAACGCGATATTCGACATTTCCAATCGAACTGCATCGACAAGAGCCAAAGATACAGTTCCCAGGCGTCGCAATAGTCTTCATTATCAAAAATACACCCGTATAGCATGGAAAATGCGATATTCGACATTTCCAATCGTTCTGCATCGACAACAGCTAAAGCTTCAGTTCCGAGGCGTCGCAATAGTCCTTCTTATTGAAAATTCGCTCGTAGAGCTTGAATAACGCGATATTCGACATTTCCAATCGAACTGCATCGACAACAGCCAAAGATACAGTTCCCAGGCGTCGCAATAGTGATTATTGAAAATTCACTCGTACAGCTTGAAGAACGCGATATTCGACATTTCCAATCGATCTGCATCATCAACAGCTAATGATTCAGTTCCCTGGCGTCGCTATAGCCCTTCTTATTGAAAATTCACTCGTTGAGCTTGGAAACCTCGATATTCGACATCTCCAATCGGCCTGCATCGACAACAGCTAGTGATTCAGTTCCCAGGCGTCGCAATAGTCTTTATTATCAAAAATACACCCGTATAGCATGGAAAATGCGATATTCGACATTTCCAGTCGATCTGCATCGACAACAGCTAAAGATTCAGTTCCCAGGCGTCGGAATAGTGATTATTGAAAATTCACTCGTACAGCTTGGCAAACGCGATATTCGACATTTCCAATCGATCTGCATCAACAACAGCTAAAGATTCAGTTCCCAGGCGTCGCAATAGTGATTATTGAAAATTCACTCGTACAGCTTGGAGAACGCGATATTCGACATTTCCAATCGATCTGCATCGACAACAGCTAAAGATTCAGTTCCCAGGCGTCGCAATAACCCTTCTTATTGAAAATTCACTCGTTGAGCTTGGAAACCTCGATATTCGACATCTCCAATCGACCTGCATCGACAACAGCTAATGTGTCAGTTCCCAGGCGTCGCAATAGTCCTTATTGAAAATTCACTCGTAGAGCTTGGAAAACGCGATATTCGACACTTCCAATCGATCTGCATCGACAACAGCTTAAGATTCAGTTCCCAGGCGACGCAATAGTCCTTATTATCAAAAATACACCCGTATAGAATGGAAAATGCGATATTCGACATTTCCAATCGTTCTGCATCGACAACAGCTAAAGATTCAGTTCCCAGGCGTCGCAATAACCCTTCTTATTGAAAATTCACTCGTTGAGCTTGGAAACCTCGATATTCGACATCTCCAATCGACCTGCATCGACAACAGCTAATGTGTCAGTTCCCAGGCGTCGCAATAGTCCTTATTGAAAATTCACTCGTAGAGCTTGGAAAACGCGATATTCGACACTTCCAATCGATCTGCATCGACAACAGCTTAAGATTCAGTTCCCAGGCGACGCAATAGTCCTTATTATCAAAAATACACCCGTATAGAATGGAAAATGCGATATTCGACATTTCCAATCGATCTGCATCATCAACAGCTAAAGATTCAGTTCCCTGGCGTCGCAATAGCCCTTCTTATTGAAAATTCACTCGTTGAGCTTGGAAACCTCGATATTCGACATCTCCAATCGACCTGCATGGACAACAGCTAGTGATACAGTGGATCTGCATCGACAACAGCTTAAGATTCAGTCGTTCTGCATCGACAACAGCTAAAGATTCAGTTCCGAGGCGTCGCAATAGTCCTTCTTATTGAAAATTCACTCGTTGAGCTTGGAAACCTCGATATTCGACATCTCCAATCGACCTGCATCGACAACAGCTAGTGATACAATGGATCTGCATCGACAACAGCTTAAGATTCAGTCGTTCTGCATCGACAACAGCTAATGATTCAGTTCCGAGGCGTCGCAATAGTCCTTCTTATTGAAAATTCGCTCGTAGAGCTTGAATAACGCGATATTCGACATTTCCAATCGAACTGCATCGACAACAGCCAAAGATTCAGTTCCCAGGCGTCGCAATAGTGTTATTGAAAATTCACTCGTACAGCTTGGCAAACGCGATATTCGACATTTCCAATCGATCTGCATCAACAACAGCTACAGATTCAGTTCCCAGGCGTCGCAATAGTCCTTATTGAAAATTCACTCGTAGAGCTTGGAAAACGCGATATTCGACACTTCCAATCGATCTGCATCGACAACAGCTTAAGATTCAGTTCCCAGGCGACGCAATAGTCCTTATTATCAAAAATACACCCGTATAGAATGGAAAATGCGATATTCGACATTTCCAATCGTTCTGCATCGACAACAGCTAAAGATTCAGTTCCCAGGCGTCGCAATAACCCTTCTTATTGAAAATTCACTCGTTGAGCTTGGAAACCTCGATATTCGACATCTCCAATCGACCTGCATCGACAACAGCTAATGTGTCAGTTCCCAGGCGTCGCAATAGTCCTTATTGAAAATTCACTCGTAGAGCTTGGAAAACGCGATATTCGACACTTCCAATCGATCTGCATCGACAACAGCTTAAGATTCAGTTCCCAGGCGACGCAATAGTCCTTATTATCAAAAATACACCCGTATAGAATGGAAAATGCGATATTCGACATTTCCAATCGATCTGCATCATCAACAGCTAAAGATTCAGTTCCCTGGCGTCGCAATAGCCCTTCTTATTGAAAATTCACTCGTTGAGCTTGGAAACCTCGATATTCGACATCTCCAATCGACCTGCATCGACAACAGCTAGTGATACAATGGATCTGCATCGACAACAGCTTAAGATTCAGTCGTTCTGCATCGACAACAGCTAATGATTCAGTTCCGAGGCGTCGCAATAGTCCTTCTTATTGAAAATTCACTCGTTGAGCTTGGAAACCTCGATATTCGACATCTCCAATCGACCTGCATCGACAACAGCTAGTGATACAATGGATCTGCATCGACAACAGCTTAAGATTCAGTCGTTCTGCATCGACAACAGCTAATGATTCAGTTCCGAGGCGTCGCAATAGTCCTTCTTATTGAAAATTCGCTCGTAGAGCTTGAATAACGCGATATTCGACATTTCCAATCGAACTGCATCGACAACAGCCAAAGATTCAGTTCCCAGGCGTCGCAATAGTGTTATTGAAAATTCACTCGTACAGCTTGGCAAACGCGATATTCGACATTTCCAATCGATCTGCATCAACAACAGCTACAGATTCAGTTCCCAGGCGTCGCAATAGTGATTATTGAAAATTCACTCGTACAGCTTGGAAAACGCGATATTCGACATTTCCAATCGATCTGCATCGACAACAGCTAAAGATTCAGTTCCCAGGCGTCGCAATAGTCCTTCTTATTGAAAATTCGCTCTAGAGCTTGAAAAACGCGATATTCGACATTTCCAATCGACTGCATCGACAACAGCTAAAGATTCAGCTCCCAGGCGTCGCAATAGCCCTTCTTCTTGAAAATTCACTCGTTGAGCTTGGAAACCTCGATATTCGACATCTCCAATCGACCTGCATCGACAACAGCTAGTGATACAATGGATCTGCATCGACAACAGCTTAAGATTCAGTCGTTCTGCATCGACAACAGCTAATGATTCAGTTCCGAGGCGTCGCAATAGTCCTTCTTATTGAAAATTCGCTCGTAGAGCTTGAATAACGCGATATTCGACATTTCCAATCGAACTGCATCGACAACAGCCAAAGATTCAGTTCCCAGGCGTCGCAATAGTGTTATTGAAAATTCACTCGTACAGCTTGGCAAACGCGATATTCGACATTTCCAATCGATCTGCATCAACAACAGCTACAGATTCAGTTCCCAGGCGTCGCAATAGTGATTATTGAAAATTCACTCGTACAGCTTGGAAAACGCGATATTCGACATTTCCAATCGATCTGCATCGACAACAGCTAAAGATTCAGTTCCCAGGCGTCGCAATAGTCCTTCTTATTGAAAATTCGCTCTAGAGCTTGAAAAACGCGATATTCGACATTTCCAATCGACTGCATCGACAACAGCTAAAGATTCAGTTCCCAGGCGTCGCAATAGCCCTTCTTATTGAAAATTCACTCGTTGAGCTTGGAAACCTCGATATTCGACATCTCCAATCGACCTGCATCGACAACAGCTAGTGATACAATGGATCTGCATCGACAACAGCTTAAGATTCAGTCGTTCTGCATCGACAACAGCTAATGATTCAGTTCCGAGGCGTCGCAATAGTCCTTCTTATTGAAAATTCGCTCGTAGAGCTTGAATAACGCGATATTCGACATTTCCAATCGAACTGCATCGACAACAGCCAAAGATTCAGTTCCCAGGCGTCGCAATAGTGTTATTGAAAATTCACTCGTACAGCTTGGCAAACGCGATATTCGACATTTCCAATCGATCTGCATCAACAACAGCTACAGATTCAGTTCCCAGGCGTCGCAATAGTGATTATTGAAAATTCACTCGTACAGCTTGGAAAACGCGATATTCGACATTTCCAATCGATCTGCATCGACAACAGCTAAAGATTCAGTTCCCAGGCGTCGCAATAGTCCTTCTTATTGAAAATTCGCTCTAGAGCTTGAAAAACGCGATATTCGACATTTCCAATCGACTGCATCGACAACAGCTAAAGATTCAGTTCCCAGGCGTCGCCATAGCCCTTCTTATTGAAAATTCACTCGTTGAGCTTGGAAACCTCGATATTCGACATCTCCAATCGACCTGCATCGACAACAGCTAGTGATACAGTTCCCAGGCGTCGCAATAGTCTTTATTATCAAAAATACACCCGTATAGCATGGAAAATGCGATATTCGACATTTCCAATCGTTCTGCATCGACAACAGCTAAAGATTCAGTTCCGAGGCGTCGCAATAGTCCTTCTTATTGAAAATTCACTCGTTGAGCTTGGAAACCTCGATATTCGACATCTCCAATCGACCTGCATCGACAACAGCTAGTGATACAATGGATCTGCATCGACAACAGCTTAAGATTCAGTCGTTCTGCATCGACAACAGCTAATGATTCAGTTCCGAGGCGTCGCAATAGTCCTTCTTATTGAAAATTCGCTCGTAGAGCTTGAATAACGCGATATTCGACATTTCCAATCGAACTGCATCGACAACAGCCAAAGATTCAGTTCCCAGGCGTCGCAATAGTGTTATTGAAAATTCACTCGTACAGCTTGGCAAACGCGATATTCGACATTTCCAATCGATCTGCATCAACAACAGCTACAGATTCAGTTCCCAGGCGTCGCAATAGTGATTATTGAAAATTCACTCGTACAGCTTGGAAAACGCGATATTCGACATTTCCAATCGATCTGCATCGACAACAGCTAAAGATTCAGTTCCCAGGCGTCGCAATAGTCCTTCTTATTGAAAATTCGCTCTAGAGCTTGAAAAACGCGATATTCGACATTTCCAATCGACTGCATCGACAACAGCTAAAGATTCAGCTCCCAGGCGTCGCAATAGCCCTTCTTCTTGAAAATTCACTCGTTGAGCTTGGAAACCTCGATATTCGACATCTCCAATCGACCTGCATCGACAACAGCTAGTGATACAATGGATCTGCATCGACAACAGCTTAAGATTCAGTCGTTCTGCATCGACAACAGCTAATGATTCAGTTCCGAGGCGTCGCAATAGTCCTTCTTATTGAAAATTCGCTCGTAGAGCTTGAATAACGCGATATTCGACATTTCCAATCGAACTGCATCGACAACAGCCAAAGATTCAGTTCCCAGGCGTCGCAATAGTGTTATTGAAAATTCACTCGTACAGCTTGGCAAACGCGATATTCGACATTTCCAATCGATCTGCATCAACAACAGCTACAGATTCAGTTCCCAGGCGTCGCAATAGTGATTATTGAAAATTCACTCGTACAGCTTGGAAAACGCGATATTCGACATTTCCAATCGATCTGCATCGACAACAGCTAAAGATTCAGTTCCCAGGCGTCGCAATAGTCCTTCTTATTGAAAATTCGCTCTAGAGCTTGAAAAACGCGATATTCGACATTTCCAATCGACTGCATCGACAACAGCTAAAGATTCAGTTCCCAGGCGTCGCAATAGCCCTTCTTATTGAAAATTCACTCGTTGAGCTTGGAAACCTCGATATTCGACATCTCCAATCGACCTGCATCGACAACAGCTAGTGATACAATGGATCTGCATCGACAACAGCTTAAGATTCAGTCGTTCTGCATCGACAACAGCTAATGATTCAGTTCCGAGGCGTCGCAATAGTCCTTCTTATTGAAAATTCGCTCGTAGAGCTTGAATAACGCGATATTCGACATTTCCAATCGAACTGCATCGACAACAGCCAAAGATTCAGTTCCCAGGCGTCGCAATAGTGTTATTGAAAATTCACTCGTACAGCTTGGCAAACGCGATATTCGACATTTCCAATCGATCTGCATCAACAACAGCTACAGATTCAGTTCCCAGGCGTCGCAATAGTGATTATTGAAAATTCACTCGTACAGCTTGGAAAACGCGATATTCGACATTTCCAATCGATCTGCATCGACAACAGCTAAAGATTCAGTTCCCAGGCGTCGCAATAGTCCTTCTTATTGAAAATTCGCTCTAGAGCTTGAAAAACGCGATATTCGACATTTCCAATCGACTGCATCGACAACAGCTAAAGATTCAGTTCCCAGGCGTCGCCATAGCCCTTCTTATTGAAAATTCACTCGTTGAGCTTGGAAACCTCGATATTCGACATCTCCAATCGACCTGCATCGACAACAGCTAGTGATACAGTTCCCAGGCGTCGCAATAGTCTTTATTATCAAAAATACACCCGTATAGCATGGAAAATGCGATATTCGACATTTCCAATCGTTCTGCATCGACAACAGCTAAAGATTCAGTTCCGAGGCGTCGCAATAGTCCTTCTTATTGAAAATTCGCTCGTAGAGCTTGAATAACGCGATATTCGACATTTCCAATCGAACTGCATCGACAACAGCCAAAGATACAGTTCCCAGGCGTCGCAATAGTCCTTATTGAGAATTCACTCATAGAGCTTGGAAAACGCGATATTCGACATGTCCAATCGATTTGCAACAACAACAGCTAAAGATTCAGTTCCCAGGTGTCGCAATAGTGTTATTGAAAATTCACTCGTACAGCTTGGCAAACGCGATATTCGACATTTCCAATCGATCTGCATCAACAACAGCTACAGATTCAGTTCCCAGGCGTCGCAATAGTGACTATTGAAAATTCACTCGTACAGCTTGGAAAACGCGATAATCGACATTTCCAATCGACTGCATCGACAACAGCTAAAGATTCAGTTCCCAGGCGTCGCAATAGCCCTTCTTATTGAAAATTCACTCGTTGAGCTTGGAAACCTCGATATTCGACATCTCCAATCGACCTGCATCGACAACAGCTAGTGATACAGTTCCCAGGCGTCGCAATAGTCTTTATTATCAAAAATACACCCGTATAGCATGGAAAATGCGATATTCGACATTTCCAATCGAACTGCATTAACAACAGCCAAAGATACAGTTCCCAGGCGTCGCAATAGTCCTTATTGAGAATTCACTCATAGAGCTTGGAAAACGCGATATTCGACATGTCCAATCGATTTGCAACAACAACAGCTAAAGATTCAGTTCCCAGGTGTCGCAATAGTGTTATTGAAAATTCACTCGTACAGCTTGGCAAACGCGATATTCGACATTTCCAATCGATCTGCATCAACAACAGCTACAGATTCAGTTCCCAGGCGTCGCAATAGTGACTATTGAAAATTCACTCGTACAGCTTGGAAAACGCGATAATCGACATTTCCAATCGATCTGCATCGACAACAGCTAAAGATTCGGTCCCGAGGCGTCGCAATAGTCCTTCTTATTGAAAATTCTCTCGTAGAGCTTGAATAACGCGATATTCGACATTTCCAATCGAACTGCATCGACAACAGCCAAAGATACAGCTCCCAGGCGTCGCAATAGTCCTTATTGAGAATCCACTCATAGAGCTTGGAAAACGCGATATTCGTCATTTCCAATCGATCTGCAACAACAACAGCTAAAGATTCAGTTCCCAGGCGTCGCAATAGTGTTATTGAAAATTCACTCGTACAGCTTGGCAAACGCGATATTCGACATTTCCAATCGATCTGCATCAACAACAGCTACAGATTCAGTTCCCAGGCGTCGCAATAGTGATTATTGAAAATTCACTCGTACAGCTTGGAAAACGCGATATTCGACATTTCCAATCGATCTGCATCGACAACAGCTAAAGATTCAGTTCCCAGGCGTCGCAATAGCCCTTCTTATTGAAAATTCACTCGTTGAGCTTGGAAATCTCGATATTCGACATCTCCAATCGACCTGCATCGACAACAGCTAGTGATACAGTTCCCAGGCGTCGCAATAGTCTATATTATCAAAAATACACCCGTATAGCATGGAAAATGCGATATTGGACATTTCCAATCGAACTGCATCGACAACAGTCAAAGATACAGTTCCCAGGCGTCGCAATAGTGATTATTGAAAATCCACTCGTACAGCTTGGAAAACGCGATATTCGACATTTCCAATCGATCTGCATCATCAACAGCTAAAGATTCAGTTCCCAGGCGTCGCAATAGCCCTTCTTATTGAAAATTTACTCGTTGAGCTTGGAAACCTCGATATTCGACATCTCCAATCGATTTGCATCGACAACAGCTAGTGATACAGTTCCCAGGCGTCGCAATAGTCTTTATTATCAAAAATACACCCGTATAGCATGGAAATTGCGATATTCGACATTTCGAATCGTTCTGCATCGACAACAGCTAAAGATTCAGTTCCGAGGCGTCGCAATAGTCCTTCTTATTGAAAATTCGCTCGTAGAGCTTGAATAACGCGATATTCGACATTTCCAATCGAACTGCATCGACAACAGCCAAAGATACAGTTCCCAGGCGTCGCAATAGTCCTTATTGAGAATTCACTCATAGAGCTTGGAAAACGCGATATTCGACATGTCCAATCGATTTGCAACAACAACAGCTAAAGATTCAGTTCCCAGGTGTCGCAATAGTGTTATTGAAAATTCACTCGTACAGCTTGGCAAACGCGATATTCGACATTTCCAATCGATCTGCATCAACAACAGCTACAGATTCAGTTCCCAGGCGTCGCAATAGTGATTATTGAAAATTCACTCGTACAGCTTGGAAAACGCGATATTCGACATTTCCAATCGATCTGCATCGACAACAGCTAAAGATTCAGTTCCCAGGCGTCGCAATAGTCCTTCTTATTGAAAATTCGCTCTAGAGCTTGAAAAACGCGATATTTGACATTTCCAATCGACTGCATCGACAACAGCTAAAGATTCAGCTCCCAGGCGTCGCAATAGCCCTTCTTCTTGAAAATTCACTCGTTGAGCTTGGAAACCTCGATATTCGACATCTCCAATCGACCTGCATCGACAACAGCTAGTGATACAATGGATCTGCATCGACAACAGCTTAAGATTCAGTCGTTCTGCATCGACAACAGCTAATGATTCAGTTCCGAGGCGTCGCAATAGTCCTTCTTATTGAAAATTCGCTCGTAGAGCTTGAATAACGCGATATTCGACATTTCCAATCGAACTGCATCGACAACAGCCAAAGATTCAGTTCCCAGGCGTCGCAATAGTGTTATTGAAAATTCACTCGTACAGCTTGGCAAACGCGATATTCGACATTTCCAATCGATCTGCATCAACAACAGCTACAGATTCAGTTCCCAGGCGTCGCAATAGTGATTATTGAAAATTCACTCGTACAGCTTGGAAAACGCGATATTCGACATTTCCAATCGATCTGCATCGACAACAGCTAAAGATTCAGTTCCCAGGCGTCGCAATAGTCCTTCTTATTGAAAATTCGCTCTAGAGCTTGAAAAACGCGATATTCGACATTTCCAATCGACTGCATCGACAACAGCTAAAGATTCAGTTCCCAGGCGTCGCCATAGCCCTTCTTATTGAAAATTCACTCGTTGAGCTTGGAAACCTCGATATTCGACATCTCCAATCGACCTTTCATCGACAACAGCTAGTGATACAGTTCCCAGGCGTCGCAATAGTCTTTATTATCAAAAATACACCCGTATAGCATGGAAAATGCGATATTCGACATTTCCAATCGTTCTGCATCGACAACAGCTAAAGATTCAGTTCCGAGGCGTCGCAATAGTCCTTCTTATTGAAAATTCGCTCGTAGAGCTTGAATAACGCGATATTCGACATTTCCAATCGAACTGCATCGACAACAGCCAAAGATACAGTTCCCAGGCGTCGCAATAGTCCTTATTGAGAATTCACTCATAGAGCTTGGAAAACGCGATATTCGACATGTCCAATCGATTTGCAACAACAACAGCTAAAGATTCAGTTCCCAGGCGTCGCAATAGTGATTATTGAAAATTCACTCGTACAGCTTGGAAAACGCGATATTCGACATTTCCAATCGATCTGCATCGACAACAGCTAAAGATTCAGTTCCCAGGCGTCGCAATAGTCCTTCTTATTGAAAATTCGCTCGTAGAGCTTGAAAAACGCGATTTTCGACATTTCCAATCGATCTGCATCGACAACAGCTAAAGATTCAGTTCCCAGGCGTCGCAATAGCCCTTCTTATTGAAAATTCACTCGTTGAGCTTGGAAATCTCGATATTCGACATCTCCAATCGACCTGCATCGACAACAGCTAGTGATACAGTTCCCAGGCGTCGCAATAGTCTATATTATCAAAAATACACCCGTATAGCATGGAAAATGCGATATTGGACATTTCCAATCGAACTGCATCGACAACAGTCAAAGATACAGTTCCCAGGCGTCGCAATAGTGATTATTGAAAATCCACTCGTACAGCTTGGAAAACGCGATATTCGACATTTCCAATCGATCTGCATCATCAACAGCTAAAGATTCAGTTCCCAGGCGTCGCAATAGCCCTTCTTATTGAAAATTTACTCGTTGAGCTTGGAAACCTCGATATTCGACATCTCCAATCGATTTGCATCGACAACAGCTAGTGATACAGTTCCCAGGCGTCGCAATAGTCTTTATTATCAAAAATACACCCGTATAGCATGGAAATTGCGATATTCGACATTTCGAATCGTTCTGCATCGACAACAGCTAAAGATTCAGTTCCGAGGCGTCGCAATAGTCCTTCTTATTGAAAATTCGCTCGTAGAGCTTGAATAACGCGATATTCGACATTTCCAATCGAACTGCATCGACAACAGCCAAAGATACAGTTCCCAGGCGTCGCAATAGTCCTTATTGAGAATTCACTCATAGAGCTTGGAAAACGCGATATTCGACATGTCCAATCGATTTGCAACAACAACAGCTAAAGATTCAGTTCCCAGGTGTCGCAATAGTGTTATTGAAAATTCACTCGTACAGCTTGGCAAACGCGATATTCGACATTTCCAATCGATCTGCATCAACAACAGCTACAGATTCAGTTCCCAGGCGTCGCAATAGTGATTATTGAAAATTCACTCGTACAGCTTGGAAAACGCGATTTTCGACATTTCCAATCGATCTGCATCGACAACAGCTAAAGATTCAGTTCCCAGGCGTCGCAATAGCCCTTCTTATTGAAAATTCACTCGTTGAGCTTGGAAACCTCGATATTCGACATCTCCAATCGACCTGCATCGACAACAGCTAGTGATACAATGGATCTGCATCGACAACAGCTTAAGATTCAGTCGTTCTGCATCGACAACAGCTAATGATTCAGTTCCGAGGCGTCGCAATAGTCCTTCTTATTGAAAATTCGCTCGTAGAGCTTGAATAACGCGATATTCGACATTTCCAATCGAACTGCATCGACAACAGCCAAAGATTCAGTTCCCAGGCGTCGCAATAGTGTTATTGAAAATTCACTCGTACAGCTTGGCAAACGCGATATTCGACATTTCCAATCGATCTGCATCAACAACAGCTACAGATTCAGTTCCCAGGCGTCGCAATAGTGATTATTGAAAATTCACTCGTACAGCTTGGAAAACGCGATATTCGACATTTCCAATCGATCTGCATCGACAACAGCTAAAGATTCAGTTCCCAGGCGTCGCAATAGTCCTTCTTATTGAAAATTCGCTCTAGAGCTTGAAAAACGCGATATTCGACATTTCCAATCGACTGCATCGACAACAGCTAAAGATTCAGTTCCCAGGCGTCGCCATAGCCCTTCTTATTGAAAATTCACTCGTTGAGCTTGGAAACCTCGATATTCGACATCTCCAATCGACCTTTCATCGACAACAGCTAGTGATACAGTTCCCAGGCGTCGCAATAGTCTTTATTATCAAAAATACACCCGTATAGCATGGAAAATGCGATATTCGACATTTCCAATCGTTCTGCATCGACAACAGCTAAAGATTCAGTTCCGAGGCGTCGCAATAGTCCTTCTTATTGAAAATTCGCTCGTAGAGCTTGAATAACGCGATATTCGACATTTCCAATCTAACTGCATCGACAACAGCCAAAGATACAGTTCCCAGGCGTCGCAATAGTCCTTATTGAGAATTCACTCATAGAGCTTGGAAAACGCGATATTCGACATGTCCAATCGATTTGCAACAACAACAGCTAAAGATTCAGTTCCCAGGCGTCGCAATAGTGATTATTGAAAATTCACTCGTACAGCTTGGAAAACGCGATATTCGACATTTCCAATCGATCTGCATCGACAACAGCTAAAGATTCAGTTCCCAGGCGTCGCAATAGTCCTTCTTATTGAAAATTCGCTCGTAGAGCTTGAAAAACGCGATTTTCGACATTTCCAATCGATCTGCATCGACAACAGCTAAAGATTCAGTTCCCAGGCGTCGCAATAGCCCTTCTTATTGAAAATTCACTCGTTGAGCTTGGAAATCTCGATATTCGACATCTCCAATCGACCTGCATCGACAACAGCTAGTGATACAGTTCCCAGGCGTCGCAATAGTCTATATTATCAAAAATACACCCGTATAGCATGGAAAATGCGATATTGGACATTTCCAATCGAACTGCATCGACAACAGTCAAAGATACAGTTCCCAGGCGTCGCAATAGTGATTATTGAAAATCCACTCGTACAGCTTGGAAAACGCGATATTCGACATTTCCAATCGATCTGCATCATCAACAGCTAAAGATTCAGTTCCCAGGCGTCGCAATAGCCCTTCTTATTGAAAATTTACTCGTTGAGCTTGGAAACCTCGATATTCGACATCTCCAATCGATTTGCATCGACAACAGCTAGTGATACAGTTCCCAGGCGTCGCAATAGTCTTTATTATCAAAAATACACCCGTATAGCATGGAAATTGCGATATTCGACATTTCGAATCGTTCTGCATCGACAACAGCTAAAGATTCAGTTCCGAGGCGTCGCAATAGTCCTTCTTATTGAAAATTCGCTCGTAGAGCTTGAATAACGCGATATTCGACATTTCCAATCGAACTGCATCGACAACAGCCAAAGATACAGTTCCCAGGCGTCGCAATAGTCCTTATTGAGAATTCACTCATAGAGCTTGGAAAACGCGATATTCGACATGTCCAATCGATTTGCAACAACAACAGCTAAAGATTCAGTTCCCAGGTGTCGCAATAGTGTTATTGAAAATTCACTCGTACAGCTTGGCAAACGCGATATTCGACATTTCCAATCGATCTGCATCAACAACAGCTACAGATTCAGTTCCCAGGCGTCGCAATAGTGATTATTGAAAATTCACTCGTACAGCTTGGAAAACGCGATTTTCGACATTTCCAATCGATCTGCATCGACAACAGCTAAAGATTCAGTTCCCAGGCGTCGCAATAGTCCTTCTTATTGAAAATTCGCTCTAGAGCTTGAAAAACGCGATATTTGACATTTCCAATCGACTGCATCGACAACAGCTAAAGATTCAGCTCCCAGGCGTCGCAATAGCCCTTCTTCTTGAAAATTCACTCGTTGAGCTTGGAAACCTCGATATTCGACATCTCCAATCGACCTGCATCGACAACAGCTAGTGATACAATGGATCTGCATCGACAACAGCTTAAGATTCAGTCGTTCTGCATCGACAACAGCTAATGATTCAGTTCCGAGGCGTCGCAATAGTCCTTCTTATTGAAAATTCGCTCGTAGAGCTTGAATAACGCGATATTCGACATTTCCAATCGAACTGCATCGACAACAGCCAAAGATTCAGTTCCCAGGCGTCGCAATAGTGTTATTGAAAATTCACTCGTACAGCTTGGCAAACGCGATATTCGACATTTCCAATCGATCTGCATCAACAACAGCTACAGATTCAGTTCCCAGGCGTCGCAATAGTGATTATTGAAAATTCACTCGTACAGCTTGGAAAACGCGATATTCGACATTTCCAATCGATCTGCATCGACAACAGCTAAAGATTCAGTTCCCAGGCGTCGCAATAGTCCTTCTTATTGAAAATTCGCTCTAGAGCTTGAAAAACGCGATATTCGACATTTCCAATCGACTGCATCGACAACAGCTAAAGATTCAGTTCCCAGGCGTCGCAATAGCCCTTCTTATTGAAAATTCACTCGTTGAGCTTGGAAACCTCGATATTCGACATCTCCAATCGACCTGCATCGACAACAGCTAGTGATACAATGGATCTGCATCGACAACAGCTTAAGATTCAGACGTTCTGCATCGACAACAGCTAATGATTCAGTTCCGAGGCGTCGCAATAGTCCTTCTTATTGAAAATTCGCTCGTAGAGCTTGAATAACGCGATATTCGACATTTCCAATCGAACTGCATCGACAACAGCCAAAGATTCAGTTCCCAGGCGTCGCAATAGTGTTATTGAAAATTCACTCGTACAGCTTGGCAAACGCGATATTCGACATTTCCAATCGATCTGCATCAACAACAGCTACAGATTCAGTTCCCAGGCGTCGCAATAGTGATTATTGAAAATTCACTCGTACAGCTTGGAAAACGCGATATTCGACATTTCCAATCGATCTGCATCGACAACAGCTAAAGATTCAGTTCCCAGGCGTCGCAATAGTCCTTCTTATTGAAAATTCGCTCTAGAGCTTGAAAAACGCGATATTCGACATTTCCAATCGACTGCATCGACAACAGCTAAAGATTCAGTTCCCAGGCGTCGCCATAGCCCTTCTTATTGAAAATTCACTCGTTGAGCTTGGAAACCTCGATATTCGACATCTCCAATCGACCTTTCATCGACAACAGCTAGTGATACAGTTCCCAGGCGTCGCAATAGTCTTTATTATCAAAAATACACCCGTATAGCATGGAAAATGCGATATTCGACATTTCCAATCGTTCTGCATCGACAACAGCTAAAGATTCAGTTCCGAGGCGTCGCAATAGTCCTTCTTATTGAAAATTCGCTCGTAGAGCTTGAATAACGCGATATTCGACATTTCCAATCGAACTGCATCGACAACAGCCAAAGATACAGTTCCCAGGCGTCGCAATAGTCCTTATTGAGAATTCACTCATAGAGCTTGGAAAACGCGATATTCGACATGTCCAATCGATTTGCAACAACAACAGCTAAAGATTCAGTTCCCAGGTGTCGCAATAGTGTTATTGAAAATTCACTCGTACAGCTTGGCAAACGCGATATTCGACATTTCCAATCGATCTGCATCAACAACAGCTACAGATTCAGTTCCCAGGCGTCGCAATAGTGACTATTGAAAATTCACTCGTACAGCTTGGAAAACGCGATAATCGACATTTCCAATCGACTGCATCGACAACAGCTAAAGATTCAGTTCCCAGGCGTCGCAATAGCCCTTCTTATTGAAAATTCACTCGTTGAGCTTGGAAACCTCGATATTCGACATCTCCAATCGACCTGCATCGACAACAGCTAGTGATACAGTTCCCAGGCGTCGCAATAGTCTTTATTATCAAAAATACACCCGTATAGCATGGAAAATGCGATATTCGACATTTCCAATCGAACTGCATCAACAACAGCCAAAGATACAGTTCCCAGGCGTCGCAATAGTCCTTATTGAGAATCCACTCATAGAGCTTGGAAAACGCGATATTCGTCATTTCCAATCGATCTGCAACAACAACAGCTAAAGATTCAGTTCCCAGGCGTCGCAATAGTGTTATTGAAAATTCACTCGTACAGCTTGGCAAACGCGATATTCGACATTTCCAATCGATCTGCATCAACAACAGCTACAGATTCAGTTCCCAGGCGTCGCAATAGTGATTATTGAAAATTCACTCGTACAGCTTGGAAAACGCGATATTCGACATTTCCAATCGATCTGCATCGACAACAGCTAAAGATTCAGTTCCCAGGCGTCGCAATAGTCCTTCTTATTGAAAATTCGCTCGTAGAGCTTGAAAAACGCGATTTTCGACATTTCCAATCGATCTGCATCGACAACAGCTAAAGATTCAGTTCCCAGGCGTCGCAATAGCCCTTCTTATTGAAAATTCACTCGTTGAGCTTGGAAATCTCGATATTCGACATCTCCAATCGACCTGCATCGACAACAGCTAGTGATACAGTTCCCAGGCGTCGCAATAGTCTATATTATCAAAAATACACCCGTATAGCATGGAAAATGCGATATTGGACATTTCCAATCGAACTGCATCGACAACAGTCAAAGATACAGTTCCCAGGCGTCGCAATAGTGATTATTGAAAATCCACTCGTACAGCTTGGAAAACGCGATATTCGACATTTCCAATCGATCTGCATCATCAACAGCTAAAGATTCAGTTCCCAGGCGTCGCAATAGCCCTTCTTATTGAAAATTTACTCGTTGAGCTTGGAAACCTCGATATTCGACATCTCCAATCGATTTGCATCGACAACAGCTAGTGATACAGTTCCCAGGCGTCGCAATAGTCTTTATTATCAAAAATACACCCGTATAGCATGGAAATTGCGATATTCGACATTTCGAATCGTTCTGCATCGACAACAGCTAAAGATTCAGTTCCGAGGCGTCGCAATAGTCCTTCTTATTGAAAATTCGCTCGTAGAGCTTGAATAACGCGATATTCGACATTTCCAATCGAACTGCATCGACAACAGCCAAAGATACAGTTCCCAGGCGTCGCAATAGTCCTTAATGAGAATTCACTCATAGAGCTTGGAAAACGCGATATTCGACATGTCCAATCGATTTGCAACAACAACAGCTAAAGATTCAGTTCCCAGGTGTCGCAATAGTGTTATTGAAAATTCACTCGTACAGCTTGGCAAACGCGATATTCGACATTTCCAATCGATCTGCATCAACAACAGCTACAGATTCAGTTCCCAGGCGTCGGAATAGTCCTTCTTATTGAAAATTCGCTCGTAGAGCTTGAAAAACGCGATATTCGACATTTCCAATCGAACTGCATCGACAAGAGCCAAAGATACAGTTCCCAGGCGTCGCAATAGTCTTCATTATCAAAAATACACCCGTATAGCATGGAAAATGCGATATTCGACATTTCCAATCGTTCTGCATCGACAACAGCTAAAGCTTCAGTTCCGAGGCGTCGCAATAGTCCTTCTTATTGAAAATTCGCTCGTAGAGCTTGAATAACGCGATATTCGACATTTCCAATCGAACTGCATCGACAACAGCCAAAGATACAGTTCCCAGGCGTCGCAATAGTGATTATTGAAAATTCACTCGTACAGCTTGAAGAACGCGATATTCGACATTTCCAATCGATCTGCATCATCAACAGCTAATGATTCAGTTCCCTGGCGTCGCTATAGCCCTTCTTATTGAAAATTCACTCGTTGAGCTTGGAAACCTCGATATTCGACATCTCCAATCGGCCTGCATCGACAACAGCTAGTGATTCAGTTCCCAGGCGTCGCAATAGTCTTTATTATCAAAAATACACCCGTATAGCATGGAAAATGCGATATTCGACATTTCCAGTCGATCTGCATCGACAACAGCTAAAGATTCAGTTCCCAGGCGTCGGAATAGTGATTATTGAAAATTCACTCGTACAGCTTGGCAAACGCGATATTCGACATTTCCAATCGATCTGCATCAACAACAGCTAAAGATTCAGTTCCCAGGCGTCGCAATAGTGATTATTGAAAATTCACTCGTACAGCTTGGAGAACGCGATATTCGACATTTCCAATCGATCTGCATCGACAACAGCTAAAGATTCAGTTCCCAGGCGTCGCAATAACCCTTCTTATTGAAAATTCACTCGTTGAGCTTGGAAACCTCGATATTCGACATCTCCAATCGACCTGCATCGACAACAGCTAATGTGTCAGTTCCCAGGCGTCGCAATAGTCCTTATTGAAAATTCACTCGTAGAGCTTGGAAAACGCGATATTCGACACTTCCAATCGATCTGCATCGACAACAGCTTAAGATTCAGTTCCCAGGCGACGCAATAGTCCTTATTATCAAAAATACACCCGTATAGAATGGAAAATGCGATATTCGACATTTCCAATCGTTCTGCATCGACAACAGCTAAAGATTCAGTTCCCAGGCGTCGCAATAACCCTTCTTATTGAAAATTCACTCGTTGAGCTTGGAAACCTCGATATTCGACATCTCCAATCGACCTGCATCGACAACAGCTAATGTGTCAGTTCCCAGGCGTCGCAATAGTCCTTATTGAAAATTCACTCGTAGAGCTTGGAAAACGCGATATTCGACACTTCCAATCGATCTGCATCGACAACAGCTTAAGATTCAGTTCCCAGGCGACGCAATAGTCCTTATTATCAAAAATACACCCGTATAGAATGGAAAATGCGATATTCGACATTTCCAATCGTTCTGCATCGACAACAGCTAAAGATTCAGTTCCCAGGCGTCGCAATAACCCTTCTTATTGAAAATTCACTCGTTGAGCTTGGAAACCTCGATATTCGACATCTCCAATCGACCTGCATCGACAACAGCTAGTGATACAGTTCCCAGGCGTCGCAATAGTCTTTATTATCAAAAATACACCCGTATAGCATGGAAAATGCGATATTCGACATTTCCAATCGAACTGCATCAACAACAGCCAAAGATACAGTTCCCAGGCGTCGCAATAGTCCTTATTGAGAATTCACTCATAGAGCTTGGAAAACGCGATATTCGACATGTCCAATCGATTTGCAACAACAACAGCTAAAGATTCAGTTCCCAGGTGTCGCAATAGTGTTATTGAAAATTCACTCGTACAGCTTGGCAAACGCGATATTCGACATTTCCAATCGATCTGCATCAACAACAGCTACAGATTCAGTTCCCAGGCGTCGCAATAGTGACTATTGAAAATTCACTCGTACATCTTGGAAAACGCGATAATCGACATTTCCAATCGATCTGCATCGACAACAGCTAAAGATTCGGTCCCGAGGCGTCGCAATAGTCCTTCTTATTGAAAATTCTCTCGTAGAGCTTGAATAACGCGATATTCGACATTTCCAATCGAACTGCATCAACAACAGCTACAGATTCAGTTCCCAGGCGTCGCAATAGTGATTATTGAAAATTCACTCGTACAGCTTGGAAAACGCGATATTCGACATTTCCAATCGATCTGCATCGACAACAGCTAAAGATTCAGTTCCCAGGCGTCGCAATAGTCCTTCTTATTGAAAATTCGCTCGTAGAGCTTGAAAAACGCGATTTTCGACATTTCCAATCGATCTGCATCGACAACAGCTAAAGATTCAGTTCCCAGGCGTCGCAATAGCCCTTCTTATTGAAAATTCACTCGTTGAGCTTGGAAATCTCGATATTCGACATCTCCAATCGACCTGCATCGACAACAGCTAGTGATACAGTTCCCAGGCGTCGCAATAGTCTATATTATCAAAAATACACCCGTATAGCATGGAAAATGCGATATTGGACATTTCCAATCGAACTGCATCGACAACAGTCAAAGATACAGTTCCCAGGCGTCGCAATAGTGATTATTGAAAATCCACTCGTACAGCTTGGAAAACGCGATATTCGACATTTCCAATCGATCTGCATCATCAACAGCTAAAGATTCAGTTCCCAGGCGTCGCAATAGCCCTTCTTATTGAAAATTTACTCGTTGAGCTTGGAAACCTCGATATTCGACATCTCCAATCGATTTGCATCGACAACAGCTAGTGATACAGTTCCCAGGCGTCGCAATAGTCTTTATTATCAAAAATACACCCGTATAGCATGGAAATTGCGATATTCGACATTTCGAATCGTTCTGCATCGACAACAGCTAAAGATTCAGTTCCGAGGCGTCGCAATAGTCCTTCTTATTGAAAATTCGCTCGTAGAGCTTGAATAACGCGATATTCGACATTTCCAATCGAACTGCATCGACAACAGCCAAAGATACAGTTCCCAGGCGTCGCAATAGTCCTTATTGAGAATTCACTCATAGAGCTTGGAAAACGCGATATTCGACATGTCCAATCGATTTGCAACAACAACAGCTAAAGATTCAGTTCCCAGGTGTCGCAATAGTGTTATTGAAAATTCACTCGTACAGCTTGGCAAACGCGATATTCGACATTTCCAATCGATCTGCATCAACAACAGCTACAGATTCAGTTCCCAGGCGTCGGAATAGTCCTTCTTATTGAAAATTCGCTCGTAGAGCTTGAAAAACGCGATATTCGACATTTCCAATCGAACTGCATCGACAAGAGCCAAAGATACAGTTCCCAGGCGTCGCAATAGTCTTCATTATCAAAAATACACCCGTATAGCATGGAAAATGCGATATTCGACATTTCCAATCGTTCTGCATCGACAACAGCTAAAGCTTCAGTTCCGAGGCGTCGCAATAGTCCTTCTTATTGAAAATTCGCTCGTAGAGCTTGAATAACGCGATATTCGACATTTCCAATCGAACTGCATCGACAACAGCCAAAGATACAGTTCCCAGGCGTCGCAATAGTGATTATTGAAAATTCACTCGTACAGCTTGAAGAACGCGATATTCGACATTTCCAATCGATCTGCATCAACAACAGCTACAGATTCAGTTCCCAGGCGTCGGAATAGCCCTTCTTATTGAAAATTCACTCGTTGAGCTTGGAAACCTCGATATTCGACATCTCCAATCGGCCTGCATCGACAACAGCTAGTGATTCAGTTCCCAGGCGTCGCAATAGTCTTTATTATCAAAAATACACCCGTATAGCATGGAAAATGCGATATTCGACATTTCCAGTCGATCTGCATCGACAACAGCTAAAGATTCAGTTCCCAGGCGTCGGAATAGTGATTATTGAATATTCACTCGTACAGCTTGGCAAACGCGATATTCGACATTTCCAATCGATCTGCATCAACAACAGCTAAAGATTCAGTTCCCAGGCGTCGCAATAGTGATTATTGAAAATTCACTCGTACAGCTTGGAGAACGCGATATTCGACATTTCCAATCGATCTGCATCGACAACAGCTAAAGATTCAGTTCCCAGGCGTCGCAATAACCCTTCTTATTGAAAATTCACTCGTTGAGCTTGGAAACCTCGATATTCGACATCTCCAATCGACCTGCATCGACAACAGCTAATGTGTCAGTTCCCAGGCGTCGCAATAGTCCTTATTGAAAATTCACTCGTAGAGCTTGGAAAACGCGATATTCGACACTTCCAATCGATCTGCATCGACAACAGCTTAAGATTCAGTTCCCAGGCGACGCAATAGTCCTTATTATCAAAAATACACCCGTATAGAATGGAAAATGCGATATTCGACATTTCCAATCGTTCTGCATCGACAACAGCTAAAGATTCAGTTCCCAGGCGTCGCAATAACCCTTCTTATTGAAAATTCACTCGTTGAGCTTGGAAACCTCGATATTCGACATCTCCAATCGACCTGCATCGACAACAGCTAATGTGTCAGTTCCCAGGCGTCGCAATAGTCCTTATTGAAAATTCACTCGTAGAGCTTGGAAAACGCGATATTCGACACTTCCAATCGATCTGCATCGACAACAGCTTAAGATTCAGTTCCCAGGCGACGCAATAGTCCTTATTATCAAAAATACACCCGTATAGAATGGAAAATGCGATATTCGACATTTCCAATCGTTCTGCATCGACAACAGCTAAAGATTCAGTTCCCAGGCGTCGCAATAACCCTTCTTATTGAAAATTCACTCGTTGAGCTTGGAAACCTCGATATTCGACATCTCCAATCGACCTGCATCGACAACAGCTAATGTGTCAGTTCCCAGGCGTCGCAATAGTCCTTATTGAAAATTCACTCGTAGAGCTTGGAAAACGCGATATTCGACACTTCCAATCGATCTGCATCGACAACAGCTTAAGATTCAGTTCCCAGGCGACGCAATAGTCCTTATTATCAAAAATACACCCGTATAGAATGGAAAATGCGATATTCGACATTTCCAATCGATCTGCATCATCAACAGCTAAAGATTCAGTTCCCTGGCGTCGCAATAGCCCTTCTTATTGAAAATTCACTCGTTGAGCTTGGAAACCTCGATATTCGACATCTCCAATCGACCTGCATGGACAACAGCTAGTGATACAGTGGATCTGCATCGACAACAGCTTAAGATTCAGTCGTTCTGCATCGACAACAGCTAAAGATTCAGTTCCGAGGCGTCGCAATAGTCCTTCTTATTGAAAATTCGCTCTAGAGCTTGAAAAACGCGATATTCGACATTTCCAATCGACTGCATCGACAACAGCTAAAGATTCAGTTCCCAGGCGTCGCAATAGCCCTTCTTATTGAAAATTCACTCGTTGATCTTGGAAACCTCGATATTCGACATCTCCAATCGACCTGCATCGACAACAGCTAGTGATACAATGGATCTGCATCGACAACAGCTTAAGATTCAGTCGTTCTGCATCGACAACAGCTAATGATTCAGTTCCGAGGCGTCGCAATAGTCCTTCTTATTGAAAATTCGCTCGTAGAGCTTGAATAACGCGATATTCGACATTTCCAATCGAACTGCATCGACAACAGCCAAAGATTCAGTTCCCAGGCGTCGCAATAGTGTTATTGAAAATTCACTCGTACAGCTTGGCAAACGCGATATTCGACATTTCCAATCGATCTGCATCAACAACAGCTACAGATTCAGTTCCCAGGCGTCGCAATAGTGATTATTGAAAATTCACTCGTACAGCTTGGAAAACGCGATATTCGACATTTCCAATCGATCTGCATCGACAACAGCTAAAGATTCAGTTCCCAGGCGTCGCAATAGTCCTTCTTATTGAAAATTCGCTCTAGAGCTTGAAAAACGCGATATTCGACATTTCCAAGCGACTGCATCGACAACAGCTAAAGATTCAGTTCCCAGGCGTCGCAATAGCCCTTCTTATTGAAAATTCACTCGTTGAGCTTGGAAACCTCGATATTCGACATCTCCAATCGACCTGCATCGACAACAGCTAGTGATACAATGGATCTGCATCGACAACAGCTTAAGATTCAGTCGTTCTGCATCGACAACAGCTAATGATTCAGTTCCGAGGCGTCGCAATAGTCCTTCTTATTGAAAATTCGCTCGTAGAGCTTGAATAACGCGATATTCGACATTTCCAATCGAACTGCATCGACAACAGCCAAAGATTCAGTTCCCAGGCGTCGCAATAGTGTTATTGAAAATCCACTCGTACAGCTTGGAAAACGCGATATTCGACATTTCCAATCGATCTGCATCATCAACAGCTAAAGATTCAGTTCCCAGGCGTCGCAATAGCCCTTCTTATTGAAAATTTACTCGTTGAGCTTGGAAACCTCGATATTCGACATCTCCAATCGATTTGCATCGACAACAGCTAGTGATACAGTTCCCAGGCGTCGCAATAGTCTTTATTATCAAAAATACACCCGTATAGCATGGAAAATGCGATATTCGACATTTCGAATCGTTCTGCATCGACAACAGCTAAAGATTCAGTTCCGAGGCGTCGCAATAGTCATTCTTATTGAAAATTCGCTCGTAGAGCTTGAATAACGCGATATTCGACATTTCCAATCGAACTGCATCGACAACAGCCAAAGATACAGTTCCCAGGCGTCGCAATAGTCCTTATTGAGAATTCACTCATAGAGCTTGGAAAACGCGATATTCGACATGTCCAATCGATTTGCAACAACAACAGCTAAAGATTCAGTTCCCAGGTGTCGCAATAGTGTTATTGAAAATTCACTCGTACAGCTTGGCAAACGCGATATTCGACATTTCCAATCGATCTGCATCAACAACAGCTACAGATTCAGTTCCCAGGCGTCGGAATAGTCCTTCTTATTGAAAATTCGCTCGTAGAGCTTGAAAAACGCGATATTTGACATTTCCAATCGAACTGCATCGACAAGAGCCAAAGATACAGTTCCCAGGCGTCGCAATAGTCTTCATTATCAAAAATACACCCGTATAGCATGGAAAATGCGATATTCGACATTTCCAATCGTTCTGCATCGACAACAGCTAAAGCTTCAGTTCCGAGGCGTCGCAATAGTCCTTCTTATTGAAAATTCGCTCGTAGAGCTTGAATAACGCGATATTCGACATTTCCAATCGAACTGCATCGACAACAGCCAAAGATACAGTTCCCAGGCGTCGCAATAGTGATTATTGAAAATTCACTCGTACAGCTTGAAGAACGCGATATTCGACATTTCCAATCGATCTGCATCATCAACAGCTAATGATTCAGTTCCCTGGCGTCGCTATAGCCCTTCTTATTGAAAATTCACTCGTTGAGCTTGGAAACCTCGATATTCGACATCTCCAATCGGCCTGCATCGACAACAGCTAGTGATTCAGTTCCCAGGCGTCGCAATAGTCTTTATTATCAAAAATACACCCGTATAGCATGGAAAATGCGATATTCGACATTTCCAGTCGATCTGCATCGACAACAGCTAAAGATTCAGTTCCCAGGCGTCGGAATAGTGATTATTGAAAATTCACTCGTACAGCTTGGCAAACGCGATATTCGACATTTCCAATCGATCTGCATCAACAACAGCTAAAGATTCAGTTCCCAGGCGTCGCAATAGTGATTATTGAAAATTCACTCGTACAGCTTGGAGAACGCGATATTCGACATTTCCAATCGATCTGCATCGACAACAGCTAAAGATTCAGTTCCCAGGCGTCGCAATAACCCTTCTTATTGAAAATTCACTCGTTGAGCTTGGAAACCTCGATATTCGACATCTCCAATCGACCTGCATCGGCAACAGCTAATGTGTCAGTTCCCAGGCGTCGCAATAGTCCTTATTGAAAATTCACTCGTAGAGCTTGGAAAACGCGATATTCGACACTTCCAATCGATCTGCATCGACAACAGCTTAAGATTCAGTTCCCAGGCGACGCAATAGTCCTTATTATCAAAAATACACCCGTATAGAATGGAAAATGCGATATTCGACATTTCCAATCGTTCTGCATCGACAACAGCTAAAGATTCAGTTCCCAGGCGTCGCAATAACCCTTCTTATTGAAAATTCACTCGTTGAGCTTGGAAACCTCGATATTCGACATCTCCAATCGACCTGCATCGACAACAGCTAATGTGTCAGTTCCCAGGCGTCGCAATAGTCCTTATTGAAAATTCACTCGTAGAGCTTGGAAAACGCGATATTCGACACTTCCAATCGATCTGCATCGACAACAGCTTAAGATTCAGTTCCCAGGCGACGCAATAGTCCTTATTATCAAAAATACACCCGTATAGAATGGAAAATGCGATATTCGACATTTCCAATCGATCTGCATCATCAACAGCTAAAGATTCAGTTCCCTGGCGTCGCAATAGCCCTTCTTATTGAAAATTCACTCGTTGAGCTTGGAAACCTCGATATTCGACATCTCCAATCGACCTGCATCGACAACAGCTAGTGATACAGTGGATCTGCATCGACAACAGCTTAAGATTCAGTCGTTCTGCATTGACAACAGCTAAAGATTCAGTTCCGAGGCGTCGCAATAGTCCTTCTTATTGAAAATTCACTCGTTGAGCTTGGAAACCTCGATATTCGACATCTCCAATCGACCTGCATCGACAACAGCTAGTGATACAATGGATCTGCATCGACAACAGCTTAAGATTCAGTCGTTCTGCATCGACAACAGCTAATGATTCAGTTCCGAGGCGTCGCAATAGTCCTTCTTATTGAAAATTCGCTCGTAGAGCTTGACTAACGCGATATTCGACATTTCCAATCGAACTGCATCGACAACAGCCAAAGATTCAGTTCCCAGGCGTCGCAATAGTGTTATTGAAAATTCACTCGTACAGCTTGGCAAACGCGATATTCGACATTTCCAATCGATCTGCATCAACAACAGCTACAGATTCAGTTCCCAGGCGTCGCAATAGTGATTATTGAAAATTCACTCGTACAGCTTGGAAAACGCGATATTCGACATTTAAAATCGATCTGCATCGACAACAGCTAAAGATTCAGTTCCCAGGCGTCGCAATAGTCCTTCTTATTGAAAATTCGCTCTAGAGCTTGAAAAACGCGATATTCGACATTTCCAATCGACTGCATCGACAACAGCTAAAGATTCAGTTCCCAGGCGTCGCAATAGCCCTACTTATTGAAAATTCACTCGTTGAGCTTGGAAACCTCGATATTCGACATCTCCAATCGACCTGCATCGACAACAGCTAGTGATACAGTTCCCAGGCGTCGCAATAGTCTTTATTATCAAAAATACACCCGTATAGCATGGAAAATGCGATATTCGACATTTCCAATCGTTCTGCATCGACAACAGCTAAAGATTCAGTTCCGAGGCGTCGCAATAGTCCTTCTTATTGAAAATTCGCTCGTAGAGCTTGAATAACGCGATATTCGACATTTCCAATCGAACTGCATCGACAACAGCCAAAGATACAGTTCCCAGGCGTCGCAATAGTCCTTATTGAGAATTCACTCATAGAGCTTGGAAAACGCGATATTCGACATGTCCAATCGATTTGCAACAACAACAGCTAAAGATTCATTTCCCAGGTGTCGCAATAGTGTTATCGAAAATTCACTCGTACAGCTTGGCAAACGCGATATTCGACATTTCCAATCGATCTGCATCAACAACAGCTACAGATTCAGTTCCCAGGCGTCGCAATAGTGACTATTGAAAATTCACTCGTACAGCTTGGAAAACGCGATAATCGACATTTCCAATCGACTGCATCGACAACAGCTAAAGATTCAGTTCCCAGGCGTCGCAATAGCCCTTCTTATTGAAAATTCACTCGTTGAGCTTGGAAACCTCGATATTCGACATCTCCAATCGACCTGCATCGACAACAGCTAGTGATACAGTTCCCAGGCGTCGCAATAGTCTTTATTATCAAAAATACACCCGTACAGCATGGAAAATGCGATATTCGACATTTCGAATCGTTCTGCATCGACAACAGCTAAAGATTCAGTTCCGAGGCGTCGCAATAGTGATTCTTATTGAAAATTCGCTCGTAGAGCTTGAATAACGCGATATTCGACATTTCCAATCGAACTGCATCGACAACAGCCAAAGATACAGTTCCCAGGCGTCGCAATAGTCCTTATTGAGAATTCACTCATAGAGCTTGGAAAACGCGATATTCGACATGTCCAATCGATTTGCAACAACAACAGCTAAAGATTCAGTTCCCAGGTGTCGCAATAGTGTTATTGAAAATTCACTCGTACAGCTTGGCAAACGCGATATTCGACATTTCCAATCGATCTGCATCAACAACAGCTACAGATTCAGTTCCCAGGCGTCGGAATAGTCCTTCTTATTGAAAATTCGCTCGTAGAGCTTGAAAAACGCGATATTTGACATTTCCAATCGAACTGCATCGACAAGAGCCAAAGATACAGTTCCCAGGCGTCGCAATAGTCTTCATTATCAAAAATACACCCGTATAGCATGGAAAATGCGATATTCGACATTTCCAATCGTTCTGCATCGACAACAGCTAAAGCTTCAGTTCCGAGGCGTCGCAATAGTCCTTCTTATTGAAAATTCGCTCGTAGAGCTTGAATAACGCGATATTCGACATTTCCAATCGAACTGCATCGACAACAGCCAAAGATACAGTTCCCAGGCGTCGCAATAGTGATTATTGAAAATTCACTCGTACAGCTTGAAGAACGCGATATTCGACATTTCCAATCGATCTGCATCATCAACAGCTAATGATTCAGTTCCCTGGCGTCGCTATAGCCCTTCTTATTGAAAATTCACTCGTTGAGCTTGGAAACCTCGATATTCGACATCTCCAATCGGCCTGCATCGACAACAGCTAGTGATTCAGTTCCCAGGCGTCGCAATAGTCTTTATTATCAAAAATACACCCGTATAGCATGGAAAATGCGATATTCGACATTTCCAGTCGATCTGCATCGACAACAGCTAAAGATTCAGTTCCCAGGCGTCGGAATAGTGATTATTGAAAATTCACTCGTACAGCTTGGCAAACGCGATATTCGACATTTCCAATCGATCTGCATCAACAACAGCTAAAGATTCAGTTCCCAGGCGTCGCAATAGTGATTATTGAAAATTCACTCGTACAGCTTGGAGAACGCGATATTCGACATTTCCAATCGATCTGCATCGACAACAGCTAAAGATTCAGTTCCCAGGCGTCGCAATAACCCTTCTTATTGAAAATTCACTCGTTGAGCTTGGAAACCTCGATATTCGACATCTCCAATCGACCTGCATCGGCAACAGCTAATGTGTCAGTTCCCAGGCGTCGCAATAGTCCTTATTGAAAATTCACTCGTAGAGCTTGGAAAACGCGATATTCGACACTTCCAATCGATCTGCATCGACAACAGCTTAAGATTCAGTTCCCAGGCGACGCAATAGTCCTTATTATCAAAAATACACCCGTATAGAATGGAAAATGCGATATTCGACATTTCCAATCGTTCTGCATCGACAACAGCTAAAGATTCAGTTCCCAGGCGTCGCAATAACCCTTCTTATTGAAAATTCACTCGTTGAGCTTGGAAACCTCGATATTCGACATCTCCAATCGACCTGCATCGACAACAGCTAATGTGTCAGTTCCCAGGCGTCGCAATAGTCCTTATTGAAAATTCACTCGTAGAGCTTGGAAAACGCGATATTCGACACTTCCAATCGATCTGCATCGACAACAGCTTAAGATTCAGTTCCCAGGCGACGCAATAGTCCTTATTATCAAAAATACACCCGTATAGAATGGAAAATGCGATATTCGACATTTCCAATCGATCTGCATCATCAACAGCTAAAGATTCAGTTCCCTGGCGTCGCAATAGCCCTTCTTATTGAAAATTCACTCGTTGAGCTTGGAAACCTCGATATTCGACATCTCCAATCGACCTGCATCGACAACAGCTAGTGATACAGTGGATCTGCATCGACAACAGCTTAAGATTCAGTCGTTCTGCATTGACAACAGCTAAAGATTCAGTTCCGAGGCGTCGCAATAGTCCTTCTTATTGAAAATTCACTCGTTGAGCTTGGAAACCTCGATATTCGACATCTCCAATCGACCTGCATCGACAACAGCTAGTGATACAATGGATCTGCATCGACAACAGCTTAAGATTCAGTCGTTCTGCATCGACAACAGCTAATGATTCAGTTCCGAGGCGTCGCAATAGTCCTTCTTATTGAAAATTCGCTCGTAGAGCTTGACTAACGCGATATTCGACATTTCCAATCGAACTGCATCGACAACAGCCAAAGATTCAGTTCCCAGGCGTCGCAATAGTGTTATTGAAAATTCACTCGTACAGCTTGGCAAACGCGATATTCGACATTTCCAATCGATCTGCATCAACAACAGCTACAGATTCAGTTCCCAGGCGTCGCAATAGTGATTATTGAAAATTCACTCGTACAGCTTGGAAAACGCGATATTCGAGATTTCCAATCGATCTGCATC
This sequence comes from Nomada ferruginata, assembly GCA_963583965.1. Classification (NCBI taxonomy): domain Eukaryota; kingdom Metazoa; phylum Arthropoda; class Insecta; order Hymenoptera; family Apidae; genus Nomada; species Nomada ferruginata. Next base: position 5,757,597 of record OY757218.1, read on the forward strand.
GACAACAGCTAAAGATTCAGTTCCCAGGCGTCGCAATAGTCCTTCTTATTGAAAATTCGCTCTAGAGCTTGAAAAACGCGATATTCGACATTTCCAATCGACTGCATCGACAACAGCTAAAGATTCAGTTCCCAGGCGTCGCAATAGCCCTACTTATTGAAAATTCACTCGTTGAGCTTGGAAACCTCGATATTCGACATCTCCAATCGACCTGCATCGACAACAGCTAGTGATACAGTTCCCAGGCGTCGCAATAGTCTTTATTATCAAAAATACACCCGTATAGCATGGAAAATGCGATATTCGACATTTCCAATCGTTCTGCATCGACAACAGCTAAAGATTCAGTTCCGAGGCGTCGCAATAGTCCTTCTTATTGAAAATTCGCTCGTAGAGCTTGAATAACGCGATATTCGACATTTCCAATCGAACTGCATCGACAACAGCCAAAGATACAGTTCCCAGGCGTCGCAATAGTCCTTATTGAGAATTCACTCATAGAGCTTGGAAAACGCGATATTCGACATGTCCAATCGATTTGCAACAACAACAGCTAAAGATTCATTTCCCAGGTGTCGCAATAGTGTTATCGAAAATTCACTCGTACAGCTTGGCAAACGCGATATTCGACATTTCCAATCGATCTGCATCAACAACAGCTACAGATTCAGTTCCCAGGCGTCGCAATAGTGACTATTGAAAATTCACTCGTACAGCTTGGAAAACGCGATAATCGACATTTCCAATCGACTGCATCGACAACAGCTAAAGATTCAGTTCCCAGGCGTCGCAATAGCCCTTCTTATTGAAAATTCACTCGTTGAGCTTGGAAACCTCGATATTCGACATCTCCAATCGACCTGCATCGACAACAGCTAGTGATACAGTTCCCAGGCGTCGCAATAGTCTTTATTATCAAAAATACACCCGTATAGCATGGAAAATGCGATATTCGACATTTCCAATCGTTCTGCATCGACAACAGCTAAAGATTCAGTTCCGAGGCGTCGCAATAGTCCTTCTTATTGAAAATTCGCTCGTAGAGCTTGAATAACGCGATATTCGACATTTCCAATCGAACTGCATCAACAACAGCCAAAGATACAGTTCCCAGGCGTCGCAATAGTCCTTATTGAGAATTCACTCATAGAGCTTGGAAAACGCGATATTCGACATGTCCAATCGATTTGCAACAACAACAGCTAAAGATTCAGTTCCCAGGCGTCGCAATAGTGTTATTGAAAATTCACTCGTACAGCTTGGCAAACGCGAGATTCGACATTTCCAATCGATCTGCATCAACAACAGCTACAGATTCAGTTCCCAGACGTCGCAATAGTGATTATTGAAAATTCACTCGTACAGCTTGGAAAACGCGATATTCGACATTTCCAATCGATCTGCATCGACAACAGCTAAAGATTCAGTTCCCAGGCGTCGCAATAGTCCTTCTTATTGAAAATTCGCTCGTAGAGCTTGAAAAACGCGATTTTCGACATTTCCAATCGATCTGCATCGACAACAGCTAAAGATTCAGTTCCCAGGCGTCGCAATAGCCCTTCTTATTGAAAATTCACTCGTTGAGCTTGGAAACCTCGATATTCGACATCTCCAATCGACCTGCATCGACAACAGCTAGTGATACAGTTCCCAGGCGTCGCAATAGTCTTTATTATCAAAAATACACCCGTATAGCATGGAAAATGCGATATTGGACATTTCCAATCGAACTGCATCGACAACAGTCAAAGATACAGTTCCCAGGCGTCGCAATAGTGATTATTGAAAATCCACTCGTACAGCTTGGAAAACGCGATATTCGACATTTCCAATCGATCTGCATCATCAACAGCTAAAGATTCAGTTCCCAGGCGTCGCAATAGCCCTTCTTATTGAAAATTTACTCGTTGAGCTTGGAAACCTCGATATTCGACATCTCAAATCGATTTGCATCGACAACAGCTAGTGATACAGTTCCCAGGCGTCGCAATAGTCTTTATTATCAAAAATACACCCGTATAGCATGGAAAATGCGATATTCGACATTTCGAATCGTTCTGCATCGACAACAGCTAAAGATTCAGTTCCGAGGCGTCGCAATAGTCCTTCTTATTGAAAATTCGCTCGTAGAGCTTGAATAACGCGATATTCGACATTTCCAATCGAACTGCATCGACAACAGCCAAAGATACAGTTCCCAGGCGTCGCAATAGTCCTTATTGAAAATTCACTCATAGAGCTTGGAAAACGCGATATTCGACATTTCCAATCGATCTGCATCATCAACAGCTAAAGCTTCAGTTCCGAGGCGTCGCAATAGTCCTTCTTATTGAAAATTCGCTCGTAGAGCTTGAATAACGCGATATTCGACATTTCCAATCGAACTGCATCGACAACAGCCAAAGATACAGTTCCCAGGCGTCGCAATAGTGATTATTGAAAATTCACTCGTACAGCTTGAAGAACGCGATATTCGACATTTCCAATCGATCTGCATCATCAACAGCTAATGATTCAGTTCCCTGGCGTCGCTATAGCCCTTCTTATTGAAAATTCACTCGTTGAGCTTGGAAACCTCGATATTCGACATCTCCAATCGGCCTGCATCGACAACAGCTAGTGATTCAGTTCCCAGGCGTCGCAATAGTCTTTATTATCAAAAATACACCCGTATAGCATGGAAAATGCGATATTCGACATTTCCAGTCGATCTGCATCGACAACAGCTAAAGATTCAGTTCCCAGGCGTCGGAATAGTGATTATTGAAAATTCACTCGTACAGCTTGGCAAACGCGATATTCGACATTTCCAATCGATCTGCATCAACAACAGCTAGAGATTCAGGTCCCAGGCGTCGCAATAGTGATTATTGAAAATTCACTCGTACAGCTTGGAGAACGCGATATTCGACATTTCCAATCGATCTGCATCGACAACAGCTAAAGATTCAGTTCCCAGGCGTCGCAATAACCCTTCTTATTGAAAATTCACTCGTTGAGCTTGGAAACCTCGATATTCGACATCTCCAATCGACCTGCATCGACAACAGCTAATGTGTCAGTTCCCAGGCGTCGCAATAGTCCTTATTGAAAATTCACTCGTAGAGCTTGGAAAACGCGATATTCGACACTTCCAATCGATCTGCATCGACAACAGCTTAAGATTCAGTTCCCAGGCGACGCAATAGTCCTTATTATCAAAAATACACCCGTATAGAATGGAAAATGCGATATTCGACATTTCCAATCGTTCTGCATCGACAACAGCTAAAGATTCAGTTCCCAGGCGTCGCAATAACCCTTCTTATTGAAAATTCACTCGTTGAGCTTGGAAACCTCGATATTCGACATCTCCAATCGACCTGCATCGACAACAGCTAATGTGTCAGTTCCCAGGCGTCGCAATAGTCCTTATTGAAAATTCACTCGTAGAGCTTGGAAAACGCGATATTCGACACTTCCAATCGATCTGCATCGACAACAGCTTAAGATTCAGTTCCCAGGCGACGCAATAGTCCTTATTATCAAAAATACACCCGTATAGAATGGAAAATGCGATATTCGACATTTCCAATCGATCTGCATCATCAACAGCTAAACATTCAGTTCCCTGGCGTCGCAATAGCCCTTCTTATTGAAAATTCACTCGTTGAGCTTGGAAACCTCGATATTCGACATCTCCAATCGACCTGCATCGACAACAGCTAGTGATACAGTGGATCTGCATCGACAACAGCTTAAGATTCAGTCGTTCTGCATCGACAACAGCTAAAGATTCAGTTCCGAGGCGTCGCAATAGTCCTTCTTATTGAAAATTCACTCGTTGAGCTTGGAAACCTCGATATTCGACATCTCCAATCGACCTGCATCGACAACAGCTAGTGATACAATGGATCTGCATCGACAACAGCTTAAGATTCAGTCGTTCTGCATCGACAACAGCTAATGATTCAGTTCCGAGGCGTCGCAATAGTCCTTCTTATTGAAAATTCGCTCGTAGAGCTTGAATAACGCGATATTCGACATTTCCAATCGAACTGCATCGACAACAGCCAAAGATTCAGTTCCCAGGCGTCGCAATAGTGTTATTGAAAATTCACTCGTACAGCTTGGCAAACGCGATATTCGACATTTCCAATCGATCTGCATCAACAACAGCTACAGATTCAGTTCCCAGGCGTCGCAATAGTGATTATTGAAAATTCACTCGTACAGCTTGGAAAACGCGATATTCGACATTTCCAATCGATCTGCATCGACAACAGCTAAAGATTCAGTTCCAAGTCGTCGCAATAGTCCTTCTTATTGAAAATTCGCTCTAGAGCTTGAAAAACGCGATATTCGACATTTCCAATCGACTGCATCGACAACAGCTAAAGATTCAGTTCCCAGGCGTCGCAATAGCCCTTCTTATTGAAAATTCACTCGTTGAGCTTGGAAACCTCGATATTCGACATCTCCAATCGACCTGCATCGACAACAGCTAGTGATACAGTTCCCAGGCGTCGCAATAGTCTTTATTATCAAAAATACACCCGTATAGCATGGAAAATGCGATATTCGACATTTCCAATCGTTCTGCATCGACAACAGCTAAAGATTCAGTTCCGAGGCGTCGCAATAGTCCTTCTTATTGAAAATTCGCTCGTAGAGCTTGAATAACGCGATATTCGACATTTCCAATCGAACTGCATCGACAACAGCCAAAGATACAGTTCCCAGGCGTCGCAATAGTCCTTATTGAGAATTCACTCATAGAGCTTGGAAAACGCGATATTCGACATGTCCAATCGATTTGCAACAACAACAGCTAAAGATTCAGTTCCCAGGTGTCGCAATAGTGTTATTGAAAATTCACTCGTACAGCTTGGCAAACGCGATATTCGACATTTCCAATCGATCTGCATCAACAACAGCTACAGATTCAGTTCCCAGGCGTCGCAATAGTGACTATTGAAAATTCACTCGTACAGCTTGGAAAACGCGATAATCGACATTTCCAATCGACTGCATCGACAACAGCTAAAGATTCAGTTCCCAGGCGTCGCAATAGCCCTTCTTATTGAAAATTCACTCGTTGAGCTTGGAAATCTCGATATTCGACATCTCCAATCGACCTGCATCGACAACAGCTAGTGATACAGTTCCCAGGCGTCGCAATAGTCTTTCTTATCAAAAATACACCCGTATAGCATGGAAAATGCGATATTCGACATTTCCAATCGAACTGCATCAACAACAGCCAAAGATACAGTTCCCAGGCGTCGCAATAGTCCTTATTGAGAATTCACTCATAGAGCTTGGAAAACGCGATATTCGACATGTCCAATCGATTTGCAACAACAACAGCTAAAGATTCAGTTCCCAGGTGTCGCAATAGTGTTATTGAAAATTCACTCGTACAGCTTGGCAAACGCGATATTCGACATTTCCAATCGATCTGCATCAACAACAGCTACAGATTCAGTTCCCAGGCGTCGCAATAGTGACTATTGAAAATTCACTCGTACAGCTTGGAAAACGCGATAATCGACATTTCCAATCGATCTGCATCGACAACAGCTAAAGATTCGGTCCCGAGGCGTCGCAATAGTCCTTCTTATTGAAAATTCGCTCGTAGAGCTTGAATAACGCGATATTCGACATTTCCAATCGAACTGCATCGACAACAGCCAAAGATACAGCTCCCAGGCGTCGCAATAGTCCTTATTGAGAATTCACTCATAGAGCTTGGAAAACGCGATATTCGTCATTTCCAATCGATCTGCAACAACAACAGCTAAAGATTCAGTTCCCAGGCGTCGCAATAGTGTTATTGAAAATTCACTCGTACAGCTTGGCAAACGCGATATTCGACATTTCCAATCGATCTGCATCAACAACAGCTACAGATTCAGTTCCCAGGCGTCGCAATAGTGATTATTGAAAATTCACTCGTACAGCTTGGAAAACGCGATATTCGACATTTCCAATCGATCTGCAACAACAACAGCTAAAGATTCAGTTCCCAGGCGTCGCAATAGTGTTATTGAAAATTCACTCGTACAGCTTGGCAAACGCGATATTCGACATTTCCAATCGATCTGCATCGACAACAGCTAAAGATTCAGTTCCCAGGCGTCGCAATAGTCCTTCTTATTGAAAATTCGCTCGTAGAGCTTGAAAAACGCGATTTTCGACATTTCCAATCGATCTGCATCGACAACAGCTAAGGATTCAGTTCCCAGGCGTCGCAATAGCCCTTCTTATTGAAAATTCACTCGTTGAGCTTGGAAACCTCGATATTCGACATCTCCAATCGACCTGCATCGACAACAGCTAGTGATACAGTTCCCAGGCGTCGCAATAGTCTTTATTATCAAAAATACACCCGTATAGCATGGAAAATGCGATATTGGACATTTCCAATCGAACTGCATCGACAACAGTCAAAGATACAGTTCCCAGGCGTCGCAATAGTGATTATTGAAAATCCACTCGTACAGCTTGGAAAACGCGATATTCGACATTTCCAATCGATCTGCATCATCAACAGCTGAAGATTCAGTTCCCAGGCGTCGCAATAGCCCTTCTTATTGAAAATTTACTCGTTGAGCTTGGAAACCTCGATATTCGACATCTCCAATTGATTTGCATCGACAACAGCTAGTGATACAGTTCCCAGGCGTCGCAATAGTCTTTATTATCAAAAATACACCCGTATAGCATGGAAAATGCGATATTCGACATTTCGAATCGTTCTGCATCGACAACAGCTAAAGATTCAGTTCCGAGGCGTCGCAATAGTCCTTCTTATTGAAAATTCGCTCGTAGAGCTTGAATAACGCGATATTCGACATTTCCAATCGAACTGCATCGACAACAGCCAAAGATACAGTTCCCAGGCGTCGCAATAGTCCTTATTGAAAATTCACTCATAGAGCTTGGAAAACGCGATATTCGACATTTCCAATCGATCTGCATCATCAACAGCTAAAGATTCAGTTCCCAGGCGTCGGAATAGTCCTTCTTATTGAAAATTTACTCGTTGAGCTTGGAAACCTCGATATTCGACATCTCCAATCGATTTGCATCGACAACAGCTAGTGATACAGTTCCCAGGCGTCGCAATAGTCTTTATTATCAAAAATACACCCGTATAGCATGGAAAATGCGATATTCGACATTTCGAATCGTTCTGCATCGACAACAGCTAAAGATTCAGTTCCGAGGCGTCGCAATAGTCCTTCTTATTGAAAATTCGCTCGTAGAGCTTGAATAACGCGATATTCGACATTTCCAATCGAACTGCATCGACAACAGCCAAAGATACAGTTCCCAGGCGTCGCAATAGTCCTTATTGAAAATTCACTCATAGAGCTTGGAAAACGCGATATTCGACATTTCCAATCGATCTGCATCATCAACAGCTAAAGATTCAGTTCCCAGGCGTCGGAATAGTCCTTCTTATTGAAAATTCGCTCGTAGAGCTTGAAAAACGCGATATTCGACATTTCCAATCGAACTGCATCGACAAGAGCCAAAGATACAGTTCCCAGGCGTCGCAATAGTCTTCATTATCAAAAATACACCCGTATAGCATGGAAAATGCGATATTCGACATTTCCAATCGTTCTGCATCGACAACAGCTAAAGCTTCAGTTCCGAGGCGTCGCAATAGTCCTTCTTATTGAAAATTCGCTCGTAGAGCTTGAATAACGCGATATTCGACATTTCCAATCGAACTGCATCGACAACAGCCAAAGATACAGTTCCCAGGCGTCGCAATAGTGATTATTGAAAATTCACTCGTACAGCTTGAAGAACGCGATATTCGACATTTCCAATCGATCTGCATCATCAACAGCTAATGATTCAGTTCCCTGGCGTCGCTATAGCCCTTCTTATTGAAAATTCACTCGTTGAGCTTGGAAACCTCGATATTCGACATCTCCAATCGGCCTGCATCGACAACAGCTAGTGATTCAGTTCCCAGGCGTCGCAATAGTCTTTATTATCAAAAATACACCCGTATAGCATGGAAAATGCGATATTCGACATTTCCAGTCGATCTGCATCGACAACAGCTAAAGATTCAGTTCCCAGGCGTCGGAATAGTGATTATTGAAAATTCACTCGTACAGCTTGGCAAACGCGATATTCGACATTTCCAATCGATCTGCATCAACAACAGCTAAAGATTCAGTTCCCAGGCGTCGCAATAGTGATTATTGAAAATTCACTCGTACAGCTTGGAGAACGCGATATTCGACATTTCCAATCGATCTGCATCGACAACAGCTAAAGATTCAGTTCCCAGGCGTCGCAATAACCCTTCTTATTGAAAATTCACTCGTTGAGCTTGGAAACCTCGATATTCGACATCTCCAATCGACCTGCATCGACAACAGCTAATGTGTCAGTTCCCAGGCGTCGCAATAGTCCTTAATGAAAATTCACTCGTAGAGCTTGGATAACGCGATATTCGACACTTCCAATCGATCTGCATCGACAACAGCTTAAGATTCAGTTCCCAGGCGACGCAATAGTCCTTATTATCAAAAATACACCCGTATAGAATGGAAAATGCGATATTCGACATTTCCAATCGTTCTGCATCGACAACAGCTAAAGATTCAGTTCCCAGGCGTCGCAATAACCCTTCTTATTGAAAATTCACTCGTTGAGCTTGGAAACCTCGATATTCGACATCTCCAATCGACCTGCATCGACAACAGCTAATGTGTCAGTTCCCAGGCGTCGCAATAGTCCTTATTGAAAATTCACTCGTAGAGCTTGGAAAACGCGATATTCGACACTTCCAATCGATCTGCATCGACAACAGCTTAAGATTCAGTTCCCAGGCGACGCAATAGTCCTTATTATCAAAAATACACCCGTATAGAATGGAAAATGCGATATTCGACATTTCCAATCGATCTGCATCATCAACAGCTAAAGATTCAGTTCCCTGGCGTCGCAATAGCCCTTCTTATTGAAAATTCACTCGTTGGGCTTGGAAACCTCGATATTCGACATCTCCAATCGACCTGCATCGACAACAGCTAGTGATACAGTGGATCTGCATCGACAACAGCTTAAGATTCAGTCGTTCTGCATCGACAACAGCTAAAGATTCAGTTCCGAGGCGTCGCAATAGTCCTTCTTATTGAAAATTCACTCGTTGAGCTTGGAAACCTCGATATTCGACATCTCCAATCGACCTGCATCGACAACAGCTAGTGATACAATGGATCTGCATCGACAACAGCTTAAGATTCAGTCGTTCTGCATCGACAACAGCTAATGATTCAGTTCCGAGGCGTCGCAATAGTCCTTCTTATTGAAAATTCGCTCGTAGAGCTTGAATAACGCGATATTCGACATTTCCAATCGAACTGCATCGACAACAGCCAAAGATTCAGTTCCCAGGCGTCGCAATAGTGTTATTGAAAATTCACTCGTACAGCTTGGCAAACGCGATATTCGACATTTCCAATCGATCTGCATCAACAACAGCTACAGATTCAGTTCCCAGGCGTCGCAATAGTGATTATTGAAAATTCACTCGTACAGCTTGGAAAACGCGATATTCGACATTTCCAATCGATCTGCATCGACAACAGCTAAAGATTCAGTTCCCAGGCGTCGCAATAGTCCTTCTTATTGAAAATTCGCTCTAGAGCTTGAAAAACGCGATATTCGACATTTCCAATCGACTGCATCGACAACAGCTAAAGATTCAGTTCCCAGGCGTCGCAATAGCCCTACTTATTGAAAATTCACTCGTTGAGCTTGGAAACCTCGATATTCGACATCTCCAATCGACCTGCATCGACAACAGCTAGTGATACAGTTCCCAGGCGTCGCAATAGTCTTTATTATCAAAAATACACCCGTATAGCATGGAAAATGCGATATTCGACATTTCGAATCGTTCTGCATCGACAACAGCTAAAGATTCAGTTCCGAGGCGTCGCAATAGTCCTTCTTATTGAAAATTCGATCGTAGAGCTTGAATAACGCGATATTCGACATTTCCAATCGATCTGCATCAACAACAGCTACAGATTCAGTTCCCAGGCGTCGCAATAGTGATTATTGAAAATTCACTCGTACAGCTTGGAAAACGCGATATTCGACATTTCCAATCGATCTGCATCGACAACAGCTAAAGATTCAGTTCCAAGTCGTCGCAATAGTCCTTCTTATTGAAAATTCGCTCTAGAGCTTGAAAAACGCGATATTCGACATTTCCAATCGACTGCATCGACAACAGCTAAAGATTCAGTTCCCAGGCGTCGCAATAGCCCTTCTTATTGAAAATTCACTCGTTGAGCTTGGAAACCTCGATATTCGACATCTCCAATCGACCTGCATCGACAACAGCTAGTGATACAGTTCCCAGGCGTCGCAATAGTCTTTATTATCAAAAATACACCCGTATAGCATGGAAAATGCGATATTCGACATTTCCAATCGTTCTGCATCGACAACAGCTAAAGATTCAGTTCCGAGGCGTCGCAATAGTCCTTCTTATTGAAAATTCGCTCGTAGAGCTTGAATAACGCGATATTCGACATTTCCAATCGAACTGCATCGACAACAGCCAAAGATACAGTTCCCAGGCGTCGCAATAGTCCTTATTGAGAATTCACTCATAGAGCTTGGAAAACGCGATATTCGACATGTCCAATCGATTTGCAACAACAACAGCTAAAGATTCAGTTCCCAGGTGTCGCAATAGTGTTATTGAAAATTCACTCGTACAGCTTGGCAAACGCGATATTCGACATTTCCAATCGATCTGCATCAACAACAGCTACAGATTCAGTTCCCAGGCGTCGCAATAGTGACTATTGAAAATTCACTCGTACAGCTTGGAAAACGCGATAATCGACATTTCCAATCGACTGCATCGACAACAGCTAAAGATTCAGTTCCCAGGCGTCGCAATAGCCCTTCTTATTGAAAATTCACTCGTTGAGCTTGGAAATCTCGATATTCGACATCTCCAATCGACCTGCATCGACAACAGCTAGTGATACAGTTCCCAGGCGTCGCAATAGTCTTTCTTATCAAAAATACACCCGTATAGCATGGAAAATGCGATATTCGACATTTCCAATCGAACTGCATCAACAACAGCCAAAGATACAGTTCCCAGGCGTCGCAATAGTCCTTATTGAGAATTCACTCATAGAGCTTGGAAAACGCGATATTCGACATGTCCAATCGATTTGCAACAACAACAGCTAAAGATTCAGTTCCCAGGTGTCGCAATAGTGTTATTGAAAATTCACTCGTACAGCTTGGCAAACGCGATATTCGACATTTCCAATCGATCTGCATCAACAACAGCTACAGATTCAGTTCCCAGGCGTCGCAATAGTGACTATTGAAAATTCACTCGTACAGCTTGGAAAACGCGATAATCGACATTTCCAATCGATCTGCATCGACAACAGCTAAAGATTCGGTCCCGAGGCGTCGCAATAGTCCTTCTTATTGAAAATTCGCTCGTAGAGCTTGAATAACGCGATATTCGACATTTCCAATCGAACTGCATCGACAACAGCCAAAGATACAGCTCCCAGGCGTCGCAATAGTCCTTATTGAGAATTCACTCATAGAGCTTGGAAAACGCGATATTCGTCATTTCCAATCGATCTGCAACAACAACAGCTAAAGATTCAGTTCCCAGGCGTCGCAATAGTGTTATTGAAAATTCACTCGTACAGCTTGGCAAACGCGATATTCGACATTTCCAATCGATCTGCATCAACAACAGCTACAGATTCAGTTCCCAGGCGTCGCAATAGTGATTATTGAAAATTCACTCGTACAGCTTGGAAAACGCGATATTCGACATTTCCAATCGATCTGCAACAACAACAGCTAAAGATTCAGTTCCCAGGCGTCGCAATAGTGTTATTGAAAATTCACTCGTACAGCTTGGCAAACGCGATATTCGACATTTCCAATCGATCTGCATCGACAACAGCTAAAGATTCAGTTCCCAGGCGTCGCAATAGTCCTTCTTATTGAAAATTCGCTCGTAGAGCTTGAAAAACGCGATTTTCGACATTTCCAATCGATCTGCATCGACAACAGCTAAGGATTCAGTTCCCAGGCGTCGCAATAGCCCTTCTTATTGAAAATTCACTCGTTGAGCTTGGAAACCTCGATATTCGACATCTCCAATCGACCTGCATCGACAACAGCTAGTGATACAGTTCCCAGGCGTCGCAATAGTCTTTATTATCAAAAATACACCCGTATAGCATGGAAAATGCGATATTGGACATTTCCAATCGAACTGCATCGACAACAGTCAAAGATACAGTTCCCAGGCGTCGCAATAGTGATTATTGAAAATCCACTCGTACAGCTTGGAAAACGCGATATTCGACATTTCCAATCGATCTGCATCATCAACAGCTGAAGATTCAGTTCCCAGGCGTCGCAATAGCCCTTCTTATTGAAAATTTACTCGTTGAGCTTGGAAACCTCGATATTCGACATCTCCAATTGATTTGCATCGACAACAGCTAGTGATACAGTTCCCAGGCGTCGCAATAGTCTTTATTATCAAAAATACACCCGTATAGCATGGAAAATGCGATATTCGACATTTCGAATCGTTCTGCATCGACAACAGCTAAAGATTCAGTTCCGAGGCGTCGCAATAGTCCTTCTTATTGAAAATTCGCTCGTAGAGCTTGAATAACGCGATATTCGACATTTCCAATCGAACTGCATCGACAACAGCCAAAGATACAGTTCCCAGGCGTCGCAATAGTCCTTATTGAAAATTCACTCATAGAGCTTGGAAAACGCGATATTCGACATTTCCAATCGATCTGCATCATCAACAGCTAAAGATTCAGTTCCCAGGCGTCGGAATAGTCCTTCTTATTGAAAATTTACTCGTTGAGCTTGGAAACCTCGATATTCGACATCTCCAATCGATTTGCATCGACAACAGCTAGTGATACAGTTCCCAGGCGTCGCAATAGTCTTTATTATCAAAAATACACCCGTATAGCATGGAAAATGCGATATTCGACATTTCGAATCGTTCTGCATCGACAACAGCTAAAGATTCAGTTCCGAGGCGTCGCAATAGTCCTTCTTATTGAAAATTCGCTCGTAGAGCTTGAATAACGCGATATGCGACATTTCCAATCGAACTGCATCGACAACAGCCAAAGATACAGTTCCCAGGCGTCGCAATAGTCCTTATTGAAAATTCACTCATAGAGCTTGGAAAACGCGATATTCGACATTTCCAATCGATCTGCATCATCAACAGCTAAAGATTCAGTTCCCAGGCGTCGGAATAGTCCTTCTTATTGAAAATTCGCTCGTAGAGCTTGAAAAACGCGATATTCGACATTTCCAATCGAACTGCATCGACAAGAGCCAAAGATACAGTTCCCAGGCGTCGCAATAGTCTTCATTATCAAAAATACACCCGTATAGCATGGAAAATGCGATATTCGACATTTCCAATCGTTCTGCATCGACAACAGCTAAAGCTTCAGTTCCGAGGCGTCGCAATAGTCCTTCTTATTGAAAATTCGCTCGTAGAGCTTGAATAACGCGATATTCGACATTTCCAATCGAACTGCATCGACAACAGCCAAAGATACAGTTCCCAGGCGTCGCAATAGTGATTATTGAAAATTCACTCGTACAGCTTGAAGAACGCGATATTCGACATTTCCAATCGATCTGCATCATCAACAGCTAATGATTCAGTTCCCTGGCGTCGCTATAGCCCTTCTTATTGAAAATTCACTCGTTGAGCTTGGAAACCTCGATATTCGACATCTCCAATCGGCCTGCATCGACAACAGCTAGTGATTCAGTTCCCAGGCGTCGCAATAGTCTTTATTATCAAAAATACACCCGTATAGCATGGAAAATGCGATATTCGACATTTCCAGTCGATCTGCATCGACAACAGCTAAAGATTCAGTTCCCAGGCGTCGGAATAGTGATTATTGAAAATTCACTCGTACAGCTTGGCAAACGCGATATTCGACATTTCCAATCGATCTGCATCAACAACAGCTAAAGATTCAGTTCCCAGGCGTCGCAATAGTGATTATTGAAAATTCACTCGTACAGCTTGGAGAACGCGATATTCGACATTTCCAATCGATCTGCATCGACAACAGCTAAAGATTCAGTTCCCAGGCGTCGCAATAACCCTTCTTATTGAAAATTCACTCGTTGAGCTTGGAAACCTCGATATTCGACATCTCCAATCGACCTGCATCGACAACAGCTAATGTGTCAGTTCCCAGGCGTCGCAATAGTCCTTAATGAAAATTCACTCGTAGAGCTTGGATAACGCGATATTCGACACTTCCAATCGATCTGCATCGACAACAGCTTAAGATTCAGTTCCCAGGCGACGCAATAGTCCTTATTATCAAAAATACACCCGTATAGAATGGAAAATGCGATATTCGACATTTCCAATCGTTCTGCATCGACAACAGCTAAAGATTCAGTTCCCAGGCGTCGCAATAACCCTTCTTATTGAAAATTCACTCGTTGAGCTTGGAAACCTCGATATTCGACATCTCCAATCGACCTGCATCGACAACAGCTAATGTGTCAGTTCCCAGGCGTCGCAATAGTCCTTATTGAAAATTCACTCGTAGAGCTTGGAAAACGCGATATTCGACACTTCCAATCGATCTGCATCGACAACAGCTTAAGATTCAGTTCCCAGGCGACGCAATAGTCCTTATTATCAAAAATACACCCGTATAGAATGGAAAATGCGATATTCGACATTTCCAATCGATCTGCATCATCAACAGCTAAAGATTCAGTTCCCTGGCGTCGCAATAGCCCTTCTTATTGAAAATTCACTCGTTGAGCTTGGAAACCTCGATATTCGACATCTCCAATCGACCTGCATCGACAACAGCTAGTGATACAGTGGATCTGCATCGACAACAGCTTAAGATTCAGTCGTTCTGCATCGACAACAGCTAAAGATTCAGTTCCGAGGCGTCGCAATAGTCCTTCTTATTGAAAATTCACTCGTTGAGCTTGGAAACCTCGATATTCGACATCTCCAATCGACCTGCATCGACAACAGCTAGTGATACAATGGATCTGCATCGACAACAGCTTAAGATTCAGTCGTTCTGCATCGACAACAGCTAATGATTCAGTTCCGAGGCGTCGCAATAGTCCTTCTTATTGAAAATTCGCTCGTAGAGCTTGAATAACGCGATATTCGACATTTCCAATCGAACTGCATCGACAACAGCCAAAGATTCAGTTCCCAGGCGTCGCAATAGTGTTATTGAAAATTCACTCGTACAGCTTGGCAAACGCGATATTCGACATTTCCAATCGATCTGCATCAACAACAGCTACAGATTCAGTTCCCAGGCGTCGCAATAGTGATTATTGAAAATTCACTCGTACAGCTTGGAAAACGCGATATTCGACATTTCCAATCGATCTGCATCGACAACAGCTAAAGATTCAGTTCCCAGGCGTCGCAATAGTCCTTCTTATTGAAAATTCGCTCTAGAGCTTGAAAAACGCGATATTCGACATTTCCAATCGACTGCATCGACAACAGCTAAAGATTCAGTTCCCAGGCGTCGCAATAGCCCTACTTATTGAAAATTCACTCGTTGAGCTTGGAAACCTCGATATTCGACATCTCCAATCGACCTGCATCGACAACAGCTAGTGATACAGTTCCCAGGCGTCGCAATAGTCTTTATTATCAAAAATACACCCGTATAGCATGGAAAATGCGATATTCGACATTTCCAATCGTTCTGCATCGACAACAGCTAAAGATTCAGTTCCGAGGCGTCGCAATAGTCCTTCTTATTGAAAATTCGATCGTAGAGCTTGAATAACGCGATATTCGACATTTCCAATCGATCTGCATCAACAACAGCTACAGATTCAGTTCCCAGGCGTCGCAATAGTGATTATTGAAAATTCACTCGTACAGCTTGGAAAACGCGATATTCGACATTTCCAATCGATCTGCATCGACAACAGCTAAAGATTCAGTTCCAAGTCGTCGCAATAGTCCTTCTTATTGAAAATTCGCTCTAGAGCTTGAAAAACGCGATATTCGACATTTCCAATCGACTGCATCGACAACAGCTAAAGATTCAGTTCCCAGGCGTCGCAATAGCCCTTCTTATTGAAAATTCACTCGTTGAGCTTGGAAACCTCGATATTCGACATCTCCAATCGACCTGCATCGACAACAGCTAGTGATACAGTTCCCAGGCGTCGCAATAGTCTTTATTATCAAAAATACACCCGTATAGCATGGAAAATGCGATATTCGACATTTCCAATCGTTCTGCATCGACAACAGCTAAAGATTCAGTTCCGAGGCGTCGCAATAGTCCTTCTTATTGAAAATTCGCTCGTAGAGCTTGAATAACGCGATATTCGACATTTCCAATCGAACTGCATCGACAACAGCCAAAGATACAGTTCCCAGGCGTCGCAATAGTCCTTATTGAGAATTCACTCATAGAGCTTGGAAAACGCGATATTCGACATGTCCAATCGATTTGCAACAACAACAGCTAAAGATTCAGTTCCCAGGTGTCGCAATAGTGTTATTGAAAATTCACTCGTACAGCTTGGCAAACGCGATATTCGACATTTCCAATCGATCTGCATCAACAACAGCTACAGATTCAGTTCCCAGGCGTCGCAATAGTGACTATTGAAAATTCACTCGTACAGCTTGGAAAACGCGATAATCGACATTTCCAATCGACTGCATCGACAACAGCTAAAGATTCAGTTCCCAGGCGTCGCAATAGCCCTTCTTATTGAAAATTCACTCGTTGAGCTTGGAAATCTCGATATTCGACATCTCCAATCGACCTGCATCGACAACAGCTAGTGATACAGTTCCCAGGCGTCGCAATAGTCTTTCTTATCAAAAATACACCCGTATAGCATGGAAAATGCGATATTCGACATTTCCAATCGAACTGCATCAACAACAGCCAAAGATACAGTTCCCAGGCGTCGCAATAGTCCTTATTGAGAATTCACTCATAGAGCTTGGAAAACGCGATATTCGACATGTCCAATCGATTTGCAACAACAACAGCTAAAGATTCAGTTCCCAGGTGTCGCAATAGTGTTATTGAAAATTCACTCGTACAGCTTGGCAAACGCGATATTCGACATTTCCAATCGATCTGCATCAACAACAGCTACAGATTCAGTTCCCAGGCGTCGCAATAGTGACTATTGAAAATTCACTCGTACAGCTTGGAAAACGCGATAATCGACATTTCCAATCGATCTGCATCGACAACAGCTAAAGATTCGGTCCCGAGGCGTCGCAATAGTCCTTCTTATTGAAAATTCGCTCGTAGAGCTTGAATAACGCGATATTCGACATTTCCAATCGAACTGCATCGACAACAGCCAAAGATACAGCTCCCAGGCGTCGCAATAGTCCTTATTGAGAATTCACTCATAGAGCTTGGAAAACGCGATATTCGTCATTTCCAATCGATCTGCAACAACAACAGCTAAAGATTCAGTTCCCAGGCGTCGCAATAGTGTTATTGAAAATTCACTCGTACAGCTTGGCAAACGCGATATTCGACATTTCCAATCGATCTGCATCAACAACAGCTACAGATTCAGTTCCCAGGCGTCGCAATAGTGATTATTGAAAATTCACTCGTACAGCTTGGAAAACGCGATATTCGACATTTCCAATCGATCTGCAACAACAACAGCTAAAGATTCAGTTCCCAGGCGTCGCAATAGTGTTATTGAAAATTCACTCGTACAGCTTGGCAAACGCGATATTCGACATTTCCAATCGATCTGCATCGACAACAGCTAAAGATTCAGTTCCCAGGCGTCGCAATAGTCCTTCTTATTGAAAATTCGCTCGTAGAGCTTGAAAAACGCGATTTTCGACATTTCCAATCGATCTGCATCGACAACAGCTAAGGATTCAGTTCCCAGGCGTCGCAATAGCCCTTCTTATTGAAAATTCACTCGTTGAGCTTGGAAACCTCGATATTCGACATCTCCAATCGACCTGCATCGACAACAGCTAGTGATACAGTTCCCAGGCGTCGCAATAGTCTTTATTATCAAAAATACACCCGTATAGCATGGAAAATGCGATATTGGACATTTCCAATCGAACTGCATCGACAACAGTCAAAGATACAGTTCCCAGGCGTCGCAATAGTGATTATTGAAAATCCACTCGTACAGCTTGGAAAACGCGATATTCGACATTTCCAATCGATCTGCATCATCAACAGCTAAAGATTCAGTTCCCAGGCGTCGCAATAGCCCTTCTTATTGAAAATTTACTCGTTGAGCTTGGAAACCTCGATATTCGACATCTCCAATTGATTTGCATCGACAACAGCTAGTGATACAGTTCCCAGGCGTCGCAATAGTCTTTATTATCAAAAATACACCCGTATAGCATGGAAAATGCGATATTCGACATTTCGAATCGTTCTGCATCGACAACAGCTAAAGATTCAGTTCCGAGGCGTCGCAATAGTCCTTCTTATTGAAAATTCGCTCGTAGAGCTTGAATAACGCGATATTCGACATTTCCAATCGAACTGCATCGACAACAGCCAAAGATACAGTTCCCAGGCGTCGCAATAGTCCTTATTGAAAATTCACTCATAGAGCTTGGAAAACGCGATATTCGACATTTCCAATCGATCTGCATCATCAACAGCTAAAGATTCAGTTCCCAGGCGTCGGAATAGTCCTTCTTATTGAAAATTTACTCGTTGAGCTTGGAAACCTCGATATTCGACATCTCCAATCGATTTGCATCGACAACAGCTAGTGATACAGTTCCCAGGCGTCGCAATAGTCTTTATTATCAAAAATACACCCGTATAGCATGGAAAATGCGATATTCGACATTTCGAATCGTTCTGCATCGACAACAGCTAAAGATTCAGTTCCGAGGCGTCGCAATAGTCCTTCTTATTGAAAATTCGCTCGTAGAGCTTGAATAACGCGATATTCGACATTTCCAATCGAACTGCATCGACAACAGCCAAAGATACAGTTCCCAGGCGTCGCAATAGTCCTTATTGAAAATTCACTCATAGAGCTTGGAAAACGCGATATTCGACATTTCCAATCGATCTGCATCATCAACAGCTAAAGATTCAGTTCCCAGGCGTCGGAATAGTCCTTCTTATTGAAAATTCGCTCGTAGAGCTTGAAAAACGCGATAATCGACATTTCCAATCGACTGCATCGACAACAGCTAAAGATTCAGTTCCCAGGCGTCGCAATAGCCCTTCTTATTGAAAATTCACTCGTTGAGCTTGGAAATCTCGATATTCGACATCTCCAATCGACCTGCATCGACAACAGCTAGTGATACAGTTCCCAGGCGTCGCAATAGTCTTTCTTATCAAAAATACACCCGTATAGCATGGAAAATGCGATATTCGACATTTCCAATCGAACTGCATCAACAACAGCCAAAGATACAGTTCCCAGGCGTCGCAATAGTCCTTATTGAGAATTCACTCATAGAGCTTGGAAAACGCGATATTCGACATGTCCAATCGATTTGCAACAACAACAGCTAAAGATTCAGTTCCCAGGTGTCGCAATAGTGTTATTGAAAATTCACTCGTACAGCTTGGCAAACGCGATATTCGACATTTCCAATCGATCTGCATCAACAACAGCTACAGATTCAGTTCCCAGGCGTCGCAATAGTGACTATTGAAAATTCACTCGTACAGCTTGGAAAACGCGATAATCGACATTTCCAATCGATCTGCATCGACAACAGCTAAAGATTCGGTCCCGAGGCGTCGCAATAGTCCTTCTTATTGAAAATTCGCTCGTAGAGCTTGAATAACGCGATATTCGACATTTCCAATCGAACTGCATCGACAACAGCCAAAGATACAGCTCCCAGGCGTCGCAATAGTCCTTATTGAGAATTCACTCATAGAGCTTGGAAAACGCGATATTCGTCATTTCCAATCGATCTGCAACAACAACAGCTAAAGATTCAGTTCCCAGGCGTCGCAATAGTGTTATTGAAAATTCACTCGTACAGCTTGGCAAACGCGATATTCGACATTTCCAATCGATCTGCATCGACAACAGCTAAAGATTCAGTTCCCAGGCGTCGCAATAGTCCTTCTTATTGAAAATTCGCTCGTAGAGCTTGAAAAACGCGATTTTCGACATTTCCAATCGATCTGCATCGACAACAGCTAAGGATTCAGTTCCCAGGCGTCGCAATAGCCCTTCTTATTGAAAATTCACTCGTTGAGCTTGGAAACCTCGATATTCGACATCTCCAATCGACCTGCATCGACAACAGCTAGTGATACAGTTCCCAGGCGTCGCAATAGTCTTTATTATCAAAAATACACCCGTATAGCATGGAAAATGCGATATTGGACATTTCCAATCGAACTGCATCGACAACAGTCAAAGATACAGTTCCCAGGCGTCGCAATAGTGATTATTGAAAATCCACTCGTACAGCTTGGAAAACGCGATATTCGACATTTCCAATCGATCTGCATCATCAACAGCTAAAGATTCAGTTCCCAGGCGTCGCAATAGCCCTTCTTATTGAAAATTTACTCGTTGAGCTTGGAAACCTCGATATTCGACATCTCCAATTGATTTGCATCGACAACAGCTAGTGATACAGTTCCCAGGCGTCGCAATAGTCTTTATTATCAAAAATACACCCGTATAGCATGGAAAATGCGATATTCGACATTTCGAATCGTTCTGCATCGACAACAGCTAAAGATTCAGTTCCGAGGCGTCGCAATAGTCCTTCTTATTGAAAATTCGCTCGTAGAGCTTGAATAACGCGATATTCGACATTTCCAATCGAACTGCATCGACAACAGCCAAAGATACAGTTCCCAGGCGTCGCAATAGTCCTTATTGAAAATTCACTCATAGAGCTTGGAAAACGCGATATTCGACATTACCAATCGATCTGCATCATCAACAGCTAAAGATTCAGTTCCCAGGCGTCGGAATAGTCCTTCTTATTGAAAATTTACTCGTTGAGCTTGGAAACCTCGATATTCGACATCTCCAATCGATTTGCATCGACAACAGCTAGTGATACAGTTCCCAGGCGTCGCAATAGTCTTTATTATCAAAAATACACCCGTATAGCATGGAAAATGCGATATTCGACATTTCGAATCGTTCTGCATCGACAACAGCTAAAGATTCAGTTCCGAGGCGTCGCAATAGTCCTTCTTATTGAAAATTCGCTCGTAGAGCTTGAATAACGCGATATTCGACATTTCCAATCGAACTGCATCGACAACAGCCAAAGATACAGTTCCCAGGCGTCGCAATAGTCCTTATTGAAAATTCACTCATAGAGCTTGGAAAACGCGATATTCGACATTTCCAATCGATCTGCATCATCAACAGCTAAAGATTCAGTTCCCAGGCGTCGGAATAGTCCTTCTTATTGAAAATTCGCTCGTAGAGCTTGAAAAACGCGATATTCGACATTTCCAATCGAACTGCATCGACAAGAGCCAAAGATACAGTTCCCAGGCGTCGCAATAGTCTTCATTATCAAAAATACACCCGTATAGCATGGAAAATGCGATATTCGACATTTCCAATCGTTCTGCATCGACAACAGCTAAAGCTTCAGTTCCGAGGCGTCGCAATAGTCCTTCTTATTGAAAATTCGCTCGTAGAGCTTGAATAACGCGATATTCGACATTTCCAATCGAACTGCATCGACAACAGCCAAAGATACAGTTCCCAGGCGTCGCAATAGTGATTATTGAAAATTCACTCGTACAGCTTGAAGAACGCGATATTCGACATTTCCAATCGATCTGCATCATCAACAGCTAATGATTCAGTTCCCTGGCGTCGCTATAGCCCTTCTTATTGAAAATTCACTCGTTGAGCTTGGAAACCTCGATATTCGACATCTCCAATCGGCCTGCATCGACAACAGCTAGTGATTCAGTTCCCAGGCGTCGCAATAGTCTTTATTATCAAAAATACACCCGTATAGCATGGAAAATGCGATATTCGACATTTCCAGTCGATCTGCATCGACAACAGCTAAAGATTCAGTTCCCAGGCGTCGGAATAGTGATTATTGAAAATTCACTCGTACAGCTTGGCAAACGCGATATTCGACATTTCCAATCGATCTGCATCAACAACAGCTAAAGATTCAGTTCCCAGGCGTCGCAATAGTGATTATTGAAAATTCACTCGTACAGCTTGGAGAACGCGATATTCGACATTTCCAATCGATCTGCATCGACAACAGCTAAAGATTCAGTTCCCAGGCGTCGCAATAACCCTTCTTATTGAAAATTCACTCGTTGAGCTTGGAAACCTCGATATTCGACATCTCCAATCGACCTGCATCGACAACAGCTAATGTGTCAGTTCCCAGGCGTCGCAATAGTCCTTAATGAAAATTCACTCGTAGAGCTTGGATAACGCGATATTCGACACTTCCAATCGATCTGCATCGACAACAGCTTAAGATTCAGTTCCCAGGCGACGCAATAGTCCTTATTATCAAAAATACACCCGTATAGAATGGAAAATGCGATATTCGACATTTCCAATCGTTCTGCATCGACAACAGCTAAAGATTCAGTTCCCAGGCGTCGCAATAACCCTTCTTATTGAAAATTCACTCGTTGAGCTTGGAAACCTCGATATTCGACATCTCCAATCGACCTGCATCGACAACAGCTAATGTGTCAGTTCCCAGGCGTCGCAATAGTCCTTATTGAAAATTCACTCGTAGAGCTTGGAAAACGCGATATTCGACACTTCCAATCGATCTGCATCGACAACAGCTTAAGATTCAGTTCCCAGGCGACGCAATAGTCCTTATTATCAAAAATACACCCGTATAGAATGGAAAATGCGATATTCGACATTTCCAATCGATCTGCATCATCAACAGCTAAAGATTCAGTTCCCTGGCGTCGCAATAGCCCTTCTTATTGAAAATTCACTCGTTGAGCTTGGAAACCTCGATATTCGACATCTCCAATCGACCTGCATCGACAACAGCTAGTGATACAGTGGATCTGCATCGACAACAGCTTAAGATTCAGTCGTTCTGCATCGACAACAGCTAAAGATTCAGTTCCGAGGCGTCGCAATAGTCCTTCTTATTGAAAATTCACTCGTTGAGCTTGGAAACCTCGATATTCGACATCTCCAATCGACCTGCATCGACAACAGCTAGTGATACAATGGATCTGCATCGACAACAGCTTAAGATTCAGTCGTTCTGCATCGACAACAGCTAATGATTCAGTTCCGAGGCGTCGCAATAGTCCTTCTTATTGAAAATTCGCTCGTAGAGCTTGAATAACGCGATATTCGACATTTCCAATCGAACTGCATCGACAACAGCCAAAGATTCAGTTCCCAGGCGTCGCAATAGTGTTATTGAAAATTCACTCGTACAGCTTGGCAAACGCGATATTCGACATTTCCAATCGATCTGCATCAACAACAGCTACAGATTCAGTTCCCAGGCGTCGCAATAGTGATTATTGAAAATTCACTCGTACAGCTTGGAAAACGCGATATTCGACATTTCCAATCGATCTGCATCGACAACAGCTAAAGATTCAGTTCCCAGGCGTCGCAATAGTCCTTCTTATTGAAAATTCGCTCTAGAGCTTGAAAAACGCGATATTCGACATTTCCAATCGACTGCATCGACAACAGCTAAAGATTCAGTTCCCAGGCGTCGCAATAGCCCTACTTATTGAAAATTCACTGGTTGAGCTTGGAAACCTCGATATTCGACATCTCCAATCGACCTGCATCGACAACAGCTAGTGATACAGTTCCCAGGCGTCGCAATAGTCTTTATTATCAAAAATACACCCGTATAGCATGGAAAATGCGATATTCGACATTTCCAATCGTTCTGCATCGACAACAGCTAAAGATTCAGTTCCGAGGCGTCGCAATAGTCCTTCTTATTGAAAATTCGATCGTAGAGCTTGAATAACGCGATATTCGACATTTCCAATCGAACTGCATCGACAACAGCCAAAGATACAGTTCCCAGGCGTCGCAATAGTCCTTATTGAGAATTCACTCATA
Source organism: Nomada ferruginata (assembly GCA_963583965.1). Classification (NCBI taxonomy): domain Eukaryota; kingdom Metazoa; phylum Arthropoda; class Insecta; order Hymenoptera; family Apidae; genus Nomada; species Nomada ferruginata. The sequence goes on from OY757218.1 coordinate 5,781,747, forward strand.
GAGCTTGGAAAACGCGATATTCGACATGTCCAATCGATTTGCAACAACAACAGCTAAAGATTCAGTTCCCAGGTGTCGCAATAGTGTTATTGAAAATTCACTCGTACAGCTTGGCAAACGCGATATTCGACATTTCCAATCGATCTGCATCAACAACAGCTACAGATTCAGTTCCCAGGCGTCGCAATAGTGACTATTGAAAATTCACTCGTACAGCTTGGAAAACGCGATAATCGACATTTCCAATCGACTGCATCGACAACAGCTAAAGATTCAGTTCCCAGGCGTCGCAATAGCCCTTCTTATTGAAAATTCACTCGTTGAGCTTGGAAACCTCGATATTCGACATCTCCAATCGACCTGCATCGACAACAGCTAGTGATACAGTGGATCTGCATCGACAACAGCTTAAGATTCAGTCGTTCTGCATCGACAACAGCTAAAGATTCAGTTCCGAGGCGTCGCAATAGTCCTTCTTATTGAAAATTCGCTCGTAGAGCTTGAATAACGCGATATTCGACATTTCCAATCGAACTGCATCGACAACAGCCAAAGATTCAGTTCCCAGGCGTCGCAATAGTGTTATTGAAAATTCACTCGTACAGCTTGGCAAACGCGATATTCGACATTTCCAATCGATCTGCATCAACAACAGCTACAGATTCAGTTCCCAGGCGTCGCAATAGTGATTATTGAAAATTCACTCGTACAGCTTGGAAAACGCGATATTCGACATTTCCAATCGATCTGCATCGACAACAGCTAAAGATTCAGTTCCCAGGCGTCGCAATAGTCCTTCTTATTGAAAATTCGCTCGTAGAGCTTGAAAAACGCGATATTCGACATTTCCAATCGATCTGCATCGACAACAGCTAAAGATTCAGTTCCCAGGCGTCGCAATAGCCCTTCTTATTGAAAATTCACTCGTTGAGCTTGGAAACCTCGATATTCGTCATCTCCAATCGACCTGCATCGACAACAGCTAGTGATACAGTTCCCAGGCGTCGCAATAGTCTTTATTATCAAAAATACACCCGTATAGCATGGAAAATGCGATATTCGACATTTCGAATCGTTCTGCATCGACAACAGCTAAAGATTCAGTTCCGAGGCGTCGCAATAGTCCTTCTTATTGAAAATTCGCTCGTAGAGCTTGAATAACGCGATATTCGACATTTCCAATCGAACTGCATCGACAACAGCCAAAGATACAGTTCCCAGGCGTCGCAATAGTGATTATTGAAAATCCACTCGTACAGCTTGGAAAACGCGATATTCGACATTTCCAATCGATCTGCATCATCAACAGCTAAAGATTCAGTTCCCTGGCGTCGCAATAGCCCTTCTTATTGAAAATTCATTCGTTGAGCTTGGAAACCTCGATATTCGACATCTCCAATCGACCTGCATCGACAACAGCTAGTGATACAGTGGATCTGCATCGACAACAGCTTAAGATTCAGTCGTTCTGCATCGACAACAGCTAAAGATTCAGTTCCGAGGCGTCGCAATAGTCCTTCTTATTGAAAATTCGCTCGTAGAGCTTGAATAACGCGATATTCGACATTTCCAATCGAACTGCATCGACAACAGCCAAAGATACAGTTCCCAGGCGTCGCAATAGTCCTTATTGAGAATTCACTCATAGAGCTTGGAAAACGCGATATTCGACATTTCCAATCGATCTGCAACAACAACAGCTAAAGATTCAGTTCCCAGGTGTCGCAATAGTGTTATTGAAAATTCACTCGTACAGCTTGGCAAACGCGATATTCGACATTTCCAATCGATCTGCATCAACAACAGCTACAGATTCAGTTCCCAGGCGTCGCAATAGTGACTATTGAAAATTCACTCGTACAGCTTGGAAAACGCGATAATCGACATTTCCAATCGATCTGCATCGACAACAGCTAAAGATTCGGTCCCGAGGCGGCGCAATAGTCCTTCTTATTGAAAATTCGCTCGTAGAGCTTGAATAACGCGATATTCGACATTTCCAATCGAACTGCATCGACAACAGCCAAAGATACAGTTCCCAGGCGTCGCAATAGTCCTTATTGAGAATTCACTCATAGAGCTTGGAAAACGCGATATTCGTCATTTCCAATCGATCTGCAACAACAACAGCTAAAGATTCAGTTCCCAGGCGTCGCAATAGTGTTATTGAAAATTCACTCGTACAGCTTGGCAAACGCGATATTCGACATTTCCAATCGATCTGCATCAACAACAGCTACAGATTTAGTTCCCAGGCGTCGCAATAGTGATTATTGAAAATTCACTCGTACAGCTTGGAAAACGCGATATTCGACATTTCCAATCGATCTGCATCGACAACAGCTAAAGATTCAGTTCCCAGGCGTCGCAATAGTCCTTCTTATTGAAAATTCGCTCGTAGAGCTTGAAAAACGCGATTTTCGACATTTCCAATCGATCTGCATCGACAACAGCTAAAGATTCAGTTCCCAGGCGTCGCAATAGCCCTTCTTATTGAAAATTTACTCGTTGAGCTTGGAAACCTCGATATTCGACATCTCCAATCGACCTGCATCGACAACAGCTAGTGATACAGTTCCCAGGCGTCGCAATAGTCTTTATTATCAAAAATACACCCGTATAGCATGGAAAATGCGATATTCGACATTTCGAATCGTTCTGCATCGACAACAGCTAAAGATTCAGTTCCGAGGCGTCGCAATAGTCCTTCTTATTGAAAATTCGCTCGTAGAGCTTGAATAACGCGATATTCGACATTTCCAATCGAACTGCATCGACAACAGCCAAAGATACAGTTCCCAGGCGTCGCAATAGTCCTTATTGAAAATTCACTCATAGAGCTTGGAAAACGCGATATTCGACATTTCCAATCGATCTGCATCATCAACAGCTAAAGATTCAGTTCCCAGGCGTCGCAATAGTCCTTCTTATTGAAAATTCGCTCGTAGAGCTTGAAAAACGCGATATTCGACATTTCCAATCGAACTGCATCGACAAGAGCCAAAGATACAGTTCCCAGGCGTCGCAATAGTCTTCATTATCAAAAATACACCCGTATAGCATGGAAAATGCGATATTCGACATTTCCAATCGTTCTGCATCGACAACAGCTAAAGCTTCAGTTCCGAGGCGTCGCAATAGTCCTTCTTATTGAAAATTCGCTCGTAGAGCTTGAATAACGCGATATTCGACATTTCCAATCGATCTGCATCGACAACAGCTAAAGATTCAGTTCCCAGGCGTCGCAATAGTCCTTCTTATTGAAAATTCGCTCGTAGAGCTTGAAAAACGCGATTTTCGACATTTCCAATCGATCTGCATCGACAACAGCTAAAGATTCAGTTCCCAGGCGTCGCAATAGCCCTTCTTATTGAAAATTCACTCGTTGAGCTTGGAAACCTCGATATTCGACATCTCCAATCGACCTGCATCGACAACAGCTAGTGATACAGTTCCCAGGCGTCGCAATAGTCTTTATTATCAAAAATACACCCGTATAGCATGGAAAATGCGATATTGGACATTTCCAATCGAACTGCATCGACAACAGTCAAAGATACAGTTCCCAGGCGTCGCAATAGTGATTATTGAAAATCCACTCGTACAGCTTGGAAAACGCGATATTCGACATTTCCAATCGATCTGCATCATCAACAGCTAAAGATTCAGTTCCCAGGCGTTGCAATAGCCCTTCTTATTGAAAATTTACTCGTTGAGCTTGGAAACCTCGATATTCGACATCTCCAATCGACCTGCATCGACAACAGCTAGTGATACAGTTCCCAGGCGTCGCAATAGTCTTTATTATCAAAAATACACCCGTATAGCATGGAAAATGCGATATTCGACATTTCGAATCGTTCTGCATCGACAACAGCTAAAGATTCAGTTCCGAGGCGTCGCAATAGTCCTTCTTATTGAAAATTCGCTCGTAGAGCTTGAATAACGCGATATTCGACATTTCCAATCGAACTGCATCGACAACAGCCAAAGATACAGTTCCCAGGCGTCGCAATAGTCCTTATTGAAAATTCACTCATAGAGCTTGGAAAACGCGATATACGACATTTCCAATCGATCTGCATCATCAACAGCTAAAGATTCAGTTCCCAGGCGTCGCAATAGTCCTTCTTATTGAAAATTCGCTCGTAGAGCTTGAAAAACGCGATATTCGACATTTCCAATCGAACTGCATCGACAAGAGCCAAAGATACAGTTCCCAGGCGTCGCAATAGTCTTCATTATCAAAAATACACCCGTATAGCATGGAAAATGCGATATTCGACATTTCCAATCGTTCTGCATCGACAACAGCTAAAGCTTCAGTTCCGAGGCGTCGCAATAGTCCTTCTTATTGAAAATTCGCTCGTAGAGCTTGAATAACGCGATATTCGCCATTTCCAATCGAACTGCATCGACAACAGCCAAAGATACAGTTCCCAGGCGTCGCAATAGTGATTATTGAAAATTCACTCGTACAGCTTGAAGAACGCGATATTCGACATTTCCAATCGATCTGCATCATCAACAGCTAATGATTCAGTTCCCTGGCGTCGCTATAGCCCTTCTTATTGAAAATTCACTCGTTGAGCTTGGAAACCTCGATATTCGACATCTCCAATCGGCCTGCATCGACAACAGCTAGTGATTCAGTTCCCAGGCGTCGCAATAGTCTTTATTATCAAAAATACACCCGTATAGCATGGAAAATGCGATATTCGACATTTCCAGTCGATCTGCATCGACAACAGCTAAAGATTCAGTTCCCAGGCGTCGGAATAGTGATTATTGAAAATTCACTCGTACAGCTTGGCAAACGCGATATTCGACATTTCCAATCGATCTGCATCAACAACAGCTAAAGATTCAGTTCCCAGGCGTCGCAATAGTGATTATTGAAAATTCACTCGTACAGCTTGGAGAACGCGATATTCGACACTTCCAATCGATCTGCATCGACAACAGCTTAAGATTCAGTTCCCAGGCGACGCAATAGTCCTTATTATCAAAAATACACCCGTATAGAATGGAAAATGCGATATTCGACATTTCCAATCGATCTGCATCGACAACAGCTTAAGATTCAGTTCCCAGGCGACGCAATAGTCCTTATTATCAAAAATACACCCGTATAGAATGGAAAATGCGATATTCGACATTTCCAATCGATCTGCATCATCAACAGCTAAAGATTCAGTTCCCTGGCGTCGCAATAGCCCTTCTTATTGAAAATTCACTCCTTGAGCTTGGAAACCTCGATATTCGACATCTCCAATCGACCTGCATCGACAACAGCTAGTGATACAGTGGATCTGCATCGACAACAGCTTAAGATTCAGTCGTTCTGCATCGACAACAGCTAAAGATTCAGTTCCGAGGCGTCGCAATAGTCCTTCTTATTGAAAATTCACTCGTTGAGCTTGGAAACCTCGATATTCGACATCTCCAATCGACCTGCATCGACAACAGCTAGTGATACAATGGATCTGCATCGACAACAGCTTAAGATTCAGTCGTTCTGCATCGACAACAGCTAATGATTCAGTTCCGAGGCGTCGCAATAGTCCTTCTTATTGAAAATTCGCTCGTAGAGCTTGAATAACGCGATATTCGACATTTCCAATCGAACTGCATCGACAACAGCCAAAGATTCAGTTCCCAGGCGTCGCAATAGTGTTATTGAAAATTCACTCGTACAGCTTGGCAAACGCGATATTCGACATTTCCAATCGATCTGCATCAACAACAGCTACAGATTCAGTTCCCAGGCGTCGCAATAGTGATTATTGAAAATTCACTCGTACAGCTTGGAAAACGCGATATTCGACATTTCCAATCGATCTGCATCGACAACAGCTAAAGATTCAGTTCCCAGGCGTCGCAATAGTCCTTCTTATTGAAAATTCGCTCTAGAGCTTGAAAAACGCGATATTCGACATTTCCAATCGACTGCATCGACAACAGCCAAAGATTCAGTTCCCAGGCGTCGCAATAGCCCTTCTTATTGAAAATTCACTCGTTGAGCTTGGAAACCTCGATATTCGACATCTCCAATCGACCTGCATCGACAACAGCTAGTGATACAGTTCCCAGGCGTCGCAATAGTCTTTATTATCAAAAATACACCCGTATAGCATGGAAAATGCGATATTCGACATTTCCAATCGTTCTGCATCGACAACAGCTAAAGATTCAGTTCCGAGGCGTCGCAATAGTCCTTCTTATTGAAAATTCGCTCGTAGAGCTTGAATAACGCGATATTCGACATTTCCAATCGAACTGCATCGACAACAGCCAAAGATACAGTTCCCAGGCGTCGCAATAGTCCTTATTGAGAATTCACTCATAGAGCTTGGAAAACGCGATATTCGACATGTCCAATCGATTTGCAACAACAACAGCTAAAGATTCAGTTCCCAGGTGTCGCAATAGTCTTATTGAAAATTCACTCGTACAGCTTGGCAAACGCGATATTCGACATTTCCAATCGATCTGCATCAACAACAGCTACAGATTCAGTTCCCAGGCGTCGCAATAGTGACTATTGAAAATTCACTCGTACAGCTTGGAAAACGCGATAATCGACATTTCCAATCGATCTGCATCGACAACAGCTAAAGATTCGGTCCCGAGGCGTCGCAATAGTCCTTCTTATTGAAAATTCGCTCGTAGAGCTTGAATAACGCGATATTCGACATTTCCAATCGAACTGCATCGACAACAGCCAAAGATACAGTTCCCAGGCGTCGCAATAGTCCTTATTGAGAATTCACTCATAGAGCTTGGGAAACGCGATATTCGTCATTTCCAATCGATCTGCAACAACAACAGCTAAAGATTCAGTTCCCAGGCGTCGCAATAGTGTTATTGAAAATTCACTCGTACAGCTTGGCAAACGCGATATTCGACATTTCCAATCGATCTGCATCAACAACAGCTACAGATTCAGTTCCCAGACGTCGCAATAGTGATTATTGAAAATTCACTCGTACAGCTTGGAAAACGCGATATTCGACATTTCCAATCGATCTGCATCGACAACAGCTAAAGATTCAGTTCCCAGGCGTCGCAATAGTCCTTCTTATTGAAAATTCGCTCGTAGAGCTTGAAAAACGCGATTTTCGACATTTCCAATCGATCTGCATCGACAACAGCTAAAGATTCAGTTCCCAGGCGTCGCAATAGCCCTTCTTATTGAAAATTCATTCGTTGAGCTTGGAAACCTCGATATTCGACATCTCCAATCGACCTGCATCGACAACAGCTAGTGATACAGTTCCCAGGCGTCGCAATAGTCTTTATTATCAAAAATACACCCGTATAGCATGGAAAATGCGATATTTATTTATTTATTTATTTACGGACAGAGGAAGTCCTGAGTTTACATTAAGTTACATTAATTACGATAGTTTACATTAAGTTACATTAATTACGATAATACAATACATTAGAGGAGAGCGACAGTAGTTCGTATGTAGTTTTCTACGGGCAAGCCCGTAGCGACCTTAGTACGTCCTTTTTAAAGGAAGCTAAGGTGCCGCTAAAGAAATCGACGTGTTCATAATAGGCATTTGCGGCGGAACATATACGGTTGACGCAATCTCTCTCGCCTACCAGCGAACGGTAAGGAGAGATGTGGAAGTGCCCTTTGGACCTTAGGTTTCTCGACGAAACGTGGAGTTTCAGGAGCTCCAATATCGCAGGACAAGAGATGTATTGGTTTATCACTTTGTAGGGAAAGATCATCGATATTCGACATTTCGAATCGTTCTGCATCGACAACAGCTAAAGATTCAGTTCCGAGGCGTCGCAATAGTCCTTCTTATTGAAAATTCGCTCGTAAAGCTTGAATAACGCGATATTCGACATTTCCAATCGAACTGCATCGACAACAGCCAAAGATACAGTTCCCAGGCGTCGCAATAGTGATTATTGAAAATCCACTCGTACAGCTTGGAAAACGCGATATTCGACATTTCCAATCGATCTGCATCATCAACAGCTAAAGATTCAGTTCCCTGGCGTCGCAATAGCCCTTCTTATTGAAAATTCACTCGTTGAGCTTGGAAACCTCGATATTCGACATCTCCAATCGACCTGCATCGACAACAGCTAGTGATACAGTGGATCTGCATCGACAACAGCTTAAGATTCAGTCGTTCTGCATCGACAACAGCTAAAGATTCAGTTCCGAGGCGTCGCAATAGTCCTTCTTATTGAAAATTCGCTCGTAGAGCTTGAAAAACGCGATATTCGACATTTCCAATCGAACTGCATCGACAAGAGCCAAAGATACAGTTCCCAGGCGTCGCAATAGTCCTTATTGAGAATTCACTCATAGAGCTTGGAAAACGCGATATTCGTCATTTCCAATCGATCTGCAACAACAACAGCTAAAGATTCAGTTCCCAGGCGTCGCAATAGTGTTATTGAAAATTCACTCGTACAGCTTGGCAAACGCGATATTCGACATTTCCAATCGATCTGCATCAACAACAGCTACAGATTCAGTTCCCAGACGTCGCAATAGTGATTATTGAAAATTCACTCGTACAGCTTGGAAAACGCGATATTCGACATTTCCAATCGATCTGCATCGACAACAGCTAAAGATTCAGTTCCCAGGCGTCGCAATAGTCCTTCTTATTGAAAATTCGCTCGTAGAGCTTGAAAAACGCGATTTTCGACATTTCCAATCGATCTGCATCGACAACAGCTAAAGATTCAGTTCCCAGGGGTCGCAATAGCCCTTCTTATTGAAAATTCACTCGTTGAGCTTGGATACCTCGATATTCGACATCTCCAATCGACCTGCATCGACAACAGCTAGTGATACAGTTCCCAGGCGTCGCAATAGTCTTTATTATCAAAAATACACCCGTATAGCATGGAAAATGCGATATTGAACATTTCCAATCGAACTGCATCGACAACAGTCAAAGATACAGTTCCCAGGCGTCGCAATAGTGATTATTGAAAATCCACTCGTACAGCTTGGAAAACGCGATATTCGACATTTCCAATCGATCTGCATCATCAACAGCTAAAGATTCAGTTCCCAGGCGTCGCAATAGCCCTTCTTATTGAAAATTCGCTCGTAGAGCTTGAATAACGCGATATTCGACATTTCCAATCGAACTGCATCGACAACAGCCGAAGATACAGTTCCCAGGCGTCGCAATAGTGATTATTGAAAATTCACTCGTACAGCTTGAAGAACGCGATATTCGACATTTCCAATCGATCTGCATCATCAACAGCTAATGATTCAGTTCCCTGGCGTCGCTATAGCCCTTCTTATTGAAAATTCACTCGTTGAGCTTGGAAACCTCGATATTCGACATCTCCAATCGGCCTGCATCGACAACAGCTAGTGATTCAGTTCCCAGGCGTCGCAATAGTCTTTATTATCAAAAATACACCCGTATAGCATGGAAAATGCGATATTCGACATTTCCAGTCGATCTGCATCGACAACAGCTAAAGATTCAGTTCCCAGGCGTCGGAATAGTGATTATTGAAAATTCACTCGTACAGCTTGGCAAACGCGATATTCGACATTTCCAATCGATCTGCATCAACAACAGCTAAAGAAGCAGTTCCCAGGCGTCGCAATAGTGATTATTGAAAATTCACTCATACAGCTTGGAAAACGCGATATTCGACATTTCCAATCGATCTGCATCGACAACAGCTAAAGATTCAGTTCCCAGGCGTCGCAATAACCCTTCTTATTGAAAATTCACTCGTTGAGCTTGGAAACCTCGATATTCGACATCTCCAATCGACCTGCATCGACAACAGCTAATGTGTCAGTTCCCAGGCGTCGCAATAGTCCTTATTGAAAATTCACTCGTAGAGCTTGGAAAACGCGATATTCGACACTTCCAATCGATCTGCATCGACAACAGCTTAAGATTCAGTTCCCAGGCGACGCAATAGTCCTTATTATCAAAAATACACCCGTATAGAATGGAAAATGCGATATTCGACATTTCCAATCGTTCTGCATCGACAACAGCTAAAGATTCAGTTCCCAGGCGTCGCAATAACCCTTCTTATTGAAAATTCACTCGTTGAGCTTGGAAACCTCGATATTCGACATCTCCAATCGACCTGCATCGACAACAGCTAATGTGTCAGTTCCCAGGCGTCGCAATAGTCCTTATTGAAAATTCACTCGTAGAGCTTGGAAAACGCGATATTCGACATTTCCAATCGAACTGCATCGACAAGAGCCAAAGATACAGTTCCCAGGCGTCGCAATAGTCTTCATTATCAAAAATACACCCGTATAGCATGGAAAATGCGATATTCGACATTTCCAATCGTTCTGCATCGGCAACAGCTAAAGCTTCAGTTCCGAGGCGTCGCAATAGTCCTTCTTATTGAAAATTCGCTCGTAGAGCTTGAATAACGCGATATTCGACATTTCCAATCGAACTGCATCGACAACAGCCAAAGATACAGTTCCCAGGCGTCGCAATAGTGATTATTGAAAATTCACTCGTACAGCTTGAAGAACGCGATATTCGACATTTCCAATCGATCTGCATCATCAACAGCTAAAGATTCAGTTCCCAGGCGTCGCAATAGTGATTATTGAAAATTCACTCGTACAGCTTGGAAAACGCGATATTCGACATTTCCAATCGATCTGCATCGACAACAGCTAAAGATTCAGTTCCCAGGCGTCGCAATAACCCTTCTTATTGAAAAATCACTCGTTGAGCTTGGAAACCTCGATATTCGACATCTCCAATCGACCTGCATCGACAATAGCTAATGTGTCAGTTCCCAGGCGTCGCAATAGTCCTTATTGAAAATTCACTCGTAGAGCTTGGAAAACGCGATATTCGACACTTCCAATCGATCTGCATCGACAACAGCTTAAGATTCAGTTCCCAGGCGACGCAATAGTCCTTATTATCAAAAATACACCCGTATAGAATGGAAAATGCGATATTCGACATTTCCAATCGTTCTGCATCGACAACAGCTAAAGATTCAGTTCCCAGGCGTCGCAATAACCCTTCTTATTGAAACTTCACTCGTTGAGCTTGGAAACCTCGATATTCGACATCTCCAATCGACCTGCATCGACAACAGCTAGTGATACAGTGGATCTGCATCGACAACAGCTTAAGATTCAGTCGTTCTGCATCGACAACAGCTAAAGATTCAGTTCCGAGGCGTCGCAATAGTCCTTCTTATTGAAAATTCGCTCGTGGAGCTTGAATAACGCGATATTCGACATTTCCAATCGAACTGCATCGACAACAGCCAAAGATTCAGTTCCCAGGCGTCGCAATAGTGTTATTGAAAATTCACTCGTACAGCTTGGCAAACGCGATATTCGACATTTCCAATCGATCTGCATCAACAACAGCTACAGATTCAGTTCCCAGGCGTCGCAATAGTGATTATTGAAAATTCACTCGTACAGCTTGGAAAACGCGATATTCGACATTTCCAATCGATCTGCATCGACAACAGCTAAAGATTCAGTTCCCAGGCGTCGCAATAGTCCTTCTTATTGAAAATTCGCTCGTAGAGCTTGAAAAACGCGATATTCGACATTTCCAATCGATCTGCATCGACAAGAGCCAAAGATACAGTTCCCAGGCGTCGCAATAGTCTTCATTATCAAAAATACACCCGTATAGCATGGAAAATGCAATATTCGACATTTCCAATCGTTCTGCATCGACAACAGCTAAAGCTTCATTTCCGAGGCGTCGCAATAGTCCTTCTTATTGAAAATTCACTCGTTGAGCTTGGAAACCTCGATATTCGACATTTCCAATCGGCCTGCATCGACAACAGCTAGTGATTCAGTTCCCAGGCGTCGCAATAGTCTTTATTATCAAAAATACACCCGTATAGCATGGAAAATGCGATATTCGACATTTCCAGTCGATCTGCATCGACAACAGCTAAAGATTCAGTTCCCAGGCGTCGGAATAGTGATTATTGAAAATTCACTCGTACAGCTTGGCAAACGCGATATTCGACATTTCCAATCGATCTCCATCAACAACAGCTAAAGATTCAGTTCCCAGGCGTCGCAATAGTGATTATTGAAAATTCACTCGTACAGCTTGGAAAACGCGATATTCGACATTTCCAATCGATCTGCATCGACAACAGCTAAAGATTCAGTTCCCAGGCGTCGCAATAACCCTTCTTATTGAAAATTCACTCGTTGAGCTTGGAAACCTCGATATTCGACATCTCCAATCGACCTGCATCGACAACAGCTAATGTGTCAGTTCCCAGGCGTCGCAATAGTCCTTATTGAAAATTCACTCGTAGAGCTTGGAAAACGCGATATTCGACACTACCAATCGATCTGCATCGACAACAGCTTAAGATTCAGTTCCCAGGCGACGCAATAGTCCTTATTATCAAAAATACACCCGTATAGAATGGAAAATGCGATATTCGACATTTCCAATCGTTCTGCATCGACAACAGCTAAAGATTCAGTTCCCAGGCGTCGCAATAGCCCTTCTTATTGAAAATTCACTCGTTGAGCTTGGAAACCTCGATATTCGACATCTCCAATCGACCTGCATCGACAACAGCTAGTGATACAGTGGATCTGCATCGACAACAGCTTAAGATTCAGTCGTTCTGCATCGACAACAGCTAAAGATTCAGTTCCGAGGCGTCGCAATAGTCCTTCTTATTGAAAATTCGCTCGTAGAGCTTGAATAACGCGATATTCGACATTTCCAATCGAACTGCATCGACAACAGCTTAAGATTCAGTTCCCAGGCGTCGCAATAGTCCTTATTATCAAAAATACACCCGTATAGAATGGAAAATGCGATATTCGACATTTCCAATCGTTCTGCATCGACAACAGCTAAAGATTCAGTTCCCAGGCGTCGCAATAACCCTTCTTATTGAAAATTCACTCGTTGAGCTTGGAAACCTCGATATTCGACATCTCCAATCGACCTGCATCGACAACAGCTAATGTGTCAGTTCCCAGGCGTCGCAATAGTCCTTATTGAAAATTCACTCGTAGAGCTTGGAAAACGCGATATTCGACATTTCCAATCGAACTGCATCGACAAGAGCCAAAGATACAGTTCCCAGGCGTCGCAATAGTCTTCATTATCAAAAATACACCCGTATAGCATGAAAAATGCGATATTCGACATTTCCAATCGTTCTGCATCGGCAACAGCTAATGCTTCAGTTCCGAGGCGTCGCAATAGTCCTTCTTATTGAAAATTCGCTCGTAGAGCTTGAATAACGCGATATTCGACATTTCCAATCGAACTGCATCGACAACAGCCAAAGATACAGTTCCCAGGCGTCGCAATAGTGATTATTGAAAATTCACTCGTACAGCTTGAAGAACGCGATATTCGACATTTCCAATCGATCGGCATCATCAACAGCTAAAGATTCAGTTCCCAGGCGTCGCAATAGTGATTATTGAAAATTCACTCGTACAGCTTGGAAAACGCGATATTCGACATTTCCAATCGATCTGCATCGACAACAGCTAAAGATTCAGTTCCCAGGCGTCGCAATAACCCTTCTTATTGAAAATTCACTCGTTGAGCTTGGAAACCTCGATATTCGACATCTCCAATCGACCTGCATCGACAACAGCTAATGTGTCAGTTCCCAGGCGTCGCAATAGTCCTTATTGAAAATTCACTCGTAGAGCTTGGAAAACGCGATATTCGACACTTCCAATCGATCTGCATCGACAACAGCTTAAGATTCAGTTCCCAGGCGACGCAATAGTCCTTATTATCAAAAATACACCCGTATAGAATGGAAAATGCGATATTCGACATTTCCAATCGTTCTGCATCGACAACAGCTAAAGATTCAGTTCCCAGGCGTCGCAATAACCCTTCTTATTGAAAATTCACTCGTTGAGCTTGGAAACCTCGATATTCGACATCTCCAATCGACCTGCATCGACAACAGCTAATGTGTCAGTTCCCAGGCGTCGCAATAGTCCTTATTGAAAATTCACTCGTAGAGCTTGGAAAACGCGATATTCGACACTTCCAATCGATCTGCATCGACAACAGCTTAAGATTCAGTTCCCAGGCGACGCAATAGTCCTTATTATCAAAAATACACCCGTATAGAATGGAAAATGCGATATTCGACATTTCCAATCGATCTGCATCATCAACAGCTAAAGATTCAGTTCCCTGGCGTCGCAATAGCCCTTCTTATTGAAAATTCACTCGTTGAGCTTGGAAACCTCGATATTCGACATCTCCAATCGACCTGCATCGACAACAGCTAGTGACACAGTGGATCTGCATCGACAACAGCTTAAGATTCAGTCGTTCTGCATCGACAACAGCTAAAGATTCAGTTCCGAGGCGTCGCAATAGTCCTTCTTATTGAAAATTCGCTCGTAGAGCTTGAATACCGCGATATTCGACATTTCCAATCGAACTGCATCGACAACAGCCAAAGATTCAGTTCCCAGGCGTCGCAATAGTGTTATTGAAAATTCACTCGTACAGCTTGGCAAACGCGATATTCGACATTTCCAATCGATCTGCATCAACAACAGCTACAGATTCAGTTCCCAGGCGTCGCAATAGTGATTATTGAAAATTCACTCGTACAGCTTGGAAAACGCGATATTCGACATTTCCAATCGATCTGCATCGACAACAGCTAAAGATTCAGTTCCCAGGCGTCGCAATAGTCCTTCTTATTGAAAATTCGCTCGTAGAGCTTGAAAAACGCGATATTCGACATTTCCAATCGATCTGCATCGACAACAGCTAAAGATTCAGTTCCCAGGCGTCGCAATAGCCCTTCTTATTGAAAATTCACTCGTTGAGCTTGGAAACCTCGATATTCGACATCTCCAATCGACCTGCATCGACAACAGCTAGTGATACAGTTCCCAGGGGTCGCAATAGTCTTTATTATCAAAAATACACCCGTATAGCATGGAAAATGCGATATTCGACATTTCGAATCGTTCTGCATCGACAACAGCTAAAGATTCAGTTCCGAGGCGTCGCAATAGTCCTTCTTATTGAAAATTCGCTCGTAGAGCTTGAATAACGCGATATTCGACATTTCCAATCGATCTGCATCGACAACAGCTAAAGATTCAGTTCCCAGGCGTCGCAATAACCCTTCTTATTGAAAATTCACTCGTTGAGCTTGGAAACCTCGATATTCGACATCTCCAATCGACCTGCATCGACAATAGCTAATGTGTCAGTTCCCAGGCGTCGCAATAGTCCTTATTGAAAATTCACTCGTAGAGCTTGGAAAACGCGATATTCGACACTTCCAATCGATCTGCATCGACAACAGCTTAAGATTCAGTTCCCAGGCGACGCAATAGTCCTTACGCAATAGTCTTATTTCAGTCGCCCTATCGAAGTAACCGTTAACTCTGTTGAGCAATTGTTCGTAGAGGTGCACTTAGATCGGGCCAGTGTTATTGTTGGGGCGGTATATATTCCCCCCTCGTCTCCGAGTTCCCACTACGAGCATCATTGCCTTACGGTCGAGGAAGTATGTGCTCTTTACCCAAATTCTCCTATTGTCATCGCTGGCGACTACAATTTACCTAATTTTAGCGGGCGTACCACTTTTTCATCTCATTCCTATTCACCCTACCTCATTGTCGGTGAGTACTTTAATTACTTAAATATTTCTCAATTTAACAACATCATTAACTCACATAACTCGAAACTAGATTTGGTTTTCTCGACTGTGACAAGCCTTTCCATTTCTCCTGCCCCAGAGTCATTCGTGTCCGAGGATTCTTACCATCCTGCCCTCTCTTTCCCTATTCCAAACCATTCAAGGTCACCTCTTTTTTGTCGCTCCTCCTTCACAAGGAATTTTGGAGCCGCCGATTATAATATGATCAATAGTTATCTATCCCAGTACGATTGGGATAGGCTCCTTTCTCCCTTACCCATTGATTCGGCCGTCGATCTCCTTTACCACCACTTAAACTTTGCCATAAACGCCTGGGTGCCACTCCGTCCTATTACTACCTCCTCACACCCGGTTTGGTTTTCACGAAGGCTTATTACTCTACTCGCAAAAAAAAAAACCGCTCATCGCCGTTATAAATCTACTAACTCTTTCTCTGATTACCTTGTCTTTTCCAGTCTTAGATCCAAATGTTGCTCTCTGTCTCGCCGTTGCTGGGCTACCTATGTCGCCAAGTCTGAGTCAACCCTCCGAAATAACCCCAAAGCATTTTGGAATTTCATCCGATCCCTCAAAAACGAGTCTCCTTTTCCTCTCTCCATGTCTTTCAATGACCGGACAGTCTGTACTGAACAAGCCATAGCCGATATATTTGCTGACTACTTCAGTTCAGTTTATTCTCACGAAACCAACTCACCATACACATATAACTCTACGGACTCGGTTGACGCATCCTCTCTTAATATCAGTATTCTTGAAGTATTCAAGGGGATCGACTCTCTTGACTTAAACAGCGGCCCTGGCAACGACGGTATTCCCCCCATCTTTTTAAAAAACTGTAAATTTTTACTTTCTCGTATCCTTTGGATCCTCTTCAATAAATCATTAATGTCCGGTTCTTTTCCTTCGTCGTGGAAAACCTCTCTCGTTTCACCTATCTTTAAAGGTGGGGATAAAACTTGTACCTCCTCCTACAGACCGATTAGTAAGCAAAACCTAATGCCTAAGATTCTTGACAACCTTGTAACTAACAGTCTATCTTCTCTATGCAAAAACGTAATCATTAATGAACAGCATGGCTTCTTACCTGGTCGCTCTACCACCACAAACCTCCTATCCTTTCATAACTATCTTTCTCTCCGCGTGGAAAATGGTCAGCAAGTCGATGCAGTGTACACTGACCTACGCAAGGCGTTTGATTCGGTGAGCCACCCAATCCTACTAGCCAAACTTCACGCTCTTGGCTTTCACGGTACACTGCTAGCATGGCTCGCGAGCTATATCACTGGTAGATTTCAGATAGTCAAATTCAATCAATCCTTCTCCAAAAAATTCCAGGCTACTTCCGGAGTCCCTCAAGGTTCCCATCTGGGTCCCATACTCTTTATTCTATTCATTAATGATATCTCGCAAGTCTTCCACCATAGCAGATTCCTACTCTACGCAGATGACCTAAAGCTTTTCCGCCCTGTAAACAGTTTGGTGGACTCTTTCCTTCTACAATCTGATATTGATAGACTAGTGACATGGTGTCGGGTAAACCACCTCTGTCTCAACGCGTCCAAATGCAATGTCATTCGCTTCTCTCGCAAATTAAGACCGCTTATTCACCCTTACACTATAGACGGCTCCTCTTTAACTGAAGTCCACCTCATCCGCGACCTAGGCCTCATCTTGACGAGAGATCTGTCTTTCTCGACTCATCTGAACAGTATTGTCAGCTCCGGCCTTAACACCTTAGGCTTTATTTTCCGCACCTCTAAGCACTTCTCTAATGCCTCCACACTAGTCAGATTGTACACTTCCCTGGTTCGACCTCGTCTAGAATATGGCTCAATCATATGGTCTCCCTACTTCAGGAACCAAATAGACTCTCTCGAACGCGTCCAACACAAATTCCTGAGGCTTGTTTCTCGTTTTACCGAAATACCTATGTCCCCCTTCAACCACAATTATAAACCCTATCTCTCTCGCTTCAGGCTATCTACCCTTCAGCAGCGGCGCCTCACTGCCGATCTACTGTTTATTTTCAAAGTTATTAATCACTTGATCTCCTGCCCAGATATTCTTTCTGACCTTAAATTCCACGTCCCCTCCACTCACCTAAGGACACATACTTTATTCTACATTAATTCTCACCGAACTCTTTACGGTAAACATAATTGTTTAAATCGATTGTGCACCAACGCGAACAGTTTCTGTAACTCACTTCACTTCTTCGGGACCCCCTACACAGCTTTTAAGCACTCCGTTCAATCTGCTGTAAATAGTAATTCGACCTAGCTTTTCTCTTTTTCCGTTCATGCCATATTCGCTCATTTTACACATTACATCCTTCATTTCATTTTATTTCTGCTCCATTTGTTGGTCTTTCACAGTTCATCCATTTTTCTTCTGTATCTCTTCTACACTTTTCTTGCACTGTTTTACTTCGCAATCTTGTACTCTATCGTCGTATCTATCTACTGTAACTAACTTGTAACTACTGTAACCGCATCATTTTTATTTTTGTATTATCTTGTCTTATTACTCTGCTATCTTGTATTACTGTATCTTTTACGATTCTACTACTCTGTGTGTTTTTCAAATTGTATACTAAAGGGTTTTTTAGCCCGTAGATTAACGGAATAAATATTTTATTTATTTATTTTTATTATCAAAAATACACCCGTATAGAATGGAAAATGCGATATTCGACATTTCCAATCGTTCTGCATCGACAACAGCTAAAGATTCAGTTCCCAGGCGTCGCAATAACCATTCTTATTGAAAATTCACTCGTTGAGCTTGGAAACCTCGATATTCGACATCTCCAATCGACCTGCATCGACAACAGCTAATGTGTCAGTTCCCAGGCGTCGCAATAGTCCTTATTGAAAATTCACTCGTAGAGCTTGGAAAACGCGATATTCGACACTTCCAATCGATCTGCATCGACAACAGCCTAAGATTCAGTTCCCAGGCGACGCAATAGTCCTTATTATCAAAAATACACCCGTATAGAATGGAAAATGCGATATTCGACATTTCCAATCGATCTGCATCATCAACAGCTAAAGATTCAGTTCCCTGGCGTCGCAATAGCCCTTCTTATTGAAAATTCACTCGTTGAGCTTGGAAACCTCGATATTCGACATCTCCAATCGACCTGCATCGACAACAGCTAGTGATACAGTGGATCTGCATCGACAACAGCTTAAGATTCAGTCGTTCTGCATCGACAACAGCTAAAGATTCAGTTCCGAGGCGTCGCAATAGTCCTTCTTATTGAAAATTCGCTCGTGGAGCTTGAATAACGCGATATTCGACATTTCCAATCGAACTGCATCGACAACAGCCAAAGATTCAGTTCCCAGGCGTCGCAATAGTGTTATTGAAAATTCACTCGTACAGCTTGGCAAACGCGATATTCGACATTTCCAATCGATCTGCATCAACAACAGCTACAGATTCAGTTCCCAGGCGTCGCAATAGTGATTATTGAAAATTCACTCGTACAGCTTGGAAAACGCGATATTCGACATTTCCAATCGATCTGCATCGACAACAGCTAAAGATTCAGTTCCCAGGCGTCGCAATAGTCCTTCTTATTGAAACTTCGCTCGTAGAGCTTGAAAAACGCGATATTCGACATTTCCAATCGATCTGCATCGACAACAGCTAAAGATTCAGTTCCCAGGCGTCGCAATAGCCCTTCTTATTGAAAATTCACTCGTTGAGCTTGGAAACCTCGATATTCGACATCTCCAATCGACCTGCATCGACAACAGCTAGTGATACAGTTCCCAGGGGTCGCAATAGTCTTTATTATCAAAAATACACCCGTATAGCATGGAAAATGCGATATTCGACATTTCGAATCGTTCTGCATCGACAACAGCTAAAGATTCAGTTCCGAGGCGTCGCAATAGTCCTTCTTATTGAAAATTCGCTCGTAGAGCTTGAATAACGCGATATTCGACATTTCCAATCGAACTGCATCGACAACAGCCAAAGATACAGTTCCCAGGCGTCGCAATAGTGATTATTGAAAATCCACTCGTACAGCTGTTGTCGATGCAGAACGACTGAATCTTAAGCTGTTGTCGATGCAGATCCACTGTGTCACTAGCTGTTGTCGATGCAGGTGGATTGGAGATGTCGAATATCGAGGTTTCCAAGCTCAACGAGTGAATTTTCAATAAGAAGGGCTATTGCGACGCCAGGGAACTGAATCTTTAGCTGTTGATGATGCAGATCGATTGGAAATGTCGAATATCGCATTTTCCATTCTATACGGGTGTATTTTTGATAATAAGGACTATTGCGTCGCCTGGGAACTGAATCTTAAGCTGTTGTCGATGCAGATCGATTGGAAGTGTCGAATATCGCGTTTTCCAAGCTCTACGAGTGAATTTTCAATAAGGACTATTGCGACGCCTGGGAACTGACACATTAGCTGTTGTCGATGCAGGTCGATTGGAGATGTCGAATATCGAGGTTTCCAAGCTCAACGAGTGAATTTTCAATAAGAAGGGTTATTGCGACGCCTGGGAACTGAATCTTTAGCTGTTGTCGATGCAGAACGATTGGAAATGTCATCATGTGCATCATCAACAGCTAAAGATTCAGTTCCCTGGCGTCGCAATAGCCCTTCTTATTGAAAATTCACTCGTTGAGCTTGGAAACCTCAAAACCAGCTAAAGATTCAGTTCCGAGGCGTCGCAATAGTCCTTCTTATTGAAAATTCGCTCGTAGAGCTTGAATAACGCGATATTCGACATCTCCAATCGACCTGCATCGACAACAGCTAGTGATACAGTGGATCTGCATCGACAACAGCTTAAGATTCAGTCGTTCTGCATCGACAACAGCTAAAGATTCAGTTCCGAGGCGTCGCAATAGTCCTTCTTATTGAAAATTCGCTCGTAGAGCTTGAAAAACGCGATATTCGACATTTCCAATCGATCTGCATCGACAAGAGCCAAAGATACAGTTCCCAGGCGTCGCAATAGTCTTCATTATCAAAAATACACCCGTATAGCATGGAAAATGCGATATTCGACATTTCCAATCGTTCTGCATCGACAACAGCTAAAGCTTCAGATCCGAGGCGTCGCAATAGTCCTTCTTATTGAAAATTCACTCGTTGAGCTTGGAAACCTCGATATTCGACATTTCCAATCGGCCTGCATCGACAACAGCTAGTGATTCAGTTCCCAGGCGTCGCAATAGTCTTTATTATCAAAAATACACCCGTACAGCATGGAAAATGCGATATTCGACATTTCCAGTCGATCTGCATCGACAACAGCTAAAGATTCAGTTCCCAGGCGTCGGAATAGTGATTATTGAAAATTCACTCGTACAGCTTGGCAAACGCGATATTCGACATTTCCAATCGATCTGCATCAACAACAGCTAAAGATTCAGTTCCCAGGCGTCGCAATAGTGATTATTGAAAATTCACTCGTACAGCTTGGAAAACGCGATATTCGACATTTCCAATCGATCTGCATCGACAACAGCTAAAGATTCAGTTCCCAGGCGTCGCAATAACCCTTCTTATTGAAAATTCACTCGTTGAGCTTGGAAACCTCGATATTCGACATCTCCAATCGACCTGCATCGACAACAGCTAATGTGTCAGTTCCCAGGCGTCGCAATAGTCCTTATTGAAAATTCACTCGTAGAGCTTGGAAAACGCGATATTCGACACTACCAATCGATCTGCATCGACAACAGCTTAAGATTCAGTTCCCAGGCGACGCAATAGTCCTTATTATCAAAAATACACCCGTATAGAATGGAAAATGCGATATTCGACATTTCCAATCGTTCTGCATCGACAACAGCTAAAGATTCAGTTCCCAGGCGTCGCAATAACCCTTCTTATTGAAAATTCACTCGTTGAGCTTGGAAACCTCGATATTCGACATCTCCAATCGACCTGCATCGACAACAGCTAATGTGTCAGTTCCCAGGCGTCGCAATAGTCCTTATTGAAAATTCACTCGTAGAGCTTGGAAAACGCGATATTCGACACTTCCAATCGATCTGCATCGACAACAGCCTAAGATTCAGTTCCCAGGCGACGCAATAGTCCTTATTATCAAAAATACACCCGTATAGAATGGAAAATGCGATATTCGACATTTCCAATCGATCTGCATCATCAACAGCTAAAGATTCAGTTCCCTGGCGTCGCAATAGCCCTTCTTATTGAAAATTCACTCGTTGAGCTTGGAAACCTCGATATTCGACATCTCCAATCGACCTGCATCGACAACAGCTAGTGATACAGTGGATCTGCATCGACAACAGCTTAAGATTCAGTCGTTCTGCATCGACAACAGCTAAAGATTCAGTTCCGAGGCGTCGCAATAGTCCTTCTTATTGAAAATTCGCTCGTGGAGCTTGAATAACGCGATATTCGACATTTCCAATCGAACTGCATCGACAACAGCCAAAGATTCAGTTCCCAGGCGTCGCAATAGTGTTATTGAAAATTCACTCGTACAGCTTGGCAAACGCGATATTCGACATTTCCAATCGATCTGCATCAACAACAGCTACAGATTCAGTTCCCAGGCGTCGCAATAGTGATTATTGAAAATTCACTCGTACAGCTTGGAAAACGCGATATTCGACATTTCCAATCGATCTGCATCGACAACAGCTAAAGATTCAGTTCCCAGGCGTCGCAATAGTCCTTCTTATTGAAACTTCGCTCGTAGAGCTTGAAAAACGCGATATTCGACATTTCCAATCGATCTGCATCGACAACAGCTAAAGATTCAGTTCCCAGGCGTCGCAATAGCCCTTCTTATTGAAAATTCACTCGTTGAGCTTGGAAACCTCGATATTCGACATCTCCAATCGACCTGCATCGACAACAGCTAGTGATACAGTTCCCAGGGGTCGCAATAGTCTTTATTATCAAAAATACACCCGTATAGCATGGAAAATGCGATATTCGACATTTCGAATCGTTCTGCATCGACAACAGCTAAAGATTCAGTTCCGAGGCGTCGCAATAGTCCTTCTTATTGAAAATTCGCTCGTAGAGCTTGAATAACGCGATATTCGACATTTCCAATCGAACTGCATCGACAACAGCCAAAGATACAGTTCCCAGGCGTCGCAATAGTGATTATTGAAAATCCACTCGTACAGCTGTTGTCGATGCAGAACGACTGAATCTTAAGCTGTTGTCGATGCAGATCCACTGTGTCACTAGCTGTTGTCGATGCAGGTGGATTGGAGATGTCGAATATCGAGGTTTCCAAGCTCAACGAGTGAATTTTCAATAAGAAGGGCTATTGCGACGCCAGGGAACTGAATCTTTAGCTGTTGATGATGCAGATCGATTGGAAATGTCGAATATCGCATTTTCCATTCTATACGGGTGTATTTTTGATAATAAGGACTATTGCGTCGCCTGGGAACTGAATCTTAAGCTGTTGTCGATGCAGATCGATTGGAAGTGTCGAATATCGCGTTTTCCAAGCTCTACGAGTGAATTTTCAATAAGGACTATTGCGACGCCTGGGAACTGACACATTAGCTGTTGTCGATGCAGGTCGATTGGAGATGTCGAATATCGAGGTTTCCAAGCTCAACGAGTGAATTTTCAATAAGAAGGGTTATTGCGACGCCTGGGAACTGAATCTTTAGCTGTTGTCGATGCAGAACGATTGGAAATGTCATCATGTGCATCATCAACAGCTAAAGATTCAGTTCCCTGGCGTCGCAATAGCCCTTCTTATTGAAAATTCACTCGTTGAGCTTGGAAACCTCAAAACCAGCTAAAGATTCAGTTCCGAGGCGTCGCAATAGTCCTTCTTATTGAAAATTCGCTCGTAGAGCTTGAATAACGCGATATTCGACATCTCCAATCGACCTGCATCGACAACAGCTAGTGATACAGTGGATCTGCATCGACAACAGCTTAAGATTCAGTCGTTCTGCATCGACAACAGCTAAAGATTCAGTTCCGAGGCGTCGCAATAGTCCTTCTTATTGAAAATTCGCTCGTAGAGCTTGAAAAACGCGATATTCGACATTTCCAATCGATCTGCATCGACAAGAGCCAAAGATACAGTTCCCAGGCGTCGCAATAGTCTTCATTATCAAAAATACACCCGTATAGCATGGAAAATGCGATATTCGACATTTCCAATCGTTCTGCATCGACAACAGCTAAAGCTTCAGATCCGAGGCGTCGCAATAGTCCTTCTTATTGAAAATTCACTCGTTGAGCTTGGAAACCTCGATATTCGACATTTCCAATCGGCCTGCATCGACAACAGCTAGTGATTCAGTTCCCAGGCGTCGCAATAGTCTTTATTATCAAAAATACACCCGTACAGCATGGAAAATGCGATATTCGACATTTCCAGTCGATCTGCATCGACAACAGCTAAAGATTCAGTTCCCAGGCGTCGGAATAGTGATTATTGAAAATTCACTCGTACAGCTTGGCAAACGCGATATTCGACATTTCCAATCGATCTGCATCAACAACAGCTAAAGATTCAGTTCCCAGGCGTCGCAATAGTGATTATTGAAAATTCACTCGTACAGCTTGGAAAACGCGATATTCGACATTTCCAATCGATCTGCATCGACAACAGCTAAAGATTCAGTTCCCAGGCGTCGCAATAACCCTTCTTATTGAAAATTCACTCGTTGAGCTTGGAAACCTCGATATTCGACATCTCCAATCGACCTGCATCGACAACAGCTAATGTGTCAGTTCCCAGGCGTCGCAATAGTCCTTATTGAAAATTCACTCGTAGAGCTTGGAAAACGCGATATTCGACACTACCAATCGATCTGCATCGACAACAGCTTAAGATTCAGTTCCCAGGCGACGCAATAGTCCTTATTATCAAAAATACACCCGTATAGAATGGAAAATGCGATATTCGACATTTCCAATCGTTCTGCATCGACAACAGCTAAAGATTCAGTTCCCAGGCGTCGCAATAACCCTTCTTATTGAAAATTCACTCGTTGAGCTTGGAAACCTCGATATTCGACATCTCCAATCGACCTGCATCGACAACAGCTAATGTGTCAGTTCCCAGGCGTCGCAATAGTCCTTATTGAAAATTCACTCGTAGAGCTTGGAAAACGCGATATTCGACACTTCCAATCGATCTGCATCGACAACAGCCTAAGATTCAGTTCCCAGGCGACGCAATAGTCCTTATTATCAAAAATACACCCGTATAGAATGGAAAATGCGATATTCGACATTTCCAATCGATCTGCATCATCAACAGCTAAAGATTCAGTTCCCTGGCGTCGCAATAGCCCTTCTTATTGAAAATTCACTCGTTGAGCTTGGAAACCTCGATATTCGACATCTCCAATCGACCTGCATCGACAACAGCTAGTGATACAGTGGATCTGCATCGACAACAGCTTAAGATTCAGTCGTTCTGCATCGACAACAGCTAAAGATTCAGTTCCGAGGCGTCGCAATAGTCCTTCTTATTGAAAATTCGCTCGTGGAGCTTGAATAACGCGATATTCGACATTTCCAATCGAACTGCATCGACAACAGCCAAAGATTCAGTTCCCAGGCGTCGCAATAGTGTTATTGAAAATTCACTCGTACAGCTTGGCAAACGCGATATTCGACATTTCCAATCGATCTGCATCAACAACAGCTACAGATTCAGTTCCCAGGCGTCGCAATAGTGATTATTGAAAATTCACTCGTACAGCTTGGAAAACGCGATATTCGACATTTCCAATCGATCTGCATCGACAACAGCTAAAGATTCAGTTCCCAGGCGTCGCAATAGTCCTTCTTATTGAAACTTCGCTCGTAGAGCTTGAAAAACGCGATATTCGACATTTCCAATCGATCTGCATCGACAACAGCTAAAGATTCAGTTCCCAGGCGTCGCAATAGCCCTTCTTATTGAAAATTCACTCGTTGAGCTTGGAAACCTCGATATTCGACATCTCCAATCGACCTGCATCGACAACAGCTAGTGATACAGTTCCCAGGGGTCGCAATAGTCTTTATTATCAAAAATACACCCGTATAGCATGGAAAATGCGATATTCGACATTTCGAATCGTTCTGCATCGACAACAGCTAAAGATTCAGTTCCGAGGCGTCGCAATAGTCCTTCTTATTGAAAATTCGCTCGTAGAGCTTGAATAACGCGATATTCGACATTTCCAATCGAACTGCATCGACAACAGCCAAAGATACAGTTCCCAGGCGTCGCAATAGTGATTATTGAAAATCCACTCGTACAGCTGTTGTCGATGCAGAACGACTGAATCTTAAGCTGTTGTCGATGCAGATCCACTGTGTCACTAGCTGTTGTCGATGCAGGTGGATTGGAGATGTCGAATATCGAGGTTTCCAAGCTCAACGAGTGAATTTTCAATAAGAAGGGCTATTGCGACGCCAGGGAACTGAATCTTTAGCTGTTGATGATGCAGATCGATTGGAAATGTCGAATATCGCATTTTCCATTCTATACGGGTGTATTTTTGATAATAAGGACTATTGCGTCGCCTGGGAACTGAATCTTAAGCTGTTGTCGATGCAGATCGATTGGAAGTGTCGAATATCGCGTTTTCCAAGCTCTACGAGTGAATTTTCAATAAGGACTATTGCGACGCCTGGGAACTGACACATTAGCTGTTGTCGATGCAGGTCGATTGGAGATGTCGAATATCGAGGTTTCCAAGCTCAACGAGTGAATTTTCAATAAGAAGGGTTATTGCGACGCCTGGGAACTGAATCTTTAGCTGTTGTCGATGCAGAACGATTGGAAATGTCATCATGTGCATCATCAACAGCTAAAGATTCAGTTCCCTGGCGTCGCAATAGCCCTTCTTATTGAAAATTCACTCGTTGAGCTTGGAAACCTCAAAACCAGCTAAAGATTCAGTTCCGAGGCGTCGCAATAGTCCTTCTTATTGAAAATTCGCTCGTAGAGCTTGAATAACGCGATATTCGACATCTCCAATCGACCTGCATCGACAACAGCTAGTGATACAGTGGATCTGCATCGACAACAGCTTAAGATTCAGTCGTTCTGCATCGACAACAGCTAAAGATTCAGTTCCGAGGCGTCGCAATAGTCCTTCTTATTGAAAATTCGCTCGTAGAGCTTGAAAAACGCGATATTCGACATTTCCAATCGATCTGCATCGACAAGAGCCAAAGATACAGTTCCCAGGCGTCGCAATAGTCTTCATTATCAAAAATACACCCGTATAGCATGGAAAATGCGATATTCGACATTTCCAATCGTTCTGCATCGACAACAGCTAAAGCTTCAGATCCGAGGCGTCGCAATAGTCCTTCTTATTGAAAATTCACTCGTTGAGCTTGGAAACCTCGATATTCGACATTTCCAATCGGCCTGCATCGACAACAGCTAGTGATTCAGTTCCCAGGCGTCGCAATAGTCTTTATTATCAAAAATACACCCGTACAGCATGGAAAATGCGATATTCGACATTTCCAGTCGATCTGCATCGACAACAGCTAAAGATTCAGTTCCCAGGCGTCGGAATAGTGATTATTGAAAATTCACTCGTACAGCTTGGCAAACGCGATATTCGACATTTCCAATCGATCTGCATCAACAACAGCTAAAGATTCAGTTCCCAGGCGTCGCAATAGTGATTATTGAAAATTCACTCGTACAGCTTGGAAAACGCGATATTCGACATTTCCAATCGATCTGCATCGACAACAGCTAAAGATTCAGTTCCCAGGCGTCGCAATAACCCTTCTTATTGAAAATTCACTCGTTGAGCTTGGAAACCTCGATATTCGACATCTCCAATCGACCTGCATCGACAACAGCTAATGTGTCAGTTCCCAGGCGTCGCAATAGTCCTTATTGAAAATTCACTCGTAGAGCTTGGAAAACGCGATATTCGACACTACCAATCGATCTGCATCGACAACAGCTTAAGATTCAGTTCCCAGGCGACGCAATAGTCCTTATTATCAAAAATACACCCGTATAGAATGGAAAATGCGATATTCGACATTTCCAATCGTTCTGCATCGACAACAGCTAAAGATTCAGTTCCCAGGCGTCGCAATAACCCTTCTTATTGAAAATTCACTCGTTGAGCTTGGAAACCTCGATATTCGACATCTCCAATCGACCTGCATCGACAACAGCTAATGTGTCAGTTCCCAGGCGTCGCAATAGTCCTTATTGAAAATTCACTCGTAGAGCTTGGAAAACGCGATATTCGACATTTCCAATCGAACTGCATCGACAAGAGCCAAAGATACAGTTCCCAGGCGTCGCAATAGTCTTCATTATCAAAAATACACCCGTATAGCATGAAAAATGCGATATTCGACATTTCCAATCGTTCTGCATCGGCAACAGCTAAAGCTTCAGTTCCGAGGCGTCGCAATAGTCCTTCTTATTGAAAATTCGGTCGTAGAGCTTGAATAACGCGATATTCGACATTTCCAATCGAACTGCATCGACAACAGCCAAAGATACAGTTCCCAGGCGTCGCAATAGTGATTATTGAAAATTCACTCGTACAGCTTGGAAAACGCGATATTCGACATTTCCAATCGATCTGCATCGGCAACAGCTAAAGATTCAGTTCCCAGGCGTCGCAATAACCCTTCTTATTGAAAATTCACTCGTTGAGCTTGGAAACCTCGATATTCGACATCTCCAATCGACCTGCATCGACAACAGCTAATGTGTCAGTTCCCAGGCGTCGCAATAGTCCTTATTGAAAATTCACTCGTAGAGCTTGGAAAACGCGATATTCGACACTTCCAATCGATCTGCATCGACAACAGCTTAAGATTCAGTTCCCAGGCGACGCAATAGTCCTTATTATCAAAAATACACCCGTATAGAATGGAAAATGCGATATTCGACATTTCCAATCGATCTGCATCATCAACAGCTAAAGATTCAGTTCCCTGGCGTCGCAATAGCCCTTCTTATTGAAAATTCACTCGTTGAGCTTGGAAACCTCGATATTCGACATCTCCAATCGACCTGCATCGACAACAGCTAGTGACACAGTGGATCTGCATCGACAACAGCTTAAGATTCAGTCGTTCTGCATCGACAACAGCTAAAGATTCAGTTCCGAGGCGTCGCAATAGTCCTTCTTATTGAAAATTCGCTCGTAGAGCTTGAATAACGCGATATTCGACATTTCCAATCGAACTGCATCGACAACAGCCAAAGATTCAGTTCCCAGGCGTCGCAATAGTGTTATTGAAAATTCACTCGTACAGCTTGGCAAACGCGATATTCGACATTTCCAATCGATCTGCATCAACAACAGCTACAGATTCAGTTCCCAGGCGTCGCAATAGTGATTATTGAAAATTCACTCGTACAGCTTGGAAAACGCGATATTCGACATTTCCAATCGATCTGCATCGACAAGAGCCAAAGATACAGTTCCCAGGCGTCGCAATAGTCTTCATTATCAAAAATACACCCGTATAGCATGAAAAATGCGATATTCGACATTTCCAATCGTTCTGCATCGGCAACAGCTAAAGCTTCAGTTCCGAGGCGTCGCAATAGTCCTTCTTATTGAAAATTCGGTCGTAGAGCTTGAATAACGCGATATTCGACATTTCCAATCGAACTGCATCGACAACAGCCAAAGATACAGTTCCCAGGCGTCGCAATAGTGATTATTGAAAATTCACTCGTACAGCTTGGAAAACGCGATATTCGACATTTCCAATCGATCTGCATCGACAACAGCTAAAGATTCAGTTCCCAGGCGTCGCAATAACCCTTCTTATTGAAAATTCACTCGTTGAGCTTGGAAACCTCGATATTCGACATCTCCAATCGACCTGCATCGACAACAGCTAATGTGTCAGTTCCCAGGCGTCGCAATAGTCCTTATTGAAAATTCACTCGTAGAGCTTGGAAAACGCGATATTCGACACTACCAATCGATCTGCATCGACAACAGCTTAAGATTCAGTTCCCAGGCGACGCAATAGTCCTTATTATCAAAAATACACCCGTATAGAATGGAAAATGCGATATTCGACATTTCCAATCGTTCTGCATCGACAACAGCTAGTGATTCAGTTCCCAGGCGTCGCAATAGTCTTTATTATCAAAAATACACCCGTATAGCATGGAAAATGCGATATTCGACATTTCCAGTCGATCTGCATCGACAACAGCTAAAGATTCAGTTCCCAGGCGTCGGAATAGTGATTATTGAAAATTCACTCGTACAGCTTGGCAAACACAATATTCGACATTTCCAATCGATCTGCATCAACAACAGCTAAAGATTCAGTTCCCAGGCGTCGCAATAGTGATTATTGAAAATTCACTCGTACAGCTTGGAAAACGCGATATTCGACATTTCCAATCGATCTGCATCGACAACAGCTAAAGATTCAGTTCCCAGGCGTCGCAATAACCCTTCTTATTGAAAATTCACTCGTTGAGCTTGGAAACCTCGATATTCGACATCTCAAATCGACCTCCATCGACAACAGCTAATGTGTCAGTTCCCAGGCGTCGCAATAGTCCTTATTGAAAATTCACTCGTAGAGCTTGGAAAACGCGATATTCGACACTACCAATCGATCTGCATCGACAACAGCTTAAGATTCAGTTCCCAGGCGACGCAATAGTCCTTATTATCAAAAATACACCCGTATAGAATGGAAAATGCGATATTCGACATTTCCAATCGTTCTGCATCGACAACAGCTAAAGATTCAGTTCCCAGGCGTCGCAATAGCCCTTCTTATTGAAAATTCACTCGTTGAGCTTGGAAACCTCGATATTCGACATCTCCAATCGACCTGCATCTACAACAGCTAGTGATACAGTGGATCTGCATCGACAACAGCTTAAGATTCAGTCGTTCTGCATCGACAACAGCTAAAGATTCAGTTCCGAGGCGTCGCAATAGTCCTTCTTATTGAAAATTCGCTCGTAGAGCTTGAATAACGCGATATTCGACATTTCCAATCGAACTGCATCGACAACAGCTTAAGATTCAGTTCCCAGGCGTCGCAATAGTCCTTATTATCAAAAATACACCCGTATAGAATGGAAAATGCGATATTCGACATTTCCAATCGTTCTGCATCGACAACAGCTAAAGATTCAGTTCCCAGGCGTCGCAATAACCCTTCTTATTGAAAATTCACTCGTTGAGCTTGGAAACCTCGATATTCGACATCTCCAATCGACCTGCATCGACAACAGCTAATGTGTCAGTTCCCAGGCGTCGCAATAGTCCTTATTGAAAATTCACTCGTAGAGCTTGGAAAACGCGATATTCGACATTTCCAATCGAACTGCATCGACAAGAGCCAAAGATACAGTTCCCAGGCGTCGCAATAGTCTTCATTATCAAAAATACACCCGTATAGCATGGAAAATGCGATATTCGACATTTCCAATCGTTCTGCATCGGCAACAGCTAAAGCTTCAGTTCCGAGGCGTCGCAATAGTCCTTCTTATTGAAAATTCGCTCGTAGAGCTTGAATAACGCGATATTCGACATTTCCAATCGAACTGCATCGACAACAGCCAAAGATACAGTTCCCAGGTGTCGCAATAGTGATTATTGAAAATTCACTCGTACAGCTTGAAGAACGCGATATTCGACATTTCCAATCGATCTGCATCATCAACAGCTAAAGATTCAGTTCCCAGGCGTCGCAATAGTGATTATTGAAAATTCACTCGTAGAGCTTGGAAAACGCGATATTCGACACTTCCAATCGATCTGCATCGACAACAGCTTAAGATTCAGTTCCCAGGCGACGCAATAGTCCTTATTATCAAAAATACACCCGTATAGAATGGAAAATGCGATATTCGACATTTCCAATCGTTCTGCATCGACAACAGCTAAAGATTCAGTTCCCTGGCGTCGCAATAGCCCTTCTTATTGAAAATTCACTCGTTGAGCTTGGAAACCTCGATATTCGACATCTCCAATCGACCTGCATCGACAACAGCTAGTGATACAGTGGATCTGCATCGACAACAGCTTAAGATTCAGTCGTTCTGCATCGACAACAGCTAAAGATTCAGTTCCGAGGCGTCGCAATAGTCCTTCTTATTGAAAATTCGCTCGTAGAGCTTGAATAACGCGATATTCGACATTTCCAATCGAACTACATCGACAACAGCCAAAGATTCAGTTCCCAGGCGTCGCAATAGTGTTATTGAAAATTCACTCGTACAGCTTGGCAAACGCGATATTCGACATTTCCAATCGATCTGCATCAACAACAGCTACAGATTCAGTTCCCAGGCGTCGCAATAGTGATTATTGAAAATTCACTCGTACAGCTTGGAAAACGCGATATTCGACATTTCCAATCGATCTGCATCGACAACAGCTAAAGATTCAGTTCCCAGGCGTCGCAATAGTCCTTCTTATTGAAAATTCGCTCGTAGAGCTTGAAAAACGCGATATTCGACATTTCCAATCGATCTGCATCGACAACAGCTAAAGATTCAGTTCCCAGGCGTCGCAATAGCCCTTCTTATTGAAAATTCACTCGTTGAGCTTGGAAACCTCGATATTCGACATCTCCAATCGACCTGCATCGACAACAGCTAATGTGTCAGTTCCCAGGCGTCGCAATAGTCCTTATTGAAAATTCACTCGTAGAGCTTGGAAAACGCGATATTCGACACTACCAATCGATCTGCATCGACAACAGCTTAAGATTCAGTTCCCAGGCGACGCAATAGTCCTTATTATCAAAAATACACCCGTATAGAATGGAAAATGCGATATTCGACATTTCCAATCGTTCTGCATCGACAACAGCTAGTGATTCAGTTCCCAGGCGTCGCAATAGTCTTTATTATCAAAAATACACCCGTATAGCATGGAAAATGCGATATTCGACATTTCCAGTCGATCTGCATCGACAACAGCTAAAGATTCAGTTCCCAGGCGTCGGAATAGTGATTATTGAAAATTCACTCGTACAGCTTGGCAAACGCGATATTCGACATTTCCAATCGATCTGCATCAACAACAGCTAAAGATTCAGTTCCCAGGCGTCGCAATAGTGATTATTGAAAATTCACTCGTACAGCTTGGAAAACGCGATATTCGACATTTCCAATCGATCTGCATCGACAACAGCTAAAGATTCAGTTCCCAGGCGTCGCAATAACCCTTCTTATTGAAAATTCACTCGTTGAGCTTGGAAACCTCGATATTCGACATCTCAAATCGACCTCCATCGACAACAGCTAATGTGTCAGTTCCCAGGCGTCGCAATAGTCCTTATTGAAAATTCACTCGTAGAGCTTGGAAAACGCGATATTCGACACTACCAATCGATCTGCATCGACAACAGCTTAAGATTCAGTTCCCAGGCGACGCAATAGTCCTTATTATCAAAAATACACCCGTATAGAATGGAAAATGCGATATTCGACATTTCCAATCGTTCTGCATCGACAACAGCTAAAGATTCAGTTCCCAGGCGTCGCAATAGCCCTTCTTATTGAAAATTCACTCGTTGAGCTTGGAAACCTCGATATTCGACATCTCCAATCGACCTGCATCTACAACAGCTAGTGATACAGTGGATCTGCATCGACAACAGCTTAAGATTCAGTCGTTCTGCATCGACAACAGCTAAAGATTCAGTTCCGAGGCGTCGCAATAGTCCTTCTTATTGAAAATTCGCTCGTAGAGCTTGAATAACGCGATATTCGACATTTCCAATCGAACTGCATCGACAACAGCTTAAGATTCAGTTCCCAGGCGTCGCAATAGTCCTTATTATCAAAAATACACCCGTATAGAATGGAAAATGCGATATTCGACATTTCCAATCGTTCTGCATCGACAACAGCTAAAGATTCAGTTCCCAGGCGTCGCAATAACCCTTCTTATTGAAAATTCACTCGTTGAGCTTGGAAACCTCGATATTCGACATCTCCAATCGACCTGCATCGACAACAGCTAATGTGTCAGTTCCCAGGCGTCGCAATAGTCCTTATTGAAAATTCACTCGTAGAGCTTGGAAAACGCGATATTCGACATTTCCAATCGAACTGCATCGACAAGAGCCAAAGATACAGTTCCCAGGCGTCGCAATAGTCTTCATTATCAAAAATACACCCGTATAGCATGGAAAATGCGATATTCGACATTTCCAATCGTTCTGCATCGGCAACAGCTAAAGCTTCAGTTCCGAGGCGTCGCAATAGTCCTTCTTATTGAAAATTCGCTCGTAGAGCTTGAATAACGCGATATTCGACATTTCCAATCGAACTGCATCGACAACAGCCAAAGATACAGTTCCCAGGTGTCGCAATAGTGATTATTGAAAATTCACTCGTACAGCTTGAAGAACGCGATATTCGACATTTCCAATCGATCTGCATCATCAACAGCTAAAGATTCAGTTCCCAGGCGTCGCAATAGTGATTATTGAAAATTCACTCGTAGAGCTTGGAAAACGCGATATTCGACACTTCCAATCGATCTGCATCGACAACAGCTTAAGATTCAGTTCCCAGGCGACGCAATAGTCCTTATTATCAAAAATACACCCGTATAGAATGGAAAATGCGATATTCGACATTTCCAATCGTTCTGCATCGACAACAGCTAAAGATTCAGTTCCCAGGCGTCGCAATAACCCTTCTTATTGAAAATTCACTCGATGAGCTTGGAAACCTCGATATTCGACATCTCCAATCGACCTGCATCGACAACAGCTAATGTGTCAGTTCCCAGGCGTCGCAATAGTCCTTATTGAAAATTCACTCGTAGAGCTTGGAAAACGCGATATTCGACACTTCCAATCGATCTGCATCGACAACAGCTTAAGATTCAGTTCCCAGGCGACGCAATAGTCCTTATTATCAAAAATACACCCGTATAGAATGGAAAATGCGATATTCGACATTTCCAATCGATCTGCATCATCAACAGCTAAAGATTCAGTTCCCTGGCGTCGCAATAGCCCTTCTTATTGAAAATTCACTCGTTGAGCTTGGAAACCTCGATATTCGACATCTCCAATCGACCTGCATCGACAACAGCTAGTGATACAGTGGATCTGCATCGACAACAGCTTAAGATTCAGTCGTTCTGCATCGACAACAGCTAAAGATTCAGTTCCGAGGCGTCGCAATAGTCCTTCTTATTGAAAATTCGCTCGTAGAGCTTGAATAACGCGATATTCGACATTTCCAATCGAACTACATCGACAACAGCCAAAGATTCAGTTCCCAGGCGTCGCAATAGTGTTATTGAAAATTCACTCGTACAGCTTGGCAAACGCGATATTCGACATTTCCAATCGATCTGCATCAACAACAGCTACAGATTCAGTTCCCAGGCGTCGCAATAGTGATTATTGAAAATTCACTCGTACAGCTTGGAAAACGCGATATTCGACATTTCCAATCGATCTGCATCGACAACAGCTAAAGATTCAGTTCCCAGGCGTCGCAATAGTCCTTCTTATTGAAAATTCGCTCGTAGAGCTTGAAAAACGCGATATTCGACATTTCCAATCGATCTGCATCGACAACAGCTAAAGATTCAGTTCCCAGGCGTCGCAATAGCCCTTCTTATTGAAAATTCACTCGTTGAGCTTGGAAACCTCGATATTCGACATCTCCAATCGACCTGCATCGACAACAGCTAGTGATACAGTTCCCAGGGGTCGCAATAGTCTTTATTATCAAAAATACACCCGTATAGCATGGAAAATGCGATATTCGACATTTCGAATCGTTCTGCATCGACAACAGCTAAAGATTCAGTTCCGAGGCGTCGCAATAGTCCTTCTTATTGAAAATTCGCTCGTAGAGCTTGAATAACGCGATATTCGACATTTCCAATCGAACTGCATCGACAACAGCCAAAGATACAGTTCCCAGGCGTCGCAATAGTGATTATTGAAAATCCACTCGTACAGCTTGGAAAACGCGATATTCGACATTTCCAATCGATCTGCATCATCAACAGCTAAAGATTCAGTTCCCTGGCGTCGCAATAGCCCTTCTTATTGAAAATTCACTCGTTGAGCTTGGAAACCTCGATATTCGACATCTCCAATCGACCTGCATCGACAACAGCTAGTGATACAGTGGATCTGCATCGACAACAGCTTAAGATTCAGTCGTTCTGCATCGACAACAGCTAAAGATTCAGTTCCCAGGCGTCGCAATAGTCTTCATTATCAAAAATACACCCGTATAGCATGGAAAATGCGATATTCGACATTTCCAATCGTTCTGCATCGACAACAGCTAAAGCTTCAGTTCCGAGGCGTCGCAATAGTCCTTCTTATTGAAAATTCACTCGTTGAGCTTGGAAACCTCGATATTCGAAATCTCCAATCGGCCTGCATCGACAACAGCTAGTGATTCAGTTCCCAGGCGTCGCAATAGTCTTTATTATCAAAAATACACCCGTATAGCATGGAAAATGCGATATTCGACATTTCCAGTCGATCTGCATCGACAACAGCTAAAGATTCAGTTCCCAGGCGTCGGAATAGTGATTATTGAAAATTCACTCGTACAGCTTGGCAAACGCGATATTCGACATTTCCAATCGATCTGCATCAACAACAGCTAAAGATTCAGTTCCCAGACGTCGCAATAGTGATTATTGAAAATTCACTCGTACAGCTTGGAAAACGCGATATTCGACATTTCCAATCGATCTGCATCGACAACAGCTAAAGATTCAGTTCCCAGGCGTCGCAATAACCCTTCTTATTGAAAATTCACTCGTTGAGCTTGGAAACCTCGATATTCGACATCTCCAATCGACCTGCATCGACAACAGCTAATGTGTCAGTTCCCAGGCGTCGCAATAGTCCTTATTGAAAATTCACTCGTAGAGCTTGGAAAACGCGATATTCGACACTACCAATCGATCTGCATCGACAACAGCTTAAGATTCAGTTCCCAGGCGACGCAATAGTCCTTATTATCAAAAATACACCCGTATAGAATGGAAAATGCGATATTCGACATTTCCAATCGTTCTGCATCGACAACAGCTAAAGATTCAGTTCCCAGGCGTCGCAATAGCCCTTCTTATTGAAAATTCACTCCTACAGCTTGGCAAACGCGATATTCGACATTTCCAATCGATCTGCATCAACAACAGCTAAAGATTCAGTTCCCAGGCGACGCAATAGTGATTATTGAAAATTCAATCGTACAGCTTGGAAAACGCGATATTCGACATTTCCAATCGATCTGCATCGACAACAGCTAAAGATTCAGTTCCCAGGCGTCGCAATAACCCTTCTTATTGAAAATTCACTCGTTGAGCTTGGAAACCTCGATATTCGACATCTCCAATCGACCTGCATCGACAACAGCTAATGTGTCAGTTCCCAGGCGTCGCAATAGTCCTTATTGAAAATTCACTCGTACAGCTTGGAAAACGCGATATTCGACATTTCCAATCGATCTGCATCGACAACAGCTAAAGATTCAGTTCCCAGGCGTCGCAATAGTCCTTCTTATTGAAAATTCGCTCTAGAGCTTGAAAAACGCGATATTCGACATTTCCAATCGATCTGCATCGACAACAGCTAAAGATTCAGTTCGCAGGCGTCGCAATAGTCCTTCTTATTGAAAATTCGCTCTAGAGCTTGAAAAACGCGATATTCGACATTTCCAATCGATCTGCATCGACAACAGCTAAAGATTCAGTTCCCAGGCGTCGCAATAGCCCTTCTTATTGAAAATTCACTCGTTGAGCTTGGAAACCTCGATATTCGACATCTCCAATCGACCTGCATCGACAACAGCTAGTGATACAGTTCCCAGGCGTCGCAATAGTCTTTATTATCAAAAATACACCCGTATAGCATGGAAAATGCGATATTCGACATTTCCAATCGTTCTGCATCGACAACAGCTAAAGATTCAGTTCCGAGGCGTCGCAATAGTCCTTCTTATTGAAAATTCGCTCGTAGAGCTTGAATAACGCGATATTCAACATTTCCAATCGAACTGCATCGACAACAGCCAAAGATACAGTTCCCAGGCGTCGCAATAGTCCTTATTGAGAATTCACTCATAGAGCTTGGAAAACGCGATATTCGACATTTCCAATCGATCTGCAACAACAACAGCTAAAGATTCAGTTCCCAGGTGTCGCAATAGTGTTATTGAAAATTCACTCGTAGAGCTTGGAAAACGCGATATTCGACACTTCCAATCGATCTGCATCGACAACAGCTTAAGATTCAGTTCCCAGGCGACGCAATAGTCCTTATTATCAAAAATACACCCGTATAGAATGGAAAATGCGATATTCGACATTTCCAATCGATCTGCATCATCAACACCTAAGGTTTCAGTTCCCTCGCGTCGCAATAGCCCTTCTTATTGAAAATTCACTCGTTGAGCTTGGAAACCTCGATATTCGACATCTCCAATCGACCTGCATCGACAACAGCTAGTGATACAGTGGATCTGCATCGACAACAGCTTAAGATTCAGTCGTTCTGCATCGACAACAGCTAAAGATTCAGTTCCGAGGCGTCGCAATAGTCCTTCTTATTGAAAATTCGCTCGTAGAGCTTGAATAACGCGATATTCGACATTTCCAATCGAACTGCATCGACAACAGCCAAAGATTCAGTTCCCAGGCGTCGCAATAGTGTTATTGAAAATTCACTCGTACAGCTTGGCAAACGCGATATTCGACATTTCCAATCGATCTGCATCAACAACAACTACAGATTCAGTTCCCAGGCGTCGCAATAGTGATTATTGAAAATTCACTCGTACAGCTTGGAAAACGCGATATTCGACATTTCCAATTGATCTGCATCGACAACAGCTAAAAATTCAGTTCCCAGGCGTCGCAATAGTCCTTCTTATTGAAAATTCGCTCGTAGAGCTTGAAAAACGCGATATTCGACATTTCCAATTGATCTGCATCGACAACAGCTAAAAATTCAGTTCCCAGGCGTCGCAATAGCCCTTCTTATTGAAAATTCACTCGTTGAGCTTGGAAACCTCGATATTCGACATCTCCAATCGACCTGCATCGACAACAGCTAGTGATACAGTTCCCAGGCGTCGCAATAGTCTTTATTATCAAAAATACACCCGTATAGCATGGAAAATGCGATATTGGACATTTCCAATCGAACTGCATCGACAACAGCCAAAGATACAGTTCCCAGTCGTCGCAATAGTGATTATAGAAAATCCACTCGTACAGCTTGGAAAACGCGATATTCGACATTTCCAATCGATCTGCATCATCAACAGCTAAAGATTCAGTTCCCAGGCGTCGCAATAGCCCTTCTTATTGAAAATTTACTCGTTGAGCTTGGAAACCTCGATATTCCACATCTCCAATCGACCTGCATCGACAACAGCTAGTGATACAGTGGATCTGCATCGACAACAGCTTAAGATTCAGTCGTTCTGCATCGACAACAGCTAAAGATTCAGTTCCGAGGCGTCGCAATAGTCCTTCTTATTGAAAATTCGCTCGTACAGCTTGAAAAACGCGATATTCGACATTTCCAATCGAACTGCATCGACAACAGCCAAAGATACAGTTCCCAGGCGTCGCAATAGTCCTTATTGAAAATTCACTCATAGAGCTTGGAAAACGCGATATTCGACATTTCCAATCGATCTGCATCATCAACAGCTAAAGATTCAGTTCCCAGGCGTCGCAATAGTCCTTCTTATTGAAAATTCGCTCGTAGAGCTTGAAAAACGCGATATTCGACATTTCCAATCGAACTGCATCGACAAGAGCCAAAGATACAGTTCCCAGGCGTCGCAATAGTCTTCATTATCAAAAATACACCCGTATAGCATGGAAAATGCGATATTCGACATTTCCAATCGTTCTGCATCGACAACAGCTAAAGCTTCAGTTCCGAGGCGTCGCAATAGTCCTTCTTATTGAAAATTCGCTCGTAGAGCTTGAATAACGCGATATTCGACATTTCCAATCGAACTGCATCGACAACAGCCAAAGATACAGTTCCCAGGCGTCGCAATAGTGATTATTGAAAATTCACTCGTACAGCTTGAAGAACGCGATATTCGACATTTCCAATCGATCTGCATCATCAACAGCTAATGATTCAGTTCCCTGGCGTCGCAATAGCCCTTCTTATTGAAAATTCACTCGTTGAGCTTGGAAACCTCGATATTCGACATCTCCAATCGGCCTGCATCGACAACAGCTAGTGATTCAGTTCCCAGGCGTCGCAATAGTCTTTATTATCAAAAATACACCCGTATAGCAGGGAAAATGCGATATTCGACATTTCCAGTCGATCTGCATCGACAACAGCTAAAGATTCAGTTCCCAGGCGTCGGAATAGTGATTATTGAAAATTCACTCGTACAGCTTGGCAAACGCGATATTCGACATTTCCAATCGATCTGCATCAACAACAGCTAAAGATTCAGTTCCCAGGCGACGCAATAGTGATTATTGAAAATTCACTCGTACAGCTTGGAAAACGCGATATTCGACATTTCCAATCGATCTGCATCGACAACAGCTAAAGATTCAGTTCCCAGGCGTCGCAATAACCCTTCTTATTGAAAATTCACTCGTTGAGCTTGGAAACCTCGATATTCGACATCTCCAATCGACCTGCATCGACAACAGCTAATGTGTCAGTTCCCAGGCGTCGCAATAGTCCTTATTGAAAATTCACTCGTAGAGCTTGGAAAACGCGATATTCGACACTTCCAATCGATCTGCATCGACAACAGCTTAAGATTCAGTTCCCAGGCGACGCAATAGTCCTTATTATCAAAAATACACCCGTATAGAATGGAAAATGCGATATTCGACATTTCCAATCGTTCTGCATCGACAACAGCTAAAGCTTCAGTTCCGAGGCGTCGCAATAGTCCTTCTTATTGAAAATTCACTCGTTGAGCTTGGAAACCTCGATATTCGAAATCTCCAATCGGCCTGCATCGACAACAGCTAGTGATACAGTTCCCAGGCGTCGCAATAGTCCTTATTGAGAATTCACTCATAGAGCTTGGAAAACGCGATATTCGACATTTCCAATCGATCTGCAACAACAACAGCTAAAGATTCAGTTCCCAGGTGTCGCAATAGTGTTATTGAAAATTCACTCGTAGAGCTTGGAAAACGCGATATTCGACACTTCCAATCGATCTGCATCGACAACAGCTTAAGATTCAGTTCCCAGGCGACGCAATAGTCCTTATTATCAAAAATACACCCGTATAGAATGGAAAATGCGATATTCGACATTTCCAATCGATCTGCATCATCAACACCTAAGGTTTCAGTTCCCTCGCGTCGCAATAGCCCTTCTTATTGAAAATTCACTCGTTGAGCTTGGAAACCTCGATATTCGACATCTCCAATCGACCTGCATCGACAACAGCTAGTGATACAGTGGATCTGCATCGACAACAGCTTAAGATTCAGTCGTTCTGCATCGACAACAGCTAAAGATTCAGTTCCGAGGCGTCGCAATAGTCCTTCTTATTGAAAATTCGCTCGTAGAGCTTGAATAACGCGATATTCGACATTTCCAATCGAACTGCATCGACAACAGCCAAAGATTCAGTTCCCAGGCGTCGCAATAGTGTTATTGAAAATTCACTCGTACAGCTTGGCAAACGCGATATTCGACATTTCCAATCGATCTGCATCAACAACAACTACAGATTCAGTTCCCAGGCGTCGCAATAGTGATTATTGAAAATTCACTCGTACAGCTTGGAAAACGCGATATTCGACATTTCCAATTGATCTGCATCGACAACAGGTAAAAATTCAGTTCCCAGGCGTCGCAATAGTCCTTCTTATTGAAAATTCGCTCGTAGAGCTTGAAAAACGCGATATTCGACATTTCCAATCGATCTGCATCGACAACAGCTAAAGGTTCAGTTCCCAGGCGTCGCAATAGCCCTTCTTATTGAAAATTCACTCGTTGAGCTTGGAAACCTCGATATTCGACATCTCCAATCGACCTGCATCGACAACAGCTAGTGATACAGTTCCCAGGCGTCGCAATAGTCTTTATTATCAAAAATACACCCGTATAGCATGGAAAATGCGATATTGGACATTTCCAATCGAACTGCATCGACAACAGCCAAAGATACAGTTCCCAGTCGTCGCAATAGTGATTATAGAAAATCCACTCGTACAGCTTGGAAAACGCGATATTCGACATTTCCAATCGATCTGCATCATCAACAGCTAAAGATTCAGTTCCCAGGCGTCGCAATAGCCCTTCTTATTGAAAATTTACTCGTTGAGCTTGGAAACCTCGATATTCCACATCTCCAATCGACCTGCATCGACAACAGCTAGTGATACAGTGGATCTGCATCGACAACAGCTTAAGATTCAGTCGTTCTGCATCGACAACAGCTAAAGATTCAGTTCCGAGGCGTCGCAATAGTCCTTCTTATTGAAAATTCGCTCGTACAGCTTGAAAAACGCGATATTCGACATTTCCAATCGAACTGCATCGACAACAGCCAAAGATACAGTTCCCAGGCGTCGCAATAGTCCTTATTGAAAATTCACTCATAGAGCTTGGAAAACGCGATATTCGACATTTCCAATCGATCTGCATCATCAACAGCTAAAGATTCAGTTCCCAGGCGTCGCAATAGTCCTTCTTATTGAAAATTCGCTCGTAGAGCTTGAAAAACGCGATATTCGACATTTCCAATCGAACTGCATCGACAAGAGCCAAAGATACAGTTCCCAGGCGTCACAATAGTCTTCATTATCAAAAATACACCCGTATAGCATGGAAAATGCGATATTCGACATTTCCAATCGTTCTGCATCGACAACAGCTAAAGCTTCAGTTCCGAGGCGTCGCAATAGTCCTTCTTATTGAAAATTCGCTCGTAGAGCTTGAATAACGCGATATTCGACATTTCCAATCGAACTGCATCGACAACAGCCAAAGATACAGTTCCCAGGCGTCGCAATAGTGATTATTGAAAATTCACTCGTACAGCTTGAAGAACGCGATATTCGACATTTCCAATCGATCTGCATCATCAACAGCTAATGATTCAGTTCCCTGGCGTCGCAATAGCCCTTCTTATTGAAAATTCACTCGTTGAGCTTGGAAACCTCGATATTCGACATCTCCAATCGGCCTGCATCGACAACAGCTAGTGATTCAGTTCCCAGGCGTCGCAATAGTCTTTATTATCAAAAATACACCCGTATAGCAGGGAAAATGCGATATTCGACATTTCCAGTCGATCTGCATCGACAACAGCTAAAGATTCAGTTCCCAGGCGTCGGAATAGTGATTATTGAAAATTCACTCGTACAGCTTGGCAAACGCGATATTCGACATTTCCAATCGATCTGCATCAACAACAGCTAAAGATTCAGTTCCCAGGCGACGCAATAGTGATTATTGAAAATTCACTCGTACAGCTTGGAAAACGCGATATTCGACATTTCCAATCGATCTGCATCGACAACAGCTAAAGATTCAGTTCCCAGGCGTCGCAATAACCCTTCTTATTGAAAATTCACTCGTTGAGCTTGGAAACCTCGATATTCGACATCTCCAATCGACCTGCATCGACAACAGCTAATGTGTCAGTTCCCAGGCGTCGCAATAGTCCTTATTGAAAATTCACTCGTAGAGCTTGGAAAACGCGATATTCGACACTTCCAATCGATCTGCATCGACAACAGCTTAAGATTCAGTTCCCAGGCGACGCAATAGTCCTTATTATCAAAAATACACCCGTATAGAATGGAAAATGCGATATTCGACATTTCCAATCGTTCTGCATCGACAACAGCTAAAGATTCAGTTTCCAGGCGTCGCAATAACCCTTCTTATTGAAAATTCACTCGTTGAGCTTGGAAACCTCGATATTCGACATCTCCAATCGACCTGCATCGACAACAGCTAATGTGCCAGTTCCCAGGCGTCGCAATAGTCCTTATTGAAAATTCACTCGTAGAGCTTGGAAAACGCGATATTCGACACTTCCAATCGATCTGCATCGACAACAGCTTAAGATTCAGTTCCCAGGCGACGCAATAGTCCTTATTATCAAAAATACACCCGTATAGAATGGAAAATGCGATATTCGACATTTCCAATCGATCTGCATCATCAACAGCTAAAGATTCAGTTCCCTGGCGTCGCAATAGCCCTTCTTATTGAAAATTCACTCGTTGAGCTTGGAAACCTCGATATTCGACATCTCCAATCGACCTGCATCGACAACAGCTTAAGATTCAGTCGTTCTGCATCGACAACAGCTAAAGATTCAGTTCCGAGGCGTCGCAATAGTCCTTCTTATTGAAAATTCGCTCGTACAGCTTGAAAAACGCGATATTCGACATTTCCAATCGAACTGCATCGACAACAGCCAAAGATACAGTTCCCAGTCGTCGCAATAGTGATTATAGAAAATCCACTCGTACAGCTTGGAAAACGCGATATTCGACATTTCCAATCGATCTGCATCATCAACAGCTAAAGATTCAGTTCCCAGGCGTCGCAATAGCCCTTCTTATTGAAAATTTACTCGTTGAGCTTGGAAACCTCGATATTCGACATCTCCAATCGACCTGCATCGACAACAGCTAGTGATACAGTGGATCTGCATCGACAACAGCTTAAGATTCAGTCGTTCTGCATCGACAACAGCTAAAGATTCAGTTCCGAGGCGTCGCAATAGTCCTTCTTATTGAAAATTCGCTCGTACAGCTTGAAAAACGCGATATTCGACATTTCCAATCGAACTGCATCGACAACAGCCAAAGATACAGTTCCCAGGCGTCGCAATAGTCCTTATTGAAAATTCACTCATAGAGCTTGGAAAACGCGATATTCGACATTTCCAATCGATCTGCATCATCAACAGCTAAAGATTCAGTTCCCAGGCGTCGCAATAGTCCTTCTTATTGAAAATTCGCTCGTAGAGCTTGAAAAACGCGATATTCGACATTTCCAATCGAACTGCATCGACAAGAGCCAAAGATACAGTTCCCAGGCGTCGCAATAGTCTTCATTATCAAAAATACACCCGTATAGCATGGAAAATGCGATATTCGACATTTCCAATCGTTCTGCATCGACAACAGCTAAAGCTTCAGTTCCGAGGCGTCGCAATAGTCCTTCTTATTGAAAATTCACTCGTTGA
This sequence comes from Nomada ferruginata, assembly GCA_963583965.1. Taxonomy (NCBI): domain Eukaryota; kingdom Metazoa; phylum Arthropoda; class Insecta; order Hymenoptera; family Apidae; genus Nomada; species Nomada ferruginata. Next base: position 5,826,605 of record OY757218.1, read on the forward strand.
GCTTGGAAACCTCGATATTCGACATCTCCAATCGGCCTGCATCGACAACAGCTAGTGATTCAGTTCCCAGGCGTCGCAATAGTCTTTATTATCAAAAATACACCCGTATAGCATGGAAAATGCGATATTCGACATTTCCAGTCGATCTGCATCGACAACAGCTAAAGATTCAGTTCCCAGGCGTCGGAATAGTGATTATTGAAAATTCACTCGTACAGCTTGGCAAACGCGATATTCGACATTTCCAATCGATCTGCATCAACAACAGCTAAAGATTCAGTTCCCAGGCGACGCAATAGTGATTATTGAAAATTCACTCGTACAGCTTGGAAAACGCGATATTCGACATTTCCAATCGATCTGCATCGACAACAGCTAAAGATTCAGTTCCCAGGCGTCGCAATAACCGTTCTTATTGAAAATTCACTCGTTGAGCTTGGAAACCTCGATATTCGACATCTCCAATCGACCTGCATCGACAACAGCTAATGTGTCAGTTCCCAGGCGTCGCAATAGTCCTTATTGAAAATTCACTCGTAGAGCTTGGAAAACGCGATATTCGACACTTCCAATCGATCTGCATCGACAACAGCTTAAGATTCAGTTCCCAGGCGACGCAATAGTCCTTATTATCAAAAATACACCCGTATAGAATGGAAAATGCGATATTCGACATTTCCAATCGATCTGCATCATCAACAGCTAAAGATTCAGTTCCCTGGCGTCGCAATAGCCCTTCTTATTGAAAATTCACTCGTTGAGCTTGGAAACCTCGATATTCGACATCTCCAATCGACCTGCATCGACAACAGCTAGTGATACAGTGGATCTGCATCGACAACAGCTTAAGATTCAGTCGTTCTGCATCGACAACAGCTAAAGATTCAGTTCCGAGGCGTCGCAATAGTCCTTCTTATTGACAATTCGCTCGTAGAGCTTGAATAACGCGATATTCGACATTTCCAATCGAACTGCATCAACAACAGCTACAGATTCAGTTCCCAGGCGTCGCAATAGTGATTATTGAAAATTCACTCGTACAGCTTGGAAAACGCGATATTCGACATTTCCAATCGATCTGCATCAACAACAACTACAGATTCAGTTCCCAGGCGTCGCAATAGTGATTATTGAAAATTCACTCGTACAGCTTGGAAAACGCGATATTCGACATTTCCAATTGATCTGCATCGACAACAGGTAAAAATTCAGTTCCCAGGCGTCGCAATAGTCCTTCTTATTGAAAATTCGCTCGTAGAGCTTGAAAAACGCGATATTCGACATTTCCAATCGATCTGCATCGACAACAGCTAAAGGTTCAGTTCCCAGGCGTCGCAATAGCCCTTCTTATTGAAAATTCACTCGTTGAGCTTGGAAACCTCGATATTCGACATCTCCAATCGACCTGCATCGACAACAGCTAGTGATACAGTTCCCAGGCGTCGCAATAGTCTTTATTATCAAAAATACACCCGTATAGCATGGAAAATGCGATATTGGACATTTCCAATCGAACTGCATCGACAACAGCCAAAGATACAGTTCCCAGTCGTCGCAATAGTGATTATAGAAAATCCACTCGTACAGCTTGGAAAACGCGATATTCGACATTTCCAATCGATCTGCATCATCAACAGCTAAAGATTCAGTTCCCAGGCGTCGCAATAGCCCTTCTTATTGAAAATTTACTCGTTGAGCTTGGAAACCTCGATATTCCACATCTCCAATCGACCTGCATCGACAACAGCTAGTGATACAGTGGATCTGCATCGACAACAGCTTAAGATTCAGTCGTTCTGCATCGACAACAGCTAAAGATTCAGTTCCGAGGCGTCGCAATAGTCCTTCTTATTGAAAATTCGCTCGTACAGCTTGAAAAACGCGATATTCGACATTTCCAATCGAACTGCATCGACAACAGCCAAAGATACAGTTCCCAGGCGTCGCAATAGTCCTTATTGAAAATTCACTCATAGAGCTTGGAAAACGCGATATTCGACATTTCCAATCGATCTGCATCATCAACAGCTAAAGATTCAGTTCCCAGGCGTCGCAATAGTCCTTCTTATTGAAAATTCGCTCGTAGAGCTTGAAAAACGCGATATTCGACATTTCCAATCGAACTGCATCGACAAGAGCCAAAGATACAGTTCCCAGGCGTCGCAATAGTCTTCATTATCAAAAATACACCCGTATAGCATGGAAAATGCGATATTCGACATTTCCAATCGTTCTGCATCGACAACAGCTAAAGCTTCAGTTCCGAGGCGTCGCAATAGTCCTTCTTATTGAAAATTCGCTCGTAGAGCTTGAATAACGCGATATTCGACATTTCCAATCGAACTGCATCGACAACAGCCAAAGATACAGTTCCCAGGCGTCGCAATAGTGATTATTGAAAATTCACTCGTACAGCTTGAAGAACGCGATATTCGACATTTCCAATCGATCTGCATCATCAACAGCTAATGATTCAGTTCCCTGGCGTCGCAATAGCCCTTCTTATTGAAAATTCACTCGTTGAGCTTGGAAACCTCGATATTCGACATCTCCAATCGGCCTGCATCGACAACAGCTAGTGATTCAGTTCCCAGGCGTCGCAATAGTCTTTATTATCAAAAATACACCCGTATAGCAGGGAAAATGCGATATTCGACATTTCCAGTCGATCTGCATCGACAACAGCTAAAGATTCAGTTCCCAGGCGTCGGAATAGTGATTATTGAAAATTCACTCGTACAGCTTGGCAAACGCGATATTCGACATTTCCAATCGATCTGCATCAACAACAGCTAAAGATTCAGTTCCCAGGCGACGCAATAGTGATTATTGAAAATTCACTCGTACAGCTTGGAAAACGCGATATTCGACATTTCCAATCGATCTGCATCGACAACAGCTAAAGATTCAGTTCCCAGGCGTCGCAATAACCCTTCTTATTGAAAATTCACTCGTTGAGCTTGGAAACCTCGATATTCGACATCTCCAATCGACCTGCATCGACAACAGCTAATGTGTCAGTTCCCAGGCGTCGCAATAGTCCTTATTGAAAATTCACTCGTAGAGCTTGGAAAACGCGATATTCGACACTTCCAATCGATCTGCATCGACAACAGCTTAAGATTCAGTTCCCAGGCGACGCAATAGTCCTTATTATCAAAAATACACCCGTATAGAATGGAAAATGCGATATTCGACATTTCCAATCGTTCTGCATCGACAACAGCTAAAGATTCAGTTCCCAGGCGTCGCAATAACCCTTCTTATTGAAAATTCACTCGTTGAGCTTGGAAACCTCGATATTCGACATCTCCAATCGACCTGCATCGACAACAGCTAATGTGCCAGTTCCCAGGCGTCGCAATAGTCCTTATTGAAAATTCACTCGTAGAGCTTGGAAAACGCGATATTCGACACTTCCAATCGATCTGCATCGACAACAGCTTAAGATTCAGTTCCCAGGCGACGCAATAGTCCTTATTATCAAAAATACACCCGTATAGAATGGAAAATGCGATATTCGACATTTCCAATCGATCTGCATCATCAACAGCTAAAGATTCAGTTCCCTGGCGTCGCAATAGCCCTTCTTATTGAAAATTCACTCGTTGAGCTTGGAAACCTCGATATTCGACATCTCCAATCGACCTGCATCGACAACAGCTTAAGATTCAGTCGTTCTGCATCGACAACAGCTAAAGATTCAGTTCCGAGGCGTCGCAATAGTCCTTCTTATTGAAAATTCGCTCGTACAGCTTGAAAAACGCGATATTCGACATTTCCAATCGAACTGCATCGACAACAGCCAAAGATACAGTTCCCAGTCGTCGCAATAGTGATTATAGAAAATCCACTCGTACAGCTTGGAAAACGCGATATTCGACATTTCCAATCGATCTGCATCATCAACAGCTAAAGATTCAGTTCCCAGGCGTCGCAATAGCCCTTCTTATTGAAAATTTACTCGTTGAGCTTGGAAACCTCGATATTCGACATCTCCAATCGACCTGCATCGACAACAGCTAGTGATACAGTGGATCTGCATCGACAACAGCTTAAGATTCAGTCGTTCTGCATCGACAACAGCTAAAGATTCAGTTCCGAGGCGTCGCAATAGTCCTTCTTATTGAAAATTCGCTCGTACAGCTTGAAAAACGCGATATTCGACATTTCCAATCGAACTGCATCGACAACAGCCAAAGATACAGTTCCCAGGCGTCGCAATAGTCCTTATTGAAAATTCACTCATAGAGCTTGGAAAACGCGATATTCGACATTTCCAATCGATCTGCATCATCAACAGCTAAAGATTCAGTTCCCAGGCGTCGCAATAGTCCTTCTTATTGAAAATTCGCTCGTAGAGCTTGAAAAACGCGATATTCGACATTTCCAATCGAACTGCATCGACAAGAGCCAAAGATACAGTTCCCAGGCGTCGCAATAGTCTTCATTATCAAAAATACACCCGTATAGCATGGAAAATGCGATATTCGACATTTCCAATCGTTCTGCATCGACAACAGCTAAAGCTTCAGTTCCGAGGCGTCGCAATAGTCCTTCTTATTGAAAATTCACTCGTTGAGCTTGGAAACCTCGATATTCGACATCTCCAATCGGCCTGCATCGACAACAGCTAGTGATTCAGTTCCCAGGCGTCGCAATAGTCTTTATTATCAAAAATACACCCGTATAGCATGGAAAATGCGATATTCGACATTTCCAGTCGATCTGCATCGACAACAGCTAAAGATTCAGTTCCCAGGCGTCGGAATAGTGATTATTGAAAATTCACTCGTACAGCTTGGCAAACGCGATATTCGACATTTCCAATCGATCTGCATCAACAACAGCTAAAGATTCAGTTCCCAGGCGACGCAATAGTGATTATTGAAAATTCACTCGTACAGCTTGGAAAACGCGATATTCGACATTTCCAATCGATCTGCATCGACAACAGCTAAAGATTCAGTTCCCAGGCGTCGCAATAACCGTTCTTATTGAAAATTCACTCGTTGAGCTTGGAAACCTCGATATTCGACATCTCCAATCGACCTGCATCGACAACAGCTAATGTGTCAGTTCCCAGGCGTCGCAATAGTCCTTATTGAAAATTCACTCGTAGAGCTTGGAAAACGCGATATTCGACACTTCCAATCGATCTGCATCGACAACAGCTTAAGATTCAGTTCCCAGGCGACGCAATAGTCCTTATTATCAAAAATACACCCGTATAGAATGGAAAATGCGATATTCGACATTTCCAATCGATCTGCATCATCAACAGCTAAAGATTCAGTTCCCTGGCGTCGCAATAGCCCTTCTTATTGAAAATTCACTCGTTGAGCTTGGAAACCTCGATATTCGACATCTCCAATCGACCTGCATCGACAACAGCTAGTGATACAGTGGATCTGCATCGACAACAGCTTAAGATTCAGTCGTTCTGCATCGACAACAGCTAAAGATTCAGTTCCGAGGCGTCGCAATAGTCCTTCTTATTGACAATTCGCTCGTAGAGCTTGAATAACGCGATATTCGACATTTCCAATCGAACTGCATCAACAACAGCTACAGATTCAGTTCCCAGGCGTCGCAATAGTGATTATTGAAAATTCACTCGTACAGCTTGGAAAACGCGATATTCGACATTTCCAATCGATCTGCATCGACAACAGCTAAAGATTCAGTTCCCAGGCGTCGCAATAGTCCTTCTTATTGAAAATTCGCTCGTAGAGCTTGAAAAACGCGATATTCGACATTTCCAATCGATCTGCATCGACAACAGCTAAAGGTTCAGTTCCCAGGCGTCGCAATAGCCCTTCTTATTGAAAATTCACTCGTTGAGCTTGGAAACCTCGATATTCGACATCTCCAATCGACCTGCATCGACAACAGCTAGTGATACAGTTCCCAGGCGTCGCAATAGTCTTTATTATCAAAAATACACCCGTATAGCATGGAAAATGCGATATTGGACATTTCCAATCGAACTGCATCGACAACAGCCAAAGATACAGTTCCCAGTCGTCGCAATAGTGATTATAGAAAATCCACTCGTACAGCTTGGAAAACGCGATATTCGACATTTCCAATCGATCTGCATCATCAACAGCTAAAGATTCAGTTCCCAGGCGTCGCAATAGCCCTTCTTATTGAAAATTTACTCGTTGAGCTTGGAAACCTCGATATTCGACATCTCCAATCGACCTGCATCGACAACAGCTAGTGATACAGTGGATCTGCATCGACAACAGCTTAAGATTCAGTCGTTCTGCATCGACAACAGCTAAAGATTCAGTTCCGAGGCGTCGCAATAGTCCTTCTTATTGAAAATTCGCTCGTAGAGCTTGAATAAAGCGATATTCGACATTTCCAATCGAACTGCATCGACAACAGCCAAAGATACAGTTCCCAGTCGTCGCAATAGTGATTATAGAAAATCCACTCGTACAGCTTGGAAAACGCGATATTCGACATTTCCAATCGATCTGCATCATCAACAGCTAAAGATTCAGTTCCCTGGCGTCGCAATAGCCCTTCTTATTGAAAATTCACTCGTTGAGCTTGGAAACCTCGATATTCGACATCTCCAATCGACCTGCATCGACAACAGCTAGTGATACAGTGGATCTGCATCGACAACAGCTTAAGATTCAGTCGTTCTGCATCGACAACAGCTAAAGATTCAGTTCCGAGGCGTCGCAATAGTCCTTCTTATTGAAAATTCGCTCGTAGAGCTTGAAAAACGCGATATTCGACATTTCCAATCGAACTGCATCGACAACAGCCAAAGATACAGTTCCCAGGCGTCGCAATAGTCCTTATTGAAAATTCACTCATAGAGCCTGGAAAACGCGATATTCGACATTTCCAATCGATCTGCATCATCAACAGCTAAAGATTCAATTCCCAGGCGTCGCAATAGTCCTTCTTATTGAAAATTCGCTCGTAGAGCTTGAAAAACGCGATATTCGACATTTCCAATCGAACTGCATCGACAAGAGCCAAAGATACAGTTCCCAGGCGTCGCAATAGTCTTCATTATCAAAAATACACCCGTATAGCATGGAAAATGCGATATTCGACATTTCCAATCGTTCTGCATCGACAACAGCTAAAGCTTCAGTTCCGAGGCGTCGCAATAGTCCTTCTTATTGAAAATTCGCTCGTAGAGCTTGAATAACGCGATATTCGACATTTCCAATCGAACTGCATCGACAACAGCCAAAGATACAGTTCCCAGGCGTCGCAATAGTGATTATTGAAAATTCACTCGTACAGCTTGAAGAACGCGATATTCGACATTTCCAATCGATCTGCATCATCAACAGCTAATGATTCAGTTCCCTGGCGTCGCAATAGCCCTTCTTATTGAAAATTCACTCGTTGAGCTTGGAAACCTCGATATTCGACATCTCCAATCGGCCTGCATCGACAACAGCTAGTGATTCAGTTCCCAGGCGTCGCAATAGTCTTTATTATCAAAAATACACCCGTATAGCATGGAAAATGCGATATTCGACATTTCCAGTCGATCTGCATCGACAACAGCTAAAGATTCAGTTCCCAGGCGTCGGAATAGTGATAATTGAAAATTCACTCCTACAGCTTGGCAAACGCGATATTCGACATTTCCAATCGATCTGCATCAACAACAGCTAAAGATTCAGTTCCCAGGCGACGCAATAGTGATTATTGAAAATTCAATCGTACAGCTTGGAAAACGCGATATTCGACATTTCCAATCGATCTGCATCGACAACAGCTAAAGATTCAGTTCCCAGGCGTCGCAATAACCCTTCTTATTGAAAATTCACTCGTTGAGCTTGGAAACCTCGATATTCGACATCTCCAATCGACCTGCATCGACAACAGCTAATGTGTCAGTTCCCAGGCGTCGCAATAGTCCTTATTGAAAATTCACTCGTACAGCTTGGAAAACGCGATATTCGACATTTCCAATCGATCTGCATCGACAACAGCTAAAGATTCAGTTCCCAGGCGTCGCAATAGTCCTTCTTATTGAAAATTCGCTCTAGAGCTTGAAAAACGCGATATTCGACACTTCCAACCGATCTGAATCGACAACAGCTTAAGATTCAGTTCCCAGGCGACGCAATAGTCCTTATTATCAAAAATACACCCGTATAGAATGGAAAATGCGATATTCGACATTTCCAATCGTTCTGCATCGACAACAGCTAAAGATTCAGTTCCCAGGCGTCGCAATAACCCTTCTTATTGAAAATTCACTCCTTGAGCTTGGACACCTCGATATTCGACATCTCCAATCGACCTGCATCGACAACAGCTAATGTGTCAGTTCCCAGGCGTCGCAATAGTCCTTATTGAAAATTCACTCGTAGAGCTTGGAAAACGCGATATTCGACACTTCCAATCGATCTGCATCGACAACAGCTTAAGATTCAGTTCCCAGGCGACGCAATAGTCCTTATTATCAAAAATACACCCGTATAGAATGGAAAATGCGATATTCGACATTTCCAATCGATCTGCATCATCAACAGCTAAAGATTCAGTTCCCTGGCGTCGCAATAGCCCTTCTTATTGAAAATTCACTCGTTGAGCTTGGAAACCTCGATATTCGACATCTTCAATCGACCTGCATCGACAACAGCTAGTGATACAGTGGATCTGCATCGACAACAGCTTAAGATTCAGTCGTTCTGCATCGACAACAGCTAAAGATTCAGTTCCGAGGCGTCGCAATAGTCCTTCTTATTGAAAATTCGCTCGTAGAGCTTGAATAACGCGATATTCGACATTTCCAATCGAACTTCATCGACAACAGCCAAAGATTCAGTTCCCAGGCGTCGCAATAGTGTTATTGAAAATTCACTCGTACAGCTTGGCAAACGCGATATTCGACATTTCCAATCGATCTGCATCAACAACAGCTACAGATTCAGTTCCCAGGCGTCGCAATAGTGATTATTGAAAATTCACTCGTACAGCTTGGAAAACGCGATATTCGACATTTCCAATCGATCTGCATCGACAACAGCTAAAGATTCAGTTCCCAGGCGTCGCAATAGCCCTTCTTATTGAAAATTCACTCGTTGAGCTTGGAAACCTCGATATTCGACATCTCCAATCGACCTGCACCGACAACAGCTAGTGATACAGTTCCCAGGCGTCGCAATAGTCTTTATTATCAAAAATACACCCGTATAGCATGGAAAATGCGATATTCGACATTTCCAATCGTTCTGCATCGACAACAGCAAAAGATTCAGTTCCGAGGCGTCGCAATAGTCCTTCTTATTGAAAATTCGCTCGTAGAGCTTGAATAACGCGATATTCGACATTTCCAATCGAACTGCATCGACAACAGCCAAAGATACAGTTCCCAGGCGTCGCAATAGTCCTTATTGAGAATTCACTCATAGAGCTTGGAAAACGCGATATTCGACATTTCCAATCGATCTGCAACAACAACAGCTAAAGATTCAGTTCCCAGGTGTCGCAATAGTGTTATTGAAAATTCACTCGTACAGCTTGGCAAACGCGATATTCGACATTTTCAATCGATCTGCATCAACAACAGCTACAGATTCAGTTCCCAGGCGTCGCAATAGTGACTATTGAAAAATCACTCGTACAGCTTGGAAAACGCGATATTCGACATTTCCAATCGATCTGCATCGACAACAGCTAAAGATTCAGTCCCGAGGCGTCGCAATAGTCCTTCTTATTGAAAATTCGCTCGTAGAGCTTGAATAACGCGATATTCGACATTTCCAATCGAACTGCATCGACAACAGCCAAAGATACAGTTCCCAGGCGTCGCAATAGTCCTTATTGAGAATTCACTCATAGAGCTTGGAAAACGCGATATTCGACATTTCCAATCGATCTGCATCATCAACAGCTAAAGATTCAGTTCCCAGGCGTCGCAATAGTGATTATTGAAAATTCACTCGTACTGCTTGGAAAACGCGATATTCGACATTTCCAATCGATCTGCATCGACAACAGCTAAAGATTCAGTTCCCAGGCGTCGCAATAACCCTTCTTATTGAAAATTCACTCGTTGAGCTTGGAAACCTCGATATTCGACATCTCCAATCGACCTGCATCGACAACAGCTAATGTGTCAGTTCCCAGGCGTCGCAATAGTCCTTATTGAAAATTCACTCGTAGAGCTTGGAAAACGCGATATTCGACACTTCCAATCGATCTGCATCGACAACAGCTTAAGATTCAGTTCCCAGGCGACGCAATAGTCCTTATTATCAAAAATACACCCGTATAGAATGGAAAATGCGATATACGACATTTCCAATCGATCTGCATCATCAACAGCTAAAGATTCAGTTCCCTGGCGTCGCAATAGCCCTTCTTATTGAAAATTCACTCGTTGAGCTTGGAAACCTCGATATTCGACATCTCCAATCGACCTGCATCGACAACAGCTAGTGATACAGTGGATCTGCATCGACAACAGCTTAAGATTCAGTCGTTCTGCATCGACAACAGCTAAAGATTCAGTTCCGAGGCGTCGCAATAGTCCTTCTTATTGAAAATTCGCTCGTAGAGCTTGAATAACGCGATATTCGACATTTCCAATCGAACTGCATCGACAACAGCCAAAGATTCAGTTCCCAGGCGTCGCAATAGTGTTATTGAAAATTCACTCGTACAGCTTGGCAAACGCGATATTCGACATTTCCAATCGATCTGCATCAACAACAGCTACAGATTCAGTTCCCAGGCGTCGCAATAGTGATTATTGAAAATTCACTCGTACAGCTTGGAAAACGCGATATTCGACATTTCCAATCGATCTGCATCGACAACAGCTAAAGATTCAGTTCCCAGGCGTCGCAATAGTCCTTCTTATTGAAAATTCGCTCTAGAGCTTGAAAAACGCGATATTCGACATTTCCAATCGATCTGCATCGACAACAGCTAAAGATTCAGTTCCCAGGCGTCGCAATAGCCCTTCTTATTGAAAATTCACTCGTTGAGCTTGGAAACCTCGATATTCGACATCTCCAATCGACCTGCATCGACAACAGCTAGTGATACAGTTCCCAGGCGTCGCAATAGTCTTTATAATAGTCTTTAGTCACAGTCGTAATCAGTCAGTCACACGGAGTAGACGTGTCTCGTGTCACCCGCATTGTTATTATTCTGTGCGTAACCGCCTGACATCGAAATCAGCCGTTTCTTTCAAACCTTATCGGTGCCTTTCTGAATTTCTTCGCCTCTTCTCCACGATGGATTGTATCTGCACCGGTTGTGGTAAATCAGTAGCTAAACCTATCAAGTGCAATAACTGCGGACTTGCTATTCATCCTGGCTGTCTTAATCGGTCAAGCCATTTGGCCTTAAACGGTCAGCTACTGGACTGCTCAATATTATCGCAGCCAAGACGTTCTGATCCAACTGATGACGACCAACTATTTCTGAAGATTCAGAATCTGTTCCTCAGCCAATTTGAGGCACTTCGCACTGAGGTCAGGGAGTTACGAAACACGTATAAAGAGGACATCGGGAGATTAACACTTGATGTCTCCTCCCTATCTGAAAGGATATCCCAACTTGAAGCGAAATCCTCGCTGCTCCCCAGCGACTGTGACTCTTACTCTCATCCAGAAGACATCATTCAGGAGATCGCTGAACGTGACAACCGGTCACATAACATCATCGTGAGCAATCTGGAGGAACCTTCGCAACCGAATCCTTCCCAGGACACCGAGCGGATACGGAGTATTTTCAACGCCCTCTGCCCTGGTGACTACTCAACCGTCACAGTCACCAGAATTGGTAAAAAACAACAAACTGGCCGTCATCGTTTAATTCGTGCCACCTTAGCGACTAAGACGGACGCCCTAAATATTCTCCGAAATAAAAACCGCTACAACGGTCCCGCTAAAATCTTCCAGGACTCAACGCCGAAGCAGCGCCTCCATCTCCAAAATCTAAGGACAGAACTTAAATCACTCATAGATTCAGGCATAACTAACAAAACCATTCGGTATGTCAATGGTGTTCCCCAGATTATAACTTTATCACCACAGCCTCGTCAAAAAAACTAACTAGTAACCCTTTAATATATTATCAAAATGTTCGCGGTCTTCGCTCAAAGTTAAGCGATTTACGCTGTGCGTTCGCATCCTCTGCTGTTGTATACGATATAATTATCCTTACGGAAACCTGGCTACACCATAGCATACTGAATTCGGAGCTTGGTCTTTTTAATTATAGTATTTTCCGATTTGACAGAAATAATCGTACCAGTACACATGCCAGAGGCGGAGGTGTACTAATTGCTATAAAAAATTCTTATTTCAGTCGCCCTATCGAAGTAACCGTTAACTCTGTTGAGCAATTGTTCGTAGAGGTGCACTTAGATCGGGCCAGTGTTATTGTTGGGGCGGTATATATTCCCCCCTCGTCTCCGAGTTCCCACTACGAGCATCATTGCCTTACGGTCGAGGAAGTATGTGCTCTTTACCCAAATTCTCCTATTGTCATCGCTGGCGACTACAATTTACCTAATTTTAGCGGGCGTACCACTTTTTCATCTCATTCCTATTCACCCTACCTCATTGTCGGTGAGTACTTTAATTACTTAAATATTTCTCAATTTAACAACATCATTAACTCACATAACTCGAAACTAGATTTGGTTTTCTCGACTGTGACAAGCCTTTCCATTTCTCCTGCCCCAGAGTCATTCGTGTCCGAGGATTCTTACCATCCTGCCCTCTCTTTCCCTATTCCAAACCATTCAAGGTCACCTCTTTTTTGTCGCTCCTCCTTCACAAGGAATTTTGGAGCCGCCGATTATAATATGATCAATAGTTATCTATCCCAGTACGATTGGGATAGGCTCCTTTCTCCCTTACCCATTGATTCGGCCGTCGATCTCCTTTACCACCACTTAAACTTTGCCATAAACGCCTGGGTGCCACTCCGTCCTATTACTACCTCCTCACACCCGGTTTGGTTTTCACGAAGGCTTATTACTCTACTCGCAAAAAAAAAAACCGCTCATCGCCGTTATAAATCTACTAACTCTTTCTCTGATTACCTTGTCTTTTCCAGTCTTAGATCCAAATGTTGCTCTCTGTCTCGCCGTTGCTGGGCTACCTATGTCGCCAAGTCTGAGTCAACCCTCCGAAATAACCCCAAAACATTTTGGAATTTCATCCGATCCCTCAAAAACGAGTCTCCTTTTCCTCTCTCCATGTCTTTCAATGACCGGACAGTCTGTACTGAACAAGCCATAGCCGATATATTTGCTGACTACTTCAGTTCAGTTTATTCTCACGAAACCAACTCACCATACACATATAACTCTACGGACTCGGTTGACGCATCCTCTCTTAATATCAGTATTCTTGAAGTATTCAAGGGGATCGACTCTCTTGACTTAAACAGCGGCCCTGGCAACGACGGTATTCCCCCCATCTTTTTAAAAAACTGTAAATTTTTACTTTCTCGTATCCTTTGGATCCTCTTCAATAAATCATTAATGTCCGGTTCTTTTCCTTCGTCGTGGAAAACCTCTCTCGTTTCACCTATCTTTAAAGGTGGGGATAAAACTTGTACCTCCTCCTACAGACCGATTAGTAAGCAAAACCTAATGCCTAAGATTCTTGACAACCTTGTAACTAACAGTCTATCTTCTCTATGCAAAAACGTAATCATTAATGAACAGCATGGCTTCTTACCTGGTCGCTCTACCACCACAAACCTCCTATCCTTTCATAACTATCTTTCTCTCCGCGTGGAAAATGGTCAGCAAGTCGATGCAGTGTACACTGACCTACGCAAGGCGTTTGATTCGGTGAGCCACCCAATCCTACTAGCCAAACTTCACGCTCTTGGCTTTCACGGTACACTGCTAGCATGGCTCGCGAGCTATACCACTGGTAGATTTCAGATAGTCAAATTCAATCAATCCTTCTCCAAAAAATTCCAGGCTACTTCCGGAGTCCCTCAAGGTTCCCATCTGGGTCCCATACTCTTTATTCTATTCATTAATGATATCTCGCAAGTCTTCCACCATAGCAGATTCCTACTCTACGCAGATGACCTAAAGCTTTTCCGCCCTGTAAACAGTTTGGTGGACTCTTTCCTTCTACAATCTGATATTGATAGACTAGTGACATGGTGTCGGGTAAACCACCTCTGTCTCAACGCGTCCAAATGCAATGTCATTCGCTTCTCTCGCAAATTAAGACCGCTTATTCACCCTTACACTATAGGCTCCTCTTTAACTGAAGTCCACCTCATCCGCGACCTAGGCCTCATCTTGACGAGAGATCTGTCTTTCTCGACTCATCTGAACAGTATTGTCAGCTCCGGCCTTAACACCTTAGGCTTTATTTTCCGCACCTCTAAGCACTTCTCTAATGCCTCCACACTAGTCAGATTGTACACTTCCCTGGTTCGACCTCGTCTAGAATATGGCTCAATCATATGGTCTCCCTACTTCAGGAACCAAATAGACTCTCTCGAACGCGTCCAACACAAATTCCTGAGGCTTGTTTCTCGTTTTACCGAAATACCTATGTCCCCCTTCAACCACAATTATAAACCCTATCTCTCTCGCTTCAGGCTATCTACCCTTCAGCAGCGGCGCCTCACTGCCGATCTACTGTTTATTTTCAAAGTTATTAATCACTTGATCTCCTGCCCAGATATTCTTTCTGACCTTAAATTCCACGTCCCCTCCACTCACCTAAGGACACATACTTTATTCTACATTAATTCTCACCGAACTCTTTACGGCAAACATAATTGTTTAAATCGATTGTGCACCAACGCGAACAGTTTCTGTAACTCACTTCACTTCTTCGGGACCCCCTACACAGCTTTTAAGCACTCCGTTCAATCTGCTGTAAATAGTAATTCGACCTAGCATTTCTCTTTTTCCGTTCATGCCATATTCGCTCATTTTACACATTACATCCTTCATTTCATTTTATTTCTGCTCCATTTGTTGGTCTTTCACAGTTCATCCATTTTTCTTCTGTATCTCTTCTACACTTTTCTTGCACTGTTTTACTTCGCAATCTTGTACTCTATCGTCGTATCTATCTACTGTAACTAACTTGTAACTACTGTAACCGCATCATTTTTATTTTTGTATTATCTTGTCTTATTACTCTGCTATCTTGTATTACTGTATCTTTTACGATTCTACTACTCTGTGTGTTTTTCAAATTGTATACTAAAGGGTTTTTTAGCCCGTAGATTAACGGAATAAATATTTTATTTATTTATTTATTTATTTATTTATTATCAAAAATACACCCGTATAGCATGGAAAATGCGATATTCGACATTTCCAATCGTTCTGCATCGACAACAGCTAAAGATTCAGTTCCGAGGCGTCGCAATAGTCCTTCTTATTGAAAATTCGCTCGTAGAGCTTGAATAACGCGATATTCGACATTTCCAATCGAACTGCATCGACAACAGCCAAAGATACAGTTCCCAGGCGTCGCAATAGTCCTTATTGAGAATTCACTCATAGAGCTTGGAAAACGCGATATTCGACATTTCCAATCGAACTGCATCGACAAGAGCCAAAGATACAGTTCCCAGGCGTCGCAATAGTCTTCATTATCAAAAATACACCCGTATAGCATGGAAAATGCGATATTCGACATTTCCAATCGATCTGCATCAACAACAGCTAAAGATTCAGTTCCCATGCGTCGCAATAGTCCTTCTTATTGAAAATTCGCTCGTAGAGCTTGAAAAACGCGATATTCGACATTTCCAATCGAACTGCATCGACAAGAGCCAAAGATACAGTTCCCAGGCGTCGCAATAGTCTTCATTATCAAAAATACACCCGTATAGCATGGAAAATGCGATATTCGACATTTCCAATCGATCTGCATCAACAACAGCTAAAGATTCAGTTCCCAGGCGTCGCAATAGTGATTATTGAAAATTCACTCGTACAGCTTGGAAAACGCGATATTCGACATTTCCAATCGATCTGCATCGACAAGAGCCAAAGATACAGTTCCCAGGCGTCGCAATAGTCTTCATTATCAAAAATACACCCGTATAGCATGGAAAATGCGATATTCGACATTTCCAATCGATCTGCATCAACAACAGCTACAGATTCAGTTCCCAGGCGTCGCAATAGTGATTATTGAAAATTCACTCGTACAGCTTGGAAAACGCGATATTCGACATTTCCAATCGAACTGCATCGACAAGAGCCAAAGATACAGTTCCCAGGCGTCGCAATAGTCTTCATTATCAAAAATATACCCGTATAGCATGGAAAATGCGATATTCGACATTTCCAATCGTTCTGCATCGACAACAGCTAAAGCTTCAGTTCCGAGGCGTCGCAATAGTCCTTCTTATTGAAAATTCGCTCGTAGAGCTTGAATAACGCGATATTCGACATTTCCAATCGAACTGCATCGACAACAGCCAAAGATACAGTTCCCAGGCGTCGGAATAGTGATTATTGAAAATTCACTCGTACAGCTTGGCAAACGCGATATTCGACATTTCCAATCGATCTGCATCAACAACAGCTAAAGATTCAGTTCCCAGGCGTCGCAATAGTGATTATTGAAAATTCACTCGTACAGCTTGGAAAACGCGATATTCGACATTTCCAATCGATCTGCATCGACAACAGCTAAAGATTCAGTTCCCAGGCGTCGCAATAACCCTTCTCATTGAAAATTCACTCGTTGAGCTTGGAAACCTCGATATTCGACATCTCCAATCGACCTGCATCGACAACAGCTAATGTGTCAGTTCCCAGGCGTCGCAATAGTCCTTATTGAAAATTCACTCGTAGAGCTTGGAAAACGCGATATTCGACACTTCCAATCGATCTGCATCGACAACAGCTTAAGATTCAGTTCCCAGGCGACGCAATAGTCCTTATTATCAAAAATACACCCGTATAGAATGGAAAATGCGATATTCGACATTTCCAATCGTTCTGCATCGACAACAGCTAAAGATTCAGTTCCCAGGCGTCGCAATAACCCTTCTTATTGAAAATTCACTCGTTGAGCTTGGAAACCTCGATATTCGACATCTCCAATCGACCTGCATCGACAACAGCTAGTGATACAGTGGATCTGCATCGACAACAGCTTAAGATTCAGTCGTTCTACATCGACAACAGCTAAAGATTCAGTTCCGAGGCGTCGCAATAGTCCTTCTTATTGAAAATTCGCTCGTAGAGCTTGAATAACGCGATATTCGACATTTCCAATCGAACTGCATCGACAACAGCCAAAGATTCAGTTCCCAGGCGTCGCAATAGTGTTATTGAAAATTCACTCGTACAGCTTGGCAAACGCGATATTCGACATTTCCAATCGATCTGCATCAACAACAGCTGCAGATTCAGTTCCCAGGCGTCGCAATAGTGATTATTGAAAATTCACTCGTACAGCTTGGAAAACGCGATATTCGACATTTCCAATCGAACTGCATCGACAAGAGCCAAAGATACAGTTCCCAGGCGTCGCAATAGTCTTCATTATCAAAAATACACCCGTATAGCATGGAAAATGCGATATTCGACATTTCCAATCGTTCTGCATCGACAACAGCTAAAGCTTCAGTTCCGAGGCGTCGCAATAGTCCTTCTTATTGAAAATTCGCTCGTAGAGCTTGAATAACGCGATATTCGACATTTCCAATCGAACTGCATCGACAACAGCCAAAGATACAGTTCCCAGGCGTCGCAATAGTGATTATTGAAAATTCACTCGTACAGCTTGAAGAACGCGATATTCGACATTTCCAATCGATCTGCATCATCAACAGCTAATGATTCAGTTCCCTGGCGTCGCAATAGCCCTTCTTATTGAAAATTCACTCGTTGAGCTTGGAAACCTCGATATTCGACATTTCCAGTCGATCTGCATCAACAACAGCTACAGATTCAGTTCCCAGGCGTCGCAATAGTGACTATTGAAAAATCACTCGTACAGCTTGGAAAACGCGATATTCGACATTTCCAATCGATCTGCATCATCAACAGCTAAAGATTCAGTTCCCAGGCGTCGCAATAGTCCTTCTTATTGAAAATTCGCTCGTAGAGCTTGAAAAACAAGATATTCGACATTTCCAATCGAACTGCATCGACAAGAGCCAAAGATACAGTTCCCAGGCGTCGCAATAGTCTTCATTATCAAAAATACACCCGTATAGCATGGAAAATGCGAAATTCGACATTTCCAATCGATCTGCATCAACAACAGCTAAAGATTCAGTTCCCAGGCGTCGCAATAGTGATTATTGAAAATTCACTCGTACAGCTTGGAAAACGCGATATTCGACATTTCCAATCGATCTGCATCGACAAGAGCCAAAGATACAGTTCCCAGGCGTCGCAATAGTCTTCATTATCAAAAATACACCCGTATAGCATGGAAAATGCGATATTCGACATTTCCAATCGATCTGCATCAACAACAGCTACAGATTCAGTTCCCAGGCGTCGCAATAGTGATTATTGAAAATTCACTCGTACAGCTTGGAAAACGCGATATTCGACATTTCCAATCGAACTGCATCGACAAGAGCCAAAGATACAGTTCCCAGGCGTCGCAATAGTCTTCATTATCAAAAATACACCCGTATAGCATGGAAAATGCGATATTCGACATTTCCAATCGTTCTGCATCGACAACAGCTAAAGCTTCAGTTCCGAGGCGTCGCAATAGTCCTTCTTATTGAAAATTCGCTCGTAGAGCTTGAATAACGCGATATTCGACATTTCCAATCGAACTGCATCGACAACAGCCAAAGATACAGTTCCCAGGCGTCGGAATAGTGATTATTGAAAATTCACTCGTACAGCTTGGCAAACGCGATATTCGACATTTCCAATCGATCTGCATCAACAACAGCTAAAGATTCAGTTCCCAGGCGTCGCAATAGTGATTATTGAAAATTCACTCGTACAGCTTGGAAAACGCGATATTCGACATCTCCAATCGACCAGCATCGACAACAGCTTAAGATTCAGTTCCCAGGCGACGCAATAGTCCTTATTATCAAAAATACACCCGTATAGAATGGAAAATGCGATATTCGACATTTCCAATCTATCTGCATCATCAACAGCTAAAGATTCAGTTCCCTGGCGTCGCAATAGCCCTTCTTATTGAAAATTCACTCGTTGAGCTTGGAAACCTCGATATTCGACATCTCCAATCGACCTGCATCGACAACAGCTAGTGATACAGTGGATCTGCATCGACAACAGCTTAAGATTCAGTCGTTCTGCATCGACAACAGCTAAAGATTCAGTTCCGAGGCGTCGCAATAGTCCTTCTTATTGAAAATTCGCTCGTAGAGCTTGAATAACGCGATATTCGACATTTCCAATCGAACTGCATCGACAACAGCCAAAGATACAGTTCCCAGGCGTCGCAATAGTGATTATTGAAAATTCACTCGTACAGCTTGAAGAACGCGATATTCGACATTTCCAATCGATCTGCATCATCAACAGCTAATGATTCAGTTCCCTGGCGTCGCAATAGCCCTTCTTATTGAAAATTCACTCGTTGAGCTTGGAAACCTCGATATTCGACATTTCCAGTCGATCTGCATCAACAACAGCTACAGATTCAGTTCCCAGGCGTCGCAATAGTGACTATTGAAAAATCACTCGTACAGCTTGGAAAACGCGATATTCGACATTTCCAATCGATCTGCATCGACAAGAGCCAAAGATACAGTTCCCAGGCGTCGCAATAGTCTTCATTATCAAAAATACACCCGTATAGCATGGAAAATGCGATATTCGACATTTCCAATCGTTCTGCATCGACAACAGCTAAAGCTTCAGTTCCGAGGCGTCGCAATAGTCCTTCTTATTGAAAATTCGCTCGTAGAGCTTGAATAACGCGATATTCGACATTTCCAATCGAACTGCATCGACAACAGCCAAAGATACAGTTCCCAGGCGTCGGAATAGTGATTATTGAAAATTCACTCGTACAGCTTGGCAAACGCGATATTCGACATTTCCAATCGATCTGCATCAACAACAGCTAAAGATTCAGTTCCCAGGCGTCGCAATAGTGATTATTGAAAATTCACTCGTACAGCTTGGAAAACGCGATATTCGACATCTCCAATCGACCAGCATCGACAACAGCTTAAGATTCAGTTCCCAGGCGACGCAATAGTCCTTATTATCAAAAATACACCCGTATAGAATGGAAAATGCGATATTCGACATTTCCAATCTATCTGCATCATCAACAGCTAAAGATTCAGTTCCCTGGCGTCGCAATAGCCCTTCTTATTGAAAATTCACTCGTTGAGCTTGGAAACCTCGATATTCGACATCTCCAATCGACCTGCATCGACAACAGCTAGTGATACAGTGGATCTGCATCGACAACAGCTTAAGATTCAGTCGTTCTGCATCGACAACAGCTAAAGATTCAGTTCCGAGGCGTCGCAATAGTCCTTCTTATTGAAAATTCGCTCGTAGAGCTTGAATAACGCGATATTCGACATTTCCAATCGAACTGCATCGACAACAGCCAAAGATTCAGTTCCCAGGCGTCGCAATAGTGTTATTGAAAATTCACTCGTACAGCTTGGCAAACGCGATATTCGACATTTCCAATCGATCTGCATCAACAACAGCTACAGATTCAGTTCCCAGGCGTCGCAATAGTGATTATTGAAAATTCACTCGTACAGCTTGGAAAACGCGATATTCGACATTTCCAATCGAACTGCATCGACAAGAGCCAAAGATACAGTTCCCAGGCGTCGCAATAATCTTCATTATCAAAAATACACCCGTATAGCATGGAAAATGCGATATTCGACATTTCCAATCGTTCTGCATCGACAACAGCTAAAGCTTCAGTTCCGAGGCGTCGCAATAGTCCTTCTTATTGAAAATTCGCTCGTAGAGCTTGAATAACGCGATATTCGACATTTCCAATCGAACTGCATCGACAACAGCCAAAGATACAGTTCCCAGGCGTCGCAATAGTGATTATTGAAAATTCACTCGTACAGCTTGAAGAACGCGATATTCGACATTTCCAATCGATCTGCATCATCAACAGCTAAAGATTCAGTTCCCAGGCGTCGCAATAGTGATTATTGAAAATTCACTCGTACAGCTTGGAAAACGCGATATTCGACATCTCCAATCGACCAGCATCGACAACAGCTAATGTGTCAGTTCCCAGGCGTCGCAATAGTCCTTATTGAAAATTCACTCGTAGAGCTTGGAAAACGCGATATTCGACACTTCCAATCGATCTGCATCGACAACAGCTTAAGATTCAGTTCCCAGGCGACGCAATAGTCCTTATTATCAAAAATACACCCGTATAGAATGGAAAATGCGATATTCGACATTTCCAATCTATCTGCATCATCAACAGCTAAAGATTCAGTTCCCTGGCGTCGCAATAGCCCTTCTTATTGAAAATTCACTCGTTGAGCTTGGAAACCTCGATATTCGACATCTCCAATCGACCTGCATCGACAACAGCTAGGGATACAATGGATCTGCATCGACAACAGCTTAAGATTCAGTCGTTCTGCATCGACAACAGCTAAAGATTCAGTTCCGAGGCGTCGCAATAGTCCTTCTTATTGAAAATTCGCTCGTAGAGCTTGAATAACGCGATATTCGACATTTCCAATCGAACTGCATCGACAACAGCCAAAGATTCAGTTCCCAGGCGTCGCAATAGTGTTATTGAAAATTCACTCGTACAGCTTGGCAAACGCGATATTCGACATTTCCAATCGATCTGCATCAACAACAGCTACAGATTCAGTTCCCAGGCGTCGCAATAGTGATTATTGAAAATTCACTCGTACAGCTTGGAAAACGCGATATTCGACATTTCCAATCGAACTGCATCGACAAGAGCCAAAGATACAGTTCCCAGGCGTCGCAATAGTCATCATTATCAAAAATACACCCGTATAGCATGGAAAATGCGATATTCGACATTTCCAATCGTTCTGCATCGACAACAGCTAAAGCTTCAGTTCCGAGGCGTCGCAATAGTCCTTCTTATTGAAAATTCGCTCGTAGAGCTTGAATAACGCGATATTCGACATTTCCAATCGAAATGCATCGACAACAGCCAAAGATACAGTTCCCAGGCGTCGCAATAGTGATTATTGAAAATTCACTCGTACAGCTTGAAGAACGCGATATTCGACATTTCCAATCGATCTGCATCATCAACAGCTAATGATTCAGTTCCCTGGCGTCGCAATAGCCCTTCTTATTGAAAATTCACTCGTTGAGCTTGGAAACCTCGATATTCGACATTTCCAGTCGATCTGCATCAACAACAGCTACAGATTCAGTTCCCAGGCGTCGCAATAGTGACTATTGAAAAATCACTCGTACAGCTTGGAAAACGCGATATTCGACATTTCCAATCGAACTGCATCGACAAGAGCCAAAGATACAGTTCCCAGGCGTCGCAATAATCTTCATTATCAAAAATACACCCGTATAGCATGGAAAATGCGATATTCGACATTTCCAATCGTTCTGCATCGACAACAGCTAAAGCTTCAGTTCCGAGGCGTCGCAATAGTCCTTCTTATTGAAAATTCGCTCGTAGAGCTTGAATAACGCGATATTCGACATTTCCAATCGAACTGCATCGACAACAGCCAAAGATACAGTTCCCAGGCGTCGCAATAGTGATTATTGAAAATTCACTCGTACAGCTTGAAGAACGCGATATTCGACATTTCCAATCGATCTGCATCATCAACAGCTAAAGATTCAGTTCCCAGGCGTCGCAATAGTGATTATTGAAAATTCACTCGTACAGCTTGGAAAACGCGATATTCGACATCTCCAATCGACCAGCATCGACAACAGCTAATGTGTCAGTTCCCAGGCGTCGCAATAGTCCTTATTGAAAATTCACTCGTAGAGCTTGGAAAACGCGATATTCGACACTTCCAATCGATCTGCATCGACAACAGCTTAAGATTCAGTTCCCAGGCGACGCAATAGTCCTTATTATCAAAAATACACCCGTATAGAATGGAAAATGCGATATTCGACATTTCCAATCTATCTGCATCATCAACAGCTAAAGATTCAGTTCCCTGGCGTCGCAATAGCCCTTCTTATTGAAAATTCACTCGTTGAGCTTGGAAACCTCGATATTCGACATCTCCAATCGACCTGCATCGACAACAGCTAGGGATACAATGGATCTGCATCGACAACAGCTTAAGATTCAGTCGTTCTGCATCGACAACAGCTAAAGATTCAGTTCCGAGGCGTCGCAATAGTCCTTCTTATTGAAAATTCGCTCGTAGAGCTTGAATAACGCGATATTCGACATTTCCAATCGAACTGCATCGACAACAGCCAAAGATTCAGTTCCCAGGCGTCGCAATAGTGTTATTGAAAATTCACTCGTACAGCTTGGCAAACGCGATATTCGACATTTCCAATCGATCTGCATCAACAACAGCTACAGATTCAGTTCCCAGGCGTCGCAATAGTGATTATTGAAAATTCACTCGTACAGCTTGGAAAACGCGATATTCGACATTTCCAATCGAACTGCATCGACAAGAGCCAAAGATACAGTTCCCAGGCGTCGCAATAGTCTTCATTATCAAAAATACACCCGTATAGCATGGAAAATGCGATATTCGACATTTCCAATCGTTCTGCATCGACAACAGCTAAAGCTTCAGTTCCGAGGCGTCGCAATAGTCCTTCTTATTGAAAATTCGCTCGTAGAGCTTGAATAACGCGATATTCGACATTTCCAATCGAAATGCATCGACAACAGCCAAAGATACAGTTCCCAGGCGTCGCAATAGTGATTATTGAAAATTCACTCGTACAGCTTGAAGAACGCGATATTCGACATTTCCAATCGATCTGCATCATCAACAGCTAATGATTCAGTTCCCTGGCGTCGCAATAGCCCTTCTTATTGAAAATTCACTCGTTGAGCTTGGAAACCTCGATATTCGACATTTCCAGTCGATCTGCATCAACAACAGCTACAGATTCAGTTCCCAGGCGTCGCAATAGTGACTATTGAAAAATCACTCGTACAGCTTGGAAAACGCGATATTCGACATTTCCAATCGATCTGCATCGACAACAGCTAAAGATTCAGTCCCGAGGCGTCGCAATAGTCCTTCTTATTGAAAATTCGCTCGTAGAGCTTGAATAACGCGATATTCGACATTTCCAATCGAACTGCATCGACAACAGCCAAAGATACAGTTCCCAGGCGTCGCAATAGTCCTTATTGAGAATTCACTCATAGAGCTTGGAAAACGCGATATTCGACATTTCCAATCGATCTGCATCATCAACAGCTAAAGATTCAGTTCCCAGGCGTCGCAATAGTCCTTCTTATTGAAAATTCGCTCGTAGAGCTTGAAAAACGCGATATTCGACATTTCCAATCGAACTGCATCGACAAGAGCCAAAGATACAGTTCCCAGGCGTCGCAATAGTCTTCATTATCAAAAATACACCCGTATAGCATGGAAAATGCGATATTCGACATTTCCAATCGATCTGCATCAACAACAGCTAAAGATTCAGTTCCCAGGCGTCGCAATAGTGATTATTGAAAATTCACTCGTACAGCTTGGAAAACGCGATATTCGACATTTCCAATCGATCTGCATCAACAACAGCTACAGATTCAGTTCCCAGGCGTCGCAATAGTGATTATTGAAAATTCACTCGTACAGCTTGGAAAACGCGATATTCGACATTTCCAATCGAACTGCATCGACAAGAGCCAAAGATACAGTTCCCAGGCGTCGCAATAATCTTCATTATCAAAAATACACCCGTATAGCATGGAAAATGCGATATTCGACATTTCCAATCGTTCTGCATCGACAACAGCTAAAGCTTCAGTTCCGAGGCGTCGCAATAGTCCTTCTTATTGAAAATTCGCTCGTAGAGCTTGAATAACGCGATATTCGACATTTCCAATCGAACTGCATCGACAACAGCCAAAGATACAGTTCCCAGGCGTCGCAATAGTGATTATTGAAAATTCACTCGTACAGCTTGAAGAACCCGATATTCGACATTTCCAATCGATCTGCATCATCAAGAGCTAATGATTCAGTTCCCTGGCGTCGCAATAGCCCTTCTTATTGAAAATTCACTCGTTGAGCTTGGAAACCTCGATATTCGACATTTCCAGTCGATCTGCATCAACAACAGCTACAGATTCAATTCCCAGGCGTCGCAAGAGTGACTATTGAAAAATCACTCGTACAGCTTGGAAAACGCGATATTCGACATTTCCAATCGATCTGCATCGACAACAGCTAAAGATTCAGTCCCGAGGCGTCGCAATAGTCCTTCTTATTGAAAATTCGCTCGTAGAGCTTGAATAACGCGATATTCGACATTTCCAATCGAACTGCATCGACAACAGCCAAAGATACAGTTCCCAGGCGTCGCAATAGTCCTTATTGAGAATTCACTCATAGAGCTTGGAAAACGCGATATTCGACATTTCCAATCGATCTGCATCATCAACAGCTAAAGATTCAGTTCCCAGGCGTCGCAATAGTCCTTCTTATTGAAAATTCGCTCGTAGAGCTTGAAAAACGCGATATTCGACATTTCCAATCGAACTGCATCGACAAGAGCCAAAGATACAGTTCCCAGGCGTCGCAATAGTCTTCATTATCAAAAATACACCCGTATAGCATGGAAAATGCGATATTCGACATTTCCAATCGATCTGCATCAACAACAGCTAAAGATTCAGTTCCCAGGCGTCGCAATAGTGATTATTGAAAATTCACTCGTACAGCTTGGAAAACGCGATATTCGACATTTCCAATCGATCTGCATCAACAACAGCTACAGATTCAGTTCCCAGGCGTCGCAATAGTGATTATTGAAAATTCACTCGTACAGCTTGGAAAACGCGATATTCGACATTTCCAATCGAACTGCATCGACAAGAGCCAAAGATACAGTTCCCAGGCGTCGCAATAGTCTTCATTATCAAAAATACACCCGTATAGCATGGAAAATGCGATATTCGACATTTCCAATCGTTCTGCATCGACAACAGTTAAAGCTTCAGTTCCGAGGCGTCGCAATAGTCCTTCTTATTGAAAATTCGCTCGTAGAGCTTGAATAACGCGATATTCGACATTTCCAATCGAACTGCATCGACAACAGCCAAAGATACAGTTCCCAGGCGTCGGAATAGTGATTATTGAAAATTCACTCGTACAGCTTGGCAAACGCGATATTCGACATTTCCAATCGATCTGCATCAACAACAGCTAAAGATTCAGTTCCCAGGCGTCGCAATAGTGATTATTGAAAATTCACTCGTACAGCTTGGAAAACGCGATATTCGACATCTCCAATCGACCAGCATCGACAACAGCTAATGTGTCAGTTCCCAGGCGTCGCAATAGTCCTTATTGAAAATTCACTCGTAGAGCTTGGAAAACGCGATATTCGACACTTCCAATCGATCTGCATCGACAACAGCTTAAGATTCAGTTCCCAGGCGACGCAATAGTCCTTATTATCAAAAATACACCCGTATAGAATGGAAAATGCGATATTCGACATTTCCAATCTATCTGCATCATCAACAGCTAAAGATTCAGTTCCCTGGCGTCGCAATAGCCCTTCTTATTGAAAATTCACTCGTTGAGCTTGGAAACCTCGATATTCGACATCTCCAATCGACCTGCATCGACAACAGCTAGGGATACAATGGATCTGCATCGACAACAGCTTAAGATTCAGTCGTTCTGCATCGACAACAGCTAAAGATTCAGTTCCGAGGCGTCGCAATAGTCCTTCTTATTGAAAATTCGCTCGTAGAGCTTGAATAACGCGATATTCGACATTTCCAATCGAACTGCATCGACAACAGCCAAAGATTCAGTTCCCAGGCGTCGCAATAGTGTTATTGAAAATTCACTCGTACAGCTTGGCAAACGCGATATTCGACATTTCCAATCGATCTGCATCAACAACAGCTACAGATTCAGTTCCCAGGCGTCGCAATAGTGATTATTGAAAATTCACTCGTACAGCTTGGAAAACGCGATATTCGACATTTCCAATCGAACTGCATCGACAAGAGCCAAAGATACAGTTCCCAGGCGTCGCAATAGTCTTCATTATCAAAAATACACCCGTATAGCATGGAAAATGCGATATTCGACATTTCCAATCGTTCTGCATCGACAACAGCTAAAGCTTCAGTTCCGAGGCGTCGCAATAGTCCTTCTTATTGAAAATTCGCTCGTAGAGCTTGAATAACGCGATATTCGACATTTCCAATCGAAATGCATCGACAACAGCCAAAGATACAGTTCCCA
Source organism: Nomada ferruginata (assembly GCA_963583965.1). Lineage (NCBI taxonomy): Eukaryota > Metazoa > Arthropoda > Insecta > Hymenoptera > Apidae > Nomada > Nomada ferruginata. Next base: position 5,853,983 of record OY757218.1, read on the forward strand.
GGCGTCGCAATAGTGATTATTGAAAATTCACTCGTACAGCTTGAAGAACGCGATATTCGACATTTCCAATCGATCTGCATCATCAACAGCTAATGATTCAGTTCCCTGGCGTCGCAATAGCCCTTCTTATTGAAAATTCACTCGTTGAGCTTGGAAACCTCGATATTCGACATTTCCAGTCGATCTGCATCAACAACAGCTACAGATTCAGTTCCCAGGCGTCGCAATAGTGACTATTGAAAAATCACTCGTACAGCTTGGAAAACGCGATATTCGACATTTCCAATCGATCTGCATCGACAACAGCTAAAGATTCAGTCCCGAGGCGTCGCAATAGTCCTTCTTATTGAAAATTCGCTCGTAGAGCTTGAATAACGCGATATTCGACATTTCCAATCGAACTGCATCGACAACAGCCAAAGATACAGTTCCCAGGCGTCGCAATAGTCCTTATTGAGAATTCACTCATAGAGCTTGGAAAACGCGATATTCGACATTTCCAATCGATCTGCATCATCAACAGCTAAAGATTCAGTTCCCAGGCGTCGCAATAGTCCTTCTTATTGAAAATTCGCTCGTAGAGCTTGAAAAACGCGATATTCGACATTTCCAATCGAACTGCATCGACAAGAGCCAAAGATACAGTTCCCAGGCGTCGCAATAGTCTTCATTATCAAAAATACACCCGTATAGCATGGAAAATGCGATATTCGACATTTCCAATCGATCTGCATCAACAACAGCTAAAGATTCAGTTCCCAGGCGTCGCAATAGTGATTATTGAAAATTCACTCGTACAGCTTGGAAAACGCGATATTCGACATTTCCAATCGATCTGCATCGACAAGAGCCAAAGATACAGTTCCCAGGCGTCGCAATAGTCTTCATTATCAAAAATACACCCGTATAGCATGGAAAATGCGATATTCGACATTTCCAATCGATCTGCATCAACAACAGCTACAGATTCAGTTCCCAGGCGTCGCAATAGTGATTATTGAAAATTCACTCGTACAGCTTGGAAAACGCGATATTCGACATTTCCAATCGAACTGCATCGACAAGAGCCAAAGATACAGTTCCCAGGCGTCGCAATAGTCTTCATTATCAAAAATACACCCGTATAGCATGGAAAATGCGATATTCGACATTTCCAATCGTTCTGCATCGACAACAGCTAAAGCTTCAGTTCCGAGGCGTCGCAATAGTCCTTCTTATTGAAAATTCGCTCGTAGAGCTTGAATAACGCGATATTCGACATTTCCAATCGAACTGCATCGACAACAGCCAAAGATACAGTTCCCAGGCGTCGGAATAGTGATTATTGAAAATTCACTCGTACAGCTTGGCAAACGCGATATTCGACATTTCCAATCGATCTGCATCAACAACAGCTAAAGATTCAGTTCCCAGGCGTCGCAATAGTGATTATTGAAAATTCACTCGTACAGCTTGGAAAACGCGATATTCGACATTTCCAATCGATCTGCATCGACAACAGCTAAAGATTCAGTTCCCAGGCGACGCAATAGTCCTTATTATCAAAAATACACCCGTATAGAATGGAAAATGCGATATTCGACATTTCCAATCGTTCTGCATCGACAACAGCTAAAGATTCAGTTCCCAGGCGTCGCAATAACCCTTCTTATTGAAAATTCACTCGTTGAGCTTGGAAACCTCGATATTCGACATCTCCAATCGACCAGCATCGACAATAGCTAATGTGTCAGTTCCCAGGCGTCGCAATAGTCCTTATTGAAAATTCACTCGTAGAGCTTGGAAAACGCGATATTCGACACTTCCAATCGATCTGCATCGACAACAGCTTAAGATTCAGTTCCCTGGCGTCGCAATAGCCCTTCTTATTGAAAATTCACTCGTTGAGCTTGGAAACCTCGATATTCGACATCTCCAATCGACCTGCATCGACAACAGCCAAAGATTCAGTTCCCAGGCGTCGCAATAGTGATTATTGAAAATTCACTCGTACAGCTTGGAAAACGCGATATTCGACATTTCCAATCGAACTGCATCGACAAGAGCCAAAGATACAGTTCCCAGGCGTCGCAATAGTCTTCATTATCAAAAATACACCCGTATAGCATGGAAAATGCGATATTCGACATTTCCAATCGTTCTGCATCGACAACAGCTAAAGCTTCAGTTCCGAGGCGTCGCAATAGTCCTTCTTATTGAAAATTCGCTCGTAGAGCTTGAATAACGCGATATTCGACATTTCCAATCGAACTGCATCGACAACAGCCAAAGATACAGTTCCCAGGCGTCGCAATAGTGATTATTGAAAATTCACTCGTACAGCTTGAAGAACGCGATATTCGACATTTCCAATCGATCTGCATCATCAACAGCTAATGATTCAGTTCCCTGGCGTCGCAATAGCCCTTCTTATTGAAAATTCACTCGTTGAGCTTGGAAACCTCGATATTCGACATCTCCAATCGACCTGCATCGACAACAGCTAGTGATACAGTGGATCTGCATCGACAACAGCTTAAGATTCAGTCGTTCTGCATCGACAACAGCTAAAGATTCAGTTCCGAGGCGTCGCAATAGTCCTTCTTATTGAAAATTCGCTCGTAGAGCTTGAATAACGCGATATTCGACATTTCCAATCGAACTGCATCGACAACAGCCAAAGGTTCAGTTCCCAGGCGTCGCAATAGTGATTATTGAAAATTCACTCGTACAGCTTGGAAAACGCGATATTCGACATTTCCAATCGAACTGCATCGACAAGAGCCAAAGATACAGTTCCCAGGCGTCGCAATAGTCTTCATTATCAAAAATACACCCGTATAGCATGGAAAATGCGATATTCGACATTTCCAATCGTTCTGCATCGACAACAGTTAAAGCTTCAGTTCCGAGGCGTCGCAATAGTCCTTCTTATTGAAAATTCGCTCGTAGAGCTTGAATAACGCGATATTCGACATTTCCAATCGAACTGCATCGACAACAGCCAAAGATACAGTTCCCAGGCGTCGGAATAGTGATTATTGAAAATTCACTCGTACAGCTTGGCAAACGCGATATTCGACATTTCCAATCGATCTGCATCAACAACAGCTAAAGATTCAGTTCCCAGGCGTCGCAATAGTGATTATTGAAAATTCACTCGTACAGCTTGGAAAACGCGATATTCGACATCTCCAATCGACCAGCATCGACAACAGCTAATGTGTCAGTTCCCAGGCGTCGCAATAGTCCTTATTGAAAATTCACTCGTAGAGCTTGGAAAACGCGATATTCGACACTTCCAATCGATCTGCATCGACAACAGCTTAAGATTCAGTTCCCAGGCGACGCAATAGTCCTTATTATCAAAAATACACCCGTATAGAATGGAAAATGCGATATTCGACATTTCCAATCTATCTGCATCATCAACAGCTAAAGATTCAGTTCCCTGGCGTCGCAATAGCCCTTCTTATTGAAAATTCACTCGTTGAGCTTGGAAACCTCGATATTCGACATCTCCAATCGACCTGCATCGACAACAGCTAGTGATACAATGGATCTGCATCGACAACAGCTTAAGATTCAGTCGTTCTGCATCGACAACAGCTAAAGATTCAGTTCCGAGGCGTCGCAATAGTCCTTCTTATTGAAAATTCGCTCGTAGAGCTTGAATAACGCGATATTCGACATTTCCAATCGAACTGCATCGACAACAGCCAAAGATTCAGTTCCCAGGCGTCGCAATAGTGTTATTGAAAATTCACTCGTACAGCTTGGCAAACGCGATATTCGACATTTCCAATCGATCTGCATCAACAACAGCTACAGATTCAGTTCCCAGGCGTCGCAATAGTGATTATTGAAAATTCACTCGTACAGCTTGGAAAACGCGATATTCGACATTTCCAATCGAACTGCATCGACAAGAGCCAAAGATACAGTTCCCAGGCGTCGCAATAGTCTTCATTATCAAAAATACACCCGTATAGCATGGAAAATGCGATATTCGACATTTCCAATCGTTCTGCATCGACAACAGCTAAAGCTTCAGTTCCGAGGCGTCGCAATAGTCCTTCTTATTGAAAATTCGCTCGTAGAGCTTGAATAACGCGATATTCGACATTTCCAATCGAACTGCATCGACAACAGCCAAAGATACAGTTCCCAGGCGTCGCAATAGTGATTATTGAAAATTCACTCGTACAGCTTGAAGAACGCGATATTCGACATTTCCAATCGATCTGCATCATCAACAGCTAATGATTCAGTTCCCTGACGTCGCAATAGCCCTTCTTATTGAAAATTCACTCGTTGAGCTTGGAAACCTCGATATTCGACATTTCCAGTCGATCTGCATCAACAACAGCTACAGATTCAGTTCCCAGGCGTCGCAATAGTGACTATTGAAAAATCACTCGTACAGCTTGGAAAACGCGATATTCGACATTTCCAATCGATCTGCATCGACAACAGCTAAAGATTCAGTCCCGAGGCGTCGCAATAGTCCTTCTTATTGAAAATTCGCTCGTAGAGCTTGAATAACGCGATATTCGACATTTCCAATCGAACTGCATCGACAACAGCCAAAGATACAGTTCCCAGGCGTCGCAATAGTCCTTATTGAGAATTCACTCATAGAGCTTGGAAAACGCGATATTCGACATTTCCAATCGATCTGCATCATCAACAGCTAAAGATTCAGTTCCCAGGCGTCGCAATAGTCCTTCTTATTGAAAATTCGCTCGTAGAGCTTGAAAAACGCGATATTCGACATTTCCAATCGAACTGCATCGACAAGAGCCAAAGATACAGTTCCCAGGCGTCGCAATAGTCTTCATTATCAAAAATACACCCGTATAGCATGGAAAATGCGATATTCGACATTTCCAATCGATCTGCATCAACAACAGCTAAAGATTCAGTTCCCAGGCGTCGCAATAGTGATTATTGAAAATTCACTCGTACAGCTTGGAAAACGCGATATTCGACATTTCCAATCGATCTGCATCGACAAGAGCCAAAGATACAGTTCCCAGGCGTCGCAATAGTCTTCATTATCAAAAATACACCCGTATAGCATGGAAAATGCGATATTCGACATTTCCAATCGATCTGCATCAACAACAGCTACAGATTCAGTTCCCAGGCGTCGCAATAGTGATTATTGAAAATTCACTCGTACAGCTTGGAAAACGCGATATTCGACATTTCCAATCGAACTGCATCGACAAGAGCCAAAGATACAGTTCCCAGGCGTCGCAATAGTCTTCATTATCAAAAATACACCCGTATAGCATGGAAAATGCGATATTCGACATTTCCAATCGTTCTGCATCGACAACAGCTAAAGCTTCAGTTCCGAGGCGTCGCAATAGTCCTTCTTATTGAAAATTCGCTCGTAGAGCTTGAATAACGCGATATTCGACATTTCCAATCGAACTGCATCGACAACAGCCAAAGATACAGTTCCCAGGCGTCGGAATAGTGATTATTGAAAATTCACTCGTACAGCTTGGCAAACGCGATATTCGACATTTCCAATCGATCTGCATCAACAACAGCTAAAGATTCAGTTCCCAGGCGTCGCAATAGTGATTATTGAAAATTCACTCGTACAGCTTGGAAAACGCGATATTCGACATTTCCAATCGATCTGCATCGACAACAGCTAAAGATTCAGTTCCCAGGCGACGCAATAGTCCTTATTATCAAAAATACACCCGTATAGAATGGAAAATGCGATATTCGACATTTCCAATCGTTCTGCATCGACAACAGCTAAAGATTCAGTTCCCAGGCGTCGCAATAACCCTTCTTATTGAAAATTCACTCGTTGAGCTTGGAAACCTCGATATTCGACATCTCCAATCGACCAGCATCGACAATAGCTAATGTGTCAGTTCCCAGGCGTCGCAATAGTCCTTATTGAAAATTCACTCGTAGAGCTTGGAAAACGCGATATTCGACACTTCCAATCGATCTGCATCGACAACAGCTTAAGATTCAGTTCCCTGGCGTCGCAATAGCCCTTCTTATTGAAAATTCACTCGTTGAGCTTGGAAACCTCGATATTCGACATCTCCAATCGACCTGCATCGACAACAGCCAAAGATTCAGTTCCCAGGCGTCGCAATAGTGATTATTGAAAATTCACTCGTACAGCTTGGAAAACGCGATATTCGACATTTCCAATCGAACTGCATCGACAAGAGCCAAAGATACAGTTCCCAGGCGTCGCAATAGTCTTCATTATCAAAAATACACCCGTATAGCATGGAAAATGCGATATTCGACATTTCCAATCGTTCTGCATCGACAACAGCTAAAGCTTCAGTTCCGAGGCGTCGCAATAGTCCTTCTTATTGAAAATTCGCTCGTAGAGCTTGAATAACGCGATATTCGACATTTCCAATCGAACTGCATCGACAACAGCCAAAGATACAGTTCCCAGGCGTCGCAATAGTGATTATTGAAAATTCACTCGTACAGCTTGAAGAACGCGATATTCGACATTTCCAATCGATCTGCATCATCAACAGCTAATGATTCAGTTCCCTGGCGTCGCAATAGCCCTTCTTATTGAAAATTCACTCGTTGAGCTTGGAAACCTCGATATTCGACATCTCCAATCGACCTGCATCGACAACAGCTAGTGATACAGTGGATCTGCATCGACAACAGCTTAAGATTCAGTCGTTCTGCATCGACAACAGCTAAAGATTCAGTTCCGAGGCGTCGCAATAGTCCTTCTTATTGAAAATTCGCTCGTAGAGCTTGAATAACGCGATATTCGACATTTCCAATCGAACTGCATCGACAACAGCCAAAGGTTCAGTTCCCAGGCGTCGCAATAGTGATTATTGAAAATTCACTCGTACAGCTTGGAAAACGCGATATTCGACATTTCCAATCGAACTGCATCGACAAGAGCCAAAGATACAGTTCCCAGGCGTCGCAATAGTCTTCATTATCAAAAATACACCCGTATAGCATGGAAAATGCGATATTCGACATTTCCAATCGTTCTGCATCGACAACAGCTAAAGCTTCAGTTCCGAGGCGTCGCAATAGTCCTTCTTATTGAAAATTCGCTCGTAGAGCTTGAATAACGCGATATTCGACATTTCCAATCGAACTGCATCGACAACAGCCAAAGATACAGTTCCCAGGCGTCGCAATAGTGATTATTGAAAATTCACTCGTACAGCTTGAAGAACGCGATATTCGACATTTCCAATCGATCTGCATCATCAACAGCTAATGATTCAGTTCCCTGGCGTCGCAATAGCCCTTCTTATTGAAAATTCACTCGTTGAGCTTGGAAACCTCGATATTCGACATTTCCAGTCGATCTGCATCGACAACAGCTAAAGATTCAGTTCCCAGGCGTCGGAATAGTGATTATTGAAAATTCACTCGTACAGCTTGGCAAACGCGATATTCGACATTTCCAATCGATCTGCATCAACAACAGCTAAAGATTCAGTTCCCAGGCGTCGAAATAGTGATTATTGAAAATTCACTCGTACAGCTTGGAAAACGCGATATTCGACATTTCCAATCGATCTGCATCGACAACAGCTAAAGATTCAGTTCCCAGGCGTCGCAATAACCCTTCTTATTGAAAATTCACTCGTTGAGCTTGGAAACCTCGATATTCGACATCTCCAATCGACCTGCATCGACAACAGCTAATGTGTCAGTTCCCAGGCGTCGCAATAGTCCTTATTGAAAATTCACTCGTAGAGCTTGGAAAACGCGATATTCGACACTTCCAATCGATCTGCATCGACAACAGCTTAAGATTCAGTTCCCAGGCGACGCAATAGTCCTTATTATCAAAAATAAACCCGTATAGAATGGAAAATGCGATATTCGACATTTCCAATCGATCTGCATCATCAACAGCTAAAGATTCAGTTCCCTGGCGTCGCAATAGCCCTTCTTATTGAAAATTCACTCGTTGAGCTTGGAAACCTCGATATTCGACATCTCCAATCGGCCTGCATCGACAACAGCTAGTGATTCAGTTCCCAGGCGTCGCAATAGTCTTCATTATCAAAAATACACCCGTATAGAATGGAAAATGCGATATTCGACATTTCCAATCGTTCTGCATCGACAACAGCTAAAGATTCAGTTCCCAGGCGTCGCAATAGTCCTTCTTATTGAAAATTCGCTCGTAGAGCTTGAAAAACGCGATATTCGACATTTCCAATCGATCTGCATCGACAACAGCTAAAGGTTCAGTTCCCAGGTGCCGCAATAGTGTTATTGAAAATTCACTCGTACAGCTTGGCAAACGCGATATTCGACATTTTCAATCGATCTGCATCAACAACAGCTACAGATTCAGTTCCCAGGCGTCGCAATAGTGACTATTGAAAAATCACTCGTACAGCTTGGAAAACGCGATATTCGACATTTCCAATCGATCTGCATCGACAACAGCTAAAGATTCAGTCCCGAGGCGTCGCAATAGTCCTTCTTATTGAAAATTCGCTCGTAGAGCTTGAATAACGCGATATTCGACATTTCCAATCGAACTGCATCGACAACAGCCAAAGATACAGTTCCCAGGCGTCGCAATAGTCCTTATTGAGAATTCACTCATAGAGCTTGGAAAACGCGATATTCGACATTTCCAATCGATCTGCATCATCAACAGCTACAGATTCAGTTCCCAGGCGTCGCAATAGTGATTATTGAAAATTCACTCGTACAGCTTGGAAAACGCGATATTCGACATTTCCAATCGAACTGCACCGACAAGAGCCAAAGATACAGTTCCCAGGCGTCGCAATAGTCTTCATTATCAAAAATACACCCGTATAGCATGGAAAATGCGATATTCGACATTTCCAATCGTTCTGCATCGACAACAGCTAAAGCTTCAGTTCCGAGGCGTCGCAATAGTCCTTCTTATTGAAAATTCGCTCGTAGAGCTTGAATAACGCGATATTCGACATTTCCAATCGAACTGCATCGACAACAGCCAAAGATACAGTTCCCAGGCGTCGGAATAGTGATTATTGAAAATTCACTCGTACAGCTTGGCAAACGCGATATTCGACATTTCCAATCGATCTGCATCAACAACAGCTAAAGATTCAGTTCTCAGGCGACGCAATAGTGATTATTGAAAATTCACTCGTACAGCTTGGAAAACGCGATATTCGACATTTCCAATCGATCTGCATCGACAACAGCTAAAGATTCAGTTCCCAGGCGTCGCAATAACCCTTCTTATTGAAAATTCATTCGTTGAGCTTGGAAACCTCGATATTCGACATCTCCAATCGACCTGCATCGACAACAGCTAATGTGTCAGTTCCCAGGCGTCGCAATAGTCCTTATTGAAAATTCACTCGTAGAGCTTGGAAAACGCGATATTCGACACTTCCAATCGATCTGCATCGACAACAGCTTAAGATTCAGTTCCCAGGCGACGCAATAGTCCTTATTATCAAAAATACACCCGTATAGAATGGAAAATGCGATATTCGACATTTCCGATCGTTCTGCATCGACAACAGCTAAAGATTCAGTTCCCAGGCGTCGCAATAACCCTTCTTATTGAAAATTCACTCGTTGAGCTTGGAAACCTCGATATTCGACATCTCCAATCGACCAGCATCGACAACAGCTAATGTGTCAGTTCCCAGGCGTCGCAATACTCCTTATTGAAAATTCACTCGTAGAGCTTGGAAAACGCGATATTCGACACTTCCAATCGATCTGCATCGACAACAGCTTAAGATTCAGTTCCCAGGCGACGCAATAGTCCTTATTATCAAAAATACACCCGTATAGAATGGAAAATGCGATATTCGACATTTCCAATCTATCTGCATCATCAACAGCTAAAGATTCAGTTCCCTGGCGTCGCAATAGCCCTTCTTATTGAAAATTCACTCGTTGAGCTTGGAAACCTCGATATTCGACATCTCCAATCGACCTGCATCGACAACAGCTAGTGATACAGAGGATCTGCATCGACAACAGCTTAAGATTCAGTCGTTCTGCATCGACAGCAGCTAAAGATTCAGTTCCGAGGCGTCGCAATAGTCCTTCTTATTGAAAATTCGCTCGTAGAGCTTGAATAACGCGATATTCGACATTTCCAATCGAACTGCATCGACAACAGCCAAAGATTCAGTTCCCAGGCGTCGCAATAGTGTTATTGAAAATTCACTCGTACAGCTTGGCAAACGCGATATTCGACATTTCCAATCGATCTGCATCAACAACAGCTACAGATTCAGTTCCCAGGCGTCGCAATAGTGATTATTGAAAATTCACTCGTACAGCTTGGAAAACGCGATATTCGACATTTCCAATCGAACTGCATCGACAAGAGCCAAAGATACAGTTTCCAGGCGTCGCAATAGTCTTCATTATCAAAAATACACCCGTATAGCATGGAAAATGCGATATTCGACATTTCCAATCGTTCTGCATCGACAACAGCTAAAGCTTCAGTTCCGAGGCGTCGCAATAGTCCTTCTTATTGAAAATTCGCTCGTAGAGCTTGAATAACGCGATATTCGACATTTCCAATCGAACTGCATCGACAACAGCCAAAGATACAGTTCCCAGGCGTCGGAATAGTGATTATTGAAAATTCACTCGTACAGCTTGGCAAACGCGATATTCGACATTTCCAATCGATCTGCATCAACAACAGCTAAAGATTCAGTTCCCAGGCGTCGCAATAGTGATTATTGAAAATTCACTCGTACAGCTTGGAAAACGCGATATTCGACATTTCCAATCGATCTGCATCGACAACAGCTAAAGATTCAGTTCCCAGGCGTCGCAATAACCCTTCTTATTGAAAATTCACTCGTTGAGCTTGGAAACCTCGATATTCGACATCTCCAATCGACCTGCATCGACAACAGCTAATGTGTCAGTTCCCAGGCGTCGCAATAATCCTTATTGAAAATTCACTCGTAGAGCTTGGAAAACGCGATATTCGACACTTCCAATCGATCTGCATCGACAACAGCTTAAGATTCAGTTCCCAGGCGACGCAATAGTCCTTATTATTAAAAATACACCCGTATAGAATGGAAAATGCGATATTCGACATTTCCGATCGTTCTGCATCGACAACAGCTAAAGATTCAGTTCCCAGGCGTCGCAATAACCCTTCTTATTGAAAATTCACTCGTTGAGCTTGGAAACCTCGATATTCGACATCTCCAATCGACCAGCATCGACAACAGCTAATGTGTCAGTTCCCAGGCGTCGCAATAGTCCTTATTGAAAATTCACTCGTAGAGCTTGGAAAACGCGATATTCGACACTTCCAATCGATCTGCATCGACAACAGCTTAAGATTCAGTTCCCAGGCGACGCAATAGTCCTTATTATCAAAAATACACCCGTATAGAATGGAAAATGCGATATTCGACATTTCCAATCTATCTGCATCATCAACAGCTAAAGATTCAGTTCCCTGGCGTCGCAATAGCCCTTCTTATTGAAAATTCACTCGTTGAGCTTGGAAACCTCGATATTCGACATCTCCAATCGACCTGCATCGACAACAGCTAGTGATACAGTGGATCTGCATCGACAACAGCTTAAGATTCAGTCGTTCTGCATCGACAACAGCTAAAGATTCAGTTCCGAGGCGTCGCAATAGTCCTTCTTATTGAAAATTCGCTCGTAGAGCTTGAATAACGCGATATTCGACATTTCCAATCGAACTGCATCGACAACAGACAAAGATTCAGTTCCCAGGCGTCGCAATAGTGTTATTGAAAATTCACTCGTACAGCTTGGCAAACGCGATATTCGACATTTCCAATCGATCTGCATCAACAACAGCTACAGATTCAGTTCCCAGGCGTCGCAATAGTGATTATTGAAAATTCACTCGTACAGCTTGGAAAACGCGATATTCGACATTTCCAATCGAACTGCATCGACAAGAGCCAAAGATACAGTTCCCAGGCGTCGCAATAGTCTTCATTATCAAAAATACACCCGTATAGCATGGAAAATGCGATATTCGACATTTCCAATCGTTCTGCATCGACAACAGCTAAAGCTTCAGTTCCGATGCGTCGCAATAGTCCTTCTTATTGAAAATTCGCTCGTAGAGCTTGAATAACGCGATATTCGACATTTCCAATCGAACTGCATCGACAACAGCCAAAGATACAGTTCCCAGGCGTCGCAATAGTGATTATTGAAAATTCACTCGTACAGCTTGAAGAACGCGATATTCGACATTTCCAATCGATCTGCATCATCAACAGCTAATGATTCAGTTCCCTGGCGTCGCAATAGCCCTTGTTATTGAAAATTCACTCGTTGAGCTTGGAAACCTCGATATTCGACATTTCCAGTCGATCTGCATCGACAACAGCTAAAGATTCAGTCCCGAGGCGTCGCAATAGTCCTTCTTATTGAAAATTCGCTCGTAGAGCTTGAATAACGCGATATTCGACATTTCCAATCGAACTGCATCGACAACAGCCAAAGATACAGTTCCCAGGCGTCGCAATAGTCCTTATTGAGAATTCACTCATAGAGCTTGGAAAACGCGATATTCGACATTTCCAATCGATCTGCATCATCAACAGCTAAAGATTCAGTTCCCAGGCGTCGCAATAGTCCTTCTTATTGAAAATTCGCTCGTAGAGCTTGAAAAACGCGATATTCGACATTTCCAATCGATCTGCATCGACAACAGCTAAAGATTCAGTCCCGAGGCGTCGCAATAGTCCTTCTTATTGAAAATTCGCTCGTAGAGCTTGAATAACGCGATATTCGACATTTCCAATCGATCTGCATCATCAACAGCTAAAGATTCAGTTCCCAGGCGTCGCAATAGTCCTTCTTATTGAAAATTCGCTCGTAGAGCTTGAATAACGCGATATTCGACATTTCCAATCGAACTGCATCGACAACAGCCAAAGATACAGTTCCCAGGCGTCGCAATAGTGATTATTGAAAATTCACTCGTACAGCTTGAAGAACGCGATATTCGACATTTCCAATCGATCTGCATCATCAACAGCTAATGATTCAGTTCCCTGGCGTCGCAATAGCCCTTGTTATTGAAAATTCACTCGTTGAGCTTGGAAACCTCGATATTCGACATTTCCAGTCGATCTGCATCGACAACAGCTAAAGATTCAGTCCCGAGGCGTCGCAATAGTCCTTCTTATTGAAAATTCGCTCGTAGAGCTTGAATAACGCGATATTCGACATTTCCAATCGAACTGCATCGACAACAGCCAAAGATACAGTTCCCAGGCGTCGCAATAGTCCTTATTGAGAATTCACTCATAGAGCTTGGAAAACGCGATATTCGACATTTCCAATCGATCTGCATCATCAACAGCTAAAGATTCAGTTCCCAGGCGTCGCAATAGTCCTTCTTATTGAAAATTCGCTCGTAGAGCTTGAAAAACGCGATATTCGACATTTCCAATCGATCTGCATCGACAAAAGCTAAAGATTCAGTCCCGAGGCGTCGCAATAGTCCTTATTGAGAATTCACTCATAGAGCTTGGAAAACGCGATATTCGACATTTCCAATCGATCTGCATCATCAACAGCTAAAGATTCAGTTCCCAGGCGTCGCAATAGTCCTTCTTATTGAAAATTCGCTCGTAGAGATTGAAAAACGCGATATTCGACATTTCCAATCGAACTGCATCGACAAGAGCCAAAGATACAGTTCCCAGGCGTCGCAATAGTCTTCATTATCAAAAATACACCCGTATAGCATGGAAAATGCGATATTCGACATTTCCAATCGATCTGCATCAACAACAGCTAAAGATTCAGTTCCCAGGCGTCGCAATAGTGATTATTGAAAATTCACTCGTACAGCTTGGAAAACGCGATATTCGACATTTCCAATCGATCTGCATCGACAAGAGCCAAAGATACAGTTCCCAGGCGTCGCAATAGTCTTCATTATCAAAAATACACCCGTAGAGCATGGAAAATGCGATATTCGACATTTCCGATCGTTCTGCATCGACAACAGCTAAAGATTCAGTTCCCAGGCGTCGCAATAACCCTTCTTATTGAAAATTCACTCGTTGAGCTTGGAAACCTCGATATTCGACATCTCCAATCGACCAGCATCGACAACAGCTAATGTGTCAGTTCCCAGGCGTCGCAATAGTCCTTATTGAAAATTCACTCGTAGAGCTTGGAAAACGCGATATTCGACACTTCCAATCGATCTGCATCGACAACAGCTTAAGATTCAGTTCCCAGGCGACGCAATAGTCCTTATTATCAAAAATACACCCGTATAGAATGGAAAATGCGATATTCGACATTTCCAATCGATCTGCATCAACAACAGCTAAAGATTCAGTTCCCAGGCGTCGCAATAGTGATTATTGAAAATTCACTCGTACAGCTTGGAAAACGCGATATTCGACATTTCCAATCGATCTGCATCGACAAGAGCCAAAGATACAGTTCCCAGGCGTCGCAATAGTCTTCATTATCAAAAATACACCCGTATAGCATGGAAAATGCGATATTCGACATTTCCAATCGATCTGCATCAACAACAGCTACAGATTCAGTTCCCAGGCGTCGCAATAGTGATTATTGAAAATTCACTCGTACAGCTTGGAAAACGCGATATTCGACATTTCCAATCGAACTGCATCGACAAGAGCCAAAGATACAGTTCCCAGGCGTCGCAATAGTCTTCATTATCAAAAATACACCCGTATAGCATGGAAAATGCGATATTCGACATTTCCAATCGTTCTGCATCGACAACAGCTAAAGCTTCAGTTCCGAGGCGTCGCAATAGTCCTTCTTATTGAAAATTCGCTCGTAGAGCTTGAATAACGCGATATTCGACATTTCCAATCGAACTGCATCGACAACAGCCAAAGATACAGTTCCCAGGCGTCGGAATAGTGATTATTGAAAATTCACTCGTACAGCTTGGCAAACGCGATATTCGACATTTCCAATCGATCTGCATCAACAACAGCTAAAGATTCAGTTCCCAGGCGTCGCAATAGTGATTATTGAAAATTCACTCGTACAGCTTGGAAAACACGATATTCGACATTTCCAATCGATCTGCATCGACAACAGCTAAAGATTCAGTTCCCAGGCGACGCAATAGTCCTTATTATCAAAAATACACCCGTATAGAATGGAAAATGCGATATTCGACATTTCCAATCGTTCTGCATCGACAACAGCTAAAGATTCAGTTCCCAGGCGTCGCAATAACCCTTCTTATTGAAAATTCACTCGTTGAGCTTGGAAACCTCGATATTCGACATCTCCAATCGACCAGCATCGACAATAGCTAATGTGTCAGTTCCCAGGCGTCGCAATAGTCCTTATTGAAAATTCACTCGTAGAGCTTGGAAAACGCGATATTCGACACTTCCAATCGATCTGCATCGACAACAGCTTAAGATTCAGTTCCCTGGCGTCGCAATAGCCCTTCTTATTGAAAATTCACTCGTTGAGCTTGGAAACCTCGATATTCGACATCTCCAATCGACCTGCATCGACAACAGCCAAAGATTCAGTTCCCAGGCGTCGCAATAGTGATTATTGAAAATTCACTCGTACAGCTTGGAAAACGCGATATTCGACATTTTCAATCGAACTGCATCGACAAGAGCCAAAGATACAGTTCCCAGGCGTCGCAATAGTCTTCATTATCAAAAATACACCCGTATAGCATGGAAAATGCGATATTCGACATTTCCAATCGTTCTGCATCGACAACAGCTAAAGCTTCAGTTCCGAGGCGTCGCAATAGTCCTTCTTATTGAAAATTCGCTCGTAGAGCTTGAATAACGCGATATTCGACATTTCCAATCGAACTGCATCGACAACAGCCAAAGATACAGTTCCCAGGCGTCGCAATAGTGATTATTGAAAATTCACTCGTACAGCTTGAAGAACGCGATATTCGACATTTCCAATCGATCTGCATCATCAACAGCTAATGATTCAGTTCCCTGGCGTCGCAATAGCCCTTCTTATTGAAAATTCACTCGTTGAGCTTGGAAACCTCGATATTCGACATCTCCAATCGACCTGCATCGACAACAGCTAGTGATACAGTGGATCTGCATCGACAACAGCTTAAGATTCAGTCGTTCTGCATCGACAACAGCTAAAGATTCAGTTCCGAGGCGTCGCAATAGTCCTTCTTATTGAAAATTCGCTCGTAGAGCTTGAATAACGCGATATTCGACATTTCCAATCGAACTGCATCGACAACAGCCAAAGGTTCAGTTCCCAGGCGTCGCAATAGTGATTATTGAAAATTCACTCGTACAGCTTGGAAAACGCGATATTCGACATTTCCAATCGAACTGCATCGACAAGAGCCAAAGATACAGTTCCCAGGCGTCGCAATAGTCTTCATTATCAAAAATACACCCGTATAGCATGGAAAATGCGATATTCGACATTTCCAATCGTTCTGCATCGACAACAGTTAAAGCTTCAGTTCCGAGGCGTCGCAATAGTCCTTCTTATTGAAAATTCGCTCGTAGAGCTTGAATAACGCGATATTCGACATTTCCAATCGAACTGCATCGACAACAGCCAAAGATACAGTTCCCAGGCGTCGGAATAGTGATTATTGAAAATTCACTCGTACAGCTTGGCAAACGCGATATTCGACATTTCCAATCGATCTGCATCAACAACAGCTAAAGATTCAGTTCCCAGGCGTCGCAATAGTGATTATTGAAAATTCACTCGTACAGCTTGGAAAACGCGATATTCGACATCTCCAATCGACCAGCATCGACAACAGCTAATGTGTCAGTTCCCAGGCGTCGCAATAGTCCTTATTGAAAATTCACTCGTAGAGCTTGGAAAACGCGATATTCGACACTTCCAATCGATCTGCATCGACAACAGCTTAAGATTCAGTTCCCAGGCGACGCAATAGTCCTTATTATCAAAAATACACCCGTATAGAATGGAAAATGCGATATTCGACATTTCCAATCTATCTGCATCATCAACAGCTAAAGATTCAGTTCCCTGGCGTCGCAATAGCCCTTCTTATTGAAAATTCACTCGTTGAGCTTGGAAACCTCGATATTCGACATCTCCAATCGACCTGCATCGACAACAGCTAGTGATACAATGGATCTGCATCGACAACAGCTTAAGATTCAGTCGTTCTGCATCGACAACAGCTAAAGATTCAGTTCCGAGGCGTCGCAATAGTCCTTCTTATTGAAAATTCGCTCGTAGAGCTTGAATAACGCGATATTCGACATTTCCAATCGAACTGCATCGACAACAGCCAAAGATTCAGTTCCCAGGCGTCGCAATAGTGTTATTGAAAATTCACTCGTACAGCTTGGCAAACGCGATATTCGACATTTCCAATCGATCTGCATCAACAACAGCTACAGATTCAGTTCCCAGGCGTCGCAATAGTGATTATTGAAAATTCACTCGTACAGCTTGGAAAACGCGATATTCGACATTTCCAATCGAACTGCATCGACAAGAGCCAAAGATACAGTTCCCAGGCGTCGCAATAGTCTTCATTATCAAAAATACACCCGTATAGCATGGAAAATGCGATATTCGACATTTCCAATCGTTCTGCATCGACAACAGCTAAAGCTTCAGTTCCGAGGCGTCGCAATAGTCCTTCTTATTGAAAATTCGCTCGTAGAGCTTGAATAACGCGATATTCGACATTTCCAATCGAACTGCATCGACAACAGCCAAAGATACAGTTCCCAGGCGTCGCAATAGTGATTATTTAAAATTCACTCGTACAGCTTGAAGAACGCGATATTCGACATTTCCAATCGATCTGCATCATCAACAGCTAATGATTCAGTTCCCTGGCGTCGCAATAGCCCTTCTTATTGAAAATTCACTCGTTGAGCTTGGAAACCTCGATATTCGACATTTCCAGTCGATCTGCATCAACAACAGCTACAGATTCAGTTCCCAGGCGTCGCAATAGTGACTATTGAAAAATCACTCGTACAGCTTGGAAAACGCGATATTCGACATTTCCAATCGATCTGCATCGACAACAGCTAAAGATTCAGTCCCGAGGCGTCGCAATAGTCCTTCTTATTGAAAATTCGCTCGTAGAGCTTGAATAACGCGATATTCGACATTTCCAATCGAACTGCATCGACAACAGCCAAAGATACAGTTCCCAGGCGTCGCAATAGTCCTTATTGAGAATTCACTCATAGAGCTTGGAAAACGCGATATTCGACATTTCCAATCGATCTGCATCATCAACAGCTAAAGATTCAGTTCCCAGGCGTCGCAATAGTCCTTCTTATTGAAAATTCGCTCGTAGAGCTTGAAAAACGCGATATTCGACATTTCCAATCGAACTGCATCGACAAGAGCCAAAGATACAGTTCCCAGGCGTCGCAATAGTCTTCATTATCAAAAATACACCCGTATAGCATGGAAAATGCGATATTCGACATTTCCAATCGATCTGCATCAACAACAGCTAAAGATTCAGTTCCCAGGCGTCGCAATAGTGATTATTGAAAATTCACTCGTACAGCTTGGAAAACGCGATATTCGACATTTCCAATCGATCTGCATCGACAAGAGCCAAAGATACAGTTCCCAGGCGTCGCAATAGTCTTCATTATCAAAAATACACCCGTATAGCATGGAAAATGCGATATTCGACATTTCCAATCGATCTGCATCAACAACAGCTACAGATTCAGTTCCCAGGCGTCGCAATAGTGATTATTGAAAATTCACTCGTACAGCTTGGAAAACGCGATATTCGACATTTCCAATCGAACTGCATCGACAAGAGCCAAAGATACAGTTCCCAGGCGTCGCAATAGTCTTCATTATCAAAAATACACCCGTATAGCATGGAAAATGCGATATTCGACATTTCCAATCGTTCTGCATCGACAACAGCTAAAGCTTCAGTTCCGAGGCGTCGCAATAGTCCTTCTTATTGAAAATTCGCTCGTAGAGCTTGAATAACGCGATATTCGACATTTCCAATCGAACTGCATCGACAACAGCCAAAGATACAGTTCCCAGGCGTCGGAATAGTGATTATTGAAAATTCACTCGTACAGCTTGGCAAACGCGATATTCGACATTTCCAATCGATCTGCATCAACAACAGCTAAAGATTCAGTTCCCAGGCGTCGCAATAGTGATTATTGAAAATTCACTCGTACAGCTTGGAAAACGCAATATTCGACATTTCCAATCGATCTGCATCGACAACAGCTAAAGATTCAGTTCCCAGGCGACGCAATAGTCCTTATTATCAAAAATACACCCGTATAGAATGGAAAATGCGATATTCGACATTTCCAATCGTTCTGCATCGACAACAGCTAAAGATTCAGTTCCCAGGCGTCGCAATAACCCTTCTTATTGAAAATTCACTCGTTGAGCTTGGAAACCTCGATATTCGACATCTCCAATCGACCAGCATCGACAATAGCTAATGTGTCAGTTCCCAGGCGTCGCAATAGTCCTTATTGAAAATTCACTCGTAGAGCTTGGAAAACGCGATATTCGACACTTCCAATCGATCTGCATCGACAACAGCTTAAGATTCAGTTCCCTGGCGTCGCAATAGCCCTTCTTATTGAAAATTCACTCGTTGAGCTTGGAAACCTCGATATTCGACATCTCCAATCGACCTGCATCGACAACAGCCAAAGATTCAGTTCCCAGGCGTCGCAATAGTGATTATTGAAAATTCACTCGTACAGCTTGGAAAACGCGATATTCGACATTTCCAATCGAACTGCATCGACAAGAGCCAAAGATACAGTTCCCAGGCGTCGCAATAGTCTTCATTATCAAAAATACACCCGTATAGCATGGAAAATGCGATATTCGACATTTCCAATCGTTCTGCATCGACAACAGCTAAAGCTTCAGTTCCGAGGCGTCGCAATAGTCCTTCTTATTGAAAATTCGCTCGTAGAGCTTGAATAACGCGATATTCGACATTTCCAATCGAACTGCATCGACAACAGCCAAAGATACAGTTCCCAGGCGTCGCAATAGTGATTATTGAAAATTCACTCGTACAGCTTGAAGAACGCGATATTCGACATTTCCAATCGATCTGCATCATCAACAGCTAATGATTCAGTTCCCTGGCGTCGCAATAGCCCTTCTTATTGAAAATTCACTCGTTGAGCTTGGAAACCTCGATATTCGACATCTCCAATCGACCTGCATCGACAACAGCTAGTGATACAGTGGATCTGCATCGACAACAGCTTAAGATTCAGTCGTTCTGCATCGACAACAGCTAAAGATTCAGTTCCGAGGCGTCGCAATAGTCCTTCTTATTGAAAATTCGCTCGTAGAGCTTGAATAACGCGATATTCGACATTTCCAATCGAACTGCATCGACAACAGCCAAAGGTTCAGTTCCCAGGCGTCGCAATAGTGATTATTGAAAATTCACTCGTACAGCTTGGAAAACGCGATATTCGACATTTCCAATCGAACTGCATCGACAAGAGCCAAAGATACAGTTCCCAGGCGTCGCAATAGTCTTCATTATCAAAAATACACCCGTATAGCATGGAAAATGCGATATTCGACATTTCCAATCGTTCTGCATCGACAACAGCTAAAGCTTCAGTTCCGAGGCGTCGCAATAGTCCTTCTTATTGAAAATTCGCTCGTAGAGCTTGAATAACGCGATATTCGACATTTCCAATCGAACTGCATCGACAACAGCCAAAGATACAGTTCCCAGGCGTCGCAATAGTGATTATTGAAAATTCACTCGTACAGCTTGAAGAACGCGATATTCGACATTTCCAATCGATCTGCATCATCAACAGCTAATGATTCAGTTCCCTGGCGTCGCAATAGCCCTTCTTATTGAAAATTCACTCGTTGAGCTTGGAAACCTCGATATTCGACATTTCCAGTCGATCTGCATCGACAACAGCTAAAGATTCAGTTCCCAGGCGTCGGAATAGTGATTATTGAAAATTCACTCGTACAGCTTGGCAAACGCGATATTCGACATTTCCAATCGATCTGCATCAACAACAGCTAAAGATTCAGTTCCCAGGCGTCGAAATAGTGATTATTGAAAATTCACTCGTACAGCTTGGAAAACGCGATATTCGACATTTCCAATCGATCTGCATCGACAACAGCTAAAGATTCAGTTCCCAGGCGTCGCAATAACCCTTCTTATTGAAAATTCACTCGTTGAGCTTGGAAACCTCGATATTCGACATCTCCAATCGACCTGCATCGACAACAGCTAATGTGTCAGTTCCCAGGCGTCGCAATAGTCCTTATTGAAAATTCACTCGTAGAGCTTGGAAAACGCGATATTCGACACTTCCAATCGATCTGCATCGACAACAGCTTAAGATTCAGTTCCCAGGCGACGCAATAGTCCTTATTATCAAAAATAAACCCGTATAGAATGGAAAATGCGATATTCGACATTTCCAATCGATCTGCATCATCAACAGCTAAAGATTCAGTTCCCTGGCGTCGCAATAGCCCTTCTTATTGAAAATTCACTCGTTGAGCTTGGAAACCTCGATATTCGACATCTCCAATCGGCCTGCATCGACAACAGCTAGTGATTCAGTTCCCAGGCGTCGCAATAGTCTTCATTATCAAAAATACACCCGTATAGAATGGAAAATGCGATATTCGACATTTCCAATCGTTCTGCATCGACAACAGCTAAAGATTCAGTTCCCAGGCGTCGCAATAGTCCTTCTTATTGAAAATTCGCTCGTAGAGCTTGAAAAACGCGATATTCGACATTTCCAATCGATCTGCATCGACAACAGCTAAAGGTTCAGTTCCCAGGTGCCGCAATAGTGTTATTGAAAATTCACTCGTACAGCTTGGCAAACGCGATATTCGACATTTTCAATCGATCTGCATCAACAACAGCTACAGATTCAGTTCCCAGGCGTCGCAATAGTGACTATTGAAAAATCACTCGTACAGCTTGGAAAACGCGATATTCGACATTTCCAATCGATCTGCATCGACAACAGCTAAAGATTCAGTCCCGAGGCGTCGCAATAGTCCTTCTTATTGAAAATTCGCTCGTAGAGCTTGAATAACGCGATATTCGACATTTCCAATCGAACTGCATCGACAACAGCCAAAGATACAGTTCCCAGGCGTCGCAATAGTCCTTATTGAGAATTCACTCATAGAGCTTGGAAAACGCGATATTCGACATTTCCAATCGATCTGCATCATCAACAGCTACAGATTCAGTTCCCAGGCGTCGCAATAGTGATTATTGAAAATTCACTCGTACAGCTTGGAAAACGCGATATTCGACATTTCCAATCGAACTGCACCGACAAGAGCCAAAGATACAGTTCCCAGGCGTCGCAATAGTCTTCATTATCAAAAATACACCCGTATAGCATGGAAAATGCGATATTCGACATTTCCAATCGTTCTGCATCGACAACAGCTAAAGCTTCAGTTCCGAGGCGTCGCAATAGTCCTTCTTATTGAAAATTCGCTCGTAGAGCTTGAATAACGCGATATTCGACATTTCCAATCGAACTGCATCGACAACAGCCAAAGATACAGTTCCCAGGCGTCGGAATAGTGATTATTGAAAATTCACTCGTACAGCTTGGCAAACGCGATATTCGACATTTCCAATCGATCTGCATCAACAACAGCTAAAGATTCAGTTCTCAGGCGACGCAATAGTGATTATTGAAAATTCACTCGTACAGCTTGGAAAACGCGATATTCGACATTTCCAATCGATCTGCATCGACAACAGCTAAAGATTCAGTTCTCAGGCGACGCAATAGTCCTTATTGAAAATTCACTCGTAGAGCTTGGAAAACGCGATATTCGACACTTCCAATCGATCTGCATCGACAACAGCTTAAGATTCAGTTCCCAGGCGACGCAATAGTCCTTATTATCAAAAATACACCCGTATAGAATGGAAAATGCGATATTCGACATTTCCGATCGTTCTGCATCGACAACAGCTAAAGATTCAGTTCCCAGGCGTCGCAATAACCCTTCTTATTGAAAATTCACTCGTTGAGCTTGGAAACCTCGATATTCGACATCTCCAATCGACCAGCATCGACAACAGCTAATGTGTCAGTTCCCAGGCGTCGCAATAGTCCTTATTGAAAATTCACTCGTAGAGCTTGGAAAACGCGATATTCGACACTTCCAATCGATCTGCATCGACAACAGCTTAAGATTCAGTTCCCAGGCGACGCAATAGTCCTTATTATCAAAAATACACCCGTATAGAATGGAAAATGCGATATTCGACATTTCCAATCTATCTGCATCATCAACAGCTAAAGATTCAGTTCCCTGGCGTCGCAATAGCCCTTCTTATTGAAAATTCACTCGTTGAGCTTGGAAACCTCGATATTCGACATCTCCAATCGACCTGCATCGACAACAGCTAGTGATACAGAGGATCTGCATCGACAACAGCTTAAGATTCAGTCGTTCTGCATCGACAGCAGCTAAAGATTCAGTTCCGAGGCGTCGCAATAGTCCTTCTTATTGAAAATTCGCTCGTAGAGCTTGAATAACGCGATATTCGACATTTCCAATCGAACTGCATCGACAACAGCCAAAGATTCAGTTCCCAGGCGTCGCAATAGTGTTATTGAAAATTCACTCGTACAGCTTGGCAAACGCGATATTCGACATTTCCAATCGATCTGCATCAACAACAGCTACAGATTCAGTTCCCAGGCGTCGCAATAGTGATTATTGAAAATTCACTCGTACAGCTTGGAAAACGCGATATTCGACATTTCCAATCGAACTGCATCGACAAGAGCCAAAGATACAGTTTCCAGGCGTCGCAATAGTCTTCATTATCAAAAATACACCCGTATAGCATGGAAAATGCGATATTCGACATTTCCAATCGTTCTGCATCGACAACAGCTAAAGCTTCAGTTCCGAGGCGTCGCAATAGTCCTTCTTATTGAAAATTCGCTCGTAGAGCTTGAATAACGCGATATTCGACATTTCCAATCGAACTGCATCGACAACAGCCAAAGATACAGTTCCCAGGCGTCGGAATAGTGATTATTGAAAATTCACTCGTACAGCTTGGCAAACGCGATATTCGACATTTCCAATCGATCTGCATCAACAACAGCTAAAGATTCAGTTCCCAGGCGTCGCAATAGTGATTATTGAAAATTCACTCGTACAGCTTGGAAAACGCGATATTCGACATTTCCAATCGATCTGCATCGACAACAGCTAAAGATTCAGTTCCCAGGCGTCGCAATAACCCTTCTTATTGAAAATTCACTCGTTGAGCTTGGAAACCTCGATATTCGACATCTCCAATCGACCTGCATCGACAACAGCTAATGTGTCAGTTCCCAGGCGTCGCAATAATCCTTATTGAAAATTCACTCGTAGAGCTTG
The DNA here is from genome assembly GCA_963583965.1 of Nomada ferruginata. Taxonomy (NCBI): domain Eukaryota; kingdom Metazoa; phylum Arthropoda; class Insecta; order Hymenoptera; family Apidae; genus Nomada; species Nomada ferruginata. Next base: position 5,878,403 of record OY757218.1, read on the forward strand.
GAAAACGCGATATTCGACACTTCCAATCGATCTGCATCGACAACAGCTTAAGATTCAGTTCCCAGGCGACGCAATAGTCCTTATTATTAAAAATACACCCGTATAGAATGGAAAATGCGATATTCGACATTTCCGATCGTTCTGCATCGACAACAGCTAAAGATTCAGTTCCCAGGCGTCGCAATAACCCTTCTTATTGAAAATTCACTCGTTGAGCTTGGAAACCTCGATATTCGACATCTCCAATCGACCTGCATCGACAACAGCTAGTGATACAGTGGATCTGCATCGACAACAGCTTAAGATTCAGTCGTTCTGCATCGACAACAGCTAAAGATTCAGTTCCGAGGCGTCGCAATAGTCCTTCTTATTGAAAATTCGCTCGTAGAGCTTGAATAACGCGATATTCGACATTTCCAATCGAACTGCATCGACAACAGCCAAAGATTCAGTTCCCAGGCGTCGCAATAGTGTTATTGAAAATTCACTCGTACAGCTTGGCAAACGCGATATTCGACATTTCCAATCGATCTGCATCAACAACAGCTACAGATTCAGTTCCCAGGCGTCGCAATAGTGATTATTGAAAATTCACTCGTACAGCTTGGAAAACGCGATATTCGACATTTCCAATCGAACTGCATCGACAAGAGCCAAAGATACAGTTCCCAGGCGTCGCAATAGTCTTCATTATCAAAAATACACCCGTATAGCATGGAAAATGCGATATTCGACATTTCCAATCGTTCTGCATCGACAACAGCTAAAGCTTCAGTTCCGATGCGTCGCAATAGTCCTTCTTATTGAAAATTCGCTCGTAGAGCTTGAATAACGCGATATTCGACATTTCCAATCGAACTGCATCGACAACAGCCAAAGATACAGTTCCCAGGCGTCGCAATAGTGATTATTGAAAATTCACTCGTACAGCTTGAAGAACGCGATATTCGACATTTCCAATCGATCTGCATCATCAACAGCTAATGATTCAGTTCCCTGGCGTCGCAATAGCCCTTGTTATTGAAAATTCACTCGTTGAGCTTGGAAACCTCGATATTCGACATTTCCAGTCGATCTGCATCGACAACAGCTAAAGATTCAGTCCCGAGGCGTCGCAATAGTCCTTCTTATTGAAAATTCGCTCGTAGAGCTTGAATAACGCGATATTCGACATTTCCAATCGAACTGCATCGACAACAGCCAAAGATACAGTTCCCAGGCGTCGCAATAGTCCTTATTGAGAATTCACTCATAGAGCTTGGAAAACGCGATATTCGACATTTCCAATCGATCTGCATCATCAACAGCTAAAGATTCAGTTCCCAGGCGTCGCAATAGTCCTTCTTATTGAAAATTCGCTCGTAGAGCTTGAAAAACGCGATATTCGACATTTCCAATCGATCTGCATCGACAACAGCTAAAGATTCAGTCCCGAGGCGTCGCAATAGTCCTTCTTATTGAAAATTCGCTCGTAGAGCTTGAATAACGCGATATTCGACATTTCCAATCGAACTGCATCGACAACAGCCAAAGATACAGTTCCCAGGCGTCGCAATAGTCCTTATTGAGAATTCACTCATAGAGCTTGGAAAACGCGATATTCGACATTTCCAATCGATCTGCATCATCAACAGCTAAAGATTCAGTTCCCAGGCGTCGCAATAGTCCTTCTTATTGAAAATTCGCTCGTAGAGATTGAAAAACGCGATATTCGACATTTCCAATCGAACTGCATCGACAAGAGCCAAAGATACAGTTCCCAGGCGTCGCAATAGTCTTCATTATCAAAAATACACCCGTATAGCATGGAAAATGCGATATTCGACATTTCCAATCGATCTGCATCAACAACAGCTAAAGATTCAGTTCCCAGGCGTCGCAATAGTGATTATTGAAAATTCACTCGTACAGCTTGGAAAACGCGATATTCGACATTTCCAATCGATCTGCATCAACAACAGCTACAGATTCAGTTCCCAGGCGTCGCAATAGTGATTATTGAAAATTCACTCGTACAGCTTGGAAAACGCGATATTCGACATTTCCAATCGAACTGCATCGACAAGGGCCAAAGATACAGTTCCCAGGCGTCGCAATAGTCTTCATTATCAAAAATACACCCGTATAGCATGGAAAATGCGATATTCGACATTTCCAATCGTTCTGCATCGACAACAGCTAAAGCTTCAGTTCCGATGCGTCGCAATAGTCCTTCTTATTGAAAATTCGCTCGTAGAGCTTGAATAACGCGATATTCGACATTTCCAATCGAACTGCATCGACAACAGCCAAAGATACAGTTCCCAGGCGTCGCAATAGTGATTATTGAAAATTCACTCGTACAGCTTGAAGAACGCGATATTCGACATTTCCAATCGATCTGCATCATCAACAGCTAATGATTCAGTTCCCTGGCGTCGCAATAGCCCTTGTTATTGAAAATTCACTCGTTGAGCTTGGAAACCTCGATATTCGACATTTCCAGTCGATCTGCATCGACAACAGCTAAAGATTCAGTCCCGAGGCGTCGCAATAGTCCTTCTTATTGAAAATTCGCTCGTAGAGCTTGAATAACGCGATATTCGACATTTCCAATCGAACTGCATCGACAACAGCCAAAGATACAGTTCCCAGGCGTCGCAATAGTCCTTATTGAGAATTCACTCATAGAGCTTGGAAAACGCGATATTCGACATTTCCAATCGATCTGCATCATCAACAGCTAAAGATTCAGTTCCCAGGCGTCGCAATAGTCCTTCTTATTGAAAATTCGCTCGTAGAGCTTGAAAAACGCGATATTCGACATCTCCAATCGATCTGCATCGACAACAGCTAAAGATTCAGTCCCGAGGCGTCGCAATAGTCCTTATTGAGAATTCACTCATAGAGCTTGGAAAACGCGATATTCGACATTTCCAATCGATCTGCATCATCAACAGCTAAAGATTCAGTTCCCAGGCGTCGCAATAGTCCTTCTTATTGAAAATTCGCTCGTAGAGATTGAAAAACGCGATATTCGACATTTCCAATCGAACTGCATCGACAAGAGCCAAAGATACAGTTCCCAGGCGTCGCAATAGTCTTCATTATCAAAAATACACCCGTATAGCATGGAAAATGCGATATTCGACATTTCCAATCGATCTGCATCAACAACAGCTAAAGATTCAGTTCCCAGGCGTCGCAATAGTGATTATTGAAAATTCACTCGTACAGCTTGGAAAACGCGATATTCGACATTTCCAATCGATCTGCATCGACAAGAGCCAAAGATACAGTTCCCAGGCGTCGCAATAGTCTTCATTATCAAAAATACACCCGTAGAGCATGGAAAATGCGATATTCGACATTTCCGATCGTTCTGCATCGACAACAGCTAAAGATTCAGTTCCCAGGCGTCGCAATAACCCTTCTTATTGAAAATTCACTCGTTGAGCTTGGAAACCTCGATATTCGACATCTCCAATCGACCAGCATCGACAACAGCTAATGTGTCAGTTCCCAGGCGTCGCAATAGTCCTTATTGAAAATTCACTCGTAGAGCTTGGAAAACGCGATATTCGACACTTCCAATCGATCTGCATCGACAACAGCTTAAGATTCAGTTCCCAGGCGACGCAATAGTCCTTATTATCAAAAATACACCCGTATAGAATGGAAAATGCGATATTCGACATTTCCAATCTATCTGCATCATCAACAGCTAAAGATTCAGTTCCCTGGCGTCGCAATAGCCCTTCTTATTGAAAATTCACTCGTTGAGCTTGGAAACCTCGATATTCGACATCTCCAATCGACCTGCATCGACAACAGCTAGTGATACAGTGGATCTGCATCGACAACAGCTTAAGATTCAGTCGTTCTGCATCGACAACAGCTAAAGATTCAGTTCCGAGGCGTCGCAATAGTCCTTCTTATTGAAAATTCGCTCGTAGAGCTTGAATAACGCGATATTCGACATTTCCAATCGAACTGCATCGACAACAGCCAAAGATTCAGTTCCCAGGCGTCGCAATAGTGTTATTGAAAATTCACTCGTACAGCTTGGCAAACGCGATATTCGACATTTCCAATCGATCTGCATCAACAACAGCTACAGATTCAGTTCCCAGGCGTCGCAATAGTGATTATTGAAAATTCACTCGTACAGCTTGGAAAACGCTATATTCGACATTTCCAATCGAACTGCATCGACAAGAGCCAAAGATACAGTTCCCAGGCGTCGCAATAGTCTTCATTATCAAAAATACACCCGTATAGCATGGAAAATGCGATATTCGACATTTCCAATCGTTCTGCATCGACAACAGCTAAAGCTTCAGTTCCGATGCGTCGCAATAGTCCTTCTTATTGAAAATTCGCTCGTAGAGCTTGAATAACGCGATATTCGACATTTCCAATCGAACTGCATCGACAACAGCCAAAGATACAGTTCCCAGGCGTCGCAATAGTGATTATTGAAAATTCACTCGTACAGCTTGAAGAACGCGATATTCGACATTTCCAATCGATCTGCATCATCAACAGCTAATGATTCAGTTCCCTGGCGTCGCAATAGCCCTTGTTATTGAAAATTCACTCGTTGAGCTTGGAAACCTCGATATTCGACATTTCCAGTCGATCTGCATCGACAACAGCTAAAGATTCAGTCCCGAGGCGTCGCAATAGTCCTTCTTATTGAAAATTCGCTCGTAGAGCTTGAATAACGCGATATTCGACATTTCCAATCGAACTGCATCGACAACAGCCAAAGATACAGTTCCCAGGCGTCGCAATAGTGATTATTGAAAATTCACTCGTACAGCTTGAAGAACGCGATATTCGACATTTCCAATTGATCTGCATCATCAACAGCTAATGATTCAGTTCCCTGGCGTCGCAATAGCCCTTCTTATTGAAAATTCACTCGTTGAGCTTGGAAACCTCGATATTCGACATCTCCAATCGGCCTGCATCGACAACAGCTAGTGATTCAGTTCCCAGGCGTCGCAATAGTCTTTATTATCAAAAATACACCCGTATAGCATGGAAAATGCGATATTCGACATTTCCAGTCGATCTGCATCGACAACAGCTAAAGATTCAGTTCCCAGGCGTCGGAATAGTGATTATTGAAAATTCACTCGTACAGCTTGGCAAACGCGATATTCGACATTTCCAATCGATCTGCATCAACAACAGCTAAAGATTCAGTTCCCAGGCGTCGCAATAGTGATTATTGAAAATTCACTCGTACAGCTTGGAAAACGCGATATTCGACATTTCCAATCGATCTGCATCGACAACAGCTAAAGATTCAGTTCCCAGGCGTCGCAATAACCCTTCTTATTGAAAATTCACTCGTTGAGCTTGGAAACCTCGATATTCGACATCTCCAATCGACCTGCATCGACAACAGCTAATGTGTCAGTTCCCAGGCGTCGCAATAGTCCTTATTGAAAATTCACTCGTAGAGCTTGGAAAACGCGATATTCGACAATTCCAATCGATCTGCATCGACAACAGCTTAAGATTCAGTTCCCAGGCGACGCAATAGTCCTTATTATCAAAAATACACCCGTATAGAATGGAAAATGCGATATTCGACATTTCCAATCGTTCTGCATCGACAACAGCTAAAGATTCAGTTCCCCGGCGTCGCAATAACCCTTCTTATTGAAAATTCACTCGTTGAGCTTGGAAACCTCGATATTCGACATCTCCAATCGACCAGCATCGACAACAGCTAATGTGTCAGTTCCCAGGCGTCGCAATAGTCCTTATTGAAAATTCACTCGTAGAGCTTGGAAAACGCGATATTCGACATTTCCAATCGAACTGCATCGACAACAGCCAAAGATACAGTTCCCAGGCGTCGCAATAGTCCTTATTGAGAATTCACTCATAGAGCTTGGAAAACGCGATATTCGACATTTCCAATCGATCTGCATCATCAACAGCTAAAGATTCAGTTCCCAGGCGTCGCAATAGTCCTTCTTATTGAAAATTCGCTCGTAGAGATTGAAGAACGCGATATTCGACATTTCGAATCGAACTGCATCGACAAGAGCCAAAGATACAGTTCCCAGGCGTCGCAATAGTCTTCATTATCAAAAATACACCCGTATAGCATGGAAAATGCGATATTCGACATTTCCAATCGTTCTGCATCGACAACAGCTAAAGCTTCAGTTCCGAGGCGTCGCAATAGTCCTTCTTATTGAAAATTCGCTCGTAGAGCTTGAATAACGCGATATTCGACATTTCCAATCGAACTGCATCGACAACAGCCAAAGATACAGTTCCCAGGCGTCGGAATAGTGATTATTGAAAATTCACTCGTACAGCTTGGCAAACGCGATATTCGACATTTCCAATCGATCTGCATCAACAACAGCTAAAGATTCAGTTCCCAGGCGTCGCAATAGTGATTATTGAAAATTCACTCGTACTGCTTGGAAAACGCGATATTCGACATTTCCAATCGATCTGCATCGACAACAGCTAAAGATTCAGTTCCCAGGCGTCGCAATAACCCTTCTTATTGAAAATTCACTCGTTGAGCTTGGAAACCTCGATATTCGACATCTCCAATCGACCTGCATCGACAACAGCTAATGTGTCAGTTCCCAGGCGTCGCAATAATCCTTATTGAAAATTCACTCGTAGAGCTTGGAAAACGCGATATTCGACACTTCCAATCGATCTGCATCGACAACAGCTTAAGATTCAGTTCCCAGGCGACGCAATAGTCCTTATTATCAAAAATACACCCGTATAGAATGGAAAATGCGATATTCGACATTTCCGATCGTTCTGCATCGACAACAGCTAAAGATTCAGTTCCCAGGCGTCGCAATAACCCTTCTTATTGAAAATTCACTCGTTGAGCTTGGAAACCTCGATATTCGACATCTCCAATCGACCAGCATCGACAACAGCTAATGTGTCAGTTCCCAGGCGTCGCAATAGTCCTTATTGAAAATTCACTCGTAGAGCTTGGAAAACGCGATATTCGACACTTCCAATCGATCTGCATCGACAACAGCTTAAGATTCAGTTCCCAGGCGACGCAATAGTCCTTATTATCAAAAATACACCCGTATAGAATGGAAAATGCGATATTCGACATTTCCAATCTATCTGCATCATCAACAGCTAAAGATTCAGTTCCCTGGCGTCGCAATAGCCCTTCTTATTGAAAATTCACTCGTTGAGCTTGGAAACCTCGATATTCGACATCTCCAATCGACCTGGATCGACAACAGCTAGTGATACAGTGGATCTGCATCGACAACAGCTTAAGATTCAGTCGTTCTGCATCGACAACAGCTAAAGATTCAGTTCCGAGGCGTCGCAATAGTCCTTCTTATTGAAAATTCGCTCGTAGAGCTTGAATAACGCGATATTCGACATTTCCAATCGAACTGCATCGACAACAGCCAAAGATTCAGTTCCCAGGCGTCGCAATAGTGTTATTGAAAATTCACTCGTACAGCTTGGCAAACGCGATATTCGACATTTCCAATCGATCTGCATCAAGAACAGCTACAGATTCAGTTCCCAGGCGTCGCAATAGTGATTATTGAAAATTCACTCGTACAGCTTGGAAAACGCGATATTCGACATTTCCAATCGAACTGCATCGACAAGAGCCAAAGATACAGTTCCCAGGCGTCGCAATAGTCTTCATTATCAAAAATACACCCGTATAGCATGGAAAATGCGATATTCGACATTTCCAATCGTTCTGCATCGACAACAGCTAAAGCTTCAGTTCCGATGCGTCGCAATAGTCCTTCTTATTGAAAATTCGCTCGTAGAGCTTGAATAACGCGATATTCGACATTTCCAATCGAACTGCATCGACAACAGCCAAAGATACAGTTCCCAGGCGTCGCAATAGTCCTTATTATCAAAAATACACCCGTATAGAATGGAAAATGCGATATTCGACATTTCCAATCTATCTGCATCATCAACAGCTAAAGATTCAGTTCCCTGGCGTCGCAATAGCCCTTCTTATTGAAAATTCACTCGTTGAGCTTGGAAACCTCGATATTCGACATCTCCAATCGACCTGCATCGACAACAGCTAGTGATACAGTGGATCTGCATCGACAACAGCTTAAGATTCAGTCGTTCTGCATCGACAACAGCTAAAGATTCAGTTCCGAGGCGTCGCAATAGTCCTTCTTATTGAAAATTCGCTCGTAGAGCTTGAATAACGCGATATTCGACATTTCCAATCGAACTGCATCGACAACAGCCAAAGATTCAGTTCCCAGGCGTCGCAATAGTGTTATTGAAAATTCACTCGTACAGCTTGGCAAACGCGATATTCGACATTTCCAATCGATCTGCATCAACAACAGCTACAGATTCAGTTCCCAGGCGTCGCAATAGTGATTATTGAAAATTCACTCGTACAGCTTGGAAAACGCGATATTCGACATTTCCAATCGAACTGCATCGACAAGAGCCAAAGATACAGTTCCCAGGCGTCGCAATAGTCTTCATTATCAAAAATACACCCGTATAGCATGGAAAATGCGATATTCGACATTTCCAATCGTTCTGCATCGACAACAGCTAAAGCTTCAGTTCCGATGCGTCGCAATAGCCCTTGTTATTGAAAATTCACTCGTTTAGCTTGGAAACCTCGATATTCGACATTTCCAGTCGATCTGCATCGACAACAGCTAAAGATTCAGTCCCGAGGCGTCGCAATAGTCCTTATTATTGAAAATTCGCTCGTAGAGCTTGAATAACGCGATATTGGACATTTCCAATCGAACTGCATCGACAACAGCCAAAGATACAGTTCCCAGGCGTCGCAATAGTCCTTATTATCAAAAATACACCCGTATAGAATGGAAAATGCGATATTCGACATTTCCAATCTATCTGCATCATCAACAGCTAAAGATTCAGTTCCCTGGCGTCGCAATAGCCCTTCTTATTGAAAATTCACTCGTTGAGCTTGGAAACCTCGATATTCGACATCTCCAATCGACCTGCATCGACAACAGCTAGTGATACAGTGGATCTGCATCGACAACAGCTTAAGATTCAGTCGTTCTGCATCGACAACAGCTAAAGATTCAGTTCCGAGGCGTCGCAATAGTCCTTCTTATTGAAAATTCGCTCGTAGAGCTTGAATAACGCGATATTCGACATTTCCAATCGAACTGCATCGACAACAGCCAAAGATTCAGTTCCCAGGCGTCGCAATAGTGTTATTGAAAATTCACTCGTACAGCTTGGCAAACGCGATATTCGACATTTCCAATCGATCTGCATCAACAACAGCTACAGATTCAGTTCCCAGGCGTCGCAATAGTGATTATTGAAAATTCACTCGTACAGCTTGGAAAACGCGATATTCGACATTTCCAATCGAACTGCATCGACAAGAGCCAAAGATACAGTTCCCAGGCGTCGCAATAGTCTTCATTATCAAAAATACACCCGTATAGCATGGAAAATGCGATATTCGACATTTCCAATCGTTCTGCATCGACAACAGCTAAAGCTTCAGTTCCGATGCGTCGCAATAGTCCTTCTTATTGAAAATTCGCTCGTAGAGCTTGAATAACGCGATATTCGACATTTCCAATCGAACTGCATCGACAACAGCCAAAGATACAGTTCCCAGGCGTCGCAATAGTGATTATTGAAAATTCACTCGTACAGCTTGAAGAACGCGATATTCGACATTTCCAATCGATCTGCATCATCAACAGCTAATGATTCAGTTCCCTGGCGTCGCAATAGCCCTTGTTATTGAAAATTCACTCGTTTAGCTTGGAAACCTCGATATTCGACATTTCCAGTCGATCTGCATCGACAACAGCTAAAGATTCAGTCCCGAGGCGTCGCAATAGTCCTTATTATTGAAAATTCGCTCGTAGAGCTTGAATAACGCGATATTCGACATTTCCAATCGAACTGCATCGACAACAGCCAAAGATACAGTTCCCAGGCGTCGCAATAGTCCTTATTGAGAATTCACTCATAGAGCTTGGAAAACGCGATATTCGACATTTCCAATCGATCTGCATCATCAACAGCTAAAGATTCAGTTCCCAGGCGTCGCAATAGTCCTTCTTATTGAAAATTCGCTCGTAGAGCTTGAAAAACGCGATATTCGACATTTCCAATCGATCTGCATCGACAACAGCTAAAGATTCAGTCCCGAGGCGTCGCAATAGTCCTTCTTATTGAAAATTCGCTCGTAGAGCTTGAATAACGCGATATTCGACATTTCCAATCGAACTGCATCGACAACAGCCAAAGATACAGTTCCCAGGCGTCGCAATAGTCCTTATTGAGAATTCACTCATAGAGCTTGGAAAACGCGATATTCGACATTTCCAATCGATCTGCATCATCAACAGCTAAAGATTCAGTTCCCAGGCGTCGCAATAGTCCTTCTTATTGAAAATTCGCTCGTAGAGATTGAAAAACGCGATATTCGACATTTCCAATCGAACTGCATCGACAAGAGCCAAAGATACAGTTCCCAGGCGTCGCAATAGTCTTCATTATCAAAAATACACCCGTATAGCATGGAAAATGCGATATTCGACATTTCCAATCGATCTGCATCAACAACAGCTAAAGATTCAGTTCCCAGGCGTCGCAATAGTGATTATTGAAAATTCACTCGTACAGCTTGGAAAACGCGATATTCGACATTTCCAATCGATCTGCATCGACAAGAGCCAAAGATACAGTTCCCAGGCGTCGCAATAGTCTTCATTATCAAAAATACACCCGTAGAGCATGGAAAATGCGATATTCGACATTTCCAATCGATCTGCATCAACAACAGCTACAGATTCAGTTCCCAGGCGTCGCAATAGTGATTATTGAAAATTCACTCGTACAGCTTGGAAAACGCGATATTCGACATTTCCAATCGAACTGCATCGACAAGAGCCAAAGATACAGTTCCCAGGCGTCGCAATAGTCTTCATTATCAAAAATACACCCGTATAGCATGGAAAATGCGATATTCGACATTTCCAATCGTTCTGCATCGACAACAGCTAAAGCTTCAGTTCCGAGGCGTCGCAATAGTCCTTCTTATTGAAAATTCGCTCGTAGAGCTTGAATAACGCGATATTCGACATTTCCAATCGAACTGCATCGACAACAGCCAAAGATACAGTTCCCAGGCGTCGGAATAGTGATTATTGAAAATTCACTCGTACAGCTTGGCAAACGCGATATTCGACATTTCCAATCGATCTGCATCAACAACAGCTAAAGATTCAGTTCCCAGGCGTCGCAATAGTGATTATTGAAACTTCACTCGTACAGCTTGGAAAACGCGATATTCGACATTTCCAATCGATCTGCATCGACAACAGCTAAAGATTCAGTTCCCAGGCGTCGCAATAACCCTTCTTATTGAAAATTCACTCGTTGAGCTTGGAAACCTCGATATTCGACATCTCCAATCGACCTGCATCGACAACAGCTAATGTGTCAGTTCCCAGGCGTCGCAATAGTCCTTATTGAATATTCACTCGTAGAGCTTGGAAAACGCGATATTCGACACTTCCAATCGATCTGCATCGATAACAGCTTAAGATTCAGTTCCCAGGCGACGCAATAGTCCTTATTATCAAAAATACACCCGTATAGAATGGAAAATGCGATATTCGACATTTCCAATCTATCTGCATCATCAACAGCTAAAGATTCAGTTCCCTGGCGTCGCAATAGCCCTTCTTATTGAAAATTCACTCGTTGAGCTTGGAAACCTCGATATTCGACATCTCCAATCGACCTGCATCGACAACAGCTAGTGATACAGTGGATCTGCATCGACAACAGCTTAAGATTCAGTCGTTCTGCATCGACAACAGCTAAAGATTCAGTTCCGAGGCGTCGCAATAGTCCTTCTTATTGAAAATTCGCTCGTAGAGCTTGAATAACGCGATATTCGACATTTCCAATCGAACTGCATCGACAACAGCCAAAGATACAGTTCCCAGTCGTCGCAATAGTGATTATAGAAAATCCACTCGTACAGCTTGGAAAACGCGATATTCGACATTTCCAATCGATCTGCATCATCAACAGCTAAAGATTCAGTTCCCTGGCGTCGCAATAGCCCTTCTTATTGAAAATTCACTCGTTGAGCTTGGAAACCTCGATATTCGACATCTCCAATCGACCTGCATCGACAACAGCTAGTGATACAGTGGATCTGCATCGACAACAGCTTAAGATTCATTCGTTCTGCATCGACAACAGCTAAAGATTCAGTTCCGAGGCGTCGCAATAGTCCTTCTTATTGAAAATTCGCTCGTAGAGCTTGAAAAACGCGATATTCGACATTTCCAATCGAACTGCATCGACAACAGCCAAAGATACAGTTCCCAGTCGTCGCAATAGTGATTATAGAAAATCCACTCGTACAGCTTGGAAAACGCGATATTCGACATTTCCAATCGATCTGCATCATCAACAGCTAAAGATTCAGTTCCCTGGCGTCGCAATAGCCCTTCTTATTGAAAATTCACTCGTTGAGCTTGGAAACCTCGATATTCGACATCTCCAATCGACCTGCATCGACAACAGCTAGTGATACAGTGGATCTGCATCGACAACAGCTTAAGATTCAGTCGTTCTGCATCGACAACAGCTAAAGATTCAGTTCCGAGGCGTCGCAATAGTCCTTCTTATTGAAAATTCGCTCGTAGAGCTTGAATAACGCGATATTCGACATTTCCAATCGAACTGCATCGACAACAGCCAAAGATACAGTTCCCAGGCGTCGCAATAGTGATTATTGAAAATTCACTCGTACAGCTTGAAGAACGCGATGTTCGACATTTCCAATCGATCTGCATCATCAACAGCTAATGATTCAGTTCCCTGGCGTCGCAATAGCCCTTCTTATTGAAAATTCACTCGTTGAGCTTGGAAACCTCGATATTCGACATCTCCAATCGGCCTGCATCGACAACAGCTAGTGATTCAGTTCCCAGGCGTCGCAATAGTCTTTATTATCAAAAATACACCCGTATAGCATGGAAAATGCGATATTCGACATTTCCAGTCGATCTGCATCGACAACAGCTAAAGATTCAGTTCCCAGGCGTCGGAATAGTGATTATTGAAAATTCACTCGTACAGCTTGGAAAACGCGATATTCGACATTTCCAATCGAACTGCATCGACAAGAGCCAAAGATACAGTTCCCAGGCGTCGCAATAGTCTTCATTATCAAAAATACACCCGTATAGCATGGAAAATGCGATATTCGACATTTCCAATCGTTCTGCATCGACAACAGCTAAAGCTTCAGTTCCGAGGCGTCGCAATAGTCCTTCTTATTGAAAATTCGCTCGTAGAGCTTGAATAACGCGATATTCGACATTTCCAATCGAACTGCATCGACAACAGCCAAAGATACAGTTCCCAGGCGTCGCAATAGTGATTATTGAAAATTCACTCGTACAGCTTGAAGAACGCGATATTCGACATTTCCAATCGATCTGCATCATCAACAGCTAATGATTCAGTTCCCTGGCGTCGCAATAGCCCTTCTTATTGAAAATTCACTCGTTGAGCTTGGAAACCTCGATATTCGACATCTCCAATCGGCCTGCATCGACAACAGCTAGTGATTCAGTTCCCAGGCGTCGCAATAGTCTTTATTATCAAAAATACACCCGTATAGCATGGAAAATGCGATATTCGACATTTCCAGTCGATCTGCATCGACAACAGCTAAAGATTCAGTTCCCAGGCGTCGGAATAGTGATTATTGAAAATTCACTCGTACAGCTTGGAAAACGCGATATTCGACATTTCCAATCGAACTGCATCGACAAGAGCCAAAGATACAGTTCCCAGGCGTCGCAATAGTCTTCATTATCAAAAATACACCCGTATAGCATGGAAAATGCGATATTCGACATTTCCAATCGTTCTGCATCGACAACAGCTAAAGCTTCAGTTCCGAGGCGTCGCAATAGTCCTTCTTATTGAAAATTCGCTCGTAGAGCTTGAATAACGCGATATTCGACATTTCCAATCGAACTGCATCGACAACAGCCAAAGATACAGTTCCCAGGCGTCGCAATAGTGATTATTGAAAATTCACTCGTACAGCTTGAAGAACGCGATATTCGACATTTCCAATCGATCTGCATCATCAACAGCTAATGATTCAGTTCCCTGGCGTCGCAATAGCCCTTCTTATTGAAAATTCACTCGTTGAGCTTGGAAACCTCGATATTCGACATCTCCAATCGGCCTGCATCGACAACAGCTAGTGATTCAGTTCCCAGGCGTCGCAATAGTCTTTATTATCAAAAATACACCCGTATAGCATGGAAAATGCGATATTCGACATTTCCAGTCGATCTGCATCGACAACAGCTAAAGATTCAGTTCCCAGGCGTCGGAATAGTGATTATTGAAAATTCACTCGTACAGCTTGGAAAACGCGATATTCGACATTTCCAATCGAACTGCATCGACAAGAGCCAAAGATACAGTTCCCAGGCGTCGCAATAGTCTTCATTATCAAAAATACACCCGTATAGCATGGAAAATGCGATATTCGACATTTCCAATCGTTCTGCATCGACAACAGCTAAAGCTTCAGTTCCGAGGCGTCGCAATAGTCCTTCTTATTGAAAATTCGCTCGTAGAGCTTGAATAACGCGATATTCGACATTTCCAATCGAACTGCATCGACAACAGCCAAAGATACAGTTCCCAGGCGTCGGAATAGTGATTATTGAAAATTCACTCGTACAGCTTGGCAAACGCGATATTCGACATTTCCAATCGATCTGCATCAACAACAGCTAAAGATTCAGTTCCCAGGCGTCGCAATAGTGATTATTGAAAATTCACTCGTACAGCTTGGAAAACGCGATATTCGACATTTCCAATCGATCTGCATCGACAACAGCTAAAGATTCAGTTCCCAGGCGTCGCAATAACCCTTCTTATTGAAAATTCACTCGTTGAGCTTGGAAACCTCGATATTCGACATCTCCAATCGACCTGCATCGACAACAGCTAATGTGTCAGTTCCCAGGCGTCGCAATAGTGATTATTGAAAATTCACTCGTACAGCTTGGAAAACGCGATATTCGACATTTCCAATCGATCTGCATCGACAACAGCTAAAGATTCAGTTCCCAGGCGTCGCAATAACCCTTCTTATTGAAAATTCACTCGTTGAGCTTGGAAACCTCGATATTCGACATCTCCAATCGACCTGCATCGACAACAGCTAATGTGTCAGTTCCCAGGCGTCGCAATAGTCCTTATTGAAAATTCACTCGTAGAGCTTGGAAAACGCGATATTCGACACTTCCAATCGATCTGCATCGACAACAGCTTAAGATTCAGTTCCCAGGCGACGCAATAGTCCTTATTATCAAAAATACACCCGTATAGAATGGAAAATGCGATATTCGACATTTCCAATCGTTCTGCATCGACAACAGCTAAAGATTCAGTTCCCAGGCGTCGCAATAACCCTTCTTATTGAAAATTCACTCGTTGAGCTTGGAAACCTCGATATTCGACATCTCCAATCGACCAGCATCGACAACAGCTAATGTGTCAGTTCCCAGGCGTCGCAATAGTCCTTATTGAAAATTCACTCGTAGAGCTTGGAAAACGCGATATTCGACACTTCCAATCGATCTGCATCGATAACAGCTTAAGATTCAGTTCCCAGGCGACGCAATAGTCCTTATTATCAAAAATACACCCGTATAGAATGGAAAATGCGATATTCGACATTTCCAATCTATCTGCATCATCAACAGCTAAAGATTCAGTTCCCTGGCGTCGCAATAGCCCTTCTTATTGAAAATTCACTCGTTGAGCTTGGAAACCTCGATATTCGACATCTCCAATCGACCTGCATCGACAACAGCTAGTGATACAGTGGATCTGCATCGACAACAGCTTAAGATTCAGTCGTTCTGCATCGACAACAGCTAAAGATTCAGTTCCGAGGCGTCGCAATAGTCCTTCTTATTGAAAATTCGCTCGTAGAGCTTGAATAACGCGATATTCGACATTTCCAATCGAACTGCATCGACAACAGCCAAAGATACAGTTCCCAGTCGTCGCAATAGTGATTATAGAAAATCCACTCGTACAGCTTGGAAAACGCGATATTCGACATTTCCAATCGATCTGCATCATCAACAGCTAAAGATTCAGTTCCCTGGCGTCGCAATAGCCCTTCTTATTGACAATTCACTCGTTGAGCTTGGAAACCTCGATATTCGACATCTCCAATCGACCTGCATCGACAACAGCTAGTGATACAGTGGATCTGCATCGACAACAGCTTAAGATTCAGTCGTTCTGCATCGACAACAGCTAAAGATTCAGTTCCGAGGCGTCGCAATAGTCCTTCTTATTGAAAATTCGCTCGTAGAGCTTGAAAAACGCGATATTCGACATTTCCAATCGAACTGCATCGACAACAGCCAAAGATACAGTTCCCAGGCGTCGCAATAGTCCTTATTGAAAATTCACTCATAGAGCTTGGAAAACGCGATATTCGACATTTCCAATCGATCTGCATCAACAGCTAAAGATTCAATTCCCAGGCGTCGCAATAGTCCTTCTTATTGAAAATTCGCTCGTAGAGCTTGAAAAACGCGATATTCGACATTTCCAATCGAACTGCATCGACAAGAGCCAAAGATACAGTTCCCAGGCGTCGCAATAGTCTTCATTATCAAAAATACACCCGTATAGCATGGAAAATGCGATATTCGACATTTGCAATCGTTCTGCATCGACAACAGCTAAAGCTTCAGTTCCGAGGCGTCGCAATAGTCCTTCTTATTGAAAATTCGCTCGTAGAGCTTGAATAACGCGATATTCGACATTTCCAATCGATCTGCATCGACAACAGCTAAAGATTCAGTTCCCAGGCGTCGGAATAGTGATTATTGAAAATTCACTCGTACAGCTTGGATAACGCGATATTCGACATTTCCAATCGAACTGCATCGACAAGAGCCAAAGATACAGTTCCCAGGCGTCGCAATAGTCTTCATTATCAAAAATACACCCGTATAGCATGGAAAATGCGATATTCGACATTTCCAATCGTTCTGCATCGACAACAGCTAAAGCTTCAGTTCCGAGGCGTCGCAATAGTCCTTCTTATTGAAAATTCGCTCGTAGAGCTTGAATAACGCGATATTCGACATTTCCAATCGAACTGCATCGACAACAGCCAAAGATACAGTTCCCAGGCGTCGGAATAGTGATTATTGAAAATTCACTCGTACAGCTTGGCAAACGCGATATTCGACATTTCCAATCGATCTGCATCAACAACAGCTAAAGATTCAGTTCCCAGGCGTCGCAATAGTGATTATTGAAAATTCACTCGTACAGCTTGGAAAACGCGATATTCGACATTTCCAATCGATCTGCATCGACAACAGCTAAAGATTCAGTTCCCAGGCGTCGCAATAACCCTTCTTATTGAAAATTCACTCGTTGAGCTTGGAAACCTCGATATTCGACATCTCCAATCGACCTGCATCGACAACAGCTAATGTGTCAGTTCCCAGGCGTCGCAATAGTCCTTATTGAAAATTCACTCGTAGAGCTTGGAAAACGCGATATTCGACACTTCCAATCGATCTGCATCGACAACAGCTTAAGATTCAGTTCCCAGGCGACGCAATAGTCCTTATTATCAAAAATACACCCGTATAGAATGGAAAATGCGATATTCGACATTTCCAATCGTTCTGCATCGACAACAGCTAAAGATTCAGTTCCCAGGCGTCGCAATAACCCTTCTTATTGAAAATTCACTCGTTGAGCTTGGAAACCTCGATATTCGACATCTCCAATCGACCAGCATCGACAACAGCTAATGTGTCAGTTCCCAGGCGTCGCAATAGTCCTTATTGAAAATTCACTCGTAGAGCTTGGAAAACGCGATATTCGACACTTCCAATCGATCTGCATCGATAACAGCTTAAGATTCAGTTCCCAGGCGACGCAATAGTCCTTATTATCAAAAATACACCCGTATAGAATGGAAAATGCGATATTCGACATTTCCAATCTATCTGCATCATCAACAGCTAAAGATTCAGTTCCCTGGCGTCGCAATAGCCCTTCTTATTGAAAATTCACTCGTTGAGCTTGGAAACCTCGATATTCGACATCTCCAATCGACCTGCATCGACAACAGCTAGTGATACAGTGGATCTGCATCGACAACAGCTTAAGATTCAGTCGTTCTGCATCGACAACAGCTAAAGATTCAGTTCCGAGGCGTCGCAATAGTCCTTCTTATTGAAAATTCGCTCGTAGAGCTTGAATAACGCGATATTCGACATTTCCAATCGAACTGCATCGACAACAGCCAAAGATTCAGTTCCCAGGCGTCGCAATAGTGTTATTGAAAATTCACTCGTACAGCTTGGCAAACGCGATATTCGACATTTCCAATCGATCTGCATCAACAACAGCTACAGATTCAGTTCCCAGGCGTCGCAATAGTGATTATTGAAAATTCACTCGTACAGCTTGGAAAACGCGATATTCGACATTTCCAATCGAACTGCATCGACAAGAGCCAAAGATACAGTTCCCAGGCGTCGCAATAGTCTTCATTATCAAAAATACACCCGTATAGCATGGAAAATGCGATATTCGACATTTCCAATCGTTCTGCATCGACAACAGCTAAAGCTTCAGTTCCGAGGCGTCGCAATAGTCCTTCTTATTGAAAATTCGCTCGTAGAGCTTGAATAACGCGATATTCGACATTTCCAATCGAACTGCATCGACAACAGCCAAAGATACAGTTCCCAGGCGTCGGAATAGTGATTATTGAAAATTCACTCGTACAGCTTGGCAAACGCGATATTCGACATTTCCAATCGATCTGCATCAACAACAGCTAAAGATTCAGTTCCCAGGCGTCGCAATAGTGATTATTGAAAATTCACTCGTACAGCTTGGAAAACGCGATATTCGACATTTCCAATCGATCTGCATCGACAACAGCTAAAGATTCAGTCCCGAGGCGTCGCAATAGTCCTTCTTATTGAAAATTCGCTCGTAGAGCTTGAATAACGCGATATTCGACATTTCCAATCGAACTGCATCGACAACAGCCAAAGATACAGTTCCCAGGCGTCGCAATAGTCTTCATTATCAAAAATACACCCGTATAGCATGGAAAATGCGATATTCGACATTTCCAATCGTTCTGCATCGACAACAGCTAAAGCTTCAGTTCCGAGGCGTCGCAATAGTCCTTCTTATTGAAAATTCGCTCGTAGAGCTTGAATAACGCGATATTCGACATTTCCAATCGAACTGCATCGACAACAGCCAAAGATACAGTTCCCAGGCGTCGGAATAGTGATTATTGAAAATTCACTCGTACAGCTTGGCAAACGCGATATTCGACATTTCCAATCGATCTGCATCAACAACAGCTAAAGATTCAGTTCCCAGGCGTCGCAATAGTGATTATTGAAACTTCACTCGTACAGCTTGGAGAACGCGATATTCGACATTTCCAATCGATCTGCATCGACAACAGCTTAAGATTCAGTTCCCAGGCGACGCAATAGTCCTTATTATCAAAAATACACCCGTATAGAATGGAAAATGCGATATTCGACATTTCCAATCGTTCTGCATCGACAACAGCTAAAGATTCAGTTCCCAGGCGTCGCAATAACCCTTCTTATTGAAAATTCACTCGTTGAGCTTGGAAACCTCGATATTCGACATCTCCAATCGACCAGCATCGACAACAGCTAATGTGTCAGTTCCCAGGCGTCGCAATAGTCCTTATTGAAAATTCACTCGTAGAGCTTGGAAAACGCGATATTCGACACTTCCAATCGATCTGCATCGATAACAGCTTAAGATTCAGTTCCCAGGCGACGCAATAGTCCTTATTATCAAAAATACACCCGTATAGAATGGAAAATGCGATATTCGACATTTCCAATCTATCTGCATCATCAACAGCTAAAGATTCAGTTCCCTGGCGTCGCAATAGCCCTTCTTATTGAAAATTCACTCGTTGAGCTTGGAAACCTCGATATTCGACATCTCCAATCGACCTGCATCGACAACAGCTAGTGATACAGTGGATCTGCATCGACAACAGCTTAAGATTCAGTCGTTCTGCATCGACAACAGCTAAAGATTCAGTTCCGAGGCGTCGCAATAGTCCTTCTTATTGAAAATTCGCTCGTAGAGCTTGAATAACGCGATATTCGACATTTCCAATCGAACTGCATCGACAACAGCCAAAGATACAGTTCCCAGTCGTCGCAATAGTGATTATAGAAAATCCACTCGTACAGCTTGGAAAACGCGATATTCGACATTTCCAATCGATCTGCATCATCAACAGCTAAAGATTCAGTTCCCTGGCGTCGCAATAGCCCTTCTTATTGAAAATTCACTCGTTGAGCTTGGAAACCTCGATATTCGACATCTCCAATCGACCTGCATCGACAACAGCTAGTGATACAGTGGATCTGCATCGACAACAGCTTAAGATTCAGTCGTTCTGCATCGACAACAGCTAAAGATTCAGTTCCGAGGCGTCGCAATAGTCCTTCTTATTGAAAATTCGCTCGTAGAGCTTGAAAAACGCGATATTCGACATTTCCAATCGAACTGCATCGACAACAGCCAAAGATACAGTTCCCAGGCGTCGCAATAGTCCTTATTGAAAATTCACTCATAGAGCTTGGAAAACGCGATATTCGACATTTCCAATCGATCTGCATCATCAACAGCTAAAGATTCAATTCCCAGGCGTCGCAATAGTCCTTCTTATTGAAAATTCGCTCGTAGAGTTTGAAAAACGCGATATTCGACATTTCCAATCGAACTGCATCGACAAGAGCCAAAGATACAGTTCCCAGGCGTCGCAATAGTCTTCATTATCAAAAATACACCCGTATAGCATGGAAAATGCGATATTCGACATTTCCAATCGTTCTGCATCGACAACAGCTAAAGCTTCAGTTCCGAGGCGTCGCAATAGTCCTTCTTATTGAAAATTCGCTCGTAGAGCTTGAATAACGCGATATTCGACATTTCCAATCGAACTGCATCGACAACAGCCAAAGATACAGTTCCCAGGCGTCGCAATAGTGATTATTGAAAATTCACTCGTACAGCTTGAAGAACGCGATATTCGACATTTCCAATCGATCTGCATCATCAACAGCTAATGATTCAGTTCCCTGGCGTCGCAATAGCCCTTCTTATTGAAAATTCACTCGTTGAGCTTGGAAACCTCGATATTCGACATCTCCAATCGGCCTGCATCGACAACAGCTAGTGATTCAGTTCCCAGGCGTCGCAATAGTCTTTATTATCAAAAATACACCCGTATAGCATGGAAAATGCGATATTCGACATTTCCAGTCGATCTGCATCGACAACAGCTAAAGATTCAGTTCCCAGGCGTCGGAATAGTGATTATTGAAAATTCACTCGTACAGCTTGGAAAACGCGATATTCGACATTTCCAATCGAACTGCATCGACAAGAGCCAAAGATACAGTTCCCAGGCGTCGCAATAGTCTTCATTATCAAAAATACACCCGTATAGCATGGAAAATGCGATATTCGACATTTCCAATCGTTCTGCATCGACAACAGCTAAAGCTTCAGTTCCGAGGCGTCGCAATAGTCCTTCTTATTGAAAATTCGCTCGTAGAGCTTGAATAACGCGATATTCGACATTTCCAATCGAACTGCATCGACAACAGCCAAAGATACAGTTCCCAGGCGTCGGAATAGTGATTATTGAAAATTCACTCGTACAGCTTGGCAAACGCGATATTCGACATTTCCAATCGAACTGCATCGACAACAGCCAAAGATTCAGTTCCCAGGCGTCGCAATAGTGTTATTGAAAATTCACTCGTACAGCTTGGCAAACGCGATATTCGACATTTCCAATCGATCTGCATCAACAACAGCTACAGATTCAGTTCCCAGGCGTCGCAATAGTGATTATTGAAAATTCACTCGTACAGCTTGGAAAACGCGATATTCGACATTTCCAATCGAACTGCATCGACAAGAGCCAAAGATACAGTTCCCAGGCGTCGCAATAGTCTTCATTATCAAAAATACACCCGTATAGCATGGAAAATGCGATATTCGACATTTCCAATCGTTCTGCATCGACAACAGCTAAAGCTTCAGTTCCGAGGCGTCGCAATAGTCCTTCTTATTGAAAATTCGCTCGTAGAGCTTGAATAACGCGATATTCGACATTTCCAATCGAACTGCATCGACAACAGCCAAAGATACAGTTCCCAGGCGTCGGAATAGTGATTATTGTAAATTCACTCGTACAGCTTGGCAAACGCGATATTCGACATTTCCAATCGATCTGCATCAACAACAGCTAAAGATTCAGTTCCCAGGCGTCGCAATAGTGATTATTGAAAATTCACTCGTACAGCTTGGAAAACGCGATATTCGACATTTCCAATCGATCTGCATCGACAACAGCTAAAGATTCAGTTCCCAGGCGTCGCAATAACCCTTCTTATTGAAAATTCACTCGTTGAGCTTGGAAACCTCGATATTCGACATCTCCAATCGACCTGCATCGACAACAGCTAATGTGTCAGTTCCCAGGCGTCGCAATAGTCCTTATTGAAAATTCACTCGTAGAGCTTGGAAAACGCGATATTCGACACTTCCAATCGATCTGCATCGACAACAGCTTAAGATTCAGTTCCCAGGCGACGCAATAGTCCTTATTATCAAAAATACACCCGTATAGAATGGAAAATGCGATATTCGACATTTCCAATCGTTCTGCATCGACAACAGCTAAAGATTCAGTTCCCAGGCGTCGCAATAACCCTTCTTATTGAAAATTCACTCGTTGAGCTTGGAAACCTCGATATTCGACATCTCCAATCGACCAGCATCGACAACAGCTAATGTGTCAGTTCCCAGGCGTCGCAATAGTCCTTATTGAAAATTCACTCGTAGAGCTTGGAA
This sequence comes from Nomada ferruginata, assembly GCA_963583965.1. Lineage (NCBI taxonomy): Eukaryota > Metazoa > Arthropoda > Insecta > Hymenoptera > Apidae > Nomada > Nomada ferruginata. The sequence continues at coordinate 5,901,437 of OY757218.1, forward strand.
AACGCGATATTCGACACTTCCAATCGATCTGCATCGATAACAGCTTAAGATTCAGTTCCCAGGCGACGCAATAGTCCTTATTATCAAAAATACACCCGTATAGAATGGAAAATGCGATATTCGACATTTCCAATCTATCTGCATCATCAACAGCTAAAGATTCAGTTCCCTGGCGTCGCAATAGCCCTTCTTATTGAAAATTCACTCGTTGAGCTTGGAAACCTCGATATTCGACATCTCCAATCGACCTGCATCGACAACAGCTAGTGATACAGTGGATCTGCATCGACAACAGCTTAAGATTCAGTCGTTCTGCATCGACAACAGCTAAAGATTCAGTTCCGAGGCGTCGCAATAGTCCTTCTTATTGAAAATTCGCTCGTAGAGCTTGAATAACGCGATATTCGACATTTCCAATCGAACTGCATCGACAACAGCCAAAGATACAGTTCCCAGTCGTCGCAATAGTGATTATAGAAAATCCACTCGTACAGCTTGGAAAACGCGATATTCGACATTTCCAATCGATCTGCATCATCAACAGCTAAAGATTCAGTTCCCTGGCGTCGCAATAGCCCTTCTTATTGACAATTCACTCGTTGAGCTTGGAAACCTCGATATTCGACATCTCCAATCGACCTGCATCGACAACAGCTAGTGATACAGTGGATCTGCATCGACAACAGCTTAAGATTCAGTCGTTCTGCATCGACAACAGCTAAAGATTCAGTTCCGAGGCGTCGCAATAGTCCTTCTTATTGAAAATTCGCTCGTAGAGCTTGAAAAACGCGATATTCGACATTTCCAATCGAACTGCATCGACAACAGCCAAAGATACAGTTCCCAGGCGTCGCAATAGTCCTTATTGAAAATTCACTCATAGAGCTTGGAAAACGCGATATTCGACATTTCCAATCGATCTGCATCATCAACAGCTAAAGATTCAATTCCCAGGCGTCGCAATAGTCCTTCTTATTGAAAATTCGCTCGTAGAGCTTGAAAAACGCGATATTCGACATTTCCAATCGAACTGCATCGACAAGAGCCAAAGATACAGTTCCCAGGCGTCGCAATAGTCTTCATTATCAAAAATACACCCGTATAGCATGGAAAATGCGATATTCGACATTTGCAATCGTTCTGCATCGACAACAGCTAAAGCTTCAGTTCCGAGGCGTCGCAATAGTCCTTCTTATTGAAAATTCGCTCGTAGAGCTTGAATAACGCGATATTCGACATTTCCAATCGATCTGCATCGACAACAGCTAAAGATTCAGTTCCCAGGCGTCGGAATAGTGATTATTGAAAATTCACTCGTACAGCTTGGAAAACGCGATATTCGACATTTCCAATCGAACTGCATCGACAAGAGCCAAAGATACAGTTCCCAGGCGTCGCAATAGTCTTCATTATCAAAAATACACCCGTATAGCATGGAAAATGCGATATTCGACATTTCCAATCGTTCTGCATCGACAACAGCTAAAGCTTCAGTTCCGAGGCGTCGCAATAGTCCTTCTTATTGAAAATTCGCTCGTAGAGCTTGAATAACGCGATATTCGACATTTCCAATCGAACTGCATCGACAACAGCCAAAGATACAGTTCCCAGGTGTCGGAATAGTGATTATTGAAAATTCACTCGTACAGCTTGGCAAACGCGATATTCGACATTTCCAATCGAACTGCATCGACAACAGCCAAAGATTCAGTTCCCAGGCGTCGCAATAGTGTTATTGAAAATTCACTCGTACAGCTTGGCAAACGCGATATTCGACATTTCCAATCGATCTGCATCAACAACAGCTACAGATTCAGTTCCCAGGCGTCGCAATAGTGATTATTGAAAATTCACTCGTACAGCTTGGAAAACGCGATATTCGACATTTCCAATCGAACTGCATCGACAAGAGCCAAAGATACAGTTCCCAGGCGTCGCAATAGTCTTCATTATCAAAAATACACCCGTATAGCATGGAAAATGCGATATTCGACATTTCCAATCGTTCTGCATCGACAACAGCTAAAGCTTCAGTTCCGAGGCGTCGCAATAGTCCTTCTTATTGAAAATTCGCTCGTAGAGCTTGAATAACGCGATATTCGACATTTCCAATCGAACTGCATCGACAACAGCCAAAGATACAGTTCCCAGGCATCGGAATAGTGATTATTGAAAATTCACTCGTACAGCTTGGCAAACGCGATATTCGACATTTCCAATCGATCTGCATCAACAACAGCTAAAGATTCAGTTCCCAGGCGTCGCAATAGTGATTATTGAAAATTCACTCGAACAGCTTGGAAAACGCGATATTCGACATTTCCAATCGATCTGCATCGACAACAGCTAAAGATTCAGTTCCCAGGCGTCGCAATAACCCTTCTTATTGAAAATTCACTCGTTGAGCTTGGAAACCTCGATATTCGACATCTCCAATCGACCTGCATCGACAACAGCTAATGTGTCAGTTCCCAGGCGTCGCAATAATCCTTATTGAAAATTCACTCGTAGAGCTTGGAAAACGCGATATTCGACACTTCCAATCGATCTGCATCGACAACAGCTACAGATTCAGTTCCCAGGCGTCGCAATAGTGATTATTGAAAATTCACTCGTACAGCTTGAAGAACGCGATATTCGACATTTCCAATCGATCTGCATCATCAACAGCTAATGATTCAGTTCCCTGGCGTCGCAATAGCCCTTCTTATTGAAAATTCACTCGTTGAGCTTGGAAACCCCGATATTCGACATCTCCAATCGACCTGCATCGACAACAGCTAGTGATACAGTGGATCTGCATCGACAACAGCTTAAGATTCAGTCGTTCTGCATCGACAACAGCTAAAGATTCAGTTCCGAGGCGTCGCAATAGTCCTTCTTATTGAAAATTCGCTCGTAGAGCTTGAATAACGCGATATTCGACATTTCCAATCGAACTGCATCGACAACAGCCAAAGATTCAGTTCCCAGTCGTCGCAATAGTGTTATTGAAAATTCACTCGTACAGCTTGGCAAACGCGATATTCGACATTTCCAATCGATCTGCATCAACAACAGCTACAGATTCAGTTCCCAGGCGTCGCAATAGTGATTATTGAAAATTCACTCGTACAGCTTGGAAAACGCGATATTCGACATTTCCAATCGAACTGCATCGACAAGAGCCAAAGATACAGTTCCCAGGCGTCGCAATAGTCTTCATTATCAAAAATACACCCGTATAGCATGGAAAATGCGATATTCGACATTTCCAATCGTTCTGCATCGACAACAGCTAAAGCTTCAGTTCCGATGCGTCGCAATAGTCCTTCTTATTGAAAATTCGCTCGTAGAGCTTGAATAACACGATATTCGACATTTCCAATCGAACTGCATCGACAACAGCCAAAGATACAGTTCCCAGGCGTCGCAATAGTGATTATTGAAAATTCACTCGTACAGCTTGAAGAACGCGATATTCGACATTTCCAATCGATCTGCATCATCAACAGCTAATGATTCAGTTCCCTGGCGTCGCAATAGCCCTTGTTATTGAAAATTCACTCGTTGAGCTTGGAAACCTCGATATTCGACATTTCCAGTCGATCTGCATCGACAACAGCTAAAGATTCAGTCCCGAGGCGTCGCAATAGTCCTTCTTATTGAAAATTCGCTCGTAGAGCTTGAATAACGCGATATTCGACATTTCCAATCGAACTGCATCGACAACAGCCAAAGATACAGTTCCCAGGCGTCGCAATAGTCCTTATTGAGAATTCACTCATAGAGCTTGGAAAACGCGATATTCGACATTTCCAATCGATCTGCATCATCAACAGCTAAAGATTCAGTTCCCAGGCGTCGCAATAGTCCTTCTTATTGAAAATTCGCTCGTAGAGCTTGAAAAACGCGATATTCGACATCTCCAATCGACCAGCATCGACAACAGCTAATGTGTCAGTTCCCAGGCGTCGCAATAGTCCTTATTGAAAATTCACTCGTAGAGCTTGGAAAACGCGATATTCGACACTTCCAATCGATCTGCATCGACAACAGCTTAAGATTCAGTTCCCAGGCGACGCAATAGTCCTTATTATCAAAAATACACCCGTATAGAATGGAAAATGCGATATTCGACATTTCCAATCTATCTGCATCATCAACAGCTAAAGATTCAGTTCCCTGGCGTCGCAATAGCCCTTCTTATTGAAAATTCACTCGTTGAGCTTGGAAACCTCGATATTCGACATCTCCAATCGACCTGCATCGACAACAGCTTGTGATACAGTGGATCTGCATCGACAACAGCTTAAGATTCAGTCGTTCTGCATGGACAACAGCTAAAGATTCAGTTCCGAGGCGTCGCAATAGTCCTTCTTATTGAAAATTCGCTCGTAGAACTTGAATAACGCGATATTCGACATTTCCAATCGAACTGCATCGACAACAGCCAAAGATACAGTTCCCAGTCGTCGCAATAGTGATTATAGAAAATCCACTCGTACAGCTTGGAAAACGCGATATTCGACATTTCCAATCGATCTGCATCATCAACAGCTAAAGATTCAGTTCCCTGGCGTCGCAATAGCCCTTCTTATTGAAAATTCACTCGTTGAGCTTGGAAACCTCGATATTCGACATCTCCAATCGACCTGCATCGACAACAGCTAGTGATACAGTGGATCTGCATCGACAACAGCTTAAGATTCAGTCGTTCTGCATCAACAACAGCTAAAGATTCAGTTCCGAGGCGTCGCAATAGTCCTTCTTATTGAAAATTCGCTCGTAGAGCTTGAAAAACGCGATATTCGACATTTCCAATCGAACTGCATCGACAACAGCCAAAGATACAGTTCCCAGGCGTCGCAATAGTCTTCATTATCAAAAATACACCCGTATAGCATGGAAAATGCGATATTCGACATTTCCAATCGATCTGCATCAACAACAGCTAAAGATTCAGTTCCCAGGCGTCGCAATAGTGATTATTGAAAATTCACTCGTACAGCTTGGAAAACGCGATATTCGACATTTCCAATCGATCTGCATCGACAAGAGCCAAAGATACAGTTCCCAGGCGTCGCAATAGTCTTCATTATCAAAAATACACCCGTAGAGCATGGAAAATGCGATATTCGACATTTCCAATCGATCTGCATCAACAACAGCTACAGATTCAGTTCCCAGGCGTCGCAATAGTGATTATTGAAAATTCACTCGTACAGCTTGGAAAACGCGATATTCGACATTTCCAATCGAACTGCATCGACAAGAGCCAAAGATACAGTTCCCAGGCGTCGCAATAGTCTTCATTATCAAAAATACACCCGTATAGCATGGAAAATGCGATATTCGACATTTCCAATCGTTCTGCATCGACAACAGCTAAAGCTTCAGTTCCGAGGCGTCGCAATAGTCCTTCTTATTGAAAATTCGCTCGTAGAGCTTGAATAACGCGATATTCGACATTTCCAATCGAACTGCATCGACAACAGCCAAAGATACAGTTCCCAGGCGTCGGAATAGTGATTATTGAAAATTCACTCGTACAGCTTGGCAAACGCGATATTCGACATTTCCAATCGATCTGCATCAACAACAGCTAAAGATTCAGTTCCCAGGCGTCGCAATAGTGATTATTGAAACTTCACTCGTACAGCTTGGAAAACGCGATATTCGACATTTCCAATCGATCTGCATCGACAACAGCTAAAGATTCAGTTCCCAGGCGTCGCAATAACCCTTCTTATTGAAAATTCACTCGTTGAGCTTGGAAACCTCGATATTCGACATCTCCAATCGACCTGGATCGACAACAGCTAATGTGTCAGTTCCCAGGCGTCGCAATAGTCCTTATTGAAAATTCACTCGTAGAGCTTGGAAAACGCGATATTCGACACTTCCAATCGATCTGCATCGACAACAGCTTAAGTTTCAGTTCCCAAGCGACGCAATAGTCCTTATTATCAAAAATACACCCGTATAGAATGGAAAATGCGATATTCGACATTTCCAATCGTTCTGCATCGACAACAGCTAAAGATTCAGTTCCCAGGCGTCGCAATAACCCTTCTTATTGAAAATTCACTCGTTGAGCTTGGAAACCTCGATATTCGACATCTCCAATCGACCAGCATCGACAACAGCTAATGTGTCAGTTCCCAGGCGTCGCAATAGTCCTTATTGAAAATTCACTCGTAGAGCTTGGAAAACGCGATATTCGACACTTCCAATCGATCTGCATCGACAACAGCTTAAGATTCAGTTCCCAGGCGACGCAATAGTCCTTATTATCAAAAATACACCCGTATAGAATGGAAAATGCGATATTCGACATTTCCAATCTATCTGCATCATCAACAGCTAAAGATTCAGTTCCCTGGCGTCGCAATAGCCCTTCTTATTGAAAATTCACTCGTTGAGCTTGGAAACCTCGATATTCGACATCTCCAATCGACCTGCATCGACAACAGCTAGTGATACAGTGGATCTGCATCGACAACAGCTTAAGATTCAGTCGTTCTGCATCGACAACAGCTAAAGATTCAGTTCCGAGGCGTCGCAATAGTCCTTCTTATTGAAAATTCGCTCGTAGAACTTGAATAACGCGATATTCGACATTTCCAATCGAACTGCATCGACAACAGCCAAAGATACAGTTCCCAGTCGTCGCAATAGTGATTATAGAAAATCCACTCGTACAGCTTGGAAAACGCGATATTCGACATTTCCAATCGATCTGCATCATCAACAGCTAAAGATTCAGTTCCCTGGCGTCGCAATAGCCCTTCTTATTGAAAATTCACTCGTTGAGCTTGGAAACCTCGATATTCGACATATCCAATCGACCTGCATCGACAACAGCTAGTGATACAGTGGATCTGCATCGACAACAGCTTAAGATTCAGTCGTTCTGCATCGACAACAGCTAAAGATTCAGTTCCGAGGCGTTGCAATAGTCCTTCTTATTGAAAATTCGCTCGTAGAGCTTGAAAAACGCGATATTCGACATTTCCAATCGAACTGCATCGACAACAGCCAAAGATACAGTTCCCAGGCGTCGCAATAGTCCTTCTTATTGAAAATTCGCTCGTAGAGCTTGAATAACGCGATATTCGACATTTCCAATCGAACTGCATCGACAACAGCCAAAGATACAGTTCCCAGGCGTCGCAATAGTGATTATTGAAAATTCACTCGTACAGCTTGAAGAACGCGATATTCGACATTTCCAATCGATCTGCATCATCAACAGCTAATGATTCAGTTCCCTGGCGTCGCAATAGCCCTTCTTATTGAAAATTCACTCGTTGAGCTTGGAAACCTCGATATTCGACATCTCCAATCGGCCTGCATCGACAACAGCTAGTGATTCAGTTCCCAGGCGTCGCAATAGTCTTTATTATCAAAAATACACCCGTATAGCATGGAAAATGCGATATTCGACATTTCCAGTCGATCTGCATCGACAACAGCTAAAGATTCAGTTCCCAGGCGTCGGAATAGTGATTATTGAAAATTCACTCGTACAGCTTGGCAAACGCGATATTCGACATTTCCAATCGATCTGCATCAACAACAGCTAAAGATTCAGTTCCCAGGCGTCGCAATAGTGATTATTGAAAATTCACTCGTACAGCTTGGAAAACGCGATATTCGACATTTCCAAGCGATCTGCATCGACAACAGCTAAAGATTCAGTTCCCAGGCGTCGCAATAACCCTTCTTATTGAAAATTCACTCGTTGAGCTTGGAAACCTCGATATTCGACATCTCCAATCGACCAGCATCGACAACAGCTAATGTGTCAGTTCCCAGGCGTCGCAATAGTCCTTATTGAAAATTCACTCGTAGAGCTTGGAAAACGCGATATTCGACACTTCCAATCGATCTGCATCGATAACAGCTTAAGATTCAGTTCCCAGGCGACGCAATAGTCCTTATTATCAAAAATACACCCGTATAGAATGGAAAATGCGATATTCGACATTTCCAATCTATCTGCATCATCAACAGCTAAAGATTCAGTTCCCTGGCGTCGCAATAGCCCTTCTTATTGAAAATTCACTCGTTGAGCTTGGAAACCTCGATATTCGACATCTCCAATCGACCTGCATCGACAACAGCTAGTGATACAGTGGATCTGCATCGACAACAGCTTAAGATTCAGTCGTTCTGCATCGACAACAGCTAAAGATTCAGTTCCGAGGCGTCGCAATAGTCCTTCTTATTGAAAATTCGCTCGTAGAGCTTGAATAACGCGATATTCGACATTTCCAATCGAACTGCATCGACAACAGCCAAAGATACAGTTCCCAGTCGTCGCAATAGTGATTATAGAAAATCCACTCGTACAGCTTGGAAAACGCGATATTCGACATTTCCAATCGATCTGCATCATCAACAGCTAAAGATTCAGTTCCCTGGCGTCGCAATAGCCCTTCTTATTGAAAATTCACTCGTTGAGCTTGGAAACCTCGATATTCGACATCTCCAATCGACCTGCATCGACAACATCTAGTGATTCAGTTCCCAGGCGTCGCAATAGCCCTTCTTATTGAAAATTCACTCGTTGAGCTTGGAAACCTCGATATTCGACATCTCCAATCGACCTGCATCGACAACAGCTAGTGATACAGTGGATCTGCATCGACAACAGCTTAAGATTCAGTCGTTCTGCATCGACAACAGCTAAAGATTCAGTTCCGAGGCGTCGCAATAGTCCTTCTTATTGAAAATTCGCTCGTAGAGCTTGAAAAACGCGATATTCGACATTTCCAATCGAACTGCATCGACAACAGCCAAAGATACAGTTCCCAGGCGTCGCAATAGTCCTTATTGAAAATTCACTCATAGAGCTTGGAAAACGCGATATTCGACATTTCCAATCGATCTGCATCATCAACAGCTAAAGATTCAATTCCCAGGCGTCGCAATAGTCCTTCTTATTGAAAATTCGCTCGTAGAGCTTGAAAAACGCGATATTCGACATTTCCAATCGAACTGCATCGACAAGAGCCAAAGATACAGTTCCCAGGCGTCGCAATAGTCTTCATTATCAAAAATACACCCGTATAGCATGGAAAATGCGATATTCGACATTTCCAATCGTTCTGCATCGACAACAGCTAAAGCTTCAGTTCCGAGGCGTCGCAATAGTCCTTCTTATTGAAAATTCGCTCGTAGAGCTTGAATAACGCGATATTCGACATTTCCAATCGAACTGCATCGACAACAGCCAAAGATACAGTTCCCAGGCGTCGCAATAGTGATTATTGAAAATTCACTCGTACAGCTTGAAGAACGCGATATTCGACATTTCCAATCGATCTGCATCATCAACAGCTAATGATTCAGTTCCCTGGCGTCGCAATAGCCCTTCTTATTGAAAATTCGCTCGTAGAGCTTGAAAAACGCGATATTCGACATCTCCAATCGACCAGCATCGACAACAGCTAATGTGTCAGTTCCCAGGCGTCGCAATAGTCCTTATTGAAAATTCACTCGTAGAGCTTGGAAAACGCGATATTCGACACTTCCAATCGATCTGCATCGACAACAGCTTAAGATTCAGTTCCCAGGCGACGCAATAGTCCTTATTATCAAAAATACACCCGTATAGAATGGAAAATGCGATATTCGACATTTCCAATCTATCTGCATCATCAACAGCTAAAGATTCAGTTCCCTGGCGTCGCAATAGCCCTTCTTATTGAAAATTCACTCGTTGAGCTTGGAAACCTCGATATTCGACATCTCCAATCGACCTGCATCGACAACAGCTTGTGATACAGTGGATCTGCATCGACAACAGCTTAAGATTCAGTCGTTCTGCATCGACAACAGCTAAAGATTCAGTTCCGAGGCGTCGCAATAGTCCTTCTTATTGAAAATTCGCTCGTAGAACTTGAATAACGCGATATTCGACATTTCCAATCGAACTGCATCGACAACAGCCAAAGATACAGTTCCCAGTCGTCGCAATAGTGATTATAGAAAATCCACTCGTACAGCTTGGAAAACGCGATATTCGACATTTCCAATCGATCTGCATCATCAACAGCTAAAGATTCAGTTCCCTGGCGTCGCAATAGCCCTTCTTATTGAAAATTCACTCGTTGAGCTTGGAAACCTCGATATTCGACATCTCCAATCGACCTGCATCGACAACAGCTAGTGATACAGTGGATCTGCATCGACAACAGCTTAAGATTCAGTCGTTCTGCATCAACAACAGCTAAAGATTCAGTTCCGAGGCGTCGCAATAGTCCTTCTTATTGAAAATTCGCTCGTAGAGCTTGAAAAACGCGATATTCGACATTTCCAATCGAACTGCATCGACAACAGCCAAAGATACAGTTCCCAGGCGTCGCAATAGTCTTCATTATCAAAAATACACCCGTATAGCATGGAAAATGCGATATTCGACATTTCCAATCGATCTGCATCAACAACAGCTAAAGATTCAGTTCCCAGGCGTCGCAATAGTGATTATTGAAAATTCACTCGTACAGCTTGGAAAACGCGATATTCGACATTTCCAATCGATCTGCATCGACAAGAGCCAAAGATACAGTTCCCAGGCGTCGCAATAGTCTTCATTATCAAAAATACACCCGTAGAGCATGGAAAATGCGATATTCGACATTTCCAATCGATCTGCATCAACAACAGCTACAGATTCAGTTCCCAGGTGTCGCAATAGTGATTATTGAAAATTCACTCGTACAGCTTGGAAAACGCGATATTCGACATTTCCAATCGAACTGCATCGACAAGAGCCAAAGATACAGTTCCCAGGCGTCGCAATAGTCTTCATTATCAAAAATACACCCGTATAGCATGGAAAATGCGATATTCGACATTTCCAATCGTTCTGCATCGACAACAGCTAAAGCTTCAGTTCCGAGGCGTCGCAATAGTCCTTCTTATTGAAAATTCGCTCGTAGAGCTTGAATAACGCGATATTCGACATTTCCAATCGAACTGCATCGACAACAGCCAAAGATACAGTTCCCAGGCATCGGAATAGTGATTATTGAAAATTCACTCGTACAGCTTGGCAAACGCGATATTCGACATTTCCAATCGATCTGCATCAACAACAGCTAAAGATTCAGTTCCCAGGCGTCGCAATAGTGATTATTGAAAATTCACTCGAACAGCTTGGAAAACGCGATATTCGACATTTCCAATCGATCTGCATCGACAACAGCTAAAGATTCAGTTCCCAGGCGTCGCAATAACCCTTCTTATTGAAAATTCACTCGTTGAGCTTGGAAACCTCGATATTCGACATCTCCAATCGACCTGCATCGACAACAGCTAGTGATACAGTGGATCTGCATCGACAACAGCTTAAGATTCAGTCGTTCTGCATCGACAACAGCTAAAGATTCAGTTCCGAGGCGTCGCAATAGTCCTTCTTATTGAAAATTCGCTCGTAGAACTTGAATAACGCGATATTCGACATTTCCAATCGAACTGCATCGACAACAGCCAAAGATACAGTTCCCAGTCGTCGCAATAGTGATTATAGAAAATCCACTCGTACAGCTTGGAAAACGCGATATTCGACATTTCCAATCGATCTGCATCATCAACAGCTAAAGATTCAGTTCCCTGGCGTCGCAATAGCCCTTCTTATTGAAAATTCACTCGTTGAGCTTGGAAACCTCGATATTCGACATCTCCAATCGACCTGCATCGACAACAGCTAGTGATACAGTGGATCTGCATCGACAACAGCTTAAGATTCAGTCGTTCTGCATCGACAACAGCTAAAGATTCAGTTCCGAGGCGTTGCAATAGTCCTTCTTATTGAAAATTCGCTCGTAGAGCTTGAAAAACGCGATATTCGACATTTCCAATCGAACTGCATCGACAACAGCCAAAGATACAGTTCCCAGGCGTCGCAATAGTCCTTCTTATTGAAAATTCGCTCGTAGAGCTTGAATAACGCGATATTCGACATTTCCAATCGAACTGCATCGACAACAGCCAAAGATACAGTTCCCAGGCGTCGCAATAGTGATTATTGAAAATTCACTCGTACAGCTTGAAGAACGCGATATTCGACATTTCCAATCGATCTGCATCATCAACAGCTAATGATTCAGTTCCCTGGCGTCGCAATAGCCCTTCTTATTGAAAATTCACTCGTTGAGCTTGGAAACCTCGATATTCGACATCTCCAATCGGCCTGCATCGACAACAGCTAGTGATTCAGTTCCCAGGCGTCGCAATAGTCTTTATTATCAAAAATACACCCGTATAGCATGGAAAATGCGATATTCGACATTTCCAGTCGATCTGCATCGACAACAGCTAAAGATTCAGTTCTCAGGCGTCGGAATAGTGATTATTGAAAATTCACTCGTACAGCTTGGCAAACGCGATATTCGACATTTCCAATCGATCTGCATCAACAACAGCTAAAGATTCAGTTCCCAGGCGTCGCAATAGTGATTATTGAAAATTCACTCGTACAGCTTGGAAAACGCGATATTCGACATCTCCAATCGACCAGCATCGACAACAGCTAATGTGTCAGTTCCCAGGCGTCGCAATAGTCCTTATTGAAAATTCACTCGTAGAGCTTGGAAAACGCGATATTCGACACTTCCAATCGATCTGCATCGATAACAGCTTAAGATTCAGTTCCCAGGCGACGCAATAGTCCTTATTATCAAAAATACACCCGTATAGAATGGAAAATGCGATATTCGACATTTCCAATCTATCTGCATCATCAACAGCTAAAGATTCAGTTCCCTGGCGTCGCAATAGCCCTTCTTATTGAAAATTCACTCGTTGAGCTTGGAAACCTCGATATTCGACATCTCCAATCGACCTGCATCGACAACAGCTAGTGATACAGTGGATCTGCATCGACAACAGCTTAAGATTCAGTCGTTCTGCATCGACAACAGCTAAAGATTCAGTTCCGAGGCGTCGCAATAGTCCTTCTTATTGAAAATTCGCTCGTAGAGCTTGAATAACGCGATATTCGACATTTCCAATCGAACTGCATCGACAACAGCCAAAGATACAGTTCCCAGTCGTCGCAATAGTGATTATAGAAAATCCACTCGTACAGCTTGGAAAACGCGATATTCGACATTTCCAATCGATCTGCATCATCAACAGCTAAAGATTCAGTTCCCTGGCGTCGCTATAGCCCTTCTTATTGAAAATTCACTCGTTGAGCTTGGAAACCTCGATATTCGACATCTCCAATCGACCTGCATCGACAACATCTAGTGATTCAGTTCCCAGGCGTCGCAATAGCCCTTCTTATTGAAAATTCACTCGTTGAGCTTGGAAACCTCGATATTCGACATCTCCAATCGACCTGCATCGACAACAGCTAGTGATACAGTGGATCTGCATCGACAACAGCTTAAGATTCAGTCGTTCTGCATCGACAACAGCTAAAGATTCAGTTCCGAGGCGTCGCAATAGTCCTTCTTATTGAAAATTCGCTCGTAGAGCTTGAAAAACGCGATATTCGACATTTCCAATCGAACTGCATCGACAACAGCCAAAGATACAGTTCCCAGGCGTCGCAATAGTCCTTATTGAAAATTCACTCATAGAGCTTGGAAAACGCGATATTCGACATTTCCAATCGATCTGCATCATCAACAGCTAAAGATTCAATTCCCAGGCGTCGCAATAGTCCTTCTTATTGAAAATTCGCTCGTAGAGCTTGAAAAACGCGATATTCGACATTTCCAATCGAACTGCATCGACAAGAGCCAAAGATACAGTTCCCAGGCGTCGCAATAGTCTTCATTATCAAAAATACACCCGTATAGCATGGAAAATGCGATATTCGACATTTCCAATCGTTCTGCATCGACAACAGCTAAAGCTTCAGTTCCGAGGCGTCGCAATAGTCCTTCTTATTGAAAATTCGCTCGTAGAGCTTGAATAACGCGATATTCGACATTTCCAATCGAACTGCATCGACAACAGCCAAAGATACAGTTCCCAGGCGTCGCAATAGTGATTATTGAAAATTCACTCGTACAGCTTGAAGAACGCGATATTCGACATTTCCAATCGATCTGCATCATCAACAGCTAATGATTCAGTTCCCTGGCGTCGCAATAGCCCTTCTTATTGAAAATTCACTCGTTGAGCTTGGAAACCTCGATATTCGACATCTCCAATCGGCCTGCATCGACTACAGCTAGTGATTCAGTTCCCAGGCGTCGCAATAGTCTTTATTATCAAAAATACACCCGTATAGCATGGAAAATGCGATATTCGAAATTTCCAGTCGATCTGCATCGACAACAGCTAAAGATTCAGTTCCCAGGCGTCGGAATAGTGATTATTGAAAATTCACTCGTACAGCTTGGCAAACGCGATATTCGACATTTCCAATCGATCTGCATCAACAACAGCTAAAGATTCAGTTCCCAGGCGTCGCAATAGTGGTTATTGAAAATTCACTCGTACAGCTTGGAAAACGTGATATTCGACATTTCCAATCGATCTGCATCGACAACAGCTAAAGATTCAGTTCCCAGGCGTCGCAATAACCCTTCTTATTGAAAATTCACTCGTTGAGCTTGGAAACCTCGATATTCGACATCTCCAATCGACCTGCATCGACAACAGCTAATGTGTCAGTTCCCAGGCGTCGCAATAGTCCTTATTGAAAATTCACTCGTAGAGCTTGGAAAACGCGATATTCGACATTTCCAATCGATCTGCATCAACAACAGCTACAGATTCAGTTCCCAGGCGTCGCAATAGTGATTATTGAAAATTCACTCGTACAGCTTGGAAAACGCGATATTCGACATTTCCAATCGATCTGCATCGACAACAGCTAAAGATTCAGTTCCCAGGCGTCGCAATAGTCCTTCTTATTGAAAATTCGCTCTAGAGCTTGAAAAACGCGATATTCGACACTTCCAACCGATCTGCATCGACAACAGCTTAAGATTCAGTTCCCAGGCGACGCAATAGTGATTATTGAAAATTCACTCGTACAGCTTGGAAAACGCGATATTCGACATTTCCAATCGATCTGCATCGACAACAGCTAGTGATACAGTGGATCTGCATCGACAACAGCTTAAGATTCAGTCGTTCTGCATCGACAACAGCTAAAGATTCAGTTCCGAGGCGTCGCAATAGTCCTTCTTATTGAAAGTTCGCTCGTAGAGCTTGAATAACGCGATATTCGACATTTCCAATCGAACTTCATCGACAACAGCCAAAGATTCAGTTCCCAGGCGTCGCAATAGTGTTATTGAAAATTCACTCGTACAGCTTGGCAATCGCGATATTCGACATTTCCAATCGATCTGCATCAACAACAGCTACAGATTCAGTTCCCAGGCGTCGCAATAGTGATTATTGAAAATTCACTCGTACAGCTTGGAAAACGCGATATTCGACATTTCCAATCGATCTGCATCGACAACAGCTAAAGATTCAGTTCCCAGGCGTCGCAATAGTCCTTCTTATTGAAAATTCGCTCTAGAGCTTGAAGAACGCGATATTCGACATTTCCAATCGATCTGCATCATCAACAGCTAATGATTCAGTTCCCAGGCGTCGCAATAGTCCTTATTGAAAATTCACTCATAGAGCTTGGAAAACGCGATATTCGACATTTCCAATCGATCTGCATCGACAACAGCTAAAGATTCAGTTCCCAGGCGTCGCAATAGTCCTTCTTATTGAAAATTCGCTTTAGAGCTTGAAAAACGCGATATTCGACATTTCCAATCGATCTGCATCGACAACAGCTAAAGATTCAGTTCCCAGGCGTCGCAATAGCCCTTCTTATTGAAAATTCACTCGTTGAGCTTGGAAACCTCGATATTCGACATCTCCAATCGGCCTGCATCGACAACAGCTAGTGATTCAGTTCCCAGGCGTCGCAATAGTCTTTATTATCAAAAATACACCCGTATAGAATGGAAAATGCGATATTCGACATTTCCAATCGTTCTGCATCGACAACAGCTAAAGATTCAGTTCCCAGGCGTCGCAATAACCCTTCTTATTGAAAATTCACTCGTTGAGCTTGGAAACCTCGATATTCGACATCTCCAATCGACCTGCATCGACAACAGCTTAAGATTCAGTCGTTCTGCATCGACAACAGCTAAAGATTCAGTTCCGAGGCGTCGCAATAGTCCTTCTTATTGAAAATTCACTCGTTGAGCTTGGAAACCTCGATATTCGACATCTCCAATCGACCTGCATCGACAACATCTAGTGATTCAGTTCCCAGGCGTCGCAATAGCCCTTCTTATTGAAAATTCACTCGTTGAGCTTGGAAACCTCGATATTCGACATCTCCAATCGACCTGCATCGACAACAGCTAGTGATACAGTGGATCTGCATCGACAACAGCTTAAGATTCAGTCGTTCTGCATCGACAACAGCTAAAGATTCAGTTCCGAGGCGTCGCAATAGTCCTTCTTATTGAAAATTCGCTCGTAGAGCTTGAAAAACGCGATATTCGACATTTCCAATCGAACTGCATCGACAACAGCCAAAGATACAGTTCCCAGGCGTCGCAATAGTCCTTATTGAAAATTCACTCATAGAGCTTGGAAAACGCGATATTCGACATTTCCAATCGATCTGCATCATCAACAGCTAAAGATTCAATTCCCAGGCGTCGCAATAGTCCTTCTTATTGAAAATTCGCTCGTAGAGCTTGAAAAACGCGATATTCGACATTTCCAATCGAACTGCATCGACAAGAGCCAAAGATACAGTTCCCAGGCGTCGCAATAGTCTTCATTATCAAAAATACACCCGTATAGCATGGAAAATGCGATATTCGACATTTCCAATCGTTCTGCATCGACAACAGCTAAAGCTTCAGTTCCGAGGCGTCGCAATAGTCCTTCTTATTGAAAATTCGCTCGTAGAGCTTGAATAACGCGATATTCGACATTTCCAATCGAACTTCATCGACAACAGCCAAAGATTCAGTTCCCAGGCGTCGCAATAGTGTTATTGAAAATTCACTCGTACAGCTTGGCAATCGCGATATTCGACATTTCCAATCGATCTGCATCAACAACAGCTACAGATTCAGTTCCCAGGCGTCGCAATAGTGATTATTGAAAATTCACTCGTACAGCTTGGAAAACGCGATATTCGACATTTCCAATCGATCTGCATCGACAACAGCTAAAGATTCAGTTCCCAGGCGTCGCAATAGTCCTTCTTATTGAAAATTCGCTCTAGAGCTTGAAGAACGCGATATTCGACATTTCCAATCGATCTGCATCATCAACAGCTAATGATTCAGTTCCCAGGCGTCGCAATAGTCCTTATTGAAAATTCACTCATAGAGCTTGGAAAACGCGATATTCGACATTTCCAATCGATCTGCATCGACAACAGCTAAAGATTCAGTTCCCAGGCGTCGCAATAGTCCTTCTTATTGAAAATTCGCTCTAGAGCTTGAAAAACGCGATATTCGACATTTCCAATCGATCTGCATCGACAACAGCTAAAGATTCAGTTCCCAGGCGTCGCAATAGCCCTTCTTATTGAAAATTCACTCGTTGAGCTTGGAAACCTCGATATTCGACATCTCCAATCGGCCTGCATCGACAACAGCTAGTGATTCAGTTCCCAGGCGTCGCAATAGTCTTTATTATCAAAAATACACCCGTATAGAATGGAAAATGCGATATTCGACATTTCCAATCGTTCTGCATCGACAACAGCTAAAGATTCAGTTCCCAGGCGTCGCAATAACCCTTCTTATTGAAAATTCACTCGTTGAGCTTGGAAACCTCGATATTCGACATCTCCAATCGACCTGCATCGACAACAGCTTAAGATTCAGTCGTTCTGCATCGACAACAGCTAAAGATTCAGTTCCGAGGCGTCGCAATAGTCCTTCTTATTGAAAATTCACTCGTTGAGCTTGGAAACCTCGATATTCGACATCTCCAATCGACCTGCATCGACAACATCTAGTGATTCAGTTCCCAGGCGTCGCAATAGCCCTTCTTATTGAAAATTCACTCGTTGAGCTTGGAAACCTCGATATTCGACATCTCCAATCGACCTGCATCGACAACAGCTAGTGATACAGTGGATCTGCATCGACAACAGCTTAAGATTCAGTCGTTCTGCATCGACAACAGCTAAAGATTCAGTTCCGAGGCGTCGCAATAGTCCTTCTTATTGAAAATTCGCTCGTAGAGCTTGAAAAACGCGATATTCGACATTTCCAATCGAACTGCATCGACAACAGCCAAAGATACAGTTCCCAGGCGTCGCAATAGTCCTTATTGAAAATTCACTCATAGAGCTTGGAAAACGCGATATTCGACATTTCCAATCGATCTGCATCATCAACAGCTAAAGATTCAATTCCCAGGCGTCGCAATAGTCCTTCTTATTGAAAATTCGCTCGTAGAGCTTGAAAAACGCGATATTCGACATTTCCAATCGAACTGCATCGACAAGAGCCAAAGATACAGTTCCCAGGCGTCGCAATAGTCTTCATTATCAAAAATACACCCGTATAGCATGGAAAATGCGATATTCGACATTTCCAATCGTTCTGCATCGACAACAGCTAAAGCTTCAGTTCCGAGGCGTCGCAATAGTCCTTCTTATTGAAAATTCGCTCGTAGAGCTTGAATAACGCGATATTCGACATTTCCAATCGAACTGCATCGACAACAGCCAAAGATACAGTTCCCAGGCGTCGCAATAGTGATTATTGAAAATTCACTCGTACAGCTTGAAGAACGCGATATTCGACATTTCCAATCGATCTGCATCATCAACAGCTAATGATTCAGTTCCCTGGCGTCGCAATAGCCCTTCTTATTGAAAATTCACTCGTTGAGCTTGGAAACCTCGATATTCGACATCTCCAATCGGCCTGCATCGACAACAGCTAGTGATTCAGTTCCCAGGCGTCGCAATAGTCTTTATTATCAAAAATACACCCGTATAGCATGGAAAATGCGATATTCGAAATTTCCAGTCGATCTGCATCGACAACAGCTAAAGATTCAGTTCCCAGGCGTCGGAATAGTGATTATTGAAAATTCACTCGTACAGCTTGGCAAACGCGATATTCGACATTTCCAATCGATCTGCATCAACAACAGCTAAAGATTCAGTTCCCAGGCGTCGCAATAGTGGTTATTGAAAATTCACTCGTACAGCTTGGAAAACGTGATATTCGACATTTCCAATCGATCTGCATCGACAACAGCTAAAGATTCAGTTCCCAGGCGTCGCAATAACCCTTCTTATTGAAAATTCACTCGTTGAGCTTGGAAACCTCGATATTCG
This sequence comes from Nomada ferruginata, assembly GCA_963583965.1. Classification (NCBI taxonomy): domain Eukaryota; kingdom Metazoa; phylum Arthropoda; class Insecta; order Hymenoptera; family Apidae; genus Nomada; species Nomada ferruginata. The sequence goes on from OY757218.1 coordinate 5,920,737, forward strand.
ACATCTCCAATCGACCTGCATCGACAACAGCTAATGTGTCAGTTCCCAGGCGTCGCAATAGTCCTTATTGAAAATTCACTCGTAGAGCTTGGAAAACGCGATATTCGACATTTCCAATCGATCTGCATCAACAACAGCTACAGATTCAGTTCCCAGGCGTCGCAATAGTGATTATTGAAAATTCACTCGTACAGCTTGGAAAACGCGATATTCGACATTTCCAATCGATCTGCATCGACAACAGCTAAAGATTCAGTTCCCAGGCGTCGCAATAGTCCTTCTTATTGAAAATTCGCTCTAGAGCTTGAAAAACGCGATATTCGACACTTCCAACCGATCTGCATCGACAACAGCTTAAGATTCAGTTCCCAGGCGACGCAATAGTGATTATTGAAAATTCACTCGTACAGCTTGGAAAACGCGATATTCGACATTTCCAATCGATCTGCATCGACAACAGCTAGTGATACAGTGGATCTGCATCGACAACAGCTTAAGATTCAGTCGTTCTGCATCGACAACAGCTAAAGATTCAGTTCCGAGGCGTCGCAATAGTCCTTCTTATTGAAAATTCGCTCGTAGAGCTTGAATAACGCGATATTCGACATTTCCAATCGAACTTCATCGACAACAGCCAAAGATTCAGTTCCCAGGCGTCGCAATAGTGTTATTGAAAATTCACTCGTACAGCTTGGCAATCGCGATATTCGACATTTCCAATCGATCTGCATCATCAACAGCTAATGATTCAGTTCCCAGGCGTCGCAATAGTCCTTATTGAAAATTCACTCATAGAGCTTGGAAAACGCGATATTCGACATTTCCAATCGATCTGCATCGACAACAGCTAAAGATTCAGTTCCCAGGCGTCGCAATAGTCCTTCTTATTGAAAATTCGCTCTAGAGCTTGAAAAACGCGATATTCGACATTTCCAATCGATCTGCATCGACAACAGCTAAAGATTCAGTTCCCAGGCGTCGCAATAGCCCTTCTTATTGAAAATTCACTCGTTGAGCTTGGAAACCTCGATATTCGACATCTGCAATCGGCCTGCATCGACTACAGCTAGTGATTCAGTTCCCAGGCGTCGCAATAGTCTTTATTATCAAAAATACACCCGTATAGAATGGAAAATGCGATATTCGACATTTCCAATCGTTCTGCATCGACAACAGCTAAAGATTCAGTTCCGAGGCGTCGCAATAGTCCTTCTTATTGAAAATTCGCTCGTAGAGCTTGAATAACGCGATATTCGACATTTCCAATCGAACTGCATCGACAACAGCCAAAGATTCAGTTCCCAGGCGTCGCAATAGTGTTATTGAAAATTCACTCGTACAGCTTGGCAAACGCGATATTCGACATTTCCAATCGATCTGCATCAACAACAGCTACAGATTCAGTTCCCAGGCGTCGCAATAGTGATTATTGAAAATTCACTCGTACAGCTTGGAAAACGCGATATTCGACATTTCCAATCGATCTGCATCGACAACAGCTAAAGATTCAGTTCCCAGGCGTCGCAATAGTCCTACTTATTGAAAATTCGCTCTAGAGCTTGAAAAACGCGATATTCGACATTTCCAATCGATATGCATCGACAACAGCTAAAGATTCAGTTCCCAGGCGTCGCAATAACCCTTCTTATTGAAAATTCACTCGTTGAGCTTGGAAACCTCGATATTCGACATCTCCAATCGACCTGCATCGACAACAGCTAATGTGTCAGTTCCCAGGCGTCGCAATAGTCCTTATTGAAAATTCACTCGTAGAGCTTGGAAAACGCGATATTCGACATTTCCAATCGATCTGCATCAACAAAAGCTACAGATTCAGTTCCCAGGCGTCGCAATAGTGATTATTGAAAATTCACTCGTACAGCTTGGAAAACGCGATATTCGACATTTCCAATCGATCTGCATCGACAACAGCTAAAGATTCAGTTCCCAGGCGTCGCAATAGTCCTTCTTATTGAAAATTCGCTCTAGAGCTTGAAAAACGCGATATTCGACACTTCCAACCGATCTGCATCGACAACAGCTTAAGATTCAGTTCCCAGGCGACGCAATAGTCCTTATTATCAAAAATACACCCGTATAGAATGGAAAATGCGATATTCGACATTTCCAATCGTTCTGCATCGACAACAGCTAAAGATTCAGTTCCCAGGCGTCGCAATAACCCTTCTTATTGAAAATTCACTCCTTGAGCTTGGACACCTCGATATTCGACATCTCCAATCGACCTGCATCGACAACAGCTAATGTGTCAGTTCCCAGGCGTCGCAATAGTCCTTATTGAAAATTCACTCGTAGAGCTTGGAAAACGCGATATTCGACACTTCCAATCGATCTGCATCGACAACAGCTTAAGATTCAGTTCCCAGGCGACGCAATAGTCCTTATTATCAAAAATACACCCGTATAGAATGGAAAATGCGATATTCGACATTTCCAATCGATCTGCATCATCAACAGCTAAAGATTCAGTTCCCTGGCGTCGCAATAGCCCTTCTTATTGAAAATTCACTAGTTGAGCTTGGAAACCTCGATATTCGACATCTCCAATCGACCTGCATCGACAACAGCTAGTGATACAGTGGATCTGCATCGACAACAGCTTAAGATTCAGTCGTTCTGCATCGACAACAGCTAAAGATTCAGTTCCGAGGCGTCGCAATAGTGTTATTGAAAATTCACTCGTACAGCTTGGCAAACGCGATATTCGACATTTCCAATCGATCTGCATCAACAACAGCTACAGATTCAGTTCCCAGTCGTCGCAATAGTGATTATTGAAAATTCACTCGTACAGCTTGGAAAACGCGATATTCGACATTTCCAATCGAACTGCATCGACAAGAGCCAAAGATACAGTTCCCAGGCGTCGCAATAGTCTTCATTATCAAAAATACACCCGTATAGCATGGAAAATGCGATATTCGACATTTCCAATCGTTCTGCATCGACAACAGCTAAAGCTGCAGTTCCGAGGCGTCGCAATAGTCCTTCTTATTGAAAATTCGCTCGTAGAGCTTGAATAACGCGATATTCGACATTTCCAATCGAACTGCATCGACAACAGCTAGTGATACAGTTCCCAGGCGTCGCAATAGTCTTTATTATCAAAAATACACCCGTATAGCATGGAAAATGCGATATTCGACATTTCCAATCGTTCTGCATCGACAACAGCTAAAGATTCAGTTCCGAGGCGTCGCAATAGTCCTTCTTATTGAAAATTCGCTCGTAGAGCTTGAATAACGCGATATTCGACATTTCCAATCGAACTGCATCGACAACAGCCAAAGATACAGTTCCCAGGCGTCGCAATAGTCCTTATTGAGAATTCACTCATAGAGCTTGGAAAACGCGATATTCGACATTTCCAATCGATCTGCAACAACAACAGCTAAAGATTCAGTTCCCAGGTGTCGCAATAGTGTTATTGAAAATTCACTCGTACAGCTTGGAAAACGCGATATTCGACATTTCCAATCGATCTGCATCGACAACAGCTAAAGATTCAGTTCCCAGGCGTCGCAATAACCCTTCTTATTGAAAATTCACTCCTTGAGCTTGGACACCTCGATATTCGACATCTCCAATCGACCTGCATCGACAACAGCTAATGTGTCAGTTCCCAGGCGTCGCAATAGTCCTTATTGAAAATTCACTCGTAGAGCTTGGAAAACGCGATATTCGACACTTCCAATCGATCTGCATCGACAACAGCTTAAGATTCAGTTCCCAGGCGACGCAATAGTCCTTATTATCAAAAATACACCCGTATAGAATGGAAAATGCGATATTCGACATTTCCAATCGATCTGCATCATCAACAGCTAAAGATTCAGTTCCCTGGCGTCGCAATAGCCCTTCTTATTGAAAATTCACTCGTTGAGCTTGGAAACCTCGATATTCGACATCTCCAATCGACCTGCATCGACAACAGCTAGTGATACAGTGGATCTGCATCGACAACAGCTTAAGATTCAGTCGTTCTGCATCGACAACAGCTAAAGATTCAGTTCCGAGGCGTCGCAATAGTCCTTCTTATTGAAAATTCGCTCGTAGAGCTTGAATAACGCGATATTCGACATTTCCAATCGAACTTCATCGACAACAGCCAAAGATTCAGTTCCCAGGCGTCGCAATAGTGTTATTGAAAATTCACTCGTACAGCTTGGCAAACGCGATATTCGACATTTCCAATCGATCTGCATCAACAACAGCTACAGATTCAGTTCCCAGGCGTCGCAATAGTGATTATTGAAAATTCACTCGTACAGCTTGGAAAACGCGATATTCGACATTTCCAATCGAACTGCATCGACAAGAGCCAAAGATACAGTTCCCAGGCGTCGCAATAGTCTTCATTATCAAAAATACACCCGTATAGCATGGAAAATGCGATATTCGACATTTCCAATCGTTCTGCATCGACAACAGCTAAAGCTTCAGTTCCGAGGCGTCGCAATAGTCCTTCTTATTGAAAATTCGCTCGTAGAGCTTGAATAACGCGATATTCGACATTTCCAATCGAACTGCATCGACAACAGCTAGTGATACAGTTCCCAGGCGTCGCAATAGTCTTTATTATCAAAAATACACCCGTATAGCATGGAAAATGCGATATTCGACATTTCCAATCGTTCTGCATCGACAACAGCTAAAGATTCAGTTCCGAGGCGTCGCAATAGTCCTTCTTATTGAAAATTCGCTCGTAGAGCTTGAATAACGCGATATTCGACATTTCCAATCGAACTGCATCGACAACAGCCAAAGATACAGTTTCCAGGCGTCGCAATAGTCCTTATTGAGAATTCACTCATAGAGCTTGGAAAACGCGATATTCGACATTTCCAATCGATCTGCAACAACAACAGCTAAAGATTCAGTTCCCAGGTGTCGCAATAGTGTTATTGAAAATTCACTCGTACAGCTTGGCAAACGCGATATTCGACATTTTCAATCGATCTGCATCAACAACAGCTACAGATTCAGTTCCCAGGCGTCGCAATAGTGACTATTGAAAAATCACTCGTACAGCTTGGAAAACGCGATATTCGACATTTCCAAACGATCTGCATCGACAACAGCTAAAGATTCAGTCCCGAGGCGTCGCAATAGTCCTTCTTATTGAAAATTCGCTCGTAGAGCTTGTATAACGCGATATTCGACATTTCCAATCGAACTGCATCGACAACAGCCAAAGATACAGTTCCCAGGCGTCGCAATAGTCCTTATTGAGAATTCACTCATAGAGCTTGGAAAACGCGATATTCGACATTTCCAATCGATCTGCATCGACAACAGCTAAAGATTCAGTTCCCAGGCGTCGCAATAACACTTCTTATTGAAAATTCACTCGTTGAGCTTGGAAACCTCGATATTCGACATCTCCAATCGACCTGCATCGACAACAGCTAATGTGTCAGTTCCCAGGCGTCGCAATAGTCCTTATTGAAAATTCACTCGTAGAGCTTGGAAAACGCGATATTCGACACTTCCAATCGATCTGCATCGACAAAAGCTTAAGATTCAGTTCCCAGGCGACGCAATAGTCCTTATTATCAAAAATACACCCGTATAGGATGGAAAATGCGATATACGACATTTCCAATCGATCTGCATCATCAACAGCTAAAGATTCAGTTCCCTGGCGTCGCAATAGCCCTTCTTATTGAAAATTCACTCGTTGAGCTTGGAAACCTCGATATTCGACATCTCCAATCGACCTGCATCGACAACAGCTAGTGATACAGTGGATCTGCATCGACAACAGCTTAAGATTCAGTCGTTCTGCATCGACAACAGCTAAAGATTCAGTTCCGAGGCGTCGCAATAGTGTTATTGAAAATTCACTCGTACAGCTTGGCAAACGCGATATTCGACATTTCCAATCGATCTGCATCAACAACAGCTACAGATTCAGTTCCCAGGCGTCGCAATAGTGATTATTGAAAATTCACTCGTACAGCTTGGAAAACGCGATATTCGACATTTCCAATCGATCTGCATCGACAACAGCTAAAGATTCAGTTCCCAGGCGTCGCAATAGTCCTTCTTATTGAAAATTCGCTCTAGAGCTTGAAAAACGCGATATTCGACACTTCCAACCGATCTGCATCGACAACAGCTTAAGATTCAGTTCCCAGGCGACGCAATAGTCCTTATTATCAAAAATACACCCGTATAGAATGGAAAATGCGATATTCGACATCTCCAATCGACCTGCATCGACAACAGCTAATGTGTCAGTTCCCAGGCGTCGCAATAGTCCTTATTGAAAATTCACTCGTAGAGCTTGGAAAACGCGATATTCGACACTTCCAATCGATCTGCATCGACAACAGCTAAAGATTCAGTTCCCAGGCGTCGCAATAGTCCTTCTTATTGAAAATTCGCTCTAGAGCTTGAAAAACGCGATATTCGACACTTCCAACCGATCTGCATCGACAACAGCTTAAGATTCAGTTCCCAGGCGACGCAATAGTCCTTATTATCAAAAATACACCCGTATAGAATGGAAAATGCGATATTCGACATTTCCAATCGATCTGCATCATCAACAGCTAAAGATTCAGTTCCCTGGCGTCGCAATAGCCCTTCTTATTGAAAATTCACTCGTTGAGCTTGGAAACCTCGATATTCGACATCTCCAATCGACCTGCATCGACAACAGCTAGTGATACAGTGGATCTGCATCGACAACAGCTTAAGATTCAGTCGTTCTGCATCGACAACAGCTAAAGATTCAGTTCCGAGGCGTCGCAATAGTCCTTCTTATTGAAAATTCGCTCGTAGAGCTTGAATAACGCGATATTCGACATTTCCAATCGAACTTCATCGACAACAGCCAAAGATTCAGTTCCCAGGCGTCGCAATAGTGTTATTGAAAATTCACTCGTACAGCTTGGCAAACGCGATATTCGACATGTCCAATCGATCTGCATCAACAACAGCTACAGATTCAGTTCCCAGGCGTCGCAATAGTGATTATTGAAAATTCACTCGTACAGCTTGGAAAACGCGATATTCGACATTTCCAATCGATCTGCATCGACAACAGCTAAAGATTCAGTTCCCAGGCGTCGCAATAGTCCTTCTTATTGAAAATTCGCTCTAGAGCTTGAAGAACGCGATATTCGACATTTCCAATCGATCTGCATCATCAACAGCTAATGATTCAGTTCCCAGGCGTCGCAATAGTCCTTATTGAAAATTCACTCATAGAGCTTGGAAAACGCGATATTCGACATTTCCAATCGATCTGCATCAACAACAGCTACAGATTCAGTTCCCAGGCGTCGCAATAGTGATTATTGAAAATTCACTCGTACAGCTTGGAAAACGCGATATTCGACATTTCCAATCGATCTGCATCGACAACAGCTAAAGATACAGTTCCCAGGCGTCGCAATAGTCCTTCTTGTTGAAAATTCGCTCTAGAGCTTGAAGAACGCGATATTCGACATTTCCAATCGATCTGCATCATCAACAGCTAATGATTCAGTTCCCAGGCGTCGCAATAGTCCTTATTGAAAATTCACTCATAGAGCTTGGAAAACGCGATATTCGACATTTCCAATCGATCTGCATCAACAACAGCTACAGATTCAGTTCCCAGGCGTCGCAATAGTGATTATTGAAAATTCACTCGTACAGCTTGGAAAACGCGATATTCGACATTTCCAATCGATCTGCATCGACAACAGCTAAAGATTCAGTTCCCAGGCGTCGCAATAGCCCTTCTTATTGAAAATTCACTCGTTGAGCTTGGAAACCTCGATATTCGACATCTCCAATCGGCCTGCATCGACAACAGCTAGTGATTCAGTTCCCAGGCGTCGCAATAGTCTTTATTATCAAAAATACACCCGTATAGAATGGAAAATGCGATATTCGACATTTCCAATCGTTCTGCATCGACAACAGCTAAAGATTCAGTTCCCAGGCGTCGCAATAACCGTCCTTATTGAAAATTCACTCGTTGAGCTTGGAAACCTCGATATTCGACATCTCCAATCGACCTGCATCGACAACAGCTAATGTGTCAGTTCCCAGGCGTCGCAATAGTCCTTATTGAAAATTCACTCGTAGAGCTTGGAAAACGCGATATTCGACACTTCCAATCGATCTGCATCGACAACAGCTTAAGATTCAGTTCCCAGGCGACGCAATAGTCCTTATTATCAAAAATACACCCGTATAGAATGGAAAATGCGATATACGACATTTCCAATCGATCTGCATCATCAACAGCTAAAGATTCAGTTCCCTCGCGTCGCAATAGCCCTTCTTATTGAAAATTCACTCATTGAGCTTGGAAACCTCGATATTCGACATCTCCAATCGACCTGCATCGACAACAGCTAGTGATACAGTGGATCTGCATCGACAACAGCTTAAGATTCAGTCGTTCTGCATCGACAACAGCTAAAGATTCAGTTCCGAGGCGTCGCAATAGTCCTTCTTATTGAAAATTCGCTCGTAGAGCTTGAATAACGCGATATTCGACATTTCCAATCGAACTGCATCGACAACAGCCAAAGATTCAGTTCCCAGGCGTCGCAATAGTGATTATTGAAAATTCACTCGTACAGCTTGGAAAACGCGATATTCGACATTTCCAATCGATCTGCATCGACAACAGCTAAAGATTCAGTTCCCAGGCGTCGCAATAGTCCTTCTTATTGAAAATTCGCTCGTTGAGCTTGGAAACCTCGATATTCGACATCTCCAATCGACCTGCATCGACAACAGCTAGTGATACAGTTCCCAGGCGTCGCAATAGTCTTTATTATCAAAAATACACCCGTATAGCATGGAAAATGCGATATTCGACATTTCCAATCGTTCTGCATCGACAACAGCTAAAGATTCAGTTCCGAGGCGTCGCAATAGTCCTTCTTATTGAAAATTCGCTCGTAGAGCTTGAATAACGCGATATTCGACATTTCCAATCGAACTGCATCGACAACAGCCAAAGATACAGTTCCCAGGCGTCGCAATAGTCCTTATTGAGAATTCACTCATAGAGCTTGGAAAACGCGATATTCGACATTTCCAATCGATCTGCAACAACAACAGCTAAAGATTCAGTTCCCAGGTGTCGCAATAGTGTTATTGAAAATTCACTCGTACAGCTTGGCAAACGCGATATTCGATATTTTTAATCGATCTGCATCAACAACAGCTACAGATTCAGTTCCCAGGCGTCGCAATAGTGACTATTGAAAAATCACTCGTACAGCTTGGAAAACGCGATATTCGACATTTCCAATCGATCTGCATCGACAACAGCTAAAGATTCAGTCCCGAGGCGTCGCAATAGTCCTTCTTATTGAAAATTCGCTCGTAGAGCTTGAATAACGCGATATTCGACATTTCCAATCGAACTGCATCGACAACAGCCAAAGATACAGTTCCCAGGCGTCGCAATAGTCCTTATTGAGAATTCACTCATAGAGCTTGGAAACGCGATATTCGACATTTCCAATCGACCTGCATCGACAACAGCTAGTGATACAGTGGATCTGCATCGACAACAGCTAAAGATTCAGTTCCGAGGCGTCGCAATAGTCCTTCTTATTGAATATTCGCTCGTAGAGCTTGAATAACGCGATATTCGACATTTCCAATCGAACTGCATCGACAACAGCCAAAGATTCAGTTCCCAGGCGTCGCAATAGTGGTATTGAAAATTCACTCGTACAGCTTGGCAAACGCGATATTCGACATTTCCAATCGATCTGCATCAACAACAGCTACAGATTCAGTTCCCAGGCGTCGCAATAGTGATTATTGAAAATTCACTCGTACAGCTTGGAAAACGCGATATTCGACATTTCCAATCGATCTGCATCGACAACAGCTAAAGATTCAGTTCCCAGGCGTCGCAATAGTCCTTCTTATTGAAAATTCGCTCTAGAGCTTGAAAAACGCGATATTCGACATTTCCAATCGATCTGCATCGACAACAGCTAAAGATTCAGTTCCCAGGCGTCGCAATAGCCCTTCTTATTGAAAATTCGCTCTAGAGCTTGAAAAACGCGATATTCGACATTTCCAATCGATCTGCATCGACAACAGCTAAAGATTCAGTTCCCAGGCGTCGCAATAACCCTTCTTATTGAAAATTCACTCGTTGAGCTTGGAAACCTCGATATTCGACATCTCCAATCGACCTGCATCGACAACAGCTAATGTGTCAGTTCCCAGGCGTCGCAATAGTCCTTATTGAAAATTCACTCGTAGAGCTTGGAAAACGCGATATTCGACATTTCCAATCGATCTGCATCAACAACAGCTACAGATTCAGTTCCCAGGCGTCGCAATAGTGATTATTGAAAATTCACTCGTACAGCTTGGAAAACGCGATATTCGACATTTCCAATCGATCTGCATCGACAACAGCTAAAGATTCAGTTCCCAGGCGTCGCAATAGTCCTTCTTATTGAAAATTCGCTCTAGAGCTTGAAAAACGCGATATTCGACACTTCCAACCGATCTGCATCGACAACAGCTTAAGATTCAGTTCCCAGGCGACGCAATAGTCCTTATTATCAAAAATACACCCGTATAGAATGGAAAATGCGATATTCGACATTTCCAATCGTTCTGCATCGACAACAGCTAAAGATTCAGTTCCCAGGCGTCGCAATAACCCTTCTTATTGAAAATTCACTCCTTGAGCTTGGACACCTCGATATTCGACATCTCCAATCGACCTGCATCGACAACAGCTAATGTGTCAGTTCCCAGGCGTCGCAATAGTCCTTATTGAAAATTCACTCGTAGAGCTTGGAAAACGCGATATTCGACACTTCCAATCGATCTGCATCGACAACAGCTTAAGATTCAGTTCCCAGGCGACGCAATAGTCCTTATTATCAAAAATACACCCGTATAGAATGGAAAATGCGATATTCGACATTTCCAATCGATCTGCATCATCAACAGCTAAAGATTCAGTTCCCTGGCGTCGTAATAGCCCTTCTTATTGAAAATTCACTCGTTGAGCTTGGAAACCTCGATATTCGACATCTCCAATCGACCTGCATCGACAACAGCTAGTGATACAGTGAATCTGCATCGACAACAGCTTAAGATTCAGTCGTTCTGCATCGACAACAGCTGAAGATTCAGTTCCGAGGCGTCGCAATAGTCCTTCTTATTGAAAATTCGCTCGTAGAGCTTGAATAACGCGATATTCGACATTTCCAATCGAACTTCATCGACAACAGCCAAAGATTCAGTTCCCAGGCGTCGCAATAGTGTTATTGAAAATTCACTCGTACAGCTTGGCAAACGCGATATTCGACATTTCCAATCGATCTGCATCAACAACAGCTACAGATTCAGTTCCCAGGCGTCGCAATAGTGATTATTGAAAATTCACTCGTACAGCTTGGAAAACGCGATATTCGACATTTCCAATCGATCTGCATCGACATCAGCTAAAGATTTAGTTCCCAGGCGTCGCAATAGTCCTTCTTATTGAAAATTCGCTCTAGAGCTTGAAGAACGCGATATTCGACATTTCCAATCGATCTGCATCGACAACAGCTAAAGATTCAGTTCCCAGGCGTCGCAATAGTCCTTCTTATTGAAAATTCGCTCTAGAGCTTGAAAAACGCGATATTCGACACTTCCAACCGATCTGCATCGACAACAGCTTAAGATTCAGTTCCCAGGCGACGCAATAGTCCTTATTATCAAAAATACACCCGTATAGAATGGAAAATGCGATATTCGACATTTCCAATCGTTCTGCATCGACAACAGCTAAAGATTCAGTTCCCAGGCGTCGCAATAACCCTTCTTATTGAAAATTCACTCCTTGAGCTTGGACACCTCGATATTCGACATCTCCAATCGACCTGCATCGACAACAGCTAATGTGTCAGTTCCCAGGCGTCGCAATAGTCCTTATTGAAAATTCACTCGTAGAGCTTGGAAAACGCGATATTCGACACTTCCAATCGATCTGCATCGACAACAGCTTAAGTTTCAGTTCCCAGGCGACGCAATAGTCCTTATTATCAAAAATACACCCGTATAGAATGGAAAATGCGATATTCGACATTTTCAATCGATCTGCATCATCAACAGCTAAAGATTCAGTTCCCTGGCGTCGTAATAGCCCTTCTTATTGAAAATTCACTCGTTGAGCTTGGAAACCTCGATATTCGACATCTCCAATCGACCTGCATCGACAACAGCTAGTGATACAGTGAATCTGCATCGACAACAGCTTAAGATTCAGTCGTCCTGCATCGACAACAGCTAAAGATTCAGTTCCGAGGCGTCGCAATAGTCCTTCTTATTGAAAATTCGCTCGTAGAGCTTGAATAACGCGATATTCGACATTTCCAATCGAACTTCATTGACAACAGCCAAAGATTCAGTTCCCAGGCGTCGCAATAGTGTTATTGAAAATTCACTCGTACAGCTTGGCAAACGCGATATTCGACATTTCCAATCGATCTGCATCGACATCAGCTAAAGATTCAGTTCCCAGGCGTCGCAATAGTCCTTCTTATTGAAAATTCGCTCTAGAGCTTGAAGAACGCGATATTCGACATTTCCAATCGATCTGCATCATCAACAGCTAATGATTCAGTTCCCAGGCGTCGCAATAGTCCTTATTGAAAATTCACTCATAGAGCTTGGAAAACGCGATATTCGACATTTCCAATCGATCTGCATCAACAACAGCTACAGATTCAGTTCCCAGGCGTCGCAATAGTGATTATTGAAAATTCACTCGTACAGCTTGGAAAACGCGATATTCGACATTTCCAATCGATCTGCATCGACAACAGCTAAAGATTCAGTTCCCAGGCGTCGCAATAGTGACTATTGAAAAATCACTCGTACAGCTTGGAAAACGCGATATTCGACATTTCCAATCGATCTGCATCATCAACAGCTAATGATTCAGTTCCCAGGCGTCGCAATAGTCCTTATTGAAAATTCACTCATAGAGCTTGGAAAACGCGATATTCGACATTTCCAATCGATCTGCATCAACAACAGCTACAGATTCAGTTCCCAGGCGTCGCAATAGTGATTATTGAAAATTCACTCGTACAGCTTGGAAAACGCGATATTCGACATTTCCAATCGATCTGCATCGACAACAGCTAAAGATTCAGTTCCCAGGCGTCGCAATAGCCCTTCTTATTGAAAATTCACTCGTTGAGCTTGGAAACCTCGATATTCGACATCTCCAATCGGCCTGCATCGACAACAGCTAGTGATTCAGTTCCCAGGCGTCGCAATAGTCTTTATTATCAAAAATACACCCGTATAGAATGGAAAATGCGATATTCGACATTTCCAATCGTTCTGCATCGACAACAGCTAAAGATTCAGTTCCCAGGCGTCGCAATAACCCTCCTTATTGAAAATTCACTCGTTGAGCTTGGAAACCTCGATATTCGACATCTCCAATCGACCTGCATCGACAACAGCTAATGTGTCAGTTCCCAGGCGTCGCAATAGTCCTTATTGAAAATTCACTCGTAGAGCTTGGAAAACGCGATATTCGACACTTCCAATCGATCTGCATCGACAACAGCTTAAGATTCAGTTCCCAGGCGACGCAATAGTCCTTATTATCAAAAATACACCCGTATAGAAAGGAAAATGCGATATACGACATTTCCAATCGATCTGCATCATCAACAGCTAAAGATTCAGTTCCCTGGCGTCGCAATAGCCCTTCTTATTGAAAATTCACTCATTGAGCTTGGAAACCTCGATATTCGACATCTCCAATCGACCTGCATCGACAACAGCTAGTGATACAGTGGATCTGCATCGACAACAGCTTAAGATTCAGTCGTTCTGCATCGACAACAGCTAAAGATTCAGTTCCGAGGCGTCGCAATAGTCCTTCTTATTGAAAATTCGCTCGTAGAGCTTGAATAACGCGATATTCGACATTTCCAATCGAACTGCATCGACAACAGCCAAAGATTCAGTTCCCAGGCGTCGCAATAGTGTTATTGAAAATTCACTCGTACAGCTTGGCAAACGCGATATTCGACATTTCCAATCGATCTGCATCAACAACAGCTACAGATTCAGTTCCCAGGCGTCGCAATAGTGTATATTGAAAATTCACTCGTACAGCTTGGAAGACGCGATATTCGACATTTCCAATCGATCTGCATCGACAACAGCTAAAGATTCAGTTCCCAGGCGTCGCAATAGTCCTTCTTATTGAAAATTCGCTCTAGAGCTTGAAAAACGCGATATTCGACATTTCCAATCGATCTGCATCGACAACAGCTAAAGATTCAGTTCCCAGGCGTCGCAATAGCCCTTCTTATTGAAAATTCACTCGTTGAGCTTGGAAACCTCGATATTCGACATCTCCAATCGACCTGCATCGACAACAGCTAGTGATACAGTTCCCAGGCGTCGCAATAGTCTTTATTATCAAAAATACACCCGTATAGCATGGAAAATGCGATATTCGACATTTCCAATCGTTCTGCATCGACAACAGCTAAAGATTCAGTTCCGAGGCGTCGCAATAGTCCTTCTTATTGAAAATTCGCTCGTAGAGCTTGAATAACGCGATATTCGACATTTCCAATCGAACTGCATCGACATCAGCCAAAGATACAGTTCCCAGGCGTCGCAATAGTCCTTATTGAGAATTCACTCATAGAGCTTGGAAAACGCGATATTCGACATTTCCAATCGATCTGCAACAACAACAGCTAAAGATTCAGTTCCCAGGTGTCGCAATAGTGATTATTGAAAATTCACTCGTACAGCTTGGAAAACGCGATATTCGACATTTCCAATCGATCTGCATCGACATCAGCTAAAGATTCAGTTCCCAGGCGTCGCAATAGTCCTTCTTATTGAAAATTCGCTCTAGAGCTTGAAGAACGCGATATTCGACATTTCCAATCGATCTGCATCATCAACAGCTAATGATTCAGTTCCCAGGCGTCGCAATAGTCCTTATTGAAAATTCACTCATAGAGCTTGGAAAACGCGATATTCGACATTTCCAATCGATCTGCATCAACAACAGCTACAGATTCAGTTCCCAGGCGTCGCAATAGTGATTATTGAAAATTCACTCGTACAGCTTGGAAAACGCGATATTCGACATTTCCAATCGATCTGCATCGACAACAGCTAAAGATTCAGTTCCCAGGCGTCGCAATAGTGACTATTGAAAAATCACTCGTACAGCTTGGAAAACGCGATATTCGACATTTCCAATCGATCTGCATCATCAACAGCTAATGATTCAGTTCCCAGGCGTCGCAATAGTCCTTATTGAAAATTCACTCATAGAGCTTGGAAAACGCGATATTCGACATTTCCAATCGATCTGCATCAACAACAGCTACAGATTCAGTTCCCAGGCGTCGCAATAGTGATTATTGAAAATTCACTCGTACAGCTTGGAAAACGCGATATTCGACATTTCCAATCGATCTGCATCGACAACAGCTAAAGATTCAGTTCCCAGGCGTCGCAATAGCCCTTCTTATTGAAAATTCACTCGTTGAGCTTGGAAACCTCGATATTCGACATCTCCAATCGGCCTGCATCGACAACAGCTAGTGATTCAGTTCCAAGGCGTCGCAATAGTCTTTATTATCAAAAATACACCCGTATAGAATGGAAAATGCGATATTCGACATTTCCAATCGTTCTGCATCGACAACAGCTAAAGATTCAGTTCCCAGGCGTCGCAATAACCCTCCTTATTGAAAATTCACTCGTTGAGCTTGGAAACCTCGATATTCGACATCTCCAATCGACCTGCATCGACAACAGCTAATGTGTCAGTTCCCAGGCGTCGCAATAGTCCTTATTGAAAATTCACTCGTAGAGCTTGGAAAACGCGATATTCGACACTTCCAATCGATCTGCATCGACAACAGCTTAAGATTCAGTTCCCAGGCGACGCAATAGTCCTTATTATCAAAAATACACCCGTATAGAAAGGAAAATGCGATATACGACATTTCCAATCGATCTGCATCATCAACAGCTAAAGATTCAGTTCCCTGGCGTCGCAATAGCCCTTCTTATTGAAAATTCACTCATTGAGCTTGGAAACCTCGATATTCGACATCTCCAATCGACCTGCATCGACAACAGCTAGTGATACAGTGGATCTGCATCGACAACAGCTTAAGATTCAGTCGTTCTGCATCGACAACAGCTAAAGATTCAGTTCCGAGGCGTCGCAATAGTCCTTCTTATTGAAAATTCGCTCGTAGAGCTTGAATAACGCGATATTCGACATTTCCAATCGAACTGCATCGACAACAGCCAAAGATTCAGTTCCCAGGCGTCGCAATAGTGTTATTGAAAATTCACTCGTACAGCTTGGCAAACGCGATATTCGACATTTCCAATCGATCTGCATCAACAACAGCTACAGATTCAGTTCCCAGGCGTCGCAATAGTGATTATTGAAAATTCACTCGTACAGCTTGGAAAACGCGATATTCGACATTTCCAATCGATCTGCATCGACAACAGCTAAAGATTCAGTTCCCAGGCGTCGCAATAGTCCTTCTTATTGAAAATTCGCTCTAGAGCTTGAAAAACGCGATATTCGACATTTCCAATCGATCTGCATCGACAACAGCTAAAGATTCAGTTCCCAGGCGTCGCAATAGCCCTTCTTATTGAAAATTCACTCGTTGAGCTTGGAAACCTCGATATTCGACATCTCCAATCGACCTGCATCGACAACAGCTAGTGATACAGTTCCCAGGCGTCGCAATAGTCTTTATTATCAAAAATACACCCGTATAGCATGGAAAATGCGATATTCGACATTTCCAATCGTTCTGCATCGACAACAGCTAAAGATTCAGTTCCGAGGCGTCGCAATAGTCCTTCTTATTGAAAATTCGCTCGTAGAGCTTGAATAACGCGATATTCGACATTTCCAATCGAACTGCATCGACATCAGCCAAAGATACAGTTCCCAGGCGTCGCAATAGTCCTTATTGAGAATTCACTCATAGAGCTTGGAAAACGCGATATTCGACATTTCCAATCGATCTGCAACAACAACAGCTAAAGATTCAGTTCCCAGGTGTCGCAATAGTGTTATTGAAAATTCACTCGTACAGCTTGGCAAACGCGATATTCGATATTTTCAATCGATCTGCATCAACAACAGCTACAGATTCAGTTCCCAGGCGTCGCAATAGTGACTATTGAAAAATCACTCGTACAGCTTGGAAAACGCGATATTCGACATTTCCAATCGATCTGCATCGACAACAGCTAATGATTCAGTCCCGAGGCGTGGCAATAGTCCTTCTTATTGAAAATTCGCTCGTAGAGCTTGAATAACGCGATATTCGACATTTCCAATCGAACTGCATCGACAACAGCCAAAGATACAGTTCCCAGGCGTCGCAATAGTCCTTATTGAGAATTCACTCATAGAGCTTGGAAAACGCGATATTCGACATTTCCAATCGATCTGCATCATCAACAGCTAAAGATTCAGTTCCCAGGCGTCGCAATAGTGATTATTGAAAATTCACTCGTACAGCTCGTAAAACGCGATATTCGACATTTCCAATCGATCTGCATCGACAACAGCTAAAGATTCAGTTCCCAGGCGTCGCAATAACCCTTCTTATTGAAAATTCACTCGTTGAGCTTGGAATCCTCGATATTCGACATCTCCAATCGACCTGCATCGACAACAGCTAGTGATACAGTGGATCTGCATCGACAACAGCTAAAGATTCAGTTCCGAGGCGTCGCAATAGTCCTTCTTATTGAAAATTCGCTCGTAGAGCTTGAATAACGCGATATTCGACATTTCCAATCGAACTGCATCGACAACAGCCAAAGATACAGTTCCCAGGCGTCGCAATAGTCCTTATTGAAAATTCACTCGTAGAGCTTGGAAAACGCGATATTCGACATTTCCAATCGATCTGCATCAACAACAGCTACAGATTCAGTTCCCAGGCGTCGCAATAGTGATTATTGAAAATTCACTCGTACAGCTTGGAAAACGCGATATTCGACATTTCCAATCGATCTGCATCGACAACAGCTAAAGATTCAGTTCCCAGGCGTCGCAATAGTCCTTCTTATTGAAAATTCGCTCTAGAGCTTGAAAAACGCGATATTCGACACTTCCAACCGATCTGCATCGACAACAGCTTAAGATTCAGTTCCCAGGCGACGCAATAGTCCTTATTATCAAAAATACACCCGTATAGAATGGAAAATGCGATATTCGACATTTCCAATCGTTCTGCATCGACAACAGCTAAAGATTCAGTTCCCAGGCGTCGCAATAACCCTTCTTATTGAAAATTCACTCCTTGAGCTTGGACACCTCGATATTCGACATCTCCAATCGACCTGCATCGACAACAGCTAATGTGTCAGTTCCCAGGCGTCGCAATAGTCCTTATTGGAAATTCACTCGTAGAGCTTGGAAAACGCGATATTCGACACTTCCAATCGATCTGCATCGACAACAGCTTAAGATTCAGTTCCCAGGCGCCGCAATAGTCCTTATTATCAAAAATACACCCGTATAGAATGGAAAATGCGATATTCGACATTTCCAATCGATCTGCATCATCAACAGCTAAAGATTCAGTTCCCTGGCGTCGTAATAGCCCTTCTTATTGAAAATTCACTCGTTGAGCTTGGAAACCTCGATATTCGACATCTCCAATCGACCTGCATCGACAACAGCTAGTGATACAGTGAATCTGCATCGACAACAGCTTAAGATTCAGTCGTTCTGCATCGACAACAGCTAAAGATTCAGTTCCGAGGCGTCGCAATAGTCCTTCTTATTGAAAATTCGCTCGTAGAGCTTGAATAACGCGATATTCGACATTTCCAATCGAACTTCATCGACAACAGCCAAAGATTCAGTTCCCAGGCGTCGCAATAGTGTTATTGAAAATTCACTCGTACAGCTTGGCAAACGCGATATTCGACATTTCCAATCGATCTGCATCAACAACAGCTACAGATTCAGTTCCCAGGCGTCGCAATAGTGATTATTGAAAATTCACTCGTACAGCTTGGAAAACGCGATATTCGACATTTCCAATCGATCTGCATCGACAACAGCTAAAGATTCAGTTCCCAGGCGTCGCAATAGTCCTTCTTATTGAAAATTCGCTCTAGAGCTTGAAAAACGCGATATTCGACACTTCCAACCGATCTGCATCGACAACAGCTTAAGATTCAGTTCCCAGGCGACGCAATAGTCCTTATTATCAAAAGTACACCCGTATAGAATGGAAAATGCGATATTCGACATTTCCAATCGTTCTGCATCGACAACAGCTAAAGATTCAGTTCCCAGGCGTCGCAATAACCCTTCTTATTGAAAATTCACTCCTTGAGCTTGGACACCTCGATATTCGACATCTCCAATCGACCTGCATCGACAACAGCTAATGTGTCAGTTCCCAGGCGTCGCAATAGTCCTTATTGAAAATTCACTCGTAGAGCTTGGAAAACGCGATATTCGACACTTCCAATCGATCTGCATCGACAACAGCTTAAGATTCAGTTCCCAGGCGACGCAATAGTCCTTATTATCAAAAATACACCCGTATAGAATGGAAAATGCGATATTCGACATTTTCAATCGATCTGCATCATCAACAGCTAAAGATTCAGTTCCCTGGCGTCGTAATAGCCCTTCTTATTGAAAATTCACTCGTTGAGCTTGGAAACCTCGATATTCGACATCTCCAATCGACCTGCATCGACAACAGCTAGTGATACAGTGAATCTGCATCGACAACAGCTTAAGATTCAGTCGTTCTGCATCGACAACAGCTAAAGATTCAGTTCCGAGGCGTCGCAATAGTCCTTCTTATTGAAAATTCGCTCGTAGAGCTTGAATAACGCGATATTCGACATTTCCAATCGAACTTCATCGACAACAGCCAAAGATTCAGTTCCCAGGCGTCGCAATAGTGTTATTGAAAATTCACTCGTACAGCTTGGCAAACGCGATATTCGACATTTCCAATCGATCTGCATCAACAACAGCTACAGATTCAGTTCCCAGGCGTCGCAATAGTGATTATTGAAAATTCACTCGTACAGCTTGGAAAACGCGATATTCGACATTTCCAATCGATCTGCATCGACATCAGCTAAAGATTCAGTTCCCAGGCGTCGCAATAGTCCTTCTTATTGAAAATTCGCTCTAGAGCTTGAAGAACGCGATATTCGACATTTCCAATCGATCTGCATCATCAACAGCTAATGATTCAGTTCCCAGGCGTCGCAATAGTCCTTATTGAAAATTCACTCATAGAGCTTGGAAAACGCGATATTCGACATTTCCAATCGATCTGCATCAACAACAGCTACAGATTCAGTTCCCAGGCGTCGCAATAGTGATTATTGAAAATTCACTCGTACAGCTTGGAAAACGCGATATTCGACATTTCCAATCGATCTGCATCGACAACAGCTAAAGATTCAGTTCCCAGGCGTCGCAATAGTGACTATTGAAAAATCACTCGTACAGCTTGGAAAACGCGATATTCGACATTTCCAATCGATCTGCATCATCAACAGCTAATGATTCAGTTCCCAGGCGTCGCAATAGTCCTTATTGAAAATTCACTCATAGAGCTTGGAAAACGCGATATTCGACATTTCCAATCGATCTGCATCAACAACAGCTACAGATTCAGTTCCCAGGCGTCGCAATAGTGATTATTGAAAATTCACTCGTACAGCTTGGAAAACGCGATATTCGACATTTCCAATCGATCTGCATCGACAACAGCTAAAGATTCAGTTCCCAGGCGTCGCAATAGCCCTTCTTATTGAAAATTCACTCGTTGAGCTTGGAAACCTCGATATTCGACATCTCCAATCGGCCTGCATCGACAACAGCTAGTGATTCAGTTCCCAGGCGTCGCAATAGTCTTTATTATCAAAAATACACCCGTATAGAATGGAAAATGCGATATTCGACATTTCCAATCGTTCTGCATCGACAACAGCTAAAGATTCAGTTCCCAGGCGTCGCAATAACCCTCCTTATTGAAAATTCACTCGTTGAGCTTGGAAACCTCGATATTCGACATCTCCAATCGACCTGCATCGACAACAGCTAATGTGTCAGTTCCCAGGCGTCGCAATAGTCCTTATTGAAAATTCACTCGTAGAGCTTGGAAAACGCGATATTCGACACTTCCAATCGATCTGCATCGACAACAGCTTAAGATTCAGTTCCCAGGCGACGCAATAGTCCTTATTATCAAAAATACACCCGTATAGAAAGGAAAATGCGATATACGACATTTCCAATCGATCTGCATCATCAACAGCTAAAGATTCAGTTCCCTGGCGTCGCAATAGCCCTTCTTATTGAAAATTCACTCATTGAGCTTGGAAACCTCGATATTCGACATCTCCAATCGACCTGCATCGACAACAGCTAGTGATACAGTGGATCTGCATCGACAACAGCTTAAGATTCAGTCGTTCTGCATCGACAACAGCTAAAGATTCAGTTCCGAGGCGTCGCAATAGTCCTTCTTATTGAAAATTCGCTCGTAGAGCTTGAATAACGCGATATTCGACATTTCCAATCGAACTGCATCGACAACAGCCAAAGATTCAGTTCCCAGGCGTCGCAATAGTGTTATTGAAAATTCACTCGTACAGCTTGGCAAACGCGATATTCGACATTTCCAATCGATCTGCATCAACAACAGCTACAGATTCAGTTCCCAGGCGTCGCAATAGTGATTATTGAAAATTCACTCGTACAGCTTGGAAAACGCGATATTCGACATTTCCAATCGATCTGCATCGACAACAGCTAAAGATTCAGTTCCCAGGCGTCGCAATAGTCCTTCTTATTGAAAATTCGCTCTAGAGCTTGAAAAACGCGATATTCGACATTTCCAATCGATCTGCATCGACAACAGCTAAAGATTCAGTTCCCAGGCGTCGCAATAGCCCTTCTTATTGAAAATTCACTCGTTGAGCTTGGAAACCTCGATATTCGACATCTCCAATCGACCTGCATCGACAACAGCTAGTGATACAGTTCCCAGGCGTCGCAATAGTCTTTATTATCAAAAATACACCCGTATAGCATGGAAAATGCGATATTCGACATTTCCAATCGTTCTGCATCGACAACAGCTAAAGATTCAGTTCCGAGGCGTCGCAATAGTCCTTCTTATTGAAAATTCGCTCGTAGAGCTTGAATAACGCGATATTCGACATTTCCAATCGAACTGCATCGAAATCAGCCAAAGATACAGTTCCCAGGCGTCGCAATAGTCCTTATTGAGAATTCACTCATAGAGCTTGGAAAACGCGATATTCGACATTTCCAATCGATCTGCAACAACAACAGCTAAAGATTCAGTTCCCAGGTGTCGCAATAGTGTTATTGAAAATTCACTCGTACAGCTTGGCAAACGCGATATTCGATATTTTCAATCGATCTGCATCAACAACAGCTACAGATTCAGTTCCCAGGCGTCGCAATAGTGACTATTGAAAAATCACTCGTACAGCTTGGAAAACGCGATATTCGACATTTCCAATCGATCTGCATCGACAACAGCTAATGATTCAGTCCCGAGGCGTGGCAATAGTCCTTCTTATTGAAAATTCGCTCGTAGAGCTTGAATAACGCGATATTCGACATTTCCAATCGAACTGCATCGACAACAGCCAAAGATACAGTTCCCAGGCGTCGCAATAGTCCTTATTGAGAATTCACTCATAGAGCTTGGAAAACGCGATATTCGACATTTCCAATCGATCTGCATCATCAACAGCTAAAGATTCAGTTCCCAGGCGTCGCAATAGTGATTATTGAAAATTCACTCGTACAGCTCGTAAAACGCGATATTCGACATTTCCAATCGATCTGCATCGACAACAGCTAAAGATTCAGTTCCCAGGCGTCGCAATAACCCTTCTTATTGAAAATTCACTCGTTGAGCTTGGAATCCTCGATATTCGACATCTCCAATCGACCTGCATCGACAACAGCTAGTGATACAGTGGATCTGCATCGACAACAGCTAAAGATTCAGTTCCGAGGCGTCGCAATAGTCCTTCTTATTGAAAATTCGCTCGTAGAGCTTGAATAACGCGATATTCGACATTTCCAATCGAACTGCATCGACAACAGCCAAAGATTCAGTTCCCAGGCGTCGCAATAGTGTTATTGAAAATTCACTCGTACAGCTTGGCAAACGCGATATTCGACATTTCCAATCGATCTGCATCAACAACAGCTACAGATTCAGTTCCCAGGCGTCGCAATAGTGATTATTGAAAATTCACTCGTACAGCTTGGAAAACGCGATATTCGACATTTCCAATCGATCTGCATCGACAACAGCTAAAGATTCAGTTCCCAGGCGTCGCAATAGTCCTTCTTATTGAAAATTCGCTCTAGAGCTTGAAAAACGCAATATTCGACATTTCCAATCGATCTGCATCGACAACAGCTAAAGATTCAGTTCCCAGGCGTCGCAATAGCCCTTCTTATTGAAAATTCGCTCTAGAGCTTGAAAAACGCGATATTCGACATTTCCAATCGATCTGCATCGACAACAGCTAAAGATTCAGTTCCCAGGCGTCGCAATAACCCTTCTTATTGAAAATTCACTCGTTGAGCTTGGAAACCTCGATATTCGACATCTCCAATCGACCTGCATCGACAACAGCTAATGTGTCAGTTCCCAGGCGTCGCAATAGTCCTTATTGAAAATTCACTCGTAGAGCTTGGAAAACGCGATATTTGACAATTCCAATCGATCTGCATCAACAACAGCTACAGATTCAGTTCCCAGGCGTCGCAATAGTGACTATTGAAAAATCACTCGTACAGCTTGGAAAACGCGATATTCGACATTTCCAATCGATCCGCATCGACAACAGCTAAAGATTCAGTCCCGAGGCGTCGCAATAGTCCTTCTTATTGAAAATTCGCTCGTAGAGCTTGAATAACGCGATATTCGACATTTCCAATCGAACTGCATCGACAACAGCCAAAGATACAGTTCCCAGGCGTCGCAATAGTCCTTATTGAGAATTCACTCATAGAGCTTGGAAACGCGATATTCGACATTTCCAATCGACCTGCATCGACAACAGCTAGTGATACAGTGGATCTGCATCGACAACAGCTAAAGATTCAGTTCCGAGGCGTCGCAATAGTCCTTCTTATTGAATATTCGCTCGTAGAGCTTGAATAACGCGATATTCGACATTTCCAATCGAACTGCATCGACAACAGCCAAAGATTCAGTTCCCAGGCGTCGCAATAGTGGTATTGAAAATTCACTCGTACAGCTTGGCAAACGCGATATTCGACATTTCCAATCGATCTGCATCAACAACAGCTACAGATTCAGTTCCCAGGCGTCGCAATAGTGATTATTGAAAATTCACTCGTACAGCTTGGAAAACGCGATATTCGACATTTCCAATCGATCTGCATCGACAACAGCTAAAGATTCAGTTCCCAGGCGTCGCAATAGTCCTTCTTATTGAAAATTCGCTCTAGAGCTTGAAAAACGCGATATTCGACATTTCCAATCGATCTGCATCGACAACAGCTAAAGATTCAGTTCCCAGGCGTCGCAATAGCCCTTCTTATTGAAAATTCGCTCTAGAGCTTGAAAAACGCGATATTCGACATTTCCAATCGATCTGCATCGACAACAGCTAAAGATTCAGTTCCCAGGCGTCGCAATAACCCTTCTTATTGAAAATTCACTCGTTGAGCTTGGAAACCTCGATATTCGACATCTCCAATCGACCTGCATCGACAACAGCTAATGTGTCAGTTCCCAGGCGTCGCAATAGTCCTTATTGAAAATTCACTCGTAGAGCTTGGAAAACGCGATATTCGACATTTCCAATCGATCTGCATCAACAACAGCTACAGATTCAGTTCCCAGGCGTCGCAATAGTGATTATTGAAAATTCACTCGTACAGCTTGGAAAACGCGATATTCGACATTTCCAATCGATCTGCATCGACAACAGCTAAAGATTCAGTTCCCAGGCGTCGCAATAGTCCTTCTTATTGAAAATTCGCTCTAGAGCTTGAAAAACGCGATATTCGACACTTCCAACCGATCTGCATCGACAACAGCTTAAGATTCAGTTCCCAGGCGACGCAATAGTCCTTATTATCAAAAATACACCCGTATAGAATGGAAAATGCGATATTCGACATTTCCAATCGTTCTGCATCGACAACAGCTAAAGATTCAGTTCCCAGGCGTCGCAATAACCCTTCTTATTGAAAATTCACTCCTTGAGCTTGGACACCTCGATATTCGACATCTCCAATCGACCTGCATCGACAACAGCTAATGTGTCAGTTCCCAGGCGTCGCAATAGTCCTTATTGAAAATTCACTCGTAGAGCTTGGAAAACGCGATATTCGACACTTCCAATCGATCTGCATCGACAACAGCTTAAGATTCAGTTCCCAGGCGACGCAATAGTCCTTATTATCAAAAATACACCCGTATAGAATGGAAAATGCGATATTCGACATTTCCAATCGATCTGCATCATCAACAGCTAAAGATTCAGTTCCCTGGCGTCGTAATAGCCCTTCTTATTGAAAATTCACTCGTTGAGCTTGGAAACCTCGATATTCGACATCTCCAATCGACCTGCATCGACAACAGCTAGTGATACAGTGAATCTGCATCGACAACAGCTTAAGATTCAGTCGTTCTGCATCGACAACAGCTAAAGATTCAGTTCCGAGGCGTCGCAATAGTCCTTCTTATTGAAAATTCGCTCGTAGAGCTTGAATAACGCGATATTCGACATTTCCAATCGAACTTCATCGACAACAGCCAAAGATTCAGTTCCCAGGCGTCGCAATAGTGTTATTGAAAATTCACTCGTACAGCTTGGCAAACGCGATATTCGACATTTCCAATCGATCTGCATCAACAACAGCTACAGATTCAGTTCCCAGGCGTCGCAATAGTGATTATTGAAAATTCACTCGTACAGCTTGGAAAACGCGATATTCGACATTTCCAATCGATCTGCATCGACATCAGCTAAAGATTTAGTTCCCAGGCGTCGCAATAGTCCTTCTTATTGAAAATTCGCTCTAGAGCTTGAAGAACGCGATATTCGACATTTCCAATCGATCTGCATCAACAACAGCTACAGATTCAGTTCCCAGGCGTCGCAATAGTGATTATTGAAAATTCACTCGTACAGCTTGGAAAACGCGATATTCGACATTTCCAATCGATCTGCATCGACAACAGCTAAAGATTCAGTTCCCAGGCGTCGCAATAGTCCTTCTTATTGAAAATTCGCTCTAGAGCTTGAAAAACGCGATATTCGACACTTCCAACCGATCTGCATCGACAACAGCTTAAGATTCAGTTCCCAGGCGACGCAATAGTCCTTATTATCAAAAATACACCCGTATAGAATGGAAAATGCGATATTCGACATTTCCAATCGTTCTGCATCGACAACAGCTAAAGATTCAGTTCCCAGGCGTCGCAATAACCCTTCTTATTGAAAATTCACTCCTTGAGCTTGGACACCTCGATATTCGACATCTCCAATCGACCTGCATCGACAACAGCTAATGTGTCAGTTCCCAGGCGTCGCAATAGTCCTTATTGAAAATTCACTCGTAGAGCTTGGAAAACGCGATATTCGACACTTCCAATCGATCTGCATCGACAACAGCTTAAGATTCAGTTCCCAGGCGACGCAATAGTCCTTATTATCAAAAATACACCCGTATAGAATGGAAAATGCGATATTCGACATTTTCAATCGATCTGCATCATCAACAGCTAAAGATTCAGTTCCCTGGCGTCGTAATAGCCCTTCTTATTGAAAATTCACTCGTTGAGCTTGGAAACCTCGATATTCGACATCTCCAATCGACCTGCATCGACAACAGCTAGTGATACAGTGAATCTGCATCGACAACAGCTAAAGATTCAGTTCCGAGGCGTCGCAATAGTCCTTCTTATTGAAAATTCGCTCGTAGAGCTTGAATAACGCGATATTCGACATTTCCAATCGAACTTCATCGACAACAGCCAAAGATTCAGTTCCCAGGCGTCGCAATAGTGTTATTGAAAATTCACTCGTACAGCTTGGCAAACGCGATATTCGACATTTCCAATCGATCTGCATCAACAACAGCTACAGATTCAGTTCCCAGGCGTCGCAATAGTGATTATTGAAAATTCACTCGTACAGCTTGGAAAACGCGATATTCGACATTTCCAATCGATCTGCATCGACATCAGCTAAAGATTCAGTTCCCAGGCGTCGCAATAGTCCTTCTTATTGAAAATTCGCTCTAGAGCTTGAAGAACGCGATATTCGACATTTCCAATCGATCTGCATCATCAACAGCTAATGATTCAGTTCCCAGGCGTCGCAATAGTCCTTATTGAAAATTCACTCATAGAGCTTGGAAAACGCGATATTCGACATTTCCAATCGATCTGCATCAACAACAGCTACAGATTCAGTTCCCAGGCGTCGCAATAGTGATTATTGAAAATTCACTCGTACAGCTTGGAAAACGCGATATTCGACATTTCCAATCGATCTGCATCGACAACAGCTAAAGATTCAGTTCCCAGGCGTCGCAATAGTGACTATTGAAAAATCACTCGTACAGCTTGGAAAACGCGATATTCGACATTTCCAATCGATCTGCATCATCAACAGCTAATGATTCAGTTCCCAGGCGTCGCAATAGTCCTTATTGAAAATTCACTCATAGAGCTTGGAAAACGCGATATTCGACATTTCCAATCGATCTGCATCAACAACAGCTAAAGATTCAGTTCCCAGGCGTCGCAATAACCCTCCTTATTGAAAATTCACTCGTTGAGCTTGGAAACCTCGATATTCGACATCTCCAATCGACCTGCATCGACAACAGCTAATGTGTCAGTTCCCAGGCGTCGCAATAGTCCTTATTGAAAATTCACTCGTAGAGCTTGGAAAACGCGATATTCGACACTTCCAATCGATCTGCATCGACAACAGCTTAAGATTCAGTTCCCAGGCGACGCAATAGTCCTTATTATCAAAAATACACCCGTATAGAAAGGAAAATGCGATATACGACATTTCCAATCGATCTGCATCATCAACAGCTAAAGATTCAGTTCCCTGGCGTCGCAATAGCCCTTCTTATTGAAAATTCACTCATTGAGCTTGGAAACCTCGATATTCGACATCTCCAATCGACCTGCATCGACAACAGCTAGTGATACAGTGGATCTGCATCGACAACAGCTTAAGATTCAGTCGTTCTGCATCGACAACAGCTAAAGATTCAGTTCCGAGGCGTCGCAATAGTCCTTCTTATTGAAAATTCGCTCGTAGAGCTTGAATAACGCGATATTCGACATTTCCAATCGAACTGCATCGACAACAGCCAAAGATTCAGTTCCCAGGCGTCGCAATAGTGTTATTGAAAATTCACTCGTACAGCTTGGCAAACGCGATATTCGACATTTCCAATCGATCTGCATCAACAACAGCTACAGATTCAGTTCCCAGGCGTCGCAATAGTGATTATTGAAAATTCACTCGTACAGCTTGGAAAACGCGATATTCGACATTTCCAATCGATCTGCATCGACAACAGCTAAAGATTCAGTTCCCAGGCGTCGCAATAGTCCTTCTTATTGAAAATTCGCTCTAGAGCTTGAAAAACGCGATATTCGACATTTCCAATCGATCTGCATCGACAACAGCTAAAGATTCAGTTCCCAGGCGTCGCAATAGCCCTTCTTATTGAAAATTCGCTCTAGAGCTTGAAAAACGCGATATTCGACATTTCCAATCGATCTGCATCGACAACAGCTAAAGATTCAGTTCCCAGGCGTCGCAATAACCCTTCTTATTGAAAATTCACTCGTTGAGCTTGGAAACCTCGATATTCGACATCTCCAATCGACCTGCATCGACAACAGCTAATGTGTCAGTTCCCAGGCGTCGCAATAGTCCTTATTGAAAATTCACTCGTAGAGTTTGGAAAACGCGATATTTGACAATTCCAATCGATCTGCATCAACAACAGCTACAGATTCAGTTCCCAGGCGTCGCAATAGTGATTATTGAAAATTCACTCGTACAGCTTGGAAAACGCGATATTCGACATTTCCAATCGATCTGCATCGACAACAGCTAAAGATTCAGTTCCCAGGCGTCGCAATAGTCCTTCTTATTGAAAATTCGCTCTAGAGCTTGAAAAACGCGATATTCGACACTTCCAACCGATCTGCATCGACAACAGCTTAAGATTCAGTTCCCAGGCGACGCAATAGTCCTTATTATCAAAAATACACCCGTATAGAATGGAAAATGCGATATTCGACATTTCCAATCGTTCTGCATCGACAACAGCTAAAGATTCAGTTCCCAGGCGTCGCAATAACCCTTCTTATTGAAAATTCACTCCTTGAGCTTGGACACCTCGATATTCGACATCTCCAATCGACCTGCATCGACAACAGCTAATGTGTCAGTTCCCAGGCGTCGCAATAGTCCTTATTGAAAATTCACTCGTAGAGCTTGGAAAACGCGATATTCGACACTTCCAATCGATCTGCATCGACAACAGCTTAAGATTCAGTTCCCAGGCGACGCAATAGTCCTTATTATCAAAAATACACCCGTATAGAATGGAAAATGCGATATTCGACATTTCCAATCGATCTGCATCATCAACAGCTAAAGATTCAGTTCCCTGGCGTCGTAATAGCCCTTCTTATTGAAAATTCACTCGTTGAGCTTGGAAACCTCGATATTCGACATCTCCAATCGACCTGCATCGACAACAGCTAGTGATACAGTGAATCTGCATCGACAACAGCTTAAGATTCAGTCGTTCTGCATCGACAACAGCTAAAGATTCAGTTCCGAGGCGTCGCAATAGTCCTTCTTATTGAAAATTCGCTCGTAGAGCTTGAATAACGCGATATTCGACATTTCCAATCGAACTTCATCGACAACAGCCAAAGATTCAGTTCCCAGGCGTCGCAATAGTGTTATTGAAAATTCACTCGTACAGCTTGGCAAACGCGATATTCGACATTTCCAATCGATCTGCATCAACAACAGCTACAGATTCAGTTCCCAGGCGTCGCAATAGTGATTATTGAAAATTCACTCGTACAGCTTGGAAAACGCGATATTCGACATTTCCAATCGATCTGCATCGACATCAGCTAAAGATTCAGTTCCCAGGCGTCGCAATAGTCCTTCTTATTGAAAATTCGCTCTAGAGCTTGAAGAACGCGATATTCGACATTTCCAATCGATCTGCATCATCAACAGCTAATGATTCAGTTCCCAGGCGTCGCAATAGTCCTTATTGAAAATTCACTCGTACAGCTTGGAAAACGCGATATTCGACATTTCCAATCGATCTGCATCGACAACAGCTTAAGATTCAGTTCCCAGGCGACGCAACAGTGATTATTGAAAATTCACTCGTACAGCTTGGAAAACGCGATATTCGAAATTTCCAATCGATCTGCATCGACAACAGCTAGTGATACAGTGGATCTGCATCGACAACAGCTTAAGATTCAGTCGTTCTGCATCGACAACAGCTAAAGATTCAGTTCCGAGGCGTCGCAATAGTCCTTCTTATTGAAAATTCGCTCGTAGAGCTTGAATAACGCGATATTCGACATTTCCAATCGAACTTCATCGACAACAGCCAAAGATTCAGTTCCCAGGCGTCGCAATAGTGTTATTGAAAATTCACTTGTACAGCTTGGCAAACGCGATATTCGACATTTCCAATCGATCTGCATCAACAACAGCTACAGATTCAGTTCCCAGGCGTCGCAATAGTGATTATTGAAAATTCACTCGTACAGCTTGGAAAACGCGATATTCGACATTTCCAATCGATCTGCATCGACAACAGCTAAAGATTCAGTTCCCAGGCGTCGCAATAGTCCTTCTTATTGAAAATTCGCTCTAGAGCTTGAAGAACGCGATATTCGACATTTCCAATCGATCTGCATCATCAACAGCTAATGATTCAGTTCCCAGGCGTCGCAATAGTCCTTATTGAAAATTCACTCATAGAGCTTGGAAAACGCGATATTCGACATTTCCAATCGATCTGCATCGACAACAGCTAAAGATTCAGTTCCCAGGCGTCGCAATAGTCCTTCTTATTGAAAATTCGCTCTAGAGCTTGAAAAACGCGATATTCGACATTTCCAATCGATCTGCATCGACAACAGCTAAAGATTCAGTTCCCAGGCGTCGCAATAGCCCTTCTTATTGAAAATTCACTCGTTGAGCTTGGAAACCTCGATATTCGACATCTCCAATCGGCCTGCATCGACAACAGCTAGTGATTCAGTTCCCAGGCGTCGCAATAGTCTTTATTATCAAAAATACACCCGTATAGAATGGAAAATACGATATTCGACATTTCCAATCGTTCTGCATCGGCAACAGCTAAAGATTCAGTTCCCAGGCGTCGCAATAACCCTTCTTATTGAAAATTCACTCGTTGAGCTTGGAAACCTCGATATTCGACATCTCCAATCGACCTGCATCGACAACAGCGAATGTGTCAGTTCCCAGGCGTCGCAATAGTCCTTATTGAAAATTCACTCGTAGAGCTTGGAAAACGCGATATTCGACCCTTCCAATCGATCTGCATCGACAACAGCTTAAGATTCAGTTCCCAGGCGACGCAATAGTCCTTATTATCAAAAATACACCCGTATAGAATGGAAAATGCGATATACGACATTTCCAATCGATCTGCATCATCAACAGCTAAAGATTCAGTTCCCTGGCTTCGCAATAGCCCTTCTTATTGAAAATTCACTCGTTGAGCTTGGAAACCTCGATATTCGACATTTCCAATCGACCTGCATCGACAACAGCTTAAGATTCAGTCGTTCTGCATCGACAACAGCTAAAGATTCAGTTCCGAGGCGTCGCAATAGTCCTTCTTATTGAAAATTCGCTCGTAGAGCTTGAATAACGCGATATTCGACATTTCCAATCGAACTGCATCGACAACAGCCAAAGATTCAGTTCCCAGGCGTCGCAATAGTGTTATTGAAAATTCACTCGTACAGCTTGGCAAACGCGATATTCGACATTTCCAATCGATCTGCATCAACAACAGCTACAGATTCAGTTCCCAGGCGTCGCAATAGTGATTATTGAAAATTCACTCGTACAGCTTGGAAAACGCGATATTCGACATTTCCAATCGATCTGCATCGACAACAGCTAAACATTCAGTTCCCAGGCGTCGCAATAGTCCTTCTTATTGAAAATTCGCTCTAGAGCTTGAAAAACGCGATATTCGACATTTCCAATCGATCTGCATCGACAACAGCTAAAGATTCAGTTCCCAGGCGTCGCAATAGCCCTACTTATTGAAAATTCTCTCTAGAGCTTGAAAAACGCGATATTCGACATTTCCAATCGATCTGCATCGACAACAGCTAAAGATTCAGTTCCCAGGCGTCGCAATAACCCTTCTTATTGAAAATTCACTCGTTGAGCTTGGAAACCTCGATATTCGACATCTCCAATCGACCTGCATCGACAACAGCTAATGTGTCAGTTCCCAGGCGTCGCAATAGTCCTTATTGAAAATTCACTCGTAGAGCTTGGAAAACGCGATATTCGACAATTCCAATCGATCTGCATCAACAACAGCTACAGATTCAGTTCCCAGGCGTCGCAATAGTGATTATTGAAAATTCACTCGTACAGCTTGGAAAACGCGATATTCGACATTTCCAATCGATCTGCATCGACAACAGCTAAAGATTCAGTTCCCAGGCGTCGCAATAGTCCTTCTTATTGAAAATTCGCTCTAGAGCTTGAAAAACGCGATATTCGACACTTCCAACCGATCTGCATCGACAACAGCTTAAGATTCAGTTCCCAGGCGACGCAATAGTCCTTATTATCAAAAATACACCCGTATAGAATGGAAAATGCGATATTCGACATTTCCAATCGTTCTGCATCGACAACAGCTAAAGATTCAGTTCCCAGGCGTCGCAATAACCCTTCTTATTGAAAATTCACTCCTTGAGCTTGGACACCTCGATATTCGACATCTCCAATCGACCTGCATCGACAACAGCTAATGTGTCAGTTCCCAGGCGTCGCAATAGTCCTTATTGAAAATTCACTCGTAGAGCTTGGAAAACGCGATATTCGACACTTCCAATCGATCTGCATCGACAACAGCTTAAGATTCAGTTCCCAGGCGACGCAATAGTCCTTATTATCAAAAATACACCCGTATAGAATGGAAAATGCGATATTCGACATTTCCAATCGATCTGCATCATCAACAGCTGAAGATTCAGTTCCCTGGCGTCGCAATAGCCCTTCTTATTGAAAATTCACTCGTTGAGCTTGGAAACCTCGATATTCGACAACTCCAATCGACCTGCATCGACAACAGCTAGTGATACAGTGGATCTGCATCGACAACAGCTTAAGATTCAGTCGTTCTGCATCGACAACAGCTAAAGATTCAGTTCCGAGGCGTCGCAATAGTCCTTCTTATTGAAAATTCGCTCGTAGAGCTTGAATAACGCGATATTCGACATTTCCAATCGAACTTCATCGACAACAGCCAAAGATTCAGTTCCCAGGCGTCGCAATAGTGTTATTGAAAATTCACTCGTACAGCTTGGCAAACGCGATATTCGACATTTCCAATCGATCTGCATCAACAACAGCTACAGATTCAGTTCCCAGGCGTCGCAATAGTGATTATTGAAAATTCACTCGTACAGCTTGGAAAACGCGATATTCGACATTTCCAATCGAACTGCATCGACAAGAGCCAAAGATACAGTTCCCAGGCGTCGCAATAGTCTTCATTATCAAAAATACACCCGTATAGCATGGAAAATGCGATATTCGACATTTCCAATCGTTCTGCATCGACAACAGCTAAAGCTTCAGTTCCGAGGCGTCGCAATAGTCCTTCTTATTGAAAATTCGCTCGTAGAGCTTGAATAACGCGATATTCGACATTTCCAATCGAACTGCATCGACAACAGCTAGTGATACAGTTCCCAGGCGTCGCAATAGTCTTTATTATCAAAAATACACCCGTATAGCATGGAAAATGCGATATTCGACATTTCCAATCGTTCTGCATCGACAACAGCTAAAGATTCAGTTCCGAGGCGTCGCAATAGTCCTTCTTATTGAAAATTCGCTCGTAGAGCTTGAATAACGCGATATTCGACATTTCCAATCGAACTGCATCGACAACAGCCAAAGATACAGTTCCCAGGCGTCGCAATAGTCCTTATTGAGAATTCACTCATAGAGCTTGGAAAACGCGATATTCGACATTTCCAATCGATCTGTAACAACAACAGCTAAAGATTCAGTTCCCAGGTGTCGCAATAGTGTTATTGAAAATTCACTCGTACAGCTTGGCAAACGCGATATTCGACATTTTCAATCGATCTGCATCAACAACAGCTACAGATTCAGTTCCCAGGCGTCGCAATAGTGACTATTGAAAAATCACTCGTACAGCTTGGAAAACGCGATATTCGACATTTCCAATCGATCTGCATTGACAACAGCTAAAGATTCAGTCCCGAGGCGTCGCAATAGTCCTTCTTATTGAAAATTCGCTCGTAGAGCTTGAATAACGCGATATTCGACATTTCCAATCGAACTGCATCGACAACAGCCAAAGATACAGTTCCCAGGCGTCGCAATAGTCCTTATTGAGAATTCACTCATAGAGCTTGGAAAACGCGATATTCGACATTTCCAATCGATCTGCATCATCAACAGCTAAAGATTCCGTTCCCAGGCGTCGCAATAGTGATTATTGAAAATTCAGTCGTACAGCTTGGAAAACGCGATATTCGACATTTCCAATCGATCTGCATCGACAACAGCTAAAGATTCAGTTCCCAGGCGTCGCAATAACACTTCTTATTGAAAATTCACTCGTTGAGCTTGGAAACCTCGATATTCGACATCTCCAATCGACCTGCATCGACAACAGCTAATGTGTCAGTTCCCAGGCGTCGCAATAGTCCTTATTGAAAATTCACTCGTAGGGCTTGGAAAACGCGATATTCGACACTTCCAATCGATCTGCATCGACAAAAGCTTAAGATTCAGTTCCCAGGCGACGCAATAGTCCTTATTATCAAAAATACACCCGTATAGAATGGAAAATGCGATATTCGACATTTCCAATCGATCTGCATCATCAACAGCTAAAGATTCAGTTCCCTGGCGTCGCAATAGCCCTTCTTATTGAAAATTCACTCGTTGAGCTTGGAAACCTCGATATTCGACATCTCCAATCGACCTGCATCGACAACAGCTAGAGATACAGTGGATCTGCATCGACAACAGCTTAAGATTCAGTCGTTCTGCATCGACAACAGCTAAAGATTCAGTTCCGAGGCGTCGCAATAGTCCTTCTTATTGAAAATTCGCTCGTAGAGCTTGAATAACGCGATATTCGACATTTCCAATCGAACTTCATCGACAACAGCCAAAGATTCAGTTCCCAGGCGTCGCAATAGTGTTATTGAAAATTCACTCGTACAGCTTGGCAAACGCGATATTCGACATTTCCAATCGATCTGCATCAACAACAGCTACAGATTCAGTTCCCAGGCGTCGCAATAGTGATTATTGAAAATTCACTCGTACAGCTTGGAAAACGCGATATTCGACATTTCCAATCGAACTGCATCGACAAGAGCCAAAGATACAGTTCCCAGGCGTCGCAATAGTCTTCATTATCAAAAATACACCCGTATAGCATGGAAAATGCGATATTCGACATTTCCAATCGTTCTGCATCGACAACAGCTAAAGCTTCAGTTCCGAGGCGTCGCAATAGTCCTTCTTATTGAAAATTCGCTCGTAGAGCTTGAATAACGCGATATTCGACATTTCCAATCGAACTGCATCGACAACAGCTAGTGATGCAGTTCCCAGGCGTCGCAATAGTCTTTATTATCAAAAATACACCCGTATAGCATGGAAAATGCGATATTCGACATTTCCAATCGTTCTGCATCGACAACAGCTAAAGATTCAGTTCCGAGGCGTCGCAATAGTCCTTCTTATTGAAAATTCGCTCGTAGAGCTTGAATAACGCGATATTCGACATTTCCAATCGAACTGCATCGACAACAGCCAAAGATACAGTTCCCAGGCGTCGCAATAGTCCTTATTGAGAATTCACTCATAGAGCTTGGAAAACGCGATATTCGACATTTCCAATCGATCTGCAACAACAACAGCTAAAGATTCAGTTCCCAGGTGTCGCAATAGTGTTATTGAAAATTCACTCGTACAGCTTGGCAAACGCGATATTCGACATTTTCAATCGATCTGCATCAACAACAGCTACAGATTCAGTTCCCAGGCGTCGCAATAGTGACTATTGAAAAATCACTCGTACAGCTTGGAAAACGCGATATTCGACATTTCCAATCGATCTGCATCGACAACAGCTAAAGATTCAGTCCCGAGGCGTCGCAATAGTCCTTCTTATTGAAAATTCGCTCGTAGAGCTTGAATAACGCGATATTCGACATTTCCAATCGAACTGCATCGACAACAGCCAAAGATACAGTTCCCAGGCGTCGCAATAGTCCTTATTGAGAATTCACTCATAGAGCTTGGAAAACGCGATATTCGACATTTCCAATCGATCTGCATCATCAACAGCTAAAGATTCAGTTCCCAGGCGTCGCAATAGTGATTATTGAAAATTCACTCGTACAGCTTGGAAAACGCGATATTCGACATTTCCAATCGATCTGCATCGACAACAGCTAAAGATTCAGTTCCCAGGCGTCGCAATAACACTTCTTATTGAAAATTCACTCGTTGAGCTTGGAAACCTCGATATTCGACATCTCCAATCGACCTGCATCGACAACAGCTAATGTGTCAGTTCCCAGGCGTCGCAATAGTCCTTATTGAAAATTCACTCGTAGAGCTTGGAAAACGCGATATTCGACACTTCCAATCGATCTGCATCGACAAAAGCTTAAGATTCAGTTCCCAGGCGACGCAATAGTCCTTATTATCAAAAATACACCCGTATAGAATGGAAAATGCGATATACGACATTTCCAATCGATCTGCATCATCAACAGCTAAAGATTCAGTTCCCTGGCGTCGCAATAGCCCTTCTTATTGAAAATTCACTCGTTGAGCTTGGAAACCTCGATATTCGACATCTCCAATCGACCTGCATCGACAACAGCTAGTGATACAGTGGATCTGCATCGACAACAGCTTAAGATTCAGTCGTTCTGCATCGACAACAGCTAAAGATTCAGTTCCGAGGCGTCGCAATAGTCCTTCTTATTGAAAATTCGCTCGTAGAGCTTGAATAACGCGATATTCGACATTTCCAATCGAACTGCATCGACAACAGCCAAAGATTCAGTTCCCAGGCGTCGCAATAGTGTTATTGAAAATTCACTCGTACAGCTTGGCAAACGCGATATTCGACACTTCCAATCGATCTGCATCAACAACAGCTACAGATTCAGTTCCCAGGCGTCGCAATAGTGATTATTGAAAATTCACTCGTACAGCTTGGAAAACGCGATATTCGACATTTCCAATCGATCTGCATCGACAACAGCTAAAGATTCAGTTCCCAGGCGTCGCAATAGTCCTTCTTATTGAAAATTCGCTCTAGAGCTTGAAAAACGCGATATTCGACACTTCCAACCGATCTGCATCGACAACAGCTTAAGATTCAGTTCCCAGGCGACGCAATAGTCCTTATTATCAAAAATACACCCGTATAGAATGGAAAATGCGATATTCGACATTTCCAATCGTTCTGCATCGACAACAGCTAAAGATTCAGTTCCCAGGCGTCGCAATAACCCTTCTTATTGAAAATTCACTCCTTGAGCTTGGACACCTCGATATTCGACATCTCCAATCGACCTGCATCGACAACAGCTAATGTGTCAGTTCCCAGGCGTCGCAATAGTCCTTATTGAAAATTCACTCGTAGAGCTTGGAAAACGCGATATTCGACACTTCCAATCGATCTGCATCGACAACAGCTAAAGATTCAGTTCCCAGGCGTCGCAATAGTCCTTCTTATTGAAAATTCGCTCTAGAGCTTGAAAAACGCGATATTCGACACTTCCAACCGATCTGCATCGACAACAGCTTAAGATTCAGTTCCCAGGCGACGCAATAGTCCTTATTATCAAAAATACACCCGTATAGAATGGAAAATGCGATATTCGACATTTCCAATCGATCTGCATCATCAACAGCTAAAGATTCAGTTCCCTGGCGTCGCAATAGCCCTTCTTATTGAAAATTCACTCGTTGAGCTTGGAAACCTCGATATTCGACATCTCCAATCGACCTGCATCGACAACAGCTAGTGATACAGTGGATCTGCATCGACAACAGCTTAAGATTCAGTCGTTCTGCATCGACAACAGCTAAAGATTCAGTTCCGAGGCGTCGCAATAGTCCTTCTTATTGAAAATTCGCTC
Source organism: Nomada ferruginata (assembly GCA_963583965.1). Classification (NCBI taxonomy): domain Eukaryota; kingdom Metazoa; phylum Arthropoda; class Insecta; order Hymenoptera; family Apidae; genus Nomada; species Nomada ferruginata. Next base: position 5,959,349 of record OY757218.1, read on the forward strand.
GTAGAGCTTGAATAACGCGATATTCGACATTTCCAATCGAACTTCATCGACAACAGCCAAAGATTCAGTTCCCAGGCGTCGCAATAGTGTTATTGAAAATTCACTCGTACAGCTTGGCAAACGCGATATTCGACATGTCCAATCGATCTGCATCAACAAGAGCTACAGATTCAGTTCCCAGGCGTCGCAATAGTGATTATTGAAAATTCACTCGTACAGCTTGGAAAACGCGATATTCGACATTTCCAATCGATCTGCATCGACAACAGCTAAAGATTCAGTTCCCAGGCGTCGCAATAGTCCTTCTTATTGAAAATTCGCTCTAGAGCTTGAAGAACGCGATATTCGACATTTCCAATCGATCTGCATCATCAACAGCTAATGATTCAGTTCCCAGGCGTCGCAATAGTCCTTATTGAAAATTCACTCATAGAGCTTGGAAAACGCGATATTCGACATTTCCAATCGATCTGCATCAACAACAGCTACAGATTCAGTTCCCAGGCGTCGCAATAGTGATTATTGAAAATTCACTCGTACAGCTTGGAAAACGCGATATTCGACATTTCCAATCGATCTGCATCGACAACAGCTAAAGATTCAGTTCCCAGGCGTCGCAATAGTCCTTCTTGTTGAAAATTCGCTCTAGAGCTTGAAGAACGCGATATTCAACATTTCCAATCGATCTGCATCATCAACAGCTAATGATTCAGTTCCCAGGCGTCGCAATAGTCCTTATTGAAAATTCACTCATAGAGCTTGGAAAACGCGATATTCGACATTTCCAATCGATCTGCATCGACAACAGCTAAAGATTCAGTTCCCAGGCGTCGCAATAGCCCTTCTTATTGAAAATTCACTCGTTGAGCTTGGAAACCTCGATATTCGACATCTCCAATCGGCCTGCATCGACAACAGCTAGTGATTCAGTTCCCAGGCGTCGCAATAGTCTTTATTATCAAAAATACACCCGTATAGAATGGAAAATGCGATATTCGACATTTCCAATCGTTCTGCATCGACAACAGCTAAAGATTCAGTTCCCAGGCGTCGCAATAACCCTCCTTATTGAAAATTCACTCGTTGAGCTTGGAAACCTCGATATTCGACATCTCCAATCGACCTGCATCGACAACAGCTAATGTGTCAGTTCCCAGGCGTCGCAATAGTCCTTATTGAAAATTCACTCGTAGAGCTTGGAAAACGCGATATTCGACACTTCCAATCGATCTGCATCGACAACAGCTTAAGATTCAGTTCCCAGGCGACGCAATAGTCCTTATTATCAAAAATACACCCGTATAGAATGGAAAATGCGATATACGACATTTCCAATCGATCTGCATCATCAACAGCTAAAGATTCAGTTCCCTGGCGTCGCAATAGCCCTTCTTATTGAAAATTCACTCGTTGAGCTTGGAAACCTCGATATTCGACATCTCCAATCGACCTGCATCGACAACAGCTAGTGATACAGTGGATCTGCATCGACAACAGCTTAAGATTCAGTCGTTCTGCATCGACAACAGCTAAAGATTCAGTTCCGAGGCGTCGCAATAGTCCTTCTTATTGAAAATTCGCTCGTAGAGCTTGAATAACGCGATATTCGACATTTCCAATCGAACTGCATCGACAACAGCCAAAGATACAGTTCCCAGGCGTCGCAATAGTCCTTATTGAGAATTCACTCATAGAGCTTGGAAAACGCGATATTCGACATTTCCAATCGATCTGCAACAACAACAGCTAAAGATTCAGTTCCCAGGTGTCGCAATAGTGTTATTGAAAATTCACTCGTACAGCTTGGCAAACGCGATATTCGATATTTTCAATCGATCTGCATCAACAACAGCTACAGATTCAGTTCCCAGGCGTCGCAATAGTGACTATTGAAAAATCACTCGTACAGCTTGGAAAACGCGATATTCGACATTTCCAATCGATCTGCATCGACAACAGCTAAAGATTCAGTCCCGAGGCGTCGCAATAGTCCTTCTTATTGAAAATTCGCTCGTAGAGCTTGAATAACGCGATATTCGACATTTCCAATCGAACTGCATCGACAACAGCCAAAGATACAGTTCCCAGGCGTCGCAATAGTCCTTATTGAGAATTCACTCATAGAGCTTGGAAAACGCGATATTCGACATTTCCAATCGATCTGCATCATCAACAGCTAAAGATTCAGTTCCCAGGCGTCGCAATAGTGTTATTGAAAATTCACTCGTACAGCTTGGCAAACGCGATATTCGACATTTCCAATCGACCTGCATCGACAACAGCTAGTGATACAGTGGATCTGCATCGACAACAGCTTAAGATTCAGTCGTTCTGCATCGACAACAGCTTAAGATTCAGTCGTTCTGCATCGACAACAGCTAAAGATTCAGTTCCGAGGCGTCGCAATAGTCCTTCTTATTGAAAATTCGCTCGTAGAGCTTGAATAACGCGATATTCGACATTTCCAATCGAACTGCATCGACAACAGCCAAAGATTCAGGTCCCAGGCGTCGCAATAGTGTTATTGAAAATTCACTCGTACAGCTTGGCAAACGCGATATTCGACATTTCCAATCGATCTGCATCAACAACAGCTACAGATTCAGTTCCCAGGCGTCGCAATAGTGATTATTGAAAATTCACTCGTACAGCTTGGAAACCTCGATATTCGACATCTCCAATCGACCTGCATCGACAACAGCTAGTGATACAGTGGATCTGCATCGACAACAGCTTAAGATTCAGTCGTTCCGCATCGACAACAGCTAAAGATTCAGTTCCGAGGCGTCGCAATAGTCCTTCTTATTGAAAATTCGCTCGTAGAGCTTGAATAACGCGATATTCGACATTTCCAATCGAACTGCATCGACAACAGCCAAAGATTCAGTTCCCAGACGTCGCAATAGTGTTATTGAAAATTCACTCGTACAGCTTGGCAAACGCGATATTCGACACTTCCAATCGATCTGCATCAACAACAGCTACAGATTCAGTTCCCAGGCGTCGCAATAGTGATTATTGAAAATTCACTCGTACAGCTTGGAAAACGCGATATTCGACATTTCCAATCGATCTGCATCGACAACAGCTAAAGATTCAGTTCCCAGGCGTCGCAATAGTCCTTCTTATTGAAAATTCGCTCTAGAGCTTGAAAAACGCGATATTCGACACTTCCAACCGATCTGCATCGACAACAGCTTAAGATTCAGTTCCCAGGCGACGCAATAGTCCTTATTATCAAAAATACACCCGTATAGAATGGAAAATGCGATATTCGACATTTCCAATCGTTCTGCATCGACAACAGCTAAAGATTCAGTTCCCAGGCGTCGCAATAACCCTTCTTATTGAAAATTCACTCCTTGAGCTTGGACACCTCGATATTCGACATCTCCAATCGACCTGCATCGGCAACAGCTAATGTGTCAGTTCCCAGGCGTCGCAATAGTCCTTATTGAAAATTCACTCGTAGAGCTTGGAAAACGCGATATTCGACACTTCCAATCGATCTGCATCGACAACAGCTAAAGATTCAGTTCCCAGGCGTCGCAATAGTCCTTCTTATTGAAAATTCGCTCTAGAGCTTGAAAAACGCGATATTCGACACTTCCAACCGATCTGCATCGACAACAGCTTAAGATTCAGTTCCCAGGCGACGCAATAGTCCTTATTATCAAAAATACACCCGTATAGAATGGAAAATGCGATATTCGACATTTCCAATCGATCTGCATCATCAACAGCTAAAGATTCAGTTCCCTGGCGTCGCAATAGCCCTTCTTATTGAAAATTCACTCGTTGAGCTTGGAAACCTCGATATTCGACATCTCCAATCGACCTGCATCGACAACAGCTAGTGATACAGTGGATCTGCATCGACAACAGCTTAAGATTCAGTCGTTCTGCATCGACAACAGCTAAAGATTCAGTTCCGAGGCGTCGCAATAGTCCTTCTTATTGAAAATTCACTCGTAGAGCTTGAATAACGCGATATTCGACATTTCCAATCGAACTTCATCGACAACAGCCAAAGATTCAGTTCCCAGGCGTCGCAATAGTGTTATTGAAAATTCACTCGTACAGCTTGGAAAACGCGATATTCGACATTTCCAATCGATCTGCATCGACAACAGCTAAAGATTCAGTTCCCAGGCGTCGCAATAGTCCTTCTTATTGAAAATTCGCTCTAGAGCTTGAAGAACGCGATATTCGACATTTCCAATCGATCTGCATCATCAACAGCTAATGATTCAGTTCCCAGGCGTCGCAATAGTCCTTATTGAAAATTCACTCATAGAGCTTGGAAAACGCGATATTCGACATTTCCAATCGATCTGCATCAACAACAGCTACAGATTCAGTTCCCAGGCGTCGCAATAGTGATTATTGAAAATTCACTCGTACAGCTTGGAAAACGCGATATTCGACATTTCCAATCGATCTGCATCGACAACAGCTAAAGATTCAGTTCCCAGGCGTCGCAATAGTCCTTCTTGTTGAAAATTCGCTCTAGAGCTTGAAGAACGCGATATTCGACATTTCCAATCGATCTGCATCATCAACAGCTAATGATTCAGTTCCCAGGCGTCGCAATAGTCCTTATTGAAAATTCACTCATAGAGCTTGGAAAACGCGATATTCGACATTTCCAATCGATCTGCATCAACAACAGCTACAGATTCAGTTCCCAGGCGTCGCAATAGTGATTATTGAAAATTCACTCGTACAGCTTGGAAAACGCGATATTCGACATTTCCAATCGATCTGCATCGACAACAGCTAAAGATTCAGTTCCCAGGCGTCGCAATAGCCCTTCTTATTGAAAATTCACTCGTTGAGCTTGGAAACCTCGATATTCGACATCTCCAATCGGCCTGCATCGACAACAGCTAGTGATTCAGTTCCCAGGCGTCGCAATAGTCTTTATTATCAAAAATACACCCGTATAGAATGGAAAATGCGATATTCGACATTTCCAATTGTTCTGCATCGACAACAGCTAAAGATTCAGTTCCCAGGCGTCGCAATAACCCTCCTTATTGAAAATTCACTCGTTGAGCTTGGAAACCTCGATATTCGACATCTCCAATCGACCTGCATCGACAACAGCTAATGTGTCAGTTCCCAGGCGTCGCAATAGTCCTTATTGAAAATTCACTCGTAGAGCTTGGAAAACGCGATATTCGACACTTCCAATCGATCTGCATCGACAACAGCTTAAGATTCAGTTCCCAGGCGACGCAATAGTCCTTATTATCAAAAATACACCCGTATAGAATGGAAAATGCGATATACGACATTTCCAATCGATCTGCATCATCAACAGCTAAAGATTCAGTTCCCTGGCGTCGCAATAGCCCTTCTTATTGAAAATTCACTCATTGAGCTTGGAAACCTCGATATTCGACATCTCCAATCGACCTGCATCGACAACAGCTAATGTGTCAGTTCCCAGGCGTCGCAATAGTCCTTATTGAAAATTCACTCGTAGAGCTTGGAAAACGCGATATTCGACACTTCCAATCGATCTGCATCGACAACAGCTTAAGATTCAGTCGTTCTGCATCGACAACAGCTATAGATTCAGTTCCAAGGCGTCGCAATAGTCCTTCTTATTGAAAATTCGCTCGTAGAGCTTGAATAACGCGATATTCGACATTTCCAATCGAACTGCATCGACAACAGCCAAAGATACAGTTCCCAGGCGTCGCAATAGTCCTTATTGAGAATTCACTCATAGAGCTTGGAAAACGCGATATTCGACATTTCCAATCGATCTGCAACAACAACAGCTAAAGATTCAGTTCCCAGGTGTCGCAATAGTGTTATTGAAAATTCACTCGTACAGCTTGGCAAACGCGATATTCGATATTTTCAATCGATCTGCATCAACAACAGCTACAGATTCAGTTCCCAGGCGTCGCAATAGTGACTATTGAAAAATCACTCGTACAGCTTGGAAAACGCGATATTCGACATTTCCAATCGATCTGCATCGACAACAGCTAAAGATTCAGTCCCGAGGCGTCGCAATAGTCCTTCTTATTGAAAATTCGCTCGTAGAGCTTGAATAACGCGATGTTCGACATTTCCAATCGAACTGCATCGACAACAGCCAAAGATACAGTTCCGAGGCGTCGCAATAGTCCTTATTGAGAATTCACTCATAGAGCTTGGAAAACGCGATATTCGACATTTCCAATCGATCTGCATCGACAACAGCCAAAGATTCAGTTCCCAGGCGTCGCAATAGTGTTATTGAAAATTCACTCGTACAGCTTGGCAAACGCGATATTCGACATTTCCAATCGATCTGCATCAACAACAGCTACAGATTCAGTTCCCAGGCGTCGCAATAGTGATTATTGAAAATTCACTCGTACAGCTTGGAAAACGCGATATTCGACATTTCCAATCGCTCTGCATCGACAACAGCTAAAGATTCAGTTCCCAGGCGTCGCAATAACCCTTCTTATTGAAACTTCACTCGTTGAGCTTGGAAACCTCGATATTCGACATCTCCAATCGACCTGCATCGACAACAGCTAATGTGTCAGTTCCCAGGCGTCGCAATAGTCCTTATTGAAAATTCACTCGTAGAGCTTGGAAAACGCGATATTCGACATTTCCAATCGATCTGCATCAACAACAGCTACAGATTCAGTTCCCAGGCGTCGCAATAGTGATTATTGAAAATTCACTCGTACAGCTTGGAAAACGCGATATACGACATTTCCAATCGATCTGCATCGACAACAGCTAAAGATTCAGTTCCCAGGCGTCGCAATAGTCCTTCTTATTGAAAATTCGCTCTAGAGCTTGAAAAACGCGATATTCGACACTTCCAACCGATCTGCATCGACAACAGCTTAAGATTCAGTTCCCAGGCGTCGCAATAGTCCTTATTGAAAATTCACTCGTAGAGCTTGGAAAACGCGATATTCGACATTTCCAATCGATCTGCATCAACAACAGCTACAGATTCAGTTCCCAGGCGTCGCAATAGTGATTATTGAAAATTCACTCGTACAGCTTGGAAAACGCGATATACGACATTTCCAATCGATCTGCATCGACAACAGCTAAAGATTCAGTTCCCAGGCGTCGCAATAGTCCTTCTTATTGAAAATTCGCTCTAGAGCTTGAAAAACGCGATATTCGACACTTCCAACCGATCTGCATCGACAACAACTTAAGATTCAGTTCCCAGGCGACGCAATAGTCCTTATTATCAAAAATACACCCGTATAGAATGGAAAATGCGATATTCGACATTTCCAATCGTTCTGCATCGACAACAGCTAAAGATTCAGTTCCCAGGCGTCGCAATAACCCTTCTTATTGAAAATTCACTCCTTGAGCTTGGACACCTCGATATTCGACATCTCCAATCGACCTGCATCGACAACAGCTAATGTGTCAGTTCCCAGGCGTCGCAATAGTCCTTATTGAAAATTCACTCGTAGAGCTTGGAAAACGCGATATTCGACACTTCCAATCGATCTGCATCGACAACAGCTTAAGATTCAGTTCCCAGGCGACGCAATAGTCCTTATTATCAAAAATACACCCGTATAGAATGGAAAATGCGATATTCGACATTTCCAATCGATCTGCATCATCAACAGCTAAAGATTCAGTTCCCTGGCGTCGTAATAGCCCTTCTTATTGAAAATTCACTCGTTGAGCTTGGAAACCTCGATATTCGACATCTCCAATCGACCTGCATCGACAACAGCTAGTGATACAGTGGATCTGCATCGACAACAGCTTAAGATTCAGTCGTTTTGCATCGACAACAGCTAAAGATTCAGTTCCGAGGCGTCGCAATAGTCCTTCTTATTGAAAATTCGCTCGCAGAGCTTGAATAACGCGATATTCGACATTTCCAATCGAACTTCATCGACAACAGCCAAAGATTCAGTTCCCAGGCGTCGCAATAGTGTTATTGAAAATTCACTCGTACAGCTTGGCAAACGCGATATTCGACATTTCCAATCGATCTGCATCAACAACAGCTACAGATTCAGTTCCCAGGCGTCGCAATAGTGATTATTGAAAATTCACTCGTACAGCTTGGAAAACGCGATATTCGACATTTCCAATCGATCTGCATCGACAACAGCTAAAGATTCAGTTCCCAGGCGTCGCAATAGTCCTTCTTATTGAAAATTCGCTCTAGAGCTTGAAGAACGCGATATTCGACATTTCCAATCGATCTGCATCATCAACAGCTAATGATTCAGTTCCCAGGCGTCGCAATAGTCCTTATTGAAAATTCACTCATAGAGCTTGGAAAACGCGATATTCGACATTTCCAATCGATCTGCATCAACAACAGCTACAGATTCAGTTCCCAGGCGTCGCAATAGTGATTATTGAAAATTCACTCGTACAGCTTGGAAAACGCGATATTCGACATTTCCAATCGATCTGCATCGACAACAGCTAAAGATTCAGTTCCCAGGCGTCGCAATAGTCCTTCTTATTGAAAATTCGCTCGTAGAGCTTGAATAACGCGATATTCGACATTTCCAATCGAACTTCATCGACAACAGCCAAAGATTCAGTTCCCAGGCGTCGCAATAGTGTTATTGAAAATTCACTCGTACAGCTTGGCAAACGCGATATTCGACATTTCCAATCGATCTGCATCGACAACAGCTAAAGATTCAGTTCCCAGGCGTCGCAATAGCCCTTCTTATTGAAAATTCACTCGTTGAGCTTGGAAACCTCGATATTCGACATCTCCAATCGACCTGCATCGACAACAGCTAGTGATACAGTTCCCAGGCGTCGCAATAGTCTTTATTATCAAAAATACACCCGTATAGCATGGAAAATGCGATATTCGACATTTCCAATCGTTCTGCATCGACAACAGCTAAAGATTCAGTTCCGAGGCGTCGCAATAGTCCTTCTTATTGAAAATTCGCTCGTAGAGCTTGAATAACGCGATATTCGACATTTCCAATCGAACTGCATCGACAACAGCCAAAGATACAGTTCCCAGGCGTCGCAATAGTCCTTATTGAGAATTCACTCATAGAGCTTGGAAAACGCGATATTCGACATTTCCAATCGATCTGCAACAACAACAGCTAAAGATTCAGTTCCCAGGTGTCGCAATAGTGTTATTGAAAATTCACTCGTACAGCTTGGCAAACGCGATATTCGATATTTTCAATCGATCTGCATCAACAACAGCTACAGATTCAGTTCCCAGGCGTCGCAATAGTGACTATTGAAAAATCACTCGTACAGCTTGGAAAACGCGATATTCGACATTTCCAATCGATCTGCATCGACAACAGCTAAAGATTCAGTCCCGAGGCGTCGCAATAGTCCTTCTTATTGAAAATTCGCTCGTAGAGCTTGAATAACGCGATATTCGACATTTCCAATCGAACTGCATCGACAACAGCCAAAGATACAGTTCCCAGGCGTCGCAATAGTCCTTATTGAGAATTCACTCATAGAGCTTGGAAAACGCGATATTCGACATTTCCAATCGATCTGCATCATCAACAGCTAAAGATTCAGTTCCCAGGCGTCGCAATAGTCCTTCTTATTGAAAATTCGCTCTAGAGCTTGAAAAACGCGATATTCGACACTTCCAACCGATCTGCATCGACAACAGCTTAAGATTCAGTTCCCAGGCGACGCAATAGTCCTTATTATCAAAAATACACCCGTATAGAATGGAAAATGCGATATTCGACATTTCCAATCGTTCTGCATCGACAACAGCTAAAGATTCAGTTCCCAGGCGTCGCAATAACCCTTCTTATTGAAAATTCACTCCTTGAGCTTGGACACCTCGATATTCGACATCTCCAATCGACCTGCATCGACAACAGCTAATGTGTCAGTTCCCAGGCGTCGCAATAGTCCTTATTGAAAATTCACTCGTAGAGCTTGGAAAACGCGATATTCGACACTTCCAATCGATCTGCATCGACAACAGCTTAAGATTCAGTTCCCAGGCGACGCAATAGTCCTTATTATCAAAAATACACCCGTATAGAATGGAAAATGCGATATTCGACATTTCTAATCGATCTGCATCATCAACAGCTAAAGATTCAGTTCCCTGGCGTCGTAATAGCCCTTCTTATTGAAAATTCACTCGTTGAGCTTGGAAACCTCGATATTCGACATCTCCAATCGACCTGCATCGACAACAGCTAGTGATACAGTGGATCTGCATCGACAACAGCTTAAGATTCAGTCGTTCTGCATCGACAACAGCTAAAGATTCAGTTCCGAGGCGTCGCAATAGTCCTTCTTATTGAAAATTCGCTCGTAGAGCTTGAATAACGCGATATTCGACATTTCCAATCGAACTTCATCGACAACAGCCAAAGATTCAGTTCCCAGGCGTCGCAATAGTGTTATTGAAAATTCACTCGTACAGCTTGGCAAACGCGATATTCGACATTTCCAATCGATCTGCATCAACAACAGCTACAGATTCAGTTCCCAGGCGTCGCAATAGTGATTATTGAAAATTCACTCGTACAGCTTGGAAAACGCGATATTCGACATTTCCAATCGATCTGCATCGACAACAGCTAAAGATTCAGTTCCCAGGCGTCGCAATAGTCCTTCTTATTGAAAATTCGCTCTAGAGCTTGAAGAACGCGATATTCGACATTTCCAATCGATCTGCATCATCAACAGCTAATGATTCAGTTCCCAGGCGTCGCAATAGTCCTTATTGAAAATTCACTCATAGAGCTTGGAAAACGCGATATTCGACATTTCCAATCGATCTGCATCAACAACAGCTACAGATTCAGTTCCCAGGCGTCGCAATAGTGATTATTGAAAATTCACTCGTACAGCTTGGAAAACGCGATATTCGACATTTCCAATCGATCTGCATCGACAACAGCTAAAGATTCAGTTCCCAGGCGTCGCAATAGTCCTTCTTATTGAAAATTCGCTCGTAGAGCTTGAATAACGCGATATTCGACATTTCCAATCGAACTTCATCGACAACAGCCAAAGATTCAGTTCCCAGGCGTCGCAATAGTGTTATTGAAAATTCACTCGTACAGCTTGGCAAACGCGATATTCGACATTTCCAATCGATCTGCATCGACAACAGCTAAAGATTCAGTTCCCAGGCGTCGCAATAGCCCTTCTTATTGAAAATTCACTCGTACAGCTTGGCAAACGCGATATTCGACATTTCCAATCGATCTGCATCGACAACAGCTAAAGATTCAGTTCCCAGGCGTCGCAATAGCCCTTCTTATTGAAAATTCACTCGTTGAGCTTGGAAACCTCGATATTCGATATCTCCAATCGACCTGCATCGACAACAGCTAGTGATACAGTTCCCAGGCGTCGCAATAGTCTTTATTATCAAAAATACACCCGTATAGCATGGAAAATGCGATATTCGACATTTCCAATCGTTCTGCATCGACAACAGCTAAAGATTCAGTTCCGAGGCGTCGCAATAGTCCTTCTTATTGAAAATTCGCTCGTAGAGCTTGAATAACGCGATATTCGACATTTCCAATCGAACTGCATCGACAACAGCCAAAGATACAGTTCCCAGGCGTCGCAATAGTCCTTATTGAGAATTCGCTCATAGAGCTTGGAAAACGCGATATTCGACATTTCCAATCGATCTGCAACAACAACAGCTAAAGATTCAGTTCCCAGGTGTCGCAATAGTGTTATTGAAAATTCACTCGTACAGCTTGGCAAACGCGATATTCGATATTTTCAATCGATCTGCATCAACAACAGCTACAGATTCAGTTCCCAGGCGTCACAATAGTGACTATTGAAAAATCACTCGTACAGCTTGGAAAACGCGATATTCGACATTTCCAATCGATCTGCATCGACAACAGCTAAAGATTCAGTCCCGAGGCGTCGCAATAGTCCTTCTTATTGAAAATTCGCTCGTAGAGCTTGAATAACGCGATATTCGACATTTCCAATCGAACTGCATCGACAACAGCCAAAGATACAGTTCCCAGGCGTCGCAATAGTCCTTATTGAGAATTCACTCATAGAGCTTGGAAAACGCGATATTCGACATTTCCAATCGATCTGCATCATCAACAGCTAAAGATTCAGTTCCCAGGCGTCGCAATAGTGATTATTGAAAATTCACTCGTACAGCTCGGAAAACGCGATATTCGACATTTCCAATCGATCTGCATCGACAACAGCTAAAGATTCAGTTCCCAGGCGTCGCAATAACCCTTCTTATTGAAAATTCACTCGTTGAGCTTGGAAACCTCGATATTCGACATCTCCAATCGACCTGCATCGACAACAGCTAGTGATACAGTGGATCTGCATCGACAACAGCTTAAGATTCAGTCGTTCTGCATCGACAACAGCTAAAGATTCAGTTCCGAGGCGTCGCAATAGTCCTTCTTATTGAAAATTCGCTCCTAGAGCTTGAATAACGCGATATTCGACATTTCCAATCGAACTGCATCGACAACAGCCAAAGATTCAGTTCCCAGGCGTCGCAATAGTGTTATTGAAAATTCACTCGTACAGCTTGGCAAACGCGATATTCGACATTTCCAATCGATCTGCATCAACAACAGCTACAGATTCAGTTCCCAGGCGTCGCAATAGTGATTATTGAAAATTCACTCGTACAGCTTGGAAAACGCGATATTCGACATTTCCAATCGATCTGCATCGACAACAGCTAAAGATTCAGTTCCCAGGCGTCGCAATAGTCCTTCTTGTTGAAAATTCGCTCTAGAGCTTGAAGAACGCGATATTCGACATTTCCAATCGATCTGCATCATCAACAGCTAATGATTCAGTTCCCAGGCGTCGCAATAGTCCTTATTGAAAATTCACTCATAGAGCTTGGAAAACGCGATATTCGACATTTCCAATCGATCTGCATCAACAACAGCTACAGATTCAGTTCCCAGGCGTCGCAATAGTGATTATTGAAAATTCACTCGTACAGCTTGGAAAACGCGATATTCGACATTTCCAATCGATCTGCATCGACAACAGCTAAAGATTCAGTTCCCAGGCGTCGCAATAGTCTTTATTATCAAAAATACACCCGTATAGAATGGAAAATGCGATATTCGACATTTCCAATTGTTCTGCATCGACAACAGCTAAAGATTCAGTTCCCAGGCGTCGCAATAACCCTCCTTATTGAAAATTCACTCGTTGAGCTTGGAAACCTCGATATTCGACATCTCCAATCGACCTGCATCGACAACAGCTAATGTGTCAGTTCCCAGGCGTCGCAATAGTCCTTATTGAAAATTCACTCGTAGAGCTTGGAAAACGCGATATTCGACACTTCCAATCGATCTGCATCGACAACAGCTTAAGATTCAGTTCCCAGGCGACGCAATAGTCCTTATTATCAAAAATACACCCGTATAGAATGGAAAATGCGATATACGACATTTCCAATCGATCTGCATCATCAACAGCTAAAGATTCAGTTCCCTGGCGTCGCAATAGCCCTTCTTATTGAAAATTCACTCATTGAGCTTGGAAACCTCGATATTCGACATCTCCAATCGACCTGCATCGACAACAGCTAGTGATACAGTGGATCTGCATCGACAACAGCTTAAGATTCAGTCGTTCTGCATCGACAACAGCTAAAGATTCAGTTCCGAGGCGTCGCAATAGTCCTTCTTATTGAAAATTCGCTCGTAGAGCTTGAATAACGCGATATTCGACATTTCCAATCGAACTGCATCGACAACAGCCAAAGATACAGTTCCCAGGCGTCGCAATAGTCCTTATTGAGAATTCACTCATAGAGCTTGGAAAACGCGATATTCGACATTTCCAATCGATCTGCATCATCAACAGCTAAAGATTCAGTTCCCAGGCGTCGCAATAGTCCTTCTTATTGAAAATTCGCTCTAGAGCTTGAAAAACGCGATATTCGACACTTCCAATCGATCTGCATCGACAACAGCTTAAGATTCAGTTCCCAGGCGACGCAATAGTCCTTATTATCAAAAATACACCCGTATAGAATGGAAAATGCGATATTCGACATTTCCAATCGATCTGCATCATCAACAGCTAAAGATTCAGTTCCCTGGCGTCGTAATAGCCCTTCTTATTGAAAATTCACTCGTTGAGCTTGGAAACCTCGATATTCGACATCTCCAATCGACCTGCATCGACAACAGCTAGTGATACAGTGGATCTGCATCGACAACAGCTTAAGATTCAGTCGTTTTGCATCGACAACAGCTAAAGATTCAGTTCCGAGGCGTCGCAATAGTCCTTCTTATTGAAAATTCGCTCGCAGAGCTTGAATAACGCGATATTCGACATTTCCAATCGAACTTCATCGACAACAGCCAAAGATTCAGTTCCCAGGCGTCGCAATAGTGTTATTGAAAATTCACTCGTACAGCTTGGCAAACGCGATATTCGACATTTCCAATCGATCTGCATCAACAACAGCTACAGATTCAGTTCCCAGGCGTCGCAATAGTGATTATTGAAAATTCACTCGTACAGCTTGGAAAACGCGATATTCGACATTTCCAATCGATCTGCATCGACAACAGCTAAAGATTCAGTTCCCAGGCGTCGCAATAGTCCTTCTTATTGAAAATTCGCTCTAGAGCTTGAAGAACGCGATATTCGACATTTCCAATCGATCTGCATCATCAACAGCTAATGATTCAGTTCCCAGGCGTCGCAATAGTCCTTATTGAAAATTCACTCATAGAGCTTGGAAAACGCGATATTCGACATTTCCAATCGATCTGCATCAACAACAGCTACAGATTCAGTTCCCAGGCGTCGCAATAGTGATTATTGAAAATTCACTCGTACAGCTTGGAAAACGCGATATTCGACATTTCCAATCGATCTGCATCGACAACAGCTAAAGATTCAGTTCCCAGGCGTCGCAATAGTCCTTCTTATTGAAAATTCGCTCGTAGAGCTTGAATAACGCGATATTCGACATTTCCAATCGAACTTCATCGACAACAGCCAAAGATTCAGTTCCCCGGCGTCGCAATAGTGTTATTGAAAATTCACTCGTACAGCTTGGCAAACGCGATATTCGACATTTCCAATCGATCTGCATCGACAACAGCTAAAGATTCAGTTCCCAGGCGTCGCAATAGCCCTTCTTATTGAAAATTCACTCGTTGAGCTTGGAAACCTCGATATTCGACATCTCCAATCGACCTGCATCGACAACAGCTAGTGATACAGTTCCCAGGCGTCGCAATAGTCTTTATTATCAAAAATACACCCGTATAGCATGGAAAATGCGATATTCGACATTTCCAATCGTTCTGCATCGACAACAGCTAAAGATTCAGTTCCGAGGCGTCGCAATAGTCCTTCTTATTGAAAATTCGCTCGTAGAGCTTGAATAACGCGATATTCGACATTTCCAATCGAACTGCATCGACAACAGCCAAAGATACAGTTCCCAGGCGTCGCAATAGTCCTTATTGAGAATTCACTCATAGAGCTTGGAAAACGCGATATTCGACATTTCCAATCGATCTGCAACAACAACAGCTAAAGATTCAGTTCCCAGGTGTCGCAATAGTGTTATTGAAAATTCACTCGTACAGCTTGGCAAACGCGATATTCGATATTTTCAATCGATCTGCATCGACAACAGCTAAAGATTCAGTCCCGAGGCGTCGCAATAGTCCTTCTTATTGAAAATTCGCTCGTAGAGCTTGAATAACGCGATATTCGACATTTCCAATCGAACTGCATCGACAACAGCCAAAGATACAGTTCCCAGGCGTCGCAATAGTCCTTATTGAGAATTCACTCATAGAGCTTGGAAAACGCGATATTCGACATTTCCAATCGATCTGCATCGACAACAGCTTAAGATTCAGTTCCCAGGCGACGCAATAGTCCTTATTATCAAAAATACACCCGTATAGAATGGAAAATGCGATATTCGACATTTCCAATCGTTCTGCATCGACAACAGCTAAAGATTCAGTTCCCAGGCGTCGCAATAACCCTTCTTATTGAAAATTCACTCCTTGAGCTTGGACACCTCGATATTCGACATCTCCAATCGACCTGCATCGACAACAGCTAATGTGTCAGTTCCCAGGCGTCGCAATAGTCCTTATTGAAAATTCACTCGTAGAGCTTGGAAAACGCGATATTCGACACTTCCAATCGATCTGCATCGACAACAGCTTAAGATTCAGTTCCCAGGCGACGCAATAGTCCTTATTATCAAAAATACACCCGTATAGAATGGAAAATGCGATATTCGACATTTCTAATCGATCTGCATCATCAACAGCTAAAGATTCAGTTCCCTGGCGTCGTAATAGCCCTTCTTATTGAAAATTCACTCGTTGAGCTTGGAAACCTCGATATTCGACATCTCCAATCGACCTGCATCGACAACAGCTAGTGATACAGTGGATCTGCATCGACAACAGCTTAAGATTCAGTCGTTCTGCATCGACAACAGCTAAAGATTCAGTTCCGAGGCGTCGCAATAGTCCTTCTTATTGAAAATTCGCTCGTAGAGCTTGAATAACGCGATATTCGACATTTCCAATCGAACTTCATCGACAACAGCCAAAGATTCAGTTCCCAGGCGTCGCAATAGTGTTATTGAAAATTCACTCGTACAGCTTGGCAAACGCGATATTCGACATTTCCAATCGATCTGCATCAACAACAGCTACAGATTCAGTTCCCAGGCGTCGCAATAGTGATTATTGAAAATTCACTCGTACAGCTTGGAAAACGCGATATTCGACATTTCCAATCGATCTGCATCGACAACAGCTAAAGATTCAGTTCCCAGGCGTCGCAATAGTCCTTCTTATTGAAAATTCGCTCGTAGAGCTTGAATAACGCGATATTCGACATTTCCAATCGAACTTCATCGACAACAGCCAAAGATTCAGTTCCCAGGCGTCGCAATAGTGTTATTGAAAATTCACTCGTACAGCTTGGCAAACGCGATATTCGACATTTCCAATCGATCTGCATCGACAACAGCTAAAGATTCAGTTCCCAGGCGTCGCAATAGCCCTTCTTATTGAAAATTCACTCGTTGAGCTTGGAAACCTCGATATTCGATATCTCCAATCGACCTGCATCGACAACAGCTAGTGATACAGTTCCCAGGCGTCGCAATAGTCTTTATTATCAAAAATACACCCGTATAGCATGGAAAATGCGATATTCGATATCTCCAATCGACCTGCATCGACAACAGCTAAAGATTCAGTTCCCAGGCGTCGCAATAGCCCTTCTTATTGAAAATTCACTCGTTGAGCTTGGAAACCTCGATATTCGACATTTCCAATCGAACTGCATCGACAACAGCCAAAGATACAGTTCCCAGGCGTCGCAATAGTCCTTATTGAGAATTCGCTCATAGAGCTTGGAAAACGCGATATTCGACATTTCCAATCGATCTGCAACAACAACAGCTAAAGATTCAGTTCCCAGGTGTCGCAATAGTGTTATTGAAAATTCACTCGTACAGCTTGGCAAACGCGATATTCGATATTTTTAATCGATCTGCATCAACAACAGCTACAGATTCAGTTCCCAGGCGTCGCAATAGTGACTATTGAAAAATCACTCGTACAGCTTGGAAAACGCGATATTCGACATTTCCAATCGATCTGCATCGACAGCAGCTAAAGATTCAGTCCCGAGGCGTCGCAATAGTCCTTCTTATTGAAAATTCGCTCGTAGAGCTTGAATAACGCGATATTCGACATTTCCAATCGAACTGCATCGACAACAGCCAAAGATACAGTTCCCAGGCGTCGCAATAAACCTTATTGAGAATTCACTCATAGAGCTTGGAAAACGCGATATTCGACATTTCCAATCGATCTGCATCATCAACAGCTAAAGATTCAGTTCCCAGGCGTCGCAATAGGGATTATTGAAAATTCACTCGTACAGCTCGGGAAACGCGATATTCGACATTTCCAATCGATCTGCATCGACAACAGCTAAAGATTCAGTTCCCAGGCGTCGCAATAACCCTTCTTATTGAAAATTCACTCGTTGAGCTTGGAAACCTCGATATTCGACATCTCCAATCGACCTGCATCGACAACAGCTAGTGATACAGTGGATCTGCATCGACAACAGCTTAAGATTCAGTCGTTCTGCATCGACAACAGCTAAAGATTCAGTTCAGAGGCGTCGCAATAGTCCTTCTTATTGAAAATTCGCTCCTAGAGCTTGAATAACGCGATATTCGACATTTCCAATCGAACTGCATCGACAACAGCCAAAGATTCAGTTCCCAGGCGTCGCAATAGTGTTATTGAAAATTCACTCGTACAGCTTGGCAAACGCGATATTCGACATTTCCAATCGATCTGCATCAACAACAGCTACAGATTCAGTTCCCAGGCGTCGCAATAGTGATTATTGAAAATTCACTCGTACAGCTTGGAAAACGCGATATTCGACATTTCCAATCGATCTGCATCGAGAACAGCTAAAGATTCAGTTCCCAGGCGTCGCAATAGTCCTTCTTGTTGAAAATTCGCTCTAGAGCTTGAAGAACGCGATATTCGACATTTCCAATCGATCTGCATCATCAACAGCTAATGATTCAGTTCCCAGGCGTCGCAATAGTCCTTATTGAAAATTCACTCATAGAGCTTGGAAAACGCGATATTCGACATTTCCAATCGATCTGCATCAACAACAGCTACAGATTCAGTTCCCAGGCGTCGCAATAGTGATTATTGAAAATTCACTCGTACAGCTTGGAAAACGCGATATTCGACATTTCCAATCGATCTGCATCGACAACAGCTAAAGATTCAGTTCCCAGGCGTCGCAATAGCCCTTCTTATTGAAAATTCACTCGTTGAGCTTGGAAACCTCGATATTCGACATCTCCAATCGGCCTGCATCGACAACAGCTAGTGATTCAGTTCCCAGGCGTCGCAATAGTCTTTATTATCAAAAATACACCCGTATAGAATGGAAAATGCGATATTCGACATTTCCAATTGTTCTGCATCGACAACAGCTAAAGATTCAGTTCCCAGGCGTCGCAATAACCCTCCTTATTGAAAATTCACTCGTTGAGCTTGGAAACCTCGATATTCGACATCTCCAATCGACCTGCACCGACAACAGCTAATGTGTCAGTTCCCAGGCGTCGCAATAGTCCTTATTGAAAATTCACTCGTAGAGCTTGGAAAACGCGATATTCGACACTTCCAATCGATCTGCATCGACAACAGCTTAAGATTCAGTTCCCAGGCGACGCAATAGTCCTTATTATCAAAAATACACCCGTATAGAATGGAAAATGCGATATACGACATTTCCAATCGATCTGCATCATCAACAGCTAAAGATTCAGTTCCCTGGCGTCGCAATAGCCCTTCTTATTGAAAATTCACTCATTGAGCTTGGAAACCTCGATATTCGACATCTCCAATCGACCTGCATCGACAACAGCTAGTGATACAGTGGATCTGCATCGACAACAGCTTAAGATTCAGTCGTTCTGCATCGACAACAGCTAAAGATTCAGTTCCGAGGCGTCGCAATAGTCCTTCTTATTGAAAATTCGCTCGTAGAGCTTGAATAACGCGATATTCGACATTTCCAATCGAACTGCATCGACAACAGCCAAAGATTCAGTTCCCAGGCGTCGCAATAGTGTTATTGAAAATTCACTCGTACAGCTTGGCAAACGCGATATTCGACATTTCCAATCGATCTGCATCAACAACAGCTACAGATTCAGTTCCCAGGCGTCGCAATAGTGATTATTGAAAATTCACTCGTACAGCTTGGAAAACGCGATATTCGACATTTCCAATCGATCTGCATCGACAACAGCTAAAGATTCAGTTCCCAGGCGTCGCAATAGTCCTTCTTATTGAAAATTCGCTCTAGAGCTTGAAAAACGCGATATTCGACATTTCCAATCGATCTGCATCGACAACAGCTAAAGATTCAGTTCCCAGGCGTCGCAATAGCCCTTCTTATTGAAAATTCACTCGTTGAGCTTGGAAACCTCGATATTCGACATCTCCAATCGACCTGCATCGACAACAGCTAGTGATACAGTTCCCAGGCGTCGCAATAGTCTTTATTATCAAAAATACACCCGTATAGCATGGAAAATGCGATATTCGACATTTCCAATCGTTCTGCATCGACAACAGCTAAAGATTCAGTTCCGAGGCGTCGCAATAGTCCTTCTTATTGAAAATTCGCTCGTAGAGCTTGAATAACGCGATATTCGACATTTCCAATCGAACTGCATCGACAACAGCCAAAGATACAGTTCCCAGGCGTCGCAATAGTCCTTATTGAGAATTCACTCATAGAGCTTGGAAAACGCCATATTCGACATTTCCAATCGATCTGCAACAACAACAGCTAAAGATTCAGTTCCCAGGTGTCGCAATAGTGTTATTGAAAATTCACTCGTACAGCTTGGCAAACGCGATATTCGATATTTTCAATCGATCTGCATCAACAACAGCTACAGATTCAGTTCCCAGGCGTCGCAATAGTGACTATTGAAAAATCACTCGTACAGCTTGGAAAACGCGATATTCGACATTTCCAATCGATCTGCATCGACAACAGCTAAAGATTCAGTCCCGAGGCGTCGCAATAGTCCTTCTTATTGAAAATTCGCTCGTAGAGCTTGAATAACGCGATATTCGACATTTCCAATCGAACTGCATCGACAACAGCCAAAGATACAGTTCCCAGGCGTCGCAATAGTGCTTATTGAGAATTCACTCATAGAGCTTGGAAAACGCGATATTCGACATTTCCAATCGATCTGCATCATCAACAGCTAAAGATTCAGTTCCCAGGCGTCGCAATAGTGATTATTGAAAATTCACTCGTACAGCTCGGAAAACGCGATATTCGACATTTCCAATCGATCTGCATCGACAACAGCTAAAGATTCAGTTCCCAGGCGTCGCAATAACCCTTCTTATTGAAAATTCACTCGTTGAGCTTGGAAACCTCGATATTCGACATCTCCAATCGACCTGCATCGACAACAGCTAGTGATACAGTGGATCTGCATCGACAACAGCTTAAGATTCAGTCGTTCTGCATCGACAACAGCTAAAGATTCAGTTCCGAGGCGTCGCAATAGTCCTTCTTATTGAAAATTCGCTCGTAGAGCTTGAATAACGCGATATTCGACATTTCCAATCGAACTGCATCGACAACAGCCAAAGATTCAGTTCCCAGGCGTCGCAATAGTGTTATTGAAAATTCACTCGTACAGCTTGGCAAACGCGATATTCGACATTTCCAATCGATCTGCATCAACAACAGCTACAGATTCAGTTCCCAGGCGTCGCAATAGTGATTATTGAAAATTCACTCGTACAGCTTGGAAAACGCGATATTCGACATTTCCAATCGATCTGCATCGACAACAGCTAAAGATTCAGTTCCCAGGCGTCGCAATAGTCCTTCTTATTGAAAATTCGCTCTAGAGCTTGAAAAACGCGATATTCGACATTTCCAATCGCTCTGCATCGACAACAGCTAAAGATTCAGTTCCCAGGCGTCGCAATAGCCCTTCTTATTGAAAATTCGCTCTAGAGCTTGAAAAACGCGATATTCGACATTTCCAATCGATCTGCATCGACTACAGCTAAAGATTCAGTTCCCAGGCGTCGCAATAACCCTTCTTATTGAAAATTCACTCGTTGAGCTTGGAAACCTCGATATTCGACATCTCCAATCGACCTGCATCGACAACAGCTAATGTGTCAGTTCCCAGGCGTCGCAATAGTCCTTATTGAAAATTCACTCGTAGAGCTTGGAAAACGCGATATTCGACATTTCCAATCGATCTGCATCAACAACAGCTACAGATTCAGTTCCCAGGCGTCGCAATAGTGATTATTGAAAATTCACTCGTACAGCTTGGAAAACGCGATATACGACATTTCCAATCGATCTGCATCGACAACAGCTAAAGATTCAGTTCCCAGGCGTCGCAATAGTCCTTCTTATTGAAAATTCGCTCTAGAGCTTGAAAAACGCGATATTCGACACTTCCAACCGATCTGCATCGACAACAGCTTAAGATTCAGTTCCCAGGCGACGCAATAGTCCTTATTATCAAAAATACACCCGTATAGAATGGAAAATGCGATATTCGACATTTCCAATCGTTCTGCATCGACAACAGCTAAAGATTCAGTTCCCAGGCGTCGCAATAACCCTTCTTATTGAAAATTCACTCCTTGAGCTTGGACACCTCGATATTCGACATCTCCAATCGACCTGCATCGACAACAGCTAATGTGTCAGTTCCCAGGCGTCGCAATAGTCCTTATTGAAAATTCACTCGTAGAGCTTGGAAAACGCGATATTCGACACTTCCAATCGATCTGCATCGACAACAGCTTAAGATTCAGTTCCCAGGCGACGCAATAGTCCTTATTATCAAAAATACACCCGTATAGAATGGAAAATGCGATATTCGACATTTCCAATCGATCTGCATCGACAACAGCTAAAGATTCAGTTCCCAGGCGTCGCAATAGTCCTTCTTATTGAAAATTCGCTCTAGAGCTTGAAGAACGCGATATTCGACATTTCCAATCGATCTGCATCATCAACAGCTAATGATTCAGTTCCCAGGCGTCGCAATAGTCCTTATTGAAAATTCACTCATAGAGCTTGGAAAACGCGATATTCGACATTTCCAATCGATCTGCATCAACAACAGCTACAGATTCAGTTCCCAGGCGTCGCAATAGTGATTATTGAAAATTCACTCGTACTGCTTGGAAAACGCGATATTCGACATTTCCAATCGATCTGTATCGACAACAGCTAAAGATTCAGTTCCCAGGCGTCGCAATAGTCCTTCTTATTGAAAATTCGCTCTAGAGCTTGAAGAACGCGATATTTGACATTTCCAATCGATCTGCATCATCAACAGCTAATGATTCAGTTCCCAGGCGTCGCAATAGTGATTATTGAAAATTCACTCGTACAGCTTGGAAAACGCGATATTCGACATTTCCAATCGATCTGCATCGACAACAGCTAAAGATTCAGTTCCCAGGCGTCGCAATAGCCCTTCTTATTGAAAATTCACTCGTTGAGCTTGGAAACCTCGATATTCGACATCTCCAATCGGCCTGCATCGACAACAGCTAGTGATTCAGTTCCCAGGCGTCGCAATAGTCTTTATTATCAAAAATACACCCGTATAGAATGGAAAATGCGATATTCGACATTTCCAATCGTTCTGCATCGAAAACAGCTAAAGATTCAGTTCCCAGGCGTCGCAATAACCCTTCTTATTGAAAATTCACTCGTTGAGCTTGGAAACCTCGATATTCGACATCTCCAATCGACCTGCATCGACAACAGCTAATGTGTCAGTTCCCAGGCGTCGCAATAGTCCTTATTGAAAATTCACTCGTAGAGCTTGGAAAACGCGATATTCGACACTTCCAAACGATCTGCATCGACAACAGCTTAAGATTCAGTTCCCAGGCGACGCAATAGTCCTTATTATCAAAAATACACCCGTATAGAATGGAAAATGCGATATACGACATTTCCAATCGATCTGCATCATCAACAGCTAAAGATTCAGTTCCCTGGCGTCGCAATAGCCCTTCTTATTGAAAATTCACTCGTTGAGCTTGGAAACCTCGATATTCGACATCTCCAATCGACCTGCATCGACAACAGCTAGTGATACAGTGGATATGTATCGACAACAGCTTAAGATTCAGTCGTTCTGCATCGACAACAGCTAAAGATTCAGTTCCGAGGCGTCGCAATAGTCCTTTGTTGCGGATTCACCATTAGGGAGGGCGCTCGTTAGCTTCGCGCCTAGCGCTGTTCCGTGGCGTCAAGCGCGAGCGTTCTCCCCCACTTATCTCTTCTCGCTCCTTGCCCCGCGCATCGGTATAAATACCGTTGCGCGGGCATACAAATCGTCGGTTATAGTAATATTCAATAAGAGATAAGAGGTTTTAAGAGAGATTTGCGATTTCGGGTTCAAACGATTTACAACCGTTTAAACTGTTGATAAAGATAAGGAGCTAAAAGGTCGTGCGGAGAAACTGTTCACTTTATACATTATTAGTTACTAGTACTTATTTATTTCTGCGTTTTATTGTACATTACTTGTTCTTGTGCGGTGACTGTAAAATATATGTGATTCGTGCTACTTGTGAATTGTGCCTTTTTATAAATAAACCGAATCCGTTGACTAAATTAACATCTTAAGCAGCTATCCGAAACATTGGTCCTTCGAGCCGGATAGCTTAACGGACGGAATAGTTAAAGGGGATTAAATTTCAACTAATTAATCCAGTTAAGCTAATTACATTACCGGCTACAGTGCGCGAAAAACGGTCGCCGCAAGACAATAATAACCGGGGTCGAACACGGTCGAACACGGTACGAATTACTTTCTACATTTTTTTTCGGTAACTCGACCTCGCCTTCAAACTAAGTACGGTTACTTGTTGTTAACGTTCAAATTACCATGGAGAAATACGTTAACAAGCAACTTTCGCTTTACCAGCGAATTTCCAACACCGTGACAAATATGAAAAAGCTTGGAGCCGCTAAGATCACGGATGGAGTAGTAACGTCGCGGCTCGAACTACTGGAGAAAAATTGGACCACCTTCACCGAGGGTCACGACCAGCTATTAGACATTGTGACCCCCGAGTACGCTACTTGGCCATATTTTGTCACGGATCACCTAGCTTTGTGTGAAGAAGCGTATCTGGTTAACAAGGCCGCATTACTGGACCTCCGCAAACCGCTGGAGCAGCCGCCGACCGCTCCGATCGCCAACCCTCCGCAGCGTTCGCTTCCACGAATCGACGTGCCCCGGTTTTCCGGGGACTACAGGGAGTGGGCAAGTTATCGTGACCTGTTCACGTCACTCGTCATAGACAATAAGCAACTCTCCGCGGTGGAAAAATTCCACCATCTAAAAATAAGTTTGTCTGGCGAGCCCGCTCAATTAATCCAAAATATACGCCTCACAGAGGCCAACTTCGCTGGAGCGTGGAAGATTATCGCGGCGCGATATGAGAACCTGCGGATCTTGATACAATCGCATCTCACGGCTCTTTCCTCATTGCCGTCCATGAGGAAGGAGTCGGCAAGCTGCCTGAAACCTCTTCTGAACGGCACGCTGGACGCCGTTCAGTCACTGGAAGCTCTTGGCCGGCCAGTCGAGCACTGGGATGACTGGTTGGTCTTCGGGCTTGTGCAAAAGTTGGACTCGAAGACAAGATTGGCGTGGGAGTCTTCAATCGGTGCCACTACGGATCCGCCTTCGTTCGAACAATTACAGCTGTTCCTCACAGGACACCTGCGTGCCTTGGAAGCAGTCGAAGAAGCTGTCTCGGATGCTGCAGTTTCGCCTTCCTCCGGGTCATCTCTAAAAAATAATACAAGATCAGCAAAATTCAAGACGCACACCGCATCGGTCACCGAAGAAAGACGTGCGAAGTGCCCGCTGTGCTTCAGCCAACACTTCGTATTGTTCTGTG
Organism: Nomada ferruginata; assembly: GCA_963583965.1. NCBI lineage: Eukaryota > Metazoa > Arthropoda > Insecta > Hymenoptera > Apidae > Nomada > Nomada ferruginata. The sequence goes on from OY757218.1 coordinate 5,984,890, forward strand.
CTAAGTTCAAAGGGATGTCCCCGCTCGAGAGGAAGAAATTAGCCGCGGACAAAAACTTGTGCTTCAACTGCTTCGGAAGTCACCATTCTAGTTCGTGCAAATCCACAAAGCGCTGCCAACTGTGCGTAGGTAAGCACCATACAATGTTACATGTAAAATCGGAGCAGGAATCTTCGCGACAGGTCTCTCCACAAGGTTGCGTGGAGGACTCAAGGACCTCGCACTGTGCGCGAGCCTCCTGGTCGAATACTCAATCGAGTTCGGTCATTTTTCTTGCGACCGCGAAAATTCTGGTAAGGTCAAGTCGGGGCGAGAAAACTGCTGTGAGAGCCTTGATTGACCCCTGTTCCGAAGTCTCACTCGTTTCCGAGAGGTTGGTGCAATCCATGAAGCTCGAACGAAGTTCCGCGCGGTTTCCAATACTCGGTGTAGGCTCGACGGGAGCTTACACGAGGGGAAGTGTGACGCTCACATTCTCCTCTACTCGTGAACTTTCGAAGCCCCTTTCCACTACGGCTTACGTGCTGCCGCGACTGTCTTCTTATTCCCCCACTCGAACCTCTAACGCTTCGCTGTCTCTCGCTCACTTGCGGGATTTGGAATTAGCCGATCCCGACTTTCACTCGGCAGAGAGAGTGGACATTATTTTAGGAGCTGATGTTTACTCGGAAATAATTCTTGAAGGCCTCCGGAAGGGTCCTCCCAACAGTCCGGTGGCTCAATGTACTTCTCTTGGTTGGATTCTCACTGGGCATTGCAACTCCACTTCATACTCGAACCCTTCACGACGTGAAGCGGCTACTTTGCAATGCGTTACTCGCGATACAGATTTATCTGAATCACTACAACGCTTCTGGGTACTGGAGGAGGTAGCCAATCCTCCCCGTACATTTACTTCGGCGGAGAGTGAGTGCGAACAGCACTTCTGCTCCACACACTCCCGCGACACCACTGGACGATATCAGGTGCGTCTTCCCTTCGCTTCTTCTCCGGCCCAATTGGGCAACTCGCTTGACACCGCATCGGTGTTACTACACAAACTCGAAGCGCGATTGAAGGGTAAGCCGGCACTGAAATCCTTATACGATTCCTTTTTGGAAGAATATCTTCAATTGGGGCACATGGAACCCGTTCCAGCGGATTCCAAATCTTCTCGGGCGGCATACTACTTGCCGCATCACGGCGTGCTGCGCGATGCTAGCACAACCACGCGACTTAGGGTTGTTTTTAATGCTTCTCAGAAAACAAGGTCCGGTGTATCACTTAACAACTTGCTTCATACTGGCCCTAATCTACTACCGGAAATATTTACCATTTTGCTACGATGGCGAAAACATGCCGTAGTTTTCTCGGCCGACGTCCAAAAGATGTATCGGCAAATCCGACTTGCTCCAGAGGATTGTGATTTTCAACGCATTCTATGGCGGCAATATCCTGGAGAAGCTCCACGTCACTTTCGACTGCTTACAGTCACCTATGGGATGTCCTGCGCCCCGTACCTCGCTGTTCGCACAGTGCAGCAGCTGTGCAAGGACGAACAGCATGTTTTTCCTTTGGCTGCCGCGTGTGCATCCAATGACGTCTATGTTGATGACGTCATATCTGGAGCAGATTCCATCTCGAAGGCTCTTGCTTTACAACGAGAGCTGTTACTGTTGTTCAAGGCGGGCGGTTTCACCTTGCACAAATGGACGTCCAATAAAAGGGAATTACTGGAAGCACTTCCTTCCGACGCTCGTAAGGAAAACCCTGAGCTTGCCTGCAATCTCGATAACGTTTCCACTCTTCTCGGCCTTCGTTGGCACTCGGCACAGGATACGTTTCACTTCTCGTTTGAGCCACGCAAAAAGGAATCACCGGTAACGAAACGTATGGTTTTTAGGGAAGTGGCGAGTCTCTACGACCCACTAGGGTTTCTCGCTCCAGTGATTATTACTGCCAAAATCTTCATGCAGTCATTATGGCTGCTAAAACTTTCATGGGATGAACCGCTCCCCCCTTCACAAGCACACTTTTGGCAGAATTACTATGAGCAACTACGCCCACTTTCCTCCTTGAGAATTCCTCGTTGGTTATTCAACCGTACTGACAATAACAGGTTAGAGCTTCATGGTTTTGCTGACGCTTCAGAGAGAGCATACGCTGCTGTTATTTACTTGCGCTCCTCTCACTCAAATGCAATGCCTTTTGTTTCACTCGTTGCTTCAAAAACGCGAGTCGCTCCTTTGAAGCAGGTTTCTGTGCCTCGGCTTGAACTTTGCGCTGCATCACTTCTAACACGATTGACTCTCGGTGTTAGAAACAACTTGAATTTGGAAAATTGCTCCACTAATTTATGGTCGGATTCCACGGTAGTGCTGAGTTGGCTGCAAGGTCACTCCTCGAGATGGAAGACGTTCGTGGCAAACCGGGTGTCCGATATTCAAACGTCACTTCCAGACGCCTCGTGGCGACACATAAAATCTTCTTTAAACCCCGCTGACGTGGCATCTCGAGGGATGGCAAGCCACGCACTGCGTGACCATTCGCTTTGGTGGAAGGGTCCTCCCTTCCTTTCCTTGAGGTCATATGATTATGATCATCACTCGGTTCATAATTTTACTACGGACCAGGAGGTTCGCACCACGAGAATGACCTGTCTCACAACCACTACTAACTGCTCGTTTTTTGAGAATCTTGCCGGCAAGCATTCAACACTCGATAGATTACTGCGCACGGTTGGCTGGTGCTTCCGATTTTGCCGAACAGCGAGGGACAGAAACACAAACGCGCAAGTATCGCATCGTCTTTCGGTAAATGAAATAAATAACGCTTTACTTGCCTGTCTCCGATGCTTCCAAAGGGCAACCTTCACCACGGAACTGAAAATACTGCAAGATGGCGGCCAGATTACTCGTGGACCGACATCCAGGCTGGCGCCATTCATGGATGGCGATGGCGTGCTGAGGGTGGGGGGTCGTTTGAAGCACTCTCTTCTCGATGAATGGCAAAAGCATCCTGCGATACTTCCTGCCAAGGCACACTTTACGACGCTCGTCATCCGGGAGGCACACCTCCGGGTACTTCACGGCGGAACTCAGCTAACATTGGCAACTCTACGCCGAAAATACTGGATATTGGCGGGACGTCGCGCGGTGCGCCGCGTGATTGCTGCGTGTACAGTCTGTTGTCGCTGGCGCGCCCAAGCGGCGCATCAGCGAATGGGTAATCTCCCCTCTCCCCGCGCGCAGCCCTCTCGCCCATTTACACACACTGGAGTTGACTATGCTGGGCCCTTTGCTACAAAACTGGCTGCCGGTAGAGGTCACGCACCAAGAAAATCGTATGTCGCTGTTTTCGTCTGTTTAGCGACCAGGGCCGTGCACCTCGAGCTTGTCTCCGACGCTTCCACCGCTGCCTTTCTCGCCGCTTTCCGGCGTTTCATCTCTCGACGGGGGAGCTGCACAACAATTTATAGCGACCAGGGGACGAACTTCGTCGGCGCCAGCAAGGAGCTACGAAAGCTGTTCCAAGCAGCACTGCTGGACTGGAAGGATGTCGCTTTCCAACTCTCGCGAGAGGGGACATCGTGGCGTTTCAACCCTCCAGGAGCTCCTCATTTCGGCGGCGTATGGGAGGCTGCCGTCAAATCGCTTAAATTCCACTTGCGCCGAGTCGCGGGCGGTACCCCGTTAACATTCGAGGAAACTGCGACCCTGCTTACACAGATAGAGGCCTGCCTCAATTCGCGACCGATAGCTGCTCTTACAGACGATCCGGATTCTATCGACGCGCTCACTCCGGCACATTTTTTGATCGGCGCTCCTTTGAAATCCTTACCCGAACCGTCCCTATCCACCGTGAAAATCTCTCCATTGCGACGGTGGCACCTGATTCAACAGATGCGGGACCACTTTTGGGCAAGATGGTCGTCCGAGTACTTGCACCAGCTGCAGGCGCGCAGCAAATGGCGGACGACGCAGCCGAATTTGGAAATTGGGGACTTGTGCCTCATCAAAAACGAACTGACGCCCCCGTCTCAGTGGCCACTCGGACGGATCGCCGCCACCTTCAAGGGCGACGATCAACAGGTGCGCGTCGTTTCGGTCAAGACTGCGACGACTACGTTGACGAGGCCGATCACGAAAATCTGCTTGCTTCCTCCAGCCACGGAGGAAGATTAGCCTCGCATCACTTTCCTTTCTTCTTCCCTTCCTGTCTTCTGTGTTGCTATTCGACCTTTACACTTCACTCACAGACCTTTCGACGTTAAACATGCGACTTCACGGAACCTTGGCGATTCTTTGTTTTCAATTGCGCCATGCAACGCATGCCGCGGCGGGCGGAATGTTGCGGATTCACCATTAGGGAGGGCGCTCGTTAGCTTCGCGCCTAGCGCTGTTCCGTGGCGTCAAGCGCGAGCGTTCTCCCCCACTTATCTCTTCTCGCTCCTTGCCCCGCGCATCGGTATAAATACCGTTGCGCGGGCATACAAATCGTCGGTTATAGTAATATTCAATAAGAGATAAGAGGTTTTAAGAGAGATTTGCGATTTCGGGTTCAAACGATTTACAACCGTTTAAACTGTTGATAAAGATAAGGAGCTAAAAGGTCGTGCGGAGAAACTGTTCACTTTATACATTATTAGTTACTAGTACTTATTTATTTCTGCGTTTTATTGTACATTACTTGTTCTTGTGCGGTGACTGTAAAATATATGTGATTCGTGCTACTTGTGAATTGTGCCTTTTTATAAATAAACCGAATCCGTTGACTAAATTAACATCTTAAGCAGCTATCCGAAACATCCTTCTTATTGAAAATTCGCTCGTAGAGCTTGAATAACGCGATATTCGACATTTCCAATCGAACTTCATCGACAACAGCCAAAGATTCAGTTCCCAGGCGTCGCAATAGTGTTATTGAAAATTCACTCGTACAGCTTGGCAAACGCGATATTCGACATTTCCAATCGATCTGCATCAACAACAGCTACAGATTCAGTTCCCAGGCGTCGCAATAGTGATTATTGAAAATTCACTCGTACAGCTTGGAAAACGCGATATTCGACATTTCCAATCGATCTGCATCGACAACAGCTAAAGATTCAGTTCCCAGGCGTCGCAATAGTCCTTCTTATTGAAAATTCGCTCTAGAGCTTGAAAAACGCGATATTCGACATTTCCAATCGCTCTGCATCGACAACAGCTAAAGATTCAGTTCCCAGGCGTCGCAATAGCCCTTCTTATTGAAAATTCGCTCTAGAGCTTGAAAAACGCGATATTCGACATTTCCAATCGATCTGCATCGACTACAGCTAAAGATTCAGTTCCCAGGCGTCGCAATAACCCTTCTTATTGAAAATTCACTCGTTGAGCTTGGAAACCTCGATATTCGACATCTCCAATCGACCTGCATCGACAACAGCTAATGTGTCAGTTCCCAGGCGTCGCAATAGTCCTTATTGAAAATTCACTCGTAGAGCTTGGAAAACGCGATATTCGACATTTCCAATCGATCTGCATCAACAACAGCTACAGATTCAGTTCCCAGGCGTCGCAATAGTGATTATTGAAAATTCACTCGTACAGCTTGGAAAACGCGATATACGACATTTCCAATCGATCTGCATCGACAACAGCTAAAGATTCAGTTCCCAGGCGTCGCAATAGTCCTTCTTATTGAAAATTCGCTCTAGAGCTTGAAAAACGCGATATTCGACACTTCCAACCGATCTGCATCGACAACAGCTTAAGATTCAGTTCCCAGGCGACGCAATAGTCCTTATTATCAAAAATACACCCGTATAGAATGGAAAATGCGATATTCGACATTTCCAATCGTTCTGCATCGACAACAGCTAAAGATTCAGTTCCCAGGCGTCGCAATAACCCTTCTTATTGAAAATTCACTCCTTGAGCTTGGACACCTCGATATTCGACATCTCCAATCGACCTGCATCGACAACAGCTAATGTGTCAGTTCCCAGGCGTCGCAATAGTCCTTATTGAAAATTCACTCGTAGAGCTTGGAAAACGCGATATTCGACACTTCCAATCGATCTGCATCGACAACAGCTTAAGATTCAGTTCCCAGGCGACGCAATAGTCCTTATTATCAAAAATACACCCGTATAGAATGGAAAATGCGATATTCGACATTTCCAATCGATCTGCATCGACAACAGCTAAAGATTCAGTTCCCAGGCGTCGCAATAGTCCTTCTTATTGAAAATTCGCTCTAGAGCTTGAAGAACGCGATATTCGACATTTCCAATCGATCTGCATCATCAACAGCTAATGATTCAGTTCCCAGGCGTCGCAATAGTCCTTATTGAAAATTCACTCATAGAGCTTGGAAAACGCGATATTCGACATTTCCAATCGATCTGCATCAACAACAGCTACAGATTCAGTTCCCAGGCGTCGCAATAGTGATTATTGAAAATTCACTCGTACAGCTTGGAAAACGCGATATTCGACATTTCCAATCGATCTGCATCGACAACAGCTAAAGATTCAGTTCCCAGGCGTCGCAATAGTCCTTCTTATTGAAAATTCGCTCTAGAGCTTGAAGAACGCGATATTCGACATTTCCAATCGATCTGCATCATCAACAGCTAATGATTCAGTTCCCAGGCGTCGCAATAGTGATTATTGAAAATTCACTCGTACAGCTTGGAAAACGCGATATTCGACATTTCCAATCGATCTGCATCGACAACAGCTAAAGATTCAGTTCCCAGGCGTCGCAATAGCCCTTCTTATTGAAAATTCACTCGTTGAGCTTGGAAACCTCGATATTCGACATCTCCAATCGGCCTGCATCGACAACAGCTAGTGATTCAGTTCCCAGGCGTCGCAATAGTCTTTATTATCAAAAATACACCCGTATAGAATGGAAAATGCGATATTCGACATTTCCAATCGTTCTGCATCGACAACAGCTAAAGATTCAGTTCCCAGGCGTCGCAATAACCCTTCTTATTGAAAATTCACTCGTTGAGCTTGGAAACCTCGATATTCGACATCTCCAATCGACCTGCATCGACAACAGCTAATGTGTCAGTTCCCAGGCGTCGCAATAGTCCTTATTGAAAATTCACTCGTAGAGCTTGGAAAACGCGATATTCGACACTTCCAATCGATCTGCATCGACAACAGCTTAAGATTCAGTTCCCAGGCGACGCAATAGTCCTTATTATCAAAAATACACCCGTATAGAATGGAAAATGCGATATACGACATTTCCAATCGATCTGCATCATCAACAGCTAAAGATTCAGTTCCCTGGCGTCGCAATAGCCCTTCTTATTGAAAATTCACTCGTTGAGCTTGGAAACCTCGATATTCGACATCTCCAATCGACCTGCATCGACAACAGCTAGTGATACAGTGGATCTGCATCGACAACAGCTTAAGATTCAGTCGTTCTGCATCGACAACAGCTAAAGATTCAGTTCCGAGGCGTCGCAATAGTCCTTCTTATTGAAAATTCGCTCGTAGAGCTTGAATAACGCGATATTCGACATTTCCAATCGAACTGCATCGACAACAGCCAAAGATACAGTTCCCAGGCGTCGCAATAGTCCTTATTGAGAATTCACTCATAGAGCTTGGAAAACGCGATATTCGACATTTCCAATCGATCTGCAACAACAACAGCTAAAGATTCAGTTCCCAGGTGTCGCAATAGTGTTATTGAAAATTCACTCGTACAGCTTGGCAAACGCGATATTCGACATTTTCAATCGATCTGCATCAACAACAGCTACAGATTCAGTTCCCAGGCGTCGCAATAGTGACTATTGAAAAATCACTCGTACAGCTTGGAAAACGCGATATTCGACATTTCCAATCGATCTGCATCGACAACAGCTAAAGATTCAGTCCCGAGGCGTCGCAATAGTCCTTCTTATTGAAAATTCGCTCGTAGAGCTTGAATAACGCGATATTCGACATTTCCAATCGAACTGCATCGACAACAGCCAAAGATACAGTTCCCAGGCGTCGCAATAGGCCTTATTGAGAATTCACTCATAGAGCTTGGAAAACGCGATATTCGACATTTCCAATCGATCTGCATCATCAACAGCTAAAGATTCAGTTCCCAGGCGTCGCAATAGTCCTTCTTATTGAAAATTCGCTCGTAGAGCTTGAAAAACGCGATATTCGACATTTCCAATCGAACTGCATCGACAAGAGCCAAAGATACAGTTCCCAGGCGTCGCAATAGTCTTCATTATCAAAAATACACCCGTATAGCATGGAAAATGCGATATTCGACATTTCCAATCGATCTGCATCAACAACAGCTAAAGATTCAGTTCCCAGGCGTCGCAATAGTGATTATTGAAAATTCACTCGTACAGCTTGGAAAACGCGATATTCGACATTTCCAATCGATCTGCATCGACAACAGCTAAAGATTCAGTTCCCAGGCGTCGCAATAACCCTTCTTATTGAAAATTCACTCGTTGAGCTTGGAAACCTCGATATTCGACATCTCCAATCGACCTGCATCGACAACAGCTAATGTGTCAGTTCCCAGGCGTCGCAATAGTCCTTATTGAAAATTCACTCGTAGAGCTTGGAAAACGCGATATTCGACACTTCCAATCGATCTGCATCGACAACAGCTTAAGATTCAGTTCCCAGGCGACGCAATAGTCCTTATTATCAAAAATACACCCGTATAGAATGGAAAATGCGATATTCGACATTTCCAATCGTTCTGCATCGACAACAGCTAAAGATTCAGTTCCCAGGCGTCGCAATAACCCTTCTTATTGAAAATTCACTCGTTGAGCTTGGAAACCTCGATATTCGACATCTCCAATCGACCTGCATCGACAACAGCTAATGTGTCAGTTCCCAGGCGTCGCAATAGTCCTTATTGAAAATTCACTCGTAGAGCTTGGAAAACGCGATATACGACACTTCCAATCGATCTGCATCGACAACAGCTTAAGATTCAGTTCCCAGGCGACGCAATAGTCCTTATTATCAAAAATACACCCGTATAGAATGGAAAATGCGATATTCGACATTTCCAATCTATCTGCATCATCAACAGCTAAAGATTCAGTTCCCTGGCGTCGCAATAGCCCTTCTTATTGAAAATTCACTCGTTGAGCTTGGAAACCTCGATATTCGACATCTCCAATCGACCTGCATCGACAACAGCTAGTGATACAGTGGATCTGCATCGACAACAGCTTAAGATTCAGTCGTTCTGCATCGACAACAGCTAAAGATTTAGTTCCGAGGCGTCGCAATAGTCCTTCTTATTGAAAATTCGCTCGTAGAGCTTGAATAACGCGATATTCGACATTTCCAATCGAACTGCATCGACAACAGCCAAAGATTCAGTTCCCAGGCGTCGCAATAGTGTTATTGAAAATTCACTCGTACAGCTTGGCAAACGCGATATTCGACATTTCCAATCGATCTGCATCAACAACAGCTACAGATTCAGTTCCCAGGCGTCGCAATAGTGATTATTGAAAATTCACTCGTACAGCTTGGAAAACGCGATATTCGACATTTCCAATCGAACTGCATCGACAACAGCCAAAGATACAGTTCCCAGGCGTCGCAATAGTCTTCATTATCAAAAATACACCCGTATAGCATGGAAAATGCGATATTCGACATTTCCAATCGTTCTGCATCGACAACAGCTAAAGCTTCAGTTCCGAGGCGTTGCAATAGTCCTTCTTATTGAAAATTCGCTCGTAGAGCTTGAATAACGCGATATTCGACATTTCCAATCGAACTGCATCGACAACAGCCAAAGATACAGTTCCCAGGCGTCGCAATAGTGATTATTGAAAATTCACTCGTACAGCTTGAAGAACGCGATATTCGACATTTCCAATCGATCTGCATCATCAACAGCTAATGATTCAGTTCCCTGGCGTCGCAATAGCCCTTCTTATTGAAAATTCACTCGTTGAGCTTGGAAACCTCGATATTCGACATTTCCAGTCGATCTGCATCGACAACAGCTAAAGATTCAGTTCCCAGGCGTCGGAATAGTGATTATTGAAAATTCACTCGTACAGCTTGGCAAACGCGATTTTCGACATTTCCAATCGATCTGCATCAACAACAGCTAAAGATTCAGTTCCCAGGCGTCGCAATAGTGATTATTGAAAATTCACTCGTACAGCTTGGAAAACGCGATATTCGACATTTCCAATCGATCTGCATCGACAACAGCTAAAGATTCAGTTCCCAGGCGTCGCAATAACCCTTCTTATTGAAAATTCACTCGTTGAGCTTGGAAACCTCGATATCCGACATCTCCAATCGACCTGCATCGACAACAGCTAATGTGTCAGTTCCCAGGCGTCGCAATAGTCTTTATTATCAAAAATACACCCGTATAGAATGGAAAATGCGATATTCGACATTTCCAATCGTTCTGCATCGACAACAGCTAAAGATTCAGTTCCCAGGCGTCGCAATAACCCTTCTTATTGAAAATTCACTCGTTGAGCTTGGAAACCTCGATATTCGACATCTCCAATCGACCTGCATCGACAACAGCTAATGTGTCAGTTCCCAGGCGTCGCAATAGTCCTTATTGAAAATTCACTCGTAGAGCTTGGTAAACGCGATATTCGACACTTCCAATCGATCTGCATCGACAACAGCTTAAGATTCAGTTCCCAGGCGACGCAATAGTCCTTATTATCAAAAATACACCCGTATAGAATGGAAAATGCGATATTCGACATTTCCAATCGTTCTGCATCGACAACAGCTAAAGATTCAGTTCCCAGGCGTCGCAATAACCCTTCTTATTGAAAATTCACTCGTTGAGCTTGGAAACCTCGATATTCGACATCTCCAATCGGCCTGCATCGACAACAGCTAGTGATTCAGTTCCCAGGCGTCGCAATAGTCTTTATTATCAAAAATACACCCGTATAGAATGGAAAATGCGATATTCGACATTTCCAATCGTTCTGCATCGACAACAGCTAAAGATTCAGTTCCCAGGCGTCGCAATAACCCTTCTTATTGAAAATTCACTCGTTGAGCTTGGAAACCTCGATATTCGACATCTCCAATCGACCTGCATCGACAACAGCTAATGTGTCAGTTCCCAGGCGTCGCAATAGTCCTTATTGAAAATTCACTCGTAGAGCTTGGTAAACGCGATATTCGACACTTCCAATCGATCTGCATCGACAACAGCTTAAGATTCAGTTCCCAGGCGACGCAATAGTCCTTATTATCAAAAATACACCCGTATAGAATGGAAAATGCGATATTCGACATTTCCAATCGTTCTGCATCGACAACAGCTAAAGATTCAGTTCCCAGGCGTCGCAATAACCCTTCTTATTGAAAATTCACTCGTTGAGCTTGGAAACCTCGATATTCGACATCTCCAATCGGCCTGCATCGACAACAGCTAGTGATTCAGTTCCCAGGCGTCGCAATAGTCTTTATTATCAAAAATACACCCGTATAGAATGGAAAATGCGATATTCGACATTTCCAATCGTTCTGCATCGACAACAGCTAAAGATTCAGTTCCCAGGCGTCGCAATAACCCTTCTTATTGAAAATTCACTCGTTGAGCTTGGAAACCTCGATATTCGACATCTCCAATCGACCTGCATCGACAACAGCTAATGTGTCAGTTCCCAGGCGTCGCAATAGTCCTTATTGAAAATTCACTCGTAGAGCTTGGAAAACGCGATATTCGACACTTCCAATCGATCTGCATCGACAACAGCTTAAGATTCAGTTCCCAGGCGACGCAATAGTCCTTATTATCAAAAATACACCCGTATAGAATGGAAAATGCGATATACGACATTTCCAATCGATCTGCATCATCAACAGCTAAAGATTCAGTTCCCTGGCGTCGCAATAGCCCTTCTTATTGAAAATTCACTCGTTGAGCTTGGAAACCTCGATATCCGACATCTCCAATCGACCTGCATCGACAACAGCTAATGTGTCAGTTCCCAGGCGTCGCAATAGTCCTTATTGAAAATTCACTCGTAGAGCTTGGTAAACGCGATATTCGACACTTCCAATCGATCTGCATCGACAACAGCTTAAGATTCAGTTCCCAGGCGACGCAATAGTCCTTATTATCAAAAATACACCCGTATAGAATGGAAAATGCGATATTCGACATTTCCAATCGTTCTGCATCGACAACAGCTAAAGATTCAGTTCCCAGGCGTCGCAATAACCCTTCTTATTGAAAATTCACTCGTTGAGCTTGGAAACCTCGATATTCGACATCTCCAATCGGCCTGCATCGACAACAGCTAGTGATTCAGTTCTCAGGCGTCGCAATAGTCTTTATTATCAAAAATACACCCGTATAGAATGGAAAACGCGATATTCGACATTTCCAATCGATCTGCATCATCAACAGCTAAAGATTCAGTTCCCTGGCGTCGCAATAGCCCTTCTTATTGAAAATTCACTCGTTGAGCTTGGAAACCTCGATATCCGACATCTCCAATCGACCTGCATCGACAACAGCTAATGTGTCAGTTCCCAGGCGTCGCAATAGTCCTTATTGAAAATTCACTCGTAGAGCTTGGTAAACGCGATATTCGACACTTCCAATCGATCTGCATCGACAACAGCTTAAGATTCAGTTCCCAGGCGACGCAATAGTCCTTATTATCAAAAATACACCCGTATAGAATGGAAAATGCGATATACGACATTTCCAATCGATCTGCATCATCAACAGCTAAAGATTCAGTTCCCTGGCGTCGCAATAGCCCTTCTTATTGAAAATTCACTCGTTGAGCTTGGAAACCTCGATATTCGACATCTCCAATCGACCTGCATCGACAACAGCTAGTGATACAGTGGATCTGCATCGACAACAGCTTAAGATTCAGTCGTTCTGCATCGACAACAGCTAAAGATTCAGTTCCGAGGCGTCGCAATAGTCCTTCTTATTGAAAATTCGCTCGTAGAGCTTGAATAACGCGATATTCGACATTTCCAATCGAACTGCATCGACAACAGCCAAAGATTCAGTTCCCAGGCGTCGCAATAGTGTTATTGAAAATTCACTCGTACAGCTTGGCAAACGCGATATTCGACATTTCCAATCGATCTGCATCAACAACAGCTACAGATTCAGTTCCCAGGCGTCGCAATAGTGATTATTGAAAATTCACTCGTACAGCTTGGAAAACGCGATATTCGACATTTCCAATCGATCTGCATCGACAACAGCTAAAGATTCAGTTCCCAGGCGTCGCAATAGTCCTTCTTATTGAAAATTCGCTCTAGAGCTTGAAAAACGCGATATTCGACATTTCCAATCGATCTGCATCGACAACAGCTAAAGATTCAGTTCCCAGGCGTCGCAATAGCCCTTCTTATTGAAAATTCACTCGTTGAGCTTGGAAACCTCGATATTCGACATCTCCAATCGACCTGCATCGACAACAGCTAGTGATACAGTTCCCAGGCGTCGCAATAGTCTTTATTATCAAAAATACACCCGTATAGCATGGAAAATGCGATATTCGACATTTCCAATCGTTCTGCATCGACAACAGCTAAAGATTCAGTTCCGAGGCGTCGCAATAGTGATTATTGAAAATTCACTCGTACAGCTTGGAAAACGCGATATTCGACATTTCCAATCGATCTGCATCGACAACAGCTAAAGATTCAGTTCCCAGGCGTCGCAATAACCCTTCTTATTGAAAATTCACTCGTTGAGCTTGGAAACCTCGATATTCGACATCTCCAATCGACCTGCATCGACAACAGCTAATGTGTCAGTTCCCAGGCGTCGCAATAGTCCTTATTGAAAATTCACTCGTAGAGCTTGGAAAACGCGATATTCGACACTTCCAATCGATCTGCATCGACAACAGCTAAAGATTCAGTTCCCAGGCGTCGCAATAACCCTTCTTATTGAAAATTCACTCGTTGAGCTTGGAAACCTCGATATTCGACATCTCCAATCGACCTGCATCGACAACAGCTAATGTGTCAGTTCCCAGGCGTCGCAATAGTCCTTATTATCAAAAATACACCCGTATAGAATGGAAAATGCGATATTCGACATTTCCAATCGTTCTGCATCGACAACAGCTAAAGATTCAGTTCCCAGGCGTCGCAATAACCCTTCTTATTGAAAATTCACTCGTTGAGCTTGGAAACCTCGATATTCGACATCTCCAATCGACCTGCATCGACAACAGCTAATGTGTCAGTTCCCAGGCGTCGCAATAGTCCTTATTGAAAATTCACTCGTAGAGCTTGGAAAACGCGATATTCGACACTTCCAATCGATCTGCATCGACAACAGCTTAAGATTCAGTTCCCAGGCGACGCAATAGTCCTTATTATCAAAAATACACCCGTATAGAATGGAAAATGCGATATTCGACATTTCCAATCTATCTGCATCATCAACAGCTAAAGATTCAGTTCCCTGGCGTCGCAATAGCCCTTCTTATTGAAAATTCACTCGTTGAGCTTGGAAACCTCGATATTCGACATCTCCAATCGACCTGCATCGACAACAGCTAGTGATACAGTGGATCTGCATCGACAACAGCTTAAGATTCAGTCGTTCTGCATCGACAACAGCTAAAGATTTAGTTCCGAGGCGTCGCAATAGTCCTTCTTATTGAAAATTCGCTCGTAGAGCTTGAATAACGCGATATTCGACATTTCCAATCGAACTGCATCGACAACAGCCAAAGATTCAGTTCCCAGGCGTCGCAATAGTGTTATTGAAAATTCACTCGTACAGCTTGGCAAACGCGATATTCGACATTTCCAATCGATCTGCATCAACAACAGCTACAGATTCAGTTCCCAGGCGTCGCAATAGTGATTATTGAAAATTCACTCGTACAGCTTGGAAAACGCGATATTCGACATTTCCAATCGAACTGCATCGACAACAGCCAAAGATACAGTTCCCAGGCGTCGCAATAGTCTTCATTATCAAAAATACACCCGTATAGCATGGAAAATGCGATATTCGACATTTCCAATCGTTCTGCATCGACAACAGCTAAAGCTTCAGTTCCGAGGCGTCGCAATAGTCCTTCTTATTGAAAATTCGCTCGTAGAGCTTGAATAACGCGATATTCGACATTTCCAATCGAACTGCATCGACAACAGCCAAAGATACAGTTCCCAGGCGTCGCAATAGTGATTATTGAAAATTCACTCGTACAGCTTGAAGAACGCGATATTCGACATTTCCAATCGATCTGCATCATCAACAGCTAATGATTCAGTTCCCTGGCGTCGCAATAGCCCTTCTTATTGAAAATTCACTCGTTGAGCTTGGAAACCTCGATATTCGACATTTCCAGTCGATCTGCATCGACAACAGCTAAAGATTCAGTTCCCAGGCGTCGGAATAGTGATTATTGAAAATTCACTCGTACAGCTTGGCAAACGCGATATTCGACATTTCCAATCGATCTGCATCAACAGCAGCTAAAGATTCAGTTCCCAGGCGTCGCAATAGTGATTATTGAAAATTCACTCGTACAGCTTGGAAAACGCGATATTCGACATTTCCAATCGATCTGCATCGACAACAGCTAAAGATTCAGTTCCCAGGCGTCGCAATAACCCTTCTTATTGAAAATTCACTCGTTGAGCTTGGAAACCTCGATATTCGACATCTCCAATCGACCTGCATCGACAACAGCTAATGTGTCAGTTCCCAGGCGTCGCAATAGTCCTTATTGAAAATTCACTCGTAGAGCTTGGAAAACGCGATATTCGACACTTCCAATCGATCTGCATCGACAACAGCTTAAGATTCAGTTCCCAGGCGACGCAATAGTCCTTATTATCAAAAATACACCCGTATAGAATGGAAAACGCGATATTCGACATTTCCAATCGATCTGCATCATCAACAGCTAAAGATTCAGTTCCCTGGCGTCGCAATAGCCCTTCTTATTGAAAATTCACTCGTTGAGCTTGGAAACCTCGATATCCGACATCTCCAATCGACCTGCATCGACAACAGCTAATGTGTCAGTTCCCAGGCGTCGCAATAGTCCTTATTGAAAATTCACTCGTAGAGCTTGGAAAACGCGATATTCGACACTTCCAATCGATCTGCATCGACAACAGCTTAAGATTCAGTTCCCAGGCGACGCAATAGTCCTTATTATCAAAAATACACCCGTATAGAATGGAAAATGCGATATTCGACATTTCCAATCGTTCTGCATCGACAACAGCTAAAGATTCAGTTCCCAGGCGTCGCAATAACCCTTCTTATTGAAAATTCACTCGTTGAGCTTGGAAACCTCGATATTCGACATCTCCAATCGGCCTGCATCGACAACAGCTAGTGATTCAGTTCCCAGGCGTCGCAATAGTCTTTATTATCAAAAATACACCCGTATAGAATGGAAAATGCGATATTCGACATTTCCAATCGTTCTGCATCGACAACAGCTAAAGATTCAGTTCCCAGGCGTCGCAATAACCCTTCTTATTGAAAATTCACTCGTTGAGCTTGGAAACCTCGATATTCGACATCTCCAATCGACCTGCATCGACAACAGCTAATGTGTCAGTTCCCAGGCGTCGCAATAGTCCTTATTGAAAATTCACTCGTAGAGCTTGGAAAACGCGATATTCGACACTTCCAATCGATCTGCATCGACAACAGCTAAAGATTCAGTTCCCAGGCGTCGCAATAACCCTTCTTATTGAAAATTCACTCGTTGAGCTTGGAAACCTCGATATTCGACATCTCCAATCGACCTGCATCGACAACAGCTAATGTGTCAGTTCCCAGGCGTCGCAATAGTCCTTATTATCAAAAATACACCCGTATAGAATGGAAAATGCGATATTCGACATTTCCAATCGTTCTGCATCGACAACAGCTAAAGATTCAGTTCCCAGGCGTCGCAATAACCCTTCTTATTGAAAATTCACTCGTTGAGCTTGGAAACCTCGATATTCGACATCTCCAATCGACCTGCATCGACAACAGCTAATGTGTCAGTTCCCAGGCGTCGCAATAGTCCTTATTGAAAATTCACTCGTAGAGCTTGGAAAACGCGATATTCGACACTTCCAATCGATCTGCATCGACAACAGCTTAAGATTCAGTTCCCAGGCGACGCAATAGTCCTTATTATCAAAAATACACCCGTATAGAATGGAAAATGCGATATTCGACATTTCCAATCTATCTGCATCATCAACAGCTAAAGATTCAGTTCCCTGGCGTCGCAATAGCCCTTCTTATTGAAAATTCACTCGTTGAGCTTGGAAACCTCGATATTCGACATCTCCAATCGACCTGCATCGACAACAGCTAGTGATACAGTGGATCTGCATCGACAACAGCTTAAGATTCAGTCGTTCTGCATCGACAACAGCTAAAGATTTAGTTCCGAGGCGTCGCAATAGTCCTTCTTATTGAAAATTCGCTCGTAGAGCTTGAATAACGCGATATTCGACATTTCCAATCGAACTGCATCGACAACAGCCAAAGATTCAGTTCCCAGGCGTCGCAATAGTGTTATTGAAAATTCACTCGTACAGCTTGGCAAACGCGATATTCGACATTTCCAATCGATCTGCATCAACAACAGCTACAGATTCAGTTCCCAGGCGTCGCAATAGTGATTATTGAAAATTCACTCGTACAGCTTGGAAAACGCGATATTCGACATTTCCAATCGAACTGCATCGACAACAGCCAAAGATACAGTTCCCAGGCGTCGCAATAGTCTTCATTATCAAAAATACACCCGTATAGCATGGAAAATGCGATATTCGACATTTCCAATCGTTCTGCATCGACAACAGCTAAAGCTTCAGTTCCGAGGCGTCGCAATAGTCCTTCTTATTGAAAATTCGCTCGTAGAGCTTGAATAACGCGATATTCGACATTTCCAATCGAACTGCATCGACAACAGCCAAAGATACAGTTCCCAGGCGTCGCAATAGTGATTATTGAAAATTCACTCGTACAGCTTGAAGAACGCGATATTCGACATTTCCAATCGATCTGCATCATCAACAGCTAATGATTCAGTTCCCTGGCGTCGCAATAGCCCTTCTTATTGAAAATTCACTCGTTGAGCTTGGAAACCTCGATATTCGACATTTCCAGTCGATCTGCATCGACAACAGCTAAAGATTCAGTTCCCAGGCGTCGGAATAGTGATTATTGAAAATTCACTCGTACAGCTTGGCAAACGCGATATTCGACATTTCCAATCGATCTGCATCAACAGCAGCTAAAGATTCAGTTCCCAGGCGTCGCAATAGTGATTATTGAAAATTCACTCGTACAGCTTGGAAAACGCGATATTCGACATTTCCAATCGATCTGCATCGACAACAGCTAAAGATTCAGTTCCCAGGCGTCGCAATAACCCTTCTTATTGAAAATTCACTCGTTGAGCTTGGAAACCTCGATATTCGACATCTCCAATCGACCTGCATCGACAACAGCTAATGTGTCAGTTCCCAGGCGTCGCAATAGTCCTTATTGAAAATTCACTCGTAGAGCTTGGAAAACGCGATATTCGACACTTCCAATCGATCTGCATCGACAACAGCTTAAGATTCAGTTCCCAGGCGACGCAATAGTCCTTATTATCAAAAATACACCCGTATAGAATGGAAAACGCGATATTCGACATTTCCAATCGATCTGCATCATCAACAGCTAAAGATTCAGTTCCCTGGCGTCGCAATAGCCCTTCTTATTGAAAATTCACTCGTTGAGCTTGGAAACCTCGATATCCGACATCTCCAATCGACCTGCATCGACAACAGCTAATGTGTCAGTTCCCAGGCGTCGCAATAGTCCTTATTGAAAATTCACTCGTAGAGCTTGGAAAACGCGATATTCGACACTTCCAATCGATCTGCATCGACAACAGCTTAAGATTCAGTTCCCAGGCGACGCAATAGTCCTTATTATCAAAAATACACCCGTATAGAATGGAAAATGCGATATTCGACATTTCCAATCGTTCTGCATCGACAACAGCTAAAGATTCAGTTCCCAGGCGTCGCAATAACCCTTCTTATTGAAAATTCACTCGTTGAGCTTGGAAACCTCGATATTCGACATCTCCAATCGGCCTGCATCGACAACAGCTAGTGATTCAGTTCCCAGGCGTCGCAATAGTCTTTATTATCAAAAATACACCCGTATAGAATGGAAAATGCGATATTCGACATTTCCAATCGTTCTGCATCGACAACAGCTAAAGATTCAGTTCCCAGGCGTCGCAATAACCCTTCTTATTGAAAATTCACTCGTTGAGCTTGGAAACCTCGATATTCGACATCTCCAATCGACCTGCATCGACAACAGCTAATGTGTCAGTTCCCAGGCGTCGCAATAGTCCTTATTGAAAATTCACTCGTAGAGCTTGGAAAACGCGATATTCGACACTTCCAATCGATCTGCATCGACAACAGCTTAAGATTCAGTTCCCAGGCGACGCAATAGTCCTTATTATCAAAAATACACCCGTATAGAATGGAAAACGCGATATTCGACATTTCCAATCGATCTGCATCATCAACAGCTAAAGATTCAGTTCCCTGGCGTCGCAATAGCCCTTCTTATTGAAAATTCACTCGTTGAGCTTGGAAACCTCGATATCCGACATCTCCAATCGACCTGCATCGACAACAGCTAATGTGTCAGTTCCCAGGCGTCGCAATAGTCCTTATTGAAAATTCACTCGTAGAGCTTGGAAAACGCGATATTCGACACTTCCAATCGATCTGCATCGACAACAGCTTAAGATTCAGTTCCCAGGCGACGCAATAGTCCTTATTATCAAAAATACACCCGTATAGAATGGAAAATGCGATATTCGACATTTCCAATCGTTCTGCATCGACAACAGCTAAAGATTCAGTTCCCAGGCGTCGCAATAACCCTTCTTATTGAAAATTCACTCGTTGAGCTTGGAAACCTCGATATTCGACATCTCCAATCGGCCTGCATCGACAACAGCTAGTGATTCAGTTCCCAGGCGTCGCAATAGTCTTTATTATCAAAAATACACCCGTATAGAATGGAAAATGCGATATTCGACATTTCCAATCGTTCTGCATCGACAACAGCTAAAGATTCAGTTCCCAGGCGTCGCAATAACCCTTCTTATTGAAAATTCACTCGTTGAGCTTGGAAACCTCGATATTCGACATCTCCAATCGACCTGCATCGACAACAGCTAATGTGTCAGTTCCCAGGCGTCGCAATAGTCCTTATTGAAAATTCACTCGTAGAGCTTGGAAAACGCGATATTCGACACTTCCAATCGATCTGCATCGACAACAGCTTAAGATTCAGTTCCCAGGCGACGCAATAGTCCTTATTATCGAAAATACACCCGTATAGAATGGAAAATGCGATATACGACATTTCCAATCGATCTGCATCATCAACAGCTAAAGATTCAGTTCCCTGGCGTCGCAATAGCCCTTCTTATTGAAAATTCACTCGTTGAGCTTGGAAACCTCGATATTCGACATCTCCAATCGACCTGCATCGACAACAGCTAGTGATACAGTGGATCTGCATCGACAACAGCTTAAGATTCAGTCTTTCTGCATCGACATCAGCTAAAGATTCAGTTCCGAGTCGTCGCAATAGTCCTTCTTATTGAAAATTCGCTCGTAGAGCTTGAATAACGCGATATTCGACATTTCCAATCGAACTGCATCGACAACAGCCAAAGATTCAGTTCCCAGGCGTCGCAATAGTGTTATTGAAAATTCACTCGTACAGCTTGGCAAACGCGATATTCGACATTTCCAATCGATCTGCATCAACAACAGCTACAGATTCAGTTCCCAGGCGTCGCAATAGTGATTATTGAAAATTCACTCGTACAGCTTGGAAAACGCGATATTCGACATTTCCAATCGATCTGCATCGACAACAGCTAAAGATTCAGTTCCCAGGCGTCGCAATAGTCCTTCTTATTGAAAATTCGCTCTAGAGCTTGAAAAACGCGATATTCGACATTTCCAATCGATCTGCATCGACAACAGCTAAATATTCAGTTCCCAGGCGTCGCAATAGCCCTTCTTATTGAAAATTCACTCGTTGAGCTTGGAAACCTCGATATTCGACATCTCCAATCGACCTGCATCGACAACAGCTAGTGATACAGTTCCAAGGCGTCGCAATAGTCTTTATTATCAAAAATACACCCGTATAGCATGGAAAATGCGATATTCGACATTTCCAATCGTTCTGCATCGACAACAGCTAAAGATTCAGTTCCGAGGCGTCGCAATAGTCCTTCTTATTGAAAATTCGCTCGTAGAGCTTGAATAACGCGATATTCGACATTTCCAATCGAACTGCATCGACAACAGCCAAAGATACAGTTCCCAGGCGTCGCAATAGTCCTTATTGAGAATTCACTCATAGAGCTTGGAAAACGCGATATTCGACACTTCCAATCGATCTGCATCGACAACAGCTTAAGATTCAGTTCCCAGGCGACGCAATAGTCCTTATTATCAAAAATACACCCGTATAGAATGGAAAATGCGATATTCGACATTTCCAATCGTTCTGCATCGACAACAGCTAAAGATTCAGTTCCCAGGCGTCGCAATAACCCTTCTTATTGAAAATTCACTCGTTGAGCTTGGAAACCTCGATATTCGACATCTCCAATCGGCCTGCATCGACAACAGCTAGTGATTCAGTTCCCAGGCGTCGCAATAGTCTTTATTATCAAAAATACACCCGTATAGAATGGAAAATGCGATATTCGACATTTCCAATCGTTCTGCATCGACAACAGCTAAAGATTCAGTTCCCAGGCGTCGCAATAACCCTTCTTATTGAAAATTCACTCGTTGAGCTTGGAAACCTCGATATTCGACATCTCCAATCGACCTGCATCGACAACAGCTAATGTGTCAGTTCCCAGGCGTCGCAATAGTCCTTATTGAAAATTCACTCGTAGAGCTTGGAAAACGCGATATTCGACACTTCCAATCGATCTGCATCGACAACAGCTTAAGATTCAGTTCCCAGGCGACGCAATAGTCCTTATTATCAAAAATACACCCGTATAGAATGGAAAATGCGATATACGACATTTCCAATCGATCTGCATCATCAACAGCTAAAGATTCAGTTCCCTGGCGTCGCAATAGCCCTTCTTATTGAAAATTCACTCGTTGAGCTTGGAAACCTCGATATTCGACATCTCCAATCGACCTGCATCGACAACAGCTAGTGATACAGTGGATCTGCATCGACAACAGCTTAAGATTCAGTCTTTCTGCATCGACATCAGCTAAAGATTCAGTTCCGAGTCGTCGCAATAGTCCTTCTTATTGAAAATTCGCTCGTAGAGCTTGAATAACGCGATATTCGACATTTCCAATCGAACTGCATCGACAACAGCCAAAGATTCAGTTCCCAGGCGTCGCAATAGTGTTATTGAAAATTCACTCGTACAGCTTGGCAAACGCGATATTCGACATTTCCAATCGATCTGCATCAACAACAGCTACAGATTCAGTTCCCAGGCGTCGCAATAGTGATTATTGAAAATTCACTCGTACAGCTTGGAAAACGCGATATTCGACATTTCCAATCGATCTGCATCGACAACAGCTAAAGATTCAGTTCCCAGGCGTCGCAATAGTCCTTCTTATTGAAAATTCGCTCTAGAGCTTGAAAAACGCGATATTCGACATTTCCAATCGATCTGCATCGACAACAGCTAAATATTCAGTTCCCAGGCGTCGCAATAGCCCTTCTTATTGAAAATTCACTCGTTGAGCTTGGAAACCTCGATATTCGACATCTCCAATCGACCTGCATCGACAACAGCTAGTGATACAGTTCCCAGGCGTCGCAATAGTCTTTATTATCAAAAATACACCCGTATAGCATGGAAAATGCGATATTCGACATTTCCAATCGTTCTGCATCGACAACAGCTAAAGATTCAGTTCCGAGGCGTCGCAATAGTCCTTCTTATTGAAAATTCGCTCGTAGAGCTTGAATAACGCGATATTCGACATTTCCAATCGAACTGCATCGACAACAGCCAAAGATACAGTTCCCAGGCGTCGCAATAGTCCTTATTGAGAATTCACTCATAGAGCTTGGAAAACGCGATATTCGACACTTCCAATCGATCTGCATCGACAACAGCTTAAGATTCAGTTCCCAGGCGACGCAATAGTCCTTATTATCAAAAATACACCCGTATAGAATGGAAAATGCGATATTCGACATTTCCAATCGTTCTGCATCGACAACAGCTAAAGATTCAGTTCCCAGGCGTCGCAATAACCCTTCTTATTGAAAATTCACTCGTTGAGCTTGGAAACCTCGATATTCGACATCTCCAATCGACCTGCATCGACAACAGCTAATGTGTCAGTTCCCAGGCGTCGCAATAGTCCTTATTGAAAATTCACTCGTAGAGCTTGGAAAACGCGATATTCGACACTTCCAATCGATCTGCATCGACAACAGCTTAAGATTCAGTTCCCAGGTGACGCAATAGTCCTTATTATCAAAAATACACCCGTATAGAATGGAAAATGCGATATTCGACATTTCCAATCGATCTGCATCATCAACAGCTAAAGATTCAGTTCCCTGGCGTCGCAATAGCCCTTCTTATTGAAAATTCACTCGTTGAGCTTGGAAACCTCGATATTCGACATCTCCAATCGACCTGCATCGACAACAGCTAGTGATACAGTGGATCTGCATCGACAACAGCTTAAGATTCAGTCTTTCTGCATCGACATCAGCTAAAGATTCAGTTCCGAGGCGTCGCAATAGTCCTTCTTATTGAAAATTCGCTCGTAGAGCTTGAATAACGCGATATTCGACATTTCCAATCGAACTGCATCGACAACAGCCAAAGATTCAGTTCCCAGGCGTCGCAATAGTGTTATTGAAAATTCACTCGTACAGCTTGGCAAACGCGATATTCGACATTTCCAATCGATCTGCATCAACAACAGCTACAGATTCAGTTCCCAGGCGTCGCAATAGTGATTATTGAAAATTCACTCGTACAGCTTGGAAAACGCGATATTCGACATTTCCAATCGATCTGCATCGACAACAGCTAAAGATTCAGTTCCCAGGCGTCGCAATAGTCCTTCTTATTGAAAATTCGCTCTAAAGCTTGAAAAACGCGATATTCGACATTTCCAATCGATCTGCATCGACAACAGCTAAATATTCAGTTCCCAGGCGTCGCAATAGCCCTTCTTATTG
The DNA here is from genome assembly GCA_963583965.1 of Nomada ferruginata. Lineage (NCBI taxonomy): Eukaryota > Metazoa > Arthropoda > Insecta > Hymenoptera > Apidae > Nomada > Nomada ferruginata. Next base: position 6,009,142 of record OY757218.1, read on the forward strand.
AAAATTCACTCGTTGAGCTTGGAAACCTCGATATTCGACATCTCCAATCGACCTGCATCGACAACAGCTAGTGATACAGTTCCCAGGCGTCGCAATAGTCTTTATTATCAAAAATACACCCGTATAGCATGGAAAATGCGATATTCGACATTTCCAATCGTTCTGCATCGACAACAGCTAAAGATTCAGTTCCGAGGCGTCGCAATAGTCCTTCTTATTGAAAATTCGCTCGTAGAGCTTCAATAACGCGATATTCGACATTTCCAATCGAACTGCATCGACAACAGCCAAAGATACAGTTCCCAGGCGTCGCAATAGTCCTTATTGAGAATTCACTCATAGAGCTTGGAAAACGCGATATTCGACATTTCCAATCGATCTGCAACAACAACAGCTAAAGATTCAGTTCCCAGGTGTCGCAATAGTGTTATTGAAAATTCACTCGTACAGCTTGGCAAACGCGATATTCGACATTTCCAATCGATCTGCATCGACAACAGCTAAAGATTCAGTTCCCAGGCGTCGCAATAGCCCTTCTTATTGAAAATTCACTCGTTGAGCTTGGAAACCTCGATATTCGACATCTCCAATCGACCTGCATCGACAACAGCTAGTGATACAGTTCCCAGGCGTCGCAATAGTCTTTATTATCAAAAATACACCCGTATAGCATGGAAAATGCGATATTCGACATTTCCAATCGTTCTGCATCGACAACAGCTAAAGATTCAGTTCCGAGGCGTCGCAATAGTCCTTCTTATTGAAAATTCGCTCGTAGAGCTTGAATAACGCGATATTCGACATTTCCAATCGAACTGCATCGACAACAGCCAAAGATACAGTTCCCAGGCGTCGCAATAGTCCTTATTGAGAATTCACTCATAGAGCTTGGAAAACGCGATATTCGACATTTCCAATCGATCTGCAACAACAACAGCTAAAGATTCAGTTCCCAGGCGTCGCAATAGTGTTATTGAAAATTCACTCGTACAGCTTGGAAAACGCGATATTCGACATTTCCAATCGATCTGCATCAACAACAGCTACAGATTCAGTTCCCAGGCGTCGCAATAGTGTTATTGAAAATTCACTCGTACAGCTTGGAAAACGCGATATTCGACATTTCCAATCGATCTGCATCGACAACAGCTAAAGATTCAGTTCCCAGGCGTCGCAATAGTCCTTCTTATTGAAAATTCGCTCGTAGAGCTTGAAAAACGCGATATTCGACATTTCCAATCGATCTGCATCGACAACAGCTAAAGATTCAGTTCCCAGGCGTCGCAATAGCCCTTCTTATTGAAACTTCACTCGTTGAGCTTGGAAACCTCGATATTCGACATCTCCAATCGACCTGCATCGACAACAGCTAGTGATACAGTTCCCAGGCGTCGCAATAGTCTTTATTATCAAAAATACACCCGTATAGCATGGAAAATGCGATATTGGACATTTCCAATCGAACTGCATCGACAACAGCCAAAGATACAGTTCCCAGGCGTCGCAATAGTGATTATTGAAAATCCACTCGTACAGCTTGGAAAAGGCGATATTCGACATTTCCAATCGATCTGCATCATCAACAGCTAAAGATTCATTTCCCAGGCGTCGCAATAGCCCTTCTTATTGAAAATTTACTCGTAGAGCTTGGAAACCACGATATTCGACATCTCCAATCGACCTGCATTGACAACAGCTAGTGATACAGTTCCCAGGCGTCGCAATAGTCTTTATTATCAAAAATACACCCGTATAGCATGGAAAATGCGATATTCGACATTTCGAATCGTTCTGCATCGACAACAGCTAAAGATTCAGTTCCGAGGCGTCGCAATAGTCCTTCTTATTGAAAATTCGCTCGTAGAGCTTGAAAAACGCGATATTCGACATTTCCAATCGAACTACATCGACAACAGCCAAAGATACAGTTCCCAGGCGTCGCAATAGTCCTTATTGAAAATTCACTCATAGAGCTTGGAAAACGCGATATTCGACATTTCCAATCGAACTGCATCGACAAGAGCCAAAGATACAGTTCCCAGGCGTCGCAATAGTCTTCATTATCAAAAATACACCCGTATAGCATGGAAAATGCGATATTCGACATTTCTAATCGTTCTGCATCGACAACAGCTAAAGCTTCAGTTCCGAGGCGTCGCAATAGTCCTTCTTATTGAAAATTCGCTCGTAGAGCTTGAATAACGCGATATTCGACATTTCCAATCGAACTGCATCGACAACAGCCAAAGATACAGTTCCCAGGCGTCGCAATAGTGATTATTGAAAATTCACTCGTACAGCTTGAAGAACGCGATATTCGACATTTCCAATCGATCTGCATCATCAACAGCTAATGATACAGTTCCCTGGCGTCGCAATAGCCCTTCTTATTGAAAATTCACTCGTTGAGCTTGGAAACCTCGACATTCGACATCTCCAATCGGCCTGCATCGACAACAGCTAGTGATTCAGTTCCCAGGCGTCGCAATAGTCTTTATTATCAAAAATACACCCGTATAGCATGGAAAATGCGATATTCGACATTTCCAGTCGATCTGCATCGACAACAGCTAAAGATTCAGTTCCCAGGCGTCGGAATAGTGATTATTGAAAATTCACTCGTACAGCTTGGCAAACGCGATATTCGACATTTCCAATCGATCTGCATCAACAACAGCTAAAGATTCAGTTCCCAGGCGTCGCAATAGTGATTATTGAAAATTCACTCGTACAGCTTGGCAAACGCGATATTCGACATTTCCAATCGATCTGCATCGACAACAGCTAAAGATTCAGTTCCCAGGCGTCGCAATAGTCTTTCTTATTGAAAATTCGCTCGTAGAGCTTGAAAAACGCGATATTCGACATTTCCAATCGATCTGCATCGACAACAGCTTAAGATTCAGTTCCCAGGCGACGCAATAGTCCTTATTATCAAAAATACACCCGTATAGCATGGAAACCTCGATATTCGACATCTCCAATCGACCTGCATCGACAACAGCTAGTGATACAGTTCCCAGGCGTCGCAATAGTCTTTATTATCAAAAATACACCCGTATAGCATGGAAAATGCGATATTCGACATTTCCAATCTATCTGCATCGACAACAGCCAGAGATTCAGTTCCCAGGCGTCGCAATAGCCCTTCTTATTGAAAATTCACTCGTTGAGCTTGGAAACCTCGGTATTCGACATCTCCAATCGACCTGCATCGACAACAGCTAATGTGTCAGTTCCCAGGCGTCGCAATAGTCCTTATTGAAAATTCACTCGTAGAGCTTGGAAAACGCGATATTCGACATTTCCAATCGATCTGCATCGACAACAGCTTAAGATTCAGTTCCCAGGCGACGCAATAGTCTTTATTATAAAAAATTCACCCGTATAGCATGGAAAATGCGATATTCGACATTTCCAATCGTTCTGCATCGACAACAGTTAAAGATTCAGTTCCCAGGCGTCGCAATAGTCCTTCTTATTGAAAATTCGCTTGTAGAGCTTGAAAAATGCGATATTCTACATTTCCAATCGAACTGCATCGACAACAGCCAAAGATACAGTTCCCAGGCGTCGTAATAGTCCTTATTGAAAATTCACTCATAGAGGTTGGAAAACGCGATATTCGACATTTCCAATCGATCTGCATCAACAACAGCTAAAGATTCAGTTCCCAGGCGACGCAATAGTCCATATTATCAAAAATACACCCGTATAGCATGGAAAATGCGATATTCGACATTTCCAATCGTTCTGCATCGACAACAGCTAAAGATTCAGTTCCCAGGCGTCGCAATAACCCTTCTTATTGAAAATTCACTCGTTGAGCTTGGAAACCTCGATATTCGACATCTCCAATCGACCTGTATCTACAACAGCTAATGTGTCAGTTCCCAGGCGTCGCAATAGTCCTTATTGAAAATTCACTCGTAGAGCTTGGAAAACGCGATATTCGACACTTCCAATCGATCTGCATCGACAACAGCTTAAGATTCAGTTCCCAGGCGACGCAATAGTCCTTATTATCAAAAATACACCCGTATAGAATGGAAAATGCGATATTCGACATTTCCAATCGTTCTGCATCGACAACAGCTAAAGATGCAGTTCCCAGGCGTCGCAATGGTCCTTCTTATTGAAAATTCGCTTGTAGAGCTTGAAAAACGCGATATTCGACATTTCCAATCGAACTGCATCGACAACAGCCAAAGATACAGTTCCCAGGCGTCGCAATAGTGATTATTGAAAATTCACTCGTACAGCTTGGAAACCTCGATATTCGACATCTCCAATCGACCTGCATCGACAACAGCTAGTGATTCAGTTCCCAGGCGTCGCAATAGTCTTTATTATCAAAAATACACCCGTATAGCATGGAAAATGCGATATTCGACATTTCCAATCGATCTGCATCGACAACAGCTAAAGATTCAGTTCCCAGGCGTCGCAATAACCCTTCTTATTGAATATTCACTCGTTGAGCTTGGAAATCTCGATATTCGACATCTCCAACCGACCTGCATCGACAACAGCTAATGTGTCAGTTCCCAGGCGCCGCAATAGTCTTTATTATCAAAAATACACCCGTATAGCATGGAAAATGCGATATTCGACATTTCCAATGGATCTGCATCGACAACAGCTTAAGATTCAGTTCCGAGGCGACGAAATAGTCTATATTATCAAAAATACACCCGTACAGCTTGGAAAACGCGATATTCGACATTTCCAATCGATCTGCATCGACAACAGCTAAAGATTCAGTTCCCAGGCGTCGCAATAGCCCTTCTTATTGAAAATTCACTCGTTGAGCTTGGAAACCTCGATATTCGACATCTCCAATCGACCTGCATCGACAACAGCTAATGTGTCAGTTCCCAGGCGTCGCAATAGTCCATATTATCAAAAATACACCCGTATAGCATGGAAAATGCGATATTCGACATTTCCAATCGATCTGCATCGACAACAGCTAGAGATTCAGTTCCCACGCGTCGCAATAGCCCTTCTTATTGAAAATTCACACGTTGAGCTTGGAAACCTCGATATTCGACATCTCCAATCGACCTGCATCGACAACAGCTAATGTGTCAGTTCCCAGGCGTCGCAATAGTCCTTATTGAAAATTCACTCGTGGAGCTTGGAAAACGCGATATGCGACATTTCCAATCGATCTGCATCGACAACAGCTAAGATTCAGTTCCCAGGCGACGCAATAGTCCTTATTATCAAAAATACACCCGTATAGCATGGAAAATGCGATATTCGACATTTCCAATCGATCTGCATCGACAACAGCTAGTGATACAGTTCCCAGGCGTCGCAATAGTCTTTATTATCAAAAATACACCCGTATAGCATGGAAAATGCGATATTCGACATTTCCAACGGATCTGCATCGACAACAGCTTAAGATTCAGTTCCCAGGCGACGCAATAGTCCATATTATCAAAAATACACCCGTATAGCATGGAAAATGCGATATTCGACATTTCCTATCGTTCTGCATCGACAACAGCTAAAGATACAGTTCCCAGGCGTCGCAATAGTCCTTATTGAAAATTCACTCATAGAGCTTGGAAAACGCGATATTCGACATTTCCAATCGTTCTGCATCGACAACAGCTAAAGATTCAGTTCCCAGGCGCCGCAATAACCCTTCTTATTGAAAATTCACTCGTTGAGCTTGGAAACCTCGATATTCGACATCTCCAATCGACCTGCATCGACAACAGCTAGTGATACAGTGGATCTGCATCGACAACAGCTTAAGATTCAGTCGTTCTGCATCGACAACAGCTAAAGATTCAGTTCCGAGGCGTCGCAATAGTCCTTCTTATTGAAAATTCGCTCGTAGAGCTTGAATAACGCGATATTCGACATTTCCAATCGAACTGCATCGACAACAGCCAAACATTCAGTTCCCAGGCGTCGCAATAGTGTTATTGAAAATTCACTCGTACAGCTTGGCAAACGCGATATTCGACATTTCCAATCGATCTGCATCAACAACAGCTACAGATTCAGTTCCCAGGCGTCGCAATAGTGATTATTGAAAATTCACTCGTACAGCTTGGAAAACGCGATATTCGACATTTCCAATCGATCTGCATCGACAACTGCTAAAGATTCAGTTCCCAGGCGTCGCAATAGTCCTTCTTATTGAAAATTCGCTCTAGAGCTTGAAAAACGCGATATTCGACATATCCAATCGATCTGCATCGACAACAGCTAAAGATTCAGTTCCCAGGCGTCGCAATAGCCCTTCTTATTGAAAATTCACTCGTTGAGCTTGGAAACCTCGATATTCGACATCTCCAATCGACCTGCATCGACAACAGCTAGTGATACAGTTCCCAGGCGTCGCAATAGTCTTTATTATCAAAAATACAACCGTATAGCATGGAAAATGCGATATTCGACATTTCCAATCGTTCTGCATCGACAACAGCTAAAGATTCAGTTCCGAGGCGTCGCAATAGTCCTTCTTATTGAAAATTCGCTCGTAGAGCTTGAATAACGCGATATTCGACATTTCCAATCGAACTGCATCGACAACAGCCAAAGATACAGTTCCCAGGCGTCGCAATAGTCCTTATTGAGAATTCACTCATAGAGCTTGGAAAACGCGATATTCGACATTTCCAATCGATCTGCAACAACAACAGCTAAAGATTCAGTTCCCAGGTGTCGCAATAGTGTTATTGAAAATTCACTCGTGGAGCTTGGAAAACGCGATATGCGACATTTCCAATCGATCTGCATCGACAACAGCTAAGATTCAGTTCCCAGGCGACGCAATAGTCCTTATTATCAAAAATACAACCGTATAGCATGGAAAATGCGATATTCGACATTTCCAATCGATCTGCATCGACAACAGCTAAAGATTCAGTTCCCAGGCGTCGCAATAGTCTTTATTATCAAAAATACACCCGTATAGCATGGAAAATGCGATATTCGACATTTCCAACGGATCTGCATCGACAACAGCTTAAGATTCAGTTCCCAGGCGACGCAATAGTCCATATTATCAAAAATACACCCGTATAGCATGGAAAATGCGATATTCGACATTTCCTATCGTTCTGCATCGACAACAGCTAAAGATACAGTTCCCAGGCGTCGCAATAGTCCTTATTGAAAATTCACTCATAGAGCTTGGAAAACGCGATATTCGACATTTCCAATCGTTCTGCATCGACAACAGCTAAAGATTCAGTTCCCAGGCGCCGCAATAACCCTTCTTATTGAAAATTCACTCGTTGAGCTTGGAAACCTCGATATTCGACATCTCCAATCGACCTGCATCGACAACAGCTAGTGATACAGTTCCCAGGCGTCGCAATAGTCTTTATTATCAAAAATACACCCGTATAGCAAGGAAAATGCGATATTCGACATTTCCAATCGTTCTGCATCGACAACAGCTAGAGATTCAGTTCCGAGGCGTCGCAATAGTCCTTCTTATTGAAAATTCGCTCGTAGATCTTGAAAAACGCGATATTCGACATTTCCAATCGAACAGCATCGACAACAGCCAAAGATACAGTTCCCAGGCGTCGCAATAGTCCTTATTGAAAATTCACTCGTTGAGCTTGGAAACCTCGATATTCGACATCTCCAATCGACCTGCATCGACAACAGCTAGTGATACAGTTCCCAGGCGTCGCAATAGTCTTTATTATCAAAAATACACCCGTATAGCATGGAAAATGCGATATTCGACATTTCCAATCGTTCTGCATCGACAACAGCTAAAGGTTCAGTTCCGAGGCGTCGCAATAGTCCTACTTATTGAAAATTCGCTCGTAGAGCTTGAATAACGCGATATTCGACATTTCCAATCGAACTGCATCGACAACAGCCAAAGATACAGTTCCCAGGCGTCGCAATAGTGATTATTGAAAATTCACTCGTACAGCTTGGAAAACGCGATATTGGACATTTCCAATCGATCTGCATCATCAACAGCTAAAGATTCAGTTCCCTGGCGTCGCAATAGCCCTTCTTATTGAAAATTCACTCGTTGAGCTTGGAAACCTCGATATTCGACATCTCCAATCGACCTGCATCGACAACAGCTAGTGATTCAGTTCCCAGGCGTCGCAATAGTCTTTATTATCAAAAATACACCCGTATAGCATGGAAAATGCGATATTCGACATTTCCAACCGATCTGCATCGACAACAGCCAAAGATACAGTTCCCAGGCGTCGCAATAGTCCTTATTGAAAATTCACTCATAGAGCTTGGAAAACGCGATATTCGACATTTCCAATCGATCTGCAACAACAACAGCTAAAGATTCAGTTCCCAGGCGTCGCAATAGTGATTATTGAAAATTCACTCGTACAGCTTGGCAAACGCGTTATTCGACATTTCCAATCGATCTGCATCAACAGCAGCTACAGATTCAGTTACCAGGCTTCGCAATAGTGATTATTGAAAATTCACTCGTACAGCTTGGAAAACGCGATATTCGACATTTCCAATCGATCTGCATCGACAACAGCTTAAGATTCAGTTCCCAGGCGACGCAATAGTCCTTATTATCAAAAATACACCCGTATAGCATGGAAACTGCGATATTCGACATTTCCAATCGATCTGCATCGACAACAGCTAAAGATTCAGTTCCCAGGTGTCGCAATAACCCTTCTTATTGAATATTCACTCGTTGAGCTTGGAAACCTCGATATTCGACATCTCCAACCGACCTGCATCGACAACAGCTAATGTGTCAGTTCCCAGGCGCCGCAATAGTCTTTATTATCAAAAATACACCCGTATAGCATGGAAAATGCGATATTCGACATTTCCAATGGATCTGCATCGACAACAGCTTAAGATTCAGTTCCGAGGCGACGAAATAGTCTATATTATCAAAAATACACCCGTACAGCTTGGAAAACGCGATATTGGATATTTCCAATCGATCTGCATCGACAACAGCTAAAGATTCAGTTCCCAGGCGTCGCAATAGCCCTTCTTATTGAAAATTCACTCGTTGAGCTTGGAAACCTCGATATTCGACATCTCCAATCGACCTGCATCGACAACAGCTAATGTGTCAGTTCCCAGGCGTCGCAATAGTCCATATTATCAAAAATACACCCGTATAGCATGGAAAATGCGATATTCGACATTTCCAATCGATCTGCATCGACAACAGCTAGAGATTCAGTTCCCACGCGTCGCAATAGCCCTTCTTATTGAAAATTCACACGTTGAGCTTGGAAACCTCGATATTCGACATCTCCAATCGACCTGCATCGACAACAGCTAATGTGTCAGTTCCCAGGCGTCGCAATAGTCCTTATTGAAAATTCACTCGTGGAGCTTGGAAAACGCGATATGCGACATTTCCAATCGATCTGCATCGACAACACCTAAGATTCAGTTCCCAGGCGACGCAATAGTCCTTATTATCAAAAATACACCCGTATAGCATGGAAAATGCGATATTCGACATTTCCAATCGATCTGCATCGACAACAGCTAGTCATACAGTTCCCAGGCGTCGCAATAGTCTTTATTATCAAAAATACACCCGTATAGCATGGAAAATGCGATATTCGACATTTCCAACGGATCTGCATCGACAACAGCTTAAGATTCAGTTCCCAGGCGACGCAATAGTCCATATTATCAAAAATACACCCGTATAGCATGTAAAATGCGATATTCGACATTTCCTATCGTTCTGCATCGACAACAGCTAAAGATACAGTTCCCAGGCGTCGCAATAGTCCTTATTGAAAATTCACTCATAGAGCTTGGAAAACGCGATATTCGACATTTCCAATCGTTCTGCATCGACAACAGCTAAAGATTCAGTTCCCAGGCGCCGCAATAACCCTTCTTATTGAAAATTCACTCGTTGAGCTTGGAAACCTCGATATTCGACATCTCCAATCGACCTGCATCGACAACAGCTAGTGATACAGTGGATCTGCATCGACAACAGCTTAAGATTCAGTCGTTCTGCATCGACAACAGCTAAAGATTCAGTTCCGAGGCGTCGCAATAGTCCTTCTTATTGAAAATTCGCTCTAGAGCTTGAAAAACGCGATATTCGACATATCCAATCGATCTGCATCGACAACAGCTAAAGATTCAGTTCCCAGGCGTCGCAATAGCCCTTCTTATTGAAAATTCACTCGTTGAGCTTGGAAACCTCGATATTCGACATCTCCAATCGACCTGCATCGACAACAGCTAGTGATACAGTTCCCAGGCGTCGCAATAGTCTTTATTATCAAAAATACACCCGTATAGCATGGAAAATGCGATATTCGACATTTCCAATCGTTCTGCATCGACAACAGCTAAAGATTCAGTTCCGAGGCGTCGCAATAGTCCTTATTGAGAATTCACTCATAGAGCTTGGAAAACGCGATATTCGACATTTCCAATCGATCTGCAACAACAACAGCTAAAGATTCAGTTCCCAGGTGTCGCAATAGTGTTATTGAAAATTCACTCGTACAGCTTGGCAAACGCGATATTCGACATTTCCAATCGATCTGCATCAACAACAGCTACAGATTCAGTTCGCAGGCGTCGCAATAGTGACTATTGAAAATTCACTCGTACAGCTTGGAAAACGCGATATTCGACATTTTCAATCGATCTGCATCAACAACAGCTACAGATTCAGCTCCCAGGCGTCGCAATAGTGATTATTGAAAATTCACTCGTACAGCTTGGAAAACGCGATATTCGACATTTCCAATCGATCTGCATCGACAACAGCTAAAGATTCAGTTCCCAGGCGTCGCAATAGTCCTTCTTAATAATAATAATAATAATATATTTTTTATTAATCAACGGGCTAGAGAACCCTTTAGTATACAGGGGATTGTGTCACATAGAGAATAATAGTATAATAAACAATATAAGGTAAAAGAATTACAGAGAAGAGTAACAAAAGAAATAGGATAAGATAATAATAAAGTAAAACAAAAATAATAGAGTAGAACAAAATTTCAGAGAAGAATGACGATTGAGACGATTAGAAATAAGGTAAGATACAGTAGGATAGAGCAAATGTAATAAGATAACATAAAATAAAATAAAGTAGGGTAAAATAAAATAAAATATAATATGATAAAATAAAAATAGAATGAAGTGAAATGGGATAGGTCTTGATGGAAGATAGTTCTTGATTCCTAAAAGCGGAAGAATTAATAACTGTTTACGATTTATAATTTACGGCGATTAAAACGGATTGCTTGAACGATGTGAAGGAAGACCCGAAAAAATTGAGGCAATTGCAAAATTTGTTCGCGTTGGTGCATAAGCGATTGAAGCAATTAAATTTCCCATAGAGAGTTCGGTGAGTGTTCGTGTAGAATAATGTATGCGTCCTAGATTGAAAGGTGGGAACGTGGAATTGTAGTTCGGAAAGAATGTCGGGGCAGGAAATCATCTGGTTAGTAAGTTTGTAAATAAATAATAGGTCGGCTGTAAGACGTCGTTTCTGGAGGGTTAATAACCTGAAGCGAGACAGATAAGGTTCGTAGTTATGGCAGAGAGGAGACATTGGTATTTCGGTGAAGCGGGAGGCAAGCCTGAGGAATTTGTGTTGAACACGTTCCAATAAATCTATATGATTCTTGTAGTAGGGAGACCAAATGATGGAGCCGTATTCTAATCGGGGTCGGACCAAGGAGCAGTATAGTGTAAGTAGGGTGGAGGCATTGGAGAAATACTTAGAGGAACGGAACATAAAGCCTAGAGTATTGAGACAGGAGGTGGACACATTGTTGAAATGTGTCGAGAAAGACAGGTCACTGGACATGGTGATACCTAAGTCACGGATATGATGAACGTCGGATAGCCGGACACCATCGATACAGTAGGGATGAACAAACAGTCTAAGTCTGCGAGAAAAACGAATTGTGTTGCACTTGGATGTATTGAAATTGAGGTTATTCGCGTGGCACCACGTTAATAATCTATTGAGGTCGGATTGCAAGAGGAGAGAGTCCTCCAATCCCATTACTGGACGGAAGAGCTTCAAGTCATCTGCATAGAGAAGAAATCTGCAATGATGGATAGCTTGAGAAATATCATTAATGTATAGAATAAAAAGTAGGGGTCCGAGGTGAGAGCCTTGTGGAACTCCGGAGGGAGCCAGAATTTTTTTAGAGAAAGACTGGTTAAATTTGACTACCTGGTATCTGCCAGTGATAAAGCTCGAGATCCATGCCAGCAAAGTGCCATGGAAGCCAAGAGCGTGCAATTTGACTAAAAGAATTGGGTGGCTTACTGAGTCGAATGCTTTGCTTAGATCGGTGTAAACCGCATCAACTTGCAGGCCGTTCTCCACGCAGGAAGAGAGGTAATTGTGGAATGATAAAAGATTGGTGGTGGTGGAGCGACCGGGTACAAAACCATGCTGCTCGTTAATAATTAAATTTTTGCACAGGAAGGATAGGCTACTTGTTACCAGACTGTCGAGTAGCTTAGGCATTACATTTTGTTTGCTAATAGGTCTATAAGAGGAAGTACAGGTCTTATCACCACCTTTATAGATAGGCGAAATGATACAGGTTTTCCACGACGAGGGAAACGAGCCAGACAGTAAGGATTTATTGAAAAGGATCCAGAGGATACGAGAGAGTAAGAATTTGCAATTTCTGAAAAAGATCGGAGGGATACCATCACTGCCAGCTCCACTGTTCAGATCGAGAGTGTCAATACCCTTAAATACGTCACCAATACTGATATAGAGAGAAGAAACATCGACCGAGTGTTCAACTTTAAAATTGCAAGGAGTATTGGTGTCGTAAGAATATACTGAGCTGAAATAATCAGCAAGGGTATCGGCGATAGTTTGTTCAGTGGAGGCTGTATGGTCATTAAAAGACATGGAACGAGGAAAAGGAGATTCATCCTTTAGGGATCGAATGAAGTTCCAAAATGATTTAGGTTTATTTCGAAGAGATAACTCAGACTTAGCAACATGTGTGGCCCAGCAACGACGGGACAGGGTACAGCATTTAGATCTGAGACTGGAAAACACGAGGTAATCAGGATAGCAGTTTGTTAATTTGTAGCGGCGGTGAGCCGCTTTCTTTTTAGCAATGAGGGAGATAAGTTTTCGAGAAAACCAAATCGGGTGTGAGGAGGTAGAGATAGGGTGGAGTGGAACACATGCATCTATGACATAATTTAGGTGATGATAGAGAAGGTTAACGGCAGAATCGATAGGTAAAGGAGAAAGGAGAGAGTCCCAGTCAAATTGGGCAAGGTAGCTATTAATCATACTATAATCAGCAGCTCTGAAATTCGGTGTAGATGAGGTACGACAGGGGGAAGGTGCTCTCGACAGGTTTGGAATAGAAAAAGAGATAGCAGGATGGTAGGAATCTTCTGAAACATATGGCTCGGGAGCATGAGAAGTGGAAATGCCTGCAACGGTTGAGAAAACCAAATCCAGTAACGAGTTGTGTGAATTAATGATATTATTGAATTGAGTAATATTTAAATAGTTAAAGTACTCACCGACAATTGCATTGGGTGAGTAGGAATTAAGTGGAAAAGTGGAGTTGGCACGCCCAGTGAAATTCGGTATATTATAGTCACCGGCAATTACCATGGGAGTGTTGGGCAAAAACGAGCATACTTCCTCGACCGTTTGGCAATGTTGTTCATAGTGGGAGCCCGGAGCCGCGGGGGGAATATAAACCGCCCCGATAATAACACTGATGTGGTCTATATGCACCTCTACGAACAATTGCTCGACAGATTTTACGGATAATTCAATACAACGACTAAAGTAAGAGTTTCTAACAGCAATTAGTACACCTCCACCTCTGGAAAGTGCACTAGTATGGGCATTTCTGTCAGATCGGTAAATGTTGTAATTGTAAAGACCTAATTCCGGATTCAAAATGCCATGGTGTAGCCAAGTTTCGGTGAAAATAATTATATCATAAGTTCTTGCAGTGGATGCAGTAGAACAGCGTAAGTCACATAACTTGGTGCGTAGACCTCGAACATTTTGGTAGTATACTAAAGGGTTAATTAGTTTTTTTGTCGCGGTTGAAGAGAGACAGCTACAATCTTAGGTACACCGTTTACATAACGAATGGTTTTGTCTGTTATGCCTGAGTCGATGAGTAACTTCAGCTCTGCCCTTAGATTCTGTAGATGGAGGCGCTGATTCGGAGTTGAGTCCTGATAGATCCTTGCGGGGCCGTTGTAACGGTTTTTGTTGCGAAGAATCGTTAGGGCATCTGACTTCGTCCATAGAGTGACACGGATTAGTCGGTGACGATCGCTCAGCTGCTTTTTGCCAATCCTACTAACCCTGATGGTGGAGTAGTCGCCAGGGCATAGGCTGTTGAAAATGCTACGAATCCGCTCTAGGTCTTGGGAATGGTTTGGTTGTGGTTGTTCCTCGATGTTGCTCACAATAATATTCCGTGAGCGAGATTCACGATCAGCAAGCTCCTGCAGGATCGATTCTTCTGAGAGAGAGTGATTGGGGAGTTGATGATGAGATTTCAGCTGCAATTGGCAAAGCCTTTCGGTCAGAGAGGAGACGTCGTGAGTTAGTTTATCGATGTCCTCCTTGTATAGGTCCTTCAACTCTCTAATCTCAGCACGAAGCGATTCGACTTGAGTAAGGAATAGGTTCTGAATCCGTGCGAATAGCTGATCGTCTTCGAGTGGGTCAGAACGACTTGCCTGCGATAAAACCGAGCAGTCGAGTAACTGACCGTTTGAAGCCAGATGGTTTGATCTTCTTATTGAAAATTCGCTCGTAGAGCTTGAAAAATGCGATATTCGACATTTCCAATCGATCTGCATCGACAACAGCTAAAGATTCAGTTCCCAGGCGTCGCAATAGCCCTTCTTATTGAAAATTCACTCGTTGAGCTTGGAAACCTCGATATTCGACATCTCCAATCGACCTGCATCGACAACAGCTAGTGATACAGTTCCCAGGCGTCGCAATAGTCTTTATTATCAAAAATACACCCGTATAGCATGGAAAATGCGATATTGGACATTTCCAATCGAACTGCATCGACAACAGCCAAAGATACAGTTCCCAGGCGTCGCAATAGTGATTATTGAAAATCCACTCGTACAGCTTGGAAAACGCGATATTCGACATTTCCAATCGATCTGCATCATCAACAGCTAAAGATTCAGTTCCCAGGCGTCGCAATAGCCCTTCTTATTGAAAATTTACTCGTTGAGCTTGGAAACCTCGATATTCGACATCTCCAATCGACCTGCATCGACAACAGCTAGTGATACAGTTCCCAGGCGTCGCAATAGTCTTTATTATCAAAAATACACCCGTATAGCATGGAAAATGCGATATTCGACATTTCGAATCGTTCTGCATCGACAACAGCTGAAGATTCAGTTCCGAGGCGTCGCAATAGTCCTTCTTATTGAAAATTCGCTCGTAGAGCTTGAATAACGCGATATTCGACATTTCCAATCGAACTGCATCGACAACAGCCAAAGATACAGTTCCCAGGCGTCGCAATAGTGATTATTGAAAATCCACTCGTACAGCTTGGAAAACGCGATATTCGACATTTCCAATCGATCTGCATCATCAACAGCTAAAGATTCAGTTCCCTGGCGTCGCAATAGCCCCTCTTATTGAAAATTCACTCGTTGAGCTTGGAAACCTCGATATTCGACATCTCCAATCGACCTGCATCGACAACAGCTAGTGATACAGTGGATCTGCATCGACAACAGCTTAAGATTCAGTCGTTCTGCATCGACAACAGCTAAAGATTCAGTTCCGAGGCGTCGCAATAGTCCTTCTTATTGAAAATTCGCTCGTAGAGCTTGAAAAACGCGATATTCGACATTTCCAATCGAACTGCATCGACAAGAGCCAAAGATACAGTTCCCAGGCGTCGCAATAGTCTTCATTATCAAAAATACACCCGTACAGCTTGGAAAACGCGATATTCGACATTTCCAATCGATCTGCATCGACAACAGCTAAAGATTCAGTTCCCAGGCGTCGCAATAACCCTTCTTATTGAAAATTCACTCGTTGAGCTTGGAAACCTCGATATTCGACATCTCCAATCGACCTGCATCGACAACAGCTAATGTGTCAGTTCCCAGGCGTCGCAATAGTCCTTATTGAAAATTCACTCGTAGAGCTTGGAAAACGCGATATTCGACACTTCCAATCGAACTGCATCGACAAGAGCCAAAGATACAGTTCCCAGGCGTCGCAATAGTCTTCATTATCAAAAATACACCCGTACAGCTTGGAAAACGCGATATTCGACATTTCCAATCGATCTGCATCGACAACAGCTAAAGATTCAGTTCCCAGGCGTCGCAATAACCCTTCTTATTGAAAATTCACTCGAGCGAATTTTCAATAAGAAGGACTATTCTTATTGAAAATTCGCTCGTAGAGCTTGAATAACGCGATATTCGACATTTCCAATCGAACTGCATCGACAACAGCCAAAGATTCAGTTCCCAGGCGTCGCAATAGTGTTATTGAAAATTCACTCGTACAGCTTGGCAAACGCGATATTCGACATTTCCAATCGATCTGCATCAACAACAGCTACAGATTCAGTTCCCAGGCGTCGCAATAGTGATTATTGAAAATTCACTCGTACAGCTTGGAAAACGCGATATTCGACATTTCCAATCGATCTGCATCGACAACAGCTAAAGATTCAGTTCCCAGGCGTCGCAATAGTGATTATTGAAAATCCACTCGTACAGCTTGGAAAACGCGATATTCGACATTTCCAATCGATCTGCATCATCAACAGCTAAAGATTCAGTTCCCAGGCGTCGCAATAGTCCTTATTGAAAATTCACTCGTAGAGCTTGGAAAACGCGATATTCGACACTTCCAATCGAACTGCATCGACAAGAGCCAAAGATACAGTTCCCAGGCGTCGCAATAGTCTTCATTATCAAAAATACACCCGTACAGCTTGGAAAACGCGATATTCGACATTTCCAATCGATCTGCATCGACAACAGCTAAAGATTCAGTTCCCAGGCGTCGCAATAACCCTTCTTATTGAAAATTCACTCGAGCGAATTTTCAATAAGAAGGACTATTCTTATTGAAAATTCGCTCGTAGAGCTTGAATAACGCGATATTCGACATTTCCAATCGAACTGCATCGACAACAGCCAAAGATTCAGTTCCCAGGCGTCGCAATAGTGTTATTGAAAATTCACTCGTACAGCTTGGCAAACGCGATATTCGACATTTCCAATCGATCTGCATCAACAACAGCTACAGATTCAGTTCCCAGGCGTCGCAATAGTGATTATTGAAAATTCACTCGTACAGCTTGGAAAACGCGATATTCGACATTTCCAATCGATCTGCATCGACAACAGCTAAAGATTCAGTTCCCAGGCGTCGCAATAGTGATTATTGAAAATCCACTCGTACAGCTTGGAAAACGCGATATTCGACATTTCCAATCGATCTGCATCATCAACAGCTAAAGATTCAGTTCCCTGGCGTCGCAATAGCCCTTCTTATTGAAAATTTACTCGTTGAGCTTGGAAACCTCGATATTCGACATCTCCAATTGACCTGCATCGACAACAGCTAGTGATACAGTTCCCAGGCGTCGCAATAGTCTTTATTATCAAAAATACACCCGTATAGCATGGAAAATGCGATATTCGACATTTCGAATCGTTCTGCATCGACAACAGCTGAAGATTCAGTTCCGAGGCGTCGCAATAGTCCTTCTTATTGAAAATTCGCTCGTAGAGCTTGAATAACGCGATATTCGACATTTCCAATCGAACTGCATCGACAACAGCCAAAGATACAGTTCCCAGGCGTCGCAATAGTGATTATTGAAAATCCACTCGTACAGCTTGGAAAACGCGATATTCGACATTTCCAATCGATCTGCATCATCAACAGCTAAAGATTCAGTTCCCTGGCGTCGCAATAGCCCTTCTTATTGAAAATTCACTCGTTGAGCTTGGAAACCTCGATATTCGACATCTCCAATCGACCTGCATCGACAACAGCTAGTGATACAGTGGATCTGCATCGACAACAGCTTAAGATTCAGTCGTTCTGCATCGAGAACAGCTAAAGATTCAGTTCCGAGGCGTCGCAATAGTCCTTCTTATTGAAAATTCGCTCGTAGAGCTTGAATAACGCGATATTCGACATTTCCAATCGAACTGCATCGACAACAGCCAAAGATTCAGTTCCCAGGCGTCGCAATAGTGTTATTGAAAATTCACTCGTACAGCTTGGCAAACGCGATATTCGACATTTCCAATCGATCTGCATCGACAACAGCTAAAGATTCAGTTCCCAGGCGTCGCAATAGTGATTATTGAAAATCCACTCGTACAGCTTGGAAAACGCGATATTCGACATTTCCAATCGATCTGCATCATCAACAGCTAAAGATTCAGTTCCCTGGCGTCGCAATAACCCTTCTTATTGAAAATTTACTCGTTGAGCTTGGAAACCTCGATATTCGACATCTCCAATCGACCTGCATCGACAACAGCTAGTGATACAGTTCCCAGGCGTCGCAATAGTCTTTATTATCAAAAATACACCCGTATAGCATGGAAAATGCGATATTCGACATTTCGAATCGTTCTGCATCGACAACAGCTGAAGATTCAGTTCCGAGGCGTCGCAATAGTCCTTCTTATTGAAAATTCGCTCGTAGAGCTTGAATGACGCGATATTCGACATTTCCAATCGAACTGCATCGACAACAGGCAAAGATACAGTTCCCAGGCGTCGCAATAGTGATTATTGAAAATCCACTCGTACAGCTTGGAAAACGCGATATTCGACATTTCCAATCGATCTGCATCATCAACAGCTAAAGATTCAGTTCCCTGGCGTCGCAATAGCCCTTCTTATTGAAAATTCACTCGTTGAGCTTGGAAACCTCGATATTCGACATCTCCAATCGACCTGCATCGACAACAGCTAGTGATACAGTTCCCAGGCGTCGCAATAGTCTTTATTATCAAAAATACACCCGTATAGCATGGAAAATGCGATATTCGACATTTCGAATCGTTCTGCATCGACAACAGCCAAAGATACAGTTCCCTGGCGTCGCAATAGTCCTTATTGAAAATTCACTCATAGAGCTTGGAAAACGCGATATTCGACATTTCCAACCGATCTGCATCATCAACAGCTAAAGATTCAGTTCCCAGGCGTCGCAATAGTCCTTCTTATTGAAAATTCGCTCGTAGAGCTTGAAAAACGCGATATTCGACATTTCCAATCGAACTGCATCAACAACAGCTAAAGAATCAGTTCCCAGGCGTCGCAATAGTGATTATTGAAAATTCACTCGTACAGCTTGGAAAACGCGATATTCGACATTTCCAATCGATCTGCATCGACAACAGCTAAAGATTCAGTTCCCAGGCGTCGCAATAGTGATTATTGAAAATTCACTCGTACAGCTTGGAAAACGCGATATTCGACACTTCCAATCGATCTGCATCGACAACAGCTAAAGATTCAGTTCCGAGGCGTCGCAATAGTCCTTCTTATTGAAAATTCGCTCGTAGAGCTTGAATAACGCGATATTCGACATTTCCAATCGAACTGCATCGACAACAGCCAAAGATTCAGTTCCCAGGCGTCGCAATAGTGTTATTGAAAATTCACTCGTACAGCATGGCAAACGCGATATTCGACATTTCCAATCGATCTGCATCAACAACAGCTACAGATTCAGTTCCCAGGCGTCGCAATAGTGATTATTGAAAATTCACTCGTACAGCTTGGAAAACGCGATATTCGACATTTCCAATCGATCTGCATCGACAACAGCTAAAGATTCAGTTCCCAGGCGTCACAATAGTCCTTCTTATTGAAAATTCGCTCTAGAGCTTGAAAAACGCGATATTCGACATTTCCAATCGATCTGCATCGACAACAGCTAAAGATTCAGTTCCCAGGCGTCGCAATAGCCCTTCTTATTGAAAATTCACTCGTTGAGCATGGAAACCTCGATATTCGACATCTCCAATCGACCTGCATCGACAACAGCTAGTGATACAGTTCCCAGGCGTCGCAATAGTCTTTATTATCAAAAATACACCCGTATAGCATGGAAAATGCGATATTCGACATTTCCAATCGTTCTGCATCGACAACAGCTAAAGATTCAGTTCCGAGGCGTCGCAATAGTCCTTATTGAGAATTCACTCATAGAGCTTGGAAAACGCGATATTCGACATTTCCAATCGATCTGCAACAACAACAGCTAAAGATTCAGTTCCCAGGTGTCGCAATAGTGTTATTGAAAATTCACTCGTACAGCTTGGCAAACGCGATATTCGACATTTCCAATCGATCTGCATCAACAACAGCTACAGATTCAGTTCCCAGGCGTCGCAATAGTGACTATTGAAAATTCACTCGTACAGCTTGGAAAACGCGATATTCGACATTTCCAATCGATCTGCATCGACAACAGCTATAGATTCAGTCCCGAGGCGTCGCAATAGTCCTTCTTATTGAAAATTCGCTCGTAGAGCTTGAATAACGCGATATTCGACATTTCCAATCGATCTGCATCAACAACAGCTACAGATTCAGTTCCCAGGCGTCGCAATAGTGATTATTGAAAATTCACTCGTACAGCTTGGAAAACGCGATATTCGACATTTCCAATCGATCTGCATCGACAACAGCTAAAGATTCAGTTCCCAGGCGTCACAATAGTCCTTCTTATTGAAAATTCGCTCTAGAGCTTGAAAAACGCGATATTCGACATTTCCAATCGATCTGCATCGACAACAGCTAAAGATTCAGTTCCCAGGCGTCACAATAGTCCTTCTTATTGAAAATTCGCTCTAGAGCTTGAAAAACGCGATATTCGACATTTCCAATCGATCTGCATCGACAACAGCTAAAGATTCAGTTCCCAGGCGTCGCAATAGCCCTTCTTATTGAAAATTCACTCGTTGAGCATGGAAACCTCGATATTCGACATCTCCAATCGACCTGCATCGACAACAGCTAGTGATACAGTTCCCAGGCGTCGCAATAGTCTTTATTATCAAAAATACACCCGTATAGCATGGAAAATGCGATATTCGACATTTCCAATCGTTCTGCATCGACAACAGCTAAAGATTCAGTTCCGAGGCGTCGCAATAGTCCTTATTGAGAATTCACTCATAGAGCTTGGAAAACGCGATATTCGACATTTCCAATCGATCTGCAACAACAACAGCTAAAGATTCAGTTCCCAGGTGTCGCAATAGTGTTATTGAAAATTCACTCGTACAGCTTGGCAAACGCGATATTCGACATTTCCAATCAATCTGCATCAACAACAGCTACAGATTCAGTTCCCAGGCGTCGCAATAGTGACTATTGAAAATTCACTCGTACAGCTTGGAAAACGCGATATTCGACATTTCCAATCGATCTGCATCGACAACAGCTATAGATTCAGTCCCGAGGCGTCGCAATAGTCCTTCTTATTGAAAATTCGCTCGTAGAGCTTGAAAAACGCGATATTCGACATTTCCAATCGTTCTGCATCGACAACAGCTAAAGATTCAGTTCCCAGGCGTCGCAATAACCCTTCTTATTGAAAATTCACTCGTTGAGCTTGGAAACCTCGATATTCGACATCTCCAATCGACCTGCATCGACAACAGCTAATGTGTCAGTTCCCAGGCGTCGCAATAGTCCTTATTGAAAATTCACTCGTAGAGCTTGGAAAACGCGATATTCGACACTTCCAATCGATCTGCATCGACAACAGCTAAAGATTCAGTTCCGAGGCGTCGCAATAGTCCTTCTTATTGAAAATTCGCTCGTAGAGCTTGAATAACGCGATATTCGACATTTCCAATCGAACTGCATCGACAACAGCCAAAGATTCAGTTCCCAGGCGTCGCAATAGTGTTATTGAAAATTCACTCGTACAGCATGGCAAACGCGATATTCGACATTTCCAATCGATCTGCATCAACAACAGCTACAGATTCAGTTCCCAGGCGTCGCAATAGTGATTATTGAAAATTCACTCGTACAGCTTGGAAAACGCGATATTCGACATTTCCAATCGATCTGCATCGACAACAGCTAAAGATTCAGTTCCCAGGCGTCACAATAGTCCTTCTTATTGAAAATTCGCTCTAGAGCTTGAAAAACGCGATATTCGACATTTCCAATCGATCTGCATCGACAACAGCTAAAGATTCAGTTCCCAGGCGTCGCAATAGCCCTTCTTATTGAAAATTCACTCGTTGAGCATGGAAACCTCGATATTCGACATCTCCAATCGACCTGCATCGACAACAGCTAGTGATACAGTTCCCAGGCGTCGCAATAGTCTTTATTATCAAAAATACACCCGTATAGCATGGAAAATGCGATATTCGACATTTCCAATCGTTCTGCATCGACAACAGCTAAAGATTCAGTTCCGAGGCGTCGCAATAGTCCTTATTGAGAATTCACTCATAGAGCTTGGAAAACGCGATATTCGACATTTCCAATCGATCTGCAACAACAACAGCTAAAGATTCAGTTCCCAGGTGTCGCAATAGTGTTATTGAAAATTCACTCGTACAGCTTGGCAAACGCGATATTCGACATTTCCAATCGATCTGCATCAACAACAGCTACAGATTCAGTTCCCAGGCGTCGCAATAGTGACTATTGAAAATTCACTCGTACAGCTTGGAAAACGCGATATTCGACATTTCCAATCGATCTGCATCGACAACAGCTATAGATTCAGTCCCGAGGCGTCGCAATAGTCCTTCTTATTGAAAATTCGCTCGTAGAGCTTGAATAACGCGATATTCGACATTTCCAATCGAACTGCATCGACAACAGCCAAAGATACAGTTCCCAGGCGTCGCAATAGTCCTTATTGAGAATTCACTCATAGAGCTTGGAAAACGCGATATTCGACATTTCCAATCGATCTGCAACAACAACAGCCAAAGATTCAGTTCCCAGGCGTCGCAATAGTGTTATTGAAAATTCACTCGTACAGCATGGCAAACGCGATATTCGACATTTCCAATCGATCTGCATCAACAACAGCTACAGATTCAGTTCCCAGGCGTCGCAATAGTGATTATTGAAAATTCACTCGTACAGCTTGGAAAACGCGATATTCGACATTTCCAATCGATCTGCATCGACAACAGCTAAAGATTCAGTTCCCAGGCGTCACAATAGTCCTTCTTATTGAAAATTCGCTCTAGAGCTTGAAAAACGCGATATTCGACATTTCCAATCGATCTGCATCGACAACAGCTAAAGATTCAGTTCCCAGGCGTCGCAATAGCCCTTCTTATTGAAAATTCACTCGTTGAGCATGGAAACCTCGATATTCGACATCTCCAATCGACCTGCATCGACAACAGCTAGTGATACAGTTCCCAGGCGTCGCAATAGTCTTTATTATCAAAAATACACCCGTATAGCATGGAAAATGCGATATTCGACATTTCCAATCGTTCTGCATCGACAACAGCTAAAGATTCAGTTCCGAGGCGTCGCAATAGTCCTTATTGAGAATTCACTCATAGAGCTTGGAAAACGCGATATTCGACATTTCCAATCGATCTGCAACAACAACAGCTAAAGATTCAGTTCCCAGGTGTCGCAATAGTGTTATTGAAAATTCACTCGTACAGCTTGGCAAACGCGATATTCGACATTTCCAATCGATCTGCATCAACAACAGCTACAGATTCAGTTCCCAGGCGTCGCAATAGTGACTATTGAAAATTCACTCGTACAGCTTGGAAAACGCGATATTCGACATTTCCAATCGATCTGCATCGACAAGAGCTATAGATTCAGTCCCGAGGCGTCGCAATAGTCCTTCTTATTGAAAATTCGCTCGTAGAGCTTGAAAAACGCGATATTCGACATTTCCAATCGTTCTGCATCGACAACAGCTAAAGATTCAGTTCCCAGGCGTCGCAATAACCCTTCTTATTGAAAATTCACTCGTTGAGCTTGGAAACCTCGATATTCGACATCTCCAATCGACCTGCATCGACAACAGCTAATGTGTCAGTTCCCAGGCGTCGCAATAGTCCTTATTGAAAATTCACTCGTAGAGCTTGGAAAACGCGATATTCGACACTTCCAATCGATCTGCATCGACAACAGCTAAAGATTCAGTTCCGAGGCGTCGCAATAGTCCTTCTTATTGAAAATTCGCTCGTAGAGCTTGAATAACGCGATATTCGACATTTCCAATCGAACTGCATCGACAACAGCCAAAGATTCAGTTCCCAGGCGTCGCAATAGTGTTATTGAAAATTCACTCGTACAGCATGGCAAACGCGATATTCGACATTTCCAATCGATCTGCATCAACAACAGCTACAGATTCAGTTCCCAGGCGTCGCAATAGTGATTATTGAAAATTCACTCGTACAGCTTGGAAAACGCGATATTCGACATTTCCAATCGATCTGCATCGACAACAGCTAAAGATTCAGTTCCCAGGCGTCACAATAGTCCTTCTTATTGAAAATTCGCTCTAGAGCTTGAAAAACGCGATATTCCACATTTCCAATCGATCTGCATCGACAACAGCTAAAGATTCAGTTCCCAGGCGTCGCAATAGCCCTTCTTATTGAAAATTCACTCGTTGAGCATGGAAACCTCGATATTCGACATCTCCAATCGACCTGCATCGACAACAGCTAGTGATACAGTTCCCAGGCGTCGCAATAGTCTTTATTATCAAAAATACACCCGTATAGCATGGAAAATGCGATATTCGACATTTCCAATCGTTCTGCATCGACAACAGCTAAAGATTCAGTTCCGAGGCGTCGCAATAGTCCTTATTGAGAATTCACTCATAGAGCTTGGAAAACGCGATATTCGACATTTCCAATCGATCTGCAACAACAACAGCTAAAGATTCAGTTCCCAGGTGTCGCAATAGTGTTATTGAAAATTCACTCGTACAGCTTGGCAAACGCGATATTCGACATTTCCAATCGATCTGCATCAACAACAACTACAGATTCAGTTCCCAGGCGTCGCAATAGTGACTATTGAAAATTCACTCGTACAGCTTGGAAAACGCGATATTCGACATTTCCAATCGATCTGCATCGACAACAGCTATAGATTCAGTCCCGAGGCGTCGCAATAGTCCTTCTTATTGAAAATTCGCTCGTAGAGCTTGAAAAACGCGATATTCGACATTTCCAATCGATCTGCATCGACAACAGCTAAAGATTCAGTTCCCAGGCGTCGCAATAGCCCTTCTTATTGAAAATTCACTCGTTGAGCTTGGAAACCTCGATATTCGACATCTCCAATCGACCTGCATCGACAACAGCTAGTGATACAGTTCCCAGGCGTCGCAATAGTCTTTATTAACAAAAATACACCCGTATAGCATGGAAAATGCGATATTGGACATTTCCAATCGAACTGCATCGACAACAGCCAAAGATACAGTTCCCAGGCGTCGCAATAGTGATTATTGAAAATCCACTCGTACAGCTTGGAAAACGCGATATTCGACATTTCCAATCGATCTGCATCATCAACAGCTAAAGATTCAGTTCCCAGGCGTCGCAATAGCCCTTCTTATTGAAAATTTACTCGTTGAGCTTGGAAACCTCGATATTCGACATCTCCAATCGACCTGCATCGACAACAGCTAGTGATACAGTTCCCAGGCGTCGCAATAGTCTTTATTATCAAAAATACACCCGTATAGCATGGAAAATGCGATATTCGACATTTCGAATCGTTCTGCATCGACAACAGCTGAAGATTCAGTTCCGAGGCGTCGCAATAGTCCTTCTTATTGAAAATTCGCTCGTAGAGCTTGAATAACGCGATATTCGACATTTCCAATCGAACTGCATCGACAACAGCCAAAGATTCAGTTCCCAGGCGTCGCAATAGTGATTATTGAAAATCCACTCGTACAGCTTGGAAAACGCGATATTCGACATTTCCAATCGATCTGCATCATCAACAGCTAAAGATTCAGTTCCCTGGCGTCGCAATAGCCCTTCTTATTGAAAATTCACTCGTTGAGCTTGGAAACCTCGATATTCGACATCTCCAATCGACCTGCATCGACAACAGCTAGTGATACAGTGGATCTGCATCGACAACAGCTTAAGATTCAGTCGTTCTGCATCGACAACAGCTAAAGATTCAGTTCCGAGGCGTCGCAATAGTCCTTCTTCTTGAAAATTCGCTCGTAGAGCTTGAATAACGCGATATTCGACATTTCCAATCGAACTGCATCGACAACAGCCAAAGATTCAGTTCCCAGGCGTCGCAATAGTGTTATTGAAAATTCACTCGTACAGCTTGGCAAACGCGATATTCGACATTTCCAATCGATCTGCATCAACAACAGCTACAGATTCAGTTCCCAGGCGTCGCAATAGTGATTATTGAAAATTCACTCGTACAGCTTGGAAAACGCGATATTCGACATTTCCAATCGAACTGCATCGACAAGAGCCAAGGATACAGTTCCCAGGCATCGCAATAGTCTTCATTATCAAAAATACACCCGTATAGCATGGAAAATGCGATATTCGACATTTCCAATCGTTCTGCATCGACAACAGCTAAAGCTTCAGTTCCGAGGCGTCGCAATAGTCCTTCTTATTGAAAATTCGCTCGTAGAGCTTGAATAACGCGATATTCGACATTTCCAATCGAACTGCATCGACAACAGCCAAAGATACAGTTCCCAGGCGTCGGAATAGTGATTATTGAAAATTCACTCGTACAGCTTGGCAAACGCGATATTCGACATTTCCAATCGATCTGCATCAACAACAGCTAAAGATTCAGTTCCCAGGCGTCGCAATAACCCTTCTTATTGAAAATTCACTCGTTGAGCTTGGAAACCTCGATATTCGACATCTCCAATCGACCTGCATCGACAACAGCTAATGTGTCAGTTCCCAGGCGTCGCAATAGTCCTTATTGAAAATTCACTCGTAGAGCTTGGAAAACGCGATATTCGACACTTCCAATCGATCTGCATCGACAACAGCTTAAGATTCAGTTCCCAGGCGACGCAATAGTCCTTATTATCAAAAATACACCCGTATAGAATGGAAAATGCGATATTCGACATTTCCAATCGTTCTGCATCGACAACAGCTAAAGATTCAGTTCCCAGGCGTCGCAATAACCCTTCTTATTGAAAATTCACTCGTTGAGCTTGGAAACCTCGATATTCGACATCTCCAATCGACCTGCATCGACAACAGCTAGTGATACAGTGGATCTGCATCGACAACAGCTTAAGATTCAGTCGTTCTGCATCGACAACAGCTAAAGATTCAGTTCCGAGGCGTCGCAATAGTCCTTCTTATTGAAAATTCGCTCGTAGAGCTTGAATAACGCGATATTCGACATTTCCAATCGAACTGCATCGACAACAGCCAAAGATTCAGTTCCCAGGCGTCGCAATAGTGTTATTGAAAATTCACTCGTACAGCTTGGCAAACGCGATATTCGACATTTCCAATCGATCTGCATCAACAACAGCTACAGATTCAGTTCCCAGGCGTCGCAATAGTGATTATTGAAAATTCACTCGTACAGCTTGGAAAACGCGATATTCGACATTTCCAATCGAACTGTATCGACAAGAGCCAAAGATACAGTTCCCAGGCGTCGCAATAGCCCTTCTTATTGAAAATTCACTCGTTGAGCTTGGAAACCTCGATATTCGACATCTCCAATCGACCTGCATCGACAACAGCTAGTGATACAGTGGATCAGCATCGACAACAGCTTAAGATTCAGTCGTTCTGCATCGACAACAGCTAAAGATTCAGTTCCGAGGCGTCGCAATAGCCCTTCTTATTGAAAATTCACTCGTTGAGCTTGGAAACCTCGATATTCGACATCTCCAATCGACCTGCATCGACAACAGCTAGTGATACAGTTCCCAGGCGTCGCAATAGTCTTTATTATCAAAAATACACCCGTATAGCATGGAAAATGCGATATTCGACATTTCCAATCGTTCTGCATCGACAACAGCTAAAGATTCAGTTCCGAGGCGTCGCAATAGTCCTTCTTATTGAAAATTCGCTCGTAGAGCTTGAATAACGCGATATTCGACATTTCCAATCGAACTGCATCGACAACAGCCAAAGATACAGTTCCCAGGCGTCGCAATAGTCCTTATTGAGAATTCACTCATAGAGCTTGGAAAACGCGATATTCGACATTTCCAATCGATCTGCAACAACAACAGCTAAAGATTCAGTTCCCAGGTGTCGCAATAGTGTTATTGAAAATTCACTCGTACAGCTTGGCAAACGCGATATTCGACATTTCCAATCGATCTGCATCAACAACAGCTACAGATTCAGTTCCCAGGCGTCGCAATAGTGACTATTGAAAATTCACTCGTACAGCTTGGAAAACGCGATATTCGACATTTCCAATCGATCTGCATCGACAACAGCTAAAGATTCAGTCCCGAGGCGTCGCAATAGTCCTTCTTATTGAAAATTCGCTCGTAGAGCTTGAATAACGCGATATTCGACATGGTCTCCCTACTTCAGGAACCAAATAGACTCTCTCGAACGCGTCCAACACAAATTCCTGAGGCTTGTTTCTCGTTTTACCGAAATACCTATGTCCCCCTTCAACCACAATTATAAACCCTATCTCTCTCGCTTCAGGCTATCTACCCTTCAGCAGCGGCGCCTCACTGCCGATCTACTGTTTATTTTCAAAGTTATTAATCACTTGATCTCCTGCCCAGATATTCTTTCTGACCTTAAATTCCACGTCCCCTCCACTCACCTAAGGACACATACTTTATTCTACATTAATTCTCACCGAACTCTTTACGGCAAACATAATTGTTTAAATCGATTGTGCACCAACGCGAACAGTTTCTATAACTCACTTCACTTCTTCGGGACCCCCTATACAGCTTTTAAGCACTCCGTTCAATCTGCTGTAAATAGTAATTCGACCTAGCTTTTCTCTTTTTCCGTTCATGCCATATTCGCTCATTTTACACATTACATCCTTCATTTCATTTTATTTCTGCTCCATTTATAGGTCTTTCACAGTTCATCTATTTTTCTTCTGTATCTCTTCTACACTTTTCTTGCACTGTTTTACTTCGCAATCTTGTACTCCATCGTCGTATCTATCTACTGTAACTAACTTGTATCTACTGTAACCGCATCATTTTTATTTTTGTATTATCTTGTTTTATTACCCTGCTATCTTGTATTACTGTATCTTTTACGATTCTACTACTCTGTGTGTTTTTCAAATTCTATACTAAAGGGTTTTTTTAGCCCGTAGATTAACGGAATAAATAATAATAATAATAATAATAATAATTTCCAATCGAACTGCATCGACAACAGCCAAAGATACAGTTCCCAGGCGTCGCAATAGTCCTTCTTATTGAAAATTCGCTCGTAGAGCTTGAAAAACGCGATATTCGACATTTCCAATCGATCTGCATCGACAACAGCTAAAGATTCAGTTCCCAGGCGTCGCAATAGCCCTTCTTATTGAAAATTCACTCGTTGAGCTTGGAAAAGGCGATATTCAACATTTCCAATCGATCTGCATCGACAACAGCTAAAGATTCAGTTCCCAGGCGTCGCAATAGTCCTTCTTATTGAAAATTCGCTCGTAGAGCTTGAAAAACGCGATATTCGACATTTCCAATCGATCTGCATCGACAACAGCTAAAGATTCAGTTCCCAGGCGTCGCAATAGCCCTTCTTATTGAAAATTCACTCGTTGAGCTTGGAAACCTCGATATTCGACATCTCCAATCGACCTGCATCGACAACAGCTAGTGATACAGTTCCCAGGCGTCGCAATAGTCTTTATTATCAAAAATACACCCGTATAGCATGGAAAATGCGATATTCGACATTTCCAATCGAACTGCATCGCCAACAGCCAAAGATACAGTTCCCAGGCGTCGTAATAGTCCTTATTGAAAATTCACTCATAGAGGTTGGAAAACGCGATATTCGACATTTCCAATCGATCTGCATCGACAACAGCTAAAGATTCAGTTCCGAGGCGTCGCAATAGTCCTTCTTATTGAAAATTCGCTCGTAGAGCTTGAATAACGCGATATTCGACATTTCCAATCGAACTGCATCGACAACAGCCAAAGATTCAGTTCCCAGGCGTCGCAATAGTGTTATTGAAAATTCACTCGTACAGCATGGCAAACGCGATATTCGACATTTCCAATCGATCTGCATCAACAACAGCTACAGATTCAGTTCCCAGGCGTCGCAATAGTGATTATTGAAAATTCACTCGTACAGCTTGGAAAACGCGATATTCGACATTTCCAATCGATCTGCATCGACAACAGCTAAAGATTCAGTTCCCAGGCGTCACAATAGTCCTTCTTATTGAAAATTCGCTCTAGAGCTTGAAAAACGCGATATTCCACATTTCCAATCGATCTGCATCGACAACAGCTAAAGATTCAGTTCCCAGGCGTCGCAATAGCCCTTCTTATTGAAAATTCACTCGTTGAGCATGGAAACCTCGATATTCGACATCTCCAATCGACCTGCATCGACAACAGCTAGTGATACAGTTCCCAGGCGTCGCAATAGTCTTTATTATCAAAAATACACCCGTATAGCATGGAAAATGCGATATTCGACATTTCCAATCGTTCTGCATCGACAACAGCTAAAGATTCAGTTCCGAGGCGTCGCAATAGTCCTTATTGAGAATTCACTCATAGAGCTTGGAAAACGCGATATTCGACATTTCCAATCGATCTGCAACAACAACAGCTAAAGATTCAGTTCCCAGGTGTCGCAATAGTGTTATTGAAAATTCACTCGTACAGCTTGGCAAACGCGATATTCGACATTTCCAATCGATCTGCATCAACAACAGCTACAGATTCAGTTCCCAGGCGTCGCAATAGTGACTATTGAAAATTCACTCGTACAGCTTGGAAAACGCGATATTCGACATTTCCAATCGATCTGCATCGACAACAGCTATAGATTCAGTCCCGAGGCGTCGCAATAGTCCTTCTTATTGAAAATTCGCTCGTAGAGCTTGAAAAACGCGATATTCGACATTTCCAATCGATCTGCATCGACAACAGCTAAAGATTCAGTTCCCAGGCGTCGCAATAGCCCTTCTTATTGAAAATTCACTCGTTGAGCTTGGAAACCTCGATATTCGACATCTCCAATCGACCTGCATCGACAACAGCTAGTGATACAGTTCCCAGGCGTCGCAATAGTCTTTATTATCAAAAATACACCCGTATAGCATGGAAAATGCGATATTGGACATTTCCAATCGAACTGCATCGACAATAGCCAAAGATACAGTTCCCAGGCGTCGCAATAGTGATTATTGAAAATCCACTCGTACAGCTTGGAAAACGCGATATTCGACATTTCCAATCGATCTGCATCATCAACAGCTAAAGATTCAGTTCCCAGGCGTCGCAATAGCCCTTCTTATTGAAAATTTACTCGTTGAGCTTGGAAACCTCGATATTCGACATCTCCAATCGACCTGCATCGACAACAGCTAGTGATACAGTTCCCAGGCGTCGCAATAGTCTTTATTATCAAAAATACACCCGTATAGCATGGAAAATGCGATATTCGACATTTCGAATCGTTCTGCATCGACAACAGCTGAAGATTCAGTTCCGAGGCGTCGCAATAGTCCTTCTTATTGAAAATTCGCTCGTAGAGCTTGAATAACGCGATATTCGACATTTCCAATCGAACTGCATCGACAACAGCCAAAGATACAGTTCCCAGGCGTCGCAATAGTGATTATTGAAAATCCACTCGTACAGCTTGGAAAACGCGATATTCGACATTTCCAATCGATCTGCATCATCAACAGCTAAAGATTCAGTTCCCTGGCGTCGCAATAGCCCTTCTTATTGAAAATTCACTCGTTGAGCTTGGAAACCTCGATATTCGACATCTCCAATCGACCTGCATCGACAACAGCTAGTGATAGAGTGGATCTGCATCGACAACAGCTTAAGATTCAGTCGTTCTGCATTGACAACAGCTAAAGATTCAGTTCCGAGGCGTCGCAATAGTCCTTCTTCTTGAAAATTCGCTCGTAGAGCTTGAATAACGCGATATTCGACATTTCCAATCGAACTGCATCGACAACAGCCAAAGATTCAGTTCCCAGGCGTCGCAATAGTGTTATTGAAAATTCACTCGTACAGCTTGGCAAACGCGATATTCGACATTTCCAATCGATCTGCATCAACAACAGCTACAGATTCAGTTCCCAGGCGTCGCAATAGTGATTATTGAAAATTCACTCGTACAGCTTGGAAAACGCGATATTCGACATTTCCAATCGAACTGCATCGACAAGAGCCAAGGATACAGTTCCCAGGCATCGCAATAGTCTTCATTATCAAAAATACACCCGTATAGCATGGAAAATGCGATATTCGACATTTCCAATCGTTCTGCATCGACAACAGCTAAAGCTTCAGTTCCGAGGCGTCGCAATAGTCCTTCTTATTGAAAATTCGCTCGTAGAGCTTGAATAACGCGATATTCGACATTTCCAATCGAACTGCATCGACAACAGCCAAAGATACAGTTCCCAGGCGTCGGAATAGTGATTATTGAAAATTCACTCGTACAGCTTGGCAAACGCGATATTCGACATTTCCAATCGATCTGCATCAACAACAGCTAAAGATTCAGTTCCCAGGCGTCGCAATAACCCTTCTTATTGAAAATTCACTCGTTGAGCTTGGAAACCTCGATATTCGACATCTCCAATCGACCTGCATCGACAACAGCTAATGTGTCAGTTCCCAGGCGTCGCAATAGTCCTTATTGAAAATTCACTCGTAGAGCTTGGAAAACGCGATATTCGACACTTCCAATCGATCTGCATCGACAACAGCTTAAGATTCAGTTCCCAGGCGACGCAATAGTCCTTATTATCAAAAATACACCCGTATAGAATGGAAAATGCGATATTCGACATTTCCAATCGTTCTGCATCGACAACAGCTAAAGATTCAGTTCCCAGGCGTCGCAATAACCCTTCTTATTGAAAATTCACTCGTTGAGCTTGGAAACCTCGATATTCGACATCTCCAATCGACCTGCATCGACAACAGCTAGTGATAGAGTGGATCTGCATCGACAACAGCTTAAGATTCAGTCGTTCTGC
Source organism: Nomada ferruginata (assembly GCA_963583965.1). NCBI lineage: Eukaryota > Metazoa > Arthropoda > Insecta > Hymenoptera > Apidae > Nomada > Nomada ferruginata. The sequence goes on from OY757218.1 coordinate 6,042,365, forward strand.
ATCGACAACAGCTAAAGATTCAGTTCCGAGGCGTCGCAATAGTCCTTCTTATTGAAAATTCGCTCGTAGAGCTTGAATAACGCGATATTCGACATTTCCAATCGAACTGCATCGACAACAGCCAAATATTCAGTTCCCAGGCGTCGCAATAGTGTTATTGAAAATTCACTCGTACAGCTTGGCAAACGCGATATTCGACATTTCCAATCGATCTGCATCAACAACAGCTACAGATTCAGTTCCCAGGCGTCGCAATAGTGATTATTGAAAATTCACTCGTACAGCTTGGAAAACGCGATATTCGACATTTCCAATCGAACTGTATCGACAAGAGCCAAAGATACAGTTCCCAGGCGTCGCAATAGCCCTTCTTATTGAAAATTCACTCGTTGAGCTTGGAAACCTCGATATTCGACATCACCAATCGACCTGCATCGACAACAGCTAGTGATACAGTGGATCAGCATCGACAACAGCTTAAGATTCAGTCGTTCTGCATCGACAACAGCTAAAGATTCAGTTCCGAGGCGTCGCAATAGCCCTTCTTATTGAAAATTCACTCGTTGAGCTTGGAAACCTCGATATTCGACATCTCCAATCGACCTGCATCGACAACAGCTAGTGATACAGTTCCCAGGCGTCGCAATAGTCTTTATTATCAAAAATACACCCGTATAGCATGGAAAATGCGATATTCGACATTTCCAATCGTTCTGCATCGACAACAGCTAAAGATTCAGTTCCGAGGCGTCGCAATAGTCCTTCTTATTGAAAATTCGCTCGTAGAGCTTGAATAACGCGATATTCGACATTTCCAATCGAACTGCATCGACAACAGCCAAAGATACAGTTCCCAGGCGTCGCAATAGTCCTTATTGAGAATTCACTCATAGAGCTTGGAAAACGCGATATTCGACATTTCCAATCGATCTGCAACAACAACAGCTAAAGATTCAGTTCCCAGGTGTCGCAATAGTGTTATTGAAAATTCACTCGTACAGCTTGGCAAACGCGATATTCGACATTTCCAATCGATCTGCATCGACAACAGCTAAAGATTCAGTCCCGAGGCGTCGCAATAGTCCTTCTTATTGAAAATTCGCTCGTAGAGCTTGAATAACGCGATATTCGACATGGTCTCCCTACTTCAGGAACCAAATAGACTCTCTCGAACGCGTCCAACACAAATTCCTGAGGCTTGTTTCTCGTTTTACCGAAATACCTATGTCCCCCTTCAACCACAATTATAAACCCTATCTCTCTCGCTTCAGGCTATCTACCCTTCAGCAGCGGCGCCTCACTGCCGATCTACTGTTTATTTTCAAAGTTATTAATCACTTGATCTCCTGCCCAGATATTCTTTCTGACCTTAAATTCCACGTCCCCTCCACTCACCTAAGGACACATACTTTATTCTACATTAATTCTCACCGAACTCTTTACGGCAAACATAATTGTTTAAATCGATTGTGCACCAACGCGAACAGTTTCTATAACTCACTTCACTTCTTCGGGACCCCCTATACAGCTTTTAAGCACTCCGTTCAATCTGCTGTAAATAGTAATTCGACCTAGCTTTTCTCTTTTTCCGTTCATGCCATATTCGCTCATTTTACACATTACATCCTTCATTTCATTTTATTTCTGCTCCATTTATAGGTCTTTCACAGTTCATCTATTTTTCTTCTGTATCTCTTCTACACTTTTCTTGCACTGTTTTACTTCGCAATCTTGTACTCCATCGTCGTATCTATCTACTGTAACAAACTTGTATCTACTGTAACCGCATCATTTTTATTTTTGTATTATCTTGTTTTATTACCCTGCTATCTTGTATTACTGTATCTTTTACGATTCTACTACTCTGTGTGTTTTTCAAATTCTATACTAAAGGGTTTTTTTAGCCCGTAGATTAACGGAATAAATAATAATAATAATAATAATAATAATTTCCAATCGAACTGCATCGACAACAGCCAAAGATACAGTTCCCAGGCGTCGCAATAGTCCTTATTGAGAATTCACTCATAGAGCTTGGAAAACGCGATATTCGACATTTCCAATCGATCTGCAACAACAACAGCTAAAGATTCAGTTCCCAGGCGTCGCAATAGTGTTATTGAAAATTCACTCGTACAGCTTGGCAAACGCGATATTCGACATTTCCAATCGATCTGCATCAACAACAGCTACAGATTCAGTTCCCAGGCGTCGCAATAGTGATTATTGAAAATTCACTCGTACAGCTTGGAAAACGCGATATTCGACATTTCCAATCGATCTGCATCGACAACAGCTAAAGATTCAGTTCCCAGGCGTCGCAATAGTCCTTCTTATTGAAAATTCGCTCGTAGAGCTTGAAAAACGCGATATTCGACATTTCCAATCGATCTGCATCGACAACAGCTAAAGATTCAGTTCCCAGGCGTCGCAATAGCCCTTCTTATTGAAAATTCACTCGTTGAGCTTGGAAACCTCGATATTCGACATCTCCAATCGACCTGCATCGACAACAGCTAGTGATACAGTTCCCAGGCGTCGCAATAGTCTTTATTATCAAAAATACACCCGTATAGCATGGAAAATGCGATATTCGACATTTCCAATCGAACTGCATCGACAACAGCCAAAGATACAGTTCCCAGGCGTCGTAATAGTCCTTATTGAAAATTCACTCATAGAGGTTGGAAAACGCGATATTCGACATTTCCAATCGATCTGCATCAAAAACAGCTAAAGATTCAGTTCTCAGGCGTCGGAATAGTGATTATTGAAAATTCACTCGTACAGCTTGGCAAACGCGATATTCGACATTTCCAATCGATCTGCATCAACAACAGCTAAAGATTCAGTTCCCAGGCGTCGCAATAGTGGGTATTGAAAATTCACTCGTACAGCTTGGAAAACGCGATATTCGACATTTCCAATCGATCTGCATCGACAACAGCTAAAGATTCAGTTCCCAGGCGTCGCAATAGCCCTTCTTATTGAAAATTCACTCGTTGAGCTTGGAAACCTCGATATTCGACATCTCCAATCGACCTGCATCGACAACAGCTAATGTGTCAGTTCCCAGGCGTCGCAATAGTCCATATTATCAAAAATACACCCGTATAGCATGGAAAATGCGATATTCTACGTTTCCAATCGATCTGCATCGACAACAGCTAGAGATTCAGTTCCCAGGCGTCACAATAGTCCTTCTTATTGAAAATTCGCTCTAGAGCTTGAAAAACGCGATATTCGACATTTCCAATCGATCTGCATCGACAACAGCTAAAGATTCAGTTCCCAGGCGTCGCAATAGCCCTTCTTATTGAAAATTCACTCGTTGAGCATGGAAACCTCGATATTCGACATCTCCAATCGACCTGCATCGACAACAGCTAGTGATACAGTTCCCAGGCGTCGCAATAGTCTTTATTATCAAAAATACACCCGTATAGCATGGAAAATGCGATATTCGACATTTCCAATCGTTCTGCATCGACAACAGCTAAAGATTCAGTTCCGAGGCGTCGCAATAGTCCTTATTGAGAATTCACTCATAGAGCTTGGAAAACGCGATATTCGACATTTCCAATCGATCTGCAACAACAACAGCTAAAGATTCAGTTCCCAGGTGTCGCAATAGTGTTATTGAAAATTCACTCGTACAGCTTGGCAAACGCGATATTCGACATATCCAATCGATCTGCATCAACAACAGCTACAGATTCAGTTCCCAGGCGTCGCAATAGTGACTATTGAAAATTCACTCGTACAGCTTGGAAAACGCGATATTCGACATTTCCAATCGATCTGCATCGACAACAGCTATAGATTCAGTCCCGAGGCGTCGCAATAGTCCTTCTTATTGAAAATTCGCTCGTAGAGCTTGAATAACGCGATATTTGACATTTCCAATCGAACTGCATCGACAACAGCCAAAGATACAGTTCCCAGGCGTCGCAATAGTCCTTATTGAGAATTCACTCATAGAGCTTGGAAAACGCGATATTCGACATTTCCAATCGATCTGCAACAACAACAGCCAAAGATTCAGTTCCCAGGCGTCGCAATAGTGTTATTGAAAATTCACTCGTACAGCATGGCAAACGCGATATTCGACATTTCCAATCGATCTACATCAACAACAGCTACAGATTCAGTTCCCAGGCGTCGCAATAGTGATTATTGAAAATTCACTCGTACAGCTTGGAAAACGCGATATTCGACATTTCCAATCGATCTGCATCGACAACAGCTAAAGATTCAGTTCCCAGGCGTCACAATAGTCCTTCTTATTGAAAATTCGCTCTAGAGCTTGAAAAACGCGATATTCGACATTTCCAATCGATCTGCATCGACAACAGCTAAAGATTCAGTTCCCAGGCGTCGCAATAGCCCTTCTTATTGAAAATTCACTCGTTGAGCATGGAAACCTCGATATTCGACATCTCCAATCGACCTGCATCGACAACAGCTAGTGATACAGTTCCCAGGCGTCGCAATAGTCTTTATTATCAAAAATACACCCGTATAGCATGGAAAATGCGATATTCGACATTTCCAATCGTTCTGCATCGACAACAGCTAAAGATTCAGTTCCGAGGCGTCGCAATAGTCCTTATTGAGAATTCACTCATAGAGCTTGGAAAACGCGATATTCGACATTTCCAATCGATCTGCAACAACAACAGCTAAAGATTCAGTTCCCAGGTGTCGCAATAGTGTTATTGAAAATTCACTCGTACAGCTTGGCAAACGCGATATTCGACATTTCCAATCGATCTGCATCAACAACAGCTACAGATTCAGTTCCCAGGCGTCGCAATAGTGACTATTGAAAATTCACTCGTACAGCTTGGAAAACGCGATATTCGACATTTCCAATCGATCTGCATCGACAACAGCTATAGATTCAGTCCCGAGGCGTCGCAATAGTCCTTCTTATTGAAAATTCGCTCGTAGAGCTTGAATAACGCGATATTCGACATTTCCAATCGATCTGCATCAACAACAGCTACAGATTCAGTTCCCAGGCGTCGCAATAGTGATTATTGAAAATTCACTCGTACAGCTTGGAAAACGCGATATTCGACATTTCCAATCGATCTGCATCGACAACAGCTAAAGATTCAGTTCCCAGGCGTCACAATAGTCCTTCTTATTGAAAATTCGCTCTAGAGCTTGAAAAACGCGATATTCGACATTTCCAATCGATCTGCATCGACAACAGCTAAAGATTCAGTTCCCAGGCGTCGCAATAGCCCTTCTTATTGAAAATTCACTCGTTGAGCATGGAAACCTCGATATTCGACATCTCCAATCGACCTGCATCGACAACAGCTAGTGATACAGTTCCCAGGCGTCGCAATAGTCTTTATTATCAAAAATACACCCGTATAGCATGGAAAATGCGATATTCGACATTTCCAATCGTTCTGCATCGACAACAGCTAAAGATTCAGTTCCGAGGCGTCGCAATAGTCCTTATTGAGAATTCACTCATAGAGCTTGGAAAACGCGATATTCGACATTTCCAATCGATCTGCAACAACAACAGCTAAAGATTCAGTTCCCAGGTGTCGCAATAGTGTTATTGAAAATTCACTCGTACAGCTTGGCAAACGCGATATTCGACATTTCCAATCGATCTGCATCAACAACAGCTACAGATTCAGTTCCCAGGCGTCGCAATAGTGACTATTGAAAATTCACTCGTACAGCTTGGAAAACGCGATATTCGACATTTCCAATCGATCTGCATCGACAACAGCTATAGATTAAGTCCCGAGGCGTCGCAATAGTCCTTCTTATTGAAAATTCGCTCGTAGAGCTTGAATAACGCGATATTTGACATTTCCAATCGAACTGCATCGACAACAGCCAAAGATACAGTTCCCAGGCGTCGCAATAGTCCTTATTGAGAATTCACTCATAGAGCTTGGAAAACGCGATATTCGACATTTCCAATCGATCTGCAACAACAACAGCCAAAGATTCAGTTCCCAGGCGTCGCAATAGTGTTATTGAAAATTCACTCGTACAGCATGGCAAACGCGATATTCGACATTTCCAATCGATCTGCATCAACAACAGCTACAGATTCAGTTCCCAGGCGTCGCAATAGTGATTATTGAAAATTCACTCGTACAGCTTGGAAAACGCGATATTCGACATTTCCAATCGTTCTGCATCGACAACAGCTAAAGATTCAGTTCCGAGGCGTCGCAATAGTCCTTATTGAGAATTCACTCATAGAGCATGGAAAACGCGATATTCGACATTTCCAATCGATCTGCAACAACAACAGCTAAAGATTCAGTTCCCAGGTGTCGCAATAGTGTTATTGAAAATTCACTCGTACAGCTTGGCAAACGCGATATTCGACATTTCCAATCGATCTGCATCAACAACAGCTACAGATTCAGTTCCCAGGCGTCGCAATAGTGACTATTGAAAATTCACTCGTACAGCTTGGAAAACGCGATATTCGACATTTCCAATCGATCTGCATCGACAACAGCTATAGATTCAGTCCCGAGGCGTCGCAATAGTCCTTCTTATTGAAAATTCGCTCGTAGAGCTTGAATAACGCGATATTCGACATTTCCAATCGATCTGCATCAACAACAGCTACAGATTCAGTTCCCAGGCGTCGCAATAGTGATTATTGAAAATTCACTCGTACAGCTTGGAAAACGCGATATTCGACATTTCCAATCGATCTGCATCGACAACAGCTAAAGATTCAGTTCCCAGGCGTCACAATAGTCCTTCTTATTGAAAATTCGCTCTAGAGCTTGAAAAACGCGATATTCGACATTTCCAATCGATCTGCATCGACAACAGCTAAAGATTCAGTTCCCAGGCGTCGCAATAGCCCTTCTTATTGAAAATTCACTCGTTGAGCATGGAAACCTCGATATTCGACATCTCCAATCGACCTGCATCGACAACAGCTAGTGATACAGTTCCCAGGCGTCGCAATAGTCTTTATTATCAAAAATACACCCGTATAGCATGGAAAATGCGATATTCGACATTTCCAATCGTTCTGCATCGACAACAGCTAAAGATTCAGTTCCGAGGCGTCGCAATAGTCCTTATTGAGAATTCACTCATAGAGCTTGGAAAACGCGATATTCGACATTTCCAATCGATCTGCAACAACAACAGCTAAAGATTCAGTTCCCAGGTGTCGCAATAGTGTTATTGAAAATTCACTCGTACAGCTTGGCAAACGCGATATTCGACATTTCCAATCGATCTGCATCAACAACAGCTACAGATTCAGTTCCCAGGCGTTGCAATAGTGACTATTGAAAATTCACTCGTACAGCTTGGAAAACGCGATATTCGACATTTCCAATCGATCTGCATCGACAACAGCTATAGATTCAGTCCCGAGGCGTCGCAATAGTCCTTCTTATTGAAAATTCGCTCGTAGAGCTTGAAAAACGCGATATTCGACATTTCCAATCGATCTGCATCGACAACAGCTAAAGATTCAGTTCCCAGGCGTCGCAATAGCCCTTCTTATTGAAAATTCACTCGTTGAGCTTGGAAACCTCGATATTCGACATCTCCAATCGACCTGCATCGACAACAGCTAGTGATACAGTTCCCAGGCGTCGCAATAGTCTTTATTATCAAAAATACACCCGTATAGCATGGAAAATGCGATATTGGACATTTCCAATCGAACTGCATCGACAACAGCCAAAGATACAGTTCCCAGGCGTCGCAATAGTGATTATTGAAAATCCACTCGTACAGCTTGGAAAACGCGATATTCGACATTTCCAATCGATCTGCATCATCAACAGCTAAAGATTCAGTTCCCAGGCGTCGCAATAGCCCTTCTTATTGAAAATTTACTCGTTGAGCTTGGAAACCTCGATATTCGACATCTCCAATCGACCTGCATCGACAAGAGCTAGTGATACAGTTCCCAGGCGTCGCAATAGTCTTTATTATCAAAAATACACCCGTATAGCATGGAAAATGCGATATTCGACATTTCGAATCGTTCTGCATCGACAACAGCTGAAGATTCAGTTCCGAGGCGTCGCAATAGTCCTTCTTATTGAAAATTCGCTCGTAGAGCTTGAATAACGCGATATTCGACATTTCCAATCGAACTGCATCGACAACAGCCAAAGATACAGTTCCCAGGCGTCGCAATAGTGATTATTGAAAATCCACTCGTACAGCTTGGAAAACGCGATATTCGACATTTCCAATCGATCTGCATCATCAACAGCTAAAGATTCAGTTCCCTGGCGTCGCAATAGCCCTTCTTATTGAAAATTCACTCGTTGAGCTTGGAAACCTCGATATTCGACATCTCCAATCGACCTGCATCGACAACAGCTAGTGATACAGTGGATCTGCATCGACAACAGCTTAAGATTCAGTCGTTCTGCATCGACAACAGCTAAAGATTCAGTTCCGAGGCGTCGCAATAGTCCTTCTTCTTGAAAATTCGCTCGTAGAGCTTGAATAACGCGATATTCGACATTTCCAATCGAACTGCATCGACAACAGCCAAAGATTCAGTTCCCAGGCGTCGCAATAGTGTTATTGAAAATTCACTCGTACAGCTTGGCAAACGCGATATTCGACATTTCCAATCGATCTGCATCAACAACAGCTACAGATTCAGTTCCCAGGCGTCGCAATAGTGATTATTGAAAATTCACTCGTACAGCTTGGAAAACGCGATATTCGACATTTCCAATCGAACTGCATCGACAAGAGCCAAGGATACAGTTCCCAGGCATCGCAATAGTCTTCATTATCAAAAATACACCCGTATAGCATGGAAAATGCGATATTCGACATTTCCAATCGTTCTGCATCGACAACAGCTAAAGCTTCAGGTCCGAGGCGTCGCAATAGTCCTTCTTATTGAAAATTCGCTCGTAGAGCTTGAATAACGCGATATTCGACATTTCCAATCGAACTGCATCGACAACAGCCAAAGATACAGTTCCCAGGCGTCGGAATAGTGATTATTGAAAATTCACTCGTACAGCTTGGCAAACGCGATATTCGACATTTCCAATCGATCTGCATCAACAACAGCTAAAGATTCAGTTCCCAGGCGTCGCAATAGTGATTATTGAAAATTCACTCGTACAGCTTGGAAAACGCGATATTCGACATTTCCAATCGATCTGCATCGACAACAGCTAAAGATTCAGTTCCCAGGCGTCGCAATAACCCTTCTTATTGAAAATTCACTCGTTGAGCTTGGAAACCTCGATATTCGACATCTCCAATCGACCTGCATCGACAACAGCTAATGTGTCAGTTCCCAGGCGTCGCAATAGTCCTTATTGAAAATTCACTCGTAGAGCTTGGAAAACGCGATATTCGACACTTCCAATCGATCTGCATCGACAACAGCTTAAGATTCAGTTCCCAGGCGACGCAATAGTCCTTATTATCAAAAATACACCCGTATAGAATGGAAAATGCGATATTCGACATTTCCAATCGTTCTGCATCGACAACAGCTAAAGATTCAGTTCCCAGGCGTCGCAATAACCCTTCTCATTGAAAATTCACTCGTTGAGCTTGGAAACCTCGATATTCGACATCTCCAATCGACCTGCATCGACAACAGCTAGTGATACAGTGGATCTGCATCGACAACAGCTTAAGATTCAGTCGTTCTGCATCGACAACAGCTAAAGATTCAGTTCCGAGGCGTCGCAATAGTCCTTCTTATTGAAAATTCGCTCGTAGAGCTTGAATAACCCGATATTCGACATTTCCAATCGAACTGCATCGACAACAGCCAAAGATTCAGTTCCCAGGCGTCGCAATAGTGTTATTGAAAATTCACTCGTACAGCTTGGCAAACGCGATATTCGACATTTCCAATCGATCTGCAACAACAACAGCTAAAGATTCAGTTCCCAGGTGTCGCAATAGTGTTATTGAAAATTCACTCGTACAGCTTGGCAAACGCGATATTCGACATTTCCAATCGATCTGCATCAACAACAGCTACAGATTCAGTTCCCAGGCGTCGCAATAGTGACTATTGAAAATTCACTCGTACAGCTTGGAAAACGCGATATTCGACATTTCCAATCGATCTGCATCGACAACAGCTAAAGATTCAGTCCCGAGGCGTCGCAATAGTCCTTCTTATTGAAAATTCGCTCGTAGAGCTTGAATAACGCGATATTCGACATGGTCTCCCTACTTCAGGAACCAAATAGACTCTCTCGAACGCGTCCAACACAAATTCCTGAGGCTTGTTTCTCGTTTTACCGAAATACCTATGTCCCCCTTCAACCACAATTATAAACCCTATCTCTCTCGCTTCAGGCTATCTACCCTTCAGCAGCGGCGCCTCACTGCCGATCTACTGTTTATTTTCAAAGTTATTAATCACTTGATCTCCTGCCCAGATATTCTTTCTGACCTTAAATTCCACGTCCCCTCCACTCACCTAAGGACACATACTTTATTCTACATTAATTCTCACCGAACTCTTTACGGCAAACATAATTGTTTAAATCGATTGTGCACCAACGCGAACAGTTTCTATAACTCACTTCACTTCTTCGGGACCCCCTATACAGCTTTTAAGCACTCCGTTCAATCTGCTGTAAATAGTAATTCGACCTAGCTTTTCTCTTTTTCCGTTCATGCCATATTCGCTCATTTTACACATTACATCCTTCATTTCATTTTATTTCTGCTCCATTTATAGGTCTTTCACAGTTCATCTATTTTTCTTCTGTATCTCTTCTACACTTTTCTTGCACTGTTTTACTTCGCAATCTTGTACTCCATCGTCGTATCTATCTACTGTAACTAACTTGTATCTACTGTAACCGCATCATTTTTATTTTTGTATTATCTTGTTTTATTACCCTGCTATCTTGTATTACTGTATCTTTTACGATTCTACTACTCTGTGTGTTTTTCAAATTCTATACTAAAGGGTTTTTTTAGCCCGTAGATTAACGGAATAAATAATAATAATAATAATAATAATAATTTCCAATCGAACTGCATCGACAACAGCCAAAGATACAGTTCCCAGGCGTCGCAATAGTCCTTATTGAGAATTCACTCATAGAGCTTGGAAAACGCGATATTCGACATTTCCAATCGATCTGCAACAACAACAGCTAAAGATTCAGTTCCCAGGCGTCGCAATAGTGTTATTGAAAATTCACTCGTACAGCTTGGCAAACGCGATATTCGACATTTCCAATCGATCTGCATCAACAACAGCTACAGATTCAGTTCCCAGGCGTCGCAATAGTGATTATTGAAAATTCACTCGTACAGCTTGGAAAACGCGATATTCAACATTTCCAATCGATCTGCATCGACAACAGCTAAAGATTCAGTTCCCAGGCGTCGCAATAGTCCTTCTTATTGAAAATTCGCTCGTAGAGCTTGAAAAACGCGATATTCGACATTTCCAATCGATCTGCATCGACAACAGCTAAAGATTCAGTTCCCAGGCGTCGCAATAGCCCTTCTTATTGAAAATTCACTCGTTGAGCTTGGAAACCTCGATATTCGACATCTCCAATCGACCTGCATCGACAACAGCTAGTGATACAGTTCCCAGGCGTCGCAATAGTCTTTATTATCAAAAATACACCCGTATAGCATGGAAAATGCGATATTCGACATTTCCAATCGAACTGCATCGCCAACAGCCAAAGATACAGTTCCCAGGCGTCGTAATAGTCCTTATTGAAAATTCACTCATAGAGGTTGGAAAACGCGATATTCGACATTTCCAATCGATCTGCATCGACAACAGCTAAAGATTCAGTTCCGAGGCGTCGCAATAGTCCTTCTTATTGAAAATTCGCTCGTAGAGCTTGAATAACGCGATATTCGACATTTCCAATCGAACTGCATCGACAACAGCCAAAGATTCAGTTCCCAGGCGTCGCAATAGTGTTATTGAAAATTCACTCGTACAGCATGGCAAACGCGATATTCGACATTTCCAATCGATCTGCATCAACAACAGCTACAGATTCAGTTCCCAGGCGTCGCAATAGTGATTATTGAAAATTCACTCGTACAGCTTGGAAAACGCGATATTCGACATTTCCAATCGATCTGCATCGACAACAGCTAAAGATTCAGTTCCCAGGCGTCACAATAGTCCTTCTTATTGAAAATTCGCTCTAGAGCTTGAAAAACGCGATATTCCACATTTCCAATCGATCTGCATCGACAACAGCTAAAGATTCAGTTCCCAGGCGTCGCAATAGCCCTTCTTATTGAAAATTCACTCGTTGAGCATGGAAACCTCGATATTCGACATCTCCAATCGACCTGCATCGACAACAGCTAGTGATACAGTTCCCAGGCGTCGCAATAGTCTTTATTATCAAAAATACACCCGTATAGCATGGAAAATGCGATATTCGACATTTCCAATCGTTCTGCATCGACAACAGCTAAAGATTCAGTTCCGAGGCGTCGCAATAGTCCTTATTGAGAATTCACTCATAGAGCTTGGAAAACGCGATATTCGACATTTCCAATCGATCTGCAACAACAACAGCTAAAGATTCAGTTCCCAGGTGTCGCAATAGTGTTATTGAAAATTCACTCGTACAGCTTGGCAAACGCGATATTCGACATTTCCAATCGATCTGCATCAACAACAGCTACAGATTCAGTTCCCAGGCGTCGCAATAGTGACTATTGAAAATTCACTCGTACAGCTTGGAAAACGCGATATTCGACATTTCCAATCGATCTGCATCGACAACAGCTATAGATTCAGTCCCGAGGCGTCGCAATAGTCCTTCTTATTGAAAATTCGCTCGTAGAGCTTGAAAAACGCGATATTCGACATTTCCAATCGATCTGCATCGACAACAGCTAAAGATTCAGTTCCCAGGCGTCGCAATAGCCCTTCTTATTGAAAATTCACTCGTTGAGCTTGGAAACCTCGATATTCGACATCTCCAATCGACCTGCATCGACAACAGCTAGTGATACAGTTCCCAGGCGTCGCAATAGTCTTTATTATCAAAAATACACCCGTATAGCATGGAAAATGCGATATTGGACATTTCCAATCGAACTGCATCGACAATAGCCAAAGATACAGTTCCCAGGCGTCGCAATAGTGATTATTGAAAATCCACTCGTACAGCTTGGAAAACGCGATATTCGACATTTCCAATCGATCTGCATCATCAACAGCTAAAGATTCAGTTCCCAGGCGTCGCAATAGCCCTTCTTATTGAAAATTTACTCGTTGAGCTTGGAAACCTCGATATTCGACATCTCCAATCGACCTGCATCGACAACAGCTAGTGATACAGTTCCCAGGCGTCGCAATAGTCTTTATTATCAAAAATACACCCGTATAGCATGGAAAATGCGATATTCGACATTTCGAATCGTTCTGCATCGACAACAGCTGAAGATTCAGTTCCGAGGCGTCGCAATAGTCCTTCTTATTGAAAATTCGCTCGTAGAGCTTGAATAACGCGATATTCGACATTTCCAATCGAACTGCATCGACAACAGCCAAAGATACAGTTCCCAGGCGTCGCAATAGTGATTATTGAAAATCCACTCGTACAGCTTGGAAAACGCGATATTCGACATTTCCAATCGATCTGCATCATCAACAGCTAAAGATTCAGTTCCCTGGCGTCGCAATAGCCCTTCTTATTGAAAATTCACTCGTTGAGCTTGGAAACCTCGATATTCGACATCTCCAATCGACCTGCATCGACAACAGCTAGTGATACAGTGGATCTGCATCGACAACAGCTTAAGATTCAGTCGTTCTGCATTGACAACAGCTAAAGATTCAGTTCCGAGGCGTCGCAATAGTCCTTCTTCTTGAAAATTCGCTCGTAGAGCTTGAATAACGCGATATTCGACATTTCCAATCGAACTGCATCGACAACAGCCAAAGATTCAGTTCCCAGGCGTCGCAATAGTGTTATTGAAAATTCACTCGTACAGCTTGGCAAACGCGATATTCGACATTTCCAATCGATCTGCATCAACAACAGCTACAGATTCAGTTCCCAGGCGTCGCAATAGTGATTATTGAAAATTCACTCGTACAGCTTGGAAAACGCGATATTCGACATTTCCAATCGAACTGCATCGACAAGAGCCAAGGATACAGTTCCCAGGCATCGCAATAGTCTTCATTATCAAAAATACACCCGTATAGCATGGAAAATGCGATATTCGACATTTCCAATCGTTCTGCATCGACAACAGCTAAAGCTTCAGTTCCGAGGCGTCGCAATAGTCCTTCTTATTGAAAATTCGCTCGTAGAGCTTGAATAACGCGATATTCGACATTTCCAATCGAACTGCATCGACAACAGCCAAAGATACAGTTCCCAGGCGTCGGAATAGTGATTATTGAAAATTCACTCGTACAGCTTGGCAAACGCGATATTCGACATTTCCAATCGATCTGCATCAACAACAGCTAAAGATTCAGTTCCCAGGCGTCGCAATAACCCTTCTTATTGAAAATTCACTCGTTGAGCTTGGAAACCTCGATATTCGACATCTCCAATCGACCTGCATCGACAACAGCTAATGTGTCAGTTCCCAGGCGTCGCAATAGTCCTCATTGAAAATTCACTCGCAGAGCTTGGAAAACGCGATATTCGACACTTCCAATCGATCTGCATCGACAACAGCTTAAGATTCAGTTCCCAGGCGACGCAATAGTCCTTATTATCAAAAATACACCCGTATAGAATGGAAAATGCGATATTCGACATTTCCAATCGTTCTGCATCGACAACAGCTAAAGATTCAGTTCCCAGGCGTCGCAATAACCCTTCTTATTGAAAATTCACTCGTTGAGCTTGGAAACCTCGATATTCGACATCTCCAATCGACCTGCATCGACAACAGCTAGTGATACAGTGGATCTGCATCGACAACAGCTTAAGATTCAGTCGTTCTGCATCGACAACAGCTAAAGATTCAGTTCCGAGGCGTCGCAATAGTCCTTCTTATTGAAAATTCGCTCGTAGAGCTTGAATAACGCGATATTCGACATTTCCAATCGAACTGCATCGACAACAGCCAAATATTCAGTTCCCAGGCGTCGCAATAGTGTTATTGAAAATTCACTCGTACAGCTTGGCAAACGCGATATTCGACATTTCCAATCGATCTGCATCAACAACAGCTACAGATTCAGTTCCCAGGCGTCGCAATAGTGATTATTGAAAATTCACTCGTACAGCTTGGAAAACGCGATATTCGACATTTCCAATCGAACTGTATCGACAAGAGCCAAAGATACAGTTCCCAGGCGTCGCAATAGCCCTTCTTATTGAAAATTCACTCGTTGAGCTTGGAAACCTCGATATTCGACATCTCCAATCGACCTGCATCGACAACAGCTAGTGATACAGTGGATCAGCATCGACAACAGCTTAAGATTCAGTCGTTCTGCATCGACAACAGCTAAAGATTCAGTTCCGAGGCGTCGCAATAGCCCTTCTTATTGAAAATTCACTCGTTGAGCTTGGAAACCTCGATATTCGACATCTCCAATCGACCTGCATCGACAACAGCTAGTGATACAGTTCCCAGGCGTCGCAATAGTCTTTATTATCAAAAATACACCCGTATAGCATGGAAAATGCGATATTCGACATTTCCAATCGTTCTGCATCGACAACAGCTAAAGATTCAGTTCCGAGGCGTCGCAATAGTCCTTCTTATTGAAAATTCGCTCGTAGAGCTTGAATAACGCGATATTCGACATTTCCAATCGAACTGCATCGACAACAGCCAAAGATACAGTTCCCAGGCGTCGCAATAGTCCTTATTGAGAATTCACTCATAGAGCTTGGAAAACGCGATATTCGACATTTCCAATCGATCTGCAACAACAACAGCTAAAGATTCAGTTCCCAGGTGTCGCAATAGTGTTATTGAAAATTCACTCGTACAGCTTGGCAAACGCGATATTCGACATTTCCAATCGATCTGCATCGACAACAGCTAAAGATTCAGTCCCGAGGCGTCGCAATAGTCCTTCTTATTGAAAATTCGCTCGTAGAGCTTGAATAACGCGATATTCGACATGGTCTCCCTACTTCAGGAACCAAATAGACTCTCTCGAACGCGTCCAACACAAATTCCTGAGGCTTGTTTCTCGTTTTACCGAAATACCTATGTCCCCCTTCAACCACAATTATAAACCCTATCTCTCTCGCTTCAGGCTATCTACCCTTCAGCAGCGGCGCCTCACTGCCGATCTACTGTTTATTTTCAAAGTTATTAATCACTTGATCTCCTGCCCAGATATTCTTTCTGACCTTAAATTCCACGTCCCCTCCACTCACCTAAGGACACATACTTTATTCTACATTAATTCTCACCGAACTCTTTACGGCAAACATAATTGTTTAAATCGATTGTGCACCAACGCGAACAGTTTCTATAACTCACTTCACTTCTTCGGGACCCCCTATACAGCTTTTAAGCACTCCGTTCAATCTGCTGTAAATAGTAATTCGACCTAGCTTTTCTCTTTTTCCGTTCATGCCATATTCGCTCATTTTACACATTACATCCTTCATTTCATTTTATTTCTGCTCCATTTATAGGTCTTTCACAGTTCATCTATTTTTCTTCTGTATCTCTTCTACACTTTTCTTGCACTGTTTTACTTCGCAATCTTGTACTCCATCGTCGTATCTATCTACTGTAACAAACTTGTATCTACTGTAACCGCATCATTTTTATTTTTGTATTATCTTGTTTTATTACCCTGCTATCTTGTATTACTGTATCTTTTACGATTCTACTACTCTGTGTGTTTTTCAAATTCTATACTAAAGGGTTTTTTTAGCCCGTAGATTAACGGAATAAATAATAATAATAATAATAATAATAATTTCCAATCGAACTGCATCGACAACAGCCAAAGATACAGTTCCCAGGCGTCGCAATAGTCCTTATTGAGAATTCACTCATAGAGCTTGGAAAACGCGATATTCGACATTTCCAATCGATCTGCAACAACAACAGCTAAAGATTCAGTTCCCAGGCGTCGCAATAGTGTTATTGAAAATTCACTCGTACAGCTTGGCAAACGCGATATTCGACATTTCCAATCGATCTGCATCAACAACAGCTACAGATTCAGTTCCCAGGCGTCGCAATAGTGATTATTGAAAATTCACTCGTACAGCTTGGAAAACGCGATATTCGACATTTCCAATCGATCTGCATCGACAACAGCTAAAGATTCAGTTCCCAGGCGTCGCAATAGTCCTTCTTATTGAAAATTCGCTCGTAGAGCTTGAAAAACGCGATATTCGACATTTCCAATCGATCTGCATCGACAACAGCTAAAGATTCAGTTCCCAGGCGTCGCAATAGCCCTTCTTATTGAAAATTCACTCGTTGAGCTTGGAAACCTCGATATTCGACATCTCCAATCGACCTGCATCGACAACAGCTAGTGATACAGTTCCCAGGCGTCGCAATAGTCTTTATTATCAAAAATACACCCGTATAGCATGGAAAATGCGATATTCGACATTTCCAATCGAACTGCATCGACAACAGCCAAAGATACAGTTCCCAGGCGTCGTAATAGTCCTTATTGAAAATTCACTCATAGAGGTTGGAAAACGCGATATTCGACATTTCCAATCGATCTGCATCAAAAACAGCTAAAGATTCAGTTCTCAGGCGTCGGAATAGTGATTATTGAAAATTCACTCGTACAGCTTGGCAAACGCGATATTCGACATTTCCAATCGATCTGCATCAACAACAGCTAAAGATTCAGTTCCCAGGCGTCGCAATAGTGGGTATTGAAAATTCACTCGTACAGCTTGGAAAACGCGATATTCGACATTTCCAATCGATCTGCATCGACAACAGCTAAAGATTCAGTTCCCAGGCGTCGCAATAGCCCTTCTTATTGAAAATTCACTCGTTGAGCTTGGAAACCTCGATATTCGACATCTCCAATCGACCTGCATCGACAACAGCTAATGTGTCAGTTCCCAGGCGTCGCAATAGTCCATATTATCAAAAATACACCCGTATAGCATGGAAAATGCGATATTCTACGTTTCCAATCGATCTGCATCGACAACAGCTAGAGATTCAGTTCCCAGGCGTCACAATAGTCCTTCTTATTGAAAATTCGCTCTAGAGCTTGAAAAACGCGATATTCGACATTTCCAATCGATCTGCATCGACAACAGCTAAAGATTCAGTTCCCAGGCGTCGCAATAGCCCTTCTTATTGAAAATTCACTCGTTGAGCATGGAAACCTCGATATTCGACATCTCCAATCGACCTGCATCGACAACAGCTAGTGATACAGTTCCCAGGCGTCGCAATAGTCTTTATTATCAAAAATACACCCGTATAGCATGGAAAATGCGATATTCGACATTTCCAATCGTTCTGCATCGACAACAGCTAAAGATTCAGTTCCGAGGCGTCGCAATAGTCCTTATTGAGAATTCACTCATAGAGCTTGGAAAACGCGATATTCGACATTTCCAATCGATCTGCAACAACAACAGCTAAAGATTCAGTTCCCAGGTGTCGCAATAGTGTTATTGAAAATTCACTCGTACAGCTTGGCAAACGCGATATTCGACATATCCAATCGATCTGCATCAACAACAGCTACAGATTCAGTTCCCAGGCGTCGCAATAGTGACTATTGAAAATTCACTCGTACAGCTTGGAAAACGCGATATTCGACATTTCCAATCGATCTGCATCGACAACAGCTATAGATTCAGTCCCGAGGCGTCGCAATAGTCCTTCTTATTGAAAATTCGCTCGTAGAGCTTGAATAACGCGATATTTGACATTTCCAATCGAACTGCATCGACAACAGCCAAAGATACAGTTCCCAGGCGTCGCAATAGTCCTTATTGAGAATTCACTCATAGAGCTTGGAAAACGCGATATTCGACATTTCCAATCGATCTGCAACAACAACAGCCAAAGATTCAGTTCCCAGGCGTCGCAATAGTGTTATTGAAAATTCACTCGTACAGCATGGCAAACGCGATATTCGACATTTCCAATCGATCTGCATCAACAACAGCTACAGATTCAGTTCCCAGGCGTCGCAATAGTGATTATTGAAAATTCACTCGTACAGCTTGGAAAACGCGATATTCGACATTTCCAATCGATCTGCATCGACAACAGCTAAAGATTCAGTTCCCAGGCGTCACAATAGTCCTTCTTATTGAAAATTCGCTCTAGAGCTTGAAAAACGCGATATTCGACATTTCCAATCGATCTGCATCGACAACAGCTAAAGATTCAGTTCCCAGGCGTCGCAATAGCCCTTCTTATTGAAAATTCACTCGTTGAGCATGGAAACCTCGATATTCGACATCTCCAATCGACCTGCATCGACAACAGCTAGTGATACAGTTCCCAGGCGTCGCAATAGTCTTTATTATCAAAAATACACCCGTATAGCATGGAAAATGCGATATTCGACATTTCCAATCGTTCTGCATCGACAACAGCTAAAGATTCAGTTCCGAGGCGTCGCAATAGTCCTTATTGAGAATTCACTCATAGAGCTTGGAAAACGCGATATTCGACATTTCCAATCGATCTGCAACAACAACAGCTAAAGATTCAGTTCCCAGGTGTCGCAATAGTGTTATTGAAAATTCACTCGTACAGCTTGGCAAACGCGATATTCGACATTTCCAATCGATCTGCATCAACAACAGCTACAGATTCAGTTCCCAGGCGTCGCAATAGTGACTATTGAAAATTCACTCGTACAGCTTGGAAAACGCGATATTCGACATTTCCAATCGATCTGCATCGACAACAGCTATAGATTCAGTCCCGAGGCGTCGCAATAGTCCTTCTTATTGAAAATTCGCTCGTAGAGCTTGAATAACGCGATATTCGACATTTCCAATCGATCTGCATCAACAACAGCTACAGATTCAGTTCCCAGGCGTCGCAATAGTGATTATTGAAAATTCACTCGTACAGCTTGGAAAACGCGATATTCGACATTTCCAATCGATCTGCATCGACAACAGCTAAAGATTCAGTTCCCAGGCGTCACAATAGTCCTTCTTATTGAAAATTCGCTCTAGAGCTTGAAAAACGCGATATTCGACATTTCCAATCGATCTGCATCGACAACAGCTAAAGATTCAGTTCCCAGGCGTCGCAATAGCCCTTCTTATTGAAAATTCACTCGTTGAGCATGGAAACCTCGATATTCGACATCTCCAATCGACCTGCATCGACAACAGCTAGTGATACAGTTCCCAGGCGTCGCAATAGTCTTTATTATCAAAAATACACCCGTATAGCATGGAAAATGCGATATTCGACATTTCCAATCGTTCTGCATCGACAACAGCTAAAGATTCAGTTCCGAGGCGTCGCAATAGTCCTTATTGAGAATTCACTCATAGAGCTTGGAAAACGCGATATTCGACATTTCCAATCGATCTGCAACAACAACAGCTAAAGATTCAGTTCCCAGGTGTCGCAATAGTGTTATTGAAAATTCACTCGTACAGCTTGGCAAACGCGATATTCGACATTTCCAATCGATCTGCATCAACAACAGCTACAGATTCAGTTCCCAGGCGTCGCAATAGTGACTATTGAAAATTCACTCGTACAGCTTGGAAAACGCGATATTCGACATTTCCAATCGATCTGCATCGACAACAGCTATAGATTAAGTCCCGAGGCGTCGCAATAGTCCTTCTTATTGAAAATTCGCTCGTAGAGCTTGAATAACGCGATATTTGACATTTCCAATCGAACTGCATCGACAACAGCCAAAGATACAGTTCCCAGGCGTCGCAATAGTCCTTATTGAGAATTCACTCATAGAGCTTGGAAAACGCGATATTCGACATTTCCAATCGATCTGCAACAACAACAGCCAAAGATTCAGTTCCCAGGCGTCGCAATAGTGTTATTGAAAATTCACTCGTACAGCATGGCAAACGCGATATTCGACATTTCCAATCGATCTGCATCAACAACAGCTACAGATTCAGTTCCCAGGCGTCGCAATAGTGATTATTGAAAATTCACTCGTACAGCTTGGAAAACGCGATATTCGACATTTCCAATCGATCTGCATCGACAACAGCTAAAGATTCAGTTCCCAGGCGTCACAATAGTCCTTCTTATTGAAAATTCGCTCTAGAGCTTGAAAAACGCGATATTCGACATTTCCAATCGATCTGCATCGACAACAGCTAAAGATTCAGTTCCCAGGCGTCGCAATAGCCCTTCTTATTGAAAATTCACTCGTTGAGCATGGAAACCTCGATATTCGACATCTCCAATCGACCTGCATCGACAACAGCTAGTGATACAGTTCCCAGGCGTCGCAATAGTCTTTATTATCAAAAATACACCCGTATAGCATGGAAAATGCGATATTCGACATTTCCAATCGTTCTGCATCGACAACAGCTAAAGATTCAGTTCCGAGGCGTCGCAATAGTCCTTATTGAGAATTCACTCATAGAGCATGGAAAACGCGATATTCGACATTTCCAATCGATCTGCAACAACAACAGCTAAAGATTCAGTTCCCAGGTGTCGCAATAGTGTTATTGAAAATTCACTCGTACAGCTTGGCAAACGCGATATTCGACATTTCCAATCGATCTGCATCAACAACAGCTACAGATTCAGTTCCCAGGCGTCGCAATAGTGACTATTGAAAATTCACTCGTACAGCTTGGAAAACGCGATATTCGACATTTCCAATCGATCTGCATCGACAACAGCTATAGATTCAGTCCCGAGGCGTCGCAATAGTCCTTCTTATTGAAAATTCGCTCGTAGAGCTTGAATAACGCGATATTCGACATTTCCAATCGATCTGCATCAACAACAGCTACAGATTCAGTTCCCAGGCGTCGCAATAGTGATTATTGAAAATTCACTCGTACAGCTTGGAAAACGCGATATTCGACATTTCCAATCGATCTGCATCGACAACAGCTAAAGATTCAGTTCCCAGGCGTCACAATAGTCCTTCTTATTGAAAATTCGCTCTAGAGCTTGAAAAACGCGATATTCGACATTTCCAATCGATCTGCATCGACAACAGCTAAAGATTCAGTTCCCAGGCGTCGCAATAGCCCTTCTTATTGAAAATTCACTCGTTGAGCATGGAAACCTCGATATTCGACATCTCCAATCGACCTGCATCGACAACAGCTAGTGATACAGTTCCCAGGCGTCGCAATAGTCTTTATTATCAAAAATACACCCGTATAGCATGGAAAATGCGATATTCGACATTTCCAATCGTTCTGCATCGACAACAGCTAAAGATTCAGTTCCGAGGCGTCGCAATAGTCCTTATTGAGAATTCACTCATAGAGCTTGGAAAACGCGATATTCGACATTTCCAATCGATCTGCAACAACAACAGCTAAAGATTCAGTTCCCAGGTGTCGCAATAGTGTTATTGAAAATTCACTCGTACAGCTTGGCAAACGCGATATTCGACATTTCCAATCGATCTGCATCAACAACAGCTACAGATTCAGTTCCCAGGCGTTGCAATAGTGACTATTGAAAATTCACTCGTACAGCTTGGAAAACGCGATATTCGACATTTCCAATCGATCTGCATCGACAACAGCTATAGATTCAGTCCCGAGGCGTCGCAATAGTCCTTCTTATTGAAAATTCGCTCGTAGAGCTTGAAAAACGCGATATTCGACATTTCCAATCGATCTGCATCGACAACAGCTAAAGATTCAGTTCCCAGGCGTCGCAATAGCCCTTCTTATTGAAAATTCACTCGTTGAGCTTGGAAACCTCGATATTCGACATCTCCAATCGACCTGCATCGACAACAGCTAGTGATACAGTTCCCAGGCGTCGCAATAGTCTTTATTATCAAAAATACACCCGTATAGCATGGAAAATGCGATATTGGACATTTCCAATCGAACTGCATCGACAACAGCCAAAGATACAGTTCCCAGGCGTCGCAATAGTGATTATTGAAAATCCACTCGTACAGCTTGGAAAACGCGATATTCGACATTTCCAATCGATCTGCATCATCAACAGCTAAAGATTCAGTTCCCAGGCGTCGCAATAGCCCTTCTTATTGAAAATTTACTCGTTGAGCTTGGAAACCTCGATATTCGACATCTCCAATCGACCTGCATCGACAACAGCTAGTGATACAGTTCCCAGGCGTCGCAATAGTCTTTATTATCAAAAATACACCCGTATAGCATGGAAAATGCGATATTCGACATTTCGAATCGTTCTGCATCGACAACAGCTGAAGATTCAGTTCCGAGGCGTCGCAATAGTCCTTCTTATTGAAAATTCGCTCGTAGAGCTTGAATAACGCGATATTCGACATTTCCAATCGAACTGCATCGACAACAGCCAAAGATACAGTTCCCAGGCGTCGCAATAGTGATTATTGAAAATCCACTCGTACAGCTTGGAAAACGCGATATTCGACATTTCCAATCGATCTGCATCATCAACAGCTAAAGATTCAGTTCCCTGGCGTCGCAATAGCCCTTCTTATTGAAAATTCACTCGTTGAGCTTGGAAACCTCGATATTCGACATCTCCAATCGACCTGCATCGACAACAGCTAGTGATACAGTGGATCTGCATCGACAACAGCTTAAGATTCAGTCGTTCTGCATCGACAACAGCTAAAGATTCAGTTCCGAGGCGTCGCAATAGTCCTTCTTCTTGAAAATTCGCTCGTAGAGCTTGAATAACGCGATATTCGACATTTCCAATCGAACTGCATCGACAACAGCCAAAGATTCAGTTCCCAGGCGTCGCAATAGTGTTATTGAAAATTCACTCGTACAGCTTGGCAAACGCGATATTCGACATTTCCAATCGATCTGCATCAACAACAGCTACAGATTCAGTTCCCAGGCGTCGCAATAGTGATTATTGAAAATTCACTCGTACAGCTTGGAAAACGCGATATTCGACATTTCCAATCGAACTGCATCGACAAGAGCCAAGGATACAGTTCCCAGGCATCGCAATAGTCTTCATTATCAAAAATACACCCGTATAGCATGGAAAATGCGATATTCGACATTTCCAATCGTTCTGCATCGACAACAGCTAAAGCTTCAGTTCCGAGGCGTCGCAATAGTCCTTCTTATTGAAAATTCGCTCGTAGAGCTTGAATAACGCGATATTCGACATTTCCAATCGAACTGCATCGACAACAGCCAAAGATACAGTTCCCAGGCGTCGGAATAGTGATTATTGAAAATTCACTCGTACAGCTTGGCAAACGCGATATTCGACATTTCCAATCGATCTGCATCAACAACAGCTAAAGATTCAGTTCCCAGGCGTCGCAATAGTGATTATTGAAAATTCACTCGTACAGCTTGGAAAACGCGATATTCGACATTTCCAATCGATCTGCATCGACAACAGCTAAAGATTCAGTTCCCAGGCGTCGCAATAACCCTTCTTATTGAAAATTCACTCGTTGAGCTTGGAAACCTCGATATTCGACATCTCCAATCGACCTGCATCGACAACAGCTAATGTGTCAGTTCCCAGGCGTCGCAATAGTCCTTATTGAAAATTCACTCGTAGAGCTTGGAAAACGCGATATTCGACACTTCCAATCGATCTGCATCGACAACAGCTTAAGATTCAGTTCCCAGGCGACGCAATAGTCCTTATTATCAAAAATACACCCGTATAGAATGGAAAATGCGATATTCGACATTTCCAATCGTTCTGCATCGACAACAGCTAAAGATTCAGTTCCCAGGCGTCGCAATAACCCTTCTTATTGAAAATTCACTCGTTGAGCTTGGAAACCTCGATATTCGACATCTCCAATCGACCTGCATCGACAACAGCTAGTGATACAGTGGATCTGCATCGACAACAGCTTAAGATTCAGTCGTTCTGCATCGACAACAGCTAAAGATTCAGTTCCGAGGCGTCGCAATAGTCCTTCTTATTGAAAATTCGCTCGTAGAGCTTGAATAACCCGATATTCGACATTTCCAATCGAACTGCATCGACAACAGCCAAAGATTCAGTTCCCAGGCGTCGCAATAGTGTTATTGAAAATTCACTCGTACAGCTTGGCAAACGCGATATTCGACATTTCCAATCGATCTGCATCAACAACAGCTACAGATTCAGTTCCCAGGCGTCGCAATAGTGATTATTGAAAATTCACTCGTACAGCTTGGAAAACGCGATATTCGACATTTCCAATCGAACTGTATCGACAAGAGCCAAAGATACAGTTCCCAGGCGTCGCAATAGCCCTTCTTATTGAAAATTCACTCGTTGAGCTTGGAAACCTCGATATTCGACATCTCCAATCGACCTGCATCGACAACAGCTAGTGATACAGTGGATCAGCATCGACAACAGCTTAAGATTCAGTCGTTCTGCATCGACAACAGCTAAAGATTCAGTTCCGAGGCGTCGCAATAGCCCTTCTTATTGAAAATTCACTCGTTTAGCTTGGAAACCTCGATATTCGACATCTCCAATCGACCTGCATCGACAACAGCTAGTGATACAGTTCCCAGGCGTCGCAATAGTCTTTATTATCAAAAATACACCCGTATAGCATGGAAAATGCGATATTCGACATTTCCAATCGTTCTGCATCGACAACAGCTAAAGATTCAGTTCCGAGGCGTCGCAATAGTCCTTCTTATTGAAAATTCGCTCGTAGAGCTTGAATAACGCGATATTCGACATTTCCAATCGAACTGCATCGACAACAGCCAAAGATACAGTTCCCAGGCGTCGCAATAGTCCTTATTGAGAATTCACTCATAGAGCTTGGAAAACGCGATATTCGACATTTCCAATCGATCTGCAACAACAACAGCTAAAGATTCAGTTCCCAGGTGTCGCAATAGTGTTATTGAAAATTCACTCGTACAGCTTGGCAAACGCGATATTCGACATTTCCAATCGATCTGCATCAACAACAGCTACAGATTCAGTTCCCAGGCGTCGCAATAGTGACTATTGAAAATTCACTCGTACAGCTTGGAAAACGCGATATTCGACATTTCCAATCGATCTGCATCGACAACAGCTAAAGATTCAGTCCCGAGGCGTCGCAATAGTCCTTCTTATTGAAAATTCGCTCGTAGAGCTTGAATAACGCGATATTCGACATGGTCTACCTACTTCAGGAACCAAATAGACTCTCTCGAACGCGTCCAACACAAATTCCTGAGGCTTGTTTCTCGTTTTACCGAAATACCTATGTCCCCCTTCAACCACAATTATAAACCCTATCTCTCTCGCTTCAGGCTATCTACCCTTCAGCAGCGGCGCCTCACTGCCGATCTACTGTTTATTTTCAAAGTTATTAATCACTTGATCTCCTGCCCAGATATTCTTTCTGACCTTAAATTCCACGTCCCCTCCACTCACCTAAGGACACATACTTTATTCTACATTAATTCTCACCGAACTCTTTACGGCAAACATAATTGTTTAAATCGATTGTGCACCAACGCGAACAGTTTCTATAACTCACTTCACTTCTTCGGGACCCCCTATACAGCTTTTAAGCACTCCGTTCAATCTGCTGTAAATAGTAATTCGACCTAGCTTTTCTCTTTTTCCGTTCATGCCATATTCGCTCATTTTACACATTACATCCTTCATTTCATTTTATTTCTGCTCCATTTATAGGTCTTTCACAGTTCATCTATTTTTCTTCTGTATCTCTTCTACACTTTTCTTGCACTGTTTTACTTCGCAATC
Source organism: Nomada ferruginata (assembly GCA_963583965.1). Taxonomy (NCBI): domain Eukaryota; kingdom Metazoa; phylum Arthropoda; class Insecta; order Hymenoptera; family Apidae; genus Nomada; species Nomada ferruginata. The sequence goes on from OY757218.1 coordinate 6,069,158, forward strand.
TTGTACTCCATCGTCGTATCTATCTACTGTAACTAACTTGTATCTACTGTAACCGCATCATTTTTATTTTTGTATTATCTTGTTTTATTACCCTGCTATCTTGTATTACTGTATCTTTTACGATTCTACTACTCTGTGTGTTTTTCAAATTCTATACTAAAGGGTTTTTTTAGCCCGTAGATTAACGGAATAAATAATAATAATAATAATAATAATAATTTCCAATCGAACTGCATCGACAACAGCCAAAGATACAGTTCCCAGGCGTCGCAATAGTCCTTATTGAGAATTCACTCATAGAGCTTGGAAAACGCGATATTCGACATTTCCAATCGATCTGCAACAACAACAGCTAAAGATTCAGTTCCCAGGCGTCGCAATAGTGTTATTGAAAATTCACTCGTACAGCTTGGCAAACGCGATATTCGACATTTCCAATCGATCTGCATCAACAACAGCTACAGATTCAGTTCCCAGGCGTCGCAATAGTGATTATTGAAAATTCACTCGTACAGCTTGGAAAACGCGATATTCGACATTTCCAATCGATCTGCATCGACAACAGCTAAAGATTCAGTTCCCAGGCGTCGCAATAGTCCTTCTTATTGAAAATTCGCTCGTAGAGCTTGAAAAACGCGATATTCGACATTTCCAATCGATCTGCATCGACAACAGCTAAAGATTCAGTTCCCAGGCGTCGCAATAGCCCTTCTTATTGAAAATTCACTCGTTGAGCTTGGAAACCTCGATATTCGACATCTCCAATCGACCTGCATCGACAACAGCTAGTGATACAGTTCCCAGGCGTCGCAATAGTCTTTATTATCAAAAATACACCCGTATAGCATGGAAAATGCGATATTCGACATTTCCAATCGAACTGCATCGACAACAGCCAAAGATACAGTTCCCAGGCGTCGCAATAGTGATTATTGAAAATCCACTCGTACAGCTTGGAAAACGCGATATTCGACATTTCCAATCGATCTGCATCATCAACAGCTAAAGATTCAGTTCCCAGGCGTCGCAATAGCCCTTCTTATTGAAAATTTACTCGTTGAGCTTGGAAACCTCGATATTCGACATCTCCAATCGACCTGCATCGACAACCGCTAGTGATACAGTTCCCAGGCGTCGCAATAGTCTTTATTATCAAAAATACACCCGTATAGCATGGAAAATGCGATATTCGACATTTCGAATCGTTCTGCATCGACAACAGCTAGTGATACAGTGGATCTGCATCGACAACAGCTTAAGATTCAGTCGTTCTGCATCGACAACAGCTAAAGATTCAGTTCCGAGGCGTCGCAATAGTCCTTCTTATTGAAAATTCGCTCGTAGAGCTTGAAAAACGCGATATTCGACATTTCCAATCGAACTGCATCGACAAGAGCCAAAGATACAGTTCCCAGGCGTCGCAATAGTCTTCATTATCAAAAATACACCCGTATAGCATGGAAAATGCGATATTCGACATTTCCAATCGTTCTGCATCGACAACAGCTAAAGATTCAGTTCCGAGGCGTCGCAATAGTCCTTCTTATTGAAAATTCGCTCGTAGAGCTTGAATAACGCGATATTCGACATTTCCAATCGAACTGCATCGACAACAGCCAAAGATACAGTTCCCAGGCGTCGCAATAGTCCTTATTGAGAATTCACTCATAGAGCTTGGAAAACGCGATATTCGACATTTCCAATCGATCTGCAACAACAACAGCTAAAGATTCAGTTCCCAGGCGTCGCAATACTGTTATTGAAAATTCACTCGTACAGCTTGGCAAACGCGATATTCGACATTTCCAATCGATCTGCATCAACAACAGCTACAGATTCAGTTCCCAGGCGTCGCAATAGTGATTATTGAAAATTCACTCGTACAGCTTGGAAAACGCGATATTCGACATTTCCAATCGATCTGCATCGACAACAGCTAAAGATTCAGTTCCCAGGCGCGCAATAACCCTTCTTATTGAAAAATCACTCGTTGAGCTTGGAAACCTCGATATTCGACATCTCCAATCGACCTGCATCGACAACAGCTAGTGATTCAGTTCCCAGGCGTCGCAATAGTCTTTATTATCAAAAATACACCCGTATAGCATGGAAAACGCGATATTCGACATTTCCAATCTATCTGCATCGACAACAGCTTAAGATTCAGTTCCCAGGCGACGCAATAGTCCCTATTATCAAAAATACACCCGTATAGCATGGAAACCTCGATATTCGACATCTCCAATCGCCTGCATCGACAACAGCTAGTGATACAGTTCCCAGGCGTCGCTATAGTCTTTATTATCAAAAATACACCCGTATAGCATGGAAAATGCGATATTCGACATCTCCAATCGACCTGCATCGACAACAGCTAGTGATACAGTTCCCAGGCGTCGCAATAGTCCTTATTATCAAAAATACACCCGTATAGAATGGCAAATGCGATATTCGACATTTCCAATCGTTCTGCATCGACAACAGCCAAAGATACAGTTCCCAGGCGTCGTAATAGTCCTTATTGAAAATTCACTCATAGAGGTTGGAAAACGCGATATTCGACATTTCCAATCGATCTGCATCAACAACAGCTAAAGATTCAGTTCTCAGGCGTCGGAATAGTGATTATTGAAAATTCACTCGTGCAGCTTGGCAAACGCGATATTCGACATTTCCAATCGATCTGCATCAACAACAGCTAAAGATTCAGTTCCCAGGCGTCGCAATAGTGGGTATTGAAAATTCACTCATAGAGGTTGGAAAACGCGATATTCGACATTTCCAATCGATCTGCATCAACAACAGCTAAAGATTCAGTTCTCAGGCGTCGGAATAGTGATTATTGAAAATTCACTCGTGCAGCTTGGCAAACGCGATATTCGACATTTCCAATCGATCTGCATCAACAACAGCTAAAGATTCAGTTCCCAGGCGACGCAATAGTCCATATTATCAAAAATACACCCGTATAGCATGGAAAATGCGATATTCGACATTTCCAAACGTTCTGCATCGACAACAGCTAAAGATTCAGTTCCCAGGCGTCGCAATAGTCCTTCTTATTGAAAATTCGCTTGTAGAGCTTGAAAAACGCGATATTCGACATTTCCAATCGAACTGCATCGACAACAGCCAAAGATACAGTTCCCAGGCGTCGTAATAGTCCTTATTGAAAATTCACTCATAGAGGTTGGAAAACGCGATACTCGACATTTCCAATCGATCTGCATCAACAACAGCTAAAGATTCAGTTCCCAGGCGTCGCAATAGTCCTTATTGAAAATTCACTCGTAGAGCTTGGAAAACGCGATATTCGACATTTCCAATCGATCTGCATCGACAACAGCTTAAGATTCAGTTCCCAGGCGACGCAATAGTCCTTATTATCAAAAATACACCCGTATAGCATGGAAAATGCGATATTCGACATTTCCAATCGTTCTGCATCGACAACAGCTAAAGATTCAGTTCCCAGGCGTCGCAATAGTCCTTCTTATTGAAAATTCGCTTGTAGAGCTTGAAAAACGCGATATTCGACATTTCCAATCGAACTGCATAGACGACAGCCAAAGATACAGTTCCCAGGCGTCGCAATAGTGATTATTGAAAATTCACTCGTACAGCTTGGAAAACGCGATATTCGACATTTCCAATCGATCTGCATCGACAACAGCTAAAGATTCAGTTCCCAGGCGTCGCAATAGTCCTTCTTATTGAAAATTCGCTCGTAGAGCTTGAAAAACGCGATATTCGACATTTCCAATCGATCTGCATCGACAACAGCTAAAGATTCAGTTCCCAGGCGTCGCAATAGCCCTTCTTATTGAAAATTCACTCGTTGAGCTTGGAAACCTCGATATTCGACATCTCCAATCGACCTGCATCGACAACAGCTAAAGATTCAGTTCCCAGGCGTCGCAATAGTCTTTATTATCAAAAATACACCCGTATAGCATGGAAAACGCGATATTCGACATTTCCAATCTATCTGCATCGACAACAGCCAGAGATTCAGTTCCCAGGCGTCGCAATAGCCCTTCTTATTGAAAATTCACTCGTTGAGCTTGGAAACCTCGATATTCGACATCTCCAATCGACCTGCATCGACAACAGCTAATGTGTCAGTTCCCAGGCGTCGCAATAGTCCTTATTGAAAATTCACTCGTAGAGCTTTGAAAACGCGATATTCGACATTTCCAATCGATCTGCATCGACAACAGCTTAAGATTCAGTTCCCAGGCGACGCAATAGTCTTTATTATAAAAAATTCACCCGTATAGCATGGAAAATGCGATATTCGACATTTCCAATGGATCTGCATCGACAACAGCTTAAGATTCAGTTCCCAGGCGACGCAATAGTCTATATTATCAAAAATACACCCGTATAGCATGGAAAATGCGATATTCGACATTTCCAATCGTTCTGCATCGACAACAGTTAAAGATTCAGTTCCCAGGCGTCGCAATAGTCCTTCTTATTGAAAATTCGCTTGTAGAGCTTGAAAAATGCGATATTCGACATTTCCAATCGAACTGCATCGACAACAGCCAAAGATACAGTTCCCAGGCGTCGTAATAGTCCTTATTGAAAATTCACTCATAGAGGTTGGAAAACGCGATATTCGACATTTCCAATCGATCTGCATCAACAACAGCTAAAGATTCAGTTCTCAGGCGTCGGAATAGTGATTATTGAAAATTCACTCGTGCAGCTTGGCAAACGCGATATTCGACATTTCCAATCGATCTGCATCAACAACAGCTAAAGATTCAGTTCCCAGGCGACGCAATAGTCCATATTATCAAAAATACACCCGTATAGCATGGAAAATGCGATATTCGACATTTCCAATCGTTCTGCATCGACAACAGCTAAAGATTCAGTTCCCAGGCGTCGCAATAGTCCTTCTTATTGAAAATTCGCTTGTAGAGCTTGAAAAACGCGATATTCGACATTTCCAATCGAACTGCATCGACAACAGCCAAAGATACAGTTCCCAGGCGTCGTAATAGTCCTTATTGAAAATTCACTCATAGAGGTTGGAAAACGCGATATTCGACATTTCCAATCGATCTGCATCAACAACAGCTAAAGATTCAGTCCCCAGGCGTCGCAATAGTGGGTATTGAAAATTCACTCGTACAGCTTGGAAAACGCGATATTCGACATTTCAAATCGATCTGCATCGACAACAGCTAAAGATTCAGTTCCCAGGCGTCGCAATAGCCCTTCTTATTGAAAATTCACTCGTTGAGCTTGGAAACCTCGATATTCGACATCTCCAATCGACCTGCATCGACAACAGCTAGTGATTCGTTCCCAGGCGTCGCAATAGTCTTTATTATCACAAATACACCCGTATAGCATGGAAAATGCGATATTCGACATTTCCAATCGATCTGCATCGACAACAGCTAGAGATTCAGTTCCCAGGCGTCGCAATAGCCCTTCTTATTGAAAATTCACTCGTTGAGCTTGGAAACCTCGATATTCGACATCTCCAATCGACCTGCATCGACAACAGCTAATGTGTCAGTTCCCAGGCGTCGCAATAGTCCATATTATCAAAAATACACCCGTATAGCATGGAAAATGCGATATTCGACGTTTCCAATCGATCTGCATCGACAACAGCTAGAGATTCAGTTCCGACGCGTCGCAATAGCCCTTCTTATTGAAAATTCACACGTTGAGCTTGGAAACCTCGATATTCGACATCTCCAATCGACCTGCATCGACAACAGCTAATGTGTCAGTTCCCAGGCGTCGCAATAGTCCTTATTGAAAATTCACTCGTGGAGCTTGGAAAACGCGATATTCGACATTTCCAATCGATCTGCATCGACAACAGCTAAGATTCAGTTCCCAGGCGACGCAATAGTCCATATTATCAAAAATACACCCGTATAGCATGGAAAATGCGATATTCGACATTTCCTATCGTTCTGCATCGACAACAGCTAAAGATACAGTTCCCAGGCGTCGCAATAGTCCTTATTGAAAATTCACTCATAGAGCTTGGAAAACGCGATATTCGACATTTCCAATCGTTCTGCATCGACAACAGCTAAAGATTCAGTTCCCAGGCGCCGCAATAACCCTTCTTATTGAAAATTCACTCGTTGAGCTTGGAAACCTCGATATTCGACATCTCCAATCGACCTGCATCGACAACATCTAGTGATACAGTTCCCAGGCGTCGCAATAGTCTTTATTATCAAAAATACACCCGTATAGCAAGGAAAATGCGATATTCGACATTTCCAATCGTTCTGCATCGACAACAGCTAAAGGTTCAGTTCCGAGGCGTCGCAATAGTCCTACTTATTGAGAATTCGCTCGTAGAGCTTGAATAACGCGATAATCGACATTTCCAATCGAACTGCATCGACAACAGCCAAAGATACAGTTCCCAGGCGTCGCAATAGTGATTATTGAAAATTCACTCATAGAGCTTGGAAAACGCGATATTCGTCATTTCCAATCGTTCTGCATCGACAACAGCTAAAGATTCAGTTCCCAGGCGCCGCAATAACCCTTCTTATTGAAAATTCACTCGTTGAGCTTGGAAACCTCGATATTCGACATCTCCAATCGACCTGCATCGACAACAGCTAGTGATACAGTTCCCAGGCGTCGCAATAGTCTTTATTATCAAAAATACACCCGTATAGCAAGGAAAATGCGATATTCGACATTTCCAATCGTTCTCCATCGACAACAGCTAAAGGTTCAGTTCCGAGGCGTCGCAATAGTCCTACTTATTGAAAATTCGCTCGTAGAGCTTGAATAACGCGATATTCGACATTTCCAATCGAACTGCATCGACAACAGCCAAAGATACAGTTCCCAGGCGTCGCAATAGTGATTATTGAAAATTCACTCGTACAGCTTGGAAAACGCGATATTGGACATTTCCAATCGATCTGCATCATCAACAGCTAAAGATTCAGTTCCCTGGCGTCGCAATAGCCCTTCTTATTGAAAATTCACTCGTTGAGCTTGGAAACCTCGATATTCGACATCTCCAATCGACCTGCATCGACAACAGCTAATGTGTCAGTTCCCAGGCGTCGCAATAGTCCATATTATCAAAAATACACCCGTATAGCATGGAAAATGCGATATTCTACGTTTCCAATCGACCTGCATCGACAACAGCTAATGTGTCAGTTCCCAGGCGTCGCAATAGTCCTTATTGAAAATTCACTCGTGGAGCTTGGAAAACGCGATATTCGACATTTCCAATCGATCTGCATCGACAACAGCTAAGATTCAGTTCCCAGGCGACGCAATAGTCCTTATTATCAAAAATACACCCGTATAGCATGGAAAATGCGATATTCGACATTTCCAATCGATCTGCATCGACAACAGCTTAAGATTCAGTTCCCAGGCGACGCAATAGTCCATATTATCAAAAATACACCCGTATAGAATGGAAAATGCGATATTCGACATTTCCAATCGTTCTGCATCGACAACAGCTAAAGATGCAGTTCCCAGGCGTCGCAATGGTTCTTCTTATTGATAATTCGCTCGTAGAGCTTGAAAAACGCGATATTCGACATTTCCAATCGTTCTGCATCGACAACAGCTAAAGATTCAGTTCCCAGGCGCCGCAATAACCCTTCTTATTGAAAATTCACTCGTTGAGCTTGGAAACCTCGATATTCGACATCTCCAATCGACCTGCATCGACAACATCTAGTGATACAGTTCCCAGGCGTCGCAATAGTCTTTATTATCAAAAATACACCCGTATAGCAAGGAAAATGCGATATTCGACATTTCCAATCGTTCTGCATCGACAACAGCTAAAGGTTCAGTTCCGAGGCGTCGCAATAGTCCTACTTATTGAAAATTCGCTCGTACAGCTTGAATAACGCGATAATCGACATTTCCAATCGAACTGCATCGACAACAGCCAAAGATACAGTTCCCAGGCGTCGCAATAGTGATTATTGAAAATTCACTCATAGAGCTTGGAAAACGCGATATTCGTCATTTCCAATCGTTCTGCATCGACAACAGCTAAAGATTCAGTTCCCAGGCGCCGCAATAACCCTTCTCATTGAAAATTCACTCGTTGAGCTTGGAAACCTCGATATTCGACATCTCCAATCGACCTGCATCGACAACAGCTAGTGATACAGTTCCCAGGCGTCGCAATAGTCTTTATTATCAAAAATACACACGTATAGCAAGGAAAATGCGATATTCGACATTTCCAATCGTTCTGCATCGACAACAGCTAGAGATTCAGTTCCGAGGCGTCGCAATAGTCCTTCTTATTGAAAATTCGCTCGTAGATCTTGAAAAACGCGATATTCGACATTTCCAATCGAACAGCATCGACAACAGCCAAAGATACAGTTCCCAGGCGTCGCAATAGTCCTTATTGAAAATTCACTCGTTGAGCTTGGAAACCTCGATATTCGACATCTCCAATCGACCTGCATCGACAACAGCTAGTGATTCGTTCCCAGGCGTCGCAATAGTCTTTATTATCACAAATACACCCGTATAGCATGGAAAATGCGATATTCGACATTTCCAATCGATCTGCATCGACAACAGCTAGAGATTCAGTTCCCAGGCGTCGCAATAGCCCTTCTTATTGAAAATTCACTCGTTGAGCTTGGAAACCTCGATATTCGACATCTCCAATCGACCTGCATCGACAACAGCTAATGTGTCAGTTCCCAGGCGTCGCAATAGTCCATATTATCAAAAATACACCCGTATAGCATGGAAAATGCGATATTATTATTATTTATTCCGTTAATCTACGGGCTAAAAAAACCGTTTAGTATACAATTTGAAAAACACACAGAGTAGTAGAATCGTAAAAGATACAGTAATACAAGATAGCAGAGTAATAAAACAAGATAATACAAAAATAAAAATGATGCGGTTACAGTAGATACAAGTTAGTTACAGTAGATAGATACGACGATAGAGTACAAGATTGCGAAGTAAAACAGTGCAAGAAAAGTGTAGAAGAGATACAGAAGAAAAATAGATGAACTGTGAAAGACCTATAAATGGAGCAGAAATAAAATGAAATGAAGGATGTAATGTGTAAAATGAGCGAATATGGCATGAACGGAAAAAGAGAAAAGCTAGGTCGAATTACTATTTACAGCAGATTGAACGGAGTGCTTAAAAGCTGTATAGGGGGTCCCGAAGAAGTGAAGTGAGTTACAGAAACTGTTCGCGTTGGTGCACAATCGATTTAAACAATTATGTTTGCCGTAAAGAGTTCGGTGAGAATTAATGTAGAATAAAGTATGTGTCCTTAGGTGAGTGGAGGGGACGTGGAATTTAAGGTCAGAAAGAATATCTGGGCAGGAGATCAAGTGATTAATAACTTTGAAAATAAACAGTAGATCGGCAGTGAGGCGCCGCTGCTGAAGGGTAGATAGCCTGAAGCGAGAGAGATAGGGTTTATAATTGTGGTTGAAGGGGGACATAGGTATTTCGGTAAAACGAGAAACAAGCCTCAGGAATTTGTGTTGGACGCGTTCGAGAGAGTCTATTTGGTTCCTGAAGTAGGGAGACCATATGATTGAGCCATATTCTAGACGAGGTCGAACCAGGGAAGTGTACAATCTGACTAGTGTGGAGGCATTAGAGAAGTGCTTAGAGGTGCGGAAAATAAAGCCTAAGGTGTTAAGGCCGGAGCTGACAATACTGTTCAGATGAGTCGAGAAAGACAGATCTCTCGTCAAGATGAGGCCTAGGTCGCGGATGAGGTGGACTTCAGTTAAAGAGGAGCCGTCTATAGTGTAAGGGTGAATAAGCGGTCTTAATTTGCGAGAGAAGCGAATGACATTGCATTTGGACGCGTTGAGACAGAGGTGGTTTACCCGACACCATGTCACTAGTCTATCAATATCAGATTGTAGAAGGAAAGAGTCCACCAAACTGTTTACAGGGCGGAAAAGCTTTAGGTCATCTGCGTAGAGTAGGAATCTGCTATGGTGGAAGACTTGCGAGATATCATTAATGAATAGAATAAAGAGTATGGGACCCAGATGGGAACCTTGAGGGACTCCGGAAGTAGCCTGGAATTTTTTGGAGAAGGATTGATTGAATTTGACTATCTGAAATCTACCAGTGATATAGCTCGCGAGCCATGCTAGCAGTGTACCGTGAAAGCCAAGAGCGTGAAGTTTGGCTAGTAGAATTGGGTGGCTCACCGAATCAAACGCCTTGCGTAGGTCAGTGTACACTGCATCGACTTGCTGACCATTTTCCACGCGGAGAGAAAGATAGTTATGAAAGGATAGGAGGTTTGTGGTGGTAGAGCGACCAGGTAAGAAGCCATGCTGTTCATTAATGATTACGTTTTTGCATAGAGAAGATAGACTGTTAGTTACAAGGTTGTCAAGAATCTTAGGCATTAGGTTTTGCTTACTAATCGGTCTGTAGGAGGAGGTACAAGTTTTATCCCCACCTTTAAAGATAGGTGAAACGAGAGAGGTTTTCCACGACGAAGGAAAAGAACCGGACATTAATGATTTATTGAAGAGGATCCAAAGGATACGAGACAGTAAAAATTTACAGTTTTTGAAAAAGATGGGGGGAATACCGTCGTTGCCAGGGCCGCTGTTTAAGTCAAGATAGTCGATCCCCTTGAATACTTCAAGAATACTGATATTAAGAGAGGATGCGTCAACCGAGTCCGTAGAGTTATATGTGTATGGTGAGTTGGTTTCGTGAGAATAAACTGAACTGAAGTAGTCAGCAAATATATCGGCTATGGCTTGTTCAGTACAGACTGTCCGGTCATTGAAAGACATGGAGAGAGGAAAAGGAGACTCGTTTTTGAGGGATCGGATGAAATTCCAAAATGTTTTGGGGTTATTTCGGAGGGTTGACTCAGACTTGGCGACATAGGTAGCCCAGCAACGGCGAGACAGAGAGCAACATTTGGATCTAAGACTGGAAAAGACAAGGTAATCAGAGAAAGAGTTAGTAGATTTATAACGGCGATGAGCGGTTTTTTTTTTTGCGAGTAGAGTAATAAGCCTTCGTGAAAACCAAACCGGGTGTGAGGAGGTAGTAATAGGACGGAGTGGCACCCAGGCGTTTATGGCAAAGTTTAAGTGGTGGTAAAGGAGATCGACGGCCGAATCAATGGGTAAGGGAGAAAGGAGCCTATCCCAATCGTACTGGGATAGATAACTATTGATCATATTATAATCGGCGGCTCCAAAATTCCTTGTGAAGGAGGAGCGACAAAAAAGAGGTGACCTTGAATGGTTTGGAATAGGGAAAGAGAGGGCAGGATGGTAAGAATCCTCGGACACGAATGACTCTGGGGCAGGAGAAATGGAAAGGCTTGTCACAGTCGAGAAAACCAAATCTAGTTTCGAGTTATGTGAGTTAATGATGTTGTTAAATTGAGAAATATTTAAGTAATTAAAGTACTCACCGACAATGAGGTAGGGTGAATAGGAATGAGATGAAAAAGTGGTACGCCCGCTAAAATTAGGTAAATTGTAGTCGCCAGCGATGACAATAGGAGAATTTGGGTAAAGAGCACATACTTCCTCGACCGTAAGGCAATGATGCTCGTAGTGGGAACTCGGAGACGAGGGGGGAATATATACCGCCCCAACAATAACACTGGCCCGATCTAAGTGCACCTCTACGAACAATTGCTCAACAGAGTTAACGGTTACTTCGATAGGGCGACTGAAATAAGAATTTTTTATAGCAGTTAGTACACCTCCGCCTCTGGCATGTGTACTGGTACGATTATTTCTGTCAAATCGGAAAATACTATAATTAAAAAGACCAAGCTCCGAATTCAGTATGCTATGGTGTAGCCAGGTTTCCGTAAGGATAATTATATCGTATACAACAGCAGAGGATGCGAACGCACAGCGTAAATCGCTTAACTTTGAGCGAAGACCGCGAACATTTTGATAATATATTAAAGGGTTACTAGTTAGTTTTTTTGACGAGGCTGTGGTGATAAAGTTATAATCTGGGGAACACCATTGACATACCGAATGGTTTTGTTAGTTATATTCGACTCGATATTCGACCTCGATATTCGACGTTTCCAATCGATCTGCATCAACAACAGCTAGAGATTCAGTTCCGACGCGTCGCAATAGCCCTTCTTATTGAAAATTCACACGTTGAGCTTGGAAACCTCGATATTCGACATCTCCAATCGACCTGCATCGACAACAGCTAATGTGTCAGTTCCCAGGCGTCGCAATAGTCCTTATTGAAAATTCACTCGTGGAGCTTGGAAAACGCGATATTCGACATTTCCAATCGATCTGCATCGACAACAGCTAAGATTCAGTTCCCAGGCGACGCAATAGTCCTTATTATCAAAAATACACCCGTATAGCATGGAAAATGCGATATTCGACATTTCCAATCGATCTGCATCGACAACAGCTTAAGATTCAGTTCCCAGGCGACGCAATAGTCCATATTATCAAAAATACACCCGTATAGAATGGAAAATGCGATATTCGACATTTCCAATCGTTCTGCATCGACAACAGCTAAAGATGCAGTTCCCAGGCGTCGCAATGGTTCTTCTTATTGATAATTCGCTCGTAGAGCTTGAAAAACGCGATATTCGACATTTCCAATCGTTCTGCATCGACAACAGCTAAAGATTCAGTTCCCAGGCGCCGCAATAACCCTTCTTATTGAAAATTCACTCGTTGAGCTTGGAAACCTCGATATTCGACATCTCCAATCGACCTGCATCGACAACATCTAGTGATACAGTTCCCAGGCGTCGCAATAGTCTTTATTATCAAAAATACACCCGTATAGCAAGGAAAATGCGATATTCGACATTTCCAATCGTTCTGCATCGACAACAGCTAAAGGTTCAGTTCCGAGGCGTCGCAATAGTCCTACTTATTGAAAATTCGCTCGTACAGCTTGAATAACGCGATAATCGACATTTCCAATCGAACTGCATCGACAACAGCCAAAGATACAGTTCCCAGGCGTCGCAATAGTGATTATTGAAAATTCACTCATAGAGCTTGGAAAACGCGATATTCGTCATTTCCAATCGTTCTGCATCGACAACAGCTAAAGATTCAGTTCCCAGGCGCCGCAATAACCCTTCTCATTGAAAATTCACTCGTTGAGCTTGGAAACCTCGATATTCGACATCTCCAATCGACCTGCATCGACAACAGCTAGTGATACAGTTCCCAGGCGTCGCAATAGTCTTTATTATCAAAAATACACACGTATAGCAAGGAAAATGCGATATTCGACATTTCCAATCGTTCTGCATCGACAACAGCTAGAGATTCAGTTCCGAGGCGTCGCAATAGTCCTTCTTATTGAAAATTCGCTCGTAGATCTTGAAAAACGCGATATTCGACATTTCCAATCGAACAGCATCGACAACAGCCAAAGATACAGTTCCCAGGCGTCGCAATAGTCCTTATTGAAAATTCACTCGTTGAGCTTGGAAACCTCGATATTCGACATCTCCAATCGACCTGCATCGACAACAGCTAGTGATTCGTTCCCAGGCGTCGCAATAGTCTTTATTATCACAAATACACCCGTATAGCATGGAAAATGCGATATTCGACATTTCCAATCGATCTGCATCGACAACAGCTAGAGATTCAGTTCCCAGGCGTCGCAATAGCCCTTCTTATTGAAAATTCACTCGTTGAGCTTGGAAACCTCGATATTCGACATCTCCAATCGACCTGCATCGACAACAGCTAATGTGTCAGTTCCCAGGCGTCGCAATAGTCCATATTATCAAAAATACACCCGTATAGCATGGAAAATGCGATATTATTATTATTTATTCCGTTAATCTACGGGCTAAAAAAACCGTTTAGTATACAATTTGAAAAACACACAGAGTAGTAGAATCGTAAAAGATACAGTAATACAAGATAGCAGAGTAATAAAACAAGATAATACAAAAATAAAAATGATGCGGTTACAGTAGATACAAGTTAGTTACAGTAGATAGATACGACGATAGAGTACAAGATTGCGAAGTAAAACAGTGCAAGAAAAGTGTAGAAGAGATACAGAAGAAAAATAGATGAACTGTGAAAGACCTATAAATGGAGCAGAAATAAAATGAAATGAAGGATGTAATGTGTAAAATGAGCGAATATGGCATGAACGGAAAAAGAGAAAAGCTAGGTCGAATTACTATTTACAGCAGATTGAACGGAGTGCTTAAAAGCTGTATAGGGGGTCCCGAAGAAGTGAAGTGAGTTACAGAAACTGTTCGCGTTGGTGCACAATCGATTTAAACAATTATGTTTGCCGTAAAGAGTTCGGTGAGAATTAATGTAGAATAAAGTATGTGTCCTTAGGTGAGTGGAGGGGACGTGGAATTTAAGGTCAGAAAGAATATCTGGGCAGGAGATCAAGTGATTAATAACTTTGAAAATAAACAGTAGATCGGCAGTGAGGCGCCGCTGCTGAAGGGTAGATAGCCTGAAGCGAGAGAGATAGGGTTTATAATTGTGGTTGAAGGGGGACATAGGTATTTCGGTAAAACGAGAAACAAGCCTCAGGAATTTGTGTTGGACGCGTTCGAGAGAGTCTATTTGGTTCCTGAAGTAGGGAGACCATATGATTGAGCCATATTCTAGACGAGGTCGAACCAGGGAAGTGTACAATCTGACTAGTGTGGAGGCATTAGAGAAGTGCTTAGAGGTGCGGAAAATAAAGCCTAAGGTGTTAAGGCCGGAGCTGACAATACTGTTCAGATGAGTCGAGAAAGACAGATCTCTCGTCAAGATGAGGCCTAGGTCGCGGATGAGGTGGACTTCAGTTAAAGAGGAGCCGTCTATAGTGTAAGGGTGAATAAGCGGTCTTAATTTGCGAGAGAAGCGAATGACATTGCATTTGGACGCGTTGAGACAGAGGTGGTTTACCCGACACCATGTCACTAGTCTATCAATATCAGATTGTAGAAGGAAAGAGTCCACCAAACTGTTTACAGGGCGGAAAAGCTTTAGGTCATCTGCGTAGAGTAGGAATCTGCTATGGTGGAAGACTTGCGAGATATCATTAATGAATAGAATAAAGAGTATGGGACCCAGATGGGAACCTTGAGGGACTCCGGAAGTAGCCTGGAATTTTTTGGAGAAGGATTGATTGAATTTGACTATCTGAAATCTACCAGTGATATAGCTCGCGAGCCATGCTAGCAGTGTACCGTGAAAGCCAAGAGCGTGAAGTTTGGCTAGTAGGATTGGGTGGCTCACCGAATCAAACGCCTTGCGTAGGTCAGTGTACACTGCATCGACTTGCTGACCATTTTCCACGCGGAGAGAAAGATAGTTATGAAAGGATAGGAGGTTTGTGGTGGTAGAGCGACCAGGTAAGAAGCCATGCTGTTCATTAATGATTACGTTTTTGCATAGAGAAGATAGACTGTTAGTTACAAGGTTGTCAAGAATCTTAGGCATTAGGTTTTGCTTACTAATCGGTCTGTAGGAGGAGGTACAAGTTTTATCCCCACCTTTAAAGATAGGTGAAACGAGAGAGGTTTTCCACGACGAAGGAAAAGAACCGGACATTAATGATTTATTGAAGAGGATCCAAAGGATACGAGACAGTAAAAATTTACAGTTTTTGAAAAAGATGGGGGGAATACCGTCGTTGCCAGGGCCGCTGTTTAAGTCAAGATAGTCGATCCCCTTGAATACTTCAAGAATACTGATATTAAGAGAGGATGCGTCAACCGAGTCCGTAGAGTTATATGTGTATGGTGAGTTGGTTTCGTGAGAATAAACTGAACTGAAGTAGTCAGCAAATATATCGGCTATGGCTTGTTCAGTACAGACTGTCCGGTCATTGAAAGACATGGAGAGAGGAAAAGGAGACTCGTTTTTGAGGGATCGGATGAAATTCCAAAATGTTTTGGGGTTATTTCGGAGGGTTGACTCAGACTTGGCGACATAGGTAGCCCAGCAACGGCGAGACAGAGAGCAACATTTGGATCTAAGACTGGAAAAGACAAGGTAATCAGAGAAAGAGTTAGTAGATTTATAACGGCGATGAGCGGTTTTTTTTTTTGCGAGTAGAGTAATAAGCCTTCGTGAAAACCAAACCGGGTGTGAGGAGGTAGTAATAGGACGGAGTGGCACCCAGGCGTTTATGGCAAAGTTTAAGTGGTGGTAAAGGAGATCGACGGCCGAATCAATGGGTAAGGGAGAAAGGAGCCTATCCCAATCGTACTGGGATAGATAACTATTGATCATATTATAATCGGCGGCTCCAAAATTCCTTGTGAAGGAGGAGCGACAAAAAAGAGGTGACCTTGAATGGTTTGGAATAGGGAAAGAGAGGGCAGGATGGTAAGAATCCTCGGACACGAATGACTCTGGGGCAGGAGAAATGGAAAGGCTTGTCACAGTCGAGAAAACCAAATCTAGTTTCGAGTTATGTGAGTTAATGATGTTGTTAAATTGAGAAATATTTAAGTAATTAAAGTACTCACCGACAATGAGGTAGGGTGAATAGGAATGAGATGAAAAAGTGGTACGCCCGCTAAAATTAGGTAAATTGTAGTCGCCAGCGATGACAATAGGAGAATTTGGGTAAAGAGCACATACTTCCTCGACCGTAAGGCAATGATGCTCGTAGTGGGAACTCGGAGACGAGGGGGGAATATATACCGCCCCAACAATAACACTGGCCCGATCTAAGTGCACCTCTACGAACAATTGCTCAACAGAGTTAACGGTTACTTCGATAGGGCGACTGAAATAAGAATTTTTTATAGCAATTAGTACACCTCCGCCTCTGGCATGTGTACTGGTACGATTATTTCTGTCAAATCGGAAAATACTATAATTAAAAAGACCAAGCTCCGAATTCAGTATGCTATGGTGTAGCCAGGTTTCCGTAAGGATAATTATATCGTATACAACAGCAGAGGATGCGAACGCACAGCGTAAATCGCTTAACTTTGAGCGAAGACCGCGAACATTTTGATAATATATTAAAGGGTTACTAGTTAGTTTTTTTGACGAGGCTGTGGTGATAAAGTTATAATCTGGGGAACACCATTGACATACCGAATGGTTTTGTTAGTTATATTCGACTCGATATTCGACCTCGATATTCGACGTTTCCAATCGATCTGCATCGACAACAGCTAGAGATTCAGTTCCGACGCGTCGCAATAGCCCTTCTTATTGAAAATTCACACGTTGAGCTTGGAAACCTCGATATTCGACATCTCCAATCGACCTGCATCGACAACAGCTAATGTGTCAGTTCCCAGGCGTCGCAATAGTCCTTATTGAAAATTCACTCGTGGAGCTTGGAAAACGCGATATTCGACATTTCCAATCGATCTGCATCGACAACAGCTAAGATTCAGTTCCCAGGCGACGCAATAGTCCTTATTATCAAAAATACACCCGTATAGCATGGAAAATGCGATATTCGACATTTCCAATCGATCTGCATCGACAACAGCTTAAGATTCAGTTCCCAGGCGACGCAATAGTCCATATTATCAAAAATACACCCGTATAGAATGGAAAATGCGATATTCGACATTTCCAATCGTTCTGCATCGACAACAGCTAAAGATGCAGTTCCCAGGCGTCGCAATGGTTCTTCTTATTGATAATTCGCTCGTAGAGCTTGAAAAACGCGATATTCGACATTTCCAATCGTTCTGCATCGACAACAGCTAAAGATTCAGTTCCCAGGCGCCGCAATAACCCTTCTTATTGAAAATTCACTCGTTGAGCTTGGAAACCTCGATATTCGACATCTCCAATCGACCTGCATCGACAACATCTAGTGATACAGTTCCCAGGCGTCGCAATAGTCTTTATTATCAAAAATACACCCGTATAGCAAGGAAAATGCGATATTCGACATTTCCAATCGTTCTGCATCGACAACAGCTAAAGGTTCAGTTCCGAGGCGTCGCAATAGTCCTACTTATTGAAAATTCGCTCGTACAGCTTGAATAACGCGATAATCGACATTTCCAATCGAACTGCATCGACAACAGCCAAAGATACAGTTCCCAGGCGTCGCAATAGTGATTATTGAAAATTCACTCATAGAGCTTGGAAAACGCGATATTCGTCATTTCCAATCGTTCTGCATCGACAACAGCTAAAGATTCAGTTCCCAGGCGCCGCAATAACCCTTCTCATTGAAAATTCACTCGTTGAGCTTGGAAACCTCGATATTCGACATCTCCAATCGACCTGCATCGACAACAGCTAGTGATACAGTTCCCAGGCGTCGCAATAGTCTTTATTATCAAAAATACACACGTATAGCAAGGAAAATGCGATATTCGACATTTCCAATCGTTCTGCATCGACAACAGCTAGAGATTCAGTTCCGAGGCGTCGCAATAGTCCTTCTTATTGAAAATTCGCTCGTAGATCTTGAAAAACGCGATATTCGACATTTCCAATCGAACAGCATCGACAACAGCCAAAGATACAGTTCCCAGGCGTCGCAATAGTCCTTATTGAAAATTCACTCGTTGAGCTTGGAAACCTCGATATTCGACATCTCCAATCGACCTGCATCGACAACAGCTAGTGATACAGTTCCCAGGCGTCGCAATAGTCTTTATTATCAAAAATACACCCGTATAGCAAGGAAAATGCGATATTCGACATTTCCAATCGTTCTCCATCGACAACAGCTAAAGGTTCAGTTCCGAGGCGTCGCAATAGTCCTACTTATTGAAAATTCGCTCGTAGAGCTTGAATAACGCGATATTCGACATTTCCAATCGAACTGCATCGACAACAGCCAATGATACAGTTCCCAGGCGTCGCAATAGTGATTATTGAAAATTCACTCGTACAGCTTGGAAAACGCGATATTCGACATTCCCAATCGATCTGCATCGACAACAGCTAAAGATTCAGTTCCCAGGCGTCGCAATAACCCTTCTTATTGAAAATTCACTCGTTGAGCTTGGAAACCTCGATATTCGACATCTCCAATCGACCTGCATCGACAACAGCTAATGTGTCAGTTCCCAGGCGTCGCAATAGTCCTTATTGAAAATTCACTCGTAGAGCTTGGAAAACGCGATATTCGACACTTCCAATCGATCTGCATCGACAACAGCTTAAGATTCAGTTCCCAGGCGACGCAATAGTCCTTATTATCAAAAATACACCCGTATAGAATGGAAAATGCGATATTCGACATTTCCAATCGTTCTGCATCGACAACAGCTAAAGATACAGTTCCCAGGCGTCGCAATAGTCCTTATTGAAAATTCACTCATAGAGCTTGGAAAACGCGATATTCGACATTTCCAATCGATCTGCATCAACAACAGCTAATGATTCAGTTCCCAGGCGTCGGAATAGTGATTATTGAAAATTGACTCGTACAGCTTGGCAAACGCGATATTCGACATTTCCAATCGATCTGCATCGACAACAGCTAATGTGTCAGTTCCCAGGCGTCGCAATAGTCCTTCTTATTGAAAATTCACTCGTTGAGCTTGGAAACCTCGATATTCGACATCTCCAATCGACCTGCATCGACAACAGCTAATGTGTCAGTTCCCAGGCGTCGCAATAGTCCTTATTGAAAATTCACTCGTAGAGCTTGGAAAACGCGATATTCGACACTTCCAATCGATCTGCATCGACAACAGCTTAAGATTCAGTTCCCAGGCGACGCAATAGTCCTTATTATCAAAAATACACCCGTATAGCATGGAAAATGCGATATTCGACATTTCCAATCGATCTGCATCGACAACAGCTAGAGATTCAGTTCCCACGCGTCGCAATAGCCCTTCTTATTGAAAATTCACACGTTGAGCTTGGAAACCTCGATATTCGACATCTCCAATCGACCTGCATCGACAACAGCTAATGTGTCAGTTCCCAGGCGTCGCAATAGTCCTTATTATCAAAAATACACCCGTATAGCATGGAAAATGCGATATTCGACATTTCCAATCGATCTGCATCGACAACAGCTAAAGATTCAGTTCCCAGGCGTCGCAATAGTCTTTATTATCAAAAATACACCCGTATAGCATGGAAAATGCGATATTCGACATTTCCAACGGATCTGCATCGACAACAGCTCAAGATTCAGTTCCCAGGCGACGCAATAGTCCATATTATCAAAAATACACCCGTATAGCATGGAAAATGCGATATTCGACATTTCCTATCGTTCTGCATCGACAACAGCTAAAGATACAGTTCCCAGGCGTCGCAATAGTCCTTATTGAAAATTCACTCATAGAGCTTGGAAAACGCGATATTCGACATTTCCAATCGTTCTGCATCGACAACAGCTAAAGATTCAGTTCCCAGGCGCCGCAATAACCCTTCTTATTGAAAATTCACTCGTTGAGCTTGGAAGCCTCGATATTCGACATCTCCAATGGACCTGCATCGACAACAGCTAGTGATACAGTTCCCAGGCGTCGCAATAGTCTTTATTATCAAAAATACACCCGTATAGCAAGGAAAATGCTATATTCGACATTTCCAATCGTTCTGCATCGACAACAGCTAAAGGTTCAGTTCCGAGGCGTCGCAATAGTCCTACTTATTGAAAATTCGCTCGTAGAGCTTGAATAACGCGATATTCGACATTTCCAATCGAACTGCATCGACAACAGCCAAAGATACAGTTCCCAGGCGTCGCAATAGTGATTATTGAAAATTCATTCGTACAGCTTGGCAAACGCGATATTCGACATTTCCAATCGATCTGCATCAACAACAGCTACAGATTCAGTTACCAGGCTTCGCAATAGTGATTATTGAAAATTCACTCGTACAGCTTGGAAAACGCGATATTCGACATTTCCAATCGATCTGCATCGACAACAGCTTAAGATTCAGTTCCCAGGCGACGCAATAGTCCTTATTATCAAAAATACACCCGTATAGCATGGAAAATGCGATATTCGACATTTCCAATCGATCTGCATCGACAACAGCTTAAGATTCAGTTCCGAGGCGACGAAATAGTCTATATTATCAAAAATACACCCGTACAGCTTGGAAAACGCGATATTCGACATTTCCAATCGATCTGCATCGACTACAGCTAAAGATTCAGTTCCCACGCGTCGCAATAGCCCTTCTTATTGAAAATTCACACGTTGAGCTTGGAAACCTCGATATTCGACATCTCCAATCGACCTGCATCGACAACAGCTAATGTGTCAGTTCCCAGGTGTCGCAATAGTCCTTATTGAAAATTCACTCGTGGAGCTTGGAAAACGCGATATTCGACATTTCCAATCGATCTGCATCGACAACAGCTAAGATTCAGTTCCCAGGCGACGCAATAGTCCTTATTATCAAAAATACACCCGTATAGCATGGAAACCTCGATATTCGACATCTCCAATCGACCTGCATTGACAACAGCTAGTGATACAGTTCCCAGGCGTCGCTATAGTCTTTATTATCAAAAATACACCCGTATAGCATGGAAAATGCGATATTCGACATTTCCAATCTATCTGCATCGACAACAGCTTAAGATTCAGTTCCCAGGCGACGCAATAGTCTTTATTATAAAAAATTCACCCGTATAGCATGGAAAATGCGATATTCGACATTTCCAATGGATCTGCATCGACAACAGCTTAAGATTCAGTTCCCAGGCGACGCAATAGTCTATATTATCAAAAATACACCCGTAGAGCATGGAAAATGCGATATTCGACATTTCCAATCGTTCTGCATCGACAACAGCTAAAGATTCAGTTCCCAGGCGTCGCAATAGTCCTTCTTATTGAAAATTCGCTTGTAG
This sequence comes from Nomada ferruginata, assembly GCA_963583965.1. NCBI lineage: Eukaryota > Metazoa > Arthropoda > Insecta > Hymenoptera > Apidae > Nomada > Nomada ferruginata. The sequence continues at coordinate 6,090,956 of OY757218.1, forward strand.
AGCTTGAAAAACGCGATATTCGACATTTCCAATCGAACTGCATCGACAACAGCCAAAGATACAGTTCCCAGGCGTCGTAATAGTCCTTATTGAAAATTCACTCATAGAGGTTGGAAAACGCGATATTCGACATTTCCAATCGATCTGCATCAACAACAGCTAAAGATTCAGTTCTCAGGCGTCGGAATATTGATTATTGAAAATTCACTCGTACAGCTTGGCAAACGCGATATTCGACATTTCCAATCGATCTGCATCAACAACAGCTAAAGATTCAGTTCCCAGGCGTCGCAATAGTGGGTATTGAAAATTCACTCGTACAGCTTGGAAAACGCGATATTCGACATTTCCAATCGATCTGCATCGACAACAGCTAAAGATTCAGTTCCCAGGCGTCGCAATAGCCCTTCTTATTGAAAATTCACTCGTTGAGCTTGGAAACCTCGATATTCGAGATCTCCAATCGACCTGCATCGACAACAGCTAGTGATTCGTTCCCAGGCGTCGCAATAGTCTTTATTATCACAAATACACCCGTATAGCATGGAAAATGCGATATTCGACATTTCCAATCGATCTGCATCGACAACAGCTAGAGATTCAGTTCCCAGGCGTCGCAATAGCCCTTCTTATTGAAAATTCACTCGTTGAGCTTGGAAACCTCGATATTCGACATCTCCAATCGACCTGCATCGACAACAGCTAGTGATACAGTTCCCAGGCGTCGCAATAGTCTTTATTATCAAAAATACACCCGTATAGCAAGGAAAATGCTATATTCGACATTTCCAATCGTTCTGCATCGACAACAGCTAAAGGTTCAGTTCCGAGGCGTCGCAATAGTCCTACTTATTGAAAATTCGCTCGTAGAGCTTGAATAACGCGATATTCGACATTTCCAATCGAACTGCATCGACAACAGCCAAAGATACAGTTCCCAGGCGTCGCAATAGTGATTATTGAAAATTCATTCGTACAGCTTGGCAAACGCGATATTCGACATTTCCAATCGATCTGCATCAACAACAGCTACAGATTCAGTTACCAGGCTTCGCAATAGTGATTATTGAAAATTCACTCGTACAGCTTGGAAAACGCGATATTCGACATTTCCAATCGATCTGCATCGACAACAGCTTAAGATTCAGTTCCCAGGCGACGCAATAGTCCTTATTATCAAAAATACACCCGTATAGCATGGAAAATGCGATATTCGACATTTCCAATCGATCTGCATCGACAACAGCTTAAGATTCAGTTCCGAGGCGACGAAATAGTCTATATTATCAAAAATACACCCGTACAGCTTGGAAAACGCGATATTCGACATTTCCAATCGATCTGCATCGACTACAGCTAAAGATTCAGTTCCCACGCGTCGCAATAGCCCTTCTTATTGAAAATTCACACGTTGAGCTTGGAAACCTCGATATTCGACATCTCCAATCGACCTGCATCGACAACAGCTAATGTGTCAGTTCCCAGGTGTCGCAATAGTCCTTATTGAAAATTCACTCGTGGAGCTTGGAAAACGCGATATGCGACATTTCCAATCGATCTGCATCGACAACAGCTAAGATTCAGTTCCCAGGCGACGCAATAGTCCTTATTATCAAAAATACACCCGTATAGCATGGAAACCTCGATATTCGACATCTCCAATCGACCTGCATTGACAACAGCTAGTGATACAGTTCCCAGGCGTCGCTATAGTCTTTATTATCAAAAATACACCCGTATAGCATGGAAAATGCGATATTCGACATTTCCAATCTATCTGCATCGACAACAGCCAGAGATTCAGTTCCCAGGCGTCGCAATAGCCCTTCTTATTGAAAATTCACTCGTTGAGCTTGGAAACCTCGATATTCGACATCTCCAATCGACCTGCATCGACAACAGCTAATGTGTCAGTTCCCAGGCGTCGCAATAGTCCTTATTGAAAATTCACTCGTAGAGCTTTGAAAACGCGATATTCGACATTTCCAATCGATCTGCATCGACAACAGCTTAAGATTCAGTTCCCAGGCGACGCAATAGTCTTTATTATAAAAAATTCACCCGTATAGCATGGAAAATGCGATATTCGACATTTCCAATGGATCTGCATCGACAACAGCTTAAGATTCAGTTCCCAGGCGACGCAATAGTCTATATTATCAAAAATACACCCGTAGAGCATGGAAAATGCGATATTCGACATTTCCAATCGTTCTGCATCGACAACAGCTAAAGATTCAGTTCCCAGGCGTCGCAATAGTCCTTCTTATTGAAAATTCGCTTGTAGAGCTTGAAAAACGCGATATTCGACATTTCCAATCGAACTGCATCGACAACAGCCAAAGATACAGTTCCCAGGCGTCGTAATAGTCCTTATTGAAAATTCACTCATAGAGGTTGGAAAACGCGATATTCGACATTTCCAATCGATCTGCATCAACAACAGCTAAATATTCAGTTCTCAGGCGTCGGAATATTGATTATTGAAAATTCACTCGTACAGCTTGGCAAACGCGACATTCGACATATCCAATCGATCTGCATCAACAACAGCTAAAGATTCAGTTCCCAGGCGTCGCAATAGTGGGTATTGAAAATTCACTCGTACAGCTTGGAAAACGCGATATTCGACATTTCCAATCGATCTGCATCGACAACAGCTAAAGATTCAGTTCCCAGGCGTCGCAATAGCCCTTCTTATTGAAAATTCACTCGTTGAGCTTGGAAACCTCGATATTCGACATCTCCAATCGACCTGCATCGACAACAGCTAGTGATTCGTTCCCAGGCGTCGCAATAGTCTTTATTATCACAAATACACCCGTATAGCATGGAAAATGCGATATTCGACATTTCCAATCGATCTGCATCGACAACAGCTAGAGATTCAGTTCCCAGGCGTCGCAATAGCCCTTCTTATTGAAAATTCACTCGTTGAGCTTGGAAACCTCGATATGCGACATTTCCAATCGATCTGCATCGACAACAGCTAAGATTCAGTTCCCAGGCGACGCAATAGTCCTTATTATCAAAAATACACCCGTATAGCATGGAAACCTCGATATTCGACATCTCCAATCGACCTGCATTGACAACAGCTAGTGATACAGTTCCCAGGCGTCGCTATAGTCTTTATTATCAAAAATACACCCGTATAGCATGGAAAATGCGATATTCGACATTTCCAATCTATCTGCATCGACAACAGCCAGAGATTCAGTTCCCAGGCGTCGCAATAGCCCTTCTTATTGAAAATTCACTCGTTGAGCTTGGAAACCTCGATATTCGACATCTCCAATCGACCTGCATCGACAACAGCTAATGTGTCAGTTCCCAGGCGTCGCAATAGTCCTTATTGAAAATTCACTCGTAAAGCTTTGAAAACGCGATATTCGACATTTCCAATCGATCTGCATCGACAACAGCTTAAGATTCAGTTCCCAGGCGACGCAATAGTCTTTATTATAAAAAATTCACCCGTATAGCATGGAAAATGCGATATTCGACATTTCCAATGGATCTGCATCGACAACAGCTTAAGATTCAGTTCCCAGGCGACGCAATAGTCTATATTATCAAAAATACACCCGTAGAGCATGGAAAATGCGATATTCGACATTTCCAATCGTTCTGCATCGACAACAGCTAAAGATTCAGTTCCCAGGCGTCGCAATAGTCCTTCTTATTGAAAATTCGCTTGTAGAGCTTGAAAAACGCGATATTCGACATTTCCAATCGAACTGCATCGACAACAGCCAAAGATACAGTTCCCAGGCGTCGTAATAGTCCTTATTGAAAATTCACTCATAGAGGTTGGAAAACGCGATATTCGACATTTCCAATCGATCTGCATCAACAACAGCTAAAGATTCAGTTCTCAGGCGTCGGAATATTGATTATTGAAAATTCACTCGTACAGCTTGGCAAACGCGATATTCGACATTTCCAATCGATCTGCATCAACAACAGCTAAAGATTCAGTTCCCAGGCGTCGCAATAGTGGGTATTGAAAATTCACTCGTACAGCTTGGAAAACGCGATATTCGACATTTCCAATCGATCTGCATCGACAACAGCTAAAGATTCAGTTCCCAGGCGTCGCAATAGCCCTTCTTATTGAAAATTCACTCGTTGAGCTTGGAAACCTCGATATTCGACATCTCCAATCGACCTGCATCGACAACAGCTAGTGATTCGTTCCCAGGCGTCGCAATAGTCTTTATTATCACAAATACACCCGTATAGCATGGAAAATGCGATATTCGACATTTCCAATCGATCTGCATCGACAACAGCTAGAGATTCAGTTCCCAGGCGTCGCAATAGCCCTTCTTATTGAAAATTCACTCGTTGAGCTTGGAAACCTCGATATTCGACATCTCCAATCGACCTGCATCGACAACAGCTAATGTGTCAGTTCCCAGGCGTCGCAATAGTCCATATTATCAAAAATACACCCGTATAGCATGGAAAATGCGATATTCGACGTTTCCAATCGATCTGCATCGACAACAGCTAGACATTCAGTTCCGACGCGTCGCAATAGCCCTTCTTATTGAAAATTCACACGTTGAGCTTGGAAACCTCGATATTCGACATCTCCAATCGACCTGCATCGACAACAGCTAAGATTCAGTTCCCAGGCGACGCAATAGTCCTTATTATCAAAAATACACCCGTATAGCATGGAAAATGCGATATTCGACATTTCCTATCGTTCTGCATCGACAACAGCTAAAGATACAGTTCCCAGGCGTCGCAATAGTCCTTATTGAAAATTCACTCATAGAGCTTGGAAAACGCGATATTCGTCATTTCCAATCGACCTGCATCGACAACATCTGGTGATACAGTTCCCAGGCGTCGCAATAGTCTTTATTATCAAAAATACACCCGTATAGCAAGGAAAATGCGATATTCGACATTTCCAATCGTTCTGCATCGACAACAGCTAAAGGTTCAGTTCCGAGGCGTCGCAATAGTCCTACTTATTGAAAATTCGCTCGTAGAGCTTGAATAACGCGATAATCGACATTTCCAATCGAACTGCATCGACAACAGCCAAAGATACAGTTCCCAGGCGTCGCAATAGTGATTATTGAAAATTCACTCATAGAGCTTGGAAAACGCGATATTCGTCATTTCCAATCGTTCTGCATCGACAACAGCTAAAGATTCAGTTCCCAGGCGCCGCAATAACCCTTCTTATTGAAAATTCACTCGTTGAGCTTGGAAACCTCGATATTCGACATCTCCAATCGACCTGCATCGACAACAGCTAGTGATACAGTTCCCAGGCGTCGCAATAGTCTTTATTATCAAAAATACACCCGTATAGCAAGGAAAATGCGATATTCGACATTTCCAATCGTTCTGCATCGACAACAGCTAGAGATTCAGTTCCGAGGCGTCGCAATAGTCCTTCTTATTGAAAATTCGCTCGTAGATCTTGAAAAACGCGATATTCGACATTTCCAATCGAACAGCATCGACAACAGCCAAAGATACAGTTCCCAGGCGTCGCAATAGTCCTTATTGAAAATTCACTCGTTGAGCTTGGAAACCTCGATATTCGACATCTCCAATCGACCTGCATCGACAACAGCTAGTGATACAGTTCCCAGGCGTCGCAATAGTCTTTATTATCAAAAATACACCCGTATAGCAAGGAAAATGCGATATTCGACATTTCCAATCGTTCTCCATCGACAACAGCTAAAGGTTCAGTTCCGAGGCGTCGCAATAGTCCTACTTATTGAAAATTCGCTCGTAGAGCTTGAATAACGCTATATTCGACATTTCCAATCGAACTGCATCGACAACAGCCAAAGATACAGTTCCCAGGCGTCGCAATAGTGATTATTGAAAATTCACTCGTACAGCTTGGAAAACGCGATATTGGACATTTCTAATCGATCTGCATCATCAACAGCTAAAGATTCAGTTCCCTGGCGTCGCAATAGCCCTTCTTATTGAAAATTCACTCGTTGAGCTTGGAAACCTCGATATTCGACATCTCCAATCGACCTGCATCGACAACAGCTAGTGATTCAGTTCCCAGGCGTCGCAATAGTCTTTATTATCAAAAATACACCCGTATAGCATGGAAAATGCGATATTCGACATTTCCAACCGATCTGCATCGACAACAGCCAAAGATACAGTTCCCAGGCGTCGCAATAGTCCTTATTGAAAATTCACTCATAGAGCTTGGAAAACGCGATATTCGACATTTCCAATCGATCTGCAACAACAACAGCTAAAGATTCAGTTCCCAGGCGTCGCAATAGTGATTATTGAAAATTCACTCGTACAGCTTGGCAAACGCGATATTCGACATTTCCAATCGATCTGCATCAACAACAGCTAAAGATTCAGTTCCCAGGCGTCGCAATAGTGATTATTGAAAATTCACTCGTACAGCTTGGAAAACGCGATATTCGACATTCCCAATCGATCTGCATCGACAACAGCTAAAGATTCAGTTCCCAGGCGTCGCAATAACCCTTCTTATTGAAAATTCACTCGTTGAGCTTGGAAACCTCGATATTCGACATCTCCAATCGACCTGCATCGACAACAGCTAATGTGTCAGTTCCCAGGCGTCGCAATAGTCCTTATTGAAAATTCACTCGTAGAGCTTGGAAAACGCGATATTCGACACTTCCAATCGATCTGCATCGACAACAGCTTAAGATTCAGTTCCCAGGCGACGCAATAGTCCTTATTATCAAAAATACACCCGTATAGAATGGAAAATGCGATATTCGACATTTCCAATCGTTCTGCATCGACAACAGCTAAAGATGCAGTTCCCAGGCGTCGCAATGGTTCTTCTTATTGAAAATTCGCTCGTAGAGCTTGAAAAACGCGATATTCGACATTTCCAATCGAACTGCATCGACAACAGCCAAAGATACAGTTCCCAGGCGTCGCAATAGTCCTTATTGAAAATTCACTCATAGAGCTTGGAAAACGCGATATTCGACATTTCCAATCGATCTGCATCAACAACAGCTAATGATTCAGTTCCCAGGCGTCGGAATAGTGATTATTGAAAATTGACTCGTACAGCTTGGCAAACGCGATATTCGACATTTCCAATCGATCTGCATCGACAACAGCTAAAGATTCAGTTCCCAGGCGTCGCAATAGCCCTTCTTATTGAAAATTCACTCGTTGAGCTTGGAAACCTCGATATTCGACATCTCCAATCGACCTGCATCGACAACAGCTAGTGATTCGTTCCCAGGCGTCGCAATAGTCTTTATTATCACAAATACACCCGTATAGCATGGAAAATGCGATATTCGACATTTCCAATGGATCTGCATCGACAACAGCTAGAGATTCAGTTCCCAGGCGTCGCAATAGCCCTTCTTATTGAAAATTCACTCGTTGAGCTTGGAAACCTCGATATTCGACATCTCCAATCGACCTGCATCGACAACAGCTAATGTGTCAGTTCCCAGGCGTCGCAATAGTCCTTATTGAAAATTCACTCGTGGAGCTTGGAAAACGCGATATGCGACATTTCCAATCGATCTGCATCGACAACAGCTAAGATTCAGTTCCCAGGCGACGCAATAGTCCTTATTATCAAAAATACACCCGTATAGCATGGAAAATGCGATATTCGACATTTCCAATCGATCTGCATCGACAACAGCTAAAGATTCAGTTCCCAGGCGTCGCAATAGTCTTTATTATCAAAAATACACCCGTATAGCATGGAAAATGCGATATTCGACATTTCCAACGGATCTGCATCGACAACAGCTTAAGATTCAGTTCCCAGGCGACGCAATAGTCCATATTATCAAAAATACACCCGTATAGCATGGAAAATGCGATATTCGACATTTCCTATCGTTCTGCATCGACAACAGCTAAAGATACAGTTCCCAGGAGTCGCAATAGTCCTTATTGAAAATTCACTCATAGAGCTTGGAAAACGCGATATTCGACATTTCCAATCGTTCTGCATCGACAACAGCTAAACATTCAGTTCCCAGGCGCCGCAATAGTCCTTATTATCAAAAATACACCCGTATAGCATGGAAAATGCGATATTCGACATTTCCAATCGATCTGCATCGACAACAGCTAAAGATTCAGTTCCCAGGCGCCGCAATAGTCCTTATTATCAAAAATACACCCGTATAGCATGGAAAATGCGATATTCGACATTTCCAATCGTTCTGCATCGACAACAGCTAAACATTCAGTTCCCAGGCGCCGCAATAGTCCTTATTATCAAAAATACACCCGTATAGCATGGAAAATGCGATATTCGACATTTCCAATCGTTCTGCATCGACAACAGCTTAAGGTTCAGTTCCGAGGCGTCGCAATAGTCCTACTTATTGAAAATTCGCTCGTAGAGCTTGAATAACGCGATATTCGACATTTCCAATCGAACTGCATCGACAACAGCCAATGATACAGTTCCCAGGCGTCGCAATAGTGATTATTGAAAATTCACTCGTACAGCTTGGAAAACGCGATATTGGACATTTCCAATCGATCTGCATCATCAACAGCTAAAGATTCAGTTCCCTGGCGTCGCAATAGCCCTTCTTATTGAAAATTCACTCGTTGAGCTTGGAAACCTCGATATTCAACATCTCCAATCGACCTGCATCGACAACAGCTAGTGATTCAGTTCCCAGGCGTCGCAATAGTCTTTATTATCAAAAATACACCCGTATAGCATGGAAAATGCGATATTCGACATTTCCAACCGATCTGCATCGACAACAGCCAAAGATACAGTTCCCAGGCGTCGCAATAGTCCTTATTGAAAATTCACTCATAGAGCTTGGAAAACGCGATATTCGACATTTCCAATCGATCTGCAACAACAACAGCTAAAGATTCAGTTCCCAGGCGTCGCAATAGTGATTATTGAAAATTCATTCGTACAGCTTGGCAAACGCGATATTCGACATTTCCAATCGATCTGCATCAACAACAGCTACAGATTCAGTTACCAGGCTTCGCAATAGTGATTATTGAAAATTCACTCGTACAGCTTGGAAAACGCGATATTCGACATTTCCAATCGATCTGCATCGACAACAGCTTAAGATTCAGTTCCCAGGCGACGCAATAGTCCTTATTATCAAAAATACACCCGTATAGCATGGAAAATGCGATATTCGACATTTCCAATCGATCTGCATCGACAACAGCTAAAGATTCAGTTCCCAGGCGCCGCAATAGTCCTTATTATCAAAAATACACCCGTATAGCATGGAAAATGCGATATTCGACATTTCCAATCGTTCTGCATCGACAACAGCTAAACATTCAGTTCCCAGGCGCCGCAATAGTCCTTATTATCAAAAATACACCCGTATAGCATGGAAAATGCGATATTCGACATTTCCAATCGTTCTGCATCGACAACAGCTTAAGGTTCAGTTCCGAGGCGTCGCAATAGTCCTACTTATTGAAAATTCGCTCGTAGAGCTTGAATAACGCGATATTCGACATTTCCAATCGAACTGCATCGACAACAGCCAAAGATACAGTTCCCAGGCGTCGCAATAGTGATTATTGAAAATTCACTCGTACAGCTTGGAAAACGCGATATTGGACATTTCCAATCGATCTGCATCATCAACAGCTAAAGATTCAGTTCCCTGGCGTCGCAATAGCCCTTCTTATTGAAAATTCACTCGTTGAGCTTGGAAACCTCGATATTCAACATCTCCAATCGACCTGCATCGACAACAGCTAGTGATTCAGTTCCCAGGCGTCGCAATAGTCTTTATTATCAAAAATACACCCGTATAGCATGGAAAATGCGATATTCGACATTTCCAACCGATCTGCATCGACAACAGCCAAAGATACAGTTCCCAGGCGTCGCAATAGTCCTTATTGAAAATTCACTCATAGAGCTTGGAAAACGCGATATTCGACATTTCCAATCGATCTGCAACAACAACAGCTAAAGATTCAGTTCCCAGGCGTCGCAATAGTGATTATTGAAAATTCATTCGTACAGCTTGGCAAACGCGATATTCGACATTTCCAATCGATCTGCATCAACAACAGCTACAGATTCAGTTACCAGGCTTCGCAATAGTGATTATTGAAAATTCACTCGTACAGCTTGGAAAACGCGATATTCGACATTTCCAATCGATCTGCATCGACAACAGCTTAAGATTCAGTTCCCAGGCGACGCAATAGTCCTTATTATCAAAAATACACCCGTATAGCATGGAAAATGCGATATTCGACATTTCCAATCGATCTGCATCGACAACAGCTAAAGATTCAGTTCCCAGGCGTCGCAATAACCCTTCTTATTGAATATTCACTCGTTGAGCTTGGAAACCTCGATATTCGACATCTCCAACCGACCTGCATCGACAACAGCTAATGTGTCAGTTCCCAGGCGCCGCAATAGTCTTTATTATCAAAAATACACCCGTACAGCTTGGAAAACGCGATATTCGACATTTCCAATCGATCTGCATCGACAACAGCTAAAGATTCAGTTCCCAAGCGTCGCAATAGCCCTTCTTATTGAAAATTCACTCGTTGAGCTTGGAAACCTCGATATTCGACATCTCCAATCGACCTGCATCGACAACAGCTAATGTGTCAGTTCCCAGGCGTCGCAATAGTCCATATTATCAAAAATACACCCGTATAGCATGGAAAATGCGATATTCGACATTTCCAATCGATCTGCATCGACAACAGCTAGAGATTCAGTTCCCACGCGTCGCAATAGCCCTTCTTATTGAAAATTCACACGTTGAGCTTGGAAACCTCGATATTCGACATCTCCTATCGACCTGCATCGACAACAGCTAATGTGTCAGTTCCCAGGTGTCGCAATAGTCCTTATTGAAAATTCACTCGTGGAGCTTGGAAAACGCGATATGCGACATTTCCAATCGATCTGCATCGACAACAGCTAAGATTCAGTTCCCAGGCGACGCAATAGTCCTTATTATCAAAAATACACCCGTATAGCATGGAAAATGCGATATTCGACATTTCCAATCGATCTGCATCGACAACAGCTAAAGATTCAGTTCCCAGGCGTCGCAATAGTCTTTATTATCAAAAATACACCCGTATAGCATGGAAAATGCGATATTCCACATTTCCAACGGATCTGCATCGACAACAGCTTAAGATTCAGTTCCCAGGCGACGCAATAGTCCATATTATCAAAAATACACCCGTATAGCATGGAAAATGGGATATTCGACATTTCCTATCGTTCTGCATCGACAACAGCTAAAGATACAGTTCCCAGGCGTCGCAATAGTCCTTATTGAAAATTCACTCATAGAGCTTGGAAAACGCGATATTCGACATTTCCAATCGTTCTGCATCGACAACAGCTAAAGATTCAGTTCCCAGGCGCCGCAATAACCCTTCTTATTGAAAATTCACACGTTGAGCTTGGAAACCTCGATATTCGACATCTCCTATCGACCTGCATCGACAACAGCTAATGTGTCAGTTCCCAGGTGTCGCAATAGTCCTTATTGAAAATTCACTCGTGGAGCTTGGAAAACGCGATATGCGACATTTCCAATCGATCTGCATCGACAACAGCTAAGATTCAGTTCCCAGGCGACGCAATAGTCCTTATTATCAAAAATACACCCGTATAGCATGGAAAATGCGATATTCGACATTTCCAATCGTTCTGCATCGACAACAGCTAAACATTCAGTTCCCAGGCGCCGCAATAGTCCTTATTATCAAAAATACACCCGTATAGCATGGAAAATGCGATATTCGACATTTCCAATCGTTCTGCATCGACAACAGCTTAAGGTTCAGTTCCGAGGCGTCGCAATAGTCCTACTTATTGAAAATTCGCTCGTAGAGCTTGAATAACGCGATATTCGACATTTCCAATCGAACTGCATCGACAACAGCCAAAGATACAGTTCCCAGGCGTCGCAATAGTGATTATTGAAAATTCACTCGTACAGCTTGAAAAACGCGATATTGGACATTTCCAATCGATCTGCATCATCAACAGCTAAAGATTCAGTTCCCTGGCGTCGCAATAGCCCTTCTTATTGAAAATTCACTCGTTGAGCTTGGAAACCTCGATATTCAACATCTCCAATCGACCTGCATCGACAACAGCTAGTGATTCAGTTCCCAGGCGTCGCAATAGTCTTTATTATCAAAAATACACCCGTATAGCATGGAAAATGCGATATTCGACATTTCCAACCGATCTGCATCGACAACAGCCAAAGATACAGTTCCCAGGCGTCGCAATAGTCCTTATTGAAAATTCACTCATAGAGCTTGGAAAACGCGATATTCGACATTTCCAATCGATCTGCAACAACAACAGCTTAAGATTCAGTTCCCAGGCGACGCAATAGTCCTTATTATCAAAAATACACCCGTATAGCATGGAAAATGCGATATTCGACATTTCCAATCGATCTGCATCGACAACAGCTAAAGATTCAGTTCCCAGGCGTCGCAATAACCCTTCTTATTGAATATTCACTCGTTGAGCTTGGAAACCTCGATATTCGACATCTCCAACCGACCTGCATCGACAACAGCTAATGTGTCAGTTCCCAGGCGCCGCAATAGTCTTTATTATCAAAAATACACCCGTACAGCTTGGAAAACGCGATATTCGACATTTCCAATCGATCTGCATCGACAACAGCTAAAGATTCAGTTCCCAGGCGTCGCAATAGCCCTTCTTATTGAAAATTCACTCGTTGAGCTTGGAAACCTCGATATTCGACATCTTCAATCGACCTGCATCGACAACAGCTAATGTGTCAGTTCCCAGGCGTCGCAATAGTCCATATTATCAAAAATACACCCGTATAGCATGGAAAATGCGATATTCGACATTTCCAATCGATCTGCATCGACAACAGCTAGAGATTCAGTTCCCACGCGTCGCAATAGCCCTTCTTATTGAAAATTCACACGTTGAGCTTGGAAACCTCGATATTCGACATCTCCTATCGACCTGCATCGACAACAGCTAATGTGTCAGTTCCCAGGTGTCGCAATAGTCCTTATTGAAAATTCACTCGTGGAGCTTGGAAAACGCGATATGCGACATTTCCAATCGATCTGCATCGACAACAGCTAAGATTCAGTTCCCAGGCGACGCAATAGTCCTTATTATCAAAAATACACCCGTATAGCATGGAAAATGCGATATTCGACATTTCCAATCGATCTGCATCGACAACAGCTAAAGATTCAGTTCCCAGGCGTCGCAATAGTCTTTATTATCAAAAATACACCCGTATAGCATGGAAAATGCGATATTCGACATTTCCAACGGATCTGCATCGACAACAGCTTAAGATTCAGTTCCCAGGCGACGCAATAGTCCATATTATCAAAAATACACCCGTATAGCATGGAAAATGGGATATTCGACATTTCCTATCGTTCTGCATCGACAACAGCTAAAGATACAGTTCCCAGGCGTCGCAATAGTCCTTATTGAAAATTCACTCATAGAGCTTGGAAAACGCGATATTCGACATTTCCAATCGTTCTGCATCGACAACAGCTAAAGATTCAGTTCCCAGGCGCCGCAATAACCCTTCTTATTGAAAATTCACTCGTTGAGCTTGGAAACCTCGATATTCGACATCTCCAATCGACCTGCATCGACAACAGCTAGTGATACAGTGGATCTGCATCGACAACAGCTTAAGATTCAGTCGTTCTGCATCGACAACAGCTAACGATTCAGTTCCGAGGCGTCGCAATAGTCCTTCTTATTGAAAATTCGCTCGTAGAGCTTGAAAAACGCGATATTCGACATTTCCAATCGAACTGCATCGACAACAGCCAAAGATACACTTCCCAGGCGTCGCAATAGTCCTTATTGAAAATTCACTCATAGAGCTTGGAAAACGCGATATTCGACATTTCCAATCGATCTGCATCATCAACAGCTAAAGATTCAGTTCCCAGGCGTCGCAATATTCTTTATTATCAAAAATACACCCGTACAGCATGGAAAATGCGATATTCGTCATTTCCAATCGATCTGCATCGACAACAGCTAAAGATTCAGTTCCCAGGCGTCGCAATAGCCCTTCTTATTGAAAATTCACTCGTTGAGCTTCGTAACCTCGATATTCGACATCTCCAATCGACCTGCATCGACAACAGCTAGTGATTCAGTTCCCAGGCGTCGCAATAGTCTTTATTATCAAAAATACACCCGTATAGCATGGAAAATGCGATATTCGTCATTTCCAATCGATCTGCATCGACAACAGCTAAAGATTCAGTTCCCAGGCGTCGCAATAGTCTTTATTATCAAAAATGCACACGTATAGCATGGAAAATGCGATATTCGACATTTCCAATGGATCTGCATCGACAGCAGCCAAAGATACAGTTCCCAGGCGTCGCAATAGTCCTTATTGAAAATTCACTCATAGAGCTTGGAAAACGCGATATTCGACATTTCCAATCGATCTGCATCAACAACAGCTAAAGATTCAGTTCCCAGGCGTGAGAATAGTGATTATTGAAAATTCACTCGTACAGCTTGGCAAACGCGATATTCGACATTTCCAATCGATCTGCATCAACAACAGCTAAAGATTCAGTTCCCAGGCGTCGCAATAGTGGGTATTGAAAATTCACTCGTACAGCTTGGCAAACGCGATATTCGACATTTCCAATCGATCTGCATCATCAACAGCTAAAGATTCAGTTCCCAGGCGTCGCAATAGCCCTTCTTATTGAAAATTCACTCGTTGAGCTTGGAAACCTCGATATTCGACATCTCCAATCGACCTGCACCGACAACAGCTAGTGATACAGTTCCCAGGCGTCGCAATAGTCTTTATTATCAAAAATACACCCGTATAGCATGGAAAATGCCATATTCGACATTTCCAATCGTTCTGCATCGACAACAGCTAAAGATTCAGTTCCGAGGCGTCGCAATAGTCCTTCTTATTGAAAATTCGCTCGTAGAGCTTGAATAACGCGATATTCGACATTTCCAATCGAACTGCATCGACAAAAGCCAAAGATACAGTTCCCAGGCGTCGCAATAGTGTTATTGAAAATTCACTCGTACAGCTTGGCAAACGCGATATTCGACATTTCCAATCGATCTGCATCATCAACAGCTAAAGATTCAGTTCCCTGGCGTCGCAATAGCCCTTCTTATTGTAAATTCACTCGTTGAGCTTGGAAACCTCGATATTCGACATCTCCAATCGACCTGCATCGACAACAGCTAGTGATACAGTGGATCTGCATCGACAACAGCTTAAGATTCAGTCGTTCTGCATCGACAACAGCTAAAGATTCAGTTCCGAGGCGTCGCAATAGTCCTTCTTACTGAAAATTCGCTCGTAGAGTTTGAAAAACGCGATATTCGACATTTCCAATCGAACTGCATCGACAACAGCCAAAGATACAGTTCCCAGGCGTCGCAATAGTCCTTATTGAAAATTCACTCATACAGCTTTGAAAACGCGATATTCGACATTTCCAATCGATCTGCATCATCAACAGCTAAATATTCAGTTCCCAGGCGTCGCAATAGTCCTCCTTATTGAAAATTCGCTCGTAGAGCTTGAAAAACGCGATATTCGACATTTCCAATCGAACTGCATCGACAAGAGCCAAAGATACAGTTCCCAGGCGTCGCAATAGTCTTCATTATCAAAAATACACCCGTATAGCATGGAAAATGCGATATTCGACATTTCCAATCGAAATGCATCGACAACAGCCAAAGATACAGTTCCCAGGCGTCGCAATAGTGATTATTGGAAATTCACTCGTACAGCTTGGCAAACGCGATATTCGACATTTCCAATTGATCTGCATCAACAACAGCTAAAGATTCGGTTCCCAGGCGTCGCAATAGTGATTATTGAAAATTCACTCGTACAGCTAGGCAAACGCGATATTCGACATTTCCAATCGATCTGCATCAACAACAGCTAAAGATTCAGTTCCCAGGCGTCGCAATAGTGATTATTGAAAATTCACTCGTACAGCTTGGAAAACGCGATATTCGATATTTCCAATCGATCTGCATCGACAACAGCTTAAGATTCAGTTCCCAGGCGACGCAATAGTCCTTATTATCAAAAATACACCCGTATAGAATGGAAAATGCGATATTCGACATTTCCAATCGATCTGCATCGACAACAGCTAAAGATTCAATTCCCAGGCGTCGCAATAGTCTTTATTATCAAAAATACACCCGTATAGCATGGAAAATGCGACATTCGACATTTCCAATGGATCTGCATCGACAACAGCTTAAGATTCAGTTCCCAGGCGACGGAATAGTCCATATTATCAAAAATACACCCGTATAGCATGGAAAATGCGATATTCGACATTTCCAATCGTTCTGCATCGACAACAGCTAAAGATCCAGTTCCCAGGCGTCGCAATAGTCCTTCTTATTGAAAATTCACTCGTACAGCTTGGCAAACGCGATATTCGACATTTCCAATTGATCTGCATCAACAACAGCTAAAGATTCAGTTCCCAGGCGTCGCAATAGTGGGTATTGAAAATTCACTCGTTGAGCTTGGAAACCTCGATATTCGACATCTCCAATCGACCTGCATCGACAACAGCTAGTGATTCAGTTCCCAGGCGTCGCAATAGTCCTTCTTATTGAAAATTCGCTCGTAGAGCTTGAAAAACGCGATATTCGACATTTCCAATCGATCTGCAACAACAACAGCTAAAGATTCAGTTCCCAGGCGTCGCAATACTGTTTATGAAAATTCACTCGTACAGCTTGGCAAACGCGATATTCGACATTTCCAATCGATCTGCATCAACAACAGCTACAGATTCAGTTCCCAGGCGTCGCAATAGTGATTATTGAAAATTCACTCGTACAGCTTGGAAAACGCGATATTCGACATTTCCAATCGATCTGCATCGACAACAGCTAAAGATTCAGTTCCCAGGCGTCGCAATAGCCCTCCTTATTGAAAATTCACTCGTTGAGCTTGGAAACCTCGATATTCGACATCTCCAATCGACCTGCATCGACAACAGCTAGTGATACAGTTCCCAGGCGTCGCAATAGTCTTTATTATCAAAAATACACCCGTATAGCATGGAAAATGCGATATTCGACATTTCCAATCGTTCTGCATCGACAACAGCTAAAGATTCAGTTCCGAGGCGTCGCAATAGTCCTTCTTATTGAAAATTCGCTCGTAGAGCTTGAATAACGCGATTTTCTACATTTCCAATGGAACTGCATCGACAACAGCCAAAGATACAGTTCCCAGGCGTCGCAATAGTGATTATTGAAAATTCACTCGTACAGCTTGGCAAACGCGATATTCGACATTTCCAATCGATCTGCATCATCAACAGCTAAAGATTCAGTTCCCTGGCGTCGCAATAGCCCTTCTTATTGTAAATTCACTCGTTGAGCTTGGAAACCTCGATATTCGACATCTCCAATCGACCTGCATCGACAACAGCTAGTGATACAGTGGATCTGCATCGACAACAGCTTAAGATTCAGTCGTTCTGCATCGACAACAGCCAAAGATACAGTTCCCAGGCGTCGCAATAGTCCTTATTGAAAATTCACTCATAGAGCTTTGAAAACGCGATATTCGACATTTCCAATCGATCTGCATCATCAACAGCTAAATATTCAGTTCCCAGGCGTCGCAATAGTCCTTCTTATTGAAAATTCGCTCGTAGAGCTTGAAAAACGCGATATTCGACATTTCCAATCGATCTGCATCGACAACAGCTAAAGATTCAGTTCCCAGGCGTCGCAATAGTCTTCATTATTATTATTATTATTATTATTTATTCCGTTAATCTACGGGCTAAAAAAACCCTTTAGTATACAATTTGAAAAACACACAGAGTAGTAGAATCGTAAAAGATACAGTAATACAAGATAGCAGAGTAATAAAACAAGATAATACAAAAATAAAAATGATGCGGTTACAGTAGATACAAGTTAGTTACAGTAGATAGATACGACGATAGAGTACAAGATTGCGAAGTAAAACAGTGCAAGAAAAGTGTAGAAGAGATACAGAAGAAAAATAGATGAACTGTGAAAGACCTATAAATGGAGCAGAAATAAAATGAAATGAAGGATGTAATGTGTAAAATGAGCGAACATGGCATGAACGGAAAAAGAGAAAAGCTAGGTCGAATTACTATTTACAGCAGATTGAACGGAGTGCTTAAAAGCTGTATAGGGGGTCCCGAAGAAGTGAAGTGAGTTACAGAAACTGTTCGCGTTGGTGCACAATCGATTTAAACAATTATGTTTGCCGTAAAGAGTTCGGTGAGAATTAATGTAGAATAAAGTATGTGTCCTTAGGTGAGTGGAGGGGACGTGGAATTTAAGGTCAGAAAGAATATCTGGGCAGGAGATCAAGTGATTAATAACTTTGAAAATAAACAGTAGATCGGCAGTGAGGCGCCGCTGCTGAAGGGTAGATAGCCTGAAGCGAGAGAGATAGGGTTTATAATTGTGGTTGAAGGGGGATATAGGTATTATCAAAAATACACCCGTATAGCATGGAAAATGCGATATTCGACATTTCCAATCGATCTGCATCGACAACAGCTAAAGATTCAGTTCCCAGGCGTCGCAATAGTCTTCATTATCAAAAATACACCCGTATAGCATGGAAAATGCGATATTCGTCATTTCCAATCGATCTGCATCGACAACAGCTAAAGATTCAGTTCCCAGGCGTCGCAATAGTCCTTCTTATTGAAAATTCGCTCGTAGAGCTTGAAAAACGCGATATTCGACATTTCCAATCGAACTGCATCGACAACAGCCAAAGATACAGTTCCCAGGCGTCGCATTAGTGATTATTGAAAATTCACTCGTACAGCTTGGAAAACGCGATATTCGACATTTCCAATCGATCTGCATCATCAACAGCTAAAGATTCAGTTCCCTGGCGTCGCAATAGCCCTTCTTATTGAAAATTCACTCGTTGAGCTTGGAAACCTCGATATTCGACATCTCCAATCGACCTGCATCGACAACAGCTAATGTGTCAGTTCCCAGGCGTCGCAATAGTCCTTATTGAAAATTCACTCGTAGAGCTTGGAAAACGCAATATTCGACATTTCCAATCGATCTGCATCGACAACAGCTTAACATTCAGTTCCCAGGCGACGCAATAGTCCTTATTATCAAAAATACACCCGTATAGAATGGAAAATGCGATATTCGACATTTCCAATTGATCTGCATCAACAACAGCTAAAGATTCAGTTCCCAGGCGTCGCAATAGTGGGTATTGAAAATTCACTCGTACAGCTTGGAAAACGCGATATTCGACATTTCCAATCGATCTGCATCGACAACAGCTAAAGATTCAGTTCCCAGGCGTCGCAATAGTCCTTCTTATTGAAAATTCGCTCGTAGAGCTTGAAAAACGCGATATTCGACATTTCCAATCGATCTGCATCAACAACAGCTAAAGATTCAGTTCCCAGGCGTCGCAATAGCCCTTCTTATTGAAAATTCACTCGTTGAGCTTGGAAACCTCGATATTCGACATCTCCAATCGACCTGCATCGACAACAGCTAGTGATTCAGTTCCCAGGCGTCGCAATAGTCCTTCTTATTGAAAATTCGCTCGCAGAGCTTGAAAAACGCGATATTCGACATTTCCAATCGATCTGCAACAACAACAGCTAAAGATTCAGTTCCCAGGCGTCGCAATACTGTTATTGAAAATTCACTCGTACAGCTTGGCAAACGCGATATTCGGCATTTCCAATCGATCTGCATCAACAACAGCTACAGATTCAGTTCCCAGGCGTCGCAATGGTGATTATTGAAAATTCACTCGTACAGCTTGGAAAACGCGATATTCGACATTTCCAATCGATCTTTATCAACAACAGCTAAAGATTCAGTTCCCAGGCGTCGCAATAGTCTTCATTATCAAAAATACACCCGTATAGCATGGAAAATGCGATATTCGTCATTTCCAATCGATCTGCATCGACAACAGCTAAAGATTCAGTTCCCAGGCGTCGGAATAGTGATTATTGAAAATTCACTCGTACAGCTTGGCAAACGCGATATTCGACATTTCCAATCGATCTGCATCAACAACAGCTAAAGATTCAGTTCCCAGGCGTCGCAATAGTGGGTATTGAAAATTCACTCGTACAGCTTGGAAAACGCGATATTCGACATTTCCAATCGATCTGCATCGACAACAGCTAAAGATTCAGTTCCCAGGCGTCGCAATAGTCCTTCTTATTGAAGATTCGCTCGTAGAGCTTGAATAACGCGATATTCGACATTTCCAATCGAACTGCATCGACAACAGCCAAAGATACAGTTCCCAGGCGTCGCAATAGTGATTATTGAAAATTCACTCGTACAGCTTGGAAAACGCGATATTCGACATTTCCAATCGATCTGCATCATCAACAGCTAAAGATTCAGTTCCCTGGCGTCGCAATAGCCCTTCTTATTGAAAATTCACTCGTTGAGCTTGGAAACCTCGATATTCGACATCTCCAATCGACCTGCATCGACAACAGCTAGTGATTCAGTTCCCAGGCGTCGCAATAGTGATTATTGAAAATTCACTCGTACAGCTTGGAAAACGCGATATTCGACATTTCCAATCGATCTGCATCGACAACAGCTAAAGATTCAGTTCCCAGGCGTCGGAATAGTGATTATTGGAAATTCACTCGTACAGCTTGGCAAACGCGATATTCGACATTTCCAATTGATCTGCATCAACAACAGCTAAAGATTCAGTTCCCAGGCGTCGCAATAGTGATTATTGAAAATTCACTCGTACAGCTTGGAAAACGCGATATTCGACATTTCCAATCGATCTGCATCAACAACAGCTAAAGATTCAGTTCCCAGGCGTCGCAATAGTGGGTATTGAAAATTCACTCGTACAGCTTGGAAAACGCGATATTCGACATTTCCAATCGATCTGCATCGACAACAGCTAACGATTCAGTTCCCAGGCGTCGCAATAGCCCTTCTTATTGAAAATTCACTCGTTGAGCTTGGAAACCTCGATATTCGACATCTCCAATCGACCTGCATCGACAACAGCTAGTGATACAGTTCCCAGGCGTCGCAATAGTCTTTATTATCAAAAATACACCCGTATAGCATGGAAAATGCGATATTCAACATTTCCAATCGTTCTGCATCGACAACAGCTAAAGATTCAGTTCCCAGGCGTCGCAATAGTCCTTATTGAAAATTCACTCATAGAGCTTTGAAAACGCGATATTCAACATTTCCAATCGATCTGCATCATCAACAGCTAAGTATTCAGTTCCCAGGCGTCGCAATAGTCCTTCTTATTGAAAATTCGCTCGTAGAGCTTGAAAAACGCGATATTCGAAATTTCCAATCGATCTGCATCGACAACAGCTAAAGATTCAGTCCCAATAGCCCTTCTTATTGAAAATCCACTCGTTGAGCTTGGAAACCTCGATATTCGACATCTCCAATCGACCTGCATCGACAACAGCTAGTGATACAGCTCCCAGGCGTCGCAATAGTCCTTCTTATTGAAAATTCGCTCGTAGAGCTTGAATAACGCGATATTCGACATTTCCAATCGATCTGCATCATCAACAGCTAAAGATTCAGTTCCCTGGCGTCGCAATAGCCCTTCTTATTGAAAATTCACTCGTTGAGCTTGGAAACCTCGATATTCGACATCTCCAATCGACCTGCATCGACAACAGCTAATGTGTCAGTTCCCAGGCGTCGCAATAGTCCTTATTGAAAATTCACTCGTAGAGCTTGGAAAACGCAATATTCGACATTTCCAATCGATCTGCATCGACAACAGCTTAACATTCAGTTCCCAGGCGACGCAATAGTCCTTATTATCCAAATACACCCGTATAGAATGGAAAATGCGATATTCGACATTTCCAATCGATCTGCATCGACAACAGCTAAAGATTCATTTCCCAGGCGTCGCAATAGTCTTTATTATCAAAAATACACCCGTATAGCATGTAAAATGCGACATTCGACATTTCCAATGGATCTGCATCGACAACAGCTTAAGATTCAGTTCCCAGGCGACGCAATAGTCCATATTATCAAAAATACACCCGCATAGCATGGAAAATGCGATATTCGACATTTCCAATCGATCTGCATCATCAACAGCTAAAGATTCAGTTCCCTGGCGTCGCAATAGCCCTTCTTATTGAAAATTCACTCGTTGAGCTTGGAAACCTCAATATTCGACATCTCCAATCGACCTGCATCGACAACAGCTAATGTGTCAGTTCCCAGGCGTCGCAATAGTCCTTATTGAAAATTCACTCGTAGAGCTTGGAAAACGCAATATTCGACATTTCCAATCGATCTGCATCGACAACAGCTTAACATTCAGTTCCCAGGCGACGCAATAGTCCTTATTATCCAAATACACCCGTATAGAATGGAAAATGCGATATTCGACATTTCCAATCGATCTGCATCGACAACAGCTAAAGATTCAGTTCCCAGGCGTCGCAATAGTCTTTATTATCAAAAATACACCCGTATAGCATGGAAAATGCGACATTCGACATTTCCAATGGATCTGCATCGACAACAGCTTAAGATTCAGTTCCCAGGCGACGCAATAGTCCATATTATCAAAAATACACCCGTATAGCATGGAAAATGCGATATTCGACATTTCCAATCGTTCTGCATCGACAGCAGCTAAAGATTCAGTTCCCAGGCGTCGCAATAGTGGGTATTGAAAATTCACTCGTACAGCTTGGAAAACGCGATATTCGACATTTCCAATCGATCTGCATCGACAACAGCTAAAGATTCAGTTCCCAGGCGTCGCAATAGTCCTTCTTATTGAAAATTCGCTCGTAGAGCTTGAAAAACGCGATATTCGACATTTCCAATCGATCTGCATCAACAACAGCTTAACATTCAGTTCCCAGGCGTCGCAATAGCCCTTCTTATTGAAAATACACCCGTATAGAATGGAAAATGCGATATTCGACATTTCCAATTGATCTGCATCAACAACAGCTAAAGATTCAGTTCCCAGGCGTCGCAATAGTGGGTATTGAAAATTCACTCGTACAGCTTGGAAAACGCGATATTCGACATTTCCAATCGATCTGCATCGACAACAGCTAAAGATTCAGTTCCCAGGCGTCGCAATAGTCCTTCTTATTGAAAATTCGCTCGTAGAGCTTGAAAAACGCGATATTCGACATTTCCAATCGATCTGCAACAACAACAGCTAAAGATTCAGTTCCCAGGCGTCGCAATACTGTTATTGAAAATTCACTCGTACAGCTTGGCAAACGCGATATTCGGCATTTCCAATCGATCTGCATCAACAACAGCTACAGATTCAGTTCCCAGGCGTCGCAATGGTGATTATTGAAAATTCACTCGTACAGCTTGGAAAACGCGATATTCGACATTTCCAATCGATCTTTATCAACAACAGCTAAAGATTCAGTTCCCAGGCGTCGCAATAGTCTTCATTATCAAAAATACACCCGTATAGCATGGAAAATGCGATATTCGTCATTTCCAATCGATCTGCATCGACAACAGCTAAAGATTCAGTTCCCAGGCGTCGGAATAGTGATTATTGAAAATTCACTCGTACAGCTTGGCAAACGCGATATTCGACATTTCCAATCGATCTGCATCAACAACAGCTAAAGATTCAGTTCCCAGGCGTCGCAATAGTGGGTATTGAAAATTCACTCGTACAGCTTGGAAAACGCGATATTCGACATTTCCAATCGATCTGCATCGACAACAGCTAAAGATTCAGTTCCCAGGCGTCGCAATAGTCCTTCTTATTGAAGATTCGCTCGTAGAGCTTGAATAACGCGATATTCGACATTTCCAATCGAACTGCATCGACAACAGCCAAAGATACAGTTCCCAGGCGTCGCAATAGTGATTATTGAAAATTCACTCGTACAGCTTGGAAAACGCGATATTCGACATTTCCAATCGATCTGCATCATCAACAGCTAAAGATTCAGTTCCCTGGCGTCGCAATAGCCCTTCTTATTGAAAATTCACTCGTTGAGCTTGGAAACCTCGATATTCGACATCTCCAATCGACCTGCATCGACAACAGCTAGTGATTCAGTTCCCAGGCGTCGCAATAGTGATTATTGAAAATTCACTCGTACAGCTTGGAAAACGCGATATTCGACATTTCCAATCGATCTGCATCGACAACAGCTAAAGATTCAGTTCCCAGGCGTCGGAATAGTGATTATTGGAAATTCACTCGTACAGCTTGGCAAACGCGATATTCGACATTTCCAATTGATCTGCATCAACAACAGCTAAAGATTCAGTTCCCAGGCGTCGCAATAGTGATTATTGAAAATTCACTCGTACAGCTTGGAAAACGCGATATTCGACATTTCCAATCGATCTGCATCAACAACAGCTAAAGATTCAGTTCCCAGGCGTCGCAATAGTGGGTATTGAAAATTCACTCGTACAGCTTGGAAAACGCGATATTCGACATTTCCAATCGATCTGCATCGACAACAGCTAACGATTCAGTTCCCAGGCGTCGCAATAGCCCTTCTTATTGAAAATTCACTCGTTGAGCTTGGAAACCTCGATATTCGACATCTCCAATCGACCTGCATCGACAACAGCTAGTGATACAGTTCCCAGGCGTCGCAATAGTCTTTATTATCAAAAATACACCCGTATAGCATGGAAAATGCGATATTCAACATTTCCAATCGTTCTGCATCGACAACAGCTAAAGATTCAGTTCCCAGGCGTCGCAATAGTCCTTATTGAAAATTCACTCATAGAGCTTTGAAAACGCGATATTCAACATTTCCAATCGATCTGCATCATCAACAGCTAAGTATTCAGTTCCCAGGCGTCGCAATAGTCCTTCTTATTGAAAATTCGCTCGTAGAGCTTGAAAAACGCGATATTCGAAATTTCCAATCGATCTGCATCGACAACAGCTAAAGATTCAGTCCCAATAGCCCTTCTTATTGAAAATCCACTCGTTGAGCTTGGAAACCTCGATATTCGACATCTCCAATCGACCTGCATCGACAACAGCTAGTGATACAGCTCCCAGGCGTCGCAATAGTCCTTCTTATTGAAAATTCGCTCGTAGAGCTTGAATAACGCGATATTCGACATTTCCAATCGATCTGCATCATCAACAGCTAAAGATTCAGTTCCCTGGCGACGCAATAGTCCATATTATCAAAAATACACCCGCATAGCATGGAAAATGCGATATTCGACATTTCCAATCGATCTGCATCATCAACAGCTAAAGATTCAGTTCCCTGGCGTCGCAATAGCCCTTCTTATTGAAAATTCACTCGTTGAGCTTGGAAACCTCGATATTCGACATCTCCAATCGACCTGCATCGACAACAGCTAATGTGTCAGTTCCCAGGCGTCGCAATAGTCCTTATTGAAAATTCACTCGTAGAGCTTGGAAAACGCAATATTCGACATTTCCAATCGATCTGCATCGACAACAGCTTAACATTCAGTTCCCAGGCGACGCAATAGTCCTTATTATCCAAATACACCCGTATAGAATGGAAAATGCGATATTCGACATTTCCAATCGATCTGCATCGACAACAGCTAAAGATTCAGTTCCCAGGCGTCGCAATAGTCTTTATTATCAAAAATACACCCGTATAGCATGGAAAATGCGACATTCGACATTTCCAATGGATCTGCATCGACAACAGCTTAAGATTCAGTTCCCAGGCGACGCAATAGTCCATATTATCAAAAATACACCCGTATAGCATGGAAAATGCGATATTCGACATTTCCAATCGTTCTGCATCGACAGCAGCTAAAGATTCAGTTCCCAGGCGTCGCAATAGTGGGTATTGAAAATTCACTCGTACAGCTTGGAAAACGCGATATTCGACATTTCCAATCGATCTGCATCGACAACAGCTAAAGATTCAGTTCCCAGGCGTCGCAATAGTCCTTCTTATTGAAAATTCGCTCGTAGAGCTTGAAAAACGCGATATTCGACATTTCCAATCGATCTGCATCAACAACAGCTTAACATTCAGTTCCCAGGCGTCGCAATAGCCCTTCTTATTGAAAATACACCCGTATAGAATGGAAAATGCGATATTCGACATTTCCAATTGATCTGCATCAACAACAGCTAAAGATTCAGTTCCCAGGCGTCGCAATAGTCCTTCTTATTGAAAATTCGCTCGTAGAGCTTGAAAAACGCGATATTCGACATTTCCAATCGATCTGCATCAACAACAGCTAAAGATTCAGTTCCCAGGCGTCGCAATAGCCCTTCTTATTGAAAATTCACTCGTTGAGCTTGGAAACCTCGATATTCGACATCTCCAATCGACCTGCATCGACAACAGCTAGTGATTCAGTTCCCAGGCGTCGCAATAGTCCTTCTTATTGAAAATTCGCTCGTAGAGCTTGAAAAACGCGATATTCGACATTTCCAATCGATCTGCATCGACAACAGCTAAAGATTCAGTTCCCAGGCGTCGGAATAGTGATTACTGAAAATTCACTCGTACAGCTTGGCAAACGCGATATTCGACATTTCCAATCGATCTGCATCAACAACAGCTACAGATTCAGTTCCCAGGCGTCGCAATAGTGATTATTGAAAATTCACTCGTTGAGCTTGGAAACCTCGATATTCGACATCTCCAATCGACCTGCATCGACAACAGCTAGTGATACAGTTCCCAGGCGTCGCAATAGTCTTTATTATCAAAAATACACCCGTATAGCATGGAAAATGCGATATTCGACATTTCCAATCGTTCTGCATCGACAACAGCTAAAGATTCAGTTCCGAGGCGTCGCAATAGTCCTTCTTATTGAAAATTCGCTCGTAGAGCTTGAATAACGCGATATTCGACATTTCCAATCGAACTGCATCGACAACAGTCAAAGATACAGTTCCCAGGCGTCGCAATAGTGATTATTGAAAATTCACTCGTACAGCTTGGCAAACGCGATATTCGACATTTCCAATCGATCTGCATCATCAACAGCTAAAGATTCAGTTCCCAGGCGTCGCAATAGCCCTTCTTCACCCGTATAGCATGGAAAATGCGACATTCGACATTTCCAATGGATCTGCATCGACAACAGCTTAAGATTCAGTTCCCAGGCGACGCAATAGTCCATATTATCAAAAATACACCCGTATAGCATGGAAAATGCAATATTCGACATTTCCAATCGTTCTGCATCGACAACAGCCAAAGATTCAGTTCCCAGGCGTCGCAATAGTCCTTCTTATTGAAAATTCGCTCGTAGAGCTTGAAAAACACGATATTCGACATTTCCAATCGAACTGCATCGACAACAGCCAAAGATACAGTTCCCAGGCGTCGCAATAGTCCTTATTGAAAATTCACTCATAGAGCTTGGAAAACGCGATATTCGACATTTCCAATCGATCTGCATCAACAACAGCTAAAGATTCAGTTCCCAGGCGTCGCAATAGTGGGTATTGAAAATTCACTCGTACAGCTTGGAAAACGCGATATTCGACATTTCCAATCGATCTGCATCGACAACAGCTAAAGATTCAGTTCCCAGGCGTCGCAATAGTCCTTCTTATTGAAAATTCGCTCGTAGAGCTTGAAAAACGCGATATTCGACATTTCCAATCGATCTGCATCAACAACAGCTAAAGATTCAGTTCCCAGGCGTCGCAATAGCCCTTCTTATTGAAAATTCACTCGTTGAGCTTGGAAACCTCGATATTCGACATCTCCAATCGACCTGCATCGACAACAGCTAGTGATTCAGTTCCCAGGCGTAGCAATAGTCCTTCTTATTGAAAATTCGCTCGTAGAGCTTGAAAAACGTGATATTCGACATTTCCAATCGATCTGCAACAACAACAGCTAAAGATTCAGTTCCCAGGCGTCGCAATACTGTTATTGAAAATTCACTCGTACAGCTTGGCAAACGCGATATTCGGCATTTCCAATCGATCTGCATCAACAACAGCTACAGATTCAGTTCCCAGGCGTCGCAGTGGTGATTATTGAAAATTCACTCGTACAGCTTGGAAAACGCGATATTCGACATTTCCAATCGATCTGCATCATCAACAGCTAAAGATTCAGTTCCCTGGCGTCGCAATAGCCCTTCTTATTGAAAATTCACTCGTTGAGCTTGGAGACCTCGATATTCGACATCTCCAATCGACCTGCATCGACAACAGCTAGTGATTCAGTTCCCAGGCGTCGCAATAGTCTTTATTATCAAAAATACACCCGTATAGCATGGAAAATGCGATATTCGACATTTCCAATCGATCTGCATCGACAACAGCTAAAGATTCAGTTCCCAGGCGTCGCAATAGTGATTATTGAAAATTCACTCGTACAGCTTGGCAAACGCGATATTCGAAATTTCCAATCGATCTGCATCAACAACAGCTAAAGATTCAGTTCCCAGGCGTCATAATAACCCTTCTTATTGAAAATTCACTCGTTGAGCTTGGAAACCTCGATATTCGACATCTCCAATCGACCTGCATCGACAACAGCTAATGTGTCAGTTCCCAGGCGTCGCAATAGTCCTTATTGAAAATTCACTCGTAGAGCTTGGAAAACGCGATATTCGACATTTCCAATCGATCTGCATCAACAACAGCTACAGATTCAGTTCCCAGGCGTCGCAATAGTGATTATTGAAAATTCACTCGTACAGCTTGGAAAACGCGATATTCGACATTTCCAATCGATCTGCATCGACAACAGCTAAAGATTCAGTTCCCAGGCGTCGCAATAGTCCTTCTTATTGAAAATTCGCTCTAGAGCTTGAAAAACGCGATATTCGACACTTCCAACCGATCTGCATCGACAACAGCTTAAGATTCAGTTCCCAGGCGACGCAATAGTGATTATTGAAAATTCACTCGTACAGCTTGGAAAACGCGATATTCGACATTTCCAATCGATCTGCATCGACAACAGCTAGTGATACAGTGGATCTGCATCGACAACAGCTTAAGATTCAGTCGTTCTGCATCGACAACAGCTAAAGATTCAGTTCCGAGGCGTCGCAATAGTCCTTCTTATTGAAAATTCGCTCGTAGAGCTTGAATAACGCGATATTCGACATTTCCAATCGAACTTCATCGACAACAGCCAAAGATACAGTTCCCAGGCGTCGCAATAGTCCTTATTGAGAATTCACTCATAGAGCTTGGAAAACGCGATATTCGACATTTCCAATCGATCTGCATCATCAACAGCTAAAGATTCAGTTCCCAGGCGTCGCAATAGTGATTATTGAAAATTCACTCGTACAGCTCGGAAAACGCGATATTCGACATTTCCAATCGATCTGCATCGACAACAGCTAAAGATTCAGTTCCCAGGCGTCGCAATAACCCTTCTTATTGAAAATTCACTCGTTGAGCTTGGAAACCTCGATATTCGACATCTCCAATCGACCTGCATCGACAACAGCTAGTGATACAGTGGATCTGCATCGACAACAGCTTAAGATTCAGTCGTTCTGCATCGACAACAGCTAAAGATTCAGTTCCGAGGCGACGCAATAGTCCTTCTTATTGAAAATTCGCTCGTAGAGCTTGAATAACGCGATATTCGACATTTCCAATCGAACTGCATCGACAACAGCCAAAGATTCAGTTCCCAGGCGTCGCAATAGTGTTATTGAAAATTCACTCGTACAGCTTGGCAAACGCGATATTCGACATTTCCAATCGATCTGCATCAACAACAGCTACAGATTCAGTTCCCAGGCGTCGCAATAGTGATTATTGAAAATTCACTCGTACAGCTTGGAAAACGCGATATTCGACATTTCCAATCGATCTGCATCGACAACAGCTAAAGATTCAGTTCCCAGGCGTCGCAATAGTCCTTCTTATTGAAAATTCGCTCTAGAGCTTGAAGAACGCGATATTCGACATTTCCAATCGATCTGCATCATCAACAGCTAATGATTCAGTTCCCAGGCATCGCAATAGTCCTTATTGAAAATTCACTCATAGAGCTTGGAAAACGCGATATTCGACATTTCCAATCGATCTGCATCGACAACAGCTAAAGATTCAGTTCCCAGGCGTCGCAATAGTCCTTCTTATTGAAAATTCGCTCTAGAGCTTGAAAAACGCGATATTCGACATTTCCAATCGATCTGCATCGACAACAGCTAAAGATTCAGTTCCCAGGCGTCGCAATAGCCCTTCTTATTGAAAATTCACTCGTTGAGCTTGGAAACCTCGATATTCGACATCTCCAATCGACCTGCATCGACAACAGCTAGTGATTCAGTTCCCAGGCGTCGCAATAGTCCTTCTTATTGAAAATTCGCTCGTAGAGCTTGAAAAACGCGATATTCGACATTTCCAATCGATCTGCATCGACAACAGCTAAAGATTCAGTTCCCAGGCGTCGGAATAGTGATTACTGAAAATTCACTCGTACAGCTTGGCAAACGCGATATTCGACATTTCCAATCGATCTGCATCAACAACAGCTACAGATTCAGTTCCCAGGCGTCGCAATAGTGATTATTGAAAATTCACTCGTTGAGCTTGGAAACCTCGATATTCGACATCTCCAATCGACCTGCATCGACAACAGCTAGTGATACAGTTCCCAGGCGTCGCAATAGTCTTTATTATCAAAAATACACCCGTATAGCATGGAAAATGCGATATTCGACATTTCCAATCGTTCTGCATCGACAACAGCTAAAGATTCAGTTCCGAGGCGTCGCAATAGTCCTTCTTATTGAAAATTCGCTCGTAGAGCTTGAATAACGCGATATTCGACATTTCCAATCGAACTGCATCGACAACAGTCAAAGATACAGTTCCCAGGCGTCGCAATAGTGATTATTGAAAATTCACTCGTACAGCTTGGCAAACGCGATATTCGACATTTCCAATCGATCTGCATCATCAACAGCTAAAGATTCAGTTCCCAGGCGTCGCAATAGCCCTTCTTCACCCGTATAGCATGGAAAATGCGACATTCGACATTTCCAATGGATCTGCATCGACAACAGCTTAAGATTCAGTTCCCAGGCGACGCAATAGTCCATATTATCAAAAATACACCCGTATAGCATGGAAAATGCAATATTCGACATTTCCAATCGATCTGCATCGACAACAGCCAAAGATTCAGTTCCCAGGCGTCGCAATAGTCCTTCTTATTGAAAATTCGCTCGTAGAGCTTGAAAAACGCGATATTCGACATTTCCAATCGAACTGCATCGACAACAGCCAAAGATACAGTTCCCAGGCGTCGCAATAGTCCTTATTGAAAATTCACTCATAGAGCTTGGAAAACGCGATATTCGACATTTCCAATCGATCTGCATCAAGAACAGCTAAAGATTCAGTTCCCAGGCGTCGCAATAGTGGGTATTGAAAATTCACTCGTACAGCTTGGAAAACGCGATATTCGACATTTCCAATCGATCTGCATCGACAACAGCTAAAGATTCAGTTCCCAGGCGTCGCAATAGTCCTTCTTATTGAAAATTCGCTCGTAGAGCTTGAAAAACGCGATATTCGACATTTCCAATCGATCTGCATCAACAACAGCTAAAGATTCAGTTCCCAGGCGTCGCAATAGCCCTTCTTATTGAAAATTCACTCGTTGAGCTTGGAAACCTCGATATTCGACATCTCCAATCGACCTGCATCGACAACAGCTAGTGATTCAGTTCCCAGGCGTCGCAATAGTCCTTCTTATTGAAAATTCGCTCGTAGAGCTTGAAAAACGCGATATTCGACATTTCCAATCGATCTGCAACAACAACAGCTAAAGATTCAGTTCCCAGGCGTCGCAATACTGTTATTGAAAATTCACTCGTACAGCTTGGCAAACGCGATATTCGGCATTTCCAATCGATCTGCATCAACAACAGCTACAGATTCAGTTCCCAGGCGTCGCAGTGGTGATTATTGAAAATTCACTCGTACAGCTTGGAAAACGCGATATTCGACATTTCCAATCGATCTGCATCATCAACAGCTAAAGATTCAGTTCCCTGGCGTCGCAATAGCCCTTCTTATTGAAAATTCACTCGTTGAGCTTGGAAACCTCGATATTCGACATCTCCAATCGACCTGCATCGACAACAGCTAGTGATTCAGTTCCCAGGCGTCGCAATAGTCTTTATTATCAAAAATACACCCGTATAGCATGGAAAATGCGATATTCGACATTTCCAATCGATCTGCATCGACAACAGCTAAAGATTCAGTTCCCAGGCGTCGCAATAGTGATTATTGAAAATTCACTCGTACAGCTTGGCAAACGCGATATTCGAAATTTCCAATCGATCTGCAACAACAACAGCTAAAGATTCAGTTCCCAGGCGTCGCAATACTGTTATTGAAAATTCACTCGTACAGCTTGGCAAACGCGATATTCGGCATTTCCAATCGATCTGCATCAACAACAGCTACAGATTCAGTTCCCAGGCGTCGCAGTGGTGATTATTGAAAATTCACTCGTACAGCTTGGAAAACGCGATATTCGACATTTCCAATCGATCTGCATCATCAACAGCTAAAGATTCAGTTCCCTGGCGTCGCAATAGCCCTTCTTATTGAAAATTCACTCGTTGAGCTTGGAAACCTCGATATTCGACATCTCCAATCGACCTGCATCGACAACAGCTAGTGATTCAGTTCCCAGGCGTCGCAATAGTCTTTATTATCAAAAATACACCCGTATAGCATGGAAAATGCGATATTCGACATTTCCAATCGATCTGCATCGACAACAGCTAAAGATTCAGTTCCCAGGCGTCGCAATAGTGATTATTGAAAATTCACTCGTACAGCTTGGCAAACGCGATATTCGAAATTTCCAATCGATCTGCATCAACAACAGCTAAAGATTCAGTTCCCAGGCGTCATAATAACCCTTCTTATTGAAAATTCACTCGTTGAGCTTGGAAACCTCGATATTCGACATCTCCAATCGACCTGCATCGACAACAGCTAATGTGTCAGTTCCCAGGCGTCGCAATAGTCCTTATTGAAAATTCACTCGTAGAGCTTGGAAAACGCGATATTCGACATTTCCAATCGATCTGCATCAACAACAGCTACAGATTCAGTTCCCAGGCGTCGCAATAGTGATTATTGAAAATTCACTCGTACAGCTTGGAAAACGCGATATTCGACATTTCCAATCGATCTGCATCGACAACAGCTAAAGATTCAGTTCCCAGGCGTCGCAATAGTCCTTCTTATTGAAAATTCGCTCTAGAGCTTGAAAAACGCGATATTCGACACTTCCAACCGATCTGCATCGACAACAGCTTAAGATTCAGTTCCCAGGCGACGCAATAGTGATTATTGAAAATTCACTCGTACAGCTTGGAAAACGCGATATTCGACATTTCCAATCGATCTGCATCGACAACAGCTAGTGATACAGTGGATCTGCATCGACAACAGCTTAAGATTCAGTCGTTCTGCATCGACAACAGCTAAAGATTCAGTTCCGAGGCGTCGCAATAGTCCTTCTTATTGAAAATTCGCTCGTAGAGCTTGAATAACGCGATATTCGACATTTCCAATCGAACTTCATCGACAACAGCCAAAGATACAGTTCCCAGGCGTCGCAATAGTCCTTATTGAGAATTCACTCATAGAGCTTGGAAAACGCGATATTCGACATTTCCAATCGATCTGCATCATCAACAGCTAAAGATTCAGTTCCCAGGCGTCGCAATAGTGATTATTGAAAATTCACTCGTACAGCTCGGAAAACGCGATATTCGACATTTCCAATCGATCTGCATCGACAACAGCTAAAGATTCAGTTCCCAGGCGTCGCAATAACCCTTCTTATTGAAAATTCACTCGTTGAGCTTGGAAACCTCGATATTCGACATCTCCAATCGACCTGCATCGACAACAGCTAGTGATACAGTGGATCTGCATCGACAACAGCTTAAGATTCAGTCGTTCTTCATCGACAACAGCTAAAGATTCAGTTCCGAGGCGACGCAATAGTCCTTCTTATTGAAAATTCGCTCGTAGAGCTTGAATAACGCGATATTCGACATTTCCAATCGAACTGCATCGACAACAGCCAAAGATTCAGTTCCCAGGCGTCGCAATAGTGTTATTGAAAATTCACTCGTACAGCTTGGCAAACGCGATATTCGACATTTCCAATCGATCTGCATCAACAACAGCTACAGATTCAGTTCCCAGGCGTCGCAATAGTGATTATTGAAAATTCACTCGTTGAGCTTGGAAACCTCGATATTCGACATCTCCAATCGACCTGCATCGACAACAGCTAGTGATACAGTTCCCAGGCGTCGCAATAGTCTTTATTATCAAAAATACACCCGTATAGCATGGAAAATGCGATATTCGACATTTCCAATCGTTCTGCATCGACAACAGCTAAAGATTCAGTTCCGAGGCGTCGCAATAGTCCTTCTTATTGAAAATTCGCTCGTAGAGCTTGAATAACGCGATATTCGACATTTCCAATCGAACTGCATCGACAACAGTCAAAGATACAGTTCCCAGGCGTCGCAATAGTGATTATTGAAAATTCACTCGTACAGCTTGGCAAACGCGATATTCGACATTTCCAATCGATCTGCATCATCAACAGCTAAAGATTCAGTTCCCAGGCGTCGCAATAGCCCTTCTTCACCCGTATAGCATGGAAAATGCGACATTCGACATTTCCAATGGATCTGCATCGACAACAGCTTAAGATTCAGTTCCCAGGCGACGCAATAGTCCATATTATCAAAAATACACCCGTATAGCATGGAAAATGCAATATTCGACATTTCCAATCGTTCTGCATCGACAACAGCCAAAGATTCAGTTCCCAGGCGTCGCAATAGTCCTTCTTATTGAAAATTCGCTCGTAGAGCTTGAAAAACGCGATATTCGACATTTCCAATCGAACTGCATCGACAACAGCCAAAGATACAGTTCCCAGGCGTCGCAATAGTCCTTATTGAAAATTCACTCATAGAGCTTGGAAAACGCGATATTCGACATTTCCAATCGATCTGCATCAAGAACAGCTAAAGATTCAGTTCCCAGGCGTCGCAATAGTGGGTATTGAAAATTCACTCGTACAGCTTGGAAAACGCGATATTCGACATTTCCAATCGATCTGCATCGACAACAGCTAAAGATTCAGTTCCCAGGCGTCGCAATAGTCCTTCTTATTGAAAATTCGCTCGTAGAGCTTGAAAAACGCGATATTCGACATTTCCAATCGATCTGCATCAACAACAGCTAAAGATTCAGTTCCCAGGCGTCGCAATAGCCCTTCTTATTGAAAATTCACTCGTTGAGCTTGGAAACCTCGATATTCGACATCTCCAATCGACCTGCATCGACAACAGCTAGTGATTCAGTTCCCAGGCGTCGCAATAGTCCTTCTTATTGAAAATTCGCTCGTAGAGCTTGAAAAACGCGATATTCGACATTTCCAATCGATCTGCAACAACAACAGCTAAAGATTCAGTTCCCAGGCGTCGCAATACTGTTATTGAAAATTCACTCGTACAGCTTGGCAAACGCGATATTCGGCATTTCCAATCGATCTGCATCAACAACAGCTACAGATTCAGTTCCCAGGCGTCGCAGTGGTGATTATTGAAAATTCACTCGTACAGCTTGGAAAACGCGATATTCGACATTTCCAATCGATCTGCATCATCAACAGCTAAAGATTCAGTTCCCTGGCGTCGCAATAGCCCTTCTTATTGAAAATTCACTCGTTGAGCTTGGAAACCTCGATATTCGACATCTCCAATCGACCTGCATCGACAACAGCTAGTGATTCAGTTCCCAGGCGTCGCAATAGTCTTTATTATCAAAAATACACCCGTATAGCATGGAAAATGCGATATTCGACATTTCCAATCGATCTGCATCGACAACAGCTAAAGATTCAGTTCCCAGGCGTCGCAATAGTGATTATTGAAAATTCACTCGTACAGCTTGGCAAACGCGATATTCGAAATTTCCAATCGATCTGCAACAACAACAGCTAAAGATTCAGTTCCCAGGCGTCGCAATACTGTTATTGAAAATTCACTCGTACAGCTTGGCAAACGCGATATTCGGCATTTCCAATCGATCTGCATCAACAACAGCTACAGATTCAGTTCCCAGGCGTCGCAGTGGTGATTATTGAAAATTCACTCGTACAGCTTGGAAAACGCGATATTCGACATTTCCAATCGATCTGCATCATCAACAGCTAAAGATTCAGTTCCCTGGCGTCGCAATAGCCCTTCTTATTGAAAATTCACTCGTTGAGCTTGGAAACCTCGATATTCGACATCTCCAATCGACCTGCATCGACAACAGCTAGTGATTCAGTTCCCAGGCGTCGCAATAGTCTTTATTATCAAAAATACACCCGTATAGCATGGAAAATGCGATATTCGACATTTCCAATCGATCTGCATCGACAACAGCTAAAGATTCAGTTCCCAGGCGTCGCAATAGTGATTATTGAAAATTCACTCGTACAGCTTGGCAAACGCGATATTCGAAATTTCCAATCGATCTGCATCAACAACAGCTAAAGATTCAGTTCCCAGGCGTCATAATAACCCTTCTTATTGAAAATTCACTCGTTGAGCTTGGAAACCTCGATATTCGACATCTCCAATCGACCTGCATCGACAACAGCTAATGTGTCAGTTCCCAGGCGTCGCAATAGTCCTTATTGAAAATTCACTCGTAGAGCTTGGAAAACGCGATATTCGACATTTCCAATCGATCTGCATCAACAACAGCTACAGATTCAGTTCCCAGGCGTCGCAATAGTGATTATTGAAAATTCACTCGTACAGCTTGGAAAACGCGATATTCGACATTTCCAATCGATCTGCATCGACAACAGCTAAAGATTCAGTTCCCAGGCGTCGCAATAGTCCTTCTTATTGAAAATTCGCTCTAGAGCTTGAAAAACGCGATATTCGACACTTCCAACCGATCTGCATCGACAACAGCTTAAGATTCAGTTCCCAGGCGACGCAATAGTGATTATTGAAAATTCACTCGTACAGCTTGGAAAACGCGATATTCGACATTTCCAATCGATCTGCATCGACAACAGCTAGTGATACAGTGGATCTGCATCGACAACAGCTTAAGATTCAGTCGTTCTGCATCGACAACAGCTAAAGATTCAGTTCCGAGGCGTCGCAATAGTCCTTCTTATTGAAAATTCGCTCGTAGAGCTTGAATAACGCGATATTCGACATTTCCAATCGAACTTCATCGACAACAGCCAAAGATACAGTTCCCAGGCGTCGCAATAGTCCTTATTGAGAATTCACTCATAGAGCTTGGAAAACGCGATATTCGACATTTCCAATCGATCTGCATCATCAACAGCTAAAGATTCAGTTCCCAGGCGTCGCAATAGTGATTATTGAAAATTCACTCGTACAGCTCGGAAAACGCGATATTCGACATTTCCAATCGATCTGCATCGACAACAGCTAAAGATTCAGTTCCCAGGCGTCGCAATAACCCTTCTTATTGAAAATTCACTCGTTGAGCTTGGAAACCTCGATATTCGACATCTCCAATCGACCTGCATCGACAACAGCTAGTGATACAGTGGATCTGCATCGACAACAGCTTAAGATTCAGTCGTTCTGCATCGACAACAGCTAAAGATTCAGTTCCGAGGCGTCGCAATAGTCCTTCTTATTGAAAATTCGCTCGTAGAGCTTGAATAACGCGATATTCGACATTTCCAATCGAACTTCATCGACAACAGCCAAAGATACAGTTCCCAGGCGTCGCAATAGTCCTTATTGAGAATTCACTCATAGAGCTTGGAAAACGCGATATTCGACATTTCCAATCGATCTGCATCATCAACAGCTAAAGATTCAGTTCCCAGGCGTCGCAATAGTGATTATTGAAAATTCACTCGTACAGCTCGGAAAACGCGATATTCGACATTTCCAATCGATCTGCATCGACAACAGCTAAAGATTCAGTTCCCAGGCGTCGCAATAACCCTTCTTATTGAAAATTCACTCGTTGAGCTTGCAAACCTCGATATTCGACATCTCCAATCGACCTGCATCGACAACAGCTAGTGATACAGTGGATCTGCATCGACAACAGCTTAAGATTCAGTCGTTCTGCATCGACAACAGCTAAAGATTCAGTTCCGAGGCGACGCAATAGTCCTTCTTATTGAAAATTCGCTCGTAGAGCTTGAATAACGCGATATTCGACATTTCCAATCGAACTGCATCGACAACAGCCAAAGATTCAGTTCCCAGGCGTCGCAATAGTGTTATTGAAAATTCACTCGTACAGCTTGGCAAACGCGATATTCGACATTTCCAATCGATCTGCATCAACAACAGCTACAGATTGAGTTCCCAGGCGTCGCAATAGTGATTATTGAAAATTCACTCGTACAGCTTGGAAAACGCGATATTCGACATTTCCAATCGATCTGCATCGACAACAGCTAAAGATTCAGTTCCCAGGCGTCGCAATAATCCTTCTTATTGAAAATTCGCTCTAGAGCTTGAAGAACGCGATATTCGACATTTCCAATCGATCTGCATCATCAACAGCTAATGATTCAGTTCCCAGGCGTCGCAATAGTCCTTATTGAAAATTCACTCATAGAGCTTGGAAAACGCGATATTCGACATTTCCAATCGATCTGCATCGACAACAGCTAAAGATTCAGTTCCCAGGCGTCGCAATAGTCCTTCTTATTGAAAATTCGCTCTAGAGCTTGAAAAACGCGATATTCGACATTTCCAATCGATCTGCATCGACAACAGCTAAAGATTCAGTTCCCAGGCGTCGCAATAGCCCTTCTTATTGAAAATTCACTCGTTGAGCTTGGAAACCTCGATATTCGACATCTCCAATCGACCTGCATCGACAACAGCTAGTGATTCAGTTCCCAGGCGTCGCAATAGTCCTTCTTATTGAAAATTCGCTCGTAGAGCTTGAAAAACGCGATATTCGACATTTCCAATCGATCTGCAACAACAACAGCTAAAGATTCAGTTCCCAGGCGTCGCAATACTGTTATTGAAAATTCACTCGTACAGCTTGGCAAACGCGATATTCGGCATTTCCAATCGATCTGCATCAACAACAGCTACAGATTCAGTTCCCAGGCGTCGCAGTGGTGATTATTGAAAATTCACTCGTACAGCTTGGAAAACGCGATATTCGACATTTCCAATCGATCTGCATCATCAACAGCTAAAGATTCAGTTCCCTGGCGTCGCAATAGCCCTTCTTATTGAAAATTCACTCGTTGAGCTTGGAAACCTCGATATTCGACATCTCCAATCGACCTGCATCGACAACAGCTAGTGATTCAGTTCCCAGGCGTCGCAATAGTCTTTATTATCAAAAATACACCCGTATAGCATGGAAAATGCGATATTCGACATTTCCAATCGATCTGCATCGACAACAGCTAAAGATTCAGTTCCCAGGCGTCGCAATAGTGATTATTGAAAATTCACTCGTACAGCTTGGCAAACGCGATATTCGAAATTTCCAATCGATCTGCATCAACAACAGCTAAAGATTCAGTTCCCAGGCGTCATAATAACCCTTCTTATCGAAAATTCACTCGTTGAGCTTGGAAACCTCGATATTCGACATCTCCAATCGACCTGCATCGACAACAGCTAATGTGTCAGTTCCCAGGCGTCGCAATAGTCCTTATTGAAAATTCACTCGTAGAGCTTGGAAAACGCGATATTCGACATTTCCAATCGATCTGCATCAACAACAGCTACAGATTCAGTTCCCAGGCGTCGCAATAGTGATTATTGAAAATTCACTCGTACAGCTTGGAAAACGCGATATTCGACATTTCCAATCGATCTGCATCGACAACAGCTAAAGATTCAGTTCCCAGGCGTCGCAATAGTCCTTCTTATTGAAAATTCGCTCTAGAGCTTGAAAAACGCGATATTCGACACTTCCAACCGATCTGCATCGACAACAGCTTAAGATTCAGTTCCCAGGCGACGCAATAGTGATTATTGAAAATTCACTCGTACAGCTTGGAAAACGCGATATTCGACATTTCCAATCGATCTGCATCGACAACAGCTAGTGATACAGTGGATCTGCATCGACAACAGCTTAAGATTCAGTCGTTCTGCATCGACAACAGCTAAAGATTCAGTTCCGAGGCGTCGCAATAGTCCTTCTTATTGAACATTCGCTCGTAGAGCTTGAATAACGCGATATTCGACATTTCCAATCGAACTTCATCGACAACAGCCAAAGATACAGTTCCCAGGCGTCGCAATAGTCCTTATTGAGAATTCACTCATAGAGCTTGGAAAACGCAATATTCGACATTTCCAATCGATCTGCATCATCAACAGCTAAAGATTCAGTTCCCAGGCGTCGCAATAGTGATTATTGAAAATTCACTCGTACAGCTCGGAAAACGCGATATTCGACATTTCCAATCGATCTGCATCGACAACAGCTAAAGATTCAGTTCCCAGGCGTCGCAATAACCCTTCTTATTGAAAATTCACTCGTTGAGCTTGGAAACCTCGATATTCGACATCTCCAATCGACCTGCATCGACAACAGCTAGTGATACAGTGGATCTGCATCGACAACAGCTTAAGATTCAGTCGTTCTGCATCGACAACAGCTAAAGATTCAGTTCCGAGGCGTCGCAATAGTCCTTCTTATTGAAAATTCGCTCGTAGAGCTTGAATAACGCGATATTCGACATTTCCAATCGAACTTCATCGACAACAGCCAAAGATACAGTTCCCAGGCGTCGCAATAGTCCTTATTGAGAATTCACTCATAGAGCTTGGAAAACGCGATATTCGACATTTCCAATCGATCTGCATCATCAACAGCTAAAGATTCAGTTCCCAGGCGTCGCAATAGTGATTATTGAAAATTCACTCGTACAGCTCGGAAAACGCGATATTCGACATTTCCAATCGATCTGCATCGACAACAGCTAAAGATTCAGTTCCCAGGCGTCGCAATAACCCTTCTTATTGAAAATTCACTCGTTGAGCTTGGAAACCTCGATATTCGACATCTCCAATCGACCTGCATCGACAACAGCTAGTGATACAGTGGATCTGCATCGACAACAGCTTAAGATTCAGTCGTTCTGCATCGACAACAGCTAAAGATTCAGTTCCGAGGCGACGCAATAGTCCTTCTTATTGAAAATTCGCTCGTAGAGCTTGAATAACGCGATATTCGACATTTCCAATCGAACTGCATCGACAACAGCCAAAGATTCAGTTCCCAGGCGTCGCAATAGTGTTATTGAAAATTCACTCGTACAGCTTGGCAAACGCGATATTCGACATTTCCAATCGATCTGCATCAACAACAGCTACAGATTCAGTTCCCAGGCGTCGCAATAGTGATTATTGAAAATTCACTCGTACAGCTTGGAAAACGCGATATTCGACATTTCCAATCGATCTGCATCGACAACAGCTAAAGATTCAGTTCCCAGGCGTCGCAATAGTCCTTCTTATTGAAAATTCGCTCTAGAGCTTGAAGAACGCGATATTCGACATTTCCAATCGATCTGCATCATCAACAGCTAATGATTCAGTTCCCAGGCGTCGCAATAGTCCTTATTGAAAATTCACTCATAGAGCTTGGAAAACGCGATATTCGACATTTCCAATCGATCTGCATCGACAACAGCTAAAGATTCAGTTCCCAGGCGTCGCAATAGTCCTTCTTATTGAAAATTCGCTCTAGAGCTTGAAAAACGCGATATTCGACATCTCCAATCGGCCTGCATCGACAACAGCTAGTGATTCAGTTCCCAGGCGTCGCAATAGTCTTTATTATCAAAAATACACCCGTATAGAATGGAAAATGCGATATTCGACATTTCCAATCGTTCTGCATCGACAACAGCTAAAGATTCAGTTCCCAGGCGTCGCAATAGTGGGTATTGAAAATTCACTCGTACAGCTTGGAAAACGCGATATTCGACATTTCCAATCGATCTGCATCGACAACAGCTAAAGATTCAGTTCCCAGGCGTCGCAATAGTCCTTCTTATTGAAAATTCGCTCGTAGAGCTTGAAAAACGCGATATTCGACATTTCCAATCGATCTGCATCAACAACAGCTTAACATTCAGTTCCCAGGCGTCGCAATAGCCCTTCTTATTGAAAATACACCCGTATAGAATGGAAAATGCGATATTCGACATTTCCAATTGATCTGCATCAGCAACAGCTAAAGATTCAGTTCCCAGGCGTCGCAATAGTGGGTATTGAAAATTCACTCGTACAGCTTGGAAAACGCGATATTCGACATTTCCAATCGATCTGCATCGACAACAGCTAAAGATTCAGTTCCCAGGCGTCGCAATAGTCCTTCTTATTGAAAATTCGCTCGTAGAGCTTGAAAAACGCGATATTCGACATTTCCAATCGATCTGCATCAACAACAGCTAAAGATTCAGTTCCCAGGCGTCGCAATAGCCCTTCTTATTGAAAATTCACTCGTTGAGCTTGGAAACCTCGATATTCGACATCTCCAATCGACCTGCATCGACAACAGCTAGTGATTCAGTTCCCAGGCGTCGCAATAGTCCTTCTTATTGAAAATTCGCTCGTAGAGCTTGAAAAACGCGATATTCGACATTTCCAATCGATCTGCATCGACAACAGCCAAAGATTCAGTTCCCAGGCGTCGGAATAGTGATTATTGAAAATTCACTCGTACAGCTTGGCAAACGCGATATTCGACATTTCCAATCGATCTGCATCAACAACAGCTACAGATTCAGTTCCCAGGCGTCGCAATAGTGATTATTGAAAATTCACTCGTTGAGCTTGGAAACCTCGATATTCGACATCTCCAATCGACCTGCATCGACAACAGCTAGTGATACAGTTCCCAGGCGTCGCAATAGTCTTTATTATCAAAAATACACCCGTATAGCATGGAAAATGCGATATTCGACATTTCCAATCGTTCTGCATCGACAACAGCTAAAGATTCAGTTCCGAGGCGTCGCAATAGTCCTTCTTATTGAAAATTCGCTCGTAGAGCTTGAATAACGCGATATTCGACATTTCCAATCGAACTGCATCGACAACAGCCAAAGATACAGTTCCCAGGCGTCGCAATAGTGATTATTGAAAATTCACTCGTACAGCTTGGCAAACGCGATATTCGACATTTCCAATCGATCTGCATCATCAACAGCTAAAGATTCAGTTCCCAGGCGTCGCAATAGCCCTTCTTCACCCGTATAGCATGGAAAATGCGACATTCGACATTTCCAATGGATCTGCATCGACAACAGCTTAAGATTCAGTTCCCAGGCGACGCAATAGTCCATATTATCAAAAATACACCCGTATAGCATGGAAAATGCAATATTCGACATTTCCAATCGTTCTGCATCGACAACAGCCAAAGATTCAGTTCCCAGGCGTCGCAATAGTCCTTCTTATTGAAAATTCGCTCGTAGAGCTTGAAAAACGCGATATTCGACATTTCCAATCGAACTGCATCGACAACAGCCAAAGATACAGTTCCCAGGCGTCGCAATAGTGGGTATTGAAAATTCACTCATAGAGCTTGGAAAACGCGATATTCGACATTTCCAATCGATCTGCATCAACAACAGCTAAAGATTCAGTTCCCAGGCGTCGCAATAGTCCTTCTTATTGAAAATTCGCTCGTAGAGCTTGAAAAACGCGATATTCGACATTTCCAATCGATCTGCATCAACAACAGCCAAAGATTCAGTTCCCAGGCGTCGCAATAGTCCTTCTTATTGAAAATTCGCTCGTAGAGCTTGAAAAACGCGATATTCGACATTT
The DNA here is from genome assembly GCA_963583965.1 of Nomada ferruginata. Taxonomy (NCBI): domain Eukaryota; kingdom Metazoa; phylum Arthropoda; class Insecta; order Hymenoptera; family Apidae; genus Nomada; species Nomada ferruginata. The sequence goes on from OY757218.1 coordinate 6,134,877, forward strand.
CCAATCGATCTGCAACAACAACAGCTAAAGATTCAGTTCCCAGGCGTCGCAATACTGTTATTGAAAATTCACTCGTACAGCTTGGCAAACGCGATATTCGGCATTTCCAATCGATCTGCATCAACAACAGCTACAGATTCAGTTCCCAGGCGTCGCAGTGGTGATTATTGAAAATTCACTCGTACAGCTTGGAAAACGCGATATTCGACATTTCCAATCGATCTGCATCATCAACAGCTAAAGATTCAGTTCCCTGGCGTCGCAATAGCCCTTCTTATTGAAAATTCACTCGTTGAGCTTGGAAACCTCGATATTCGACATCTCCAATCGACCTGCATCGACAACAGCTAGTGATTCAGTTCCCAGGCGTCGCAATAGTCTTTATTATCAAAAATACACCCGTATAGCATGGAAAATGCGATATTCGACATTTCCAATCGATCTGCATCGACAACAGCTAAAGATTCAGTTCCCAGGCGTCGCAATAGTGATTATTGAAAATTCACTCGTACAGCTTGGCAAACGCGATATTCGAAATTTCCAATCGATCTGCATCAACAACAGCTAAAGATTCAGTTCCCAGGCGTCATAATAACCCTTCTTATTGAAAATTCACTCGTTGAGCTTGGAAACCTCGATATTCGACATCTCCAATCGACCTGCATCGACAACAGCTAATGTGTCAGTTCCCAGGCGTCGCAATAGTCCTTATTGAAAATTCACTCGTAGAGCTTGGAAAACGCGATATTCGACATTTCCAATCGATCTGCATCAACAACAGCTACAGATTCAGTTCCCAGGCGTCGCAATAGTGATTATTGAAAATTCACTCGTACAGCTTGGAAAACGCGATATTCGACATTTCCAATCGATCTGCATCGACAACAGCTAAAGATTCAGTTCCCAGGCGTCGCAATAGTCCTTCTTATTGAAAATTCGCTCTAGAGCTTGAAAAACGCGATATTCGACCCTTCCAACCGATCTGCATCGACAACAGCTTAAGATTCAGTTCCCAGGCGACGCAATAGTGATTATTGAAAATTCACTCGTACAGCTTGGAAAACGCGATATTCGACATTTCCAATCGATCTGCATCGACAACAGCTAGTGATACAGTGGATCTGCATCGACAACAGCTTAAGATTCAGTCGTTCTGCATCGACAACAGCTAAAGATTCAGTTCCGAGGCGTCGCAATAGTCCTTCTTATTGAAAATTCGCTCGTAGAGCTTGAATAACGCGATATTCGACATTTCCAATCGAACTTCATCGACAACAGCCAAAGATACAGTTCCCAGGCGTCGCAATAGTCCTTATTGAGAATTCACTCATAGAGCTTGGAAAACGCGATATTCGACATTTCCAATCGATCTGCATCATCAACAGCTAAAGATTCAGTTCCCAGGCGTCGCAATAGTGATTATTGAAAATTCACTCGTACAGCTCGGAAAACGCGATATTCGACATTTCCAATCGATCTGCATCGACAACAGCTAAAGATTCAGTTCCCAGGCGTCGCAATAACCCTTCTTATTGAAAATTCACTCGTTGAGCTTGGAAACCTCGATATTCGACATCTCCAATCGACCTGCATCGACAACAGCTAGTGATACAGTGGATCTGCATCGACAACAGCTTAAGATTCAGTCGTTCTGCATCGACAACAGCTAAAGATTCAGTTCCGAGGCGACGCAATAGTCCTTCTTATTGAAAATTCGCTCGTAGAGCTTGAATAACGCGATATTCGACATTTCCAATCGAACTGCATCGACAACAGCCAAAGATTCAGTTCCCAGGCGTCGCAATAGTGTTATTGAAAATTCACTCGTACAGCTTGGCAAACGCGATATTCGACATTTCCAATCGATCTGCATCAACAACAGCTACAGATTCAGTTCCCAGGCGTCGCAATAGTGATTATTGAAAATTCACTCGTACAGCTTGGAAAACGCGATATTCGACATTTCCAATCGATCTGCATCGACAACAGCTAAAGATTCAGTTCCCAGGCGTCGCAATAGTCCTTCTTATTGAAAATTCGCTCTAGAGCTTGAAAAACGCGATATTCGACACTTCCAACCGATCTGCATCGACAACAGCTTAAGATTCAGTTCCCAGGCGACGCAATAGTGATTATTGAAAATTCACTCGTACAGCTTGGAAAACGCGATATTCGACATTTCCAATCGATCTGCATCGACAACAGCTAGTGATACAGTGGATCTGCATCGACAACAGCTTAAGATTCAGTCGTTCTGCATCGACAACAGCTAAAGATTCAGTTCCGAGGCGACGCAATAGTCCTTCTTATTGAAAATTCGCTCGTAGAGCTTGAATAACGCGATATTCGACATTTCCAATCGAACTGCATCGACAACAGCCAAAGATTCAGTTCCCAGGCGTCGCAATAGTGTTATTGAAAATTCACTCGTACAGCTTGGCAAACGCGATATTCGACATTTCCAATCGATCTGCATCAACAACAGCTACAGATTCAGTTCCCAGGCGTCGCAATAGTGATTATTGAAAATTCACTCGTACAGCTTGGAAAACGCGATATTCGACATTTCCAATCGAACTTCATCGACAACAGCCAAAGATACAGTTCCCAGGCGTCGCAATAGTCCTTATTGAGAATTCACTCATAGAGCTTGGAAAACGCGATATTCGACATTTCCAATCGATCTGCATCATCAACAGCTAAAGATTCAGTTCCCAGGCGTCGCAATAGTGATTATTGAAAATTCACTCGTACAGCTCGGAAAACGCGATATTCGACATTTCCAATCGATCTGCATCGACAACAGCTAAAGATTCAGTTCCCAGGCGTCGCAATAACCCTTCTTATTGAAAATTCACTCGTTGAGCTTGGAAACCTCGATATTCGACATCTCCAATCGACCTGCATCGACAACAGCTAGTGATACAGTGGATCTGCATCGACAACAGCTTAAGATTCAGTCGTTCTGCATCGACAACAGCTAAAGATTCAGTTCCGAGGCGACGCAATAGTCCTTCTTATTGAAAATTCGCTCGTAGAGCTTGAATAACGCGATATTCGACATTTCCAATCGAACTGCATCGACAACAGCCAAAGATTCAGTTCCCAGGCGTCGCAATAGTGTTATTGAAAATTCACTCGTACAGCTTGGCAAACGCGATATTCGACATTTCCAATCGATCTGCATCGACAACAGCTAAAGATTCAGTTCCCAGGCGTCGCAATAGTCCTTCTTATTGAAAATTCGCTCTAGAGCTTGAAGAACGCGATATTCGACATTTCCAATCGATCTGCATCATCAACAGCTAATGATTCAGTTCCCAGGCGTCGCAATAGTCCTTATTGAAAATTCACTCATAGAGCTTGGAAAACGCGATATTCGACATTTCCAATCGATCTGCATCGACAACAGCTAAAGATTCAGTTCCCAGGCGTCGCAATAGTCCTTCTTATTGAAAATTCGCTCTAGAGCTTGAAAAACGCGATATTCGACATTTCCAATCGATCTGCATCGACAACAGCTAAAGATTCAGTTCCCAGGCGTCGCAATAGCCCTTCTTATTGAAAATTCACTCGTTGAGCTTGGAAACCTCGATATTCGACATCTCCAATCGACCTGCATCGACAACAGCGAATGTGTCAGTTCCCAGGCGTCGCAATAGTCCTTATTGAAAATTCACTCGTAGAGCTTGGAAAACGCGATATTCGACACTTCCAATCGATCTGCATCGACAACAGCTTAAGATTCAGTTCCCAGGCGACGCAATAGTCCTTATTATCAAAAATACACCCGTATAGAATGGAAAATGCGATATACGACATTTCCAATCGATCTGCATCATCAACAGCTAAAGATTCAGTTCCCTGGCGTCGCAATAGCCCTTCTTATTGAAAATTCACTCGTTGAGCTTGGAAACCTCGATATTCGACATCTCCAATCGACCTGCATCGACAACAGCTTAAGATTCAGTCGTTCTGCATCGACAACAGCTAAAGATTCAGTTCCGAGGCGTCGCAATAGTCCTTCTTATTGAAAATTCGCTCGTAGAGCTTGAATAACGCGATATTCGACATTTCCAATCGAACTGCATCGACAACAGCCAAAGATTCAGTTCCCAGGCGTCGCAATAGTGTTATTGAAAATTCACTCGTACAGCTTGGCAAACGCGATATTCGACATTTCCAATCGATCTGCATCAACAACAGCTACAGATTCAGTTCCCAGGCGTCGCAATAGTGATTATTGAAAATTCACTCATAGAGCTTGGAAAACGCGATATTCGACATTTCCAATCGATCTGCATCGACAACAGCTAAAGATTCAGTTCCCAGGCGTCGCAATAGTCCTTCTTATTGAAAATTCGCTCTAGAGCTTGAAAAACGCGATATTCGACATTTCCAATCGATCTGCATCGACAACAGCTAAAGATTCAGTTCCCAGGCGTCGCAATAGCCCTTCTTATTGAAAATTCACTCGTTGAGCTTGGAAACCTCGATATTCGACATCTCCAATCGGCCTGCATCGACAACAGCTAGTGATTCAGTTCCCAGGCGTCGCAATAGTCTTTATTATCAAAAATACACCCGTATAGAATGGAAAATGCGATATTCGACATTTCCAATCGTTCTGCATCGACAACAGCTAAAGATTCAGTTCCCAGGCGTCGCAATAACCCTTCTTATTGAAAATTCACTCGTTGAGCTTGGAAACCTCGATATTCGACATCTCCAATCGACCTGCATCGACAACAGCGAATGTGTCAGTTCCCAGGCGTCGCAATAGTCCTTATTGAAAATTCACTCGTAGAGCTTGGAAAACGCGATATTCGACACTTCCAATCGATCTGCATCGACAACAGCTTAAGATTCAGTTCCCAGGCGACGCAATAGTCCTTATTATCAAAAATACACCCGTATAGAATGGAAAATGCGATATACGACATTTCCAATCGATCTGCATCATCAACAGCTAAAGATTCAGTTCCCTGGCGTCGCAATAGCCCTTCTTATTGAAAATTCACTCGTTGAGCTTGGAAACCTCGATATTCGACATCTCCAATCGACCTGCATCGACAACAGCTTAAGATTCAGTCGTTCTGCATCGACAACAGCTAAAGATTCAGTTCCGAGGCGTCGCAATAGTCCTTCTTATTGAAAATTCGCTCGTAGAGCTTGAATAACGCGATATTCGACATTTCCAATCGAACTGCATCGACAATAGCCAAAGATTCAGTTCCCAGGCGTCGCAATAGTGTTATTGAAAATTCACTCGTACAGCTTGGCAAACGCGATATTCGACATTTCCAATCGATCTGCATCATCAACAGCTAAAGATTCAGTTCCCTGGCGTCGCAATAGCCCTTCTTATTGAAAATTCACTCGTTGAGCTTGGAAACCTCGATATTCGACATCTCCAATCGACCTGCATCGACAACAGCTAGTGATTCAGTTCCCAGGCGTCGCAATAGTCTTTATTATCAAAAATACACCCGTATAGCATGGAAAATGCGATATTCGACATTTCCAATCGATCTGCATCGACAACAGCTAAAGATTCAGTTCCCAGGCGTCGCAATAGTGATTATTGAAAATTCACTCGTACAGCTTGGCAAACGCGATATTCGAAATTTCCAATCGATCTGCATCAACAACAGCTAAAGATTCAGTTCCCAGGCGTCATAATAACCCTTCTTATTGAAAATTCACTCGTTGAGCTTGGAAACCTCGATATTCGACATCTCCAATCGACCTGCATCGACAACAGCTAATGTGTCAGTTCCCAGGCGTCGCAATAGTCCTTATTGAAAATTCACTCGTAGAGCTTGGAAAACGCGATATTCGACATTTCCAATCGATCTGCATCAACAACAGCTACAGATTCAGTTCCCAGGCGTCGCAATAGTGATTATTGAAAATTCACTCGTACAGCTTGGAAAACGCGATATTCGACATTTCCAATCGATCTGCATCGACAACAGCTAAAGATTCAGTTCCCAGGCGTCGCAATAGTCCTTCTTATTGAAAATTCGCTCTAGAGCTTGAAAAACGCGATATTCGACACTTCCAACCGATCTGCATCGACAACAGCTTAAGATTCAGTTCCCAGGCGACGCAATAGTGATTATTGAAAATTCACTCGTACAGCTTGGAAAACGCGATATTCGACATTTCCAATCGATCTGCATCGACAACAGCTAGTGATACAGTGGATCTGCATCGACAACAGCTTAAGATTCAGTCGTTCTGCATCGACAACAGCTAAAGATTCAGTTCCGAGGCGTCGCAATAGTCCTTCTTATTGAAAATTCGCTCGTAGAGCTTGAATAACGCGATATTCGACATTTCCAATCGAACTTCATCGACAACAGCCAAAGATACAGTTCCCAGGCGTCGCAATAGTCCTTATTGAGAATTCACTCATAGAGCTTGGAAAACGCGATATTCGACATTTCCAATCGATCTGCATCATCAACAGCTAAAGATTCAGTTCCCAGGCGTCGCAATAGTGATTATTGAAAATTCACTCGTACAGCTCGGAAAACGCGATATTCGACATTTCCAATCGATCTGCATCGACAACAGCTAAAGATTCAGTTCCCAGGCGTCGCAATAACCCTTCTTATTGAAAATTCACTCGTTGAGCTTGGAAACCTCGATATTCGACATCTCCAATCGACCTGCATCGACAACAGCTAGTGATACAGTGGATCTGCATCGACAACAGCTTAAGATTCAGTCGTTCTTCATCGACAACAGCTAAAGATTCAGTTCCGAGGCGACGCAATAGTCCTTCTTATTGAAAATTCGCTCGTAGAGCTTGAATAACGCGATATTCGACATTTCCAATCGAACTGCATCGACAACAGCCAAAGATTCAGTTCCCAGGCGTCGCAATAGTGTTATTGAAAATTCACTCGTACAGCTTGGCAAACGCGATATTCGACATTTCCAATCGATCTGCATCAACAACAGCTACAGATTCAGTTCCCAGGCGTCGCAATAGTGATTATTGAAAATTCACTCGTTGAGCTTGGAAACCTCGATATTCGACATCTCCAATCGACCTGCATCGACAACAGCTAGTGATACAGTTCCCAGGCGTCGCAATAGTCTTTATTATCAAAAATACACCCGTATAGCATGGAAAATGCGATATTCGACATTTCCAATCGTTCTGCATCGACAACAGCTAAAGATTCAGTTCCGAGGCGTCGCAATAGTCCTTCTTATTGAAAATTCGCTCGTAGAGCTTGAATAACGCGATATTCGACATTTCCAATCGAACTGCATCGACAACAGTCAAAGATACAGTTCCCAGGCGTCGCAATAGTGATTATTGAAAATTCACTCGTACAGCTTGGCAAACGCGATATTCGACATTTCCAATCGATCTGCATCATCAACAGCTAAAGATTCAGTTCCCAGGCGTCGCAATAGCCCTTCTTCACCCGTATAGCATGGAAAATGCGACATTCGACATTTCCAATGGATCTGCATCGACAACAGCTTAAGATTCAGTTCCCAGGCGACGCAATAGTCCATATTATCAAAAATACACCCGTATAGCATGGAAAATGCAATATTCGACATTTCCAATCGTTCTGCATCGACAACAGCCAAAGATTCAGTTCCCAGGCGTCGCAATAGTCCTTCTTATTGAAAATTCGCTCGTAGAGCTTGAAAAACGCGATATTCGACATTTCCAATCGAACTGCATCGACAACAGCCAAAGATACAGTTCCCAGGCGTCGCAATAGTCCTTATTGAAAATTCACTCATAGAGCTTGGAAAACGCGATATTCGACATTTCCAATCGATCTGCATCAAGAACAGCTAAAGATTCAGTTCCCAGGCGTCGCAATAGTGGGTATTGAAAATTCACTCGTACAGCTTGGAAAACGCGATATTCGACATTTCCAATCGATCTGCATCGACAACAGCTAAAGATTCAGTTCCCAGGCGTCGCAATAGTCCTTCTTATTGAAAATTCGCTCGTAGAGCTTGAAAAACGCGATATTCGACATTTCCAATCGATCTGCATCAACAACAGCTAAAGATTCAGTTCCCAGGCGTCGCAATAGCCCTTCTTATTGAAAATTCACTCGTTGAGCTTGGAAACCTCGATATTCGACATCTCCAATCGACCTGCATCGACAACAGCTAGTGATTCAGTTCCCAGGCGTCGCAATAGTCCTTCTTATTGAAAATTCGCTCGTAGAGCTTGAAAAACGCGATATTCGACATTTCCAATCGATCTGCAACAACAACAGCTAAAGATTCAGTTCCCAGGCGTCGCAATACTGTTATTGAAAATTCACTCGTACAGCTTGGCAAACGCGATATTCGGCATTTCCAATCGATCTGCATCAACAACAGCTACAGATTCAGTTCCCAGGCGTCGCAGTGGTGATTATTGAAAATTCACTCGTACAGCTTGGAAAACGCGATATTCGACATTTCCAATCGATCTGCATCATCAACAGCTAAAGATTCAGTTCCCTGGCGTCGCAATAGCCCTTCTTATTGAAAATTCACTCGTTGAGCTTGGAAACCTCGATATTCGACATCTCCAATCGACCTGCATCGACAACAGCTAGTGATTCAGTTCCCAGGCGTCGCAATAGTCTTTATTATCAAAAATACACCCGTATAGCATGGAAAATGCGATATTCGACATTTCCAATCGATCTGCATCGACAACAGCTAAAGATTCAGTTCCCAGGCGTCGCAATAGTGATTATTGAAAATTCACTCGTACAGCTTGGCAAACGCGATATTCGAAATTTCCAATCGATCTGCAACAACAACAGCTAAAGATTCAGTTCCCAGGCGTCGCAATACTGTTATTGAAAATTCACTCGTACAGCTTGGCAAACGCGATATTCGGCATTTCCAATCGATCTGCATCAACAACAGCTACAGATTCAGTTCCCAGGCGTCGCAGTGGTGATTATTGAAAATTCACTCGTACAGCTTGGAAAACGCGATATTCGACATTTCCAATCGATCTGCATCATCAACAGCTAAAGATTCAGTTCCCTGGCGTCGCAATAGCCCTTCTTATTGAAAATTCACTCGTTGAGCTTGGAAACCTCGATATTCGACATCTCCAATCGACCTGCATCGACAACAGCTAGTGATTCAGTTCCCAGGCGTCGCAATAGTCTTTATTATCAAAAATACACCCGTATAGCATGGAAAATGCGATATTCGACATTTCCAATCGATCTGCATCGACAACAGCTAAAGATTCAGTTCCCAGGCGTCGCAATAGTGATTATTGAAAATTCACTCGTACAGCTTGGCAAACGCGATATTCGAAATTTCCAATCGATCTGCATCAACAACAGCTAAAGATTCAGTTCCCAGGCGTCATAATAACCCTTCTTATTGAAAATTCACTCGTTGAGCTTGGAAACCTCGATATTCGACATCTCCAATCGACCTGCATCGACAACAGCTAATGTGTCAGTTCCCAGGCGTCGCAATAGTCCTTATTGAAAATTCACTCGTAGAGCTTGGAAAACGCGATATTCGACATTTCCAATCGATCTGCATCAACAACAGCTACAGATTCAGTTCCCAGGCGTCGCAATAGTGATTATTGAAAATTCACTCGTACAGCTTGGAAAACGCGATATTCGACATTTCCAATCGATCTGCATCGACAACAGCTAAAGATTCAGTTCCCAGGCGTCGCAATAGTCCTTCTTATTGAAAATTCGCTCTAGAGCTTGAAAAACGCGATATTCGACACTTCCAACCGATCTGCATCGACAACAGCTTAAGATTCAGTTCCCAGGCGACGCAATAGTGATTATTGAAAATTCACTCGTACAGCTTGGAAAACGCGATATTCGACATTTCCAATCGATCTGCATCGACAACAGCTAGTGATACAGTGGATCTGCATCGACAACAGCTTAAGATTCAGTCGTTCTGCATCGACAACAGCTAAAGATTCAGTTCCGAGGCGTCGCAATAGTCCTTCTTATTGAAAATTCGCTCGTAGAGCTTGAATAACGCGATATTCGACATTTCCAATCGAACTTCATCGACAACAGCCAAAGATACAGTTCCCAGGCGTCGCAATAGTCCTTATTGAGAATTCACTCATAGAGCTTGGAAAACGCGATATTCGACATTTCCAATCGATCTGCATCATCAACAGCTAAAGATTCAGTTCCCAGGCGTCGCAATAGTGATTATTGAAAATTCACTCGTACAGCTCGGAAAACGCGATATTCGACATTTCCAATCGATCTGCATCGACAACAGCTAAAGATTCAGTTCCCAGGCGTCGCAATAACCCTTCTTATTGAAAATTCACTCGTTGAGCTTGGAAACCTCGATATTCGACATCTCCAATCGACCTGCATCGACAACAGCTAGTGATACAGTGGATCTGCATCGACAACAGCTTAAGATTCAGTCGTTCTTCATCGACAACAGCTAAAGATTCAGTTCCGAGGCGACGCAATAGTCCTTCTTATTGAAAATTCGCTCGTAGAGCTTGAATAACGCGATATTCGACATTTCCAATCGAACTGCATCGACAACAGCCAAAGATTCAGTTCCCAGGCGTCGCAATAGTGTTATTGAAAATTCACTCGTACAGCTTGGCAAACGCGATATTCGACATTTCCAATCGATCTGCATCAACAACAGCTACAGATTCAGTTCCCAGGCGTCGCAATAGTGATTATTGAAAATTCACTCGTACAGCTTGGAAAACGCGATATTCGACATTTCCAATCGATCTGCATCGACAACAGCTAAAGATTCAGTTCCCAGGCGTCGCAATAGTCCTTCTTATTGAAAATTCGCTCTAGAGCTTGAAGAACGCGATATTCGACATTTCCAATCGATCTGCATCATCAACAGCTAATGATTCAGTTCCCAGGCATCGCAATAGTCCTTATTGAAAATTCACTCATAGAGCTTGGAAAACGCGATATTCGACATTTCCAATCGATCTGCATCGACAACAGCTAAAGATTCAGTTCCCAGGCGTCGCAATAGTCCTTCTTATTGAAAATTCGCTCTAGAGCTTGAAAAACGCGATATTCGACATTTCCAATCGATCTGCATCGACAACAGCTAAAGATTCAGTTCCCAGGCGTCGCAATAGCCCTTCTTATTGAAAATTCACTCGTTGAGCTTGGAAACCTCGATATTCGACATCTCCAATCGACCTGCATCGACAACAGCTAGTGATTCAGTTCCCAGGCGTCGCAATAGTCCTTCTTATTGAAAATTCGCTCGTAGAGCTTGAAAAACGCGATATTCGACATTTCCAATCGATCTGCATCGACAACAGCTAAAGATTCAGTTCCCAGGCGTCGGAATAGTGATTACTGAAAATTCACTCGTACAGCTTGGCAAACGCGATATTCGACATTTCCAATCGATCTGCATCAACAACAGCTACAGATTCAGTTCCCAGGCGTCGCAATAGTGATTATTGAAAATTCACTCGTTGAGCTTGGAAACCTCGATATTCGACATCTCCAATCGACCTGCATCGACAACAGCTAGTGATACAGTTCCCAGGCGTCGCAATAGTCTTTATTATCAAAAATACACCCGTATAGCATGGAAAATGCGATATTCGACATTTCCAATCGTTCTGCATCGACAACAGCTAAAGATTCAGTTCCGAGGCGTCGCAATAGTCCTTCTTATTGAAAATTCGCTCGTAGAGCTTGAATAACGCGATATTCGACATTTCCAATCGAACTGCATCGACAACAGTCAAAGATACAGTTCCCAGGCGTCGCAATAGTGATTATTGAAAATTCACTCGTACAGCTTGGCAAACGCGATATTCGACATTTCCAATCGATCTGCATCATCAACAGCTAAAGATTCAGTTCCCAGGCGTCGCAATAGCCCTTCTTCACCCGTATAGCATGGAAAATGCGACATTCGACATTTCCAATGGATCTGCATCGACAACAGCTTAAGATTCAGTTCCCAGGCGACGCAATAGTCCATATTATCAAAAATACACCCGTATAGCATGGAAAATGCAATATTCGACATTTCCAATCGTTCTGCATCGACAACAGCCAAAGATTCAGTTCCCAGGCGTCGCAATAGTCCTTCTTATTGAAAATTCGCTCGTAGAGCTTGAAAAACGCGATATTCGACATTTCCAATCGAACTGCATCGACAACAGCCAAAGATACAGTTCCCAGGCGTCGCAATAGTCCTTATTGAAAATTCACTCATAGAGCTTGGAAAACGCGATATTCGACATTTCCAATCGATCTGCATCAAGAACAGCTAAAGATTCAGTTCCCAGGCGTCGCAATAGTGGGTATTGAAAATTCACTCGTACAGCTTGGAAAACGCGATATTCGACATTTCCAATCGATCTGCATCGACAACAGCTAAAGATTCAGTTCCCAGGCGTCGCAATAGTCCTTCTTATTGAAAATTCGCTCGTAGAGCTTGAAAAACGCGATATTCGACATTTCCAATCGATCTGCATCAACAACAGCTAAAGATTCAGTTCCCAGGCGTCGCAATAGCCCTTCTTATTGAAAATTCACTCGTTGAGCTTGGAAACCTCGATATTCGACATCTCCAATCGACCTGCATCGACAACAGCTAGTGATTCAGTTCCCAGGCGTCGCAATAGTCCTTCTTATTGAAAATTCGCTCGTAGAGCTTGAAAAACGCGATATTCGACATTTCCAATCGATCTGCAACAACAACAGCTAAAGATTCAGTTCCCAGGCGTCGCAATACTGTTATTGAAAATTCACTCGTACAGCTTGGCAAACGCGATATTCGGCATTTCCAATCGATCTGCATCAACAACAGCTACAGATTCAGTTCCCAGGCGTCGCAGTGGTGATTATTGAAAATTCACTCGTACAGCTTGGAAAACGCGATATTCGACATTTCCAATCGATCTGCATCATCAACAGCTAAAGATTCAGTTCCCTGGCGTCGCAATAGCCCTTCTTATTGAAAATTCACTCGTTGAGCTTGGAAACCTCGATATTCGACATCTCCAATCGACCTGCATCGACAACAGCTAGTGATTCAGTTCCCAGGCGTCGCAATAGTCTTTATTATCAAAAATACACCCGTATAGCATGGAAAATGCGATATTCGACATTTCCAATCGATCTGCATCGACAACAGCTAAAGATTCAGTTCCCAGGCGTCGCAATAGTGATTATTGAAAATTCACTCGTACAGCTTGGCAAACGCGATATTCGAAATTTCCAATCGATCTGCATCAACAACAGCTAAAGATTCAGTTCCCAGGCGTCATAATAACCCTTCTTATTGAAAATTCACTCGTTGAGCTTGGAAACCTCGATATTCGACATCTCCAATCGACCTGCATCGACAACAGCTAATGTGTCAGTTCCCAGGCGTCGCAATAGTCCTTATTGAAAATTCACTCGTAGAGCTTGGAAAACGCGATATTCGACATTTCCAATCGATCTGCATCAACAACAGCTACAGATTCAGTTCCCAGGCGTCGCAATAGTGATTATTGAAAATTCACTCGTACAGCTTGGAAAACGCGATATTCGACATTTCCAATCGATCTGCATCGACAACAGCTAAAGATTCAGTTCCCAGGCGTCGCAATAGTCCTTCTTATTGAAAATTCGCTCTAGAGCTTGAAAAACGCGATATTCGACACTTCCAACCGATCTGCATCGACAACAGCTTAAGATTCAGTTCCCAGGCGACGCAATAGTGATTATTGAAAATTCACTCGTACAGCTTGGAAAACGCGATATTCGACATTTCCAATCGATCTGCATCGACAACAGCTAGTGATACAGTGGATCTGCATCGACAACAGCTTAAGATTCAGTCGTTCTGCATCGACAACAGCTAAAGATTCAGTTCCGAGGCGTCGCAATAGTCCTTCTTATTGAAAATTCGCTCGTAGAGCTTGAATAACGCGATATTCGACATTTCCAATCGAACTTCATCGACAACAGCCAAAGATACAGTTCCCAGGCGTCGCAATAGTCCTTATTGAGAATTCACTCATAGAGCTTGGAAAACGCGATATTCGACATTTCCAATCGATCTGCATCATCAACAGCTAAAGATTCAGTTCCCAGGCGTCGCAATAGTGATTATTGAAAATTCACTCGTACAGCTCGGAAAACGCGATATTCGACATTTCCAATCGATCTGCATCGACAACAGCTAAAGATTCAGTTCCCAGGCGTCGCAATAACCCTTCTTATTGAAAATTCACTCGTTGAGCTTGGAAACCTCGATATTCGACATCTCCAATCGACCTGCATCGACAACAGCTAGTGATACAGTGGATCTGCATCGACAACAGCTTAAGATTCAGTCGTTCTGCATCGACAACAGCTAAAGATTCAGTTCCGAGGCGTCGCAATAGTCCTTCTTATTGAAAATTCGCTCGTAGAGCTTGAATAACGCGATATTCGACATTTCCAATCGAACTTCATCGACAACAGCCAAAGATACAGTTCCCAGGCGTCGCAATAGTCCTTATTGAGAATTCACTCATAGAGCTTGGAAAACGCGATATTCGACATTTCCAATCGATCTGCATCATCAACAGCTAAAGATTCAGTTCCCAGGCGTCGCAATAGTGATTATTGAAAATTCACTCGTACAGCTCGGAAAACGCGATATTCGACATTTCCAATCGATCTGCATCGACAACAGCTAAAGATTCAGTTCCCAGGCGTCGCAATAACCCTTCTTATTGAAAATTCACTCGTTGAGCTTGCAAACCTCGATATTCGACATCTCCAATCGACCTGCATCGACAACAGCTAGTGATACAGTGGATCTGCATCGACAACAGCTTAAGATTCAGTCGTTCTGCATCGACAACAGCTAAAGATTCAGTTCCGAGGCGACGCAATAGTCCTTCTTATTGAAAATTCGCTCGTAGAGCTTGAATAACGCGATATTCGACATTTCCAATCGAACTGCATCGACAACAGCCAAAGATTCAGTTCCCAGGCGTCGCAATAGTGTTATTGAAAATTCACTCGTACAGCTTGGCAAACGCGATATTCGACATTTCCAATCGATCTGCATCAACAACAGCTACAGATTGAGTTCCCAGGCGTCGCAATAGTGATTATTGAAAATTCACTCGTACAGCTTGGAAAACGCGATATTCGACATTTCCAATCGATCTGCATCGACAACAGCTAAAGATTCAGTTCCCAGGCGTCGCAATAATCCTTCTTATTGAAAATTCGCTCTAGAGCTTGAAGAACGCGATATTCGACATTTCCAATCGATCTGCATCATCAACAGCTAATGATTCAGTTCCCAGGCGTCGCAATAGTCCTTATTGAAAATTCACTCATAGAGCTTGGAAAACGCGATATTCGACATTTCCAATCGATCTGCATCGACAACAGCTAAAGATTCAGTTCCCAGGCGTCGCAATAGTCCTTCTTATTGAAAATTCGCTCTAGAGCTTGAAAAACGCGATATTCGACATTTCCAATCGATCTGCATCGACAACAGCTAAAGATTCAGTTCCCAGGCGTCGCAATAGCCCTTCTTATTGAAAATTCACTCGTTGAGCTTGGAAACCTCGATATTCGACATCTCCAATCGACCTGCATCGACAACAGCTAGTGATTCAGTTCCCAGGCGTCGCAATAGTCCTTCTTATTGAAAATTCGCTCGTAGAGCTTGAAAAACGCGATATTCGACATTTCCAATCGATCTGCAACAACAACAGCTAAAGATTCAGTTCCCAGGCGTCGCAATACTGTTATTGAAAATTCACTCGTACAGCTTGGCAAACGCGATATTCGGCATTTCCAATCGATCTGCATCAACAACAGCTACAGATTCAGTTCCCAGGCGTCGCAGTGGTGATTATTGAAAATTCACTCGTACAGCTTGGAAAACGCGATATTCGACATTTCCAATCGATCTGCATCATCAACAGCTAAAGATTCAGTTCCCTGGCGTCGCAATAGCCCTTCTTATTGAAAATTCACTCGTTGAGCTTGGAAACCTCGATATTCGACATCTCCAATCGACCTGCATCGACAACAGCTAGTGATTCAGTTCCCAGGCGTCGCAATAGTCTTTATTATCAAAAATACACCCGTATAGCATGGAAAATGCGATATTCGACATTTCCAATCGATCTGCATCGACAACAGCTAAAGATTCAGTTCCCAGGCGTCGCAATAGTGATTATTGAAAATTCACTCGTACAGCTTGGCAAACGCGATATTCGAAATTTCCAATCGATCTGCATCAACAACAGCTAAAGATTCAGTTCCCAGGCGTCATAATAACCCTTCTTATCGAAAATTCACTCGTTGAGCTTGGAAACCTCGATATTCGACATCTCCAATCGACCTGCATCGACAACAGCTAATGTGTCAGTTCCCAGGCGTCGCAATAGTCCTTATTGAAAATTCACTCGTAGAGCTTGGAAAACGCGATATTCGACATTTCCAATCGATCTGCATCAACAACAGCTACAGATTCAGTTCCCAGGCGTCGCAATAGTGATTATTGAAAATTCACTCGTACAGCTTGGAAAACGCGATATTCGACATTTCCAATCGATCTGCATCGACAACAGCTAAAGATTCAGTTCCCAGGCGTCGCAATAGTCCTTCTTATTGAAAATTCGCTCTAGAGCTTGAAAAACGCGATATTCGACACTTCCAACCGATCTGCATCGACAACAGCTTAAGATTCAGTTCCCAGGCGACGCAATAGTGATTATTGAAAATTCACTCGTACAGCTTGGAAAACGCGATATTCGACATTTCCAATCGATCTGCATCGACAACAGCTAGTGATACAGTGGATCTGCATCGACAACAGCTTAAGATTCAGTCGTTCTGCATCGACAACAGCTAAAGATTCAGTTCCGAGGCGTCGCAATAGTCCTTCTTATTGAACATTCGCTCGTAGAGCTTGAATAACGCGATATTCGACATTTCCAATCGAACTTCATCGACAACAGCCAAAGATACAGTTCCCAGGCGTCGCAATAGTCCTTATTGAGAATTCACTCATAGAGCTTGGAAAACGCAATATTCGACATTTCCAATCGATCTGCATCATCAACAGCTAAAGATTCAGTTCCCAGGCGTCGCAATAGTGATTATTGAAAATTCACTCGTACAGCTCGGAAAACGCGATATTCGACATTTCCAATCGATCTGCATCGACAACAGCTAAAGATTCAGTTCCCAGGCGTCGCAATAACCCTTCTTATTGAAAATTCACTCGTTGAGCTTGGAAACCTCGATATTCGACATCTCCAATCGACCTGCATCGACAACAGCTAGTGATACAGTGGATCTGCATCGACAACAGCTTAAGATTCAGTCGTTCTGCATCGACAACAGCTAAAGATTCAGTTCCGAGGCGTCGCAATAGTCCTTCTTATTGAAAATTCGCTCGTAGAGCTTGAATAACGCGATATTCGACATTTCCAATCGAACTTCATCGACAACAGCCAAAGATACAGTTCCCAGGCGTCGCAATAGTCCTTATTGAGAATTCACTCATAGAGCTTGGAAAACGCGATATTCGACATTTCCAATCGATCTGCATCATCAACAGCTAAAGATTCAGTTCCCAGGCGTCGCAATAGTGATTATTGAAAATTCACTCGTACAGCTCGGAAAACGCGATATTCGACATTTCCAATCGATCTGCATCGACAACAGCTAAAGATTCAGTTCCCAGGCGTCGCAATAACCCTTCTTATTGAAAATTCACTCGTTGAGCTTGGAAACCTCGATATTCGACATCTCCAATCGACCTGCATCGACAACAGCTAGTGATACAGTGGATCTGCATCGACAACAGCTTAAGATTCAGTCGTTCTGCATCGACAACAGCTAAAGATTCAGTTCCGAGGCGACGCAATAGTCCTTCTTATTGAAAATTCGCTCGTAGAGCTTGAATAACGCGATATTCGACATTTCCAATCGAACTGCATCGACAACAGCCAAAGATTCAGTTCCCAGGCGTCGCAATAGTGTTATTGAAAATTCACTCGTACAGCTTGGCAAACGCGATATTCGACATTTCCAATCGATCTGCATCAACAACAGCTACAGATTCAGTTCCCAGGCGTCGCAATAGTGATTATTGAAAATTCACTCGTACAGCTTGGAAAACGCGATATTCGACATTTCCAATCGATCTGCATCGACAACAGCTAAAGATTCAGTTCCCAGGCGTCGCAATAGTCCTTCTTATTGAAAATTCGCTCTAGAGCTTGAAGAACGCGATATTCGACATTTCCAATCGATCTGCATCATCAACAGCTAATGATTCAGTTCCCAGGCGTCGCAATAGTCCTTATTGAAAATTCACTCATAGAGCTTGGAAAACGCGATATTCGACATTTCCAATCGATCTGCATCGACAACAGCTAAAGATTCAGTTCCCAGGCGTCGCAATAGTCCTTCTTATTGAAAATTCGCTCTAGAGCTTGAAAAACGCGATATTCGACATCTCCAATCGGCCTGCATCGACAACAGCTAGTGATTCAGTTCCCAGGCGTCGCAATAGTCTTTATTATCAAAAATACACCCGTATAGAATGGAAAATGCGATATTCGACATTTCCAATCGTTCTGCATCGACAACAGCTAAAGATTCAGTTCCCAGGCGTCGCAATAGTGGGTATTGAAAATTCACTCGTACAGCTTGGAAAACGCGATATTCGACATTTCCAATCGATCTGCATCGACAACAGCTAAAGATTCAGTTCCCAGGCGTCGCAATAGTCCTTCTTATTGAAAATTCGCTCGTAGAGCTTGAAAAACGCGATATTCGACATTTCCAATCGATCTGCATCAACAACAGCTTAACATTCAGTTCCCAGGCGTCGCAATAGCCCTTCTTATTGAAAATACACCCGTATAGAATGGAAAATGCGATATTCGACATTTCCAATTGATCTGCATCAGCAACAGCTAAAGATTCAGTTCCCAGGCGTCGCAATAGTGGGTATTGAAAATTCACTCGTACAGCTTGGAAAACGCGATATTCGACATTTCCAATCGATCTGCATCGACAACAGCTAAAGATTCAGTTCCCAGGCGTCGCAATAGTCCTTCTTATTGAAAATTCGCTCGTAGAGCTTGAAAAACGCGATATTCGACATTTCCAATCGATCTGCATCAACAACAGCTAAAGATTCAGTTCCCAGGCGTCGCAATAGCCCTTCTTATTGAAAATTCACTCGTTGAGCTTGGAAACCTCGATATTCGACATCTCCAATCGACCTGCATCGACAACAGCTAGTGATTCAGTTCCCAGGCGTCGCAATAGTCCTTCTTATTGAAAATTCGCTCGTAGAGCTTGAAAAACGCGATATTCGACATTTCCAATCGATCTGCATCGACAACAGCCAAAGATTCAGTTCCCAGGCGTCGGAATAGTGATTATTGAAAATTCACTCGTACAGCTTGGCAAACGCGATATTCGACATTTCCAATCGATCTGCATCAACAACAGCTACAGATTCAGTTCCCAGGCGTCGCAATAGTGATTATTGAAAATTCACTCGTTGAGCTTGGAAACCTCGATATTCGACATCTCCAATCGACCTGCATCGACAACAGCTAGTGATACAGTTCCCAGGCGTCGCAATAGTCTTTATTATCAAAAATACACCCGTATAGCATGGAAAATGCGATATTCGACATTTCCAATCGTTCTGCATCGACAACAGCTAAAGATTCAGTTCCGAGGCGTCGCAATAGTCCTTCTTATTGAAAATTCGCTCGTAGAGCTTGAATAACGCGATATTCGACATTTCCAATCGAACTGCATCGACAACAGCCAAAGATACAGTTCCCAGGCGTCGCAATAGTGATTATTGAAAATTCACTCGTACAGCTTGGCAAACGCGATATTCGACATTTCCAATCGATCTGCATCATCAACAGCTAAAGATTCAGTTCCCAGGCGTCGCAATAGCCCTTCTTCACCCGTATAGCATGGAAAATGCGACATTCGACATTTCCAATGGATCTGCATCGACAACAGCTTAAGATTCAGTTCCCAGGCGACGCAATAGTCCATATTATCAAAAATACACCCGTATAGCATGGAAAATGCAATATTCGACATTTCCAATCGTTCTGCATCGACAACAGCCAAAGATTCAGTTCCCAGGCGTCGCAATAGTCCTTCTTATTGAAAATTCGCTCGTAGAGCTTGAAAAACGCGATATTCGACATTTCCAATCGAACTGCATCGACAACAGCCAAAGATACAGTTCCCAGGCGTCGCAATAGTGGGTATTGAAAATTCACTCATAGAGCTTGGAAAACGCGATATTCGACATTTCCAATCGATCTGCATCAACAACAGCTAAAGATTCAGTTCCCAGGCGTCGCAATAGTCCTTCTTATTGAAAATTCGCTCGTAGAGCTTGAAAAACGCGATATTCGACATTTCCAATCGATCTGCATCAACAACAGCCAAAGATTCAGTTCCCAGGCGTCGCAATAGTCCTTCTTATTGAAAATTCGCTCGTAGAGCTTGAAAAACGCGATATTCGACATTTCCAATCGATCTGCAACAACAACAGCTAAAGATTCAGTTCCCAGGCGTCGCAATACTGTTATTGAAAATTCACTCGTACAGCTTGGCAAACGCGATATTCGGCATTTCCAATCGATCTGCATCAACAACAGCTACAGATTCAGTTCCCAGGCGTCGCAGTGGTGATTATTGAAAATTCACTCGTACAGCTTGGAAAACGCGATATTCGACATTTCCAATCGATCTGCATCATCAACAGCTAAAGATTCAGTTCCCTGGCGTCGCAATAGCCCTTCTTATTGAAAATTCACTCGTTGAGCTTGGAAACCTCGATATTCGACATCTCCAATCGACCTGCATCGACAACAGCTAGTGATTCAGTTCCCAGGCGTCGCAATAGTCTTTATTATCAAAAATACACCCGTATAGCATGGAAAATGCGATATTCGACATTTCCAATCGATCTGCATCGACAACAGCTAAAGATTCAGTTCCCAGGCGTCGCAATAGTGATTATTGAAAATTCACTCGTACAGCTTGGCAAACGCGATATTCGAAATTTCCAATCGATCTGCATCAACAACAGCTAAAGATTCAGTTCCCAGGCGTCATAATAACCCTTCTTATTGAAAATTCACTCGTTGAGCTTGGAAACCTCGATATTCGACATCTCCAATCGACCTGCATCGACAACAGCTAATGTGTCAGTTCCCAGGCGTCGCAATAGTCCTTATTGAAAATTCACTCGTAGAGCTTGGAAAACGCGATATTCGACATTTCCAATCGATCTGCATCAACAACAGCTACAGATTCAGTTCCCAGGCGTCGCAATAGTGATTATTGAAAATTCACTCGTACAGCTTGGAAAACGCGATATTCGACATTTCCAATCGATCTGCATCGACAACAGCTAAAGATTCAGTTCCCAGGCGTCGCAATAGTCCTTCTTATTGAAAATTCGCTCTAGAGCTTGAAAAACGCGATATTCGACCCTTCCAACCGATCTGCATCGACAACAGCTTAAGATTCAGTTCCCAGGCGACGCAATAGTGATTATTGAAAATTCACTCGTACAGCTTGGAAAACGCGATATTCGACATTTCCAATCGATCTGCATCGACAACAGCTAGTGATACAGTGGATCTGCATCGACAACAGCTTAAGATTCAGTCGTTCTGCATCGACAACAGCTAAAGATTCAGTTCCGAGGCGTCGCAATAGTCCTTCTTATTGAAAATTCGCTCGTAGAGCTTGAATAACGCGATATTCGACATTTCCAATCGAACTTCATCGACAACAGCCAAAGATACAGTTCCCAGGCGTCGCAATAGTCCTTATTGAGAATTCACTCATAGAGCTTGGAAAACGCGATATTCGACATTTCCAATCGATCTGCATCATCAACAGCTAAAGATTCAGTTCCCAGGCGTCGCAATAGTGATTATTGAAAATTCACTCGTACAGCTCGGAAAACGCGATATTCGACATTTCCAATCGATCTGCATCGACAACAGCTAAAGATTCAGTTCCCAGGCGTCGCAATAACCCTTCTTATTGAAAATTCACTCGTTGAGCTTGGAAACCTCGATATTCGACATCTCCAATCGACCTGCATCGACAACAGCTAGTGATACAGTGGATCTGCATCGACAACAGCTTAAGATTCAGTCGTTCTGCATCGACAACAGCTAAAGATTCAGTTCCGAGGCGACGCAATAGTCCTTCTTATTGAAAATTCGCTCGTAGAGCTTGAATAACGCGATATTCGACATTTCCAATCGAACTGCATCGACAACAGCCAAAGATTCAGTTCCCAGGCGTCGCAATAGTGTTATTGAAAATTCACTCGTACAGCTTGGCAAACGCGATATTCGACATTTCCAATCGATCTGCATCAACAACAGCTACAGATTCAGTTCCCAGGCGTCGCAATAGTGATTATTGAAAATTCACTCGTACAGCTTGGAAAACGCGATATTCGACATTTCCAATCGATCTGCATCGACAACAGCTAAAGATTCAGTTCCCAGGCGTCGCAATAGTCCTTCTTATTGAAAATTCGCTCTAGAGCTTGAAAAACGCGATATTCGACACTTCCAACCGATCTGCATCGACAACAGCTTAAGATTCAGTTCCCAGGCGACGCAATAGTGATTATTGAAAATTCACTCGTACAGCTTGGAAAACGCGATATTCGACATTTCCAATCGATCTGCATCGACAACAGCTAGTGATACAGTGGATCTGCATCGACAACAGCTTAAGATTCAGTCGTTCTGCATCGACAACAGCTAAAGATTCAGTTCCGAGGCGACGCAATAGTCCTTCTTATTGAAAATTCGCTCGTAGAGCTTGAATAACGCGATATTCGACATTTCCAATCGAACTGCATCGACAACAGCCAAAGATTCAGTTCCCAGGCGTCGCAATAGTGTTATTGAAAATTCACTCGTACAGCTTGGCAAACGCGATATTCGACATTTCCAATCGATCTGCATCAACAACAGCTACAGATTCAGTTCCCAGGCGTCGCAATAGTGATTATTGAAAATTCACTCGTACAGCTTGGAAAACGCGATATTCGACATTTCCAATCGAACTTCATCGACAACAGCCAAAGATACAGTTCCCAGGCGTCGCAATAGTCCTTATTGAGAATTCACTCATAGAGCTTGGAAAACGCGATATTCGACATTTCCAATCGATCTGCATCATCAACAGCTAAAGATTCAGTTCCCAGGCGTCGCAATAGTGATTATTGAAAATTCACTCGTACAGCTCGGAAAACGCGATATTCGACATTTCCAATCGATCTGCATCGACAACAGCTAAAGATTCAGTTCCCAGGCGTCGCAATAACCCTTCTTATTGAAAATTCACTCGTTGAGCTTGGAAACCTCGATATTCGACATCTCCAATCGACCTGCATCGACAACAGCTAGTGATACAGTGGATCTGCATCGACAACAGCTTAAGATTCAGTCGTTCTGCATCGACAACAGCTAAAGATTCAGTTCCGAGGCGACGCAATAGTCCTTCTTATTGAAAATTCGCTCGTAGAGCTTGAATAACGCGATATTCGACATTTCCAATCGAACTGCATCGACAACAGCCAAAGATTCAGTTCCCAGGCGTCGCAATAGTGTTATTGAAAATTCACTCGTACAGCTTGGCAAACGCGATATTCGACATTTCCAATCGATCTGCATCGACAACAGCTAAAGATTCAGTTCCCAGGCGTCGCAATAGTCCTTCTTATTGAAAATTCGCTCTAGAGCTTGAAGAACGCGATATTCGACATTTCCAATCGATCTGCATCATCAACAGCTAATGATTCAGTTCCCAGGCGTCGCAATAGTCCTTATTGAAAATTCACTCATAGAGCTTGGAAAACGCGATATTCGACATTTCCAATCGATCTGCATCGACAACAGCTAAAGATTCAGTTCCCAGGCGTCGCAATAGTCCTTCTTATTGA
Organism: Nomada ferruginata; assembly: GCA_963583965.1. Classification (NCBI taxonomy): domain Eukaryota; kingdom Metazoa; phylum Arthropoda; class Insecta; order Hymenoptera; family Apidae; genus Nomada; species Nomada ferruginata. The sequence continues at coordinate 6,158,892 of OY757218.1, forward strand.
AAATTCGCTCTAGAGCTTGAAAAACGCGATATTCGACATTTCCAATCGATCTGCATCGACAACAGCTAAAGATTCAGTTCCCAGGCGTCGCAATAGCCCTTCTTATTGAAAATTCACTCGTTGAGCTTGGAAACCTCGATATTCGACATCTCCAATCGACCTGCATCGACAACAGCGAATGTGTCAGTTCCCAGGCGTCGCAATAGTCCTTATTGAAAATTCACTCGTAGAGCTTGGAAAACGCGATATTCGACACTTCCAATCGATCTGCATCGACAACAGCTTAAGATTCAGTTCCCAGGCGACGCAATAGTCCTTATTATCAAAAATACACCCGTATAGAATGGAAAATGCGATATACGACATTTCCAATCGATCTGCATCATCAACAGCTAAAGATTCAGTTCCCTGGCGTCGCAATAGCCCTTCTTATTGAAAATTCACTCGTTGAGCTTGGAAACCTCGATATTCGACATCTCCAATCGACCTGCATCGACAACAGCTTAAGATTCAGTCGTTCTGCATCGACAACAGCTAAAGATTCAGTTCCGAGGCGTCGCAATAGTCCTTCTTATTGAAAATTCGCTCGTAGAGCTTGAATAACGCGATATTCGACATTTCCAATCGAACTGCATCGACAACAGCCAAAGATTCAGTTCCCAGGCGTCGCAATAGTGTTATTGAAAATTCACTCGTACAGCTTGGCAAACGCGATATTCGACATTTCCAATCGATCTGCATCAACAACAGCTACAGATTCAGTTCCCAGGCGTCGCAATAGTGATTATTGAAAATTCACTCATAGAGCTTGGAAAACGCGATATTCGACATTTCCAATCGATCTGCATCGACAACAGCTAAAGATTCAGTTCCCAGGCGTCGCAATAGTCCTTCTTATTGAAAATTCGCTCTAGAGCTTGAAAAACGCGATATTCGACATTTCCAATCGATCTGCATCGACAACAGCTAAAGATTCAGTTCCCAGGCGTCGCAATAGCCCTTCTTATTGAAAATTCACTCGTTGAGCTTGGAAACCTCGATATTCGACATCTCCAATCGGCCTGCATCGACAACAGCTAGTGATTCAGTTCCCAGGCGTCGCAATAGTCTTTATTATCAAAAATACACCCGTATAGAATGGAAAATGCGATATTCGACATTTCCAATCGTTCTGCATCGACAACAGCTAAAGATTCAGTTCCCAGGCGTCGCAATAACCCTTCTTATTGAAAATTCACTCGTTGAGCTTGGAAACCTCGATATTCGACATCTCCAATCGACCTGCATCGACAACAGCGAATGTGTCAGTTCCCAGGCGTCGCAATAGTCCTTATTGAAAATTCACTCGTAGAGCTTGGAAAACGCGATATTCGACACTTCCAATCGATCTGCATCGACAACAGCTTAAGATTCAGTTCCCAGGCGACGCAATAGTCCTTATTATCAAAAATACACCCGTATAGAATGGAAAATGCGATATACGACATTTCCAATCGATCTGCATCATCAACAGCTAAAGATTCAGTTCCCTGGCGTCGCAATAGCCCTTCTTATTGAAAATTCACTCGTTGAGCTTGGAAACCTCGATATTCGACATCTCCAATCGACCTGCATCGACAACAGCTTAAGATTCAGTCGTTCTGCATCGACAACAGCTAAAGATTCAGTTCCGAGGCGTCGCAATAGTCCTTCTTATTGAAAATTCGCTCGTAGAGCTTGAATAACGCGATATTCGACATTTCCAATCGAACTGCATCGACAATAGCCAAAGATTCAGTTCCCAGGCGTCGCAATAGTGTTATTGAAAATTCACTCGTACAGCTTGGCAAACGCGATATTCGACATTTCCAATCGATCTGCATCAACAACAGCTACAGATTCAGTTCCCAGGCGTCGCAATAGTGATTATTGAAAATTCACTCGTACAGCTTGGAAAACGCGATATTCGACATTTCCAATCGATCTGCATCGACAACAGCTAAAGATTCAGTTCCCAGGCGTCGCAATAGTCCTTCTTATTGAAAATTCGCTCTAGAGCTTGAAAAACGCGATATTCGACATTTCCAATCGATCTGCATCGACAACAGCTAAAGATTCAGTTCCCAGGCGTCGCAATAGCCCTACTTATTGAAAATTCGCTCTAGAGCTTGAAAAACGCGATATTCGACATTTCCAATCGATCTGCATCGACAACAGCTAAAGATTCAGTTCCCAGGCGTCGCAATAACCCTTCTTATTGAAAATTCACTCGTTGAGCTTGGAAACCTCGATATTCGACATCTCCAATCGACCTGCATCGACAACAGCTAATGTGTCAGTTCCCAGGCGTCGCAATAGTCCTTATTGAAAATTCACTCGTAGAGCTTGGAAAACGCGATATTCGACATTTCCAATCGATCTGCATCAACAACAGCTACAGATTCAGTTCCCAGGCGTCGCAATAGTGATTATTGAAAATTCACTCGTACAGCTTGGAAAACGCGATATTCGACATTTCCAATCGATCTGCATCGACAACAGCTAAAGATTCAGTTCCCAGGCGTCGCAATAGTCCTTCTTATTGAAAATTCGCTCTAGAGCTTGAAAAACGCGATATTCGACACTTCCAACCGATCTGCATCGACAACAGCTTAAGATTCAGTTCCCAGGCGACGCAATAGTCCTTATTATGAAAAATACACCCGTATAGAATGGAAAATGCGATATTCGACATTTCCAATCGTTCTGCATCGACATCAGCTAAAGATTCGGTTCCCAGGCGTCGCAATAACCCTTCTTATTGAAAATTCACTCCTTGAGCTTGGACACCTCGATATTCGACATCTCCAATCGACCTGCATCGACAACAGCTAATGTGTCAGTTCCCAGGCGTCGCAATAGTCCTTATTGAAAATTCACTCGTAGAGCTTGGAAAACGCGATATTCGACACTTCCAATCGATCTGCATCGACAACAGCTAAAGATTCAGTTCCCAGGCGTCGCAATAGTCCTTCTTATTGAAAATTCGCTCTAGAGCTTGAAAAACGCGATATTCGACATTTCCAACCGATCTGCATCGACAACAGCTTAAGATTCAGTTCCCAGGCGACGCAATAGTCCTTATTATCAAAAATACACCCGTATAGAATGGAAAATGCGATATTCGACATTTCCAATCGATCTGCATCATCAACAGCTAAAGATTCAGTTCCCTGGCGTCGCAAAAGCCCTTCTTATTGAAAATTCACTCGTTGAGCTTGGAAACCTCGATATTCGACATCTCCAATCGACCTGCATCGACAACAGCTAGTGATACAGTGGATCTGCATCGACAACAGCTTAAGATTCAGTCGTCCTGCATCGACAACAGCTAAAGATTCAGTTCCGAGGCGTCGCAATAGTCCTTCTTATTGAAAATTCGCTCGTAGAGCTTGAATAACGCGATATTCGACATTTCCAATCGAACTTCATCGACAACAGCCAAAGATTCAGTTCCCAGCCGTCGCAATAGTGTTATTGAAAATTCACTCGTACAGCTTGGCAAACGCGATATTCGACATGTCCAATCGATCTGCATCAACAACAGCTACAGATTCAGTTCCCAGGCGTCGCAATACTGATTATTGAAAATTCACTCGTACAGCTTGGAAAACGCGATATTCGACATTTCCAATCGATCTGCATCGACAACAGCTAAAGATTCAGTTCCCAGGCGTCGCAATAGTCCTTCTTATTGAAAATTCGCTCTAGAGCTTGAAGAACGCGATATTCGACATTTCCAATCGATCTGCATCATCAACAGCTAATGATTCAGTTCCCAGGCGTCGCAATAGTCCTTATTGAAAATTCACTCATAGAGCTTGGAAAACGCGATATTCGACATTTCCAATCGATCTGCATCAACAACAGCTACAGATTCAGTTCCCAGGCGTCGCAATAGTGATTATTGAAAATTCACTCGTACAGCTTGGAAAACGCGATATTCGACATTTCCAATCGATCTGCATCGACAACAGCTAAAGATTCAGTTCCCAGGCGTCGCAATAGTCCTTCTTGTTGAAAATTCGCTCTAGAGCTTGAAGAACGCGATATTCGACATTTCCAATCGATCTGCATCATCAACAGCTAATGATTCAGTTCCCAGGCGTCGCAATAGTCCTTATTGAAAATTCACTCATAGAGCTTGGAAAACGCGATATTCGACATTTCCAATCGATCTGCATCAACAACAGCTACAGATTCAGTTCCCAGGCGTCGCAATAGTGATTATTGAAAATTCACTCGTACAGCTTGGAAAACGCGATATTCGACATTTCCAATCGATCTGCATCGACAACAGCTAAAGATTCAGTTTCCAGGCGTCGCAATAGCCCTTCTTATTGAAAATTCACTCGTTGAGCTTGGAAACCTCGATATTCGACATCTCCAATCGGCCTGCATCGACAACAGCTAGTGATTCAGTTCCCAGGCGTCGCAATAGTCTTTATTATCAAAAATACACCCGTATAGAATGGAAAATGCGATATTCGACATTTCCAATCGTTCTGCATCGACAACAGCTAAAGATTCAGTTCCCAGGCGTCGCAATAACCCTTCTTATTGAAAATTCACTCGTTGAGCTTGGAAACCTCGATATTCGACATCTCCAATCGACCTGCATCGACAACAGCTAATGTGTCAGTTCCCAGGCGTCGCAATAGTCCTTATTGAAAATTCACTCGTAGAGCTTGGAAAACGCGATATTCGACACTTCCAATCGATCTGCATCGACAACAGCTTAAGATTCAGTTCCCAGGCGACGCAATAGTCCTTATTATCAAAAATACACCCGTATAGAATGGAAAATGCGATATTCGACATTTCCAATCGATCTGCATCATCAACAGCTAAAGATTCAGTTCCCTGGCGTCGTAATAGCCCTTCTTATTGAAAATTCACTCGTTGAGCTTGGAATCCTCGATATTCGACATCTCCAATCGACCTGCGTCGACAACAGCTAGTGATACAGTGGATCTGCATCGACAACAGCTTAAGATTCAGTCGTTCTGCATCGACAACAGCTAAAGATTCAGTTCCGAGGCGTCGCAATAGTCCTTCTTATTGAAAATTCGCTCGTAGAGCTTGAATAACGCGATATTCGACATTTCCAATCGAACTTCATCGACAACAGCCAAAGATTCAGTTCCCAGGCGTCGCAATAGTGTTATTGAAAATTCACTCGTACAGCTTGGCAAACGCGATATTCGACATTTCCAATCGATCTGCATCAACAACAGCTACAGATTCAGTTCCCAGGCGTCGCAATAGTGATTATTGAAAATTCACTCGTACAGCTTGGAAAACGCGATATTCGACATTTCCAATCGATCTGCATCGACAACAGCTAAAGATTCAGTTCCCAGGCGTCGCAATAGTCCTTCTTATTGAAAATTCGCTCTAGAGCTTGAAGAACGCGATATTCGACATTTCCAATCGATCTGCATCATCAACAGCTAATGATTCAGTTCCCAGGCGTCGCAATAGTCCTTATTGAAAATTCACTCATAGAGCTTGGAAAACGCGATATTCGACATTTCCAATCGATCTGCATCAACAACAGCTACAGATTCAGTTCCCAGGCGTCGCAATAGTGATTATTGAAAATTCACTCGTACAGCTTGGAAAACGCGATATTCGACATTTCCAATCGATCTGCATCGACAACAGCTAAAGATTCAGTTCCCAGGCGTCGCAATAGTCCTTCTTATTGAAAATTCGCTTTAGAGCTTGAAGAACGCGATATTCGACATTTCCAATCGATCTGCATCATCAACAGCTAATGATTCAGTTCCCAGGCGTCGCAATAGTGATTATTGAAAATTCACTCGTACAGCTTGGAAAACGCGATATTCGACATTTCCAATCGATCTGCATCGACAACAGCTAAAGATTCAGTTCCCAGGCGTCGCAATAGCCCTTCTTATTGAAAATTCACTCGTTGAGCTTGGAAACCTCGATATTCGACATCTCCAATCGACCTGCATCGACAACAGCTAGTGATACAGTTCCCAGGCGTCGCAATAGTCTTTATTATCAAAAATACACCCGTATAGCATGGAAAATGCGATATTCGACATTTCCAATCGTTCTGCATCGACAACAGCTAAAGATTCAGTTCCGAGGCGTCGCAATAGTCCTTCTTATTGAAAATTCGCTCGTAGAGCTTGAATAACGCGATATTCGACATTTCCAATCGAACTGCATCGACAACAGCCAAAGATACAGTTCCCAGGCGTCGCAATAGTCCTTATTGAGAATTCACTCATAGAGCTTGGAAAACGCGATATTCGACATTTCCAATCGATCTGCAACAACAACAGCTAAAGATTCAGTTCCCAGGTGTCGCAATAGTGTTATTGAAAATTCACTCGTACAGCTTGGCAAACGCGATATTCGACATTTTCAATCGATCTGCATCAACAACAGCTACAGATTCAGTTCCCAGGCGTCGCAATAGTGACTATTGAAAAATCACTCGTACAGCTTGGAAAACGCGATATTCGACATTTCCAATCGATCTGCATCGACAACAGCTAAAGATTCAGTCCCGAGGCGTCGCAATAGTCCTTCTTATTGAAAATTCGCTCGTAGAGCTTGAATAACGCGATATTCGACATTTCCAATCGAACTGCATCGACAACAGCCAAAGATACAGTTCCCAGGCGTCGCAATAGTCCTTATTGAGAATTCACTCATAGAGCTTGGAAAACGCGATATTCGACATTTCCAATCGATCTGCATCATCAACAGCTAAAGATTCAGTTCCCAGGCGTCGCAATAGTCCTTCTTATTGAAAATTCGCTCGTAGAGCTTGAAAAACGCGATATTCGACATTTCCAATCGAACTGCATCGACAAGAGCCAAAGATACAGTTCCCAGGCGTCGCAATAGTCTTCATTATCAAAAATACACCCGTATAGCATGGAAAATGCGATATTCGACATTTCCAATCGATCTGCATCAACAACAGCTAAAGATTCAGTTCCCAGGCGTCGCAATAGAGATTATTGAAAATTCACTCGTACAGCTTGGAAAACGCGATATTCGACATTTCCAATCGATCTGCATCGACAACAGCTAAAGATTCAGTTCCCAGGCGTCGCAATAACCCTTCTTATTGAAAATTCACTCGTTGAGCTTGGAAACCTCGATATTCGACATCTCCAATCGACCTGCATCGACAACAGCTAATGTGTCAGTTCCCAGGCGTCGCAATAGTCCTTATTGAAAATTCACTCGTAGAGCTTGGAAAACGCGATATTCGACACTTCCAATCGATCTGCATCGACAACAGCTTAAGATTCAGTTCCCAGGCGACGCAATAGTCCTTATTATCAAAAATACACCCGTATAGAATGGAAAATGCGATATTCGACATTTCCAATCGTTCTGCATCGACAACAGCTAAAGATTCAGTTCCCAGGCGTCGCAATAACCCTTCTTATTGAAAATTCACTCGTTGAGCTTGGAAACCTCGATATTCGACATCTCCAATCGACCTGCATCGACAACAGCTAATGTGTCAGTTCCCAGGCGTCGCAATAGTCCTTATTGAAAATTCACTCGTAGAGCTTGGAAAACGCGATATTCGACACTTCCAATCGATCTGCATCGACAACAGCTTAAGATTCAGTTCCCAGGCGACGCAATAGTCCTTATTATCAAAAATACACCCGTATAGAATGGAAAATGCGATATTCGACATTTCCAATCTATCTGCATCATCAACAGCTAAAGATTCAGTTCCCTGGCGTCGCAATAGCCCTTCTTATTGAAAATTCACTCGTTGAGCTTGGAAACCTCGATATTCGACATCTCCAATCGACCTGCATCGACAACAGCTAGTGATACAGTGGATCTGCATCGACAACAGCTTAAGATTCAGTCGTTCTGCATCGACAACAGCTAAAGATTTAGTTCCGAGGCGTCGCAATAGTCCTTCTTATTGAAAATTCGCTCGTAGAGCTTGAATAACGCGATATTCGACATTTCCAATCGAACTGCATCGACAACAGCCAAAGATTCAGTTCCCAGGCGTCGCAATAGTGTTATTGAAAATTCACTCGTACAGCTTGGCAAATGCGATATTCGACATTTCCAATCGTTCTGCATCGACAACAGCTAAAGCTTCAGTTCCGAGGCGTCGCAATAGTCCTTCTTATTGAAAATTCGCTCGTAGAGCTTGAATAACGCGATATTCGACATTTCCAATCGAACTGCATCGACAACAGCCAAAGATACAGTTCCCAGGCGTCGCAATAGTGATTATTGAAAATTCACTCGTACAGCTTGAAGAACGCGATATTCGACATTTCCAATCGATCTGCATCATCAACAGCTAATGATTCAGTTCCCTGGCGTCGCAATAGCCCTTCTTATTGAAAATTCACTCGTTGAGCTTGGAAACCTCGATATTCGACATTTCCAGTCGATCTGCATCGACAACAGCTAAAGATTCAGTTCCCAGGCGTCGGAATAGTGATTATTGAAAATTCACTCGTACAGCTTGGCAAACGCGATATTCGACATTTCCAATCGATCTGCATCAACAACAGCTAAAGATTCAGTTCCCAGGCGTCGCAATAGTGATTATTGAAAATTCACTCGTACAGCTTGGAAAACGCGATATTCGACATTTCCAATCGATCTGCATCGACAACAGCTAAAGATTCAGTTCCCAGGCGTCGCAATAACCCTTCTTATTGAAAATTCACTCGTTGAGCTTGGAAACCTCGATATCCGACATCTCCAATCGACCTGCATCGACAACAGCTAATGTGTCAGTTCCCAGGCGTCGCAATAGTCCTTATTGAAAATTCACTCGTAGAGCTTGGAAAACGCGATATTCGACACTTCCAATCGATCTGCATCGACAACAGCTTAAGATTCAGTTCCCAGGCGACGCAATAGACCTTATTATCAAAAATACACCCGTATAGAATGGAAAATGCGATATTCGACATTTCCAATCGTTCTGCATCGACAACAGCTAAAGATTCAGTTCCCAGGCGTCGCAATAGTCCTTCTTATTGAAAATTCGCTCTAGAGCTTGAAAAACGCGATATTCGACATTTCCAATCGATCTGCATCGACAAAAGCTAAATATTCAGTTCCCAGGCGTCGCAATAGCCCTTCTTATTGAAAATTCACTCGTTGAGCTTGGAAACCTCGATATTCGACATCTCCAATCGACCTGCATCGACAACAGCCAAAGATACAGTTCCCAGGCGTCGCAATAGTCCTTATTGAGAATTCACTCATAGAGCTTGGAAAACGCGATATTCGACATTTCCAATCGCTCTGCATCGACAACAGCTAAAGATTCAGTTCCGAGGCGTCGCAATAACCCTTCTTATTGAAAATTCACTCGTTGAGCTTGGAAACCTCGATATCCGACATCTCCAATCGACCTGCATCGACAACAGCTAATGTGTCAGTTCCCAGGCGTCGCAATAGTCCTTATTGAAAATTCACTCGTAGAGCTTGGAAAACGCGATATTCGACACTTCCAATCGATCTGCATCGACAACAGCTTAAGATTCAGTTCCCAGGCGACGCAATAGTCCTTATTATCAAAAATACACCCGTATAGAATGGAAAATGCGATATTCGACATTTCCAATCGTTCTGCATCGACAACAGCTAAAGATTCAGTTCCCAGGCGTCGCAATAACCCTTCTTATTGAAAATTCACTCGTTGAGCTTGGAAACCTCGATATTCGACATCTCCAATCGACCTGCATCGACAACAGCTAATGTGTCAGTTCCCAGGCGTCGCAATAGTCCTTATTGAAAATTCACTCGTAGAGCTTGGAAAACGCGATATTCGACACTTCCAATCGATCTGCATCGACAACAGCTTAAGATTCAGTTCCCAGGTGACGCAATAGTCCTTATTATCAAAAATACACCCGTATAGAATGGAAAATGCGATATTCGACATTTCCAATCGATCTGCATCATCAACAGCTAAAGATTCAGTTCCCTGGCGTCGCAATAGCCCTTCTTATTGAAAATTCACTCGTTGAGCTTGGAAACCTCGATATTCGACATCTCCAATCGACCTGCATCGACAACAGCTAGTGATACAGTGGATCTGCATCGACAACAGCTTAAGATTCAGTCTTTCTGCATCGACATCAGCTAAAGATTCAGTTCCGAGGCGTCGCAATAGTCCTTCTTATTGAAAATTCGCTCGTAGAGCTTGAATAACGCGATATTCGACATTTCCAATCGAACTGCATCGACAACAGCCAAAGATTCAGTTCCCAGGCGTCGCAATAGTGTTATTGAAAATTCACTCGTACAGCTTGGCAAACGCGATATTCGACATTTCCAATCGATCTGCATCAACAACAGCTACAGATTCAGTTCCCAGGCGTCGCAATAGTGATTATTGAAAATTCACTCGTACAGCTTGGAAAACGCGATATTCGACATTTCCAATCGTTCTGCATCGACAACAGCTAAAGATTCAGTTCCCAGGCGTCGCAATAACCCTTCTTATTGAAAATTCACTCGTTGAGCTTGGAAACCTCGATATTCGACATTTCCAATCGATCTGCATCGACAACAGCTAAATATTCAGTTCCCAGGCGTCGCAATAGCCCTTCTTATTGAAAATTCACTCGTTGAGCTTGGAAACCTCGATATTCGACATCTCCAATCGACCTGCATCGACAACAGCCAAAGATACAGTTCCCAGGCGTCGCAATAGTCCTTATTGAGAATTCACTCATAGAGCTTGGAAAACGCGATATTCGACATTTCCAATCGTTCTGCATCGACAACAGCTAAAGATTCAGTTCCGAGGCGTCGCAATAGTCCTTCTTATTGAAAATTCGCTCGTAGAGCTTGAATAACGCGATATTCGACATTTCCAATCGAACTGCATCGACAACAGCCAAAGATACAGTTCCCAGGCGTCGCAATAGTTCTTATTGAGAATTCACTCATAGAGCTTGGAAAACGCGATATTCGACATTTCCAATCGATCTGCATCAACAACAGCTACAGATTCAGTTCCCAGGCGTCGCAATAGTGACTATTGAAAATTCACTCGTACAGCTTGGAAAACGCGATATTCGACATTTCCAATCGATCTGCATCGACAACAGCTAAAGATTCAGTCCCGAGGCGTCGCAATAGTCCTTCTTATTGAAAATTCGCTCGTAGAGCTTGAATAACGCGATATTCGACATTTCCAATCGAACTGCATCGACAACAGCCAAAGATACAGTTCCCAGGCGTCGCAATAGTTCTTATTGAGAATTCACTCATAGAGCTTGGAAAACGCGATATTCGACATTTCCAATCGATCTGCAACAACAACAGCTAAAGATTCAGTTCCCAGGCGTCGCAATAGTGTTATTGAAAATTCACTCGTACAGCTTGGCAAACGCGATATTCGACATTTCCAATCGATCTGCATCAACAACAGCTACAGATTCAGTTCCCAGGCGTCGCAATAGTGTTATTGAAAATTCACTCGTACAGCTTGGAAAACGCGATATTCGACATTTCCAATCGATCTGCATCGACAACAGCTAAAGATTCAGTTCCCAGGCGTCGCAATAGTCCTTCTTATTGAAAATTCGCTCGTAGAGCTTGAAAAACGCGATATTCGACATTTCCAATCGATCTGCATCGACAACAGCTAAAGATTCAGTTCCCAGGCGTCGCAATAGCCCTTCTTTTTGAAACTTCACTCGTTGAGCTTGGAAACCTCGATATTCGACATCTCCAATCGACCTGCATCGACAACAGCTAGTGATACAGTTCCCAGGCGTCGCAATAGTCTTTATTATCAAAAATACACCCGTATAGCATGGAAAATGCGATATTGGACATTTCCAATCGAACTGCATCGACAACAGCCAAAGATACAGTTCCCAGGCGTCGCAATAGTGATTATTGAAAATCCACTCGTACAGCTTGGAAAAGGCGATATTCGACATTTCCAATCGATCTGCATCGACAACAGCTAAAGATTCAGTTCCCAGGCGTCGCAATAGTCCTTCTTATTGAAAATTCGCTCTAGAGCTTGAAAAACGCGATATTCGACATTTCCAATCGATCTGCATCGACAACAGCTAAATATTCAGTTCCCAGGCGTCGCAATAGCCCTTCTTATTGAAAATTCACTCGTTGAGCTTGGAAACCTCGATATTCGACATCTCCAATCGACCTGCATCGACAACAGCTAGTGATACAGTTCCCAGGCGTCGCACAGTGGTGCAAAATCCCCGAAACGTGGCAAAAATTCGATTTTTATGGAAAGGACATTTTAAAAATGTTTTACGGCAATATTAATATACATCGATCGTAGATCATAATATGAGTTGAAACGAGAAACTAACATTAAAAACAACCGCGATATATGTTATTTAAGACATTTTTTTTTTTCATTTTTTGTTGTTTTTGAGTATAATCCTCGATTTTTTGAACTTTTATCATATAGATATTTTTCAACGCGATAAGTACTTTACATTAAATTAAAAAATTGCAACAAAATATAAAGTTGAAAGCCCATTATTAATTTTTTTGTTTATAACTAATTCCCTTCGAGTCCCACCAAATTTTTTTTTTTGTTTAAAACTAGACGTAATTACGAACATTCTAGTGTAAACAGCTTCTGCAACTTTTTGCAACTTTGCTAGAAATAAGGTCACAAAGGTGATGAAAAACGTGATTCTATTCAAATAAGCAGCAAATCCTCAAGAAAAATCTTAAGCTCGATATTAAGATTTTTAAAACCAAGAAAATTAAAACAATATCCGAACGATGTCCTTCAGTTTTTTAAAGAGCCAGATGAAAATTAATAAAATAATTTATTTATTATTAAGCGTTTTTCTTGAGGATTTGCTGCTTATTTGAATAGAATCACGTTTTTCATCACCATTGTGACCTTATTTCTAGCAAAGTTGCAAAAAGTTGCAGAAGCTGTTTGCACTAGAATGTTCGTAATTATGTCTAGTTTTAAACAAAAAAAAAAAATTTGGTGGGACTCGAAGGGAATTAGTTATAAACAAAAAAATTAATAATGGGCTTTCAACTTTATATTTTGTTGCAATTTTTTAATTTAATGTAAAGTACTTATCGCGTTGAAAAATATCTATATGATAAAAGTTCAAAAAATCGAGGATTATACTCAAAAACAACAAAAAATGGAAAAAAATATTTTCTTAAATAACATATATCGCAGTTGTTTTAAATGTTAGTTTCTCGTTTCAACTTATATTATGATCTACGATCGATGTATATTAATATTGCCGTAAAACATTTTTAAAATGTCGTTTCCATGAGAATCGAATTTTTGCCACGTTTTGGGGATTTTGCACCACTGTGCGTCGCAATAGTCTTTATTATCAAAAATACACCCGTATAGCATGGAAAATGCGATATTCGACATTTCCAATCGTTCTGCATCGACAACAGCTAAAGATTCAGTTCCGAGGCGTCGCAATAGTCCTTCTTATTGAAAATTCGCTCGTAGAGCTTGAATAACGCGATATTCGACATTTCCAATCGAACTGCATCGACAACAGCCAAAGATACAGTTCCCAGGCGTCGCAATAGTCCTTATTGAGAATTCACTCATAGAGCTTGGAAAACGCGATATTCGACATTTCCAATCGATCTGCAACAACAACAGCTAAAGATTCAGTTCCCAGGTGTCGCAATAGTGTTATTGAAAATTCACTCGTACAGCTTGGCAAACGCGATATTCGACATTTCCAATCGATCTGCATCAACAACAGCTACAGATTCAGTTCCCAGGCGTCGCAATAGTGACTATTGAAAATTCACTCGTACAGCTTGGAAAACGCGATATTCGACATTTCCAATCGATCTGCATCGACAACAGCTAAAGATTCAGTCCCGAGGCGTCGCAATAGTCCTTCTTATTGAAAATTCGCTCGTAGAGCTTGAATAACGCGATATTCGACATTTCCAATCGAACTGCATCGACAACAGCCAAAGATACAGTTCCCAGGCGTCGCAATAGTCCTTATTGAGAATTCACTCATAGAGCTTGGAAAACGCGATATTCGACATTTCCAATCGATCTGCATCAACAACAGCTACAGATTCAGTTCCCAGGCGTCGCAATAGTGTTATTGAAAATTCACTCGTACAGCTTGGCAAACGCGATATTCGACATTTCCAATCGATCTGCATCGACAACAGCTAAAGATTCAGTTCCCAGGCGTCGCAATAGTCCTTCTTATTGAAAATTCGCTCGTAGAGCTTGAAAAACGCGATATTCGACATTTCCAATCGATCTGCATCGACAACAGCTAAAGATTCAGTTCCCAGGCGTCGCAATAGCCCTTCTTTTTGAAACTTCACTCGTTGAGCTTGGAAACCTCGATATTCGACATCTCCAATCGACCTGCATCGACAACAGCTAGTGATACAGTTCCCAGGCGTCGCAATAGTCTTTATTATCAAAAATACACCCGTATAGCATGGAAAATGCGATATTGGACATTTCCAATCGAACTGCATCGACAACAGCCAAAGATACAGTTCCCAGGCGTCGCAATAGTGATTATTGAAAATCCACTCGTACAGCTTGGAAAAGGCGATATTCGACATTTCCAATCGATCTGCATCATCAACAGCTAAAGATTCATTTCCCAGGCGTCGCAATAGCCCTTCTTATTGAAAATTTACTCGTTGAGCTTGGAAACCATGATATTCGACATCTCCAATCGACCTGCATCGACAACAGCTAGTGATACAGTTCCCAGGCGTCGCAATAGTCTTTATTATCAAAAATACACCCGTATAGCATGGAAAATGCGATATTCGACATTTCGAATCGTTCTGCATCGACAACAGCTAAAGATTCAGTTCCGAGGCGTCGCAATAGTCCTTCTTATTGAAAATTCGCTCGTAGAGCTTGAAAAACGCGATATTCGACATTTCCAATCGAACTGCATCGACAACAGCCAAAGATACAGTTCCCAGGCGTCGCAATAGTCCTTATTGAAAATTCACTCATAGAGCTTGGAAAACGCGATATTCGACATTTCCAATCGATCTGCATCGACAACAGCTAAAGATTCAGTTCCCAGGCGTCGCAATAGCCCTTCTTTTTGAAACTTCACTCGTTGAGCTTGGAAACCTCGATATTCGACATCTCCAATCGACCTGCATCGACAACAGCTAGTGATACAGTTCCCAGGCGTCGCAATAGTCTTTATTATCAAAAATACACCCGTATAGCATGGAAAATGCGATATTGGACATTTCCAATCGAACTGCATCGACAACAGCCAAAGATACAGTTCCCAGGCGTCGCAATAGTGATTATTGAAAATCCACTCGTACAGCTTGGAAAAGGCGATATTCGACATTTCCAATCGATCTGCATCATCAACAGCTAAAGATTCATTTCCCCGGGCGTCGCAATAGCCCTTCTTATTGAAAATTTATTCGTTGAGCTTGGAAACCATGATATTCGACATCTCCAATCGACCTGCATCGACAACAGCTAGTGATACAGTTCCCAGGCGTCGCAATAGTCTTTATTATCAAAAATACACCCGTATAGCATGGAAAATGCGATATTCGACATTTCGAATCGTTCTGCATCGACAACAGCTAAAGATTCAGTTCCGAGGCGTCGCAATAGTCCTTCTTATTGAAAATTCGCTCGTAGAGCTTGAAAAACGCGATATTCGACATTTCCAATCGAACTGCATCGACAACAGCCAAAGATACAGTTCCCAGGCGTCGCAATAGTCCTTATTGAAAATTCACTCATAGAGCTTGGAAAACGCGATATTCGACATTTCCAATCGATCTGCATCATCAACAGCTAAAGATTCAGTTCCCAGGCGTCGCAATAGTCCTTCTTATTGAAAATTCGCTCGTAGAGCTTGAAAAACGCGATATTCGACATTTCCAATCGAACTGCATCGACAAGAGCCAAAGATACAGTTCCCAGGCGTCGCAATAGTCTTCATTATCAAAAATACACCCGTATAGCATGGAAAATGCGATATTCGACATTTCCAATCGTTCTGCATCGACAACAGCTAAAGCTTCAGTTCCGAGGCGTCGCAATAGTCCTTCTTATTGAAAATTCGCTCGTAGAGCTTGAATAACGCGATATTCGACATTTCCAATCGAACTGCATCGACAACAGCCAAAGATACAGTTCCCAGGCGTCGCAATAGTGATTATTGAAAATTCACTCGTACAGCTTGAAGTACGCGATATTCGACATTTCCAATCGATCTGCATCATCAACAGCTAATGATTCAGTTCCCTGGCGTCGCAATAGCCCTTCTTATTGAAAATTCACTCGTTGAGCTTGGAAACCTCGACATTCGACATCTCCAATCGGCCTGCATCGACAACAGCTAGTGATTCAGTTCCCAGGCGTCGCAATAGTCTTTATTATCAAAAATACACCCGTATAGCATGGAAAATGCGATATTCGACATTTCCAGTCGATCTGCATCGACAACAGCTAAAGATTCAGTTCCCAGGCGTCGCAATAGTGATTATTGAAAATTCACTCGTACAGCTTGGAAAACGCGATATTCGACATTTCCAATCGATCTGTATCGACAACAGCTAAAGATTCAGTTCCCAGGCGTCGCAATAACCCTTCATATTGAAAATTCACTCGTTGAGCTTGGAAACCTCGATATTCGACATCTCCAATCGACCTGCATCGACAACAGCTAATGTGTCAGTTCCCAGGCGTCGCAATAGTCCTTATTGAAAATTCACTCGTAGAGCTTGGAAAACGCGATATTCGACACTTCCAATCGATCTGCATCGACAACAGCTTAAGATTCAGTTCCCAGGCGTCGGAATAGTGATTATTGAAAATTGACTCGTACAGCTTGGCAAACGCGATATTCGACATTTCCAATCGATCTGCATCGACAACAGCTAAAGATTCAGTTCCCAGGCGTCGCAATAGTCTTTCTTATTGAAAATTCGCTCGTAGAGCTTGAAAAACGCGATATTCGACATTTCCAATCGATCTGCATCGACAACAGCTAAAGATTCAGTTCCCAGGCGCGCAATAACCCTTCTTATTGAAAATTCACTCGTTGAGCTTGGAAACCTCGATATTCGACATCTCCAATCGACCTGCATCGACAACAGCTAGTGATTCAGTTCCCAGGCATCGCAATAGTCTTTATTATCAAAAATACACCCGTATAGCAGGGAAAATGCGATATTCGACATTTCCAATCTATCTGCATCGACAACAGCCAGAGATTCAGTTCCCAGGCGTCGCAATAGCCCTTCTTATTGAAAATTCACTCGTTGGGCTTGGAAACCTCGATATTCGACATCTCCAATCGACCTGCATCGACAACAGCTAATGTGTCAGTTCCCAGGCGTCGCAATAGTCCTTATTGAAAATTCACTCGTAGAGCTTGGAAAACGCGATATTCGACATTTCCAATCGATCTGCATCGACAACAGCTTAAGATTCAGTTCCCAGGCGACGCAATAGTCCTTATTATCAAAAATACACCCGTATAGCATGGAAACCTCGATATTCGACATCTCCAATCGACCTGCATCGACAACAGCTAGTGATACAGTTCCCAGGCGTCGCAATAGTCTTTATTATCAAAAATACACCCGTATAGCATGGAAAATGCGATATTCGACATTTCCAATCTATCTGCATCGACAACAGCTAGAGATTCAGTTCCCAGGCGTCGCAATAGCCCTTCTTATTGAAAATTCACTCGTTGAGCTTGGAAACCTCGGTATTCGACATCTCCAATCGACCTGCATCGACAACAGCTAATGTGTCAGTTCCCAGGCGTCGCAATAGTCCTTATTGAAAATTCACTCGTAGAGCTTCGAAAACGCGATATTCGACATTTCCAATCGATCTGCATCGACAACAGCTTAAGATTCAGTTCCCAGGCGACGCAATAGTCTTTATTATAAAAAATTCACCCGTATAGCATGGAAAATGCGATATTCGACATTTCCAATCGTTCTGCATCGACAACAGTTAAAGATTCAGTTCCCAGGCGTCGCAACAGTCCTTCTTATTGAAAATTCGCTTGTAGAGCTTGAAAAATGCGATATTCGACATTTCCAATCGAACTGCATCGACAACAGCCAAAGATACAGTTCCCAGGCGTCGTAATAGTCCTTATTGAAAATTCACTCATAGAGGTTGGAAAACGCGATATTCGACATTTCCAATCGATCTGCATCAACAACAGCTAAAGATTCAGTTCCCAGGCGACGCAATAGTCCATATTATCAAAAATACACCCGTATAGCATGGAAAATGCGATATTCGACATTTCCAATCGTTCTGCATCGACAACAGCTAAAGATTCAGTTCCCAGGCGTCGCAATAGTCCTTCTTATTGAAAATTCGCTTGTAGAGCTTGAAAAACGCGACATTCGACATTTCCAATCGAACTGCATCGACAACAGCCAAAGATACAGTTCCCAGGCGTCGCAATAGTCCTTATTGAAAATTCACTCGTGGAGCTTGGAAAACGCGATATTCGACATTTCCAATCGATCTGCATCGACAACAGCTAAGATTCAGTTCCCAGGCGTCGCAATAGTCTTTATTATCAAAAATACACCCGTATAGCATGGAAAATGCGATATTCGACATTTCCAACCGATCTGCATCGACAACAGCCAAAGATACAGTTCCCAGGCGTCGCAATAGTCCTTATTGAAAATTCACTCATAGAGCTTGGAAAACGCGATATTCGACATTTCCAATCGATCTGTAACAACAACAGCTAAAGATTCAGTTCCCAGGCGTCCCAATAGTGATTATTGAAAATTCACTCGTACAGCTTGGCAAACGCGATATTCGACATTTCCAATCGATCTGCATCAACAACAGCTAAAGATTCAGTTCCCAGGCGTCGCAACAGTGATTATTGAAAATTCACTCGTACAGCTTGGAAAACGCGATATTCGACATTTCCAATCGATCTGCATCGACAACAGCTAAAGATTCAGTTCCCAGGCGTCGCAATAACCCTTCTTATTGAAAATTCACTCGTTGAGCTTGGAAACCTCGATATTCGACATCTCCAATCGGCCTGCATCGACAACAGCTAGTGATTCAGTTCCCAGGCGTCGCAATAGTCTTTATTATCAAAAATACACCCGTATAGCATGGAAAATGCGATATTCGACATTTCCAGTCGATCTGCATCGACAACAGCTAAAGATTCAGTTCCCAGGCGTCGGAATAGTGATTATTGAAAATTCACTCGTACAGCTTGGCAAACGCGATATTCGACATTTCCAATCGATCTGCATCAACAACAGCTAAAGATTCAGTTCCCAGGCGTCGCAATAGTGATTATTGAAAATTCACTCGTACAGCTTGGAAAACGCGATATTCGACATTTCCAATCGATCTGTATCGACAACAGCTAAAGATTCAGTTCCCAGGCGTCGCAATAACCCTTCATATTGAAAATTCACTCGTTGAGCTTGGAAACCTCGATATTCGACATCTCCAATCGACCTGCATCGACAACAGCTAATGTGTCAGTTCCCAGGCGTCGCAATAGTCCTTATTGAAAATTCACTCGTAGAGCTTGGAAAACGCGATATTCGACACTTCCAATCGATCTGCATCGACAACAGCTTAAGATTCAGTTCCCAGGCGTCGGAATAGTGATTATTGAAAATTGACTCGTACAGCTTGGCAAACGCGATATTCGACATTTCCAATCGATCTGCATCGACAACAGCTAAAGATTCAGTTCCCAGGCGTCGCAATAGTCTTTCTTATTGAAAATTCGCTCGTAGAGCTTGAAAAACGCGATATTCGACATTTCCAATCGATCTGCATCGACAACAGCTAAAGATTCAGTTCCCAGGCGCGCAATAACCCTTCTTATTGAAAATTCACTCGTTGAGCTTGGAAACCTCGATATTCGACATCTCCAATCGACCTGCATCGACAACAGCTAGTGATTCAGTTCCCAGGCGTCGCAATAGTCTTTATTATCAAAAATACACCCGTATAGCATGGAAAATGCGATATTCGACATTTCCAATCTATCTGCATCGACAACAGCCAGAGATTCAGTTCCCAGGCGTCGCAATAGCCCTTCTTATTGAAAATTCACTCGTTGAGCTTGGAAACCTCGATATTCGACATCTCCAATCGACCTGCATCGACAACAGCTAATGTGTCAGTTCCCAGGCGTCGCAATAGTCCTTATTGAAAATTCACTCGTAGAGCTTGGAAAACGCGATATTCGACATTTCCAATCGATCTGCATCGACAACAGCTTAAGATTCAGTTCCCAGGCGACGCAATAGTCCTTATTATCAAAAATACACCCGTATAGCATGGAAACCTCGATATTCGACATCTCCAATCGACCTGCATCGACAACAGCTAGTGATACAGTTCCCAGGCGTCGCAATAGTCTTTATTATCAAAAATACACCCGTATAGCATGGAAAATGCGATATTCGACATTTCCAATCTATCTGCATCGACAACAGCCAGAGATTCAGTTCCCAGGCGTCGCAATAGCCCTTCTTATTGAAAATTCACTCGTTGAGCTTGGAAACCTCGGTATTCGACATCTCCAATCGACCTGCATCGACAACAGCTAATGTGTCAGTTCCCAGGCGTCGCAATAGTCCTTATTGAAAATTCACTCGTAGAGCTTGGAAAACGCGATATTCGACATTTCCAATCGATCTGCATCGACAACAGCTTAAGATTCAGTTCCCAGGCGACGCAATAGTTTTTATTATAAAAAATTCACCCGTATAGCATGGAAAATGCGATATTCGACATTTCCAATCGTTCTGCATCGACAACAGTTAAAGATTCAGTTCCCAGGCGTCGCAATAGTCCTTCTTATTGAAAATTCGCTTGTAGAGCTTGAAAAATGCGATATTCGACATTTCCAATCGAACTGCATCGACAACAGCCAAAGATACAGTTCCCAGGCGTCGTAATAGTCCTTATTGAAAATTCACTCATAGAGGTTGGAAAACGCGATATTCGACATTTCCAATCGATCTGCATCAACAACAGCTAAAGATTCAGTTCCCAGGCGTCGCAATAGTCTTTCTTATTGAAAATTCGCTCGTAGAGCTTGAAAAACGCGATATTCGACATTTCCAATCGATCTGCATCGACAACAGCTAAAGATTCAGTTCCCAGGCGCGCAATAACCCTTCTTATTGAAAATTCACTCGTTGAGCTTGGAAACCTCGATATTCGACATCTCCAATCGACCTGCATCGACAACAGCTAGTGATTCAGTTCCCAGGCGTCGCAATAGTCTTTATTATCAAAAATACACCCGTATAGCATGGAAAATGCGATATTCGACATTTCCAATCTATCTGCATCGACAACAGCCAGAGATTCAGTTCCCAGGCGTCGCAATAGCCCTTCTTATTGAAAATTCACTCGTTGAGCTTGGAAACCTCGATATTCGACATCTCCAATCGACCTGCATCGACAACAGCTAATGTGTCAGTTCCCAGGCGTCGCAATAGTCCTTATTGAAAATTCACTCGTAGAGCTTGGAAAACGCGATATTCGACATTTCCAATCGATCTGCATCGACAACAGCTTAAGATTCAGTTCCCAGGCGACGCAATAGTCCTTATTATCAAAAATACACCCGTATAGCATGGAAACCTCGATATTCGACATCTCCAATCGACCTGCATCGACAACAGCTAGTGATACAGTTCCCAGGCGTCGCAATAGTCTTTATTATCAAAAATACACCCGTATAGCATGGAAAATGCGATATTCGACATTTCCAATCTATCTGCATCGACAACAGCCAGAGATTCAGTTCCCAGGCGTCGCAATAGCCCTTCTTATTGAAAATTCACTCGTTGAGCTTGGAAACCTCGGTATTCGACATCTCCAATCGACCTGCATCGACAACAGCTAATGTGTCAGTTCCCAGGCGTCGCAATAGTCCTTATTGAAAATTCACTCGTAGAGCTTGGAAAACGCGATATTCGACATTTCCAATCGATCTGCATCGACAACAGCTTAAGATTCAGTTCCCAGGCGACGCAATAGTTTTTATTATAAAAAATTCACCCGTATAGCATGGAAAATGCGATATTCGACATTTCCAATCGTTCTGCATCGACAACAGTTAAAGATTCAGTTCCCAGGCGTCGCAATAGTCCTTCTTATTGAAAATTCGCTTGTAGAGCTTGAAAAATGCGATATTCGACATTTCCAATCGAACTGCATCGACAACAGCCAAAGATACAGTTCCCAGGCGTCGTAATAGTCCTTATTGAAAATTCACTCATAGAGGTTGGAAAACGCGATATTCGACATTTCCAATCGATCTGCATCAACAACAGCTAAAGATTCAGTTCCCAGGCGACGCAATAGTCCATATTATCAAAAATACACCCGTATAGCATGGAAAATGCGATATTCGACATTTCCAATCGTTCTGCATCGACAACAGCTAAAGATTCAGTTCCCAGGCGTCGCAATAGTCCTTCTTATTGAAAATTCGCTTGTAGAGCTTGAAAAACGCGACATTCGACATTTCCAATCGAACTGCATCGACAACAGCCAAAGATACAGTTCCCAGGCGTCGCAATAGTCCTTATTGAAAATTCACTCGTGGAGCTTGGAAAACGCGATATTCGACATTTCCAATCGATCTGCATCGACAACAGCTAAGATTCAGTTCCCAGGCGTCGCAATAGTCTTTATTATCAAAAATACACCCGTATAGCATGGAAAATGCGATATTCGACATTTCCAACCGATCTGCATCGACAACAGCCAAAGATACAGTTCCCAGGCGTCGCAATAGTCCTTATTGAAAATTCACTCATAGAGCTTGGAAAACGCGATATTCGACATTTCCAATCGATCTGTAACAACAACAGCTAAAGATTCAGTTCCCAGGCGTCGCAATAGTGATTATTGAAAATTCACTCGTACAGCTTGGCAAACGCGATATTCGACATTTCCAATCGATCTGCATCAACAACAGCTAAAGATTCAGTTCCCAGGCGTCGCAATAGTGATTATTGAAAATTCACTCGTACAGCTTGGAAAACGCGATATTCGACATTTCCAATCGATCTGCATCGACAACAGCTAAAGATTCAGTTCCCAGGCGTCGCAATAACCCTTCTTATTGAAAATTCACTCGTTGAGCTTGGAAACCTCGATATTCGACATCTCCAATCGACCTGTATCGACAACAGCTAATGTGTCAGTTCCCAGGCGTCGCAATAGTCCTTATTGAAAATTCACTCGTAGAGCTTGGAAAACGCGATATTCGACACTTCCAATCGATCTGCATCGACAACAGCTTAAGATTCAGTTCCCAGGCGACGCAATAGTCCTTATTATCAAAAATACACCCGTATAGAATGGAAAATGCGATATTCGACATTTCCAATCGTTCTGCATCGACAACAGCTAAAGATGCAGTTCCCAGGCGTCGCAATGGTCCTTCTTATTCAAAATTCGCTCGTAGAGCTTGAAAAACGCGATATTCGACATTTCCAATCGAACTGCATCGACAACAGCCAAAGATACAGTTCCCAGGCGTCGCAATAGTCCTTATTGAAAATTCACTCATAGAGCTTGGAAAACGCGATATTCGACATTTCCAATCGATCTGCATCAACAACAGCTAATGATTCAGTTCCCAGGCGTCGGAATAGTGATTATTGAAAATTGACTCGTACAGCTTGGCAAACGCGATATTCGACATTTCCAATTGATCTGCATCAACAACAGCTAAAGATTCAGTTCCCAGGCGTCGCAATAGTGGGTATTGAAAATTCACTCGTACAGCTTGGAAAACGCGATATTCGACATTTCCAATCGATCTGCATCGACAACAGCTAAAGATTCAGTTCCCAGGCGTCGCAATAGCCCTTCTTATTGAAAATTCACTCGTTGAGCTTGGAAACCTCGATATTCGACATCTCCAATCGACCTGCATCGACAACAGCTAGTGATTCGTTCCCAGGCGTCGCAATAGTCTTTATTCTCACAAATACACCCGTATAGCATGGAAAATGCGATATTCGACATTTCCAATCGATCTGCATCGACAACAGCTAGAGATTCAGTTCCCAGGCGTCGCAATAGCCCTTCTTATTGAAAATTCACTCGTTGAGCTTGGAAACCTCGATATTCGACATCTCCAATCGACCTGCATCGACAACAGCTAATGTGTCAGTTCCCAGGCGTCGCAATAGTCCATATTATCAAAAATACACCCGTATAGCATGGAAAATGCGATATTCGACATTTCCAATCGATCTGCATCGACAACAGCTAGAGATTCAGTTCCCACGCGTCGCAATAGCCCTTCTTATTGAAAATTCACACGTTGAGCTTGGAAACCTCGATATTCGACATCTCCAATCGACCTGCATCGACAACAGCTAATGTGTCAGTTCCCAGGCGTCGCAATAGTCCTTATTGAAAATTCACTCGTGGAGCTTGGAAAACGCGATATTCGACATTTCCAATCGATCTGCATCGACAACAGCTAAGATTCAGTTCCCAGGCGACGCAATAGTCCTTATTATCAAAAATACACCCGTATAGCATGGAAAATGCGATATTCGACATTTCCAATCGATCTGCATCGACAACAGCTAAAGATTCAGTTCCCAGGCGTCGCAATAGTCTTTATTATCAAAAATACACCCGTATAGCATGGAAAATGCGATATTCGACATTTCCAACGGATCTGCATCGACAATAGCTTAAGATTCAGTTCCCAGGCGACGCAATAGTCCATATTATCAAAAATACACCCGTATAGCATGGAAAATGCGATATTCGACATTTCCTATTGTAGAAGTTATTTTTAAGTAAACTTCTTTACCAATGACAATGGAACACAAATCAGGGTAATGAGACTTCTCTTTCCTTGTATTACTAAGTATTTTATTAGTATAAACGGTCGTCGCACGACACTCTCTCAAACAATATTCTCTTCGGCTTCGCAAGCACTTGTATCCCCTTTCGCAACCAAAACTATTCTCTCTCGCGCACGCATCAGCCACTCCATATATTCTTCCACTCACAGTTTCCCTTTCATTCTATCTCTCATTTGCTCTCACTCATTTAGGACTCACACCGACACACACACCCTTGCCACGTGTCACAGTTCGACCACGGGTCACCCTGCACCAAACACTCCACGTGCATTCCCCGAAACCATTCACTCTTTCCTCAAGCTAAACATTCACTCGATCCACGTTTGACATTTCTACTAACACTCTTCATTCACACCATTCTTATCTTACGACTGCCTCGACAAACCTCGAGACAGTACTATAAACTAAAAGGCGCCAACAAACCTGGCCCTATACGCTAACCTACATATCCTAAAATATACCAATACCACACTCGCCCATCCTGACTGGACATATGACCTCATATGTCACTTTCGCTTTCCTCACTCGAAGAGACATCACTAACATTTGAAATCCAAGGCTTGAGATGGTCAGCAGACGTGGACGTCTGCTGCGGCCCTTCCCCATCACCAACTTTCCGAACAATATATCGATCATTACGCAATACTTTTACAATTTCATACGGGCCCAAGAACTTCGACGCGAACTTCATTCCTGGCCCTACCTGCGTCCTCTTTATGGCCACCAGATCGTCCTCGCGATAACGCTGCGGCTCCTTCCTTTTCTTATTAAATTGTTTCTCATTCTCCTGCTGTACTTTTAAAATGTTTAACCGCGCCTGCTCCCGCAACTCGTCACGACCCTCCTGAAACGTGGTCATCCACTCGGATTCTATCATCTCCCGAATTTCCGGACTGCCCTTTAAACGCATTCTCGTACCAAACAATACATTAAAAGAACATGCACCGATACTTCTGTTTGGAGTTGAATTTAGGCATTGCTGTGCTACACTCAGGTACTTATGCCATTCTGCCGGCTTCGGCGCCGAAAGCTTCGTAAGAATCGGTATTAACGACCTATTTATCCTCTCCACTTGACCATTGCCCCTGGGAACGCCCGTTGTGGTTAGAATGTGTTCAACGTTCTCCTCTTTGCAGTACGCCCTGAATTCTTGCGACGTAAACGCAGTTCCTCGATCTGACACGATTCTTCTCGGATTTCCAAAAATCGCGGCCTGTTTTTTTAACCTGTCTACTACCTCAAGTGTGCCTGTTGACCGGGTGGCATACAGCCAAACAAACTTAGAAAATGCATCCACGACGACAAATATATGGCGGTACCTCTTCTTCGTTGACGCCAGCGGCCCCAGATGGTCGACATGGTAGACATCGAGCGGGACAGTCCCTTTGTCTATCGAGTGTAGCCAGCCGTCCTGCCTACCTTGTTTTTTCTCCGCCAACACGCAACTCAAACAGTTCCGAAGTACCTTCTCAATTTTATTACGCATACCCGGAAACCAATAATCCCTTTTCAAAAGTAGCTCCGTTTTACCCACAGAAAAATGTCCACTCGCATGCACACGCCTTACTACTTGAGACTGCATCGCCTTCGGCACTACAAGCTTCACGTCGTCTTTATCTATTTTGAACAATAGACCGTTTTTTACAACATAACCCTCATACTGGGTTCGTTCCGCTAATTCCATAATTTTTTTAAGCTGTACATCCTCACGCTGCGCTCTACCGATTCGTACAATAATACCTTCTTCGTTTTCATCCACAACCATACTTGACGGAAGCGGATTCCGACTTAATGCATCCACATGCGGCATACTCTTCCCTGACCTATGCTCAATTACATATTCGAACTCCTCCAAGAGCAAGGCCCATCTCGCAACTCTCACGCACAGATCTTTTTTGGACATTGTCAAACAGAAAGCTTGACAATCAGTAACAATTTTAAACGGTATGCCAAGCACATACACACGAAATTTCCGCAATGCTTTTATAATCGCAAGTACCTCAAGCTCATAACTCGAATATCTTGATTCGGCTGTCGTTGTTTTCCCACTTGCATAATACACGGGGTGAAACTTGCCACCCTCTTCATCCCGCTGCATTAGAATTGCACCATATCCATACATTGAGGCATCTGTGTGCAACTCTGTCTCCGCGTTTGCCCTATATAATTTTAAAACTGGTTTTGTACTCAAAACCCTTTTCAGCTGTTGAAATGCGAATTCTTCCTTCTCACCAAATATAAATTTCGAATCCGCTTTTAAAAGATCAGACAATGGTCGCGCTATCATGGAATAATTAAGAACAAACTTCCGGAAATACCCTGTCAAACCTAAGAAGCTCTGGATTTGTTTCACATTTTTCGGTTGAGGATATTTCATTACTGCCTCAGTTTTATGCTCCGACGGACGCACACTTCCTCCCTCAATTATGTGTCCTAAAAACTCTATTCGAGTTTGTAAAAAGCTACACTTTTGCCAATTTATATTCAGCCCGAAATGTTCTGCTACGTTCAAGACTTTCTTAAGATTTTGCAAACCCACATCACGGTTTAAGGACGGTATTATTAAATCGTCCATGTACGTTAAAACAATTTTTGCGTTAATTAATTCCCGAAACACAGCATTTATGAATTTCTGAAAAACAGCCGGTGAATTGCACAATCCGAATGGCGTATATAAAAATTCGTACTGGCCATCAGGTACTATAAATGCAGTATATTTCCTACTTTCCGGCTGTACAGGAACATGGAAAAAACCATTCTTCAAATCAAGCGTACTGAAAATACTTGCACCCTGCAATGCGTCTATTTGGTCGTCAATTAAAGGAAGAGGATATCGGTCCTTGACAATTTTTTTATTTACTTTGCGGTAATCTATGCACAATCGGGATTTCTTGTTCTTTTTCTTTCCCCTAACCAGCACCACAGGACTCGCGTATTCGGAAAGAGATGGTTGAATTATTCCGTCGCGCAACCACTCATTAATGTGGCTATTTACCTCATCTTTCTCGGAAGGAGATAAGCGTCTTGCCCGCTGGTACACCGGTTCGTCATCTTTAAGAACTAAAACCATCTTTACACCAACCTCACGGTCCTTTACAGGTTGATAATTATTAATTAATTTTCCAATATCCTTTCTATCCTCAACACACATTATGTTCGACAAATCGACCTCGTTAACTTCCTGTATGCAATCAATGTGATACACATCTGGTACGTAACTATCCTTGAAATTCCGCGGATTCTCTATCGAAACTTTTCCCTCAACGATACTTACATTTACGGTATCCAAAAAATCAGTACCTATCAAAAACCCGTGCCGCATCAACGTATCTGACACCACGCAAATTGTGACTGGATATCGACTACCGTCTACTTCTATAACCGACGAAAATTCACCCAGCGTCTTATTTCCATCCGACCCGACTCCATTAAATGTAATCTCGCGTTGCAGCAATTTCGGCGAGCCTATTTTAATATATTGATCCGCGCGCATTAGCGTGAGATCGCTACCCGAATCAATCAGCGCGGATATCTGATTACCTTCCACGTCTACATTTTTATAATATTTTCTTCGCGAAGGCTCAGAAACATCGCATGCTTCTTTTACTTTATTTAACCTTTTCGGACACCTCAATGCAATATGGCCCAACTCGTTACAAACAAAACAGGTCATACCTTTGTACCTCTCCGGACATGCACCGCTTAAATGATCCCTCGCACCGCATTTAAAACACTTTACAACTTCCCTTGGTGTTTCTTCCCTTTGGAACCGTGACCCCCTGCTGTCAACCCTCGGTCGCTGTCCGCCGCTCGGCCGATAGCCGCCGCTTCGCTGTTGTCCGCCGCTCTGCCGAAAGCCGCCGCTCTGCCGAAAGCCGTCGCCCAGCTGTTGTCCACTGCCTGGCCGGAAACTGCCACTCGACTGCTGCTGTTGTCTTCCCCGCAATGTCATTTTCTCGAACGTGTTTAAAAGCGATTCTTTATCCCTGTGTCCCTGAGCGTACGCATGGTCTCGCAGGGACAGGTCAGGAATCCCGGCAACGAGGTAATCGATCAACTCATCCTCGTCCATATGCAAACGATTTGCCAAAATTACTTTCGCGTGAAAGTACTCACTGAACGATTCCTCACGCCTCCAACCACGCTCCAGGAATCTGTCCCTCATCACCATTTTACTTGTGCGCATGTGAAACATGCGGCTCAACTCGTCGAGTAAATCGTCGACCGCCATATACAGATATTCTTCTCGCGAATGGAACCACTCCATTGCTTTTCCCTTCAAGCGTTGAACTATGATTGCCTTCACCCAATCCTCGGACAGATGATACGTACTTCGCAAATACCGAACCTTGCCTGCCCAGACCTCGTACAGCTCACTGCTTCCGTCGAAAAAACCCAGCATATCAGCGAATGCTGACATCTTAAGATGTGGTGCCACTGCCGACGGAAGTCCTGGCGAAGCCGATGCTTCGACTGCTGGTCCTCTTTCCACCGCTTCCACAGTACGATTTACATTCGAACTTTGTAATCGTAAAAGCTCGATCTCACGACGAGCAATCTCCAACTCTCTGACCAGAAGTGCTGTCTCTCTGCGAGACACCTCACAATCACGCTCCCTGGCCGCCATTTCACTCGCGGACCACATTGGCGCATTCGCCTGGAGAACCGACTCGTCCGCGCGAGGTACGGTAGCACTCGCGACAGGCGATTTCATCCACTCACCCGCTGGATCGGCTTCCATTAATCGGCTGATTAATTCGGCTTTCAACCCCGCGGTGTTCAAGTCTAAACTACGCAATTTTTCTTTTAACTCCGCCACTGAAAAGTCACTTGCACTTCTGCCCGTAGGACCCATCTTACTGGATCTTTCTATGTATACACGTCTCACTACCCGTAGACACAACGCACAATACACACACGGCTTGCTTACTCAATCCCGGACGAGCCCCCAATTGTAGAAGTTATTTTTAAGTAAACTTCTTTACCAATGACAATGGAACACAAATCAGGGTAATGAGACTTCTCTTTCCTTGTATTACTAAGTATTTTATTAGTATAAACGGTCGTCGCACGACACTCTCTCAAACAATATTCTCTTCGGCTTCGCAAGCACTTGTATCCCCTTTCGCAACCAAAACTATTCTCTCTCGCGCACGCATCAGCCACTCCATATATTCTTCCACTCACAGTTTCCCTTTCATTCTATCTCTCATTTGCTCTCACTCATTTAGGACTCACACCGACACACACACCCTTGCCACGTGTCACAGTTCGACCACGGGTCACCCTGCACCAAACACTCCACGTGCATTCCCCGAAACCATTCACTCTTTCCTCAAGCTAAACATTCACTCGATCCACGTTTGACATTTCTACTAACACTCTTCATTCACACCATTCTTATCTTACGACTGCCTCGACAAACCTCGAGACAGTACTATAAACTAAAAGGCGCCAACAAACCTGGCCCTATACGCTAACCTACATATCCTAAAATATACCAATACCACACTATCGTTCTGCATCGGCAACAGCTAAAGATACAGTTCCCAGGCGTCGCAATAGTCCTTATTGAAAATTCACTCATAGAGCTTGGAAAACGCGATATTCGACATTTCCAATCGTTCTGCATCGACAACAGCTAGAGATTCAGTTCCCACGCGTCGCAATAGCCCTTCTTATTGAAAATTCACACGTTGAGCTTGGAAACCTCGATATTCGACATCTCCAATCGACCTGCATCGACAACAGCTAATGTGTCAGTTCCCAGGCGTCGCAATAGTCCTTATTGAAAATTCACTCGTGGAGCTTGGAAAACGCGATATGCGACATTTCCAATCGATCTGCATCGACAACAGCTAAGATTCAGTTCCCAGGCGACGCAATAGTCCTTATTATCAAAAATACACCCGTATAGCATGGAAAATGCGATATTCGACATTTCCTATCGTTCTGCATCGACAACAGCTAAAGATACAGTTCCCAGGCGTCGCAATAGTCCTTATTGAAAATTCACTCATAGAGCTTGGAAAACGCGATATTCGACATTTCCAATCGTTCTGCATCGACAACAGCTAAAGATTCAGTTCCCAGGCGCCGCAATAACCCTTCTTATTGAAAATTCACTCGTTGAGCTTGGAAACCTCGATATTCGACATCTCCAATCGACCTGCATCGACAACAGCTAGTGATACAGTGGATCTGCATCGACAACAGCTTAAGATTCAGTCGTTCTGCATCGACAACAGCTAAAGATTCAGTTCCGAGGCGTCGCAATAGTCTTTATTATCAAAAATACACCCGTATAGCATGGAAAATGCGATATTCGACATTTCCAACGGATCTGCATCGACAACAGCTTAAGATTCAGTTCCCAGGCGACGCAATAGTCCATATTATCAAAAATACACCCGTATAGCATGGAAAATGCGATATTCGACATTTCCTATCGTTCTGCATCGACAACAGCTAAAGATACAGTTCCCAGGCGTCGCAATAGTCCTTATTGAAAATTCACTCATAGAGCTTGGAAAACGCGATATTCGACATTTCCAATCGTTCTGCATCGACAACAGCTAAAGATTCAGTTCCGAGGCGTCGCAATAGTCCTTCTTATTGAAAATTCGCTCGTAGAGCTTGAATAACGCGATATTCGACATTTCCAATCGAACTGCATCGACAACAGCCAAAGATACAGTTCCCAGGCGTCGCAATAGTCCTTATTGAGAATTCACTCATAGAGCTTGGAAAACGCGATATTCGACATTTCCAATCGATCTGCAACAACAACAGCTAAAGATTCAGTTCCCAGGTGTCGCAATAGTGTTATTGAAAATTCACTCGTACAGCTTGGCAAACGCGATATTCGACATTTCCAATCGATCTGCATCAACAACAGCTACAGATTCAGTTCGCAGGCGTCGCAATAGTGACTATTGAAAATTCACTCGTACAGCTTGGAAAACGCGATATTCGACATTTCCAATCGATCTGCATCAACAACAGCTACAGATTCAGCTCCCAGGCGTCGCAATAGTGATTATTGAAAATTCACTCGTACAGCTTGGAAAACGCGATATTCGACATTTCCAATCGATCTGCATCGACAACAGCTAAAGATTCAGTTCCCAGGCGTCGCAATAGTCCTTCTTAATAATAATAATAATAATATATTTTTTATTAATCAACGGGCTAGAGAACCCTTTAGTATACAGGGGATTGTGTCACATAGAGAATAATAGTATAATAAACAATATAAGGTAAAAGAATTACAGAGAAGAGTAACAAAAGAAATAGGATAAGATAATAATAAAGTAAAACAAAAATAATAGAGTAGAACAAAATTTCAGAGAAGAATGACGATTGAGACGATTAGAAATAAGGTAAGATACAGTAGGATAGAGCAAATGTAATAAGATAACATAAAATAAAATAAAGTAGGGTAAAATAAAATAAAATATAATATGATAAAATAAAAATAGAATGAAGTGAAATGGGATAGGTCTTGATGGAAGATAGTTCTTGATTCCTAAAAGCGGAAGAATTAATAACTGTTTACGATTTATAATTTACGGCGATTAAAACGGATTGCTTGAACGATGTGAAGGAAGACCCGAAAAAATTGAGGCAATTGCAAAATTTGTTCGCGTTGGTGCATAAGCGATTGAAGCAATTAAATTTCCCATAGAGAGTTCGGTGAGTGTTCGTGTAGAATAATGTATGCGTCCTAGATTGAAAGGTGGGAACGTGGAATTGTAGTTCGGAAAGAATGTCGGGGCAGGAAATCATCTGGTTAGTAAGTTTGTAAATACATAATAGGTCGGCTGTAAGACGTCGTTTCTGGAGGGTTAATAACCTGAAGCGAGACAGATAAGGTTCGTAGTTATGGCAGAGAGGAGACATTGGTATTTCGGTGAAGCGGGAGGCAAGCCTGAGGAATTTGTGTTGAACACGTTCCAATAAATCTATACGATTCTTGTAGTAGGGAGACCAAATGATGGAGCCGTATTCTAATCGGGGTCGGACCAAGGAGCAGTATAGTGTAAGTAGGGTGGAGGCATTGGAGAAATACTTAGAGGAACGGAACATAAAGCCTAGAGTATTGAGACAGGAGGTGGACACATTGTTGAAATGTGTCGAGAAAGACAGGTCACTGGACATGGTGATACCTAAGTCACGGATATGATGAACGTCGGATAGCCGGACACCATCGATACAGTAGGGATGAACAAACAGTCTAAGTCTGCGAGAAAAACGAATTG
This sequence comes from Nomada ferruginata, assembly GCA_963583965.1. Lineage (NCBI taxonomy): Eukaryota > Metazoa > Arthropoda > Insecta > Hymenoptera > Apidae > Nomada > Nomada ferruginata. Next base: position 6,192,101 of record OY757218.1, read on the forward strand.
TGTTGCACTTGGATGTATTGAAATTGAGGTTATTCGCGTGGCACCACGTTAATAATCTATTGAGGTCGGATTGCAAGAGGAGAGAGTCCTCCAATCCCATTACTGGACGGAAGAGCTTCAAGTCATCTGCATAGAGAAGAAATCTGCAATGATGGATAGCTTGAGAAATATCATTAATGTATAGAATAAAAAGTAGGGGTCCGAGGTGAGAGCCTTGTGGAACTCCGGAGGGAGCCAGAATTTTTTTAGAGAAAGACTGGTTAAATTTGACTACCTGGTATCTGCCAGTGATAAAGCTCGAGATCCATGCCAGCAAAGTGCCATGGAAGCCAAGAGCGTGCAATTTGACTAAAAGAATTGGGTGGCTTACTGAGTCGAATGCTTTGCTTAGATCGGTGTAAACCGCATCAACTTGCAGGCCGTTCTCCACGCAGGAAGAGAGGTAATTGTGGAATGATAAAAGATTGGTGGTGGTGGAGCGACCGGGTACAAAACCATGCTGCTCGTTAATAATTAAATTTTTGCACAGGAAGGATAGGCTACTTGTTACCAGACTGTCGAGTAGCTTAGGCATTACATTTTGTTTGCTAATAGGTCTATAAGAGGAAGTACAGGTCTTATCACCACCTTTATAGATAGGCGAAATGATACAGGTTTTCCACGACGAGGGAAACGAGCCAGACAGTAAGGATTTATTGAAAAGGATCCAGAGGATACGAGAGAGTAAGAATTTGCAATTTCTGAAAAAGATCGGAGGGATACCATCACTGCCAGCTCCACTGTTCAGATCGAGAGTGTCAATACCCTTAAATACGTCACCAATACTGATATAGAGAGAAGAAACATCGACCGAGTGTTCAACTTTAAAATTGCAAGGAGTATTGGTGTCGTAAGAATATACTGAGCTGAAATAATCAGCAAGGGTATCGGCGATAGTTTGTTCAGTGGAGGCTGTATGGTCATTAAAAGACATGGAACGAGGAAAAGGAGATTCATCCTTTAGGGATCGAATGAAGTTCCAAAATGATTTAGGTTTATTTCGAAGAGATAACTCAGACTTAGCAACATGTGTGGCCCAGCAACGACGGGACAGGGTACAGCATTTAGACCTGAGACTGGAAAACACGAGGTAATCAGGATAGCAGTTTGTTAATTTGTAGCGGCGGTGAGCCGCTTTCTTTTTAGCAATGAGGGAGATAAGTTTTCGAGAAAACCAAATCGGGTGTGAGGAGGTAGAGATAGGGTGGAGTGGAACACATGCATCTATGACATAATTTAGGTGATGATAGAGAAGGTTAACGGCAGAATCGATAGGTAAAGGAGAAAGGAGAGAGTCCCAGTCAAATTGGGCAAGGTAGCTATTAATCATACTATAATCAGCAGCTCTGAAATTCGGTGTAGATGAGGTACGACAGGGGGAAGGTGCTCTCGACAGGTTTGGAATAGAAAAAGAGATAGCAGGATGGTAGGAATCTTCTGAAACATATGGCTCGGGAGCATGAGAAGTGGAAATGCCTGCAACGGTTGAGAAAACCAAATCCAGTAACGAGTTGTGTGAATTAATGATATTATTGAATTGAGTAATATTTAAATAGTTAAAGTACTCACCGACAATTGCATTGGGTGAGTAGGAATTAAGTGGAAAAGTGGAGTTGGCACGCCCAGTGAAATTCGGTATATTATAGTCACCGGCAATTACCATGGGAGTGTTGGGCAAAAACGAGCATACTTCCTCGACCGTTTGGCAATGTTGTTCATAGTGGGAGCCCGGAGCCGCGGGGGGAATATAAAACGCCCCGATAATAACACTGATGTGGTCTATATGCACCTCTACGAACAATTGCTCGACAGATTTTACGGATAATTCAATACAACGACTAAAGTAAGAGTTTCTAACAGCAATTAGTACACCTCCACCTCTGGAAAGTGCACTAGTATGGGCATTTCTGTCAGATCGGTAAATGTTGTAATTGTAAAGACCTAATTCCGGATTCAAAATGCCATGGTGTAGCCAAGTTTCGGTGAAAATAATTATATCATAAGTTCTTGCAGTGGATGCAGTAGAACAGCGTAAGTCACATAACTTGGTGCGTAGACCTCGAACATTTTGGTAGTATACTAAAGGGTTAATTAGTTTTTTTGTCGCGGTTGAAGAGAGACAGCTACAATCTTAGGTACACCGTTTACATAACGAATGGTTTTGTCTGTTATGCCTGAGTCGATGAGTAACTTCAGCTCTCCCCTTAGATTCTGTAGATGGAGGCGCTGATTCGGAGTTGAGTCCTGATAGATCCTTGCGGGGCCGTTGTAACGGTTTTTGTTGCGAAGAATCGTTAGGGCATCTGACTTCGTCCATAGAGTGACACGGATTAGTCGGTGACGATCGCTCTGCTGCTTTTTGCCAATCCTACTAACCCTGATGGTGGAGTAGTCGCCAGGGCATAGGCTGTTGAAAATGCTACGAATCCGCTCTAGGTCTTGGGAATGGTTTGGTTGTGGTTGTTCCTCGATGTTGCTCACAATAATATTCCGTGAGCGAGATTCACGATCAGCAAGCTCCTCCAGGATCGATTCTTCTGAGAGAGAGTGATTGGGGAGTTGATGATGAGATTTCAGCTGCAATTGGCAAAGCCTTTCGGTCAGAGAGGAGACGTCGTGAGTTAGTTTATCGATGTCCTCCTTGTATAGGTCCTTCAACTCTCTAATCTCAGCACGAAGCGATTCGACTTGAGTAAGGAATAGGTTCTGAATCCGTGCGAATAGCTGATCGTCTTCGAGTGGGTCAGAACGACTTGCCTGCGATAAAACCGAGCAGTCGAGTAACTGACCGTTTGAAGCCAGATGGTTTGATCTTCTTATTGAAAATTCGCTCGTAGAGCTTGAAAAACGCGATATTCGACATTTCCAATCGATCTGCATCGACAACAGCTAAAGATTCAGTTCCCAGGCGTCGCAATAGCCCTTCTTATTGAAAATTCACTCGTTGAGCTTGGAAACCTCGATATTCGACATCTCCAATCGACCTGCATCGACAACAGCTAGTGATACAGTTCCCAGGCGTCGCAATAGTCTTTATTATCAAAAATACACCCGTATAGCATGGAAAATGCGATATTCGACATTTCGAATCGTTCTGCATCGACAACAGCTGAAGATTCAGTTCCGAGGCGTCGCAATAGTCCTTCTTATTGAAAATTCGCTCGTAGAGCTTGAATAACGCGATATTCGACATTTCCAATCGAACTGCATCGACAACAGCCAAAGATACAGTTCCCAGGCGTCGCAATAGTGATTATTGAAAATCCACTCGTACAGCTTGGAAAACGCGATATTCGACATTTCCAATCGATCTGCATCATCAACAGCTAAAGATTCAGTTCCCTGGCGACGCAATAGCCCCTCTTATTGAAAATTCACTCGTTGAGCTTGGAAACCTCGATATTCGACATCTCCAATCGACCTGCATCGACAACAGCTAGTGATACAGTGGATCTGCATCGACAACAGCTTAAGATTCAGTCGTTCTGCATCGACAACAGCTAAAGATTCAGTTCCGAGGCGTCGCAATAGTCCTTCTTATTGAAAATTCGCTCGTAGAGCTTGAAAAACGCGATATTCGACATTTCCAATCGAACTGCATCGACAACAGCCAAAGATACAGTTCCCAGGCGGCGCAATAGTCCTTATTGAAAATTCACTCATAGAGCTTGGAAAACGCGATATTCGACATTTCCAACCGATCTGCATCATCAACAGCTAAAGATTCAGTTCCCAGGCGTCGCAATAGTCCTTCTTATTGAAAATTGGCTCGTAGAGCTTGAAAAACGCGATATTCGACATTTCCAATCGAACTGCATCGACAAGAGCCAAAGATACAGTTCCCAGGCGTCGCAATAGTCTTCATTATCAAAAATACACCCGTATAGCATGGAAAATGCGATATTCGACATTTCCAATCGATCTGCATCAACAACAGCTAAAGAATCAGTTCCCAGGCGTCGCAATAGTGATTATTGAAAATTCACTCGTACAGCTTGGAAAACGCGATATTCGACATTTCCAATCGATCTGCATCGACAACAGCTAAAGATTCAGTTCCCAGGCGTCGCAATAACCCTTCTTATTGAAAATTCACTCGTTGAGCTTGGAAACCTCGATATTCGACATCTCCAATCGACCTGCATCGACAACAGCTAATGTGTCAGTTCCCAGGCGTCGCAATAGTCCTTATTGAAAATTCACTCGTAGAGCTTGGAAAACGCGATATTCGACACTTCCAATCGATCTGCATCGACAACAGCTTAAGATTCAGTTCCCAGGCGACGCAATAGTCCTTATTATCAAAAATACACCCGTATAGAATGGAAAATGCGATATTCGACATTTCCAATCGTTCTGCATCGACAACAGCTAAAGATTCAGTTCCCAGGCGTCGCAATAACCCTTCTTATTGAAAATTCACTCGTTGAGCTTGGAAACCTCGATATTCGACATCTCCAATCGACCTGCATCGACAACAGCTAATGTGTCAGTTCCCAGGCGTCGCAATAGTCCTTATTGAAAATTCACTCGTAGAGCTTGGAAAACGCGATATTCGACACTTCCAATCGATCTGCATCGACAACAGCTTAAGATTCAGTTCCCAGGCGACGCAATAGTCCTTATTATCAAAAATACACCCGTATAGAATGGAAAATGCGATATTCGACATTTCCAATCGATCTGCATCATCAACAGCTAAAGATTCAGTTCCCTGGCGTCGCAATAGCCCTTCTTATTGAAAATTCACTCGTTGAGCTTGGAAACCTCGATATTCGACATCTCCAATCGACCTGCATCGACAACAGCTAGTGATACAGTGGATCTGCATCGACAACAGCTTAAGATTCAGTCGTTCTGCATCGACAACAGCTAAAGATTCAGTTCCGAGGCGTCGCAATAGCCCTTCTTATTGAAAATTCGCTCGTAGAGCTTGAATAACGCGATATTCGACATTTCCAATCGAACTGCATCGACAACAGCCAAAGATTCAGTTCCCAGGCGTCGCAATAGTGTTATTGAAAATTCACTCGTACAGCTTGGCAAACGCGATATTCGACATTTCCAATCGATCTGCATCAACAACAGCTACAGATTCAGTTCCCAGGCGTCGCAATAGTGATTATTGAAAATTCACTCGTACAGCTTGGAAAACGCGATATTCGACATTTCCAATCGATCTGCATCGACAACAGCTAAAGATTCAGTTCCCAGGCGTCGCAATAGTGATTATTGAAAATCCACTCGTACAGCTTGGAAAACGCGATATTCGACATTTCCAATCGATCTGCATCATCAACAGCTAAAGATTCAGATCCCTGGCGTCGCAATAGCCCTTCTTATTGAAAATTTACTCGTTGAGCTTGGAAACCTCGATATTCGACATCTCCAATCGACCTGCATCGACAACAGCTAGTGATACAGTTCCCAGGCGTCGCAATAGTCTTTATTATCAAAAATACACCCGTATAGCATGGAAAATGCGATATTCGACATTTCGAATCGTTCTGCATCGACAACAGCTGAAGATTCAGTTCCGAGGCGTCGCAATAGTCCTTCTTATTGAAAATTCGCTCGTAGAGCTTGAATAACGCGATATTCGACATTTCCAATCGAACTGCATCGACAACAGCCAAAGATACAGTTCCCAGGCGTCGCAATAGTGATTATTGAAAATCCACTCGTACAGCTTGGAAAACGCGATATTCGACATTTCCAATCGATCTGCATCATCAACAGCTAAAGATTCAGTTCCCTGGCGTCGCAATAGCCCTTCTTATTGAAAATTCACTCGTTGAGCTTGGAAACCTCGATATTCGACATCTCCAATCGACCTGCATCGACAACAGCTAGTGATACAGTTCCCAGGCGTCGCAATAGTCTTTATTATCAAAAATACACCCGTATAGCATGGAAAATGCGATATTCGACATTTCGAATCGTTCTGCATCGACAACATCTGAAGATTCAGTTCCGAGGCGTCGCAATAGTCCTTCTTATTGAAAATTCGCTCGTAGAGCTTGAATAACGCGATATTCGACATTTCCAATCGAACTGCATCGACAACAGCCAAAGATACAGTTCCCAGGCGTCGCAATAGTCCTTATTGAAAATTCACTCATAGAGCTTGGAAAACGCGATATTCGACATTTCCAACCGATCTGCATCATCAACAGCTAAAGATTCAGTTCCCAGGCGTCGCAATAGTCCTTCTTATTGAAAATTCGCTCGTAGAGCTTGAAAAACGCGATATTCGACATTTCCAATCGAACTGCATCGACAAGAGCCAAAGATACAGTTCCCAGGCGTCGCAATAGTCTTCATTATCAAAAATACACCCGTATAGCATGGAAAATGCGATATTCGACATTTCCAATCGATCTGCATCAACAACAGCTAAAGAATCAGTTCCCAGGCGTCGCAATAGTGATTATTGAAAATTCACTCGTACAGCTTGGAAAACGCGATATTCGACATTTCCAATCGATCTGCATCGACAACAGCTAAAGATTCAGTTCCCAGGCGTCGCAATAACCCTTCTTATTGCAAATTCACTCGTTGAGCTTGGAAACCTCGATATTCGACATCTCCAATCGACCTGCATCGACAACAGCTAATGTGTCAGTTCCCAGGCGTCGCAATAGTCCTTATTGAAAATTCACTCGTAGAGCTTGGAAAACGCGATATTCGACATTTCCAATCGATCTGCATCATCAACAGCTAAAGATTCAGTTCCCTGGCGTCGCAATAGCCCTTCTTATTGAAAATTCACTCGTTGAGCTTGGAAACCTCGATATTCGACATCTCCAATCGACCTGCATCGACAACAGCTAGTGATACAGTGGATCTGCATCGATAACAGCTTAAGATTCAGTCGTTCTGCATCGACAACAGCTAAAGATTCAGTTCCGAGGCGTCGCAATAGTCCTTCTTATTGAAAATTCGCTCGTAGAGCTTGAATAACGCGATATTCGACATTTCCAATCGAACTGCATCGACAACAGCCAAAGATTCAGTTCCCAGGCGTCGCAATAGTGTTATTGAAAATTCACTCGTACAGCATGGCAAACGCGATATTCGACATTTCCAATCGATCTGCATCAACAACAGCTACAGATTCAGTTCCCAGGCGTCGCAATAGTGATTATTGAAAATTCACTCGTACAGCTTGGAAAACGCGATATTCGACATTTCCAATCGATCTGCATCGACAACAGCTAAAGATTCAGTTCCCAGGCGTCACAATAGTCCTTCTTATTGAAAATTCGCTCGTAGAGCTTGAAAAACGCGATATTCGACATTTCCAATCGAACTGCATCGACAAGAGCCAAAGATACAGTTCCCAGGCGTCGCAATAGTCTTCATTACCAAAAATACACCCGTATAGCATGGAAAATGCGATATTCGACATTTCCAATCGATCTGCATCAACAACAGCTAAAGAATCAGTTCCCAGGCGTCGCAATAGTGATTATTGAAAATTCACTCGTACAGCTTGGAAAACGCGATATTCGACATTTCCAATCGATCTGCATCGACAACAGCTAAAGATTCAGTTCCCAGGCGTCGCAATAACCCTTCTTATTGCAAATTCACTCGTTGAGCTTGGAAACCTCGATATTCGACATCTCCAATCGACCTGCATCGACAACAGCTAATGTGTCAGTTCCCAGGCGTCGCAATAGTCCTTATTGAAAATTCACTCGTAGAGCTTGGAAAACGCGATATTCGACACTTCCAATCGATCTGCATCGACAACAGCTTAAGATTCAGTTCCCAGGCGACGCAATAGTCCTTATTATCAAAAATACACCCGTATAGAATGGAAAATGCGATATTCGACATTTCCAATCGTTCTGCATCGACAACAGCTAAAGATTCAGTTCCCAGGCGTCGCAATAACCCTTCTTATTGAAAATTCACTCGTTGAGCTTGGAAACCTCGATATTCGACATCTCCAATCGACCTGCATCGACAACAGCTAATGTGTCAGTTCCCAGGCGTCGCAATAGTCCTTATTGAAAATTCACTCGTAGAGCTTGGAAAACGCGATATTCGACATTTCCAATCGATCTGCATCATCAACAGCTAAAGGTTCAGTTCCCTGGCGTCGCAATAGCCCTTCTTATTGAAAATTCACTCGTTGAGCTTGGAAACCTCGATATTCGACATCTCCAATCGACCTGCATCGACAACAGCTAGTGATACAGTGGATCTGCATCGATAACAGCTTAAGATTCAGTCGTTCTGCATCGACAACAGCTAAAGATTCAGTTCCGAGGCGTCGCAATAGTCCTTCTTATTGAAAATTCGCTCGTAGAGCTTGAATAACGCGATATTCGACATTTCCAATCGAACTGCATCGACAACAGCCAAAGATTCAGTTCCCAGGCGTCGCAATAGTGTTATTGAAAATTCACTCGTACAGCATGGCAATCGCGATATTCGACATTTCCAATCGATCTGCATCAACAACAGCTACAGATTCAGTTCCCAGGCGTCGCAATAGTGATTATTGAAAATTCACTCGTACAGCTTGGAAAACGCGATATTCGACATTTCCAATCGATCTGCATCGACAACAGCTAAAGATTCAGTTCCCAGGCGTCACAATAGTCCTTCTTATTGAAAATTCGCTCTAGAGCTTGAAAAACGCGATATTCGACATTTCCAATCGATCTGCATCGACAACAGCTAAAGATTCAGTTCCCAGGCGTCGCAATAGCCCTTCTTATTGAAAATTCACTCGTTGACCTTGGAAACCTCGATATTCGACATCTCCAATCGACCTGCATCGACAACAGCTAGTGATACAGTTCCCAGGCGTCGCAATAGTCTTTATTATCAAAAATACACCCGTATAGCATGGAAAATGCGATATTCGACATTTCCAATCGTTCTGCATCGACAACAGCTAAAGATTCAGTTCCGAGGCGTCGCAATAGTCCTTATTGAGAATTCACTCATAGAGCTTGGAAAACGCGATATTCGACATTTCCAATCGATCTGCAACAACAACAGCTAAAGATTCAGTTCCCAGGTGTCGCAATAGTGTTATTGAAAATTCACTCGTACAGCTTGGCAAACGCGATATTCGACATTTCCAATCGATCTGCATCAACAACAGCTACAGATTCAGTTCCCAGGCGTCGCAATAGTCCTTCTTATTGAAAATTCGCTCGTAGAGCTTGAATAACGCGATATTCGACATTTCCAATCGAACTGCATCGACAACAGCCAAAGATACAGTTCCCAGGCGTCGCAATAGTCCTTATTGAGAATTCACTCATAGAGCTTGGAAAACGCGATATTCGACATTTCCAATCGATCTGCAACAACAACAGCTAAAGATTCAGTTCCCAGGCGTCGCAATAGCCCTTCTTATTGAAAATTCACTCGTTGAGCTTGGAAACCTCGATATTCGACATCTCCAATCGACCTGCATCGACAACAGCTAGTGATACAGTTCCCAGGCGTCGCAATAGTCTTTATTATCAAAAATACACCCGTATAGCATGGAAAATGCGATATTCGACATTTCGAATCGTTCTGCATCGACAACAGCTGAAGATTCAGTTCCGAGGCGTCGCAATAGTCCTTCTTATTGAAAATTCGCTCGTAGAGCTTGAATAACGCGATATTCGACATTTCCAATCGAACTGCATCGACAACAGCCAAAGATACAGTTCCCAGGCGTCGCAATAGTGATTATTGAAAATCCACTCGTACAGCTTGGAAAACGCGATATTCGACATTTCCAATCGATCTGCATCATCAACAGCCAAAGATTCAGTTCCCTGGCGTCGCAATAGCCCTTCTTATTGAAAATTTACTCGTTGAGCTTGGAAACCTCGATATTCGACATCTCCAATCGACCTGCATCGACAACAGCTAGTGATACAGTGGATCTGCATCGACAACAGCTTAAGATTCAGTCGTTCTGCATCGACAACAGCTAAAGATTCAGTTCCGAGGCGTCGCAATAGTCATTCTTATTGAAAATTCGCTCGTAGAGCTTGAAAAACGCGATATTCGACATTTCCAATCGAACTGCATCGACAACAGCCAAAGATACAGTTCCCAGGCGTCGCAATAGTCCTTATTGAAAATTCACTCATAGAGCTTGGAAAACGCGATATTCGACATTTCCAATTGATCTGCATCAACAACAGCTAAAGATTCAGTTCCCAGGCGTCGCAATAGTGATTATTGAAAATTCACTCGTACAGCTTGGAAAACGCGATATTCGACATTTCCAATCGATCTGCATCGACAACAGCTAAAGATTCAGTTCCCAGGCGTCGCAATAACCCTTCTTATTGAAAATTCACTCGTTGAGCTTGGAAACCTCGATATTCGACATCTCCAATCGACCTGCATCGACAACAGCTAATGTGTCAGTTCCCAGGCGTCGCAATGGTCCTTATTGAAAATTCACTCGTAGAGCTTGGAAAACGCGATATTCGACACTTCCAATCGATCTGCATCGACAACAGCTTAAGATTCAGTTCCCAGGCGACGCAATAGTCCTTATTATCAAAAATACACCCGTATAGAATGGAAAATGCGATATTCGACATTTCCAATCGATCTGCATCATCAACAGCTAAAGATTCAGTTCCCTGGCGTCGCAATAGCCCTTCTTATTGAAAATTCACTCGTTGAGCTTGGAAACCTCGATATTCGACATCTCCAATCGACCTGCATCGACAACAGCTAGTGATACAGTGGATCTGCATCGACAACAGCTTAAGATTCAGTCGTTCTGCATCGACAACAGCTAAAGATTCAGTTCCGAGGCGTCGCAATAGTCCTTCTTCTTGAAAATTCGCTCGTAGAGCTTGAATAACGCGATATTCGACATTTCCAATCGAACTGCATCGACAACAGCCAAAGATTCAGTTCCCAGGCGTCGCAATAGTGTTATTGAAAATTCACTCGTACAGCTTGGCAAACGCGATATTCGACATTTCCAATCGATCTGCATCAACAACAGCTACAGATTCAGTTCCCAGGCGTCGCAATAGTGATTATTGAAAATTCACTCGTACAGCTTGGAAAACGCGATATTCGACATTTCCAATCGAACTGCATCGACAAGAGCCAAAGATACAGTTCCCAGGCGTCGCAATAGTCTTCATTATCAAAAATACACCCGTATAGCATGGAAAATGCGATATTCGACATTTCCAATCGTTCTGCATCGACAACAGCTAAAGCTTCAGTTCCGAGGCGTCGCAATAGTCCTTCTTATTGAAAATTCGCTCGTAGAGCTTGAATAACGCGATATTCGACATTTCCAATCGAACTGCATCGACAACAGCCAAAGATACAGTTCCCAGGCGTCGGAATAGTGATTATTGAAAATTCACTCGTACAGCTTGGCAAACGCGATATTCGACATTTCCAATCGATCTGCATCAACAACAGCTAAAGATTCAGTTCCCAGGCGTCGCAATAGTGATTATTGAAAATTCACTCGTACAGCTTGGAAAACGCGATATTCGACATTTCCAATCGATCTGCATCGACAACAGCTAAAGATTCAGTTCCCAGGCGTCGCAATAACCCTTCTTATTGAAAATTCACTCGTTGAGCTTGGAAACCTCGATATTCGACATCTCCAATCGACCTGCATCGACAACAGCTAATGTGTCAGTTCCCAGGCGTCGCAATAGTCCTTATTGAAAATTCACTCGTAGAGCTTGGAAAACGCGATATTCGACACTTCCAATCGATCTGCATCGACAACAGCTTAAGATTCAGTTCCCAGGCGACGCAATAGTCCTTATTATCAAAAATACACCCGTATAGAATGGAAAATGCGATATTCGACATTTCCAATCGTTCTGCATCGACAACAGCTAAAGATTCAGTTCCCAGGCGTCGCAATAACCCTTCTTATTGAAAATTCACTCGTTGAGCTTGGAAACCTCGATATTCGACATCTCCAATCGACCTGCATCGACAACAGCTAATGTGTCAGTTCCCAGGCGTCGCAATAGTCCTTATTGAAAATTCACTCGTAGAGCTTGGAAAACGCGATATTCGACACTTCCAATCGATCTGCATCGACAACAGCTTAAGATTCAGTTCCCAGGCGACGCAATAGTCCTTATTATCAAAAATACACCCGTATAGAATGGAAAATGCGATATTCGACATTTCCAATCGATCTGCATCATCAACAGCTAAAGATTCAGTTCCCTGGCGTCGCAATAGCCCTTCTTATTGAAAATTCACTCGTTGAGCTTGGAAACCTCGATATTCGACATCTCCAATCGACCTGCATCGACAACAGCTAGTGATACAGTGGATCTGCATCGACAACAGCTTAAGATTCAGTCGTTCTGCATCGACAACAGCTAAAGATTCAGTTCCGAGGTGTCGCAATAGTCCTTCTTATTGAAAATTCGCTCGTAGAGCTTGAATAACGCGATATTCGACATTTCCAATCGAACTGCATCGACAACAGCCAAAGATACAGTTCCCAGGCGTCGCAATAGTGATTATTGAAAATCCACTCGTACAGCTTGGAAAACGCGATATTCGACATTTCCAATCGATCTGCATCATCAACAGCTAAAGATTCAGTTCCCTGGCGTCGCAATAGCCCTTCTTATTGAAAATTCACTCGTTGAGCTTGGAAACCTCGATATTCGACATCTCCAATCGACCTGCATCGACAACAGCTAGTGATACAGTGGATCTGCATCGACAACAGCTTAAGATTCAGTCGTTCTGCATCGACAACAGCTAAAGATTCAGTTCCGAGGTGTCGCAATAGTCCTTCTTATTGAAAATTCGCTCGTAGAGCTTGAATAACGCGATATTCGACATTTCCAATCGAACTGCATCGACAACAGCCAAAGATACAGTTCCCAGGCGTCGCAATAGTGATTATTGAAAATCCACTCGTACAGCTTGGAAAACGCGATATTCGACATTTCCAATCGATCTGCATCATCAACAGCTAAAGATTCAGTTCCCTGGCGTCGCAATAGCCCTTCTTATTGAAAATTCACTCGTTGAGCTTGGAAACCTCGATATTCGACATCTCTAATCGACCTGCATCGACAACAGCTAGTGATACAGTGGATCTGCATCGACAACAGCTTAAGATTCAGTCGTTCTGCATCGACAACAGCTAAAGATTCAGTTCCGAGGCGTCGCAATAGTCCTTCTTCTTGAAAATTCGCTCGTAGAGCTTGAATAACGCGATATTCGACATTTCCAATCGAACTGCATCGACAACAGCCAAAGATTCAGTTCCCAGGCGTCGCAATAGTGTTATTGAAAATTCACTCGTACAGCTTGGCAAACGCGATATTCGACATTTCCAATCGATCTGCATCAACAACAGCTACAGATTCAGTTCCCAGGCGTCGCAATAGTGATTATTGAAAATTCACTCGTACAGCTTGGAAAACGCGATATTCGACATTTCCAATCGAACTGCATCGACAAGAGCCAAAGATACAGTTCCCAGGCGTCGCAATAGTCTTCATTATCAAAAATACACCCGTATAGCATGGAAAATGCGATATTCGACATTTCCAATCGTTCTGCATCGACAACAGCTAAAGCTTCTGTTCCGAGGCGTCGCAATAGTCCTTCTTATTGAAAATTCGCTCGTAGAGCTTGAATAACGCGATATTCGACATTTCCAATCGAACTGCATCGACAACAGCTAAAGATTCAGTTCCCAGGCGTCGCAATAACCCTTCTTATTGAAAATTCACTCGTTGAGCTTGGAAACCTCGATATTCGACATCTCCAATCGACCTGCATCGACAACAGCTAATGTGTCAGTTCCCAGGCGTCGCAATAGTCCTTATTGAAAATTCACTCGTAGAGCTTGGAAAACGCGATATTCGACACTTCCAATCGATCTGCATCGACAACAGCTTAAGATTCAGTTCCCAGGCGACGCAATAGTCCTTATTATCAAAAATACACCCGTATAGAATGGAAAATGCGATATTCGACATTTCCAATCGATCTGCATCATCAACAGCTAAAGATTCAGTTCCCTGGCGTCGCAATAGCCCTTCTTATTGAAAATTCACTCGTTGAGCTTGGAAACCTCGATATTCGACATCTCCAATCGACCTGCATCGACAACAGCTAGTGATACAGTGGATCTGCATCGACAACAGCTTAAGATTCAGTCGTTCTGCATCGACAACAGCTAAAGATTCAGTTCCGAGGTGTCGCAATAGTCCTTCTTATTGAAAATTCGCTCGTAGAGCTTGAATAACGCGATTTTCGACATTTCCAATCGAACTGCATCGACAACAGCCAAAGATACAGTTCCCAGGCGTCGCAATAGTGATTATTGAAAATCCACTCGTACAGCTTGGAAAACGCGATATTCGACATTTCCAATCGATCTGCATCATCAACAGCTAAAGATTCAGTTCCCTGGCGTCGCAATAGCCCTTCTTATTGAAAATTCACTCGTTGAGCTTGGAAACCTCGATATTCGACATCTCCAATCGACCTGCATCGACAACAGCTAGTGATACAGTGGATTTGCATCGACAACAGCTTAAGATTCAGTCGTTCTGCATCGACAACAGCTAAAGATTCAGTTCCGAGGCGTCGCAATAGTCCTTCTTATTGAAAATTCGCTCGTAGAGCTTGAAAAACGCGATATTCGACATTTCCAATCGAACTGCATCGACAACAGCCAAAGATACAGTTCCCAGGCGTCGCAATAGTCCTTATTGAAAATTCACTCATAGAGCTTGGAAAACGCGATATTCGACATTTCCAATCGATCTGCATCATCAACAGCTAAAGATTCAGTTCCCAGGCGTCGCAATAGTCCTTCTTATTGAAAATTCGCTCGTAGAGCTTGAAAAACGCGATATTCGACATTTCCAATCGAACTGCATCGACAAGAGCCAAAGATACAGTTCCCAGGCGTCGCAATAGTCTTCATTATCAAAAATACACCCGTATAGCATGGAAAATGCGATATTCGACATTTCCAATCGATCTGCATCAACAACAGCTAAAGATTCGGTTCCCAGGCGTCGCAATAGTGATTATTGAAAATTCACTCGTACAGCTTGGAAAACGCGATATTCGACATTTCCAATCGATCTGCATCGACAACAGCTAAAGATTCAGTTCCCAGGCGTCGCAATAACCCTTCTTATTGAAAATTCACTCGTTGAGCTTGGAAACCTCGATATTCGACATCTCCAATCGACCTGCATCGACAACAGCTAATGTGTCAGTTCCCAGGCGTCGCAATAGTCCTTATTGAAAATTCACTCGTAGAGCTTGGAAAACGCGATATTAAAAAAAAAAAAAAAAAAAAAAAAAAATATTTATTCCGTTAATCTACGGGCTAAAAAACCCTTTAGTATACAATTTGAAAAACACACAGAGTAGTAGAATCGTAAAAGATACAGTAATACAAGATAGCAGAGTAATAAGACAAGATAATACAAAAATAAAAATGATGCGGTTACAGTAGTTACAAGTTAGTTACAGTAGATAGATACGACGATAGAGTACAAGATTGCGAAGTAAAACAGTGCAAGAAAAGTGTAGAAGAGATACAGAAGAAAAATGGATGAACTGTGAAAGACCAACAAATGGAGCAGAAATAAAATGAAATGAAGGATGTAATGTGTAAAATGAGCGAATATGGCATGAACGGAAAAAGAGAAAAGCTAGGTCGAATTACTATTTACAGCAGATTGAACGGAGTGCTTAAAAGCTGTGTAGGGGGTCCCGAAGAAGTGAAGTGAGTTACAGAAACTGTTCGCGTTGGTGCACATATTCGACACTTCCAATCGATCTGCATCGACAACAGCTTAAGATTCAGTTCCCAGGCGACGCAATAGTCCTTATTATCAAAAATACACCCGTATAGAATGGAAAATGCGATATTCGACATTTCCAATCGTTCTGCATCGACAACAGCTAAAGATTCAGTTCCCAGGCGTCGCAATAACCCTTCTTATTGAAAATTCACTCGTTGAGCTTGGAAACCTCGATATTCGACATCTCCAATCGACCTGCATTGACAACAGCTAATGTGTCAGTTCCCAGGCGTCGCAATAGTCCTTATTGAAAATTCACTCGTAGAGCTTGAATAACGCGATATTCGACATTTCCAATCGAACTGCATCGACAACAGCCAAAGATTCAGTTCCCAGGCGTCGCAATAGTGTTATTGAAAATTCACTCGTACAGCTTGGCAAACGCGATATTCGACATTTCCAATCGATCTGCATCAACAACAGCTACAGATTCAGTTCCCAGGCGTCGCAATAGTGATTATTGAAAATTCACTCGTACAGCTTGGAAAACGCGATATTCGACATTTCCAATCGAACTGCATCGACAAGAGCCAAAGATACAGTTCCCAGGCATCGCAATAGTCTTCATTATCAAAAATACACCCGTATAGCATGGAAAATGCGATATTCGACATTTCCAATCGTTCTGCATCGACAACAGCTAAAGCTTCAGTTCCGAGGCGTCGCAATAGTCCTTCTTATTGAAAATTCGCTCGTAGAGCTTGAATAACGCGATATTCGACATTTCCAATCGAACTGCATCGACAACAGCCAAAGATACAGTTCCCAGGCGTCGGAATAGTGATTATTGAAAATTCACTCGTACAGCTTGGCAAACGCGATATTCGACATTTCCAATCGATCTGCATCAACAACAGCTAAAGATTCAGTTCCCAGGCGTCGCAATAGTGATTATTGAAAATTCACTCGTACAGCTTGGAAAACGCGATATTCGACATTTCCAATCGATCTGCATCGACAACAGCTAAAGATTCAGTTCCCAGGCGTCGCAATAACCCTTCTTACTGAAAATTCACTCGTTGAGCTTGGAAACCTCGATATTCGACATCTCCAATCGACCTGCATCGACAACAGCTAATGTGTCAGTTCCCAGGCGTCGCAATAGTCCTTATTGAAAATTCACTCGTAGAGCTTGGAAAACGCGATATTCGACACTTCCAATCGATCTGCATCATCAACAGCTAAAGATTCAGTTCCCTGGCGTCGCAATAGCCCTTCTTATTGAAAATTCACTCGTTGAGCTTGGAAACCTCGATATTCGACATCTCCAATCGACCTGCATCGACAACAGCTAGTGATACAGTGGATCTGCATCGACAACAGCTTAAGATTCAGTCGTTCTGCATCGACAACAGCTAAAGATTCAGTTCCGAGGCGTCGCAATAGTCCTTCTTATTGAAAATTCGCTCGTAGAGCTTGAATAACGCGATATTCGACATTTCCAATCGAACTGCATCGACAACAGCCAAAGATACAGTTCCCAGGCGTCGCAATAGTGATTATTGAAAATCCACTCGTACAGCTTGGAAAACGCGATATTCGACATTTCCAATCGATCTGCATCATCAACAGCTAAAGATTCAGTTCCCTGGCGTCGCAATAGCCCTTCTTATTGAAAATTCACTCGTTGAGCTTGGAAACCTCGATATTCGACATCTCCAATCGACCTGCATCGACAACAGCTAGTGATACAGTGGATCTGCATCGACAACAGCTTAAGATTCAGTCGTTCTGCATCGACAACAGCTAAAGATTCAGTTCCGAGGCGTCGCAATAGTCCTTCTTATTGAAAATTCGCTCGTAGAGCTTGAAAAACGCGATATTCGACATTTCCAATCGAACTGCATCGACAACAGCCAAAGATACAGTTCCCAGGCGTCGCAATAGTCCTTATTGAAAATTCACTCATAGAGCTTGGAAAACGCGATATTCGACATTTCCAATCGATCTGCATCATCAACAGCTAAAGATTCAGTTCGCAGGCGTCGCAATAGTCCTTCTTATTGAAAATTCGCTCGTAGAGCTTGAAAAACGCGATATTCGACATTTCCAATCGAACTGCATCGACAAGAGCCAAAGATACAGTTCCCAGGCGTCGCAATAGTCTTCATTATCAAAAATACACCCGTATAGCATGGAAAATGCGATATTCGACATTTCCAATCGATCTGCATCAACAACAGCTAAAGATACAGTTCCCAGGCGTCAAAATAGTGATTATTGAAAATCCACTCGTACAGCTTGGAAAACGCGATATTCGACATTTCCAATCGATCTGCATCATCAACAGCTAAAGATTCAGTTCCCAGGCGTCGCAATAGTCCTTATTGAAAATTCACTCGTAGAGCTTGGAAAACGCGATATTCGACACTTCCAATCGATCTGCATCGACAACAGCTTAAGATTCAGTTCCCAGGCGACGCAAAAGTCCTTATTATCAAAAATACACCCGTATAGAATGGAAAATGCGATATTCGACATTTCCAATCGATCTGCATCATCAACAGCTAAAGATTCAGTTCCCTGGCGTCGCAATTGCCCTTCTTATTGAAAATTCACTCGTTGAGCTTGGAAACCTCGATATTCGACATCTCCAATCGACCTGCATCGACAACAGCTAGTGATACAGTTCCCAGGCGTCGCAATAGTCTTTATTATCAAAAATACACCCGTATAGCATGGAAAATGAGATATTCCACATTTCCAATCGTTCTGCATCGACAACAGCTAAAGATTCAGTTCCGAGGCGTCGCAATAGTCCTTCTTATTGAAAATTCGCTCGTAGAGCTTGAATAACGCGATATTCGACATTTCCAATCGAACTGCATCGACAACAGCCAAAGATACAGTTCCCAGGCGTCGCAATAGTCCTTATTGAGAATTCACTCATAGAGCTTGGAAAACGCGATATTCGACATTTCCAATCGATCTGCAACAACAACAGCTAAAGATTCAGTTCCCAGGCGTCGCAATAGTGATTATTGAAAATTCACTCGTACAGCTTGGAAAACGCGATATTCGACATTTCCAATCGTTCTGCATCGACAACAGCTAAAGATTCAGTTCCCAGGCGTCGCAATAACCCTTCTTATTGAAAATTCACTCGTTGAGCTTGGAAACCTCGATATTCGACATCTCCAATCGACCTGCATCGACAACAGCTAATGTGTCAGTTCCCAGGCGTCGCAATAGTCCTTATTGAAAATTCACTCGTAGAGCTTGGAAAACGCGATATTCGACACTTCCAATCGATCTGCATCGACAACAGCTTAAGATTCAGTTCCCAGGCGACGCAATAGTCCTTATTATCAAAAATACACCCGTATAGAATGGAAAATGCGATATTCGACATTTCCAATCGATCTGCATCATCAACAGCTAAAGATTCCGTTCCCTGGCGTCGCAATAGCCCTTCTTATTGAAAATTCACTCGTGGAGCTTGGAAACCTCGATATTCGACATCTCCAATCGACCTGCATCGACAACAGCTAGTGATACAGTGGATCTGCATCGACAACAGCTTAAGATTCAGTCGTTCTGCATCGACAACAGCTAAAGATTCAGTTCCGAGGCGTCGCAATAGTCCTTCTTATTGAAAATTCGCTCGTAGAGCTTGAATAACGCGATATTCGACATTTCCAATCGAACTGCATCGACAACAGCCAAAGATTCAGTTCCCAGGCGTCGCAATAGTGTTATTGAAAATTCACTCGTACAGCTTGGCAAACGCGATATTCGACATTTCCAATCGATCTGCATCAACAACAGCTACAGATTCAGTTCCCAGGCGTCGCAATAGTGATTATTGAAAATTCACTCGTACAGCTTGGAAAACGCGATATTCGACATTTCCAATCGAACTGTATGGACAAGAGCCAAAGATACAGTTCCCAGGCGTCGCAATAGCCCTTCTTATTGAAAATTCACTCGTTGAGCTTGGAAACCTCGATATTCGACATCTCCAATCGACCTGCATCGACAACAGCTAGTGATACAGTGGATCAGCATCGACAACAGCTTAAGATTCAGTCGTTCTGCATCGACAACAGCTAAAGATTCAGTTCCGAGGCGTCGCAATAGCCCTTCTTATTGAAAATTCACTCGTTGAGCTTGGAAACCTCGATATTCGACATCTCCAATCGACCTGCATCGACAACAGCTAGTGATACAGTTCCCAGGTGTCGCAATAGTCTTTATTATCAAAAATACACCCGTATAGCATGGAAAATGCGATATTCGACATTTCCAATCGTTCTGCATCGACAACAGCTAAAGATTCAGTTCCGAGGCGTCGCAATAGTCCTTCTTATTGAAAATTCGCTCGTAGAGCTTGAATAACGCGATATTCGACATTTGCAATCGAACTGCATCGACAACAGCCAAAGATACAGTTCCCAGGCGTCGCAATAGTCCTTATTGAGAATTCACTCATAGAGCATGGAAAACGCGATATTCGACATTTCCAATCGATCTGCAACAACAACAGCTAAAGATTCAGTTCCCAGGTGTCGCAATAGTGTTATTGAAAATTCACTCGTACAGCTTGGCAAACGCGATATTCGACATTTCCAATCGATCTGCATCAACAACAGCTACAGATTCAGTTCCCAGGCGTCGCAATAGTGACTATTGAAAATTCACTCGTACAGCTTGGAAAACGCGATATTCGACATTTCCAATCGATCTGCATCGACAACAGCTAAAGATTCAGTTCCCAGGCGTCGCAATAGTCCTTATTGAAAATTCACTCGTAGAGCTTGGAAAACGCGATATTCGACACTTCCAATCGATCTGCATCGACAACAGCTTAAGATTCAGTTCCCAGGCGACGCAAAAGTCCTTATTATCAAAAATACACCCGTATAGAATGGAAAATGCGATATTCGACATTTCCAATCGATCTGCATCATCAACAGCTAAAGATTCAGTTCCCTGGCGTCGCAATTGCCCTTCTTATTGAAAATTCACTCGTTGAGCTTGGAAACCTCGATATTCGACATCTCCAATCGACCTGCATCGACAACAGCTAGTGATACAGTTCCCAGGCGTCGCAATAGTCTTTATTATCAAAAATACACCCGTATAGCATGGAAAATGAGATATTCCACATTTCCAATCGAACTGCATCGACAACAGCCAAAGATACAGTTCCCAGGCGTCAAAATAGTGATTATTGAAAATCCACTCGTACAGCTTGGAAAACGCGATATTCGACATTTCCAATCGATCTGCATCATCAACAGCTAAAGATTCAGTTCCCAGGCGTCGCAATAGTCCTTATTGAAAATTCACTCGTAGAGCTTGGAAAACGCGATATTCGACACTTCCAATCGATCTGCATCGACAACAGCTTAAGATTCAGTTCCCAGGCGACGCAAAAGTCCTTATTATCAAAAATACACCCGTATAGAATGGAAAATGCGATATTCGACATTTCCAATCGATCTGCATCATCAACAGCTAAAGATTCAGTTCCCTGGCGTCGCAATTGCCCTTCTTATTGAAAATTCACTCGTTGAGCTTGGAAACCTCGATATTCGACATCTCCAATCGACCTGCATCGACAACAGCTAGTGATACAGTTCCCAGGCGTCGCAATAGTCTTTATTATCAAAAATACACCCGTATAGCATGGAAAATGAGATATTCCACATTTCCAATCGTTCTGCATCGACAACAGCTAAAGATTCAGTTCCGAGGCGTCGCAATAGTCCTTCTTATTGAAAATTCGCTCGTAGAGCTTGAATAACGCGATATTCGACATTTCCAATCGAACTGCATCGACAACAGCCAAAGATACAGTTCCCAGGCGTCGCAATAGTCCTTATTGAGAATTCACTCATAGAGCTTGGAAAACGCGATATTCGACATTTCCAATCGATCTGCAACAACAACAGCTAAAGATTCAGTTCCCAGGCGTCGCAATAGTGATTATTGAAAATTCACTCGTACAGCTTGGAAAACGCGATATTCGACATTTCCAATCGTTCTGCATCGACAACAGCTAAAGATTCAGTTCCCAGGCGTCGCAATAACCCTTCTTATTGAAAATTCACTCGTTGAGCTTGGAAACCTCGATATTCGACATCTCCAATCGACCTGCATCGACAACAGCTAATGTGTCAGTTCCCAGGCGTCGCAATAGTCCTTATTGAAAATTCACTCGTAGAGCTTGGAAAACGCGATATTCGACACTTCCAATCGATCTGCATCGACAACAGCTTAAGATTCAGTTCCCAGGCGACGCAATAGTCCTTATTATCAAAAATACACCCGTATAGAATGGAAAATGCGATATTCGACATTTCCAATCGATCTGCATCATCAACAGCTAAAGATTCCGTTCCCTGGCGTCGCAATAGCCCTTCTTATTGAAAATTCACTCGTTGAGCTTGGAAACCTCGATATTCGACATCTCCAATCGACCTGCATCGACAACAGCTAGTGATACAGTGGATCTGCATCGACAACAGCTTAAGATTCAGTCGTTCTGCATCGACAACAGCTAAAGATTCAGTTCCGAGGCGTCGCAATAGTCCTTCTTATTGAAAATTCGCTCGTAGAGCTTGAATAACGCGATATTCGACATTTCCAATCGAACTGCATCGACAACAGCCAAAGATTCAGTTCCCAGGCGTCGCAATAGTGTTATTGAAAATTCACTCGTACAGCTTGGCAAACGCGATATTCGACATTTCCAATCGATCTGCATCAACAACAGCTACAGATTCAGTTCCCAGGCGTCGCAATAGTGATTATTGAAAATTCACTCGTACAGCTTGGAAAACGCGATATTCGACATTTCCAATCGAACTGTATGGACAAGAGCCAAAGATACAGTTCCCAGGCGTCGCAATAGCCCTTCTTATTGAAAATTCACTCGTTGAGCTTGGAAACCTCGATATTCGACATCTCCAATCGACCTGCATCGACAACAGCTAGTGATACAGTGGATCAGCATCGACAACAGCTTAAGATTCAGTCGTTCTGCATCGACAACAGCTAAAGATTCAGTTCCGAGGCGTCGCAATAGCCCTTCTTATTGAAAATTCACTCGTTGAGCTTGGAAACCTCGATATTCAACATCTCCAATCGACCTGCATCGACAACAGCTAGTGATACAGTTCCCAGGCGTCGCAATAGTCTTTATTATCAAAAATACACCCGTATAGCATGGAAAATGCGATATTCGACATTTCCAATCGTTCTGCATCGACAACAGCTAAAGATTCAGTTCCGAGGCGTCGCAATAGTCCTTATTGAGAATTCACTCATAGAGCTTGGAAAACGCGATATTCGACATTTCCAATCGATCTGCAACAACAACAGCTAAAGATTCAGTTCCCAGGTGTCGCAATAGTGTTATTGAAAATTCACTCGTACAGCTTGGCAAACGCGATATTCGACATTTCCAATCGATCTGCATCAACAACAGCTACAGATTCAGTTCCCAGGCGTCGCAATAGTGACTATTGAAAATTCACTCGTACAGCTTGGAAAACGCGATATTCGACATTTCCAATCGATCTGCATCGACAACAGCTAAAGATTCAGTTCCCAGGCGTCGCAATAGTCCTTATTGAAAATTCACTCGTAGAGCTTGGAAAACGCGATATTCGACACTTCCAATCGATCTGCATCGACAACAGCTTAAGATTCAGTTCCCAGGCGACGCAAAAGTCCTTATTATCAAAAATACACCCGTATAGAATGGAAAATGCGATATTCGACATTTCCAATCGATCTGCATCATCAACAGCTAAAGATTCAGTTCCCTGGCGTCGCAATTGCCCTTCTTATTGAAAATTCACTCGTTGAGCTTGGAAACCTCGATATTCGACATCTCCAATCGACCTGCATCGACAACAGCTAGTGATACAGTTCCCAGGCGTCGCAATAGTCTTTATTATCAAAAATACACCCGTATAGCATGGAAAATGAGATATTCCACATTTCCAATCGAACTGCATCGACAACAGCCAAAGATACAGTTCCCAGGCGTCAAAATAGTGATTATTGAAAATCCACTCGTACAGCTTGGAAAACGCGATATTCGACATTTCCAATCGATCTGCATCATCAACAGCTAAAGATTCAGTTCCCAGGCGTCGCAATAGTCCTTATTGAAAATTCACTCGTAGAGCTTGGAAAACGCGATATTCGACACTTCCAATCGATCTGCATCGACAACAGCTTAAGATTCAGTTCCCAGGCGACGCAAAAGTCCTTATTATCAAAAATACACCCGTATAGAATGGAAAATGCGATATTCGACATTTCCAATCGATCTGCATCATCAACAGCTAAAGATTCAGTTCCCTGGCGTCGCAATTGCCCTTCTTATTGAAAATTCACTCGTTGAGCTTGGAAACCTCGATATTCGACATCTCCAATCGACCTGCATCGACAACAGCTAGTGATACAGTTCCCAGGCGTCGCAATAGTCTTTATTATCAAAAATACACCCGTATAGCATGGAAAATGAGATATTCCACATTTCCAATCGTTCTGCATCGACAACAGCTAAAGATTCAGTTCCGAGGCGTCGCAATAGTCCTTCTTATTGAAAATTCGCTCGTAGAGCTTGAATAACGCGATATTCGACATTTCCAATCGAACTGCATCGACAACAGCCAAAGATACAGTTCCCAGGCGTCGCAATAGTCCTTATTGAGAATTCACTCATAGAGCTTGGAAAACGCGATATTCGACATTTCCAATCGATCTGCAACAACAACAGCTAAAGATTCAGTTCCCAGGCGTCGCAATAGTGATTATTGAAAATTCACTCGTACAGCTTGGAAAACGCGATATTCGACATTTCAAATCGTTCTGCATCGACAACAGCTAAAGATTCAGTTCCCAGGCGTCGCAATAACCCTTCTTATTGAAAATTCACTCGTTGAGCTTGGAAACCTCGATATTCGACATCTCCAATCGACCTGCATCGACAACAGCTAATGTGTCAGTTCCCAGGCGTCGCAATAGTCCTTATTGAAAATTCACTCGTAGAGCTTGGAAAACGCGATATTCGACACTTCCAATCGATCTGCATCGACAACAGCTTAAGATTCAGTTCCCAGGCGACGCAATAGTCCTTATTA
This sequence comes from Nomada ferruginata, assembly GCA_963583965.1. Lineage (NCBI taxonomy): Eukaryota > Metazoa > Arthropoda > Insecta > Hymenoptera > Apidae > Nomada > Nomada ferruginata. The sequence goes on from OY757218.1 coordinate 6,217,086, forward strand.
TCAAAAATACACCCGTATAGAATGGAAAATGCGATATTCGACATTTCCAATCGATCTGCATCATCAACAGCTAAAGATTCCGTTCCCTGGCGTCGCAATAGCCCTTCTTATTGAAAATTCACTCGTTGAGCTTGGAAACCTCGATATTCGACATCTCCAATCGACCTGCATCGACAACAGCTAGTGATACAGTGGATCTGCATCGACAACAGCTTAAGATTCAGTCGTTCTGCATCGACAACAGCTAAAGATTCAGTTCCGAGGCGTCGCAATAGTCCTTCTTATTGAAAATTCGCTCGTAGAGCTTGAATAACGCGATATTCGACATTTCCAATCGAACTGCATCGACAACAGCCAAAGATTCAGTTCCCAGGCGTCGCAATAGTGTTATTGAAAATTCACTCGTACAGCTTGGCAAACGCGATATTCGACATTTCCAATCGATCTGCATCAACAACAGCTACAGATTCAGTTCCCAGGCGTCGCAATAGTGATTATTGAAAATTCACTCGTACAGCTTGGAAAACGCGATATTCGACATTTCCAATCGAACTGTATGGACAAGAGCCAAAGATACAGTTCCCAGGCGTCGCAATAGCCCTTCTTATTGAAAATTCACTCGTTGAGCTTGGAAACCTCGATATTCGACATCTCCAATCGACCTGCATCGACAACAGCTAGTGATACAGTGGATCAGCATCGACAACAGCTTAAGATTCAGTCGTTCTGCATCGACAACAGCTAAAGATTCAGTTCCGAGGCGTCGCAATAGCCCTTCTTATTGAAAATTCACTCGTTGAGCTTGGAAACCTCGATATTCGACATCTCCAATCGACCTGCATCGACAACAGCTAGTGATACAGTTCCCAGGTGTCGCAATAGTCTTTATTATCAAAAATACACCCGTATAGCATGGAAAATGCGATATTCGACATTTCCAATCGTTCTGCATCGACAACAGCTAAAGATTCAGTTCCGAGGCGTCGCAATAGTCCTTCTTATTGAAAATTCGCTCGTAGAGCTTGAATAACGCGATATTCGACATTTCCAATCGAACTGCATCGACAACAGCCAAAGATACAGTTCCCAGGCGTCGCAATAGTCCTTATTGAGAATTCACTCATAGAGCATGGAAAACGCGATATTCGACATTTCCAATCGATCTGCAACAACAACAGCTAAAGATTCAGTTCCCAGGTGTCGCAATAGTGTTATTGAAAATTCACTCGTACAGCTTGGCAAACGCGATATTCGACATTTCCAATCGATCTGCATCAACAACAGCTACAGATTCAGTTCCCAGGCGTCGCAATAGTGACTATTGAAAATTCACTCGTACAGCTTGGAAAACGCGATATTCGACATTTCCAATCGATCTGCATCGACAACAGCTAAAGATTCAGTTCCCAGGCGTCGCAATAGTCCTTATTGAAAATTCACTCGTAGAGCTTGGAAAACGCGATATTCGACACTTCCAATCGATCTGCATCGACAACAGCTTAAGATTCAGTTCCCAGGCGACGCAAAAGTCCTTATTATCAAAAATACACCCGTATAGAATGGAAAATGCGATATTCGACATTTCCAATCGATCTGCATCATCAACAGCTAAAGATTCAGTTCCCTGGCGTCGCAATTGCCCTTCTTATTGAAAATTCACTCGTTGAGCTTGGAAACCTCGATATTCGACATCTCCAATCGACCTGCATCGACAACAGCTAGTGATACAGTTCCCAGGCGTCGCAATAGTCTTTATTATCAAAAATACACCCGTATAGCATGGAAAATGAGATATTCCACATTTCCAATCGAACTGCATCGACAACAGCCAAAGATACAGTTCCCAGGCGTAAAAATAGTGATTATTGAAAATCCACTCGTACAGCTTGGAAAACGCGATATTCGACATTTCCAATCGATCTGCATCATCAACAGCTAAAGATTCAGTTCCCAGGCGTCGCAATAGTCCTTATTGAAAATTCACTCGTAGAGCTTGGAAAACGCGATATTCGACACTTCCAATCGATCTGCATCGACAACAGCTTAAGATTCAGTTCCCAGGCGACGCAAAAGTCCTTATTATCAAAAATACACCCGTATAGAATGGAAAATGCGATATTCGACATTTCCAATCGATCTGCATCATCAACAGCTAAAGATTCAGTTCCCTGGCGTCGCAATTGCCCTTCTTATTGAAAATTCACTCGTTGAGCTTGGAAACCTCGATATTCGACATCTCCAATCGACCTGCATCGACAACAGCTAGTGATACAGTTCCCAGGCGTCGCAATAGTCTTTATTATCAAAAATACACCCGTATAGCATGGAAAATGAGATATTCCACATTTCCAATCGTTCTGCATCGACAACAGCTAAAGATTCAGTTCCGAGGCGTCGCAATAGTCCTTCTTATTGAAAATTCGCTCGTAGAGCTTGAATAACGCGATATTCGACATTTCCAATCGAACTGCATCGACAACAGCCAAAGATACAGTTCCCAGGCGTCGCAATAGTCCTTATTGAGAATTCACTCATAGAGCTTGGAAAACGCGATATTCGACATTTCCAATCGATCTGCAACAACAACAGCTAAAGATTCAGTTCCCAGGCGTCGCAATAGTGATTATTGAAAATTCACTCGTACAGCTTGGAAAACGCGATATTCGACATTTCCAATCGTTCTGCATCGACAACAGCTAAAGATTCAGTTCCCAGGCGTCGCAATAACCCTTCTTATTGAAAATTCACTCGTTGAGCTTGGAAACCTCGATATTCGACATCTCCAATCGACCTGCATCGACAACAGCTAATGTGTCAGTTCCCAGGCGTCGCAATAGTCCTTATTGAAAATTCACTCGTAGAGCTTGGAAAACGCGATATTCGACACTTCCAATCGATCTGCATCGACAACAGCTTAAGATTCAGTTCCCAGGCGACGCAATAGTCCTTATTATCAAAAATACACCCGTATAGAATGGAAAATGCGATATTCGACATTTCCAATCGATCTGCATCATCAACAGCTAAAGATTCCGTTCCCTGGCGTCGCAATAGCCCTTCTTATTGAAAATTCACTCGTTGAGCTTGGAAACCTCGATATTCGACATCTCCAATCGACCTGCATCGACAACAGCTAGTGATACAGTGGATCTGCATCGACAACAGCTTAAGATTCAGTCGTTCTGCATCGACAACAGCTAAAGATTCAGTTCCGAGGCGTCGCAATAGTCCTTCTTATTGAAAATTCGCTCGTAGAGCTTGAATAACGCGATATTCGACATTTCCAATCGAACTGCATCGACAACAGCCAAAGATTCAGTTCCCAGGCGTCGCAATAGTGTTATTGAAAATTCACTCGTACAGCTTGGCAAACGCGATATTCGACATTTCCAATCGATCTGCATCAACAACAGCTACAGATTCAGTTCCCAGGCGTCGCAATAGTGATTATTGAAAATTCACTCGTACAGCTTGGAAAACGCGATATTCGACATTTCCAATCGAACTGTATGGACAAGAGCCAAAGATACAGTTCCCAGGCGTCGCAATAGCCCTTCTTATTGAAAATTCACTCGTTGAGCTTGGAAACCTCGATATTCGACATCTCCAATCGACCTGCATCGACAACAGCTAGTGATACAGTGGATCAGCATCGACAACAGCTTAAGATTCAGTCGTTCTGCATCGACAACAGCTAAAGATTCAGTTCCGAGGCGTCGCAATAGCCCTTCTTATTGAAAATTCACTCGTTGAGCTTGGAAACCTCGATATTCGACATCTCCAATCGACCTGCATCGACAACAGCTAGTGATACAGTTCCCAGGTGTCGCAATAGTCTTTATTATCAAAAATACACCCGTATAGCATGGAAAATGCGATATTCGACATTTCCAATCGTTCTGCATCGACAACAGCTAAAGATTCAGTTCCGAGGCGTCGCAATAGTCCTTCTTATTGAAAATTCGCTCGTAGAGCTTGAATAACGCGATATTCGACATTTCCAATCGAACTGCATCGACAACAGCCAAAGATACAGTTCCCAGGCGTCGCAATAGTCCTTATTGAGAATTCACTCATAGAGCATGGAAAACGCGATATTCGACATTTCCAATCGATCTGCAACAACAACAGCTAAAGATTCAGTTCCCAGGTGTCGCAATAGTGTTATTGAAAATTCACTCGTACAGCTTGGCAAACGCGATATTCGACATTTCCAATCGATCTGCATCAACAACAGCTACAGATTCAGTTCCCAGGCGTCGCAATAGTGACTATTGAAAATTCACTCGTACAGCTTGGAAAACGCGATATTCGACATTTCCAATCGATCTGCATCGACAACAGCTAAAGATTCAGTTCCCAGGCGTCGCAATAGTCCTTATTGAAAATTCACTCGTAGAGCTTGGAAAACGCGATATTCGACACTTCCAATCGATCTGCATCGACAACAGCTTAAGATTCAGTTCCCAGGCGACGCAAAAGTCCTTATTATCAAAAATACACCCGTATAGAATGGAAAATGCGATATTCGACATTTCCAATCGATCTGCATCATCAACAGCTAAAGATTCAGTTCCCTGGCGTCGCAATTGCCCTTCTTATTGAAAATTCACTCGTTGAGCTTGGAAACCTCGATATTCGACATCTCCAATCGACCTGCATCGACAACAGCTAGTGATACAGTTCCCAGGCGTCGCAATAGTCTTTATTATCAAAAATACACCCGTATAGCATGGAAAATGAGATATTCCACATTTCCAATCGAACTGCATCGACAACAGCCAAAGATACAGTTCCCAGGCGTCAAAATAGTGATTATTGAAAATCCACTCGTACAGCTTGGAAAACGCGATATTCGACATTTCCAATCGATCTGCATCATCAACAGCTAAAGATTCAGTTCCCAGGCGTCGCAATAGTCCTTATTGAAAATTCACTCGTAGAGCTTGGAAAACGCGATATTCGACACTTCCAATCGATCTGCATCGACAACAGCTTAAGATTCAGTTCCCAGGCGACGCAAAAGTCCTTATTATCAAAAATACACCCGTATAGAATGGAAAATGCGATATTCGACATTTCCAATCGATCTGCATCATCAACAGCTAAAGATTCAGTTCCCTGGCGTCGCAATTGCCCTTCTTATTGAAAATTCACTCGTTGAGCTTGGAAACCTCGATATTCGACATCTCCAATCGACCTGCATCGACAACAGCTAGTGATACAGTTCCCAGGCGTCGCAATAGTCTTTATTATCAAAAATACACCCGTATAGCATGGAAAATGAGATATTCCACATTTCCAATCGTTCTGCATCGACAACAGCTAAAGATTCAGTTCCGAGGCGTCGCAATAGTCCTTCTTATTGAAAATTCGCTCGTAGAGCTTGAATAACGCGATATTCGACATTTCCAATCGAACTGCATCGACAACAGCCAAAGATACAGTTCCCAGGCGTCGCAATAGTCCTTATTGAGAATTCACTCATAGAGCTTGGAAAACGCGATATTCGACATTTCCAATCGATCTGCAACAACAACAGCTAAAGATTCAGTTCCCAGGCGTCGCAATAGTGATTATTGAAAATTCACTCGTACAGCTTGGAAAACGCGATATTCGACATTTCCAATCGTTCTGCATCGACAACAGCTAAAGATTCAGTTCCCAGGCGTCGCAATAACCCTTCTTATTGAAAATTCACTCGTTGAGCTTGGAAACCTCGATATTCGACATCTCCAATCGACCTGCATCGACAACAGCTAATGTGTCAGTTCCCAGGCGTCGCAATAGTCCTTATTGAAAATTCACTCGTAGAGCTTGGAAAACGCGATATTCGACACTTCCAATCGATCTGCATCGACAACAGCTTAAGATTCAGTTCCCAGGCGACGCAATAGTCCTTATTATCAAAAATACACCCGTATAGAATGGAAAATGCGATATTCGACATTTCCAATCGATCTGCATCATCAACAGCTAAAGATTCCGTTCCCTGGCGTCGCAATAGCCCTTCTTATTGAAAATTCACTCGTTGAGCTTGGAAACCTCGATATTCGACATCTCCAATCGACCTGCATCGACAACAGCTAGTGATACAGTGGATCTGCATCGACAACAGCTTAAGATTCAGTCGTTCTGCATCGACAACAGCTAAAGATTCAGTTCCGAGGCGTCGCAATAGTCCTTCTTATTGAAAATTCGCTCGTAGAGCTTGAATAACGCGATATTCGACATTTCCAATCGAACTGCATCGACAACAGCCAAAGATTCATTTCCCAGGCGTCGCAATAGTGATATTGAAAATTCACTCGTACAGCTTGGCAAACGCGATATTCGACATTTCCAATCGATCTGCATCAACAACAGCTACAGATTCAGTTCCCAGGCGTCGCAATAGTGATTATTGAAAATTCACTCGTACAGCTTGGAAAACGCGATATTCGACATTTCCAATCGAACTGTATGGACAAGAGCCAAAGATACAGTTCCCAGGCGTCGCAATAGCCCTTCTTATTGAAAATTCACTCGTTGAGCTTGGAAACCTCGATATTCGACATCTCCAATCGACCTGCATCGACAACAGCTAGTGATACAGTGGATCAGCATCGACAACAGCTTAAGATTCAGTCGTTCTGCATCGACAACAGCTAAAGATTCAGTTCCGAGGCGTCGCAATAGCCCTTCTTATTGAAAATTCACTCGTTGAGCTTGGAAACCTCGATATTCGACATCTCCAATCGACCTGCATCGACAACAGCTAGTGATACAGTTCCCAGGCGTCGCAATAGTCTTTATTATCAAAAATACACCCGTATAGCATGGAAAATGCGATATTCGACATTTCCAATCGTTCTGCATCGACAACAGCTAAAGATTCAGTTCCGAGGCGTCGCAATAGTCCTTCTTATTGAAAATTCGCTCGTAGAGCTTGAATAACGCGATATTCGACATTTCCAATCGAACTGCATCGACAACAGCCAAAGATACAGTTCCCAGGCGTCGCAATAGTCCTTATTGAGAATTCACTCATAGAGCTTGGAAAACGCGATATTCGACATTTCCAATCGATCTGCAACAACAACAGCTAAAGATTCAGTTCCCAGGTGTCGCAATAGTGTTATTGAAAATTCACTCGTACAGCTTGGCAAACGCGATATTCGACATTTCCAATCGATCTGCATCAACATAAGCTACAGATTCAGTTCCCAGGCGTCGCAATAGTGACTATTGAAAATTCACTCGTACAGCTTGGAAAACGCGATATTCGACATTTCCAATCGATCTGCATCGACAACAGCTAAAGATTCAGTTCCCAGGCGTCGCAATAGTCCTTATTGAAAATTCACTCGTAGAGCTTGGAAAACGCGATATTCGACACTTCCAATCGATCTGCATCGACAACAGCTTAAGATTCAGTTCCCAGGCGACGCAAAAGTCCTTATTATCAAAAATACACCCGTATAGAATGGAAAATGCGATATTCGACATTTCCAATCGATCTGCATCATCAACAGCTAAAGATTCAGTTCCCTGGCGTCGCAATTGCCCTTCTTATTGAAAATTCACTCGTTGAGCTTGGAAACCTCGATATTCGACATCTCCAATCGACCTGCATCGACAACAGCTAGTGATACAGTTCCCAGGCGTCGCAATAGTCTTTATTATCAAAAATACACCCGTATAGCATGGAAAATGAGATATTCCACATTTCCAATCGAACTGCATCGACAACAGCCAAAGATACAGTTCCCAGGCGTCAAAATAGTGATTATTGAAAATCCACTCGTACAGCTTGGAAAACGCGATATTCGACATTTCCAATCGATCTGCATCATCAACAGCTAAAGATTCAGTTCCCAGGCGTCGCAATAGTCCTTATTGAAAATTCACTCGTAGAGCTTGGAAAACGCGATATTCGACACTTCCAATCGATCTGCATCGACAACAGCTTAAGATTCAGTTCCCAGGCGACGCAAAAGTCCTTATTATCAAAAATACACCCGTATAGAATGGAAAATGCGATATTCGACATTTCCAATCGATCTGCATCATCAACAGCTAAAGATTCAGTTCCCTGGCGTCGCAATTGCCCTTCTTATTGAAAATTCACTCGTTGAGCTTGGAAACCTCGATATTCGACATCTCCAATCGACCTGCATCGACAACAGCTAGTGATACAGTTCCCAGGCGTCGCAATAGTCTTTATTATCAAAAATACACCCGTATAGCATGGAAAATGAGATATTCCACATTTCCAATCGTTCTGCATCGACAACAGCTAAAGATTCAGTTCCGAGGCGTCGCAATAGTCCTTCTTATTGAAAATTCGCTCGTAGAGCTTGAATAACGCGATATTCGACATTTCCAATCGAACTGCATCGACAACAGCCAAAGATACAGTTCCCAGGCGTCGCAATAGTCCTTATTGAGAATTCACTCATAGAGCTTGGAAAACGCGATATTCGACATTTCCAATCGATCTGCAACAACAACAGCTAAAGATTCAGTTCCCAGGCGTCGCAATAGTGATTATTGAAAATTCACTCGTACAGCTTGGAAAACGCGATATTCGACATTTCCAATCGTTCTGCATCGACAACAGCTAAAGATTCAGTTCCCAGGCGTCGCAATAACCCTTCTTATTGAAAATTCACTCGTTGAGCTTGGAAACCTCGATATTCGACATCTCCAATCGACCTGCATCGACAACAGCTAATGTGTCAGTTCCCAGGCGTCGCAATAGTCCTTATTGAAAATTCACTCGTAGAGCTTGGAAAACGCGATATTCGACACTTCCAATCGATCTGCATCGACAACAGCTTAAGATTCAGTTCCCAGGCGACGCAATAGTCCTTATTATCAAAAATACACCCGTATAGAATGGAAAATGCGATATTCGACATTTCCAATCGATCTGCATCATCAACAGCTAAAGATTCCGTTCCCTGGCGTCGCAATAGCCCTTCTTATTGAAAATTCACTCGTTGAGCTTGGAAACCTCGATATTCGACATCTCCAATCGACCTGCATCGACAACAGCTAGTGATACAGTGGATCTGCATCGACAACAGCTTAAGATTCAGTCGTTCTGCATCGACAACAGCTAAAGATTCAGTTCCGAGGCGTCGCAATAGTCCTTCTTATTGAAAATTCGCTCGTAGAGCTTGAATAACGCGATATTCGACATTTCCAATCGAACTGCATCGACAACAGCCAAAGATTCATTTCCCAGGCGTCGCAATAGTGATATTGAAAATTCACTCGTACAGCTTGGCAAACGCGATATTCGACATTTCCAATCGATCTGCATCAACAACAGCTACAGATTCAGTTCCCAGGCGTCGCAATAGTGATTATTGAAAATTCACTCGTACAGCTTGGAAAACGCGATATTCGACATTTCCAATCGAACTGTATGGACAAGAGCCAAAGATACAGTTCCCAGGCGTCGCAATAGCCCTTCTTATTGAAAATTCACTCGTTGAGCTTGGAAACCTCGATATTCGACATCTCCAATCGACCTGCATCGACAACAGCTAGTGATACAGTGGATCAGCATCGACAACAGCTTAAGATTCAGTCGTTCTGCATCGACAACAGCTAAAGATTCAGTTCCGAGGCGTCGCAATAGCCCTTCTTATTGAAAATTCACTCGTTGAGCTTGGAAACCTCGATATTCGACATCTCCAATCGACCTGCATCGACAACAGCTAGTGATACAGTTCCCAGGCGTCGCAATAGTCTTTATTATCAAAAATACACCCGTATAGCATGGAAAATGCGATATTCGACATTTCCAATCGTTCTGCATCGACAACAGCTAAAGATTCAGTTCCGAGGCGTCGCAATAGTCCTTCTTATTGAAAATTCGCTCGTAGAGCTTGAATAACGCGATATTCGACATTTCCAATCGAACTGCATCGACAACAGCCAAAGATACAGTTCCCAGGCGTCGCAATAGTCCTTATTGAGAATTCACTCATAGAGCTTGGAAAACGCGATATTCGACATTTCCAATCGATCTGCAACAACAACAGCTAAAGATTCAGTTCCCAGGTGTCGCAATAGTGTTATTGAAAATTCACTCGTACAGCTTGGCAAACGGGATATTCGACATTTCCAATCGATCTGCATCAACAACAGCTACAGATTCAGTTCCCAGGCGTCGCAATAGTGACTATTGAAAATTCACTCGTACAGCTTGGAAAACGCGATATTCGACATTTCCAATCGATCTGCATCGACAACAGCTAAAGATTCAGTTCCCAGGCGTCGCAATAGTCCTTATTGAAAATTCACTCGTAGAGCTTGGAAAACGCGATATTCGACACTTCCAATCGATCTGCATCGACAACAGCTTAAGATTCAGTTCCCAGGCGACGCAAAAGTCCTTATTATCAAAAATACACCCGTATAGAATGGAAAATGCGATATTCGACATTTCCAATCGATCTGCATCATCAACAGCTAAAGATTCAGTTCCCTGGCGTCGCAATTGCCCTTCTTATTGAAAATTCACTCGTTGAGCTTGGAAACCTCGATATTCGACATCTCCAATCGACCTGCATCGACAACAGCTAGTGATACAGTTCCCAGGCGTCGCAATAGTCTTTATTATCAAAAATACACCCGTATAGCATGGAAAATGAGATATTCCACATTTCCAATCGTTCTGCATCGACAACAGCTAAAGATTCAGTTCCGAGGCGTCGCAATAGTCCTTCTTATTGAAAATTCGCTCGTAGAGCTTGAATAACGCGATATTCGACATTTCCAATCGAACTGCATCGACAACAGCCAAAGATACAGTTCCCAGGCGTCGCAATAGTCCTTATTGAGAATTCACTCATAGAGCTTGGAAAACGCGATATTCGACATTTCCAATCGATCTGCAACAACAACAGCTAAAGATTCAGTTCCCAGGCGTCGCAATACTGTTATTGAAAATTCACTCGTACAGCTTGGCAAACGCGATATTCGACATTTCCAATCGATCTGCATCAACAACAGCTACAGATTCAGTTCCCAGGCGTCGCAATAGTGATTATTGAAAATTCACTCGTACAGCTTGGAAAACGCGATATTCGACATTTCCAATCGTTCTGCATCGACAACAGCTTAAGATTCAGTTCCCAGGCGTCGCAATAACCCTTCTTATTGAAAATTCACTCGTTGAGCTTGGAAACCTCGATATTCGACATCTCCAATCGACCTGCATCGACAACAGCTAATGTGTCAGTTCCCAGGCGTCGCAATAGTCCTTATTGAAAATTCACTCGTAGAGCTTGGAAAACGCGATATTCGACACTTCCAATCGATCTGCATCGACAACAGCTTAAGATTCAGTTCGCAGGCGACGCAATAGTCCTTATTATCAAAAATACACCCGTATAGAATGGAAAATGCGATATTCGACATTTCCAATCGATCTGCATCATCAACAGCTAAAGATTCCGTTCCCTGGCGTCGCAATAGCCCTTCTTATTGAAAATTCACTCGTTGAGCTTGGAAACCTCGATATTCGACATCTCCAATCGATCTGCATCGACAACAGCTAGTGATACAGTGGATCAGCATCGACAACAGCTTAAGATTCAGTCGTTCTGCATCGACAACAGCTAAAGATTCAGTTCCGAGGCGTCGCAATAGTCCTTCTTATTGAAAATTCGCTCGTAGAGCTTGAATAACGCGATATTCGACATTTCCAATCGAACTGCATCGACAACAGCCAAAGATTCAGTTCCCAGGCGTCGCAATAGTGTTATTGAAAATTCACTCGTACAGCTTGGCAAACGCGATATTCGACATTTCCAATCGATCTGCATCAACAACAGCTACAGATTCAGTTCCCAGGCGTCGCAATAGTGATTATTGAAAATTCACTCGTACAGCTTGGAAAACGCGATATTCGACATTTCCAATCGAACTGTATGGACAAGAGCCAAAGATACAGTTCCCAGGCGTCGCAATAGCCCTTCTTATTGAAAATTCACTCGTTGAGCTTGGAAACCTCGATATTCGACATCTCCAATCGACCTGCATCGACAACAGCTAGTGATACAGTGGATCAGCATCGACAACAGCTTAAGATTCAGTCGTTCTGCATCGACAACAGCTAAAGATTCAGTTCCGAGGCGTCGCAATAGCCCTTCTTATTGAAAATTCACTCGTTGAGCTTGGAAACCTCGATATTCGACATCTCCAATCGACCTGCATCGACAACAGCTAGTGATACAGTTCCCAGGCGTCGCAATAGTCTTTATTATCAAAAATACACCCGTATAGCATGGAAAATGCGATATTCGACATTTCCAATCGTTCTGCATCGACAACAGCTAAAGATTCAGTTCCGAGGCGTCGCAATAGTCCTTCTTATTGAAAATTCGCTCGTAGAGCTTGAATAACGCGATATTCGACATTTCCAATCGAACTGCATCGACAACAGCCAAAGATACAGTTCCCAGGCGTCGCAATAGTCCTTATTGAGAATTCACTCATAGAGCTTGGAAAACGCGATATTCGACATTTCCAATCGATCTGCAACAACAACAGCTAAAGATTCAGTTCCCAGGTGTCGCAATAGTGTTATTGAAAATTCACTCGTACAGCTTGGCAAACGCGATATTCGACATTTCCAATCGATCTGCATCAACAACAGCTACAGATTCAGTTCCCAGGCGTCGCAATAGTGACTATTGAAAATTCACTCGTACAGCTTGGAAAACGCGATATTCGACATTTCCAATCGATCTGCATCGACAACAGCTAAAGATTCAGTCCCGAGGCGTCGCAATAGTCCTTCTTATTGAAAATTCGCTCGTAGAGCTTGAATAACGCGATATTCGACATTTCCAATCGATCTGCAACAACAACAGCTAAAGATTCAGTTCCCAGGCGTCGCAATAGTGTTATTGAAAATTCACTCGTACAGCTTGGCAAACGCGATATTCGACATTTCCAATCGATCTGCATCAACAACAGCTACAGATTCAGTTCCCAGGCGTCGCAATAGTGATTATTGAAAATTCACTCGTACAGCTTGGAAAACGCGATATTCGACATTTCCAATCGATCTGCATCGACAACAGCTAAAGATTCAGTTCCCAGGCGTCGCAATAGTCCTTCTTATTGAAAATTCGCTCGTAGAGCTTGAAAAACGCGATATTCGACATTTCCAATCGATCTGCATCGACAACAGCTAAAGATTCAGTTCCCAGGCGTCGCAATAGCCCTTCTTATTGAAAATTCACTCGTTGAGCTTGGAAACCTCGATATTCGACATCTCCAATCGACCTGCATCGACAACAGCTAGTGATACAGTTCCCAGGCGTCGCAATAGTCTTTATTATCAAAAATACACCCGTATAGCATGGAAAATGCGATATTCGACATTTCCAATCGAACTGCATCGACAACAGCCAAAGATACAGTTCCCAGGCGTCGCAATAGTGATTATTGAAAATCCACTCGTACAGCTTGGAAAACGCGATATTCGACATTTCCAATCGATCTGCATCATCAACAGCTAAAGATTCAGTTCCCAGGCGTCGCAATAGCCCTTCTTATTGAAAATTTACTCGTTGAGCTTGGAAACCTCGATATTCGACATCTCCAATCGACCTGCATCGACAACAGCTAGTGATACAGTTCCCAGGCGTCGCAATAGTCTTTATTATCAAAAATACACCCGTATAGCATGGAAAATGCGATATTCGACATTTCGAATCGTTCTGCATCGACAACAGCTAGTGATACAGTGGATCTGCATCGACAACAGCTTAAGATTCAGTCGTTCTGCATCGACAACAGCTAAAGATTCAGTTCCGAGGCGTCGCAATAGTCCTTCTTATTGAAAATTCGCTCGTAGAGCTTGAAAAACGCGATATTCGACATTTCCAATCGAACTGCATCGACAACAGCCAAAGATACAGTTCCCAGGCGTCGCAATAGTCCTTATTGAAAATTCACTCATAGAGCTTGGAAAACGCGATATTCGACATTTCCAATCGATCTGCATCATCAACAGCTAAAGATTCAGTTCCCAGGCGTCGCAATAGTCCTTCTTATTGAAAATTCGCTCGTAGAGCTTGAAAAACGCGATATTCGACATTTCCAATCGAACTGCATCGACAAGAGCCAAAGATACAGTTCCCAGGCGTCGCAATAGTCTTCATTATCAAAAATACACCCGTATAGCATGGAAAATGCGATATTCGACATTTCCAATCGTTCTGCATCGACAACAGCTAAAGATTCAGTTCCGAGGCGTCGCAATAGTCCTTCTTATTGAAAATTCGCTCGTAGAGCTTGAATAACGCGATATTCGACATTTCCAATCGAACTGCATCGACAACAGCCAAAGATACAGTTCCCAGGCGTCGCAATAGTCCTTATTGAGAATTCACTCATAGAGCTTGGAAAACGCGATATTCGACATTTCCAATCGATCTGCAACAACAACAGCTAAAGATTCAGTTCCCAGGTGTCGCAATAGTGTTATTGAAAATTCACTCGTACAGCTTGGCAAACGCGATATTCGACATTTCCAATCGATCTGCATCAACAACAGCTACAGATTCAGTTCCCAGGCGTCGCAATAGTGACTATTGAAAATTCACTCGTACAGCTTGGAAAACGCGATATTCGACATTTCCAATCGATCTGCATCGACAACAGCTAAAGATTCAGTCCCGAGGCGTCGCAATAGTCCTTCTTATTGAAAATTCGCTCGTAGAGCTTGAATAACGCGATATTCGACATTTCCAATCGATCTGCAACAACAACAGCTAAAGATTCAGTTCCCAGGCGTCGCAATAGTGATTATTGAAAATTCACTCGTACAGCTTGGCAAACGCGATATTCGACATTTCCAATCGTTCTGCATCGACAACAGCTAAAGATTCAGTTCCCAGGCGTCGCAATAACCCTTCTTATTGAAAATTCACTCGTTGAGCTTGGAAACCTCGATATTCGACATCTCCAATCGACCTGCATCGACAACAGCTAATGTGTCAGTTCCCAGGCGTCGCAATAGTCCTTATTGAAAATTCACTCGTAGAGCTTGGAAAACGCGATATTCGACACTTCCAATCGATCTGCATCGACAACAGCTTAAGATTCAGTTCGCAGGCGACGCAATAGTCCTTATTATCAAAAATACACCCGTATAGAATGGAAAATGCGATATTCGACATTTCCAATCGATCTGCATCATCAACAGCTAAAGATTCCGTTCCCTGGCGTCGCAATAGCCCTTCTTATTGAAAATTCACTCGTTGAGCTTGGAAACCTGGATATTCGACATCTCCAATCGACCTGCATCGACAACAGCTAGTGATACAGTGGATCTGCATCGACAACAGCTTAAGATTCAGTCGTTCTGCATCGACAACAGCTAAAGATTCAGTTCCGAGGCGTCGCAATAGTCCTTCTTATTGAAAATTCGCTCGTAGAGCTTGAATAACGCGATATTCGACATTTCCAATCGAACTGCATCGACAACAGCCAAAGATTCAGTTCCCAGGCGTCGCAATAGTGTTATTGAAAATTCACTCGTACAGCTTGGCAAACGCGATATTCGACATTTCCAATCGATCTGCATCAACAACAGCTACAGATTCAGTTCCCAGGCGTCGCAATAGTGATTATTGAAAATTCACTCGTACAGCTTGGAAAACGCGATATTCGACATTTCCAATCGAACTGTATGGACAAGAGCCAAAGATACAGTTCCCAGGCGTCGCAATAGCCCTTCTTATTGAAAATTCACTCGTTGAGCTTGGAAACCTCGATATTCGACATCTCCAATCGACCTGCATCGACAACAGCTAGTGATACAGTTCCCAGGCGTCGCAATAGTCTTTATTATCAAAAATACACCCGTATAGCATGGAAAATGCGATATTCGACATTTCCAATCATTCTGCATCGACAACAGCTAAAGATTCAGTTCCGAGGCGTCGCAATAGTCCTTCTTATTGAAAATTCGCTCGTAGAGCTTGAATAACGCGATATTCGACATTTCCAATCGAACTGCATCGACAACAGCCAAAGATACAGTTCCCAGGCGTCGCAATAGTCCTTATTGAGAATTCACTCATAGAGCTTGGAAAACGCGATATTCGACATTTCCAATCGATCTGCAACAACAACAGCTAAAGATTCAGTTCCCAGGTGTCGCAATAGTGTTATTGAAAATTCACTCGTACAGCTTGGCAAACGCGATATTCGACATTTCCAATCGATCTGCATCAACAACAGCTACAGATTCAGTTCCCAGGCGTCGCAATAGTGACTATTGAAAATTCACTCGTACAGCTTGGAAAACGCGATATTCGACATTTCCAATCGATCTGCATCGACAACAGCTAAAGATTCAGTCCCGAGGCGTCGCAATAGTCCTTCTTATTGAAAATTCGCTCGTAGAGCTTGAATAACGCGATATTTGACATTTCCAATCGATCTGCAACAACAACAGCTAAAGATTCAGTTCCCAGGCGTCGCAATAGTGATTATTGAAAATTCACTCGTACAGCTTGGAAAACGCGATATTCGACATTTCCAATCGATCTGCATCGACAACAGCTAAAGATTCAGTTCCCAGGCGTCGCAATAGTCCTTCTTATTGAAAATTCGCTCGTAGAGCTTGAAAAACGCGATATTCGACATTTCCAATCGATCTGCATCGACAACAGCTAAAGATTCAGTTCCCAGGCGTCGCAATAGTCCTTCTTATTGAAAATTCGCTCGTAGAGCTTGAATAACGCGATATTCGACATTTCCAATCGAACTGCATCGACAACAGCCAAAGATACAGTTCCCAGGCGTCGCAATAGTGATTATTGAAAATCCACTCGTACAGCTTGGAAAACGCGATATTCGACATTTCCAATCGATCTGCATCATCAACAGCTAAAGATTCAGTTCCCAGGCGTCGCAATAGCCCTTCTTATTGAAAATTTACTCGTTGAGCTTGGAAACCTCGATATTCGACATCTCCAATCGACCTGCATCGACAACAGCTAGTGATACAGTTCCCAGGCGTCGCAATAGTCTTTATTATCAAAAATACACCCGTATAGCATGGAAAATGCGATATTCGACATTTCGAATCGTTCTGCATCGACAACAGCTAGTGATACAGTGGATCTGCATCGACAACAGCTTAAGATTCAGTCGTTCTGCATCGACAACAGCTAAAGATTCAGTTCCGCGGCGTCGCAATAGTCCTTCTTATTGAAAATTCGCTCGTAGAGCTTGAAAAACGCGATATTCGACATTTCCAATCGAACTGCATCGACAACAGCCAAAGATACAGTTCCCAGGCGTCGCAATAGTCCTTATTGAAAATTCACTCATAGAGCTTGGAAAACGCGATATTCGACATTTCCAATCGATCTGCATCATCAACAGCTAAAGATTCAGTTCCCAGGCGTCGCAATAGTCCTTCTTATTGAAAATTCGCTCGTAGAGCTTGAAAAACGCGATATTCGACATTTCCAATCGAACTGCATCGACAAGAGCCAAAGATACAGTTCCCAGGCGTCGCAATAGTCTTCATTATCAAAAATACACCCGTATAGCATGGAAAATGCGATATTCGACATTTCCAATCGTTCTGCATCGACAACAGCTAAAGATTCAGTTCCGAGGCGTCGCAATAGTCCTTCTTATTGAAAATTCGCTCGTAGAGCTTGAATAACGCGATTTTCGACATTTCCAATCGAACTGCATCGACAACAGCCAAAGATACAGTTCCCAGGCGTCGCAATAGTCCTTATTGAGAATTCACTCATAGAGCTTGGAAAACGCGATATTCGACATTTCCAATCGATCTGCAACAACAACAGCTAAAGATTCAGTTCCCAGGTGTCGCAATAGTGTTATTGAAAATTCACTCGTACAGCTTGGCAAACGCGATATTCGACATTTCCAATCGATCTGCATCAACAACAGCTACAGATTCAGTTCCCAGGCGTCGCAATAGTGACTATTGAAAATTCACTCGTACAGCTTGGAAAACGCGATATTCGACATTTCCAATCGATCTGCATCGACAACAGCTAAAGATTCAGTCCCGAGGCGTCGCAATAGTCCTTCTTATTGAAAATTCGCTCGTAGAGCTTGAATAACGCGATATTCGACATTTCCAATCGATCTGCAACAACAACAGCTAAAGATTCAGTTCCCAGGCGTCGCAATAGTGTTATTGAAAATTCACTCGTACAGCTTGGCAAACGCGATATTCGACATTTCCAATCGATCTGCATCAACAACAGCTACAGATTCAGTTCCCAGGCGTCGCAATAACCCTTCTTATTGAAAATTCACTCGTTGAGCTTGGAAACCTCGATATTCGACATCTCCAATCGACCTGCATCGACAACAGCTAATGTGTCAGTTCCCAGGCGTCGCAATAGTCCTTATTGAAAATTCACTCGTAGAGCTTGGAAAACGCGATATTCGACACTTCCAATCGATCTGCATCGACAACAGCTTAAGATTCAGTTCGCAGGCGACGCAATAGTCCTTATTATCAAAAATACACCCGTATAGAATGGAAAATGCGATATTCGACATTTCCAATCGATCTGCATCATCAACAGCTAAAGATTCCGTTCCCTGGCGTCGCAATAGCCCTTCTTATTGAAAATTCACTCGTTGAGCTTGGAAACCTGGATATTCGACATCTCCAATCGACCTGCATCGACAACAGCTAGTGATACAGTGGATCTGCATCGACAACAGCTTAAGATTCAGTCGTTCTGCATCGACAACAGCTAAAGATTCAGTTCCGAGGCGTCGCAATAGTCCTTCTTATTGAAAATTCGCTCGTAGAGCTTGAATAACGCGATATTCGACATTTCCAATCGAACTGCATCGACAACAGCCAAAGATTCAGTTCCCAGGCGTCGCAATAGTGTTATTGAAAATTCACTCGTACAGCTTGGCAAACGCGATATTCGACATTTCCAATCGATCTGCATCAACAACAGCTACAGATTCAGTTCCCAGGCGTCGCAATAGTGACTATTGAAAATTCACTCGTACAGCTTGGAAAACGCGATATTCGACATTTCCAATCGAACTGTATGGACAAGAGCCAAAGATACAGTTCCCAGGCGTCGCAATAGCCCTTCTTATTGAAAATTCACTCGTTGAGCTTGGAAACCTCGATATTCGACATCTCCAATCGACCTGCATCGACAACAGCTAGTGATACAGTGGATCAGCATCGACAACAGCTTAAGATTCAGTCGTTCTGCATCGACAACAGCTAAAGATTCAGTTCCGAGGCGCCGCAATAGCCCTTCTTATTGAAAATTCACTCGTTGAGCTTGGAAACCTCGATATTCGACATCTCCAATCGACCTGCATCGACAACAGCTAGTGATACAGTTCCCAGGCGTCGCAATAGTCTTTATTATCAAAAATACACCCGTATAGCATGGAAAATGCGATATTCGACATTTCCAATCGTTCTGCATCGACAACAGCTAAAGATTCAGTTCCGAGGCGTCGCAATAGTCCTTCTTATTGAAAATTCGCTCGTAGAGCTTGAATAACGCGATATTCGACATTTCCAATCGAACTGCATCGACAACAGCCAAAGATACAGTTCCCAGGCGTCGCAATAGTCCTTATTGAGAATTCACTCATAGAGCTTGGAAAACGCGATATTCGACATTTCCAATCGATCTGCAACAACAACAGCTAAAGATTCAGTTCCCAGGTGTCGCAATAGTGTTATTGAAAATTCACTCGTACAGCTTGGCAAACGCGATATTCGACATTTCCAATCGATCTGCATCAACAACAGCTACAGATTCAGTTCCCAGGCGTCGCAATAGTGACTATTGAAAATTCACTCGTACAGCTTGGAAAACGCGATATTCGACATTTCCAATCGATCTGCATCGACAACAGCTAAAGATTCAGTCCCGAGGCGTCGCAATAGTCCTTCTTATTGAAAATTCGCTCGTAGAGCTTGAATAACGCGATATTCGACATTTCCAATCGATCTGCAACAACAACAGCTAAAGATTCAGTTCCCAGGCGTCGCAATAGTGTTATTGAAAATTCACTCGTACAGCTTGGCAAACGCGATATTCGACATTTCCAATCGATCTGCATCAACAACAGCTACAGATTCAGTTCCCAGGCGTCGCAATAGTGATTATTGAAAATTCACTCGTACAGCTTGGAAAACGCGATATTCGACATTTCCAATCGATCTGCATCGACAACAGCTAAAGATTCAGTTCCCAGGCGTCGCAATAGTCCTTCTTATTGAAAATTCGCTCGTAGAGCTTGAAAAACGCGATATTCGACATTTCCAATCGATCTGCATCGACAACAGCTAAAGATTCAGTTCCCAGGCGTCGCAATAGCCCTTCTTATTGAAAATTCACTCGTTGAGCTTGGAAACCTCGATATTCGACATCTCCAATCGACCTGCATCGACAACAGCTAGTGATACAGTTCCCAGGCGTCGCAATAGTCTTTATTATCAAAAATACACCCGTATAGCATGGAAAATGCGATATTCGACATTTCGAATCGTTCTGCATCGACAACAGCTAGTGATACAGTGGATCTGCATCGACAACAGCTTAAGATTCAGTCGTTCTGCATCGACAACAGCTAAAGATTCAGTTCCGAGGCGTCGCAATAGTCCTTCTTATTGAAAATTCGCTCGTAGAGCTTGAAAAACGCGATATTCGACATTTCCAATCGAACTACATCGACAACAGCCAAAGATACAGTTCCCAGGCGTCGCAATAGTCCTTATTGAAAATTCACTCATAGAGCTTGGAAAACGCGATATTCGACATTTCCAATCGATCTGCATCATCAACAGCTAAAGATTCAGTTCCCAGGCGTCGCAATAGTCCTTCTTATTGAAAATTCGCTCGTAGAGCTTGAAAAACGCGATATTCGACATTTCCAATCGAACTGCATCGACAAGAGCCAAAGATACAGTTCCCAGGCGTCGCAATAGTCTTCATTATCAAAAATACACCCGTATAGCATGGAAAATGCGATATTCGACATTTCCAATCGTTCTGCATCGTCAACAGCTAAAGATTCAGTTCCGAGGCGTCGCAATAGTCCTTCTTATTGAAAATTCGCTCGTAGAGCTTGAATAACGCGCTATTCGACATTTCCAATCGAACTGCATCGACAACAGCCAAAGATACAGTTCCCAGGCGTCGCAATAGTCCTTATTGGGAATTCACTCATAGAGCTTGGAAAACGCGATATTCGACATTTCCAATCGATCTGCAACAACAACAGCTAAAGATTCAGTTCCCAGGCGTCGCAATACTGTTATTGAAAATTCACTCGTACAGCTTGGCAAACGCGATATTCGACATTTCCAATCGATCTGCATCAACAACAGCTACAGATTCAGTTCCCAGGCGTCGCAATAGTGATTATTGAAAATTCACTCGTACAGCTTGGAAAACGCGATATTCGACATTTCCAATCGATCTGCATCGACAACAGCTAAAGATTCAGTTCCAAGGCGCGCAATAACCCTTCTTATTGAAAAATCACTCGTTGAGCTTGGAAACCTCGATATTCGACATCTCCAATCGACCTGCATCGACAACAGCTAGTGATACAGTTCCCAGGCGTCGCTATAGTCTTTATTATCAAAAATACACCCGTATAGCATGGAAAATGCGATATTCGACATTTCCAATCTATCTGCATCGACAACAGCCAGAGATTCAGTTCCCAGGCGTCGCAATAGTCCTTATTGAAAATTCACTCGTAGAGCTTGGAAAACGCGATATTCGACATTTCCAATCGATCTGCATCGACAACAGCTTAAGATTCAGTTCCCAGGCGACGCAATAGTCCTTATTATCAAAAATACACCCGTATAGCATGGAAACCTCGATATTCGACATCTCCAATCGACCTGCATCGACAACAGCTAGTGATACAGTTCCCAGGCGTCGCTATAGTCTTTATTATCAAAAATACACCCGTATAGCATGGAAAATGCGATATTCGACATTTCCAATCTATCTGCATCGACAACAGCCAGAGATTCAGTTCCCAGGCGTCGCAATAGCCCTTCTTATTGAAAATTCACTCGTTGAGCTTGGAAACCTCGATATTCGACATCTCCAATCGACCTGCATCGACAACAGCTAATGTGTCAGTTCCCAGGCGTCGCAATAGTCCTTATTGAAAATTCACTCGTAGAGCTTTGAAAACGCGATATTCGACATTTCCAATCGAACTGCATCGACAACAGCTTAAGATTCAGTTCCCAGGCGACGCAATAGTCTTTATTGTAAAAAATTCACCCGTATAGCATGGAAAATGCGATATTCGACATTTCCAATGGATCTGCATCGACAACAGCTTAAGATTCAGTTCCCAGGCGACGCAATAGTCTATATTATCAAAAATACACCCGTATAGCATGGAAAATGCGATATTCGACATTTCCAATCGTTCTGCATCGACAACAGTTAAAGATTCAGTTCCCAGGCGTCGCAATAGTCCTTCTTATTGAAAATTCGCTTGTAGAGCTTGAAAAATGCGATATTCGACATTTCCAATCGAACTGCATCGACAACAGCCAAAGATACAGTTCCCAGGCGTCGTAATAGTCCTTATTGAGAATTCACTCATAGAGCTTGGAAAACGCGATATTCGACATTTCCAATCGATCTGCAACAACAACAGCTAAAGATTCAGTTCCCAGGCGTCGCAATAGTGATTATTGAAAATCCACTCGTACAGCTTGGAAAACGCGATATTCGACATTTCCAATCGATCTGCATCATCAACAGCTAAAGATTCAGTTCCCAGGCGTCGCAATAGCCCTTCTTATTGAAAATTTACTCGTTGAGCTTGGAAACCTCGATATTCGACATCTCCAATCGACCTGCATCGACAACAGCTAGTGATACAGTTCCCAGGCGTCGCAATAGTCTTTATTATCAAAAATACACCCGTATAGCATGGAAAATGCGATATTCGACATTTCGAATCGTTCTGCATCGACAACAGCTAGTGATACAGTGGATCTGCATCGACAACAGCTTAAGATTCAGTCGTTCTGCATCGACAACAGCTAAAGATTCAGTTCCGAGGCGTCGCAATAGTCCTTCTTATTGAAAATTCGCTCGTAGAGCTTGAAAAACGCGATATTCGACATTTCCAATCGAACTGCATCGACAACAGCCAAAGATACAGTTCCCAGGCGTCGCAATAGTCCTTATTGAAAATTCACTCATAGAGCTTGGAAAACGCGATATTCGACATTTCCAATCGATCTGCATCATCAACAGCTAAAGATTCAGTTCCCAGGCGTCGCAATAGTCCTTCTTATTGAAAATTCGCTCGTAGAGCTTGAAAAACGCGATATTCGACATTTCCAATCGAACTGCATCGACAAGAGCCAAAGATACAGTTCCCAGGCGTCGCAATAGTCTTCATTATCAAAAATACACCCGTATAGCATGGAAAATGCGATATTCGACATTTCCAATCGTTCTGCATCGACAACAGCTAAAGCTTCAGTTCCGAGGCGTCGCAATAGTCCTTCTTATTGAAAATTCGCTCGTAGAGCTTGAATAACGCGATATTCGACATTTCCAATCGAACTGCATCGACAACAGCCAAAGATACAGTTCCCAGGCGTCGCAATACTGATTATTGAAAATTCACACGTACAGCTTGAAGAACGCGATATTCGACATTTCCAATCGATCTGCATCATCAACAGCTAATGATTCAGTTCCCTGGCGTCGCAATAGCCCTTCTTATTGAAAATTCACTCGTTGAGCTTGGAAACCTCGATATTCGACAGCTCCAATCGGCCTGCATCGACAACAGCTAGTGATTCAGTTCCCAGGCGTCGCAATAGTCTTTATTATAAAAAATACACCCGTATAGCATGGAAAATGCGATATTCGACATTTCCAGTCGATCTGCATCGACAACAGCTAAAGATTCAGTTCCCAGGCGTCGGAATAGTGATTATTGAAAATTCACTCGTACAGCTTGGCAAACGCGATATTCGACATTTCCAATCTATCTGCATCGACAACAGCCAGAGATTCAGTTCCCAGGCGTCGCAATAGCCCTTCTTATTGAAAATTCACTCGTTGAGCTTGGAAACCTCGATATTCGACATCTCCAATCGACCTGCATCGACAACAGCTAATGTGTCAGTTCCCAGGCTTCGCAATAGTCCTTATTGAAAATTCACTCGTAGAGCTTGGAAAACGCGATATTCGACATTTCCAATCGATCTGCGTCGACAACAGCTTAAGATTCAGTTCCCAGGCGACGCAATAGTCCTTATTATCAAAAATACACCCGTATAGCATGGAAACCTCGATATTCGACATCTCCAATCGACCTGCATCGACAACAGCTAGTGATACAGTTCCCAGGCGTCGCAATAGTCTTTATTATCAAAAATACAACCGTATAGCATGGAAAATGCGATATTCGACATTTCCAATCTATCTGCATCGACAACAGCCAGAGATTCAGTTCCCAGGCGTCGCAATAGCCCTTCTTATTGAAAATTCACTCGTTGAGCTTGGAAACCTCGATACTCGACATCTCCAATCGACCTGCATCGACAACAGCTAATGTGTCAGTTCCCAGGCGTCGCAATAGTCCTTATTGAAAATTCACTCGTAGACCTTGGAAAACGCGATATTCGACATTTCCAATCGATCTGCATCGACAACAGCTTAAGATTCAGTTCCCAGGCGACGCAATAGTCTTTATTATAAAAAATTCACCCGTATAGCATGGAAAATGCGATATTCGACATTTCCAATGGATCTGCATCGACAACAGCTTAAGATTCAGTTCCCAGGCGACGCAATAGTCTATATTATCAAAAATACACCCGTATAGCATGGAAAATGCGATATTCGACATTTCCAATCGTTCTGCATCGACAACAGTTAAAGATTCAGTTCCCAGGCGTCGCAATAGTCCTTCTTATTGAAAATTCGCTTGTAGAGCTTGAAAAATGCGATATTCGACATTTCCAATCGAACTGCATCGACAACAGCCAAAGATACAGTTCCCAGGCGTCGTAATAGTCCTTATTGAAAATTCACTCATAGAGGTTGGAAAACGTGATATTCGACATTTCCAATCGATCTGCATCAACAACAGCTAAAGATTCAGTTCTCAGGCGTCGGAATAGTGATTATTGAAAATTCACTCGTGCAGCTTGGCAAACGCGATATTCGACATTTCCAATCGATCTGCATCAACAACAGCTAAAGATTCAGTTCCCAGGCGACGCAATAGTCCATATTATCAAAAATACACCCGTATAGCATGGAAAATGCGATATTCGACATTTCCAATCGTTCTGCATCGACAACAGCTAAAGATTCAGTTCCCAGGCGTCGCAATAGTCCTTCTTATTGAAAATTCGCTTGTAGAGCTTGAAAAACGCGATATTCGACATTTCCAATCGAACTGTATCGACAACAGCCAAAGATACTGTTCCCAGGCGTCGTAATAGTCCTTATTGAAAATTCACTCACAGAGGTTGGAAAACGCGATATTCGACATTTCCAATCGATCTGCATCAACAACAGCTAAAGATTCAGTTCTCAGGCGTCGGAATAGTGATTATTGAAAATTCACTCGTACAGCTTGGCAAACGCGATATTCGACATTTCCAATCGATCTGCATCAACAACAGCTAAAGATTCAGTTCCCAGGCGTCGCAATAGTGGGTATTGAAAATTCAGTCGTACAGCTTGGAAAACGCGATATTCGACATTTCCAATCGATCTGCATCGACAACAGCTAAAGATTCAGTTCCCAGGCGTCGCAATAGCCCTTCTTATTGAAAATTCACTCGTTGAGCTTGGAAACCTCGATATTCGACATCTCCAATCGACCTGCATCGACAACAGCTGGTGATTCGTTCCCAGGCGTCGCAATAGTCTTTATTATCACAAATACACCCGTATAGCATGGAAAATGCGATATTCGACATTTCCAATCGAACTGCATCGACAACAGCTAGAGATTCAGTTCCCAGGCGTCGCAATAGCCCTTCTTATTGAAAATTCACTCGTTGAGCTTGGAAACCTCGATATTCGACATCTCCAATCGACCTGCATCGACAACAGCTAATGTGTCAGTTCCCAGGCGTCGCAATAGTCCATATTATCAAAAATACACCCGTATAGCATGGAAAATGCGATATTCTACGTTTCCAATCGATCTGCATCGACAACAGCTAGAGATTCAGTTCCGACGCGTCGCAATAGCCCTTCTTATTGAAAATTCACACGTTGAGCTTGGAAACCTCGATATTCGACATCTGCAATCGACCTGCATCGACAACAGCTAATGTGTCAGTTCCCAGGCGTCGCAATAGTCCTTATTGAAAATTCACTCGTGGAGCTTGGAAAACGCGATATTCGACATTTCCAATCGATCTGCATCGACAACAGCTAAGATTCAGTTCCCAGGCGACGCAATAGTCCTTATTATCAAAAATACACCCGTATAGCATGGAAAATGCGATATTCGACATTTCCAATCGATCTGCATCGACAACAGCTAAAGATTCAGTTCCCAGGCGTCGCAATAGCCATTCTTATTGAAAATTCACTCGTTGAGCTTGGAAACCTCGATATTCGACATCTCCAATCGACCTGCATCGACAACAGCTAGTGATACAGTTCCCAGGCGTCGCAATAGTCTTTATTATCAAAAATACACCCGTATAGCATGGAAAATGAGATATTCCACATTTCCAATCGTTCTGCATCGACAACAGCTAAAGATTCAGTTCCGAGGCGTCGCAATAGTCCTTCTTATTGAAAATTCGCTCGTAGAGCTTGAATAACGCGATATTCGACATTTCCAATCGAACTGCATCGACAACAGCCAAAGATACAGTTCCCAGGCGTCGCAATAGTCCTTATTGAGAATTCACTCATAGAGCTTGGAAAACGCGATATTCGACATTTCCAATCGATCTGCAACAACAACAGCTAAAGATTCAGTTCCCAGGCGTCGCAATACTGTTATTGAAAATTCACTCGTACAGCTTGGCAAACGCGATATTCGACATTTCCAATCGATCTGCATCGACAACAGCTTAAGATTCAGTTCCCAGGCGACGCAATAGTCTTTATTATAAAAAATTCACCCGTATAGCATGGAAAATGCGATATTCGACATTTCCAATGGATCTGCATCGACAACAGCTTAAGATTCAGTTCCCAGGCGACGCAATAGTCTATATTATCAAAAATACACCCGTATAGCATGGAAAATGCGATATTCGACATTTCCAATCGTTCTGCATCGACAACAGTTAAAGATTCAGTTCCCAGGCGTCGCAATAGTCCTTCTTATTGAAAATTCGCTTGTAGAGCTTGAAAAATGCGATATTCGACATTTCCAATCGAACTGCATCGACAACAGCCAAAGATACAGTTCCCAGGCGTCGTAATAGTCCTTATTGAAAATTCACTCATAGAGGTTGGCAAACGCGATATTCGACATTTCCAATCGATCTGCATCAACAACAGCTAAAGATTCAGTTCTCAGGCGTCGGAATAGTGAATATTGAAAATTCACTCGTGCAGCTTGGCAAACGCGATATTCGACATTTCCAATCGATCTGCATCAACAACAGCTAAAGATTCAGTTCCCAGGCGACGCAATAGTCCATATTATCAAAAATACACCCGTATAGCATGGAAAATGCGATATTCGACATTTCCAATCGTTCTGCATCGACAACAGCTATAGATTCAGTTCCCAGGCGTCGCAATAGTCCTTCTTATTGAAAATTCGCTTGTAGAGCTTGAAAAACGCGATATTCGATATTTCCAATCGAACTGCATCGACAACAGCCAAAGATACAGTTCCCAGGCGTCGTAATAGTCCTTATTGAAAATTCACTCATAGAGGTTGGAAAACGCGATATTCGACATTTCCAATCGATCTGCATCAACAACAGCTAAAGATTCAGTTCCCAGGCGTCGCAATAGTGGGTATTGAAAATTCACTCGTACAGCTTGGAAAACGCGATATTCGACATTTCAAATCGATCTGCATCGACAACAGCTAAAGATTCAGTTCCCAGGCGTCGCAATAGCCCTTCTTATTGAAAATTCACTCGTTGAGCTTGGAAACCTCGATATTCGACATCTCCAATCGACCTGCATCGACAACAGCTAGTGATTCGTTCCCAGGCGTCGCAATAGTCTTTATTATCACAAATACACCCGTATAGCATGGAAAATGCGATATTCGACATTTCCAATCGATCTGCATCGACAACAGCTAGAGATTCAGTTCCCAGGCGTCGCAATAGCCCTTCTTATTGAAAATTCACTCGGTGAGCTTGGAAACCTCGATATTCGACATCTCCAATCGACCTGCATCGACAACAGCTAATGTGTCAGTTCCCAGGCGTCGCAATAGTCCATATTATCAAAAATACACCCGTATAGCATGGAGAATGCGATATTCGACGTTTCCAATCGATCTGCATCGACAACAGCTAGAGATTCAGTTCCGACGCGTCGCAATAGCCCTTCTTATTGAAAATTCACACGTTGAGCTTGGAAACCTCGATATTCGACATCTCCAATCGACCTGCATCGACAACAGCTAATGTGTCAGTTCCCAGGCGTCGCAATAGTCCTTATTGAAAATTCACTCGTGGAGCTTGGAAAACGCGATATTCGACATTTCCAATCGATCTGCATCGACAACAGCTAAGATTCAGTTCCCAGGCGACGCAATAGTCCTTATTATCAAAAATACACCCGTATAGCATGGAAAATGCGATATTCGACATTTCCAATCGATCTGCATCGACAACAGCTTAAGATTCAGTTCCCAGGCGACGCAATAGTCCATATTATCAAAAATACACCCGTATAGCATGGAAAATGCGATATTCGACATTTCCTATCGTTCTGCATCGACAACAGCTAAAGATACAGTTCCCAGGCGTCGCAATACTGATTATTGAAAATTCACACGTACAGCTTGAAGAACGCGATATTCGACATTTCCAATCGATCTGCATCATCAACAGCTAATGATTCAGTTCCCTGGCGTCGCAATAGCCCTTCTTATTGAAAATTCACTCGTTGAGCTTGGAAACCTCGATATTCGACAGCTCCAATCGGCCTGCATCGACAACAGCTAGTGATTCAGTTCCCAGGCGTCGCAATAGTCTTTATTATAAAAAATACACCCGTATAGCATGGAAAATGCGATATTCGACATTTCCAGTCGATCTGCATCGACAACAGCTAAAGATTCAGTTCCCAGGCGTCGGAATAGTGATTATTGAAAATTCACTCGTACAGCTTGGCAAACGCGATATTCGACATTTCCAATCTATCTGCATCGACAACAGCCAGAGATTCAGTTCCCAGGCGTCGCAATAGCCCTTCTTATTGAAAATTCACTCGTTGAGCTTGGAAACCTCGATATTCGACATCTCCAATCGACCTGCATCGACAACAGCTAATGTGTCAGTTCCCAGGCTTCGCAATAGTCCTTATTGAAAATTCACTCGTAGAGCTTGGAAAACGCGATATTCGACATTTCCAATCGATCTGCGTCGACAACAGCTTAAGATTCAGTTCCCAGGCGACGCAATAGTCCTTATTATCAAAAATACACCCGTATAGCATGGAAACCTCGATATTCGACATCTCCAATCGACCTGCATCGACAACAGCTAGTGATACAGTTCCCAGGCGTCGCAATAGTCTTTATTATCAAAAATACAACCGTATAGCATGGAAAATGCGATATTCGACATTTCCAATCTATCTGCATCGACAACAGCCAGAGATTCAGTTCCCAGGCGTCGCAATAGCCCTTCTTATTGAAAATTCACTCGTTGAGCTTGGAAACCTCGATACTCGACATCTCCAATCGACCTGCATCGACAACAGCTAATGTGTCAGTTCCCAGGCGTCGCAATAGTCCTTATTGAAAATTCACTCGTAGACCTTGGAAAACGCGATATTCGACATTTCCAATCGATCTGCATCGACAACAGCTTAAGATTCAGTTCCCAGGCGACGCAATAGTCTTTATTATAAAAAATTCACCCGTATAGCATGGAAAATGCGATATTCGACATTTCCAATGGATCTGCATCGACAACAGCTTAAGATTCAGTTCCCAGGCGACGCAACAGTCTATATTATCAAAAATACACCCGTATAGCATGGAAAATGCGATATTCGACATTTCCAATCGTTCTGCATCGACAACAGTTAAAGATTCAGTTCCCAGGCGTCGCAATAGTCCTTCTTATTGAAAATTCGCTTGTAGAGCTTGAAAAATGCGATATTCGACATTTCCAATCGAACTGCATCGACAACAGCCAAAGATACAGTTCCCAGGCGTCGTAATAGTCCTTATTGAAAATTCACTCATAGAGGTTGGAAAACGTGATATTCGACATTTCCAATCGATCTGCATCAACAACAGCTAAAGATTCAGTTCTCAGGCGTCGGAATAGTGATTATTGAAAATTCACTCGTGCAGCTTGGCAAACGCGATATTCGACATTTCCAATCGATCTGCATCAACAACAGCTAAAGATTCAGTTCCCAGGCGACGCAATAGTCCATATTATCAAAAATACACCCGTATAGCATGGAAAATGCGATATTCGACATTTCCAATCGTTCTGCATCGACAACAGCTAAAGATTCAGTTCCCAGGCGTCGCAATAGTCCTTCTTATTGAAAATTCGCTTGTAGAGCTTGAAAAACGCGATATTCGACATTTCCAATCGAACTGTATCGACAACAGCCAAAGATACTGTTCCCAGGCGTCGTAATAGTCCTTATTGAAAATTCACTCACAGAGGTTGGAAAACGCGATATTCGACATTTCCAATCGATCTGCATCAACAACAGCTAAAGATTCAGTTCTCAGGCGTCGGAATAGTGATTATTGAAAATTCACTCGTACAGCTTGGTAAACGCGATATTCGACATTTCCAATCGATCTGCATCAACAACAGCTAAAGATTCAGTTCCCAGGCGTCGCAATAGTGGGTATTGAAAATTCAGTCGTACAGCTTGGAAAACGCGATATTCGACATTTCCAATCGATCTGCATCGACAACAGCTAAAGATTCAGTTCCCAGGCGTCGCAATAGCCCTTCTTATTGAAAATTCACTCGTTGAGCTTGGAAACCTCGATATTCGACATCTCCAATCGACCTGCATCGACAACAGCTGGTGATTCGTTCCCAGGCGTCGCAATAGTCTTTATTATCACAAATACACCCGTATAGCATGGAAAATGCGATATTCGACATTTCCAATCGAACTGCATCGACAACAGCTAGAGATTCAGTTCCCAGGCGTCGCAATAGCCCTTCTTATTGAAAATTCACTCGTTGAGCTTGGAAACCTCGATATTCGACATCTCCAATCGACCTGCATCGACAACAGCTAATGTGTCAGTTCCCAGGCGTCGCAATAGTCCATATTATCAAAAATACACCCGTATAGCATGGAAAATGCGATATTCTACGTTTCCAATCGATCTGCATCGACAACAGCTAGAGATTCAGTTCCGACGCGTCGCAATAGCCCTTCTTATTGAAAATTCACACGTTGAGCTTGGAAACCTCGATATTCGACATCTGCAATCGACCTGCATCGACAACAGCTAATGTGTCAGTTCCCAGGCGTCGCAATAGTCCTTATTGAAAATTCACTCGTGGAGCTTGGAAAACGCGATATTCGACATTTCCAATCGATCTGCATCGACAACAGCTAAGATTCAGTTCCCAGGCGACGCAATAGTCCTTATTATCAAAAATACACCCGTATAGCATGGAAAATGCGATATTCGACATTTCCAATCGATCTGCATCGACAACAGCTAAAGATTCAGTTCCCAGGCGTCGCAATAGCCATTCTTATTGAAAATTCACTCGTTGAGCTTGGAAACCTCGATATTCGACATCTCCAATCGACCTGCATCGACAACAGCTAGTGATACAGTTCCCAGGCGTCGCAATAGTCTTTATTATCAAAAATACACCCGTATAGCATGGAAAATGAGATATTCCACATTTCCAATCGTTCTGCATCGACAACAGCTAAAGATTCAGTTCCGAGGCGTCGCAATAGTCCTTCTTATTGAAAATTCGCTCGTAGAGCTTGAATAACGCGATATTCGACATTTCCAATCGAACTGCATCGACAACAGCCAAAGATACAGTTCCCAGGCGTCGCAATAGTCCTTATTGAGAATTCACTCATAGAGCTTGGAAAACGCGATATTCGACATTTCCAATCGATCTGCAACAACAACAGCTAAAGATTCAGTTCCCAGGCGTCGCAATACTGTTATTGAAAATTCACTCGTACAGCTTGGCAAACGCGATATTCGACATTTCCAATCGATCTGCATCGACAACAGCTTAAGATTCAGTTCCCAGGCGACGCAATAGTCTTTATTATAAAAAATTCACCCGTATAGCATGGAAAATGCGATATTCGACATTTCCAATGGATCTGCATCGACAACAGCTTAAGATTCAGTTCCCAGGCGACGCAATAGTCTATATTATCAAAAATACACCCGTATAGCATGGAAAATGCGATATTCGACATTTCCAATCGTTCTGCATCGACAACAGTTAAAGATTCAGTTCCCAGGCGTCGCAATAGTCCTTCTTATTGAAAATTCGCTTGTAGAGCTTGAAAAATGCGATATTCGACATTTCCAATCGAACTGCATCGACAACAGCCAAAGATACAGTTCCCAGGCGTCGTAATAGTCCTTATTGAAAATTCACTCATAGAGGTTGGCAAACGCGATATTCGACATTTCCAATCGATCTGCATCAACAACAGCTAAAGATTCAGTTCTCAGGCGTCGGAATAGTGATTATTGAAAATTCACTCGTGCAGCTTGGCAAACGCGATATTCGACATTTCCAATCGATCTGCATCAACAACAGCTAAAGATTCAGTTCCCAGGCGACGCAATAGTCCATATTATCAAAAATACACCCGTATAGCATGGAAAATGCGATATTCGACATTTCCAATCGTTCTGCATCGACAACAGCTAAAGATTCAGTTCCCAGGCGTCGCAATAGTCCTTCTTATTGAAAA
Source organism: Nomada ferruginata (assembly GCA_963583965.1). Taxonomy (NCBI): domain Eukaryota; kingdom Metazoa; phylum Arthropoda; class Insecta; order Hymenoptera; family Apidae; genus Nomada; species Nomada ferruginata. The sequence continues at coordinate 6,250,250 of OY757218.1, forward strand.
TTCGCTTGTAGAGCTTGAAAAACGCGATATTCGACATTTCCAATCGAACTGCATCGACAACAGCCAAAGATACAGTTCCCAGGCGTCGTAATAGTCCTTATTGAAAATTCACTCATAGAGGTTGGAAAACGCGATATTCGACATTTCCAATCGATCTGCATCAACAACAGCTAAAGATTCAGTTCCCAGGCGTCGCAATAGTGGGTATTGAAAATTCACTCGTACAGCTTGGAAAACGCGATATTCGACATTTCAAATCGATCTGCATCGACAACAGCTAAAGATTCAGTTCCCAGGCGTCGCAATAGCCCTTCTTATTGAAAATTCACTCGTTGAGCTTGGAAACCTCGATATTCGACATCTCCAATCGACCTGCATCGACAACAGCTAGTGATTCGTTCCCAGGCGTCGCAATAGTCTTTATTATCACAAATACACCCGTATAGCATGGAAAATGCGATATTCGACATTTCCAATCGATCTGCATCGACAACAGCTAGAGATTCAGTTCCCAGGCGTCGCAATAGCCCTTCTTATTGAAAATTCACTCGGTGAGCTTGGAAACCTCGATATTCGACATCTCCAATCGACCTGCATCGACAACAGCTAATGTGTCAGTTCCCAGGCGTCGCAATAGTCCATATTATCAAAAATACACCCGTATAGCATGGAGAATGCGATATTCGACGTTTCCAATCGATCTGCATCGACAACAGCTAGAGATTCAGTTCCGACGCGTCGCAATAGCCCTTCTTATTGAAAATTCACACGTTGAGCTTGGAAACCTCGATATTCGACATCTCCAATCGACCTGCATCGACAACAGCTAATGTGTCAGTTCCCAGGCGTCGCAATAGTCCTTATTGAAAATTCACTCGTGGAGCTTGGAAAACGCGATATTCGACATTTCCAATCGATCTGCATCGACAACAGCTAAGATTCAGTTCCCAGGCGACGCAATAGTCCTTATTATCAAAAATACACCCGTATAGCATGGAAAATGCGATATTCGACATTTCCAATCGATCTGCATCGACAACAGCTTAAGATTCAGTTCCCAGGCGACGCAATAGTCCATATTATCAAAAATACACCCGTATAGCATGGAAAATGCGATATTCGACATTTCCTATCGTTCTGCATCGACAACAGCTAAAGATACAGTTCCCAGGCGTCGCAATAGTCCTTATTGAAAATTCACTCATAGAGCTTGGAAAACGCGATATTCGACATTTCCAATCGTTCTGCATCGACAACAGCTAAAGATTCAGTTCCCAGGCGCCGCAATAACCCTTCTTATTGAAAATTCACTCGTTGAGCTTGGAAACCTCGATATTCGACATCTCCAGTCGACCTGCATCGACAACATCTAGTGATACAGTTCCCAGGCGTCGCAATAGTCTTTATTATCAAAAATACACCCGTATAGCAAGGAAAATGCGATATTCGACATTTCCAATCGTTCTGCATCGACAACAGCTAAAGGTTCAGTTCCGAGGCGTCGCAATAGTCCTACTTATTGAAAATTCGCTCGTAGAGCTTGAATAACGCGATAATCGACATTTCCAATCGAACTGCATCGACAACAGCCAAAGATACAGTTCCCAGGTGTCGCAATAGTGATTATTGAAAATTCACTCATAGAGCTTGGAAAACGCGATATTCGTCATTTCCAATCGTTCTGCATCGACAACAGCTAAAGATTCAGTTCCCAGGCGCCGCAATAACCCTTCTTATTGAAAATTCACTCGTTGAGCTTGGAAACCTCGATATTCGACATCTCCAATCGACCTGCATCGACAACAGCTAGTGATACAGTTCCCATGCGTCGCAATAGTCTTTATTATCAAAAATACACCCGTATAGCAAGGAAAATGCGATATTCGACATTTCCAATCGTTCTGCATCGACAACAGCTAGAGATTCAGTTCCGAGGCGTCGCAATAGTCCTTCTTATTGAAAATTCGCTCGTAGATCTTGAAAAACGCGATATTCGACATTTCCAATCGAACAGCATCGACAACAGCCAAAGATACAGTTCCCAGGCGTCGCAATAGTCCTTATTGAAAATTCACTCGTTGAGCTTGGAAACCTCGATATTCGACATCTCCAATCGACCTGCATCGACAACAGCTAGTGATACAGTTCCCATGCGTCGCAATAGTCTTTATTATCAAAAATACACCCGTATAGCAAGGAAAATGCGATATTCGACATTTCCAATCGTTCTCCATCGACAACAGCTAAAGGTTCAGTTCCGAGGCGTCGCAATAGTCCTACTTATTGAAAATTCGCTCGTAGAGCTTGAATAACGCGATATTCGACATTTCCAATCGAACTGCATCGACAACAGCCAAAGATACAGTTCCCAGGCGTCGCAATAGTGATTATTGAAAATTCACTCGTACAGCTTGGAAAACGCGATATTGGACATTTCCAATCGATCTGCATCATCAACAGCTAAAGATTCAGTTCCCTGGCGTCGCAATAGCCCTTCTTATTGAAAATTCACTCGTTGAGCTTGGAAACCTCGATATTCGACATCTCCAATCGACCTGCATCGACAACAGCTAGTGATTCGTTCCCAGGCGTCGCAATAGTCTTTATTATCACAAATACACCCGTATAGCATGGAAAATGCGATATTCGACATTTCCAATCGATCTGCATCGACAACAGCTAGAGATTCAGTTCCCAGGCGTCGCAATAGCCCTTCTTATTGAAAATTCACTCGTTGAGCTTGGAAACCTCGATATTCGACATCTCCAATCGACCTGCATCGACAACAGCTAATGTGTCAGTTCCCAGGCGTCGCAATAGTCCATATTATCAAAAATACACCCGTATAGCATGGAAAATGCGATATTATTATTATTTATTCCGTTAATCTACGGGCTAAAAAAACCCTTTAGTATACAATTTGAAAAACACACAGAGTAGTAGAATCGTAAAAGATACAGTAATACAAGATAGCAGAGTAATAAAACAAGATAATACAAAAATAAAAATGATGCGGTTACAGTAGATACAAGTTAGTTACAGTAGATAGATACGACGATAGAGTACAAGATTGCGAAGTAAAACAGTGCAAGAAAAGTGTAGAAGAGATACAGAAGAAAAATAGATGAACTGTGAAAGACCTATAAATGGAGCAGAAATAAAATGAAATGAAGGATGTAATGTGTAAAATGAGCGAATATGGCATGAACGGAAAAAGAGAAAAGCTAGGTCGAATTACTATTTACAGCAGATTGAACGGAGTGCTTAAAAGCTGTATAGGGGGTCCCGAAGAAGTGAAGTGAGTTACAGAAACTGTTCGCGTTGGTGCACAATCGATTTAAACAATTATGTTTGCCGTAAAGAGTTCGGTGAGAATTAATGTAGAATAAAGTATGTGTCCTTAGGTGAGTGGAGGGGACGTGGAATTTAAGGTCAGAAAGAATATCTGGGCAGGAGATCAAGTGATTAATAACTTTGAAAATAAACAGTAGATCGGCAGTGAGGCGCCGCTGCTGAAGGGTAGATAGCCTGAAGCGAGAGAGATAGGGTTTATAATTGTGGTTGAAGGGGGACATAGGTATTTCGGTAAAACGAGAAACAAGCCTCATGTAATTTGTGTTGGACGCGTTCGAGAGAGTCTATTTGGTTCCTGAAGTAGGGAGACCATATGATTGAGCCATATTCTAGACGAGGTCGAACCAGGGAAGTGTACAATCTGACTAGTGTGGAGGCATTAGAGAAGTGCTTAGAGGTGCGGAAAATAAAGCCTAAGGTGTTAAGGCCGGAGCTGACAATACTGTTCAGATGAGTCGAGAAAGACAGATCTCTCGTCAAGATGAGGCCTAGGTCGCGGATGAGGTGGACTTCAGTTAAAGAGGAGCCGTCTATAGTGTAAGGGTGAATAAGCGGTCTTAATTTGCGAGAGAAGCGAATGACATTGCATTTGGACGCGTTGAGACAGAGGTGGTTTACCCGACACCATGTCACTAGTCTATCAATATCAGATTGTAGAAGGAAAGAGTCCACCAAACTGTTTACAGGGCGGAAAAGCTTTAGGTCATCTGCGTAGAGTAGGAATCTGCTATGGTGGAAGACTTGCGAGATATCATTAATGAATAGAATAAAGAGTATGGGACCCAGATGGGAACCTTGAGGGACTCCGGAAGTAGCCTGGAATTTTTTGGAGAAGGATTGATTGAATTTGACTATCTGAAATCTACCAGTGATATAGCTCGCGAGCCATGCTAGCAGTGTACCGTGAAAGCCAAGAGCGTGAAGTTTGGCTAGTAGGATTGGGTGGCTCACCGAATCAAACGCCTTGCGTAGGTCAGTGTACACTGCATCGACTTGCTGACCATTTTCCACGCGGAGAGAAAGATAGTTATGAAAGGATAGGAGGTTTGTGGTGGTAGAGCGACCAGGTAAGAAGCCATGCTGTTCATTAATGATTACGTTTTTGCATAGAGAAGATAGACTGTTAGTTACAAGGTTGTCAAGAATCTTAGGCATTAGGTTTTGCTTACTAATCGGTCTGTAGGAGGAGGTACAAGTTTTATCCCCACCTTTAAAGATAGGTGAAACGAGAGAGGTTTTCCACGACGAAGGAAAAGAACCGGACATTAATGATTTATTGAAGAGGATCCAAAGGATACGAGAAAATAAAAATTTACAGTTTTTGAAAAAGATGGGGGGAATACCGTCGTTGCCAGGGCCGTTGTTTAAGTCAAGATAGTCGATCCCCTTGAATACTTCAAGAATACTGATATTAAGAGAGGATGCGTCAACCGAGTCCGTAGAACTATATGTGTATGGTGAGTTGGTTTCGTGAGAATAAACTGAACTGAAGTAGTCAGCAAATATATCGGCTATGGCTTGTTCAGTACAGACTGTCCGGTCATTGAAAGACATGGAGAGAGGAAAAGGAGACTCGTTTTTGAGGGATCGGATGAAATTCCAAAATGTTTTGGGGTTATTTCGGAGGGTTGACTCAGACTTGGCGACATAGGTAGCCCAGCAACGGCGAGACAGAGAGCAACATTTGGATCTAAGACTGGAAAAGACAAGGTAATCAGAGAAAGAGTTAGTAGATTTATAACGGCGATGAGCGGTTTTTTTTTTTGCGAGTAGAGTAATAAGCCTTCGTGAAAACCAAACCGGGTGTGAGGAGGTAGTAATAGGACGGAGTGGCACCCAGGCGTTTATGGCAAAGTTTAAGTGGTGGTAAAGGAGATCGACGGCCGAATCAATGGGTAAGGGAGAAAGGAGCCTATCCCAATCGTACTGGGATAGATAACTATTGATCATATTATAATCGGCGGCTCCAAAATTCCTTGTGAAGGAGGAGCGACAAAAAAGAGGTGACCTTGAATGGTTTGGAATAGGGAAAGAGAGGGCAGGATGGTAAGAATCCTCGGACACGAATGACTCTGGGGCAGGAGAAATGGAAAGGCTTGTCACAGTCGAGAAAACCAAATCTAGTTTCGAGTTATGTGAGTTAATGATGTTGTTAAATTGAGAAATATTTAAGTAATTAAAGTACTCACCGACAATGAGGTAGGGTGAATAGGAATGAGATGAAAAAGTGGTACGCCCGCTAAAATTAGGTAAATTGTAGTCGCCAGCGATGACAATAGGAGAATTTGGGTAAAGAGCACATACTTCCTCGACCGTAAGGCAATGATGCTCGTAGTGGGAACTCGGAGACGAGGGGGGAATATATACCGCCCCAACAATAACACTGGCCCGATCTAAGTGCACCTCTACGAACAATTGCTCAACAGAGTTAACGGTTACTTCGATAGGGCGACTGAAATAAGAATTTTTTATAGCAATTAGTACACCTCCGCCTCTGGCATGTGTACTGGTACGATTATTTCTGTCAAATCGGAAAATACTATAATTAAAAAGACCAAGCTCCGAATTCAGTATGCTATGGTGTAGCCAGGTTTCCGTAAGGATAATTATATCGTATACAACAGCAGAGGATGCGAACGCACAGCGTAAATCGCTTAACTTTGAGCGAAGACCGCGAACATTTTGATAATATATTAAAGGGTTACTAGTTAGTTTTTTTGACGAGGCTGTGGTGATAAAGTTATAATCTGGGGAACACCATTGACATACCGAATGGTTTTGTTAGTTATATTCGACTCGATATTCGACCTCGATATTCGACGTTTCCAATCGATCTGCATCGACAACAGCTAGAGATTCAGTTCCGACGCGTCGCAATAGCCCTTCGTATTGAAAATTCACACGTTGAGCTTGGAAACCTCGATATTCGACATCTCCAATCGACCTGCATCGACAACAGCTAATGTGTCAGTTCCCAGGCGTCGCAATAGTCCTTATTGAAAATTCACTCGTGGAGCTTGGAAAACGCGATATTCGACATTTCCAATCGATCTGCATCGACAACAGCTAAGATTCAGTTCCCAGGCGACGCAATAGTCCTTATTATCAAAAATACACCCGTATAGCATGGAAAATACGATATTCGACATTTCCAATCGATCTGCATCGACAACAGCTTAAGATTCAGTTCCCAGGCGACGCAATAGTCCATATTATCAAAAATACACCCGTATAGAATGGAAAATGCGATATTCGACATTTCCAATCGTTCTGCATCGACAACAGCTAAAGATGCAGTTCCCAGGCGTCGCAATGGTTCTTCTTATTGAAAATTCGCTCGTAGAGCTTGAAAAACGCGATATTCGACATTTCCAATCGTTCTGCATCGACAACAGCTAAAGATTCAGTTCCCAGGCGCCGCAATAACCCTTCTTATTGAAAATTCACTCGTTGAGCTTGGAAACCTCGATATTCGACATCTCCAATCGACCTGCATCGACAACATCTAGTGATACAGTTCCCAGGCGTCGCAATAGTCTTTATTATCAAAAATACACCCGTATAGCAAGGAAAATGCGATATTCGACATTTCCAATCGTTCTGCATCGACAACAGCTAAAGGTTCAGTTCCGAGGCGTCGCAATAGTCCTACTTATTGAAAATTCGCTCGTAGAGCTTGAATAACGCGATAATCGACATTTCCAATCGAACTGCATCGACAACAGCCAAAGATACAGTTCCCAGGCGTCGCAATAGTGATTATTGAAAATTCACTCATAGAGCTTGGAAAACGCGATATTCGTCATTTCCAATCGTTCTGCATCGACAACAGCTAAAGATTCAGTTCCCAGGCGCCGCAATAACCCTTCTCATTGAAAATTCACTCGTTGAGCTTGGAAACCTCGATATTCGACATCTCCAATCGACCTGCATCGACAACAGCTAGTGATACAGTTCCCAGGCGTCGCAATAGTCTTTATTATCAAAAATACACCCGTATAGCAAGGAAAATGCGATATTCGACATTTCCAATCGTTCTGCATCGACAACAGCTAGAGATTCAGTTCCGAGGCGTCGCAATAGTCCTTCTTATTGAAAATTCGCTCGTAGATCTTGAAAAACGCGATATTCGACATTTCCAATCGAACAGCATCGACAACAGCCAAAGATACAGTTCCCAGGCGTCGCAATAGTCCTTATTGAAAATTCACTCGTTGAGCTTGGAAACCTCGATATTCGACATCTCCAATCGACCTGCATCGACAACAGCTAGTGATACAGTTCCCAGGCGTCGCAATAGTCTTTATTATCAAAAATACACCCGTATAGCAAGGAAAATGCGATATTCGACATTTCCAATCGTTCTCCATCGACAACAGCTAAAGGTTCAGTTCCGAGGCGTCGCAATAGTCCTACTTATTGAAAATTCGCTCGTAGAGCTTGAATAACGCGATATTCGACATTTCCAATCGAACTGCATCGACAACAGCCAAAGATACAGTTCCCAGGCGTCGCAATAGTGATTATTGAAAATTCACTCGTACAGCTTGGAAAACGCGATATTGGACATTTCCAATCGATCTGCATCATCAACAGCTAAAGATTCAGTTCCCTGGCGTCGCAATAGCCCTTCTTATTGAAAATTCACTCGTTGAGCTTGGAAACCTCGATATTCGACATCTCCAATCGACCTGCATCGACAACAGCTAGTGATTCAGTTCCCAGGCGTCGCAATAGTCTTTATTATCAAAAATACACCCGTATAGCATGGAAAATGCGATATTCGACATTTCCAACCGATCTGCATCGACAACAGCCAAAGATACAGTTCCCAGGCGTCGCTATAGTCCTTATTGAAAATTCACTCATAGAGCTTGGAAAACGCGATATTCGACATTTCCAATCGATCTGCAACAACAACAGCTAAAGATTCAGTTCCCAGGCGTCGCAATAGTGATTATTGAAAATTCACTCGTACAGCTTGGCAAACGCGATATTCGACATTTCCAATCGATCTGCATCAACAACAGCTAAAGATTCAGTTCCCAGGCGTCGCAATAGTGATTATTGAAAATTCACTCGTACAGCTTGGAAAACGCGATATTCGACATTCCCAATCGATCTGCATCGACAACAGCTATAGATTCAGTTCCCAGGCGTCGCAATAACCCTTCTTATTGAAAATTCACTCGTTGAGCTTGGAAACCTCGATATTCGACATCTCCAATCGACCTGCATCGACAACAGCTAGTGATTCAGTTCCCAGGCGTCGCAATAGTCTTTATTATCAAAAATACACCCGTATAGCATGGAAAATGCGATATTCGACATTTCCAACCGATCTGCATCGACAACAGCCAAAGATACAGTTCCCAGGCGTCGCTATAGTCCTTATTGAAAATTCACTCATAGAGCTTGGAAAACGCGATATTCGACATTTCCAATCGATCTGCAACAACAACAGCTAAAGATTCAGTTCCCAGGCGTCGCAATAGTGATTATTGAAAATTCACTCGTACAGCTTGGCAAACGCGATATTCGACATTTCCAATCGATCTGCATCAACAACAGCTAAAGATTCAGTTCCCAGGCGTCGCAATAGTCTTTATTATCAAAAATACACCCGTATAGCATGGAAAATGCGATATTCGACATTTCCAACCGATCTGCATCGACAACAGCCAAAGATACAGTTCCCAGGCGTCGCTATAGTCCTTATTGAAAATTCACTCATAGAGCTTGGAAAACGCGATATTCGACATTTCCAATCGATCTGCAACAACAACAGCTAAAGATTCAGTTCCCAGGCGTCGCAATAGTGATTATTGAAAATTCACTCGTACAGCTTGGCAAACGCGATATTCGACATTTCCAATCGATCTGCATCAACAACAGCTAAAGATTCAGTTCCCAGGCGTCGCAATAGTGATTATTGAAAATTCACTCGTACAGCTTGGAAAACGCGATATTCGACATTCCCAATCGATCTGCATCGACAACAGCTATAGATTCAGTTCCCAGGCGTCGCAATAACCCTTCTTATTGAAAATTCACTCGTTGAGCTTGGAAACCTCGATATTCGACATCTCCAATCGACCTGCATCGACAACAGCTAGTGATTCAGTTCCCAGGCGTCGCAATAGTCTTTATTATCAAAAATACACCCGTATAGCATGGAAAATGCGATATTCGACATTTCCAACCGATCTGCATCGACAACAGCCAAAGATACAGTTCCCAGGCGTCGCTATAGTCCTTATTGAAAATTCACTCATAGAGCTTGGAAAACGCGATATTCGACATTTCCAATCGATCTGCAACAACAACAGGTAAAGATGCAGTTCCCAGGCGTCGCAATGGTTCTTCTTATTGAAAATTCGCTCGTAGAGCTTGAAAAACGCGATATTCGACATTTCCAATCGAACTGCATCGACAACAGCCAAGGATACAGTTCCCAGGCGTCGCAATAGTCCTTATTGAAAATTCACTCATAGAGCTTGGAAAACGCGATATTCGACATTTCCAATCGATCTGCATCAACAACAGCTAATGATTCAGTTCCCAGGCGTCGGAATAGTGATTATTGAAAATTGACTCGTACAGCTTGGCAAACGCGATATTCGACATTTCCAATTGATCTGCATCAACAACAGCTAAAGATTCAGTTCCCAGGCGTCGCAATAGCCCTTCTTATTGAAAATTCACTCGTTGAGCTTGGAAACCTCGATATTCGACATCTCCAATCGACCTGCATCGACAACAGCTAATGTGTCAGTTCCCAGGCGTCGCAATAGTCCATATTATCAAAAATACACCCGTATAGCATGGAAAATGCGATATTCGACATTTCCAATCGATCTGCATCGACAACAGCTAGAGATTCAGTTCCCACGCGTCGCAATAGCCCTTCTTATTGAAAATTCACACGTTGAGCTTGGAAACCTCGATATTCGACATCTCCAATCGACCTGCATCGACAACAGCTAATGTGTCAGTTCCCAGGCGTCGCAATAGTCCTTATTGAAAATTCACTCGTAGAGCTTGGAAAACGCGATATTCGACATTTCCAATCGATCTGCATCGACAACAGCTAAGATTCAGTTCCCAGGCGACGCAATAGTCCTTATTGAAAATTCACTCATAGAGCTTGGAAAACGCGATATTCGACATTTCCAATCGTTCTGCATCGACAACAGCTAAAGATTCAGTTCCCAGGCGCCGCAATAACCCTTCTTATTGAAAATTCACTCGTTGAGCTTGGAAACCTCGATATTCGACATCTCCAATCGACCTGCATCGACAACAGCTAGTGATACAGTTCCCAGGCGTCGCAATAGTCTTTATTATCAAAAATACACCCGTGTAGCAAGGAAAATGCTATATTCGACATTTCCAATCGTTCTGCATCGACAACAGCTAAAGGTTCAGTTCCGAGGCGTCGCAATAGTCCTACTTATTGAAAATTCGCTCGTAGAGCTTGAATAACGCGATATTCGACATTTCCAATCGAACTGCATCGACAACAGCCAAAGATACAGTTCCCAGGCGTCGCAATAGTGATTATTGAAAATTCATTCGTACAGCTTGGCAAACGCGATATTCGACATTTCCAATCGATCTGCATCAACAACAGCTACAGATTCAGTTACCAGGCTTCGCAATAGTGATTATTGAAAATTCACTCGTACAGCTTGGAAAACGCGATATTCGACATTTCCAATCGATCTGCATCGACAACAGCTTAAGATTCAGTTCCCAGGCGACGCAATAGTCCTTATTATCAAAAATACACCCGTATAGCATGGAAAATGCGATATTCGACATCTCCAATCGACCTGCATCGACAACAGCTAATGTGTCAGTTCCCAGGCGTCGCAATAGTCCATATTATCAAAAATACACCCGTATAGCATGGAAAATGCGATATTCTACGTTTCCAATCGATCTGCATCGACAACAGCTAGAGATTCAGTTCCGACGCGTCGCAATAGCCCTTCTTATTGAAAATTCAAACGTTGAGCTTGGAAACCTCGATATTCGACATCTCCAATCGACCTGCATCGACAACAGCTAATGTGTCAGTTCCCAGGCGTCGCAATAGTCCTTATTGAAAATTCACTCGTGGAGCTTGGAAAACGCGATATTCGACATTTCCAATCGATCTGCATCGACAACAGCTAAGATTCAGTTCCCAGGCGACGCAATAGTCCTTATTATCAAAAATACACCCGTATAGCATGGAAAATACGATATTCGACATTTCCAATCGATCTGCATCGACAACAGCTTAAGATTCAGTTCCCAGGCGACGCAATAGTCCATATTATCAAAAATACACCCGTATAGAATGGAAAATGCGATATTCGACATTTCCAATCGTTCTGCATCGACAACAGCTAAAGATGCAGTTCCCAGGCGTCGCAATGGTTCTTCTTATTGAAAATTCGCCCGTAGAGCTTGAAAAACGCGATATTCGACATTTCCAATCGTTCTGCATCGACAACAGCTAAAGATTCAGTTCCCAGGCGCCGCAATAACCCTTCTTATTGAAAATTCACTCGTTGAGCTTGGAAACCTCGATATTCGACATCTCCAATCGACCTGCATCGACAACATCTAGTGATACAGTTCCCAGGCGTCGCAATAGTCTTTATTATCAAAAATACACCCGTATAGCAAGGAAAATGCGATATTCGACATTTCCAATCGTTCTGCATCGACAACAGCTAAAGGTTCAGTTCCGAGGCGTCGCAATAGTCCTACTTATTGAAAATTCGCTCGTAGAGCTTGAATAACGCGATAATCGACATTTCCAATCGAACTGCATCGACAACAGCCAAAGATACAGTTCCCAGGCGTCGCAATAGTGATTATTGAAAATTCACTCATAGAGCTTGGAAAACGCGATATTCGTCATTTCCAATCGTTCTGCATCGACAACAGCTAAAGATTCAGTTCCCAGGCGCCGCAATAACCCTTCTCATTGAAAATTCACTCGTTGAGCTTGGAAACCTCGATATTCGATATCTCCAATCGACCTGCATCGACAACAGCTAGTGATACAGTTCCCAGGCGTCGCAATAGTCTTTATTATCAAAAATACACCCGTATAGCAAGGAAAATGCGATATTCGACATTTCCAATCGTTCTGCATCGACAACAGCTAGAGATTCAGTTCCGAGGCGTCGCAATAGTCCTTCTTATTGAAAATTCGCTCGTAGATCTTGAAAAACGCGATATTCGACATTTCCAATCGAACAGCATCGACAACAGCCAAAGATACAGTTCCCAGGCGTCGCAATAGTCCTTATTGAAAATTCACTCGTTGAGCTTGGAAACCTCGATATTCGGCATCTCCAATCGACCTGCATCGACAACAGCTAGTGATACAGTTCCCAGGCGTCGCAATAGTCTTTATTATCAAAAATACACCCGTATAGCAAGGAAAATGCGATATTCGACAATTCCAATCGTTCTCCATCAACAACAGCTAAAGGTTCAGTTCCGAGGCGTCGCAATAGTCCTACTTATTGAAAATTCGCTCGTAGAGCTTGAATAACGCGATATTCGACATTTCCAATCGAACTGCATCGACAACAGCCAAAGATACAGTTCCCAGGCGTCGCAATAGTGATTATTGAAAATTCATTCGTACAGCTTGGCAAACGCGATATTCGACATTTCCAATCGATCTGCATCAACAACAGCTACAGATTCAGTTACCAGGCTTCGCAATAGTGATTATTATCAAAAATACACCCGTATAGCATGGAAAATGCGATATTCGACATCTCCAATCGACCTGCATCGACAACAGCTAATGTGTCAGTTCCCAGGCGTCGCAATAGTCCATATTATCAAAAATACACCCGTATAGCATGGAAAATGCGATATTCTACGTTTCCAATCGATCTGCATCGACAACAGCTAGAGATTCAGTTCCGACGCGTCGCAATAGCCCTTCTTATTGAAAATTCACACGTTGAGCTTGGAAACCTCGATATTCGACATCTCCAATCGACCTGCATCGACAACAGCTAATGTGTCAGTTCCCAGGCGTCGCAATAGTCCTTATTGAAAATTCACTCGTGGAGCTTGGAAAACGCGATATTCGACATTTCCAATCGATCTGCATCGACAACAGCTAAGATTCAGTTCCCAGGCGACGCAATAGTCCTTATTATCAAAAATACACCCGTATAGCATGGAAAATGCGATATTCGACATTTCCAATCGATCTGCATCGACAACAGCTAAAGATACAGTTCCCAGGCGTCGCAATAGCCATTCTTATTGAAAATTCACTCGTTGAGCTTGGAAACCTCGATATTCGACATCTCCAATCGACCTGCATCGACAACAGCTAGTGATACAGTTCCCAGGCGTCGCAATAGTCTTTATTATCAAAAATACACCCGTATAGCATGGAAAATGAGATATTCCACATTTCCAATCGTTCTGCATCGACAACAGCTAAAGATTCAGTTCCGAGGCGTCGCAATAGTCCTTCTTATTGAAAATTCGCTCGTAGAGCTTGAATAACGCGATATTCGACATTTCCAATCGAACTGCATCGACAACAGCCAAAGATACAGTTCCCAGGCGTCGCAATAATCCTTATTGAGAATTCACTCATAGAGCTTGGAAAACGCGATATTCGACATTTCCAATCGATCTGCAACAACAACAGCTAAAGATTCAGTTCCCAGGCGTCGCAATACTGTTATTGAAAATTCACTCGTACAGCTTGGCAAACGCGATATTCGACATTTCCAATCGATCTGCATCAACAACAGCTACAGATTCAGTTCCCAGGCGTCGCAATAGTGATTATTGAAAATTCACTCGTACAGCTTGGAAAACGCGATATTCGACATTTCCAATCGATCTGCATCGACAACAGCTAAAGATTCAGTTCCCAGGCGCGCAATAACCCTTCTTATTGAAAATTCACTCGTTGAGCTTGGAAACCTCGATATTCGACATCTCCAATCGACCTGCATCGACAACAGCTAGTGATTCAGTTCCCAGGCGTCGCAATAGTCTTTATTATCAAAAATACACCTGTATAGCATGGAAAACGCGATATTCGACATTTCCAATCTATCTGCATCGACAACAGCCAGAGATTCAATTCCCAGGCGTCGCAATAGTCCTTATTGAAAATTCACTCGTAGAGCTTGGAAAACGCGATATTCGACATTTCCAATCGATCTGCATCGACAACAGCTTAAGATGCAGTTCCCAGGCGACGCAATAGTCTTTATTATAAAAAATTCACCCATATAGCATGGAAAATGCGATATTCGACATTTCCAATGGATCTGCATCGACAACAGCTTAAGATTCAGTTCCCAGGCGACGCAATAGTCTATATTATCAAAAATACACCCGTATAGCATGGAAAATGCGATATTCGACATTTCCAATCGAACTGCATCGACAACAGTTAAAGATACAGTTCCCAGGCGTCGCAATAGTCCTTATTGAGAATTCACTCATAGAGCTTGGAAAACGCGATATTCGACATTTCCAATCGATCTGCAACAACAACAGCTAAAGATTCAGTTCCCAGGCGTCGCAATACTGTTATTGAAAATTCACTCGTACAGCTTGGCAAACGCGATATTCGACATTTCCAATCGATCTGCATCAACAACAGCTACAGATTCAGTTCCCAGGCGTCGCAATAGTGATTATTGAAAATTCACTCGTACAGCTTGGAAAACGCGATATTCGACATTTCCAATCGATCTGCATCGACAACAGCTAAAGATTCAGTTCCCAGGCGCGCAATAACCCTTCTTATTGAAAATTCACTCGTTGAGCTTGGAAACCTCGATATTCGACATCTCCAATCGACCTGCATCGACAACAGCTAGTGATTCAGTTCCCAGGCGTCGCAATAGTCTTTATTATCAAAAATACACCTGTATAGCATGGAAAACGCGATATTCGACATTTCCAATCTATCTGCATCGACAACAGCCAGAGATTCAATTCCCAGGCGTCGCAATAGTCCTTATTGAAAATTCACTCGTAGAGCTTGGAAAACGCGATATTCGACATTTCCAATCGATCTGCATCGACAACAGCTTAAGATGCAGTTCCCAGGCGACGCAATAGTCTTTATTATAAAAAATTCACCCATATAGCATGGAAAATGCGATATTCGACATTTCCAATGGATCTGCATCGACAACAGCTTAAGATTCAGTTCCCAGGCGACGCAATAGTCTATATTATCAAAAATACACCCGTATAGCATGGAAAATGCGATATTCGATATTTCCAATCGTTCTGCATCGACAACAGTTAAAGATTCAGTTCCCAGGCGTCGCAATAGTCCTTCTTATTGAAAATTCGCTTGTAGAGCTTGAAAAATGCGATATTCGACATTTCCAATCGAACTGCATCGACAACAGCCAAAGATACAGTTCCCAGGCGTCGTAATAGTCCTTATTGAAAATTCACTCATAGAGGTTGGCAAACGCGATATTCGACATTTCCAATCGATCTGCATCAACAACAGCTAAAGATTCAGTTCTCAGGCGTCGGAATAGTGATTATTGAAAATTCACTCGTGCAGCTTGGCAAACGCGATATTTGACATTTCCAATCGATCTGCATCAACAACAGCTAAAGATTCAGTTCCCAGGCGACGCAATAGTCCATATTATCAAAAATACACCCGTATAGCATGGAAAATGCGATATTCGACATTTCCAATCGTTCTGCATCGACAACAGCTAAAGATTCAGTTCCCAGGCGTCGCAATAGTCCTTCTTATTGAAAATTCGCTTGTAGAGCTTGAAAAACGCGATATTCGACATTTCCAATCGAACTGCATCGACAACAGCCAAAGATACAGTTCCCAGGCGTCGTAATAGTCCTTATTGAAAATTCACTCATAGAGGTTGGAAAACGCGATATTCGACATTTCCAATCGATCTGCATCAACAACAGCTAAAGATTCAGTTCCCAGGCGTCGCAATAGTGGGTATTGAAAATTCACTCGTACAGCTTGGAAAACGCGATATTCGACATTTCAAATCGATCTGCATCGACAACAGCTAAAGATTCAGTTCCCAGGCGTCGCAATAGCCCTTCTTATTGAAAATTCACTCGTTGAGCTTGGAAACCTCGATATTCGACATCTCCAATCGACCTGCATCGACAACAGCTAGTGATTCGTTCCCAGGCGTCGCAATAGTCTTTATTATCACAAATACACCCGTATAGCATGGAAAATGCGATATTCGACATTTCCAATCGATCTGCATCGACAACAGCTAGAGATTCAGTTCCCAGGCGTCGCAATAGCCCTTCTTATTGAAAATTCACTCGGTGAGCTTGGAAACCTCGATATTCGACATCTCCAATCGACCTGCATCGACAACAGCTAATGTGTCAGTTCCCAGGCGTCGCAATAGTCCATATTATCAAAAATACACCCGTATAGCATGGAAAATGCGATATTCGACGTTTCCAATCGATCTGCATCGACAACAGCTAGAGATTCAGTTCCGACGCGTCGCAATAGCCCTTCTTATTGAAAATTCACACGTTGAGCTTGGAAACCTCGATATTCGACATCTCCAATCGACCTGCATCGACAACAGCTAATGTGTCAGTTCCCAGGCGTCGCAATAGTCCTTATTGAAAATTCACTCGTGGAGCTTGGAAAACGCGATATTCGACATTTCCAATCGATCTGCATCGACAACAGCTAAGATTCAGTTCCCAGGCGACGCAATAGTCCTTATTATCAAAAATACACCCGTATAGCATGGAAAATGCGATATTCGACATTTCCAATCGATCTGCATTGACAACAGCTTAAGATTCAGTTCCCAGGCGACGCAATAGTCCATATTATCAAAAATACACCCGTATAGCATGGAAAATGCGATATTCGACATTTCCTATCGTTCTGCATCGACAACAGCTAAAGATACAGTTCCCAGGCGTCGCAATAGTCCTTATTGAAAATTCACTCATAGAGCTTGGAAAACGCGATATTCGACATTTCCAATCGTTCTGCATCGACAACAGCTAAAGATTCAGTTCTCAGGCGCCGCAATAACCCTTCTTATTGAAAATTCACTCGTTGAGCTTGGAAACCTCGATATTCGACATCTCCAATCGACCTGCATCGACAACATCTAGTGATACAGTTCCCAGGCGTCGCAATAGTCTTTATTATCAAAAATACACCCGTATAGCAAGGAAAATGCGATATTCGACATTTCCAATCGTTCTGCATCGACAACAGCTAAAGGTTCAGTTCCGAGGCGTCGCAATAGTCCTACTTATTGAAAATTCGCTCGTAGAGCTTGAATAACGCGATAATCGACATTTCCAATCGAACTGCATCGACAACAGCCAAAGATACAGTTCCCAGGTGTCGCAATAGTGATTATTGAAAATTCACTCATAGAGCTTGGAAAACGCGATATTCGTCATTTCCAATCGTTCTGCATCGACAACAGCTAAAGATTCAGTTCCCAGGCGCCGCAATAACCCTTCTTATTGAAAATTCACTCGTTGAGCTTGGAAACCTCGATATTCGACATCTCCAATCGACCTGCATCGACAACAGCTAGTGATACAGTTCCCAGGCGTCGCAATAGTCTTTATTATCAAAAATACACCCGTATAGCAAGGAAAATGCGATATTCGACATTTCCAATCGTTCTGCATCGACAACAGCTAGAGATTCAGTTCCGAGGCGTCGCAATAGTCCTTCTTATTGAAAATTCGCTCGTAGATCTTGAAAAACGCGATATTCGACATTTCCAATCGAACAGCATCGACAACAGCCAAAGATACAGTTCCCAGGCGTCGCAATAGTCCTTATTGAAAATTCACTCGTTGAGCTTGGAAACCTCGATATTCGACATCTCCAATCGACCTGCATCGACAACAGCTAGTGATACAGTTCCCAGGCGTCGCAATAGTCTTTATTATCAAAAATACACCCGTATAGCAAGGAAAATGCGATATTCGACATTTCCAATCGTTCTCCATCGACAACAGCTAAAGGTTCAGTTCCGAGGCGTCGCAATAGTCCTACTTATTGAAAATTCGCTTGTAGAGCTTGAATAACGCGATATTCGACATTTCCAATCGAACTGCATCGACAACAGCCAAAGATACAGTTCCCAGGCGTCGCAATAGTGATTATTGAAAATTCACTCGTACAGCTTGGAAAACGCGATATTGGACATTTCCAATCGATCTGCATCATCAACAGCTAAAGATTCAGTTCCCTGGCGTCGCAATAGCCCTTCTTATTGAAAATTCACTCGTTGAGCTTGGAAACCTCGATATTCGACATCTCCAATCGACCTGCATCGACAACAGCTAGTGATTCGTTCCCAGGCGTCGCAATAGTCTTTATTATCACAAATACACCCGTATAGCATGGAAAATGCGATATTCGACATTTCCAATCGATCTGCATCGACAACAGCTTAAGATTCAGTTCCCAGGCGACGCAATAGTCCATATTATCAAAAATACACCCGTATAGCATGGAAAATGCGATATTCGACATTTCCTATCGTTCTGCATCGACAACAGCTAAAGATACAGTTCCCAGGCGTCGCAATAGTCCTTATTGAAAATTCACTCATAGAGCTTGGAAAACGCGATATTCGACATTTCCAATCGTTCTGCATCGACAACAGCTAAAGATTCAGTTCTCAGGCGCCGCAATAACCCTTCTTATTGAAAATTCACTCGTTGAGCTTGGAAACCTCGATATTCGACATCTCCAATCGACCTGCATCGACAACAGCTAGTGATACAGTTCCCAGGCGTCGCAATAGTCTTTATTATCAAAAATACACCCGTATAGCAAGGAAAATGCGATATTCGACATTTCCAATCGTTCTGCATCGACAACAGCTAGAGATTCAGTTCCGAGGCGTCGCAATAGTCCTTCTTATTGAAAATTCGCTCGTAGATCTTGAAAAACGCGATATTCGACATTTCCAATCGAACAGCATCGACAACAGCCAAAGATACAGTTCCCAGGCGTCGCAATAGTCCTTATTGAAAATTCACTCGTTGAGCTTGGAAACCTCGATATTCGACATCTCCAATCGACCTGCATCGACAACAGCTAGTGATACAGTTCCCAGGCGTCGCAATAGTCTTTATTATCAAAAATACACCCGTATAGCAAGGAAAATGAGATATTCGACATTTCCAATCGTTCTCCATCGACAACAGCTAAAGGTTCAGTTCCGAGGCGTCGCAATAGTCCTACTTATTGAAAATTCGCTCGTAGAGCTTGAATAACGCGATATTCGACATTTCCAATCGAACTGCATCGACATCAGCCAAAGATACAGTTCCCAGGCGTCGCAATAGTGATTATTGAAAATTCACTCGTACAGCTTGGAAAACGCGATATTGGACATTTCCAATCGATCTGCATCATCAACAGCTAAAGATTCAGTTCCCTGGCGTCGCAATAGCCCTTCTTATTGAAAATTCACTCGTTGAGCTTGGAAACCTCGATATTCGACATCTCCAATCGACCTGCATCGACAACAGCTAGTGATTCGTTCCCAGGCGTCGCAATAGTCTTTATTATCACAAATACACCCGTATAGCATGGAAAATGCGATATTCGACATTTCCAATCGATCTGCATCGACAACAGCTAGAGATTCAGTTCCCAGGCGTCGCAATAGCCCTTCTTATTGAAAATTCACTCGTTGAGCTTGGAAACCTCGATATTCGACATCTCCAATCGACCTGCATCGACAACAGCTAATGTGTCAGTTCCCAGGCGTCGCAATAGTCCATATTATCAAAAATACACCCGTATAGCATGGAAAATGCGATATTATTATTATTTATTCCGTTAATCTACGGGCTAAAAAAACCCTTTAGTATACAATTTGAAAAACACACAGAGTAGTAGAATCGTAAAAGATACAGTAATACAAGATAGCAGAGTAATAAAACAAGATAATACAAAAATAAAAATGATGCGGTTACAGTAGATACAAGTTAGTTACAGTAGATAGATACGACGATAGAGTACAAGATTGCGAAGTAAAACAGTGCAAGAAAAGTGTAGAAGAGATACAGAAGAAAAATAGATGAACTGTGAAAGACCTATAAATGGAGCAGAAATAAAATGAAATGAAGGATGTAATGTGTAAAATGAGCGAATATGGCATGAACGGAAAAAGAGAAAAGCTAGGTCGAATTACTATTTACAGCAGATTGAACGGAGTGCTTAAAAGCTGTATAGGGGGTCCCGAAGAAGTGAAGTGAGTTACAGAAACTGTTCGCGTTGGTGCACAATCGATTTAAACAATTATGTTTGCCGTAAAGAGTTCGGTGAGAATTAATGTAGAATAAAGTATGTGTCCTTAGGTGAGTGGAGGGGACGTGGAATTTAAGGTCAGAAAGAATATCTGGGCAGGAGATCAAGTGATTAATAACTTTGAAAATAAACAGTAGATCGGCAGTGAGGCGCCGCTGCTGAAGGGTAGATAGCCTGAAGCGAGAGAGATAGGGTTTATAATTGTGGTTGAAGGGGGACATAGGTATTTCGGTAAAACGAGAAACAAGCCTCAGGAATTTGTGTTGGACGCGTTCGAGAGAGTCTATTTGGTTCCTGAAGTAGGGAGACCATATGATTGAGCCATATTCTAGACGAGGTCGAACCAGGGAAGTGTACAATCTGACTAGTGTGGAGGCATTAGAGAAGTGCTTAGAGGTGCGGAAAATAAAGCCTAAGGTGTTAAGGCCGGAGCTGACAATACTGTTCAGATGAGTCGAGAAAGACAGATCTCTCGTCAAGATGAGGCCTAGGTCGCGGATGAGGTGGACTTCAGTTAAAGAGGAGCCGTCTATAGTGTAAGGGTGAATAAGCGGTCTTAATTTGCGAGAGAAGCGAATGACATTGCATTTGGACGCGTTGAGACAGAGGTGGTTTACCCGACACCATGTCACTAGTCTATCAATATCAGATTGTAGAAGGAAAGAGTCCACCAAACTGTTTACAGGGCGGAAAAGCTTTAGGTCATCTGCGTAGAGTAGGAATCTGCTATGGTGGAAGACTTGCGAGATATCATTAATGAATAGAATAAAGAGTATGGGACCCAGATAGGAACCTTGAGGGACTCCGGAAGTAGCCTGGAATTTTTTGGAGAAGGATTGATTGAATTTGACTATCTGAAATCTACCAGTGATATAGCTCGCGAGCCATGCTAGCAGTGTACCGTGAAAGCCAAGAGCGTGAAGTTTGGCTAGTAGGATTGGGTGGCTCACCGAATCAAACGCCTTGCGTAGGTCAGTGTACACTGCATCGACTTGCTGACCATTTTCCACGCGGAGAGAAAGATAGTTATGAAAGGATAGGAGGTTTGTGGTGGTAGAGCGACCAGGTAAGAAGCCATGCTGTTCATTAATGATTACGTTTTTGCATAGAGAAGATAGACTGTTAGTTACAAGGTTGTCAAGAATCTTAGGCATTAGGTTTTGCTTACTAATCGGTCTGTAGGAGGAGGTACAAGTTTTATCCCCACCTTTAAAGATAGGTGAAACGAGAGAGGTTTTCCACGACGAAGGAAAAGAACCGGACATTAATGATTTATTGAAGAGGATCCAAAGGATACGAGAAAGTAAAAATTTACAGTTTTTGAAAAAGATGGGGGGAATACCGTCGTTGCCAGGGCCGTTGTTTAAGTCAAGATAGTCGATCCCCTTGAATACTTCAAGAATACTGATATTAAGAGAGGATGCGTCAACCGAGTCCGTAGAACTATATGTGTATGGTGAGTTGGTTTCGTGAGAATAAACTGAACTGAAGTAGTCAGCAAATATATCGGCTATGGCTTGTTCAGTACAGACTGTCCGGTCATTGAAAGACATGGAGAGAGGAAAAGGAGACTCGTTTTTGAGGGATCGGATGAAATTCCAAAATGTTTTGGGGTTATTTCGGAGGGTTGACTCAGACTTGGCGACATAGGTAGCCCAGCAACGGCGAGACAGAGAGCAACATTTGGATCTAAGACTGGAAAAGACAAGGTAATCAGAGAAAGAGTTAGTAGATTTATAACGGCGATGAGCGGTTTTTTTTTTTGCGAGTAGAGTAATAAGCCTTCGTGAAAACCAAACCGGGTGTGAGGAGGTAGTAATAGGACGGAGTGGCACCCAGGCGTTTATGGCAAAGTTTAAGTGGTGGTAAAGGAGATCGACGGCCGAAACAATGGGTAAGGGAGAAAGGAGCCTATCCCAATCGTACTGGGATAGATAACTATTGATCATATTATAATCGGCGGCTCCAAAATTCCTTGTGAAGGAGGAGCGACAAAAAAGAGGTGACCTTGAATGGTTTGGAATAGGGAAAGAGAGGGCAGGATGGTAAGAATCCTCGGACACGAATGACTCTGGGGCAGGAGAAATGGAAAGGCTTGTCACAGTCGAGAAAACCAAATCTAGTTTCGAGTTATGTGAGTTAATGATGTTGTTAAATTGAGAAATATTTAAGTAATTAAAGTACTCACCGACAATGAGGTAGGGTGAATAGGAATGAGATGAAAAAGTGGTACGCCCGCTAAAATTAGGTAAATTGTAGTCGCCAGCGATGACAATAGGAGAATTTGGGTAAAGAGCACATACTTCCTCGACCGTAAGGCAATGATGCTCGTAGTGGGAACTCGGAGACGAGGGGGGAATATATACCGCCCCAACAATAACACTGGCCCGATCTAAGTGCACCTCTACGAACAATTGCTCAACAGAGTTAACGGTTACTTCGATAGGGCGACTGAAATAAGAATTTTTTATAGCAATTAGTACACCTCCGCCTCTGGCATGTGTACTGGTACGATTATTTCTGTCAAATCGGAAAATACTATAATTAAAAAGGCCAAGCTCCGAATTCAGTATGCTATGGTGTAGCCAGGTTTCCGTAAGGATAATTATATCGTATACAACAGCAGAGGATGCGAACGCACAGCGTAAATCGCTTAACTTTGAGCGAAGACCGCGAACATTTTGATAATATATTAAAGGGTTACTAGTTAGTTTTTTTGACGAGGCTGTGGTGATAAAGTTATAATCTGGGGAACACCATTGACATACCGAATGGTTTTGTTAGTTATATTCGACTCGATATTCGACCTCGATATTCGACGTTTCCAATCGATCTGCATCGACAACAGCTAGAGATTCAGTTCCGACGCGTCGCAATAGCCCTTCGTATTGAAAATTCACACGTTGAGCTTGGAAACCTCGATATTCGACATCTCCAATCGACCTGCATCGACAACAGCTAATGTGTCAGTTCCCAGGCGTCGCAATAGTCCTTATTGAAAATTCACTCGTGGAGCTTGGAAAACGCGATATTCGACATTTCCAATCGATCTGCATCGACAACAGCTAAGATTCAGTTCCCAGGCGACGCAATAGTCCTTATTATCAAAAATACACCCGTATAGCATGGAAAATACGATATTCGACATTTCCAATCGATCTGCATCGACAACAGCTTAAGATTCAGTTCCCAGGCGACGCAATAGTCCATATTATCAAAAATACACCCGTATAGAATGGAAAATGCGATATTCGACATTTCCAATCGTTCTGCATCGACAACAGCTAAAGATGCAGTTCCCAGGCGCCGCAATAACCCTTCTTATTGAAAATTCACTCGTTGAGCTTGGAAACCTCGATATTCGACATCTCCAATCGACCTGCATCGACAACATCTAGTGATACAGTTCCCAGGCGTCGCAATAGTCTTTATTATCAAAAATACACCCGTATAGCAAGGAAAATGCGATATTCGACATTTCCAATCGTTCTGCATCGACAACAGCTAAAGGTTCAGTTCCGAGGCGTCGCAATAGTCCTACTTATTGAAAATTCGCTCGTAGAGCTTGAATAACGCGATAATCGACATTTCCAATCGAACTGCATCGACAACAGCCAAAGATACAGTTCCCAGGCGTCGCAATAGTGATTATTGAAAATTCACTCATAGAGCTTGGAAAACGCGATATTCGTCATTTCCAATCGTTCTGCATCGACAACAGCTAAAGATTCAGTTCCCAGGCGCCGCAATAACCCTTCTCATTGAAAATTCACTCGTTGAGCTTGGAAACCTCGATATTCGACATCTCCAATCGACCTGCATCGACAACAGCTAGTGATACAGTTCCCAGGCGTCGCAATAGTCTTTATTATCAAAAATACACCCGTATAGCAAGGAAAATGCGATATTCGACATTTCCAATCGTTCTGCATCGACAACCGCTAGAGATTCAGTTCCGAGGGGTCGCAATAGTCCTTCTTATTGAAAATTCGCTCGTAGATCTTGAAAAACGCGATATTCGACATTTCCAATCGAACAGCATCGACAACAGCCAAAGATACAGTTCCCAGGCGTCGCAATAGTCCTTATTGAAAATTCACTCGTTGAGCTTGGAAACCTCGATATTCGACATCTCCAATCGACCTGCATCGACAACAGCTAGTGATACAGTTCCCAGGCGTCGCAATAGTCTTTATTATCAAAAATACACCCGTATAGCAAGGAAAATGCGATATTCGACATTTCCAATCGTTCTCCATCGACAACAGCTAAAGGATCAGTTCCGAGGCGTCGCAATAGTCCTACTTATTGAAAATTCGCTCGTAGAGCTTGAATAACGCGATATTCGACATTTCCAATCGAACTGCATCGACAACAGCCAAAGATACAGTTCCCAGGCGTCGCAATAGTGATTATTGAAAATTCACTCGTACAGCTTGGAAAACGCGATATTGGACATTTCCAATCGATCTGCATCATCAACAGCTAAAGATTCAGTTCCCTGGCGTCGCAATAGCCCTTCTTATTGAAAATTCACTCGTTGAGCTTGGAAAGCTCGATATTCGACATCTCCAATCGACCTGCATCGACAACAGCTAGTGATTCAGTTCCCAGGCGTCGCAATAGTCTTTATTATCAAAAATACACCCGTATAGCATGGAAAATGCGATATTCGACATTTCCAACCGATCTGCATCGACAACAGCCAAAGATACAGTTCCCAGGCGTCGCTATAGTCCTTATTGAAAATTCACTCATAGAGCTTGGAAAACGCGATATTCGACATTTCCAATCGATCTGCAACAACAACAGCTAAAGATTCAGTTCCCAGGCGTCGCAATAGTGATTATTGAAAATTCACTCGTACAGCTTGGCAAACGCGATATTCGACATTTCCAATCGATCTGCATCAACAACAGCTAAAGATTCAGTTCCCAGGCGTCGCAATAGTGATTATTGAAAATTCACTCGTACAGCTTGGAAAACGCGATATTCGACATTCCCAATCGATCTGCATCGACAACAGCTAAAGATTCAGTTCCCAGGCGTCGCAATAACCCTTCTTATTGAAAATTCACTCGTTGAGCTTGGAAACCTCGATATTCGACATCTCCAATCGACCTGCATCGACAACAGCTAATGTGTCAGTTCCCAGGCGTCGCAATAGTCCTTATTGAAAATTCACTCGTAGAGCTTGGAAAACGCGATATTCGACACTTCCAATCGATCTGCATCGACAACAGCTTAAGAGTCAGTTCCCAGGCGACGCAATAGTCCTTATTATCAAAAATACACCCGTATAGAATGGAAAATGCGATATTCGACATTTCCAATCGTTCTGCATCGACAACAGCTAAAGATGCAGTTCCCAGGCGTCGCAATGGTTCTTCTTATTGAAAATTCGCTCGTAGAGCTTGAAAAACGCGATATTCGACATTTCCAATCGAACTGCATCGACAACAGCCAAGGATACAGTTCCCAGGCGTCGCAATAGTCCTTATTGAAAATTCACTCATAGAGCTTGGAAAACGCGATATTCGACATTTCCAATCGATCTGCATCAACAACAGCTAATGATTCAGTTCCCAGGCGTCGGAATAGTGATTATTGAAAATTGACTCGTACAGCTTGGCAAACGCGATATTCGACATTTCCAATCGATCTGCATCGACAACAGCTAAGATTCAGTTCCCAGGCGACGCAATAGTCCTTATTGAAAATTCACTCATAGAGCTTGGAAAACGCGATATTCGACATTTCCAATCGTTCTGCATCGACAACAGCTAAAGATTCAGTTCCCAGGCGCCGCAATAACCCTTCTTATTGAAAATTCACTCGTTGAGCTTGGAAACCTCGATATTCGACATCTCCAATCGACCTGCATCGACAACAGCTAGTGATACAGTTCCCAGGCGTCGCAATAGTCTTTATTATCAAAAATACACCCGTGTAGCAAGGAAAATGCTATATTCGATATTTCCAATCGTTCTGCATCGACAACAGCTAAAGGTTCAGTTCCGAGGCGTCGCAATAGTCCTACTTATTGAAAATTCGCTCGTAGAGCTTGAATAACGCGATATTCGACATTTCCAATCGAACTGCAACGACAACAGCCAAAGATACAGTTCCCAGGCGTCGCAATAGTGATTATTGAAAATTCATTCGTACAGCTTGGCAAACGCGATATTCGACATTTCCAATCGATCTGCATCAACAACAGCTACAGATTCAGTTACCAGGCTTCGCAATAGTGATTATTGAAAATTCACTCGTACAGCTTGGAAAACGCGATATTCGACATTTCCAATCGATCTGCATCGACAACAGCTTAAGATTCAGTTCCCAGGCGACGCAATAGTCCTTATTATCAAAAATACACCCGTATAGCATGGAAAATGCGATATTCGACATTTCCAATCGATCTGCATCGACAACAGCTTAAGATTCAGTTCCGAGGCGACGAAATAGTCTATATTATCAAAAATACACCCGTACAGCTTGGAAAACGCGATATTCGACATTTCCAATCGATCTGCATCGACTACAGCTAAAGATTCAGTTCCCACGCGTCGCAATAGCCCTTCTTATTGAAAATTCACACGTTGAGCTTGGAAACCTCGATATTCGACATCTCCAATGGACCTGCATCGACAACAGCTAATGTGTCAGTTCCCAGGTGTCGCAATAGTCCTTATTGAAAATTCACTCGTGGAGCTTGGAAAACGCGATATGCGACATTTCCAATCGATCTGCATCGACAACAGCTAAGATTCAGTTCCCAGGCGACGCAATAGTCCTTATTATCAAAAATACACCCGTATAGCATGGAAACCTCGATATTCGACATCTCCAATCGACCTGCATTGACAACAGCTAGTGATACAGTTCCCAGGCGTCGCTATAGTCTTTATTATCAAAAATACACCCGTATAGCATGGAAAATGCGATATTCGACATTTCCAATCTATCTGCATCGACAACAGCCAGAGATTCAGTTCCCAGGCGTCGCAATAGCCCTTCTTATTGAAAATTCACTCGTTGAGCTTGGAAACCTCGATATTCGACATCTCCAATCGACCTGCATCGACAACAGCTAATGTGTCAGTTCCCAGGCGTCGCAATAGTCCTTATTGAAAATTCACTCGTAGAGCTTTGAAAACGCGATATTCGACATTTCCAATCGATCTGCATCGACAACAGCTTAAGATTCAGTTCCCAGGCGACGCAATAGTCTTTATTATAAAAAATTCACCCGTATAGCATGGAAAATGCGATATTCGACATTTCCAATGGATCTGCATCGACAACAGCTTAAGATTCAGTTCCCAGGCGACGCAATAGTCTATAGTATCAAAAATACACCCGTAGGGCATGGAAAATGCGATATTCGACATTTCCAATCGTTCTGCATCGACAACAGTTAAAGATTCAGTTCCCAGGCGTCGCAATAGTCCTTCTTATTGAAAATTCGCTTGTAGAGCTTGAAAAATGCGATATTCGACATTTCCAATCGAACTGCATCGACAACAGCCAAAGATACAGTTCCCAGGCGTCGTAATAGTCCTTATTGAAAATTCACTCATAGAGGTTGGAAAACGCGATATTCGACATTTCCAATCGATCTGCATCAACAACAGCTAAAGATTCAGTTCTCAGGCGTCGGAATAGTGATTATTGAAAATTCACTCGTGCAGCTTGGCAAACGCGATATTCGACATTTCCAATCGATCTGCATCAACAACAGCTAAAGATTCAGTTCCCAGGCGACGCAATAGTCCATATTATCAAAAATACACCCGTATAGCATGGAAAATGCGATATTCGACATTTCCAATCGTTCTGCATCGACAACAGCTAAAGATTCAGTTCCCAGGCGTCGCAATAGTCCTTCTTATTGAAAATTCGCTTGTAGAGCTTGAAAAACGCGATATTCGACATTTCCAATCGAACTGCATCGACAACAGCCAAAGATACAGTTCCCAGGCGTCGTAATAGTCCTTATTGAACATTCACTCATAGAGGTTGGAAAACGCGATATTCGACATTTCCAATCGATCTGCATCAACAACAGCTAAAGATTCAGTTCTCAGGCGTCGGAATAGTGATTATTGAAAATTCACTCGTACAGCTTGGCAAACGCGATATTCGACATTTCCAATCGATCTGCATCAACAACAGCTAAAGATTCAGTTCCCAGGCGTCGCAATAGTGGGTATTGAAAATTCACTCGTACAGCTTGGAAAACGCGATATTCGACATTTCCAATCGATCTGCATCGACAACAGCTAAAGATTCAGTTCCCAGGCGTCGCAATAGCCCTTCTTATTGAAAATTCACTCGTTGAGCTTGGAAACCTCGATATTCGACATCTCCAATCGACCTGCATCGACAACAGCTAGTGATTCGTTCCCAGGCGTCGCAATAGTCTTTATTATCACAAATACACCCGTATAGCATGGAAAATGCGATATTCGACATTTCCAATCGATCTGCATCGACAACAGCTAGAGATTCAGTTCCCAGGCGTCGCAATAGCCCTTCTTATTGAAAATTCACTCGTTGAGCTTGGAAACCTCGATATTCGACATCTCCAATCGACCTGCATCGACAACAGCTAATGTGTCGGTTCCCAGGCGTCGCAATAGTCCATATTATCAAAAATACACCCGTATAGCATGGAAAATGCGATATTCGACGTTTCCAATCGATCTGCATCGACAACAGCTAGAGATTCAGTTCCGACGCGTCGCAATAGCCCTTCTTATTGAAAATTCACACGTTGAGCTTGGAAACCTCGATATTCGACATCTCCAATCGACCTGCATCGACAACAGCTAAGATTCAGTTCCCAGGCGACGCAATAGTCCTTATTATCAAAAATACACCCGTATAGCATGGAAAATGCGATATTCGACATTTACAATCGATCTGCATCGACAACAGCTAAGATTCAGTTCCCAGGCGACGCAATAGTCCTTATTATCAAAAATACACCCGTATAGCATGGAAAATGCGATATTCGACATTTCCAATCGATCTGCATCGACAACAGCTTAAGATTCAGTTCCCAGGCGACGCAATAGTCCATATTATCAAAAATACACCCGTATAGCATGGAAAATGCGATATTCGACATTTCCTATCGTTCTGCATCGACAACAGCTAAAGATACAGTTCCCAGGCGTCGCAATAGTCCTTATTGAAAATTCACTCATAGAGCTTGGAAAACGCGATATTCGTCATTTCCAATCGACCTGCATCGACAACATCTAGTGATACAGTTCCCAGGCGTCGCAATAGTCTTTATTATCAAAAATACACCCGTATAGCAAGGAAAATGCGATATTCGACATTTCCAATCGTTCTGCATCGACAACAGCTAAAGGTTCAGTTCCGAGGCGTCGCAATAGTCCTACTTATTGAAAATTCGCTCGTAGAGCTTGAATAACGCGATAATCGACATTTCCAATCGAACTGCATCGACAACAGCCAAAGATACAGTTCCCAGGCGTCGCAATAGTGATTATTGAAAATTCACTCATAGAGCTTGGAAAACGCGATATTCGTCATTTCCAATCGTTCTGCATCGACAACAGCTAAAGATTCAGTTCCCAGGCGCCGCAATAACCCTTCTTATTGAAAATTCACTCGTTGAGCTTGGAAACCTCGATATTCGACATCTCCAATCGACCTGCATCGACAACAGCTAGTGATACAGTTCCCAGGCGTCGCAATAGTCTTGATTATCAAAAATACACCCGTATAGCAAGGAAAATGCGATATTCGACATTTCCAATCGTTCTCCATCGACAACAGCTAAAGGTTCAGTTCCGAGGCGTCGCAATAGTCCTACTTATTGAAAATTCGCTCGTAGAGCTTGAATAACGCGATATTCGACATTTCCAATCGAACTGCATCGACAACAGCCAAAGATACAGTTCCCAGGCGTCGCAATAGTGATTATTGAAAATTCACTCGTACAGCTTGGAAAACGCGATATTCGACATTTCCAATCGACCTGCATCGACAACAGCTAATGTGTCAGTTCCCAGGCGTCGCAATAGTCCTTATTGAAAATTCACTCGTAGAGCTTGGAAAACGCGATATTCGACACTTCCAATCGATCTGCATCGACAACAGCTTAAGATTCAGTTCCCAGGCGACGCAATAGTCCTTATTATCAAAAATACACCCGTATAGAATGGAAAATGCGATATTCGACATTTCCAATCGTTCTGCATCGACAACAGCTAAAGATGCAGTTCCCAGGCGTCGCAATGGTTCTTCTTATTGAAAATTCGCTCGTAGAGCTTGAAAAACGCGATATTCGACATTTCCAATCGAACTGCATCGACAACAGCCAAAGATACAGTTCCCAGGCGTCGCAATAGTCCTTATTGAAAATTCACTCATAGAGCTTGGAAAACGCGATATTCGACATTTCCAATCGATCTGCATCATCAACAGCTAAAGATTCAGTTCCCAGGCGTCGCAATAGTCCTTCTTATTGAAAATTCGCTCGTAGAGCTTGAAAAACGCGATATTCGACATTTCCAATCGAACTGCATCGACAAGAGCTAATGATTCAGTTCCCAGGCGTCGGAATAGTGATTATTGAAAATTGACTCGTACAGCTTGGCAAACGCGATATTCGACATTTCCAATTGATCTGCATCAACAACAGCTAAAGATTCAGTTCCCAGGCGTCGCAATAGTGGGTATTGAAAATTCACTCGTACAGCTTGGAAAACGCGATATTCGACATTTCCAATCGATCTGCATCGACAACAGCTAAAGATTCAGTTCCCAGGCGTCGCAATAGCCCTTCTTATTGAAAATTCACTCGTTGAGCTTGGAAACCTCGATATTCGACATCTCCAATCGACCTGCATCGACAACAGCTAGTGATTCGTTCCCAGGCGTCGCAATAGTCTTTATTATCACAAATACACCCGTATAGCATGGAAAATGCGATATTCGACATTTCCAATCGATCTGCATCGACAACAGCTAGAGATTCAGTTCCCAGGCGTCGCAATAGCCCTTCTTATTGAAAATTCACTCGTTGAGCTTGGAAACCTCGATATTCGACATCTCCAATCGACCTGCATCGACAACAGCTAATGTGTCAGTTCCCAGGCGTCGCAATAGTCCTTATTGAAAATTCACTCGTGGAGCTTGGAAAACGCGATATGCGACATTTCCAATCGATCTGCATCGACAACAGCTAAGATTCAGTTCCCAGGCGACGCAATAGTCCTTATTATCAAAAATACACCCGTATAGCATGGAAAATGCGATATTCGACATTTCCAATCGATCTGCATCGACAACAGCTAAAGATTCAGTTCCCAGGCGTCGCAATAGTCTTTATTATCAAAAATACACCCGTATAGCATGGAAAATGCGATATTCGACATTTCCAACGGATCTGCATCGACAACAGCTTAAGATTCAGTTCCCAGGCGACGCAATAGTCCATATTATCAAAAATACACCCGTATAGCATGGAAAATGCGATATTCGACATTTCCTATCGTTCTGCATCGACAACAGCTAAAGATACAGTTCCCAGGAGTCGCAATAGTCCTTATTGAAAATTCACTCATAGAGCTTGGAAAACGCGATATTCGACATTTCCAATCGTTCTGCATCGACAACAGCTAAACATTCAGTTCCCAGGCGCCGCAATAACCCTTCTTATTGAAAATTCACTCGTTGAGCTTGGAAACCTCGATATTCGACATCTCCAATCGACCTGCATCGACAACAGCTAGTGATACAGTTCCCTGGCGTCGCAATAGTCTTTATTATCAAAAATACACCCGTATAGCAAGGAAAATGCGATATTCGACATTTCCAATCGTTCTGCATCGACAACAGCTAAAGGTTCAGTTCCGAGGCGTCGCAATAGTCCTACTTATTGAAAATTCGCTCGTAGAGCTTGAATAACGCGATATTCGACATTTCCAATCGAACTGCATCGACAACAGCCAAAGATACAGTTCCCAGGCGTCGCAATAGTGATTATTGAAAATTCACTCGTACAGCTTGGAAAACGCGATATTGGACATTTCCAATCGATCTGCATCATCAACAGCTAAAGATTCAGTTCCCTGGCGTCGCAATAGCCCTTCTTATTGAAAATTCACTCGTTGAGCTTGGAAACCTCGATATTCGACATCTCCAATCGACCTGCATCGACAACAGCTAGTGATTCAGTTCCCAGGCGTCGCAATAGTCTTTATTATCAAAAATACACCCGTATAGCATGGAAAATGCGATATTCGACATTTCCAACCGATCTGCATCGACAACAGCCAAAGATACAGTTCCCAGGCGTCGCAATAGTCCTTATTGAAAATTCACTCATAGAGCTTGGAAAACGCGATATTCGACATTTCCAGTCGATCTGCATCAACAACAGCTACAGATTCAGTTACCAGGCTTCGCAATAGTGATTATTGAAAATTCACTCGTACAGCTTGGAAAACGCGATATTCGACATTTCCAACCGACCTGCATCGACAACAGCTAAAGATTCAGTTCCCAGGCGTCGCAATAACCCTTCTTATTGAATATTCACTCGTTGAGCTTGGAAACCTCGATATTCGACATCTCCAACCGACCTGCATCGACAACAGCTAATGTGTCAGTTCCCAGGCGCCGCAATAGTCTTTATTATCAAAACTACACCCGTATAGCATGGAAAATGCGATATTCGACATTTCCAATGGATCTGCATCGACAACAGCTTAAGATTCAGTTCCGAGGCGACGAAATAGTCTATATTATCAAAAATACACCCGTACAGCTTGGAAAACGCGATATTCGACATTTCCAATCGATCTGCATCGACAACAGCTAAAGATTCAGTTCCCAGGCGTCGCAATAGCCCTTCTCATTGAAAATTCACTCGTTGAGCTTGGAAACCTCGATATTCGACATCTCCAATCGACCTGCATCGACAACAGCTAATGTGTCAGTTCCCAGGCGTCGCAATAGTCCATATTATCAAAAATACACCCGTATAGCATGGAAAATGCGATATTCGACATTTCCAATCGATCTGCATCGACGACAGCTAGAGATTCAGTTCCCACGCGTCGCAATAGCCCTTCTTATTGAAAATTCACACGTTGAGCTTGGAAACCTCGATATTCGACATCTCCAATCGACCTGCATCGACAACAGCTAATGTTTCAGTTCCCAGGTGTCGCAATAGTCCTTATTGAAAATTCACTCGTGGAGCTTGGAAAACGCGATATGCGACATTTCCAATCGATCTGAATCGACAACAGCTAAGATTGAGTTCCCAGGCGACGCAATAGTCCTTATTATCAAAAATACACCCGTATAGCATGGAAAATGCGATATTCGACATTTCCAATCGATCTGCATCGACAACAGCTAAAGATTCAGTTCCCAGGCGTCGCAATAGTCTTTATTATCAAAAATACACCCGTACAGCATGGAAAATGCGATATTCGTCATTTCCAATCGATCTGCATCGACAACAGCTAAAGATTCAGTTCCCAGGCGTCGCAATAGCCCTTCTTATTGAAAATTCACTCGTTGAGCTTCGTAACCTCGATATTCGACATCTCCAATCGACCTGCATCGACAACAGCTAGTGATTCAGTTCCCAGGCGTCGCAATAGTCTTTATTATCAAAAATACACCCGTATAGCATGGAAAATGCGATATTCGACATTTCCAATCGATCTGCATCGACAACAGCTAAAGATTCAGTTCCCAGGCGTCGCAATAGTCTTCATTATCAAAAATACACCCGTATAGCATGGATAATGCGATATTCGTCATTTCCAATCGATCTGCATCGACAACAGCTAAAGATTCAGTTCCCAGGCGTCGCAATAGTCTTTATTATCAAAAATTCACACGTATAGCATGGAAAATGCGATATTCGACATTTCCAATGGATCTGCATCGACAACAGCCAAAGATACAGTTCCCAGGCGTCGCAATAGTCCTTATTGAAAATTCACTCATAGAGCTTGGAAAACGCGATATTCGACATTTCCAATCGATCTGCATCAACAACAGCTAAAGATTCAGTTCCCAGGCGTCGCAATAGCCCTTCTTATTGAAAATTCACTCGTTGAGCTTGGAAACCTCGATATTCGACATCTCCAATCGACCTGCATCGACAACAGCTAGTGATACAGTTCCCAGGCGTCGCAATAGTCTTTATTATCAAAAATACACCCGTATAGCATGGAAAATGCGATATTCGACATTTCCAATCGTTCTGCATCGACAACAGCTAAAGATTCAGTTCCGAGGCGTCGCAATAGTCCTTCTTATTGAAAATTCGCTCGTAGAGCTTGAATAACGCGATATTCGACATTTCCAATCGAACTGCATCGACAACAGCCAAAGATACAGTTCCCAGGCGTCGCAATAGTGATTATTGAAAATTCACTCGTACAGCTTGGCAAACGCGATATTCGACATTTCCAATCGATCTGCATCATCAACAGCTAAAGATTCAGTTCCCTGGCGTCGCAATAGCCCTTCTTATTGTAAATTCACTCGTTGAGCTTGGAAACCTCGATATTCGACATCTCCAATCGACCTGCATCGACAACAGCTAGTGATACAGTGGATCTGCATCGACAACAGCTTAAGATTCAGTCGTTCTGCATCGACAACAGCTAAAGATTCAGTTCCGAGGCGTCGCAATAGTCCTTCTTACTGAAAATTCGCTCGTAGAGTTTGAAAAACGCGATATTCGACATTTCCAATCGATCTGCATCATCAACAGCTAAATATTCAGTTCCCAGGCGTCGCAATAGTCCTCCTTATTGAAAATTCGCTCGTAGAGCTTGAAAAACGCGATATTCGACATTTCCAATCGAACTGCATCGACAAGAGCCAAAGATACAGTTCCCAGGCGTCGCAATAGTCTTCATTATCAAAAATACACCCGTATAGCATGGAAAATGCGATATTCGACATTTCCAATCGAAATGCATCGACAACAGCCAAAGATACAGTTCCCAGGCGTCGCAATAGTGATTATTGGAAATTCACTCGTACAGCTTGGCAATCGCGATATTCGACATTTCCAATTGATCTGCATCAACAACAGCTAAAGATTCGGTTCCCAGGCGTCGCAATAGTGATTATTGAAAATTCACTCGTACAGCTTGGCAAACGCGATATTCGACATTTCCAATCGATCTGCATCAACAACAGCTAAAGATTCAGTTCCCAGGCGTCGCAATAGTGATTATTGAAAATTCACTCGTACAGCTTGGAAAACGCGATATTCGATATTTCCAATCGATCTGCATCGACAACAGCTAAAGATTCAGTTCCCAGGCGTCGCAATAACCCTTCTTATTGAAAATTCACTCGTTGAGCTTGGAAACCTCGATATTCGACATCTCCAATCGACCTGCATCGACAACAGCTAATGTGTCAGTTCCCAGGCGTCGCAATAGTCCTTATTGAAAATTCACTCGTAGAGCTTGGAAAACGCAATATTCGACATTTCCAATCGATCTGCATCGACAACAGCTTAAGATTCAGTTCCCAGGCGACGCAATAGTCCTTATTATCAAAAATACACCCGTATAGAATGGAAAATGCGATATTCGACATTTCCAATCGATCTGCATCGACAACAGCTAAAGATTCAATTCCCAGGCGTCGCAATAGTCTTTATTATCAAAAATACACCCGTATAGCATGGAAAATGCGACATTCGACATTTCCAATGGATCTGCATCGACAACAGCTTAAGATTCAGTTCCCAGGCGACGCAATAGTCCATATTATCAAAAATACACCCGTATAGCATGGAAAATGCGATATTCGACATTTCCAATCGTTCTGCATCGACAACAGCTAAAGATTCAGTTCCCAGGCGTCGCAATAGTCCTTCTTATTGAAAATTCGCTCGTAGAGCTTGAAAAACGCGATATTCGACATTTCCAATCGAACTGCATCGACAACAGCCAAAGATACAGTTCCCAGGCGTCGCAATAGTCCTTATTGAAAATTCACTCATAGAGCTTGGAAAACGCGATATTCGACATTTCCAATCGATCTGCATCAACAACAGCTAAAGATTCAGTTCCCAGGCGTCGCAATAGCCCTTCTTATTGAAAATTCACTCGTTGAGCTTGGAAACCTCGATATTCGACATCTCCAATCGACCTGCATCGACAACAGCTAGTGATTCAGTTCCCAGGCGTCGCAATAGTCCTTCTTATTGAAAATTCGCTCGTAGAGCTTGAAAAACGCGATATTCGACATTTCCAATCGATCTGCAACAACAACAGCTAAAGATTCAGTTCCCAGGCGTCGCAATACTGTTTTTGAAAATTCACTCGTACAGCTTGGCAAACGCGATATTCGACATTTCCAATCGATCTGCATCAACAACAGCTACAGATTCAGTTCCCAGGCGTCGCAATAGTGATTATTGAAAATTCACTCGTACAGCATGGAAAACGCGATATTCGACATTTCCAATCGATCTGCATCGACAACAGCTAAAGATTCAGTTCCCAGGCGTCGCAATAGCCCTTCTTATTGAAAATTCACTCGTTGAGCTTGGAAACCTCGATATTCGACATCTCCAATCGACCTGCATCGACAACAGCTAGTGATACAGTTCCCAGGCGTCGCAATAGTCTTTATTATCAAAAATACACCCGTATAGCATGGAAAATGCGATATTCGACATTTCCAATCGTTCTGCATCGACAACAGCTAAAGATTCAGTTCCGAGGCGTCGCAATAGTCCTTCTTATTGAAAATTCGCTCGTAGAGCTTGAATAACGCGATTTTCGACATTTCCAATCGAACTGCATCGACAACAGCCAAGAATACAGTTCCCAGGCGTCGCAATAGTGATTATTGAAAATTCACTCGTACAGCTTGGCAAACGCGATATTCGACATTTCCAATCGATCTGCATCATCAACAGCTAAAGATTCAGTTCCCTGGCGTCGCAATAGCCCTTCTTATTGTAAATTCACTCGTTGAGCTTGGAAACCTCGATATTCGACATCTCCAATCGACCTGCATCGACA
The DNA here is from genome assembly GCA_963583965.1 of Nomada ferruginata. Lineage (NCBI taxonomy): Eukaryota > Metazoa > Arthropoda > Insecta > Hymenoptera > Apidae > Nomada > Nomada ferruginata. Next base: position 6,288,023 of record OY757218.1, read on the forward strand.
ACAGCTAGTGATACACTGGATCTGCATCGACAACAGCTTAAGATTCAGTCGTTCTGCATCGACAACAGCCAAAGATACAGTTCCCAGGCGTCGCAATAGTCCTTATTGAAAATTCACTCATAGAGCTTTGAAAACGCGATATTCGACATTTCCAATCGATCTGCATCATCAACAGCTAAATATTCAGTTCCCAGGCGTCGCAATAGTCCTTCTTATTGAAAATTCGCTCGTAGAGCTTGAAAAACGCGATATTCGACATTTCCAATCGATCTGCATCGACAACAGCTAAAGATTCAGTTCCCAGGCGTCGCAATGGTCTTCATTATCAAAAATACACCCGTATAGCATGGAAAATGCGATATTCGACATTTCCAATCGATCTGCATCGACAACAGCTAAAGATTCAGTTCCCAGGCGTCGCAATAGTCTTTATTATCAAAAATACACCCGTACAGCATGGAAAATGCGATATTCGTCATTTCCAATCGATCTGCATCGACAACAGCTAAAGATTCAGTTCCCAGGCGTCGCAATAGTCTTCATTATCAAAAATACACCCGTATAGCATGGAAAATGCGATATTCGACATTTCCAATCGATCTGCATCGACAACAGCTAAAGATTCAGTTCCCAGGCGTCGCAATAGTCTTCATTATCAAAAATACACCCGTATAGCATGGAAAATGCGATATTCGTCATTTCCAATCGATCTGCATCGACAACAGCTAAAGATTCAGTTCCCAGGCGTCGCAATAGTCCTTCTTATTGAAAATTCGCTCGTAGAGCTTGAAAAACGCGATATTCGACATTTCCAATCGAACTGCATCGACAACAGCCAAAGATACAGTTCCCAGGCGTCGCATTAGTGATTATTGAAAATTCACTCGTACAGCTTGGAAAACGCGATATTCGACATTTCCAATCGATCTGCATCATCAACAGCTAAAGATTCAGTTCCCAGGCGTCGCAATAGCCCTTCTTATTGAAAATTCACTCGTTGAGCTTGGAAACCTCGATATTCGACATCTCCAATCGACCTGCATCGACAACAGCTAATGTGTCAGTTCCCAGGCGTCGCAATAGTCCTTATTGAAAATTCACTCGTAGAGCTTGGAAAACGCAATATTCGACATTTCCAATCGATCTGCATCGACAACAGCTAAAGATTCAGTTCCCAGGCGTCGCAATAGTCTTTATTATCAAAAATACACCCGTATAGCATGGAAAATGCGATATTCGACATTTCCAATCGTTCTGCATCGACAACAGCTAAAGATTCAGTTCCGAGGCGTCGCAATAGTCCTTCTTATTGAAAATTCGCTCGTAGAGCTTGAATAACGCGATATTCGACATTTCCAATCGAACTGCATCGACAACAGCTAGAGATTCAGTTCCCAGGCGTCGCAATAGTCCTTCTTATTGAAAATTCGCTCGTAGAGCTTGATAAACGCGATATTCGACATTTCCAATCGAACTGCAGTGACAACAGCCAAACATACAGTTCCCAGGCGTCGCAATAGTGATTATTGAAAATTCACTCGTACAGCTTGGAAAACGCGATATTCGACATTTCCAATCGATCTGCATCAACAACAGCTAAAGATTCAGTTCCCTGGCGTCGCAATAGCCCTTCTTATTGAAAATTCACTCGTTGAGCTTGGAAACCTCGATATTCGACATCTCCAATCGACCTGCATCGACAACAGCTAATGTGTCAGTTCCCAGGCGTCGCAATAGTCCTTATTGAAAATTCACTCGTAGAGCTTGGAAAACGCAATATTCGACATTTCCAATCGATCTGCATCGACAACAGCTTAACATTCAGTTCCCAGGCGACGCAATAGTCCTTATTATCAAAAATACACCCGTATAGAATGGAAAATGCGATATTCGACATTTCCAATCGATCTGCATCGACAACAGCTAAAGATTCAGTTCCCAGGCGTCGCAATAGTCTTTATTATCAAAAATACACCCGTATAGCATGGAAAATGCGACATTCGACATTTCCAATGGATCTGCATCGACAACAGCTTAAGATTCAGTTCCCAGGCGACGCAATAGTCTTCATTATCAAAAATACACCCGTATAGCATGGAAAATGCGATATTCGTCATTTCCAATCGATCTGCATCGACAACAGCTAAAGATTCAGTTCCCAGGCGTCGCAATAGTCCTTCTTATTGAAAATTCGCTCGTAGAGCTTGAAAAACGCGATATTCGACATTTCCAATCGAACTGCATCGACAACAGCCAAAGATACAGTTCCCAGGCGTCGCATTAGTGATTATTGAAAATTCACTCGTACAGCTTGGAAAACGCGATATTCGACATTTCCAATCGATCTGCATCATCAACAGCTAAAGATTCAGTTCCCAGGCGTCGCAATAGCCCTTCTTATTGAAAATTCACTCGTTGAGCTTGGAAACCTCGATATTCGACATCTCCAATCGACCTGCATCGACAACAGCTAATGTGTCAGTTCCCAGGCGTCGCAATAGTCCTTATTGAAAATTCACTCGTAGAGCTTGGAAAACGCAATATTCGACATTTCCAATCGATCTGCATCGACAACAGCTAAAGATTCAGTTCCCAGGCGTCGCAATAGTCTTTATTATCAAAAATACACCCGTATAGCATGGAAAATGCGATATTCGACATTTCCAATCGTTCTGCATCGACAACAGCTAAAGATTCAGTTCCGAGGCGTCGCAATAGTCCTTCTTATTGAAAATTCGCTCGTAGAGCTTGAATAACGCGATATTCGACATTTCCAATCGAACTGCATCGACAACAGCTAGAGATTCAGTTCCCAGGCGTCGCAATAGTCCTTCTTATTGAAAATTCGCTCGTAGAGCTTGATAAACGCGATATTCGACATTTCCAATCGAACTGCAGTGACAACAGCCAAAGATACAGTTCCCAGGCGTCGCAATAGTGATTATTGAAAATTCACTCGTACAGCTTGGAAAACGCGATATTCGACATTTCCAATCGATCTGCATCAACAACAGCTAAAGATTCAGTTCCCTGGCGTCGCAATAGCCCTTCTTATTGAAAATTCACTCGTTGAGCTTGGAAACCTCGATATTCGACATCTCCAATCGACCGGCATCGACAACAGCTAATGTGTCAGTTCCCAGGCGTCGCAATAGTCCTTATTGAAAATTCACTCGTAGAGCTTGGAAAACGCAATATTCGACATTTCCAATCGATCTGCATCGACAACAGCTTAACATTCAGTTCCCAGGCGACGCAATAGTCCTTATTATCAAAAATACACCCGTATAGAATGGAAAATGCGATATTCGACATTTCCAATCGATCTGCATCGACAACAGCTAAAGATTCAGTTCCCAGGCGTCGCAATAGTCTTTATTATCAAAAATACACCCGTATAGCATGGAAAATGCGACATTCGACATTTCCAATGGATCTGCATCGACAACAGCTTAAGATTCAGTTCCCAGGCGACGCAATAGTCCATATTATCAAAAATACACCCGTATAGCATGGAAAATGCGATATTCGACATTTCCAATCGTTCTGCATCGACAACAGCTAAAGATTCAGTTCCCAGGCGTCGCAATAGTCCTTCTTATTGAAAATTCGCTCGTAGAGCTTGAAAAACGCGATATTCGACATTTCCAATCGATCTGCATCAACAACAGCTAAAGATTCAGTTCCCAGGCGTCGCAATAGCCCTTCTTATTGAAAATTCACTCGTTGAGCTTGGAAACCTCGATATTCGACATCTCCAATCGACCTGCATCGACAACAGCTAGTGATTCAGTTCCCAGGCGTCGCAATAGTCCTTCTTATTGAAAATTCGCTCGTAGAGCTTGAAAAACGCGATATTCGACATTTCCAATCGATCTGCAACAACAACAGCTAAAGATTCAGTTCCCATGCGTTGCAATACTGTTATTGAAAATTCACTCGTACAGCTTGGCAAACGCGATATTCGACATTTCCAATCGATCTGCATCAACAACAGCTACAGATTCAGTTCCCAGGCGTCGCAATAGTGATTATTGAAAATTCACTCGTACAGCTTGGAAAACGCGATATTCGACATTTCCAATCGATCTGCATCAACAACAGCTAAAGATTCAGTTCCCAGGCGTCGCAATAGTGGGTATTGAAAATTCACTCGTACAGCTTGGAAAACGCGATATTCGACATTTCCAATCGATCAGCATCGACAACAGCTAAAGATTCAGTTCCCAGGCGTCGCAATAGCCCTTCTTATTGAAAATTCACTCGTTGAGCTTGGAAACCTCGATATTCGACATCTCCAATCGACCTGCATCGACAACAGCTAGTGATACAGTTCCCAGGCGTCGCAATAGTCTTTATTATCAAAAATACACCCGTATAGCATGGAAAATGCGATATTCGACATTTCCAATCGTTCTGCATCGACAACAGCTAAAGATTCAGTTCCGAGGCGTCGCAATAGTCCTTCTTATTGAAAATTCGCTCGTAGAGCTTGAATAACGCGATATTCGACATTTCCAATCGAACTGCATCGACAACAGCTAGAGATTCAGTTCCCAGGCGTCGCAATAGTCCTTCTTATTGAAAATTCGCTCGTAGAGCTTGATAAACGCGATATTCGACATTTCCAATCGAACTGCAGTGACAACAGCCAAAGATACAGTTCCCAGGCGTCGCAATAGTGATTATTGAAAATTCACTCGTACAGCTTGGAAAACGCGATATTCGACATTTCCAATCGATCTGCATCAACAACAGCTAAAGATTCAGTTCCCAGGCGTCGCAATAGTCTTCATTATCAAAAATACACCCGTATAGCATGGAAAATGCGATATTCGTCATTTCCAATCGATCTGCATCGACAACAGCTAAAGATTCAGTTCCCAGGCGTCGGAATAGTGATTATTGAAAATTCACTCGTACAGCTTGGCAAACGCGATATTCGACATTTCCAATCCATCTGCATCAACAACAGCTAAAGATTCAGTTCCCAGGCGTCGCAATAGTGGGTATTGAAAATTCACTCGTACAGCTTGGAAAACGCGATATTCGACATTTCCAATCGATCTGCATCGACAACAGCTAAAGATTCAGTTCCCAGGCGTCACAATAGTCCTTCTTATTGAAGATTCGCTCGTAGAGCTTGAATAACGCGATATTCGACATTTCCAATCGAACTGCATCGACAACAGCCAAAGATACAGTTCCCAGGCGTCGCAATAGTGATTATTGAAAATTCACTGGTACAGCTTGGAAAACGCGATATTCGACATTTCCAATCGATCTGCATCATCAACAGCTAAAGATTCAGTTCCCTGGCGTCGCAATAGCCCTTCTTATTGAAAATTCACTCGTTGAGCTTGGAAACCTCGATATTCGACATCTCCAATCGACCTGCATCGACAACAGCTAATGTGTCAGTTCCCAGGCGTCGCAATAGTCCTTATTGAAAATTCACTCGTAGAGCTTGGAAAACGCAATATTCGACATTTCCAATCGATCTGCATCGACAACAGCTTAACATTCAGTTCCCAGGCGACGCAATAGTCCTTATTATCAAAAATACACCCGTATAGAATGGAAAATGCGATATTCGACATTTCCAATCGATCTGCATCGACAACAGCTAAAGATTCAGTTCCCAGGCGTCGCAATAGTCTTTATTATCAAAAATACACCCGTATAGCATGGAAAATGCGACATTCGACATTTCCAATGGATCTGCATCGACAACAGCTTAAGATTCAGTTCCCAGGCGACGCAATAGTCCATATTATCAAAAATACACCCGTATAGCATGGAAAATGCGATATTCGACATTTCCAATCGTTCTGCATCGACAACAGCTAAAGATTCAGTTCCCAGGCGTCGCAATAGTCCTTCTTATTGAAAATTCGCTCGTAGAGCTTGAAAAACGCGATATTCGACATTTCCAATCGATCTGCATCAACAACAGCTAAAGATTCAGTTCCCAGGCGTCGCAATAGCCCTTCTTATTGAAAATTCACTCGTTGAGCTTGGAAACCTCGATATTCGACATCTCCAATCGACCTGCATCGACAACAGCTAGTGATTCAGTTCCCAGGCGTCGCAATAGTCCTTCTTATTGAAAATTCGCTCGTAGAGCTTGAAAAACGCGATATTCGACATTTCCAATCGATCTGCAACAACAACAGCTAAAGATTCAGTTCCCATGCGTTGCAATACTGTTATTGAAAATTCACTCGTACAGCTTGGCAAACGCGATATTCGACATTTCCAATCGATCTGCATCAACAACAGCTACAGATTCAGTTCCCAGGCGTCGCAATAGTGATTATTGAAAATTCACTCGTACAGCTTGGAAAACGCGATATTCGACATTTCCAATCGATCTGCATCAACAACAGCTAAAGATTCAGTTCCCAGGCGTCGCAATAGTGGGTATTGAAAATTCACTCGTACAGCTTGGAAAACGCGATATTCGACATTTCCAATCGATCAGCATCGACAACAGCTAAAGATTCAGTTCCCAGGCGTCGCAATAGCCCTTCCTATTGAAAATTCACTCGTTGAGCTTGGAAACCTCGATATTCGACATCTCCAATCGACCTGCATCGACAACAGCTAGTGATACAGTTCCCAGGCGTCGCAATAGTCTTTATTATCAAAAATACACCCGTATAGCATGGAAAATGCGATATTCGACATTTCCAATCGTTCTGCATCGACAACAGCTAAAGATTCAGTTCCGAGGCGTCGCAATAGTCCTTCTTATTGAAAATTCGCTCGTAGAGCTTGAATAACGCGATATTCGACATTTCCAATCGAACTGCATCGACAACAGCTAGAGATTCAGTTCCCAGGCGTCGCAATAGTCCTTCTTATTGAAAATTCGCTCGTAGAGCTTGATAAACGCGATATTCGACATTTCCAATCGAACTGCAGTGACAACAGCCAAAGATACAGTTCCCAGGCGTCGCAATAGTGATTATTGAAAATTCACTCGTACAGCTTGGCAAACGCGATATTCGACATTTCCAATCGATCTGCATCATCAACAGCTAAAGATTCAGTTCCCAGGCGTCGCAATAGCCCTTCTTCACCCGTATAGCATGGAAAATGCGACATTCGACATTTCCAATGGATCTGCATCGACAACAGCTTAAGATTCAGTTCCCAGGCGACGCAATAGTCCATATTATCAAAAATACACCCGTATAGCATGGAAAATGCAATATTCGACATTTCCAATCGTTCTGCATCAACAACAGCTAAAGATTCAGTTCCCAGGCGTCGCAATAGTGGGTATTGAAAATTCACTCGTACAGCTTGGAAAACGCGATATTCGACATTTCCAATCGATCTGCATCCACAACAGCTAAAGATTCAGTTCCCAGGCGTCGCAATAGTCCTTCTTATTGAAAATTCGCTCGTAGAGCTTGAAAAACGCGATATTCGACATTTCCAATCGATCTGCATCAACAACAGCTAAAGATTCAGTTCCCAGGCGTCGCAATAGCCCTTCTTATTGAAAATTCACTCGTTGAGCTTGGAAACCTCGATATTCGACATCTCCAATCGACCTGCATCGACAACAGCTAGTGATTCAGTTCCCAGGCGTCGCAATAGTCCTTCTTATTGAAAATTCGCTCGTAGAGCTTGAAAAACGCGATATTCGACATTTCCAATCGATCTGCAACAACAACAGCTAAAGATTCAGTTCCCAGGCGTCGCAATACTGTTATTGAAAATTCACTCGTACAGCTTGGCAAACGCGATATTCGGCATTTCCAATCGATCTGCATCAACAACAGCTACAGATTCAGTTCCCAGGCGTCGCAATGGTGATTATTGAAAATTCACTCGTACAGCTTGGAAAACGCGATATTCGACATTTCCAATCGATCTGCATCAACAACAGCTAAAGATTCAGTTCCCAGGCGTCATAATAACCCTTCTTATTGAAAATTCACTCGTTGAGCTTGGAAACCTCGATATTCGACATCTCCAATCGACCTGCATCGACAACAGCTAATGTGTCAGTTCCCAGGCGTCGCAATAGTCCTTAATATCAAAAATACACCCGTATAGCATGGAAAATGCGACATTCGACATTTCCAATGGATCTGCATCGACAACAGCTTAAGATTCAGTTCCCAGGCGACGCAATAGTCCATATTATCAAAAATACACCCGTATAGCATGGAAAATGCGATATTCGACATTTCCAATCGTTCTGCATCGACAACAGCTAAAGATTCAGTTCCCAGGCGTCGCAATAGTCCTTCTTATTGAAAATTCGCTCGTAGAGCTTGAAAAACGCGATATTCGACATTTCCAATTGAACTGCATCGACAACAGCCAAAGATACAGTTCCCAGGCGTCGCAATAGTCCTTATTGAAAATTCACTCATAGAGCTTGGAAAACGCGATATTCGACATTTCCAATCGATCTGCATCAACAACAGCTAAAGATTCAGTTCCCAGGCGTCGCAATAGTGGGTATTGAAAATTCACTCGTTGAGCTTGGAAACCTCGATATTCGACATCTCCAATCGACCTGCATCGACAACAGCTAGTGATTCAGTTCCCAGGCGTCGCAATAGTCCTTCTTATTGAAAATTCGCTCGTAGAGCTTGAAAAACGCGATATTCGACATTTCCAATCGATCTGCAACAACAACAGCTAAAGATTCAGTTCCCAGGCGTCGCAATACTGTTATTGAAAATTCACTCGTACAGCTTGGCAAACGCGATATTCGACATTTCCAATCGATCTGCATCAACAACAGCTACAGATTCAGTTCCCAGGCGTCGCAATAGTGATTATTGAAAATTCACTCGTACAGCTTGGAAAACGCGATATTCGACATTTCCAATCGATCTGCATCAACAACAGCTAAAGATTCAGTTCCCAGGCGTCGCAATAGTGGGTATTGAAAATTCACTCGTACAGCTTGGAATACGCGATATTCGACATTTCCAATCGATCTGCATCGACAACAGCTAAAGATTCAGTTCCCAGGCGTCGCAATAGCCCTTCTTATTGAAAATTCACTCGTTGAGCTTGGAAACCTCGATATTCGACATCTCCAATCGACCTGCATCGACAACAGCTAGTGATACAGTGGATCTGCATCGACAACAGCTTAAGATTCAGTCGTTCTGCATCGACAACAGCTAAAGATTCAGTTCCGAGGCGTCGCAATAGTCCTTCTTATTGAAAATTCGCTCGTAGAGCTTGAAAAACGCGATATTCGACATTTCCAATCGAACCAGCACGGAAAATTTACAATTACAAAGGACGACGACAAACTAAACATACTAGAAGTACACTTTGCCGAGACAAATTCACAAAACAATGCACTAGGAAAGCAAAGACTATCTGAATTGGTAGAAAAACACAATACCATCCACAGCAACACAAATAATGTAACAGTCAATACCCTCACACAATTCTGAGCCACAAATCTAGCTTCCAACCCAAAAAACGAAATAGACGATAAATACTTCACAACGCCTACACACACAGCACAACTATTCAGAAAAACGAACAATAAAAAATCCTCAGGCCCTGACAATATCCCTAACATAGTATTAAAGAACCTACCCACCAACCTCCTCTCCAGCTACAATATCCTCTTTAACAATTGCCTGAACAACCACTACTTTCCCGATGCCTGGAAAACGGCACGAGTAATACCCCTAAAAAAAAAAGGAAAAAACCCATCCGACCCAGCTAGTTACCGTCCAATTAGCCTACTACCAAACATATCAAAAATCTTTGAAAAACTCATCAAAGAAGCCCTAGGAAGATTTTTCACACAACATAACATTTTCCCAAACACCCAATTTGGATTCCGTCCACAACTAAGCACAATACACGCAATACATACACTAACATCCGACATCCAACACGCATTACACAGCAACGAAAGCGTAGCTGCTTGCCTAATAGACTTGGAGAAGGCCTTTGACACAGTCTGGCTAAAAGGGCTCCTCTACAAACTATCAAAAAAAGACTGTCCACTACACTTAATAAAAATAATTACAAGCATGACGCAAAACAAAAAATTCTACACAACCAACACTAAAACTAACTCAACGTTAACACTACATCTGACAGGCGGACTACAACAAGGGACAGTCACCGCACCAGACCTCTTTAACTTCTATACCGCAGACATACCAAAATTGTTCCAAATACCAGAATCCCCAGATATAAAAACACTACACTTTGCAGACGACCTCATAGTTTACATCAAAGGTAAAAATATAAGAAAAATACAGGAGAAAATGCAACACCTCTTTGACAAGATAGACGACTATTATCATACATGGAAGCTCAAAATTAATCCAGGAAAATCAGAAACCATCCTATTCCGAAGGCCAATTAAAAACCAGTCAAAAAGTTTCCTAGAAGCATACAAATCGTTCAAAATAAAACACAGAACCACAGCAATTCCACACAAAAAAAACTGTAAAATACCTGGGCATAAACCTAGACGAATTCCTCCTATTCAACCAGCACGTTGACATTCAACTAAAAAAAGCAACAAAAACCTTCCTCAATAACGCCAAACTTTTTTACTCAAAATATCTAAGCACCAAAATAAAAGTCACATGCTATATGTTAATCATAAGGTCAATAATATCATACGGCTCCCCAACTTGGTTCAACATAAGCCCCTCAACTATGGAAAAGATCAGGATCTTCGAGAGAAAGTGTCTCAGGGCGTGCACGGGTCTAAACAGAAGCGAAAAATACAACTACAAACGATACACAAACAACAAAAAATGATACGACACTGCAAACATCCCAAGAATAGACAGCTTCATCATAAAACTAACCAGAGACTACTTCGCCAACATTCCAAAAATAAAACACAACCACCTTATAAACAGTTCACTATACCCACATGACGAATTCCATAAAAAAGCCCTAGCAACCGGCAATATCCCCCCAGAAGCCTTCCTACTACTCGACAAAACAGGCAGAATCGTGGACCAACACAATATCCCAGTAATTTACCACATACAGCGCACAGCTAACAACAAAAAAATACTATGCGATCCCCACATAAATAGCAAGAACACCAACCATCGAATAGTATACAGCACGGACATACCTAAACTAGACTCAACAAACAAATATCACCACAACACAGACAAATACTGGTGGTTATCCAAACCTTATTAATAAATCCCGTCGCCAAACCGCACTTTCTGTAATACATATATGGACATATGTATGTATATATACATATATGTATGTATATATTTACATACATTGTTACGAGCCAGGACTGTGGGCAACGCCTAGACCGGCGATGTTTATATTACCCAAGGAATATGGTTGAGAATTTATTAGTAAGGTGCACGGACGAACCTGATGCGAAATCAGGGAGCCGCTGGGATTGATGTATGCGAGGACGAACCCGATGCGAAATCGGGGAGCCTCAGGAATAGAATCAAGCGCGGACGAACCTGGTGCGAAACCAGGGAGCCGCAGGAGGGTGAAACGTCGTGGACGAACCCGATGCGAAATCGGGGAGCCACTAGGAAAGAGTGCGCAGACGAACCCGGTGCGAAACCGGGGAGCTGCAGGAGGTTGGTTTATTCACAGACGAACCCGGTGCGAAACCGGGGAGCTGTTCGGAGGTTTGGTAGACGTACGGACGAACCTGATGCGAAATCAGGGAGCCGTAGGATACAGACGAACCTGGTGCGAAACCAGGGAGCTGTAGGATGGGTTAGGTTTCGTGGACGAACCCGATGCGAAATCGGGGAGCCACTAGGTTGGAGTAGTTACCTTGTTTTGGATAAGGCGTGCGAACGAACCTGATGCGAAATCAGGGAGTCGCAGGAAAAGTTAGTTTGACTCGTAATTAAATAATCGATACAACTCGAGCGGTTAAGTTGTATCTGTGGGACGTTACTACTAATATAAAGGATTACGGAGTAAAGATAGGTTTTTAACGAATCTACTCGATTTAATGGTGAACAGTTTATAAGTTTATATTGCAACCAGTTGTTTGTACAAGTGTAATTGTCGCGATATAGTTAAATAGTGTGTGAATTATTACCTAAGCTGCACGGTGTTGACGCACTGGCGATGCGGGGCCTGAGATCGGTTACAAAGTATGCCGAAAGAACTTCAACCGGACTATGCGGATTCTAACGGCTTAACTTTATCTGATTGGTGCCGTAAGCCCAATTCTCGTTGAAATGCAACCGACTCTGTACAAGCGTAACGCGACGTGACTATGCGCGTAGCTGTGTAGTTATGAACCGAAGATGATTAGAAACGGAGGGTTTATATAGTCCCGAAATGTATGGAGGGGCTAATTAGGAACCTCCATAAAAGGTAAGAGCGCAGAGTCTTCGTCAGGTCACGAATGTACCTACTCGGTCGCGATGCAGTTGGTCGATTCTAAAAGGGGTTAACCGTCGTGTGGTATCGAGCTAAATCCTTAGGCGTTTTCCGTTCTTACGCGAGAGCGAACGATGCGTGCGAGCGGAGCGTAAGAGAGTATTATCCATACGTAACATCTCCCCCCCCCCCGAGATAAAACATCGCGTTTTTGCGTCATGCTTTTTCAAAGAAAGGAAAACGGTTAAAGATTTATCTACAATTTAAAGGTGTGAAAATTGTCGGGTGTAGTGTATGTGTTTTGTGTATTTAACGCTATTGTGCTTATTGCGGGTCCACTTCAGCTGGTGGTTGAGGTGACGAAACCCAGCTCCATCCAGCCGTGGGTGACGTTGTAAGGGGGCTGCCCAGGTAGACGGTGTTTTCTATTTCGTTGATTAATCCAGATTCTAATTCCTTGCTGAGGCCAAATTACGGATGTTAGTCATATGTGTTATCAATTCCATTAGATAATCTCCGTACGACTTCAATTTTTCACCAGTTGGGAACGAACTTGGTTCTCGGGCTGGTTTTCCAAAAATTAATTCGTATGGAGTGAAATTTGTTGCTTCATGTACAGATGTATTGTAGGAAAACATTGCAAAAGGTATTAATAAATCCCAATCTTCGTAACTATCCATGTAGTGCTTGAGGTATTCGGTGAGTACGATGTGGCTTCGCTCCAATGATCCGTTGGTTTGCGGTCGGTATCCCGAAGTTGTAATTTGCTTGATTTTAAATATTTCGGACAAATTTGTCATAAGGTTTCCAATGAAGCTAGTTCCTTTGTCTGTTAATATTGCGCGAGGTGTACCATAGATTGCGATGAAATATCTAGCAAAAGCATCTGCAATAGTAGCAGCTCGAATATTCGGTATTGCTACTGCCATGCAATATTTAGTTAAATTATCTTGCATAGTGAGAATGTATCTATTTCCGCTAGGTGTGATTGGCAAAGGTCCTACTGTATCCAAAGCTATTTTATCAAATGGTCCCATAGGTGTGTCGGTAATTAACATAGGCTGACGAGTTTTTGCTCGAACTAATTTTTGTTCTTGGCAACTTTGACATCTTCGTATGTAATTTTGAATGTCATTGCGCATTTGCGGCCATTGGAATTTTGATCGAATGCGTTTATAAGTCTTCGTGATTCCTTTGTGTCCTCCAATTAAACTATCATGAGCTTCGCGGATTATTTCTTGTCTGTCTTCTATGGATGGTGTAGTGATGATACAATTGCAAACAATAATTTGCTGTGCTGTTCCAGTGAAAACTTCTTCTAACATCTTGAACAATTCGTTGACCGGTAGTTTATGGAAATCTCCAGTTGCTGATATTCGAAATGATTTGATATGTTGTTGACTTAAGGTGTCTCTAAGAATTTTCAAACCCGTGAGGACGTCTGATTTTTTAACGTTATCATAAAAATTGTCGGAAACTACTATGCTGAAAGATTTATACAATCCATTATCCAAAGTTACTATATGTCCCTTTTCTGGTCGTTTTGCGAGAAGGTCCTGTTTATTTATTGTCTCGGTGTCCACTAACAGTTTTCCAACGTTGGTTTGTAAATTACAGTCGGCAGATATAAAATGTACACAGTGTCCTTCTTCAGCTGTGAGGGTGTTCGGTGAAACAGTAATTTTATGCAGCTGTGCAGATATTACCTCCTCCAGATCATCTTCATCAGACGTTTTTTCCAAATCCGAGGCGATGAATGGATAAGGGTCGAGCGTATGGTCTAGCAAATCATGTCGAGTCGAACCGTTATCGGGTGACCGTATGACACTTGCTTCGGCAAGGGTCCTTGCAGGTAGCTGGTTAGCTGGGGCTTGTAAAACTACACCCGGCATTGGTGTCAACCCTTGCGGTGTACTAAACAAGTCGTGGCGAACATTATTTGTATACTTTATTACAGTGTCTTCGAGTGGTTCTTCCAAAGATAACGAATCGTCGTGTAGGGTCTGGTCTTCGTGTGAAGGCAAAATTCGAGTAGAATTTGCTGCTGGTACAAAACTATTTATAGTTTCCAGGCGCTCATCTGGCATCGATATCTCCTGAGACAGGCTCGGAAACGATCGATTTCTGTCTATAATCGGCGAATGTTGGACCTTTCCATATGCGGTCTGTTCTGTTTCGTCGGAGCTGCTGCTATCCCGATACTTCGGACGGGTTTCTCTATCTCGTCGCGACTGTCTAACACGTTGTCCAATTGAATCAGTATTTGGATCTATTTTAGGTATCTGTATTTTGAATTCGGAATCTCTGCATTCTCGTGGCATCAATGGTAAACAAACTGATACGGGGTTACGCGACAAAGCGTCTGCGTTTTTATTCGTTTTTCCGGCTTTATGAACGACTTGATACTCGTATTCTAAGAGTCTAAGTTTCCATTTCATGAGTCTAGAGGTCGGATCTTTAACAGAATGTAACCAAACTAACGGTCTATGATCTGTAACGAGTGTGAATTTAGTTCCATAAATGTAAGGCCTGAAGTATCTTACGGCGTAAACCATTGCCAAACATTCCTTTTCTGTAGCTGAATAATTTTTCTCAGGTTTATTTAAGCTGCGAGACGCGTACGCAATCGGCAGATCGTTTCCTATCTCCCCTTGACTGAGCACGGCTCCAATTGCATATTCGGATGCATCTGTTGTAACGATGAATGGTTTATCAAAATCTGGATATTGTAGAACGGGTTGCTGGCACAATTCGCTGCGTAATTGTTTGAAGGCTTGATCTTGTTCTTCTGTCCACATGAATTTGATACCTTTCCCTAACAGGTTAATTAGAGGTTTTGCTATTAAGGTGAAATTAGGTACGAATCTTCGGTAATATCCCACAAGTCCTAGGAATTGTTGAATATTCTTCTGTGTAGTAGGTGTGGGAAAATCCTGAACGGATTTTAATTTCCTAGGGTCAGGTCTGACTCCGTCTTTCGATATAATGTGTCCAAGGTATGCAACTTCCTTCCGTAGGAATTCACATTTATTGGTCTGAAGGGTTAATCCATGATCTTTAAGGCGGTTCAACAATTTTTTAACTTTAATGTTGTGTTCTTGTAACGATGAAGCGTATACTACTATGTCGTCCAAGTAAACAAAAAGATCTGTCCCTTGAAGTCCAGTGAGTACTTGATCCATAAGGCGTTGAAAAGTGGGTGGTGCGTTCTTCAATCCGAAAGGCATCCGAGAAAATTCGTAATGTCCATTCGGGGTTGTGAAAGCAGTTTTCGGTTTATCTTTTGGATCCATTTCTATCTGATGAAATCCACTTGCGAGATCAAAAACTGAGAAGTATTTAGCTCCTCCTAATCGGTCTAAAATTTCCGTGATTTGAGGTAATGGGTATTTATCGGAAATTGTTTTTTCGTTGAGTGCACGAAAATCTATTACCAAACGCCAGCGTTTAACTCCCTGTGCGTCTGCTTTCTTTGGAACAATCCATAATGGTGAATTATACGGAGATTTAGAGTGATCAATTATGCCTGCAGATAGCATAGTGCTGATCTGTTTTTGAATTTCTTTTTGATGTACCGGCGGATAACGATATTGCCTGGTATTAATTGGAATATCATTAGTTGTATGAATAGAATGATTAAAGTCACGAGCCTTCCCGAGTTTATCTCCTGGAAGGAAAAATCGATCAGGAAATTCTTCCACTAAATCTGTCACGAAATTCCGTTCCTCCTTATTTAAATGGTATAAATTGAGAGTTTGTAAAATTCCATGTATCCTGTCTTTCCTAATCTTGAAGCTCGACGGGTGTTCCATTTCTGAATAAGAATCTTCTTCTGACGAACTCAAAACATCATAGGGCTCCAATAACTGAGGCTCTATCTCTACTTCAATTGCTTCTTCACTGGTGTTTATCGCCATAACGTGACACTTTCCGTCGTTGTTGGTCACGACTGCTTCCCCTATGTAAAGATGTTCGTGGGTTTTTATGCGTGGTAGGTACCCTTCCTTCATCTTCACATTTGCTACTCTTACAGCAATCTGTTGTGATGTTCTAGGTTTGATACAATATTTTGTAGCTGTCTGTTGCTCCTTAATTTGTTGAGGTAAATCTTGATAATTTGAAAAACGTAATGGTCGGATTGGTTTATTTTTTAATGTTAAGGTTCCATGATAGTAGGAAATTTCACCTTCTTCCTGTTTTAGAAACGGGCTTCCGATAAGTCCATCTGCGTCTATTGCAAGATTTTTCACCACATAGAAAAATGCTGGAGATCCGTGGATGTGTAAAATTGTAGTTCCCAGAGTGGGAATCGGCGTTGTAGTGAGTCCTGTCAACTCGATTTCTTCTCTTGAAATTATTTCTGCGGTTTTTCCGAGTACGTCGATGACCACCAGATTAACAGCTGCTCCACCATCAATTAAGAATTCGCCCGTTCCTGATTCCAGTTCCGGTACCTTGATCTTGATTCTTGGTGCAGGTGCTTCCTTGATGAGTCTTCTTTCTTCTCGTCGCTGAATCGGATTTTCCTTCGGCGATCTTCCTCGTTTCCGCTCATCGTGTCGCCTGTACGTTGAGCGCGATTGAAGTTTAAAGTATTGCTTGATTCAACGGATGAATCCCGTGAATCCCGGCGATAATGCGGACTGCGCGGACGATTCCTACATGACTTCCCGTCATGTCCAGCAATGCCACAATGCCAACAATATAAATCTGACTTACGATTTTTGTCAGGATTCTTAAGAATTGAAAATTTTTTATCTCGATCATCTACTGATGAATCGCGATGATTAGAAGGGGATCTCGAGGGGGTCCTTTGTCGTAAAGTCCAGGCCGTCGTACGTCCTTGCCTCTCTCGTTCCTCTTCAAATTCAGATGTTCTCCCTGGTCGTTCCCTGAACCGATCATATCTGTTCGGAGACAGTGGATACGACACTTCGCGGTCGTGATTATGATAATCCCGATCGTAACGATCTCGGCGTGACCATCTAGAAGGTGATTCTCTGGATGGCGTCCGTTGCCGATTACTTAACTTCCTGTCAATATACAGCACGGCGTCGTAAGCCTGTTCAAGCGTTTCCAAATCTTGAAGTCGAGCCGACACTTTCCAGGAAATTCGATCCGGTAAACCATCGATGAAGTTTTCTTTGACGTCCTTTTCCATTTCTTTGACGAATTCTTCAGCGTGATCCAGATATCTTTCCCGGATAGCTCCGCGCGTACAATAAACAAGATGACTCGTTCTATCGACGTATCGTCGAATACTTTCACCTTCGCGAATACGTAGTTTCGCGATTTCAACTTGAAAATGTGACAAATCTCTACCAGGCGCGAATCTCTTTTTTAAGTGTTTAATTAATGCCTTAACAGAGTCGAATTTATGCTCTATCGTGCATCTACGTGCTGGACCGATGAGTTTAGTTAAAACAATGGCAAGACACTCCGCTTCCGTACCCTCAGGAATCAAAGTTAACCCGTTTTCCACATGTTGTGCAAAGTGCGTCAACGATGGCTTTTCTCCGTCAAAAGTCGGAATGGACAAAGTGATATTCTGTATACACGTCCGTTGCGTTAAGAGTGTCATTGTATTAGCAATCGAAGCTGTCACGTTCAGAATCTCACTAGCAGAGACGTTCGCTTGTGGATTTGCCATTTTGGAAATTACTGAAGTAACTAACTAGAGAAAACTAGTATATTGTAAAAATGTTCACCTACGAGTAATAGAACGTATTTTAAAAACCAAAATTTACGGTAATTCTAAATTAGCAGTATCCCACCGCTGTCACCAGTTTGTTACGAGCCAGGACTGTGGGCAACGCCTAGACCGGCGATGTTTATATTACCCAAGGAATATGGTTGAGAATTTATTAGTAAGGTGCACGGACGAACCTGATGCGAAATCAGGGAGCCGCTGGGATTGATGTATGCGAGGACGAACCCGATGCGAAATCGGGGAGCCTCAGGAATAGAATCAAGCGCGGACGAACCTGGTGCGAAACCAGGGAGCCGCAGGAGGGTGAAACGTCGTGGACGAACCCGATGCGAAATCGGGGAGCCACTAGGAAAGAGTGCGCAGACGAACCCGGTGCGAAACCGGGGAGCTGCAGGAGGTTGGTTTATTCACAGACGAACCCGGTGCGAAACCGGGGAGCTGTTCGGAGGTTTGGTAGACGTACGGACGAACCTGATGCGAAATCAGGGAGCCGTAGGATACAGACGAACCTGGTGCGAAACCAGGGAGCTGTAGGATGGGTTAGGTTTCGTGGACGAACCCGATGCGAAATCGGGGAGCCACTAGGTTGGAGTAGTTACCTTGTTTTGGATAAGGCGTGCGAACGAACCTGATGCGAAATCAGGGAGTCGCAGGAAAAGTTAGTTTGACTCGTAATTAAATAATCGATACAACTCGAGCGGTTAAGTTGTATCTGTGGGACGTTACTACTAATATAAAGGATTACGGAGTAAAGATAGGTTTTTAACGAATCTACTCGATTTAATGGTGAACAGTTTATAAGTTTATATTGCAACCAGTTGTTTGTACAAGTGTAATTGTCGCGATATAGTTAAATAGTGTGTGAATTATTACCTAAGCTGCACGGTGTTGACGCACTGGCGATGCGGGGCCTGAGATCGGTTACAAAGTATGCCGAAAGAACTTCAACCGGACTATGCGGATTCTAACGGGTTAACTTTATCTGATTGGTGCCGTAAGCCCAATTCTCGTTGAAATGCAACCGACTCTGTACAAGCGTAACGCGACGTGACTATGCGCGTAGCTGTGTAGTTATGAACCGAAGATGATTAGAAACGGAGGGTTTATATAGTCCCGAAATGTATGGAGGGGCTAATTAGGAACCTCCATAAAAGGTAAGAGCGCAGAGTCTTCGTCAGGTCACGAATGTACCTACTCGGTCGCGATGCAGTTGGTCGATTCTAAAAGGGGTTAACCGTCGTGTGGTATCGAGCTAAATCCTTAGGCGTTTTCCGTTCTTACGCGAGAGCGAACGATGCGTGCGAGCGGAGCGTAAGAGAGTATTATCCATACGTAACAACATATACTCCCCTTCTGTACATAATGTAAATAACCTAGATTTAATTCCCTAGTATTAATAGCCTGCCAAACGGGCAGGAACGCACGAGTGAATGCACGCGGTATGTATCTGTAGAGAGTGCATGCTTTGGCTTAAGCCTCCCCCCCTCCTTTCTTTCCTCTTATCACAAGAAGGATCGATACCCACCACCTCGGTTTTTTTAGTGCTACCCAGCATTATCTTTTTCCCGAAATCCAACTACCAAAAACACAGTCTATCCAATAAATAGACAATTTAAACTAAGAATTAAATAAAATAAGGGGAACAAAGCCTCTACGTTCACGCACAAAAACTCGCCCCACAGGCTGCGAGCGTCCCACTTCGACCATGCAGCTACATACATCTAGACCATTAATTAAATAGATTATTCACTATATATTATGAATGTAATCATACTCTTATAAACATTGTAATTCTGAATAAAAACCACTTCAATCAAAGCACTGGTTCTCGTCCGATCACCAAAGTTAAGCAGCATTGGGCACGGATAGTACTTAGATGGGTGCCCCTTGGGAACTCCGTGTAGTGTTGGCATCGATACCCTTTTTTGCGTATATGCGCATAACACACAGTTACCCATTTGTTTCTTCTTTTCTCTCATTTCGTGCAATTGTGGCGGACGCGTGTTAAGGGCGGACAAAAATTCGAAAATTTGCCGAGTTAAGCAGGATGGCTCGGGTGCATAGCATAGATGGGTACCCGGCCGCGAACCTCGTTCTCCGTTGGCATTTTTCTATGCCCTCCGTTCTTGACCACGCTCCTGATGCAAATAGCTTCGAAGAGAACGCGGCCCCTCACGTCGGCACCCTGTATTGGATTTCCTGGCTCGAGTATGCACTCAAAGTCTAACAACAGAAATGAATCCAACATACGTTTGGGCAAATCGCGACCTCGTCGGTTGTGATCCAGTCGGTCCATTGAAAACGTCAACGAAGAGATCGTGTCGTTTCGAAGCCTGATTAAAGTATTGTTCAATAGAAACTCAATTGTGTTATCGTTTATGGCTTCCACCCTTTAACCTTTCCAATACACTGGAACGGCCAACAGAGTTGCCTACCGCAGTATATGTATAAGCAGGGTTAAATGCCGCTCGACACCCGTTTTTCATTGGACACTTTCAAGTTTCGAGGGTGGAGTGTTGACGATGAAGCTAGCAGAGTTTATTGTCAACGCTCATACCACGCTGAAAGCACTGGTTCTCGTCCAGACGACCCGTTGTCCTTCGAAGCGTACGGACGTGTGCCCCGCCTCCGAAGCCACGGCTCTCATTTTTGCATATTTTTGCACAAAAATCATAGTGATATATACGTGAAAGTGGATGTTCTATGTGTACCCACCAAATTTTCGGACACCATTACCTTTACAAATAACAATTTACAAACAGTGCATCATTAGTACAGCCACGGATCCCCCTCAAGGGAGATCCCCAGCTACAGTGCGTGGCATACAAAAATCATGCGATATAAGGCGCATCGAACACCTTATAAAAACCGTCAGTGAAGGCACCAGCAAACGCGAGAGCTTAATAGCACTCCACAATCAGCTCTTAAGCTCATCCAATCAGAACCAGGACCTCCTAAAGCAGAATAGAACGACTACCAAAACCATTCAAACCAAGGAAGAGAACCATCCAGCTACACCAACTATGAAGCCGAAGACAACACCCCAAACAAGGAACGTGAGCAAGTCCCAAAACAGCTCAAACGCTGATGCCCAGGCCAGCCAAAGTCATCTGCTGCAAATCATCGAAAGTTTAAACAAAACGATCGAAACTCACGAAGCAGCTCGAAGAATCAAGGGAGCAAGCTGCGTACCCTACGGGGAAAACCCAAGGCTACGCCGATCCCCCCGCATGAGCAGGTACGCACCCCGCTTCACCGGCCGGAGAGCACGAGCCCCCCACCACCAGCCACACCCGAACACTCCCACCATCAAGCGATGCAGCGCCCACCATACCCTCGGAACGACTGCTCCCCGACCAGAAGGAGTACGTTTCACCAGACCGAGAAGGGAAGCCAAAACTAATGTTAGTAGCCGCCCCCCTCTTCTTCCGGGGAAAAAACGAACCCTGGACTCTGGCCCCCTCCAAGCGCCCAAGACATGGAACCAAAGCCAAGCGCACGGAAGAACCGGAAGCAGCCCCTCTTGCGCAAAAGCAACCTGCCGCCTCGACCAGCCAAGAAATCAACATGGACCACGCAACACATCAAGGAGCACCGCCTCGCCACGATCAAGCCCCAGCAGCCACCAATACTCTACGCTATAAACCACCAATAATAAACGTCATGCAGAGCTCCCAGCAAACCACGTACAGGATCCTGAAAAATCTGATAAGTACAAACGCTTTCAAAATCAGACATATTAACAGTAAAAAACATTACATACAACTGGACAACCTACACGACTACAACGCCACGATCAAATCTCTGCACGAACGCAAAATACGATTTTACACATCCACACCCAAAGACATTAAACCCTTAACCTTCCTAGTAAAAGGACTCGACTCAAGCTTCGATCCCGACGAAATCCTCACCGAACTCCAAAGCCTCAACCTAAAAAACGTAACATTCTTCAAAGTCGCGAACTTCAACACCCCCAACACCGTGAAAAATAACAAGAAATTCCCCTTCTTCATTGTCCAAATCGCGCCTGATAGCGACGCCAACACCCTAACCCAAACCAAGCTCCTCTTACATCAGGTCATCTCATGGGAGAGACTGAGTCGAAAAGACCCCATAATGTGCGCCCGCTGCCAAAGGACAGGCCACACATCAAAAAATTGCAACTTAGATTTCCGATGCGTCAAATGCGCAGAAAACCACGAACCAGGTCAGTGCAAACTACCCTCCGACTCCAAAATAGATTCTTCGCTTATCTACTGCGTAAGATGCAGAACCCACGGCCACCTAGCTTCCTACAAAGGTTGCCCAAAGTACAAAGAGTTAAAGCAACGTCTTAAACAACAAAATCCCTCTTAGACTCCGCGTTAACAAAACCAGAAATATCTTACGCTAAGGCCCTCAGCCAAAACCAAATCCCCACCGCCAACAGGTTAACCATCAGACACCCCACCAGACCGGAACTCGCACCACCAAACCACCCCCAACACACCCACCCATCCCAATCCTCCCCCCTCCCTCACCAAATTCCCTCACAGCCCCCCTACGAAAAGCTCTTCGACGACCTTAAAAGGCTCTTCCTCCTTCAGATAAACAGACTAGAGAACCTCATCGGAGAAAACGCTAACAAAATCGAAAAACCACACGACCTCTACTTTGGCATAAATCCTGACTACACAGATATCGACATTGACAAAAACCCCAATGTCTAACACAAACCCCACCAAAATAAAAATAATATCAGCGAACGTAAACTCAATCGCATCCATCGAAAGAAGATACTCTCTAGAACAACTCCTAAAATCAGAAAACCCGGATCTCGCGCTCATAAACGAGACGAAACTCAAACCACAACATAACCCAAAATTCAAAAACTACAACCTCATTCGAAACGACAGAAACAGCGTAAACGGAGGCGGAGTGGCTCTTTTAATTAAAAAAAATATTAAATTCAAACCGATCCCTCTAAACTTCACCATCTCAATCTTACAAACAGTCATAATTAAAATAAACCTCCTCAACAACAACAACTTCTTCATTATCGCAGCCTACGCCGCAGGAGCCCAATCCTCTGAATTCATAAACGAACTTAATCAGATCTTCACCAGCCTCGACCTAAAAAATCCAAAAAAGTACTACATCCTAGCCGGAGACCTAAATGGCAAGCATCAGCATTGGAACAACTTCCAGTACAATAGCAGAGGGCTGGCAGTAGCTAATTGGATCCTAACTAAAGGACTTCAAAACAGAATCTCCCTAAAAAATTCAAACATCCCCACCTTCCCCAGAGGCAACTCCTTCCTCGACATCTGCCTTCTTGACAGCCGCCTAACCATCCTCAATCAGAATACAGACGGAACCATCCCCACACTAAACCAGGACAGCGACCATAGGGCGATCCTCCTACACCTCTCACTCCCACAAAAAGATGCCAAAATAGTATTTACCTCCCCCAACCACCCACTGAACTACAGTAAAACCGACTGGGAAAAATTCAAAGACGACCTAAACAAAAACCTAAAAACAGAAATCCCACTCCATAGAAACCTCAGAAACTCAGAAATCGACACTTACCTAGCAGACCTCTCAAACCGAATTCGAAAAGCAATAGACCGAAACGTCCCCCCCTTCCCAGACTACAACTCTACTGACTCATATATCATCCACACAATCAAAAAACTCCACAGAACAAAAACCACCCTACTCACTATCCTCAACAACGCACACAGACACACATCGGCCCACTCACAGGAAATTATCAAATTAGCCAAAGCCCAACTAACCAAATGTAAAACATCTCTAAAAAAAGAATTCCACATCCAGCGCGGCCCACTGGGCTAGCCTTGGAATCGCCCCTCGGACCGTCACCGCTTTTACACCACGGGAAGGGGGGAGACCTCGCCAGCCTGCGCGAACGCTTCCGGCGAGCCCTGACCCTCCGTCTTTCGCGTCGGACGGGATCGGTCAACTCCCGATCCCGCTCCGATGCCTCCTTTCTGCGAAGTACATTCTCGCAGAAGGAGGCCACCGCTGCCCAGGTCCTCTCGCTGCCCAGCATCATACTAACGATGCCTGGCAGCGAGAGATCCGCCTCCACTTGCGCCCTCAATACCCGGCGCTCCGCCACCCATTCCGGGCACTCCTCCAATGTGTGCTGCGCTGTGTCCAGCGTAGCCCCACACTCGTGGCACTCCGTCGTCGCCACCGCCTGTATCCGGCACAGGTACTCACCGAAGCATCCATGCCCGGTGAGCACCTGCGTGACTTGGTAGGTGAGCGTCCCCCTACCGCGGTCCAGCCATTCGTCCAGACTGGGCACAACCGCCCCGACCGCTCGCTGCGCGACTCCTCGATGTAGGAGCTCCATCCTCCATTTATTTCGCGCAGCCAGCAGGGCCTGGCATCTCACATCCACTTCCACCTCAGCGGACACCATCGCGCCCCCCCGGTGGTATTCTCGGAGACGCTCATAAATCGAAGCGTCTCCCTCCGCCAGGAGATCGAACGGCATACCTTCAAATTTCACGTATTTCATTCTTTTTTGATTGTAATTCAAGGTTATAGGTAATATTACTACACGATACTCATTTAATCTTGAAAGATAAAAATTTATTAAAAAATAAATAAATAAATAAACAAAAAAACAAATGCAAGGCCTTATTGTGCCTCTCTGTCAGTTTACATACCTTCCGAATCTTCAAATACTTACTGGAAACATAAAAATATAAAACATTGTAGAACACTTTTGAGTCATTTTACCTATCTTGCACCAATTTTTGTTGCAAGAAAAACGTCAATTTCTCAAAGGGACGGATGCGGACGGAGGCAAATAATTAAATTTTGCAAACCTGAATCTATCAAGAATGATGAGATATGCGTGAATTTACAAACAAATACAAACAATTTTTGTTATTTACATAAATGTAAAATCAATATAAAAAATGATAATTTGGTAGCAAAATAATGATCATGTAAATGTTTGTAATTTTCATTACAAGAAGAAAGCTAACAAAAACCACTCCAGCAAAAATTGAACCGCTAACTACTTTCTGGAAACATAAAAATACAAAATATTGTAGAACACTTTCGTGAGATTAAGACAATGTTTGGCTGATTATGAGAAAAATATGGAATAAATTCATACAATTTTACTACATATATGTAGTATGATAGTGGAAGAATTAAAAATTTAACATAAGAATGCAGAAGCAACAAATTTTTTTTTAGGTATGCCTAGTAGTTTTCAGTTTCGAACCACTGTGCGCCGTACAGGGCCATGGACCGCACGATACCAAGGTGTAGGCGGCGCACCCTCTCATCTGGTCCCCCTATGTTTGGGAGGAGGCGACCAAGACCAGTCGCCGCCCTCTCCAAACGGGGAGCCAGTCGGTCGAAGTGGACCGTGAATCGCCAGTGGCTGTCCAGGAGGAGACCGAGATAATTCATTCGGTCCCCAACCTGAACATACTCACCCCCTATCATAATCCAGGACCGGGGCGGTCCTCCGCCCCGAGGCCTGTCGTGAAACCACATGGCCTCGCTTTTTAGCGGGGAGATCCGCAACTCCAGCCCCCGGATACCGTCGACGACGGAGGCCAGTCCCGTCTCCGCTAGACGGATGGTCCTCTTCCAATCCCTCCCGACGGCCATCAGCAGCGTGTCATCCGCGTATCACGTCAGACTGACGCCGTCTGGGAGGGTATTCCGCATTCCCCGAGAGGCGGGAAAAGCTTCTCCACCTCGTCGAGGACACATATCGGCCGGTACGCTGAGGGAGAATCGGCGGGCTTGCCGATCTTCCTGATCAGGACCATCCGTCCCCTTTTCCAGCGGAACGGGACGCGCCCATTCCTCAGGCAGCCATCGAACAGGCGCCTGAGGCGCGCCCATGGGCGAAGTTTGCCCATTGTCATTTTGTACGGGCGCCCCCTGGGAAAGGAACGCCCAAAACTCAACCTCAGGCAACCCCAGGTTAACTGAAATAATCGACAAACACCACAACATACTCATGACAGACATCAAATCAGACAAACAGACAAATAACTCGCTTGCAGCCCATATCTCGCCATCGATCCCACTTTCTTCACCACTTACCACCGCACATCTCAACTCTTTAAAAAACTAGATAGTAAAAAATCCTCAGGGCCCGACAAAATCCCGAATATAATCTTAAAAAACCTCTCAAATAAAGTCATATCCTGCTACAACATCCTTTTTAACAACTGCCTTAACAATAAATACTTCCCTACAGCCTGGAAAGTCGCAAGAGTCCTCCCCATAAAAAAAGGGTAAAAACCCGGCTGACCCCTCCAGCTATAGGCCTATCAGTTTACTCCCGAACATCTCCAAAATATTTCAAATCATAATAAAAAAATCTCTCGAAAAATTCTACGCCGAAAAATACCTTATACCAGACACACAATTCCGCTTCCGCCATAAACACAGCACCATTCATGCAACACACACGCTTACCTCGGACATCCACCACGCCCTTCACAATAACGAATCAATCGCAGCCAGCGTCATTGACGTAGAAA
Organism: Nomada ferruginata; assembly: GCA_963583965.1. NCBI lineage: Eukaryota > Metazoa > Arthropoda > Insecta > Hymenoptera > Apidae > Nomada > Nomada ferruginata. Next base: position 6,314,624 of record OY757218.1, read on the forward strand.
AAGCCTTTGACACCGATTGGCTAAAAGGCCTATACTTTAAAATTTCCAAAAAAGGATGCCCTCCTCACCTACTAAAACTAGTAGTAGACATGACACTAGGCAAAAGTTTCTTCACCTCCAACGGCAAAGACGACTCTAACATAACCCATCACTTGACTGACGGACTACAACAAGGCACAGTCACCTCTCCAGACCAATTCAACTTCTATAATGCAGACATCCCCAAACTCTTCAACATCCCCGAATCCCCCGATATCAAAACCATACAATTCGCTGATGACTTAATAGTATATATTAAAGGAAAAGACGTACAAAAGTCCAAGAACAATCTCAAATCCTAAATAAAATAAACGATTACTACTCAACCTGGAAACTAAAAATCAATCCGACAAAATGCGAATCCATTCTCTTCCGTAACAACATAAAAAACCAGAGCAGAAACTACAGAAGCTCCTACAAAACATATGTGGATATGGTGATGGGAGTTGCGAAAAGAGACAGTGGAATAGCATTCCCTTCAATACTTGAACTTGTCTTTATTCACTCGTCGTGGTACACGTTCGCGATGCTCGCGACAGCTAGTTCTTGATTCACTCTGCTTACACACTGACTCTCGCACGCATCATCCACTCCATATATTGTCTCACTTGCAGCTTGCCTCTCATTCTATTCCTCATTCGTTCTCACTCATTAGGACCTACACCGACACACACACCCTTGCCACGTGTCACAGGTCGACCACGGGTCACCATGCACTCAAAGCTTCTCGTGCATTCCCAGAAAGCATTCGCTCTTCCCTAGAAGTAAACATTCGCTCGACGTTTCAACTAACACTCTTCATTCGCACCTCACGCTACATTCGATACTTCCTGTCACACTACGGTTTCGACTTAAACATAAGGCGGAGACGTGGCGCCGGCTTATCGCCGCCACACATCCAACCTTAACCTCACAAACACCCAAATCCCCCATAAAAAAATAGTAAAACACCTCGGAATTCACCTAGACGAACGCCTGCTATTCAACAAGCACACCGATATCCAATTAGAGAAAGCCTCAAAAGCTTTCTTAAGCAACTCCAGAATATTCCATTCACGCTACCTCAATCCAAAAATTAACATCCTCTGCTACATGCTCCTGATCAGACCTATCACATCATATGGCTGCCCAATCTGGTTTAACCTAAGCCCCCAATCAATGGAAAAAATCAGAACGTTTGAAAGAAAATGCCTGAGAGCCTGCACTGGACTATATAGATCCAAAGAGTCAAATTACAAACGCTACATCAATAATAGAACACTATACGACACAGCAAACATACCAAGAATAGCTAACTTCATCACCAAACTCAATAGAGACTACTTCGCGAACATTCACACAATCCGCAACAACCACCTCATAAATAGCTCAACATACCCACATGACCCGTACCACGAAAAGACATTGACTTCTGGACACATACCCCCCGAAGCATTCATCCTTCTCGACAAGACAGGCAGAATTACCGACCAGAACAACATACCGATTATATACCACATCCACCGCACACCAAGCAACAAAAGGATCCTGTACGATCCACACACCAATAGCCGCAATTCAACACACCGCACCTTCAACATGCAGATACCAAAATACGACAAAAATAATACCTACCAATACATAACACCAAAAAATATTGGTGGCTCCAGGACCTCTGCCCCTCGTAACCGCCACCACAAACTACCTCCACGCCTAGTCTAAGCTAATCTACTGTAAATATGTATATAAGACAAAGGGAAATATTGAGGACTTTCCTCTCAAAGAAACCAAAAATGTGTTGCTTCTAAAAAAAGGTTATAATTTTCATCAGATATACCTATTGTAACGAAGACCAACGCCCAGTCCCAGCCGTAACACCGCGACCAACGATTGCATCGGCAAAAGTCACGTAATCATTTTAAGACAGAAGAAAACCCCACTCTCTGTACTACCTGAAGACATAAAAGCGATGTATCGACCACAAATAAAGTTCTGTTCTGTTCAGTCTCTACCATCAAAATCAAATAGTCTTAATCTTGATTTGCACCACTTAATTAACGCGATACTGTTAGTGATCTACGGACCACACTTAAGAAATTCTGCGATACTTCATAAATCAAGTAAAATTAACTAAATTTATTATTAAACACTGAACCGAGAAGTAACATTTTACTTCTCTCTATCTTTTTATCCAAACGTGAATAATTCCCGTCACAATTTGGCGATCCTGCCAGGATAGGGAGACTTGTTGTGTAAAAGTGACCGTTTTCAAACTTCCGCGAATCGAAACTACGCGTGTTCGAAACTCAACGAAGGGACTACGTGTGCCAGAAGACGATCAGCGAGTCTACCGACCTGTGTACTCAACGGATGGCCAGACGACTTGGTTGCTGAAAACTGCCGATCGTGAAGACTACGAGAGGTCCACGGGATACAGGGACTACGAGAGCCGGAAAGCAACCAGCGCTGCCCACCACGAGATTGAGTTTAAGGTAAGCCATGGCTTACAATTCATTTAATTTGTATCGGGAACCGAACACAGAGTTCCGGTCCGGCAGTAGCGATTGCGAAAACGAAACCGTTGAAATGGACGGCAGGCTAGACGCACTAGAAAGGGGCATGGCTTCCTTAAACGCAGCTATCGAAAAGATAGGCTTAGCTATACAGAAAACTCAAGAAACATTGCATATAGATATAGCGAATTTAGGAGAGGAAAATAGTAAGAGGGCTAATGAAATAAGAATTTTAGCCTCTAAGATAGGGCAATTAGCAACGGATGACGGATCTATAGGTATAAACCATACGGCAGTCGAACACCTCGAACCAGAAGACGAGGAAGAAGAAATACCGAAACAGCGCATTCCATTACGTCGTGCAGTAACGGAACTTCCTGGTACATTTAAAGAGTCAGCAGTACAGGTAAAACACGTGCCCGCCAAGGACATAGACCACACGATCGGCGCGTTGAATGGGAAAGATGATATAGGAGTAGAAGACTTTATTAAAGCAGTAAAACGAGCCCGCGCGCAATGCAACGAAGAAGACCTCTTGCTGGGATTAATTATAGCCGAAAAGATTGCCGATCATGCGGAGCGCAGTATCCGACACCTAGCCATTACCTCGTACGAGGAACTATATGAAAATTTGCGACTGCACGTCTCTCCCCCCGTGACTATTTCCAATGCGCGATCTAAATTGCACAACATCAAGCAAGGTTTCACCGAAACAGTGCAATCCTTCAATTTACGGTACCGCCAACAGCTGAATGAATTAAGATACGCCATTCAGAATAAATACCCGCGACCTATGGCCCGTCGGATTGCTCTGGAGGAAGAAGAGGAAACTGCTACCGCCCAAGAGATTAATCTACGCCAAGAGATCGGTAAATTGGTGATCGCCAGGGACCCACAAACCTTGGCAACCGCGCAACAAATTGCTTTGGAAATGGAGATATGGACACGTGAGGCCCAGAACCGAACATCGTCCCGACAAGCCTCGCAAACCTTGTCACGGCCACGACCAACGCAAATGATACGCCGACCGTACCAGCCAGCACCATCACGCCAAGAAGAAAAGATACCAACCGGTAACCACCATATACCAAATCACGCGTTGCCATTACAGCAACGACTCCAACTAAAATGTACCATCTGCGGAAAAATAGGACACGAACGTGACCAATGCTTTAAACGAACTTTTCAACTTCCCCAAACCGGAAAACTACCACCGAGAATAAATCACCTGCACGAAGAAATTACGAAGAACCAAGAGGAATCGCAAGAATTTCCAGTACAAGCGGACGATTACGACACCTCACCGCCAGGCTTGGAGGAATGTGCCGATTTGGACGACTCTTACTGGACACAGGAGCAGGCATAAACATCATAAAAACAGGACTGCTTGATAAAATAACCAAACGGCAAAACGAAATCAAAAAATTCAAAATGGGAAACGACTTACATACCTCGACAGAGACAGTTACGTTATATTCATTAGGACAGTATCATAAATTTCATGTTGCACCAGACAATTTTCCTATTCACGAAGACGGAATAGTAGGACTACCCTACCTAAATTCATATAAATTTTCAATCGACAACGACTCACTCACATTAAAGAATTTTTGTATCGCTTTACGAGACGAACTCCTTATACCAGCACGACAGATGATAACAGAAGAAATAAAAACAGCAAACGGAACGGTTAAGATCAATTTCGTGAACCCAGAGGAAACGGATATTCGCGCAACAAAAGGGAGGATAACACTCGAAACAGACACTTTAAAATTACCCGAACGCCTGCGTCAGCTCCAAGACAAAACACGAATCTCGCATATCGAGAATGCTTACCGGCAACCCATAGAAAAGATCATTTTTAGCTACTCCGACATATTTGCACTAGAAGGCGATCCATTACCCTGTACCGAACTCACCGCACACGAAATTGTTGTAAAAGATCCGCGACCAGTAAATACAAAATCATATCGGCTCCCAGAAAGCCATAAAATCAAAATTCGGAAACAAATGGAAGACTTATTAGCCAAGGGCGTTATCGAAGAATCAGATTCGCCATATAACTCACCCCTGTGGGTTGTGCCAAAAAAAGAAGACGCTTCAGGAATACGAAAATGGAGAATTGTAGTTGACTTTAGGAAACTGAACGAATTGACTGATCAAGATGCATATCCACTACCATGCATCGAGGAGATATTGGATCATCTGGGCAAAGCAAAGTTCTTTTCCGCATTAGATCTCAGCTCGGGATTTCACCAAATACCGATGCACACAACATCAAAGAAGTATACAGCAATTTCAACTTCCGAAGGACACTTCCACTACAACCGCATGCCATTCGGACGCAAGAATGCACCGGCGACATTCCAACGCATGATGGACAAAGCACTCAGAGGATTAATTGGAAAGTGCTGCTTTGAATATTTAGACGACATAGTAATATTCGGATCCACCATTGAAGAACATAACAGAAATTTAGCCATAGTATTCCAAAGACTAAGAGAAACAGGTCTGAAACTGCAACCAGACAAATGCGAATACCTCCGGCCAGAGGTAGAATATTTAGGCCATCTCATTACCCCCTAAGGAGTAAAACCAAATTACAAAAAAATCGAAGCTGTCAAATCCTTCAGAACACCCCGTAACCCAACTGAGATAAAATCATTTTTAGGACTTGCTGATTACTACCGGAAATTTATTCGAGATTTTGCCAAACTTGCTAAACCTCTTACCGAATTAACAAAGACAGACAATCCTTTTTTTTGGGCTGATGCATGCCAAGTTGCTTTCGGCATCTTAAAACAAAAACTCTGCGAACACCCTATACTGAAATATCCCGACTTTGGCAAAGAATTTACACTCATCACGGACGCGTCTAACGAAGGATTGGGAGCGATACTTTCGCAAGAAGGACATCCATGCTGCTACATTTCGAGGACATTGAATAAGGCGGAACAAAATTATACAACAACGGAGAAGGACCTGTTGGCAATTGTCTGGGCAGTTAAAAGGCACAGACAATACTTGTTAGGACGAAAATTCAAAATATTAACCGATCATCAAGCATTAAAATGGCTTTTTAATATGAAGGAACCATCATCCCGACTTCTGCGATGGAGATTGAAGCTCGAAGAATATGAATACATAATAGAACACTGTAAAGGGAAAGAAAACACCGCTGCAGACGCTTTATCTCGCGTCATACCACTCACTACGATAGACGCTGACCAACTCCTCCACCGAACTATAAATAACCCAGACGCTGATAATTATGAGAACCTCATTTCTGCCGCCGGATTACAAGATTTAGAAGCACGGTTATCTGGATCATCCACGCATACCGCCGAACCAGAAGAAAACGCACCTAACACTAGCGCCTCTTCCACTTTTGGAAACGACTTTGAACAATGGCAAACGCACTCCCAATTTCAGCTCGCTACGGAAGCAAACGCCTATGGAAACAACTGGATACGCATCTTCAAGGAAGACCTCGGACCCCACATAGGGAACAGGTGGTTGTTCAGATTAAAAGAAATGATTGATAAACGAAGGAATACAAATTTAAAAACCATCCGACTCCAACTCTCAAACGACGTATATACAGAAACCGAAAAAATCACGATACATCAGTCCTTACGATACATAGCCGAACATTTGCACCCCCATTTTAAAGTCATTTATTGTACAAATCCGCGCATGACTGAGTTAACGGAAGCAGAAAGACGACAAATAATATTGGAGTGCCATAATTCCGGCATCGCACAACACCTAGGAGAAAATAAAACGATTCAAAAGGTACGAGAAAAGGGAAATTGGATTAATATGGAAGCTGAAGTGATCGAATTTATCAGAACTTGCGATAACTGCCAACGGAATAAATGAAATAGAATCCGGAATAAAGAAGAAGCCGTGATAACAGATACACCCCTAGAACCAAACGATAAGTTAGCCTTAGATATTTTCGGACCATTACCGCGAACGGATAAAGGAAACGAATATATACTATCAATGCAAGATGTTTTAACTAAATATTTAGTACTTGTTCCACTTAGATCGTATAACACGGAAAACGTTATAAACGCATTTCTAGAACACTATATCTATATTTTCTCCTCTCCGAAACACATACTAACGGACCAAGGAACTAACTTTGTCAGCCAAATGATGCAGCGATTCGAAGAAGCATTAAAAATTAAGCACATCAGAACAACCGCGTTTCACCCCCAAAGTAATGGAGCGCTAGAAAGAACCCACGCATTGGTAAAAGACTGTATACGCACCAGTCTAAACGGACGTGACAACAACTGGGACGAACGACTAAATATAATATGTATGGGGCACAATACAGCTGTACACGAAGGAACCGGATTCACGACATTCGAACTCACATTCGGAACAAAAGCTAAAGCATTAGATCAAATTATTACAGAAGCAAACGCTATCTCCACGCATAGCCGTAGTATATCACGTAACGAAAGCACCTGGATGGTTCTCCAAACGCTAATAGGCTGTTTAGGAATAGGATTAACTATATATATAATCTGTAAATTGCGACTATGGAAATAAATTTTATGTTCATGTAAACCCTGTGTATTCAATAATTGTTTTAACTCAAACACCACCGGACGACACCATTACGGCACGACACCCGGCAGCGTACATTATACACCAAAAGGAGAAAGCGTCGTCATATCGCCGCCTCAGGACATCCCAATTCCAGAAGTAAAACCAATAATCGAAAGGACCCGAAGGCTTAAATTCCGAGGCACCGATCCCTAGGACGTCTTGTAGGACCAAGCCGAATCTAGGAAGGGGGGTGTAACGAAGACCAAAGCCCAGTCCCAGCCGTAACACCGCGATCAACGCTTGCATCGGCAAAAGCCACGCAATCATTTTAAGAAGCAAACCCCACTCTCTGTACTACCAAAAGATATAAAAGCGATGTATCGACCACGAATAAAGTTCTGTTCTGTTCAGTCTCTACCATTAAAATCCAATAGTCTTAATCTTGATTTGCACCACCTAATTAACGCGATACTATTAGTGATCTACGGACACTCTTAATAAATTCTGCGATAAATCAAGTAAAATTAACTAAATTTATTATTAAATACGGAACCGAGAAGTAACATTTTACTTCTCCTTATCTTTTTATTCAAACGTGAATAATTCCCGTAACATTATTGTATATATAAACATTATAAATATTATATAATATATATAAATATTATTATTATTATATTATTATGTGATAATGAAATCAAAAAAGAAAAAATATACCCCTGGCGAGTATCGAACGCAGGAATTTCGCTTTACGAGCCAACGAACTATCACACTTCGCAATCAAAGATTCTATATACAGGGTCCGGCGGAGTATTTCATCCCGCGTTTAATGGGGGGTTGGTGGGGTGATTCTGAACAACTTTTTCCTTTACCAAAATGTTGGTTAAAGCTTCGTTTTTAAGTTATTAACGAAAAACACTGGCCAATCAGAGCGCCAGGTCGCGTGGCTCTCAACCGCGCTCGGGACAGCGTGGATATCGAGGGAAGCGTGCGGCATATGTTACATCGTCTTAAATTAAGAATAATGTGGAATTATTCGATATTCACGAAGAACAAATAAACTAATAAGTGTTCGATACTTTTATTCCTTATCCGAAATGAATAAAGTATTTTATTACTGATGAATTATTTTTTGTTTAACAGCACGTTTTCAGGTGGATGAATTGTGTTTTAAGAAAAACGATTTGGATAAATAATGTTAGAAAAAGTTAAACTTACCAATTCGTCCACGTATTAACCTGCTCCAACGACAGTGGGTCATTGGGTCGATCCTGACCTTCCACAACATCTGATGCTACAGCCGTATCGGTGCACGGTCACTTTTCTTGCACGGTCACTTTTCTAGCACGGTCACTTCACTTAACAGTCATTTTCACTTTTTGGAACGATTTATCCTTCCTGCGTTTAAAAAATTGTGGCTCCGAAAGGCACCCAATGCAATTGTGGCACCCAATACGAACATTTGGTTGTACTCCTGGTTTGAACGATACATCTTGCTCGTAAGAATAGTCGAATGACTCTGCCAGCTTAAGCGTTTCCTAGGTTCTACATAGATGAACATTCGTTAAGGAAGGGATATTGTTATAATAGAATGCAGAAGAAATGTTTCTTACTGAAACGCTTAAGTTGTAAGGTGTAATGTCGCCAAGTATTAAAATTAATAATAAACATATTATTAGTTATTTTTATAATAAACAATAAAATATAAGACAAATAAATATAAAATATATAAAACATCGAAACGAACTAAAGAATGACCGTTATTTTCGTCAGAAATTCTAACCCATCCCTTGTTCCCGTACTGATTCGATTTTTCGATGTTACATTTTCAAGTGACCGAGCCGAATTCTGAAATTGTACAGTATATGGATACTATATACGTTATAAGTTATAATCGACTCATCTTCTTTCTTATTGATACTTAAAATTTGTTATTTCTTATTAATGTAAAAGAGAGGAAGAAAGAATTCGTGCACTGTAAATAATTAAACGCCTTTTTTAAAATTAAACGGAAGGATTTGCTTTATTCTGAAAAGTTTAAAGGATTAGTTTACAAGATATTTGGGAACATTACATAATATCTTTAATAAAAATTAAAGTACTGTGTTTTATCAATATCAGTAAATAGTATACATGTTGAAAATGTTACTAAAATCGGTTAATATTGCTCTGAGTTTCAAATGATTAAAAGGTTTGCATTAGTTTGCGTTATGCATAATTGAATTTATGTATTATGTATTTTTATTCATTTATATGTGTTTATAAATTGTATATACATACATATACTATTAATAAAATGCGTGTAAACAAAATACTATCAATTAAATGTTTGAAATGAGGATAGTAAGCAGTGCAAACATAAAGAGAAGAAATTTGAAATTACATTTCTTTATAGTTTTAAATCAATAGGAGTTTAGCGCATATAATCTTTATGCGATTAGCTTATGAACTAGGTGGATATGATTACTTCTATATTTACAACTTAGCCTATGTACAAAGGAAGAAAATGCGCGACCGATTGGGAGCCGCGCGCGGTATTCAGCACAGAGGTCTATACGTCCCGTTTTACACCTGCGTGAGAGAGAGAGAGAAATTCACGCGAGGTTCCAGAATCTGCTTCCCGGGGTGGCGTGGGGGTTCCCATAGGGAGTTCGCACGCCGCGCAGTGGAGGACGGTGGAGGCTGGTTGACCCGGTCGGTAACCGGTCGTGTAGACTGGGGCGCCTGAGCCGCCACAGGAGTGTAGTCGAGTTTCAAAATTGTCACTGCTAGTATTTTGTTCATTTCTTCGTTATTGTGATGATTCCCCTTCTTCACTGCAGTTGGGCTAAGGCCAGCGTGCTCGTGCATATACTTTTTTTTTTTTTTTTTTTTGGTTCGCGGAGGGGAAAATGCATTTATGCATACCCAGCCGCGCTGGGTTATGTGGGACTCTGCTGCCTAAGATGTTGTGCGGCAACTACCCACTAAAAACCCCTCCTCTATCGCACCATCGCATAGGATACGCACCCCCCCCCCCCTGAGTGATCAACCAACACCAGGTTGCCGGCATCAGATGGGTTGATTCCTGACTGGACACCCTGGTCGCAGCGCGAAGCCTGCTGGTCCTCAGGGGTCCGTCAGGAGTCTGGTGAATGGGCGGTGCCTCCGCCTCCTTGGAGGGTATGAAGGGTCGCCCCTTTTTCCTTTCCTCTCTCCTGGTTCTCTCCGTCCTTCATCGGCTTCGCCGCGGACGTCTGGTAGGCTTTCCAGGCTTCCAGCGGCGAGGTGATCCGTGAGACCAGGTTCATAGTCGGCCCTGCGCAACCTTCTGCTATTGCGGGCAGCCGAGCGATGCGGCTACATGCCGCAGTTTCTTCCCCTCCAGGCCTTGTGCCTCGCAGAGGGTACATTTTGGCTCATTAGTGCACTCCTTTATGGAGTGTTCTGTTGAGCCGCACTTCCTGCATCTCTCCTTGCCTTGCGGTAGGGTTTTGCAGGAAAAGCTTGTGTGTCCCAAGGCGTGGCACCTGAAGCACCTAAAGACCTTCGGGAGCACCCTCGCCGTGACCATGGTGAACCCGATCCTGATTTTCCGGGATCCAAGGTTCCTTGGTACAGCGTCAGAAGGCATGTCGAGGATCACCGTCTGGATACCAGACGGAGTCATCCTCTGCATCCTTAGGTGGAGGTCCTTATGTTCTACACCCAGGGCTTGTGCGGTCCCTTCAAGGATGTCTACTGCCTCTGCCGTGGGGTCGACATTCCGCATTTCGATTGTCGACCTCGCCTGTAGTGGGGCAACCGGCGTGGCTTCCCCGAGAGCTTGGCCCAGCGTCTCGGCTACGGTGCCCGCCCTAGAGGCTTTGGACAGTTCTATCAGAACGTGCCCATCGTGGGTTTTTCTGATCCCGCTCGCTTCTTCAAGGCAGGCTTTCCCCTTTCTTTGGAGCTCCCTCACTGTCTCCAGATAGGAGAAGCCCTCCTTCACCCTGATGAGGAGGGCCTCCGGTTTGATCTTCGGAGGCCGTCTCCGTGGGAGTTTGGTGGTCGCTGGCCCCCTTTTGGGTTCCGCTTTTGGGTCTCCTGGGGGTAGTGCTCTCAGGCGTCTCTCCGCAGGGATGATTCTTTGAGGGAGCTGTGTGCCGCTCCCTAACGGAGGAGGGGGCGTTCTCCCTCTTCTTCCTCTGTTCCTCCGTTTGTGCCTGACCTCCTTGTAATCGGAATCGGCCGGAGTTTCCGTCGGGAGGTGGCTGTCCACCACCGCAGCATACGTGGGGGTCGATTCCGGTCGGGATTTCTTCGAAGTACCCTCTTCCGGGGGAGATCTCACCTTCCTTATTTGTTGAGGAGTGGAGTGGTTCGTTGATTTCCCTTCCGCTATGGGGGTGGCGGTCGGGGGGATGATCTTACGTCCCGTTATGACCTTCCCTACTCCCTCCGGAGGGCTCGTCTGGGTTCCGGTACTTGCCGTCCTTTTGATTTCCCTTGCCCCTTTAAAGAGGGGGTGGCTGCCATTATATGTTTTTGCAGGGAGGGAGATGTCCTACCCGGGTCCTTCCTACCCTCCAGGATTTTCTCCTTCATTGCCATCAGAGCGGCCACTGTCCGGGCGCACTCTTTCCGCATTATGGCCTTGACATTTTTCGTCGAATTCGCATATTCCAGGAATGTCTTCGCCGAGGATTCGGCCCGGCTCCTCAGCGTTTCCAGCTCGTCCAGAACCGCTAATAGGTCCCGTTGGGGGGTAGAATCGCCCACCACCCCGACATGCTGTCCTCCACCCCTGGCTTCCTCGTGCATTCGCGGACTCCTCTTTGGAGTGCGGGGAGAGGGTATGGGGTGGTTGACCTTGTTGACCTCTGCCCGGTCCCGCTCCCTAGGGCTTGGTTTCGGTCGGGCAGGAACCGCAGCTAGGCCCGGTGGGCTCCTCGATAGTTTTGTTTGGGGGAGGAATGGATTGGGTAGCACCGTTCCCTCCTGCCGAATGGGAGGTGTCTTGGTGACCTCCATTATCCACGTGGCCTTGTTGATTGGGTCCGTCCCAAGTGTTATCCTCCCACCCGAGGTACCTCTGAGGTGGGTAGTCATGTACTCGGCCGGCAGCTTCCCCACTGGAGTGTGGAAGGTGTCTTCCGAGGGCTTCCTCGTATTCCAGGTGTAGGTGGATCTAACCGCGAGTGGCGCCCTGCGACGACGGGCTGTCTCTTGCTCCTCCGTGTCCGTGCCCGATAGAGTTGACAAGTCCCCAATCTGAGAGCAGACCGAGGCGACTGAATGCGTCGTGGACCTCTCGTCTGTCTCAGACTCAGGAACCGCCGTTGGGGGTATGGGGATGGGGAAAAGCGGCGAATACCGTCCTTTCTCCTCCATATCCCCCTTTCTACCGGGGATTTCCTCTATGCTCTTCCCACCCAGAGGGGTTGCATGATTCCTTATTAAAGATGAAATCGTGATGGTATTGGTATTTGCCGTATTCGTCGTAGTAATGGTTGTAGTGCGGTCGTTGGTTAACGATCCGGGGGGGCCCGCTTGCCCACCACCCCTCGGACCAGCACTGGGGTGTCCATCCCCTGCACCGTAGACTTTCCTTTGTCGTTCTGACATTGCATATAAAAATTGGGTCGTTTTGATTTCCGTGTCGTTGCCAAAGTCGTATACAGTGGTCCCGTGCATGTTTGTTTGTTTATTAACCCATGTTGGTATGTATGAGGATGTACTAAGTTGAGCCGGACAGAGCCTCTTGTCCGGGCAAGGGGACTAAATTACTGCAGTGGTGGCCCCAGGTGTCCTGCAGGGAACGTTTGTGACCGCATAATTTTAAGTCACTGCGGCCATTCAACCCTCGGCACGTTGCCTTACACCTTGGTTTGTGACTTGTATCCTATATCTACGGGTGTTGGGTTTTGCGGTAAGCTATTCCTCTAGCAGCTCTCGGGGGGGGAGGGTCTTGGAGGGTTGCTTCCCTCTGGGCTAGGAGATATTCCTACGAAATGTTCTTCCAGCGCCTTGCAGAGATGCAACCCTGCGAGCAGGCCTGGGCTGCGGACGAATTTTACTTCGCATCACCATTCTCGTTGTTTATGGTCGTGTACGACCGTCCGTCGCGTTTCTGCCTCTGGGTTGAGGCAGTATTTCCCGCTTCAACGCTACAACCTGGCATTTCTGCCGCGGCGCGGATTACGGGGTTCACGTGAAAGGAGGCTCTGCGTGAGTGCAACGGGGGCCTACGACGGAGCAATTCCGGAGGCGCCTACCGTGTGTTGGGGTTAGTGCCCAGTGAGATGCGACGGAATAATTCCGGAGGCGCCTACCGTGCATTTGTCGTGTTGGGGACGGGGTGGATTGTGCGCCTGACCAGCATCCGTTCCAATCCGAAGAGGGGGAGTTCGGCACCGCATCTCTTCGGTGGAGGCGCAGCGGTGCGGTGAGGCACCACCTCATCGTCCCTTCTTCGTTGGCCTTCCTTTCCATTTCCTGACTTTTCAGCCGGGCATACAGTCTCCTGGCTTTTCAACCATAACCTGTCAAGCAATTGGACACGATTCCTGGCTTTCCAGCCATGACCTGTCAAAACAATTGGACATGTTGGGTTCTGCCAGGTTTCCGCATGATGTCGCTTCTGCCGCCGGTGTCATGGCTGTCCTCCTAGAATTGGCGGGAATGCAGCCGTTGCATCGCCAGTTCGGGGCGCATTGTCCCGCGGCCGGATCTTCCACACGATGGGCGTTCGTCTCTGACCTCCCGGTGAGGTCCTATCGGGGTCAGAGGTTCTCGTGGACGACAGGAGGGTGTCAGCAGGAAGCACACTCCCGTGGCACGCTCCCCTCCACCCACTCCTCCTCACATGGCGGTGACAGGCGGTGGGCGCAGCGCATCTTGGCCGAAATTACCATCTGGGATTCTCCCAGATGCATTCCAGCATGCACGTATGCCCACACCCATCACCCTTCCTCCGTTGGGGTTCACTCCCGGTGCCTCCACTACCTCAGAGGGTTGGGGAGGCATGAGAGGGCAGCCGACGATACGGGGGCCGCCACTCTGCACCGTCGCCTTAACCGAACTCTCGTGCATATACTTTGTGCGATACTTCTGATACAGATTCCTGGAAAAAATAATATTTACAACAAAATGCACTTAGACATGTAACAAATTGAGGAATACATTCTTCATTCCCAGTATTTTAACGGAGAATACCTTATCTGTACATTTGCTGATACCGTACTGCGTCCTGTAGAGGCGCGCAGTTCAGTGCACTGGTACATTAGGTAGTGCGCCAACACGGAGGCTTACTTATCATATATGTATAGATGCATATATGTGTACACTTATGCATAATATTTATAATTTTCTACGGGCTGGGTCCAACTGTACACCCAACCTGACCATATATATACAGGGTCCGGCGGAGTATTTCATCCCGCGTTTAATGGGGGGTTGGTGGGGTGATTCTGAACAACTTTTGCCTTTACCAAAATGTTGGTTAAAGCTTCGTTTTTGAGTTATTAACGAAAAACCCTGGCCAATCAGAGCGCCCGGGCGCGTGGCCGTCAACGGATCTCAACCTCGATCGTGGTCGTGAACGAACTCATTGGTACGTTATGTTACCTCGTTATGTTACGATTTGGATAAATAATGTTAGAAAAAGGTAGACTTACCAATTCGTCCACGTGTTAACCTGCTCCGACGGCAGTGGGTCATTGACACTGGTCATTGACACTTTTCTTGCACGGTCACTTTTCTAGCACGGTCACTTCACTTAACAGTCATTTTCACTTTTTGGAACGATTTATCCTTCCTGCGTTTAAAAAATTGTGGCTCCGAAAGGCACCCAATGCAATTGTGGCACCCAATACGAACATTTGGTTGTACTCCTGGTTTGAACGATACATCTTGCTCGTAAGAATAGTCGAATGATTCTGCCAGCTTAAGCGTTTCCTAGGTTCTACATAGATGAACATTCGTTAAGGAAGGGATATTGTTATAATAGAATGCAGAAGAAATATTTCTTACTGGAACGCTTAAGTGGCTAGCAGTTTTGGCGTCAACCTCCACTACACGAAAGAATACCCATGCGCTCTAGGGGTTCGCATGGCTTTCGTAACTACGAACTCCGCTTCTATTGAAATTTCTCGAAATTACAGTGGTAATCCCACACTGTCTGGTGTGTGTGGTCTCTCTTCGCAATCGGAGTTCGTAGTTACGAAAACCATGCGACCCCCTAGGAGGTTGACGCCAAAACTGCTAGCCACTTAAGCGTTTCGGAGCCACAATTTTTTAAACGCAGGAAGGATAAATCGTTCTAAAAAGTGAAAATGACTGTTAAGTGAAGTGACCGTGCTAGAAAAGTGACCGTGCAAGAAAAGTGACCGTGCACCGATACGGCTGTAGCATCAGATGTTGTGGAAGCTCAGGATCGACACAATGACCCAGTGTCAATGACCCACTGCCGTTGGAGCAGGTTAATACATGGACGAATTGGTAAGTTTAACTTTTTCTAACATTATTTATCCAAATCGTTTTTCTTAAAACACAATTTATCCACCTGAAAACGTGCTGTTAAACAAAAAATAATTCATCAGTAATAAAATACTTTATTCCTTTCGGATAAGGAATAAAAGTATTGAACACTTATTAGTTTATTTGTTCTTCATGAATATCGAATAATTCCACATTATTCTTAATTTAAGACGATGTATCATATGCCGCACGCTTCCCTCGATATCCACGCTGTCCCGAGCGCGGTTGAGAGCCACGCGACCTGGCGCTCTGATTGGCCAGTGTTTTTCGTTAATAACTTAAAAACGAAGCTTTAACCAACATTTTGGTAAAGGAAAAAGTTGTTCAGAATCACCCCACCAACCCCCCATTAAACGCGGGATGAAATACTCCGCCGGACCCTGTATATGTATACATAAGAAATAAATTATTATTAATTAATAAATATTTTATCGTTTAAAAAAGGTCGTGTAAATATAATATAAATAAAATGAATTAAATCTTAAAAAGGAAGAAAAATCGACTGCATTCCCATCACATTTTATAGTTTTCCTTATTTCTAAACACGCGGACTTCGGAAAAAGATAGATTTTAAATATCTTTTATCGTTAGCAGGGTCTGCTAGGTTTCTCGCGCTACTGTACACCTAGCAGGTTCTGTTATATTATAGGCGCTGGCCTCCTGCATGTAACAGCGGCTGCATCGAATTTGTGGGAATTCTGGTTCGAAAGCCAGCCAACAGGCATAAAGGCCGATCTGTTGTACCATGTTTGGCTATCTGGGTATTTGTAAATTTATTAGTTCATAATTAGAGTTTCAGAAATCTAAAAGGTAAACAAGTTTTTTTTAACAATTACTAATATTTAAATTTGTCATAAACTATTTAATATTGGCACTTAAAGACTAACTTACCTAAATTTTTTCTATTTATCAATCAGGTTATAAGTAATATTTTTCTCAGTTCTTGAAAATATGATGGCAGAATTTGTTGATTGTCATTTATGTTATGTTTATGAAGTCAATTTATGTTGTCCCATTTTTTTTTCTAGGGCAGATATCAAAATTGCTATATTAGAAATTTAGGAGTAAAAGAATTTCCTGTAAAAAAATGTTTATATAATTACCTGATATTTAGACCTATATTAAGTCTATTCCATGTTGACATTTAGGAAAAGTAGCTGATCCAAATTTTTGGCGGACAATCTATTTCTCCTTTCAGACATAATCTGGCCAGCTTTTGAAAATATTCGTTCGGACGGTACTGAAGTAGCAGGCGCAGATAAGTATTTGTCACTTATGCCTTGTAATTGAGGCATTATTTGTTCATGTCTTTTCCAAAAATCAATGGGATCACTTTTCATTGATTCATAAGGCAAATCTAGGTATTGTGCCATTATATTCGTTGCTCTTTGCAAAGTTGTACAGTGTTGCCTCGTTAAGTGTGAAATTTGTTGTACATGGAAGTTCCAAAACCCTGAGTCGGTATTAATTAGTTCTTCAAGTGCTGGTCTATTTTCTTGAGTCTCCTGTTGATTTAATACCGTTGTTATTTCTGATTTTAATGAATTTAGAGCAGCATGTGCGCTCCTATCATCTTGAAAAATGGCTGTTTTAAATCGAGGATTCATTATTGTAGCGCTACTTGTTACAGTATTGCTTTCTATATAATTAAACCTAATTTCAATGTTATTTATTAGATTGGTTTTCAAGTCAAGCCCAGGCCTTGTGTTTGGCGCGATGTGTTCTATAGCATTGTATATCCCTCGTATTATGGGCATCACTTTAGATGCTGTCGAATACTTTTCTGCAGATAATTCCGTGGTAACATATTCTATTGGTTTTAAGAGTTGTATTATATCTTCTAAAACTTCGCATTGTTGGGCATCAGGCATCGTCGGGCACCTGTGTAATGTTACGACAGCTGCCGATATCGTGACTTTCAAGGCTAACAGTGTCTCTACCATTACAACAGACGAGTTCCATCTTGTAACATCTTGTTTCAATTTTTTTTTTTGCATCCCCATTTGTTCTTGTATTTTTTTTAATTTGTCCGAGGCTGCCACACTCATTTTAAAGCGGGCAACCACGGTACGGCAAATTTTTAATAAAGTTGCAATTTCTGGAATTGCGTTTATTGAATCATTCACAATTAAATTTAATACCTGTGCTGTGCATGGCAAATGTATTGTAGATAGCCTAAGGTACGTACAGCACCTCTCATATTTGCAGCATTGTCCGTTACGACTGCAAAAGTTTTGTTTACTATATTGAAGTCAGTCAAAACCTTTTTTATTATTTGTGCTATATAATCAATTGTATGGCTTTCATTTAAGGCGGCAGTGGTTAATACATTTGAATATAGCTTATTTTGAAGAATGTAATGACTGGTAACTGTTAAAAAAGACTCTGTATTTAAGTTTGATCATATGTCTGCTGTAATTGACACATACTTTGTTTGTTGCAGATTTTGTACAATTTGGTTCCTTGTGTCTGCATATACTTGTAATATGGTGCGTCCCAAGGTTTTTCGACTTGGCAGTTCATAACGAGGATCAAGTTCTTTTACAAATGCAATAAACCTTCGACAATACTCAAAGTTTCTAAGTCTTTGCAAATCATGGCGACCACCAGATTATTTAATTTTTTAATTTTAGATTGAGGCAGTTCGTTTGAAATTGTCTTTAAGGTCAACTGCCTTAATTGTAGCTGACGTCTCTGAACTATATTTGGGAAGTTAATATTTTGGTTTGTAACATTTACAGTCGAAGTAGATGCCACAGGTGTTGTATCGTCCATTAATGTTTCAGGTATTCCACTTCCTTCAATTTCAATCAACTGTGCTTCTTCGTCGTGCCGAATTTGATTGGCTTGAAGCACTGTAAAATGCTTGCGCTTCAAGTGTTCATGCAAATTAGTAGTGTTTGATGCACTTTTATACTCTCTTTTGCATAAGAGACACATGGCAGTTGTTGGTGTCTTTTTTTCAAAGTATTGCCACACTATAGAACGCTTTTGTCTGTACATATTGTATTGTATACACTAGCAACTATTAGTACACTAACTACACGATATATAATATGTATTTATACACACACACTACTATTAATAAGTGTCGAGCGTAGACTATGATCTAGTTCGATATGCCCGTTATGGCGCGTAGCGCCGATCTTAGTTCTAGACAAGGACTCGTGGTGGCGTATATGAGGTTCGCCGGCTATATAGGGTGTGTGCGACGATCGCATCCCTCCATTAGCGTCTAGCGTACTGAGTGTATTATATATCTGTTTTAGCGTGTTGTATTATTCGTGTGTGTTTTATATATAAATATATTCTTCTATATTGGAACTAACGTTATGCAATATTCCTTTCATCAAATACTTATCCACGGTAAAGTTCTGACAATAAGCAAACAATAGTTTATTCAATAGTTTGTAACACTACATAAATAATAATATATTAAATACTTTATAACACTATTCAAACAATAGTTTATTAAAACTATTTAAACACTAAGTGCTGAGAAAGACAGTGCTTTTAGAATTGGTGTAAAACTATTTGATTTTCAAAATCAGAACTATATTCGCTGGTGCTGGCACGTTCAAATCTACTCCTTTACGAAACCCTCGATCGTATTGAACTCGCATCGAGGCATTTGTTTATAGTACGATCAGGGAACATTGGTTTCAACTGTCTTCCCCTCCCAATTTACCAGATTGTCTTTTATTGAAATCTTTTTTCGCGGACGCTTGTTTTGTTACTTTGAGAGTGTCTTTCGCTGCTTTCAAATATCGGTATGCTATACAATACTATGGGACAGAATAAATATAATTAGAAACTACTTATTTGTATAGGATGTAATTAATTTATTAACATAAGCAAAATATACAATTATTATTTATCCTGTAGCAATGCAATTTAAATTCAAAATGTTAATGAACTTCTGAGAAAAGTAATATACGTTTTCAAATATTAAAATAATATTACCAATATTAATATAAAATATTGATAGATATAATTATAAAATATGTGGTCAACGAGCGACCACATATTGAAATAAGAAAAAATAGTTTGTATACTAATTCAGTTTATCGGCAGATTCTCCAATATTCATGCATATACCGTGTATACATATACACAATTCAGAAAATGTATCGATGGTCCAAAGTCCAAACGACTAATATTAGTCGTTAAGGATTCGATGGTTTTAACGACTGAATTTCGTCGATAGTTTTAAGTAACTACATTCAGTCGATAGCCCGATGGTCCAAAGTCCAAACGATACTATCGATAGAAATCATTCGAATAAAAGTAGTAGTTGGGTACTATCGACTAATCGATAGTTTTTAGTCGATGGTGCCCATCACTAGTTGGCCTCAAAGGAGTCGGGGCCCTTAAGTTTACTAATCTTGCGTGTGTGTTAGAGAATTCCCCTTTTATTACATGTGTCTGATTTGCTATTAATTCTGTAATTTCACGTTGGTCTGTATAAACTCTATTTAATTCTTGGTAATAAAAATCTGCGTATTCCTGTGACAAGGTTCCAAATAATACTTTACTGAGAGTACCGGTAAAACCAAAAGGTACGCTGCGTCTTGGAGACGGGGTGTCAAAATATGAAGTATCGCCTATTGCAGAGCGAATTAAATTGCTATAGCGAACGGTGTTTTCTCCTTTCTTGATTAGACGAGGCCCCAGTTCCTTGCTGAGGCATTTGGTAAAATTATGTCGATTGCAAAGCTGGTTCATTTCCAGGATATGACGTTCCACATAAGGAGCATGTCTGATGTATCTTTTTTTTTTTTTTTTAAAGCCCTCCATCCATCCCTCTCATTCCTCCCCGCCCCGCTTTAGCATACAGGGAGGAATGCCCGGTACACCGACCCCGGGACGAGCAAACATTTGCGCAAAAGGCGCCCTAAGACTCAAAGATAATTTGGACCAAGCCCGCTACCCCTATCACATTACACCCAGGGAGGGTCGCGGCCCCCCTCCGTAGAATACCGGATGCTGTTGCAAACACATCGATTTATTTAAAATAAATATATACAAATAATGCGTTTTTTACGGATAAGATGTATAATAAATGTCAAAAGATAAAAACATAAATAGTCATAGTAGTTACAAATAAATAATAATAAATATAAAAAATTATTATAAAAGATAGGTAGATACCACGGTTATCAACGGATAAAAGCTTAGATAGGAAATAAGACTGCTGTAAGGTGAAAACAACATGTCATAGTACTTGTAAATACGATAAAACATTAAAATCAGTAAAAAAAAATATCGGTATCATCGGTCAAATACACATCGTATGCGTATAGTCATGATGTTAAGAGGAATCGTGTAACAGCTCCTGTCGATCGTGATGCGTACCCCTCGCCTCATGGAATCCACAGTTAGGCCCTCCGGATACATCGTTACCCTACTGGGCTGTGACCGCGCGCACGGCATCCTGGTGGAGGCTCTGAGCTTCCCGTCCTTCGCGTGCGACCTCCGCGCGCATCCGCTCCAGTCTTTGGACATCGTTCTCTTTCTTGATTCGGTAGCCCATTGCTTCTCAAGCAAAGCTCTTCAGCGCAGCCCAAGTTTCCTCACTTTGGCATGCTCGCTTAATTAGGTCTTGGATTGACAATCGAGTCCCCAGGATCTCCTCCAGCTTAGCCCGTTCTGTACTCCACTTTGGGCAGCTCAGCAGAACATGTTCCGCATTGTCCGTTGGGTGGTTGCAGTCCCAGCAGGCGGTGCTGTCAGCCTTACCAATACGGACCCTGTACTCATTAAACACCCCGTGCCCCGAGAGGAGTTGTGCCAGGTGGTGATCCATATTTACCTTGCCACGTTCAGTCAGCCATTCCCGGACCTCCGAGATGAGCCTCCTCGTCCAGTTCATTTCGTCGAATTTATTCCATTCCTCATTCCAGATATTGATCATCTGGTCCTTGAGTCTCCTTCTTGCCGTAGTTCTGTCTCCTACAGAGGATTGGGTGCCCTCGTCTCGGGGCCCTCTCGTATCCCGGTACCATCGTATCCTTTCCTTTATTTGAATGTGGATGGGGGGTGTTCCCGCCAACACACATGCCGCCTCGTAGGCAACGGTGCGATAGCAGCACGCCACCCGGAGCACTGGAACCTTGTGGGCTCTCCTCAGGATCGTCCTCTGAGTCATTCTCTCCAGGACCGGGGTTCCCCATATAGGGGCCCCATATAGGGCCACTGAGGTCCAGACAGACTCGTACAATCTCCTGCAGCGCTGTCCTGGACCCCCGCAGTTTGGCAGCAGTGGAATCAGGGCCGACATCAGTTTCGTCGCCTTGTTCACCGCCCTGGTGATGTGAGGGATAAACGTCCTCCTTGAATCGATTATAACCCCTAGGTACTTGATCTCGGCGACCGCAGCCACTGTACCGCCCTCCATAGCAAACTCAGCTCGGTTCGGTGTCCATTTTCTTGTAAGGACGATCGCCTTCGTCTTCTCGGGACATATCCGGAGTCCCTTCTGCGTGAACCACCCTAGTATCTGGGGGAGCATTGAGTTAATGCTTCTCTGTACTTTATCATAGTCGTGACCGGTTGTCAGCAGCATTAAATCATCGGCGAACGCGATCATGGTGGAATTATATCCCGTCAGCTGCAGCACTCCGTCCTATACAATATTCCACAGCAGGGGCCCAAGGACAGACCCCTGGGGAACACCAGCGTATATGGGCACCGTCTTCTCGCCCGTTTGCAGGTCGACTACGACCACTCTCCCACTAAGGTAGTTCCTCAGTACGCTTTGAAGGTAGTGGGGCATGCCCCTTGCCCTACATTCCCCAAGTACAGCGTCCCAGGGAAGGGTGTTAAACGCGTTTTGAATATCAAAGGTAATACCTGCGCAGATGAGATGTCTGATGTATCTGCTTACATCCAAAGATGTGACCAAACGCCATTGTGATTGAAAGGTCTTTATGTCAGTTAATTTTTCGTAAAAAAAGTCCAGTGTTTTCTCCAATCGGTGTTGTGATTGGACCATCACTAAGGACGGCAAGTGGTAACAGGAACAAATACACGAAAATTATATTTGATTTTCAAGCTGAGGATGGAGGATAAGCGTGCTTTAATTTATCCCGATGTTTTGTAATTAGCTTATTATTTTTCTGTAATACTACGTTGTTCAGGTCCGTAACGTCTACTATCTCGTACGGTCCGATGTAATGTGGATCGAATTTATTAATACGTGGTTCCAAGAGTACGTAAACAGAATAGCCTACGTTGAACGTTGCTGGTTTTGCACAAAGATCGTAGTAACCTTCTAAACGGATTTTTGCTTTATTTAAATTATCTGAAGCTAAATTGCGGATATTTGTCATATGAGTTATCAAATCTATTAAGTAATCTCCATACGATTGTAACTTTTCGCCGGTTGGAAAAGAGCTTGGTTCTCGAGCTGGTTTTCCAAAAATTAGTTCATACGGAGTGAAATTTGTTGCTTCATGTATATCTAATAGCTTAAGAAAATCGTTGACTGGCAATTTATGAAGATCTCCGGTTGCAGAATTTCGGAATGATTTAATCTGATATTGATTTAAGTTGTCTTTAAGGATTCTCAATCCTCCGAGAATGTCTATTCTTTTAATATTATCATAAAAATGATCGGAGACTACTATACTTAAAGATTTGTACGGCCCATTATCTAACGTTACCACGTGTCCCTTTTCCGGTCGCCTTGCTAGAAGATCCTGTTTGGTTATTATTTCGGTATCCAACAGTAGTTTCCCAACGGCGGTTTGTAAATTACAGTCGGCAGATATGAAATGTACACAGTGTCCTTCTTCGGCTGTGAGAGTATTTGAAGTGGTAGTAATCCTGTGTGTTTATTTTGGTAAAGCTTCTGGCAAATCGTCCCCATCAGTTGAATCTTCAAAATCAGTAGTGAAGAATGGGTAAGGGTCAAGCGTGTGGTCGAAGGCCTCACGTCGAGTTGACCTGCTGTCAGGTAGTTGTCCTGCACTTGCTCCGGTTATGGTCCCTGCAGGTAGCTGGGCAATTGCTGGTTGTAAAACTTCATCCGTAATTCGTGATGATGCTTGTGGTGTACTAATTAAATCATGATGAATATTTCTTGTATTTTCTATTACAGTTGTTACAAGCCGAGGGCTAAGGGACACGGTTGCGGAACCGAGGATCGGTTATTTAAAGAATTTTGTTAGTTACGGATTTCATCACCGGGTGCCGTTTAAGGTAGGAGGATTTCGTGGATGTAACAAAGCGTATTTTATCTATGGATGCCACTAGGAAGGTTTGCGTGGATGTACCAAAGCGTATTTCATCTATGGGTGCCACTAGGAAGGTTTGCGTGGATGTACCAAAGCGTATTTCATCTTTGGGTGCCACTAGGAATATTAATAAATGTAACCTCGTAACTATCGATACACCTCGAGCGGTTAAGATGTATCTGTTCGGTGGATTCTATATACTGCTTATGATTGGTATAGGAAACGGAATGAAATAAATGTAACTATGTTCAATAACAAAATCTCTATATTCTTTTACTTTAAAGAATTACAAAAGTGTTAAAATTGCGGAGCTTAAACCCACGCTTACAGTCTTTTAACGAATATAAATATTAATGCTCGAAACGGAATGCTACCCGATCTTGCTGTCTTTCGACTAATGCGAACGTTGAAATAAATATCGGATGAATGATCTAAGCTACTGAGGGCAGATTTCGTGCCCTTTTTATACCCGAAATCCGGACCAAAAATATGGTGGGGGTACAGAATCTTCCAAGGGAGTCCGGAAGATTCCCCCGAAGGGTTACGTCATCGCGTCATCGCGGAAGGGGCAGAACCGACTGCATGCACTCTCGACTTCTAAATAAGGGCATAAATAGACGAAACGTGGAAACCATCCTTCCTACGTAACACAGTATTTTCAAGCGGTTCCTCAAAGGATATTAAATCGTTGAAAATGGTCTGATCCTTGTCTAAAGGAAAAATCTGTGTAGAATTTGCTGCTGGTGAAAAACTGTTTATGGTTTCCTGGCGCTCATCTAGCATTGTTACCTCATGAGATAAGCTGGGAAAAGATCGATTTTTGTGTATAATGGGCGAATGTTGAACCTTTCCATATGCGGCCTGTTCTTTTTTTTTTTTGGAGGGGAAAATGCATTTATGCATACCCAGCCGCGCTGGGTTATGTGGGACTCTGCTGCCTAAGATGTTGTGCGGCAACTAGCCACTAAAAACACCTCCCCTATCGCACAATCGCATAGGATACGTACCCTCCCCCTCGGCCCTATGCTTCGTAATACTACGGGGGGGGGGGCTCCGCAACGGAGTATCCTCTTTGCTGCAGCGGCTCCTTTCGTGTTGGGATTGATCAACCAACACCAGGTTGCCGGCATCAGATGGGTTGATTCCTGTCTGGATACCCTGGTTGCAGGGCGAAGCCTGCTGGTCCTCAGGGGTCCGTCAGGAGTCTGGTGAATGGGCGGCGCCTCCGCCTCCATGGAGGGTATGAAGGGTCGCCCATTTTTTGCTTTTCTTTCTCGATCTGCGATCTCGAGGTTCATATGAGTGAACCACTCTCGGATCTGCCTCAAACCGACGTCTATCCGGAACTGGAGTTCTTCCACGTTCCTTGCCGAGATTGTGAGTGCCAGGTCGTCCGCATACGCGAAGGCTGCAGTATTCCAGAGACCATTCGCGAGCGTCAGGACACCATCGTATACCAAGTTCCACAGCATCGGTGCAAACACTGCACCTTGTGGAACTCCTGCATAGATCGGCAGACTGACCGTTCTTTTCGGGGTATGGACCACCGCTCGTCTCTCCTCGGAGTAGTTCCGTATGACCCTTATCAGGTTTCCGGAGACACCTCTCCGAGCAAGTTCGGCCAGGGTGTGTCTCCATTCTAAGCGGTTGAATGCATTTCTAATGTCCGTTGTAACGAGCGCACATAGTGCGCCCGTACTTTGGCATGCATCCGCGAACCGCGTGACCTCCCTAATTGCATCCACTGTGCCTACGCCCTTTCTAAAGCCGTATTGACGGCAGTGGAAGGGGTCGCGTCCAATCTGCGCCTCTAAGGCGTCCTTCATCACATATTCCCAGAGCTTCGATAGCGCTGGTAATATGCTGATGGGTCTGTACGCCGATGGAGTCGTCCGGCCCTTTCCGGGTTTCGGAAGGAGAATCATCCGCGCTGTCTTCCATGTGCGCGGGAGGGTTCCCTTGAGCAGCGTTATAAGGCACATCGTCGCGAGGTCAGCCGGCCATTTCTCGGCAATCAGCTTGACCACTTCCGTCGGTACAGCGTCTATCCCTTGTGCTTTCCCGATCTTAAGCGCTTTTGCCGCTTTCGTCACCATCTCCTGCGTGACTACGGTCGTGCACAAGGTGTCGTGTGCTGGGGCGATATCTGGGCATGGGGTTACCTCCTCTGGCGGTCTTGTGGTGGTGAAGAGGGCATTGAGCAGCTCCTCTACCCTGCCCGCCGCACTATGGTCTGGAAACCCCGAAAAAGTGGCCAAAAGTCCATTTTTCAACATTAACATTTTTTAAAAAAATGTTTTCCTACAAATTGACAACCCTTCAAAGCTTCAAAATCCAAAATATTATTCGTTTCAAATACTTGTGTAACAAGATATAGAGTTCCAAAGTCAAAATTGTAAAATTTGATGTAAAATTAAACGCTCTAGATACCCATTATAGAATATCAAAATGAAAGTTTAAATGATTGTTTTATATATGTCAGTAAGTGTAGTTAAGGTATTTAATGTCGTTGTAAGTATTTTTTAATTCATGCACGAACAGTGTATAATTTATAACAACTGAAACTTTGAGTAGGTTTTTAAAAAAAACCTCACCTTGCATCAACGTGAAATTTGTCCAACATGAAACCTTAGACATTCACGAAGGACATAATATAAATTTTATCTGCAGCCACTTGCAGCTTCTCAAGTTATCCGAGTTTTAGCAACTAGACGCCCGGCGCGCCCGCCGTATGTTGGCGTCCTGGGCCCAAGTAGCTATTAGGCGCTTGGAGTGCGGTTTGCGATTTGGAACAAACGGTAGGGTTTTTCCCGCTGATCATTTGTTAT
Source organism: Nomada ferruginata (assembly GCA_963583965.1). NCBI lineage: Eukaryota > Metazoa > Arthropoda > Insecta > Hymenoptera > Apidae > Nomada > Nomada ferruginata. The sequence goes on from OY757218.1 coordinate 6,341,282, forward strand.
AATGCTTGGTATATTGGTAAAGAATTAGAATACAGTAAGAATGGCTACAAAACTAATCAAATAGCGAAAACAGTAAAAGGAAGTCGTTTTACTATCCGGTCTGTAATAAGATCGCTACGCTAGCAAAGTTATAAGCTGTTTATTGCAGTCCAATAATAGAATCATAAAGTCAACGGGTTTGCCAAAGTTCTTTGCCCCTTTTTTTCAACTCCTACCCCCACCTAAAAATTTGCTAATTGGGCCATTCCGCATATTATTCGCCGAGTTTTCGTCATAACGAGTTTGACTAAGACTCGTCAGTCGTTTACGGCATTTTCCTGACAGAGCTTCAGTTACCAATTCAATCCCAAAGGAAGTATTGTGTGAATCGACTACAATAGAATTTTTATTTTTAGTGTTATTTGTTATTTGTTATTTGTTATTATACATTTATATTTAGTTGTTATTTAGTTATTAATTTAATTTCAAAAATTTTATATAATAATGGCGCAAACGGTATCAGGTAAGTTTTCTTTCACTCGTTAAAATATAATCTAATAATCTCGTTTTCAAATGTTCGTCTCGCTGTATCTAAATTTTAAATCTAATTTTTAACATTTTTTTAGGCGAGTACCATTTCACCAATACAGATCTTTTTAACGTGTGGTGTACTGAAAATGTTGAAACCAGGAAGATAAGTATTATTTCTAGTTTCATTTTCAATACAATGCAAGCAGTTGATGTCAGTGACCAGTATCGAAAAGCAGTTGAGAAAAAGGTTCGAACATTTTGCCACAATGCATCCAACAAGTGGAAACAATGTCACCGATCACTCAACAAATTGGAAAATAAATATTCGGGATGGATGGAAGGACATATATCAACTCCGGAACATAAAAATGTACGTGTACACCCACAACCTTCGACATCTACAGGACGTCCTCGTTTGTCATACGGCGACAAGTCAACGCGGTCACGAAGACGAGAAGCATCTTTCCCAAGAAATGCCGGAAGATTTGAGCTTGATCCTTAACGCGACATCTGTATCAGCACGCAAGAGAGGTAAGAAAGACTTAGCTGTTGTTTTAAAAGAAACAACAAAAAGCCCTGAACGGACGAAGAAAATGAGAAAAATACTTTTTGAGGATAAGGTTAAAGCACCAATGCCACTTGATGACGCAATAGCTTTTTTATACGATAATAACTTAAGTAAACGGCAATACGTAAATATTCGATTAGAGAATAAATCCAGAAATTGTGATATATATCCAAAGTACGATGCTATTATAGAAGCAAAACAAGCTTGCGTACCCGTTGGTATTTCTATAACTGAAACAGTTGCCACGGTCCCCTTACAAAATTTGTTAGAGCATACAGTAAGAAGAATAGTACTGCTACAGAAGGAAGTGATCGATAGTGTAATTTCCCAAAATAATGGCAACATAATTGATACGGAAATTATATTTAGTTATGGCTTCGATGGTAGCAGTGGCGATCCAGCATATAAACAAAGATTTGAGGGATCGGGAAATTTAGCTGAATCGGATTGCAACCTTTTCGCCACCACATTAATACCGTTAAGATTCTGTACAGGCGACATCATTTTGTGGAACAATATCATGTCTCATTCTGTCCGATTTTGTAGACCGTTAAAATTAGAATACGCGAAAGAAACCTCCCAACTAATACTACTCGAAAAAGAAAATATTGACCATCAAGTTAATAGATTAGTGCATCTGAATTTGCCACACGGAAATAAAATGCTAAAAATAAATTTCAAATTGCTTATGACTTTAATTCATGGCAAAGTTTTAAGCACAATTACCAAAACAAGTTCATATCAGCGATGTCCTATATGTGGAGCAACACCAACTCAAATTTTGAACATAAATGATTGTCGGGCAGAAGAATTTGCTCCTAAGAAAGATAATCTACTGTACGGAATCAGTCCCCTTCACGCGTGGATTCGCCTCTTCGAATGCATCATTCACATCGGATACAGGATAGAAATTAAAAAATGGCAGGTGAAGGGGATAGATAATAAAGAAAAATTACTTTCTCGCAAAAAAACAATGCAGTCATTATTTTGGGAATATCTGGGATTACACGTAGATAAACCGAAACCTGGAAGCAGTAATACAAATGACGGTACTACTGCTCGCCGAGATTTTGAAAACCCAGAAACATTAGCAGAAATAACAGGTGTAGATATTACTGTCATTATGAATTTAAAAATAATATTATTAACGATTTCATGCCGATTCCCAATAAATTTGGAGAAGTTCGAAAGATTTTGTTTTCGGACAGCAGCACTATACAAGGGAAAGTATCCTTGGTATCCGATGCCACCAACTCTACATAAAATATTGATACACGGAAAACAAATTCTCGAACAGTCTATCTTGCCTCCAGGATATTTAGCAGAAGATGCAGCAGAAAGCAGGAATAAATTATATAGATACGACAGAGAATTTCATGCAAGAAAGAACAGTCGGAAAAATGTGTTTAGAAGGTATAATTTATTGATTGTTTTTTACTCGATAAACATAAATTATTGTAATGGCTTTCACTTCTTTTTAGTCAATTCTTTATTTATTTGGTGATTTTTAACAGGGCTATGGAAACGTCAGACCCATTCATATCCAGCAAAAGTTTAAGAAACAGAAGGCACAACCGTTATTCTCGAAAACCGAAGCTGCCATCTGAAGTTCTATCTTTATTGCTGTCTCCATATGTTGATAGACCCACAGCTGTGGAAACAACGGAAGCTGAAATTGATGAAGATGAAGATGAAGAGACAGAAGCAATATTTCTTATATTAAAACACTTAAACAACATAGAATTAGAGTCAGTTGAAATGTTATAAGTATTTTATATTGTATTTATATTGTATTTATATTTTTCTCATATTGTATTTGTGTTATATTTATATTTTATATATACAGGGTGTCTCTTAACTCCTGTCCTTCCCGGAAATGGGGGGTAGCTGGGGTGATTCTGAACAACTTTTTCCTTGACCAACATGTGGTTTGCAGCTTCATTTTTAAGTTATTAACGAAAAACACTGGCCAATGAGAGCGCCCGTCGGGCGGCCGATGGCGCGCGCTCAGGCACGAACCTATCATCTGTCGCGATGGGGGGGGCATCGAGGGTACCGACGGAAGCGTGCGGAAAATGTTACATCGTCTTAATTAAGAATAATGTGGAATAATTCGTTTATACTTATGAAACTAATAAGTCGTTTAATAACCGTGTTCGATACGTTTATTCATTATCCGAAAGGAATAAACTGTTTTATTACTTATGAAAAAAATATTTTATTTAACAGCACGTTTTTAGGTGGATAAATTATGGTTCAAGAAAAACGATTTGCAGAACTAATGTTAGAAAAAGCGGGTTAAACTTACCCATTCCTCTACGAATTAATCTGGTAAACATTGTGCGAATCCTGATCTAGGCAACGCTCAACAGCTGATGTCACCGGCCGGGTCGGAGAACTCACTACACTCACGGTGAATTCACTTCAACATCACTTCACTTCACGGTCACTATCACTTGCCACTGTGAAATGTGGGAATATTTGAAACCGATTTATTTTTCTTACGTTTAAACATTTCGTAATAGTCTGCGTTTTTACGATTCATGTTGTCCGTTCGGCTAGCAGAACGACTCTGCCAGCTGAAACGTCGCATTCGCTTCCACACGCACACGCACATGTTTTTTAATGTGGATAACATTGTAGTGCCGACGCTCACACTGCGACGCACACTACGCAGGGGCCGATGCTGCCCTGTGTGATCGGTATCTGCCGCCGATTTCCACTAAATTTGGAGACAATGTGTGTGCGTGTGCGTGTGGAAGCGAGTGCGAACGTTTCAGCTGGCAGAGTCGTTCTGCTAACCGAACGAGAAACGTGAATCGTGCAACCGCAGAATATTACTAAATGTTTAAACGTAGAAAGAATAAAGTGTTTTTAACTATACCCAAATTTCACAGTAGCAAGTGCAAGTGACCGTGAAGTGAAGTTATCGTGAAGTGAAGTGATCATGCAAGGATACTAACCCAGCCGTAACATCAGCTGTTGAACGTTGCCTCGGTCAGGATTCGCACACGTTAACCAAGTTAATTCGTGGACGTATGGGTAAGTTTAACTAGCTTTTTCTAACATTAGTTGTGCAAATCGTTTTTCTGAAAACATAATTTATCCACCTGAAAACGTGCTGTTAAAAATATATTTTTTTCATAAGTAATAAAACAGTTTATTGTGCGTCCCTCTTCTTCTGACTATGCGAGTCCGATAGTTTTAGTGGAAAAGAAAGACGGTTCACATAGACTTTGTATAGACTATCGGTTATTAAATAAGAAAATAATAAAGGATCGCTATCCTTTGCCGTTGATAGAGGACCAACTGGACAGATTACAGGGTGCCAAGATTTTTAGTACGCTTGACTTAAAAGACGGCTTCTTTCATATGCGAGTCGATGAATCGAGTGTAAAATTTACGGCGTTCATTGTACCTGATGGTCAGTATGAATTTTTGCGTGTGCCGTTTAGTCTTTGTAATTCGCCTTCTGTTTTCCAGCGATATGTTAATGTGATTTTTAGGGAGTTAATTCGGGATGGTACAGTGTTACTGTACATGGATGATATAATAATCCCTTCTAAAGACGATTTAAGCGGTATAAGGAGTCTTGAAAGAGTATTAGAAACAGCGAGTAGGGCCGGGTTAATAATTAATTGGAAGAAATGTCACCTTCTACAAAGATGTGTTGAGTTTTTAGGTCATACGATTGAAGACGGGTTTGTTCGACCATCGGAACGTAAAACGGACGCGGTGGAACGATTTCCGGAACCTACGTGTATTCGTCAAGTTCAGGCGTTTTTAGGCTTAACCGGATACTTCCGAAAATTTATTGCGGGGTATTCAACAATTGCTCGACCATTGACAAATCTGTTGAAAACGAATGTGAAATTTGACTTTAATGTGGCCGAGAAAGAAGCGTTTATTAAATTAAAGATGTTGCTAAGCGAGAGGCCCGTGTTAGGTTTATATCGATTAGGTGCCGATACGGAATTACATACTGACGCATCAATGTATGGATATGGAGCGATCCTCTTGCAGAGAAATGATGAAGACCAGCTTCTACATCCAATTTATTTCGCGAGCGGAAAAACGACGCCGGCCGAGGAAAAATATACAAGTTACGAGTTAGAAGTGCTTGCCATTGTTAAAGCACTTAAGCGATTCCGTGTATATTTGTTAGGCATCACATTTAAAATTGTAACTGATTGTCGTGCGTTCACTCTTACAATGAATAAGAAAGATCTTTGCGTGCGTGTGGCTCGATGGGTATTGTTGTTAGAAGAATTTCAATACTCAATTGAGCATCGTCCTGGTATAAGGATGCGTCATGTCGATGCATTAAGTAGGTACCCGCTTCCGACATGCTTGATGATAGACGAGTGTGAGAGTAGTATGACGGCGCGATTAAAAAAAGCACAGTTAGAGGATGAAGATGTGAGAAAGAAGTTAGAAGATGTAAAGCAAGGACGACTTGATGGGTACAGTTTACGGAATGGGCTTTTGTACAAAGACGTTGGTGAAGAAGTACGTTTAGTTGTTCCTAAAGCAATGCAGTTACCGGTCATTCGAAGAGCGCATGAGCAGGGACATTTTGCTGTTAGAAAAATGGAGACGTTAATTCAAAGGGACTTCTGGATATCTGGCCTGCGAAACAAAGTTGAAAAGGTGATACGAAATTGCATTTCTTGTATTCTTGCCGAGCGACGACAAGGAAAGCAAGAATGTTTTCTCAATCCTATTGAAAAAGGAAGTGTCCCATTGGATACTTTTCATATTGACCACTTAGGTCCACTTCCATCGACAAAGAAAAGTTACGTCCATATTTTTGCTGTTGTGGACGCTTTCTCAAAGTTTGTGTGGTTGTATACAACAAAGTCGACTACTGCCTCGAAAGTAATTGATCGTCTACGAAAACAATCAATTGTATTTGGTAACCCAAGAAGAATCATTTCTGATAGAGGGTCTGCATATGTGTCAAGAGAATTCAGGGATTACTGCAGATCAGAGAATATTGAACACATTCTAATTACGACTGGCATCCCGAGAGGTAATGGTCAAGTGGAACGTTTAAATCGGACAGTTATACCATTGCTGACGAAGCTGGCAGCACCAAAACATGATGAATGGTATAAGTACGTAGATGTGGCCCAACGATGTTTGAATACCACGATGCAACGGAGTATAAGGATGACTCCTTTTCAATTATTGTTTGGAGTACACCCTCGTATTCGTGATGATCCTGATATTAAAGAACTTCTACAGAACGAGTTAATTTCATCTTTTGTAAGTAAACGAGATGAACTACGAGATGAAGCAAAAAGTAATATTGAGAAAATCCAGATCCAAAATAAGAGGAATTACGATGCGAAGAGGAAGAAAGCTTTTAATTATAGCAAAGGCGATATTGTTGCAATAAAGCGAACTCAGCAGGGTCCGGGATTAAAATTGGCTCATAAATATTTTGGACCGTATGAAATCACCAAAGTATTACGTAATGACCGATACATTGTTCATAAGATCGGTGAACATGAAGGACCTCGACAAACTTCATCATCAGCTGACTATATGTTCCGTCGTAAAACCCTCCTTGCAAGAGCCATCGAGCGCGGTCTTTAGGTCCCGGTCAAGGGATTAGCTAGGCTAAATTAATAACGCCGATGCGTCGCGAAACAAAACACCTCACATTGTTCCACGGCTTACGAGCAAGGGCAATAAAGACCAGCACCTCCAAAAGAAGGCGGTTAGCGATCGGCACGCGAAAATTCCTTCTGCGTGCAGATGGCTAGCACGTTTATGACGCGCAAGTAACAAGACTGTTTTTGAGGAAATCGTTTTATATCTTTAGTCAAGAAGCTACAAGCCTTACAAGTTATTCACGACCTCAACAGTTAATTGCATGCGTCATAAACGTGGATTTCCGACGGGTCTCCGGAGCTGGGCCCAACACACATCTGGCAGGTCAAGCTTTGGACATCCTGATGGAAATTCCGCTGCGTGGTCAAACTGATGGCCACGTTTTAAAGACACACCCTGTACTCCCAGAAACGCGCTTCGGGCGCTAAGGAAGGGTATGTCTACACCTCCAAAACACGCTGATTGGCAATTAGTAATTTTTCCTAATGTCCAATCAGCGTGCACAAGCTGACTTCCGAGTTGACGTTTTGACAAACGTTCGACGAGGAAGTCAGTTCGATTCCGACAACGCTGAAGACAAGCAGAGCCTTGATCTTGAGTACTACCGCTAAATACAGCCGAGACGAGTCTTACAACCTCGATCTCGCACACACGCAAGCCGAGTCTTGCATTCATACTTAGCAACGGAAGAAGGACTCCGGGGTTTTTACAAGACTTCGTAAGGTGACCCACGTGTAAGAGTACGCATCAGCCGGACCGTCGTGGTACCACACGACCAAGCCTTACAACCTTGGTCGACACTACTCAGTGTTCGTAACCACTCGCTACTGCTGTCGAGTATTGCGAGCACGCCACATTTTTGGTCCTTCGAGCCGGATCCAGTCCTTGGTTGTTGAGATCCACACCAACAAGCAACTGGAATCAGCCTCTACATGCTGAATTCCATAATTCCAAGGAAATTCACCGACCGGGCCCTAACGTCGACCAGACAGCGCCCGGAAGGCAGCAAAGGATCTACAGCATCTAGCCGTACATCCAGCTACAACCAGTATCGTCATCTCAAAGGAGACCGACGATCTACATTCCCGGACAACGGGACAAACTCTACACCGCCAGGAGCTGCAGTACGACAGCCTCCACGACCGGGCCACTGACTACCTCAGGAGGAGCAACCGGGAACAGCGCGGCAACACGATTACTGCTTCGGTAAGTTCCTTGACTCACCTTCCTTTCTCAAATTTCCTTGCTCTCCGATAAATTGCTTCAAACAACTACGTAATGGCAGCCGAATTGAGAACTCTCACCAGGCAACGGGCCTCAGTAAAAGCACAGCTCACGCGCTTGACAAATTACGTTAAAGACCCTGACCTGGACATACCAGACTTAGAAGTTAGCAAGCAAAAATTAGAAGAGTGCGATGCAAACTTCTGGAAGGTTCAAGGCGAAATCGATAACCTCGATGAATCGAGTGATTCAGATGCTACAAAGGTAGAATTTGAAATAGCACATATGAAGTGCGCCGGTTTGATAGGTCGAAAAATACGCGATCTGAACCTTAACTCTATAAGTCAAACTACTTCGACTCCAGACAGGATCTTGAGTTCACCTAGCACGGCAACAATTAGATTCTTGAAGAGGCAACGGGTCAGCCTTAAGGCAGCAATCATGCGACGATTGTCATACGTACTTGAAGATCCCGACATATCAATCGACATGTTAGAAGCTAGTGTAGGCCTATTGAGGATACACATCGACCAATTTGCGGAAAAACAGCTAGCTCTGGAAAGGGAAGTCAAGGATTCAGATCATATTTCGGAACGAAATGCGCTTGAAAATCTATATCATTTAGTCGCGGAGTTGCATCACAATAGTTTGAAGGCGTTACTTGAACCCGTTAGGTCCGTATCCTCTACAAAAACACGCTACGACGTCGCGAATGCTAGTGCAGAACAGCTAACACACCTTAGCACCTTACAAGTGTCATACGAGGCTAAACTAGCAGACTTCACAAATTTCATCGGTTCACCAGCATGTAGCGCGGATTTGTTTACACTAGAGCAGCGTGCGAAGGATATTGAATCATTTCTAGACGATTACGAATCGGTCCAAGCCAAAATTCTAGATCTTCTAAGGTTTCCAAGTGATAATACAATTCAAGTAGGCAAACTCCAGTTATTCAAATACAGACTCTTTCAAGCGAAGGCAAAGAGTAGCAGCTTATTGGCATCACTAAAGAATGCCCAAATAGATTCACTCCGCGGTATACAAACTCCTACAATCATCCCTTCAGAGCAGCCAATCAGCAATCTTGAGATCAGCAGCTCAGAACAAGTAGTTAACGCATCCGATCCCTTGAGGTCTCGCAACAATGAGAACCACACTCAAGAAGAACCTTCTTCTCAAGCGATCATAGCTACACCGTCGAATTCTATCGAATCGATAATCTCTCCTATTAATGGAGTGCTCAAACCTAACCTACCTGCGCCTCAGTCATTAACCCACGACTCGTAAAAAATGACAGTCGACGTATTTTCCGCGCAGGTAGCTGAAACGGTCGAGTCCGGTCTTCATGCGAAGCCCTCAAATATGAGCACTTCTATTATACAATTCCAAGACGCCATTCCTAGCAATAACATTGTAGGACCTCAGCGCGATTCTGAAACGCGATTAGTTGATGAACAAACCAATAATCGCGAAACTAGGAAATTAGAATTATTAACTAAAACAGCCGATCCCCTGAGCTCTCCCGAAGACGAGGCTCGAGCCGATCCCTCTTCCAATGCAATTATTGCATTCACGTCAGGTCATAGCGAAACGCGAATAGGGCCTATTGAAGATATTCAAAAAATTAATCTACCTGCGACTCAATTACCAGCTCGCGACCCGTCAAAGGGGACAGTCGACACAACCCTCACGCAGGTAGCCGATCCGGTCGAAGCCAGCCGTTTCACAAGGTCTCCAAATAGCAAAGGGGAACCTTACATCCGAAAGGGAGACTCTTCTCATTGTAATGCAAATGTAGCAAGGTACATTTATACCAAGGTAGCTATTAGGCAACGCCCAAAACAGGACTTGTCAAATGTGACAGCCTTTCGAACTTCCGCACAAGTAGTTCAACCGACCGAATCCTGTTCTCAGGCGAATCCATCAAATGTGAGGATTCCCATTATATATTTTCAAGAACATTTAAGTTCTCTAGTCCAATCAAATACGGTATCAACCGCTAAGCCGGAGCGCCGATTATTGGCATGCACTCGTGGTCATTCAATTCATTCTACGGACTTGAAAGACAGCCACCACTCCATATCGATGTCTGTCATTGCGTCAAATGAAGCATCTATTACTCACCGGAATTCTTATAAACAAGAATCCTTTGATATTGCATCACTAATGAATATCCAAAACGCGGATCCCCGAAAGCTAACGGTCCATCGGGATCCTCATGGGAACATACAATTCCCCTATTTCAAAAGGGTCAGATTCAAGGCCCAGTCTGAACACATTCTCTTCGGCCTGACCACTCTAACGAAAGAGATCAGAGTCAACTAGAGTAATAAATGCAATTACTCTACACATGGAAAGGCGTCGGTAATCCATACACTCGCGAGAAACCATCTCCAGGATTGTAATCAAGGTATGATTACAAGTTCGATCTTACGCAAGGACGAACCACCTTTATGACGCGTTTTTATTTCATATGCAACTACGTAATCAGATCTTCGAAAAAGGTAGCCGTCTAATATGCAATTCAACTGCTCCTAATGTGCATACAACACATAGCAGCAACAACAACATTATTAATTCGGTAATTTATTTAAATGTCTACTCCACTTACATTACTGTCATTCTCAATGCAGTGACACTAACTTATTATTAAAATACCTTGTTTATTACGTCTTCGATAAACGTTAGAAGTCGTAGGGAAGCAGGTAGTAATTTCGCGGCGGCAGGTATAACCTACAGGGTAACCTACCTGATCGTCAAACATCGTCCGCGTTGCACTGTCTACCTGGACTTGACAAACGCAAGTTTCAGCGTCAGACAGGAGTAATAATCGTAAAAACTCTCTAAATACGAATTAATATATTATTTCTTTCACTGCAAATACAAGACGGATATTTGCAAATACCAGCAAATTAGACAGGCACCGCTCCGAAACGAATTACGGTGGATCAACACCTGATTCTCAAACACCACTTTCGATTACGATACGAAGTTCATATAGCCAAGCTCCATGCATGCTTTAACACCTCTATCTTCCGACTCCAATGACGCCCTTTCTTTAACACCAATCCACTTCCTGGTAGGTGACTTGTTGACGAACTTACCGGAGCACAATCTTGCCGATGTGCGAATTCCTAAATTGCATTGGCAGTATAATCAATACTGCCGAAATTAACACCACTACGAAAGCAAGTGGCAAATCGAATATTTGCAGGAGCTGCACACTGCACGCAGGTGGCACACTGCATATTCCTCAATTGTCAAGAAAGGAACCATGGAGTCGTCAGAGAAGAGCGCTATCCATCTCCTCACGCAAACCCGGACGAAAGGTCATCGTCCAACCAGCAGAGGAACGACACAACCCTTGTGTCAACCAGGCAACGCATCATCACTTCCGATGGAGACTCAGTCCTCCTTGCGTATTATATACTACATAAATTGTACAAATGTTCAAATGACAATTGTAACATTTTAACTTTAATTAGGTGTTAGTGGAAACACAGCACACATACGACCGTACCTTACACTTGTATAATTGTACACATACGCTAATTGACAGCGCAAAACATACAACTAGGCTAGGCTAGATATAAGTATTGTATCTTTCATACTGCATGGTGTAAAGTAGTTTATTTAGAACGTAACCGTTCAAGGGGGGCGGCATGTTCCGTCGTAAAACCCTCCTTGCAAGAGCCGTCGAGCGCGCGGTCTTCAGGTCCCGGTCAAGGGATTAGCTAGGCTAAGTTAATAACGCCGATGCGTCGCGAAACAAAACTCCTCACATTGTTCCACGGCTTACGAGCAAAGGCAATAAAGACCAGCACCTCCAAAAGAAGGCGGTTAGCGATCGGCACGCGAAAATTCCTTCTGCGTGCAGATGGCTAGCACGTTTATGACGCGCAAGTAACAAGACTGTTTTTGAGGAAAACGTTTTATATCTTTAGTCAAGAAGCTACAAGCCTTACAAGTTATTCACGACCTCAACAGTTAATTGCATTCGCCATAAACGTGGATTTCCGACGGGTCTCCGGAGCTGGGCCCAACACACATCTGGCAGGTCAAGCTTTGGACACCCTGATGGAAATTCCGCTGCGTGGTCAAACTGATGGCCACGTTTTAAAGACACACCCTGTCCTCGCAGAAACGCGCTTCGGGCGCTAAGGAAGGGTATGTCTACACCTCCAAAACACGCTGATTGGCAATTAGTAATTTTTCCTAATGTCCAATCAGCGTGCACAAGCTGACTTCCGAGTTGACGTTTTGACAAACGTTCGACGAGGAAGTCATTTCGATTCCGACAACACTCAAGACAAGCCGAACCTTGATCTTGAGTACTACCGCTAAATACAGCCGAGACGAGTCTTACAACCTCGATCTCGCACACACGCAAGCCGAGTCTTGCATTTATACTTAGCAACGGAAGAAGGACTCGGGGGTCCTTACAAGACTTCGTAAGGTGACCCACGTGTAAGAGTACGCGTCAGCCGGACCGTCGTGGTACCTCCACGACCAAGCCTTACAACCTTGGTCGACTCTACTCAGTGTTCGTAACCACTCGCTACTGCTGTCGAGTATTGCGAGCACGCCACACTATATGAAGCCCTGGATAGACGATGATCTCGAAGATTTACTTAATAGTGATAGAGATGAATAATGAATGAATGATAGTAAGAAATGAATGAATGGTAGTGAATATTCAAGGTGAATATTCAGTCAGAATGGCCGAGTATAGAGAGTGAAACCAGCGGTGCAGAGAGTGAAACTAGCTAAGTGTTTCCTCGGAAACACAATAAAACATTAACAAGCGGCAAATATGTTTATAACAAATTAGTTAGTTGGCAACCGACGCTTGAATGCGAAAGACGGACATCGAATCCCATTATAAACTCTTAAATTACATTTTTCACAATAAACCTTTTCCCTTCTAATTTATCCCTCTACATATTTCCTTATATGGAAAGTTCCAGTGCATACCCGCGCATTTTGGGACTATATAAACCCTTTGGTTTCTACCCTCTGGGGTTCAGAGTAACATAGCCACGCATAGAGTCACGTCGTGTCACGCTTGCATAGAATCAGTTATATTCAGTGAGATTGGGCTTAGCGCACCTCTCGAATCACAGATTAACCCGTTAGAATCCGCTTGTTCGGTTGAAGTTCTTTCGGCATATTCTAATAGCGGCTCTCAGTCCCCGCATCGCCAGTGCGTCAACACCGTGCAAATACTTAGGTAACTTACACACTTTATATTAATTCATCGCGACAGTAACATTTGTATTTATATTGAAAACTCAGAATATAACTTTATACGTTCACTTATAAATCGAGTAGATTCGTTAAACCTATCTTTACCCCGCAATCCTTGCATATTGGTAACAACGTTCCCACCGATACAACTTTACCGCTCGAGTTGTATCAAATAATAATTTAGAGTTACGAGGCAACTAACATTTCCCGCGACTACCTGATCTCACATCAGGTTCGTTCGCAAATCTTTATCCAAACAAACAATCTACATATTCCAACCTAGTGGCTCCTCGATTTCGCATCGGGTTCGTCCACGAAACCTAACCCTTCCTTACGGCTCCCTGGTTTCGCACCAGGTTCGTCCGTGTCCTACGGCTCCCCGATTTAGCATCGGGTTCGTCCGTAAGTCTACCAACCTCCGAACAGCTCCCTGGCCAAACGCCAGGTTCATCTGTGAATAAACCAACCTCCTAGCAGCTCCCCGATTTCGCATCGGGTTCGTCTGCGAACTTCTTCCTATTAGCTCCCCGATTTCGCATCGGGTTCGTCCGCGCTTGTTCCCCCTCCTAGAGGCTCCCCGGTTTCGCACCGGGTTCGTCCTCGCTCTCAATAATCCTAGCGGCTCCCTGATTTCGCATCAGGTTCGTCCGCGCACCTTAACTAACAAACCATATTCCTGGGTAATATACCCCTCGCCGGCCTCTCGTGCTGCCGCACAGCCCGGCTCGTAACACGGATGCCCAGCACGATCCATACAGAGCAAGGCCGAAACTTCAGAAGCCAAATAATGAAGACTTTCTGTAGGATTTCAAGATCCAGAGGATCACGTCCACTGCATTTCATCCGCAGTCGTTAGGATCCCCGTAACTTGCGCATAGGGTCTTTATAGATTATTTGAAACATAATTGCACAAAAACAGATTGGGACTACTGGATTATATTGGGCATTGTTGGATATTGAAATAAAGAATAGGAATATAGAAATTCCATGGGTTGGTAACGCGCGAGCGGAACTGAGTATTCGCGTGCATGCGTGCGACATCTGCGCAGTCTTTGCCTGTTGAACCTTATAGCGAGTAACACGCGTGAGCACTGTGAGCGTTATTTTAATAGGTTTTGGCCCAGGCCACGTGTTAAAGTAAAAGTAAGGTTAAAAAAAATAAAATAAAAGTAAAGTTAAAGTAAAGTTAAAGTAAAGCTAAAGTAAAGCTAAAGTAAAGCTAAAGTAAAGTTAAAGTAAAGTTAAAGTAAAGCTAAAGTAAAGCTAAAGTAAAGATAAAGTAAAGTTAAAGTAAAGCTAAAGGTGAAGAAAAATGTCTTGCACAAAATTAACTATTACTAAGTTGAGCAATAGCAACTACCAGATATGGAAATGTATGGTCGAACTTTTATTAATAAAAGAAGATTTGTGGCATACGGTGAAGGAAGAAAGACCAGAACCAGTGGATCAAAAATGGATAAAGGCGGACATGCAAGCGAGGGCCACAATAGGATTATTATTAGAAGACGACCAAATAAGGCATATTAAGGATACAACAACTGCAAAAGAAGCATGGGATTCCCTAAGAAGGTATCATGAAAATGCTACATTGTCTAATCAGGTTTATTTACTAAAGAAACTGTGCAATATAAAATTAACGGAAAATGGTAACATGGAGGAACACCTAAATACCATATTATCCACCGTGGATAAATTAGCTGCCCTGGGTGAAGAAATAAAGGAAAAATTAGTCATAGCGATGGTGTTAAGCAGCTTGCCGGACTCATATGGAACACTGATTACGGCTTTGGAAACTAGATCTGAAAATGAATTAACGTTAGAATTGGTTAAAGGAAAACTGACCGATGAGGACTTTAGACGAAGAAATTCACATTCGCAGCCTGTGGAGAAGGATAGTATCGCTCTCAAAGCGCAGCACCAAAGAAGCAACAAGCTAGCTACGGCTCAATCTAAGGTACAGACAATGACGTGTTATTTTTGCAATAAACAGGGACATATAAAAAAGGATTGTTACAAGTACCAAAAGTGGAAGACAAACAAAGAAAGGGCAAATCAGGTCAGCGAGACAAAAAGTAAAGAAGAACCAGAATTTTGTTTCAGTACCAGAACAGGGATTAATAAAGGTAATATGAGGGGAGCCTGGTTCGTCGATTCTGGTGCCACGAGTCATATGACGAATGACGAAAGTTTCTTCATGTCCTGGAGAAAAGGGAATTGGCAGATGTACGTGTGGCAAATCAGCAATATGCAAAAGTAAGAGGTATCGGCGAAGGTATATTGTTGTGTGAAGGTGCGGATGGACATGTATCCCCAGTGCGAGTCAAGGATGTATTGTTCGTTCCTGAACTGGGAGAAAGTCTCTTGTCAGTACGGAAATTAACAGAAAAAGGAATAGAGGTAAATTTCTGTGATAAAGTGTGCAACATAAAAAGGGGCAATAAGGTTATAGTTACAGCAAGTGCAATAGGTAATCTATATAAACTAAAGATAGTTAACCAGGCACTGCTCGCAACGTGTAAACATAATAAAGATTGTATACATACGTGGCATAGAAAATTAGGCCACAGAGATCCGCAGCCAATAAAGGAAATGGCAGACAAGAATCTGGTGGACAATATGCAGATTAAGGATTGTGGCATGAAGATCACATGTGAGGTATGCATCAAGGGGAAGATGCAGCGGCAAAGTTTCCCAAAATGGTCATCAACAAGGGCGAAGAAAATACTGGAATTAATCCTTACGGATGTCTGCGGGCCAATGCAGACTATTACGCTGAGCAAGAAAAAGTATTTTTTAACATTGATAGACGACTTTAGTAGATATACCCACGTATATTTTTTGCATCATAAATCTGAGGTACCAGACAAAATTGCAAATTTCATTGAGTTAATGAAAACCAAGTATGGAACGAAACCTAAGTGTTTTCGATCAGACAGAGGGCGAGAATATATAAATCATCGGCTGGAAAAGATGTTTCAGGAAGGGGGAATAGAAATGCAGCATACAGTGGCGTACTGTCCCGAGCAAAATGGCGTGGCAGAAAGGAAAAACAGGTCACTAATGGAAATGGGCCGATGCTTATTAAGGGATGCGGATCTACCCAACAAATACTGGGCGGAAGCAGTAAACACTGCTAATTATTTACAAAATAGGATATATTCCAAAGCACTGGACGACATTCCAATCAAGAAATGGGACGGTACTAAGCCAAATATGAAGAATTTTCACAGGTTCGGTGCAGAGGTGTATGCTCATGTGCCAGATGAGTTAAGGAGAAAATTAGACGTTAAGGCCCGGAAATTCAGATTCTCGGGGTACTCAGAGGAATCTAAAGGTTATCGACTGTTGGACCTGGAAACTAATAAGGTGACAGTTAGCCGAGACGTAAAGTTCCTGGAGAAGGAAAATGATGAAAATAAAACAGTCACCGTGCGTCATGGGACACCCAGGATACAGGATTCTGGATCAGAGGAATCAAAAGAAGAGAGTCTTTCAAGTGAAAGCGAGGCACAGGAACCGGGAGAGGAACAACAACCTGAAGAAGAATTCCATGATGCAAAGGAAACGTTAAGTCCCGGATGTCCAAGGACGGTGGAAATGAAGAAAGGTCCAGGGAGGCCAAAAACAATAAGGACAGGATCAAGGGGAAGACCCAGAAAGGAGTTCAATATGATTCCAGAAAATGGGGTAGCGGAGATAGCATCTATAGCAGAGATACAGGTGCATAAGGGGGGAACCTTGTGTAAAATGAAATTTTTTAGCATTTTTTTTTGTTGCTTAAATCGATAGGAAATTTCCTCAGGAATATGATAAAAAAAGTTAGAAAGTGATCAGAGATGTTCTTGTACGTTACTTTCAAAATAAAGTGAACGGTTGTATTGGACGGAGCGGCTCAGGTAGTCGGGCCCTCGTCGGACGCTCGGTCTTTCGGTCCCTTCGTAATCTGACTGTGTTAAAACCTATACTAATGTACACCAGTTGTTGTGCCCACCATAGCACTGCCGTTTTCGGCATCTATACGTGTACATTTGTGTGTATAACGGTTTTGGAAAAGATGCCCCTTCGGCGAGGGTTCCTCGCTCATTGTCAGTTCAGCAGCGTCTCTTGAGTGAAATCGGTCGTTTACAGAGCCTCTTAGAATACGAATAAATTGAAAATGAGTCGAAAAGTTCAAGATAACAATCCTAATTATCGTCCGAATCGTCCCAGACGGCGAAAAGCTCCTAAAAAGAGTGCTGAGATAGAAAGTGAGGAGATGAGCGGAGGCGAAGGAACGAGCTCTTCTGCTAAAAAAATAAAAGCAACGTCGGCAGATGTAATTATTAATTTTACACACTGCTACCGGATTATAGAATTCATAAGTGTTTTTACTGCATTATCAGATATTTCTGTGTGCAAAACATGTAAACGGAAACAAACATTTGGAGAAACAGGCAGCCGTGGATTAGGTTTTAAAATCGCCGTTACATGTGCGTGTGGGACTGTTTTAATTAATTCGGGACCTTTTGTAAATAACAGTTTTGAAATTAACCGCAGAATTGTGTTTGTGATGCGTTTATTAGGCGTGGCACGTAAAGGAATAAATATATTTTGCGGCATGATGGATTTAGGCTGTGAATTGAGTGTAAGTGCTTATGACGGCATTATACAGCATATACATACCGCAGTGCAAAAAATGTATAATGATGCGTGTCACAAAGCTGTTGAAGAAGAGAAGCAATGCAATGAAAAAAAGGAACAACCCTTGAAAAATTTCAAAGTATCTGGAGACGGCTCCTGGAAAAAGAGAGGATTTTCTTCACTCTACGGTGTAACGACGCTCATCGGTTACAGCACGGGGAAGATCATCGATTTATTGGTGAAAAGTAGCTATTGCCAAACTTGCACATTTTATAAAAACGATAAAAAGAACCCCGAATACAGGGTCTACCACGTATCTCGGAACCCATGCGTGCGCAAACTTGAGTAAATTGCAACGTCGCAATGAATAGATACAGGCGTCATCTATGAACTGCTGGTGAAGGTTAAAGTCTTGTAGGGGTCGCAAGGTTTGGCAAAATTGGAGAGGGGATTGTAAGAATCAACTGGATTGTAAGAAGGGGTAAACACAAATTCAGGCGCGATCGGCAGAGACCGCATTGAAGTCGGACAAAAAAGTTTCCAGCGGCTCAGCAGCTATGGCTATGTCCGGCAGGAATCGAAATCTCGGCTCGAGCATTTGGATTCGGGTTACAATATGAGCAAGCCGTCCGACTTCAATTGGGTCCCTGCCGATCGCGCCTGAATTTGTGTTTACCCCTTCTTACAATCCAGTTGAGTCTTACAATCCGCTCTCCAATCTTGCCAAACCTTGCGTCCCCGACAAGACTTTATACCTTCACCAGCAGTTCATAGATGACGCCTGTATCGATTCATTGCGACGTTGCAATTTACTCAAGTTTGCGCGCGCATGGGTTCCGAGATACGTGGTAGACCCTGTATTTAGAACACAAGGAAGATGGGCATTGTGCAATAAACCATAGTGGCTCTTCGGGTAAGATGGAAGTAGATGCTGTGGTAGAAATGTTTCTCCGCTCTGAAGAATTACACGGAGTACGCTATAGTAATTATATAGGAGACGGTGACGCCCATGATTTTAACGTCATGATTTTAACGTCATGATTTTAAAATTAAAAAGAACGAGTGCATTGGACATGTGGAAAAGAGGATGGGTAGTCGGTTGCGCAATATAAAAGAGTGCAAAATTAGGAGGAAAAGGAAAGCTGACCGATGTGTTAATAAAGAAATTAACAAAATACTACGGTCTCGCTATCAGGCGTAACAGTGATTCTGTTATTGCGATGAAAAAGGCGATAATGGCAACGTTTTACCATCTGTCTTCTACAAACGAAAAACCGCAGCACGGCGACTGTCCCCCCGGCGCCGATTCGTGGTGTAAGTGGCGCGTCGCACAAGCTTTGGGGCAAGAATTTGACCATCCACCTCCACTACACGAAGATGTAGAGAAGCATATTCGCCCAATTTATGAAGATCTATCACGGGATGATTTGTTAGAGAGATGTTTAGGTGGGCATACGCAAAATGCTAACGAGAGCTTTAACGCTCTCGTTTGGCGTTTAGCTCCTAAACATCTCAACTGTGGCCATAAAATTGTTGAAATTGCTGCTTTTTTGGCTGCCGGCATATTTAACGAAGGATTCTCGTTCATCCTGCAAACAATGCAACAGCTTACCATTGTAATTGGACAGCAGAGCAAAAGATTTGCCGAAAATGAGGACAAACGCCGTATTAAACAGCAGGAGCGCCGCAGTCTTCATTGCGCAAAAGAGGCTCGTGCTTCTCGAAAAGAAGAAAAAACGGCTGAATTGCAACATTTTGGGGAAGAGGAAGATCTGTTCTATGGCCCTGAAATCGCAGATTAGCAAAAAACCGCGGTAAGTTAAAATGAATTACGATTTTTTCACGACTTTTTTGTTACTCAAATTTTAAACGCATTTTTCTCGAAACGCAAAATTTCGCATGCCGTGCAACGTAGCTCAAAAACTGATTACTCGATCTTTATGAAACTTGGCATATATATTCTATAAATAATTGGTCTCAGCATGACGAGCTCCGATTTCTTTATTTTTTATTTAAAATATTGTTATTAACAATTGTTCATAACCGAAAAGCCGCTTTTTTCTTCAAAACTTTGCCATTTTTGCAATTTTGGAAATTTTAATAAAAGAAGAATGTTATGCTGAGCGTTTTTGCATAAACTAACTATACCATTTTGATTTTTGGTATAGCGAATTTACAGGATGCCATTTTCATGCCGCCATTGCACCATTGTTACTAACAATTAAAATTTATAAAAAATATTTTTTTTACATTATAACGTTAATAAATGATACTTCAAATTTTAAATCAATCTGCGCATTACATTTTTCAAAAAAAATTCTTGAAAAACAGACTATTTACATAAGGTTCCCCCCATAAGGCAATTTCAGGTCCTGAAGCGGAAGAGTGCTACGCAGCCATAGGTGAAGAAGTCAAATCAATGTTAAATAAGGATGTATTTGACATTGTGGACCGTCCTAGAGAAGGAAACGTAATAGACAGTAAGGTAGTATTAACCGACAAATTAAATAGCGATGGTACAATAGGTAGGCGAAAGGCACGGATAGTCGCCCGTGGTTTTAGTCAGCGACCGGGTTTTGATTATAATGAAACATTTTCTCCCGTAGCCCGATTAGGATCAATCCGTTTACTTGTTGCTTTAGCTACACGTTTCAGCATGAATATTCATCAGTTGGATGTAACAACAGCGTATTTAAACAGTGAACTGGATGTACCGCTATATATGGAGATTCCGGAAAGATTTAAGGAGACATTGGAAAGAATTGTATCGAGGAAAGAATCTGCTGAAATAACAAGTAGAACTAGTACAATGTTAAGTCGTTTAAGAACTGGAGATAAGATATGTTTTTTAAAGAAAGCTATTTATGGTTTGAAGCAGGCTGGCCGCCAATGGAACATAATGATCAATAACAAAATTATTGAATTGGGTATGAAACGTTCTACGGCGGATCCGTGTATATATTACAAAAAGGAAAAGAAAAGCCTATTATTACTAGTTCTGTATGTAGATGATATTTTAGTTATGTCCGATAATATTAAAGCTATTGTTGATGTTAAAGAAAAATTATCGTCCAGTATGGAGTTAAGGGATTTAGGTATAGTAAAGTATTGTTTAGGTATAAACTTTACCACCCCTGCTAGGAGCCGCCACCTTGTCGTGGTGCAGGGGCTTGAGTAGCTGCAATGAGGCCCAAGACCATGCCGGCGGGAGATGCATTCCCGGCAGGTACAACCATGCCGGACGGGCTTGGGCTGAGCGGTGAAAACTAAGCAGCGGCTCACGGAGTGAATGTGTGTGTATGGGCTGCGGTCGATGCCCCATGGATATTCCCGGCAGACTAGCCAAGGGGGGAGTAGTTGCCCCCCGACCGGAGTGGCGCGTGATGTTAGTACCTGACCTCTGCGGTAGTAATAAGGGTAAACGTAAGTCCGACAAGTACGGCAAAGGTCCCGTGAACCCGCATGTTTAACGTGGAAGAACCGCTCACGCGTTCACTGTCTGGAGCCAATGACGGGGTTGAAGTGGAGTATTCGGGCGCAGGTATGGAGGATTACCTGGTCAGTATTTTCTCGTAACCGACGCTGCGTAGGTGAAATCGCAGCACGTCTAGCCTGAGGCTTGGGTCTGGCATCGGCTCGGATCCGGTGTCGCCCATTCAATAGGGGTGACGTTAAACCTCTAACATCTTTATGGCGCGGGCCTATCCCGTAACATTTTTCATTAGAGTCACTCGGTGCCGATAGGGTTGACCACCTGACAAACTGCTTCTCGGCTTCGGCATCCATAACTAGGTTACAACTTAAACACGGAAGTGCCCCCACTGCGGTGGGGGTCCCATGATGGGCGAAGTGTTAATTGAATTTATCTGCCACTATGAACTACTTAAAACAAAAAAAAACACTGAGGAAGAAGGATGGACCACGCTCGACTAGCGTAAGTCCGGCGGGGAGGGCCACGCCCGTGGTGAGCATCACGGACTGTGGCAAGGAGAAGGCTGCCCCAGGAACATCGGGGGACAGCGAGTCGCGGAGGGAGGCTGGCCTTGGATCATCGAAGGGCAGCGAGACGAGGAAGGGGGCTACGGTGAGTAGTGCACCTTCCTTCACTATCAGCGACACGGATGGAGGCTCGGACTCCACTGCGCACACCGCCGCGAGCCGGAAGAAGAGGCCCCGATCCTCTGGGGAATCGGACCAGAGGCGGGCCTCTACAAAGGGGAGGAGGAGGCTAAGGAGCTCTGACGATGAGTCGCCGTCGGTCATGCGGATCAAGGGTATGCCGACGGAACATGAACTGGCGGACGATCTGAGGCCGCAGCCAACGGCCAACCTGGGCGCCAAGATCTTGGCCCAGATGGATGCGGTGAGGAGGGTGGCTTCGTTGAGTGCTAACCTCAAGGGGACGCACACTCGGGACCTCAATGTTGCTGTCCTCATGGTGAGAGCGGCCGCCACGGAGATGGCCAAGAGGTCGGCCAAGAACAATGCGCAGCAGGTGGAGGAGGAGAACCTCCTGCTGCGCAGTCAGGTGGCCGACCTGAAGTTGGAGCTCGCTGCGGCCAAAGCGGTCCCGGTGAGGCCGAGGGAGAAAGGACAGAAGGAGAAAGGGGACGGGGCCAAGGCCAGTGCGTCCCGTTCCTCCTCCAAAGGAAAGGCCGGGCCGATAACCGAGGAGCGACTGGAGGCCCTCTTCGACACCCTCATGGCTAGGGTGGAGAAAAAGCTGGTCGCTCTGAGGAAGGAGATGTCGGAGGGCCTGGCGAGGGCAGCCCCCACGCAGCGGACGTTGAAGGACGAGACGCCGGGGCAGGTACGTATCAGGGAAATACAGGCGGAGGTGGTGGCGGCCTGCCGTCGCGGGAATTTATCCGCGGCGACCCGGCAGCCGGAGGCGCTTTCTCCTTCTCCCCAGATGTATCCCCCCCCTCCCCCACAGACGCAGACCGTCAATACGTGGGCCACGGTGGCCGGAAGAAAGAGCAGGAAGGCGGAGGCGGCGACCCGGGCTCAGGAACGCCCGGCCCTGTCTCCGGCCCCTCCCGCGGCCGCCAAGAAGCTGCTGGCGAGGCCGCAGAAGGAGCAGCGGCCGCAGAAGACGAAGCAGCAGCAACAACAACAGCAGCGGAAGAAGGAGGGAGGGGCGAAGGCAGCCCCCCTCAAAATCACCCAGCGCAGACCCCCGCGTACGGCGGCGATCGCCCTGACTATCAAGGACGGGGCAAAGATGTCGTACGCGGAGGCTATGAGCTCCGCCAGCAAGATTAACCTGGCGGAGCTCAACATTACGGAGTTGCGGCCCAAGAGAGCTGTGACGGGGGGTCTTCTTCTGGAGATCCCCGGGCCGGAGGGGGCTGCCAAGGCGGATGCCCTTGCAGCAAAGATGCGGGAGGTCCTTGGCGGTGAAGACGGGGTGACGGTGGCCCGCCCAACGAAGATGGCGGAGATGCGGGTGAGGGACCTGGTGGCGGCCACCACCACCAGCGACGTGACCGCGGCCATCGCAGATGTCGGAGGGTGTACACCAGCGGAGGTGAGGACCGGAGAAATCCGGTCGTCTCCGCTGGGACTCGGCACCCTCTGGGTGAAGTGCCCACTGGCAGCTGCCAGGAAGGTGGTCGCGGCGAAGAAGATCCGCGTCGGCTGGACCACTGCCCGGGTGGAGGCGCTGGCGGACCGCCCGCTGCAGTGCTTCCGCTGCCTGGAGATGGGCCATGTAAGGCAGCGGTGCATCAGCACCGTGGACCGCAGCGGGCGATGCCACAACTGCGGCAGTGCTGAGCACATGGTGGCGGAGTGCCGGAGCGCTCCCCGGTGCCCCCTGTGCGACGACCTGGGGAAACCCTCCGGCCATCGAATGGGGACAAAAGGGTGCGTGCCCCCCAAAGGAAGGAGGAACCAGGGTGCCAAGGGGGCCCAGCAGACGCAGCTGGCCCCCAAACTGGCTGCCCTGAGCCTGGACGGACCGGAGAAGGTGGCGGTGGCAGTTGCACCGGTTGTCCCTGGTCCTGTGGCGCAGAAGGCCGAAGAGGGAGGAGAGGCGCAAGAAACAGCTCCTCCCGCAACGTTGGAGACGAGGCCTGTGGAGGAAGGGGCCATGGATCTGGAGCAGTGAAGGGGCTATGGCCCTGCTGCTTCAGGCCAACCTTAACCACTCGGCCAGGGCGCAGGACATGCTTGTCCAGTCCATGGCTGAGTGGGGTGTGGGGTTGGCGATTGCTGCCGAGCCGTACAGGATCCCGGACCACCCGAATTGGGTGGGAAATCCGGGGGGCTCGGTAGCGATCATCCTTGGAGGGGCTTCGATACCCTTGCCGTTCTCCCTTCTGGAGAGCGGCGAGGGCTACGTCGCGGTCCAGTGGGGGGATATCGCGGTGGTGGGAATCTATGCACCGCCTCGGTGGAACCTGAGGTCCTTTGAGGAGTTCCTGGACGGGGTCGCGAGATGCATCTCGCGTTGTCGGCCCCGTCCGGTTATTGTCCTGGGGGATTTTAACTCCAAGTCTCAGGCTTGGGGTTCCCCCAGGACGGACCCCAGGGGCGAGGCGGTGCTGGACTGGGCGGCCGGCTCCGACCTTCGATTACTTAATCGGGGGTCAGCCAGCACCTGCGTCCGCTACCAGGGGGAGTCCATTGTCGACTTAACGTGGGCCTCCCCCTCGGTGGTGGATCGTGTAAGGGGCTGGAGGGTGGCGCAAGAGGTGGAAACGTTGAGTGACCACCTCTATATCTTTATGGAGGTGCGCGCCACCCGGGGCCGGGGACCGCCGGGGAGGGCTGGTAGGGGCGGGGGGTATGGGTCCCCTTACATTCTCCCTGCCTCGAAGAAGCGGTGGGCGCTGAAGCGCCTGGACGAGGACTTGCTGATGGCCGCCTCCCTCGTCGTGGCCTGGCCCGGACTTCCGGCTGGGCCGGTCGTGGACGTCGAAGAGGAAGCTGCGCGGTTCCAAGGGGGTATGGTAGCGGTCTGCGATGCTGCCATGCCCTGGTCCCGCGCCCCGGATCAACGGGCAACGTACTGGTGGTCGCCGGAGATTGCGCGGTTGCGCTATGTTTGCGCTCGTGCCCGGCGACTGTTCCAGAGAGCCCGTCGGAAACGGCGTCGCGACTTGGCGAGGGAGCATCAGCTGTACGAGGGCTACCGGGAGCAGGTGGTAGCCCTCCAGCTGGCCATCAAGAGGGCAAAGGCGGGGGCATGGTCAGAGCTCCTCGAGTATCTAAACCGTGAACCCTGGGGGCGCCCGTACAAAATGGTGATGGGCAAACTTCGCCCATGGGCGCCCCCCGTGACGGAGACCTTGGACCCCGAGTTCCTGGACAGGGTGGTAGACACCCTGTTCCCCCTGGATGAAGGGGGAGAACAGGCACCGGAACTCGGGGAGTCGGACCCGAACAACTGGTCCGACGACATGGGGGTCACGGTGGAGGAGCTCTCCCGGGCCGTCAGGAAAATGGGAGCCCGCAACACGGCCCCGGGTCCTGACGGCATACCGGGCAGAGCCATGGCCCTTGCCCTGCGGGTCCTCGGGCCCCGCCTCAGGCGCCTGTTCGATGGCTGCCTGAGGTTGGGGCGCGTCCCGACCCGCTGGAAAAGGGGACGGATGGTCCTGATTAGGAAGATCGGCAAGCCCGCCGATTCTCCCTCGGCGTACCGGCCGATATGTCTCCTCGACGAGGTGGGGAAGTTTTTCGAGAGGGTGCTAGCTTCCCGCCTCTCGGGGCACCTGTCCCGGGTGGGTCCCGACCTGGCCGAGTCCCAGTTTGGCTTCAGAGGGGGACGCTCGACGATCGACGCTATCAGTCGAGTCAGGTCCCTCTCGGACTCGGCCACGTCCCGGGGAGGGGTGGCGTTGGCGGTCAGTCTTGACATCGCCAACGCCTTTAACTCCCTTCCCTGGGGGCGTATCGGGGGGGCACTCGCTGACCACGGAGTGCCCCTTTACGTGAGGAAGGTCCTAAGGGACTACCTGAGGGACAGGTGGGTCGAATATCCGGGCAGAGGTGGCCGGTTGTGCACGAGGGAGGTTGATCGTGGTGTCCCACAGGGGTCGGTCCTGGGCCCCATGTTGTGGGACATCGGGTACGATCGGGTGCTGCGGGCTGCCCTCCCAGACGGCGTCAGTCTGACGTGTTACGCTGATGACACGCTGCTGATGGCCGTCGGGAGGGATTGGGAGAGGACCATCCGTCTAGCGGAGACGGGACTGGCCTCCGTCGTCGACGGTATCCGGGGACTGGGGTTGCGGATCTCTCCGCCGAAAACCGAGGCCATGTGGTTTCACGACAGGCCTCGGAGCCGGGGACCGCCCCGGTCCTGGATTATGATAGGGGGTGAGCATGTTCAGGTTGGGGACCGGATGAATTATCTCGGTCTCCTCCTGGACAGCCACTGGCGATTCACGGTCCACTTCGACCGACTGGCTCCCCGATTGGAGAGGGCGGCGGCCGGCCTTGGCCGCCTCCTCCCAAACATCGGGGGACCGGATGAGAGGGTGCGCCGCCTATACCTGGGTGTTGTGCGGTCTATGGCGCTTTACGGCGCCCCGATATGGGCGTCAGCCCTGATGGTCGCACGGCGCAGCAAAGTATCGCTGCGCCGCGTTCAGAGGAGGATGGCCATCAGGGTGGCCAGGGGATACCGCACGATATCCCACGAGGCGGCGCTGGTTTTGGCGGGCACCGTGCCTTTCGATCTCTTGGCGGAGGGAGATGCTTCCATTTACGAGCGTCTCCGAGAACTCCGCCGGGAGGGCGCGATGGTGTCCGCCGAGGAAGAAGTGGACGTGAGACGTCAGGCCCGGCTGGCTGCGCGGAACAAATGGAGGATGGAGCTCCTTAATCGAGGAGCCGCGCAGCGAGCAGTCGGGGCGGTTCTGCCCAGCCTGGACGAATGGCTGGACCGTGGCAGGGGTAGGCTCACCTACCGGATCACGCAGGTGCTCACCGGACATGGGTGCTTCGGTGAGTTCCTGTGCCGGATACGGGCGGAGGCGACGGCGGAGTGCCACGAGTGTGGGGCTGCGCTGGACACAGCGCAGCACACTCTCGAGGAGTGCCCGGAATGGGCGGCGGAGCGCCGGGCGTTGAGGGCGCAAGTGGGGGCGGATCTCTCGCTGCCTCGCATCGTTAGTATGATGCTGGGCAGCGAGAGAGCCTGGGTAGCGGTGGCCTCCTTCTGCGAGGATGTTCTTCGCAGAAAGGAGGCAGCGGAGCGGGATCGGGAATTGACCGATCCCGTCCGACGCGAAAGACGGAGGGTCAGGGCTCGCCGGCTGCGTTTGCGCAGGCTGGCGAGGCCCCCCCCTCCCGTGGTGTAAAAGCGGTGACGGTCCGAGGGACGACGGAGGTGTCCCCCCTCCCGTCTCTCGGATGGCCGTCACCGCTGACTCAGTAGACGGGCGGCCCTGCTGTGGGAGGATTATGTCCTCCCGGTATCCCGCAGGGCTGCCCGACAGCCGGAAACGGCGTCGAAAATGAAGGAGGGGCGGGCTCGCCGGCCGTTTTCCGCTGGCGAGATCCCCCCCTCCCGTTGTCTGGTATGGCTGATGGTCCCGAGGGGCGCTGAGGTGTTCCCCCTCACCCCCCTGCCGGTTGACCTCGCCAATACCCCGTATACGGGCGGCCCTGCTGTGGGAGGATTATGTCCTCCCGGTATCCCGCAGGGCTGCCCGACAGCCGGAAACGGCGTCGAAAATAGGGGAGGGGCGGGCTCGCTGGCCGTTTTCCGCTGGCGAGATCGCCCCTCCCGCGGTGTGAATGGCTGATGGACCCAAGGGGCGCTGAGGTGCTCCCCCTCACCCCCCCTGCCGGTTGACCTCGCCAATACCCCGTATACGGGCGGTCCTGCCGGGGAGGAACAATCCCCCCCTATCCCGCGGGGCCGTCGGAGAGCCGTGGGCGGCTCGGGTGGGGGCCCGAGTCGCCCTTATCACGGCCTGGAGAAGGTAGGCCGCGCTGGGTGTTACCCCTGGCGCGGCCATGTGCGATACGGCGGAGTTTTTCGGAGGGTCCTTCTGACCCTCCCGAGGATGGGGCCGCAATGGCCGGGCGTGGGGAGGCACCGGAAGGGTATCCGTAGGTCACGGGGCCTCCCCTACAAGCGCCGAGGTTAGGTAACCGGGGTGGTTTTAGCCGGTAGAAATCCGGCACTACCTCCTGCTCTCCCCCAGGGCAGGTGGTGTCTTTCGAAGATTTCCACCTCGTAACAAAAAAAAAAAAAAAAAAAAAAAAAAAAAAAAAAAAAAAAAAGGTATAAACTTTACCAAAGAGGGAGATAATTACATTCTTAGCCAAAGTAAATATATCGAAAGACTGATAGTAAAGTACAACATGAGTGATGCGAAACCGATATGTATTCCGTTAGATCCTGGTCTGAAATTAAGTAAATGTAATGTATCGAGAGAATGTGAAGCATTGCCTTATAGAGAATTGTTAGGATGTCTAATGTATTTAGCAGTGACGACTCGGCCGGATATAGCATTTGCAATAAGTTACTTGAGTCAATTTAACAATAGTTACAGTCGAGTCCATTGGAATGCGGCAAGAGGAGTGTTACGCTACCTCAAGGGAACCGCCCAATATCGGTTAGTCTTTAAGCGCGATGCGGAACATATAAAGGGATATGTAGATGCGGAGTGGGGAAATTGTGTGAACGATAGGCACTCTTACACAGGGTTTGTCTTTATACTATGTGCAGCACCGATTGCTTGGGAATCGCGCAAGCAAAGAACAGTCGCGTTATCCTCGACTGAGGCGGAGTATATGGGATTGGCGGACGCTACCAAGGAAGGGATTTATTTAAAGAATTTTCTGTCGGAAATTGGGTTAAAGGAAATGGAACGAATAACCATATATAATGACAACTTAGGTGCACAGAAGTTAGCCGAAAATCCCATGTATCACCGAAGCACAAAGCATATTGATTTGAGACATCATTTTGTTCGCGAGACCATTCGAAATGGCGATATTGTTATTGAGTATCGAATATAGAAATTCCATGGGTTGGTAACGCGCGAGCGCAACTGAGTATTCGCGTGCGTGCGTGCGACATCTGCGCAGTCTTTGCCTGTTGAACCTTATAGCGAGTAACACGCGTGAGCACTGTGAGCGTTATTTTAATAGGCATGTTTTCATACCATACCTCCTGACGATACCATACCAAAGTTCTGCTAAAGCTCAGTGAGATCGGGTTCAATTCTCTTTTGAACATTCATCTGATATTTCTTCTGATATTTATATTCGTTAAAATACAGCAAGATCGGGTTCAATTCCCTTTCGATCATTCGTATTTATAAACGTTAAAGACTGTAAGCGTGGGTTTTAACTCCGCCATTTTTATGAAGAAGAATATAGAATATAGAATATAGACATTTTATTATTCGATTATACACGTATTTAATTCATTTCGTTTCCTATACCAATCATAAGCAGTATATTCAATCCACCGAATAGATACATCTTAACCGCTCGAGGTGTATCGATAGTTACGAGGCTACAATTTCTAACATTCCTGTGGAACCCAGTGATAAAATAGGCACTGGTACATCCACGACAACCTTCCTGTGGCTCCCGGTGATGAAAGAGGCACTGGTTCGTCCACACACTTCCCATCAAACGGCTCGACCGTTTAACTAACAGAAAACTCTTAAACAACCGATCCTCGGCTCCGCAGCCGTGCCCCTTAGCCTTCGGCTCGTAACAAATTGGTGACAGCGGTGGGATACTGCATATTATTTGATTGGATAGAAAATTGAAAGCTTTAAATGTGTTTCAATAATAGAACGGGAGTTCCGTACCGGCGAAAATCCCCAACTTTCGTGGTGGATCCGGCTTATTTGTTAAATCTGTGCTGTAGGGCTTGGACAACCACCTTAGAGAACGGTACCAAGGTCTGCACACAGTGCGCGGTAACCTCACCGTTAGATATAAAAAGCTCCACAACCGAGCATTGGTTCCAGCGTGACCCGCGTCAGATATCGTGTGCTGAATGCAATAAGCCATTGTACACGACACAGCCAATAGCTGACTGTGACGTGTGCTCGGTTAAATACTTTTTACGCGGAGAGTCAACCGTAGTTAACAATAAGTATTCTAAGGCAGAAAAACATATTACATTTTTATTTTAACAATTAGAACCTAAGGTTCTAAGGCAGAAACCTCTTACGAAAAACCAATAATTAGAAGTTCTATAGTATTCTAAGGCAGAGAATCTATTTATTGGTTTGGGTTGATCGCTCAATAATTCTCAAATCATGGCGTCACTTTCGCCCGAAGAATTGGCGAATTTAACGCTTTCTATAACTAGTTCTATGGCTGTATTAACGCGGCGTAATTGCATACAGTTCGCGACAGCATCGATACCCATTTTTGATGGGGAAAATCCACGTTTATCAACTTTTACGCAAAGTATAGAAAACGGGCTAGCTTTAATACCAGAGAACACGGAGCAAGACTATTTAGCCATAGTATTAACCAAGTTCACGGATCCGGCAAGAGCGATTATACGAAATAAATCGTACGAAAGTGTCGCAGAGCTTATAAAGTTTTTAAAGAAAAGGAACGCTCCAGGAAAGAGCCTGACGTACTTTCAAGGAGAAATTTCGCGTCTTCGTATCCGTAATGACGAGACATTAAGAAAATACATCGATCGTGTCAGTCATTTAGTTCATTGTGCGCGGACGGCAGTTAAAGAACGATACGACGCCAACGTCGCGCAGATCATTGAAGAAATGGAGAAAGACGCGTTAGAAAAATTTCTCGAAGGACTACCGGAACGCGTTACGTTGAGGATAGCAACGTTAGACGACAAAATCAAAACGTTAACCGATCGGCGTTTGAAGAATCGTCGTCAAGTAATAGAAGGACGATCGTCGAGGGATGACTTCGAAAGAAGAGAATCTCGCGAACGAGAATACCGATCGCCGGCACGGTATCCGCGATCACCATCTCCGATTCATTATCGAAGAAATAGAGAAGACAGAAGTACTTCACCATCCGAGACGGAGTACGAGGGACGTAAAGGAACGACAACGGCAACGGCAATGACTTTACGCAGTCGACCAAAATCACCGTGTTATTCATCGGATAATTCGGAAACTGGCGATTATCGTGGGTCAGAGCGTGGTCGAACGGATAAAAGGACAACCGATGAAATCCATCTATTATGTTGGAACTGCGGGGTAAAAGGACATGACGGGAAGATCTGCACACAACAACGGGGTTATCAACGAGGAATAAGATCTTCGAGGGATTTTTCTCTGAAGCCTTTAAACTCCAAAAGCGCTTACCGCACAGACGATACGGTGAGCGTACTGAAGAACAATCGTCAAAGAAGTATCCGGTTCAGCGACGAGAAGAACAACGACTTGTCAAAGAAGCACCAACACCACGGATCAGGGTCCACGTTCCGGAATTAATAAACAAGCAAGGAGAATTCCTTATTGACGGTGGAGCCTCTGTGAATCTTATCACCCTGGATTCATTAGACGACGAAACTAAACTCACTTCAAAAGAAGAAATAGAGATAACCGGGTTATCTCTCCCTTCTATTCAAACTTTGGCTACGACGGTGTTACATATCAATGGCATTCCTGCACATTTTTATGTGGGTAGTTGCCGCACAACATCTTAGGCAGCAGAGTCCCACTTAACCCAGCGTGGCTGGGTATGCATAAAGGCATTTTCCCCTCCTCGAACCAAAAAAAAAAAAAAAAGGCCTTTTGGGTAATTGTTGCGGGAACTATTGTCTTCTACATTCTGTTCGATGCCTTTGACTATCTATTGTCACACATCTGGAAACCATAACCCTGTTAGTTACCTTGGCCCTCCAGTCATTAAGTCATCTGGTCGCTATTACCCACTGAGATCCTTTGTCCTTTTGTTAGCAATATTCAACTATTCCATAAAACGGACTGAACGAACTCAAAAACATCCGGACCATAAATTACCTCCTTCCCAAAACACAAATTCTTTTTTCTGCACCACCTACACCCTTATTAACAACCAATGCTAAATCGTGTTTCCACTCCCTCACAATAGTATCGACCAATAGCATTTTTCCGTTAATTTACATTTTTCCTTGCGCAACATCTAGAAAACAGACATAATCTACAACTCGAACTGCAAACAGCGGAACCGTGAATTCATCCTTCTTCGGTTTTACGACATTAGTAATAAAATATCGACTAGATATATAATTACCTCTTGTTTATTTGACGTAATAGATAAAGTTAATAGAATATTAGTGTGTGATATTAGTGTGTGATAGTGATATTATTTAATAATTTATTATACGTATAAACATTATGGATCGAATAACAAGGTCAGAGTGACATAATATTTTCTACAGTAGTGAACAACGATTAAAAAGTGTAAGACAATCAGAGCTTCTTGACTTTCTGATTCCAAAATTTAATTGCTCAAACAATGAAGTGCGAATTTAGGCCATCAAGCTAACGGTACAAAACAAAATTTGTTAACCAATATTTTCACAAATGGGAACAGTGTAATCGGAAAAGTGACAGCTTTATTCGAAAAAATTTCAATTGGTTAAATGAAGAAATAATTTTTCATTTTGAAAACTTGGAAAATACTCCAAATATTTCAGGTAAGTTTTTTAGTTTATATTCCTAACGTGTAAGGAAAGTAATAATTAAGTATAAATTAATTAAACACTGAATTATTAATTTGTGGATCGTAGTATTAAATTATTATTAATAATAAACATAAGCTATATTATAAACATATACAATAACTTTTTCAGAAAGTAGTGAAAGAAGTAAAAGGAGAAAAACAGAAGCTTTGACATCGTTACATAATTCTGACGAATTGTCTATGGCAGCTTCCATGTCATTGCGTTCAGATGGCAATAATGCTGGAGCCAAGTTAATCAAAGAAATTGCATACAATTCATCACAACGTGCCAGTGTAATTTTAAATATGTGGAGGAAAAGTGACGAAAAAGTTCAGCATCCATATACGACTGAAGAGGCTTTATGCCTTTTAATTGGCCACAATTTAACAAAAAGACAATATGAAGCTATGTACCAGGGAACAAACAATCATAATTTTAGTTTATATCCCAGTTATAGAAAACTCCCACAAGCCAAAAAAGCTGTTTACCCTGCAAATATCGGAATTAGTGACAAAATATGCAAACTTTCATTACAATCCTTGTTAAATCATACTTGCACAAGACTTTTACAAGCTTTATAATTTCCAGTACAGATAATATTCAGACACAAAATTGTATACTAATTTGCAAATATGGCTTTGATGGCAGTAGTGGACATTCTAATTATAAGCAGTCTTGGAGTGAAGAAAATGCTAACGATCAAAGTCTCTTTTTAACAGCAATTGTTCCGTTGCGGCTTGAAAATTTAGAAATTCAGGAAATTGTATGGTCAAATCCGAGACCAGCTTCGACCCGTTTTTGCAGACCAATAAGATTACAATGGCTTCGTGAAACAGACGAAATATCGAAATCAGAAAAGGAAGTTATAGATCAAGAAATTTCTGAATTGGTGCCATTTAATGAAACAGGGCTACAAAATTTCATTCTCTATTCATCTCACAATGATTGACAGTAAGGTACAAGAAGTAAAAAATATTCAGTAAACATTTTTTTTCTTATTAAATACAATTTAATATAAATTTTGTATACGTTGTTTCGACTCTAATGCGAAATACTTTAAAAACGTTAGGAATATGTAAAATAATGTTACTAAAATATTACGTAATCGTATTTTTAGATTAGTAATGTGTTAACAAATACATCTAGCATGTGCTACAGTATTTGTAATACAAGAATATCAGAGATGAACAATTTAGAAAGCATAATAAATAGGGAGGAGGATCAATTATCTATGCAATTTAGTCTTCCAATTTTGCATTCCTATATACATTTTTTCTCACATATTTCATATCGACTGGAATTTAAAAAGTGGCGGGTAAGCAAGTTGCAACCATCATTACACGTATAATGAATGACTTGATTATTCATAATTTTAACATTAGGCAAGTGAAAAGGATGGAACAAAATTACTTATGGAAAACCGAAAAAAAATAATACAAGATCAATTTCTGACGGAACTATCTTTAACGGTTGATTTTCCGAAACCCGGCTTTGGGTCATCAAATGGCTGGAATACGGCTCGAAGATTTTTTGAAAACCCTGCTAAGTCAGCAGAAAGTACTTGTATAAATTATTATTATGTTTATTTCATTCGCAATATATATTCTTGTACAATATTTAATATTGTTTCGGATAGCTCGCTAAGATGTTAATTTTTACGCGCAACGGTTAAGGAATTTATATTAAATAGGCACAGCTTCTAAGTTCGACGAATCACAATTGTATTTACACAACACCGCACAGGAATAAAGTACAATACAATAAAACACGAGAAGACGACAAATGAATAGTTCTTTGCACACGATGTTTATTGTGTTATTATTACCAAACAGTTGTAAATTGTTTGGTGCCTATCGCAAAATCCCTCTCTGAATACCTTTTATTGCTTTGAAAGCTCTTATCTCTTGTTGAATGTTACTAGAACCGACAATTAGTATGCCCGCGCAACGGTATTTATACCGCTGCGCGGGGCGAAGAGTGAGAAGAGATAAGGGGGGGAGATCGCTCGCGCTTGTCGCCACGGAACAGCGCTAGGCGCGAAGCTAACGAGCGTCCTCCCTACGAGCGAATCCAGAACATTCCGCCCGCCGCGGCATGCGTTGCATGGCGCAATTATACATAGGAACAAAAAGACGCGCTGTTTCCGTGAAGTCGTATGTTTAACATAGGTAGTGCCGTTGCGAAGTGAAAGTGGACATAAAATGAAGGAGTAAACCACAAGGCTAATTTTCCTCGGTTGCTGGCGGTAGGAGGCAAATTTTCGTAATTGGCCTCCGAAGTGTGGTTGTAGCAGTGCGGACATCGACGATCCGGACATGCTGATCGTCACCCTTATGCGTCGCGATGATGCGTCCCAGCGGCCATTGCGAAGGTGGCGTCAGCTCGTTCTTCACGAGGCAGAGATCCCCGATCTTCAAGTCCGGCTGCGACGTTTGCCATTTGCCGCGCGTTTGTAGTTGGTGAAGATACTCAGCCGACCACCGCGTCCAAAAGTGATACCGCGCTCTCTGAATCACTTCAGCGCTTCTGGGTACTGGAGGAGGTTTCCCCATCTCCCCGTACATTCACTACGGCGGAGAGTGAGTGCGAGCAGCACTTCTGCTCCACGCACTCCCGCGACTCCACTGGTCGGTATCAAGTTCGGCTTCCCTTCAGTTCTTCGCCGGCCCAATTGGGAAACTCGCTCGAAACAACACTCGTGTTGTTGCACAAACTTATTGCTATCCAGTATTGCTACAACCACACTTCGGAGGCCAATTACGAAAATTTGCCTCCTACCGCCAGCAACCGAGGAAAATTAGCCTTGTGGTTTACTTCTTCATTTTATGTCCACTTTCACTTCGCAACGGCACTTCCTATGTTAAACATACGAATTCACGGAAACAGCGCGTCTCTTTGTTCCTATGTATAATTGCGCCATGCCACGCATGCCGCGGCGGGCGGAATGTTCTGGATTCGCTCGTAGGGAGGACGCTCGTTAGCTTCGCGCCTAGCGCTGTTCCGTGGCGACAAGCGCGAGCGTTCTCCCCCTCTTATCTCTTCTCACTCTTCGCCCCGCGCAGCGGTATAAATACCGTTGCGCGGGCATACTAATCGTCGGTTCTAGTAACATTCAACAAGAGGTAAGAGGTTTCAAAGCAATAAAAGGTATTCAGAGAGAGATTTTGCGATAGGCACCAAACAATTTACAACTGTTTGGTAATAATAACAAAATAAACATCGTGTGCAAAGAACTATTCATTTGTCGTCTTCTCGTGTTTTATTGTATTGTACTTTATTCCTGTGCGGTGCTGTGTAAATACAATTGTGATTCGTCGAACTTGGAAGCTGTGCCTATTTAATATAAATTCCTTAACCGTTGCGCGTAAAAATTAACATCTTAGCGAGCTATCCGAAACAATATTATTGATTCGATATTTGAATTGTAGGAATCAATGAAAGGTTAATTGAAAGATTTCATAATACCTTAATTATTATTTCCTGTGGTACATGGAATAATCCCCGATTCTGAGACGAAGGGGAGAGCCACGGTGCAGTCAGTCGCCTCACTCCCCTCCCGAATTGGGGACTCAACAACGCTGTCAACCACAGACACCGAAGAGAAGGGGATCACTCGCCGCCACAGAGCACCATATGCGGTCAACTCTCCCCGCTCTGGATCAACGAGGAAGGCCCCGAGGGAAACCTTCTATACTCCTACAGGGAAACTACCCTCGGAGTATAGATCAACCCACCGTGGAGTTGATCTACGCTAGGCGGCACAATGACCCTTGGGTCAGAAACGCAGCGAATATCGTGGAGGATGGAGCTAACCAAGACTCCCTCCTCCCGGCAGAAAGGTACGGTGCTTCCGAACCCGTTCCTCCCCCAGACGAAGCTGTTCAGGAGCCCACCAGGTGCGACTCCTGTCAGACAGCAAAGTCCCATGAAGGGGGAGCGGGCGGAGAACCCTACGGCCAAGCAGCCCACCCCCTCGCCCCGTACATTGAAGAGGAGCCCTCGAATACACGAGGGACCCCTGAGTGGAAGGCAACATGCTGGGGAGGCCACAATCTCCCAAGGAGAATTTATGGCGATTCTGGAGGAAGTGGAAGTGCTAAAGAGTAGGGCCGAGCACTCCACGAAAACATTCTATGAATATGCCGTCTCGACGAAGAATGTAAAGGCACAAATGAGGAAAGAGTGCGCCCGGGCGCTGGCCACTCTTACCTCTATGAAAGGGAAAATCCTGGAGGGGAAGAGAGCACTAGTTAGGATATAGCCCCCCTCTAGTCCCAAACACATAGCGGAAGCTCCCACTCCAAACTTGGGGGGAAGAGAAACCAAAAATACGACGAGTACCGGGACCCAGACGGGGTCTCCGGGAAAAAATGAAAATCTGGCTAAACGCCCCCCACCGAATCAGAAAAGGAAGATCAGATCTCCCCAGGAGGAGGGCGCACAGTGCGCCAAATGCCCAATCTAGGCGGAAAAAATTCAAATCGCGAAACAGCCGTATCTTCATTTATTCTTGTTAAGGAATGTTTGCTGACACTAATAATGGTCATAATAATTAATTTAGTGATTATTTAAGTATGGAAATCGACCTCTGAAAACTTCAAACCTGATCACGACGAAATCGTACATTTATTTTCGTTGTAAAGAAAATTATATGACAGGAATTAGTACCATTCTTTAAACTTCTATGCATTATGGAGTATATTAGCATAAGTGAATGTTCACATAGCAATATACGAAATTTAAAAATAATGCCGTTTACAATAATTATTGGATGTTTTTCAAAAGCATTTTTTGATGCCGTTTACCTGACTTTAATAGAGTAGAACTAAAAAAGTCCGCAAGAGTCCGCTTTGAAACTTGTATGGTACTAAAGTTTGAACTATGTAGAATGCATGTAGAAAAATTTGGCTGCTAATATTTGCAATTCTTTGAGTTCTATTGTTTTAAAGTTTTTGTAAGGCGCTCGAGACGTGCAACTACAAAACCAATGTGCGCATTATAGGTGGGTTAAAGTCGTGTAAAGAAAAGTTTAGTAATTGAAAACAATGCATCGGAAGTCCGAAATCAAACTATGCGAACAATACATTCTTTTTATTGCAAAAATGTATATTATTATTGCCATAATATTGCGGATTATCAGTCACCTTTCTAGACACCAACTCATAGTCATAAAATGGTATACAGTCATAAAATGGTATATAGTCAGAAAATGGTATATAGTCGTAAAATAGACATACCGTTTTTTCGACCATAGCAAAGTAATAAAAATGTGCAAATCTATCCGACTTCAGCGCGGTATAGAATACACCCTCAATTTTCAAAGTACCAATGAGGCTGCTTTTCTACCTCTTACATAGCAAAAAGCACCAATTAAAATTCACAGGTAGGTTTTATATAGGGGAGCTGAGACTGGGTCTGGTTTTCCTGACAATGATGATTCTGGAGTTGGATCAAAAACCACAATGGAACTGATGTTTCCACTTAAGAACTACGGTACTTATCTTGTTCGGCGGTGATACTTCAGGGAAGTCGGCGGGCCATTCCCGGTCAAATGATCCACTCACCTCACCTCCTGGTGGGGCTCCCTGGTGTTCTGTGACGGTGGGCCGTGCTACCCGAAACAGAATGCGAAAGAGTGAGTGGTCACACGTCGCAAGCTAAGGTGTGAGACATCCAGCTGCGTGGTCGTAGCGACGTAAAAACTGTACAGTCTCAAACGGTTCCTATGGGCCACCTGGGGCCACCCCATAGTATGTCAGTCCCCTAGCCTACGTAAGGAGGAGGCGTAGGTGGTCCATGTCCTCCAAATAAATCGGTGGCCGCCGGAGGCTTCGGCTGGTGGGGGCCCGTTATGAAATGAATAATGAATATACACAAAAATAAAAATAATGATAACATAACCCATCAGGGTAAAGGAAATTATGAAAACCTGGACACGACAGGGAACAGCGACTTGGATGCATGGATCGAGACTGGTGGACTGGGGACACCGAGTGAACAGGAAGGATCTAGAACCCATGCAAGGACTCAGGTGGAGGGCGACGACCCGTTCAAACCGAGGGCAAGTTTGAGCAGAAGTCCTGCAAAGGAAGGGCGTCAAGAGCAGGCTGTGGTGGTACTCCTGTCGCCGGAAGAAGAGACCCAGATGACGCAAACTACGGAGGAAAACCCTAGTGACCGAGATAGGAGACGGCACTCCCAAGGACTATGGGACAAGGCATCGAGCTGAAAAGACTCCAACCTAAGTTCGATGTGGAGATCAGGGACATCGATCCGTCGGTCGAGGGCCAGGAGGTACCTACCGCCCTTGCCACGCAGCTGAAGGCCACCAGCGAGGAGCTCAGGTTAAAAAGCCTAAGGACAAACAAACTGGGGATGAAATTTGCAATTATTGAGATGACTGAATCTATGACGGAAAAAGTCAGTCTAATGACAAGTGTTAAAATTGGGTGGACACGAAACAAGATGCGGGTGTTGCCCAGGATTACCAGATGCTTCGCGTGCCATGGCTTCGGACATTTGGCCAAAAACTGCCCGCGGGGACCGGATGCGAGGGACACTTGCAGGAAGTGCGGAGAGGAGGGCCATAAGATGGACGTCTGTCTAGCGGAGTCCAAATGCTCACTCTGTTGCAAAGCGGGAAAGGTTGGAAACGCCCTTGGGCATGTAGCGGGCTCGGTAAGATGCCCGATTTACAAAGAAGTACTCCAACAGGCGGGTTATAACAAGGAAACGTGATGGACCTATAAATCCTGCAAATAAATTTAAATAGATGCAGCGCGGCTCAGGAGCTGATGGAGCAGACAGCCCTGGAACTGGAAGCGGACCTGGTGCTCATTAGCGAGCCTTACCGCTGCAGAGATTTCTGGTTTAAGGATACTAGTAAAGATGCAGCCATTTGGGCAACCCCGAAGTGGGTAAAGAGAGGTCGGTGCGCCCGGATGGTTTCTCGGTGGAATTAATAAAATGGCTAGGAAAGCATGCCCTGGAGGATGTTTGCACATTTATAAATAAGTGTTTTTTAAAAAATAGATTCCTAAGCCAATGGAAGAATGGAAGATTAGTTTTGATCCCAAAAGCCGGAAAGGAGAAGACCAGTTCATGGAGACCTATATGTATCCTATCGAACTGGGCCAAACTTATGGAATACATCATTAAGGACAGGGTACTCTTGAAAATCATGCACGCTGAAAATCAATTCGGTTTCAGGAAGCAGCGGAGTACCACGGACTTACTATGATGGAGATAAACAAAAGCTGGGAAAGAGCCAGAGCCGGCGGTAAGCATTGCCTACTGGTCACGCTTGATGTAAAGAACGCGTTTAACTCTCTGGGGTGGAACAGCATTAGGAGGGTAGTATTGAAGTCCAAGATCACGGGAAATCTGAGGGGTATTATCTTCGACTACCTACAAGACAGAAGGATCACGTACCGCACCGAGGCAGAAGACGTTGTCCAACGTATTTACGGGGGGGTACCCCAGGGATTGGTCATGGGGCCGCTTTTGTGGAACCTTGTGTACGATGACCTCCTGCGGACCAAACTCCCCCATGGTACACAGATGGTGGGGTACGCTGATGACATAGCCCTTGTGTTTGTAAATAGGAATCTGGAGGATCTCCAAAGTCATCTCCAGAAGACAATGGAAACTATGTGTGCCTGGTTCAAGAAGGAGCACCTGGAACTCGCAAATGACAAGACCGAGGCCTTACTCCTTACGGGAAGGAAAGCCAAGGGTGGATTTACTTTGCGGATATGTGACAGGGACATGACAACCAAGGGACCGGTGAAATATTTGGAAGTACTTTTCGAGGGAAACCAGATGTTTAAGTCCCACACGAAGGCGGTTACCGAGAAAGCCTTGAAAAGAATCGGGGCGTTATCACGAATTATGCCGAACCAATTTGGTGGGGGCTACCTATGTAGGGTCCTACTACACAAAACTATTGAATCCATAGTGATGTATGGGGCCCCGGCCTGGGCCTCGGCGGTAAGAAACGATGGAAACGTAAGAATCCTACGAACGGTACAAAGAGCTGCTCTGTGTCGCGTGGTGAGGGCGTATCGCTCAACCTCGCTCGATGCACTAACAACACTTACGGGATGCATACCCTGGTGCCTCCTTCTAGAGGAAAGAGGCAGAATATATGAAAGGTTTCGGAAGAAACAGGATACGTCCGACCTACGGGAGTATAAAGCCCGGACACGCAAGGAGGAGAGAATGGCCACCCTTGAGAAGTGGCAGAGCGTATGGGAGTCAATAGCGAAAATAAGGCAATTGGAAAATCGGGAGCAGTAGTAGAATCACTTATGAAGCCCTACCTAGGAAAGGGCCATACTCTATTTGTAGATAATTGGTATTCGAGTCCAGCCTTGTTCAATTTATTATATAATAATTGTACAAATGCATGCGGTACCGTAAGAAAAAGGCGAAAAGGAATGCCAAAGATTGATGATAAACTAAGAAAAGGAGAGGCATCGTTCCGTTCATCTAAAAATATATTAGTTATAAAGTGGATGGACAAAAAGGAAGTATACATGCTTTCTAGCATGCATACGTCAGAATTTGCAACGATTTTTAGGCATGGAGGGAAAAAAATTGTTCAAAAACCTCTATGCGTAATAGATTACAATAATTCTATGGGTACCGTCGATAAAGCAGACATGGTGATAAGCACTGTAAATTCAACACGCAAATCACTGAAATGGTACCGCAAATTTTTTTTTCATTTGCTAGACATATGCGTGTGGAATGCGTATTGTCTATATAAACATAAAATGCAAAAACCCATATCTATGGCCAAGTTTCACTTGAAATTAATCCGGGAAATACTGGAAAAATATCATAAGAATATTAATTATCATCATCGAACAGTCAATAATAATCCATTGCGACTAATAGAACGACATTATCCTTCACTCTATGTACCAATAAGAAAAAACCGAACTAGAAGGTGCGTCGTTTGCACGGCAAACGACAAAAGACGCGAATCTAGATACGAGTGTAAAAATTGTAATGTAGGTCTCTGCGTCGATCCTTGTTTTAGAATTTACCATTCTGAATTAAATTACTAGGAATTATAATTTGATATCTAAATTGTACTACCCTAAATTGTATTTTTATTTATAATAATAGCAAAATTTGTAAATATGTAAATAACTGATTACTCATAAAATATACTCATTTTCATGTTTTTCATATAATATGACGAAACAGTTGTTACGTAGCTCTTAAAAAAGTGTTCATACAAGAGAATCCAAAAGTGGCGTTGAAAGACGTAAGTGCGAACATCGAAGACTACGGACGTGCGATGTGCACACTTCGCGGCCCGGTGCCCCGTTCAGTGGCGTCACTCCAGCGGAGCGGCCTGCCGTAACGAAAGGGTTAAAATACGTTTCCTCACAACCACCACATGCAGCTACAGAAATGAAGAGACTTAGATTGAGTACTTCGGAGAGTGAAAAACGACCGTTTACCAACGATGAAGCGTTAGCTTATTTTATTGATTGCAAATTAACTAAATACACGTACACAGTATCGCGAAATAGAACTTCAAATTTAGGACACAATATTTTTCCTTCTTACCATACATTACAAAAGTCTAAAAAAAGATGTTATCCGCCAATAGAAGACGTAACAATTACTGAAGTTAGCGCTTCGATAAATTTGCAAAGTTTATTAAATGTAACATCGCAACGTCTTTTGAGTGTCCAAAGGGACGTTATCGATCGATTTTCCGGTGATCATTTTACACTAATTAGTAAGTGGGGATGTGACGGAAGTTCTTCTGACAGTAAGTACAAGCAAAGATTTGATATTGAAAATCGCGACGATGAATTTTTATTTGTTTTTTCTTTCGTTCCGTTGAAATTGCATAAAATTAATAATGAGACACAAGTAGTGTGGTCCAATCCGAGGCCTTCTTCAATACGTCTTTGCAGGCCTATCAAATTTATGTTTAGTAAAGAAAATACAGAGCTCACAGTCAACGAGACTGACAAAATTTTAGCTGAAATTAATGCGTTACAACCTTCCGAAATAGAAATTAACAGTAAAACAATATTTATTCACCACAAACTTTTTTTAACCATGGTAGATGGTAAAGTATGTAGTGCCTTGACCGGGGTATCGACCCAAAATTGCTACATTTGTGGAGCTACTCCAAAAACTATGAACAACGAACCGGAACTTCCAATTAACTCAGTAGAGAATTAGAAATTC
The DNA here is from genome assembly GCA_963583965.1 of Nomada ferruginata. Classification (NCBI taxonomy): domain Eukaryota; kingdom Metazoa; phylum Arthropoda; class Insecta; order Hymenoptera; family Apidae; genus Nomada; species Nomada ferruginata. The sequence continues at coordinate 6,383,920 of OY757218.1, forward strand.
GGCCTGTCAACGTTGCATGCGTGGATAAAAATATTCGAATGTTTTTTACATATCAGTTACCGAATGAATTTAAAAAAGTGGTCCATACGGAAGGAGGCCGACAAAATAGAATAGCAAACAAGGAAAGCCGAGATTCAGCTAAAATTTAAAACACAAATGGGATTGCTCGTTGATAGACCAAAATCCGGAGGAAGTGGCTCCACAAATGATGGGAATACGGCTCGGCGAGTTTTCCGAAATTTTAAAACAAGTGCAGAAATTACTAATATTAATGAACAATCCCTAGTAGCACAAAATATTGAATACATATTTATCCAATATTAAAAAGAGATTGAATCTCTTTTTAATATTTAAATATACATACAATATGTATTCTACATTCAGGAAAAAATATTTTTTCTCGAATATGTATGAAATATTTAATAGATGTCACAGCAAAATATTTATTCACTAATGTAAAATAAATATTCATTGAATATTTGAAACAAAATATTTTTTTCTAAGAGAAAAATAAATATTCATTCAATATTTCAAACAGAATATTTTTTTCTAAGAGCAAAAAGAATATTCATTCAATATTAGAAATAAATATTTTTTCTCGAATATGTATGAAATATTTAATAGATGTCACAGCAAAATATTTATTCACTAATGTAAAATAAATATTCATTCAATATTTGAAACAGAATATTTTTTTCTAAGAGCAAAAAGAATATTCATTCAATATTAGAAATAAATATTTTTTCTCGAATATGTATGAAATATTTAATAGATGTCACAGCAAAATATTTATTCACTAATGTAAAATAAATATTCATTTTATATTAGAAAAAATTATTTGATTTATATTAGATATAAAATATTTGTTTGTACTCTCTTTTCAATATATCGATTGAAATATTGATTGGAATGTATGGATTGCGAATCATTGCGTGACGAAATAATAATTAACAATTGACCGGTTGCGTTCTTTAGCAACAAGGCAATAATTCATGATCGTGGAATGCCCCCGACGGCAATTTACAATGTGCTGTGAGACAGTGAAAATACACAAAAATAATATACACAGTTTGTTGAGAGGTACAACATGACAGAGGGTTTCGATTGAAACGGATTTATGACACGGTCAAGTTAATGCTGCTTTGGAGGAATATTTTTAACTTTTCAAACATCTGGTTGCCAGCCCTCAGAAGGCACCGGATTGCAATAGACGAATACAGTAATTTCTGGATAAGGGATCGCAGGTCGGGACCGGCCGCGCTCACTTAGACGGTAGGGATAACTTTGCCTTTTTAGAAATTTGGCACCGACATCGGCGGCCGCTGAAAGGGACAGAGAGTGAAAGAAAGGTCAGATACCTACGTTGTTCAACTTGGGTTGTTTATGACCGAAGCGACTTTTGACTTTTCCCGAATTGTTATTTTCGGGCACTAACCCGTTGAACAATTAACTGACGGAACAGATATGGTGTGCGAAAAGCATTTTTCCCTCCTCTTAAAAAAAAAAAAAAAAAATTAATGAGTAAGGGTTTTATTATGTAGACATATAAGTAAATATGATCCAAATTATCTCGTGTTTAGTCTCATTTTAATCACAACAGCTTCACGAATATTTTAATATAATTTTCATAGCGCAATACGTAACAATAAAAAAAATTCACGGTTGCATTAGTGTGGTCTCATAGATACGAAGCATTTAATTTATCCAGAAATTACTGTATGTACTTTCTTAATAGCCTCAGAATTTTCCGAGCTACTCGAAATCGACGAACTCCTCTGTTCCGTCCTAAAGCGTCCGTCCGAAGGGTCAGGCGCGCTACCGAAGGCCTGATGACCGACCGACCGGGAACGTCATAAACGACGTAGTCCGCGGCCAGGAATTACAAATAAGGTAATTTAAGGGATTAAGACACCCGAAGGAAGACGCATCTGACTACCAGGTGTTTTGCAGCCCTTGCACATCGCTAAGTCGCGATGTCTCCTACTCTAAACACATCTTCCTCCACCTCTATGGGTTTTCTGTCACACCCCATTACCAATAATATGCATTTTCCTAAGACCACACCTACATCCGAGCTTTCCTAAAAACCTTACACGAGCCCAGAAGACAGTACTGTTTACGCTACCGAGCACACCTCTACATTGAAGTATATTCAATTAACATCAGTGACACACTTTTGGTACGCAAGAACTTGCAGAGAAGGTAAGTACATATTTTTATCCCATGTTCTTAATATTTTTCTCGTAACACTCAATTTGCAGTTACACAGTTTGAAAGATGTGTGGGAAACGTTACAAAAAATATAAATTTATAAAAAAAGAAGTGGCTTCTATCCAGAATCGGAGTCGAGACACAATAGACGAAGCTAGAATTATGCCAACTAATTCTCAAGCAATTGCTAATCCTATGCCTGATTTCAATCTAAATCAATCCTTTAATCTTGAAATTGTAAATGAACAAAATACAGAAACAGGTCATAATACTGCAAATAATGAACCTAACAATTTAAAGAATTTGAAATTACTTAGCTTTTTAAAATCATGGTCCGTAGAAAATAATATTAATCACTCTCAATTGGGTAATTTATTAAAGGGTTTGAAGGATATTTTTCAAGAATATGAAATTCCACGCGATGCTCGCACTTTGTTAAAGACTAAACGAGCAACAAATATTGTGTCAGTCTTAAGCAAGAAGAAGACAGTGGCTCAGTACACATATTTTGGCATAAAAGAGAATCTAATTACTTTGTTACAAAATGAAAGTGTATTTACTGAGCTCAAAGAGACATTAACGTTTCCATTAATTTTTAATATCGATGGAATTCCAATTTCAAAAAGTTCGAACAATCAGTTTTGGCCCATTTTGTGCAAGCTAGTATTAAAAAATTGTACAGTGTCTCCTTTTCCGATAGCAATATATTATGGTAATGCCAAACCAAATTCCTTGGTTGATTACTTAACTGATTTCATAAACGAATTAAATGATATTTTAGAGCATGGATTATTTTACAGTAATACTTATTTTAAAGTAGATGTTATATGCTTTACGTGTGATGCACCTGCGAGAGCATTTTTAAAAAATATTAAAGGACACACAGGTCGCAGTAGCTGTGAAAGATGTACAGAAGAGGGTACATATTACAAAAAAAGAATTATTTATGAAAACCATAATGCTAGTGCTCGGACACATTTTGATTTTGAAAATTTTCGCGATATGGATCACCATCGAGACGATAAACGGACACCTCTATTAAATATAACGAAATTAGACATAATAAAACATTTTGCTTTAGATTATATGCATTTATGCTGTTTAGGAGTTATGAAAAAATTACTTGGTCATTGGTGTAAGATAGAGTTTACATTACAGCATAGAAACAAATTATCCAAAAGAATGGTTTTTGCTGCAAAATATTTACCTACTGAATTTAATCGCAAATCACGACCCATATCGGAATTACCTAGATACAAAGCTACGGAGTTTCGTTTATTTCTCTTGTATTTGGGGCCAGTTCTTTTAAAGGGAATTCTTCCAAATGAATATTACAAACATTTTTTATTATTTCACGCAGCTATTAGAGTTTTGCTACATAATAAATTACGTATGAACGTAGAGTGGCTAAACAAAGCTCAAGAAATGCTATTTTTATTTGTAAATAATTCTTCTGCTTTGTATGGCAGAGAATTTTGTATATATAATGTTCACAATTTAGTGCACATTACAGACGATGTGGAAAATTTAAAATATTCTTTGGAAGAATTAAGTTGCTTCCCTTTTGAAAATTACTTGGGGAAGCTAATAAGCATACTACGTAGATGGAATAATCCTTTGGCACAAATAACAAAAAGGTTATCGGAAAATGGAGCACCTACAATCAGGGAGAATATAAGCAAAATAATTGTTAAAGTACAAAATAATAAAAAAAGAATACAACTGCCTTATTTTAATTTAAAAGCTTATGGGTTTCGCGATTGTTATATTTTTGTAAAACATGATTATGTCCTGCAAATCACAGATATAATAGAAAATGAAATAATTGGTAAATTATCAACCAAATTAGAAACATTTTACACAAACCCTATGGATTCCAAAATAATAGGAATATTTAAATTTAATAATTTCACAAATCAAATTGTTTCATTTGGGCTAAATGAAATTGTGCATAAAGCATTTATACTTAAATGTCAAACATACTTTGTAGCATTTGAACTGCTCCATTTATGTAATTAATTAGTTATTATTTTATTATTAGTCATTAATTTATCAGTTATTATTATTAATTAGTATAGGATTAAAGGATAAAATTTTTAGATGGCATCCAAAAGAACATATAATAGAACACAAAAGCGATTTGCGATTCCGTGTGATTCCGATTCTGCGAGTGTAAGCTCAGAAATTCATCAAGCTACTACAGAAGCAGCAAGTAAGTAGAAAAAAATGGCACTTATGTTAAACCCTACTATAAACGTAAAAATTATAAATTAAATATAAACAAAATAATAAACGCAATAATAATAATAATATTTTATGTCATTGTACAGATATGGAAGCATTAAATCGTCAATTAATTGAAATAAAGTATGACATTAAACAATTGTCTAATAAATTTGAATCTATTGAAAGATTATTAAACAACGTATTAGTAACTGATAGAGATAATGCTGGAATCGTGAATGGCGAAAAGTCTTTTTTAGACCAATTGCCACTGGCATCAGTAACGGAGATAAATAATTTCGATATTATAATATCAGAAAGTCCTGAAAAATTTAATTTACTGGTTTGTATTTCTAAATATCCATACCGATAAAATCATGGTCGCAAAAACTTCTTTTAATTTTCATCAAATAAATAATGGCATACTTTTCAGGTACAATTACTATATTTAGTTGGCGGAGAAAGTAAGAAAAAAATAATATGCAATATGCTTCAGAAAGTAGTGACGAACGAAGCAGCGACGTACTATTCGGGACAGGGAAGAAAAAATAAATTCCCTTTCATCAAGTTAAAATTATATGATGCTATAACTGGTGAGTACTTAACTTTTTTCTTAGTTATAATACATAACTTATTTTATTTTTCATTTCACAGTAGCAACAAGAAGAAGGGAAGCGTCCATTACGGAGGTTGAGATGAAACTAATGACATCTTTGTTTTTGGCGACAGCAAAGTCAAGGATAAAATAATGTATTTAATAATGTATAAAATTTTATATTACTAAGCTAACGTGCTGTTTCTAAATTTATGTATAATAGAAGTATTTAGAAAAATATATGTGCATTCTCTTTTTTTGTTAATAATATACTATATTTCACTTTTAGTTAAAACATTATTTCTGTAATAAAATTGTGTCTTTGCTGAACCATTATATCATGTAACTGGTTAATTATATCATGTGTTACGAGCCGGGCTGTGTGGCAGCACGAGAGGCCGGCGAGGGGTATATTACCCAGGAATATGGTTATCAATTTGTTAGTTAAGGTGCGCGGACGAACCTGATGTGAGATCAGGTAGTCGCGGGAAATGTTAGTTGCCTCGTAACTCTAAATTATTATTTGATACAACTCGAGCGGTAAAGTTGTATCGGTGGGAACGTTGTTACCAATATGCAAGGATTGCGGGGTAAAGATAGGTTTAACGAATCTACTCGATTTATAAGTGAACGTATAAAGTTGTATTCTGAGTTTTCAGTATAAATACAAATGTTACTGTCGCGATGAGTTAATATATAAAGTGTGTAAGTTACCTAAGTATTTGCACGGTGTTGACGCACTGGCGATGCGGGGACTGAGAGCCGCTATTAGAATATGCCGAAAGAACTTCAACCGGACAAGCGGATTCTAACGGGTTAATCTGTGATTCGAGAGGTGCGCTAAGCCCAATCTCACTGGATATAACTGATTCTATACAAGCGTGACACGACGTGACTCTACGCGTGACTATGTTACTCTGAACCCGAAAGGGTAGAAACCAAAGGGTTTATATAGTCCCAAAATGCGCGGGAGCGCACTGGAACTTTCCATATAAGGAAATATAGGAATCGTCGTCGGGCCACGCCCGTCTTGGGTCATGATGCAGCTGACCGTGCTTGTACTAAGGTCCCCTTTATTTGTTTACATTAAACGGAAGAATTTTAGGGCGTTTTCCCCTCACAAATGCGAGCTCGAAAACGCGTTGAGAGCGACGTATGGAAAGTATTCTTCATACGTAACACATGTAACATGTTTTAGATCATTGGGGAAGTAGGTTGATCAGTAATTCATGAGTCCGAGTTCGAATCCGGTCGACACCAATAAAAATTTCTTAGGTTGGAAAATTGTTTAAGGGAGTAGTAAGTAGTGTACAATAAGGTACAATATTGAGGTGAACTCAAACAACGCGTACAACTTCGAATATTATAATTTTTTAACTTTTTTTTAGATTTAAAATATTTATTCAATATCATTTAAATATTTTTTTTACATGTTTTAAATATCTATCTTACATGTTTTAAATATCTACCTTACATTTTTTTAATATCTATTTTATATTTTCTGAATATTTAGCTTATATTTTTCAAATATCTATTTTATGTTCTATGAATATTTAGCTCATGTTTTCTAAATATTTATTTTATATTTCTTGTACATGTGTACAATATTCAGATCGAATATTCCTTCAATCTTAAAAAGTGTGGCTTAAAAAATATTTTTTCAATATTGGAAAAAAATATTTATCCAATATTTTTGTGATATTAGGGAAATATCTACCTTACATTTTTTTAATATCTATTTTATGTTTTCTGAATATTTAGCTTATATTTTTCAAATATCTATTTTATGTTCTATGAATATTTAGCTCATGTTTTCTAAATATTTATTTTATATTTCTTGTACATGTGTACAATATTCAGATCGAATATTTCTTCAATCTTAAAAAGTGTGGCTAAAAAAATATTTTTTCAATATTGGAAAAAAATATTTATCCAATATTTTTGTGCTACTAGGGATTACTACAAAAAAAATTTATACATATATTATCTGCCCTATCTTCCTGATACAATATTGAAATAGATAATTTTAAAGAAATTCTTAATGAATCAAAACAGTTATATTTGGATTTATATTCATGGTATTATATGCCTGCAACTGTGCATAAGATTCTCTTTCACAGTACAGACATAATTCAATCGTGTCTCTTGCCAATAGGTATGATGTCTGAAGAGGCTCAAGAGGCTCGCAATAAAGACATAAGAAGATTTCGGGTTGGCCACACTAGACAAAATTCGCGAATTGTTACAAATAGTGACTTATTGTCAATGTTAATAATAACATCGGATCCGGTTATAAATAGTTGCAGAACCATACCCAGCAAAGACAACACTTCTTTGCCTGAAGGGGTTTTAAAATTAATAAGGGAACCAGAACTTCCGTCCAACTCCACATATTCGTATAACGCAGATTCAACATCGATGGAAATATCCACTACGAGTGATGAATCTGATAATTTGTCTGATTTTTAAAGTGTACGTGTGTATAGTTATTGCACAGGGCAAGTATATTGAGATGTTTGCAAAAGTTAAGTATAATGTTTATAATTTATTACATAATAAAAAATTTATCTGTAAATTGTTATTACTCAATGTTATATAGGTTTATGCGAAGACCGGGACCTTCGGCCCCAACCTGCCTTGCCTACATCATACTTATTTTGGACTAATTACATTTTGTTTTTATATTCTGTATTAATTTAATTTTTATTTTATTAAGTGTTATTTATTATAAGTGATATCATAAGCAATATAACATATAACATATTGTATAATAACATATTGTAAATAAAAATTTATAAATTAATAATTATTTATTTAATGCATGTAATTTATTTTTTCACATTAAAAACACTAGAAAACCAGGTCCTAAGTTTGAAAATAAAATTTCATCGTATTTTGATCATCCCAAAACGAGTTATGAATTTTTTCCACCTAGATTGGGCGTTTGTCCCAGTGTGGGGCGCCCCGAAGAAGCCCCGTCCGGGGATGGCTCCCACCTACGCAGCGGTGGCACGTACCCTGCCCCCGACCCTAACAGATTCGGACTTCACGGAGGTCAGACGTCGTAAGAGGAGCAGGAAAAGGAGGGGGAGATCACCCCTCCCACCACCCTCGGGAAGCACGATGCAGAACCCAAGAGGACTCCCCCGGGCTAAGGGACCTCAGAGGGCAAAACCTTCTGAGGAACCTAAAAAGGGGAAGACACTACCCCCAAAACCTCTACGAAGAAGGCCTCCGAAGGTCAAGCCGGAGGCCATCCTTATCAAAGTGAAGGAGGGCACCTCCTACCTGGAGACAATGAAAGAGATATTAAGGAAGGGGAAATCCTGCCTCAGCGAATCGAGCGGGGTAAGGAAAACTCGCGAGGGACATGTTCTAATAGAACTGTCTAATGCAGCGAGGGCGCAAGCCGTAGCCGAGACGCTTGGCAAAGCTCTTGGTGAAGCAACGCCGCGCCGGTTGCCCCACTACAGGCGAGGTCGACGATCGAGATAAGAAACGTCGATCCCACGGCTGAAGCCGCAGAGATCCTAGAAGGGACCGCCCAAACTCTGGGCTTAGATCCCAAGGACCTCCACCTGAGGACACAAAGGATGACCCCGGCTGGCACTCAGACGGTTATTCTGGACTTGCCATCCGACGCCGTACCAAGGGACCTTGGATCCCGAAGGATCAGGATCGGGTTCACCCTGGTCACGGCGAAGGTGCTCCCGAAGGTTGTCAGATGCTTGAGGTGCCACGCCCAGGGACACGCGAGTATGACCTGCAAAGCTCTCCCTCAAGGCAAGGAGAGATGCAGGAAGCACTCAATGGAGCACTCAATTAAAGAATGCACCAACGAGCCGAAATGCACGCTTTGCGAGGCTCAAGGCCTTCAAGGAAATAGACTGCGACATGTGACCGCCTCACTAGGCTGCCCGCAGTACCAACAGGCCGCGCAGGCCCGACGCGGACCATCGATGCACAATGCCTAAATCAATGGTAATTCTACAAATTAACGCTTTGCGAGGCTCAAGGCCTTCAAGGAAATAGACTGCGACATGTGACCGCCTCACTAGGCTGCCAGCAGTACCAACAGGCCGCGCAGGCCCGACGCGGACCATCGATGCACAATGCCTAAATCAATGGTAATTCTACAAATTAATCTGAACAGATCCCGTCTCGCGCAAGAACTCATGGTGCAGCAAGCATCAGAATTGAATGCCGGTGCGGTGATCATTTCAGAACCACATAGACAAAGGAGGGAGTGGTGCCATGACTCCACCGGGGACGCAGCCGTGTGGATAACAGGCTTTAACGGTCACATGGCGCACCCCGTTAGCAACGCACCACTACCCGGCATAGCAGTAGGAATGCTCGAGGATACGATCCGCATAAGCGGCTACTGCTCCCCGAATGGAGAAATACCTAGATGACCTAGAGGAGACTCTGGGAAACTCCACCTCGTGGGGCAGTCGAATAATTCTTGCGGGCGACTTTAACGCCAAATCCCCGGCCTGGGGAGGACGCAAGAATGAACGGAGAGGCGCACTACTTCTGGCTATAACCATCCGAGCGCAACTCGTCCCTGTTCAACCCCGGGGGATGTTCACCTTTTGCAGAAACGGCGGGACATCCTTCCCCGATATTATCTCTGTGGACAGGATGACCTTGAGGGGCCTGCAGAAGAGCTAGGTTCTGGACGCCTACTCTGCCTCAGACCACCGATATGTCCTTCACACTTTCAAAGAATCGAGGCGTAGCCAAACCCAGGTGGCTTGGAGACCATTCTCTCTCAAAAGCGCGAAGCCAGAGGAAATCCTCGAGGCATACGACGTGCTGAGTAGAGAATCCTCGACTCGGAAATCAAAGAACCCCCTTTCGCAGGCCCCCCCACCTGACACCCACCCACAACCCTCTACGGTGAAAACCTGACGACTACGAACCTGGTCACTCAGATCACCTCGTCGCAGGAAGCCTGGAAAGCCTTCCAGAGATTCGCGACCAAGGTGATGCAAAGCAGAGAGTCCCAGGAGCGAGAGAGAGAAAAAAGGGGCGACCCCGCATACCCTCCCAGGAGGAGGAGGCGCCGCCCTTTCACCAGACCCCTGAGGATCAACAGGCCTCACCCTGTAACCAGGGTGTCCTGTCACATCTCAACCCATCTGATGCCGGCAACCTGGTGTTGCTTGATTATTCCCAACACGAAAGGAGCCGCTGCAGCAATGAGGATACTCCGTTGCGGAGCCCCCCCACACCCTTCGTAGTATTACGTAGTATAGGGCCAAGGGGGAGGCTGCGTATCCTATGCGATGGTGCGATAGAGGAGGGGTTTTTGGTGGGTAGTGGCCGCACAACATCTTAGGCAGCAGAGTCCCACATAACTCAGCGCAGGCTGGGTATGCATAAATGCATTTTCCCCCCTTCGAACAAGAGGAAAAAAAAAAATTATTTCCTGTGGTGTAACGCGATGGAATTTTCCACCATCGCGTTCTAGCCCCTGACGTCACGCACTACCCCGAGCGCCAGCCGCCGGGCCAGATAGCTGGCCCAAACACTCTACGCCCACTACGCACGCCACCCCCATTACGTCAACGGAGCGATCTCACTGGCAGTTCCACTCGAGCGAGCGAGTATAAAAGGACCCTGGAATTCCAGGAATGTCGGAGAGGAGATAGGACTAGCAACCTAGCCACTACAAGCTAGATCAAGTTCTTGAAGCGCGGTCAACGTTAGTCAACGGTGGCTAGTTCTTGACCCTACCATCCTTACCTTACCTACACCAACTCTGTAAACATTTTGTGGAAGAATAGTCAATTTGTCTACCTTAAATTCTGGAACCGTACGAAATAAAGCAACGAGAGTTTTAAAGAGGAACACTATAGTGTTGTTAAATACTCCGGAACACTCCAACATCCTACGATCCGGACACCTCTCCATAACATACCGTTACAGTGGTAAAATTACTAATTATACAGAATTTGGAAATTATTGTATTGATACTGCGAAGTTGTATGTATCACTATATGACTGGTATTACATGCCACCCACGGTACATAAAGTTTTAATCCATGGGCCTTCGGTGATAAAAAAACTGCGTTCTACCAATTGGATGTTCAACGGAAGAAGTCCTAGAATCCTGTCATAAGCTGTGTAAATTGTATAGCAGACCTTATAGTCAAAAAGTATCTAGGAAGAAAACGAATCGGAACATATTCCATAGATTATTGCTCCATTCTGATCCATATATCAGTCTTTCAGGAGCATTGCTTAAGAAGAAGAAAGATATTCCTCTAGATCTGCTCGGTATGATTGCGGATACCGAAGAATTAATATACAGGGTGTCTCTTAACTCCTGTCCTTCCCGGAAATGGGGGGTAGCTGGGGTGATTCTGAACAACTTTTTCCTTGACCGACATGTGGTTTGCAGCTTCATTTTTAAGTTATTAACGAAAAACACTGGCCAATGAGAGCGCCCACCGGGCGGCCGATGGCGCGCGCTCAGGCACGAACCTATCAGCTGTCACGATGGGGGGGCATCGAGGGTACCGACGGAAGCGTGCGGCAAATGTTACATCGTCTTAATTAAGAATAATGTGGAATAATTCGTTTATACTTATGAAACTAATAAGTCGTTTAATAACCGTGTTCGATACGTTTATTCATTATCCGAAAGGAATAAACTGTTTTATTAATTATGAAAAAAATATTTTATTTAACAGCACGTTTTTAGGTGGATAAATTATGTTTCAAGAAAAACGATTTGCAGAACTAATGTTAGAAAAAGCTGGTTAAACTTACCCATTCGTCTACGAATTAATCTGGTAAACATTGTGCGAATCCTGACCTAGGCAACGCTCAACAGCTGTCACCGGCCGGGTCGGTGAACTCACTACACTCACGGTGAATTCACTTCAAGATCACTTCACTTCACGGTCACTATCACTTGCCACTGTGAAATCCCTACGGTGAAAACCTGACGACTACGAACCTGGTCACTCAGATCACCTCGTCGCAGGAAGCCTGGAAAGCCTTCCAGAGATTCGCGACCAAGGTGATGCAAAGCAGAGAGTCCCAGGAGCGAGAGAGAGAAAAAAGGGGCGACCCCGCATACCCTCCCAGGAGGAGGAGGCGCCGCCCTTTCACCAGACCCCTGAGGATCAACAGGCCTCACCCTGTAACCAGGGTGTCCTGTCACATCTCAACCCATCTGATGCCGGCAACCTGGTGTTGCTTGATTATTCCCAACACGAAAGGAGCCGCTGCAGCAATGAGGATACTCCGTTGCGGAGCCCCCCCACACCCTTCGTAGTATTACGTAGTATAGGGCCAAGGGGGAGGCTGCGTATCCTATGCGATGGTGCGATAGAGGAGGGGTTTTTGGTGGGTAGTGGCCGCACAACATCTTAGGCAGCAGAGTCCCACATAACTCAGCGCAGGCTGGGTATGCATAAATGCATTTTCCCCCCTTCGAACAAGAGGAAAAAAAAAAATTATTTCCTGTGGTGTAACGCGATGGAATTTTCCACCATCGCGTTCTAGCCCCTGACGTCACGCACTACCCCGAGCGCCAGCCGCCGGGCCAGATAGCTGGCCCAAACACTCTACGCCCACTACGCACGCCACCCCCATTACGTCAACGGAGCGATCTCACTGGCAGTTCCACTCGAGCGAGCGAGTATAAAAGGACCCTGGAATTCCAGGAATGTCGGAGAGGAGATAGGACTAGCAACCTAGCCACTACAAGCTAGATCAAGTTCTTGAAGCGCGGTCAACGTTAGTCAACGGTGGCTAGTTCTTGACCCTACCATCCTTACCTTACCTACACCAACTCTGTAAACATTTTGTGGAAGAATAGTCAATTTGTCTACCTTAAATTCTGGAACCGTACGAAATAAAGCAACGAGAGTTTTAAAGAGGAACACTATAGTGTTGTTAAATACTCCGGAACACTCCAACATCCTACGATCCGGACACCTCTCCATAACATACCGTTACAGTGGTAAAATTACTAATTATACAGAATTTGGAAATTATTGTATTGATACTGCGAAGTTGTATGTATCACTATATGACTGGTATTACATGCCACCCACGGTACATAAAGTTTTAATCCATGGGCCTTCGGTGATAAAAAAACTGCGTTCTACCAATTGGATGTTCAACGGAAGAAGTCCTAGAATCCTGTCATAAGCTGTGTAAATTGTATAGCAGACCTTATAGTCAAAAAGTATCTAGGAAGAAAACGAATCGGAACATATTCCATAGATTATTGCTCCATTCTGATCCATATATCAGTCTTTCAGGAGCATTGCTTAAGAAGAAGAAAGATATTCCTCTAGATCTGCTCGGTATGATTGCGGATACCGAAGAATTAATATACAGGGTGTCTCTTAACTCCTGTCCTTCCCGGAAATGGGGGGTAGCTGGGGTGATTCTGAACAACTTTTTCCTTGACCGACATGTGGTTTGCAGCTTCATTTTTAAGTTATTAACGAAAAACACTGGCCAATGAGAGCGCCCACCGGGCGGCCGATGGCGCGCGCTCAGGCACGAACCTATCAGCTGTCACGATGGGGGGGCATCGAGGGTACCGACGGAAGCGTGCGGCAAATGTTACATCGTCTTAATTAAGAATAATGTGGAATAATTCGTTTATACTTATGAAACTAATAAGTCGTTTAATAACCGTGTTCGATACGTGTATTCATTATCCGAAAGGAATAAACTGTTTTATTAATTATGAAAAAAATATTTTATTTAACAGCACGTTTTTAGGTGGATAAATTATGTTTCAAGAAAAACGATTTGCAGAACTAATGTTAGAAAAAGCTGGTTAAACTTACCCATTCGTCTACGAATTAATCTGGTAAACATTGTGCGAATCCTGACCTAGGCAACGCTCAACAGCTGTCACCGGCCGGGTCGGTGAACTCACTACACTCACGGTGAATTCACTTCAAGATCACTTCACTTCACGGTCACTATCACTTGCCACTGTGAAATGTGGGAATATTTGAAACCGATTTATTTTTCTTACGTTTAAACATTTCGTAATAGTTTGCGTTTTTACGATTCATGTTGTCCGTTCGGCTAGCAGAACGACTCTGCCAGCTGAAACGTAGCACTCGCTTCCACGCGCACATGCACATGTTCTTTAATGGGGATAACATTGTAGTGCCGACGCTCACACTGCGACGCACACTACGCAGGGGCCGATGCTGCCCTGTGTGATCGGTATCTGCCGCCGATTTCCACTAAATTTGGAGACAGTGTGTGTGCGTGCACGTGTGGAAGCGAGTGCGAACGTTTCAGCTGGCAGAGTCGTTCTGCTAACCGAACGAGAAACGTGAATCGTACAACCGCAGAATATTACTAAATGTTTAAACGTAGGAAGAATAAATTGTTTTTAACTATACCCAAATTTCACAGTAGCAAGTGCAAGTGACCGTGAAGTGAAGTTATCGTGAAGTGAAGTGATCATGCAAGGATACTAACCCAGCCGTAACATCAGCTGTTGAACGTTGCCTCGGTCAGGATTCGCATACGTTAAGCAAGTTAATTCGTGGACGAATGGGTAAGTTTAACTAGCTTTTTCTAACATTAGTTGTGCAAATCGTTTTTCTGAAAACATAATTTATCCACCTGAAAACGTGCTGTTAAAAAGATATTTTTTTCATAAGTAATAAAAAAGTTTATTCCCTTCGGATAATGAATGAACGTATCGGACACTGTTCTTAAACGACTTATTAGTTTATTTGTTATTCATGAATAACAAATTATTCCATATTATTCTTAATTATGACGATGTAACATTTTCCGCACGCTTCCGTTGGTACCCTCCATGCCGCCCCATCGCGACAGCTGATAGGTTCGAGCCTGAGCGCGCGCAATCGGCCGCCCGGTGGGCGCTCTCATTGGCCAGTGTTTTTCGTTAATAACTTAAAAATGAAGCTGCAAACCACATGTTGGTCAAGGAAAAAGTAGTTCAGAATCAATCCAGCTACCCCCCATTTCCGGGAAGGACAGGAGTTAAGAGACACCCTGTATAATTATGTAAATACAGTGGATACGAATAACCTATCCGACTCTGATGACTCGGAATAAGAATGTAGATAAAGGCAATAATTAGTACATGAACAAAACAGTACTATTTATTTCAAACAACACTTATAATCTATAGATCCCTTTTTTATTCTCGACAATACAGTTGAACTACGTGACCTACTAAACACAAAAAGTTTTCAAAATAATTAACTTCAACAAAGTTTTGAAATTAACGTCGTCACATTAAATTAGACATTATAATTATATAATTTTAGTCAAAAATCGGAAAATAGTCGATTGTTACAAAACTAACTTAAAAGCAACGTTTATACCACTGATATTAGATCGTCCATTATGAATTTTCCATTTTTGACAATATATTTGAATTCAGCAACCCCGAAAACATAAGAATACCAATTTTTATGAAAACCGTGTGAAATTACGAATTGTGGCCAGCTTTTTGAGAAATGGCACCACTGTGCGCCGCCGAGCTTGCTTGCCGCTAATTGTAAGACTTATGGACCGGGTCCAATATATTCTATACCACGATTGTAGGAACCGAATAAAAATGAAGGGGGTCATCGTGAATCGAACCCGAGACCTTCGTATTACTAGGCACTGATCAGTCCATATACGCCGTGGACGCACTTTTACGTGCAGAAAAATAGAAATGGGTCTCACACCAAATCTCGTTACCAAAAACTGACGTCACGGGTGTCAGTAACAGAACTACGTAACAAGTTTGGACCCGCCTTTAGGCTTGACTGTTCTTATGTTCCTCTTAAGTTCGTTGATAGAGGCACCCGATCCCACACAATACTTTACAATTTAGTACATTCTAGACCAATTCTGTATTATTCTTGCAATAGAAAAACAGAGAAACTATGCGTAGCTAATTCTTAACCCTGTAAGCGGTTAAGACATATTTAAGCTGATAATTACCCCCGCAATAGAGGTAGTAAAGAAGAGGTACTAACAAAACATATTTGACACAGATATTTTTTAGTGCCTACCCTGGATTATGTAGAGCGACAAAATGAAAAGATACTATAGAACATAATTGTAAGAGGTTAATAGTTTCTTCTCAATACATTCTTCTTACCCTCCCCAAAAAGGCGGTTAGTGTTGCGGATTCACCATTAGGGAGGGCGCTCGTTAGCTTCGCGCCTAGCGCTGTTCCGTGGCGTCAAGCGCGAGCGTTCTCCCCCACTTATCTCTTCTCGCTCCTTGCCCCGCGCATCGGTATAAATACCGTTGCGCGGGCATACAAATCGTCGGTTATAGTAATATTCAATAAGAGATAAGAGGTTTTAAGAGAGATTTGCGATTTCGGGTTCAAACGATTTACAACCGTTTAAACTGTTGATAAAGATAAGGAGCTAAAAGGTCGTGCGGAGAAACTGTTCACTTTATACATTATTAGTTACTAGTACTTATTTATTTCTGCGTTTTATTGTACATTACTTGTTCTTGTGCGGTGACTGTAAAATATATGTGATTCGTGCTACTTGTGAATTGTGCCTTTTTATAAATAAACCGAATCCGTTGACTAAATTAACATCTTAAGCAGCTATCCGAAACATTGGTCCTTCGAGCCGGATAGCTTAACGGACGGAATAGTTAAAGGGGATTAAATTTCAACTAATTAATCCAGTTAAGCTAATTACATTACCGGCTACAGTGCGCGAAAAACGGTCGCCGCAAGACAATAATAACCGGGGTCGAACACGGTCGAACACGGTACGAATTACTTTCTACATTTTTTTTGGTAACTCGACCTCGCCTTCAAACTAAGTACGGTTACTTGTTGTTAACGTTCAAATTACCATGGAGAAATACGTTAACAAGCAACTTTCGCTTTACCAGCGAATTTCCAACACCGTGACAAATATGAAAAAGCTTGGAGCCGCTAAGATCACGGATGGAGTAGTAACGTCGCGGCTCGAACTACTGGAGAAAAATTGGACCACCTTCACCGAGGGTCACGACCAGCTATTAGACATTGTGACCCCCGAGTACGCTACTTGGCCATATTTTGTCACGGATCACCTTGCTTTGTGTGAAGAAGCGTATCTGGTTAACAAGGCCGCATTACTGGACCTCCGCAAACCGCTGGAGCAGCCGCCGACCGCTCCGATCGCCAACCCTCCGCAGCGTTCGCTTCCACGAATCGACGTGCCCCGGTTTTCCGGGGACTACAGGGAGTGGGCAAGTTATCGTGACCTGTTCACGTCACTCGTCATAGACAATAAGCAACTCTCCGCGGTGGAAAAATTCCACCATCTAAAAATAAGTTTGTCTGGCGAGCCCGCTCAATTAATCCAAAATATACGCCTCACAGAGGCCAACTTCGCTGGAGCGTGGAAGATTATCGCGGCGCGATATGAGAACCTGCGGATCTTGATACAATCGCATCTCACGGCTCTTTCCTCATTGCCGTCCATGAGGAAGGAGTCGGCAAGCTGCCTGAAACCTCTTCTGAACGGCACGCTGGGCGCCGTTCAGTCACTGGAAGCTCTTGGCCGGCCAGTCGAGCACTGGGATGACTGGTTGGTCTTCGGGCTTGTGCAAAAGTTGGACTCGAAGACAAGATTGGCGTGGGAGTCTTCAATCGGTGCCACTACGGATCCGCCTTCGTTCGAACAATTACAGCTGTTCCTCACAGGACACCTGCGTGCCTTGGAAGCAGTCGAAGAAGCTGTCTCGGATGCTGCAGTTTCGCCTTCCTCCGGGTCATCTCTAAAAAATAATACAAGATCAGCAAAATTCAAGACGCACACCGCATCGGTCACCGAAGAAAGACGTGCGAAGTGCCCGCTGTGCTTCAGCCAACACTTCGTATTGTTCTGTGCTAAGTTCAAAGGGATGTCCCCGCTCGAGAGGAAGAAATTAGCCGCGGACAAAAACTTGTGCTTCAACTGCTTCGGAAGTCACCATTCTAGTTCGTGCAAATCCACAAAGCGCTGCCAACTGTGCGTAGGTAAGCACCATACAATGTTACATGTAAAATCGGAGCAGGAATCTTCGCGACAGGTCTCTCCACAAGGTTGCGTGGAGGACTCAAGGACCTCGCACTGTGCGCGAGCCTCCTGGTCGAATACTCAATCTAGTTCGGTCATTTTTCTTGCGACCGCGAAAATTCTGGTAAGGTCAAGTCGGGGCGAGAAAACTGCTGTGAGAGCCTTGATTGACCCCTGTTCCGAAGTCTCACTCGTCTCCGAGAGGTTGGTGCAAACCATGAAGCTCGAACGAAGTTCCGCGCGGTTTCCAATACTCGGTGTAGGCTCGACGGGAGCTTACACGAGGGGAAGTGTGACGCTCACATTCTCCTCTACTCGTGAACTTTCGAAGCCCCTTTCCACTACGGCTTACGTGCTGCCGCGACTGTCTTCTTATTCCCCCACTCGAACCTCTAACGCTTCGCTGTCTCTCGCTCACTTGCGGGATTTGGAATTAGCCGATCCCGACTTTCACTCGGCAGAGAGAGTGGACATTATTTTAGGAGCTGATGTTTACTCGGAAATAATTCTTGAAGGCCTCCGGAAGGGTCCTCCCAACAGTCCGGTGGCTCAATGTACTTCTCTTGGTCGGATTCTCACTGGGCATTGCAACTCCACTTCATACTCGAACCCTTCACGACGTGAAGCGGCTACTTTGCAATGCGTTACTCGCGATACAGATTTATCTGAATCACTACAACGCTTCTGGGTACTGGAGGAGGTAGCCAATCCTCCCCGTACATTTACTTCGGCGGAGAGTGAGTGCGAACAGCACTTCTGCTCCACACACTCCCGCGACACCACTGGACGATATCAGGTGCGTCTTCCCTTCGCTTCTTCTCCGGCCCAATTGGGCAACTCGCTTGACACCGCATCGGTGTTACTACACAAACTCGAAGCGCGATTGAAGGGTAAGCCGGCACTGAAATCCTTATACGATTCCTTTTTGGAAGAATATCTTCAATTGGGGCACATGGAACCCGTTCCAGCGGATTCCAAATCTTCTCGGGCGGCATACTACTTGCCGCATCACGGCGTGCTGCGCGATGCTAGCACAACCACGCGACTTAGGGTTGTTTTTAATGCTTCTCAGAAAACAAGGTCCGGTGTATCACTTAACAACTTGCTTCATACTGGCCCTAATCTACTACCGGAAATATTTACCATTTTGCTACGATGGCGAAAACATGCCGTAGTTTTCTCGGCCGACGTCCAAAAGATGTATCGGCAAATCCGACTTGCTCCAGAGGATTGTGATTTTCAACGCATTCTATGGCGGCAATATCCTGGAGAAGCTCCACGTCACTTTCGACTGCTTACAGTCACCTATGGGATGTCCTGCGCCCCGTACCTCGCTGTTCGCACAGTGCAGCAGCTGTGCAAGGACGAACAGCATGTTTTTCCTTTGGCTGCCGCGTGTGCATCCAATGACGTCTATGTTGATGACGTCATATCTGGAGCAGATTCCATCTCGAAGGCTCTTGCTTTACAACGAGAGCTGTTACTGTTGTTCAAGGCGGGCGGTTTCACCTTGCACAAATGGACGTCCAATAAAAGGGAATTACTGGAAGCACTTCCTTCCGACGCTCGTAAGGAAAACCCTGAGCTTGCCTGCAATCTCGATAACGTTTCCACTCTTCTCGGCCTTCGTTGGCACTCGGCACAGGATACGTTTCACTTCTCGTTTGAGCCACGCAAAAGGGAATCACCGGTAACGAAACGTATGGTTTTTAGGGAAGTGGCGAGTCTCTACGACCCACTAGGGTTTCTCGCTCCAGTGATTATTACTGCCAAAATCTTCATGCAGTCATTATGGCTGCTAAAACTTTCATGGGATGAACCGCTCCCCCCTTCACAAGCACACTTTTGGCAGAATTACTATGAGCAACTACGCCCACTTTCCTCCTTGAGAATTCCTCGTTGGTTATTCAACCGTACTGACAATAACAGGTTAGAGCTTCATGGTTTTGCTGACGCTTCAGAGAGAGCATACGCTGCTGTTATTTACTTGCGCTCCTCTCACTCAAATGCAATGCCTTTTGTTTCACTCGTTGCTTCAAAAACGCGAGTCGCTCCTTTGAAGCAGGTTTCTGTGCCTCGGCTTGAACTTTGCGCTGCATCACTTCTAACACGATTGACTCTCGGTGTTAGAAACAACTTGAATTTGGAAAATTGCTCCATTAATTTATGGTCGGATTCCACGGTGGTGCTGAGTTGGCTGCAAGGTCACTCCTCGAGATGGAAGACGTTCGTGGCAAACCGGGTGTCCGATATTCAAACGTCACTTCCAGACGCCTCGTGGCGACACATAAAATCTTCTTTAAACCCCGCTGACGTGGCATCTCGAGGGATGGCAAGCCACGCACTGCGTGACCATTCGCTTTGGTGGAAGGGTCCTCCCTTCCTTTCCTTGAGGTCATATGATTATGATCATCACTCGGTTCATAATTTTACTACGGACCAGGAGGTTCGCACCACGAGAATGACCTGTCTCACAACCACTACTAACTGCTCGTTTTTTGAGAATCTTGCCGGCAAGCATTCAACACTCGATAGATTACTGCGCACGGTTGGCTGGTGCTTCCGATTTTGCCGAACAGCGAGGGACAGAAACACAAACGCGCAAGTATCGCATCGTCTTTCGGTAAATGAAATAAATAACGCTTTACTTGCCTGTCTCCGATGCTTCCAAAGGGCAACCTTCACCACGGAACTGAAAATACTGCAAGATGGCGGCCAGATTACTCGTGGACCGACATCCAGGCTGGCGCCATTCATGGATGGCGATGGCGTGCTGAGGGTGGGGGGTCGTTTGAAGCACTCTCTTCTCGATGAATGGCAAAAGCATCCTGCGATACTTCCTGCCAAGGCACACTTTACGACGCTCGTCATCCGGGAGGCACACCTCCGGGTACTTCACGGCGGAACTCAGCTAACATTGGCAACTCTACGCCGAAAATACTGGATATTGGCGGGACGTCGCGCGGTGCGCCGCGTGATTGCTGCGTGTACAGTCTGTTGTCGCTGGCGCGCCCAAGCGGCGCATCAGCGAATGGGTAATCTCCCCTCTCCCCGCGCGCAGCCCTCTCGCCCATTTACACACACTGGAGTTGACTATGCTGGGCCCTTTGCTACAAAACTGGCTGCCGGTAGAGGTCACGCACCAAGAAAATCGTATGTCGCTGTTTTCGTCTGTTTAGCGACCAGGGCCGTGCACCTCGAGCTTGTCTCCGACGCTTCCACCGCTGCCTTTCTCGCCGCTTTCCGGCGTTTCATCTCTCGACGGGGGAGCTGCACAACAATTTATAGCGACCAGGGGACGAACTTCGTCGGCGCCAGCAAGGAGCTACGAAAGCTGTTCCAAGCAGCACTGCTGGACTGGAAGGATGTCGCTTTCCAACTCTCGCGAGAGGGGACATCGTGGCGTTTCAACCCTCCAGGAGCTCCTCATTTCGGCGGCGTATGGGAGGCTGCCGTCAAATCGCTTAAATTCCACTTGCGCCGAGTCGCGGGCGGTACCCCGTTAACATTCGAGGAAACTGCGACCCTGCTTACACAGATAGAGGCCTGCCTCAATTCGCGACCGATAGCTGCTCTTACAGACGATCCGGATTCTATCGACGCGCTCACTCCGGCACATTTTTTGATCGGCGCTCCTTTGAAATCCTTACCCGAACCGTCCCTATCCACCGTGAAAATCTCTCCATTGCGACGGTGGCACCTGATTCAACAGATGCGGGACCACTTTTGGGCAAGATGGTCGTCCGAGTACTTGCACCAGCTGCAGGCGCGCAGCAAATGGCGGACGACGCAGCCGAATTTGGAAATTGGGGACTTGTGCCTCATCAAAAACGAACTGACGCCCCCGTCTCAGTGGCCACTCGGACGGATCGCCGCCACCTTCAAGGGCGACGATCAACAGGTGCGCGTCGTTTCGGTCAAGACTGCGACGACTACGTTGACGAGGCCGATCACGAAAATCTGCTTGCTTCCTCCAGCCACGGAGGAAGATTAGCCTCGCATCACTTTCCTTTCTTCTTCCCTTCCTGTCTTCTGTGTTGCTATTCGACCTTTACACTTCACTCACAGACCTTTCGACGTTAAACATGCGACTTCACGGAACCTTGGCGATTCTTTGTTTTCAATTGCGCCATGCAACGCATGCCGCGGCGGGCGGAATGTTGCGGATTCACCATTAGGGAGGGCGCTCGTTAGCTTCGCGCCTAGCGCTGTTCCGTGGCGTCAAGCGCGAGCGTTCTCCCCCACTTATCTCTTCTCGCTCCTTGCCCCGCGCATCGGTATAAATACCGTTGCGCGGGCATACAAATCGTCGGTTATAGTAATATTCAATAAGAGATAAGAGGTTTTAAGAGAGATTTGCGATTTCGGGTTCAAACGATTTACAACCGTTTAAACTGTTGATAAAGATAAGGAGCTAAAAGGTCGTGCGGAGAAACTGTTCACTTTATACATTATTAGTTACTAGTACTTATTTATTTCTGCGTTTTATTGTACATTACTTGTTCTTGTGCGGTGACTGTAAAATATATGTGATTCGTGCTACTTGTGAATTGTGCCTTTTTATAAATAAACCGAATCCGTTGACTAAATTAACATCTTAAGCAGCTATCCGAAACAGTTAGCAATTTGCAGAAGGGAAAAACCTTCAACGTGCCTAAAACGGTTTTGACGGAAATCGTTTTATTGCAACAGTTAATTACAGTGGGTGCGGCTACACCTTAAAACATGTTTATTAGCCATTAAACGTTTTCCCTAAATGTCCAATCAGCTTGCATAAAAACGCTTTCGAGACGACGTTAAACAAAACGCACGACAAGGAAGTCAGTCTTCATTTGACAGTAAATCTTAGAACATCATCCAAGCAGAACACATATATTTGAAAGTAATCAAGTGTTGTGTTATACGTGTTAATCGTGTTGTGTACATCGTGCTAATATTAATTTTATAACCGGACAGTGCACTAACGTGACTACCGTGTTCCAAAATGAGCCCAGGTAAACTATTGTGTACAATTTAAATTTTTTTATGCATGAAGTTATAGCAGTTAAGGAATCAATACTTTATTTTTTGCAGTTACTATGCAAAGGATGGAATTTTTTGATCTTTGGCTGAGCTTGCAGAATGAAACTGGGTTTGAAAAATTATGTGAAATTTTTTATTTAAAATTGATTGCGTTCATGTATCGGACGCAATCATTCACAAAATAAGGGTTAATATCTCCAGAGTAGTAAGCCGACTGAAAGATCGTTGGGAGAAAAGTGGACGACAACGCGAATATTTTTCAAATAGATTTGGAGATTGGAATGAAGGGGAAGAATTTGTTCTATTTGATGACCGAGTATCAAGTCCTACCGATGACCGCCAAGTCCCAAGTGCAACATCAAGGTCTGCAGAACGACCAAGGAAGTATATTGAACAATCATCGTCTAGAATTAAAAAAAGGAAAGTAGCAAATCTTTTAAATGAAAATTCTCTTCAAGAAATAACTTTTGCTGCAGAAGTAGCTCTACGCTCACAGGGGTAAAGAAGTGCTGCCAAAGTTGTCAATAATGCAGCGTGTGTTACACAAGAGATACATAAATTTAAAAAAATAGTTATACATCAAAGATCAATGACACCTGATGGGGCTTTAGCATTATACAATATTGATTGCAAAAGTACCATGTTTTCTTCCAAGCTTAATAGAAAAAAAGGTTTAACTTTGGGGCATAAAATTTATCCTTCATATCATACTGTATTAAAAGAGGAACGCGCTTGTGCTACCACATAAAAACACCTTAACCACTCAAGGTGTATCGAATTATAAGTTACGAGGTTACATTTACTAACAATCCTGTGGCTCCAGTTCTGAAATAAGCTCTAGTTCGTCCACGAACTCTAACCATCCTGTGGCTCCCATTTCTTCAATATGCTCTGGTTCGTCCACGCATTTTCCTATCAGACGGTTCACCCGTGAACTAACAAAATTCACAAATAACCGATCCTCGGTTCCGCAGCCGTGCCCCTTTTGCCCTCGGCTCGTAACAACGAACACCCAAAGAGTTCAGTGCCATTTGGTACCGAAGCCTTTTTGAGCAAGCGAGCGCACAATTTCATTTATCTTGTAATATCGTTGAAGTGATTGTATTAAACAATGCCGGATAGGAAAATTACGAGATATATGCTACACAATCTGGTGATGAAGCACTCAGATAAGTCAGTAGAATACAAAAGGTAGCACGTACTAAGTTTTTTAGTACAAACTTTTTTGATCGAAGAAGATGAAATTGCAAGGGAGGAACTAAAAAAATTCATCAAGAACACCTTTTTCGGCATCTATTTCAAGCGTTAGAATTTGTGTTATAGATCAAATTCTTATTTTTCAACAAAACACAGTGAATGGCTCTCTAAAGAGAGTATATTTCCCAGTTCCTTATCAAGAGGTCAATCATCGAACAACAGGTAAATCGCCGGAAAAAAGGTTTGGACCATCGAAAAGGTTTGGAGAGTGTTGTGCGACTGTGAAACGAAGAAAAACGGAGGAACTTCGACAATCTCACTCTTCGGCAGAACTGATTTGCGCAACTGCAATGGAGCTTCGAGAAGACGGAGACAAATCAAGGGCAAAGTTATTAACAAAATGTATTGCGTCTTCACCTACCAGATCTTCCAGATCTTCCACGCATTTTCCTATCAGACAGTTCGTCCGTTTAACTAACAAAATTCACTAATAACACTGTTCAACACGGGTCTGATTTTGTAACCTTCAATATGCGTTTCTTATAGACTTTAATGTGCTGAATACGAATCTGCAATCCGTTCTTCTCCAGAACGTACCATTTTTGAAAAAATCAATTTTGAAAAAAATCGCAAATTTTCAACTTTGGAAGTGTTTTGTACTTTTGCGGTAATAGTTATTCATATGCGCTTGGTGCCAAATGATTCTTTGAAGTTTCACGAATAAAATGGTATATGTTGTTATTAGACTATAAACATTTAGATGTGTTTAAATAATAATCAAAGTGAAAGGGACACCGAAAATATACCCATTTTGGCTGATATCTTTCAGTTTATTTCAAAAACTAAGGGTCCAGGAGAAAATCTAACTATTCCACGCGACAGAGCAGACCTTTCTGCAAAGGAAAGCATCAACAAAAGTTATAAAATCATTTTTGTATTCGATATACAAGCGAAATAGTTTGGTAAAACACGCGACGGCAACAGTGACACTCAGCAGAAGACTGCGCGTTTAGTGATTCCGCTACGCTGAGCGATGAGCGGGGAGCCGCCGTCATAGAGCACAACTGTCGCCGCCACGTGTTTTGCCAAACTTTTTCGCTTGTATATCGAATACAAAAATGATTTTGTAACTTCCGTTGATGCTTTCCTTTGGAGAAAGGTCTGCTCTATCGCGTGGCATAGTTAGATTTTCCCCTGGACCTTAACTTTTTGAAATAAATTGAAAGATATCAGCCAAAATGGGTGTATTTTCGCTGTCCTTTTCACTTCGATCATTATTTAAACACATTTAAATGTTTACAGTCTAATAACAATGTATATCATTTTATTCGTGAAACTTCAGAGAATCATTTGGTACCAAGCGCAACTGAATAACTATTACCGCAAAAGTACAAAACATTTCCAAACTTGATTTGTTCAAAAATGGTACGTTCTGGAGAAAAACGGATTCCAGATTCGTATTCAGCACATCAAGGTCTATAAGAAACACATATTGAAGGTCACAAAATAAAAAAAAAGTTGAAATTTGTCGAACAGTGTAACCGATCCTCGGCTCCGCAGCCGTGCCCCTTCGCCCTCGGCTCGTAACAAATACAAATATAATCAACGGACAAATCGGATTAAAATTAATTTGCAAATGGGGTTGCGATGGAAGTGCGGGACATAGCGAATGTAAACAAAACTTTACATCTAGCCACAGTAATGACGAAGTTTTATTTTTAATTTCTTTCGTACCGATAAAATTGATTAGCGACACAAACGTAGTTTGGGAAAATACAGCACCATCGTCTACTCAGATATTGCCGGCCCTTAAAATTTTAACAGGAAAAATTCAAAATCAAATGGATAATATACACGGTACAAAATTGCTAATTGATGAAAAGGAAGTAGTGATAAATTATTAATTCTTTTTAAAAATGGTAGATGGCAAGGTGTGTAATGTCCTTACTGAAACAGCTGCCTCAATTTGTGGAGCAACTCCAACATCAATGAATGATGAGCCTGTCCAAGAAGCAATAAATATTAAACATTACCGTTTTGGTTTATTGACGCTTCATTTATGGATCCGCAATTTCGAATGCTTACTACATATTAGTTACCGTTTAAATCTCAAAGAGTGGCAAATTAGAGACGTAAAAGAAGAGGCAGATTTAAAAGAAAGGAAAATTATGACACAACGAAAATTCAGACAAGAATTAGGTTTAATTATTGATAACCTAAGCCATGTTATGGAACGAGTAATGATGGCAATACGGCTCGTCAATTCAATAAGTTTTCGCAAAAAAGTGCCGAAATTACGGGCACAACTCGGCCGACACGTACAGACGTGTTGGTATGCACGTGCGTTAACCATTGATTTCGCCCGACACACAGTGGAGTACAAATCGCCTCTCAAAGGCAAAACTATTTTCTGTTATACAATTAGGGTATATCTTTGTTGACTTGCCTGGGGAAAACAATAAATAAAATTGATTGCTTAAATCCATTTATAAATAAATTATGAATAATATTGGGCAAAATGAGAGATGCTCATGTTCAAGTACAGCATTTAATGCAATTATTTAATACAAATCTTTCAAAACCATTTAACAAATACATGTTTATTGATTTGGTAGCGTCAGCGTATTTCTTAAAGGAAGGAATAGGATCGGGTGGCGGAGTGCTACGCACTTTGTGGATAATTTATGATGGGGACGCAGTCCTGCGTGTGGTCGGAAAATGATTTGGGAATACACAATCGGGGCGACAAACGGTGGCTGGCGACTACTCTGGGTCTTCCAAGTATCGGGTGTCGAGGGATTGTTTATTAGAAAGAAGGGAGAGAGAGTTTAAAAATGGCAAGCGGCTTGACGCCGTATTGCTAAAGAATAGGGACTCTGTTCCTGGAGGATCTGGTCACGGAGTGGCGAAGGCTGTGCCTTTTGGTAAGAGGACTGTGTTGAACCCCTCAGCCCTTACCCCAGAACCTCAAGCGAATTAGCATTCATTTAGTAAATATAAGAAACTTATAGATATAATCATATTATATCTGACAGATTTTTATAAATATGAATTTATTTCAACTTATATTTCTAGCAGATTGTAACAATTTCAGATTCTATGTTCATTCATTTTAATTTTAAAACTTAATTGAAAAAAAGGATGGTGTGCAGGTAAATTTGATTTTTAGGAAGGAGGTAATTTATGGTCCGGAAGTTCGTGACGTTGCACAAGGTGTATTTTCCCGATTTACGTGGGAAAACGCGATTTTAAAAATTTGTTCTAAGCTGTAAAACATTTGTTACCTAAGATAGGTGAATAAAAAAGGATCAATGCACTGCTTTTGTCATTTGTGCACTTATATGATCCTGGGCTTTGTCTAAATTAACGACTTTTACACTAAACGTTTCGCAGTTAAATACTCTTCGAAACAACTCATTTGTTTATGACCATTTTTAAGTTTTAAAGCAGGTATGTAAATTTTCGATATAAGCTACACCCTCTGGACCGAACTTTCGCTTATAGCGAACTCTTTCTACATTTCTTTATCTTTGCCAACTGCGCAGACGTAGAAAAGGCCAGCGGGTGAAAAGAAAAGAAGTGGCAAAACAAATGTAGCGTCTAGCGTGCAATTTTCTATTTGTAACCGAATGTAGCTTTTTGTAAATCCACAATTAAATGAAAAAAGTGATGTGGAAAAAACACGTGTTTCCCGCCCCACTAAACTTTTTTATTTCTAACGTCTTTTGCATTAAATTTGCTTGAACATATTGTTGAGATTTTTCAGATTAAAATTAGACCAAACATGATATAAGTTGAATCATATTACTTTATTTAACTTGTAGTCTTCTCATGTGCGTGTGCGTGTGGAAGCGAGTGCAAACGTTCAAGCTGGCCAAGCCATTCTGCTAAACGACTCTGCTTCGTTTTCAAATACATATCCCCACACTTGAAATGATCTTGAAGTGAAGTTATCGTGAAGTGAAGTGATCGTGCAGTGATCAGCTGTTGAACGTTGCCTAGGTCAGGATTCGCACACAGTCACAAACCAAGGTGTAAGGCAACGTGCCGAGGGTTGAATGGCCGCAGTGACTCAAATTCATGCGGTCGCTAACGTTCCCTGCAGAGCACCGGGGCCACCTCTGCAGTACATTAGTCCCCTTGCCCGGATAGAAGGTTCTGCCCGGGTCGACCTAGTACTTCCTCAAAGCTATCAATATGGGAAACAAATAAATTAAATATGGACGGGACTATTATACACGACTTTGGCAATTGACACGGAAATGATATTCTCCCAATTTTTTATATGAAATGTCTGATCGGAAAGAAAAAGTTTACGGTGCAGGGGATGGATACCCCAGTACCGGTCCGAGGGGTTGTGGGCAAGCGCCCCCCCCCCCCAGATCGTTAACCGACGACCGTATAACAGACGAGCATCGAAGTAAAGAGGACTTCGTGATGGAGAAAGGGGGGTAGGCGGAGGACCGACAACGTACTCCGCGTACACCTCCTCCTCACACCACGGCGGAGCCCGAATCGGAATCGGATGAGAGATCGACGACACAATCAGTCGTCTCTCTCTCCACTCGACATGGGGGTACACCAACCCTCTTGGACACCGACACGGAGGAGGAAGTTGCACGTCGGCGCATGGAAATAACTCCAGGCAGGACAACCCCCTACACCGGGGCGAAGAGGGTCATGGAAGAAACCTTCCACACCCCGATCGGGAAGTACCCCCTGGAATACGTAACGGCGCATCACAGGAGCACATCAGGCGGGTCTGTGGTCCAAAAACCCACCCCGATAACAAGACTTCCTTGGGAGATGGCACCCCCCCCCCCCCAGGCACCCCCAATCCGAATGGGAGGAATAGGGACCCCAAGCCCATTCCTCCCCAGGACGAGATTAAAGAGGAGTCCACAACACCTTACGGAGACGCCTCCCGCACAAATGCCCAACGCGAAGGAGAAGGAACGGTCGGTGGAGTCGAAAGACATACAGACTGTGACCCCTTCGCGCACAGCAAAGAGGTGCTCTCCTAATACCGTGAGCCCTAAGGGGGCCAATCTACAGCCAGAAGAACCCGTGGTCCCCCGAAGGGAACTATGGGCGATACTGGCGGAGATAGAGACGCTGAGGGGGAGGGCCGAGTCCTCCTCCAAGGCATTCATGGAGTATGCGGCTACAACGAAGAACGTTAAAGCCGCGATGAGAGAGAAGAGCGTCCAAGTTGTAGCCGCTCTTGCTAACATGAAGCTCAAAATCATGGTGACCAGGAGAATCCCCACCGGGACAGTCCCATCTCCTCCCAAACCAACCGTGAAGCCCCCCTCCCCACCCTCCCACGGAAACTCCGACGGAATTCCAGACTGAGTCTGATTTCAAGGAGGTCCGACAAAGGCGGAAGAATAGAAGGAGGAGAGGGAAAACGCCTTCACCCCCCCCCCCTGCGGAGGGGCGGACAAGGCCCAAACCCCCGGAGAACCCAATGTGGAACTCAAAAGGGGGCAGGCGCCCACAAAACCCTCACGAAGACTTCGAAGAAGGCCTGCGAAGGTCAAACCGGAGGCCCTCCTCGTCAAAAATGCCAAGGCGCAGAGGGTAGTCGAAACGCTAAGCGAAGCGCTCGGGGAAACCACCCCGGTTGCCTCTCTGCAGGCCAGATCGACATTAGAAATTCGGAATGTCGATCCCACGGCAGAGACAGCAGAAATCCTGGAAGGAACAGCCCAAACCCTGGGCCTGGACCCCAAGGAGCTTCATATGAGAACACAGAGGATGACACCGGCCGGAACTCAGACGGTCATCCTCGAAGTGCCGTCTGAGGCCCTTCTGAAGGACCTTGGATCCCGGAGGTTCAGGATCGGGTTCACGATGGTCACGGCGAAGATACTCCCGAAGGTTGTCAGGTGCTTTAGATGCCACGCCCTGGGACACGCAAATATGGCCTGCAAAGCTCTCCCCCAAGGTAAGGAGAGATCAATGGCTCAATGGAGCACTCCATTAAGGAATACACCAACGAGCCCAAATGCACAATCTGCGAGGCTCAAGGCCTTCAAGGAAATAGACTGCGACATGTGGCCGCCTCACTAGGCTGCCCGCAGTATCAAAAGGCCGCGCAGGCCCGACGCGGACCATCGATGCACAATTCCTAAATCAATGGTGATTCTGCAAATTAATTTGAATAGATCCCGCCTCACGCAGGAACTCATGGTGCAGCAAGCATCGGAGTTGAATGCCGACGCGGTGATCATTTCAGAGCCACATAGGCAAAGGAGGGAGAGGTGCAATGACTCCACCGGGGACGCAGCCGTGTGGGTAACAGGCTTCAACGGTCACACTACCCGCTATAGCAGTAGCAATGCTCGAGGATACGATCCTCATAAGCGGCTACTGCTCCCCGAACATCACACAGCCCGATGTGGAGAAATGCCTAGATGATCTCTAGGAGACTCTGGGAAACTCCACCTCATGGGACAGGCGAATAATTCTTGGGAGAGGCGCACTACTTTTTTCTGGTGTTTTTAACTTTACTACGTTTGAACATTCAAACATTTTCTCGGTGTTGTTAGGCACAGGTGTTGCTCCATGCAGCTTCCTGAATATTGCTCGTACATTTTTCTATGGCAAGCTCTAGATCTGGTGTTTTTAGCGGTACATTGCATGAGACTGTTTCATAGAGCGTTACTTTAAATTTTGCCCAGTCTGTTCTACTATTAGAGAAGGTAGGAGGTTTTGCTTTTGTAATTATTTTTGAATGCACTGTAAGAATAAGTGGTGAGTGATCGGAGGAGTGGTAAAAACTGTGCTTAATTTGAATGTATTATTTGGCTATACCTTTGATGATACAGAAATCGATTAAATCAGGTTTTTTCCTTGGAACCGTGGGTCAATATGTGGGTTCCCCTGTTGACAGTAGGTACGCGTTAGCTTCCTGCGTTGCCAGGTATAGCTGTCGACCTCTGGGCGTGGAATTTGATGACCGAGAACACCAACACGGGTGCTTTGCATTGTAGTCTCCACCAGCAATAAATCTCAGATCTAGAGTTTTAAGGAATTCAGTGTACTGTTCTCTCGTTATCTTATGTTCAGGCGGACTGTAAATTGCCGACAGTACAGGGGTATCATGCCAATTCCCCACCACTACGTTAGTTGCTTGTATATGGTGTTTGGAGTATTTATTGGTCTCGTGATGTCTAATTGTGTCTTTGATTATTATAGCTGTTCCTCCGTGAGTAGAGCCATCTGGATGTTGTGTGTTATAAATTATATACCTTGGGAGATATGAGCATGATATCTATTTTGTTATTAAGTAGAAATGAATGTAGTTCCTGGCCTTTACTTACCAATACATTAGCGTTCCAAATTCCGATTTTATACGATTTATTGGCCATTATTTCATTTTGGAGATCATCTTGTTTACTAAATTAATAACTGTGTTTATACTTGACATTAGCTGCAGCATCATATTTTCTGAATTGTTTATGGGATGATGCTCCTGAATTTTGTGGTCCCTGTTCGGTGAGGATTGGTAGAAGGGAATTGGTTGCTGTATTGGTTGCTGCTGCATGCGTTTTATTTTTGTTTACGAAGTTTATTTAAGATTAAGTGCTGTTTGTGGAGAGATGCTTGAGATATGATACGTACCCCGTTCTCTAAGTTTCGGAAATGCTTATTCTATTAATTTTTTGCGCATAATGCAACCCTTATAGATCGCAGGATGGTTACCTGAGCAGGTACAGCATTTTACCTCTTGATTTCTGCTCTTCCAATTGCAGTTTGATGTAAGATGTTTACCAGCAAATTTGACATATTGTGGAGACCGATTGCAATAGTTTTTTGTATGGCCATACGATTGACACCGCATACATTGTGGAATGTCTCTTTTTATGTGGCTGTTCTATGTATATTTACAACCGTATGCAGCAACCGCTTAATGCCACATATATCAGCGTTATATTCCTGTTGTTTTATTTCTACGAAAAATAGAGGAATTGGGATTTTCTTTCGGTTGCTTGTCATATTTGTTATATGCAGTACGTTATGACCATATTGTTCCACTTCTGCCTTTATTTCATTTATATGTATCTGTTGTTGGATGCAGTCCTCTGATTACTACTTTAAAGTTTTTTAGTTGCTTGTGCTGATACGTATACAACTAAGTTCTTCTTTTCTCCAATTCAGTAGTAATTATCAAATATTTGTGAGTATTCTTTGGTTGTATTTTTAGTTGTTTGTTGCTCAATACTTTGAGTGTGTATTGTTCTTTCACTATTTGGTCCAGCAGTACCTTTAGTGGACTTATATGTATATTCCACTCCACAAACAAAGATTGGCGGCGATTTCGGTGCGTTTATGCTTTTCTCTGTTGATTTGTTTTCATCAACATCTATATCTGTGGTGACGTTTTCGGTCACGCTGATATCGGTAAGTGTGGCAAATTTATTACTGGTAGTAGGGTTGTTCAACCAATAGTTCGTGTTACTAGCTTGGCTTTTTAATGTGATTACATTTCGTAAATCATTCCACGGACGTCTTTTTCGGTACGGTCCGACTCACAGTGGCCACAAATCCCGAAAACGTGGACAAAATTATTGTAGCGTGATTTGAACAGTTAAGGTAATAGTGTAGTAGGTCGTCAAATTCGTATTGATGTCAGGTATCACATTCTATTATCAAAAATATATAATAACATATAAAAATCGAAGGTGACCTTTAATTTGTTGTTAACAAAAATATTTTGTACAATTTTTATATTGATATTTGTAGAAGGCTGAATACTGATTAAGTTTTGTCTGTGTTACGTATGAATAATATTCTCCTTCGCTGCGCTCGCACGCGTCGTTCGATCTTGCGTAGGAACGGAAGACGCCTAAAGATTCATCTCGATACCACACGACGGTTACCCCTTTTAGTATCGACCAACTGCATCGCGACCGATTGGGTGCATTCGTGACCTGACGAAGACTGTGTGCCCTTACCATATATGGAGGCTTCTAACGAACCCCTCCATACATTTCGGGACTATATAAACCCTCCGTTTCTAATCATCTTCGGTTCATAACTACACAGCTACGCGCATAGTCACGTCGCGTTACGCTTGTACAGAGTCGGTTGCATTCAATAAGAATTGGGCTTACGGCACCATTCAGATAAAGTTAACCCGTTAGAATCCGCATAGTCCGGTTGAAGTTCTTTCGGCATACTTGTAACCGTTCTCAGACCCCGCATCGCCGGTGCGTCAACACAGTGCAGCTTAGGTAATAATTCACACACTATTTAACTATATCGCGACAATTGCACTTGTACAAACAACTGGTTGCAATATAAACTTATAAACTGTTCACCATTAAATCGAGTAGATTCGTTGAAACCTATCTTTACTCCGTAATCCTTTATATTAGTAGTAACGTCCCACAGATACAACTTAACCGCTCGAGTTGTATCGATTATTTATTTACGAGTCAAACTAACTTTTCCTGCGACTCCCTGATTTCGCATCAGGTTCGTTCGCACGCCTTATCCAAAACAAGGTAACTACTCCAACCTAGTGGCTCCCCGATTTCGCATCGGGTTCGTCCACGAAACCTAACCCATCCTACAGCTCCCTGGTTTCGCACCAGGTTCGTCTGTATCCTACGGCTCCCTGATTTCGCATCAGGTTCGTCCGTACGTTTAACAAACCTCCGAACAGCTCCCCGGTTTCGCACCGGGTTCGTCTGTGAATAAACCAACCTCCTGCAGCTCCCCGGTTTCGCACCGGGTTCGTCTGCGCACTCTTTCCTAGTGGCTCCCCGATTCCGCATCGGGTTCGTCCACGACGTTTCACCCTCCTGCGGCTCCCTGGTTTCGCACCAGGTTCGTCCGCGCTTGATTCTATTCCTGAGGCTCCCCGATTTCGCATCGGGTTCGTCCTCGCATACATCAATGCCAGCGGCTCCCTGATTTCGCATCAGGTTCGTCCGTGCACCTTACTAATAAATTCTCAACCATATTCCTTGGGTAATATAAACATCGCCGGTCTAGGCGTTGCCCACAGCCCTGGCTCGTAACATCTGCAACATTTTTTTGTCAAATCATTTTTATTACTCCATACCGAAGACCATTTTCTCAAATTACGAATATAATTGAAAAATTGAAAAAACCAAATGGTTCATTTCAATTTTTGGAATAATTCGTAGTAATTGTGAGTCTTGGTGTGTTTATGAATAAAGAGTAGGTACATCTCTTATCTAAATACGTTTATTACAAAAATTGAAAA
Source organism: Nomada ferruginata (assembly GCA_963583965.1). Lineage (NCBI taxonomy): Eukaryota > Metazoa > Arthropoda > Insecta > Hymenoptera > Apidae > Nomada > Nomada ferruginata. Next base: position 6,418,457 of record OY757218.1, read on the forward strand.
ACTGTGTATAAGGTAAAGTAAGATACGGAAAATGGCGGCACAGGTAAATCTACAAATATTTGCAGCTAAGTTTTGCTTACATTGCAAGATATCAGTACAAACTAAAAGTCTAAAAAAAATTTGGCGGGATATTGCAGGATATACAACTTTTTGCCTACATGAAAACAATTTACTCATCATACATTATACCTTATTTTGTACAATACACTTACTGATTTACACATTTAATGGTTATCAATTTTTAAAATACAACTACTATAAAAGATTGTACTTACTTCCACAAACAACATCCATTTTGCAGAATTTAAATTACTTTATGCTAAAACAAGTTATACGCTTTACACTGAACGATGCACACTTACGCTCACCTTCACGACAAATGCTTCACTAAAAAGACTGATGTTTGCATTGCAACTGCCTGTCAGGTGTAAAAATGAGACGCTTTTATCTTACACCACACCATAGGGACATCAATCAAGTACTCTAGGCAACGTTTAAAATGACCATACGAAAAAATTCATTTTTGGCGTTTTGACCACGTTTTCGGGCTTTGGGCCCACTGTGCGACTGACCATTTGTAATTTTCTACGTCATGAGTTTCCTGAGTATTATTTGACTGAGTTGGGATAACAGCTGATAGCATTGTTCGTTGTGAGATGCGTCCCTGTGTTGCCGGGACAGGTGTGCTCGTGAGGGACTGATCTACGTGTTTATCGTTATGTCGTGACAGTAGCGAATGTATATGCTGTAGTGTTTGTGTTATGGCACTACTTTGTGGCGACTCGGTTATCGAGTAGCGATCATTTCGCGTAGTGGTGTATTGATTCGTATTGGCCATACTGGCCAAGCGGCCAGCTAAACTTTACACACACTTGGATTATATGTTAATTAGTGCACTTTGTTGTGATATTGAATTACTTATTTCACTGTGCCTAACCACTCTGTGGTTAAACGTATACTATTAATACAGTTTATCAACACAATAGACAACGAGCAAGTGAACCGCACTCGTTGAGCGCTGATTTGGAACTGATATTTATGGATGAAGAAATAATTGAAACGATCATTCTGTACACGAATAAGAAGGCAATGGACAGTATGCCACACAATAAGAAGTGGAAGCCAGTGGATCGCACAGAAATAGATGCATTTTTCGGCCTTCTGTTACTCATTGGGCGATTCAGAGAATCACGCGAATGTAAACATGCTCTCTGGAAGAGCAACAAAGGATTGTCGCGACAATTTTATGCCACAGTAATGTCACGCGATTGTTTTAGAAATATTTTGAGGTTCATCCGTTTTGATAATCCCGTGACACGTGAAGAAAGGAAGGCAGTAGATAAATTGGCGCCACTGCGAGTTGTGACTAATATTTTGGTCACAAATTGCCAAGTTGCTTATAACTCAACAGATGTGGGATGCGTGGATGAGCAGCTAGTCAAGTTTCGCGGCCGTTGGTCTTTCAAGGTATACATGCCAAGCAAACCGTGCAAGTATGCTATACAAATTTGGAGTCTTTGCGATTCCAAAACTTTCTACTGCTGCAACATGGACGTGTACCTGGGCAAACGTGGAAACACTCCAGAAAAAAACAAGGGCAACGTGTCGTGAAACAGATGACAGATATCTGGAAGAATTTTAGTAGATGCGCCACAACGGATAAGTTTGTTACGGACCTTACATTGGCGGAATGATTAGAAGACAACATATTTCCAGTCGAAACAGTGCCGAAAAATAGATGGACATCCCTAAGACACTCGTAGAGCCAGAAAACCGCAACCAATATAAGTCTACATTTCTATTTATCGGTAAATTGACATTAGTTTCTTATGGCCCAAAACCTCGTAAATGTGTAGTATTATTATCAAGTTTACATCATGGATACAATATAGCAACAGTTTCTGAAAATTTAAAACCTGGAATCATAAAATATTACAATAGTACAAAAAGTGGGGTGGATGTATTGGACAAATTAGTGAGGGAATATTCGACTAATTGTAAGAGCTGTAGCCGTCGCTCGCCATTAGCATTATTTATGCATTATTTAGATATAGCGGCATATAATGAATTTGTTATATGGCAAATTAAATATCCAACATGGGAGATCACAAAAAATGCACATTCAAGGAGAAAATCATTCCTAGAAATTTTAGGGAAAAGCTTGACCAAAGCAAATATAGAAAGACGGGCTTGTTACGTATGAATAACATTCTATTACGCTGTGCTCGCACGTGCCGTTTGATCTTGGGTAAGAAGGGAAGACGCCCAAGGATTTCGCTCACTATCATACGAATAATAGGGCCTTTGATATCAACTGGCTGCATCATGACAAGTACACGCGTGATCCGACGAAGACTCTGTGATCTTACCATATATGGAGGCCTCTAATGAGTCCCCTCCATACATTTTGGCACTATATAAACCCTTCGTTTTTTATCATCTTCGGTTCATAACTACACAGTTACGCGCATAGTCACGTCACATTCCGCTTGTACAGAGTCGGTTGCATTCAGTAAGAATTGTGCTTAGGGCACCATTCAGATCAAGCCGTTAGAATCCGCATAGTCCGGTGGAAGTTCTTTCAGTATACTTTGTAACCGTTCTCAGACCCCGCATCGCCAGTGCGTCAACACCGTGCACCTCAGGTAATAATTCTCACACTATTTAATTATATCGCAACAATTACACTTGTACAAACAACTGGTTGCAATATAAACTTATAAACAGTTCACCATTAAATCCAGTAGATTCGTTAAAACCTATCTTTACTCCGTAATCCTTTATATTAGTAGCAACGTACCCACAGATACAACTTAACCGCTCGAGTTGTATCAAATATTAATTTACGAGTCAAACTAACATTTCCTGCGACTCCCCGATTTCGCATCAGGTTCGTTCGCACGTCTTATCCAAAACAAGGTAGCTACTCCAACCCAGTGGCTCCCCGATTTCGCATCGGGTTCGTCCACGAAACCTAACCCATCCTATAGCTCCCTGGTTTCGCACCAGGTTCGTCTGTATCCTACGACTCCCTGATTTCGCATCAGGTTCGTCCGTGCACCTAACTAACAAATTCTCAACCATATTCCTTGGGTAATATCAACATCGCCGGCCTAGGCGTTGCCCACAGCCCCGGCTCGTAACAATTTTGTGTGGAAAATGTTTTGCAATATTGTTAGTTATTAAAATTGTTTTTGTTCACATGAATTGAACATAAAATTTTGCTCTAGAAACAATCTTCCAATCGTTTGTTGATTTGCACATAGCTGTGTATTGAGAATTGCAAAGGGTTCCGTTAGGTAAGGTTTATGACGCGGACGAAACTAACTTTATTATTGCGGGGTACATTTCAGGGCTTCGACCATCTGGCTACAGGGTTCAGATGGTAAGGATTTTTATAAAAGAACACATTCCTGACTTTTTACGGTAAACAGCAAACAGTTCTGGTGCAAGTGCGACATGGGTAAACCAGAAGGGCTGGTCATTTCCTAGCTGGCTCTGGTCTATGTCGTCTTAGCAATCACCGGGAAGGCCATAACCTACCATAAACCGTCCCTCCAGCACAATAGCGGATCCATGTTCGAATGAATGAATGAAACGTGAACATGTGCGATGCAGAAGAAGCAGGCCGTGCAGAGGTGCAGTTCCACGGCCGCTGTCGGAGGGTTAAAAAAGAGAGGCGAATCCAATATAAAAGCAGAAATGGACCTGTGGTCCCCTTCCATCGCGCTAAAGGTGCAAGGGAGGTAACGAGCCCTTAAAAGCTACGAATCTGCGCATTTTTCAATCAAGCAATCAATGGGATAACTTGCGGGACTGTTTCCGGAGGTTCTTAAAAAAGAAGCGCAGTACAACGAGCGGACAAGCCGCATGTAAAAATAAGAAATGGAAGTATGACGACGAAATGTTATTTTTGTTGCCATACTTCCAGGAAAGGGAGACGGTCACAAACATCCCATCTGAGGATGCATCAAATGAAAATGTACAAGACGTAGAAGAAGTACGAGAGGAAGGCCAGGGTGAGCCGGACAATTCTATTGGCGAGACACCCACTTCAGTCAGAACTGCATCGTCAATACCATCAGCATCCTCACTACTCATGGAGTATGTTTTAAATAATAATAATACGCCTGCCAATGAAGATCCGGACGAGACGGATCTATTCTACAAAAGCATGGCTTTAAGTGTCAAAAAACTGACGCCGTACAATCAAATCATAATAAGAAACCGAATGGCGGACTTATTATCCCAATTTCAATTAGAGGAATTGGCACGAATGCAGAATCAGGACTCCTCGTAAGTGCCGAGGCCAAGGCCGGATAGTAGGGGAAGTAGCGAATAACTTGTTGTGTCTAGTTCATATGTAATAATAATTCCTAATTATATTTTTTGTATGAATAAAATGATTTACCTGAAACATACGGCAAGCCTTTCTCTTGGACTTATAGCCTCCTTGAAAGTAGTATTCTTCTTCTTTATGGATTTCTCTATTTTCCCCAAAAGAACATTGAAATCGTGTATAGGCATCCTGAAGTATTTGGAGAACTTCGTGTCGTGGTCCATTAATTGTTTAAATAATGTCCAATATTCGCCCCCAATTTTTCTCTTTTATAATACTGGATGAACAGAAAAACGTCGTTTTATTGTTCTCCTCTTCCTCTTCATCTAACAATAACGCTATGATAGCTAGTGTTTTTAAAGAGAAACGTAAAACCATTTTTACACAATACTTTTCCACTCTACGCTATGCGAAAAAAATTATGCGAGTGTCGCCTGTCGTTGCCGGACGAGAACTGTTTCTACCATCGGGGTAGAAACACTGCTTAGTTTCGACTGAAATGGACCGTGCCCGATAGTATAACCACTTTTCGGTCATGACGGACGGATCGGCGCCGCGCCGGTTGTCTCTGAAGTGATAGTATAAGTAGGCCTTTACCCGTGTCTACCCCCTTAACCAGAGCAGGAAATAGCCTGCTCTGGCTCCTCTCCAGGAGAAAGCGATATAACAATAAATTAACGGTCGCGAGGTGCGCGAACTCCCACTCTCTTTGGTTCACGCGAACCTTCCGTGCGAATCACAATAACCATCCGTATTCAATAGCGAAAGCAATTAAGTAAAGCGAGACAAAAGGCTATCTTAGTACATAATTTATGTGGGATCGGGCGCCTCCATCAAAGAACATATAAGAGGATCATAAGAACAACGTTGCCCAAGAAGGGGCCGCACAGTGGTCCGGATCGAGAAAGTTCGTGCCATTTTTATATAACTTTTGAACCGTAAAAGATATTGATACGAAATTTTGAATCAACAATCTACTAATGGTAGGTTACATATAAGTTAAAAAAAAAACAAAAAAAATTATTTTAACAATATTTTGTTTTTAATATTATTACATTACCCACTTGTACTATATAGAATATAGAACAAGTTTTCCAAAGAATTTCTTATCTCCTCGGAGATATGAGCATAGATGCGAACCGTACGTGTACGTGAAGCGTACGGCCTGACTGAACGTTGGCAACTTTGAACCATAATAATTTGTAAAGTGGTTCCTAGGGGGAAACGGTTCTTGTGCCATTTTGTAGGGCAAAGTATGCTGAAAAGAATGCAATTTGTCCGATTGTGGGATCTGGTGGGACTTTTAAGATATCCCTTGTCAATTGTGAAGAATATTGTAAATTTTCATTAGTTCATTAAACATGATAATTATATTAAATCAGGAACAATATTTCTTAACGCAAAGTGTGATTCTTATCAGAAAAGTATGCCGAACATTTAAAAAAAAAACGAAGTGAATATATTAAACAGGATCGTCAGGGCATCGCATTAAAGAGAAGCAATTTTTATCGTGAAAAATACTGTTTTTAAAATGTTCAACTTTCAGTGTTTATTACAACTAAAATATTTATTAAATTGGACTAATCTTTCCATTTCCGAGGTCCATGGACATTTAGGAAGCAAAGTTCGTTGATTAGATATCGATACGAGAAACTTGGTTTTTTGGCCAAATGGCACGAACTTTCTCGATCCGGACCACTGTGGGCCGTGGCGTATATGGACTGATCAGTGCCTAGTAATACGAAGGTCTCGGGTTCGATTCCCGATGACTCCCCTTCATTTTTCTAAAGTTCCTACATTTATATTCATTTTCAATTATTGTTATAAGCGTGTTGTGTCGAGTCGAAAATTAAACGTTTTGGTTTTCTAGTGTCGTGCGTAGTTCATCGTCCAGCATCGTCGTGTACCCGTACTTTTATCTTTATAAATAGTTACTCTCAGTTCAAAGAGTATTAAGTGTGCATGAGTGCTAATTGCGCTATGGTAGGCAAAGATAGTGTGCATCGGCGAAATGCACATGGCCTATCTCAGCCGATCACGTACTTGGACTATTCTAACTAAGATCCTCCAGGAACAGAGTCCCTATTCTGTAGCAATACGGCGTCAAGCCGCTTGCCATTTTTAAACTCTCTCTTTCTTCTTTCTAATAAACAATCCCTCGACACCCGGTAGTTGGAAGACCCAGAGTAGTCGCCAGCCATCTGTCGCCCCGATTGTCTATTCCCAAAACATTCTCCGACCACACGCAGGACTGCGTCCCCATGATAAATTATCCACAGGGTGCGTAGTACTTTGCCACCCGATCCTATTCATTCCTTCAAAAATACGCTACCGCTACATGTACATATGACTACTACTGCTACTACAGTACATATAATACTGCGTTCCTCTTTAGAATAATTCCGAGATCCAAAAGGTATGTGTTTGGAGCTGAGCACTTGTGATGACCGTGTAAACAACGATGAATTTTAAGCTCGAAATTTTTCGAATCACGCGAATATATTCGAAAAGATCTTTAAGTTTCAAGTTACATACTCGGAAATATTAGAATTGCTCGAGTTACTCAACTATTCATCTACGAATTTTCCTACGTATCGTGCGTCCGATACGCATGTTTAAACCAAGCATATTGGAAAAGATTTTTGAATCTGGGCGAAACGTAAACGTATGCCACTTCTTGATTTTCTGGGATCAACTGATTTAACTGATTGGGGCAGTGCCAGACCACGAATCGAGTAGTAGCATGCTTTTGCGGCCAGTATTGGGCAGATATACTTGGCTAAACCAAGTTCTGAAATGTTCTGACTTGAAGGATGTCCAGAAAAAAACGAAGTTTGTTAGGTTAAAAATTTTTTTGATAGGAAAAGTTATACTAAGATCCACTTATTATAAGATAATTAAACGTCCTATGCAGAAAGCAGTTATTGAACAAACATTATATATAAAATTGTGTTGGATGTTGAATGGAAAGTATCGACGACGATACTGCATCTCTTGAATTATCATGATGTATATATGTATACCCTGGTTTGATCTGCAAAAATAAATAAGTTTAATGAAAATTACTTTTTGAGTTCATACCATTTGAATGTAAAAACTGATCCCTGAAGAATCCATTATTATTGTCTCCTATTTCAGAAATATTTTCTTGCAGTGGCAGTGATCCCTTCCGATTACAGTTACATAGTTGTCATGGAACCTGTGATAAAAAGATAGAACGATTTGTAATCAATATGTATGCAATAAAAATGTAAATGTATGTATGTGATATACTTATCTTTACGCATGCATTGCGAAGACTTGCTTCCTTTCCTCACTTCATACAGCATCAATAATTTTTGCCTTTGATATTGGTGCTGGAAATAACTAAAGTAAATTCATGATGATTTCCAATTAATCCAATTATGTGCATAATAAAAGTATAAGGCACATACTTACGCTTTTATACATGTCATTTCCACTGAAAGAATAGATGCAAGTATAAATTATTAGGAGAGTGTGAAGAGACCCACCACCACCCCCGTCATAGACGGTCCTCTTCACTCTCCATTTTCCTATGCGCTAGATGCACACACAGGTGCATCATTGGTTGCTGGAAATAACTAAAGTATGATGATTTCCAATTAATCTAATTATTTGCATAACAGAAGGATAAGGGGCATACTTACGGCGTCCGTAAACAGAATAAAGCATTTTGCCTATTCGTTATGTGCAATTGCCCTTGCACTTGATAATAATAGTGATGAATTTTATTCAATTCATCACCTCGGAAAATACGCCGTATAGCAGGAAGTTGCTGTATTTCTTCGCCAGGCGATAAATCCTTCGCCGATTCAGGACATTTTACCTCGACGACGCGTCGTGATGGTATCATCGTCCACGAGGCCGTCAGGAGTTGCACCAAAGTAAGGCGCAACGGCATCGATGAAGAGGCCACACGGTACAATATGGATGCCTAATTACACCCCCAAGTATTCGCGGGCACGCTGCGCGTTTTCAAACCTTTGCGCGTGCGAACTTTTTCGCGGCCCGTTGACGTACCGCTCGGTCATTGGTGCAAGTGAAATACACAGTATTGAGTGAGTGAGAAGGGCAGTTTGGGCCCTGTCCACCCTTGAGACTAGAAAAGGTTCAATCGTCAGAAAAACAGTGACTGCCGAGTAAAACACATCGTAAGTACCTTTATGCTTACTATCCCTGTCTTTTTCGCTATATGTGCCGGTTATTATGAAAGTGATCTAAGTACAAATTCTTCGTTTATTACATTTCATTTATTTTTTACGTATTATATCAACATGATACATAATAAACGTAAAAAAAATTTTTTAATTTCGACTGACGCCACTTTCACAATAACTGACATAGTACCGTCATAGTATTTTTTCACTTTTTTGCTTAGAATTTATTGTGTCAACTGTGGTTGTTTGAGTGTCCGCGTGTTTCTTACTGCTTCTCCGACTTGTTTCTAGATAAAAATAAAGCAATTTTACAAAAAATTCAAAAATGGCCAACGATCAGAAGCCTCAGGAGATTCCGCCCCAGCAGCAGGGCCCGTCCCAGGAGCAGGGCCCGTCTCAGATGCAGGGCCCGTCCCAGGAGCAGAGCCCGTCCCAGAAGCAGAGCCCGTCACAGGAGCAGGGTCCGTCTCAGATGCAGGGCCCGTCCCAGGAGCAGAGCCCGTCACAGGAGCAGGGCCCGTCCAAGGTGCAGGGCCCGTCCCAGGAGCAGGACCCGTCCTGCCGATGGCTCGTGGCCCCACAGAAATGGTGGGACGGATATATGACAGCGAGGGAAACAATCGAATTTTTGAACAGAAAGGTATGTAGATACGTTCGCGATCTCACGCAAAACGATCATACTGGGCTTACACATTTCGAGTATGAAAACGTCTAGAAAGTATTGCGGTAACATAAGGTTTATGTTAATTTTTCATATTACAGAACAAAAGCCTCAAAAAAAATATGAGGAGATGGAATAGTCGTGGCGGAAGAGGAGGAATTGGAGGAAGAGGAGGAAAACACGTGACAATCAATTATAATTATTAGTTATTTTTAATAAATGTATTTTGAAAATGCTGTTGTACATTTAAACCAAACCGTACCCAGACCTTTATCATTTTCATTTATCAGTCGTCTGTAATATAATTATCATTGGTTTCAATTTTAGAATTAAATTTTCTTTTCATTGTACTGAAATTCACTTTCCATAATTCGTACCATAATTGGCAAGATATGGCAAGAAAAACGATACCACAAAAAGCGCCCTCAGTTCATATTAAAATATTTACCAAATATTATTAAAACATTTGTCAACAAATATTGTGGGATTGGAAGTTTTAATGAAATTAAACCGGTGTAAGTGTAATACACTCAACGCTGATACACTATGTATTTATTAGCAATACGATACTACACTGTTTCGCTATTCAATCCACTCTCTCTCCCCCCCTCTCTCTCTCTCTCTCTCTCTCTCTCTCTCTCTCATTCGTATCCTTAAAAGCTAGAAAACAGGGGACACGGTTCTGCAGGCCATCGCTGCTCGCCTGCAGAACATCTGTGTCCCAGGTAGCGCGGTCAAAAATGTCCTGCGCCCCGACGGTGGGCGCTTCGCACTCCCACAATATTGATCATTGTCGTAGAATTAATAATTAAAAAAAATTAATGTAAAAACAAATGAGCCAGGTTGGGACTCGAACGTACAAAAAAGTTTGCAGCAACTCGAGACAAAATCTCCGCACGAGCCGATTCATTTAGTTAGCTCATGATCACATTTGTAACAGATGTGGCAACAGCGCGATAGAAGTCTTGATAAGTTGCGACAACTATGTATGCCTTACTGTGTCTGTATTCACGTATCACGTATGCGCGTCTGAATCGGCGTTCGATACTACATACATAGGAGCGTAAAGCTTATAAAAAAAAACAGGGAGTCAACTGTTGACTCATTTGGAGACATTTCCTTATTATATGTTTTATACAAAATAATCAAAAGAATGAAATAGAATAATAATAAGAGCAATGCAATAATTTCAAATAATTGACGTAACTACCACATTCTGAAAATATGATATCAGTACATCAATACTTCCAATCTACGTAAAAAGTTCCAATCTCTTCTTTTTTATTTTAAATAATATAACCATGTAATTATAACATAAATTCGACTGCGATTTCAAGTCAAGCATGTGTTACAGTAAAAGCGTTTAGTAATTGTACACAGTTCCCAGTCAATACCTAAAATGCATATGACCTAACCTATAATCGTACGAAAATGCATGCATTAACTTTATCACGCTGTTACTGTAGCACATGTCACAAGCCAACGCTTGAGTTTTGCTATGATTTCACGTTGCCAGCCCTCCTGAGTAAGCGCCACCTCATCATCACTACCTGAACTAAATTTGTGACGTCACGTGCTCTGTTTTAACGGCAATACTACAAGCGGACGACGAAACTCGTCTATGGGAGTGCAGGCAAAAGTCCTCACTTAATTTCCTTATATGAGAATATTTTGAGCTGGGTGAGGGCTCATTCGAAAGAGGAAGGTTCAAAGACTTTCGCGGCAGGCCCCGATTGTGTCCCAAAACTCTTTTAGTGACCTAAAATGCTCTGTATTCTACGGATGTATTTTGTCGTTTTTTGTTACACTTTGAACACTTATATTATTAGATATCAACACAATTTCGTTGAAACTCCTGTGCTGCGAAACTCGTTAAGGGGGCCGACTCTTTTGGGGCCAACTCCGAATCGATCTAAGCGCCATTCGACAGAACGGGCATTAGTGAAAACAGAAAAATCGTCTGTTTCGAATTTTATGGGGTGACATCTAAAGTCATTATACTGAATTATAAACTCATTAGGCATTAGGCAAAATTATAAATGGAGGGTGGGAGGCCATAGTTGTCAAATCACATGCTTTGAGTGTTTGTCGCGGTGTTGCCACATTTGTTACAATCCTGGCCACCAGCAAAATGAATCGGATCGAGCCGAGATTTCGATTCCTGCCGGATATATGTATGTAGACATATACATATAGCTGCTGAACCGCTGGAAACTTTTTTGTATGTTCGATCCCCCTATGCTATCATTTTTTTTACATTAATGTTTTTTTAATTCCTAACTATATGACAATGATCAGTATTTGCTTACCAATATTTTAAAAACATTTGTTAAATATTTTAATTTAATATACGTAAATATGAACTTAGAGCGCTCTTCGTGCTACAGTTTCCCTTGCCATGTATCTTGCCAATTATGGTACTGTTTAATATTTTTAACATTAAAATAAAATGTATGAAGCGCATATTCAGACGTCTTACTTAGATTGAACAGTCTTGACGAAGTGCAGGAAAACTCGTGTGATGTTTTACTACTATTTCGCCTTTCTTTTATATCACACAATTATTTCTTTTTTACAAATAATCTGATATAAAGGAAAATATTTATTCGTACAGATTTTATGCGAGTACCGAATATGCATATATTGATAATTGTTAATTCATTTCATTCGCCTTTTCCCATTGCTTCGGTCATTGTGTAGAATGACAAACGAAAAATACGGAGACATAGCTGATATTGTCATATCTATTACAGTTTTGCTTTTCAGGAAAACTTCGATAGATTCGACTCAAGTTGAGATTTTGATTTTTGCCGAACATAAAAGAGAATAGTGCAAATGAAAGAGGAGATTCAAGAGTCAAGTTGAAAAAACAGATTGATAAAACCCTATTAATATGTGTAAGAAAATAATTTTTGGACCTTATGAGAGAAGGGCTCTTATTGCTGCTTGACATAGGTCAGGCACAGCCAACTGGCGGGCCGCGGGCCACGCGGTTCATCTTACAAACAAATGACGGCCCTCACACCCTGCGTCATAGTTGCGGTGTCACACCGATTCCCGTCTTGCTGTCACGTCATAGGTACATCTGACGTACATAGCTCTATCTTTGTCGATCATAGCTTTCTGTTGCTTAGAGCGAAGCATAAAATGATCGAAAAGGACCATGGTGACATTGTATTGTTGTACAGACTACGGTCACGATAGCTAAACAAAACAACTTTTTATCACCTACACGCCGACATAATCATTTGAATACCAATTCAAGCGCCTTCGATAATCTTACATATATTTTAATTATATTACAATTATATTATTGTTGTATAATATAGTTAATATATTTCATATATATTAACCCTTTCGCTCCTAACGGTGACTATAGTCACCCAACGCCTGACGCTCGCTATGTACTAACGGTGACTATAGTCACCCAACGCCTGACGTTCGCTATGTACTAACGGTGACTATAGTCACCCGTGAATTTTCGCATTCACAGAGTATATCTGTTATATCCATGGTTACCAGTCGTAAGTGTTTTGCATTTGTTTTATGCTACGACATTTCAGATTGGCAAAATGAACAGCAGTATAAAATTTACCTCGGGTCACTAGACGTTAAAAGATACGTTCCATCGGCAGTCAAATTTCAGTGCGCCTTCGTTGGTATTGGCCCGTACCGTGGCAGCGCTACTACGAGCCGGTCCGCCGTAGCGAAAGGGTTAACATAGCAGCTTTATTGCTAATATAAATGAAACATACCACCAAATGATTGAAATTTTGAGTTACACATTTTGAGCTTTGAATTGACATGTATACACGTCCAAATGATAGAAATATCAAACAGTTCCATCATTGGCAAGATACATGGGAAGAAAGCGGTAGAAAAAAGCGCTTCAACATTATATTTACGTATATTAAATTAAAGTATTTAACAAATATTTTTAAAACATTTGTAAACAACTCTTGATCATTTTCATATACTTAGTATTGAAAAAAGAATGAATGTAAAGAATATACCCCAAGGGGACTCGAACCTACCAAAAAGTTTGCAGCGACTCGAATCAACATCTCGGCTCGAGCCGATTCATTTTGCTGATGCTTATGTTATAATTGTAACAGATGTGAGAACAGCGTGACAGAGGTTTGATACGTGCCGGCAACTATGCCTTACTGGTGTCTGTGTGCACGCATCACGTATTCACGTATGAATCGCCGTTCGTGGTGTGAAATTATAACTTACATTTACCGACTAATTCGTATTTTTATCGACACTGACGGTAACTTGGCCAAATTCACTACAATGTACCATAAACGCCACCGACGGAGAATCAGTGAACTATTCTTACGTCGGATGCGTGCAAATCGTATTTTACTTTTTCCGCCTTCCAGAAGTGATAAACTGTGAAAAATCGAATTTCTGTGATCTTGTGCTAGTTCAAGGAAGTAGGGGATTTCGTGTTATCAGTGAATAAACCATTAAATCGTTCAATATTTGGTAATTGGGAAATGTGTCAAGATGCCTGCAGCCATCTTGTTGCCTACATCGGTGTCTGTCTCTAGCTTGCCAGTTCAAGAAATACCATTCATCTGAACGCATGGTGTTTATTTGCGTTCAAACGTAAATCCCCGACTGTGGTGAAGTCTACCCGTGTGTGGTATATCCGCGAAAGTTTCATTAATGCAATTGTTGAGACGGGGATAGTCAAATTCGAAATCGGGTCTCTATGTCGCGCATGGCGTATACGTGCATGCTTTCCTTTGTTTGTGTGAGTGCACGCACACACGTCATGGCGCCTGGAGTCGGCCCCCTTAAACCTTCCTCTTTCGAATGAGCCCTCACCCAGCTCAAAATATTCTCATATAAGGAAATTAAGCGAAAACTTTGACACCCATGTTTCGGCCCATATTATGTCGATATACAGCTCGCTGCATTACCCGTGTCTACCCCCTTAAGAACGGAAGACGCCCAAGGATTTCACTCTCTATCATACGAATAATGTTCTCTCGCACTGCGATCGCACGTGTCGTGCGATCTTGCCTAAGAACGGAGGACGCTCAAAGATTTCACTCTCTATCATACGAATAATAGGGCCTTTGATATCAACTAAATTCATCATAAAACCGATTAAGTACATGCGTGATTCGGCGAAGACCCTGCGATCTTGCCATATATGGAGGCCTCTAATGGGTCCCCTCCATACATTTTTGCACTATATAAACCCTTCGTTTTTTATCATCTTCGGTTCATAACTACACAGCTACGAGATTCTGGGGAGGGGGTGGCGGGAGGCGGGAAAAATGGTAAATCATAATGGGTGATTTAGATAATAAATAAAAGTACAATTAAATTAAATTTTGTAAGTAATTTTTATTCATATTCAGTGGAAATATTTCAGCCATAACATTAAAAAATGCAATTAGGCGGCTGTCGTAATCGTATTGGCGTCTAAATAAAAATTCTGCTATGTATCCAGCACAGTGTTCCTTTCGGGTTCCAAAACGTGGAATATTTGCCCTGGTTTCTCGCCAGGCACGTTCTATATGCTGGGTGTGTGCTCCACTATCGGGATCAACGAAATTAATTTTGTGATTCACGGCTAAGTGTTGGTATCCTTCATCGTTCAAACAATTATACGAGCGCCAACAGTCAGACATAATTGTAGTTCCCGGTTTTATCCATTTTTCGATAACTGCAAGCAGTGCTTCAGTTGATCTGTTTGGTACTGCTTCAATAAATAATCTTTTGGTAGACCGCTCGAAGTCCCCGAAAATCCAGTGTCCAGTAATAAGTCGCCCTTTGTTGTATTTTCGCTTCCCTATTTTGGCTACGCCGATTTCAACTATTTCATTTTCACCACCAATCTGGACAGCATTTTCCTCCATCCATGAAATGCACAGTTCGCGGCAAAAACTGGCCCAATCAACCACTGTATTTTCGCCTATACCAAGTTCATTTTGTATAAAACGATGCCGCGGTGGTTTCAACATTATATAATATGCTATAAACCGACATATCGTTTGCAGAGGAAGGCGTTTTCATACCAAGTACCGGCACAGGCACTACTCGATGCATTGCACTTCACTTTCATGCGTTTCTTAATGCTATTCTTAATGTAAGACACTTTGTAGCAATTGAAGACTAATTTTTCCCGATTAAATTCCATCACTGTTCCACATTTTGGACAATCCATACGACTATGTATGACTTTTCGCTCAATTAAAAAGTCAACTAGTATTTCCTCATAGGTCATTCCTATTTGGCGAGGGAGTGGAAATTTTTGGGGAAAGTGGTAATTTATGATTTGCAGAGTCTTTGAGAGTGACGAAAAATCCGTCCAATAGAATAAAAAAAGGACGAAGGATTACTATTGTTGTTTTTGCCAGATGTGCGCGGACTTAGGGATTCCCGCGGTACTTCAGGTATGACGTTCTACGGACGTGCAGGGTGGCAGGTCAGGTATCTAACCCTGTACTAAAAAATCATTGTTTTTTGATGAGTTGACCGGGTACACAGTTTCTCATCGAAAAAGAAAAATCTAACCCAAACCTAACCCAAACTCATATCTAATGAAATAAAAATTAGATTCGGGTTAGGTCTGGTTATAAATTTCCGGGGACGGGGTGCTGGGGGAGAGACAGAGCCCCTCCCCCGCCAATACCGAATCTGACATGGTATATCTAGTTCTAGAGGTACAATTTTGAAGAGTCCACCCGGTATACAGATTCTTCGCCAGCTGCCGGATAAGCGGCGGCCCCATACGTTGCCACGAGCGTGCACGTATAGACAAAATTCAATGTAGTAGTAGCTATAGTTTTGTGCAAATATCTCGAAAACTAAGGCCGAGCGGCGGTTATATGCATAGGAAAAAGTTATTGAGAATACTGAGATCTACAGCATATTCAAAAATCATCGAAATCGGTGAGGTCTGGGCTCTTCCCTAGCTTTACCCACCTTTCGAATCATAGTTTAACCCGTTAGAATCCGCTAGTCCGGTTGAAGTTCTTTCGGTATATTCTAATAGCGGCTCTCAGACCCCGCATCGCCAGTGTGTCAACACCAGATACAACTTAACCGCTCGAGTTGTATCAAATATTAATATAGAGTTACGAGACAGACTAACATTTCCTGCGACTACCTGATCTCCCATTAGGTTCGCTCGCACGTCTTTATCCAAACAAGCAACCTATTCCAACCTAGTGGCTCTCCAAGTTCGCATCGGGTTCGTCCGCGAAACCTAACCCTTCCTACGGCTCCCCGATTTCGCATCAGGTTCGCCCGTTTACGGAGAAATAAACAATAGTAGTGGCAGTACCAGCAACGTTTTAATAGAGCCGGCTATTGTTGTAAGTTCAACAAACAATTTAACGTCGTCCTTGGGTGATTCTCCCATTGTTCCGCGGCAAACCCGCGGAACCACACCTGAACTAAATAGCCCCCCTCATAAAAAGGCGGCTAGCAATCTGCAGAAAGAACAACCTTCAACGTGCAGATGGCTAGGGCGTTTTATGACGCGCAAACAATAGAACTGTTTTTGAGGAGGCCGTTTCTCCTTAATCCGTCAATGTACAAGAAATCAAGCATACACGGCCTCAACAGTTAATAGCATGCGTCATAAACCTGAACTTCCAAAAGGGGCCCACAGCTGTGCCTCAGCAAGCAAGACCAGGTCAAGCTCTGAGACCCTGGCGGAAATTCCCGTGCGTTGGCAAGTCAGCCGTAGCGGTCAAAGACCGCTGGTGAAATGGAAAACGCGCTTCGAGCGCAAAGAAGGATGAGTGTGTCTACGCCTATAAAACACGCTCATTGGCAATTAGCCATTTGTTCTACTATCCAATCAGCGTGCCAAAAAGTTACTTCCGAGTCGACGTGATAAGACACACTAGCGGAGGAAGCCAGTCTACGTCCAGTACACATCCAGTCGACATTCAGTCTTCATACAGTCTTCTTTAAGACATCATAGAATCGTCACCCGGTCGTCATCCGGTTGTCATTCGGTCTTCATTCAGACCTCATACAGTCATTTTTCGGAACTCAGTGAATCGACAGTTACATTCAAACGGTCGTCTTTCGGAACTCAGTGAGTCGACAGTGTACATTCAACCGGTCGTCTTTCAGAACTGAGAATGAGTGATACGGCAGTCTACATTCAAAAAGTCGAGAGTCTCCATTCCGAGTCTAAACGTTTTCCATCTAGAGTCTACCACTCTTCATTCGGAACCGATCAATTACGTCTAGAGTCTACCACTCTCCATTCAGAGTCTAATACTCCACACTCAGAGTCTAACATTCCACATTTAGGGTCCAAACGATTTAAATTCAGAATCTAACGCTCTACATTCACAGTCTAAAGGAGTTACATTCAGAATCTTAATCAGCCTATATTCAGAGTCTACACAGTCTAAAACCAGCGTCTAAAGGAGTCTAAGGACAGGGTCTTTCGCAAGATAAGCAGAAACCATTTCCTTATTCTTGCCTGAGTCCAGGTCACTCGCAAGATAAGCAGAAACCATTTCCTTAGTCTTGTCCGGGTCCGCGACTCAGCGGTAGGAGAAACAGTATACTCTCCTACCTCAAGACCCCAGTACATTAGGAAAGGAGAGACAGTATCCTCTCCTTCTTGTTTCGTCCGCCTTTGACTCTGAACTGCAAGAAACAGTATACTCTCCCACTGCAAGACACACAGTGAAGACTTTGACTCAGAAATAGGAGCAACATTATAATCCGCTACTTTTTCCTTAACACTTTTTCACTTGATATTACACACACAATAGATCCGTTTTATTATTACATATTCTCTTCATCATTCTGTCAACATTTATTAAATAGTCAAAAATCATTGATCAAATCTACATTTATACAATTTATCACCCCTATCTCTGTAAAAGGTCGTAGGGTCATACGCGTGCGACGGTGTCGATAGAAATCGAAATGAAGATTTACGACTTCCGTATACTTGGCTCTCAGTGTATCCTATAGTATCATCGATGCCGCGTATTGCGTAAAAACACCCATTACCCATAAAACTTTAAAATCCAGTAAACAAACATCGGAAAAAATAGATCGCATCTCTAGGGAATAAAGATCCCATTTAATAAGCAAAGAAAATGGCTCGCCTATACCAGACACTGAAATAGTTAAACAGTTGAAAGATAAATTTAATTCAGAAGTTAATGATAGTGAAAAAATACGTATTCTAACAACTTTGCCGAAATCTTGGAGTATTCGTCGCATTTTGTTTGAATTTCGAACTACATATCACATGGCCAGGCAAGCGAAACAATTGCAAGTCAATCACGGAATAATGTCTACCCCAAATCCCAAACATGCCAGGAAGGAAAGACGTCATTTCAGTTAAAAGAAATGAATGTAGAGAACATTTACAAAAACGATTAGTGCTAGGAAATCTCAAAGAAATTTATGCACTTTTTAAGGAGAAACATTTCACAGAAAAAGTAGGATTTAGTACCTTTGCAAGCATGCGACCGAAGGAGTGTTTTAGTTGGTGCCAGTGGAACACACTTTGTTTGTGTTTGTGTTATTCATCAGAATATAAAATTGATAAAATTCCAATTTTGCAAACACACGATTATATCGCTAGAGCACAAAGTTTGTACTTAACACAAACAAAAGAGTTAATAGATCACGGAGAATTTGTTGTCATTGGCGACTTTTCAGAAAATTATAGTTTTGTTGTACAGGATGAAGTGCAAAATTATTATTGGCATAACAAACAAGTCACTCTTCATCCTTTTGTTATACAGGGTGGGGCAATAACTATGTCCACCTTGAATATTGCCGTTGTTTGTAATAATATGAAAAAATGTCATATATGAAACTTGCACGGTGCAAAGGGGGGCATATTGTGATACATACATTTTTTGCCTAGGTGGAGGCATAGAGGAGATTTGAAGGTCATGTCTATTTTTTAGATGAAATAGTATGTTTTTTTATCGCGATATGATAGCCGGTGTTGAGCCAATTTCAACAAGGTATCGTTGAAAGTCATGCAAGGTCAAATATGGTTTTAAAATAAACTTACTTACATCACAGGAGATGTTCGATGTGGTGACCGTTTGCGTCAATGCAAAGTTGTAATCTTCCTATGGCTGCATCACGTGCATCTCTTATCGTCTCTGCACTTATTCTAGCACACGATGTAATTATTCGTTGTTTCATATTTTCTGGTGTAGTCGGTATTTCCTGATAAACCACACTTTTTAATGCTCCCCAGAGAAAAAAATCTAATGGAGTTAAGTCTGGAAAGCGAGCTGGCCAAGAAACTAAGCCTCCACGACCTATCCATCGATTTGGGTAAAGTTCGTTAAGGGCATGTGTTACTCTCCGAGTATAATGTGCTAGACATCCGTCGTGTTGTAACCACATCATTTGACGAACGTTTAGAGGTACATTTTCTAATAAAATTCCCAATGTACTTCGTATGAAGTGTTCATATCGTTCGCTAGTGAGATTTCCATCAATAAAATGCGGTCCGATTATTTATTTGATCACCAATGATTCCACACCACACGTTAACTGACCATTGTCGTTGGTTGTCAATTTGTCGTAACCAGTGTGGATTATCGGTACTCCAATAATGCATATTATGCAAATTGAGATTTCCATTGTTAGTAAATCTAGCTTCATCGGTGAACAGTATTGATGAAAAGAATGTTTCATGCATTTGTATTTTATGTAGAGACATCTGACAAAATAAGACACGATTCATAAAATCGGTTCCGTGTAAGTCTTGATGGACATTAATATGGTATGGATGAAATTTATGCCGTGCAAGGATTCGTAGCACACTCCTTCTACTGATACCCGATTCTCGTTCAATCTGCCGGGAACTAATCTGCGGATTATGTGCTACAATTGCAAGAACACCAACTTCGTTTCTTTCATCACTTGCTCTTTTACGACGACTGCTCTTACCCGTACCCAAATTCCCGGTTTCTTTCAATTTTTTGCACAATCTTTGAAATGTTCGGTGTGAAGGATGAGTACGGTCTGGATATCGCTCAGCATACAAGGCTTGAGCTCTTATCGAATTTTGTCGCATTTCTCCATAAATGAGGTTCATATCCACTTGCTCTTCTAAGGAAAATTTCATTTCGCTAATGACACAGCTACTTGATTTAGCGATCGACTGAGACTGACTACCGACTGTTGCTCAAGAAATAAACAATCTGGTTGTTAGGCGACGTGTGGACCACGTCATTTTCATTTTTGCGACAAACGTCTTTTTAGCGCAAGTGGTTAATGATATGAACTGCTGGGATGTTTACCAGCATTTCAATGTTATAAGACAATTTGTTTACATAGAACTGCGGGTCTATGAAGTACTTCGTGTGCTAGAATAAGTGCACAGACGAGAAGACATGCACGTGATGCAGCCATAGGAAGATTACAACTTTGCATTGAAGCAAACGGTCACCACATCGAACATCTCCTGTGATGTAAGAAAGTTCATTTTAAAACCATATTTGACTTTGCATGACCTTCAACGATAGCTTGTTGAAATTGTCTCAACGCCGGCTATCATATCGCGATAAAAAAACATACTATTTCATCTAAAAAATAGACATGACCTTCGAATCTCTTAAATATATCGAATATCTTAAATATATATATCCGGAAACCGTAAAAAAGATTATATACTTTTCTGATGGGACAGCTGCGCAATACAAGAACAAAAAGAACTTTATTAATTTAGCTCACCATTATAACGATTTCGGTGTTCCTGCGGAATGGAATTTTTTTGCTACAGCTCATGGTAAAGGACCATGTGACGGTCTTGGTGGAACCATTAAAAGACTCGCAATGCGCACTAGCCTGCAAAGGCCGCTAAACAATCAAATTCTCACTCCTAAGGGTTTATTTGAATGGGCAAAAACATCTTTTTCAAATGTAACATTTAATTACATAACACAAAACGAATACAATAAGTATGCTGATTGCTTACAAGCTTGCTTTGCAACAGCATTACCAATTACAGGCACTAAAAGCTTCCATAGCTTTACGCCATTGTCAAATAAAAAAGTACTCTGAAAGACTTGTTCGTGCGATAATGATGGCTCTGTATTTAGTGTAATGAAATAGATTTCAATTAGACATTTTTCCACAATCCCTAAGTCCACCCCACACAATGATCCTATCCATAAACACCACGCCGCCCCCGATGGAAGAAAACCACCACCTTCTCGTGGTTTCCATTGAGTAATGACACCTTTTTCGTACAACATGTTCAATATGTACAATGTTAGTAGGTATAGAAAGTAAATCTATAAATCAAGTTATGATTAAAAAGGTGTCGTTGGCCAAGAGTGATTACTAATATTGTTCTCGAGGTATAAATATAGGGTAAGTTAGTCGTATACGAGATCTGCTGGTATTGCTTTCAGACCAACGACTGTAGGCAACCGACCGTAGGCAAACAAGGGTACATCGCTCCTTTTCCAGCTCATTGTGAACCAATTTTCAATTCTCCATCATTTTGAAAGTCTCATTTTGAAGAGGAAACTTCAAGGAATATGGACATATTTTTTTCAGAATTAAATCGCTGCGCCCCATCGTTGAAAAAAACGCAAAAAAAAAATTTGTTATATTTTTTGACATTATAAAGTTAATTACTGTTGTTCAACAGATGTATGCAGGAAGTGGAATGTCCAGTAAATGAGAAAGACTCGTATTGAAATAGTAGTTACTTTTATTGAATATGTAATGACGCTTGTTCGCTATGCTACGGTTTGTCTAAGACTGAACCCGGGCCCTTGTGACCCTCGCTGGTGACGGGGTGTCGACCCCTCGCAGGACCATGTGCCCTGATCGCCGCACGCATAAACAAGTCCCGTATCGTGCTAAGGCACTTGACGACGATCTCGTATTACTCTAAATGACGATCGTCTCCATGCACAATAATTACCGAGGTTGAAAAAATTATTTTATAATAGCCCCATCCTTGGATGTAAACAGATACCTTAGCCGTGCACCACGTGTGAAGGAACACATATCGTTAATGAATCAGCTTTGCGACCGTCATGAATCCATAAACTGTCTCAGCAAGGAATTGGGACCCCGTTTAATCAAGAAAGAAGAAAGTACCGAACGCTACAGCGAATTGATTCGTGCTGCAATAGGCGATAATTCACGCTATGGGACACCATCTCCGCGGCGGAGCGTTCCATTTGGCTTCGTTGGCACTATCAGCAAAATATTATTCGGAATGTTGACACAGGAAGATGCAGATTATTACAACAATGAGTTAAATAAAGTCTATAAGGATCAACGGGAAATCACCGAGGTAATAGCGAATCAAACGCATATTATCAAAGGGGAATTCTCGGTTACACACGCAAGATTTGTTAATTTAACGAAAGCTATATCACAAATGACTAAAATGTTGGCAATCCATTCCGACGCATTACATGAAGCACAGTCGGCCATTGGTAAATTACGTTTCGAAGCAGTGATAAGGGATTCTGTAATAGAGATTGAAAGAGCAGTAGACGATTATAGCACAAATCTGTTGTTATTAATAGACGCAATATTATTAGCGAAACAAGGAATTTTACATCCCGCTATTCTTTCACCTGATCAGTTGTTAACCTCTGCCTATAAAATTAAACAAACATTGGCGTATGAATTTCCTTTATCACCGGAAGAATTACTCGCTGAGCAAATTGAAAAAATAACGAATTTAAACGTGATATTCACAAAAGGCAGAATACTTTTTGAACTCACCATTCCTCTGTTGGAACGGAAATCATACAAACTATATAAAATATATCCTTGCCCTTCGACGCACAAACTTCAAGCAAAAGGTGTAATTTCATATATCCAGCCACGAATTCAATACATTGCGGTATCTTCCGACGAACAGGAATATTTTACACCGACTGAAGAATATTTGAAGACTTGCCGTTTTTACCATGGTCAATTCCTTGGAGCAACTACTCTACCACTGTATCAAACAGACCGACAATCAATTTGCGAGTCTACATTACTGCTGAATCCTACCTCGATTAACTGGAATACCTGTGACATTAAAGTGTCCCCATTTTTAAAACCATACTGGCAGACGTTACATGCACCAGCCACCTGGCTTTATTTTATGCCAGAAAACAAGAAGGCGCAAATCTACTGTAAAGGAAAGAAACAAGTAGCACGTAATATTTACGCTTTGGGGGTATTCAAATTGGATCCAGGATGTCAGGCAACAATAGATTCGGTGCAATTGAAATCATTGGCAACCATTGGAACATCACAGAACATCGAATACTATCCTTCTGAATCGTACAACCTTTCAATCATAATACCAGAGGTTGTCGAACACCATTTCGAAGCTCTGGAATTGAACGAGAAGAATACCGCTTGTTGGGATGACCTCCCGGCGGCGTTATCACTTTCCGAAATAGAGCAGCGAGCAAGAAATTTGGCGACCCATCAAAGATCATTAAGACATTTTGAAACTACAATTTTTTCTTCTTCTGGAGCCGTAATAATTATATTAATTATCCTGGGCGTCTTTTTGTTTATCAAATCTAAATTATTTCAAACCCCCACCGAAAAATATCCTTCAAAAGAAAACTTGCGAGGAACTTGCAGCAGAACCATGCGAACCACCAGCATCCAAGATTTTGGACCAATCGCGGCGTGCAGGGTGGTGCACGTGGAGGACTTGATCACCTTCTGGGTGACAATCGAGGAGTTCCGCAGTACGGCGCTGACATTCGCAATAGCCTTAAACCGATTTATGATCCGAAGACTGCGTAAGACCTGGACAATTCGTAGCGGTCCAAAAACCAACGGGAGTTTGGCGACGAGGAGAAGTCCGCCAAACTGGGCAGAAATTCTGTGCAGTATTCTTGGGGGACCGCGGCAGAATGGTCAGGTGTGAGTATTCACAAATAAGATCCTTGCCGCCCAGGTTTCAAGTCCTGCCCTGGCAACCTGTCAGGATCCTGCTGCGTGGCGTTCAACTTCGGACGGCGGCTCCCGAAGCCATGGAAATCGCGGAGTTGGCAGTGAACAGGAGAAGGGGCCGTCTCACCATCGTCCAGAGGACATTGGACGGAATCACCGCCGCCTTGCTCTTGGACCGTCTACCTGGTCAACCCCCATATAATGTCGCCCAAGGCTGGATGGAGCTGGGTTTCGTTGTTTCGACCACAAGCTGAGGCAGACCCGCAACAGTTACAATAGCGTTAAGTACACACACACATACACCACACTCGACAATTTTCACACCTTTAGATCCTTAGATAAATCTTTAACTGTTATCCGTTAATATTCTCCTACGCTGTGCTCGCACGCGTCGTTCCCTCTCGCGTAGGAACGGAAGACGCCCAAAGATTTATCTCGTTACCACACGACGGTTAACCCTTTTAGTATCGACCAACTGCATCGCGACCGATTAAGTGCATTCGTGACCCGCCGAAGACTCCGCGCTCTTACCATTTATGGAGGCTTCTAATTAGCCCCTCTATACATTTCGGAACTATATAAACCCTCTGTTGCTGATCATCTTCGGTTCATAACTACACAGCTACGCGTATAGTCACGTCGTATTACGGTTGTACAGAGTCGGTTGCATTCAGCAAGAATTGGGCTTAGGGCACCATTCAGATAAAGTTATCCCGTTAGAAGTTCTTTCGGCATACTTTGTAACCGTTCTCAGACCCCGCATCGCCAGTGCGTCAACACCGTGCAGCTTAGGTAATAATTCTCACACTATTTAATTATATCGCGACAATTACACTTGTACAAACAACTGGTTGCAATATAAACTTATAAACTGTTCACCATTAAATCGAGTAGATTCGTTAAAACCTATCTTTACTCCGTAATCCTTTATATTAGTAGTAACGTACCCACAGATACAAGTTAACCGCTCGAGTTGTATCGAATATTAATTTACGAGTCAAACTAACATTTCCTGCGACTCCCTGATTTCGCATCAGGTTCGTTCGCACGCCTTATCCAAAACAAGGTAACTACTCCAACCTAGTAGCTCCCCGATTTCGCATCGGGTTCGTCCACTAAACCTAACCCAACCTACAGCTCCCTGGTTTCGCACCTGGTTCGTCTGTATCCTACGGCACCCTGATTTCGCATCAGGTTCGTCCGTGCAGCTAATTAACAAGTTCTCAACAATATTCCTTGGGTAATATCAACATCGCCGCCCTAGGCGTTGCCCACAGCTCCGGCTCGTAACAACAAACATAAATTTGTAGACCAGACTGTATCAGACGCAAGTATCTCTGAATCATCCCTTGTTCCAATCCAGTTAATTTCCGGTGATCCACATCCAATCATAAAAATGATATTATGGCAGAACCATCAGCCGTCTTTTCCGAGATTTTGCAGACCCAATCATCTTCAATATATTCACGAAACAACAGATATTATAACTAAAGAAGTTCAAAATATTCAAAGACAAATAGTTTCCCTAAGTCCAACCATTGTTAACAGTGGAAACAATAGTATATTAGTTAGACATCTTTTATTATTTACAATGATTGACGGTAACGTTTGTAATGCAATAGCTGAGAATTCCTGTACACAAAGATGCTATTTATGTGGATTAACTTCAAAAGACTTCAACAACATTGATCTAGTTAGAAATAAAGGTATCCAAGACGAACATAAATTACGTTTTGGCATATCCCCATTGCATGCCTAAATCCGATTTTTTGAATGTGTATTAAATTTATCATACAAGTTAGCGATCTGCCAATGGTATTGTTACGTAGGAAGTATTGTTTCCTCGTTACTTCTATTATGCCCTTATTTGGTAATTATTTGGACTCTCTTGGAAGATTCTGTACCCCCACCATATTTTTGGTCCGGCTTTCGAATATAAAAAGAGCACGAAATCTGCCCTCGACGGCTCAGTATTGAATAATCTAGCTACGCGTTACGACGTAATTGTTAAAGTTCTTACTACAGCTCAGCGTGATTGGGTTTTAGCCCCTCTCAAGCGATTTATAAAAGTATTTGTATCTGTAAAGTTTGAAGAAGGTGGATTTTAGTTCCGCGACAAACTGTTGCATTACGAATAGTACTTACCAAAAAAATAGAGAATATAGACATTTTATTATTTGAACACAAATGCATTTATTACATTTCATTTTCCTATACCGATTATTAGCAGAAATATCGTACCACATAGATACACCTTAACCGCTCAAGGTGTATCGAATTATTATAAGTTACGAGGTTACACTAACTAACACTCCTAATGGCTCCCAGTTCTGCAATAAGCTCTGGTACGTCCACAACAACCTCAACCATCCTAGTGGCTCCCAGTTCTGCAATAAGCTCTGGTTCGTCCACGCATTCCCGGTCTTGAACGGTACCCGCTGACGAATTAAGCCCCGTTCATTAACTAACAAACTATAAAAAACAACTAAAACTCGGCTCCGCAGCAATGCTCCTTCGCCCTCGGCTCGTAACAGTATATTCATGAGGATGAAAATAAAAAAAGGGTGGCCAATAAAAAAAATTATTAAAAATTTATTTAAATCTCGAATGGGTTTGATTGTTAATAGACCAAAACCGGGATATGGCAAAACCAACGACGGCAAGACTGCTTGTCGCTTTTTTCAAAAGTTTAGTAGTTCTGCAGAAATCACCGGAGTTAATGAAGGATTAATTAAACGTTTTTATATAATTTTGCTTGTTATATCAAACACATTTTTAATAAGGGTAGATCTTTTTAAAAATTATTGCTACGAGACTGCGCAGCGATATGTTCAATTATATCCATGGAAATAATCAAGCACGCAATGTTGCCAACAAGACAGTTGGGAGAAGAAGCCCAAGAAGCTCGGAAAAAGGACATTAAAAAATTTTCTGAATCTTACTGCAGAAAGATCTCCAGAATAAAAACCATGGAGAATCTTTTCCATAATTTGTTAGCTACATCAGACCCGTACATAAGCAGTATAAGGAAACTATGCAGGAAGAAAACTAAAAACTATTCTCCAGAAGCATTTCAATTCCTTGAAGTACCTACAGTAAATGAAGATTCTTCATCTGACGAAGGCGATACAATAAACAATTTTGTATTGTATATAGTTACGATTGTAATTAGGACTATAGATACAATATTTAACATTAAATTTTACATTGTTTACTTTCTGAAGTCATTTTATTATAATATATACCAATAATATACCAAATATATAAAAATTTTAATTTTGTCCACGTCTTCGGCCTTTTTCGCCACTGTGCGACGCATCAAATTACGTTAAAGATAGCCAACCCTATTGTGAAAGAAGGTTATTTACCGCGTCTTAAAACGCCGAAAAATATTATGTCATGTTATGTATTGGCTACAAATACCAGGGAAGAAGAAGCAGAAATTTATTTGAAACCTCAACACCTGTATCCCTATGACATTTTGGATACTGCGGACAAAGATTTATCATATTCTGGAGAAAGAAGTGCTGTTCATGGAAAGAGGAGGAATCAACAAATCTGGAATACCTTAAGATTCTGGAGGAGC
This sequence comes from Nomada ferruginata, assembly GCA_963583965.1. Lineage (NCBI taxonomy): Eukaryota > Metazoa > Arthropoda > Insecta > Hymenoptera > Apidae > Nomada > Nomada ferruginata. The sequence goes on from OY757218.1 coordinate 6,446,140, forward strand.
CGGAGGCACTAAAGAGCCGGGCTGAATCCTCAGCCAAGTAACGATATTTTTGGAGTATGCGAATGCAACAAAAAATGTCAGGGCTCTAATGAGGAAAGAATGCGCCCGGACGGTGGCGGCACTGTCGTCAATGAAGGAGAAGATCTTGGAGGCGAGGTAAGTCCCAATTAGGACACCTCCCTCCCTTCTCAAACACATAGAGGTAGCACCCCCCCCCCCCCTCTCCAAGGAGGGAATGGGAGCCAAAATGACTAAGAATACCGGGACCCAAACGAGCCCTCCGGAGGGAAGAGGGAAAGGCAAATCGGTACACACAAACATCTCCCCGACCCCCACCTCCATAGCGGAAGGGAAACCAACAGACGGCTCCACTACGCATCAAAAAAGGAAGGTGAGATCTCCCCCGGAGGAGGGTGCCTTGAAGAAGCCCCGACCGGAAGCGGCACCCACATATGCCGCGGTGGCGCGCAGCCTCCCGCCGAAGGAAACAATGACCGACTCAGACTACAAGGAGGTCAGGCTTAAACGGAGGAGCAGAAAACGGAGGGGTAAACCCTCCCCCTCTGTCAGGGAGCGTTACGCAACTCTCACGAAAAGCCCTCCCCAAGGAGGGACACACAAAACCCAAGCCCTCGAGGGAACCCAAAACGGGGCCGACACACCGTAGCAATCCCCCAAGGAGAAGACCCCCGAAGGGAAAGCCGGAGACCCTCCTCATCAGGGTCAAGGAAGGTGCCTCTTACCTGGAAACGGTAAAAGAGGTACTACAAAAGGGCAAAACCTGCTTAGCACGGTCAAGCGGGATAAGGAAAACCCGCGAGGGACACGTTTTAATAGAACTGTCCAAATCCACCAAGGCACATGGGATAGCTGAGTCGCTGAACAAGGCGCCCGGGGAAGGCACGTCGGTTGCCCCTCTGCAGGCGACATCGACCGTCGAAATCCGGCACGTCGACCCCACGGCAGAGGCCACAGAAATCCTGGAAGGGACAGCCCAAATGCTAGGCCTGGACCCCAAAGAATTACATCTGAGGACGAAGAGGATGACACCGGCTGGAACCCAGACGGTGATCCTCGATATGCCGTCCGAATACATAGCGAACGACCTTAACACCCGAAGGTTCAGTATCGGGTTTACTATGGTCACGGCGAGAATACTCCCGAAGATCGTAAGGTGCTTCAGGTGCCATGCCTTGGGGCACACAAGTATGACCTGCAAAACCCTACCACAAGGTAAGGAGAGATGCAGGAAGTGCGGCTCAACAGAACACTCCATAAAGGAATGCACTAATGAGCCGAAATGTACCCTCTGCGAGGCTCAAGGCCTGGAGGGGAAGAAACTGCGGCATGTGGCCGCATCGCTCGGCTGCCCGCAATACCAGAAGGTTGCACAGGGCCGACGGGGACAAACTCCCCGTAATGGTTAGGCCTCTGGTAATCCTCCAAATAAACCTGCACAGATCCCGTCCCGCGCAGGAACTCTTGGTGCCACAAGCATCAGAGTTGAATGCCGACGCGGTGAGCATTTCAGAGCCACATTGACAAAGGAGGGAGTGGTGCAATGACTCCACCGGGGACGCAGCCGTGTGGATAACAGGCTTTAACGGTCACATGGCGCGCCCTGTTAGCAGCGCACCACTACGCAGCATAGCAGTAGGAATGCTCGAGGATACGATCCTCATAAGCGGTTACTGCTCCCCGAATATCACACAGTCCGACGTGGAGAAATACCTAGACGACCTACAGGAGACTCTGGGAAACTCCACCTCATGGGGCAGTCGTATAATTCTCGCGGGCGACTTTAACGCCCAATCTCCTGCCTGGGGAGGGCGCAAGAATGAACGGAGAGGCGCACTACTTCTGGCTATAACCATTAGAGCGCAACTCGTCCCTGTTCGACCCCGGGGATGTTCACCTTTTGCAGAAACGGCGGGACATCCTTCCCCGATATTATGTCTGTAGACAGGATGACCTTGAGAGGCCTGTAGAAGAGTGAGGTTCTGGACGCCTACTCTGCCTCAAGCCACCGATGTGTCTTTCACACTTTCAAAGAATAGAGGCGTAGCCAACCCCAGGTGGCTTGGAGACCATTCTCTCTCAAAAACGCGAAGCCGGAGGAAATCCTCGAGGCATACGGCGTGCTGAGTAGAGAGTCCTCGACTCGGAAATCAAAGAACCCCCTTTCGCAGGGCCCCCAACCTGACAGAGATCCGGATTGCTCCCCGAAAATGATGCAATCCAGACTCGAAAAGGTGTGTAAGAGAAACCTGCGAAGGAAGATGCTTCCAAAAGGCACGAGGAAACCAAACTTCTGGTGCAACGAGGAAATCGCCAATCTTAGAACGGCGACGTTCCGAGCCAGAAGAAGGTACCAAAGAGCCAAAAAGAAGGACATCAAACCTTGTGTCACATCATACAATTCTCCTTTATAGATTGTACTCAGCCTTTCAGAGGAACCTTTGGACTCCCTTGGAAGATTTCATGCCCCCACCATCTTTTTAGACTGATTTTTCGAGTATAAAAAGGGCACGAAATCTACTCCCGGCGGCTCAGTATTGAATCAATCTAGCTTCGTGTTACGTCGGTATCAGCTATATTCATAATCCAGCTCAGCGAGATCGAGTTTTAGTCCCTTTCGAGTAACATACATACGTATTACTATACAGTATACATATAAATCTACTGTTAGGCGACTTGAATATAAATTGTATTCGTATCCGTAAGGCAGGCCGTACACCAAGGATGCATGAAACACGCAACACGCAACATGCGACATGCGGTAAATGTATCATGTTGCTACACCGCGTACACCAGTGCAGTAAATGTTGAAGCATTCACTACCCCCCTACATAAAATCTCCTACAAACTGAAAATGTCTTCTCTACCGCGCGGTAAATACCGCGGCAAGACACGCACAAAATACCGCACGCAGTAGATGATGTGCAACATGCATGTCTGGTGTACGAGGGTAGAAGAAGTAGCTATACATTTTAAGTGGTTCTATGCGGTATAAGTATGAGCGCGGTATTTACCGCATGTCGCATGTTGCGTGTTGCGTGCTTCATGCATCCTTGGTGTACGGCCGACCTAAAGATTGAGAAAGTTGAATACAGTAAAACCGGTATACTCGATGTTGAATTAAGATATAAATTAAATGCAGAAATTTAAAAATTAAGTCTGTTCGTGTATACAGGGTGAACCTTATAAAGCGTTACAGACGAATATCTCAAAAAATATTGATTATACGCAGAAATGTTTCAAATGAAAGTTGTTCAGTACCGAGGGGGACATCATGTGGTGGGACTTTTATTCTTCCCGGTGGACACTCCAAGGTGCGGTGAAGGTCAACTTTCTTTTTTTAAATGGAATGATATATTTTTTTATCCACCATCAAATAGTGCGTTTCAAGACGAGTTCAATGACCTATGACTCAAAGTCATTCAAGGTCAAACTTGCAGCTCAACATCCGCAAATGATGAGAACAACGGCGTTGCAATATCCATGGACACTAAACGTTTGGTGCGGCATTATCGAAAATTTTGTCAATGGCCCGCACTTTTTCGAAGGACGTTTAACTGGGCAAGTTTATGTTAACTGCCTACACAATGTACTACCCCAATTATGTGAAGAAGTACCTTTAACGCCAATAGGACCTCGACCTATCCACTTTTCTGCAAAGATTTTATTCATTGCTGTTCGAGAGCATAGTGCATAGTGCGGAGGCGCACCGTCATGTTGCATCCACATAACGCGTCTTTTATTTAAAGGTAGTTCTTCACATAATTGGGGTAGTACATTCTGTAAGCAGTTAACATAAACTTGTCAAGTTAAACGTCCTTCGAAAAAGTGCGGGCCAATGACAAAATTGTCGATAATGCTGCACCAAACGTTCAGGGCCCATGGATATTGAAACGTCGTTGTTCTCATCCAATGCGGATTTTGAGCTGGAAGTTTGACCTTGAATGACCTTGAGTCATAGGTCATTGAACTCGTCTTGAAACGCACTATTTGATGGTGGATAAAAAAAGATATCATTCCATTTAAAAAAAGAAAGTTGACCTTCACCTCACTTTGGAGTGTCCACCGGGAAGAATAAAAGTCCCACCACATGATGTCCCCCTCGGTACTGAACAACTTTTATTTGAAACATTTTTGCGTATAATCAATATTTTTGGAGATATTCCTCTGTAACGCTTTATAAGGTTCACCCTGTATGCACAAAGATTAGAACCCAAGGTGTGCCTACAACGAAGCAGGGTGTCGAATCTGTTCTCAGAAGCAGCTCGAGCCGAGCGTGAACGTAGAAAGGGATAGACAGTGGAGGAGAGAGAGAGGTCCAGAGAATCAAAGTGAGGCGCCGAAACGTATCGGTGAGACAATCCTAATGCAACAATAAAACTTATTTGTTTATTAATTTTTCTAAATGTAACTTTTACCGATGTATTTGCGAGCTTTTCTGATTAAAATGAGACCAAACGCGATATAGTTCGAATTATATTTACTTGTTGATACTCATTAAATACGTACCAGAAAGTAAAAAAACGCGTTGCTCGTATTTCAAACTAATAATAACAGGATACTGTAAATTAATAAAATACATTATAATAGATATAATAATACATTGAAATAAACAGGATACAATTTAAATTATATTTACTTATTAGAATAAGAATAAAAGGATAATGCAAAATAGTAACGTGCATTACAATAAATACTGTAATACATTAAAATAAATCATAATACAGTGTGACCTTAGATTGTGACCGAGTTGTCGATTCACGCTCGCCTCGAGCCGCATGTAAACATAGATTCGACACCCTTCTTTATTATATGCACCACCTCTGTCGCATACAACCAAGCCGGTTGCCGAATCTGTCACATGCGATTCCAGCCGTGCTTGAATCGACAATGTATAATAAGGACTTAGTCTGTGTATAGTCAGAAAGAGTGCTTGGAGGGTATGCAATCTGGGTGGCAGAAGTTACTGTTTTCCATTATCCTTTTATTTTTATTCTAATAAGTAAATATAATTTAAATTGTATCCTGTTTATTTCAATGTATTATTATATTTATTTATAATAATGTACTTTATTATTCTACATTTTCCTGTTATTATTAGTTTAATAAGATCAACGCGTTTTTGTACTTTGTTACGTATGGATAATACTCTCTTACGCTCCGCTCGCACGCATCGTTCGCTCTCGCGTAAGAACGGAAAACGCCTAAGGATTTAGCTCGATACCACACGACGGTTAACCCTTTTAGAATCGACCAACTGCATCGCGACCGATTAGGTACATTCGTGACCTGACGAAGACTCTGCGCTCTTACCTTTTATGGAGGTTCCTAATTAGCCCCTCCATACATTTCGGGACTATATAAACCCTCCGTTTCTAATCATCTTTGGTTCATAACTACACAGCTACGCGCATAGTCACGTCGCGTTACGCTTGTACAGAGTCGGTTGCATTTCAACGAGAATTGGGCTTACGGCACCAATCAGATAAAGTTAACCCGTTAGAATCCGCATAGTCCGGTTGAAGTTCTTTCGGCAAACTTTGTAATCGATCTCAGGCCCCGCATCGCCAGTGCGTCAACACCGTGCAGCTTAGGTAATAATTCACACACTATTTAACTATATCGCGACAATTACACTTGTACAAACAACTGGTTGCAATATAAACTTATAAACTGTTCACCATTAAATCGAGTAGATTCGTTAAAACCTATCTTTACTCCGTAATCCTTTATATTAGTAGTAACGTCCCACAGATACAACTTAACCGCTCGAGTTGTATCGATTATTTATTTACGAGTCAAACTAACTTTTCCTGCGACTCCCTGATTTCGCATCAGGTTCGTTCGCACGCCTTATCCAAAACAAGGTAACTACACCAACCTAGTGGCTCCCCGATTTCGCATCGGGTTCGTCCACGAAACCTAACCCATCCTACAGCTCCCTGGTTTCGCACCAGGTTCGTCTGTATCCTATGGCTCCCTGATTTCGCATCAGGTTCGTCCGTACGTCTACCAAACCTCCGAACAGCTCCCCGGTTTCGCACCGGGTTCGTCTGTGAATAAACCAACCTCCTGCAGCTCCCCGGTTTCGCACCGGGTTCGTCTGCGCACTCTTTCCTAGTGGCTCCCCGATTTCGCATCGGGTTCGTCCACGACGTTTCACCCTCCTGCGGCTCCCTGGTTTCGCACCAGGTTCGTCCGCGCTTGATTCTATTCCTGAGGCTCCCCGATTTCGCATCGGGTTCGTCCTCGCATACATCAATCCCAGCGGCTCCCTGATTTCGCATCAGGTTCGTCCGTGCACCTTACTAATAAATTCTCAACCATATTCCTTGGGTAATATAAACATCGCCGGTCTAGGCGTTGCCCACAGCCCTGGCTCGTAACAACTTTGTGGTAGATATTTAATGAATATCAACAAGTAAATATATTTCGAACTATATCGTGTTTGGTCTCATTTTAATCAGAAAAATCTCGCAAACACGTTAGTAAAATTTTTATTGAGAAAACGCCAAAAATTAAAAAGTTTCATGGTTGAATTAGTATTAGTCACACCAATATTCCGGCACGGACCATATTACGCTGCTCGATCGTCGAGCGTCGCTATCGCGAAGGGGGATCCCCCAAGTGGAGGGGATAGTCAATGTGACTATACCCAAGCAATTTTTTGTGCATATATGCGAGATTTACTGTACTTAGTTCCGCGACAGTCTGTACGCAACGAATAGTGAAGCCGAAGAATAAAGAATATAAACTTTTTTCACTTGAACATAAACGCATTACAATAATTCATTTCCTGTACCAATCATTTTGTCGTATCATAGATACTAAGATTTATCTTTCAATGGTTACCCCAGCTATTAGCCGCTGGGGCGTGTCGGCTAGTCAAAACGTATCAGTTTGCTACTGCCACTCACAGAACCCGCGGGGACCCCCCAGTGGTGGGGATGAAGCGCGAGCGCTCTTGCGCCAAGACTCGCCGGGCACTCTTCGAGAAATTACAGTATTAACTAAAAGGCGCCAACAGACCTGGCTCTATCCGCTAGTATAAACTAAAATGTCCATCAAGACCACAGTTTTGTGAGTGATATAAAATATACTTTTGTTTCAGGTTTCCATCAACGGAACTTGTTTTTCGATCATTAGCATTTTCCGTCCGAATGGCCCATAATACTATTGCTGGCATCGTACACGAAACATGTGAAGCTATCTGTTGGCTGTTTCATAAAAAACATATGCCATTCCCAACAACTGAGGATTTTTATACAATTGCAAAGGATTACGAGCGATTATGGAATTTCCCCAATTGTATAGGAAGTATCGACGGGAAACACATTTGTATAAAATGTCCCCCGCAATCTGGATCCATGTATTTTAATTACAAGATGTACTTCTCAGTACATTTGCAAGGCATCTCAGATGCCCATTATAAATTTATAACAGTAGATACTGGAGAATATGGAAGACGGAGTGATGGCGGTGTATTTACGGAATCAAACGTGTTTCACCATTTAGAAAATAATTCTTTTAATGTACCGCCCAATAATACACTGCCGGGAACAAAGTGTGCTGTACCTTACGTCTTCCTTCCAGATCAAGGATATCCTTTAAAGGAATATTTATTGCGGCCGTATGCAACGACAAATGATACCGATGAAGGCAAAGAGAACTTCAATTTTATAGGCTTAGTAGAGCTAGACGTTGCATTGAATGCGCGCTCGGGATATTAATCAGCAAATGGAGATGTTTAAAAACGGAATTGCAGATGCACCCACGCAATGTTGACACTATTGTCAAATGCGTGTGCTTATTGCACAACATTGTAATAGATATGGAAGGAATTAACGAGGCCGTACTTTCTTCAGGAATGCGTGAAATTGCTAGTAATAGCGAAGTTAACGCAACGCTGCTTTTTAACAGATCATTGCGTAGAGCACATGAACTCCGCGACTGGTTTAAACAGTGTTTTATAAATGCAACCGCTCGAAATTAAAATATTCAAAAAGTTATAATTATTCAATATGTATAATAATAAATACATTGGTTTTACATGAATGTTAATAATTGAGTAGTCACTTACTTGTAGTATCCAATAAGGTGGCGATCTCGCACCACAACCTCAGGGATGCATCTGTATTATGGTATTGAGAAAGTTTGGGATCCCATAAACTTCTTCTTTCCTGAACTAGGCCAATTCATTTTTCAGACTCCATCATTTACACAGTAGAAACGTATTATATTTTGTCTGCGTTGGCACTTGCAAGGTGGTTAATATTACATGCACACTTTACTCACGACGAATTTGAAACTTGATGCTTGAAACAAGAAGAACTTTGTTATAGCTGGTAAATTGTCTGGCCGTAATTGGTAATCAACTGACAGGTCTTCGTAAAAATCCTTATTACGAAAACTCGCCAAAGTTTCGAGATGGGTGTGTTAAACCTCTCCAAGGGCCAATATTTAGGAATAAGAGCACTAAGCAGGAAAAATAATTGCAATTTGTATCCGCGATACAAGTTAGTACTGGATTCAAAGCGTCAATGCTATCCATCTGTACCGGACATTTTTATAACAGAGCATAGTGCTGAAGTAAAATTGCAGACTCTATTAGATCACACTGTTAGTCGTCTGTTATTATTACAAAGCGTTGTGATCGAAAGTTTAGATCAGCAGATTTTGGAATGTATGACGCATATTTGCAAGTGGGGATGCGATGGCAGTTCAGGGCAAAGTGTTTACAAACAGTTGTTTGGTCGAGTGATAGACCAAACAAATTTGTTACAGCCGATATAAAGACTCTTACAATACTGATTTCATCATTGAGATTCATAATCTGTAAAAAACTTAATTGAAATTATATAGTTAATATGGAAATAGTTCGACAATGGGATGTAGAATCTATACATCCAAATGCGCGTTTTCATATGATGTTATTTAATGAAACCAACATGTTAGCAAAAGATTTAAAATAAAAAAGATATACAAAATTATTTAAACAAATTAAATTAAATAAGAAATTTTTGAAAAGAAGAAACAAGTTGATGATTAGATTTACATTACCCTACATTTTATCTTCTGATGAGATCACGTCACTTGACCGTCACCACATTGAAGTGGGAAAACGGCGTTCTGACTGCACATATATTGCTAAAACTTTCGGAATTGCAAATAATTGCAAACAATTTTTATGCAGCCTTCTTAAGTAGGTTCTAACAAATACTTCCATATAAATTTGATCGGATCCCCGAGTTTACCACCCCCTATAAACCACATTGAAGTGGAAAAACGGGGAAGACATAGGGTATCGCGAATAGGTATTTTTCAAAGGGTATAAATACTTAGATACCTTTCATGTTACATGTACTTGTAGCTAGAAGAACACTCTTTAAAAATATATAAACAGATTTGAGTCAGCTGCATTCTGTAAAAAAATATAGCACCGCAAAGTATAGCAAATTCAGAAAGAAATGGGATCGTTCCAAAGTGGACATATCCCCCCACCCCCTTTGAAGGTGTCTCAGGCAAGTACCAGTTCCCTGCGGAAATCCACTTTTTGCCAAAATTTAGTATATACATATAAGAAACTATGCCTAAAATTTCATGCATTTCGAAGGAGGTCGATGAATTGAATTTAGTTCGTGTTTTTACGGTTTTGGACCACTGTGCGACGGTAGTACAGTAATCCCTCGAACAACGCGGTTTCGGTTATACATCCACGGTTTTTTCTTCGGGACAAATTTTATTTTCTTTTTACCCGACACATTTCTTTCATATTAATTTATTTTATGCCTTTAAACAAATGCATTCTCATCTCATTCTCCAAACAGTGTCATATCGGTTTGAACTCGATGTACAATATAGATGCTCGATGCATACGGTAACTGTTTGGTCGCAAGAACCGAACATATCGACAGCCTTCGATACCTGGCAAGCTGTTTTATGATCGGGGTTTCTTGACTAGGGGTACGTGTCGACCAGATGACGAAAGGCTTTCGAACTTGTCATAAAGTAGCCCCTAAAAAGTAAATTTTCAAATATTTCCGCTTTCCCTACTCTTATTGCCCGGGAAAGAAAAACCGGAAGGAACCCGCGAAAACAGTTAGAATTCGTCAGAATAGGTAGGAATACGTCGGTCAAAATACGAAATATGTACATATATGTAATGTAGTGTAATTATATAATATAGATGTACTTATTTATACATTCCTGTATATGTGGATACTAAATTTAAGAAATACATATGTATATGGTCAATTCTTGCGTGTGTTATGGTGGAGGGGGTAAAAACGGTGGTGGTAGGGGGTGGCTTCGAGAGTACGCGGATTTCACTCTACGCGTTCTGTTGCTGTCCCGAACGCCCGCGTTGTTCGCGGGACTAACAAGAATGCCTTTCCTTGGTCAATGCGGCGGTCTTGGGGATGCCTACTTCACCGTGGCCTTTTTGACCATTTTACGCTTCGCCCTAAGAGAAACCTGTTATAGACAAAGATAGTGTGCATTGGCGAAATGCACATAGCCCAGACTGTGTACCAAGTGGCTTCAGTATCGTGGATATGCAGCACATATTTGCCGATTTTAAAAAAATTGGGGACCATGCTAAGAACAGGGAGAACTGTGGAATTGGACACATGCAAATAACCGGCATAAAACGGTCGGGCCTGAGGACCACCCTCAGCGTAAAATGCGATATGTGCCAATATAAAGGTGAAATCCGCAGTGAACCTGACGAAAGCAAAAAAATGGAAACCAACCAGAGTGCGGTTGCTGGGACAATTTTGCATGGAGGTAGTTATACCCAAATGGAGGAGTTCCTTGCAGCAATGGATATACCCTCCATGTCGAGAAAAGAATTTCGAAAGCACCACGATGAAATCGTGAAGTCGCTAATTGTTACTGCAGAAGAAGAAATGGTAGCAGCGGCAGAGGGAGAAAAACGATTGGCCATAGAAAGAGGCGATATTGTTCCAGGACTTCGAATACCCCACATCCCCGTTGTGGCCGACGGAAGCTGGATGAAACGATCCTACCGGACTGGAACGTACGATTCCGCGTCTGGAATCGGTGTAATTATTGGTTACCATACCAAAAAAGTTTTATTTACTGGCGTTCGGAACAAAATTTGCAGGATTTGTCGGTGTGCAGCAAAAACGAAAAAAGAGCCCCGAAACTACGCGTGCTTCAAAAACTGGGGCACGAATCAAGCGTCAACGGCGATGGAAAGTAACACGATAGTTGAAGGCTAGTTCAAGACTAGCATCGAAAAACGTCGACTCGTTTACTCAACGTTGATTGCTGATGGGGATAGCACCGTTTATAAGAAAATTATAGATGCTGACCCATACAGAACCCAGATTCGTGTCAATAAAATTGAATGCACGAACCATTTGCTGAGAAATTTTTGCAAAAAAATGAAGGAAATTGTGAAAAAGACAACACCTTGCCCGTTGAGGAAAATCGTTGAAAGTAGCATTCGGCGAATGCGCGCGGACGTAGTGAAAGCCGCAGAGTACAGGTATAATCAGAAGATAACGACTGCAGAGAAAATAAAAAATTTGTATGCCGACAAACACAATGTTCCAAGCCACGTTTTTGGAGAGCACGCAGAATGTTCAAGGCTTGAATATTTCTGCGATGGAAGCAGAAAGGAAGAAGAAAAGGACATTGTTCCACAATTGAAGAACATGGGAGTCTATGAACAAATTAAAGATATACTTCGACCGTTTTTGGAACATGCAGAGAGTTTGCTATACAACAGCAATAACAACACGGTGGAAAGTTTTAACGGAATCATCGCAAAATATACAAGCGGAAAAAGATTGAATTTCGGAGAACGAGGATCATACACCGGAAGATGTGCTGCTGCTGTCCTGCAATATAACACAAAACAAGTGTTGTCACGCCTGAATACGACGATGAAAAAGAACCCGCCTGTTACTCTGGAAAAAATTGAAGAAAGAAGAAAGAAAAAAAATCAGAAGTCCGCTAAAAAGCTGGAAGAAAAAAGGATTACGAAGCACGTGCGGAAACAATTCCGTTCGGAAAAAGATTCTAATTACGGGCCGAACGCTCAAAAGCCAGATATGGCGGAAACCATTTATGAATTGGCCAATTGCACAATTGGCAAAATAGGAGAGATGCCATTGAGCAAGAAACCATCGGACAAGCCCAAAATCATAAATGGTTAACTTATAAATCAAAGCTTTTGACGGCCTCTAATATCGGACGAGTATACCGTCGTCGGATTGGCACGTTCTGCGCAAATGCAGAAAGGGCATTTGTTTATCCCAGGATAATTAATGCACCTGCAGTAATATACGGGCAAGAGAGTGAAAAATTAGCACGTGATGAACTCAGTGCGACAATTATTGCTAAAATTCAAGAATGTGGATTATTCATTGATGCTTCCAACCCATTCTTAGGGGGTTCTCCAGATGGAGTAATAGACGAAGAAGGCATCGTAGAAATAAAATGCCCGAAAACGGCAGAGAATTGACTGCCGGAGGAGGCAATAAAAACCGTTAAAGTTATTCGCCGTATATTTGAAGATGAAGCAGGAAAGAAATTGAACAAAAAACATTATTACTACATACTACCAAGTACAAGGACAGTTACACATAACAGGTAGAAAATACTGCTTGTTTTGTATCTGGACCCGTAAAGGGTTGAAGTACATAAAAATAGATGAAGACGATAACTTTTGGCAAAACAATATGGAGCCACAGTTTACTCGATTTTATATACAATACATGTTACCGGAATTAATAGATAGCCGGCACAATAGAGGTATGCCCATTGGGGAACCTGAATTGATAACAGAGGAGAGAGCAAACTCAGAAAAGCGAGAAAGGTCTCTATAAGTAAGTACAGTAATGTCTCGCACTGTGTTCAAAATCGTGATTCGATGGCTGTTCATTTTCTATCCCCCCTACTTGGGGCCGCCACCCTTGGATTCTTGGAAGCGTCGTTCGGATCACTTTTGAGCGCGGAGTACGAGGAAGGGGCAAATTTAAAGGCCCGTGTACGTGTGAGACAAACTAACGCAATCAGAATTTAATATTAAAACTTGCTTATTCTTTGTCCGTTTTAAATGAAATTTTACAAACATATTTGTTAGAATCTCCCGGTTAAAATGACACCAAACACGACATAGTTTGGACAATTTTTACTTATCATGGTATTAATAATTGTATTCCCCTTTATTATTGTGAGATTATGAATTTCGAAAAATTATAATTTGATGTCTAATTACACTAAATTGTATTTTTATTATTATGTTATTTTTGTATAGTCCACGATTTTCTATAGACGATAATTTTCATTGCGTTAGTATTGTCTCACACGTACAAAGGGATTTAAACGTGCATGTACGCATTCGGTCCCCAGCGAAGTGCACTCGAGACACTGGAATCGAGATTTTACTTCCAAATTTATAATCTCACTACTAATTACCTTATTTTTAACAACTAATATACACATTCCGGTTGTTATCCGTAACAGTAGCAATGATTCGCACTGTGTTCTTCGCTCAGGACCGAATGTGAACAGCCATCGTGTACAGGACACGATTCTCGAGCGTCAGGTCACCTTCAATGTTGTGGCAACAGAGACTCGAGGCAGCGACCAGGAAAAGAATGAGGCAAGTTTAAATACCCGTGTACGTGAGACAATACTAATACAATAAAATCCGGGGTGGCCCGGAACTCGCGCAGTATTTTTAAAAAAGGGGTAGCTGAGGTGATTCTGAACAACTTTTTCCTTGACCAAAATATTGTTTGAAGCTTCGTTTTTTAGTTATTAACGAAAAACACTGGCCAATGCGAGCGCCCGTATAGCCCGAGCTCAGTCACAATTGCGCGCGGCCGAGATCGGGTGCATCGAGGGGCAACATACGGCAAATATTACCATCGTCTTACATTAAGAATAGTGTATAATTTTTCGTTATTCATCAATAACAATTTAATTAACAAGTCGTTTAATAACTGTTCCATACTTTTATTCGTTTTCCGTAACGAATAAAGTGTTTTATTAATTATGAAAAAAGTGTTTGGATGATTAATGATTAATGTTAGAAAAGGGTAGTTAAATAAACTTATCCATTCGACCGCGAATTTACCTGCTTCGACGGTGTCTTGCCATATGGTCATTGTACCGATCCTGACCTATCCTAATTTAAATTTAATTTAAATGCCACGTCCCGGCGATCGATACGATCTGATTCGCACTTGTTTCCACACGCACAGGACACGCACTTACGAACTTACGAAAGTTAATGTGTGTGTCATGTGCGTGTGCAAACAAGTGCGAATCAGATCTGTATCGATTGCCGGGACGTGGCATTTAAATTAAATTTAAATTAGGATAGGTCAGGATCGGTACAATGACCATATGGCAAGACACCGTCGAAGCAGGTAAATTCGCGGTCGAATGGATAAGTTTATTTAACTACCCTTTTCTAACATTAATCATTAATCATCCAAACACTTTTTTCATAATTAATAAAACACTTTATTCGTTTCGGAAAACGAATAAAAGTATGGAACAGTTATTAAACGACTTGTTAATTAAATTGTTATTGATGAATAACGAAAAATTATACACTATTCTTAATGTAAGACGATTGTAATATTTGCCGTACGTTGCCCCTCGATGCACCCGATCTCGGCCGCGCGCAATTGTGACTGAGCTCGGGCTATACGGGCGCTCGCATTGGCCAGTGTTTTTCGTTAATAACTAAAAAACGAAGCTTCAAACAATATTTTGGTCAAGGAAAAAGTTGTTCAGAATCACCTCAGCTACCCGGTTTTTAAAAGTACTGCGCGAGTTCCGGGCCACCCTGTATAATAGTATCATTGTTAAATATATTACACTTACACCGGCTTGATTTCATTAAAACTTCCAAACCCACACATATATGATTTTAAAATATTGAAAACACATGAATGAACACATTTATGACCGCTTGTACAAGAACACCTATATGTATATATTTACATTATTTAATCCATATTATAGTTCCGAAAGAGAGCTATGTAGGGCTGATATACCTATGCCAGGGACAGCAAGACGGGAATCGGTGTGACACCGCAAACTATGACACAGGGTGTGAGGGGCTTCATTTGTCTGTAATATGACGCGCTTACGGCCGTGGCCCGCCAGATGGCTGTGCCTGACCTATGTCTATAGCCGTTCTGACACGACTAATAATGAATGTAATTAGAAGAATGATGCACAAGATACTTTTATATATATAATTTATTCAGAACAATAAACGGTGTAAATATAAACTCTTTGGCTTGCAACGCGTGTTGCTTTGTCGACTAATACTAAACGAATGAGGAACGCTAGTCAGCGTCCCCAAGCGACGCTTATATACACAGTCGGTAACGAAGAGAGAAGTGGTGTCGCCACATGTCTGTGGCGACCGGTGTTTACCGACGTTGGTCGCAAAGTAGCAACTATTGTTACCGTCGGTGGGCGCACATAGTTTTAACTAGATTTAACTAGGCTTAGTGTTATTGTTACGCTATCGCGTGAACGGTGCCCCAATTTCCTAGTAACATCAAATTAGAAGTCGCCAATATAAAATGTAACCGTCTACAGCGATAAATAAGCTAAGAGCGAAATTCGAAACCGGAAAGGAAATGTACGCGACACAATAGCCATATACCATTTAAGTATCAGCCATGGATGGCCGAGCAAGGGAAAAGTCAGAGCATCCAAGTCCCAAAACAATCCACTTTAGAAAACTCCAAACGTAATTTATTATAGACCGTGAAAATCCAGCTAAGTCTAAAAAGTCACGTACAACCCTCAAAGAAGTCGAGTCCTACAACATCCGGGGCTGGTCGCCACATGTTGAACCGCGAAACAAAAGCCTCTCGAGAGCCTCTCGCGAGTCCCCACCAATCTCCGGCACGCTTTCCCCGACTTTCGCGCGTTTTTCTCTGGCTTTCCCGCACTTTTCCCTTAGCTCACGCGCACCCTAACGCGCCACGCAGAAACGGAAGCGTTGCCACCTCCACATGCCCAGCCTCAACGAGACCCAAAACCATTGGACAACACGAAATAAAAGGGAGGAGCAAGGAACTCGGGAAGAGGAACCAGAGCCGTAATGGAAAGAAGAAGAAGCC
The DNA here is from genome assembly GCA_963583965.1 of Nomada ferruginata. Classification (NCBI taxonomy): domain Eukaryota; kingdom Metazoa; phylum Arthropoda; class Insecta; order Hymenoptera; family Apidae; genus Nomada; species Nomada ferruginata. The sequence goes on from OY757218.1 coordinate 6,462,288, forward strand.
ACATTCATCAGAACTTCGTTATTTCTTGAACTATCAGTACCTGTTACGCTGAATTACAAAATAAATAGTCGTTCTTTTTAAACTCTAACTGTGTGTTTGATTCTTCCGCGCTTTTCCACAAGCAGAGCGGTTCAGCGCTCCACGGGCAACCGAACCAACACCAATTCCCCATATCCCACCAATTGCGACGCAACATTATCATAGTTAGTTTTAAGACACTAGTCTTTAGTTCTAGTTGTTTAACTACTTTAGGTTTATAACACTACATTTAAGTTTTTGAATTCTAGTCATTAGCGCCTAGCGTAGTTATTAGTATAAAAGAAGCCTTCGAACGATAAGCATAGAGTCTACCACGCCGGACCGTGAGCGTCATAACAAACTGTTAATAAAGTATATCTGTGTCGGTAAATTCGTGCAAACGTTTATTTCCCTTCCGTTTCACCGCCACAAATTGGTGCCGAAACCCGTTGTGGGATAAATTCATTTATTTATTAAAAAGTGAGTGAGTGAATCCAGGAAGGATGACGACGCGCAGCCAAGCGGCCGCGCAGGAACAGAAGCCGACGCCACCACCACCAGAGAAGAAGGGCTGCATCGACGTCGAGATCGAAAGACTCCGTCGCATACAATTACAGCCGTTCTGGAGCGAGGAACCGGAGCTTTGGTTCAAGATGCTGGAAGGTGAGCTGGAGTCGTATCAGATCACGACTGATACTGTACGGCGCTCCGCGATTATCCGAAGTCTGGACCAAAAGACCGCGCGCGCTATCAGTGATTTAATTAACGCGCCGGCGGGAGCATCGTACGCGGCGATTAGGATGGCGTTGACCTCGCGATTGACGTCATCGAAGGAGGCGAATTTGAAGGCGGCCTTGGCTGGAATACAACTAGAGGGCCGTAAGCCATCGGAGTTACTTCGCGAAATCTCGCAAAAAGCGGGTCCGGAGACGAGCAGGAACGTGATCCAGCAGCTCTGGATTCAAGCGTTGCCTGTATTTACGCAGCAAGCGTTGGCGTTGCTAGATAGCGACGCCCCGCTCGAGACTCTGCACAAGATGGCGGACAAATTCCATGACCGCGCAGCAATGGCGTCCACGGACGCCATCACCAACCCGGCCATGTCATCATCATCCTCGGCGTCCTTAGAGGGCGCAATTGCGGCCTTGACGAGGAGGCTCACCAAGATGGAGGCCAACGACCATCAGCAAGGACGCCAGAGGTATAGGTGGCGTCCCGAGCGTTCGAAGTCGCGGCCTAGAAGGATGTCCAGAAGCCGCAACAGAACGGGCGCTTCAGGACATTGCTACTTCCATGCGAAGTTCGGGGCGAACTCGTTCCGATGCACGAACCTCAGTGAAGGGATCGCCCCGTTTAACGAACGGATTCAGGCGATTAGAGACTTCCCTAAAGCACGTACGGTAGCCGATTTGCGGCGCTATTTAGGTGTTCTTAATTTTTACAGACGATTTTTACACCGCGCAGCACATTGGCTCACTCCTTTAAATGGACACCTCAAGGGAGCCAAGAAAAGGGACCGAAGGTTGCTGAATGGGGACGATGAATCCGAAAAAGCTTTCGAGGAAAGCGAGAGGCAAATGTCGGACGCATCGCTCCTATGCCATCCTATCGAAAATGCTCCAATAGCATTGCGTACGGACGCATCGGATGTTGCCACAGGAGCCGTACTGGAACAATTTAATAACGGTAGGTGGGAGCCACTCGGATTTTTCTCGAGAAAATTGGAAAAGGCTCAGATAAAGTATAGCGTGTACGACAGAGAGCTTTTAGCCATCTATAAGAGTCTCAGATTTTTCAGACATCTTGTAGAAGGTAGAGATTTGCGTATATTAACGGACCATAAACCGTTGGTATATGCATTTCTGCAGAGAGCAGACAAAGCTAGTCCAACACGGACACGCCAATTAGACTTTATCAGCCAAATCACCACCGATATTCAGTATATTAAAGGCGAAGACAACACGGTAGCCGACGCGTTTTCTAGAATAGAGTCAATAGAAATGCCTAGCATCATCTCTACAGAGGAGTTGATGCAGGCACAGCAATGTGATGATCAATTAAATAATATTATTTCCGAACAACCCAAAGGTTGGAATTTGCAGAAGATTTTCTTAAATTCGGCTGACAAATTTCTCTTTGGGCGATGTCTGTAAGGGCAATATCCGACCCTATGTGCCAAAAACACTTAGGAGGCGGGTATTCGACAATGTACACAATCTATCGCATCCTAGCGGAAGAACAACTAGGACGTTGACAGGTCAAAACTTTGTCTGGCCAACGATGAATCGAGAAATTGCTGAGTGGTGTCGCACCTGCATTGCGTGCCAGAAAAATAAGATTCATCGTCACAATAAGCCACAGCCGGAGGAAATAGAGATCCCCAAGGGTCGATTCGAGCATATACATGCTGATTTAATTGGTCCATTGCCAATAGTTAACGGATTTAGATATTGCCTCACCGTCATCGATCGATTTTCCAGGTGGCCTGAGGCGGTACCATTAACCGACAGCTCGGCTGAGAAGGTTGCCGCAGCGCTGTTTGAGCACTGGATAGCCAGGTTCGGAGCACCAGCAACTATAACGACTGACCAAGGGTCGCAGTTCGAGTCGCAGTTGTTCGAGTCTTTGTTGCGACTGATAGGTTGTAGCAGGACGAGAACTGCGTATCATCCCCAGTCGAACGGGATGATTAACGCATTACAATAATTCATTTCCTGTACCAATCATTTTGTCGTCTCACAGATACGAAGATTTATCTTTCAATGGTTACCCCAGCTATTAGCCGCTGGGGCGTGTCGGCTAGTCAAAACGTATCAGTTTGCTACTGCCACTCATAGAACCCGCGGGGACCCCCCAGTGGTGGGGATGAAGCGCGAGCGCTCTCGCACGAAGACTCGCCGGGCACTCCTCGAGAAATTACAGTATTAACTAAAAGGCGCCAACAGACCTGGCTCTATCCGCTAGTATAAACTAAAATGTCCATCAAGACCACAGTTTTGTGAGTGATATAAAATATACTTTTGTTTCAGGTTTCCATCAACGGAACTTGTTTTTCGATCATTAGCATTTTCCGTCCGAATGGCCCATAATACTATTGCTGGCATCGTACACGAAACATGTGAAGCTATCTGTTGGCTGTTTCATAAAAAACATATGCCATTCCCAACAACTGAGGATTTTTATACAATTGCAAAGGATTACGAGCGATTATGGAATTTCCCCAATTGTATAGGAAGTATCGACGGGAAACACATTTGTATAAAATGTCCCCCGCAATCTGGATCCATGTATTTTAATTACAAGATGTACTTCTCAGTACATTTGCAAGGCATCTCAGATGCCCATTATAAATTTATAACAGTAGATACTGGAGAATATGGAAGACGGAGTGATGGCGGTGTATTTACGGAATCAAACGTGTTTCACCATTTAGAAAATAATTCTTTTAATGTACCGCCCAATAATACACTGCCGGGAACAAAGTGTGCTGTACCTTACGTCTTCCTTCCAGATCAAGGATATCCTTTAAAGGAATATTTATTGCGGCCGTATGCAACGACAAATGATACCGATGAAGGCAAAGAGAACTTCAATTTTATAGGCTTAGTAGAGCTAGACGTTGCATTGAATGCGCGCTCGGGATATTAATCAGCAAATGGAGATGTTTAAAAACGGAATTGCAGATGCACCCACGCAATGTTGACACTATTGTCAAATGCGTGTGCTTATTGCACAACATTGTAATAGATATGGAAGGAATTAACGAGGCCGTACTTTCTTCAGGAATGCGTGAAATTGCTAGTAATAGCGAAGTTAACGCAACGCTGCTTTTTAACAGATCATTGCGTAGAGCACATGAACTCCGCGACTGGTTTAAACAGTGTTTTATAAATGCAACCGCTCGAAATTAAAATATTCAAAAAGTTATAATTATTCAATATGTATAATAATAAATACATTGGTTTTACATGAATGTTAATAATTGAGTAGTCACTTACCTGTAGTATCCAATAAGGTGGCGATCTCGCACCACAACCTCCGGGATGCATCTGTATTATAGTATTGAGAAAGTTTGAGATCCCACAAACTTCCTCTTTCCTGAACTAGGCCAATTCATTTTTCAGACTCCATCATTTACACAGTAGAAACGTATTATATTTTGTCTGCGTTGGCACGGGTAATATTACATGCACACTTTACTCACGACGAATTTGAAACTTGATGCTTGAAACAAGAAGAACTTTGTTATAGCTGATAAATTGTCTGACCGTAATTGGTAATCAACTGACAGGTCTTCGTAAAAATCCTTATTATGAAAACTCGCCAAAGCTCCGAGATGGGTGTGTTGCTGGGGGTAACACGCGGGTTGGTTAATTTATACTAATTTTCTATGTAGGGAGGTGACGGAAGATGCCTTCAAACTTTCTATTTTAACACATCTGGAAACCATTACCCTGTCAGTTGCTTCGGACCTCCAATCAAAAGGGCAATTTGGTCACTATCACCCACTGAAACCTTTTGTCCTTTTTAGCAATATTCAACTGTGCCGGAATATACTACAATCGTAAAAAGATTCAGTAATACAGTGCTGGTCGAAAAAAAGTTTAGAACTGATCCGTGCATATATACATATACAGGGTGGCCCGGAACTCGCGCGGTATTTTTAAAAAAGGGGTAGCTGAGGTGATTCTGAACAACTTTTTCCTTGACCAAAATATTGTTTGAAGCTTCGTTTTTTAGTTATTAACGAAAAACACTGGCCAATGCGAGCGCCCGTATAGCCCGAGCTCAGTCACAATTGCGCGCGGCCGAGATCGGGTGCATCGAGGGGCAACGTACGGCAAATATTACAATCGTCTTACATTAAGAATAGTGTATAATGTTTCGTTATTCATCAATAACAATTTCATTAACAAGTCGTTTAATAACTGTTCCATACTTTTATTCGTTTTCCGAAACGAATAAAGTGTTTTATTAATTATGAAAAAAGTGTTTGGATGATTAATGTTAGAAAAGGGTAGTTAAATAAACTTATCCATTCGACCGCGAATTCTGCTTCGACGGTGTCTTGCCGATCCAGACCTATCCTAATTTAAATTTATAGTACGTCCAGAGCTAAATGAAAAAAGTGGAGGGAGAGCGGCCGATTGATGCCCGCCGATCGGCAGGGCCGTAAGCGCCCTGCCGATGTTTGGTTCTAAGCAATAAGATGAGAAGCTTATGAATTAATTTTTAATTACACTAGTAGTTCAGTTACTACTAGTATAGCTATACATTTTATTTAATATTTTAAGTGTTTAATGGAATTTCGATTCTTCGCGCCGCATTATCCTTGGTTTGTAGTATAGGAACCACTTTCGATATAACGCTTGTGGAGTTACACCTTTTTAACAAACTCTAATGTTCCAAATATAGAGACAATGTTCTGCTCATTCCGTTTAAAACCACAAGCCAGAATAGCAGAGACTTCTATATACAATTTTATTTCCGTTACTATTTGTTCTATTTAGACTCACATTTTCTACTTCGTGGCAAGTAAGGATGCTTGTCACCTATTACACTATTCTAATTAATAAAAAAAAGAAAACAAGCATCTGTATTTGTATATCTGTACTTGTATTTGTATTTGTAAATATATCATGTTTGGTCTCATTTTAATCGGAAGAATTTCAACAATATCTTTAAAAAAATTGGAAGTCGAAAAAACTAAAAATAAAAAAGTAAAGCTGTCGTTTTTATTATAGCATCGTTTTGCATTTGTGTAATCACACCGACGCGGTGGCATTTAAATGGCTCGGCTGCCTGTTCGGGAATGACAGTACGAGAGCGCCCGACCGCACCCGCGTCGGCGACCGAGCGCCACGTACCGGGACACCGGCACGTGGTCCCCTCTCCTCGCGATTCCGAACGCCTTCGTAATCGGTTATCGTTCAACCGATTATGGCTCTCTGCCCCCACTTCTCACGAAACCACGTTAGAGTGTAGATCAACCGATAGCGAACAAATCGAATATTTGTAAAACCGCAAATATAAACCAATAGTTAAAACCGGAGTGCACTTATTACGGCCTATAACCGATCCATCAAGTTTCCTTCGAGCAATTCCGCTAACCGCATTACCAGCATCCGAAACATTGGTCCTTCGAGCCGGATAGCGCGGGGAAACAAGAGCGATGGAAAGCCTACAAGAAGTCCTGGCCGAGCAAGAAGCCGTTATGCATTCGATACGCCAGACCATAACGAATCTAAAAAAGCTCGGTAAGGAGAAAATTACGGAAGCAGTCCTCCGCCGCCGCATCGCGAGCTTAGAGGAAAACTTCAAAACTTGCCGGAGCCGACATGCAGTCATGGTCGCACAGTGCGACTCCAAGACAAAAGCCGCCCACCCGTACTTCACGGAGAACCAGTTCGCAACCTCCGAGGACGTCTACAACGAAGCCGCCGACTTCATGGCCGAACTACTGGCTCAACGAGCGGCTACCCCAGGAACATCTAACGAAGCGTCCACCAGGAAATCCGATCGACTACCACGACTTCGCCTACCCCAGTTCGACGGCAGCTTCGATCAGTGGGAAGCATTTAGAGATAAGTTCAAATCCATGGTATTAACTGATCAAACGTTAGCTCAAGTAGATTGCATGCACCACCTATCGTCGTGTGTGACGGGCGAAGCGGCCAAAGCGATAAACCACCTCGCGATCACCGAAGGTAATTTCCGAATTGCTTGGAAACTGCTAGAATCGCGATACGAGAATAAGAGGCGGCTCATAACGCACCATCTACGAAACCTAACCGAGCTCCCGACCGTCACACACGAAAACGCCGAGAAACTCCGCGACCTACGCGATAGAATGAACCATGCAATCCAAGCGCTAATCAATCTAGAACGCCCGGTGGATAAGTGGGACGACATGTTAGTGTACATAATCGCGCAGCGGCTTGACCCTCACACGCGCAAAGCATGGGAACTCGAGCTGGGAGACACAGTAGATTACCCTCCATTCTCCCGATTAAACGCATTTCTAGATTCACGGATTCGAGCACTAGAATCCATACCCGATTCGCCGAATAAAGATAATAAGGGTCAGGTCAACCACGCCTGGAAACCGGAACGACACAAAAGCGTATCGTCCCACTCCGCCACACTATCATCGTCGTGTCCAGTATGCCGCGCCGGACATTTAATAGTTAAATGCGACGCGTTTAGGAATAAGTCGCCGTCGGAACGAATCGAAATAATTCGAAATTCAAACCGTTGCTTTAACTGCTTCAGTGCAAAACACGCGGTGAAGGACTGCGCTAGTAAACATGCGTGTAAACAGTGCAACGAAAGACACCACACGCTGCTACACCTGACACCCACCGCGGTCACGCCAACGGAACCGAAATTTCAAACGCCCGCCGTGTCAACAGACAGGTACGGGCTCGAATCGGTGCACACGCACCTAACCGCCAGAGCGTCAGCACTTAAAGCGCACGTGATGCTCGCGACAGCACGCGTACGCGTGTACTCCCCATCCGGGCACCACATCGAAGCACGGGCGCTACTCGATCAGGGCTCAGCTACGAGCATCGTAACTGAGAGACTAGTGCAAACGCTGAGACTACCGAAAATGCGTCGCGCGGTCCGAATTACAAGCGTGGGCGACAACACCACGACCGTACGACACGCGGTGGAACTAACCATATCGCCGGTGTTCGCGCCCACACCCGCATTCACGACAACGGCGCTCGTGCTCAGGGCACTGACGCGTTACGCTCCTCATCGCGGACCCGGATCGGATCTCTGGCCTCACGTTGCGGACTTACGACTCGCAGACACGGCCCCAATGAGCTCCGATCCGATAGATGTATTAATCGGCGCAGATCTGTACGGGTCTCTTCTCCTCGACGGGGTCCGAAAGGGGGGGAGGCTCCAACCGATCGCACAACGGAGTGTGCTTGGGTGGTTCCTATCCGGCACCGCGAGCCTCGGTTGCAGCTCTGATCAAGTCGTGACGCACCACTCGATAGTAAATGCATCCACCGATGTCATCGTGGACGACACGAACGCGATGGAGGAGCTAAACCGCACGCTCCGCTCATTTTGGGAGGTGGAGGCCATACCAGATACGAACTCTCTGGATGCGGAGGAGAAAAGAGCCGAGGAACACTTCGCGACCACCCATACACGTACGCAAACCGGGCGTTACGTAGTGCGGCTCCCATTCAAAGACGGTCCGCCGAAGCTAGGGGCATCGCGGCCAGCTGCAATCTCGCGCCTCCTCCATGTAGAAAGAAAGCTCGCGTTAGCACCAGAACAAGGCGACGCGTACCACGCATTCATGGACGAGTATATCCGACTCGGCCACATGGAGCAGGTCAAGCCGACGGAGCCACCCAACGCGGAAAGGCACTACTATATACCGCATCACGCAGTCCTCAAAAGCGACAGCGGGACAACTCCACTCCGCGTCGTCTTCAACGCCTCATGCCGCGCGTCCGCAGGTCAATCCCTCAATGACCATTTATGCGTGGGCCCTAAACTGCAGACTGACCTCCCGGCGATCCTAACTCGGTGGAGGCAATACCGATACGTTTATACAGCCGATAGCGCGAAAATGTATCGCCAGATCATGGTGGACCCACGCGATCGGGATTACCAATTGATACTTTGGCGAGTACACCAGAACGCGCCCGTATCTGAGTATCGCCTCCGCACAGTCACCTACGGAACAGCATCCGCGTCGTACCAAGCACAACGCGTTCTGCGGCAGCTCGCTGAAGACGAAGGAGCAGCATATCCTCTTGCAACGCCAGTGCTACGTAACCAAACGTACGTGGACGACTGTATTTTCGGCGCCGACGAACTCGAAGTCGCAATAAGAACGCGCGAGCAACTTAACGGTCTACTAAAGAAAGACGGATTCCATTTGAGGAAATGGGCCAGCAACCAGCCGGCATTATTAGCGGGCATCGACAGCGCCGACCACGGGCTCGCGCGCGAGAAGGAATTCAAGGGAGTGGACCACTTGAAAGTATTAGGCGTGTATTGGAGCCCTTCTGAGGACGCACTGACCTTCCGAGTCAGTGCGCTCGAGGAAACCCACGTCGAACCCTCCAAACGCACAGTGATGTCCACCATAGCGCGACTCTACGATCCGTTAGGGTTTATATCGCCAGCGACAATAACCGCCAAAATGTTGCTGCAACGACTATGGCTCACAAAATGCGAGTGGGACGACCCACTACCCCCCGACCTGCGCCGCGAATGGGAGAAATATTTTGCGTCCCTATCAGCATTACAGGCTGTAGCTATCCCGCGATGGACTAATCAAAGAGGGGACACGACACAATTCTCGTTCCACGGTTTCGCCGATGCATCGACCAGCGCGTATGCAGCCGTGGTGTATAGTCGCATAGTTTCGTCAGATGGTAGCGTGTCAATATCGCTGATTGCAGCGAAGTCAAAGGTCGCGCCACTGAAGACAATGAGCATACCGCGGCTCGAATTGTCAGCCGCTCTCCTCATGACGCGATTGATGCAATCGACACGAGCACTGTTAGCCCCCCGAGAAATCGACTGCCATTGTTGGACCGATTCAACGGTCGCATTAGCCTGGATAGCCGAATTTCCGTCGCGAAGGCAAACCTTCGTCGCGAACCGCGTGGCGAAAATACAAGATCTCTTGCCCGATGCATCGTGGCGGCATGTGCCGACACACGAAAACCCAGCTGATTGCGCCTCGCGCGGATTGAACGGACACGAGCTCGTATTCAAAGAGTTATGGTGGGGAGGACCCGCGTGGCTGCGCCTTCACGGAGGTCGGTGGCCCGCTCAACCGCCAATACTAGCGAAATCCATCGCATTAGAAAAACGAGCCGACAGGACCGTTTGCCTAGCTTCTGTCGACTCAGTAGCACAATGCCCGATCGCCTCCCGTTTCTCGTCGTGGCCCAAGCTGTTACGTGTCACGGCATATCTAAACCGTTTCATTTCGAACTTGCACCTACGCGCCTCTGCAAAGACGACTCGCCCCAAACCAAAGCACTCATCAGTATCCGACATGGCACTACGACCCGACGAGATCGAGCGCGCCAAGAATCACTGGATTCGCAGAATACAAAATGACAGCTTCCCCTCGGAGCTCGAGTCGCTTTCAAAGGGAAAGCCGGTCGCCCCCTCAAGTCCAGTCTCCTCACTAAACCCTTTCATCGACAGCGAGGGTATAATGCGTGTAGGTGGGCGGCTGCGCCGATCAAACTTACCTGAGAAGGCGATACACCCCGTGCTCGTCCGTTCGCACCCGATCCTCGCCATGCTCATCACGCACCACCATCTCCGAACCCTGCATGGGGGTCACTCCTTGACCCTCTCGTCCTTGCGAGATGAGTACTGGATCCTCCGGGCGCGAACAACGGTGCGCCAAGTGCTGCATCGCTGCGTGGCATGCGCGCGCGAGAGAGCGAAAGTTCCGCGCGAGCTCATGGGCGATTTGCCGGCAACCCGCACGAATCGAACACTACGCGCGTTCGTGCATACAGGCGTGGACTACGCCGGCCCGATTCTAGTCCGGAACGCTGCAGGGCGCGGGCACAAATCGCATAAAGCATATATCGCCCTATTTGTATGTATGACCACCAAAGCCATTCATTTAGAATTGGTGCATGATTATGGGTCCGCCGCGTTCCTAGCAGCGTTCCACCGCTTCGTGTCGCGCCGCGGAACACCGAGCAGCATGTACTCGGACAACGGCACGACCTTCCAAGGTGCCGAAAGGGAATTGATCGCCGCACACCGAGTCGCCACCAACGACCCCGCACTCTTAAACGCAATCGCGACGGAGAGAATAAGTTGGAACTTCATCCCTCCGAGTGCCCCCCACTTCGGCGGATTGTGGGAGGCAGGAGTAAAGGCAGCGAAACGGCACCTTCGAAGGTGCGTCGGACGACACACTTTGACCGCGGAAGAAATGACCACCATCCTGTGTCGCATCGAAGCGTGCCTGAACTCGCGACCCATCGCACCCATATCGGAAAACCTTGAAGACTACTCGGCGCTTACCCCTGGCCATTTTTTGATCGGAGCACCGCTAATAGCCGCGCCTGAGCCCAGCGTGTTACATCTGCGCGAACAGCGACTGTCTCGGTGGCAATTAGTGCACAGATTAACCGAGCTAGTCTGGCGCGCGTGGAGAAACGATTATTTGCACACGTTGCAGCAACGCCCGAAATGGCGCACAGTGCAGCGTCTCGCAGAGGTCGGTAGGCTCGTCATACTACGCCATGACGCGATGCCCCCCAGCCACTGGGAAATGGGCCGAATAATAGCATGCCATCCCGGCGCCGATGGGCTGACTCGCGTCGTGACGGTACGCACCGCTCGCTCCATATACCGACGACCAATCACAAAAATCTGCCTCCTCCCGGTTGAAATCAACCAGGAAGGGGAGGCCGAACGAAACAGCGAACCCGACACGGCGGGCGGCGATGTGACGGCGGCGACACCGAAAACCTAGAATAAGTGACCGAACACGCAGCGCATATATAGTAGTATAAATTAATAGTAAGGTTATGTATATAGTAGTGTAAGTTAATATTAAGCTCCTGTATATAGTGTTGTAAGCAAATTCTTTTCGAAGCTACCTTCGAGGCGGGCGGAATGTTCGGGAATGACAGTACGAGAGCGCCCGACCGCACCCGCGTCGGCGACCGAGCGCCACGTACCGGGACACCGGCACGTGGTCCCCTCTCCTCGCGATTCCGAACGCCTTCGTAATCGGTTATCGTTCAACCGATTATGGCTCTCTGCCCCCACTTCTCACGAAACCACGTTAGAGTGTAGATCAACCGATAGCGAACAAATCGAATATTTGTAAAACCGCAAATATAAACCAATAGTTAAAACCGGAGTGCACTTATTACGGCCTATAACCGATCCATCAAGTTTCCTTCGAGCAATTCCGCTAACCGCATTACCAGCATCCGAAACAGGGTAGTTAAATAAACTTATCCATTCGACCGCGAATTCTGCTTCGACGGTTTCTTGCCGATCCAGACCTATCCTAATTTAAATTTATAGTACGTCCAGAGCTAAATGAAAAAAGTGGAGGGAGAGCGGCCGATTGATGCCCGCCGATCGGCAGGGCCGTAAGCGCCCTGCCGATGTTTGGTTCTAAGCAATAAGATGAGAAGCTTATGAATTAATTTTTAATTACACTAGTAGTTCAGTTACTACTAGTATAGCTATACATTTTATTTAATATTTTAAGTGTTTAATGGAATTTCGATTCTTCGCGCCGCATTATCCTTGGTTTGTAGTATAGGAACCACTTTCGATATAACGCTTGTGGAGTTACACCTTTTTAACAAACTCTAATGTTCCAAATATAGAGACAATGTTCTGCTCATTCCGTTTAAAACCACAAGCCAGAATAGCAGAGACTTCTATATACAATTTTATTTCCGTTACTATTTGTTCTATTTAGACTCACATTTTCTACTTCGTGGCAAGTAAGGATGCTTGTCACCTATTACACTATTCTAATTAATAAAAAAAAGAAAACAAGCATCTGTATTTGTATATCTGTACTTGTATTTGTATTTGTAAATATATCATGTTTGGTCTCATTTTAATCGGAAGAATTTCAACAATATCTTTAAAAAAATTGGAAGTCGAAAAAACTAAAAATAAAAAAGTAAAGCTGTCGTTTTTATTATAGCATCGTTTTGCATTTGTGTAATCACACCGACGCGGTGGCATTTAAATGGCTCGGCTGCCTGGGCCATCGTTCTGTCCTTGTTGTTTCCTTTACAACCTAGCGACACCGACAAAAGCGAGCCGCGAGCCGTGCTACTGACACTGACACTGTCTTAAACAGTTTACACATTGATCAGCAGTATATCATATACTGTATATGTGCACCCATTTCAAATTGGCATGGCACAGCCCTGCTCGATTCGACGAGCGGTCGAGCTTTGTAGTTCGTTTAGTGGGGTGAGAAATCCTCACACCACTTTTTTCATTTAGCTCTGGACGTACTGTAATTTAAATGCCACGTCCCGGAGATCGATACGATCTGATTCGCATTTGTTTCTACACGCACAGGACACGCACTTACGAACATTACGAAAGTTAATGTGTGTGTCATGTGCGTGTGGAAACAAGTGCGAATCAGATCGTATCGATCGCCGGGACGTGGCATTTAAATTAAATTTAAATTATGATAGGTCAGGATCGGTACAATGACCATATGGCAAGACACCGTCGAAGCAGGTAAATTCGCGGTCGAATGGATAAGTTTATTTAACTACCCTTTTCTAACATTAATCATTAATCATCCAAACACTTTTTTCATAATTAATAAAACACTTTATTCGTTACGGAAAACGAATAAAAGTATGGAACAGTTATTAAACGACTTGTTAATTAAATTGTTATTGATGAATAACGAAAAATTATACACTATTCTTAATGTAAGACTTATAGACTTTAATGTGCTGAATACGAATCTGCAATCCGTTTTTCCCCAGAACGTACCATTTTTGAAAAAATCAATTTTGAAGAAAATCGCAAATTTTCAAATTTGGAAGTGTTTTGTACTTTTGCGGTAATAGTTATTCAGTTGCGCTTGGTGCCAAATGATTCTTTGAAGTTTCACGAATAAAATGGTATGTGTTGTTATTAGACTATAAACATTTAAATGTGTTTAAATAAAGATCAAAGTGAAAGGGACACCGAAAATATCCCCATTTTTGCTGATATCTTTCAGTTTATTTCAAAAACAAAGGGTCCAGGAGAAAATCTAACTATGCCACGCGATAGAGCAGACCTTTCTGCAAAGGAAAGTATCAACGGAAGTTACAAAATTATTTTCGTTTTCAATATCAAAGCGAAACAATTTGGCAAAACACGTGGCGGCGACAGTGGTGCTCTATGACGGCTGCTCCCCCCTTATCGCTCAGCGTAGCGGAATCACTAAACGCGCAGTACGTCTGCTGAGTGTCACTGTTGCCGCCGCGTGTTTTACAAAACTATTTCGCTTGTATATTGAATACAAAAATGATTTTGTAACTTCCGTTGATGCTTTCCTTTGCAGAAAGGTCTGCTCTATCGTGTGGTATAGTTAAATTTTCTCCTGGACCCTTAGTTTTTGAAATAAACTGAAAGATATCAGTCAAAATGGGTGTATTTTCGGTGTTCCTTTCATTTTGATCATTATTTCAACACATTTAAATGTTTATAGTTTAATAACAACATATACCATTTTATTCGTGAAACTTCAAAGAATCATTTGGCACCAAGCGCAACTCAATAACTATTACCGCAAATGTACAAAACACTTCCAAAGTTAAAAATTTGCGATTTTTTCAAAATTGATTTTCTCAAAAATGGTACGTTCTGGAGAAAAACGAATTGCAGATTCGTATTCAGCACATTAAAGTCTATAAGTTGAACAGTGTAATTTGCGAAGTAAAGAAAAGTCCACGTGTAACATCCCGTGAAATGAATCAAAATTTGATGCCTTGTATTTCTCGAAGAACTATTGAAAACGTTTAAAAGAAAATGGGTTTAAATGAAAAATAAAGCCTTTAGTTGCTATTGCCGGGGAGTGGAAACAGGAATTGGTATTCGTTGTTAACAAGGGTGGAGGTGGTTCTGGAAAAAGGGTTTGGGTTTCAGGAACGAACTAATTTATATTCGGAAAGTCCGTGACGTTTTTTGCCTGTTTTGGGGAAAATAGGCTGTTGCTTAACCCCTCAACGACCGGACTCGCGGAACAAAAACTGTACTATGCGGCCCGCAGTAGGTATCTCATCTTAAAAATGACGCAGTTTGTGATAGATTTCGAAACAGTCATCTACGCACAGTCCGACGTCATATTTTTCGCAGCAATATCTTAAATCCTTCTTTTTCCCTTTTTGTACATACTACGCAACGTCTTTGCGGCTTTGATTTTTTCCCTTTTGGAACAATTATCCGAATAAAATGTCGTTCTGTTAAGCGGGGTATCGTGTTAGTGTATGTAGTTGTTCCTTCACTGCGTGTTTCACAATATTTGAGAAAGATTTCTTCTATTAATGTCACATAATGTATCTTCATTTATTCTTGTTAAGGAATGTTTGCTGACACTAATAATGGTCATTATAATTAATTTAGTGATTACTTAAGGGGGTAGACACGGCACGTGACCTCTCCGAATTGGAAGGTCGGTATTACAGCAGCTTTTTCCTGCACAGAAATGGTAATACCGACAGGCGAGAGGGAGCTGCTTCTTATTTCGATATTGTAATCTGAATGTGGAAAGACATTGTCAGCTGTTGCGTTGTACTTGAAAGAATTTAAACGGAAAGTCTGCTGGTAGTGCCAGCGTTGAAAATTCATTGTACATTTTAATTATATACTTGAAATGTGGTTATGCTACAATATGTTTCGTTGCAGTAAGGAATTACAAGTGAAACGTAAAACTAGATGAGGGGCATGGTATTGTTAGGTTAGACATTATTTTGTTAACAAAATACTGAAGCGGAGCATGAAAGTTATACACTTATTATAAAATAATTAAACGTCCTACGTAGAAAGCAGTTATTGGACAAACATTATATGTATATAACATTGTAGGAGACGATACTGCATTCATGAATTATCATGTTGTACACCCTGGTTTGCTGTTCAAAAATTGTTCAGAATATTGATTTCTACAACATATTCAAAAATCCCTCTTCTATACATTTACCGAAATCAGACGTTTTTCCAACTATTCACAATTGACTAGTTAGTCTCGTACACATGTTTGAATAGTGAGAAGAAAGGTTTGAACAATACATTGTATTATGATGACAAAAATGCAAGAAAAGATTGGCTGGAGAAATGGACTATCCCCTACACGTGGGGGAATCCCGCTTGGCCGTAGCGACGCTCGACGACGCGGTGTAATATACATGTAGAGGAGTATCGGTGTGACTAATACTAATTCAACGATGAAACTTTTTTATTTACTAATTTTTCTACATGTAACTTTTACCAATGTATCTGGGAGATCTTTCTGATTCAAATGAGACCAAACATGATATAGTTTGAATTATATTTACTTGTTGATACAGACTTTGTGGTACGTCTTCAATTAGTATCAACAAGCAAATATAATTCAAACTATATCGTGTTTGGCCTTATTTTAATCAGAAAAATCTCGCAAGTACGTTAGTAACAGTTTCATTGAGAGAAATTCAGAAAGTAAAAAAATGAACACGTGCGGGACTCGAACCTACAGAAAAGTTTCTGGCGGTTCGAGACAAAATCTCCGCTCGAGCCGATTCAATTAGTTAGCTGATGATCACATTTGTAACAGATATGGCAACAGCGCGACAGAAGTCTTGATAAGTTGCGGCAACTATGCCTTACTGTGTCTGTATTCACACATCCGTATTCACGCACCCGTATTCACGTATGAATGAAAAACATCAGGTCAACTTATGACTGATTTGGTGACATTTTCTTACAATATGTTTTGTACAAAATGATCAAAAGAACGAAAAAGAATATTAATAAGAGCAATGCAATAATTTCAAATATTTGACGTAACTACCACATTCTGAAAATATGGTACATAGGAGCGTAAAGGTTATAAAAAAATCAGGGAGTCAACTGTTGATTGATTTAGAGACATTTCCTTATAATATGTTTTATACAAAATAGTCAAAAGAATGCAAAAGAATAATAATAAGAGCAATGCAATAATTTCAAATATTTGACATAATTACCACATTCTGAAAATATGATATCAGTACATCAATACTTCCAACCTCCGTAAAAAAGTTCCAATCTCTTCTTTTTTATTTTAAATAATATAACCATACAATTATAACATAAATTCGACAGCGATTTCAAGTCAAGCATGTGTTATATACAGTAAAAGCGTTTAGTAATTGTACACAGTTCCCAGTCAATACCTAAAATGCATATGACCTAACCTATAATCGTACGAAAATGCATACATTGACCGCATCACGCTGTTACTACTGTAGCACATGTCACCAGCCAACGCTTCAGTTTTGCTATGATTTCACGTTGCCAGTCTGTGGGGAACTCCGTAAGAAATAACCACACATATATACAGGGTGTCTCTTAACTCCTGTCCTTCCCGGAAATGGGGGGTAGCTGGGGTGATTCTGAACAACTTTTTCCTTGACCAACATGTGGTTTGCAGCTTCATTTTTAAGTTATTAACGAAAAACACTGGCCAATGAGAGCGCCCGCCAGGCGGCCGATGGCGCGCGCTCAGGCACGAACCTATCAGCTATCGCGATGGGGGGGCATCGAGGGTACCGGCGGAAGCGTGCGGAAAATGTTACATCGTCATAATTAAGAATAATGTGGAATAATTTGTTATTCATGAATAACAAATAAACTAATAAGTCGTTTAAGAACAGTGTCCGATACGTTCATTCATTATCCGAAAGGAATAAACTGTTTTATTACTTATGAAAAAAATATCTTTTTAACAGCACGTTTTCAGGTGGATAAATTATGTTTTCAGAAAAACGATTTGCACAACTAATGTTAGAAAAAGCTAGTTAAACTTACCCATTCGTCCACGAATTAACTTGCTTAACGTGTGCGAATCCTGACCGGGGCAACGTTCAACAGCTGATGTTACGGCTGGGTTAGTATCCTTGCATGATCACTTCACTTCACGACAACTTCACTTCACGGTCACTTGCACTTGCTACTGTGAAATTTGGGTATAGTTAAAAACAATTTATTCTTCGTACGTTTAAACATTTAGTAATATTCTGCGGTTGCACGATTCACGTTTCTCGTTCGGTTAGCAGAACGACTCTGCCAGCTGAAACATTCGCACTCGCTTCCACACGCACACGCACACACACTGTCTCCAAATTTAGTGGAAATCGGCGGCAGATACCGATCACACAGGGCAGCATCGGCCCCTGCGTAGTGTGCGTCGCAGTGTAAGCGTTGGCAATACAATGTTATCCCCAATTAAAGAACATGTGCGTGTGCGTGTGGAAGCGAGTGCGACGTTTTAGCTGGTAGTCGTTCTGCTAGCCGAACGGACAACATGAATCGTAAAAACGCAAACTATTACGAAATGTTTATACGTAAGAAAAATAAATCGGTTTCAAATATTCCCACATTTCACAGTGGCAAGTGATAGTATCCGTGAAGTAAAGTGATCTTGAAGTGAATTCACCGTGAGTGTAGTGAGTTCACCGACCCGGCCGGTGTCATCAGCTGTTGAGCGTTGCCTAGGTCAGGATTCGCACAATGTTTACCAGATTAATTCGTAGACGAATGGGTAAGTTTAACCAGCTTTTTCTAACATTAGTTCTGCAAATCGTTTTTCTTGAAACATAATTTATCCACCTAAAAACGTGCTGTTAAATAAAATATTTTTTTCATAAGTAATAAAACGGTTTATTCCTTTCGGATAATGAATAAACGTATCGAACACGGTTATTAAACGACTTATTAGTTTCATAAGTATAAACGAATTATTCCACATTATTCTTAATTAAGACGATGTAACATTTGCCGCACGCTTCCGTCGGTACCCTCGATGCCCCCCCATCGCGATAGCTGATAGGTTCGTGCCTGAGCGCGCGCCATCGGCCGCCTGGCGGGCGCTCTCATTGGCCACTGTTTTTCGTTAATAACTTAAAAATGAAGCTGCAAACCACATGTTGGTCAAGGAAAAAGTTGTTCAGAATCACCCCAGCTACCCCCCATTTCCGGGAAGAACAGGAGTTAAGAGACACCCTGTATATTTAAAACGTGAAATAACAATTAGACTTTATTAACAAATAACAAAGAGTCAACAGTAAAAAGAACGTAAAGTAAAACAGAATTCAGAGAACAGCTCAAAAGGACGCTTGCACAAGGAATGGCTTCCCAAGCGACGCTTTTGAATCCAGGAAGCAACCTTCCTTCTTCCTGGCCGATCCTCTGCTTGTGATTGGCCGAGAGCGTTCAACCAATCAATGCGAGAGCGCGAAACGTCTCTCTATCTTCATTGGGCGAGAGCAGCGCCTAGATGTTGAGTACGGCGGAAAATGCAAATTCCCCTGGCGGGAATTGCGATGAACTAAATCCGCGACTCCACAGCCAATGGTGCGTAGGCGAGTCGCCACATCACTCCCCTCCTAGAGACGACGCGAATGTTACCCTCTTTTTAACACGGGGTGTGTTGCCGGCGCCCGGATAGGTACGAAGTGGTGGTGGAGCTGCACTAGGAACTGCAGCAGCTGTCTCCACCATACCGTCTGGTGCAGAAAAATAAGCCGGCTTGAGCCTTTCGGTCGAAAGATTACACAGCTTGTTCTTCACCAGAACGGTACACAGCCTCTCATTTGGCCTCGCAAGAACTTCGAAAGGCCCGTTGTAAGGCGGCTGCAATGGACGTCGAATGGTGTCATCCCTGACAAACACGTGAGTAGCCTGCTCAAGCTCCTTAAAAACAAAAGAGGTGCCCCTCACGTGATGTGCAGTTGGTCTGGGACGAATACGTCTCATCCTCTCGCGAAGCTCTTGAACAAAAATCTCCGGCTTGACTGGGTGTTCCACGTCTTCAAAGAACTCCCCCGGCACCCTGAGTGTGGTGCCGTAGAGAATCTGGGCTGCGGAACACTTAATGTCGGCCTTGAAAGCCGTCCGCAGCCCAAACATGACGGTTGGAAGACACGCCAGCCAATTTCCGTCCCCCTGAAGATGACACGTCAAGGCCGACTTCAAGGTACGGTGCCAACGCTCCAGGATGCCGTTGGATGCTGGATGGTAAGGCGAAGTCCTGGTCTTCGCAGCTCCCAGCAGGTTCGTCAGTGCCTTAAACAATTCCGCTTCAAACTGTGCACCTTGGTCGGTAGTAACGACCGTGGGCGCGCCACAACGCGTCACCCATCCGTCGTACACAGCTTGAGCCACCGAGAAAGATGAAATCTCCTGCAACGGAATCGCCTCAGGCCATATCGATCCAGCATGGTAAGAAGATACCTTACCCGTTACATATGGGAAGGGGTCCCACAATGTCCAAATGAACCTACCGGAACCGTTCATCCGGAATAGCTATTTTATTCTGTGACAATTTGACGTGCCGATGTACCTTAGCTCGCTGGCACTGGAGGCACGTCCGAGCCCAGGCGGTAATATCCTTGTTCATCCCTGGCCAGATGAACTTGGATCTTATCTGCTCACGCGTTGCCCTGCCGCTCGGATGAGCGAGTCCGTGAACGGAGTCAAAAACCCGTTTCCTCAAACTCCGCGGGATGAACGGTCGAATGGCATCATCCGCTGCTTCACAGTACAGCGGATGCTGCGAACCGATCATCGTGAATGCACGAAACCTCGCCTGCTGAGGGTCGGCCAGAAGCTGAATCAGCTCCGCGTCCTGTTGTTGCTCGGCAGCCAGGTCCTCGGTGGATACGATTATCGGACAATCCACTGCGTCAATTCTAGACAACGCATCAGCGACCCAATTTGTCGCCCCCTTGAGATACACAATGTCTGTGCTGAATTGTCCGATGTAATCCAAATGTCTGGCCTGCCGTGCAGACGCCTTGTCCAGCTTCTGTCGAAACGCGAAAGTCAACGGCGCGTGGTCCGTTTTTACGATCAGCGGCCTCCCTTCAACAAAATCTTTCATCGCCCGAATCGCAAGATATATCGCGAGGAGCTCCCGATCATAAGTGCTGTAGTTACGCTGGGCCGCGCTCAGCTTCTTTGAGAAAAACGCGAGCGGCTCCAGCTTGCCCCCGCTCTCCTGCTCCAACGCCGCACCGACGGCTGATGCAGATGCGTCGGTCATGAGAACCAGCGCAGCCTCAGCACGAGGATGCACCAGAAGCGTAGCCTCGGAGAGAGAACGTTTGCATCGAGAAAAAGCCTCCTCAGCTTCCGGGGTCCAGATGATCGGTCTCCTGTCGTTCTTGCGAGAATCCTTGATGTAGTCGTTCAGCAGCGCTTGGTCATGAGCTGCACGCCTGACGCATCGCCGATAATAGTTTAGCATCCCCAGGAACCGGCGTAGTTCCACGACAGTTTCAGGCTTAGGGAAATCAATAACGGCCCTCACCTTGTCGTGCAAGGGTTTGATTCCCTCTGGAGTCACTGAATAGCCAAGGAAGCGAACTTCCGAGTGCCCGAAAACGCACTTGGCGACGTTCAGTGTGACTCCAGCTGCCTGTAACCTATCGAACAGGATCCGGAGATGCTCCATATGTTGTTGCGGCGACTCGGAGGCGACCAAGATGTCATCCACGTAACAAAACGCGAAATCGAGGTCGCGAAGAATAGCATTTATGAACCTCTGAAAGGTCTGCGATGCGTTCTTCAAGCCAGAGGGCATTGCCAGGAATTCAAAGAGGCCGAACGGCGTAATAACAGCCGTTTTAGGCACATCCTCTGGAGCGACTGGGATTTGATGGTAAGCCTTGAGCAAGTCCAAGGTGGTAAAAATGGACTTACCGTGAAGCGCGGACGTGAAATCGTGGACGTGTGGAAGGGGATAGCGGTCAGGTACCGTGACTGCGTTCAGACCCCTGTAGTCTCCACACGGCCTCCACGTTCCGGCTTCTTTCTTGGGCACCATGTGCAACGGTGCTGCCCAAGGGCTCGAAGATGGTCTACAAATCCCAGCCTCCAGCATATGTGCGAATTCCGCCTTGGCAATGCTTAGCTTCTCCGGCGGCAGGCGGCGAGCTGGCTGTGCTGCTGGTGCGCCCTGCGTCTCGATGTGATGGTGGACCTGATGAGTCGTGCTGCGCGCTGGTGCCGACGGGTTCGTCAAACCAGGGAACTCCTGCAGTAGCCGATGAAATGGCGAATCCGGCAGCACGGTGACGACGGACGCGTGAACCTGAGAAGTCAGACGTCCCTGTGTCTCCGTGCCGGACTGCTGGTCGCGAAGTCGTCCACGTCGTAGATCTACAGATAAATCAAAGTAATAGAGAAAATCTGCGCCTATGACTGCCGTGGAAACATCGGCGATGCAGAACTTCCAGCGCAGGGTCCTTCCCATGCCGAGACTCAGTTCAAGCAGCTTCTCCCCATAGGTTTCGATAATGGCGTTGTTTGCTGCGAACAACCGCAGCGGCGCTGATTGAGGCTGTTTCCCTGCAAATTGCTTCGGCAAGAGTGAAATATCCGCTCCTGTATCAATCAGGAAACGGATTCCACTCTGCTGGTCGAAAATATGGAGCCTACGGGGAATGCTTTGACCGTCCAAGATGGCTCCTAATTTGGACAGTTGTTGCCGTTTCCCGGAGCCGCTGGGGTGAACGATGCCGTGCAAGGCTGCGTACAGCGCCTAGCTTTGTCCCCAAACGTCTGGTGGTAGTAGCACTGGCCGGGCGGACCTCTTGACCGCGAGGCTCGTCTCCGACTCTTTGAACGAGCCTGAGAACGAGCGCGAGATCGATCCGTTTGACGTCCGCGCGCCCCAATGCTGACGGCCTCGTTGGCGGCTATGGCAGCCTCGAATCTCCGCTCCATCTTGTCCATCCTTGATTCTTGCTGTGGTTCTGCGGCTACGGCACCCACGGTGAATGTTGTAGATCTCTCCATGGATTTGTCCGCGGCCTTGGCCATCTCGGTCAGCGACATTCCTTCCAAGACGGAAACGAGCTCCTGAATCCGGAGCGGAAGCCTCTGCATCCAGAGCGTCTTCAGCATGTCGTCCGGAAGTTGGTTTTCCGCCAGCGCCCTCATCTCGCGAAGTAGCGCGGAGGGTGATCGGTCGCCCAAGACCACTTCTGCGAACAACTTGTTATGCCGCTTCGTTTCGGAAATCGAGAGACGCGCAATGAACATGCCCTTGATCGTTTCATACTTGTCCGTCGCGGGAGGGTCCGTGAAGAAATCCTCCACGACGGTCATAAGAGAGTCGTCTAAATGGCGCACGACCGCGCTGCACTTATTCTCATCAGACCTGATTCGAAAAGCGCTGAATTCGCTTTCCAGCCGCGCGAACCACAAATGCGGTTTGTGGCGCCAGAGAGTCGGCAGCTTCACGTTGCGGAACTCGCTGGCGCGAACCTCGCTCTCAAGCGACGCGTCCCGGTCGCCGAGGGTGACCCTCGGCAAGCTGGGCACCTCCAAGGACCTCACGTACGCCTCTGCTTCCGCCATTGTCTCCTCCGAAACGTTTTCACGACGCGGAGTACGTGGAGTGGTGGCGACGCCTGCTAACGGAGTGCGTGGCGTGGCCATGACGCTGAATGCTCAAAGAAAACACTGGTATTAATTTACTAAGAAAAACGCGTTCTATTCACTGATCACGTCGGGGTCACCAAAATATGTGGGGAACTCCGTAAGAAATAACCACACATATATATATTTAAAACGTGAAATAACAATTAGACTTTATTAACAAATAACAAAGAGTCAACAGTAAAAAGAACGTAAAGTAAAACAGAATTCAGAGAACAGCTCAAAAGGACGCTTGCACAAGGAATGGCTTCCCAAGCGACGCTTTTGAATCCAGGAAGCAACCTTTCTTCTTCCTGGCCGATCCTCTGCTTGTGATTGGCCGAGAGCGTTCAACCAATCAATGCGAGAGCGCGAGACGTCTCTCTGACTTCATTGGGCGAGAGCAGCGCCTAGATGTTGAGTACGGCGGAAAATGCAAATTCCCCTGGCGGGAATTGCGATTAGTAGGCGAGTCGCCACAAGTCCTCCTGAGTAGACGCCACCTCATCACCACTACGTGAACTAAATTTGTGACGTCACGTGCTCTGTTTTAACGGCAATATGAACAGCGGACGGCGGAACTGGTCTGCGGGAATGCAATCAGGACTATGCATCGTTTATCCTTACATGAGAAGATTTTGAGATGAATAAAGGCTCATTCGACAGAGAAAAGTGCAATGCAGCACGCGACACAGCCTGTTTAAGCCATAAAACTCTTTTAGTGACTTAAAATATACTTAGATTCCGCGGTGTATTATGTCAATTTTTGCTCTACTTTGGACACTCATATTATTAGATATCAACACAATCTCGATGAACGGGCTGTGTCGCGTGCTTCATTGAACCTTCCTCTTTCTAATGAGCCCTCGCCGATCTCAAAATCTTCTCATATAAGGACGAAAAATGCATAGTCCCAAACCCATGTTTCGGCCCAGATTGTGTCGGTATACAGCTCGCTGCATTACCCGTGTCTACCCCCTTAAGTATGGACCTCGACCTCTGAAAACTCCAAACCTGATCACTAGGAAATCGTGCATTTACTTTCGTTGTAAAGAAAATGATATGAGAGCAATTAGTAACATTCTTTAAACTTCGATGCATCATGGACTATATTAGCATAAGTGAATGTTCACACAGCAATATAGAAATTTTTTAAATTTTGCCTTTTTCAATAATTTTTTGACGTTTCTAAAATGCATTTATTTTATGCCGTTCAGCGATTTTTAATAATGTAGAACTAAAAAGTTCCGCTTTGAAACTTGTATGGTACTTGTTCGGGAATCGTCCTACCGATTGTCCACATTCCATCACCTCCTTGGTGATGCTCTGAGCCTCTCTGTCGCGCCGGTGGTCGACAATCATCTTTCCTTGTTGACACGGCAAACCACCGGCGCAGTGGCCTAATTTAGGGCCAAAAGCCATTCCCACCCCGAACGCGCCCAACGGTCCGTGGATCCGCGAACGCTGCCGGTCGGGCAGAGCATCGACAACCGTCGCAAAACAAAGTAAAGATTTTAAGTAGCACTCGCTAATAAACCGATCTTCTTCCCTGTATTTTACTCTACGTTGAACGTGCAATTCGTTCGTTCTTCGTTCGTGCCGTTGACGAGTATTATAATCAGTGTCCTGTGGTCTAAACTGTTCCGTGTTATTGTGCAGACTTGTTTCGAAGTCACTCGGCCTACCCGTACTTCGTCGAGGACCAGTTTGCCGCAGTGGCGGACGCCTACAACAAGGCAGCCGAGTACATTGCGGACCTCCTGGACCACGCGGAAGCCACGACGTCGACGGCAGCTGCGAGTAAGTCCCACGAGCTACCAACCTTCGACGGGAGCTTCGATCAGTGGGAGAGGTTCCGCGACATATTCATCTCCATGCTGAGCAATGGCGTGACCTTATCCGAAGTCAACCGCATGCACTACCTTTTGTCGTGCATGCGTGGTGATGCTCTGGCCGCCTTAAGCGGTCTAGCCATCACCGAAGCCAATTTCAAAGTAGGATGGGAGATGCTTGTGTCACGGTTCGAGCACAAGAACCGTCTTGTTGCAACGCACATTCATGCGCTGAACCACCTGCTGCCGTTGCGTCCGAAAACCCCCGAAATCTCCGTCGTTTGCGAGACACCGCGAACACTGCGGTAACGTCGTTGCGTAACCTTGGCCGTCCAGTCGATCATTGGGACGACATACTAATTTATTTCATTGTGCAAAAGCTCCCCCAGTCGACGCGACAAGCGTGGACGCTGGGCTTGGGCGAAAATTGCGATTGTCCAGCGTATACGACGCTGGATCAATTCCTCGGAAATCACATTTGCGCGTTGGAAGATTCGCTTCGTTCGCCCCCCTGGCCAGATTCGAACCAACCCGTTTCCAATGAAAAAACAGACAAAGTAAAGACGACAACATCGCATGTTGTCAATGTCGCCAAGCCCGGGTCAACATGCCACGCGTGTCGATCAAACCACTAATTATTTAAATGTGCGCAGTTTCAAAACCAAACTCCTTCGCAGCGGTAACTCCTACCTCGTGAGGAGAGGTAACTGGTGCGCCAACTGCTTTTCTGCCAAACATTCCGCGACTCAGTGTTCCAGTAAATACACTTGCAAAAAGTGCGGCAAGAAGCACCACACACTTCTACACCTCTCCAACGAGCCAGTACAGCTGCGAAGCGAGCAAGCCCCCACTCCTTCCTCGCCGTTGGTACACCAAGCGAGGGGAGGAGAGGGTGGATTCTCACTCGCTTGGAGATCCAATGGCACCCGAATCCAAAATTCTGCTGGCCACTGCCACAATTGTGCTGTACACTGCGCACGGCAAATTTGAAACGGCGCGTTCATTGCTTGACCAGGGCTCGGCAATAAGCGTGATTTCCGACAGGTTGGTCCAGCGCCTTCGATTGCCCAAGCTCACCCGGTTGATTTGCATACGGGGAGTCAGCGATACGCAACCGCATGTTCGGCTTGCGATGGCGATCTCGATCTCCCCCCACCATAGCGACGGTCCGATGTTCTCTAACACGGCACTGGTGCTCAAGGCAATCTTATGGACTTTCGTGGCCCAACGTGATACCGACTCAGAAATCCTACGCTGATTTGAGCGTCCCCTGCTCATGAACAGTGATCACTTGAAGAACTATTATTTACTGAAGTAGTGTTGGGGACATGATTCATGCGTATGTGTGAATATATATGAATGCTTTTGGGGGGGATCAGGAAAGCTATTTCTCGGTCAACGTTTCGGTAGAAAAATTGAGCTTCGGTGCCTGGTCACGCGATGTACGTCGGTTCGGCTCGAGTTGAGTCAAAATCACATCGGGGCGATGAATTGCGTGTGTCGCGTATAGCGTACATTTTTATAATAGGATCATTTATTTTTTAGTCCATAAATCAATTCTTTCAAACATCCCGAATATGCTACATTTCAAATAAGAAGTTTCAGATATCCCGTTAAACATTAACACACCTATAGATACATACATTATAGCTGTACTTCGTGATATTAACAGGATTGGCCACGTGAATTATTTTATTAGAATTAAGGGGGCCGACTCCAGGCGCCATGACCGGTGTGCGTGCACTAACCCAAAGAACGGAAAGCATGCACGTATACAGTACGTCCAGAGCTAAATGAAAAAAGTGGTGTGAGGATTTCTCACCCCACTAAACGAACTACATCCTTGTTACTGCTTCGACTCAACAGCTGGTTAATTCGTGCACGAATGGGTAAGTGTTTCATAAGTATTAAAACACTTTATTCCTTTCGGATGACGAATAAAAGTATCGGACACAGTTATTAAACGATTTATTAGTTTATTTCTTATTCCCGAATAACCAAAAATTCCACCTTTTCCCTGCTTAAAGACAATGTAACATTTGCCGTACGATTCTCTCGATACCGTCGAGGCCCCCGTACACGACGAAGCGCCACAAAACGTTGCGCGCCTGAGTCCCGGGATTTCGGGCGCTCTAATTGGGCAGTGTTTTTGGTTAATAACTCAAAAACGAAGCTTCAAACAACATTTTGGTCAAGGAAAAAGTTGTTCAGAATCACCTCAGCTACCCCCCATTTCCCGATGTTCCCCTAGTTACGGGACACCCTGTATATATGTATATATAAATCATTACATGTTTTTATTTTTTAA
Organism: Nomada ferruginata; assembly: GCA_963583965.1. Taxonomy (NCBI): domain Eukaryota; kingdom Metazoa; phylum Arthropoda; class Insecta; order Hymenoptera; family Apidae; genus Nomada; species Nomada ferruginata. The sequence continues at coordinate 6,489,624 of OY757218.1, forward strand.
TCCTTTCCTGAAATTATTGATAATTGCCATGTACTTTTTAAGTTTTATGATCGCGTACGTTATGTGTACTGTTCCATTCTTGCTACTGCTTCTCTTTCGCTCACGCTGTCCTTTTCTATGTCGAATGATAGCCGGTGAGTGATAGACGAATTTGGACAAAAATAATATTTTACTTGTTTTTAATTTGTTCGTGCTTGGTTACACAGTTTCTTTAATTTTGAAACTAAAACAAGGAATTAAACACTAGATAGTTTCTCACATTATTTCCGTATTTAAAATAAATGAATACGAAGTTTGTAATTAGCTATATTTTATATCTATTATTTAATTATTTTATTCAAATTTTCTCGAATATTAGTAACGCCAGCGACCGCGCATACACAACTGGTTCTCGAAAGATCGCGAAACTTCCAAGGCTATTACAATGCATCGCAAAAAACTATCTCGGAGTACCTGCAACTCAAGTACCAAGTGATAGTGAAAATTCGAGGGCTCGCCTCGGCTCGCATAATCGAACCCGAGTTCAGCTCGGCTCGTAAAATACGGGTACTCGCGCACCTCTAATTGGATATTCCCCGTCCAATGTATTATTTTTTACAAAGTGAATTGATTATTCTCTCCAATGCATCTGGTATTCCCCCAATTATTTTGTATACTTTACTTTTTATACGCATCGGATATTCTCCGATGATATAAATGAGATGCGCGGACTATGAAGGCCCTTAGTAATTTCTGGTTCGTTGCAAGGTGATTCTTATTTTTTATATGCAATAGTCTAAAGCAAGCAACAGATAATCCATTAATATTTAGTAATGATACTGTTACGTAGGAAGGATTGTTTCCTTCGTCTCGTCTATGATGCCCTTATATGGTAATCGAGAGCGCATGCAGTCGGATCTGCCCCTTCCGCGATGACGCGATGACGTAACTCTTCGGGGGAGTTTTCCGGACTCCCTTGGAAGATTCTGTACCCCCACCATATTTTTGGTCCGGATTTCGGGTATAAAAAGGGCACGAAATCTGCCCTCAGTGGCTCAGTATCCAATTAACTGGCTTCGTGATACGTTGCGACTTAGGCTGTTTGAATACTCAAGCTCAGTGAGATCGGGTTAAATTCCCCTTTGATCATTAACCGATATTTATAAAGTTCGCATTTGTCGAAAGTTAGTGAGATTGGCTTAAATTCCCTTTCGATCATCGATATTTATTTCAAAGTTCGCATTCGTCGAAAGACAGCAAGATCGGGTCGCATTCCCTTTCAAGCATTTTATATTTATAACGTTAAAGACTGTAACCGTGGGTTCTTTGAGTCCACGATTGTTACACATTGTAATTTACTAAATATATAGAATATAGACATTTTTATTATTTGATCATAGATATATTCATTTCTTTCTGTTTCCTATACCAATCATAAGTAGTATATAGAATCCATCGAATAGATATATCTCAACCGCTCGAGATTTATCGATAGTTACGAGGCAATAATTACTAACAATCCAGTGGCACCCAGTGATGAAATAGGCACTGGCACATCCACAAATAAACCCTTCCAGTGGCACCCAGAGATGAAATAGGCTCTGGCACATCCACAACAACCTTTCCAGTGGCACCCATTGATGAAATAAGCATTGGCACATCCACACATTCTAACCCTCCAGTGGCACCCAGAGATGAAATAAGCTCTGGCACATCCACAAAAACCTTGACCTTCCAGTGGCACCCAGTGATGAAATAGGCATTGGCACATCCACACATTTCCCATCAAACGGCTCGACCGTTTTAACTAACATAAAACCATAAACAACCGATCCTCGGCTCCGCAGCCGTGCCCCTTAGCCCTCGGCTCGTAACAATACTATAAATACTACTATATGAAATATATTAACTATGTTATACAACAATATAATAATTGTAATATAATTCAAATATATGTAAGATCATCGAAGGTGTCTTGAATAGGTATTCAAATGATTTGTGGGCGTGTATGTGTTAAAAAATTGTTTTGTTTAGCTCTCACGACGCACAGTGGTCCGAAACCGTAAAAACACGAACTAAATTCATAGCACTGTTATTTCCACATTATTCATTATGGATAGAAAGATTTTAGGTACTTCTTGAGTTCGCACGAGAATCACACGACTGCGAGCAGATGGTAAATGGATGGATGCACTTTACCATGGCCATATGCGATATGACCATGCCGATGCAAGAAGATAATGGGCACACTAACAAGCAAAAAAATACATATTGGTGGAGTCAAGAACTAGACACACTTCGGTCACTCGCCGCCAAAGCTAGGAGAAGGCTGCATAAGGCGTATAGGAAAAAGGACGCGAGTATAGCCCAGGTAAACGCGCTTAAGAGAGAATACCTGGCAAATAAAAGAGTCTTAAAAAATCAAATAAGAAGAGCTAAAATCAAGGCATGGGATAACTTTTGCAAAACCCTAAACGAAGATCCATGGGGCATGCCATATAGAGTAATAATGAGAACGTTTAAAAAAACCGAAGGACCCGCATCGCTCTCCAAAGAAGAAACTACGGAAACGATCAAAAAACTTTTCTGCACAACGCCAGGGGACGCATATGACCTGGCTGCAAGAAGAAGAAGTAGGGGGAATACGAGATGCCCCCCAATTACCACGCAGGAGGTGCAACGCGCGATCAAGAAAATAAACGCCAAGAAGGCACCAGGCATTAATCAAATCCCAATAGGAGTATTGAGGGAAATCTTTAGACAACACCCCACAAAACTAACGGCACTTTTCCAAACCTGCTTAGAAAATAGATCCTTCCCGGATATATGGAAGGTTCAAAAACTTATCTTACTGCCGAAAGGCAAGACGGATGCGGGCGGGCGACCACAATATAGGCCCATCAGCCTAATCCCGAACTTCTGCAACTGTCCCGAACAACTGTGTCGGAGGGGCACAAACGAGAAGAAAGTTCCTACCCGAAGAACTAAAAAGGAAAAAACCGAAAGAAATCCTAGATTGGGCTACGGACAACAAAGGGAATTGGAACAAATTTACAGGCTGGGTAACAGAGACAATAAAAATAAAGGAAACAGTAGAAAGACAACGAGAAAAACTAAAAATTAGAACTTAAAAAAAAAAAAAAAAAATATACTTGGTGTTTCCCCCGGACTGACAGCCCAATCCGAGAGTGTACGCAAGAAGCTCCAATGCGAGGAGGCTATGCAGCCAGGATAAGACAACACCTAAAATAGAAGACAGAAAATAGCAACTAAAAAGCGAGCAGGAAGCATATGCAATACAAGAGTCACATAACCTCACAGCAGGATGATAAAAACAAACCAATAGATAGCCATGTACGATAGATTGAAGCGACGACGCGGAACAGCGGTGACAACAATCACTCACACACCATAGGCATGCGCGCTGTGGCTATGAACGACGGGGCAGGCATCAACTACGCCACACGTGATCGAGGGATAAGCGTACATCTCATGCACGCTTCCAGACCCAAGGGGAAAAGGGAGGAACTATCCTAAATATGCGTACGGAAATGCGTACATGGGTGGGCAGGAAATGGGTCCCGAACCAGGACCTGAGACATCTTCCCAGGCTGGATGTAAGGAAATGCCCACTTACGGGGGCCGACTCTTTTGGGGCCAACTCCGAATCGATCTAAGCGCCATTAGACAGAACGGGCGTTAGTGAAAACAGAAAAATCGTCAGCTTCGACATTTTACGGGGTGACATCTAAACTCATTATACAGAATTATAAACTCACGATGTGACATCTAACATCATTAGGCAGAATTATAAAAGGAGAGTGGGAGGCCATAGTTGCCAAATCACATTATTTGAGAGTTCTGTCGCACTATTGCCACATCTGTTACAATCGTGGCCATCAGCTAAATGAATCGGCTCGAGCCGAGATTTTCATTCCTGCCGGACATAGACATAGCTGCTGAACGGCTGGAAACTTTTTTGTAGGTTCGATCCCCCTCGGCTATAATTTTTTTACATTAATTTTTTTCTAATTCCCAACTAGAATATTTTAAAAACATTTGTTAAATATTTTAATTTAATATACCTAAATCTGAACTTATAGCGCTTTTTGCGCTACCGTTTCTCTTGCCATGTACATATCTTGTCAATTACGGTACCGTTTAATATTTCTAACATTGAAGTATAATGTATGAAGCATTTTCAGGCATTTTACAATTAGATTGAACAGTCGATGAAGTGCAGGTAAACTCGTGTGATGTTTTACTACTATTTCGCCTTCCTTTTAGATGATACAATCATTTCTTTTTTACAAATAATTATTGTTGCGAAAGCAGTTATACCATCAGAAATAAAGGAAAATATTTATTTATAGAGATTTTATGCGAGTACTGAATATGCATATACATATTGATAATCGTTAATTCATTTCATTCGCTTTTTCCCATTGCTTCGGTCATTGTGTTGAATGTATTATAGAATGACAAACGAAAAATACGGAGACATAGTTGATATTGTCATATCTATTACAGTTTTGCTTTTCAGGAAAACTTCGATAGATTCGACTCAAGTTGAGATTTTGATTTTTGCCGAACATAAAAGAGAATAGTGCAAATGAAGAGAAGATACAAGAGTCAAGTTGAAAAAAACAGATTGATAAAACAATATTAATTAGTGTAAAAAAATAATTTTTGGAACTTATGAGTGGAGGGCCCCTATTGCTGCTTGACATAGGTCAGGCACAGCCTACTGGCGGGCCGCGGGCCACGCGGTTCATCTTACAAACAAATGACGGCCCTCACATGCGTCATAGTTGCGGTGTCACACCGATTCCCGTCTTGCTGTCACGTCATAGGTACATCTGACGTACATAGCTCTATCTTTGTCTATCATAGCTTTCTGTTGCTTAGAGCGAAGCATAAAATGATCGAAAAGGACCACGGTGACATTGTATTGTTGTACAGACTACGGTCACGAGAGCTAAACAAAACAACTTTTTAACACCTACACGCCGACATAATCATTTGAATACCAATTCAAGCGCCTTCGAAAATCTTACATATATTTTAATTATATTACAATTATATTATTGTTGTATAATATAGTTAATATATTTCATATATATTAACATAGCAGCCTTATTGGTAATATAAATGAAACATACCACCAAATGATTGAAATTTTGGGTTGATCATTTTGAGCTTTGACGTGTATACGCGTCCAAATGTTAGAAATATCAAACAGTTCCATAATTGGCAAGATACTTGGGAAGAAAACGGTAGAAAAAATCGCTTCAACTTCATATTTACGTATATTAAATTAAAGTATTTAACAAATATTATTAAAACATTTGTAAACAAATATTGATCATTGTCATATACTTAGCAATGAAAAAAAAATGAATGTAAAAAAATATACCCCAAGGGGACTCGAACCTACAAAAAAGTTTGCAGCGGCTCGAATCAACATCTCGGCTCGAGCCGATTCATTTTGCTGATGCTTATGTTAATTGTAACAGATGTGACAACAGCGTGACAGAGGTTTGATACGTGCAGGCAACTATGCCTTACTGATGTCTGTGTGCACGCATCACGTATTCACGTATGAATCGCCGTTCGTGGTGTAAAATTATAACTTACAATTACCGACTGATTTGTATTTTTATCGACCCTGACGATAACTTGGCCAAATTCACTACAATGTACCATAAACGCCACCGACGGAGAATCAGTGAACTATTCTTACGTCGGATACGTGCAAATCGTAACAGTCGTTTTTCGCCTTCCAGAAGTGATAGATTGTGAAAAATCGAATTTCTGTGATCTTGTGTGTTACGTATGAAGAATACTTTCCATACGTCGCTCTCAACGCGTTTTCGAGCTCGCATTTGTGAAGGGAAAACGCCCTAAAATTCTTCCGTTTAATGTAAACAAATAAAGGGGACCTGAGTACAAGCACGGTCAGCTGCATCATGACCCAAGACGGGCGTGGCCCGGCGACGACTCCTATATTTCCTTATATGGAAAGTTCCAGTGCTTCCCCACGCATTTTGGGACTATATAAACCCTTTGGTTTCTACCCTCGAGGGTTCAGAGTAACATAGTCACGCGTAGCGTCACGTCGTGTCACGCTTGTATAGAATCAGTTATATCCAGTGAGATCGGGCTTAGCGCACCTCTCGAATCACAGATTAACCCGTTAGAATCCGCTTGTCCGGTTGAAGTTCTTTCGGCATATTCTAATAGCGGCTCTCAGTCCCCGCATCGCCAGTGCGTCAACACCGTGCAAATACTTAGGTAACTTACACACTTTATATATTAATTCATCGCGACAGTAACATTTGTATTTATACTGAAAACTCAGAATACAACTTTATACGTTCACTTATAAATCGAGTAGATTCGTTAAACCTATATTTACCCCGCAATCCTTGCATATTGGTAACAACGTTCCCACCGATACAACTTTACCGCTCGAGTTGTATCAAATAATAATTTACAGTTACGAGGCAACTAACATTTCCCGCGACTACCTGATCTCACATCAGGTTCGTTCGCACATCTTTATCCAAACAAACAATCTACATATTCCAACCTAGTGGCTCCCCGATTTCGCATCGGGTTCGTCCACGAAACCTAACCCTTCCTACGGCTCCCTGGTTTCGCACCAGGTTCGTCCGTGTCCTACGGCTCCCCGATTTCGCATCGGGTTCGTCCGTAAGTCTACCAACCTCCGAACAGCTCCCTGGCCAAGCGCCAGGTTCGTCTGTGAATAAACCAACCTCCTAGCAGCTCCCCGATTTCGCATCGGGTTCGTCTGTGAACTTCTTCCCAGTGGCTCCCCGATTTCGCATCGGGTTCGTCCACGACGTTTCACCCTCCTGCGGCTCCCCGATTTCGCATCGGGTTCGTCCGCGCTTGTTCCCCCTCCTAGAGGCTCCCCGGTTTCGCACCGGGTTCGTCCTCGCTCTCAATAATCCTAGCGGCTCCCTGATTACGCATCAGGTTCGTCCGCGCACCTTAACTAACAAATTGATAACCATATTCCTGGGTAATATACCCCTCGCCGGCCTCTCGTGCTGCCACACAGCCCGGCTCGTAACATGTGCTACTTCAAGACAGTCGGGTAGAGTGTTTTTAGCAGTGAATAAACTATTCATTCGTTCAATATTTGCTAACTGTGAAATGTGTCAAATCGCCTGCAGCCATCTTGTTTCCTACGTCGTTGTCTGTCTCAAGCTTGCCAGTTTAAGAAATACCATTCTTCTCAACGAATGGTATTTATTGGCGTTCAGCCATACTTCCCCGGCTATGGTGAAGTCTACCCGTGTGTACTATATCCGCGAAAGTTTCATTAATGCAATTGTTCAGACGAGTATTTGCTGCTACGAAATCGAGTCTCTCTCTCGCGCATGGCGTATACGTGCATGCTTTCCTTTGTTTGTGTGAGTGCACGCGCACACGTCATGGCGCTTGGAGTCGGCCCCCTTAAGCGTGGATTTAGAGCTTGGCAGATTATATGCACCTTGCAAACTCTCATCAGGGTGAACGGGGCATATCTGCTGGGGGTGGATGGTGGGAAAAAAAAAAAAAAAAAAAAAAAAAGGTACTTCTTGAGTTATAGAATATAATTGCGATAAAAGATTCACTTGTTACAATTATTTTAACAATAATATTTGATAAAATGTTGTTTGGTCGAGTGATAGACCAAACAAATTTGTTACAGCCGATATAAAGACTCTTACAATACTGATTTCATCATTGAGATTCATAATCTGTAAAAAACTTAATTGAAATTATATAGTTAATATGGAAATAGTTCGACAATGGGATGTAGAATCTACACATCCAAATGCGCGTTTTTGATGCTATTTAATGAAACCAACAAAGATTTAGTTAGCAAAAGATTTAAAATAAAAAATATATACAAAATTATTTAAACAAATTAAATTAAATAAGAAATTTTTGAAAAAAAGAAACAAGTTGATGATTAGATTTACATTACCCTACATTTGATCTTCTGATGAGATCACGTCACTTGACCGTCACCACATTGAAGTGGGAAAACGGCGTTCTGACTGCACATATATTGTTAAAACTTTCGGAATTGCAAACAATTTTTATGCAGCCTTCTTAAGTAGGTTCTAACAAATACTTCCATATAAATTTGATCGAATCCCCGAGTTTACCGCCCCCTATAAACCACATTGAAGTGGAAAAACGGGGAAGAAATAGGGTTTCGCGAATAGATATTTTTCAAAGGGTATAAATACTTAGATACCTTTCATGTTACATGTACTTGTAGCTGGAAGAACACTCTTATATAAAATATATAAACAGATTTGAGTTAGCTGCACTCTGTAAAAAAATATAGCACCGCAAAGTATACCAAATTCAGAAAGAAATGGGAACGTTCCAAAGTGGACATATCCCCCCACCCCCTTTGAAGGTGTCTCAGGCAATTACCAGTTCCCTGCGGTAATCCACTATTTGCCAATTTTTCTTCGGGACAAATTTTATTTTGTTTGACCCGACACATTTCTTTCATATTAATTTATTTTATGCCTAGAAACAAATGCATTCTCATCTCATTCTCCAAACAATGTCATATCGGTTTGAACTCGATGTACAATATAGATGCTCGATGCATACGGTAACTGTTTGGTCGCAAGAACCGAACATATCGACGGCCTTCGATACCTGGCAAGCTGTTTTATGATCGGGTTTTCTTGACTAGGGGTACGTGTCGACCAGATGACGAAAGGCTTTCGAACTTGTAATAAAGTAGCCCCTAAAAAGTAAATTTTCAAATATTTCCGCCTTCCCTACTCTTATTGTCCGGGAAAAAAAACCGGCGGGAACCCGCGAAAACAGTAAGAATTCGTCAGAATAGGTAGGAATACGTCGGTCAAAATACGAAATATGTACATATATGTAATGTAGTGTAATTATATAATATAGATGTACTTATTTATACATTCCTGTATATGTGGATACTAAATTTAAGAAATACATATGTATATGGTCAGTTCTTGTGTGTGTGATGGTGGAGGGGGTAAAAACGGTGGTGGTAGCGGGTGGCTTCGAGAGTACGCGGATTTCACTCTACGCGGTCCGTTGCTGTCCCGAACGCCCGCGTTGTTCGCGGGACTAACAAGAATGCCTTTCCTTGGCCAATGCGGCGGTCTTCGGGATGCCTACTTCACCGTGGCCTTTTTTAACCATTTTACGCTTCGCCCTAAGAGAAACCTATGATAGACAAAGATAGTGTGCATCGACGAAATGCACATGGCCCACACTGTGTACCAAGTGGCTTCAGTATTGTGGGATTGTAGAATTCGTGGAAGTCGTGTGCAAGAGTTTTGTATGAACCGTGTGATAGGAAGTATTGAATGAACCGCGAGGTGTGAATGACAAGTGTTAGTGGAAATCTCGAATACGGATCGAGTGCATGTTTATATCTGGGAAGGAGCGAACGATTTCGGAGAATGCACGTGGAGGCTTGAGTGCATGGTGGCCCGTGGTCGAAGTGTGACACGTGGCAAGGGTGTGTGTGTCGGTGTGAGTCCTAAATGAGTGAGAGCGAATGAAAGACAGAATGAGATGAAGGCTAAGGGTGAACGAATATATTGAATGAACGTTGCGTGCGCGAGGCAGAAGAGATTTAGGTTTGAGTGATAATAGATTAGATTGAGATTTGAGAAAGAGAATTGAAACAGAGACGTGTTAGCCGACCTCAGACGTGAGAGAGCTAAGTGATATCCAAGTCGTGTGTAATAAGTATATTACATTAAGTTTATAATAAACATAATTAGCGGTTCGTCATTTGTTTCATTTACCCTGCTTCTGATCCGGTCGCTTGTCAAATCCCATCTTACAGTATAGTGGATATGCAGCACATATTTGCCGCATTTAAAAAAATTGGGGACCATGCTAAGAACAGGGAGAACTGTGGAATTCGACACATGCAAATAACCGGCATAAAACGGTCGGACCTGAGGACCACCCTCAGCGTAAAATGCGATATGTGCCAATATAAAGGTGAAATCCGCAGTGAACCCGACGAAAGCAAAAAAATGGAAACCAACCAAAGTGCGGTTGCTGGGACAATTTTGAATGGAGGTAGTTATACCCAAATGGAGGAGTTCCTTGCAGCAATGGATATACCCTCCATGTCGAGAAAAGAATTTCGAAAGCACCACGATGAAATCGTGAAGTCGCTAATTGTTGCTGCAGAAGAAGAAATGGTAGCAGCGGCAGAGGGAGAGAAACGTTTGGCCATAGAAAGAAGCGATATTGTTCCAGGACTTGGAATACCCCACATCCCCGTTGTGGCCGACGGAAGCTGGATGAAACGATCCTACCGGACTGCAACGTACGATTCCGCGTCTGGAATCGGTGTAATTATTGGTTACCATACCAAAAAAGTTTTATTTACTGGCGTTCGGAACAAAGTTTGCAGGATTTGTCGGTGTGCAGCAAAAACGAAAAAAGAACCCCGAAACCACGTGTGCTTCAAAAACTGGGGCACGAATCAAGCGTCAACGGCGATGGAAAGTGACGCGATAGTTGAAGGGTTCAAGACTAGCATCGAAAAGCGTGGACTCGTTTACTCAACGTTGATTGCTGGTGGGGATAGCAGCGTTTATAAAAAAATTGTAGATGCTGACCCATACAGAACTCAGATTCGTGTCAATAAAATTGAATGCACGAATCATTTGCTGAGAAATTTTTGCAAAAAAATGAAAGAAATTGTGAAAAAGACAACACCTTGCCCGTTGAGGAAAATCGTTGAAAGTAGCATTCGGCGAATGCGCGCGGACGTAGTGAAAGCCGCAGAGTACAGGTATAATCAGAAGATAACGACTGCAGAGAAACTAAAAAAGTATGCCGTTTTTGGCACATGCAGAAAGTTTGCTATACAACAGCAATAACAACACGGTGGAAAGTTTTAACGGAATCATCGCAAAATATACAAGCGGAAACAGATTGAATTTCGGAGAACGAGGATTTACACCGGAGGATGTGATGCTGCTGTCCTGCAATATAACACAAAACAAGTGTTGTCACACCTGAATACGGCGATGAAAAAGAAACCGCCTGTTACTCTGGAAAAAATTGAAGAAAGAAGAAAGAAAAAAAATCAGAAGTCCGCTGAAAAGCTGGAAGAAAAAAGGATTGCGAAGCACGTGCGGAAACAATTCCGTTCGGAAAAGGATTCTAATTACGGGCCGAACGCTCAAAAGCCAGATATGGCGGAAACCATTTATGAATTGGAGAAGATCAAACACATGGAAATGTTGTCCAATTGGCAAAATAGGAGAGATGCCATTGAGCAAGAAACCATCGGACAAGCCCAAAATCATAAATGATTAACTTATAAATCAAAGCTTTTGACGGCCTCTAATATCGGACGAGTATACCATCGTCGGATTGGCACGTTCTGCGCAAATGCAGAAAGGGCATTTGTTTATCCCAGGATAATTAATGCACCTGCAGTAATATACGGGCAAGAGAGTGAAAAATTAGCACGTGATGAACTCAGTGCGACAATTATTGCTAAAATTCAAGAATGTGGATTATTCATTGATGCTTCCAACCCATTCTTAGGGGGTTCTCCAGATGGAGTAATAGACGAAGAAGGCATCGTAGAAATAAAATGCCCGAAAACGGCAGAGAATTGACTGCCGGAGGAGGCAATAAAAACCGTTAAAGTTATTCGCCGTATATTTGAAGATGAAGCAGGAAAGAAATTGAACAAAAAACATTATTACTACATACTACTAAGTACAAGGACACTTACACATAACAGGTAGAAAATACTGCTTGTTTTGTATCTGGACCCGTAAAGGGTTGAAGTACATAAAAATAGATAAAGACGATAACTTTTGGCAAAACAATATGGAGCCACAGTTTACTCGATTTTATATACAATGCATGTTACCGGAATTAATAGATAGCCGACACAATAGAGGTATGCCCATTCGGGAACCTGAATTGATAACAGAGGAGAGAGCAAACTCAGAAAAGCGAGAAAGGTCTCTATAAGTAAGTAAGTATTGAACAAATTGAAAAATATCTTGACTTATTCATACCACTCTTTTTGTCCTATTTAAAAAATTTGTTACAGATTATACAAGGAAGGATTCCCGAGGAAAGGTTTTTAGTGAGTATGGCCACGTTTGGCGAGTCTCACATAACCAAGTGGATTGCCTCGGTAGGTATGCGTAACAGAGTTTTCTTCTCCTCGAGACAAAAAAATATATACAGATATATTGAAGAAATCGTTACCAGGACAAATGGTGTGCTAATATGCTGCCTGATTACTGCTGCACTTGGAAATGAGAAAGCAATACGTACCACATTTCAGGTAATGTTTTACACCTTTGATATATATTTACGTATGTGGGAATGCGAAGCGCCCAACGTCGGAGCACAGGACATTTTTGACCGTGCTACCTGGGACAAAGATGTTCTGCAGGCGAGCACCGATGGCCTAACCGTGGCCCTTATTTTCTATGTTTTAAGGATACGAGAGAGAGAGAGAGAGAGAGAGAGAGAGAGAGAGAGAATGACTGAGGACGAATGGAAATGGACAGAGTAGATCGAGGAGCAGCGTAGTGTAGTACAGCGTAGACAGTATGGAATAGTGTAGAACAGCGTAGAAGGAATAGTGTAGCGTTTCGTCAATAAATATATAATAGTATCATTGTATAATAGTATATATTACACTTACACCGGCTTGATTTCATTAAAACTTCCAAACCCACACATATATGATTTTAAAATATTGGAAACACATGAATGAACACATTTATGACCGCCTGTACAAGAACACCTATATGTATATATTTACATTATTTAATCCATATTACAGTTCCGAAAGAGAGCTATGTAGGGCTGATATACCTATGCCAGGAACAGCAAGACGGGAATCGGTGTGACACCGCAAACTATGACACAGGGTGTGAGGGGCTTCATTTGTCTGTAATATGACGCCCTTACGGCCGTGGCCCGCCAGATGGCTGTGCCTGACCTATGTCTGTAGCGACCGGTGTTTACCGACGTCGGTCGCGAAGTAGCTCCCAGCGTTACCGATGATAGGCGGGATTAGATTTAACTAGGCTAGTGTTATTATAGTTAGTTTTAAGGCTAGTTCTCAGTTCTAGTTCTTTAAGTTATTTTATGTTAAGACACTACATTTTAAGTTAAACCTTTTCTAGTCAAGTAGCGCCTAATTTAGTAGTAAGAGAAAAGTGTCCGTAGATCGTGGTTCGATTAAGCAAGCGAACTCCTGAACAATAAACTGCATACTGGTGTCGGTAATTTAGTTTCCGTTTTACATTACCTTTCAACAATTGGCTTCACCGCTACATGTCTGTGGCGACCGGTGTTTACCGACGTTGGTCGCAAAATAGCAACCATTGTTACCGTCGGTGGGCGCACATAGTTTTAACTATATTTAACTAGGCTTATCATAGTTAGTTTTAAGACACTAGTCTTTAGTTCTAGTTGTTTAAGTACTTTAGGTTTATAAAACTACATTTAAGTTTTTGAATTCTAGTCATTAGCGCCTAGCGTAGTTATTAGTATTGTAGGGGACCCCTAGGGATACTATTAGTTCCTAGGGATCTTCCCCAGACACGAGAGCCACTAGCGACGTGAGGTGGTATCGCGGAGACGCGGTACATTTAGTTATAATAAAGACCCCGTACTGAGCAGACCTTAGCTTCAATGCCTTTACACAGAACTTCCCCACAAGTGGTGACCCCGACGCGCATCAGGAAGTGAGGAGCGTAGAAACGTGGGTGAAACGAGTGCCGTGGCTATGCATATCGCGAAATTTTGGCCGGAACGACCAGCGTTATGGTTCGCGCAGCTGGAGGCGCAATTCGCCTTGCGTAGCATCACGCAGGACGACACTAGGTATTGGCATGTTGTCGCGCAATTGGACACGAAGGCCGCTGAGGAGGTCGAAGACATTTTGTTGAAGCCGCCTGCTGAAGGGAAGTACGAGAAAATCAAGGAGGATTTGATTGCTCGGCTTTCTACGTCGAAGAAGCGGCGGATGCAGCGATTGCTGGAGCATGAGGAGTTGGGGAATAGGACGCCTTCCCAATTTCTTCGCTATCTAAGGTCGGAAGCTGGTTCCGACGTGCCGGAGGACTGGTTGAAGTCTCTTTGGCTGGGTCGTCTTCCGATGGGGATGCAGTCGGTGCTAGCGGTAGAGGACGACGCCGGGTTGGATAAACTCGCGGTGGCGGATAGGCTGCACGATATTATACCCTCAACGAGGACCGTTGCGGCTGTAGCAGGAGGATCCAAGATGGATGCCCTGATGGAGCAGTTGGCGACTTTGGTGGCGAAGCTAACGGCGCAAGATGGCGGAGGTCGTTCAAGATCGCGCGGGCGTAGCGAGCAGGGGCGTCGGCAGAGGTCGCTGTCGAGATCAAAACGGAGAGGCGGGATGTGTTTTTTCCACTGGAAATTTGGGGAAAAAGCGTTCAGGTGTAGCCCCCCGTCTTCGTATAAGCCGGCGGGAAATGCCGACCAGGGGCGTTAATGGCGACAGACGGCTCTGAGGGACTAATGCGTCGCCTTTTCGTCACCGATGCAACAACGAAGGCGCGTTTCCTCGTGGATACGGGGGCCGACGTCAGGGATTTTCCGAAAGGAAAATTACGAGGTCCGCGGGCGCGGACCGACTTTACATTGGTGGCGGCAAATGGGACTTGCATTGCGACGTACGGGCGAGTCGCGTTGGTGCTGGACTTGGGCCTGCGCAAGGAATTTGCGTGGCAATTCATAGTCGCCGACGTGTCTCGTCCCATTTTGGGGGCGGATTTTCTCTGCCATTTTGGCCTGCTCGTCGACGTCAGGCAGCGACGCCTGGTGGATAGCACGTCAACGTGTACCGTGGCGGCCGTGGTAACTAGTGGCGCGGTGGAGATCGTTCGGAGCGCGAATCCGGTGGAGGACGGCGAGGTGGGCGCCCTCCTTGGCAGGTTTGCGGAGGTTACGAGGCCTCCCGCGCAGCTGAAGCAGCCGAAGCATTCGACCGTCCACCATATTATCACGACGCCCGGTCCACCCGCGTCGTGTAAGCCCAGGCGACTAACGACGGATAGGTTGATGGTGGCGAAGCGGGAGTTTCAATTCATGCTCCAGCAAGGGATCGCCCGACCGTCGAAAAGCAGCTGATCAGCGGCATTGCATTTGGTTGCAAAGAAGGGGAACGAGTGGAGACCGTGCGGAGATTAAAAGCCTCTGAATGCGAGGACGGTGCCGGATAGGTACCCGGTTCCGCATAACGAGGATTTTTCTCAGGAGCTGAGTGGCTGCACGGTTTTCTCGAAGATCGATCTTGTGAAGGCCTACAACCAAATCCCTGTCGCTGAGGGGGACATAGCCAAGACGGCGATCACGACGCCGTTTGGGTTGTTCGAGTTTCCGGTAATGACGCTTGGTTTAAGGAATGCAGCCCAGACTTTCCAGCGCTTTATGGACGAGGTCTTGCGCGGTCTGGGTTGTTGTAAGTGCTACATCGATGACGTCTTAGTGTCATCGAGGAGTAAGGAGGAGCATTTGCAGCACCTTGAACAGGTTTTCCAACGTTTCGCTGAGTATGGCGTGGTGGTGAACCTGGCCAAGTGTGTATTTGCTGTGCCCAGCGTAACCTTCCTGAGTTATTCTGTCGACAGCGATGGCATCAGACCTTTGCAGGAGAAGGTGGATGTAATTGTCATCAGAGTACTTTTCGAATTACTTGGATACTTTGATACTGCTACTACAAGTGTTCAAAATGGCGACCTTGAACATGGATACATAGTTTAAATCGTTGCAATACTGATGACACTACCTGGCAAATTTCATTTGTATCTATTACAGAGCAGGCTCTTCTTATACGTTCTTGCATGTCAAGTTTGGTAGTTGGTTTTTCGCGGTACACTTCTGCCTTTAATTTTCCCCACAAATAAAAATCGAGAGGTGTCGAATCTGGGGATCGAGCCGGCCATTTGTTACTTCCTGATCGACCTATCCAACAATCTCCAAATTTTCTATTTAGAAATTCTGTAACATTGCGTGCTGAATGAGCAGGACATCCGTCTTGCTGGAACCACGTGGATTGTCGGCTGTCCAGTGAAGTGTCTTCTAACAATTCTGGCAAAACGTCTTCTAAGATTCTCAGGTACTTACTACTATTTAGCGTGCCATCAATAAAATATGGACCAAGGTCGCCATTTTAGAACACTTGTAGTAGCAGTATCAAAGTATCCAAGTATTCGAAAAGTACTCTGAGACAATTTATTTTCTATTGCAGTTGACTTTGGGTGACCTTGAATGACCTTCAGAATAGGTCATTGTATTCGCATTGAAACACTCTATCAGACTATAACTAAGAAACCATACCATTCCATTTAAAAAAACAGAATTGACCTCCATATCTCCTTGACGCCTCCACCTACAGAAAAATTGGTAATACCAGATTATGAGCCCCCCGATACCAAGTAAGTTTGGTCTAATGCATTTTCTCCTATCTTCAAAAACAAGCGAGTTATTCAGGTACCTGTTTAAAATGCCCCACCCTGTATAACTGTCAAACTGGTGTCCTACAGGGATCTATCCTTGGACCATTTTTATTCATTCTGTATATTAATGATATCCCTTCCATGCGATCCTGTGAAGTTGCCTTATACGCTGATGATACAGCCATATACTCAACTTCTACCCGAAATTCACGTCCGGTCCCGTTTAGGAGAATTCAGAAATACTTAGACTACATTACCGATTATTTCAAAAACTGAAAACTGTTGCCTAATCCCTCTAAAACTGAGGCCGTATTCTTCTCTAACGCTAAATCTTCTTCCCTAAATAATTTCACGAAAAATAATAAGCTTTTAATTGATGGCAGAACTGTTGACTGGTCAATCCAAGTCAAATATCTTGGTATTATTTTAGATTCCAAACTAAACTGGAATCATGCTCTCACAGATCGTATCACGAAGACGCTTCGAGCCTTTCGTACTTTATCCCCGTTCATTTCTACGCGTTCCAGCCTATCGCTTAAACTCCGTATTTTAACATACATCATGTGTCTCAGGCCCGTTCTCACCTATGGTTCGGTCATTTGGTGGAAGATTCTTTCCGAAACATCCAGGAAGAAAGCTCAAACCATACAATCCAAAATTTTAAAGTTCATTCTTAATAAGGAGATCAGGTTTCCCACCAGGGAATTGCACACTCTTGCCAATCTTCCTCTCTTGCGTGACTATCTTGACACCTTAATTCTCAATTTCTCCGTAGAAAATCATTCCAACCCTTTAATTCGCATGACAGGTGATTGCACACCGGACAAACTACCATATCGGGCCAAAATACCGTTCCCGTTATCTTTCACATAATTATAGTTTTTTACTCCAATACTCAAATTCTATATTACATTCTTTTTACACCTCTTTATTGTCATGTTCATCTTACTTATAGAAGACCCTGCAATCTTAGACTCTATTATCTCCCTCCCCCGTGATTCACCCCTCTCCCCTCCGGCTCGGTGGTTTTTCCCCCTACTGGGGCCGGTGGGGACCAGGGGAATTCCGATTTGGTATTCTTTCCTAACCTTCCTGTATTTAACATATTTCCCTTTCACTTTCCCTATTGTATAAGTGGGGTTTTTGCACATTTCCCCACTCAATAAACATTTGTTTATCCTCCTACCTGTATAGGTAACTCCAAAATCACCCAATTAGCTGATAGGTGAGCCAAGGCCCACAGGCGCAGCTCTCATAGGGTGTGGTTCCAGGCCTGCGAGTCTCTGTGACTCTCTGGACTATGTAGACCCCCCCCCCCATCCTATACTCAATAAAATAAAATAAAAAATAAAAAGTTTTAGAGATAAGAGATGGACAAGTGAGTTCACTGATCCTAAGGCGCTCCCTTGTGCGGACACCTGAAGATCAAAGAACTAGCCCGGCTCCGGCATTGCTCCCTTGCGTGGACATAACCGAACCATACGGCACACTTGCTCCTAACGTTTCGCATACGTTAAGCGATTCTGATCTATTCTGATTCAGCCTAATAGTCTGGCTCCGACTTGCTCCCTTGTGTGGACATAACCGGACCACAAGACAACTCTGGCTACTTACGTCGAGCTCTATTTCATACGAGTCAAGTGTATAAGTACTGTTGTTCAAAGTGAAATATATAACCATTGTTGTTACTATTCAAGTAGATTTCATTTGTGGTCAGCCCGAACCTTCTAAGTAACATCCAACACCTTACTACCGTTACAAGGCGAAATAGTAGTAAAACATCACACTAGTTTTCCTGAACTTCATCTACGACTGTTCAATCTAAGACGTCTGAAAATGCGCTTCATGCATTGTTACGTAGGAAGTATTGTTTCCTTCGTTTCCTCTATTATGCCCTTATTTGGAAATCGAGAGTGCATACAGTCGAGTCTGCCCCTTCCGCGATGGCGCGATGACGCAACGCTTCAGGGCGATCTTTTGGACTCCCTTGGAAGATTCTGAACCCCCACCATATTTTTGGTCCGCTTTTCGGATATAAAAAGGGCATGAAATCTACTCTCGTGACTCAGTATGGACCTTTCTAGCTGTGTACCATGTGGGTACCAGATAGGCATACTGAGGCCAGCGAGATCGGGTTCAAGTCCCCTTCGAGCAACTTTTATTTATTAAAAAGGCTTAGTTCTGAATAGTCAAGCTACGTGTTTACGCCGTAATTGATCGTCAAAAGTTCTGCTAGAGCTCAGTGAGATCGGGTTAAATTCCCTTTTGAACATTCATCCGATATTTATTCCAACTGTTGAGCCATGAATAGATTCTTTTTTCTCGCGCGTCTTCGATAGCCTTATTTTTGTATTTGTTAAATCTATGCATTTGTAACGACGCTGAGTGCTCGGCCGGCGTCGCAGTTCTAGTTTAGGGTGCCTTGTTTATATTAGTCAAGAGGTGCGATACGCGAGCGTTCAGAAACGCAGTTCCGATATCGCAGGGTTATTTCGACGGGATTCTTTTCCCACCATGGATTTTCCGATAGTCAGTGGGCTTGACTATTTTCACCCACTCTTTTTAAGTCGACCAATTACTGGTGTCTTCGAGTTTTCTTGCAAGACGATTATGCGATCGAAGATCAGATCGAAACGAGCGCTTGAAAGAAGAACATCAACCTTATATTGTCACTGTACCATCCATTACTAATACTTTACATACAGTCCACTAATAACCAGTTTTCCATCAGTGTAATTTGATTTAACCAACCACACGTTAACGCGGGAATAAGAGATCGGATACGGCTCGGCAGCTTCGTCTGAGCATATTCGTACTCAACATTTTGGTCCTTCGAGCCGGATATATGTTGAATATTGTGGTTGGTAGATTACACAGTGCATTGTGATTGGTTAAGTACAGTGCAGATCGCAGTTCGAATTTACACTCCGAACTGCGCTTTCGAATATTTGGATCGGGTCACGTTCCGGAGTTTTCCATCGACGGGTCCTACCAACGGATTCCATCTGCGGAATACACTGGAGTGTACACACCGGAATTCATCGCCTGCATCGGACACAAGTCTTCAGTCTTAAGCGGGCGGCCTATTGCTGAACTTCGGATTGATCTTCAAGGAGCCATTTGGAAGGTCGTAGCGGGACCACGACGCGGCCGTGCGGACATCTTCCGACGGAACAGTGGCTAAACCTGCTTCCTGGGCAACGAAGTTGGATACATCAGGGATCGTCTGGACCACGCCGACGGCAGTTTTACGTTTGCTTCTCGAGTCACTGGTTGGGTGAGTTCAGCGAATCGTTATCCTTTACTTTTGTTTCCTTTCCTACGTTTCGATTTCAATTATCATGCCTCTCGAAGCCGAATCTACCACGTTAAAGATTAATAAGAGGCAGCGTACGACCATCAAGGGTCAAGTGACACGCATTTTAAACGCGGTGAACGGTACCGCGGATCTTCCTATCGATGCGTTAGAGACGCGCGCCGCGAAATTAGAAGAAGCTTATCAAAGTTATTCGCAGGTGCAACTCGCGATCGAATCGGAAGACATGGTATCTGAGCATGCAACTGATCGTGAACAGTTTGAGTGTCAATACTATCAGGTGTCGGATTTAATCAGCTCGCGTATTACGGCGTTAAAAAACGCCTGGAAAACTGCTCCTGTGGCGCGAAATGCAGATTCCCCGAACACGGTGTTAGTAAGAGAGGCCAATTCTCTTTTACCGAAGATTGAAATAAAACCTTTTGATGGCAACCCCCTCGAGTGGCACACATTTCGCGATACATTTCAGTCGGTGGTTCACGACAATGACGAAGTACCATCAGTTCAAAAATTTCATTTGTTGAGGAACGCGCTGCATGGCGATATCGCGTCAATTATTGCTCCACTTAACGCTTCCGAGAACAATTATTTGGTAGCCTGGGACTTGCTGCAGCGTCGATGCAATAAACCTCGTCAGATCATAAACGCTCATTTTAAGAAGTTGTTTGAGATGCCAGAGATTATTCGCGACTCTCCTACGAGTTTACGTTTGCTTGCAGAACAGGCTCAAATGCACGTGGGCGCTCTAAAATCGTTGGAGCAACCAGTGCAATATTGGGACGGTATTTTAGTATATATGATTGCTAAAAAGTTAGATAAAAGGACTCGTCTATCGTGGGAGCGTACATTAGAGAACGAGGAAATGCCCGCTTTCGAGAAATTGATTTCTTTTATTGATAAGCGATCGCGGGGTGAAGAATGTGAATCGGAATATTCACAAACTACAAAACAGGGTCTTGATAAAAATTTGAGGCCACGGGTGCCGAAACGCGAACAAGTTTATGTCGCAATCAATGGGTCGGCATCGTGCAGCATTTGCACGGGAAATCACAAGATATATAGTTGCTCAAAATTTTTGGAGCTTTCAGTTCGGGAAAGGATAGACGCTACTAAAAGGGTAGGGTTGTGTCTTAATTGTCTCGGTTCTGGTCATTTCGCAAACAATTGCAAATTGGGACAGTGTAAGAAATGCAATCGCAGGCATCATACACTTTTACATTTATCGGCGGAGACGCGCGATATGATTTCGGAAACTAAGGAAGCGTTTCCGGACGCTGCACCCTCGGTGGGTGTTGTACAAAGGACTACTTTAAGCGTGATCGCGGAAGGAGAGGTCCTACTTGGAACCGCGGTCATAAAGGTCATGGATCGGGACGGCAATGAGAAGCTTTGCCGTGTATTGCTCGATAGTGGCTCTCAGGCTCATGTAATGACTGAGAGTTTTGCGGATATGTTGCGTTTGGAAAAACATGACATCGATTTATCGTTTTCGGGATTGTCACGCGTTGAGACGCGTGCGAAACATTATGTTAATACGACCATCAAATCTAGAAACAGTACTTTTGAAACGCAAGTTACGTTTGTTACACTTCCGTCCATTACGGGATATTTACCGTCGTCACAAGTGGATCGTAGCCCACTTAAAATTCCGAAGAAACTGAGGTTAGCTGATCCTGAATTTCACAAACCAGGGATCATTGATGCGTTATTGGGAAATAATTTGTTTTATTGGCTGTTACGCTCCGGTCAATTCACATTATGTGGAGGCTCGGTCGTATTACAGAAAACGCGATTAGGTTGGTTAGTAACGGGATCCAGCGATTGGCAACGACGTTTTTCACATACGAAACCAATCAAAACTTGTCTTTTAGTCACGTCAGTAGAACAAAGTGTAAGGCAAAGTCGGGAGGTTAAAGCGGTAGCGTCGGTAAAATTATTAACACTGGAAAAAAATTCTTGGCCCGTCAATAATATCATGCTAGCTACTGTTCCTGAAAAGCGAACTATAGTTACACTCACTCTGAGTAAAGTGTTAAATGATTTGCTGATGTGGTTCTCGTCAATCGATTTTTAGAACACAGTCGTTGCGTCTATCTTACGTTTGTATCGTACTATTACAGACTTGATAATTCGGCGCGAACATGTACGACATTTTCACGGTGGTAGTCAGACCACGTTGAATGCCGTGCGACAAAATTATTGGCCGATCGACGGCAGAAACGGGACGAGACGCATCGTTCATCGGTGTGTGCGGTGCTGCAGGTTGAGTCCCAAGATACCGAGTTATATTATGGGAAATTTACCTAGAGATAGAGTCACGCAGTCCCAACCTTTCCAAAATGCTGGAATCGATTATTGCGGTCCCTTCTATATTAAAGAAAAGAAGGTTCGTAACCGCGCAAGGGTGAAGGTTTATGTACGTTTCAATCTTCGTCTGTTTCGCGACGAAGGCCGTGCACCTGGAATTGGTCACAGACCTCACGACAGAGGCATGCTTAGCTGCCATTAGACGTTTTTTTGCTAGACGAGGAAGATCGCAAAATATATACACGGACAACGGCACCAACTTTGTGGGTGCTAAAAATGAAGTTGTGCAGCTTCAGGCTTTTTTGGCTTCCGACGAGTATCGGAAGAAATTTCAACATTTTTTTAGTAACGAAAATGTAAATTGGCACTTCTCACCCCCCCGTTCACCGCATTTCGGCGGTCTTTGGGAGGCAGCAGTAAAGGCCTTTAAAACACATCTTTACAGAATTGTCGGTGAGGAATTGTTCACGTATGAACAATTTAATACCTTGATAATAGAAATCGAAGCTATATTGAACTCACGTCCATTGATCCCATTGTCCTCGGATCCCAATGATTTAACTGTTCTTTCCCCTGGCCATTTTCTAATCGGCGATTCGCTGTTCAGCTTACCGGATAGTGATTTGTTAGACGTTAAAACTAATAGGCTGTCCTTTTGGCAACACGTTCAAAGGGTGAAGCAACATTTTTGGTCACGCTGGCACAAAGAGTATTTACAGATTCTTCATACTCGGAAAAAATGGCACCTTGGAGATAGTACATCTTTCAAAAAAGGAGCTTTGGTTGTCATCAGGGAAGACAATACCCCACCCCTTCAATGGAAGCTCGGACGGATTGTGGACATACACCCAGGAGAAGATAACATTGTGCGTGTTGTCACGGTTCGGACAAATCATGGGACTTATAAGCGTAGTGTAAAAAGACTTTCACCACTTCCGATTGAAAGCCCGGATTTGGATACTTGATCCAAATAGATTTATTGCATTTACATAAAACGTTAGTGACGTTCATTGTATTCTCTATTAGTGATACAATGCTTGCGGTATTTGATTTGACTATGTATTTTTTGTTATCGTTCATAAGATTTGTAAACATTTAATGTAAATGTCATGCCTGCGTTTTTTCGGGTTTTCTTTTTTCTTGTTTTTTTATATACATTTGCGGCTTATAGCATTTATGTGTGTTGTGTGTAGTGCTGTTTTCAGTATTGCGTATTTTTATGTATATCTAGCATCTAAGTTGATCTGTACTGATGATTTCAAGTTTTCTCGATGTTTATACTTAATACGTTAGGTTTTTTCTACTATCGTTTATCAGTTGAATCTGATTTTATTTTTGTTAGAACGCAATCGTTCAAGGCGGGCGATATGTTGAGCCATGAATAGATTCTTTTTTCTCGCGCGTCTTCGATAGCCTTATTTTTGTATTTGTTAAATCTATGCATTTGTAACGACGCTGAGTGCTCGGCCGGCGTCGCAGTTCCAGTTTAGGGTGCCTTGTTTATATTAGTCAAGAGGTGCGATACGCGAGCGTTCAGAAACGCAGTTCCGATATCGCAGGGTTATTTCGACGGGATTCTTTTCCCACCATGGATTTTCCGATAGTCAGTGGGCTTGACTATTTTCACCCACTCTTTTTAAGTCGACCAATTACTGGTGTCTTCGAGTTTTCTTGCAAGACGATTATGCGATCGAAGATCAGATCGAAACGAGCGCTTGAAAGAAGAACATCAACCATATATTGTCACTGTACCATCCATTACTAATACTTTAAATACAGTCCACTAATAACCAGTTTTCCATCAGTGTAATTTGATTTAACCAACCACACGTTAACGCGGCAATAAGAGATCGGATACGGCTCGGCAGCTTCGTCTGAGCATATTCGTACTCAACACCAACGTTCGCATTCGTCGAAAGACAGCAAGATCGAGTAGCATTCCCTTTCGAGCATTCCAATATTTATATTCGTTAAAAGACTGTAAGCGTGGGTTTAAGCTCCGCAATTTTAACACTTTTGTAATTCTTTAAAGTAAAAGAATATAGAGATTTTGTTATTGAACATAGTTACATTTATTTCATTCCGTTTCCTATACCAATCATAAGCAGTATATAGAATCCACCGAACAGATACATCTTAACCGCTCGAGGTGTATCGATAGTTACGAGGTTACATTTATTAACATTCCTAGTGGCACCCAAAGATGAAATACGCTTTGGTACATCCACGACAACCTTCCTAGTGGCACCCAAAGATGAAATACGCTTTGGTACATCCACGACAACCTTCCTAGTGGCACCCATAGATGAAATACGCTTTGGTACATCCACGAAATCCTCCTACCTTAAACGGCACCCGGTGATGAAATACGCACCGGTACATCCGTAACTAATAAATTCTTTAAACAACCGATCCTCGGCTCCGCAACCGCGCCCCTTAGCCCCCGGCTCGTAACAACATTATACTTTAATTTTAGAAATATTAAACAGTGCCATAATTGGCAAGATACATGGCAAGAGAAACGGTAACGCAAAAAGCGCTATAAGTTCAGATTTAGGTATATTAAATTAAAATATTTAACAAATGCTTTTAAAATATTGGTAAGCAAATATTGATCATTGTCATATAGTTAGGAATTAAAAAAAAATTAATGTAAAAAAAATATAGCCGAGGGGGATGGAACCTACAAAAAAGTTTCCAGCGGTTCAGGAGCTATGTCTATGTCCGGCAGGAATCAAAATCTCGCCTCGATTCATTTTGCTGATGGCCAGGATTGTAACAGATGTGGCAATAGTGCGACAGAACTCTCAAATGATGTGATTTGGCAAGTATGGCCTCCCACTCTCCGTTTATAATTCTGCCTAATGAGTTTAGATGTCACCCCGTCAAATCTCGAACCTGCCAATTTTCTGTTTTCACTAACGCCCGTTCTGTACAATGGCGCTTAGATCGATTCGGAGTTGGCCCCAAAAGAGTCGGCCCCCTTAAGTACTTCTGAGAGCGAAAGACGACCGTTCACCAGTGATGATGTAACTAAACATACGTACACAGTATCTCGAAGTGGAACCTCAAGTTTAGGACACAATATTTTTCCTTCCTCTTTTGAGTGTTCAAAAGGACGTTATAGATCGATTTTCCGGCGATCATTTTATATTAATTAGTAAGTGGGGATGTGACGGAAGTTCTACTTACAAAGATTTGATACTGAAAGTCGCGACGATGAATGTTTATTTGTTTTTTCTTTCGTTCCGTTAAACTTGCATGAAATTAATAACTAGGCACAAGTGCATAGTGTGATCCAATCCGAGGCCTTCTTCAATACATCTTTGCAGGCCTATCAAATTCCTGTTTAGCAAAGAAAATACAGAACTCACAGTCAACGAGAGTGACAAAATTTTAGCAGAAATTAATGCATTACAACCTTCCGAAACAGAAATTAACAGCAAAAAATATTTATTCACCACGAACTTTTTTTAACAATGATAGATGGTAAGGTATATACATATGTAGTGCCTTGACTGGGGTATCGAACCAAAATTGCTACATTTGTGGAGTCACTCCAAAAATTATGAACAGCGAACCGGAACTTCAAACTAACTCAGTAGAGAATTATAAATTCGGTCTGTCAACGTTGTATGCGTGGATTAAAATATTCGATTTTTTTTTACATATTAGTTACCGAATTAATATAAAAAAGTGGTCCATACGAATGGAGACGGACAAGATAGAATTGCAAAAAAGAAAAGCTGAAATTCAGCTAAAATTTAAAACACAATTGGGTTTGCTTGTTGATAGACCGAAGTCCGACGGAAGTGGCTCCACAAATGATGGGAATACGGCTGGGCGATTTTTCAGAAATGTTAAAACGAGTGCAGGAATCATAAATATTAATGAAAAATTGCTACAAAATTTGGTTTATAACATTGAAATAGATAATTTTAAAACAATTATTAATGAAACAAAACAGTCATTGTATTTGAATCTATATTCATGGTATTATGTATATGCCTTATACATGAATTGTGACTTATTCTCAATGTTAATAATTAAATCGGACCCCGATATAAATAGTTGTAGAAGCATACCCAACAAAAACAACACTTCTTTGCCTGAAGGGGTATTAAAATTATTAAGGGAACCAGGGCTTCCGTCCAATTCCACATATTTGTATAACGCAGATTCTACATCGATGGAAATATTCACTACGAGTGATGAATCTGATGATTTTTCTGATTTTTGAAGTGTTCGTCTGTATAGTTATTTACATGAAATAGTGAACAAGGTAAGTATACTGAGATTGTATGTTCCTTTACCACCGTCTATATAATAACTTTAATTCCTGAATGAAAATCTTTTTTAATGTTTATATTCATGAAACTATAAAGGTACCATAAAAAACTGAAGTTGGATGGAAGAAGATGCTCAAAAGGAAATGGTAAAAAGTCCATTTTACATTGACTTTGGAAAAGTTAAGTATAATGTTTATAATTTATTACAAAATAGAAAATGTATCTAAATTGTTATTACTCAATGTTATATAGGTTTATACGAAGAACAGGACTTTCGCCCTCAACCTGCCTACCTCAAATCATACTTATTATGTTGTTACGTACGAGGGATTGTTTCCTTCGTTTCGTCTATTATGCCCTTATTTCAAAATCGATAGGGCATGCAGTCGGTTCTGCCCCTTCCGCGACGTCGCGATGACGCAATCCTTGAAAGGAGCCTTTGACCTTCCTTGGAGGATTTCGTGCCTCCGCTATCTTTTTAGACCGATTTTCTAGTACCTTTTCTCTTCGAAGCTACGAGTTACGTCGTGATTGATCAAAGTTCTACTAAGCACAGCGAGGTCGGGTTCAAGTCCCTTTTAAGCAACTAATATTTACTTGTTATATTCGTTACTATACGGTGTTAAGCGCCTCTGTACCTTCATCGTAGTTATACGTAAAAGACGATAAGCGTGGATTTCAGATCCGCGACTTTATGGATTGTAAAAACCAAAGAGTAATTTGAATATATATTTTATTATTGAACATAGACGCATTTATCATTGTTTCATTTCCTCCGATACCAATCATTAGCGGTAAAAACCACCAAATGGATACATCATCCTAGTGGCTCCCAGTTCTGCAATACGCCCTGGTTCGTCCATGCATTTTCCTATCTTAAACGGCACCCGGTGATGAAATAAGCCCCGGTACATCCGTTAACTAGCAAACCCTTAAATAACCGATCCTCGGCTCCGCAGCCGTGCCCCTTAGCCCTCGGCTCGTAACAAATTGATGACAGCGGTGGGATACTGCGTATTATTTGATTGGGTAGAAAATTGAAAGTCTTAAATGTGTTTCAATAATAAAACGGGAGTTCCGTACCGGCGTAAAACACCGACTTTTGTGGTGGATCCGGGATACTTAGAAAATCTGTGCTGTAGGGCTTGGACAACCACCTTAGAGAACGGTACCAAGGTCTGCACACAGTGCGCGTTAACTTCACCGTTAATAATAAAAAGTTCTGCAACCGAGCATTGATTTCAGCGTAATCCGCGTCAGACATTGTGTGCTGAATGCAATGAGCCATTGTACATGATACAGCCCATAGCTGATTGTGACGTGTGCTCGATAAAATACTTTTTACGCGGAGAGTCAAACGCAAATAATAGTTAGAACCTTAAAGTTCTAAGGAAGAAAAACTGGCTGAAGGCTGAAATTTATTTGGAACCTCAACACCTGCATCCATATTACATCGTGGATACCTCCGACGAAGACATATTGTGGGATATGATAGTGTGGGATATGATAATAATGGGAATGACTGTAACACTGTGTATATGATGGTTTGCATGAGTGACCTTGTCGAACGACTAGCCCTTCCTGTTTCCCACGCAGGTACTAACCCACATTCCTGAACGTCCAAAAAGTCTGCCCTTATCTTCCAAAAACTCATCAATATCCAAAAGGGACCAACCCTACTTTCTAAATCCCTGTCTTCCACGCATATACAATCAGATTTCCAGGAAACCAAGGCGTATTCCCAATTCCGGGAAAACTATCCCCCACTCCCGATTTTCCGGCCCTTTTCATGATATAAAAGGAGCCTCCCAAAATCCAAGGCAGTTCAGTAGAAAAAGCGAAGTAGATAAGTTAACTCTGTAATACTCGACCAAGCAACAAATAAAACTCTACCAAGTTACTTATACATCATACCAAAAGTCTACTCTTCAATCAATCACGATCAACCACATCCAGTCTCCAGCGACTTCGACGACATAAATTGGTGGCAGCGGTACGGATATCAGTCTGTGGACTTCAACCAACGGAAAATCTTCTAGCTTCCTTAGATATCCTTCAAGGAGGAATCGTTGGCGATATCAAATCTTCATCAATACGATCATCAAAGTCGCGTCTATGCTGAACCAACATCAACATCCGTTACTACTACTCGCTACAATATCCCAGAAACTAAAAGGGCGCGCATCTTTGACGATAAGACCAGGCACGATCACAACCATCCCGAAATTGATAGAAAAGATTCGATTCATATACGGGAAAACCATCGACACGTCTTCACTAAAGACAAAACGGGATTCGTGCAAACAAAGGCCAAACGAACCAATTAACGACTTCGTGCACCGGTTCTCACAAATCCAAGACGAACTCCTTACCGCCGTGAATTCCGAAAGAAGACTTCAAACATACATCGATATTAAGGAAATAATATGCAACGAAGAAGGCATACAATGTTTCCGACGGAACGTGAGGCCCGAGATCTCACAATATCTATTCAGCCAGCAACTAGAAACGCTGAACCAGGCGTTCGAAGCCGCGCGCATGTACGACATGAACTACAGTACATGCAGCAACAAGCAAAAATGTGGAATCAACCAAGGGACCACAGAGAACCGAGGGACCACAGAAAACCACGCGAGCAACACCATCCGACACACAGAGATTCAAACCCAGGATGGAACTCGAAAGAGTGCAACTACTGCAAAAGACGTGGACACACGGAACACGAGTGCAGGACGAAGCAGTGGAAAGAACAACGAGGAAGGCAAACCGGGCATCAACGAAATTTTCAACAGGCCCCGGCGAACACCACACCACCGGTGGAACGACCCTCATCGGAAACGCCAGCCCCACAGCAACAGAGGAACATCGCGTGGACAATTCCGCGTTTGTTCGAGTACAGCTTCTAGGACTGCAACCAACTACCTTTCTCATCGACACAGATAGCGAAATCTCCGTAATTAAAGAAAAACAGATCGCGAACAAAGACCTTCACAAACGTGCACCCATGACACTTAGGGGAATAACTAGCAACACTACCGATACATTGTACTCAGTCTTTATTCCATTTAACGACAAGTGTAATCAAGTTGAAGTAGTAGATGTCGAGCGACTCGCCCTTTCTGCCCATTACACGTGCATTGAGCAACCACGTTGCATTTCTGTTCGCCCAAAGGGCCTGACCCTATTTCACAAGACCTCATCAATATCCAACAGAGGCACAAACATACCTTCTGATTTCCCGTTATCACGCACGTGTCGACAAATTCCTAAATCCTAAAGCGTGACCCCATTTTCAAGAAAACCAATCCCTACTCCTGAATTTTCCGGCCCTTTTCACGATATAAAAAGGGGCCTCCCAAAATCCAACGTCAGTATTAGAAATGTAGCCGATACCATCACTACAGTATTGAAACTGTAGTCAATACCATCACTACGGTAACTACGAACATACTCAATACCATCAGTTCAGTAGTAACAGTGAAGCATGTACGTAAACTTGTAACGTTCGACGAAGTAATAAATAAAACTCTGATAATTTGTTATACATAATAACAAAGTCTTCTCTTCATCAACCACACTCGACCAAATCCAGTCTCCAGCGACTTCGACGACATAGACGACGAATCTCCAATTTATCAAGAAGGCATATTAGGATCGGACTTTCTGTTTAATCACGATTTTTCTTTATCGTGTAACTCGTTCAAAATTATTATCAGGCAACATTATCAAACGTCGCAATAACTCCAACGAAAACTGTAAAAACGAAACGGTTTTGGTAAATTTCATAACTGGAAACGGAGCAATCACAAAAGTCGATATGAACGGACAACCTATACTGTCCGATCATCTTAAAAAACAAATCGAATCGATAGAGAACTTTGACGAAAAGTTGGTCTTCCACATAAATAGTAGCGGTAAAACGAACGAGAGAATAAACCTATTAAAGGAAAATACTCGTTTAGAACATTTAACCGAAGGAAAAAGGGAAGTATGGGAACTAATCTCCAACTACCACGATAACTTTATATTACCTGGAGACCCTCTCCCAAAATCCTCTATACTAGAACACGAAATTAAGACTACCGACGAAATACCAATACACACAAAACAATACAGGTATCCTCCGATACACCAAGACGAAAAAAAAATATAGGTGACAGACATGATACAAAAAGGTATCATTAGAGACAGTGACAGTCCGTACAACAGTCCACTATGGATTGTACCCAAAAAGACAGACGCATCAGGCGAACAGAAATGGCGACCGGTAATAGACTATAGAAAATTAAACGAAAAAACCATAAAGGACTCGTATCCGATTCCTAACATAGACGAGATACTAGATAGATTAGGTAACGCGAAATACTTTTCGGCCTTTGAATACCTAGCCTCGGGATTTCACCAAATAGGGGTAAAAGAAAACGACATTAATAAAACTGCTTTTTCGACTAGCGACGGACATTTTGAATTCATTCGAATGCCCTTCGGCTTAAAAAACGCACCACCGACATTCCAGAGACTAATGAATCGCGGTCTACAGGGTTTAATTGGAAACAATTGCTTTGTCTACATCGACGATATAGTAATTTTTGGCAGGACGTTAGAAGAACACAATAAAAACTTAAAAATTCTCTTCGAACGACTGAAACAGTGCGGTTTAAAACTTCAACCCGACAAGTGCGAGTACCTAAAACCGGAATTAGAATACTTAGGACATTTAATTTCGGCCGACGGAGTACAGCCGAACCCCAAGCGAATCGAGAAAGTTAAAAATTATCCCGTACCCAAGAACCCCAAAGAAATAAAACAATTCTTAGGATTGTGCGGATATTATCGGAAATTCGTAAAAGACTTGGCCAAGACCGCGAAGCCGCTTAACGAGCTTCTAAAGAAAGAAAAAGAATTCGTTTGGACCAACGAACAACAAATAGCATTCGAAAACTTATGCGACGCGCTTACGACTCAGCCTATCCTGCTATACCCCAATTGGGAAGAACCATTTATTCTTACCACGGACGCCAGTAATTACGCGTTAGGCGCGGTTTTATCACAAGGCACGATAGGAAAAGACAAACCGATTGCGTACGCTTCACGCACGTTAAATGACGCAGAAACACGGTACACGACAACTGAAAAAGAATTATTAGTTAATGAACGTCAAAGACCCGAACTCTCGTTTAGTACGCTGGCGATTAAAACTCTTAGAATACGACTACGAAATAGTCTATAAGCAAGGAAAACTAAATACGAATGCAGACGCGCTCTCGCGCGGTAGAATCAACGCGATAGAACGGGACGTAGTAGGAGACGAACTAGAAGAATATTTGAGCTTCTATTCAACAAACCCTCAAACGGACGACGACGAATTCATTAAGGAAATAACCGAAGGTCCTAAAACGAACGCGAAACCTAGCGTCCCTTCGATCCTATCCCAAGTGAAAATCACTCAAGGATTCGTCAAAGAATTACCGACTATTATCTATACAGAGATACCGCCGGAAATCACCGAAAGAGGAAAAACCTATTTATCCTAATGATGTCTAACGTACACGCCGCGATTGCTCTCCTTCTCGCGACAACTACGGCTATCACCCGAAAAGACGCCACAGTATACGCCTCCTACATGCATATGGCACTACATCCAGAACGCTGGCAGGAGAACAGGAAAGATCCGTCAGCGGTTTTAAAGTGCGGAAGGAGCGCATCACATTTGCATTATGCGTAAATGCGATCGGCAATCATAAACTAATGCCACTCGTCATTTATAAATATAAAAATCCACGTGCATTAAAACATTGTCTAAACCGATTGCCAATGGTCTTTAAATCACAGGCAAATGCATGGGTGGACCGATCCGTGTTTTCCGTTTGGTATCAAAATTAATTCAAGCCAACAGTTCGTGAATACCAATTGGAAAAAGGGATATGTGGGACAGTACTGCTACTCCTAGATACTTTCCAAGGGCACAAAATTGCGGAAGAACCGGCAAATCCATATTTCAAGATTATATTTATACCGCCCAACACAGCGTCGATTCTACAGCCAATGGACCATGGACTGATAGAGAAGACAAAACGACTGTTTCGCCATAAGATGCTAGAGTGTGTGCTCCCTTATGAAGGTGGCACAACCGAATTTTATAAAAAATACAATATAAAAGATTGTACATATTGATTTATTACATAAATCGTGGACAGAGATAAGTTCTCTAAACAGCTGGCGGAAACTTATGATGGATATAAACCTATCCACAGACGAAATGGGCGATTTCCTTGATGAAATGCACAGTGTAATGAGCCAACTTGGAACTGAATCTCCAGGTTGTGTAACAGACTTTTTGTCCACGTGTGAAGAAGCGGAGCGATTTGCGGCCAACGAGCAACCAGCCGAAGAAGATGAAAATTCAGCACAGGAAGAAGAAAATGATAAAGAAAAAGAACTAGACGAGGAATGGACCCCAGAACGGACAATAAAAATGATTAAAAAACTCCAAGGAGGGACAAAAAATTATCCGCCGAACGTGCAATTAATGCTCAGAGCCCTGGAAGCCTCTATTCCTCCGTAGTAAGTGCAGTGTATAAGTGCAGTTATTGTATTACTTTAATTATGTTACGTAGGAAGTATTGTTTCCTTCGTTTCGTTTATTATGCCCTTATTTGGAAGTCGAGAGTGCATGCAGTCTAGTCTGACCCTTCCACGATGGCGCGATGACGTAACCCTTCAGGGGAACCTTTTGGACTCCCTTGGACGATTCTGTACCCCCACCATATTTTTAGTCCGGCTTTCGGATATAAAAAGGACATGAAATCTGCTCTCGACGGCTCAGTATGGACCTACTAGCTATGTACCATATCTGTGCCAGCTAGCCATACTGATGCCAGCGAGATCGGGCTCAATTCCCTTTTGAGCATTGATATTTATATGTATACGTTAAAAGACTGTAAGCGTGGGTTTTAGCTCCGCGATTTTAACACTTTGTAATTCTTTAAAGAAAGAGAATATAGATTTTATTATTGAACATAGACATATTTACTTCATTTCATGTCCTGTTCCGTATTAATCCACCTAATAGATACATCTTAACCGCTCGAGGTGTATCTGATATAAGTTACGAGGTTACATTTACTAACATTCCTAGTGGAACCCAGTTCTGAAATACGCTCTGGTACATCCACGACAACCTTCCTAGTGGCAACCAGTTCTGAAATACGTTCTGGTACATCCAAAAGGCGTATCCCCAATTCCAGGAAAACTGCCTCCCGGGGCTATCCCCCACTCCCGATTTTCCGGCCCTTTTCACGATATAAAAAGGGGCCTCTCCAAACCCAAGGCAGTTCAGTAGAAAAAGCAAAGCACATAAGTTAATAGCTCTGTAACACTCGACGAAGTAATACTCAAAATAAAACCAAGTTTCTTATATGTTGTTCAAAAGGTCTACTCCTCAATAAACCACGGTCAACCATATCCCGTCTCCAGCGATTTGAAGACAATGGCAAGCGGCTTGACGTCGTTTTGCTAAAGAATAGGGACTCTGTGCCTGGAGGATCTGGCCACGGAGTGGGGAAGGCGATGCCTTTTGGTAAGAGGACTGTGACCCCATGGCACTTATCCCAGAACCTTGGAACATTGCAGTCGTTTCTTTGTAAACTCGAGCTAGTTAATCTTGACTTTGGAATAATATCTAACACGTTTATCACATTATCAGAAGCCAGAGAATTTCTTGCCAAAGAAATGGAGTGAAAATAATAGAATTAAAACGATATATAACAAAATACATAGAATAACTTTTCACATCATATAGAACATAGAATATCATTACTATAAGATTTTGTAGATTAATAAAAATAGTTTCTAGGTTAACACTAGAACTACCAAGGGGGTAAAAATGACTTGTTTCAGATTTCTTGCTTTAGAATTATTAATGTATAGGTATCGTTGTAGCAATTTATGATGAGTTTTAATAAGACAGAATGACAATTATATGTATATCTCTATTTAATGTCCATTCAACGACTTTCGTGTTTATAATCTATCTAACGTATGCTACACTGTTCAACACGGGTTTGATTTTGTAACCTTCAATATGCGTTTGTTATAGACTTCAATGTGCTGAATACGAATCTGCAATCCGTTTTTCTCCAGAACGTACCATTTTTTAAGAAATCAATTTTGAAAAAAGTCGCAAATTTTCAACTTTGGAAGTGTTTTGTACTTTTACGGTAATAGTTATTCGGTTGCGCTTGGTGCCAAATGATTCTTTGAAGTTTCACGAATAAAATGGTATATGTTGTTATTAGACTATAAACATTCAAATGTGTTTAAATAATGATCAAAGTGAAAAGGACACCGAAAATACACCCATTTTGGCTGATATCTTTCAATTTATTTCAAAAAGTAAAGGTCCAGGAGAAAATCTAACTATGCCACGCGATAGAGCAGACCTTTCTGCAAAGGAAAGCATCAGTGGAAGTTACAAAATCATTTTTGTATTGTTGCGGATTCACCATTAGGGAGAGCGCTCGTTAGCTTCACGCCTAGCGCTGTTCCGTGGCGTCAAGCGCGAGCGTTCTCCCCCACTTATCTCTTCTCGCTCCTTGCCCCTCGCATCAGTATAAATACCGTTGCGCGGGCACACAAATGGTCGGTTTTACTAACATTTAACAGAGAGATAAGAGGTTTCAGAACAGATTAACAATTCGGAGTCTAAACGATTTACAACCGTTTAAACTGCCTTCAATAATCAGAGCTATTGGTCGTGCGGAGAAACTAAACTATATACCATTTTGTCATTCGTACTTTATTAGTTCTGTGGATTTATTGTACAATATTGATTTGTTCGGTGACGTTAAATATATGTGAGTCGTGCTAATCGTGAATTGTTCTTAACTTATAAAATTCCTAATCCGTTACGCGTAAAAATTGAGATCTGAGCGAGCTATCCGAAACATTGGTCCTTCGAGCCGGATAGCTTAACGGACGGAATAGTTAAAGGGGATTAAATTTCAACTAATTAATCCAGTTAAGCTAATTACATTACCGGCTACAGTGCGTGAAAAACCGTTCGACCCCGATTGTTATCGTTTTGCGGGCGTCTGTCGAACGCGGTTCAAGTTACTTTTGACATTTTTTTTGGAGTAACGACCTCCTCTAAGTTCAAGTGCGATACTGTTGCTAACGGCTAAACGGCACGATGGAGAAATATGTGACAAAGCAATTATCCTTGCTTCAACGTATTTCCAACACCGTGACTAATATGAAGAAGCTAGGAGCCGCGAAAGTTACTGAAGGCGTGATCACGTCGCGGCTGGAGCTACTTGAGAAGAATTGGAACACCTTCACGGAGGGTCACGATCAACTCTTGGACATAGTGACCCCCGAGTACGCAACCTGGCCTTACTTTGTCACGGACCATCTGGCTCTCTGCGAGGAAGCATATCTCGTAAACAAAGCCGCATTACTCGACCTCCGCAGACCGTTGGAGCAACCGTCAACGGCTCCTATCGTTAACCCCCCGCAACGCTCGCTTCCACGGATAGACGTGCCTCGGTTTTCTGGCGATTACAAGGAATGGGCAAGCTATCGCGACTTGTTTTTATCATTGGTGATAGATAACAAGAATCTGTCCGGGGTGGAGAAATTCCACCATCTTAAAATCAGCTTGTCGGGCGAGCCCGCTCAATTAATCCAAAATATACGCCTCACAGAGGCCAACTTCGCTGGAGCGTGGAAGATTATCGCGGCGCGATATGAAAACCTGCGGATCTTGATCCAATCTCATCTCACGGCTCTTTCCTCATTGCCGTCCATGAGGAAGGAGTCAGCAACCTGCCTGAAACCTCTTCTGAACGGCACGCTGGACGCCGTTCAGTCACTGGAAGCCCTTGGCCGGCCAGTCGAGCACTGGGATGACTGGTTGGTCTTCGGACTTGTGCAAAAACTGGATGCGAAGACGAGACTAGCGTGGGAATCGTCAATTGGTGCAACTACGGATCCTCCTTCGTTCGAACAATTAAATCTGTTCCTCACTGGACACCTGCGTGCGTTGGAAGCAGTCGAAGAAGCCGTCTCGGACGCCGCTACAGCACCTTCCTCAGGGTCATCGCTAAAAAACAATGCAAGATCAGCGAGATTCCGGACGCACACCGCGTCTACCACCGAAGAAAGACGTGCAAAATGCCCGCTGTGCGGTGACCAGCACTTCGTGCTATTCTGTGCCGAATTCAAACGGATGTCTCCGCTCGAGAGGAAGAGAATAGTCGCGGACAAGAATCTGTGTTTCAATTGTCTCGGAAACCACCCCTCACGTTCGTGCAAATCTACAAAGCGCTGCCAACTGTGCGTAGGTAAGCACCATACTCTGTTACACATAAAATCGGAGCAGGAATCTTCGCGACAAAAATCTCCACAGGATTGCGTGGAGACGTCAAGGACGTCGCACTGTGCGCGAGCCTCCTGGTCAAGCAAACAACCAAGTTCGGTCATATATCTCGCGACCGCGAAAATTCTGGTCAGGTCGAGTCGAGGCGAGAAACTTGCTGTTCGCGCCCTGATTGACCCTTGTTCCGAGGTGACGCTAATCTCGGAAAATCTTGTGCAAGCCATGAAGCTCGAACGATGTGCCGCGCGATTTCCAATTCTGGGTGTAGGTAAGGCAGAAACCTACACGAGGGGAAGAGTGACGCTCACTTTCTCCGCTACTCGCGAAAACTCGAAGTCCCTCTCCACTACTGCTTACGTGCTGCCGCGTCTGTGTTCGTATTCCCCCACTCGCACTACTGCCGCTCAATTATCTCTCGCTCACGTACAGGATTTAGAGCTTGCTGATCCTGATTTTCGTTCTGCTGGACGGGTAGACATCATTCTAGGGGCTGATGTCTACTCCGAAATAATTCTCGAGGGCATCCGGAAGGGTCCTCCCAACAGTCCGGTTGCCCAATGCACTTCCCTAGGTTGGATTCTTACTGGACATTGCAACTCCCCTTC
The DNA here is from genome assembly GCA_963583965.1 of Nomada ferruginata. Taxonomy (NCBI): domain Eukaryota; kingdom Metazoa; phylum Arthropoda; class Insecta; order Hymenoptera; family Apidae; genus Nomada; species Nomada ferruginata. The sequence continues at coordinate 6,527,024 of OY757218.1, forward strand.
TTACTCGAGCTCTTCACCCCGTGAAGCGTTTACTTTGCAATGCACTGCAGGCGATACCGCGCTTTCTGAATCACTTCAGCGCTTCTGGGTACTGGAGGAGGTTTGCACACCTCCCCGTACATTTACTACGGCGGAGAGTGAGTGCGAGCAGCACTTCTGCTCCACCCACTCCCGCGACTCCACTGGTCGGTATCAAGTTCGTCTTCCCTTCGCTTCTTCTCCGGCCCAATTGGGCAACTCGCTCGACACCGCATCGGTGTTACTAAATAAACTCGAAGCGCGATTGAAGGGTAAGCCGGCACTGAAATCCTTATACGATTCCTTTTTGGAGGAATATTTACAATTAGGGCACATGGAACCCGTACCGTCGGACTCCATATTTTCTCGTTCGGCATATTACTTGCCGCATCACGGCGTGTTGCGAGATTCTAGTGCAACTACGCGACTTCGGGTTGTTTTCAACGCGTCGCAGAAAACAAAGTCCGGAGTATCACTAAATAATGTACTTCACACTGGCCCCAATCTTTTACCGGAAATATTCCACATTCTCCTCCGATGGCGAAGACACGCTGTAGTTTTCTCGGCTGATGTACAAAAAATGTACCGGCAAATACGCCTTGCTCCAGAAGATTGCGATTTTCAGCGCATTTTATGGCGTCAGCATCCTGGAGAAGCTCCCCGTCACTTCCGTCTTCTTACTGTGACATACGGTATGTCGTGTGCTCCCTATCTCGCTGTTCGCACGCTGCAGCAGCTGTGTAAGGACGAACAACACGCCTATCCTTTGGCTGCAGCCTGCGCCTCCACTGACGTCTACGTTGATGACGTCATATCTGGAGCAGACTCTATCTCGAACGCTCTCGCCTTACAACGAGAGTTGTTACTGTTGTTCAAGGCGGGCGGTATTACCTTGCATAAATGGACTTCCAATAAACGGGAGTTATTGGAAGCACTTCCTGTCGACGCTCGGCAGGATAATCTGGAACTCGCCTGCAATCTTGACAACATTTCTACACTTCTTGGCCTCCGCTGGCACTCTGCGGAGGATACTTTTCACTTTTCTATAGCTCCTCGCTGCTCGGAATCACCGGTAACCAAACGCATCGTTTTCAGGGAGGTGGCAAGCCTCTTTGATCCACTAGGATTCCTCGCACCGGTGGTTATTACTGCCAAAATATTTATGCAGTCCTTGTGGCTGTTAAAACTCTCGTGGGATGAAACTCTCCCTCCATCACTCGCCCACTCTTGGGAGAATTACTATGCGCAACTGCGGTTGCTATCCTCGTTGCGCATCCCTCGGTGGTTATTTAACTGCGTAGACACTGACACATTGGAGCTTCATGGCTTTGCGGATGCTTCTGAAAGAGCATACGCTGCCGTACTATACTTGCGCTCTTCTTACTCCGACACAATGCCTTTTGTGTCACTTGTTGCTTGCAAAACAAGAGTAGCTCCGTTAAAGCAAGTTTCGATCCCTCGGCTTGAACTCTGCGCAGCGTCACTTCTTACACGCCTGACCATCAGTGTCAGAGATAGTTTGCAATTGGAAAATTGCACCATTCACTTGTGGTCAGATTCTACGGTTGTGTTGAGTTGGTTGCAGGGTCACCCCTCGAGATGGAAAACATTTGTAGCAAACAGGGTCGCAGAAATTCAAACTTCACTTCCAACCGCCACTTGGCGACATGTAAAATCTGCGCTCAACCCTGCAGACGTGGCATCTCGAGGAGTGGCATGCAACGTGCTGCTTGACCACACACTTTGGTGGAAAGGTCCCCCTTTTCTGTCCGCGCAATCATATGACTTTGACCAACACAAAGTTCATAACCTCGCTACTGACCAGGAGGCTCGCTCATCAAGAGTGACCTGCCTCGCGACCACTTCTGGCTGTTCCTTTTTTGAGGGACTTGCCAGCCGGTTTTCTACCTTTACAAAGTTGCTACGCACGGTTGGCTGGTGCCTACGATTTGGCAAGACTACGAGGGATGGAAAATCAAACGCGCAAGTATCGCACCGTCTTTCTATCAACGAAATAAATTATTCTAAACTTGCCTGCATACGATGCTTCCAAAGGGCCGTCTTCACCACGGAAATGGAACTGCTTCAACATGGGGCCCAGGTTACACGTGGTCCGACAGCCAAGCTGGCGCCATTCGTGGATGGCGATGGCGTGCTGAGGGTGGGGGGACGCCTGAAGCACTCCTTACTTGACGAATGGCAGAAGCATCCAGCCATTCTATCTGCCAATGCACATTTTACCACTCTCATCATCAGGGATGCACATAAACGACTACTACACGGAGGAACGCAGCTCACCTTGTCAACGCTAAGACGAGAATATTGGATACTGGCGGGGCGTCGCGCGGTACGCCGCGTGATAGCCTCGTGTGTGGTTTGTTGCCGCTGGCGCGCCCAAGCGGCGCAGCAGTTAATGGGAAACCTCCCTGCTCCCCGCGCGCAGCCTTCCCGGCCATTCACACATACCGGTGTTGACTATGCGGGCCCCTTTTCTACGAAATCGGCAACCGGCAGAGGTCAACACACAAGGAAAACGTATGTCGCTGTGTTTGTTTGTCTAGCGACAAGAGCCGTACATCTTGAGCTGGTGTCCGATGCAACCACTGCCGCCTTTCTTGCTGCATTCCGACGCTTCATCTCTCGACGTGGGATTTGCACAACTATGTACAGCGACCAGGGGACCAACTTCGTGGGAGCTAGTCGGGAGCTGAGAGAGCTGTTAAAGTCTGCTCTCCTTGACCGGAAGGCTGTCGCGTTTCATCTTTCCCAAGAAGGAACATCTTGGAAGTTCAACCCTCCTGGCGCTCCTCATTTCGGCGGTATTTGGGAGGCAGCGGTCAAGTCCCTCAAGTTTCACTTGCGGCGGGTCGCTGGTAACACTCCGTTAACCTTTGAGGAAACCGCAACCTTGCTGGCCCAAATAGAGGCCTGCCTCAACTCACGGCCGCTAGCCGCCCTCTCGGACGATCTCGATTCTATCGACGCTTTGACCCCGGCGCACTTTCTCATAGGTTCTACGCTTACATCCTTACCAGAACCATCCTTATCCACTGCCAAGATTTCCCCTTCACGGCGGTGGCATCTGATCCAGCAAATGCGAGATCATTTCTGGTCACGGTGGTCAGCTGAGTACTTACATCAGCTACAATCTCGTGGTAAATGGCAAACGTCGCAGCCCGACTTGCAGATCGGGGACCTCTGCCTTGTGAGGCACGAGTCAACGCCACCGTCTCAATGGCCGCTGGGACGCATCACCGCTACGCACAAGGGCGACGATCAACGCGTTCGCGTTGTGGACGTCCGCACTGCAACAACCACGCTGACTAGGCCCATTGCAAAGATTTGCCCGTTGCCACCAGCTTCCCCGGACAAATAACCCGGCGCGCACTACTTTCGTTCCTTACTCTCTCCTTCACTTCACAACGGCACTTCCTATGTTAAACATGCGACTTCACGAGATCATCGCGTCTCTTCGTTACTATGTATAATTGCGCCATGCTACGCATGCCGCGGCGGGCGGAATGTTGCGGATTCACCATTAGGGAGAGCGCTCGTTAGCTTCACGCCTAGCGCTGTTCCGTGGCGTCAAGCGCGAGCGTTCTCCCCCACTTATCTCTTCTCGCTCCTTGCCCCTCGCATCAGTATAAATACCGTTGCGCGGGCACACAAATGGTCGGTTTTACTAACATTTAACAGAGAGATAAGAGGTTTCAGAACAGATTAACAATTCGGAGTCTAAACGATTTACAACCGTTTAAACTGCCTTCAATAATCAGAGCTATTGGTCGTGCGGAGAAACTAAACTATATACCATTTTGTCATTCGTACTTTATTAGTTCTGTGGATTTATTGTACAATATTGATTTGTTCGGTGACGTTAAATATATGTGAGTCGTGCTAATCGTGAATTGTTCTTAACTTATAAAATTCCTAATCCGTTACGCGTAAAAATTGAGATCTGAGCGAGCTATCCGAAACAGTATTCAATATACAAGCGAAATAGTTTGGTAAAACACGCGGCGGCAACAGTGACACTCAGCAGAAGTACAGCGCGTTTAGTGATTCCGCTACGCTGAGCAATAAGCGGGGAGCCGCCGTCATAGAGCACCACTGTCGCCGCCACGTGTTTTGCCAAACTGTTTCACTTTGATATTGAAAACGAAAATGATTTTGTAACTTCTGTTGATGCTTTCCTTTGCAGAAAGGTCTGCTCTATCGCGTGGCATAGTTAGATTTTCTCCTGGACCCTTAGTTTTTCAAATAAACTGAAAGATATCAGCCAAAATGGGTCTATTTTCGGCGTCCCTTTCACTTTGATCAATATTTAAACACATTTAAATGTTTATAGTGTAATAACAACATATACCATTTTATTCGTGAAACTTCAAAGAATCATTTGGCACCAAGCGCAACTGAATAACTATTACCGCAAAAGTACAAGACACTTCCAAAGTTGAAAATTTGCGATTTTTTTCAAAATTGATTTTTTCAAAAATGGTACGTTCTGGAGAAAAACGGATTGCAGATTCGCATTCAGCACATTAAAGTCTATAAGAAACGCATATTGAAGGTTACAAAATAAAAAAAAAGTTAAAATTTGTCGAACAGTGCTATCTGAATAATACCAAAATGTATCGGTAGTTCTAGTGTTAATAATAAATCATAAATAATAAATCATCATTATGTATATAAAATAAAGTCTCATTATTTCGTCAGCATGAGAATATTTCTATTATTTAATAGTTATACGTGTACGAATGTCCAGTTATCGTACTTACTCGCTCCACTGCTCTGTGCACTGCACAGTGTGCAGCGCATTTGTCGCCGCAGAATTTACACAAACTTCTCTTTGTCAAATTAAATACAAATGTTATACAGTAATTGTTAATATGTATCATTATTAACTGAAAAAACTAAAATACAATATCTTTTATTGCAAGCTTTATCTCGTAATTAACATTTTGGCACATTGTTTGAAATAACGAAAATATTTCAGTTTAAATTGTAACCAAAAAAAATGTCCGACATCGATATTATTATAGTTACCTACGACCAAAACAGAACTCCCGGCATCGACATTGCTTGCCAGTAACCAAAAAAAATTCCTGCCATTGATAATACCATAACCGAAATAAAATTCCCGTCACCTACATGATTATCCATAATCAAAAACTACTTTTGTCTTTAATAATGATCATGTATAACCAACAAGGATTTATGTCGCCAGTAATGATTATTCGTGAACACAAAGAGATCTGGCGTCAGTAAAGATAATTATTAGCAATCGAAAACAATTTGTTCATCAGTAATGTATATTAATAACCAACAAAATTATAATCATTTATACTGGTTATGCATCACAGGAAAAGCTAAAATTTAATATTTTTTAATCAAATAATTTATCCAAAAACGTCTGGTAGATTTAACGATAATTTTGTTACGTAGGAAATACTGTTTCCTTCGTTTCGTCTATTATGCCCTTATATGGAAATCGAGAGTGCATGCAGTCAAGTCTGCCCCTTCCGCGATGGCACGATGACGCACGCTTCAGAGCGATCTTTTGGACTCCCTTGGAAGATTCTGTACCCCCACCATATTTTTGGTCCGCTTTTCGGATATAAAAAGGGCATGAAATCTACTCTCGTGGCTCAGTATGGACCTTACTACCTGTGTACCATGTCGGTGCCAGATAGCCATACTGATGCCAGTGAGATCGGGTTCCATTCCCTTTCGATCAACTTCTATTTATTAAGGGCTCAGTATCCAATTAACTGGCTTCGTGATACGTTGCGACTTAGGCTGTTTGAATACTCAAGCTCAGTGAGATCGGGTTAAATTCCCCTTTGATCATTAACCGATATTTATTTTAAAGTTCGCATTCGTCGAAAGACAGCAAGATCGGGCCGCATTCCCTTTCGAGCATTATATTTATAAACGTTAAAGACTGTAAACGTGGGTTCTTTGAGTCCACGATTGTTACACATTGTAATTTACTAAATATATAGAATATAGACATTTTTTATTTGATCATAGATATATTCATTTCTTTCTGTTTCCTATACCAATCATAAGTAGTATATAGAATCCACCGAATAGATATATCTCAACCGCTCGAGATATATCGATAGTTACGAGGCAACAATTACTAACATTTCCTAGTGGCTCCCAGTTCTGAAATACGCTCTGGTTCGTCCACGACAACCTTCCTAGTGGCTCCCAGTTCTGAAATACGCTCTGGTTCGTCCACAAACTCTAACCTATCCTAGTGGCTCCCAGTTCTGAAATACGCTCTGGTTCGTCCACGAAAACCTTGACCTTCCTAGTGGCTCCCAGTTCTGAAATACGCTCTGGTTCGTCCACGCATTTTCCTTTCTTAAACGGATCCCGGTGATGAAATAAGCACCGGCCCGTTTAACAACTAACGAAAAACCATAAACAACCGATCCTCGGCTCCGCAGCCGTGCCCCTTAGCCCTCGGCTCGTAACAATTTCAATAAATTCAATAACAATTAATTTTTTCTCAATAATTTTTTTCTACAAAATTTTGAATATAACTATTATTTTGATCTCTGCTTTCTTTGTTTTTCCTATAAGTACCACTGTCGTAACACTTTATAATTATTTTATATAATTAATTTAAATAAATTAATCGAAAACAAATTAATCATCAAGGCCTTACATTGGCCATCGCTGTACAATTTGAATGTGTTAACATCACGCCACAATTTCGTACCTGTTAGCCGTTTGAATTAAAACTGTTTTACTGGAATGATGATACGTTAAACATAAATGTATCAAAAACTATTAAGTATGTGTCCCGATAAAGCTACATTATCATAAAGAAAATGATCAAATCTACCAGTACGTAAAACTTTAATTAAATTAATGACCCGAAGGTTTTGCATTCTCCTTGTGAACAACAAACTGTACTTCCCAACATCGATGTGATTTTCAGCCATTTTCAACTTTCTACGTACTTACTTGTAAATGCGTTACTTCTAGGATATTTCAGGATCCACGTGTATTATAATCGTACGTTATCTCCTTCAATCCTTACGTATTCTAATTCTTCTAACCACGCTCTGCTACCACATTGTGACAGTGAAGAAGCCGTGCACCTTATCATAGCTTATGAAATTATATTTTAGAAGGGAATACAGAAACACATAGGACAAACTTTATATCTGAACCGCAGACGTGATATAAGAATAGGCAAATCACCTTATGAACGTTCGTAGCCTAATATGACTGCTATACCGACTTAGAAATTCGATACTGATTTTAGCGTCCTCTACTCATGAACGACGGCACGCCGCACAGTGGTGCCATTTCTCAAAAAGCGGGCCAAAATTCATAACTTCACACGATTTTCATAAAAATTGGTATTCTTATGTATTCGGGGTTGCTGAATTCAAATATCTCGTCAAAAATTCAAACTTCATAATGGAAGCTCTAATATCAGTGGTATAAACGTTGCTTTTAAGTTAGCTTTTGTGAAAATTGACTATATTCCGATTTTTTATTAAAATTATATAATTAGAATGTCTATTTTAATATGACGACGTTAATTTCAAACCTTTGCTGAAATTAATTATTTAAAAAAATTTAATTTTTTCGATTTTAATGAAAAACTAAACATTTTTGTGTTTAGTAGATCACGTTGTTCAAGTGTATTGCCGAAAATAAAAAGAGGATCTATGGATTATAAATGTGTTAAATTATTGAAAAAGTAGATCTTTCGGAAGTGGTCTTGCATTGAACTATGCCACACCAACCCAAAATTTTATCAAGCTATAATCTTGGACCCATCATTATTATTATTTTTTTTAATTATTATTATTATATTTGTTAGAATATTCGAGGTACAGGAACGGCCGAGGCGGGTCTTTGTCCTCACGACCGACTCTTTTACCAAGGAAAGGCATTCTTGTATAGACTACGGTCGAGAGAGCACAGTTTTAATAAACAGAATACCTTTTAGCATGTATACGCTTACAAAATCATTGCAATACCTAATCGAGATAGACAGAATCCTCTCATTCGATTATCTTATATATTAGTGTTTTCGATAGATTCTTTTATCTCATATTAAATTTTTCACAAATATATTAACCATTGCACCAGATATCGTCACTACGCTGTAGTGGGACATACCATAAATACCCCTACTCGATATTTTAAATTTAAATATCTTAAAAGGGCGCAAAAAGGCCCAAGGTTTCTCAACTGGATATCATAGTTGACATGCCACTTTATATCAAGAAACTTGTCTCAGCGTGAAGTTCGCTGAATAACGTGTTTATTTTCCTTCCGGTTTATTAAGATATGGCTAAGATTTATGATATATTGAGAACGGAATCACGAAGATAAATTCAAAGATATGTTACTTTATTTCTGTGGAAAATTTATGTTTATAGCACCTACTTTAATGGTAAAATGTTTCGCATATCAATTTTTTTAAGATTTCCCTGACGCATTAAAGAAGCTCCAATTTTCAAGATATGAAGGAACATGAAATTTCGACAGCTTTAACGGCCTACGTCTCAGTAACCAATCAATATATTTAACAAATTCAAGCGGCATTTGATGCATTGATATATAAACAACAAATCTGCTATACTAAAAAAAAGCTGCTATATACTTCAAAAATTTAATTTTGGCCAGTTTTTCGAGAAATGACACCACTGTGCGCTGCGCCGCCTGTCCTGCTATCGTCGCCACGCACCGCCAGCCAACGGTGAGAGAGAGAGAGAGAGAGAGAGAGAGAGAGAGAGCGTGACGGTAACAGGATTAACGCCGAATTCAAAAGGAATCGTTGAGGTGTCCTAAACGGTTTATGTATCATGAACATAAAAAACGTTTAGTTTATAGGAAGCTTCAACCGTTTGGGGCACCTCTAACAATTGTTTAAGAAATACAGTTTGGCGTTAGTCGAATATGATCGGCTAGCCGTTTGGGCGATACGGTTGCTCAAACATAAGTAATAAAACACTTGTTAGCGACAGCGCATTTTTAATGAAAGGAAAGGGACCGATTTATGATAGGGACTTACAAGGAAGGTTAGGCAACCCGAAGATTCAGAAACGCATGAAACTTGACATACAAGTAAAGTATGTCATCCGTAATGCAACCCTATTTTCCATTCGTGCCATAAAACTGTGATTGACCACTCAGTCTTTACCCCAGAACTGACCGGGAAAGAACTACCCCTCTTACACCTCACCTTTAATACAACAAATTCTTAACACACTTTATTCCTTTCGGATAACGAATAAAAGTATGTAACACAGTTATGAAACGACTTATTAGTTTATTGGTTGTTCATGAATAACGAATAGTTCCACATTATTCTTAATTTAAGTTAAGACAATGTAACATTTTCTGCACGCTTCCCTCGATACTCGATACACACTGGGCCAGATGCCCAATCAATGTAGAAGAAGTTCATAAATCGCTTTATGATGTCCATAATACAATGAAATTTTATTTTTAAACTTGGGACCTGATTTAATAGTGTTTTTAATGTAAAAAATAAATTAAATACGTTGAATACACGATTCTTAATTTATAATTTATTTTAATTGAATAAATAGCACATAATAAAATATAAATAAAATTACTACATAATATGAAAACATAATGTAATTAATACATAATAAGTGTATATGCAGAGTGTTGCAACATACATATGTGCCGTTTGATGTATGGTCGCCCCGGAAGCCCCGTTTGTCGTATAAACCTATATAAAAGTTAGTAAGGACAATCTAGAGATAAATTTTTGTATTCTGTATTAAACTATAACCATTATGTGGAATCGGCATCGCGACAGCGCACAGTGCAGCCATTCAATGGGCGTTCGGGACAAAAATCAAAATATGCATATAATGTTTAAATAAAGAACATTTTTATAGTGGAAGAGGTCAAACTAGTTGTATGACATAACATGATCATATCAATAACAATAAATAATAACAATTAATAACAAATAGTAACAAATAATAGGAAATAATTGTTACATAACGAAATACAGTAATTTCTGGATAAGGGATCGCAGGTCGGGACCGGCCGCGCTCACTTAGACGGTAGGGATAACTTTGCCTTTTTAGAAATTTGGCACCGACATCGGCGGCCGCTGAAAGGGACAGAGAGTGAAAGAAAGGTCAGATACCTACGTATCGGTGAGACAACACTAATACAACTATAAAACTTCTTTATTGTTAATTATTTCGTTCTGCAAATTTTATTAAATTATTGCTGAGGTTGTTGTGATTAAAATAACACCAAACACGATATAATTTGGATCATATTTGCGTTAATAAATTACAAAAACGGGTTGCAATATGAAGCAAATATGATCGTGTTGTCTCATTTTAAGCATATAAACGTTAACAATATCGTAATAAATCAACAACAATATCGATCCCTCATGTAGAGGCGAAACGCTTTTCGATCCCTCATGTAGAGGCAAGAAACGCTTTTCGATCCTCATGTAGAGGCGAGAAACGCTTTTCGATCCTCAGGTAGAGGCGAGAACCGTTTTTCGATCATTTATGTAGTCGCGAGAAACGCTTTTCGTTTCTCAGGTAGAGGCGAGAACCATTTTTCCATCATTTATGTAGTCGCAAGAAACGCTTTTCGTTCCTCAGGTAGAGGCGAGAAACGCTTTTGACCACCTGGTTCTTTAATTGCCTGATTCTTTAAAAACATAAAGGCATACTACAATAATCATGGGTATCTTACAATACAATGGGCATACAATACAATACAGTTTAGCACTCTGTGAAAACGTTGACCTGAAATAAACCTCCGCGGTCAACCTGGGTTGTTTATGACCGAAACGAAAGTTCAGCCTTGGATTGACTTTTCCCGAATTGTTATTTTCGGGCACTAATCCTTTGAACAATTAACTGACGGAACAGATATGGTGTGCAAATAGCATTTTTCCCTCCTCTTAAAAAAAAAAGAAAAAAAAAATCGATGGGTAAGAGTTTTATTATGTAGACATATAAGTAGATATGATCCAAATTATCTCGTGTTTAGTCTCATTTTAATCACAACAGCTTCACGAATGTTTTAATATAATTTTCATAGCGCAATATGTAACAATTAAAAAAATTCACGGTTGCATTAGTGTGGTCTCACAGATCCGAAGCATTTAATTTTTCAAGGGTTACCCCAGGTATTAACCGCCGGGCCGTGTCGGCTAGAACCCGGGGGGATCCCCCCCAGTGGTGGGGATGAAGCGCGATCCCTTATACCCTTATGCAGTAGGCCTCGAGTGGCATTTATCCAGAAATTACTGTATAAGTCAAACATGAATATTATAATAAAAAACAATACACAGTGGAATGAACGGCACATAGTTAACATAATTAATAATCATAGATCATTCGCTGTTTTCTAATTCAGTGCTTTCTGTTTCAGTCCTCTCTGCTTCACTTAAGCTGATTTGCAAACCATCCAAAATGCTTGATCGATTCAAGTTTTCTGTGTTATCTGCAAGTACTATACAGGGTGGACCACCACATTTTACCTTCTGGATTTACGTCTTTATTATTACGCATAGCAAAAAATGTTTCAGATGAAGTTGAGAGGGTTTTGAGGGGGACATATTCTGATGGTACAGTTTTTTTTGTAGGTGGACGTGTGAAGGTCATGTGAAGGTCATTAATGTTTTTTTAAATGGAATCATATATTTTTTATTGAATCAGCTGATGCTCCTTCTTATTCTTTATAAAAAAGTATTAATCTATTTGTGTAAAAAAATCATTAGTTTAGGAGATATTTTAATTCTAATTTGTGAATTTGACCGTGCACCCTGCACGTCTGCAGGACGTTATACCTGCAGTTCCACGGAAAAACCCCAACTCTGCACACATCTGGCAAAGTCAACCATAGCACTCCTTCTCTCTTTTTTATTACAACATGGAATTTTCCTCAAGACTTGTGCAAATCATAAAATACCTCTTCCCTAAAAATCCTAGCACTCCTTCGCTTACCACTTCCACCCCTATTAACATCCAATAAGATATCCTATTTCCACTCCCTCACAAAGTAGTAATAACTAATAGAATTTTAGTCATAGCTTACATTTTTACTTACACTACACCGACAAATTAGAATAAATCCTACAGTCAATCATTTCAGACCTAAGATAATAATTAACTTTGCGCATCAAGCAAAGAATTTTTTGTGTTGATAATTCGTGCTCTCCTACTTATTGTGAAATTTAGTCTTATTGGACTTATTGGTCCATACTTTATCGAAGGAACACTAACCGGACCCAAATATGCACATTTTTTATCAAACACTCTATGGACGTGCACGGTCAAATTCACAAATTAGAATTAAAATATCTCCTAAACTAATGATTTTTTTACACAAATAGATTAATACTTTTTTATAAAGAATAAGAAGGAGCATCAGCTGATTCAATAAAAAATATATGATTCCATTTAAAAAAACATTAATGACCTTCACATGACCTTCACACGTCCACCTACAAAAAAAACTGTACCATCCGAATATGTCCCCCTCAAAACCCTCTCAACTTCATCTGAAACATTTTTTGCTATGCGTAATAATAAAGACGTAAATCCAGAAGGTAAAATGTGGTGGTCCACCCTGTATATTGTTGTATTTCAGAAAAGTCTTTAGTGGTTTTTTTTTAAATTGCATTTCGATGAGTCGAAGTAAGAGGATCTGAATTTAGCATAAGAGGGCGAAATAGATCAATATTTGTATCTTTCCTGCCTGTTTTACGTGTATGGTTTAACCTATTTTTTCAAATTTGTTTATGTGTTGCTTCTAAAGCTTCCTCGGAAAGAAGACCTATTGGTAAATTAAAAAAGTCAATAATATGGCAACCATGTATTAAAATTTTATGGACACTTATTGGCATCTAGTACCAACAATACTTAGCTAAATACAATTCTAATGTTTGTTTTAAAAGTACACTAAAAGTAATTGTATTTATCTTGTACGTACTAGATATAATTCTTAAAATTAAATAAAAATTTTCTATTAAATCTTTACAATTGCCTGTAATTTCCGAACTGATATCTGCATTGCTGAAAAACCTTCTGGCGGTGTTACCATCGTTAGTGGTGCCATATCCTGGTTTTGGCTTGTCCACAATAAGTCCTAGACGAGATTTAAAATCTTCTTGAATTCGTTTCTTCTTATTTACAAATATTTCTCTGTTTTCTCCTCTTACTTGCCACTTTTCAAATGGAAGTCTATAGGCAATGTGGAGAAAACATTCAAAGAAACGTATCCAGCAATGTAAAGTGGACAAGTCAAAACGGTAGTTCTCTATTTTACATGGTTTTTCAGCAACTGTCACCGAATTCATTTGTTTCGGTGTTGTCCCGCAAATATAACATTTTGCAGAGGCATTTGTGTTTCATAAAATATTGGCGATGCTAACATAGTAAAATGTACCTCAAAATTAACTTGTATATTATTTCTGTTATTTAAATTGTATGTATAGGGTGAAAGATTTTCAATCTCTGTTTTTATTAACAATTCTTCCCCTCTAACTAAAGACTCATTCTCTTTAATAAATATAAATTTAATAGGTCGACAGAAAAACGTTGACGAAGGACGAGGGTTGGACCACAGTAGTTTGCCATCTTCATCTATTAATTGAAGAGGTACTAAAGAAATTACAAACAAAAATTCATCTGTCCCAAAAGAACTGTGATTAAATTTTTGCTTGTAAGTGCTATGTCCAGAGCTTCCATCGAAGCCCCATTTGCAAATCAGCTTTAAAGTGGTGCACTCTTCTATATTAATCATTTTAAAAATACTTTCTACGGTAATATTCAATAAGCATTGCACACTTATTTTTCCGAGATCTCTGTCACCGATATTTAAGTAGGCAAAAACGATTATTTCATTTTTCGAAGTTTTTTTAGGCTGGGGAAACACTGTGCATGCAGAGCATTTACAAAACATCGCAGGATATTATATTTCCTTTCAGACAGATCTAAATCTAAACACAGTGCAATTATTTGGTGGCTTTTTAGATCAGCATGCGGTCGAGTGGATAGGCTGGAGGATGGTTCCGATAATTCCGCGGCAAAACGTAATTCCTCCGATGATCTCGATGACAGTAAATCTTGAACGCGGCGTTTCTTCGTCTTTCTTCGTTTCTTCGTCTTTCGATGCATTCTCAAAGGCGATAATAGGTCTTCCTCGACTAGGCCCTGGCATTGATACAATCGTCTCTGGCTCACTTCCAATATATATTTGTGTGTCAAGCCACATACGGTGGCGTTTAATTAAGTACTAATGATTTCGGTAACAGGCTTTCCATTTTTTCCCAAGAGACAAGCAAAAACCAATTATTTTTTGCTCCATTTCGGTCGATACCGTGTTCACGTTTAATATAGAACAAAATCTTTTGGTAACTTCAGATACCTTCTCCAAATAAGTGCTTCGAGAAAGCCATGCATCAACAAAATCGCGATTGCAAATAGATATCTCTAAAAAAGGAAAAACATTTGAGCCATCTATTTTTTCGGCTTAAGTCGAAATCGAAATTTCATACCAATTTTTAATAATGTGAATTCAATAAGTAATTCTTTTACTTACGAGCATCACTGCCTGAGGTAATATTGAGATGATCACTTTGAAACATGTTGAAATGTATGTTAACCACTTCCGCTACTAATAAACTCACGCTTCACTTTACAATATGGCTCGAGAAATAAACAATCTGGTTGTTAGGCGACGCACGTCATTTTCATTTTTGCGACAAACGCCTATCGACGTGCGTGGCACCTCCTTTTCGCGCAAGAGGTTAAAAACAACTTAAACAAGTTAGAAAAAACTTATTGCAAATGGAAAGTAACCGCCCCTGTCTACCGGTCACCCTGAGGTACCGACTCACCTGGGGATGACTCGCACGAAGTCCACATGTTAAGCTAACCGTTCGCAAGTAATAAAGTCATAAAGTGCGCTGATTTTAGAAAAGCATGCTAATCCTTTGAAAATGACCAGTACATGTTTATAGATATATGACCCGCATCCGCAGAAGGAATTAGCGGCTCACAAAAAATAAGTTAAAGTATTTTAGGGAACCCGACGCGAAAACGGCGATCTGACTGCACATATATTGTTATAACTTTCGGAGTTGCAAATAGTTGTAAGAAATTTTTGTGCAGGCATGTTAAGTAGATTCTAACAAATACTTTTATATAAATTTTATCGGATCTGCGAGAATCCATCCCCCTCATAAACCACATTAAAGTGGAAAAACGGGGGGGAAATAGGGATTGGCGAAAAGGTATTTTTCAAAGGGTATAAATACTTAGATACCTTTCATGTTACATGTACTTGTAGCTGGAAGAACACGCTTTAAAAATGTATAAACAGATTTGAGTCAGCTCCACTCTGTAAAAAAATATAGCACCGCAAAGTATAGCAAATTCAGAAAGAAATGGGATCGTTCCAAAGTGGACATATTTTCCCCCTCTTTGAAGGTGTGTCAGGCAATTACCAGTGCCCCGCGGCAATCCATTTTTTGCCAAAATGCCTAAAATTTCATGCATTTCGAAGGAGGTCGAAAAATTGAATTTAGTTCGTGTTTTTACGGTTTCGGACCACTGTGCGACAGCTTTATATTTCCATTATTGCACTGCAATAGTCAACAGTTTTTTGCTCGTGGTACACCATTATACTCTAACTCGTAAAATACCAGCATGTACTCTAATAACAGGACCCTTTGTAGCTTACTCAGCAGGAGACGTTGAAAACTCAGTTCCTTGCAATGGGAAGCACGTGTTACGCCGCATTAAAAATTAAATGACTTGGAGTGTTGCAGGTAGTTGAAGATAATAATTATATAGCAATGTAGTACAACACCTTGTCGATTCAAAACAACAAAAATTACAGGTCGTTTTGTGCCGCTTTTTTGCAAATTGAATTTTAACAAACCATTAAAAATTTTACATTACAAATTAAAATTTTGCATTCCGCTTATGAAATTCTCCATATTTAATGTACAACAAACCATATTACAAAATACGAACAAAAAAGAACGAGTGATGCACGAGTTATCTAATTTTTAAGATTTCAGTTATTATAAACCGATGACTATTGCCGGTCCCCTATTGATTTTTTACAGTAATTTATTTATTTATTTATTTATTGATAAACGGGTATAAACCCTTTGATATACATACAAAATTGACAATAGAATTTCGCAAAGTAACGGTTCAATAATACACAAATGAGTTGACTTTTGAACTTAGATGGACTTGCGGCAATGATGTCAATGTCAGACGACACATCGTTGGTACTCCTTCAAATCCTATTTATTGTACTATTCTGAGCATAAGTAGTACGATGGTACTGAATCTGAAAAAGATCATGTTTCCTGAGGTTGGATGCAGGAATATAAAATTTCATTTGCTCAAGAATTTCAGGACAGGAAAGAAGTCCATTAATCAATTTATACACGAACATAAGATCAGATATGATGCATCGCATTTCTAATGACATTAAATTAAGACTGCTCATAAAAGGTTGGTAATTGTGTTCTCTTGTATCAATGGGTCTGCCTGAGTGACTAGCAGCAATTCTTAAAAATTTTTAGTTGGACTCTTTCAATTAAATGACAATATTTCGCTTGATAAGGAGACCATATTATAGAACAGAATTCCAGATGGGACCTAACTAAAGAACAGTACAATTTCTTCAGAGTGGAAACATGCTTGAAAAACTTGAAAGTTCTATAAAGAAAGCCAAGCATTCACATACTCCGACTAGTGATCGTGCGAATGTGTTCTGCAAAGGTCAAATCAGAAGAGAAAATAATACCTAAGTCTCTAATTTTATTTAATTCGTGCAATTGAGTCGAGCTTAAATTATAAGGAAAGATGATCTTTTTCTTCTTGCGAGTAAATCTAACGACATGACATTTTTGAATGTTGAGGTTTAGTCTATTCTTATGACACCATCCCTCAAGTCTAGATAAATCCAACTGAATGAGAGGTGGAATCTTGTCATAATCGAAGCCAAGAAAAAATTCTAGATCATCAGCATATAATACAAATTGTGAATATAGAAACACATCCGAGATATCATTGATAAATAAATTAAATAGTAAAGGGCCAAGACGAGATCCTTGAGGCACTCCAGAAGTGACAGAAATCGGACGTGAAAATGCTTGATTATATTTAATAATTTGATTTCGCGAGCTTAAAAAACTTTCAAGCCACGAGAGTGACGATCCTGATATGCCATATGCGTTAAGTTTTTTTATGAGGAGGCCATGATTGACTGTATCAAAGGCCTTACTGAAGTCAGTATACACAGTATCAACTTGGCAACCTTTATCTAATTCACTAGCGACATAATGATTAAATAGAGTAAGATTGGTGGCGACAGATCGTCCTTTCACGAAGCCATGTTGTTCATCAATCAAAAAGTTCTTGCACAAGTTTGACAATTTATCTGCAATTATGCTTTCAAAAATTTTTGAGAAAACGCATTGAATACTTATCGGACGAAAATTATGCGCATTTGTGCAACCAGTGTTCTTAGGAATAGGAATAACAGTACATGTTTTCCAAGCTAAAGAAAAAATTCCAGTTCTTAACGATTTATTGAATATCAGCCATAGCACTCGAGATAAGGTGAAATTACAATATTTTACTAATTTTGGATGAATGTTGTCAGGTCCGATGGACCCATTAGGTTTAAGACTTTCAATTAAATTAAATACTTCGCCTATACCTATCGATAATTGAGAGATATCCAGATTGTGGGAAAAGTTAGAATCAGTAGTGTTAATAGGATTATTCTCATTTGTATATAGAGATGCAAAGTTGTCCGCTATTGCATTGGCTATGCTATCATCCTCAGTTAGTTCACTGCCATCAGCAAACATATTTGAAGGACGAGTCGTCGATATTCTGAGGGAATTGATCAATTTCCAGAAGGAGTTCACATTAGTATTTATATTCGTTTCGATATATTCAACGTGTTTTCTCCAACATCTGTTAGACAGTATTTTACACCTTTTTCTCAATGCTACAAATGCCAGGTAGTCAGAATAAGAACTTCTATGTTTGTAAGCAAAATGTGCATGTTTTTTCATTTTGATAAGTTGTTTAAGCTCAGGTGAGAACCATGATGGGTAAGACGAAAAATATATTTTAGAAGCTTGAGAAAAAGTAGCAAGCGCATGTCTAAGATGTGCATAAAGAAGGTTGACCGCTTCATTTGGATCAAGATCCATGATCAGTTCATCCCACTGAATCGAACCTAAATAATCATTTACCGCAATATAGTCTATTTTCCCTACATTAAAACGGACAGTTGATCTAGTCCTGTCATTATTTGACATATGTAGCGGTAGAGCAAATTGTAAGGGAGGATGATAATCATCCGCAGGAATAATAATTTCATCTACCAAACCAACAATTAGATTTTCGAAAGTAGAGAATACCAGATCAAGGGTATTGTTGAAGGAATTTGGAATATAATTGGACTGTTTGAACCCAAAGAAACTAAAGTTGTCACAAATGATAACCGCAGTGACATTCGTGCCAGGTGGTCGAGATGACTTGTATTGTATAAGGTCTCCTTCCTGAGTGTTCGACCACTTTGTGTTCGGTATATTGTAGTCGCCAGCAATAAACACATGGCAGTTAGGTGAGGTCATGGCCAACATTTTTTCGACAACTCGGCAGTGATCTAAATATAGATCGGGGTCACTGCCCGGAGGTAAATATACTGCGCCTGCCACAATAAATTCAAAACCGAGACGAATTTTCACTGTGTATACATAAGTGTTCAATGCTACGTGATTTGATGTCTAAGATGGAACTGCAAAGTGAATTATGCACGGCTATAAGAATACCTTCGCCTCGTTTATGAAAACTTGTATGCGGATTCCTATCAAGTCTGTAAATTCTATAATCAGTAAGACCAAGCTCATTGTCATGTATACTATCGCATAACCAGGTTTCCACGAAGATTATAATGTGGTATTTCAAGCTTAAAGTTGATAACATTAGTCTAAGATTAACCAATTTTGATCTCAAACCGCGAACATTCTGGTAGTATACCAAAGGGTATCTGATTAGTTTTTTTGACTCTTCTTCTAACTCGAATCAACAATTTTCGGAATTCCATTAATAAATCTAATAGTCTTTTCCGTGTTCCCAGCTTCATGCAACGTCTTCAGCTGCTCCTTGAGTTTCTTAAGATGGGTCCTTTGCTTCAAGGTCCGGTCCTCTTCGATTTTGACAGGCCCCGTATAATTCCGTCGATGATGAAGAACATCCAGGACATCCTTCCTTGACAAAAGGGATACTCGTAGTGGTCTAGTACCCCCAGCCGATTTTTTCCCGATCCGTGTAATGCCACATATCGAAATGGAGTTCGACACTACTTGCTGAAGTATTTTCTCAGCCAATTCACCACCTCTGATGTTGGAGAGTTCAGAAGGTTCATCCAGGTTAAAATGGATAATATTTGAAGATCTTCTATTTCTATCAGCCAATTCCGCAAACACATCCTCCTCGATTTCCAGTGTTTGGGTGGGAGAGGATGTAAGTGACGATACCTTCTCGTCTAAGGTCGTTACTCGATTCAAAATGGCCGTTAAGTCTGTCCTTATTGAGCAGATTTCTGTTAGGATTTGGTAATAATTTCTACATTCGTATTCCTTACCTACCGATTAATGATTATTTTGAATAAAAAGTTCAAAATTCAACCATGACTTTTTTGATTTTTGTCCATTGGAGGCCGCACTGTGCAGCGCGCCGATCTCGCGGAATTTGCCACCGAACGGCTACCGATTGCTTTGTTTGACGCGTGTGAGAGAGAGAGAACGAATGCGTGTGTGCGAGAGAGAAAGAATAGGTGGAGGAGAGCGTTTTTCGAATGCAAGGCAGATCGTGTACGAGAACACTGTGTAAGGCTACGTTTACGGTGGATGCGTATTCGTACGAACGGCGTTCTGACGAATACCCATCCACCGTAAACGTAGCCTAAAAGAGAACTTGAAGTAATAAAGAATTGTATGAGTGATAGAAAATCCCACAATTATACTTTACTTTTACAACGGTTTTTGCCTAATACTTTCAATTTTTGTTAAGTTATATCACAAAATGTGGTGGCATGTCTCGAAACTTACAAGACCTTTAAAACAATACGACAGGCAGAATCGCAGATATTGGCAACTAAATTTTACTGCAATTCGTTCTACATAGTTTAAACTTAGTACCATCAAAGTTTCAAAGCGGGACTCCTTGAAACTTTTTAGTGCTACTCTATTAAAGGCAGCTGAACGGCATTAAAAAAAATGCATCTGAAAAACATCCTATAATTATTGTAAATGGTATTGTTTAAAAAATTTATATATTGCTATGTGAACATTCAGTTATGCTAATATACTCCATGATGCGAAGAAGTTTAAAGAATGTTACTACATAATTCTCTCATATGATTTTATATAATTTTCTTTACAACGAAAATAAATGTACGCTCTACGGCCGCTCTGATTGGCCAGTGTTTTTCGTTAATAATTAAAAAACGAAACTCCAACCAACATTTTGGTAAAGCAAAAAGTTGTTCAGAATCACCTCAGCAACTCCCCATTTTCGGATGTTACCACTAGATACGGGCCAACCAGTATGTATATTGCGAACCAGTTATAATACAAGTGTAATAGTCGCGATGAATTAATTATAAGTGTATAAGTTATCTATATGTATATTTGCACAGTGTTGACGCGCTGGCGATGCGGGGTCTGAGAGTGGCTGCTAGTGTTTGCCGAAAGTACTTCAACCGAACTCGCGAATTCTTACGGGTTAACCTGTGATTCGAGAGGTGACCTTAGGCCAATCTCATTGGATCTAACTGTGGGATTGGAAGTTTTATAGAAATTACACCGGTGTAAGTGTAATATAATATGAACAGAAGGATTATTATATACTTATTTATTAACAACGGCACTACGCTATTCTACACTGTTCTACACCGATTTTACTATACGCTGCTCCTCGATCTATACTACTCCGCTGTTCTATCTACTCTGTTCAATCCACACGATCCACACACTTCCGCTCTCGACTCTACTCTGTTCGCCATTCCCATTCATACATCCATTCCTCCTCATAAGGGAACATACCGGTCTGTCCGTCTCCCATTTTGATGAAACTTGGTGGATATATTAAGCAGGCGATAATGAGGGACACATATTTTTTTATAGCGGGCCAATCGCAAGTTTAGGGGTGAAATCACCCCTTGAAGTTTCAACAGAAAAATGGTATGTCGAAAACTGTCACAGATATAAGAAAACTTCTTAAGGAAAAGTTTCATGGCTGTTTGAGATAAAACAAAAACATGCGTGGTTTAAGAGTGCCTATATAAAAGGCAAGCCCACTCATTTTGACAATCCAGTAGATTTTTGTTTCGGTGCAAATTCAGCACCAACATGTGAAAATGCTGCTAAAATTATTTCTTTACGAAATACCATTTCTGTGAAACTTATGTTTCGTAATTTCACAGTCTCCATACTATTAATATTGCATTTCTTGTATCGTAATTGGGGTAAATAATTCATTAACGAAAAGTTCACAAGCCACGTATACTTAATCTTCATTTGAGATGAAACGATATCAATTATTATATTTGCCGAAATCACCCACGTCCAATAGCGATTATATATGTATATAAAAGTAAAGAAACTGGTAGCCTTCTGGAATTTCATGTTTACTGCTTCTCTAATTTTTATACCAATTTTGTTATTAACGGATATTAATGGCCGAGCAACAAACTAGTTCCTAACAATATCATACTGCAATTCATACTAATGTAATTAATATTACTATTGTAGAGAGTGAAACCAGCGGTGTAGAGAGTGAAACTAGCTAAGTGTTTCCTCGGAAACACAATAAAACATTAACAAGCGGCAAATATGTTTATAACAAATTAGTTAGTTGGCAACCGACGCTTGAATGAGAAAGACGGACATCGAATTCCATTATAAACTCTCAAATTACATTTTTCACAATAAACCTTTTCCCTTCTAATTTATCCCTCTACACTATTGCAAATTAGATAATATTAGATGATCCTGTTATGATTAATAAATGCGTATCTCATAACAATAGCCGCCCGTATGCCTATGCATTAAACCCTTCGCACCGGCGGACGAGATATCTTGCCGCGTGATTTCGTTCATGATATGCTATGGACGAGATATCTGGCAACGCAATGTCTTTCATGCGATGCTATGTACGAAATATCTCGCGACACAAAATCGTTCATGCGACGCTGTGTACGGAATATCTCGCAAGCCTTTCTATTACAACGCGAGATATCTCGTCCAACGATTTGGATCAAAATGAATTCGGAGGTCACTATGAATGTGGCATTCAGTTGTAAACATTGAAAAACGGGTAGGCGAGCGCGAGGTATCTCGTCCAAAGCAGCACGCGAACGGTGTTGCTTCGCGACATATTCCGTACACAGCGTCGCATGAACGATTTTGTGTTGCGAGATATTTCGTACATAGCATCGCATGAAAGACATTGCGTTGCGAGATATCTCGTCCATAGCATATCATGAACGAAATCACGCGGCGAGATATCTCGTCCGCCGGTGCGAAGGGGTTAATATATCTCGTGCGGCCGCGGACCGGCGGATTCGCGGATCTGCTTATTAAAGGCAGAAAATTTACAAAACTGTAGGAGGCAAGTCCATCATATTATATATCAATGGATTCAGAAAAAAATTTCGGTTCTTTTTTGTCATTATGTAAATTGTTGTATCATTTAAAATAATGTAACAATAAATTTGTTTGTTATAAACAAATTACTTTTACAAAATCTGCGACCACTGTTTGTTTTACCTGAAGAAACCATAAAACTTTTGCTTAAGTTTTCTTATATCTGTGACAGGTTTCGAGATACCATTTTTCTGCTGAAACATCAAGGGGTGATTTCACCCCTAAACTTGCGATTGGATTGCTATAAGAAAAAACGTGTCCCTTATTTTCGCCTGCTTAATATATCCACCAAGTTTCATTAAATTCGGAGACGCACAGTTCGGTACGTTTCCTTGTCAGTCATTCTTGTCCCTCTCAGTCATTCGTACCCTTAAAGCTAGAAAACAGGGGACACGGTTATGCAGGCCATCGCTGCTCGCCTGCCGACCAGCTGTGTCCCAGGTAGACAGGTCATGAACGTCGGGTACCCAGCCGTTGGGCGCTACGCACTCACACATATGTATACCAAAATGTCACTTTTCCCGATTTAGACCACTGTGCGTCAAGGAGAACAACAGGATGCCATGCTGCAACGCCCTCGTGAGGGAAGGCGAGAAGATGACGCTAGGTCATGCTATAGGATCATGGGTCACACAAATGCGCAAGCGGGTGATTATGCACTCAACTTATACACTGAAATTACGAACTGCTGAACGTCTTCAACTTGAAGTTCCCTCGTATGTAATGAATAAATCGCAATATAAATCCATGAATGAAC
Organism: Nomada ferruginata; assembly: GCA_963583965.1. NCBI lineage: Eukaryota > Metazoa > Arthropoda > Insecta > Hymenoptera > Apidae > Nomada > Nomada ferruginata. The sequence continues at coordinate 6,550,552 of OY757218.1, forward strand.
TCAGCAACTTTTCGTTTGTAAGCAATAATCAAAGCCCTAAGTTTTTGCACATCTAAGATCAAGGGTTTCACTTTGTTCGTAGCCGAAAAGCAACTGACAAGAAACTTCTATCGTATAGTAGATGCTCGGCGAGCTTTCTACCGCCGAATACAAGTTTTCGAACTTGCTCTCAAGTTGGACACACAATTTAAGAGTGCTCCTGAATGCAACTATCGAAAAAAACTCTCAAACGGACATGTACCTTTACTGTACTTTTACCTGGGACGAAACCCATCAACGCTCCTTTCTTCCTTCTTGGGTCACATCCTTGTGATTTCCATGTTTCTCTCATCTTTCTATGACACGAAGACCCTACAGATCAACTAATATATAAATTACAGTACAGCTGCAATAAAATGTTTTAACTCGTTTAAGAACGATTGATATCGCTCCAAAGTGATGAGTTTGTGGCTTCGAGAACAATCTTTCGCTGGGCAGAATGTTTCCGTCAGTTAAAATGAAAGTAAGAATAGTTTATGGTTACACTTCTTTTATAACATTAAAAGAAATAGAATTGTTTTCTATATCTTTGCCTTACGACTTGAAAACTAAAAGTCCCTTAATTATATGATCGATAAATAAAGAATATGTATTATTTATTAGAAAAGGTAACAGACATTTGCGTGCAGATTAGCAGCAGATTAGCAGCATATTGACAGCAGACACTGACAGAATCAGTCTACAAATCCGGAGCCATCTGTGTCCGCATTTGTCTTGGGTTCTGCAAACAGAACCTGCTGACAGAATGAAATAGCAGATGGGCGGCAGAAACCGAACAGAAATCGAGCCGATCAACACCAGAATTTGCACGGTTTTTGTCACCGCACCTGCTCCTAGCATGCTTTGTTATATTTCTGCTGCCAATCTGCTGCAATAGCTGAATTTAACAGATCCTGCATCATAACCGTAGCCATTCTGTTTACAAAATATGCAAACTGGAATTCGACAGGATCAGGTACAGGAGGATTGGCTGTTTGGGCACATGCGTGACTTTTACGTCACCCTGAATAATTTAATTGTTTAACACTACTTTAATTTATTGCATTTTCGAACTGACGTGCAATACTTTCAATGCCCCTATTGATCAAACAACTCAAGACGATCCTTCAACGAAGTATACTTTGTACATAACTGAGGATATACTAACGAGTATACGATGAGCACTAAATAAACGTATTTGATTAATCAATTGTGTAATAAACGTATAATGCTCAGTTTATAAGTAACTATTAAATAATAAAAGGTGTTACATAAAATGGCGAGAAAGAAAAAAGCTAAAGGTAGCAAACTTGCTCGAATGAATGATGAAGAACGTGCACGTTATATGCAACATCGTGCTGAGTTTGAACTAGAAACTAGAAGACGTAAACAACAATTAATCGCTATCTTCACTAAGGTACTAAAGTTCTTACCATAACTAAATCCTTTTTATCGCAATAGTTTAATTAGAATTAACAATTCCAGAATAAATTGAAACACGAGGGTGCATTTTCGAAATTAAATACTGCAAAAGTTAATGAAAAATGGAGATACGTTTTGCGACAAATAAAATGTAAGGAGCTTCATGACAATGTAACGCATCTTTGTACAAGTTTCGAAAGAGTAATACAAATTAAAGATGCAACAATTTCATATCTATATGAAGAACTCAATACAGCAGATAAGGATCACAGGAAGCTCCAAGAAAATCACATTGCATCAATCAATAACATAATTGGTACTTTCTAAGTTGCTGCGTGACGCTGCGAATATATAATTAGACTTTTATTTCCTACCTTTGTATTATTAAGTAACTGTTAACCTTAGCTTTGTTTAATATCACGTAGGAAAATACAAGCAGAAATTACAAGAGTTACGAGATATGTACAAATTCGATGATATTACGACGAACAATATAATTGAGTTGGCACGATTAAAAAATTGCACAGAGCGCAGCTACAAGGAAATTTCAAATAATATAACTCGAAGGAACAGTGTTTTTAATGAATCATTTACTACAAGAAAGACACAAAATGCGGTTAACATCTTCACTGTTTTGTATTTGGTAAAAAGTTTAATATATTATGTCAGTAGAATTGGATGTATGTATATACGATATCTTCATAGTTTATTCAATATTAGGAAAAAGACATGGCATCGGACCTCGTGCGCCAAAGTTTCCTAAAGATAGATTACACTTGGGACCAGTTGCATGAAGTATTAGACGAATACGAAGCTATGATTGAAAATAAAAAGAAACAGCATGACTATTTAAAAGAACAGGACGATATTTATCAAATGTCTATGTTACAATATCCGAAAGAACATTTACACCTACAGAATGTCATACAAAGTTTAAAGCATAATATCGAAATACTCTCATTGAAGAGGGGCGAACGAATTGCAAAACTTAAAACAAATGACGCAAGTTTAAAAGAGACGCTTAAAAAAATTAAACACGAGTTTACCACAAATCAGGCAATTGATATTTCGCAACTGAAACAGTTGACTGCTTCAAGTAACAAAGTCTTAAAGGTAAACAGAGATTTGATTACAATAATTTCATTATATTTCAAAATGTTAATACATTTTTTGTAGCATTTACAAGCGATTGTAGAGAAAGGTGCTACAATCCAGGAGCTAATTAAAACGTGTTCCAATTTGGAACCATTTTTCAATCTGAGAAAATACTTTATGCAAGATGCAGTGCATGCTGACATCGCAGATTCTAACGTGAGATTCAATAAAATCTATCATTTTATGGTATTTTAATAATAGTTTACATATAATATTTCAGATCCCTGAATCTTGTAGCAAAGTCAACAACTTTTGGGAACATTACAATGAGATGAGGGTGAATAATATTTTGTTAAAGAAGGAAGGCTACAAACTTTGCGCAGAGAACAAGAAATTGAAACACAAATTTCAATCGTATCTTACACTAGATTTGGGAATGCTAGCTTTATATCCAGTTGAATCGCCTTTAATTTAATTAGCTTTTACATATGCAGTTATTTCGAATGATTGTAATTGACAAGTAAAGAATAGATTCACTAGTATGTATTTCACAAAAGTGCGTGTACATCGTTTTTGTATCGTTTTGGATTAGCGATGAATAAAAATTCCACCTCCCAATTCTAAATATTTATATGGTCTAGCTCGAGTGCGACCTTTCACAGAATGGAAGAAAATTTTCTCCTTTGGAACAATACTTTCTGTTTCTAGATATACGTCCATGCATGCTCGTAATCGTTGGAGTTGTGCAGATAATGTTGGCGGTTTTATCCAGGTCACGTTCACTTCCCTTTCCATATCTCTTAGAACGTCCATAGATGCAGGTACCACAGGATTTATACTTATATTAAATACTGGTGGTATTTTTGGATAATCTGGTTTTATCGCTATTCTTGCAATTAATTCAGCTGAAAGAAATAATCTACGTGAGCGATACAAATACGGTTAAGAGATTAGATAATTAACACATTGTCGACGTGATATGCGAATCGACGCTTTTCATTTCTCAATCGTCGAAGATGGAACAGGCGAATAGGCGTTATTCAGTTTTCAGGCATTGAAGACGCGAGAGAACAATTCATATCTAAAAAACACTATTAGTGTCATCAACAATTGCACCAAACCATTTTTAATCAAATATTTACAATGCTTTCAATACATGCGTGCATACTTCACATATGTCTTGAAATTGTGGGGGAAATGGGGATCCATCTGTTTCGCGGTACAGTAATGTCTCCATTAGTGTCCCTCGCTCGGGACCGAATGGGGACACTAATGGGGCGCAGACACGATTCTCGAGCGAGTTCGGGTCGCCTTTGATGTTGTGGCAGCCGAGGCTCGAGGCAGCGTCATAGGAAAGAGGCAAGATAAAATACCCGTGTACGTGAGACAATACTAACGCGATCAAAATTTAAGACTGAAACTTCTGCATTTATGCTCCGTTTTAAATGAAATTTTACCAACATGTTCGTTACAATCTCCTGATTAAAATGACACCAAACACGACATAGAATGGTGCCATGGGACTGATTATTTCGAAGACCATTATTACTACCATTATAAGTAAAAATTGTCCAAACCATATAGTGTTTGGTGTCATTTTAATCGGGAGATTGTAACGAACATGTTGGTACAATTTCATTTAAAACGGACCAAAAATGCAGAAGTTTCACTCTTAAATTTTGATCGCGTTAGTATTGTCTCACGTACACGGGTATTTAAACTTGCTTCTTTCCTATAACGCTGCCTCGAGCCTTGGCTACCACAACATCAAAGGCGACCCCAACTCACTCAGGGGGCCCCACCCCAAGTGGTGGGGATAGGAAAAGGACACTAATGGAGACAGAATTTTGGACACTAATGGAGACATTACTGTATATCGTCGACAATATCTTAAGATATAAACATCTTACTGCTTCCTCGACGAAATATAGCTTCATAAAATATGTCCAGTGGAGATACTAATCCTTGTTCTTGGAAAACAGGATTTACAGCATTACAATAATGATTCCACGAAATTGTTGAAAACTTTTGTAAAATCGTACTAAGCTTCCGTGGTAGAGGGTCACTACTGTTAGTAAATGGTGGTAAGTTACCCGACTCTAATTGCCGGATCTCCGTGCATAATTCTAATCTCGCTATTACGCGTTTCTTAATTTCTCTTAGTACACTTTCAACGCTATCTTGTGTTATTTCAGAACTTGTCAGCTGTAAAATATATTAGAATTATTGAACAATTAAATGTATGTTATATTCTTGTAACTCTCGTTGAATATTTTATACCTTTTGTTCACGAGGATCAGAAGAGATAAAATGTAACCCAGCCATTCTTTGCGCCCATTTGTATGGAATTCCTAATCCAAGTGTCGAAAATTTGCCTAAATTGTGTCGACTTAACTGATAATAATTGGCTGGATTTGGACTTTCTAGTCCCAAATCTCGGGGATACAGTTCACGCAAAATCGATTCCGACACAAGCATATCTCTATCGTTAGAAATTGTGTAAAGAATTTTAAAATAAGTCAACAATATTCACGTTAAAAATACATCAAAGTAAAAAAAAAAGAAGATATACCCTGTACTAATCCCAACAGCACCTTCAGTTTTTAATTTTGATTCCACTGTTACAACTTTCAGATAGATCATATAAAAGAATTGTAACGTTAATTTGGTTTCATCTGAAAGAAATTAACACTTATACCATGGTCACAATTTGCAATTATAACCTATTTTTTATACTAACTTTTTAATTTAATAACTATTTTCACGTTTAAGGGATGTCTTAGCAACAACTTTGCCTTTTTCTCCTCTTGCCTAGCTTCCCTTGACAACCTATGATGCCTCTTTTTATGTATAGGAGTTTCTTCTATAATATTTTCAGAGATAGTTTCAGCATCCGAATCAGACTCCTGCAACCCATCTTGACTGTTTACACGCTTTGCTTCTTCTTCATCACCTTCGACTTTTACTAGTATAGAATTGTCTGCAAAGATGTTGAAGAAATAAGATAATAAAATATATAAAACAAGTAGACAATAAAAAAACAACATACCATATGCATCCCTGTATGCCGATGCTTTTGCATAAAGGACGTAGAGAGGCGATGCAAGTAACGTTGCCTTCTGATGTTCTTGCCTAATTTTATCCAGAGGCAAACCAAGACTCTCTTGTAAGGGCTTGCTCGCCTAAAAGAAATCAACCATAAAATTAAATGCTAATTATTAATATTACATTATATTATTTTCCAGACGCAGGAATTACTTCTAGAATAGAACGAAGTTGTGGCGCAAGATTGTCAAGACGAGTTTGCTTAGTGGCTATGCTTAATGCCACTGCTTTCTTGTTTTCTGTCAATTCATCGCACAGGGCTGCTAATTGTTTTCTCTGCGTCAATTCCCATTCCAAACGAGCCAATCTTAGTTGATGCGGATTATCCTTTGTTATTTCCTGAAAATATTCAGTTATAATGGTCTATGCAAAGTATTTTTGATGTCAGATTGCTACATACCGGTCTGCAAATAGTATCGGGCGCTTCCTTGTAAAATTCTTCCTCCGAGACGAGCTGTATCAATTCGTCTTTAGATCTATGTAATAAAATATATGCATTGCAAGGTAGCTAACCACGTGTATACTTATGGCTATAAAATTAAAACTAAAAAATAGATTACTTGAATTGAAGACATTTAACAACTTCTTTTTTTAAATGCATTACTTCATACAACAAGTTCTGCAAATGCAAATGTCTGCTGTCAACGCTGCTTTTTGACGTTATAAGAGAATCTCTTGCGAATTTTGTACGAAACTTTTCCATTCTATTCAGCTTTTTAAGTTCGATAAATGCTAACGATGTTTGAATTTGTAGCTCGCGTATCTCGTCTTTGGCCTAAAAAGAACAATTTGCATTTATCTCGTTACGTAAAGGATTGTCACTTGCATTCCATTTTTTTAGAATACTAACGTTTGCATCTCCACTGGCTTTCAGCTTTGCAATTTTACTCATAGCCTTGCGGATACTGTCGCAGGTGGATAAAAAGCTTTCGGAATCATTTTCTGGTAAACGTTCTATGGCTTCTTTCTCTTCGTATGTAATTATAACCTAAATTGTAAGATACACTATTTGTAAATAAAGAAAAGTTAATCTTGCAGATTCGTCTTACCTTATACATGTCCCCCTCTTTCAACGATACTGCAGAGTTTCCACTAACTGATTTCCTCCTTTTCTTGGAATTATCGGAATCATTTTCCTTGCCCATCTTTCTCGATTTTCTTAGTCCTATCTTTATTTACACGGAAATCGAAATAATTGTATTATCTGATTACTACAAATTTCTAAACTGTCCTTAGAATTTGCGAAGATCGGCAACAACAACAATTCTTGCTATACTTACCCTGCATTTACTCTAAACAATGTTTGGTAAACATTCAAACTACGCTGTCTCCCGTACGCACGCTGGCAAATGTAAACATACGAAGAAAGCTTGCGTTCATTTTATTAGTATATTTATAAACGAAATTAAATTAGATTTTCCTGCAAATGATATGTTTTATAAATAAATATATGTCTTTACTTTTGTAAGAAAAATATTTTTAAGAAAAAAATATAAAAATATAGAACAATTTGACCCCGACGTGATTTGAACACGCAACCTTCTGATCTGGAGTCAGACGCGCTACCGTTGCGCCACGGAGTCTTTTGTATAAAACTATGTCTTTAACGTATATTAACCCCGAATTGTATAAAATATATACAAAACGAAATACTTTAGTTTAGTAGTTATGATTATTTCGTAACTTACTTGTCAATAAAAAGAGAAACATATGTCTACATGAAAAGAAATAAAACGCTTGGTAAAACTAGGGAAGAGCCCAGACCTCACCGATTTCGATCATTTTTGAATATGTTGTAGAACTCAGTATTCTGAACAACTTTTTCCTATGCATATAATGGTCGCCCGGCCTTAGTTTTCGAGATATTTGCAAAAAACTATAGCTACTACTACATGGAATTTTGTCTATACGTTCACGCTCGCGCAGTGCGGCCTCCAATGGACAAAAATCAAAAAAGTCATGTTTGAATTTTGAACTTTTTATTCAAAATAATCATTAATCGGTAGGTAAGGAATACGAATGTAACAATTATTACTGTAAAAAATCAATAGGGGAACGGCAATAGCCATCTGTTTATAATAACTGAAATATTAAAAATTAAATAACTCGTGCATCACTCGTTCTTTTTTGTTCGTATTTTGTAATATGGTTTGTTGTACCTTCAATATGGAGAATTTCATAAGCGGTAAGCAAAATTTTAATTTGCAATGCAAAATTTTTAATGTTTTGTTACAATTCAATTTGCAAAAAAGCGGCACAAAACGTCCTGTAATTTTTGTTGTTTTGAATCGACAAGGTGTTGTACTACATTGCTATATCATTTTTATCTGCAACTACCTGCAACACTCCAAGTTATTGAATTTTTTTGAGAGACCAAAACCCTAGTTTCGGCTCACCGAACGACGCACAGCGGTCCCGAATTCCGGAATACAACAGTATGTTAACTATGTGCCGTTCATTCCACTATATATTTTTTTTATTACAGTATTCATGTTTTACTTATACAGTATTCCCTCGAAAGTTGCGAAAAAAAGGTATGCAAAAGTTGCGAAGAGTTTATCCCCACTCCTGAGGGGTATACCCCTAGAGGCGTAGAGAAGCTCACTTGCCGATCAGTGTAACGCGATCCGGGTTCAGGTATATCGGTGAGGTAATACTAATTCAACGATGAAACATTGCTATTTCTCATCCTTTTCTTATGAAATTTTTACACAGCATAGCTGACATTTTTCTGATTAAAATGACACCAAACACGATATAATTCGAACTATATTTACTGGCTTAATTAACGTTAATTAGTTTCGACCGCAGAAAAGGATAGGTAGTGAAAAGAAAAGAGAAGCTGCGATCGTCTTTTGGCTTGGCTGCTCGGCCGCTTATCTTTACTCGCTGTCCATTTCTACGTTCGACGCTGTCGGCAAATTTCAAACAACGTAGGAACAACACGAAAGTTGCGAACGTTCAGTCCCGAGCCTTTCGCAACTTTCGAGGGAATACTGTATGTTGTTATGTAATAATTATTTCTTCTTATTTGTTACTATTTGTTATTAATTGTTATTATTCATTGTTATTGTTATGATGATGTTATGTCGTACAACTAGTTTGACCTTTCTCACTATAAAAATGTTGATTATTTCTACATTATATGCATTTTTTTATTTTTGTCCCGAGCGCGCATTGAAAGGCCGCACTGTGGCTCGGGGCAACGTGTGGGACCGCCGCGGCGCGCCGCTTTTCCGGCAGCCGGCGAGGGATCAGTATACCGGGTGGACTCATCAAAATTGTACCTCTAGAACTGGATATATCATATCAGATTTGGTATTGGCGGGGGAGGGGCTACCCCTCCCCCTGCACCCCCTCCCCGTAAATTTCTAACCAAACCTAACCCGAATCTAATTTTTATTTAATTAGATATGAGTTTGGGTTAGATTTTGCTTTTTCGATGAAAAACTCATATTTGACTAAATCAGAATTAGATTTGGGTTAGGTTTGGTTAGAAATTTACGGGGTGGGGTGCAATACCAAACCAAATCTGATATGATATATCCAGTTCTAGAGGTACAATTTTGATAAGTCCACCCGGTATACTGATCCCTCGCCGGCTGCCGGAAAAGCGGCGGTCACACACGTTGCCCCGAGCGTGCAAGTATAGACAAAATTCAATGTAGTAGTAGCTATAGTTTTTTGCAAATATCTCGAAAACTAAGGCCGAGCGACCATTATATGCATAGGAAAAAGTTGTTCAGAATACTGAGTTCTACAACATATTCAAAAATCATCGAAATCGGTGAGGTCTGGGCTGTTCCCTAGTTTTACCAAACGATTAAATATACTTTCCACTTGAAATTTATTTTTAAGAAAATGCATATATATTTATTTGTAATCAGTATTTATATAGAGAAATTATATTTCTGGTCAGTAAACAACTATTTTACCATTTTGAATGTTATTTGCACAATGTATCACAACTTTTTTTAAGCATATTTATTTTCGAAAAACATACTATGTACTTATAACTGTCTTTGCAAATACTGTATATATACTTGTTGGTTGGAAAGATGTTTGTTTGTACCAAACACCAATTGCTGTTTGGAGCAGATTAATCAGCTCGTAAATAAAAATGTCGTAATTATCATCAAATATTGAATTGCGTGTAAGAGATTTAGAATTTAGAGCACGTAACCCGCGGACACCGTAGGAGGTCATAAACAAGGCCCTCGAAGGCACTGCGTCCTGGGTTCATGGGCCTTTTTGGCGACCACGATGAAACGGGGATTCTTTTACCGACCATCGTATGGGAAAGACCTGATAGACAGGCATATTTGCTGAATAAACAACATTACGAGTTTTACATTTAAATAGTATTGCGACTATTGTGTTTTACTCTACCTATCCGGTTCCTTGGTTTTTACGTTCTTACATGTTTTTTGCTAAATTGTTATATTTCAAGAAAGTAACGTGTAGATCAGCGATTTAAAACTATCGCGCCGCGAAGGGTCACAGGGGTGCCCTAAATGGTTCAATACAACCTAGCGTGGTGAGGCAGCAATTATTATAAATAAATTCTAAATAATTTTGAGTACAATTTTTTTTGTTACGGAGTAGAATAAAGAAGTAAGGTATTGAAAAAGATTTTCCTTAAATGGGATGTATACTTTTGTTAGAACGACGAAAAAACGTAATATGTGTATATTTTTTGGGTCCCATCGAATGTTGTAATTAATTTATTTGTGTTATGAGATAAAAAAAGGTCGAAATCGTTGGAGTAGTGGTATCTCCATTGCAACAATGTCTATACTTTAGTACAATCTAAAGTAGTAGCTTTCTAGTAGGTCAATCGGGTGTATTCTTTTAAGTTTTCGCGGGATATGCACGATTTTGGTCAATACAGGTTTTCCCGTAGGAGGGTCCGATTCCGGAAATAGGGGGTTTCTGCGGTGATTCTTGCATGAAGCTTCGTTTTTGAATTATTAACGAAAAACACTGGCCAATCAGATCGTCCGTAGAGTGCGCGCTCAAGCGCTTGGCTCTCAACCGTACTCGGTCCTGGTCGTTAACCAACGCATTGGCACAGCGTGAGTGTCGCCAATGTAAGCGATATTGTAGGGCTAATGCCGTGTCCGGCGTCACAGCGTGACCGTGGGCACTACAATGTCGCCTACATTAACCAACGTCCGCGGCACATTACGCACAAATTACGATATGTCTTTTACATACATATACATGCGCAATGCGGTGGCAATGCCGGCGTTGCCGCTGCTCGGTACCGCGAGTTGCATCCCGGCGAACAAGCACCAATCGCGGAGCCAACATTCGCCCCTTTCGGAGCCACAATTTTTTAAACGTAGGAACAACAAAGCGTTTTTAAATATACCCACATTTCACATTGGCAAGTGAAAGTGACCATGCAGTGAAGTGAGTTCACCAACCCGGCCGTAACACCGGTGAGGGTTGCTTGAAAGGTCAGGCGCCACAATGAACCAGTGGCAACAAACCACTTCCATCGAAGCAGGTCAATTCGTAGGCGAGTGTGTAAGTTTAACTAGCTTTTTCTAACATTAGTTATCCAAATCGTTTTTCTTGCAACATAATTTATCCACCAAAAAACGTGCGGTCAAAAAAAACATTTTTTTCATAAGTAATAAAACACTTTATTCCTTTCGAATAATGAATAAAAGTATCGAACACAATTATTAAACGTTTATTAGATTTTATTAGTTATTAGTTTATTCGTTATTCATGAATGACAAATAATTCCTCATTATTCTAAATTTAAGTCGATGTAACATTTGCCGCATGCTTCCCTCGATACCCACGCTGTGCCAATGGTTTGTTCACGACCACGACTGATCAAGGTTGAGAACCACGCTCTCGTGGCGAGCGCGCGCTCTGATTGGCCAGTGTTTTTCGCTTTAAGTATTTTTTCAATTAACCATGATACTTGCCGTCTCTTTAGCCGATTTTGTCCAATTTCTGGAATAATATGTTGCTTCTATGTTAGTGTAATCAGAAATTTAACTGTTTTTGTTTGCGATATGTCTGCATTATTTAATCTTACATTGGACATTTGATTTTTCGTGAACGCAAAGATAAGATACTTACAACCGGTTGTGCTTACTCAAAGTATTTTATTTATCCTGCTTAACTAAGATTTTTAATTCTTTTCATATAAATTACTTAATTTATACATATGAAAAGGTATGTACGTTCATATTTGGTATTTTTATAATCGAAATGAATTTTATATTTCCTCCGGCGAAAAGGCGCCATTTTGCAATTGGTTACCGGGTACGTTACATGTAGTTCAAATTTGAATTCGGCACGGCGTTCTTTCGTTACGTTGCTTTGAGACGCGCTTTATTTAATGTTTTGAAACAGAATGTTGTTAAATGTTGTTACGTGTATAACAAGTGTGAAATGTTCATTTATGTGAATTTAAAGTTTATTCGCGAAGCGTATTCATGACTTTTGCCGCGGCATTAAACGTAAGTTTGTGAAATAAATGTGAAATGCAATTGCGAGGGAAATATATAAACTGTTCATTTTTTCAGTTTCTGTGCGTAACAATTTCTCCAGTTCGTTTAAATAATATCAATAATTTGTAAAAAATACGCGATACACAACACTGGTGGTCAATAATGCACATTATCGTCTGTCAAACGTTTCTAACCTCCAATGAATAATCATTGTTGTATAAACAGACTTTCTCAGATAGATCTTGTGCTGTGGATGGAAAATATATGATTTGTCGATTGACAAAATGGAGAAAGAAAATGGGATTCATCAAGATCTGTCTAACGAGAAGATGGAGGTTGACGAAGAAAATGTTAGTGTGCATACAGATGAAGAAGGTGGATTAAAAGTGGACGATGATATATACATACCACCGCCCCTTAAAAGTGTTGCGCAGGTTGATGTTAACGGTCCAAGATTGATGATCGTTAAGATTGTTAATCACAATTTCAAAAGTTACGGCGGTACGCAAGTAACTGGTCCATTCCACAAGGTAAACAATAAGACAACATACAAATTTGAATATGAACTCTTTGACCGCAGAGTGCTTTTTATTATTAGGAGGTTGCATTGAAAGCCGCTGTTTACGTACACGTGGATCTAATAATGCATATCGTAGATAGCGAGAGCCGGTTCTTATCTCACTTTGAAGTGTAAGCATTTCCCCCTAAGTTTCAGTCATCAAACGCCTGTCTTTGACTACGCAAGTTCATTTCTATAGCAGAGTTAAAATGGAACGCGACAAGTTACTTTTTCGTTGTGTACTTTTACACTACTTCGATCTAAAGAAAAGTGCAGCTGAAACTCATCGAATGCTTGCAAAAACCTACGGTGAATCTGCTCCATCAGAAACAGTGTGCAGAGATTGGTTTCGGCTATTCAAAAGTGGTGTTTGTGACGTTCACGACAAACAACGGCCAGGTCAATCAAAAAAATTCGAAGATGAACAACTGCAAGATTTATTGGAAGAAAACCCTACTCAAACTCTCAAAGAATTGGCTCAACAGCGTTTACATGAGAATTTGATACAAAAACGACCATCAATTGCATCAAATCGCCGAAAAGTGATCCTGCTCCACGACAATGCTCGAACTCATGTTGCCAAAACCGTAAAAGAAACACTAATGGAGTTCAAATGGGAGATTCTCCCTCACCCACACGCCTACTCTCCAGACCTGGCCCCAAGTGATTATCATTTGTTTAGATCGATGCAACACGGTTTGGAAGACACACATTTCCGTAATTACGAAGAAGTTGAAAATTGGGTTGCTGAATGGATAAGCTCGAAAAATAAACAGTTCTTTCATCGCGGAATTCAACTTTTGCCAGAAAAGTGGGAAAAAGTAGTATCTTTCGAGGGAAAATACTTTGACTGATTCTTTTATACATTTTATTATTGAAATAAATGCTCACAAAACACGAAAAAACAGTGGCTTTCAATGCAATTTCCTAATAGATTATTTGCATCTATAAAGCATTCAATATGAAATATTCAACATTGCCTGCTCCTAACGAGTGTTATTGATAAAGAAGTGATTATTTAATTTTCTTTTATAGTGTTTTTCAGCTATCGTTGGTCCAAATGGTAGCGGGAAAAGTAATGTCATAGATTCCATGTTATTTGTATTTGGCTATAGAGCTAGTAAAATTCGATCGAAGAAGATATCAGTTTTAATACACAATTCGAATCAATATCAGAATGTTAATAGCTGTACTGTATCCGTCCATTTTCAACAAATCATTGATAAAGTATGTAAAACATCGAAAATATTGATTCCTCTACATTGTTTTTCACAAATTTTACAATTTCTTCGTTTTATTTTAGCCTGGAATGGATTACGATATTGTTCCAAACAGTGAGTTCGTCATATCTCGAACAGCATTTAAGGACAACACGTCTTACTACGAACTAAACAAAAAGAGAGTGCAATTCAAGGAGATTGCAAAAATTTTGAGGTCGTACGGTGTGGATTTAGATCATAATCGTTTCTTAATTTTACAAGTATGCAATTCTCCGTTTGCTGATTATTTTCTTGCAATTATTTCACTTTATACTGTGGTACATAGAAGTACAATTTCTATTCCAATTTAATTACATTAAACTATAATTGCAATAGGGAGAAGTTGAACAAATAGCAATGATGAAACCGAAGGCACAAAATGAAAACGATACTGGTATGCTCGAGTATTTAGAAGATATAATTGGAACCGTTCGTTACAAAGAACCGTTAGAAAAACTGGCAGAGAAGATAGATGTGATATCGGAATATAGAGATGAAAAGTTAAATCGTCTTAAAATTGTTGAAAAAGAGAAGGTAGCTCTAGAAGAACCTATGCAAGAGGCTATTCAATACTTGCAATTGGAGAATGCAATAAAAAAGTTACAATATCAGCTTTATTGTTACCAAAGGTAATGCGTGTATGCTTAAAAAAGTGACATATTTCCATTTTATAACAAACAATTTTTTAACAGATTTGAAACAACAAAAGAACTTGCACAACAAGAGGATAAAGTCAGCGATTTAGAAAAGGATTTGTCCAGTCTGCAGGATAAAATGAAGGAAATTAAAGGTAAAAAAGAAGAAAAGAGCAAAGAAATGTCGGAGAAAAGTGCTGCATGGAATACCATACAGAAGCAGAAGGATGAAATTACAGAAAAATTTGATAAAATACGGAAACACGACGAGTCACTTCATGCAGAATTAGTGGAAACAAATAAAAGACGAAAAGCTAACATTACGTCCTTGAAAACAGTAAATATTTATCTTGTTGTATATGCAAAAAGAAGGAATCATTTTACAAACTTTTGTAATATATTAATTAAATATTCTTTGCAGGAAAAATCCAAGCTGGAAGAACTATCTAGAGTACCAGAAAAAAGTATGAAAGATATTCAAGAATGTCAGCAGCTTATCGAGCAAAATGTAAAGGCTAAAGAGAAAGAGGAAGCAGTATTAGAAAAATTGATGGCTGAAATAATTAAGGAAACTGAACCATTGCTGAATCAACGTTCTAAACTTGAAAAGGAGTTAATACGTTTAAGGAAGGATGTTGATGAAGCGCAAGCAGCATATGACATCGCACAATCTGAGTTAGAGCTGTACATTTCTGTAGAGGCAAAAGAAAAGGAAAAATTAGACAACTTAAAGCATTCTGCAAAGTTAACGGCAGATAATTTAATATTGCGAAAGGAAGAATTAGAAAATTTGGAGAACAACATTCCAAATAAAGAACGAGAATTAGCACAATCACAGAGAGAATTACAAACGATAAAACCGCAGGAAATTGAATTGACAACAAAGTTGAAAAGGATGAGGATTTCATTTGAAGAAAAAAGGTCTGCTATGCAAGCAAGTAAGTCAAGAAACAGGATTATAGACAGCTTAATGCGGGAGAAAGGGGAAGGCAGAATTCCTGGTGTTTTTGGACGATTGGTATGTAAATTAAAAGTTATTTTGTATGCTAAATGATGAAATAAATATGTAGATTTAATCTAGTTCTCGTGTTTCCTATTTAAGGGGGTATTCTCGTGTCGAACACGTATTTTTGTTATGTTTGCAAAAAAACTATAACGCCATTTGCGGTCAAAATTTCAGGGTATTTTTATATATATTTCAATAAATTCGTAATATTTTTTGCTGAGGAAAAATGAATATTGGAGGCACTGCATGCCTTTGAACACAATCGCATGAACTCAATTAAGAAGAATTTCACTATAGCAGGGACTAGAACGAAAGAAAAATGTGGATAAAGTGTGATTATCGATTTTGTGTTGCTCTTTTTATCTTTAGCCGGCTTAACAAATAGAAGAAATACATATTTCTGATTGATTCTAGTTCAAATTTCCAAAATTTGGAAGCAATTGGTCCAGTAGTTTTAGAAATATTATGGGATAATTTTGTTTCTATTGCCATCATGCCACTGATCCCCACCCGTCCCTCAAACAGTAGTAACTTCGTTAATTTCAGGGATTCTGGCTTAGGGTTTTGCAAATATACACTTAGAGAATTATATTGTTTTGAAAAAAAGTCGAGTTTTTGTTAAACGCTCCCACTAGAATACCTCCTTAAACGATTAAGTTGTGCCAGTCTATTTCATAGCTGGAGATGAAATTTTATCCAGTACATTTTACGATAGATAACATAGTTGGGTGAAACCCTTTTACACAAAAGTAAGCAAAAAGAATGGAATTAAAGGTTTTTATGCTTGCGCGCGTGATGGACATTATTTTCATTGCTTTTAGTAGCAGTTCATAGCGCGTGTCGTCTGTGTCTTAATTGTAAATGTTGTAACACACATTTCATCCCTATAATATTTTGAGAAAGAATACTTTTGTGCCGTTGTTGAATTTTTACTGCACTGAATTTATAAGCCTCATTCGGAGATTTATAAGAGTATAAGCGTGTTGTCCCAGTAAAATGATGCCAGTTGTCACTACCATATTTTAAATAGCAGGCATAAGCGATCATCATTGAGGTCGCTTGTTCTTGGTTCCTGGTCTTTACTTAAAAACGGAAAAGAATAAAAATCAGGATAAAAAAAGGTGGTAGGGTAAATATAAAAAATAAAAATGTAACCATTTTGTTTTTATATTAATCAACAGGCCTTTAGCGTATTTGCAAAATTATTCTTCTAAGTTATTCTAATGTAAGTTGGATAAATGCATTCTATCGGTTGCAATCTTTGCACATGATATGAGGAAATGTTACAGTAGTTGTAAATTAGTATTTGCCAGAAATAGCAAATTAGATAGAAAACAATATACAGTATTCCCTCGAAAGTTGCGAAAGCCTCGGGACTGAACGTTCGCAACTTTCGTGTAGTTCCTACGTTGTTTGAAATTTGCCGACAGCGTCGAACGTAGAAAAGGACAGCGAGTAAAGATAAGCGGCCGAGCAGCCAAGCCAAAAGACGATCGCAGCTTCTCTTTTCTTTTTACTACCTATCCTTTTCTGCGGTCGAAACTTATTAACGTTAATTAAGCCAGTAAGTATAGTTCGAATTATATCGTGTTTGGTGTCATTTTAATCAGAAAAATGTCAGCTATGCTGTGTAAAAATTTCATAAGAAAAGGATGAGAAATAGCAAAGTTTCATCGTTGAATTAGTATTACCTCACCGATATACCCGAACCCGGATCGCGTTACACTGATCGGCAAGCGAGCTTCTGGACGCCTCTAGGGGTATACCCCCCAGGAGTGGGGATAAACTCTTCGCAACTATCGTGTAGCTCTTTTTCGCAACTTTCGAGGGAATACTGTATATATAAAAATATATACATGTATACCGTTTCCTAACTAATTTGCTATTTCTTTTTACAGCTACGTTAACACTTGCTCACACCATGTGTAAAGATTGCAACCGATAGAATGCGTTTATCCAATTTACATTAGAATAACTTAGAAGAATAATTTATATGTATATGTATAATATGTATAAAAATAGTGTATATTATAATTATACGAAATTACATGAAAATATTGCAATGACTTTACATTAACACTTGTAAAGCCAAGCATTTTATCGTTACAGCGATTACCAAGATTCCATCACATTTTTATGAAATGTTATTTATGTTTCTATACAGAGAAATAATTTTATACAATATAGCGCGTGATTCACTTTAACTTGACGACGCCAAATTACTCGTAAATTATTAGCTGTATCAGATAAGGTTTGAAAAAAGTTGCACAACTTTCAAGGGGACATGTGTTGCAGTCATTATTTTTTGTCTATATTGTTTATGTGCGGAATATTCCAAGAACAAGAATGTTGAATTCAAAAATTTCACCGGTTTCAGGGGAAAAATATAACTATTCCTATTTATTTCTTATTTCTGGGCAATTTCAAGGTTATTTGAAGGTTAATTGTATCTATTCAAATCGAAATCCATATTTTTTTCGCTGAATCTTATTCTACGAGAAAAAAGATGAAACTTTTATATGGATCTCTGTTTTAACAGACTACATCTTAAGAAGATATTTAATGAAATAAAAATTGATTTAAGTTTTACTACTCTCAAACTAGAGGATGGATAATTGAGTGATATAAACGTATCTTCGTATTGTATACGTATACCGGGTGATTTATGAGAAACGGAACACCTACATATCTCCATTAGGATTGAAGATAGAAGAAAATGTGATAGTTGTTCTGTTCGAGGAGGCAAATATGATGATATAAACAAATTTCCTGATTGTTGTTTTCAAAGTCTTTTGAAGGTCAACGATGGTTTTTTTTAATAGCACCATATATTTTTAACGCCCAGTGTAGTAGATGATATCAAGATGAGTTCAACCATGTGATGGTATTCCATGCGCTTCAAATGACAGCAGTACAATTTTCCTCTTTAACATTTTCTTCTATCTTCCATCCTAACGGAGATACATGTTTAGATGTTCTGACTCTCGTGAATCACCTGATATACATACTTGAAAGAAAGAACTGAAATTATTTTTGTCTTTTTAAAATGCAGTCTGACAAAAAAATGATCCCTACAAAAGATCTTTTCTTCTTCCCTCAGAATAAGACTTCGCGGAGAAAAATTTAGGTTTCATATAGGTTGCCGATATCGCTTCACTGCGACAAAACAAGCCAAAATCGTCCTAGGGACAGATCACACATATCGTGACAATGGCACTGTCCTTTATTTGTGTCCACTAACGAACGTATTACCCTGTACTTTCTATGCAAGATTTTTGAACTGACTGTTATCGCCGCAGAAGCTTTGCTTGTCGACACTGACAGACAATTGTCCACAGACACATGTCTGCAGTAAATGACCGCGCTCTCCATAAACTTAATATCATCCTTTGCTAGAAAAAATCGGATAAGAGCACTTTAACAATAGAATGACGGGAGTTCGGTTTTCTATCGTTTTTACTATGAAATTTAAATATAGAAGATATACTGCATATGGAACGCGTTACGGAAACCATAAACAGTGATAAGATTTTCCTAGGGGTGGGTGTCTGCCAGGCCAACAAAAGTGTGCACTGCTGGGTTCAGAATGCTGGCTGTTAGGAGGTTATATAGTCGTATGGCTAATATCGTTAGCTGCCAATAGTCTTGTTACAGATGAAATAATGAAATGAAATAATTCTCAACAAGACCACCAACGCTCATAGCCTGATGAAAATATTTTTTCAGTAAAAGTGCGATCCATTAGTTTTAATATACTTTCATAGCAATAAAGCAAAGTTATGTATAACTTTGTTTAAAACGGTCTGCATTTTGACATAAACAGTCGCCACCAAAAGCACTTCTTACAGTGTTTTCATATTTCAATTTATCAAACCCATGATAGATTGTACTTTCACTTCTACCTTTTCCAGAAGCTCTATCGATATTAGGAGTAGCTTTCATCGCGTCATGCACAAGCTTAAATTCATACAGAAATACCATTGGAGTTTGATGTTTATTCATAATTCGGGATGATACACAATTTGGCACTGTAAGATAGATGAACTGAGTAGCCATCGATCATGTGGTATTCGTTTAGCTTTGATCTTTAAATTGGCGTATTATAAATTGCATTTACTTGCAGATTCAGGTGCTATATTTTGAATCGCATATGCAGCAAACTAGTAGTGCGTCCTTGTAATTTATTGATTGATACACCTTGAGCGACAAAGGTGTATCGTGGGCTGTATTATTGCACTTGAAAATTCAAAGATTTTGATTAGATTTTAAACTCAAACATTCAAGTACACAATAGTGAATATGGAAATAAAAACGTTTTACATTTTGTGCAGTCTAATGCCGCGTTCACACTGCGGTTCGCGAACTCTGTTGGTCGGCAGTGTAGATATTTTTGCGAACAGCGAACAGTGTCCGTTCGCGAACAGTTTAATAGATTGAAAAAATTTGGGCAATTATTGGAAATAGGGGGTTTTCGTATTGATTTTTATGATTTTTGAATACGTTCTCAAGGACGTCGGTCCAAAGTAATTTTTCCTATACATATCACCGCCGCTCGGCCTTAGTTTGTAAAACACTTATGCTACTATTGCATTGAATTTTGCCTATACGTGCACGCCTGTGGCAATGTATGCGTCAGCATGTGATTGTCGTTTATCTACTTGCTTCTATAAACACATCAGAAGAATCTCTATACCTGGTCAGCTGAACGAAAAGGTACCTCATGAGGGTGGGCTAGCTAGAGTATACGTATATCAAACCTTGAAAGTTTGGAATATATTTGTATCAGTTTAGTTCAGGTGTGGAGTGTGCGAAGGAGGGCGAAACCCCTCCACGTGTACCCCTCCCCTTGCACCCCTACCCGAAAAAATCTAACCGAAACTCATATTTAATGACATGAAAATTAGATTTCGGTTTTAACCTTGGCTCTTTGAAACATGGATGCGTGGTTCTTATATATTTAGGAAGCTGTGCACAAATAGGAAGGGTGTACAATTAACGAATTCTTGGAATTTGTGGGAATGTGACTGCATCTTGCTTTCCAAAAAGCTTTGAAAATCGCATTCCTTGTACTATTAGAAAAATATCTTTTAAATCTAGCAGTCAATTAAGGAAAACGATTTCACGCGTTGCATTCACTTCTGCACCAGGGATTGTAGGAATTTGATTCCCTAAGTTCATTGATCTTTTCATGAAAAGTCGGTAAGCGCTGCTTCAAAACCGGGCAACTTTGAAGGGTTGATTCGATAGCTAGTTCAGTAGCTCTTCAATAGAAAATTGTTTCACAAATCTGAATAATGCTTATTATTGAATTCCACACACCTAATCTTCGTGAAGTAGAACATCAAGTTGAATGCTAATATTTAGTGTTGTATCGTGAATAATATTATAGTCGGATTATATGTCATAAATTAAATATTGATTATATGGGAGTACATACGACTTGATAGAAATTTTGCTAGGTTTGGATATGCTGCGTTGGGGTGAGCTTATGGTACGTGATTTTGCCAGGATTTTGCACGTGGTAACAGCAGGATCGTTGATAATAGCCTATTTAAACAGTTCTCACTGCCGCATCATTTTTTGGTGATTCTGAGTTTATTGATTTAAATTCAGTTTGGGTTAAATTTGGATTATATTTTGAGTGTGCCGGGATGCGGATGGACAGCTATTTCTAAAGAAACTTTGAATTCCACAAGTGATACTATTTTGTATGAATTTTTCAACAGAACGTCATCCGAAAATCGAGGGCGCTTGAACGCGCGCTCTACGGGTGCTCTGATTGGCCAGTGTTTTTCGTTAATAATTCAAAAACGAAGCTTCAACCAACATTTTGGTAGAGCAAAGAGTTGTTCTGAGTCATCCCAGCAAACCCCCATTTCCCGATGTTCAGTTAGTGACGTGACCCCCAACTCTCAATGTAACAATATAACATCGTGAGAAGAATCTAGCTGCGGCGCTTGTACTTTCGAGTCGAAGATCTTTTACTTTACATATTTTCTTGTATCTTTTAAAAAAAAGTACACACATTTAAGATGTTAGTTTTAACTTATGCGCATCGTGTGTTAGAATGATTTTCATTCTTTTCAATGCAAGCTTTTCACTGTTTTCCCTCAAGGATGTTCTAACTTACAAGAAAGTGTTTACAACACGAAGGGTCAATCTGTGTTCTCTAATGTGTAATCAAAACTTTAACAGACATTTCTCAGGGTAATTTTCAATAAGAAGATATTGACAACGAAACATTTTTATTCATTTCCGAAAAATGTTACTCGTTCGGGCAATTCATGCTTCAATCAAGAAATCTTTCAATTTAATAAAACAAAATCTAATATTTGCTATCAAGCCTTGACACGTTCCGTGCAAGGCCGATTTTCGGTAACTTTCTTCGACTTAATCTGTGCGGCAATTATGACGACAATTTATTAAAACAAAAATGTATACCCTTTCTGTACTGCATGTTAAACGTTATACATTTTTCTTGATAATGATGATTTTTGCAATCTAATGAACATTACAACGCATATATGTGATAAACAACAATGTTGGTCTTGACAGCGTGGGGCGCACACGACCCACGTAGCACGGAACGTGTTAAGGAAGACCTCAGCCTAAGATGAAAACCTCAAGGCTGCCGTAATTTCTCCAAATCCAAAAATTAATGGTACTTTTATTAACAATTATTAGATCACATGCTGGAGAACATTTCTGTAACTTATCACCCCGATAATGAATTGTTAAAATTTGGTTCACCCGTCAGAGAACACGCTGTATAAAGGAAATTTTATGTATGTTAACGAGTTTCTATTCAATTTGTTTATTCAATTTTTACAATTGATCTTCTTCTACCTATTATTCGAAAAATTTTAAAACCTTTCTCTTCTTTCTTGCAATATATCAGGGTCATTTTTTTTCACTTGTGATACTACATATTCTATAAACACATAATTCTATCAAGTCATTGGCAATATAAAATATTAGAAATAGAAATGTAGAATTTACGATACAACCAAAAATTTATTTCTGAAGATCTATAAAATATAACTATGCTCCTAGAATGGACTTCAAAATTTCAGAGTGTAACCTTAAAGAGTTTCTTGATTTCCTTAAAAATCATGTGTTCCTGGGTATGTTCAAAAATTGTTGAATCGTCGTAAACGTTGTTATAATATTATGATATTATTTTTTCTGCGACCTTTCCCAAAAGTCTTAAATTATTATAACCCTCTTTTCTTTCAAATGTTCTGTTTTACATTATGTAATATTAAGTATAATATTCAGAATGCAACTTTTATACAACAAATTGAGCATCCATACCTACTACTTTTTATATGTATAATGCTATTGAAAATTAGAAAAAATATGCTCGTACGAAGTAGCATTCAGATTAAACTAATTGTAAGATGTTTGTGTCTTGAATCAAAAGCAAAATTTGATCGATAGAAAACTTTTAAATGTATTTTCCGTTAAAAAGTGTTTAATATAATTATATACTATTACGTATTAATATTGACCTTTTCACCTATATAAAAAGGGATATTGATTTTATTGAAAGCAATGTTACATTATTAAGAAAATATTTCTTATGTAACTTTTATACACAATACTTATTTTTATGTTTAGTTCTGTAAAAATTACGTAAAGTTAACCTTCAGAGGACCAGAAAGCTATTTTAATGGCTACAAATTGTAGAAATAAAATAACTCTGAAACCGGTAGCAAAAATAAATGAAAGAGCATAAAGAATAAAAATGAAGCAACAAAAACTTTGTACGCGCATGTCTAGCTCTGGATAAAGCTAAAAGCAAGTTCCGTGTATTCCCTCATCTGCCAAGAATTGACATGCGATACTAGTTCCACCGTTGAAAATTTCGTAATCATAATCCGCACCCTTATAAGCAGTAAAAGCCCTTATAAGCACTCCATTTTCGAAATTAATATATTTTTCATTTTTTACCCTTTGAAAACCTGCAGGCCATTACAGCTGGGCGAGCTTTGACATATCTCATATATTATCTGGACCCCAGAGTCAGAGTGTATTATGTAACACTTTTCAAACTTCAGAAGAAAGCCATTGCAAGGAGTAAACCTTGTAACAAGATATCGACTTAATATCATTTTTGCATTATTATATTAAAAATTAAGCAACCTAGGACGAAATAACTTTTACCATAGAAAAGAGGGAAACATTGCATACTGGACTTAATACACTTTGGCTCTGGAGTCTAGATACGTATATTTATATTAATTTTTGTAAAAACTTATGCTACCAAATTTTTCGATCCTCTGAAGGTTAAAGTAGGTCATCAATTTCGTACTCTACTTTATTCTAACGTAATTTATTTTCGAATGTGCAGGGGGACCTTGGCGCTATAGATGGGAAATATGACATTGCAATATCAACAGCCTGTGGTCCTCTAGATAATATTGTAGTAGATACAGTAGCGACTGCACAAACGTGTATAACGTTTCTCCGGGAAAACGACATAGGGCGTGCAACGTTTATACCTTTGGAAAAGCAGCAACGTTTATTGCCAAGGTGTCAACAGAAAATTCAAACACCTCAGGATGCGCAGAGGCTCTTTGATCTTATACGCGTTGAAGACGAAAGGGTGTTACCAGCGTTTTATTATGGACTGCAAGATACATTAGTAGCAAAGGATTTAGATCAAGCGACACGCATTGCATATGGAACTAAGCGTTTCCGAGTAGTTACATTGAAAGGGGAATTAATTGAATTATCTGGCACTATGAGTGGCGGTGGAAGAACAGCGTTAAGGGGAAGAATGGGACAAAAAGTTGTAACCACTGAATTGACCACTGTGGATGTCGAAAAATTGCAATCAGAATTGGATATAACTTTCGCACAGTGCAATAAACTTAAAAGTAGATCTCAATTACTAGAAAATCAGATTCATACGTTGAACGTGGAGTTAAATGAAATGAAAATTAATAAACAAAAGTTGAGCATCGAAGTGAAGACATTGAAGGAACAGGGGCCGTCGTTGTCAGCGCAAATTAAGGTTCAAGAAAAGAAGGCAGCAGAGGCAGTCTCTGATCCGCAGAAAACTAAACAATTGGAGAAGGCAATGAGCGCTGCGCAGAAAACTTTGGAGCGGGTCAAGGAAAATTCGAAGACCATTGAGAACCAAGTAAACAGCATCAACAAGGAAATAGAAGATTTCTCAGGTGGTTCTGTGAAGGATCATCAAAAAAAGATAGCTGCCTTGTGTAAAACGATCGAGAAAACTAAAGCTGAAGTGTGTAGATTGCAAGTGGCTATTAAAACGGCAGAGAGAAATGTGAAGAAAATTGAACAACGGATAGAAAGTTTGGAAACCGATGTACATACCGCGGAGCAAAGGCTTCGAGACATCCAACAGGAGAAGCAAGTGTTGGAAGTTGAAGGAAAAGAATATTTAACGCAACTCAAAGATCTTTCGGAGGGTCTGTCGGAAAGGGACGAAGCAATTTCATCTTTTAAAGAGGAATTGAATGCTTTGCAAGCGAAGGAAGATAAATTTAAAGCACTTAAAATTGACCTCGATCAGAAGCTGAAGGAGTATAAGGCTGTAATTAAAGGATTGAGCCATAGAATTCCAGACTTTACAAGAAGAATAGATGAAATAAAACTTCAAGTCATACCTGGCAAAAATCTTGAACAGCTGCAAGAATTAACGGAGGAGGCGCTTAATGAGCTGGACGAAAAAAATCTTGCAGCAAACTTGCAAAAAGCTAAGAAAAAGTTGCCCACAGAAATTCCGAATATGCAGCTCATCGAACAGTATAAAGAGAAAGATGCGTTATACATAAGACGTGCTGCTGAGTTTGAAAAAATAACAATGGAGCGGAATAAGATACGAGATATTTATGAATCAGCAAGACGACGTAGAATACAAGAGTTTCTTGCAGGTTTTACTATCATTACGGACAAATTGAAAGAGATGTATCAAATGATTACATTGGGAGGGGACGCGGAGTTGGAATTGGTTGATTCGTTGGATCCCTTTAGCGAGGGAGTTGCTTTTAGCGTAAGACCGCCAAAGAAATCTTGGAAAAATATTTGCAATCTAAGCGGTGGCGAGAAAACTTTAAGTTCTCTGGCACTTGTATTTGCATTGCATCATTTTAAACCGACCCCTTTGTATTTTATGGACGAAATAGACGCTGCTTTAGACTTCAAGAATGTTTCAATTGTTGGCAATTACATTAAGGAAAGGACAAAAAATGCACAATTCATAATTATATCATTGAGATCGAATATGTTTGAACTTGCGGACTATCTGGTTGGAATATATAAAACGTACAATTGTACGAAATGTGTTACAGTCGATTTGAAAAAGTATTATGAAAAAAGTGGGATTGCTCCGCCTACGCAGATTACTTCGAGAGACGTACATTCGACGCAAATGCAAAAGTTCTCGATACAAAGCCAGTACAAAGAGAACGGTGTAACGCAAACCGCCACCGCAGTACAGGCACCAGAGGAAAAACGAGAATCAAACACAGCTACCCCGTACGAGTAAGTGTAACGCTTTATTTAAACACGTTAGGAACTTCTGTAATCGCAAAAGAACAACAAATATTTCTTTTTATTAATTACAATAAAGCAAATGATAATATCTTGTGATTTCGGTAGTAGACGAATCTCTTCGACCGAAGTATTAAAACATATTATCTTTCTCGTCACATAATTTAATACATCTTTTGTCGTCTTTTAGCTTACCAGACTTAACATTGTGTGTAACGCCAGAAAAAGCGCCCCCTACAAATAGGCGTTCCAACGGAAGCTATAGCGGTACAGATGATGATAATCCTGAAAAGAAACGTTTAAGAAAGAAACGTAAAGTATAAGGTGTAAAACATGTGTCTTATAGTGTTAATATACGATTAGCAAAAATTCTTGTAATTAATGTAACTAGACCGTACATTTCTTCAGAAATAAGATAATATAAATAAAAACGAATCCATTTTTATATATAAGCCTATTGGGCTGTCCAAATAGGTCGTGCCGTTTGTCGTGAACGCAAGAATACTATTTTTGTCGAATGTATTTTATAACAATTAATCCATCAATCGAATTCCAAGGATAATTGTTGCTTAATCAATTCAACACGGTTCGCTGTTCATCGACGTGTCCACTCTTCTGGCACACACGGTTCGCGAGATGCTCGCGAACAGCAGCGTGGACGAGACATAAGAAGCGCAAAAATCATTCTTAGGCTGCTTTCTCAGCTGCACGATCTTTGCCATAGACGGCAGAAATATTTCGGTTGACCTGGGTGGACTGCTGCGGAATCATGATTGGACTCGTCGATTAAAATGACGTGTCACAGTTTTTCGACCGAACTTTCTCTATTAACAGGAAAACGCAAAACGGTTTTCGACAGCTTTGAAAGCGGAATACAAAAGCTGCAAAATGGCGTAAAATAAACAAGCAAGAAGCACACGTTGCTGCGAGAAATGTGCTGTGGAGTAGAAGCGGCATGAACTTATTGGACAATCTAATACAAATATACTTAAACTATATATATACAAATTATGTACATATTTGTACATAATTTAATGCAATTAGTTGAAATTCGTGAATGGTAAGAAAAAAGTACTATTAGAATAACTCCGTTCGCCAACCAACCATTTTTATAGACACTCGCAATTCAACTTGACCTCGTCATTCAGGAATCCACAAACATTCCACTGCATACGACAAATCACACACTCAGCTATAAGTACCCTACGATGTAACACCCAACCCACAGTAATTAAATGTATAAGCTTGGATCTGATCCTTTCTGCGCTGTTCTTCCTACAAAAATCATAAATCTATTATTTTTAATATTAATCGTACTTCGGGAAAAGAGTTTTCCCTTCAACGCTGCGGCATAGCACTACAATCTTTGGATATAACATGGCAAATATTTCTTTTTGTACTCATAGTATTCGATGCTATTATTACTAATTAAGTAGACAGAAAGATGACAATATTTTTCGTGACTTGTAACGATCGTTGCAACTTTGTACAACAAAGCACAAAAATTATTTTATAACATGATCGAGAAAACGTACTGGACATAACTGAAAGATACTGTAAATAATAATACCATTTTGATATAACTATACATATGCAAGAAAATATAATAAAGATTATTTCATTAACGTGTGTATTATTTGCTGGAAAAGAAACCTAAACAGAATGAACTCAGGAGTGTCAACAGTCAAAGTGGAGACATCACGCTGTCTAGTGAGTCCAGGTGGATTGTTGTACGATTTTGTTTCACCAAGTTACAGCAGTTCAAATATCAGCACTTTTTTCATCGAAAATTCATCGACCCACGACTTTTGCACGTCTGAGTACTTTGTCTACTTTGCGTGTTACTCTGGGCCCACACCAGTCAGAAGTGTTCGCGAGCAGAAACAGTATCGTGCCTGCACTGGAGTTGGCAACAGTTCGCCAACAAATGGGAAGTGTACAGGACCTTCGATGTACCGCTTCCCCAGCGAACACTGTGTGCCGTTCGTCAAAGTGTCCACACTGCCGACGACCATGGTTCCGCGAAATGTTGGCTACCTGCTCACGAATAGCAGTGTGAACGAGGCATTACTATTCATGCTGCTTATCTTTATCACAAGGAATACATTAATTTATATCTACGAGATCTAGTACAAAGCAATCGATGCCTCGAATGGGAATACCATTAAATGATTGAAATGTTCCATCCATCAATATTACACATACATAATAGATTCCGCAATCGTTATCAGCCGCGAAGTGTAATACAGTTGATAAAAAATCTTCCTTTTAATTCGTTCGCTGAAACACGTTGCTTCAGTTTTCTCTCGAACTTTAACGAAGCAAGCACTGGAGACTAATTGCGAAGTGGGATTCGTAAGGAAAAAGAGAGGTTGCATGTCTATGGGCGGGGAGTTGTCATATACGATATAAGTATCATCGAGTAAGAGATTAGAATTTGAACAGTCGGTGTTTGATAGTATTGGAAATTACAGCCATGAAGAACAAGGAAATTGCGAAGAACGTAGAGAACGAGCCAACGAAAATGCCAGGTAAAAATCGCTCACCCATCACCGCGAGGAACATTTCCCTCGGCAATTGTACACTAAATTCTATAACGTTCCATTCAAATCATTCGGCTGGTTCGACTGTACAAGAGGATTCGTTGGACGCGTGTAAAGTGTTTGTAATTAACGTAACATTGATCACCTTAATTGCGGATCCGATTTCATAATTATTCTTCTGGAATTATTGTAGCAGTTCATTCTTTTCATATTCATCACGAGTGACGCCTATGTACACATTACGTATTTTAGTAATGAAACAGAAATATTCGTTAGTTTATGTTTAAAAGCTACTTATCGGTTGAATTTTTTATGTTATATAAGCAATGTTTCCACATCTTTGCTTTGTAAATTTTGGCTTCATCTTTTTTGTTTATACACATATGTCACGTGTACATACATATATAACATATTTTTATCAACCGGGCTTAAATTTATTCAGCATGTTACGAAATTTTCTGCATTTGTTTACTTTTTTTGCGCGACATTCACCGCAACTGTCCAACCAAGGACGTGTAATATGTTCTTCATTTTTTATACCTTTGAATATTACTAAAAATCTATCAATTGCTTTGAGTCACTTAAAATCACTTGTTTCTTTTGCCACTAATACGTTTGCAAAAATGCAGTGCAATAACATTCACCGTCGGATCATTTGTCGTAAAACACGTTTGAGTCGATTTACCGATAATTCTACGTTACATTATAGTGTAAAACGGTTCTGTGCAATTGTAAGTGTTTATTAATCCGCTTGTCGATCTTGCTTTGAACAGCTGATTTTATCGTTCGAGTTCTTGATGTTCAAGTTAGATTAATTTAAAACGATTGAAATTAATGCGATACACTACGATTGTATCTTTTATTATTTGAATGACGGGACAATATTCCCCAGTGCTGATTAAAATAAGAGACACCTTTAATATCATCTTATCTTCGTTATTGTCTTTGGCATACTTTTCTAATTATGAGCGAGATTGATATCGTGCAATTTGAAAGGGAACTTGCAGGATACAGTAGACAGGTTTTTAATCATTTAAATCGGTAAATTTATGCGACTGAATCTTACTGTTATGTTATGCTCAGCATATGAAATTGATAAATTATTACGTTAATTACGGATACAGATTCAAGTAACGCCAGCATATGTATTGACAGACACTCTCGTATTATTTTAAACACTCGATAAAGAAGTATGTAACTCATAACATCTTAATCTGAATTTGTTTTGCGGTCAATGGAAAGTTTGTAAACTAACGGAGGAAAATTTATCGAGACTAAAACTTGCATACAAATTTTCACGTCACTTTTTCATTATGCAAGATGTACAAAAGTGTTTCAGGGATGTCAAACTAGTTTGCTAAATCTTTTTTTTTCAAACGTAAATGGATGACGAGTCAATTAGTATAATGATTTGTTTAATGCTACAAACAGGTGTAAATTATTTAATATTGTAGTAATATTTCTGCCATGCATGTATCCATTTAGTACGATAATAATTGCTGTCGTCTAAAAATAAAACCTATTTATTTTGCTTCTAAAATTACGTTGAGCTGTTAAAAAAGAAAGAATTGCGTGCACGAAATAGCTGTTGGTGATACAACCTAATTTTCTTCGTTTCATATCATTAAGTAAATGAATGTTTCAATCTTAAACTGCCTTTACAACAGCAACTAATATTTATATAATTAACAGGATTCGCAATACGTTGGGGGCTTTAATGTATTATTAATGTAATTTTGTTTTGTAATATTGCGAATTTTAATTCAGATTCAATATGACATGTAATTAAGGTATTAAACTAATTCATTGAATAGTCTTTGACACTTGCTTTGGTAAATAAAGCCACGTTTACGTAGTTGATATTATAGACTGAGCTGTTAGCGGCCGAAGTTAATTAAATTACAATCTTTAACTGAATTAAGAGAGACGCGAGTATATTTACGAGAAGGATTCCTGTGCAGAATCCTGCAATAATGCAATGTCATAAATGTATCTCCGGAAGGGCTAAGCACCGTATATTAATTTTAAAATACTCCATGTACACCAATTACAACGAAGCGTACAATAATTTCAATTAATAGAGATCGAACCCGATACGCACATATTAAGAGTATAATCGGACAGGAGACTAATCTCCTAGTACTACGTATTGAAGAATAGTTTTGTTTTTCTTTTTATAAAATATGTGATAAGCCACAGCACGAGGACATCGCATGTATTAACTCGTTCTTATGTAACATAAGCTAATGGAGTCGTCGTACAATTTTGAACACATTGTTGACGGTAAACGGAAATGGAACGGGAAACGGAATCAACACATTTTTCAAACCAATGAAAACATATTATTGAGCGAAGTTTTTGGCTAAAAATTGGTTGGTACAATTATTCACGGTGCTACTAACAGTGTTTTGTTTTGGACGTGAATTGTTGTCCCGATGACGTGATGACTTTAACACGTTGTTCACTGTGTAACAACACAGCCAACAAAGGACATGAAAAGTTCCAATCGATGTACAATACATGTCGACCCCACAGTGAACGTGTTAAATAACAATTACTAAATGAGAAAGGTTGATACAAGACTATGTCGTAAAATGCATATCAAAGCTGGCATTAACCGTTTGAGTCCCAAGCAGCGCGAGCGCGCTGTTCAGATTTTATGTCGAGAAAACCCAGCACATTTCGAGCATTGTGGACAACTGATGGTGCGTTACCGATTGTCGAAGTCGTGCGCTCAGATTTACTGACGCAAGTACATCAAACAGCTCCTTTTAATGTAAATAGCACATTTTACAATAGGTAGAATAATACTATAATATTGCATAATAATAATGCTATCGCGCCGCTTGGTATTTCTCGCCATAAAATAAAACAAGCGCTATCGCGCTTCTTGGGTCTTTTCGTACTCATTTAGACAAAGCGCGGTGGCGCTGTTTGGGATTCTTCGACAGTGTTTTTTCAATACCCCCTGGGACTCAAACGGTTAATATTTTGAAAAATAAACATGTCCACGAAAAAATTCTTATTTGAGCGACATATCACACAGTAGTTTTGATTTACACTTTTTCAGCTTGAGTAATGCTAGTTAGCTATACACTAGGATACACTAGTGGAATATGTTAGTATTACAGATTCGTTATACTTTAAAGTTTAAATGACAATTGGCAAAACATAAAATCTGTATTATAGTCCCGTACGATGAAACCCGTGTACAGATACGAAATTGTTCATACTTTTTTCGCTTGGTAATTCGAAATACATTTAAGCTTATTTGCTATACCTACGTATTGTTTACAAACATAGCTGCCCGTCTGCTAAAATGGATTGAAAGTTTGTAAGTAAGACGAGGGCGATAGTATTTTGCTAAATCAATGTCACAGGCGCGTTAAATATTATATCACTAATAATAATAAGGTATTTTATTATTTAATAGTTGTATTACAATTCAGAAAACGTGTGAAAACTGAATAACTTCGATGCACGTTTTCCGTCTTCGACGATTGAGAAATGAAAAACGCCGATACAGGATTCCCGTTGACAATGTGCTAAGATAGATTCTGAGAAATGTGTTTCTAGTTTCTACAAATTACGATGAACTTGATGACATTCACAGGTACAAAAATTTGATTGGGTGCGCAAGCGTGTGTTTGGATTTAGCTTGTGTGACGTCAATGAATTTCAGGACTATCCTGAAACTTTGCAATTCTATTAATCAGAACTTTTTCACCTTCATATTTCTCGGAGATATGAATGTTAAGTGGAAAATTAACGCAACTTGGAGAGCGTTGGAACACAATAAGTGCTCGACAATGTACACGTTGCTTTCCATTATAACTATAGTCATATTTGTAACGATATCTGCGAATGAAAAATATTAAGGAGAAATGAAATTCCATTTGTGAAAGGAAAGTTAACATTCACATCTCCCAAAAGAAATGGAGATAACAAAACTTTGATTAATAAGAATTATGTAGACGCAAATGCAGTTCAACTTTGATTTTCGCAATTCTTCGTAAAGTTCGAGGAAAGTTCAAAAAATTTAGTGGCGACGCACAGTGGTCCGAAACCGTAAAAACACGAACTAAATTCATAGCACTGTTATTTACACATTATTCATTATGAATAGAAAGATTGTAGGTAGTTCATGAGTTATAGAATATAATTGCGATAAAAGATTCTCTTATTATAATTATTTTATAATAAGGACAATAAGGACGGATACTTAGGTATATAAACTACTTTACAAAAATTCCATTACACCCCGTTCCCTCCTCACTCTGAAATTCTTGTCCTCACCACTGATATCTTCGTAAGATAAAAGTAAAGGTGTTGGCCTCTCCACTAGTTTCGCCGATGTATGTAATTGAATTGGTCACGTGTCAATACAATACAACAAGGACAGAAGCCACAACAATTTATCAGACAGATAATGATTGAGAATCTTGTTTATTATGTACAGGTACTATACAGTGTGTCATCGAACTGGTTTCACGACACGAAGAGGAACGGTTCCACGTGAAATGTGGAATAACACTCCTTCGTGTAGAACATCGCTTCGAAAGTCGTCGATTTCTGATTTGCTTTAGTAGATACATAGCACTGCAAGCTATGCAATTGATATATTAGATAACAAGTAAGGAAAAGTTAGATAAAACTGTCCTGCGCTTGGAACAATGTTCCATTATTCTAAAACTTGTTGAGAATGACTCGCATTGTTCTGCTAACACATTTGACAAGAATAATTGGATTTGTATGACAGGATTCTAAATGAAATTGGTGACTTCCATTTCTATTGCCATCACGTCGTCTTCGTAGTCAAGTTTTTTTTTCCACGATTCATCGAAATTATTACGGTATGTCCACCTTGAACGTTCAAGCAACGCTCGAATAATAAATATTTTTGTTGAATCAGTGGCATTCTATAAGGAAACGTGGTGACTTGGATACGGAAAGTTTCGAATAATGAAATACGGTTAATAAGTATAAGTCTATTCTGTGTACATTTTTGGCTCCGATAGATCTCTTACGCTTTTTTTACTTCAAGTGTCCTATTACAGATAATTTCGAGTGCAGGCTTCCGTTTCCACTGATTACAACCTTGTATCATATCGCCCTTTCTATATCACAAACGTGGAAATTTTCACATTCGGAGTTCAGAAATGAACAAAAAGTTTTAAGAAAATGTTCCACATTTTTAGCTTCAATTCGATTATATTTTACGTCCAAATGTTCATTTCTGATTAATAGAAAAAGAAAGATACATGATATGTATCGACATAAGGAGGTCGATATTCTAATCTATATTCTATATTAATCTGCGAATCTTCCAAGCTCTGTGGCATTCTCACCCTTTGATAGCATTTCAGTTATCTCCTGTCTGGTTTTAGCGGATCGTAGTTGATGTTTTCGTTTTTTAAGTCATTATGCGTACTGTGTTATCGGAGTTAGGTAATGCGGGAGCAGCTACTGCGAAATCCAACAAATTCCATTATGTACTTATTTTGAGATATGATGTAACGAGCGTTTATTATTAATACGTGAAATGCTAAGTTCGTTGGTATCGAAACAGCGTAAAGAGCCTTCCCGTTGATCGCAAACACATTTTGATAGCAAGAGGAATATGTAAACATAACAGCAGATCGGAGGATTAAACGAGATACTACTGCTTTGGATAAGAGAATATTTGGATAGAAGAGCAACAAAAGATAACAGAATATTCGGATAGGTGTTCATTCAAAAAACGTTCGACTTTACGATAAATATTATTCGATTGAACTCCAATGGATCTTTATTTACGGTGTAAAGCTAGATTTCTTGTATACAGCGAGCAGATGACAAGTATTGAACATAGAACTGCACAAGTACAAATTGTATGTGCTATCAAAGAAAAATAAAAAGAAAACTTCGATCGGCAAACGTGATATATTTAGTGTCCACTGGCGTTGGCAGGAAAATCAGTCTACTTTTCAACAATTTGTGCTTGAATGAAAAATAGTTCTTAAATAAACCACACTTTCTTTTGTTAAATATTTTTCGTTATTTGTAGTAATAACAAAGTGCGGTCGGAAATGCAAAGAAATTGCAACGACGAACACGGTGATGTACTTGATGGATTTTTGCCGTCGACTAATTCGAAAAGCAATTTCTTACGTAGGGGAAAGGTTTATCGTCCTGCCGAGTCGCGCAATCGTGTTGGTGAGAGAAGATAAAATATGTAGTTACATCGAGGTTAAATGGAGATCGTTCTAATTAGACGCAATTAGATGCAATATCTCTCTTATTACAGATAATACTTATACTTTTACTTTTCTTTGACCTTTTGTTGCTTTGTGCGCCTGAATAAATTGTTCCTGAAAAACAGAATTCTTTTTTCAGGCGGTTTGGGCGTTAGACACTTGCAGACTCTCCTACTCTTCTTGGGTATGGTTATTGGATACTGCCTTCGAGTGAGCATGTCGGAAGCTGTCGTTGTGATGTCGAAATCTAGTCACCAATCATCTAAACATGAATTCGAGGTAAGTTCCACCTGTAAGTTCCATATCATTCTTCTGCAGCTAGAATTTATTCCTTCTCTTTACGGAAATTTCTATACTTCCTGCCGGCTGGGTTTCTAATGCATTACTAAGCTGTTATTCGTTCGAACTGTACTAATGTACCGCAAAAGAAAGTGAGCATGTGAAATATGTTACAGCTGCATCTGGAAGACAAAATTAATCTTATAGTTTGATAGATTTGCAGATCTTATCACGCGTAAAACAATTAAAACTCTATTACTATAATTATATTTCGGGTTTCTAAGGAAAACATAAAGTGAATATGCATCTACGAATTTTCAAAGCAATCGAATCCAGAGATATTCGAATTCGGTTACAAGGCTGCTGAAAAATAACGCGAGGAAACTATATTTTTTATTGCATGGTGATTAAACTATCGGTATCTAATACTAACTTGTTAGTTCCTTTGCTAACAAACATAATTTTAAAATGAATATTTTGTAATAATGCATAACAATTATTAATTCATGCTAAAAAATAGCTCAAAACTATTGTTTCTGTAGCTCAATTATACCCGCAAATTTTTGTTATATTATACTGTTCAACGCGTATCTTGTTTTGTAACCTTCAATAGGCGTTTCTTGTAGATTTTAATGTACTGAATAGCAATCTGCAAACCGTTTTTCTTCAGAACGTACATACTAAAAAGAATCGTGTGGAACTGTTTTGTACTTTCACGGTAGGAGTTACACAGTCGCTCTTTGTAGAAAATGATTCTGTCGAGTTTCACGAATAAAGTGATATAAGTAGTTATCAGATTATAAACATTTGAATATGTTGAAGTAATGATCAAAGTGAAAAGGGCACCGAAAATGCGCCTATTTTGGCTGACATTTTTCAATTTACTTAGAAAACTAAGGGTCTAGGAGAAATGTTAACTATACCACGCGATAGAGGAGACCTTTCTTCGGAGGAAGGCATCAACGGAAGCTACAAAATCATTTTTGTATTCAATATACAAGCGAAATAGTTCGGTCAAACACGCGGTGCCAGCCATAAATACAATGCCCGTGGAATATTAATATCATGGTCAACAATTCACTTCCACCTAATATTTTTTAAAAATTCTGAAAAGTGTGTATCAAAGGTATATACAAATATTTGACGCAGTTCTTTTTAATCTTCAATTAGTAGCTAATATCAAAATTCAGCGCACCGTTGTTATTCAGTTATTATATAAAAATTTGTCACTTGAAGAAAATAAATACAAAATGCGATTTCAAGT
This sequence comes from Nomada ferruginata, assembly GCA_963583965.1. Lineage (NCBI taxonomy): Eukaryota > Metazoa > Arthropoda > Insecta > Hymenoptera > Apidae > Nomada > Nomada ferruginata. The sequence goes on from OY757218.1 coordinate 6,586,976, forward strand.
TGCGATCATGTGGCATTATGGGATAAGCGCATGAAAACTACAAAAATGAGTTTGGCTCGCAGTTGCGCACTTCGACCCTAGTCAAACACTACTGTAATGGACACAGAGAAAATTTTAACTTCCAACTTCGGTTTTTAAGAGATTTTATTAACACTTAGACTTGTAAGAATGATAATGAATGCGCTTGGACTTGTATGATAATAATGAGCGAGCTTGGACTTGTATGATGTGAGCTTGGACTTAGAGTATGATAATAATGAGTGAGGAGTCGGGGAACCTTGGGTTTTTAAAGGGTGTTGGAAAGGATGTAGTAGGGATGGTGAGGGCGAATTCCAAAGGACTGCGGATGGGTAGGGATTGTAGGTAGTATGACTAGTTGTTTTGGAAGCGGTGATGTGATAAGGTTCCATGATGAGTATTTGTGATGTCGGAACTTAAAAATATTTGTACGTATGAATCCTTAAGTGACTAGTAGATAATGAGTAATACAGAAGTAAAGAGATAAAGAATAATACAGAAATATATATCGTAAGACTAATATAGATATTTGGGGGCGAATACATTACACTACGTATCCACCTTGCTATTCCAAGTGAATGGCTTAAAATACAATTTTCAGGAAGATTATACTCCGTTCAATGCAATATTAGCAAGGCCTGTGTATATTATCTAAATATGTGTACGTATATCACTTTTCTGCATTTGGTTTCATGTCTTGTTCCACTATACAATAAATCGACGCACCCATTATACGTTATCGATTGTTACTGTGCTGATATCTGTTATTGGAATCTGCCGATAAAAGAATTCCAGTAATCATTGCAAGTACCAAATTTGTGTTTTCCCAAACATCAGGACTGGTGTTGACTAATAAGTATGACTAAAGCCTTGTACGATTTCCAATGATATAAAATATAAATTATGTGTTCGAAATTCTATTTGCTTTAAAATTTTAAAATGTACGCAATCTATATTAAAACACCCGATTTCCACGGTATAATTAGGCAAAAGAATTTGTGAAATTTAATCATCGCGTCCTATCCATAATTGAGCAATTGGATCTTGTATGTAGATGTTCTGATTTTTATTATTTTCATAAATAAAATTACGAGAATTCTACAATAAATAGGTGTCGTAAGCTATCACCTTTCCTGGTATACAATAGTATTGATATTTGTACATAGTTCCGCGAAGTGCGTCAGACTTGAAAGCAGGAAAATACATAGATTCATTAATAAAAAAACATATATACGTACTTATTTGCCGATACCTGTATATTACTTTCATCAGAAATGATATTGCGACATCCTTAAAGACTAACCACTTGGATGCTTTGTGTGCGCACGTTGTAATAATACATTTCTTCTTTCCTTTTTGCAAAATTGACCAACGGCTTACACGGGGTGCCCTACGAACTTTGTTACAAGGCGATATCTCCGTTACTTTTTGTGCTACGCGCAAATGTGAAAGGAACAAATTGTTTGGTCCGTTCGACACGTACTATGGTGGGAATAATTTTATTCCACGAGTTAATTTTTTTCAAGATATCAAGATTATTGTTCCATTGACATTTCCACGTAGAGTAAAAAGTAACGGGGATAATGTTTTGTTTTAACAAAGTTAGTGGAACACCCGGTATAATTTGAAAATCAACCCAGTTTACACATGACATCGATGTAAGAAAAGTTTGATATACTTGACCAAGATCATGCTTTTAGATATGTGACATTCCAAACAAAGTAGCAATTAAACAAAAAATTAAAGCCAGTTGGAGTCAAGTTGGAATTCGGTTTAGTTTTATGCATTACCAGGACTATGTGATAATTTTGAAAATAAAAGAGCATTGGACAAACTCAACGTGTGCAATACCAAATTATTTATGGACCACATAGTATTGGAATGCTCAACTAAAAGACAACTGTACAATATCGTGTTTACGTTAAGGAAAATTTAACACATAGTGTATCCATCGAGATACTCGTAAATAAACAAAATACACTGCCAGCCAATTGTACAAATATTGACTAGCTTCTTGACGATTCATTGATTCGAGATTAATATTGCAGAGACTGATCGTAATTAACTTTGCCTCGACATGTCCTTCTTGGATACGTTCTTAAATTTTCAACATAAAACCATTAATTACACATTTTTGTGTATAGCTTCAAGTGCTTAATTGTCCAAAACTTTTGGCAGGCAGTGTACATCAATCTGCACCCCAAGATAGAACGTTTATAAATGGAATTAAAGCACTAATAATTAATTTAACCAGTCGATGCAGTTCTCAAAATGTAACAAAAAAACCCTTAACCTTTGTTAGAATATTTAACAAAAATTTATTTTACTAATTTGACTATGCAGCGGTATTTTGTCGAGATTCGTAGAATTTATCAGGTAATGAGTATGCGCTACAGTAAGAGGTACAAAAAGACAACGATGCAAAATTGTATTTAGAAATACGTACAAGGGACTTATCGAGACACCAATAACTTAATGGCAGCATCAATTACGATTGCCGACGTTTTTTTTGGCATCCCGTTTACGATAATACATTAGTAAAATATTTTTTCGTTTTCCGGGAGGTTCCCTCTGTAAACGGTTGAACAGAAAGTGCTTCTTTCATTTTTTGCCATAAGTACTACACATGTGTTACATTTTTCTAACAAGAGTAGGAATTTTCGAGACACATTCAAATGTTCTTCTTATTCTAGGGGCAGCATCGATATGTATCAAATTTTATTCTGATTTGCGAAAATAGACAATCGTATGAGTTGTCAGTAATATTCTGATATACAATTTAAGTTTTGCAAGTGTGGCCAATTAATATTGTATAGAATGAAATGCATTGCTTTACAAATATATAAGTTTTTGGGGATATAGTAAGAAGGAAATATTAATACGATACGTATTTAGCGACAAAGTGAATCAGACGGACGAAAATTAGGTTTGAGTTTGGCGCGTGTTCAAATTTTGTTAAAATTAGATGAACAATGGATACAAAACGAATTGTTCTCGTACAGGAGGTAATAATTTCCAAAAGGACAGAAATGTTGTACTTGTGTGACTTCTAAAATTTCTTATCAAACGCGTCGTCATACTATCGTCTTCGAACATTACAAACTAGGACAATCGTGGATTTCCCTGATTCTCATTACGAGTACTGCTCCCCCCTCATTCCGTCTTTTCCTCTGCCCCTTGATCCATTACATTACGTTCGTTACGTAAAACAAGTTGTGGGAAATTTTGTTCCCACATATATTACATAACGCTACGAATGCATATACAAAATGAATATTCGGTCTAGTAAAAGTGAATTCGTGTTGAATAGGCCAACGTAAAGATCAAGGTCACGTTCAATATTTTAAACGAATTCTTTACTATAATTAAGACGAATTCAATGAATATCATAAACAATTACTTTTATTCAGAAAAGTATTTACAATAGTATTGCAGCGGGGAAGGTGGCATGCAACTCGCACAAGTAGTTGAATAAAATATAGATAAAATTATTTAATTTTGTAGATAACTTCTACAAATGATCAAATCCAACAATTTGTTCTACAAACACAAAATGAATCGCAAATTTTTCTGACAAACTACGTTTGTAATTATCGAATTGCTGGAGGGAAACCTCGAAATAATTCCCGAACGTAAAAGATTAATTCTTCAAATACAATTATTTCTGGAAATATTGAAATGAGATATCGTATTCTACATTTTGTATAATATCGCAAAAGAAAAAAAAGTTGATTAAAGCTTTGCTGTCTAAACGAAAGCCGCGCACTTTTAGGGGCTGTACCAAGACTACGACGGGGAAGGGTTAATAAGTGCGTGAATTCGTCTGACTTTCCTAGAGACGGTTGGTCTTTATGCTTACATTCTTATTGTTAATCAGAGTTACTAATTATTATGAATAAATGCGATACCATTTGAATGCATTGAACTCCCTTTAATGTCTTCCGCAATATTATAAAAAAGCATCATATGATACTACACTGCTCAAAGCAATCAGAGGTTCACACATTGCAAGCTTTTTCTCCGTCAACGCGCCACATTATTCTGATTCTTTCGTTTGCAGACAAAGGATGGTGTTATATGCACATATTTTTATAAACATAATACAAACAATTTCAGAAATTATGTATCGCGTTGACGTAGACAACGGCTGCAATATGTGATCCTCTAATTGTTTTGAGCAGTATATTTGAAAAACTCAAAAGGCACTGATTTTGCTGTCAAAATATATTTCGTTGCGAAATGTTCGTTAGCGTTTTATTTCGCCTACTAAATGTGGATTTTTCGTGAATATAATTTTTGTTACTACAGTATTGCAAATGAGTGAAAAATCCTCCGGGTCTTTTAAAGTGGACACCCTGTATATAGGAAATATAAATTAAATGGCATAATCTGTTGCAAATTACATATCTCGTATAGGGTTATCAATCAGATACACCAAAATTCGCCTTCTTTTATGACTACAAATATAGATTTTGTTATAGCGTGACCCAGTGTTTCCCAAGCTTTCTTGAATCGCAATCCCCTTTTGTAATATTCAAATAACTAGCGACCCCCTTCCCCCGAGATAAGGTAAATTAAATTTAGTACAGATTAGAAATGGTAAAAGTTTATTGTATTTCTTTCCTTTCATTTATAATGAGTATTATACCATAAATAGGATATGACAATGTAACCATATTATTATAGAATAAATAAGTGCTAAACATCTTTAATTGACAGTAATCTCGTAGACCCTTTTAAATAGCATTCCGTGACCCACAGGTTGGGTACCAGTGGTATAATCTAACAATAACTGGAAGATGCAATCACCTGTCTGAATGAGTAATAACGAATTATTGTAAGATTTATTTAAATTTTTATATATTATTATAGTTTTGCATAGTGGGCCATATTTTCTTATTTCCTCAGTTCTTTCTCTTTCCCATATTTCTTCCTTTTTCAGCCTTCCTATCACTACTATTTTATCCTCTTTACCGACTATGTACTCTGATCTACGTCACTCTCGATATCTATTTCTTCTTCCCAAAATTTGTCAAGGCTTCCTTTTAACCTTTTTTCTTTCACGCGCAGCCCTCTAGCTAGTGTACTTCTCTTTCTTTCCTTTTTATTATTCCCTTCCAAAAATTTATCAACTCTGTTCATTTTATTCTCTATTACTTTCCCTGACACTCCTCGTAAGCATTTTGTCTTCTAACATCTCCTCCGCTCTTTGTTTTTCCTTGTTTTCTGTCTTTCCATCATCATTCCGTCGTTTCCCTCCTCCCCCTCTACTTCTAGTGCCCCCTCAGCCGTGCCGACTCTGTTCTCCAATATCTTGATTCTCTCTAGTAGCTGCTTTCTTTCCTCTCCCCATTGTTGCTCTATTTCTTTGTATTCTTGAATTAACTCTTCTTTATATAGATTCATATTCTCGTTCATTTCCTTTATTTGTTCCATTATTTGTTCAACGTAGTTGAGCATGCTTTTGTTTTCGCACTCGCATTTATCCACTTCCTTTTCCCTTCTTTCATTCCCTATTATTGTTTCCGTTTCCTCTCTTTCCCCCATTGAGGAATCTTGAATTGGCTGTAGCTTTTCATTTTTTTCAGGCACCTTTTCCAATCTCGTCGTTCCTTCTCCGCTTTCATCTCCTACTTTTCCCTCTTTGTTCGGCTTATTCATACCTGGATCTCCTAACCTCTTTTGTTCGCTGACCACGTGCGAAATAACCCAAGCAGTTAGCCACTTTTTATTTTACCTTCTTGCTATTCTCTTTTTATTCTTGAAAGCCTTCTCTCCTTTAGCTGTTTTATTTATCTTGCCAGATTTTACCAATTCTTGATCTTTTCTCTCTATTAAATCTTGCAATCATAGTTGCACCTCATTTCGATACAAGCTCACTCCACGACACACCAATTTATTAATCTATTTCGTATAGTGTTTTTACGTTCGGTGTAGAAATACTACAATAAACTATTTGTTATTAAGAAGTGTTTCAATCAGGTGCTATTAGGAAATGAGCGAATGAGAAACAGAAATACTGTAAAGCCTCGATATAAATACGAGTAATACATACATATGTAGCTATACATGCATGAACGTGTAAGTGAACCCTTGGAACCGAACTGTCACCTATATTTCATATCGTATAGTTTCTACATTATTTTGTGTGCCAGCAAAGTCGAATGTTGTAAAGGACCACGAGTAAAAAAATTTGAGCGACTAAGGCGAAACAAAAACTAACATATTGGCGAGACAATGCTAATGCAATGGTAGTGAAACTATCTTCATGTTTCTGTGTTATGAAACTTTTACCTAGAGATTCTTGACGTTTCTCTAACTAAAATAACATTAAACACGATATAATTTGGATTATATTTTCGGCACATAGAACATTGTGCTTCACTTATTAAATAATGTAAACGTGAACCAAATTATATCGTGCTTGGTGTCATTTTAATTCGAGAAATGTCACAAATAATTTGGTAAGAATTTTATAAGAAAAGAATGACAAATGACAATAACTAATTATTATTCCCACTATATTGTACAAATACTTTTTGCATTATTTTCCGCAAATGTGTACTACAGTAGAACCTCGATAACTCTAAAACCTCTATAAGGCGATAATTTTCTTAATTCCCTTCCGCTCCGCTGCAAAAACCTCTACAAGTCGAAATAAAACTTACTTTAACTCGAATTATTTACCACATGTCCAGATGAATTATGTTACCTCTGTAACTCGAATTTAGAATAGTCAAACCTCTACTACTCGAAGTTTACCTCTATAAGTCGAACTTCTATCGCTGCTGCCTCTGCCACTCGAAGTTTATAACTTTGTGTCAGAAATCATTCTATTGTTTCCTTCATTTCAACCGTTAGGATTGTTACAAAACATAAAATGACCACGTGCATATCCATGGAAGCTAATCGTTTTTCGTCAATTTTCATAGATAAACAATGTGTTAATACATTAACTCATAGCAACATTACTGACTTTTTGAATAATAAGAAATCGGTCCATATACAGGGTGGCCCAAATCCCAGGGAACATCGGGAAATGGGGGGTAACTGGGGTGATTCTGAACAACTTTTTCCTAAACCGAAATGTTGTTTGAAGCTTGGTTTTTGAGTTATTAACCAAAAACAGTCTACGGGCGCTCTAATTGGTCAGTGTTTTTCGTTAATAACTAACAAACAAAGCTTCAAACAACATTTCGGTCAAGGAAAAGGTTTCGGTCCACCCTGCATGTATGTATAGTGACTTTCGTCTTCTGATTACGTTTATATATGTATACAATAAAAATGTAATTTGCCCTCCTTTCCGTCCTCGCAAGTCGGAAAGTTAACCGTCATACAAAGCCTCTATAAGTCGAACTTTCGCGTGTTAATCCTCTCATACACGAACACTCGATAACACGAAACCTCTATAACTCGAAGTCTTTTTCTCTTCCCTTGAGATTTGTGTTATCGAGGTTCGACTATATATTCCTTTTTCTTTTTTACAAGTTTATGAAAGTTTCTTAAAATTCAGGTACGATAAATTCAGGTTCTTGTCAATAAGGTTTCTGGAAAAAGATGCTAAGTATGTAAAACACGTTTGCAATGGATTTCGCTATCGAATTCATGTTGAACTTTGACCGCTTGACATAATATTATTGATATTGACCGTGGCCATCATCTTGAACACAAAATATGACTAATTGTAAGGAACTTGTATCCGTTTGATTGTTTAGAGTAGCGCGTGCGAATAAAATTGTTATGCACTGTATGTACTTAAATACGCAACGCATAATTATATCCTACTGTGTGCATACTGTATATGTTCTTATCCTAGCGTGGCTGTTTTTGTTTAACGTAAGAAGAAACATAGTGCAGGCGGACGTATCAGGTAGAGCTGCCTTGCACTGTGTTTACATATACTGTATGTACGTAGAGTGACCTCTAATTCTATCTACTGGAAATATGTATCTGCTGTTTCAAACAGTAGAAAACAGGTGGAACTTGAGAGTTCATATACAAGGTGTTCCAGCTCAGGTTGTAGAACCGAGCAGGAAGTGATTGTACAAACAAAAATAAGTCGAAAAAAAGGATACATTTTTTCGTTCGAGGTCTCGTTTACGAAAATTTGTCGAGTGCACATGCATTTATAGACTCAACGCTTTCAGTGTGAATATTGATCGGACAAGGCTTGACTTGTATTAACACGTTAGGATTTAATTTATTTCAATCGTTGAAATTTCATGGTAAGGTATCAAAACTCTAATGAAGTGCTTACAAAGATGCACAGCACATGCACTTGTCGAATTTTCGAACGCAATTTTCGAAAAACGGAGCCTCTGTCACGTGGAAAGTCTTCACGAGTTTTTTTGTTAAGAAATAGGGAATAGAGTCACGTAGATTCTGATTTAACCCTTTCACCGTTAATAAAGACTTCCGCGATTTAAAATGAGATATACTAGTGTGGTCCGGAGACTTACGACAAATGGTAAGTTCCGCTTAACGGCTTAACACATTGTTGACCGGTCACGAGTTAACTCGTGTTTTCATGGCCGAACGTTGCTGACCGGCCACGAGTAAACTCGTGATATACATATAGTATATGTATATGTACATATAATAGCCGGTGACATGAGATAAATTTTCAGTAAAATTGCTGGTAAACAATGTGTTAAGATGTAGGTATTCTCAATAATATAATAATGAAATATATGTAATACGAGTACGAGCCTCCGCAGAGACAACGATATAGGCACAAATAAAACGAACTTCCAAGTATAAGCTTGAGTCTCTCTGGCTTTTGACGAAATACGATCATTTATATGAGAGTTTTAACTGTAAAGAGTATTAATCTTTAATAGTTTTAAGTTCAATATTTATTAATGTATTTAGCGTTTTTAGGCTATTGGCATGATGGATATTAAAAGTAAATGTATAGTAATATGTTTTTATTGCAATAATATTATGATAGAAATTACCTTGTTATCTTCTCTATTTTAGATTTAAACGAAGTAAAAAAAAGATAATAGGTACTCTCTGCTAACAATATTACAAACTGTTATTAGACGCAATTGTGGCGTCTTGAAATATCATACCGCCATTTCCGTATTACATATTTCAGTTTATTTCTTAGACGGCTCACATTTCTTACCTTTTATTGCCAGTAACTGCAAACTATCATATTTATTCTTCCTTGCCGTTTAATACTCAAAAGTAATACGTGAGTTCCAGACGAACGAAAGGATTTATAACAAAAACAATTTGCTGTATAATTAATTTGGATAAGCACAATGTTAATGTTAAATAATACATGCTTCGAGGGGGATATTAGGTTGGGACACAAATTTTGCTTTCGCCGCAAAAGAAAATTCAGAAATATTTTTTCAGATTCTGTGAATGTCTTTAACTGAATATTTGAAATGCTTTACATTGAACCTTTTGGAACAGAGAAAATTAATGTTGAACTTCGAATGTCAGAATTCTAAATATTGCAATTGTACGAAATAAATCTTTGTGTTATTTATGCACGGTCGACTGTCGTATTGGTAAGAATTGAAATAAACGAACGAGTTGCTGGAGATGATTGAGAGGTCTTTAATTATTCAACAAATCATGCACGATTAATCATACTAATTACCAACAGTGGCTCAGTGATACCGATGCTATGCATCATTATTTTTTTATCTTAAGCCACCAACACTTTTTTATATAACATAACTGTCGTGTATAATGATATTTAAATATCTAAGAGCAGAATTTCTAAACATTAGACAAACAGACAAACCCGAGAGGCTCTGTATCCTAACCTATGAATTCAAAAGTCTAATATGTACCGTCAATTCAAAATTACAATTGTTAGGATTCCGATCACGACTTACGACTCCATTAGATAACACTGTTCAACACGGGTCTGATTTTGTAACCTTCAATATGCGTTTCTTATAGATTTTAATGTGCTGAATACGAATCTGCAATCCGTTTTTCTCCAGAACGTACCATTTTTGAAAAAATCAATTTTGAAAAAAATCGCAAATTTTCAACTTTGGAAGTGTTTTGTACTTTTGCGGTAATAGTTATTCAGATGCGCTGGGTGCCAAATGATTCTTTGAAGTTTCACGAATAAAATGGTATATGTTGTTATTAGACTATAAACATTTGAATGTGTTTAAATAATGATCAAAGTGAAAGGGACACCGAAAATATACCCATTTTGGCTGATATCTTTCAGTTTATTTCAAAAACTAAGGCGGCGACAGTTGTGCTCTATGACGGCGGCTCCCCGCTCATCGCTCAGCGTAGCGGAATCACTAAACGCGCAGTCTTCTGCTGAGTGTCACTGTTGCCGTCGCGTGTTTTACCAAACTATTTCGCTTGTATATCGAATACAAAAATGATTTTGTAACTTCCGTTGATGCTTTCCTTTGCAGAAAGGTCTGCTCTGTCGCGTGGAATAGTTAGATTTTCTCCTGGGCCCTTAGTTTTTGAAATAAACTGAAAGATATCAGCCAAAATGGGTATATTTTCGGTGTCCCTTTCACTATATGTTAGTCTAATAACAACATATACCATTTTATTCGTGAAACTTCAAAGAATCATTTGGCACCAAGCGCATCTGAATAACTATTACCGCAAAAGTACAAAACACTTCCAAAGTTGAAAATTTGCGATTTTTTTCAAAAATGGTACGTTCTGGAGAAAAACGGATTGCAGATTCGTATTCAGCAAATTAAAGTCTATATAAAACGCATATTGAAGGTTACAAAATCAAAAAAAAGTTGAAATTTGTCGAACAGTGTAATGGGTAGTTTTATGTTGGAGACTAAGTCAACGTTTTGGAGAAATTAATATAAACTAAAAGTAATTGGCTCTTGGTACTCGAAAGGCGACTCACACTCTCCACTTGGATTAACACAAAAACACGAATCACAACTGAGAAACGACTATAACGTTTCTACGAGCAGATATCTTTGACTCTTATATTTTAGATGTTCAGCCTATGTGCAATTTGCAGTACAGCAGGGTCTGTAATGTTATTATTTTGAATTTAGTCTATTGCGATTTACCTCTTTTTTATTCCAGAATAAAAGACCTTCAACTGGAAACATTTAGAACGCAGTTGAACTTGTTTTTGGGATCTTATTAATCGCCTTTGGCAATATATAATATAACATTGTTTATAATATTTATCTTCAAAAGAAATTTCCTGTATTTTATTGCGTCGGTGTGCAGTGGTTGATTGGTCGAGGCAATCACAAGACATAAACGTAAAGTTTTTTTGGACCTACCATAGAGGCCAAATGTTCAACACAAAAGTATTTATATTGTTTCTACATTGGGAAAATGTTTTTTGGTATACAAAAATTGGAGATCCGCATGTTCAGTAATTTTAGAAATAAAAATTCATTTGTCAGAGCACCAGAAATGATCGACTTGACGTGAAATTATCCACACCATGCAACATATTTATTATTTGTAGGTAATATTTAGCTTGCACCCTCTAGAAACGAATTCATCAGTGCTTCAGATCCAAGAAATTTGGACTTATAATTAGTCTCGTGACAAGAACGGACAAGTCGATCTTTGAATTTTTAGCTACAGTAATAACCCACACAGATACGCTCAAAATGTACCAACTAAAAAGAGAGTCGAAATTAGAACAGTGAGAAAGAGACTCGATCTTTTTGTACGAGGGGAAGAAAGACGAAAAGAATATATCATCGAAAAGAAAATCAAAAGTTACTTTACAAAAATTGCCGTGCTTCGTTTGTTTACCTGCATTCTCAAAACCTACATTTTACACGTGCATACGTATGCAACTTTCGACAGATAAAACTTATCGGCGCCGACAACCGCTGATGAAACGTGGCCTGAGGCGACCAATGCATTTGGTTCCCAAGAATAGAATAAGCTTTTTCTCTACAAATATATTTGGTGTCTATCAATAATACGCAGGTACCGGGTCGTTGGCATCTAACATCCTGTGGGGCTGGGGTGTACCAGAAATAAGTATCCAATCGTTTACATCTCGTGTGGAAACTACAATTTTTCAAAAACTCCTGCTTCGTTAGCGACATAACTCGGGACCACGAGAAGCTGTGCCTTTATAAATTTTGTATTTAATGCTATGAATAAACTCATGTTAATTATGTAGTGAGTTTAATTTGATCTTTCTGGCAGGTAAAACGTTTTATGGTGAATATACTTAGTCTTTAGGACTCTGTTACGAACTGCTAAAAAGTAACGTTCTACTTGACAGTAACCCAACACTAATTCAGAAAACGTGTAGCTAGAGTCGAGAAATTTGACCGTCTTAAAATAGAGATTATGCTTCAATTTCTATTGCGCTTACTGTTTCGCTATTATACTGGTGTGTATGAAATGAGTGATTTTTTAAGCGTGTGAAGTCTTTTTACTTGGTTAAGCATTTGGAACCTCATACGAGATTTATTTTATGAAATCTTCGTGAAGTCGAAACTTAGTAATTAAATATTATACGTAGATTTGAAGCTTGAAACTATTGTATCGTAGAATGGCAGATTTATGATGCACCGTGGATAAAATTCAAATTCTATAGCTTTTCCGATACGAGGTCAACGATTATAATTTATAGCACAGCCAAAGTTGCACACAATGCAAATGCAACTTTCAGAAAAAGCACAGCAAGTGGACGAACAATTTAACCACTTGTTTGTGAAATTATATTAGATAGTAATGAAAGTGTAGTAAAAAGTGCTTTCGAAGAAATCCTCGCATAGAATATTCCAAGTATAGACCTAAAGATATAAATAATTTTGTCCTTCGATGGTAAGGGTGTATTGAATTCGATGGATAATTAATAATTACTATTTTTCACAAGACTACTGGCATTGATTATTATTTAGTCAGAATTCAGAAATTTCATCTGCGTTAACGTAATGTTTTATTTAATACAACATACAGGGTGGACTACCTAATGTGACCACCACAATGATTTTCATTTCGTTAAATAAAAAAGATGCTTGATCTTACTGTTAGCACGTTCAATTTGCCTCGATACCTGTTAGTCGATAAGCAAAGAAACGTATGGGGTTATACAAAAAAAAAGTGGAAGGGAACCTTGACCACTCAATCAGTATCATAAAAAAACGAAATTTTTTTTCTTCGATGAAACGATAGTTTAATATCTTATTAATATAATCCCAAAGTTTTATAGCGAAATTCGAGCTCTATTCGGTGCTACAGCTGATAAACGTCACTGATGTCCGCTGGGCACCCGGCAGCCTTCGAAACTTTAAACGCGTTTTCCCGAAACCTGTACTTTTCAAATTGGCGGAAAAGATAACTCAAAAACTATTTAATGTTTATTATTTATTATACTATTACCTTCTATTTGAACTAAAATCATATTGAAAATCGTTCAAGAGTACTTTTTTATTGCAAAATTACTGCGGAAAATTTCACATATTTGGTTTTTAGCCTGCCATTTCTGTAATTTTTGGATTTCGTACAATGTTTTAGTTCAAATAGAAACTACAAGTATTAACTACTAAAAAAATTATTTTCATATAAATCGGATGAACGATGCGGTCGCTAGAGTTCCCGCCGTTTTGGAACACACGCCGTGACCTGCCCGGAAAAATGGCCCGAAACTACGCCATTTTTAAACTTTTTCTAGAAACAACAATATTTTGGTGACACTTAAATATATAATAACTAAGCCTTTAAGTTACAAAAAGATTGAACAATTGGTATTCTGTAAAAAAAACTTTAAAAATCTGCTAAATTTCATGGTTCTAATTGAGTGTCCCCCCTTAAGGGTGGAAATCAGTGTGACGATTTGAACATACCCAAATATTTAACCGACACTCAAGCCTAACCCTTCAATAGCTGGCCATTTTGCAACAAATCATTTCTTCCATAAATCTCTACGTTCAACTGAAGTTATCGTATCAAACTTTAAGATAACCCTTTTATTCAGAGCTTCCATTGGCACGTTAGACTGCCGTCCGTTTTAATTTTAATTTTTAGTGACCGCTCGCGTCATCAGTTATTGTGACGACAAAGGTGAATGTTTTGAAACAAAATTTTGGAAAAACTTCTTTGAATATATGTTCATTCTTGTCTCAATATAGAAATGACGAGAGGTGTTATTTGTTGAATGGAAAGGTCTCAGAAGTAACCTTTTTCCCTAGCCGTTACACTACTTTCCCGCCTTAAAAAAAGAAAATGCCATCGCCTCGAAAATCATTGCGGTGCTCACGTTACGTGGTCCGCTCTGTACTATTACGTTGATTATATTCACTGCGATTAATAGATCCAAACATATTTTTGCTGTTGTAATTAGGTGTACGATTGGAGTACAACGGAGAAGTCGACGATTCTGAGTTCCTTCTTCTGGGGCTACACGGTAATGCAGATACCAAGCGGTTATATAGCAGGAGTTTGGAGCGGCCAAAAGTTACTCAGCATTGGAATACTAATTTGCGGAATCCTGAACGTACTTACACCGACTGCTGCTCATTATGGGGGCTTCATCGCTGTTTGCGCTTGTAGGGTAGGCATGGGTCTCTGTCAGAGTTGCCTATTACCGTGCACTCATACCCTCCTTTCTAAGTGGGCACCCCCATCTGAACGAGCTCGACTTGGTGAGGATTGTTATAAACCGCATAAAACTATTCTCCTTTAACACTAGACCTGCCAAGCCGGTGGAAATTACAGTTTTCAGATGTCTTGTTTTAAAATTATGGCAAATTATGGAAGACGGTTGCGTTAGTAACATCTGGATAGGCAGCATTCAATGTATTAGTATCTCAAAATTTTTCATTATCACGTTCCGTGCCAGACTGATTACTTTCTTTGACTTAAGCGGTCTCCCTAGTGTAACTGCTTAAAATTACAGCTTAGGCTACGTTTACGGTGGACATATTCTGACGAATACGCATCCACCGTAAACGTAGCCTTACTCTCGGAATTTATTTTTAAGATATTATTTCGTTTATCTACTTAAGACTTTTCTCATTTCTTGTACTACATTTGAGGAATATCACCTATTTTTTTGATGTAAAAATTCGAATTTTTTAAACAGTTATAACATATTCGAAAGGCTTTTTCAAAAATCTTCAGTGTTGGCTGCCATCATATCAGCTATCCAAGTTGTCTAAAATCAACAAAGCAGAGAGAGTCTTAATCTGTATGAGTGTGGTTATAACCGATACTAGCGTGATAGAAAAATATTTAAAAATAACAAAATGGCGGTATCTCTAAGCAAATCGTCTAGTTTTGCTCATAAAATTGCTTCATTATTGCGTTATAAACTGCTAATTTTGCAAGATATCGGCTTGATTCTAGTACGGGCTAGAACGACACGTCTGCTGAATATATTACCAAAGTTTCAAGACAGTTGGTCGATTTGTTTTTGAGTTATCGTGGCAGCTATTTTATAAAATGTCATTTAGAGAAAAATGCGTTTAAAATTTTACATACTGATAGAAGATAGGTGAAATTATACCTGCGAATTATACCTTCTCTTGATAATAATGATTTTTGCAATCCAATGAATATTACAACGCATATATGCGATAAACAAAATCGTTGGTCTTGACAGCGTGGGGCGCATAGGACCCACGTGGCACGGAGCTTTTTAAATCTCGGAAACTCATAAATACCTTCGGTCAAAATTTTGTACCTATTTGGGCTCTGTCCACTTCTCAAAATTTCATGCCGATCTGGTGCTTTTTGCGAACATTAACAGAAATTACTAACATCGTATAGGCATTATTGCAGGAATGCATAAGGCCGTTAATAAGGTAGAAGAACAGTTATAAATATATCCCTATTTATTTTGCATTCGACAATCTTTTGTTTTCATAATCTGTCTAACGCAGTGTTTCCGAACGTGGGGTCCACGCCCCACAGGGGGGCTATAAATAAATACTAATAATTAAAATAATATAGTAAAATCTTTTATTAGAATTATTTCATACTTGAATTTCAGTTCTCCATTATATGTTTTGAAAATTTACTTACCGTGTTTCCTCAATAATTTCCTAGTGATTTCTTCTTGAAACCTATCATTTAAGTTTCTTCAGTGAACAATTAAATTTTTGAATATTAAGAATTATGTATATGTTACCCATGGGGCATAAGAATTATAGAAAGGCTTAGGTAGAGAATGGCACAAAAAAGGTTGTCAAAGACTGGTCTAACGTAAACCCAAATACATATGTCAAAATATGACTAATCATTGAACAATAACAATCGCTAACTTTTATATTGCACATTGCATAAATCGCTCATGCAAGCTATTTTTTAACGAGCTAATTTTCACGCCGATGTTTCTATATTTCCTCCTAGTTACATTCCTGTGACTCGAACTAAAAAATAGTATTTACTTCGGCGCTTTTCATTAGGGCCTGGCCCGGTGAAAATTCAAATGATGGATCTATGTGACTTTTATTTGCGGCAGAATTCACCCTTACCTACTTTTCTTGTACTCATTTCATTGGAATATTACAATAGGTACTTACTGTTAGTTTGCAAGGGAATTAATGCATAAACCATATGGCTAGAGCATTTTGATCATTTTTCTAGTTTGAAAAGTTTTCAGTTTACAAAACTGTAAAAGAAGCAAAATGTGCTGCAAATATATTTTCCACGCGTTTTCATATATGTGTTATACAGCTGGAAAATTCATATAGCGTACATATGCTGACATGAAACAGTTTTTGAAACATGATGGCCTTTGTGTGACTTTATAACATCAAATTGTATGTATGGTTTCAGGCAGAAGTAACAAATTAGTAATCGTCACGAACTTAATGTTTTGCTGCTTTTTATAAAAGAAAAATATGGTATGTATGTGTATGTTACTGGTTATGTGCAAAGTTCGGTCAACTATGCAAAAAGGAAGTGCTCGGCATTGAATCACTTCATAAATAATGGCGCTCCTTTAGATGAAACATATACTGAAAAGATAATATAATGTTTTTAATGTTATGTGGTGAAATTGACAAAAAATTTGCAATTCTATATAATACAATAATCAAAATTGTCACTTATAAATTTTCAAATCTATTTTTCACATTTTCTGGGTTTTACAATTACCCTATTGCACCTTTCATAAATATTGTAAAGGAGAGCACATTTCCCAGTATAGATGTATGTGCTGAATAAATAGAACATTGATGCTCAATTAACGCAACTCAAAAACGTCATTACTTATGGGTTGATCTGATATTTTGCCTAGACAGTGTTAGGTTTGGTTTTTTTGAATTTCTTAATAAATTGTCAATAATTCGAATGGGAGACTGACTCTAACCAATATAACAACACTTTTTCCAAAGTTCTGTTAGCAATGCTTACATTGCTTAGAAAATGCAAAATCATTTTCTTTATGTGAAGATTGAGAGGATTTTATATATTGCCTGGACTTATACGTACACACCTAAGCTAAATTTAATATACAACACAACTTTTTACTTTGCTTTTGTTTCTCAGTTCGTTGCTAAAAAAAATAGGTACTTAAAGCTTGTATAATCTATTATACATATAGTCTTGGTAACTCTTCATTGTTTTCGGACCAACATTCATTAGCCAAAGTACATAACAGCGTACACTTTAAAGTCACCCTGTATGTGCGTAATCTTTTGAAGAACTACAGCAAGGTCACAAAGTTTATTAAGCGTCAAAATTCATGTGTATATGTTCTAAACACTGAACAAGTGAATTAACAGAAACATGGAAAGATAAGAGCCTGAAACCTCAATCGCAAGCCTGCAATGTACATACGCGAATGATGCCTCAAGCTACTTTATCTTTCTTTCATTCCTCATCGGAACGCGTAGAATGTTGTGCTCGACCTTGACGATGAGTGTCATAGTATCAATCGGCGCCGTCACTTACTTAGGCTTTAGCCCCGTTTCAAAGAGACACTATGCGCTGACACTTCATGTGGCGCAGCCCAGAGGTACATTACCACTTATGGCACACGTCTGGTCTACACCTAAAAGTAGTAACACATTATCTCTAGGTGGGCTACTATGCCGATGTATGTGTGTATATTACATATACAGGGGATGGACAAAATAATATGAACACCTGACGTGTTCAGGACGTGTTTTATGCACTCAATTCAAGTATATTTATTTATTAATAAGGTGTTGGGCCACGATTTGCTGTTAGAACAGCTGCAATTCTTCGTGGAATACAAACTGTAACTGTAACTGTGCAATACATACGCGTCGCATTATTTACACGGAAGCAGTGTTGCCAACATGCAACAAGATGTACTATATTGCATGGCGTTCATATTATTTTGTCCATCCCCTGTATGTATGCATTGGTTTAAATGAAAGCTCTTTCCTGAGACACGCGAGTGGCGGCACAAAGTGCGCCGTCTAAAACGGGCCTTAGTTCCATTCTCACCATATTTGCATCGACCATGTATATTGGGTGAGTGCAATGGTTCTGCCGGTTTCTGGATTCCGTAATACCCTCCGTAACAATAACTTTATTTTCTGCAAATCAATTATTCTGGTTACAAAGTTGATTTTCTGCTTCGGTACTAAATAAACAAATGACGAATATACATATACCGACGTACACGAGAATAAACAAGAATAGTAAGAACAGTTGTTATGGATTTATTACTTAAAATCAACAGAACTTTCACTTTTATCTAATATACAGGGAGAATCACGTAAGGTGTTAGAGATTGATTTTAGAACTTTGCTGGTTTATTGCCCCTTGTATTCAAGTAGCAATAATTGTAGGCTGAACCCCCAGCTGGCGAAATTCAGTGAACGCCCCCAATTTTTTTATTTTTAACTGGAACATTGTTCTTATTTTGGATAATGAAAGAGATGCAGCAAAGTGCACTTTAAATGAAATACTCAGAGATGGACGTAGAATACATTAAATTTATTGTTATGATCTTTAAAAGTTGGTTCATTCATTTATCCAAATCCAATTTATCTAAATACTTCATGTATATTCAGAAAAGCGGTGACTCCTGGTTGAAAAAAATTGCGTCACTAGTGTTGTGTCTGTCATTCTCAATCTTATTTAAAGTAATTTTTATTATACATTTGTTTTATTATACAAAAGAAAACCAAACTATTTCAGATAAAAATTTTCAGTATTGCAAACAAAAAATAGAAAGATATAAAACTACAGGAAAATAAAAAAATGAATGTGCCATTTTATTTCAGGAATGAGGGGCTTCAATAGTTGGGGGTTTAATTGTGGGTCATCTTCACCATAATACAAGGGAAGATGGAGCAGTCCAATTCAAAAAAATTGAAAGCTTTTTTTAATAAATCCGGAGATTACACTTTATATGACTCGCCCTGTATATACGTGTACAGCCAGTCTCATAAGTATTCGTGCCCTCACTGTCAATGAAAGCAAGTAATGCATTTGTGGTTTACCAATAAATGTTATCCTATAAAATGAAGATATATAAAGTCCATTTGAACAAAACTTTAGCAAAATTGAGTAACTAGTAACAAAAATATATAAATTTTAACCTGCGTTCAGGTACTTAATTTCAACAAGTTTCTGGTACCGAGAGACAGCGAGAGTACGAATACTTATGGGGCTGACTGTACATATACGTCAAAGTAAAGGTCCTCATGCACGTCATTCAGATTTATCAACCGGGTCATGTAACAGGATCGTTGGCGATTGCAACGCACATATTTGATTATAACTTGCAGTGTGCTCATAGTAGGAGCAGTAAAAAGGATTAGCAACCTTGAGTAGTCAAAACTCGCGACCTTTGCCTTACTACGCGCCGCAAATGTGTAATGTATTGCACCTATTTGAAATTCGTATTTTGACCTCTTTTTGTACTTTGATAGAATGCTTATTCATGTGGCGATTAAATTACATTCATTTCGCATATATTCTTCAAATATAACTGTTACGCTTATTTTGAAGAGATAAATTGAAAATATTTTCCTTTCAAGCTATTAATTGAAAAAAATTTGCAAACGTACTTATCGTATAATCAACTTTTATGGCCTAATCTAAGTCACTGAATTTCGATTACAATGAAGTATATGTATATTTATTTTTCAGAGTAGCTTAAGTTACTCTGATAAAGTGAAATTTAAATAATTCCAAAGGTGCACTTCTATTAAAAGGTAACTGTTTTGTTACGAATGACGATATTACTGATAAAGAAACGGCAGTTAGCTTGTAATACCGTTTTAGTTAATTGATGATAAAGAAGGAGATATTGCGAGGTAATTAATTATGTAAAGGTATATGAAAAATTGTTCTGAAAAGAAACCTATTACAGTTCTAGCAAGTGGTACAATTACCTGTACAATTAACAGATACACTATCACAACTGCTAATTTGAAGTCTATCTTGTTCAATTAATATATGTTTATAACGACGATAATGGACACCTATGAATATTTGACTATTTTCAAATATTGACAAATGTTGTCAAATATTAGCGATAATTAATTGTTAATCGACTACCAATATTTGCAACGATGACTTGCTTTCATGTTAAATATCCTTTTTCATTTCCCAATGCTGAAGATCGCTCTAATTTGTATTATGGCTTGTTATGCACTCAATTCAAGTATATTTAAGTCGAAGTTAAATTATAATTTTATTGAAACCAATATTTATAACTGACAAAATTAAGCAACTTTATTTATTTTAGGAACATTTGCCTACGCTGGAGCACAATTCGGTACCGTGATTTGCTTTCCAATTTCCGGAGTGCTAGCAGCGTCAAGCGTTGGCTGGCCATCCCTATTCTACTTGTTTGGCGCCTTGGCAATCGTTTGGGGAGTTGTATTTTTCTTTTTTGGTTCGGATAGTCCCTCCAAGGACCCAAGAATATCCGAAACGGAAAGGGACTATATATTGGACAGCTTTAAAATTGCCGAGAAGAATGAAAATACGGACGACAGTGTGGTAAGAGACTTTTCTTCTACTATATCGTCACCCCCAATAGTTTAGTATTTCAGTGTTAAACCTGAGTAGGCACACTTCGTTTCTTCCTTACATGAAAAATCAGTTTGACGTTATTTATTTTCGCCACAACATTAAAATGCTTACCGTGGATGCTTCCCTTTTTGGCTGGAACATTTGGGAAAAACATTTCTTAACAGTGGTATAGAGTACGACAAAAAAAAGTCACGAGCATAGACGAGTAATTTTGGAATCAGAATATTAGTGCAAGAGCCTTGCGTTAGATTTTCCACATGAATGGACTTTCCTCTCATATTTCTAGATGCCATTCTAGAAATACATTTCTACATATATTAAACATTGCATTCTGATATCAATAATACGCAATAGCAGCACTGTCAGTGCAACACCCAGTCAATGACATGACAAATGGAAACCGTGACCCAAATTTTATCTATTGGGTTTACTTTTTTATTATTTATATTCACTTGTTTTATAGTTACAAAATAAAAGTCGTTTTTTACTGACATTCGATGACACTACTTACTTTATATCATTTATACGTTGAATGACTCAGTTACATCGATTTGTATGCAAAAAGTGGTTGTATCCTTTCGTTAAAGTTGGCAATCGTGCTTGCGATGATTGGGTATTAAAGCAACGTCAAATTATGCAAGACCTTCGTCTGCATCTTTTTTATTTTATTTCTATTATTGGTTTTTTCTTAATTTTACCCAGTTATAAACACACGAGAATAGCTTGCAATCAAATTGGCACGAGGAAGTAACTCAGGTTTCAAATAATAAGAGAAAGTATTCTTGCGTGAAAAGAAAATATATACATACATTTAGAAATTGTTTTCAGTTGTTCATGTGTGAAATCGATGTATTTATTCTCATGTTATTTACACTTTTTGTATTGTACCTATAATATTATGCTCAATGCGATTCCAAAAATGATATTACTGACTAGTAATCTTCTATGCCAAATATTATCTGTTATTCTTACTATACAATTTTTTAAATATTGTTTATTTCTTAATAACATTATTGGAAGAGCACGTGGCCTCCATAGGAAAATGCTTTGCACGTCCCCAAATAACTTTCTAGAAGATAAAAGTTGTTGCGGTATTCGATAACTATGTAGGAGGGAAAAGTGGAAGAGAAATAATTATCTTCTGTTAATTACAGTGTATCTATCGTCCGCACTGATATTACAAGTCCCAAACAACATATAACACATTATTCTCGCGTTTCAGCCATTGAAAACACCATGGAAAGCTATTTTCACTTCGGTACCGATGTGGGCGCTCATAATAGTGCATTGTGGGCAAAACTGGGGCTACTGGACTCTTATCACAGAACTACCGACTTACATGGATGCAGTCTTGCGATTTAATTTTGAGCAGGTGAGTCAATATTTGTACCTTCAACTGGTTACTAGAAATTGTACGCGTATTTAAAGCTTTGAACAGCGTAATCAGTACCATTAATGAAACGTATGATTCGTGAACGTAAGGCAACGCTATATCATTGAAACACTCTGTCAACGGTGAACGATTTCTATAACAATCCAATTCTTTTCTATGGAAACTATATTTCGTAACTAACTACGCTTGTTACAAACGGCCCACCCTTAATCTCGTAAGTTCTTGTCTATGAGCAAGTGAGTTGGAATATTGTTTTGCTACTTTCTTTAACTAATTTGGTCATTCAAATTAATGGAAACTTTTCGAGCACACACATATATATGGCATTTAAATAGAGTTTGGTTAATGTAAGAAAATTTGTATTGACAAGGTCTGTGACTTTCATACAAAAATCTCAGCCGATTGATTCATTTTTAAATCATATTTTGCTTAATGTAAGGTCACTTGTTTGAATTGCAAAGATTTGCGATTTCCTTACCCTATTGTAGCTTTTAATAGCTAAATTGTATAGAGCTTCCACTTTAAGATCAAAACTTTGCACAATATTACAATTATTAATATGAAAGTGATTATTACATGGAAATATATTAAAACTACATAAGGGAAACGATAGAAGAATCATGAAGCTTTGACAGATATTAAAATTAAAAAGATATTGTTTTCAATTGGTAAATATAATTTGGTTTAATTTTTTGTTCTCATTTGATGTTTAAACAAAATGTTGTTTGTTTGATTCAATAATCCTCAAAATAATCTAACCAAAAATATTTCATTAAACATTAGACAAAATCTGTATGTGGTTTTAGTCTGATAGGTATCACAGCAGTCTTGTGAGAACGATATTGGGCAAACATTCAACTGGTCGTTTAACAAATTATGTCAAAGCAAATAGATTTGAATGTACAAAGCTTGAGTAGTCTGAAAGAATTGAAAATAAAATACTTGAAGAAAGGGACGGAAAATTTTAGACTTAACTTGCCATCATTTTAAGCAAGAATAATTACGTAGAAGGGTCTCTGCAATATTAACTCAATAGTTCGGTGTCATCGATAAACAGACGAGCTGAAGAAATTGATAGCTCAGGAGAAATGATTAAGTACATTTTTTTCAAATATTGAAATGCTTGATTGAAAACTGTATAGACTTTGAACAATACAATCATGATTACGATACAATTCAAGAAAAAAACCATAACTTTATCTGTTTCTAAAGTTTAACATAAAATGTGCAAAAGTGTCGACAGTCACGTGTAGTTAAGACGGTTAATCAAACTTTCGGCCGATTAAATAGTTAGTTAAACTTAAGTACATACACATTATTGCATATCAACATATTTTTTAAGATTTTATTGTACAATTTATGAACATCCACCGACCCTTCCATATTGTTCGCGGTTTCGATTATCCGAAAACTCAGGCCATGTCATCTCTACTGTAATTTTCGAATGCGAAAAAAGACAAAAGTTGCATCGAAAAAATAGGGACGCGTTCCGTAATTTTCTAAAATCGCATAAAACCAAAGCAACGAGTTAAAGTAAACCTAAAATCGTATAAAAACGGTTTTCAAAAATTGAGAAAAATACGAATGCCTAAAAGGCACCTCCAAAGATCTGAAAGAAATTGATATAAAACTTAAACCAAGTTTGTTGTAAAACTTTATTCATTTAATTTTTTTGAGAGTAGCGATTCTGTTTACATATTTTCGTCAGAATTACCGTCGCTTACTGACCGTTTTTGCCAATATGTATGTATGTACAATGGGAAGACCCCGAATTTGCATGAAATACGCGTCGCACTTTAGAAACCGCGTTAAAAAATCTACTCAACTGTATACCTATTGTTAATAAAATCGACACCCCGGATAATCGAGTTCACGGATAATCGTGACCCGGTCAATCGGGACTCTACCGTATTACCAAAGCCTGTTTGTCTATTTCCGTTCAGGTGCACCCTTACAAACGAGGCTCTCAGATATTTCTGTCTTTTCAGAACGGCATGATGTCAGCTCTCCCTTACTTGGTCATGTGGATTTTAAGCTTTCCAGTGTGTTGGTTGGCCGACTACGCTTTAAAAAAAGGCGTTACAAGAGCGGTGACTAGAAAGGTTTGCAATACTATTGCACACTGGGGGCCAGCGGTGGCATTAATTTGCCTTGCTGCAATGTCTGTACACGATCCCACCCTTACAGTGGTCATTCTTGTTATAGCTGTAGGGCTAAATGCCGGATCTTTATGCGGATTTCAAATCAATCATATCGATCTGAGCCCAAATTTCGCTGGCACGATGATGTCTATCACGAACTGCATTGCGTCTGTAATTGCAATAATTGCGCCGCTGATATGCAGCGTGATCGTGCAGGAGCAGGTATTGTATTCAGGATTATTAGGTTGCCCGGGAATGTATTGCGGTTTTTAATATATTGGCGTTTATCCGTCATCGGGATTCTCTCTACTTCGAATTTTTCTCCGGGAAGTGGAAGGTTTCTTCGTTACGAATGTTCGAAGACCGGTCTCCCGGTCCTTATCGCCGATATAAAATCGTTGAAACGAATTTTGCACTTTGCGTTCGGCAATTGTATGTTTATCACACGCGTGATTAATATTCCTTTTGCGCTGCTCTTTGAATTTGCTTCCTTTCTATTGTTTCTTATTGTTGGACAAACTGTTCCTATAACAAGTGAATGTTAATAGAAAACAAGCAAAAATGTCTACCCTTTAAACTTGTACATGGTCTGATAAACAGAAATTCCAAATTTGTTGTTCACGAAGCTTTAAATATTAGATTACTGGAAACCGCAATTTATTTCGGGTGGCCCTAACAATTACACGCTGATCGCACTTTCGTGCTGATGATTAATATATTAATGTTTCGTTTCAGACGGATGTCGCGCAATGGAACACGGTGTTCTACTTGTCAGCTGCAATTTACATTGTAGGAAATTTAGTTTTCATTATTTTCGGCAAAGCTGAGGTTCAACCGTGGAACTATCCTGTAAAGGCAAACGTTGAGGAACAAAGTAGGAAAGACTTTGCAATGGCATGAACATTGCGAAACGTGTGCTCTATATTTTGTTAGAGTTCCAAACGTTACGCACAACGAATGGTAACGAATTCCTACGAAGGAGTTAGAATAGGGAACTAATAATGCGCTTCAGAAACAGTATATAACCCCGTAAGAAAACGGGGGGCAATATGCGGAACGTATGTATTAATTTGCGATATGACAGCAAACTGCAAAATCAGTAGCAAAGGAGGCTAAGAATAACGTAGAAAGGCTGCGCTTAACAGAAACAGATAATTTACCTCGACGAAAGGAGTTTCAGCTCCAGATTCATAAGGTATACGATTTCTTGCATTAAATAGTGCACTAGAATATTCTAGTCGCAATAAATGTCCAAGTTGTTATCCAATAATTTCTGAACTCAATTTGGGAGTTTGAAATTAAAAGGAATTACGTAAATTTCGCATACCTGAGGAATACGTGTATGTAAAAAATGTAACAGCAACTGCAATGGAACAATGTGTGTACGTTTAAAAATCAGTGGAGGATATTTGCAGAATCATTAGATGTATCATATTAACGCTTATGTCGATAACCGGGTACCCACCTGAATACATTTTGTGAAAATTTTGTCCCTTTAGTGGTCGTTACTCAATAACAGGGGCACTCTGGGGCCCACTTGTAGAAATATGATGTATATCATCTGTTATTGAGTAAATAAAAGTATTTACACTACTATATAATTGCCCAGATGACTAAATGAATGAAAAGCAATGTTTAAACAATAGTTCCACGGCCGGTACGCACTTGGTAGTACTACCTTGTACTCGGTAGTCCCTTGACCGGTGCCTAAGGGACTACCCCATAAAACAAAATTAAGGAAATTTATTTTAAATACAAAAAGTCAACCAAGCGCTTTGACGATAAAATTTTAAATAGTTCGAAAGATGGAGTAAACCGATTTGGCTAATGTGCGGCTCATGTAACGTTTAGAGAAGCGTTTCGAACGCCACCGAAGCCCACATTCTCCCTTATTGACATAAGGGTTAACAGAGTTATTCAATTTAAAATTCCTTAACAAAAATTGTGTTACAGTTTTTGTCTTTTACAAATACATACATAGTTTAGATAAGAATTACTTCTATATTTATTTTGCGTCTGCAACATTTCGTTTCCACTACGTTAAATTCTGTTTCTGTGACGATGAATTGGACAGCACTTTGCAGTGGCTTAGATAGTTCGTTGGCTTTCCTAAATTTTTATAGAAATATTGTATGATAAATTATATTATCATTAATAATATAATATTCAAAGCACCTGTGGCATTGATTTTGGAAAATACCTTCGTGTTACTTACGAACTTTTAATCCGTTTTAGAATATGTACAACTGTATTTCTAAGTAATAAGCGTAGCCAATAAGTTTAAAGGCGCGTAGAATTAACGAACAGAAAAAAGTATGAACAGTTTTGTATCGGTAAACGCGTGATATCGATATATGTATGTACAGGGTGTCTCTTAACTATGGGTCTTCCCGGAAATGGGGGGTAGCTGGGTTGATTCTGAACAACTTTTTCTTTGACCAAAATGTGGTTTGCAGCTTCATTTTTGAGTTATTAATGAAAAACACTGGCCAATCAGGGCGCCCGTAGATCGCGCGCTCAAGCGCGTGGCTCTCAAACGCGCTCGGTCGTGGCGTGAGCCAACGCATTTCTTCGTGACCACAACCGAGTGCGGTTGAGAGCCACGCGCTCGAGCGCTCTGATTGGCCAGTGTTTTTTACCAGGCTTATATTAGCTCGCAACGATCTTGTATGCGTCAAATCTTGTAATTGAATTTTAAACCACTTCTCATAGTCCAATCTTGTTGAAATTTTGTATACGCACTTGCTTTCGATGACAATACTTGATGCCATACTCGGGGGGCCAAAAATGACAATAATAAACAAAACAATAAAAATGCCAAAGCTGTAACGGCACTGCTCGTTGAGCGACACTGCTTTTTCCAAACAAACGCACATCGCTACGCCGCTGCCGATCAGTATAATGAATCAGTGCTCGGGTATATCGGTGAGCTAATACTAATTCAACGACGAATCTTTGCTATTTCTCATCCTCTCCTTATGAAACTTTTACATAGCATAGCTGACATTTTTCTGATTACAATGACACCAAACACGATATAATTTGGATCATATTCAAATTATTTAATAAGAGGTGTATAATCCATTGTGAACAGTAAATATATTTGGGCCATATATGGTCCAAATTATATCTTGTTTGGTGTTATTTTAATTATAAAATTATCTAATCACGACACAATATTGTCCCTGTTACAAAACATCTTGGTGAAGTGGTAATTACAATCGATTACAAGATATGTGAAGACTGAAAAGTACAAAATAAAATATATAAAAAAACTTTTTAAAAACCACGCTTATATTAAAATGCACTAAAAAGGAGAAAATAATAAAATAATTTCATATGAATTTAAATAAAATAATGACATTAGTGACTATAAACAAAAGCGTGGTGTATTAAACTATATTGACGTAATCTTCGTGGGCACTCCACGCTTTTGTTTATAGTCACTAATGTCATTATTTTATTTAAATTCATATTAAATTATTTTATTATTTTCTCCTTTTTAGTGCATTTTAATATAAGCGTGGTTTTTAAAAAGTTTTTTTATATATTTTATTCATTAATAACTCAAAACTGAAGCTGCAAAGCACATTTTGGTCAAGGAAAAAGTTGTTCAGAATCACCCCAGCTATCCCCCATTTCTGGGAAGACCCACAGTGTATATACACGACTATAATATTACTTTTCCGTTTTGCCAGTTGCCATTTGAAGTATAACAAATTAGTAATATTAATACGTCCCACTAGTGTATGTGTAAAAGTAGAAATTTTATTGTAGCTAAAATTATTCAAACTGAAGAAGTTTCATTGAAGAATGATATGTACTAGTCAAACAAGATTTTTTCGTAGACATGTTCATTTTTCAATAATGCTAATCTGTATTGAAATTTACAGGGCATGTTTGCTTTGTGTACATTTTACAAACCACTCGTGTATCAACCTTTCTGATTTAGTACTTATTATTTAACACGATGATTGATGTTCCTGTTGTCCCGCAGTTAACGTGTTAAAAATGGTCAGTATCCAGTAAATCCTCTTCTTGGGTTGGTGTCAACATTTGACACTTATGCAATGCAATCGTGCCCCTTATGTCAATACCATAAATGCCCGTGTAAAGAGCAATCAGATAATTCTAGGCATGCATATTTTTGAAAGTCTATTGCAAACATCTGCATTCCGTCGGATTTAAATTGAATTGGAAAATAATTCTTCATTGAAAAACAATGTTTCATATTCTTTACTCAAAAAACTTAAACCTTTTACATTCATGCTTTTGACATAAGATGGATTATCAATTGTAAGAACTCGAGGCTCACGGCGTTAAACTTGAATGACTCTTCATACTTATACCGATTGTCGAAATCTGCGAAGCTAACTAATGTAAAGAGAAATTTTGTGAAACTTCACTACTGCGCATTTAGCGACGAAATTGACTGAAATTGAAAACAAAAAAATATTTGAGATCGCATAAGTAGTGCTGCTTTCATTAAACTTGATTATCAATCATTTCTACTGCCTGTCCACTTCACTTTACTCCTGACTGTATATTCATTAGAATACTTACTATCAATGGACAGGCAAGACTTTCCCTAATGGAAATCGTTCGATTATTCATTATGTCAGTTGAGACAGTGCTATGACGAGAATGCGAATTTTTGTCCGCAGTTTTCATCAGTTTCTACTAGATTCTAGTGGCACTGAAGTGGTGTGCGTACTGGTTTTTTGTCGGGAAAATAACATTATTAATATTAATGTAATTTTGTCACGGAAAACTATAAACAATAGACGGTTTACGATTCCAAGCAGAACTCACTGTGGCGCCATTTCGCTATTCCGTATTATAAGTGTATGTCCACATATAATTTGCAGAAAAAACACGCGGGACAAGTATTCGTTTAAATATGTATACGAACCATAATACTATAATTCACATGTATCAGAATTTTTTAGAACAGGTTTCCGTTACATTGACCAAAAGTTTGTGAGAAATTTTGTTCGTAGAGGTACCGAGCGCAACTCGAAGCGTAATCATACGTACACAGGTTTTTCCGATAACACGCAGGTAAAATATGAACTCTGATAGTTCGATAAGTGTTAACGTAGATTACATCTACAGGAGCGACGTACACAGAGTTTATCTCACTTGCAACGTCATCGATAAGAACTCTCTTATGATAACAATGGTTGCCAGTGTCATTATAAATTGCAAAAGAACACAAATAAGTGCCGCTCCTGAATTTTTGTTATTATTAATGTTTATGCGGAGCACCCGGTGTGTACTTACTTCAGCACATTTAACAATAGAAACTGAATACATATACATATTTCATAAAGTGCGAATACATTTGCCTTTTACTGTATGCCATAGTTTGAGAAGGATATATTTTTTAAGGGGGAATAAATGTGGTAATTGGATTTTCGTTAAATCGGCTGAGAATAAATTTTGTGCACAATATTTTAATTTGCCGACATTAAACGTTTTACCACAGTCGCATCTCGCATACCTCGTGTTCGCTTAATAATCAAATTATGCAGGAATTTGTACGTATCAGTGTTCTCATCGTGGACTGATAATTTATTTATGCCTGCAGTGTTCTACCTCTGCTTGTGTACATATGTATATATTATTTATATACGAGTTCCGATTGAAGGTGTGAGAGATAAAAACGTAGGGGAGATACGAGAAAAACGCATCAAGGCAATTATGTAACAAGGATACGTAATTGCTTTCGGAATACAGAAATCGATGTGCAATAGTCAGTTATTATATATTTTATGCAAATCTACGTTAAACGAAAAAACCACGAGCGATGGACAGTTTGATCCATGGTATCTTAGTTCGTCGAAAAAATTGCATGTGCTTCTCCTTACTTTTATATGTCATGGGAATGAAATAAACGATGAGATGTATATCAGGGCTACTACTGGATGAAAAATGATAGAATTTAATGGTAAATTACAGAAGAGCGGTGATTAAATCTTCAAGGTGTACTTGCACGTGGCGAATGTGTGGCGATTCCTTGGTTTTGCTCGTTGCTGATAGAATGTATTGGTACACTTTATATTCGCTATACACTTGTTGCGCGCTGAAACCTGGTGCAATTTATAATAATTTATATTTTACATGAATGTGCATGTACAATTAGTATTTATAAGTCAAAACATAAATGTACATCATAAATTACACAATTGTTACATAGTTGACTGCGTTTGTTTTTTTGCAAGTGACATAATTCCGTCTTGAATGAAGCAGCGATCCTTAATAGTGTTATAAAACTTTATGTTTATTCATATAGGTAGCATTCAAGCGTGTACATGTAATAATGTTCGTTACATGTACACTTTGCATAGAATTCTGTATATATTACAATGATCAATACTATTAGGTTGTGTAATAACTTCCCGCATTTTTTGTACTTTATTTTTTTCCCGCAATTTTGTGTTTTGTTAGGTAAAGTGTATATGTATATGCATTTGCAAGTCTTTTTCTTGCTCTACAAACCTATCTGCTTCAATTGTTCGAATTTATTAATTTCAATCAAATTTCAGGTTTTTGAAATGGAAGTTCTAGGCGGTAAAAAAATTCTTTTTCGACATCTGCACTATTTCGTGGTCATAAAAACTACGGAAGCAGCTTGAGACATTTGTGATGTGTATGGAGTAGATGCTATAGCTCCGAGGAACGCTCAGGATTGATTTGTCAAGTTCAAAAATCTTTCTTAAAAATTTAATTACATTAAAATTAATAAATTCGAAAAATTGAAGCAGATAGGTTTGTAGGGCAAGAAAAAGACTTGCGAATGAATATACATACTTTGCCTAACAAAACACAAAATTGCGGGGAAAAATAAAATACAAAAGACGCGGGAATTTATTACACAACCTAATATTATAATAGTCCAATTACTATGTATTATAATTTTTATTGCAGTATTATAATAGTCCAATAATATCCACTAAATATTTTTCTGGTAATACTTAAAAAAAATGCGATAAAGGTTCATCTAATATAAAAACTCTATTTTTGACTGTTTACCATTATCCTTAACGTATTCAATGCGTAGTTTTCAATCGTATATTCGTAATAGCATTGCAGTTCGATTGAACTAGTTTGCATTTATTTAGTCTCTTTCACAATTTGCTTTATTAAATATTTAATCTACATTAGCGATGTTTGCAAAACGTTGCACCCCCTTTAAACATATTTTTCCGTCCATTTCCAACGAATACCGTCCCGATTTCCCATGAATCCCCATTTAATAATAACCATAATTATCATTTAGTTTAACATTTACAAATGGTTACATGAATGGTTCGTTGTGCTTTATTGAAAATAATCTTTAGTATGATACGCAAACTAATTATAGGAATAAAGATAAAACATTAACGAGCTTAGAGCAACTATAGATAGGGGGAGGAACAATTAAGAATGGAAATTACTTTGAAGAACTGATTTATAAACAAACTTCCGACAATCTTGAAAGTTGAAACTCCAATTGTCAGCAAGTGAAGTTCAGTTACAATTGAAAAATGCTTCTCTCGTCAAGGGTAAGGGTATAAGTGTAAGTCGGATTTTCATGCAAACACATATTTTCATACGCTATCACTATTTTACATATTGCATATGTTTTGCATATTTTTATCAGGCGGCATATGCACATGTACTCGCACGTACGTTAAATGCTTTCATTTAACTCCACAAATGCGGAGAAATTATTTGATTAAAATCAGTAATTAAAATAAAATTGTTAAATTTTCATTACACCGGTTCAGATAACGCTGAACATTTTTTTTCATATTTTGCGTGCACAATAACCCGCAGTCTGGTAACGACTATCTCGAGCCGAAAATCGTTAAGAAACTTACGCGCGGCCAATTTATTTCAATACTATTATCTAGTCAAATTTCATAAAACATTGCAAAGCGTTTTTGCAATCTTTTAATCGAAACCGGCATATCGGCTTTCGCATCAGTAGATTTCGTCCCGCCAGTAATGATTGATCACCCTTGTATCAAAAATTGTTCCGATTTCCATCTAACTAATTGGAAGACGTAACCGCGTTAATGTCAACACGTGCAATCTGTAACTAAAGCACTATCTTCCTTCCTTCTTTCCTGTGCATCTCGTTGCAGACAGTCTATTTGAAACGCAAGCAGCAACACCGTCTGTCCGTTTATAGTTCCCGTAAAGTAACATATGTACGTAACTTTATGTAATAATACTTAGGAATATAGTTGCTCCATTCCGTAGCAGTACGCGTGTGTTTTCCAATGAAAGATAAAGAAGAAAAGTGGTAATGTACTGTGATGTGTACGCATGCAGAGCGTGCAAGTTGAAGAACAAAGAGTGGGAGAAACCCTTTTCGGTGATGGACTATAAAACCACGATCACACGATTGATGGATCGTAGTGTCTTTTTTGCGATTTACTTAGGAAGTCGACCCTACCCGGCAAATTCTGTGCACGTTCGTGTAATCTTTTAAATATGACACACGGCCATGCAGCGAAACGGGTTTCCATTATCTCCATCTCGGGGCGGATGCGGATACCGGCAACTATACCAAAAGGTATTTATCCTCAGCCGTGTCAGAGCACAATTTCGGTCGGCCTCCTTTGGCATTCGTTCAATCGCGTCGCGAGCGCTGTTGACCTGCTTGTAAATCTTGCAAACGACATCTGGACGTTTTTCTAGACGATTGTTAAGTAAACGTCAACACAGACGACACAATTTATTTCTCCGATCGGCGCTCGACGACACTATATTGCTCGTACGCAGGGCCACTAGCGCGTTCTACACGTGCTGCCGCCAGTGCGCCACCTCTCTCTTCGGATTTCGATAACGTTGCGTCAGAAAAATACGGCAGAAATGCGTCCATTAAATAACGAAGCTGATCATTCAACGAGATAAACGCCAATCTGATTTTGATTTAGTCACATTGATCGAAGATAAGTTTTATTTGTCGTGTCTAGCGCAAAGATTAGCGACGCTTGTCCTCGTTTAAAATCTTGCATCTCACGTGCTCGGATTCTCCCACTCGTGCAATCAGTTTTCAATATCGATCGAGATATTTACACTCTTCGATTTATTTACTTCTACCCGTCGAATTACGCGGCGCTTCGACGTTCTCGTTCTAAAATAAGTATTTTTCTGCACGGATTTTAATTTCCCCCCGGTTCACTCGAATCGTTTGCCACGCAGAGCCGATTAAACGTCGACGACGCTGAATTTTGCGTGTCGCTCGGACCAAGTAATTTAAATCTGCGTTTTCGATACTTCACTGTTGCTCGTCGTTTGTCCATCGTCCACGTTATACTTCATATCCTATTTTCAGCATGCATATTCACCGCTCACCGAAGTTACTTAACAACATCCGATAATCATCAAACAGTGAAGACTCTTCGGGCCACGATGTGTTTCTCTGTAACGTGTGCAGCATAGGCAAACGTCGCCAAGCACATTGAATTCCAAAGCGTGACGCCAACAGCGCTCGTCAATGTCAGATTTCTCGCGATGTCCTAGAAATGTGAAATGAACGAATTGCTCGTCCGCATTCCCGGCATCGCTCGATCGCGATACGCGAGAAATATCGAATGCATCAGCCTGTGTCAAGTGGACCGATAAGTCTCCGTGCTAAACATATCCCCAAAGTGTATCGTCTCGTTGCACGATAACGCGTTATCGAGCAGATACAAGTATCGCTTGCCGCGAATAGAAGCGATTGTCGCGTGGAAACTGCATGTTGTCTGTAGTATCATAATGGAGTACGCAGATTTGGTATAATTTTTTTGAACAAATCTTATTGTTAGTTAGTTAGCGAAGGATATACATTGTATTGCGCTTGGGGAACGATTCAACGCGGAAGTCAGTTTTATGGATATAGTTCCGTTTAGCTATCTAATTTAATTCGTGTTTTGTACTCTACCATACTCGAACCCTAACAGTTACTTTATAGACTTATGCGAGATGTGCGTTATATCTTCAGATAACAAATGTTGAGTCAAAATAGTGTAATTTTATTAACAAGAAAGGTAACAGCAATTAGGGGCAATGGAATACGGTATCATTTATGAAAAAAGAGTTTGGAAAGTTAAAGTTGAACATCTGAAGAAACATCTGATTTTAGGTCGGTCCTGTGATTGAAAATCTTTTCTTTGTTAAATATTAACGCGCACGTGTAATGAGAAGCACGCATAAATTAAATAGTACATATTAAATACTTTATTGCATGTTTAAAACGTACCCGCGTGTTATCCGTGGATCTCAAACTCGTTTCGTTCTTCTGTTTGCAAAAGTATTTGTTGGTTTTTATTTTAAAATGATTATAAATTGATCTTAATGTCGTAGCGTTGATAAAATTCGGGAAAAGAAATCTGCAATTGGATGATTTTCTTCCATGCACATATCCAAAAGTTCAAATGTTATCCTGATAAACGTACTAAGCAAATCACTGTTTTAACATGCCATATTTGTTCAATTTTGCACACACCAATTGAACACAAACATTAAGAAAAATCATTCCGATTCAACAATACGTAAATCAGATTCCATGATAATGTGTAATTTGAAATGTTCCAATTGAATTAAGGAGAGAACGAAGTCCGGCATGGTAGAACAAATTTCAGTGATTAAATGTTATATTTCTGGTATATTAACACTAGAATCATACATGTAACTGTATTTATGAAAGTAAGTGATACAAGGAAAAACATGCATGTTCCATTTTTCTATTTACAATTAGCCCCAAACAAAAGTAAGGGCAATATCGTACATAAATAGAACAAAAACAAAGAAATATAAAGAACCAATGGAGGCATCATACCTTTTTCACGGAGAAAACAGAAAGATAGCAGGAAGGAATGTAAGAAATTACAGCCGAGTCACTTTGACCCCTTTGGCGGTTCTACTATTAATTTAGAACAATTCATATCAGATCAACAATTTATTTTTCCTTGATAACATCGAGTAGCGAAATACAAATAAACCACAGTACAAGTGGAGTATCTCGTTCCATAGCATAGTTTTTGCCTTAGAAATTCGAATGCTACAACTGTCCTTGAGCGGAACAGTTATTTTACGCGTTCTCCACTGTGAGATCGAAGTTAAAAATGTTGATTATATCACAGACAGTAGAACCAGCAAAAATAATACAGTGAAAGAATTTTCACGGTTCTAGAAGAAACGGAAGAAAGACTAGTTTTCTGAAACAAAGTAGTGCATTTACAATTAGCATTACATGTTGCACTGGCAGTTTTTGTTAGTAAAAGTTTGATATCATAGATCAGTAGAAGGTGGGGAAATTAGACAAAAATTGTTCTTCAATTTTGATCAGATATCAAATCGATGGAAAATCCATTATCCTTGATATCCTGTTTCATGCTTTTGTACTTCCTTTTTCTTGCATGTAGTACATCCATCTCGAGATTGCGTTTATGTAGTATGCTTTCTTTAAGTTTGTCTATACACAGAGTGTTTCAAATATATTGATACACGCTTATTATAAGATACAAAGTAACCTTGGTTTTACACGTATATGTGGGGAAGGTGATCTGACCTTTTTTGTCAAAATTCTATACTTGTTTATGTTTACGAGAATTTGTGAATCAGAACAAAATATGGAATATATAAGAATAAGTTGTAATAATATTTCAACATATTGTTAGCAGGAAAGTTTCGTAAATCTGATGTTGTTTAACTATAATTATAACAGCTTCATATTTCATCAATAAGGGCTTCATACTTGAAAGTTGATTTCAAGTCGAAAAGAAAAATACAGATTGTGTAGTACATATTGAAAAATTAGAATACAAACAGGACAGGGTAATAAAATCTCCACAATTTTCATTTCTATATGTATTTTGCATAAACGTTTTGAAGCTGACACTTGGAAAAGTTGGGTAGATAATTTCATGAACACAGTAAATATTCACAGTTTAAATTGTACACCGTTCTAGAAAGCTCGACGAAATCGTGCAGTAAATATTTTATAGACGTATGCGCGTGGTACTAGTTGTCAGATTTTTCAAATCCATGGTTATTCCCTCATGAAAAAATTTGCTAAGGTCCGTAGAGACTTTTGAATTGGCTAAATTTTAGATCAAAAGTATTTTCACTGTTGCATAATGTAAAAAAAATCTTTAAATATCTTTAAGTCATGTGAAAGTTGAGGCTTGGTGCTTCAAGATGAGTCCAGGTGGATTGTTGCAGTGTAGAACCTCCCATATCCAAACTAATAGGGAGACAGAAGCGTTCGGATGACAGAACAATCACTTTCCTGATACCAAATTTCATTTATTTAAATAAAAATCAAGGAACTTTACAATTTCTCTAGTATTTCTAAATTCAAACATAGCTGCGAAACGTTGCTCGGAAAGTAGAATATTCTGATATTAGGATATTCGGATACGCAGTTTAAATATTGACAATCTTTCATCGGAAATTCAGTGATCCTTTAATTTTGCACGCTAGTGTATTTTAAAGTATATGTTCACCACGTGGCGTAGTGTGTGCAAGTGATGACTCACAGTAACTCACAATTTCTTCAGATGGGTGATATATGCATATTTATTCGTTCGCAAAATATAATCTGGTTTTCTACACAACGAGACAGGGAGAGGTTTCCATTAAGTGAAATAAATATCGGAAAGGAAATACATTTTAAAGTGACAAAGGATAAGGGGACAATCATTATTTAGAAAACTTGAAAACAGGTGGACAAATCTGACAGTCACCAATCTACCTATCAGTCGAAGAAAACTGAAAAATTTGAAAACCAGAAGTTTCTTTTAATATCCTCAAGATTATCTAGGAATCTTTGTAAACATTTTCTTAAGATTGCAAACATCTATGGAAAGTGTCTACAAAACATTATACATTAACACTATTTCCACCACGATTTTGTGTATACCGATTTCGACCAAAAGGTGTCTTTCGACACCTTTGCGTTTGTATGCAAATAATTGATAAAACTGTCGGGATTTCAAATTATTAGTTAAATATACATAATTTGAGCAATATATTTATTGATACATTGATGCATATTTATGAGAGATTATTTAATTAGGTTGTAAATTGTAGAATTAGTCACTGCAATGATCCACACTAAAATGCAACATGGCGGAAACCAAGCGGATATCAAAGTTATGCAGCAACACCTGTATTTTCCGTTACAACAGAAATCGGGATTCTCTAAACTGATTATAATCGATATGATGCAGTAAAAGGGCGTTGATATTAATATGTAAAATGGTTTAAAATTAGAATTTGATATGAAATCCTTAAGGTGTCAAAGGACACCTCGTGGTAGAAATAGGTATACCATGTGCATATTTTTAGATCCAGGATGAGCTGGAGGAAAATTATATCGCTGAATTAATATAACAGCTATTGTACTAAAAGTCATCGAATTAGTTGTGGACAAATGATCAAATCTATAACGATAAAATTGGAAAAGTGTCTTTTAACACCTCTAGGTAGAAATAGTGTCAAGAAAGAAAAACTGGGTGTCCCAATTTTAATTAGGCCTTATGTCGGAAACATAAAGCTTCCCACTTGCAGTACAATCCTTTTACAAATTGTAATATTCCTTTCGGAAGTAAATTGAACTGTCATATGTGGACATTAAATTGGGAGAGAAGGTGCAAAGTAATCAAGCTCCAAACGGCCATTCTAAGGAGACGAATAATGAGAGTCGTTAGTTAGGTTTAACATAAATATGAATCAGCCCCATAAATTTTCAATGATATTAAATCTCGCAGCAACGGTGGCCAATATAACGGCTGCCGCCAGGAAAAGTCCTTGAACGCATCCTGCAATGTGATATTGATGGGTTTACTTGTTGGAAAATCCAGTCCTGACCTTTCATTATTCTATCATTATTGGGTTTTTACAATTCAAGTAGGTTTTTCTTTATACCCGCCGCAATTCCACGCAGACTTGGAATGGATTGCGGTAGAATGATTCGACGAGCATTTTTTCTTGGCCATCGACCGTAAGCAACCTAGGGATGTGCATATAATAATTTCTATTATTAATATAACGCGATGCCTTGTTTGAAATAATGCCAATGGAAAACATTATTTGAGTCGAGAGTGTAAATATTATATTATATTATGATGAGGCAAAGATTTTCCACGGGGCCATATTCCTCAAGATCTCTGGGTCATCGATATTTTTTCAAACATGACTGCATATTTTTATTATCGTCGCGTGATAAAGCTAAGGTCACGGCAAAATTTAGAAATGTTCGGGAATACGTGTAGAATAAATAACGAAACACCTACGTCAGAGAAGGATTATATCCTTTATACCAACTTTGATACACTTCTCCTGACGACAAATGAAGCATGGTTTGGTTTTCCTTGTAGTTTGCATGGTTGCCTAAGGGGCTCCGTGTATAATAAAGTTTATGGAAAGCCGTCTACAAACGACCCTCTTATTGTTAGTTGGCTGATGAATGAAGTCCCTTCTCTTAGTATTGTAAATGTTGGACTTTTATGTAATATCTTATACAGCCGTTTTACTCCTATTTTTTATTAACATAAAAGAAACTATGCAGAAGTTAATTTGATAAATAAAAGAGGTATTCTTAATACTTACTGTTTCTACAATAAATTCATTGTTCATCACTTTGGGCCTGCGCCACTTATTAATCGAGTGGCTCAAATAGTGATCCTTGGTAGCAAAAGGGTTAAAAATTCTTGGGGGGGTTATACTTCAGTGCCATCGTAGTGGATCAACATCGGTTCACAAAATTTTCCACATTTCTGGCAACTTTAAGAATACAGTAACACGATTCTGAAGGGGCGTGTAAAAAAGACTGGAAAATTTATTTACGCGTTTTACACAAAAAGGTCTTGATTGACTTGAGGCTGCTCTTGCATTCCATGGTGCAAAAATTACAGCTGCCCAGCATCGGAGATTGAATTGTTTAGGTTTAGATTGTTAATGGATTCTGCATTAATTTTGTGCCATTATTCATAGCGACTTCATATGGAGTATGGCATTCTTCACTCATTTTTGTTGCCCTTTGCCCTTTGAACTTTCCGTTAATCTTGTCAATAGGTCAAGATCTGCCCCCTAGCAGGTTCGCAATTCTAAAAAAATAATTTGTTCTAATTCTTGGTCGGCAATTAGTTATTAATTTTATCCGTGACGTCATGTGTAAAGGCACTCGAGTTATTCCACCACAAATAATCGGTAATAAAAATACTACAAGAGTAGAGCATCATTATGTAAATACTATATAGTATGTCCAAGAAAAAATGACAGCAAAATTATAGTGCAGTGTGGAAAATATGTTCGATGTACATTTTTGTAATTACTAATTACCACAAAGTATGCTTATGTCCTGATCGCCAGCAGTACTGTAATCTAGTAAATTGTTTATATTATTCAATACTTAATTGATAACGATTTTATATTATGTAGCGTTAAATCTGACATTATTTCATTTGAAACGTATTATGTAACAAATATTTCAAATTGTGTAAATAACGTTTATTAAATATACTATTGTGAACAAAATACAGTGCCATAATACTATTTTTATTTTTCTCGTTACGAACAAAATCATAATGCGGCAAAATAAAAATTGGAGCCGGTGGTACTTAACTTTTTTTAAGTTACAGAACACGTTTGATTGTAAGAAACATTTCCACAAAATTATTAAGGTTACAAAATTAGCAAGAAAAATATGGATGAACGTTTTATCAAAAATGACAGATTACAGATTATAAAGCAGTAAAAAAAGTAAGCATTAATTTACCAAAATATCATAGTCGTAGCTAGCTTCGCTAAGTTCGCGGAATACTAGTGTTGGCCTGAACAATTGTTGCACAGTGTACATGATTTTCTGCAAAGTAGGGGAAAGTTCCCCATCGGAAACGCGTACATAGTTTTCAGCAGAAAAATTTGAGAAGTATTTCTGCATTGTAATTGATACATAAATCTTGGTGGTTAGTTAAAAAAAAATATTTGTAAAATAGTGTCAATAGGAAACTGGTTTCCTAGATTGGACGACGTGTACCTTAAATGTGGACCATATCTATTTTTCTTTACTTTGTGTAAGGACTTTTATTTAAAAATATATCTATACTCTACAAAAATGCATTTATTCTACAAAAATACAGTCGCTGTCAGGCAGGCAGTTTATGCACTCGTAATCGGTATTACGACCGTTAGTGCAACTCAAATGGGCCCATTTCTTGCAAGAAATACACTGAATCCACTCTTCTCCTACAACTGATTTCGAAAATGCAGAGAAATCAGCAACACAAAGGCAACCTTCATCCTCTGATTCACTTGAAGAATCCTGTACGATAATCTGTACCTTTTTTTTAAGATGTACATAGAGGCTTTGACAGTTCCATCACTTTAACCATCCGACAATAGAATGCATTACTTGACAAAAATTAAACTCAGCGTTTTTGTTGCAGTTAGACAATAAATTGCATTTAATTTCCTGTTTAAAGTGCACTATGAAAAAGTACAGTAAAAGAAAAGTTGTTGTAAAAAAAAAAGAAAGACGGACCGGGGAAACTCCTTATCCGGATAATCTTATCTCGTGTCGATTTCTGTTAGATATTAGAGAACAGTGGATTATAGCAGGTCAGACGAACTAATAAGCTATACTTTTCCAACCGTTTATCATTTCTGATAAATTAGTAAAATTAGAAATTTTATGCTATGAAAATTATGTATTTTAAGATATATGATCCTTGTAAAATCACTGCTTCCCAATTTTAATCCCCTGTCTCTTGAGACTATGGATTTAAATGCACAAAAAGGACATTCAATTTTTGTTGGCTTAGAAAATCAATTGTCTTTGCAGAACAGATAAACCCAACGAAGCTGTTCTGAACGGTCATTATACTTACAAGTATTATAATAAGACACATTACATTAATGAAGTAATATGTGCCACTGCATGTCGTAATATTACAAAAACTTCCGTTCTGTTCTTTATATAGAGCGTGCCATAACTTGGACAAAACTTCAATGGCAAATTCGGCACAAAGTAACAAAAAATTTCATACAAACGTTTGTCGTATTCGATTATAGTTCCAAGTTACATCTGCTTTTACGTCGTATCAATTGCTCACTTGTCTTCATAGAAACTGCTCGAAGTGGCCAACTGTGGCTCGAATATTCGTAGCCTCTTTAAACATTTAATCATTGATTTTTTGAACCCTCGAGAGGTGTTAGGTGTTCGAATTCGCTGACAAAGATCTTAAATTCGCTTTGTAATGTGTGTGAACATTCGGTTCGTTAAAATGTCTTAAATATAAAAGCAGTTGTAACTGGAAAACAAGGTGAGATAAGACGAATGTTGAAATCAAATTTTTCCATAATTTTCTGTGCCTAGCCCACCGTTCTAGTTACACCCACATATGGGGTGACTTATTTTAATCCACGAATGCGAATTACTCTCGACTAACGATAGAAATTGTGTAATGTATTCACCCCAAGTATCTATATCAGTCTTACGATATATATTTCTTTATTATTCTTTATCTCTATATTTCTGTACTATTCCTTATCTTTTACTTCTGTATTATTCTTTATCTCTTTACTTCTGTCGCTTAAGGATTCATACGTACAAATATTGTTGCATCTTGCCAAACCTTCCTCATCCTTGCCCTTACCCTGTGACTCATCCCGTTTAGTCACTCGTCCAATGTTTCCAATTCCTGACCTATGTCCCTAACTATTTTCCATCCCTACTTTCGACCTCTCCTATCGCCCCTACTCCTATATTTCAGATCCCTTATAAACCCTTGACCATTCCTCCTCAAAGCTCATTACATTCATTATTATCTTACACTTCATACGAAAAGGCTCATTATATTCAATCATTACCATACTACAAGTCAGACCATTATACTCAATTATTACCATACAAGTCCAAGCGCACTCATTATCATTCTTACAAGTCTAAGTGTTAATAAAATCTCTTAAAAACCGAAGTGGAAGTTCAAATTTTCTCTGTGTACATTACAATTGAATGGGTTCATGGGGGGGCATGATCTGATGTAATTAGTCTTTTAGGAATCCCTGTATTTTCAAATGATCTTAATTAATATGCAGCTAATTGTAATTTTATAATTTCCAGCATGGTTTGGATGCAGGCATACGCAAACCCTTTTGATGGCCCTAGGCTTCTTCTGCTGCTATGCCATTAGAGTGACTACATCGGTGACGTTAGAGGCAATGACCAATGCAGCCAGTGCTAATCCTGATTTCGTAGTATGATTACCCCCTTATCTATAACTTTGACTGCCGTTCACGCCAATTATCTGCATTATCTCTTAAGTCATTTATTTATGACGTATTCGTGACGTTACATTATGAAGTTGTCGGGCTAAACACCAGCAGCCGTTTGGCGGAAAATTATTAACAATGCACGTGGACGTTTTGCGATATAGATTCCGTTGGAAAATAATAAAAAATGTAGCCGTTTGTCGATACAAATTGCACTGGAAAATTGTTGAAAATGTAGATCATTGTTGGATATAAATTGTATTAGACAGTAAATTGCATATTATTGTTTCAATATTAATTTTATGTAATATGACGTATTTTTGGATAAGGGGACATGTTAATGTTTAGTTAATATTCTACTTCAGACGGTAGCCGGAATTAGA
The DNA here is from genome assembly GCA_963583965.1 of Nomada ferruginata. Classification (NCBI taxonomy): domain Eukaryota; kingdom Metazoa; phylum Arthropoda; class Insecta; order Hymenoptera; family Apidae; genus Nomada; species Nomada ferruginata. The sequence goes on from OY757218.1 coordinate 6,630,097, forward strand.
ATTACTTTAATTGCATATATATGTTTCTAAGATTACTTATTTCTTTAGATAATATAAGATAATTATATAATTGCGAAAATTAAAATGTAATGTTAAAGTACTTCATACTGATTCCATATTATCCATATCTTTTCAAGTCTTTTCTGCTTACTTAGACATGATTAATACGTAAGATAAAGAGCTTGTTTGCTGAACATTTACATTTAGTCAAGTGATCAATTTCAATACTGAAAGATGATACTGTTGATGAAATATTTTGTTGCAGAACGTACTTTCTTCGAAACGATGGTAATGCATAATTAACATTTGTTATACAAAAATTAGTTCGATTTGTTTGATTAAATTAAAGGGAGGCTTGACCCTCGTGCCCCGTTTGGGTTAATTCGACATGTATTTTCGACAAAATGCTCAATTTATATGAATTTTGCTGACACTTGTCAACACTATTTGCACAATTTGTCAGGTAACAAAAAATCGTTTCATGTTATTTCGTACGAGATACACATACTTGTTCACTGGTACTTTTGGTATCGTATGCAATATTTATATATGTATGTATACAGGGTGAGTCGTTTGACTGTGCCACCAAAATTTACTCTTAAACTATTTGTTGCATCAAAAAACATTGATATGTAAATCTGTCAACCAATACAAAGATTGTATAAATGTTATGATGGATACGTTCAAGTTTATAATTTTAGTAATGAAGCCACTATTGAGTATAAAATTATGATAAACGTGTACTTTTTACAATAGAGGTGGGGAAAATGTTTCGGGTCGCTAAACTTACAAATTGATGACTTACACTGTCCTAAATATTTACAAATGTAAGTGAAGAGTTTTTGTTGGACGGCATATAAATCTGTAAAATTTAATTACCTATGACCTATATGATTACTCGAAATGGACAGTATACACGAATAACATGTACAAGCGCGCCCAAGGAGATTCCTTATGAAAAAATAAGAACAAAATATGGAACACAATTTTTTTCATTAAAGGCTTAGTTTTCGTGAAAATCGAGTTTGCACATCTGTGCATGCGACAGGGAAGCGATCAGTTTCAGAAATTTTGTAATTGCTAAAAAATAAAACTTAGTTCCTCAAAAGTCTTCTGTGCATTTTTTCTTGTAGCTGTAACAGCATACGCACGCATAGGATTTTCAAACTCGAATTTCTCAAAGACTAAGGCTTAAATGAAAAAAATTGTATGCCATATTTTGTTCTTATTTTTTCATAAGGTATCACCATGTGCCTGCTTGTACCTGTTATTCGGTCGCACCCTGGATATGACAACTCGAAAATACAGCAAAATCTGATATTAATAGGATTAGATTTAGAAGCAACAAAAGTTAATTTTTGTTTTCCTTTAAGTTTGGTATAAAAAATGATCAATTTTATATAAACCGCCCAGACACCAGACTAACTCACAATGAAACAAAAAATAGAGAAAGTTGATAAACTCAGAAACACTGTTTCTTACATTTTCCTTTACAGTGTAAGACACCATCAAATATTGCAAAAGGTATTATCAAGTATCTATAACTATCCTGTTTGTTAGAAATAATGAAATAATTTTGCAGTGGAATCAATCACAATTGCTTTTAAAAAACATTATTTATTATTCAACAGCGATATAAAATTCTACACATCTTACGGTGATATAACAAATTATCAAGATAATTTATTTTATTTACGAAGACTTATACTTCGATTATATGCTTCTGTATGAAAATTCGAAAAGTTGCAAAACGTGGTGTCGACCAGTACTGTTTCTGAGGCTCTCACAAATCTAGTTAAGGAAGTAATACCACAGTAGATGATATACACACTAATACCACGTATTTATTTCTATACACACGTGCGACAAGTTTGCACGTAATATGTAAAGTTTGATAAAGTCTGCAAGTTAGGCCACCTTGTAGATGACATAATTGAATGTTCGAAACACGTAATGACAATGACTAAAAGCAATGCTAAAAGTGAGACTTGAAAGAAACGGTACCGTAGTAATTGATATTCAAGGTGCTTAAGGCCTTCGCGATTTTCATACCACATAAACCTTCATAGTTGAATGTTTGTTCTTCATATGTATGTCTGTCAAGGAATCTTCAAGATCTTGCAATGTAGTTTGTACACACACGGCAACTAAGATTTATGAAATGCATTTGAAATAGTTCTTAATTTCTTTAATGAAAAATTAGATAATGTATTAAAATTAAATAAAAATAGACGAATTTTAGTTCCTAAAATTCATTTCTTAAAAATGTAAAATCATGCAGAAAGAAACACGAACGGGAGGGTCATGTTTGAGAAGTTGGAAATATTCTAAATTATACAAACGCGCATTATAGTGCTGCTTGAAAGTACAGTGTGTAACATAAAGATATCACTTGGATTTTTTGCCATAACTCTGGTCCTAGTCAACCGATTCGGCTGAAACTTATTCAACATGTAGCCTAGGCACTATGGAGTATATGTGCAAAATTTCATATTAATGCAGTGCCTCATTTTTGTACAGCAAACATTTATCTGACTATCGTCAATTTTTTACCCTAACAAAATGATAGGTCCACTTGCAGAAAAATAAAAACGTCAATTAACTAAAACATAATAACTTTAAGGAATAAATGTTTTCAATAATTTATTGTTTTTCCACCACTTTCTATTTAGAACATTTCTAACTTTTATCTTTTATTAGAACGTTTGCTTGCTTACATGAAATGTGTAAACAACGTTATGAAATCATTAATGAGTTTCACTAAATATTACGTACTTTATTCTGTAAAAATTAATTATTTCCTTTGCGTGCTTCAAGTGCACGCAAACGAGAATGTTTCCATTTATCAAAGGAAACATTATTTGTTTCTGCTAAATATCATTACTACAGAAAACTGGGGACGAATTGTTGTCGATAATTAATTTGTTCTCGGCTATTTACTTGCAACGAAATTTGTATACATTCACTTCAGTTTCTGTTGTCTGACCATTCAGCTTCCCGAAACCCATGTTCATGTTTCAAACGCGAAGCTCGAATTCCTGTCAAATTCTAAAATAACATTCGTGGACGGTAAAAATAAAAACGCATCTCATTCGAAACTTAAGGCCTCCGCTCCTTGCATTACAGGAATTTCCGTGGGACAATTCAGTGAAAGACGTAATTCAGAGTTCATTCTTTTGGGGATACATATGGACGCAAATTATCGGTAGCATAGTGGCACAACGCTGGGGAGCTCGCAAACTATTCTCGTTGGCACAATTTCTCTGCGGATTGGTGACACTTTGCGTACCCACGCTAGCGCAGTACTGCGGATGGGAAGCAGTCTGTGCTGCTCGAGTAATTGCTGGTTTATCTCAAGGAACCGTCCTTCCCTCTCTTCACACGTTACTCTCGAAATGGGCCCCCATTGAAGAAAGAGGCAGACTGTGTGAGTACTAATTACCACATACACATTTTACATTGCATAAAATATTTATTAGCATTCCAATTAATTGGGCAACATTTCAAACGTTGATTAACTCACGTTGTTCGGAATGTCAAAATTGTGCACTTGAGTTTCTATCGTTTACCGATTCGTAGTGAAATGGCGGATCTAATATTTTATGCTTGGATATTATAGTAATATTGTAGCATACGCTAAAATACGCTTTGAAGTGTTTAATTAAATATACGGAGCGCCGTGTAGCCGGTGGTATTTTAATAGATATTTATAATTGTACTTTGCAGCGATAGTTTAATGGTTTAAAAATAAAATAGAAAGTATAGTGGAAAATTATATTTCAAGAACTGAGTATGAAATATAAACTCCTGTTAAAAGCGATTTTAATATTTTGTAGCATTTAGATTTTAGTATAACTTTCCAATTGTTTGACATTGATGTAACGAGATTTTATATTATCCCATTTTGATTGGTGATATTAGTAAAATTTTTCCAAGAATCTCTTTTCCTAGAATTAAGTTGAAGTTTTCTGCATTTTTTTTCTTCAGTGCTCTTTCAAAATATTGAAATAAACATATCGATCCATCTTGCCATCGATAAATTGTAGATTTTATCATAAGACAATATTGCGTTGAATTCTTGGTCCAGTTTATCCGAATCACTTTCTTTTCTTTATACTAAATACTAGATATTCGCTTCCATTGTTAAAAGTGACTCTATTTCAGAAACTATCAGGCTAATCAACGCACTTTTTCACAACTTCAAATCATTCAAATGTGTTCTGTTTACTAAATCCATTCTTTCTTGGTTGAATCACGAGCATTGAAACCATTTCTTTCACAATTCGAAATACTGTGTCCATGCTTGATGTTGTATCTGACGTTTATTGTATAATACTTCACGGCATAATTCTTAAGCACTGAAAGTTGGTTTTCCCATTATAGATATTAACAGTTTTGCTTTTTTTCCTTCTCAGTAGTCTGAGACTTATATTAAAAACTGAACTAATGTTTTGATATTTGTTTAATAATGTCGTACACCGTTTTCTGTGGTTATTTGTCGCAGCCTTACTTATGAAAATTTATCACTATGTTACTTTCATTCTCGTCAGTCAAGCATTTACTCGTATACAAGGGTCTGTTATCGAAAGGTAATGAGATCTGCAATAACTATAAATGGTAATAGACGAATCATTTATTTAAAGTTCTGTGTACGTTTTAGTATTGAACTTTAATGTTCTATTTTGTTTGTTTTTATTAATCTTTCTAATAACTATGCATCGATGATATAATTATGGTACAAGGTCTTAATATAATCATGAGAAGATTATTTTTAAACATACAATACCTATCATAAGTATTCGGAAAACTATATGTAATTCTTTTATTTGATTTTTTTTATTTTACGTCTTCTTATATGTAATGAACGTAGGTGAATTTCCAATGTGAATACTGTCATAGTGTTCACACAAAGTTATATCGTTTGAAAAATACAGCCCCGGATATTTCTTTTGATTATCAGCCACCGAAATTATAAATGCTCACAGATTTGTAAAACAGATTCGTACGTTAGAAGAGTGCCAGATAATAAATGCAGCAATAAAGTATAAAGAACAACAAAGAGGATTAGGTATAGTCATCTATTAAATAAGACTATCTGGCAATACTTTTAAAGATATGTCGCGAACAAACTTTTTATTATGGTATACATTACTAAATAATTGTTAATTACTTTAATAAACGACAATAGAAGTACTGTTCAAAACAATTGACCGTACATGAAAGGTCGTGAAATGTTCGAATTCCTTGTATGTTCAATATTGTGTATTATAACGCAAAGTAACAATAAATGAAATTCCTCGATTGCGCTTGGCTGTTCGATATGAAAACTGCATATAGATTTAAATAATTTTACACTGTTATGATGTAAAATTATAATAATTGGCTTCTATGAATTTTTATATGGATGATTATAAGCAAGTTTTTTCATTCAAAAGACGTGAGATTGTTAGACAGATAAATCACTTGATCGTCTAAAGTATTACGAAATGATTTCAAATACATCTTTCTGCACTATATGGCACTAAATTATGCACAGTTCCAGGTGTCGTTGATTTGCAACTTGTCTTCGCATATTTCAGTCTGCGAAAGCATCAACAACTTAATATGCTAAATACAAGATGGCAAAATTTTCTTGTGTTCGTGATTAATATGTGCACTGATTATGTTAATTATTCGAGTTTACACAGTCCCAATGAGCAGTGACATTGGTCTGGAAAATTTATGTCGTCCCACTGCAGTCATTCACGAGTTTCCATAAAGTATACAACTTGCATAGTTCTTTGTAATACTTCGTACCGACACAACTGATTATAAGTGGCGAGGTCAGTTACACGATTCCAATTGCAAACAAGGATATGGAAATTATAATTATTTTCTCGCATGGTTTATACGTATATTATAATTATTACCACTGCGAAGGGTCGGGAGGGTTGGGATGTTACGGAGGTAACATCCGCAGCTTTACAAAGAATTGTTACTTTTGATTTTCACAGTTTTCATTTCACCTGGTACAAAATCTCATTTTTTGTTATTTTCATTATTTTTTATTCTTTTGTACTATATTTGCATTGTGTTCATGTTGTATATGATTTTCATTAGTTACATTTTTTTGTTATATTTATTGAAAATATTATATTTCTGTGAGCAGAAAATTCTTACTATAATTATTATTTTTATTACATTATTCTGACTTAGCATCGGTTCATTAATGGATAATATATTAAGCAGGATTGAATTACACTGTTATGACAATTAATGGCAAAGATAATGCTTAGCAATATTGGCAAATATAATTATATATATGTATATATATTTATATATCACAGTTAAACAACTCATTTAAACCAGTTGGCCCCCTACTGTAAATGTCTCTGTACAGGGTGTCTAGTGTCTACTGAAGTAAAAAGATTTCAATGAAAACAAATTGTGCGAATGCTACATCGTTTAAGCAGATGTTGTCAGTATCCACTTCTCCAGGAATACAACATAATACAGAGTGTCCTAAAAGTTATGGTCCACTACAATATATTGGAATATATGGTCCTACAGTGGTGTTGGCAATTGTTTTTCGGGCACCTATGATATTATAATATACATACGTTATTTATTAGCCTACAGTAATTGGTGTGCCGCTTGATACTTTATGAGGTATTAACGATTAGAATTACGTAGTGTCGGCAAAAAAGCCATTCGCGGATATTGCTGACCAAAATTTTGAGCTAGTGTTGATTAGGCCTATAGAAGAGATCCAGATTTTAATCTGTTCCTGAATTATTTCGATTTCCGGAATGAGACGTTTGTGGTAAACCAAACTACCCTCGTCGGACACTTTGACACGTACGATTTCCAACAGCTTACCATACATGAAAAACAATATATTTTTTGAAAATTCGTCAAAAACAATTTTTTTTTTTAAATTTCTTCCATCCGGATTATAGACCACAAGGAGCCATCCAACTTTTAATTCAACGTTTTTCCTGTATCTTACACTATTTCTTAACTATTCGGTAATATGAAAAGTCAAGATTTTTTTGAAGGGGTGTTTTCACCCCTAGGACCGTTTCTCAGCAGAAAACAAAAATTGTTCCGTTGTTAGCATAATATAAACTACATTTGTGCAAAGTTTCAAATTTTTCTGAATTTTCGAGTTGTCGAACATCCCTTGTAAGTACCGATATTTCTGTATTGCGATGTACATACTTATTTGTACAACATAAACAATGTTAGAAAACTATCCGGGTACATAAAAGTAAGGGTTTTAATTGGAATAAATTGAATAAATTTATTAGAATAAATTTCAAGACGATAGGACTATTGATAGAAGGCGACAGCTTGCTGAAATCGTGTCAACGCCTGATACCACATCACGATAAAGAAATCACAGTATTCCATTTAAAAAAAATAGAGATCACCTTGAAATCTCCGCCGTGTCTCCACTCACGCAAAAAATGTTTGCATCACAATATGCTCCCATCTTGTATACTATGCAACTTTTGTATACAACATTCTTTCATATCATTACATGGGTTTGTTGCCCCATCCTGTTCCAAGCATTTTTCCGGCCGAAGTTTGAGTTTATTATTCTCTAAAGTTCACTTTGATTTTGTTTGAACTCTGTTGGATAGTCATACCGTTGGATGACTAGCCTCTGCAACATCGATAAGAGCAAGGTATGCGAGTCTTCCCTTAGTCATGACAAGCATTAGTCAGAATGACAGAGTTTTCCGTCCTAAGGATCAGAACTCATGCTTGGTTGCGATGTCACAACAAGGGCTAAGGTCCTCCTCACCCCTCCAAACTTAGGATATAAGTACCATCGCAAAACGGTACTAGGTACTACACACTTTTACATTACTCTTAGACTAGTTACTAGTACATTCCTACTGTTATTCTTTAAACTGCTACGTATCCGCAATAGTTGTATTCTGTAGTGAGAACGGGATTTTAGAACCGTGAATAAATATTGTATTATTGAGTACAATCGTTCGTATCCTTCACCATTGGAACCCAACAATACTTTGCACCCTAGTAACACACATTCGTTACCGCTCATTTCTTTATCCTTTTTATGTTATGTTTTGTTCGTAACTGTCTAAGAATGCCTCCAATGACATATGTTTATAGGACATATTTTTCCCATCTTGACCTATAGAATATACTGGCAACATTTGGTTGTTAAAAACTGAGGTAGTCTGTATATGGGTAGAGCATGACCCAATTAAATGTAAATTGGTATGTTGCGACTCTGCCACAGGGTGAAAACTAAATTGCTTGAATACAATGTATAACATTAATATTTAGGAAAAACTGAATATTCTTCAAATGCTCTATGGTGCACCGGTGTCTCCCATTATTACTGTAACATTAACAGCATTGAAAGCTATACAAATATTATCCTTTATTTGATTTAAGTAGTCTGATTAATTCTAATATTGACCGCAATACCATCCAACGTGTTAAATAGAACACTGAATTATACATTGTCACTATAATGTGCTTATCTGTTAGACTAAACAATATAGTTATCAGTAAAGATGTGCGCATCAAAACAACAACCGCGCAGTTAAAAAGACCAGATGAAAACATCGTTGTCACTATAACTGCTCCACTGTTCTCCTAACTAATATCTACTATATTGTAAGGAAATAAAGAGTTTCTTTAAGAACTAATTGCTGCGATCCTTGCAGTGTAATACATATAATACAGGGTGGTCCACGCAACTTGCACACCTCCATAACTTCCAAAGTAACCGCTGTACGAAAAAGTTTTGTATACAAAAGTTGCATGGTTTGAAAGGGTACATTATGCAGCGTATTTATTTTTTGTATTGCTAGAAGCGTTTCGGAGATTTGAAGGTCAACTTTGTTTTTTTAAACGGAATAGTATATTTTTTCTATCAAAATATGGAAGAATGGCTAATTCTGAGTAAAAAAGTATTGACCTTCATTAGCCCTAAACCTAATAACTAACGAGTGATTTCACATTAGTTCTTGAAAATTGTCTTCGGGTAATATCAAGTTAGAGATTCCACCTTATCACAGATTTCCGCAGGACAGCGAGATGTTTACGTGGCAATGTTTATTGTACTGTCCTACATAATGTACCCTTTCAAACCATGCAACTTTTGTATACAAAACTTTTTCGTACAACGCATACTGTGGAAATTATAGAGGTGTGCAAGTTGCGTATATACGTAACATATACGTATAGAGAGGGATACTGCAATAGATTTTCGCCCGATTCTTCCTCAAGCTCGAAAGAGTATTCTATTTCTTCCGCAAAACTAATGGAAACTACCGCATTAATGTGGCGCCTTGGCGCTTCTAACGATGCACGTATAGCAGCCTTATGTCACAAATGACGCATACGTATACCAACAGTTTATCAAATCAGTGTAAAATAGTTTCACATAATCTATGTACTGCAAATAGACCAGAAAGATTTACGATTCAAGGAATTGTTGCTAGCTGTGGAATGTGAAAGCTGGTGCAAAATAAACTAGGAACTGGACATTCGGTTAGTGAACAAGATCAATAAGAAATGTATACGAAATGTATACAATATGAAAGAAACCGTGGCTGAGGTGGGAAAAAATTATGGCAATGTTTGCAAATCACGTTTGCGAAATGTTCATGACGATGTTGAGCGTAATTTTTTAAGCAGCAGATAACATTACGACAGGACTTGTAGGAAAATATTTTTTAAACGAAGTTAAATCGAGCGAAAAATTGCATTTGCGAAATATATACATATAGGTACTCGTACTTTAATACAGTGCATTTTTCACAGTTCAGTACAATATAAAAGGAAACATTATTTATATTAACAGATTTTTATTGTTAAAGTAATGGTGATAGCATCAAGGTTACTCAAATTGTTTTAAATGTAATGCTTATGACGACAATTGAAAATTGGTCGCGGGTTCTTTTTGCCATTAGCATGAGTGCTGCAATTCATAAGAATGTAAGAACCATTGCATCTAGTAAAAAAAAGTAACAATGGCTGAAGAGTAAACGCTTTGAAGTTAGTAGGTCGTAACTATTCATCCGTTTCTTTCTGATAAAATAAAAATACATACACATATAATTAATATCATTTTATCAATCAAAATATGTGCCATTTGAATTGAGACTACTTTGCAAACATTTAAGTACAATGAATTTCGATATCCTCAATTCGATTTTTTTAAAATATTGAGGTTGGAAAATCGTAAAATGCACCTTCTTATGAATCGCAGCATTCTTGCCAATGAGAAAAAACAACCCTCGTGACAATTTTCAACTGCAACGTCCTTCGTTTCCGACACACGTCATTTCAAAGCCAGTATTAACATTGCATATCTCGATGGAATGCTGTTACTTTTTTCCTCAGTTCTGTCGCAAAGAAATCTGCACTCAGATTAATATAGTTTCCCCAATCGTTTCACTTTCCATTACCTGGATTGCTGCGACCTCGAGTCGTAATAAAACAAAACCAAATTTCTTATGCGATTTACATGTACAGAGTGGTGCATTTAAAAGGGGTCATATTTCTTGGAATCGAAAGGAGAAGCTTTCAAAAATGTACAGAAAATGTTAAGAAAAGATATCGATTTTTAATTATATTTCGATTTATTATAGTTAGTCCATACGATATTAAAGTACGAGTACTCTACTCTTCTCTTGGTCGTTAATATCTTGTTACTTAATTATGTTTCTGCCCTGATAGTACTTATTATTAGAGATTCTTCTTTAATTTATTACTGATTGTAAACTTGTAGTATTGCTATAACATTACTCGAAGTAATTCTGAATCAGGTCCGTGTAGAATTTCGGTGTTCAATACGTGGTATGGGTGATAAAGAGAGAGAGAGAGAATTAAAAATTTTCTGATAGAACAGGATAAATTCTCTTGATGTTCTCGTCTTAATTAATAAAAATGAATCGAGCGCATACCGTATTTCTGGGCGTCACATTTAATATTTACACGGAGACAGTTTTAAATAAGTATAATTAATTTCGAATACTTTAATTATAGCTATCAATAGCATTACAATCTTGTATTTGGCATTTGACATAACTCCTTAGAACTAAGAGTTACTGAATCATTTGCCATGATAATCACACCTTTCTCTTCAATTAGCTTTAAAATTAGCTTTGCATTAAAATTAGCTTTAAAAACAGTCATATCAGTCAGTCGAACCGCACGGACGTGTTATTGTGGTAGATCCTTGAATGTCTGTCTAGTGTGTACTTTTGATTCTTGGAATTCCTTTCGGTTGTTAAAGCAGATCGTTTTCGTACCCGCGATAAACTGGACAATATCTTTCCTGTGTCCCTCCTGTGTCGTGGAATCGTGAGAAGTGCGGAAAAACTGTAAAACTGTGAAACAAACTGCTACAAGCTTAGTGAAGCATTTTCTCAGAGGCACCTGCCTTGCGCTATAGCTCACGGTCGACAGTGTTTACATACCACCACCGTTCTAGTAATTGACTCTTAAGGGATTTAAACATGCCTCCTACAAAAAAGCAAATTTGTAACGGTTGCTCGGGCTCGGTCGTAAACCCGGTAATTTGCACCACATGTGGAAAAACTTCGCATCCAGGACCGGCTTGCTTATCTCGATGCTCCCATCCGTGGAAGTCGGGAATTTTCATTGATTGCAACGAAAAGGCCACCGACACCTCCACTTCTCCAACTAATCACGACGCTAATGAGGTACTACTGGACAAGATTAAAGCTCTACTAGATACAAGATTTAACAGGCTTGAAGATGATTTACAGTCCCTAAAATCGAGCATTGAGATAGTGTACACATCATTTACCGACATCTCTACTAGAATTACCAATTTGGAAGAAAAGCAAAAGAATCTGGAGATGGACATTGAATCGAACATTATTGAAGAATTAGTGGACAGAGAAGCCAGAGCAAAAAATCTCATCTTCTTTAACGTAAAAGAGAATGGTATCATCTCGGACCTGGCCGCCGTTAAGGACATATTGACGGTTATAAACTCTGAATCGTGCAAGTCAGAGGTTACTGTGCGCCGCTTAGGGAAAAATATCCCCTCTAAAAATCCTAGGCCTCTTTGCCTAACTCTCTCCTCATCTGCATTGCCGCTTGCTATACTCAAGGAAAGGAACAAGTACCATGGACCAGTAAAGATGACTCTCGACCAGACCTCAAGACAACGAGCGTACCTGGACACACTGAGATATAAACTGCAAGATCTAAACGATCCATCGAAAACCATTCGCTACATACGAGGAGTCCCTAAAATTGTCTCAACTTCTCAGAGTTCAAAAAACGCGCAAAAAACCCATTAATTTACTACCAAAACGTTCGTGGTCTTCGTACTAAATTGTTTGATCTCCTTAGCAGCGTGTCATGTTTAACAGTTACATACGATGTGTTAATATTCGTAGAGACTTGGCTCCATCCGGGTATCCTAGACACTGAACTTGGTCTAAGCGGGTATGATATCTACAGATGCGATAGGTCAGCAAACTCAAGCAATCTAAAATGAGGCGGAGGAGTTCTAATAGCAGTAAACCAAAAGCTTAAAAGCTCCAAATTAAACGTAGCATTGACTCATCTTGAACACCTATTCATAAAGGTATACTTCAGCTCTACACCTTCTGTTCTGGCAACGATCTACCTTCCACCAAATTCTCCCCACACTTTCTACTTCGACTTCGCAAAAGGCTTGGCAGAATCACAAGAAAGGTTCCCTAAAAGCCAATTTTATATTACTGGAGATTTTAATCTTCCTCACGCAATTTGGAACGATAATGGGTCTCTAACAGCCCCGAGATGTGGGTGGAACGAAGGCAAGGCCATTGAATGCATGCATGAAAACTTCATATGTTGTGGTCTCTCTCAGATAAACTATGTCTTAAACTCCAGTGGCTCTTTACTTGATTTAATCTTTACGTCTGATCCGAATGTCTCCATTACGCCGTCCTCTGATCCGCTAATAACTTGTGACAAGTACCATCCTGCCATAAATATCTTATTGAGTACACAGCCAAGTGACCGTTCACTCTTAAATAAAGCGATATTCAGCAAGTATAATTTCAATAAGGCAAACTATATAGGTATATGCGATTACTTAAATTCTATCCTCTGGGACGACGTACTGAAAGATGTTCACCTAGATCAAGCCGTAAACCTCCTATACCAGCATCTAAACACGGCAATAGATATTTTTACTCCGAAAACCATATGTCATGGGAGCCTTTTTCCTAAATGGTTCTCTCCTCAACTCATTAAACTCGTCAAACGGAAAAAATGGGCCCACATGCGATATAAAGAGTCAAGTAATCTTACAGACTACATAGTTTTCTCCGTGCTCCGATCCGAATGCAAGAAGTTGGTTAAAAGATGCTACGAAAACTTTGTACACCACACTGAGGCATCGTTGTCCGGTGGACGAAATATAAAGCCTTTTTGGAACTTCATAAACGCCACGCGAAAGACCCGAAATCTTCCGGGAGAATTTTATTTACACAATAGTAAAGCTACCTCACCCAAAGATATTGCAGATTTGTTCGCATCACACTTTGCCTCGGTATACTCCCCAGAGTCGGATGAGTCGCCGGTCTTTCGTTTTCGTCAGACAACTGAACTATCCAATATCCACATCAGTATTAGCGACATTTTTAAAAAATTATCTAATTTAAACACCAGCAAAGGAGCCGGAATTGATGGCATTCCACCAATACTTTTCAAATCATGCAGCTTCATTCTGTCTCGGCCGCTATGGATCATTTTCAATCTCTCTCTAAGCCTCGGTCTGTTTCCCGAAACATGGAAAACAAGCCTAGTTACGCCGATATTTAAATGCGGCGACCCATCCGATGTCAGAAACTACAGACCGATATGCAAGCTTGACGTACTCCCAAAACTATTCGAAACTCTAGTTGTAGATGCATTAAAATAGTCTGTTTTAAACTTAGTTTGTCCGGAGCAGCACGGGTTTACCCCTTCGCTGTCTACCACAACAAACCTCGCCGTATATACACATTCGGTTGCCAAAGCCCTTGACAAAAATGCCCAGGTGGACACAATATTCATGGATTTCAAAAAAGCCTTCGATTCTGTTCCTCACAATACTTTATTAGCTAAACTACATGCTATGGGAATTGGTGAGCCTATATTATCTTGGCTCTCTAGTTATCTCTCAAACCGCAAACAAATAGTCCGTCTCGAAAATTACGACTCTTTTGGGATCCATGTGACGTCAGGTGTACCAAAGGGCTCCCACCTAGGGCCGCTACTTTTTATATTGTACATAAATGATCTGCCGGGTCAGGTGAAATCCTGTTCCACTTTATTATTCGCTGATGATCTAAAGGTATTCAAAACCATAGCAAATGCATCTGACTGTTTCAACCTTCAAATGGACATTTGGAACATTGAGCATTGGTGTCGCATAAATGGGATGTCCCTAAATGCATCTAAATGTAAAGTCATGAAGTCCCATCGTTATGTCGATGCAATTGCCTTCGATTATAGGCTTAGCGGCATTCCGTTATCCACTATTTCTGAGATCTGTGACCTGGGCGTTCGTTTCACATCACTACTAAATTTTTCTCCTCACATAAACCTTATTGTAATGGAATCTATGAAAACTCTAGGGTTTATAAAGCGTAATGCAACTGCCTTTAGAAGCATTGATTCTGTCAAACTACTATATACTGCCCTAATCAGACCGCGGCTAGAATACGCATCCACGATTTGGTCGCCGAACCAGCGTATATACATAGAAAAAAAGGGTGCGTGTACTTATGTACGCGCGTTAGAAGTTATACTTCACTGACGTGATTGAAATGATTTTTAATTTGCACGAAAAAGATTTATTGAAATAAAAGAATAAAAGGATTGGAGTGGCATAAGAAAAGAAATTTACAACATTTTTAAATTATGTCCACTATCATAGCTTCTTCAGGTGGTGACTGAATCGGCACTTCAGTTATCAGTGGCTTATGATAACTAAAATATGATACAAATAGTTTCGTACTAACGTCGTTGAGGTATCGTGTAAATACAGCATCTATGGTGGTACCGTGTTGTGTTGTTGAAGTCAGGGGATTATTATTCATAGTTAGATTCACATACTTTTGGAAAAAGTCAATAAGTGGACCAGCATCTTCTCGTGAAAAATTGACGTTGAAGTCTCCACTTAGAATCATCGGTAACTTGTTCAAAATGCAGCCCCTTTTATATAATTTTAGGGCACTTACCCCAACCAATCAGCGTCGAGCGGGTAGCGCGAACCGTTTTTTATGGCACACTCAAGTGCGAGTGCACAGCCGGGCGCGCCAACTACCCCGCTTGCGCTGTGCTCTAACCAGAGCATCTATCATTGAAACATCCCGGTACAAACCACATATATAATTTTTATTATTATTCAAATAAAACACGTGTTGTGCATAAAATTGTATAAATGGGGCTGCATTTTGGTACAGCAGTCAGTCGAAAACGTCAAGCCAAAAGATTATCGTTACCCGGACCTAACTTGTGTACTGATACGGTCATCCTGCGGACTAGCGAATTTTAGATAGCAGTCTCCCCTAGTAGCACAAAAACATTGGATAAATATTTTTTTCCAATATCGAAAAAATATTTTTTAAGGCACACTTTTTAAGATTGAACAAATATTGGATCTGATATTGTACACATGTACAAGAAATATAAAATGAATATTTAGAAAACATGAGCTAAATATTCACTGAACATAAAATGGATATTTAAAAGATATTCAAATCTAAAAAAAGTTGGAAAATTATAACATTCGCAATTGCACGCGTTATGTACGAGAGTTCACACCAATCTTGGCCTTTATTGTACTACTTACTCTCTTAAACAATTTTTGAACCTAAGAAATTTTTATTGGTGTCGACCGGAATCGAACTCGGGACTCATGGATTACTGATCAACGTACTTTCCCAATGATATAATTGGGTTGGGTATGCAAATGATATGGTTGGATTCCCATGATATAATTAATCAGAAGAGGTAAAATAGCATTTCCTGAGCTTTGTTTACCCACTCTACGTTGAAGCGTAATTTATTATGTAGCAAAACTCGATGGTGATTCATATCGTGGAAATTTTCAAAATCAAAATGTGTCCGAGAACTAGCATTATGGTTTTCATAAATTATTCGATTTTGTAATATGTACCCTCTTCTGTCCATCTTTCACAGCTATTGCGACCTGTATGTCCTTTAATATTTTTTAAAAATAAGTATTACTGTAAAATAATCCATGCTCTAAAATATCATTTAATTCGTATATAAAATCACTTAAGACTTAAGTAAGCAACCAAGGAATTTGGTTTTGTATTTGTATATTGCTGTTGGAAAAGGAGACACTGTACAATTTTTTAATACTAGCTTGCACAAAATGGGCCAAAACTGATTGTTCGAACTTTTTGAAATTGGAATGCCATCGATATTAAAAATTATTCGAAACGTTAATGTCTCTTTCAGCTTGAATTATTGCCTTGTTGCTAAACGCAAATGGTCAATTATTAAATATTATTTCGTAATGCAATGATTCGCAATCCATACATTCCAATCCATATCTCAAGCGATATATTGAAAAGAGAGTACAAACAAATATTTCATATCTAATATAAATTAAATATTTTTTTCTAATATAAAGTGAATATTTATTTGTCTCTTAGACAAAAATATTTTGTTTCAAATATTAAATGAATATTTATTTTTTATTAGGCCGTGACATCAAATAAATATTATATAAATATTCGAAAAAAAATATTTCTCTCTGAATCTAGAATGCATATTGTATGTATATTTAAATATTAAAAAGAGATTCAATCTCTTTTTAATGTTGGATAAATAGGTATTCAATATTTTGTGCTCCTAGGGTCTATTCTTGGAATTGTTTCGCGAGCCCATTTGGTGCACCGAAACGGTTCCGAGTTTCAGACGACTGAGCTTTCGCATACGAACGAATAGAATTTGACGTAACGTTCAAACTCGGGGTACTTTCCGAAGGCCCGTGTCAACTATACACGTGTTTCGACGACGAACCACGACAACGTATCGCTCGCTATTTTTTTTATATTTTATTTTTTCAAAAAATTAAATTAAAATAAATATTCAGCATCCAATATTAATGTGAACATATTTATTAAATTAACTGAGATAAACATTAATTCATACTGAAAAGAAATAAATAATTGTAAATAATCAAATAAACCTTGATGAAAAATTGTATTTCAATGTCTCTTTTGTATGAAATATTAATTTATAATTTAATGACAACACGAAATTCACTGCACTGAATATGATTTATTACTCTATAATTCTTTTAATTAGTTAATATACTGTCGAATGATTTAAATAATATTTACCAATATTCAATATCAATCACTACTGTATATAATTAATAAACAGATATATCATTTTTATTAGTATTCAAATAAAACATGTATTGTGCATTCAGAATATGTATTCAAATAGTATAAATACAGTTGAACACAGCTATGAAACGCGACGCGCATGCCAACATGCGCGTGCAATGAAGATCTCTACTACTATTTTTTGAAGTTATTTAGTTGGTAGCCTTTTTCTTAAGGGGTTTAGCAAGCAGCTTCATGGTGTAGACTTTATCTGACGCGGTGCGCGCGCATCGCAAAAATTCACTCCTCATCATTTCTCCATAACGCGCCTAAAGAAGTATAACTTCAAAAATCGAAGGTGTGCAACACAAGTTTCTTAGGTTCGCGGCGTACAAACTTGGGAGCCCCATGCATTTCGCGAATCATGACTACGGGCAAATCATGAGCAGAACAAATTTAAAGTCGCTTGAAGATCGGAGAACCTTAAACGACCTTCTACTCTTACATAAAATCGTAAACGGATATATAGGGTGTCCCTTTCTGCTATCACAAGTAAACTTCCATGCTCCACATAGGCCTGTCAGATCTTCGCGTATTTTTCTACCGCGCATGTACTTAACTAGGTTTATACACTCCGACCCTATTAACAGAATATGTGACACAGCAAATAATTTCAGCTCTAAGCTAGACTTTTTTAACACTTCGTTAATCTCCTTTAAGACAGCCGTGCACAAATTATTTTGAACATTTTTCAGTTTGTACTGTATTGTTATCATGTTTGTACTATATTGTAAATTAATGGGAAATTTATTCCCGTACAAATAAATAAATAAATAAAAAATTATTATTCAGCGAGAGTCTAAACCCAATTTTCTAAAGATTGATCGCAAGGTTTGTATGTGATGTATACTTTAAGTTCAGTTAATATACATATACATACGTAACATTATTGCATATTCCCTATTATATTTTATTTCAAATGGGCTATCGCCTACTTACGTTCATGTGTATCCACAGTTCAGAGATTTGTTTATTGGTATTTAATAACATATTGCAAATGAACGAGGAATATCAAAAATATCCTATTTATCCATTTATCTGTTACATGTTTTCAGCAACGTTTGTTTACGCGGGAGGTTGGATCGGCAACGTAATTTGTTTACAAAGTACTGGTCTGCTGTCAGCTTCTTCCCTGGGCTGGCCTAGCTGTTTTTACATCTGGGGTGGTATCACTATTGCTTCCGGCGTCTTATTTTTCATCGCTGGTAAAGAATCGCCTAATGAACATCCTAGCATACCTCAAGATGAAAAAGACTATATTGATACTAGTCTTGGAATCATGGAAACAGACGAGGTAGGAACATTCAAAGATCTCATCAACTGTGTAGAAAATTAGTTCATTTCGTGCTACGTCACAATGGTAACGTTGTCACTCGTCACTTTAATCAACTTGAATCTGCGATTATGCTTGCTAGCGTCAGCGTATTTTTTAAAGTAAGGAAAGGAGCCGAGTAGCGAAGTGCTATGCATTCGGTGAAGGATTTATGATAGGGCCTTACCCTGTGTATGGTTGGAGAGTGTTTTGGAAGTGGGCAATCTGGACGACAGACGATGGCTGGTAACCCGGCGCTATTCAACTATCGAATGTCCCAGGATTGACTGTGTATTAGGGGTGTTTGAAAGTGAATGAATGAAACTGAACATCCTGTTGGCCGTCGATGGCTGGCGACCGCATTGGATCTTCCAATTATCTGGTGTCGAGGGATTGTTTATGAGAGTGTCGAGTGAAAGACCAAATATGGTAATCGGCCTGTCGGCGTACTACCAAAGAATAGGGACTCTGTTCCTGGAGGACCTGGCCACGGAGTGGGGAAGATTATGCCTTTTGGTAAAAGAACTGTGATTGACCGCTCAGTCTTTACCCCAGAACTGTCCTGGAAAGATGTACCTCTCATACGCTTGAACTCAAATTCTTCACATGCTAATAAGAATACACCACACATTCGAATACTTAAATGTATCTAACCAATTCCTCTGCTATACGGGGTGTTAAAAGAAAGATCTAAAAGTTAGTCGGCTAATAGTTGTTCCCGCGAGGAGTGAGCACTGTCTATAATGAATATATGTAGATCCCAAAATCAATCTATCCAGAAATGGAGTGCTATAATAGAAAAACAGTTCCTAAACTTTTACTGTTATTTTATCTTAGGGAAGCAGATTTTATTCGTTCGAATCAGATTAAAAACGCAACATTTTTCTAGGCCCTGCCAACTCCCTGGCTCAAAATATTAACCAGCGTTCCAATGTGGGCGCTACTGATAGCTCAAGCTGCTCAGAACTGGGGCTTCTGGATGCTTTTGACAAAGATTCCTTCATACATTGGATCTGTCTTTCGATTTGATATCAAGCAAGTAAGTAGTTGTTATAATGTTTCGAAATACGCAGTTGTATAAGTATCGCATTTAATTAATAATCTTAAAGAGTATATTTGTCGCATAAGCGCATGCCTACACATTTTTTTACATACATATAAATAATTTATCTCTCATACGGCCTCAGACTCCCTAAATTAATCGAAAAATAATTATTTTGTAAATGAAGAAATTCTGAATGCGACATGCAGTTATGTGTAAGCTATATTCTACCATAAATTGATCTACAGATTAAAAGCCTACACTTATTATGCAATAAATAATTCTTGTATACATTTTTGATATTTATGTTGTCTCAATCGTGTTTTCCTAGAATGGCATTACAAGTTCACTACCATATCTGACAGCATGGATCCTCAGCTTCCCAATCAGCTACATTTCTGACCTCCTGATCAGACGAAATATCGTAACAGTCCAAGTATCAAGAAAAGTTTGCAACACAATAGGTCAATGGATTCCAGGACTCGCATTAATTGGTCTTGGATATGTTAGTAAAGATGAACCTGATATAGCGATTTTGCTCTTAGTCATCGCTGTTGCTTCCAATGTTGCTGTTTACTGTGGACATAACGTCAATCACATGGATCTTAGTCCAAACTTTGCTGGCCCTTTGATGGGCATTGCAAATACAGCGGCAAATGTTTGCAGCATTATGGCGCCATTAACTGCCTCTTTCATCGTTAAGGATGCGGTATGTATAATACATTTTTGTCGACTTAAAAACAGTTTATACACATTTTCGATACAAAGCGTCTGATTTTAATTAATATGCACGAATATTCTCGAATGTGCTGGGTATATTTCAAAAATGTTTCAAATGAGTTTCATCGAGTTGGATGATACTCGGGAATGATTTAAAACGAGACACCTCGTATATGATTACGTTTATTCGCCTTTGACATTTTTCTGTAACTACAATGGCGGCGGAGTTATAACGCGGAACAGTTGCGCGGATCACCATGTATACAGCTATTGTAGCAGAATATCATACGTATGATATTCTGCTCCCAGTTAGCCAAACCTGTAATAGCAGATTCTGCCCAGATTCTGTTAGCAGGTTTTATAAACAGAATGGCTGCAGATTTGATGCAGAACCTGCTGAACAGAATCTGATGGGAGATTGGCAGCAGAAACTGAGCAGATCCTGCAACTCCAGCCATTCAAATGGCCATCTAAATCCATTTGAATGGCTCAAGTTGCAGGATCTGCTAGGTTTCTGCTACCGGTCTGCCCTCAGATTCTGTTTGCAGAACCCAAGCCAAATGCGGACGCAGATGGCTACGGATCTGTAGACAGAATCTGTCAGTTCTGTTGACAATCTGCAGGATGGCTGTTAGGGTACCACACAAATTGCTTTGTTACAACATGTTATAGTTATAAACGATAGCTACAACTATAGTTATAAACGATAGCTACAACTATAGTTATAAACGATAGCTACAACTATAGTTATAAACGATAGTTACAACTATAGTTATAAACGACAGTTACAACTATAGTTATAAAGGATAGTTACAACTATAGTTATAAACGATAGTTACAACTATAGTTATAAAGGATAGTTACAACTATAGTTATAAACGATAGTTACAACTAAATTTACCTCGTTTGTATTTCTATATCATGTTTTTGCTATAAGCAAATCTTTAAGCGAACACAAAAATTCATTCGAATGCCATTACAAGAACTTATTTCATTCAGCCCTGCGATCTTGTATTTAAATGTTTCTCGGAAAGTCCCGTTGTATCCTATGG
The DNA here is from genome assembly GCA_963583965.1 of Nomada ferruginata. NCBI lineage: Eukaryota > Metazoa > Arthropoda > Insecta > Hymenoptera > Apidae > Nomada > Nomada ferruginata. The sequence goes on from OY757218.1 coordinate 6,651,634, forward strand.
ACACGAATTTAGAGCTTGCTACTAATGTCATCAACTAATCGCTCCGCTTTAGACATTTATGTTTTCCTTACTCTTTATCGAAGATATTCCATTTTTTTTAAACGTAACATGCCTAAAAATCGGAAGCAAATGTGTAGAGATTATTTTTAGTAAATATCACGTAAGTGAGATAGAGGAACAGAGGAGGCAATAAGGCTTCAGTTCAACTTTTATATTAACTAATTTATTAATAAAACGTGTCATACGACAACTTAATTCTCAAACAATTCTCTACGCACTCTTAACCCTTGTGTATGCAACCGGGTACAGGGGTACCCATTTCTATATTTCCCTTTATAGTTTTTGTATGTTCTTGACAAGATATCGTAAAACCACTTCGGATCTCCATTCTTTGGTCACTTTTATGTCAATTCACGTCAATATTTTAAGTAACTGAGCTTCAAACTTATTGATCCTTTTGGTCGCCCACACAAGGGTTAAACGATTCTCTAACGATTCTAACTCGCAAACGCATCATCCACACTGCATATTCTTTCACCCTTAGCTTCTCCCACATTTTATTCCTCATTTGCTCTCACTCATTTAGAACACACACTGTAGACATTCCTTGGCGACAGTCGGTTACGTTCACCCGAATCCTTGTGGGCTCTCGCCCTATGTTCACACGATCATCTCAAGTGCTCAGTTCCAAGCGCATCTATTTCACAAGTCGAAATCGCTCTAAACAGTCACGCAGTATTTTCAATCCCACAAATGTTGAATTGCACTCTCTTTATTGTCAAAGATTGCAGCTTACATATAAATTATTTGCATCTGATACATTTTTAAAGATTAAGAAGGTAATGAGTTGTCTTTGAACAGGAATGTATACATAAAACAGTCTTACCTGGGTGCATAACTAACATTTTGAAAACTGCGGCCAAAAAAGAAATGCTAGGGACCTTGGCGTTGTGAAAAATTAAGAAAACACATAAAAGTATCAAAAACAATGCCCAAGCTTAAGAAGATCTACGAATAGTCATAATAATGTTAATACTGTTGTTGGAATCTTAATGCAAAAATTTATTTTTTATTAGGTAGAATACCGTAAACAATCTAAACAATTAAAAATGTTTTGTTCATTTTCTAGACCAACGTGGAACAATGGAGAAATATTTTCATTCTATCATCTATAATATACTTTGCTGGAAATCTCATATTTATTCTGTTCGGAACATCTAAAATTCAGTCATGGAATGACCCTGTGACAAAAACAAAAGACGTCGGCATGAATTCGGTAAGAGAATCAACAGCGGAAAATGGATATGCGCAAAAAATAAAGGAAGTTGATAGCATGGGAACAGACAAGAATTTATGATACTATACTATCGTAACCCATAATCATGAAAACATACGTATGAATGCTGTGATTGAAGAATGTGTGACTATCATTATTATATTTGTGAATGCAGTCGAAAAAGCGTGTGATGTATATAAATATTTATATGTGTGTGTTATATTTTATATTTATTATAAATTTGTAAAATACTGTAAGAGATTGCATGTCAATTTTGGGGAATATTCAATTACAAACATCTATTCAAAATATATTACTCTCTTTTTGGATGTTGTATTGGCACTGATTTACAAATTGTTCGTGCAAGAAAGATTGTACATAAAACTGTTATTAACAATGTGACGTAAGTAACTAAGGGTAACATAGTTGTATCACCAACTGGTGCTGTCCATATATCCTCCATGTCCTACGTAAAAAATGTAAATATTAAAGCATATTTCAACTCTAGAAGTTACTACCAAACTATACTGGGGTGCAAAACTAAGGGTAACTAAATCTTCGTTGAAGAATTGTCGATTTTTGAAGGTGGAACGAATTGTCTTCACTAACAGTTACCTTGACAAATATTGTACAACTCCGTAGTGTACTTTGGGTTATTCTAATACAGGTACATGGTTCACTTTTCATTCAAAGTGTGATAAAATGGCAAAGAAAAATCGTACATGAATTTTTCTGTGGTTGGTGTAAGGTGGAGACCTCAATCTTAAAATCCGTGGTGAGTTAAGTCTCGAAATAAAGTTCTCAAGGTTTGTAGAGTCGTTTGAATTTGTAAACTATCCGAAAAAGGGAGCACTTCCAGGTGCCCACTCGCTACACGATGTAAAAAATCTTAAAAAATAAAAGCTTGAAAATGCGCTCAGGTGGGTTGCTGTACGATTTTTTCACTCAGCTATAACAGAAAATTTAGCGATACTTTAATTTTGCACGCCAGTAAATGTTCATTGTCTGTACAATACATGGCGTACCATACTATATGGTATCTCCCTCCATTTAGCCACGAGTTCTACACACGGTGAACACAAATCGAGTTTCGAAATTCGGTGTTCCTTGATCTTTTCTTTACAACCTAATAGCAATGTAGACTTTGGTAAAGTAATATTAACGTATTCACCATTTTCGTTGGCATACTGATAACGTTGATGTATTGGAAATTTCAAAGTGCACTTTGAATGTGATAAAGGAGAGCACACAGTTACATTTTGAGCTTTTGCTTTTTCACTGAACAATTCCACCTCAGTTTCCCCACTGGAACATGCTGTGCTCTGAAGCAAACGATCAATATAGTATTATAAGTTTCCCGTAAATTACAGCATTAATGAGGAAAGCATTTGTTTTTAAAAGGAATTGACGTATATACATATAATTGTATAGATTTAATTATAATAATCTCGCATATACTATACAATATTAATAGTAATACATCTGCTCAACTTACAATTCCAAGTCGTCTTATATTACTTAATTCATTCACATCAACATATAAAGCAGATGGAAGTTGCAAATGAACAGCAGCATAACAACCTTCCACAAAATTATCAAAATCTATTTGATAAACTAAATTCCTAAAAATAGAATCATCTTATAACAATATACTAAAGTACTTTACACAATGTAATTAAATTACAGTACTTAAATCTCCACTATCCAACTATAACTCGAATAATAAGTGCTTAGAGTATGAAATACTTTAATGCAACATGTATACATACATGTGGACCGTTTATGTCGAAAGTGGTGCAAGTACATTTGTTGTTGTTTATTCTTACTAGTAATAAATAAAAAGTTTACACTAAATTAATCACAAATTATGTGATATCTCATTTAAAAAAAAATGGACTTACACCACTTTCAAAATAAACGGTCCATATGTTACTATGAGATATTAGTTTAGCAAAGGGACACCTTTGACAAATGCGCTTTTCCGAGTCCTCAGAGAGTGGGATAATACTTATTTAGTAGTGCGAAAGAAATTGCAACGTACAAGTATTTCTTTGTTGTAAGCAAAAATATACAGTTATCAATGGAAAATTAAATAGAAATTTTAAGGTCTTTCAGATGTCTACTTTATATTACGAACCTGCTTCTTTAAAATTACGTTTTTACTTTATTTAGGAATATTACTCTTATTGAATATGTGCAAAAAGGATAAATACGTAATATCGGGAGATCCATTACCCCACAAACATGGAGTTTTGTTTGCGTTCTACTTTCGAGCAAAATTACATTTGACGTCGGAACAGCTGCCGGCTTATGGACCCTCGACAGAGTTATTTACCAATTGGTACGTTCAATCGGACAAGTCATTTGTCGACAGTTCCGCGAAACGGTGCATTTTCCGGAATGCTGACTAATTAGTTATCATTAATGATTTCACGAAACGAATGAATCGTTTATTAATAATATATCCCTGCGAATCAAAGTGCTATCACGATTGACAAACTTGCTCCTGGAGGACACTTGTCCCAACACTTTTTACATTTACCGCCAGATGGCTGAGCACGCAAAATTTGGCCACACAAGACTCGAAAGTGGCCACACAAATATTCCGTAACCTGTCTTAACAGTTTCATGATAGAACACGAGTATACTCTTGTTTCTGTATATACATTTGCATTGCTAGATAAAATAGTCAGTGACATGGAACGCCTGTAATGCGCGTTCGTTTCTATCTATAATCGCCAGTCAGCAAAGTATTAACTGTGCCCGTGTCGCAGAAAACGGTCCAAGCTTTGTGTTTCGCGTTTCTGATTAGATTGTTAAACGCGCGTTGCTGTTGTTGGTATTCACTACGTAGAGATGCTATCAGGGTTTCCGTCGTCGTGCGTCTGCGTTTAGCTCTCTGGAGTCGTCTACGTGCCGCTATTTTAGCATGTCGAGCAGAAGCAAGCTCGTTCGTCCACCAGTACGTACATATTTTGGGATCACCCAGTGCTGTGGGGAAGATGGCCGGCATAGGGGCGGCACAGCCTTCCAAAAGATACGCTATCCACGCATTTACTAATTTCTGCGGGTGTCCGGTGTCGGGCGCTTCGAAGATACCGATGCCCGCAAACAGAGTAACTAAATTTACTTTATTTGCAGCCCGCCGTGGAAGGGCTGCCACGTTGGAAGCGACATCCGGTCCGAACTCGTGACTTATATACCTGTGGTCCAAGGCATTACAGTTCGTCGAGACCTCAATTCGTCGCAGGGTAGCGATCGTCCCAGGCGACGCAGCCAAAAAATCAATGGTGGATGACTTTCCGGCACGATAGAAGGTAGGTCTACCGTAATTGCTCGTGGGCAAGGCGTCTATAGACATCAACGCAGCCGCGAGGGAGCGAGCCCTCTTCTTGCTCCAGGTGCAGTCCCAAACTGGAGACTTCGCATTAAAGCCTCCCGCAATTATACACTCACCATTGTGTGATTTAACCGTGTCAGACGATTTTTCAACCAACGCGCAGATATCAGCAAATGCGTCGTTCGGTGGGAGGCGACAGGTTATGATTATTGTGTTATTTACAGTTACGTATACCAATTTTGCACAGGCGGTGCCCATTTTGGTAACGGGAAGGAGTGGGCTAAGCCATATTACAGCCCCACCCCCTAGGTCCACTGCCACCTTCGCCAGGGCTTCGAATAATGCTTCCTTGGCCATATTAAAATTGTCCACCAATCTCGTAACCCTTGCAAAGGCCGACTCCCAATTTAAGGTCTCTTCTAGCGTTGAGTTGAGTGGGATGCTCGAGTTTTCAACCTCACCCACGGTCGATTCATGCGTCGGACGCGGTGAAGAACAAGTTGCGTCGGGTTCATGTTCGGACTCAAACCGCGCGCGATCGCCGAGCGCAGGCGCGGCACGAGGAGCCCCACTATTACTTTTCGGCGAGTGCTGCATGTTTGGCGCCTATTTTTCAGACACCAACTCGCGCACGCGCACCATTTCTTGCATACAGCCAATCAACGTCAGCAACAGCTAGAATGGCGGAAATCGCGCGGGAAGCGACAGAACTCTATTTTTTCAGGACACACCGCGGAGGAACAATACGAATAACGTTATTTAGGTGTCTCTCCACCGGACTACGCCACGAACACAGCACATTCTATTAAGATAAAGTGTTCACGGACGAGTAGAGAAACCGCGCACTGTAGCTCGCCGCATGGCACGCACTAGTTCTTCTTAACACTATTTATACACCAAAGTCTCGTATAATGTACATTTTTCAATCAGTAAACTTTAGCAGCACGACAACCGCTGGAGATGCCGGAGGCCATATACATACAGCTCTGTTTCCCTGGTTCTCACACACACATTACGTGGAGCGCGTCTTCACACGTCCGAACGGCATGGGAGCTCTTAGCATACATGTGCCACAGGCCAGGTAGCGTATGCTTAGGGGTCGTCCATAAACTACGTAGCTCTGTTTTTGGCAAACACCCCCCCCCCCCTCGAATATTTGCTGGATATGATAGTAGGAAGATGGACGGGCAAATGAATACATTTTTTAACGTATTTATTTCAAATTAATGTGTGAGATACACAATTGTTCGACATTGTCAGGTAACAATTTCGTTGTACGATTTGTAACAAAATTCCTAGTCTTTAAGTAAAATACAAAAGTTATAGTTTCAGGCTTAGTAAGTAATGGTTAGTTATAGCAATGGTCTTGTTCGAAATTATCGTATAAATAAAGATTGTACATGCTCGCATCGGTCTGGTACTCGGTAACGTGAAAAATCTGTGTATAGCAAGTATCGTACTATGATTGTAATACGATGTGCAGCAAACACAGTCCTGAATCGGATGTCGGGATCTTAAGCATTCGCATGATTCGGGTCTTGAGATACGTAGTTTCAGGATCAGGCCCAAATTTTTCCAACCCGTTCCTAGGCCTCGGGTACATAGGGTGATTTACGAGAAGCAGAATACCTAAACATCTCCGTTGGAATTGAAGATAGAAGAAAATGTTAAAGAGAAAATCTTTCGAAGCGCATCGATCGTTTTTTAAATCGTACCACATACTTTAACTTCATAGTGGAATATCTGATGTCAAGACGAATTCAACGACGTTATATACTATGAGCTTTATTATTCAGGTGAATAATCAATTTATTTTATTTTATCATTGTATGTAAGACAACACATTGAAATGACCAATAATAAAGTCCTGTTAATTACCTTAATTTACATCCAATTTGCTCCAACTGTTAATTGTAATAAATATTAACTTTCATGACCACACAACATTGTTATAAGTAGTGCGAAATATGCTTTAATTTCTTGTGTAGTAGTATGCACCCACTTACGTGTTTTCACAATATCTTTATGTTTTTGGTGATTTTGATTATAATACGTGTCAGTTCCTTTAAAATACTTCGAAATACATCATCATCCATAAATAAAGAAGCAACTTCCTCCATGCTTTCAGAACTTCCAGGAAAAGCTTTCACACCAAGATCACCCACAAAATCTTCATTATTTCTTGGAGTATCATTTTCTGTCCAGTCCATAGCAACGTCAACGTCTTCATCTGAATCACTTTATGAAGGAATCCGCATCACACGAAACCTCCTTGATGTACCAAAATTGTCCTCTTCCTTGAACATATCCTCGTATTCACTATCACTATTTTCAATATCACTTAGTATGACCGATAATGTTTCAAAGTTGTCACAAAATGTTTCACTGTCTCCATCCATTTTTATTTCATATTGTAAAAACTCAATGAAATCATACAATGCACAAGGTTAACCGTTCCCTAACAAGTCCAGGCTTCAACACCGCAAATGGCAAACACCGGGGGGAAAATCGCCACGTGGAAACACTGCAAATGGCAAACCTGCACTAACATGTGCCCAGGTGTTAGACACAATAAACAGAAACAAGTGTTAAGAAGTATATAGTATGCAGCATTGTAATTAACCCTTTGCAGCCCATGCCGCCACAGTGGCGGCGTTCGCAAGTCGTCGTAGAAGTCTGTGCCGCCAGGCTGGCGGCATGATGTCATTCATGATCACCTGGCGAGCGGCACGGCGAACGAGGGTGGCGGTAATGAAAGAAAACTATCCTCCCGATGCCAGATTCAAATGTTTGGATCATCTTACAGATATCAATGTTTATCGATCTCTTCGGAGAGGAGAGATTTCCGAGCAGTCAGTTTCGAATGAGCTCTCAAAAAGCTAGCCACTCCGCATGTCGCACACGTTATTTTATGGTCAAAAAGTATTGTATATATCATAAAATTTGTGTTCAAAATTTAAGATATAGACAGTGTAATTCCCAAAAATGGAGGAGTTCAGGAATGATTCTCAAGATAGTGAGAGTAGTGATGATGGATTGAAAATTCAAGTATATAATGAAAATATGAACAATTCAATGTACAATTTAGTACCTGACAATGAAAGTGATAGTAGTGACGATGACATAGTTTCCACAAATTCTGTGTGTTTTAATATCCATATATTGACTTTAAATCCCGTGTGGAAAAGTAACTGCGAAACGCTAAATTTGCGCGGACCTGCTGGTACTCCCGACAGCGAAATCTGTGGACCTCAAGGGTTAAAATACACAATTACAAGAAATGATCAATGTTTTCTCCTATTATTTGAAAACGTCCCTGCTAATAGGTCAAAGTTCATAGAAAAAGCACCTGGTTGATAAAGTGTTAATATGTTATTACATTAAACTTAACTCAGTATTAATTAAATGGAATAATTAATTGACGTTTGCACTACAAACAATTAAAATTACAACTTCTGAATAATCTAATAATAATTGCCATTTCATTATTACTTTAGAATCTACAGTAATTAGGTACTTGTGCAATTTCAATAACAGTATTGGTCACAGCTGAATCTTGGTAACTTAAACCTACATAAATCAAGAACTTCTACAAGATTATAAATGAAAGTATAAACCTTCAATAATTTGATTATTTCCTAGATTTGGATGCGTTACTTTTCCTGTGTAACCTTATATCATAGAAGCTTGACCTTTCTGCGTCAAAGTTTAGCTTTATAAATCAAAGTTTTGGCATAGTTGCCTTTAGAATTCAAAGTACCCTGCCTAACTTAGACTGTGAGAGAAAAAGAACCGCTAAATATCCTGCTTTTGAGGAATGTTTATTAAAATGAATTAAACAGCGGAGAAATAAAAACATTAGCGTAGGAAGTCCAATATTGCGCAGGGAATCTGAAATTCCTTCTAAGTCACTAGGCCATAAATTTAGAACTAACAAGGGCTGGCTAGAAAAATGTTATACTAATCCGTGTACAAAGCCTCTGTGAATCGAATTTTCATTCAATAAATCTGTTTTACTTGAAAACTTCGATAAGACGAAACCACCATAATTCGAAGATTTTTAGCTTGCCCTTTGCGATTCGAACAATTAAGGTTCGACTGTATTACACGAATGTGTGGATAACATTCACGTAAGTTACCCAGTTAATTGGATATTCATTTCTTAATCACTTAATATTAGTCTTGAATAGAATATATAATCTTTTTTGTTTCATTAAAAATGTTGGGCAAATCAAACGTCAATGTAGTTATAACTGAGCTGGATAGTAGAGATTTTTCGCACTATACCTTATTGCATCTAACCTATGAAATCCTGTTCCTAGTACATTCAACGATATATCCGCATGGAGTCCTTCGCAATTCACTATAGTTTGGAAAATCAGCATGCAAAGTAAATTAATATTTGTGGAACATCGACTACTACGGTTTAACATTGTTTTATAAACAAGAGGCACCGGTTTTTAAACCGATTCAGGCGTGTAATGACGTTTCAGCATCGTAAGATAGTTAGCCTCGGTAAAAGTTTACTAGATGTCACTAGCTTGTCAAATCATGTTCAAATCATTCCAATGGTAAGGAATATCGAGTAAGAGTATTAGACTATTCCAATTTTAGTATCCAATATCCCAGATTGATGTTATTTACTTTCGTTATTGATTAATTTATTACTTTCGTTTTAAGATATATTTCTTAATGAAATACGGAAATAAGAAGGGAGAAAAATCTACTCAATTGATCGAACAAAACCGTACTGTAAAATATTTAACAATTATGGAAAATTAAAAGTAGACCCATGCATACATATTACTAAAATATTTCAATAGTTTTATGAATACAATAAGTTTTTGAACTGTTATTTTTAAAACCACCTATGTCGTAAACTGCCTGTTCTCGTCTAATTAATGCGCAACGTGATACAATTTATTTAACGCATCGTCTACTAAAGTGTCAACATAGGGAGAGATAAATTTGAAACAGCTTTTCTACTAATACAGGGGATATTTGACTGTATACTAGCTGAGTTATTATCATATTTTATGTACGTGAAAAGGGTAGCCGTAACAAATACGAAAGTATAAAAATAAATCAGTTTAGTTAATGCCATAATACTAATAAAGAATTTATGCGAGTACAATAGTAGGTGAATAAATTGTTAAAATACCCCACGAAACAAATATAATCACTTTACTTTTTGTGCGACACGTTATGTATATATAACTATTATTTACGTAACATTATTTTTTTCGAATCATTTATTGGACATGCTTTTATAATTCTTCCTACATATTTCATACATCTCCCTCTTTTCTCTCCGTATCCTTGTATGAATTTGACGTAACGTGCATGCACATGTTGCATATCACATAACGTTGGCACGCAAACAGAAGGAGGAAAGATCGCAGAAGAAGTAAGAGTAAAAGAAAGAAAGGAAGAAAGGGGAGAAGGAGGTGATTTGGATAGTTACGGGCAAGTTGTGGCCACTATGTTGTCGCTAAGAAACGAAAATAGCTACTGTTAGCCCCAGAACAGTACGGAAGGAGGTGGCTAAGCAAGAATTAAAGTACAAGACGATGAAGGTGGGACGAGAAAAGCCAAAATGAAACGAATGAGGGTGGTGCTCTGCCGGAACCTGGAATGAAATTAGGTTCTGGCAATAGACGTTATGTAAGTGTTTTATGTGTGTTCAAAACAGACGCTGCCTTTCATAATAGGGACGTAGGAAATTAATTTGAAGTATTTGTTTCTTATTTAAAATAACTTCTCATCTCGATGCATTTCAATTATTAGTTATTAATATTTAACAATTTAAAGCTATTAATCGTTGTGCAAATTGAACATTATTTAGTATTGATGGTGCTCATCAAGTCCTTTGTAATTGAAAGTCCGCTGTAGGTAGTGAAGATATAAAGTAGAAGTCAGAGTACTATTTATTTTAATACTATTAAGATAAACAGAATTATGTATAACATTGGAAACAAAACGGAATTATTAATTAATAACATTTATAAATATCATCCACTTAACTATAAATATAATAAACAACAGACACTTCTGGGAGTAATAATATACAGTGGATCAAAAAAGTATTGGCACACCCAGTTTTCTTTGAATATCTTTAAACTATAAAGTAATCTATTAATATTAACTATGTTTATTAGTGCCTTTTGACACACATGAATAGTATGTTTACTGAGAATTCTCAGTTATTTGTTATAAGGAAGTAAATTGAAGAAAACAAAAAATCCATAGTCAAAAAAGTATTGGCACACGTGTGATGTTATTGGAGAAAGCACAATATTAAACAATCTGAACAATATTGAACTTACCTAATATTTTGTGTGCGTACTTTTAGCCTTAATTACGGCTTGTAATCGATTAGGCATCGATTCGACAAGTTTTTGTGTAATTGTGTAATGATGAAGAGCGAGTTATGCTTGTGCGTGCGAAATAAAATTATTTCATTGTATAAAAGTGGTGAAAGTGACCGAAAACTCGGTAATTCATTAAATTTAAGTTTCTCGACAGTGAGAAATGGTAGCAATTAAGGAAATTGGTAGCATCGAGAACAAACCTCGATCAGGTCGTCCGCAAGTACTTACAACTAGAGAACGAAGAGACATCGTCAAAGAAGCAATAAAGAATCCTTTTGTAAGTGCCAAAAATTTAGCTGTTGACATCGCAACATATTCGGGAAAGAGAAGTGAGTGCCTAAACAGTCCGAGTGTTTTACATTCTGCGGAAATTTATGGTAGAGCAGCCAGAAAAAAACCGTTCATTAATGCGAAGAAAAGGGAGAAACGGTTCGGGTTTGCAAAAATATATATGTATAAATAAGACAATGGAATTTTGGAGGACGGTTATTTTCTCGGACGAGAGCAAATTTAATCTTTTCGGCTCTGAGGGAAAAAGATTTGTATGGAGAAAACCGCACACCGAATTAAATCAAAAGAATATTATTCCTACAGTAAAACACGGTGGTGGTCACGTCATGGTATGGGGCTGTATGTCATACCATGGAGTAGGAAATTTGGTTTTTATTGACGGTAATATGAATGCAGACGTTTATATCGACGTGTTGTGAAATAATTTATGAACGAGTGCAACAAAAATGGGCATAGACGGAAAGTTTTTTTCCAACAAGACTACGACCCGAAGCAGACGGCTGGGGAAACAAGAGAATGGTTATTGTATAATGTACCAAAACAACTCCCTACACCACCTCAGTCGCCGGATATTAATCCGATAGAAAATCTTTGGCATATTATAGATTTAAAAATCCGAAAAAAGAAAATAAAGAATAAAAATGACCTAAAAGCGACGTTTTTAGAAGAGTAGTCTAACATTGCATCGGAAATTACACAAAAACTTGTCGAATCGATGCCTAATCGATTACAAGCCGTAATTAAGGCCAAAGGCATGCACACCAAATATTAGGTAAGTTCAATATTGTTCATATTGTTTATTATTATGCTTTCCCAATAACATCACACGTGTGCCAATACTTTTTTGACTATGGATTTTTTGTTTTCTTCAATTTACTTCCTTATAACAAATAACTGAGAATTCGCAGTAAACATACTATTCATGTGTGTCAAAAGGCACTAATAAACATAGTTAATATTAATAGATTACTTTATAGTTTAAAGATATTCAAAGAAAACTGGGTGTGCCAATACTTTTTTGATCCACTGCAGGTTATTTGCATCGTAAAATATTTGATACAATTTTTATCGTTAATACAAAATGGATAATGTTATCATTGTAACAAATATAATAAATATCTTTCTTTTCCGCGTGTTTTATATTGTAGAAGCTGTAAGTATATTGAACAGATTGGAATTCCAATAGTTTATTCTGAGTCTATGTATAATGCTGCAAAACTTAAAGCGTTTGATGTTGTTTGCTATCATTTGGCCATATGTTGGATGATCTATACTCTAGACATCGTCACAGGACCATAGCAACAAATCAAATTGAGTTTGAACAAAATTGAGCTATAATCTAATAACTTACCAAAGTTACAAAAGCTTGCGTAGAGTAAAAAAAATAATAGTAGAAATAATTTTCACAAATATAGAACACTATATACATCATTTTCCACGCGCGACTGTCTCTAATTTTGTACATAATTATTGATGTTTGTACAAATATTATAGTCATTCTTGAATGTTTTATTCTGTATAATTAGCCAAAACGATTTTTCGAAGAGCAGTAGTAGTATAGTAGTATTTTTACATCAAGTAAGTTGCACATGAAGGGCCGATTTAGAAACTGAATCTAGTCAATGATTGTAAAACAATAATGGAAAAAATTAATATAAAATATTTTTTATGCTTTCAATAGTAAATTTCCATAATTAGAATGTTTAAACGTACAAATATTTTTGGTATAGTGTTGTATGATACATGCTTGTGCACTATTGAAATACGTATATATATATATATATATAATATTCAAAGATTATTGTTATGCAATATTTATACAATTGCTACTTTTTTGGATTTTGATTATGGGTTGAGCAAAAGTTTTCCTTTTGCTCGGAATTCTTAATGCCTGTATCACAATTGTAGTTTCAGTTGTACAAACCATAACAAAAACAAAATTATCTTCCATTTTGTGTAATTTTCGTATATAAGAAATAAAAGACATTTTTTTTAAGAGCTTAGATATGCGTACCAACTATAGAAGTTACTTATAATATTTTAATGATTGTTTTGTCAAGTTTTTTCATTCATTTAACAAATCGAAAAAATATAAGTAACACTGATGTAATGATATTACATATGATAATACTACGCATGCAAGAATATTGTAATAACATTACACTGCTGTAATATTAAGTTACTGTTTTTTTCTTAGGCATTTGGAATAATAATGTTATAGTGTAATTACAAAGTCCGCAACTTTCAGAACAGTAATATTTCTTTAAGAATACATTCTAAAGTGTCTTTATCAAGTGTTGTCGCACTGGCGTTGTACCTTTCGTGAATTTGATTAGGTCAAGCTGCACGGAATTTTATTGGTCGACTACTTCTGCCACCTATGCGTTGTTTCACTTCGGAGAATACGCTCGCGAACCTTCTTTAGCAGTGTACTATACTTTAAATTATCAGGGTTGCATTTCTTATTCTTATTTTAAATTAATTATCGCAACTATTTATTGTAATATACTGGTCAGAAGAATTATCTGCACGATACAGTAGAAAAGATCGAGTTTAAAGCAGGCATCGGACAAAAATGCTTACAAATTGGATGTTGGGATTAAAATAAAGATGATATCTATAAAAAACTATGAATTGATTTTCCATTTTTTTTATGACACGTATTTCCAACAATATAGTGTATTTCCAAATTTAAGTTTTGCACGGATTTTAAAAGCAACGAGGTAGACTGTGAATTAATCGGCGAGTATCTTCATTCAAAATATTCCTCTTTTAATGCAGCTTTTAAAATTTCACTTAAAGCCAACAATCATTACAATAAAGGCATTGGTTCCAACGCTATACTATTTAATATGAAACGATTCCCTTTCCTCTATTTCGTAAGAAACTGCGGCCGAGTTGCTGGTAGGTGAACCGGGGTATGGCCCCGAGTGCAAAGGGTTAACCTTGATAAACATTAAATGCAGTTTTCTCAGTTTGCAAAGTAGTGGGGATATAGCAGGTAAGAACTAGAACGACGGTTTGCTAGCGTTTCTTTATCCCTAGCTGTCTCCAATTGCCATAAGATCACTTTTGGAGTTGGTTCGTACAAATAAGTTGAGGTGTCTGGAAAGTTTACCAGCGTAGCTGCTCTTGACAGTACGGTGGTTGCAAGGAGTTATGTACTTCGTGTACTACCGGTTTCCCCAACTACTAGTTACGTGTCTGCCAGACCACTTTATTTGAAGCACTAAATTAAAACAATCTTTATCGTGGCTATACAAAAATGTATGTAACGTGAAACCAACATATATCAGCCTCTAAGTACAAATTAATAATGAATTCACTATTTTCAATAATTTTATTACAACGAATATCCTTTTTATTCTTGGAGTTAAAAGGAAGTATAATACATCTGCGCTAGAGCATATAGTAGCTGGAATTTTACTAAACAATTGGCCACATTGATGAAGACATCGATATATTGGTATGTGAATTCAAATAAAGTTATACTTAACCTTTTGTGGCCGGAACATGCTGGATAGGTATTCAACTAATTGGAATTAGTATCTTGTAGCGAACAACGCGACGCTCATGTTTAGTCAATGACTACCCTGTGAAATCTATAACCTTTTTTGATTGAAAATATGCTCCTTTATTATATTCCCCGATTTATGACAATTGTACTTATTGCTAGCGCACTTTTTGCACGAACCGCCGCGTCGGTATTCGAAATATGTAGGTACATATTCGGTTTGGAATGAATCCACTGTCCGCTGCAAAATTCTAGCGTGACGACGTCACTTTGGCGCCCAACGTTGGACATTGTCACATATTTGGCACTTCATGCGGAAAATCATCACTTATTTGGCGCCAATGTACGACATGGCCACACTGTTTTGATCAATTAGTATATTGTTTAAACAAGAACTACGCACAAAACGATTATAATGCTTTTCAAATTGCAGCAGTAGAATAAGAAGTGATTTAGCTAATGCACGGCTCACCTGTTATTTGCATTTTTGCAAGTGACATTTCTATTGAAACTGACATACAATTAACTTTTGTTACATACAATTCTGATGCAATAAGGTAGCCCTGCATAGATTTCCGTGTCTCATAGATACGTTGGAGGTTTTGTAAAATGTTTAAATGTTTACGAAATCCTCTTATGACTGTACGAGTGCAACTGTATTCATAACTTATCTTTGGTGCAGCATGCAAAGTGTTTCACTTTGAAAGTGATACAAAATGACTGGTAGGAGTTTATATAGTTTTTGGAGGTGCATCTGGTGATTATAACTATTACCACCTGCCATGGCCATCTATATTAACATTTGCTTTTTCACATTACGACGATGATATCAGTATTAGGATGAGTTTAACGACTTATGACATCAAAATCTTGAAATGATTTTAAATGTTAAAAAATGTATTTAATTTATTGGTAGAACAATGCAAAAATAATGAAATAAGAGAGCAGTAATAAATCAGTTTACTTTGTAACGTGTTCAAAGTGGTGATTGACAACATTAATACATTTACATTCAATACATTTAATATGTACCTATGTACCTATTTATGCGGGCTATTTACAGATCTCCTTCGGTTAAACACGAAGTTTCCAAATTTGCAAGGAACTACACCAAAAGGTTACTTCAACATCCTAACAGGCTTGCCAAGCGACTACTCGAAGAGGCAACAGATCCACGAAGGCTCAAACGATTTAAACCATCAGATATCGGGAACCGATTTCACCGACCCGCAAAACAATAAATTATATCATACACAGAAGGTATGATCCGATGGGCTCATCACCTACTTATGTTCACATGTACTCACAATTAAGGAATTTGTTTATTGTTATTAATAACAGATTGCAAATAAACGAGGAAATTATGTAAAAAAACAAAATTTACAGATCAAACCGACAAACATCACTTTTTCAATTTTTTGAAATTTGATTATCAAAGGACTGACTTGATACTCAACTCTTTATGAATGTTCCGCAAAATATTTCGTTATCGCTTCGTTATCGCTTCGCTAAACTGTATCCAAGCTCAAAGCCAAACCCACTTCACGCGTTTTCACAAAAAGCAAACGCACTCATTCAGATCACTCATGCAAACCATCATAGACACGGTGTTACAGTAATCCCACTTTGTCATCATATCCCACACTGTATCATCATATCCCAGCATTATATCCCATCATATCCCACACTGTATCATCATATCCCATCATCATATCCCATCATTATATTGAACACTACTAAATGACAAAACCTTGTATGACAGTTACATTTCTAATAAAACATTCTACAATGTATGTTTGCACGTACATTTTGTAAGATATGTTAAAAAATGATGTGCACAAGTTTATCATTTCTCTCCGATGGAAATCATACGCTGGAATCAAATGTCGTTTGAAGTTCACCATAAATAAATATCATATTCATTATTTTTCGTCTTGACTGAAATATATTACGACGAAGTCGGTAGTGATTTTTGTGAGATTATACATATATGGGAAAGTATGAAGACAATTATCCACTTTGAAAACATGCGGTTCTATTTGGAATACCAAAGATATTCCTTGTCAAAAAACAAATAACTCTGACAACTATCTTTACTCCACTGAGCATTATTTTTCTAATAAATTACGAACGGTAATTCCAAATTCAAGGTGTGCATTATTGACGCAAAGGAACACTCTTCGTTTAGAAAGAAACATAACCAGAAAGTATTAAATATGTTTGTAAATTGTCCGAAAAACCACTTTTCTGGCAGAATATGTCCCCCAATTAGTTTAGGTAATCGATGTTCTACTCTACTGTATCCCCACAGATCGCATAGCGACCCTCGAATCCTTACAGTCATACGCCCCGAGCTCTAATTTTCTTATTAGCGCGTTTTCCATTTCCACTACCTCGCTTTCCTAACTCCTTAACACTAGAACTATCAAGGGCGTCAAAATGACTTGTTTCAGATTTCTTGCTTTAGAATTATTAATATATAGGTATTGTTGTAGCAATTTATCATGAGTTTTAATAAGACCGAATGACAATTATACAGGGTGTTTGGTAACTGGTGGTACAACCGAGCAGGGGGTGATACTACATGTAAAAATAAGTCGAAAAAAAGGAATAACATTTTTTCGTTTGACGCTTGGTTTTCGAGAAAATCGAGTTTGAAAATTCCATCCAGTACGCGTGCACTATACCGCCTTTAGGTTTAAATATGTATTATAAATAAGAAATGTTAATGTATGGATAACACATTTATTGTAATAAATGTAAACATTAGAAAGGTCAACATTACAATGTCTAAGCAAAAAGAAACTTGTAGCGAACAATGACTTGGAGAGAGTCCACTGCACGCGTACTGGATAGAATTTTCAAACTCGATTTTCTCGAAAACCAAGCGTCAAACGAAAAAATGTTATTCCTTTTTTTCGACTTATTTTTACATGTAGTGTCACCCCCTGCTCGGTTGTACCACCCGTCCGGCCACACCATGTAGTGCACGCGTACTAGATAGAATTTTCAAACCCGATTTTCTCGAAAACGAAGCGTCAAACGAAAAAATGTTCTTCCTTTTTTTCGACTTATTTTTATATGTAGTATCACCCCCTGCTCGGTTGTACCACCAGTTACCAAACACCCTGTATATCTATTTAATGTCCATTCAACGATTTTCGTGTTCATAATCCGTCTAACGTATGCTATCTGAATAATACCAAAATGTATCGGTAGTTCTAGTGTTAAAAAGGATGGACCAAGGTTTGTGATCAGCTTTTTGACACAGAACGCCTTCGGAGGAGTCACGCACGTAGAAGAATTGCGAAACTGCAGTCAAACAATAAATACTTTACTTCACGCGAAAAAATTTAATTTGCCTTCCTTTCCGTCCTCGCAAGTCCTCGTAAGTCCTCGCAAAGTTAACCGTCATACAAAGCCTCTATAAGACGAATTTTCGTGTGCTAAACCTTTCTTAATCGAATACTCGATAATACGAAACCTCTATAACTCGAAGTTTTTTTCTCTTCCCTTGAGATTCGAGTTATCGAGGTTCATTAAAAAAACTTCGAGTTATAGAGGTTTCGTATTATCGAGTATTCGATTAAGAAAGGTTTAGCACACGAAAATTCGTCTTATAGAGGCTTTGTATGACGGTTAACTTTGCGAGGACTTACGAGGACTTGCGAGGACGGAAAGGAAGGCAAATTAAATTTTTTCGCGTGAAGTAAAGTATTTATTGTATACATATATAAACGTAACCAGAAGACGAAAATTGGGTCACTATACATACATACAATATGTATCGACATCTTATTATTCAAAAAGTCTGTAATTTTGCTCCGAGTTAATGTATTAACACATTGTTTATCTGTGGAAATTGACGAAAAACGATTAGCTTCCGTGGATATGCACGTGGTCATTCTATGTTTTGAGACAATCCTAACGGTTGAAAGGAAGGAAACAATTGAATGATTTCTGACACTATAAGTTATAAATTTCGAGTTGCAGAGGCAGAGCAGCGATAGAAGTTCGACTTATAGAGGTAAACTTCGAGTAGTAGAGGTTTGACTATTCTAAATTCGAGTTACAGATGTAAAATGATGCATCTGGACATGTGGCAAATAATTCGTGTTAAAGTAATTTCACAACATTTCGACTTATAGAGTTTTTTGCAGCCGAGCGGAAGGGAATTAAAAAAAAATTCGTCTTATAGAGGTTCGAGTTATTGAGGTTCTACTGTATATATTAAAAACATCATTCGTCCAAGTGTTCTTAAATAATAAGTAAGATTTTGAGTTTCAAAGGAAGAAAGTATTATTTTCTTAAAATACTGAACCGCGGAATCCAGCAATAGCATATCGACATATGTTTTTGCACAAAAACCCGCAGTCTACTAATGAGCAACAGTGGAATATCGTGGTTATAGCTATTGAGTCGCGCCAAAAGAAAGCGATTGTTTTAGTACACATGTATATTAAGTGAAAATAAACAACTAACAGTTGATAGCGAAGTATTCTCGACAAAAATGTCAACAATTTCTTTTGGGTTTTGTTCATCTATAATCCGAAAAACGTCTTTATTTAAGCCCCCGGGAGATAACTAGAATACTCGCGCGATTACATTGCAGGAGTAACATCCGAAACAATATGTGCATGCACTGCTTTACATAACTACTCTGCTCATATTACCAACATTTTCTCTATACAATGGCAAAGACTTCTCGCAACTATCACTGATCTTCATTGCCCAAATTTTTCATTCGCTCTCCTATCAATGCCAAACCAACTGCTGAGTTATGATACATTTTCATTGATATTTCCAGCAATATATCTCTCTGTTAGCACAAAGACGGATTTCGCGTTGACGCTCTACTATTTATGGCACAAGCACCTACGGTCGAATGCCTACTCTCCGAAAGGAATTTCTAATAAAACATTAATCTAAGGAATAAAGCAGCTTTATTTAAGGAAGCTGAACAGTATAATTCTTAATACTAGTTCTTCCTTCCGAGCGGGGTGGATGTTCTTTTATTTATAAAAAATGTTTCGAAATAGTGTTTCACGGAGCATTGGCTGCGAGCTATTGAAACAAGTGGGTCGGCACTGGTTGGCGCTCATTCCCTTTCGACGAGACGTAATGCAACACCAGTGTTCCTCTTGTCCCGCAGCCAAATTGTTTTCCGTTTAGCGCTTAGAGGAGTTCCTTGCTCGACTGCAATATTATGAACCCGCATACCTTTGCTGCCTCAGTTTTTCATAACTTTCCGCGAATCTGGGAAACGTCTTTTATCACGACAACCCCCTTTTTCGCACGCATACGAATGCGAGGGACGATTCATCCGAGATGCAACCGCGACAATTTTGTGAAATATATATTTGCCGATTGTGAGTTTGCGATTGGGCGTTGCTCTTGATCTCTGTTGAATTTTCCAAAGGGATCTGTTAATGTATTGGAAGCAGCGGAGATGATTGACGATTGCGGTGTTGCCTCAGCCGTACGCGTGTTCAGTAAGATGAGTTATGCACAAGTCGGATCAATGAAAGGAAATAAAATCGACGATCGATTGTTTCATTTTAGAAACACAGCATAAGGTTAATTGTGTGGTTCGAATATTACATTGTACTGTCTTTTGTTGCTTATTGTTGGACAATTGTTATGAAGTGAGCGTCACAATAGCGAAATATGTTGACGCCGCCTTTTGAATTCTTTTCAATTTTATCACCAAACGATTGACTCTCAACTTTTTATATTTAAAGTAAATTTCGTTATTTTTTTTCTGCGTGGAGTTAATTGACCTGACCAATGAGTTTGGGAACTAATTGACCAACTCATTCTGTGCGTTATACAAAAATATTCTGCTAACATATAGGTTCCCAAATTATTGCTTGCGCGGGTTTGTTTCGCTTAAAATGGTTCCGGTGTCAAGAGGAGCCAATTTTGCAGCGCAATCTGTGTAGACGTTAATAGTTTTGTGATTTGTTGTTACTATAATTTGCAGGCGGCTCCTAATGTTGCGATTGTTCTTGCAAATAAATTTTTAGGCAATTCTTTCTTTTCTTTTCGATTTTCGCATCTTCTACGGATATTTTAAAAATAATATTTCGCACGCGAAAATGACAAATAGTAACTAATTATTAATTCTAAGATTTTGAACTGCAGTAATAATAACCTGCAAAATTGATGAACCCAAAGAGAATAATATTTTGGGAGGACTTGCTTAGATCCACGCAGAACGCGGTGGAACTGTACAACTTTGGTTAACGTCTATATTTATACAACATTTTGTTCTTACGATCGTCATCACTTATAGCCAGATTTGTGCACACAGGGCCAAGTATTAAGATATATTTCGTAATAACTACGCATAATATATGTAAACAAATGCAGCATGCAATAACTTATTCTACTAGTATCGAGTTCCTGGGCAATTTGCTTGTATTCTTGCCACACTTCCTTTGTCGGTTTTTAATAGTAGAGTATTTATGTACGTGTACAATTGCATATACCATTCTGTTGTATACTCAACCACCTGATTCCTAAGAGCTATGCCAATTGTGCTTTCATTGCATTGTATAATTTCGCTTCCTTAATGCACCTGCTAGTTTTGACCTGCGAAATCTATTAAGTTTCAAGCATATTAAAACACCTAACATGAAACTTAGAAATGAAAATCGATATTACTGTATCAAAAAATGTCTTTGAATTATTTCAACTTTGATTTTTTAAATAACATCCTACGAAAACTTCGAGCTAGCAGTAACAGAAACCGCAAGCAATATCAATAGAAATAGATTGGGCAATCGCTTCTGTGAATGATGAAAAAAATATTCGATGTGCCTTGACCCCTCAAGTTTGTCTCTAAAAAACAAAATGATATTCAGCAAGTAGAAGGGGTTGAACTGTCGCAACATAAGTTTTAGTTACGAGTAGAGAGTGGCTTGTAAAGAGCGACGATTTTTTTCAGGAAAAGCCACGGAACTGTAGAAATATTTCATTATTACGTTGTTGTACGTAATTTTGCGACCGAGCCAAATTCGAGTTCAGAAAGATGACTCAAACCTCAAGGCTCCGTTCACTTCGCTTTACTTCGTTCGGTCGACGTTGGCCCGATTTATCTCCGGCCAATCCCAAAATAATCTTAGATTCGGACTCTCCTCCTCTTACCTCGGCGTCTGTCTTCTAACTAATTGTAAGACCTCGCCTCCTCTTTCTCGTCTTCTTCAGCGTCGTTTGTCCGCATTCGTACGACCGACTTTAACGTAATAATAGGTACATCATGGAATTTCAATACAATGAATCACATCGCTACACTTTTCATATGTATCGGCCTCAGTATTTTACGCAGCATGTTTGCTTGCCGATCTTAATTATTGCTGTACTATTTATTTTTCATATCAAAACATTTCCCCTTATTTTATGACAGGATCAACAAGATAATAATCCGTTGTTTTCCTTTTTCTTGTGTTTGGCTTACTATAATTTGTAACAATATAAATTGTGCTGCATAGAAGAAATAGATTATATTAGTTATATGTTGATGCAACACCGTCAGCAATCAACTAGACTATACAGAACATTAAAGGAAATATTCGTTAGTTTAATTAAGCAGAATTTGCAATACGTAAGGCGAATGGAGGAAGATAAAGATTAAAAAAAAGAAAGGTTCTTGACATTCTGCAGTGTCAAACATGTAAATGCATACATACATTGTACATAGAATAAGCTTCCGACTCAATGTTATCGAGAACGTTTATGACTTTTTAAGTTAGATTACATTGCTTGGCTATTCATGATCTTTTGTCGCTTTCTGGGTCTCACTTCCTACTCAAGAAGGATATTTTTTCCGGCTACAAACGTTTTAATCTAATTTCTAATTTTTTTTTTCCGCATATTTCAATAGCCTCTCTATAACAATAAGTCTTCGTGTAACCTGTTTCACTATAATTTCATACTGAAAGTTATGGTAAATATATAGAAGTGGTACTACCTCACCGATTTCGATGATTTTTGAATATGTTGTAAAACTCAGTATTCTAAACAACTTTTTCCTATGCATATAACCGCCGCTCGGCCTTAGTTTTCGAGATATTTACAAAAAACTGTAGCTTCTACTCATTGAATCTTGTCTATACGTTGTTATGTAGAGAGTTCCGCACCGCAAGGGAGTATACGAAATTCGACTAGTTTACAGAATCGAAGGAAAAGTAAGGAATGCCGTATTTACTAAACGTAACGAAAATTTATTAAAATTAAGACAATCCACACGTGACGATGGTAAAAATTTAAAAGCCGCGACTCCTGTTTTGGCAGCCCTTTTCTATCGTGCGTTATCTCGCCCCACTAACGCCACGTTGGAGGATCTGTTGTGGACCCTTTGGAAATTTCGAACTAATGCTCCTTGGTCCTGGTGACTCAAGGAACAACAACGCGTCAGCGGACTTTTCCAAGCCTATGTTTGTGCATTACTCATTTAATCTATTTTTCTGTTACGCATTTCTAGTTCTCTGTAACAACGTGCACGCTCGTGGCAACGTATGGGGCCGCCACTTAACTACTGTTTCTATAAAACACATCGCCGTAGCCGGCGAAGAATCTGTATACCGGGTGAACTCATTAAATTGTACCTCTAGAACTAGATATGTATATCATATCAGATATGGTATTGGCGGTGGAGGAGCTCCTTCCGCTGCACCCCCTCACCAGAAAATTCTAACCCAAACCTAACCCGAATCTAATTTTCATTTAATCAAATATGAGTTTGGGCACCAATACCACTTCTTTATATTTACCCGATTTACTGTTCGTCCTGGACCTGGAATTTTAGAAACAAAACAAAAATCAGCTGAGAATTGAGAAAGAAAAAAGGGAAGATTGACAGCCTCAAAAATTCGGGTTGAACTGAAAACGGTGGCTAATCTAACAATCAGAACGTTTCATAATAGGTGACAATCTTTCAGAAGATATTCACATTATTGTAATATACTTTGCAATATATTTTGCCATGTTCTTTACGCGTCCATCTCTACAGTGTGTCTACAGGGCAAGAATAATAAAGGGTTGACATTAAAATAAAAGTAAGAAATGAAGAATATTTTATCCATTAGCACCTGTATTCAAATATTGAAATAATAGATGACATCGATCGTCAGAAACCTGGCGTTCGAATAAACGAAAGTCTGATTGTATCTTCATACACTCTAACAATATCAAGTACTTATATTGTATTATTTTCCCAAGTCAAGTACGCATTTGTCTACTAATTAATTTTACTGTTGTACAATAATATTCCCAGTGATGGGGAATTAAGCTTACAAAGTATATTGCACAATTTATTTATCATTTTTGCTATTGTTCCTTTGTTTGTATAGAATTCTGTTTTGTATCATTGCATGTTCATTACACATATGATTTTGGCAATTTCGGAATTCAATAGTCTATTTATTACCAATTAAGAAAAAATATTCGAGTACTACATTCATGCAACAATACTATGGTGTTAATGTCAATTGCGTAAGAAAACACATGTTTGTAAAAGGTTTACAGAGCAATAATGTACACCCGTCCCTCAATTTACACGAATATCCGTTCCACGTGGATTTGATTTACGCGAATAAAAATCGTGTAAATTGAATCTGTCAGTATAAAAGGAAAAATATTGGAAATAAAAGCTAGTCAAAGTTTTTAAAATACATGTTTACATATTTATTTCACATAACTTAACAAAAAAATAAGTAAGACATTTCAGAAAACAGAGGTATGTAAGTTTTATTCGATGTCACTATCGCTACTGTAGTTCAAAACGATAAGCCTTTTCTTTTTAATTGGCATAAACTCATAATCTTCATCGCTTGAAATATTTGGAAGTTCGTCTTGTGAATGTAAATTCTTTCGGATGAGTTTTTCTCAATATTTTCTGGTACTAAATTTTCATAAATTTGCTGATATTCGCTGCAACATTTCATTAAATTTTGACGAAATTTGAAGGCTCGTTGAATGTTTGGATCAATGTCTATAATGGCATATTCCAATTTTTTGGCTAACTCAAGAGCTTTACAAAGATTTTCCGCAGTTAATGAATCTGCTGCTTCGTTGTCACTGCTACATACATCATGAGGTTGGGTGTCAGATATGATATTTATTAATTCAGTATCGGTTAATTCACGATCTGCTACTAAATCATTAATGTCACACTCGTTTAAATTGGCAAAGCATCCTGTTCAACCTCTCGTGATAAAGTAATAATACTGGATATAAAACTGTCAATTTTAAAACTTATTGGAAAATATGTACATATGACCGCGTAAATCAATTCCGCGTATAAAAAGTTCCGTGTAAATTGAGGTACGTTTGCCGCGTAAAACAAATACTCGCGTAAAAAAGTGCCGCGCAAATTGAGGGACGAGTGTAATTACCTTTTTAGGCGTTGCATGCTACAATAGTGGTTTCCAGCAAAGCCCTCTTTGAAGGTTCTAAAGGTATTTCCCCCTTAAGTTACTTTATTGAGGGGGTGAAGGGTTTCTCAAATAAAAAAATTCAACAAATTCTTTGTTTCTTACTTTAAATTCTAAATTTATACATCTTTGCGCAGGATGTGTTACAGCATAGTGCAATTTTGAGGACTAGAAGTAAGTTTAATAAAACAATTATACAATTTGTTTTAATTGCATTTTTCAAACATTTATGACCCATTTTCTCAGAATCGGAAAAAGGAAAATATAATTATATTTTAAGCAGTGATTAAGGGGGAAACAAATATACTAAATGCAGGAATTTGGAGAATATCGCCCATATTCGGAAGAAACAAAATTATTGTTTATTAATTTCTAAACGATTTATTAAAAATTATCTAAGATTTCAAAGCAGCAAAATGTTACTTTATCCCTTTTCGTATGTTGCTTTACAACATTCGCAACGAGATCGAATGCATGCTGTTTAGGCGCAGGCACCGGATATACAGGTTTTGCACTCGAAATTATGTCTTTGGCAGATCATACTCATCTTTTTGCAGATCAAATTCACCCTTTCGCAGATCGAATTCGTCATATTGCAAATCACATCAAATCAGCAAGTCAGATTATAGAAATTGTATAGTAACTTACTTTAGAGCATGTTAGGTAAAGAGAAACTAAAAATAAATATTACACAGTTTCAATTTATTATATTATATGTACATATTTGTAAGCAGAAAGGGATTTTTTTGTTTTGCAAAACTTCTACACTAAAGAATGCCATGGAGTCATATACGAAAATGGTCTGCAGGTTCAATCTGGACTACCAATACGTCATTCGTGAAAATGATCAGTAAGGCTGTAACGTATCAGCAATGGATTAAGATCTAGTTGATAGTTCACTAATCCTAGGCTCCAGTATGCGCGTTTCCTTTGTCAAAAATGATAAAAATAAGCCACTAATATTCGAAGTATACATATGTATATGGAGGATTCAGAAGCCAATCAGTGTGTCCATTAGCATTCAAACCGGGATAAATAAGGTTTTTACAAATTACTTGGGAAAAAATGACAATGTCAGTACCTACATCTATTGCTTACGTATGAAAGAGGGACTTAATTGATTTGTCAACTGAAAGTTTTAACAATAAAGAGGTTTTTGAACTACGATACTCATGTTCAGGGAAAGTTGGACTTACACTTATTGGCTTCTGAGCCCCCTATATGTATATCGTTCGTGACCTGCCACCAGTTACAAAACACTCTGTAACAGTATTGGGTATAAAACGATTAAATTTTTTAATTTGAATGATCCAGCTTGCACTTCTAAAAAAATTAATGGTAAAACTAGGGAACAGCCCAGACCTCACCGATTTCGATGATTTTTGAATATGCTGTAGATCACAGTATTCTGAACAACTTTTTCCTATGCATATAATGGTCGCTCGGCCTTAGTTTTCGAGATATTTGCAAAAAAGTATAGCTACTACTACATGGAATTTTGTCTATACGGGCACGCTCGGGGCAACGCGTGGGGCCGCCGCGGCGCGCCGCTTTTCCGGCAGCCGGCGGGGGATCAGTATACCGGGTGGACTCATCAAAATTTTACCTCTAGAACTGGATATATCATATCAGATTTGGTATTGGCGGATTTGGTAACCAAACCTAACCCGAATCTAATTTTTATTTAATTAGATATGAGTTTGGGTTAGATTTTGCTTTTTCGATGAGAAACTCATATTTGACTAAATCAGAATTAGATTCGGGTTAGGTTTGGGTTTGAAATTTACGGGAAGGGGGTGCAGGGGGCGCCGGGGGGTGCAGGGGGCGCCAATACCAAATCTGATATGATATATCCAGTTCTAGAGGTACAATTTTGATGAGTCGCTCATCAAACCCGGTATACTGATCCCTCGCCGGCTGCCGGAAAAGCGGCGGTCACACACGTTGCCCCGAGCGTGCACGTATAGACAAAATTCAATGTAGTAGTAGCTATAGTTTTTTGCAAATATCTCGAAAACTAAGGCCGAGCGACCATTATATGCATAGGAAAAAGTTGTTCAGAATACTGAGTTCTACAACATATTCAAAAATCATCGAAATCGGTGAGGTCTGGGCTGTTCCCTAGTTTTACCCTCGTGAATCTTTCGTGAATATTTGATGACGATTAAAATTGCGCACGTCAGAATTATGTTCCCCACGTTTATTATTTTACTGAATTGTTCAATTACAATAAAGAAATAACGACAATTTCAAAAGAAACTGAATGAATATCTATTTATAACATTTTACAGTTTATACTATACATGGTTATTTATAATAATAATATTTTGTTATTTTTGTTATTTTATATATGCTATTAATACTACTCTTCTTTAGAGTTAAAAGAAAGACGTACTTGTTGTGCACCCAAGTATTAATTACACGACGAAGAGAATTTTAACAGTTGAATGATTAATGCGATTCACGATTAAATAACTAATTTAATGATTACATTCTCTAATGGTTAATTGGGATTATACATCGATACAATTAATTTAGCCGTTAATTGCAATTGATAATGGTTTAATTATTAATTGCACTAAATTTTCTCCAACACCAACCCTCTATACTCTACACGTACATATTATATCACGCGTTGTACAACATGTTGTACAAGAAAAAAAAAACTATTCACTATTCACGGAAACTGAAGTTCACTATTTAAAGCTTGCGATCATGCTCGTAAAAGGAATAGGTCCCCTTTTAGAGTGCGATTATCGAAACGTCTATTTCTGGACCAGTTAACCCCGTTTCAGACGAGATACTTTCTGTCCACACTTTTTGTGGCGCCGTCTAGGGAAACATTGTGGGCGTACGGGGTCTTTCAGATGCGTGCCCACCACGACTGGTGTTACGTTGCTTTTTACGAATGACAGGATTGCCATCCAGACACACAGTGTTCTAATGTTACGAGATATGCAAGTTGGAACATAGAGTGCTGATATTCATTCAGAATTAATCGCGATTTCTTCCCACTGAACTGTTACTATTAATTTTATCAGTAGGAAGCTATTGTAATGCAGGCCACTTTTACTTAGGCACGTTCCATAAATAAACCATTGAGGCCCCACAGCCAAGGTACGGTACCGCCCATAATTATTTGGAAGACACAAATTTTATGCTTTTTTCCTGCATTTAAAAGCAATGGTTTTATGTTTGTCTCGCTAATGTTTGCTTCTTTTAAGCAGCATACAATATTTTTATTATAATTACACAGTCGGACCTCGTTAACTCGAAAACCTTTACACGATTAGATTTTCGTTCGTTCCTTTCCACTTTGCTGTAAAAACCTCTGCAGCTCCAAATATGACCTTCCCATAAGTTGAATTATTTGCTATGTTTAGGTGCGTTGATTTACCTCTGTCATTCGAATTCAGAGAATCTCGACTTCTAGGTAGTAGAAGGTGCAATTTACCTGTATAAATCAAGTTCTTTTTATCATTGCTGCTTCTAGAGCTGGAAGTGCCGAAGTATGTACACAGCCTCTGTAAGTTAAACCTCTTATACTTGAAAACTTTGACAAGTCGAAATCCCCATAATTCGAATGTTTCAACTCCTCCTTTGCGACTTAAGTTGCCGAGGTCCGACCGTACCTCCTCTAAGTCTTTATTACCAAATTACCACCTCCCATTATAGCTGCGACTGCGACTATCCGTGGGTCGACATTGTATTTTCCGTTATTTTATTTTTTTCAACTACGTCTTCTGACAGCACTTGTCTTATTTCATCGTTCTGTACCAATAGCATACCTAATTCCATGACACGAGCCTGTATAAATATGGACGTACCTTGATTAAGGCAAAAGGTAGACAAAATCAACGCCATTTGGAACAAAATTAACATTAAATTTTGTAAAATAAGTAACACTGTATATCAGCTTAGTCTGTAAAAACACTATTTAAAGTAATGTGATTTAATAAATATTTGATCCTTTGAACAACCTAACGTATTATTTTAAACTGTAGAGGTGGTCGAGTACCTATGAGCGATAGGATATGTCCTGCTCAACAATAATAGATGAAACTATAAATGAATTTTTAGTGAGCATGATGAGAAACTTTCGATAACAATGTTAAATACATTCGTTAGTACATGTATCGAGATCGTTTGTCTATATCGACAGATGTGGGGAGTCGCCAACCCTTTCCGAGGGTTACAGCCAAGATTCGCCCAGCACCTTCGCATTTTCGTTCAATGAACATGGGTACTAATATCCTGACCCAAAATAGCTGCAAGAAATATTTTGTATACAATATAACGTTACCTGCCATGTGTACCGAAAACGGTAGGACAAGGTGGGGTTAAAAGTCAGGCGGGCAGTAGGGGAGGCCGGGGCTAAAAGCTCCGATTTTGAGAAAACATAAAAAATGGCTAAAAAATAATGGAGATATTCTCAACACTATAGACTAGTTTGTTGTTAAATTGATTATATCTTAGGATTTTAATCTTGCATTTAATTTATTGCAATAGGTTTTTCATAGAAAGTTATTTATTTGTGGCTGTTCGAGACGGAACTTGCCCCTTCGTGGGGCTAGTTGTTCCAGCCTTGGGGTAAGTTGTTACTAAGAAATAGGAGTTGCCTTTGAATGAATTAAAACACAATTTGATTAATAATGTTTATTAATGTTTAAGAATATTTTGTTTATGTATTGAAATAGTCTAACAAACACTATTACAACATATTCTTAAATGTCGTTTGTTCCATAAGAACGAAACAGTCAATCATGTCGACATTAAATAATTGATATAGACCAAAAAATAATGATGGGCAAATATTTACTTACCCGGTACGTGACTAGGTCTTTGTTTAAAACCATATAATTCGCAATTCCGGGCGGTATTAAAATAGATGGCAGCTTGGCGTGATTGACTCACGCGGCGAAAACAATTTAAAGAACACCGCTATCTCTTTTTATTTTGAAAATATAACCGTCGGAACAACTTACCCTTGGAACTTTTAGCCCCGGTCTCCCCTACGTTAGTACGTTAAGATTGTATGTTACTTTAGTAATGTATGCGTGATAATGTTTATTTCTGATTGATGATATTTTTAATGTTTATATCGATTGGGGCAAAAAGTAAACCTTATTAAGGCAAAAGTGTTTAAGAATTTTAATTTTTATTTAGTTTTCTAGTTTTAACTGAGAATCTCTGACTGGGTTTTTTAAGAAACTAAGATTGTTGTGCAAGTTTTTGTTCAAGCTGAATCTGCGTTCTTTATTTTCATTCTTTCGTTTGAGGCAAAGGATGTCGTAATATCTTCTGTTAATATTGAATACCAAAAATAATAGATTTAATAAATACTTGTTAATTGTAAATGAGTTTTTATTTCTTTAATATTACATTACACGACAATCCGGTTAAAATCCGCGAATATTTAAGCCCACAAATATGGAGAAATTACTTTGCTAAAATTATTAATTAAAATAAAATTGTTAAATTTACACCAGTTCAGATAATGTTGAACATTTCCGTTTGTATATGCATATTTTTCGAGCATAAGTTACATATGATTTTTGCATATTTTGCGTGCATAAATATCCCCAGTCTATTTATTATCTATTTCACATTCTTTTGTATACACACTCGTGCATGAATTTTATTTCGCTAATTTATTTTTGTATTATTCTTGTATTTCTTAACTATGAAATAAATGTATTTGTTTTTAATAGCGTGCAATTTATTACTTCAATATTCGCGAACCCCATCAAACACATTTTCGGGACACAAGTAGAAAAAAATTTGTAAATTTTGCAGATTTATCGAACTTTGTTGCACATACCGTTTTCAGTAGACATGGCGCGGGGATAATACTTGCAATTAGTCAATGGATTTGATCTCGTTATCTGAATTAAGATTAAAATATTTTGATAATATTTGCGCAATTGTTTTCAATAACTAGAAATGTCTTGTGTATGTTTCCATCGGTAACCGTTGCACTAGCAAGGCAAGGGTGATACTTTTTTTTTGCTCATCATATCAAACATTGTATATTTTTGTTCATTAATTAGACCGGTTAACATTCGAAAAAATTAATTCCTTTGCATATATCGAGCTGAAGCATATACTATATTGTGGTGCAATTTAAAATATACAAAAAACTAAGGAAACCTGCAGTCATTTGCGGCCTGTGTAAAATATAGGAATATGGGAACATAGCGGAGAAAGAGTAACCTGCAGTCAATGTGAAACAAATGCACAATCGGAGGAGAGTAATGTACAATATAACAAAATCACTAAAACACAAATTGTTTGTAAACAGTGCAGCAAAAGTATTGCCTGTATTTTAATGGGAATCAATGGAAAGATATGTTTTCTTAACGGCAAAGGGGTTTAATCATCGTTTGCATAGTACGATATTAATTTGCTAGGTAAATTTCTTGGAGGTGGACCCAAAATGCCCCACCGTTGCTGGTTCGTGTGTTAAAAAATATCTTGGTAGCGCAAGGGTTAAGATAGAATGG
Source organism: Nomada ferruginata (assembly GCA_963583965.1). Lineage (NCBI taxonomy): Eukaryota > Metazoa > Arthropoda > Insecta > Hymenoptera > Apidae > Nomada > Nomada ferruginata. Next base: position 6,683,365 of record OY757218.1, read on the forward strand.
CCTGCAAAACATTTGATCAACAACATGTCATTCAAAAATAGCTTCCTGCGATCACGCCATAAAATCCGCGCTGCCAAATCGGCAGTAGGAGTATGCGGTTACCCGTATTTATCGGGTACCCGTACAGTCGGGTCGGGTTTTTTAAATTCGGGCGAGCTCGATCGGGAACCTGAACGCGCGGTTAGCTCGATCGTGTCGGGTGGCCCGGCCCATTCGGGCCCGATCGGGGAAAGTCGACCGGTTTCGGGCAAGTTCCTTCGAGTATTCGAAATCCGCTTCGGAAATCTTGAAATCTATTTTATGCTTGCACATCCTCGATATTCATATGCTATATACTCATTGTTTTAGGCAATTACTAGCTGCACTACTCATTCACATAGAAATGAATACTTTCTAAATGTTCGATAGTAATTAAAATATACGAGCATGTGAATATATTTATTAATGTATTTTATTTTAACTTATAGTGTGGAAAACATAATTGTTCTATATTTTTGTACAATTACTGATGTAATTTAAATTTAATTTACTCGGACACAAAGTGCGATATTATGAATAACGACTATTAAAATCGTAATATAATAATATTAAGATCCTGAATGAAATCCGCCCGAGTTTTTCCAATGCGATCGGAAGCGTCAGGCTGACCGAAAGTATCGGGTTATCGGGAAGAGTCGAGAACACAGTGGGGCAAAACGCCCAATTGGGGTTGCAAAATTAGAAAACAAAGCACGAAGTAGGCCCTTGATGCTAATTCAACATAGCAATATCATATCAACATAGATGCCCGTAGGAGCTAAAAACGACATTTTCATTTCCCAAATCCATTGTTTTTAAGCGTGACAAGGGTTATGAGCGTTAAAAACTATAGATAGCATAAAAATGAAGAATATTATTTTCACCTCTTATCTAATGGTAGTTCTATTTGCACGAACTGCATCAACTAGGATTAGGAATGTATAAAATTCAAAGAACACATTTTTCGGCAATTTTTAAGTAATTTATTTCAAGAAAGTATTACTAAATCAATTTTCTAAGCTTTCTTTTATGAAACAGCTGTGATATTCGTTAAGAATGGGATGTATGGTTTACGTTTTTAGCAAATTTGACTGCAGCCAACTGTAGCTGAACAAGTTATTGCATTTCTTCTGCCCGAATGTATCTGGCTACCCGAATGAATCGGGCTGCCCGAATAAGTACTCGTGTGTCACGGTTACCCGCCCGAGCCCGCCCGATTTCTTCCGAGCTCGAACGAACCCGATATCTCGGGAACCCGTACACCACTAATTGGCACTCAACATCACAGAATATACCAATTCTTGGGGTTACTACTTTGCCACGATGTGGTGTGCCCCGGGAGTTCCACAGGTTGTCCAAGATTTTTTAACTTAATTGGTTGGAACAATAATTAGAAATCTGTCGTTTATTTTATTACCACTTTGAAAACAAAACGGAAAAATCCGTACTTTGGTTTTGCAAATTAGTCAAGAATGTATACTTTTTTTTAACAGGTCGGCGAAAATCTATAATATATATGTATAGGAATGGGGTTCGGCGAACAGCTGAACGCCGATCGGGCGTGAACCAAGAAGTCAGTTGCTAACGAGCATTCGACGCTGCAGGACCGGAACATATGTATTTTTGTATATCCTTTTTATTAAATTGTTCTTATATTAACCAAAGGAGTTTGATTAGCGGAACCCCGAGAATCCCACATATATCTTTTGGTGTGCCGTAGAATTTGAGTAATTAATTTATGCGCAACGGAGAGCGGGGTCAAAAGTAACAGGGAGCAAAAGTTTTTTTTTATTATACCTCCAAGAACAATACAATTTGTCCATTAAGGCCCCTCGATAAATTGATTTAACTATCTATGGTTTCATATCACGCAGATGCACTTCTCACTAGAAAGCATCAGCTCAGAGTTACAGCGTATTTTGCTGAAGAAGAAGATCATTGGAGTGTTTTCTGTGCAGTCTTTTAGTAATACAATCCACTGCAGATAGCTTTCTGGCTAGATCACTGGGATGATTGTTCAGTCTTGCTTTATATCTTCCACTCTGGCGTGCTATTTCTTGTGTTACGTGTTTGACCTTGAGATCCTTTCGAATATCGTCCTTACGCATATAGCAGGGTGCATTGACTAGGGCGTAAGTATAATGGATTGAAGTGCTTCTAGTTTAAATATGTGGCTTTTAGCCGCCATGCCCCACAATTCTATGCCGTATATCCAGATCGGTTCGATTATTGTTTTGTACATTAAAAGTTTATTGTTCGTGTTTAATTTAGCTCTTTTGCTAGTTAACCAGTACATGTTTTTCCTCTTGATACGGATTTGATCTATCTTGGTTCGTATGTGGTGTTTCCATGTTAATCGTGAATATAACAAAAGTGCATACCTTTTCTTTAAGGTAAAAGTTATATGTTTACATTTATCGGCGGTTAACTTTTATTTTCCATGATTTCAGCCATTGTTGAACAATGTGTACAAATGTGTGTAATGAAGTTTCTTGCGAAGTAGGGATGTCAGCAGTATATGTATAATGTACATAATATTATGCCCTGTGGAACTCCGGCATCAATTCTGTAGATATTTGAAACGGTACTCTGGATTTTATCAAAAATCGATCTGTTTTCGAGCTACGATTTTATGAGATCGTGGTAGGATGTTGAAATGTTTTGTTTTATTTTGTGTAACAGAACAATTTATTTTGTGTAACAACTTGGCAGTTCAGTACTTTTTTGAGTTGATACGGTGGAATTAAGTCCTGCTCCATGATAACTTTTTCTTATTCTGAATTAGATTTTTTTTTCAGTAGCTTCGACATTAGCGGAAGTAGCGAAATTGATCTATAAGATGTTGGATTATGTATCTCTTGCTTAGGTTTGGGTAGCATACATTGTGACGTCTTCAATGAGGTCAATCTCGTTTACTCTAGGTGGAGTTTTTCTTGGAATAGTGCTGTGTAAGTGTTCAGCAAAAGTTGTAGCTTTGTCAAGATCGTTCCTTGCTCAACTATTGTCAGCTTTCTTTATAGCAAGTACAGGTATGATTGGTCTTTTTAGTCTTTTAGTAGCTTTCCATAGCGAAAGGCTGGAGATATAATTGTGAAATTCTTCATTACAATGGTTCTGAATTAAAACTTCTTTAGTGATTGAGTTTAGTTTCTTCTTGTTTGCCGATGTTTTTTGTTTCTGCCATTGATATTTTGATTTATGTTTCAGTTTAATTTTTTTTATTATGTCTACTGGATAAGTTAAAAATTTCCTTTTAGCTTCTGTTTATTTGTTGGCTGTCCGGGAAGTGTTTTGGATTAATTTTAATCGGTTTTTGATTGGTATATTGCAATTTATATTAATATCTAGGTATTCCTTGAACTGTTTCCAGTTAGTGTTGATATTGTACAAGTATGGACTTGATCTTGTGAGTATAGGATTATGTAGTAATTATTTCCGTATCGTTTGTTCCAAGATTTAACCACGGCGTCAGTTGGTTTTGGAGCCCCCAAATTGTGTTTGATTATAATCGCCACCTGCATCACCATTGCCCGATGGATGATTCGAATCATAGACGATATAAGGAGGAATTTTAATGAAGTTTGTAGCAGTGAGATAGGTTTCTGCTACGAGTAAAATTTCAATTTTGTTGGCATATAGAAAGACGTTAGGTCCTGTATTCTTTGCTGTAGCCCGTTAGCGTTCCAATTGCAATTTTTAACGTAGCAGCCATTTTATTTATTCTTAAGCACGCATGTAAGAGGTTCTATCATTTTAATAATTTGTTGAGATTGTTGACTTAAGAGTTTATTTTGGCCGAGAAGCAAGTAATAACCAATTACTTCGCTATTTTTAGCTGATTGTAATAACAGATTTTTTACTTCTAAAATATCAGTTGCCGGTTCGTAGTCTTGTGTGAATGGGTACATTTCTTTTGTAGTGGGTGTTATTATTGCTCTCAGGAAAAGTTTGTGTGGGCGGATTTGAAATATCTGTAACTCTTTTGCGTCTAAGTACTGGGAGATACAGTTTTTGGGAGCTTCGGGTATCGGTTGATACGATGGTGGATGAAGGAATCGACGGAAAAAGAAAAGGATGAAGAAGGTGGCGTTTCGTCCTAGGACATCTAGCGGACTCGACAGTAAGGCATGATAGCAGACCCTGCCTTAGACGAAGGAATAGTTGGGAATGGTCGGAGGTTATATGTATACCTGTAGATATATGGTCACGGGGAACTATACAACCACGTTCGAGAGCCAGATCGTCGTGCTCGTCCCCTAGCGGTGTATGTGGGAAGTGCCCCACAAGTTTCTGCTGTACATAGTTGTTTCCTGACAAGGACACTGCAAGTTCTTCAGTTTGTTCTTCTCGGGATCTAGTCCATGTGTGGTCCGTTTTTCTTATCGGCGTGATTTTTATCGTTGGTTTTGTTCGGTCGCGTACCGAACACATCGTCAGCCATCGTGGCTTAACGGGCTGTTTTAGGGCCGAGCTTTCCTGAGTTCGACTACGTGTCTTCTAGGTGACGAAAAGCTTTCGTACCTGCCATAAAACAGCTGCCAAGACATATTCCAAAAAGTTTCCACCTTTCCCCACTCCTGCCGGCAATGGTAGAAAAGCCGGCCGCGAGCCGCGGAAGAGACAGAAGTGTTTTAGCACTCAAACAGAAACCGACCCGACAGAAACCGGTTATACTCGACCACCGTGGTCAACTAACGAGGCTCAAGTGATAACGTCACGAGAGTCAGCGTCCTCCGACATCGTCGCGATGCAGCGTAAGTGGGATTTGTAACTCTACGAAATCCCTTCTGTGAATTGCGAGATGTAACAGGTCTTTTAAGTCTTTTCGTTGTTTTCCATAAAGAGTGCAATGGATGGGTTACACAAGAAAATATATTCGGAGCAACCTTGCTTGAAGACTGGCTTTATTTTAGATTATTAAACTGGTATGTTAGCAACACTTTCTAGACAATATATATTCGCCCGAGAATTCAAGAATCGACTCATAAGCTCGAAGGTTCTGGGGTAAGCGCTGTGGGGTTCATCACAGTCCTCTTACCAAAAGGCATAGCCTTCCCCACTCCGTGGCCAGATCCTAGAGGAACAGAGTCCCTATTCATTAACAATACGGCGTCGGGCCGCTTGTACCTTCTGATCATTCTATCTCCTTTTAAACAGTTCATCCTTCGACAACCGATAACCGAAAGACCCAACGTAGTCAACAGTCACCGCCCGCCGACAGGTTGTTTGGACCCATTCACTCACACTCTAGACCTGTCATAAATTAGTCAATCCTAGGACATTCGATAGTTGAATGGCGACGGGCCACCAGCCATCGTCTGTCGCCCAGATTGCATATCCTCAAAACAGTCTCTCTGACCACCCGTAACCTAAGCCACTACCATAAATTAACCCTGAATGAATAGCACTGCACCATTCAGCCCTATTTCTTTCTTTAAACATAAACTGACGCTAACAGGTACGACGGGGACAGATTTGTATTGCGGATTTTGTAAAACCAGAATGTTATTGAGGAGGAACGGTCAAGGGTTTTTAAAAGATCTGAAATATAGGAGTCGGGGTGATAGGAGAGGTCGAAGTACGAATGGAATATAGTTAGGAACAGAGGTTAGGAGCTCGGGTGACTAAACAAGATGATTCGCAGAGTAAGGGCAAGGATGAGGATTGTTTGGCAAATGAAAAATACTTGGTGTACATAAGATATACCTCAAGATTAAATGGGTCGGCGCATTACAGAAGTACTGAGTTATCTCAGTTGTATCTAGTAATCTAGTCGTTCCACATATTTTGTAAATTCTTATTTAGATGTACTCTGCGTTCGCCGAGAGTTGGCGAGTGACAGCATATTGCGTTCTCACTCTGCTGCTACCATGTGCGTTGCTGTTATTGGCTACGGCCAGTGACAAAGAACGACGACGAGCATATCCAGACAAAGTAAGATAGAATGATGAATTTAGAGCATTGGCGTAGCCTCCCCATCAAAGTGTACACTATGTATTAAGAAATTTAATGATTTCCTGAGGCTACGCTAATGCTTTGGAATCATTCTATTTCACTCTGTCCCGATATGCTGATCGTCAACCTTTGTCACCGTCTTCAGCCAATAGCAGCAAGTCACGTGATAGCAGCAGAGTGAGAGCGTAAACTGTCACTCGCCAACTCTCGGCGAACGCAGAGTACAGTATTGTCTCGATAGTTGCGAAAGCCTCGGGACTGAACGTTTGCAACTAGCGTGTAGTTCCTACGTTGTTTGAAATTTGCCGACAGCGTCGAACGTAGAAAAGGACAGCGAGTAAAGATAAGCGGCCGAGCAGCCAAGCCAAAAGACGATCGCAGCTTCTCTTTTCTTTTCACTACCTATCCTTTTCTGCGGTCGAAACTTATTAACGTTAATTAAGCCAGTAAATATACTCCAAATTATATCGTGTGTCATTTTAATGAGAAAAATGTCAGCTATGCTGTGTAAAAATTTCATAAGAAAAGGATGAGAAATGGCAAAGTTTCATCGTTGAATTAGTATTACCTCACCGATATACCCGACCCCGGATCGCGTTTCACTGATCGGCAAGCGAGCTTCTGGACGCCTCTAGGGGTATACCCCCCAGGAGTGGGGATAAACTCTTTGCAACTATCGTGCAGCTCTTTTTCGCAACTATCGAGACAATACTGTATTTGGATTTGCTCTTTAATTTCTGTAGATACGTTATTCAATTTGCTTTTACTAATATGCGGTACACGGTACTTTTGCCATTTCTCCACGAGTTTCCTTTTATAATCGATTTTCGATGGTATTGGTTTCGGCTATGGATTTAGGGTATTGGTTTTGCGTTTGGTTACTTATATTTTTAAGATGCATTGCAGATTGTATTTTTACTGCCAGTGTCGTAGTTGCTGATTCTATATCGTCTATTGTTTTAGGGGCAATGTTGCGGGGTATGTTTGTCTCTAGAGTTTGTCTCTAAAGTTCCAGTCTGTAGTAGAATTTGCGAGTGTCATGTGTGTTATGTTTTCTCCGGTGCCGTTGTTGTCTAAGATTATAGGAATATGATCGGATGTCAGGTCTAGTGCTTCCGAGACGGTTAATTCAAGGGTACGAATATCTGTTGCACCAAAGTCTAGTAGGCCAGATTTTTTGACGAGATCCGTAGACCAATACGTTGGCCCTCCAGTGGATACCACGTGCAACTTCCTTTTTGTAGATTGATTATAGAGGTGTTGGCCTCTTGTTGTGATTAATCTTGAACCCCTGTGTAAGCGTCTGAGCAATTCATACCTAATTGTTATTTGTGGGTTTCCTAGCTATTTTGTTTTAGATTGTTTTTTGGATGGTTGTTCGGCTAATCTTATTCTGTTTTTTGCTTCTGTACATAAGAAAGGATTCTTTCTTTCCTTTCGTTTCTTTGCTTTTTTGCACACTTTCCACTGTTGATCTGCGTTATTATGATTGGGTTCTGTCTCTGTTTCAAATTCAGTTTGCATATCGTCCGAGGTATCATTTTAAGATATCGAATCTTGAGGAGTTGTAGCAATTGTTACAGGACTATCTGTTTCCATTTCGGTTGGCATCTACTTTTTATATATGCACTTAAGTAACACAGGTAAACGGATGGCATCCCGCCAATCCGACTAACGGTCTTCCACGTGGATTTTCAAAAACACACACACTTTATGTACTTAGATTTGTCGGTATTCACAAACGTACATAGTGGAGACACTGTAACTTTCAATTGTGTTAGCTTGTACTTTAACGTGATTGTTTTTCAGATGTTGTAAAGTATAGTTTACATTTGCTATTTTACTCAAAAGATCACTAAGGGGCCCGATGATGTGGGCCTCAATGTATATCGGGCCGCAATCCGAATTTAAAAGGAAAAAATTGCAAAAACACGAAGAGCTAAAACAGGAATGAAGAATGTAACGATGAAAAAGATAAAGAGTATTACCGCCTTGTATCCTCGATTCATATACTTAGTTCCAGCAAGCGTTAAGCAAGGACTAAACAACATGAGTTTTACGTTTGTCACAATGCTGAAACCGAATAATCTAAAATCAGATCAAAGTATGGCAATTTGGAACGGAATTATTGCACTTCTCTCCATTAACTGTTAGAATTTTATTTAACAAATAATTTGATTTAGAAGAAGAAATATTGGGTTACTATCGACCCCATGCCGGTATGCACTCATTTATAAATAACTTGGATATTACTTGCAATAAAGCGAAACTACTGTGTGTCAATAATGTCAGCTCAAAATGCAAGATTTTGATATAAAATTTTTTGTTGCAATTGTAATAGTTTTTGCGTAATCCTAGTTAAAAGTCAAATTGTTACTTTCGACCCTGGTCTCCCACGAGATAGAAAGGGTTGAAAACCATCCCCTAGCGGATTTTTAATTTCTGAGGTACCTCAGCGTGACGAGGGAATCATAAATTTTCAAAAGAGTCTGATTTAGTTCTAATTCCGTGCAATTCCGTCCATTGCCTAATATATGTATATCTGTATTGGATTACGCATCCGCACAGCTGGCGCAGCTCCTCTAAACGCCGGCAAAGACAAAACCCGCGCGTTTACAGTTTTTCCCCGTTATGTCATGACGCGCGGGCTATTTCAACGTGCGCAACGGCTGACGAAATAAATCTTCTCGAGAAATTGTTGTCCAAAAATTTCTCGTTCCACAGGGTGAATAACGGTTCGACAGAAATCAATTTTGAAGGGGAATCAGTGTTATTGAAAAGCGTACAAACGTTTGGCCTTTTGAATATGTTGATACAGACACGTTTTCAGTTATGATACTTTCGGGTGAATATTAATTTACTCGTTCAACATGACTCATGCTAGTTTGAATCGTTTCGTCAGAAATACATACTCGCGAGAAAAAGCACTACTTTTTTTAAGAGGCTGTATTTCCATCGTTCGTTCATATTTCATTGGATCAAACGCACTTGTATCCAATGTTATTATTTTTTTCCTATTTATAAAATAACTGAGAATGTTGGATAAATTTCAGAAGCAACGTGAGAAAACGTATTATATTTTTTATTTTTAGATGGTTGTGGGAGTGGTAAACATATTCAGCGAAAGGCAAAGACAAAACATTTTTCAAGTACTTACTGCAATATGAATTGCCATTTTAAAAAGTATATTTAAAAAACGTGGTTCAAAATGTTATTTTTTTCTAACGAGTACAGAACTGTAATTTTTACCACTAAACATAGGTACAACTAATTGTTAGTTACATGATATACCAAGGCTATACAGACGTAATATTTTCTAACCCTTTCGCTATGAAGGGTGTATTATATATGTATATATATACTCTCAAATATTCAGCAATTTTTCGTTAAAAATCTATAGAAATGTATCATTATTGCAATTACTCATATAAATTATACCTTAGGCGATTAAACAGAGTGTCTAAGTGTTTATACGTATTCTAGCTCGATGTTAATAAAAATGGCACTGCTTTGTGCATTGTAGACATTTTTCTTTTGGAGTGCCCTGGACCGAAAATTTTAACTTAAACATTTCACATATTTTCGAAAGACGTAAACCTAAATCGAGCTATTTTTTATATATCCTTATCATGTATCGAACTTTCACCCGACTTTATCGTTTCACGATATAGTAAAAGGTGGGCATAGAATGGCACTATAATAGCAATGCACCGGCATAATTTTGCTTTAAATGACAATAATAGGACACCTAAATAGCGCAGGTACTTAATATTATTCGACACTACATACTTTTTCCGCAGTATCGAGTTCAATTATGTATACATATGTACAGGGTGGCTGGAATGAACTGTTACCATTTCAAAACGTTGTGGCAGACATATTTTTTAATATTTTAATTTCGTCCAAAGTAAAAAAATTTCATAAAACATTTAAGAAATTAACTGAATGCTCAATATTCGATATATCCTCCTTTTGCACGAATAATTTCATCCAGACGGTGAAGGAACGAATCGCGCTTTGCCCGCGAGTGGCGAGGTTCCAAACATTGTGTTCTTTGATGAGAAAATATTCACCATTGAACAATATGTAAACAAAGAAAATGATCGTGTATGGTTGCGTGAGAGGTCATACGAGAATTTCAACACTCGTTTTGCCACGAGACATCATTCGCCTGCTCAGGTGATGGTTTGGGCCGCTGTGACTGCCGATGGCCGCTCTCCGCTCGTGTTTTTGGAACCAGGCGTCAAAGTGAATGCCATCATCTACCGTGAAATAGTCTTGGAAGCTGCTCTGAAGCCCTGGGCAGACAAACATTTCGGTCGTAGGCCGTGGACGTTCCAACGGGACTCAGCACCGTCACACAAAGCGCGCGTCAACCAAGAATGGCGGAAAAATCACGTTCCGCACTTCATTTCTGCTCAGCAATGGATGTGAAATTCTCCTGATGCGAATCCCATGGACTTCTCCATCTGGGCAATTTTGGAAGCTAAGGTCAACATTGGAAAATACGGAAGTTTGAACGCTCTAATGTCAGCACTTGTCCGGGAATGAAAAAGATTCCCCAAACTCACATTCGGGCAGCGTGCGATTCGTTCCTTCACCGTCTGGATGAAATTATTCGTGCAAAAGGAGGATATATCGAACATTGAGCATTCAGTTAATTACTTGAATGTTTTATGAAATTTTTTTACTTTGGATGAAATAAAAATAATAAAAAATATGTCTGCCACAACGTTTTGAAATGCCTGAAGTTCATTCCAGCCACCCTGTATATGTATATCGTCGATTTGGTTCTTCCAAGATTTTCGATACTTCTAGTATCTTATACTCTTTCGATACATCGGATAGGCCAAGTAGGACGCTTGATAGCGGACAAAGTCTGCTTGGGAAACAGAGGATTTATTCGGGGAACGGATTCAGGGTATCTTCAAATTACTTTCTAATGTTACGAGGAATTTTTATCTGTGTATATATTGGTTTTACATTATGAGGGGCCGGCAATAAACATCGGTAAGGCATCCGCCCGCGTCAGAATCTTAATTTACCAAGCATGTTGCGCAACCGGTCTATTTTCAAACATTCCGAATTCCGCCACTGTCTACGTATCCACAGTATTTCCTATCTAGTCTAAAACAATGCTGCTACAGTAATTACGCACTCCACGCACAAGTGACGCTAGAATTATCAAGATACTCAAAAGGACCCGTTTACGATTTCTTACTGACCCTTAATTGATCTTTGTGTTATCTCAGTGGAGACGGTCTCGTCTCTCAGTTTTATACCTTCCTTTAGGTAAAGTTGAACGAAATAATTGGAAATATTAATGAACACGTTTTACTTTGCAGTATTTATTTATTCAGATGGTAATGTTTCAGGTGTTGACGTTAAAATGTCATTTTTTACAGGACATTTACGTACTGTTTACGTCAGACATGTGACTGTATGTCGAAGACGTTGCAGACTCTTTGGTTCATTCATACTTTTGTATCCTTCTTTCCTCGTCGTCGCGCATGATTTTAAACGATAAAAAAGAATAACACGAGCCACTGGTTTGAGGAGCGCGGAATGGCGATAACTTCTCTGAATATTCTCTGCCGACAAAATGTTTGGAAGCGGTATACCTCTTAAGCGATAGCCTGCAGAAAAATAAGCAGAATAATCGTTTGTGGTTCATTTTGCTTGAAATGCAGTTAAAGCAATGGAGTGAAACAGAATTGGGCTCAGAGTACCTGTTTCATTTAGTAAGTGCTGTTAATAATAATCTTGTATTTAAAAGAAAAATATACACACGTACGACGTAATGGATAAAATAATGGATAAAATCAAATGAATCTGAGAAGTTTTTATAGAAACGATTGTTTATATATGGCTATATTATACAGGGTGGTTCATTTTTAGGACAATATTTTTCCGCTAATTTTTGTCTCTAATTGAATTCTGAGAAGATGTATGACTCGTTTACGTAGATGACAGGTAACTCTCCTATAAAGGTGGGTCCAGACTTCTTGCGTCCCCGCATACTGTTACCAAGATAAGGATCTAGTCAAGTGGTCTAGAAGAGGTTTGGGAGCAAATGTGGAGTGTTTCTTGTTTCCTCGTTGCATTAGTCGTTACTTGGTTCGGCGGATCGAGGAATTGTCGGTATTTTACCCGCTCCAAAGGAAGCAGTGAGCGGCCGTAGATGTGGGCACTCGCCCTTGCGCCACTGCCAATGTGTTAGCTCGCCCCTGAACTGCTGTACATGTGTGTACTCGTCTGTGCGGCGCTGTTGCTATGTATTGTAGACTGTTTAGGCCTAGGAAATAGGGCTCATTCAGCCTATGCCTACGAGATAGATCAGCCCCCTTGGCGACGTAGGAGTGTTGTGAGTGCATGCCCAGTTCAGCCCTCCGCCCGGTTTATGACGCGGTCGAAACTAACGCTATTTTTGCGAAGTAATTTTTAGCCTTTCGCCCATCTAAGTGCAGGATTTAGATGGCAAGGATTAGAATAAAAGAACACATGGTAAAGAGCCATGCAATTTCGATCGACACAACACTTTTCCTTTTTTGATACAATTAACGACATTAATATTGATCGACGGACATGTAAAAATCAATGTCGCAATATATCAACAAAAAGTTATTTGCAAAATATTTTTATAAGTATTTTTAGAAATAATGAAAATTTATTATATACCAGTTAGAAATTATTGTTATACTAGAATCATCAACTTTAGTCAACCTAATCCGGCCAAAGGCAGCCAGAAAAGATACAAATTTAAAGAAAGCTATAACTATTCAAGAGCGACTCAAGTACCTCCTTTGGAGCGGGTCAAAATACCGACAGCACATTAAACGGCCGAACCAAGTAAAAAGTAACGTTATGAGGTACCAAAAAACACTTCACATTTCTTCCCAGACCTTTTCTAAACCACTTGACTAGGTAGCAAATCCCGGTTCGGTAACAAATGTGGACGGACTTTTACGTGCAAATGAATAGAAATACGTCCAAACCCACATCTCGTTACCAAAAACTGACGTCACCGGCGTCAGTAACAGAAGAACGCAACAAGTCTGGACCCACCTTTACACGGTAGATAGGTTCCTAAAAAATTGCCGCGTTATGTGAAACCGTGTTACACGAGACGCCTCCATGGACGCCATGAAATGCAGACAAAGGACCTGTGGCTGCCCGGAGGTTCGACAGTGTATTGTTTTCCTTCAATAAGTTAACAAATTTTAAACAAAAATTTAGATGTATACATATGTAGAAGTTATTTTTCGTAAACCTCACGTAGTTTGGAATAGAGGACAGGTGGGGTAGTAAGACTTCAGTTTACTCTAAATAAAACACTAACTTTATTATACAATATGTCGACACACGACGTTACTCAAACAAACGACGACTCACACACGATACTTTCAACAATACTCTCAGCTCACGATACTCTTCACTTCGATCATCCCTTCACTCTGACTCTAACTCTCCCTAAGCTCTGCCTCTTGCACGCATCATTCATTCTTTATATTCTTTCACTCTTAGTTTCTCTCTCATTGTATTCCTCATTTGCTCTCACTCATTTAGGGCACACCCCGCAGTCATTCCTCGGTGGAGGTCGGTCCTGACCACCCGAACCCTTGGGCCGCTGTACCCTCCATGCATACGACCTTCTCAGGTACTCAGCGCCGAACGTACCTTTCATACATTGGAATCATTCTACACAGTCATGCAATATTCCCAATCCTACACATACATATGTATATGTATATGTATATAAAACCGCGTTGGAAATAACCGTATTGTACGAAGGTTTCCGCAAACTGATCGCGTTAGAGCGAAACCGTGTTGTTGGATACCGTGTTATTGGAGGGTCATCTGTATTTAGATAGCATGTTCTTTAAGATACCGTTAAATGCAGTTGAATAACGTTTTTGCGCATGGAAAAATATACAAGGTGATCGAAATGTTCATTTCATTCGATCTTGATTTGCTTGAGAATCAACTTGAAAGGTAATTTAGTTAATTACTAAACTTATTCATTTGTATCACATAGTATTTCTCATATCTTTCTCCTATCCAGTCCATTCTGTCCAATTATACTTGCTTGCCAATTTACGGTAATTAAAGAAGCGACCGAAGGGTGAATGGTACCGCTTGCTGTCACACACACCAGCGGCCAAAACTTTGGCACCACCAGCACAGTCCGCGGAGTACAGAAATTTTTAGAACATTGAGTAATTTCAGTTCGAAAATTAATGAATTCTTGCAGGTTGAAAAGTAATGGAATGGGCCGTATAATCTTTAAGACATTAATCTCGCATTACGAACTGGCTAACAAACGATTCAATATTTGTGAAGGAAAAGGTAAGCGATCTGAAATGAATGTTCGATAATGTAGGCCAATTTTCAAATGTTGTACGCTGCAAGAGCTGAAATGACAGAACGGATGAAAAATTGAGGAGGCTGCCCGAAGGAACCTGTGGAAACTGTGTGACATGTTCCACATTGCACAATTTTATAAAAGAGTGACGTCAAGCGTTTTTCGAGATGGCCCAATTTTTCTGTGCTCGGTTGTTTTTCAAAAATGTGTAGGGAGCGTCCCTAAACATCGATTTGCCACGATGCATTTCACAAGAGTTTAAGTAATTCCAAGGGTACTGTTTCTGGGGCCCAGAGGTAACTCTCTGTAATTAAAAAAGGGAATCACCTAGATTACCTCATTATGTAATAGTAAACAGTGCTTCTGTCTTTTATCGTTCAATTTATGTACAATATTTTGGTTTCTCTCTTGTAGCTATTTAAAATCGTCCCATTCATGAACCGAAATTGATTTCTATTTCATTGAACGCAGTTATTGACCTACTTAATTTTGTAATATTCGGTATTCTGCAATTGCGTGGATATGGAAAAATATACGATTAATTTCACTTTTTGAGAATGCATACAAAACAATAATTTGCCTATAAATGGTAATTTACGTAAAGCTCTCAATTAAAATCATCTCAATGCTTATACTATTATTCCTAGACAACTTTATGTTTATTGCACTTAAGTTGGATATTTGTGCAGAAACTGAATTTTTATTTTATATAATGCTTAGACAATATTGTGGGCCTTGCATATTTTTTACAGATTTTCTACATAAGTAATTTTTCATTAATTTAATTAATAAATTGTATTTCAATTTACAGACAACAATATTAAAATAACTATTACGGTACATTGTATCATGTATCACACGATACAAAATAGCGACAAACATACATACATAATATATTTTCGATATATTTGTTATATTTTGCCATTGTATGCCTGCATAAATGTTTATATGAATTGAAAATTAAAGTGCTTCTTCGATTTCCGCTATTACGCAATAGAGGGTGAAACACGTGAACCAGGTGTACGTTCAGAAAGCCAGAGGAAACGTGGGCTGCAATGTCTGCGGATATGCTATTAAAATTAACTGGACGAATGCCACGAATATGCCAAGCAGTGATTAAAAAGGAAGAGGTGAACATGTGGTTGATTGCCATTTCGATCATACTTAATAATTAATTTGCAAAATATGTAAGGTTGTATTCGGTTATTAAAATACTATTTATACTAATTTGATTGAATAAATATTGTATTTACCGATTCGATAATACCATCCTTTGAAATTATGTATATGTAGATGTTTGAATACTAGCGTGCAGAATTCTAAATGTATACAGCGAGGCACAAAACTATTCATATAATTGCAACCTAGACAGTAAAGTTTTGGTTTGACTTTTGCGTTAACACGACATCTTGTTATAACTTATAAAATTATACAATTAAATTCTGCACTGATTGTGAGATATTCTTCTACTACTAATGTTTGTGTATAACGTACGGTTACATACATATGTGTACATTTGAATTCTGCTTGTTCTTGTACTTTTGTCCTGCACTGTATGTATATCATAGTAATGGTTTGCAGCCCAAATATTGTACGTATATTTTTAGACGCGATATTTATGCATCATAAAAAAGCAGCCACCAGTTATGTGCGGGATATAAAAATGCAAATGCAGTTAAAAGTAGAAATGCAGTATTTGTGCTGTAAACCATTGATGCACACATTAGATTATTATAGAAGAATATACGCAAAATACGATAGGGGTGTACAAGTATGCATCGATGTACTTGCATATAATTTCTATTTGGGGAGTATCAGCTATGCGCTCAAAATATATTGCACGTCCCTTCTATTTTTAATTAAGGTAATGATATTACTATTGCAATATATGTATTTAGTCATTAACAAAAAGATTAATAAACTTATTATTCTATTGTCTGCGCAGTCAAAGTATTACGCTTGCAATTGCGAATGTATTTTTGTGTTTGTTTAAAAGCAATCAAATCGAACTCAACGATAAAATTAACTCGATGGCCAGTCGGTGTTACAATAAATAACATTAAAAGAATGGTTTAATCAAGTTATAAACTATCGAGAATTAAGATGAATAATGGCATCCCACACTCGTTTAGTACAAATATTATATTTAAAATTATGTAATACGTGCATGGAAATTATTAAAATCTTTGCGTATCGTTATCCACTTACAATTAATTCGTTAACCATATTAATTTTTGAGCAAAGATGATCGTTTAAAAAATGTTTCTTATCTGATCAATTTTATTTGTCAAACCTTTTTCGTTGTAACTGTTATGTAGTAAAGCTCCGTGGACAAGGGTTTTGTATAATGAAACGAAACGTAGTTCCAAACTGGCAAACATTTAAATATTATTCTTCATACATATTCCCTCGACGAATAAAATATTATAATTATGTCCACCGAAAAAGAGAAACGTCAGCCAGATCCCTTTCCCCTTAGCAGCAAGCAGCAAAATTTGTCCTAGAAACGTCACTCGAATTTTCCACGAGTAGATGTCATAGGAGACGAGTGATTTTGGTAGTCGAGTGTATTAATAGGCTAGCAAAGATGGATATTTCTGACTGCTGAAACGCTCGTATATTGGATTTCCATATATCGATTGGTGCTACAGGTTCCGCTATTAATCATTATATTCGACCGCGTATTTTGAAATCGGTTGAAGTACGTTTTTCTGAAAAAGGAAAAATTTACTTACACTATACGTAAATACATATTTATCCTATACCTTTACATGGCAAAGGAAAATGGACTTATACCACTTTCAATATCAGGGCGTTCCATAAATCATATCAAACTCTTGCTTCTCTTCTATTCGCTCTTCAATTCTTTTGCGTCTGTTAATTCAATTTCAAATCAAAATCAGAAAGTCACTATAGTCAAGGACTGTAATACGAATGCCGTGTGAAGATCTGCGGTCCACATTTTAAGACGACATTTCACGGTTGATGGAATGAAAGAAGCGGTTTTCGCCAGTTTAAACGCCAACGATTATTCTGAAGTAACGTTTAATTTCATTATATTCGCATGCTACATCAATTTAAAGTGTGACGCTCCGTCTATCGATTTCTATTCTGTCTTTCGTTTTACCTGTTTGTGATTAGGTGATGTTTGCTGTCAAAGTGAAAATGGAGGAAAAGCATATTCTCGCGATGTTATTAATGAGTTCAGATTAAAGCGTGAATCAGCAGAAGCTGTTCGCAATATTAACAACGCGTTTTTTAAACGGATTATTAACGAGCGTGCAAATCATCAGAGTTTTAAAAAGTTCCGTGAGCGCGATGAAAGTCTCGAAGATGAAGAGGGTTGTGGACGTTCTTCTGTAATTATAGTAATGATGAACTAACGACTATTATCGAAGCAGATCCCCGAAACACCTCTCAAGAGGTTCCAAAGGAAATAACCCTTTAGCTGTGTTTGACGACTATATCCGTCACGGAGAAATTACAGTATTTTGCGTCATGACGACTATATCCGTCATGCGTAAAATTTAGTTACCATTTGTTATTTAAATTGTAATTTTATTGAGAACTAAAATATATTCGTAAACTTCAATATGTTTAGAATCTTTGCAGGGCAAGACGAAATAAAACAAACAAATAAAAAGTATAAATAATTTGAGATGGATTCATGCATCCCCGTATGCACTAGCTGGAACTGCTTATCAGTTTGTGTAACCAATTTATACATGTGCGACGATAATGTTTTTACATGTTAGTGTTATAGTTTGTTATAAAAAAAGATTAGGAAAGAATCGCGGTATTGGTGTTCGACGTGCAAAGCGCCACTATGTGTCGATCCTTGCTTTAACACGTTGAGTGCCACGTCAGGCATCGGTGACTGACACTAAACTTTCCGTTCAGGCCGCGTCAGTCATCGGTGACTGACATTCAACTTTTCGTTCAGGCGTTGCTGTTTCACAGTGTTAAGCTACGCCGTGGCGCGCGTCGCGCATGCCGCGTCGTGTGGTCTAAACGGAAAGCGAGGCAA
Organism: Nomada ferruginata; assembly: GCA_963583965.1. Lineage (NCBI taxonomy): Eukaryota > Metazoa > Arthropoda > Insecta > Hymenoptera > Apidae > Nomada > Nomada ferruginata. The sequence continues at coordinate 6,701,727 of OY757218.1, forward strand.
AACCGGCGTGGCACTCAACGTGTTAATGAATACCACTCGACAGCAGCAGTTTGAAATTTTAACTATTATAGATACTTGATTTTTCCTGAGTTTTTCGTTTAGTATGTATGTAGTATATGTTTATGTTAAGTGAACGAGTAAATATTAGTAATAAGATTGTTCATTTTATAAAATAAAACCGTCTTTTTGATCCAATATTTTAACAGGGACACTTACTCTGTGTTTGACGACTATACCCGTCGTCGCTTGATTCTCGCGACGCACATAGGTGCACGCTCTGAAAAGAGGTCGCCACAGTTAAAGGGTTAAAAGTTGTTCAAACAACAGTCATTTCACATTTATTCGAATTCGACATTTGGAGTGCTCAGCAGCCAATCAGTGTAAGTCCAACTTTCCGTGAACATGAGTGTCGTACTTCAAAAACCCCTTTATTGTTAAAACTTTCAGTTGATAAATCAATTAGTCACTACTTTTATGGATAAACAATAGATGGCGGTACTAGAATTGTCCATGTTTCCCAAGTTATTTTGCAAAATCCTTATTTATATCGATTTTAATGCTAATGGCCTTACACTGATTGACTTTTGACTTCTCCATTTATTCATTCGCATAAAAACCGCAATCATTTTTACACCAACCTAATAGAAAGAGTATTAATCGAATTGTTTCCTCTCTGTACTGTTTTGAGTATCGCGGTTTGAATTCATAATTAGTATTAGTATCATTTGCGTGCAGTAGTTTTTGCTCGAAAAGAAGCTCTAATGTCAATGTCGTGCTTGAAACTTGGACGTCATCCGATGAGGATGTCATTAGGAGTCTGGTGGGACGTAAGAGAGATAATCTACTTTGAGTTTCTAGGACAAGATCAAGTTGCAATTGGCAGAATTTATAGCCAGAAATTATGGAGATTACAGACAGCATTAATACAGAAACGGAAATCGCTAATGATTCGGAAAATAGTTTCCGATAGCTAGTGAAGAAATAGACGAAGAGAACATGACTAAGAATTCTATTTCTCACATACATTTTCATTTCCCACGAGCACTATAAAATTATATAAAGAGTGGGAAGTGCGAAACGGCTGGTGGCAAGTCGTAAAAACAGCAGTAACCGAATAATTTGCGTTAAAAGTTCAAGATATTTTCAAGAGAGGAGTTCAAAAATCACTGAAGAACTGAACTGTACTCCAAGAAAGCAACGAACGAGAAATAATTGATTGGTAAGTCTAGTAGGTCCAACTTACAAAACGAAGTAATGTAATTGACAATTATTACTCCATTCGTCCCGTGGACTTTTCGAAAACAATTTTCCAGGTAGGAGAGTCAACGAATTATTGCAGCGGTGGGATATATTTCTAGAAAACCGTGGATAATAAATAATTTTGTAATAACTACGATAGATCCCAGTTTTTAGAATTTTAAAATGACGTATGCATAAACGACATTACTTAGATGTCGTCCATAAACTACGTAGCTCTGTTTTTGCCACATTTTCGACCACGTAGTTTATGGACGACCCCTCATGCAATTCCCTGATAAATGACTTAGCATGTGTCGTATAAGAGAGTATACTAGCATAACGGTATCCCCGACTTTGAAATCGGGTTCAACAATTTAGCAGGATAAGTTAATACGCACAATTAATTAGCTTTTAGTCGCCAATAAGCTGCAATAATTGATGTAACCAAACAATTTGTTGTATTAAAAAAAAGGTTGAGCACGTTAATTTTGGTACTGCATATTTGTTAATGGAAAAATCGATGCAGCTCGTTGTTCTTTAGAAAAAGGAATGTATGCCAATAAATAATTAGCTTTGCAGATATTTTAATGACAGTATTGCGTCCGAACAAGATAACACCCTGTATATGTACATACAAGTGGCAAGCCAATCCACGTGTCCTTCAAATCTTCAAATCGAAATTTTTTCAAAAAAGGAACTTTACATAAAAAAGTATCACCGCACATGTTGCATTTATCTTTTCGTATGGATTGATTTCTTTTTTAGATGTATCGTGATTTCGGAAACACCATGTTTACTCAAATAAAAGGGAAAGTGATTGTAGCATGCAATCACGGTGATAGACTAAATATTTAAGTATGCCAGTTTTTAGTTGCTAAATTACAAACATTCTGGGCATTTACAAATTTTTGCTGTATCTGTTGGACTTTCTTATGTCGGATACGACGTGTAGTCGTACAGAGAGCACTACGATGTATGTATTTATATATATACATATACTTATTATCTTACAGAGGATACTTATGCATAAAAGCAAGATGAGATCGGTAAAAACGCAACTGCCCCAGGACCTTGCCTCTTGATAGGTTCGCAGGGAATCGAGGTGCCCTCTAGGGGGAAAATAAGGCGATGGTTACCGCGAACTTCAACAGTATCACACTGACGTACAGAATTAAAGGATCACTCAATTTTTTATGACAATTACTCGTACTCTTACGAAACAATATACCCGCCACTTTCTCAGGGAAAATAATGCGTTGGATTATCCTTGTGCCGACGGCTCACGTTTCATTCAAAGTGCGGTAAAATGACTAACAAAATCATACCTCAATCTTTCTGTGGTCGTTGTAATAGGGAGACTTCAATCTTCAAATCCACGATCCTGAAATGATCGTGCAGAAAATGTCTAAACGTCCGTACTGTAGTATTATAATGTATGTAACATGTGTGGTTGTGTGGTTGTAGAGTTAATGTGTGTAACGTTTTTTGTTAATGTTAACTAGTTAGTTTATTTATTATTCTCTTAGTAACGCTGTTGAAAACAGCAAGCCTCAGACTGCTTCTGGACGTAGATAGCAAAGGGTGTAAAAGCTTTCATATAATTAATAAAAGTATATTTAAAATCGTCTACAGCACAGACGTTTGAATTTGTAAAATTTTCGGAAAATGATACCTTCCGTTTTCCAGCTTATGCAGTATGTCCGCTTTAAGTGTCTGCACGTATATGATTTCTATAATTATCAGAGATTCGAAAAAATGTTTCAGATGAAAGTTGTATGGCATCGTGGGGGGCGTATCATGATGATAATTGTATGAACTTGAGATAACGTTGGAGTGCCCTGTGAAGGTCACATTTAAATTTTTAAATAGAACTCCAAATTTTTGCTGCGGATTCTTGCAGCTACTGTTGAGACATTCCCTATATACATATGTATGTATTTTGCGCAAGCCGTTATTGAGTTATTAACTTCAAAAGTTTACGTGTCGCCGGCATATCCTAGGTGCCATTACATTCAATCCGAGGCTTTCCATCCGTACCATCCCTACTATCGCCGAATTATCTAAATCGACCGTACATAAAATATTACCAAAAAATCATTTTAAACTATTTTTCCCCATTATAGTGCACAAAATTTTTCCTCGTGATTATGATTTTTTTATGACATTTGAATTATGGATATCGGGAAAAGTTGGAGATACATAATGCGAATCCCAATGGCATTGCGTCTACACAATTTGCTAGACTGTGGTCTAAAACAAATCCTCATTGGATATTACAAAGAAATAATCGGTATTGTAACTCGGTGATTGAAAATTAGTAGGTCCAAATTATTTTTATGGGAGTGTCGATGGACCAAAATATTTACGCTGTTTGTAAACATGCTTGACAGACATTTTGGACAATATGGAATTGAAAGAAAGAAGAAATATGTGGTTCCAATAAGATGGAGCAGCCCCATATTACGTATCAGTAGTAAAAAAACTGGGTTCCACAGAACCCAGAACACTCACAGAACACTCCAACGTTGCCTCAAGCTCACACAGTTACCACCATGATATGCCCCCCACGACGCCATACAACTTTCATCTGAAACATTTTTTCGTATCTCTGATAATTATAGAAATAATCACGTGTAGGCACTTAAAATGGGCATACTGTATATGACGTAAAAAATCTTGAAAAAAAATGAACTCAAGGCTGTTAAATTTAAGACTTCACGCTGTAAACATGGGCGCCGGTGGATGGTTGTACTACATATTTTTCCACGAAGTTACAGCAATCCAAATGTCGACAATTTTTCATCGAAAATTTAGTGTTCCTTTAATTTGTGCACGTCATTGTAAATAAGGACAAACGTTTTCATGATTTTGCAGTTCACGTCGAGTTCCAATTAACCCCTTAAAAGTCTAATTTATGCTGCCGCTCTTTTGTTTAACGTAATGCTTACTTATTTATTTATTTATTTGTTTGTAATTTTGGCCTTCCGGCTACAAAATGCCTTTTTTACGGCTTAAACTCTTATATACATACTTAAAACATAACTTAATTGAATTCTATTCTAATCTATTGCACGCATTCTTTGGTTAATTATTCACTTTTGATCCCATTCAACGTAATGCTTACTTTAGATACGTTAAAAGTGATCAAACAAGACGTACTCTAACTTCAATTTATTTTACAATAAATTTATAAGTAGTATGTACAAGCTTCATTCGGATTCTAAATTTATGGCAACGTTTTAATATAGGGGGTAAGCTTATAAGCGACTCAGGAAAGCACGAGAGGTGTTTCCACAAAATTCAGGATTACAATTTTAAAAAATCGCACGAAAGTTATGATCTCACTATGATAACACCAAAGCACACACCGACAGAATGGAAATATAAGAATTTAATTCCGACATTTTTACCGCGAGTTGTTTCATCGAATTTCTATTTCTGGGATTCTTTTGCAATATAATTAAAATTTTTAAAAGCCCTCATAAAAGCTTAAAAAATCACGTGCTTTCATTTTCTGCGGTGAAATCAGTTGGTTTTTCGAATAGGGATATCCCTACAGAAACGATGATGAAAAATGATAAAAATAGAAGCAAATTATATTTAATGAGATAACGCAGTCCATTTATAGCAATAGCTATCAAATATTTGGCAGTCACCCAATAGGTGTGGCCAGGGTATTGTAACTGTGGGGAGGATTAACGTAGTGTATAATAATTAATGGTGCCGAAAGAGATGTCAAACGTATTCTAAATTATTTTAGTTTAGAGCACAATTAATGGGCTCAGAGGATAAAGGAGTTTTATGTAACATTCTTGTGAAAATTAAGCTGCAATAATAATTGAAGCTGGTGCTCTGCCATAAAACACCTCATTTCACATTATCCTATCGCAAAATAAAGAAACGCAGAGACTACAAAAGGCTTGCATTATTATAATTATTATATTGTAAATAATTTTGATATTTTAAGGAATAGTAAAGATTTTGTAGTATTCGTAACACATAGCACTATACAATGAAAAGTGCATACAGAATAATTTAAACTTCAATTATAAATTAATCATCAAATGCGAAGTTTTTAAATGAAGTCTATCAGCGTTTCTGTTTTAATCCCTTAAGTTAAAAGACTGAATAAAAAACTGGCTAAAAGCGAAGGTTTCGAATTTTTTGGTTGGTCAGACATGAACAATTTTTCCCAAAATTAAGAAACAATTTCAAATTGTGTCAGCAATTTTAATGCATCTTACTAATTTTTTAAGATTTCACTGTGAACAAAATATGGATCAGTCTTGGCTACTACAATAAATTTGTTGTATGATATTCTGAAATCTAAATTGCCTACCAGAGTAGTAGAAATCTCGATACAAGTGCATTCGAAATTACAGTAATTAGGTAAATAAAGAATTTTGAACTACTCAGAAATGGTGTGTGTTTAGTTTTTTCTCATTAAACTCTTAAGGCTTTAAAACATATTTACCATAACTAAATTGAGGTTCGAATGCTATATAAGTTAGTATTGTGCGATTTGGAATAATGCCAGAGGATGGGATGATAACAGAGCTTTTCAAAAAATCTTCTATCGCTTATAATTAAACATCGCTTGAGTTGCTATATTTCTGATCATTATCTTTAATATAACTTAGCTGACCAGGAAATTAAATTTATACGCGGATAAAATTTAAGTCCACAAATTCTGCTAATCGTTTAATCTAGATTGTATATCATTTGTTATCGCGCACAAAGTTTGTTTGCATAAAGAAATTAATTTTCGTTTATTGTTTTTCACTGTTCCTCCGTCCAATTGTTATCCACCAATCAACAGATATGAGCTATGACGGGTGTAAAATGATAGATTTCAAGAAGAAAATAAAAATCAACAATATGAGCAGTATGTATACACCGGTGAGCAATATTATAAAAATGATAAAAATTGATAAATTCCCAAAATCAATTAATTCCTTGGAATTGCATTACATCGAAAATTGGAGAACATTGCTTACAACTTGCAACAAATAGATACTAATAGCTGCCACTGTAGTTTAACGTTTGGAAATGCTGTTGGAACAATATGAAAAGATACATAAGTTAGCCTACTGTAGAAGTGTAAAGCGAGCTGACACATGCAAACACGCTCTGCGAAAATAACATACAATCGTTGGATTAGGCTTTTCAATATTTATTGAATTATTCTGGCGCCTTCGCAAAAGCAAGCGATGGCGTTATCATTGAGTCACGAGTGTATGGATGAAATATTGCAATTATATTTAAAAAATAAAAAAAACTAATACGAATTGCAAAGAAATTAAAAGGAAGCTGCTTTGTTCAAAATACAAGTGTGTATTATATTGTGAACCCAAAGTGTATAAAAAAAAGAAATCAATAGGCCGAAAGGCTCTTTGTACAAGAGTAAGGACAGCAATTTTGGAAAAGGATATCAAATTCAAATTGTAGTAGATTATGCTGTCAATGTGTGTCTTAGGGTACGATCAGCTTGGCTCCGTTCGACAGACGACCGGCATGCCGGGCAAAAGACGTCCGATGCGTGCATTCGTGTTAGTGCATCTGTGTGAGCCATAGATTGCCCTCCGACACGCGGTGGAGTACACAAGTTGCCTGTGAAAGGCACAAAAAACTATTTTCTGACTCAAATCAACAATATGTTCAACCCTTATTTATTTCAACTTATATTTTTAACTGATTGTAACAATTTCTGATTCTATGTTAATTTTTTGTTACTTCATTTTAATTTCAAAACTTAATTGAAAAAAAGGATGGCGATGGTGTGGAGTTAATATTGTATATAATATAATATATATAAGGTAATGTTAATATTATTGTTACAATTTGAAAAGCGTCACCTGTCGTTTGTCGCGAAGGTGGGTCGCGAGAGGGGACAGTCGCAGATAGAGAGCCGTGCCGAATAGACGAATTAACAATTGAGAGTTTATTGTAACACCCTTGTTTCTTCATTTAATAAACGTAAAGTTATACAACATTATATATAAAATATTATTTGAAATACTCAAATTATGTCGTCTTTGGACTCATTTTAATCGGAATAATATCACAAATATGTTGATCAGAATTATATAAAAAAAAGGACTGAAAATAAAAAAGATTGCAATGCATTGATATCTTGATCAGTACAAAAACGCATCTGGTCTTTGCCGATTGTCACAGTCGCAGCTTCTCTTTCTTTTCCTCGCGCCATCCTTTTCTGCGCCCGAAACTTATTACCATCAATTAAACCAGTAAATGTAGTCCAAATTATATCGTGTTTGGTGTCATTGTAATCAGAAAAATGTCACTAATGTCTGGGTATAAGTTTCATAACAAAAGAATGAGTAATAGCAAAGTTTCATTGTTGTTATCAGCGGGCCCATAGTTCAAGTGTTCTCGAGAACCCCAACGTCTATCGAGCTGGCCGTGGAAAGGTTTGTTTTTGCAGTAACGGGAGGCGTCTCAAGTGTATGTACGACTCTACGACAAAATTCAAAATAGTTTGAGTTTGTCCGGCTTTCGACTTGCCCGACGAAAACGGCTACACCGATAGACCACACACATGCTCTTCAATACATCGAAACGCTCACACATGTAGCTGACGTCACACGTCGGGTTAATCGCCCGATATCGGTGCCACTCTACCACGAAGTCGGATGAAAAGACACACACACATGCATCCCAAGGCATCGTTCATGTGAGCCCGTTGCCGGTCGTCTGTCGAACGGACGGAAAACGGAGCCAAGCTGATCCTACCCTTAGAAGTACAGACAGTCCAACAATTCTACTTTCACAATATATTTTTTTATTTTTCACAGTTTACTTTGCTTATTAATTACCCAAGTTTTTGACAATTTGACCTTAATAGACTTTACATGTATGTGTTCAATTATAGTAACCAAATTGGAAAGTTTTAGATGCCTCACTCAATTCCAATCAATTTCTTTTATTGACTTATGGAACTGACTGTATTGTACATAATTATATTATGAACAAGAGGTATTGTGGTACAACAGCTACGTCACTTAAAACGACGGAAATGTGATAGAAATCAGTAAATAACGCTAAAATATAAGAACATGAACGAAAAACATGGCAACTAGTACAGTGAAATCTCTATTTTCAAAACACCCGTTATTCCAATGTTCTACTATTCAAATGTTATCTCATTTGACCATTTTATTATTCAAACAGTTTGTTTCCAATTTGTACATCGTATGTATTAGGTTGTTCGATAAGTTCGTGCCGTTTTTGCTCCACAATTCATTCACCCCAACAACATTTGCCTAGTGGATATTTATTGTACACCACTTGATTGCTTCTGCATTTTCCTCTCAATATTGCTGCAAATCGTGCAGCGTTTTGCTAGTGGCGGAGAAAGGTTAATTTAAAAACTATGCTATAACTGTGAACATATTAAGTACGTATAACAAAAATGGCTCTTATTTACAAATATACACTCCTAATTTACACTCATAGTCCCATTATGTTTGTAATAAATGCAGGATTGGATTTGATTGTGGGAGGGTTCAAAAGGGCCACTCACTTGTAACTTATTAATAATGTTTAATAAGTATAATACGAAAGGAACAGAATGTGGTCAAAGTGTGATAGTTTTCACGACCGAATCAAAACTGCTCTCCTTCATCCTGGGCACGCTTGATCCCCATCGTACTTTGATCTTTCACACGTACAGTCGGCTCGGAAAGTAAGTGAACGATTGGCATTTATGTGCGAATGAAGTTGATGTATGTTTAATAACACCGATATATGTAAATTTTTGTAATTTACTTTTTTATTCACTTTTTCTATAAAGAATACACTAAAACATATAAACATAGATTATAATAATAATTGATAGTTTTATTATAAGAATATAATACAGATATAAAAAAATAAGGAATATAATATTACATCTTGCGCTTTTGGCGTGGCCTAGTTCTAAGCTTCACACACATACATATATGGTTATATGTGTATCTATAAAAAACAAAGGAACGCATGGGGTCCACGTTGAGGCGGGAACTAGCGCTGATTCAAAGAACTTCTATTCACAACAATAATATATACATTATAATTATTATTATTATATGTACCTTTAAACTGTTGGTAAGGGCGTTATCTTACTCTCTGAGTCGACTGTATATACATATACGCACATACGTAACAGTCTCTTATCGCTTCAATTATAATCATACTTTTATACAGACACTCGCTTCCATACATTCTAACTTTATATTATATTTTCGCAATAATTGAGTCAGTCTTCTGCTCTCATATGCGCAGAAAATCTTCATCGCCTCGCACCCGCTATCCTTCGAGGTATCAAGACGAGCAAATTTCCCAAGGTCCTAGGATTGCTGAAGGGTGTGAGATGCTGACTAATTCGCTAAATGGGTCGACGCCTATCATAACCGACAAGCATGAAGTCACCGTATTTATCTCTTAGCATTGCCTTAGTTAACATTTATTCATTTTTCAAGATACGTGGAAATATTCAACAGCGCATGCGCTGAAAGTTTCCGCACCTCTTTTAATTTTTGAATAAAACTAGAAAGCCTTGCCCGCTTTGTAAAGGCGTGGAAGCGGCCAATTTTATTTATTCCAACTGTTTTTCAGATCGTTTTACTAGTTTATAATGCCCTATGTATCATCTACTGCCAAGGGAAGTTCGGCAACTCGAAAATACAACAAAATTTGGAACTTTTTAATGGTACCATTTTTTTTCCTACTGAAGATACCATACTCTATATTCTATAGTATTGTCTATAATAGAAATAAAACTTCATGAAATGATGGATGATACAGACACCATTGCTATCATGCACATTTCTATTCAATCTACCATTCAATATTATGTCATTTATTTTCTTTTCATATTTTTTATACTTTTGATTCCCAGTTCTGACTTCTGTTTTCTTTTGAGGCAATGCTTCTTGTTCACATAGAGTCCCCATTCTTTTTACTTCAATGTATATTTCTACGCATTACCTGATTTATATTGCATCCAAAGGGTTCTCGCCGTTAAAATCAGTGAATTTCGTGAAATGTGTCACCATTGGACTCACATATTTATTTATTTAAACATAATTCTGTAGGCGAATAAAATGTGTTTGCATTTCACATTTGTACATTTTAGAAGCCAACGAGGTAAGCTATATGATTTGGAGGATATTAAAGCATACAATTACCTTGCACCGTTTGCTAAGTCTGACTATAGACCGGTTGCGACTACTAGTTGCGGCTGGTTGTGCGTATTGTTCGCGAGTAAAAGAAAAAATGCGTACTTCTTAATTTGAAGTTGCAAAGTTGAAGCATTGTAAATCGCATAAACGTAAAAATACTAAATTGTTTATTAGAAACGAAGTTAATCAGGAAGCATCAGATAATTCACCATCAGAGTTATTAAGTTAATGAAATTTTCAGAAGCGAAGACATAATAATTAGGTTTGGTTTAGCTGGCGGCAATTACCAAAACTGTCACTAGTTTCTTATCGTGAGAACTATTTGAAATTTTTTAAAAAAATCTCTATGTGGAGAATAAATATAAATGTAAGAAAATCCAAAGAGAGAACTAGAGCGATTTTTAATTATCTCAACTACACCATAAGACATTTCAAACATCAACAATCTTTAACTGTATTATTGTAAAGAGCATCTAGTTACCTAAAGACCGATGCGGTTAATTGGTCCAAGGAATTGCATTCCACTATATTTCCGTGCACCGTTGAGGACGACACATTTTTTGTTGCATAGCAGCATTTCATTCGCCATATTTAACATTTTATATGTAATAAGATAGGGAATTACTTTGCTCATAAATTGTGCATCGGGAAATAATATTACGTCATCCCAAGAGTAATGTCGTCTTTGGGTCATTTTAGAGCGCTAAAAAACGGGACCTACTATCCTTAGTATTCCCTGTTTTTTAGGAATATAGTCCACCTCGCCAGTAATTTTTGGACTCCTCTGCTGTTGCAAACGTCTTGATGTCTTGACGCAAAATATTCGGTTACAGTTTTTTTTAGCTCCTCCGTTGTCTTATTCTGCTCACTCTTTATAGCATTTCTTACAGATCGGAATAAATCAAAATTTAAGATAAAAATAATCATTCTCATCGTCAGTCATACTATTTTCTAACGATGATTATTCAATTTCTACATTTCTGTATTGACGCTGTTTGCAATCATTCCAATTTCTCACTACAAATCTCAGCAATTGCAGTTTGCTCTTGACCCAGAAATTCAAAGTGGATTATCTCTTTTGCACCCCACCAAACGCGTCGTGACGCCCTCTTCTGATGACGTCCGAGTGTCAAGCACGACATTGACATTGCAGGTTTTTTTTCATGCAGAAAATACAGCACATAAATTTTTTTCTGCGTATTACCGATTGCGAATTCAAACGGAAACAGAATACTTAAAACAGCGCGAGAAATAAAGTATTCGTTAAAGTCTCGTTGTCAACGAGACACATTTGTTTTGATATACAGGGCAAGGGTGAACATTACTTATAGAATTACGTGAAACTTTGTGATGGATTGGCAGTGATTTCTGTCAAACCTTCTTGGGCACAGATGTGCTACTGGAGAACATCACTAACTGTATAAATTGTATATAAGTTGCAATAGAGAAGAAGTAAGCATGAATAAGAAGGGTTGTATATTAAAACCTCTTTTCTCTATGTAACATCATAAAGCTTTCCTATTTTCAATTTTTCATGTACTTATCGCATTGTATGTATGTACACTTTCATTCTACTGTTAGGGGTTAGTGCATCCTTTTTTTTAGTAATTGGTAGATGGGTGATGTGCGTCACAATATTTTAAAACACTTACAGCTTACCTATATCCAAAAGCTACTAGCAACAATTGTAGTAAAATAATTGCTTTTACATAGTACATGACGTATTACATGACGTATACATTTATCCAGGGTGTTCTGGAAATCGTGATACAAGGACGTAAACCCAGCATTAAAAAATAAGTCGAAAATATAGAATAATCTTTTTCCATTTGGAGCTCCGTTTTCGGGAAAATCTTATTTGTAAATTCATTTCAACGGAAGCATTTAAACCGCCCATTATTTTCAGTTGAAGATTTTTAGTATTTACTTATTTTAATATGGTTACATTACCATATCCTATTAATTATTAATGATGCCATGCTGATTATAAACGAGGGGAAGGAAATACAATAAATCTTCAATATCTTTAATGTGTAGTTTACATTATTAAGTTTACCTTACCTTATACTGGGGTGGAAGGTGGTTTGAATATTGCAAAAGAGAAATACTCATTGGAATGTATCAATCTGGTCAATTACTGCTATACCTCTTTGCGTTTGTAAACTTTGTAGAGTCACGTAAAAGAAATAGTTTATTCTAAAAATAATCAAAATTTTCCATCCATGCGCTTCGAGAAGCGAAAAATTTGAATAGCTTATTGGTAGTTCACACTTGTGTAATTTACTGTGAGCTTAACTTTGTTTACGATATCATGGGCGACATTTTCAGCATTTTACAAACGAAAAGAAATGAATCATTGAAGCACTTACACGAGATGTGTGCTGGCATTGTTTATAATTGCAAGCAGGAGTAACAGTGAATATCCAGATTGGGTGAACGTTGTACATTGTGTATAAATGCACGTGTACTTAATGAATTTTCAAACACGATTCTCTCGAAAAAGAAGCCCGATATGAAATAATTTTATTCTACGTTTTCGATTCATTTGCGCGTCTAGAATCACCTTTTTTTATCGCACCGCGACTTTCTGTGTCTTTTTAATAATAATGGAGACGTCCCATTTGTATGCTATGATATACATATAATAATAGGTCACGACAAAATAAATAACAAACATACTAGTGTGGAGATAATTATTGCTATATATTTTTCGGATGGAAAAGGACAGGAAAGAGCCATTTCCTATTGGACGAACTTCCAAACGTTATTTTTCGGTATCTCAGTGACTGAAGAAGCAAGCCACAATGAGACTCCGATTATTCGAGTTTGCCAAATATTTCTGATGGCAATGTACCAAACGTTATGAGGTGTTACATGTATGTATGTGTAATAATTCTTCGATTTTCGATGACAAGTATTCAGTGGCCCTAATCGAACGAATATGCCTCAATAACAATTTTCATGCATTCCACAGTGGAATTGCTAAACTGAAGGGAAACCAAATTATTTTTAGCTTCTACTTTTGAGGCTCAAATTTTGTACTATCATTGTGACGCAGTATATATATATAATTGACACAATATTCGTATTGAAAAACAAAAGGACGCAATTAAAAATAGTATTATTGGCGTCCGAATAATTTTCTAATTTCGCATCATTAAACAGACGCTGAAGGATAAAAATATCCTAAATATACAGCCAAGAAAATCAATTATTATATTATACGCGTTCCGCAGGATTAGAATGTCGAAAATTACTTCCTAACCGTTTCGATGAAGTGCGGCAAATTGCCAATGCTGTTGCAAATTTAAATCGGTGAAATATACTAAACGGTCCTTGATGCAAATTTATATAGCAAAAAAATGTTTAAGAAAAGCAAGCAGTGGCAAAGATAGATGCATGCCTATAATATAACAAAAAGACATTTGCGACGACTGGAATCTCAAAGCTACGTGCAAAAATTTTAGCGTGTTCGAAACAATCGAAACATTGTCTTCCAACATGGAAACAACTCGTAAATGAATGAATTGATTAACTTTTACACGTATTGACGAAAATGTGTGTAATTTATTTTATTCTGACTCTACGTACATATCTGAAAATAAAATTGCGTTTTATTTGCATTGAATTTTTAAAGGAATAGTTGAAGCCAGTACGTCATTTGAACTGGTTTGAGAACAGGACGATTCCATTTTGAAATATTTTATTTATCTCAGTGCGCAAATACTGAACTGATTACGTGTCGACGAAGGACGAGCCTGAGTTCTAACAATTTTCAATTATACACCTTGCTTAATAAAAGCAGTGGCATTTAAGTTGAAAATACATTTATTTTGCCAAAGTTGACGGTTTCTTGCGTTATAATACCATTCCTTTCCTTAATGTATACTCACGATCAAGGAATATTGAAAACACGACTCAAAATTGCGGATGTGAAATATTCTTTTCTGAACATTATTAAAATAAAAATATTTAGTTTACGGAGGTTCCATTTTCTATCTAATATTTTATTTGAACTTTGTGCAACAACTCTGGTTAAAATGGTATTGAAAATGTTTCTTCTCCCAGCTGTGCTCAGCTCTGCCTCTATATTTTAAACACTTTACTTTCTGCACCTCACAAAGACTACGGAATTCATATAAATTTCGAGACTCCTGTTTTTAAAAACTACCATTTTTTAAAATACTTATTTACGTAATTTATTTTAATACGAACAACTGATGCATTAATAAAGATTGATACAAAATTTTAGTTCTATTATGGACGAACAAACAAATATGTTTACAAACACATTTTTCTTCAAAAAGAATGGATTATAATACTTATGATACATGTTGGTTATAATTTTAATATTTTTGATTAGCCTTGATGAAAAATATTCCATTTCTTCCCCTCTGTACAGCTCGACAAAATTCAACATTGTTGTTGTGTGCTGATTAATCAAATGAGCATAAAATAGATTCGTTTTAGTGATGCAAAAAAGAGTCTAATAAATATTGACGAAGTACTGAAATCGGAAACTAAGCGTAGTAAGTAATTGCTTAAAATTGCAAAGTGTACATGTAAGTGTATTTTCATTACACAAAGTGTAATAAAAAGGTTCCCAAAATTACAATAAACATAGCTGGCATTCAATAGTTTGCAAGGCCTACCTAAATGGAAACAAAATTAATTTACTTTTCGTTCCAAATTAATCTCTTTCCTACTGTTTCTGGCAAATACTCATGTATAAAATTAATAAGACGAAGCGAATAGAATGAACCCTTTTTACATATTGAACTTTACTCTCGACGCACGCAGCCTCTTACTGTCTCTTGCTGTCTCTTTTACACTGTTTGCTTATTAGGTATGATCGTTCTTCTGAGCTATTTTTGCCCAAAAGTGTTTCCAATAACGTGGAGAAATATAGCATGCTCTATAATGTGTTGCCTGTCGATATTGCACATTTTGAAGCAAACGTGATTAGCATAATTGCGAGTAATTATTTATACTACGTATGCATGTCAAAAAGATAATTGCAGTTTAAATAAACGGAGGAATTTGTTCGTGCAATATTATGCTTCGAATAAGTCAGCGGACGGGGGAACAACAGTTTCCATTTACAGATTCTAGGTCAGGCTTTCCCCTGCGTGGCTCGGAGGATGGCTGGGGTATTCTTCGCTTACAATTTCTTCGATTTGGTCAAAGTGAACACTTCTGTCGTACATATATGCACGGAAGTAAATAGTAATCTTTATACAAATTATTTTGAAGCGCATTACAAATGTTACAGACTTACGAAGCTTAGATAAAGAGAATTCGAAAACAATTTCAACAACGCGGGGGAAGTTAATAATATTCTCGAATATTCTAAAGATTGTAATGCCCATTAACGAATTAGTCGATTTAAACGAAACTATAAATATGATGTTTCCCTGGTCCACGTTTTAAGTAATTCCACGTGTTTAAAATACAAAGTTTAGAAATCTCTGTGAAGATATCACTGTAAATTCTGCAATTTTTATGAAAATAGTATTCCGGAACTGTGTTCTTCGGAGTGAAACTCGCAAGGGTGCACTAGCCGCCTGCGATTGATAACAATTTACAAGTATTGCTTCACACAGTTAAATAATGATTCGTACTAAAATCCTCATCGCCCATTTTTCAAATATAAAAAGAACTGCAGAATAGATTCAGGGCTGATTAATCTTCGTCGCGCCACGCGCTGACATCGCCGAATACTTTGAAACATGCCCCGATAAAAACTATATTCTACAAAAGCAAGAAAAAATGAGAAAGCTGGTAAAGAACACGCGGATCGGAAAATGCGAACATTCCTTTCGCCACACGTGGAGATTTTCAGCGAACAGGAAAGCCGGTCCGATTTATTCATCGAACGTGTCTACAGCAGCTATTATCGAGCACGTGCGTGTTCCACATGCACCAGTGATCTTGATGTATATCAAAAAGTTGGTAGCTGGTGCGGACAGGAACGTTCTGGCCGAACGGGAAAGGTAGCTGGCACGACGACGTCCCCCATCGGGCAGAGGTTTTTCCAAAGGAATAGGATCAGGATCTGGGGAAGAAGCGGAAGGCCGGGCCCAAGTACAAGAAGAGAGGAGAGAAATGAACATGCCAGAAAATGAGCCCGCTGAAGGTAATTCCCTGTCTCCCTTAGACGTCTATTTTCATCTCACTCGGCCGATCGAGGCGGTTGTAGCTTTCCGCGGCCACCCCTTGTCACACTTTTGGTATCATCTCCACCTAAAAAGGTAGATTGGCCCAAGAACTAACGCGATCTCTTATTGGACCAGAACAGCATCCAATCGTTGAGCTCGTTATATTCTAGGATCACGTTGCACGCGCTTATATTGGGAGCCCCCGCTCGTTTCCCCGACAGAACGGCTCTCTAACGTAAGTGCAGAACGTCGGTGTTCATCTGATTGTTAGCTTTTTTTTCTCCTTTTTTCGTTGTACGACGCAACATTAACGGCGACGGTTTTTTGAAGCGAACGCGAAAGGAAAAAAGGGAGACCGCGCACGTACGTAGAGAAGTATAAGGGCGAATGGAGGAGTCGTAAAGGAAAAGAAACGGAAAGAAAAAGGGACGGAAACGGAGGGTAGAGCGAAAGTAAATCGTGATTGTGAGAAGAGCCTAGGGGAATTCACCAGGACTTGTTGATTCCCAGCCCAGTCTGATTCCAAGTGTCTAGTGATCTATTTGAATCTCGCAGACCACCCCTTTCACGAAGGATTCGTTAGGTAAAAGGCGAAAAGTGCGGTTCATCGTTTTGGTAATTATTCTTCCTCCGAACCGAGGAAAGAGGAACGGCCGTTGGATGCAGTTCAGATTCCGCTAGTGACTTTTCCGGCTCGAGCCACGAACGTGTGACTAACGTTGGTTCCGAGGTGAAATCCTTATCCTATTGCTAAGGAACTGACATCATCCCGAGGGGAGGCAGAATTTTGTGCGCGATCCCTCTTTTGGTGAACGGGAACAGTGATTTTTCCGAGCGTTTTCTTCGTACCTCTGTCCTCCTACGCGATACCTTCCCTGTTCTTGGCATCCACGTTCGTGGAACGGGGAAGCGCAGTGGAACTCTTTGGCCATCGCGAGTTTCAACGGCCTCTGACGTCATTGGTGATGATATCCGGAAGGCAGTGCGACATTAAGGTGCCCTCGGACGAGAGGAGATCCCGAGGAGGAACAATTCTCTTAACGCGTCGTGCAATGCAAGGCGTTCTTCATTTCTGTCTAGACATGTCTGCCATCGTTTGCAGATTGATATAGTGCGACGTGCAGAAGTTTCAAGTTCCACGAAACCCCAAGGAATAAGTTTTCATCCGCAGGACTTCCCCCCCCCCATCTTCTTTTTTTTCCTCCACGTCGGAAAAATATATAATTCCCTATTGTTCTCGGCACTTTGATTTTTTGTCCCAGGGTTGGAGATATTTGGTCTTTTTTTCTATTCTGTAAAACATACTCTTCGTCGAGCGTTCTCCTTGCTAAGAACCCGAATAATTTACAGAGGAACGCGGCTGGTTTTTCTTCTTTTTTTTTCAAAGTGCGCGAACTTTCGTCCACGTGAACCGCAAGGGAGTTAAGAACGTTGAGGTGTTGTGCGCGCCATCTTATTTCCGTTGTGCAGTTCCAGAAGCGCGTTGCTTTTTTTGGACGGGTTGGAAGTATGGTGTCCTGTTTCAACGACTAGATTGATCACCTATTTTTAACCGAGACTTTTCCAACGCCTTATTCTTCTTGATTGTCCGCCGCGGATTTTCTGCCGACTGTTCGTCGACAGAAGATGAACGCCGTTGTCCCCACGAGCAGATATCTCTTTTCATTCGACGCCTGAAACCGAAATGGGTTTCCCTCGATCGTTTTTATTTTTAGTTCCCTTCGTGCTCGAGTTACTTCCACTTGTTCTTCTTCGAACGTGTACAGGTATTTCGTGCGATTAGGGTCAACGAAGTTTCACATTAGCGTTGACTTCCGTCTTCCGTTCGTTCGTTTCGCTCGAAATTCCCGACGAAGCAAGCACGATGGTCGTAAATAACAAAGCATACGTACGTCGAATGCTGCAAAGGAATTTGGAAATTAAACCGCTAAAACATATGGTCTCCCTTTTTTTTCTTATTTCTTATTGTTGCGCGATTATCTGCTGTTCGCTACAAGCGCAAAGTTGTTACGCAATATGCATGTAACAGCTAACTGTGCACTTGAAGATTGAACAATTTATACCTGCGTTTTTGTTGAATATTTTGAAAGATTTTTCCAAGATAAAAGACAAACATTTCCAATGCGGAACACTTCAATTTTCTATACAGAAAGAAACCGAAATAGAATACGTGTAATGCATTAATTAAGAAGATAGACATAGTTTTATTAATGTTATATTACTGTATAACAGTTTGACGAATTCTTTAAGGAAATTCCTTATTTTTTTATTTACTTTATTTGCGTCAACGAGCAATGAATATTTTCTATAATTCTAATAAGCGGTTCGCTTATTATTTTTAATTAACGATTCCTCCTTCGTTTACGTTCTCGAATACCGAAGCGATACCATATCGAAATATTACAAAAACAGAAGAACGAATATCGTACCGTTTCCCTAAATTGCTTAATGGTACTTTTGAATCCGCAATATCTTACGAATTCGATCGACGAATTTAATGTTGAAACTTGATTGAACGATAATAATGATTTCTAAACTGGATAACGAACTCTCGTAACAGATTTCGCATTTCTATACTCGTTCTTCTGAATCGCGTCGGTACGTGCGTGCTCCCATGAGCTTCGCCCTCCTTGTAAATACGATAGCGGCCGCTTTTAGCGGCCCAAGTAGTACTGGCAACGGTAGTATCGTACAAGGAGTAGCGGCGAGACGATCCGCGTGGTGGCAGACTAATAATAACGGGGCTGATTGTTTGTAAAATAGGGCCGCCCAGAACGTGCCGCCAGAAGTAGTCCGTCCGCCGCCGAGATCTCCGAGGAACGAGAATAAGAGCGAGGAAACGAACCAACTAGGAAGTTTCTTCCCACCCTGCGATACGCGGGAGAACGACGACGTAGAAGGCACGTAGACCTTCCTGGGAGCGAGAGGAAAATACCACAGGAGAGATTCGAATCGTCTGAGTGAATAGGAAAGAAGCGAAGATGCCGAAGCCGAAGCCACAAGAAGGAGAGGATCCCGATCCAACCCCGTACCTCTTCGTCTCCCTCGAGCAGAAGAGAATCGATCAGACGAAACCGTACGATGCGAAAAAGGCTTGCTGGGTACCCGACGAGAAAGAAGGCCATGTTCTTGGTGAAATCAAGGCGACCAAGGGTGATATCGTTTCCGTTGGATTACCTGGCGGCGAGGTGATTGCACTTCTTTTTTTTTCTTCTTCTTAACCGATTTTCAACGCGCATCGCGCCGAGGCTCCTCGGATTTTCTCGAAAATTTACGCCAACGGTCCGTTTCGTGTCCATTTACGCCATTTTTATAGATAGATCTTACGATTCTGATCGGAACTCCACAATGTCTGTTCGCAATTTCCCGAACGGTCTCGTAGGGTGGTAGATAATTTGAAAAGCGGCGAAATGGAAATGGCATAATGCTCTCTCCCCTGTCGTGTCTGCTTCTCCATCGCCTAAAATGGACAGAGACGTGGCACGATACGGCGGAGGGCAACGGTAGCTTCCTATGTCTAAAAAGAAAAGACGAAGTAGTATCGGGATGTTCGGGCTCTATTTTTGGACGAGGGTAAAAACTGTTCGGTAACTCTTAGCGTTTGCTATCATCCAACATTCCGTCATACGATCGGTCTGTTTCTCTTTTTGTCCGATACAAAAATAAACTGCAGGGAAAATATCTTGAGTTCTGGAGATGGATCGCGTTCACGTTCACGTGTATTTCGATCGGGGGTGTCTCGATAAATTACGAGGACGACATTCGTATAGTCTGTTTCTTAAAAATTATTTAATCGAATAATATGAACAGAATAATTGGGTGGCATTTGGAGAAGAAATGCCTCGCGATTGACAGAATTGGCCGAGATATTCTGAAGAGCCTAGGTAAAATATAAATAGACAGGGGCGTGCCGCGCATATGTATTTCTCTTTGGTTTTTTCTCTGCATTTTTCGCGATTTCGGTTGCTCCGGCTATTTTTGCTCAGAGCGGAACATAACGCCGTACAAAATGCCACGGCTCTACACGTTGGATTACATAATGGTTCAGCAAACCCTGCCTTCCCTTCGTCAACCGACGCTGAAATGCTATTGTTAGCACCGCCGCAACCATTGGTAATAATAAATTGAAACGTCACTTCACGAAACGCGGGCCGAAATATTAATAGAACATCGAAAGCGAAACGCAGAGAGAGATAGAGAGAGAGAGGCATGTATGTATACGTGTATGGAACAGGATAGGAATAAGGGATCGAAAAGTGCATCCGCACTAATTAGTTGAGTCGGGAGAAATACAATTGATAGTTTGTTTCTAGATTGACGTTTTAGTACTGCGCGAAAAATGTATCAAATGCCACGTGCTACATATGAACAAAAATGAATTTATTGACTCAATTTAAACTATATATATTGCATGTATCGCAGACAAGCAATTTGCCAGCTCTTTTGCAAGCACTTGGTACAGTTTATTATTAATATTAATCGTGATAAGATAAACATAAAGTTCAATCCAATTACTGTTCGAGACGTTCAATTAGCCTGAGAGATCGTAATGGAAGACCCCGATAGGAAATCTGAAACAAACGAATGAAACCAATCTAGTGCCTTTTTCTTGAGAAATGTATCGAAGAATTTGACGAGAAGTCGTAGAGCACGCGATACGATTAGAGTCGAGTAACATTTACGAAAAAAGAATGCCCGTGCAGACGAAGCAATTCCACAAGGACCAGCTGGCCCAAGTGAATCCGCCGAAATTCGAGAAACTCGAAGATATGGTTGACTTGACGTTCCTAAACGTGCCGTCTGTGTTGCACAACTTGAAACAGCGTTACTATAGCAAGCTGATATACGTAAGTCTGAATTTTCTTACTACCACTGACGAATATGTTTTCTTTCCCGTGGACGTAGACCAAGGACTTCAAAAAGGATCAGCTGCAGCAAGTAAACCCACCGAAATATGAGAAATGCGAGGATATGTCAAACTTAACTTATCTCAACGATGCTTCTGTCCTTCACAACTTGAAGCAACGTTACTACGCCAAACTTATCTACGTAAGATTCTTCTTGATCCGGGGATAATCACCTATCTCGGGTGATATCCACGCGAACGTTTACGCGTTTCTAATGCGCCCCCCCATTGTTCGTTTACTGGTGATTGACGCGGAGAACGTTGGACAACGCACTTGGACGTGCCACCACGTTTTCCTCCAGTTCTTTTCCTCAGAATTTTGCTTCGAATTATTTTTGGAAAAAATTGCATGTCAGAATCTCAGGACGTCGTCCAGAGTCGCTCCTATGAATCGTAACACGTCGACGCTGTCGAGTTTCGTCTGTTTCGTATCCATGGTACTGAGAACATTCATGGACCTTTTAACCCCTCGAGTATTTTCTTTTTTATCCTAAACGCATGAACTTTGTTTATACGAAATCGTCGACCCATAAAGCACTTGCACGTGTGGCGACGTTGTTCTTGACACTTTTATTCTGTTATATTTTTTATTACTTCTCGTCTCTGCGAGAGGTTCGAAGAGAGTGTGTGGACGCAATTTTATTGGATCTTCGTTGCGATTGTCGCGATAACGATTCCACTGGATGTGTTAATAATTGTGCGACAAAGATGTGTGTGCCCTGGAAGTCTTGTCTCAGGACGCAAGCACTTTCCTACGTTTTCAGCTAATATTTGTATTCAGTTCGAAATCAGTGTTGTCGAATTTCTTTAAGCGAGAGCAGCTACTTCGGAATCACGTATTTGTCGAGACGGATTTCAAATATATTATATTGTTGGCTCGTGTATGAGTAAAGGGAAAAGAAATTTGAAGTCACTGATTTTCAATTGATATAAAACACAAATTCCAACTCGTCTTGCACCACAAATATGGCCGCGATCCTTTCAAAAATTCTAATGAAATATAACTGCACCCTCTTAAACTCGGAATTGTCAAAATAGTGCTGACGAGTTGGAATATGCTTTCACAATATTTTGTACTTTAAATAGTACTTACCATGTACTTATACCAATGTTTCATTTTGTTCGAAAATATTTGAACGAATCTGTTCAACTGGAATATTTCTTGCATACGATTAATTGTCATTTGCAGACCTACTCTGGCCTTTTCTGCGTAGCCATCAATCCCTATAAAAGATTCCCCGTGTACACCCAAAGGTGCGCCAAACTTTACCGTGGTAAAAGGCGTAATGAAGTGCCGCCTCACATTTTCGCCATTTCCGACGGTGCATACGTCAACATGCTTACCAGTAAGTATACTGCCATTCTGATAATCGCTACGTCTAAGAAGATTTCCACAAGTACATGAACAAATCGAGATATCCAAGTAAAACTAAGTATTTCTGCTGTCAGCGAGGTCAATATTTAAATAACTATCTCCTATAGCTATTAAAATCGGAATAACGTTATAATTTGATTGATCTCGCATATTCTTTGACGCTGTCGTTATCTTCTTAGCAATTAGTAGGAAAGCAATTAGTAGAAGGAAAGTGTGTTGAAAGGTAAACGAACTCACGCGAACCTTTTTCTCTTTACAGACAGTGAAAATCAGTCTATGTTGATCACTGGTGAGTCTGGTGCCGGAAAAACTGAAAACACGAAGAAGGTAATTGCGTACTTCGCCACCGTTGGTGCCTCGACCAAGAAAGTTGACGATGCCGCCCAGAAGAAGGGCTCTCTGGAAGATCAGGTTGTCCAAACCAACCCTGTCCTTGAAGCGTTCGGTAATGCCAAGACCGTCCGTAACGATAACTCCTCACGTTTCGTAAGTTTCTTTTTCTTTCAATTCCGTATTTATTTGTTTAATATCAATGATCTTATAATACCTCGCAAATTAATCGAGCCTGACACGTGCTTTACCTTGCCTTATTTTTTACTGCTACGTATCAGGTGTACGTTAAGCGAATTTCAGTGAATCTCGTGTAACAAAACATGTCTTTGTCATCGTGTAGGGTAAATTCATCCGTATCCACTTTGGTCCCTCTGGAAAACTGGCCGGTGCTGATATCGAGACCTGTAAGTTCCTATATGAATTCTATAATAGGTACCATTTTCTTTTCTTTTTTTTTAACATAGGCGATACGACTAATGTTATAGAAATCTCGTGGACAGACCTGTAGACAAATTTTTCTGCGCTATATAGGCAGATTAATTTGGATACACGCGCAGTTGGCTTCGATTCGTTATTGCTGTTTCTGTAAGACGTTCGGTTGACGCACGTTTAGTTCGATCTTACTTCCTCTTGCGACACACGTACCGTGTTTCGCGAAGAAATAATTGCGTCACAATGCATGTCGCAACAACAGCCAGCAACCGCGCTCAATTTCGTTTACACTAATTTATGTTTCGCAATTTTGGTTGCACATTATTTGTTTCCTGAACGCACTTATCTTCTTGCCTGCAGATCTATTGGAGAAAGCTCGTGTCATCTCGCAACAGACCTTGGAGCGCTCTTATCACATTTTCTACCAAATGATGTCGGGCTCGGTAAAAGGCTTGAAGGGTAAGACCATTCAGTTCATAACTTAGGGATTATACTATAGATAAATATAAATTGCGTGTAATACTGTTACGCGCGGTAAACTTTCAACCAATGATTTCCACAATGAATCAAACATTATCTTTAGGGTAATAGAAATTTCTGTGTACTAAATAGCGTACTTTAGAAAACCAATCGAGATTGCAAAGCTCGGAAAAGTACGAGATAAGTAAATTTGTGCTTCCAGTCCTTCGAAGATAACGCGAACCACGGTTTGCGTAAAAATATTTACCCTAGCGTTACAGCAGAAAACCCTTCAGACACCCCCGATCTTTTCCTGTCCCTCTCTCACACTTAATTTCCAAGCGAAATCTTAGAAAGCAGAAAGAAGAAATAGAATCAGGTTGCAGCAGAGTGTACGCACCCGAGTAGCAACATGCGTACAGTTTAATCGCATGGCGTACAACGCGGCACATGGACTGTTGTGGAGTCATCTTTCCCATTTTTCTCGGATTTCACAACTGTATGATCCTTATTCCATGTAGAAATGTGCTGCCTCTCGAACAACGTCCAAGATTACTACTTCGTCTCTCAGGGCAAGACCACGATCCCAAATGTTGACGACGGCGAGGAGTGTACTTTGACCGACGTAAGAACCTGACGATCATGCCAGGGCTACGCATCTCTGACTTAGTCCTTTTGTTACCTATCATCCTGACCCCTCGCTACACCCGCCGCCACTTCTCTTTATGGCTTCTTATGTTGTCATTTCTTTCTTCGATCTTCCACACCCCTTTCACCCGAGTTTCTCTGATTGTTCGCTGTTTGTAGAATTAGGATGGACAGTGCAGAATTTTTATGTTTCCATAAACACACGAGAAATGCCAGGGCTGCTATTCTTCGTTTCTGAACTTTTCAATTTATTTATTTTTTTTAATTCGGTGCATACCGAGACACTGTTGATGGCAGCCTTAGTGTTTCTCCGGTGTAATTGCCCCTGTGTTACTTTTAATAAGGTCCACCTAGAGAACGGGACTTCCCCAAATATGCAATAGAACCTCCTACAGCCAAGACAGAAAAGGGAAACTGCTAAACACAGAAACGGTATTCTGAGAACTGTGCCGTATATTGACATTAATCTTGTGACCATCCGTTAATGAAGTTCCCTTTTAGAGCCATCTACGATTCCTAAATTGTCAGACCTTTTTATTTGCAACGTGCCTTAGCACGTTCTGTTGAGAATTTCTGACGCAGATTTCGGTACGAACCTCGAAATCGTGAGACAATTTAGGAAATGTATTCTCGCAAACAACTGCTATAGGGCAAGTTGTACAACGTAGCATCCCAATAATCGACTGGGCGATTTCATTTTGACAGAATCGTCCTGTTTCAATAGAAGTATAGTTTAACCTTGTAGATATATTCCGAAGGAAAGCCACTAGGAAACATGGCACCCTCGTTTGTGGTTAATACCTGCATGTTTTTGTTTTCTTTTTGACCGTCTGTAGACATGTTGCTGCTGTCCAACAACATCCACGACTACTACTTTGTGTCGCAAGGCAAGACGACAATCCCTGACCTTGATGACGGCGAAGAACTTTTAATCACCGATGTAAGTGCTTCCCTATGACCGGTCGAGCACTATTATCCAGCTGTACTCGAGATCCGATCGTTCGCTTACCGTAAGAAATTCAGGTGCACTCGATTGGTTATTTCAATCAAGGCCAACGTATCGGATGTTCCGATTTTTTCGTCATAAAGGATCGTTTAAATTATCGGGGAAAATTGCCGATAAATTGCAAGTCATCGACATTTTTACTTTCCCTTGTTCGCGGGTACGGCTCTGACACGTCCACAAGATACTGTGCAAACGTATTACGTACAATGTTGGTGCATTTCGTATGTTAAGCATGAACGATCGAATTTTGTATACAGTTACCTGTTCCTTGTTTATACTTCTTCATGTACATTACTAGCAATCTATTTTTTCTAGGGAAGCGAGACACTCTTCGAGCTTCCTGTCGTTGTTGTCTTTGGTTTTAACAATAGTGACGATTTGTGTCGAGATTTATCTCCGTTTGCCCTATATTCTCTCTCTCTCTCTATCTTTCTCTCTGTCTCTGTATCTATTTCAGCTCATGGGTGTTTCTCATTAAAATGTAACCAATTCATATTCTTTTTAACAGCATACACTGTATAGTTATCAGCAAGAACGGCCGCAACTGGAGTCTTACCGTTTTTGCTTCTAATTCTCTTATCTACATTCATTTCTTTATCTCTCATCCTCGTTGTTCTTGTACTTCTCTCTCTCTCTCTCTCTCTCTCTCTCTCTCACTCTTTCTTTCTATTCCTGTTCTTTCTTCTCTCTATTGCTATTCTTCTTTCAGCCTCTTCTTCTTCTTTCAGCCTGTCGCAAATCATTTGCCATGTGTCCATTTTTCCTCTCTCACGCGCGACTTGCAATTGCACGCGACTCTCGGCACCAGAACGCCAATGAAATAAAGGAAAATACGATTACGAACGATAGGCCTCGAGTTCGGCCCGTGGCGAAACTACAGACGGCAGAGCAAAGCTGCGAACGGATAAATTAATTGCGCGACAAATAACGCGACGTAAAGTAGCGTGCAATTGCGAGTAGCAGTGTCAGTGATACAACGCTCGTAAAGCAGGCAGCTTAAGAAACATACAAAATAATGCAGAATTAACCCTGCTGAGCAACCGGATCGGGGACTATTGGTACATTAGCCAGGGTAAGACCAGAATTCCGGGAGTCAACGACGCCGCTGACATGGAAGAAACGGACGTAAGTCCAACCCCAGGGTGGACCAGAGACCTCGGCGAACTTTCGATCACCTTGCCGAATCGGGAAACGAGAGCATCTCGAAAGCTTGTCTTGCTTCACCCATTACATTGGTCGAACCAAAGTGCCGAAGGGCAAGGTGATGGAAACGTTGGGCCGAGGTTTTCATCGCCTCCTCGCGCCCCGCCTGCGAAAGCCTCCTGCCGCCGCAATCGGGGTGCGGGGAGATTGGGGGAGGAATGGAGAACTTTCATTCGCAATATTTCCGCTCGAGGTAAAGAGAATCGAGCCCCCAGAGTACCCGCTCCCCGATCAGCTCCGACACACCATTCTCTCCCATTGCGCCAGCACTTTGTCGCTCATCTGTAGCTACTGGAAAAGTAACAGCCAGGTCTCCGTCGTTGTAATGTTTCTGTCTAGTGTCGTGCTACTGCAAGAAATTATCGAACGATTCGGTAGGAATATGATTGCTCGAGATTCGAACGGCTTGAAAAGGATTGACAAGTGTTATTATTCATTTCTTTTTGTTTTTTTTAAGGAAAGGTCCGTATAATTGAACGGACCTTGTGGTGAAGCGTCTAATATGAGTGGCACAAAACTGTTTAGGAAGTACGAGCGTCGAATAATGTCGTACCGAACTTAATTTGTTTTCTTCGAAATGTTTCACAGACATGTGTCTCTTGTCCAACAATATATACGACTATTACAACGTAGCTCAAGGAAAAATCACGATCCCCAACGTCGACGACGGCGAGGAATGTACACTAACGGACGTAAGTCCTTGCAATATGGATTCGGAAACCGATACATTCCCTTAGATTCCTCTGTTCAATTATTCACTCCTCCATGTGTACATTTTCACGAACGTAGAGACCTCACCTTCTCTGTAAATTACAAAGTGAATGACCTCTTAGCTGGACTTTCGTCGACCTATAGATGAAGTCAAGAAATAGTAACGAATCTTATTTGGCTTATACTGCAACAGTCATTGGAGTAATCGTCACATTTGGCATTTCGTTGGGTATGACCAATGCGGTTACCTTTCTCAATACGTCGAACACAACAGTGTTCCACTTCGCTTCCAAATTTTTCCTCGAACATGTTAGAACAGACGTTAAAAAAAAAAACTATTACAAACCTGACTTTCAATACTTTTCGTTACTATTCACGATTGGGACCCCATGTACATAAAAGTTGCCCCCTACTATCCAGTTACCCCTTTTCAACACTCTATTGTACAGTTGTTCGTGCGAATCCAGTTTTTTGACCTGGACGTATCCACGAAACGTCTCTAAAACCAACAGTTTGTTCCTTTTACTTCAGCAACAAATGTCGCGCACTGGTTACCTTGAGGACGATATTTTGGTTTACCTCGACAAGTAATTTCGATATTTCTCTACCATCTGGGATGCGAGTGCCGAAACATGTGGTTTGAGACTATCCTACCGAATACTCTGGTGTTCGCAAGAAAGAAATTCCTTGGTAGTTTGTTCAGCCTGAAATCCTGGTAGATGCAAGAAAACCAACTATGTTGTTGACCTCCTCCTCCGAATGAAAGGCGGCCTCGAGATGAAACTGCTCGATGGTTGAACGTGGGTCGGTGAACGGACCTCGGTGTAGCGGTTCGTTTCCGGCATCAGTGTTGAAACAAAGCCAAAATCGAAGTGGGTAAAATAACGCTGAACCTGAAGGTATCGAATCTCTTCAGGGTCCTTTTGTAAAGAACGAACCATAAGTTCGACTGTGGATCCTTGTTTTTTTTCTTCAACGAAGGAGGCAGCTCGCAAGCTGTGAACAGTGAGCGATCGAAACCGAAAGAAACGTCGATCCTCCTTCGTCTTCTTCAATTTTCTTCTCTCTTCTGTCTACTTTTTTCTCTTTTTGCGTCAACTTTTCGGCGTTTTTACATTTTTGTCCGAAACAGAAGCGCAAGTTTAGGAAGGAACGCCTATACGATGCGGGCACTGCTTTTGCTTTTTCATATTTTTTTTCTCTCTTTTTCATTTACAAATCTGGGCTTATTTTTCGTAGCTTTATCGTTTACACTATTATCGGCTTTCGCATCAAAAATATCGCTTGAAGCATGAGAGTATCGCGAAGGGGCTATCGATCGCAATAATGTTCCAATGGAAACATTCACAGCTATTGTCTATCGGTAGTTCCTTTAAATTCAAACGAATCATCGACGAAAACATCCACTTTCAGGCTTTATTTCTGCCGCCATGTGTACTGCCTTTATTACCCTTGTGTGAGCCTACTAACAGCTATCCGATATTCATTCAACGCAAACACTACTACCGTATCAGAAGTACTGTATCAAAGTTTTGCTATCCGTAGAAAATCTTGGATTTGTATAAGGTACATTATTACGCTGGCGTAAAAAATGTACGCGAACAAATCTGTCGCAATCGTATGAAGATCTAGTTGTAGTAATTTCGACTTCTGATACGGAACCTCGAGTCAAAGTTTCTAATCATTTCCTTTTCGAATGTAGCAAGCCTTCGACGTCCTGGGCTTCACGCAAGAAGAGAAGAACGACATTTACAAAATCACCGCCACTGTCATGCACATGGGTGGCATGAAATTCAAGCAAAGGGGTCGTGAGGAACAGGCTGAAGCTGATGGAACCGAGGTACTTGTCCCGTTTCGGTCTTTCTCCATAAATAATTAATTATTAACCCAGCGCAGCTATTTTGGCTGAGCGAGTTAAACTAGTGGGAGTTGCAAGTTCACGAGGTATTGAAAATTTGCCGTTAATGACATATGTAAGGTACACAGACGAGTACAGGTGTTTACTTGTTCAACTACGAGGACACTTTGAACCTTTTCGCGTTGCAACTCGCTGATTACACTTTCGATGGCTCCTTACATTTCCTGCCATTAGAGTTCGCGAAATCTGCACTATTTTCGTCTCCTAATGTTTGTTATTATAAAAATGTATTATTAGAAAAAGGTTCAGATCTAGTTACTCGCAAGGCTCCATATGTTGATGATAATGCAACACATAATTGATCTAACTGGACACTGACAAAATTTTCTTAGGGGAATAATATCATTCTCTTTATTTCGAGCCATAAACGTCAAATAAAAAATTAGTTTGCAATTTAATTCAAGCTCGAAATAAAAACTTGTATCCGTAAAACTATCGTCACAATGTTGATCTTCATCAATTATCTGGTCACATTTTGATTTCGAATCACGAGTATCGTAATTACCACGATTTCGATTGCTGTAAATACATTTTCCTACTCATTCGGCTACTAATCGCGAGAAAATCGTTTTCGTTCTTGCAGGAGGGTGAACGTGTCGCCAAACTGCTTGGCTGTGACTGTCAGGATCTTTACAAGAACTTGTTGAAACCAAGGATTAAAGTCGGTAACGAGTTCGTGACCCAAGGTCGTAACAAGGACCAAGTAACGTACTCGGTGGGTGCCATGTCGAAGGCCATGTTCGACAGGCTGTTCAAATGGCTGGTGAAGAAGTGTAA
Source organism: Nomada ferruginata (assembly GCA_963583965.1). Classification (NCBI taxonomy): domain Eukaryota; kingdom Metazoa; phylum Arthropoda; class Insecta; order Hymenoptera; family Apidae; genus Nomada; species Nomada ferruginata. Next base: position 6,732,074 of record OY757218.1, read on the forward strand.
CGAAACCTTGGATACGAAACAAAAGAGGCAACACTTCATTGGTGTACTGGATATTGCTGGTTTTGAGATCTTCGACGTAAGTTTCTTTAAATACGATCCGCACAGTACACAAAGTCAAGTACAAATATTATATTATTGTTGGCGACTTTGTACACGATAAACATTATTTCAATTACATAAATCGGTAGAATATTTCAAAGTCGTGGCACGTTTAGATTGGAGATTCCTTTTTTACATTTATATGTATGTATTCGTGTTTCTGTCGTATATTTCGCACTCGCCCGGGTCTATTTTGGAAAATTACATTTCTACGACGTTCACAGTTCGGCTGAAAAGTTCATACAGCGTTTACAAGTCGCCAACGTAATCAACAAATAGACAAGCCCAAATAGATCTACTTATTTCGACATCATTTCAGCAACGTAATATCACATTGACAACAGGTGACTCAACTTTCGTAACAAATCACACAAATCGGTAACTTATTTAACGAACACCTAATCAATGGAGTAGCCCGTTGTCCAATACACTAGTGAAAAAATTATTTCCAAAGCCCAAATTTAAGCCCACTTGTCATATATAAAGTATTACGTTACTTCTAAGGGAAACAAAAAAAGTTCGTGTCAGCTGTTTCGCGTGAAAACTACTTTCCGTTAAATTGAGAATTCCCTAACGAAAAATTGTACATATCATTTCGTTCTTCAGTATAACGGTTTCGAGCAACTGTGTATCAACTTTACCAACGAAAAACTGCAACAATTCTTCAACCATCACATGTTTGTCCTCGAACAAGAGGAATATAAAAAAGAGGGTATCGTCTGGCAATTTATTGACTTCGGAATGGATCTCCTCGCGTGTATCGAACTGATCGAGAAGGTAGCCCCTAGTAGAAACATCAAAGATCTCGTCTGTGACCCGTCTTTCATAGATTTATTGTTCTTTCACTTGATCTAGACATGAATGCTCGTTTGGAAACTTGTGGTTCCCCAACAATCTCACTAGGAGATTGATCCTCGAGTGTTTCTAGTTTCTCACCATGATTTCATCCCCCCCAAAAATGTTTTGCTTTCAGTTATTGTACATGAATCTGGTTTTTACAAGTCCTCCGTTATATCCCAAGCATATTTTTCTCTAGATACTGTTTGGTTGTGTTTACACGAATATTTTGCGATCATTTTTGAATAGCCGATCCCAACTTCATATTCTTGCGCACCTTTTCTGTTCGTCACTTTAATACCTACACCTGGTACCTGTTATAAATATGTAACTACAGCGTTTCAGGAAGTTTTACTGATGAATCCTTACTTCGTTTGTAATCCCACTTTACGTTCGAAAAGTGCCTACCCTGTTGCTCATCTAAAAGTCATATCTTCTGAGATAAATGATTATTCGGTGATGTCTACCTTTCCTTTTTATGGAATATACCACAATTATCTTTTGTTTCCACTCCCAAGTGTTTTTCAAATGGAATCAATGTGTCCATATAGAGCATGATCGCCCATTAGGTTTATTATAGCAAGTACGTCGTGGCAGCATGACTTTATCGTACAGTTAGTGTACACGATTGATAGTACTTTTGTGAGAAGGGAACTGGTAAGCAGCGATTGGATTCTCGGTAAAGGCCATCTTTAACGTCACTGTTCTGTCCTTAATTTATCGTCAACCTCGGTATCGTCGTCGCAATATCATCGAAAGATGTAAAAACAGTGGACTCACGTTGAGTAGAATTTAATTGACGATTGATAGTAAGTTATTAACCTGTTGAAACTATATACGATACACTTTCAACTGTCCCTCAAGAAACGGGACGGTACCTTCGTCTGAAAAATCGCCTGAAGGTAGTTTGTTGTCAGTAATTTTTGGAAGTAGACTAATACGTTGAAGGTTTAGTTGTAAACGTGTCGAAGAGAAGCGTTTACGGTGAAAAAACGAATGCATCAGACAACGAGCGCCCGTACTACGCTTTTCTCTAACATATTGTAGTATTTTAAAAATCCTTTGTGCTCTGACTCAAAAATTTGCATCGAGATAGTGTATGAAACATTAGTTGAACTACACAAGCGAATTATACTTTTTCTGATTCTATCAAATTTTCCAAATACTTTACCGATATTTTATAACGCCGCGTTAAACAGAGATGCAAATGTTTGAACACTGTAGAGAAATAACAGCACTATACAAATTGTTAATTATTTCTCATCAACACGGGGAGTCACCCTTGAGACTAAGTATTTGTAGAAACTACTGTATCGACCAGGTCAATTGACAACTAAAATTCCACCGGGCCAAAGTAAAGTTAGAAGTTAAAGTTATACCTATGACGTATCATTTTGCAACGCGGTATGAAACGCATTACCAGCTAAAACTAGTTCGTCGATTTTAAAATGCATTGCGAATGAAAGATTTGTCGAATGACCTGTCGAACGGATTGACCAATACCCTGCCCAAGTACCTGGTATCGTAGACAAGAATAACCAGGGGCGAGAGTAAAGTTTACAGTAGTAGTGTATGAAGTTAGCCTCCAGAAAAACAGAAACCGAGAAAAACGGCACAGTTGTACACACTGACAAAACACAAGCATGCCTGATTGTTGCTCGAACAGTTCAACAGCTTCGAGCAGCTGTGCATCAACTTCACCAATGAGAAGCTCCAACAATTCTTCAATCACCACATGTTCGTCCTCGAACAAGAAGAATACACGAAGGAGGGCATTCAGTGGGAATTCATAGACTTTGGCATGGATCTCCTCGCGTGTATTGAACTGATCGAGAAGGTACAAAAAGACACTTGGATCGATCGAATGGCAACGGACCAAGTGACGGATCCAGCCATAACAAAAAAAGAATGAACAGAAAACGAGAATGCAGCATAAGGATCCAAAAGCGGACACGTTGGATCCTTAACAAACGCAAAACTTAACGCTTCTTTTACAGTAAACTGTAATGGTGATTGTCCACTGTTTTCTTGGGTTGGTCGCAAACACAACTCGTGTTCTTTTTTTTTATTTTGTATTTGTCCTCTTTTCAGTCGTGTGATTCCGGGTTTCAGTGATCAGCAAGCAGTCTTTCGGTTCGCTTAGGCATTTTGCGTCATTTTTTTCATGTTTTTGCACCTACAATCCCATAACATTTTCAGTCGTCCATTAAAATTTGTTTTTGGCACACCATTTTCGTGTCACGCGTAAGCCAGGGACTTTCGATTCCTTTCTTAGAAAAGGAAATTCTATGAAGTTCATCATTTATCCTTCCTCACGTTCTAACAATAACTTTAGCTCCGTGTTATCTTGTAACGTCGATTTTTCAACTCAGCGTACTAGAAATTTTGATAATTTTGTTATTTTCACTATAATTGATCGAACTGGAAAGCAATAGCGCACTTCGTGCGTCATTTATTCCACGTGTCATTTTTTCTCTATGCAATCAAGTTTTTCTACTTACTTGACAATTACTTTCAAAAGGCTGATACAATTTGATATAATTTTTATTGCTCAGTTCCAATTTTTTCTTAAAGCCTTTGGAAGCCCTTATATGTGAATACAACGCAACAGCACATCATTTTATCACTCTATAAGTTTTTAAACGAAACAGAACTGATAATTAGACACAAATTTTGATACACCAGACAATCGTCACGAGATACTTCACAATTAGTCTTTGAAGCTGTCATACGTAATACAATATTACGAAATTAAAACATTCGCAAGGTTACTTAACTAAGATTAGTCTATTTATTTCAAAGTTTCACCTCGCCGTATATACTTTTAATCTGCAATCGTTATTTCATAAAATGCATTCCAGCAGACAGGCAAATTTATAAATGCGTGAACCATTTTCGTCTTTCATAATAGTGAATCGGTAACTGATTACGTCTCTAATGAAGGCTACAAAGACAAAAGACATTAATCCAACCACCTACATTAGTGATAAACAGTTGATCTAACTTTACTGATCACTCTTTTCTTTCCTTGTTTCTCTGTTCTGTCCCCGTTTGTCTCTCTCTATCTGTCTATCTCTACCTCGTGTCCCCCTATTGGTCCTACCTCATTCGCCGCGCTGTCCCGCTCTACTCTACGCGCGTTGTACCGCGAAAACAACAGTACAACGGCTTTGAGCAACTCTGCATCAACTTCACCAACGAGAAATTGCAACAATTCTTCAATCACCACATGTTCGTACTCGAACAAGAGGAGTACAAGAAAGAAGGCATCGATTGGGAGTTCATTGACTTCGGCATGGATCTCCTCGCGTGTATCGAACTGATCGAGAAGGTATTCAAAAGTTTTCTATGAGAAAGGAAAGAAAAACACGGAAAATGAAAATGCCAGAGAAGCAACCAACGAACTGATCGACAGAAATGATTATGGATGTTTGCCGAGAGCTTTTCGACCGAAAAAGGGATCAGAACCTCTTCGGTTGGTCGTCAGTGTTGCGGTGGTAGATTGGCCAACATTTTGTTCATGCTTACCAACGACTGGATGCTTGTTTCATTGTTCTGGTAGTTTGGGACATTTACTGTCCTTTAGTACTGCGATCGCTCCCAGTAGAAACAAAGGTACTCGTTACGTCTACCTTGGCGTTATTCGTTTCTCTTCACCCTGCTTCACCTTGTTTCGTTTGTCTCTCTTCATTTTCCCCGACAACGGCACTAACGGTCATGCCAGTTATCGACTCTCACTCTCACTCAGTACTCATCACAATCTCCCATTATGAGGGTGGCAGATTCACCGAGCACGGTTCACGATTGCTATTCGAATATTAAGGCATATATAGTTTTCGTAAATATAACTTGCTCAAGCGGATAGATGAATAATGCGAGGTAAATTACTTAATATTTGAAACTGAAGTAAGAACCGAGCTCCTGCAGGTTAACGACGATACTTTAAGTCGTAAACCTTCTGTAAAACAACGGACTGTTGACAGCCCCACAAAATAATTACTACCAGTCCTACAAATCTATGCATAGCCCCTAACTCGAAAGCAAAGTTTATCGTTATACGATCGATAGACTTTGGCATTCCCTTACCATTAGTTCACGTCTGTGAATGTTTACCACTTTTCGTGACCCCTTGCAAGTGTACTTCAAATCTGAACCGCAAAAATATATTCAGCTCTGAAGTAGACTAACGCAAATGAACATCCCTACAAAAACATAACGTATAACTTATGTCTTACTTTAAACAATCATCCCCGAACCCGTATCACGTTCCGAAAAAAAGACGAAGAAACGATCTTAAAGGAACCCCTATCGACACTTTGCAAAACATATCATATAAGCAGCATCAACGACGGCTGTCTTTTACCTCGTTTTTCTGTTGCTTTTCCCCTCCTTGGTATCGAGCAGTACAACAGCTTCGAGCAACTCTGCATCAACTTCACCAACGAAAAGCTTCAACAATTCTTCAATCACCACATGTTCATTCTCGAACAAGAAGAATACACGCACGAAGGAATTGAGTGGACATTCATTGACTTTGGCATGGATCTTCAACAAACGATTGATCTGATCGAGAAGGTATTGTTACGCCATCGCATGAAACAGCAGGGACGAAGCATCGACGAACGGGAAAAATATTCGCGGGAACTCATATATCGAACCAAATCGAGAAAACGTGATCAGCTGCTTTCATTCGCTGCTCGATGGGAACTAATCCTTCCGGCAGCTTCGTTTGTTGTGTCGCTTCGCTCTTTGCGCTTCTTATAGCCCAATTCGAAACCTGGTATTTATTTGGACAGACGTTAGAAAGGATTTTGATCCTCAATTACGAGAGATAGAATCAGACGAAAAGTTGTTCTATCACTTTGCCTGCATGCTTCTAGTGGATACGAGCAACCTTAGGTTAGCGTCAGGAAGATCTGCAGCACAGTATTTTTACTGTTGCGCGTTATTATTCGAGCGAAGGTTATCGAGTCTCGTCGAATTTGGTATGGACTCGCAGGTGACGACCAACTGACTGCAAAGGTAAAGATTGCGCTGTCGATCAGCGATAGCGTCAAACACCTAGGGCGTAGCATTGTCTTTCACGCTTGCAAGCTTCCTTTTTTTTTGTGTCGCTCCAGCATGCAACCGCATGCATATTTTTGTGTTCTTTCATGTAATTAGTGTGTAAAAGCAAGTCTGGCAGTGTTAATTTATTGATTGATCGCAGCAAAGAAGCTGATTTTGTGACCAATTTAATTAGAAGGATTTAAAAGAATGTCAATAACTAGTCTATTAAGTAGTATCGCACTCGATAAGTAGTCGAGTACCAGCTTTCACGTTCTCAGAGATCTTTCAACTAATTAAGATCGCCATTGCGCTTGAATCGTCTATGTTTCCAGTATTTATTGCGGAAACTTGTGTTCGAAGTATCTGCAATGATTTTTCTAGATTCATAGAAGACAGGCAATATTTGATGCAGAGGGATGTACGACCTTCACTTGTCAAGCAGTGTGATTCTGCTATGTGAAATCACGATAATCGAGAGTAGCGTTAAATTAAACAAAATTTCAACAAAGCAGCCAAACCATTTGGCTAATTTCATTACCTATTTAGATCTTTAACTTCACGAGTAACTTCGTATATATTTTTTTAACGTAGTCCAGGAGAGAATTTATGTAACGTCCAGACTATTCTATTAAAATTGCAATTTATTTTTTTCACCTGGCCCATTAAATTGTGATACAGAAGGCAATGTATTTTCAAACAATAACGCTACGCTCGAGAATCATTACGACAATGGCAACACCTAACTCGTTTCGTTGCGTTTGAACACAGCCTATGGGTATCCTGTCCATCCTTGAAGAAGAATCTATGTTCCCGAAAGCCACCGACAAGACCTTCGAGGAGAAATTGAACAACAATCACCTTGGCAAGAGTCCTAACTTCTTGAAACCTAAACCACCTAAACCAGGCCAGCAAGCTGCCCACTTCGCCATTGGACATTATGCCGGCAACGTACGTTATCGTTTCACTCTGTCGTTCAGTTATCCCCAATTAAACGAAGCGAAAGTATGATACAAAGGTGATGATTCGTTGCGACAGGTGCCGTACAACATCACCGGTTGGTTGGAAAAGAACAAGGACCCGTTGAACGACACCGTGGTCGACCAGTTCAAGAAATCCACAAACAAACTGTTGATCGAGATCTTCGCTGACCATCCTGGACAATCCGGTGCTGCTGGTGACGCTGGCGGTGGCGGCAAGGGTGGACGTGGTAAGAAGGGTGGTGGTTTCTCCACGGTATCGTCGTCCTACAAGGAACAATTGAACAACCTGATGGCCACTTTGAGAGCCACTCAACCCCACTTCGTCCGTTGTATCATCCCCAACGAGTTGAAGCAGCCGGGTGTCATTGATTCTCACCTTGTCATGCACCAACTGACATGTAACGGTGTGCTTGAAGGCATCCGTATTTGCCGTAAAGGATTCCCCAACAGAATGGTCTACCCTGACTTCAAACTACGGTAAGAATTCGCATTGCTTCTAATACACACATTCCAACAGTAGTTTGTTCCAAAGTAGCCAACCGTCCAAGAGTCACTCTCGTGAATATCTACACGGTGTGCCCCAGTTTCTTCTGGCCAAACCTGCTCAGTATATTCTATAGGTCTAGGTAAGAACAAAATGTTATGGAAACATGTATCATTGGAAGCACAGTTATAAGAACAAGGCGATATAGAAATGAGCGACAATAAACGTACTACGGTATAGAGTATGAATAGATGGGGAATATGTGCGGCTAGTAGTGCACGCGATACTTCTATACCTCCAACCACAAGTGAATTTCAAATTGTTCAGCATTCCTAACGATACAAGGTTGGCAGCGTTACAAAATTGAATTTGTTACTCCTTGAAGTTCACTTTGATTCTGTTTTATCTCAGCGAATGAATAATTCATTCTTCCGACTTGATGGAAGTATTGCTGCAGCAATGGAGAATTTTTTTCTGCCAATGACATACGTTTATATGACATTTTTTTTTCTCATCTTGCCATATAGAATATGCTGAAAACGTTTTGATACCAAAGAATGTTTTCTACTGTACATTATTATATTTCTCTCGAATAGTTGCCGTGGTATATTGAATACCATTGTTTCGCGTGCGGATAACGTAACACGTTTTCCAACAACGATTGCAATTCAAGTTGCGACACGCAAAGCTGAAACCAGTAGTTCTTAGTTCTCGAGTTTCATGTCAATGACAAAATTAATTGCAACTTTCAGAAGCGATCTCCAGTTTTTGCCATAAAGCGGTAGCATTTTGATTATTTGTTACTTTGAACTTTGCCTCGATCCAGTACGGCATTCTCAGTCCGTACTATTGAATTCGCAAAGAAAAGACAAGTGTCGTTGAACGGAAAGACGAAAACAGACCAAGTGTTAGTAATGTTCGAATGTAAATGGCATTGCTTAAAAATGATTGTTCTGTTTGTGATCGTACAGTTACTTGATCTTAGCGCCGGCCGCGATGACCGCTGAGACGAACCCAAAGAAGTCCGCTCAAAAATGTTTCGACGAAATCGGCCTTGATCCGGATAGCTACAGGATTGGTGACACCAAGGCTAGTTGCAACCCCCCCTCCCCCCCAAAAGAATTGAATTTTTCTTGGATTTTGTTCCTCGTTTACATCCATCGTAGAATGTTACCGTCTAGTCCGAGAGGAATTTTTCAGTAAAAGTTGTCTCCGGAGTAAGAAGGATACTCCTCTGAATTCTCTCGCGTCTCGTAGATGAAAATTATGCAACTTCCATTTACAAAGTTCCTTGGATACGTTCAAGTTACATATACGTATATGCATGTTCAATTTTACCTCGTATCATTTGTCGCTTTATTTTGAACTTCTTTACAATCGGTTTGACTTTGCGGTTTTCTTATTTCTATTGTTCAGTAGTCGTCGAACGCTGATCGAGAGTTTTCAGAAATATCCAAAACTCTTTGTTCATTGAACCCCCGATGAAGCCCCTTGTTATATACACCTTGATCCACCAGCCCCGCTCGAATCGAAAAGCGTGTCTATCAGTGAACGTATACCCTTTGAAGTACCCCCACCCCCTTTAGTAGAAACTCGAAATCCATAGGTGGATTACGAACGTAGGTAGCAAAGCCTTGTGTGACCCCTAGATAGGATGAAGCGTAAAATATCGTAGGAACAGTAGGTGTGAAACGAAGCGGAACCGATGCAGAGCAGAACTTCCTAACTTTACCGATTCAAACACGATCCGACATGAACACGCACAATCATTTAAATGTACAATTTGTGGTGATCCCGTACTAATAGTGTTCGATCACGTGTTTCTCCTGTCCTGCGACCCCTCCGCCTATAGGTACAAGATCCTGGCACCACAAGCGGTCGAGCAGTCGGGCGGTGACCCGAAGAAAGCTGCCTCGGCGATTTTGGACGCTTCTGGACTCGATCCCGATCAATACCGTCTTGGACACACCAAGGCACGTTCCCTTTCGCGATCACGATCTGCTCGTTACGCACGCAGATATCGGCGATTATGTTTACTCATCATAACGAGCTTCGCGCGATTCCACGAATTTCATCGATTTGTGACTCGTGCACGCAGCGACCGCCCAAGAGGCGCGATTAATTGTGCAATTTCAAGGGGCGCTAAGCTAAAACGGTTTTGCTGACCTGAACTCGACACTGCCTACACTTTTGACAGTAGAAATTTCTATTACTCGATTTGTAATGTATATCGCGACTCGTGCTATAGTTAAGTCACACTTTGACTTTTATTTTCACGAGGAATCTGCGAGAATGCATTCCTGGGGCAAAGAGTTTCTCTTACGCTCTCGGTAGTAGACTCGTTGTTTTTAGCTCCACTTAGACTTTGTATATTGTCTTTGCAGTACGAGAAATTGCCATTGAAGCGTACAGAGATGTTATATTCTTAGCCCTTGGGCTGGCGCGCTGTGTGCATTGACCGATCAAACGTTTCTTTCGCAGGAATTACAGTTGCACTGTGTATAACCGAAGCTGCCTGGCATAAGTGCAACAAGCGTAAACGTGTCTAACAAGCCAGGACGTGAAACTGTGTTATGATTGATTGAAAGTTCGCAGTCACCTAATTCCCTTCGAATGCTACAGACTTCTAAAGCAGAATTACAGCCCTCTAAGTTTACCACTGTTGCGTCGTTCTTCCAGCAAATAATTCCAGAACATTGACACACGATTCCTTCGTAATTCTATCTTAGAAATCTGTAGCAACGTAAATCGTATGAGAGAAATTACAGGACGAAGCTCATACAATCCAGTAAATCCGTTTTAGAATTCCTTGAGAACGTGAATTACGTGAGATCAACTACAAGACATATGTATCTCATGTCACACCTCCCATTCCAACACTTTAACACCTAGATAGTCTACAATTTTTTAACTATGTGTGGTAATTTTTATTTGTTGTGCCGACCCAACCATAAAACCAATCAACGCAGATACAAAATTCTGTGTGCGAATGCCATCAAAGAACCCTGCGACCCAAAAACGGGGACCAAACAGATTCTGGACGCGATCAATCTGGATCCAGAGATATATCGCATGGGTTTCACCAAGGTATCAGACGCCTTTGGTTTATTTTTCGAAACGCTGCCATGTTGTACGAACGAAACGCTTCCCTGACACACCAAGCATTAAACCCATTCCTGTTCTACAAAAAAGAATTGTTTCACTCTGTTTGCCAGGGACGCACAAGGTATAGGTAGCATCGCGATATTCTTTTCTATCGCAAACAGAAATCAATTTTCTCGCATTTTAATCGTTTCGTGGAAAAATCTCTTCCCGTTAAGTATTATTTAGAAATCGGTAACAACAATGTAGAAGAAAGTAATGGGTTAAACGCTTGATCACACAAAAGCGATAATCAATCTGTTTTCACGCTCGCTGCAACTGAAACATATTAATACACCGGCGTCTTATCAGGCACATTTCATTTATTTTGGCAAAATGCAACTTTAACAGAGTACAAGGTAACTTTTGTTCCGCTTATTAATTGTCTACATAAGTAAGCTGTGCTTGTTTGTCCACGTTACGCATAATGAAATTTCGCATGCTGTATCCTTCTCCTTAAAATCAGATCGTTACTTTGGTTATCTCGGTGCCGAAGAAGATTCACTAAACCAGGCTCATAATAATTTTGCAAACTTACTTCGCCCTGGCGTGAAGTACATTGGAATATCTGAAATTTATGACGAGCGCCATCATATCCTAGCAGAAATTCGACACCGACGATAATCAAAGTAATCGATGGGAAATCTTCGAGGATCGATTGCTAATTGAGTCTATCTTTGGTTCCGTTACCTTAAAAACAACAGGTATTCTTCCGAGCCGGAGTCCTGGGTCAGATGGAAGAGTTCCGTGACGAACGTCTGAGCAAGATCGTGTCCTGGATGCAAGCTTACATGAGAGGTTACTTGACCAGAAAGGACTACAAGAAACTCCAGGAACAACGTCTGGCTTTGGTTATCGTTCAAAGAAACTTGAGGAAATACCTGCAACTTCGTACTTGGCCATGGTGGAAACTGTGGCAGAAAGTCAAGCCTCTTCTCAACGTCACCCGTATCGAGGACGAGCTTGCTGTGAGTTATTTGTTTAAACATTTCTTATTCCTCAGTGAAACGTATCTGCCACGGTCCCTCTTCATACAGCTATTTCGTAAAAAAATTTATTTCCCAGATAGGATATTCGTAAACAAGTGTGAAGTGTACCTTTAAAAGCAACGACTCTGTGATATCTGAATAATTGTAGTCCAGTCTCATTATTTTCTTATTGCAAACTACCATTGAGTAATATATTTGAATAACTCCGACGATACGGCGACTCGAGCTCTTGAAAAATGAATTTTCCAACAGTCTTTCAAATCATTTTGTTACGGTCTAGTGTGCAGTTGGATTTACTTAACACACTGTTGGATCAACTCTTTAATAATTGATCAAGTTCGATTTTTTTATTCCTTTAACTCTACATTTGAGATCTGTAATAATTCTATGCAGTAGTTTTGCACAGTGCTGGAAGTACATTTATAATTGCAAAGCAGAGCATCCGTTTTTCCCACCATACTGATATTATTTTACTAGTTTTCTAGCTTATTATAAGGTACGATATATCGTGCTCGTCCGTACTTAATACTAATTCAATTCATTCTCCAGCAAAAACTCGAACGCGAATCTCGCGAGCGTGATTGGTTTCGTCTAATAATAGTTTCACCGTGAGTAATGCTTTCCAAATCGACATTCTACACTTTCGAGAACGTATAATTGTTCCAAAAAATGTTGAACGTTCCCTGTACTAGCCTCACCCGCACTAATTTATGAGACGCCGAACGTAAGTCTGCGGTTCGTCGTAAAATTAGTTTCTCGGTTTACAAGAGCTCGATCTGCCCAATTTCCAGAAACCTAAGCTTCTGCCGCTACATTTATTTTTCAATGGAAAATCAACGGTCCAATATTTCAAACAATTTCCACGCTAGCATGGTGAAGTATCTACCGTAGCAGAGGAGGAATATAATAATTATTCCACCAATTACACGTTCATATAGATATTCAACTTGTCACTTATCCTGTGAATGATACATAAAACCAAAGATACGACAGATATATAGAAACAGTTGACGATAGCAAAATCTACACCGTTCATTTAAATTAGTCAGTTAATATTTAGAATTCTGTTGAATTAATGGTTGGTGTTTGCAATTATTGCAGCGATTCCGCAAATTGATAATATAATTTACGAATATTTTGCGAATATTACGTGGGCAAACATAGAAGATTCGAAGTAGCAAACGAGCACAGGTGAAAATTAAATGAAACATCGGTGTTCGGCGTATCTAACATTGAAATACTTGTGCTAAATTTAAATGAAGTCTGATGCAATATAAATAATAGATAAAAGGCTCTTGTAATGTCTGGCTAATGAAAATTTCCAATATGAAAGAATCAAAGCTAGATCATTTCATCTTTTCTTAGTACTCTATTTATAGATACTCAACGGGTTAGGTGCATGCTTTACAATCACTCTTCGAACATTCCTCTCTTTCTCTTAATATCTCTCGCAATTTATTTTTTTCGCGGAAACTCTTCCGCGGATATAGTAGGATAACTAAAAACAAAAGTTGCGGTTCTTTCATCGCTCTACAGTCTGATAAGCTTTCGGTGTTTTCACTGGCTGATCTCATCATCGACTTTGTGTAACCGATTATTCATACCATCTAATTCGATCTCAGATATAAAGAGATTAGTTATATTTAGTAGGATTTTATTTTAGAAAGCTATTATTAGGAGCGGGACACTGAGAATAACAGGCTGAACAATATTGAAATTATCATGACGCTTGTTACTTACAAAATGTCGGTCTGCCTATTTCTGGAAATTATTAATGCTAATAGAGGCGCAATAAAATACCGTTAACAAATTTGCAAGCACATTCTACAACTTACTATTCACGACGGGGCCACGCAGGAATTTCGCAACTGCCGGACGCAGACGTTGGCTTCTCGTGTGCAGAACATTAATATTACCTATTACGAAAGTTATGAAACGCCCAACCGTATTAACAGCGACAAGTGACTTGTTGAATACCAGATAACGTATAAAAATTCACCAATCGATCTCGAACTACGCTTCTCAACTCATTCGCTACGGTGGCCGTATATACGCGTCTTCGGAGTCTCCACGATAGTACATTATTTTAATTATTTCTATAAATTGCGCAATTAAGAAGTGTATCCAGGTGTTTACGCGTGTACAGTTCTTCGATGTTAATGAAATCTGTACTGCTGCCTGCATCGACTTCATTTCAATTTTAAATGGCACCGCAGCGAAGGGGTTAATAACTAGATCGGTCGGGCTCAGCGTCGATAGCGGACTAATCGAGACATTATCCCAATCTTCGACCGGGCCGACCAAAATACAGCAGTCCGAATCACAGTCAATCGGAAATAGTATCATCTGCTATAAATGATATTACCGCGGCATAAATCTAGCCGCGCCGACGCAGCTTAAACGATCTCACTCCCCTTACGCGGATCGGTTCTTGCTCGTACCCACCTATGGGAACCGGCCGAACGCCATAGATTTACACCCCCGGGGGATAACGAGGCCGATCGGCGCCGCGGCGTTGCGATCTCTGGAAGCGTAAAAGGAGGCTGGAGTTCGTTCGATCGGGGCTTTACTGGAGCGGCTTCTAATTTCGTCGATCCCCCTCCACGCGCCCGGTTTGTCATGGTGGCCTCTTCTGGTTGCACACGTATAAGTCCCTCCTTCGTCATCGAGATCGGTTATAAATATTTTTCAGCGATGAATATATTGCTGGAGTGGGGGCGGTGATTCTTCGCACCGGCCACGAAGAGGGATTTTGGGTAGAAAAGTTGAGCCTCTGGCAAACCGATGATCAGTTGGATTCGCGATCTCGCGCCGACCTCTTCGAACACCCTTCTTTTATCGAACAGTGTCCCCCTCTTTTTTTTTTATAGCAAAACGAGCACGCAATATCGACGCGAACGGGACCCACGGAACTCTTTCGTCCCTTTTTTGTAATCGACATCGAACGCGAACAGGGGCTCCGATATCAAAAGTAGACGCTTCGTGCAATTCGATCGACGTGGAATCTCCTCCGAGACAGAGAGGCGCTTTTAGATTCTTCGACTGGTCGGTTGTCGCCCCGCGTGACGAATTTCGCGTTCGCCGAGTGCTTTGCTGGAGACCCGTGAATCGAACCGGGGGGAAAGAATGGGTGACACGTTGGTTGAGGACTCGAACGGGCAAAAAGTCACCGGTGACATGGATTCGCAATTGCAGGCGCTTGAGGAGAAAGCGAGAAAGGCTCAGGAAGCCTTCGAGAGGGAGGAGAAGCTGCGCAAGGAGCTCGAGGAACAGAACGTGAAGCTCCTCTCCGAAAGGAATGCCATGCAACGACAGCTGGATGGCGAGAAGGGATCCCTCTCCGAGTACATGGAGAAGTCGCTGAAATTGGCCGCCCAGAAAGCCGATCTCGAGTCGCAACTTTCGGTACGTACGAATTTCTATTTCATTTTTGGATTAAGAAATATTGCGCAGCTCCTGCATATTGCGAGACTTTCTTAACGAGAATTACGTTCCATCGGCGTTTTAACGAAATGGCAAGTAGACGATTTCAGACAATAACATTATATCGCTTTGAAAATCGAAACAGTCGAAAGCAAAACAATAGCCGCCGGCATTTCTCCGGTCAGGTAGACTTTCAGATTTTCCTTCGAATGATACAATATAATATCTATCGAGCAACTTTCAGATTTATTCAGGACACTGTCGCACTCGTCGTTAGATTACAGAAAAATCGATCGCTGGATTCCTCTTTCTGTAGGAAAGTTCATGCACCAGAAAGTAGTTCAATTGGCACGATTCATCGATAACGACATCCATTACGCGATGATGAATGTACGTCCGCCACGAATCGAACCATGAATCAGGCAAAGGATAATTATACCTCCAAGACGAATGATTGGGTGTCGAAACAAAGAGGAATGGGGTTATTCATGTCTCCTTAACATTCCTAAAATCAATCCGGGTCATATCTAAGTGGTATTACGAACGCAATCGCGCGAAAAATATTGGAAAGGAAAATAATCATTTTCGTTTTCATAACAGTCTGGAGAGTGAAGCTTTAAATACCCATGGAAACGATAATAAGACGATAAATGCTGGAATTTATTTACAATGCAGAGCGCCTAGCTTCGACTATGCTTACCTTTCACATACCACCGTAAAAATAAATTCGAGAAACATAGCAACACCGAATTGGACCGAGCGATTGCAATTTTTTTCTTTCTACTTCATAAAAAATTGTATGATATTAATATTACGATGAACGTTAATATTTCAAAATTAAAGTTCAGAGTGGCGAAAGAATAGCATAACGTTCCGAGCATCGGCAAAAATCTGTGGGAAAATTTTAACAATTTTCTCCCGAATGTTGTTTGATCGTCGCGTATATTATTATTGCGTTCCATTAATCTCTCGCCATAATCGTGCTTCGCAATTAAATTCATCGTTCAACGGTCGAATAAATTTCGGAAATCAAGTAACGCCGGCGATGCTTCAGCCGAAATTCCAGTGGAAAGCGTGACATTTAACTCCAGAACGGAGAAGCAACGGGAACGAAATATTGCAAATGCGAACATATCTCGGCACAGCGTCTCTGCGAGCCCTCGGAGTCCGAAATTTACAAGACGATCATAATTCAAAGCGAACCTGGCTCGAATTACAGAAAACGATGCACCTGGCATCGGTTGATACATCGTCGTTTCGCAAGCGTAGGCATTAAGTAGCAGGGGCGCGTCATTAGTCAGACGCATCCGACCACCGCTCATTGCGCGCTATTTTTCTTCCACGACGACTCATCCGGCATGATTTCGCTCGGTTCTGCATTCGTTCTAAAATTATGGTTGCTACCCACCATGGGGAACGTGGAATTCTGATCGTTTCATCATATTTTTTTTCACCAGAACCTACACATGGTTTCTCTTGCTGCTGGTTTTCTGTGGAAAGAAATGGCAGCCTTCCATTTCAAATATTTTTACCGTCCACGCTTGCTGGAAACTGTGATTTCTTCCAATAGTGTACACTAATAGATTTCTATGGCAATGGGAAATTTAATAATCGTAGGAACACCGGCACTGTCAATGTCAGTATTATTGCACAGGATTGGAGTCATTCCTTTTATGCCCCGTCGTATAACAGAAAAATAGGAATCACTGTTACATCTTTAATAGATTTACACGAGCCAGGTCTATCGTTACTATTCTTGCTATTCCTTGTCTGGCTTCGTGCGCCACGTGTTCGCCTATTCGAAATATTTGGCAAGAACTGATCCACCTCAAAAGAATCTGGACAACGATAAATCTCTTCGTGTAACATAAGAAGAATTCCAAGAATTGCCAGGCGGGTAGGATTCGTTCCAGAGTATCAAACTATTTCTGACGGGCGTGTTTTAAACGACTGACTGCCTCGTAATTTCTGTCAACACCGGTCGCAAGCTCGTTTTTTAGATTAAATATAGAATTACATCCTATACCCACTGGAGCGAGCATTTTTATGTCGACAAGAAGTGGCAGTTATTTTCGACGATAATCGACAATATCCCATCACCGTTGACGAATTTGCAGCTTTCATTTTTCCAAATATTCCAGACAATTATAAATAAATAAACGTGGCCACACGCGAAACCCAGGGTGCACGAAACTCGTAACCCAATTACACTTTCGCTCCCTCTTCGTGTAAGAGTAGCCACTTCAGGTACTTCGTCCCTTTCAGCAACGGGATCCCAATGCCTTTGCACCTATAGAAACAACTATAACGAGTAGAACAAATTAGTTTAATCTGGAGACAGAAAGAAATACAAAGTAAACTCCATAGAGAAATTGAAAAGGAATAATAATTGAATCTCTACTTGAAAACTATCTACCAGATTTGATCTGACATAGAAGCTTATGTAGACGAAGCCTATTAAAAGCCGATGCATTGATTTTATCATAGCTGAGTCGAACTCGGCCAAGATATTCGTGATTAGGGCAAGTATGAAATTAAGTGGCGCTATATAAGGGTAGCGAGGAAGGAAGCGGGAGTAGAAAAGAAAGCGTTTAAATCAGCTTGAGATACCTGGGATGGAGAGGGACGTTGACTGCTCTGCCCCTACCTTCGACACGGCCAAATTTAGCTGCCGCTAATCCCAGATTCCAGGTTATTAAAAGTAGGCGTGGTTGGGTGCTGGAATAACCGAGGAAACGAAGGAGGTAACAGGTGTATGGTGTATTTATACGTTGATACACTTATACCCGTCATCGCGTACCTCGTTTGTTCTTGTTCGCGTCCATTCCAGGAATCTTCTACCATCGACACTTGACTACTTGTACTTCACGAGTTTCCGGTGTGCCGTTGCAGCTGCTCGGACGTTCCCGTTCTAGTTGAGAAAACTTTGAACATGCGAATCACGATTAAACGAATCTCGGTACTGTTATTCACTGTGAAGGATAAACGTATATTGGTACAGCAGGAATGTGGTGATAGAGCGGGCAGTAATATATTTTATGAAATTCTCAAATGGATTCAAGCGTGCTGGACACAAATCATAGTGGTGACCAATATCCAGCTGCAGAAGTTAATTGACTTATTGGGGAGTTTATAATGACACACACTCTTGAGACCAAAGAATATTTTCATGTTAATCTGTTAGATAGGAAACCTATGAAATGAGATTAGTTTTATTTGAACTGCTTTTTTGGTGAATTATGGTGTAGCCAATTGCATTGCAACTAATTGTAAGTGATTAATAGTGATTATTAATAGTGATAGTGATTAATCACTATTGTGACTAAATCTGAAATTCCATTATGAAATTTTATCGAGATTCTATTGAATGGGATCGCTAACGATATTTCCATTGGGAGTAGGTAAATGAAAACGAAGAATATTATGAAAGACTGACAATCATTACAATATAACATCGGTTCGAGGTATGCGATATTTCACATTAATATCAGTGCCATTAAAAAATATGGACAACTATTGTTCTTGTCACTTTCTTTTATAAATATTACACGATTTTGACCATATCATAGTTACGAAGAATTAACAGAAAGCTAAATTCAATAATTGGTGATCCAAATGATATTACTTCTTTTGATTAAAATTTTTTATTTTAATACTTTTATACCTTATAACGTGGTGCTGCACACTCTTGCATCTGATACGTTGCAAAGGCTGAAATTCTGAGTTCCTTTCAATCACTTCTGCAATCTGCAACAATTTACCAAATCAATCATGAAATTACTTCAGGGAAAATTGTTTTGAATTATGGCAAATGAATATAATACATTTCAAACAATAAGCAGTAGTAATTGAATTTTAATGCAGTGAATTTTCGGAGATTTCTAAATTTAAATCTAAGAAGCTTTTGGTAAAAATGCTTCATAACATATCGAAACATTCCTCAGCACACAAGGTTGATATTTAATACAAATTTGCATAACTGTGAATTGTTAAGAAACTCAACAAATATTAGTCGAAGAATATCGAAGACACATAACTGAGGGATATAGTAAGAGTAATTTAGTTTGTGCAATTAAAAAATAATTGCCTCTATTAGAAAAATCAATTGCAAGCTTTCTCGGCTATTCGATCATGGTCACTTCAAACGAACAAATCGATTATATTGAGTTAAATAAGTCTCGTATTTTATACAGGAGCTGCTACACTAGGAAATGTAAATACTAGTATCTATCTTATTCCAAAAGGAGTTGACGATATTGAATACAACGAACGTTTCCTTAATACCCTTCCGCCCTTTATAGGATATCAATGACAGATTCAAAGAAGAGGAAGACGCGAGAAACAACCTCTTCCAGAACAAGAAGAAACTCGAACAAGAAGTGTCAGGTTTGAAGAAAGACATCGAAGACCTCGAGCTCAACTTACAGAAGTCTGAGCAAGACAAGGCGACCAAGGACCACCAAATCCGCAACTTGAACGACGAGATTGCTCACCAAGACGAACTTATCAACAAATTGAACAAGGAGAAGAAGAACCAAGGTGAAGTGAACCAAAAGACTGCCGAAGAGCTCCAAGCTGCCGAAGACAAGGTCAACCACTTGAACAAGGTTAAGGTGAAACTCGAGCAAACTCTCGACGAACTCGAAGACTCCCTCGAACGTGAAAAGAAATCACGGTTAGTACCTTTTACGAATATCCAGTTCACATAATTTTTGTTTCGATTTCAAGTTACCGTTAATCAAATACCAAATATCTATCAAATTCTAGTGAAAATGTAACATTTGTGTTTGCCTTTACAGAGCCGATGTAGAGAAATCTAAACGAAAGGTGGAGGGTGACTTGAAACTCACACAGGAAGCAGTTGCAGACCTCGAGAGGAACAAGAAGGAACTCGAACAGACCATCCAACGCAAGGACAAGGAACTCTCGTCTTTGACTGCCAAACTCGAGGACGAGCAGTCCTTAGTAGGCAAATTGCAGAAACAGATTAAGGAACTGCAAGCTCGCATTGAGGAGCTGGAAGAGGAGGTAAGCTTTCGTATGGTCCTATTAAAATTGACTCGGTCGTCGGAATTAAATTAAAATTGATTCGAGCGTGAAAACCACGAAGCAATTTCTAACAAACCCTCTTGCGTCTGTGTCCTTCAGATCGAAGCCGAGCGCGGATCCCGCGTGAAAGCTGAGAAACAGCGCAGCGATTTGGCACGAGAACTCGAAGAACTTGGCGAGCGTCTCGAGGAAGCTGGTGGCGCCACCTCCGCCCAAATCGAACTCAACAAGAAGAGAGAAGCCGAACTTAGCAAACTCCGCAGAGACCTCGAGGAGGCTAACATTCAACATGAGGCTACTCTTGCTAGCTTGCGCAAGAAGCACAATGATGCAGTTGCCGAGATGGGAGAACAAATCGATACACTCAACAAACTTAAGGCTAGGTGAGATACCAGTATCACAGGAGTGCATTTGACTACTCAAAAATGTCTACATAGTAGGAACATAGTTCTCTCGATTTTTTACGCAATACGCAACAGAATACGCAATTTTGTCTCTTCATTTGAAGTTTTATCGCGAGACATACTTCAGAATCTTATAGATATATAGATTAGAAGACTTATAGAACCGGGAATATAATTAAACGTTTCTAATAGAGCCGAAAAGGGGCGTCATGATATCCATGCTGAACTGAACAATTCTCGCGCCACAACGGATCAGGTTGCCAGGGAGAAGGTACATTCGAACCGTGAGAATGTCGATCCCGTGATTTTTCCAGACCCGTTTTCAGAATTATTTGTCGCTCGTCTGTTTCCTTACCTGTTGGATGTTTTCAGTTGGATCTACGTTAAACGTTTGCACGGAATCGGAATCATTGTCCAGTTACACCCGAATAGCTCCGACGAATTTCATACAGTGTCTCGTTACTGACCTTTGTTTTAAGATTACAACTACAACTATGCTCCCCTTAACATTGCAAATGATTTTTAGGATTTTACCAATATTAAAATATCGAATGCCACATTTTATTATGTCGTTCTAATCTTTCCAAGGTTTGTCCCAGTTACTAATTACCTACTTTACATTTGTTTCCACGAAAATTAGGGTTGAGAAGGATAAGGTTCAGTACTTCAGTGAATTGAATGACATGCGCGCGTCCGTTGACCAACTGAGCAACGAGAAGGTAAGATTTTCCTTGAGGGAACTATCACGATCCAACAAATTAACGCAACTAACAGCTTTATCAGGCAGCTGCAGCAGCGATCCGGGAATCGGGAGCAGCAGACATCGCGATCCTCCTGAATATCCCTACACGTAACTTATGTCGTTGGGAACTGCATCCAGCTTGCAATGCTTGCTCCCCGTGTGTATCTCCCTGTTTGAAGTGTTTCAAGTATTCACTTTTGGACAATTTTTTAACTGCAAAGTAAAGGCTACATAAATCGTATCTGTGAAGCTATTCGCTTCCGGTACTACTAGTAGCCTTGTTTAACTATTTCTATACGGATACCGCGAAAGCAATACCACCCTTTCCAAAAGTGAATTAACCCAAAAGCGCCAGAGCGACGAGATTCTATTAATGACAGACAAATTTGAAAACAGGCTGCCCAAGAAAAGATCGTCAAGCAATTGCAACACCAATTGAACGAAACCCAAGGAAAACTGGAAGAGGTGAACCGCACTCTGAACGACTTCGATGCCGCCAAGAAGAAGCTGTCGATCGAGAACAGCGACCTGCTCCGTCAACTGGAGGAAGCCGAGTCCCAAGTGAGCCAGCTCTCCAAGATCAAGATTTCGCTCACCACGCAACTCGAGGACACGAAACGATTGGCCGACGAGGAATCCAGGGAACGCGCTACCCTCCTTGGCAAATTCCGCAACTTGGAACACGACCTGGACAACATTCGGGAACAAGTGGAAGAGGAAGCGGAAGGCAAGGCAGATCTCCAGAGACAACTCAGCAAGGCGAACGCAGAGGCACAATTATGGCGCACGAAATACGAATCAGAGGGTGTTGCAAGAGCAGAAGAACTCGAAGAAGCCAAGAGGAAACTCCAGGCACGTCTGGCAGAAGCAGAGGAAACGATCGAATCCCTCAACCAGAAGGTCATCGCCCTCGAGAAGACGAAACAGAGACTGTCGACGGAAGTGGAAGACCTCCAAATCGAAGTCGACCGTGCAACTGCGATTGCCAACGCCGCAGAAAAGAAACAGAAGGCCTTCGACAAGATCATTGGCGAATGGAAACTCAAGGTCGACGACCTCGCTGCAGAGCTCGATGCCAGCCAGAAGGAATGCCGCAACTACAGCACGGAACTGTTCAGGCTCAGAGGTACATCTTCGATCTTTTAAACTTGGTAGAATTTAGCCCTCTTTTTATTTGTCCCATAGCATATATTAATGCGTTTGTACGATATGTTCGAATAGGTGCATACGAAGAGGGCCAGGAACAATTGGAAGCAGTACGTCGCGAGAACAAGAACCTCGCCGACGAGGTGAAAGACCTCTTGGACCAGATCGGCGAAGGTGGACGCAACATTCACGAGATCGAGAAGGCAAGGAAGCGCCTGGAGGCTGAGAAGGATGAACTTCAAGCCGCTCTGGAGGAAGCTGAGGCCGCTCTTGAACAAGAAGAGAACAAAGTATTACGCAGCCAACTTGAACTCAGCCAAGTCAGACAAGAAATTGACCGACGCATCCAGGAGAAGGAAGAAGAATTCGAGAACACCAGAAAGAACCACCAACGTGCCCTCGACTCCATGCAAGCATCCCTTGAAGCCGAAGCTAAGGTTAGTAAAAGATTGCGTTACGTTGTATTCTAAATACCTACAAATTTGTTTGATATCGAGAAGGCACAGCTTTCCCTAGCAAAAACAAGCATTTCACAAATTCGCAACTTACAGGGTAAAGCTGAGGCGCTACGCATGAAGAAGAAACTCGAAGCCGACATCAACGAGTTGGAGATCGCCCTGGACCATGCAAACAAGGCTAACGCTGAAGCTCAGAAGAACATCAAGAGATACCAACAGCAATTGAAGGATGTGCAGACCGCATTGGAGGAAGAACAACGGGCACGCGACGAGGCACGCGAACTCCTTGGAATTTCTGAACGCCGAGCGAACGCTCTGCAGAACGAACTCGAAGAGAGCCGCACTCTCCTCGAACAAGCAGACCGTGGACGTCGCCAAGCCGAACAGGAATTGGCTGATTGCCATGAACAACTCAACGAACTGGGTGCTCAGAACGCTTCAATCTCTGCTGCCAAGAGGAAACTCGAGGCTGAACTACAGACCCTCCACGTGAGTACTCCATTGCTTTCACTTTTCTTCCTTTCTTTCAAGAACTTTCAAGAACTTTCAAGAACAGAGACCCAGAACCTGAATTCTCAATTCGTTCCATTTCGGTGCTTAATCTCCTTTTCCATTAAAGAACAAAGATACTCTACTCTCTTCGTTATTCTTCCTTTTCTCACTAAAGACCAGAAACTCGCCACCTCAGTGTTCTTTTTCTTTCAATTTCCTTACCTTTTCCATTGAAGAAGGAAAGAATGGGGCTCCAACCAAAGCCGCGAGACACTCTACTCCTCTCATTCCCCCTTCCTTTGTCCACTTCCTTTGTCCTTCTACTTTTCTTCCTTTTGCCGCTACAGGCAGGAAGGACCAGAAAGAACATCGAAACTAACAATTGTCCGCTTCTTTCAGTCTGATTTGGATGAACTGTTGAACGAAGCTAAGAACTCTGAGGAGAAGGCAAAGAAGGCTATGGTCGATGCCGCTAGACTGGCTGACGAACTCCGAGCTGAACAAGATCACGCTCAGACACAAGAGAAACTCCGCAAAGCTCTCGAGACTCAGATCAAGGAACTCCAGGTGCGTCTGGACGAGGCCGAGGCGAATGCTCTGAAGGGTGGAAAGAAGGCTATTCAGAAACTTGAACAACGTGTCCGCGAGTTGGAGAACGAACTCGACGGAGAACAGAGGAGACACGCTGACGCCCAGAAGAATCTCCGCAAATCTGAGCGCCGCATCAAGGAACTCAGCTTCCAGGTATGAAACACCTTCTATTTCGCCTACTTTACTTTACTATGTTACTGTGCACAAAAGGAAGTGTCGCTGTACGCCTAGGTAACCGGTTCTAAATGCTACAAACTTTTCAGGCCGACGAAGACCGCAAGAATCATGAACGCATGCAAGACCTTGTTGACAAACTTCAACAGAAGATCAAGACGTACAAGAGGCAGATCGAAGAAGCCGAAGAAATTGCTGCTCTGAATCTCGCCAAATTCCGTAAAGCACAACAAGAACTCGAAGAAGCGGAAGAAAGGGCAGACCTTGCTGAACAGGCGATCACCAAGTTCCGTACTAAGGGACGTGGAGGTAGTGCTGCACGTGGACTGAGCCCAGCGGTAAGCCAATAAGTAACAATCAAATCTAACAAGAAACAATTTTCACGCACATGGTTTTCAACGCGTGAAATATTCTGAACCAAAAGAAATAGTACGCATCACGTGGTTCTATTATGATGAGAATTTCCAGGTTGCAAATTACATACAAATGTGATTTAAGCTAAAATCTCAGACTTCGCCCCTTGGTATATAGTTCGTTCGCCGGTTCGCCCCATACCTACAATTTTAGTAAACAAAATGAAAGAAGCTCCTGATTACAAATTTTCTATGGTACGATACAGTCGTTGGATACTAGGAATTTAAAAGTAGGCCGAGAGATAGCGATGAAGGGACAAGGGGGGACAATTTGACAGTAAATTCCCTACATTAAATTCTTCGAGCCAATAAAACCGATATACCACAGCGCATCGTTAGCGCGGACTGATTGTGTCGAAGTAAACGTAGAATTTCGGATCGGTGGCCGGGAACGAAGTCTCGCATAAAAGAAGCGGGGAGTGTAGTTTCGCGCAGCGTACGAAAAAAAAGAGATCACGTCAACCATCTCTAATTCTAAATCTGTATGTCCCTGTATAGCCCCAACAGAAGGCCCGTAAGGCGCCCTCTGCAATGGAGTAAAGAGCACCGCGCCGGTCCATGTAAGTTTGTGCACGTGTCGCAAGCACGTGTGTGTGTCATGAAAAAAAAGGAAAAAGAGCATAGTAATCGTAATAAAAAAAAAAAGCAACCGAATGAATACAGAGTTGTTCCGACTCCCTGTCCGTCGATCGTCAATGTCTTTTATTTTTTATTTTTCTTTGAACCTGTGTGAAAAGCTGATAACACTTCTGGGGGCGCACCTTGAGAGTATAAAGCTTGGTCCTCGTCGTTAATTAACGTTGTGTATCTCACCTATCCCAACAAATTCATGATAGCTCGCAAACAGGTCACTGTAAAACCCTTTATATAGAACTTAGATCATTCATTGCTTGGTTGGTGATTAGTTAGTCACGTGTACCCGTGAATAGGCTTGTTTACGTATGTATTTTGTTTAAATAGTCTGCGCGACACGATTAAACGTAACACATTGGAAGACTTGCCGTTCACTTTATGTACTGCAGACACAAAATCATGCCAATAATTAGCAAGTGAGGTGTTACGACCCTGGATTAATTCCCTATTGTTGCCCTTCGATTTCTCCAGCAACGGTGTAAGATAAATATGCAAATTGAATGAAAAGGACACAGAGAACGTGTCCCTGTATCCCTGAATATATCTTTCTCTCTATGTATACAACACCAATTAAGGATGGAATCGAGATGAAATTATCCTTTTTTCGTTAATTGCTCGGCAAATTGATTTCGCCCGAATTGTTCATTTAAATTTTTCTCATTGCACTGACTAAACTCGATCCCATCGCTAGACCACGACAAATGTTTCCCGGTGAAGCTTGTACTGTTCGGAAACATCGCAGTGTATAATTGTACTGCTACCGTTCGCCACGCGAATGGGCACTGCTTTCGAGCATATTCGCTGACCAAATTCGTAAGTAGCCACGGATATCTTTGACAAAATTAGTAAGAGCAGTTTTAACATTTTTCAGCCACACCGATCTGCGTTCAAACCCCTATTGGATGGTTCCGCATTCCCGCCACGCTTCGACCTGCAGCCCGATGGTGAACTGTAAAGATCTATGCGGCCAACTTACTCGTTAGAAACTCGATCGTAACAGCTTAAGAAACGAATGAATTGATCGCAGTCCAGCGAGCTTTCATCGTGTCATCTCACCGAATAACTCATCCCATTGTCTTCATACCTACACACATCTTTACGCTGAAGTACAGAAAGTATTCTCACGATCTTTACTTTCGTTGACACGAGAATGTCCATGCTTGGTCACCTTGCCAGTTTTGAAATGAAAACGGAGAAGGAGGAAATAAAATATTTGATCATTTGAACGTTGTATAAATATAAATATTATACGTATTTAATTGCCGGGGAACGAATCAGGAATAACACACACGAGGGGGGATCAGTAGCCTTCACCACTCGCGCTGACGGTCGAGGAAAGAGAGAGTGAAAGAGTGAGAATGGGAGAGCAAGAGAGAAAACGAGAGAAAGGTAAAGTGCGAGCGGTCGAAACGAGAGACGAGAGCCAGTTCGAAATTTCAACGTTGTACGTCATCGTCAAACGGTAGAAAGAAGAAACACATTCACACTGGCATACGCGCGAATCAAGCGGACGAATCAATAAATAAAAAATAATAAAAGTTACACACACTAGCACAGCAGAGCGACAAAAAAAAGGAGCGAGATTACACGTTATAGGAAAACGAGCAACAGAAATTTAAAGCTAGTCGCGGATTTTAACGGCGGCGCGCATTATCGTCATCCAAATGGTAATCCTATCCTATAAACTTAATTGTAATTTATAAAGAGAGCCGAAGTATGTATTTATTAAAATAAATAAGCAATAAATAAAATTAAGAATGAAATGTAACGTTTATTCCTTGCGCGCGCCATTTTCCTGCTGAAATGATCTCTTCCCCAATTTATCATCCCATCCGAACGCCAGTTTTAAAAGTTCTGAAAACGAATTGGCATGATCGTGCATACTGAAATAATTGAGAAATCTCGGCCTCAATATCGCGAACGTGCTTGAAAAACTACAATTTAGTGGAAAAGAAGAAGCAAGTGGACGAGCTAAAACAAGAAATCGAAATGCAAGTACTGAAAATGCGTGCAAAGCGTCTGGCAAGAGTATAAATACAACCGAGCACCGAGGCAACCATAATTACGATTTCAAAAATTAATGAGAACATGCTAAAACCATAAAACTGTATAAAGGGTAATACCAGGGTGGCCGCACATAAAATTTGAAATTTTATATCTTGAATTTGGCTAGTGCAAAATGCATATGTAAGTATGTAGTGTTTTGAAATCGTCTAACATAACACTTTGCATACAAGTAAAGTATGTCATCCGTAATACAACCCTATTTTCTGTTTGTGCCATAATTCGGTCTTAAGGTGGTAGACACGGGTAATGCAGCGAGCTGTATATCGACACAATATGGCCCGAAAACATGAATTAGAAGCATCCAACGTTTGTCCTTATATGAGAAGCTTTTGAGCTCGGTGAGGGCTCATTCGAAAGAGGAAGATTCAACGCGACCTTTCCGATTTGGAAGGTCGGTATTACAGCAGCTCTTTCCTGCGCAGAAATGGTAATACCGACAGGCAGGCGAGGGGGAGCTGCTTGTTATTTCGATATTCTAATCCGAATGTCGAAAGAAATTGTCAGCTGTTGTGTTGTACTTGAAAGAATTTAAACGGAAAGTCTGCTGGTAGTGCAAGCGTAGAAAATGCATTGTACATTTGAATTACTTGAAATGTGGTTATGCTACAATATGTTTCGTTGCAGTAAGGAATTATAAGTGAAAAGAAAAAGTAGATGAGCTTCTATTTTACCGAAATCAGACCCACTCAATTGTTCCAAACATTTTCTGCAAACAGTTTTTCGAATTGTTCACAATTGACCAGTCAGGCTCGTACACATGTTTGAATGGCCATGAGAAAGTTTCGAACATCTTTTACCAATGTATCTGGGAGATCTTTCTGATTCAAATGAGACCAAACACGATATAGTTTGAATTATATTTACTTGTTGATACAGACTTTGTGGTACGTATTCAATTAGCATCAAGAAGTAAATATAATTCAAACTATATCATGTTTGGCCTTATTTTAATCAGAAAAATCTCGAAGTACGTTAGTAACAGTTTCATTAAGAGAAATTCAGAAAGTAAAAAAATTAACACGTGCGGGACTCGAACCTACAGAAAAGTTTCTGGCGGCTAGAGACAAAATCTCCGCCCGAGCCGATTCATTTAGTTAGCTGATGATCACACTTGTAACAGATGTGGCAACAGCGCGACAGAAGTCTTGATAAGTTACGGCAACTATGCCTTACTGTGTCTGTATTCACGCATCACATATTGACGTATGAATCGGCGTTCGATACTCATACATAGGCTCGTAAAGGATTACAAAAAAAATCAGGGAATCAACTGATGACTGATTTGGAGACATTTCCTTATTATATGTTTTATACAAAATACAGGGTCTACCATTTAACGCGCAACCCATGTGGGTCGAACTTGTGTAAATGGCAACGCCGCAATGAGTCGATACACGCGACATCTATGAACTGCTGGTGAAGGTACAAAATCTTGTAGGTAAGGTTTGGCCAGATTGGAGAGGCAGCTCTGAGATACGATTTGGGTTGTAAGAACGGTTCGACTTTGCCTCGGCTCGGCTAAACTCGGGCGCGATCGGCAGAGACCGCACCGAAGTCACCCCCAGGTCAGTCGCTACCTGAGGGTGACCGGTAGACTCTTCAATCATGTGGGGTTTGTTTACGTACGTCGTATTACCCGTATTTACCCGTAACGCACAGAGGAAAAAGTCTGAAGGCGTCAGATCCGGCGACCGTGGTGGCCACAATCCACCCGATCCTTTTGCCGAAAGGAAAGCTTACTACGGTCAGGCCGATAGACGTTGGGGTTCTCAAGGACTAGCACATTTACTGTTCACAATGCATTATGCCCCACTTATTCAATAATGAAATGTGATCCAAATTATGTCGTCTTTGGACTCATTTTCATCAGAATAATGTTACCAATGTCTGGGAATACGTTTCATAACAAAAGAATGAGCAATTGCAAAGTTTCATCGACGGCCAGGGAAAGGGCCAGCGAGTGAAAGAAAGAGAGGAAAGAAAGGTCGGGCGACAGTAAAAGATTACATAAATGCCTTTGTATCTGTGAGACAACACTAATGCAACGATGAAACTTTTTTTATACTTATTCATTTTTCTTTTCACAAATTAAATTTAATTTTTGTAATTTTCTTTTTTTTTATTCATTTTCAAATTTGATTTTGATATTGTTGACGTTTTTATGCTTAAAATGAGACTAAACACGATACAATTTGAATCATATTTGCGTTGTTAAATTACAGAAACGGTTTGCAATATAAAGCAATATATTACTTAATATATTACTTTAATATTAAACTTAGAAATTAAAATTTAGAAATTACTAAAAATATTAAACAGTACCATAATTGGCAAGATACATGGCAAGTGAAACGTTAGTACAAAAAGCGCTTTAAGTTCAGATTTACGTATATTAAATTAAAATATTTAACAAATGTTTTTTAAAATATTGGTAAGCAAATATTGATCATTGTCATATAGATAGGAATTAAAAAAAAAAATTTAAATAATTATACCCGAGGGGGATCGAACCTACTAAAAAGTTTCCAGCCGTTTAGCAGCTATGTTCGACAGGAATCGAAATCTCGGCTCGAGCCGATTCAGTAACAGATGTGGCAACAGTGCGACAGAACCGAAGATTTGGCAACTATGCCTTCTCACTTTCGGACACCCCCAGGTAGCGACTGACCTAGGGATGACTTCGGTGCGGTCTCTGCCGATCGCGCCCGAGTTCAGCCGAAGTCGAACCGTTCGCCCATTCTTACAATCCAAAACGTATCTCAGGCCAGTCCCTTCAATCTTGCCAAACCTTACCTACAAGACTTTATACCTTCACCAGCAATTCATAGATGACGCCTGTATCGACTCATTGCGACGTTGCCATTTCACAAGTTCGCGCGCGCACGGGTATGCAAGATAGGTGGTAGACCCTGTAGTCAAAAGAATGAAAAATAATAATAATAATTGCTGTAACTACCACATTCTGAAAATATGATATCAGTACATCAATACTTCCAATCTCCGTAAAAAAGTTCCAATCTCTTCTTTTTTATTTTAAATAATATAACCATATAATTATAACATAAATTCGACAGCGATTTCAAGTCAAGCATGTGTTACAGTAAAAGCGTTTAGTAAATTTATACAGTTCCCAGTCAACGTACGCCTAAAATGCATGACCTATCCTATAATCGTACGAGAATGCATACATTTACTGCATCCCACTGCTACTGTAGCACATGTCACAAGCCAACGCTTCAGTTTTGCTATGTTGCGTCGCTATTGGTGGGCTATGGGGACTTTGTGTAGGTTCGGTTGCCCGTGGAGCGCTGAACCGCTCTGCTTGTGGAGAAGCGCGGAATATTCAAAGAACACCAACTTTTATAAAGACTTTTGTAAAGATTTACTGTTTTATTCCAAGAAATAGTATTGATTTGTACAAGTTGATCTGAGTGTGACTCTAGTTGATCTCGTCTACGCGACTTTAGTAGATCTGATATGCGAGGCTTCTTCTTCTTTCCATTACAGCTCTGGTTCCTCTTCCTGAGTTCCTTGGTCCTCCTTCGAAATCGTCCTCGTCCAATGGGGTTGGTTCTTGTTGGGTTTCTATTCGTCCTTGGGCGCGTGGAGGTGGCAATGCTACGCTTCTCGGTAAGGGCGTCAGGGTACGCGCGTATTTGGGGAAAACGCGGGAAAGCTGAGGAAAACGCGCGAGGGTCGGAGAAAGCGCGCTGAAGAGTCAAGTGGATCAAGAGGGGTCCTTTTGTTCACCGGTAGAACATGTGGCGGCCAGAACAGGATATCGTGGAGCTTGACAACCTCCGGAGGTCGTACGTGATTCAATAGACTTTAGCCAATTCTTTATGCTCTCGTAATAAATAACCTTTAGTATCTTCCAAGTGAAGTGTTCTACGATCCGAATGCTCTGAGTTTCCCTTTTGTTCGATAACCTATTGCTGGTACTTGAATAATGTACAGCTTTATTTATCGCGCGTATGCTCATCCGGCTTCGAATTTCGCTCCTAAATTATTATCGCTATCGATAGTTATAGTTATATTGTCGATCGTTGATTCGATATCACCAGATATTAGGGCCTGCTAACGCGATAGCACAGCCTACTCTAAGTCGGCTGTGGCGATAGCGTAACAGCTATGATTTTACGTTGGCAGTTGTGGCGACTCGCCTACGCACCATTGGCTGTGGAGTCGCGGATTTGTGTCATAGCAATTCCCGCCAGGAGAATTCGCATTTCCGCCGCACTCAACATCTTGGCGCTGCTCTTGCCCAATGGAGTCAGAGAGACGTCTTGAGCTCTCGCAATGATTGGTTGAACGCTCTCGGCCAATCAAGAGCGGAGGATCGGCCAGGAAGGAGGAAGGTTGCTTCCTGGATTCAAAAGCGTCGCTCGGGAAGCCATTCCTTGCGAAAGCGTCCTTTTGAGTTGTTCTCTGAATTCTGTGTTTTACATTACATTTTTTCACCGTTGACTCTTTGTTACTTGTTAATAAAGTCTAATTGTTTTTTCACGTTTTAAATATATATATGTGTGGTTATTTCTTACGGAGTCCCCTCCCCCTCACAGTCCTCCTGAGTAGGCGCCACCTCGTCGCCACTACCTGAACTAAATTTGTGACGTCACGTGCTCTGTTTTAACGGCAATACTAACAGCGGACGGCGAAACTCGTCTATGCGAGTGCAGTCAGAAAGGTTCGCTTAATTTCCTTATATGAGAATATTTTGAGCTGGGTGAGGGCTCATTCGAAAGAGGAAGGTT
This sequence comes from Nomada ferruginata, assembly GCA_963583965.1. Taxonomy (NCBI): domain Eukaryota; kingdom Metazoa; phylum Arthropoda; class Insecta; order Hymenoptera; family Apidae; genus Nomada; species Nomada ferruginata. The sequence goes on from OY757218.1 coordinate 6,763,999, forward strand.
CAACGAGGAGCGCAGCAGGCCCCGATTGTGTCACAAAACTCTTTTAGTGACCTAAAAATGCTAGTATTCTGCGGGTGTATTTTTCCGATTTTTTGTTACACTTTGAACACTCATACTCATAATATTAGATATGAACACAATTTCGTTGAAACTCCTCTGCGGCGCACCTCGTTTAACCTTCTTCTTTCGAATGAGCCCTCACCCAGCTCAAAATATTCTCATATAAGGAAATTAAGCGAACCTTTCGACACCCATGTTTCGGCCCATATTATGTCGATATACAGCTCGCTGCATTACCCGTGTCTACCCACTTAAGGGGTGAAATCAGCCCTTGAAAAAAATTCAGAATCCCCTTCTTCGTGAAATATCTCAAGAACGTTGTCCGATATTTTAAAAAGTATAAACGAAACTTGCATCGCTTTATTGCGTCTACAAAACTGCGTAAAAATTATTTTTGAAGAATCCGCGGAAAAAAAATGTAAGAAATCAAGGCTTTTTCAAAAATTTTGTTTACGCAGCTTTGTAGACGCAATAATGCGCTGCAAGCTTTGTTTATACTTTTTCTAAATATCTCTTAGCGTTTTCGAGATATTTCACGAAAATGAACTTTCTGAATTTTTTTCAAGGGCTGATTTCACCCCTTAAAACCGAATTATGGTACTGTTACGAGCCGAGGGCTAAGGGGCACGGCTGCGGAGCCGAGGATCGGTTGTTTATGAGTTTTGTTAGTTAAACGGTCGAGCCGTTTGATGGGAAATGTGTGGATGTGCCAATGCCTATTTCATCACTGGGTGCCACTGGAAGGTCAAGGTTTTTGTGGATGTGCCAGAGCTTATTTCATCTCTGGGTGCCACTGGAGGGTTAGAATGTGTGGGTGTGCCAATGCTTATCTCATCAATGGGTGCCACTGGAAAGGTTGTTGTGGATGTGCCAAAGCTTATTTCATCTCTGGGTGCCACTGGAAGGGTTTATTTGTGGATGTGCCAGTGCCTATTTCATCACTGGGTGCCACTGGATTGTTAGTAATTATTGCCTCGTAACTATCGATATATCTCGAGCGGTTGAGATATATCTGTTCGGTGGATTCTATATACTACTTATGATTGGTATAGGAAACAGAAAGAAATGAATATATCTATGATCAAATAATAAAATGTCTATATTCTATATATCAAGTAGATACAATATGTAATTATCGTGGACTCAAAGAACCCACGTTTACAGTCTTTAACGTTATAAATATAAAATGCTTGAAAGGGAATGCGACCGATCTTGCTGTCTTTCGACGAATGCGAACTTTGAAATAAATATCGATGATCGAAAGGGAATTTAACCCGATCTCACTAACTTTCGACAAATGCGAACTTTATAAATAACGGTTGATGATCGAAAGGGAATTTAACCCGATCTCACTGAGCTAGAGTATTCAAACAGCCTAAGTCGCAACGTATCACGAAGCCAGTTAATTGGATACTGAGCCCTTAATAAATAGAAGTTGATCGAAAGGGAATGGAACCCGATCTCACTGGCATCAGTATGGTTATCTGGCACCGACATGGTACACAGGTAGTAAGGTCCATACTGAGCCCTGAGAGTTTTTTTTTTTTTTTTTGTTTTTTTTAACGTGGAGGAAATCTTCTAAAGACACCCGGGCTCGTGGCCCTGGGTAGTGCCGGATTTTTACCGGCTAAAACCTCCACGGAAAAACGGGGGCTCTGCATGAGGAGATGACGCTGGGCCTTCTTTGAGCACTTCCAGTTTCAGCTTTCTTGCAACGGATGTAGTAGAGATGCCTGGAAGTCTGAGTTTCCGCAATGCTCTGAAAAGGATGAGGGGTATTCTTGAGTGTTGGAGCTTTGTTAACTTGAGTGATGCCGGGTATATGTATATTGTACCGGAGCCGAAGGGATAGAGGCTAGCCTCAAGCTTGAGGGTCGGGGGTGTAAGGGAGAAGCAAAAAGGGAGGGGTTTTTACCTTGTGGAGAGGGGGAAGGGTATTTTGGTTTTGTAAGGGATTTTATCGTTGGAGTAGGTGAGGGTATTTTGTATTAATTCGTTGTGGTGGGTTGTTCTATAGTAAGCGGTGTTGATGGATGTTATGGATTCCTTTAATAGGGGGACACCTGAGCGTTGATGGAGCTCATTCGTGGAGAAGTCGGAGGGAAGTTTGTGGATTATCTTGAGGGCTCGGTTTTGAAGTCTTTGTAAGGACGTTAGGTGGACCTGTGCTGCTGCTCCCCAAATTTGGGAGCCGTATAGGATGACTGGGCGGATACGGGCTTTGTAGATTAATAGTTTGAGGTGTAGTGGGTGTTTTGAGGAGGCTCGTAGTAGGACTGACGCGGCTCCGAGCGCAGCTCTGGCCTTTCAGTGTCTGTCGGAGGTGGCCGGCCCCCAACGCAGTTCGTGGTCTAGTATGACTCCGAGGTATGTTGCTCGTTTGGTCAATGGGATTTGGTTTCCGCTGAGGTTAAGCGGGGGGAGTGGATTCTTGTAAGGAGTTCTCTTTCTGGAAAATAGGATTGCTTGTGTTTTGAAGGCGTTTAGGCTTAGTTTCCAGCTGAGGAAGAAGTTTGAAGTGCAATCTAATTGACTCTGTAGTCTTTTGGTTAGAAGTGGTATGCTCCAAGAGGAGGCGTATATGGCGGTGTCGTCTGCGAACAAGGCTAAGGTATTGTCTTTTGCGACGGGGATGTCGTTTATGAAGATGTTGAATAGGTGGGGTGCTAGGCAGGAGCCTTGAGGTAAACCTGCTTTAATGGGAGCTGGTGGGGAACGGTCGTTCCCTATTTGTACCAGAATATTTCTATTTTGTAGGTAAGAGTGGATTAGTTTGATAAGAGTAGGGTGGAATTTATAAGTTATTAATTTGTATAGGAGTCCTGAATGCCAGACAGAGTCGAATGCTTTTTCCAGGTCTAATAGGACCATGGCGGCGTATCTGTTTACGTTTAGTTGGTGGGTATGGTGTTGCGTGACTCTTACAAGTTGGTGGATGGTTGTGTGTTTAGCTCTGAAGCCGAACTGGTGTTTGATGAGAATGTCGTTCGTTTCTATGTGGTGAGTTATGAGGTCTAGTATTGTTTTTTCATATATTTTGGAGAGAATTGGAAGGAGGCTAATAGGGCGGTAACTGGAGGGCAGGGTGTGATTTTTACTGGGTTTTGGTATGGGAATGACTTTTGCTGTCTTCCATTTATGCGGAAAGTAGGAGAGATGATAGGCCGATTTGAAGATGTAGTACAGTTGCGTTGTTGCTTTTCGCCCCATGTGTTTAAGCATGGCAGGGGAAATGCTGTCGAGACCTTTTGCCTTGTTCGTGTTTAGTCGGGACAGTAATGAGTTGATTCTTGCTGGGTTTAAGAATTTGTGCAGGTTTGGGTGTGGATCGTTCGGTGTTGTTCCGCGTACCAGGAAGTCTTTTACTTCCCTTTCAATTTGAGGAGAGATTGGGGAAGTTCTGAGGAAGGCTTGGTTGTGAACAGCTTTGAACTGTGATAGGATGAGTGTGGCTTTTTCCTGGTTTGATGTTGCCGTGGTGCCAGCAGGGTTGGTTAGGGGCGGAATTTGGGTTTTCTTTCGTGTTATTTTTTTGAAGAGTGGCCAGAAGGTATGATCTTTTGTGTCTGCGTTTTTTATTTTGCTGTGGATAGACTCTGCTTTGAGTCTAATGATCTTTTTTTTGATAGCGGTCACCAGGTTTTTGAGATGAGATAGGTAGATAGGGTTTCCGGATCTTTGCCATTTTCTTCTGGCGCTATTTCTTAATGTGAGAAGTGATCGTAGTTCAGGGTCGATGTCGTGGGTTTTTGATGTCGATTTGGAGAGTGTGGTGGCTTGTCGGAAGGCGTTTTTTAAGTTCTTGGTGAGTTTTGCAATGGCGTTGTCGATTTGGTCCGTTGACTGGTGGTGGATGGAGATATGGATATTGTTCGTAATTTTTGTGTAGTAAGTCCAGTCGGTGTTTGGTATGGAGTGTGAGATAGGGGTGCTGTGCTGGTGGGTGGGCGCGAGAATAACAGGAAGATGGTTGGAGCTGAGGTCGTCGATTGTTTTGCAGGAAAAGTTATGGTTACTGTAGGAAATGAAGAAGTCTAGTGTACTTGGGTTTTTGCGGGGGGCTGAGAAGGTGTGAGAGCTAGGGTAGAGTATGGAGTACGGAGCTTGGTCTGCGTGTCTTTTGAGGGCAACTCCGTTAGAGTTATAAGTTATATTGTTCCAGTAGGCGTGTTTCGCGTTGAAGTCGCCTCCTATCAGAAAGGAAGCGCGGGACGAAGTTAATGCGTTGAGGTCTGCGGTTGTGAGTTTCAGGCGTGGGGGGCAGTAAGCCGACACGAATACGACTTTGGGGTTGAGTAGCTGGATGGCTACTGCTTCTAGTTCTATCCCGTATGGTAGGTTGTAAGGACGGTAAGGAATGTTTTTGTGTACTAATATGGCCACGCCTCCCCCTTTGGAGCCGGAGGATCTGTCTCTTCTGATTGTGTGGTAGTTAGGGATCTGGAAGGGAAGGTCTGGGGTGAGCCATGTTTCTTGTATGGCTGCTGCGGCTATGATGTGGGAGAGAAGGAAGATTTCTAGTTCGGAATTTTTGTGGTTTATGGAACAAGCGTTCCAAGTCATGAAGTTCCCGGGGAGGGCGGGCTTAGCCATTGATGAGTCCTAAGTGCTCCCAGATGGCGATGGTTTTTTCCGCTTTGGTGGTACAGGATTTTAGTTTGGATATTAGGGATCGGGTGGTTTGTAGGATCTCTTTGAGGTCGACTAACTTGTGGAGTTCTTGGGTGAGTTCCGTTAGTTCAGCAAGGCCCCCTGTGGATAGTTGTGGTTCAGACGGGGGGTTTTTGGTGCTGCTGCAGGTGGTGCGAGGGCATCGCGGTAGGAGAGGTGTCGCGGGTAGAATGAGCTGGGGTTTGCCATGGTGGGCGTGGGAAACGTAGGGGGCATGAATGAGCCCCTTGGTGGGTGTGCATGAGAGGAAGGGAACTGTGGTGGTTGGGTGGGGTATTCTCCTTTGGCGAGAGGTGGGGTTCTCTTTTGTAGGTACTTATGGAGGCCCGGACATTGACTGAAGTTAGCCGTGTGCTCACCCGCGCAATTTGCGCATTTGGGGGGTTGATCGCGGGTTTTGAGGCATTCTTTGGATGAGTGAGACCCGCCACATTTGACACAGCGGGGTGATAGATTGCAATTGGAAGCTGCGTGGCCAAAAGCTTGGCAGCGGAAACATTGGGTGTATCTCCTTGTACTGTTGAATTTTTCCCAGTGAATTTTGCATTGGAACAGTGATCCTACTTTGTTAATTTGGGATAATGAAGAAGTTCCTGGGAATGAGATCTTGTACATGGTGAAGGTTTTTGTGCAACGTTCTGTTGGAGTTCAGTGGTTAGATCGTCGAGCGGGATGTTCGGGAGGCCTTTAAGGACCAAAATTAGGGCCCGTTCTTCTTTCAGAGAGTATGTGAAGAATTGAATATTGGCTTGTAGGAGGGCTTTTTTGGCGTCGAGGAAATCGGACATTTCTTCAAAAGTGATTTTTACTTGGTGTCCCAGGAATTTGAGGAAGAATTTGTCGCCTACACTAGCTTTGAGGTCACCGGAAAGTTTGGTGACTCCTTCGGGGGGCGTTTTAACGTATAATGGAGGGGTTTTTTTGGAGATACTTGGATGCGGTGTTGGATTTTCTGCGGTTTTTGTGCGCAGTTTTTTGTATGGTGTTGTGGGGGGGGGGCTACTATGGTTGTGGGGGGGATGGGAGGTAGATTGGTGAAGTATTTAGAATTGAAAAACTCAAATCGGTTTTTCGTGGTTACAGTGAGTGGAGGATCAGACGTGGGGGTTGGGCATGTTTGACGTGGACATGGGGTGGGGATATTTGAAGTTTTTTGCCTCTTCGAGCTTAGCATCTCGTAGTCATGGGCTTTGACCAGCGCTGACGCTGGTCTATCGGAGAGATGGGGGGTGTGGCGGTGAGCCCGAGTGGGTGGCTCACGCGTGCCAAGGGCACGCTTGGCCGTGAGGGTATGGTAGGTGTTTGGCAGGGCCAAGGTTAAGGATCGAGGAGACACTTTTTGGTGTTGGAGGTTGGAAACGTATGGTTGGAGGAATCACTTTCACTTTGAGGTGTTTTCCACTTAGTTCAGATGTAGCACTTTTGTCACTATCCTTGAGGATCCACTGGGAGTACGTCCGCACTGTACCGCTGACAAGGAAGAACTGACAACGAATGCAGACGGAATGTGGCCATACTGAGCCCTGAGAGTAGATTTCATGCCCTTTTTATATCCGAAAAGCGGACCAAAAATATGGTGGAGGTACAGAATCTTCGAAGGGAGTCCAAAAGATCGCCCTGTAGCGTGCGTCATCGTGCCATCGCGGAAGGGGCAGACTTGACTGCATGCACTCTCGATTTCCATATAAGGGCATAATAGACGAAACGAAGGAAACAGTACTTCCTACGTAACAGTACGAACGGAAAATAGGGTTGCATTACGGATGACATACTTTACTTGTATGTCAAGTTTCATACGTTTCTGAATCTTCAAGTTGCCTAACCTTCCTTGTAAGCACCAGCTACAAACAGAAGATATAGGTTTCTATTTAAAAATTTAAACTTGATCGTCGTAAGTCATGTCAAGGTCATCCCAAAGTCAAATAAATCTATACCCTATTTTATATACTTACCCAACATTAAATTGTCCAATTGTATTAAAAGTCGTGGGCTCCTTTGTATTAACAAATTGCGTTTTTGTGTTCTGCTCGCAGGCAAGAAAGAGAATAGGGTGAAATAAAATTCTTTCTCAATTGTATCGGGCACTTCATGTATGTATACAGGGTGGCCCGGAACTCGCGCAGTATTTTTAAAAAGGGGGTAGCTGAGGTGATTCTGAACAACTTTTTCCTTGACCAAAATATTGTTTGAAGCTTCGTTTTTTAGTTATTAACGAAAAACACTGGCCAATGCGAGCGCCCGTATAGCCCGAGCTCAGTCACAATTGCGCGCGGCCGAGATCGGGTGCATCGAGGGGCAATGTACGGCAAATATTACAATCGTCTTACATTAAGAATAGTGTATAATTTTTCGTTATTCATCAATAACAATTTAATTAACAAGTCGTTTAATAACTGTTCCATACTTTTATTCGTTTTCCGAAACGAATAAAGTGTTTTATTAATTATGAAAAAAGTGTTTGGATGATTAATGATTAATGTTAGAAAAGGGTAGTTAAATAAACTTATCCATTCGACCGCGAATTTACCTGCTTCGACGGTGTCTTGCCATATGGTCATTGTACCGATCCTGACCTATCCTAATTTAAATTTAATTTAAATGCCACGTCCCGGCAATCGATACAGATCTGATTCGCACTTGTTTCCACACGCACATGACACACACATTAACTTTCGTAATGTTCGTAAGTGCGTGTCCTGTGCGTGTGGAAACAAGTGCGAATCAGATCGTATCGATCGCCGGGACGTGGCATTTAAATTAAATTTAAATTAGGATAGGTCAGGATCGGTACAATGACCATATGGCAAGACACCGTCGAAGCAGGTAAATTCGCGGTCGAATGGATAAGTTTATTTAACTACCCTTTTCTAACATTAATCATTAATCATCCAAACACTTTTTTCATAATTAATAAAACACTTTATTCGTTACGGAAAACGAATAAAAGTATGGAACAGTTATTAAACGACTTGTTAATTAAATTGTTATTGATGAATAACGAAAAATTATACACTATTCTTAATGTAAGACGATGGTAATATTTGCCGTATGTTGCCCCTCGATGCACCCGATCTCGGCCGCGCGCAATTGTGACTGAGCTCGGGCTATACGGGCGCTCGCATTGGCCAGTGTTTTTCGTTAATAACTAAAAAACGAAGCTTCAAACAATATTTTGGTCAAGGAAAAAGTTGTTCAGAATCACCTCAGCTACCCCTTTTTTAAAAATACTGCGCGAGTTCCGGGCCACCCTGTATAAGTACGTGTATATTGAGTTTTTTTTGTAAACAGAAAAAGGAAGCTTGTTGGGAAACGTAATTGGGAATGATGAGTTGGTCAATTATTAGAAACGAAAACAAATGCAATTCACGAAAGTTTCGTTTATCGGATACGACGCTATACATTTTATATTATACATTTGGAGAGATTGTAGTGGTATCTACAATGCAGGTGGGCCGGAAATCGTAGTACAACCGGGCAGACAGCGATTCTACGTTGAAGAAGAAGAAAAGATTTCGGTATAAAATTTTCTTATCCGGGGTTCCGTTTTCGAGAAAATCGGCTTAACAAATCTACTCGATACACGTACACTCGACCAAGTCTCAACTCAACGGATATCAATGTAGACTGTAGACCATATCGGTAGTCTGATAAAAACTAAGAGAACCATTGGACGCGTGTCACAGTAAAGCAAGAGTAACAGAAAAAATGATATGATGATGTTTTTATGGATATAGACTGGCCGAGCAAATCCTTAAAACCGATTTTTTTTTAAAACGAAGTTTGAAATGAAAAAATGTTATTCCATATTTTTGACGTATTTTTTATCGTAGAATCGACCCCTGCACGGTTGTACTACGATTTCCAGCCCACCCAGTATACATGCATTCCTCGTTCACGCGCATGTTTTTTTTCTACAGCGTAAAATATTTATACTGTAATAATTAATAATTAAGATCATAACTGTTACAACCAAAATTTAAAAAGATATGGTGTAACAGTTAAGATCTTAGTTCAAATGATTTTAGTTACGAATAATGATTATAAATGACTAAAATTTTATTGGTTATTAATAACCATTATTAATGACCGAAATTGATTTCGGTCATAAATACTCATTACTGAAGACTACAATTTTTTTGGGTTGCGAATAACCATTACTGAAGACTACAATTTTTTTCGGTTACGAATAACCATTACAGGTGACGGAAATTTTTTTTGGTTACGGATAACCGTTATCGACGGCAAGAATTCTTTTTTGGTTACGGGTGACAAATATCCATGGGTAAGAGTTTCGTTTTGGTTACGAGTAACCAATACGATGCGCGGAAGTTTCATTTTCGTTACGGGTAACCAATATCGATGTCAGAATTTTTTTTTGGTTACTTGACCTATTGTCAAATTCTATTACATTAATGCTATTAATATTAATGTAATAATTAGTATCTGTCAACCGATTCAGTAATGATTACTAACAAGGGAAGGCTCTTTAGTGGTCGACTCGGATTTTAATGTACTTTTGCAGGTTCATATTAAACATGTCCCTGATGGTCTACGTAAAATATTAGGTGTAGTTATTCAGAAACTTTAAAGATATTAACAATTAAAGTTTCATACCTTTATGTGCCGTACGTATCTTCTAGAAATAGAAAAGAATCTTCAAGATGATTGGTAGCCAAGTGACATGGTTTGTGGCTTGTATTGTAGATGTCCCAGGTTCGAATCCCGGTTAAATTGATTTTTTTTTATTTATGATATCATTTTGGCGACATTAGAAGATATTGGATCATTGCATAAGTTCGTGCCCGATTTTCAGAAGTGTAGGGATCCTTATCGCACTTCGGCCCAGATGTTTATCTTAGCGTCATGTTGCATACGTATCGAAAGATAGTAACGCCACAAGACATTTTAGCGTCAGACACCGTTGAGTTCAGTCGATTAGTGCATGATAGAAGTTTTTGAATATGGAGAACGAAAAATTACATATTCGCCATGTTATGTTATACGAATTTCGGAAAGGAGTAAGTGTTGGAATCGCAACAAAAAACATACGAGACGTTTATTTGGATCGCGCTCCTGCTCTCCGAACAGTTAAAAAGTGGTTTGGCAGATTTGGAAATGGTGATTTTAACCTGGACGATCGATCTCGCTCTGGACGACGTTCTGATATTGATGACAACGTTGTGCGTGCCTTGGTGGAAGGGAACGCAAGAATTACAAGTAAAGAGATTGCTGAGAGACTGAATATCGACAATTCATCTGCATTTCGCCATTTAAAGAAACTTGGAGTCACTTCTAAGCTCGATACATGGGTGCCGCATTCTTTGACGGAAAAAAATAAGCTTGACCGCGTCACTGTGGCCATTTCTCTGCTTGCACGCAATGAAAAACAACCTTTTTTGAATCGACTCGTAACTGGCGACGAAAAGTGGATTCTATACAACAACGTGCAACGAAAAAGAACCTGGAAACAAGCAGGTGAAAGTGCAGAACCCGTGGCAAGGGCTGGTTTGCATCCAATGAAGGTGTTGTTATCTGTTTGGTGGGATTGCAGGGGAATAATTTTCTTTGAACTTCTTCGACCTGGTGTAACAATCACGTCTGACAAATATTGTGAGCAACTTACCAAACTAAGTGCAAAAATCAAAGAAATTCGTCCGGTTTTGACTAACCGAAAAGGCGTCATTTTTCATCATGACAATGCCAGACCGCATGTCGCCCAACAGACACTACGAAAACTGAAGGAGCTAAAGTGGGAAATCCTTCAGGACCCACCGTATTCCCCGGACCTTGCCCCTTCGGATTTTCATCTGTTTCGGTCTCTACAAAATAATTTGAATGGCAAGAATTTTGGTTCCCTGGTAGCTGTCGAAAACTACCTTAAGACTTTCTTTGCAGAAAAACCACGCAGTTTCTACGAGAAAGGAATTCACCAGCTTGTAGAACGTTGGCAAACAATTGTAGAAAATGGTGGTGACTATATAATTGCATAATAAAATTGTTAACTTCAAAATATAACCACTTATGTTTTATTTTCAAATCGGGCACGAACTTATGCAATCATCCAATACTTCCTGTCACACTACGGTTTCGACTTAAACATAAGGCGGAGACGTGGCGCCGGCTTATCGCCGCCACAAATTAATAACGAGTGTTTACCCCCAAAGCAATTCAATTAATGACAGTTAATCCATTAAACAAAGTCCATCTGCATTGCTTTGACTTCACAACATAGCAGTTTGAATTCCGCGCGAGTTGGTATCGATATTGGTTACTCGTAATCAGAATGAAACTCGCGGACATCGTATTGGTTACTCGTAACCAAAACGAAACTCTCACCCATGCATATTCGTCACCCGTAACCAAAAAAGAATTGTCGCCGTCGATAACGGTTATCCGTAACCAAAAAAAATTTCCGTCATCTGTAATGGTTATTCGCAACCAAAAAAATTATTAGTCTGCAGTAATGATTATTTATGACCGAAAACAATTTCGGTAATTAATAATGGTTATTAATAACCAATCAAATTTTAGTCATTTATAACCGTTATTCATAAACAGAAAAGTTAAAAATTGCAATTTTTTAATCACATCATTTTTTCAAAAATTTCTTGAACATTGAATGATAAGTCCCTTTCGTTACAATAAAAATCAACTTTTTATCAATGACTTTTTTCAACAAAGTTTTAAAAATAGCGGTTATTTTTGTCTCTTTGTTTTCATATGCATGATTGATGAAGCCGTGATCCTAATTAACACAATCGTTCATACATTCGAAAATTCAGTTTCCCTACTTCGTAAACAAATTAAGTGATCAACGATCTGTTAGAAATATAGAACTACATACAATATCCTATATTTGTGCCCAATCACCCTTCCATTCGAAGCGTATCCTTCGTTTCACCTAAAATTCTTCTTCGGGTCCTTTCGCAGGATCTGCTTAAATTGCCCTTTTATCAGCTGCCATTGCGTGAATACTCCCCTGCCAACTCCGAATTCTTTACAGGTGTCTTCGAAAGCTTTTGCGCATAATGGCAAATAACAGTGATCCACGACTGGCAACAGATGATGAAGACCATGCAAGCCAAAGTTAGTCAACACCAAAAAGGCAGAATCGTCGATCACTTCTCGTTCCCTCACAGCATCCATCTCCAGCAAGCCCCAGTCGAGATCGTTCCTAGAGAATATTTTACACGCCAATTTCAAGTATCACGAAAGAGGTGTATTTTCACTTCAAGATATTTCTTCACCCTTCGTTTAATTAGTATACTGACGAATGGAGTTCGGCGGATTACAATCAAAACTAGTTTTTATGTGGCGAAATAAACGAAACGATATACGATTCCCTGATTATAAGAATAAGAATAAACGTCAGCGAATTGAGGAAGGGGGCGTAAATAAATTGTTTTATTTGTTGAAACTCGTGATGAGGGCCCTACCCATGTTTTCGCCACGTGTCTCTATCGTTTGTTCTCAGATCTGCTTGTTATGCATTACATTGAACCCAATAAGTATTGTGTAACTGCTACAAAGCTATTGATGTGCCCGTATTTAAACGTAAAACTTCTATTCAAGTATTTACGATAAATGTAATACTCTTTTCAAATCAAACTGATTCTCTATAAGAAAATACGTCATTCGAATGCAAATAATGGACAGATGTATATATAAATAATCACAGTTTTTAATGTACAATTTTCTGAACAAACCCAAGTCTAATTTAGACCTTAATTGAATCTTATTTGCCCTAACCGCATCTCAGTAATTAATTCTCGGAATGTCCCCAACTCGAATGTTGGAACCAAATGTACTATATTTAAGACACATTTGTGCAGAAGCGTTCTCAAAAATAATATGCTATCTCCGATGTCATTGCATACCTTGATTTCAACCTCATTTTTGTTTGCTACAAATTTGAGAAAATGAAAGTTCTGAATACGGGTTTGTGAAAAACTTGTAAATAGAGTAGCAAGTAAATAGAAAGTCCCGGATGGCAAGCAATCTGACGTTGCATTCCTTTACTATGATCTGACCACAGAGTGAAGAAAGCAAGGGAGCTTTATGGTGAGAGGACTGTACATAATTTCCCACCGAACCAGCTCAAAGCAAACTTGATTACAAAAAAGAACTCGTCTATAAAATGTGAGATGCAAGTTGCGCTCGTGATTCACAATTTCGCAGTGCGATATGCAGCGCAAGAGTTCCTTGTTATTTTAAGACAAGTCCTTAATAGAATTGTTTCCAGATTTTATGGAGAACGTACCTGTATATGTCACCGTCGTGGAAAATGTCGGGATGATGGTGGGCAGCATTAAAGCCAATGAAGGAAAATACAAAGCTGCTTACTACGATGATCAGCAACCAAATTTTCACGCCCACCAGAAGATTCGTTGTAAACAGGGACATCAAAACCGGAAGGAAGAAGGGTACCGCATCCCGAAACTCAAATGTTTTGTTTTCGAAGAACACAGAGTAATATCTGAAACAAATAGAATTCAATCGCTAAGTCATTCTTTCAATTCAAGCATCAAAATTGAGGAATGAAAGAAATTTTTTTAAACTTCTAAGTGAATACGTCCTTATGCATTTTTTGTTAATTTACTTTATGACATTCATGAACCAGAATGTAGGTATGAATTTGAATGTTTCAAATATCACGAAATCTCTCATTAGATGGCATATCAGAATATATTTATTAATCTCAACTAAATAAGGCCGTCCAACTTTCATTCTCTTATTTTTTATAAGATATAAATAACATCCCAAAGGTATTATCGAAATGATATAGAATCAAAGAATTGACTACATAAATCTGATTGTGAAACTGATGTACGCGTCATCCAAAGATAATAGTTTCACGGAACAAATATAAATATTGCAATGAAAACACATCAAAAAATTAAGAATCTTTCTAAGAGTTACTGTAGCAATAAGTAATATCGCAATCGTGCATGATCACACAAACCTCTTGACTCCTTGTTCGTAAAATATCAGGGTCCAAAGTAGAGGACTCACAAGTTGGCTGATAAAGCCCCAGAACCGAGTCTTCTTGCCATCTGGCAGCCATGAAACAAAAGGCTCGATCGCGTACATCTCGAAGTCCCAAAGAGTATTAGGATAAGTGTGATGGCTCATTACGTGTGATATCCGCCAATCCTTGGACGACATTAAACTTAAATCGAAATAGTACATTCGAAAGTTATCTCTCATATGAAAGAAATTGTGACCGATGATCGTTGTCCACGCGAGAAAAACTCCTGAAAACATAAATATTCTCGTTACCACGCGAATACATTTAAACATCGGGCGGCACCAGCGCGTGAAAAAAGAATTTAATCCAATTGAAATTTATTGAGATAAAATATAATATATTGAGTTGGTGGAAAAGTTGTGTCGATTTTTTAAACTGATAAAATAAAGTGGTTCGACTGTCTTAATAGTCATTGCTACCTATCCACATTGAAATTGAAAACAAAAATTCAGTTGAAGCAATTTTCATTTAACGAAAATTGCATCAAATAATTTGAAAAAGTGTGGACAAATCTATAAAAGAGAAATGAACTTTAACAAACTTTGCCGCTGCAAAACTTAAACAAATCATTAAAAGTAAGTAAAATATTCAATTTCTATGTTAATATAAATTAAGTTGAAAGCAACTAATCTTTCATTCCGTTTAAATTTGAAAGCGTAATTTAAAACTATTACTAACCAGCGAATACAATGAAAAGATAAGATTGCGTCCAGGCTGCGGCAAGACTAAGAAGGATGGTGGTAGTTATAAGAAAATCGGCTATGACTTTCGATTTTGTTGATGGCCGGTGAAAATCGACATTTTTCAAAGCCTCCACTGCACGCCTTTTGAAGGTGTAGAAGAAACCGTTTGGTTCGAATGTTAATGGCACCTTTCGTGGCGCGACTGCCTCTCGAACGAAATACTTTGGGAGAAGTTTCGGAGCTTTGTCGGTTAAATGATGCGACTGAAACAAGAGTACATTTCATGTTTGGGTCTAAATTATTTGCACCAGGTAGTGCATAGCAAAGATCCCCATTTCACGTGTACACCGTGTATCTTGAATACATGTTCAAAATCCGGACCTATAGTGCACAGCTAACCATTGAATAAATGCTATGTTTACTTGACAAAAAGTTTACAACGCGCACATAAAATGTAGAATATTTATTGCAGCGATGTACACATAAAATGTATAATAATAATTATTCACGTTAACTATTCGCGTACTTTTTTATGAAATTCTATGGATTCAATTGATACCAACTTGAATGCTGATATAAAAAGATTTTATGTTGCTGAATGAATATGTAACAAATCGTCCAAACAATTTTGTCCTCCCTGTGATTTATTTGTTCCAAGACAGTTCCAGACAAATTGAATACATTTTCTGTATTAATGTTTGCTAATATTGATACAAGTTTTGAGGGATGATTTCATATCAAGAAATGAATTAACAGAATAACATTTTTTTCATACGATATATTATGACGAAGTATATTTCAAGCATTAGCCTATTTAACGAATCTCGCTGTAAACTAACATGTGTACTTGTACTTACGTTTATTGTATGGACTAGTTGAGAATACATAATGAAACATGATATTTGCGCACAATAAATTTCTTATTTTAAAAATTGTTGACGATATTTTCCAATTTGTTCTCAAACACTTCCGCATTTTTGTACTCAAGGTCGCGGGAAGATCATACTATCATAGGCCATTGGATTGGCCTTGACCTCAGCTATTATATGGTAATCATGAAAATGTTTGATCGTATTAAAAAAAGGACCGATCTCAAAATCTCGACAAATATGACCTTGTTAAAATTTTCGTCCCAGCATAATATCTTCTCCTTCGAATGAAACAATCTTTCCCTTTGACATCTTTTTCTATTATTAAAAATAAGCGATGCATTTCAGGCGGTCGAATTAAATGGGACACCCTGCCTAGTACGCAGGTGTAGTATCACGGCTATCTCTAGTACAGGCCGGAACATGTGATATGGCAACACCGCATACGGGGAAACCATACAGTCCGATCGAATGGTCAGAATAATCATCAGTCCGATTATAATATATACATGCATACTCTTTAATAAATTAATTATTATGTAGGAATTTATTATCATAAATTTGATTTTTCAATAGGATGGAGGATGGCGTTTCAACAGGCAAATTAGATATTTCTTGAATGAAAAATATCCAGGGTATAATTGACCGTGATGCACCAATAGCTCTTAGGTAATTGCAACGTAGAATTACTTGGGAAGGGTATAGCCGAAAAAAGGGGTGCCAAAAGTGCCCCTAAATCAAATTCGACTTGCGAGAGGTCATACTATGCATACTACCACACACACACACACAAATGCCAAACATTTTGCTTTTATAAAGTTACTCAAATTTACTAGTACTTCTCAATAATTCCTCGAATATAGAGGTATTTGAATGCCTTTATAATCAACCTACGACTATTTATTCTTTTTGTATACACTATTCAATATTACGAAGAAATATCACTGATTGTATTTAAACTCGACCTCGTCGAGAACAACACCTCGTATGAAAAAATGTTATTCTACGTTTCCAATCTCTTTTTTTATATAGAATTCTCGCCTGTATATAGTTGACAGTGTACCTACTTGAAAGCGCGAAAATTTCTATTATCACACATTCTTGAGGCTCGTTTTATATTTAGTCGATAATTAAATCTTTAGCATGAATTACCTCAAAGATTTCTGTGATATCGGTGCCCTTTGTGAGACGAATCCATTCAGCTCCGCCAGGATGAAATTTCGCAAAGTCTTCTAGATCGTATAAGTTATTTCGTATCCTCCATAGGCCCTCTGCGCCATCTATTTGCCTCCTCCCTTCGAGGAAAAAGTACGGTGTTTTGAACGCTGCTTCTCTTACAGGAAGGCTTTCGAGACCTGGTATCGAGCTTTCTAATTTCTTCATGGTCAAATATTCTGTCGAACATAATAAGCGAATAAATATTCCGAGATGCAAGATAATTCGTATCGGTACAGATGTTATCGTATTAAAAAGTATTTTGGATATTGGGAATTTGACCAAATACGTTATTCATGCTTCATATGTTTTAATCAAAGTAGCTTTGTTTTCATTAATTCAATATCGACACCTGCATTTTTCACGTGGATACATGTAAAGAATTGAATCTGTGTTATCAGAAATAAGTCATTTTCATGTACATGTGTGATTAATTTAATGTATGTGATTTCTGCTATATTTGCGGTCATTCGATTGATTATATAAAAGTACTAATGTAGTAAACAACACGAAGAAGCAACGTGAAATACCACGTCACTGAATTAACAAAAAAAATTTGTTTAACTGTTTCTAATGTCGCCTGTTTAACTTATATAAGGATGTATGTTCAGTCGATTTAAGAATATATTAAGTACCTACTTTTTGCGCAGCTATTTTCATCATTTAAAAGTTTCCGATAAATTAAAATGGTAGCGGGTCGATAAAGTATTGTTTTCATATTTCTTATCTAAATACTATTTTTAAGAATTATTACTTACTCTAGAACGAAAGCTGAATAAAGATTCCAATCGTTTAATATACTAAACTTAAACAATTTGTTGAAAATATCACAAAACAATTTAGATTTTTATACCACGAGAAACAGTCGATGAAAGCCCTAAGAAATTTATAACGCGCCGCAAATCCGTGGATTTTACAATTGCTTTATAAATAACGTAAAAAAATCTTGATAATATTGCTCTAAAACAATCATCGTTTCTCAATAAATAATCTATATAAAAAATATTTATCTTATGTATAATCTACACCAGGAATGTCCACATGAAAATAATAAACACGTTATTAATATAACTTATATACACCCGAACAGTAAAAAAAGATTGAAAAGTCTAGATCTTCGAAGATACAAGTGAGAAGCTCAAGATTATATTACCTTAATCTACTCTTCAATTTTTATAAAAAGTGCGCTCAATTCAAACTAACTCTGGAAAGAGAAGCGAAACGTCTCGTGCAACATAAAAATCTAATACGTATGTTCCCGAAGCGAACTGATACTGAACTGCAAATTAATTCCGCATGGTTTCAGAATATATAACAAAAGACAACATGTATGCGATAATGCTACCTACACGTATTATAGAAATTGAAGCGAAGATTATGGATGTATTAGGCATCTTCGTATTCATTGATCAAATATTTTTGAAACAGTTAGTATCGAAAGATATAATTGAACAAGCTATTGATGTTTCAGTCAATGAAAATAAATCTATGAGAATTCAACCAAAAATAGAGGGAAAGGTTCGCCGCCTAAAATGAGCTGATTTAATTATTGTTTGCTTTCTTATACAGTTATCATGAAACTAATTTAAAATAAATATTTCTGCAACGTACACAGGCCTTCTTTTTCGTATAATTTTTATATTGAGGAAATGTGAAAAATATGCATTATGCATCACGAGAAGCTAATAACTCTAAATAGCTCGCGTCATTCCGTTTTAATTTCAAGAAATACATAAATTTTTAATTTTTATAATCCATTCGCTTCAATAAAGACATTTATCTTTTATTAATGCGAAGATATGGACAAAGGAAAATTAATTTGTACCTTAGCTGCCTAATTATACTTTTATATTTTCAACTGGTATCGGGGGATATAAAAAGAGCGAGTGTGCATAATGAAAAAGATTAAACTGCATGACAAAATGTTAAATGGAATAAAATTGAATACTAATGTTAGTTGTAAGGTTCTCCACTGTGGCACTGCGGTGGCGCGTCCGGTCCCCAATTTCTTTTGTTCTCCCCGTTGCGTTATTCTGCGAGTGTACGCGCTACCAAGTGTACGCGCTATCAAGTGTAATCAATAAAGGCAATTCTAACACAAAAGAAGAACCTTAGATAGATGGAATGAAACGTTGACCGATATTTTGCATGTAGAAATTGCTTTCAACCGCTCCGAAAAAGAACTTAATAAACATTCTTCAAAAATTCATCGTGCGTGTCTGTTTAACTGTATACATGACAAATTCCAAACTCATATATTTATTATTATTATTAAAGTGATGTTTAATATGTTTAGTTAATAATGTAAGTTAAAAATTACTACCTCTGTCCCATAATAATAGTAGCAAAAGAAAATAAATATAGAACGCAACATTTAGTATCAAAAACCTAGATTAAATTAAACAATAAATTAAAAATGTTACTCCTAATTTTTATTTTGAGTGTTCAGATAGTTTCTGGATTGTTCAATAATTTCGTTACTGCATTTTAAACTTGTAGGTAGGATCCCTTGGCTGCGAAGCTTTGCCTTCCCTATATGCGTGAGCTTAAAATTATTGGAGTCATTATTTCATCTTCCTTTTACAATGGATTTATATTCGACTGAAATAAAACAATTGATTTCAATCAGCGGATCAAATTAGAAAAATAGTTATAATTCGTAATAATTAGGTTAACATAAAAATTGAAAGATGTGGCAAAACAAATCACACATGTCATGAAACATTGATTTTTACTGAAGGCTTCGCAATTTTGCGCTACAACATAACTTACAGCTAATAATTTCCGTTTAAATATTCACTTGCTACTATTATTATGAGACAAAGGTAGTATAATAATATTCATTCGGGAATCTGTCTAGAAATTAATAAGAAATGTGTTACTGAAATAAAGTTGCACGTTCTAGCAAACTTAGATAATATTATCTCTCTGGGTATGAGAATATCGCATTCTAATAATGCAATTCTCGGTATTCGCGATAATGCAATTTCTGTTGAGTTATTCATTCTTTTCTCATCTGAATCACATAATTGTTGAAAAATCTTCCCTTTACATGAGCTTTTACACATAAACAAATAGAACTTTGAACAGCCTTTGACGTTTTCATTCGTTAATTAATTAATACCGTTTAAATCCTTATATTGAAAAGATAACGGATAGATTACGTGTAAATTAATATGTGTTTATACGCCCGAGGGTTGGATAAACTTCGATTGTGTCATAGATAAGGGGAACAAAATAATGTTATATACCTACTATTTTTTTAATAATTTTAATATTTTGTACACAAAGGAAAAGGAAGGTCAAGGAAAAAGTAGTTCTGATTCAGAATTTCTGAATCACATCAGGAACCCCCCATATCCCGGAGTTTCCATAGTTACGGAACACCCTGTATGTAGATAAGACAGTTCTTTTCCAACGAATCGCGTGCAAATAATTGCTGTTCTTGCATACTCTGTCATAGACAACTCCTCTTTAAGTTTTTACAGCAATTAAGCAACACGAAAACCACGTTTGCTTCTTTCATATTTAAGTTTTTCAGTTAATTCTGCATAATTTTGATTGATAGCACATACTTCAATTATTATAACAGCGTATCAAACTTGCAACCAACGATTGCATCAAACAACAGCTTGGTCAAGGAAAAAGTAGTTCAGAATCACCTCAGCAACCCCCCCTTTCCCGGAGTTCCCATAGTTTTGGAACACCCTGTATATGGAATAAGATGAAGTTTATCAATTAAAGTTGTTTTCGTTTGAAGTATAAACACAAGTGATTCCCCATTCGATTACAAAAATATTTATCTTGGAATATTACCGGCAACCGGATTGCTATGAAATTACAACAGAGAATTGCATTCGCTAGAGACAATTTCGTATCGTTCATTCCCGTAATTTTTGTATATTTATTTACCTAACATACAATTTGCAAACGCACCCTCTTTTCGAATTACTTGAAAATTGTAACTTTGTATTACATAAATTGATACATTCACCTATTTCTATTCATAGAGAATATCAATGACTGTTGGCGATTGCCATTTGAAGAGCAGACTGTAAAGAGGCATTAATCTATTTCAAGACAGCTTTCTAAAGTTTACCCCAATTTTAACGATGTGCTTAATTAATTGAAACTAATTAAATAATAATTCGCCTCGATACAGTTGCAAAACAAGTACCTGATAGTGTACTATATTTTATGAATAAAGTGTAGGTAACATATTAGTATAAATAAAGGAGGCATACATATTAGTACAAATAATGGTGCAATATATAAAAGCAACAAAATAATTAACTTCTATAGCTACATACAAAATCGGGATCTAACAAAAAGAACAGCTGCTCGATGATTAAACTATTAATGCATACTGGAATTACAAACACTAGCAGCGATATTGCACCCGCATAAAAAATATTGCAATATACAGGTTGTTCCGTCTAACGCGACGCACGATTCTCACCTACTTGCAGCCATCCGACAAAAACAAGTTTAGAACAAAAGTTGCAGAGTATAGAGTGTACAATAAATACCAGTAAACAAAATTTGGAAACCAGTTTATTTTCGCGGCGAAATCAAGGTCACCTTGGGTAAAACAAATAGGAACACATATTTGTTTTTTTACCATATTGTAGAGGACATCGAGATGAATTCAAAACACAATGTTTTATGGGGATATTTACAGTCTGTTGCATTTCAATCAGCAATTAATAATATTGAAGAATTGCAAGGAAGAATCATCTCAGCATGCAGAGCTGTGAATCCAGCAAGTTTAATTGCGGCAACACATTCAAACTTCTGTAAACGAGCAGAATATTGCGTCTAGTCACGTGTTTACATTCAGTAATCTCTTCGGTGACTAATAATGTTTACACTGTCTTAAAGTCAAATATGACGAAAAGCTAAATATTTCACATTTCCACTACTGGAGTAAATCGAGTAATATGTTAATAAAAATATCATTTAATATGTGTTTTGAATTCATCTCGTGGCCTCTACAATATGGAAAAAAAATATGTGTTCCTATTTGTTTTACCCAAGGTAACCTTGTTTTCGCCATGAAAATAAACTGTTTTCGAGGTTTTGTTTACTGACATTTATTATACACTCTATACCCTGCAACTTTTGTTCTAAACTGTTTTTTGTCAGATGGCTGCAAGTGGACGAAAAATCGTGCGTCGCGTTAGGCGGAACACCTTGTACATCACAAATTCTTGCTGGCGTATGATCCATACTATTCTGATTGAAAATATCTCAACAAACTATCACTGTCACGGAAAAAATTTGTTGAAGTCTTGCAATTTCTAATCGAGTTTCAATTCGATTACATTTTATAATAATTTTGCATACCAGGGGCGAAGTTGATCGCGTCGAAAGGTACCACGCATGAGCGACTGAACTAGCAGTATTTATTTAAACACGCGCGTCGGTTAGATAGAGAAACTGTTCTGGAGGTGTAAATCACTGAACGAAAAATACTAGGAACGGTAGCGCTAATTAAAACCGATCCTTACCGCGTCGCTGAACGTAATGGTTTAACGAAAGAGAAAAGCAGCTCGTTTTTATATATTCATGTAAATCGAATGCCGGTCAGAATCTGCACGAAGCAGTACGTACTTTGACCCCGTAACGATAACTAATCCAGCAGACGATAACTTACAAGGAAGGTTAGGCAACCCGAAGATACCGAAAATTATGAGACTTTGCATACAAGTACAGCATGTCATCCGTAATACAACCCTATACAGGGTCCGGTGGAGTATTTCATCCCGCGTTTAATGGGGGGTTGGTGGGGTGATTCTGAACAACTTTTTCCTTTACCAAAATGTTGGTTAAAGCTTCGTTTTTGAGTTATTAACGAAAAACAGTGGCCAATGAGAGCGCCCGGGCGCGTGGCTCTCAACCGCGCTCGGGACAGCGTGGATATCGAGGGAAGCGTGCGGCATATGTTACATCGTCTTAAATTAAGAATAATGTGGAATTATTCGATATTCATGAAGAACAAATAAACTAATAAGTGTTCGATACTTTTATTCCTTATCCGAAAGGAATAAAGTATTTTATTACTGATGAATTATTTTTTGTTTTACAGCACGTTTTCAGGTGGATAAATTGTGTTTTAAGAAAAACGATTTGGATAAATAATGTTAGAAAAAGTTAGACTTACCAATTCGTCCACGTATTAACCTGCTCCGACGGCAGTGGGTCATTGACACTGGGTCATTGTGTCGATCCTGACCTTCCACAACATCTGATGCTACAGCCGTATCGGTGCACGGTCACTTTTCTTGCACGGTCACTTTTCTAGCACGGTCACTTCACTTAACAGTCATTTTCACTTTTTGGAACGATTTATCCTTCCTGCGTTTAAAAAATTGTGGCTCCGAAAGGCACCCAATACAAACATTTGGTTGTACTCCTGGTTTGAACGATACATCTTGCTCGTAAGAATAGTCGAATGACTCTGCCAGCTTAAGCGTTTCCTAGGTTCTACATAGATGAACATTCGTTAAGGAAGGGATATTGTTATAATAGAATGCAGAAGAAATGTTTCTTACTGGAACGCTTAAGTGGCTAGCAGTTTTGGCGTCAACCTCCACTACACGAAAGAATACCCATGCGCTCTAGGGGTTCGCATGGCTTTCGTAACTACGAACTCCGCTTCTATTGAAATTTCTCGAACAGTGTAATCCCACACTGTCTGGTGTGTGTGGTCTCTCTTCGCAATCGGAGTTCGTAGTTACGAAAACCATGCGACCCCCTAGAGCGCATGGATATTCTTTCGTGTAGTGGAGGTTGACGCCAAAACTGCTAGCCACTTAAGCGTTCCAGTAAGAAACATTTCTTCTGCATTCTATTATAACAATATCCCTTCCTTAACGAATGTTCATCTATGTAGAACCTAGGAACCGCTTAAGCTGGCAGAGTCATTCGACTATTCGTACGAGCAAGATGTATCGTTCAAACCAGGAGTACAACCAAATGTTTGTATTGGGTGTCTTTCGGAGCCACAATGTTTTAAACGCAGGAAGCATAAATCGTTCCAAAAAGTGAAAGTGACTGTTAAGTGAAGTGACCGTGCTAGAAAAGTGACCATGCAAGAAAAGTGACCGTGCACCGACACGGCTGTAGAATCAGATGTTGTGGAAGGTCAGGATCGACACAATGACCCAGTGTCAATGACCCACTGCCGTCGGAGCAGGTTAACACGTGGACGAATTGGTAAGTCTACCTTTTTCTAACATTATTTATCCAAATCGTAACATAACGAGGTAACATAACGTACCAATGCGTTCGCTCACGACCACGATCGAGGTTGAGATCCGTTGACGGCCACGCGCCCGAGCGCTCTCATTGGCCAGGGTTTTTCGTTAATAACTCAAAAACAAAGCTTTAACCAACATTTTGGTAAAGGAAAAAGTTGTTCAGACTCACCCCACCAACCCCCCATTAAACGCGGGATGAAATACTCTGCCGGACCCTGTATATCAATCGTGCCATAATTCGGGTTTAAGGGATGAAATCAGCCCTTGAAAAAATTGAGGATTTTCTTTTTCGTGAAATATCTCAGGAACGCTGAGTGATATCGGAAAAAGGTTTAAGTAAAATATGCACCGTTTTATTGTGTTTACTAAACTGCGTAAAAAAGTTGTTGGAAAATTCCGTGGTTTTCCAGTTACCCCTCCCCCCACCTCCTCCACTCTAAGAAAATATTGTTTACTATTCGTGCTGAAATACCTCTGGGTACCCTTTTTTCATATCTCTAAATGACATGCGTGTTAAAAAAAATGTTCTACTATAATAAGCACTTTTCTTTAATGAACTGGCCTCACAACGCAATACTTAAATAATTTACATTTGTTTTACGTTCATTTACATGAAAATTATTCTTATTAAATTTAATTGTAGCAGTATAACAGTTTTTAATAATAAAATAGGTATTTAAACATTTCCATTCTCTTTTTGTACATTTTTCACATCGAAGGGTTGTATAAGTAACAAACGACCAAAATAGTAAAAACCACGGTTAGTATGTAATTGGTACAATAATGATATTGCTCGTAGAAATGCTCGAAGAAAGGTACTCGCCACACCACGCACATCGCATAAAGGCCGCCACGCGACAAATACTACACTTTGGTATAGCCTTTTCACTCCTATAGAAACAGAAATGTACAGGATTTCGGAACTCGCTGGGATGCGTTTCTGGATGTCCGCTTTTAAACCAAGCATATTGGAAAAGATTTTTGAATCTGGGCGAAGAAAGTTGGTTGGATGTATTTGGTTTCCGGATTTGGAAAAATTATGTACGGACATTTTCGGATAATGTAATTTTCCTGGACGAATATATCAATCTGCATTCACGCAATGAAATAATTAAATTCCAGTCGTTAACCCATAACCAACTTTCTTCGCCTAGATTCAAAAATCTTTTCCAATATGCTTGGTTTAAAAGCGGACATCGAGAAACGCATCCCAGCGAGTTCCAAAATCCTGTAGATTTCTGTTTCCATTGGAGTGAAAAGGCTATACCAAAGTGTAGTTTTGTCGCGTGGCGGCCTTTATGCGATGTGCGTGGTGTGGCGAGTACTTTTTTTCGGACATTTCTATGAGTAATATCATTATTGTACCAATTACCAACCGTGGTTTTTACTATTTTGGTCGTTTGTTACTTATACAACCCTTCGGTGTTTCTTAACTATGGGAACCCCGGAAATGTAGCATTGCTGCTGTGACTCTGAACAACTTTTTCCGTTACCAAAATGTTGGTTGAAGCCTCGTTTTTCAATTACTCTAAGTATAGCCGAGCCTCTCTTTAGATGCGCAAATCGAGTCATGCCATGATGAAAAATAAGAGAAACTTGTTCTTCGGAGTTGATTCTACAATCATTGCTACGTAAATCCCGCCGCGATCCAAGCCCCGTATTTCGTGGCCGATACGACACCACAGGTCCATCCCATCTCTCCTACCATCCCACAGTGGGGCAATTTCTATTAGCAGGAACTGCATCAACAAGGATTAGGTATGTCTAAAACGATACTTTTTCGGAAATTTTTAAATAATTTATAAACAAATTTATTGGAGAATTGCGATATTCACCCGTATCCGCGTTAATTTTTATATACACGTGTAGAATAGGATGTATAGTTTATGTTTTTATCAGATTTGGCTGCAGGCGACTGCAGTTGAACAAATTATTTCATTTTTTCTAAAATAGTTCGATGCGGAGAACAAAAACTCCGGAAAAAAACTCTGAGCAAGAATAGTATGCTGCCAGTGCATCGAAAGCAAACGATTTAATGCGCATTATTAGGCAGTTGTTGATAACAAATGCGCCTAAAACCGCTGTTCGCTCGGAGGGAGCGGCTATGGCGGAGCGTCTAAAGCCTCTGTTCGGAGTCAAAGGGTTAAAGCAGCAACGCAGCATCAAGCGGCTTGCCACCCGTAACTTTCTCCCGTCTTTTTCCAAACATTCGACAAACAGTCAATCGCGCGCCATTGGAATAGTCGTCATGAAAAAGATGGCTCCCCTTGCCCACGACGCAGTGCCTTGATGGGCCTTGTGACACACCTTGTATCCCGGTCAAAATGTGCGTTACATATACCCTTCTAGCTCAACCTTATGAGGTACAGTTTCGATGAGTACCCTTAGACAGGTGCACTGGTACACGCAGAATTCAATATAGTAGCGGCAGCAGTTTTTTGCCAATATCTTGGAAACTAAGGGCAAGCGGCGGTTATACAGTCGGTCGCATAAGTATTCGTCCACCTATTGCTCTCGGCGTATATACATATAACAGAAATACAGAAAAGGTGCACGCCAAATTTAAATAAGAAATAGAGAAATCAATCGTTATTAATACAAAATAAGGTGACATTCTTTGAAATGCATAATTGCTGTACACAGTGAAAAATTAAATGAAATAACATAATGTACCGAAAAATGAGGAAAAAGTATTCGTCCACTCAGATACACTAATTACTAATTACATTACCGTTACATAAATGTAATATTATTAGATTAATATTTAATAGGGTACCCCTCAGATGCAGTTGGAGCTTTTAGACGCTTGGGCATTGATTTCATTAATTTCTCGCATCAAAAACACTAAATTTAGATCCATCGCTAAGAATGACACGCTTCTAAAAATCCCCCGTCTTAGAAATGTACTTTCGTGCAAAGTCCAGTCTCTTCTTGAAATTTACTGCACTCATCAACGATTTCCTACGGCTAACTAGACTTTGGAAATTGACTTTTTGGTTATTTTTTTCCTAACGGAGATGATACACTTTCCCCGATTTCAGGTGTGGATATATGAGTATCCCGCTTGACAGTTCTCAGTGCGCCAGTTTCATCACGACTTGTCAGCAGGTTAGGTCTTCCTTGTCGCGACTTACTAATTAGTTATTTTATTTTCTTTAAACTTCATAAGTATATATTGTACTGTAGTTCGAGGTATTTTCATTATATCTACTACTTCCCTTTAAGATCTGCCTTCTTCTACAACTTTATAATCATTTCTCGTTCAGCGATATATGGTTCACGGTTCTTACAAATCATTTTGGATATTTTCTTTTTGGGTGTCTGAGCTAGACTGTTGCTACTTAGCATAATGCAGATCTAATCACATTCAGTTGTTTTATATTTTATCATTTTCTCGTTTCCATGCATTTCATCTAACATAAACATTCGCGGACGAATAGTTTCGGTTTCAATCTTCCGACACATTATGATATTTCATTTAATTTTACACTATAAAAGAATGTCACCTTAGTTTGTATTAATACAAAACTAATTTCTCTATTTTTTATTTATATTTTATGTGCATCTTTTTCGTATTTTTCCTGCGCGTATACGTATATGCCGAGTGCAATAGGTGGACGAATACTTATGCGACCGATTGTATGTATACAGGGTGTTCAGCGTAACGGTTGCCACGATATTTCAGGCGCTTCTGGTAGTGTGAGGAAAAATTGCTTGAAATAAAAGATCATCAGTGCTCAATTGTTAACAATTTACGACAATAAAAATTGCGAAAGTACTATTTTTTCTACGAAAAATAGGGACCACCTTCGTTTAACTAAATGTAATCCTCGCGAGATTAAATCTAACGTAATCTCCCTAGTACTTTTTTCTTGTAATTCTGGACACACTATATGTATCAGATGTATAAAATAATAAAAAAAAAACACATAAATGAAATGCATAATTGCTGTACATAGTGAAAAATTAAATGAAATAACATAATGTACCGAACAATAGCGAAAAAGTATTCGTCCACTTACGTACACTAATTACTAATTACATAACTGTAAAGTTGTTAGATTAATATTTAATAGGGTACCCCTCAGATGCAATTGGAGCTTGTTACTTATGTACATAAGTACC
Source organism: Nomada ferruginata (assembly GCA_963583965.1). Lineage (NCBI taxonomy): Eukaryota > Metazoa > Arthropoda > Insecta > Hymenoptera > Apidae > Nomada > Nomada ferruginata. The sequence goes on from OY757218.1 coordinate 6,791,912, forward strand.
GATAGTTCTTCGGTTAAACATCTCGATATATGTGTAATAATAGCCGTCATATCAGTTAATTAAAATAGTTTTTTGCGATGTCCATATATTCCGCCGCCACGTTTCCGACAATTCTATAAAAAAGGCAACAATTTTTACCTAAATGTAACGGCCTTTATTTTTGAATACACCTAATACATATGCATGTGCTGATGCCGAATACCCAGAAAAGTGAATCATCATATAACGAAAACTCAAATTGCCTTTCCATTCACTGTATACATGTCCACGAGTCGGCTGCCACTGGTTAACCGACATTTGTTTAACAAAGATAAAAGCAACAAGACGATCATGACAAAACACAAAGTGTGTTGCTCGAAAACATCCATTCCTAAAGAAACATTTTATGATGAGTCCATACATTAATACTACTGTGGTATACATTAATTGTCGAGGTCATTCTATAGTTCTGTTACCTCAAACAAATATGTATATACAAGGTGTCCAAATTAACTAGAGCACTTCATATATCTCTCTTACTGTTAACGATAGAAAAAAATTACAGGGGGTGGGGCATTGTTTTACTCAGAGTGGCAAATATTATGGTGGGCCGAAAATTTTTCTCAGGTTCATATTTACCGAGATTTCAAGGTCATCGGTCCTTTTTTTTTAATAGGACTACATATCTCTATCATTACAGTGTAATAGTCGAGGTGTAGGCTAAACCAATGACGTATGGTACCGTGACCTTTAGTATGAAAAGTTCATAAGCGTTTGGGGATAAATGTATAATAAGTAATGAAATGGCTGCGTTAGAGAGATTAGTAATGGATAACTAATTACGAAAATAATGGCCGTCAACTTTTCAATGAACGCTTCTGTGGACTTCCTTAGAGCAATGCGGGCGTTTTTAAAGTCTGGATCTTTGCGCGAACGAATGTAGAAGTTTTATCTCTCTATGTGGTGTATCTCACGCTCTAACGTATTCTCATAAAATAATATTATGCATTTCATTGTTTAAATGTGTTCCGAAACATTTCTGAATTTTGTATACTCAAGGTCATTTGAAGGTCATGTTACATGCTGCATGTTAAAATATATAGTCTCATTTAAAAAAAGCACATTTTAATATTTATATTTAATAATTATAAAAATGTTCTGTTCACCATAATGTTTGTCCCTTCAAATAAAATACTTTTTTCCGTTGATATTTTCTCGTATTGTTAAAAATATGCGAGATATTTGAGTTGCTCAAGTTAGGTAGGACACCCTGTATACCAAACGAATTCAGGCTGTCCAGTTATTCACTGGTGCCCTGAAAAGAAGTAAAATGAAAGGAAAGCACTTCTCATAATTACTGTTAATAGCCCACAACATGATAATAAAAACGATATATTATAATGATGAGATACGCGTTTTGTGATAGTAGTATTACTCACGTCGCAAAAACGTACCAGATGTTTAAAATGACGTTCTCGTTCGTGTAGGGATCAGCAAATTCACAAATTCGTAGCAATGTGTTTGTCGTGGATTTCTGACTGCTGCTCTGCACATCCAAAAATTGTCTCTCCGACTGCGGACGTGTGTCCCGCGACGCCAGAGTGAGTGAAGGTTCTTTAATTTAAAATGTAAACTTATTCGGCGTCGCTTATCTATGTTTTGATAAACGCATAAATATAATAACAACTCTGATTGCTTCTTTGAAGATTGTATCTTACTAAGTACTTGTTTTTGTAAACAGGTTTATAGGGCACCTTTTTGTCTATTTTACCTATCCTGTCAGTTTTTTAAGCACCGTTTCATATATGTACACCCGGTGTCGACACTTTGTGTCGTCAACACTCCGCAATTAAAATACAGCACACTGTACAATAACATATAATTTTATAGGTGTACCTGAAAAGAAAGACTTTTTGAAGTAACCACGAAACTGTTTTTCATTGTTACGTATTTTGTTATGAAAATTTTGTTAAAATATTGGTGACCCTTTTATGAGTAAAATGAGACCAAACATTGGATCGAACTTATGTCTGATCTTATTATGTAGAAATGAGTTGCAATATAAAGTAAATATGATCGAAATTATATCGTTATTTAGTCTCATTTCAAGCATAGAAATACCTGTTGGATATTTACTAGTGAGTATAATATAATACAATATCATGCTAGAGCAAAATTGTCTCAACGTTCTTAGAAATGTCTTACAAACAGAGATAGTACTTGGCGAGTCAAAAGGGCCTAGGTTGTAAAATGAGACAATACGCATACGTAGGTATAAGTAGACCCCAGTTCTTTTGGGTGTTTTCGTTCAGTTCGAGAGAGCATTTCAGAGTGAAAAGACATTCCTTCTGAGCTATTTTAAATACATTGATTGAGAAAAATATAATAGTTATTTTATTTAACACACCATATCCAATAATAGCATCAATATTTTAATCAAATTTCCTGAACAAAATATGTAAAATAGTATTAATAAATTTGTATATCTTTGCTTTAACAATGAGGTTTTACAACAATTTTCATAAATATCGTTGCACTATCCCCATAATATTTCATTTCGCACCGTGTCTGTAACCTTATATTTAATATATTTCCCGTGACTTTATTATTGAAAAAGAACAATTAAGGTCACACTCATCATTATTTAAAAGCCAAACCAATCATATTTAACGGGATTTATAAACAAAAAACAGAATATTTATGTCGAGTTTACGAGCGAAATGTAATATATTAAATGTATACAATACATCGTTCGATAATGAGAATTATACTGTTGTATGTACAGGGTGTAAAGGAAGTAAGTGTAAAGAGCATTGCAATGTGAAGCTACACCTCTGGATCGGTGGAGATTTGTAAATAAAAGTTGGTCCAAAATAGTGCGCAATGCTGTTATTATAACTGTATCACCTTCATATCTTTATTATTGAATTATCAACCAATGTTATACATAGCTGCGACTACCCGTCGCACAGTGGGGTATTTGGCCCGAAAAAGCGGACAAAAATATTGTAGCGTTGTTTGCTGGCTCAAGGTCATAATGTAGTAAGTCGTTGAAATCGTCTTAACGTCAGCTACAATGTTATGAAACTAAAAATAAGTTTTAACGTTAAAAAAATTAAATTGAGCGTAATTGTCTGTAAAAAAAAATTGTTCTCCAAATTCAGGAAGTTCAGGAAAACCCGATCATAAAAAAGTTTGCCTTATAACGAAGGTCGTCGATATGTTCGGTACTTCCAACCAAACAGTTACCGTATGCATATAACATAAATAAGCTGTAAAACTTGAAACCGGACGAATCCGGAACCAATTTTTGTTGCATTGTGATCACAAACCGCTGTCGAATGCAGTGTCACCAGAACGAGCTTCCGAACTTACTCAATACCATAACAAAATCGTTAATGAAATCTTGTAACCGTATAAAAAAGTACTGAAATATTGATTATTTTCAAATATTAATAATTATACAAATATATGATGAAAGTGTAAAACCTGTTGGAAAGTGTAGTATATACCTATCTATCTAAATAGCTTCCATAACGGCAAAATTTACACAAAGCTTAATGGATTGATAAACCGCTAATAAGCAACGATGTTTTTTATAGAATGGTTAAAAAAGAAACCCGTGCCATAATATCTGCTAACTTTCGACGAAAAATGCTGCTCCCCGAGTTCATAAATAAGAAAACAAAAATTGATACATTGTTCATCGCATATTCAACTTTCTCAGACAACAAAAATTTTTGTCTTTCGCACAACTTTGAAAATTGACTTTTTTCCGCTTTTTCGGGCCAAATACCCCACTGTGCGTGGGTCGGTATTATGCTGGGTATCGCTTACAGCTATTAACATATTTTATCAGTTTGTACTAATGCCAGTGAGACAATCGACATACATATACATATGTAAGTATGTATATACGGGCACACATGGAGCGGTGCCACGGGTCGCGAAGTGCGTCGGTGGGGAGAAGCCTTCCCAGGTGGGAACATAGGTTTAGTTAGTTGCGATTAGGCAAGCAAGATAAGAGTAAGCGAAATAGCGGAGCGTGCCATCGTGAATGTTCAATTATATTAATATTCAATATGATATATGTAGGAACTGAATAAAAAGGAAGGGCAGGCATCGGGAATCGAACCCGAGATCTTCTGGTGGTGGGCACTGATAGATAGAAGTGGTTTTTATTCAGAATTACAATGTTTGTGAGAATATGATTACATTGATAACTTATAGTGAATAATCTATTTAAAATGGTCTAGGTGTATGTATAGCTGCATGGTCGGAGTGGTGACGCTCGCAGCCTGTGGGGGGAGTTTTGTAAACGAACGTTGGGGGCTTTCTTCCCCTTATTTTATTTTGTTCTTATATTACTATATTATTATAGTTTTAATTTGTCTATTTTTGGATAGACTGTGTTTTTTTTTTAGTTGTTGGATTTCGGGAAAAAAAGATAATGCTGGGTAGCACTAGAAAAAACCGAGATTGTGGGTGTCGCTCCTTCTTGTGATAAGAGGATGAGAAAAGAAAAAAAAAGAAGAGGGGGGGGGGGTTAAACTAAGCATGCACACTCTACACATACATACCGCGTGCATTCACTCGTGCGTTCCTGCCAGTTTGGCAGGCAATTAAGACTAGGGAATTTATGTCTAGGTTATTTACATTATATACAGAGAGAGAGTATGTGCATGTACAAACATACACATACATACATATATATATATACATACATACGTCTATACATGTATAACAAAGAGTGCGCTTTGGCGACGGGATTTATTAATTGTTTGTATAAGGTTTGGATAGCCACCAGTATTTGCCTGTGTTGTGGTGATATTTGTTTGTTGAGTCTAGTTTAGGTACGTCCGTGCTGTAGACTATTCGGTGGTTGGTGTTCTTGCTGTTTATGTGGGGATCGTATAGGATTTTTTTGTTGTTGGCTGAGCGCTGTATGTGGTAAATTATTGGAATATTGTGTTGGTCCATGATTCTGCCTGTTTTGTCGAGTAGTAGGAAGGCTTCTGGAGGGATATTGCCGGTTGCTAAGGTTTTTTTATGGAATTCGTCGTGTGGGTATAGTGAACTGTTTATAAGGTGGTTGTGTTTTATTTTTGGGATGTTGGCAAAGTAGTCTCTGGTTAGTTTTATGATGAAGCTGTCTATTCTTGGGATGTTTGCAGTGTCGTATAATTTTTTGTTGTTTGTGTATCGTTTGTAATTGGATTTCTCACTTCTGTCTAGACCCGTGCACGCCCTGAGACATCTTCTCTCGAAGATCCTAATCTTTTCCATGGTTGAGGGGCTTATGTTGAACCAAGTTGGGGAGCCGTATGATATTATTGGCCTTATGAGTAACATATAGCATATGATTTTTATTTTTGTGCTCAGATATTTTGAGTAAAATAGTTTGGCGTTATTGAGAAAGGTTTTTGTTGCTTTTTTTAGTTGGATGTCTACGTGCTGGTTGAATAGGAGGAATTCGTCTAGGTTTATGCCCAGGTATTTTACTGTTTTTTTGTGTGGAATTGCTGTGGTCCTGTGTTTTATTTGGAAGGATTTGTATGCTTCTAAGAAATTTGTTGACTGGTTTTTAATTGGCTTACGGAATAGGATGGTTTCTGATTTTCCTGGGTTAATCTTGAGCTTCCAAGTATGATAATAGTCGTCTATCTTGTCAAAGAGGTGTTGCATTTTCTTCTGTATTTTTGTTATATTTTTACCTTTGATGTACACTATGAGGTCGTCTGCAAAGTGTAGTGTTTTTATATCTGGGGATTCTGGTATTTGGAATAATTTTGGTATGTCTGCGGTGTAGAAGTTAAAGAGGTCTGGTGCGGTGACTGTTCCTTGTTGTAGTCCGTCTGTCAGATGTAGTGTTAGCGTTGAGTTAGTTTTAGTGTTGGATGTGTAGAATTTTTTGTTTTGCGTCATGCTTGTAATTATTTTTATTAAGTGTAATGGACAGTCTTTTTTTGATAGTTTGTAGAGGAGCCCTTTTAACCAGACTGTGTCAAAGGCCTTCTCTAAGTCTATTAGGCAGGCAGCTACGCTTTCCTTCCTGTGTAGTGCGTGTTGGATGTCGGATGTTAGTGTATGTATTGCGTGTATTGTGCTTAGTTGTGGACGGAAACCAAATTGGGTGTTTGGGATAATATTATGCGTTGTGAAAAATCTTCCTAGGGCTTCTTTGACGAGTTTTTCAAAGATTTTTGATATATTTGGTAGTAGGCTAATCGGACGGTAACTAGATGGGTCGGATGGGTTTTTCCCTTTTTTTTTAGGGGTATTACTCGTGCTGTTTTCCACGCATCGGGAAAGTAGTGGTTGTTCAGGCAATTGTTGAAGAGGGTATTGTAGCTGGAGAGGAGGCTGGTGGGTAGGTTCTTTAATACTATGTTAGGGATATTGTCAGGACCCGAGGATTTTTTATTGTTCGTTTTTTTGAATAGTTGTGTTGTGTGTGTAGGCGTTGTGAAGTAATTGCTGTCGATTTCGTATTTGGGGTTTGTAGCTGTGTTGGTGTCTGAGAACTTTGTTAGGGTGCTGCTTGCTTGGTTGCTTGAGTCGTTGTCGTTCGTGTGGGTGGCGTGGTGTTTTTCTACTATTTCCGTTAGTCTCAATTTTCCTGGTGCTGCGTTTTGCGAATTTGTCGTGGCGAAGTAGGCTCCTAGTATGTTGAGTTTGTCTGTGTCTTTTGTAATTGTAAATTTTCCGTCTGCGTCTTGGTTGAGTGTGTTCGGGTTTATTTTGGCTTTAGTTATTAGGTCGCTGTTTGTGCTTTCTATTTTTAGGTTGGGTATAATTAGTCCTTCTTTTTTTCTAAAGATTGTGTTAATTTGTGGGAACATGTGTGGATTTATTGGTATGTTTTTTGTTCTATTTTCCCAGTATGCATTTTTGATTTCGCTGTTTACGTACAGTTCCGCCGAGTTATAGTCTGGGAGGGTGGGTACTGTTCTGTGTATTGCATTTATAATTATTGTGTCTATACTTGTTAGGTAGTGGTCAATTTCTTCGTTTGTTAGGTTTCTGTTATAGGGTATTTTTGTTGTCCAGTTTTTGGTAATGTCTTTTCTTAGTTTTGTCCAGTCTGTTTTGCTATAGTTTAGTGGGAAACTGGGAGCGGTGAAGGGGATTTGGCTGTCTTTTCCTGGGAGTGCGAGGTGTATTTTAATTGCCCTATGGTCGCTGTCGAGGTCTAGTGTGGGGATAGTGCTGTGTGTGTTTTTGTTTAGTACGTTGATTCTACTGTCTAGGATGCATATGTCTAAGTAGGCGTTACTCCTTGGGAAGGTGGGGGTGTTGGTGCCAAGTAATGTGATTCTGTTTTCTAAGGTGGTTTTGTTAATCCACTTGGCTAGGGCGAGGCCCCTGCTGTTGTAGTAGCTATTATTCCAATTTTGGTGTTTGGCGTTTAGGTCGCCGGCTAGTAAGTAGTAGTTCTTTGGGTTTCTGAGGGAGAGTGTGGTGAATATTTGGGCTAGTTCTTTTATAAATTCTGTCGACTTGGTTCCCGCTGAGTAGCATGCTATTATGAAAAGGTTGTTATTATTCTGTAGTTGGATTTTTATAATGATGTTCTCGATTATTGTTGTGTCTGTTGTTAAGTGTATGAGTTCGTAAGCTATATGGTTTCTGATTAGTAAGGCTACGCCACCGCCATTGCTGTCGTTTCTGTCTTTTCTTACGAGGTTGTAGTTTTTGAATTTTGGGTTGTGGTGTGCATTTAGTTTCGTTTCGTTTAAAAGTGCTAGGTCTGGATTTTCAGTTTTAAGTAGTTGTGTTCGGTTGTATCTTCTTTCGTTCGATGCTATGGAGTTTACGTTCGCTGAAATTATCTTGAGGTCTGTGGTGCCCGGGTTATTCATTGAGGATGCTGTTTGTGTCGGTAGTATTGTGCTCTTCGTGTATTCCGAAGTATAGGTCGTGCAATTTGTCTATCCTGGTGGTGTTGTTTCCTATTATTGTTTCTAGTCTATTTATTTGTGGCATTATAAGACATTTCAGGTCGTTGAATAATTTTTCATATGGGATTTGAGTGAGGTTCTGTGGTGGGTGGATTGGGTGGCTATCATTTGTGGATCTTGTCGGTTGGAGTTGTAATTGTGGTGCCGTGGGTGGTGGCGTGGGGTGGGTACGGGATGCGGTATGGTGGGTGTGTGGGTGGTTTTGCGTTAGCGCCATTGCGAAGGAGATGTTAGGTTTGGTTTTGCTGTCTTCTATGTGGTTCTTCGCCTTATTTAGGACTTCTAATTTATTGTTTGTTTTTTTAATTGCCGTACTTTTTAGCCTCGTTTTAAGTTCTTTAAGCTTAGGGCATCCTTTGTAGGATGCTGGGTGGCCGAAACTTCTACATCTAGCGCAGTATATTTGGTGCGCGGGGAGCTTAGTGTCGCTTGAAATTTTGCACTGACCGGGTTCATGCTTATCTGCACATTTCACGCATCTGAACTCCAGGTTGCAGTTCCTGGAGGTGTGTCCCACTCTTTGGCAGCGGGCGCACATCGTGGGATCTTTCTTGTGTAGCTTGTCCCATGTGAGTACTTGGTGAAGGAGGCGCTTGGTCTGTATTAGTTCATTTATGTCGCTGTCTGGGGAGATTTGGACAAGGAAGAAGGGAAGGGTTCTGCTGGTTTTGGAGTTGTTATTTGTTGTAAAATTGGATACTTTTAGGAACTTAACTTTGTTCAGGCGGAGGTTCGTTAGCTCTGTAAGGATTTCTTCCGTGTCGAAGCTGGAGTCTAATCCTTTGATTAGGAGTGTTTGCGGTTTGAGTGCTCTTGGGGTGTATGTGAAGAATTTGATTTGTCTGGTAGGCACTGATCAGTCCATCTACGCCACGGCCCACAGTGGTCCGGTTCGAGAATTTTAGTGGCGTTTGGGCCAAAATTCAACTTTTTCATATCAAGATGCAGTAAATTCGTATTGGTTCCTAAATCTCCACCTACTTCGGAAATCAAGAAATTAATGAGTTTTAATCAAAATTATGACTTGTACGAGTCCTTAAAGTTGGACATTTTGAAACTGCTATATTTCATCTAAAAAACTGCTCATCTTCTATGGGATGTCCTAACGAACCCATTTGATATTTTTAATCCGATTTTTTTTTCAAAGGAAGAGCATTCTTTTGCAATAAGAAACCATACTTTCATTAATGATTACTATGCACAATATGTTTAAAAAATGAAGCTGAATGAAATAAAGAATATTTACAAAATTCTTCACAATTGACAAGGTATATCTTTCAAATCCCAACGAATCCCACATTCTAACCAATTGCACTGTTTTCAGTGCACTTTCGTCTATACAGATCTACAACAGTCATTTCCAACTTCGTCCAATCTTGCAAATTATTAGTGTTTAAAGCTGTCACCGTTCAGCCATTTGGCGTGCATATTCGTTCGCGCCTACCGCTGAGGCACTGTGAAGTGCTAACGTAATTTCTCCATAGAGAAATTACATTTCTTCTGAGATGTTTTAAATATATTGCATTAGTAAAAGTATAAAAGTTGTTTTATTTAATATCCCAGATTCAGTCTTTTATCATAAATTCTATTAGTACTTTTGACATTTGTTAATTCTTCGACTTGTAGTTTAATTTGTCTTAGAAACCGTTAAAAAAGATATTAGGAAAACCGTATTTAACAATTTTTAAGGTATTTAAATTTAAAAATTTAAGAAAAAAAATGATTAAACAAACGCAAAATGAATCATGTTATATGTCATAGGAACGTGCTTATTTTTTAATATTTTTTAAAACAAATTCCATCCCGATATCTTTTATGGCTCAAAAGTTATAGCAAAGCGCCACTAAAATTCTCGATCCGGACCACTGTGCGGCCCCTTCCTCATATTCGTCGTTGTTATGTTCCTTTTAAGGGCCCCGACTCCTTTGGGGCCAACTCCGAATTGATCTAAGCGCCATTCGACAGAACGGGCGATAGTGAAAACAGAAAAATCGTCCGCTTCGAAATTTGACGGGGTGACATCTAAAGTCATTATACAGAATTATAAACTCACGATGCGACATCTAACGTCATTAGGAAAAATTATAAACGGAGAGTGGGAGGCCATAGTTGCCAAATCACATGATTTGAGAGTTCTGTTGCACTATTGCCACATCTGTTACAATCCTGACCATCAGCAAAATGAATCGGCTCGAGCTGAGATTTCGATTCCTGCCGGATATAGACATAGCTGCTGAACCGCTGTAAACTTTTTCGTAGGGTCGATCCCCCTCGGCTATAATTTTTTTACATTAATTTTTTTTTATTTCTTAACTATATGACAATGATCAATTACCACTATTTTAAAAACATTTGTTAAATATTTTAATTTAATATACCTAAATCTGAACTTATAGCGCTTTTTGCGCTACCGTTTCTCTTGCTATGTGTCTTGCCAATTATGTATGGTACCGTTAAATATTTCTAACATTAAAGTATAATGTAGGAAGCGCATTTTCAGACGTCTTAGATTGAACAGTCGTAGATGAAGTGCAGGAAAACTCGTGTGATGTTTTACTACTATTTCGTCTTTCTTTTAGACGACACAATCATATCTTTTTTACAAATAATTATTGTTGCGAATGCAATTATACCATCATAAAGGAAAATATTTATTTATAGAGATTTTATGCGAGTACCGAATATGCATATATTGATAATTTTTAATTCATTTCATTCGCTTTTTCCCATGGCTTTACATATACGATAGATGCGAAGAGTTCATCCCCACTACTGGGGGGTAAACCCCTAGAGGCGTCCAGAAGCTCGGTTGCCGATCAGTGTAACGCGATCCGGGTTCGGGTATATCGGTGAGGTAATACTAATTCAACGATGAAACTTTGCTATTTCTCATCCTATTCTTATGAAATTTGTACACAGCATAGCTGACATCTTTCTGATTAAAACGACACCAAACACGATATAATTCGGTCTATATTTACTGGCTTAATTAACGTTAATAACTTTTGACCGCAGAAATGGATAGGTAGTGAAAAGAAAAGAGAAGCTGCGATCGTCTTTTGGCTTGACTGCTCGGTCGCTTATCTTTACTCGCTGTCCTTTTTTACGTTCGACGCTGTCGGCAAATTTCAAACAACGTAGGAACTCTTATTACTGCTTGACATAGGTCAGGCACAGCTAGTTGGCGGGCCGCGGGCCACGCGGTTTATCTTACAAACAAATGACGGCCCTCACACCCTGCGTCATAGTTGCGGTGTCACACCGATTCCCATCTTGCTGTCCCTGTCATAGGTACAGGAACGGTCGAGGCGGCCCATGTGCATTTTGCTGATGCACGCTATCTTTGTCTAGCGTAGCTTTCTTTTGGGGCGAACCCTAAAATGGTTAAAAAGGGCCATGGTGACGTAGGCGTCCTCACGACCGACGCTTTTGCCAAGGAAAGGCATTCTTGTAGACTACGGTCGAGAGAGCACAGTTTTAATAAACAGAACACCTTTTAACATATACACGCCTACAAAATCATTGTAATAAGTAATACCTAATCGAGACAGAGCGACTACTCCTCTCCGTTCGATTATCTTACACACCAAATGATTTAAATTTTGAGTTACACATTTTGTGCTTTGGATTGACGTGCATACGCGTCCAAATGTTAGAAATATCAAACAGTTCCATATTTGGCAGGAACATGGGAAGAAAACGGTAGAAAAAAGCGCTTCAACTTCATATTTACGTATATTAAATTAAAGTATTTAACAAATATTTTTAAAACATTTGTAAACAAATATTGATCATTGTCATGTACTTAGTAATGAAAAAAAAATTAATGTACAAAAATATACCCCGAGGGGACTCGAACCTACAAAGAAGTTTGCAGCGGCTCGAACCAACATCTCGGCTCGAGCCGATGCATTTTGCTGATGGTTATAATTGTAACAGATGTGACAACAGCGTAACGGAGATCTTGATACGTGCCGGCAACTATGTCTGTGTTCACGCATCACGTATTCACGTATGAATCGCCGTTGGTGGTGTGAAATTATAACTTTTATTTACCGACTGATTTGTATTTTTACCGACTCTGACGGTAACTTGGTCACATTCACTATCATGTACCATAAACGCCCCCGACGAAAAATCAGTGAACTATTCTTACATCCGAAGTGTACAAATCGTAATCAAGGTCGGACGCCTTCCAGAAGTGATAAATTGTGAAAAATCGAATTTCTGTGATATTGATCTAGTTCAAGGAAAGGCTGGTGTACGCGATATCGGTCAATAAACCATTAAATCCTTCAATATTTGCTATATGTGACATGCAACGACAGTCGGCAGCCATCTTGTTTGCTACATCGATGTCTCTGTCTGAAGCTCACACTTTCAAATATTCCATTTTCTCAGCGAATAGTGTTTATTGGCGTTCAAACGAATACACCAACCCTGTGGTGAAGTCTACCCGTGGGTACTGTACCCGCAAAAATGTAATTTATGCAGTTATCGAGAAATGCCACCTTGAATACGAAATCGAGTGTCTCTCTTGCGCATCTCGTATACATGCATGCTTTTCGTTGTTTGTGTGAGTGCACGCACACAGGTCATGGCAGACGGAGTCGGGGCCCTTAAGTTCTTTGATGGAGGCGCCCGATCTTGTATATATGTATATCTATACGATTCGTACTGTAACACCAGTGTGAAACATTCTGAATTCTGTAACTTGAACCTATACAAATTAAGTTTTTAAAGAATGTAACACCATAGGTTATGTAGGTTAGTCTAAATCAGGGCTCGGAATTAAGTGAACTTTCGGGCCGATTTTCAGAGGCAACGCCCCCTTTCTCAGGCCGCACGTCTTGGCCCCCACGATCGCCAAGCAGCTCGGAGGTCCTCAGGCGCGTAACCTCGCGGGTCGCATTAGGGCGACACCCGTATCCACACCCACATCACCCATGGGGTACTATTATCGATGCGTTTTTCTTATCAATGGTAACCTCTGTAGGCCTATTCCACTGCATTAAGACAGAACAGCGCACAGCGTTAAACGATCCCTCGCTCTCGCGTATGATACGGACAGCGATGTCCAGTTTGCCCGTGGATATTTTAAATTTGCCCAGCACGTCTAAACGTGCGCGAAAATCTAGTTTTTCCAAACTTGATTAAAATTTTGACAGTGGAAAGCATTTTCAGTATTTATTTTTTATCGTGCGACACGGTGGAATAGGCCTACAGGGGATACCACTGACAAAGAAAAACGCATCGATAATAGTACCCCATGGGTGATGTGGAAACCTACGGATACGGGTGTCGCCCTAATGCGACCCGCGCGGTTACGCGCCTGAGGACCACCGAGCTGCTTGGCGATCGTGGGGGCCAAGACGTGCGGCCGGAAAAAGGGGGCGTTGCCTCTGAAAATCGGCCCGAAAGTTCACTTAATTCCGAGCCCTGATCTAGACTAAGGGCAGTGGTATATGCGCTTTTTATTTTAAGCAAAAGACAGCTGCGCGATCACAAAGAGTTGACTGTTGTCGATGATCGGTAAAATAGGTCAAGAATATTTACAACTGTAACTCGTTCGTGAAGTTTCATTCCAATTTCCTGTCATGTTTCATATTCAATATGTAAATCTAATTTATATTTTTCAACGTGTCCCAAAGAATAATTTGTCTGTTCCTCGTTGTATACGAAATTGTTGAAAAGTGTGATTTCCTCCCGTATCATCACTACGTATCGGTATCTAAACCGCTAAGTTTATGTCACAGTACTGAAGGTCCGAAAATTATTCGGAAAATACGAAAACTTTCTACAATACAGTTTGCACCTTCTACTCGACGCCTAGCTTGGTCGGTAATATCTTATTACTAACACGTAATCTTGAGTGGGTATATCAGTAAATTTTGTTTAACGAATTGTACGGAACATGGGACGGTAGGTCTAAATGGAAACTACTTTTATGGAAAGTAGTGTTTCGATACAAATTGTGCAAACTCAGACTGATAATTTTTTTTATCTAAACTTATGAATATGAATGTAGGATATCTAGGAAAATGTTTTACTTCTTATTTTAATTTCTGTAGATATGCTTAGATCTGAAAGTTGAAGTAAAAAGGAAAACTGCATAGAAACTGTTTCTATTACAAAATATTTTATTCAAAAGTACTTTGCTTGACGAACATATGATTTTTTAACATTGTACTTAGCGTATGGGGAAATTCTATAGTTTCAATGGAATGATCTTGTAAATAAACAGTTGAGAAAAAACGTCCTAAATGTCATCGTTATATGTATATCTTCTTCTTTATCACTGTCGAGTTTTTTTTAAACTTCATCCATACGCAACTGGATACCGAGCTTTAGCTAATGCGAAAAACGAATGAGTTTCACGAATCAAACGAATGATGTAAGGTCAAAGATCATTATTGTAGCAGTTGAGTACACAGGAACAACACTGTATTTATCACGCGTGCAACAGAAAAATAATTAAATTAGTACTGTATAAATTATATCAGTTGTCAGTTTTCCTTCATTCCTCCATTTCCAAAATCATATACTTTATCTTCATTTAATTTATCGAATTACAATCAGTATGTATGTATGGGCCCTTTCGTTATAATGTTATAATAATATAATCCCTTAAAATGAAATCACTTACATTTTACAACATCTTTGACTCGTTTCTAGACATCTAGACATGAATACTTTCGATTCTCTAAACATACAAATTGTAAAATTATATGCTCGAATTCTATCAATAAGTAAGTATCAAACAAAAAATGTGTTCAAAAACCCAAAAAAGCATGAGCCACTCTGACCTAACTTTTCAGAAGCAAGGAAAAGGTTGTTTTTTTTAAATTAGTGACTGTAATTCATACTTTATTTAAAATTGCCTATGCCTGATTCATGCTGCTTTTTGCAGACATTTGACGTATTTAAATATAAGCAACATGATTCAGCACATTGCATCAATTCTTCTTAAATTGTCTAACACAATTTTTTGATCTCGCCGATTCAATTGTACCGTAACAATTTTCAGGAAGCTACAACGAATACAAAAACGCAACAGAAATTTCCAAGTACTTTTCTTAATAAAAATAGTTTCTTTAAGTACAACGTTTACAAATATATACTTAATAATAAATTACAATAATTTTTAGTGGAACGCATAGATCAACCAACGAGTACAAACAACGTTTATAATCGAACTTATTAAACTCAAAAAGTGAATTCTGCAACGCAGTTGCAGGCAATTTCTTCGTAACGCAGATAACTTGCAAGTTATTGGAATACGAACGCACGGAGTGCACTTTGATCGAGAAAACAATTGAAACGTTAATAATAACAAAAAAATTTCCTCGCAAAATTTCGACATAATCATTTAGAAATTTCAACACCAAGACCAGCTGCTACGTAAACAGATCGCGCAACTAGCGTGCAGAAAATCAGTCGTATCATAATTCGAGGAAAACGCGTGCGACAGCAAGCTTGCTTCTTATCTAATAATATTGCTTCGCCGCCCTCGCTATTTATGTACATCAAAGCTTCAATGTTTTCCGTGGTGTGTTCTCAATATTTCAAGATGCTCTCGATAGATTCTAACAGCTGTCCGCGACATACTATTATCGACATGCAAAACTTATCAGATAAACGTTTTCGCAAGCAGCGACATAGCCGTCAGCAAAATACAGATCAGCCCAGGACTATTAATGAAACCGGAGCTCTCGGATGGTTTCGTGGAAACAGGTTTCGTTCCTGTCGAAAAGGTAGGCGGGGTATTTACAATCGGAGGAGGTGTATTCATCGAGCACACGGTGTTTTTGATTGCTTCTTCGGCAGAGCCTGTAAGAATTCTAAAGTTGTAGTCCTCGGGGTCCAACTGCGAGTACATGAAACTAGGCAGACGATCCGAGAGTACCCAAATACTGCCATTCTGGTCAATCTGAGAACAAAGGAAACCAAAATGAAAAAGGCTACGACTGAAAGATTCTTCGAGATTATTATTCGGTTAACTTCGCAATTTGAATTTTTTTAATATTTTATCGTCAAAGCGTTTGATTGACCCTCAACTTGTATTTAAAATAAACCTTTTTATTTTCTTTATGATTTAACGTCGCATCGACACCTGGGTCATTAGCGCAAATTTCGATTTATTGTCCTTTGGTTGAATTTTGTCGGAGAGCTGAGTTTCTTTGAGGTAGTTTAGGGTGTCAGAGATGTGGTCCTTTGATGTCAATACGGTGTGAGGATTTAATTTTTATTTGAGTCTGTGCCATTGATACAGCACCTTAAGAATTTGCGTATTGAAGGTGTAAGCGAGGTAGTTCTTTCCCGGTCAGTTCTGGGGTAAAGACCGAGTAGTCAATCACAGTTCTTTTACCAAAAGGCAGAACCTTCCCCACTCCGTGGCAGAACCTTCCCCACTTGGTGAGCAGGGACCCAGGTAAGAACAATATGTTTATTGCTATTTATGAGGACTGAACAGGTTTCTTGGATGGTTTGTATGATTCCTTTTTGTGTTTATGGAATTTATTGCGTTGATTACGGTAATAGAGTAAAGTAAACCATGGTCTATTGGAGATTATTTGTTTTTACGTTGTGAAGGACTTGTCGGATTGCGTATGCTTCGGATGCAAATAACGATGTGGATTTAGGGAGGTATTGTTTCTTAATCGTGTTTTCGGTAATGATGGCAAATCCTGTACCTTGGTCGGTTTTTAACGCATTTATTGTCTAATTGTAGGAATTCAGTTTGGTGTACTATGTTACTTTTCTGGTCCTTTGAGAGGCTTGCTAGATCAGTATTTGTCTCTGGGATCTGTATGTTCCACGGAGATGTTTTTCCGTAATTTCGTTCCATGACTGGAGTTGTTGCAATTTTGGTAAAGTTTGAGTAATGGGAGAGTCTGGTGTAGAGCGGAGCAGGTAGGTTTGGTTTTTTGTTGTGGAAGTGTGTGTATCTGTCTGAGAATATGTCGATGAATACAGGATTGATGGGTGTGGATGCTATTTTGGCGGCGTGCTTTAAAAACCTTATTTTTGGTTTGCGAAGTTAACCGATTTACCCATTGAACCGCTCATTTGCAAAACATACAATGTTCTAGCTAGGTGATACAAGCTGGAAGGAAATGGTGTTTTCTGAAATAATACCTAATATTTTTGTATGTGAATTTCATTTGCGAACCAGTCGTATCAAATACCACGTGAAGGAGCAGAACATTGGTAATGGCCTAATTAATTAGCGCAAGGAACCAGCCTAAGTACAGCTGTGTAGCCTGTAAATTCATATACAGGGTGTCCCGTAACTACCCGAACATGGGGAAATTGGGGGTAGCTGGGGTGATTCTGAACCACTTTTACCTTGACCAAAATGTTGTTTGAAGCTTCGTTTTTTAGTTATTAACCAAAAACACTGGCCAATCAGAGCGCCCGTAGGGCGCGGGCTCAGGCGCGTGCCTCTCTACTGCGCTCGGTCGTGTACGGGGGCCCCGAAGGTATCGGAGGAATCGTACGCCAAATGCTACATCGTCTCAAATTAAGGATAAAGTGAAATTTTTAGTTATTCAATAATAAGAAATAAACTAATTATTCTTTTAATTAATCGCGCACGGCATGTTGCATCGTCTGTAAGCAAGGATAATGTGGAATTGTTGGTTATTCGGGAATAGGAACTAAACTAATAAGTCGTTTAATAACTGGGTTCGACACTTTTATTCGTTACCCAAAAGGAATAAAGTGTTTTATTACTTATGAAAAACTTACTCATTCGACCACGAATTAACCTGCTTCGATTCAACTTTGCAGTTAGGTGAAACGTACAGTGCTTTTGTGAAATATAATTTGTAAGTTTTAGAAGTTTATAGTGTAAAAATATTTTATCAGAACACGTCAATTAGAGGAAGACCTTTGTTTTCTAACAATTCGAACCTGATTGGCTACTGCTCAAATTATGAGACATCTTTCCACAAAATTGGCAATACAAAGCATAATAAATAGTCAAGTAGAAATAAATGAAATTCCTTCTACTTCTACACAAGAACACGACGACAGTGGAGGGAACAGTCGTGGGATCCTGTTATATGTGTCAGGCTGATCCCGCAAAGAAGCGACGAAAAACACGAAAGGCTTGCGCAAGTGCCACCGTCCTATTTGTGATGAACACGCAAATACTATAGCAATATGCAGAAATTGTCCACAGAATTCTTAATTATTGTAATGTAATAAATAAATAAGTCATTTTAGTTAAAAATTGGTTCATGTTTAGGTGCACAGAACATCTAACAATCACGTCTCTTATATGGGTACCCGGGTACCCCGGTTACCAAACAAGCGTATAAATATGTTTGACGCTTTATAACTTAAAAAATTGCGAACCAATTTTATTTAAAATTGGTACATGGCCGAAAAAAGATCCAAACAATGAGGATCCAGAGGGGTTATGCGATATTGTTACCAGAACATAAAAAATTCTTGTAGGAAACATGAAATGTACCCGGGTACACGGTTGCTAACATAAGGGTTCAGAAACAATTTATAGAAAATCAATTTTCTCAGCTTTTCGTATCGTGGAGTTAATGACTTTAGCAAATGTGCAGCTCTTTCAATTTGTGTTGCTCTCTTATCGCGGCAGCAATGAACTTTGTCACAAATATATATGATCAACTTGTTTACACAATAAATGTTTCCAGGTTCAATATCAAGTTTGAGCTGATAAAAGATTATTTCATCGAGAAACAACTTTTGTTAGTTATGGTTAGTCTTCTTTAACCAGATTCTAATACGGTTCGAATGTGAATGTTATTTGACATGAAAATGTACTAGAGAATTAATATATATTTCAAAATTACGATCAACATCATAGCAGATTTTTTATATCGAATAATTCTGATTTGATAAAATAAAATGTTCTAGGATACGTAACAGTGCGAAACAAATGTTCCAGATTTAATGGAGGTTCAATTTAAAAGAAATTCGTACCTTCAGATCGTTAGGGAAGACCATTGTGATATTGCTCATATAAATGATGCCCTGCTGTTGAATTGTAAACGTATTTTGCGGTTTCCAGCATGCGACTGCGTTCAAATTAGTCATCGCATAAAACAGAACTCCGGTTTTTGGGTCTAAAAAGCTCACGCTGCTTTGGCCATTATGTCCACGAGATCCAAGGATGTGGAATTCGTTAAAGTTATCTGAAATTCGAAAAAAAGCACGTTATAATTTGTATCGAACACAATGTTCAACAGCTATCCTTAATTAATAACGTATACTGTTTTCGATAATGGAAAAAAACATGCTGTTTTGTTATCAAAAGACTGAAGATGACATACGAAAGTTGTGAAGATAAATTTAGTTAAGATTTTTTGTAGCAAATAATAAAACGTGTTTCTGCAAGATTAGTTCATTACTCAAAATGTTTAAATAGTACCACAGCCCATGGTTTAAAATGATATTATAAAAGGAAGAGCCTTTCTTTTCTGGCTAATGTTATAATAATTACTATTATGCGTAATTCATAACCACTTCATCGTAATATAATTGATAATCGCTGTACGATTGTAACGTAAATGTGAAGTAATTCTTGATACTAGATCTTGCGTGCTACATAGATTAGCCAGAGATAGCATACGAATGACGTTTATCGTGAACAGTATAAATATTTTGATACTTATTAGAGAAAAGTAAAAGTAACGAAATCTTCCACGATGCGAAACGGCTGATAGCAAAAAATTGTTTGCAAAGTAATCCCGACGGTGGCAATAGGTCATCAATATATTTTGGCATGCCAACAGATACATTTTATAGTATGATATTACAACCGACATGAAGATAAATTCATAGACTTATGACATATCGAATCGAATCATAAAGGCACGATTTATTGTATCTCACTTTTTCTTATCGCCATTTCTACGACTTATCAGCACATTTGTAAATAGAATAAGTCGTTATTTAACAATTCAATTTTGTTGCGCCATTTACAAGATTGCTGAATCTAATTGTAAACATACTGGTATTTCAATTAAATCATTAAGAGCAATCCATGCAGTCCTCGAACTCATTAGTATCCTTTAAAAGGTTTTCAAGATATCTCATTGCCATTAAACGGCACTGACACAAAATTAGACACAGTCGCAAAATTAGAAATTGCTAACTGGCGCAAATTATTCCAAATGACTACACGAAAAAAATAATTTTTGTTCTCATTTGTGTTAAGAAAAGAGAACATAAATATAGTAGTAGTTATATTTCAATATGCATATGTATATCTGCAGAAATAAAAGAAGAACAGTGTTGTGAAAGGTTTATTTGTTTCAGCACCGATTAAAACATTCGTCGAAATATACCGGCTATTGAATTTTATTTGCTCCAAACAACGGAAATTGTACATTAAACGGACTTTAACTAAAGTTAGTGCAAATGGAGTTTGTTCCAGGTCGAGCCAATTTTCCGCAAAAGAGTTAAAATATCAGCCAAGGATTAAAGCTCAGCAAAGGTAACACTGTTCAACACGGGTCTGATTTTGTAACCTTCAATATGCGTTTCTTATAGATTTTAATGTGCTGATTACGAATCTGCAATCCGTTTTTCTCCTTAACGTACCATTTTTGAAAAAATCAATTTTGAAAAAAATCGCAAGTTTTCAACTTTGGAAGTGTTTTGTACTTTTGCGATAATAGTTATCCAGTTGCGCTTGGTGCCAAATGATTCTTTGAAGTTTCACGAATAAAATGATATATGTTGTTATTAGACTATAAACATTTAAATGTGTTTAAATAATGATCAAAGTGAAAAGGACACCGAAAATACACCCATTTTGGCTGATATCTTTCAGTTTATTTAAAAAACTAAGGGTCCAGGAGAAAATCTAACTATGTCACGCGATAGAGCAGACGTTTCTGCAAAGGAAAGCATCAACGGAAGTTACAAAATCATTTTTGTATTCAATATACAAGCGAAATTGTTTGGTAAAACACGCGGCGGCAACAGTGACACTCAGCAGAAGTACTGCGCGTTTAGTGATTCCGCTACGCTGAGAGATAAGCGGGGAGCCACCGTCATAGAGCACCACTGTCGTCGCCACGTGTTTTGCTAAACTTTTTCGCTTTGATATTGAAAACGATAATGATTTTGTAACTTCCGTTGATGGTTTCCTTTGCAGAAAAGTCTGCTCTATCGCGTGGCATAGTTAGATTTTCTCCTGGACCCTTAGTTTTTGAAATAAACTGAAAGATATCAGCCAAAATGGGTGTATTTTCGGTCTCCCTTTCACTTTGATAATTATTAAAACACATTTAAATGTTTATAGTCTAATAACAACATATACCATTTTATTCGTGAAACTTCAAAGAATCATTTGGTACCAAGCGCAACTGAATAACTATTACCGCAAAAGTACAAAACACTTCCAAAGTTGAAAATTTGCGGTTTTTTTCAAAATTGATTTTTTCAAAAATGGTACGTTCTGGAGAAAAACGGATTGCAGATTCGTATTCAGCACATTAAAGTTTATAAGAAACGCATATTGAAGGTTACAAAATCAAAAAAAAGTTGAAATTTGTCGAACAGTGTAATTATAACACCGTTTTATTACTTACATACACTTGTAGCTTTCAAATCTTTTTCTTTAAAGAAACGGGACTTAAGCTAACAGAAGGAAAGAAATCATTGCTGCAAAGGAACTTTGTTTACCTGCAGAACGTAGCGGATCCCTTAGTAACTTTGTACTGACCGAAAACTCCATACTGCTGGAAAGTGCATGGAAGTACAGGGTGCTATATCCATCGCCAGTTGGTGCAAGTCCCATACCGAACAAACCATCGCTCCATTGGAACGATATCCCCGATACGTTGAACTCTCCTCCCTGTTCAAAGTTTTCATTTTGAGAATGATAAATACTTCGCTGGCAAAAATAACTCAATGTCTATTTTATGGGCAGTGAAACAAATATCAATCTAGACAATAACAGAAATTCGATGGATGCGAATTCCGTTTGATATTTACTCTGCATACTTATTAATTTATGTATACATAATTCTGAACTGGATGGCCGAGATGGCAAACACGTATGTTGGTTATAAAATTTGGAATCTGTCTATGGTTATCTATGTCTGGTGTTTTTGCGACTGAACTGATGAAAAGAAACATTACTATTTTTAAACGAATATTATTCGATAGTTAGAATAGTTAGCTCCTATTTCTCAATACTATTAAACATCCAAAGTTAATTGACATAGCTTAGTTAATCCAAAGTTATTACCATTTGATTAAATTAACTACAGCTGCACGGAACAAAAAGAAAATGACAAGAAAGATCTTTTCTCCAAAAACACATATTTTGCTACTCTTATGTATTTTCATAATTGTATTAACCGCAGTCGCAATAATAGAAGACGAAAGAAAACTTCGCAAATAGAAAAAAAAACGTATAAATATAATAAATAAGGAACAATAGTTAACATTTTAAATCTAAAAGTATTGCTGCTATAAAACACCAAATGGCAAAGAGCAAAATTATGCCAGGCTTACTTAGAAAGGCCTAACGTTCCGTCATTAAAGGCAGTTACAGTAACTATAAAATGACATAAATACTAACTTGAGGATCAGGATGGAAGAAATGATGTTTAACGATCCACGATTTGTCCGACTTCCATGAATAGACTACCAAACCTGGGCCACCCAAATCACCCAGATAGGCGTATGTATCTTCACAGGAATAGTCCTCCACGGCAATATTTGCGAAAAGAGAATCAGGCGTCTTTTGATCTTCAGGAATGACGAATTTCCTTAACAATCGATCGGTCGTTAAATCATAGATAAGCAATGCCGGTGGTGCTTGCTGTTCCGGACTATCCAGAATATCGGTAAATCCGGCATCAAGGACCCAGAGCCTTTCACAGCGATCAGCACGGATTCTGAACGTCGATATGATTTCTGGTACACCGTCAGCTTTGTATTGATGTGCCTCCCATGAAGGATAGGGTATCAAAGTAGGAGATTCCCGTGTATCTAGAACAGTAAGAATAAATGTTCGTTTCGAGCAGAGCTAAATAAAATGATATTTTATGTAAATAGTAAGCGTTATATTTTATTTAGAGCACTGCGTATAAGAAAATATTATAGAACAGTTTGCACTAAATTTCTAACGCAGTATGTGTTTAGAAATAACATTTGATTTTAAAGCCTCTTAAAGTAGTGAGTCCTTATTTTAATATTGTAGGATTGGAAATACTGCGTGAATGTTGAGTACTTGAGAAGGTCGTGTGCATAGAGGGTACAGCGGCCCAAGGGTTCGGGTGGTCAGGACCGACCACCACCGAGGAGTGACTGCGGGGTGTGTCCTAAATGAGTGAGACCAAATGAGGAATAGAATGAGAGAGAAACTAAGAGTGAAAGCATATAAAGAATGAATGATGCGTGCAAGGGTCAGAGCTAAGGTAGAGTTAAGGGAGGATCGAAGTGAAGAGTATCGTGAGCTGAGAGTATTGTTGAAAGTATCGTGTGTGAGTCGTTGTTTGTTTTAGTAACGTCGTGTGTTGACGTATTATTATAATAAAGTTAGTGTTTTATTTAGAGTAAACTGAAGTCTTATTACACCACCTGTCTTCTATTCCAAACTACGTGAGGTTTACGAAAAATAACTTCTACAATATACTTTATTTATTTTAGTCCATTTTCAGTTTATTCGCAACGTGCAAAATGCTTTTTCTGTACATGGTAATATACAGGTGGTACGTAGGGTGTTAAAAAGTTAATACTTTTAACGAATATGGTTTGCCAAATAAAGGTTTTCAATTGTGCTAGACGAATTAAGGGTGGCTCTTATTTTCGACTTTTGAATTTTCTTCGCGGCACGCCCCAGAATAGTTCCAATCAATAAACAAATAATCCGTGCAAAATTTCAGCTCGATCGAATAACGGGTAAACGTGCCCCCGAAACCGTTTACCATTAAAATAATTAATTAATTAAGTGCACATAAAATCGTTTTTTTCGATTATCTTTTAAATGATTGATTAAATCAAAAAATGAATCGGACAAAACTTGTAGATTTACACCGAATGAATATTTTTTGTCTTACTACTTTTTTCGTGCGACAGCCGGTTTTTGAAAAAAATGGAAAAAAGTTTGAAAAATCTGCGGAGCAAAAAACTTTTTAAATCATGGATTTGTCAGAGAGGTTGTTTACGCAGTTTAGTGAACGTAGTAAAAAGATGAAAGTTTTGATTATACTTTTTTCAGATATCTCTCAGTGTCCTCCAGATACTTTACTAAAAGGAAAATTCTAAATTTTTTTCAAGGGCTGATTTCACCCCTTGAAACCGAATTGTAGCATATTTAGCAGATGGGCTCTGTCTTTTTTAGTAAGTGCTCATGTGTCATTTTACAGTGCCCCGTTCTGGCAAGAAAAGTTCGACAACCTGAAAATTCAATAAAATTTGAAACTTTACACAAATGTAGTTTATATTGTGCTAACAACGGAACAATTTTTGTTTCCTGTTGAAATACGGTCCTAGGGGTCAAGACACCCCTCCGAAGAAATCTTGACTTTTCATATTAACATGAATATTTAAGTAACTGTATAAGATGAAGAACAAACGTTAAATTAAAAGCTGTACTGTTCTATAATAATTTCTGTAATAAAAATAAAACTTCAAGAAACGATGGATGGTGAGGCAAATTCGGAAAAGAAAATATTTTTTTTTAATTTTTCACATCCACGTTGTAGGCCGCAAAGAGCAGTGCCACTTTTAATTTAACTTTTTCCCTGCACCTTATATAATTACTTAAATATTCACGATAAGATGAAAGTTCAAGATTTTAAGAGGGGTGTTTTCACCCCCAGTATCGTTTTTCAGCAGGAAAAGAAAATTGTACCATCGTTAGCATAACATAAAGTATACTTGTGCAAAGTTTCAAATTTTGTTGAATTTTCGAGTCGCCCAACTTCCCTTGTGAGTCTTCTAATGATTAGAAATTGATGATTAGGGGGCAGGGGAAGGCAGGATAGGGCCGAATCACAGATCTCAGATCCCTGTGAATTATAAAACTCTAACTCGATTCGGCAACACGCATACTATAGAAAAAACATAGATCAGCGCTTCATCCCTGAACATCGGCGAGTGGCAGCCAATAACTGCAGCCACAGCTTTCGAGCACGTACTAATTTTTGTATTTTTTTATCCGGTATAGTCCGGTATACTCCATATTCCTCTTGTAACAACGGCCGGAGCTGGATTTTAGAAATGGGACACTCTTTTCTACTGCTCTAATGCTTTAATGCTGAACGTGTTTCCACACCTCCACGCCTCTAAGGCTTTCCAAATAAAATGAAAAACTTTTTAACGAAGTGTCGATACTTCCATAAGCGACAGGGTAGTCCTTATTCTGTTCCATTCATCTCTTCCGAGATGGCAACATCTTGATGCGGGATTCGTGCCTTGATTTCGTTTGCAGGAAGGGATGTTACCTCTTTGGCAGCTGCGACTGCTTTTCCATCGCCTGCTACCCCGCTATGCATTTTCATTGCATTGCTACTGCATTTTTTTAATTCCGTTTTATAAGTAAAAAATTTAACCCCTTCGAATAATTCGAAGATACAGAATGGTAATATGTATATTTCGTTCAATGCATTTCCTTCGTATAGTCTACGGACGATTCATAAATTCAGGCACAGCGGAGGGCAAAATAAATTTTAGAAAGTACGGGACACGAAAACGCGTTGTAATTTTACAAAAAGAAACTATAAAATATATACTTCGTGTAGGATGAGGGGATATTCGAAAAGAGATGTGCATTGACAGCGCGATATCAAATTTCGAGTTAGTAATACTTAAATATGTAGACACACAAATGTCAATTCGATACTTTCTTCTGACAGAAACTGTACTTAAATGTTACTTGAGCTATTTCAAACCTGTTCCAAATAATTCAGTGTTATGCTACCGCAGCTAGTTTACCGAATACATACGCCAATTACATAAGAAGCTAGTTACTAGAAATCTTTTGGAAAGGTGAAATCTTTATAACTGCTGGACCTTACAGAAATGTAAACTTGAAAGCAAAGCAGATAATTATTATATCAGTACAATTATGTCTTTATACAAGTTGACAGGGAAAAGTAGAATTACTCAATGCTGTAAAAATACACTAAGCATGTGAATGTATTTTTAAACATCAATACAGAGTGTTTATCTTATCAGCAGTAAATTATTATTACTGTTCAATTAGTCACCGCTCATACTTACTTTACGAGCGCCATTCTTGGCGTTCTCAATTATTATCTTTAAGGACACTCATGTTTGAACAAATTAATAGTGTACATAACGGCTTATGTTTTGTTGCAAAATATTGGTAGTCTTAACTTGTATAGCGAGTCGCAGCAATCAAGGATAATATAAAAATACAATTGGAAGTCACGGAACCAATCGGGCATTTAAAGTCAATTCTGTAAAGTGGAAGCAGAGACTATGGATACTTTCTAGCTATTCGGTACTTGCTACCGTGAAATGTATTAAAATATTATACATTCATTAAATCTTGCCGTGAGAAACATAAAAGAGTGTATAACAAAAATCAAATTTTGTATTATTAAAGTTATTATTGTTACTAAAACAATATTGCATCCATTTAATTCATTCAACAAGTATAATATAATTGTTCTCACAATCTACAACGTAAAACAGATATCTTATAATTTTTCAAAATCATTAATTATATTTTCAGAAGCAGCTTATAAACTTGTTAACCCCTGTACGGAATTTATAAATGTAACACAGTTCCGGAATTTTTGATCAAACCGATACAATTCCATAAATAAACAGAAAATCGAGCATAAAATTAAGAAAAGGTACCGTCTATTTTGACTACTGGTCATATTTTTGTACCACCTGTATATCATTATTTACAGAAATAATATTTTGGACGTAACGAAAAATACTAGAAGTAAATTAAAATAAACAGAATATTTAAATTTCCTTCAACACAATTCCAAGATAAATTATTGTTTCCTTCGCATAGAACAATTTGAATGGAGTATTTAATAAATGGGAAAAGAGCATTCTTCTTTCGATTCTAGGTCAGATAGACCCAATTTTGTGTATAAAAATTAAATACGACTGATTATATTATGGTTTAATCCTTTTTAGGTGTCCTATATCGAACATTATGAACTCGATTTCGAATTTCTTATTAGCTTTTAGCATACTGTGAATCAGTTAAACAGAGTTTTGCAGTATGAAAATAATTTTGTAATTATTGTTAGTAACTGAATTGCTGTGTGATAATATTCAGCTCCGTATGTTATTTATTCACACGGTATGATTGCTTTAGGTGAATGAATCTGACCTCCGTCATTGCCATTCTTTTCTCATCTCAGATATCGAGAATACGGTGATGTGCACACGTCGCTGCACAAACCTCTCATTATGAAATATGCCACACTACAGCCGAAAAGCATTTGGTGTTTCCTTTTACACGATTTTAAAACAAAGGCTAAAAATTTTCTGGAGCAGTGCCCTCACTAATTTGAGCTACGAGCCGCCACTGCTTGTTACGCTACGGCCTATTCGCATTTTATAATACGCGTCGAAATATTTATTAGTTATTGTTTCATGCTTTCCGATCATTCCGAAATTAATCAAATATTAAAGAAAATTAGGTGGCAATATTCCATACTTGTTTATAATTATATTTAAGTAGTATCGCAAAAACAAAATATTTGGTTGCTGCATATGTAATGACTGATTTCTACAAATCCTTCAAATTTTTAAACGCTTTCAGTGATTTTGTTGTGCCGCAAATTTTCCTTAGCATCAAACGTATTCCGAGCCACTGAATTAGCCTAATACATTTACAAGGATCGTCACCCTTGTCGACACGCTGATTTGTATGAAAGCTTTGCACGTAGCCAAAGAATTAAAAAAATTTAGGCGAGCATTTTTTTATCTGCTAAAAATTTCTGTTTACCAACTAAAATTGTTCTCCAAACTTGTGGTTTTTAAACTACTGATACGAATATTTCGGGAACTTTTCGGGAAAATTAGTAGAACTTTGCAGACAGCGCCTTTATATGCGAGCATGAGATTTTTATAATCATTTTTATACTGCGCGATAGGTTTTCACGAAACCTTCTCAATGAAAAGAACAGCAACCTTGTAATTGGGGCAGTACACTACAGAATGTAGAATAACTTTTAATAGTTATTTGGATACGTGTCACGTTTTTTGTTTACTAAAACTGTTAACGATTAACAATAAATTGCACTAAAAAAATGAATGTGCAATTGTACAGATTAATGCAATAGTACAGACACATATACAGGGTGGCCCGTCTAAAGCGACGCACGATTTTTCACCCACTTGCAGGCATCTGACAAAACAAAGTTTAGTACAAAAGTTGCAGGGTATAGAGTGTACAATAAATATCAGTAAACAAAATTTCGAAAACAATTTATTTTCATGGCGAAATCAAGGTTACCTTGGGTAAAACAAATAGGAACACATATTTTTTGACCATACTGTAGAGGCCATGAGACGAATTTCAAAGCACATATTAAATGATATTTTTACTAACATGTTACTCGATTTACAGTAGTGGAAATTGGAAATATTTAGCTTTTCGTCGTATTTGACTTTAAGACAGTGTAAACATTGTTTGACACCCGAGAGATTACTGAATGATTTATGGGGACATTTACGGTCCGTTCTATTTCAATCAGCAATTAATAATATTGAAGAATTGCAAGGAAGAAGCAGCTCAACATGCAGACCTGTGGATCCAACAAGTCCAATTGCAGCAACACATTCAAACTTCTGTAAACGAGCAGAATATTGCGTCGCGGAAGGCGGAATGTATTTCGAACATGCAATTAAATAAAATGCTTTTTCTTGTGTTCTAGTCACATGTTTACATTCAGTAATCTCTTGGGTGTCAAATAATGTTTACATTGTCTTAAAGTCAAATACGACGAAAAGCTAAATATTTCACATTTCCACTACTAGAATAAATCGAGTAATATGTTAGTAAAAATAGCATGTAATATGTGTTTTGAATTCTTCTCGATTATTCGTCTCCTCTACAATATTGTGAAAACATAAATACGTGTTACTATTTGTTTTTCCTAAGGTGACCTTGATTTCGCCATGAAAATAAACTGTTTTCGAAATCTTGTTTACTGATATTTATTGTACACTCTATACCCTGCAACTTTTGTTCTAAACTGTTTTTTGTCAGATGGCTGCAAGTGGACGAAAAATCGTGCGTCGCGTTAGGCGGAACACCTTGTACATCACAAATTCTTGCTGGCGTATGATCCATACTATTCTGATTGAAAATATCTCAACAAACTATCACGTTAGGCGGAACACCCTGTATACACATACATTCTACGGTGAATGATAAAATTATTCTGAAGAGATAGACAAGTTACATATTTTATGTTTTCTCCTTTCTTTTGTTCACACAATTAGTTATATTTTAATATGTCCACACGAGTGTCTTATTTAATCAATGTACTATTCGTAATAATAATACGATTATACGATTACGATTATTCGTAAGTGTCACTCGATATTTCCGATTCGTGTGTTTGTTCTTTTCTTTTATTATTATTTACTTCAATAATGTCAATAATAGTGTGTGTACATATTACGGTAGTTCGGCTATGCAGTGGCTGCCACAAGTTTCCGGCCAAACAGTAATTTGAATACATCCCTTAAATAAAAATTAATAAGTTTTACTTTTAAACTACTTAAGCTCACGTAAACTTTTAATTATGAATAACAAAAATCATAACAAGTGGTGCTTTATAATCCAACGTACAAACTATACTTACGCAATGATTTATTTTAAAGAACCTTTAATATGAGCAATATAACCAAATTATATTTTATAATTATATTCGGCAGCCACTGTAGATATACTAGTTTAAATTTTATATAATTCAGCGAATGCATTTAAAATCGCTGTCACATGTTGTTAAAAACTAACCAGGAGATTTTGTAATAAAAAAGCGTATCATCACAAGTATATTTCTTTTCTATTCTCGATCAAACTTCAAGTGAGTGGTAACTTCAAATCATTTATACTAATTTATAGTAATTTCATTTCATTAATTTCATTTTATCACTCACCGTACGTTCTAAAAGAGAAACGAACGTAGCACAGAAGTCGTATCTGTATCGTATAAAAATAGCGATGTGTATCGAAGACCATAAATAATAGGAAGGCCACTGCAAGGCCAGAACTTCGATAGCATTGTCGTTAATTCCTGATGACTCGCTAATGCTCTTATCTAGCGAGAATCTTATAGCAGCCAGTAAATATCTAGTAATCACTAGAGGTTTCAAACGATCTTCATTGAAACAAGAGGCTCGTCCACAGTGTGGAGCATCGTTTATGCAAATTATCATTTACAAATCGAGAAACTCGTTTCTACGCTAGTTTTTTATCAGCACGACCTTCATCGTAGAAATATTGGGTCATCCCATTAATTAATGCAGTTTCTCTGAGAGCTGACTTTAAAACGATGAACTTATCTGGTCGGTGTGCATACTGTTTTAAATAGAAACCTTCAGACAATGTTGTATCAAAAGTTTACAAGTGTAAAAAAAAGATATTGCAAAACCTTAAACGCAGCAGTCAACTTCAACCAACTTCGTTTATTCACAGTGAGGCTACCTTCCGGGACTGACTGTAGTCGCTTATTTTCATATAATATACGTTCCAAAAAACCCCATTACTTATTGGAAGTCTCAGCATTAATACAAGGGTTGATAAACGAAGTACAGTATTGTCTCGATAGTTGCGAAAAAGTGCTGCACGATAGTTGCAAAGAGTTTATCCCCACTCCTGGGGGGTATACCCCTAGAGGCGTCAAGAAGCTCGCTTGCCGATCAGTGTAACGCGATCCGGGGTCGGGTATATCGGTGAGGTAATACTAATTCAACGATGAAACTTTGCCATTTCTCATCCTTTTCTTATGAAATTTTTACACAGCATAGCTGACATTTTTCTGATTGAAATGACACCAAACACGATATAATTTGGACTATATTTACTGGCTTAATTAACGTTAATAAGTTTCGACCGCAGAAAAGGATAGGTAGTGAAAAGAAAAGAGAAGCTGCGATCGTCTTTTGGCTTGGCTGCTCGGCCGCTTATCTTTACTCGCTGTCCTTTTCTACGTTCGACGCTGTCGGCAAATTTCAAACAACGTAGGAACTACACGCTAGTTGCAAACGTTCAGTCCCGAGGCTTTCGCAACTATCGAGACAATACTGTAGTTGGCAGTATTTGTTTATTCGCAAATATGCATGAAAGCAAACTGCAGGCCACAAACTTTTTAACTAAACACCTAACAATAGATTCTTCGGCCTGCGCAAATTTGTTAGCAGATAGGAAAGTGATATCAAAGGTGAAATTTACGCCTGAACGTTTTCTTTTTCTGTGGAGAAAAAGGAGAGAAGAAGGACGCAAAGGGAAATCACCGTTCTCCAGGTTATGCAATTCATTACTTACCGTTCAGGTAAAAATAATTTAAACTCGCAACAACTCCACGCCTCCACCTCGGCACAGTTACGAAGATCCTGGAGCTCGTGATCTCGAGGCCAAGGGGAAGATTATCCTCCTGCTGGTATCCTGGGAAAAGAAGCTTGGTCTCGTTGCTCGGCCACTCGTACTCGAGCTGCTTCCATTGGTAGGCCACGCGAAGTTTGTCCTCGCCAACGACGGCTGTCCAAAGGTAGCATTGCAACAATGCGTTGAAAACAAGAAGAATCAACCTGCTATCCATTTTTTTACTCATTCGTCGAATTGTTGTGGCCCCTGATGCGTTTCCCCTGCAAATTAACATTGCAAATAAATGAATCGACGGTACGAGTGAATGGTGGTAATCTGAATTGCAGATGGTCGTTAAATGTCAAGTGGAATAAAGGTGCGCATGTTCACGACTTGTGCATTCGAGTTCCATTCTTGTTCAATAATAACAATTTAATCGCGTAACATTATTTATTTTTGCATGGTCAGGTTTAATAATGAGATTAGTATTCGGTACGCATATAACGAAAAGTAAATTGATCAACTTGAAACAAAGTTTACAAACTCAGGAATCATGTTTATTAGATTTCGTTTAAAATATACATATATAGAATGAAATATTGTGAAATGATTTTTAAATGCGTGGCTAATACTGTCACATTTATTAGAAATTCAATAATTATTCAGTCACCGTGGCCGTTGGAATACATTATTTGTTATTCAGTAGCAGCATAAAGATGTACGCAACTCATGATGATAAATAGAATTACGAAGAGAAATTATTCTATTTATAACAAGCTAACTAATTATAATATACACGTGCCGACAGGCGCAAATCAATTAGACGTAATTCAGTAAATATTCATTAACTGACGAAACTAGATTAATATTACTAATACTATAAGAAAGATATGACTTACTAGATTACACAGTGATACAGATTATTTAAAATATAAAATCTAGTGGTAATATGTATTCTGTATTCAGTAACAGAAACAGGCAACTTTCAACTGCCCTGTTTCTTCATTTTTGTAGGCGAGTGTATAGTTTGGTAACGAAATGCAGAAAATTTTACAAAGTGGAATTAGTCACTTTAGCTTCTTAGCGAATCAATTTTAATTTAAGAATCACTCCTTCTATATGTGTCTGTTCATTAGAAGCACAGATCTTGTTTTATAAAATGATTATTATCCTTCATTTATTTAAAACTGGTGCATATGCGAACAAAAAATTAAATACGCGGCAACTAAAATGTATAATCTTAAATTAAATTCCTGATCGACATCTGTTACGGTAAATGTGATTAATCCGGTGATTGTGTATAATTGCCAGTTATTATACATGTATAATCACCACTAAGTTTGGTAAATGTGGAGCAGCAGTCCCTTTAATCCAGACAGATATTTTAAGCAGGTAGGAACAAGTAAGAAAATATAGAATGAGTGCTAAAGAAGGTTTAGAATCGCAGGCAAAGAAAATGTTGAAAGTTTTAAATCTTAAATTTCCTTCTGGTAAAGCTGGTGACACAGTGAAATTACGAGTACCGGACGTTGACAGGGCAAGAAGTGATGCACACAATTTATTAGCGGCTATATTAGAAGTTCAAAATGAAGAGTTTTATCAGTTAGGAACAAAACAATAACCACTGCAGTCGATGCGACTGTAAACACTAACGGAAAAAAAAGAAAGACTTTCACACTCGTATACCAGAACTTGTATGTACAGCCATTACGAGTTGGGAATTATATAAACTCGCCGGTTAATTTGATAAATATTCAAAAATTTGTCACATTCACCAAACTTAGTGGTGATTATATATAATAACCGGCAATTATACATAATCACCGGATTAATCACATTTACCGTAACATATCCGCGAGCTCCAAGAGTACCATGTAATCGTTACTTCGCATACAAATTCTAACAATCAATGTACATTTTGAAGTATCGTAGCCAGTACGTAGTTAACGAAACAGTTCTTTGATTTCCAGATTAATATTAGCACATTCAATGCGGAAGACGTGAATGTACGCGTCATCAGAAATTCCTGTTTTCTTACGGATGACGCTTATGTCTGCGTCATGTGTCCTCTTGCCAGGTATGTGCTCCTAAAAGAAGAGTTCTCCAGATATCCGGTCTTTGCTTTACACATATACGCGTTTACTATACATATACGAGGGTTTATATTAATTTTGGATTCCGTTCATTTGTTTGTCGTTTTACAGGTGTTTTATGCGCATATGCAGATAAGTGGTAGGTACTCTTTATGTTCTGCACTATTCTTAACCACTTACACATAGGCATCCATGGCGCAGTCCTTTGAGTGACTTGACGTTAAGAAAAGAAATTATAACTTTTGATCTAGTTATTTCCTTCCTATGTACCTTAATACTTTTTGTGAAGAGAAAGCAAAGACGAATCGATTGGTGCAAAGAAAAATATACGGTTTCATTAAAAAAGATAAAGGTGATCGCAGTTTCGTATTGAATAAAAAGTATTTTATTTGTTGTCAATTGAAGGCTCGCTAACTTTCGTTTTACCAAACTATTTCCCTTGCGTATTGAATACAAAAATGATTTTGTAACTTCCGTCGATGCTTTCTTAGCAGAAAGGTCTGCTCTCTCGCGTGGCATTTTCTCCTGGACCCTTAGTTTTTGAAATAAATTGAAAAATATCAGCCAAGATGGGTGCATTTTCGGTATCTTCTCACTTTGATCATTATTCAAACATATTTAAATGTTTATGATCTAATAACTACTTGTGTCATTTTATTCGAGAAACTCCACAGAATCATTCCCTACTAATTGTAAGAGCGATTGAATAACTATTACCGTAAAAATACAAAACGGTTCCAAAGTTGAAAATTTGCAATTTTATTTTTTATGTTTTTTTAAAAAAAAATGTACGTTCTGGAGAAAAACAATTTACAGATTCGTATTCAGAACGTTAAAATCTATAAGAAAAGCCTATTGAAGGTTACAAAACCAGATAGGTGCTGAACAGTGTCATTGGACGAAAAATGATGTATGTTAAGTTATTGCCGATAATAGAATAATAATTTAACAAGTAAGCGACATCACAGACCTGAACACAACTCACGCAAAAAGTACAAAAACTTAAAGACGAAATCAAGAGGAAATTGAAGATTTCCAAAATTGCATAAATTGTGTTTCGTGAAGTGTTGTAAAGAAATATAAAATACATTGAGTATTGCTTTTTCAATTTGAAGCATTTGAAATTATGTCGAATGAACTTGGGCTCTTTCTAATTTTATAACAAATCCAGTTGTTAATTTCGAAAATGGCTTAAATCCATTTGTCGTAAGAAAACACATTCACTTAGTAATTGGTATAATTTTAATAGGAATTGTAAATTTAACTCTCTTAGATACACATAAGCAGT
This sequence comes from Nomada ferruginata, assembly GCA_963583965.1. Lineage (NCBI taxonomy): Eukaryota > Metazoa > Arthropoda > Insecta > Hymenoptera > Apidae > Nomada > Nomada ferruginata. The sequence goes on from OY757218.1 coordinate 6,826,775, forward strand.
GTGACACATTGGTATATTCTTAATTTTTCTGAAACCCAAACTCTTAAATATCTGAATTTAAATATAAATAAACTTAGGTCATTTTCAAAATAGACGGCTCATGTGTCTCTCTTATTAAACCAATATGGACATATGGAGCACAGCTTTGGGTATCTGTCGCCAACACACATATAAGACAAATCGAAGTTGCCCAAGCCCAAGTACTTAGAATGCAATATGCACCATGGTACATCCGCAACGACGACATTCGAAAATCGCCCGACGCCCCGTCAGTTAAACAAGATTCTCATAAAAAGAGAATAGACACCCATTTGAAGAACACGGGTTTGACCGCGCTAAGATGCTGCAAAACAGGACCAAGAAGACTAAAAAAAAAATTCAGTAGACGCAATCGCAAAAAATCATCAAACACCAGATAGCTCCGATGGGAAGCTAAATGGAAGCTGTGTGTGAGGGTGATTGTGTTTACAGACGAATCAAGGAGACGGTGAGAAGGCAAATAACTACAACCAGGTTCTAATGTCAATAACGACAAAATGTAACTAATAAAGGAGCTATAATAAATAAAACTAAACCCACTTCCCACCCTTTTTCAACGCAATGCCAAGAGTAATAGAAACATATGATCCCTGAGCCTCGTGCGCTTGTACTGCGTAATTTAATTTACCGTGGTTCGCCAGATCCTGACGTTGGAGGTGGACACGCGGAGAAAGTTGTGGAACCGTTGCCCGCAGATTTTTTGGAAATGGGATATCCAGTTTTTCTTGATAATTATTGTATAATACAAGCGTACCATTAGTGTGGGAGCTCTTGCATAGCAAAACCTATTCAACCGACACACTGCAATCTTATAGGAGAATTAATTCGACCGATGTTCTGCATAGAAAAGTTGAAACTGATGTAGAAGCACGTGCACGTTTGAAGGTATGTGCGTTCTAAAGTGGCATGGCAAACGAAATATAATAATCTTTTTGAGTATAAGTCAGACATCGTAAATGTAAAAGAGACGGAGGGTCGGGGAGTCAAAATGTCAGAGATGTTGGATAAGTATAGTAACTGTATGGGTGGAATTTTTATTAAACTTTTTTCGTTACTTTTATGGTATCTAGCCACTCCTAAAGAGGGCCCGCATGTAATTATACACCCTGTATAATGTGTATAGTATTCGTTAATAATTTCGTAAATGAGAACACTTTTTTATTGCCCTTGTAATATTTCCAAGCGTAGAAATTATGTATGAATTGGCGAATAAATAAAACTTTAAAGTAAAATATTAACTTCAATATGGAACTGCTTTTCAGTTGTTATTGTCGATCCTTAACTAACAGCCTAATGTATAGGTACATGTACATACATATAAAGGGGCGAGCAGAAATCGAAAGAAAATGTGGAAGATTCATGGACGACCAACTTTTTTCTGAAACCTTTCGAAATATTAAAAATAGCACAAACAGATATATAAAAAAAAAAGATCACCACCACTAGAAATCCCTTTCGATTTTTGCGCCGCATTGAATGTGTTAGAGTAGAAAATTTCCTTTACATAAAAATCTTAACTAGAAAATTAATCAGCTTCATGTTTAAGCTTGCAAGAATAGAATTAAAAAAATGCTGTGAATGGTTCGAGTTGGAATTTCTGAATGGTAAAGAGTATTAAATATTTGTGGAGAATATTAAATATAAAGTAACGTTTCTACTAATTTTGCTTCTATAATATTTTGATCATTGACATTTATCCCTTCTTTTCTTAAAACGTTCCATGGCTTAATTCGAAATTCCTTCTACAAATATTGCCCGGCACTTTAAATATGCTTTTCATTGTTTAAAAAGTTTCAAGTACTAAACAATTGACTTTCCTCTACTACACTAACATAAATCATGTATTCGTAAACACACGCAGCAATAAAAATATAATAACTTTATTAATTCACATTACGCGACCAAAATTTGTTAAAACTGGCAAGTGTCCTATGATTTTTGAGCGCATGTGTTTATGTACAACTTTTCTTTAGAAAAGCTTCCACTGTTAATTTGTTAATCAAGAATTGGCAATTGATCATTTCTTTCGCATTATACTGTATTACACTTTGAACTTTGTTTCTTTGATATAATTAACGTAAGAACAGTAATGTAATGTATAGAAGCTTTCAGATCTACATTGAACGAGATCATACACCGTACACCCTACCGAAGTCAAGTCAATGTATGTAATTAAAATTCTAAATTGTAATTATGTCGCATATTATGTAAAGTAAAAAAGCTACAGTGCGTAGTTCTTATGTTATTACATCAGATGTTCGAAAGGTAAAATAGCGAAATTAAGGAAAACCACTTCAATGAACAATGCGAACAAAAATATTGTTTGCTTTTAGCACCGCAACTGAATCTCTTTGAAAACAATAAAAGGCAACCTATGCATGTCCCAGACGTAAATTTCCGATTGTCTCAAATATATTGCTATTTATTATTAATACGAATTATGTAAAATGTACAAATATATAAATTTAAGTTATCTTGTAAACTTATAAGTTAATATAAGTTATCCACGGATGTTTCATATCAGATTGCTAAGCATAATAATTATGCAAGCAATTGTTGAAATCCAATTTCGACAAAGAAAACAACGATACGTTTTACAAAATCCAATTTTCCACTAAAACAAAACGTCATAGAGAAATTCCGGCTTCATATATGGTTCCAGCGAATAAAAATGAATGAAGTATACCTGCCATCGTTATACATATATACATACGTATGTCTAGTGAGGGCGAAAGTTAATACTTGAAGTGAAGGTAGCTACTGACGCAGAAATAGATCCGTATATAGGTAAACGGCCTTGTATTTCACGATTTCGTGCACCAAAAAGATTTCGATAGATAACAGACGATATTTCATCTATCAAGAAGTTTATCTTGAAAACAATTATGCTTCGCACAGCCGCTGCATAACTACTACAGGCGACTTACAATGAGTACTCACTATTTCGTTTACATGTTTCACTGCAACATCCAAAACGCGTGTGTTGCAGAAATTTTATAATCTAATTCTGTCCTGAACAGAACTATACATCCACTTTATCGTGAATGAATAATAACTTCATTAATAACAGAGTAAAGGATGAATAAATACTAGGAACCTTTTCCTCTTTCATCGCACAGCCATCTTCCATTCTTTGCCCGCGTATTCATGCCAATGGAACGCAGATCCGCTAATAATTAATCATTCGTTCTCACGCAAATACATTCGTTCGACTATTTATTTGCACAGGCAATTCACATTGCAACTACGTTTCCCTCTAATCTGAAATAACAGTATTTATAACTCACAATAGCAGAGGATCTCTCGGATACTAAATATTGCTTGCGAATATTGGATTTAATGACACTGTAACTATTCCAAGATAGCGCAGCTCTTATGTTGATATTAATAATTGGAAAACTGTGAAACAATGTTTGTAATATTATTATCAGTCTATAAATATATCTGCTGAGGTATTATGCAGTTAATGTTTTTAAGCCATTTTCTTTGATACAGGCAGAACGTTGCTTCTTAAAAATATCAGTGCGATAATTTAAGAAGATAGAAGAAGACTTTGTAATAATATGTAAATATATAAAAAAAATGTGTTAAATTGTAGTAAAGCGGTATTTGAGTCTGCATAACTTCTATTAATCCAAATTTGTTTATCTGCATCCTTTGCGGAGATATGAATGTTAACTTTTGTTTTCTGAATGCAACTGCAATATTTCTTAAGTATTTTCACTGTGTTTATTTACAAATCGTTGATATTTCATGCGTCATTTGTTCTTCCTTTTCCAATCTAATTATAATCGTTGTATTTGCAAGGATTTCTACGAATAAAAAGTATTAACAAAAGATTACAGTTCCATTTGTAAAACAAAGGTTAACATTCATATCTCGAAAAAAAAAGTCGATAACTAAATCTTGATTAATAAAAGTCATGGAGACTCAAGTAAAGTTTACAGTATCATTTAACACAATCTTTCATAAAGTTTACGGACAGCCCTGAATTTAGTGGCGTCAGTTATGTAGGACATCCTGTATAATGAATCTGCTACACAGAGTGTACATTTACATTTAACCCTTATAGCGTTGTGTTTAGATTCTGTCTATAACTTTTCTACATTAATTTTTGGTCATCAAGAAAATGGAAGGAAAATTATATACTGAAATTTAAAACTTTTAAATGAAAAAGTTATACTAATCTAAAATCAATGATCGAATAAACCCCGAACGCAATAGGAGGTTTAAATGGAAATGTCAAAATAACCGATGGGTAATTGAAGCTATCCACAACTTGTCTTTTCAAACGTCTATGTCTTTTTTATTACTATAACGTATGCACAGCTAAAACGATTGCGGCAGATCAATTTCACAAGCTTTTTTTTGGCCATCGCTCAATGTCAATCCAGAAATGTATGTGTAGTGATATTTCTGAACCTATGTGCGTTAGTAATAGTGCGGAACGATATTATTGCGCATGGTGTACTCGAGCACGCCCCTCATATACATACGCCAGAGCGCTCGATTTCTCAGCGATTTCTCTACGATTTTACAATCTATCATGAATCGAAACGACATAGTACGGTATACGGTTAAACCCGTTTTAACCGGCGCGATCACCTTGTGAACAAGAAAGTATATTTCCATTGAGTTTAAGTAAGAAGTTTGAGATGGCCCTGAAATCTCCCCCATTACTCTCTGTGTTGGAAAATTGTGTTCACCGCAGGGTATTCCCCATTGCGTTTAATTTTTGTAGGAACAAATTTTTAGTAGTTTTTTCCTCGTGACAAAATATTCCACCGTTTTCGGTGAACCTGAGCATTCTGCAGGCATCACTTTTAACAGAGACTTAACATTATTCGACTAATCTATTCTGTGTGTCATTTGGAATTAGAAATTTCTTTTAAAATATATTGTCCAATTCCAAATCGCTGTATAACAGACTTATAGAGAATACAAAAGAAAATTAAGAATATTCGTAATAATCCAAATCTAATAAAGATATAATACTGAAGAACATTAGTATTCCGTCTAATTTTTATACGCGATGCAACTTCTTTTACGCAGTTCCTCACACCAACATTTAGTATGTATCTATAGAAAAGTAGAAATGACAAGTAATGTATTTTTAAGATATACTTCTTTCAGGAAAAAATAGTGTGATGTCAGAACCGACCGGAAATATGTTAAACGTTATAAGAATCGATATTATACATAAACATCTTTCGAAATTATTGCCTTCAAAGTTGCTGTGTTAATTTTCATATTTAAAAAAGTATTTTTTATCAGAACTCTGGGATCGACGTCAGTGTACCTAATAAGGGGACTCTTAATTGAATCTTATTTGCTTTCCTCGTTATAGTCTGCTTAATTAGCATTGCATACATGGAAATTGTTCCATGTACGAAGCAATTCTAATTATAAGATTTTAATAACCGACATGCTTTAACCACGTTAATGGTTGTGCAACAATTCTTAACAAAACATATTGTAAAAAGTTCATTAGTTCATTTATACTTTAGTAATACTTTCACTATCAAAGTTATAATTATGCTTGACCTAAACAAAAATGATCAAATGGGCGTTAACTATTCCTGAATTAATGCGAATTTAAATAGCTACTCTCTATTAATTAATGCCCTGCACTCATCCTTAACTCCAATTATCGCTACTTAACTGCTTAAGAATTGAGCAAGTGCATAAGAACCACCCACATGACTCCAATTATTCGTCTTACGTGTAACCTTATATGCTTAAATACTATTCGCCAAGGTAATTCAAGAGACATTACTATTCACATTTCGTTTGCACTGGAAAACGTCTTAATAAAACACAGTAAATGATTCAACTAATGCCACGTCATTGCAATCGAATCTGGACTGGAGTGAAAACGTACGCTTCACTACATGTCTACGCCATATCGTAGGTAGCAGGAAGACAAATCCTCGCTAACATGTTTGCCTTCGCATTTTGAAGGTCTTCTGAAACACCACTCTTGGAAAATGTAATTCATCGTACACTGTGACTCACATACGGGTAAGTATTCTATAAGTAAGTATTCTAATATGGTAATAGGAACAGATACTTAATTGTTGTTAAGATATATTTATTTTTCGCACCGTAAGTTAAGAACCAATTTAATTAAGATTTCGAAGTTGTTCAGTTAACATGAAAACTCTGACATGATAGATAAACGCGTTCCCTTTCGAATTTTGTAAGTGATACGACAAATTTGCGTTGTAACCAGAATGTTACGTGGTTGAAATTGTTCGATTCTGCCATCTGCTAAAATTATTACTATTAAAATTATTACACTTCAGCGATACAAATTTTTTGACGGGCCCATTTGCTATGGAAACTTTTCAGCTGTTAAATTTTTGTCCTCCCTCACCCTGCTATAAATGTTATTAACGCCACAAAACTCAATACGCTTATCAGTATTATAGTTGGAGTATAATTGTTCATCTACGTACGTAATTGTTCGCTAGCAGCGCTATTAAACTTTCCACACGACGCGCGAGAATATGTCAGCGATGAAGGAAATTGAAATTATGTAGAACAGATTGATTGTGCAAAAGAGTTCCTCTGAAACGAGGCATTCCAAACATGACCTAAATTGATGCAATATATGCACACAATGCTGCGTAATGGATTTTTTGTACGAAACGCATGTACAGTGAAGAACAAAAGTATTCGTAGAAGTACTCTTAATGAGAATATTAAAACAAAAGTCTTTCCATTGTCTGTGTATGTGGTTTATATCGATATTGTTACGAAGCACTAGGATTCCCCCATTGAAACCGAATAAAGGTTGCACAAACTCTATTTTATGTGCGTTATGCGAACAATTCTTCATCCTTCCAAATGTTTAAAGCCTATTCGAAGAATATGGGTTTCAAGTTTGGACTGTTCATGGCTAATGCATAGAAAACAATTCCCACTGTACCAACACTAACAATAAGTACATGGTAGCGTTCTCGACATTTCACTGCTTCTTCGCCATAATCTCCTCACTCCCAATTAAGCATGTGGTTACATTTATTATGGTGTATTCCGAAAGTGTATGCCAACAAGTCGTCGAGTGAAACAGAAAGTTGTCGAGTGGACAAAAAGAGAAATGCAAAAAACCATGATTTGCTGGCAAAGAGAAAAGGCAAAAGTGACGATAAAGTAACGAATTCATTTCGTGTTAAATTTCCATAAAAGTGAATATCTTCCGACCTATTCATGTAGTGAAAAAATGTTGTTATACGAATTGATGTACTCGAGGGGGCAAGTCTTCGCCTGTGCCCTTGATTGCACTTCGATTAACCTTAAATCATTGTAGTCGTATAATTCTGCTGACAAGTAAGGCAACCCGAAGATTCAGAAACGTGTGAAACTTTGCATACAAGTAAAGTATGTCATCCGTAATACAACTCTATTTTCCGTTCTCGCCATAATTCGGTTTTAAGTGGTGAAATCAGCCCTTGAAAAAGTTCAGAATGTTCTTTTTCGTGAAATGTCTCAAGAACGTTGAGAGATATTTAAAAGAAGTATAAACAAAACATGCCACGTATTTTTACGTTTACAAAAATGCGCAAAAATTTTGTTTGAAAATCCCCTTAAAACAAAAATGAAAAAAACCAAGGGTTATTTAAAAAATTTGTTTACGCAGTTTTGTAGACGCAATAAAGCGATACATGTTTCGTTTATACTTTTTTTAAATATCTCTCAGTGTTCTTGAGATATTTCACGAAGCAGACGATTCCGAATTTCTTTCAAGGGCTGATTTCACCCCCTAAAACCGAATTATGGCGCGAACGAAAAATAGGGTTGCATTGCGGATGACATACTTTACTTGCATGCAAAGTTTCATACGTTTCTTCATCTTCGGGTTGCCCAACCTTCCTTGTGATTATCACCTGGACTTACGCATATTGAAAAATATACCGTTACATTTGAAAAATCTTTAATGACCCTCAAGTATCCTTGACACCTTCGCCTATAAAAAGAATTAATTGCTTAAAAAAAATGTATCCCCTGAAGTACATCAACTTCGTATAATAACATGGTATCATATCATTAATATCTTACGTAGAAAATATCCACTTGTCACGCTTTACGTGCCTCGGCCTGTATGTATGTGTATGTAGATATATTTATGTATAGGATATGAACTATGTGAATGATATTATGTGCTAAGCTTATCAGATGACACGAAGCAAGCGAGGAATCCCATTTACCATATGTCGCACGCGAAAGTGAAAGAAACGACCGAAACTAGCGGTCTGTAATCTATTCCCGTACACTAATATACGAAAAGTAGCGAATTAAGCTATCCTGTATAAAAACTATTTAATTAAAGATAGTACGTTTCCTTGGCTGCTTATGAACAAGAGAAAGCTATTCGTTTTCTTTTAATTAATAATTGTGCTTATCTAGAATAGTGCCTATAAATATCAGAATATCATAGAATTGCATGTATGTGTGTATATATGTATGTATGGTGTAGAATTGTCCTTTCAAAATTATTTTGGGAATATTTAAATTCCAAGATTATGAAATTTGTTACCACTCTGTTTCGCTGTAAAATCCTAACTTACTAAACTTTCGATGCTTCAAATATATTCCTTTGTGGCTAACTTTGCAAGGAAAGAAACTTTATTAAAGCAGGAGTAATCACGCCTAGCATGCAGCAGTAACAATTGATCCGAACCGCTTCAAAGACAATTTCCAAGTCAAATAAAATTGGCAAAGCTTTATTATAAGCAGTGAGTCACAGCCATAATCGTACACCCTTTAAAACAGAATAACTTTTCTGAAATTGGACCAATGGACTTGGACTTTTGTAAGAAGTTAGCAGGATTAGTCTTCCTGATAATGTGTAAAAATTTGTTTTTAATATTGTTTACTTAGCAGGATTTAGACAAAAAAATAAAACAGTCACTTTTTCGAAATTTTTTATTTTAGCCCGTAATGAAAATTCAAAACATATGTTTTGTGGGACTGAGCTAGTTATACACATGCTGAAAATTTCAACGTATGTTTTAAATTTGTATTAAGGGCTAAAATAAAAAAGTTTGTAAAAATCACTTTTTAATTTTTTATATAATTCCTACTAATTGTAATTTTAAAAAAAATATTCATACGTCACCTGGAAAACTAATCCTTCTAACTTCTTAGAAGCGCCCAAGTCGTTTGGTCCAATTTCAGAAAAGTTATTCTGTTTTAAAGGTGAACGATTATAGCTGTGACTCACGTTATACTATACCATAACCTTTCTTCAAATTAAGCGTTGAACGTTCAGCAATTCTACATACATTTTTCTTTAGAGAGAGACTAATCCTTTATAAAGTTCATGCAGCATGAAAAAAGGTCACATTACACCTAAAGTGCAGCGAGAATCTCTCCGCGGAACCGTTACAATAGATTATTGTGTAAATCTGTGTGAGTGTGCTTCTCTAAATCGTTTTAGGCGCCGCGCCGCATTTTCGCAATGTGGCGAAGCGTAATTATAATTCGCTGTTATTGGAGTATGCCGGAATGAAAAATGATTTCATAATGAACATATCGAAAATTGTTACAACGCGAAGGAAAAGGATTAACTATATCCGCAGTTGTTTTTAGAAAACAGAATTAAAGTTAAATAATTATTTAACCAAGTTTTCAATCAATTAAATCCTTAAATAAAGTTTGTTAAGAGAACTTTCAACTTTTCGTTACGAACGCAAATTTTACATTAACCGATTTGCATCACAGTTCTCATTTGCATCACGGTAGTGTTGCAACACGATTCGAAAATTGAGAACATCCACCGTACAACACGCCACTCTGTGCTTAGCAATGATGAAGAGGAAAACAATTAATACATTTCGTACATATATTAATAAACAGATCTTATAAAGAGAAAATGGTATAGTTTTATTAATCTTTAGAATCTAACCATGTTTGATGCCCTAGAACATAGTTTCGTACAAAACGAATTCCCATAGCACGACATTTTTGTTTAACCTGACTACCGTGTTATACGGGGGAAACCTATACAATAATGAACTTACGACCGAGGATGCATTATTTATTTAATTATTTGTAATTTATTTTCCTCGTTGAAATGTTTGCCAGTCCCCATTAATACTAATGGATTGTAATGAAATATGAAAATACAAACGACAATGATTATTAATAAATACAAAATCGATTCTCCGCGGATTATTCCACGGTTGGTGATACGCTGCAAACAGTCCACACGGAAAACTCCGTTTCATGCTGCACATGAGTTAAGGTGAGTATTTAATTATTTGCGAAGCTTCTTTAAAAAATTGTATGCAAATGCGAATATGGTTATTTGTTTAATATGGCTATCTAATAATAACTAAATAACTGGCTATCTATGCTGTTAATATTGTAAACATTTTTTTTTTAGTACTTTTATTTGTTCAAACACGTTGAGTATGTTTAAACATATATGGAAATATATATCATACATTTGCTTCTACGATTTACTTTTCTTTGACTATCTAGAGAACTCGTTACATTTCTTCCGCAGGAAAGTCATTTTCATGCGACATAAAAAGTAGTATTCGAGAGCTTATACTTTTACTGCAATCATACTTTCTATCGAGTAGGCTAAACAAGCAGACTGTGTCAAAGTGGGTCAGCTATCTTAGTGAATATACGATAAGGTAAAACGCATCAGAATTGAATATGTTTCAAAGCAAAGTAGAATAAGTTCTAGTTAAATTTATTTAAATAAATTTCTATCGAATTGTAACCCTTAACTTAAATTTTTACTGCAACTAATAATGTTTCCTAACTATTAATAAGTAAACGCGAAGTGAAGACAACAAAATACTGCTACATTACAGTATTATAAAATATATTTTTGTTCTTGAATTATTAGCATTGGTCAAAGTTTGAAAACATTTAAATCTGTCACTCTAAGTTGTACTGCACAGCTGTACAGTGAATGTGTCAATATTGAATTCGAATTTTTAAAAAATAACGTCAAAATAAACTTGACTTAAAGATACAAAACATATAACACATGATATGTTACTATTTTAGTGTCCTCAAACAAGCGTTTATGAGCCATCGTGTATGCAACCATTATTTAATTCGAAGTAATTAAAACACCACTGCAAATGTTACATTCGCTATTTTTAAAATTGCCTTCAAACTAATTAACACCCATCATACAAATTATCATTAATCGTTTCTAAATTTTTAATTAATTAATTCATAACTCATAAAAATAAAAAGTAATTGCCGCTCGCATATGTGACAGCATAACAAATCTCACTAACGCATTTGCACTGGGCAAAATACTAACTGCAATTGGCTAATCTCCAATATCACTTCAATCGTGTAGATCCAAACATTCTAAGCCGTCTCTTCTCCTGAACGAGAAGAAATTTCTACAAATTTTCTTGCTGTTTAAACCAATTGCAACAGAATGTGCAGAAATCTCCTTCCGTGTGAAAGAAATAAAAATAACACGCATGAATCGTAACGTTTGCTGCCAAACAATTTGCTCGTGTAAATACCCACAGATCTAAGCAGGGATGGACGACGAACGCCTCGGCTGAATTATCATACAAAACAGTGCGGTATCCTTTCTTCAACAGTGGCGTTTGTGTTCCGCGAGCACGCTAACTGTTCACTTTATTCACTTCTTGACAATTTACCTGGCTCAGAGGGACCCGCGAGATATTCAGCCGCGCCAAGTACTATCGCGTTAGAAACACGCGACAAACTGAGAATTCGAAGAGAGGCGTTCTCCCGTGGTACCGTTTGGATACCGTTCAAGGCTTTGCGGGTACTGATCCGCTCGACAGACTTGCTAAAACACCGTGATTCGTCGTTCTCCGCTAACCCATGACGTTACGTGGTGGAATAGAACGATGAGGAAACCATAGTAATATAACCCGGAGTTATTTATTTGATCGCCGTAAGAAGAACGGGGGCCAGTTTCACGAATTAAATCGCGTGTGAAAGAAAGAAAAAAAATATGTGAAAGTAAGTTTCGTGAATGGGATAGTTTCCAAAAAGAGAGGCAAGATCTATAGTGCCCGAGGCTCGTCTTTAAACGGCCTCGAAGGCATTTCTAACGGCCGCAAAGCTCTGCGATTCGTTTCATTATACTTTTATCGGGGTTTGTTTGAACTTCCGTTCGTTAATGAGGAGGACCGTGAGTTTTCGTTGGGGAAAGGGGGGGAGGAGTCCACGGAGAACCGCAAAATCGGACTTCGAGTGTCGGTTGCCCGCCTGAATCAACCGCGGAAACCGCGAAACTGCAAAGTTCGTTGACCAACAACGTAATGTCGTATGTATGTACTTGTACAATAATAACGTTAGAACATATTTGACAGAATTGAACGTGTTTCATTCGATTTCTGTATAACAGACGTGTGTAGCATGGTACAATCTAAAGAAGCCTAATGAATACTTGCGTGTGTACGGTAAAGATGGCAGCTTTCTCTTTCGCTAATTATGACCATCGTCTATCTACGTTATATTAAACTTTTGCTGTCACAGCTGGCAAATTCATGGATGTGTCTCATTGTCAGCAGGCGCTTGAAATACAATTTGGTAGATGTGTCTACACGAATGCTTAAAACTAATTATCTATAATATTTGCTTATTTTGATTTACAAAGGAGGAACCTAGGTAAGCGATTCTATTTCGTTTACATCTGCATTTAGGTCCACTTAGTTAATTATTTAAGCTGTTTTACGACCCAATGTCTTTGAAGTAACACGTGCTGAAATTGTTCGACTTTCTTGTGATCTGGGTTAACATACTTGACACCCTTAAGGTGTTAAATGTACATTACAGTTAAGTCCTTGCTTAATTAAGTTATTACTTAAAATATTGCTTTGAATAGTAGCGTCAAGAATTCTAATTGATATTAGTAATTTAAATAAACGGTCGTGGCTAACAGAAGTGCAAATTTCTTCTGCTTTCCAAATTATGGAAATACCTTTAGACAAATTGTTGGTATCGTTCACTTTTCAAAGAAAATTGTGCAAACAGTTAAGAGCCACTTAATCGCCACTTTAATTCAAGAAAAATGTGAAAATATAACATGCTTCTTATTCATCTGTTGCGCGCAGTTACGCTTTAATTTCACGCTACGAAAAACACGATTTCAATATTATCCTAGTATTAGGTACTCTAAAACACATGTGTGTCAAGTTTCAAATAAAATATGTTCTTGTGGGAATACCTCAAAATTTTACAAATTATTATATACATATATACGCAGCAATGTTTAACATTAACTTAATTGGAAGAGATGTATAAGAACTTGCTCAAATAAAATACTATACAGTATTCTAACTTTCAAATATTAAAAATTAATATTCCAATTATTTTTATTGCTAAAAATAAATTACATAGAATTTGGCGCGGTATGATCAATTGTCGATGCACTTACTCGTTTTATGTTATTTGTGTTGCTAAAGCAATTTACATAATGTATCCTAAACAAGGGAAATAAAAACAAATTAAGGCGAAAAATCGTTATTTATTAAATCTGTCAACATATTTGTTAAAACAAACTCAACTTACTTCTGATGAAGCATTACCTGCCAATTAATAATACCATTGCACACATACTATCAGCCAAATCAATTGATTGAATGACATGAAAAATCATTTCAAATGAAAATTAATATTGCAATGACTAACAGTGACTGGTTTTATTTCGATATATTTGAACTTGGAGTAGCCATGGAACTGCCAACTCTTTCAAAAACTGCTGTTCTTCTCACAATACCTAGTGCCTAACTCCAAACTTTCAGCCGGTAGTGTTGTAATTAGATAAAAACCAATTATACAAGCGCGGAATAATCGTATTTGAACTGAGGTGAATTAATAAACCTGTAAAACCGCACCGCGACCATTAGCAACAATAAGAAAATATTACGAAAGTTAGTAGGAAATACGACATGAAAGTTTTCCCACGTGACACAAAGAAAAAAGCGGCAATATAAAATAGAATGCGAAGTGTGAAAGAAAACTTAATTGTAAACTGATTTATCATTAGGTTAGTTCACTTCCCTTTGACGTAAAATCCAAGTGAAAGTTGTTAGAACGAGTAGACCCTAGATTGTATGCAAAGCATCCTCGTAGACGATTGTTCTTCTCCGTGAGACTTCTCTGTTATTTATCCTTTGATCAAGCATCGATTATTGTACCCACGCTACGCGTTTTGCTGTCTAGTTATCTTATTTATCAATCACGCTTAGAAAATTCTACTATAGTGTTAACCATTTCACACATCTATGTATAATATTTGTAATTGTGCAACGACCATGGAAATAATCGAATATAAAGCGTACCATCAAACACGTGACATGATTTGAAGGAAAAGTAAGATGAATTTTCGTTTCTAAATTAACTTATGGCCCATGTGTCGTCGAAATATTTTTTTCTATGTCGAAACTAAAAATTATTCCAGTGTACTATAATACATTATATTACAATAAACTACTTTGATGCGCAGATATCAGAATGCAAGAATGAGTAATTGCATAAACTATATCTCTTCTTACACATATGTATGTAAGTACATATGTACAAAAATTGTTTGGCGTTGAATCCGGAAGTTAGATAGGTGCATTGAATTAAACATAAATATCGTTTACTTAAAAACTGCAATTCTTAATTATCTCTCACCTAGATGCACATTCAGTTCAATAATAATCATTAATAATATTGAAAAGATTATATATTTACATTCAGGGCAGGTACAATTTCGAAATGACTACGCACCTTTCCCTAAAACTCAAAATATCAAAGCTACACAACTATGATGAACTACGATGAATTTATTGTTACCAAAATAATGTAGCTGCGATACTTGACTGTGAAACTCTTGGCAAAAAACAAAAACACGGAATGTATCAAAAATGAGATAAACATAATTATAGCAAAGGCCGGTTAACCTATTTGCATCGCGAAGTGGAATATTCCGTGAGTATCGCCTGCTCTGTATCACCAATCGTGGAATAATCCAAGGATGACCGATTTTGTATTTATGAATAACTATTATCCTTTGTACTTCCATATTTTATTATAATCAGTTACTATTAACAGACAATTGCAAACTTTTCCGCCAGGAAACTAAAATGACGAATTACTTGATAAATTACATATCATCAGTCGTGTACAGTCTGGTGATATAGATCCATTATCAAATTCATTATTCTAGTTATAAGCGGCAGGACATACAATAAGAGCAGTGATGCAAGTGGGTTAAGAAACGAATGCCAGGGAAATATTTCCCTTCGTGCAATCGCTGAAACAATTCGTAACAGTGAATAGAATTTCGCTTGTTGGAAAATTCATCACTGTAGGCGCAACCGTGGCTTCTTCAGCATGCATTTTTATAGCCTTTTAAATCGTGCAGCCGCTCTCTAGTCCCGGTATTCGGTTCCTCTTAACAGGTCTGGCTAGGCATGGTGTTGGCCAGCCTGTTACGCGATTTCGAGGTCGATTGGATACTCTGTATTATGCTGGGTGCTTTCACTTTCGCAATCGCTTACATTGTATTGTAGATGGTTTTGCATGACAACGCGGAGTACACAGCTACGCCGTTACGCTGTTCTCTTTTAACCAGGCCCGTGAAAATAATTTTATGACACCATTACTATGGTTACACTCATTATAGTATCAGATTCATTAAACCGTAACTAGCTTTCTCGTAGCCAACGTGTGCGTATAATCATTAAACGGCTCTTTCATTAAATTCAATAATGAGTAGGTATCGTGATTTCTTTTCGCCATTACGCGCATCTATTGTGAAGTGTACATAGTTACTGAAGGGAAATTGTACACTTGGATTAAAGAAAAACGGCTCGAGGTCACTCATTGTCAGGCCATTCTTCTGCAAAATGTATAAACTGATTTCGCAAACTTTTGTAAATATACCCTAAAAATTCCATTGCATTATCTTTAAAATTGGCGACGCTATGCCAAATGTTGTATTAAATTGGTTTGGAGAACGATTCGAACAGGATATCGCACAATATATATGTATGTATTCCGTTTTTGGCCGTTGAAGTGAGCCGAAAACTAGCACTTTCTCAATTGCTCCATTTTATAGATGACGTTTTTCCGAATATTATACTAGGGTGTTTGATAATGTCCTGAAAAAATCAACAACAAACTATTTTTTTAGCAAAAATCGGTTTTATTTCTCAATGTATTCTCCATTTAGCTCGATACAACGATTCCAATGGTCTTTTAACTTTTCTATGCCTTTCAAATAATACGTCTTATCCAATCCTTCAAAATAGACACCAGTTTTCCATTTGACCTCTTCGTTCGACTCAAAACGCTTACCAGACAGTCATCCTTTGAAGTTTGGGAACAGGTAATAGTCGCTGGGGTCTAAATCTGGTGAGTACGGTGGTTGAGGAAGTAATTCGTATCGTAATTCATGCAATTTGGCCCGTGCGATGATCGATGTGGGGGGTGGTGCATTATCGTGATGAAAAAGCACCTTTTTCTCTTTCATATGGGGCCGTTTTTTCTGGATCGCCATCCAATCGACCCAACAATGCAGCATAATATGCTCCAGTAATCGTGCTTCCTTTCTCAAGGTAGTCGATGGAGATTATACCATGTGCATCCCAAAACACACTGGCCATAACCTGCACTTCCACCACGTTCTACCCACTGTTTTGACCCTTCATGTGAATCCGATGTGAAGTGGTGAATCCATGTTTCATCCATGGTCACCAAAATGTGGTATGAAGCTTCGTTTTTGAATTATTACCGAAAGACACTGGCCAATCAGGGCGCCCGTAAAGCGCGCGCTCAAGCACGTGACTCTCAATCGCGCTCGGTCGTAGACAAGGGTATCGAGGGAAGCGTACTGCAAATTCGTCTTAAATTAAGAATAATGTGGAATTATTCGTTTATTTGGTATTCATGAATTTTTCCCATAGTTAAAAGTCACCCTGTATGTATATTTCAGTATCTTATGCAAGAAGGATCTCATATGGCTATATTTAGGAGTAATTCTACTAATTCATTTATTACATAATTCATGTTAATTCAACAAAAGTGAAAAATATTTAATTTTTAAGTATTATAAAGTGTCAAAACAACTACGTCACGTATATAAGAAATATATAATTTTGCAATGTTTAGCGACGCTTTACTTGACATTACAATTTTATTATTGAGACCCCCCTCCTTGCTTTCTTGTCTCTAGTACATTTCTGATTGGAGAGAAAAGAAAACTGCAAGAACTGTGTCTATTATTTATAAAAATGTATATTCTTTTCTATTTAATTGGCTCAATTGACTCATATACAGTGGGCTATTCGAGTCCAAGTAGTCAAGTCAATTAATTATTATTTCCAATTTCTGCGGTAGTAATATTTATGTATTACGCTTGGAAAAAAATTAACCTGCTAGTCACTGTTGTACCACGAAACGTAATTTTCAATGCAAGACGTAACGTAACATTAATTATTAATATGTCAAAATATCGGGCTGTTTTCACCAAAATGGCGCATTGTCCCAATCAGCATAACAGGAACTAAAAGCTGACAAAACAGTTTCATTAAAATGCAAAGTAGTCGCGAGAACAATTTTCCTTGTTAGTTATTCGCTTATTGTTGGTGAAACTCTGTTTCAACGGAGGCACAGGAGACTAAGGCTACGTTTACGGTGGATGCGAATTCGTACGAACGGCGTTCTGATGAATACGTCTGAACTAATGCATTGAAACAGTTCAGACGTATTCATCAGAACGCCGTTCGTACGAATTCGCATCCACCGTAAACGTAGCCTAATTCAATACATGTATTATAATTGACATGTAAACAAAGCAATCGCATCACAATCTTCTTAAATAAAATATCTGCACACTCGCATTGATTTGGTTGTAGGTTTCCTTTACATTACCAATAAAACTGCTGTGTATTTTATAAAAAAATGTTTGACTAATCTCTTTAGTATAGTCGATATTCCCCGTACAATGTATTACATTCTACAAACGGAGTTGATTATTTTCCCTTCGAAAAATACCACACTGAAATCAACAGAATTTATAAAACTTATTTTTTTCTTTAATTTGTTTTGTTTAGAAATTTTATTATTATTTGACAATTTTTAAGATTTTAATAACAATAACCTTTTCAACATTGAATTGTTAAATTTATATCGAATAAAAATGTGAGCCTTCTTTGTTTTGCTTTACTTTTTTCCTAAAAATAATAGCAGCATTTGCCCTGCGTTCGATGTGTATACTCGTCATTGCTTAATTTTGATTGCGCATCCCGTGAGATTATTAAACCTAAATTCAGAGTTAACTGGTTAATTGACGTGAATTGTGTATAAATCTTTGAATTGCCATAAATGTTCTTCAAATTTATATATGTTATAAAAATTAACGACTATGCAGTCTTCTTCACCACATCATGTACAAAGGCCTAAATTACGCAGAACAGTAGGCCCTCAGAAGAGCATTAGCAATGCTTAGTAACATTTTGTTATATCTAATTATCTTTAAAAATGTTCAGTACTTACGTTTCACATGCCTCGCGCTATTTTCAAATCATTAATCAGATTCAACTTCGAATTAATGAAACTTGCAATTAATTTCCTGGAAAATATTCTAGTAAAAAGTCACTTCTTTGGCAAATATTCTCCGAGCGCCACACACTAGTTTAGCAATCATTGACGATTAAAAGAAACGTTCTTTTCTTTATGTGTTTCAAAAGTTTGAAAACTGGCAGTTTTGGAGACATACATTACATGTATTATACATACATGCATTCTATGAGCATTTAAAATACTAATACACAAATATTTTATCAGTAAATACAAACATCAGTTTTCATATACGCAAAGTAAACTGACAAATAAATTCAGACAACATATTTCAAAATCGAAGGCAACAGCAGGCGGAGCGTTACTTTAAAATCACGCGGGAATATTTGAGGTCATTAGAGGTCATAATTGCATAATAAAAAAGGAATGCGATAACGCGATCAACATCATCGACATTGACATATGAAATGCATGGTAACGAGAAGACCGGTTTACGAAAACGATCAAAATGAGCGATGATCTCGGTCGTGATATCGCATAGTCACGTCTTTACCAAACAACTGTCATTTATTGATTGTATTTTAACGAGATACAGCTGTACGTATCACCTTTCCTCTCTATTTTTTTTTTCTTCGACAATATTGTCCATTCTACTCAGGCGCAGTCGGCTGAAAACAATAATGCTGTAGAAGAGTAGAGGCTACTGCTAGTTTCTGTAAGCGGTTCGTGCAGGAATAAAGTGCAACCTAAAACTCGATTTTAATATTTGCGTCGTACAAATTTATAGCGGTAAACAAATTTCAAGGTAAACAAAGATATACAGGGTGTCTGGTCGAAACACGAACAGCCAAATATCTCGTTCGTGTCACATGATACGAGAAAATATTTCAGACACAATTTGAATGAACAATTTTTTTTGCAGTTCGTTGTCATACAAGTACACAGTGCTCTTAGTTCCATATTGTAACTGATGCCAACTTTTATGTGATCTAGGATTCAGCCAAGCTACGAGACAGCCTCACGCTATATATACCCAATTAATAAACAGTTTGTTTATGTTAATAAACGCCAAGAGTGACACTAATTAACCGTGTCTAACAACGAGATCCTATCGACGTGTGTCACTAATCCCATTATCACATTCTTGCCACCAAACGTATGTAAGAATATTTCTCATTTGCCTGCCCAGCTTTCCCTGACCATTCTTTCTAGGCATTAACAGTTTCCCCTTTGTCGACAAAAGAGACGTCTCTTTACCTTAAGAGTTGTTTCATTATTTTTTGCACAACTTTGTATGGATCCGTATGGCATGCACGATGGAAACAATACTTTTTCCCGGGCCAACTAGTTTCTGTATATTGTCCCTCTTTACCAGGCTTATATTAGCTCGCAACCATCTTGTATGCGTCAAATCTTGTAATTGAATTTTAAACCACTTCCCATAGTCCAATCTTGCTGAAATTTTGTATACGCACTTGCTGCCGATGACAATACTTGATGCCATACTCGGGGGGCCAAAAATGACAATAATAAACAAAACAATAAAAATGCCAAAGCTGTAACGGCGCTGCTCGTTGAGCGACACTGCTTTTTCCAAACAAACGCACATCGCTACGCCGCTGCCGATCAGTGTAATGAATCAGTGCT
The DNA here is from genome assembly GCA_963583965.1 of Nomada ferruginata. NCBI lineage: Eukaryota > Metazoa > Arthropoda > Insecta > Hymenoptera > Apidae > Nomada > Nomada ferruginata. Next base: position 6,846,998 of record OY757218.1, read on the forward strand.
CGGGTATATCGGTGAGCTAATACTAATTCAACGACGAAACTTTGCTATTTCTCATCCTCTCCTTATGAAACTTTTACATAGCATAGCTGACATTTTTCTGATTAAAATGACACCCAACACGATATAATTTGGATCATATTCAAATTATTTAATGCATTGTGAACAGTAAATATATTTGGACCATATATGGTCCAAATTATATCGTGTTTGGTGTTATTTTAATTATAAAATTATCTAATCATGACACAATATTGTCCCTGTTACAAAACATCTTGGTGAAGTGGTAATTACAATCGATTACAAGATATGTGAAGACTAAAAAGTACAAAATAAAATATATAAAAAAACTGTTTAAAAACCACGCTTATATTAAAATGCACTAAAAAGGAGAAAATAATATAATAATTTAATATGAATTTAAATAAAATCATGACATTAGTGACTATAAACAAAAGCGTGGTGTGCTAAACTATTGTATATTGACGTAATCTTCGTGGGCACTCCACGCTTTTGTTTATAGTCACTAATGTCATGATTTTATTTAAATTCATATTCAATTATTATATTATTTTCTCCTTTTTAGTGCATTTTAATATAAGCGTGGTTTTTAACAATTTTTTTTATATATTTTTTCAGTTTCTATTTCTATCTCTTTGCATTAACCTATACAGGGTTTTCCGTGGAAGGGTTCGAGTCCGAAAATGGGGGGTTGCTGGGGTGACTGAACAACTTTTCCCGTTACCAAAATGTTGGTTAAAGCTTCGTTTCTCAATTATTAACGAAAAACACTGGCCAGTCAGAGCACCCGTATCGTTTACGAGCCCCCGCTCGGTGCGGTCGTGAACTAACGCATTGGCACAGCGACCTAGCGATGGTTGGACAAGGTTTTTCGTTAATAATTCAAAAATTAAGCTTCAGCCAACATTTTGGTAACGGAAAAATTGGTCACAATCACCCCAGCAACCCCCCATCTTCGGATTCGAACCGTTCCACGGGAAATCCTGTATATGATCCTTCCACTCTCCGAAATGAAAATGTCGTCGGTACCCAAACCAGTACAATTTTTATTAGTATTAAAGAATTCTGCGTATAAACACTTAGATACCCTGTTTAATTACCCAGAGTATAATTTACATGAATAATTAAAATGGTGGTACATTTTTGTACAGAAAGTTTGTATAGATTTTTGGCAAACAGTTGCTGAATATCTGAAGGCGTATATATGTACATATACACCCTTCGTAACAAAAGGGTTAACTTTCACGGGCTGTTACCAGTATTAACATTGCTATCATCGTCCCATTGAATTGTTAAAAATAAGGTTAATTTAATTTTCATTTATGACTATAATCGACAGGGCTTGAAAGAAGCTCAGCGGTAGAACAAAGAATAACTATAATACAATACAGAAATAGACCTTTCATAGATATTGTTTATTAACATAAGCAAGCCATCTCGACAATCTTAAACTGAATTGGATCTACGCAGCCTACAACTTCACGTAACAACTTAAAACGCTGCCTCAGGGTTTGATCACTTTATCGATACTCCAATCACCTTTCTGATAGGAGTAGTACGCCAGTTTCAATGCAAGTGAATATCAGGAGCAGTGTGAAAGAGAAACATATGCACTTTTGCTAAAAGAAATTACGTAATGTACATTGGGTCAATTCACAATTCGTTGCAAATTTATACTACAACGTGGAGAATAGATTAAACGAATGTAAGACCTAAAGGGACTCTCCTGAAGAGGAAAAATCAGTACAGACTGAATGAGTGTGGTTAAAACCTTGAACACGAATTCGAAGTATGTCCTTGGACCGTGTGAGGATATGAATTAATTGATGCTCGAAGCAATGGATAAACATCAGTACAGGCTGGATGAATGTGATTAAAACCTTGTACCAAAATTTGACAATGCTAACCTATAATATAATTTACGGTAAGGCCGATCGAAATTGGATGTTACGACGGGATCTCCCATCAGCATTAGATACTTCTGTACTGATGCAATGGGGGACCATATATCGCCTATAGGGAAACAGAACTATGCTGTCCACTTGTACCAGTATAGGCTGACGCTAGTAAGAAACCCCAGTTTTAAGCTAACGAGTGATGGTTTGATACAATAGGAATCAAACTGTCGTTCGTTTTACAATTCTATGGAGTATTCGTCATCGATGGCCCAAACTCCATGGTCGCGGTTTCGTCGGACCCGTATTGTAAAGTCGGGTTTCAAGGACCGTTTAAGGATGAAACAATTGTCTCTGATCTTGGAGAACCTGGCGCTGAAAGAAAATCGTTTTTGCGCTGCATTCGTCGTTCAAAGTCGTTCGAATTGTGTCTCAAACATTGTTTTTCGTAAACTTACAAACAGAAGAGGTACGTGGGGATGGTCGAGTTTCGATAAGACACCCAGTATACACCTATTAAAACAACAATCAGCTCAATTGCAAACTTAGTCTAACTTTCTAGTAATTTGAATTTTTACTGAATTTTTGTGTGAAAAGGTTTAAATACTGTCACGTGACAATCAAATTTGCATACCATAATCTACGATGAAAAGACAAAATCTAGAAACAATATTACACACACACAGTAGGAGGAAGTTGTCGTGGTGAAATGAAAATCGGTAATATGTACTATCGTTTTAAAGGTAGCACTTAATTTCCGGCGACGCGAGCCGCTGTATAAAGATATTAGAATGACAAAGAGCCACCGTGTTACCGGTTCCTCGAGCAAAGCGATCCCCACGAACGAATCGTGCATCCGCTGTCACCAAGTGGAAAGACATTATTAGCGTAAAAAGGAACAGGATAATGAAAGGTCCTTGCGCAACGTAAGATACAGATGTATCGATATACACACAGAGCCAGCTAAGCATTCTACGAACGATCGAACTGTCGAACGAGAAAAATATGAATGATCACGAGCTTGCGTTACACTTTTCTTCGTTTAAAATGTTCGAATAAACTAGTAACAGAGATGCCGATACTTCAGTCGCGATTAATCGAAAGGCAACTGAGGAAGGATCAATAAATAAACTACTCGTGTTGTTGCTTAATCCAAAAAAAAGAGGAACATTGCCAACGATAAGAGAATGATAACTAGCAAAAGGAATAGGGATTATTTTCTCGTTCCAACGTTCCGAACGATCGAGTCGGTTAACACGATTTACCCGCGATTCATTATCGATTACGATTGATATTGTTTCTCGGTCCAGCCACGCGTCCATGCAGCCAAGGTCATGACACTTCCCAAACTATTTTCTTCCTACTTTGATCCATGTAGACTTTCCTTCGATGTGAATATTACTTTCGCGTCAGTGTCAAGTTGAGATACGTATATTTTATAGAAGCAACTACCGTTGAAAGGGTTAACTGTAGACGTAGTATGCAAGGTTCCTTACACGATACAGCTAAATCGAATAAATAGATGGGAATGTAGCAAGTACCTCGGCTTTGGGACGGTAGGTCCAAACAATCGCCTGCCTTCAGGCAAGGGACCGATAAGGTCCAACAGCGGTCAGAGCTGTGATTGGTTGAAACAATATGTGGCTGTGGCCCGCCATTCTGGGAGAAAATTTATCAACGGACGATCCTTTCCTTCCTAAGGAGATCCAGGCAAGGAAAGAAAGGTATATAGATAAAACGAAATACACCCAGAGTTAATTTCTTACATTAATACGACGGATAACGATTGTACGCTCCTAGATTACAGTGTATATTACGGTTCGTTTTGGCGGCGCGTGTGTTGAAAGAAAACAGTTCCCAGAACGGCAGACTATGCCCAATCTTTCGAGCTTTCCACAGAACGTCTTTATTCGGAACAAGTTGATAATGTGACACTCAATAAATAACAGAACTTCTACATGTCCAATTCTGTCATCAGATTGTCCTGCCGAATCTCGGAACAATAGGAAAGCGCGGTCGAGAAACAATGTCTGGCCGTATTCTGGCAGCCTCGAGAGACGAGAAGCGTTCCTGGAGGCTGTGTTTCCGCACTAATTATCCATCGGCCTTAAAAGTATACGCCTGAACGAATCACCTCTGATTCCGATAAAACGACAGCAGCGGAAAGACACGATTCGGAAAGACAACCCCTGAAAATGAAGTATATTCATAACGATGCCTAGCTTTTCTATGTACGTACACGTGTTGTACGGCACGGTTTGTTGTTTCGTTATTTTTTTTTTTGTTTTTTTTTGTCTCGAAGTAATGATAGAAGTCGAGTGAAAGAATAGACAAACAGGGTGCCTACTGAGGTCTACCTTCGGGGAGAGAAACACGGAATGTTGCACGAGCTCTCCGTGCTCTCGCAGTCAAACGGCTGAGTTACAATTTTATACAATTCATAGTCTCGTTTATCGTCAACATACAACAAAGCAGAAAATATCTCTCATTGGCTTTAGTTTGCAGCCTCCTCTTGCACCGTCTTCGCCACACTTTCGCATTACGTTTATGTGCCGACTTCCGTTTCTCTGAAAGCATGAAACGTATGAAAAGTTCGAGCCTTGGCGATCAAAATCTCCGAAATAAAAATTCGATCATCGCCAACCTAAGACACAATGATTCTACGAGTCATAACTTTGTTCCTTTCTCGTCTCGTAATTTATCGCAGATTATAATATTATAATGAACACGATATGTTGAATTGCGTATATCTACCATAGCCTTGCATCAATTTTGTCTCACTATCAATAGACACCCTGAGGAAATAATAAGGCAATAGAAGAGTAAATGATGGAACAATAATGGGAGAGACGAAGAGAGGAAATTGGAATTCTCCGATGATTCAATCAAGCTTCGTCCGATCGTAGAGTTTTAGCGCGTGACATACAACGCCGTATCCAGTGTTGCCTAAATGGCAAATCTTTTATACACTATACATGTATAAACAACGTGTCGTGTGACCAAACAAAAATCATTAAAACAACGATATACTCAACGATCGGAGTACTGATAATTTGATAGAGGATAAAGTAAAGAAAACGGCGTGAGTCGAGTGTAGAGAGAGCTGATGTCGATTTTCCTGAGCACCCTCCGTACTTACCACTCACTCATGCGTCGTCAACACGTTCCTTGCAAAGGAAGAAGGCTTTCTCAGATCGAATCGATCACTTCCGCTTTCTAATCAATAGATTGCAATTCGAACAACTTATGATCATTTCAATTCTAAAAAAATATTAATATATCCAACAATTTGGTGACTAGAACGATCTGGACCTCTATTCGAGATGAACACAGCTTAAGCGATAGAAGCAAATATTATGATTTCAAAAATTGCAATAATATACTGACACCGTAATCGCAATCTCTAGTTTCCTTCATTATGCTCGCACGCTTTGCTTACATTGCTGTTCTTCCGAGTGTATTATAAACGGATATGCGACGTTTCAAGCATCACATTATAATGAAACTAAATATTGGAATAGAATTGTGAGGAATGCAGAAAACACATCCGCTCTGATACAAAAGCGTACCTGATAAATTGCAAAGGGAAATGTGGACATGAAAAAACAACAGTAAGTTTTCTATCACAATGAACTGATAAACATTGGCAAATGTAAATACGTGTGTTCCATATTGGCAATAGTAAGAATTAGTATTGAAAACTGTAACGACAACTTATAACTATAAGAGATGTTTATTACATAACAAACAGAGTAATTAAAATTTGTGACAAGTGTAGCAAACGATGGCAAGTGAAAATACTTTACAATATCCAGGGTAAATGTAACTCTAAGAGAATGAAATGAACTGCTGTTTGAAAAGAGTGCAAGCATGTACACATATATGTAAGATAGAAATGCGATTGTCAAAACTTGCATTCCATTAACTCTTGAAATATTTGCTTCTATCGTTTCTCTGACTTTTTGGGGGCAAGAAATATTCCATTCTATATTACTTTCAAAATGTTCCTGTGTGCATTAATATGTAAAGTTAAGCGACAAACATTGGAACCCCAGATACCTTGATCCCTGAAGCAACAAATGTGTAACGTCAGTGACACTTTTTATGGTAATTATATTTTTCACCGTAATATCGTAATTGTAGGAAGAAAGTTATACCATTCATATTTATCTTTCAAAAGTCTATGTAACGCTAACTTATGCCGCAAATGTTGATAAATTAGTATAATGAATTTATAAATATTGATTGAAGAAGATCTCGATTTTCTTGTCGTATTTACTGTGAACACGAATTCCCAGAAGTTGCCTTTTTTTCTTAACTTGTACTTAATATACATAATTTCATTTAGATTTTAATGTAAAAACTTGTCAATTCGCTATAATAAGTTCAATATTCATATTTGTATATGTTTAGCTAGCTTTTGTAGAAATAAAACCTGCAACGATAATTATAATACTCTAGTAATGCAATTGTATGATTATTTCCAAAATGCTAGAACAGCCCTACACTGGTAGAATACCTTTCCCTTAAACATCTTTGTATATGACCGAAAACAAAAGCATCTGAGGTCCTAACAGTAGATGACTTAACTTGCTGAATACCTTAGTGTCATTAACCAAGCAAAAGAATATTTCCGAGATAACGGATTGTTTGAATGGAGCAAATTACAATTATCTTCTTTTGACGTAAATATTTCGAGATTGATCTTTCGAGCACTGAGTTTCGGCACAAATATTAAAGGAAAAATTGGTGTTTTGTTCGCTATGCAATGCATAATATTGAAAGAGTATTGTTTCTTTTAGCGAAGCAGTAAACGATCAATTTAGAATGCTTGTAACTGATTTCGAAGGAAATATTATTGATTGTTATTCTAAAATCGTCTAATCATTATTATATTACTTGTGAGTAAATTTTTGTTTAATACAGAAATTATTTGAAAGGTATTTCATTCCGTGAAAAGTATTTAGTCATGGAAATCAGATAGCATGGCCCAATTATAGGGTTGATACTCTTGCAATCTCGTAAAACTACGCTAAAAATACTTTATAATTATAGCTGCTCCATCGAAACGATCAACTAGCTCTGGAAATACTTTTGATATTGTTAATAACAACGGAAACAATTTAAGTATGCAAAGAAATGCAACATCTTATACATATACCGTATTTATGTAAAGCGCTATTATAGAGCACGTACCATTGAAAATCTCGACATTTCTTTTGTTATATAGTAAAATAAATCGTAAGTGCCCACCAAATGAACACCGAATGAAACAAATTAATTAAAATATCTTATAGGAGAATCTAGGAAAGTGACGTATGGTCCCAAAAGTAAATCGACTCGATCTGGAACGTTAACAAAATAAAAGTTGTGACAAAACTAACCTGAGGCAACAGAATGTTCACACTGCAGCTTATATTTCTGAACACTCTCCTAACAGAGGAATCAAATGACACGTCTGATATGTTACTAAGCATATAGAGATCAAAATCATCACACGGTTAATGCGTACACTCGATAAAAATGGATAAAACCATTTTGTTAAAACAAATACGTAAATTTAAATAGTTAATTGAAGTATACTCTCTTCCCAGCTGCAGGGTGAAACGTCACCTTTCCGCGATCGCGTCTCTCCAAGAGAACACTGGTGCAGAGGCTGAGAAACAGCGCGTGGAAACGGTCTACCGTAAAATAAAAGGGCAACCCAAGATCGTATAGAAGTTCGCTCTACTTCGACTCGTCAGCTGAAAGATCTGCACCTTCCGGAGCTAATTTTTTATCATACGCATCGCGATGAGCAACACGGGAATTGCTTACGTATATGGACAACACTAAAATGTTTGTATCAGCAGCTTACGACTTCTCTACGCGAAAGCTTTCGTGCTCATACAGCCATTAACAACACGATACCATTAACCTCTGTAGTAACTAAAATTTCAATACCAGGTACTCGAATGATAAAGTAACAACGAAATAACCACAACGGTATTAATCCGAAAGATTATACCCCCATCGGGCCATCTAGGCGAACAACAAAATTAATTTCACGGCAAGAAAAAAAAAATGGAAAAAAAACAACAAATTTCGTTGCTCACCTGGCATGACAGACTCTCCTTCGGGAAGAATTTACGTTGCTACGCTGATACCACGCGACTGTAGACCACGTGTGAAAGTGATTATTAAAATTGCTTATCCGACACTTTTACTAACAGAAAAACCGAAGAGGAACGACCGACCGTTTCCACTGCACCTGGTAAACCCACTCAGGCACTGACATGACGTGTTTTGCAATGGTATAATAAAAAAAAACAAAGATTTTGCTAACTTCGTGTAAACTTCGTAGGAGAGGATGCGTCAAGTGCAGCCGCGGCCGATCAATGAAGTGTGCCCACGCGAGCTAACATGTTTTACGCGTGCTTTTCTCCTCTTCTCGTTCAGGTCCGGACCCTAATAAAATTTAGGGGCGGGCCCAGAGCACGAAGTGCAGTGGCGGGGTGGGCCCGTCCATAGGAGGTGATCATCTGAAGCGTGGGTGCATCATCGGGGCCAACATTGGTGCACCAGGAAAACCCATTGGAGTTGCGAATGCCGGATGCATTGCGCCCGGCGGCAACGCTCCTATCATCCCTGCAAAGGATAACAAATTGTTAATTCAACGTATCCCGGATAATCTTTCACGCCCGCTTGCTCTTTAAACCTCTTAAATTACACTTCTTCAACAAATCTGTAAATAATCTTCGTATGTACTTACGTCCTGAGAGAGTATTCAAGCATTAAGAGGGAAAAATATATGCTCTACTTTGTGTACTCTCTGTGTTCTTTCCCTTATTCGACGAAAATTTCGCGGGCTCTTTTTGTAGATCGCGCATCGCCCAGCAGAAAAATATACCTCGCGAGATAGTTACGGAATGTTGACAGAAAGATTATTCCTTCAATGCATTCCGAACTGATCCAGAAATTCATTATTCTCCTGAACGGGAAGTTGCCTGACAGCCGAAAGATGGAATTTCCCCACGTAACATTTGAAAAATGTAATACTCGTTTTCGTACTAACGATAAGTCAACAAAAATAACCACCCCTCTGTTATACAGGTGCGTTCACTGGTTATCTTGAAAGGTAGGATTTTCTAATTGTTAGAACAATATTTAAAAGTGTGAAAAGAACAGAAGCATGTTGATGAGAATCAATTGACCTTGTGTAGTCAATTGAACTTATTTCAGATTGCCTTAATAATAATTAAATGAAACGAAATCGAGTTCTCAAGAACTACATCGTACATCAAATTTCTCTTACTTTACTGTCAACCCACCTACACAAGTAAGTCTATCTAGCACTTGCGAATTGCCAGACTAGATAAGGAATCGAGCTCAGCATGCAATGTGCTGCATACGCAATACAAGTCACAACAAACTCACAAAAGTGATATCACGCAGAAAATGTCACACCATACAAACAGGGATACTCATTTAGATCTGTACTTTTGATAACCCAAGCGAATCGTTCGGCTGTCAGTTGATCTTCCAGGGCGTTGCTCCAAAAGGGTTTCCACGAATAAAAGTGTATTAAATAGCAAAATGAACATCAAAGATCAATTCCCTCGCCTAGTCTAATTTTCTGTACGATTCGTGCTAGTTTCGAAGGATTTCGATAATGGAGAAAGCATCAAATTTAATCGCTATTCCCAACTATTTTTGTGTTATTCAATTTCAAACTTCCTTCTGAGAGTATATTAATAATGCATAGTAGAACTCGGAAAGACTTTTCATCAGCAACGACTCCGTCATTTATAAATGCTATATTAGGCGTCTAGATCATTAAACGTATAAGAAACTGCGAGTATACATGAGTTATAGTTATATATTGGGTAATGTGAAATCATTTACTTACTGTGGATTAACTTGAAATAAATAAAATTGTTTGTGTGACACAAAAGCTAGGCTATAATGTGTGGGAGATACATTACGTTCGTTCTTGTTGCAATTTTTTTTTCTGTCACAATACACACCACAATAAGAAGGACAGTGACAGTAACAAGTAATCCCTTCCCTCTTTTCATCCGTAAAGGAGGTTTTTAAAAGTATATATATATTATCTATATTTTAAATAATTATAGCTTGCGGGGACTGTAATGTATTCAGAGTAGCATATTTTGTCAATTACTGAAGCAGAAAATGACAAGCGGCAACGATGAAGATCGAGTAATTGCGAGTAATGCAAAGAAGGAAGGAACAGTTATCACTGAAACTCTACGTCGGTTTCTTTGTGTTCTTTTTTTCTGCCGTTTTCTGTTTTTACTTAGAATGACAACTTCGAACGACTGTCAGTACCGTGCCCAAAAAGCGGTTTCTTCACTACTGTATCACAACACCAGGACTTCAAGCTATATATAAGTAATATGAATAGGTAGGATGGTATCACGGTTGACGAGGTAATGGCAAGTGAGTAGTGAGAAGAATATGGTTAAGTCGAGACAGTGAATAAAAGAGCTAATAGAATAGAAAAGAAAATTATATATAAACAATGAACCAGCCGAGCGGCCGAGAATCGAATTAATTTCGCAGTGAAGCTTGTACCAATTTGAGAGTAAAACATGTCTAACGCTATACGTCCATAAAAATCGCGAAATCTCTTCTATCATAATTGAAAAGCAAGACAACGTACGTTTGTATACCGCGATTATAAAAATATAATTTTAGCGTAATCGTGATTCTGATACCGGGTACTCTAGTTTCAAGGAGTGGCATTTCACGTCCAAAGGGTCGTGATGTGTCCAAAATCAAAGTGTGGCTGTCCGGCGCTGAAGGAATCGGAACAGATGCAATATCGTTGGCCGCTCGACCCACCTGCCCAGTGACAATAATATAAATATACAGAAATATATCAGATATATTAATGTGACAATGATGACAGTAATAATAATCATAATAATAATAATATTAAGTAATAATAATAACAATAATAATAATAGTAATAATAACAAATATAACAATGTATATATATATATATATATATATTATGTATGTATATATATATAGATAGATAGATAGATAGATAGATAGATAGATAGGTCATGTCACCTCATGCTAATTGCTAAGGACCAACCTTGTCGCGTTTGTACAAAACGCGGTTTTTGTAACCAGACTGGGTTCGTTCAACACTCACCAAGGAGTGACTGGGCGCCCTGCAAACGCACCGTTAAAACATAAACGTACAAGACACGCCGTTGTGGATACTGGCATACGGATGAATCCTGTGCGTGCTAGTATCTGAACAGTCACATGTCATTTTTGTTTTCTTTTCGACTTTTTGAATACTCTTGTAATTAAATTAAAAATTATTCTCGTGTGCCTTGTCAAAATTGATCTCCCCCCTCAGAGTCTAATTTTTATCCCCTGTCACTCTCATTCATCCATAAGACATTCCTAGCCGACAGGCAAGTCTAACTTGTTCTTGGAACGGGGGGTGGGGGGCAGGGGTCAAGGGCTGTATAATGATGGATGAAGTGCAAAGGTATATTATACTGCACATGTCGCGTGGAAAACGTTGCCTTAACGACTGGGTGGTCTATATATTTCTACTAATTAGAGCATATAAACCTCAAGCTTTTGGGTAAACTAATTGTCCGAAGTTATCTCTCTAATTGAGAAACATTTAAGGCTTCTTATATTAGAATCAGTATAATTGTTTCTAAAATATTAATGAAGATTATTTATCGTTACAGTTGAGCAATCAAATATATTACGTATGTATGAAGGAAATGTACTGTGTATATTCCGTGAAAATATCAAACGTACACATTACCTACACTGGACATACCTAAAATTGTATGTACACGTGTACTGTCAATATGTCCTACTTCGGGTAAACGACTTTGAATGTGATCTTTCTATTTTTTTAAACAAATAATAAATGTCGAACTATCCAAGAAATATTGCCTCATGCGTAAATGGAATGGAAACATTCTTTTGTTTCAATGGAAAAGGAAAAACAATAAACATTTATTGTTTCATACGGTAGAATAAGATTGCATCGCAAATTTTAATAGCTCTTCGGTAGTTCGAAATCAGATATCGGAAAGGGCACATATAAAAAAATTTGATTGAAATATTTACGTTGATCAATATGCTCTCGTTGATATAGAGATGAGCATTTGAAATTATAGAGACTTACCTGGTGGTAGGCCCATGGGGGGCGGTCGCATCATGTTACCTCCATGAATCAGAGCAGGTGCAGCTAGAGTCATAGTAGGCCGCATAAGCGGTGCCATCAGTGCAACAGAACTAACAGGCATTGCTGCAGAAGCAGGAACCATTACTGCTTGTGGAGGTCTCTGAAATCTCTGTTGTTGCTGTTGAAGTGCATTCAACGCGGCCTGCTGCCGCTGCTGTTGATCCTGGAACGCAGCAGCTGCATTAGCAGCAGCAGCTTGTTGCTGCTGTTGCTGCTGTTGCTGCTGCTGCTGTTGTTGTAATACAGCAGCTTGTTGATTGGCATCAGCTTGCGCGGTTCGAGAATCTTCACTGTGTCGACGTTGATATTTTGGAAGTCTCGCCCTAATTTCCTCCTGAATCACAGAATTTTCATGTTACTCCTTTTTGCAACTATTACTCGCGCGTAAATAAAGGGTAATCTACGTACTAGGCTCAGGTCCTCCGGTGGATGAATAATTTTAATGGCAGCGCTGGTAGTTGCTATAAGATTGACTTTTTGGTCGCCCCCGATGTTATTATTAGTAGTGGTATTACTGTCTGCATTACTATAAGCAGGGAATGTTGGCTTAACAGGCCCTATGGAACCACCAGCCACCGATGTAATTGGTTTAAAATCTGTGCCCAGAGGAGATGTGACAGAAGTGGATGTAGCCGTTGAGACAGCTACGGCACTTGGAAATAATGGTCGTGTTGGTGGTATAGATGCACCTGATACCGGTGGTTGTATGCCCGGAGGCATGCCTGGCATTCCAGGCATCATGCTACAAAGAAACCCAAAGTTTGTTATTGCATTATACAGTTTCCGCACTTCCTTTGCGATATTTATAAATTTAAAAACATTAGATTGTATTTACCTAACTTGCATTAAATTAATATCAGATATTTAACTCTTCTTTCACGTTGACTGGTTTTAAAAGAATAAATTATACATACCCAGGACCCATAAAAGGTGGACCTACAGGACCCATAGGTCCCATCATATGGTGCATGGGTGGTGGGAACTGTCCCATTGGTGGCATACCGGGATGACCTGCGATACCTTGCATTACGCCTTGCATCATGTTGGAACCTGTGGGCATTGCTCCTGGCGCGGAGCCCAGTAAACCTTCTGGCTTTGTTTTTTTCCGCACAGGTTCATCTTCGCCAGAACTTGGCGAGCCAGGTCTACCTCCATTTCTTTGCCTTTCATGTTCTTTTGCGTCATTCGGTGGTATACCTTCCATACCATAAATTTCTATTTCAATATTGCTACGATTTGGCAAAGAATTAGGTACCTTGTCTATTGCTTCCTTATGTACCTGAAAAATTCCAGCAATCATTTGTTAGTAATCGTTCATTTTTAAACACGTATACTGTTGGATAAAGAAACTATTAACTTTACCTGCATACAATGTATACTAAGCCCTGGTCCTGTGTAAAGCTTTTTGTGACAAATATGACATTTGAAGTGCTTTGCTTTTTGATGCTGAATGAGAATTTTTTCGTCTTCGAATTCTCGATTACAATACCTTCATAAACTAATTAAGGAAATTTACATGACATCCGCAATATTTGTAGAATAAAAAATTAATGAACACATTCATCCGGGAAGCTTTTACGTGCTTCCTTTATGATGTTTGCATGAGATACAATACGTGTAAGTAATTTATCAAATTCGAACCCCTATCTATATATTCAATTCTTAATTACATTTTATTAACATTGGAAGAATAAAGGAACCAACGGTACAAAACATTAGTGTTAACCCTTTGCACTCAACTTTAATAATATTAACCCTTTGCGGTCGTATGTCTACTCTCAGCCACCATAATAGGACTTAATACGGCTGCAAAGGGTTAAAGACATATTACAAATCGACTAAACATCTAAAATGTAAGAGGAAAAGACATCTGTTGATACAAAAGTTATTGTCGTTTCCTAATTGCTACTCGTAGCATTTCCAAACCACAATGTTAAATCACAGTTTGCTTAAACGGTACTGAACCATTTAAAATTTTTAAGGAAATCAAGGTACGGTTCGCCGGGTTGTACATTTGTGAGCATTGTGTAGCACGCATTAACAAGTTAACTCACAATCAGACAGAATTTCTGTGGTGATGCCAAATGGCCATTAACCGGAAGGTTAAGCCAAGTGGCTACTAAGCGCAGGGTTATACCAAATGGTCGGTAACAAAAGTTAAACCAAGTCGGATGCAGGAATCGCCTTACGAGTACCAAGGTTTAATAATACATGCCTATTTGTAGGTATATGAGCAACTTTGTTAATTTATTTGGGTACCAAAAATCTGTTGCTAAAAATTACTAGTATCAGAAAGCTATGCCAAACACAACGCTCATAAATGTATAATATAAGCTATGTCTAATACTATCAATAATATGTTATTGGATATTATCTTCCAATGCGAATAGTTCTTCAATTTTTTAATCTTGTATCGTTACTATACTGTTAAAAAGGCAGACGTAAGTGTGCAAATAGAAGATTGCAAAAGTCAATAAAATATTTGAATTCTTGTATCCTTCAATAAAAGTAGCAACTCACCTAAAGATTTCAAAACATTTGTTTCAGCATATACCTCGGTAACATAGAATTGTAGAAAACATTTCGTTTCCATTATTTAGAATAATGAAAGAAATACCCACGGATATAGCTGGTACACGAATTATCGATTTCTCACGGAATCAGCCACTTTAACCCGTCATACACTTCTATTTAACGCGTCAACTTCTACGATTTACTTCTGCGATATATAGCAGCGACACACAAATAATATAAATGCGACGTAGTGAAACAGCGTAACATTAACGTTGATACGAGTAAGAAATGGTTCGAATCACATAATTACAAAAGCAATGTAATCGTTACTCCGATTTGTGTTCTAAAAATACAGTTACGTAAAGTATCTCATAATAAAGATTATTTTGAAAAAGGATACCAACACCAGGGCCTGGACTGCTTCTTCTTCTTGCGCCCCATATTTCGTTATTACTTTCTAGTTGTTCAAAATTAACAAAAATATGCCAATAAATGCTTCACGCCTACGTAATAAGAATTGGAGCCGTGAAGTAACTGCACCGCACACACACGTAGAAACCAATGATGTAAAATGGCGACTGCATCTTTTCCGTGTTTGACGGAAGGAACAGTAACCAATAGTACTAGCTGAAAGTCACTAGGGTCCTTAACTAATTTCCCCTATGAACATCGCAACTTGAATGCGAAGAAGATAAACATTAACAACTGCTTCCACCTTATTCAAACGATGAAATTCATCCAGTAAATTAGGATGAATAAATTACTTTTAATAAACAAAATTGTTACGTTATACTGTTTAAAAATATTTCACGTCGAAGGCCCTGTACCAAAAAATGTACACAGATTATGTTTCCGTCTAAATATAAATTCTTTTCTAATTTGGGATGTTAGTATAACGATCATTTAAGAACTATAAGCTTTTACTGCATGTGAAATTAATTTGCGTATCAGAACAATTATTTAAAAAGTTGAAAGCGCATTTATTTTATACAACATGTATATATACATGTTTCTATAGAAACAACTGTATTATAACACTCCAATTTTTAATACTACTTTTAATATCTTCGTTTTATTAAATGCTCTTTATATGCAAAAGTGTACACACAAATATTTACGAAAATTGCGATCAATATTCCACCAGAATACAATCCAGCTGTACAAAATTATTCTGAATGTAAAACGTATAATAGCTAATGTAATACTATAAATAGAACAAAATTTTTCAGAAGGATAAATTACATAAACGAAAATACATATGTATATATTAATATAAAAAATACTAATACAGAGATTATCACCTACAATCACATTTTATGTTTTAATAAAAGTTAGAAATAAAATTTGCAAGATAATTCCACAATGAAAATCATTTCATCATAATGTTAACATTTAAAATGTATAAACATAGAAATGTCTTATAAACGGTAAGAAACCTCCGTTAGCTGCAAATCCTTTGCTTCAAAGGAAGATCGCTTTCAGAATCACTGGATTCATTAGTAGCGCCAGTTTCATCATCTGAAGAAGAATAACCTTTTCTTTTTACTTCCACTATCTGTGAGTCTCTAGGCTACAAAAGATGAACATTTTATTCTTTCACCCAAGCCTTTACCAACGATTTTTAGAATTTGCCGATACGTGCAAAGGAACCTAAGTTAAATTGGTAATACCTTTGGCCAAGTTTTAGCAGGCCTTTTGGATGTATTATTTTTTGGAACGTATTTGTCGGCGGCTCCTTCAACCCGCCGTATGTCGAAATCTTGATCCACTTTAGTAACGGTTTGCAATCTCTGTTGCTCGGACGTTACGTATAAATCATCCGGTCGATGGTAACTGTTATGTACGTCGTATGCCCTTTTGCTGCAAAATAAGGCTGCGCAGACTGTACACTTTATTAAGTCTTCCGGAACAGCTTCTCTTTCTTCCTGTTCATCAACAGAAGCAATATGTATGAATATAATACACTCGCGAGGAAAACTGTTTATATAATATTTACTTATGCCGCTTTACTTGGGTATGAGCTCGTTCCAAATGTTGTTGCAAATTGAACTTTATAATATATTCAGCTCCGCACAAATGGCAGTAATATACGCTCAGAGCATCGTTCATTGAATTCACTTTAATTTTATTGCTAGGCGGTGGCGTTGCTATGGGTTGAAACAAATGTTCCATCCTGGAAATATAAATATTAAATACGACTTGAAGATATCTAGCATTGCATTACTATGGAAAGGACATGCAACCTTTTATGTATAGAACGGTAATGATAATCTAATGCTTTTTCATTATAAAACAATACATCACAGTCTTCACATTTTTTATGCTGCTCTTTCCGCTCGCTCTCTGATGAATCGTGCGATGCTTGATGA
Organism: Nomada ferruginata; assembly: GCA_963583965.1. NCBI lineage: Eukaryota > Metazoa > Arthropoda > Insecta > Hymenoptera > Apidae > Nomada > Nomada ferruginata. The sequence continues at coordinate 6,864,025 of OY757218.1, forward strand.
TTATCCCTATGCATCTAATAAAGAATAAATCTTAGAGATATAAAGAAAGCATATATCGTGTATGAAAATTGCAACGTACTTTTAGAGGAAATTGCATCCCACAATAATGACAATAAAATTTTGTGGGGGAATTAGGATGGACTTTAAATCTATGCCGTATTGTTGCGGTAATTGAATCGAATGCTTGTCCACAGATATCGCATTGGGTATCAGCATTTTTCTTGGATTTTACAGGTCTGCCACGAGTATCTATTTCTTTGTTGGCATGTTTCCTACGTACAAAATATTTAATATCTTACAATCAAATTTCCTTCCTACTTTTAAATGTTATTTCAAACACTTCAAATTCTTTTGCAAGGTAATTTTTTTCTGGAAGTAGACAATTAGGAAGTTATTAGGGAAAATTTATATTATTGAAAATTATATATCCGCTTTTAGAAATATTTCATAGTTGCCGCTTTCTGTTTTTACTATTTTAAAGGTAAGCAATTTGTTTGTTATTGTTAAACTATACTATTAAATCAATATTAAGAAAATGTAATAAGATTAATGTTCTGATTGCATATAAGCTTCGCAAACATAATTTTAAATATTCACTTTAAAATTCAATGTATTTTGAAATATAAACAAAAATATAGTTTAACCCCTGTATAATAAAGCTATATGTCAAATAATTATGGACAGTATACCATAATTTGTATTACATTATATTTATGTATTTAAATTTGTGTTCAATTTAAACGTTCTTAAATTGTTACTTTTTAAGTGGCCAAATAATTATTGGGAAAAAAATCATGCTTCGAATATTATTGTATACTTGTAGTCTCAGCATTAAATTTTATTGCATGTGTAAATAATCGTTCAACAGAAAGCTTAGCATCAAAATTTATTTGTTAGTAAATGATTTAATTATCTCATATTTATATTTAAAAATATAAGTATTATCTATGGGGAACTGGCAAATTAATTTAAACGTACTTAAACCGATTGGAATTTCTAATGGATATGTTACATATCAAAATTATTGGAGCATTTTAATATTTAATAATTGTTAAGATACAATCGCTTGGAATTTTTAAAAACTTGCTTTCCAGTGAATTTGCACATAAGTTAGTCTGTCTGAGTATTTGAATGTAAACTTTCGATATTATAATTCGTGGTAATGTATTATTAGGAATTTACTGTTTGTTTAATTTTATTATTTACTTGTTGGTGTTATATTAAATAGTATTCCTGATTCAAGTTAGACAAAAATAGCGCGAATGATAGACTCTATCGGTAATGTAGCTGAATATTATGCTTGGGATGTGAATCTGTTTTAAAACTTTTTTTTCTTAAATACAAGTATATTCTTCCTCTAATAATATATATTGCAATAGGAAGAAAATATGGGTTATGTGTATTAAACATTCTTGTTTTATAAGGTTGTTCGCTTGGTTATAAAGAGATCAAAGAAATAGTTTCTTTTAATACCTAAAATGTGCCTGCAAAGCTTCCTTGGATTCTAATTTCGAGTCACACAGAACGCAATTGTGCTGCCCTTTAGCACTCATTTAGGCGCGAATTCTTCTTTCGAAAAAACATTAGAAATTTACCAGACGTCTTTGCGTCAAGTAGTACGATATACAAATTCTTCACGTATTATAATTCGGTCGTAATAAATATACTTAATCGATCACCATTTGTAATGATGCAACATTTGTTCATTCGAAGCATTTATCTCCTTCAACATGTATGTACTTTGCTTATTCGTAGCTGGACGTCAACAATTTCATAGAACTCACGTCCGCGTAGAAAAATCAATTTTCGGCCATTTTATTCGATTGAAAGTCGCGCCACCTACCACATGCAAACCCGAAGCGAATAAAACGATTCATTTTCTTCGCTAATTATAAGCCACGCGTTGGATTATTTTTATTCTCAAAGGTCTACAAAATGTAGTATAAAGGAATAATTCCTATACCAAAATTCATAACGCGCATATTACTTTACCCAAATCTCGAATATGTATTTCCCTTATCTAAGGACACATTAAATTATTAAAATATCAGTTTCTTACTCATTCCATGAAGAAAATGAAATGAAGTCACTTTTACATCAGTGTAATAGAAACAATGCAAGAAAAGTCTGTTTCTAATGTCTAATTTAACACGTAACTTCTGCCCAATATAAAATAAATAAATTGTAATGTAAACATCGTCCAAGTACAAAACAAGTCTCTATGCTAATCTGTCTTCTTTTAATAATACTGGCGGATAAATAATTAAGTTTCAGATGGAACATTTTAAGAAATAATTTTTGGAACTAATGTTTCCTTTATAACATTGCATTGTTTAATCTTAATAATAAAAAAGGTGGAAAATTTGTATTCCGAAATGAGTAACAGAAAGTGTATAACAATAAAAGTGGGACAATCATTGCGAAGAGAAAACCAAATTCGTAACACATACTATTTTTTTATAATTTCAAATATTTATAGGCTTTCATTATTTCATTATAATTATTAAAAAATATATTTTGAATGTTAAAACTATAGTATAATAATATAGAAGGTACTAAAGCTTTACCTTTATGCAACATTTTTCATCACTTTCCTGTATGTTATATACATTTTCAATATTTATGCTACATAGCACATTGTATCAAACATATCATTGGGAAGGAAGAAACAACAGAAAAATGAGACAAGGCTTAAAATATAAAACAATCAACAGAATTAAAATAAAAATTTCTAAAAGGAAATATAAAAAGTATAAAATTATAGCTCTTACAATTTGTTATATATCAAATTACAAATAACGTTGGTATACTTTAGATTTAGACGATTTTATAGTTGTAGTTTTTTACATAGTTTTCATCACTCGTACTGTGTAGCAGAACGAGTTGGCATACCGCAGTACAAACAAATTTTACAAGATAACCTTTAACTTCTTTAGCTGCACACGATCTCCTTACCTTTCTTAACCATTAAGTTGCGTATTTTTTTTTTTTTTTTGTAGCCTTGAACGGCTAATTAATATTGAGCACGTTTCATTTGATATAATTAAATATCGTATCCAAAATAGCGTAAATCAAATTTCGTAGGATATCGATGCCTAACTTTTTTGTATTTTGCATATTTTTCCTTTATATTTTCTTATTTCTGATTATACTTATTATTGTTCAGTTCCAATATCTGTTCATACTTTTATTTCCATGTTAAAATACGTATTAAAAACATATCCCAATTATTAAAAGTATATTATACACGGAACTTTTATGTAACAGTGCACGCACGTATGCTGCACATTAAGAGTTAACAATGACTTTAAAGTATCATCAAAACTCGTGTTCTCAAGGCTAACATCCTTTGTATCCATTGAATATATTAAAATAGTTGACATTTTTTCAGAGGAATAGTATGTACAGGATGGCAATAGTAAAATGCGTCTTGCGGTCTGTGACGTTAATTTCAATATTGATATGACTGTACATTAAATATTGTTGACTATTCTTCTTTCATTTCAATTCCTGATACAATGTAGGTGGCGGCTGTCCGTCTGTTACACCTTGAGCCGCCAACTCAGCTAACGTCCTTTCAAGGTAACTTGTGTCAGGGTAGCCATGACCAGTTGTCGATGGACCCAATTCAGTCTTGTGATGAATTTCATTCCACGTTACTACATCTTCTCGCCCAGTAGTTACTGATCGTCCAATAGTAAATGTCAGTCTTCGTTCGAACGCGATTTGCAGTAACCTTAGAACTCTACGTCCCAGATTATTGTCTGGAAGATAACATACTCGCGGGAAGCCCACAGCATAATACGTTTGACCAGGATTGGGATGTTCATTTCCCTGAATTCCTGATGGAATGCTGAAATCAGTATTTTTACATATTAAAATGAATATTCCACAAGTTACATGAATATAAGCATATGTGCTTAAAAATCACATAATTGAAACTTCTAAGAAACCCCTTATAATGACTTTGAAGTCTCTGTATATCCAAATTAAGAATCAAAATGTATCCAAGTGTGTTCCCATATTACATTATTCTATTATTAAAGTATCGGGTGCAGATATACCAATTCCATGCTACAATAAAAGAATAATAATTTATATATTGTTTGTCAGTATAATACGTCAACAAATTGTTAAATAAATTATCTTAATAATTATTATAATTAAGATTTAATCATTCTTCAGGGCTGCCGATAAATGAAGAGATTATATTTCGTTGTATGAAAATGCGACCTTACTGAAAACAGCTTTCAATTAGCAAAATCTCTTTTCATCAAACATTATTCTTCCCTTGTAACATCTAAGAATAATATTGTGTTACACATCTTAAAGATACCAAAAAAAGTAATGAATTTATCGCGACAATATTAATCAAAAACATAATGACCAGAACGAAAAATTAAAATCACGAAGTATGTTAATTCAATTATTGTGCACCATTCATGCCATATGTGTATGACAAAGGCATGTAGTTATTGATTGCTCGTTAGGAATTTACAGAAAATGTAAGGAAATGATGCATAAATAATAAACAAATTATTTCACTTACTCATAAGTTATCTGAATTGTATTTGTATTTGGAAAACCAGGCAATGCTCTAGGTATTCTTGTCCAATTCATAGTTCCAGGAGGTTGATTTCCTCTCTTTTCTCCATAAATTAAACGACACACTGGACACTGAATGTACATAGGAGGTTGCTGACAACTGAGCATGGCATTCAAACATGCTAAATGTAATCGGTGCTTACACCGTGTCAATTCTACGGTTAGCGGCTCGGGTATACCAAGACACACAGGGCACGAATCAGAATTATCGCTTTCTACCACTTTTACGTACTGTGAGATAACATCTGATTCAGTATCTAGACATAAAAAAGGCGAGCAAATCAAATTTATTTTAAACACTTTTGCACAATGCTAAAGGTAATATAAACGAAAAGTAGTAAATTACCCAAAATAGAATCTTTAAATGCATCATCGCTTCCTACACTGCTGTCCAACAAATCCACTGGATTTTCATGACTCAAATACGTAGAAACAGTATCAACACTTGGTCTTCTTCCACTTTTTGTACTACTAGAATCTACATCTAACGCGCTGTCCCATGTCTTTCTTTTGTGTCCAGATTCAATAGTTGCAACTGAATTATTATTTTCTACTCCGTGTTTGTTGCTGAATATATTAAAATTGCTCAAAATAACACGGGCGATATTTGATGGCCCAGTTTCTCCATTTTTACCCTAGGAACGTATAATGTAAACTTTATATTTGTACAAAAGAAATATACGATTAATTGTACAAAATCTTAAATTATACAAAGTTTACTTTCCCTTACCTTTTTGTTACTCTTCTTTGTACTTCCAGATGACGATTTCTTATGGGTTACTTTAGTGGTCGAACTTTTAACGCTTGTAGCAGCAGGTTTCTTTTCGGAATTAACCTGTAGTTCTTCTAATGCAACTTTAACTAAGGGATACGGCGCTTGTTGAATTCGTCGTATAGGCCGCACGTATCCTGTGCAACAACGCACTTGAGTTAAATTGCAGAAATTTATTATGTAAGGAAAGCCTAAATACGTTTTGGAGACATCAATGGTTTTTTCACCCTAGAAACAGCAAATTAAGATTAGTTTTCAAAGTAATTATATTTTATAAATAGTTTCAATAATAAAAAGTATTTCCAAACTTACCCTTGCCCATGCTTCTTCTATGAGACATTGCACTTCCATATCGTATGTGTGCCAATCGTCTGTATCACCGGCCCATTCCCATTTTGATCCCTTTCCAGCAGGAGAAGTTGGAAGATAAAATTTCCTCCTCACATTATGGTTTTCATCTCCATCCTCGCTACATTGGGTTTTTGTCTTCAAATTTATATAGTACCTATTTGAAATAATGAAACGCAATATTTTTTATGTATTTCAATGCTAAAAGTTTCGTTTCATAACTATGGAATACATTAGAATACAGTTAAAAAACAATAATTATTATAGAAATATACAGAGCGATTCAAACCAAACTCTTTCAATACCTAGAAAGAGGTGCAATACTTCGTTCAATCTAATTTACGGTGCTATGGATATGCATTACCCGCATACATACGTTCACCACTTTGTTATCTATTATCTATATCTATTATCAGACCTTGCACATTCCAATCTATACAGTTTGATTTAATTTTTTACTAATATGGTTATTTTAAGTGCTCTTTCACTATTTCTCAGCATCGGTGTAAACATAAGTCACTATTTGTACTTTTAATTTGACTGGGCATTTATCAACTCTGATTAGAGCCTGATTAGACACTATATTTAGATTTTAAATATGACCCAAATTCATACAGTGTCGGACATTTACTTATGTATATGTCAAATATTAATGCATAAATATCTAACAAGTATATTCAAAGTCTTTGAGCCTTCTGTTATGAAGAAGAGAATGTACGCGAGACCAAATGTAGCTACCGTATTTATGTAAGCTTTACAAGATATAAGTAAATGTTTATCACTTTATATTCAACATATTATTTCGAAATAATTTTTGAAAACATAACAAACTGCAAGAATCTATTCATGTTTACATTGTTAACTAAGTATATGTCAGCAATAATATTTATTTTATTATTACCTATGATTACAGTGGAAGCTCTAGTATCCAATACCTACTACCCAAATGTTCTATTCTGCACGAACAGTACATTATCCTGTGTGCTTCGCTATCAAAATAAATTGAGGCATAGTACATACATCCTTCTTACAATCTTACAATCTTACAATCTGTATATCTTTCCCATTGCAGCAGTACAAAGTTGATGTTGTAATGCAACTTGATACATTAAAAGGTTTATGCGAATTAGCAGCAGGAAAGATATGGAATCCATAAATAATTGAAACAATATTTCATTCAAATTATATCGGAAATATGATACATAATAATCACGAGAAAATTTGAACGTTCTACTACAAAGAAATTCCTTTATTTGAACAGTCAGGTCTTCCTATTATTTCAGATACTAGAGATTCCGCTTTATGAAATGCTAAAACACATGGAAACAAAGTATTGGCCTTGTAATGCTAAATCTAAGAATTTGAAGAATATTCTACTGCCGGCACCTGTGCCGCAATTAGGCGTAATGTATTTGTTATTCATTTTGTGGTGTGAAACCAATGCAACGGCTAGGAAAAAAGGCTACATTGAAGACCTTTTCTTTTAACGAAAGAAATGTTTTGGAATAGTCTAAAGCAGTGGTGAGCAAGCTTTGGCTCGCAGTGGACCAACAGTTGAAATCTACTACTTTACACGGGCCGCAATATTAAATACTCAAATATAGTAATCGAATAATTTAATTTAAGACCCAAATTAGCCATTTCTTATTTGATTTATAGCAAAATTTTCTTCTGTTTTTTTAACATATACATACTAATATACAATACATCTTATAGTGTAAAAGGGTATACGTTTACATATTTTTTTAATCAAATGGAGTTAATTAATTATTGAAATTTAAGTAATGAAATAATATCCTTGATTTTGTTTGTGTTGTCGATATTAGGTTTTAACTTTTGGCCAAACGTTGTTCAAAAATCACGCGTGGCGCACGTGTCACATGTTTTTGCGTGCCGCAGGTCTGTGGCAGACGTGCCAAATGTGGCCCGCGGGCCGCAGTTTGCTCATCACTGGTCTAAAGACTTGCAACTCTATCTATAATTTTTCCAAGTCTGGCCAAGGTTGTAGAGCATTGCATTGCTGCACAAAAACTGTTCTATCTTCGTTATTGATAATAGAAAATACTTTTGAGGGCCTGGTTACTTAAACGCGGCAACAAGGAACAAGTCTATTTTTTCAAACAGTCATAGTGATTCCTCCCCTTCTATTAGATATGCTGCAACTAGTAAACAAATAAATTGTTGAAATGTTTCAGACAAATTGTTTGCACCGAACGTCATCATTTACATGTACATTATATACACATTTTCATGCATATATTTACATACGTATATGTGGAATAAAATTTTCTACGCATGGCAACAACATCCAACAAACCTATCCAAATTTGGGTCCGCATCGTTAAGAAAGACGCGGGTGAGTTTCTTGCAATGAGCTCTCTCAAGGTGTTGCGATACCGCCGGGCTATACGGTCTCCATCGTCCGTGACGATTTTCCCACTCCCACACAACAACAGCATGACCGTGTTCTTGCCCCTGGGCGTTCATCTTCTTGCTCAAGAATTTCACACGCACGCGCAACCCACACTTGTGCAGCGGGAACGTGGGAACATTTTCAAGCCTTCCACGGTCAATCTAATTTACGGTGCTATGGATATGCATTACCCGCATACATATGTTCACCACTTTGTTTACATAGGTATCGACAAAACAAACATTAATGGCCGATCATTGCATTCCCGTTAATGCAGAATAGAGAGTTTAAAAGCCCGTGTAGCACTGTATTTAAAGAATGAGTCGAGAGGAGAAACGTCACCAGATACACTTCTCCGCATCGTTCTGTTTGCAATGAAACACAACGCGTACTGATTTCTCTGAAGCCATACGAGATACAAGACTGAACTTCGAGCAATCGAGATATCGATTATTATCGATATAATCGAGTAATGTTTGAAAGAGGTACATACCCTTAAATTTATTACAAACGTTATAATATTAAGATATTTCCAATTATTTCTTAAATGCTCTTACTATTATCCACAATGCTCTATTTATTCTTAATACAAATATGAAACAACAATAATGGTACAATTTAATAAAACTTTGTATGCGTGATCACCGTCAGTATGTTACCCTTTACTTATATGCATCTGGTTTATTACTTCATTTATTTGTAATACTATCTTATTGTCAACAATAACATTTTGATAAATGCAGTCGCATCTTATAGGGCCAACATTTACATAACCTATAGAAAAATCTATACGCACTATGTACTTACTTATGTGTGTATATTTATGACATCAAACGAGCGTTTGAACGGCGGAGTATCGCGTACAGAATTACGCGTGTATGATTCGTAAAGTTGTGATATTTAACAGAAGAAGACACTGATGTTGTATCGATGTATTAAGAAATAAGAATTATATTGAAAAATACATACTACGTGGATTATATGTTTTTATATTACTGTGATGCGGAGATTGTTCAAATTTGATCGAATTGCGCGTATGAATCCCATTCGTAAACTGTTCAATTCGAACGAACTATGAAAATAGTAAATCATTAATTCTTTCACTTGGCAAACTGTCAATTGTTGTGCAATAGATGCGCTTATTCATTAACAAAAATATTTCCACCTTGCACTAGAACCTAGGTTAGCTTTGGCAGGTTTTTAAGAAAATTTCCGATCTCCACCAATATTTCTGAAGCATGGATGTGGAAAAGGTTGCTGTATTTGCCAGTGTAGGATTTGCTGTAGCCGTTGCGGCATTTGTTCTATGGGGTCCGTCTCCTAAGCCTAGGAAAAAAGGTATAGCAAAGTTGTAAGGTTTTAAAGGATTTTACCAAAAATGTACCTTTGTCTTTATTTTACATCATTCCCTTTTTTTTAGGAAAGGTTATTGGAATCAATAATCTAGGATACACTTGCTTTTTGAATTCTCTTTTACAAGCTTTAGCCGCGTGTCCGACTCTTATTGGATGGATAAAGAAACAGCACGAGAAGAATGAGAAAGTTCATTTTATTTCCACTCTACTTTCTGTCTTTGAAAGTACGTTTCATTTTTAAGCAAAGCTTCGGTTCTGATCTTTTATTATAAAAAAATTCAGGGCCCATCAATTGTAATTGACTCTGAACTCCATGTAAATTGTATTTTCTAACATTTCTGTGCACATCTAACATTGTTGAGCCTCTATTATGCATGTAACATTAAACATGAATAGAATTGAAACTTTTTGATAAGCTATATAATCTTAGTAATTTTATTTAATTAGAAGTTAATGGTTATTCGGAGGACATGTACGGCGATGTAACACCAATTGAAATAATTTCGTCACTGGGTAACCAATGGAGATTTGCACCTGGCCATCAAGATGTACATGAATTATTTCATATTGTTCTGAGTGCATTACAAACAGAGATTCAACCTGGAAGTAGGGTATGCTTTTTAATTAATTGCTATTAAGTTAAAATGACAAAAGACCTATAGTAATACGTGAGGAATCGTGCAATCGTATAATGTTCATAATATGTCAAATACCTTTAAAGTATTCTAATATCTGTATGCCATTAATTTTTATAATATATTCTTAACACGTTCCCTGCTGCATTCAGACGTTGTCAAGATTAGATTCATAAGATTGCGACAAATAATCTTGCAAAATACAGCAAGGATTGTTGTTTTAACAAATTATGGTCTTAGCTGCTGCATAGTATAAGTGAAAGAAAGTCACCGAAAGTCGACGCGGCAGAGGAGAACGTGTTAAATTATTAAAATGAGTATATTTGTGCAGCTGTAAGATAAATGTACTAGGAATGACCATTTCAGAAGGGTTGCCTGTCCGATGCTTTACCTCAAAGTCCGTCGTTGATAATAGATACAAAGAAAATGGGCGATTCCTTAACGATTAGAAGTGTATCTTGTAACGATATTGTATCGGCTAACAGAAGCTCTAGCATTCCAAACGGGTTTGATAGAAACTGTAATAGTCATGTAATCACTTCAACGGAATCCATGACAAGTATGCCTACAGTGTATAATAAGCCGGGTATGATTCTTGCTAGATCTTCGGAACTACTTTCGAATAATATAGGAATCGGAAAAAATAAAGAACCTTTTAAGCCGTGGAGCTCTTTATGTGCAATGCCATTCTCTAATGCTCCATCGATATCGGTTGAGGTGCATCCATTTTCAGGATTATTAACTAGTCAATTACAATGCAGTTGTTGCAGATGGAAGGTTTGTGTTTTGCTTTAACTGTTATAGAATACATTTAATCGTATGAAACAAGTAATCATATATATTTTCTAGTCTGCTGTTCGTTACGATAAACTCGAAACAGTATCGCTGCCCCTGCCCCCTCTGGGGCCATTCATTAAATCACATCATACGTTGGAAGAACTCCTAAAACGCTTTGTAACGAGCGAGATTGTTCAAGATGTACTATGCGATGGATGCGGAATGCGTTGTTTAGCTACAAAAACTCTTACCTTAGGAAAACTTCCTAAATGTCTATGCTTACATATATCGAGAACTACATGGAGTTCTTCAGGAATACCAATTAAAAGGGACGATCCAATAAAATTTCCTGAAATACTAACATTGGATCCGTACACTTTTACAGAAACGAAGAAACGAAATGCCAGGGTAAAAATTGAATAGCGTATGATTAGACTATAGATGTTTATGCACAAAAAATATGCAAAAAGCTTATGCATATATGTTACAATCAAACTGATAGTCCTAAGAGAAAGCTATCAACAGGTTTTGTATAAATCAACTTTATTCTTTATGTGTATGGGGTGTTTGTAATGAAATGTAATGAGTAACTAGTCTCTACTAACGATTTATTCTATCGCATGATATCAACATCCATACAAAACGTTATATGTATTGCGATTTGCCGCAAGTGTCGCGTAGCAGCTTAAAAATTCACCTACGATCCCAAATACATACAGTAAATGAGGTATAAAAGAAATATGTAACATATGTGTATATGCCTTTTAACAAAGTATATGCAATATGCAAAATTATATTTGCATATCGAAATTTGCTTTTAATATATGTATAATCATAAACATCCCCAGTCTACTTATGATAGATACGTATAGTTGTTTATTACAGTTTTTAAGTAAGTTTTGTATTAATAGGGTGATCCTGATGCAACATTAACGCTTAGCAGTAGAACAACACTGCAACATAAGCACAAGTATCAACTACGCGCGATCGTAGAACATCGCGGACCTGTTGACTCTGGCCATTTTGTCTGCTATAGACGGGGAAATAAAAGCAATCAATGGTTATATACGTCGGATAACGTAGTCGAGAGTATATCCTTGATCGAGGTTTTATGCGCCACACCGTATCTTCTCTTTTATGAGCGTATCAATGCCATATAGATGTAGGTAGTAAATAATTTTAGTAACCGTAACTAATTTAGGAACAATGACCCAGTACATACATATGATGGAGTTTAAGAGACTGAGTGTTTTTTAATAGTAGCTTTCATATGTTTCCGTTGCGAAGCAACAGAAATGATATTATTCTATTTGTTGAAAGGACTAGAAATATTTAACTTTATGTAAATTTGTATAGATTATGTATCAGATTCCGCGTTTTATAGAATGGTGCAAATAGGTAAGTATCATTTTCATAAAAGTGGTACTTAAAAGTAGGAAAATAAGATTCTTCTCAGTTTCTTGATTTTGTATTGCAGATCTCGGATCTGGTTATCTAGAACAAACTTTTAACTCTGCGTTTTTATCAATAGTACCTATCGAATAAATCATGTATACCAAGGTCGCCAATATTTAAGTACGGAGGTACCTTAGAATCCTGTAGCTATAGCTTATAGGGGACTGAAGTAATTGCTTGACAAATTTCATAAATTGCAATAGGAATAAGAAACTACAATTGTGCCAAATTAATCAACCCACTTCGTATGCGAAATAAATTATTATTTAATATAATATGGAGATTAAAACTATAATTTAAGGTGTGTATCAATGTATTCTAAATAAAATATACTTGTAAGTAGTTTAGAAGCTGATCGAAGATTGTAAGATTTGATGTTCAATAGTTCCGAGATTTGATCATTTATAATATATGCGAATGAACAGCGGACATACTTTACAAAGAACAATTTTTGCCATTCGATTATTATTATATCAGTCAATTACTCTTGTTTGACATATAAACTTGTGAACTATTTCTTTTCATAATTTTAATAAATAAACTTGTGAACTATTTCTTTTCATAATTTTAATAAATAAACTTGACTCGTTTTTGTAAGGACATAAAATAATTATGATTGCAGGATATAGTAATACTAATTTTATTTTCATCGACGCAGTATTCGTAATCATAGAATTTATGCATTTAATTTCAAACATAAATTTGCAGAACTGATGGAAATAAACTTCAAAATTGCGAATAAAAAAAGCTATTTAAATATGGATTTCTTTAATTGCCTGTAGAAACGTTATTATACAGGGTGTCTCATAACTAACTGAACATCCGAAAATGGGGGTTGCTGGGGTGAGCCTGAATTGACGCTTCGTTTTTGAATTATTAACGAAAAGCACTGGCCAATCAGAGCGCCCGTAGAGCGCGGTTGAGCGCGCGCTCTACGGGAGCTCTGATTGACCAGTGTTTTTTGTTACTATTTCAAAAGCTTCCTATAGTTACGGAACACCCTGTATTAGAGGTGTGCGAGTGCAGGTACCCGAAACTACGGGTTCGGGACGGGGCGGCAAAGTTCGGGCCGGATCGGGCGAGATCTCGATTCTTCTGTAAGGCTCAAATCGAGATCTCGCCCGATCCCACCCGAACTTTGCCGTTCCACCCCGTAGTTCGGGATCCCGAGCCTTACAGCAGAATCGAGATCTCACCCGATCCCGCCCGAACTTTGCCGTCCCACCCCGAAGTTCGGGATCCCGATACTCGAGGCGATCCCGCACACCCCTAAATGAATATGCATACGTAGTATATGTACATCTGCTTTGAAAGAGCAACTTTATATTATTAACTATGTTAGTATATTTTCAAATAGTTACTAGAATTTCAATCCAATCTTAGGTAAAGGAAGTGAAACCGATTTGAAAGAAAACACTGAAAATATTGAAAGACACATATGTATAGTTTACATAGCGTTGCGTTACGTGTACTGTACATGACGTGTCGATTCAACTAAGGGAATCAGTTGTGTTTATTTCATTTGCAATATCATAGTTATTGGTACAATTACAAATAAACGACAACGCAGTTGATTGTTATAAGCGACTTGGATTTATAAATTTATAAGTTGCTCTTTAATTTTCAGCAACAGAAGAGTTATACGTTCTTGTTTTGTTTCAACATTTCCGCACAAATGCTCACCATTAGTTCAACATTTTTCGAAAATGTACACGTGTAACTTATATTATATCGCAAGCACATGGACGCAGCAATAATTATATACATATATAAACGAAATTATCTCATGAGAAATGCAAATGGAAATATCATTAGGACTCGGTCAAGATGAAAAAATAAATTCATCTTGGTCAAGGTAAATCCTATCTGTTAATTATAATATATTACGCAAATAATTCATAAGAAATCGTTCGATTTTTTTTTAATATTTACATTTAATAATATGTAGTAAAATTTGAAAATAAATTTTAGAAAAGAGAGGCGAAAATGGTTTTTTTCATTACTATGCGGCACGTGCCTCATATATGCCACAAGAACATCTGTCCCTTTATTGATGCCAATCATAAGCAAAGAGAAACAATGGTCCAAACCAGATTCTGGAATAATATTATCCAGTTTCTTTTGGGGTTACACATTAACACAAGTTGCTAGCGGATATATTAGCGATAGAATCGGAGGGCAGAAGGTATTATTGATCTCTGCTCTCGGATGGTCTACAACAACATTCTTCATGCCAGAAATTATAGAACTCTTCTCGAAGAGTGAAACATCTATATTATTAGTGGCAACAGTAAGAACGATAAATGGAGCGTTTCAAGGTATTATAATAAAATAAGCGTGCAAAGAATTATTTCTGCTATATAAATATTTGTATTATGTATAAATATACAAGTTATATATTACAGGGATGCATTTTCCCAGTATGATTAGTTTAATAAGTCAACGATTGCATGAAACGGAGAGGGCATCGTTCTTTAGTTTATTAACATCAGGATCCGCCCTTGGCATGTTGCTCACTGGATCTTTGGGTTCCTATCTATTGGAACATTACAATTGGATAACAGTTTTTGAAACATTAGGTAAATACATACACAATCACGTAATATTATCTTTATTAATATTATATTGTTTCATCCATTCACAGTTGAAGTGATATAATTTCAATGTGTGTGATGCATGCTATACCTTGTACATTTGACAATGTATTTCTGTTTTGCTTTAAATTTCAATTAACATTGGGAGGGTTTTCATGTAAATTTGTTTATTCCTTGCAGAATTGAATAGAAAGTTGAATTATATTACTTTCTTTTATGAATATATTTTAAAAATCTGAATATGGGAAAAGAGATTTTCTTCGATTTGTATCGTTACAAACGCATACTGTATTTATATATTGTATTTTGCGTTTTGTAGTTAGAAATGAATTGTAAAAATATGGTAGGACTATGAGCAAACTATTCATTATACATTTAACGTTTTATTTACAACTACGAAATTATTAATAAATACGTATACTTTACTAATCAATACGAATCGCTAGTACTGTGGTTTGAATGTGCGTCTAATAAAAAAAATTTGTTAACTTAGGAGGCTTAAGCTTGGCATGGACATTATTGCTAAGTTATCACACTCTGCCGTTTAAAGATAAAGCAGCTTCTACTAAATCAACTACTACCTACACTTTACCTTGGTTGAAACTTCTAAAAAAACCTCCATTCTGGTAATCATTGTGCATGGGATCAATTGTAATTCAATTAGACATAAATCACACAAACATTGATATAAAAAAGTATATAATGTTACACAGATTTATAAAAGTATTACATTTCGAAATTTATAGAGCGATAATTCTTATATATAAACTACTATTTTCAGGTCATGTGTAATAGGTCATGCTTGTCAAAATAATTGTTTCTTTGTACTGTTATCATGGATGCCAATGTATTTTCATGATACATTTCCCGAAGTGAAGGTAGATCGTTATTAATGAATACTTTTCACGTTCAATTTCATTCTGCAACAATTTAAGAACACGCTTTTATTATATTTAGGGCTGGGTTGTAAATATGGTACCATGGCTATCTATGCTACCTTGTACCTTTTTAGGTAAAGCCCTTTCTGAAAAAATAATAAAAGCAGGGTACTCCGTCACGGCGACGCGGAAAATAATCGAAACAATATGTTTCTTAACTGAAATCATAAGTCTATTGTTTCTCGGTAAGTATACGGCATACGATATTGTAAAAGGGCTGAGCATTAAGTTTATATTTAAAATTATTTATTCAGCAAATGTTGAAACGTCCCAGGGTGCAATAATATGCCTTGCGTTTGTAATTGGCGGATCAGGTTTTCATAATAATGCGATTGCAGTGAATCCGTCGGATCTTGCACCAAAACATTCAGGGAGTGTATTTGGATTAATGAACACCGTTGGTGCTATACCCGGTACGTAAAGTAGCAAATATAGAGTAATTCTTTCGCCAGTGTACACGAAGGACAATACTTGTCTATATATTATATGTGTGAAGTCCGTATGTCGGATACACTAAGAAAGAATCATTCTCTATATTATTTGCATACTAAAACCAGTTATATTTCTTTCAGGATTTCTGGGAGTGTACTTTTCAGGATACATTTTACACGTAACGCACAGCTGGTCTGTTGTATTTATATTTATAGCCATGATAGATGCAATAGGTTGTATAGTGTATTTATTATTTGGTTCTGGCCAAGCAATTATATAAAATGTTATTATTAATTCAGTTTATTGTTCTTTCTTACTGCAATAAATAAATCCCACTACTACGATTAACCGAATGGAGATATTTGAACAATAATAATTGCATCAACATCGCTAGATATTTCGAGAATAATAATAGGTATCCTATATATGTATACTAGGATTTATTTCTAGTTTAATGCTTGTTTTATATATCTCTTGTACTCAGTTAATTTTCCTTGCAAAAATCTACAAAATCATCATGAACTACGAAAGATTGTCAGTAATTTGAAATCAAGTTATATTTAATGATTAAAATATAGCAACAACGGTAACATGTGCCATGCATGCATGATATTCTATTGGACGATATTAGAAGACAATTAATAGAATATTTTCGGAAATTCTATTTCTATTGCCAATCAGTTATGCTTGATAATTTACAAAAACAAAATTCCGATCCGTTACATTTAAATCAGTGTTTCCCAGTTTTGGATCATGCCCCATCTCAACGGCTAACTGATCTTGCAGAAAAAATATAATATATAGGCATTTTAAATAAATAAAAAGAAAAATGAGCACAGATAAAACCGAGTTTAATTGAACTATCTTCAATGAATATAAATATGATGTTATGCTCTGTATATCATAAAACACCAATCAATGTTAATGACCTTTTGAATTTTTTTCAATGATTTCGTGCTACGCATACATCGTTGATTTAAACGTAAAATACATTATAGAGACGCATATGAATTGTACACACCCAATACGATCGTAGTTACGAATCGTTCGCCGTTCTCATGAAAACTATGCTTCACCTTAGATTGGATGCAGCAAGTGCCTGATGCCTTTTTTAACGCGAGCATGTGAACGGATCTCGAGACTCGACTTTTCGATTCGTGAACAATCCCGTGAGAATTGATATACGCAGCGGGGACAATCGTAGAGGTGGGAATTTTATTTTGAACGGTTCGACCGTACGCTTATTATACGCGAAGTTTTTCATGAACGTGCGGTTCGTTCGTCGAGGCTTGTCGTTTTCACCGATCGTTCGGTCGCGCCTGCCTCTTGCCTCTGCCTGCTGCCGCGAATGTGGATACTTCACGGTGTACTGTACTGCTGCTGCCGCCGCTGTGCGTTTGATGTGCTCGCCACGGCTAATTGCCACCGGATTTTGACGAGTCTTTTACATCCGTGAACGGTTTTGGAACTGGTTCGTTATTGTACCAGACCCAGTCGTGATTGTCACTTGATAGCAACACCCGAGGCGCCAAAGCTGTCCGCATCGGCGCTTTCTTCAGCCCAAGTGGTATCAATGTTGTCTGGCAATGGTGTGTAAGGAGAACGTGGTATCATGGTTTGGGAATTTGTCCAGGTAATTGAAATATTCTCAACTTCTAACTTTTCCCCATCGTATTCTATATTACGTGCTTGAAATTCGAAACGCTATATATATAATTCACGTTTATCTTCTAATACACTGTTACGTTTTTCACCATGACCTCCTCTCATCCTTCTTATTCGTTTTCCGAGCTAACCAAAAAGAACATCCCGTAATCTTATCTGTCTGTGGCTCTTTATGTCAGAAACTACCCGTGACTGCATTAATAATTTCGGAGTCGAATAAACGGTGACTTTCCTTAATGTGTAATTTACCTTGTTATCGTATACGTAATTTTTTCTGTTTATTACAAGGAAGTATCGTGTATATGTAGTGCTATGTTTTTCTATAGTACCGAGCATATTCGATATGTTGCAATGATTTAATGAATACAATATTTTTATGTGCTTTAGTTTCGAAATTATGAAGTGCGACGTGCATTTTATATATATATTTTTTTTTATAAATAATCATTTATCACTTTTATTGAACGTGCATTTAAGTCGAATTTTAGAAAAGTATGTTGCTAAAGGATGTTGCTACCATAAATTAAGTAAGTTGTATATTTATAAATATTCCAATTAGTAACATATAACAGTTAGATTACAATTCTATTGTTATCTCGGTATAATTTAAAAGATCGAAATGCAATTTGTGGGCTTCTAATGATGTTAAGTGGCCAAAAGGGATTTATTATTTTTGTTTCTTGTGGTAATTTCTGGCCAGGAGTTGAAATTATGTTATATAAAATTTAGGAAATGTATATTATTTTTGATCTACTCAAGAGCTTCGCAAACAAGTACAAGCAGTACGTGTACAAACGAGGAAATACACAAATATAAATTTAATACGTTTACATTTGCAAAGTATAATTAACGTTATATCTAACCAATACTTCAATAACATCTTGCAATTTTTCTTAGTCTATAAAACTTTCATCTTTGAACTTTAATTCATATTTTTTTGGGTTCAGTTGAAGACACTACTTAAAGACACAGTCGCTGCTATAAAAATATTTTCTGCCAATGAGCAAATCATATTTGCAGTATTTCTTTTTGTTTTTATTAATGACAATAAATATGTTGATGTATGTACAGTTATAAACGCATCGATGTCATGTGCACGTTATTAAACATGTGCCTGCCATTTGAAGTACGATACCTTGGCACCTGTGTAGAGGATATTGGTAAAAGAGATTACAATGACCTCCGTGACACGGAACATCATGCGAACAACGCTTCCGATCTGGCCGAGTTAACAACCTTGGGCGTCGCAGATAAACGCACAAGAAGGAAACTTGCGCTCTACATGGCATTATTACATTCTTGTAATTATGCGTGCGCAATAATCTTATACAAGAATCTATCAAATTTTGACTATCAAGAGATCTCTAACCTATTAAATGGGACCACCTATACGCCGGATGACCAACCTCTTGAAGAGCTGCTTTTACTGTACACAATGGCATTGAACCACCCAGCGTTTACATACGAGCAGAAGAGCGTCTTCGGTAATATTTATATAAAGCTTCAAGAAGAGGAAGTTCGTATGAATCTCTCAAAGTCTAATTCATCCTACAAACAGGCCCAGGTATGCATTTACTACCATGAAAATATTCGCTTAAATAATGCAGATATGTTTCAAATAAAAGGTACATTTTTATTTGGTTCATTAATATGTTTGTTTGTTTTCTCTTGCTACAATAATAGGGTTGCGCGCCATGTATGAATACGAATGAAAGATTAATGGACAACGAGATGCAGAGTAACTGTGTCATGCCTCCGCCTCCCATGCAGACTTACCATGGTAATTTATAGTATACGATATGCAGATAATGTGTGTAACGTTTAAAGCATATCAATTAACTAGAGTTATGCTTTATAGTTGTGCGTATACATACAATTATTACGTACACGTTAATTGTAATGACATTATTTATGTTATTTGCAGGAGAAATGACAATGAGAAATAATGCTATGGTGACTGGAGTCCCTCCCAATCTTTCCATGCCTCCGCCCGGATTATGCCTGCCAACACCAGAACAAATGCCAATGGGATCGGGTGGTGCGACGCAGTATCTACATCTTGGCTTTCCGTCGGTTAATCATATGCCACCGTGGACAGGTCAGGTCATGATGGGGAATCAACTGATGTACCACACTGGCGACATGTTGGCTTATCCACCTTCCCCCTTAGTCAGTCGTCAATCGTCACCATCCCAGTCTCGTTCTCCTAGTCGCAGTAATTCCCCGATGAGTCGTAGAAACAATACAATGCCGCGCACCTCGTCACAAGTGATTCAATCTACTTCAAACACTTTAACAACGTCAACGAGTGCCTCTAACAGTCAGACAAGCATCTCCAGCTCAAATGCAAATCCCCTTCCTCCGCTTCCCACACTGGGTACGAGCAGAAGTCATCCTAGTCAACCACCATTGCTTCCATCACGCTCTGTTCCCTTGTCTATCAGCAGTTCTACCACTTTTTCACGGCATAATAGCATCGAGAATACTCCCTCTACCTTAATTTCGGTAGCATCTCAATCAAAACAACCACCGCCACCGCGACTCCGTTCTTCAACTTCTGGCGACTCTTTGCGAGAAACATTAGGAAAGGAAATGCCGAATTTCAAAGGCAACTTGCAGAATTTTTCTCTCGATGAGGTGAGATAATAAAATAATACGTATATAAGATGTTTTGTCACATATTAGTTTGTTCCAAATATACAACCGAAATAAATAAATTCTATTCGGAATTATTATCGCGAACAAGTCAAAGCAGTTTTACAGTGCCAATTATGGTATATAATATTGATCAATTTTGGGTAAAAAATTCAGCACGAATTTAGGGAATGGTTCGAGTTATGATAACGATACGTGGAAAATAAATCTATGGAAAATCTGATATTATAATGTACTGAGCACAGATCCGGAGAATGAGCGACGAAGACTTGAGGGAAATAGGATTAACGCCAAATGCTGTGGGACAACTACGAAGTATAGTGAAGGGACAAATAGCGAATGGTTTAAATCAAATATCGAGTGACAAGAAATTAGACAATACAACCAACGCGACACACGCGGGGGTAGATCCTATTGAAAATGAGGTAAAAAAAGAACTACTGACCTCTAATTATTCTTAATACACACACATGCGCATTTCATGAGTTACAATAACAAAGGAAATTCTATGACGAAACTATTATTATTTAGGCCATGCCGGGAATGGAGATGCTGAATGATAACGGAAATCAGAGCAGTAAGTCAATGCCATTGCAGGAACAGCATCCAGCGATGCATCATCATCATAATCATGCAGCTACTCCTAATTTACGGAGATATCCTACTATGCCACCAATAGATCCCGCGCAAATACAAATGTATCCTGCACCTCCGCCGATGTATGCTGCACAGAATGCACCATGTTATGCCTGTCTCACGTTACCTGTTGCCGGGGTACAAAACCGATATTCAAGGTAAACATAAATTAAAAAGATATAGATATACAGTAGTCTCCCCCCTTAGGTGGCCTGTATGGGCCCGAATAACAGTCAGTCTACTGTATATATAGAGTCGTTAATTATTACATTTATCGAACTTAATCTCTGACAATGAATGAACATTTTGGTAAATTTTAGGTGCAACGCTCAACATGTATACTGTTTAACGCAATTACAAGCCTTGAGGTTAGATCCTGAGAGCAGTAGGCACTGTTCTCAGAGCAGTAGTTCCGACAGTACTGGCAGTAGATCGCCGCCAGAAACACCTCCGGCTGCCCCATGGGTGAGCGGAAACGAGAATAATGCACCACCAGTTACCGATCATCTCGGCTCTGCACCGGTACATTCTACGAATGCAGTGTCACATCCAGCACCTCAACAACCCGTACAGTCGGTCCCGGAGAGGCAACGTACTAGAAGAAATCAGGCCCACGTGATGCGCCATAAAAATCAAATGGTGAACGGTGGTGGTCCGCCGAATATATCGCAATGCGTTTCCTTTCCCGCACCACCATCGCATTCGCAGGTCACGTATCTGCCGCATGGTCATTTCTCGGCATTGAGACCGAGTAGTGGTATTTATTCTAACTTCTCGCATGGGCCGTATCCAAGGCCAGCTTATCCGGCCTCGTATCAGCCGAACGGTGAAATGATGTATCCATATCCTGGGCATCCGTCTTCGGGAGGAACGCCACCACCGCCACCGCCAAATGCAGCGCAAACACCTGTACAGGCACCGTATATGCCGCCTACTCCGGTTGTTACGTACGCACCAGCCGCCGTCCCGCCAACGAAAATTTCGTGTTACAATTGTGGCAGTAGTAATCATCTTGCGATCGATTGCAAAGATCAGACTATGGAGGATCTTACCAAAAAGGGTAAAATTTCACGACACTTTCATTTATCGTAACTTTGAATTACTTTTTGAATTTGAATTAGGGTCGAATTATGGTGTCGTTGTTTACAATAATTCTCAGTGATATGCATGTTTATTACGTTTATTAAGTTGCGTGCAACTTGATTGCTATAAATTTGTATGATGACAGTGAATCACACATGTTCCTGTTACGCGTTGTATATTAACCCATTAATGCCGTCTACGCTATCTTAAATCGATTTTCTAAACTCTGACCTATAAGACCTGTAAGCTTTAGTATTAAATATTCAATTATTCGTACCGATCGTCGTTAATGGGTTAAATGCTCCACGATATAACAGCTGTTTGCAAGTGATTTTTTTCTATTCTTCTTTCAGCTCAGTACCGTCTAGACTACAGTATAATGAAACAACCAGGAGACTGCCCAAGTTCTGACAAGTGATCCCCTGCCACGGACCATCCAAAAATTTATCGCTATTATCATTATCGTAATTACTGTCACCATCATTGTCATTGTCATTGCCACTATCGCTATCACTACGATCCCGCAACAGCAATACAAGCGAAGGGTCGTTCAAAAGATGACTGCTATCGCTCCTCGTGCAAGTTTTCGGTGATTTTTCTAGACATCCCTTATATTCAGGACGACGATTTTTTAACTGAGGACGTTTCGCGATTCACGATACCAGGTATACTTTTTACAACTTGTTATTTATGATAGTAATTCTTAACTATGATTGTAAAAAGGGTGTGTAGCGTCGTGTACAAAAAGGGGAAAAAATGAAGGGAAGCATAACGACACAATGTTCTTATCTAAGTTTTTAGAATACATTTTGAAAGGTTTGTGTTAGGAATTGGCTTCTGTCTTTCCAACGATATGTAAGGGCTACTCTAACAGATCCACCCCACTGATCCATACACATACACACACATACAGGCTCATGAACACACACAAATTTCTCCCTATTTCTCTAGTAACTAGCCATATAAAGAAAATGCAAAGAAAAAGAAAACAACGCATTGCGCTCTGATTAGGTGAAATTACCACGTTTGTCTATATTTATCATTGATACTTTTACTTCTACTAGTATGTCTACTACCACTATTACTACTATTACTATTAAACTATTTACTATTACTTCTATTATCGCTACTGAGCCACGACGTTTTTATGTATATATATTTTTCTCAATTCTTACGTGCGTAATGTTTGAACGAGTGCAAGAAAAAAAAAAATAATAACGGCATGAATGAAGTAAACGAATAAGGAAAAAAAATGTCGAGACGAATAAAGAGCGAATGCACATAGAATACAGAAAAAAGCAAGGAGAGAAAGAAGGTATGAATGAATGATGAAAGAACAACAAACCATAAGTGTTCGATCGTTTAGCTGCCTTTGCGCTCCTGTGTGTATAGAACTATAAATATATAAATATATATACATATATGTATTATATATATATATATATATTATATATATATATATAAATATTCGCCGCTCACCACTCGGTTTATTAACTTATGAATAGTTAGTTAAATAACAATGATTCTCATCTTCTATTTATACAAATAGTCATTGCAATCACGTGCAACTTAAGCAATTTTATACGACTTTTATTGATCGCCCATCTATTTTAAATGTAAGCAATCCGTTTCATTCGTTTAGAATCTTGTTAGCGAGTAACGAGAGAAGAAAAAGATAAAAAAAAGGGAAGAATAATATGTGTTAGCGTTAGGTGTGAGTGGAGTGGCAATCTGCATTGTACCAGCCCTTGTCAACAAATTGCTGCTGCATTTAAACCAGTTCTTAACTTAAAAAAAAGGGAAAAAATGAAGAAAAAAAGAAAAAAACCCACCATTAGCATGTGTTAATCTAATTCTATTAGAGTGCACAATTTGGGAAAAACAAAAAAACAACTTTGTCTGGCTCCCGTGCATACAATGGTTCGTAATGTTTAATCGTAAGACTCTCATACTATCCACCTCTTGATCTATGTGAAGTAGATCCTAGATATCTAAAAACTAGTAAGGACTGAAAATTTATATAAAATTGAACGATGAATAGATATGTGTGTGACTTTGAATACGTATGCATTTAAAAATTTCCCTATATTAGTTTCTGGTATAATGAATTTCTCAGGTGTTACTTATCTTGGTTGGTAATGAATATTTCTGTGTTTTCTTTGGCAGGTTGTCAGTAGCCACGACAAGCTCACGGATTATTGTTTTAGGGATGTAGTATCGCGTAGGGATGGAAGTTTGACGAAACATGACAGTTGAAAGTTCATCATTTTAATGTTAGATTCGAGTCTGACATATAACTTCATTACATCAGCAATAATTCTCTATAGTGATATTACTTATGCGTATATTAATTTTGTAGGGGCGTGGATGTTATTTTATAAACGATACTTTATCGTTTGCACTTCAAAGAAATTACATGAAAATTCATTCGTTCTTCTCTGTCGAGTCATTAAATTATACGAAAATTACATATTTCGATGGAACGATATATTCTTACTACGTATAACACGGTAGTCAAACTTTTGTCAATTTTGTATAAGAAGCTCGGCTACGTCGCAATTTTTGATTCGGTGTTTTAATTAACATTTAGTAAAAGTGCCATTTTTCTCCAAATACCCCGTGTCTTTGCACCGGTCTGTAATGGAAAAATAAATAAGGTGGAAGTTTTATTATTCTTGCCGTTACCAGATAGTTTTTCATATTTAATAATTAATTATTTTCGAAGAAAATTTACCCGAGGGAGCGTTTCTAAGTGGCTGTGACTGATGAAAACGTTCATGAGAGTTGTATTTAAAAAGTATGCGTGAACATCTTTTTCAATTTCATAAAATAGGTATAAATTTTTGGTATTCGCGTGTAACTCTGTCCTTGATTTAATTAATGTCTGTGGTACGTGAAAAATGAAAAAAAAATAAATAAAAGAAAAGGATTTCGCCTGAGTAAGGTTTGGAAAAGAGGATACTTTGTGTTACCATAAATCAATTTAAACAATTTCACTTGACAAGAGCACACGAAAAATAGCGCAAAGGTCTTGTCAGCTTGTAATGTGTTCCAATTATGAAACAAAGGAGTCTGCCTTTACGGCACGTATCGAACAAAAGTAAAAAAAAGGAAAAGAAAACTGTAAGCTGCTGTCACTGAATTTTCACGATATCCGGAACCGAAACTTGTGTGCGGTCAATAATTCATAAATCTTTTGCTCGCGGACAAACCTCGTTTTTACGGAATTAGGAATATAATTTACATAGCTATTGTTAACTGTAATTCCAAACGAATCTGGAGGTGCTAAAGAGTTAAATACCCCACCTTGCCAAGCTGTAGCAAATCATTGTTGATCAAGCGATATCTATAAATATTAGTCCACGAATAGTCGTGTTATCAAAAGCAATAGTAATTATTAAAATACGGCACTTTATTGCTGTTTACTAAACTGTTGACGCTGATAGCCAAGGGGAATATATGTTTCGCTCTCTTCTATGTATAATCATCGGCAATAAAAGTGGAACGCGGTCTTTGTTCTCTAAAGCACTAAGCAATATTTCCTAGCAAC
The DNA here is from genome assembly GCA_963583965.1 of Nomada ferruginata. Taxonomy (NCBI): domain Eukaryota; kingdom Metazoa; phylum Arthropoda; class Insecta; order Hymenoptera; family Apidae; genus Nomada; species Nomada ferruginata. Next base: position 6,889,938 of record OY757218.1, read on the forward strand.
ACCAATATATGTTTTTACAAGTAGATGTTATTGTATAGTATTAATTGTAAGCAGCAATAAAGGTAGTCCTGTAATTTTTCGTTGCGTAATATCTCCGACTGTATTGTACATAAAGGAAAAATAAAAGGGGGTCGTGAAGTGTCGCTTTAGCAATAATGTCATGCCTAATGACATAGTACATTATATGACTGTTATTTAACGAAAAAAAAAGAAAAAAAAACTCTATTATTATAACGTATTGAACTATGGAATTGTCGTTTTCATTGTTTCGGCTATACTGATTTTATTGCATTTCGCTAAGTTTCATATATGTTCGTCTATATACACGATGAAATATTTTGTGGGAACTATAGACACTTCCCAAATTCTTCTTATCGACCGAATTCTATGGATTGTCACTGTTTTCTCAATCACTGCCATGAGATAGCGAGAAACTTGTAATTAATTTCATCAGCTATGTGACCCAATATAATAGGTGTGCTAATCTGGTTTGAATCAAGACTCCTTTGTTTATTAAATACTATTAAGTGCGCATTTAAATTGACGAAATATTAACAGCCAGAAAAAGGGTGAACGACAGGAAATATTGCGCTTGATTGTAATCAATGTGTTGCGTTGTTGTTAAAAACTGGAGGAAATGTTCAAATGCTCTTGATCAAATCAGTATTATACCAAATCGAATCAAACAAAAAAGAAAAAAGTCAAAGAACCATATCACTTGAACAGAAGCCGTAGGACAGGAGCGTGAGAAAATTAGTAGTAGTGATTATAACGAAAGGATAATATTAATATTAATTGTAATAATGATAGTAACGATAAATTATATCTATTCGTAACAACGCGGAGATGGAAATACTCCGGAAAGATTGGTTTCATTTTCTTTTTTGTAGGGCCACATTTGTTTATGAAAAATACAGACGTTTATAAAAGAAAGAAAAAAAAAGGGAAGAAAAAAAGAAAATTGACCCGGATGTTATCGTAAATACATCTTAACACGTAACTCAGATTGTTGTTCTTTTAATTGCTATATCGTAATTTAATGATTAATTTTAGCAACACATCTTAGTGTTACTTTTCTTTATTAGCACTTCTAGCTGCTGTTCCTAAAATGTGTCCCATTCTTTCGTTTCCGTAGGCAAATTTAAAATCACCCGTGTGGCGTATATTTATATCGTAATCAATCCTGACCAACGTCTAAATTTATATGTAAGCACACATAAAATAACTTTCTCGACACCTTACGTCACTAATTATGGAAACGAACAAGATTGATTATATCCAAACAAGTTATCAAATGCGAGAGATAAGAATGCGAACAGACGACTGTAGAGCCACGTGTATCTTCTTCTTTTCATTCTTTTCCTCCAAATGTTTTTGGACATACAGGGGTGTAATTGGGCAGCGGTTAGGGTTGTACAGATAACACTGATAAAAAAAAACCAACTGGAAGTAAAAAAAGAAATCTAACGGTAATACACATTCAAGTACATTCAATGTATAAAAATAGGAACAGATGCAGATATACGTGCATACGCAGGACATATATTAAGATACCGTCGGCATAGTGACTTAAACGTGCTTAACAAATACCATGTACATATGCTGCGTTCTGCGCGAGGTGCTCGACTTATGATAAATAAAGTTTTGCGTGTCTGGCGACCGTCGATTCGAATGCCTTGCCCGACAATTAAGACTCACGAAGACAATATGTGCTTTGGACGAAAATGAAATAAAATATAAAAAGGTACGAAAAAAAAGAGGAAAATGAATAACTAAAACGAACGAACAAGTAGCGAAGGGAAGTGAAGAATAATTAATATGAACCGCAAAACGCGATGTACTACGAGATGAGTACCCATTCGGATATTGGGACAAGAAAAGAGACCATACCGGTATATTCCATAAACGGAAACTCGAAAAACGATTCAAGCGTGAGAATGCGAACTGTATAGACGGTTAACGTATGAGTGTAACTATTATTATTTAAGCGTGGATAGAAAAATACCCCCCCAAAAAAATAATAAAATAAAATGGAGTAATAATAATAATAATAACGTTTAGGAAGCATTCAGCGCGAAATAAAAATTTATTCGGTTTTTATAGACGGTCGCTTGTGCGAGAGGATCAGATGTTTCGTCACAGTGACGAATAATAAATAACAGTGTCATCGTGGTACGGAATAAAGAAACACACATTCACATAAACATACAAACACACACAAAAGAGAATGTAAAGGTACACAATTACAGAGAGACAAAAAAAGAAATGCGAAAATGAAAAAAAAAAATTCTGTACGAGAGTTTGTGCCACTCTACGTCATGTACATAATGAATCGGTTGCGAATGGGATAGAGTGTATGATACGCAAAGTATGTATGTGATATAGTATGATAGCGGAAAGAAGAAATATTTACATACAAATATGTGATGTGTATATACACACTATATATATATGGAAATATTGAGATATATTTGTAAATTCTGTTATCTGAATGCATTATAAATATTTTAACCTCCTGTAATGAAATATTTAATAAAAAACGTTACCAACCAATCCGTCTACACTTTTAGCCGGTTTGTGTATTTTTGTGCGTCCTACAAGAAGAAAAGAAAGAGGGGAGGAAAAGAAAATGTACTTCCTTTGATGCGCAGACAGTACAAAGATAAAGTTGTGACAGTGGGCACACTTTTTCAGAGTAATTACAATTATTTTGCGATACTATTGATATTATTATTATTATTGCTGTGTATGTAAACCCTTCTGAAAGGGTGACATTATGTAACACAAGTAATGTCTTCATTCATGTGCGATAATGAGACACGAGAAGGGAAACGTTATAGTCGTCTGTAAATAGGAAATCAAAATGCCGCTTAAAGTATACTCTTAGCGTATCCCGTACGGGGTAATGCAATTATCTAGCATTTGATTATAGATGGATCACTTAATTCGTTCGTGTAAAATATAGTTGAAATTCATATTGAATTTGATAGCACAAAGGGTACGACGAGAAATAATTATTTTGAACGATGTTTCGAAAGAAATTGTATGAAACATTGTTTTTCTTTGTATACGTATATTTCTTAAGACTTGTACGTAATATTCATAAGCAGTGACTGTTTCACGAAAGGAAAGATGTCAAACGACACGCGAGGTGTTCAGAGACTTAACGAAGGAACCGGTATAAATGCATCTGCCCAAATAGATAATACGTAATGATAATTATATATTGTGTGCTGTAGACGAAAATTATAATAATTTGTAATACGAGAGAATTCAAGCAAATAAAATAAGTTGAATGTATATTTTGATGTGGTCAATGATATTCTAATAAAATATGATGGATAATTATTAAATAACGGATGGTTCCTAATTGTTTTGGTTACCTGTATCCGACTGTTTACGAAGAAGTTTTCACAACTCTTGTCTATTTAAAGAGTTATGTCGTGTAATGGTAGCGGGAGGGCAGATTAGGAGTTACGATTTTTTTATGGTTTGACGTTTGCGTAACGATTAATATCGAAGAATTGGGATACGTTTTACAACTAATTTGCTATTTTCTTGTATTCGCAGTCATTTTTATTCCTAAAAATCATGGAATTTCGTAATTCGTTATTCTGATTTTTCATTTTGTCGTCTAATATAGCTGACATAATTTGGGTTGGCAGAATTATTAGGATACCCGGTATAAAAAGATTGGGGCGTGATAAATAATAGAACAATGTCTACATACTTATTTCTCTATATTTTCAATGCTATCATCGTCATATTCACACGAACGATAATATTATTAAAATGGAACGATTTTGGATGAATTTCTATTATTAAGTTCCATGATTCAAAATTAACTAAATTGGGAATTTTGACTGCAATCGATCCACAGGACGATCCGTTATGTAAGAGTGTGCATGTATGGTAAAATAAGCGACACAGATACTGCATTATGGTCCAACATAAAATGGACTTTTTATTTCTATTCAGTTGAATAATTTTCTAATACACATTCGTTTTCTTAATTTTTCGAAATACATTATTTGCAAAATTACGAATATACAGTTAATAATAAAAAAGTTCTTATAAGTTGCGATTCTAAAATGATTATATTCATTCGAATTTTTTAGTCGAATGATAATATTTCATATATTTTACACACTTCCGGCTATCGAACAATTTTAATACAAATCTACCGTAACACGTAATGTGTTGCAGCCACATTAGGGTTTAACACTAGGTTTACGGACAAGTTTGAGCACTTATTTTTACCGATTACCCTCGGCTTAACGATTGCCAATAATAATCCGCGTTTTCTTTAAAAACTTAATTCGCCTAATTTCGAAATGAAATATAATTAATTTAGTTATATAATATTAACGGATCTGCCTTAATCTTTGTCTTTCGAATTCTGAAATGCGTCAAATTGACGCGTTCCGTAAACCTAGTGTTAATTACGTATGTGTCCAATAACGCTTATCGAGATCTATACGGATGTGGTACGATATACACAAGGAAATTCGTTAAGCTATTTCAGAAAACTCTGTATACATACCTAGCACCATACATACGTGTCGCTAATAAAATGTCTGAATCGTGCATAAATAAAGTTTTATTTAATGTACGCTTTCTAGACATCAATGTATTTTTTCAATCTTATCAGCTGCATTTCGGATGGTAGTAAAAAATGAAACGGTAATCGGTACGAGGCGATGAATCATATCTTATTTGCTCTGAAATTAACTTGGCTACTTCTAAGTAAATCAAAATTCAATCTCCGAAAAAGTATTAATTATTTCGGTGGTGACTCCAATGGAATATCTAACTTTCGTAAATTACGTATAACAGTTACACAAGTATCGCTGTATAATACATAAGTGTAATTATGCAACGGCAGCTATAATTATATCTATATGTATACATATTACAGATCGCATAATATCAATTAACCATTTTACCCATTAAATCCAACGAATATTCCAACCCGTTCGTCCAGCAATTCTATTCCGATTTTCTACCTCAATTCAAATACATCCATCGATCCGAAATAAAAATATAACGCGTTCCAAAACGTACACATGCGATATGGAACAATAAAAACCAACTAATCCAGACGCTATGTTACAGCGACCGAATAAAAATATCACGAAGGAAAAGAAGCAAAATAAAGATTACAACCCGCGTACATTATGAAACGATTACGACCACGATAATTGCGGGCATAAAATTACATGCACAAAAAATCTGTTTCTCATCGTTCGGTCTCAGTCTCTCCCAAAGTTCCCTAGCAGTCAGACGCGTTAATCAGACGTCTTTCGTCTAACGGCCAGGTCCTAACCGATCCTTTCTGTATCTACTTCGACTGCCCATCTTTCTCTCTCTCTCTCTCTCCCTCTCTCTCCGTCACCGTTTTCTTTCATCCCGCTACTACTCGCCAGTAGATACGTCCATCTGCTACCCCAACTTCCTCGTCAGGCCGTTCTCTCGAAAGGCGCGCACCAAGGGTTGTAGAAAAGCGAAGTAGCTGGGTTCGCCCAGAGAGGATCGTTTTCCCCGCTATCTATTTTACGATTCGCGTAAAGCTGCGCCGCGCCGAGTCGCCGTGCCACGGCAGTGGGGCCGATCGAATCCGCCGAGTGTCCGAGAGAGATGTGAATAAAAACGTGTGTCCGTCGAACAAGGACGAAACCAGCCGGGTCGCCATTGCCAGCAGACACTACTAGTGTGCTACCTGGTTCGCAGTTCTATATAGCGGCATCACAGAGAGACAGAGAGAGGGAGAGGGTGATGGCGATAGAGTGTGAGAGAGCGAGAGGGGTCAGGGGGTGAGTATTGACGCGACTGCGCGATTCCGCCGTCGCGTTGTGTAAAGGGTAGCGATTTCGCAGCGGTGGGGAATCGTGGTTGGACGAATAGAGAGAACGAGATACAGCGAGGGAGAGGGAAATCGTGACAAGAACGGAAGAAGGAGGGGACGGCCTGAAAAGCTCGGACCAGCCTGGGTTCGATCGCTCAATATTCATCCCTTGGCTGGACGAGAGCACCCGAGAACAGCGGCTCCAGACGAGGGCACGAATCGACCCTTCCTTCCTTTGCGTCCTCGCCCGCGGAGCTGTTCGATCGCGGCACCGTTCCGCCAGAAGACGAAGAACAAGATCAGCGGCAGGAACAGGCCGAACGGACCTAGGGAAATCACTTTTGCCGTTCGTTCGTGGTGGTTCGCGGCGAGAGATCACCGTACGTTCTCTCTGTAACATCGTTTGTAGAGGGACGAGAGAATGGAGGACAAGAAAGTCGAGCAGTACTATAGTCCGCCGCCGAAGCTTGGCAAATGGGAGGGTTTTAGGATCTTTTTATGGAACTCCGAGACTGGACAGTTCTTGGGGCGCACAGGCGCTAGCTGGGGTAAGTTTTATCTGCAATCATACTATTCGTCCCTGTAATTTGATTTTTTCCCCAAGTCTTGATCAATTCGAGCTTCCGTGACTTTCTTTTTGTTCTTGCATGGAACGCCCCGGGGCCCTTGCTACGTTTTTGGGGGCCCCTCGAGGGACAGGATTACGTATTACGCGGAGTGGAGAATTAGTTGATTCGGCGGGTTGGACGTTCTCTCGGATGCATCGTGTAGATATAATATTATGCTTTCGGCATCTTCTGTGGAATCTGTGATATCGCGAAGGATCGGGACTCTGCCCGATTGGCATTTAATCATAACCCTGGTTTCTGACGTAAAGCGTCGCAATGTACACGCGCATTGCAGCTCGCCAGCGATGCCATATATGTAAAGAGCTTTTGTGCTGCATTCAAATGAGCAAAGCAGTTCTGATCGTGGTTTAATCGATCCCCGCTTTGGTAACGATTCGGTGACCCGTCGTGAGGGAATCTTTGCCTTCGCTCCTCTTCGTGCCATTTTCTGTTTTAGGTCAGAATCAATTTGCAAACACATTTTGTGCGCACAATACATACGTGTTTGTTATTATATTTTCAGGGAAAAATTAGATAAGAAAATGTGTTTATTTGTATGCGACTGTCGCATTTTCGGCCGAGATCGATTCGGTAATATTTAAATACGCGAAACGAATATCGAGCTAAATGTATTTCTCATTTTATCTAGTGTCGCATCCTGTTCCGATAAAGTTAATTTCATTGCCGTTCCGCGTCGTATCTCGTTTTGCGGTTCTCATTCGTGCTTTCGACGGTGAATGCGTCGAGGGGTGCGGAGGAAATGTAGGGAGGGGCGGTAACCTTCTCGATTCTTATTTTCCTTTATTGGGGCGCAGAATAAGTGTGAATGGAGTCGAGAAGCATTTCTAGTTCTAGAGTCTAGAATTGATATATTTTCATTAATTTAGTGGCAACGAAAATTGCTGGGTTTGTACTTCGAATAAAAGGTATTGATATTCCTAGCAGGTAAAGACGTTCTTACTTCCGGTTTGATGTCCCGAGCTATGGGGTCGAATCGTTGAAACAATCGCGATGGAAATAATGTTACAAAAACAGCTGTATGTTTCTGAGTAATTTGATTTTCATTCGCAGTGGGAATATATTGTTAATTTAACATGATCTGTTTGTTTCTGATGTGATACTGCCCAATGACGCGTACAAGCGATTTCACCAAATTGCTGTGTTATGTAACGCAACTGGGAAAAGATTTGCTCGACAAGGATCTACTATTGTGGTGAATTGGATAAAATCAATTATGGCTACGATTTTAATTATAGATATACAAGATATTCATCTCTAAATAATCTATGGTCTTTCCATTTTGATGGAAGAGAGGAATAATTGTTAGGTCTAGTTTGAAGGTTTGATTTGAAATTAAATGTAAATTAAACGGAGAAATATTTCGTTTAGGGGTTATATTTATTCATGCACTCTAGAATTATTGCAAATTACTTGAAACGAATAATTGGTTAATAAATAGATAAGGTCGTCTATTTAGCAATTGGCAAAGTATCGTCCTAAAAAGGAAATATACTATCGTAATTCCTTTATTAGAAGTTTTAATTAGAAATCGATCTGTAATACAATTTTTGCACAGATCATGGGATCACTGTTCGTTCTTATTTGAACAATAAAGTATATAGTACACAGCCTCCAAACGTTGTTACAATAAACGCAGCACTTGCTTAATTCAGTAATAATTTCCTGGTTGCTCGATTAATTATTTTAGCGCTTTGCTTCAGTTCTTGTGTTTAGAAATCACGAACCCCGTTCTCTTTTGGGATGGTTAAATTTTTAAATACCTGTCTGTTCGTCCAAATCTTTCCTGCCACTTTCGAAGATATGTATTTCAATATCTCCAACAGATATATTCTTCATTATGTGACGTAACTGTGATACCGTGGCCCCTTCGAAGCCTTTATCGCTTATCGTAAGAGACAGTTTTGGAAATCTTTTTTCTGCAGACTTGTTGACATTTGTCGGATCCATCACATTCGCCCAACATTTATAAAGTAATTCGCTCGGACGTTGAATTATTGTGTTAGCATAGTTAAATCAGCTTATGTATTCACCTTTGCCTGCGAGCTACATTCTTTCCATGTTCTACCATCTTCCTTCCCCTCTTCTTCTCTTAAGGTTGATCGACTTCCACCAAAATCAATACAATCCAACGCTCTTACCACTCTGCTGAAATAGCTTGTTCCGATTTCATGCAGTCGTCTTGCTTGTACCTTAAACTCTTATCGAACTTTCTTGTTCGATATAAAATTAGAGAGGAACGGAAATATAAGTATACGTCTGTTTGAACTTCTGAAGACTACTGAAGACTTTTTACGATAGGACTAGACTATTGATATCATTGGTGAAGCGATTGAAAATAAATTGAAGGAATAAGGGGCTGAAACGCTATACATTTATTTTTTTCTTTCAATAATAATAAGTATTCATATTGTTGATAATTAATGGCATAATTGAAACGACTCTGCAAACGAGCAATGTGATAAGCATTTTATATTATTTTACTTATGGTTTACAAGATTGTTTACGTATGTAGGAGTAGGTTTCTTTGAAATGTTTTGCACATTCGACATTACATAAATGAATTAGATTGAACGATGTATACATGTCCGATGCACGAGATTGAAATAAAATGCTGCGTCGCGAGACTTTTGAATAAAGGATAGATGGAATTTTATTTCTGTTCAAATATTGTACGCCATTGCGGTTGCTGTAGTAACGTAACATTTTCACGGTTTTTTTGAGATATCGATCACATCGTATGCGGAACGCGACGGCGCCACAAACTTAGAAGCCACCAGGGTTCTTTCATGAAGTAGGTCATTGATATTGTTGCACCTACGTATGAATTTCTGTATAAAGAATTAACACCCCGCAATACTTATTGCCCTTGCATTTAACTCGACAACATATGAACAGCCTCGAAGCAAAGTAGACAATTTCTTTCCGTTTTGAGACGAGCGGATCGTAAAAATTCTTCCATTTGCTTCTTATATTCACCGGATTCAATAGAATTGTTTATTTTGAGACTTTTGCTAACACGCGAAAAGTAATGTGAAGAGGACGAAAAAAAATGATTAAAGTACGTAAAGTTCTATTAAATTATATCCCCCTTATCAGCAATTCGAAAGGTACTTAGAAACCTTGCAAATTAAAATTAAATGGAAAATCGCTTTAGCACAAATTTGTTGCCAAACATATGCGTTTAGGAAAGAAACAAAAATACAGTATAGTACTAGAACAGTGTACGTTACTATGGTCTACAGCCTACAGGAAGCAATTCGGAATCGTCATGGTAGTCTTCCTCGAACGAGGGTAAGACGAGGGTAGTCGCTGTGTGACAGAACGATACGTAATTCCACAATGCGGATATTTGTGTAGCGTAGGGAGCGACGTATACAGAGATCAATAACCTACTCTGCTTTTCACACACTGTGGAAACAGGGTTGTTAGTCACCCTTGCCAGTTGGGCTTTACTTTCAGGCGTCATTGCGTTCGTCACCCCAAGCCCTATAACTATCTTAGTAATGGATTTATGAAATTATACGAATGCAAGGCAACTGCTTTTCAGCCAAAATGGTTATCACGTTGCAATATCGTCCACTTTTTTTGTTTATGAATCAAAACGATCAAACTGCAACGAATCATGAAACGAAGAAACGGACGGTTAAAATCTTCCACGTGTAAACAAATCTCGTGGATTTAATTCTCATCTTTTCAACATCTATGACTTGTGAAAAGTTTATTGATAAGACATTGTCCCGTTAAATATTTTTGTCTTTGTTGCACAGATAAGTTGATAGATATAGTGGAATGAAAATTCTTTACTCGTTTAATTGTATCTAGCACGAATGCTGACAATTTGCGGTGTTTTTGTTTTTAGAGCAGAATTTGATATACTGCCAAGTGAATATTTAATCGTAATTGATCCAGCGTAGGTACTTCCTAAATTAAGCAACGTCGTTAGCGATAGTCACAAAAATAGAGACGTTGACTGGATGGTTATAATGCATGAAAGAGGCGCTAAACTTAATTCAAGGTCCTGATATTCTTTTCATGCACCGATATGTACATCACAGACTAAGGGTTTAAAAAAATTGGTTATTCTTTATAGAACTATGTTAGAATAATTGTTTTTCTGAACATTTGAATGGCTGAGCTTTTTAGGGATTAATTTGAATATTTTAGTTCGAAACAGCTACAATAAATGGTGATTGTTCGTTTGGTAAAGAAGTGTAATTGATATTGGTCTTTATGCAGACACTAAACGTTTGTATCGTCTTATATGGACAGTTTTTCTCGAGTCTACAAGCGTGCTGTGATTTGATGCAGATAGATTACACGAAGTTATATGTTTATCAAAGATTCCTATATTAAACACGCAGTGTCACTTACTCAATACCAATTCAGGCCAATTAGACCTTGGATCATAATTGTCTCAGTGTTGCAGTCTTCGAACTGCAGTGCGTATCCACAAAAGGAATTATTGCGACAAAGCAATTGTTTTGCTGACAATTGACCAAAGCGTCCGAGACTTGCGTACGTCAAGCAGTATCGTAGATTATTTTTTTTATTAGTACATGCACCATTCGTCCCAAATAAATTGATCGGTCGCATAATTGAGCAGGTTTGCATTATTCCAGCTGGATTCCTATAATGTCGAAGAAAATTCAGAACTTAATAAAATGGAAGAAAAAGAAAATGAGGATCAATAATATTCATAATTTTTATTATTCGTTGGTTTCAGCCAAGATCTTGTTATTCTACGTCATTTTCTATGCTGTACTGGCTGGTTTCTTCGGAGCGATGCTAACCGTTTTCTACCAAACATTGGACCCGAATGCACCAAAATGGCAGCTGGACAACTCTTTGATCGGTAGCAACCCGGGACTTGGGTTCAGGCCCATGCCTCCCGCGAGCAATGTCGAGAGTACCCTGATTTGGTACAAAGCTAGCGACGAAGGCAATTTCCTGCACTGGACCAGGGAGCTGGACCAGTTCCTCGAAGGTAACTTACTTGTATCATAATATTTTCGTGACATTAAAATTAGCATTACGTATTATTGCATATGCAAAATTGTTGCTCATAATCTAAGTGCTATGTTTACATGCGACTAGTGACATCAATTTCATAAATGTATTGTAACGCTAATATTAAACTGTAAGTGAGAAAATTGCCTTTATCCTAACGAGGCAGTTATTACGTCAGGAGCCTGTTAAACCCGGTCAAGGTGAGACCGATGGTTCACATTTGGATCACAGTTCTAATGCACTTACATCTTATGTATTAGTATATAAATATTTTGGTGAAATATGTTTAATAGAAATTATTCAAAAATGTATAGCTTATTGAATGCAGTTTTGTATTACTAAGTTTATTCATAAAAAAAACGAAATTCATTATTCAATTAATGTATACTTCCCGATAAATGCAACTATTGAGGAATTAAATTTTCGGTTACTATAGAGTACCAAAAGCCACCCAGTTCGACAAATGGTGCACAGATGAAGATGATCTGCGATTATGGTAAACCACCAACACCTGGAAAAGTCTGCGACGTAGATATGGCAAGGTGGGGGCAGTGTACGAAGGAACATAAATACGGCTACAATAAATCTGCCCCTTGCATTTTCCTGAAACTGAACAAGGTATTTAACGATAAAGGAAATCCTGAATTTTTATTGCAAATACAATAGTGTTACTCTTGCCTACAATAATTTTGCATTAATAAATTATCGCTGTATCTGTAAAGGATTGATTTTTCTTTCACATTGAATTTTGTTAAACTGTAATTTCGAAATCGCATTAAACAAAATTTGATTACCAATAAAGAGCCACGTGCTACAAGATACCAATAAATTGTGTACACGTATACAAATCGATAACGGTGTATTGCAATGTTGCAGATTTTCGGTTGGAAACCACAATTTTATAACGACACGAAGAATCTGCCCGGCGGTATGCCAACCGATCTTCAGGAACACATAAAACAAGAGGAACGCGCAAATAGGTTGGACACCGTGTGGGTATCGTGTGCCGGTGAAAATCCAGCTGATGTTGAAAATATGGGGGCGATTCAATACATTCCACGCCGTGGCTTCCCTGGATACTTTTTCCCCTTCACAAACACACCTGGATACCTTAGCCCTCTCGTAGCTGTTTTCTTCGAGAGGCCTAAATGTAAGTGGTGACACGATCAAACAATCCCCCCCCCCCACGACGTTAAACAATATCTTCCCATCCATTCTGACTGTACTTGATAAAGTTGATCGAAACCCGACGAAATTATTCGCACTATATATAACGATTTATATTTGAATCAGCCACCATGATGAAATTTCATTCGTGCATACGTTTCGTGAATTTTTCCAGACGGTGTGCTCATCAACATCGAGTGCAGAGCCTGGGCACACAACATCATCCACGACAGATTCGACAGGCGCGGTTCCGTACACTTCGAGTTAATGGTGGACTAAGCAGCGAGAGCACGCCACCTTTTTTGCAAGACCACTACCAACTGCGTCCATGGAGATCTAAGATGGAAGGAGAATAAGAGATATTTCTTTTCTAATCGATATCGTTGGCGGATCGTTGACCACTCCTTCTTTCCTCCGTGTTTCTCTGCCGATGATACCGCCCCTGTCCGCGTATTTTCTCGTCGTCTTAACGTATGTAGATTTGTCAGATGCCACGCTGCCATTCGAACAATATATTCATCCACGTCGTGATTCTCTCTTCATTGTGATCTTTACAGAGACGTTTCTCATCGTCACGCTTCTCATTCACCATTAAGGACAGAACTGTTTTTCGCAGGCATCGTTCGTTTCATTGCACGTATACAATACTTTCATGAACAATAATTGTGTGTTTGTCGCAGCACGCGGTTATCATCGTCGCTTCCACGGTTCGAACGGATTTTATCATAGAATGATAGAACGGACCAGTGAAATTGGCTACATACATACGTATATATAAATATACATATATTTCTCTATACGTACGTGTACGAGCGTATGTATCAGGATGCACAAAAGAAAGAAAAGAAGAAAAGCAAAAACACGAAAAGAACAAACAAGATTCAGCGGAGAAATTCTGCACAAAAGAAAGAACAAAAAAAGGAAAAAAATAGCGGCGGTATCAGTTATTTGTATCGGGAGCGAAGGGGAGTGGTCGTACCATCGTGATTTAAATGTCACACGGAGTATCAGTTGGTGCGCGTAAGAGGTTTTCCCTTACTTTTTTGCCCCTTTCGCGAGTTTTTCGCTTCTCGTCATAAATATATCGATATGTTTGGTCTCGTTGCAGGCTTTTCTCGCGCATGTAACGTTCGGTTCTTCTTCGTCGTTTATTCCGTTGATCGTTTACTCGAGCACGCTGGTGTTTGCCTAGTGAACGAGACCATTAAACGTGTAGGGTACACCGAGGATAATTGATACTCTTAGTTCGTGCCACGTAGACGTATTAAAAGAAAAACCTACAAAATAACAAAAATAAGTAAATAAAAGAACGAAAGATTAGTGTCTTTACGCCCGTCGCGACGGTACGGTGCACCCGGCACGGTGGAACTTTTGATTTCGAATTTCAACGAAGGAGCTCTCGGACGCGGCTCCCGGCGAATCTTAAGTCGAAAGTTCCGCCGTTTCCGGATGAATCGCAAGGAAGAAGGGATGCTTGAATGATCGAAATTCATACTCGTACAGACACGCAGCGGATACACAAACGACACACGTACACAGGTGAAATGGTAATGGACAAGTCGAAGAGCAAGAAAAAGACTGTTCGGATTGGAATTTGTCAAGCGGCTCGTCGAGACGAGATAGTAAGTGATCAATGGACTGGTTCGGTACGGATTGTAAATGTTACGACGGTTTTTTCGTGTGGTGGAACTTTTGATTGAAGATCCTACAATTTTTACGACATTTTGTAATAGGCATTCTTTTTCGTCGGATTTGTCGAAGGGAAGGAATGGTTATACGAGAAGCGTGGGCAGGCCGTATGAAACGATCGCAGTTGAAGCTTCTGATTTGATTAATAGAGAAACACAGGCAGTCTTTTGGATTTTAATTTGAAGTTCCGCCGGTACGGAGGTAGATTATTAACACTGTGTTCTATACAGTGGACTCGATTAATGGTGGTAACTTGAAGTAGAAGATATTAATGCATAAAGAAGAGTGTTAAATAAATGTACGATTGTTACCTTTCGTTGTCGAAAGGCTAATTGCTAGTCACGATTGAAACCAAAAAAGCAATGGATAAGTTTTAACGCGTGTCCCTCTCACTTTATGCTCGAGCAAGTACGTCGTGAAAAAGAAAAGGAAGAAAAAAGAATTTTTGCTTGGACTTTATTCAAATTGCTCAAATCTTTTAGAAAGCCAAGGAACACCGGAATCGATGAAGTTCAACGGGTTCGAGATGCGGTCAAAGAAATTGTAAAGAAATTCGGTTGTTACCGCCATTAAGCATAAATAAATGTATATAGACGCCAGATTTAAATCAAATAAAAGCGAAAGATACTGAAATTTCGTTGGATTTCGATTTGTCGGGGAATAGCGCGCGGTTTGCAACGGGGAAAAGTTTAATCAGCCTAGTGATAACCGTACGACGTCGTATGGAATATGTATTTATAATTATATTGTACCGCATGATAATATCTAGCGTTAGTCCACGCAATCGTGTAGTCGATAGGTTGTATCATACAGTTTTGGAGATCAGTGGAATTACATTCTATACCGTTGATATTTCTATTTTCAAGTCGCATGGCATTCCGTTTCGATACAATTTATTCGTTTGATTTTGTAAAGGGGAGCTTACTCTTCCATGTGAACAATCTTTCGTTTTATTTAAATTCTCTGCACGTGTTACGTCACATCACTGTTAAATAAACAAAATTTGTCTTCTTGCCTTTACAACCAGTGTTCACTATCGTTTTACATTTTATCCGATAAGAAACATTGTTCTACACACTTATAAATCGGGATTAAGGAAGGTCTTGTGTCATTTTTTCTTATTTTCCTTTCCCAGAATTAATCGATGATATGTGTATGAAGTGAATAAAAAGAAACGAAAATGAGATCGAATGTTCAACCTCTGATCTCCGGGGTCTGTGTGTGGCTTGTAACTTAGAAGCAAAAAAAGCTGGGTGTCCCGAGAGCTTGTTCGTTTTTCGAAAAACAGCGTTTGCTAGGTAGTCGTCGCCCCTTGGTGTCTGGGATCTATGGGAACCCATTGGTTTATGGTGTGTATTGAAATCTCGAGTGTTTTAAGTCGCGAATTTTATTGAAAACCGCCAACAAGACGGGGAACATTTTCCTCGTTCAACGTTTGCAAACGCTTGTACCATTCACTACCAAAGTCATACTGCCAAATATAATCAGTTACCTGTTGCATACGATATATATTTAGATTCCGTTTGTATTTGCCATTATTTCACAGGCACATCGTATACACCGTAAAGAGATTGAAATATAGCTGACCGATACACGTATATAATTATTGAATCTTACTTTCACATCGGCGAACAATGCTTTGTCCGTCTCGAACGAAATGTTCCAAGCAAAATGATCGATTGGCAATAGCACGAGCGATCGTTACAGAAGCGTAAAAAAGAAAAGAAGCAAATTTCCGTCAAATTCTCGATGAATACCAAAAGGATAATCAGTCCTGACCATATGGACAAAAAGATAGTACAAAGGTTTAACATTAGATCGTGCGACTGAAACGGGCGGCGACGTTTAACTGCGAGCGCTGCCGAAACAAGAAATAAAAACAAAAAAACAAACGAGAAAAAGCAAAAAAAAATGAAAGGGAATCGATAATTTCATTGCTATTTATTAATCGACGTTACGAGCGATTATTATTACTGTCATCATCATTATTATCATTGTCACGATTATTACAGTTATTATTATTTCCTTGGGTCCTCGCCCGGAGCCATGTCGAGATAAGAGAAAGAAACTTAACATAGATTAATCGTCGATGACACTATTAACTTTTAAGAATAAAAAAAAAAAAGAAAAAAACAACCGGCGAACGAAAGACAGAGAATGTAGGATTTGGACGTGGACACACACACAGAGAGCGACGGTGTATCGAAGAAAGTCGATGACGATGATGATGAAAACGATGATGAGAAGTTAACACGTTGATGGTTTAAAATAATTACTAGGAATCATTACACTTGTATCCAGTGCACCGATCGAGAGCGACTAATTATAATGTATATTCATCGTTGTGAGCGAGCTGTTTCTAATAACGAACATCTGTTGTTGAAGTATAGAGATTGCGTATCGAGCGAGGATAAAGAAGATGACGAAAAAGGGGAAGAAAATCGGCGCGTTGTCGGATACACAGTGAACGATAGTTTGCTATCGATGAAAAAAACTAGCCACGAATCGGATTCGACATTATTACTAACGGTCGTGTTTGAGGTCTCTGAAATCGCAGTATCGGACGTTCGTTTTTCGAAATCGACTAGATGATTACCATGGGGAATGGGTCGAAAGTTGGTAAATGTTTGAAACATCGAGCGAACTGTACACGATTATTATTAATGGTATTTTGCTATCCCGCTAAATTATGCGCATTCTCCAAATTCTACTTGGAACATGTTTCCTGTGTGATAATCGTTAACACAATTAGCGCTTTAAGTATGCACGTGAGAAGTATGCGTATGAGAGCAGACGAAAATTCTGATGAAAATAATGAACAATGTCGCGGAGCTGTAACTGTTATGGTGTATTTAATGGTACGCGCGGTATGTATAAAATTATATACATTCGAGATGACGGTAATATATAATATATAAAACATATTATATATATAAACGTTGTAAGTATATCATAAGGTATGACTATTAAAGATAATTTTAACGTAATTCCTGAATAACATAGTAATTTAATAACAATTCGACAGAACTCGCGATACCGTATGAAACGTGAACACTAAAGGGTGGCAAAGAACCGATAAGAAAACGTTACAATTCTAATTAATAATTAAGGAGATGGTTGAACTCAGTAAGTAAAGTCCAAGTGAGAACAGGTATATTTGAAGCGCATATATGCATGCATACCCGTTATATACGATTTGTTGAATTATTATGTCACGATATGTGTTACGCGTAAGATATTTAAAAGTAAATCTGTTAAATATATACGTTAAGAACCGCTCCTTTGAACATGAGATTATTATTCAACACTGTGACACATGGAAAATGAAATTACAACTGAAATCGTAACCAGTATCGATACGGTACACTGATATTAAAAATGAAAATCCCAGTCGACAAAGGGAATGAATGTGCGCACGATGTGCCGTGGCACCTTGTCTTATCTTATGTTGATTCCTAATATTTAAATTCATCTTCGCTTTTCCAGTTTTCCCTGGTTTTATTAATAACAATCGCTCCGTTAAACACGACCGTACTTTCCCGTTTGAAGCGTCAATGCATTGCTGAAGTAATTGCACCTTAAAGTAATTGCGCAAAATAATCCGCGCTTGCTTCGAACTGACTTTAAACTTATCAATAACAGACACATTAAATATCGCTTGGACGTAAAAATTTACGATTTACCCACGATTCGGTCATAGATTTTCATACTTTAGGATTTAACAATGGAGATTTAACAATGGAAGTAAACCGAAATAGTTACCCAAACGAAAGAATGAAAAAAAAGAAAGGGTTGCTAGGAAGAGGAGCAATATTACTTGATAGAAACAAATGTGACTCTGAGATGGTGGAAATGTGTGGAACGTGTTTTCTGTAATAGTGGAGGCATTTGTCTCTGTGACGATCGAGAAAATTTAACGGGAGATTACGAAGACTCGAATTAATTAAAAGGGAAAAAGGAACAAAACAGTAATGTCGGTCTCGCTTTTCGGTCTTCGTGTTACTACTAATTGTTGCTGTCGATTAAAAGAATTCTGTACTTAGATTCATAACGACGACATTGATTCTTAGATGTTTAAGATGTTACTGTTAATTATATATATATTATATATGATATGCGCAAATGTATAGCTGTTATAGCTATATATAGTTGCGCAAATATACTTGTCAAGAGGCCTGTCAATATCATACAACGAGATGAACCAGTCAAATGAAAGATCGTTTTACCTCACACGATTCACGAACCACGAAGGTGTGAATTTCTGTATTGAAATACTGATAGTTAATTATCGACTTGAAAATCATTGATTATCAGAACTGAAGTATAGTAACTTTTCTTGAATTTAATCTATAATTCCATCTGCGAACGAAAAGGGGAAATTCTAGTTGAGATGTTGAAAGGCCTCAATTTTTCCAAACCATTGCAAGATATAACTAAACAATTGCTGACAGCTTTAACGTCACACGAGGCAACCAATATCTTAATATCATTCATGGTGTGCTCGTTAGCTGCAGCATACCGTGATCCAATTATAACGTTGAATCATACGTTTCAGAGCCGGCACCGAGAAATCTGTCTTTCGTTGATTTTTAAGATGTACCAGCTTTCGACTCGACACCGTTGCGAAATCGTCTTTGATTTCGAACGTCGAACTTTAATCTCGACTATAAGATCTTTTAGCACGAGTAGTTAGTAATAACTTAAAACGAAATGGCATGGCTGTTGATATCATTATGCTTGAAATGTGTTACGAGAAATAAACAGAATGTATAAAAACCCTTTGATTTTGATTTTATCATTGGCCTTTAGATAGGAATATACAGCGTGGGTTATGTGGGGAGCAGAGGGGCTGAACAAATTGAGATCTGAAGAGAAATGATTGGAAACAATTTTTTCTAAATATTACGAAAATCAACACGAAATTGTAGAATACTTTTGGAATATAATGTTGGGGATTGACCATATTAGAATCAATTAAAGGGATATGAAATTGACGGTAGCAGAATGTAGATACAGTAAAAAATTATGCATTACATGAAATCTATTTCTGTCACATCAGAAAATCTGATGTGCGTACGACACCTGTGTGTTCTTTCCTGATAGTGGTAAAAATCAAGTTGAAACCAGTTTCCTCGAAATGTTTTATCTAAATTGTGTTTAATGGTACTTATAGGTATTACCGATCATAAATTAAATCAAGCCTACAATCTTTCTGATCAACAGTGCTATCTGTATAAATATCCTTTCTTCTGATACCAATTGATTGTAATGTATGATTTTAATTAACGGACAACTTCTATAACTAATCCCAATACTGATTAACATCCATACAGATAAGTACGAATAGCTAGGATAATACTATATTCTCTCGCCATAAAAGACAATTGAAACACACAAGAAACCAATTGAATACCGCCCATCCTCATCCCCTATTAACCAACTAAGTACTCTCCACAATCCCTTGTATAATAGAACTAAATTAAATTATACAATAGCCCCGTAATATTTGAGAGCCGTGTAATAACGACCCGCATAGAACACAAAAACATTCGCATTGTTTATTGTTCAGTTTTTTGTAGTCGACAATATCCTGGATGCACTGGTTTTTTAAGAAAAGCGTCAGAGAGTGCTGTACCCTAAGGAAAAACCACAGCCTTGAATTTCTTGGAAATAAAAGCACTGCGCGGTTAGACACCTTTGAAAATTTTCGGAAATTGCGATACGGCCGAACGGTACCGAGCGCTACCGACCGATACCGAACGGTACCGAGCGCTACCAAGCGCTACCGAGCAGAACCGAACTCTACCGAGCGCTACCGGCGCGAGTTCCCGGTGTGGGGTTGGCTCGTGGCGCTGCGGCGCGTGGAGTCAGTACCATTTTGAGCGTCGGAGTGGCAGGTTCGTTTATGTGTCGAAGGTTAGCGGCATAAGGCAATAGTATCTCGGGGTTTACTTTACCGTCGTATGCGCTTGACTATTAGCTTCCATTATTTAATACACGTTTAACTAACAGTCATTTTACTATCACTGGAGTACATTAAAGTCTTTATTATATTGAATTACATTTATCTTTATTATATTTTATTGCTCGATTATTCAGTTTCGATGCGGTTTCAAGGTTGTGTTTATTGGTTTGTGCGCACAGCTACTTATCTCCTTTCGCGACTTCGAATCGATCCTGTTTTTAGAGCAGGTTCATCATGTTGCTTTTCCTTTTGTTGCAGGTATAATGGATTATTTGCTGGCGGAGAATAATGTATTGGGGCAACAGAGAGTATTGAGATTTACAATTACGTACAACGACGCTTAACAATTAGTCCAACGATCTTCGATCAAGGACTGGTAATATTTAACGTACTCTCTCAGAGGTTGATATACATGTATGTATATTTCTTGTTACCTAGCAATTAGATTTTGGTGATGGATGCGATATATAATTGATATCTATTTTACAATACGTGGTCCGCTATAGTTTGAGTTTATGAATAATTACAAAATCATTCATTCATTTAATCAAAAATACTAACAGTAGTCAAATTTCAATATCAGTTAATTTTGATGTAAACGGGCCGCCGAGGTAATTTCCCTCGGTTCAAAGTTATTGAACATTTCCATTATTATAAATAGACTTTAATAATTAGTTCTCTCAATTCGTATATTCATGTTCACAAATAATTAAAACATTACAAATTGAACTTAGAATATACCACGCGTGATTGAAACTTGAGTCGGTAAATTTCATAAATTCTAAACGAAAAATTGAAATACGTTTCGCTGCATTTCGGTCGCCATTTCTATTATAACTTCCCTACTGTTCTTGTGTAGACACCTTTTTTATCTCCGTGACCTAGTCACAAGTACGGTCAAATTGTATTTTCGACGCAGGATTCACCACGTACTAGTTACGTACTTGTTGCCATACCCTTCAAGCATGATAAATAGTTTCGAGCCCTGATATCTAGAAGCAGCTACGAGAATTTATAAATCCGCAATATTGTGTATTTACTAGGGTCGTGATCACCTTCGAAACTCTGACAAAGGGCACAGTATGCTTTTGATAAATCATTTGTATTACGCTTACAGAGTTTGGATGAAAATACAAATGTTCATATTTCATAATCACGATATTAATATATAATAATATATCTTGTATAGACAATTCATAGTAATTAAATCTGAATAATAATACGGCAGTACTTTATTAAACAAAAAAGCAGTAAGCCATTAACGGACGCCCGACAGGATGATGAAATGAGAAGGGGCAAATCAAATTAAATGTGTGATGCTTCAATTTCTGCCCCCTTTCCCCACTTATTAACTTGTACAGATTTTCTTTCAGCAAATTTTGGTGACCGCGCGCAATGCGGTTGGTGGTCAGTGCTTGCTCCCTCAAAGTTCTTTTTTGTTTTTAGAGCGCAACCGCTCTTAATAATTGCAATTCAATATAAACAATAGTAAAGAGACACGAAAGTAGAGTCGGTGTTTGCTTCGAAATATTGCTCGCGCGAGATTAGAATCACTTTCTTCGTTGATCACAAGTGCAAGACGCGCGCGATAATAGCCTTTTCCCTTTTCTTTTATTTTTCGACTCAATTGTTCCGATATTACAGTCAGTGTCCTGTTCGCCGAGTTCGGACTCTCATCCATCAACTTGACGAGTAAGTATCTCTTTATTTCTCTAATCTTGTATTGCATTCGAAAAGTACTGAAAATACAAAGATTTTAACGTAGTCTGCTCTTTTAGAATGTTTCAGCAGCTTCCATGGCTTCGATGGCGACGAGCTTGACCGCACCCCTGGCGAGTCTGCAACCGGTGAGTGGAATTCTTCAAAGTTCGACTGGTCACTCAGGTACCCTAAACGGTTGAAGCTTCTTATAATGTAAACATTTCTTACGTTCGTGACAAACCGTTTAGGATACCTCAACGGCTGCTTTTGAACTCGGCGTATGTCCCGTTGCGACCTCGCTGTCTCTATCTCTCTCTGCCGGCCGTAGCGTAGGATATTATTGAAATTATTCTTTTAATTTAACTATTACATGTTATATTAGGTAGGGTGATTTTAGTTTTAAGTTAGTGTTAGAGGTCGTGAATCAAAGAAGATGGAACAACAGATGAACTGACATAGTTTATTAATGTAAAAAATATAGATAATAATAATAGCGTGTATAAAATAGTGTCTGCACAATATATGTATGTGTCGATATAAGAGTGAATGGCATCCCCGCTGGGGGTGCGACTGGCGCCAGGCCATAACAGCAGTGTTCACCACAGCAATAATTTTTCGTTATCTAGTTTTTAAGATAACAGGATATATTTTTAAGAAATTTATTCTTCTGGTTTAATTCACTTGCAGATTTTCTTTCAGGTGTTTTTCTAATATTCAATTTAGCTTTCAATGTAGTTTTCGAAGTACTCCTCTTGTTGTCTTATTTTTACTACGCTCAATTAGCGAACGTTCAACAAATTGACAGTAATAGGAAGTTTTTCTGTCGCTCAATTTATGGTAGAATTAGTTTTCGCGTAATTGGAGGGTGGAAGGGTCGTGGCTTGCGTGGGTGTCCATTTGCAGTAATCTCCAACGGGTGAGATCTGGGCAATTTATTTACTATAATAATTATTAAACGATTCTTTGCACAATCTCACAGAACAGATAAGATACGTTGGATAATAATTCTGTATGGAAAATAATTCGAGCGAATAGACCGCGTATTAACCTCAGGATACAAAGTAGGAGACCGGGGCTAAAAGTTTCGATTTTGAGAAATCATAAAAAATGACTAAAAAATAATGTAGATATTCTCTACAGTATAGACTGATTGGTTGTTAAATTTATAATATTTTAAGGTTTTAAGCTTATGTTTAATTTATTGTAATAGGTTTTTCATAGAAAGTTATTTATTTGTGGTTGCTCCAGACGGAACTTCTTGCCCCTTCACGGGGCTAGTTGTTCCCGCCTTGGGCTAACTTTTGACTAAGAAATAGTAGTTGCCTTTGAATGAAATAAAACACAATTTTATTAATAATGTTTATTGATCAAGGTTCGGATCAACGGAAGTATATTATCTTTCAAAGAAAATTAACAAAGTATAACAATCATATAAATTATCATTGGTATAAAAACAATAATTCCCGAATCGACCTAATATAATTCTATTGCTGGAGAATATTTCGCTTGACTCTGCCTTTACCCTTCCATTACATTTCCTCTTTCCCTTTGCCTTTAGTCCTTGCCTGCTCTTCAGCTAAGGCATCTTTTTCTGGCGTGTCAGTTAAGACAGCAGATTGTCTAACTCGACGACGCACAGTGGGGCGACCCTATTGTATCATTGGACATTGGGGCAAAAAAAAAATTCGAACTGGAAAATTTAACTTTATAAGCAAGAAACTATGAGGCTTTTACAATTATGTACAACAATTTTTTGCCATTTTTGTTTCACTAGATAATCCAGGGTAGCCAATAATAAATACCTATGTAAAATATATTTTTTTCTTTTTTTGTTGTCTAGTACGTCTATTTGACGATTTTACTTAAAACTTTTGTGCAGTTCATAATCTTACAGGTTTCATAATTCCAAAATTAAAAAAAACAACTTTAAATTGAGAATGGAGCTTTGTTTCACTTCATAATAAATGTCATATAAACATTACTTAATTACGCAAATTGGCTAGGATTAGGCGGAAAAAAACTCTTCACCATTATATTCTAGAAACTATATAGATTATAGTTATCCAAGCACTTTTTGCTTTTAGCTGCTTTTTCGTCAGATATTTAATGTTTGTTATTCGGATTTCGTTATTCCGGAAGAAGTGGTTTTGGAACTTCCGTCCTGCTCCTCTACTCCAGTAAGTGCTCCTCCATTACTTTATGAGAACTATCAGATCGACAAAAGAGGAGAAGAACTGAATCGTTCAGAACGTGTCCGGATGATATGTTTGATTTTGACATTAAAAAAAAGATTGCATCTGATGAATGCCGGTATATAATTGATTTCATTAACACGCATCCGGAACACATGATTATCATCAAACAATATTGTGAAAGTTTGGTAAAGTCTCAGTTACATCGCAAAGAGGAAAAAATGTTAGGGCTTTATGCTGCTGCCAAACTTACTAGATTTCAATATATGTACAGTAATTTCTCGCAGAGTGCCAGGCGAGTCCTACAGTGAGAGGGGTCGCGCTTCATCCCCACCACCGGGGGGATCCCCCGGGTTCTAGCCGACACGTCCGGCGGTTAATAGCTGGGATAACCCTTGAGAGATTAAATGTCTTCGTATCTGTGAGACCACACTAATGCAACCGTGAATTTTTTTATTGTTACGTATTGTGCTATGGAAATTATATTAAAATATTCGTGAAATTGTTGTGATTAAAATGAGACTAAACGCCATATAATTTGATTGCTAAAAAATGCTTTTGCACACCATGTCTCCGGTAGTGTGAGACTCCCCTGTATTAGGGTTTACCCACTAAAAACCCCTCCTCCATATTCTTACATAACTAAAGTAATACAATAACTGCACTTATACATTGCACCTATACACTGCACTTATACACTACACGTACATTGCACTTACTACGGCGGAATAGGCTTTGCCCCTCCTTGGAGTTCTTTAATGGTTTTTATTATACGTTCTGGGGTCCATTCCTCGTCTAGTTCTTTTTCTTTATCATTTTCTTCTTCCTGTGCTGAATTTTCATCTTCTTCGGCTGGCTGCTCGTTGGCCGCAAATCTCTCCGCTTCTTCACACGTGAACAAAAAGTCTGTTACACAACCTGGAGATTCAGTTCCAAGTTGGCTCATTACACTGGGCATTTCATTATCAAGGAAATTGCCCATCTCGTCTGTGGATAGGTTTATATCCAACATAAGTTTCCGCCAGCTGTTCCGAATATTTAGAGACCTTATCTCTGTCCACGATTTATGTAATAAATCAATATGTAAAATCTTTTATATTGTATTTTTTATAAAATTGGGTTGGGCCACCTTCATAAGTGAGCACACACTCCAGCATCTTATGGCGAAATAGTCGTTTTTGTCTTCTCTATCAGTCCTTGGTCCATTGGCTGTAGAATCGACGTTGTATTGGGCGGCATAAACATGATTTTGAAATATGGATCCTCCGATTCTTCCACAATTTTGTGCCCCTGGAAATTATCTAGAAGTAGCACCACTTTCCCGCATATCCCTTTTTTCCAATTTGTAAGACTAGTTTTTAATAACAGTCGCACGGTTCAGTTCAGCTATTCTAATCGCTACAGTATTACAATCTAGTATGGATCGTAAACGGTATGCTCTAGTCCAGGCCTCGGATTTAAGTGATCTTTCGGGCCGATTTTCAGAGGCATCGCCCCCTTTTTCCGGCCGCACGTCTTGGCCCCCGCGATCGCCCCGCAGCTCAAAGGTCCTCAGGCGCGTAACCGCGCGGGTCGCATTAGGATGACACTCGTATCAATAGGATTCTACATCGTACCATGTCCCATGGACCGCGAGGTTCATATGCAACGCGCCTGAAGACCTTCGAGCCGATTGGCGATTGCGGGGCCAAGACGCGTGGCGGGAGAAAGAGGGTGTTGCCTCTGAAAATCGGCCCGAAAGATCACTTAAATCCGAGGCCTGCTCTAGTCGATAGTTTCCTATAGACTGCCTCGGTGTTGCCTTCTTGACCGCCAAGAAGGCGAGCCCCTCGGTCCCACGGTGCAATGTCTTCAAGGGTCTGTTTTACGACCCCCCAAATGTTTACCGGCCCCTCTCGCCTAGCGGCCTCGCTGCGACATTTTCCAGATGGGTATACGAGGTTCTCCGAAACCTCGAGTTTTCTTACAAATTGGTATCCACGAACTGCTGCCTTGAAATAATTTTGATACCAATCGGAAAACACGTATCGATCCACCCATGCATTTGCCTGTGATTTAAACACCACTGGCAATCGGTTCTGGCAATGTTTTAATGCACGTGGATTTTTATATTTATGTAGGAACTTTATAAAAATGAAGGGGAGTCATCGGGAATCGAACACGAGACCTTCGTATTACAAGGCACTGATTTTTTTTTTTTTTTAATATACGTTTATTGTGCCAGTAACAAAAATAAATAGATAAGATATATACAAAAGAGAAGGGCTACAATAAACCAAAACGTACAAAAGGATATCAGATAATAAGAGAATTAATATTAGATAGATGGCTCTAGCGCTGAGCACTCGCCATCTTATCACTAAAGAACTACTGCGCTTATCGCTACGTATGGTATAAAATTAAGGGTTAGCTTGTGCAAGTGAATGGGTTAGTTTATGTATAGAAAGGCACATGAAACTATACAGTAATCTTTGTCGGAAGGTAGATGATAAGGTGGGAAGGGGGGGTTGATGGGGAGGTGGAGGGGGAAAGGGTTTGTATTATATTTCTTACGGCTGGAAGAAATATAAAATTTGGAGTTTCTCCCCGGTGGGAGAGCGTACTATTGGTTGAGTTTAGTTATTTGTAATTTAAAAAATGACTTATTATTCCTATTATTGAGGTTTATATTATAATTGCTATTAGGATAACCACCAGTATTTTTTTATGTCTCGGCGGTGGTGGTCCTTGCGATCTATGGTTGATAATTTGTCGTTGAATTTTACATTATAGTTTGTAGTGTTAGTGACTGTGTGTGGGTAGGGAATTCTTTTATCATCGGCTTTCCTGTGGCAGTGGTAAATTAGAGGCATATTTTCGCGGTTTTGGATGTATCCTAGGTTGTCCAAGTAAATAAATGATTCTGGTGGGGTGTATCCGGTGGAGCACGTATTTTTATGGTATTGCGGGTTGGGATATGTTGAACTATTTATGAGGCTGTTGCTTTTTATCTTTCGGGTGGTTGCCCAGTGGTTGCGAATGAGTTTGAGGATGAATAGGTCTATTCTGATTATGTCGGCGAATTCGTATAGTTTTTGGTTCTTTATGAGTTTTGTATAATTATATTCGGGGGATCTGTATTTATTTAGGCAGGCGCGGAGGCATTATCTTTCGAAAATCCTCATCTTTTCCATTGAGCATGCGGCGATGTTGAACCATATGGGGCAACCGTAGGTTAGAATTGGTCTTATAGGGGATTTATAGCAAGTAATTTTAGATTTCACGCTTAAAGATTTTGAATAAAAGAGGCGTTTGTGGGCGGCGAATGCTTTTTGGGCTTTGTCGATTTGTATGTGTATGTGGTTGGTATAATTTAGTTTGAAATCTATGTGTACGCCTAGGTAGCGTACCACCTTTTTGTGTGAAATTTTTTCCTGTCGGTTACTATTGTTGTACAGGTGGAAGTTTTTCGCGTGCACGCGTACGTCGCTATTTGCGTTTGAGATGGACGATATATATGGCTGGAATAAAATTGTTTCGCATTTGTCTGTGTTAATTTTTAGTTTCCAGGTATGTAGGTGGTCTTGTATTTTGGCAAAGATTTCTTGTAATTGTGTTTTTATTCTAGAGGGTTTAGCCTGCTTTATGTATATTAGTAGGTCGTCGGCGAAGGCTATTGCGAATTTATTGTGTTCTTTATTTAGACCGTACATGTGGAGTAAGTCACTGATATACATATATGCTATACAGAATGGGGGAATTGACTGTTCCTTGTTGTAGTCCGTTTTTTATTGAAAAGGTCCTAGAGGAAGTTGTATGTTTGTCGGCGGCAATGAATTTTTGTGTGAGGTGTCTTGGAAATTTTTTATTAATTAGTTTAAAGAACAGTCCGTCAAGCCATACCGTGTCGAAGGCTTTTTCGAGATCAATGAAAATGGCGCCAACGCATTCGTTCGTGTTTCTCGCCCAGCAGACGTCTGAAGTTAATTTCGTTAAAGCGTGAACTGTGGAGTGTTGATGTCTGAATCCAAATTGCGTTTCCGGGATGACGTTGCTAATATTAATATTAATATTTTGCTAATATTTGTGAGGAGGCTGATGGGGCGGTAATCCGTTGGGGAGTTACCGTCTTTTCCTTTCTTCTTAATTGCAATTAATTTTGCAGTTTTCCAAGCTGTCGGGAAGTACGTTAGGTTGAGGCAGTTATTAAACAGTATTGTGTAGTTGTATATGTATTGGGGGGGTATGTTCTTGAGAGCAATGTTGGGGACGTTATCAAAACTGGAGTTCTATTATTGATGCTTCGAGGCATTCGTTACTATAAGAGCGGTTGAGGTGGATCTGTTTGTATTTTAGCATGTTTTTAATTAGGATGCCTGTGCCTCCTGCTTGTTTCGCGTTAGTTCTATCTTTTCTGATGAAATTGTAATTTTTAAAGCATATTTTGTGGTTGTGATTTAATTTCGTCTCGGATAAGAGTACTATGTCGGGGTTATATTTGTCGAGGCAGTCTAGGAGCGAGGCTCGTCTTTCGTTTGTGATTATTGAATTTACGTTCATTTGTATTATGTTAAGGTGGTTGATGGAGACTTTATTGAGATGGTGGCTTTGCGGTGGGGCGTGTGTATGCATTTAAAAATCGATTCCTAATGTCTCTGTTATAAAGTTTATTCGGTTGGAGTTAATTTCAACGCTTTTAGCTATACGTGTCATCTGTTTATTGATTGATATAATTATGTGTTTAATTTCTTCTAGTGGGTTCGTGGTGGGTGAGTCCGGTTGAGAGCATTGTGTGTTGGATTCCTGTAGGGTGGGAGCTGTTTGGCTTTTCACGAGTGTCGGGAATTGCTTGTTTGAGAGTATTGTGCTGTATGATATGGCTGGGTTAACTGTTTTCTGTATTAGTTTTAGTTTCCTGTCTTTTTCGGCTTTAAGGACTTGTACCCTTTCGTCGATTTTTTGTTTCAGTTCTTTAAGCTTTGGGCAGCCTCTATAGGAGGCTGGGTGGCCGAAGTCTTTGCAGTTAACGCAGTATGGTTTGTCTGTACTATCTTGGGTACGCGTGCATTCTCCTGGGTTGTGTGGGAGGTTGCATTTAACGCATCTGTAGGCTAGGTTACAGTTTGAGGCAATGTGGCCTATACTTTGGCATCTCTTGCATTGGACGCGGTCTTTTTTGATTATTTTCTCTCAGTATATTAGGGAGTGTAGGATTATTTTTATTAATTTTAGGTTTTCGGTGTTGCTGCCCGGAGCTACTTGTACTAAGTAAATCGGGAGGTTTCTCCCTTCTAGTTGGGATATCCTCGTTTGGAAATTTTTGACCGTATGAATTTGAGATTAGCAATATTTTTTTTGTCTGTAGCTCTTCCAGGACTGTTTCTGGAACGAAGTTTCCTTCTAGGTTTTTTAATAAAATGGTTATGTTTTTTTCGGATTTTGAGGTGTACAAATAGAAGTTAATGTTGTGTTTTTGTAAAGCTTCGCGCGCTGTTCGGAAGTTTTCTATGTTGTCCATATGTAAGAGGTGCTTGTTAGTTCCTATCTTTTTTGTGTAAAAGTTAGGATTGTTTTTTGAGATTATGTTGATTGTCTCGTTGCAAGGGGTATCTATTATTGTTATGGGGGTGGTTTTGAATTATTCGTTATAGTTATGTGGTCGGGGTCCGTATTTTGGATTTTGGTTTTTTTTTTTGGTGGGGAGGTTGCTACTACCTGTCAATGGGAATTGGTGGGTCCTGCTGATTGGTGATTGCGGTTGGTCGTTGTCTCTGCGCTCCCTCTTGTTTTTGGCGCTGGTCTCTTTGTCGGTGCTACCTGTGTCCATGGCGTCGTGTCCATCGGCGTTGGCGTGTCCTCTTGGGTTGCCGTAGCGGCTACCTGTGGTGTGGTTTCCTCTGGTGGTGACTCATGTTGGGTCGATGGTTGGGTATTTCCCACAAACTTTGCGTTGCGGGCTCGCTCTTCCTCGAGCTGTTTCGTCAGCTTTTCCACGGTTTTATTCAGATTTTCTATGATTTTCATGAAATCTTTTATGTCTATGTTGTTTTTTTCCATGCTGTCTGATGATTTGTTGGTCGCTGGTGATCCTTTTTTTGTCGGTGGCATCTTTATTTCGGCATTTTGGTTTTTTGTGCGTTCAGTGTTCGGCTTTGGGTTAAGCCTCTTTTTATTTGTCTTCTGCTTCAGTGTTTGATTAATTTCTTTGTATCTTGCTGATACGTTTCCTTCTGTAGCGTTTGTGTCGGCTATTAGTTGCATCAACTCATTAGCGTTTTTGGTGTTCACTATTTTGGTTAAGTCACTCCATGTTGTTTTTGCTGGAGGGTCCGCTGTTGATTGGGGGGTGGTACCCCCTTGTGGACTGTTATCTGTCACGGTATCAATTTTCACTGTATGTAATGACTGTATGTTCAATGTTTGAATGGCGGAAAGCAAAGAAAACTGCACTGTGTACTACCTAGTATGCTCAAGGTAATTTGCAAGCGCGGAGCTCAAAAGGGTACTCCGCTGCCTGTGAAGGGCAAGGGACGACTGACTAGGCACTGATCAATCCATATACGCCACGGCCCCTTCTTAGGTATCGTTGTTCTTATGTTCCTCTTATGTTCTTTTGATGGAGGCGCCCGATCCTACATTTATATGTAACCAGTGGCATTAATTTATGATTGCCGGTCGCATTTGCGCATAATGCAAATGTAATACGCTCCTTCCGGACTTTAGAACCGCTGACGGATCTCTCCTGTTCTCCTGCCAGCGTTCTGGAAGGGACAGCTTTCCAAAGGAGACCACTTTCGTCCATATTATAAATATTCTCCGACTCTATATTTTCTTCTTCCACTATTTTCTTGAAGTCTTCCCCAAAAGTTTCTGCCGCATCGACATCCGCACTTACCTTTTCGCCATATGCATGTAGAAGGCGTATACTGTGGCGTTTCTTCACATTTGCAAGTCAGCCCATGCTGCATTTAAATTCCGAACAAAATGGTACACTTTGCTTGATCTCCGCTGCCTTCTGTAACATTAAAGCGTCCGTGAAGATATCAACGCAAATATGATCCAAATTATATCGCGTTTGGTGTTATTTTAATCATAACAGCCTCAGCAATATTTTAATATTGTTTGCATAACCTAACCTAACAATAAGGAAGTTTTATAGTTGCATTAGTGTTGTCTCACCGATAGGTAGGTATCTGACCTTTCTTTCACTCTCTGTCCCTTTCGGCGGCCGTCCATGTCGGTGTCAAATTTCTAAAAAGGCAAAGTTATCCCTACACTCCAAGTGATTACGGCCGGTCCCGACCTGCGATTCCTCTTCGAGAAATTACTGTAATATAATTAGAGGAAATTCTAAAGATTTCGGCCACAATTTTTATCCAAGTTATTATAATATACAAAAATTAAAACAAGATTGCTATCCTTCTGACGAATTTATAACCGTCACAGAAAGAGGTGCTAAAATAAAATTACAAAGTTTATTAAACCATACAGCGTAGCGTTTTTTTAAATTGTTGAAAAGTAACTTAACTATACAGAGTCCGCGAAATTTGACTATGATTGTAAAATAGGGATGCGATGGTGCCTCTAATCAATCACAGTACAAACAAAATTTTACTCTCAATACTTCTGATACAGAAGACGATTCCACTATCTTGATTACCAGTTTGGTTCCAATTAAACTCTTTGATAACCAGCACGAATCAGTTTTATGGCAAAATCAGAAACCATCATCCACTAGGTTCTGTAGACCGATTCAGTTCGAATATACGAAAGAAAATGTCAGCACCGTAACAACTTTATCCAAAGACATAAAATCTCAGATAGATTCTCTCGAACCATTTAAAGAAGAATCCATTTCTATCAATTTTAAGTTACCGTTAACAATGGTTGATGGCAAAATTTGAAACTATCTTACTGAGACAGCCTCATCAATGAGATGTTATATATGTAACGCATCTCCAAAAGACATGAACAACCTAAATTCAATTCACAATAGACTAGTCAATACCAACAATTATTCTTTTGGTTTAGCACCTTTGCATTGTTTAATAAAATGTTTCGAATGTCTCATACATATTGCGTATAGACTTGACTTCAAGTTTTGGAACACAAGGTCCCCAATCCATAAACAACTGTACGAGCGCAGGAAGTGCACAATTATTAAGGAATTTAAAAATAAAATGGGATTATTGGTCGATTATATAAAGCAAGGGAAAGGAACGTCCAATGACGGCAACACGGCCAGAATTTTTTTTGCAAATGCAGAGTTGTCAGCGTCCATAACGGGAATAGATATTAGATGAATAAAACGATTTTCCGTAATATTGCAAGTAATTTTATCCGGTTCAGCAATTCAGCATGACAAACTTGCAATTTATAGTAAAGAAACGGCTGAAATGTACGTCTCCTTTTATAATTGGTATTATATGCCAGTTACCATTCAGAAACTTTTAATTCATGGCTCGGAAATAGCAAAAAACGCCATAGCGCCGATTGGGCAGTTATCTGAAGATGCTCAAGAAGCAAATCATCAACTTTTTCGTTCGTACAGAGAATGGCATTCGAGGAAAATGTCAAGAGTAGTGAACAATAGAGACATTTTAAACAATTTATTAATTAATTCTGACCCCATAATTTCACATTTTCGACCTTCAATACATACAACACATAAAGATATGTTGCTAGAAGCCAGAGAACTTCTTATTGAAGAAATGGATTTAACATAATGGAGTTAAAATAATACATAACAACATACATATAATAACTTTTTGAACATATAAATAATAGCACTTTGATAGAGCCGGAAAATATACAATCAAAAAAGGTTCATTATTAGAAAATCGTTAGTATAAGAGCAATTTCTAAGTTGTATATAATATTTCTTCAGTATTTATAAAAAATAAAGTCCCGTTGTTCCTCCAACATAACAATATTTTATTTATTTAATCGTTGTATATATATTAATGTCTAGTTATCCTACTTAAAATATGACAAGCACGCCCCGTTTGATTAGATTCGGGTCTCTATTTAGAGCAACAATGAGAATTACATTAAATATCTGAAGGAAAAGCAGCTAAATGCAAAAAGTGCTTGGGCAACTATAATCTATATAGTTTCCAGAATATAATGGTGAAGAGTTTTTTCCGCCCAATTCTAGCCAATTTGCGTAATTAAGTAATGTTTATATGACATTTATTATGAATTGAAACAAAGCTCCATTCTCAGTTTAAAGTTTTCTTTTAATTTTGGAATGATTAAACCTGTAAGATTATGAACTGCACAAATGTTTTAAGTAAAATCGTCAAATAGACGTACTAGACAACAAATAAAGAAAAAAATATATTTGACATAGGTATTTATCATAGTTTCTTGCCTATAAAGTTAAATTTTCAAATTCGAATTTTTTTTTTGCCCCAATGTCCAACGATACAATAGGGTCGCCCCACTGTGCGACGCATAGATTTCCTCTGCCTCGGCATTGCTTTTGGTAAGGGCCGGACTACTTCGGACGAAAATGTTCCTGGTGCAGTTTCAATACGGAAAACATCTGGAATCGGCTCTTCAACGATATTATCCAAATTGGAGGGCCCCGGTTGAGGATCTTGGTTCTCAACTAAAGCAAGGTCCGTCACGTAAGATGGAGCAAAGTCCACGTCCGTGAATATATTTTTATTATATGGACATATTCCAGTCTTCTTGAATCCATTAGTTATGTTATTTAGAATTGATGCCAAGGGCCAAGCATGTTTAACAATCCCTGGAATCTCATAAATAGACATGGTTTTTCCAGGATTATTGCGCATCCAGTTATCTTGTGCAGTAGCACAATCACTTTTGAACGGCCCATAGACAGTGACATCTAGAGGTTGTAAGCGATGCGTACCACGAGGAAAAGAAAGCATTATAACCCCGTTGGCTTTAGCTTTCTCAACCACCTTTATATCTATGTATATGCGAACAGTGGTTACCCAGTAGCAATAAGACTAGCTCAGATGCGGCTGGTTTCACATGTTTTATAAAGTGGTCCATATACAGGGTGTCTCTTAACTGTGGGTCTTCCCGGAAACGGGGGGTAGCTGGGGTGATTCTGAACAACTTTTGCCTTCACCAAAATGTGGTTTCAAGCTTTGTTTTTGAGTTATTAACCAAAAACACTGGCCAATGAGAGCGCCCGCCGGCCGCGCGATCAGGTGCGAGCCTCTCAGCTGTCGTGATGGGGGCATCGAGGGTACCGACGGAAGCGTGTTGCAAATGTTGCATCGTCTTAATTAAGAATAATGTGGAATAATTCGTTATTCATGAATAACAAATAAACTACTAAGTCGTTTAATAACCGCGTTCGATACGTTTATTCCTTATCCGAAAGGAATAAAGTGTTTGATTAATTATGAAAAAAATATTTTTTTTAACAGTACGTTTCTAAGTACGTTTTAAGAAAAACGATTTGCATAACTAATGTTAGAAAAAGCTAGTTAAACTTACCCTTATCTTACCCTTTATCTTGACCTAGGCAATATTGCGGCTGTGAAGTGTGAGGATATGTATTTGAAAATGAATTGCTTTTGCTACGTTTAAACATTTTATTCCGCGAAGAACCTTGGGTTTCTAAAGTGTGTTGGAAATGAAGTAGTAGGGATGTTGAGGGTGAATTCCAAAGGACTGCGGATGGTTAGGGATCATAGGCAGTATGACGAGGTATTTTGGAAACGGAGATGCGGTAAGGTTACATGACGAGTGTTTGCGACGACGGAAATTTAAAAATATTTGTATACATGAATCCTTAGGTGACTAGTAGATAATAAGACTAATACAGAAATATATCATAGTACTAATACAGATATATTGGGGGCGAATACATTACAACAGAATATGCAACAAATGTCATATTTACGTGCATAACAAATCTGTGACTTCCTCGAATTCTAGAAACTCAGTTAGTGTGTCTTCTTTAGCCGAACCATCTTCTTCACTTATAACATCCCCTGTAGTCGAACCCCTTTCTTTATTCGAAGATGTTTCAACTGGAATATCTTTACCAGGCACATCTTCAACTCAAATACCTTCACTCGAAGAAACTAATCAATCTTCACCGGAAATATCATCTTCCGAGTCTAGTATTCCATCACATTCCTCAACAGCAGATCCACCGTTTCTTATAGACTTGAATAATGTTGAGAAAACATCTACAGAATGCATACAAATGCCATTTACCAGAGTTATTTCAACTCATAGGTATTGCTTCGTTTGTGGATCCACTAGAAGCATCATTAATGTACCAGCTGAAACCAGGAAACAGGTATTTCTTATGAGAAGGTTATATGTATGTTCCTAAAGGAAATCGGTGCTGCACTAGCCATTTGTTAAAAAAACGTTTGTTTCACCAAGATGTCCAGAATTTAAGGATACATTCGAATCGTAGCGAAGACTATCTGAGGTCTGAATGACGACCGAATGACAACCGCATGACGACCGGGTGACGATTCTATGACGTCTCAAAGAAGACTAGTTGAAAACTGACTTCCTTGTCGAGTGTGTCTTATCACGTCGACTCGGAAGTAACTTTTTGGCACGTTGATTGCATATTAAAAAAAATGGCTGTGTGAAAAAAGTGCCAATGAGCGTGTTTTGAAGTCGTAGACACACCCATCCTTCTTTGCGGTCGAAGCGCGTTTTCCAAAAGAGGGGGTGCGTCTTTGACCGCTACGGCTGACTTGCCAACGCACGGGAATAATGATTCTGAAATTGTTGAATTCTATTGTTGCTTGTTCCATGGAAATTGGTGGTTTTCGATGTTGAGGTGCCGATCGAAAATCCCGTTGTTGAAAATGGAAACCTCTATCGTCTATCACCTTTCTTGATTGACGTTAAATGATTGTTGCCTGTGTTACGAGCCGAGGGCTAAGGGGCACGGCTGCGGAGCCGAGGATCGGTTGTTTATAGTTTTTCGTTAGTTGTTAAACGGGCCGGTGCTTATTTCATCACCGGGATCCGTTTAAGAAAGGAAAATGCGTGGACGAACCAGAGCGTATTTCAGAACTGGGAGCCACTAGGAAGGTCAAGGTTTTCGTGGACGAACCAGAGCGTATTTCAGAACTGGGAGCCACTAGGATAGGTTAGAGTTTGTGGACGAACCAGAGCGTATTTCAGAACTGGGAGCCACTAGGAAGGTTGTCGTGGACGAACCAGAGCGTATTTCAGAACTGGGAGCCACTAGGAAATGTTAGTAATTGTTGCCTCGTAACTATCGATATATCTCGAGCGGTTGAGATATATCTATTCGGTGGATTCTATATACTACTTATGATTGGTATAGGAAACAGAAAGAAATGAATATATCTATGATCAAATAATAAAAATGTCTATATTCTATATATTTAGTAAATTACAATGTGTAACAATCGTGGACTCAAAGAACCCACGTTTACAGTCTTTAACGTTTATAAATACAATGCTCGAAAGGGAATGCGACCCGATCTTGCTGTCTTTCGACGAATGCGAACTTTGAAATAAATATCGGTTGATCAAAGGGGAATTTAACCCGATCTCACTGAGCTTGAGTATTCAAACAGCCTAAGTCGCAACGTATCACGAAGCCAGTTAATTGGATACTGAGCCCTTAATAAATAGAAGTTGATCGAAAGGGAATGGAACCCGATCTCACTGGCATCAGTATGGCTATCTGGCACCGACATGGTACACAGGTAGTAAGGTCCATACTGATCCACGAGAGTAGATTTCATGCCCTTTTTATATCCGAAAAGCGGACCAAAAATATGGTGGGGGTACAGAATCTTCCAAGGGAGTCCAAAAGATCGCCCTGAAGCGTGCGTCATCGTGCCATCGCGGAAGGGGCAGACTTGACTGCATGCACTCTCGATTTCCATATAAGGGCATAATAGACGAAACGAAGGAAACAGTACTTCCTACGTAACACCTGTCTCGATTATTGTTAGTTGGATTTTCTTGTTGGTTTTGTCGGTTGCCGTTATTGTAATTATTGTTATGATTATTATTGTACTGTTATAGCTGTGGCCCGATTTTTTGCAATAGCGGCATTGCTTCTATTTCTGTAACAATTGTTTGTAGCGTGGTTTGTACGACCACAAATTTTGCATTGGCGAGGTTTGTCATTGTCGGTTAAACACAAGGCCTTTTCCTCGCCAATAACTACAGTAAACGCACTATAAATATTCCGAAATTTTCTATACCTTAGCATTTGCGAAAGAGGATGAGTATGATGGACGAACCGATTCAAAGTGATAACGTTGATCATGAGTAACCGCCCTTTTAAAGCTCCTTGGTTACTTTCTGTACTATGAATTGTGCCTAGTACTTTAGAGTGCCAATATTGCAGCCTCTGATAAAATTGTGATGCATTTTCACGTGTTTCTTGTTTCATGCAACTTAGTTCTTCTAATAACTGGTCAAGTGATTTCCGGTCTTGGTATAGTGCAATCAGTAGATCGGAAATTTCTTCCCAAGAAGTCAAATTGCAATGAACGTCTATTTGTTCGCGCGCTTTTCCCGTGATTCTATTCTTTACATACAATAGTAATGGCGAAATTCGAAATGATTTGG
This sequence comes from Nomada ferruginata, assembly GCA_963583965.1. Classification (NCBI taxonomy): domain Eukaryota; kingdom Metazoa; phylum Arthropoda; class Insecta; order Hymenoptera; family Apidae; genus Nomada; species Nomada ferruginata. The sequence goes on from OY757218.1 coordinate 6,927,690, forward strand.
CTAATTCGAAAGCAGCGTCGACTTGTTTTACAAAGCTGCCTAACTTGTACCTGTCGCCATCGAAGGAATCGGGTAACAATTTGATCAATAATTCTATTGAAACTTGCGGTATTGAAGTCGGCGTTGAAATTGAAGTATGGGTAGCAATATTTTGTGTATGCGACATGATTCTCGTTATGTGTATTGCGAGTGAGGAAGTAAAGATTTGTCGTATTTGTCGATTTGTTAACCTATAATTAAGTTTTATAGGTTTTTAGGGAGCGGAAGTTATAGGAAGATCTAGTCAAATTATAAGACTGATCCTTGAACAACACTTATCCTGATAGACTTCTTGAATGTGTTTCCTCTTCTTTGTGACTTAGCTTCTCGATGATCCAATTAACAACCAAGTTGTCATCCACGACTCGTGCTGGATGTGTCTTCGATCCAGGAGTACAACGAAGTCGATGAACGTCAGATCATCCCGCTTCTGGCACCAATTTTTTGTTTTAGATTCCGTATGATGGGAATCGAGTGTAACACATTAATATACAGGGTGGACCACCACATTTTACCTTCTGGATTTACGTTTTTATTATTACGCATAGCAAAAAATGTTTCAGATGAAGTTGAGAGGGTTTTGAGGGGGACATATTCTGATGGTACAGTTTTTTTTGTAGGTGGACGTGTGAAGGTCATGTGAAGGTCATTAATGTTTTTTTAAATGGAATCATATATTTTTTATTGAATCAGCTGATGCTCCTTCTTATTCTTTATAAAAAAGTATTAATCTATTTGTGTAAAAAAATCATTAGTTTAGGAGATATTTTAATTCTAATTTGTGAATTTGACCGTGCACCCTGCACGTCTGCAGGACGTTATACCTGCAGTTCCACGGAAAAACCCCAACTCTGCACACATCTGGCAAAGTCAACCATAGCACTCCTTCTCTCTTTTTTATTACAACATGGAATTTTTTCATTTTAATTATATTCTTATTTTAATTCTAATGTCTATTTACAGAAAAGGTTGAATGTGTCGCCCATTTGCATCAGAACACTTTCTGAATCGCCAAGTTAATGACTCACTAACATTGCGTAGTGTATCTGCTGTTATTTTGTTACACTCATTGATGATACGATCCCTCATATTGGCCATTGTAGTCGGAGGCTCAGCGTACACTTTATTTTTTATGTAGCCCCACAAGAAAAAGTCGAGGGGCGTTAGATCTGGTGATCTTGCCGGAAAATGAATGGGCCCACCTCGCCCTATCCAACGATTTGGGAACATTCGATTTAATGTATCCCTTGCTATTCTTGAATAATGAGCAGGGCAACCATCCTGTTGAATCCACATTATTTGGCGAGTATGCAATGGTAAATCATCTAAAAATGTCCATAGAGTGTTTGATAAAAAATGTGCATATTTTGGTCCGGTTAGTGTTCCTTCGATAAAGTATGGACCAATAAGTCTATCGCCGAGTATGCCCATCCAAACATTTACACTCCATCGATGTTGATTATCAATTTGTCTAAACCAATGAGGATTTTCCGTTGACCAATAATGCACATTTCTTGAATTCATTGATCCAGTTTTCGTAAACGTTGCTTCGTCCGTGAACATTACATTGTTGAAAAAGTACTCTCTTTGAGAGAGAGCCCAATTACAAAATTGTACACGTTGATAATGGTCATTTGCGGACAGTTCTTGAACCTTTGATACGTGATAAGGATGGTATTTGTGCCTTTTGAGTATTCGTAAAATGCTTTGGCGACTAATTCCAGCTTGTCTTTCCATTTCGCGACAGCCAACGGATGGATTTAACGTGACTGCGGCCAACACTCCAATTTCGTTTGCTTCATTTGTTACTGATTTATTACGAATTGCCTTTTTGCGTGATAATTGCCCCGTGTGGTGAAATTTTTTAAAAACATAATCAATGGTACGACGTGTAGGATGATTTCGTTGAGGAAATCTATTGGCGTATAATCTTTCTGCATGTGTAGCACTTTTCCCAGCTTCAAAATAAATTGATAACATGTCCATCTTTTCTTCTTTAGAATACTTCATTATGAAATGATAATTCACCGTATCGCTGTATTCACCGTAACAGAGACTAAATTTCACAATAAGTAGAAGAGCACGAATTATCAACACAAAAAATTGCTTGATGCGCAAAGTTAATTATCTTAGGTCTGAACTGATTGACTGTAGGATTTATTCTAATTTGTCGGTGTAGTGTAAGTAAAAATGTAAGCTATGACTAAAATTCTATTAGTTATTACTACTTTGTGAGGGAGTGGAAATAGGATATCTTATTGGATGTTAATAGGGGTGGAAGTGGTAAGCGAAGGAGTGCTAGGATTTTTAGGGAAGAGGTATTTTATGATTTGCACAAGTCTTGAGGAAAATTCCATGTTGTAATAAAAAAGAGAGAAGGAGTGCTATGGTTGACTTTGCCAGATGTGTGCAGAGTTGGGGTTTTTCCGTGGAACTGCAGGTATAACGTCCTGCAGACGTGCAGGGTGCACGGTCAAATTCACAAATTAGAATTAAAATATCTCCTAAACTAATGATTTTTTTACACAAATAGATTAATACTTTTTTATAAAGAATAAGAAGGAGCATCAGCTGATTCAATAAAAAATATATGATTCCATTTAAAAAAACATTAATGACCTTCACATGACCTTCACACGTCCACCTACAAAAAAAACTGTACCATCCGAATATGTCCCCCTCAAAACCCTCTCAACTTCATCTGAAAGTACTTAGAATATATATTCTAAGTACTTTCAAGAAGAGTTTTATTCAGTTTAGTCCAATCGGTACTTTGACAGAGGTTCCGCTCTTAAGCTCTAGGGAACTGTGTGAACGTGGGCTCATGTCCACGGAGACAAATTAAAGGCCAGTAGCTTTGGCATAAGAAAATAAGTTATGCCCGACAAACTGTATGGCGAATGAAGGAGGTCGGCTGGTATATAAACCAACAGCTGCTTGTCAAGCATAAGTAGAGACAGCACCACCACGGATATTGGTGCTGGCTGGAAAGCGGCGCGCCGCGGCGGCGTGAGTGTCACGAGTAAAGGCAGTACGGTACACTGTAACCAGAAAATAAAATAAGGGAGTAATAAAGAAAACTGAATGTATTGAAAAGTATGGAGCATGTTACTCACGAGGGCGACCAGTACCCCAACCGGGTGTGTATTGCACATGAGAAGCCGGTGGGACACACGCAAGCGATGTGTGCAGTCGACTGAAATATGATAAGAGGGTGGATATGAAATAATATAAAATCAAATAAAATACAATAAAACAACATAAAATATAAATAAGAAATAAAAACAGCATGAAGAAATGTAATACCTGGGGGGATGGTCTCCTGGATGGCTGGGCTGGAAAGACGGCCATCGTGCTGTCTGGTACGCATATTTGCGTTGATATCTTCACGGACGCTTTAATGTTACAGAAGGCAGCGGAGAAAAGCAAAGTGTACCATTTTGTTCGGAATTTAAATGCAGCATGGGCTGGCTTGCAAATGTGAAAAAACGCCACAGTATACGCCTTCTACATGCATATGGAAGGTAAGTGCGGATGTCGATGCGGCAGAAACTTTTGGGGAAGACTTCAAGAAAATAGTGGAAGAAGAAAATATAGAGTCGGAGAATATTTATAATATGGACGAAAGTTGTCTCCTTTGGAAAGCTGTCCCTTCCAGAACGCTGGCAGGAGAACAGGAGAGATCCGTCAGCGGTTCTAAAGTCCGGAAGGGGCGTATTACATTTGCATTATGCGCAAATGCGACCCGCAATCATAAATTAATGCCACTGGTTACATATGAATGTAGGATCGGGCGCCTCCATCAAAAGAACATAAGAGGAACATAAGAACAACGATACCTAAGAAGGGGCCGTGGCGTATATGGACTGATCAGTGCCTAGTAATACGAAGATCTCGTGTTCGATTCCCGATGACTCCCCTTCATTTTTATAAAGTTCCTACATAAATATAAAAATCCACGTGCATTAAAACATTGCCAGAACCGATTGCCAGTGGTGTTTAAATCACAGGCAAATGCATGGGTGGATCGATACGTGTTTTCCGATTGGTATCAAAATTATTTCAAGGCAGCAGTTCGTGGATACCAATTTGTAAGAAAACTCGAGGTTTCGGAGAACCTCGTATACCCATCTGGAAAATGTCGCAGCGAGGCCGCTAGGCGAGAGGGGCCGGTAAACATTTGGGGGGTCGTAAAACAGACCCTTGAAGACATTGCACCGTGGGACCGAGGGGCTCGCCTTCTTGGCGGTCAAGAAGGCAACACCGAGGCAGTCTATAGGAAACTATCGACTAGAGCAGGCCTCGGATTTAAGTGATCTTTCGGGCCGATTTTCAGAGGCAACACCCTCTTTCTCCCGCCACGCGTCTTGGCCCCGCAATCGCCAATCGGCTCGAAGGTCTTCAGGCGCGTTGCATATGAACCTCGCGGTCCATGGGACATGGTACGATGTAGAATCCTATTGATACGAGTGTCATCCTAATGCGACCCGCGCGGTTACGCGCCTGAGGACCTTTGAGCTGCGGGGCGATCGCGGGGGCCAAGACGTGCGGCCGGAAAAAGGGGGCGATGCCTCTGAAAATCGGCCCGAAAGATCACTTAAATCCGAGGCCTGGACTAGAGCATACCGTTTACGATCCATACTAGATTGTAATACTGTAGCGATTAGAATAGCTGAACTGAACCGTGCGACTGTTATTAAAAACTAGTCTTACAAATTGGAAAAAGGGATATGCGGGAAAGTGGTGCTACTTCTAGATAATTTCCAGGGGCACAAAATTGTGGAAGAATCGGAGGATCCATATTTCAAAATCATGTTTATGCCGCCCAATACAACGTCGATTCTACAGCCAATGGACCAAGGACTGATAGAGAAGACAAAAACGACTATTTCGCCATAAGATGCTGGAGTGTGTGCTCACTTATGAAGGTGGCCCAACCCAATTTTATAAAAAATACAATATAAAAGATTTTACATATTGATTTATTACATAAATCGTGGACAGAGATAAGGTCTCTAAATATTCGGAACAGCTGGCGGAAACTTATGTTGGATATAAACCTATCCACAGACGAGATGGGCGATTTCCTGGAAAATGAAATGCACAGTGTAATCAGCCAACTTGGAACAGAATCTCCAGGTTGTGTAGCAGACTTTTTGTCCACATGTGAAGAAGCGGAGAGATTTGCAGCTAACGAGCAACCAGCCGAAAACGATGAAAATTCAGCACAGAAAGAAGAAAATGATAAAGAAGAAGAACTAGACGAGGAATGGACCTCGTAGCTCGACTGGGGAGGGTAGTTACAGGGAAAAAACAAAAATATGGTCTTTGCCCAATATCTCCCATATTAACTCATAAAAAAATTTGAAAAAAATCTGAGACATAGCAATTATGGAGGTACACATTGTACAAATTTTGCAGATTTTTAAATTGGAAACCCGAGCTGCAAAAAATAAAAAACGTAAAAAAATGCCGAATTTGTCTTGAAGTTATCGGTGACACACTTTTATATTTTTTTTGTAGGTACATATTAGTGATACTACTATTCCCAATTTTTTTCAGATTTTTTAATTGGGTGCGCCGCAGTCAAAAATATTAAAAACCGATTTTTTCGTCGTTCTTTGCGCGCCACAATAACTTATGCGTCGAATTTTCGTCTATTCTTTTCGAAATAGGTTTTTTATGCAATGTTTAATGTTTTTACATTCCGCAGGCCAGCATAGGAAACGAGAAATGTAAATAAAACCAGTCGATTGAAGTCACGTTAGTCGCCTTATATCCTAAAGTATTCACAACATTTTCGACGGCGTCGATGGTCCCGCGGCAAGGTGTCGGACTCGTAAACCGCTACAAACTTTTTGTAGGCTCGAGTCCCCCTCAGGTTGATTTTTTTTTTCCTCGAACTAATTTTTTTTTATTCCCAACTATATGACAATGATTCACCTGTACTGTCTGTCGATGCGCAGTTCCATACCGTGTGGTGGGCATTGAAGTCGCCAAGTAGTCGGAACTGTGGGTGCGTGTTGAGTATGCGGAGAAGTTGGTGCCATTTGTCATGTTGAAGGGGCAGTCCTGGTGGCTTGTAGCAAGCACATATTAGCAGGTTGCTATCTTTGCAGTGTATTTCAATTGTGAGTGACTCCGTTGCCCCGTCATCAACCACAATGTTTGGTGCTGTGGTCCAGTGCAGGGAATTTTTGATAATGATGGCTACTCCGTCACCGCGTCTATTGTTCCTGACTTTTCTGATGGTTTGGAAACCGGGGATATGAAATTTTGAGCCAGGGGCGAGCCAGGTTTCAGTGCAGATGAAGATGTCATAAGACACTGCCTGTCTCTAGAGCTCCGCTTCCTTGTTGGCTATTTGTCTGCAGTTCCAAAGTAGGATCTTGATATTATTGTGTGTGTGTTCCATTGTTGGTTTTGTCCTTGTGGGTTAGGTTTGTGTTCGGTTTATACTTTGCTAGTATCTTGCTTCCTGTTGGGAGCTTCGTGGTTGATGTCCTTATTTGGACATTTGGCTTGCTGTGGATTGTTGGACCATGTTGTTTACTTTGAGAGAAGGTTTGCATCTGTGGTTTGTTGTGTCGTAGAGGTATACTGTCCATAGATCGTGTTGCTTGTAACGTAGTAGGTGTTGTTTGTGTCGTGTTTGGAGTTGCTTGTAGCATAGTTGGTGTAACATGTGTTGCAGTTGGTGTTGCTTGTTGCGTAGTTGATTTTACACGTTGCGTGGTTGTGTCAAAAGCTGTTTGCCTTTAGGTGATCTGGATCTTGTTGTAGAGGATGATATTGCGTATGTTTTTAGACTTCCGGTGTTTCATCGGTTGTCTTTTTGGATATTGGGGTTTGAAACACCCCCAATGACGCGGAGTTTATATTCGCTCTCCATTGCGCATTCTGGAAGAGGGGGATATTCCTGTTGCGGTGCGCACTGAAGGCCCCTGCTTATGTTTGTTGTATTGGTGGTGGGGTTATGTGCAGCGTTGTTTTCTGCTTGAGTACATGCCTCATAAATGCTTATGTTGTTGTACGCAAGAATCGTGTTCACTTCCTTTTGGTACTTCATTTGAGGACAGATGGCTGAGAATGTGGGGTGGTTACCTTCGCAGTGGATGCAGTTTTTCCAGGGGGGCAGGTGTGTTCCGGGCTTAGGTCTTGGCCACAGGCGAGGCAGGTTGCTTTCCCCCTGCATTTCGGTTGTATGTGACCGTACTTGCCACAGTTTTTGCAAGTTCTTACCGTTTCTATGTAAGGCTCTATTGCTTTGTTAAGCATTCCATATAGTTGTATCTTTGCCAGTGGGGTTGAACCTTCGAAGGTAATTAGGACAGTCTCACAGGGAATCCAGGAGACTTTCTTCGTAGTGGGGTCCACGAACCTTCTGTTCAGCCGTTCGGCATGTATAATTTTGCATGGGCTGGTTACAGAGTGTAACAAATCTTCTATGGGGTATTGTAAGCTGAACCCCTTTAATATACCCTTTTTCTCAATGAAGTGCCTGGGTACAAATGCAATCAGGCTTCCTTTCTTGTTTAATGTAGTTTTCAGTACCTTGTTGGCTTCCATGCTGTTGTTAAAAACAGCCACAGCCCTGTTAAATCCTCTTGGGTGGTGGATGCAAGCATGCATGGAGTGCAGGGCCTTTGCAATTGCCATCATGTTGTGGCTCTTACTTTTCTTTGCTTCAAGATTATTTAGCCGTACCTCTACCACGGCTGGTCCTTTGTGGGAGTCTGGATATAGTCGGTGGATTTCACCATTTTTTACCTGTGAAGGTGATGCTACGTTTTCTGTTGTGGTTTCGGATACAATGCTGGGTGAAGGACACTTCCTCTTGGTAGGTTCATGAGGTGTTGTAGAAATCCTTTTTTTCTTGCTGGGCCCTATCATGGTCCAGCAAGCTGCGTCTTCTACCTCCATGTTGGTGGGCGGTCACTCCAGCGGGCCCTTGGGGCCCGGGTGTAATGTGCCCGTGGTGTCACAGAACAGGTTGGCGTGGGGACGCTAACCGGAAATTCTGGCGCCGCCGCGCCAAGCAGCCTCGCGGCTGCTGTAACGCGTTTGTTTATTGGCTGGTAGAGTTGTAGTAGTGGCACAGTAATCTGTACTTCCTGGCCGTGCCAGTTTAGCCGAAATTACCAATAAAATTATAATTATCGTGCTCCTTGAAATTGCTCGTCCTCTCTCCCGTAGGTCCCTCCTTCATCCTCATGATTTGAAAACTGAAAAGTGAAAAGAACAACTAGATGAGGGGCATGGGATGTCCAAAAAAACGAAGTTTGTTAGGTTAAACATTTTTTTGATAGAAAAGGTATATTAAGATACACTTATTATAAAATAATTAAACGTCCTACGCAGAAAGCAGTTATTGAACAAACATTATATATAAAATTGTGTTGGATGTTGAATGGAAGGTATAGGCGACGATACTGCATCCCTTGAATTATCAAGATGTATATGTATATGTATACCCTGGTTTGATCTGCAAGTTAAATAAGTTTAATAAAAATTCCTTTTTGAGTTCATACCACTTGAATGGAAAAACTGATCCCTGAAGAATCCATTATTATTGTTTCCTATTTCAGAAATATTTTCTTGCAGTGGCAGTGATCCCTTCCGATTACAGTTAGTTGTCATGGAACCTGTTGAGAAGCGAGAATTTATGAGGTGAAGCATAGATGCCAGAAAGGTTCAGTCGCGTATCGCCATCGAGTCCAAGCGTAGGGCTGTTGTTCTGCGTTTCGTTACGGAGGCTCGAGTCATCGCCTCAGCCGGACCCAAGTGTCTCCGGGCTTTGAGGGTCGACTCGGGTGGCCTCGCGTTTATTTAGTTTTAAACTGTCGCCAATACCAGCCAGGAAACCATAAATTATCCCTTGATGTTTTTAACAAACCCTATGTAACGTAGTTTCCATATTTGGTCAGGTTTCCCTTTCTTGCGCCTCACGACCATCTTCGATATGGACACGCCTCCACCAATAGTCAGTTTTCGTTTTACCATTTCCTAGTCATCATTAAACCAATAGATTTGTTTGTCACCCCCGTAGTTTTCCTTCGGGGAAGTTTGTGCCGATGACGGTAGAAGCAATTTGGAGTAACGGGTAGAAGGTACTTTCAATAGCAACGAGAGAACAAGTGAAAGTAAGAATAGAACCATCGAACTCTGCGAACAGAGAGTTAGTAGTGTACGACTCTGTCACCGGTCCATAGTAATCAACTGTTTAAATATAGCATAAATATTATTGTTAAACGGTTCAGTGTTTTATTCCTTCACCCACGACATTGCTCCTCACCTTGAACACCAGTTCAAATTTTTGGGGCTCTTGCACGACACCACAGTGCAAGAGAATTGTCAGGGAATCGTGAAGATTTACGACCTTCAATAAAGGCGACGCCCTGCCATAACAAAACCTGTGATAAAAAGATAGCACGATTTGTAATCAATATGTATGCAATAATAATGTAAATGTATGTATGTGATTTACTTATCTTTGCGCATGCATTGCGAAGACTTGCTTCCTTTCCTCACTTCATACTGCATAAATAATTTTTGCCTTTGATATTGGTGCTGGAAATAACTAAAGTAAATTCATGATGATTTCCAATTAATCCAATTATGTGCATAATAAAAGTATAAGGGACATACTTACGCTTTTATACATGTCATTTCCACTGAAAGAATAACTGCAAGTATAAATTATTAGGAGAGTGTGAAGAGACCCACCACCACCCCCGTCATAGACGGTCCTCTTCACTCTCCATATGCATCTTCTGCACACTTTCGTACTTACATTTTATGTGCTGGCTGCACTCGCGGGTGCATTATTGGCCTTAGATTGCAATTTATTATTATTACCCAGCTGGTTCTATGCGCTGGATGCACTCGCGGGTGCAGCATTGGCATTACATTGCAATTTATTATTATTATTATTACACATCGTAAGTACCTTACTATTTTAATTTCGACTGACGTCATAGTATTTTTTTACTTTTTGTTTACAATTTATTGTGTCAACGGTGATTGTTTGAGTGTGCGCTTGTTACTTACTGCTTCTTCGACTTGTTTTTAGATAAAATATAATATAATGGCCGAAAAGAAGAGTACTAGGGAAGAGGACAGCCTCTCCCAGGAGCAGGGGTCCACGCGAGGACGCAGCCTGTCCCGAGAGCCGGGCCCGTCCCGACGGGGCAGCCTCTCGCAGGAGCAGGGGTCTCCGCGAGGATGCATCCTGTCCCGGGAGCCGGGGCCGTCCCGACGGCGTAGCCTCTCGCAGGAGGAGGAGTACTTTTCGTCCAACCGACCGAGCCCACCCTCCTCAGGCGATAGTTTCATGGAGGGATACATTATAGCAAGGCAAACTGCCGAATATTTTATTAGAAGGGTATGTAGATACCTAGGTGATCTCACGCAAAACGATCATACTGGGTTTACACATTTCGAGCATGAAAACGTCTAGAAAGTATTGCAGTAATATAAGATTTATGTGAATTTTTCATATTACAGAGCAAACATCTGGAGAAGATGCTCTGGAAAGAGACTTCAGGTGTAGTTCGGGGCCGAAAAGGAGGAAGAGGAGAAAGAGGAGGAAGAGGAAGAGGAAGAAGAGGAGGACGAGGAGGACGAGGAGGGCGTCGAGGAGGAGAAGGAAGAGGAGGAAAACACATGACTATCAATTATAATTATTAGCAATATATGTATAATTTTAGTTTCAAAATGCTGTTGTACATTTAATCCAAACCTAACCCAGACCTTTATCATTTTCATTTATCAGTCGTCTGTAATATAATTATCATTGGTTTCAATTTTATAATTAAATTTTCTTTTCATTGTACTGAAATTCGCTTTCCATAATTCGTACCATAATTGGCAAGATATGGCAAGAAAAACGATACCACAAAAAGCGCCCTGAGTTCATATTAAAATATTTACCAAATATTATTAAAACATTTGTCAACAAATATTGATCATTGTTATAGAGTTAATAATTAAAAAAAAATTAATGTAAAAAAAATGAACCAGGTTGGGACTCGAACCGACAGAAAAGTTTGCGGCGGCTGGAGACAAAATCTCCGCTCGAGCCGATTCATTTAGTTAGCTGATGATCACATTTGTAACAAATGTGGCAACAGCGCGATAGAAGTCTTGATAAGTTGCGACAACTATGTATGTCTTACTGTGTCTGTATTCACGTCTCACGTATGCACGTCTGAAGTACTACTTATACTATCGCTTCGTAGGCAACCCAGCGCGTCGCCGATCCGTCCGTCATGACCGAAAAGTGGGTATACTATCGGGCACGGTCCATTCCCGTCGAACCTAAGCAGGGTTTCTACCCCGATGGTAGAAACAATTCTCGTCCGGCAACGACAGGCGATGGAAGGGGACCAGGTCCTCATCGATACATTGTATTCTATTCGCTAGATTTGCATTTTTATTACAACATAGAATTTTCCTCAAGACTTCTACAAACGAATAGAATACAATGTATCGATGAGGACCTGGTCCCCTTCCATCGCGCTACTCCGGCATCGGCACCAATATTCGAGAAAAAATATTTCTTCCTGAATCTAGAATACATATTGTATTGTAAGAGTATTAAATAAATGAAGCTTAAACGCGAGTCGTCGACTCGAAGTACTCTTTATTTATATTCCGTAAAACAAGGCAGGACTGCTCCGAACGGCGATCGATGCAAGAATGTCCTCGCTGCATCGTGGTCGCCAAAGGACGCGCCGTCTGGGTTTTCCCGGGCGCCATTCCTGTAAGGGCCTTGGCCACGTGCATCTTGTGGCTCTCCGTATCCGCGGCCTACGTGCGCTTTCGGGGCCCGCGCTGACGCTAACCATATGCCCCGGTAGAGCGTACGCGGTCCGAAATCTCTTACAGTATGTATATTTAAATATTAAAAAGAGATTCAATCTCTTTTTAATATTGGATAAATATGTATTCAATATTTTGTGCTACTAGGGCGATTGAAAGATTGATTGTAGAGCAAAATTTTCTGTTCAAATCATGTGAACAAAAAAAATGATAACTAACAATATTGCAAAACATTTTCCACACAAAATATATCGGTTTCGCTGTTTTAAATCGTTGTTTAAAAATATTTTAAACATTTTTATCAAATAAGAGGACCGAAAGAAAAGGTATATCTATGTATATTTGGGTAGTCCCACCGTTCAAGTACCTCTCAAGCATGTCGGAAGCACTTGAGTCAAAATATTCTTCTCGAGAATACCGACCGTCTTTTTCCATCGGTCGGAACGGTCGGAACCGTGTACAGGGTATACCACATATCTTGCAACCCGTGCGCGCGCGAACTTTGTAAACGGCAACGTCGCAATCGATACTGGTGTCATCTATGAACTGCTGGTGAAAGTATAAGGTCTTGGAGGGGGTGCAAGGTTTGGCAAAATTGGAGAGACAGGTATGAGATACGATTTGGTTTGTAAGAAAGGGCGAACGGTTCGACTTTGGCTCGGCTCGGCTAAAGTCGGACGCGATCGGCAGAGACCGGACCGAAGTCACCCCTAGGTCAGTCACTACCTGAGGTTGGCCGAAAGTTACAATCCTGGCCATCAGCAAAATGAATCGGCTCGAGCCGAGATTTCGAGTCCTGCCGAACATAGCTGCTGAACGGCTGGAAACTGTTTAGACTTTAGTAGGTTCGATCCCCGTCGGATATAATTTTTTTAAAATGATATTTTTTTTAATTCCTAACTATATGATAGTGATCAATATTTGCTTCGCAATATTTTTAAAACATTTGTTAAACAATTCAATTTAATATACGTAAATCTGAACTTGGAGCGCTTTTCGTGCTACCGTTTCACTTGCTCGAAACCGAATTTTATTGCCAGACCCAAGTACCGAGATACTATCCGACTTCGTTCGTGTTTTGAATTTTGATGAACGGCGAAACCGCGACTGATTGTTATAAATATGAATCGAACCGTTATATTTTCAAATGCTCTCTTTACGCGAGACTATCCTTTATGCAGGAAAAACCCATGACTGGCTTGAACGAAAACTGCTACGAACTCTACGTTACTAAGTGATTTGTTATTGGGGTCATATAATAAGTAAAGGGTTTTTCCTGGGAAATACTTGGGAAATAATGTTCAGATGTAATTTTAGTCATTTTGTGAATTTTTGTATAGGTTGACACAGTTGAACGATGTTATCCTCGATTGTAAAGATTGGTGGCCCTGAAAAGGGCCGATTTCTTTTTCTTCCCTCTAATTTGTTGTTCGGCCGAATGCAGCGGCTTCTCGTAAATGATGTGCGGATTCGTCGTCGACCAGGTTCTGCTGTTTTGAGCGTTAATGTTTCCATCTAAATGGAACCACACCTCGTCACGGAAAAATATATTATCTGTTACTTCGGGGCCATTTTTCTGTAAAAATTGTAAATACCGATTGCAATACTTAATCCTTGCAACATAATCGGGCTCCTTAAGTTGCTGCACAATTTGGCAGCGATAAGAACGCATGTGAAGCTTCTTGGTAGCCCGATGCGCACTGCCATGAGATAACGAGCACTGTTGTTCAATCCTTGCAAGAGACGTTTGTGGATCTTCTTCCAATGCAGTCCGCACTTCTCAAGAGCACAATTAGCCGGTTGGTGAAGAAATTCCGTACGACTGGGAGCCTGAAGGATGCACCTCGCTGCCGCAATCCATCTGTCTTAACGGGAAGAAAATTAGAAGAAGTGCGGACTGCATTGGAAGAAGATCCACAAACGTCCCTTGCAAGGATTGAACAACAGTGCTCGTTATCTCGTGGCAGTGCGCATCGGGCTACCAAGAAGCTTCACATGCGTTCTTATCGCTGCCAAATTGTGCAGCAACTTAAGGAGCCCGATTATGTTGCAAGGATTAAGTATTGCAATTGGTATTTACAATTTTTACAGAAAAATGGCCCCGAAGTAACAGATAATATATTTTTCAGTGACGAGGCGTGGTTCCATTTAGATGGAAACATTAACGTTCAAAACAGCAGAACCTGGTCGACGACGAATCCGCACATCATTTACGAGAAGCCGCTGCATTCGGCCAAGATAGGCGTATGGTGCGCAATATCTAGGAAACGCATCGTGGGACCCATATTCTTCCAACATACTATCACGGCCGAAGCGTATCAAGAAATCTTGATGCAGTTCATTGCTTTATTGGAACCGACTGAAAGGCACTGTTGGTTCCAGCAAGACGGTGCACCGGCCCACACAGCGGCATCGACATCCGAGATGCTGTGCGAATTCTTCGACGAAAGGGTCATTTCGCGTGGATTGTGGCCACCACGGTCGCCGGATTTGACGCCCCCAGACTTCTTCCTTTGGGGTGCGCTCAAATCGAAGGCGTACGCGAATAATCCCCGGACGATCGAGGAGCTAAAGAAGAATATTGTCACATCGATTGCGGAAATTGATGAAGTCATTCTAGACAAAGTGGCTGACAATATTGAGAGAAGAGCACATGCTTGCTTATTACAACAGGGCAAGCATTTTCAACATGTGCTATGAACAACAAATTAGAGGGAAGAAATAAATATCGGCCCTTTTCAGGGCCACCAATTTTTACAATCGAGGATAACATCGTTCAACTGTGTCAACCTATACAAAAATTCACAAAATGACTAAAAAAACCCTTTACTTATTATATGACCCCAATAACAAATCACTTAGTAACGTAGAGTTCGTAGCAGTTTTCGTTCAAGCCAGTCATGGGTTTTTCCTGCAAAAAGGATAGTCTCGCGTAAAGAGAGCATTTGAAAATATAACGGTTCGATTCATATTTATAACAATCAGTCCAAACCTTCGCCAGCAGTTCATAGATGACGCCAGTATCATTGCGACGTTGCCATTTCATAAGTTCGCGCGAGCGCGGGTTCCGCGTTAGGTGGTAGACCCTGTATACCCGTCTGCATTCAATAACCCAGAAGAATATTTTGTTGCCCCGTGACGGTGGTGTCGGTACGGATAGTATACCCACGCCAGCACGTACCTAAGACGACACGTGTCGGCACGCTGTATACTGTACCCGCGTGCATTCAATAACCCTAAAGAATATTTTGTCGGCTCTGTCGGGTCGGCTCGGCAACGATAGTATAAGTATAAGTAATCCTTAATCCTTGAATCGGCGTTCGATACTACATACATAGGAGCGTAAAGGTTATAAAAAAAATCAGGGAGTCAACTGTTGACTGATTTGGAGACATTTCCTTATTATATGTTTTATACAAAATAATCAAAAGAATGAAATAGAATAATAATAAGAGCAATGCAATAATTTCAAATAATTGACGTAACTACCACATTCTGAAAATATGATATCAGTACATCAATACTTCCAGTATTAGTAAAAAAGTTCCAATCTCTTCTTTTATATTTTAAATAATATAGCCATATAATTATAACATAAATTCGACAGCGATTTCAAGTCAAGCATGTGTTACAGTAAAAGCGTTTAGTAAATTTATACAGTTCCCAGTCAACGTACGCCTAAAATGCATGACCTACCCAATAATCGTACGAAAATGCATACATTGACTGTGTTGCGTCACGGTTGGCGGGATATGGGAACTTTAGGTAGGTTCGGTTGCCCGTGGAGCGCTGGACCGCTCTACTTGTGGAAAAACGCGGAATAATCAAACACAACTTAGAGTTTAGAAAGAATCACTATTTATTCTAGAATTTAGCGTAAGAGATACTGTTGCTTCAAGAAAATACGAAGTTCTTCTTATGAATGAGACTCTAGTTGATCTCGTCTGCGCGACTTTAGTTTATATTCTGATGTGCAAGGCTTCTTCTTCTTTCCATTATGGCTCTGGTTCTTCTTCCTGAGTTCCTTGGTTTCCCTTTCTCTTCACGTAGCGGCCAATGGGGTTGAGTCTTGCTGGGCCTTGGTTCGTCCTTGGACGCGTGGGGTGGTAACGTCTTTGCTTTCCGTGTAAGGACGTAGGGGTGCGCGCGCAAGGGAGAAATGGGAAAAACCCGAGAAAGCGCATGAAAGTCGCGAGGTAACGGTAAATAGAGAATCATGGAAAAAACCTATGAAAATACACGAGGGGAAAGGAATCTTACAGCGCGTTGTAGGAATACGCGTACAATAATTAACAATGTACCGATCGGTGTATCGCGTATGTTCATCTAACTTTGAATCTCGCTCCTAAATTATTATCGCTATCGATAGCTACAAGTATATAGTCGATCATCGGTTCGATAACACTAGACATAAACCCTAGTTATGGGGGCCGACTCTTTTGGGGCCAACTCCGAATCGATCTAAGCGCCATTCGACAGAACGGGCGTTAGTGAAAACAGAAAAATCGTCTGCATCGGCATTTGACGGGGTGACATCTAAAGTCATTATACAGAATTATAAACTCACGCTGTGACATCTAACGTCATTAGGCAAAATTATAAACAGAGAGTGGGAGGCCATAGTTGTCAAATCACATGCTTTGAGTGTTTTGTCGCGGTGTTGCCACATTTGTTACAATCCTGACCATCAGCAAAATGAATCGGCTCGAGCCGAGATTTCGATACCTGCCGGATGTATCTTGCCAATTATGGTACTGTTTAATATTTTTAACATTAAAATAAAATGTATGAAGCGCATTTTCAGACGTCTTAGATTGAACAGTCTTGACGAAGTGCAGGAAAACTCGTGTGATGTTTTACTAGTATTTCGCCTTTCTTTTATACCACACAATTATTTATTTTTTACAAATGTAAGACTCATTTGTATTTTTATCGACCCTGACGGTAACTTAGCCAAATTCACTACAGTGTACCATAAACGCCACCGACGGAGAATCATTGAACTATTCTTACGTCGGATGCGTGCAAATCGTATTTTACTTTCTCCGCTTTCCAGAAGTGATAAACTGTGAAAAATCGAATTTCTGTGATCTTGTGCTAGTTCAAGGAAGCCCTAAAGGGTGTTTGAGCAGTGAATAAACCATTAAATCGTCCAATATTTGCTAAATGTGAAATGTGTCAACATGTCTGCAGCCATCTTGTTGCCTACATCGTTGTCTGTCTCAAGCTTGCCAGTTTCAGAAACACTATTCTTCTCAACGAATGGTGTTTATTCGCGTTCAAATATACCTTTAGGGCTGTGGTGAAGTGTACTCGTGTGTTCTATATCCGCGAAAGTTTCATTAAGGCAATTATCGAGACAACAGTCGAAAAATTAGAAATCGGGTCTCTCTGTCGCGCATGGCGTATACGTGCATGCTTTCCTTTGTTTGTGTGAGTGCACGCACACACGTCATGGCGCCTGGAGTCGGCCCCCTTAAGGGGGCCGACTCTTTTGGGGCCAACTCCGAATCGATCTAAGCGTCATTCGACAGAGCGGGCGTTAGTGAAAACAGAAAAATCGTCTGTTTCGACATTTGACGGGGTGACATCTAAACTCATTATACAGAATTATAAACTCACGGTGTGACATCTAACGTCATTAGGCAAAATTATAAACGGAGAGTGGGAGGCCATAGTTGTCAAATCACGTCATTTGAGATATCGGTTGCACTATTGCCACATCTGTTACAATCCTGGCCATCAGCAACATGAATCGGCTCGAGCTGAGATTTCGATGTCTGCCGGATATAGACATAGCTGCTGAACCGCTGTAAACTTTTTCGTAGGTTCGATCCCCCTCGGCTATAATTTTTGTACATTAATTTTGTTTTATTTCCTAACTATATGACAATAATCAATTACCACTATTTTAAAAACATTTGTTAAATATTTTAATTTAATAAACCTAAATCTGAACTTATAGCGATTTTTGCGCTACCGTTTCTCTTGCCATGTGTCTTGCCAATTATGTATGGTACCGTTAAATATTTCTAACATTAAAGTATAATGTATGAAGCGCATTTCCAGACGTCTTAGATTGAACAGTCGTAGATGAAGTGCAGGAAAACTCGTGTGATGTTTTACTACTATTTCCCCTTTCTTTTAGACGACACAATCATATCTTTTTTACAAATAATTATTGTTGCGAATGCAATTATACCTTCCGAATATGCATATATTGATAATTTTAAATTCATATCATTCGCTTTTTCCCATGGCTTTACATATACGATAGATGCGAAGAGTTCATCCCCACTCCTGGGGGGTAAACCCCTAGAGGCGTCAGAAGCTCGCTTGCCGATCAGTGTAACGCGATACGGGTCGGGTATATCGGTGAGGTAATACTAATTCAACGATGAAACTTTGCTATTTCTCATCCTTTTCTTATGAAATTTTTACACAGCATAGCTGACATTTTTCTGATTAAAACGACACCAAACACGATATAATTCGGACTATATTTACTGGCTTAATTAACGTTAATAACTTTCGACCGCAGAAATGGATAGGCAGTGAAAAGTAAAGAGAAGCTGAGATCGTCTTTTGGCTTGGCTGCTCGGCCGCTTATCTTTACTCGCTGTCCTTTTCTACGTTCGACGCTGTCGGCAAATTTCAAACAACGTAGGAACTCTTATTGCTGCTTGACATACGTCAGGCACAGCTAGCTGGCGGGCCGCGGGCCACGCGGTTTATCTTACAAACAAATGACGGCCCTCACACCCTGCGTCATAGTTGCGGTGTCACACCGATTCCCGTCTTGCTGTCCCTGCCATAGGTACAGGAACGGCCGAGGCGGCCCATGTGCATTTTGCCGATGCACACTATCTTTGTCTAGCGTAGCTTTCTTTGGGGGCGAACCCTAAAATGGTTAAAAAGGGCCATGGTGGCGCAGGCGTCCTCACGACCGACGCTTTTGCTAAGGAAAGGCATTCTTGTAGACTACGGTGGAGAGAGCACAGTTTTAATAAACAGAACACCTTTTAACATATACACGCCTACAAAATCATTGTAATAAGTAATACCTAATCGAGACGGAGCGACTACTCCTCTCCGTTCGATTATCTTACACAACAAATTAAGAAATTAATGTAAAAAAATATACCCCAAGGGGACTCGAACTTACAAAAAAGTTTGCAGCGGCTCGAATCAACATCTCGGCTCGAGCCGATTCATTTTGCTGGTGGTTATAATTGTAACAGATATGGCAACAGCGTGATAGGCGGCAGCTATGCCTTACTGGTGTCGGTGTTCACGTATTCACTTATGAATCGCCGTTCGTGGTGTGAAATTAGTACCTACATTTACCGACTGATTTGTATTTTTATCGACCCTGACGATAACGTGGTGATATTATCTGAAATATATCATAAACGCCTCCGACGGAAGATCAGTGAACTATTCTTACGTCGGATATCGTTCGATGCGTGAAAATCGTAACACGGACTAGTTTTCTTCCACAAGTGGTGAACTATCAAACATCGAATTTCTGTGATATTGTGCTAGTTCAAGGAATGATCAGCTGGTCTGACATCAGTGAATAAACCATTAAATCGTTCAATATTTGCTAAATGTGAAATGTGTCTAAAGGCCGGCAGCCATCTTGTTGCCTACATCGTTGTCTGTCTCAAGCTGACAGTTTCAAAAGTTGTACTATTCTCAACGAATAGTGCTTGTTGGCGTTCAAACGGACTACGTCGCCATGTGGTGAAGTGTACCGGTCTGTAATGTACCCGCGAAAATTTCATTTGTGCGATAATTGAGAAAACTAGTTGTTCTTACAAAATCGAGTCTCTCTCTCGCGCATGGCGTATACGTGCATGCTTTCCTTTGTTTGTGTGACTGCACGCACACACGTCATGGCGCCTGGAGTCGGCCCCCTTAAGGGGGTAGACACGGCACGTGACCTCTCCGATTTGGAAGGTCGGTATTACAGCAGCTTTTTCCTGCACAGAAATGGTAATACCGACAGGCGAGAGGGAGCTGCTTGTTATTTCGATATTGTAATCTGAATGTGGAAAGACATTGTCAGCTGTTGCGTTGTACTTGAAAGAATTTAAACGGAAAGTCTGCTGGTAGTGCCAGCGTTGAAAATTCATTGTACATTTTAATTATATACTTGAAATGTGGTTATGCTACAATATGTTTCGTTGCAGTAAGGAATTACAAGTGAAACGAAAAACTAGATGGTATGGCATGGTATTGTTAGGTTAGACATTATTTTGTTAACAAAACACTGAAGCGGAACATGAAAGTTATACACTTATTATAAAATAATTAAACGTCCTACGTAGAAAGCAGTTATTGGACAAACATTATATATAACATTGTAGGAGACGATACTGCATTCATGAATTATCATGTTGTACACCCTGGTTTGCTGTTCAAAAATTGTTCAGAATATTGATTTCTACAACATATTCAAAAATCCCTCTTCTATACATTTACCGAAATCAGACATTTTTCCAACTATTCACAATTGACTAGTGAGTCTCGTACACATGTTTGAATGGTGAGGAGAAAGGTTTGAACAATACATTGTATTATGATGACAAAAATGCAAGAAAAGATTGGCTGAAGAAATGGACTATCCCCTACACGTGGGGGAATCCCGCTTGGCCGTAGCGACGCTCGACGACGCGGTGTAATATACATGTAGAGGAGTATCGGTGTGACTAATACTAATTCAACGATGAAACTTTTTTATTTACTAATTTTTCTACATGTAACTTTTACCAATGGATCTGAGAGATCTTTCTGATTCAAATGAGACCAAACATGATATAGTTTGAATTAGATTTACTTGTTAATACAGACTTTGTGGTACGTCTTCAATTAGTATCAACAAGCAAATATAATTCAAACTATATCGTGTTTGGCCTTATTTTAATCAGAAAAATCTCGCAAGTACGTTAGTAACAGTTTCATTGAGAGAAATTCAGAAAGTAAAAAAATGAACACGTGCGGGACTCGAACCTACAGAAAAGTTTCTGGCGGGTCGAGACAAAATCTCCGCTCGAGCCGATTCATTTAGTTAGCTGATGATCACATTTGTAACAGATATGGCAACAGCGCGACAGAAGTCTTGATAAGTTGCGGCAACTATGCCTTACTGTGTTTGTATTCACACATCCGTATTCACGTATGAATGAAAAACATCAGGTCAACTTATGACTGATTTGGTGACATCTTCTTACAATATGTTTTGTACAAAATGATCAAAAGAATGCAAAAGAATAATAATAAGAGCAATGCAATAACTTCAAATATTTGAAGTAATTACCACATTCTGAAAATATGACATCAGTACATCAATACTTCCAACCTCCGTAAAAAAGTTCCAATCTCTTCTTTTTTATTTTAAATAATATAACCATATAATTATAACATAAATTCGACAGCGATTTCAAGTCAAGCATGTGTTACAGTAAAAGCGTTTAGTAATTGTACACAGTTCCCATTCAATACCTAAAATGCATATGACCTAACCTATAATCGTACGAAAATGCATGCATTGACTGCATCACGCTGTTACTACTGTAGCACATGTCACAAGCCAAGGCTTCAGTTTTGCTATGATTTCACGTTGCCAGTCCTCCTGAGTAGACGCCACCTCATCACCACTACGTGAACTAAATTTGTGACGTCACGTGCTCTGTTTTAACGGCAATATGAACAGCGGACGGCGGAACTGGTCTGCGGGAATGCAATCAGGACTATGCATCCTTATATGAGAAGATTTTGAGATGAATAAAGGCTCATTCGACAGAGAAAAGTGCAATGCAGCACGCGACACAGCCTGTTTGAGCCATAAAACTCTTTTAGTGACTTAAAATATACTTAGATTCCGCGGTGTATTATGTCAATTTTTGCTCTACTTTGGACACTCATATTATTAGATATCAACACAATCTCGATGAACGGGCTGTGTCGCGTGCTTCATTGAACCATCCTCTTTCTAATGAGCCCTCGCCGAGCTCAAAATCTTCTCATATAAGGACGAAAAATGCATAGTCCCAAACCCATGTTCCGGCCCAGATTGTGTTGGTATACAGCTCGCTGCATTACCCGTGTCTACCCCCTTAAGGGGGTAGACACGGCACGTGACCTCTCCGATTTGGAAGGTCGGTATTACAGCAGCTTTTCCCTGCACAGAAATGGTAATACCGACAGGCGAGAGGGAGCTGCTTGTTATTTTGATATTCTAATCTGAATGTGGAAAGAAATTGTCAGCTGTTGCGTTGCACTTGAAAGAATTTAAACGGAAAGTCTGCTGGTAGTGCAAGCGTAGAAAATTCATTGTACATTGGAATTACTTGAAATGTGGTTATGCTTCAATATGTTTCGTTGCAGTAAGGAATTATAAGTGAAAAGAAAAAGTAGATGAGCTTCTATAAATTTACCGAAATCAGATCCACTCAATTGTTCGAAACATTTTCTGCAAACCGTTTTTCCAACTGTTCACAATCGACCAGTCAGTCTCGTATGTACACATGTTTGAATGGTGATGAGAAAGTTTTGAACAATACATTGTATTATGCTGACAAAAATGCAAGAAAAGATTGGCTGTAGAAATGGACTATCCCCCCTCCACGTGGGGGAATGCTCCGTGGCGATAACGACGCGGTGTAATACGATCCGAACCAGAGTATCGGTGTGACTAAACTAATTCAACGATGAAACTTTTTTATTTATTAATTTTTCTACATGCAACTTTTACCAATGTATCTGGGAGATCTTTCTGATTCAAATGAGACCAAACACGATATAATTTGGATTGTATTTACTGGTTGATACAGACTTTGTGGTACGTACTCAATTAGTATCAGCAAGTAAATATAATTCAAACTATATCGTGTTTGGCCTTATTTTAATCAGAAACATCTCGCAAGTACGTTAGTAAAAGTTTTATTAAGAGAAATTCAGAAAGTAAAAAAATGAACACGTGCGGGACGCGAACCTACAGAAAAGTTTGCGGCGGCTCCAGACAAAATCTCCGCTCCAGCCGATTCATTTAGTTAGCTGATGATCACATTCGTAACAGATGTGGCAACAGCGCGACAGAAGTCTTGATAAGTTGCGACAACTATGCCTTACTGTGTCTGTATTCACGTATCACGTATGCACGTCTGAATCGGCGTTCGATACTACATACATAGGAGCGTAAAGCTTACAAAAAAATCAGGGAGTCAACTGTTGACTGATTTAGAGACATTTCCTTATAATATGTTTTATACAAAATAGTCAAAAGAATGAAAAAGAATAATAAGAGCAATAATTTCAAATAATTGCTGTAACTACCACGTTCTGAAAATATGATATCAGTACATGAATACTTCCAGTATTAGTAAAAAAGTTCCAATCTCTTCTTTTATATTTTAAATAATATAGCCATATAATTATAACATAAATTCGACAGCGATTTCAAGTCA
The DNA here is from genome assembly GCA_963583965.1 of Nomada ferruginata. NCBI lineage: Eukaryota > Metazoa > Arthropoda > Insecta > Hymenoptera > Apidae > Nomada > Nomada ferruginata. The sequence continues at coordinate 6,951,023 of OY757218.1, forward strand.
AGCATGTGTTACAGTAAAAGCGTTTAGTAAATGTATACAGTTCCCAGTCAACGTACGCCTAAAATGCATGACCTACCCTATAATCGTACGAAAATGCATTCATTGACTGCATCACGCTTTTCCTGTAGCACATGTCACAAGCCAACGCTTCAGTTTTGCTATGATTTCACGTTGCCAGCCCTCCTGAGTAAGCGCCACCTCGTCACCACTACCTGAACTAAATTTGTGACGTCGCGTGCTCTGTTTTAACGGCAATACTACAAGCGGACGGCGAAACTCGTCTGTGGGAATGCAATTAGAAGCATGCAACGTTTGTCCTTATATAAGAAGCTTTTGAGCTCGGTAAGGGCTCATTCGAAAGAGGAAGATTCAACGCGGAGCGCTGCACGCCCCGTTTGTGTCGCAAAACTCTTTTAGTGACCGAAAAATGCTTGTATTCTGCGGGTGTATTTTGTCGATTTTTGCTTACACTTTGAACACTCATATTATTAGATATCAACACAATCTTGTTGAAACATTTGTGCAGCGCTCCACGTTGAATCTTCCTCTTTCGAATGAGCCCTCACCAAGCTCAAAAGCTGCTCATATAAGGACAAACGTTGCATGCTTCTAATTCATGTTTTCGGGCCATATTGTGTCGATATACAGCTCGCTGCATTACCCGTGTCTACCCCCTTAAGGGGGTAGACACGGCACGTGACCTCTCCGATTTGGAAGGTCGGTATTACAGCAGCTTTTTCCTGCACAGAAATGGTAATACCGACAGGCGAGAGGGAGCTGCTTCTTATTTCGATATTGTAATCTGAATGTGGAAAGACATTGTCAGCTGTTGCGTTGTACTTGAAAGAATTTAAACGGAAAGTCTGCTGGTAGTGCCAGCGTTGAAAATTCATTGTACATTTTAATTATACAGGGTCCGGCGGAGTATCTCATCCCGCGTTTAATGGGGGGTTGGTGGGGTGATTCTGAACAACTTTTTCCTTTACCAAAATGTTGGTTAAAGCTTCGTTTTTGAGTTATTAACGAAAAACACTGGCCAATCAGAGCGTCCGGGCGCGTGGCTCTCAACCGCGCTCGGGACAGCGTGGATATCGAGGGAAGCGTGCGGCATATGTTACATCGTCTTAAATTAAGAATAATGTGGAATTATTCGATATTCATGAAGAACAAATAAACTAATAAGTGTTCGATACTTTTATTCCTTATCCGAAAGGAATAAAGTATTTTATTACTGATGAATTATTTTTTGTTTAACAGCACGTTTTCAGGTGGATAAATTGTATTTTAAGAAAAACGATTTGGATAAATAATGTTAGAAAAAGTTAGACTTACCAATTCGTCCACGTATTAACCTGCTCCGACGGCAGTGGGTCATTGACACTGGGTCATTGTGTCGATCCTGACCTTCCACAACATCTGATGCTACAGCCGTGTGGGTGCACGGTCACTTTTCTAGCACGGTCACTTCACTTAACAGTCATTTTCACTTTTTGGAACGATTTATCCTTCCTGCGTTTAAAAAATTGTGGCTCCGAAAGGCACCCAATGCAATTGTGGCACCCAATACAAACATTTGGTTGTACTCCTGGTTTGAACGATACATCTTGCTCGTAAGAATAGTCGAATGACTTTACCAGCTTAAGCGTTTCCTAGGTTCTACATAGATGAACATTCGTTAAGGAAGGGATATTGTTATAATAGAATGCAGAAGAAATGTTTCTTACTGGAACGCTTAAGTGGCTAGCAGTTTTGGCGTCAACCTCCACTACACGAAAGAATACCCATGCGCTCTAGGGGTTCGCATGGCTTTCGTAACTACGAACTCCGCTTCTATTGAAATTTCTCGAACAGTGTAATCCCACACTGTCTGGTGTGTGTGGTCTCTCTTCGCAATCGGAGTTCGTAGTTACGAAAACCATGCGACCCCCTAGAGCGCATGGGTATTCTTTCGTGTAGTGGAGGTTGACGCCAAAACTGCTAGCCACTTAAGCGTTCCAGTAAGAAACATTTCCTCTGCATTCTATTATAACAATATCCCATCCTTAACGAATGTTCGTCTATGTAGAACCTAGAAAACGCTTAAGCTGGCAGAGTCATTCGACTATTCGTACGAGCAAGATGTATCGTTCAAACCAGGAGTACAACCAAATGTTTGTATTGGGTGCCACAATTGCATTGGGTGCCTTTCGGAGCCACAGTTTTTTAAACGCAGGAAGGATAAATCGTTTCAAAAAGTGAAAGTGACTGTTAAGTGAAGTGACCGTGCTAGAAAAGTGACCGTGCACCCACACGGCTGTAGCATCAGATGTTGTGGAAGGTCAGGATCGACACAATGACCCAGTGTCCGACTGCCGTCGGAGCAGGTTAATACGTGGACGAATTGGTAAGTCTAACTTTTTCTAACATTATTTATCCTAATCGTTTTTCTTAAAATACAATTTATCCACCTGAAAACGTGCTGTGAAACAAAAAATAATTCATAAATAATAAAATACTTTATTTCCTTCGGATAACGAATAAACGTATCGAACACTTATTAGTTTATTTGTTATTCATGAATAACGAATAATTCCACATTATTCTTAATTTAAGACGAGGTAACACAACGTACCAATGCGTTCGTTCACGACCACGACCGAGGTTGAGATCCGTTGACGGCCACGCGCCCGAGCGCTCTCATTGGCCAGGGTTTTTCGTTAATAACTCAAAAACAAAGCTTTAACCAACATTTTGGTAAAGGAAAAAGTTGTTCAGAATCACCCCACCAACCCCCCATTAAACGCGGGATGAGATACTCCGCCGGACCCTGTATGTGCCGGTTATTGTGAAAGTGGCCTAAGTACAAATTCTTCGTTTATTACATTTCATTTATTTTTTACGTATTATATCAATATGATACATAATAAACGTAAAATTCTTTTTTTTTAATTTCGACTGATGCCACTTTCATACCGTCATAGTATTTGTTTACTTTTTTGTTTACAATTTATTGTGTCAACTGTGATTGTTTGAGTGTCCGCTTGTTTCTTACTGCTTCTTCGACTTGTTTTTAGAAAAAATATAAGCAACAATGCCGGAAAATTATTGCGAGAAGTACACTAAGGACGAGGACCCGTCCCAGGAGCAGCCCTCGTCGCGAGGACGCAGCCTGTCCCCGGAGCCGGGGCCGTCCCGACGGCGCAGCCTCTCCGAGGAGCAGGGCTCGCCGCGACGATGCAGCCTGTCCCGGGAGCCGGGCCCGTCCCGACGGCGCAGCCTCTCCGAGGAGCAGGATTATGCATCGACGAACCGACCGAGCCCGTCCTCGTCAGGAGAGAATTTTAGGGAGGGCTACATCAAGGCGAGGCGCACTGCCGAATATTTTATAAAAAGGGTATGTAGATACGTAGGTGACCTCACGCAAAACGATCATACTGGGTTTACACATTTCGAGCATGAAAACGTCTAGAAAGTATTGCAGTAATATAAGATTTATGTGAATTTTTCATATTACAGAGCAAAAATCTGGAAAGAACATTGTGGAGGGAGACGTTTATCCAGGACCGAAGAGGAAGACTTGGAGGACTTGGAGGACGAGGAGGACGAGGAGGACTTGGAGGACGAGGAGGACGAGGAGGGCGGGGAGGACGAGGAGGACGTCGAGGTGGAAACGGAAAATATATGACAATAAATTATAATTATTAGTTATATAATAAATTTAGTATGAAAATACTGTTGTACATTTAATCCAAAGCGTACCCAGACCCCCAGTAATATAATTATCATTATCATTGGTTTCAATTTTATAATTAAATTTTCTTTTCATTGTACTGAAATTCGCTTTCCATAATTCGTACCATAATTGGCAAGATATGGCAAGAAAAACGATACCACAAAAAGCGCCCTGAGTTCATATTAAAATATTTACCAAATATTATTAAAACATTTGTCAACAAATATTGAACATTGTCATAGAATTAATAATTTAAAAAAATTAATGTAAAAACAAATGAGCCAGGTTGGGACTCGAAACTACAGAAAAGTTTGCGGCGGCTCGAGACAAAATCTCCGCTCGAGCCGATTCATTTAGTTAACTGATGATCACATTTGTAACAGATGTGGCAACAGCGCGATAGAAGTCTTGATAAGTTGCGACAACTATGTATGCCTTACTGTGTCTGTATTCACGTATCACGTATGCACGTCTGAATCGGCGTTCGGTACTACATGCATCGGAGCGTAAAGGTTATAAAAAAAATCTGGGAGTCAACTGTTGACTGATTTGGAGACATTTCCTTATTATATGTTTTATACAAAATAATCAAAAGAATGAAATAGAATAATAATAAGAGCAATGCAACAATTTCAAATAATTGCTGTAACTACCACATTCTGAAAATATAATACATAGGAGCGTAAAGGTTATACAAAAATCGGGGAGTCAACTGTTGACTGATTTGGAGACATTTCCTTATTATATATACCTTTTATATATATATTATATATACCTTATTATATATTTCCTTATTATTTATACAAAATAATCAAAAGAATGAGATAGAATAATAATAAGAGCAATGCAACAATTTCAAATAATTGCTGTAACTACCACATTCTGAAAATATGATATCAGTACATCAATACTTCCAAACTCCGTAAAAAAGTTCCAATCTCTTCTTTTTTATTTTAAATAATATAGCCATATAACTATAACATAAATTCGACAGCGATTTCAAGTCAAACATGTGTTACAGTAAGAGCGTTTAGTAAATGTACACAGTTCCCAGTCAATACCTAAAATGCATATGACCTAACCTATAATCGTACGAAAATGCGTACATTGACTGCATCACGCTGTTACTGTAGCACATGTCACAAGCCAACGCTTCAGTTTTGCTATGATTTTACGTTGCCAGCCCTCCTGAGTAAGCGCCATCTCATCACCACTACCTGAACTAAATTTGTGACGTCACGTGCTCTGTTTTAACGGCAATACTAAAAGCGGACGGCGAAACTCGTCTGTGGGAATGCAATTAGAAGCATGCAACGTTTGTCCTTATATGAGAAGCTTTTGAGCTCGGTAAGGGCTCATTCGAAAGAGGAAGATTCAACGCGGAGCGCTGCACGCCCCGTTTGTGTCGCAAAACTCTTTTAGTGACCTAAAAATGCTTGTATTCTGCGGGTGTATTTTGTCGATTTTTGCTTACACTTTGAACACTCATATTATTAGATATCAACACAATCTTGTTGAAACATTTGTGCAGCGCTCCGCGTTGAATCTTCCTCTTTCGAATGAGCCCTCACCGAGCTCAAAAGCTTCTCATATAAGGACAAACGTTGCATGCTTCTAATTCATGTTTTCGGGCCATATTGTGTCGATATACAGCTCGCTGCATTACCCGTGTCTACCCCCTTAATCATGCATACTATCGACGAACGAGTTTTTATCGTAGAAAAGTACTTCTCTAAGAAATCGTTTCTAGATTGCCAACGTGCATTTGGGGAGAAATTCCCAGATTCTTTGCCGCCTAACAAGAGTACAATTAGCCGCTTGGTGCAAAAATTCCGTACGACTGGAAGCAGCAACGATGCAACTCGCTGTCGCAAACCAACAGTACTAACGGGAAGAAAATTAGAAGAAGTCCGAGGTGCATTGGAAGAAGATCTGTAAACGTTTCTTGCGAGAATAGAGCAACAGTGTTCGTTGTCTCACGGCAGTGCGCATCGAGCTACAGCGAAGCTGCGCATGCGTTCTTACCGCTGCCAAATTATGCAGCAACATAATTGTGTTGCAAGGATTAAGTATTGCAAATGGTATTTACATTTTCTGGAGAATAATGGTTTGTTTGTTTTTGTTTTTGACTGTTTAAAGTCGCATCGACTACTGAGGTCATTAGCGACTACTGTGAGGTTATGGTACTGTGATCCTGAGGGTTGAACGATGTGTTATTAAAACCTATACTAGTGATGGACCTACTTTTTTAGGTGGAATCCGAACCACCAGAACCACGGTGTAAAGCACGTGTATCATGTACAGTGGTGCCGGCTGAAATCGGCAGCGGCAGGACTCAAACCGAAGACCGTTCGATTACGAGTCCAGCCGCTAACCGACCGAGCCACCGTGAGTCCTGAGAAAAATGGTCCCGAAGTAATAAATAATATATTTTTCAATGATGAGGCGTGGTTCCATTTAAATGAGAACATAAACACGCAGAACAACAGAACCTGGTCGACGACGAATCCACACAACATTTATGAGAAGCCGCTGCATTCGGCCAAGATAGGCGTATAGTGCGCCATATCTAGAAAACGCATCGTGGGACCCATATTTTTCCAAAATACCATCACGGCCGAAACGTATCAGGAAATCGTTATGCAGCTCATTGCTTTATTGGAACCGACTGAAAGGCACTGTTGGTTCCAGCAAGCCGGTGCACCGGCCCATACAGCGGCATCGACATCCGAGATGCTGTGCGAATTGTGGATTGTGGCCACCACGGTCGCCGGATTTGACGCCCCCAGACTTCTTCCTTTGGGGTGCGCTCAAATCGAAGGCGTACGCGAATAACCCCCGCCCGATCCAGGAGCTAAAGGAGAATATTGTCACATCGATTGCGGAAATTGATGAAGCCATTCTAGACAAAGTGGCAGACAATATTAAGGGAAGAGCACATGCCTGCTTATTACAAGAGGGCAGGCATTTTCAACATGTGCTATGAAGAAGAAATTAGAGTGAAGAAGAAGAAATCGGCCCTTTTCAGGGCCACCAATCTTTACAATCGAGGATAACATCGTTCAACTGTGTCAACCTATACAAAAATTCACAAAATGACAAAAATTACATCTAAACATTATTTCCCAAGTACTTCCCAGGAAAAACCCTTTACTATTGTTTTCTAGAAACTATATAGAGTATATTATTATTATTTATTGTAATCCTTGCCCTTCGGCTTAGGATGACTTCCATTTTCGTACATTTGCTTACATCTACCCTAAACCTAATTTCTTAAATTCTACCCTCTCCCCTTCTTATTGCCCTCCATCTTTGGTTTCGTTCGTCTCTTTCGCCTCCTTTTTCTCTCCCTTTCAATCTTCTTCATTCCTTCTATCCTCTCACCTTTTTCGCTTAGCAGTTCCTCCAGTCTCATTTTTCCTCTCGTTGCTTCGCACTTTCCTATAATGTGTGCCATCGTTTCCTCTTCCTCTTTGCAGATCCTGCATAGTCTGTCTTCCTTCTCCCTCCAATGTTGTTTCTCTTTGTTTTCATTTCCGCATCTAAACCTCGCTATCAGACATCTTTCTCTTTTTTCCATTTTTCCGCTTAGGTATCCCGGCTTTTCCTTTGTGGCTATTCTCTTATATATGTACTTCGTTATATCTCGATTCCTCGATCTTCTTCTTCCTTTTTTTCTCTTCGGCTTCTTATATTTTTACCCTAATTCTTTTCATTATCCCCTCCATCTTGTCTCCTTCTTCTTCCCTTACTTTTTCCATCGTCTCTCTCCCCATTCCTAGTCCCCTTCTCACTTTCTCCCTGCTTTCTTCCCATTTATTTGTTCTTTTCTCCTTCACCCTCTTCTCTATTTCTCTTATGCATTCTGCTATTAGTCTTTTATTCGATCTCCTTGAGTTTTCTTCATACTTTATGGCTCTTCCCAGTGCCTTTATCCTTATATCCTCCGCCTTTGTCTCCTCTCTAACTATATAATTTGGTGTACCCACGTCCAACCCTAGTATCCATTTAACGTATTTCCTTTTTACTATGTCTATCCTGTTCTCCTCCTTCCAACCCCAGATCTCTGCTCCATACAACGCCACACTTTCCACCAGTGCCTCAAACATTTTTGTTCTTCTTTCGAACGAGTCTTTGAAGAGTTTTTGACCTATACTCCATGTTCGCTTCATTGCTATCATCGCCCTTCTCACTCTGTCCTTTATGTGTCCTTCCGTTTTTCCATTTTTCTGCAGTATGTGTCCCAAGTATCTTATCTCCTTTACCTCCTCTAATCTTTCCTCTCCCCATTTCCACTCCCTCTTCCATTTTCTCCTACCTCCTCCCCTTTCAAACACCATTATTTTTGTTTTTTCTATATTTATCGCCAAATTCTTCCTTTCTATGTATTTCTTAAACCTTTTTAGCATCTCCTTCATCCCACCCTCCGACACTGCCACCAACATTATATCGTCCGCATAAGTTACCGTCCACACTTTTTCATAGAGTATATTATATGACCCCAATAATAAAACACTCAGTAACATGTAGTTCGTAGCATTTTTCGTCCAAGACAGTCATGGGTGTTTCCTGCAAAAAGGGTAGTCTCGCGTAAAGAGAGTATTTGAAAATATAACAGGTCGATTCATATTTATAACAATCAGTCGCAGTTTCGACGTTCATCAAAATACAAAATTCGAACGAAGTCGGATAAGATCTCGGTACTCGGGTCTGGCAATGAAATTCGGCTTCGAGCAAGTGAAACGGTAGCACGAAAAGCGCTCAAAGTTCAGATTTACGTATTTAAATTGAAATATTTAACAAATGTTTTAAAAATATTGGGAAGCAAATATTGATCATTATCATATGTTTCCTGATCCCCCCAAAAGCATTCACATATATTCACACAATCGTCCTGTCCCCACTACCTCAGTAAATAATAGTTCTTCAAGTGATCACTGTTCGTGAGCAGAGGACGCTCAAATCCGTGTTGGATGTCTAAGTCGGTATGACAGTCACGTTGGGCCACGAAAGTCCATAAGGTGACTTGTCTATTCCTATATCTCGTCTGTGCCCAGATCCCAGGAATTCGGGCCGAAAAAATACATTGAATGATTTGTCTATTCATATATGTCGTCTGTGACACAATATTCGATTGTTGGAAAGGCAGGGACACGAGTAGTTTCAGCACCGACGGGATGTAGGAATAGAGCATTCCTACAATGTATTCTTTCGACCCGAATTCCCGGGTTATTGAACATATTCCACGCGAATGTTTAATCTGTCGTGCGGACTTTTATTAAATTATATAAAATTTCTGGATATTTGTAGGACCAAGATATTTAAATGGATCTATGGGATATATAATGTGCGTCAAGGAAAAATATTTCTTTGATTTAAAATTTATATTTTATTTATGAATAATATGGGAGACTTTTATAACCAATTACAAAGTTTAAATGTAATATAGAAATGCATTTTAATACTGCGGGCGTTAAATGGAGGGCGTGAAATACTACAAGTATTGTCCCAACTATCCCCGAATATACCGATAAACGAATGTCTGTTCACTTTTATTGGCCTTTGCAAATGTGTATTTAATAGGATTATGTTTAACTACTCTGATTAAAAAAATAAGATAAATAAAGTTCCAATTTTATAACAAATAGCTGAAAAATATATTCGATGAGCGACCAATGTGTCGAAGCTATACAAATAAACACGGAGCATAATGATAACGGGTCGCAGAGAATGCAAATAAATTACATGCCTGTATTATTTTTACATATATTATTTCGTTTTCTGTCCCTCGGACGACAATGAAGTCCAGCTTCTAAACTTCTAACTGACAAACGTAACGTAATTTTCTTTCCATGTATATTTTTTTTACTCTAAACAACGAAACATGTAAAGTGACATAATCATCCCCAAAAAGGTCCAGCGTACAAATTAAACGTTGCACATCTTTAACAGGTTCCAGAAATGACGCGTCGAGTCGTGCTGAAGTTTTTTAATCATAGTTATTATTATCGTTAATATCCATATAATTATCAATAACTACAGTAAAACACAAAACAAAAATGGTGATATCTGTACATTTCTTTCTCTTAAGTAAGTAGTAACATAAACTTTTTTGTATACCAGTAGCCTATAATAGGAAGAAACTAAATCATAATATTCACAGATATTTTACAAGATAGGTAAGACCCGACGTAGACACGCGCGTCGCGGGAACTTGAATTCTCTATACATATAAAACGAGTATTTAAAAAAAAAAAAGAGGGAAGAGAGTGCTGAGGGAAGCATGAATATGAGAAAGAAGGGAACGAGAAGGAGAAAAAGAAAAGATCAAGAAACAGAGGAAACGAAGCAAGCATTTCTTATCGTAGAATAAACGAAATTCCGCGACGTGAGCGTCTTGTTCGCGTCCTATTATGTATACTTAACTGTAGCTGTTATATATATGCCTTTTCTTTAAACTCATCGTCTCCCTTGCTCACTTATGCTTCTACACTGTACATATGCACAACGCATCTTTTACACTGTACATGCACACGTCCCACGAGTATCCGCGCTGCCTTAAATTAATCGCGTTTTTTTTCTTAGGGACCGTCAGAACATTGTCTACCGTTTGAATAATGCGTATACAGCTTCATAGCATTCGTACCCAACAGTATTTAAAATCTGTCGGAAAATAAAAGAAAATTTATTTACTTGCACGGTCGTATTAAATCGTGTCGTCATAAACGATAATATATATACATACGTACATATATAATTATCTATTATATATATAGATATATATGTATATATCATGGTATACTTTTGTTCGATTTTCAATAGAAATGGACGCAACTTTCGAATGAAAGCGTTACGTTTCTTCAATCGTTAATTCCACCCATGTTCAAATGAATTGCGAAATAAAAATAAAAAGGGGAAACGAAAGAATTGTGCATAAGGATAATCCTTTTAATTGATTTGAAACGATCGATCCTTCGTATCGATTGAACACGGTAATATGGAATAATAACATATGTTTTGACCATCCCTAATACTTTTACATTAGATTATTCTCTAGCGGCATACGCCTTACGCGCAGCAGCAATAATATCGTAAATAGGTAAGTTTTCTTTATATTACTTAATAATGTTTTTTTTCATCCACGGCTCCGTGTGATATACTATAATTTCTTCTATACACGTAAGCGCATTATTATCCTCGACACAATTGCTAAAGAGTCTATGACACATCGCGCAGAAGGCGATAAAGGATAAGAGAAATGGGGATGGAAGTGTACAGAACGGGGCGACGTCAGTGGTCAATGAGATCGGTCATACTGCAGTTCGTCCTTACAGTATGACATACTTTTAAGCCCCTTCCCATTTTAATGTGCGGATTGGTACGTTCTAACTAGCCTGATGTAATAACGTTAATTATAATTGATAGCAGCGATAATAGTAGTAGTAGAGTAGTGATAATAATAATAATAGTAGTAGTAGTAGTGGTGATAATAGTATAGTAGTAATAGTAGTGGTAGCAGTAGTGGTAATTAATAATAACATAATAATGGTAATAATAATAGTATTAATAATCATAATCATAATTATAATAATAATGATAGCCATACTAATGACGGTGATGACGACTGCAATAATAATAATAATAATAATAAAGAATCAAAATAAGAATATTAAAAACTTTTTTGTAATGTACATAGTGCTAAGATGATAATAATATGTTACATCCTGCTATGGGAAATTATATTACACTAGGGATAAACACTACTTTAGGTAGTCCTTTCGCTCTTTCTTTTTTCACTAGATGTCTAGATCGTAACTTTTACTTTCTAGTTCGACACGAGCGGCAGCAGCAACTATTGTTACAAGTAATATAATACATAGGTATTTATATAGAGCAGTATTATACAAAAAACACATCACATACCGCGCAGACCAGGGACTGGTCACCGTTTTATAATGTTTTCACTTTTTGTTTTCTTCGTTTTTACGCAGATATATATCGTTAAATAATTAAAATCACAGTAGTTATGCCCTCGCTGGCTCGCTTATAATTTATACAGTATCATTAATGTCTACGCCTTACTTAAAATAGCTCGTGTATTATAGTGGTAAGGGTACGTTAGTTTTTTTTCCATTTTTAATCTTCTTCCTCTATCCTCTTAATTACGAAATCGACTGTCCATCTAGAGCAACGGTAGGTATTGATTTCAACTGTTTTCCTACGGGAGGGACAAGTGTGAGTTCTCTCTTCCTTATTTCCTTTATTCTCGTTCATTCAATTTAAAATCGTTTCTGTCATAGTTAGGACATCGCGTGGTGTTTAACAATCGAAGGTCTTCACTAAGGGCTGGGGTTGTGCCTGACCCGCTTGTCAGAAAGACCAAGAGTGACGTCGGTCAATCTCACAAACGTCGTCAGTTTACGGGCATACCGCGAGCCATTCCATCGGAAATGAGTCTCTTGCCATTGCGAATTGAATCGAGGGAAGAAAGGCACGCTCGGTGATGTTTCACACATTGACCGTGCTAGCCTCTCTGCGCTACACAACCCCGTAACCGTTGTTTCAGAGCCCTGCGATCTAGAACGTCGGCACGACATCACCGATGAATCCGTTTGATTGTCACTGATATAAATCCGGAGGAGAAACCTCTCTTTCCCTCGGGAAATACTCTCATCGTTTGTGGTACGATACTGCACTTCGTCAGAGGAACACTCCAGGCTTCATGCCACGTGCGAAGCGTCCTACAAATGCGTGAAGGCGAGAAGTGCAGATAGACTTTAATCCAATAGACCACTGGTTGGCCTCAAACCGTGGCAATGACGATGAGCAAATGGGCGATCTTTGCGACACGATGCAACAGGTCCGGAGCGATTCGCGCTAAACTCTCGTTTGCAAAGTCGCACGACGGAAAGATGTGAACTACGTATGCCGGCTGTAAAAACAAAATTAATCGTGATTTTATTTTCGTAACACTAATTTCGTATTCGGTACTCCATTGCGCCATATACTGAATCAAATTAATAGGCTCAGGATATTTGGAATGGTGCTAAGAATATCGTTTCGAATATCGTAATTATATTGGTACACACCTGTTGCGATCCTGGCGCAGCAATGTTAACAATTCCAGCGGCCTGTTTTTGTTGTAGGTACATTATAAATCCGGTTTGAAGGTTCTTACTCTGTTGCAATACGTCTACTTCATCACGGCCACAAGGTAGGGCGAGAAGCATGCAGTGTTCGTTGTCCATCTAAGGAAATAAATATATTATGTATTAGCGAGGTTGAAGAAAAATTTCCAAATAATATTGCATTGATTTAAAGTTAATTCACATTTATTAATTTACAATTTTATGTATTTTGACTTGGAAGAAATATATAATGTAACTAAAATATTAGCAACCATATGTACAAAAGGCTAACACAAAGCAATGTTCCGATCTATAAATAAAAATTCCCGAGAAGGGCCCACAAAATGACGTTAAAAACACAGATACCCCCTTAATATTAAAAATTATATTTCCCAACACGCACCTGCATTTTCCTCGCCACACCTTCAACCTGAGTCTGCTCCAGTCTCATCCTCTGAGCGATTCTCAATGGTGGAGTAGATCCATCGCTGTTACAAGGTAGACTATCCCTAGCCACATTTGGGTTGCCAAAAACAAAATGCATTTGCACTGCTGCCTGATCGTTCTTAAGCGCTAGCAGACCCTGCCACATGACCGGATAACGTTGTAACAACATTTGAAACGAGTCTGCTTGCGGTGGCACTTGGGCAGCATGGGGTGGTGTGACCACTTGGTGTTTTCTAGGTCTGTCCGGCGTGATGGCTCTGTCGCTCGGTGCTTCGCTGGCAGCAATTGGATATTGCGGACGCAAATGAGCTGGTGGAGGTTCGTAGAAGCCACCTCTTGCAGCTACTGGTGCACCAGTCAAGGATGGATTGCTTCCTGCGTTATATTGTGGTGGTGGGGGCGGTAGTCTCGCTGTTCCGTGTAGCATATATACTTGAGCTACTTGAGGACTGTCTGTGGTACGATCCTGGGTCGTCTTTGCGCTACGTCTTAATTCCAAGGGCGGACTGTGGTTGTCCTCTATGCCTGTTTCAAGTTTGGGATCTAACGGCAGATGAGGGGAACGGGTTCTTTGAATATGATAGGCTATACGTGGTGCGGTCAAGGCCTCTTGCTGTGCGCGTAGATATTGATACTGTAGCACTTGCGGGTGCATATAATGCGGTGGTAACTCGCTACCCCTTGCCAATCCTCCGTAGTGGTTCACAATGTCACCCTGTACATGAAACATATTATAAGCAAAATTATTTCATGTGACATTTCCAGTATAAAAATTCGATATAATTCACGCTATATTCGCACTAATGCATTTTAAACGAAACTGAAATGAAGTTAGATTAGTAAGTACCTGAGAAGCATTAGCATGATGATGGGCAGGTGGGGGCAGTGGAGGACTCTGGGATCGATGCGGGGGAACAAGTCCATACTGGTCCCCTGGTGATGGAGCAGCACCCGCACTTCCATGCTACATAGCCAAAACCAAGCCAAGTTAGTTCGTGTGGCAGAGACATTTTTCAAAATTCCTATGTATATTGTGATATAGGTACACACAATTGAATGTATTATTTAAACTTGCTACGCTACTGTATTGAGGGTAGATTAATTTCATTCAATATTAAAATATAAGCATGGATCACAAATGAACACTACGTAATTATTAAAGTTATTATATATTACTTAAAATGCCAAGTAAAGACATTAAAAATATTGTGCTTACCAGTGGTCCTTCGTAAGTGGATATTGGTACTCCCCGCGTTTGAGGACCTGCAGTTGGAACCATAATGCAGCCAGACATCGATACTTCTACTTTCGGTGGTTCCATTGTTCCCGTGACCTAGAATCATCGTTTCGATAGTAATTAGTATTTCCATTTTAAAAATAAGCAAAATGTCTATTTCGAACCACTAAGACACTATCCATATTAAAAACTATTCTTACCGGTGGTTTTGGTGCCGGAGGTCTCGAGCAGCTCACGCCAGCAGGTTGGGGATTCAATAGATGTGGCTGAGTTGGCGGACTAGCCACTGCACCCGGGACTATCGGTGGTACTACTGCTTGCAGCAAATGAGCCTTCGGGTTCAAAGGATGAGGTTGACCATTGATCACCTTCAGCGCAGCCGGTTGTGAGACCGGTTGATGGATTCTTGGAGTTGGTTCTCTGGTTACGTTAGCTGGATGAACGTTCATGGGCAATTTTTGAGGCAGGTTTACTATCGTGGACGTTTGTTGCTTGGCTGCTTGCAGAAGGTGTTGTTTAGGATTCGGTGGAACACCAATGTTGTTCAGAACAGGTGACATAGGCTGCCCTTGACCCTTTCCATTAGTGGCGTTGATCTGTGGCGTCTGCTTGGCACGTGGACTCAAACTTGGAGACACCACTCTGTTACTGCTGTTACTGGGTATCTGTAGATGGAGACCCTGCACCGCTTGCGTTGGTTTCACCATGTTCTGCACCACTGATTGACTAGGCACACTAGGCGCAGCTGGTTTCGTAATGACAATTTGTTGCTGCACTGGCGTGGCCAACTTGCTGGCGTTCAACACGTGGGCTTTAAGGCTTGTAGGTTTCGACGGCGTCGTGCAAATGGGCGCTGTCTGTGGCGTAGCAATTGCTGTCGGGGCTATCGAAGTGACTGTTGTAGATGTTGTTGCTGGTGGAACTATACTGATCGTAGGGGCGACTTGAGAGACTGGTGACTGTGGCTTGGTGATCACGCTGGTCTGCGACTGAATCTGTTGAGTTGGTACCGGTTCTGGAGGCTGTTCTTTCTTAGGCTCTTCGGTAATTGATAGATTCTCAGGCTGAGGTGGTTTTGGCCGCAACACTTCGGTTGTATTAGGAGTGGTGTTCACCATACCAACTGGGGTGTTTCTCGTGTCGCACGCAACCCTATTTGCCATTTGAGCCTGCCCGGATGCCGTAGATACTGGAATGTACTGACCTTCCTCCGACTCTCTCATTGGTATTAACATTCCAGTCACCGGGTCTATTAGCGTCATAGGTTCGTGGGACACTGGTTTCTGTGTCGGTGATGACACTGGCGGACTCGTTTCTTCTACTTTTGGAGTCTCGTCACGAGGTGGTATACTTTCTTCTTTGTTCTGCAACTCCTGTACCGCAACCGGTGTCTCTTTGATCTTCTCCTCGCTGCTGTCGTCGGTATTCTCAGAGGTTCTTCGTATTGATTTACGTCCAGCTCTTGGTGATTTTCTAGGCTCTGTCAGTTGAACTGTGCTTAGTATGTTACGAGGGGAGTTATTGTGTCTGGTACTTCTTCTGGTAGCATGAACATTACCAGTGGATCCTCCAAGTACTCCCTTGTTTGTCGCCGAACCACGGACAACGTCCTCGATAATGTCATCGATTGTGTTTCTGCTTCCGTCCCTTTCAGCCAATCTTCTGGACTTTCTTGTGTTCGCAGCTGGAGAAACAAATTCTTCCGGTGGTACTTCCTTCACCGCAGCTATGGGTGTTGCAGGCTGCGCATTGGGACCAGTCAAATTGGGCACAGGAGACTTAATGGTGAGGATCAATCGTGGACGTCCAGCGTTGTCTTCTTCGCTATCGTCGTGGAACTCGTACACATCGGCTGGCAGCTTGTTCTTCTCTACATGATGTTTACTTCCTCTCGGAGTTCTGTTGCCTCGTTTATTCACAACAGCGGTCGTGTTCCTGCTGCTTCGTCTTGTGCTAACTCCGCCACGACTACTAACACCTCGCCTGTTTTTCGTTCTGCCACGACGGCTTTTTGTTGACTCGCTCTCGCATGTTTCCACTCCTTCGTCCTGATCCTCGTTCACTGCAAAGTTCTTCTTGTTCTCCGCCTCTATCGCCTCAGCATTGAACCATTCAGATTCGCTATTCTTAGACTGTTCATGTGTCTCGTTGCTCGTGTTCTGGCCATTCTGCGTCTCCTCGTCGCCGTCGTTACCCTCACCGTCACAAAGAGCGTCCACCTTCTTTATCACACTCTCGATGTTCACTTCTTTGGCCGACCAGTAGTCGCTATCTTCTTTACTGTCAGCTGGATCTTCTTTGGTCACGTCGATAGCAAGTGGATCTGTGGTTGGTTCTTTCAATGGATCCTCCGTTGGTTCCTCCTCCATGTCCGCTTCCTCGTTCTCCTTGACAGTTTCCTCTTCTTTCACCTCATCATCCGCCACGGGTTCTGATTTAATCGGCACATCGACTTCGATCTTGGGAACGATGTTACTATCTGTGGGCTCTGGCTTTGGTTCGAACGGAAGTTTTTCTGACTTAACTAAATCTTGCTCCTGCTCGACCTTCGGTGATTTTGTAATTTCATCTGTGCACGGCTGGGTCACCTGTTGGTTCAATTGATTCTCTGGTTCAGTAGATGGTAATTCTTCTTTCACCGAAGTCTCCTCGTGCTTTACGTCATCAGGTGGCTCGTCTTTTATAATATCCATAGGCTGAGAGGGCTGTATGGGTGGAGTAAGCTGCATAGGCTGGGCTGTTTGTGCCATCTGTACATCAGCGTCTAATTCTAATTCTTGTTCAGGTGGTACGGCCGTCTCTAGAACCTCGGGCGTGCTCGGTTCGTTAACTGGCAACGGAGAGACCGTGGAAATTGTTGAGGGAACAGTTCTGGAGATGATAGCTTGCGAGACAGTGGACACTAACGGAATATGAGGCTTCGGCATTTGACTGGCCTGTGAAACTGGCGAATGTCTCTGGCTGCTGCTTAGAGGCAATGCCGTTTGCGCGATGATACATTTCTCTTCAGGCAAAGATACTGCCACGGTAGATGCTATTTGCTGAGAAACTATTGGTACAACTGTTTTAACCAAAGGCTGGTTGGCTGCAGACACTGTAGAGGCGCTGATGCTGTGTACCACGGATTTGTGGACCAAATGGGATTGTCCATGGGCGACTATCACAGGACTGGGTGTCGAAGAGCGTGGCACATGAGTAGTCAAAAGTTGGAGACTGGATATCTCCTGCTTCTGTCTAGGTGACAATAAATTATTATCCGTTGTTATGGAACTTGCGATCTGTTTTTGATTTCTGGTCGACAGGGAGCACGTGTCGGCCATGTTGCTTGGTTTTCCAAATACCGGACTAGACGTGCTGGCATTAACTTCGATCTTGGCTGTTTCAGGAATATATGTAGGTGGTTGATTAGGCGAAGGAACTTTTGGAGAAGTAGACGCTTTGTTCGTTGCTTCTGGAATAACAGCTGGCGATAATTTCGTTTCTTCTAAACGCTGCGGAGGATCGTTGGGATTGACCGGGAGCAGAGTCTCGATTACAGATTTTCCGCCTAACGCAGAGTCCCTTGAATTCTTCACTTGCACTCCTGGCGTCAGTGGCGGGACAGGCATGTACGGACGGTGCGGAATATTCAATGTTAGCGGTGGTAGGCCTCCTCTTGGATGGCTGGGAGCGAGAGCTCTCATTCCAGGAGCGTGTTGGATAACTGGTTGCTGTGTGGCCGCAGTGGAATAAATCTGTTGCGATGGTGTCTCTGGTCTATGTGCTGATACCGACACGCTTACTGCAATTCTTGCTGGCGGTGGAGAAGGTTTTCGAACGTTTGCCATGTGAGGACTGAGCGCAGAATTTCGAGACCACTGACCATTGGGCGAGGTGGGCGGCAGTATCCTAGGCGACAATTGTGACGGTACCAAAGGTGGCATTCTAGATGGAACTAACGGTGGTAGAGGTGTCTGGTTAGAGGAGGCTGGCGTCGAGACCGTGGAAATATTTTGCATTCGTGGAGAAGTTTGTCGCATGGGTACCATTTGCGACTGCGGCGACACAGGAAGTTTCTGGTACAAAGACTGTACACTTATAGGCGGCGGTCTGGGACTGGCTGGTGCAATCCTGGGCGTCTCGCTGGTAATAGGCACGCTGCATGGACCCAAAACTGGTTGCTTGTACTGCGGTGGTGGAGTAGTCGAAGTACGGTGCGCTTGAGGTGGAACTCTCTCCGGGCTAGCAGCAGTGACGTTAGTTTCAAGAGTTTCTACGGGTTGCACGGGCTTAACTACCTCCCGTGGCTTCTCGTTCAGGTTCCAAGAGTGAGCTATGACGGAGGTCGGAGGATTCTGCGGTTTAACTGGAATAGATGGTATGCGCGTTTCGATGGGTTTTTCTGTCGCAGCCAGGGAAGGTGTAGCGGTGTTAACAGTTTTGGTAGGAGATTTATAGAAGGATGGAATGTCTGGCGTCTTTGGTGGCTGCGTTAAATCGAATGATTCGTAATTCGGGTCTTCTTCCGTGTCTGTGTCTATTTGCAAATCGTGTTCGCTCTGTGGAGTATCTGGCTTCATGTCTGCCTCGCCTTCCCCTGTAGAAGCGTTCAGACTCTCTACAGCCTGTTGCATCTCTTCGACGTCCTCTTGCGGCGCCTCTGTAGGTGCTCCGACTGTGTCTTCCGTTTCCACGTCTTCTTCTTCGCCTTCGTAGGAGAAATCTTCTGTAGAACCACCAAAAGTTTCCTCCAATAGAGCAGCAACAGCATCCTCGGTTTCTTCCTGCGAGATCGCGACTCGTGGTTTGTCGTCTGTCTGTGTTGGTGGCGTGGTAGGTGCAGTTACTTCCGGTTCTTCTCTACTATTGCGCGATGATGAGGTATTCTCACGTTCCTCAGGTTCCGAAATACTCTTCACCGCATTCTCGTGGATAGTCTCGTCGATCTCGATTCCAAAACCAGGTATGAACTTGTCCTTCTTCTTTTCCGGCTTCGAGGGCTGTATACTACCACTGACAACGGGAGGGGTCATCGGCGGTACCGGTGCTACGTTGGATGTAACCTTAGGGATAGGGCTTAACAAGGTGTCCCTTGGTGTAGGTAGTGTAGGTGACACGGATTTAGGAACCAATGGACTGCTGGCTCTTGGGGGACTCGGATCTGCGCCCAAATAAGGCAATTCACCGCTCTTTTCGTGGTGATGGTGATGATGATGGTGGTGATGGTGATAATCCTTTCGACTGCGCTCCTCCTTCGACTTCTTTCTTTTCTTCTTCTTCTCCTTAACTTTCTCTGGAATGGCTGACGGCGTGGGTGGTTCCACGCTGTCGTTGTCGTCGGTGAATCGAAACACATCATGATCGTTGTTCTCTGTACAAACCACGCCGGATTTCGGTGAACTCGGCAATCCCAAGAGATTCGCCTCGATTTCTCGACCAGCTTCAGCCAGATCCACGCTATTCTCGTCTTCGGGATGATGGCGACGCTTTTTCTCCGCCTTTCGCCTGGCTCGTTCCACGTCCAACACTGGACTGTGGCCGCCGTCGCTATCGGAAGCATAGGTGGTATTTTCAGACGTAATGTTGCCTAGACGGTTGAAGAAAGTATTGGAAGGACCATCGTCGACGTCGTCAGATAACGGGCCAAAGATGTCCTCCATACGTTGCGTGTCTCTTGCTTCCTGTCTGTTAAGCCTTTTTCTTCTGGCCTTAGCCTTGTCATCCCCATTCCTGTCTCTCCTCTTGTCCTTTTTGTTCCTCTGTTTCTTGTCCGATCGTATTCTATCCTCCGTGTTCTCCAACGTCGTTATTCCCGATGGCGTAGT
Source organism: Nomada ferruginata (assembly GCA_963583965.1). NCBI lineage: Eukaryota > Metazoa > Arthropoda > Insecta > Hymenoptera > Apidae > Nomada > Nomada ferruginata. The sequence goes on from OY757218.1 coordinate 6,971,351, forward strand.
CGTGGAAACAGCAAGGGACTCTAACGTGTGGTTAGGACGAGATTCCGCGTTACCCACCGTGATGATCGATTTGTTTTTATGCTCGGTACTTTCAGACGATTCGCTCTTCAAACTGTCGTCGTTTGTTAACGAGTTCTTCTGTCGCTTCTGCTTCTTCTTGTGCGACTTCTTTCGCGAATCTCGTTCGTGGTTGTTCATTACCATTGTAGGATGATTTCCACGGAAAGGAACGGATATTCGTTCGTCATCGTCCGAAGTTCGTGGCTCTTCTTTCACGGTCAGGTGAACACTGTTGACAATCACGTTTGAGGACTCCAGAGGGTTATGCTTCTCTTCGGTGTCTGCAAATCCAAGGTCGACGTCGCTCTCCAGGAACCTCTCGGTCTTCACCGCCTTCCGGATTTTGTTGTTAAACGATTCTTCTTCTTCGCTAGTGTCCGAATGAATTCTAGACCTGGAGCTTTTCCTGGACAAAGACTTCGCCCTAGCCGAATCTGACTCGGAGGTAGCCTCGTCTTCCGTCAATGCCTTGCTGGAGACCGAGTCGCCGTCCCACGATGTGCTTTGCTTCTTTTCTTCCCTTCTCGCTCGACTCTGCTTCAACTGAGAGAATTTATCTTTCAACCGTACCTGTCGTTTCTCCTCCTCGAGCTTCTGCATGTTCTTCGTTGAACGCGCCTTCACCTTGTCATACATACTGATGTAGGCGGGCTCATCATCAACGATGTCGAAGATCGAGTGTTTCTTGGGCTCGTCGCTGTCTGTATCAGTGGCAGATGGATGTCTGGTCACTTGCATATCGTGAGTGGATAACGGACCGTCGTCCATGTCGCTGTGCAGATTCAAGGAAGACTGTTGCTGATGGTGCTGCTGCATCTCTCGCGAATGATTCGAACTAATCGTGTTCTGCTCGCTCGGCGAGTTCGAATCGTTTCGCTTCGACAGGTCTAATCTCGATAGGAACTCTTTGTCGGGCTCGTGGGACACCCTTGGACTTCGTTCCCTAGACTCCTTCTCGGAACGATTTCTCTTACTTCTCTGTTTGTCCTTACCGCTGTCACGATTATTCTCACGGTTCTCTCTCATTGATTCCCTGTTCAGTTCGCTGTGCACTTGTTCTCTGCTATCCTGCATCTGCGTCGAGCCGCTGCTGTCTTTACTGTCGCGGCTTTCTCTGCTTTCACGACTCGATCTATGGGATTCGTTTCGGTGTTTACGGTCCTCGGATCGTCGATTTTGTCTAGGCCGGTCTTTGCTGTCTCTCCTGTGCTCCGTGATTTTCATGCGCTTGGAATCATCCTCGGTCGGTCCATCCTGCGACGAACATCGCCGCTTAATAGGCACCGGGGCAGGGGCGATTTGATTTTGGGTTTGAGAAATGGACTGATGAAGGTGATTTTCGGTGGGTTGCCGTCTGCTGTCGTCACGATCCCTCTTTTCTTTATCCTTTTCCTCTCTGTCCCTCCTCTTGTCACGTTCAGATTTTTCTTTCTCTCGCCTTTCTTGATCTTCGCGTTCTCTCCTCTTTTCCCGATCATGTTTCTCGCGTTCGACCTTTTCCCTTTCTTCCTTCTCACGTTTCTCTTTCTCCGTTCGCTCAGCCCGATCACGTTCCTCTTTCTCTTTCCGCCTTTCTCTCTCTAATCGTTCCTTTTCCTCCCTTTCACGCTTTCTTTCCCTTTCGAGTCGTTCTTTTTCTTCCCGCCGCCTCTCCCGTTCCAATCTATCCCGTTCTTCTTTTTCTCTCCTCTCTTGCTCCTCCCTTTCTTTCCTAAGGCGCTCCTTCTCCTGCCTTTCACGTTCCAACCGAAGTTCTCTCTCCTTCTTCTCTCTATCTTCGCGTTCCCTCCTTTCACGGTCCTCTCTTTCCCTGCGTTCCTGGCGTTCCTTTTCCTCCCTCTCCCTTTTCTCCCGTTCCAGACGTTCTTTTTCCCTCCTCTCTTTCTCTTTAGCCTCATTCTCCTCCCGTTCTTTTCTTTCTCGTTCCCTCTCTCTATCCCGCTCACGTTCCCGTTCTCTCTCCTCTCTTTCTCGTTTATCTTTCTCCTGTCGCTCCTTGTCCAGTCTCTCCCGTTCGCGTCTCTCCTCATCCTTTTCTCGCCTCTCCTCCCGTTCTTTCCGTTCTTGCCTATCACGATCCTCCTTTTCCCTTCGCTCCTGCCTCTCACGATCGTCTTTCTCCCTTCGTTCCTTCTCTTCCCTCTCTTTCCTCTCGTACCGCATCTCTTTGTTCTCTTTAAACTCTCTCGCATGAACGTCGTTGTCAGCCACATCGTTCACCATCGACGAACAGTCCTTCTCCTCCCTGTCCTTGCGACTCCTTTCCACGTCCACGTCCTCTTTCCGCGATTTTCTCGGGCAATCTTTTCCCTTGACACTATACTTCGAATCCTTGCTGTCTTTACTATCTCTCGATTCTCTGCTCTCTTTAGTATCTCTCAATTCTCTGCTCTCTTTAGTATCACGCGAATCCCTGCTGTCCTTACTATCTCGAGATTCCCTGCCCTCTCGATTGCTACTACTGACCTCCTTCCTCGGTCTCGAACGAGAACTATCCGCGGACGAAGACAATGACGACGAAGAAGACGATGTGGACGAAGAGGAAGAAGAATTCGACGATGTCGTGGAAGACGGTAGCACCGAGGAGACGGTGGGTATGGAAGTCGGATACTGACCACTCGTCGTTAACAATGATGACGATGATATCGTGCTCGACGTGGTCGTAGTTACACTTGCTGTGCTCGCGGTTGTCGCCAAGGTAGTCGTCGTGGTTGACGTCATTGCAACCGACGATGTCGACATCGGCGTCGAGAAGGTGAGCGTTGATGTGGTCGTGACAGGCGTGGACGTCGTGAAGGTCGCAGGGGAGCCGTTGCTGCACAATCCTCGAGTGGTAGAGGCTCCAAGAACGTGAATACTACTTACACTACCGTTGCTGCTAAGAATACTACTAGCTGACGCTAAACCGCTACCATTGCCGCTACTGGCTGTCGTTCCGCTACCAAGACCGATCGGTAGAGAAACTGGTGGTAATTCGGGGCTAACAGTCTTAATCGTCGTGCCGGGGGTGATCGGTGTGGCTGGTGTCGGATGGACACAGTTGTGCTGCCCCATCGCCCTGGGGTCTGCCGTCTTTAACGCGGACGACATGGTCGACGTGAACGTTAGACTGGATGACAGGGATGACGTGCTGATGCCAATTTGACTGGTCACAGCCGCGCTGCTGGTCAACTGTACCGGCGGATGACTAGGAAATGGATACTGTAGACAGACCTTGCTGGTGCAGCCACTGCTTGACGTGGGGCCGCCCGTACTGCCGATCATCGAACTAACGCCGATCACGCCAGTGAACTCCCTTGGCTCGTACTTCTCGCTAAAGTTCTCCAGACGTTTCGAGTCCTCGTCGAACACGCTCCTCTTGGCAAGAACGGATTTCACGATGTCGCTAGGTTGGACCTCGTGTAGATCCAGATCGAGTAGCTTATGTCGAAACCTAAACCTCTCGGAGGCTGTGGCGTCGAGCTTTGCTAGCGCGTCGCCGCCGGCGGCGCTCAGCGCTCTGGACCCTGACCATTTCTCGTACTTCTCGTCCAGAGAGCGTATTCTTTCTTCGAGACTAGGTGACTGGGGTGCTGTCTCGCTGTCGGAGCTCGTTGGACTGGGGCTAGGATGACGAGGTGGTGGCGAGGCAGGTGGTTGAGGAGCAGTTCGAGGGCTGGGCGCCATTGATAGATTTGCACACGGCGGACTGGCCACTTTCGCTAGACTCGCGTTGCTCGACCTGTTGTTACCGCTGCCGCTGTTATTACTACTGCCGGTGTTGTTGCTGTTGTTGTTGTTGTTGTTCAGCATCTGAGCCGCGAACCTTGGTAAGGGTAACGAGAGAGGACCGTCGTGACTCCTCTCGCGAAACCGCCTTGGTTCGCTGGGTACCAAGTTCTCTGGCCTCTCGTCCACTAGTGGCGTTCCTGGCCGCGATCCGTCGTGATGTTCGTGGTGCCTTCGATAGAAATGAATTGCTGCGTTAACTTAGATTTATTTCCCAATGGAAATGTTTAATAACCGTTGGATAATTGTCGATGACTTTTTTTTCGAGTAGTTTTCAGTTTAGACATTAATATCGGTGAATGCAATTAAATTGCACAAGGTAGTTTTTGATAGTATTAATTCCAAAGGCAAAATATAAGGACGATAACTACCGAGGACGCGAAACTTTTTTATGTACATATTAACTGCCGATACATTCAGGAATCGACTATCTACACAAGCCATAGCTACCTTAAAACACAGATCAATGATTTATTCCGCATAATAAATCAGTTAGACAGAATACTCATAATGTTTTATTAACCACGGACGGTTAATGATATTCGTCGCGCAGTATATCTACATCCATGACGTTCATCAAACAGCCAAAACATATACCTGCTGGTAACATCCCGGCGACGCTTGCAAGGGCCCGGACCCCTTCCCTCGCAGCTTCCTCTCCTCGCCCCATGATGCACGACCACCTTGCTATCACTGACTCGTCGAATGTCCATACACTTTCTACTGGAGTGCGAGGTGACGAGCAACGAAGCGATCTCAGGTTCATCATCCTCGCACAGAATAGTGGTAGATGTTCCATCGAGTTTAGCGCGTTTCTTTGGCGCGAAACCGACCTCGTCACCGCTGCTATGGCATTCCTCGAGCTGCTCCAACAGGTGTACCCGCTCTTTCTGCAGGTGTCTGATGTCTGGCGGTGGTAACAACGGTGGTGGTGGTGCTGGTGGATCCACGCTGGTGACGACACTCTGAACCGCGTGTCGCCGCGACGGTGGCGGACAGTCCTCGTCGTTCAACTTGCTATCGCCTAGCACGCTGCTTTGGTAGTCCTCGTGGCTTGCCCCGCTGCCTTGACTGAATTCGTCGTAGCTGCGGAACCGTCTGGGTGCTGGCTCGCTGTAGTCGCCGTCGTAATAGGCCTCCTGGTAAGAACGCCTGCTACTGCGGGACATCGCGGTTGGATGAGCCGGACTGGCACCTGGTGTGCTTCCTCCTCCAGACGTGCGGGAGTAACTCGCTGTTCTCGACCTCGGGGGCGTCTCGTAGCGGGTAAACCGACTACTCGAGTTCGGCACCGTCACCCCGGAGTCGAAACTACTACGTTCCCGCCTGGAAGGAATCCTTGAAATAACGAGTGTACTATATTTCGTGTTCTTTGATGCGTGATATATGTAAATGTTTGTGAGTGGGGGATGGCCTGCGAGGCATTCTTCGAACTACATAATGTTCAGCAGTGTGATTTTGGTTTTTTTAATCTCCGTTTAGTATCGGTTACTATCTGCACTCCCATTTTTAAAGAATTCGTGCTACTTGTTACTTTATGGTTTTTTCCGAATGTGCTGTGGTTAATGTAAGGAAGTCATTGTAGAAAATAAATCGTTGAATCAAACTTTTCTTCATCTGGACGGTATTGGTAAGAGATGATCTGTATATAAAACTGTGCGATCAGCTATTAATCTTTCGTCTGATAAAAAAGACAAAAGTGGCAGCATGCGAATTTTCGAATCGAAGTAAATAAAACGAATTGAATTTCCATTTTATAATTGTGGAGAAAAATATGGCTACGATAATGGATACGCAGGGTTGCGATTATAATTGTTAGATTATCTTCCAACGATAATAACAATCTTTAGAGAATAGTGAAGCTAGCAAATATCATTTACGGATCATCGATGCACTTTACTAAATGGAACACATTTTCTCTCCCATAGTTTGGAATTGTACATTTAAAGTGTAACAATTATTTCAACTGTTACGCTGCAATGACTCACGCAAGCCGTACGATCTTTACATTCCAACATGTGCGATATCATGTCTTTTGCCACAATTGTAAGCGAAAAACGTGAGAATAATGGTGAAACAGATGCCAATTGTCATTGCACTAGAAATACGTGTAGTATCTTATTTTCTTCCAAACTTGATAACACGGAAAACTTAATCCATGGCGTATATGCCGGCCTTGCCTGCTACAGAAAAATGTGCTAAACATTCCGGGAAAGTTTGTCGGCTACCTCACAGGACATCCTGTTTATAATAAAAATAATACCAAATTCTTTGCTGAAAGATGCATACGTACAAGAAACATAAAGAAAAGAACTATCGAAGTCTCTGATTTTTTGAAAACCCTATAACTGCAATACTAACACTTGACTCCTATGCATACCGTTTCGAAACCATTATACAGAAAGGAAAATGAAATGTTCAATAAGTACGTATTACTCCACGTGGGGGCATTTTCGTTCTCATTCAAAAATATACATACGAGACATCGAAGGTCGTTGCCGGGGAAGGCCTCGTGTCCCAAGGTTTTTCACCGGCGATACCCTGCCGTTCGAGGTGTTCGTAAAAGGTTTCTTGACACTCTCTGGAAGCAAAGTCCACCTGAAGTCGACGTCCACGAAGAGCCGCTCCCCTCATCTCTTTCACGGCGGCTTGAGCGCAGCTGATCTGCTCGAAGAAGACCAAAGCGTGTCCACGCTCGCGGTCTACGACCACTTGGTTTATCGGTCCGAACTGATGGAACTGCATGTTCAGGTACTTTTCCGACATACAATCTGAAAGCGCAATTTAAAATATTGTTTTATTCATCATGTCCCCTTAAGGGACATCTCCCACAAGTTTTTTTATAAGAATTTAATCGTACGGGGGCATTCGAAATTGATTGGTTCGAATGTTCCTGTATCGTTTAATGTTTTTTCGAAACGTGTGCATTTCGTGGTGATCATTTTTTTGTTTGTCGCAATCGAGGTGTATATGTTCATAATGCGAAGGGGTTCCCCGTAATTACATAAACGCATTACTATTTACGGTTCTTCAGTTGAAACTGTACTATCGGTTTATATACAGTTCTGGAAATAATTTCTTCGGTAAATGTTATAAAATGAATCTTATTAATTGAATGTACATACGGTAACGTTATTTAAGAGCTGAATTCTTCGGGTAATTATCTTAATAGCTATAAACGATTGACGAATCCAAAGTACAAAATATGATGAAGAAAGTTACTGATGAACGTTTCTTTCGATTAGAAAATTAAAAATGAGTATGATATAATAGCAATATTCATTAAAGCACGTTTCTTTCTTGTTTAAGTCGTGTACATAATTTTCTGGGCGTTTGTATAGGAAAAGTTTGAAAAAGTACTTTGCCAAAAGACACGACTTGGTACCCTTGGAAGTTTTGAACAATTTCGATCATTTATTATTTTCTTCGAGAAAAAAAACATATTCGCTAACTTGGTACACGCTATAAAGTTTGCAGTTTTATAACCGTTTGTCGGGTAAATCAATTTGATCTTTTACGATAATTACCTCCAATGCCGTCAACCCATACACAGGACGTGGGCATCGACTTTCCAAATCCGAGTTTTATTCGATTCGCGCCCAGGTGTTCGCCGTCCATTGAACGCATAGCTTTGACGACGCTACCAATGTCGGAGTATTGGCAGAAGGCATAGCTCGACACTGCACCTTGTTTCTTAATATCTATTTCCTGTAACATTCGAATATAATATTTACCATTCTGTGGTTGCCATCAATTTTCCGTAAATTAACATAAATTCACATAGGCTTTGCATTATGTATTATTCTACTTCAACAAACAAATATCCTATTACGTATTTAAGATTTTAGTTTTTTCATCATAAGAGGAAACAAAACGACAAAATATTTCATGTACCTTGAAAACAAGAGTATCTTCTATATATTATATTTAAAAATAATTAAGAGAATGAACGAAATCTCGGAAATAAATGATGCATCGTAAATATAAAGTTCGTATAAAAACTGCTATATAATTAACAATGTGGCAAGGTCGTATACAGAGAATTTTGTTATTTACTTTCCGCGCAAATCATCGTCGACTTTTTAATTAGCCATAAAAGGGAATTAATTTATTCATGATATGTATCGTAAGTGGAAACGTGTAATTTGGGAACTGGGTTTCGATACAAACATCTTGATTACAAACGACAGGGACATGTTATTCGCAAAAGTATTATCATAAAGATTAGTATTTCAAAAAAACTTCCTCGCAAATTTTTTGATTCGCGCGAATGCTAATATCCGGCAAACGATATGTTGAACGTAATGTGGTGGTATAATGAACACCATGCGTCATAAACCTTGACCGATTTCTACTCCAAAATTTTCCACTGTGATTTTTGCTAATGCTTAAAAGACCATTAACGTATCTCTTGTTACACAATGCTATCCTGCGATAGAAAAATCACTTTCTAATCAATCTTCGGGGTTTTCCTTCTTGGATAATGTATAATTTATTATAGCAGAAGGAACAGTATGATTTAAGTATTCTTTGATCCTTTTTTAATAATCCACATTTCCGAAAGGTGTTCAATAATCATGAAATAAATCGAAATTACATCGTTATATCGTACTAGACATAATCATCCTTCTTTATTTCTATCCACACGATATCAAATCCCAATGCCACAAACAAAAAAATCTACGTCAAAGAGACTTTTCCAACATGTTCTCCCATGAGAGAAGACCAAATGCACAAATGTAATCTACACGCGTATACTGCCGACAAAAAGTTTAAAACCGCCAGTTATTTGAAGTTACACCTACAGAAGTTGTTACCCCTTTTCCTCCGGTACCCCCAAAAAGAAAACTGCCCTCAATGCACAAAACGAAGTACGAAGAGCTATACGTACAAACACCTAATTATCTAAGGTATAATTGATATAAATAATTGCAATAACGATTCATTGTTCTACAGAAGGATTACACCGATTTGTAGCAAACAGGTGCTAAAATATGTGAAATGCGTTTATATGAAAATTTAAGAACAATTCCCCGCTAAAACATATAGAAACAAAGTTTATTACTGCCAGTCTATCGCTACAATATTAATTTCCTTTGAATAAAACGTCACCGAAACCATTTAATATCCGCACCTAAGAAAGAGGCCCCAAACTTTTTCCAGGCAGTGTACATCGGACAACCAGAAACGATATAAAAATCACACTTACTATTATCTCGCCAAAGGGCTCGAAATGCTTCCTAAGTTCGGACGCGGTGACGTCCTTCTCAAGGTTGCCGATGAAGAGCGTCCGCGTCGCTTTCGGATGATACTCGTCGAGCTCTGCCTCGTACGGCCTGAACTCGTTGTCCTCGACATCGTAACCCTGATAAGGCGCGACCTCGATCTTGCACCCGAAAAACAATTTATCGTGCGACACCTCGAGCGCCTTCTCCACGTCCTCCGGTTTCTTGAAGCAGACCAGGGCGTACCGATCGCCGGCCGCCCCCACGACCTTCACCCAGGTCACTTTGCCGTGTTTCTTGTACTCGTGGAACAGACCGTCCTTGAGGGAGGTGTCGCTGCTGCGTGCCGGCAAATTACGCACGCAGATAGCGAGCGGCCTGCGGTCCTCGGTGACGGCGGCATTTCCGGTACGGTGCGGCGAACTACCGGGTGACGTACTGCCCCCGGAAGTGCTGCCGGCGGAACTACCGCTACGGCTGCTACTGCTGCTGCCGGAACGGCTACTGCCACTCGGCGAGCTGCTTCCGCTACGCGATTTTCTGCGCTGTTTTTTGTGCTGTCGCAGCGCACCGCTGCTACTGCTACCGCCGCCTCCGCCGCCGCCTAGTGAAACAACACGGTCAATGTATTCTACACACGTATATTTCGTTAACGTTAGTCTCTCGACCCGCAGCTTCCTCTCGCTGGTGAATCTTAAAGCTAACGTTACATAGCTAATTAGAACTGCACTGGATTCGAGCGAGTCTCTTCCAACCACCCCCACCACCAGACACACTCTTCCGGTTGCACCCTGTCCGTGTCCCTTTCTGCTTCTTAATTACAGACACAAGAGATTGTAGACTATGAACGAAAGTGTGCTTTCTCGACACGGTACGGAAAGAATTAGGAACACGGACACGCGTGCAACCGTATGCACTGTGCACGCAGGATTCCCGGGTTCCCGCGCGAAAATCGTTGATACTAGGGTACATTGAAATACTGGGAACAGGTCGAGCATGCAGTGTGCATATTCCCGAACGTGGCTCACCTGTGGCATATAATTCATGGGAATATATAATGTTTAGTATTTGATATGAAACGATACCGGATAAAAATGTACATAGTAAGGTTGTCACGCGCTCGTCAAGACCTGGTAAGTTAGTGGTAAAGTTACAACCGAAACGTGTAAAACAATATCGAAACCTCGATACAGGTAGCTTCTATCGCATGGTCATAAATCATTCTATATCGAAGAAGCTTGCAAAATCGCGACGGCACGTGCTATCAACGAGCTGATGCGTGCAAACGCGCGCATTCGTACGACACGGAACGCGTCGAAAGCAGGGCACGGTAAAAGCAAGGAAACTCGCGTCCACCTGCGGAACAAGAGACCACAAGCTTCGTCCCGCTGACGCAGACGCGGACGCAGACGCAAAGGTGGAATAAGCAAGCGTGTGCACGCAAGCACGATGGCTCGAAGAGTGCGAGGAGGTGGTGTTGCTGGTGCATCGGTACGTATAAGGGCAATTACCTTGCTCGTCCTGGTAGGCGTCGTTGTTGGCAGGCGAGGGTGGCGGCGGTACATTCCCGTACCTCGAGGTCGTCGACTCGTAGGCCGACCAGGAGGACGGCGGCAGGCCACCACGATGACGATCTAAATGGGGCGGGGGCGGCGGCCCGGAGGCGTACGGGCCGGTTCTCGAGTAGAGCCGATCCCTCGCCCTGGTCGATGTCACGTGGTAAGAACTCGTTGGAGGTGGACGGCCACGGGGTATATAACCACCAGGATCACCTGGAGAAGGATCCGCCGGATGGCCGCCGACGACGACACCGACGCCGACCCCACCGACGACACCCCCAGATCCGACCCCTCGGCTGCTTCGCTCGCTGCTGTAGAAACTACTGTGCGAACCACGTGACTCGAAGCTCTCGCCGCCTCTATCGCGATCGCGGTCTCTCTCGCGATCCCTCTCCCTCTCCCTCTCTCTCTCCCTGTCTCTGTCCCGCTCCCTGTCCCGATCCCTGTCTCGCTCTCTGTCCCTCTCCCTCTCCCGCTCTCGGTCCCTCTCTCTGTCGTTAACGCCACCACTGCCACCGCCACTGCCGCCACCACTGCCGCCTCCGCCGCTGCCGATTCCGCTCCCGACGCCGCCGTTTCCTCCAGCGGATCCACCTCCGCTGCCGCCACTGCCGCCACCGATGCCGCCACCGCCGCCGCTGACGCTGACTCCGCTGACAACGCTGCCGCCGACGATCCCGGAACCGCTACCACCGCCGCCTCCGACTCCACTGACAACACCCCCGCTACTCCCGCTGGATCCATGATCCTCTGAACTTCTGAAACACGCGACCATCGCGTTAAATCTTTCATGGAAACAATAGCAAGCTGGGGATAGGTCTAATGGTCTATGGTACGAATGGCTAGCTTGGGGCTGTATTTAATGGTAATTTAGTTTTCGTGCTTCTTCTTTTCTTCTTCCTCGTGGTTGTATCATTCGTGCAGACCTCTGATCGATTTTTCTGTCTTTTCTATCACGTTGGGAATAGTTGATGAGGTTTAACGTCGTTCGATGTATTTGTTTTTTGTGGGGCTGGTGTAGAAGTGCGAGGAGGCGCAAATTTGGGGCAATCGTTACTACCGCGTAAAAATGTTAGCTGAAATATGTTATTAGAACCTAGCCGATCGTGAATATAGCTCTGTTCTCAGCAAGAGGAATATGAACTGTTTGACGTTGCGTTACAAATTCGCTCTAATGGCCATAAGGCAGAAGTCGTCTAGTGAACTTATACTAAAACTTCCTCTTTGGATCTCTTGACGCTGACATCAATCATATCTCTGACGTTCCAGCAGCAGGTGAATATTACCTTATAAAGTTCCGCACCCGTTGGTCGTTTCGCTTCCTAATATCAATCCTTGAAAACTGGACGTCAATTTTCTGTTATAGAATTTCGAAGGCACACGCCCGTTCAAAGAAACGTTTATTGGCACAGTTTATTGATCCAAATGAAATTCGTTCGTAAACTATTGTACCTTTACTGAATATCGGTGTTTATATTTGCTCACATTTATGTACATTATTCAAGGAAGAAATGTAACTGAAAACTATTCCTAACTATTGCAAGCAATTTCTCCTTGCCTGTAAGAAAGTAGTATGCTTACTTATAGTTCTATCTTCAGAGAACAATTTTAATGTCAAGATGATTAATTTTGTTACTCGAGTACATTAATATCGCCATAGTTTAGTCATCATTTTGTCGCGAGACCTCGCAAAAGGCAATTTTAAATTGTCCAAGTGAAATTTGCCGGCAGCAATCAATTCTCGCGAAATGAAGCTAAATATAGGAGGACTTATCGAAGACATCAGAAGTCCCGCACCATCGCTACGATTATTCAGTCCGACGAAATCGCGATTTTTGCTACTAATCTAGCTCTTCCTACATCTTTATCGGTCCTCATACTCGTCTGGTTCAAAGTTCGAGAACGTGGCTCGTTATCGCGGCGCTGCGTGAAAGTTCGCCGTGCATCTTACACTCGCTTCTGAATACATTCCCTGGATATGCACGGGCATATACATATGTATGTGCATACATAGGTGGACTCTGTTGTATAGCGTTCGAGACGTTAACGATATGCACGAGGCGTAATCACGATGAAGAATCAGTGGCCTTTCTCCCGACGCCTCCTCGTATTCATTCCGTTACCATACGGTCACCAGTTATCTCCCACCTTCGCGAGAAACTTCGACCTGAATCTCTTTAAAGGCTGGATTACGCGTAGCCGTTTCTCGAACGATGCTGTTTGCCTGCCAGAGGAACCAGGACACTGCCACGCGAACCTGCACTTTTGCTCCGGTGAAATCTTCCGTTAACCGGGCGACTCCACCTTTTCTTTCTTGCCTTTGCAATCCTTTTTATTCGATGGGTCAGAGCGTTCCGTTTCAACTGGATGTATCGAATATTCGTATGGATTGTAATCGAAGTTCGTATGACTTGTAATGATCTTTTTGGGACGACTAATGCACTATTGATCTGTACCCATCTTTTGCCGAATCAAATTGTACTTTTGGCATTCTTGTCACGCGAAATATCTTATGCGAGTGGCTAAAATTTCTGTTGGATCAAAATTTACAACATCCTTGCAACATCGACAATATGCAATCGGTAAGTTACGTTAGCGATCGTCCATGAAACGACAACTCTTCTGTACACAAACAGTTCAATTGGTCCACCTTGTGTAATCTAACCCAAATATGTTTCACAAGATTTCTTGCCAAATCGAGGCGATAATACCGTACAATGATGAAATTTGTGGAACTCGAATCGCATGTTCGATATGGCAAATGAAACAAAGGCCACAAGAAAATAAGTAAATTTTTTTACCGGATAGCAGCAGTTGATATTGAGACCTCATTGTCGTTACAACATTATCCGTCCGTATTCCCGACTATATTATTATAAACAATTTTGCATAAGTTTATTCATTTCCGCCTTAAGAGGGTTTTTGCGCTTTGAACTTTAAAAAATCGGTTTTTTGGCATTTTCTTCGCGTGCATATCTTTGAAATCATCTGTGTCAGAGGATAAGCCGTAATTCGTAAAAAGTAACGGAGTTCCAGTGGTTAAATGTATCTCACGTATAAAGCATCGCGTAGACGACACAGAAACTTTAACGCGTTTTTCTCGAAACCAGACGTAGCTCACATGATATCTGAAGATCTCGTTATTCGATTGACTTGAAATTTGGATAGGTTCTTCAACAGACCTGCGGCTATAGCTGATACTAAAGTCCTTAAGCAATCTGAATTTGTTCCAATTTTTTATTATGCTAAAAGCAATTAAAAATGCCCAAAAAATGAACTTGAACATTAAAGTGTCCCCATTTGTTTAAACAATAAGATCTTGTATCTCTTTTAGTACGCGCTATAACCACTTTCGTACTGAAGAAAATGGCACCTCGTTTTTTTGTTTGAATCCACTACAAAGGCTGGAATCGTGTCAGCCATCGTGACACGTTTTTACAAAGCTTCTTCAATAACGCGTGCCTGCTACAATTTTATGTATTTGGACTCGAAACATATACATAATGTAATTAAAGTATTAACAACTATATGTGTAAAAAATGAATACAAAACAGTGTTCTGCTTTGAAAAAAAAAACCCCCTCTTAAATTAAATCCGAATACCATTGGAATAAAACATGGCACCCAAATCATCGTTGGCTCATTGCTTGTTAAATTCCTACAGAAAAATGTGAAACTAGTAGATCCTTAAAAACAAATCGAAATAAAAAAAGATAATAATAAATCGAATAATATGAACTTAATTACAAGAATCGAAATCACCAACAATTAATTTAAATAGACAGCCTAAAACCTGATCAAGAATTGCACAAAAATTGTAATGGCAGAAGAGAACGAGGAAAAAGGAGTACAAAAAAACGAAAAAAAATCATGCGTGTAGCTCGTCAGCCAAAGATCGAAACTTTCTAATAGATGTTGACGAAGACGGCAGATAAGGTAAGTCGACGGCGATCGTTTAATTGCCGTGTAATCTCGTTCGATGGAATAGCAATGCTTTCCGTGGCGCGTAAGCGGTCTTAAATATAGCCCGTCGTTTAATTACAATTTTCCAGACGCGTTAATGGAGTACAAGCTTCAGGTTTTCTCATTCGATGTCTTACGTTTCGCTACAAGATTAAATTCTTTGTCAACGAGAGGGAAGAAAAAAACGACAGAAAGTAATAAAAAAAAAAGAAGAAGATCGAACGACCAGTGCAGAAAAACATCTGAAAACAAACACGAATCGACGTTTCGCGAATGAAGGACAAAACGATATACAGTATTGTCTCGATAGTTGCGAAAGCCTCGGGACTGAACGTTTGCAACTAGCGTGTAGTTCCTACGTTGTTTGAAATTTGCCGACAGCGTCGAACGTAGAAAAGGACAGCGAGTAAAGATAAGCGGCCGAGCAGCCAAGCCAAAAGACGATCGCAGCTTCTCTTTTCTTTTCACTACCTATCCTTTTCTGCGGTCGAAACTTATTAACGTTAATTAAGCCAGTAAATATAGTCCAAATTATATCGTGTTTGGTGTCATTTCAATCAGAAAAATGTCAGCTATGCTGTGTAAAAATTTCATAAGAAAAGGATGAGAAATGGCAAAGTTTCATCGTTGAATTAGTATTACCTCACCGATATACCCGACCCCGGATCGCGTTACACTGATCGGCAAGCGAGCTTCTTGACGCCTCTAGGGGTATACCCCCCAGGAGTGGGGATAAACTCTTTGCAACTATCGTGCAGCTCTTTTTCGCAACTATCGAGACAATACTGTACACGTATCAGTCACGCGACCGATCGTAGTTCGATATCGTTGACGCGAATCGCACGGGGAAACACGCGTCTCCGAAAAAATCCATTCTTACGGATCATTTGACCGCTGTTCAGGATCACATCGGTTTATCGATTCGACCTCGTTAGTTAAAAGTTACACGCTCGAGCAGTTTCAGATATATATACGTATTAAAAAAAAAAAGAAATAAAATCTTGCATCGACATAACCTGTAACGAGACTCATTAAGGTTAACGTTTATACCAAACGTGATAACGTCACTGCTATCGATCCGACTGAAGCTTATCGCAGATAAGGGGCCTAAAAAATGTATACACGATTCATTTTTGTTCGTAACGCGATTGAGCTCCCTGTACGTGATATAAAATCGATAGATTACGTGTATTTTTATCAGACACGAAACTCGAAGCGGGCGTAAAAAATTGTACGATTCATTAGCAAGTTTGTTTCTCTTGTTACTAATTGTTTCGCGTCAGACTTCATGCATATGTACATAGATGTTTACTCATCGACAAGTGCAACTTCGTTTCTTTGTTTTGACGGACGCCTTGTACGATTACCTAGAATCTGGTGTTCAAAGTTGTCGTAAAACATTAGTTGGCATTCGTGGCATGGCGGCCGATAAGATATTTTCAGGGTCGTATTATTGTGTTTGCATACACTCGCTGATAGCGGAAAAGAGTAGACTTATTAATTCCCTGACTAACTGATGGTAGTTTCATTCTATCCTGTTACTACAATTACACTTTATCACTCAAGTATACGTTGCCCATTAACAAAAGATATCTACTGATTAAACGATGTACAATAATGGAAATTAGACTAGTCGAATACTTTCTGTGTTGTGACTGTCTCATTAAAACAAGGCGAACGGAAAACAAAAATTCTCTAGACATTTTATACTTGTGCACATCATCCATATGATTCATATGCAAATCTTGGTATCAGTTCGTAAACTCTAAACAATAAAGTCACCGGTAAGACTATACTACTGTCATTTCTATTTATTCGATAATTGTCGCAATAAATTGACCAATTAAACACCGATTCGATAAATATCAGAAAGAGTGGGAATCGTAGTTTTCATGTAATATTCGCGACTAACTTTTTTACAGCCTCTAGAAAAACAATATACCTCCACTCACCCTTATTTCTTAATTATCTATCATTTCCGAAGCAATAGCACCCATTACTTTTTAATTATTGCAAACGATGCAAGCTCTATTTCATCCCACAATGTAAACAGTTCCGTCGACCTCAATGTTCTTCGCGAAACTTCTAATATCGCCGAAACGTCCATCTAGGGAAAATAAATTTCGAAATTCCACTTAAAAAAAAGCATAATACCAGTATGTATCGAGGGATAGGGTTCGCAATTTTCAAACTACGCTACTGCAACCAAAGCGATCACCCCCACCGTTTCGGTTCACAGCCGCCCGCGGGCATATGCGCACGCGCAGCTTGACAGACATGGCAACGTCGCGTACGACACGTCGTCACGGTCACCTGACTTTTCGTGGAAGCACGACGCTGCCTCACGCGCGGATATGCAACGAATGTTAGCAGAGCACATTGCCCGTATTTCGCTCCCGAGAATCTCGACAGAACGGTGGATTTTAGAACGCAAACGCGTCTACGAAACAGGTGAACGAGACCATAAAAGAGCCCTCCGAACCTCCCAGTTTACGCGCTCCGATCAACGGGAAAAGTATGATATATCTTCTTCCACGCTGTCGTTATTATTATGCGACGAAGGTGATTCTTCGACAATTCGCATGCGTACGGGGATCGGAATAGCCGAGACACGCAGTATATACATATCACGTGGCCTGGTAAAACAAGTGCGTGGCAGAAACGATTCGACGAGTGGCACAGTCGTGAATATGGATTACGATCGAGACCCGTCAATTTATCCGGGAACAACAATACGATAACTGACTTCTGTCGATCGATTATGATCGCGCGGTTTATTTCCGACGAACGCGATATTCCACGATTTGCTCGGTCTCTCTGTGTGGCTGGTTACGACCGATATCGTTGTATATGTATAATTGCATTTATACGCTTGTATCGCACACTTGATCGTCGAGAAACTTGAATGCAATTGGCTATTCTCAAAAACATGTACAATATATGGCTTCGTTGGTATTATGTCGAAGTGTTAATTAGGTTATAGCTGCGGATGGCAATAAATTGCACGCCTTGTCGGTAACGAATATTGTTCAAGCAAGTTCGTTGCACTGTGTCCAAGATGAACAGAACAAATATGCATACTGTATAGAGAGAGAGAGATATGTATACATAAGACCGTTTCAAAAATCGCGTTGATTTCTGAAACTCGTTATTAAACGAACAATCCGAACGCGACGATAAATTTTATCCCGCTTACTCCCCTTTGCCTGTTAGGCGTTAAACACGTGTCTGTGACGGTCTGTATCAATTTC
Source organism: Nomada ferruginata (assembly GCA_963583965.1). Lineage (NCBI taxonomy): Eukaryota > Metazoa > Arthropoda > Insecta > Hymenoptera > Apidae > Nomada > Nomada ferruginata. The sequence continues at coordinate 6,989,176 of OY757218.1, forward strand.
GTTCGATTTCATTCGGGATGCTAGAGTAAAAATGTATCTCTTCCAACCGGCCGTGGAAACGACAATGTATTTTATTGAATTATTAAAAACGATGGACTATTATCGCTTCGTGTCACGAAAGAAAGTTAAAACGGTCGCTTTACGTCAGAAAATGAATGCACAGACAATTCAGGAAATGAAGTCTTTTATCGATTATAGACGATTAACGGCACTTGTCGGCCATTACGGTTAAACTGTTTCCTCAATTTCGTTCCCTATAATCAGTAGTCAAATAATTCCTATCGTGGAGTTATTCATTTTCATATTGTCAAAAATGTACGAATAAATTATATGTAATGTACGGTCTATGATTATGAATGACTATAAATTTTTGGTTCTACGAATTCTTGAAACTCATCGAATAGTATTCGAGTTCAAATAAAAATGTGAATGAAGTCGGGTCAACCTTGACCGTAACACTGTAAAAGGTTGAGATATAGACCACAGTGTTTACGTTGTCATGGTTATTTTTATCGTTGCGTCGAATTTTTTTAAGTAGGCTGCGAAGAAAGGACCTACACGAAATTGCGTGCACGATCTCCACGTGGAAAGCCGATGTTCGAATAAAGTCAGTCAGCTTTCAGGCACCGAACTCATATACAATCTATACATTTTCCTAGAATGGGGATACATACTTTCCGATTCACTTATTGCGATCAAAAATTCCGGCAATTCAATACTGTATTCGCTATAAACCGATATGGAGAAAGTGCACGCTTAAGAATACATTATTGTTATTCGTTTAAACAGAATTTTAGTACACAGCTTTAGAGATAGTTTCTTTATATTCTTTTGCTGTTATCAATTCACTGTGCATTTTGACTGAGTTTCTTATTTAATCAATCCAATTATTAATGCTCCGTTTAATTTCTTACGATTTCTTATCATTTTTAAAATACATTTCGTTTTCTGTATTATAGGCAATGTACGCCAATATCCATTTTCTTGTAAAAAAAAGGTATAATATTGTACAGCTAGGTATAATGATGCATTGGCAAATTCTTTAAGTTCATTTTTTAAACCACAGCAAAAATTAAGCTAACATACTTCAGTCTCGTTATAAGACTACTACGGTGAACATAGAAGGAACGCAATAAAAATCGTTTATTGTTTATTCCATTTCTTGCAACGTTCAAGTTTATGTTATTCCAATTTTCTATCTATTAATGTCATAATCTTCTAAAAGCCATAATCTTCCATTCGTATTTCATTTTAAAATATCACACCGCCTACGTTCATATAGATCTAATATATTATTATCTCATACTTTGATACACTATCTTGCATATCATTTTTGTCTCAATGCCATATGCAGGGCATCGAACAAAAGCGTGAGCACACACGTACATATGCACAAAATATGATTGTACATAGTGATAAATGGACCGTGTAACAAAACATATAAATTTAACAATAGCATTAAGCCGCAAAATCAAGGGACGCGGCGCGAAATTAGAATGGACAAAGAGTCGTAATGAATACGCAGACTGTACGCGAATTTTGTTAGGAGAAAGAGATAATGGGACAGCCGTTCATTCGTAACGACATTTCAATGTCGTTCTATCTGCTTCCTGTGACGTGCGATTTAATTAATTCTCGCGACGTGACTCATCGCAAAAACCGACGTTTGTACGTGTCACTTTGCCGGCCAAAATATTCAACTGTCTTGACTTTGAACCTTTCGCAATTATTAATATTAAACGGGTCATTAAAACGGCGCGGCATACTAAATAATCACAATCTTTACCTTTTGCAACAGCAGTGCCTCGCGATATACTTGGAATAAAAATCGACTACCCTATTCAACTATCTGAATAAAATTCAGCATACTTTTTACGCTTCGTCTAAGAATACTAAACGGTCATAACGAGTACAATTACCCAACCGTAAAGTATGCAAATAAAAATCACCTAATGTCTGTTCAAAAGTCTATGATACAACACACGAGAAGTATATATGTATATAATTTCATATAATGCAATCTGAAGGAGAGAGTATCATTGCGTTATTCTATAACATGAAAAATGATATGAAACTTACCCGTGCGAGGGAAACCTGTGCTGAAGATGCTGTGGTTCGTAGTACTGTGTGGTAAGGGCTCGTTCGTCCAAGGTATGTTCAATCGCGTGGGCCTTCGCTGCGGACTTGATATCCATGAACGCCACCGTCGCGGAGGCACCCCCGGTGCTGCCTGAGGAACCGCTGCCTCCGCCACTGCCGCCGCTGCCAGAATTGGAACCGGAACCACCCTCGTTGCCTTCTCCGAGGGAACCACCGGGACCACCATCCACGGGACATTCTTCGCCCCGCGGCAGCAGCTTGACGCTCTGCACGCGTCCATACCTGAAAAACATTGAGAACAACGTTAGGTCATCGGGGTTAAAAGTATATAACTTCAATATATCTATGTACATATCGCTTTCAGTTCAGTTTCGCTCCAGCAATTGTATGATTTTTAGTGTACATTTGTTCGTTTAACGCGTTCTGTACCCCGCGAGTACAACTTTCCATGTGCATACATAGATGTGTTCTAATATACTCATCAAATATGGCACACGTAAGAGCCATATAAATTGTTCTTTAATAAATATATTTATTATATATATTGTGGCACTTATTTCTATCCTGTAGTATATGGGCTTGTAATTTTTGCTACCAAATTTTTGTTTTCACAAGCGTTACAATATCCGCGGTATGATAACATTTCACATTATTTAGGATTAAGAAGAAGAAAAGGTACGAGAGCATTCATAATCCTCTTCTCTTAGAAATTCGTTCGTTTTCTTGATACGAGCCAAGGAAATTAAGTTGAGGAAAGAGAAAAGTATAGGAATATAAGAAAAGGCGAGATGAATAGGAACTTCAATAGAAGCCATCCTTCTAGCTACATTTAGATCTGGACTGCTAATGTTTTGTTGAAGACTTTCGGTTGTGAAGTTCATCCTACGAGACATTACGTCCAAACAGTGAGACAATAAAATACACAACGGCAGTGCTTGCCGTGTTTAACGGAAGTGTACATTTTCTTTTGATAAATAAAATTTCCAGTATTCAGACATTAAAACTGAGTAGAATTTATTTCATAGTAACCCAGCTACCGATAACCGCGCAGCACTCCTCGGGATCGAATTACTTTTGTTAGTGGATTCTGCACATGGGTATGTTTATTTTGAAGAACGGGATTGTATGCTTCTTGTATTAGATGGATTGTAATTTCCAGTCGGCATGCTTAAAGTAACTAAACGTTTTGTTTTCACCCTATAGAGAATGGAGATATTGAATTTCGACGAAATTAAAGAAAACAAAGAGCCAAAGTTGTTTCTGGCACACCCTATGTACAGAAAAGCTTGGCAGTAGTAGAAACGGACTTACTAGGTGAGGTAGGGCAGCCGACCGAGAGTGGGGAACTGAGCATCTTGATAGGTCGATCGGGAGAAGAATATTACGCGCAAGCGCAAAGACTCCAACGGTTTCGGAGTATGTCAGGGAGTTGTTCGTCTAATCTCGCGTGAGGCGCACGTATTTTCTTGTGCGTTCTTCCGAAGAAAGCCTTTGTTTTTCTCTCCCGGACCATATACGCAGCTTCTAATACTTATATCAACGGAAAATGCAAATCATAATAATCCGTTGTTTGTTTCCTACGCTCACAGGCGTCAGTAATATCGCGAAAGAGACAGAATGCGCGAGGATTGGGCGCCACACCTTGGATACGATGGTTCGCTTGGATTAACTGCGCAGAGTTATTTACTAGGCTGTTATGAGATCAACGGAGCGGTGGATATAACTTAATAATTTAAAACGAGAATACCGGAACATTTATTTGTCGCAATATCTGAACGGTTTTTAACAAAAATCGTGGTATGTCGGATTATTTCAATTGGGGCGTGGTCGATGATCACTCTTCCATATGGATGTGATTCGTTGGCAAGCAAGGGCCAATGCGAACTCTTCGTACATTAGTTTTTCTTCTCTTTGGACGTTCCTGGTTTCGCGTTCAAATATTTTGAAAATTTCGTTCGGCGTGCAGGTTGGATAATGTGTAACAAGAGAGGTTACTTTGTTTCAAGATACGTTCTAGAACGATCTCTGACTCGACTGAGCTAATGATTTCGGACTTTTAATTCGGTTTCCTTACGGATACAGGCAGGATGGAAGAGAAACCGAGTTCTGTTATCGCAATGTGCGCATCCTCTGGAAGATTGTTCCCACGAAATGGCAGCCGCGAGCAGCGATGTGCCGTTTACAAGCTACTATCGCGTCGAACATTTTCCGTTTTGTTCTCCGCAGCGTCCATCTATACGTAAATTCGATAACGACCGATAGTACGCATTCTTCTCATGGATTCTCACGGATCATTTAACTGTGTGATGTGTGGAGTGTTATTTCAAATTTTTCGTTTTTACGGTTCATTCGATCGATCGTATATCGCCATTGGTGTACTGATATTAAAAAGAAATAAAGTGAACGAAATAAAAAGAACCAGTGAATACGAGCAAAAGAGATGGATCGATACATTAATTTGCAGTATCATTATCGGGCATTATTTTGCGTGACACCTTACGAAAGAGAACCGACCACGTCTGTGCACGCGTCGTGTCTGAAGCTTCTTCCCACTCAGTTCGCGTATAACCCTCCCCACTTGTTTTCTTCTCCTACACTCACACGCGAGTAGTAGCGTCGCGTGCACACACCCGGCAAACGTCCTTTTCTCTGACACACATGAGTGAAAGCGGGTGAGAGGGGGGTGACGAGAGGAGAAGAAATAAGATAGAAGGCCAGAGGAGGAGAGTGAAAGGTGGGGAGGAAGGCAAGTGCCACGGTGGCTGACTAGCTGCTGGCTGGCGAGCGAGCCGCAAACCGTACCCATATTCCCCTCCAGAAACCCCGTTTGTGCTGCTTGTCGAGGAATTTTACTTCGGCAGACTCGCTCCCAGGCTCGATTCCTTCGTTTCTTCTCTTCACTGCCGTCGAACTATGGCGAGAGTTCTATGTGAAAAACTTAGCATGACTTTCCATAAATTTCAAGTCTCTAGGTCAGAATCATATTTTCTGTGGGCAAAAGAGTTGCATGGAATACATCGAGAATCGCCGCGTAATTGCGACCATGTATATCATCGCCGTCATTCTGTTCGTCGTCTGTCGGTTGGGAATAGACAGAACTTTGCAAAGACCAATTCAAACGCCCGTATCCAGACTCGTTAACTCGATATTTGAATAGGTCGACAGTCTCGGCACACGTTATGCACTAATGTGTCAGGTGAAAAAGAATACAGTGATCATTCCGTAGAAGGCTTAATATAGTGTGTGTTATTCTTCGTTTCTGAGTTTCCTTTCGTTTCCTGAGTGCTCTCTTCTTTTATCATTTTATCATGCTACCATCGGCTATTAATTTTTTCCTTTTTGCGAATATATGGTGGAGTTTTCTAATACGATGTTTCTACTATCGACGAAAATGTGAGACGGATAAAATTGTCAATCGTAGATGTAAAAGTTCTTCACCATGTGCTTTTTATCTGAAACGAGGCTCCTTTTGGAAACCGAATCTCGTGACCAAGCGTGGTGGCATCTACTCGGACGACCGTTTGTCTTTCTATGTTTGAAATGGGAGACGTACAGGAAATCAATACATCGGCCAACGGTTAAGAGTTCCTAGGCGCTCTCTCTCGCTCTTTCTCTGTTGTGAACAAATATGCCTGTGTATGTGCATATGTGTTGGAATAAAAGAAAGGGAGGTGGAAAAATTCCTCGCTATTATAATACAATTAACTTATTACTCTGTACAGTTCATTCGTCATCAATATTCTGGCGAGGAAAAGTGATAAGGAAAAGAGTAAATTTCCTCAGTCTTCTAGAAATCTATTATTAAATTCACGGATCACCCTTTCATCGCTGTGAACGCAAATGTTTCATTACATAAATTCTAGTTCGAGACTTCTCTGATTTTTGTTACAATGTAGTATGCTTGCTCTACGTGTCGTGTTGTGATCATTTTATAAATACAGAATGATTAGTTGAAACGTAGTACATATAATAATTTAGTATAGGATATGCGTTATTGGATAAAACCAGGCCTGCGAGTAGAAAGATTCGATACTTTGCGGGATCTGGTAGTCCAAGCTACACGAGTGTGTCGATCTAACAATACATGGTGGTTCTACGATTCCGCGAAGAACGGGCACGAATAAAAAGGAATACAATGCAGAACGGCCACTACAGGATAACAACAAAGAAAGAAGGCTTTTGTTCCTCAACTTTTTCCCGTTCCCCTTTTTGCCCCCCATGACCCATCCTAGCTCTCACCGAATCGAATAAAAAAAGCTGCCTGCCACTACGAACATGCTTGTACCCTAGGAGGGGACTTAGCTGCGATATTCTCTTACCTAGTATAGAAACTATGAATGCAAATTGAAAATACATCTTTGTCACTTCAGATTCGTTCTTTTCTAAGAGGATTATTGGGTCTCTTACGTCTATTCACGTACGTAAACAGGAAAAGATTTTCAATATTACTATATAGCTCCACAAATTCGTAATAAACATGCTAATATGGCTCAGGTGACCAAAAGACGAACGATGTATCCACATAACTGGAGTCAGAATCGCGCACAGCTCACGAACTCTATTCGCCGCGATCAAACTTAAGCGTCGAGTGAGCCACATCTATCTATTTCATGCGTCTAGTACAAGAAGAAGGCATGAAAAGTCCCTTCCAGTAGTATCATTCTAGGCAGACGACACTGACATAAGCCGCAAACGTCGCAAGCAGCGGCAGCAGTGTGGGGACGCCTCAACGAGGCCGGCGCGGACGTGGCAACAGCGCTATGACTCAGCTCTCCTCGTTTCAACCGCTTCCCTTGCCCCCTGGCCGCGCTTTCAGCTGCCTCTACGCAGCTGACGCCCTTCTCCTCCCGGCGAGAAACCCCCACCATACCGACACGCGATTCTATCCTTCCTTGCGTCGTGTCCGAGGCTTCCCCTGCCTCAACGACTGGCTCCGTTCTGCTCCCCTATCGGCTTACCGCTCCTTCCTTCGCCCCTCCGCGACGCAATCATCCCCACCATCGCGACCCCGACTCTCTCGGGCACTGACAACTCGTTTGCCCCCTCTCCAGAAGCGTGCTCAGGCCGATTCCTACACGGCGTCGTGCCACTAGCGAGACGAGCGTGCAAAGTCCCCTTTGGAAGAAAAACACCTCTCTAGCCCCCGCGCTCTTTCTACTTTTTCGCCCGTTCACTGTCTCTCTGTTCATCTTTAACATTTCTCTCGCTCTTTCTGCACACCGCCAACCCGGCGCTCCTGTTCCAACCACGTCCATTCGCCAGTGCCTCCCGGCTCGTTCGTATTTCTTCGTTCAACGGCTCGCTTCCTCTTCGCTCCCTTTCGTCTGAATCTTCTTTCTTTCGGGGTTCTCCCGCTGCCATTTCGCTTCTGTATATCCGCTGCCAGGCCGAACAATGCAACATGATCCAGGTGCAGAGAGAAAAGGAGGATGGTGAGCACACACGTGACCCGCGGAGCGGGACGATACTGCGTAGAACGAGGGGAGACACGGACAGAAACGCAAAGGGCAACGGGTATGCGCGACACGACTCGCCACCGAAATTGTGCAGTTATGACGCGGCGAAGTTACGCGTGACCGTTCTCCTCTCCACCTCGTGGGGTGACAGGCCTCTTTCATCGACCATTCCTTTTCTTCTCCTCCTCGTTTGCTCTTACACGCGTGTCGATATCGGAGTGCCGTGTCTCAGCTGTCAATAGTCGTGGATTATTTCTTGGAACGATTAGATAATTCTAAGTTGTACAACGGGTTAATCAGTGAACGGTATTCTGTGGGATTCTTCCTTCGTATCGCATTTTTACCGAAAATATGAATCCAATTTGTATTGGTGTTCATCGTCTTCTGCTATTGTATTCCGCCCTGTCATCGTACTCATATTCATTGAGATAATGTTGATTCCACAGTAGCATACGTATCGGCATGTTTTTGCTCAATTTTCTACTTTGTCGGAAGTATGCACTAATGTACATAGGAAAGAAAATTCTTCAAGGTAAAAGTGATACTTTAGAACAGAAAAAAAGTTGATAGAGAAATCGATTGCATTCTGTACGTGCTAAACCTCGAAATATTCTCGACTGTAAAGCGCCATCGTTACCTAATGAATGCGTATATCTAATTAACGATAAGGAGCGACGTAACTCGCAGTTCATAAGTTAAATTAACGCCGACCTTAAATCTGCAACGCGTAGATGCCTATGTACATATACATAGTGATAATAGTTCCTCAGCGACAAATTCTCGCGTTCGTGTTATAAAACTTTTTGTTACGAAACTTTAACCACTCACTTCCGAGATAATAAAGCCATAGCACAGGAATAAGTTTCGAATATTACAAAGTACATTGCGCAATTGTGGGGAATCCTTCTTTCTGAATATATTAAACTAATGGATAGATCATTCAGGGTGTCTTAATTGATTGCAATAGCAACACGAAAGAGAGATCTGTCTTCCAACTCACCATTTAGATCAGTTCGATTCTTTTTCTGTTTATTCCATGCACACACGGAGTAGTGAAGAATATTTGAACGTACTCCATGCTGCACAATTCGAATATAAAAATTGCATAGACTGCGAATAAATAGACCGCCGTACGCGCGGTCGATCTATTAGGTTCGAATTATGCATCGTGGGCAATGTCAGTATCAGAGATAGCATAACACGGCTGGGTTATTTACGCGGCTTCATGAGCGAAGGTCATCAGTATCGGTTATTACAATACAGCGCCGTGTTCTATTATTGTCGTTGGGTGAACACGTTCCGGGGGCCCTGCACGAAGTTCTTTGGCAGACAAAGCTTGCGGGACGAGATGGTACGCGCGGGTCGACGTATGAAACGTTTTTTTCCACCGACAGTGTTGGACACCCGGACGTTCGTAAAACCAGCAGCGGGCGATAGAAAACGAGGAGAAGAGACGAACGAAGATCAGCGCGAATGCAATCGCGACAATAATTCACGTGTTATCTGCTCTCCTATTCTAACATAAGCGAGAGAGAAGACAGGCCGTCGACTACGAGGCCGCGTGGGTTCGAGGTCGAAGCTGTAGAGTCACGTTAGGCGACTGCCGTCTGTGTCGTAGCCGAGGTGCCGTTATTTTAATGCAGATACGCAGCCCGGACGAGAATGAAAGGCTGAAGGAGACATTTGCACGTACAGTGCACGACTGCGATGTATCTCTGGCTACTGACGTGCCAATTTCTGCTCCGTTCGGCGCACGAGGCTCCATCCATGCGCGATCTTAAGGCTCGTTTACATTTAGCGTGCACAGGCGTTCCTATGATATCTACCACAGCAATTCTTAAATTGGGGATCCGAGAGACAATAATTAGCGGCCTGCAAGTGATTTTTCAAACTAAAATTTGATTTGTTATTTAATTTCATTGTGAGAGATATAATAAAAGCACCGAGCAATTCTAATTCATATTTGATTGCAGTCACCTGTTAGCATTTCTCGGCCATGTAAGCTCGCTAAATATAATATCGAACTTATCGATCATTTCTATAGCATATGAATAGGTGTGTAACCATTTCTACCGAATCGATCCTTCATTGAAAGTTATATTTTTTTGCAATTGAGTGCAGTATCGCGCGAAAATGACCAAAGAAAATGTTTGTACTGTAAAGAATGTCGCAAATACACGATAATATTTGAAACATCTTTTAAGAATTGTTCTTTCCCCCTTCCATCAAATTAATGAACTAACACTTCAACATCGAACGTTAGTTAATTGTAGATGCAATATGTAACGCTTCGTACATTTAATAGTAGTGTACTTAAACGTTAGTGGGTATTAACAAGATATTAAAGCTATATATTAAACTATGTTATTATATTCCATAAATTATTACTGTCATATTGGTTTACGTTTAGGGAAACATGGTCACTGGCCATAATTTGTTATTGTTTTTTGCGCTGATTTTTTTTCGCCAATGAATCGATATGCAAGTGGAGCATGTATCTAAATGAACGCAGACTATTTATCATTCAGCATGTGACACCGTTCGGTCAATCATTCGCTATCGCTTGGTAAATGTAAACGCACCTTTATTGAATCGGTTGAACAAACCGAGGCTACGGGTTTATAAAATGAGCGACTCGCTACAGAGATTTGTACGGTATTAAAATATTTTCAGAAAAAATTATAAAAAGTCTATGATAATATCCAAGTTAATACATATTATCTCGAAATTCTGTTCTCTTATTATATGTACTTCAAATTCACATACTAAATACAGAATTTAAAAAAGGTATGTCAAGAACCCTTTGTTCCTATAAATTTATCATAAATTTACCCTACGTGTATTTTAAATAAATATTAAGAAGAAAATTTCGTCGTAAAGAAATAATTAACAATAGAACCACGAATATTCTGTATGAAAATGAACGAACCTATGTACGACGCATTTCACTTCCCTAACCAGCGTTTTATAAAACCTACACCCTCCTTTGCAATTCATTCCCCGTGCCAAAATTATACATATTTACCCTCCTACATTGTACAAAATCATCCATGTATCTCTCCTCTCCTTGTTCAAGGATGCCCGAAGCTTTCGCCAAATTTCACGACGATCCGAATACAAAGGTGATCAGACTTTCATGGACGTTCGTAACTTTCAAAGGAGACGAAGAAGGTACCCGTCGATGGTCACCGAACAAGTGGAATTCCCAGAATATCCTGTTCTTTTCAAGGCAACGGAGCCAGAGTGAAAGAGATGCGAGAAATATCGGGGATTGAACGTCGCAGAAAGGTTCGACACCTCTGGGGCGTCGAGCAGGTCATAAAGGAGATCGTTAGGTTCGATGGCGTAGGAGCGTAGAGGAGAGAGAAAAGAGGCAGAAGAATGAGAAGTAACGGTAGTCCGTATTACAACTCCACCGCGCCTATATTTCGCCACGATGTTTGTCGTTCGTATATACACTTCCTTGCACCGTGGAGAAAGCCAAGTCGTGTCGTCGGATCGCGGTCGTTCTATGCGTGTCGGCGGCCACGTGAGAAAAAGAAAAAGGCGGCTGGCGGAGGGGGGAGAGAGGAGCAGCGAAACGAGGGAAAGACTGTGTTTACTGTGCATTTCCGGTCGAATAAAATCTTTGAAATTTGCTGGGGGTTCTCGTTAAGTTCACTCGAGCCACGATTGCTGTTTAATGCACCAAAATGGCACCCGAGATGGTAAAATGGCGGCTAGACGGTTATAAGTAGTGACGTTTTAAGGAGGAGTCTGGTTGCAGGTGAAAATGATGTTGCGCGATACGATCTGTTTCGTTCGAAATTGCAGTTTTTGTTGGATTACAAATTTGCAAAGCTTCGACCGAGACACGGTCGATAAGAAGAATTTATGGGGAATGAGAATGGGCAAAAGATCTGTTGCACTCCGTGTATTTGAAGGGGCCTATGAAAGTTTCGTTATTATTAACAAGAAATCGATGACTTTGAATGGGTACATATTTTTTCGCCATTCGAAATATAATTAATAATCTTGTGACTCCCGCAAACGAGGAACAACTGTATCCTTTTTTCTGTTTACAAGTCAGCAACCTCTGAAAGAACGAATTCATCGTACTATTATCACGAGCACGTAACGCTGTACCAGACGAATCTACAAATCTGATTTGTATAAGAACCCGCAGACGAACGAGGGAGAACGGAAGAGGGTGATGCGAGGAAGAACGTGCGAGAAAGGTAGGGAAATCATACGTGCAAAAATATGCGTGCACAGCGTGACTCTTTAAGCTTTGAGAGTTCTCGGGTGATGCTGAAGAAGGAAGCCTTTTTCAACGCAGACGGGCCAAGAGGCAGAGGAGATGAGGAGAGAGAAGCCGAGAAGTGGCGCGAGGAAGAAATGACAATGTTCTCCCTCGTAGAGCAGCGAAGAAAAATGCGAAGAGTAGAAAAAAAGAGCAGGAGGCGTATATACGCGTTCGAACGAAAGAGCGAAAGGAATAAAAAAGAAATGGTCGGGGAAGAAGGAAAAGAAAGAGGAAGAGAGAAAAATGGAGGTAGAGGGAGTGCAGTGGCGTAACTTCCACGCGAAATGATTGCAGGTGTAGCTATTTCAAAAGACGCGTGAAGAAATTCCGATTTTTTTCCTCTTCTACGCTTTCTGCAAGCAAGTACGTTGCACGAAATGCGTTAACCCTTTTGCGCCAGAGCCATTGTTCGATTTGTACGCGTTTCTCGGTTGCATTCTTGCCGCTTTTGTGCCACCGTTGGTGTACAAGCGTGAGCACGGGAGGCGAAAAGGAAAACAATGACGTGCAAGGGAACAGGCGAATAATTAGCAACGTGACAAAAATTGTGAGGCAATAGAACGGATGGACGACACTATGAAAATGAAAGGAGTGGCAGGTAAGCTGGCACGAGAGAGGCTGTAAATGGTGGAATAATTAACGATGGTACGGAAATGTGGGTGGAATGAGCTTCGATGGGGATGTTAAAAGAAGATGAAAATTGATAAGAAAGTATATGTATACAGTATATGAGAGATGTGCTGAATTTTCGAATCGCGCTGCAAAAGTGCCGTGTGCTACGATTGACGCATGTAATTAGTATAAATTGTTAAGGTGATATGAACGGTAAAGGAATAAATAAGAAATTCCCAAGAATTTTCTAGGGCAGGCGACTGTAGCTGAGAAACTATTCTCTTACTTTAACATGTAGCAATAGCATTTGCTCGTTTATTATTTAAGTTTAACAAATCGCATGGCAATATTTATTTCTCAGCAATAATACAAACGGAAAAGAATGCGAAGCACAAGCACAATGGCTACTAGACGATAATATCGTAGAGTAATCGCAATGACTGGCACAACAACAATACTACAAACGCAGCATTTAATTACACCGTCGAGAGAAAATTTTCGCGGCAACACACGCGGTGCAAACTTTATTTCGAAACTCGACGGAACTATCCGACCGCTCCTTGAAGCATGCGGAACATGCATAGGGAGGAAAGGGGAGAATCGAGCACAGACAGACAGACAGACAGACACACCGGAGGAAGAAGAGAGAAAGGGAACGATAATAAAAACGTAAACGCGTAACAATAACGGCGTATCTCTCCAGTGAATGTAATCAAAGTTAAGGCTTTTTCCACACGGTGATACCTGGCACGCGATACCTGTGTGCGATACCAGATGTTTTGTAATAAATGTTCATAAGTATCGTTTCATAGTTGTATCTTAAAATAGACTTGGAAATAGATTACGAGTTATTTTCATTTTCCCATTTATAATGTAGCGCATCATTTCAGAGCAATAAACCATTTATATGGATAGACAGAGAACCTCAAGTAGTCTCGATCAGGGTGCCGAATTTGTAAATAATATATTTAAAATAGTATTTTCATACTCTAAAATTATTTTTTAAAAAATATGGGACTACATATTTTAGGTCAAACGTTTCAGTATGGGAAGAGCTTGATTTAAATTATTTCTTCTGAGATAAGATAGATAAGATAGAAATAATTTAATTCCATAAAATCTAAACTCTCAAAATAGCCAAGCATTGAAAATATTTACTAAGATATTTACCTAAAATAGTTCAAAATTTGAATATCACTTTGATAATATATGGAAATGTTTGTCACTCTGACCATACTGGCGTACAGGTATCGCCGTGTGGAAGAGGTTTAAGGCTCGGCGTGTGCGCTGATAGACCAGCAGCAATGCGAAACATGATTCCAAGTCATTCAGCAGACCGGTGAGATTCATTGCTCCTCCCGGTGACGTCAACACGGAAGCGTTCCGTTTCGATGTTCGCTGCTGAACTCACTTGCCAACGGCGATTCTATCGAAACGTTCGGACAACTTGTATTTCTACATGATTCCTCTTGGAGAAGGAGACGCACATTCGATTTGTACAGAAATGAATAAGTCGAGTGTCAGAGACATATGTATGTATCTATACGAATTTTACCAATGTGATTCATGGCAAAAAATAATGGGAATGTGACGTGGGTCTGTGGTTCAGAAAGAAGAGAGAAGTAGAACTCCTTTTATATGAACCTGTCGAGGGACAAGCAGGTTCATATTATAACCAAGTACGTGCAATATACATATACTCAATTCTATGATTCTTCGTTCAGGTGCTCCATACAAATTAAATTCCTTCGTATTAATCGAGCTCACATACACGGAAATCAACTGCGTTGTATCTACTTTCGTTTCGTGTCGTACGTGAAATAGAACGAGAAAGTGTATCAATTTTTATATTCAAAATTTTTCGACGAAAATTTCCTCTGCACGGGAACACTTGAAACGTAACTGAAATCCCCAGCACGATTGTCCACGACGAATTCGACATTTCCTGGCACAGGACTAATATGGGACTAATACGTAACTAGGCACGTAAAATTTCACGCACATTTCTCAAATTATCCCCATTTTCCCCGCGTACACCCTTCGCGTCGTTCATTTTCCTAGGGGTATATACCCTTCCACCCCCCTGAAACGCGTGCGCCTTTGCATTTCAACTCGCGTCTAGGCTGCTTCTTCTGCCCCGAGGATCGTTATTACCGCACCTCGATTTTTCGCGCTCTCCGTGAAAAACCATGGAATAGCGAGGGTCTGGAGGCAGCGTTTCGGAAAGCCACCCTCCACCGGCGCAGCCACGAGGGAGCAATCGCGAGCAAGACGCGTAGCCGGATAAGCGTGGCGAAATCGCCGGGGATAGAAAAGGGAGTCCGTGGCGAAAAAAGAAGAAAGAAAAAATGAGGGGAAAAAAGGTCGACCTGACGGCGCGAAACGCGTCGAGAGACTGCGGTTGCACGATGCACATACGCACACAGTGACGTAACTCTTCGGCTACAGGCACTGTCCTTCCGTGGAAAAGTCGCCAGGTCTTTCCCTTCAAAGCATTTCCCAGCAACCCGTTGCTGAAAGCTGTAAGAGAAATTTCAGTTGGATATTTAATCCTTTCGCAGCCGCACATGCGACACGGCTGCTAACGCTGCGTCTTGAAATAAGTGGCTCGAACGAAGCATAGGGATTAAGTATTCGATACTGCCTGTTTTGAACGCGTTTAACAATAGTACGCCTGCGATCGATTGATAAGATTCTTGTTGCATACTTGGAACGGTGTCCTAATGCTGCTTACGGCGAACAACTTGTTATCATTTAATTTGTTCGATTCATTTTGCAGGCACTGAGCTTACGAATATTTTGGATTTCGCGTTAAACAATCCATTTTGCTCATTTTTATTCGGTGTGTTAAGTAGATTATTGCTATCCTATTTCCCTGTAAAATTATTAGGAACTATCAGACCAGTGTAATCGTTTTCTATGAACATCCATTGAGATCTCTAAAGAATCTGAATATCTTGTTCTTATACCTGAGATACGCGGCGCAATAAAAAATGAAGCGAATGAACGCGAAAGCGTGGGCGAAGACCAAGAGAGAGTTTGTGTAATTCGTTAAACGTTTTCAGCACGATTTTGAATAACATTGACGGGCGGACGGCGGAAACTGACTTTTGTCGCCGCCCCTTAAAATGCTCGGAAGAACAAGAGCAGTGTCGTGTGCGTGAACGTAATACGTAATAAGCTGCATGTAAGGAAAGCGTGGGTGGAAATAAACAGAGGAGAAAGTCTGTGCGATATTTCAGGCTGTCGCGAAGCAGTGTGCGCAGGTGAACAGAATGTTTACACAATTCTTTTGTCATCATGTAGCACTATACGATTTATGCCATGCAATTTCAATTAGATTGGCATAAATAAACGCACAACCAAACGCCACGTTTGTGTGACTTAAAGGGGGAAACAGGAAATTTACGATTTTCCCGATTGTTTGTGGGACGATAATTCTATGCTTTAGAATTTTTATTGTCCAAGAGGACTAGGCCTGGATAATTTATTGGATATGTAATACGTTTGAGAAGATAAAAATGGAACGGCGGTATATGAAAGGATAAAAAAAAGTGGAAGGAAAAGTGTAGGTGGAGATAAATAAAAGAGAAAGCTGCAGAAGTTTTTAGACCGAATAGTCATTCAAGTCGTTTGAAGCACAACGCAAAGAGTATATCAACCTCGGACAAGATTCACCGATTGGAGTTGCCGAAAATAGAAAGTATTTATATAAACAGCAATAAACTAATGGCATTATGCATGTTTATTGGTTATATTGTTTGGAAATAAAGTTCCCTCATTCTTTAGCAATGTTACTGGTCTAGGTTCTATTTGTTACGTAACAGAATTCCTTTTTAATTTGATCGGTGCCTATAATTGGCATCGTTCAATTTTATAATGAGCTTTTTTACATTCATGAGTTACGTTTTACACGAGGAACACACAAACAAAAACACTGTACAGAAAAAGTGTACACGCAACCTATTGGAAAATGTATACAACATGTATAAAAGAAATACAACGGTAACAAATAACACACGGTGTAATATTGAACCCTTTTCTCAGGCATGAAAACTTAAACGCAAAAACGCAGTCACATAATTGTACTCGTTCACTCCATAATTAAGTCTGTCCATAAGTTATATCAAGAATCTCAGGTTTAACTGGCACTGGGACAATAATACGGTAATTTAGTTCTTTAGTTTTCCATTAAAAAAATAAAACATAATAAACGTTCAGGTGACGTTACGTCCAGCTTTAAACTGAATGTAAACGCAACCACATTCCACGCGTAAACAGTCCAAGAGTTATAAAAAGTCGAAAGCAGTCACAAATATTTGTCGAACCCAATCAAACTAGATTGTAGAGCATTCAAGTTTCACCTGCGATGTTGTAGAGATCCGCGAAAAAAAATCCCAAAATACCCGTTCAAGACAGAAAGAAAAATAGCAACGACCAAGATAAAAAGTGTAACATGGTTCCTCCGTGTTGTGGAGCAAAAACAACACCCCGCACAAGAAACTCGCACATATGTTACGATAATTTTTTTTCTTCTGACTCGCGGATAAGGGAACCGAAATCGAACATATTTTCGGTTCATGCTAGAATTTTTCCATGCTCATTAAAGTAAAGTAAACGTGTACCAAATCGAACGACGAGGGACAAGCCCAAGCATAGCCGGTTTCTTTTGATCGGGGTCGATGAACTAACGAACGTGCCGGGCCCACGTTGAACTTTCACGTCAACGCGGTCGAATTCCGCGAATTAAAAATCGCCACGGAGGGCAGAACTGGCCGAATATATATATGTATGTATATATACGTATACAACTCGTGTGCAACGAAATTTAATTGGCGAACAGGCGTTGGCCACGTGTGTATAGTTGCGTGGAACCACGTTTCGCTTTCTATTCGAGAAATTTGGAAACTTTTATCGACCACCTATGAGTTCGCGTATATTCTCATGCGTTAGATGAGAGGAATTGCACAGGGTGTTCAAATTATTACAAGTGGTCTTGATTCTTGTAAATAATTATGTTATGGAAAAACGGGGGGGGGGGGTGAGTTTCGTTGCTTTCATAGAAATGTTTGTATTAAGTAATGAAAAATTTGTGCTGTTATGAAAATGTATAGTAACAAAATATTAAGATTCTATTAATTTACAGGAAATTGGGAAATAGAGGAATTCCAGATGCAGAATTTTTGTTAATTAATGTATCGTACCTTGCATCCGGAACAATAGAGAAAATATATGTACTTTTCATTATATTTCTTTCACCCATTATTTGTAAGATCTATAATAGCAAACAATGGCGCAGAGATTTACATTCTGTAAATAATTCCTGCCTTTTTGGTCTTTGTTTTCCAACGCGTTTCCCAGTTAATCTCTGAATACTCACAGCTGCAAAAAGCCTTTCAGCGATACTAAAATAATTCCTGGTTT
This sequence comes from Nomada ferruginata, assembly GCA_963583965.1. Lineage (NCBI taxonomy): Eukaryota > Metazoa > Arthropoda > Insecta > Hymenoptera > Apidae > Nomada > Nomada ferruginata. The sequence goes on from OY757218.1 coordinate 7,007,053, forward strand.
AAATTGTATATACGTATTCTTAATCCCCTAATGCGGAACATTTATTCTATTCCATACTACTGGACGGCGAATATAAAAAATATGATTTCTCGATTTGCTTTGACGCGGTATTTCTGTAAAAACAAGTCAATTAATGGCAAAATTAACAAAGGCAATCTTTTTCTTTTCTAAAAGAATCGAGTAGAATAAGTTACTATTGTCGCGCAGGGAAGTGTAAAAATCTGATAACATCGTGGAATTACATGTATCTGATAAAGCGATAGATGTATTTAATCAAACGAGACGCGTTCGACGCAGTGGACGAGGGCAGCAATGTCCGATTGTAACCAACGAATAATCAATATTCCCAATTAATATTCGTTTTGGAACGGCGTCCCCGTTAAATGAAATAAAGGATCGGAAATATTTCAAGGTACCCCTACCTGTGACATGCTTAATTGCAACAAAAGGGTAGCAAAACTTTGATCGTCCAAGCAAAATAGAATTATTTTTCGACAAGCAAATGAATCGGCGAAATTATTTCAATGAAACGAACAACAAAATTCTGTCGTACATTTTTACCCATTTCGATATGTTGATGGTAGATATGTGACGTTACATGTAAATCTGTCGATTAATATCTCGTCGCCGCAATCAGCGATCGGGCATTTATTAAATTTCTCAGTCAAATAATTTGTTATTTTCTGTAGTAGAAAAATCACAATTCCAAGCACCACATTTTCTTCTTCTATCACACAGAAAACAGACTGTGCACAATAAATTAATGTTAAATAACTGTCACTATTTTACTCTGTATCAATAAACTGATAAAACAGTAATTACTTCGATTCACCAAAGAATACAAAATCTGACAATTTTCAAGCGCGTACACGTAGATCTTACATGAAACAGTTCCGCCAAATAATGCTGGACTCAAACCTAACCCTTTTCACGTGGCCGTTACCCGTATATAAATAATGCTCACGGTCTAGTCGACGAAGAAATATACATGTGTTAACTCATTTGCCAACTCTGCCCCACCTGCAATTGGTCGATCACAGTTGGACGAAACTTCTACGGTGATTTGAAGGTCTACGAACAGCTCCGGCACGGAGAGTGTTTGAAACACTACACGGCACAGAAAAAAACCATATAAGAAAGAATGAAAAAATCCAAAGAATATGTACAGCATGTCGAGGAACGAAATTTGGCAAATGACAAGAGCACGTTCGATCGATTCCATGCGGCAACTGTCAGGCTCACGAAATGGCACATTGTTCGCCAGGTGAAACTATAGTTCCCCGCCGCTTCTGACACGTGGAGCTGTCTCAGTTTTGCAAGGTCGATCGTTGAATCCATAATCGGCGGCTGGCTATCGTTCACACAGAACACGGGAACGGTGTCGAACGAACGAGGGCTGTCAGTCAACATGTGATTTTTTTCGACGAGGGAAAGTCAACAGGGACGTGGATAGTTCGTATCGAATACGCTTCGGTGTACAGTGGTTCTCAATACTTAAGGCTGCACAGTTTTACTCCGAATTTGTTTTCTTTTGTTTAGGATGTAATCTAGAATCTAGAGTATTATGAGGGAAAGTTTTCTACAGAAACGTACGATTTGGCAAGTGTACTGATTATTGTTGAGTATAATTATATGGATTAGGCAGAAAAATAATAAAAGAGTTAAGATAACGGATATTCTCGGTGCATGTTTATGAGCATGGATTTTAATTCTATTGGAGCAGATGTTCAAGTGAACGTTTAGATTCACTATGTAATTAATTACGGGGATATTCGTAGAAATTACGATAAAAGGGGCGGTGGACCATAAAAAAAGTTTATGTATGTTTTCATGAAATGACTGTAGCAATATTCCAGGGTACACATGCGTTGTGTCTTTTGTAACCAGAGAGGGAATCAATGGTCTAATTCCATGTGTCTACCGTTTCCATCTGTTCTGCTATTTTTGATGTATGTTTGAGCAAGGTATTTATAAAACAGTGTAAATAGCAACAGTGTCGAGCTATTCGGGGTGAAAAAATGCTTCGGACATCCAGTTAATTCATTAAGCTGACACGTTCAAGTACGAGTTCCTTATTTTTTATTTTTTATTCGTCCTCGAAGATGATGGTGTTTCACTTTTATATTCGAATGTTATAATTTATTTCTTGTATTGCAGTAGTGAATCCTTTTAAATAATAGACGAAACGTACTGGTAACATAGTTGGTTCTTTATTTCTGATTTAATTTTTAATCCTTAATTTTAACGTGTTATGGTATTTATACAGTTAATAACTGTTACTTGCGTTGCGTGTACAGGATAAAGCAATTGCACGTCCCTAGCGCAATATTATTTATTTTTAATGCTGCTATTTGAATTCTATTCATATATGATTTTATACGAGACTATTATTGTTGAAACCTATATATCTATTTACAACAAGAGTAATAATTAAATATTCAGTGAAGATTTTGTTTGCATTAATTCGAATTATTTGCGGTGAGTTTGGAGTAAACAGCATAGGTTCCATAAATGAATGTTAGTAGGTATTAATAAAATGTAACCTGACGCGAATTATATATTTTTTTGCAACAAAAATTCATAGAATCGTTTAATATGTGAAATCTTATCTTTCGTGCACAGAAATTAAGCGCGTTGCTCAAATCGAATATGAAAGCAAAGCTTGAAAACATTTTACGTTTGCCGAATATATTTGAACTTTGATAAAATTGTAATTAATAGACTGCCTCTATAAATAATTCAGTCGTTCGGCAATGTATTTGGTACTTGAGTAATCGTAATTAATTGCAACTTGAATCAACAATAAATCGAATTAAAATAGTAGTATCATATAACAAATATTTGTAAAACTATTGCTCATTGTATACATATACGTACGTCTTTTACTATCTCAAGTGTGCTACTATAACTTTTATATTATATTACTTAATTTCCCCATTTACTTTTCTCCACGTTCCGTGCGCGCAAGTAAACTTCAATACCTACTTAGTACCTGATTAGCTGCACCCCTTTTTATGCGTTTATAATTCAATGTTATATAGTACTTTCAGTGTGCTATGAGATAATAGAAGAAACTCCCGATGTCTATCGTTTATCGTTTAGTCCTGTATTTTCATGACGTAATAAAGTCTACATTTGTAGCGCTATTATTCAATTTTACCGAGATACGTGTATTTTCGGGGCTGGAAGATTAAAATAGGTTAGAAATGATTCTAAACACTATACCTAAGAATAACGAGCACCACACTGTATACATATATTTACATCCTATTTAACCATCCTCGCACTAAGTATCTCAATGAAATACTATTGTATTGTACAACCATCATTATATACCTACAAATTTATTTAAAAAAGGAGGCAACTTTTATCCATTGTACACGAAGCACGATACGTCGTATCTATTTGCTTGCACTTTGTTTATTCTACAGAAACGATTCTGTCGTTCCGAACGAGCCATTGATATTTCATAGAGCTGCAACTTTTCCAACGAATCGATCGACTTTTAAGGTCAAACAATGGTTGCAAGTTTCTTCCAAGCGACTAGGAAGTCGTGGAAGATTTTATTGAACAAAGAATAAAAAATATAAAGGCATCGATCGATCGATCGATTGCCTAGATTTTAATTTTAGCGCTTACAACTTTAGCAGCGTGTCACCTCTGGACAATAGAATCGATTCTAACGAACGACTTCTTTAACATTCCCTTTAACGTGTTCCATTTTTCCCCCTCTTTCAGAATCCAACAAAATAATTTGCTGTTCGATGAAAATAAATGTAGTTAGATATAAAATATGCAAGCATCTTGTCTTAGAACCATCGTACTAAAACAAAAATCATGTTAATATAAATTAATGTATCCAAATGATACAGGTAAAATTACAATTAGAACAAATTCTCTCTGTAATAATTAGCATGTGTATTATAATAATACTGCAATATATATTCCACGTGGGAGAGTATGCACTACTAATCAAATAAAATACGCTCGTAGAAACAGAATTCTGTCAACGAAATACGACGAATAAAATATGTACCAAGCTAGTCATTCAAGTGATAACAACCCAACCGGCACTGTAGTAATCGCAAGCCAGAGACATACATAACCGGAAAAGCTAACTAGAGCAAAAGGACCGAGGCTGTACAGGCTTATACTTAAATCTTGACCCGAAAATTAAATCAATACCTTCGCTTAATAAGGGAAAGCGTATCGAGTGGTGCTCCATTCGACGAGTATCGTTCAGCTGTATCCCGGAAAACTGATTAATCACGTGCAACGTTTAATGACAATCAACGCATTTCCTATCGGTCATTTAACTTTCGTCAAATCGAAATTGCACTCGTAATCCGGTAAAGGAAAGTTCGCTCCGGTGTACTTAATTCGGGATATCAATAATTGCATGGAATGTTTTCAAGTGGATCGAAATGGCGTAGCTTAAAAATGTTTTACATTATGAATTGTTACCGGACGAATTCGATACCTTAAGAACCATTTTGAAATTATTTTAGTTCGAAGTATTTAAATCAATAAAATTCGCTGTTATATTAAAACCTGTGCTTTAGAGTACAGTTTGATGTGATACGAGATTCTCGTATTGGTCTTTCATGGAAATCAATTATTTGAATATGTTGGAATGTACAGGATCAAAAATTATGCAGTTCGCGAAGTATCAATTCGTATAAAAAAACAGAAATAAAATAAGAATTAAAGAATATAGATGTAAAAGTATGTTACTTCAAACTTAAACTGATTAATAGATGATTAAATCCTAGAAACACCACAGTGCACTTTTCAGTGTTTACCTTCAGAAATCTGTCGACGTGCCAATAATTTTCCCTAAAAAATTTCAGCACTTTGAGGACATACAAATAAATGGCGCCGGTATACAGAATTATAAAACCCCCGAGACGCAGCCAGATTCTTCCAATTTCATCTCTCTTATTTCTCGCTGCACCAGATAAAAAAAAAAAATACACGACCTTCGTTCACAGAAAGTTTTATCCTCGGGAAGAATTTTCGTGACTCATCGCTTGTCCATGACATACGACGGGTCGTCGAAGGAGACCAGTTTTTCCTTCAAGCTAGAGCCGGAGGAAGATACAACGGAGTCGACGCGGTCGTTCAATGTTTCATCCACGGGTGCCATATTATTCTTACACGAATCGGCATCTATGCAACGGATAGAGGAAACGAAAATTAAATACTATCGTTTCCTGTTGACTGACAAAGCACGAGGCCAGAGTTCGAGTGCTATCGACCGAAATAGATCATCATTAAAACAGAACCCCGGTTCAGGTTCTTCTTCTTCTTCCTATTCGTCTTCTTGCGGACCGCACACGCCACCCACGGTGACGAGAAACGAAAACTTAAAAGTCGGTTTACGGACCGTTTCCGAACGAGCAAGGCGGTTCCGCTCTTTTTCCCTTCACCGTTTTCTGTTTTTCCTAACCCTTTTCATTTCTGCCTTTCTTCGCCGGCGCCGACAAAGTGCACACGTGCGCGCGTGAATTAGATCAAGCGCGTTTACGACGACTCGTAAAATTCGAAATAGAGAAACCGAATGACGAACCCGTGTTCTTTCTGTTCTACGAACTGTCCGAGATGGACGATTATTCTGGGAAGAAAAAAAGAAATGGAACATTGGGTACAGTTCGCGTACCTTCGGCGAGGGGGGAATTTTAATACTTTCGTGGGAATAATTGGGCGAACGTTTGTAAAGTGTTGCCGGTGTTCATTTGGGCGTCGGGGTTGTTGAATTCATCAGGCTGTGGGTCCTGGATGAAATATATACTCAGAGGGAGAGAAATTTGTGATTCCTTTCCGTTAAATAGCTTGGGCTTTAATAGAGAGATATTATATAAATATTAGAGGTACTATATAAATTACGATATCATTTAAATATTGCTATTAGACGATATATATACGATTTTATAACAGCGAGCCAATCAGACGTATATCTGTGCCTGCTTTTCTTGCACGTATTTCAAGGTAATGAAATATGTACCTGGTTACAGTGCAATACGCCAGGGCTTGAATTACATCTTGGATTTCGTGTCTGGTTACAAGTTGCACACATTTATTGTGATCCTAGGCAAACCGGCTGTTCTCGGAGTCGGACTTAATTCGAAATACATACCTCTTTTAAATATGTAATGTAATGAACCAGATTGCTGCCATAATTTAATCATTAGTGTTTCCACGAAATTGAGTAGAAAGAAATGGAGAAAATGTATTTCAATTAATTAATTGCTGTTATATGGTACGGTATAGCCACTTAAAATCCATGCAAATTAAAGCAACATTAATTAACATATTTTTCAATAACAGTAGAACATTTGCTGGATTGCTCTCGTTTCTCTAATTCTCCAACAGATTATCAATTTGCATTAACAATGTTGATAGAAGCTACAAAGGGGGAACAATTGCAGCGTCGCAATAAAGAGATAATTTTTTGTATAAAAAGGAAAATCCTTCTGTCCCGTTGCAATGCATCGTGTCCAACTTCCTCCGATACCAAATCTCGCGTTGCCAGCAACACTATAAACATTAAATTATCGTTCTACTCGTTGCTCATTACTCGTTACAGTGAAACGGTCGAACTGAACTCTTCGCTAAACATTAATCAATAAATAATTAAGGAGCAACGAAGGAACAAAGGAACGCAATGAACGAGATAGGTTGAAGCAATCGTAATCGAGCAAAGAACTCGGTATTTCAAGTATGAAATATGTACATCGCTTGCCGAGAAGAGACGCAACCTTTTCGTTCAAAGATCGTTCTAACACCTGAGAAGCCAACGACCATTTGAGGAGAAGAAGAAGTAGAAGCAGAAGGCTTCTCCCTCTTTCCAACCGTTCCCTCGTACCTCCACTATTTCCTTGGCATCTTCGATCTTACGTAATCAAGAAACCCCTGTCACAATCGCGTCCTCGGTCACCACCTACGTGTCGCACCTTTGGAAAGGTGCGAATCTCGCGAGCCACCAAACGGTACGCGGGACGAATTAAGCGTTTTCTTGTTGCAATTTTTGTTTCCATACATAACGAACTTAAATCATCATTTTGTTCTTAATTATATATGACGCCGCGTTAAAGGTTGTTCAGGTGGCAAGTGATTCATACGGGGCTCCACTCACCGATGGGACATGTATATGTTACCAATACTGGCTTCTGACTCGTTACTGACCAATAGAATAAATTACAGAGTTTGTGTTTATGCAAATGAACGACGCATTATGTCACGATTATACCTTCCCATACTCACGTTCGAAGTTTATGTACCTCAGACAATTATTCCATCGAAAAGTTTAATGGCGATGTCCACTATTTAGAAATGAGTGCCAGAAATATCTAGACAACTTTTGCGACTAGCTATACGTATATACAGTTGTACGAGTATGGTAATCCATTTTTCGAATATTAAAAATATTTCAATTTGCGATCTATCTTTTTCAAAAATAAAAGCTTTCGTTTGTGGATTAGGGATCTTTACAATGAGTCAGACTAAAAAATGTGAAAATTACAATTTACGGTGTACCTACGAATAGAGTAAGGCACATGTATATTATTTAACAATTTTGTTCTTTAGGACATTCATATAAAAAAGGTAATAATAATATATTAGAATCTTTAAATTTTGTATAGTATCGTGCTTAATTCCAGAAAATAGCTGCTTTGAGTAATTTATATATGTATACATTTAATAAAGTTCTGCTCGTCGATTCAGTAACAAATCATGCCTAAATTAATCTTTTATCATCATTCTTATTTAAACATTAATTAATAATACGTATCTTAGAATGATTATTTCCCATGAAATTTTCTAGAAAGGTACTTACTAGGACAGGCTTTATAAATATTAATATTCATGTATCGATACACATCAAGATACGCTATAAAAATTCGAATTACATATACCGATCGAAAGAATTCCAAGAACGTGTTTGAAAAAAATCCCTTCGTCCAAAAAAAAGAAATGAACACGCAACAATTTACACGCAACGAATGAATAGACTACGGCCAGTCAGATATTCTGAATACATTTTTTATTATTTTCTTTTTTTTTCAACGCGAAACAAACCAATAGCTACGTCGCGGTGCGTGAATCCTTTCCGTTTCGATTTTTGTCATCAAAAGGTTATTTGTTCCCGCAACACAATACTATTCGATTCCGTGAAACGACATACAAATCACGTCACCCCAGACACAATCTATGGCAATGGTTTTTGTTTTTTATCGGCCGCTGAATTAATAAAGGAAGGGAATTATGAGATTCCATTTTATAATGGTACTTTTGCGACCGACAGAATTACACAAAGAGTATCGAAAGTAGGTGTACAATCAAAGGGATATTTCAGATTACATATTTTTCTCTAAGAGTAAAATACATATGAAGGAAGTAATTTGTTCCTTACATAAATGTATATTCCGAAGAAGGAATATCTTCGTGCATTTAACGAATAATTATCTAATTTACGTATCTGGAAAGTATGCAAAGTATTGCATGGAAATGCTACGAAATATTGTTAACGAGGCGATATTATGAAAAACAATTTTTGAATGAGCAATTCGTAATAAAGAGCTTACATTTTTAATTATTATTCCATTCTATGCTTACTATTTTACTGCGGTGATCGATTTTTACAAGAAAGTATCAGAAAAACGTATATTAATCACGTTACAGCCAATTTTGAATGATATACTTCACAAAATAACAATCAACATTAGATAAAACCATGCTCCATTTGCATGAACCGAATCAAAGAAAGTGCTTTTTCAAAAATATATTTTCTTTATCGCGAATAATTGCAATTAATTAGTCATACATGGTGGCCGTGTTAAAATTAGAAAGCTAGCAGAAATTCGACTCGAATGATGTCACGCTTACAGTGCAAAAGCAGAGAACAATAGTGTCCTCGTATTTCGATAAGTGTAGCACGAATTAGATCAGCAACAGGTGACTATTAACACTTATGTTAGCAACCAGAATGGTCAAGAAGTTCGAAGCTGAGTTATTTAAAATATTTTGCATAAATTTATTTTCACAAAGCGTAAGTTGACGTAAAATTGTTCAAAGAATCCGGATCTGGAGCGGTTTTGCGATATTGTGTCAAGAACATGAAAAAATTATTAAGGGAAATATAGAAATTGGTACCGATAATTCACCTTTGCTATTTAGAAACGCCGGGTAAAGAATTATTCTGTCCAATCGTCATCGTTCCTAATACAAGATTTATTTACTGTATCGTATAGAAGTCATAGAAAGGTCCTGCATTTCCGAAAAGTTCGTAATTTCACATTTCTGATCAGTACTTTGCAAATAATGATAAGCTAAAGAAATTTGAAAGCGGGTGTCTGAACCGTGCAAATACATATTATACGCAAATATTTCGTGCATTCAATCAGAAATGAAAAGCCGATAGAGATGCAACGTGGCAAAAGAAGAAAAGTGAAATACAAATAAAAAAGTGATCGATAATCTTGTGTGGAGGATAAAACTTGCATCGATTGCCCAAAAATAATCTCCTATTCGTAACGACAAGTTTGATGTAAATGTTTTCAGACGGAAAATCGCGTGGAACTGGAAGATCAACGCAACATTAGCTGAGAAGAGGAATACAAAGGGGTCCGTAAACGGAAAGATAGCCATCGATGAGATTCCAATCGCAGAATGTGCGGAAGGGAAAGAAAAGTGGAAAGGGAAAAATGCGAGAATCTTAGTGAACCGGCATAGCCGTAGAAAAGTTTTCTCGATGTATCGAGGTGAAGTAATAGACCCCTGGTATTTCTTAGATCGTATATCTCTTCCGGAATAATCGATCCGAACGGGGAAATGGCGTTTCGATGAAACCAATCGTCTTCACGCGCGAAACAGCTTACGGTGACAATAAAAAATAGGATAAAGGCATAATTGCCCAACGTTCTACCTACGAGTCGTAAATTACGATAATAAACGATTCGATTATATATATATTTTTACAAAAATTCCATCGATAATTTTCACCGATAACAAAATACAATTATTTAAACATAATATTTAGATACTATTCTTGTTCACCGAACCTAACTCTTCCGTGAAATCACAATAAACAACTGTCCCTGAATTCTGCGATAATAGAGAGTACAGCGCATAGTGTATTTCATTTTTTACAGATTTTATCATTTATCGATTCTAATTCAGGGTTATAGGTAGGTAATATTACTACTCGATAGTAATACCTAAACTTGAGATAAACAAATTTGTATTTTTGTTTATTTGTTTGTATAAAAATCTTATCCAGTTAGTAATGAGAAGGCAATGTGATGTAAAACTCTATGACAATATAGCGTTAAAAAACTGTTCCTCAAAAACAGTGTTACTGTTGACTATGTCGCAAACCTGACAACTAAAAGAAAAAAAGTTGCAGTATAGCAATTAATAGATGAATTGAAATAACTTAGGCTACAAATAACTGACATAAACGATTTATTCTCAAAGCGTTGGATGCGGTCGGAAGTAAATAATTAAATTGTGTTAAATTTTGTGAATCATTTAAAATTGATAACAAAAATGATAATTTGGTAGGAAAATAGCGATCATGTAAATGTTTATAATTCTCATTATAAGAAGAAAGGTAACTAAAACCATTCCAATCAAAATTTAACAGGTAACTACTTTCTGGAAACGTAAATATAAAAAATATTGTAGAACAGTTTCGAGAGTTTAAGACAATGTCTGACTGATTATGAGAAAAATATAGAGAAATATATAAAATATATTAAAAAATTAACATGAAAATGCAGAAACAACAAAATGTTTTTTAGATATGCTCAGCATTTTACAATATCGACTCAACTGTGCGGTGGTTCGTTCGCACAACAATTGCAATTGCCGTACGGCAGGAAATCAAAACCATCCCCGGAAATAATACACCGAGTTCAAGCCAGCGAATACATTAAGCAAACCTGAAAAGGTGAAAAGTAAGAAGCACACGAGAAAGAAGAAGAAAATTCGCCAACCCACTGTACCGGCACGAGTGTTCTTTCGTTCATTCTTCTCGAGCGCCCTTCGCGCCATTATTTCCATACGAAAAGACGGGGTTATTGAAAGGCGAACGCCTATAGTAGCCCAGGCTGAATATAGACAGGCGATCGCAAAGACGCGTGTGTATCGTCGCGTTACGACAGTTAGCGGGATTGAACTATAATAGAATCGACACTATACCTTCTGCTCGCGCGCACACTACTCGTACATACATACGTGCGTGCACATACTCCTACTAACCCCCCCATCCCCCTCGGCCACCCTCTCCTAATTCCTCCTCCATCTCTGGTAATCGTACGACCATAATACGCCCACGCCGTTGTACAGTCCTACGGCAAAACACGGGAGTCTGCCTGCGGAAAATGTTTTCCACATAGTTTCCTCGAGGAAAACTGGGTCGTATATACATATGGACGTGTACGTACAGTCTGGTGTACGCGTTTAAGCGGGCCTGCATTCACGATACTCCCGGCTCTTTATTTATCGCGGGCATTATCTGCCCTTGCTGGCTTCACGGGCAAACGCCGGCGCAGGCACCTGTGCCACAATACCGATAAATAAAAATGCACACGCCACCGGTGGTTATTTTCTTGGCCGACGGGGCTCGATGGCACTTATATAAATCGTCCTTGTCACGAGTCGCCTAACTTTTCGTGCAAATTGGCCTAGCACGAATTGCGCAACCGGTCCTGAAATCGTGCGCCACGATTTTCGAACGGTCGAAGAAATGTGTTGCACGGTTACCGTTTATCTAATTCTCGCAGCGCGAATCGTTGCCCGTGGGCAACGGCGATGGCCTGATCGATGGAGAGCTGTTATATTGACTCGTTTGTGGAATTAGTTAAAAACTACTGTGTATTCGACGTAAGCGAACAGCGTGCGCTACTCAAAAATTAACGTGCACACGATTACGTTCGTATTACATTTTTTACTCACGCATACTTGGCGCGCACGTTTACCCCATAAGACTATCGACACGCGTTCACGATCACCCTGCACACACATACACGTCGCCTTGTAGGCACCAACCAGAGGCTACCGTTGGAAAAATCAAGCGTGCGCCCGTTTTATTTTTGTTCCATCAAGCCGGCAGCGGAAAATTCACGCAATCTCGAATACCGGTACTTGACTTCGAGCGCTCCACCAAGAACGTGCATACAAAACCGGAATACATACCGCCCTCGCGGGGTAACGAGAAAGGGAGTAGGAAAGGGAGCAAGAAGAGTCGGAGGAGGAGCAGGAGGTGGTGGTGGCTCTGCCCGCGATATATTTCGATACGTAAATAAATACAAGGTCGACCGGCAAACGTTTCTGGGATATAAAGGGCTTGGAAACTGCTGTGCATAATTGGTACTGGACAAGTACTGACCGGACAGCCGCGTGATCGTCCCGTAAATCGACCCCCCGCGCCTTGGACAAGAATTTCTCGGCGAACGAACTGAAACGCGTGCGAGAGAGCTCCAGGGTTCATGCTCGGCAACGTCGCCATATATCGATCCAGCTGTCGCTGTAGGGAACAAGACTGGGGCACGGGCTCCGATATCCGCGAAATTCAACTCTTTCGTTACCGTTTCAACCCCAAAGACGATTCCACGAATTTATCGACCGATTTAAACGATTCCCCCGGAGACAGGAATTTTTGTCTACGTGCAATCAACAGAATTGCCGGAGCTCTATCGAAGGTTTCCTCCATTTCTTACAGGTGCCGACGTTTTAACTGCCACCGACCGGAATTATTCGTTATTTAGAACATTTTGTATGTGCTGGGTAAATAAAGCAATAGTTCAAGGGGAACTGTGGAAATTCTGTACATCCCTTCACCAAACCCTCTTTTTTTTACAATAATTTCGATATAAAGTCGTAGGTACGTAGATGTATTTACCTTAGAGGTACAGTGCGTTTCATAAGAATACAAGCAACCTGAAATTTCGATGCTCTGTGTTACAATTGACTCTGATCAAATTTGTCCGCATACAATACATAATGTTCGATGTTCCTTGCATGGAAATATCGTTTCCCAATCTGCATTCATACATATCTGCTTCGACGCGAACGCAACACACCATGCGAGGATTAGAAATTTTGTTGGCAATATATTTGGTTGCCTTTATGATCAACCAGATGTTACCTACAATCAGAACCTGTTCATGTATCTTCCACTTCGTACGATATTGCGCAGAAATATCACCCGAAGCTACGGAAAAATAACCCCTTATCTACACCGATAACATCCCAATTGAAGCGCAGTAGCGATTGCAGCAGCGAGACGCCCCGTCCAAAGAATACCTTCCCCGTAATTAATCACGGAAGAGGATCTCTGTATTTTCGTAAGTTGTACCGCGAAGTTGCCGCGTGGCCGAGATGATATCGCGTCCGCGTTACGTTTGAGGAATAATATCGAAACGGGGCAGGAAGCAAACGAAGCGAAAGCGTGCTTAAAGAGAAAGAGAAAGAAAAAGAGAAGAAGAAAATAGCGACCGAGGGAGACAGCAGCATTTATCCTCTGAAAATTCCGGCGTCGCATGCATAAACTGTTCCACCGCTTGGAACGATTCACACGCACGCGACACGCAGCCAATGGTGGCGGCGTTTTTTCCAATGGAGCACGAATACAGGGAGGCACCCATCACGCGTCGAGCATCCCGGCCTGTCCCCGTTGTTTCATTCCGAATTTAGTTTCCCAAGCGAGCGCAACCCGCTTCGCTCGCCTCGTCTGTATGTACTTTCTCCCGTTAATTCTTAAACTGCAAATCGAGCACGGTATCCGTGTTCCATTTCGACGAGTGTCGTGGTGGAACGGCCGAGGAAGAGATTCGCGACCCGAACACCCACCACCGGCCGTGCTACTACCCGCTATCGTCCGACTCGACCAACCCTCGTCGAGGGTTGAACCCAACCCGACCCGAGGATTCGAAGACTTGACGAGCCAGCCGGGCTTGTGGGTGCTTGGCGCACGCGGGATTCCCCTTTCCGACCACCCCTTTTTCTCGTGCTTCCTTCATTCCTCATCCCTATCAACGTTCCCCCCACCCCTCACTCTTCTCAATCCCTTCTCTTTCTGTCCCACTCCACCATTATCCCGCTTCCCTGCTCCTCCACCACCGACACGCTGCTACTCCCCTTATTTCGCTTTGATCCACCACTGTTCTCCCCACTCCTTTTTCCGCCATTCGTGCCCCCCTTTTTCTCCTTTCTTTGTGATCTTTTCGTTGGTTCCGTCTTTCTCTCTCGTTTTTTACCTCCTTTTTTACCCCGATGATCCCTCTTCACCCTTTTATTACGATTCCCCGTGCGCGAACAGAAACGGCACTCTTCCTTTCTCGCGGCTCTAACAAGCGCGAGTTCAAGGAATTAGTGTACCGGCGAAATTGCGGGGGGGAGTACTTTCTGGGAACGCCGTGTGGAGTGGTGCGCGAGTAGGTTAAGCGGAGGAAGATCCTACAGCCGCTGGTAATTGTGAAACTTACCCCCGTTCCATTTCGCGCGGTGGAATTTTCCGGTTTATTTTTCCGTTGTCTGCGATCGAGATTTGTTGGATATTGCAAAGCTATTTTGCACGGGGTTCGCGTGGAAAATTTCTCGCGCGTCTCTCTTTCCCTCATCTTTTTCACTTGTCCACGAGTGAGGAAGCGTTTCGAGGCCTGTAGACACTCGAAACGAACGATAGAAAGGTTGAAGAATTGAAAGGAAAGGGTTCGTATCATTGTCCAATAAGAAGATTCATATCGCACCTACGAAGAATACGGCTGCGTCGTGATGTTATTTCTTTCGCGTCCGGGTTCCTTCTTGTCGCAGTCGATGAACCTGGTCGAAGAGTTCGTATCGCCTCGATCTAAATCGAAATCCTATCGAACCAACCAGACCTACACTGCAGAACGGACCGGTGTGCAAGTCTCAGCAAATAACTCGAATTCGAGTTTCAAGGTAAACGAAGGATTTTCTTCCAACTTGTCGATTTTAACGTGGGGTTTCTGTGGATCACCGAAACGTGTTGACGACTCAAACAATCGGCAGGCTGAATCACGCAACGTAATCTGCTCCGAAAATTATTTTATTTGGTGTAACATCTTTTAATCCGAGCTTTAAGACGATTTTAATCATTTTTGTATGAAACAAACTGGAAGTGACTTCGAAGAAAAAAAGAACATACATACGTGCGAATATATTTCATGTCACGATGGAAATCCGGCTAACGTGGATAAGAGGTGGCAAGAAATTTGTTGAAAGAGTTTAGCAGCTGCAAATAAGTCGTGTTCTATAATAAATTTCGATAAGTGTAATGTCGTTCGCGTGCGCACGAGTAAAATTAATGTCCATGTCGTATCTTTCCATCTCGCGGAGCAGACTTCCCCGACTTTTTATGTAACTTGTCCGACAGCAACTACTATCTATGCAGGAAACGTGGCTCGTCAACAGGCAATCTGCTTATTCATGCACTAGTACAAAAAGTACAAGCGGATTGTTATTGTTAACAGACAGACACGTCAGTCAAGGTACGGGTCATTCGTGTTGATTGGTATCAGCCAGATTATGCAATCCCTTTTAAAAAAAAATGGTACCACAAGTTGCTACCTTCTATTTCATTCATGTCGGAGTTTATTGCTCCTCGAAAATTCCACTTGCTTTCCCTTCGTTCCCTGTGTACCGTAGGTTGTGTCGTTGATTATCTTTCTCGCTGATCTCCTTTCATTTTTGATGATGAAGTAATTGGAGTTACCTTAGCACACTAGCATAGCTATATCTAATTCTTCATTTCTTGGTTATATTAAAATGGATAAGAAGAATTAATTATATTCGAAACGCAATTTTCATTCTGCTGAAATATTTCTTCTAATTATTATTATTATTTGTAGGAAATGCGATCTAGATACAGTTTGTGGGCGTGAGTAGACCTTGATCTTAATTTTTTAAAGAGATAAAATGATTCGGAGCCGCATTATGCGATATTACTACGATCGTAAATATTCTGCTTGATTAAGTAATTCAGCGATTATAAAGTATTTTTTTAAATCATCGGCGGGAGTAGCCAGCGATGTCAGAGATTAATTTATTGGTCAACGAAATATACGGTCTATACGAAGTACACATATTTCCCAAATCGTAATGTAGTGGATTACTCTGTCATAAACTGTATAACGCCCGGCGTAATTCGAGTTTATCAGCAGAATTTCATATCTTTCTATTCCTTCTTAAAATCACAATCTACTATCATCTAAATAATCTTGACGAAGTCTTTCGGTAAACAATCTTGCGCTATTGTGTTCAAGATAAAGAAGATCTGAACCCCTAAGCTCTTCAATACGCTTCGATTTAATCAAACCACCTTTATCTCTGTCTTACGTAGAAATCACAATCGCTCGATTCAACAGAAGAAAAAAATCCCCTCATTCACCAGAGCTTGAAAACATTTTAGCGCCACGAATCAAGAACAAATACCCTACGACACGGGCAACGGGGCCTGATAAAACTATAAATTCATCGTTGTCTCGGTTTTGTGTCGTTCGTATCGCAAAAGCTGCACATGCTCGCCGGAGTCTATGGGGCTAAAATAGGCGCAACCAAGTGTCTCGTGGAATCGTAGCAAGGCCAGGCAGCGAGGTATCAAAATGGCAATTTAAACGAAAAAACTGTGCGGGAGAGGCACGGCATGCGTGTGACCGCCGGGAGAAGTGAGTCATTGTAACACGGCCGATCGACCGGGTATGTGCCGGGTACTCCACGGCACGTTCGCCACTTTTGTCGTGGAATCATCGGTGCAATTCTCTTGGTGCGCCATTGCCGTGCTCTGGCGCGTCGTGGAACGAGCAAAAATTAGCCATAATGCATGCGTACCGCGGCCGGGTCGCCGAAGGAGCGTTCTGCCGTCTTGGACGAAATCGCAGACGATTCGAGCAATAAAAGGCAGCCTAGCAAGACGAACGAGCCGCATCCGGTTCGGTTGGATTGATATTTATGCAGATGTATAGCTACTTGGAAAACCGACAGACTTGGGAGATAATAAATTGGTACCTCGCTCTGAACATATCTCCGAAGCTCCTGGCACTTATTTTTCTGCTCCTTTATTATTATCACTTTCCTTTTTTTTTGTTTGCAATGTTTGCTTGCAAATTTCACTGTGCGCTAAATTGTTTGTTCAGCTGTTCGGTTTCGTTCGCATGTTGAAACAATTTGGAACTTTTCTTGGATCGGTGACGCATTATGTAAGGCACGTTTCAAATGGTAATATCGTTTGTAATAATCTTTTCGGTCGTACGTTGATTTAGGGCAACGTATATGATATTGTAAAGTATTTTGTGGCCGAATATTGTTTCGCATTACCTTCGCGGAAACATTCTCTGCACCTGGATAGATTACGAGTGAATGGTGAGAAGTGAGCATTATTTTAGCAGCGAATGATGTTTCCTGGCGAATTTTTAACCCAATGGCAGTGTGGATATCGATCTGCCCTGGTTCTGTTTTAGTCGCAGCACCAAAATATGGTTTTCACAGATATTTATATAGCTTGTCAAATAACAATGCGTTATTATTTTTAAACTTCAATTATTTCTTCTATTTATTATTCTGTGTTCACGTTGTTCCATTGTTGTAGCCGTTCCCCTTTAATTTAAATATCAAACATTTATTCAATGCGAATCCAACCGCGCGTGGCTATGATATTTATGCATTAAACTTAATAAACATTTAGAATATTCCACTGAATCGCATATTCTAGTATCTTTCCAAGGTAAACAAGGATACTTTGCGATTGCGAATATCATTCAACGTATTGTAATATAAAACTGGGTTAGCAATAGATTATGCTGACGACTATAACAACAGCGTCGACGGTATCCAACGAACGAGACAGAAAAACTGCGAATTTTGAATTCAATTCAAGCGTTTCCACGAACAGCATTAATTTCATTATACATTATAATTTCGCGCATCGAATACGTAGACACCGAGAATTCAACAAGGCGTCTTCGCGACGAGGCTCCTTGGAATGAAAATAAAAAAATGTACCCAGTTTCCTTTCTTTTTCCTGTCGCGCGAGATCGGATGTCGTTAAATTCTTCCTTCCTGCAGATTTTACAACTGGCCAATACATTCCGCGCGTCGCGCTGCACACTTATCGCAAATGATTCAACGTATCGAAGAATTGGCAATAACCAACTGAACGCATAAGGCGTTAAATCGTCCGGCCGTACAAAATTTGTTTGCATAACTGATGCAACGTGTCAGCCAAGGCGCACAACACCGCCGTGCAGTTTCTCACCGGTGACTCACGTTTAAATAGCTACATTGCAAATCATAATTAACTGCAGCCTGGCGTTACGAGCAGATTCTGCACGATAAAAGTCGCCTCCCTCAATTAAAACGATCTAGAACACATACGAAAAGAACACCCGCGTTATGAATCATTGGTGATCAGCGTGGCGCTTCAAACTCCATTCACGTGACACGTTTGCACGAAAAGAGCAAGATATGCATTAACACTGTGGCCAGCTCGAAGAAAGCAACATCGTTCCCCAAAAAAAAGAGCGAATTAAAGATCTCAAGCTAAAGCGGAAGATTTTCGAACGAGAATTTCCACGATCATTTCCAAACGAGCCGATTACGCAACAAATGGACCGTGGAACGTTATCAATGTAAGATCATTAACCAGCCGATAGTTTAAGGGTTGCGTAATGCGCAACTAGTCGCGATTAAACGTATCGGCGGCGTGGAAAGGTAAATAAATGTCAAGCTCCCATTGCGTAACCCATAGAAACTGCAGTGCCGTGTGTTCCTAGGCGATGGGTGCGCGGGATCGCACAATCGAGGACAATCGTCGGATGCAAAGAAAACGGTGCAAAAGCCAAGTCGGCTGGATAGGTAACACAACGTCCTTCCCCCTCCCGTCGTCGACCGTTTATGTAACTTTGGCCGGGCGTTATTTCATAAGTGGCAATTGATTCAATTTGGTGGGTGGCGCAGGGAACGGCGGGGCTCCGTACCCAACACCTCTATTCAGACTCCTCTTTCAAAATGTAAACGAGATCTTGCGCCCGTTTACCACCGCGCAAGATCGCCAACTATGTTATAACTCGCCGTTTCCCTCGTAGGTGAACAGTTATTACCGAGGGAGAAACTTTTCATCCTCTAACGTAGCCGTGCAATTTTCTTTTGCTCCCTGCTTTGTGCCCGCAGGCGTGGTTACGGCCGCAAGATCAATCCCTTCGTTAACGTTTCGCACCCGAAGGCATTTTACTGGTACGGGGAAATGGTAACTCCAGATCGATTAAATTGAAAATAATAATATAGTGATCAGATCGACAGTGGACACTGTAACGATTGTGCGATCTGTCGCAGGGTTAATTAGCATACAATACGTGTCAACGTGCCAACAAGAAGATTATCGTCGCCCTGTAATTGCTTCTGCAGAGCAAAGCATACAAAAAAACAGCCAAGACTAGACAGAGCCTGAAAGTGGTTGGAAATCTCCGCGATTTCAGTTCCAATCGTAACGCTGGAAGAGCGAACGACCGTCGAGTCATACCGCCGAGGAAAATGTCAGACCGGCACAGCAAAACGAGAATACCGTTGCTCCATCGTGATTCACTGGAAAAGCAACCACCGTTCTCCTCCCCGCGGCTTTCGAAAAACAGAATTTCCCCGGACGGACCGTCGAGAAACGCGGAGGAACGTCGACCGGGGTCCCGCGGGGCATCACCCTGGAAACGATTTCCAGGGTCGCTCGTCTTCCTCGAAGCAGGTGATCCGCTTCCCCGCGACATCACCGCGGTTCGTGAAAACGGGGCTCCGCTTTGCATTCCGCGGCGAGTGAGTTATGGTCGGCAGGGTGGCGTGGCACGTCGAGCGGAAAGAAAACACGATCTCTCGTTACGCGTCGCTAAAGAACAAGAATAAAGAGAGGATCGGCGAAACGGGACGGGGACGTGAGAAGGGGGGCGGAAACGGAGACTGGAGAGGATCGTGGAGCGCGACGGAACAACAAAGAACGCATCGACGATCGGGGCGAAGTAGGCGGGCATCATCGAACGACTTTTGCCGCGGAAAAAGAAAGAAGACGGGAAAGGGTGGGAATGGAAAAGAGGATAAATCGAACCGCGGGGGGGGGGGGGTTGTGAAAGAAGAAGAAACGAAATCGTTAGGCAACGAGTTGCACGGGAGGTTCGACCGGGCATTCGACCGGTAGTCGACCCTGTAATAACCGGTGATAACCGACCAGTTCTATAATCACCGATCGTCCTGCTCTATCCGTCAATGCGCGCCGTTTTCCTGACTTTACTAGCTTCCACGCCCGTGAAAACAGTCGCGTTTAACTCCTCGACGAGAAACACGGACTGTAATCGTCAGTTTTCTCAGCCGACCGCCGAGGCAGGACGAGACGTTGCAAAATGTTTTCCTTCCTATTATTTCAGATAAATATATTTCATGCAAATCTTGTTTGCGATTTGACCCCTTCGTATCCATGGACGAGATATTTCGCGACCCGATATTAGCCGATTATCGTTGTGGACGATAAATCTCATCACCTAGCATCAATTGTTTGACCTTATAGCACGTTCTTCTTTACGTAAGAGCATAAAGTGCTATAAGAAGTACTTTTCGCATTATTAGCTATACCAATCTATTATTCCCCCGTGGTGTGGAAATGCCTCCACGAAGAAAAGAAGATTTATTTACAAATGAAAGAAGACATCGTTCGTGGTTCGTTAGAAGAACATTGCACACCACACAAAGATCGAGGAAGAGCGTGTAGTAAAAAACATCCACTTCGTCGGAAGTCCAGATGCTTCCCTGCAACAATACCATAGACGCGAAAGAAAAAATACCTAACGAAACGTTGCATCGTGTGCAGAGAAAACGGAAAACGTAGGGACACACGGTATTGTTGTCAGATGTGTAATGGTGCTTTATGCATAACGCAATGTTACGAGGTATATCATGTAGAAAGTAAATACAATTATTTTCAGCAAATTAATAAAAATTGCATTTATTTCTTCCTTTTAGTCGTAAGAATAGAATCAGTTGTAAAATATATTCGTCCACAGTGTCGAACCATTGGGGCTAGGTACAAAGATGTCTCGTCAAAAGCGTTAATCGGCTAATATCTACTCGCGAGATATCTCGTCCATGGGTATGAAAGGGTTAAAGCAAACATGCATATAAACCACTACTTTATTATGGGATAATCTGCATATCTGCAATGCAATGCGAAAGTAACGTCATAATTATAAATTCGTTTCTATGTGCCGCCCAAATTTTCAAAGTGTTCAAGAAAGGGTTGAGGAAAGTGCCTCGCCGATGTTGTTTTCCCTGAAACGTCTGGTTTCCTGGTTCCACGAAGGTTGTTTTAAAATGAGATTTACTGTTTCGACGTTTGCGTGTCGTTTAACGAAAACACAACGGCGACGAAAATTCCGTGTTTCGCAGAAAAACCGAATCGACGACGTTGATTTTTCTAATTTTTTATTGGTGCAACGTGTAGGGGGGACGGTAGAGATTTGGAAGGTCTACTGCTCGTTTCAAAATGTTTAGACAAGTGGTACACGCGTTGACGTTGTAATGGCCCCCTGCCATCTTTTAACAGACACTTGTGTGAAAGTCAATTTGCCCGATGGAGAGATTTTCCTCTTTTTTTTTCCTTAGGTCGGTCAGTGGTAGCAATGTTTTTTCAGCGAGAGGGAAAATTGTTAAATGGTTTGAGAAACGACAGTTCCTGGTGAACGTTTCACGAAGGAAGAGAGTACGAGACAGCAGGAATTTTATTATACAATATTTCTATACCAGTACATCGTTGTCGACGAAACATTTAGATTAACCCTTTCGCAGTTTCACACGGGAGAATGCAGAATGTAATATCATACGTGTAATTCAGTACGCAGAAATAGCTAAGCCTATATATAATACATACCAGACAATGCGTAAATCTTTCCTTTTCCCGCACTATTTTCAAACGTTGAATTACATTATCCCAAACGGTTTAGAAAGAACTCTTACTAATGCTAACGCTTTAGATATACACTTGCACTTTTTGAAACCCACTAATTATAATATATAGCAGTCCCCGATAACCCTACGAAGTGCACGCGGTACAAAACAAATAAGATAAAATTTTCAAGTCGCATCTGTCATACTTCGAATTGACAAATTTCAAGTATCCCCGAAATTCGTGAAAACCAATCGGCAAACTATACTTTTAACCACCCACGATGCACACCGGATGGCTGGCCAAAAATGAATTCCCACGAGGAGTAATTCGTTCCTCGGTGCTCGTCCAGCGCGGAGGAACACGAGAAATGAAATTAACGAGGAAAATAGGAGAACGAAAAAAGAAGAACAAAGTTCGAATAGCGACAAGCCGACGGAGAGAGAGGCACGCGCGTAGAGGAGAAAAGAGTACGCGCTTAGCATGCGAGTAACGTTGTAATTGGCACGTCTTGCCGAGACACCAAATGCTCTTTCGAGGTTAGAAGTGCAATGCACTGTTGCGCTCAACTGTGCGCCGCTGCACCAGCAGAATGTTTATACCGATGTAACGGTGTCCAAGGAAATGTCTATGAATAGGTGGAGCGTATTTTTAAAGCGCCTCAGGATGCCGCGCGATCGAAACGACGTGGCACACGCGCCTCTATCTTTCGACCATCCTCTATGCATCTATCCTTTTGTACGTAGTTCGAGACCAATCATTTTTTCATAGACGACTTGGCCAAGTTACGTTCCACGGTGCAATTAAAGCTCGGCGTTCTGCATAACACGGTGCTAATCGTTGCTCGCGTGGAATTCAAATCAACCGATTTCATCGTGGCTGTGTAAAAGCAAATTGCGCATCAAATATCATCAGCGCTGCGATGTTTTATGGTAAGAATTTACGAGGGGGAAGTGTCCTCTGGAGAAAAAACAATATAGGGTATGAAATTAATCAAGGTACTGTTGGCAAGTATATGTTGAGGAAATATACAGGCAGAAATTTCTACGATGGCTTTTATATTACTAATCGAAGAATTGTTGCAGATGGTATTTTAAGTATTACGATTATGCAAATATCGAACAAGGGGTTTCTTTAACGGAGAAAACTCTTCTTGCGTCTTTCGAAATTGAATTACTCGCGTCAACTCTGCACAGCTTCTGTACGGATATAAATTTTTGTCAATCGATTCGACCGAAAGTAGAGCGCCGAGAAGATTTTACTTTAGAATTTTCGTTATTATAGAACGGGTGTTTCCCTTTCCGCTTTATCCACCGTTTCAACTGCACCTATGTAGACGATTATAGGAAAATCGAACTCTGCACACACCCACACACACGTACATTTTGCTCGTTTGTCAAATTCGTTGAGCGATCAGCTGTTTGGTTTATCGTAAATTATTCTGTACCCTCCTGATTCAATCACTCTGCTTCTGTGATTGACGCACATATCTCCTTTTTCGGCCAAGCGAATCGCTTCGATGCACATGGAAACGTATATAAATACTCTTGCGAAGTGTGCGAAGAATTTCCACGATAAATACTAAATACTTGGCGCAATTGAATAACAGCAACATGTATACGTATGAAAAAGAAAAGCCTTCGTTTCACCGCACCGTATCCGCGAAATCGTTTACAACTTTCCTTTCAAACGTCAGCAGAACGTTTGTATATACACGCATATGCCTACATACATATATCCGCGACAAGGCGGCAGGTAATTGCATGTTTCGTTTTCGGCGCGAGCGGCCCATAAATTATCCACGGACAAAGGAAAAAGTCGGGAGGGGGCACACGCACAGAGATGAAAACATTCACGTTCGTAAATCGTCAAAGTTTCGTATCAAACGTTAGCATCGCGTAACTAAGGGCTCGTTTCATGGATTCGAGCCAGTTTCATTCACTTGGTGCAATGTTCGCCGGCCGGTTGCGTAACACTCCTGGCCTCTCTCGTCTACTCCAACCTGCTTTTTACGGGCGCCATCGTTAGCAGGCCGCGTGTACATGCAAATCGAGCCACGCCAGCCTCGGTTTCGCTCCGGGCTCAAGATTAAGGACGCAGTTGTGCAAGACGACGAGGGTTATCCGGATAAAACGAATATCGAATGGCCACCTTTGCGACGGGCGTGTTACAGGCTGGATGCGACACGGGCGTCGAGGATCGTTCGATCGGAGAATAAAATGGAAAAAGGTTCCTTAACACTTTATTGCTGGCGATTCTATTTTCTATTCTGACAGAATAGAAACAGAACTGAGTGTTCATTAATTGAAATTAACCCTTGTGCTGGCGAACAGAATGTACGTTCGAAGTTCGGTTATTTCAAATATTTTGTGGATATATATTTTCATAAAATGTAGACCGAGGTAAAAGAATTTTTGAAATGCGTTACTTTTCTTTGTGCACGCATGTGGTTTATTGATAAGTTTTAAGAGAATTGCATCGCTGCAAATGTTTTATAGATTTGTTTGCTTATCCTTGCAGCGACGACAGTGTTAAATCTTGATAGCACTTTAGTATTCGTAATAACAAATTGCAAGTAAATAATAACAAAGTAAGATACTGCGTAGAAACTCACAGTCTTGTATGGATCAACTCTGATACGTAATGATAATGATGATTTTTCGAATTACTGATAATTTTATGTACAAATAGGAGAATCGTTTATTTTATCAGCGACGTAATAAATCGACTGGAATGAAAATTCCTAGTTTATTTAAGCAGGAATTCTGCAAGGTTTTTTCGCTTGTTATACGAAAAAATAACATACATAATATTACTACACATAAGGAATCGACAGGCACGAAGATACGTAGAATTTTCATTCAAATACATACAAAAAAAAAATCACTTACGGACACAGAGGTATGATTACGATCGTTCTCATATACTTTGCAACATTGAACAATTTTTTGCCAACAAAATTGCAAATAATACCGTCAAAGGTTAATAGAGTATGCAGCACCCGACCGGATCTAAAATTACGCTTATCACCGTACTTTTTGTTAGGTCACTTCTCAGAAAATTGCAGTGGCGTGATCCCCGCTTTAACACGCTTCACCCGCGACCCATGCTACTTTACCGGAACTGAACCTTTCTCTACAGCACGGTATATTAATATCAAACGGCCCAATAAAATCGTACGGCAGTTTCGCCGGATCGAAACACCAGGCGTGCAACAGATCGATCGTGTTTTCGATTTACACGCTGCAGAAATGTCGATCCCTGCACAAAACGTACCGCGACTATCGCAACGTAAAGCGGACCTTGACTCGCGAGATTCATTATACGCACTTTGTCTTCGCGCACGTGAACAGAATTCCACGATGTATCATAAAGCAGCAGTCACTGATCACTATTATAATAAACGTGTCCATGGCGAACACACGGGCGGAGGAACTTTTAACCCGATAAAATATCTTTCCATCGAGCGTCCAACCGTTTCGTCATTAATCTACTGACGCGGCTATAATCCATTCCCGTGTTGTTGCGCTCGAAATGAGAAAAGTCCGCAGAATATAATCTGTGAACTTAACGTCACGAGGAACCTGCATAACTCATACACTCCACATGCCGTGCCGTTTAAGAGCAACATTCGCCGGGGAAGTGTTAATTTACGACTATTAAACCGGCAACTTTGTGGAACATTAATAAGCAAGAGCCGCTTGCAATGCGACCGCCCAGAATGAAGGAAAAACAGTGAAAATAAGAGTCATGAAGAGGCAGGACGGTGCTGACCGATAGCCGGCGATAGAATCGATAGAATTAACACTAGAACTACACTAGAATAATACATTTCGGTATTATTCAGATAGCACACGTTAGACAGCTTATGAACACGAAAGCCGTTGAATGGACATTAAATAGAGATATATAATTGTCATTCTGTCTTATTAAAACTCATCATAAATTGCTACAACGATACCTATATATTAATAATTCTAAAGCAAGATATATGAAACAAGTCATTTCGACCCCCTTGGTAGTTCTAGTGTTAATAAAATTAATAGAATTTAGGCTCTACCGTGGAATACTTTCGAAGCCAATGAAATCATCTCGATTCGGGGAAATTTGAATTGGAAGATTAGACGCGAAGATCCTTTCCGCCAACCAGCTGGGCGACATTTTATAGGTGTTCACCGTGTTTCATGTACATATGTACTTATCACCTATACCTTGATCCTCGTGAGAAAACACGAATGCCCACGAAATCAGCCGCGAGAAAAGACCGTTCCTTTTGTTTTCAGGTGTAACGAACCGACAGGTAGAATTATAGTGCCATCGAATTATCCCGTCCAGTCGGCCTCTGATAGCCGGTTTCCGAATTCGACAGCGCGCCTTTCAACGGAACAAAAGAAATCACGTTACCGTGCAATTAGCCCCGTATATGTACCTTCATGCGCTCGTTTTAATTCGCCCATCTACGAAATTACAGCTACAGATCGAAAACCGTAGAATAAACTTGCACCGTGGGCGTGGATTATTAACAGAGGGAAGAACCACGACTATTTAATCGGTAAACTCAGCAGAAAATTTATTTCAGGAGCACCTTGACGTTCTTATATCCACTTAATCGCGGTATACTGCTTCTTGCAGAGAAGCTCCTCAATATCAAAGCTGCTTTGCGCTTCCACAAACGCGAACGCGTGTCTCGAACGCAGAAATCACGGTGCCGGGCAGATGCACGAAAATTCAATGGAAACAGGTCCCTTACTTTCGTCGAATTATCTAGATCTCCAGAAGTGTATGCTAGCAGAAGAGTAAGTCCAGTTCATTGAAGCAGCCAGACGCGAGTACGTATTTAGATTTCGATGAGCGTAGCCGGAGGATAGGCTTACGTATCGCAGGATTGAAGTTGATACACGGATATGTAAGCGATAACGAGTACGGCCTTGTATACGCTTACGCTGGACGATTAAGTCCGAGGACTCGTTATACGGATACGTACATGATAACGGGGAGCTGGCCTTGTCGTTTATATGCCTGGTCATCCACGATCGAGAAAAGACGTATCTCGGGTCAAGAAATGAATTCAGTGAACTTTCGGGCGAGAGAATACGAAACGCGCGTGAGACAGCGTCGCTAAAATGAATCTGTGACAATTTTATTCGTGCCGCGTTATTTCTTTTTCTATCTCTCTGTTTGTACAATGCTGATGCAATAGAGTGAGAGGTAATAGCTTTGCAAAACGTTTGTCTGACGTTCAGCAGCGTGAATGAATGTATTGTATTTCGAATTGCTTGCACTTATGTGGGAAATAATAATTGACAGACGCCACGAGGGATTTTATTTTGTTGCATTGGGGGACAGAGAAAGAGACAAGTGTCACACACCAACAATGACTATGGAATTTAGAGAGCAAGCGGTTGTAAATGAGTAACACGTATGTTGCAATGCTTGTTAATATGGAAAATAGAACACTGGGAAACATGCTATTATATATTTCCAATAAACGATCGTAGAAAATCTATAGTCTGACATAAGCCGATCAGAAGCCAAACTGATTAACTCCACTTTCTGCAATTCTTCGAATTACAGTATCAAACCATATACATTAACCCGTGCTATAATACCATTGAATAATAAATACCATTTGCTTCAAATGTCATTGCAACTAACTTCGCCTCAAAATAATTTCTTCGCTTCTGATAAGTGCCGTACTTTTCTATACTTAATCATATATTTTACAAATTCCGAACGATATTAGAATTAAAAAGCAGGGTTCCTAAGCTTATCAATTCCCCTTACTTTCCATTTTACAGAATTATTTTGGCTTCCGTGGGCAGCTCGTGTAAAGGAGTTTTTCTGGCGAAAGGGTTGAAGTGACCATCGCGTCGATCCAGCTTCGTCCATCGCCATCTAAGGGCATCAAATTCTGCACTCCTGATTCCCTATCCTCTAAGGAAGGCAACGGGCTCGGCGAACCGACTCGAGGCGTTTCGTCGAAGTCGGAACGTAGAAATCGCGTGGCAAACAGGAACTGGAGAGGCTCGCGGGAACAAAAGCAAACGGCATGGCTTACATAAGCGTAAACCAGCACGGCATGGAGGACTAAAAATCATTACAGAGGCCCACGTCATTCCTAGAATCAACAATTTCGCCACGGTAGAAGCACGCAGTCCGATCGCGGATTGGAATCGACGCACCACGCGTCGCAACGCCCACCCTCGACGACTGTGAGCTAATTTCGAAGGCGTCGTCGTAACCGATTGGACGCTGAACTTTGAAACGGAAAGGACAATCGTGAGTGGAATCGTCGCAGCTTTATCCACACGGGAATAACTGTACGAGAATATTCAATTTAGTTGTACGATTTGTCCAGCCACTATGCATATGGCTACTACATCCTTCAGAATTAATTGGTCAGGGGCCGAACAATGCGGCGAACGGAGTATTTTAAAATATGCAAGGTTGCTGGTGTTTAACGGGGTTAATCGGAGAAGACGAGCCTAGACCTCGTCTGAATTGCTCTTATTATTATTACTTTTGTATATAGACAGGGTGAGTCTCCTAACATGACGACCTCAAATAACGCGTCAGGTATTCGTTGCACGAAAAAATGTTTCAAACAAAAGTTGCATGGTATCTGTGGGGGCATACAGTGCTCTAATCTCTTTTTTATTGCCTTACTTTTTTATTGAGATATTAGGGTCACCTTCAGTTTTTTAAATGGAATGTCTAATATTTTTTTTCGAATTTGGATAAGTCATCAAATTTTGCGTAAAAAAGTAGTACACAAAGTGGGACTTCAAATGAATAATTACTGAGATATCTTCAAATTAATAATCTTCTATTAGGAAATACGCGTAGTCAACGCGATTATTAACACGACTTTGTTTACGACGGCAGGTCATACGAAGCATACGAAAAATACGATATGATAATTGTTTATGGTGCGTGTGAAGAAAATGCTATAAGAGCTATGATCTTGTACCAAGCTAAGTATCCTGATCGAAATCAGCCATCGCATTCTACCTTCTTAAGGCTTCGTCGAAGACTCAAAGGACATGGCAATTTTAATGTACAGAAACGTAAAAGTTACGACAAAATTGTAAATAACGAAGGATGTCGTACTTCAACCTTAGCAGCTATTGCCCATAAGTGCATTGACTGTAATGGACAGCACTTCGAACACCGCTTGAAATAAAATTTGTTTCAAAAATATCTCAGTAATTATTCATTTGAAGTCCCACTTTGTGTAATACTTTTTTACGCAAAATTTGACGATTGATCCAAATTCGAAACCAAATATTAGGCATTCCATTTAAAAAACTGAAGGTGACCCTAATATCTCAATAAAAAAGTAAGGTAATAAAACACAGATTAGAGCACTGTATGTCCCCCTAGATACCATGCAACTGTTGTTTGAAACATTTTTTCGTGCAACGAATACCTTACGAGTTATTTGAGGTCGTCATGTTAGGAGACTCACCCTGTATATCGTGGATACGCTGTTCTTTTATATTTGCAAGGGTGAACAGAATTTACCCACCTTTATTAACCTTCGTCCTAGGGATTAAAGGAAAGTTTCTGATTAAGGAGCAACCTGTGGAAACGTAATTAGTTGGACCTAAAATTGTTGCTCCGGTTCAGATTTCTCGTTAAGTAAAGGGTTTAACATTTTCATTCAGATGTCGCGATTATTGCATCAATACGCGGAATAAATTATGAAGGAAAAAAATGATGTTTGCCTTCGTTCAATGAAACATGCGAATATTGTAATCGCTCTGGCGTATATTTAATATGCCTGGATCGTGCACGTATGTACTGTATTCTCTTGAACGAGTGTTCGATATTCCCTTTAAAGCAGACAATTACAGACGCGTTATTCACGACCGCGCCAAACAACGAGCATCGTTTCGATTCAGGATCGATAAATTAACATCGGGCCGCGCAACGATTATTTTCCCCGTGCACTAGAGGAATTGGAAGAAGATACAATGAAACGAGTACGCCGAGGGACCGCATTCCACGAATAATCATCGCTCGCCTATTACATAAATATCGGGCCACAAGTATTCTGAAAGCTCGATCTGGCGTGCTGCTACGTCTACTCGCGAGCGCACGAAGCCAGCATGATGGATACTGAGCGTGATTACGCACGCACGAAAACGAGAAAGACAGAGGCGTTCGTCTCTCGTTCGCTTCTTTTTTTGCCTCCACGTATCGCGGTCGACGATGAAGTAGCGCGAGCGTGTGCTCGCGCATGCAATAATGCGCGGCACAGAGAGATGCTGTTGACCTTGCGTTAAAATCGCTGTCGAATCCATGTTAACGACGTTGTCACAGTCTGTCGCGTTTTGCGCGCGGACGCCAAAAATTCCACGGCCAGAATATAAACGCGCGGATCATCGTCAGGCGTGGACTGAACCGCGAAGGGAACGATAGACGCGAACATTATTGCCTCCGCGGCGGGGATCCGCGTCGCGTCCCGCCTGTATTAGTTCGTAAATAGTAACGACGTACGTAATCGCGCGTTAGGTAAGAAGGTAGTGGCGGGATATGAGAAGGAGGCTTTCACGATTCTCGGTGGAAGAATATTCACGTTGTAGGGAAGGAGGA
This sequence comes from Nomada ferruginata, assembly GCA_963583965.1. NCBI lineage: Eukaryota > Metazoa > Arthropoda > Insecta > Hymenoptera > Apidae > Nomada > Nomada ferruginata. The sequence continues at coordinate 7,037,588 of OY757218.1, forward strand.
GCGTGGAGGAATTTTTGGAATTCGCGTTCGACAGTTTGGCGCGGAAAACCGTGGAACGTATTTGTGTGAAATGCGGTGCTATTATTAGAAACGTAACACGTAGTCCTGCGCTACCTTTTCCGATAGCTCGTTCGTTTAATCGATTCTTGTAGAACAAGCTGCCTCGAATGCGCGTCCCTGCGGTAGGCCTTTAAAATAAAGGGGACATACTCTTGAAAACAGCCGCACAGAGGAACCTTTAAAACGTATAATCGTTCTCGAAACATGCATACATATATTCCACAGACCCGGTGTGTGCAAGCCAACTTTGTCCAACTATTTACGAGCAGAACCCTTGTCTTCAAAGGCGGGAGAAATATTGTTGCGATATTATGGGAGAATTGTTTATAGTTGACGTCAGAGTACATACATAAGTACGTACATATTACGCTGTTGAAAATATGGAATGCCTTTGAAACGTTACCTCGTCCTTAAGGTCTATTAAAGAGCGCCGTGAGCCCGCGTTCGCTCTATTAGCAACTCGAAATGATCCCGGTTAACTTTGGAAATCTGCACTGGCGCACGCCTTACTTGCGCATTCAACAGGGTGAAGGCGAAACTCGTGCGAAACAGAAATGTCACGGCGCCTTTATGAATCGACGCCTTGAGAGCCGGATATGAATGTTTATAGTTTTATAGGATACGACACGGCTCGCGTGTTGACCATGTCGGGCTGTTGACTTTTTTTGTGCAACGTTCTCCAAATGTGCGAATATTTGATTCGCGATAATATTGAACGAAATGCTTAATTTTCGAACATCGATGTCAATTTTGAGGATATTCTCTGGAGTCGTTAACGCGTGGGACAGCTAACGCGCAATTTTTGTCTTTACGAAAGAATATTCTACATATATTGACAGTTACAGTGGATTCCGGTTAATTGGGACACATTGGGACCGGAATAATTTGTCCCAATTAAGCGGCTGTCCCAAAAGAGCGAATTTCAACAGGCAGGCAAAAGCAATAGCTCTTGTTGTCGTTCCTCGGTATCTGTGATAATATAAATAATAATTTCGAAACCCTTTCGTGCATATCGAGAATATTTCGAACCAAATTAAAAACAATTGTACATTTAAATTCCCCAGAAACCGAAACTAGTAAATACAATCCCTGTCGATTCAACGAGATAGAAATTCCAAATGCTATTCGCGAACGACGAAGAAACGGACATTGCATTTCCCTTACTGTATCAATATTAAAAATAAAAAAAAGAAGAACGGAGCCTGAAAGCGAAATACTCCATCGACCGTTCATTTTCCTATTTTCACGGGAACATTATTCTTTTCATCGAGCGTTCACCGTGTCCAGAGTCATTACCCTAAAAGACTGGAAAGTAGAAGGCGAACGGGTTGCGAGATAAATCACGTTTCTAGAAGATTCCACGGGCTTCGAAGAACGACGGTGAACCCCGTCGATTGAAAAACGGCGGGATTTTCGTGATGGCAACTACTTTGCTGTCTTGCCGATGGAATAAGTGTGTCACGGCCAGCCGGTAGTAGGAACGACGCTCGTTCAGTCGAGCCAGGAAAGCTTCTGTACCGATGTACACGACCGAAAGGTGAGTGTACAGCAAAATGCTGCCTTTGTACGTGTACATCGACCTTTTGTGTGTGTGTGTGTGTGCAACGCATACAACAGGCGAAGGTGGTTCGCGCACGCCAGAGAAACAGAGAACGAGAACTATTCTATATAGAAGTAATACATAGTAAAAGCCGTTGCAGGTGGAGGAGGTTATTACGATCATCGCCTCTCTCTTTCTGTCTCTGTCCCTTCCTTTACCACAGCAGAATCGCGCCTCTATCGCTCGCTCTACGACTCGTTCGTCCAACGTACCAAAACCCATTTAACCTTTGCATAGTCGAAGTACGATGGAGAAAGGACCGGTCCTCTGCAAGAGTTGACCCTAGTCTTCGCAGAGACGCGAAGAATTTTCTACATTAACGAGTTAGAAGTCGTTTCGCTCTACACTCTGCGTCGGCTTGGAAAAACTGGCCCGCACTGTGTCCGAGACTTATACGCGTACGACGAGAAATCTAGATATGGAAAGATGGTACATTTGACGTGGTAGCGAACGCGGTACAAACGAGACGCAAGATATGTGTCAAGTTTCTTAAAATCCAACAGTCGTTTGCTCCGTAGCAGAGGAAGAAGAGCTCGTAGAGCCGTACGCGGAAAAGTGGCCGGCAATTAATTTTACTTTATCATTTTGCAATCGGCTTCCCACACGTACCGGCCTTTTCCGACTCGAACAAGGATACCACGCCGAGAGTTTCTCTCGTTAGAGGCATACAGGTTTGAACGACACGATAGTCGTACACCGCCGCTCCTTATGAATATTTATTGTTCGAGGGCCAGGTTGTTCACTTTCTTCCGTATCCGCGCTGCTATTCCGCAGTGGCCACTCGATCATGCGCTCTGTCTGCCGGTTTTCTCTGCGAGCACAAAGAGGCAATTGGACAGCTACGAGGCGAAGTTTGCGGAGGTGACGGCAAAGGAGTCGTTGAACTACGAAACAGACGTGGACGACCGGTCTAAAAACCGCTACAGGAAAAGGCGGATCCTTCGATTTGTCTTCCTCCGTGTCTGCTAATTGCTGCCTGCTTTTTTAACGTCGAATACACGTCGCATACTTCATCCTCGCCGCACGAGGCATGGTACAATAATAGTGGGAATATTATATACATGACGATTGCCTACAAGAAAGGCAGAATGAGTCGGTCCTTTGCAGCCGAAGGCGTAGATGATATAATAAAACTTTGATTTCTGTAATACGATCATTTCGGAGCAGTGGACTCCGACGTACAAAGACGTGGAATACATTCATTGTGAAATTCACCATTCCTGAGATATTCGGCTTTATTTGTCCTCGTGATTGCATTATTATTAATTCTTCGAGCATGCCTCATAATTATAAAGGCCTTTAAGCAATTGTCGATTTCTGCGTTATAGTCGCACGAAGGATAATACCCGAGCGTTACATAACTGAGGCAAAGGTACGAAGATTGCATTGGGAACGATGTTAAGAATTCAGATATTCGCAGCTCTGATCGAATGGGTTAAATACGCTTGCGTTTGCTTCGAATGGACATTACTTAGAGGCCCCTCGATATAAATGAGCTTCGCTACAAATTTAACGTCCAGACCAAGATATTGGTACGGATCTAATGAATCATCCCCTTCTCTAAACGCGACCCCGTATTTGTAATATCAATCTACACAAATCAACGAGACAGAAATACATCCGGCAGGCATTGGCATGGACAACTGCACGCTGGGACAAGACGACGTATTTTAATGCTCCGATTCGCGGAACACTGGCCGGGCTTTAATGCACTATTATTTTAAGCGTGATTATTTGTGAATGGCAATTACGAAACAGCCACGTTTTTGTTACTCCTGTTAATTACGTGCATAAACGTGCGCGAGCCATCCTATTTCGCATTCTCTAAGCGTGCAAACGGACGCGTGTAAATTGCGAAACGTTTGAATGAATCTGGATTCCTCGACGAAATTGTGTAACACAGAACGAGAAGCTGAAAGAGTGGCGAATCGATCCTCGGGTGGAAAGAAACCGTTGAAACAGAATATCCCTGGGCATTTTAAGCGAAATATTGCCCCCCTCTGTGTTGCATCAATAATAATCGTGTATCGTGAGTTCATACGTGTGCTAGTTTCAATCGTGCCACAAGGCTAACGTCTGACATCGTATTCGCGTTTTGCGTTCGAGCAGACAATAAAAACGCATGAACGGGAACACAAATGTTGGCCGACGAAGGAAAGCAACGTCTCTAAACCACCGCCCATTAATATGCATACGAAGAAACGTGACGTAGCGCCTCGCGTCCTCAATAGAAAATCGATGCTACGAAATCTACGTTCAACCGCGATAATTTCGTCTGCAATCTCGAATGAACGCGTGTAACACTTCGGCACTCGTTGCATAATTTTTCCTTGCAACCCTTTGGCAAAGAAATCGCGATCGTCCGGATCTCTAACGTTCGAATATGACGAATCGTTTTATTACGAATTTTCTGCATCGATTTTCTCGCCACATTTTATTTCGCAGCTTTGGTGTTTCTCTAACTTTATATTCTCGTTTCTTTCCTAACAATTCTAATTACCATCGAAACCCTAACAGATCTCCAAGGTGTTCTAACGACGTTTTCCACGTTTATGCGCGTTTTCTCTCGTGACAGTTTGCTCCACTTCGGTACAACAACTTTTATTTGCATAGACGGATTATGCAAAGAACTTTCCATACAACAAACGCGTATCGCCGGAAGAAAAGCATCGAGAAAATGTTCTCTGCAACCGATCCTTGGTCGTGTTTAACGGAATCGACGGAACACTAACCATTTAACTACGACTTTCGTTGGGCATTATAATAAGTACGCGCAGAATAGTATTTGCCCGCAACGAAACGCATTGGATTTTCTCTGTCCTAGAAACCATCCTGATTAGAATAGTGACGTAACAAGCGCGTGTGCATCGCAAATGACCCATCAGATTATTTCTATTCTATTCCGCTGTCATCCGTGTCCGTGTGCATTTTCTCTCGCAACGAAAGTCTATTTTTATCAAATTCCCTTGCACGATTTCACCTGCCAGCGAAATTATCGTATACGAAAACTCTAAACGCCTTCTCCTCTATATAAATAACACTACTGTAATCCTTCGTCCTTTACTAATTCACACCTGAGTGGTCTATCTCTGCTACATGATCTTCGGGACTTTCTCTAACCCTAAGTAAATAAGTCGATCGAATGGTGGGCAGCAATGATCAATGTGAAATACCTATTTCGAAACCGTGGCTGATAGTAAAATCGAACGAAAAGATAAATGGTGCAAAATTATTCAACAAGCATCGCAATTGAATTGCCAACAAGGTACTTAATTTATCCAAAAAATAAGGCCATCGAATGGTCGAAACAACGACCATCAAACCCTAGACAAACATTCCTTTACAAAACATACAATACAGAATATACGATACCGCAAACAATTATTGCTCCAAACTTGATTTTTTAAATACCTCACTTAACTCTTTTAAGATAGTCGCACATAAGTTACTCTGAATATTTATGTACGTCGATCAAAACTGCAAAAGATTAACCCATTTCTCGTCCGTTAGTTCTATTTTGTCACCATGATTAATCCTTGTGTAGACAACCGGATACCCATTTCTATATTTCCTTTAATAATTTCTGTATGTTATTGACAAGTTATCGCAAACTCCAGATCTCTATTCGTTGGACGTTTTTACGTCAATTCACGTTTTGCGAAAAATTTGTATGCAAAATATTTTAAGTAACTAAGCTTCAAACGTATTGCCCATTTTGGTTACCCACACAAGGGTTAATGGGTTGCATCCTTCCCGTTCAAATGAATAAATTTCTATATATTCAGGATCCTTCGCTCAGGCCACAAAATGAAACACACATACGAATTTCCCTCATTCGGGTCACATCGCACCGAAAGGCCCCAATGCGTATAATTGAACCGAGTACCTGGTTAAGTAGAAGAAAACCTTCGAGCTGGTGGAAAGGGAATTTCGTTACACAGCCAAAGGTACACCACGGCGACCAATGCTATATTTTCATCAGCAGCCGTTCCACGGAGCCCCATTTTCGAGGGGTTCTTCCTCGCTATAAGGTGATTTTCTCGAACGTTAGACATATATGTACGTGTGTATACGCTATATGGACAAGGGGTTGCAATGCCTCGTGTGACGCAGCAGCGAACCGAAGGGTGGGGACCCTGGTGTGTATGTGCCCCCTCTCCCTAGCGTATATAATGTTCCTTCCTCTCCTAGCAATCCCTTCGCTCTCTACCCCGTCTACCACCCATCTGTCTCTCCCTGTCGCCCCTATTCTCCCCACCGATATTCACTCCCGTCGCCCCTCGGTGTATCCCGGCGACGTTGCCGGGTGTTACATAATAGCCATGCGCTGTTGCCATCTCTCCACGGGCGATACGCAACGTTGCCAACTCAAACCTGTGTACCATGTCTGTGCCTGGCCTTACCTTTGCCTGTTTGCCTGCCTTTTGCCTGCTCGCCTGTCTACCTACCAACCTACCTACCTACCTACCTACCCATCTATACCTATACAAGAGTCGTCTGGTTAAGCTCAGGCCAAACCCGTATTCAAGATCTTTGGACACAGGCTTGGACAGCTTGTAATTAAATGAGGCGTCGTAAAATCTCGCAGAATAAAGCGACAATGAATAACTTCTACCCATGATACGTTGCTTTAATACCGGGGCTACTTGGCATTAATAGCGGCCCTAAGTTCAAGGAATTTTATAATGGAAAGAAGAAGAGCAGCTGCTACAAGAGTGTTTAGGGTTTAGCTTGAATGACACTGAACTTGAGGCTGATATTGCGCGAACTTTTGCCATGGAATACGTTGTACGTATATATGTATGTGTGTATATACGTACGTTCCTTTAGTTGGGGTGTTTTGAGAGGTTTAGGGGTTCGTATTTTTTGGCGAGCTGCATAGTGCTTTCATTGGGTGGATATATACGTTTAGTTGCAATTTATTGGTCAACTTATTTATTTGCGCTGGCGAAAAGTCGATGCTGGGACGCGTGCTTTTAGTAAAGGGAGAGGTGTTGGCTATAGTTGACCGATCTATTATAGCTATTCCCTTTGTCCCTGAGAACTTGGGCCTTACCCCTTGCCCGGATGTCTTGGGCTGGTTCCGGATCTCAGATTACCAGGTCCCTCGAGGCGTTTCGAACGGAGCCTCGCTCTACTTACTCTATGCTTGAAAAATATCTGTGAAATATATGTGGTGAGAAAGATTCCTTTGTTCTTTCTTTATATATTAACCTCGTGGCTCCGTTACGCATTAATTTTGCACTCGATATGTTGCGCGAGTAACATAACTGTTTATATCTTTTAACCCTATTCATTCGCTTTATCGATAACGCGGAAGATGTGTTTAAAATTATCCAGAAATGCGTCGTGTATTTGGATGAATGAGTGGTCAAACTTCAACGTTGGTTATACATGTGTATCTACTCCGATTCTCTATTTTATATCGTATCTGTATGCCAGCGAATTTTAGCACAAGGAACAGATAAATAGAGGGGACCAATAGTACCAACTCGTTATGAATTCAATATTCCAGATTCTACATAAATGCTACATACGATCGCATAGGATACTTTTGCTGGTACGAGATTGATCATGATGAGAAACAATCAAATTCGTACCCCGTATGACCAATTTCTTAAGCACGATTGCCATCAACGGTACACAGAATCCAAGGTATCGATTATGTTAAGAAAAACAATTTGATAAAGCAAAAATAATAGATACAACGAGAAATAAAAGAGAATCCGATGTTTGCAGTAAGGACATAGCAACGTAAAGGATCTTGAGCATGTAACACGATACAATTATGTCGGTATGGGGCCCGTGAGGGGGGATTATTTTTGAATCCGAAAGGTAGGGCCTTGAAATCTACAAAAAGCGCACGTTCTGACTGGCCCCACGATAACGCAACGTTGCCAATTTTATCGCGATGCGCGGCTACCGGCAGCGTCGCTGCAAACCCTATCGATTCCAGATCTACAATTTCTCGTGAGCCCTCTGGGTCACTCGAGCATGTATCCATGGCATGCTACGCGGGTACAAAAACCATTGTCTGCCCCATTATCAAAAGTTACGGTGAAAATAAAAACTATTACCATACTCCTTTCGATTATTTATCTCGTGAGAATGCCTGTTATTTCGCGTTCGAACAGGAAGGTATCATTTTGAACTTCATAAAGCATTCTATTAATATCAAATAACGGAACAAAGAATTCTACATTCGGCGAGAGAAGGGTGAACAGAAGGGAAGAAAGTTCAGCGAGCAGGTGTTTCAGGTATATGGCAACTTTTCGGTGAGTTATAAGGGTTCAACGTCGTAAAAGATAAACACCAGTAAGCAAGAGGGGAAAGGAAATAAAAAAAAAACTAGGGAAGATGTACGACGAAAGTGCATTACGGTAAATCGCCAAATTTTAGGACAAAATGGTACGGAAGAGAATTGTTAACAATATTTCTTGTTCAATCTTATTTTTAGTAAGAGCTTTTTTTTAATCTAAAGGTTGCGTAATTTTGTAGCCGCTCCTGCGTTAGCATTTATAATTGCACAGAAATTATGAAGATTTGCTACAAATATTTTGTACCGTTATTTGTGAACGCTGCATACTTCAGAGAAAAATGAGGGCACTCGCGTTTAACAACTATTAAACAAGGTCAGTGAACGGTAGATGCGCTCCATTCGATTTTTTGCTACTGAACGACACGTGAACAGGGTAAAGTGATTTGACAAAGTTTGGAAATTCCGTTTTAAATAAAAAAAGAAAAAAATAGCTCGAAAATATCCTTATTATGAATATAGATTGCACGTCGACCAAATTATCAATTGACACGCGTACAAAATAAAATAGTTTATGTTTAAAAATATTTATATTGGTTTGACGAATCAGACAACTAGAGAGATTCTAATTTAATATCAGTCATTTAAACGATTAAATGTTTCTTTTAATGAAACGCTTATGCTCCATTGTATCTGTTTAATGGAACACGTAATAAGGAAATGCTTGATTGAAAATACAGGTGTTGTCAAGCTTTCTGTCGCGTGTACAATAATTTAACAACGGGGCACAGAATACTTATAAATATCGTGAAAGTAAAATAAACAAAAAAACGTTGCAGGTATGGAGCAATGCTTTTGGAACGAAGCATATGTCGTCCACCTCCTTCTTGAAGTCGGCATCTTAGTCGGTGAAAGTCAGTCGTGTGTTCTATATGGCCAAGAGCCCTTGGAGAACATATAGCGAATCGTGTGCAGATATTTCAGGTAGATACATGTATCGTATATCTATACATTATACAATGGATCTACTCTAATATTATGCGGACGCGTGCATAAATTTCATTATTCTAAACATAATATATTTATACACTTCTGTTATAAATTATTCCAAATGGTAATGAGTGCCGCATTATTCTGTCTCGAATCCTTACGATCACTGCCAGATTAACAATTGGATAAAAAAAAGAGGAAGTAGTATCTGAACGATCAAGGTAACGCATGAAATGATATAGAGTTTTCAAGTGCTATTATTATTATCGTTTAAATTCGCGACGGTAGAATTATGTTGCTTCTCAAAGTTTCAAGTGGATACAGAAACCTGTATCTTTACAAATCGAGCTATGCAAAAGACAGCTGGCAAGCAGAATTCGCCTAGAAATGTTACATACTCGAATTTCCATTCACATATTCATATTCAGAAGAACAAGTATACACTTTATAGGTTCAGACCTTTTACCATTCACTCACGAACCTACGTATCTTATGACAGGATAACAGAATACAGAACGTTAGAATATCGCGGATTTATGGTCGATTGTCACAAATCTTTACGATTTCTTTAAAGAACAGACAAACTTTTCCGACACTTCGAAATCCAAAAAACAAAAAATTCTGCAAGGATCATTTGAACGAAGAACGAACGAACGACCAACCAGTGTGCGAGTTCGCAGAACGATGATCGAGGCAAGTATACGGAGTGCTCCGTTTACCAAGCTGCCAACTCAGCCGCTTTGCTGTGCGAGAGGGCAAAAGATGCAACGTTGCCGGGTGGGCACACGCAAACGACCGGCGCGGTCGTGGCAACGCCGCGAAACGAGAGACACGCTGTGAGACACGAAGGAGAAGGCAAACGTAGTCGTTTCGGTTTGAAACGCAATGCCGGCCGCTTGCCAGATACCGTAACAGGGTCGACGGATGAAGAAATTTGGCGGTATCGGCTTCTTCGTGCAGGTGTTCTCACGAAGACCTCGATGTCTGAAACCCCGAAACTCTTTTGCGGCAAAACGTCACGGCTATTGGGGGAATTACATTGCGGTTAGGTTTGGTTAGCCCACAATGTCCTTAGCGTCAATGCCTACTTATCAACGCCCTATGTACGAATATTAAAGCGAATATTACCAAGAGAAGCGCCGGGTGTTTCGAATATTCTAGGGAAGAACAAAAACGATCGAAATTATCTTTCTAATCGAGACTACGGCATGGAAGCATATATTTATATGCACACGTGTACAAAGTTCAAGTAACTTGATAGAATTGTGACAGAAATGTTATTTAGAATACATATGTAGAATAAAAACAACATTCAGCGATTTTGCAATTATCACGAGCTGAAGTTCCCAATGCAATTATCCTTCCCATATTCTCGCAATGCGCCAAGAGAACCGTGTTGATTAATTAAGCGACCTTCGACCCGGTATGATCTTTTATTGCTCAGGCGATACCATTTGGAAAGTTCAATAATGGTACACACTACTCTTTACAATTATTCAAAAAATCAAATCATTCGAATTTATATCCGTTCCATTGAATCTGTAGTACACCGTTGGATCTCCGCGCATTACACGAATAAAATGTATATATGTATGTATTTCATTTAAGATGCATATACGCTTCCATCAAAGAAACAAGGAATTCGATTGGCGCTATGAGGAAGAAACACCTATGTAGGGAAGCGAGTTCCTGTGCACATAAAGGCCATGTAACTCGGATACATATTTATGACAGCTCGTATATCATCGTAGATGCACCAACACACGAAAATACGTGTGACTGGAGGTTATCCGGAGAGTCGAAGGTTTTCGGATGGGTGACGTCGAGTGGAACACGAGGACGAGGCGCAGAGGAAAGGTGGGTTCTGAGCAACGGGTGCAGGGGCGCGGTAGGGCAAGGGGTGGGGAGAGATGGGGTAGAGTGAGGCTGAAGAAGGGGAGGTGGTCGACCACGCGCGATCAATATAACAAAATACGCCGGCAACCCGACATACATACATGTACGCGTGCGCGCACACACGTAGAGATTTTCAAGTATTTTGTCAATATACCAACCTATGCATTCGCACACGTGTGTGCATCCACGTTCATATGTGGACGCACAGTTGCACGTTTAAAGTGTAAATATAATCTAAACGTGCCCACAATCACACAAGTTGCATAGATCTGTACAATATATGTATATGGATGTGGATAAATATATATACACACATAAAAGCAGCGCGTACTCTCATTTTTGTGTGACCGTAAATTGTAAACACGATGCGTGTGCATATTACTTGTGCACAGCTATATATGTATACGTATGCACACTTGATGGATACAGTTACATCTAGTGTGTAGTGTAGCGAGAGAACAGAGAAATTCAGAGTTACATCACATGTGCCCTGCGTGCGTACACGATGGAAATGAACGTTTCTGTAAGTGGGTAAAACGCAATGCACGAATATGATGCACATGCCGTACGCATAAGGAATATTACAGTGGGCGTGCGTTACGGAAAGCATCTTGGAAATTACAAACTTGGACCTCGAGCATGCTTTGTGCAATGAAATAACGTTTTTGAGCGTTATTTTACGTCAATATTGAAGTCTTCTTACGACGACTGAACGAGAACTCATCTTTAGGGTGATTATCACATACATGCAGAGAGTTACATACATCGAGAGAATAATTGTAGATATAGAAGCTTTATATTAGATCATTGAAACCTACTAGCATTATTTTGGAGAAATCGAGGAATAATATATTTTTGAACGACGCAGATTTGTTTTAAATAATTGAGTTTAGCAAGAGTGTGAAATTATTATACATTTTGTAATATTTTGATGTATTTTAACACGATCCGTGACACGTGGGTCGTATGCGCCCCACGCTGTCAAGACCAACATTTTTGTTTATGAGATATATGCGGTGTAATATTCATTAGATTGCAAAAATCATTATTATCAAGAAAAAGGTATGACGTTTAACATGTAGTACAGAAAGGGAACACATTTCTGTTTGAACAAATTATCGTCATAATTGCCGCACAATGTAAGAGAGTTACCGAAAATTGGTCTGGCACGGAACGTGTTAAATATGAAGTACTTGTTATAATATATAACAATATAACATAAGAAAACCATATATTTTATTTAAAACAAGCTGCTGCTAGTAATATTTTTCATTTCCTTTTGGTAGGATAAAGCAATGTAAAATTGAGTAAATTGAACGTAAGCATTATATTAGGCTGATGTATACAAAATTATACTGATTTCCAAAAATCATGCCTTGTATAAGTAATTCCAATATTCACTTTTTGCACGTATTGCCCATGTTTATAACAAGATCGCATTTTTTGTATGCATTGATATTCAGAAATATATATTTCTTAAATATCCTTAAATGGTCGTATTTTATTCCATTACATTCTGTCGCTACAGAGTTCGTATACCCAGTACCTTACATATCAGGTAGAAAACTGTAGTTTTAATGAAACTACGACTAAAATGAAATAATTCATCTTATTGACTAGAAAAAATTAAATCGTAAATATACTACTGCATTGCCTATTGTAAGTTTCAAGAATCGAGAGGTCAATAGCGTAACGACGCCAACCGCCATTTTAAGGACGAGCCTTTAAGACCATAATACACAGTAGCCGATCGTAAGAACGATGTTATTGTGCAAAACATATATAACTAGTTGGTATGAAAAAATCAGCACCATTGGCAATTCAAATATTCAAGGACGTGTGCACTTAGAAAAGAAAAATTAATAGTACATATAATGAATGCAGGAATATTGAAGACAGGAAATCCATTTCCCCTACGAAACGAATTTCCTTCTATTATCGAAAGTCAGACGACATTTCACCACGCCACCTAATCAATACGAGTTTAAATAATTTATAGTAGAAATTACGACTGTTTCCAGAGAACCTACGAACCTATACACTCATCCTTGACATTTCATTGAAACATTAACGAATATCCTCGTATATAGTGGAATAGTTGCAGCCTCCAAATGTGGAAAGAATTGTGCCGAACCGAAGAATACACGGGATTTTTGACGATTACGTAATTGCTTAGCAATGCATTTAGTAAGTAAATGCGTAAGAATATAATGAAAATGAATGGAAACTACAAACTGTATTCGAAGTAGTAGTTCTACAGTACAAAATACTATAGAATTGATGAAAAAGTAATATGCAACACATAGAGCCGTAAATTTCTAAATGATTTCTCAATAAAATCCAAGGAAAATACGGTTACTTGCGATAAAATAAGTGATACTGTATTCGACTCGTGATTTCGGGTATCCACAAATTGAGCGTCACTGCGCCACGTCACCGTTAGTTTTCACTTCTGTTTTCCTACTTCGATCTCTGCTCTTTAACAATTCTACCTGCATTTCAGGTACATTTCTATTTTATACATTACACAGCTTTGTCCTATATACACAAACGTGAACAGAAAGAAGTTAATAGAATAATCTTTACGAATCCATTAATCACTCACCAAAACATTGCAATTATTCCCAAATACCGGCCTCAATTCCAACGCGATTCATAAAAACTCTAGGAACGCTAGTTAATATTTAGGCCTACGTAGTTTCAAATAGTTATACGCGGTACAGAACTATAATGGAGTTCATACACTATCTACACTCAAACTAATTTGGCCCATCTTATAGTTTATTCTGATATTCGTAATACTAGATATCACCTAATAAATCACGTGGCTAGATACGAAACTAGAAACTCACTTCCATTATAAGCAGTTGTAATCTTGGCTTTTCCTTCAAACGCGACGAATTCCTTCGAAACCGCATATCGAAAAATAGATATTGTACAAGGAATACACAGCAACAATTGCAAAGTTATTTGAAATATGAATGAAATTACTTCGTGGCAAATATTCAGGTTTCGTTCGTTTTCTTTTCTTCGCGTCTCAAAGGCGTGCCCTGCTCGGAGATCCCCGGTTTGAGCGCCACTGTCGAACAATAACTTCGTGCCGCTGCGAGCTCTCAAAATGGCTGTCCTCAGCTATTATTACTTCGGGGAAAAAACAAATGACGGCGCGCTCACGCTACGAGGAGAGACAGAGCCAAGGCTCTCAGTATACGCACGCCTTGTACGTGTGTCATGTGAGGTGTGGGTGTGTAACACGCATGCAGGATCCACGATCTACGTTCGGAGTCAAAAACATCGCCGTACACCTTACGTGTTCCTTAGTTCCGGTTTTATCTAACCCGATAATGTTGCTTCTTTGTTGCGCGAAGACGTAAACAAAGTGTCAAACGTAATTGAAAAAAAATTCACTTAACATTCCTCTATGTATTTATTTACCGGTCACGAAATATCGTATATGGCGTTCGAAAGATTCCGATATGGTCAGAATCGACGCAAGGTAAAGCCTGGCAGACACCAGGAGGGCACGGCTATAGAATCATAAAATTCTTAACGAAATTATGGTTGACCATGAGCCAGACTGCGACAGCAATAAACATTGCCTAGTTCCTGACCTTAAATATGTGCAGAAGGAATTATTCGTTTCTTTTCAGCCCGTTTACCATTAGACTACAGGATACACTGGCAAATGGAGGAATATTTTCGATAGTACGGAGAGGTTCGTAAATCTTGCCGGAATTACGAGGTCTATCGTCCCTTTACGTTAACCTATACACAGGTATACATATACATAGATGCGGAGACGGTAAACGGAAAATAAGTGTTTAGTTTCGTGCACAATATAATATTTATAATATATGTATACCTACGAATGTGTGTCGTTCAGTGTGCTTGCATTTGGTCGAACTTTTCTATGCGCGTCCGTACAGTTACGTAAGACTTGCCCTTTGTTAGAAAGGCACAAAACGGAGTAAAGGGGGAAAAAACCCATCTACACTCACCGTTTGAAATGCTCTCGTATGCGATCCTCTCGGATGTTTTCCGGCAGATTTCCAACCCACAGGTGACGTGTCTCTCTAACCATTTTGCTCCGAACTCTTCATTTGGGATCGGATGTTGTGGTATCGTTTGGCGGCACTGTACAACGACACACAACTTCGCCCGACGCTAAAATCACGGCACACTCTCACCACACCACCGATATTCAATACCGCCAGCGGGTCGGCTATAGGAAGCCTACTTTTTTTATCCTTTTCTCGCCGGATTTCTTGGGATCGTTATATTCCCCCGTTTCGCAAGAAATCAATCGATCCCGTAATAAATATGATTCGAAACGACACAATCTTCGGTTACAAATCACAAGAAAGAAGAAACTCTTTCCTCGTAGCTACCGACACACACGCGCAAAAAGAAAAGAAGAAAACCGTTACGTGTATTCTAGAATACGAAGGGAAGGAGCTTCCTCCCACTTCGACACTCCCAATTTAATCACTGGCAACAAACAGATTATCACTAGTCACTAGCCGGAAGGTGGTGACCCCAAGCACGACGAGTGCTGTCGTCAGGGCAGCGCCGTGGAACGATCGGCCGACAGAAGAG
Organism: Nomada ferruginata; assembly: GCA_963583965.1. Classification (NCBI taxonomy): domain Eukaryota; kingdom Metazoa; phylum Arthropoda; class Insecta; order Hymenoptera; family Apidae; genus Nomada; species Nomada ferruginata. The sequence continues at coordinate 7,052,986 of OY757218.1, forward strand.
GGTGGCAACGGAGCTTTCGCGATCAAATTTTTGCGTCGCGCCGCACGCCGACGACCACGAAGAATAGGAGGATGAGCCTCGATAGTGAACACCACTGATGGCAACGGCTGCAAGGATCAGGACCGTCGCCGAACACCACATCGTACACCACTGAATACCGCGTATGAAGAAAGGCGGCTAATCACACGTCACACCAAGCACACCGGGCACAACGCGCTGGCGATACATCCCAACGCATATTTGCCAAGCATTAATCACACTCACGTCGATCTGCCCGCTTATTCTTTTTTCCCCGTTAACGCCTCCGGTTTTCTTCTACACAACCGTAGAGGCGACGCATACGCCTGTGAACTCTCCCGAAAACCCCACTTATTCAAAAAAAAAAAAAAAAAAAAAAAAACAATCGATCCGCGGTACGATAGAACCGTTGCTTTTTCTTCCTGTTAAATATTATATACCGCGTAACTCTCTTTTTTTTCTTGTTTTACCCGCGCACAAAACACACTATACTATTTCTGCTTTTCCTTTTTTTCCTATTTATCTTACTTCACTTGCAAAACGCGTAGTTGCTGCTTTCACATCACTATTATCATTATTATCACCGCTCGTAACCTCGTTGAAGGAATTTTACGTTGAATACATTTCTTTTACGTTAAAAGCGAGGCGCGACTTCCTACTACTACTTTTATCACGATCGAGTAACTTGCCGTTTCACGTAACGTACATTAATCGAGGAAATTAATGGTATATTCTACGACTCAATCGTTACAATTCACGCTTGTACATGTACGTTTTAAACGCACTCGCTTCGTTCACTTGGGCCATGTAACGCGGATGGAGCTGGCTTCGCTCCTTCTCACTGCACTACACTACTCGGAGTGACGTCACCGTGGCGGGAGCGTAGTATGGCTCGCTGGCTAGTATCGCTGTTGGCGCGATGGTGGGGAGAACCGTGTAGGGGAACGAAACGAGTCTACCTCGAAAAGCGGCGGCTTGCAATCGCGATCGTCGCCCGCCAGCCGGTGAAGTGTGCCTCTGGTGGGGGAAACTTTTCGTGCGTCCCAGGAGGGGAGAGAGTGGAGGGACTCGTTCGAATCGAAGCAAGGACAGGTAGGGAGAACTCGGGACTCCGGGAGAGAAGGGATAACGGGTCGAACGAGCTAACCCGAACCCCCGAGCCGCGCTCGTCCCTTTCAAGCAAAATTCTATCTCTCTCTCATCTCTACCACTTCTCCGACTCCTCTCATCTCTTCTCTTCTATCCCCCTCACAACCACTGCCATGTCCCACCCTCTACACCCTTAACGAATCGCCCCGCACTTCTACTATACTCCTATCCTCTTTTCTCCTCAACTCTTCCTACTCCATAATCTCTACATCCTCTTCCTCCGGCCTCATGCCTCCTCCGCCAACCCTTCTTGTACACCATCTTTGTTCTATACTCTCCCTCTCTTTCTATCCCGCTCTCTTCAGGGCCGGTGTAGGGACAGCCAATTACCCGGGGCATCGGTACTTTCTACCGAGAATAAAGACGGAAAATCGGATTATTACGAAAATAAAAGTACTGAACTTTGTGACGTGTTCTCTAATCAAGGAAGTAACGATGAAACGAACGCGTCGATTCGACCGCAAGTGCAAGTTATCGAAAAATTTACCAGGGTCAGCGTTTGTGTGTAAATACGTATCGTGGGATACGAAACATTTTGATATACGACGTCCAATTCGGTTTTGTTTTGATATTACGATATTTCTGTCTTGTAACAAAAATGGAATCTTTACAGAGAAATCTTGCAATTACGCGAATTAATATTGCTTTTGAATGCTTTTATTCTTTAAATTTATTCGTCGCTACTACCAATCAACGATAAGTCCTTACTAATTGGAACAGAAGCATAATCTATTAACCGCTAAGGAACTGCTACAAATAATAAAAATAATTGCTCTGTGTTTAATATATTTTTGAACATTTATATTCTGTGCTTTATATGCAAGCTAGTAATTCATTTTATCGAATTATGTGGATTGTACCTGGCTTAGTCACCATCATACTCAAACTTGCTGAGATAAACGAATAATAGCTTCTAGGGTGAGATGGGGTGCCGAAGAATATTCCGACGGACCTGTCCTCGCTCCATCTTGTTTCCGCTAAAATCGCGTCAAAGTCGTAGATTCATGGCGTCTATGTACTGCCTGCGACTTCACGAGGTCTACCGTTTGTCTACCTTCTACTTGTTGTATATTCTTTCAATGGTTCATAGTGATTTGCTCATACGGTATTAACCCTATTGGCGATAATACCAAACATCCGTTTGTTGGTAGAGTACGTCATCGAAGCTAGAGAAAGCGATTTCCGTTGTACTCGAATTGCTTCGCCCGAAAACGAAGGCAGTTTCATGATTGTTTTGTGTTGAGAACGTTTCGAACGAGAAACGCCTATTGCGTGTTCTGTGTCGGTGATTTATAAACGTCTGCTAACGAACAACGTCTATGTATAAAGATGTTTGTTTTATTGTATTTTCGATTCTACTGGGTGTTAAATAAATGAATATTTAAGTATGTTCGAGGTTTTCATGAATGGTTCCATAAATCCTAAAATATTATGTAACGCGTGCTTTGGAGTTCATTATATTCGTATAAGAAAATCTATATTAAAAGTTTAAGTGCCAAATTTTAGTGTCAAATATTTACAACATATTTAAGAACGAAGTGTCTTTATATGATACAGCAAGCTTTCAGCAGCAGTACTCGCACTATATTTGCAAAATGTAATATTATCGTGCAACTAGTGTAAGGCATGTCAACGAAAGAGGTTGCTTGCAAATTTAATATGACATACTATATGTTATCAACTTGACGTATGAAATGTATAATGACTGAATGTATAATGACTAAAGTATGAAATGTATAAATTCAAAATTATGAGCACGATCTAATTCCTGCAAAAGGTAATACCACGGACGAGAGATAGGAATACACAAATCGGCCAATGTATTTTTTCCCCTGAATTCCCGGGGAGCCGAGAATCCCATACCATTTCCGTGTCACTCGCAACGTTACCAACAGATTGCAGAAAACGATGTTAACGATTTTTATTGTAGACATTGAAATCAAATAGTTTAAAAAATATGTTTTTGCTCTTTACCGCAATGAAAGGCATTAACACGTCGCCTGCGGGACAGTAGAGGCAACAAAGGATATCAAAAGTTCCGCTCGATACATTTATCGATCCCGCAGTGACCGTATTAATAAAAAACAAACATTACAACAAGTGTTCTTATTTCAATTGTAGTATCAATGAAGGCAATAATGTTGAGAGTTATACTTTACATTGTTTTCTGGTAAATGACAATGAACTATGTACAGCTACTCACACAGGTATAACGTCAATACACTAATAACGTGTTCACAATGTGGAAAATAAGAGGAAAGGAATATTTTATAATGAATCATCTTTCATTAAAATCGTGATCGTGCAACCTGAAACAGTTCAAAGTTCATAAGAATTTGGTGATATTTATTAGGTATGATAGCGCGATTGTTCCTATCATTTCCTTTAAGACGTCTTAAATAATCTTTCCTATTACTTCAATTTATAATACTCCATTTTAATACTGAAAATACTTATGTATATGTATACTTGAATCAATATATCGATGAATCGATGCATTTGACAATCGAAAAAATTGTAATATATTTATTTATTGAATTAATAATTAGGAAAAAGTGGACAATTAAATAGCAAGCATGTTCGACGTGAATGTGTACTATTTCCTTTGAATCATATTACTTACATATTGCAATGTATGTCATTTGATGTACTTGATGTAATATTCTACCATATTGTCATCCCCTTTAACTTAATACTTCTGTAACAAACTTATTTATGAGAGTGGCAATTGTAAAAAATTGAAATATCCTGAATAATAATTATGAATTACGAATGGAAACATATTTTGGAATACTAAGATGAAAAACGTGTATTTATCTCGTTTTTAGCGTTTCAAAATAATAGTAATAATTCTGTCAAAAACATATGAATTTAATTTTATTACATTTTTTATTTAGCAGTATTTTATAACGAACACTCGATTTCGACAAAACGATTATAATAAAAGGGGGAGAGGCAAAGAAGAAGAATAAATTAGAGCATTAAACAAATTCAATAGCCAGAGGGACGTTCTACTATTAATTATCGCCCACTTGTTATAAGCACGATCGAAAACGGTAAGTATATTATCTCTTTTCTTCGCAACACTAATTGACTGCATTACATACTAGCAAAGTCAATCGGGTATGGTGTTTCATTATCTCTAATATAGTAATCCGTACGTATATTAAAAAACATAGGAAAACAAGAAATAGTAATTCACTCCAAACCATCATTTTTAATTCGCAACACTAACAACTGAGAAGTTGTAGTAGTCGTATCCAAGACTACCATGGTAGCAATCACCTGCAGCTTTAATAGCTGCCTTTGGTGACTCAGGAACCGATTTTGGATATTTCATTGTGGTCGCAACGCTACTTAAAAATTGCGATCATTTATCATCGCAACACTACACGAAAATGTAAGAAAAATATTCGCGATGGAAAAATATCGCAGCACTGTAAATACTAATTAAAAACTGTATAGAAAAGGAAGACGAAACTTATTATCGCAAAACTAAAAGCAAGTACATGTCACAAATATAATTTAATATAAAAGCAACTCTAACTCAAACCGCAATCTGTATTAATTCGCAACTCTAATTCAAACCACGATATACTTAATCGCACTTCTAAAAAAATGTCGCGACGTGGGTTCACCCGCAACTCTGGTTGCAATTGCAATTTGATTTTATTCGCAACTCTAATGCAACCCGTATTCAATTGTACGCACCGCAAATAAAAATTCCCGAATTCCATCCAAAGGATGCAGAGCCATTGGTAGTTGCCCTCTTCGGCTTTTCGCCTCTTCTTTCCTTCGAACGCAGTGCCCGCTGAAAGCCCGTCTGGGCTCGAGACTCTATTCGCAAACAAGCAAAAAATAAAATAAAAACCTAAACCGCGTAGCTAAATGGAACACACGTGGACGAGTCACGACTAACTATAACCGTAAAAATTGCGATTATGGAAAATCGTAAAGATTACGATTGAAACTGTAAGCGGTCTTCGCTTACACGTGCAGCCTCGAGCATAGTGTACATTGTACATAACACGTTCGTTTCGGAACCATTTTCGTTCGCGCCACAGCTTCACCGTCGACTTTTTAAATAAAATTTCCTGAAACAGGTTGAACACGCGAAATGTTACCTACCCGAGCAAACACTGTGTCAACCTGCCCGGCCCTACCCACTTATATCTATCAGGCACATCAGAAGGAATACTACCTATCCTACCTGGACCTATATTTAAAAAATGGCAAAACACACATCAACACACCTCGTTTCACGTATCTCAATCAAACACTCGGGCGCAAAAGCGTATAGTAGAGATACGTCCAGGGAAGCACCCGACACCCGAGCTTGCAATACAATCCTTCACACCCCAAGTGTAGGTACCAATTCTTGAAATCGGCTGACAAAGGCTAGTGACCATTGGGTAAATGTGCGTACATGTACTAATACGCAAATATGCATGACTTCCGTCTAATCTTTCGTGTAAAAGACAAGCAAGTATACTTGGTTCGTTCAGCACTCTATTCGTTGTCATATTTTTATAATCCGTTATAGTATTCAATACTTATTTGCAATTCGAAAGCATATTGCTATCCATGAAATCATAGTATCAGTATTCGAATAAATACGTTTATAGTATTTCATCAATTTCCCGAGCCCACGCAATTCCACAGCCTAATCATGTACAAGCAATATGGCAAATACGTCCGATATGGCAAATATCAACCGCCCAACATTGTTATAAGAAAAACAATATGATCATCGTGCCCACTGCCTTTCACTCACCCAGGTAGCACCTGGGCACGTGAGTGAGTTCTTGGCAATGAACGCGGAAGGGATTAAACCTGAAAGTCCTGATCTATAAAAACGATTAGTACTCGTACAATTGCAATAGCTAGTGGACTACATTATTTTCAATATCTTTAAAAGTGACTCGACTTTGTAATTTATGAAATATCAATAATGAATCGAAAATTACTGATAAACAATTTATTTATTCAAGAAAAGTGACTCTAATTGAAATTGAATTTACTCGAATAAGTAATCCAATCAAAAAATACATATAATGTGTCCAATGAAATAGCTGCACGAAAAATTGACAAGCTATTAAATAAACCTCAGGTGATTTCTTAAGCGAAGCAAATTGTTCCTGTGCATAAGATGTACGAAATTTCATACGCAAGCAACTCGACTATAGAATATGAAAATTAATATTAAATGCTGTCATTGACTATGCATATTCAACGCTGATTTTAATACGTATCGTTCTAATTTTCATTTTATTAATACTGGATTAGCATTATTCTCGTTATGAAACACTTGTAATTATTGCAGTAACGAAGTCGGAGGTTAGCCGACTTTTGCATTGCATAACAATAAAAATTCCAATTTATTATGAACATAATATGACATGAGCTCAGTATGCACATTTGTTCAATGTATTTATTACTAATATCTATATATATACTAATATATTTATATAATATAATATAAGAAGTATTGCAAATACTTCTGAATTCTTTTATATTAAAAAACGCGGAGGATAAGAAGGCAGATCTAGCCTCTACTAAGAAATAATACAGGAAAATAACGTTACTACTTAGGCGTGTAAACACCATACTTGCTGTCACTATGCTCGGAAAATTACTAAAAAGATACAACCTGTCACCCGTGCCGCTTCGGACCAATCGGCCTACGGCACGCTTGGGGACCAGATGAACCAAAAAGCATGCGACTCACCACCTCGTTGATTGTAGGAGCAGGGAAATGATTGTGGAAGACATCAGAAACATCACGGAGGCAGTTCAATTGAACCCAAGCAACGGGAAGTGTGCAGACTGTAATAACAATAGAACGCAAAAGATATTAAAATCGACTGTTGAATCTACATGATTGCATTCTTTATGGAGAGCTGAAAATGTTTGAAAAAATACTTACATTCCTCGCTCGTCAGTGGCACGCTGACTCTACTTCCAATGGCGACAATAAAAAAAAGATAAGAATAAAAAACTTATCTCTATTCAGACTCTACTTTCACGATTGAAGTAATTCCAAAGAAGCACCGCTGCTCTGGCAATAGTATTCATAACTTGTACGCGAAAAACACTGACTCTGCAATCGCGTGTAGTTAAAGTATAAAAGAAAAATTAGGCAGAGCCACTTGCTCTAAAAAAAATAGAAAACTGTGGAGCAAACACTGACTTTACCGACCTCATTGCGCGCGGTCGCAAACTTTTCTGAAAGAAGACGATTGGCAGAGGAGGCGAGGGTGTTTGTTTATATTACTATAAAATGATTGACACTATTCTTGTTTCATCTTGGTATTGGTAACACATCATGCAAAATCAATGTCTAAATACTCCTTGGTTGGAATGAACTATTACGTGTCAGTGTAGCTACGAAGTACTCTCTTCATTTTTTTGTGACAAAGAATAAGAAAGAAAAGAAAAGAAGTGCACGAAAGTCATGATAATTGTGATATAGTAAAGCAATAATTCAACTCGAGTTCTATAGCAAACGTGAGTATTCGATTTGTAAACGTATAGAGGCGCTTACGACGCAATTGTATATGATACAAGATTTATACGTGGTGCGAATAATAATTGAATCGAGATATATTACTAGTACTTGTACAATTCTACTTATTCCTAGAAGAAATTTAAGACATCCTTGCCTGCCAACCAGATCGTTCGATGCTTTGACATGGCTTGGCGCCATTATGCTACTGCGCATTCCCGCCTGTCAGCGACGCGTTCCCGCCAAAACTGACTCGATTCCCGAAGGAAGCGAAAGGCACGCCATGGAACAGAATCCAACTGAAATTAGAGATAAATGTATTAGGAATCACCAATATTATAATAATATTGCTGGAAACTGCAGAATATATTGCAAGATAATGGAATTCAAAGCAGAAATACGTACACGCATACGTAAAAGACGATAGATTTTTTTATTACTAGCGTTACAGTATGGATATTAGTCGAATAGTGGGATACAAATATATTTATTAGTAGTAATAGACACATCTGTGTAATAAAATGTTTGTAATGTTTGTTACACTGTAGAATAAGTAAACTATTCCCTTATTACCTATTTGCCTTAACTTTATTTAAATCACAATTCCTACCGTAGTGAGCGTTTGAATCGTTTTCTAGAATCTCTTGACACAGCCCAGACGAAATATAAGAATTCATCCATACATATATCTCGTCTGTGAAAATTGCTTCCCTATTTCCACCCATAGTATTCACATATATGTATTCACACGATTGCATGACTCCTGTCCCCAACACTATTTCAGTAAATAATAGTGCTTCAACTGATCACTGTACATGAACAGAGGACGCCCGAATCAGTGTCGGATTTCCGAGTCGGTATGGCAGTCACGTTGGGGCACGAAAGTCCATAAGCTCATTTGTCTATTCATATATTTCGTCAATTCCCTTATTTCTCTTAACTTTATTTAAATTAAAATACCTACCGTAGTGAGCGTCAAGATCGCTTTCTATAATCTATTGCTGACGTTGTGAGTGAAATGGAAATGGTAATGGGGCGTTAGAGCCCCTCAAAACCTGCTGTGCAACAATACCGTATCAACACAGACGAAATATTACAAGTATCGACCAAACAAAGTTGAATATTTTAGGTATATGAAAGTGTGTAATTGTTACCTTTTATTAATCGTTCTGTAACATAGCTCTGACGTCTAACCTTTTATGTGTGATCGAGGTTGTAAATGAATACATATGTAGTAATACAAAAATAAATATTGAATTTCTGATTTTTAATTTCGGATTACTATATATTGCATTACATATTTCAGTCGCGTATTTAGGATCGTATAATTTTGGTTCACATACATTTCAAAAATTGTGCCACTTTTTGATAAATAAGTTGCAATGGCTGATGATACTGGAGAACCATCTATTTTATCATCAGATCCAAACGAGCGGAAGTTGGCACGAAAACTTCGTATTCGAAAACGTATGGAAGCACGGGAAAAGTAAGGATTAATCATACTTTTTCTGTAAATCTTTCTCAATGAAAGAAAGGTTAGTTTTTGATATACCAACATCGAATTTTATCTAACCCAAACTGATACAAATGTATCCCAAATTTTAGAGATATGATATATAATATACCCTTCTAGCCCAACACTATGTGGTACCCTTTCGTTGAATTCACCCGTTATACAAATTCTTCGCCGGTCGCTGCAATGTTTTTATAGAAATAGTAGTAGCAGCAGATTCTTATTAAAAATCTCGGAAACTAAGGCCTAGGGGCGGTTATATTTATAGGAAAAAGTTGTTCAAAATGTGGATTTCTACAACATATTAAAAGGTCATCGAAATCTAAGATGGCGTCAGCTTTCTAAATCGTTACCCAAAATGGGAACCCCAATGCTTCATAACTGTTGAACGAATCGTTGCCGCCAATTTTCTTTCAAAGTCGAGAGCCCTCGAAACGACGACCTTGACAACATACATGAAGGTCAAGGTCAAATTTCGATGCTGACATATCAAATATGCCCCGGAAGAATTTTAAGAATCCTTCATATTTTTGTTTAATTTTCTTTTCCTTATAGGCAGATAAAGGCGCACGACGAACACATCGAGGAAGTAACTCCTATTGAACAGCAAATTCTTAACAGCCTAGAAACTTTAGAACAATTAATAGCCGAAGGAGATGAAGTGGTACACGCAAATAATCTATTCAAACAATTAGTATACTTAAGAAGGCGTTCTATTTAATACCCATTTATCTATATTACCATTTAAGAATATACTATAGACTCTTAGTGCATATGTTAATAAAGAAACATGATTAATTCTAAACATGTACTAAATAATAATAACGTTGTCGTAAATTATAACGAAGCAGCATTGTTCCAATGTGCTGCAAGAATGATTTCGTAACGTCATTATTCTCTAAAAATCGTGAGATTATTATTTATATTAGTAATATAGAATTGGCACGTTTACAGGTGGCTGGCGTCAGAGTGGCAAATGATGCGAAGGAAATGCAAAGGCGAAGGGAGATGCAACAGAAGAGGGTGCAAATATTGGAAGTACTCGCCGAGGAAGACAAGAAATGCATGGAGAAATACCACGAGATTACGAAAAAGTGGCCTGATATTCTCGCCTGCAGACACCCCGTGGATATTCACGATGACTTACAAGATCAAAATGCCAAGTGTCTCGAAATCCTAGAAAAAAAGGATGCCTTGATCGCGGAACTTAAGCAAGAGTTGGAGAGCGCCGATTTGATATACGCCGAAGACGTAAAGAAACAGAACGAAGATATCGATCTACTTATCGAGAGAATGGAAAATCAAGTCAGTTATGTTAAGAACTATTTCCATTGTTTATTAAAACGTATAATATAGCAATGTTTCTTGTTTTTAATAAGATGCGCCCGTTAAATTATTGTAGGATCGAAGTATAGCGATTCTTAATCCACAAATTAACTTTATTTAGTACTCTTTATTCGATATCTACGTTATTTCAAGGAGCAATATAAAGTAATTCCTGTCTACTATTGATACTGATAGTCGAATTTCATTATTTTTAGAACATGTAGTATTTTGAACGTTATTGCTAGATCAATGAATAAACAAAGTTTTTCGCTAAATTATCCTGAATGTAGGAAATAATTATTACGACAGTGTTTATAGTAAACAGATAATTATAGTATATTTGATTATCTACAAGTGTCTGTAAAGTTTCAAACATTTTTATAGATACGTACAATAGCTAAAGCATATCGCCATGAGGTGGAATTGGTTGAAAAAGTTATCGATAAGGAGCGCAAAATGCTTTTGGAAACTTCCATGGAGAAATGGAACGTGCTATATCAAAAACTTCACGATGATACATTTGAAGAGAGAGAGAAAAAGAAGGAAATAATGCGCGAGTACGAAGAGGAAATGAAAAAGGCGATGATGAACCATCAAGAAGAATTTAGGAAACAGAAGATCAGTTTTGAATTGGAGATACAAAACCTTCAGCAAGAAATGCAAAATATGAAAGCTTTTTGTATGATGAATGTCGAGAAGTTGGATTATAACTATGCAGTGTTGAAGCGACGAGAAGAAGAAAATATTATCGTGAAAAATCAGCAAAAAAGAAGAATTAACAAGTGCGTACCTGGGTTAAATTATTTATTGCGGCAATTTCACAATAATAAATAATTCAGTTCAAAATTACTATATCAATGTGAAAATTTAATGCAATTGTACTTTAGGCTTCAGGATGCAATCAACGATTTAAAAAAAACTTACGCAGACTTGGAGGAATCAACGCGATCGGAGATTCAAAAGCTCACGAATCAAATATTGAAGGCACATAAAGGTGTGATAGACATGGAACAAAAGTCCAACCATCTCGCGACCATCAACGATAAAAAATACATGCAAATTTGGGACATGAATATTAAAGCGGCAAACGAGTTAGTCGATAAGGTAAAGCGACAATGTGTAATTAATAAAGAACAGTTCTATTTGATGATTATACATATTGTAGATTTTAACGGCAGATAGAATCATACACGAGCAATTGTTAATAGTGGAATGGCAAGCACCGGAAGAGAAATTATTGAAGAAAGAAGATTTACCCTCCTACTGCCGGGCGATGTGTATCTTGAAAGAGGGTAACATTTATTTAAAACGTTACGATTGAATACAAGCAACGAGAGTTATTTATTTTCTTTTTGTTCGTGTTTTAAGAGAGAGACGACGCTAAGAAGAGGAGAATGATCAGTAAAACATATAAACCGTTGACTTCTTTGGAGAAAATTAATATAGAACGGCGTTTATTGAATCACGTTCTTAAACTTATTTCTGACCAGTGCGATTATCTTATCGAAGATATGCTGAAAAATTTGCTTTCCAACTATACAGAAGAGGATAAACTCTTGATTCGACTAGATAAAGTGTTCGAGGTGATTTTTCACGAACAAGTTTGATTGAACTGTTACTCTATTACCAGTTTACAAATGTAATTTAATTGGCAGGCACTAAAAATTACATCCGAGCAAGAACTTCAGTTGCTATTAAACTTCTTTTTACCGTACGCACACTGTGCCATTTGTGCGACTGAACTTGAAAAGACACCGAGTGTATGCGGACAGTCTGGTGAAGTTACAGAAAGTTCATCGTCCACGTATGTAAAAAAAATGTATTACTAAATAAAAAAAAAGGGAAGAAAATTAAAGATACAGCATTGAGTGAAAGCTAAATATTACAGGACTACGACACCTGATGTTTGTGGCAGTGTAGAACTTAATACGGAAGAGGCTAAGTTAGTGGCAGCTATAGGAGATGTAATTCGTTATGAAAACTTATGCGACGATGTACTGGAAGTGGAAACAATTAAAGATGAAAATGTATCAGAGTCTCCTTCGAATGAACTACTACCTGAAGACGAACTTGCGACAACTTGTGTAGCTCAAGGCATTGCCGAAGTTACCGATGGTCAAAATCTATATTCTATGCTATTATCCGATTTAATTACATTTTATTATACATTTTTTGTTTAACATCTTGACACTATTAAACCGTGATCATTGCTTTTATAACTTACGTTTATTTCATTTAATATAATAGCTATTTATTCGTCCTTAATTTTACAGAAAGTGGTGAATCAAAAAGATTGTTAGTGTGCGACAAAGGTCATTTATTGGTAATCAATACCGAATATGTTTCGAGTGCATTGCAAGAATTCGTAGAGAGATACGAATTCGTTCAGAGAGTAGTTTCGTCTGCTGGCACTAAGAAAGGAATGAAAGAAGTATTCACAGTGTCACGAAATATAACGGAGAAGGATATAACAGAATTTTGGAAACGATATCGCGATATTTTTTCGTCGGACAAAGAAAGATTGTGGGACAATTTGCTCGTTGGTCTTAAAAAGTATTACGAAGTATTAAAAAACAGACACGAATTAAATGTCGAGACTGAATCGTTGCGGAGGCAGAATGCAGATATGCGTCATTTATTAAGTAGACATACCGCAGAGGTAATATAACGAAAAAAAAAAAAATACAAAATATCTTTTTAACTATATTAATTACATGTATCTGAATTTCAGCTTAACGATACGGATTGGACTGAAAAGGAAGCAGAATTCGGACATATGTTTTAGGACCCTTAGAAATGAAAAATGATTACTTTCAACATTATATATATTTCCATGTATTTTTGTATGGACATATATACATTCATACAATATATCGATACCTTCTTGCACTATTTCGTCTAATATTACAGACATTGGGAATGAAAGGAAAACACGTATGTTTTATCTAGCATCGTACTCGTGCTTTGTACGTAATTCGCATTTGGGACATTTAAAATAATACTGATAGCTTTCTAAATTGAATCAATCGTTTCAATTAGGCATTGCACTATAAGGAAATAGTGCGAAGATGAAGATATATACCTTAACACACTTTGGATGGTCAAAGTGTTTTAGAGTCAAAGAATTATATGTGACATTGCGTTTATACCTACGTTATACATGTGTGTTAGCCGATAATCAAAAGTTTAAATATTAAATTGATTTTATCATTTAAAGCAAAACGATTCAAGAATTCACTTTAACTCCGTTGCTGAATTAATCATCTAAATAATTTATATATATTAAAATAGACACATTCAATTTGTTTAAATTATTTCTTTACGCTTGATACGCAAAACCACCCGATACAAAGTTATTTGACAACGACTGAACAAGGTTCTTGGGATTGACACCGGTCTTAGGTTTTTTCACGTAGGGGAAGAACCGTTTCTTTTTTTGACTTTTCGTTTGTTTCAATTTACTAGTATGTCTTTTTGACGTTATATGCTGTAACATAAAAATCTTCATTGTTAAATGACTAATAGCACTTAACTGTAGCTATTTTTGATGACAATAACATACCACATTATATTGCGCCGGGGAGTTGAAAATTTTGTTACACATATCACACGAGAGAGATGCACTCTTAGATCCTGAGTCATCCTGGACATTCACGGTGGTCGATCCCATCGAGCTGCCAACTTCTTCGCCAGCCCACCCACCTAAGCATCAATGTGCGATCAACACTATCTATGTATCACAGCCGCGCTGGCGGTCAAGTGTGATAATAAATCAGCTTGAACACTACATTCATGCCATAGGAAAAGCAACCATTGATATAAACGCTTTTAACAAAAGATTCAATTGTGAAATCTTTAATGATAGTGCATCTATGCACAAGTCTATACATTAAATAAATTATACCAATTAAAAATAAATATTCGTAAAAGCGGTATTTTTTCTACTGATTCATATGTGCAAACTTTTCACACGGATGATTTTCTGCCTCTATTCGTATTAAATAATTGGGAAAAATGTTAACAGCACACGAAATAAGTATATATGATATGCTGTAAGAATCGAACGATGGTGTTAACGATCGATTGTTCAACGGAGTAATGTAATCAATTTTTGAGGATAGAAGGACACTTAATACAATGTAAAGGGAAGCAATATATTCTATGAACAATATTAACTTTATTAATCACAATGCGAAATTAAGTGACTCCAATTCGAGTTGTTTCTTTATAGCAATATGTCCACGAACAAACCAATGATAAATAATAAATGTACAATTTTAGTTTGTTAGAAATAAATAAGTAAACAATACATAATAAATAATTATAAATAAATAATAAATAATAAACAATAAATGATGATGGATAAATTATAACAGATATGAATACATCGCCAAGCGTTTCAATAGCAATCGGTGAATTAAAGCTTTCAGACACCAGGCAGCTACATTCGCATTAGTTCATAAAAACAAGTGGAAAGCAAAAGTGAGCAACAATGTTAAGCATGCAAATGTAAACAAGAGTAAGCAATAAATTAGTACAACAACATTCTTTTCTATTATTTTATCCATACATATAGTGCGACTACATCTAAACCCATATGGTAGCGATTTTCGTACCATATAAGGTTTATTACCTCTCATTGCTTTCTTTTTGTGCCGACTCCCTAAAAAAAAAAGAATAGCGAATTCATTTAATATCGCATATACACGGGGAACGGAAACAAATCTCAGTTCGTGAAATACCATTCAAATGTGTTTGAAGTTGTTGTATCGAGTTTAGACACACATTACACACGTTGCATTTTAATCCATTCGTCTCTTCGTCTTTTGTAAATGGTACTTTCGTTTCTTCCAGAGATGCCATTATATTTTTGGACCTAATCTGTAAAAACAAAGATACATCCATACATATGTTTACAGTCTTCTTATACTTTTTATACCTCATACTTAATTTTATGTGTTTTTAATTTAGCTATTGCTGATCGCACAAACCTGTTTAGCATGTCTCGCTCCCTGTAAGTGTGTATCTAATACTGTTTGGCTGGTAAACGAAAGATCACAGTCGTCGCAGCGAACAAAGGGTCTCTTCGTAGGTAAATTTCCCATGATATTATCTACTACGGCTTTGGTTACGGGGTCATTGAGGCCAGAATTTATTACACTTTCCGACGATACAGCCATTGTTTAAACTAAAATTATAAAACACACCATTCGACGCATTCATCGATAAATATGTTGAAAGATTATTATACTCCGATACCAAAGTTTTGAACTGTAGCGAAATATTATATTACGATCGAAACAGTTGCAGCTTTTCTAAAGTAACATTAATTACTGTAATACGTTTCTGATGTATACAAATTTGAATTCGAAATAATATTGCTATTGATTTATAAAGTTTTATAAATCATATGTTTAATTGTATACGCTTTCGAATTGTACCTATTTACCGTGTGTATAGAACGAAACTTGATTCACCAATGTTTACTGTTCGTGTAGTAAACTTTGTACTTTTTCAATGAATTTCAAAATGTACTTAGCGGGCAGTGATGTTTATAAATGAAACGAGTTTATTTCAATAGTTCCGATACAACAAGTTTTCGTGTTGGTTGCCTGCTCCCTTTTAGGAACATTACGGTTAAGTATGTAGCAGTACAGTGTTACGTCTGATAGGCTCGAAGAGTTCCTAGAATGCCGTCACTCAAGGCGCGTTCAGTAATTGCATAGCGGGCTCCAATACTGCGCATAATTAATTGGGTAGGGATTTGAAATTGATTACTAGCAATACGTGTATTTATAAATACTGTTTGAGTAAGTTGAATTAATACGGCTACAGTGAAAGTGCAGGGAAAAGTATATGACAATGGTACCGTAAATTCGATTATTTATGCTTAAATACTTCGAAATCTGTCGTTTAATACCAATCTCAATTTCAATTCGGAAAATTTCTATTCTTAAGCATATTCAGCATTCGCTTTTAAATAAGTTACTTCTGCCATTTACAATCTATGTATATACGTATCTGTACGTCTATTCTCGTCGCTAAACGCGCGTTCAAAGTTTCTCGATGATGCATTTGACAGTCGCGAAAAAAAAAATATTCACAAAACTTGCAAATTTACGAAAGACGATACAAGCGATTTGAATTTATCGAAAGCTCATGTTTATACGCAATACTATGTAAATTGAATACCCACTGAGTCAGTGGGCAACGTGGTTCCTACTATAAGTTGTCCTATAAAGGGGGTAAAGTAATTCATATCGGGAATGTTTATCGTTAAATATGCATAAAATGGAA
The DNA here is from genome assembly GCA_963583965.1 of Nomada ferruginata. Lineage (NCBI taxonomy): Eukaryota > Metazoa > Arthropoda > Insecta > Hymenoptera > Apidae > Nomada > Nomada ferruginata. The sequence goes on from OY757218.1 coordinate 7,069,794, forward strand.
CAGGTGAATAAAGCTTTGCGAAAGATCGATCCAATCAGCGGTTTTCGAAGCGCGATGTCGGTCGCCGTGGTAGAGCGTAATATTCGCGGCCTAAGAAGGACAGCCAATTAGAAAAGTTGGCGAATATCGTCGGTCGGTACTTGGGCGCGTGTGTTTGTACGAGTGCATATAGGTGACGGTCGCGAAATATAGTAGCAGCCATCTTATATTTTGTGTCGGAGAAAAACAATTTGGCCGTAGAAATGTTTCGCGTTTGTCCGTGAAGCCGCTCGAGAACGGGAGGCATGCGCTCGATGAGGCGTGACGTTTTTCGACCCTAGCCCGGACCACTACATTAGCAAAGGTTCGTAAAATGCTGCTTTCTTCCACGGTAGAGCAAAAGCGACCCCCCTACTTGCGGAGCGCTTACGAAGAATCCGGTTTCGCAGTCAAAATATTCCGCTGTTTCTCCCGTCGGTTTTTTTTTTAAAAATAGAGCTGCCCGTGTTGCTCGCTGCTGGGTTACGTTCTGTTGACGACGGCATCGTGTCGTCTTCGTGTGCATCGCGTAAAAGTTATGCAATCAGCTGATCGTCCAGCTACCTTCTGTCACTTGTCAAAGATAAATGTCAAAGCGATTGGCCTAACCTGACACGCGTGTAGACGAGTCGCGTATGCACGATACCCGGGACTGCAAGGTGTATCTAATACATCGTAGGGAATTATTTACACCAGAACGATTGTCATAAATGGCGATTTATAGCGGTTCCCTGTCATGCAGGTGGATTGGTACGCAGGATATGAGCAGCTTGTCAAGCGCAACCTGACTCTGCTCCCCCATCAAGAAGCAGCGCAGCAGCAGGAGCTGCAATCGCAACAGCTGGCTCAGTCGCAACAGACTGATATAATGACGTCCATGTTCGAACAGCAAATCAAAAGCGAACCCATGGGGTTCTATTCTGTTGCGTCGAGCCGCTCAGATGGGTCCAATTCTATGGTTAATTTATCCGACGACCGTGAAGACCTTTCGCAACAAGAGGGCCACCTACAATCCCAGCAACAGACGACCATACAATTAAGCCAGCAGCAGGGTCAACAGCAACCTCAACAACAGAGTCAACAGCAAACGCAGCAGGTTCAACAGCAGCAGAGTCAGAGTGTGCAACAAGAAGTTCCAGGCCGTCAGTCGACGGGCCAACAAACTGTTAAAGAGGGTTCCCGGTCGAAACCGCAGCCCTGTAAGGTGTGCGGCAAGGTGCTATCCTCCGCCTCGTCGTATTATGTACATATGAAACTTCATTCGGGCAATAAACCATATCACTGTACGGTATGCGAAGCAAGTTTCTGTCGGAAACCATACTTGGAAGTGCACATGAGGACGCACACGGGAGAACGGCCTTTCCAGTGCGAGCTGTGCTTGAAAAGGTTTACTCAAAAGAGCAGTCTCAATACTCATAAGCGGGTGCATACAGGAGAGAGACCGTATGCCTGCGACATCTGCCAAAAACGTTTCGCAGTGAAGAGCTACGTGACGGCGCACCGTTGGAGCCACGTCGCCGAAAAGCCTTTGGTGTGCGACAGATGTTCCCTTACATTCACGTCCAAAAGTCAGTTCGCAATACACATCCGTACACATACTGCGAGTACTACGTACGAATGCAACATCTGTGGGCGTACATTTGTACGCGACAGTTATCTTATACGGCATCAAAATCGAGTACACCGTGATATGAATCAAAGCAGTACGAATCATAATCCACCTACGCCGCAGAGCACCGGAGGTGGCACACCAGGTACGGGCTTCGAAAGTCCCGTCTGTGATTTACGCTACAGCGAAGGCCCTTCGTCGTTGGACGGATTAGCGGGTACTAAAGGAGGCATCGCAGCCGAAATTGCAAGTTTAGCCAAGCAAAATAATCTTCAACTTCCTCTACCACTGTTACATCCGCAGACAACCAACTAGTGTTTAGATGGCAATGTGTCCGAGTCCCTATCGCAACACCAGTCACCGCAGCAAGTAGTATGTCCCACCTCGGCGTCTTCGCCATTCACACTTAATTCACCTGTGTCTCACGAGCACACCACACCGCAGAGTGTCTACCAAACGACAGGCTCTTCCAGTTCACTGGACAGCCTTAACTCCCAATTATACCCGCAAATGTCATCCCCCATAGATTCATCAGAGTTGCATCATCAAACGCATGAACTGCATCGCGGCATTCCTCCGCCAGGGCTTCACCCTGCGCTCTATCTATACGCTCAGTACTCAAATACGAGTTCGCCGATCTCGTACCCAGAATATATTCAACGCAACAATGAATAGTCAGTTTATGCCAGCAATATGCGATCTTTACCACGTGCAGAGGTACGAAATCGTTCCACACGAGCGAGCCAACGCGGACTCTTCGATCGCGTGTCATTTAATGGTGCTGGTTAAACAAAGTGCCTAAAAAGCATCCGTATTTTGGATCGTTACGGATGCTTGCTTAATCGTGGATAAACTATAACTAAAGAATTTTTACGCACCGATCTTATTTGGACTTTTTAAAATGGAAATGAGTGGATCAATTGTAAATTGATTACCGTTTTGCAACGCGTAACACTGATACTTCTCGGTCCATTTAATGGATACTACGTTGACGAGCGTATTTTAACGAGAATTAAATAACACCGTTCGAAGGGACGTGCCGTAAACAGAAATGGTAATCGACGTTTCCTCGAATGCCAAACTTTTCCCCGTGTTACCGTTCTGTCCGTGGTACATCGATGTTAGCATAAACTAACCCACTAACGTTTCTACACAAGTTTTCCAAGTTTCCGCACTTCTTGATTTACCTGTTTTTCAATCACATCTGCGAGTACATGCACACACACATATATATATTTATACATATATATCTATGTGTGTATATATATTATGCGCGAACCATTACACATACACATATTTATATTATATTTTTAAAGGAGTTTAGTCACTTGGATCTGTGATATAGATAGTAATTATTATCTACAACGTTTAAACTATTGGTTTACTATTTTGATGATATCAAAACGAGGAAAAAAAAGAAAAAGAAAGAAAAGGAAGCAATGTCACGGAGCGATGTAGCTAACAGAATTTAATGGACATTGGTCTCTACCGAAGGTGTTTGGTAGGCACCCTACTAATACTTTTACAAACAAACAAAAAAAAAACAGGAATATTACTATTATTAATGCTATTACTACTACTTCTACTATTATTACTACACTGCTAGTACTACTCCTCTTATTAATACTATCATCACTACCACCACCGACATTTTCCCAACTATATATTACTCTCGCTACTACTACTACTTCTACTACCGTTACTATTATTATTATTATTATCATTATCAGAAACACGCAAAACGTTACTTTCGTTTAGTAATATGCATAACGTGTGTATTGGTAGAAACTGTACCCCAGTCGTCATGGTTTCTCTTTAGCTATCAACCATCATTTTATTCACCCTTCCCCCTCTCCCTTCTCCTCCTCCTCCTCCTCCTCCTCCTTCTCCTTCTTCTTCTTCTTCTTCTTCTTCTTCTTCTTCTTCTTCTTCTTCTTCTTTTCTATCCTTTGCTTTCCCATTACGTTTTATCTTAATCCTTCCAACTAATTTTTCTACATACTTTTACCTGGTACGCGTCTAAACTGTAGAAACGTATCAAGTTTGTCGGTATTCTTTTATCATGTAGGACTACTGTACAGCTTTGAATCAGTTCCATAGGTGTACTTACTTTTCACATATCGAAGTGTATTGTACACAGAAGATACATATTGTACATACGTATACATATAAACATATACATATGGATGTATTATAAAACGACGAGAGGATGTGCAGATCGTAAGTTCTAGGTCTATCTACTAGATCTAAGTACTAGGACTGTAATAGCAAGGGCTGTTGACTTTTTTCTTTTTTTTTTTTTGGATTATTATTAGAGATTAGTTTTTAGCGGTTACGATTATTATTATCATTATTACTACTGTTATTATCACGGTTACTCTTTACTATTAACGCTCTGATTATTCATGATGATCACGATTATTGTTGATATTTTTATCGCCAACGCCGCGAAAGTTTAGACGCAGAAACGGGGGAACCATGACAACCGCGAGTCCAAAAGGAAAACCCGATAACGAGTGTTCATTTCCGTCGAAATTTTCGCGCACGGTTCCGTGCGACGGGAGACGTGTACGTACGTTTTTGACCATTAACACGAAAATAGATGATCGTACGCGCGCGCGCGTACAAGCGCCAAAATCATTTTCGAATCGGCAGTGGTGAAAAAAGAAAGGGAGGCCGCGCGCAATTTCAGGTGGATGATTGAAGCGTATTGAAATGTTGAAGCACGAAATCGGACAGGCCAACGGGAAATGGGAAACGAGTCGAATGGAAAGTGAAACGGGAGGGGAGCAAGGAGAACAAAAAATGTAATAAAAGGAGTTCTGAGGGAGAAGCAGAAAAGATTGCGAGAAAGAAACGGAAAAGGAGAGAAGAGTTAAACTTGTGCTGGCGTGCGTCGAACCTCCTTGTATAACGTGGGTCTGTCTCGACGATCTTTTTAGCCTTCGCGCTGAATAAAAGGAAGAACAATTCCCTGCGCCGCGTATGCCTGAGGCTTTTGATTCAAACGAGACGCGAAGTCACCGGGCAAGACTGATTTTACTCGAAAAGGATTGCGGGTACAGAAAGAACTAGAGAAAGGAAAATAAATGTTCTTTGTTTTCTTTTGCTTTATGTTTTTTTTCTCTTTCGTTTATTTTTAGTACACGTTGGCCGGCGTGCATGTATAATATATTTGTACTCGTATGAAAGGAGGTGAAGCAAAAAGGAAAAAAAGGAAGACAAAAAAAATAGGGAAATGAAAGGATAGAAGTGAAAAGCAAAATAAAAGCGTTTTCTCGTTTCTTCTATTGCTGGGAGAGTGGGGGAAAACGCTTCTGTGCGTTTCGGTTCGAGGAAACCTAGGTGCAATGGGGACGGGAAAATAGCGATGATCTTTATATGCTGGCTAGTCATTGTACAGCTCTATGAGATACTAATCGTACTACTGAAGCTGTGATTAATAAAGCCTCCGTGCATATGTTCGCGCAGCTCCTAATTATTATAGTGATACATATTTTGTAGCTTGTTACGATTGTAAGGTACAGTAGGTAGCTCATAGATATACCTAATGAAGAAAAACAACAAAGTTGCAGTTCCGAATTGATCGGTCGATGTTTCATTCCGATCTCTTTTTCTTTCTATCTTTCTTTCTCCTCTTTTCTTATTCCCATTCCTGTCTCCCACTTTGCTTTCCCTTCATATTTCTGTTATTGATCTCCTCTATTCTTTTTTCCGTTCGTTTTCTATTTCTTGCACCATTCCCCTTAACCTCCTGTGTTTTCTTCTTTTCTTTCCTTCGATTACGTGCGTTTTTCTATGGTGCTGGACGGATCAAAACTGTCCGTGAAAATATAAGGAATATTTTAAATGATGTGATAGAGATACGAGGGCTGCTCGTGTTTTTAAGTACTATTGTTGTTTTATTATTAGAAATAGTGGTATGTACAAGTTGGTTCGTTGACTTTTTTTTCCTCGATTATTATATGTAATTATTCTAGACTTTCGGCATGTATATTACAGTATTGCTTTGTTATTTCTCCTGGGGTATATTGGAAAAAAAGAACGCAGCACTTCTTCGTTTCGTAGATATATATTTACATATATAATTATTTGTACGTGCTTTCATTTGTTATGTAGGTTTAAGGAAAAATTGAATTTATTCGCGCAAAAGGCAGGTAGAATAATGAGTAAGAGATTAACATTTAATGACAATACGATATCTAATTTCAGAAGAATGACGTTTAAATAAAAAGCAAACATTTAACACAATAATATTTTACGATGGTATTCGATCATTGACGAAGTATGTAAGAGTATAAATCATTCTTTCGATGAAAATCTTTAAACATTATTACGAAATAAATATTTAATTTCAATCGATACGGCATTCGAGTTTATTTGATTCTCAGATATTTTGTTTTTTAGGTAGTTTAAAGACGAGCTTAAACATTTATAGTATAATACGACACTAAATGTCGCATTGATAATCTACATTCTGTTTCTTGCATACAGACGAGGAATGAATATTTGAAACGAGATTCAAAGTTGTCGTTTCAATATGAAATCGATATTTGTTTAAGTATTTTTAACCGTTACACAAACTTAAGAAGCGCCTTTTATTATTGAAGAAGATACAAATCGAACCGTTTTCAAATAATAATTTGTAGAAACACGGCACGTCAGGATCGTTGTCCAGCACCGAAACGCACAGAATTTCGCATATCTCTCTGATCAGTTTAACGATCTCATTCATTTCTATCGCAATTCTGTGAACGTACGTAATTCAAGAATTCAAAGTTTCGTTCGTGGCGTGTATATCAAAGATACGTGTATTTTTCGTAAGAAGAAGGGCAGAGGATAGGTCCTTTCTTCGAAAGAGCACACGTCGGACCAATATAAGAAAATTAGTACAGAAAACTAAAACGGAAAAAAAGAAAAGGAGAAAATCGATAGGGAATGGTAGCAAAGTCGAAAAGGGGTGAATGAGAAGAATAAAGCAGGGAAATGGTATGGATAGAAAGGAACGCGCGCAGACTAAAGCCAGATTAACGATTCAGTTAATAATTAACGAAAGAAGTACTCGACGATTTTTATATATCAGCCGGAAGTATGCGATCAGGTGCCGTTCATTGTTACCAAGGAAAATCGTTCTCTTCTTTTTTCTTTCGTTTCTTCATCTTCTCGTATCAGTGCGCTCTTTCCGCGTTTTTGGTTGTTAACGGGCGAGAAACACGCGATGGGAATGATAATCTCGCATTCAGCCAATGGGGGAAGGAAGTTGGGGTTGCCTCGCAGATACGTCTCTCACGAAATTCGAGTTTTTATAAATACATACTAGATGTGCAAATAAGTAATCTAAAAAGGACAAAATCGCAGGAGTTGATAATCGATAACAGAATAGGATGGATTATTCACTGGCGCACCTAATATTATATATAATATACGTAGCGAACGCGTATGGGAATCAAAACGAGAAGAACAAGGTAGAAAATAAGGGATACTGTATATTCTATATACAGATAGAGGCACGAGAAGTACCAATTCAAGGACTATACATACTGTACATACTTATGTAGTTGATCGACCACACGTAGCGGGCAGTTATTTCCTAATCGAACCTCTTCACCCGTCGGTTGAACAAGTTTCTTCGTCGTTCACGGAGCCAGCGTTCTCCGAGCTCCACCCGGTACGTAGGCTCATTTTCTTTCGTCAATGCAAAAATTCTCTACCCCTTGGCGTCGATCTCTTTCTCCCATTTTCTTTGACCCCGTCTTTCTCGCTTATCATTGCAGCGAATCGCCAAGTAATCTCAAATGCAAAGTATTACTATCTCGACCACGTCGTTTATAGTTTATAAATCTCGCCATTTACCTTCTCGTCGTTCCTCTGTTTCTTTCACATTTATTCTGTCGGAACTGAACACGACGTACAGAGTATTTGGACGATCGGTCGCTTTTCTGAAGGAAGAGGATAGAGACTGTTAAGGGGGGTCCTCGGACAATCTATGTTTATGGCGAATATTCTTAGTACGATCCGTGCCGCTCAATGTACGACATGTATAGACGAATTGGCAAAGTTTGACAAATTTTTCCTGCAGATTTCTCGTGGCTAAGGTTAATATTAATCTTAACGCGTCAGCGATAGAAACACAAGAGGGCATTTCTGTGGATTGTTCACTAGTGTCGGCGACGTGTGATTAATTGTTTTCAATTTGCCTTTGGTATTATTTAATAATAAATATGAAACGTTTGGGGACTTCTTTACGACCTCATTGTTCGTATCGCCACAAGGTGGAAACGGTTCCGGAAATTTTCGATTGTTGTCGCTCGCTCCTTTCCTTTGTCCATTTTTAGCGTTCCTTTATGTTTTTCTTTGATTCGTTTTTTTACTATACAGGAACTCATAGATTTATCGTTTTTTCTTCTGCTCCTTTCCTTTTCGTAGAAACGATAAACGATTTTAAATCGGGTTTCCGTGCGCCATTTCTTCTCGCGGCTATGCGCACCGCGTACGCTGGAAAATCGCGAATACGTCATTTGTATACGGGAATTACTCGAAACGAGATACAATTGTTGCTCGTACGTAGGAACGAGAGAGGAAAGCGGCGAAAGAAATATTATTGGACAACGTTAAATGGTGAAACGGCTTCGAGAATAACGATTAGTATTCCGTGCAATGTGATTGTTGTGTTATCGATCCACGATATTTTTTACATGACCGTTTGAAAGGAAAAGTGATTATTATTTATATATATATGTATCTATATATTATATCTATATGTCTATATTTACGTATATGTGGATTTCCCTTATACACATATATGCATATATTGTATGTATTTGTTGGATAAATATTTTTCTTTGTATGCGTTCGAACTTATGTTCGCGTTTGAAGGAACGAGTGTATTATATCTATATATACACGTTGACAGGATAATTAATTATTAATTATTATTATTTTGTGCTCGTCCATGTCAGTATTATGTTTCTCATTGGAAATCTGAGTACGTTGCGGATCACTCGTGTTTACTCAGCTGTTTTCGCAGACGATTCTTTTCGCAATTTATGCAACAATTACGACGTTTATAAATAAATTTGAACGATGAGATAAATTATGTTTAATTTTTTTTTCATGCATTCTCGATGACAGACAATTAGCTTCTCGAAGGAGATACGTTTAACATGTTGCTTGACGCGTTAATACACGATACATTGACGCAGGAAGGATAATTGCTGCGCGTTGCACTGCGCTCATTTAAATACGATTTGAATCCTTGAAATAAATTACAAAGTTTCCTCTAGGAAGAATGGAGCAATTCGTGCTGGAAGGAAAAGATAAATCGATTATTATCGATTCGTATCGTTGGTACTTTACGTTACGTTATTATTAGTTTATTGTTCGACTAATTGATTCCAGTATTCGTCTTGAATAATATCTAACTCTCCTTTAGCGTTTCTCGTTGGCTCTGATCAGTTTGCCGAATATTAGAAAATATCTGTACATACGTACAAATCGGCGTGCTTTAAACATAAATTCGGTGGACCGTGGAGACCAGCAAAGTTAATCACAGTTAACTCGAGACTAGAGCAGGTCCATGATAAATATTTGTATGAATTAATTCGTTCACTAATTCGAATTCCACTTGACACCCCACGATCGGTAAACACAAATAACGAATCGAAATGGAGCAGGCAAGAGAATAGAATGAAAGGACCACAATTAACGAATTTAGAAAAATCCCAGACTGTAACAGGCAGATGTCCTTTTGCACCATCGCCGTTCACTCCAGTTCTACTTCTCGAAGCAACACTCGCGATTTATAGTCGCAAGAATTCGCACCGCGAGAGAGCAAGAAGCCAAAGGTGTCGATCGGGTTTGGTTCAATTAGATCTAGCTTCGACTTTTTCGAGGATATCATACTACCAGAGAAACGAATGCACACGTCCGTGTATTATGTTGTCAAGCCAGGACAGTTACTTCTTTTTCACGACTGAACTCTCTTTTCTGGTATAAGAAAGTGGCAACTCGAAATGGGCGAAATTAATAACAAATTAAAGGCGGCGCGACACTACGAATAGCACTAAACATCTAAAATATAAGAAGGAAAGATATTGGTCGATAGAAAAGGTGTTGTCGCCTGTCCACTCGACGAAGTGGCGAGATAGAGCCGCGTCTCGAGTGGCAAAGGGTTAAAAAAAGATTTCAAAGTGTCGCTCGCGAATTGCCACTTCCTTTTCCCCTGCTTTTTACTGCTATTCGTCGTCGAGAAAGATTAACGCGATCCAGAATACGAATAGACTGAGAATTCCTCGCGAATAATACTCACAAGCTGCTTGGAGATCTCTTAAACCGCACTGTAAGTATAGTTGGCATCGATGATCGGTCGATTTCATCGAGATCCAGGTGGACGTAACCCCAGTCGTAATATGTACCTGGAGAAACCTTCGTTCATATCGCGTTACGATGTTACGTGGCACTGTCGGACGATAGGGGCGGCTATTCGATCTATCTTTTGAGGGTACACCATGAGCGATTCAGGCACGAAGCGAAGACCAGTTTCCGCGACCCATTGGTCCATTTTCGAATTGAATCATCCGCGATTCTTTTTCCTCGACAGAATTTCAAGTTGTCTCTCTATTCTATCTCTGCCAGAATGCTTGTCGACTATTCTACTTTTTTGCTGGGTCTCGTTTTACGACTTTCTGTTCTCCCAGTGTGCTGTTTCGCTGTTTGTTACTGTCAGTTAGGCAGTCATTATGTTTGGTTGTCAAATCACAATAATTGGTTGCGATTGTAATTTAGTATGTAATTTGCATTGATTTGTATTACGTCTAGTTGTGCTTAACGCGGCAGGTTATCAATGAAAAGTGCTATTAAAATAATTTAGTATGTACCTCAAAGAAGCGTGGAATGTTTATAATTGAAAGAGGATATCGAAAACGAAGTGGTATTGAATTGATTCCATAGAAATTCAATTTTTTATTTAGCAATGTATTAAACGGTCGTTTCTTTCCTTTTAAATTACTTTATTGCGAATCAAAATTAGCGAACGACAAAGTAATAGGTTTAATGTTTGCGTTATTAAACACGATTGTGAATTCCGTGAAAAGACTAGAAACTGTCCAAGGAGTATTATATCAAACTGGGTGAAATGCAATTGTGGACAATGATGCAAATCAGTATCTTTCAAAACAATCGATAGAGTTAGATTGCTTTGGTGACGAATCAGTCCAGTATCGTTAACCCAAGCGAAGTCCACGCCAAATTCACAAACACAAGGACGAAAGCCTGGAAAAGTGCGGCGATCATACATTTTTCCAGTTTGGTTTTTCGAATGGAACTACACAACGCGGGTCATAAAGAAGAATTACAATTACATGCCTCTGTAGAAACGAATTTTACTCGACTGAGACTAAAGTAGATGAAATTACATCTTCGTAACGAGTATGGATTTTACTAGTCACTTGGCTAAACAACAGTATTAAATTGAAGAAAAACCATCGTTCGAATTTCAAATGAATAGTTTCATGCGACACCGCTGTCGTCATCCATAATTTCATCGTTTACAATATAATTCAATTGATTCTAGTCTCGCCGAAGAAAATAATACAGATCTAAATACACGGAAAATGCATCATTTATCCTTCTATACATGCTCGGGCACTTGCAAACTACGTAAGACATATTCTTGAGTCGCAATAGGAACAACAACAAATGAAACTTGAATTCAAGCACAGAAATATCGCCCTCTTCGGAAAACAAAAGAAAAGAAAATCTTTCGTCTTCTTTCGATCGATTCAACGTGGACTTCGTGGTATCAGGCTCGAGTCACCCGCCGCTCCACTTTCAACCCTTTGGGTGGTTTATTGTTGCCGGTTGATCGGCCGTCGTACATTTGTGATACTCCGTTTCGCACAGCCCTGGCTAGGACGTTTAATACTCTCGCTCGTCTCCTGGTACGAGCAGCGCGTGCTGTAATTAAATCGCCTTTCGCGGATGGATAGGTTGAGAATGGACGGATAAGGGTTGAGGGGCGGATTAATCAGCGAAGACTGAGGGGGGAAAAGGTGGGATTATTCGGTGGACGGGGGCCACGCGGATCGAAGATGATGTACGAATTTAATAAAGAGCTAAATCAATCTCGATTCGTTATCGCTATCGACACTCGTTGTCGATGGGCGCAGACTTCAATAGAGGAGAGGACGTACAATATAATCATCGAAGGGAGATGCGCGAATAAACGGAGGCGGGTGTCGAAGGTGAAGGTATAAAGCAAAATGCAAAAAACAAGAAACCCAAAAAAAAAGAAAAAAAAAATGAAAATGACAAAACGATGCTCGCGTCGCATGACATTGCGCCTGTACCATTTTGCTTCTTTAGCAGAGTACAATGCCATTTATTTTTGTAATACGTTTACGTAGGATAGCGATTATTTTTATAGAGGTTTACCATGCTACCAGTAAGTCTTATAGAGGCCTGCGTAATAAAATAGTGTAGGATTTTTCATAGGGAATCGCGGATCCCGCGATGCACGAGGTGATGTCGTCCGGGATTCGACGAAACGATGAACAAAGGAAAAAGGGACAGACAGAGAACAAGGAAAAATACAGACACGCACTTCTAGTACTAGCTTTTGCTTTCGATTGTCGCACGTGTTCCACTGTATACCCATCTTTTGTAGCATCTGAGAAAGTATCGAACAGCAACCGGAACGACGCATGAAACAGTTAAAGCAAGCAATCCGTATTCTAACGTCGAACGGCGTCGTTTCTTTTTTTATCGAGTCGAACTTCGTTGCCTCGTTGCACGTTTTTGAGAACGGGATGGGGCGGGCGAGTGGGAATCACAGCAATAAAGAAAAGAGTAATCGTTTAAACGTTTCTCAGCGAGGATAAATCAACCGTGGCCGTTTTGACGATAATTCCTCGGGTTCTCGTGTCTTTACTTTCAGCCGCAATTGATAGAATCGATTATTATCGTCGAACCGGCGCAGCGTAGACAATAGTTACACGTAACACTTCTTCCGCCGATTTGCTTTTCGTTGACACACGTTCCGGATGAATTCCTGGGCGAGCTTCTTGACGCGTGCCGCGAGGATAGACTGTATTTTGAAAAGGAACAATGAACGAAAAAATATGCATATTCTGTGGAAAAAAATATAGTAGGTGTACATACGTATTGATAAATAATTTGTGTTAGGACTTCCCGATGTTATAATTGTGCTTTTGTTTCTTTTCCAACATCGGAGGCACTCGAGATTAAATATCAATTTTGTCTTACGATTCACTCGTGGTTTTCTTGGGGACACGTAGAAAGCTTGAGAATACGTTTTGTTTGTATTCAAATTCGAAAATTCAGTATCCATGCGCTGACTACGTTTATTTAGGAAACGATTGAAAATTGCCAAAGTATTTGCATGAATATTTTATGAAACACGTAACATATTCTATGCGTAACACGTCTGTTCCATAAAATTGAATCCCCGTGTGTCACAAAACTAAACGTATGAAATAAAATTATGAAGGAATAAATGGGCACTCCGTTTAAGCGACTCTCTAAACAATTCAGTATACAATGTTTCCCATGCCTCTTTTGAAAAAAGTCTCTACTTATTAGTTAATCGTTATTTACTCAATTTCTTACAATCTTACTACATTTTTGTCCACAGACCACGTACAAACGTTAGCTCGCGTTAAGAGGCTATTAGCGAGTAACCAGCACGACCTTCTAATCAAACAGCCACTAAAAGTAATATAGTACACACCTCGATGCCATTATAAATGTATAAATAAATAACACAAAACTGTCGTGCAGAACGGAATGCTACAGCTATGTGATACGTAATACCCGAAAACGATTGAAAGGAAGGGTGAATCTCCCCGTCGAGTAATGTTGCAAACGGTGTTTCGTTCAAAGTCCATATTCTTCTAAACGAAACCATAACGTTTCCAGCGTGGTTTGTCCTACGCTAATTTGGAGATCTCCGTTTCGAACGTCTTCCTCGATCATTGAAATTATTCCACGGTTTTCTGTTCGACTGGCCGATCTTCGATTCGATCCGCAGAACAGAATCGAGCTCGTTCAATTTCTCGCTACGATCTAGAAAAAAGTAAGAAAGAAAAGTACACGGACACTCGTGTATGTACAGTCGCGATAGCAACATAAATTCTAGAACGGTCTAAATCCGGGGTGCTAGGGCAAAAGCCAGGGAAAAAACAATTTGGGCATAACGAAAGACTACGTAGGGGGAGCGGATAAGGGGAAGAGAAGATCGATCGGCTCGTTAGGGCGTAAGTACAAGCGTAAGATTTTTTATTGCTAATATTTTTCCTCAGGTCGAGTCTTGAACGGTGCCTAAAAAAGCTTTGATTAAGGAGCAAACCAGAAGTATTGAAGCAAGTTCTGAATTGCGTGTCGAGGAAAGTTTTCTGAGAACAGAAAAGAGGGGGAAGGAGAGAAAATGCGGGGGTGTTTAAACGGGATTCTCGCGGTATATTCCTTACGCGTTATCCTAGTGGAAAGGAGATAGAGGGAGAGAGAGAGAGAGGGAGAGAGAAATCAAGATTGCACGATTCAAAGACAAGGAAAGGCAGAATTAAAGAGTGGAATGGAGGAAGCAAGAAATTATTAAGATGCAAATAAAAACGGATGATCGATTGATCGGAGGAACAAAAGATTCTGATACGATACGACGATAATGATAAGATATACCTATATACATACCGTCGGTGCGTAGAAAGTAACGTGTTATATAATATATATGAAATATATACACAAAACACGCGCGTGTGTATGTATGTACGTGTACGAATGGGTTTGGGCATATGGAAAGTCCGTGTGAATGGGTGCATGAAATGTTAAAACAAGAGGATTATCGTAGCGCTCCGTTTTACGGGAGACACGCGGAATGCGGCGAAAATTGTGCTGCAACCGGTTTTGCGGGGTAATTTTTCCGTGGAGAAATAGGTCGACTATCATGGAGCAAGCATTGTTTCATTTTCAGCCTGGTTTGCCAAGGAATAGACTTTGAGAATCATAAAATACGTGTGCGACTATGCAATTTTTCGGATTTACCTGCAAGAAAGTCGGGGGACATTGTTATTATTTCAGTTGGATAGAAATGAACAAATATATCTTTCTTTCGGGACCCTTTGTGAATATGTATGCATACAGATTTTACCATTCACTGTGTTCCACGGTTCGTGTATATTACTGTAAATTAACTTAAACGAAATGTGCGTTGAAGTGTCATGTATTTCCTGTATTCGCTGTATAATTCTGGGTCAATAAAGAAGCGAGGAATACATATTGAGGAAATGAAGAAAGTGGAAATAAAAGATTGCTTCCCGATACTGGATTATTTTATTCGATAATGAGATATATTATTGTTTATCCAATATAAAGGAGAATCAAAATCTGTTTTTCTTTATCGAACCGTTACTTACCAATAGCAGCACGTATTTTATGCTTAAAGATAATCTATATATATATAAAGATATCGCAGAATATTTTTTCGCAAGAGAAAAGATATTCCATTTCCAGTGGCAGCATTCGTTTCGTCGCACTCAGTTTAATCGAAGGGAATAATTTAAAGCTACAGATCTAATATAAAGGACAATGAACAAGTAGATAGGTCACGCCGATACATGTATGTACCTATAAAATCATAAGACGAGAGTACGCACTTTTGTAATAGTAGTTTTGAGAGAAACCGAAAAAGCGATAAATGATAGTGAATAATATATATATGGAGAAGAAAAGAGTTGACGCTTGATACACCATAGTTTTCACCAACATATCCTGGTTGAACACATCCTCTTTACGTACATACTGCATACCTAGCTCTTATTACGATAATACCACACTACACAAGAATAAGGGTATTTTATGGATAAAAAAAGAAATAAAACGACGATGACATTATTAGAATTATGATTATTATTGATTATTGCGGTTCTTGATTATTGTCGTACGATTAGGATTACGATTGTCGCGAAGTACAGGTACGTATAAGCGTAACGATGGTACAACTAAGGCAAGTATGTACTGTACATAGCTGTCACTTACCCTCTGCCCCACCATGCGACTATATAAATATATAAATATATAAATAAATCTATATATATATTATAAATACATAAAGCCATTATATAAAAGAAATATTAATCATTGTTGTACTAATGATTATTTTGAAATACTATTGTCTTTATTATTATTATTATTTTGTCGCAAATCACTGTAATTATTATTATTATTATTGCTACTTTATATAATTACCATGGTAAGAACATGTTAAAACCGCGTGTAATTTTATTTAGCGTAACGATATTATCATTGACGAAAGTAGATCCTCACTCTTAGCTAGGGCAAAATAGAAAAACTATATATATTCTAATTTTCTTCACGAATTTGGATTCTACCTCACTTCTACTATATTATTATCATTGAACGGCGGCGAAAAGTATGTAACAAAAAAAAAAGGAACAGACAAACAAAATCGAAACAAGAACGTTCTCCACATACATTTTTATCCTTCCTTACGTATAATACTTGCTAGACGCTCTGTACAAACACTTCCGAATCAGATCAGAGCGCTACCTAATTACTATCAGCGTTGTTATTAATTAGCTAGAGTTGTCGATACTGCAGCGACCTCAGCCTGTGATAGTTACAAAGGATATTATTTAAATTAAGAATCCGCAGTAATATGTGAAACGTAGTGTATCAATCGGCGATAGTCCGGACATGGATTGAACTATGCCTGTATCACGGTTGCGAATTAATTTTTATTAGGGAGGCCTGGGCTAGAGCTAATTGCAGCGAAACAATAGCATTAATTGAAAAAGAAGGAGAGAGGGGGAGAGAAATCAGTGGACCGACTGTTCGCGAAAGTTTGGGTACCATCGTCGATGTTAGTCAGAATTTTGCAAGTTTCAAATTTTTAATGAGCTTTATGCTGTTTAGTGCGATACGTGTTGTCACACGTTTTAACATGAAACTTTGCTTTTTTAGTGATACGCGGTGGAAAGTAAAGTAATGCACGGATCTGTTGCGTTCCCTCGACGAACTCGAAGGAACGAGTAACTATTAACGTATCGATGCTTCTTTTTCTCGATCCGTAGGTATATTATTTAAATACGCCGTACGTTTATCTATAACTGCATACGATAAGGGACGAGAGTAATCGAGGAGCACACGCGTAAAAAGGTAAAGAAAGAAAAACAGGAAGAAATAAGAAAGTGGGAAAAAATTGTAACGAGTGTCATCGACAGTGCTATAAATGAATAAATGTACACACGTGACAGATGCTGCGCGCTTGTGATTCTAAGGGTTTACGTTTTATTTGTTCTCCTTTTTAAACGAAAGAGAGAAAAAGAAAAACTAATTCGCTCGTTTCTTCGTTGCTTACGCATGCTGCGACATGTGAGACGCTCGAAACGAACGAGTTTCCATACGGTATGTTCCTTTATTAGGTGAAACACGCAAGGGTCATTTATAATTAGTTGTAATATAATCGCCTGTAGGATTTCATAATATTTGTTCATTACATATATGTGTATTTATTGAAATATACATATGTATGTATGGTATTATATTAACTGTATTGTGATGTTAACTTAAGCCATGAACGGAGACGTTGGAGAAGTTACTCGAGGTCGCTGTAGTAAATCCTGCCGCTGAGGTGACGGATCGCTTTCTCAGTTTTTTAGCTTGCTCGAGGAGCGCCAACAAATCAAGCGGACGTCGTCTATTCTCGATGAATAACAGAACAAAATGCAACAACGTAACCGCATAATTACCTTTGAATGGTGAAACGGCGACGATTGGAAACTGTACATTGTGATCGGCAGACAGGCTACGATGTAGTTTGTTCGTGATTGAATGAACAAACAGAAACACTTGTGTAATAAAGTAGATATCCATAAAAAAAAAAAAATGGAGAAGTTCTTTTGTATTTTCCCCCGTGACATTATTCTATTAATTAAGGGCGCCACGTGTTGAAGAAAAAAAATCTACGAGAAATATTACTTTATTTCGTAATAAAATTTACAATATAAAAGTTTCTTTCCCTTTCATTCCATTTCAACGTCAACGATAGCGTCTTCTACAACAACTTGCTCAGACGTCACAGGAGCTTGTACTATAGGTAAGGGATCGGGAGATCTGGTGTAAGTATTGCTTGTCGAGTGTTCCTTCAAATATTCACCGCCCTTCTCTTCGTATTCCTTTTTGCTGACTAAAAATTCCGGAAGGTTCCCGTTTAGGCCAAAGTCTCTTGCACCATACCATGCATCTATACTAGTATTCTTCGCGATATTTATTTGGAAATTGGAACCGAACGGTCTCATTTCGCGAAGCTCACGATTCAATCTCTCTAATAAACCAGGAAAGGTTGTCGGTCCACCGGTGAGGAATATATTTCCTGCGAGTCGCGACTGTTGTTCAGGTGGATAAAGCTTTAAAACGAATTCGATTGTCTCCGCAATGCCAGCCTCCATTGATCCGATCATGGATGGCTGGAACAATATCTCCGGAGCCCTTAAACGTTCTACTCCCACGTGTAATTGATGCGTTTCACCAGGAACCATAGGGATATTCGATCCAGCGCCATCGTATTCTGGATCATGGTGCCGTAACACGTCTTCCAGTTCTATAAGTTTTTCTTGTTCTACCTCCGAGTCTGAATCTCCACCTTCCTGCATGAAAATGCCACTTTAAACTGTGCAATCTTAAAGTGATTAATTTAAACGGAAACAAATGAAATCTTTGTACCAACCCTGTTTATGACTTTGTAAACATCCCAGTCCTCGTCTCTCATACCAAAATCGTCATCGCGTTTCTCCTTCCTCGCCAATTGACTTATTATACGCATTCTTTCCTGCGCTGCGGCTGTTCTGCGTTTTGCCATGTCCTGTCTACGTTGTCTCTTTGCCATTCGTCTTTCTAATATTTCTTGCCTATTGTGCATAGAAAAGTGTACTTTAATATCATTGCACGAACGACGGGCAAATTCTCGGTTACCTTTTCTTCCGAACGCCAGCGATCCATTCATCGAAATCTTGTTGATCCTTTGGTTGCAGGCTCGATTTGATCTTTGGTTTCTGCTCCTCCATTGCGATATTTTCTTCTTGAGAATTGGCCGCCACAATTTTCTGCCTTGTTCTTTCTACTTTCGCTTGGAGATTGTGGATCATCTTGATCAAGTCTGCTTCATTCGCGAGTGAATACGTCTTCAATGCCTGATCGAATTCGTCGGTTTCACCTTCGTCTAACAAGTCCTGCACGGCTAGTAATTGATTGAGTTGTTCTTCGTCTTCAGCCAACTATAAATCATAATGTTTCTAAATCATTTTCGTTCTTGAACAAATCAATTTGTACATTCGTCAAAAAGTGCCGACCCTTTCTTCTCTCTTCCTTGCATTGATTTCCATTAATCGTCTAGCTAACTCGCGTTTTCTTTCCTTTTGTTGCTCGACTGTTAAACCCGGGGCATTCGTAGGGGCAACATATGGTAATTGTACCCGTAGTACATTCGTGTCGTAATAATCTGGATCTGCCCATTTAGATATTTCTTCTTGATAATTTAATGCTATCATTGAATGTTCGTGTATTAATTCCTATTTAAAGTCAATGCAAAGGTAAGTCCCCAAACTTGTAATCATAGAAATAAGAAACAACAAGCCTCCTTACATACCTCAGCGCGACTAGGCGTTATAGCATTGACATGAACCGGATATTTCAGTTGCAGCAATCTGTGCATGTAAGATGTAATATGATATCCCCCGACATTAATTCTTCTCGAGTTTACAGGGTCTGCTTTACCGTCCAATATAGGCGTTATAAGCGTAGTATGATGACCGATACTAATTATTAAGCCATCTGGTGGACAATTGTTATGCTGATAAGAAAACAAACAATCCACACCATACGCTATAGCGGGCACGTTGTAGCATTCAAATAAAAGTTCTGCCATCACTGTAACCAATATCATTATTAAGTTTATATTCCAAAACCAACCTTGAATTGTTTGGTGGAAGATTACATGTAAATAGGCTCACGGTTTCTGGAATAATTGGGATTAAGGAATGCTTCTGTTACAATAACCGGATGATTTACTGCACCATCCGTGTCGATTCCCATGTGAGCGAAAGTGTAATCAAATATTTGTTCCTGCGCTTCAAAATGTGTCACTACATTTCGATCGAATTGCGTCTTTAATTGGAATCGCACAGCCTCGATGTTAGCTATATCATTTCCAACCTGTGGTTCGCCGTCCTTCTTGCCGCGCTCTTTTCTCGGTTTTGCAATAAGGTTCTTAAATATTAATTGAGGTTCTTTCTCAGTCGCCCATCCCACTCTACAATTGTACGATCCTAGAAAAAACAGAAATTATTCGACATTATTTTCGTTACATTTATTACATGCTGGATAAAATGAATATATTTTATTACTTGCCATTGTCAATTACAAGAGGTGTTGCATCGGTTTTAACCCTATCTGGATAAGCATGAATAATATCAGGTACTGCTTTTATATCTTTTAATTCGAGAACTTCCATATTACGCAACTAAATTATATATTTGTTTTAAATAATTCGTAAAGGATACTTGCATGCACTGGTGCTTTGCGGCAAGATGTAAACAACCGTGGAACTGCAGTATCGACAGAAACGAAATTGTAGTTACAAGATGGCGCGGAAATGCAGGGGAAAACGCGACGCGCGAGTTTTTAATTTATCAGATATGCGCGGTGAAATATTATTTAAATGTACTCTGCGTTCGCCGAGAGTTGGCGAGTGACAGCATATTGCGTTCTCACTCTGCTGCTACCATGTGCGTTGCTGTTATTGGCTACGGCCAGTGACAAAGAACGACGACGAACATATCGAGACAAAGTGAGATAGAATGATGAATTTAGAGCATTGGCGTAGCCTCCCCATCAAAGTGTACACTATGTATTAAGAAATTTCATGATTTCCTGAGGCTACGCCAATGCTTTGGAATCATTCTATTTCACTCTGTCCCGATATGAACCTTTGTCACCGTCTTCAGCCAATAGCAGCAAGTCACGTGATAGCAACCGAGTGAGAGCGTAAACTGTCACTCGCCAACTCTCGGCGAACGGACAGTACATCATTATTTTTGTAACTTTCATGTATACAGGGAATAATTAATTACATGTTATCTATTGATTACGTATTGCATTAAATATTGTATGTGTGCTTTAGTTATATTTAGTACAATTTTGTGTGACGTCGTGTGACGTTAGTTTTAATTAGGAGTAAGCCGTTTAAGGAGGAGTACTGCCATATCGACTGCAGTCGCCCTTAAGCTTCCCTTCAACTGAATGGAGCCACCCGGCACCTGGATCGGACAGCGGCTCGAGCGCCTGCAGATAGGCAACAGATGATCAACACCCCCTTTATAACACCATGCGGACGCTGGTGGACACGCATTCTCCCCTAAGGGGCTACATAGCGTTATCACATAGCGAACCAATAGCTATTTCACACACCTACGTGTGCCTAAAGTCATCGTTTTGTAATTAGAATATTATTTCATTAGTTTAATTATACTTAGATTAGATTAGAGTTATATTCATTAGTTTAATTATACTTAGATTAGATTAGAGTTATTTTCATTAGTTCAATTATACTTAGTTAGCTGTACGTTAGATAATAAGGAATTCTGTGATCATAGTTTAAAATATAAATACTTAATTAAACGTAATTCGACTCATTGTCAGTGAGCATTAATCTGAAACCACTCCGTTTCCCGCTCCACGGAAACCAACCAATCGGAGACGTCAACTGTTCAGGTGCAACAAGGCCGAGCCAATCTATAGGGGAACCCTGCACCAGGAAGTTGAGATCATCTGAAGGACCTGCGACCCTGTGTGTGACAATTATAAGATTGCGATCGCGTATCTATCCGTGGTGCCCGATCAGACGCGAACGTATGCGTCGCGTGGATCACAAGGTTGTAGAGAAATCGTCTCGCGTCGTGGTAAGAAGAACTCTGCTTAAATTCTGTAAAACCGCGCCGGGACGTAACAATATCGCTTTCTACAATCGGTCGATAACGATGTCAGTGACATGGAAATTGTACTGGGGCTCTAGAACCCCACAGCGACATAAAAATGTACGTGGCGCCATCTCGCGTTTGCGGCTTTTCGAGCAGCTTTCTGCACCTCCAAAACCAACTTTGTGGATTGCATCGTTAATGTAAACAATTGCGTTTTTCTCGACTTCCAGTGGGTATTTCTGAACCGGACCGGTCTCAAATTAAAGCTGAGAGCCTTAGCTTGCCGTGGCTTGTGGTTTAAAAGTTATAAACAGTTTAAAAATCGGTGAAAATGCGGCTCCTGGTCGCGCTAGATTAATGTTCGGATGTTCAAAATCAAGATAAAGGAACAATCTATTCCAATTTCCGGGCAAATCAGCCCCCGTGTACAGTTACTGCGTGATTCTGATAAAAATATTTAAATTGTTTGTTAAAAATAAACAACGCATGTCGGATTTATATATCGTAGAGGTCTATGTAGCAGAATCTTTTATCTTCATTTTAAGCATGTACAATTACTCTCAGTATTATATTTTTAATTTATTCTGCCTTGCACAACTTTGACTTATTAGTTATCATTAAATCGGATACAAATATTAAAAATAAAAGTGCTTTGCAATAATGGAGAATCCTTCCTTTGCAGCATTTATCCAAATGTCTTTGCATCATTTCTCTACCATTCGTCACCTCTAATCCTATTTTTATTTTTCTCAACAAACGTGCGCTTTCATTTTCGCAACAAATCGCAATGCATGCACCGACATGACTGACTTTACAATACAAATCGAACGTGAATCTAAATTGTTCTGCTTTCTCGGGCATTAGTCACGGGATACAGTTAAAAAGCGATCGTCTGATGAAAGAAGAAAGTGAAATGGTATTTTTATTCAAATCGTCGAGAGTTCACGATCTTTTCTTCTCGTTTCACAATCGCACGTACGCTTCACACGTAGCCGTTCTAACGTTTCACCGTGCAATTTTTCGATTGAGAAAAAACGCGTGTCGAATCCTTTACAAATAGATAGGTCGATCGATCCTCCCACTTTACTCATGAAAGACGGCGATTTGGAAGAAAGAAACGTATGGAAGCGAATATTAGAGAAATTTGTATTCCAATAAAATATGTAGAGCTTATCAGAAGAATTAAGGAAAGTATGTAATTGAAAATAATATTGGGAACAGAGAAATAAATTGTTGTAACAAAATTCGAAACATAAAATCGAGGAGCAGTTACAGAAATATTCGAGAAAATCGATGAAACTGTAAGAAAATGATGGAAATGAATATAATGTCGAAGATTAAACGTTGCCCGAGAGTATCGAGTAGCATACACGTATTCAAAGCACCCGGAAGAGAACGTGTGCACAGAAGTAACGATATTAACATTCACGGACACTTTCAAAGCGTTGCGCAAATATAATTTCCCAAACGAGTCGTTCTCGATTGATAAAGCAATGTAGTCATTTCTCACTCTTCACCTTATGGTAGCTGTTTAAAAATGATAAATGAATGGAGTTGAAATGTAACGCTGTTATTCATCATATCGGGAGGAGCGATCATATTTGGGTCATTGGCCTTAGAGCGTAGTTGCTTCACATGAAAACAGTTACACGTATCAGTATACTGTTAGTATTAATTTTATTCACTTCATGAATTACCATTAGCACTATCATCGGTACAGCGATACATTTTTTTGTGCCATAGGAAAATATAGAAAATTCATTGGTAGTTGCAAGAAATGTAATGCACGTACAATGTTTTATATTTCACACAAGAATGACTGGGTTTGGATGTATCGAGCAAGTGATCGGTGATCAATGAAATAGTTCATTTGCAATATAACATTTTTATTTCTCTTCGGTCATTGAAATTCTTCCGTTGCGTTTGACAATAATCAAATTTCCACGAATACTAATCAACAATTCTTCAGCCAAACATTAGGCAACGATACCCAATGGAACGCGGGCCGTATAAAAGTAATGGCGCAAAGCTATCACTTAAATCAGAACGAAAACGTATTCCAGAAATTCAATAACAAATTGAAAACGAGTACAGTACATTAATACTGCCAAACACGAGAATTTCACCTTCCCACTCTCTCGTTTTCCCGTCGTTAAAAGACCAAACTTCTCCACCTCCTATTACCCCTTTGGTCCCACGACCGCCAAGTCAACGCCAACCGGAACCAACCTAATCGAACCAATATCTCGAGCACTGATAATCGGCTTACCAGTTATCCAGGTGTCGCCAAAGATGGGTGGGGGTTTTCTTGTACCCGGAAGACGCCAGCAGACATGAATATCGGCTATCAATAACACCGGGCAGGGAAATAAGAAGAAACCGATTGGCGTAACGCGGGCAACAGAAAGCAACGGGCAGAAACGCGAGCGTTCAGTCGAGAAACGTATCGACACTCCTGTCAAAGAAATGCGGCGATAGGGAGAGTAAGCGAGAAAGGAGTTTCGGTGAAAGGGAGGGGGGTGGGTTAGGTTTGTGAAATGCAAGGAAGGATGCAGAGGTGGTGTGGCGAGCAGGCGAATCGGGACCAGTTTCAGGTCTGCACTCACGTCATACCCACGT
This sequence comes from Nomada ferruginata, assembly GCA_963583965.1. Classification (NCBI taxonomy): domain Eukaryota; kingdom Metazoa; phylum Arthropoda; class Insecta; order Hymenoptera; family Apidae; genus Nomada; species Nomada ferruginata. The sequence goes on from OY757218.1 coordinate 7,094,046, forward strand.
TGCTACGTGCTGTAGACGGATCGAAAAGGCGAGGAAGAACAAAGAAGAGGAAGAGGAAGAGGCACAGCATAGCGTGCTTTAGTCATCCGTGGTTTTTCTAGATAAAAGGGAAAGGATCATGTCGCTTCGAGTGTTTTTCATTTTGTTGGTCAGTGTGGTGACCTTGAGCAGGGCACAATTTCAATGTCCGGAAGCGAAGGGTTTCTTCGCGGACGCGGAACAGTGCGATCTTTATTACGTCTGCGTGGACGGCAAAGCGGAGGAGAAGCTGTGCAAGGATGGTCTTGTGTTCAGAGACGACAACCCTAAGAAGGAGCTCTGCGATATTCCTGCCAACGTCCCTTGCGGAGACAGAACCCTTCTACGTAAGTTATAGTCTGTACTGTTTCCGGTGGTATTCGTGGGCCGATTGATGTTCACTTCGTGGGTAGGGATTCGAAGTTCAAAGTTCGAGTACCCCTTTTGTTAATCACGATCGTGGTAAAAGTTCGGCCAGCAATTGCTTAATATTGAATTTAGTAACGCGTGGTAATTTAATATATCTTTGTACAACTACAGGGACATAATTAATAATGTTTTCTTCGTCTATAATGTATAACGCACACGCAAACGCTTTTGTAGGTCTATTGTGAGATTAAAAATTAATGTTAACGGCCCAGCAAATAAAAACAGAAACGTGAATCTAAAAAATAATACATAAAAATGTATCACGTTTCTTTCGCCGTTCGAAGAGCCTTTGAAATATGCGTATGCAATTTAATTATTTATATATTTCAACCAAGTGGAACCTTGCGTGTCACAAACGATAAGCAGAAAGTCAGGGAAATCCGACGGTGTCATAAATATTCAGAGAAACATAATTTCTGAACGAATTCTCTCGCGATATTTTGCGCGTCGTATTTCCACAGAACTAACGTATCGGTGTGCAATTGAAGTTAATCGTGAAATGATTGCGCCGTACTCGGAACTTCCAGAAGCGAAGTTATGGGAAACCAATGGTGAAAGTTACGTGTACCGATTGCGTGTCCAAGAGTATTCTGGTCGCATTGTGCTCCATTTTCGAGAAATTTCGGGCAGAGAAACGGATCGAAACGAATTAAAGACTTCTATCGATTTCTTTTTTAGTTCGCGGACAATTCTCCTTGCTGCTCGACTAAATGTTTCTGGTCTGAAAATGAAATTCAGGTTTCGTTTGACGGCGGGGCCCGCCTTCAGGTCTGCGAATTCAAATGCACGTTAAGAGAACGACGATTAGATCAGGGCTGCAGTGTTGTGAGAGACGAGATAAATTAGGATGAACCGGTTCCTTGGCGAATTCTTGTTCAAATACGCTCTCAGTCTCGCTTTTAATCTCTGTCCACTCTTTTATTTCATTCTTCGTCATGCAGGCGTTTCTCGGCGGGCGAGTGAATCTGCATGCTAATCTTTCTACCATTTCTGCTACCCAGGAATTCCAGTGAAGGGATATAAATTTGTGGTATTTTTTTTATACCATTTTAGCGATTGCGAGAAAACAGCTGCGGCAGAGGGATAAAAATATTGAATTCCTCGCTTCTCGCGAAAATAACCTGCTCAATGCACGAGACAGAAATAATATTTTGTTAAATAAAACCATTAAAATGATTCTTAAATATCTTTACTTGAAATGAAAAAGTAAAAAACATATCAATCGCGACGATAATAAACGAAGCCACGCTTTAACAGTAATCAATCGGCCCACCAGTGTACAAAAATATTGTTTCACCAAGCCCAGTTCGCGACGAAAATGAAATCATTCAACAGCTGAATCACTTAAGCGTTTCCAACATTCATTATTCAGAGGAGCCACAGCCGAGCAAAGGATGTCCACGTGCAAACGGTTATTTCAAGCACGAAGATCCAACCGCCTGCGATCGTTTCGTGAACTGTATCGACGGTGTGGCCCAAACATTGCCCTGCCCACCCGGGCTGATCTACGAGGACAAAATGTCCAGCTGTGTCTGGGCGGCGGACGCCAGCAGACTGTGCGAGAACGTGAGAAGGGATGTTCTCGATGATGGTTTCGTTTGCCCCGACGGCGACGTGCCCGGGCCACTAGGCAGAATTTTACCTCACCCCACGTACCCTCATCCGGAGGACTGTGCCAAGTTTTACATTTGCAAGAATGGCGTGGTGCCGCAGAAAGGACAGTGCGAACCTGGTACCGTTTATAGCGAGGACAGCTTTAGATGTACCGACCCGGAGAACGTGCCCGGATGGTAAGAACATTGTATATGATTTTAGCGAGAAGCAATTGTTAGTTCAGTGTAATAATAACGGAAATATTATTTCACTGCGTTAGTTGCTTTGACGTGGTTTTACAGACATTGGTATTAGTCAAATTGAGTATCAGTTAGAGATTATGCACTCGAAGGATAAGATGCAATTTTTAATGTATTCATATTTTCTTGTTACAGCGAGGACTATTACAAGAACAAGAACTGAATGAAGACATGGTGCCAGTTACTTAGCGATACATCTGTAACGCTTAATTTTTTACATTTAGGAACAATAAATCCGTGACTTACGTAAATGCGTGGCCTTTGGATACACCTTCCACGATAATAATACCTTTCTCCTTATATAAACGGATATTACGCCCAGAAATTGATGGTGACGTGCATGCCGGCAACTTTGTTGTGGTTTGATGCGGCGATACGATCAGCAATAATTAACGAACTTATAATGGCGCATATGATTTTTCCTATCTCATTTACGGAATAGAATATTGGTATAGTAATATTAAATTCTTATAAACAATTTCTACCACCGTAGAAATGTTTCCTTTGTTCTTCTTCGGTATATAGTAATAAAACATTGCTCAAGATACAAGAGTTTTCTTAAGATATTTTTTCGATTTGATTATAGAGGAACAAACTGCCGGTCGTAGGATAATTATAGTTCTGCCCTTTAATCTCTGAAAATTGAACTTGTTTGAATACAATAAGCGGCGCACAATGGTTCCTCAGTCTGGCCGACAATTTCACTTAAGTCGCCTGATTGCAACCTTTCACTTTACGTAATTTACGATGCGCTCGATGGAATGCATTTCTTACGACGCTATCAGACGATTTACATTTCTATCGATCTTGGTTCTCCATTGAAAAATTGCGAGAGTTCTTCTCCCCGTTCCACGCCTAACGACTATTTCCAATAACTCATTTACAACTGTCAACTACGTACAAAATTATTTTCCGTTTCACGATCGATACGTTATATATTTATTCTGCCTAACCACTACGACCACGAGTTACCCTTTCTTATTTTATATTTTCCAAATATTTTATATAAAAAGTTTCACGCGACTTTCGGTTGCTCCATTATCTCTACATAAATTAAATTACAACACCTACACGTACGCCGTGAACGCGAACGAAAAAAGAATGGGATAACTTACTTTTTACGACTGAATTCATATCTGGATCAGAAATAACATACATAGAAACGTTCCGCGCAGGAATTGTGTACCAAAAGCAAAAAAATATCCCGATTCTCCAGAGTACCGTTTCATTTTCCAGACACAGGTATACGGAGAGCTCAATTAGTTATCCATCAGAGACATGACCGTGACGTATTGCGTTTCGTTAATCTGACCGGTTCACCGACAATGTTGATCGTGAGCAGCGGGATCGCGTGCGGTATTCGTCGGCTTTCACTATCCATGCCAGGAGATCTGGTTCCCCCTTCGAATGCCAGTGCTCCAGGTAGCAATGACTGTTATGTAAGACCGCTTGAGGCCTTCAGGAGGCAATCGTACTTCGTATATGCGTCTGACAAATTTATTCGTGTGGATATGCGCACCTTCTTTGCCGCAAGCAATTTTAATTTACGCCTCGTCTAACGATAATGCGTTTCGAAGCGATCTTGGAAGATTGAATTAATCGTGGCACGAACTGTGTGTGTATTGTGAGTAAAAGATTTTTTCGTGCTAAATGGAGAAGGTTTTTTCAAATTCGAAGAGGATTTGGTACAGCACCAAACCTAACCAAACCTAACCAAACCTATTGTTCCAATAAAAATTGATGCTTTGTATATGTATATTATAATAAATAAGTCCTGCACACGCATTTAAATAACAAACCGTTTATCCTTCGGCGCGAATCATTTTCAACAGATCTGCAAGCTTTAAATGAATATGTACTGGTTAAACTGCCTTGTCCGACGAAATCAGAACCGCATTGCCGATTAATTAAATAAATAATTACAGCTTGGACAATTCTATTCATCCATGCGTTCGATTTACTCCTCGTTACAAACGAGGAAATGTTTGATCCGCGATATGAAGTATCGTTTACCAGTTTTGCTTATAATCGAGATGTTCATCCGCAATTTTTATGTTAAGCAGGTTTCAACGTTTACCTGATTATCGTGCCCTATGATGGAAGAAGTATTTTTTCTCATTGCATTACGTAATCGAATCCTTGGTGGTTTCACAAATTATTATAGGCTGCGTGTTTTTTTAATTTTCCAAAATGTCAGCACGTTCCGCGTTCAACTACTCTGGTTGTTCTTTCACGTTATGCAATTGCAACATTTTTACAGAATTGCTACATTTAGCAACATTAAAGTAACACGTTATTACTGCGCACGTTTAGACGCACTCCAGGGAAAAGAAAGGAATAAAAATAATTGTATTTGGTGAGAAATCTGTTATTATTTATTCATTTGCTTGTAATTTTCGCCAACCGGCTACAAAATGCCCTTTCTTGGCTTATACATTTTTTTTTGTTGCCCGCTTATATATCTTTTTATCATTTAACATTTAACACTTACTTTTTAACTTATAGCTTGACTAACTATAGTTCCTATTCCTAATCTTTGGCTTGCACTCTCTTCACATTCACTCTCAACTCCAACCTTACGTCCATTCACTCATTTTAGCTAATCTCACTCCTATTTATTTTTAAGTATTTGCACTCTTCTTTTTCTTTTTTTATGTCCCTCGGCTGGTGAGAAATCTGTCAAAACGAAATAAATTGATGTCAATATTTTAATCCTATGCGAAGCTAAAATTTATAACTTTACATCTTATGTTTTTGTATTTAGCATCTTCGAATATCTCGTTTCTGCGTAATTCTGTTCGAGACACGACGGTTGACAAGGCTTACGTATTCACCTCAGAGTACCTGCTGCTTGTGGGAACTTCTGTTTTCCTCTTTACTTCCTTCAAACGTGAGAAATAAAAATCAATTGTGCTGAATTTATTCGAATGTAATATCTCTCTTTTTGTGCACCGCATGAAACGCTAGACTATGTAAATTTATTTAATTAAAATTATTATGTCAACTCTAATACTTTCTAAATATAATAGAAAAAACAGACTGTCATTATATAATAACACTAATACAAGAATTTTAAAAACTTTGCGTCGGACGGCATCTATACTTTTTAATCAGTTTCTTCTATTCATTTCCAAACGGAACATCTAAATTGATAAATCTGTTGATAAAACCAAACCAACTTTTACCAACAGTTGAGCCCACCAAATGATATTACGGGTGTCTAATTTTAAATACATATTTCGAGAGATCAAAGATCGAAACAACTTTCACTTCATCAATCCAACACTAGGACCTTACGACCCATTTATTTTTTTCAATATTTCTCTCCTACATTCTTTATAATAACATCAGGGAAATATTACCCCGGTCAAGATTAAATATAATAATTGCGATCGATATTCATTGTCAAATATACCATAATGACATATCCTCGAACCAAAATACCAAACAACGACAATAAACATTTATTCTCTTGAGATCAAATAAACATCAAAAACAACAATCTAAACCCCGACCACAACTATTATACTTTTACCCTCTCCTCCCTCTCTCCAAAGAACTCAGACGCCCCTTCCCCGCCAGCTGCCCTTTTCTTCTTCGACGTAAGAAAAAAAGTAATTCCCTCGTCGAATTTTCAGAGCGCAATTTCGCCGCAGCTGACAGCTCGGTTCAGCTCGGCTCGGCTCACCGAAGTCGCACGACCGCGCGATCGAAATCGAACCGGGGAACAATCGTTTCTGGTGGGGTAACGAGACGGCAAGTGTACCGAGCAAGTGAAGGGAGAAGCTGTCTGTCCCGAGGTCGATAAGTAAGTGTCAGTAGTCAGAGTCGACCCGAGTGAAGGATCAGACCGAGCGAGCACCATGATCCATCGTCGAAGGAGCATGACCTTATTGGCCCTGGCGGCTTTCCTGGTCTCCGGTAAGTGCTTCTTTCCTGTTCTTCTCTTTTCTTCCACCACCAATCGATCCGTCCGACCACATTCGCCGCGATCCCTCGAACCGCTGTCCGCGTGCATCGAAGGCACCTCACGCGATCGGGATGATCGATGCGATCCACGATCCGTTTCGCGTGGCGCATCGGCTCGCGCTCCTGGCTGCATGTGCACGTATCAGCATCTGTGGCCGGTTCTTTCCCCGCGTTACGACACACAGGTCGCACAATTTCCATAGCTTTCACCGTTGTCGCGGCGACCGCCTCCACTCGCCATATGGTTACGTCCACGCAACCTATGATATAATGGCGGAATTCGTCTAGCGCGTTTCAGCGCCTCGTCTTCGTCTCTGATCGTTCTGAGACGTGTCCGTCGAATCGATTCAGACGATCTGCCGGATTTATGTTAGCAGCGTGGGCGTTGATGGGGTGGGTCGCAGTGTTTCGTTTTTCGTTTGGCTAGCCGTTATCCGTGTTGCATTATACAGGCTGTCGTTGTAACTGCCGGTACAACCGGATATGGGTACTGATTCAACGTTAAAAAGTACGTCGAAAATATAGAATACATTTTTTTCACTTGAGACTTCGTTTTCGAAAAAATCCACTCGGTACACGTACCCTCGACCAAGTCTCGACTCAACGGATACCACTGTAGACCGTCCTTGTTCATGCTAGTGAACGTTCTTGATGTTTTCATACTATTTTAGATAAATCGAATAACGAGAGCATAAGATAAAGGCATTAAGATCCGCTGAGTTGAGACTTGGTCGAGGCTATATTTTCGACTTATTTTTTGAAGCAGAATCAACCCCTATCCGTTTGTGCCACCAGTTACATGGCACCCTGTGTACCATGTACTTTTTCCTGTCTGCGTGTATCTTCTTCGGAATAGGTTCTCTGCTTTGCTTATTTATAACGCCTGGAATTTTTATGCATGGTTTACACTGGCGTGGGTATTCGAGATGGTGCAAGAGGGGTTTGCGAGTTCAATTGGAGTTACTTGCCAGCGTTAATGTTTTATCGGCCTCGTGTTGCTTGACAGGTTGGTTTCGTTGTATTCTCGATATATGTAATCGTTACTTTCTGTTTCGTTTGACAGGGATAACGGAGAATTTGGAATCGTTCGATCTGTCCCGTTAATATATGCCGGTTTCTCTTTCTACCTTGAGCTGGACTATCTCTTGTCTGTACAGTAGTTCGTCGTCCTTAGTCTGTTTCCTTTCTATCGTAACTGTCAACGCGATTAGAAATCGCCTTGACAGAAATCGGTGTACGTTATGGAAAGTATTTTTTTTTTCTCATTAGTTTTTAACGGAAGGAAACTGTTGCGCGGAGAAGCAGACTTTCTTTTTGACAGTGTCTGAATACTATTCCCGCAGCGTGTACCGCTTTGTTGCTTCCAAGCTGTCTTGTTTCCTTTCGTCTGTGTGCTCCGTCGTGCATATCCGAATCGCGAGGCATTGTCTTTCCGGATGATTCTCTATTTTCGATTCAATATATGCATCAGCCGTAACCTTGAATTGCTTTATCGTTCAATGCCTCGAGGACGAACGATTTACTTGCGTACACTTTTTGTATTTCTAAAGAGTAATTCCTACATTTCGTTCGTCTCATAAATTCAAGCATGGCTCTCATTAAAATGTCAGCAATAAACAAATTTATCGATTATTTTAAAAACTGTTTTAATGATTTGCGTTGCCAGACCTTATTCATTTTTTTTGATGCAACAGGTACTAAAATCGTGTTAATAATTATTGTGACGAAAGATATTTTGATGTCCGTAAATTACATTAAACTATTGTTCCTCCCTTTTTACTTTTATAATATGCTGCTTTCTTAAATTTCCGGTACAATATCCTCAAAATAAATAAGAAACGAACACTGTTCGATTACTTGCAGACATTTTAAGGACACTTCACACCTGACCAAAAATATTGTCACAAATGTTATCGTGTTTCCCCCATATTCGACTTTTGTAAACAAGCCATTGCTAGTATATTATTACATTTGTTGTAATTTTAATAATTGCTAGTAATTATTATTACATTTGTCTTTTTCTGTGCAGCTGAAGCAGCCGCCCTCCTAGGCGCACCAGCCTGTCCCAACCCCCATGGAGTCCACGCGTACGCTCATCCCGAGACCTGCAATGCTTTCTTCCTATGCACGAATGGCACCCTGACCCTAGAGTATTGCGAGAACGGACTGCTTTTCGACGGTCACGGAGCTGTGCACAATCATTGCAACTATCACTGGGCTGTGCATTGCGGAGATCGCAAGGCTGACCGTAAGTATCGCGTTACATTACCGATAAACGTGGCAATGCTATAACAATATGCATATACGGCCCACTCGTGAAGGTTTGTCCCTCTATCTGGATCTAATAATACTCTATCGCCAATCGAGCACAGCGTTAAGTTGCGAAGGATCGAATTGTGAACGAAAACGTCGAGTTACAGCCAAGGTGAATTAAAAAGAATGCATGGGAACAATACAATATGAATTGTGTATTCTTTCCTGAATTATTGCGACATCGTGAATCGATGGTGATATTTAACAGCAAACGCGAGTTCAGGGACAAACGATGAAGATTGCGTAAGTTTCAATGTGGATTAAGAAATGGATCTCCGGGAATTTCTAGACTGTTTTGCTACGAAGTCCCGTGTTATTTAAGTTTTGTTGTCTCAATCCCTGGTATTTATGAGACCATGACTAGTAACAAACCATTTCGTGATACCAGCATTTATGGAAGTATAATTCTATAAATTTAATTATTGGAGTAAAGCAGTGATGAGCAAACTGCGGCCCGCGGGCCAAATTGGCACGGCTGGCACAGACCTGCGGCCCGCGAAAACATGTGACACGCGGGCCACGCGTGATTTAAACGTATACCCTTTTACACTATAAGATGTATTGTAGGTATATTAGTATGTGTATGTTAAAAAAACAGAAGAAAATTTTGCTATAAATCAAATAAGAAATGGCTAATTTGCGTCTTAAATTAAATTATTCGATTGCTATATTTGAGTATTTAATATTGCGGCCCGCGTAAAGTAGTAGATGTCAACTGTTGGCCCACTGCGAGCCAAAGCTTGCTCACCACTGGAGTAAAGCATATTTCAAGACTTTTCTTATTAGAGAATGAATAATGTCGTTGTTTACTAGGAAATGAAGCGTACAATTTAACACAACTGTTATTTTAATTAGTTCATTTCCTTATGTAGAATTATTAAACGATTTACGTGGTCTTGAGGTTCAACTTTAATAACATTAATTTATTACGAAAGCTTCCAAATTACTTTCGCAATTCAACCGAAGCGAACCATTTATTATTAGAGAAAAAAATACAAAAATATTGAAACTAACTTTTCCAATAACAATGATTACGTAACTGCAACTGAAGCAATATACATATAGGGCACAAAACATCTGTGGAGGAAAGTAAAAGTTGCGTGACGGAACAATTTTGGTAACGTTTATTACTCTTCAGTGGGTCACGTTAATGCCATTCATCATAAAGATCTGCCAGAAAACGAATTACCCCAGGCAGCATTGCAACATTCCCTTTTATGCATCCACTTTTAAGATTAGCACACGCTGAACAGCATTCTACATTAAATGCGCAAACAATTGCAAGTTCAAAGAATAGACAAATATTTTAAGCTACACAGATATTATACAACCGATTAATGATTTCAAGCTGAAAATTTGCAAACATATCGAAAATAGAACACACTGCCTGTGATATTAATTTATATAAAATATTGGGTTGGTGCAACATTAATTGCCATTTTTATTCGAATGCATAAATGTCGAATGACTGTTGTACGATCCACTTCTAGTTCCTGTGCAACCTTTTGAGATGTTTTTCGAGATGTTTTTCGAGGATCTGCTTCGACAATAGCCCTTGGCTCATCATTATTCATTGCAGAAGGACGTCAGCGGCTGTGCTCATCTTTGTGACGGAATTTTTTAAACCACTGCAGGGCACTGTTGAGTTCTAAGCTCCTTAATAGTGCCCTGGCCAAACGCGTTGTTAATATTAATATCTGGACTAGTATTATAAGATCGCACGAATTTGCTTTTTCTTCAGTTTCACTTTGACAGCAGACATCGTTTAATAACAAACAGTTAACACAAAGGACAGAACACAAATCGATATTCTATAAAGTTTAACACTTTTAATCGATGAACTCCTTCTATATGAATGGTATAAGATAGAACGTCACTTCTAAACAATGGTTGAAGTTTAGACCAGTGGTGAGCAAGCTTTGGTTCGCAGTGGGCCAGCAGTTGAAATCTACTACTTTACGCGGGCCGCAATATTAAATACTCAAATATATTAATCAGATAATTCAATTTAAGACGCAAATTAGCCGTTTCTTATTTGATTTGTAGCAAAATTCTCTTCTGTTTTTTTTTAACATATACATACTAATATACAATACGTCTTATTGTGTAAAAGCGTGTATGTTTACATATTTTTTTAGGACAATGGAGTTAACTAATTATTGAAATTTAATTAATGAAATAATATCCTTGATGTTGCTCGTATTGTCAATATTAGGTGTGATTTTTCAAAGTTTAGAATTCCTCGGAGATTCTTTCAACATCTATATTGATAAGCTTATGATATCTCATTATCAGTAAGTAAATATTAATAGTTATTTAGTTCCATTTCATTAAAAAACCACATGTACATACATGTTGCTGCATATGTTACTAATAAACAGTAAATCAAACTGAGAAAAAACGTTTCATTGTAAATCTATAAATGGAATTAGAATAACTAATTCAATATTTAAGTATTTAATATTGCGGCCCGCGTACAATATTTGGTTTTCACTTTTGGTAATCGCTGGTTTAGACTGATGAAAACCGCAATTATTTTTACACCAAGGCAATATCTCAAAGCAATAGTGTTCCTGCTGTGTGCAACGTTCATATTTATGGAAATGCAGAACTCTATCAGAAAAATGTTAGCAATTTCTATAGTAACGTGACGTGAAGCAATGCCATTGTTAAATTATTCAATCAAACCTCAAATTAGTAACCAATCCTAGCTAACAACCATTCAATTACACGATACGAATAGTTATACATACCTTTCAGTAACTCCAATCAGCACGCCTGGCTGCGAGTATCAATTCGGTTTGCATCCTGCCAGCGATACGTGCAGCACGACTTACATAAAATGCATCCACGGACACCCTGGGGAGGCGCACTGCGACGCGGGATTAGCTTACGACGAGAAGAGCCATAATTGCGTCTGGCCTGATCAGCTGTTGCCCTACTGCAATCCGGAGGAAATAGTGGGCTTTAAATGCCCGCACAAAGTTCCCTCTCACAGCGCCGCTGCTAAATTCTGGCCCTACCCAAGGTGAGCTTCGATGCTATTTATTTCTTAGCGTCCCGAGTGGTGTTTCATTTACATACGTCGCATAAATTCACGGGACTCGCGTGATGGACACTTATTCGCGTTTCTCGAATACGAACAATGGGCAATTTGCGAACACGTGGCACACAATGCGCATTCAATCTCATTGTCGGTATTGATGCGAAAAGAGGTGACTCTTTTTCGGCCTCCCATTGTCTTTTGGGCATAAGCAACTTAGCTACGATTATTATGCTCGATTTAGATTGAAGATTTGTCTCGTATTATCTGTCGGTCGTAGTTTGAGGTATCGCAAATTTCGAATAGTCGTTTGCACAATAATTTGCTAATTTTTTTATTAGAAATTCCAGCGACAGGTAAGTCGTCGGTATCTGAGAAAATAGTTCGTTCTAATTACTTGCTGCGGAGCAATGTTTATTTTAAATGTAGGATGATATTATACAGAAGTATCATCGTATATTTCATTTCGAATGGAAAGGTGAAACCCTTATATGCTTAAAAATAATGGCCGGGCAAAGTATATGCTCGCGAAGAGGTTGGGAGACATTTCTCTCTAAACGGCATTGCCGGAGGAAGATTCACCGGTTGGATAAATTACTGCCGCACGCTTCGTTCTTAAAAGGAGAAAGGAGACTGGAGTTCGTAAATATCTAGCGGCCCGAGTTTATCCGATACGCAAATTAAAAAACCGGTATACCTTTGGTTTTCAGGCAACGAACCGAGGGACGCACGCTGAGAGGCGACACGTGTTTTACGGTTATTCAGTTTTGCCGTCAGCCGTGTTAACAAACGTATTGTCTCCTTTTCTGTGGTTACAGCCACGATAAGAAACGAGCCGGTTGTTAATTTTAAGAACCGCGATAAATAAACGGCGCACGGAGGACAGTGGTAGTCAATATGTGATTGCTGTTCAATATTGCAAATTTATTTAAAGCACTATGTTTATTCGAAATATTATTTCTCCGTTAAATGACGTTTACGCGAAGTTTATATCTTTGACATGGACAAGTTTTTAAATCAAGTTTTTTAAATCAAGATTAATTTGAAAAATGGGTTGTTTTCCGTCAAAGACGTTGCTACTTTTGAACGAATGATTTTAATCATTAGAAAAGTCTAATATTTAAATCGACATTTGCATCAAGATCTACAAGACGTTTATTTTTTTTTAGATTTCCCGTACCTGGCGACTGCGGTAGATTGATCACCTGCGTCGATGGCTATCCGCGATTGCTTACCTGCGGAGACGATAAGCTTTTTGATTCTGTCAGCTTGAGCTGTTTGGATCCGGACGAGCTGCCTCACTGGTACGCTTGGAAACTTTCACCACTTTACTCCTGTCTATTTTTCATTTCACGCAGAAGCTGTACGAATTATATTCTCTTTCTTTCAGCGCCAATAACGTGTAAATTATATAGGAATGCCAATGATCACGAATCGAATGCGCAAGCCTCCAACGCTCCCTGAAGCAATACTCTCCCCTCGACGGATAATTCAATTGATTATTAGAAATATTATGGAGCAACATTGCCGAAGTTTACGCGGAATAGTATACTTCTGGGTGTTCAAATTATAACACTGGTGGATCGGTACATCTCTATAAAAAAATATCGTTATCGTTACAGATCGAAGAATTGATTTATATTTATGCTAAAATAAAACGCACCTTCAATTACATTATCTATTGTCCTATCTAATTGTCCGATCTATGTATTCTCATTTAGATAGATATTTCTTACTATTGTAGATAACTTTGTCTCTCTGCTTTCGCGAACTACGTAAAATCCAATGTCATTCACTGTATTTGAAAAAAAAGAAGAAGACGAATGTCAATTACCTAACAATAAACAGCGATGAATTTGTACAACGAGAAATTTCAATAAAATGTGGACACACATATAAAATATATACAACGTACACTTTATTTCAACGACACTACATTCGTACAAGTGTGAACGTTTTAGACGCTTATAATTAGGGCGAACGGGGAGGGGGTGGGAGGGTGTGAGGATGGCTAGAAGAGAATATGTACACTTCGACTATAAAAATGATACAAAAACGGATGGTGAGAGTTGCTTAATAATAATTAAGAGCGTACAACTAACACGTGGTTCCTTACGGTTTATCGATATCGTTTTAACTTAAAACTACGTGCACGAAGATTCGTCGACGGAGAATTGCGTCGACCGGAGAAAGAAAAGAGAACAGAATCGCGAGTGGATACAACTCATTGCCACTTCTGATCAGAAGCAACGCTTTACATTCTTCTTTTCTTTTGCAACGAAGCGGTGGATATACATAGAATAAAAAACAAGAAATGAATTTAACGACACCCTCTGCTCTCGACAGGTGTGTCCTACTGGTGATCGTCTCGCGTTACCTGGTCTTAATTGCGACCTGTGCTTCGTAAATTTAAACAAATTTCCAATGTAGCTCGTGGTAAACAATTCTCATTCGATCGGGGCTCTTAAACAGCGTCCTCGTTTGTGCAACGTGTGACATGTATCGACTAATATGTCTCAGTATGTTTTTCTCTTAGTACAGGCAGTGTCGAGATATTGTGAATAAATTTGAACGACTGTATACATCGACAGGCTGTTGCAAATTGTAACAAGGGTGATCACAAAATTGTGGATCCGGCAGAATTTCTATAATCCTTTCAAAGTGAATATGATAAAACTGAATGTTTTGTCTTCACTCGGCCGACTGGCTGTAGTGCACATAAAAATTGATTTCTGCGCTAATATCGAAACAAAGATTCTTCTCTTCGTTACCAAAGGACAGTATAGTAAGTTCAAAATTAGACGTGTAAACTTCCCTTTACAAGTACGAATAAGTCTTTAATTATTAATCACATAAATTTCATTCAACGTTACATATATTGCACGTTCGACAACATCGACTCATGCAGAATACAAAACATGCACTTTCCACCAGTCTAATCGAATCATCACTCATATACAGTTGCCTATAGCGATTACAGAAAAAAGTTTGAAAGTCAACCGACTCAAACGACTAATAAAAGGCAAAGTAGTAAAGACGAGGTAAACATAAACGGAATAGAACGAAGGATGCCTAAGTATTGCAGTCTTGGTTGGCTTAAGCTTCGATCAACCGATTCGCTTCAAGCTTGCAAATGTCGTTTCAGAAGCCAATGGATGGTACTAAAACCGACCCCTCTAAAATCTTTCACGGGTGCTCTAGGTTACACGTTGCACGCGTAGAAACGCGACTTAAGGTCGCACGATTTTGCCGAACGGGGGTTCCACGATTTAATTTCTCGGCCGAGCTCGAAGCTGAATCGGAAGTGCACCGGCTGGCAGCGGCGGTACACCCGGCGGAAGGTTCTCCTCTTCCGGTTCCTGTTCGTTTCGGCCATCTGGAAGATCACCCTCGAGATTTGGCGGCGTCGTCGGAACGTCGCAGTCCTCGGTGGGCGGCACCACGCATCTCAACGATCTTCGATCGAAGACCAGCATCGCTGGGCATCTCTGTAGCCGCGGATATCCGCCCTGACATTGCCAGTAACGGTTGCAGGACTTGCCCAAGGGAACGTTTCCGTTTGCGTCGTCGTTGCACAGAGCTGTTTGCGAGAATTAGTTACGTGTTACACGATATTTTGGTTTAAAGGTCGCTTGAGAATGGCGACGTTGGTAGTCGCCATGCTCTTACGATTATTTCCTCTCCGTGAGATTAGTTGGATAAAATGTAATATACTGTTGTCTTTAACAGTGTGAAAATTAGCGAGCGATAGCGTAGGTGTGTTTGCCGTTGAATGCGAAGTAAAGGGTGAAAGGAAATTGTGGTATTGTTTGTCTCTTTCATATGTCTGGCTATAGAGGGACAGTTTCACTTGCGATCTACTACTTGTAACGAGGGAAGTCCGGCAACTCGAAAAGTCAGAAGAATTTGTAACTTTGCACAAATGTAGTTCATATTATGCGAACAGCGGAGCAATTTTTGTTTCTTGCTAAAAAGCGGTTCTAAGGGTGAAAACACCCCACCAAAGAAACCTTGACTTTTCATACTATCGTGAATAATTAAGACACTGTTTAAGATACAGGAAAGAAAATTAGATTAAAAGTTGGATGGATCTTTGTCGTCTATAATACGGACGTGAGAAATTAATTTTCTTTAAGGGAAAAGAACTTGCCTTGTAAGTAGTAATTAAAGTGGTTTAGGGTTTTCAGTCTAGTTAGCCATTCATTTATAAGGAAAATTGCAGGGTGTTAAATATTACAACGTGCAAAGAAAAATTGATTTGAATGAATGCTGATTTTTTAAATAATTCAGCCATTTGAATGATTAAGTAGCCTGAACGACGTATTAATTTCAGAGATTAATTTGAATTGTTTTGACCGAGCTTCAGCGATGAATGAAACTTCTTGTCCGTTAACTTGTCCGGCTATCTTGGTCACAGTTGAGACAACGTGTGAGGCAGAGGAAGGCGCGACGAGATCTCACTTTGAATATTAATTAACGGCTCGCCTCTTTTTCCTCGAGGAGGCCACTGACATCGGCCGTAGTCTCCTCGGCGCAGAGACAGAAACGGGTATGGAACACGGCTTACCCACACGTGTGCGATCTCGAACATGGTCGCTTTCGAAAGTGAGAATGAACGTGAACGTCGCCTCGGGTTAATGCGGCGTGCTTTGCGAAAGAGGAGAGGCGACTGATGTCAAAGAAGCGGTGAAAACGCGACGTCGGGATTCCCGTGCAAATAAGCGAATTTAGGGCAAATTTTGCAACCTACGGCGTAATCCAAAATTCGATTTAAATGTCTCGAAAATTTGTCGGGGTAGTTAGTCTCACAATTGTATTGAAAAGTTTCAACTGTTTAGGCTGCAAGTCTTGTGAGAAAAAAGCAGACGCGTTAAGAGGAGGACATTGAGCAAATAATTATTTGTTTTGCATGTAAACTACTATATTGAAATTGAAATAGTGGCCATACTCGCTCGATGTATATTCTTTTTTCAATTGCATTAAACTAATTTATTTACTTACGGGTATACACCTATTAGTGATAGAGTAGTTACATAAGAAAGTAGGGAAAACAGGGTATTAGATAAAGTATTTAAGTATTCAAAGAGAGACAGCAAACGGTTACAACTTAACTTTACATAATGATATCTTAAGTGAAGCAGACGAGCAGTTAAATATGTTGGATGAGATATAGTCGGTGTTGGCTTGAGTAAGCATTTTGTTGTAAGGATTAAAGTAACCATGCAACCCTCGATGATGTTCGAGATGAAGTAATTCAATCTAATATTCTATTCAAAAAAACAAGGCATACCCACAAAGATTTAACAAAAAACAAATAAAGCAGGAGCTGTATGAACTAATAATTTTTCGAAACACTAATTATCATAGCAACGATATTATAACTCTAGTCGCTGTAACCAACGCGATTCAATATCTATCTGGATAACATACGATCCCTCTGTTCTTTCCTCGGGGACATGAGTCGAATAAAATGAACGATTGATATTTATGCCCAACAAAAGAAACCTTGGACAGCATGCAGGCAAATGAAGTTTCCCAACCACCATCATTAATCAATCTACTCACGATGCTTCTGACATCCTTCGACGTTCTCCGGCCAATCGCAGGATCTCGCTCTCTCGTTGTACAAAAGTCCACCGATGCAAAGCTGCTCCGTGGCCGTTCCGTTCCAGCATGTCCAATACCTGGTGCAGGATGTCTCGTGGCCGAAAATACCGTACAGCCAGTCGCAGTGATCAGCTGGAATCGGAGGGTTTGCTTGCCGTTTTCCGTCGCAGTAGTTCGCCCTCCACGGGTAATCGCAACCCTCGGTCACACCGCGATGTTTACCGGCAAAAACCAGACCGTTTGGACAGTCGAATAATTCTGGACGGCCGCTCACGCACTCCCAATAACGATCGCAGTATTCTATGTCCCCGACTACTCTGGACTTTGTTTGACACGGGTCTTCCTGCTGTTGTTTCTGGGCAAGCGAGGCTGTAACAAACAATAGTTGAATAGAATATTAGAATGAATGGAATATATAGAATATATAGGATATATAGACTATATGGAATATATGGAACACATGTAATGTATGGAATGTATGGAATATATAGAATGTATGGAATATATGGAATATATAGAATATATGTATAGAATATGTGGAATATATGGAGTATATAAAATATATAGACGATTTGAAATCGTGGATTTGTGAAAAATCATTGGATTTAGGTTTAGCTACACAAATAAATTGAGAAAGAGTATTATCTCAGTAATAGGCGATATTTACTATCATTACTTTAATTATTTTTATAAAAGATAAACAAATAAATATTTCTTTTAAGAGAAATTTGTTCCTTCGTATTGACAATTCTTGCGAAAGAATTATAAAATAATAATAATCATTATTATTATTCTATCATTATAAATATTTTGTAGACTTCAATCAGATGGTATAATCCTTTAATTAATATAGTTCTTCATTGTTTCGTTTCGCGATCACTAATTCTTGTTTATGAATAGCTTTATCTAATGAGCAGTCTGTTCCTACGGGAGAATGGAAATGATAATAAGTGACTAACGAGCGGCAACTACGAAGCGTTTTCAATCCATTATTGAGTTAGCGCTGTCGGCGATTAGTACTTCGTTTTGTTTCCCAAGCGGATAGGAAATTATGCGTAATTTTCATTGGGAAGGCCGAGCAGCTTTGAACTTAAATATCATGTTGCACGAGGGGGGTGTACTCTTGTTCTGTTCTCTGGATTCAGGAACGAGTTCCCGACGACCGTGAGGCATAGTAACACGATTTCTGGTCCAATCTTTCTTTCAGTGTGACTCATCGTTCTTTGATACAACAATCTCGCTGGACGCATCAGGATTTTTTTTAAATGTCATGCTGAATGCAAATGAGGGGGAAAAAATGTTGAGACACAAGGTTTTGTATCATTCGTAACTGAATTACGATTAATGTATCGTTTTGTTAGAATAGATTTTATATATTATTTCACATATGCACTGCAAATATTATTTATATTTTCCAAACACAATTGTCTCCGACTAAATTTCTAATAGATAAACAGTTATACTGTAATACTACTTTTCAATTGGCAGGATTAATATAATAGAATTGTTACATCACTTTCTATCGCGTCATGTGAATCTTCAAACCGAAGATAATGCAAGCTCAGTGCACGGTACGTATTGCAGAATGCAATCGTTCGTGTAGCACTTTCCCAGATGCCAAGTGGGGCTGGAATGGTATTAATATTCGCTGCGAGCGTTATGCGCAACCGTGTGAAAATTGCGAAACGATTAGAGCGAAGTATTCCTTAGTAACAAAAAAAAACATTGCTTAATTCGAACACGTCATTCCAGCATATATCATTACAAAAATGAAACGAATCCCATATCACACCTTTCTATTCTAATTTCTGTAACTCCGTTCTACCATTCATGTGCCCTAATACGTTTGTACGCAAAGTCTGATTTATTTAGTCAATTTTCCCCTAATAAGATATTTCGTGTACCAAATAAAATAAAACGAGCGAGTACAAGGAAATTAGTTGAACGGCATCGTTTGTTAACCACGATGGGGGATTACACGTAGCCACGGTAATATCCCCGCTAATGGGCGTAATTCGGTGCCTGTGGCTCCGGGAGGCCAGGTAGAAAAGTAAATAGTAAAGTAAGGTGGGAAGGTAGCTCGAAGCTCGCTCCCAAGAGAGCATGGTCCGACTGGGCGTGAGTGAAAGTGCCTAGCCTTGACTTGTAACCTTCAGGTCACCCCTTTCCCCCATACCGTGCTCCATAAAGTCAAATGTTCGATTCATTGGTATCTGTCTAATGGCGTTTTCATTCTCCATGGCGGACCATTATTACCGACGACGAGAAGGCGGAGGAAAAACGAAGAAACATTAAAAGGTAGTTGTAGGGAGATTGAGACCTCTCTGAATCGCAATCAAAGACAGACATTTTGTACGTTGTATAAAAGATAAAAGTGCGATCATTTCTTGCGCTTTATATTTCCCCGCAAATGTCCCCATATTTCCCCACAAATGTCCCCACCTTCGATGCATCTGTATTGGGTCTTGGTGTCTCTCAATTGCTCTCTTTACCGCGCAATTCGAGCAGACGCGTGACTGCGTCAGCAAATGCGTAAGCTAGGGTCGAAAATGCCCCCTTCAGCTCTGACCCATTGGGCTCGCATTCCACCTGCAGAATATTCTTTCCACTTCACGCGTTGGCAGCTTAGCGACACATTTAAGCAAGCATTGAGATACAGCTTGTGCGGCATGAAAGGATTGGATACGTTTTTTTTCTCGCTTCTTTTTTGGGCTTTAAACGTGTTTCCGAGAAAAGATGGTAGACTTAGAATAAGCGGCTGAATGTCAAGGATGTTCATGCACTTCTGCAGGGTACAAAAACAGAATGATCATCCTTGTAACATCTTACTCTCGTCCCAGGGTAATAACGTAGAGGATTTATACGCGTTTTAAAATATCAAGCCACTTCGGGCGATATTTATGGAATTTGTTCGAGCAACACCTTTTCGCCTTTTATAAATCGCTATCTGTGGTGATTTCTTAAATGACACATCTCACGCGGACAGTGGATAACAATGGTTTACTTTGACACTAAACGTACCAAGCGGGGTCAAATGACACCTTTCAAAATTTACTTTAAATTATAAAAAAAGTATACAAAAAGTATACTTTATTTACTTAGTATACATTTATTTCAGAAGGGTCAAATAACCCCTTATGGTAAGAATAGGTATGTGTAAAATACCGGTACGTTTAGTGTTAAATGTTCGTTCCCGAGTTATTTCATCTATATAATAAAATAACATAGTTATCATTAGGAATATATGCATTCCAACTCTCCCTGAACGTGAGTTTCGTAGTTCAAAAACCTCTACGTTGTTAAATCAATTAAGTCAGTGCGTAAGCAATAGACGACGGTACTAACATTGTCATTCTTTTCCAAGTAATTTGTAAACACCTTATTTATCTCGCTTCGAATGATAATGGACTTGCACTGATTGGCCTCTGAGCCCTCCATATGATCTAGACTGGTATTTATATCTTCCACTTTTTTCCGATTGAAATTAATTTCGAACAGTTATTAAGTATACTATGCTCTGAACATTTTATCCCTCTTCTTCGTTGTATCCGTATTTTTTTCCACCTCTCCTTCTTGAAAAAGAATACTGATTTCTATTCATTATTACATAAAGGAGGGCTAGCGTGATTTCTATCCATGGTTATCGCGAGATCACGCTTTCCTTCTCCTTTTATCCGTGCAATCCAGTCTGTGAATCGTGTTAAACGGCGTTTAACGTTACTGCAACGGGACAAGATTTTTCAAAGTAAGAGGGATCACATAGCTGGGGAAAAGCGAGCGTAGCACGCCTTTCCAAATGGATCGTTCAGGCGCCTTTCAGAACCGTAGAACATTCGGTAGAATGCTGCTCTGTGCGAATATGGCTGAATGTAACAATTCGTCGTGCTTCGAATAACCGATTTGTTGGCGAGAAATAGCTTCGCGTGATAGAAATACTTAAAGTCTCAGCATATACGTAAAGGGGGACAAGAGATATCGTGCACCAAGCAATTAAAGGTATCTCGTCACACATAAAGTGTCGACAAATTAAATTTAAACAAGAATTCAATTCAGATCAAACGACCCCTCCACTACTTCGATGCAAAGTATTCCCAGCACTCGTAGTTTAAAATTAACAGTTTCGTAGTTTATTTTAATATTATGCCGGAATTACCTCCGTGTACCAATATTTTTTTTGCTCGCAGCTACTATTGCATATTTGCAACAGAAATATTGTCTGCATTATTAGTTTGGTACTACGAAGAGTTCGTGCTTAAGGCTAGGCGCACGAATATGTGGACGCGTTTTACAGACATTGAAAACGTTCAGATATCGTCGCCTGTTGATTTTGTAGGTGGACACATCCCTGGTTAGACAGCTTGGTTATGCAACAGAGACTCTTATTAACAGTGTCGTGGCACCGAGTTACTTTCCCTTCCTTTACGACTCCTTGTAAAGGAATAAGTGCTCGCAGTAGGTCGCCGCTACGAGTCTAACAACAAGAATCAAAGGCGATGGAATTTTCACTGTGAAACCCTTAATTGTTTTCATAAACAACACGGCAGGATCTGTTACGAATTAATAATTTCCTGTTCCTCCCGATTATCCTCGCCTCTAATTGTCAATCATTCTGCTAGCTTTCCATCGTAAAAGAAGAATATATTTTTTCGCAACGCTTTATTCATTCCGTGCCCTTATTCCTTCACGCTCCGTTGGCGAATCTTGGGTTTCCTTTTCATTATCTTAATTCCTTCGACTCACGCTTCCGGTTTCTTAAAGTATCGCTATTACATTGCAACCTTCGCTATTTTTAAGCTTTCATATTTCTGCGCAACGCTGCTACGTTTTATAATAAGAAAAATTCGTCTTCGCCAAGGAAATATTATTCTACATTCTACGTAATTTTCTGTCACTCTTACTTTCGACGTAATAAACTGGAAACGAATATGCCAATCCGGTCGCGTATCCAATACGTCCACGTAAATTTCTCGCAGAAATTTCTCCAAACTCTTCCTTACCACAAGCGTCACCGATCCAGCCACAGGTGGTACTCATCGACCAGAGAGTACCTGACGAGGTAAACCGGGAATGCCGAGGTGCAAGGTGTCGTTCCACAATCAAACAGAAACCGCGATGGATTACTCGTGCATGACTGTTTTAATAGCGCCGCGCAATTTTAACACGCACGTCCAGGTGAGCGTGTGCAATATCGCCGGAACATTGCATCGCGCAGAATAATCCGAGAGAAAGGTCGATCCGTGCGTTTTTCCGCACGAATCGTAAGACTAATGTGTAATACTTTCCCGCTAAGTACACCATTATTCCCATTAAAATGGACTTTCCAACGTTTCAGGACCGCTTTATGGAACCAGAGAATCATATCTTAATTCGTTTCGTCTTTGCAAAGCCGATCGACGAGATTCCATTGGATTTTCAATTAACTTTCACCCTTCTTCATCGAAATTCTCTTGCCTGCTTTCGTGCAAGGACAGGTCGGTCAGCGATTGAAAAACGCGACTGGTTCGGTTACGCGGAAAACTGTGACGCGCGTGCGAACCGGTGGCACGACAAAATTCGTCGGAAAAGAAAACGTTGCGCCGTGCTCCTTCCTGATCCTGGAAATAAATGAACATCGACGGCCTTCCTAGTCGAGCGAGCAATCGCTCGTGATAGTCGTGGGCCCCACCTTTTCGCGTTCCTTCCGTAAAGTGCAACGTTCCACGTGAAAAGTCACCTCGTATAATAAGCAGCCGCGATCTGGACGCCGTTTTCTTCGTCTCTGCGACGGGCTTGCGTTTATATTTTTCTACCCTGTACTATATATTTTTCATTTTCTGGACGGAGCTTTAACTAAACTTGTCTACAACACCGTACGTAAATACCGAGTGATAGCATTGCAACTCTACTCTTATTATCAGTGGCGGCTCGTAGCTAAAATTAGTGGGGGTGCTGCTCCACATTTTTGTATCTTTTTCATAAACTGGGGTGTGGCTACTGACTTTAAGCTTAAGGATTATATATTGTACAAGTATAAAGAAAGAATTAAAGAAAAAAAGACTCATTATGTTTAATGTTATCGATAATATATCGATAACGCAGTGCCTATACGCGAGCCGCCAATGCTTATTATGTTTCCTTTATGATTAGTAAACGTTCGATATTTTACGCTGTTTCCTTTCATTCCTATAATACTTCGCAAGAAAACATTTGATCCTTTGATTTAGTCCACTGACGTAGAACGTTCAATTTCTCTGCAATGATCCTTGCGCTTCTTTTCCAACACTACTTCGAGCAGTTTCTTTTTTCGCGACTATTCTTCTCCAAGATGTATCGCACAACGGAACTTTTTTTTCATTCACTTCTTCGTTTACCCGCCGATCAGCTATATAATAGCGGTTTCCCCTTTGCATTATACCAGCAAAACGCTCTATCGAATTGCGAACGTGCACAGCGGAATGTTTCCGGAGAAACACGTCTACGTACAGCTTGTTTATTGGCCAGATTCTGGTCGCGGAATTCCGGCCGAGAGTGAGGAAAACGATCGCGGAAATTGGCCGGAATATATAAATAATTCGAGGGCCGTGACTGCAGACTAGCCGCTGTCCACCGGCACGAAAATAATTTCCATAATAAAACTGTACGCCATGGTAGAAAGTAGAATCGCGTTACGTAAATCGTGGCCGCGGATCGAGGCGAGATCGATGCGAAAAGATCAATCCTTTCAGATATGTGACCTTGTTAGATCGTAGACCGCGATTCGTTCAGAATCATTGGTGTAAAGAGTTTTGTTGCACGATTACGTTTGATATCATTCTTCTGCGTAAATCACGTCGTTTTTTTCAGCACGCTGGTTCACAAATATTTAGCCAACTGGGGTTAATTCGTAAGACTAATCCTTAATTGATTATAGAGAAAATAATATAAAACGATATGAAATTGTAATATGGAATTCTGTTGCGCTACGTGTTTAATAGAAATTTCGAGACGACGTACAGTTGCCAATAAAGAAATTAAGAAACAGTTATTTGAGTAAGAGATGTCTGGTTCCCAACGAGCCGAAGCTACTTGTATTCTGCTATACCACAAGCATCGATGTATGTTCTGAACGACGAGTGATAACTTTGGCATAAAGTGAAAGTATCGAAAAGTGTTTAACAATTACGCGTTCAAATAGTGATCAAGTATTTACCTAGAAAGAATTACGAAACAGGAAGTACTTTTCCTCGCGTTTCGCAACTGAAGAGGCCAGATATGCAATTGACATTTTGCTCTCTAATACGTACATATATTCATATTTTTACTTGCCGTACATCGTTACTTTTATCATACTTTGAAAATGGCTATACAGCATCGTTAATGGACCGGGCAATATTTATCGTAAATCAATATCACGATATTCGTTTACCGAGATAGTCACGTTGGTCTAAACAAAAACATTCCTCCGATAGGATCCGGGGTATCGAAACATTGTTGAACAGGCTCACGATTCGCAGATGCAAAATGATCGAAACTACGAAAGGGAGAGAGCAATCTGTCTGCTGAGCTACTTTCATATTTTCACTCCCAAGACACGGGAGAAAGTTCTCGAGATGTGTGAAACCCGGTGAATGCCCGTTATTGTCTCACGAAGATGTGTGTAATAATTCTTAGAAGAAAGGGGCATTCCTCTAAGTTACGAACACTATCCTAAACGAGTATAGACATTGTATGACAAAAAAAGCACGGTACGGGATGTAAGAACTAATAAATCCAGGGAATACCAATTACAGCAACAGTCAATGACAAATAAATTCATATTTATTAATATCTAGCACATCTTTTGCGAAGCCATAGGTAGCTTGCTCCACAAAATTCGCCAAAGCAACTTAATCCCTCTATTCACGTAAATAGGAACATACTATTAGACACTCTCGCAAACGTTTAATCACGCTGTTTAAATCGCGTACAGTTCTTTCATGCCAGCGATCCCTATCTAATTACACCAATTAACCAGCGCCCAGTTGCCAGTTAAATTATCTGCAACACGCAATCGGTGAGTCGATTCTATTCACTGTTACAATTCATGTCGGTCCGTCGATAACGCGGAAAAAATGTGTCCATTTAACGCAGGACAATTACGGGGGCGGCGGTAATTAAGCGACAGGCGAAAACCACGTCGATGTGACGGAGATCGGTTCCAGCATCGCCATTTGAACGCGACGACGACCAGAAGGATCGAAAGCATCGAAAGTAGGCCGACGCGCACTTTTCAGATCCAGCAGCTTCGAGAAACGTGCTGGTCCGATCACAGAAAGTCCGTTTTCACTTGCACTACTAGCGGCGTACGTGTGCACGGGTAAACCGCCACTACCACTTGCCCAATTACTGGAAATCGATCTCACGCATTTCCCGGCAATCCCACACCCCTTATCACCCCAACAATTCTAACGGCAAGCGTCGAAATACAAACGAACGACACTTCAAACGTTTATCGCGCAGCCGTCGCGTCGCGGCGGTAAAATCGTTTAATTTATACGAAAGTCGCGTCGCGGCGGTGGTTCGCCCTTTTAACGACACGATAAAACAAAATCGCGGCAGCGCGTCGGGAATAGCAAGCACGGCGGATCCCGAGAGGATCCAAAGGAACAACCGCGGAGGGAAGAAGAATGGGAGAAGAAGTGGCGAGGATCAACAACGGGCAGAACGGTAGGGAACAGGACGAACAGAGTGTGGAAAAATTGTAATACAGAAGGACTCACCGTGGGCAGCCAGGAACAGCAGAAGCAACGAGAGAACCTGCGACGATGCCATTCTGATTTCTTGCTTGTTACGGCCTTGATGCGAGACCAATTCGATTCTACTCGAATTTCAGTGCAATGTTTGATACCATCCAAAGGTGGGGCTGATAGCGTGAAGTGACTCTTATGGGAACCGAAGAAGCTCGGCTGATGAGTTTTCGTGTCGAGACTGGTCACTGGGAGAGGCGTTTGGCTTCGTGTCTTATATGAGCTCCCCACTCTTCCGGCAGGTCCGATCTCTGCCGCATAGGAAGGCCTCCCTGGAGAACACACCTGGTTTCTTCTAACGAGGACTCCGCGGCGTAGTCGGTATCGTCATCGATGATACCGTGGATATCGTTTTGTTGGGATTGCACGACTATTCGAGGAGCAACGCGTACCTCGATTACTCTGCCGGTGAGAATTGTCCTTCGCCATGATTCTGTGCAGTCACGTTAGGTATTTCTTCGGTACGATGGGAATGGAAGCCGGTGGTTAAAAGGCGGTTATTTATTGATACGGTGAATCTGGCGGATCGATTCAATGGAATTATGAAAGTAGTTTTTCTAGTCGGCTCGATCGCCGGCTGAGGCTGATAGGAATTACGATAACATTCCACGGCGCGGGGATTGCTTTGTCAAATTTTTCACATAGCTGGGCGGCTCTGTTAGAAAGTATTTTATCTATTTGTCTGTCTTCCCTATTATTGGAGATTGCTTTGCGATTTGGTGTCAATGAAAATTAAAAGAGATTGGCCATGCATTGTTTCGTAAATAAATTGATGATTCAGGTGTTCGTTCTCGTTGTTCGATAAAAATATACGTGAATGTATTATTATAATTTAAAATTTGGAATAATAAGTCCGGTCAACGCTTACAGTTGACGTTTTTTGGCAAAGTAGAACAACAAATTGAAACAGACAAGCAGATCAGTCGTATTAATTCCATTGTTTCGTGATTTAGAACGAAGTAATTGAATTCATCGCGCTTACACTTCACGCTCGGATACTTCGCTGCAACGCTGAGCAAATTGCGTTGACTCTATCGTATAATACACTCGTTTTCTTTTCTTTTATGGGCCGAAATGTACCGAAATCCTTCCTGCTTCCTATGCCATCTTCCATAGCTACTTTCCATCCATTATTATCATTTACCTAAAGGAAGCTAGATTTATAAAACAATCTGTCAGAAAAGAAATTCCGCAATCCTTGAGAGATGAGAAAATGTCCGCTTTTTTTTATAAACTGACGAGGTTTATCTAATTAAAAACTTATCGTGGAGAATTCATTACAAAAAAATGCAGTTGCTGCAAAGAATTTAGTATTTCAATCGACAAAAATTTACCTTGTTTCCGTAATCTATTTTTGATCTGGAAATTTTTGTATTAAATTATTTATAGTTATATTTGTTATTCTGCACGCGTGTCACATTTATTTAACTAACTATTTATAATAGTACCTCTGAAATGCAAGCGTCGACACATCTCACGAACCAATGGAAATATTGCTCAATCGATTAAAGTTCTTGCGAAATAATCGAAATCAAACATGAAGAAACGAGTATTACGTTCCAACGATTACCGGAAGCGGTAGGTGAAAAAGGATCCACGTAAGAAGAACGACGAGGGCATTCACCTAGAGGATATCAGGATGATCTTCCATCTAATATTTTCCAGATTTGACGTTATGCAAGATCAAGAACGGCTGATGGCGTGCGGCTAACGATACAGATCGTTTTTCATTCTTTCGAAAGCGCAGAATGGACGCTTACTCGATGTAAACTGGAGATTAGTTCTTGAAGAATCGGTATCGTGACGGCATTGGTGTAAGTTTTAAAGAAATCTCCAGTCAGTTTGTATTTATTAACCGTATTTGCAAATACTGTTAAACGGGAGATTCATTTATATAATACATCGTCTGTGCATCAACCCTTTCGTTGCAAGCAGAATATGAAATTCCAAATTGTTCGGACACTTAGCAATTGGTCGCCCACAAAAATTTATACAAATATTTTGGCAATAGTACAACCACATTTATACATTTTGTCCATCGTGGGCAGTTTTTGTTTTGAAGGTGTCGAAGAGAAAGAGTTAAATACTAAACATTGGGCCAGCCATCATTTTTGGAAAAATGTTGAAAGGTATTTTTCCAGGAAAGATGTATTAGGTAAATTGTTTTATTGAAATTAAAATAAACTGTTTGGTCCCAATAGCCTAGAGAATTCTTCGTCCCTTGAACAAATTGAAGGCAGAGAATCCTCATTCGAGCAGCATGTACATATTCCTTTTGCGTTTCAGCGGTCTCGAAAGAAGGTCTTCACGGTTTCTTTCACCGGTTCGAGCCATTTCACGCGATAAGTTGGTGAAAGAAATAATGGAGAAACACTCTTGATTACTAGATTGAGATTTACTGACACTCTTCTTTGTCCATTTCTCTGCATTTTCCTTTCTTAATTTACAAGAAGTCGTAGACTTGTTTCCGTCAAATTGGACGCAGTAAGATAGATTCACAATGTGAAACTGATTTTTGGTGAGTTTGCGAAAAGACGTGTGTTTAATAGTAAATCGAGTTATTTTGCGGTACTTTTCAGTAATTGTTAGCGTCACTGGAGTACAGTGTACCTGATCCACCTTGATTCTTGGAAAGATTTAACATTGATTGAAAAATTGAACATATTTGACTAACTTTTTCCATACAATATTTTCTGTTACTATTTACAATAAACAAACACTTTGTATGATTAGTTTATTACGAATTTCTTTTAAACATCGATGTAAATATAAAATGTAAATAAAATAGCAGGTGAAACTTGAAATATTATGCCCAATGTCTTTGGCTTTCTATTTCACTTGTGAAAGATTTCGTTACAATGATTATAACGATTAGGGCTTTGTTCTCCTTTGTAGTTTACAAAAGGTAGCAAAAAAACGTCTTTCCCAATCTAAAACCCCTTTTTAAAGCAACCACTTTAAAACGATTCTAAAATGGTCCCTCGACTTCTCTATTTACAGGAGCACGTTGTGCAACTAAGTGGATCGTAAAGATAAAACGTTAAGCATTATTATTAATTCCACGGGAATGAATAATGAAGTAGTTTCTCCTTCCTCTGTATTCTGTCCCTTTCACTAATTTTCTATCGGTTAGCTAAAAAAATGTTGAAAAATGTTAATACCTCACGCCGAAATATTTCCATAGAATCGATAATTTCTCTCTAGATATTACACGAGACATCAAAGGAACGTCACTTTCGAGATATTAGAAATTTCACCGGTTTGGAAAACTTGAAGCATAAGAAAAGTCGCTCTATCGAAATCTGTCCGTCGATAATTGAATAAATCGCTGGAAATTGTAAACACTTCATTAACGACGCTTGGAAAGTAATTGGATAAATTCTGCGGTTGGAATTCTTACTCGTATCCGACGCTTTCGCTATTCTCACACTGTCGAGAGATTTATAACTATTATTAAATCCATTCAATTGTGATCATCATAGTTTTCAGCTGAAAATGTATTACAATACAAATGTTTCGTTATTTTCTCAATCTGCCGCGATGAATAGCGATCAAACGTGCGATTATCCATTATATTATCCATACTTGGCGAGCTAGATTTAATGTGTCATTAGATCTGAGAATTCTTTGCGACAGTAATAGAGCGTGGAAATCATCCCGCAAATGTTCGAGCACTAGTAAATTCTGCCGTGACTTGTAAAATTCACGCAAGTAAATATTCGCACTCACCAACTAAGATAAATGATAAATACAATGATTTTCTAAATTGTTTCCTCCTGTTACATTTCCAATAGATATTTGCGTCTCGTTTATTTGAAGTGATACTTGTCACGAAGCGCTACATACAATTGTATCACTTTAATCACTACAATAATGCTGGACACATAAAAATAAAAATGTTCAAGGGATCAACGATAAAATTAAGTATAAAATATTTAAACAATATTGTAATACATTGATAATAGTGTGCATTCTTACGACGCAATTAACACAATAATATCAATTATCATCGAAGAATATTAAGAATGAAATACGAGATAATAATACCGATATGGAGAGCTTCAATGACAACGAATTATGACATGTCATGCGAAAGCGAGGATATCAGCAAGGATATCTAACACTTTCCCACGGAACCGAATGTTTCAATCGGCGAATTTGCATGAACAGCAGAAATCGGGGGAGATTCCGCAAGGAGCCAAATATACTTCCTGGAAGAAGGAGCACTTAAAGCTCAGTACAGTGTTCTTCTTTTTTTTCAACAAGAATTCTCACCTTGTTTTCCTTATATAAGAAAACAGAGGGAACCGGGGACAGCTTGTTACCAGACAAAGATTATCTAGATGCTCGGTGAGAATGGTCACAAGGGGAAATGAGACACCTAAGAATGAAACAATGAGCAACAAGTTTCGAAAGTCTCTCGCGGCTAGTAAGCGCACCTTTTTTCTATCGTTGGCTTTCGCGTCTAACAATTATATGTTACGCTCGTTAATTAATTGTGCTATCAATTGATTCTCACCGGTTTATCTTTTACTTGGGAAAACGCAAAATGTTGCAATTACGGCATAAGAATTTCGTTTGCATTAATGATAATGCAGCAATGAATGCGGACTTTTGTTTAATTTCATTTTCATTTTCATTTCTAATATTTAATTTTCTTTTGATTGTCATCCAGCTGGATAAGTATGCTCAAATTTGAATGCTCGAAATGAAAAATAATATTGCTACAGTTCTCATTTGACCTCATAATTTAGAGGCAAATAGTGAAACTTGCAAAGAGGATATTTTTGAAGTGATGATAAATAACTGGGAAATACTATTTTAATTAATAAAACGCTTTACCCTGTAAGAAATTAATTTTTCTAATCGCAAATAAATTTGATAAAAACCAAGCGTCATTCCTTAAAAGCTCTTAACGAGATTTTAAAACATTTGTTTATTCAGTATTTAGAAATTCATCGGCGCGCGCCTTCAAGACAGGCAACTCTCTGAACGTTTAAGTAACGCCGGTCACTAGTTCTCTGCGACGCAAGTTGGAAGGTTGAAGCACTTTTAAACGAATTGGAACTCGTTCAGGCTTCAGAATGATGTACTTCTGATAAAGAAGAAATAAATTTAAAATGCACCATTTACCAGAAATTTTAATTTCCCTCATAAAGTTTCCCGTGTGCAAATAACAAATTATAAATTTTTTATAAATTCGTTTTCAGTACGCACATTCCGTCTTCCCAAATTGTTATTTAAATTAATTTACGTGAATCGCAGTTTAATTGTCAAACAACGTCCCCTGAGACAATTACGGCGAAGCAAAACGATCGGTGACGGTTCTTATCGTCGACTCCATTATAAGCTCTTGCACGCGCTGAAAGATTAATGGTCGGGCATTATGCTATCACAGGCTGGCGATTAAGGAGGGTAAGATTTAAGAATATTGCCGTATTAGGAAGACATTTTAATTAAGCGGGCGCACAGTATTATATTATGCCTGTATCTCTCATTTATCTGGGCAAAATTGAAATTGCGGTGGTTTTAAATTTGGCGGGCAAGAGAAACAAAATTTCGGGATTGATCGTTTTATGTAAATAGTAAAAGGGTTGAAAGCTTTCATTTAAATTTAGTCCGATGGATGTAAGTGTTATGTGACTTGATAGGAATATTACAGTAAAGTAAATTGGTGAATTGTTTAAAGGGGAAGGCAACAGAACTGTGGAACTGTGCAATGCAATAAACAGTGTAAAATAGTTATCCTAATTCGGCAGAAATTGTGCTAAAAATCTAAAGGGATTCTGTTCTTTTTTTCAAATATATATGTTAGGGTAAATGCGATTAATCCGGTGATTATGTATAATTGCCGGTTATTATATACATATAATCACCACTAAGTTTGGTAAATGTGATAAATTAGATGAAGCAGCGGTCCCTTTAATCCAGACAGATATTTTAAGCTGGCAACAACAAGTAAGAAAATGTAGAATGAGTGCTAAACAAGGTTTAGAATCACAGGCAAAGAAAACGTTGAAAGTTTCAAATCTTAAATTTCCTTCTGGTAAAGCTGGTGACACAGTGAAATTACGAGAACCGAACGCTGACAGGGCAAGAAGTGATCCAGGAAATTTATTAGCGGTGATATTAGAAGTTCAAAATGAAGAGTTTTATCAGTTAGGAACAAAACAAGAAAGACTTTCACACTTGTATACCAGAACTTGCATGTACAGCCATTACGAGTTGGAAATTATATAAACTCGCCGGTTAATTTGATAAATATTTAAGAATTTATCACATTTACCAAACTTAGTGGTGATATACAGGGTGTCTCACTTGATTTTGACATCCTGATTATCTCGGTATTAGTTAATCCTAGCAAAAAATGTTTCAGAGTGAAGTTGAATTGTGTCATGTCGGGCATCTTCTGGTCCTATTAGATTTCACAATAATATGAAAAGTCTAGATTTCTTTGGAGGGGTGTATTCACTCCCAGGACCGTTTATTAGCAGGAAACAAAAATTGTTCCGTTCTTAGCATAATATGAACTGCATGTGTGCAAAGTCCCAAATTTTTCTGAACTTTCGAGTTACCTAACTTCCCAATTATTTACATTGAAATATCTACTAAACTATCAACTTTTCAATATATATATGTTAATACTTTTTTGTACCAACTGTCGAGTTGCATCGATTGACACATTAAAAAATACATCATTCCATTTAAAAAAACAAAGTTGACCTTCATGTGACCTTGACGCGTCCACCCCCGAAAGAACTAATAAGACCAGAAGATGTCCGACATGACACCATTGAACTCTATTATGACACATTTTTTTCTAGGATTAACAAATACCGAGATAAACAGGATGTCAGAATCAAGTGAGACACCTTGTATATAATAACCGGCAATTATACATAATCACCGGATTAATCACATTTACGGTAACATTATATATTCTAAATTTGTCAATTTCTTTTCCAACCGTACTGTACGTCCCCATATAAAACTTTTAAACTAAAAGATGCTTGGAAAATACAAAATCCTTTCCCACCATTCATCAACGTTCAGTTAATGTTGTTATAAATACATCGAGAGATGCACGGAGAGGTAAATGCAAGCTGCAAAAATAGGATAAACTTGAGAGCCTCTGAGTTAGACCGAGGTGCAGAAAGTATTGCGAGTCTGTGGCTCGCTATGACCCGGAGAGCAAGGACCTCTGGTCCTTGACGAGTTCGAGTCCACCACTTCTTCTCTTTTCTTATTTTCTTCTCTTATCTTTTATTTTTCTCTGTTGCCGGACCCTTCTGCGGCACGTCTCATCCCGCTGCTCCTTTACCTCCTTTTTAATTGTTTTATCCCTGCCCCATCTCCCCTTTCGCCGAAATGTATTCGCTTCATTAGATCGTCTAACCGAACTCATGGAAAACCCCACGTCGGATCGGGAATCGCAAGGATTCTCGAGGGGTCCAACGTGTCCGGGAATAATTTTGCACGAAAGAAATTTCGTGCCTTCAATATCATCAAACGGATGACACTTATTGGAGCCGTTAATTTGCTAAATGGATCTCGTACTCCCATTTAACAGAAGCATTCCTTTTTCGTACGGTCGATTAAGGACTCTTGCACACAGCAGCGAGGTAATTAAACGAAAAATTGGTTGAGAGGCGCCAGAAATGTATGACATTAATAGAAAAGTTTATGGAATAAATGGGAAATATTTAATTTACTCATTGTGTCGAAGTGTCGCCTGATGGAACGAATTTCTGGCCACCATTTAATACGCTCGATATGTAACGAAAATATATTACTGCGATATTCACTAATTACCAGTGATCATGAAATCAGATACGAGTACTATATCAGAGAATGTCGAATTGAGCAAATTGAATGGTGAATAAATGAACGAAGACCAGTTTCAAAAGGATCCAACAGCTTTTCGTTTTCAATTAAATCGATCCAAGTGTAACTTCGTTAACATAATAAGTTGGACAAATCATACTAATAATAAAAAATGGCAATAAAAGAATGCATTTTCTAAGTTATCTCGGAGAATTATATGCAAAGGTGAGCTTCGAGTTATAAGAACAATACGAATGGTTTTGTGGTGCAGCAGGTACTCAGTATTGCGCAATACGCAATACAGTAACGGTACAAACGTGCGTGACGATAGTCGCAAAAGCGTGGAGGAAGGCGAAGTCGCGATCGAAGCAAGTAAGTAATCGGTGTAAGGAATAACCTGGTGTATGAAGTCATCCGCAAAAAGGATCTTTCACCTTCTTTGTGCTTTTCTAAGAACATCCCGGGCGAAACCGCAACCAAGTATTTGCGTGGCACAAGAGAGGAATGTAACCCTGCGTAGGGGAGTTTGCTTTCTTGGAAACGATGGACTTCTTGGCGATTTTGTATGTGCACAACTTGTCATCCTTGTAACTATTTCGTGGCGGAATTGTAAAACTGCCAGAACTTTCTTTATGCCGTGCCAGAGGGAATCTCTGCATATTTCCCAACATTTCGTTGTCACTAATGTTAAATTGTAAACAATGTCTAACTTTATTCGTTTGAAATTAACGCAAAATTTGAAGAGGTTCTTATGGCAAAAGTTTCTTAACTTAAATGAGTGCAAGACAGGATATCATGGTACAAATAATAGTTTTACAAATAAGTCAATTATTGCACGATATCTTTAATATTTACTCACTTATTTTTATTAATCTCGAAAATGATTTGATCACAAGCTTCCATTTATATTAGCAAAAGAGAAAAAATACAAACCGATGCTGACAATCTGAAATATCATTAAATTATTTAAAAATTCGATCGAAATGCACACCAATTAAGAATACTTGAACGAAGTCGATTACTTCAATAATTGCTTCATATCGGAGCAATCATACCGAACATACGTATTATTCTGAAATCAAAATGAATCTCAATCTCGCATTTAATCGCGGGCTCTGTGCAAATAAAAGATCGGATGCAATTTTAACCAAATTAATGCCTAGAAACCTACGTTTCATCCCCAGCGACAAACATTTTAACGGACAAACGCAAGGCGAACAGGCCAGCAAAATGGTAAAAACTCGCTCCAGGATCGTATCAGTAACGCTGCTTTAAAGTAATCTCGCGTGGCGCGGGATAGGAAGGAAAAAATAACGAAGAACGTTTACGACGGTTCGAAGAAGCCAATGGGTCTCGTCTTCTCCTGCGTCGTGTTAAACAATTGCAAGGTAGCCCGGTCGTTCTGGCATTTAAAAGGGGCACGAGTTCTTTGTCAGAGAGGCGCGAATTTCCCCGACGTTTCACGGCAGAAAAAATAACCCCAGCACCGCGTCCTTCGTCCGCGGGACAAAAATAAATTTGGCCCTCGTAAATTTCTCCCGAGACCGCTTCACCATTTCGTTTATTGCGCGTCTCGATGATCCTCGAACCCCGCGTTGCTTATTTATATTCACACGTTCCTCCCCTCTTTTTTTAATCCCGTACGAAATTCCGTTTCTGCGCCCATTGAAGTTGACGGTATTGTGACCAGTCGTTATTCACGCGGAACGGTGACCGTAGAAAAATGAACATCGTCGTCCTTTGTAAGGGCCGGTCCCTTACCTTTTTTTTCTCCCCCTTTCCTTTTGGCCGTTCCCGATGGAACGGGTGCCTTCGCGAATGCCTAAAATCTCTCGGGGTACTCGAGCGAGAGGGAACGAGCAATGAAAATGCACAACCCGCGGCTGGATACCGTAATCCTCGTTCGAATTCATCGGTGTGTCCCTCTTCGAGGCTCGAACGGACGGTGAAGTAGGTGGACCACCCCCTCGAATTGCTCTTTCGTTTCTGCACGAAAGCCTCCTCGACCGAGTCCGGCGTCAGAAAGGAAGGCGCACATCGCGGAGGGAAAGGGATAGCAAGTACTTTGCGTGTAATCGTCTTCGGTGACTGCTTGACTTTTCAGTAATTTGCTGCTGGACAAGGTACGAGCGGAAGAAGAAGCATGCTTCTATTGCAAATTCCGTTTCCACGGGCCTTCTGAGAATTTGCTCTGCCCGCTTGTGCCTCGAATATGAAATAAAAGTATACACATTCGACTGTTTATTACATTGTTTTACGGTGGCTGGTTACGATGTTTCATCCTGTATCTCGTTCGCTTTTTGTCGTATGCAATTCCGATGGATAGGCTATAAACATTATAAAATCGGTTGAAAGTGGAGGAAAGGGATAAGGTAGAGGTGCACTGAGAATATGGTCATAGGATTGAAAGCTGGGGTATGTAAGAGAGGTAAGTTGTTTGACAAGAGGCATTGAGTTAACGAGCACTTTCATTAAATCGTCCCCGTTGATCGATGGAGCAATAAAGTAATTTCTTGGAATATATAATTAAGCTGTTTGAATTATGTTGAACAATTGCGCGGACTATTCTTGGATCGAATCTGATGAATGAAATAGAATTGTCTGCGTTTCGAAATGAAAAATGTTTGCAACTTGGAAATTACTTTGTTTCATTTGATTTTCTTGTAAATCTAACAAAGATATTTTGGAAACAATTCATGTGACTGGTTAAATTATTGGGAATATGACTGAACAGTATACGAATAAAACGCGTAGCTCGTTTAATTTGTTTTCTTGTTGTATAATACAGCTGCTATACGGGAAATCAGAATGTCAAATAAAATAGTCTGAATTTACACGTAAGCTCCGGTTCTTGTCTTCGCGAGAAAAGTTGCAGCCGTCGAAGTGTAATTTTACTTTCTCTCAAACCTCTAGCCGGTGGCAGCCAATTACATCCGGAGAAAACTATTTGCATTATTTTTCGGTTCTAATGTAACACGCGCGTGGCCCACCTTGTAGCTAATCAACAGGTGGAAAGTAGTCCGACTATTCCAGTTTCGGATACCCGTCTGAAAATATTTTCGAATACCGGAAAGATTGACGTGCGTAACAAGCAAATGTTTGCTAATGAAAATATTGAACTAACTAAATAATAAATAATACCAACCGTAGAATACAATGTACTTCGAGGAATTGCATTAAAGTAACTAATGAAGAGTTGCAATATATCTAACTAATAAATACGTTTCCTATCTGAATTAATGTAATTCACCTTACAAAACATTTTTAATTCTCGGTGATTATCATACGTATCTTTTAAACCTATCTAAACCTATTACATACCATTACATTTACATAATTGAAGAGTGCAGCGCAGTTATCTCACACGTCACGTCACAAGCAATACATCTTCGTTCCTTTCTTCAATCCCTACTTACATCGAGAATAGCAAAAACAGCTATCCTCGAACCGAACGAAAGAGATCTGTAATGATATATGTTTATCAGTTTTCGATTCCCTTCTATCTATTTCCCAATGAATAGAGGCATAAAGATTATCAACATTATTGAAACAGTAAAATTAAAATAAAATGACTACTTGACGGATCTCTTTATTGTCCATCTTAGTTTGCTATGGAAATTGAAATGTTCCACGATCCGTTTCGCCAGCCGACTTACGTGAACGAACATCCCACTAGGCGGCGTTTAAATATGCGTGCTCGAGGCGCATCCTTCCGAGAGATATCGCCATCGTATTTGGACCTAAGTGGTGTGTCGTGAATGTTGCATCAAATTTATCGGCCAATTCAACACCGCGCACCAGCAATACCTATATGTAACATCGCGGTTCGGATTATCAGTTGTCGAAATTAATTGTCCTCAAAGGCGTATCGAAACCTTTCTCGTCGCATCGCAGTGCATCGAGACCTTTCCCTTATTCTTATCGTTGTCCATTCTGTACAGAAGGGTAAATGGAATAAAAAATATATAACAAAAATTACCATACCCAACCATATATTTCCTTGCTGTTACTAGGCGATATTTATTTTTCACGATATATAATAAAAGTAAAAACAGAGGAATTAAAATTGTTTCCACCTTTGTTTCTCTCTTTCTTAAATCTATTAAATCCGCACTTAATTTCACAAATTTCATTCTCGTAGATTTCATTCCGCTGAAATTTTTCTTTCCCCCTTCTGCATTTTATTTTCCTATTTTCGCATGGCGCATCCTGTTCTTTGTCCGTTAAGCCTCGCACCCATATTTCTCGTGGTTTTAATGCTTCATTTCATCTATTTCTTCTCGTTTCGGATAGAACGATACAGGGTCCTTCCGATTATCCGACCTCGACTGTGGCTATCCTTCACAGACGGCTCGTCTTGAACGAAAACCTAATCAAAACAGAGGCAAAAGAAGAACAAAGGTGGACCGCGTGAGGATAGATGCTCGCACTGAGAAGTGAAAAGGATTGAAGCGATTAATGGTCCCGCATGGCAAACGATAACAGTGTAAGCTTATAGGATCCGTGTCGGATTAGGCTCAGTTGTCGGTTTTAATATTTTTTACAAGATTCCAGACAGACCTGCGCTGATCGACATCGAGGGGGATCTCTTAAAACGTGGACTTAATTGGTACGCGAAATATGATACGACGAGATTCTAAAGTTATCATTTTATTTGCAGAAAGGGCTATTATATCTTAACTTATTTCCCTTTTACAAAATAATGTAAGGCGAAATTGGTTGCAATAGGCGATTACCTAAACGTACGAAATATTTTTATTAAGAGAACGGGGCATTTCTGCGAGCTTACCATGAAATCGGGGAAAAACTCCGGGCGTATGAGATTGGATCAGAAATTCAACTCACGGACGCCTACGGTGTCCCGTGAACTTTTTTTCAGAGATGTCCACCATACATATATGGCAGGCTTATAATTATACGGATATAACGATCTGATATGAGAAATTGATACGAAGAGTACGTAGATACTTTAAATAAGCTGCAAGATATTTTTCTACCCCTCATTACATATGCGCATCCATTAATTATTATCAGTATACATAATTAATTACTCTTCTATTTAAAGAATGAACGCATAAATATTCCAAGCCATCTATATACATATACATACGTATGGCCTGGAAGACAGAATCACGGCGAGCTCATGAAATGAAATTGCACGAGCAAATATTTCGGAAGGAAATAATATTTCATAATTCTCTTGCGTGTACTAACCATTGCTCGGTAAATACCGCTTGATTCGCATAATCCACCGGGTATGTGCATGGTTGCGAAGCTGAAACGAGTCTAACGACTAACGAATTCTCGTCACGGAATACCCACACCGTGTCACATTTCATCTCCGCACAAGACGGTCCGCAGATCTTCTCTGCGCCGTACTACCAACAAGTTGGATCCTCTCCGTGGACGTACAATTGACTTACAGAAAATAGCATCGCAATTGCATTAAACCCTCGACAATTCAATCCGTATTAAATGGAAACGTGGGTGTAGGAAATTTTCGAAAGTCGGGCACCTCGGGGATATCCAAAAATCGCACGATCGTTTAACTGTACCCAGCAAAATGTGAATCGTCGCACGGCACGGAGGTGCACAAGTGCTGAGGTCACGCGTGACTCACGGAACGTACGCGGTATTCTTGCCAAAAGTCGTCGGGGGCCCATCGGGCATGGATATCTGGATTTCAGGATTACGTGGATCCGTTCGTTTTGCTTGCTTTGCGTTCGTTCCATCGGCCGAGGAATCTTCCCCGTTGCTGGATAATAAAAAAGGCGACGGCCCCGGGCATTGGTCCCGTGGTCATAAAATTCACGCAATATCATGCAGAGGAGAGGGCAGGGCGAAAGGAGTCGTCGGGGATTCATTCACGGACCAACGTCTTTTATTCGAATATCGGAATGCGTTTCGGTAATGAGAAACCTCCTAAAGCGTAATCTCGGATGGCGCCTGACATTTCTGCATTCCAGCTACGAAATTCGCAAGTTCAACGATCGACTTGCTGCTCGAGATTTCGCTTTTCGTTTGCCCTTCGGGACGCGTCGTCGTTTTACGCCAAAAGGGTGGGCAAAAATCAAAATTTTTGCCCGAAATGAATAATACTTGGCTCATATGTTTCTAAGTATGTATGCAACTAAACTGCAGCATTTTTTATTCGTAAACCGCAGCATTTAGCAACAAATTGAGGTTCGAAGTTCAACAGTTTTCGTGCTCGTGGAAAATATCAAGAAACATTCGGCAGCGATAATTTTACATAACTTTAATTTTAATTCTGTGTTATTTTTTATTTACTTTCTTGTATGGTTTTGAAAATATAAGAACTCGAAAGTAGTATTTTTTCTTTCGGGAAACCAAATATATAATATTCAAAAACACTTTTATTGCTTTTTTACTTAGACGCTGCTTTATATAACCCTTAAAGAATTATATTGTATATAAGCGCTTGAGTATTATCAGAAGCGTCAGTATTGTCAGGATAATAAATATTGGTGGAATAATTAATATCATCAGAAGAAACGCGTTTGAACCGAGTACCTGCGATTATGGTTTGAACGAAAGGTGCAAGGTGCAAGGCGTCTGGACACGACTGACTGCGAAGAGTTGTATTTGGATAGTTGAGCTGCGAGATTTTGACCAATAAAGACAAGTTTTAATATAACTGCAGCCTTATTACCTACCTAATCACTCCCATTAATCTCACGTGAGATTTACGAAAAATAATCTCTGCAT
This sequence comes from Nomada ferruginata, assembly GCA_963583965.1. Classification (NCBI taxonomy): domain Eukaryota; kingdom Metazoa; phylum Arthropoda; class Insecta; order Hymenoptera; family Apidae; genus Nomada; species Nomada ferruginata. The sequence continues at coordinate 7,134,572 of OY757218.1, forward strand.
TATTTGGAATAACCAATGTTTTACCAAAAAACAATATTTTTTTCTCTTTAAATTATTTAAAAGTACTATCATAAAATGTAATAATATGTTAAAGTACTTCCAAATGTATCGATTAAACAGCCAAAATATTTTTCGCCAGCTTTTCGGTGCGCATACTCCTCTGTACGGCGGTTCCGGAAGTTCTTTCGATAAAATAGGTACGCGAGGTGTTTCGCATTGATTTCGATGAAATTTTGTAGAATTTGGGGGTCTTTGAAAGGAAAGGCTGCGGCGTCGTTGACGAAGTTTGGCTTCTATACTCGCAGAGGTCGATGACTAATGGACGGCCAGCTTGGCAATCAAGTTTATATATGGACCGATGTTAGAAAACGAATTTCAGATTTATTGAAGTGAATAATAATTTTGACTGATCGCAAAGAACAGTTTTTCTTAGCGAGTTGGTACGATTGGTAATTCAAGTACACGTCGGAAGAATATTCGAATCGCTGTGCAGATATTTCTTGCTTAAAAAAATATCTAACACGTTTCGAATTTGCAAACAAGCATTCTCGATTAACTGTCTAATCTTCGTGCATCATTTATCTATGCCGGGGAAGATACACCGCGTTCTACAGCTTTTCCACGAGAAAAATGTGTGCGGAAATACAAGGTGGATGCATAAGAACCTGTTCTGTAAACAGCAAATAAGAATACGCTGAGGCAATCCTTTGTCTTCGGTTCACGTGCGACGAACAGAAGCACGAAAATATCTCACATTAGAGGCATCGATAACGGGCCCTAGCTCTGCCCGATGATCGAATTTCCCTTTCCGCGAATAAGGATTTACTATTATCCTAAAAATATCAAGCTGCTAATGTACAAGTCAACCACAACCACAAGCAATCGCAATAGCGAAATCATCGCGACATCCCTGACGTTCCTCCATGTTTTCAATGTTATCACTGCTACAATACCTGAAATCGTCTTCGAACTCGATCTCTTTTCATTCCGCGTGAAATTCACCTCGACTGAATTCTCCCCAAACACCGAGCCCACAGCATGGACCATTGTTCCCCGACGTTCATGCATCCTCCGTACTTGTGCTCCGCATCTGATCGCGTTGCTAATGCGTTTCCGCCATCAGGCAAGCCGAACAAGGATCGCACTTCCCCCGTTTCCATCGGAGCATCGTGTGGTGCCTGCGTACCAAAATGCACTTAAAAGTTGACTGCGCGGGTAACAGGCTCCGTGCAAATACCGTTACACAATTCATCGTATCGCTTCGAATGGCAACGAAGGCTGGCCAAGTACGTCCATCCTACAAAGACCTTGACATCCTACGCGATCGTCCACTACTCCTCGCAGAAAACGCGAGATCTCGTTCGACGTCGACCGCAGCGATACGCGAACGAGTCGCGGGCACGAGGGACGAACGATCACAGGGAAGGCACGCGGTCTTGACCGGTCATTCTAAATCTCCTCCAATAAGAGGCCATCCGACGCGCACCGAATCGCGTCCTTGCGGGCGCGTCTTCGACCCCGCTGACAAGGAACAAGTGGAGGGGAACTTCAGGGGGGAGCAAGAGTGGTGCAGAGAAGAAACGTGCACTTCCTGAGCAGGAGTCCACCGCAGGGTCCTGCGCCCGTGTAATTGGGGTCCTACGAAGCTACTCCCTACAGAAGGAGAATGGTGGGGGTTGCCCTATGTAAGCCCTCGAACCGACCAGGTCCAGACCATCCAGCATCAGGACATCGTGCAAGGTCTCGGACAACGAGGCTCGCCAAACGACTCATCGACGATCGCCGCTAGTTCTATTCCACTGTCGTCGAGCTCGTTCCATCCGCGAGGGTGGACTTCCGACCACGAAACTATTCGTCGTTCGCGTCGGCTAATAGAACGCTATGAGGTTCATCGTGATACTATTGACCCTTGTGCTTGGCCTCTGTGACGGCGCCAGGAGGACGACCACCGCGGTGCCCACGGCGGACGCCTTTGAGGGACGACAGCTTGGCCCATCGCAACGGCAGAGTATGTAATTTTAGTTGCTAGATAGCTTTGAGAGACGAGAATGATTTTGTATCGGGGCAATCTTTTGGTCGGCGTGAATATTATTCGTGTATTAGTTTAGTAATTAGTTTAGGATTGGAAGCTGGAGTAATTGGAGGGAGAGTGAGGATATTTTTTGTCGAGTAAGCTGTGTGTTTCGTTACCATTGAGATTAATAGAATCTTCTAATTCTGAGAATAAATTTCGGAATATTTCGGGGTTGAATATTATTTCACTCTATTTTGAGCATGCGTTACTTTCGGTGTTTTATAATGTCGTATCGTTAGAAAACTTTTGTAATTGGTGTTACAATTAGTTATGATAAACTGATGGGTAAATTAGAACGGGGCTCGTTTTATATAATACGAATAGGGTATATTGGATTTGCGCATACGAAACTGCTATTTCTAATTGGGTCATTTATTTCAAATAAGTTTAAGTTAATTTAGTATTTTTATATTTTGTCTCATTCATAAGTGGAGGAAATTTTGTCTCATTCATAAGTGGAGGAAATATTGTAACTTCATAAACCCTAGACCAATGGAATTCTATTCTTAGAGTTCATCCTTCTAAATTTTAATCCACGGTAAAATAACACACTTCACAACTTCAAACATCTCAAGGCAGCAATGAAAACCTTGAACAAAATCTTTGCAGTAGCTTCATGCGCTACGAAGCTATTCTTATACCAGCGTACTCCACAAATGGAGCAGCGGAAAATCTCTGTGTATAATCATTTCATTAAGACAATTAATTTAAGAATTTCACACAGCTGTATCGTATGCCATCCGCGAAACAAACCTGTGCTCGTCGCATTCAATTAGAGAACGGTCACAAATGCGGTGCCATTAGTGTACACTTTACAGAAAGAATAAATTTCACACTTTACACGACAGGTCTGGAAAATGTGTGGGATCTGGTGGACTTACAAAAACTGGACAACCATGCAAATCCTTGGAATAACATTCATCTGTCCACAAACGCGACAGAAGCGCAGGGTTCGGATGTAGTGAGCACAAGACAAGGCTATCCAGGATTACCAAACCCTGGTGATTCGAACGAGTTACCTGGACCCATATCACCACCGATAACTATTAGACCTATACCGGTTATCACACCACCCGGTTGCCTCGCTCCACGTGGACAGTTTCCAAGTAAAACGAACTGCGCCAATTACTTAAATTGCTGGGACGACGTAGTTACGGAGCAAACATGCCCCGACGGTTTGCTGTTTAACGACGTATCTCTGGTTTGCGATTACGATTACAACGTGAATTGCGGCAGTCGACCTCTACCAACGCCAAGTAAGTAAACGTTCTTTTTTCTTAACAATGTTGTTCACTGTTGTTATCGTTTTATTTAAATCCTTATTATCGTTCAACTGTTTCATACAGTTTTGTGCACGGAAGTTATAATGTTAACTGTTTAGTTCGTTTGGGAGGCTCAATATTAAATTCTTCAGAAATGCTGTGAATAAATAAGTATTAACAAAGTTTCTTGTTAATATACGAACATTAATTGTTAATTATATCTATTTATATCTATTAATTTGGAAAAGAGGAGTGCTTTAAAAAATCAATTGTGGTAAGGTGAATGGACGGGGATCGATCGTTAATGTCAATCAAAAATTTTTTAACCAATTCGATCAACAAAACCGAATTAAATTCCCGATCACATTAAATGGTACAGATGAGCCCTCGATTATTTTTTCTGCTGAATCGTAAAAGACTCAAGTTTTTTCCTGTCAGATCTGGTTCTCGTGTAGCCTTAAAAAAAAAAAAAAAAAAATGGTAGCGACGTGCTCTGGTACACAGAATTCGTTACGTCTCTTTTTACAGCCCCGTAAAATGAATTCCATTACAATGTGTGAAATCTTTGATCGATCACTGCGCGGCTTGCATTCACTTCCCCTGGAATTTTACATCAATGCACTTGTTTTTTCTAACAGAGCCTCCATTGCCAGACGGATCGAAACTGTGCCCGGAACCGAACGGCCGTTACAGGAGTGCGACGAACTGTTCGGAATTCTACGTGTGCGTTTACAGAAAGCCCATCAAGTTCAGTTGTCCCCGCGGCCTGGTCTATAATGACGTAAGAATTTCATCGTTGATTTATTTCGGTGGTACGCGTAGAATTTTAAATCGCGAGACGGCAACGTGTTTCATGTAAGCGTGAGAATCTCCAACCCACGAACTCCCACTTGTTCTCCGCGTACGCGCGGTCAAGGGCACTCCCGTGCTTCCGTGTCGTCGCCTGAAATTAAATTCGATATTACCCTTTCGTTTCATTTTGGCATTCCGTCGAGTTTGCCCGTGTCGATGACCCGCGAATCTTTCAGCATATATCACGGACATGACGAGCATAGTTGAGACAATTGGACACACTCAGATGCGCTTGCTGCGATAACGTTTGTGTTCTTGAACGAAATAACATACAACTATCCACGTATGCTTTTCACTTACATTACTTTTGCTTAAATGTCAACACGCTTTCTTCAACGAAATTTTCTATATACTCCTCCCCTACACCTACCCCTACTCTATTTCCACTTTTGACCTCGTCCCCCAGTTTCACCCGCAATTAATTACTCCACAGATACTGGGTGTCTGCGACTATCCGTACAACGTCGACTGCAAAGGTGCATCAACTCCGCCGTTACCACCAAAAATCACCACGCCACTGCCACTGCAACCTTCTCTGCCACCGCAGCCACCGACGTACGCACCGCCACCATCCTATGGACCACCCCAACCAGTTCCTCTACCAGGACCATCCTACGGGCCATCCCCTCAGCCAGGACCATCCTACGGACCATCCCCTCAACCAGGACCATCCTACGGACCATCCCCTCAGCCAGGACCATCCTACGGACCATCCCCTCAGCCAGCTTACCCTGGAAACCCCTGGCTGGGCCGAGTTCAACCTGATCCTTGGCATCAACGGCCAGCTGCGGCCCAGATAGAAATCGACAAGGAACAGCAGCAGGAGCTGTTTTCGGTGCAACAGCCGGGCCCCGAAGAAGCTCCGAATCCATGGAACCTGATGCAAAATATCCCCGCTTCTCTGACCGTGGTTCCATGCAAGAATGGAGATGTGCATAGGTTGAACGATGCTTGCACGAACGTAGTGGTCTGCAGAGAACAACGGCCACAGTTGTTGCAATGTTTGCCAGGGCTGACGTACGACAAGCCCTCTGACTCGTGCCAACCCTTCTCCATAGCCAAATGGTAGGTGAAATATTGTGAACTCAAGTTCGTTTGTTTGCTTTTGTGGGAGATAAAAGGTTTGGCTGTATGCCTGTCGTGTTCTTTTTTAATACTGTGTTTAAGTAATAATTACGGTTTCATTAATAGTCTTGTTTTTCTTCTGTTTCAGCTAATCCGCCAATCATTTAGAACTTACGCTTTGTATTAAACACGCTGACTGCTTGAACAGCAAATAAAGCATCGTTTTTTCTTAAAACCTTGGCTAATTACTATCCCATATCTGGTGCATGTAATTAAATTCCCGTCGAAAAGTGAAATGGAATGATAGAAATTTCAATTTTGTTGAAGATCAATTTTTTAATTTTTGTTTTGAAAATTATTGTGAAATGTATTTTAAAAATTTAGGGAATGCTTACGTAATTTTATCGTACCGACACGCAGATTTTGGCATTCTATATGGAGAGGAAAAAAAGAAAATTTTTCGCTTTAAAGCAAAATATAGTTAATACACGTAAATAAACGGTTTGTTTAAGTAGGACCATTCAAATATATTTCTAGGATATTTTCGAGAAATTGCATTTCTATATATTTATAATTGGTAGAAACACTGCACGTCGGAAAGAAGAGCCAGGAAAATTCATTGGTAACTCTGGATGGTAACGAAGAACTCATGTATCGTTCTGTGTGCCACTGCAAGAGTGCGGCACTGTCTCTTCATGTTCTCGATAAATATGAACCAGAAGGTAGAAATGAACAAGGATGAGAATGGAAAACAATGAACATAGTGACCAGATATAATTATTAATTTTTTTTTAAATCAGAAGAAACTGAACATTTTGTTCCTCTCAAAAGGAGTCACTTTAGTAGATTTTTTAAAGTGCTCATATAATAGTTAACGAATTACAAATTTAAGTAGTAGTAGTCAAACATCTACAAGTCACTTTTATCGATTTTCTCCATAAATATTATATACAAAATTATATCGAATTGTATTATAGAAATGATGTTAGATAGCTATATGATTATGGTGCTCGCAAAATTACATTCAATTGCTCCTTAAAGTAATTTCGAAATGAAATAAAATTCCTGCCATACTGTAACTTTCCTATTTTATTATTCAAATTTAAGTCTTCATGCAAAACAAATTGGTTGTGTAATGTAAAAAATGTTAGCTTCCTGCAAAATATTCGTGCGAGGATGGTTGAAAAATGTCGATGATTTAATTCTTATGAATCTAATTTTCCACACTCTTGCACATGATTAAATCATGAAATAACTTTTGCTACGAAGCTGTTTAAAAGATATGCAATTTTTAAGAAACTTAAAACCCGACGAAAATAATTATGTATTTAAAGTCGTGGTAAAAAAAACGTCTGCACATATTATTGAAACTTCTTCTTCATAAAGATAAGCTTTTATTTGAACTGATACCTTAACATCTTTAGATGTTCGTCTGTCCAATACATAGCGATATGATGGATCGAGAAGCAAGTTGTTATTCAAGTGGAAACACACAGTTGCTTTCTTTAACCTTTCAAACAATCTTTCCCCGATCCTTTCTTTATCCTTGAAAGATATTCCAACAAGAAGTATTAGTATCAACTTCCGGCCACGTAAGTATCAAGGTGTACACGCGTTTTTGGACGTCCGCCCTAATAGGAATTTCATGGTTGATCAATCCGCGGTTCAAAAAAGTTTGACAAGTGGTGGCTATAATATGGCGAGAATTTTGAAAGTGTTTAGAAACGAAAGCAACGAAAGTCCGTTTCGCCTAGCACGCTGTCATAAAATTTCCTGAATTACACAATAACAGCTTCGTTAACATAATATTACGACGTTACGATTGTCTGCATGTTTCACGCTCTTATCCCGCAGAAATATCCAAAATAACTGAAGCATCTGAAAGAAGAACAACAGCAAGATAGTGAACAACATCAATTATGATTGTTTAAGTCCACAATAATATTTGACGTTACGTGGTTACGTCTGGATGTAAATTACAAATTAAAATTGATTTCCATAATGCCACCTTGAACGTACGGAAGATTTTATAAAGCTTCAATTCTTCTATGCAACTTGAAAATCGTTTAATCCCAAATACTCGGCTGTAAAATTGTTTTGTGCATGTGAAAGCTTAGAAAACCGTTTAGAAATTGTTTCAGAGCACAATGTAGAATTAGGTGTCAGGGGCAGGAGAAGCATTAATCCGTACCTGAATGGAACACACCGACAGCAAAGAGATATCACTTTCCCGGCTTTCTTGGTGCCACGCCCGACTACTATGCTTTTGTGCGAACTTGAACGAAACGTGCGCTCTTGGTTGCATACTAATCAACGAAAAAGGAAAAGAAGATAGCTCGTTCTAAATTCCCACGAAATCACCGGCGACGAAGAGAACCTTCTTTGGCGAACTTTCATGACTCCCGTTACGGAGAAAACGGTCATTTTAGTGGGAACCAGCGTCCAATTTATTTGAAGCAATTAGAAGTTCGATGGTATTAGTAATGAAATTACAGTAATCGAACGATTGGCAGTAATTCAATGTGAAAATATACAGTGTGCACTCGAACAAAAAATGTTCCGGACGAATGTTGCATGCTATGAGTCAAATACAAGAATAGAACAGTATAAAGGCATTGCGTTGTAGAATTAAAATTATACATTAACAATTAATAGTTTAAGAAAATTTTCTAAACACAAGCTTGTTTGTACCATCCAAAAGTCTTGTATCGTATCAAAAGGCAACGCGAGACGCTTCAATTGTGCGGTTCACCCTGTATGTAGGGTAGCGTAAAGTGTTGAAATATTTTCGAAGGAAATGAGCTTGCGTGAATTCTTAATTTAAGAGAAATTTACTGGGCACATTGCAAAAGACGGAACACGAGTGCTTTGATTAAACTTTTAATCGAGTTTCCGGTGGGAGGGATCTTATTTTTTTCTTATGGATCCAGATATCTCCATGCAACACCTATGGATACTTGCGTTAAGGGGTTATAGTTATAAGTTATATCGTTGAATATTACATAAACATATACGACTTGAAATCTATGAAAGTTGATAGTAAAAGTAGCTTATCTATCTAACATTGCTCTTTTCGTGGTGATTACAGCTTTCTCTGCGGTGGATAACACCGATCTCCAAGTTGCACTTAATTTTTTATTAATTTGTTAGTATGAATTTCGATGAAAATTTGTTAACGAGTTTCATATTAAAATATGTTAACGCGTGAATCACTGCCGATAAAAGTATTCTTTGTGTATTATTGATCAAACAGGATAAGTACGATAGAGGAATGCAGTTTAAAGGATTCAATACAATTACACTTTCTGCGTAAGTAAACAAATCGAATGTTATTTTCCATACTGCAGTGATGTTTTTCTTAATTGTTGCTTCGCATACCTTTAATAAAATACTGCGTAGATGCATACAATATTTATTTCACGTTTATTGTTAGTGCTTCAATTTATATACGAGTAATTAAATCGAGATTAATTCTATTTAAATCGATATCATATTAAATCTAAAATATAGGCATTTTCTCTTTTAATAAATTGTTTAAGTTTGAAATACGCCCAATAAAGTCCCTTTATTAAATTTAATTCGACAATTTGAGAATCACTGAAATATGTACATACGAAGTATACTCTTACGCAAACCCTCTACTCGGTCCATTCAGTTATATCAGTATCTCATTCACAAAAAAGCTTCGCTTATGCACTCGGCGAAATTTACTAAAGTAAATGTTACGAGCCATTATAACTCCCCTCACCTTTTATTCGCAAATCATATTCAATTTATCACACTTCTGCATCTATTTATTATTTTAATTATTCCTTACTCGTCAGACCTCTATTTATATTACAGTCACGCTTATTTTAATATACGTACTTTATCAATTTCTTTCCACAAACAATCCATAAACCATTAAACACTCATCAAGTCATTTATGCACGCACGTACTCTAATTTATTGTAACTGGACAGCAATTATTCACACGTTCTGCAATTTCTTGATTGCACTCATCGTGATTTAAATACCTGTCGAAAAATGACAGAATAGAAATTCTTCAGCGATAACCGCCGTTCAATTCGACGAAATTTCCCTCGTCAATGTTACGCTTCGCACGAGTGTTATAAATTAAATACCATCGAAATACCATAAAAAGTAGTTTGTACCGGGAACATCAATAAAGAAGATTGCTGTTAGTATTCGCGTGGCAAGTTTAGGTCGTGCACCCCTTTAAGGATCGCATTGTTTCAGGGCCGGCTTTCCACGAAGCTGCGTGGGCGAACTAACTGCATTTCTCGTGCGTGACACACGCGAATGTCGGTACACAAGGGCCTCGTTGCATAGAGAGTCTCTCATGCGTTCAACCTTCTTCTGTATGCAGTTCAGGGAGGGTTTCGCTCGAAGAAATGGAAAAGAGACGGAGGAAGATCCCGTGGGTTTCCTCGCCCACGTATCGCCATTGCGTCTGGTGATTTTTTTTCCATTCGAAGAGGTAAATATCTCTTGGAAGTCATTGTTCCTAGGTGTGACTCGAATTCTTCGGATTCTCTCTTTCCCCGGCCATTCTTTTCTTCCAACCTTTCTACAGCGCTATTCGTGTTACTCGTGCAGCAGACGTTTCATTTAGAAAGGCGATCTTCAATCCAGAGATGCGCGAGTTGAATTGTACTGCTTCATTTGTGACGACTTGAACTCGAAGATTGTTTGAAAAGAGATAGAATTTGATTGAAATTGAACAAAAATTATACCACGATGCTTCAGACTGCCTTTCTTGAGTTTTATTCCTTCAATTAATGTCACGTGGTAAAAATGGGAAGTTAACAGCATTGAGACTTCATTCTTTTTCGATATAATATATAATAATTAAATTCCTATATGTCGACATACTATTTGTTCATTAAAAATAACGGCAAATTTATTGTTATTGCCACCAGTGAATTCTGTATTGCAGCAGAGGATCAGTAGGGTCATTAAGTGAAATTTAAACATTTAATCGAGCAGTCAAATCTATGTCTTACCAAATATAATAACTGTTACATGATCTTTCGTCCAATCGTCCAGTTCTCCCTTATTAATTGGCACAACGCGTAGGAATTAACGAGGTATCTTAATCGAATCTGAAGGTTCTCCAATCCACTTCGAACGGAGGTACATCTAGATCACCTTGTCAGAGGTTTTGCAATTCCGATATCTATGAGAACTATTCATTCATACATATGAGTGGCCAGGGGCGGATCACCACGTGACATGCACGGTGAACTGAAAATCCGGTTTTGGGGAAAATAATGATGTCCTCGGGTCTTTCAGACCCGTGGGGCCACTGTCGGGCAAACTCTCCTCGAATTCCTGGAACGCATTAACCACGAGCGCCAGCCGTATCCATTCTTTGTTCAGTCGGGTAATTTTAGAATTGCGCAAGAATAAAAATAGCTCGTTATTGATTTTGATTTGCAACCAATCTGAAATTCTTCTGCGCAGATATCTTTGTACGAGAAAGAATCGAATTCTGTCGTTCGACAGACTGGGGAGAAACGTTTTCTTCTATTTGCTAGATATTGGTATCTCTCTTGCACCACCCTGTAACAGATTTTTCTATTCTGTATTCGCCTTTTTAATAAAATAATAATGCTACAATCATTGTGTCATATTTTAAGCAGCTCTTGCACACAGTTCGTCATAAACACGCGATCAATAATGTTCGTAGTATCAGATTAAAGTCACAGAGACAGTGGTCTGTCGAAGTTTCCGAGAGAGGAAGTTCCACGCATACTAATGCAAGATTATGAAACGGCAGTCGATTTTTCTTACGACAGATCACAATCACAGTTTTGGTCATTCTGTTCCGTTACTTCTCGCCGCACGATAAAAAGAGAAAGCACGGCGACAAATATCGCTAGCGGCGGAGCTGTAACGTTGGCCAACGTCGATGATCTGTATTTCATATGAAAAAAATAGCGATCGGCATCTGGCAAGGTCGGTGGCGTCAACGTCAGTCTGGAGACGCGTAAGAAATGGAAGGCCACTTTCCCTTTCTCTTCACTTTTCAGTAGCCCGTTCGGCTGTTCCCCGATCTGCATCCCGAGCAGGATAAAATAACACGGACGAAACAACAATTGTGCAAAAATGTGTGAAATCGTTGCACACGGAAGTGTATGACTCGTTGGTTATCACACATCAACGTCTGTAACGGGTTTAAGGCGTACAGGCGAACACTTATGTTCACGCGTCCCCGTATAATCTCATGAGTTTACTTTCCAGTGAAAGACCTTTCGATATTTATGTAACTAATAATTCGCTGGCGCAAGCGTGCATTTCAATCGAACGGTAATAAAACAATTTTTGCCGCTAATGAAGAGCCGCCGCGAAACGTTGCGTACGATCCCCGCACGGCGACTCTGCGTCCTTTCAGAAAATTCCAATGCGTCTGATAAGGAACAGGATGTATCTACTTGGCGCTGACGACGCGGCTAAACTTTGTATCGTGTCAGTACTAAATTCTTCATTATTGTAGAAACCTTTGTATATATATATTTGTAATTATACGTACATCTATTACTATTGATGTTTACCGTCTTGCTTTCACTTTAATGTTTATCAATAAAGTTATTTATGTAATACTATTAATAATTGTATAGCTTTTTTGTAATTGTATTTATATAACAAATGCATATATGGTGGGCAATATTGAACGTAGTCATTTTGTATTGTCATTGACCATTAATTAAGTAATTCTGTAGGGAATGATTTATTAATTATTTAACCACAATGAACGTTCAACAAAATGTTTCGTTATCGCTTCGTTAACGCTTCGTCTCAAACTGTTAATCTCGAATCCAAGCATTAAACTCAACTCTCTTCACACGAAAACAGCAAATGCACTCATTCAGGTCACTCATGCCATCATACACATCATATACACAGTGTTACAATCATACAATCATCATATCCCACACACTATCATATCCCACAATTCAATAAATAATTTAAAGAGCAATACAGTTAAAATAATCGAGCTAGTAAAAAGAAACACGCGATTTAGTTTTATCTACGATTCTTCAAATACACTTAAATACAACTATTAATAAATAAAATCAGATACCATAAACTGTGCATGGGACAAATATTGCGTTAATGTTACATTGCTATATTTGGCTCCAGATATATCTCATTAGAATACTCTCCTGTATTTGAGACCCTTTCACATTTCACCTTAAGCAGGTCGAAACTTCTCTACAATCCGTCACATTCTCTTAGGGCCGACGAAATGCCAAACATAACGATTAGAATTTGATCGGCACGACTGATTGGCTCAGCTGTAGAATTAAAGTGATCGAAAAGTAGCATCGAGGCAATTGTCAGTCTATGATCAAGCTTTACTCAAAATCAATCATTTTCACGTAGTTGCTTAGAAAAAGTGGACGCAAAACAAGTGTCCCCAATTAGTCTCCATTAACTCAAGTAAAAATTCATTTGTGGCAACTTGGATTGGAGAAGAAACTTTTGAAAAGCAATTTTGCCCAAACGGTGAAAGGCCCAGCTAAAAACTGTAGCACTTCTAAGAAAGTACAACTGTAATCACAACATATTATTACTAAATTCAACAATCCGGTCCATCGAGGTTCTATCCTATTTGTTTGAAGAAATTTCTACGACGGCCGACTTTCCGCTTCGTGTCACGATCTGAAAATGTGATAGGCAAGAAATCTAACTGGGGTTCAAAGCGGCGCTTTTGAGACAGGGTCAAAATTTCTACGCATGACCTTACAGTGTAACCACGTACTCCCGTCGCTTCATCCCAATCTGTTCACCAAGCCAGAACGTGAATTACGCAATATGGCATATTATATTATGTACCTTTCGTCTTGGTCGCCGCCTTCTGTCGAGTGGGTACCTCGGCTGTGCGTATATTCGCAGTGAAGTTAAACTCCGGTGACATTTTGGACGACTTTCACCGATCGGCCCGACGACGTGGAAGGCTGCTTTCTTCGTATTTTCGTCTGGGCCCGCGACGGTAGCAGCGCGGCTGAGATTCTGAACCCCAAATGAATTAACCGTACACGAATAAGAAGATCGTCGCGTATAATTTCCCGCTTAATTGGATTCGACAGAGAGTGATGAACGACCGTGACCTCGATCTTTCGTTGCGAGAGAACGACATTTCCATTGTTCTTTTATTTGCAGAAGAAATTATGATGCTTAGCGTGCACGCGAGATCACGTGGAAATGTTAGTACCTTAAACTTTCGATTTTTTTACAGAATCGACAGAACGCCGTTGAAAAATAATCATATTCTTTTCAATGTGTCTTTTCATTTGTATAACGAAATAGCAGTTGTCCGTCAAATTATTTACATTTCTTTGTCTAATGAACTGCGAGCGATTAAAAAGCGAGACGGTATTGTCCCTAAAATTTAAGTCGTTGATCCACGAATTATTGCGGTCGGACAAGCACAGAATATCTCTGGGAAGATTTTATAGGCGTTTCAATGCCGTGTCTATTTACACGAGAAGAATAATGTTGTGGACACTAACATATTTTCTAGCGGTTAAGTTGTTCGACTAATAAGGATAAAAGAAGAAATGAACGGGCGAGTAAACTGTTACACGGGATTAACTATTGAGAAATTATTAACGCTTGTTCGATTCGACGATTGATGTATCTAAGTAGTGGAAGAACACGATACAGGTATTCAGTCACTGAATAGCTCTTTAGAATGAAATTATGATCGTCTCCGTTGTAAGGAAAGCTGATTATATTAAGTAATCGCTATTCGAATCCCTGTAACACAGTAAGCAGGATAAAACACGTAGAAGTCTCGGTTAATCGAGGGCGGATTAAAGCCGTGATCCCACGTTCTTACATTAGTAATAAACGACAGATGAAATCGATACTAAGAATACAACGATCATTAAAACAAGACACCATTCCTTCGCTTGCGTTTCCTTCACCGAGGTCTATTATAAAATATTTTCGTAATGAATGCCTCCGTGCCGAATACTATAATTAAAATCATTTCGTGCTAGCGGCAGAGTATCGCGGCGTTGCGTGTGAAACGAATCAGACAGCGAGACACTCGAAGGGAAATTACAGAATTAAGCAATGGCAGAGGGCTCGATTAAAAAGACGCGATCCCTTATTACAGAACATCGCTTTCACTGAAACTCCGTAACATCCATCAGAACACCCACGGTTAACAGCAATAATTTCAACACTCGAACGAGGCGCAAGAATCATGCCCCCTGTTGGAAACATGCATACATTCGAACGGAGAACTCGACTCTCGCTCGTGCGATTCAAAATCACGCGAGCGTGGCCAGAAAAGCGAGTAACATCCACTCGCGGTGCGTCAATCCGTCCTGGCTGCGATAATTGCCCGCGATATTCATCGTTAACTCGTCAGACATCGCCGCGAATTCGCGATATCTCGAATCACATTCAGGAGAGAGCTCGACGCGCGTCTATGCATCGTGGAACCGATGAGGTCGTAAAATCTGTCAAGTGGTAAGAGAAAAGAAGAAGACGAAACACGCGACTCGGGCGTTAGAATGGTCAGAATAATGCAATTTTGCATAACTTTGCGGACAGCAAAGAGCTCGAGCTCGTTTCTGGACCGTACGGTGCATAGATGGAAAGGTAAACGCTAACAATATTAACGAGTTATCACTGACCGGAAAAATGTCAGAATAATAAATAAAGAAAAGTACGATTTTAATTAAAAATCAAATTTGCAACTACGCACTAGTGTCTAGTGTTACTTGCAGCTGAACACTTCGACCCAAGACAAACACCACGGGCCCGTGATTTCGACTGAATTGGTTAAACGTGAAATATGTAAATGCCAGCAAAGATATTCGACGATAGG
Source organism: Nomada ferruginata (assembly GCA_963583965.1). Lineage (NCBI taxonomy): Eukaryota > Metazoa > Arthropoda > Insecta > Hymenoptera > Apidae > Nomada > Nomada ferruginata. The sequence goes on from OY757218.1 coordinate 7,149,675, forward strand.
TAGAGAAAATTGCCTGGGGGTGTTCGACCGTGGACAGCACTGGCATATAAACCTGAGTAGGGCATCATCAATAGGTGCTGACATTTGAGTGTTTAATTCACTGTCCCGCCGTTTATTGCCACAGGTATATAAAACAGATCCGCGTACTTCCAGCGTATGCAAAATGAAAATGAAATAATTCCTCCGGTTTGTATTTTCACCCTGCTTTCCCCTGCACAATCTTTCGCACAGCGCTCGTACATATCTTGCTTCACGCGAAGCGTGTCGGTGGCCGATTTACCGGTTGCCAGCCAGTCGACGTTATTTTCAAGTCGTTCACGGAAGAGATCGACTCGTCTCGGCTCTAAATATACGCGTGCTTATGCGATACCGGTATTCCAGCCTTTGGCTGTCGACTGCATTACGCGATCACGGTTATCGGCGACGAGAATCGCGTTAGATAGATGTGACACAATCATTTCCCTTAAAAAGAATCTTCCTTCGATCGACTAGATTGTTGGGAATTTTAGACGACTTATTTGTCGATGTTTATACGATCGTCTGCATGCGTGGATCCTATTATGCATCTCAAATATATCTACGACAGAATTAATATAGATACTGTCACCATTCGACGCCCGTAATTACTCTTCCACCACCTTTCATTTTACACGTTCCTTTTTGGGACAGGCCTATCGAATCGAAACACGGTCGTGTACGAGTTATTTATAAAAGATGACGGGGACTTTTGTTCAGCCCAATATTATTTGAATATCACGTTTGTTGATACCGATAGTATTTCTGATTAGTGCCTATAGATTTACCGTGTACCGATGTTAAATGTCGACGTAAAGTGCACCGCGCGTTTCATTGCGATTCGAATTTTCCGAAAGGATCGAGTGTTTCACTGTCGAGACGGTTGTGAACGATGAGAAATGATCGGATGGGCGAGCGGCGCTAATGTTAAACCGCGCCAGGCGTTACTTGAACGCACGTGTCTTAGGATAATTGTTCGCTTAAATAATCGTATGCATGCAAGAATCGACGCCACGGCACACGCAGAGCCGTCGTAGACCTACGGATACCTGTAGAATATCTAGGGCGCAGCGCGAAGTGGTTCTCCTTGGACAGCCGATGCCGCATTCCGAGCCATGCATCTGCTGCCAGTTCCTTTTCCCTTGATTCTCTCTGTCTTTTCCTTGCTTTTTCTCTTTTTCACTTTCGTTCTATGTCTCTGTTCGCCGGGCTGTCTATCGATTGGATCGTGAACGTCATTGTAAGTCGTTATCGTTCGATGTATCACAAATGTAAGACCGATGAACAGTGTGGCGTTATGAAATATTATTTTTAGACAGCCGTCCAGTATGTACTATCGTCTTAGGAAATGCTATTTGAACAATATCACGAGGGTTCAAGGGGTGAAATGGACCACTGAAAGTCGTCGGACTACTCTATGAATGACGAAATAACGAGTTTGCAATAATTGCTTTGCAAATTTGTCCACCGAGATCGATTACTTGTCATATCTCCTTCCTCCTAGTATTCCAAACAATTCTGACACAACGAGCACTAAACAGAGCCGGATGAATCGAACGAAAAATAAATTATCCGTTCGACAATTAAATATCAATTACCTGCATCGCAGTAATCATTAATCATTGCAGCCAAAAGCACATTCAATTCGACGAGTCTCCCTTTCTCTTCAGATCTGTCTGCCTTTTTCGTTCGAACATTTACATTCTCTTTCGACCAGTCTACTTTTGTACTCATCAGTTATCCTTCTCGTACTGAAACAAAAAAAAGGGAACACTTTTGTTCCATCGTTCACGAACGTTGACCTGCTTTCGCCCATCTCTCTCGTGTTTCATTTTCTTCCACCTCTCGGTTCCTTCTGAACTTATTTCAGTTCGCCAACGTCGCATCCCCTCGTTCACTTCGAAACACAGTTACAAATCTGCTTCATCGTTTAGCGACGCCCACGCGTCGTTTCGCAACACGACGCGTTACGCCGTGCCGTTTCAGGCCCGTGCACCGATTGCAATTCCGCGATTGCGTTCGAGACTCTGGCGATAAGGTCGCCATTGAGATTCGTTCTTCGTCCAAGAAGGTATTCGCAATTTCCAAAAACCTTCGGAGGCCTCTGACCGCAGCTGCCTTTTGGTTCCGGTGAAATGAACGAGTTCAAGGCTGAGGTTTTTCGTTAGGGGCCACGAGCAGCGTGACGCGATTTTTTGGAGAACCAAGTCTTCCAGGTAATTGCCTGCGACAGAAAAACCGGACAACAAACTGGGTTGCACTGATTTCGACGAAATTTGTCGAGGATAGATATAATATCTACGACAAGCGTGATTGTAATTTTTTAATTAATTGATTATGAATGTTATTTAATAATGGAAAGAATAAATTTCAGGATGCTGTCAATGATGCTCTTGAAATATTATTAATACAAGTTTGAATAGCTCGCGTCGCGTAGCAAGAAGTCCAAACTTTAATTATATTTTTAACATACTTGCGGTTCACGATGGCTGGAAATATCGGGGTGGCTGAGTACCTGCTAAGCCTGATATTTTCCTTAGCAAGAGCAAGTTGAGAAATAAACGTGTCCTCGGGCAGAGAATTTCCTGCGACATTTGTAGCAGGTATGGTATACCCTAAAGTTATGCGTTCACCTACATCCTCTCTTATCGTAAATCTTATATCGTTATCCAGCTGACACAAAGTGCAATCCATCTTATGATGTAACGTGTGATCGTACTAGCTTAATAAGAAGAGAATAAAAGCTTTTGATAAGAGAATATAAGTAGTAACGAGTACTAACGAGTACTAACGAGTAGTATCAATCGGGAACTATTATAATAATGTCTTCATGTGTCTCAGCTAGTCTTGCGTTATTTTTCTCGTGGTTAAACAATTTCGTTGAATACAATAAGCGACAGATAGCTCCAAATATATTTTCTAGAGAGCAATTAATCAAAATTAATCGAAAGAGAAAAAGAACATTCTGAATTAAACGTAATTAATATGTATTATTTGTTAAAAGTATGCGTCAAGGTGCTACAACTTTTTATTATTCGATAGTGTAAGACTTAAAATAATATTGCACACGAGGTATACAAATTAACTAAATTATGCTTCCCATGTATTCTTTCATCATGAGTTAAAGTATGATGTTCACGTATGTGTGTATTACATTGCACGTGACATAACGAGGATACTTCTTACGCGTTAAGAAATGTTGCATTATGTTTTAATCGTCGATAAACAAGTATCGTGCTATGGCAATATCCAGATGAACGTTCGAATAAATAAGCGTCGTAAATTCGTGCTTAACAAAATTTTAATTGACTCGGATATTACTACAAAAATATATATCACCTGTAGTTAACAATTTTAAGAAACCCAACCACCATCCAAGGAACGTATAATTTGTACCTAAAAGACTTAATTAATATCTTCGTAACACGGGTCTAACTCGGGGATCTCTGGATCGTAAAACAACCAGGTACACCGTTTAATAAACTTGTCTTCTCTAACGTCAGAATTCAAAATCGTATTCCACACACAGCCAGGGATAAGTACAGTTAATGTGTCGTAATGAAAACAGTTCTCCATTATCATTGCCTAAAGTTTGTGCCACGTAAGTTACAAAACGCTGTACTTAAATATTCCTGCATGTTTGTTACCATTACACTAATGTCTATACGTGGTTGTATACATTTGAATATATTAATATATTCAATATAGCTGCTTTCATCTTTGAACCGTTCCCGTACAAACATACGCATCTGTCCCGCTCCACGATTTATCTTCGAGAAGGGAAATAACGATAAGATCGGAAAGATCGGTTATTCCTGCCGAGTGTAGATCGAAACGGGGCAGGGAGCCCAACAAGAAGAAAAGATACACGAGACTGCTTTCAGATGGAGCACGGTGGGAAAAAAATTTCGCGCAATCTCTGTTCCGTTCTGAATGCAACTACCATCGTCTTCGCCGTAAAATGGTTCGCCGTTGCAACCGAGCGCAACCAGCTGGTTGCATCGCTCGCAAGAATTCCCTCTTTCCATTTGGCTAATCGGACGCGGGATCTAACGGTTTCTCATTATAATACCTGGTTATCTGCTCGTTCACCTGTGCGCGCCGTGCGCACCGGACACGACGACAGACCCGCGCGGCACAAGGGAACCGCGAAACGTCGAGCTCGGAATATAAATTTGGACGTTCGTTAACCTTTTCAATGCAACGAGGTAAATCATTTTCCTTTGGCTAATAAGAGGCGATACTGCTGCTCGGAAGAAAGTAGGCGCAAGGTGTGTAAAACGCGTGATAAACGCGTGTGACGTGGAAATTTCTCTTCTGTCTACCGTTCTCTGACTTTTAAATTATAGTCTTCTGCCGTTCGGGCATAATTATGCGTAACAAGTTCCACAGATTGTATTCACGAACTCTTTAAACGATTAACATCTTTTCTAGACCGTCAATGGATATTAATCTCCTTACTCTTATCGCAGCAGTAAACTTGTAGTTGACTTGATTACATTTAAGAGGAATAAATGATATTTGCGCACGGCATTCGTATTATTTACGAAGATTCCCGACGCCGTAAATCTATCGCGCGCTTCGAGCCGAAAAATTTTACCGTTCCATTCCAATCGTGCAACCTCACCAATGCCTGATCGTTGCTAAAGTTCGCGTAAACAGCGAACACATTAAATTAATCTCCGCCGCTATTCGACCGAATCGCTGCAGCAGGACCGTGCCTGTGCAATTAGCGATCGCGGTCACTTTCACCATCGATTGAACCTCTTAAGCGACAAAGCAAAACCGCGAGGAAGATCACTCCGTGGCTGTCACAATCCCTTTACCCGGCAATTTTGCCCCGCGATCTATTAGTGTTCACGAGCGAAACTGTCGGGCCGGACAAAAAGGTGATCGCGGTTATCTGCGATTTGCCAATCCTACCCAAGTGACTCGGGTCTCCCTTGCGCGGTCGAAGAAAAGCCGATGACGCGACGAATCGAAAACTGGGGGACACTTAAAAGTCGGGGCGCGCAGAGGCGAGCCGGAGAAAACCGTTTGAATGCCTCGCGGAATAAAATAGCCGGATCCTCGCGAAAGGGAAAAGACGTGCCACGACAGACGCACCGATCGACGGAACGTGAATATCTGGGCTGATTTCGAAATTGCCGCAGGAACTTTCCTCGAAAGGATCGACCAGCGACGAGTCAGATGCTCATGTGTAATTAAACCGGCTAATGTTGATATTATTAACGAAGATTTTGTTATTCCACAGAATTTGTTGAATGGACGATTTATTAAGAAAATAAACGACAGTTTAAGAAGACTATGCAATATAATTCACCCTCTGTGTCTCAATTTATTTTCATATTGACAAGATTGTATATATTTTGCTGCAAGGTTTTTGGCGACTCCGAATCCATAGTGGAGGATGACGCTCAACAAATTATGCGCATCCGTTCGAATACAAGGGTGCAACTGCGAGGTACATTGGTAAATCGTTTAAAAATGTTCAGGTGAAATTTCCAAAATATAGATACTGCCTTCGTGACTCGAAAGTTTCCCGAATGCATAGAAGGTTAATGAAGAAACTGCAAACAAAATATTGTAGGCGATTTTAAATATACTTTTATTAATTATACGAAAACTTTTACGTTCTTTGCTTTCTACGTCCAGAAGCAGTCTTAGGCTTGCTGTTTTCAACAGCGTTACTAAGAGAATAATAAATAAACTAACTAGTTAACATTAACAAAGAACGTATAGCTAATCGATACTCAAACCGAACACACAAACATTACACACATTAACTCTACAACCACACAACCACACATGTTACATACATTACAATACTACAATTATTTAACACTAGAACTACCGATAAGTTTACGTACTACGTACAAGGACGGTTAGGCAACCCAAAGATTCGGAAACGTATGAAACTTTGCATACAAGTACAGTATTTCATCCGTAATACAACCCTATTTTCTGTTCGTGCCATACTTCGGTTTTAAGGGGTGAAATCAGCGCTTGAAAAAAATTCAGAAAGTTCTTTTTCGTGAAATATCTCGAGAACGCTAAGGGATATTTAAAAAAAAGTATAAACAAAACTTGTATCGCTTTATTGCGTCTACAAAACTGCGTAAAAATTATTTTTGCAAAATCCACGGAAAAGAAAAATCAAAAAATCAAGGTTCTTCGAAAAAATTTGTTTACTCGGTTTTGTAGACGCACTAATGCGATGCAAGTTTTACATAAACTTTTTTCAGAAATCTCTCAGCGTTCCTGAGATATTTCACGAAAAAGAAAATCCTCAATTTTTTTCAAGGGCTGATTTCACCCCTTAAACCCGAATTATGGCACGATTGAAATATAGGGTTGTATTACGGATGACATGCTGTACTTGTATGCAAAGTTTCATACGTTTCGGAATTTTCGGGTTGCCTAACCTTCCTTGTTAGGCTGTATACGTTAGACAGATTATGAACACGAAAGTGGTTGAGTGGACATTAAATAAAGATGTAGCCATAATAAATTGCTGCAGCAATACGAGTATGTTAATTTTAAAATGACAAATCTAAAACCAGTCATTTTGACTGGCTTGATAGTTCTAGTGTTAATGCACAACGCGTAATCGAAATTCCGAAATTGTACGAGAAATCTTCGATACCTTCTATCCAAGACAATAGCCTATGTGCGCGTGCCAGCAGGCTGTTTCATATCGGGCTATATCATCGCAGAGGAAACGCGAAATAGAAATGCAAGCCGCGTTCAAGGAGCTGCTTCCCTGATCGGCATTCTCGGAGCAGCTTCAACTTACACGCCAGCAACGTCGACGACGGAGACGACGAAACACGCCGAGGAACGTGCACGGGGAACCGCCGCAGGTGTCAATAACCCCATCACCCTCTTTCACCTGCGCCAAACGTAGACGCTGCGCTGGCTTTTACGTTTCAGCCCGCCCTGTCTCCGAGCATCGTTTCGCCAGCAATGGCAATCGATCGGGGCATCGTAATAATTTCACGGCTCAAACAAGTCAGACGTGCCGTTAGGCGTTACACCGTTGCACGGAAAAGTCTGACGTAAATGCATTGTGCAATCGTTTTACGATTAATGATATTCCTGTATTTACGTTGCCGTCTGCCTTTACACGAACACGAAGTCACCTCAGCTCGAGACTTAATTGTTAACGTGCCATCCAGGATCTGAACGCGATGGAATTTCGTTTCGTTGGCTTGTCCGTGCGTCACGTTTCCGTGACGATTGTCGTGTAACTGTGTCTACCAAAAGGATAATGGTGCTCGAAAAGGGTGTATTTTGTACATTTTTGGGACACGATAATTATTTTGGCACCGGAATAAGTAACCGGTGGTTCCCCTTGGAAGTCAATTTTGTTATTCATAATATTAAAATCGAAGACACTTGAATAATTTAATAATTTGTTATGCGTTCGGTTAACTTCCATGCAGAGTCTCGTGGGTCTTGTGTAAGAGACAGTACAATACGTGGAAGTAATTACGATTCGTGTTATAGATCCTTGGCGTAGTATTCTAATATCCTATTAATCAGTTCTTTCCTTATGCTTACTGTAATAAAAAAGAATAATATTTCCGCGAGAGTGGAAATTGGGCGTTTCTTTTTCGCGTAGCAAAGTCTTGCATGTAACGCACAGTTACGCTTTCTTAGCAACATCCACTTCTTGAATGAATTAACTGAATTAAGTTAATTATCATCGACACGGTAAAATGTGGCGGAGCATTCATTGCACGTGCCAAATTATTTTCACACAATTTTCACGCAATTTTTTCAAACGTTCTAAATGTTGCCGATACCAACACAGGTTTACATATTCACAAAAAAAAAAAGAAAAAGCGGACCGAACTTTTAAAAAAACTGCGAGCAAATTAAATTCCAAATGTACTTAATAATTCGCTAACAACGAGAAGCGATTATCTATAATAATAAAGGGCTCGAAAACATCCGAAGAAAACATTAATAGAACTTTTACAGCTACCTGTCTCCACGATATATTTCAAATGCCAACCCATACAAAAAGATGTACGTCGCAGCGAATTGCTTTCACTGGTGAACCTTTCGAAAATACCGAATTGCCATCAAAATCAGCGTTTCACGCCGTCCCGTCGATCCCGAAAAATCCCTGACCGTGACGCGCAAGAATCCGTGCAGAACGGTTCCACTCGAAACCGTGGATAATCGATGAGATCATAAATCGGTTGAAACAAGAACAGAAGCCGAAGTGCATCTCTCGGATGCTGAAGCGTTCGTCGTGGCACGTAGTCGACTTTCACTGCTGTAGCCAGACCGAACGATGCGCTGTGCCAGATAAAAGCGTGCTGGCTTGCTGGCAAAAGCTGAGACTGCAGCCAGCCCGTTCCGTCCTCTCCGCGACGATCGTCACCGTTAGCCAGTTGCTTCTCTCTCATTATGCAATGGGACAGACGTTACCTGGTTTTACCTGGTGTCGCGAGAGAAGCTACCGTGCCGCAACGTCGCGTCGCGTGCCGATTGCAGGCGAGTACGTGCCTCTGCACGTGTCGCGCGTATGTACGTATACAGTATGTACATGTGTACGATCGACCTGATTTTTCGAGCGTCGAAAATCGGTGTGCTCAGTGGTAAGTGTACCTTGATTTCCACGATGATCAAGCTGTTTCGCGTTGAACAGCGCCGCGTCATAATGGTCATGTATTGCATGTGGCTTCGTTGCAATTGATTCACAGATGGTGCATTTCGTCGAACGTCTATGGAACTTTCTGCGAAGATGTTATATTAACATTTGCTACATCTGGCACGTTTTTTGTGTTCCCTTTCACCAGGTTCGCGAGGATGTAGATAGTTTGTGGTACTCGGAAATGGGTCGATGATTTGTATGTAAGGTAAAGGTGCAATTTCCAGGGATGGGGTTTAATGTGAAATGGAAACAAATATTTTCAGGCTGTGACGGAATATATATAAATAATAGGGACAGCATGTATTGAGATAGATAGTTAGTTATACTTAAACGGGAAGTTCGGCAACAAAAATGTAAAACTTTGCACAAATGTAGTTGATGTTATGGTAACAACGGAACAATTTCTGTTTCGCGCTGACAAACGACTTTAGGGGTGAAAACACCTCTCCAAAGAAATCTTGACTTTTCATATTATCGTGAGTAATTCAGAAACTGTTCAAGGTACAGGAAAACAGTTTAATTGAAAGTTGGATGGCTCTTTATGGTCTATAATACGGATGTGAGAAATTTCCAAGGAATATTATTATTATTTGCATTTTGAAAAAGTCTTTGTTCCGTTGTTAGCATAATATCAACTACATTCGTGCAAAGTTTCAAATTTTTCTGAATGTCCGAGTCGCCGAACTTTCCTTGTTAGTACTGTTGCACAGAATTGCAAGAAACCAATGATTTCCAACCTGACTATTCAAAAATCGACAGAATTACTTCAATATGAACTTCGATAAGAATTCTCAATCACCCATTTCAATTCCCACGAAGAAAAAATCGCAAGAAACTATTCAACAGTCTTCGCCTACTACACTTCTCATTAGAAACCACGGAGAAACTCGGCGTGAATGCAAACGGCCCGATTAATCATATGAAATGTAACACGTTTATTTTCACCCCGTGCATCGCTCGATCTGGCATTCATACCTCTAGCTATCCTTGGCTGGAGACTCGCGCATACCACGGGCAACATATTTCCAAGTATTATATCGAAGCAAGCCTTCGAGGTTAATTCTTTTTTCTTTTTCACTTTTTACCGGGAGAAAGGTTATTCGAATTAACAGGAACAAAGGGAAATTCCCCGGTGGGCGAACGTTGCACGGGAATACAGCTTATAAATATGCAAGCACGTGGTTCAACCTCAGCGGAGAGATTCAGGGCAAGGTGACCAAAGAACTTCCAGGAGGAGGACGTCCAGTTGCCCTGGACGAAACGTTGCGCTTACGGAGACCAGCGGGCCGAATATTAATCACTACGAGGCGGGGCACCTGCATCCTTGGCACGTTGCAACACGTAACACCGAGTGCTATCGCAATAAACCACAGCACGCGGCGCAGTCATACCGTTACCCGGAAGGTGTTTGTCCATTAGCCATCCGGTACCATACTGCTTGCTTCCTCGTCGAACTTCGTATTCGGGTGTGCCCGGCAATTTTAGTTTTGTCACGTTGGAGGTGCGCTTCATAAACGTCTTCTTTTGCTACCATGATGGGTAAATATGAATATCGATGTTGGCAAAGTAGCCACATGTGCGTTAAATACCCTTTATATTTGAGCCGTCTATTTTTAAAGTGAGCCACGTTCATTTGTATTTAAATTGAGATATTTAAGAGTCTGCGTTTCAAAAAAATTAAAAATATACGTGTAGGATGCCAATGTGTCATACTGTTAGAGTGTATCTAAGAGAGTTAAATTTACAATTCGCATTAAAGTAATAGCAATTATTAAGTGAATAATACGTGTTTTCTTACCGCAAATGGAGTTAAGCCATTTTCAAAATTACCAACTAGATTTGTTATAAAATTTGAAAGAGTCCATTCGATAGAATTTAAAATGCTTCAAATTGAAAAAACAACACTCAATTTATTTTATATTTCTTTGCAACACTTCAAAAACACAATTTATACAATTCAGGAAATCTTCTAACTACATAAATGGGCTGCTTATTTTGAAAGTGGCTTAAGTCCACTTGCTTTGAAGCCGAGACATTTAAGTCTGCCTTTAAGTCATATTAAAAATATTGGTTACTAATAACATGATAGTATAATGTCTTTGTTTTTCTTAAAATGTGTAATGTACTAACCCAAACAGCTTAATAAACATTATTTAAAAAGTAAGACAGTTTTGGTGGTCATAAATGAACTTAAATCACTTTGAAAATAAAAATTTGTATCATTTCGTTAGTTAGCTAATTTTCTGTTAACAAAACTTCAGTGAATTTGAACGTAGAACTGTCACTATTATAAATGCTAACTGAACTTTTTTTGAAAAATGGACCCAGGCCACTTTCAAAATAAACGGCTCATTTGTTCCACAGCGGTGAACAATTATTTACAACGATGAAAAAGACTGCGTTAATATCTTTCTGTATTTCAATTCGTATAGAAATACGTATGTACATTGTTTTAGCTCAATTTTTCAGTCGACAGGCGATTTGTCAATGCTGACAGATTTCCCTTCAATGTTGTTACGCTTCCAAAAGCGATCCGTGAGCGTTCGAAGGTGGACGAATTTCTTTCAAATTTCTCGTACGAAAGACAGAAATGAGGAAAACTTTGCGACATTTGTAAGAGGTAGAACGGGACACAGGCCTACCACGTTCGCGTTCGCTTAACGAGTTATCGATATCCACCTCTTTAACTTCCTTACGGCGACGATGACGGCCACAAAAGTGGAATTTCGTCTCGTAACCGCTACGCGCGTGGACGTGAAACTCTGTTCCCGGGGCAGCGCGCGGCGTGAACGTGAATTAATTAGCAGGACCATAAGTGTACCATGAGTTTGGATTTCCATCCACTTTCGTGGCCTCCACTGATTGGCCAAACCAGCACGGCCTTGATTACGAACCTTCCTGGCACAGTTCTTTTTTGCATTCGCGATCGATCTTAATTTCGTCAAAGAAGTTTTTTTTCCGCCCCCTCGTCTCGTTGGAATTACCAACGCCAAGGTCGACGAACCAACGGAATCGGGACCGATCTTTTTTTTTTTGACACCAAGTTCGGCCGAACGATCGTAGTCGTGCAACGTACGCAAGCGTGAACACCGTCCCAAGCGGTGCGATTTATTCGAGAAACTGGATTAAGCCGAGCGAGAAAGTTCCGTTGTCGTCGAAAGCGTCCGGCATTAACATGCGCCTGTTCGACGTGATTGAAACCGTCCCCACGGGAACACATGGAATTAGAATACGTGTGTGCCTGTACGTTTGCTTGTTTCGTAGAGCGTTGCGAAATATCGGCAATTTCTTTTGCGCGAGAACACTTTCGGATGGCATCAAATTCCAGGGGCGGTACAAGCAAGCCGGGATTCGCACTTTCCTTCTTCTTGGAAATTTTTAGATTAAACAAGTATCGCATGTAATACGATTGTGTAACTCGCGCGAGAGAGAGAGAGAGGGAGAAAAGTGTCAGCATCGAGGCACAGGTGTGTTTGCTTGAATTATGACAATTCGATAGAAAAACTGACGTGTGAATTTGTGTTAAGAAAAATGTATTTTATCATACGAAATGTTGTTTTTAAATAATGTCACGATTTACGGACGTATCCCCCGTTCGATGAGCGATTGATTTCTTTCAAAGTACATTCATACCTGAACAGAACCAGGTCTCACCGCAAAAGTGTAAGAGAAATGTGACGAAATAGTTGCAAAATCCTTGGGACTTTCTTGTGGAAGAAACGCAGCAAGTGCCAGAAATGCGAATGGATGATGTAAGGAAATAAATGTCAATCGTGGCTCGATTCAGCTGTGCATAAAATATTCGAACATCATAATCGAGGAATTGCTGTTTATTGAAATAATCAAATGTTTTAGCAGTGAAATCATACGTATGATATTTACAATGAACCAAGTTTTAATTGGTACACGTTACACAGTTCAATCGCTCCAGGCTTGATATAAACGACTTTCTACGATAGTCCAAAATTAACATTCGAGAAGAAATAATGAAATATAGAAATGAAGAAATAAAATTTTGCACGCTATCATATACATAGCATTAATCACTACAGTTAGGTTTTTTTTCAATTTTGTCATTGGCACTATAAAATTATCAAAGTGTATTTCTAAATCCAATTATTACTAGAAGAACGGATTGTATAATCTTCGAATGATGAAATCTTCCGTTCAATCATTGAATAACTCAGTAGTTGAATTTGAATTTCATCAGTGAACCTTTCCATTAAAGACATATTTTCTAATGAAAGAGTAGGAAGTAGAACTTTCATATAGTGAAACTTTCTACCAAATAATACAAAATATCTAAAATTTTAATTACTTAATCGCGCACTTCCATTAAATACTTAATGCTCTCGAGACAAAAGATAAGCAGTAAAAATAGAAATTCTGAACTCACAGTTGAATTTATTTATTCTAGTTACTGTCCATCCAGAATGTAAAATTTCTACTACAATATTACTATTGTACATAAAGGGTAAAGTTGTCCAACAAAGAAGTAGATAATAAAATTGCCAAGTGTCAAAAACAACCCTTTAATCCGGAAGTAAAACATCCAAATTTGACCCCGACCGTTCCATCAAAAATGAACAAATTTTGCAAACAAAATACCAGACAACGGAATGTTTAAATTCTAAGTAACATTAAACTTCGATTTATATATGCCAAACACACACCACCAATAAAAGGGTGAAAAGTACAATCGTCGACTATCTATCCATCTGCTTAAAACGAGTACCTGATTTTCTTTTTCCATCAAATTTCTTTCCTCCTTTCCTTTTTTCCACGGACCTCCCTCGAGAATCTATTTTTGGCCGATTGCGTGCCAAGCTCCAAAGTAGCAGCCATTAACTAGGCGCTGTCGGCAAACTTCTATCGGAATGTCGAACAGGGTGGTGTATCAGTGCTGGGTGTCACGGTGAGTCACGTTGTTCGTGCTCGACCTTCGCCCCCTTCCAGCCTTGCCCGTTATTTTATATCGAATAGCCGCCACGGGCTTGCGATTATTATTATAATCACGTTGCGATCGGTCAGTATTCTGCAAATCGTGCGATCATACCGGCACGCAGTCCGTGTACGAAAACAGTCGCACCTGTTCAGGTTCGCGGAATTTCGATGTCTCGATACGGCCACGTACACGAGAACAGATCAGTATAATGGCAATGTATAGCTGTCGAGACAGTGCACTCTTCGAGGCACCGTATGACTTTCAAATAAAGGGTGGTTTTTTAAATGAAAAACCAGGTTCAGTAATCTAATTCGCGCCGACTTATTGTTAATGGATGTTGCCTTTTCATTATGCTATAATATAATCGTGGGAATAATACAGATAAACTAATACACGGTAATGAGGACAGCAGTAATCAATGACTATAATCGAAAACTAGTAAACAAATTGCCCGCAATCCCCAAATATCGATGACTATTGATACGACTTGACACAGAAGTCCACGCCAGTAGTTAAAATTAGGCGGCACAATAATTGCAACGACTTTTGATTGTCAAAAAAGGCATCCCAAACGAAGGGGGCAAAAAGTTCTGCAGTACCCGCCTGTGTAGCTCGTCTAATCACAATGCCTGGGATATCTTGGCCACAGTTTTTTCGGCGCCTCGGAGCGCAAGGACCAAAGCGAGTCGCCCGATAAAAATTCGCTTAGCGGATTTTTAGGTGAATCGTGCCAAAACCAGCCTGGTTCCGAAACAGGTCTCACGGGTGTTCGAAACAACAGCGGAGAATAAAGGCAAAAATACGGCGGAGCGGAGATGAAAAAGGAGAAAGGGCGATCGTCGGATGAGAAGATATCGGGAATAAAAAAATTATTTTAGCATTTAAGACAGTACAACGGCGGCGTGGCAGAGGTGCGTGGGGACAGGGGGAGAAGGAAGAACGTGGCAGACGTTATTACCGGGGCCTCTGTTAGGTCTTTGGATGACATTTTCAGTGGAGAAGAATAAAGGAAAAAGAAAGGGAGATCGGCGGCGGGAAAAAGAGAAAGAGAGGACGTGAGAGGGAGGGAAGAAACGTATCGAGGTACACAGAGTACCTCTTCTTGAAGTGACGAGGAGAAAAGAAGGAGGTTCTGCGGGAGGTGGAAGAGGAACAACACGTGACCAATGACTTATATAAAGGTGGTGAACGACAGGGCGCAAACACAGAGTTCTCTCTTCTCGGTTGAGCCTGTGCAAGGAAAAGTGATAGTAGTTTTTTTTTTTCTTAATAAACATCATTCGATTCCGTTACTGTACCAAGAGGACGGTGTGAGCCGAGCACAATACCACGCGGGAGACACGAATTCGAAACCATGAGGACGTACTACGTGATAGCCGCTATTCTGATCGCCGGTACGTACCAGAAATAAACGCGACATACGATCACGAGGATGCGAGAAGGGTGGAAGTAGAGAGAAAAAAAATACAGAGAAACGGGGAGACGCGTTAATGGGACGAAATGTATTATCGAGAAGAACGGAACGGGGGAGGAAAGTGTTTACTCGAGGACGATCACGGTGATCGTCTTGTCGGAAGTGGAGGATACAAGTGTGTGACATATGCGTGTGGATCACGAAAAGAGTGCACTCTTTCTTCGTTGCTATTGTCATGGTAGACGCGTTATTTTCTTTTTTATCTCTCTCTTTTTTGGTTCGAGCAAGCCAAACGGTCGAATGAGCTTTCTATTCTGTATCTTGTTAATGCAACTCAATGTATCTGCGTGTTTATTTTACTACGTAGATTGGACGATTTCTAATATCTTTAATTCGATTGTTTGATGTATTGACTTGGCAGAGTCACGTGTTTCGGCAGTCGATTTTATTTACGTCCGGAAAAAGTGCGCACGGAGTACACGAGTGCTTCGTTTAAACTGAGAATTCACAATTTTCGCGTAACTATATTGAACTATTTCATAGTTCGCAATAGTTCGATAATTGTACTTCTAAATTGGTCAAATCTGACGATTCTAATCCAACGTACAAGCAGCACAAAGTATCGTATATCCGAATATCCCAGTTACTCTTCGAGTCTTAGAGCAACATATAATGAAAGATCTATCCTCCAGTTCCTTTCGCCGTGCTCTTTCAATTTTGCACACTGTGTTACAAATTTCAGAGTCCTCTTCGCAAAATCAACTATTAAGAATCTCTATGGCCACGTCGAGAGCAATGATCGAAACGTCGACGATCGGCTTTCTCGCTGATCCATACGCGAAACGAGATCGAAAGGCGTATTCACTTTCCGCGCGAAGAGAAACCTTCTCGACACACATTTCCCTTTTTTTTTATCCCTCCCCTTCCCGGACTTCTCCCGGTGCAACAGGATAACCTTGGGCCAGATCTACACCCTTCCTTTTATCATCGCACGGTATCCGTTGAACGCGACGATCTATTTCCTGGGCGGCCGAAAATTCGTTGCACAATCGGACAGACAGGACAACGTGCACACACGTCGCAGCCAACGAGGACAAAAACGATCACGATTGCGAGGCCGCTTTATTAGATTCGGAGCGAGACTTTTTGATAGCGGTACCGGTCCGGAGAAAAATGAAAGTGAACATACGGCATACGAACTTAAGAGGGTCGCGCGCTTGCACGGGCGAAATTACAGTGGAGCAGAGGTGCGTGTGCAAGAACGAGAGAGATACAGAGATAGAGGGATAGAGAGAGAAGGAATACACACACGATGGAGGAACGCAGAGGAGAGCCGAGTGAACGGGATGCTGGGAGGGCCCAGTCACGAGCCGTGCTGGCGTTTGCGGCTGCTGTTGCTGCTAGCTGGGCCTGGCACTAGGCCCAAAGTGAAAGCGCCTGGCGAAAGTCACTTTGTATCCTTACATAAGACGTTTAGGTTATTCACGCATCATATGCAGCGAAACGACAAAAAAACAAGCAAAACAAAAACGACAAGAAGAACAAGATAAGCGAGGGATTGTTAGGCGTAATTGACGGGCTCGAGACAATACACGATGAAAAGATTGAATTAGCATAGATGATAAAAGGTTGGGAAAGGTGTCGATCCCCTGGTGTCCCGTCGCTTTGGACAAGCGTGCATTTGTAATTGGGAATCAGGGAGAAGGGTGTGGAGTAATAGAAGGTGGAGGAAGAGGTTCGTGATTATGGGGGACGCGCTTTGTGGTCGACGGTCAATTTTATTGTTTCGTTTTCTCGCGAATGCAATAACCGAAGAACGATCAAATTGAACACGATTACCGTGATCCCTGGCACGATTAAGTGCTGTTACATATCGAGTGTAACCGGAAATGAGATTTTTCTCGGCGGATCGTTCGCGTCTGGAAAACTCGACTGGATGAGTTCGGAGTAGAAATACATGCAATGAAAAGATTAACTTTGACAATAGTTGTTTTCATTGGCCATTGTGTAATTTAATTACTGCTCGTGTGAATTTTGTTGTATTACGATTTTTTGACGGCTGTTTTGGACCGTTGTGGAAAAATATGCTTCTTTGGGGAAATAACAATTTTCTCCACGTGACATCGAGCAATAGTTTATAAATATTTTACAGTTGCGAACAGTATTTTTTCGATTTAATAATAGAACTGTTTAAGTATTTAATACTTAAACTTTAATTAAAAGTAATTAAGCTTTAATTACTTTAATACTTAAGCAAATCAACTTATTATAACTTCAAAACAGTAATGCAAAATATTTTTTCCATCGAAAAAAATCTTCACTCCATTGATCATAATACCATATAAAATATTGAATACAATTAAAATGTAAAGCTTTAATCAAAATACTCGTTCAATTGTCCGGTGTATACATTTATATAAAATTCACTTAAATTAGGCCCAAACAAAAGAACCAAAAAAACCTGCGCTCTCTATAAAATAAATAATCGACGGCACGACGCTTCCTTGACCTATATTTCATTCAAACGCACTAAAATAAAATGATCATTATCACAGGCACGGCCGCCCAGGAGTCCTTCAAATGTCCCGATGACTTGGGCTTCTATCCCCATCACCTATCCTGCGACAAATATTGGAAGTGCGACGAAAACGTCGCGGAATTGAAGACCTGCGGCAACGGTCTCGCCTTCGACGCAAGCGACAACAAGTTCCTCACTGAAAACTGCGACTACCTCCATAACGTTGATTGCGGCGACAGGACACAGCTCGAACCAGCGATTAGCACGCCCCATTGTCCTCGTCTCTACGGTATCTTCGCCGACGACAAGAAATGCGACGTGTTCTGGAACTGCTGGAACGGAGAATCGTCCAGGTATCAGTGCAGTCCTGGACTCGCTTACGACCGTGAGGCCAGAGTTTGTATGTGGGCAGATCAAGTACCTGAATGCAAGAACGAAGGTAAGATGCAGTGCCTGAAGAAAGATGCTCAATTTTTCCTTTTTTGGGATTTAAATTGAGACGATATACTCTTTCCTATCTTCATCCTTATCAATCCATGCATACCTGTAGTCAGTAATTGTCAGAACGAATTTCTTTTACTGTTTGTTAACGTCATCCCAGGTGCACAAGAGTCGGTTTTTACTAATGTTATATCTCTCTATTTTTTTATCACAGTCTTACTGTTTCGATATCGCGTTCTTCCTTGAAAGCACTTATAGTTTTTGTATGCTTCTTCAACTTTTACATTTGCTCAAAGTTTATCCCACCAGTGAAGCAAAAGGGGATGAACAGTGCAAAGATTATCAGTTCCTCATAGCTATGAACAAAAAATCGATATTTTCTATCACATAGAACATTCTCTCCCTTCTGTGCGTCATAATTTACAGTACAATTTCACAATATAATTAATAAACATTCTGGTCTGCCATAAGTGCACTCCAGCTGAAGCTTACCTTTCTATCACAAGTCGAAGTTCGACCTGTGATATTCGATCGTTAAAAATCTGGTTTCTCCTTGAATTTGATTCATTCAATTGCATTGATTGTCATTCGATCAGCGTACACACGCACATCCTGCGTTTCTTCGTGCGGAATCTTCTGTTCCGCGCGGTTCAACCCAATGGCGTAGCCTTGTTATCCCATTCACCGACTTGCAACGACGTCTCCCTCCCTCTCACTCCCTTAGTTGTTCCATCTCATCATGTTCGACGTATTTATTGCATTGCACAGAGGTGGCAGGAGGTTTCGCGTGTCCGGCCGCTGGCGAAGTGAGCGGAGCATCCGGTAGCTTCAGCAGACACGCCAATCTCGAGGACTGCAGAAAGTATTACATATGTCTGGAGGGTATTGCAAGAGAATACGGTTGCCCGATCGGCACCGTCTTCAAAATTGGAGACGCTGAAGGCAGCGGAGCTTGCGAAGATCCAGAAGATGTTCCTGGATGGTGAGTTCATTTTAGTCTTATTCTAGACGATAAGTTTCACTACTCAGTCTGTGATTCTTTTTAGTGAGCTATTATTAGGGATGATTAGGAAGTTCTGATTTTTTGTGCTTGTGATTGGTTTTAACAAGCGATCGGATAATATCGTTCAATTCAAGCAGTTTATTTTAGTTTTGTATGTGTTTATCTATTTGATTCTAAAGATTCGTGTGACGTGTGATTAATCATCGTGTACTAAAATTGGTCGGGGTAATTGTGTTAAATGCGATGGGATTTATCGATAACATGAATTCGATGTTGGGATACGTTATGGAAAATATTAATTATCTAGAACTTTGCTCGTGGTTTATTTTAACGGACCATTAACTTAGGTTTTTTAAAGTAGAGTTGGACAGAGATTAATCTTAATCTTAATCTAAATCGATTAATAATTAGCGATATAAAAATAAACCAAAAGTAATTTTGCGATAAATTTATCTTCGATTCAAGTGAATAATTCAAAGATAATAATGGAAGAAAAATGATTAACACTTTCCATTCCTAAGGTGCACTATTTAAACGATTGTTTTCCAACTTCTTTCCTCATGCGTTTCTTCAATCTATCATAAATTTAGCGGAAAGCGAACTTTGCGACAGAGCTACAGGAAAGAATGTTGAGTGCTGCAAAGAAAACCTGAAACACGTTGCATTCCTGACAAGTTACTGAAACATGAACAAGTTACCATTGACAAACTTTTCCGTTTAAAAGTTGCAGAAAATATTGTGATTTTTACACATGAATATTACACATGAATCAGGAAGCTTTGCGACCAGATCTTACGTAAAGACAAATTCTGGACAAACCAGATAGTCCGAGTTTGATTATAGTCCTTAAAACTCCGCGCCTTGAAGCACCAGTCTGAATGTTCTGAAAGATATTTCACCTTTTTCGAGTGACGTAATTGAACGGATATTCACGAGGTACACCTTGCTCTCATAACGGGTACATAGTTCTTGCGTAACAACCACCCAAATGTTGGTAACATAATATTTACATAATCATCCTCGAAGGGGGGAATAACGTGTGCGTGAAAGCCAAATATGTATTTAGAATAAATTTCAATTAATTCGGAATAAATGAATATCAATTTCTGGGGTTCTTTCTATGATTTTTAAGTCGCACTAATTGTTGATTCGAATCAAACAGCGACGAGAGTGAATGCAACATTTTTCGTTCTACTAATCTGTCGATATTAAAATTTGGCCGGGATTCTTCGTTTAAAGTAAATGAAAATATTTAATATAATATAATATAAATTTATTTTTGCATCTTATTGATTTCAATAAGTGCTGCGCGAGGGTGAGTTTACTTAATATGTGTCACTAATTAACATCAAAGTGTAACCCATTTAATCAATTAATACAATATACCTAATTCAGAAATATCACCCTTTGATCGTTCCCCAACATAATTTGCTCGAAGTTACTCTCCCATTACTTCTCGTGTGCCACCATAAACAAAACGACGAACCAAACCAGAAAACGGAAACAAAAGAAATAACAAGTCACACGATTGTCGCAAACAAAGTATTCACTGAAAGTATACATAATACAATAGTGCAACGGCAAGGAAATAAAGCCACAGATACAACGATTTCAAAAACGAAACGTCGTCACTCTTCCGACCGATACTGCATTCATAGCGCACGGTTTCGGTGCCAAATATAAAACGTGTGTCCAAAGCACTCCACGCACCCGCGTACTAAACGAGTCCGCCCGCATAATTACATACCTCTTCTCACGTGCACGCGATTAACTGTAAAAGAAGCACGAGGTAGCACGCGTAGCAGGTGGCACGTCACGCATGTCCTAACCGCCGGATTTTTCCCGGTGTTCTGCATTACAGTGAGGATTACTACGGTGACTTGGATCTAAAGAGCATCAGGAAGAGCGAGCTGCTTGCCGGAATACAAAATTCAGGCGAGACCAGGAAGCCTCATCAGGGTAAACCAAGGCCCCCGTTGACACCCACGAGGTCCAACGCACCCCTTCAAGAGTAACTTCTAATCTATCTCCGCCCCTCTCTTCTTGTTCCCACTCTTTCTCACATCTTCGCGTACCCCTTCACGCTCCCTTCATTTGTCCATTTATCTCTCCCTCCCTCCCCTCTCTCACCCTCTCCATCCTCTCTCTCTCTCTCTGCCAAAAACTCTTTCTTTCGCTCCCCTTGTCACACACGCACACGTACACGCATAAACACACTTTCCTCGTAACAGCCTCGAGCGAACAGTCCTGATGTTCGATACCTACGGAATACATACATATATGTAACACCGTATGCCAAGAGTGCAGCTCACGGTTCGTTCTTTGCGTTCCCGTTCGAGCCAAATTTTGTATTACTATTTTTTGTTCCTTATTTTTTTTCGTTCGTTGATCTGCATTATCCGACAATCGTTTCGTATTGCCCGATTTGGCTCGGATACGGGACAAAGATCACGATTAGAAATCCGCGAGAGATGTCCCGTCCAATTGTCTCGCGAATGTCTCGCGTCCCGGGGAGGGTAAATGTCAAATTCCTGCGTCCGCGTTAATGTTCATCGTTGGGGTCACGATGTGGAGAATGGCAGCGCGGATAATAAGAGGGGGGGTTAGCGTTCGTGCGTTCACCGTTCTTCTACGCGTTGTTCATTTTTTTCTTCCTTTTTTTTTTCTTTTGCACAGTTTTATTATTTTCGGTTGTATAATTACTACGAGCGAGGAATTATACCGATTGGGAAATATGAAATGATTAAAGAGACTGACTGTACCTCGTCAGCGCGTAGGAGAACAATTGAAATCGACGATTACCGATCGATCGGGCATTTCGTTTCCCCGATTAATCTGTTTTCGATGTTCGCGCGACTTCGTTGCCATCTTGTGTCTCGATGATTAAATTCGAAACGCGAAACGAGAATGTCGAGTATTGAAATTGGAACTGACGATAATTGAGTGACAATCGCATCGTCTCATGAATAACCTTCCCCCATACTTTCTTGCCTCTGTTATCATTTAGCCCCATTCCCTTCCCCCCTTTTTTTATTTCCTCTTCGTACTTATATATTGTACACACTTCCTTCGCCATCATGGGGCGTGCGATTTCTTTTAAATTGGAACAGCGGAGAGCTTGATGATCACGATGTTATGTATCGCGTTGATCGGAATACGCGTTCACTGAATCTGATTTTCACCGAGAAACTCCTTGGCAGAACAGTTCAGTGAAAGGCGAGTTCTTTTCTTCTTCGTTTAAATTATCTCGATTCAAGCTTGTCCGTCACACTCTTGGCCTCGGTCAAGCATGCTTGTGTAAGCTAGACTCGTCCGTATATTTTTAAGTAATGTGAAAGATTCGTACAATAAAAGGAACGAAAATTCGAGAAAAAAAAAAAATCTATGTGTCTTTGAAACTCTAATCCCCCAATCATTTTAACTGTATGCTCGTGGATTTTGTGTTTGCATGTTCTTGCGGGGATATTTGTTGTTGTGGCTCCTAACACTTGCATGCTCGTTACAAGGATTATAACAAAATATTTGATGCGTAACATTCGAACATTATGAATACTGATTAATCTGTGTTCAATTTCAGCTGGTAATAGTATGCATATATTGTAGTTGTTATATTAGAATAGTGTGTGGAAAGTATTTAAACATTGTAATGCTAATACCGTTGCTGTTTAGTATTTTATATATTCAGAACAACATACATCGAGTAGAATTTTACTTCAAATGTGCTTCGGTATTGAACAGCGATTATTATTGGAAATTAACAAAGCACTAACTTTTGGCCAGATTCAATACGAAGATAAACTGTGTGCCTTAGTAATTAAAAGTTGCAGAGTAGATTAGGTGTAATAAAATGAATAACTCTTAATATTGTTAATAATAAATTTCATAGCGAGGACTACTATGGTGACGTGGACCTGAAAGCTTTACGAAAACTTGGCTTCAAATGATGTGACGACGAGGATGTGAAATTCAGTGGTTTCAGTAAACACTGATCGTGGGAATTGTCGAGCGGACTCTGATATTGGTCCGAATACATTGAATTCCTACGTTTTTTGCCGAATCAAAATAATAAGGGATCATCTACCATTCAAGCTCAAGACATAAGAAGTGCGATCTTATGTGCAAGTTCTTTACAACTTGAATCATTTGCTACATCGTTCATGTTGGATCGCGCCATGATAAGTGACTGTACTATACAAGTTGTTATGTAAATAAATCGCTATTATAAAACAACATGCTGCCTATTATCTTATTCAAATTTTCATTTTCTTACCTATATTCTTCTCTTTTATTACCGAATTATCCTTAAATTTGTAATACTTATATTTTTCGTATGACAAATTATTTCCTTAGCTGTTTATCTGCAAAGACAAAAAGTATAATAATGTAATAAGCATATAAATTTTCCAATTTTGGAAATACAATTTCGAGAATCAACACTATAAAATAATATTAAATTAGATACAAAGGCTATAGCCGGATAAGGGGGTAAATTGTGCCCCTAAAAAAAATCCGACTTTTGAGGTGCTATTCGATAACTTATCCAGAAAAAACAATTTGTACCAAGTTTCAAGTCTGCAACTCGACTGCAGGACTAGTTACAGGGAAAAAAACAAAAATAGATTTTTGCTCAATATCTCCCATTTTAGCGCATAAAAAGGTTTGAAAAATTCTCGAGAATTCTGGACAAATACAAAACTGATTTCTCATTTCTCGAGAAACGAAAAACATCGAGATATTGCAAGAAAATGGAATTTAGAGCTGAAACATGTGTGTATATGTATGCGTAGATTGTATACGATTGGCGGAAGAGGCGTGGGTGTTCGTTTATATTGCAATAAAATTATTGACTCTGTTCTTGTATCAGCTTAGTATCGGTAACAGATCACGCAAAACCAATATGGAAATATAATTAAAATGCTTACATACATACTCCTTCGTTGGAATGAACTATTACGTGTCAGTGTAAGCATGAAGTATGGGCTTTCTCTGATCCGTCTAATCAACTCTTTGCATTCTCCTGTGACAAAGAATAACAA
Organism: Nomada ferruginata; assembly: GCA_963583965.1. NCBI lineage: Eukaryota > Metazoa > Arthropoda > Insecta > Hymenoptera > Apidae > Nomada > Nomada ferruginata. Next base: position 7,173,715 of record OY757218.1, read on the forward strand.
AGAAATAAAGGAGGTGCACTAAAGTAATGATAATTGTGATATAGTACAGCAATAATTCATCTCGAATTCTATAGCACACGCGAGTATTCGATTTGTAAGCGTATAGAGGCGCTTACGACACAATTGTATATCGTACATGATTTATACGCGGTACGAATAATAATTTAATCGAGATATATTACTAGTATTTCTACAATTCTACTTATGTCTAGAAGAAATTTGAAAAATCTTTACCTGTCTACCAGATCGTTCGACGCTTTGACATGGTTTGACGCCATTATGCTACTGCGCATTCCCGCCTGTCAGCGTCGCGTTCCCGCCAATTCTGATTCGATTCTCGAAGCAAGCGAAAGAGACGCCATGGAACAGAATCCAACTGAAATTACAGATAAATGTATTAGGAATCACCAATATTATAATAGTATTGCCAGAAACTGCAGAATATATGGAAAGATAATGGAATTCAGAGCTGAAATACGTACACGCATACGTAAAAGATGATACGTATATGCATACTCGGGTCGACTAGAAAATGCACGCCGCGCGGTATGATTCCGTTCACTGCACAATATTTACCTCTTATATTATACTCTTTTACCGTTCCAGTCGTATGTCTGCTCTCAGCCACCACAGCAAAAAAGCATACCTTTTACTGTATTTTTACCACATCTTGAACTGCAATGTAACATTTTTTTTATTAAAAATATGGAATAAAAATGACGTTACAGCGCACAGAAGTAGATCATCTCGAAAAATATGGTTTGGTTGATAACCACGATTCTGCTCGTTCTGTACATCGGAACTTAAAAATGCAAATTTTTGTTCAAATCCTCTGCTCATGAACACTAATCAGTTGAAGAACTATTATTTACTGAAGCAGTGAGGGGACAGGGGTCAAGCGATTGTGTGAATATACATACATATGTGAATGCTTTGGGGGGAATCAAGAAAGCAATTTCTCGATCAACGTTTCGGTAGAAAACTTGAACACCGGTGTCTGGTCGCGCGATACACTTTCGTTCGGCTCGAGTTGAGCCGAAATCACATCGGGGCGATGAAATTGACAATGAGATGCGTGTGTCGCGTGTAGCGTACTTTTTAAGAATAGGACCATTTATTTTTTATTCCATAAATCAATTCTTTTAAACATCCCGAATAAGTTAAATGTCAAATAAAGAGTTTCAGATATCCTGTTAAATATTAACATACCTATATAATGAATACAAAATATTCGAAAGAATGAATTGATGTAAAAGATATATACAAATACATTTAAAGTGATATGCTCGTCGTTTATGTACTAGTGCTTTAGAAAATTGGAGAATCTGACCAATACAATTCTGACCATCAACAAAATGAATCGGCTCGAGCCGAGATTTTGATTCGGGGCGCTGCAAACTTTGTTGTTGGTTCGAGTCCCTATCGAATTAATTTTTTTTTTATATTCATTTGTTTTAATTACGATATTTGTTTGCAAATGTTTTCAAAATATTTGTTAAATATTTTAATTTAATATACGTAAATGAAACAGTACATACACATAACGTACGCGACCATAAAACTTATAGGAAGAAAAACTGCATGGCATTGTTACGAGCCGAGGGCTAAGGGGCACGGCTGCGAACCCGAGGATCGGTTGTTTATGTGTTTGGATGAGTTACGGATGAGTTTGTTTATGAGTTACGGATGTACCGGTGCGTATTTCATCACCGGGTGCCGTTTAAGGTAGGAGGATTGCGTGGATGTGCCAGAGCGTATTTCAGAACTGGGTGCCACTAGGAATGTTAGTAAATGTAACCTCGTAACTTATATTCGGTACACCTCGAGCGGTTAAGATGTATCTATTTGGTGGATTAATACTGCTAATGATTGGAATAGGAAATGAAATGAAGTAAACATGTTTATGTTCAATAATAAAATTTATATTCTCTTTCTTTAAAGAATTACAAAGTGAAGTCGCGGAGCTAAATCCCACATTTACAGTCTTTTAACGTATACAAGTTTTAAACATATTAATATATAATTATTTTTAAATGTATAAGAATTAAATATATAAATATAATTATTTTTAAATTTAGTATAAATATCAATGCTCAAAAGGGATGTTACAATCCGAGGGCTAAGGGGCACGGCTGCGGAGCCGAGGATCGGTTGTTTAAGAGTTTTGTTAGTTAAACGGTCGAGCCGTTTGATGGGAAATGTGTGGCTGTGCCAATGCCTATTTCATCAATGGGTGCCACTGGAAGGTCAAGGTTTTTGTGGATGTGCCAAAGCTTATTTCATCTCTGGGTGCCACTGGAAGGGTTTTTTTTTGTGGATGTGCCAGTGTCTATTTCATTACTGGGTGCCACTGGATTGTTAGTAATTATTGCCTCGTAACTATCGATATACCTTGAGCGGTTAAGATATATCTATTCGGTGGATTGATACTACTGCTTATGATTGGTATAGGAAACAGAAAGAAATGAATACGTCTATAGTCAAATAATAAAATGTCTATATTCTATATCTTAAATGGATTACAATACGTAATAATCGCGGAGTTAAATACCCACGTTTACAGTCTTTAACGTTTATAAATATTAATGCTCGAAAGGGAATGCGACCCGATCTTGCTGTCTTTCGACGAATGCGTACTTTGAAATAAATATCGTATGATGATCGAAAGGGAATTTAACCCGATCTCACTGAGCTAGAGTATTCAAACAGCCTAAGTCGCAACGTATCACGAAGCCAGTTAATTGGATACTGAGCCACTGAGGGCACATTTCGTGCCCTTTTTATACCCGAAATCCGGACCAAAAATATGGTGGGGGTACAGAATCTTCCAAGGGAGTCCGGAAAATTCCCCCGAAGGGTTACGTCATCGCGTCATCGCGGAAGGGCCAGATCTGACTGCATGCACTCTCGATTACCATATAAGGGCATCATAGACGAGACGAAGGAAACAATCCTTCCTACGTAACAGGGAATTGAACCCGATCTCGCTGTGCTTTAGTAGAACTTTTGCGGCCAATTACGACGTAACGCGTAGCTTGACTATTCAAAACTAAGCCCCTTAGGGCAGATGTCGTGCCCTTTTTATACCCGGAAAATCGGTCTAAAAAGATGGTGGGGATCGAAATCCTCCTAGGAAGACCAACGGCTCCGCTCAGGGGCTGCGTCATCCCGCCGTCGCGGAAGGGGCAGAACCGACTGCATGCACTCTCGATTTCCAAATAAGGGCATAATAGACGAACAATCCTTCCTACGTAACACAACAAACAAACAGAAATATATTTTACACAGGTATTTATTATTGGTTACCTCGATTATTGTAGTCCAACAAACTGAAAAAGTTAATAGTTAAAGCTAATAGTATCTTACCAATACAGTTAAATTTTCAAGTTTAGACTTTTCTATTTTGCCCCAATGTCCAACGTTTCTATACAATTGTCCCACTGTGCGGCCTCCCCAGCGAAGCATCAAGGGATTATGATACGGCAATTGCTATTTAGACACGATAGACGTGTTTTGGAATAGAATTATGTTTATTATTGGGATAATTAAACAGCTCCAGCTAATGTGCCGGAGGTTCCTGAATAGAATTCACAGACAGCCGTATTATAAACCTGTGGGTCGAAGTCGTTCATTACCTTTTTTTTCGAGGTGGAAATTCTCGAAAGACTACCTCCTGTCCTGGAAGAGGATTTTTACCGGCTAAAACCACCCCGGTCACCGTCTTCGGCCGCTGCGGGGAAGCTCTGTGACCAGCGGAGAGATCTTCCTGTGCTTCCCCACGAAATCGTTAATTACTTAAGTCCTAACAACAAAGTAAGATATAAATGAACAACAAAACAATCATGAAACAGTAACTAAAATATCACAAATAATTTACAAAAAAAAGCACTGGACAATACACGTGGAACACTGTTACGAAGCTGATGAAAGAAATATTATAATGGAAGACGATAAACAAATGACGATAATTGGTAAGGTCGCAAATGATCGCCGCTAATTTCAATCGGAACTTGTTCTTACTAAAAAAAAAGAATGGACGCTTAATCTCGCTTAATACTGTAAGATGGGATTGATTAAGCGACTGGATCAGAAGCGGGGTAATAAAACAAATGACAAACAACTAATTATATTTATTATGAACTTAAAGAAGTACGCGTCTTAGGCTCTCTCACGTCTGAGGTCTAATCTATTCTCTTTCGGTACTATTTCCATTCTGCTCTGATTCAAACCCAAATCTCTTCTGCCTCGCGCACGCAACGTCCACTCAATATATTCGTTCACTCTTAGCTTTCATCTCATTTTATCTTTCATTCGCTCTCACTCATTTAGGACTCACACCGACACACACACCCTTGCCACGTGTCGCAGTTCGACCACGGGTCACCATGCACTCAAGACTCCACGTGCATTCTTAGAAATCGTTCGCTCCTTCCCAGATATAAACATCCTCTCGATCCGCATTCGACATTTCCCCTAACACTTGTCATTCACACCTCGCGGTTCATTCGATACTTCTTATCACTCTGTTCATACGAAACTCTAACATACGTCTTCCATGAATTCCACAATCCCACAATACACAACTATTTGCTCAAAGAAAGAAAAACATATGTAGATCTTGCATTTCTAAGTACGACAGCTTCGGAAATTTTTCAAAAATAATAAAATCAATGTAAATATGATTCTAGAGCACATTAGATAATGCCAACATTCTGTTAGATACCTGACCTGCCACCCAGCACGCCCGTAGAACTTCGCACCTTTCCACGTCGCGACAGTAAAATCATAAAGCCATCGAGTTCCCTAAAATACAATTATCTTCTTGTCGTATATGATTATTACATTCTACAGCTGCAAGCTATATACTGATAAATTCGTACATCTCCCTTTTTAAGGATTAGTAGGCTTTCCTAAATTCAGAGCGCTTTATGACTTTATTTTCTGCGAACCATTAGCTGCACATGTGCACCTCGCGCGAGTCACCCTCAGGTCAATCACTACCTGAGAACGACCGGTAGACGGTGGCGGTTAATTTCCACTTCCACCAAATTTGGAACAACCCTCCCGTCACCTCTCCTCATCGCCAAAAATACGAATTAGCCAATCACTAAGTTACTATTAAGAAATACGCCCATCACTAGCATTTAGCGAGTCTTCGTAAAAGCAAAGAGAACCAAGACTCGACAGAATAACTTGCATACTCAACCAGTTCACATCTATAGAATAAATCCGACGCTCAATAGAATAACTTTAAACTTTAATTAAGGAAATAAAAGAAGTATATTTATACTTTAAACTTGGCTCATTTCCTTCACCGGGTTCACGACAATTCATAGATTATTTTATTAATAATTTCTAGTTTTAGTAGAAAAAATCCCTTTTCTAACACTAGTATATACGTTTGAAGTTGCATATCTCTTAGAGGAAGAAATTATAAACGTTGAATTTGATAGATGATGATGTAGAAATAGTTCATAAAGGAATACCAGTTTACAGATTTTAAAGATCAAACAAGAATTTATTTAAATTTTGCTCACGTTTTTGGACTTCTTCGCCACTGTGGGCCACATCGATGCTGGATAAAGGCCTGATTGACGATGGGTTTTTTGTTGTTGTTAAGTAATGTTGGATGACTAGCCTCCGCGACATCGATAAGGGCAGAGTATGTGAGTCCTCCCTTAGTCATGACTAGCATTAGTCAGAATGACGGAGTTTTCCGTCCTAAGGGTCAGGACTCAAGCTCGGCTGCGATGTCATAACAAGGGCTAAGGTCATCCTCACCCCTCCAAATGTAGGATATAAGTACCATTGCAAAACGGTACAATCAGCGATTCTTAACTCTTACATCCGCTGACGACGACGTTACTCTGTCGGTTGACTAGATACTTGTATATCTTACTGTTATTCTTTAAACTGCTGTGTCTCCGCAATAGTTGTATTCTGAAGTCAGAACGGGATTTTAAGAACTTTTAATAAATTATTATATTATTGAGTACAATCGGTCATATCCTTCACCATCGGAATCCAACAGTAATCGAACCAGTCTGATAGTCGCTGATCAATTAAGGAAAATAAATCAAAATTGGTGAAAGAAAAGAGATTGATAAGAAAACTAATGTGCGCTTAAGACCGCACGTCCGAAGTGTAAATGTCCTGCTCCTCCCTCGTGTTCACCGGTTGCTGGTATACTTGTTCCTGAAGAAATGCAGAAAAAGCAAAATGAGTAAATTAAAATTTTATAAAGTTAGAGCAAAATAAAAGTGATACTGAACGTACCTTTAGGTATCTCCAAAAGAAAAAATCCAACGGATTCATATCCGGAGACCGTGGGGGCCACGGCACAGGACCGCGGCGGCCAATCCACCTGTCGCGAAAGGCTTAATCTAAGTGAGCCCGAGCATTTGCGGAATAATGGGCGGGCGCCCCAACATGTTGATAATACATGTTCCTCCGAATTTCCAGTGGAATTTCTTCCAAGAGATCCGGAAGAACATGTTGTAAAAAATTGGTGTAGGTTGCCCCATCCAATCTTTCTGGTAGGACGTATGGTCCTATTATAAAATCGCCGCAAATGCCGGCCCACAAGTTGATTGACCACCGCACCTGTACTGCACATTGACGAATCGCAAACGGATTCTCGTCGCTCCACACGTGCGAGTTGTGGGCATTGAAGCACTCCTCCCGTGTAAAAAGGGCTTCATCTGTCCACAAAATGCGCTTGCAGAACGACGGATTCCGCTCGATTTTACCCAACAGCCACCGTGAATACCGTATCCGTTGGACGTAATCCGTGGCGAGCAATGTCTGTACCCTTAACTGCTTGTACGGGTGCATGCCATTCTCATGCAAATGGCGGCCGATGGTTCTCTCGCTGAGACTAAAATAAAACAGAAAAGTAAATCACTGTAAGAATTCCATTGTTATCATGAAATGTTTATGTATTTGAAAATTTGAACTTACCCCACGGTTCTGCTAACAGCCGCTAAACTCTGGGTGCCATCCCGCTCGAACTCTGCGAGGGTTGCGTCCAACTGTCTCATTGAAGAACGAGTTGATCGGGCCGTACCTCTTCGATCGGGTTGAAATGTCTCATCTGAACACAGGTGGGAGGCCACCGCACGGAAGGTCGGCGCGGAGGGTGTTTCTTGTCCCGGATGCAATTCGCGGTATCGAGAAGCAGCAGCGTTACTATTAAACTCGCACCGCACAAGTAAAACAAACATTTGAAAGTATTCTCCATTTGAAAGATACATGTTGCTTGTTCGAATAGTCGATTGACTCTGCCAGCTTATATATACATTTACTTATTCACGATAGTTTAGAGATACTATCTTAATATCTATAGTTATTTCTGAACTTTATTTCAAACCCATTCCACTTCTTAGTTCCAGAAATTTCACAGTTGCTAATGGTTCTGTTAAGATATCAGCTATCTGGTTACCTGTTGGAATATATTTCAATTTTATTCAATTTTATTATATTCTTCTCAATTTTTCTCAATTTGTTCTCCTGAGAAATGATATATTATATCTATGCGTTTAGATCTTTTGTGGTTTGTTGTAATCAATAACGATTTAACTTTAAATGAACTTTTAATAACCACAGCAGAGTGTTGCGAAATTGTCTTTGATGAATTTCTTAGTATGGGGTTATGTGCCTCTTACTTAGAGGATTTTATGTGCATAAAGTGCTCTGCTCGTGGTATAAAATTAACTGATAATAAAATAATTAAATGACTCAAAAATTAAAGAAACTTAATACAAACTTATAACTTTACATACTTATCGTCGAGTTTTATGCCAAAGCAATGCAATTAAACAGCGAGGCTAAGCACCATCTGATTTTTGTTCGCTCGGAAAAGTTCAAATGCATACATACAGATATGAAGCCGCGTTGTAAATGACCATATTGTACGTGGGTTTCCGCACATTTCTGATCGTGTTAGACCGAAACCGTGTGGCTGGATACCGCGTTATAGGAGTTTTACCTGTAAAACAAATACATCAAAAACAAATTCATCAAATAAAGTAGACACCAAACCACTCCGCCCCCAAATTAGGAGCGCTATCCGGCGCCGCACTACACTGTAAAGTGCAGTGCCACTGACTCTATCAGTGGTTGACCATAGCATGGAATAGCAAATGTACAGCCCCTGATTACAATTTTCATATTATTTTCTATTTTTCTATTTTAGAAGAGGCTGTACTCGACGCCGGTGTGCACATTTTAAAACAGTAATCTTTGAAAAGCAAACACCCCATTTAGGACCACTGTCCGGCGTCGCACTGCACTGTAAAGTGCAGTGCCACTGACTCTATCAGTGGATGACAATAGCATGGAATAGCAATTATACAGCCCCTGGTTACAATTTTTATATTATTTTCTATTTTTCTATTTTAGAAGAGGCTGTACTCGACGCCGGTGTGCACATTTTAAAACAGTAATCTTTGAAAAGCAAACACCCCATTTAGGACCACTGTCCGGCGTCGCACTGCACTGTAAAGTGCAGTGCCACTGACTCTATCAGTGGTTGACAATAGCATGGAATAGCAATTATACAGCCCCTGATTACAATTTTCATATTACTTTCTATTTTTCTATTTTAGAAGAGGCTGTACTCGACGCCGGTGTGCACATTTTAAAACAGTAATCTTTGAAAAGCAAACACCCCATTTAGGACCACTGTCCGGCGTCGCACTGCACTGTAAAGTGCAGTGCCACTGATTCTATCAGTGGTTGACCATAGCATGGAATAGCAAATGTACAGCCCCTGATTACAATTTTCATATTATTTTCTATTTTTCTATTTTAGAAGAGGCTGTACTCGACGCCGGTGTGCACATTTTAAAACAGTAATCTTTGAAAAGCAAACACCCCATTTAGGACCACTGTCCGGCGTCGCACTGCACTGTAAAGTGCAGTGCCACTGATTCTATCAGTGGTTGACCATAGCATGGAATAGCAAATGTACAGCCCCTGATTACAATTTTCATATTATTTTCTATTTTTCTATTTTAGAAGAGGCTGTACTCGACGCCGGTGTGCACATTTTAAAACAGTAATCTTTGAAAAGCAAACACCCCATTTAGGACCACTGTTCGGCGTCGCACTGCACTGTAAAGTGCAGTGCCACTGACTCTATCAGTGGTTGACAATAGCATGGAATAGCAATTATACAGCCCCTGATTACAATTTTCATATTACTTTCTATTTTTCTATTTTAGAAGAGGCTGTACTCGACGCCGGTGTGCACATTTTAAAACAGTAATCTTTGAAAAGCAAACACCCCATTTAGGACCACTGTCCGGCGTCGCACTGCACTGTAAAGTGCAGTGCCACTGATTCTATCAGTGGTTGACCATAGCATGGAATAGCAAATGTACAGCCCCTGATTACAATTTTCATATTACTTTCTATTTTTCTATTTTAGCAGAGGCTGTACTCGCGGATCATACGATCTCGCGAGTTACTCGACGCCGATATGCACATTTTAAAACAGTGATCTTTCAAAAAGCAAACACCTCATTTAGGACCACGTCCGGCGTCGCACTGCACCGTAAAGTGCAGTGCCACTGATTCTATCAGTGGTTGACCATAGCATGGAATAGCAAATGTACAGCCCCTGATTACAATTTTCATATTACTTTCTATTTTTCTATTTTAGAAGAGGCTGTACTCGACGCCGGTGTGCACATTTTAAAACAGTAATCTTTGAAAAGCAAACACCCCATTTAGGACCACTGTCCGGCGTCGCACTGCACTGTAAAGTGCAGTGCCACTGACTCTATCAGTGGATGACAATAGCATGGAATAGCAATTATACAGCCCCTGGTTACAATTTTTATATTATTTTCTATTTTTCTATTTTAGAAGAGGCTGTACTCGACGCCGGTGTGCACATTTTAAAACAGTAATCTTTGAAAAGCAAACACCCCATTTAGGACCACTGTCCGGCGTCGCACTGCACTGTAAAGTGCAGTGCCACTGACTCTATCAGTGGTTGACAATAGCATGGAATAGCAATTATACAGCCCCTGATTACAATTTTCATATTACTTTCTATTTTTCTATTTTAGAAGAGGCTGTACTCGACGCCGGTGTGCACATTTTAAAACAGTAATCTTTGAAAAGCAAACACCCCATTTAGGACCACTGTCCGGCGTCGCACTGCACTGTAAAGTGCAGTGCCACTGATTCTATCAGTGGTTGACCATAGCATGGAATAGCAAATGTACAGCCCCTGATTACAATTTTCATATTACTTTCTATTTTTCTATTTTAGCAGAGGCTGTACTCGCGGATCATACGATCTCGCGAGTTACTCGACGCCGATATGCACATTTTAAAACAGTGATCTTTCAAAAAGCAAACACCTCATTTAGGACCACGTCCGGCGTCGCACTGCACCGTAAAGTGCAGTGCCACTGATTCTATCAGTGGTTGACCATAGCATGGAATAGCAAATGTACAGCCCCTGATTACAATTTTCATATTACTTTCTATTTTTCTATTTTAGAAGAGGCTGTACTCGACGCCGGTGTGCACATTTTAAAACAGTAATCTTTGAAAAGCAAACACCCCATTTAGGACCACTGTCCGGCGTCGCACTGCACTGTAAAGTGCAGTGCCATTGATTCTATCAGTGGTTGACCATAGCATGGAATAGCAAATGTACAGCCCCTGATTACAATTTTCATATTACTTTCTATTTTTCTATTTTAGAAGAGGCTGTACTCGACGCCGGTGTGCACATTTTAAAACAGTAATCTTTGAAAAGCAAACACCCCATTTAGGACCACTGTTCGGCGTCGCACTGCACTGTAAAGTGCAGTGCCACTGACTCTATCAGTGGTTGACAATAGCATGGAATAGCAATTATACAGCCCCTGATTACAATTTTCATATTACTTTCTATTTTTCTATTTTAGAAGAGGCTGTACTCGACGCCGGTGTGCACATTTTAAAACAGTAATCTTTGAAAAGCAAACACCCCATTTAGGACCACTGTCCGGCGTCGCACTGCACTGTAAAGTGCAGTGCCACTGATTCTATCAGTGGTTGACCATAGCATGGAATAGCAAATGTACAGCCCCTGATTACAATTTTCATATTATTTTCTATTTTTCTATTTTAGAAGAGGCTGTACTCGACGCCGGTGTGCACATTTTAAAACAGTAATCTTTGAAAAGCAAACACCCCATTTAGGACCACTGTCCGGCGTCGCACTGCACTGTAAAGTGCAGTGCCACTGATTCTATCAGTGGTTGACCATAGCATGGAATAGCAAATGTACAGCCCCTGATTACAATTTTCATATTATTTTCTATTTTTCTATTTTAGAAGAGGCTGTACTCGACGCCGGTGTGCACATTTTAAAACAGTAATCTTTGAAAAGCAAACACCCCATTTAGGACCACTGTTCGGCGTCGCACTGCACTGTAAAGTGCAGTGCCACTGACTCTATCAGTGGTTGACAATAGCATGGAATAGCAATTATACAGCCCCTGATTACAATTTTCATATTACTTTCTATTTTTCTATTTTAGAAGAGGCTGTACTCGACGCCGGTGTGCACATTTTAAAACAGTAATCTTTGAAAAGCAAACACCCCATTTAGGACCACTGTTCGGCGTCGCACTGCACTGTAAAGTGCAGTGCCACTGATTCTATCAGTGGTTGACCATAGCATGGAATAGCAAATGTACAGCCCCTGATTACAATTTTCATATTACTTTCTATTTTTCTATTTTAGAAGAGGCTGTACTCGACGCCGGTGTGCACATTTTAAAACAGTAATCTTTGAAAAGCAAACACCCCATTTAGGACCACTGTCCGGCGTCGCACTGCACTGTAAAGTGCAGTGCCACTGATTCTATCAGTGGTTGACCATAGCATGGAATAGCAAATGTACAGCCCCTGATTACAATTTTCATATTACTTTCTATTTTTCTATTTTAGAAGAGGCTGTACTCGACGCCGGTGTGCACATTTTAAAACAGTAATCTTTGAAAAGCAAACACCCCATTTAGGACCACTGTTCGGCGTCGCACTGCACTGTAAAGTGCAGTGCCACTGACTCTATCAGTGGTTGACAATAGCATGGAATAGCAATTATACAGCCCCTGATTACAATTTTCATATTACTTTCTATTTTTCTATTTTAGAAGAGGCTGTACTCGACGCCGGTGTGCACATTTTAAAACAGTAATCTTTGAAAAGCAAACACCCCATTTAGGACCACTGTTCGGCGTCGCACTGCACTGTAAAGTGCAGTGCCACTGATTCTATCAGTGGTTGACCATAGCATGGAATAGCAAATGTACAGCCCCTGATTACAATTTTCATATTACTTTCTATTTTTCTATTTTAGAAGAGGCTGTACTCGACGCCGGTGTGCACATTTTAAAACAGTAATCTTTGAAAAGCAAACACCCCATTTAGGACCACTGTCCGGCGTCGCACTGCACTGTAAAGTGCAGTGCCACTGACTCTATCAGTGGATGACAATAGCATGGAATAGCAATTATACAGCCCCTGGTTACAATTTTTATATTATTTTCTATTTTTCTATTTTAGAAGAGGCTGTACTCGACGCCGGTGTGCACATTTTAAAACAGTAATCTTTGAAAAGCAAACACCCCATTTAGGACCACTGTCCGGCGTCGCACTGCACTGTAAAGTGCAGTGCCACTGACTCTATCAGTGGTTGACAATAGCATGGAATAGCAATTATACAGCCCCTGATTACAATTTTCATATTACTTTCTATTTTTCTATTTTAGAAGAGGCTGTACTCGACGCCGGTGTGCACATTTTAAAACAGTAATCTTTGAAAAGCAAACACCCCATTTAGGACCACTGTCCGGCGTCGCACTGCACTGTAAAGTGCAGTGCCACTGATTCTATCAGTGGTTGACCATAGCATGGAATAGCAAATGTACAGCCCCTGATTACAATTTTCATATTACTTTCTATTTTTCTATTTTAGCAGAGGCTGTACTCGCGGATCATACGATCTCGCGAGTTACTCGACGCCGATATGCACATTTTAAAACAGTGATCTTTCAAAAAGCAAACACCTCATTTAGGACCACGTCCGGCGTCGCACTGCACCGTAAAGTGCAGTGCCACTGATTCTATCAGTGGTTGACCATAGCATGGAATAGCAAATGTACAGCCCCTGATTACAATTTTCATATTACTTTCTATTTTTCTATTTTAGAAGAGGCTGTACTCGACGCCGGTGTGCACATTTTAAAACAGTAATCTTTGAAAAGCAAACACCCCATTTAGGACCACTGTCCGGCGTCGCACTGCACTGTAAAGTGCAGTGCCATTGATTCTATCAGTGGTTGACCATAGCATGGAATAGCAAATGTACAGCCCCTGATTACAATTTTCATATTACTTTCTATTTTTCTATTTTAGAAGAGGCTGTACTCGACGCCGGTGTGCACATTTTAAAACAGTAATCTTTGAAAAGCAAACACCCCATTTAGGACCACTGTTCGGCGTCGCACTGCACTGTAAAGTGCAGTGCCACTGACTCTATCAGTGGTTGACAATAGCATGGAATAGCAATTATACAGCCCCTGATTACAATTTTCATATTACTTTCTATTTTTCTATTTTAGAAGAGGCTGTACTCGACGCCGGTGTGCACATTTTAAAACAGTAATCTTTGAAAAGCAAACACCCCATTTAGGACCACTGTCCGGCGTCGCACTGCACTGTAAAGTGCAGTGCCACTGATTCTATCAGTGGTTGACCATAGCATGGAATAGCAAATGTACAGCCCCTGATTACAATTTTCATATTACTTTCTATTTTTCTATTTTAGCAGAGGCTGTACTCGCGGATCATACGATCTCGCGAGTTACTCGACGCCGATATGCACATTTTAAAACAGTGATCTTTCAAAAAGCAAACACCTCATTTAGGACCACGTCCGGCGTCGCACTGCACCGTAAAGTGCAGTGCCACTGATTCTATCAGTGGTTGACCATAGCATGGAATAGCAAATGTACAGCCCCTGATTACAATTTTCATATTACTTTCTATTTTTCTATTTTAGAAGAGGCTGTACTCGACGCCGGTGTGCACATTTTAAAACAGTAATCTTTGAAAAGCAAACACCCCATTTAGGACCACTGTCCGGCGTCGCACTGCACTGTAAAGTGCAGTGCCACTGACTCTATCAGTGGTTGACAATAGCATGGAATAGCAATTATACAGCCCCTGATTACAATTTTCATATTACTTTCTATTTTTCTATTTTAGAAGAGGCTGTACTCGACGCCGGTGTGCACATTTTAAAACAGTAATCTTTGAAAAGCAAACACCCCATTTAGGACCACTGTTCGGCGTCGCACTGCACTGTAAAGTGCAGTGCCACTGATTCTATCAGTGGTTGACCATAGCATGGAATAGCAAATGTACAGCCCCTGATTACAATTTTCATATTACTTTCTATTTTTCTATTTTAGAAGAGGCTGTACTCGACGCCGGTGTGCACATTTTAAAACAGTAATCTTTGAAAAGCAAACACCCCATTTAGGACCACTGTCCGGCGTCGCACTGCACTGTAAAGTGCAGTGCCACTGATTCTATCAGTGGTTGACCATAGCATGGAATAGCAAATGTACAGCCCCTGATTACAATTTTCATATTATTTTCTATTTTTCTATTTTAGAAGAGGCTGTACTCGACGCCGGTGTGCACATTTTAAAACAGTAATCTTTGAAAAGCAAACACCCCATTTAGGACCACTGTTCGGCGTCGCACTGCACTGTAAAGTGCAGTGCCACTGACTCTATCAGTGGTTGACAATAGCATGGAATAGCAATTATACAGCCCCTGATTACAATTTTCATATTACTTTCTATTTTTCTATTTTAGAAGAGGCTGTACTCGACGCCGGTGTGCACATTTTAAAACAGTAATCTTTGAAAAGCAAACACCCCATTTAGGACCACTGTTCGGCGTCGCACTGCACTGTAAAGTGCAGTGCCACTGATTCTATCAGTGGTTGACCATAGCATGGAATAGCAAATGTACAGCCCCTGATTACAATTTTCATATTACTTTCTATTTTTCTATTTTAGAAGAGGCTGTACTCGACGCCGGTGTGCACATTTTAAAACAGTAATCTTTGAAAAGCAAACACCCCATTTAGGACCACTGTCCGGCGTCGCACTGCACTGTAAAGTGCAGTGCCACTGATTCTATCAGTGGTTGACCATAGCATGGAATAGCAAATGTACAGCCCCTGATTACAATTTTCATATTATTTTCTATTTTTCTATTTTAGAAGAGGCTGTACTCGACGCCGGTGTGCACATTTTAAAACAGTAATCTTTGAAAAGCAAACACCCCATTTAGGACCACTGTTCGGCGTCGCACTGCACTGTAAAGTGCAGTGCCACTGACTCTATCAGTGGTTGACAATAGCATGGAATAGCAATTATACAGCCCCTGATTACAATTTTCATATTACTTTCTATTTTTCTATTTTAGAAGAGGCTGTACTCGACGCCGGTGTGCACATTTTAAAACAGTAATCTTTGAAAAGCAAACACCCCATTTAGGACCACTGTTCGGCGTCGCACTGCACTGTAAAGTGCAGTGCCACTGATTCTATCAGTGGTTGACCATAGCATGGAATAGCAAATGTACAGCCCCTGATTACAATTTTCATATTACTTTCTATTTTTCTATTTTAGAAGAGGCTGTACTCGACGCCGGTGTGCACATTTTAAAACAGTAATCTTTGAAAAGCAAACACCCCATTTAGGACCACTGTCCGGCGTCGCACTGCACTGTAAAGTGCAGTGCCACTGATTCTATCAGTGGTTGACCATAGCATGGAATAGCAAATGTACAGCCCCTGATTACAATTTTCATATTACTTTCTATTTTTCTATTTTAGAAGAGGCTGTACTCGACGCCGGTGTGCACATTTTAAAACAGTAATCTTTGAAAAGCAAACACCCCATTTAGGACCACTGTTCGGCGTCGCACTGCACTGTAAAGTGCAGTGCCACTGACTCTATCAGTGGTTGACAATAGCATGGAATAGCAATTATACAGCCCCTGATTACAATTTTCATATTACTTTCTATTTTTCTATTTTAGAAGAGGCTGTACTCGACGCCGGTGTGCACATTTTAAAACAGTAATCTTTGAAAAGCAAACACCCCATTTAGGACCACTGTTCGGCGTCGCACTGCACTGTAAAGTGCAGTGCCACTGATTCTATCAGTGGTTGACCATAGCATGGAATAGCAAATGTACAGCCCCTGATTACAATTTTCATATTACTTTCTATTTTTCTATTTTAGAAGAGGCTGTACTCGACGCCGGTGTGCACATTTTAAAACAGTAATCTTTGAAAAGCAAACACCCCATTTAGGACCACTGTCCGGCGTCGCACTGCACTGTAAAGTGCAGTGCCACTGACTCTATCAGTGGTTGACAATAGCATGGAATAGCAATTATACAGCCCCTGATTACAATTTTCATATTACTTTCTATTTTTCTATTTTAGAAGAGGCTGTACTCGACGCCGGTGTGCACATTTTAAAACAGTAATCTTTGAAAAGCAAACACCCCATTTAGGACCACTGTCCGGCGTCGCACTGCACTGTAAAGTGCAGTGCCACTGATTCTATCAGTGGTTGACCATAGCATGGAATAGCAAATGTACAGCCCCTGATTACAATTTTCATATTACTTTCTATTTTTCTATTTTAGCAGAGGCTGTACTCGCGGATCATACGATCTCGCGAGTTACTCGACGCCGATATGCACATTTTAAAACAGTGATCTTTCAAAAAGCAAACACCTCATTTAGGACCACGTCCGGCGTCGCACTGCACCGTAAAGTGCAGTGCCACTGATTCTATCAGTGGTTGACCATAGCATGGAATAGCAAATGTACAGCCCCTGATTACAATTTTCATATTACTTTCTATTTTTCTATTTTAGAAGAGGCTGTACTCGACGCCGGTGTGCACATTTTAAAACAGTAATCTTTGAAAAGCAAACACCCCATTTAGGACCACTGTCCGGCGTCGCACTGCACTGTAAAGTGCAGTGCCATTGATTCTATCAGTGGTTGACCATAGCATGGAATAGCAAATGTACAGCCCCTGATTACAATTTTCATATTACTTTCTATTTTTCTATTTTAGAAGAGGCTGTACTCGACGCCGGTGTGCACATTTTAAAACAGTAATCTTTGAAAAGCAAACACCCCATTTAGGACCACTGTTCGGCGTCGCACTGCACTGTAAAGTGCAGTGCCACTGACTCTATCAGTGGTTGACAATAGCATGGAATAGCAATTATACAGCCCCTGATTACAATTTTCATATTACTTTCTATTTTTCTATTTTAGAAGAGGCTGTACTCGACGCCGGTGTGCACATTTTAAAACAGTAATCTTTGAAAAGCAAACACCCCATTTAGGACCACTGTCCGGCGTCGCACTGCACTGTAAAGTGCAGTGCCACTGATTCTATCAGTGGTTGACCATAGCATGGAATAGCAAATGTACAGCCCCTGATTACAATTTTCATATTATTTTCTATTTTTCTATTTTAGAAGAGGCTGTACTCGACGCCGGTGTGCACATTTTAAAACAGTAATCTTTGAAAAGCAAACACCCCATTTAGGACCACTGTTCGGCGTCGCACTGCACTGTAAAGTGCAGTGCCACTGACTCTATCAGTGGTTGACAATAGCATGGAATAGCAATTATACAGCCCCTGATTACAATTTTCATATTACTTTCTATTTTTCTATTTTAGAAGAGGCTGTACTCGACGCCGGTGTGCACATTTTAAAACAGTAATCTTTGAAAAGCAAACACCCCATTTAGGACCACTGTCCGGCGTCGCACTGCACTGTAAAGTGCAGTGCCACTGATTCTATCAGTGGTTGACCATAGCATGGAATAGCAAATGTACAGCCCCTGATTACAATTTTCATATTACTTTCTATTTTTCTATTTTAGCAGAGGCTGTACTCGCGGATCATACGATCTCGCGAGTTACTCGACGCCGATATGCACATTTTAAAACAGTGATCTTTCAAAAAGCAAACACCTCATTTAGGACCACGTCCGGCGTCGCACTGCACCGTAAAGTGCAGTGCCACTGATTCTATCAGTGGTTGACCATAGCATGGAATAGCAAATGTACAGCCCCTGATTACAATTTTCATATTACTTTCTATTTTTCTATTTTAGAAGAGGCTGTACTCGACGCCGGTGTGCACATTTTAAAACAGTAATCTTTGAAAAGCAAACACCCCATTTAGGACCACTGTCCGGCGTCGCACTGCACTGTAAAGTGCAGTGCCACTGACTCTATCAGTGGATGACAATAGCATGGAATAGCAATTATACAGCCCCTGGTTACAATTTTTATATTATTTTCTATTTTTCTATTTTAGAAGAGGCTGTACTCGACGCCGGTGTGCACATTTTAAAACAGTAATCTTTGAAAAGCAAACACCCCATTTAGGACCACTGTCCGGCGTCGCACTGCACTGTAAAGTGCAGTGCCACTGACTCTATCAGTGGTTGACAATAGCATGGAATAGCAATTATACAGCCCCTGATTACAATTTTCATATTACTTTCTATTTTTCTATTTTAGAAGAGGCTGTACTCGACGCCGGTGTGCACATTTTAAAACAGTAATCTTTGAAAAGCAAACACCCCATTTAGGACCACTGTCCGGCGTCGCACTGCACTGTAAAGTGCAGTGCCACTGATTCTATCAGTGGTTGACCATAGCATGGAATAGCAAATGTACAGCCCCTGATTACAATTTTCATATTACTTTCTATTTTTCTATTTTAGCAGAGGCTGTACTCGCGGATCATACGATCTCGCGAGTTACTCGACGCCGATATGCACATTTTAAAACAGTGATCTTTCAAAAAGCAAACACCTCATTTAGGACCACGTCCGGCGTCGCACTGCACCGTAAAGTGCAGTGCCACTGATTCTATCAGTGGTTGACCATAGCATGGAATAGCAAATGTACAGCCCCTGATTACAATTTTCATATTACTTTCTATTTTTCTATTTTAGAAGAGGCTGTACTCGACGCCGGTGTGCACATTTTAAAACAGTAATCTTTGAAAAGCAAACACCCCATTTAGGACCACTGTCCGGCGTCGCACTGCACTGTAAAGTGCAGTGCCATTGATTCTATCAGTGGTTGACCATAGCATGGAATAGCAAATGTACAGCCCCTGATTACAATTTTCATATTACTTTCTATTTTTCTATTTTAGAAGAGGCTGTACTCGACGCCGGTGTGCACATTTTAAAACAGTAATCTTTGAAAAGCAAACACCCCATTTAGGACCACTGTTCGGCGTCGCACTGCACTGTAAAGTGCAGTGCCACTGACTCTATCAGTGGTTGACAATAGCATGGAATAGCAATTATACAGCCCCTGATTACAATTTTCATATTACTTTCTATTTTTCTATTTTAGAAGAGGCTGTACTCGACGCCGGTGTGCACATTTTAAAACAGTAATCTTTGAAAAGCAAACACCCCATTTAGGACCACTGTCCGGCGTCGCACTGCACTGTAAAGTGCAGTGCCACTGATTCTATCAGTGGTTGACCATAGCATGGAATAGCAAATGTACAGCCCCTGATTACAATTTTCATATTATTTTCTATTTTTCTATTTTAGAAGAGGCTGTACTCGACGCCGGTGTGCACATTTTAAAACAGTAATCTTTGAAAAGCAAACACCCCATTTAGGACCACTGTCCGGCGTCGCACTGCACTGTAAAGTGCAGTGCCACTGATTCTATCAGTGGTTGACCATAGCATGGAATAGCAAATGTACAGCCCCTGATTACAATTTTCATATTATTTTCTATTTTTCTATTTTAGAAGAGGCTGTACTCGACGCCGGTGTGCACATTTTAAAACAGTAATCTTTGAAAAGCAAACACCCCATTTAGGACCACTGTTCGGCGTCGCACTGCACTGTAAAGTGCAGTGCCACTGACTCTATCAGTGGTTGACAATAGCATGGAATAGCAATTATACAGCCCCTGATTACAATTTTCATATTACTTTCTATTTTTCTATTTTAGAAGAGGCTGTACTCGACGCCGGTGTGCACATTTTAAAACAGTAATCTTTGAAAAGCAAACACCCCATTTAGGACCACTGTTCGGCGTCGCACTGCACTGTAAAGTGCAGTGCCACTGATTCTATCAGTGGTTGACCATAGCATGGAATAGCAAATGTACAGCCCCTGATTACAATTTTCATATTACTTTCTATTTTTCTATTTTAGAAGAGGCTGTACTCGACGCCGGTGTGCACATTTTAAAACAGTAATCTTTGAAAAGCAAACACCCCATTTAGGACCACTGTCCGGCGTCGCACTGCACTGTAAAGTGCAGTGCCACTGATTCTATCAGTGGTTGACCATAGCATGGAATAGCAAATGTACAGCCCCTGATTACAATTTTCATATTACTTTCTATTTTTCTATTTTAGAAGAGGCTGTACTCGACGCCGGTGTGCACATTTTAAAACAGTAATCTTTGAAAAGCAAACACCCCATTTAGGACCACTGTTCGGCGTCGCACTGCACTGTAAAGTGCAGTGCCACTGACTCTATCAGTGGTTGACAATAGCATGGAATAGCAATTATACAGCCCCTGATTACAATTTTCATATTACTTTCTATTTTTCTATTTTAGAAGAGGCTGTACTCGACGCCGGTGTGCACATTTTAAAACAGTAATCTTTGAAAAGCAAACACCCCATTTAGGACCACTGTTCGGCGTCGCACTGCACTGTAAAGTGCAGTGCCACTGATTCTATCAGTGGTTGACCATAGCATGGAATAGCAAATGTACAGCCCCTGATTACAATTTTCATATTACTTTCTATTTTTCTATTTTAGAAGAGGCTGTACTCGACGCCGGTGTGCACATTTTAAAACAGTAATCTTTGAAAAGCAAACACCCCATTTAGGACCACTGTCCGGCGTCGCACTGCACTGTAAAGTGCAGTGCCACTGACTCTATCAGTGGATGACAATAGCATGGAATAGCAATTATACAGCCCCTGGTTACAATTTTTATATTATTTTCTATTTTTCTATTTTAGAAGAGGCTGTACTCGACGCCGGTGTGCACATTTTAAAACAGTAATCTTTGAAAAGCAAACACCCCATTTAGGACCACTGTCCGGCGTCGCACTGCACTGTAAAGTGCAGTGCCACTGACTCTATCAGTGGTTGACAATAGCATGGAATAGCAATTATACAGCCCCTGATTACAATTTTCATATTACTTTCTATTTTTCTATTTTAGAAGAGGCTGTACTCGACGCCGGTGTGCACATTTTAAAACAGTAATCTTTGAAAAGCAAACACCCCATTTAGGACCACTGTCCGGCGTCGCACTGCACTGTAAAGTGCAGTGCCACTGATTCTATCAGTGGTTGACCATAGCATGGAATAGCAAATGTACAGCCCCTGATTACAATTTTCATATTACTTTCTATTTTTCTATTTTAGCAGAGGCTGTACTCGCGGATCATACGATCTCGCGAGTTACTCGACGCCGATATGCACATTTTAAAACAGTGATCTTTCAAAAAGCAAACACCTCATTTAGGACCACGTCCGGCGTCGCACTGCACCGTAAAGTGCAGTGCCACTGATTCTATCAGTGGTTGACCATAGCATGGAATAGCAAATGTACAGCCCCTGATTACAATTTTCATATTACTTTCTATTTTTCTATTTTAGAAGAGGCTGTACTCGACGCCGGTGTGCACATTTTAAAACAGTAATCTTTGAAAAGCAAACACCCCATTTAGGACCACTGTCCGGCGTCGCACTGCACTGTAAAGTGCAGTGCCATTGATTCTATCAGTGGTTGACCATAGCATGGAATAGCAAATGTACAGCCCCTGATTACAATTTTCATATTACTTTCTATTTTTCTATTTTAGAAGAGGCTGTACTCGACGCCGGTGTGCACATTTTAAAACAGTAATCTTTGAAAAGCAAACACCCCATTTAGGACCACTGTTCGGCGTCGCACTGCACTGTAAAGTGCAGTGCCACTGACTCTATCAGTGGTTGACAATAGCATGGAATAGCAATTATACAGCCCCTGATTACAATTTTCATATTACTTTCTATTTTTCTATTTTAGAAGAGGCTGTACTCGACGCCGGTGTGCACATTTTAAAACAGTAATCTTTGAAAAGCAAACACCCCATTTAGGACCACTGTCCGGCGTCGCACTGCACTGTAAAGTGCAGTGCCACTGATTCTATCAGTGGTTGACCATAGCATGGAATAGCAAATGTACAGCCCCTGATTACAATTTTCATATTACTTTCTATTTTTCTATTTTAGCAGAGGCTGTACTCGCGGATCATACGATCTCGCGAGTTACTCGACGCCGATATGCACATTTTAAAACAGTGATCTTTCAAAAAGCAAACACCTCATTTAGGACCACGTCCGGCGTCGCACTGCACCGTAAAGTGCAGTGCCACTGATTCTATCAGTGGTTGACCATAGCATGGAATAGCAAATGTACAGCCCCTGATTACAATTTTCATATTACTTTCTATTTTTCTATTTTAGAAGAGGCTGTACTCGACGCCGGTGTGCACATTTTAAAACAGTAATCTTTGAAAAGCAAACACCCCATTTAGGACCACTGTCCGGCGTCGCACTGCACTGTAAAGTGCAGTGCCACTGACTCTATCAGTGGTTGACAATAGCATGGAATAGCAATTATACAGCCCCTGATTACAATTTTCATATTACTTTCTATTTTTCTATTTTAGAAGAGGCTGTACTCGACGCCGGTGTGCACATTTTAAAACAGTAATCTTTGAAAAGCAAACACCCCATTTAGGACCACTGTTCGGCGTCGCACTGCACTGTAAAGTGCAGTGCCACTGATTCTATCAGTGGTTGACCATAGCATGGAATAGCAAATGTACAGCCCCTGATTACAATTTTCATATTACTTTCTATTTTTCTATTTTAGAAGAGGCTGTACTCGACGCCGGTGTGCACATTTTAAAACAGTAATCTTTGAAAAGCAAACACCCCATTTAGGACCACTGTCCGGCGTCGCACTGCACTGTAAAGTGCAGTGCCACTGATTCTATCAGTGGTTGACCATAGCATGGAATAGCAAATGTACAGCCCCTGATTACAATTTTCATATTATTTTCTATTTTTCTATTTTAGAAGAGGCTGTACTCGACGCCGGTGTGCACATTTTAAAACAGTAATCTTTGAAAAGCAAACACCCCATTTAGGACCACTGTTCGGCGTCGCACTGCACTGTAAAGTGCAGTGCCACTGACTCTATCAGTGGTTGACAATAGCATGGAATAGCAATTATACAGCCCCTGATTACAATTTTCATATTACTTTCTATTTTTCTATTTTAGAAGAGGCTGTACTCGACGCCGGTGTGCACATTTTAAAACAGTAATCTTTGAAAAGCAAACACCCCATTTAGGACCACTGTTCGGCGTCGCACTGCACTGTAAAGTGCAGTGCCACTGATTCTATCAGTGGTTGACCATAGCATGGAATAGCAAATGTACAGCCCCTGATTACAATTTTCATATTACTTTCTATTTTTCTATTTTAGAAGAGGCTGTACTCGACGCCGGTGTGCACATTTTAAAACAGTAATCTTTGAAAAGCAAACACCCCATTTAGGACCACTGTCCGGCGTCGCACTGCACTGTAAAGTGCAGTGCCACTGATTCTATCAGTGGTTGACCATAGCATGGAATAGCAAATGTACAGCCCCTGATTACAATTTTCATATTATTTTCTATTTTTCTATTTTAGAAGAGGCTGTACTCGACGCCGGTGTGCACATTTTAAAACAGTAATCTTTGAAAAGCAAACACCCCATTTAGGACCACTGTTCGGCGTCGCACTGCACTGTAAAGTGCAGTGCCACTGACTCTATCAGTGGTTGACAATAGCATGGAATAGCAATTATACAGCCCCTGATTACAATTTTCATATTACTTTCTATTTTTCTATTTTAGAAGAGGCTGTACTCGACGCCGGTGTGCACATTTTAAAACAGTAATCTTTGAAAAGCAAACACCCCATTTAGGACCACTGTTCGGCGTCGCACTGCACTGTAAAGTGCAGTGCCACTGATTCTATCAGTGGTTGACCATAGCATGGAATAGCAAATGTACAGCCCCTGATTACAATTTTCATATTACTTTCTATTTTTCTATTTTAGAAGAGGCTGTACTCGACGCCGGTGTGCACATTTTAAAACAGTAATCTTTGAAAAGCAAACACCCCATTTAGGACCACTGTCCGGCGTCGCACTGCACTGTAAAGTGCAGTGCCACTGATTCTATCAGTGGTTGACCATAGCATGGAATAGCAAATGTACAGCCCCTGATTACAATTTTCATATTACTTTCTATTTTTCTATTTTAGAAGAGGCTGTACTCGACGCCGGTGTGCACATTTTAAAACAGTAATCTTTGAAAAGCAAACACCCCATTTAGGACCACTGTTCGGCGTCGCACTGCACTGTAAAGTGCAGTGCCACTGACTCTATCAGTGGTTGACAATAGCATGGAATAGCAATTATACAGCCCCTGATTACAATTTTCATATTACTTTCTATTTTTCTATTTTAGAAGAGGCTGTACTCGACGCCGGTGTGCACATTTTAAAACAGTAATCTTTGAAAAGCAAACACCCCATTTAGGACCACTGTTCGGCGTCGCACTGCACTGTAAAGTGCAGTGCCACTGATTCTATCAGTGGTTGACCATAGCATGGAATAGCAAATGTACAGCCCCTGATTACAATTTTCATATTACTTTCTATTTTTCTATTTTAGAAGAGGCTGTACTCGACGCCGGTGTGCACATTTTAAAACAGTAATCTTTGAAAAGCAAACACCCCATTTAGGACCACTGTCCGGCGTCGCACTGCACTGTAAAGTGCAGTGCCACTGACTCTATCAGTGGATGACAATAGCATGGAATAGCAATTATACAGCCCCTGGTTACAATTTTTATATTATTTTCTATTTTTCTATTTTAGAAGAGGCTGTACTCGACGCCGGTGTGCACATTTTAAAACAGTAATCTTTGAAAAGCAAACACCCCATTTAGGACCACTGTCCGGCGTCGCACTGCACTGTAAAGTGCAGTGCCACTGACTCTATCAGTGGTTGACAATAGCATGGAATAGCAATTATACAGCCCCTGATTACAATTTTCATATTACTTTCTATTTTTCTATTTTAGAAGAGGCTGTACTCGACGCCGGTGTGCACATTTTAAAACAGTAATCTTTGAAAAGCAAACACCCCATTTAGGACCACTGTCCGGCGTCGCACTGCACTGTAAAGTGCAGTGCCACTGATTCTATCAGTGGTTGACCATAGCATGGAATAGCAAATGTACAGCCCCTGATTACAATTTTCATATTACTTTCTATTTTTCTATTTTAGCAGAGGCTGTACTCGCGGATCATACGATCTCGCGAGTTACTCGACGCCGATATGCACATTTTAAAACAGTGATCTTTCAAAAAGCAAACACCTCATTTAGGACCACGTCCGGCGTCGCACTGCACCGTAAAGTGCAGTGCCACTGATTCTATCAGTGGTTGACCATAGCATGGAATAGCAAATGTACAGCCCCTGATTACAATTTTCATATTACTTTCTATTTTTCTATTTTAGAAGAGGCTGTACTCGACGCCGGTGTGCACATTTTAAAACAGTAATCTTTGAAAAGCAAACACCCCATTTAGGACCACTGTCCGGCGTCGCACTGCACTGTAAAGTGCAGTGCCATTGATTCTATCAGTGGTTGACCATAGCATGGAATAGCAAATGTACAGCCCCTGATTACAATTTTCATATTACTTTCTATTTTTCTATTTTAGAAGAGGCTGTACTCGACGCCGGTGTGCACATTTTAAAACAGTAATCTTTGAAAAGCAAACACCCCATTTAGGACCACTGTTCGGCGTCGCACTGCACTGTAAAGTGCAGTGCCACTGACTCTATCAGTGGTTGACAATAGCATGGAATAGCAATTATACAGCCCCTGATTACAATTTTCATATTACTTTCTATTTTTCTATTTTAGAAGAGGCTGTACTCGACGCCGGTGTGCACATTTTAAAACAGTAATCTTTGAAAAGCAAACACCCCATTTAGGACCACTGTCCGGCGTCGCACTGCACTGTAAAGTGCAGTGCCACTGATTCTATCAGTGGTTGACCATAGCATGGAATAGCAAATGTACAGCCCCTGATTACAATTTTCATATTACTTTCTATTTTTCTATTTTAGCAGAGGCTGTACTCGCGGATCATACGATCTCGCGAGTTACTCGACGCCGATATGCACATTTTAAAACAGTGATCTTTCAAAAAGCAAACACCTCATTTAGGACCACGTCCGGCGTCGCACTGCACCGTAAAGTGCAGTGCCACTGATTCTATCAGTGGTTGACCATAGCATGGAATAGCAAATGTACAGCCCCTGATTACAATTTTCATATTACTTTCTATTTTTCTATTTTAGAAGAGGCTGTACTCGACGCCGGTGTGCACATTTTAAAACAGTAATCTTTGAAAAGCAAACACCCCATTTAGGACCACTGTCCGGCGTCGCACTGCACTGTAAAGTGCAGTGCCACTGACTCTATCAGTGGTTGACAATAGCATGGAATAGCAATTATACAGCCCCTGATTACAATTTTCATATTACTTTCTATTTTTCTATTTTAGAAGAGGCTGTACTCGACGCCGGTGTGCACATTTTAAAACAGTAATCTTTGAAAAGCAAACACCCCATTTAGGACCACTGTTCGGCGTCGCACTGCACTGTAAAGTGCAGTGCCACTGATTCTATCAGTGGTTGACCATAGCATGGAATAGCAAATGTACAGCCCCTGATTACAATTTTCATATTACTTTCTATTTTTCTATTTTAGAAGAGGCTGTACTCGACGCCGGTGTGCACATTTTAAAACAGTAATCTTTGAAAAGCAAACACCCCATTTAGGACCACTGTCCGGCGTCGCACTGCACTGTAAAGTGCAGTGCCACTGATTCTATCAGTGGTTGACCATAGCATGGAATAGCAAATGTACAGCCCCTGATTACAATTTTCATATTACTTTCTATTTTTCTATTTTAGAAGAGGCTGTACTCGACGCCGGTGTGCACATTTTAAAACAGTAATCTTTGAAAAGCAAACACCCCATTTAGGACCACTGTTCGGCGTCGCACTGCACTGTAAAGTGCAGTGCCACTGACTCTATCAGTGGTTGACAATAGCATGGAATAGCAATTATACAGCCCCTGGTTACAATTTTTATATTATTTTCTATTTTTCTATTTTAGAAGAGGCTGTACTCGACGCCGGTGTGCACATTTTAAAACAGTAATCTTTGAAAAGCAAACACCCCATTTAGGACCACTGTCCGGCGTCGCACTGCACTGTAAAGTGCAGTGCCATTGATTCTATCAGTGGTTGACCATAGCATGGAATAGCAAATGTACAGCCCCTGATTACAATTTTCATATTACTTTCTATTTTTCTATTTTAGAAGAGGCTGTACTCGACGCCGGTGTGCACATTTTAAAACAGTAATCTTTGAAAAGCAAACACCCCATTTAGGACCACTGTTCGGCGTCGCACTGCACTGTAAAGTGCAGTGCCACTGACTCTATCAGTGGTTGACAATAGCATGGAATAGCAATTATACAGCCCCTGATTACAATTTTCATATTACTTTCTATTTTTCTATTTTAGAAGAGGCTGTACTCGACGCCGGTGTGCACATTTTAAAACAGTAATCTTTGAAAAGCAAACACCCCATTTAGGACCACTGTCCGGCGTCGCACTGCACTGTAAAGTGCAGTGCCACTGATTCTATCAGTGGTTGACCATAGCATGGAATAGCAAATGTACAGCCCCTGATTACAATTTTCATATTACTTTCTATTTTTCTATTTTAGCAGAGGCTGTACTCGCGGATCATACGATCTCGCGAGTTACTCGACGCCGATATGCACATTTTAAAACAGTGATCTTTCAAAAAGCAAACACCTCATTTAGGACCACGTCCGGCGTCGCACTGCACCGTAAAGTGCAGTGCCACTGATTCTATCAGTGGTTGACCATAGCATGGAATAGCAAATGTACAGCCCCTGATTACAATTTTCATATTACTTTCTATTTTTCTATTTTAGAAGAGGCTGTACTCGACGCCGGTGTGCACATTTTAAAACAGTAATCTTTGAAAAGCAAACACCCCATTTAGGACCACTGTCCGGCGTCGCACTGCACTGTAAAGTGCAGTGCCACTGACTCTATCAGTGGATGACAATAGCATGGAATAGCAATTATACAGCCCCTGGTTACAATTTTTATATTATTTTCTATTTTTCTATTTTAGAAGAGGCTGTACTCGACGCCGGTGTGCACATTTTAAAACAGTAATCTTTGAAAAGCAAACACCCCATTTAGGACCACTGTCCGGCGTCGCACTGCACTGTAAAGTGCAGTGCCACTGACTCTATCAGTGGTTGACAATAGCATGGAATAGCAATTATACAGCCCCTGATTACAATTTTCATATTACTTTCTATTTTTCTATTTTAGAAGAGGCTGTACTCGACGCCGGTGTGCACATTTTAAAACAGTAATCTTTGAAAAGCAAACACCCCATTTAGGACCACTGTCCGGCGTCGCACTGCACTGTAAAGTGCAGTGCCACTGATTCTATCAGTGGTTGACCATAGCATGGAATAGCAAATGTACAGCCCCTGATTACAATTTTCATATTATTTTCTATTTTTCTATTTTAGAAGAGGCTGTACTCGACGCCGGTGTGCACATTTTAAAACAGTAATCTTTGAAAAGCAAACACCCCATTTAGGACCACTGTTCGGCGTCGCACTGCACTGTAAAGTGCAGTGCCACTGACTCTATCAGTGGTTGACAATAGCATGGAATAGCAATTATACAGCCCCTGATTACAATTTTCATATTACTTTCTATTTTTCTATTTTAGAAGAGGCTGTACTCGACGCCGGTGTGCACATTTTAAAACAGTAATCTTTGAAAAGCAAACACCCCATTTAGGACCACTGTCCGGCGTCGCACTGCACTGTAAAGTGCAGTGCCACTGATTCTATCAGTGGTTGACCATAGCATGGAATAGCAAATGTACAGCCCCTGATTACAATTTTCATATTACTTTCTATTTTTCTATTTTAGCAGAGGCTGTACTCGCGGATCATACGATCTCGCGAGTTACTCGACGCCGATATGCACATTTTAAAACAGTGATCTTTCAAAAAGCAAACACCTCATTTAGGACCACGTCCGGCGTCGCACTGCACCGTAAAGTGCAGTGCCACTGATTCTATCAGTGGTTGACCATAGCATGGAATAGCAAATGTACAGCCCCTGATTACAATTTTCATATTATTTTCTATTTTTCTATTTTAGAAGAGGCTGTACTCGACGCCGGTGTGCACATTTTAAAACAGTAATCTTTGAAAAGCAAACACCCCATTTAGGACCACTGTTCGGCGTCGCACTGCACTGTAAAGTGCAGTGCCACTGACTCTATCAGTGGTTGACAATAGCATGGAATAGCAATTATACAGCCCCTGATTACAATTTTCATATTACTTTCTATTTTTCTATTTTAGAAGAGGCTGTACTCGACGCCGGTGTGCACATTTTAAAACAGTAATCTTTGAAAAGCAAACACCCCATTTAGGACCACTGTTCGGCGTCGCACTGCACTGTAAAGTGCAGTGCCACTGATTCTATCAGTGGTTGACCATAGCATGGAATAGCAAATGTACAGCCCCTGATTACAATTTTCATATTACTTTCTATTTTTCTATTTTAGAAGAGGCTGTACTCGACGCCGGTGTGCACATTTTAAAACAGTAATCTTTGAAAAGCAAACACCCCATTTAGGACCACTGTCCGGCGTCGCACTGCACTGTAAAGTGCAGTGCCACTGATTCTATCAGTGGTTGACCATAGCATGGAATAGCAAATGTACAGCCCCTGATTACAATTTTCATATTACTTTCTATTTTTCTATTTTAGAAGAGGCTGTACTCGACGCCGGTGTGCACATTTTAAAACAGTAATCTTTGAAAAGCAAACACCCCATTTAGGACCACTGTTCGGCGTCGCACTGCACTGTAAAGTGCAGTGCCACTGACTCTATCAGTGGTTGACAATAGCATGGAATAGCAATTATACAGCCCCTGGTTACAATTTTTATATTATTTTCTATTTTTCTATTTTAGAAGAGGCTGTACTCGACGCCGGTGTGCACATTTTAAAACAGTAATCTTTGAAAAGCAAACACCCCATTTAGGACCACTGTCCGGCGTCGCACTGCACTGTAAAGTGCAGTGCCACTGATTCTATCAGTGGTTGACCATAGCATGGAATAGCAAATGTACAGCCCCTGATTACAATTTTCATATTACTTTCTATTTTTCTATTTTAGAAGAGGCTGTACTCGACGCCGGTGTGCACATTTTAAAACAGTAATCTTTGAAAAGCAAACACCCCATTTAGGACCACTGTTCGGCGTCGCACTGCACTGTAAAGTGCAGTGCCACTGACTCTATCAGTGGTTGACAATAGCATGGAATAGCAATTATACAGCCCCTGGTTACAATTTTTATATTATTTTCTATTTTTCTATTTTAGAAGAGGCTGTACTCGACGCCGGTGTGCACATTTTAAAACAGTAATCTTTGAAAAGCAAACACCCCATTTAGGACCACTGTTCGGCGTCGCACTGCACTGTAAAGTGCAGTGCCACTGATTCTATCAGTGGTTGACCATAGCATGGAATAGCAAATGTACAGCCCCTGATTACAATTTTCATATTACTTTCTATTTTTCTATTTTAGAAGAGGCTGTACTCGACGCCGGTGTGCACATTTTAAAACAGTAATCTTTGAAAAGCAAACACCCCATTTAGGACCACTGTCCGGCGTCGCACTGCACTGTAAAGTGCAGTGCCACTGACTCTATCAGTGGTTGACAATAGCATGGAATAGCAATTATACAGCCCCTGATTACAATTTTCATATTACTTTCTATTTTTCTATTTTAGAAGAGGCTGTACTCGACGCCGGTGTGCACATTTTAAAACAGTAATCTTTGAAAAGCAAACACCCCATTTAGGACCACTGTCCGGCGTCGCACTGCACTGTAAAGTGCAGTGCCACTGATTCTATCAGTGGTTGACCATAGCATGGAATAGCAAATGTACAGCCCCTGATTACAATTTTCATATTACTTTCTATTTTTCTATTTTAGAAGAGGCTGTACTCGACGCCGGTGTGCACATTTTAAAACAGTAATCTTTGAAAAGCAAACACCCCATTTAGGACCACTGTCCGGCGTCGCACTGCACTGTAAAGTGCAGTGCCACTGATTCTATCAGTGGTTGACCATAGCATGGAATAGCAAATGTACAGCCCCTGATTACAATTTTCATATTACTTTCTATTTTTCTATTTTAGCAGAGGCTGTACTCGCGGATCATACGATCTCGCGAGTTACTCGACGCCGATATGCACATTTTAAAACAGTGATCTTTCAAAAAGCAAACACCTCATTTAGGACCACGTCCGGCGTCGCACTGCACCGTAAAGTGCAGTGCCACTGATTCTATCAGTGGTTGACCATAGCATGGAATAGCAAATGTACAGCCCCTGATTACAATTTTCATATTACTTTCTATTTTTCTATTTTAGAAGAGGCTGTACTCGACGCCGGTGTGCACATTTTAAAACAGTAATCTTTGAAAAGCAAACACCCCATTTAGGACCACTGTCCGGCGTCGCACTGCACTGTAAAGTGCAGTGCCACTGACTCTATCAGTGGTTGACAATAGCATGGAATAGCAATTATACAGCCCCTGATTACAATTTTCATATTACTTTCTATTTTTCTATTTTAGAAGAGGCTGTACTCGACGCCGGTGTGCACATTTTAAAACAGTAATCTTTGAAAAGCAAACACCCCATTTAGGACCACTGTCCGGCGTCGCACTGCACTGTAAAGTGCAGTGCCACTGATTCTATCAGTGGTTGACCATAGCATGGAATAGCAAATGTACAGCCCCTGATTACAATTTTCATATTATTTTCTATTTTTCTATTTTAGAAGAGGCTGTACTCGACGCCGGTGTGCACATTTTAAAACAGTAATCTTTGAAAAGCAAACACCCCATTTAGGACCACTGTTCGGCGTTGCACTGCACTGTAAAGTGCAGTGCCACTGACTCTATCAGTGGTTGACAATAGCATGGAATAGCAATTATACAGCCCCTGATTACAATTTTCATATTACTTTCTATTTTTCTATTTTAGAAGAGGCTGTACTCGACGCCGGTGTGCACATTTTAAAACAGTAATCTTTGAAAAGCAAACACCCCATTTAGGACCACTGTCCGGCGTCGCACTGCACTGTAAAGTGCAGTGCCACTGACTCTATCAGTGGTTGACAATAGCATGGAATAGCAATTATACAGCCCCTGATTACAATTTTCATATTACTTTCTATTTTTCTATTTTAGAAGAGGCTGTACTCGACGCCGGTGTGCACATTTTAAAACAGTAATCTTTGAAAAGCAAACACCCCATTTAGGACCACTGTTCGGCGTCGCACTGCACTGTAAAGTGCAGTGCCACTGATTCTATCAGTGGTTGACCATAGCATGGAATAGCAAATGTACAGCCCCTGATTACAATTTTCATATTACTTTCTATTTTTCTATTTTAGAAGAGGCTGTACTCGACGCCGGTGTGCACATTTTAAAACAGTAATCTTTGAAAAGCAAACACCCCATTTAGGACCACTGTCCGGCGTCGCACTGCACTGTAAAGTGCAGTGCCACTGATTCTATCAGTGGTTGACCATAGCATGGAATAGCAAATGTACAGCCCCTGATTACAATTTTCATATTACTTTCTATTTTTCTATTTTAGAAGAGGCTGTACTCGACGCCGGTGTGCACATTTTAAAACAGTAATCTTTGAAAAGCAAACACCCCATTTAGGACCACTGTTCGGCGTCGCACTGCACTGTAAAGTGCAGTGCCACTGACTCTATCAGTGGTTGACAATAGCATGGAATAGCAATTATACAGCCCCTGGTTACAATTTTTATATTATTTTCTATTTTTCTATTTTAGAAGAGGCTGTACTCGACGCCGGTGTGCACATTTTAAAACAGTAATCTTTGAAAAGCAAACACCCCATTTAGGACCACTGTTCGGCGTCGCACTGCACTGTAAAGTGCAGTGCCACTGATTCTATCAGTGGTTGACCATAGCATGGAATAGCAAATGTACAGCCCCTGATTACAATTTTCATATTACTTTCTATTTTTCTATTTTAGAAGAGGCTGTACTCGACGCCGGTGTGCACATTTTAAAACAGTAATCTTTGAAAAGCAAACACCCCATTTAGGACCACTGTTCGGCGTCGCACTGCACTGTAAAGTGCAGTGCCACTGATTCTATCAGTGGTTGACCATAGCATGGAATAGCAAATGTACAGCCCCTGATTACAATTTTCATATTACTTTCTATTTTTCTATTTTAGAAGAGGCTGTACTCGACGCCGGTGTGCACATTTTAAAACAGTAATCTTTGAAAAGCAAACACCCCATTTAGGACCACTGTTCGGCGTCGCACTGCACTGTAAAGTGCAGTGCCACTGATTCTATCAGTGGTTGACCATAGCATGGAATAGCAAATGTACAGCCCCTGATTACAATTTTCATATTACTTTCTATTTTTCTATTTTAGAAGAGGCTGTACTCGACGCCGGTGTGCACATTTTAAAACAGTAATCTTTGAAAAGCAAACACCCCATTTAGGACCACTGTCCGGCGTCGCACTGCACTGTAAAGTGCAGTGCCACTGACTCTATCAGTGGTTGACAATAGCATGGAATAGCAATTATACAGCCCCTGATTACAATTTTCATATTACTTTCTATTTTTCTATTTTAGAAGAGGCTGTACTCGACGCCGGTGTGCACATTTTAAAACAGTAATCTTTGAAAAGCAAACACCCCATTTAGGACCACTGTCCGGCGTCGCACTGCACTGTAAAGTGCAGTGCCACTGATTCTATCAGTGGTTGACCATAGCATGGAATAGCAAATGTACAGCCCCTGATTACAATTTTCATATTACTTTCTATTTTTCTATTTTAGAAGAGGCTGTACTCGACGCCGGTGTGCACATTTTAAAACAGTAATCTTTGAAAAGCAAACACCCCATTTAGGACCACTGTTCGGCGTCGCACTGCACTGTAAAGTGCAGTGCCACTGATTCTATCAGTGGTTGACCATAGCATGGAATAGCAAATGTACAGCCCCTGATTACAATTTTCATATTACTTTCTATTTTTCTATTTTAGAAGAGGCTGTACTCGACGCCGGTGTGCACATTTTAAAACAGTAATCTTTGAAAAGCAAACACCCCATTTAGGACCACTGTCCGGCGTCGCACTGCACTGTAAAGTGCAGTGCCACTGATTCTATCAGTGGTTGACCATAGCATGGAATAGCAAATGTACAGCCCCTGATTACAATTTTCATATTATTTTCTATTTTTCTATTTTAGAAGAGGCTGTACTCGACGCCGGTGTGCACATTTTAAAACAGTAATCTTTGAAAAGCAAACACCCCATTTAGGACCACTGTTCGGCGTCGCACTGCACTGTAAAGTGCAGTGCCACTGACTCTATCAGTGGTTGACAATAGCATGGAATAGCAATTATACAGCCCCTGATTACAATTTTCATATTACTTTCTATTTTTCTATTTTAGAAGAGGCTGTACTCGACGCCGGTGTGCACATTTTAAAACAGTAATCTTTGAAAAGCAAACACCCCATTTAGGACCACTGTCCGGCGTCGCACTGCACTGTAAAGTGCAGTGCCACTGATTCTATCAGTGGTTGACCATAGCATGGAATAGCAAATGTACAGCCCCTGATTACAATTTTCATATTACTTTCTATTTTTCTATTTTAGCAGAGGCTGTACTCGCGGATCATACGATCTCGCGAGTTACTCGACGCCGATATGCACATTTTAAAACAGTGATCTTTCAAAAAGCAAACACCTCATTTAGGACCACGTCCGGCGTCGCACTGCACCGTAAAGTGCAGTGCCACTGATTCTATCAGTGGTTGACCATAGCATGGAATAGCAAATGTACAGCCCCTGATTACAATTTTCATATTACTTTCTATTTTTCTATTTTAGAAGAGGCTGTACTCGACGCCGGTGTGCACATTTTAAAACAGTAATCTTTGAAAAGCAAACACCCCATTTAGGACCACTGTCCGGCGTCGCACTGCACTGTAAAGTGCAGTGCCACTGACTCTATCAGTGGTTGACAATAGCATGGAATAGCAATTATACAGCCCCTGGTTACAATTTTTATATTATTTTCTATTTTTCTATTTTAGAAGAGGCTGTACTCGACGCCGGTGTGCACATTTTAAAACAGTAATCTTTGAAAAGCAAACACCCCATTTAGGACCACTGTCCGGCGTCGCACTGCACTGTAAAGTGCAGTGCCACTGATTCTATCAGTGGTTGACCATAGCATGGAATAGCAAATGTACAGCCCCTGATTACAATTTTCATATTACTTTCTATTTTTCTATTTTAGAAGAGGCTGTACTCGACGCCGGTGTGCACATTTTAAAACAGTAATCTTTGAAAAGCAAACACCCCATTTAGGACCACTGTTCGGCGTCGCACTGCACTGTAAAGTGCAGTGCCACTGACTCTATCAGTGGTTGACAATAGCATGGAATAGCAATTATACAGCCCCTGGTTACAATTTTTATATTATTTTCTATTTTTCTATTTTAGAAGAGGCTGTACTCGACGCCGGTGTGCACATTTTAAAACAGTAATCTTTGAAAAGCAAACACCCCATTTAGGACCACTGTTCGGCGTCGCACTGCACTGTAAAGTGCAGTGCCACTGACTCTATCAGTGGTTGACAATAGCATGGAATAGCAATTATACAGCCCCTGGTTACAATTTTTATATTATTTTCTATTTTTCTATTTTAGAAGAGGCTGTACTCGACGCCGGTGTGCACATTTTAAAACAGTAATCTTTGAAAAGCAAACACCCCATTTAGGACCACTGTTCGGCGTCGCACTGCACTGTAAAGTGCAGTGCCACTGATTCTATCAGTGGTTGACCATAGCATGGAATAGCAAATGTACAGCCCCTGATTACAATTTTCATATTACTTTCTATTTTTCTATTTTAGAAGAGGCTGTACTCGACGCCGGTGTGCACATTTTAAAACAGTAATCTTTGAAAAGCAAACACCCCATTTAGGACCACTGTTCGGCGTCGCACTGCACTGTAAAGTGCAGTGCCACTGATTCTATCAGTGGTTGACCATAGCATGGAATAGCAAATGTACAGCCCCTGATTACAATTTTCATATTACTTTCTATTTTTCTATTTTAGAAGAGGCTGTACTCGACGCCGGTGTGCACATTTTAAAACAGTAATCTTTGAAAAGCAAACACCCCATTTAGGACCACTGTTCGGCGTCGCACTGCACTGTAAAGTGCAGTGCCACTGACTCTATCAGTGGTTGACAATAGCATGGAATAGCAATTATACAGCCCCTGGTTACAATTTTTATATTATTTTCTATTTTTCTATTTTAGAAGAGGCTGTACTCGACGCCGGTGTGCACATTTTAAAACAGTAATCTTTGAAAAGCAAACACCCCATTTAGGACCACTGTCCGGCGTCGCACTGCACTGTAAAGTGCAGTGCCACTGATTCTATCAGTGGTTGACCATAGCATGGAATAGCAAATGTACAGCCCCTGATTACAATTTTCATATTACTTTCTATTTTTCTATTTTAGAAGAGGCTGTACTCGACGCCGGTGTGCACATTTTAAAACAGTAATCTTTGAAAAGCAAACACCCCATTTAGGACCACTGTTCGGCGTCGCACTGCACTGTAAAGTGCAGTGCCACTGATTCTATCAGTGGTTGACCATAGCATGGAATAGCAAATGTACAGCCCCTGATTACAATTTTCATATTACTTTCTATTTTTCTATTTTAGAAGAGGCTGTACTCGACGCCGGTGTGCACATTTTAAAACAGTAATCTTTGAAAAGCAAACACCCCATTTAGGACCACTGTTCGGCGTCGCACTGCACTGTAAAGTGCAGTGCCACTGACTCTATCAGTGGTTGACAATAGCATGGAATAGCAATTATACAGCCCCTGGTTACAATTTTCATATTACTTTCTATTTTTCTATTTTAGAAGAGGCTGTACTCGACGCCGGTGTGCACATTTTAAAACAGTAATCTTTGAAAAGCAAACACCCCATTTAGGACCACTGTCCGGCGTCGCACTGCACTGTAAAGTGCAGTGCCACTGATTCTATCAGTGGTTGACCATAGCATGGAATAGCAAATGTACAGCCCCTGATTACAATTTTCATATTACTTTCTATTTTTCTATTTTAGAAGAGGCTGTACTCGACGCCGGTGTGCACATTTTAAAACAGTAATCTTTGAAAAGCAAACACCCCATTTAGGACCACTGTTCGGCGTCGCACTGCACTGTAAAGTGCAGTGCCACTGATTCTATCAGTGGTTGACCATAGCATGGAATAGCAAATGTACAGCCCCTGATTACAATTTTCATATTACTTTCTATTTTTCTATTTTAGAAGAGGCTGTACTCGACGCCGGTGTGCACATTTTAAAACAGTAATCTTTGAAAAGCAAACACCCCATTTAGGACCACTGTTCGGCGTCGCACTGCACTGTAAAGTGCAGTGCCACTGACTCTATCAGTGGTTGACAATAGCATGGAATAGCAATTATACAGCCCCTGGTTACAATTTTTATATTATTTTCTATTTTTCTATTTTAGAAGAGGCTGTACTCGACGCCGGTGTGCACATTTTAAAACAGTAATCTTTGAAAAGCAAACACCCCATTTAGGACCACTGTCCGGCGTCGCACTGCACTGTAAAGTGCAGTGCCACTGATTCTATCAGTGGTTGACCATAGCATGGAATAGCAAATGTACAGCCCCTGATTACAATTTTCATATTACTTTCTATTTTTCTATTTTAGAAGAGGCTGTACTCGACGCCGGTGTGCACATTTTAAAACAGTAATCTTTGAAAAGCAAACACCCCATTTAGGACCACTGTTCGGCGTCGCACTGCACTGTAAAGTGCAGTGCCACTGATTCTATCAGTGGTTGACCATAGCATGGAATAGCAAATGTACAGCCCCTGATTACAATTTTCATATTACTTTCTATTTTTCTATTTTAGAAGAGGCTGTACTCGACGCCGGTGTGCACATTTTAAAACAGTAATCTTTGAAAAGCAAACACCCCATTTAGGACCACTGTTCGGCGTCGCACTGCACTGTAAAGTGCAGTGCCACTGACTCTATCAGTGGTTGACAATAGCATGGAATAGCAATTATACAGCCCCTGGTTACAATTTTCATATTACTTTCTATTTTTCTATTTTAGAAGAGGCTGTACTCGACGCCGGTGTGCACATTTTAAAACAGTAATCTTTGAAAAGCAAACACCCCATTTAGGACCACTGTCCGGCGTCGCACTGCACTGTAAAGTGCAGTGCCACTGATTCTATCAGTGGTTGACCATAGCATGGAATAGCAAATGTACAGCCCCTGATTACAATTTTCATATTACTTTCTATTTTTCTATTTTAGCAGAGGCTGTACTCGCGGATCATACGATCTCGCG
Source organism: Nomada ferruginata (assembly GCA_963583965.1). Classification (NCBI taxonomy): domain Eukaryota; kingdom Metazoa; phylum Arthropoda; class Insecta; order Hymenoptera; family Apidae; genus Nomada; species Nomada ferruginata. Next base: position 7,212,645 of record OY757218.1, read on the forward strand.
AGTTACTCGACGCCGATATGCACATTTTAAAACAGTGATCTTTCAAAAAGCAAACACCTCATTTAGGACCACGTCCGGCGTCGCACTGCACCGTAAAGTGCAGTGCCACTGATTCTATCAGTGGTTGACCATAGCATGGAATAGCAAATGTACAGCCCCTGATTACAATTTTCATATTACTTTCTATTTTTCTATTTTAGAAGAGGCTGTACTCGACGCCGGTGTGCACATTTTAAAACAGTAATCTTTGAAAAGCAAACACCCCATTTAGGACCACTGTCCGGCGTCGCACTGCACTGTAAAGTGCAGTGCCACTGATTCTATCAGTGGTTGACCATAGCATGGAATAGCAAATGTACAGCCCCTGATTACAATTTTCATATTACTTTCTATTTTTCTATTTTAGAAGAGGCTGTACTCGACGCCGGTGTGCACATTTTAAAACAGTAATCTTTGAAAAGCAAACACCCCATTTAGGACCACTGTCCGGCGTCGCACTGCACTGTAAAGTGCAGTGCCACTGATTCTATCAGTGGTTGACCATAGCATGGAATAGCAAATGTACAGCCCCTGATTACAATTTTCATATTACTTTCTATTTTTCTATTTTAGAAGAGGCTGTACTCGACGCCGGTGTGCACATTTTAAAACAGTAATCTTTGAAAAGCAAACACCCCATTTAGGACCACTGTCCGGCGTCGCACTGCACTGTAAAGTGCAGTGCCACTGATTCTATCAGTGGTTGACCATAGCATGGAATAGCAAATGTACAGCCCCTGATTACAATTTTCATATTACTTTCTATTTTTCTATTTTAGAAGAGGCTGTACTCGACGCCGGTGTGCACATTTTAAAACAGTAATCTTTGAAAAGCAAACACCCCATTTAGGACCACTGTTCGGCGTCGCACTGCACTGTAAAGTGCAGTGCCACTGACTCTATCAGTGGTTGACAATAGCATGGAATAGCAATTATACAGCCCCTGGTTACAATTTTTATATTATTTTCTATTTTTCTATTTTAGAAGAGGCTGTACTCGACGCCGGTGTGCACATTTTAAAACAGTAATCTTTGAAAAGCAAACACCCCATTTAGGACCACTGTTCGGCGTCGCACTGCACTGTAAAGTGCAGTGCCACTGACTCTATCAGTGGTTGACAATAGCATGGAATAGCAATTATACAGCCCCTGGTTACAATTTTTATATTATTTTCTATTTTTCTATTTTAGAAGAGGCTGTACTCGACGCCGGTGTGCACATTTTAAAACAGTAATCTTTGAAAAGCAAACACCCCATTTAGGACCACTGTCCGGCGTCGCACTGCACTGTAAAGTGCAGTGCCACTGATTCTATCAGTGGTTGACCATAGCATGGAATAGCAAATGTACAGCCCCTGATTACAATTTTCATATTACTTTCTATTTTTCTATTTTAGAAGAGGCTGTACTCGACGCCGGTGTGCACATTTTAAAACAGTAATCTTTGAAAAGCAAACACCCCATTTAGGACCACTGTTCGGCGTCGCACTGCACTGTAAAGTGCAGTGCCACTGACTCTATCAGTGGTTGACAATAGCATGGAATAGCAATTATACAGCCCCTGGTTACAATTTTTATATTATTTTCTATTTTTCTATTTTAGAAGAGGCTGTACTCGACGCCGGTGTGCACATTTTAAAACAGTAATCTTTGAAAAGCAAACACCCCATTTAGGACCACTGTTCGGCGTCGCACTGCACTGTAAAGTGCAGTGCCACTGATTCTATCAGTGGTTGACCATAGCATGGAATAGCAAATGTACAGCCCCTGATTACAATTTTCATATTACTTTCTATTTTTCTATTTTAGAAGAGGCTGTACTCGACGCCGGTGTGCACATTTTAAAACAGTAATCTTTGAAAAGCAAACACCCCATTTAGGACCACTGTTCGGCGTCGCACTGCACTGTAAAGTGCAGTGCCACTGATTCTATCAGTGGTTGACCATAGCATGGAATAGCAAATGTACAGCCCCTGATTACAATTTTCATATTACTTTCTATTTTTCTATTTTAGAAGAGGCTGTACTCGACGCCGGTGTGCACATTTTAAAACAGTAATCTTTGAAAAGCAAACACCCCATTTAGGACCACTGTTCGGCGTCGCACTGCACTGTAAAGTGCAGTGCCACTGATTCTATCAGTGGTTGACCATAGCATGGAATAGCAAATGTACAGCCCCTGATTACAATTTTCATATTACTTTCTATTTTTCTATTTTAGAAGAGGCTGTACTCGACGCCGGTGTGCACATTTTAAAACAGTAATCTTTGAAAAGCAAACACCCCATTTAGGACCACTGTTCGGCGTCGCACTGCACTGTAAAGTGCAGTGCCACTGATTCTATCAGTGGTTGACCATAGCATGGAATAGCAAATGTACAGCCCCTGATTACAATTTTCATATTACTTTCTATTTTTCTATTTTAGAAGAGGCTGTACTCGACGCCGGTGTGCACATTTTAAAACAGTAATCTTTGAAAAGCAAACACCCCATTTAGGACCACTGTTCGGCGTCGCACTGCACTGTAAAGTGCAGTGCCACTGATTCTATCAGTGGTTGACCATAGCATGGAATAGCAAATGTACAGCCCCTGATTACAATTTTCATATTACTTTCTATTTTTCTATTTTAGAAGAGGCTGTACTCGACGCCGGTGTGCACATTTTAAAACAGTAATCTTTGAAAAGCAAACACCCCATTTAGGACCACTGTCCGGCGTCGCACTGCACTGTAAAGTGCAGTGCCACTGACTCTATCAGTGGTTGACAATAGCATGGAATAGCAATTATACAGCCCCTGATTACAATTTTCATATTACTTTCTATTTTTCTATTTTAGAAGAGGCTGTACTCGACGCCGGTGTGCACATTTTAAAACAGTAATCTTTGAAAAGCAAACACCCCATTTAGGACCACTGTCCGGCGTCGCACTGCACTGTAAAGTGCAGTGCCACTGATTCTATCAGTGGTTGACCATAGCATGGAATAGCAAATGTACAGCCCCTGATTACAATTTTCATATTACTTTCTATTTTTCTATTTTAGAAGAGGCTGTACTCGACGCCGGTGTGCACATTTTAAAACAGTAATCTTTGAAAAGCAAACACCCCATTTAGGACCACTGTTCGGCGTCGCACTGCACTGTAAAGTGCAGTGCCACTGACTCTATCAGTGGTTGACAATAGCATGGAATAGCAATTATACAGCCCCTGGTTACAATTTTTATATTATTTTCTATTTTTCTATTTTAGAAGAGGCTGTACTCGACGCCGGTGTGCACATTTTAAAACAGTAATCTTTGAAAAGCAAACACCCCATTTAGGACCACTGTTCGGCGTCGCACTGCACTGTAAAGTGCAGTGCCACTGATTCTATCAGTGGTTGACCATAGCATGGAATAGCAAATGTACAGCCCCTGATTACAATTTTCATATTACTTTCTATTTTTCTATTTTAGAAGAGGCTGTACTCGACGCCGGTGTGCACATTTTAAAACAGTAATCTTTGAAAAGCAAACACCCCATTTAGGACCACTGTTCGGCGTCGCACTGCACTGTAAAGTGCAGTGCAACTGATTCTATCAGTGGTTGACCATAGCATGGAATAGCAAATGTACAGCCCCTGATTACAATTTTCATATTACTTTCTATTTTTCTATTTTAGAAGAGGCTGTACTCGACGCCGGTGTGCACATTTTAAAACAGTAATCTTTGAAAAGCAAACACCCCATTTAGGACCACTGTTCGGCGTCGCACTGCACTGTAAAGTGCAGTGCCACTGATTCTATCAGTGGTTGACCATAGCATGGAATAGCAAATGTACAGCCCCTGATTACAATTTTCATATTACTTTCTATTTTTCTATTTTAGAAGAGGCTGTACTCGACGCCGGTGTGCACATTTTAAAACAGTAATCTTTGAAAAGCAAACACCCCATTTAGGACCACTGTTCGGCGTCGCACTGCACTGTAAAGTGCAGTGCCACTGACTCTATCAGTGGTTGACAATAGCATGGAATAGCAATTATACAGCCCCTGGTTACAATTTTTATATTATTTTCTATTTTTCTATTTTAGAAGAGGCTGTACTCGACGCCGGTGTGCACATTTTAAAACAGTAATCTTTGAAAAGCAAACACCCCATTTAGGACCACTGTTCGGCGTCGCACTGCACTGTAAAGTGCAGTGCCACTGATTCTATCAGTGGTTGACCATAGCATGGAATAGCAAATGTACAGCCCCTGATTACAATTTTCATATTACTTTCTATTTTTCTATTTTAGAAGAGGCTGTACTCGACGCCGGTGTGCACATTTTAAAACAGTAATCTTTGAAAAGCAAACACCCCATTTAGGACCACTGTTCGGCGTCGCACTGCACTGTAAAGTGCAGTGCCACTGATTCTATCAGTGGTTGACCATAGCATGGAATAGCAAATGTACAGCCCCTGATTACAATTTTCATATTACTTTCTATTTTTCTATTTTAGAAGAGGCTGTACTCGACGCCGGTGTGCACATTTTAAAACAGTAATCTTTGAAAAGCAAACACCCCATTTAGGACCACTGTCCGGCGTCGCACTGCACTGTAAAGTGCAGTGCCACTGATTCTATCAGTGGTTGACCATAGCATGGAATAGCAAATGTACAGCCCCTGATTACAATTTTCATATTACTTTCTATTTTTCTATTTTAGAAGAGGCTGTACTCGACGCCGGTGTGCACATTTTAAAACAGTAATCTTTGAAAAGCAAACACCCCATTTAGGACCACTGTTCGGCGTCGCACTGCACTGTAAAGTGCAGTGCCACTGACTCTATCAGTGGTTGACAATAGCATGGAATAGCAATTATACAGCCCCTGGTTACAATTTTTATATTATTTTCTATTTTTCTATTTTAGAAGAGGCTGTACTCGACGCCGGTGTGCACATTTTAAAACAGTAATCTTTGAAAAGCAAACACCCCATTTAGGACCACTGTTCGGCGTCGCACTGCACTGTAAAGTGCAGTGCCACTGATTCTATCAGTGGTTGACCATAGCATGGAATAGCAAATGTACAGCCCCTGATTACAATTTTCATATTACTTTCTATTTTTCTATTTTAGAAGAGGCTGTACTCGACGCCGGTGTGCACATTTTAAAACAGTAATCTTTGAAAAGCAAACACCCCATTTAGGACCACTGTTCGGCGTCGCACTGCACTGTAAAGTGCAGTGCCACTGATTCTATCAGTGGTTGACCATAGCATGGAATAGCAAATGTACAGCCCCTGATTACAATTTTCATATTACTTTCTATTTTTCTATTTTAGAAGAGGCTGTACTCGACGCCGGTGTGCACATTTTAAAACAGTAATCTTTGAAAAGCAAACACCCCATTTAGGACCACTGTTCGGCGTCGCACTGCACTGTAAAGTGCAGTGCCACTGACTCTATCAGTGGTTGACAATAGCATGGAATAGCAATTATACAGCCCCTGGTTACAATTTTTATATTATTTTCTATTTTTCTATTTTAGAAGAGGCTGTACTCGACGCCGGTGTGCACATTTTAAAACAGTAATCTTTGAAAAGCAAACACCCCATTTAGGACCACTGTTCGGCGTCGCACTGCACTGTAAAGTGCAGTGCCACTGATTCTATCAGTGGTTGACCATAGCATGGAATAGCAAATGTACAGCCCCTGATTACAATTTTCATATTACTTTCTATTTTTCTATTTTAGAAGAGGCTGTACTCGACGCCGGTGTGCACATTTTAGAACAGTAATCTTTGAAAAGCAAACACCCCATTTAGGACCACTGTTCGGCGTCGCACTGCACTGTAAAGTGCAGTGCCACTGATTCTATCAGTGGTTGACCATAGCATGGAATAGCAAATGTACAGCCCCTGATTACAATTTTCATATTACTTTCTATTTTTCTATTTTAGAAGAGGCTGTACTCGACGCCGGTGTGCACATTTTAAAACAGTAATCTTTGAAAAGCAAACACCCCATTTAGGACCACTGTTCGGCGTCGCACTGCACTGTAAAGTGCAGTGCCACTGATTCTATCAGTGGTTGACCATAGCATGGAATAGCAAATGTACAGCCCCTGATTACAATTTTCATATTACTTTCTATTTTTCTATTTTAGAAGAGGCTGTACTCGACGCCGGTGTGCACATTTTAAAACAGTAATCTTTGAAAAGCAAACACCCCATTTAGGACCACTGTTCGGCGTCGCACTGCACTGTAAAGTGCAGTGCCACTGACTCTATCAGTGGTTGACAATAGCATGGAATAGCAATTATACAGCCCCTGGTTACAATTTTTATATTATTTTCTATTTTTCTATTTTAGAAGAGGCTGTACTCGACGCCGGTGTGCACATTTTAAAACAGTAATCTTTGAAAAGCAAACACCCCATTTAGGACCACTGTTCGGCGTCGCACTGCACTGTAAAGTGCAGTGCCACTGATTCTATCAGTGGTTGACCATAGCATGGAATAGCAAATGTACAGCCCCTGATTACAATTTTCATATTACTTTCTATTTTTCTATTTTAGAAGAGGCTGTACTCGACGCCGGTGTGCACATTTTAAAACAGTAATCTTTGAAAAGCAAACACCCCATTTAGGACCACTGTTCGGCGTCGCACTGCACTGTAAAGTGCAGTGCCACTGACTCTATCAGTGGTTGACAATAGCATGGAATAGCAATTATACAGCCCCTGGTTACAATTTTTATATTATTTTCTATTTTTCTATTTTAGAAGAGGCTGTACTCGACGCCGGTGTGCACATTTTAAAACAGTAATCTTTGAAAAGCAAACACCCCATTTAGGACCACTGTTCGGCGTCGCACTGCACTGTAAAGTGCAGTGCCACTGATTCTATCAGTGGTTGACCATAGCATGGAATAGCAAATGTACAGCCCCTGATTACAATTTTCATATTACTTTCTATTTTTCTATTTTAGAAGAGGCTGTACTCGACGCCGGTGTGCACATTTTAAAACAGTAATCTTTGAAAAGCAAACACCCCATTTAGGACCACTGTTCGGCGTCGCACTGCACTGTAAAGTGCAGTGCCACTGACTCTATCAGTGGTTGACAATAGCATGGAATAGCAATTATACAGCCCCTGGTTACAATTTTTATATTATTTTCTATTTTTCTATTTTAGAAGAGGCTGTACTCGACGCCGGTGTGCACATTTTAAAACAGTAATCTTTGAAAAGCAAACACCCCATTTAGGACCACTGTTCGGCGTCGCACTGCACTGTAAAGTGCAGTGCCACTGATTCTATCAGTGGTTGACCATAGCATGGAATAGCAAATGTACAGGCCCTGATTACAATTTTCATATTACTTTCTATTTTTCTATTTTAGAAGAGGCTGTACTCGACGCCGGTGTGCACATTTTAAAACAGTAATCTTTGAAAAGCAAACACCCCATTTAGGACCACTGTTCGGCGTCGCACTGCACTGTAAAGTGCAGTGCCACTGATTCTATCAGTGGTTGACCATAGCATGGAATAGCAAATGTACAGCCCCTGATTACAATTTTCATATTACTTTCTATTTTTCTATTTTAGAAGAGGCTGTACTCGACGCCGGTGTGCACATTTTAAAACAGTAATCTTTGAAAAGCAAACACCCCATTTAGGACCACTGTTCGGCGTCGCACTGCACTGTAAAGTGCAGTGCCACTGATTCTATCAGTGGTTGACCATAGCATGGAATAGCAAATGTACAGCCCCTGATTACAATTTTCATATTACTTTCTATTTTTCTATTTTAGAAGAGGCTGTACTCGACGCCGGTGTGCACATTTTAAAACAGTAATCTTTGAAAAGCAAACACCCCATTTAGGACCACTGTTCGGCGTCGCACTGCACTGTAAAGTGCAGTGCCACTGACTCTATCAGTGGTTGACAATAGCATGGAATAGCAATTATACAGCCCCTGGTTACAATTTTTATATTATTTTCTATTTTTCTATTTTAGAAGAGGCTGTACTCGACGCCGGTGTGCACATTTTAAAACAGTAATCTTTGAAAAGCAAACACCCCATTTAGGACCACTGTTCGGCGTCGCACTGCACTGTAAAGTGCAGTGCCACTGATTCTATCAGTGGTTGACCATAGCATGGAATAGCAAATGTACAGGCCCTGATTACAATTTTCATATTACTTTCTATTTTTCTATTTTAGAAGAGGCTGTACTCGACGCCGGTGTGCACATTTTAAAACAGTAATCTTTGAAAAGCAAACACCCCATTTAGGACCACTGTTCGGCGTCGCACTGCACTGTAAAGTGCAGTGCCACTGATTCTATCAGTGGTTGACCATAGCATGGAATAGCAAATGTACAGCCCCTGATTACAATTTTCATATTACTTTCTATTTTTCTATTTTAGAAGAGGCTGTACTCGACGCCGGTGTGCACATTTTAAAACAGTAATCTTTGAAAAGCAAACACCCCATTTAGGACCACTGTTCGGCGTCGCACTGCACTGTAAAGTGCAGTGCCACTGATTCTATCAGTGGTTGACCATAGCATGGAATAGCAAATGTACAGCCCCTGATTACAATTTTCATATTACTTTCTATTTTTCTATTTTAGAAGAGGCTGTACTCGACGCCGGTGTGCACATTTTAAAACAGTAATCTTTGAAAAGCAAACACCCCATTTAGGACCACTGTTCGGCGTCGCACTGCACTGTAAAGTGCAGTGCCACTGATTCTATCAGTGGTTGACCATAGCATGGAATAGCAAATGTACAGCCCCTGATTACAATTTTCATATTACTTTCTATTTTTCTATTTTAGAAGAGGCTGTACTCGACGCCGGTGTGCACATTTTAGAACAGTAATCTTTGAAAAGCAAACACCCCATTTAGGACCACTGTTCGGCGTCGCACTGCACTGTAAAGTGCAGTGCCACTGATTCTATCAGTGGTTGACCATAGCATGGAATAGCAAATGTACAGCCCCTGATTACAATTTTCATATTACTTTCTATTTTTCTATTTTAGAAGAGGCTGTACTCGACGCCGGTGTGCACATTTTAAAACAGTAATCTTTGAAAAGCAAACACCCCATTTAGGACCACTGTTCGGCGTCGCACTGCACTGTAAAGTGCAGTGCCACTGATTCTATCAGTGGTTGACCATAGCATGGAATAGCAAATGTACAGCCCCTGATTACAATTTTCATATTACTTTCTATTTTTCTATTTTAGAAGAGGCTGTACTCGACGCCGGTGTGCACATTTTAAAACAGTAATCTTTGAAAAGCAAACACCCCATTTAGGACCACTGTTCGGCGTCGCACTGCACTGTAAAGTGCAGTGCCACTGATTCTATCAGTGGTTGACCATAGCATTTAATAGCAAATGTACAGCCCCTGATTACAATTTTCATATTACTTTCTATTTTTCTATTTTAGAAGAGGCTGTACTCGACGCCGGTGTGCACATTTTAAAACAGTAATCTTTGAAAAGCAAACACCCCATTTAGGACCACTGTCCGGCGTCGCACTGCACTGTAAAGTGCAGTGCCACTGATTCTATCAGTGGTTGACCATAGCATGGAATAGCAAATGTACAGCCCCTGATTACAATTTTCATATTACTTTCTATTTTTCTATTTTAGAAGAGGCTGTACTCGACGCCGGTGTGCACATTTTAAAACAGTAATCTTTGAAAAGCAAACACCCCATTTAGGACCACTGTTCGGCGTCGCACTGCACTGTAAAGTGCAGTGCCACTGACTCTATCAGTGGTTGACAATAGCATGGAATAGCAATTATACAGCCCCTGGTTACAATTTTTATATTATTTTCTATTTTTCTATTTTAGAAGAGGCTGTACTCGACGCCGGTGTGCACATTTTAAAACAGTAATCTTTGAAAAGCAAACACCCCATTTAGGACCACTGTTCGGCGTCGCACTGCACTGTAAAGTGCAGTGCCACTGATTCTATCAGTGGTTGACCATAGCATGGAATAGCAAATGTACAGGCCCTGATTACAATTTTCATATTACTTTCTATTTTTCTATTTTAGAAGAGGCTGTACTCGACGCCGGTGTGCACATTTTAAAACAGTAATCTTTGAAAAGCAAACACCCCATTTAGGACCACTGTTCGGCGTCGCACTGCACTGTAAAGTGCAGTGCCACTGATTCTATCAGTGGTTGACCATAGCATGGAATAGCAAATGTACAGCCCCTGATTACAATTTTCATATTACTTTCTATTTTTCTATTTTAGAAGAGGCTGTACTCGACGCCGGTGTGCACATTTTAAAACAGTAATCTTTGAAAAGCAAACACCCCATTTAGGACCACTGTTCGGCGTCGCACTGCACTGTAAAGTGCAGTGCCACTGATTCTATCAGTGGTTGACCATAGCATGGAATAGCAAATGTACAGGCCCTGATTACAATTTTCATATTACTTTCTATTTTTCTATTTTAGAAGAGGCTGTACTCGACGCCGGTGTGCACATTTTAAAACAGTAATCTTTGAAAAGCAAACACCCCATTTAGGACCACTGTTCGGCGTCGCACTGCACTGTAAAGTGCAGTGCCACTGATTCTATCAGTGGTTGACCATAGCATGGAATAGCAAATGTACAGCCCCTGATTACAATTTTCATATTACTTTCTATTTTTCTATTTTAGAAGAGGCTGTACTCGACGCCGGTGTGCACATTTTAAAACAGTAATCTTTGAAAAGCAAACACCCCATTTAGGACCACTGTTCGGCGTCGCACTGCACTGTAAAGTGCAGTGCCACTGATTCTATCAGTGGTTGACCATAGCATGGAATAGCAAATGTACAGCCCCTGATTACAATTTTCATATTACTTTCTATTTTTCTATTTTAGAAGAGGCTGTACTCGACGCCGGTGTGCACATTTTAAAACAGTAATCTTTGAAAAGCAAACACCCCATTTAGGACCACTGTCCGGCGTCGCACTGCACTGTAAAGTGCAGTGCCACTGATTCTATCAGTGGTTGACCATAGCATGGAATAGCAAATGTACAGCCCCTGATTACAATTTTCATATTATTTTATATTTTTCTATTTTAGCAGAGGCTGTACTCGCGGATCATACGATCTCGCGAGTTACTCGACGCCGGTATGCACATTTTAAAACAGTGATCTTTCAAAAAGCAAACACCTCATTTAGGACCACGTCCGGCGTCGCACTGCACCGTAAAGTGCAGTGCCACTGATTCTATCAGTGGTTGACAATCGCATGGAATAGCAATATTACAGCCCCTGATTACAATTTTTATATTATTTTCTATTTTTTAATTTTAGCAGAGGCTGTACTCGACGCCGGTATGCACATTTAATATACGTAATATACGTAAATCTGAGCTTTTCGCGCTACCGTTTCACTTGCCCGAAACCGAATTTCATTGCCGGGCCAGAGTACCGATCTCTTATCTGACTTCGTTCGAATTTTAAATTTTGATGATCGTCGAAACTGCGACCCGTTGCAATTATATGTATTAGAATGTTGTATTAATATTCTGACAAAATATTATGAGTAACTGTAGTAATCCAATTATTTGATAGCATTAGTATAAGGGGCATACTTACGCTTTTATATATATGTCAGTTTCACTGAATAATAGCTGCAAGTATAAATTAATTAAATTATTATAGTGAAGACACCCTCCACCACCCCCGTCATAGACGGTCCTCTTCACTCTCCTATGGATATTGGACATACTTTCGTATTTACATTTTGGACCCTTTCCCATTTGCCGGGCGGTAAAATAACACCCGCAAGTATGCGCGGGCACGCTGCGCGTTTTCAAACCTTCAGTCGGTTGGTACAGACATTTCGAACCACTGGGGGCGTCCACGATGCAACACGCTGTCGCAAACCGACGGTGCTTACTGGAAGAAAGTTAGACGAAGTTCGTAATATTTTGGAACAAGATCCGCAAACGTCTTTTGCGAGACTAGAGCAACAGTGTTTGTTGTCTCAACGGCAGTGCGAATCGGGCTAAAAAGAAGCTGCACATGCGTTCTTACCGCTGCCAAATTATGCAGCAACATAATTGGGTTGCAAGGATTAAGTATTGCAAATGGTATTTACAATTTCTGGAGGAAAATGGTCCCGAAGTAATAGATAATATATTTTCAGTGACGAGGCGTGGTTCCATTTAAATGGGAACATAAACACGCAGAACAGCAGAACCTGGTCCACGACGAATCCGCACAACATTTTTGAGAAGCATTCGGTCAAGGTAGGCGTATGGTGCGCCATATCTAGAAAACGCATCGTGGGACCCATATTTTTCCAAAATACCATCACGGCCGAAACGTATCAGGAAATCGTTATGCAGTTCATTGCTTTATTGGAACCGACTGAAAGGCACTGTTGGTTCCAGCAAGCCGGTGCACCGGCCCATACAACGTCAACGACATCGGAGCTGCTGTGCGAGACTCCATCCTCTGGGGCGCGTTAAAATCGAAGGCGTACGCTAATAACCCCCGCAGGATCCAGGAGTTGAAAAAGAATATTGAAACATCGATTGCGGAAATTGATGGAGCCATTCTAAACAAAGTGGCTGAGAATATGAGGAGAAGAGCACATGCCTGTTTCTCTCAAAAGATCAGGCATTTTCAACAAGAAAAAGTTATGATGCAGAATGAGTACACGGGAATTACCATTGTACATCCACCCGCAACAAGTAATGGGTTTATTAACCACTTACATTTCATTTTCAGAAGCCATACTCCAATATAGGCACTTCCAGAAGCTATCGAAAAGAGAAATTGGGGACTGCCTAAAAGCGGCGTTTCGCACTGCTAAAGAGAGGGTGCGAAGCAGAACCGTAATCGTCACCAACCAATAGTGCGGGACACATGGGCCGAGGAACAGGTTACTTTTCTATTACATATATGTATAATAATAATATTGAAACACTTGTACCTTCGTTTGTACAAGTAGCTTCACGCCTTTTATAATTTACTGCTATAAACTCACTTGTTGGGTAAGTCAAGACGTTCGCGCACAAGCACCCTACTTTTTTCCCAAAAAATGGAGATCGCCGAAAAAAGGGGCGATAATCAAAAAGTTTTGAAAAAAACAAATTGAGGATTCGATATTCTCACTCTTTTGCAGAACTGGTTTGCACAACTACAATGAAGCTTACAATGAAGCAGAAGACAGCAACAAGCTAACGGCAAAATTATTAACAGAATGCACTACTTCTTCACCTACCAGGTCTTGTAGGATTTTGAAGAAATGGAAAAAGACTGATGCCTCTCAAACACAATTCTCGCCTGAAGAAGCATTATCATTAATAATTACCTTAAAGTCAAGAGCGGCATGCAAAACACTGCGTTCGGCAACTCATGGGCACCGTTTATACCCATCATATCTTCAAATATTGCAAGTGGAAGAACAATTTTATCCGGATGGAAACATTGTGAATGAACGAAAATGTGATGTGTCGTTACAAAACTCATTACGTACAACGTCTGCATGTGGCATGCGGTGCTGCATATGCAAGGCCACAATTTCTTAATTGAATTTAAATCAGTCAATGCGGGAAAGGCGTAGTGATCCAGACATGTACAGATTCGGTCTGTCAGTATTGCACAGAGTACAAAGTCTTAGCGAACGTAATAATTGTACCTCCTGCGATGCATAACACGAACTTGCCAGAGAGTGAAATGGATTCGAAAAGTAACGTGACGTTATCAGAAGATGAACTGTAGGGTAATGTAAATCTAGACTTAAACTTATAATTTAATTAAAATGTTTGTTCGATTAAATAACATCATAAAAGCGCATTTGGTTGCGTAGATATTAAATCCCATTGTCGAATTACTTTTGTATTAACTGTATAATTTCAATTAAGTTTTTTATGAGTCAGATTATAAGATTATGAGTCTCAATGATGAAATCAGCATTGTAAAAGTTGTTAGGTTAAAACATCAGAACCATTTCGACCATACGACATTTTATCAAATATTATTGTTAAAATAATTATAAGAAGAGAATTGTCGGAATTTGTCGGAATTACATTCTATATCACAAGAACTAAACTAAAATCTTTCTATACATAATGAATAATGTGTAAATAACATGCTATGAATTTAGTTTGTGTTTTTACGGTTTCGTACCACTGTAGTGGTCGTCCCGCGTGTCACGACTACCTCGGGTGGTTGCCCACTTACTGAGCCCCCTTACCCTTGGTCGTCTACTCCCGCGCTTGGTTGCCAACTTTCTGAGCCCCCAAGCTGCGGAAGCAATCCAGCTTTAGGTGCCCTTTTTCTTTGGGCCCCGCGCTTATTTTTCATTTTTCTTTTTTCTAGTTCCTGGGGTTGAGAGGCCGAGGTGTTCACACCCTCTACCTGCTCCTCCCGAGAGTTCCGCGTCGGTCATGGAGGCCTCCTCCAGTTTGGTCGTTACTTCAGTAACGTCCATCCCTTCTGAAGCCTCCCGACCTACGCCTTCTGCCGGCGAGGTAGCCTCTTACGAAGCCCCCTCACCTTCGATCACTATCTTCGGTATATTTGATAATTTTAAATCTATATTTCGTCCCACAAGTAGGCGTGAAATACACAATCCGCCCCCTTGAGGGGACAAGGCTAGATGCAATGGGAGGTCGCCCGGTACCTAAAGGGCACCGTTAATGGCACTATGACCCAAGTGTCACCCAGCCCTCGGCGCGATGGCTTCCCTTTGGCTTGAGGAACTGGTCCGCGGTAGGGTTTTTGTGCCCGTCGCGGGGTTTTTACTTCCCGGACGTGCCCTTATCGCCCATGCTGTATTTGCTCGAGATAAGTTGTTAACAATGATTACCAAGTATACATGTACGGCCATAGATATGTGTACCTCATAAATTACGAGCTAGAAGAGTATATTATAGGGCGAAAGTAGAAACACAAGTGGACCGTCCCGAAGATGATGGTCCATATTTGTATTGGGTGAGGCTTCCACGAGAGCGTACATCTTTAAAAGTATCTCATTTTGATAAACGGAAAAACCGAAGAAGTGCGCAGTGATAATAGTTGGCTACTATGTAATAATTCAAATAATGCAAAGACATTTTACTAGCAAATTGGTCTGCAAAATAATTTGACACAGCAATGGAGACAAAAGTAGGCAACAGTACCAACAACAGTACCTAGGAAAACATCCTGTGCTTTTGGTATTACAATCTACTTTTTTCTAACAAAAAGAAACGATTTTCGTCATAAAGTGATTAAAGAAACTTGGTCCATAGAAAAGCGTCAATAAACCATATAAAGTTTACATTACGACAGGGAGTTAAATTAATTATTTGCGCCAGAAAGTGTTGCTTATTGTCAATATTCGGTTGTATACAAAATTGGATAGAAATCCGGTTGGATGTACAAAAATATAATACATTTTTGTACAATTTGTAAGTAAACATAGACGTATAGAAATATTATAAATGAAATATCATTGCTACCTATGTCAGTAAATAATAATGCTTCAGAATCTGTAAACCGCAGTTTGCGGAATGCGAACATATTTTTCGAAACCTATCGATAATTTTGTGATTTAAATTAATACAATATATTAGTATGTAGGGCAGAGTGGGGAAGTTGATACGTTTTTCAGTTTCAAACAAACACACACTTCGCCCGAAATGGAGCTATCTATACACAGTGTCGAAATAATGCCTCTGCATTCAATTACTTTGAATTCAATTGTACTCTGTGTTCCAATTCATTTGTATGTATTGTATACATATAAGGTAATGGCAGTTGACCAGTTACGACTTTTCTGCATGAGTAATCGTAAGTGCTTGCCCCATTATTAAATAGTGAGGCTCTCTGCGTAAAAATGCTGTTTCAACTTCCTAGATTATGTAGCAAAGCTAACTTTTGTGAAATAGTTATATAATTCAAATTTAATAGACATTTTTGAAAATTCAATAATTGCGTTAGAAGTTGACCACAAATGAAAACGAGAAAACTAGTAATTGACCACATACGTTAGTCAGTAGTTGATCACTTTGACCTAGTAGAACCAAACACACTAAAGGCGATTGCTTTTATATCGCCTTTAGTATCAACGACTAGGACAAATTACCAAATAATAAGCCAAACACATGTTACGAGCCGAGGGCTAAGGGGCACGGCTGCGGAGCCGAGGATCGGTTGTTTATGGTTTTTCGTTAGTTGTTAAACGGGCCGGTGCTTATTTCATCACCGGGATCCGTTTAAGAAAGGAAAATGCGTGGACGAACCAGAGCGTATTTCAGAACTGGGAGCCACTAGGAAGGTCAAGGTTTTCGTGGACGAACCAGAGCGTATTTCAGAACTGGGAGCCACTAGGATAGGTTAGAGTTTGTGGACGAACCAGAGCGTATTTCAGAACTGGGAGCCACTAGGAAGGTTGTCGTGGACGAACCAGAGCGTATTTCAGAACTGGGAGCCACTAGGAAATGTTAGTAATTGTTGCCTCGTAACTATCGATATATCTCGAGCGGTTGAGATATATCTATTCGGTGGATTCTATATACTACTTATGATTGGTATAGGAAACAGAAAGAAATGAATATATCTATGATCAAATAATAAAAATGTCTATATTCTATATTTTTAGTAAAATTACAATGTGTAACAATCGTGGACTCAAAGAACCCACGTTTACAGTCTTTAACGTTTATAAATACAATGCTCGAAAGGGAATGCGACCCGATCTTGCTGTCTTTCGACGAATGCGAACTTTAAAATAAATATCGGTTAATGATCAAAGGGGAATTTAACCCGATCTCACTGAGCTTGAGTATTCAAACAGCCTAAGTCGCAACGTATCACGAAGCCAGTTAATTGGATACTGAGCCCTTAATAAATAGAAGTTGCTCGAAGGGGACTTGAACCCGATCTCGCTGGCATCAGTATGGCTATCTGGCACCGACATGGTACGCAGCTAGTAATGTCCATACTGATCCTTTAATAAATAGAAGTTGATCGAAAGGGAATGGAACCCGATCTCACTGGCATCAGTATGGCTATCTGGCACCGACATGGTACACAGGTAGTAAGGTCCATACTGAGCCACGAGAGTAGATTTCATGCCCTTTTTATATCCGAAAAGCGGACCAAAAGTATGGTGGGGGTACAGAATCTTCCAAGGGAGTCCAAAAGATCGCCCTGAAGCGTGCGTCATCGTGCCATCGCGGAAGGGGCAGACTTGACTGCATGCACTCTCGATTTCCATATAAGGGCATAATAGACCAAACGAAGGAAACAGTATTTCCTACGTAACACACAAATGAAAAGAAGTTAATTCCATATAAAATCTAATTCAGGTGTAAACATTTCGAGATTATTATTATTATTATTTCTTCAGAATAATTTCTGAAGGAGTCCTTGATAGGAGGCATCTGCAGCTTAGTAATTTAGTAATCTATAGAATAAATACCTAACTAAATGCACTTTGATGTTTTGGTGATATTAATAATATTACAACTAATATTAATTAAATTGATCGTTCGTCGTAATGATATACAACTGAATTGGAGTAAGGGTGTTT
The DNA here is from genome assembly GCA_963583965.1 of Nomada ferruginata. Taxonomy (NCBI): domain Eukaryota; kingdom Metazoa; phylum Arthropoda; class Insecta; order Hymenoptera; family Apidae; genus Nomada; species Nomada ferruginata. The sequence continues at coordinate 7,230,217 of OY757218.1, forward strand.
TGGAGTTGTACTGGTAAATGCGCCTTTATCCAAAGATTAGTACTTTTCAAAACATTATTTTTCACGTTAACCCGAAATATGGTCAACTACTGATACGAGGTCAATTACTGGTGCCTTTACCTTAATTATATGTATATATTACATATTTTATTCATAATCGTTTTCACATAAATATAAATTGTAATTTCGTTGATCTATTTCGTAATTTTATGAATTCTGTGTTTGAATTATACACTTTTTATGTTTAAATATATGTAAGAAATTGCATTGTCGCACAAATATCTATAGCTGGAATACGGATATGGATACATATAAATTTAGATAAAATGACTTACGTTTCTGTAGAAAGTACGAATGTTCAATCTTTACCCATTCATTTTTTTTTCGGCACTCACACAAGCTTTCCTATACGCCTTGTAGAAGTAGTACAGTATTGGGCAACTGAAACAAGAAAATTTATTCAAATCGATGATCCAAAGCATTCTGCCTACAATTTTGACAATAAACCACAGCTAGTCGCCACGAGACCATGCATTTATAAATTTTATTATAGTTTCCAGTAAAAAGCTTACCTTCGATTGCCCGCCATATACATATATATTTACGTATAAAACTTTCAACAGAAACGTTGAATAATTCCGCTCTATTCTTAAATTTTTAATAGAAACGTAATTCGTACAAATTATTACCAGTTTTAAAAAACATAAGGAACTAACGTATCGACGTTAGGATTTTTCCGAATATTGAAATGTTGTACACTATCACAGTGAACGATTATTACATTAAAAATTGGAATGAATTCATACTAAATGTTAACAAATCATCTTTAAGGCAAGTCTACTAACATTGATTAAAGAATAGTACCACAGCTTTAACTAAATAAGTGTGAATTTTTCTAACACTAAATTTCTACTTTGCTCTCGGTAATACGACTATTCTTACCGATCGCCAGAACAATACTGATTCGTTTGAACGCGAATTTCGTTCCACGATATTGCCACAGTAGTCAACTGTTACCTGTGTATTACATTTGAAGGTTGTGTAAAAACTTTGGAACGTTCCAGAATACGAATATTCTGGCTCGTGTATGAAAATATTTTTGCATTTGCCTAGTCGAGCAATCTCTTATAGGTATAATGCTAACTACGCAGCATAGCTACACAGAAAAACAAAAGTTGAAGAAAGAAAAATAAACTAAATCTTATGGGGATTGAATATGTAACGATGAATATGAATGTCACCCAAGTCATATATTAGGTGTACCAATAAGTAATACATCAATTCTTTACCAATTTTATTATGTGACAGCAATACGGTCGAAAGTAATTCATTGATTTTAATAATCGATGTTATTTTGCTTTCTTCTCAGATCCTTATTTCTATATTCTATATTTATTTTTCACTTAAATCCAAATTGAAAATAACATTTTACTCGCACATAAGAAATAAAAAATAAACTATTATTGGCATTAGTTAAATGACTTTTGTCACATTTTTATTTATTGTTTAGCTACAATAGCTACACAGAAAAACAAAAGTTGAAGAAAGAAAAATAAAGTAAATCTTTTGGGGATTGAATATGTAACGATGAATATGAATGTCACCCAATTCATATATTAGGTGTACCAATAAGTAATCCATCAATTCTTTACCAATTTTATTATTAGACAGCAATACGTTCGAAAGGAATTCATTGATTTTAATAATCGATGTTATTTTGCTTTCTTCTCAGATCCTTATTTCTGCTATGGGCTACGAATTTTTATTAATATTCAGTAGGCAAATTATTGTTTTCTATCTACGGTAAAGTGGTCTGTAATAGGCACAATAAATGAGTGCTATGTTAGCCTTCGTGTGGTGAAATTATTAAAAGACATTTTATTTAAAAAAAAGTTATTTATTACTTGGGAGTTCAAATAAAAAGGAGAAATAATTCTGGTACTTAAACAAATCTACATAATATATTTAGAACCAATGGTATTAATTGTTACAGTTCAATTTATTCTTTAATAATCCTTTCCTTCTTTTTATTTATTATTTACATGTAGCTTCATTTTTGTATCGTCAGAAGCAAAATAGATGGTTGGTCGAAGGACGAGTAATTTTAAGCACAAGTGTAAACTGTGAACTGCCTGTAGATCAATATCCAAATTAATTTTACGATTTTCTCATTGTACAAAATGAAACAGGTAATAAAAGACAGAATACTGTTTATTATTTATTTTTCACTTAAATCCAAATTGAAAATAACATTTTACTCGCACATAAGAAATAAAAAATAAACTATTATTGGCATTATTTAAATGACTTTTGTCATATTTTTATTTATTGTTTAGTATTCAACTTAAATAAAAATATGCCCAACAATGCCCAGAATGATTTTGCTGCAAATAAAACTCAGCCGTTTTTATTTAGCTCAAAATTTGAAGATATGAAGAAAATGGGAATAATGCAGAAAAAATGGTAATTACTTTTACGAATCGATTACTTTAAAGTATGTCGATAATAAATAGTGAACTAATATTCTTCATTTCGAGATATTTATAATTTGTTCAAAATATAGATAACTAGAATTCTGTTTAACAACACAACAACTAAATTAAATTAACGGCACAATTTTCGATTATTTTGTAAAAATGATTCCAAATTATTGTAATGTAAATCGGTGAAGCGCAGAATAAGGTTCAAATACATTTTTTTTATATACATGAATCACTTTTGTAATCATCTATACAAATTAGTGATAAAATATCCTAAATACTTTGATTAATATTTCAATCTTTGATAGTTTCAAAGGGAAATTTTTTTAATTGCTGTCTTTTTATTGCATCATTTAGAATAGTAGGATGACTAGAATAACTTGTTTGTAGTGATAATACTAAGAAATTTTGCTTTCTTAATACACACAATCGCATGACTCCTGTCCCTAACACTACTCCAGTATAAATAATAATTCTTCAACTGATTCATAAACAGAGGACGCTCAAATCAGTGTCGGATTTCTGAGTCGGTATGGCAGTTATAAGGTGATTTGTTTATTCATATATATCGTCCGTGGCAAAAGAAAATCTTTAACATTATTTCAATTTCAATTTCTACTATAGAGAGCGTTAACATTGTTTTGTACAATCGGTTGATAACGTTGTGAGTGACATTAAAATGGTTAGGGGGTTTCAATACCCCGGGATGTGGGACCGAAAGAATACATTGTATGATTAGTCTATTCCTATATCTCGTCTATGGTAAAAAAAAGTTTACCAATAAAAATATATCCCTAGATTATGAAAGGGTTACACTATCGCGTTTGTTTGCATATCCCGCGTGTTGCCCGTGGAGCGTTGAACCGCTCTGTTTATGGAGAAGCGCGGAAGATTCAAAGACAACCTATACCTTTATAAAGATTTACAGTTTATTCACTGATCGAGTTAAAAGATACTGATACTTCAAGAAAGATTGTTGATCTGTGTATGAGATCCGCTCAAGTTGATCTGCCCTGCTGGGCTTCTTCTTCTTTCCATTTCGGCTCTAGTTCCTCTTCCGGAGTTTCTTGACCCTCCTTCTCAATTTTGTCCTGGTCCAATGGGGTTGGGTCACGTCGGGTTTCTATTCGCCCTTGGATACGTGGAGGTGGCAACGTTTCGCTTTCCGGTAAGGACGACACGGCGCGCGCGTATTAAGAGAAAACGCGGGAAAACTGAGGAAAACGCGGGAAAGCCAGAGAAAGCGCGCCAAAGGGTCGAGAGGTCCTTTTGTTCAGCGGTAGAACATGTGGCAGCCAGAACAGGATATCGTGGGGTGTGACAACCTCCGGAGCGCCTACATAATTCAATAGACTTAGCTAATTTTTTGTGCTCCTTAATAAATAACTTTCAGAATCTTCCAAACGAAGTGTTCTAAAATCTGAATGCTTTGACTTTCCTTTTGTTCGACAACCAGCGACTGGTACTTAAACAATATACAGCTTTATGTATCGCGTACGCTCATCTGGTTTTGAATTTCGCTCCGAAGTTATTATCGCACTCGATAGCTACAATTATATTGTCGACAGTTGATTCGATGTTACTAGATACTGAGGCCTACTAACGCGATAGCGTAACAGTGTGCATTAAATTGCAGCATTAAAGAATGAAGCTAATGAAGTGTAATTATTGCTACTTATAATCAACCCTTCTGTGATGATAACATACGTTACGTCAAATGTGCAAATACAATAAAACAATTATATACATATGTGTTAATTTTGATTAAGGCACAATTTTTGTTTCTTAATTATTTAAAATATTATTAGCGAAAAATTATTAGAGCGACTGACACAAGTAGTTTATTAATTTAATTAAATTTTCTATTATCTTTTTCGTATCTCATTACTAAATTATATAGAAAATATTTCATAAAATATTGATAATACACGATTTGTTCAATTTAGTCTCTTTAAGTAAGCTTTCATACGCTGCATTTTGAACATATTTTTGTATTATTTGCTAATTAGCTGTTCACAGAATGTTGGATGTTAATCCTTGTTCATTAGTATAATATACGAATCAAGTAAATTCACATTCGCCGATTTAAAAAAATTTTGATATGATTGTACTTCAATATGGCGAACCGCGACAAAGGACGCAGAAAGTGGGGAGGATTTTTACAAGGTACCTTTAAAAACAACTATATTATTGTATGATATAAATATCATAATTTACAGTTCCATCGTAATATTTCACGACTATATAATGAAATAACATATATGCCACTTTTCAATTTGATTGAGCGTATTTGCCGAGCTAACCTCATCAAACAAGCTAACCTATAAAATACAGCGGGAATTATTGTACTGTGATATGTTGTGAATTTGAACGACAGTAAGAATTAAATTTAGCACGGTCTATAAATCCTGTTGGACTTCTCTAGAAGCTGTAAATTTATTTTTAACATCCAAAGATTATATAACTATTATTTCTAATTTTCGTAAATTGGTAGTAACTGGAGTTACTGTCAAGAGTGTCAACAACCACTATTAAATTATTGTACCCTAACGAACGATTACATTTCAGCCTTAATAATATTTAGTTTTTATACCGAAATAACGAGTTGTCATTAAATTGGTTGAAAGCAACAATTCAAATATATAACAATTCCTTCGAAATAAATATTATTCACGTGATTGCAATAACTTTATGATGAAATTGATAACAAGAATTGACTGATCATTTAGTGGTGTATTGCATTTATAGCATTATTATATTTCGTTTATATTGGCAATATTATTTTCGACGCATTCCATTTACGACATAAGTTAGTTATTTTTTTTGCAGCATTTATTACGGACCATTAATGTATGGTATTCCTTATGTTTAGTTTGTTCTTTTTAGCAGAAGTTTTGCTTTGTCGAGTAGGTGGCTTATTGAAAATTTCTCAGTGCTATTTCAATAATATTCATAGTCTTTAAAGATACTTTTTATTGTATATTTAATTCTGTATAACAGTATTTATTTAATGTAATATTGTGTGAATAAATGTAATCATATTATATACAGATACAATAGATTTTATTTGTGTTTTCTGACTAAATACTTTTGTATTCTAATTCGTCATTTTTTTGTTAGCCCATTGAGGAACGAGTTATAATCGAGAGAAATTTCATATTTTCAGACAACTCAAAGTTAGATAAGGACAGATCGATGGGCATGAGAGGCGGAGGAAATAGAGCATCCCAAGCTTTGTATAGGCCAGGAAGTGGACCTCTTCGAAAGTCGGGTAGATCTACAGACGATTTAGATAATGAAAATATCACACAGGATAAACCTAAACCGAGCTCCGTCCAACATCGTTTAAAACAATCGCAACACAATAGATCCAATCAAATTCAAAACAGTTCACCGTCGTCTGTTCATGTCGAAAATGTAACAGACAAATTGAACGATTTAAATATTAACTACAGAAGCATCGCGAACACTGAACAGGCGCAAGGTCCCTCCCAGAATATGAACTCTGGAGATCCAAGAAAGAAACCTAAGAAACCTGAGCAACAATTATACGTACCTAAAAAAGTGAAAGAAGCATTAGCGGAGCAGGATACAACAAATAGGTGAATTGTGCAGAAAAATGTTTGTTTTCCTTATTAAAGAGAAATTGCCAATAGACCGAAAATATTATCGTTATTTGTTAGATCTTCCAATCAAGGGGTTTGGGATCGAGATCGAGAGAGAGAGCACAGCGATGATCGCGATTCTCATTCCAATCGTAGTCATAAAAGTGATAGCCAACGTCATCGATCAGGTGGCCGTGGTAGGCGGGAGAATGATTGTGGAAATAAAACTCCAGACGATCATGGTAAAAGATACTCGGGTAATCGTAGAGCTCGTCACGGTAATGAGAACGAAGACCGTTGGCGATCTGATTCTCCAATGTCCAGCCGAGGCTATGGGAATAGAAAGGATAATTCCCGTGAAGTTAGACAGGTCCGAAATAATCATTATTTAATATCGCATGCTTATTAAACTCTTCGTTATATTAATTTCTGTATTTCTTCATTCAGGGTTCAGAACCACTTTTTGTAACAACGAACCATATAAATGATTTTAATCGCACTAGAGATACACGTAGCGTAGAACCAGCTGGGCATCCAGAGAAATTCCAAGGCAAACCGCCGTCAGGCAAATGGGGTGGTGCGAAAGACAGTTTGCCGAAAAATATCAAAATAGAACATTTACCACCTCGGTTACAGAAGAAATATCTGATCGATAATGGTTTGCCTTTACCACCAAGTTCATCTCCATCGGATGATACATGGAATAATAGTAGCGTTACATTTCCGGTAAAAGTATTTTCGTTTACATGAATAATGTGCAAGATGTTTATATCGTTAAAATGTATTTTTTTTTCTTAGCAGGTATCAACAAATTATAATTTTTCACCTGCAATGCAACATTCACAAACTATGCAAAATTTACCTCCATCTGGCCCACTACCTCCGCAATCTAACTGGTCTAATACAGTACCGGCACGTAGTCGAGGTAGAGGTAGACTGAGACCAGAAGATTTAGAAGGTTCAGCAAACATTTTTAGGTGTGTTACACCCGAGCAGTATTCAGCACCAAGTTCCAGATCTCATACGCCAAGCCAAGAGTATATGCAACGGTATTGTTTCGCAAAAATGCTTGGCGAATTATATATTATGTTTCATTGTATTCTATTGTATCACTGATGAAATAATTTGAAATGTTTCTACGAAAAATAGATCGTACGATCGCCGTGGTAGTAATAGCACTATGTACACTAGTATGGAAAGTTTAAGTCGAGCAGATAGTTCAATGTTACCACCGCCAACGTCAGCGTCACCAGTGACCTCAGTATCGAACGCAAACAAACGTCAAACATCGCCCGACAATAATCGTCGAGGATTGTCTCCACCTGCACCTTCTCACCGCATCCAAACGTAATAATCTGTTTAAGACAAGTTTCATCATACATTGCCAGTATTTTCATTCGTTGTCTTTCGATTCCATTTGCCAGGCCACGAGCGAATAATACATCCGATCGTAATGCGGTACAAGAGAAGAAGAACAGTCCACAAAATTCGGGTGTTAGCCCAACAAAAAGCGAATCTGTTACTGCTGCGTTAAATACATCGGCTGATCGTCCGTTCGTAAGTGTTGCAGTTGAAACTCGTTGTTCATTTCGCGCCAATGACCGTATCACTTTAATTTCGATATGTATATAGGATTGGTGCGAAGAAGTTGAACTGAGCGAGAAATTAGAAGCCGAGCGTGCAAGCCGCAGTTCATCTGTGCTGAGTTTACGGGAAAATATTAATGTGTCAGGAAATGAAACATCAACAAGTGGTCACGCTCGACCTAAAAAAAAAAAGCGTGAGAGGAGACATGCGGCTGATCGAGGAAGGTAAGTGTTTGTTTTATGTATTCTATTTTCTACTTGCATAATGAATTTTGCTTATTATATTTATCATTCAATTTCTTCGTGAATTCATTTTCCGTTTATCGTTTAAGAAGTAACAGCAGGGATAAAGCTCGCGTTAATAGCCGTGATCGGCAAAACAATCAACAAAATAGAGAAAATGATAGCTATAATAACAATCAAAAGAACAGTAGTAACAGTAGGCGATACGACCACAGAAGACATCGCAACATTATCCAACGTAGCCGTGAATCTAGTAAAGATAGAAATTATCGCGGTGGTAATCGTAATTTCGATGATCTTCACAGACATAGGTAAAAAATTATCGTACAAAATTTCTTTTGCACTGCACAAAACAAGTGAACGAATGTTTTTCACTCATTAATTGCTTTCAGATTGTCCGATCGTTACTTAGACGAGAATTGGCGAACTGGCCGGAAAATGTCGATTTGCGATTCCGACGATGGACGACAAACACCTAGCGTATCCTCTCATTCTATCTCCTTATCGAACACTATATCAACGCATCAAGCATCACCTAGTGGACATACTAGTTCTCAACCACCAGGTGTTTTAGTATTACCCGATACTAGCCAATCTCCGCCTAGCCATCCGACTCCGAGGCAACAAGGAGTCCAGCAGCAAAGAACGTTATTTGATCCCAATAATCCTAATAAACCTATCGTTGTTACTTCACCCAGTAGTAGAGCCGCAGTGCAAAGGTATTTGCACATTCCTAATTCTTGCTTAATTAACTTTTCTGTGAACGTTAATAAAGTTCATTGATTTATCGATTTCTTGTATGTATTTCAGGGAAGCTGAAACCACGTCTCACAATTCGAGTATACCAGTCTTTCAGTCCCATGGAGGTATTAGCACTCCCCACCATAGTTTCCAGGGAGCACACTTGGATGGTGTACCACCACCATACATGACAAACGACCAATTTGGAAGTATAAGACCTCCGTGGTACGATCCCTACTCCGATAGGTACGTTGAATGAAGAAATAGATTAACACGTTGAGTCTCGGGCCAAATTTAAATCTATTTTCATTGAGGTTCCGTGGGATACTCGTGGTCCACGTTTTTGAGAAAAGGTTCAAGAAAATACAGCGCGAGTCCCGGTTGGCCCGCAAGGCACTCGACGTGTTCAAACATGCATAAACACGAAAAATAATCATATTAATAATAATGTACTGTAACCATTCGTTTCACAGTTTCCGAATAGCCAAAAACCCTTACTTACTTTTGGACATAGAACGCGCTGATTTAGAATTGCAATGGATATTAAGTTCCGGCGGTTTCACAACAAATTGGGACCGGGTTTTGTATATAAGACACTTTCTACAGGAAAGTCTAAAAACGTTGCTCGAGACTGATATTAAATTTTGTCAAACCGAGAACGTCGAGCAACACTTTTGGAAGATACTTTTTTACAATATGATCGAGATGCTGAGGAAAGGCATGCCTAAGGAAAGTTCCGAGGGGCGGGAACATTACAAAAAGATTATGTTGAAAATTATCGACGACGGTACTGTATATCTAGAAAACTTGCTGACCGTTCTTGAAACAAAATACGAGTTCAAATTGGATACGTTTCTCGCATCGTCCACTTTACCAAAGGGCCTCGGAGTCTTGGGCTTAGCCTTAGTTAGCGCGCAAAAGATATATCTATTTTTGGGCGACTTGGCGAGATACAGAGAACAAGCGAATGAAACTAATAATTACGGAAAGTCTAGACAGTAAGTGAAAATAAACGTATATTTGTCACATTGTGCGAACAGAACTTCTTTTTACACAGAGCACGGCAATTTTTGTTTTCAGATGGTATTTGAAAGCGCAACAACTTAATCCAAAGAACGGAAGGCCTTACAACCAGCTTGCACTATTGGCACATTATGCTGTAGGTGTTTTAGCTTTTATGAATAATTAGAAACACAAGAAATGCAGTAGCTTCGATTTAGCTGACCAGCATTTTAACCCGTTCACGTTAAATCTAGGAAGCTTGAATGTTAATTCCGTTTTTCAGAGACGGAAATTGGATGCGGTGTATTATTATATGCGATCTCTTATGGCATCGAATCCTTTCCATTCAGCGAGGGAGAGTTTAATAGCGCTCTTTGATGAGAATAGGAAAAAGGTATGTTAAACGCTCGTATATATTATTCGTACGTTTGTATTAATACTAACGTTAATAATATTTTGATTTTGTTTTGCTGCCAGTATCTACATTATGTAAGTAAATTTCGATACTTGGTGTGATTTCTATTTTCAAAATACCAATCGTTATTACTCTGACTAAAGCTTGGACGAGTTCGCTCTTATCTTCGAGCTATTTAATATATGTAGTTTCGTTTCACGCGCATTGAATGTTATTAAATTTCTTTATGTATCATATGCCTGTTCGCACGCTTGCAATTAGTTGAACTAGTTGAATATACAACAAAATCGATACATCTCGATGATTATTATCGAAAGGCAAATCCTTCTACGCTTATATATAAAAAGAAATATATATATATTCTTACATAGTAAATTGAGACAGTAGTGTTCGCGAAAAATAGAGACGTATGTATAGTTTGATGTATTGCTCCAGTATAGTCTGCTGCATTTTGCTAAATCATTTTCTGTGAAACAAAGCACCGTCTTTATTAGTTACCTGGCACCATTTAGCACACGATACTAGCATGCATTTTTTTTTTAAATAGTTGCTATCGAAGGATACAAACATTCGGAGAATATTTAATACTTTATATATACGATGCTTGTATCTTTCATTAGTTTTGAGAAAATTTAGGTGTAGTAAAGGGACGCGAGTACTCGATGGGACTTCTATAAAAGCAATACACAGTGACTTCTCATTTACGCTATGCACTATGCTGCAAATGTGTGTAGAAGCAATTTGCCGAAGATTAAATGATTGATAATGTTCCAATAGTATGAATCGACTGAACGGAAGCGTAAAGAAGAGAGAGAATGGAAAGAACGAGCCAGGATGAAAGAAAAAGAAGGAGCGAATAGCATTGGCGGCGGATTGAGAAGAGAAATTTGGATTCATCCTGGCGGACGACGAGTGCGTCGTACAACTACTGCAGCCACTGCCAACGAAGCGAGATTATCTCATAGTGATTTGGAAGAATTGGCACAATTAAGCAGTGTCGAGGTGAGAACATTTTTTCCTTCTCATTAAAGGATCGCTCAAACGTTCGAATAATAATTTTTCACCAAATTTGCCCGAATAAATAGTATTCTATATCAAATAGAATTCTATATACTGATACATACTACGTGTTCTGTGTGTCACAGGTGAACAAACGATTCGTCACATCTTACCTTCACGTCCATGGGAAGCTGATCAACAAAATAGGGTGAGTGATTCTATCTCTTATAATTAATCGTGCGTTTAATTTTCTGACGAACCATTAAATGTATGTACATAGGTGTATCCTAAATGCAAACAGGTTTAGACAACAATAAGCACTACTATTACATGTATATTTTCGTCGTTGTTCAAACGTACGCGCGACAAAGCCAACGCTGCAATTCGTGGAAACGATGTGTAACTTCTCCTTCGTATTTATCACCGAACAATGTTTCCGCACGCTTTAGCTTGGCAACTGTTATGTTTTCCTGTGTCAATACAACGCCGAGAGTTAACTGTAGACTTTCTGTGTTTGCTCTGCGTATTTCCGCGAAACGTTGGCTCTTTTTCCCTTCCTTTCGTTGCGCATTTCGAAGCCGAGAGCCCGGTAATTGCATTGGAACGAACCGTTCCATCTTGTTCTCCTTTTGCAGTATGTTTCGCGCTAAATTTTCGCAGTACAATGGGCTTAAGCGTGCGTTATAAAATACACGTATCGTATGTTCTCGTTAAGCAACGATATTACTCTGTGCAACTTTAACGTCGTTTGTTACGTAAGCGAAGTTCTAGTGGCTCCCAGGAGGGCCGTAACCGGGAATTCCGGTCTCAAAGGGTTGGTCATGCACAACTTTGTTGTACTGATGCGTTACTATGAAATTGGGGATGGTACGACAGTTATTGGTGTTCGAGGCCCTTCTGAAATGACCGTCTGTTAATGTTGCAAATTGGTTGTTACGTAGAATGTGTCTTTGGTCGTAAATGTGCTGTTTAAAATGAAACAGGTGTTGCTTTTCTCCGAAGGAAGAAAATGTTTTGACAGACAAAGCTATTTATTATTATTCTATTTATTATTTATATTTCTACTGTTTTTATTAGCTACGAGCAGTTTATAAGTACAAGTCTCATTGATTTGCACTGTTTCCGCTTCGGATATTTATATTCAATAATTAGAAAAAGTATTAATAACCCCGACAAGAAAAGAAAAGAATGTTTTCAAATAGCCCGTTTTTCACAAACTAAAGAAAAAAAAAAAAGGACTAGATGGTTACACGATTTTCTAAAATTAACTCTGCAATTAATCATCGCAGAAAGGGGTCGCACGTCTTATGTCTTCATCAATTTTCTTCAACTTGTCCCGGTTGGCTTATAAGGCAAAAGGTCCCTCATAGGCAAGGTGAACAGCTCCGGAAACACTGCGGTGTAATTAGCACCAGGCAACAGTTTGTAACAAAACATGGGATGACAGTCGACGGAATTATCGTTAGTTGCATGCGTACACTGCTACACTTTTCTTCCGAATTCGATTTAGAAACACGGCCTGAACGAAGGTTTTTTTACACGTCGATTACTGTGCATCGTTATTATAATGACGGATAATTTTTTTGCCTCGAACCACTTCCTATTGGCCTTGGCCTCTCGAAACTACTTTCACTGCTTCCCGATGCACCTGACTCGCAATCAGATCAATGTAGCCTCTCTCGAAATCGTTCAAAAGCGTTATTTCGTTCAGACGTAATTCTTAAAAGTGGCTTACTACTATCGAGGCTGTCGTAAAAAATACACGTTGAATTTTACTTTGCATTCCACGCCCTTCTACAAAGAAGGGGAATAGATAATACGTAAAATGTTCCTTAATATTCCTTCGATACCCTTTAGTAGACGGTACGAAAAAGAGAAAGTTAAATTATAACAATTTAAATAATACAAATTATTGCACTCTGCTATTATGAAATAGTTGAGGAGTATGTATATGCATACGTACATTTTTACGAAACTGTCGAATCGAGTTTGCCTGTTCCAAAGAGGGCAACAAAATTTCCAAGCAATTTACAAGGAACAAATTGGATGTGTAAGAGATGAAAGAGCGGAGTCCTTGAAATTACCGAGTGTCTAACTTATAACAGCGTGCTGAAGGTTTTAATGCGTTGAATAGCTTCCTGGGCCATAAAATCATTTGACTAGGTGATCCTCTACCTGTCCTGAACGGTGTATTTAGCAGCATTAACAGGTCTTTGACCGTGTTCCCCCTTTTATTTGTGGTCTTGTTTAGAGATAACCATCGTTTTCTTTCCGCCGTCGGTCGCCGCTAAGAACGAGAAGAACTGTTTGGACGGAGAAACCATTAATTACATTGGCCGGTTACGCATAAAGTGCTGGCGTAGAAGAAAAGTTGTCCATTTTACGATAGTTGAGGCTAACTGAGCAACGCACGGAGAAGACTCCGTGCTCTGAATTCATGGAATCGCGATATTAGACGACTGGTTCGATTGGAATGTGTAATTGTCGGTTTGCAACATTGAAAACTGATAATGGTACACCTTAAGGTGCGCGTTGAGGGCAATGTTTGAGAATTTTCTCTCGGAGAAGGAGTCTTTAATATGAGATACGAGACGTGGAAAAATTTGTTACATTGGAATGGAGGCTTAGGAAATATCCTGGGGATGTTCCAGGGGATGAAATAAGGCGTCATTAGATGCAGCTATAAAGCTGTAGCTATATTGTTGTTAATTATATCTGGTTTGCTTGATCTGATACGGTGTACTTTTGGTAAAAAATAAATGAGCCACGTTTTGCAGTCGGCCCGTTTCTCATTTAGCCCGAGGGTTATACACATTTTATTAGCAGATGTTTCACCATGATGCTATAAAGCAACCATTTCTCTGGGCCGAAATTTATAGACTTTTCCCCATCTAGAGTTAAAATAGTGTGACGATAATTTAGCAGTTTATGAATATTTTATTTCGGTTTATGCTCGGTGGCAATACGCGAGATATGTTCAAAATAATAAATAAGAACAAATAAACGGTTGCATGCGTTTCTTTATAATCGCATACGGCCACGAAAATTCACGACGCCATTGCTAAATCGGCCACGAAAATTCACGACGGCTGGCTAAATCAAGTTTCTCACAATCAAGTCTATCGATATATGGGGGGCTCAGAAGCCAATCAGTGTAAGTCTAACTTTCCCTGAACACGAGTTTCGTAGTGCAATGAAGTCACTATTTTCATACGTAAGCAATAGATGACGGTACTAACATCGTCATTTTTTCCCAAGTAATTGCAACCAAGTAAATGTAAACATCTTATTTATCTCAGTTTGAATGCTAATGGACTTACACTGATTGGCTTCTGAACCCTCCATATTGTACATAGGGGCCGTCCATAAACTACGTAGCTGTGTCTTTGCCACGTCTTAACACCCCCCCCCCCCCCCAATCGTCACGCAGTTTATGGACGATCCTCTATACGAAAATGCGAACATACGCGTTCCCAAAATTTTTCTCACTACAGCTTTACTCTTATAACAAACTGATCCAACATAGAATTGATCGTTTCATGCGACATAGCAGCTGCAAATAGCCCAACATCGGCAATACCGCGCACCTATGCGAACGAAATATACATTTTGGTCGATGAGCATGGTGTCGCAACGGCTGGCATGGGAATATGTATCACGCCGTAGTCAAAGGGTTGATTGTTTCGCGGCGCGCCGCGGCGTGCCGGTCGCCCGAATGAAAGGTATGCTACGTCCCACGGAACAGTGCTATCCATGTCCGTTCGCGTTTCCGTTTCGCTGCTCGACCACCGGGAGATCGATCTAGCCTGTGCCAGTTTACGGCGCTGATCCGCAGCCGGTGCACTCGCCATTGTCGTGGCCGAAGAAGCGAAACGCCTGTCTCGGCAAATACTTGGCGATATTTACGCCCAGCTGCGGATCGACAGGTCGTCCAGAAGGGTCTCGTAACTTGGAGCGCTGCGGTTTCTGCGAGACTTGTTCGCCACGGGCCCGCCCGGCGTGCTCGAGCGAGGCGAAGATGGAAGAGGGACACGGTCGGCGCGGTTCACCGGTGGCCGAGTTGATGGTGTGGTTGACTGGCTGTCCGAGTGCCCGACATTTGCATCTCGTAAAACTTTGCACACCCTTGTATGCCACGGGGTATCGCGTAACAACGCGGGGCAACGGACGTTGCCACGATGGACACGACCCGGCAACGTTCTTTATTTCTGCTCTCCTTCGGGGACCAGAGTTTTGGTCGTTGATTGTTGGCTCTCTGGGGCTGCTGTGTAATACAGGGGAAGTATGTAATGCAATCAGCTGGGATAGTTCTGATTTATTTAACTGGTTATAGCGCGACGGTTATTACTCATTATTATTTCGGTACGAATACCGAATATAAATACAGGTGACCCTCATATAACACGGTAGATAGGTTCCTAGCAAATGCCGTGTTATATGAGACACCTCCGTGGACGCCACGAAACGCAAACAAAGGACCTGTGGTTTAGGACCGAGATTTGACAGTCTATTGTCTTCCTTCAATAAGTTAAAAAATTAAGAAAAAATTGAAATGTATAAATAGATGTATACAATCGCGTTATAAATAACCGTATTGTACGAGGGTTTTCGCAAATTTCTGAACGTGTTAGAGCGAAACCGGTATTAACCGCGCTATACGGGAGTCTGCTGTATTACTAAACAATTATAAAAATAACTACAAAACGTGTAAAATAACAAAACTACAATAACTACAATAACCGTGTTGTTGGGTACCGTGTTACAGGAGTGTTACCACTTGTGTGGGCTACCAAAATGGTCAATAAGCTTGAAGCTTAGTTACTTAAAATACTTTTTTCACAAAACGTGAATTGACGTAAAAGTGTCCAAAGAAGGGAGATCCGGAGTGGTTTTGCGATATCTAGTAAACAACATACAAAAATTGTTAAAGGAAATATAGAAACGGGTAACCGGTTGCCTACACAAGGGTTAAATGACAAATTAGCGATTTAATTGAGTTCGATTTTAGAATGCGGTTTAAAGTGGCGTTTTTGTGTAAGCTGTTCTACATATAATATGAGTAAATTGTTCTCTGTCGAAAATTGTATAGAATCCCAACAAGAGCTTGTTGACTTTAATAGTTTCGATTTCAATTTTTCGTTGCGATTGAAAAGAGACTCCAGAAACGTATAGCACGATTGGCCGATGGAATCGTGTAACCGTTTAAGTTTCGCGGTCGATCTCGTTAGAAAATGCTCGCCGCCTGCTGGCCATACCGTTAGAGAGGAAATCGGTGAAAAAGATAGGATCGGCAGAAAATTTGATCGTGGATGTTCCGCGTAATGGAGAGCGAAGCCGATACTAGCTTATTAAATGTAATATTCGAAGCAATCGCGGCCTCTCGCAACGTGATATTACGAGCACCATAAGAGCGTCGTGGAATGTAATAAAGAGCAAGTAATCTGGAAATATCGCCCCATTTCCAGCAGCACACATTGATAGTTGGATACCGGTCGAGGAACGTTATCGTAGACAGAAGGTGCCAGGGTTGGTCAGATAGGGAAACCACAAAGATATCCAGAGAAACAAAGTCAACCACCGCGAAAGGAAAATAAAGGAACGAAATCACGTACTCTTTCAGGTGGCAAAATAAAATTTCGTCTACTCCAGTGTTGAGCAAACTGCGGCACGCCTTTGGCGAAAAGTGGAAACCTAATATTGCATGCGGGCCGCAATATGAAGTACTTAAATATTGAATTTGTTATTTATGATTATTATTTATAAATTTACAATGAAACGTAAAAAAGTATGTCAGTTATCATTGAAATGTTCGCTAAATTCAAATGAAAACGCGTTAAAAAATTTGGAATCGCAGACAACTAGAATCGAGTAATGTACTTCATTTTCCAATTCTGCAAAGGAAAATCCATGTCAAAATCTCATATATGCAGAGAAAACGCGGAGATTTCAAGAAGATTGCGATTTGAAACGAAGTTTTCAGTTTGCGATTTAAAGACTTACGTGAAAATTAAACAAATTTTGATACTTTCTCATCTTAATATAGATGTTGAAAGAATCTCCGAGGAATTCTAAACTTTAGAATATCACACCAAATATTGACTTGATTGAATAATAACGAGTACTTGATTAATTAAATTTCAGTAGTTAGTTAACTCCATTTAATTAAAAAAATATACAGTAATGTCTCCATTAGTGTCCCTCGCTCGGGACCGAATGGGGACACTAATGGGGCGCAGACACGATTCTCGAGCGAGTTCGGGTCGCCTTTGATGTTGTGGCACCCGTGGCTCGAGGCAGCGTCATAGGAAAGAGGCAAGATAAAATACCCGTGTACGTGAGACAATACTAACGCGATCAAAATTTAAGACTGAAACTTCTGCATTTTTGGTCCGTTTTGAATGAAATTTTACCAAAATGTTCGTTACAATCTCCCGATTAAAATGACACCAAACACGATATGGTTTGAACAATTTTTACTTATCATGGTATTAATAATTCTATTCCTCTTTATTATTGTTTCCGATAGCAACCGGAATGTGTATATTAGTTGTTAAGAATAAGGTAATTAGTAGTGAGATTATAAATTTGAAAGTAAAATTTCGATTCCATGTCTCCATTAGTGTCCCTCGCTCGGGGACACCAATGGTGTGCAGGACACGTTTCTCGAGCGTCGGGTCGCCTTTGATGTTGTGGCAGCCGAGGCTCGAGGCAGCGTTATAGGAAAGAGGCAAGTTTAAATACCCGTGTACGTGAGACAATACTAACGCTATCGGTTGCTATCGGAAACAATAATAAAGAGGAATAGAATTATTAATACCATTATAAGTAAAAATTGTCCAAACCATATAGTGTTTGGTGTCATTTTAATCGGGAGATTGTAACGAACATGTTGGTAAAATTTCATTTAAAACGGACCAAAAATGCAGAAGTTTCACTCTTAAATTTTGATCGCGTTAGTATTGTCTCACGTACACGGGTATTTAAACTTGCCTCTTTCCTATAACGCTGCGTCGAGCCTCGGCTGGCACAACATCAAAGGCGACCCGAACTCACTCAGGGGGCCCCCACCCCAAGTGGTGGGGATAGGAAAAGGACACTAATGGAGACACAATTTTGGACACTAATGGAGACATTACTGTATAAACGTATACCCTTTTGCACCATAATATGTATCGTTCATTTGTATGTATATGTTAAAATAAAAACCGAGGAGAATTTTACCGTAAATCAAATAAGAAATGGCTAATTTACCTCACAAATTAAATTATTTGATTAATATATTTGAGTAGGTACTTAATAATGCGGCCCGCGTAAAGTAGTAGATTTCATCTGTTGGCCCACTGCGAGCCAAAGGTTGCTCACCACTGCTCTACTCGACCCGCAACATTTCAAACTTTAAGTAATCAAACAGCTATAATGGCAAATACAAAAAAAGAAGATCAAACTGTCGGCAATTCGAAGAAATCACCTGTTCCCGAATGATTAATACATCCTCAATGTTTCTCGACCGAAAGCAAAGAGATCAGCAACGATCGCCTAGGAAATTACCCATCAACCACCCAGACGCTGGAATCAAACCGGATTTATTTAACAGACTACAGATAAGTTCCGCGTGAAACCCTGATAATGCTAACAGAGTCGCAGCTCGCCGTCTCTGGACACTCTCCGGAGAAAAGTGTCCGGTTCCCACGTGTGAAGAACGAGCGTCACAGGTACGCCAAGCGGCAGCCTCAGGTGCGGTTGCCAGCAGCACATGGGCCAGGAGACGCTCGCGATTACCAATCCATCCCGCGCATAATCATAATGAAATGTATCCTCCCGATTCTTTCCCCCCTTTTCCTTCGCTATTTTTCTTCGTCACCTCTTCCTCTGTCCGCCCTTAATCCTCCCCTCGTCGTGCAAACGAAGTTAACTCCGTCCAGAGAAGTACGGTCTCTCCTCTTCTTCGCTTTTCTTCGTTCCTCTGCAACCACTCGCTCGTGATCCCTGGAACCCTGTCGAGCTCATCGTGGACCGTGCGGTGGCCACGTACGCCGGCACGTAACTTCGTGTTTTCTTGCACGGCGGTAAAAATGTTAATTGACAATTGCGTGGCGCCACTGACCACCGTCCCACCGCTCTCTCTCTATCTCTCTTTCTCTGTCCCAGGTTACACACCTCCAGATATCCGACCGTGCCATCCTCCCCGTGCTTCCATGTGTGTACGTGCACGAACGGGCGCTCGTGTATATCCGGTGCGCCGTGGTCGTAACGACCTTGCGGGAAACCTTGCTGGAACGTTGCGGGTCGTTTAATTGTAGCGACGCCGGTGTGCAGGACGCGGCACGTCATACGTGATAGTCGTAAAATCGCTGTCGATATTCAGCGGCGGATCTACGGCGCGATTTATGTCGCCCGGCGTGGCAAAAAGGTGTTCCCTTATACTTCGCGCCGGACAGCCGGTTTCTTCGTGGAATTTATCGACGACCGGTCGTCTCGCTCCGGCTGGGGACACGCGTACGCTCCGGAGCCTCTCTGGAAAGCCGCGCGCGTATCGTTCGATGGTTTTCTTCTTCTCTTCTCTGCTGAATTCTCGTTGACTCTGTGAACGGGGCCTGGCGGCGGCGAGGATCGTGCGATCGGGGTGTTTCTTGCTCCTGATATTTATTTATGTATTTTTTATTTCGTTCTTAGCGGAGGATTCGATGTTGCTGGTATTTCGTTTTTGTAGGGCGATGATAATTGATGAACTGTACATCTTTTTTCGTTTCGTTGGCTAGATGCCTATGGGATTGGTAGCTTCTTTTCTTTGCGGGGATAATTTGTCTGTTCTTGGCGAAGCGAATACATTAGATCTGTTAGTTTCGTTAGTTTCGTAGATGTCGGCAGACCTTTGTGTATCTTGCTCATTGAAGATAGCGCGGGAAGACAAGGAGAACAGTATGTTGCAGCGCCTATTACAATTAGATAATTGGATTGAATTAGTCGATTTGCGTCTTTTCTGAAGAACACCTTTTCGTACGCACCGGCGCGGCGTGTTCCTGGAAGGGTAAAGAATTTTACTGTCACTCACGTGGTTTATTATTTCGAGGAATAAATTGATACCTGTACATTTTCTATACCTGAATCTGTGATATCTGTATATTCCCGATACTGAGAAACATTTTTGTGTACGTGATTAAAGGCCAGAAGCATGAATAGGCAAGCTTGGGTTCGCTTGGAATACCATAAACTATGCTATACAAATTAGATACTAGCCCAAAGGGATTATTACTATCTCATACATATTTTGCTTCAATTATCGGTTTATTACCGTAGTAAATAATTATTCGCATTCTGAGATAATCACCGCCCAATTTTTCCGCATTCCTGTCGCTGTGGAATATAGTTAAATTATCCCTCGAACATTTTGTAAATATAAAAATTCATTCAAAACTACGCTAAATCAAAATCGAGCAATTTCAACGAAAGTCCAAAGAAGCGAAAAATTCTGTTTTCAAGTCTCCAAAACGATTTCAAAATTTTCATTAGGCGGGTATTTGTGTCCCTGGCGTAATTTTTTTAGGTCTTTCTTTTAAATCAGAACACTGATGTGTATTGGCCTTTTCCACATGTGGTTGCCGATATTTTAACTACATTATATATTTTTTTCGAGACAAAATACATAAACGTGTAACAGGTACGCGCCATTGAAGAACTTTTGTAACACGATTCCGGTTTTTGTAGTGGCTCGAAGTGCAATTTTCTTCAGTATGAAAGGGGTTATTCCCCTGCTAGAAAGGATAAAAGATCTGTTGAGGAACCTCTGCAAATTCCAAGTCAATCCGACAACTGGATCTGGAGATTTCGTGTCAGCCATGTCAGGAAATATGGATTCGAGAAAAATATATACTTGAAGAAAACGTGGACAAAAGAAAAATCGATTTTCCTAGAATTCAAACCGCCCCCTTAAATTCCACCTCGAATTCTCCAATCTCAGGACCGACTACATATCGCGACTTCCTCAGAGAGAGTTGCCCCAAATCCTCGAAACCGTTCCAAATCTCGATTTCACGCGTCTTGTATCTGTAATTGCAACGCGGACACTGCTTCATCAGCAACAGGACCGTCTTCCTTTCATTAGAAAGCTTGTCCGCGGCGCCGTTCGATTCCACGCGATCGGCCGGGGGTGTAAGGCAGAAAGTTTTCAATTTGCTCGCGCGATTCCACGCATAATTGGTTTCGCGGCGATCAGGAAGCGAAAGGGGGTAAGGGATCGATGGACGGACCGGCGGGGTTGATCGGGGGCAGAAGGGAAGGATGCCAGTTCGGCTCCATGGAATATACTTACGATCTATAATTGGAATTGCCGGCGAACCGGTGCCATTGGTTAGGTGGTTGTTACCGCGCGATACGTGCGTGGCATAGATACACGCGTGGACCGTGCTCTCCTCTCTCCTTCCCTCTTTTTCTCCTCTTTCAGGCTAGATAATAAGGTGGAGAGAAGGGGGAAAGGCTTGCAGTCACAGCCCCTGGCTGTCTTACGGCGTGTTGCTATGTTGCGTTGTTGCTGCTAGTGCCGTAATGGATTTGGCTCATTACTTGCCGACCATCGTTCTGCTCCTCTCTTGTGAGTTATATGCACTCAAGGACGACTTCCATGCAACGTGTACCTCCACCTCCAACTGTTTCCTAAGCGTCGAGATACACGCCGCTCGTCATATCACGCGGTTGCGTACATCACGAGCGCACGATGCGCCTCTGTGCGTTATCATCGAACCCTTATTGCCGGATAGAGCTTCGAACATTGCGTTGAACGTGTGGACGCACGCGTGCTCTGCATTCGAAATGACCGGATAATTGATAGTAGTAATCAGTCGGTGTAATAGATCTTTCGCGACGAAAGTGGCGACGATCGTTCTGATCGATCTGGGATGGTAGTTTACGAAGTATGGAAAGGGTCGATTAATATCTAGGCTACTTCACTTGTTCTTCAATTGCTGGGCTTTGTGAAAACACAAAGTTACTGATACAAATTATAAACGGGCCAGGGGCGGTTTATTTTGAACGAAATAGACACTGACACTTCTCTGAGCACATTGGAGTTCGTTATGGAACGAACTTTTATGCGTCGTTTTATTTTAAACGTCGGAAATGACCACCGTGTATACCTTTACATTCCACCAGAACAATAAAGCAACTAAAATAATCCCCGTGCAGTGCGCAACGATATAAATCAAACATGAACTACCGTTCCATCCTAATATCTGTACAATCTAAGCGAATGAACTTTCCGATTCGACTGGTTCTCCGATGACTCGTTCTTCGCGAGGCTCCAGTAATCCTAACCGATCGTCGACGTGCATAAGGACGCGGTAATTAAACCTATAAATCGGTACCGCGGGAAGACCTGGCGAGGAGGGGGCGGTGGTGGACAGGGTTTGGCGGGGGGGTGTCACGGCATTTCATAACACTTGTAAAGCAAGAGAAGAGGCAGTAGCCTCTTTTATTTCGCGGACACGAGGCAGAGGATAGGAGGAAGAGAGACGGCGGTGACTTAGGCAGTCGACGCGGGGAGGGACAGAGGGTGAGAAGGAAGGAAGGAGGCAGAGAACAACGTCACGTATACAGATGCAGAAAGTTAAGTAGTACGAGTGTAAGATACGCTATAAGGCCTCGGCTGCCTAACACACATGGATCCTGATGGTCGTTTACCTGCGGCCCTCGAGTGACGACCCCGCCCGCTTCAAGGACACCCTTGGACACCGCAGCCTCGGACCAGAACCCGACCATCTTCAACAGCCGAGTGCACGTATGCACCGCGCCATGACTATCTGAATTCCTGTTGCCCATCGATAGCTCCCGATAGCTGTTTCGAGTTCTACGCCAGGATGACGAACCTATGACGAATGTCTGCACGATCCTGTGCCATATATTTTTTCCCTTTGTGTTCGTTTTTCGTGTTTCTTCTTCACGGGACACGGGGATAGATATTTCGATTGTGGAATTCGGTTCCGGTTGTGATACGATGGTAAAGGGACGAGGCGATTAAGTTTTTTTTGTATCGTAGAACAGTACGTGCTCTTTTGTCTCGCGTTTCATGCGTGAAGCGGAATGTTGGTTGTTTGTTTGAGATTTTCAATTTCTAATGGAACCTCCTTTGTATCTTCTTTTTTTTCGAGGACATTATGTATGTTTGTTGTTTCGAGATGAATTCAAATAAATTACACAGATACACGAGACTCGAAGGTGCATTTGCAATATGTTATCGGCAAATTGGCTTCTATCGTCGATTTTTTAGAATTTTTAGATTTAGAGAAGAGAACTGGAATAGTGATGTCCAAGCTGGCTGGCTAAATTCCTAATTTATTCGGCCAGGCTTGCCAACGCAGCAAATAATTCTGACAAATTTTCCAAATCCTAATCCGTTTCGAGGATTAGTGCGACAGTAGACACTTTCCCCGTTACCTCCTTATTCAAAAGAGGATCCCTTGGCTCCTGCCATCAGACTGCAGCAGATTTACTCCTTTCACCGAAATAGGATGCGCATTTTGATACAGCCTCATCGTCCCCCTTTTCATTCTCCCTGCTCTTCGAATCCAATGAATGCCAATGCTGTTTAGCCATTCTGAACCGAATATATGTCTGGTCTTAATTGAAAAATCTCTTCCCCTCTAAAAAAATCCACTTAATCTGATCCTCCAAGTATTTTCACTCTGCAGAACACTGTTTCTCCCTATCCTCTTAAAGGATCTCTGATAATTATCCTGAGACTACAACCACAATTTATTCACCTTGAATTTTTCGAACAAGCAATTGTGAAATTTTTCTATCGAGACTAGATACCTTTTACAGAGATATCATCACTGTCAATTATTTGAAAAATTCTAGAAGACCAATGCAACTCCAACTAAACGCAACTCTTATATCTGTTGACGGAACGATTTATACACCCAGCATCAACTAAATAATGAAAACAACAGCAAAGGATTAGAATTGATCGCAACAGCTTACTCGAACAACATCACCTTTAGAATTATCCAAACCCGCCGTTCTTTAAACCGACAAGACATTCGGACGTAAGTTTCTAAATCACGCACGAACCTGAACACCCATAATGGACGTCCAAATATCCTCTCGATCCGACTCTCGTCCACGCTATCCATTCGCCTCTCGAAGCAATAATTCATCGTCCCCGCGATTATTCCGCGACTGTAATTATTTGTTTTCCATCGCGAGAGCAGCCCCTGGGCCCTCGACTTACCTGTTGTACGTACGTACGCCAGCACGCTGGCAGAGGTGTCTTTGGCGAGCAGAGCAGGCCCCACTCTATCACCGGTTCTTGACGTACTGGATAATGTACTTGGTAGTAATAATGCCTGCTCTTAACTCTGATTTATGGCGGTCAATAAAGAGATCATCTATAATACCGAGAGCTGCTTATTAAGCCCGCGCTGCCGTGGCTGCTGATGTGTTTACGAACTCTGTTTGCTCGTACAGCCATCCCCGTGCTCGTCAGTTCGCGTTCCTCGACAATGAGATTCCCGAACTCGGTTCTGCACTTCGCAATGCATCGGTTTTCTGCACGGCGCGCTGTCCGTTTTAACCCCTTAATCTCGATTTCTAGTTGAAATTGCACGGACGCGGAGCTGCATCGCGTTCCCTGTTACCTTTTTTTGCCGTTGCTGCTTGCGATGGCTGCTCGTGGACGGGATGATGATTCTTCGTGATTTTATGGAACGCGGTTGCAAACAGAGTGCCCGATCTTCGTGTTGTACATATCGGTATAGACTTAATTGACGCACATGTTAGGGCATGGAATGAGTAATTTCGTTTTCTCCGCTGCAAAATATTATTGCGCAGATTCAGTTTTAATTATCGACGTTTTGCCCATGATTTTCTACGTCCTTTTTCAAGCTTTCAGATAACATGCGGATGCCTTCTCGAAGAAGCAATTTGACAAAGTTGTCGTTAACTAACCAACCTATAAAAGCTAAGAAGATCATTTATCCTCAACTTCATGCTTAAAAAACATAATAATAAACGAAAAAATGATCTGCCAAGCCCAGGCTGATCCGCATAGAGCACTTAATTGTAGCGTACAGCATGGTTCCGTTTTCAATTTCCACGATTTATCGTTACTCGCAATTAATCCGACCAGCTAAAGCGCCACCGTTTGCAACGTTGTAACGTTGAAAGGGAGGCGAGAGGTCGATATCCGGACGAAATCGATTTGCTTTCATCGCGATCGGTATCTGGCCGACGGTTCGACGCCCACGCGGGTACGAAAGCTCGTTGCCCGGCCGATTTAATAATAGGAACAATATTGATGGTAATGAGGATTATGAAAAGGTATCTGGTGATCGTGTGATACGTTGATGGTGGCGACCGAGCCATTTAGATCTTGTAATCAAGATAATATCCGGTCGCGTTATATTTCTATCGCGGCGGCTGGATATTGATAGCCAATTAATCCTCGCCTGTAATCACGCTGCTTCGATACCATAGGCGTAGAACAGTTTACGGGGGAAGTTGGCGAAAGTGAAGACAATTTGTTTGCCCCCGATGACAAGGGTTTTTGCTATTCGTCCTACGGGGAACGAACGGCGAGCCAGATTAAATTCTTGGTGGAAATGGTGGTAAATCATGGGTAGATTATGCGTGTGTCGTGAGTTTCTGATTTATCGCTACGATCCCGCGGAGGGTGGGTTCTGGGAGATGGTTACGCGTGTTCCTTCGCGATGAGTTACCATTGAAATTGTAGGTTTCGTTGAACCGTTTAAGCGGTAATCTTCGTGGCTGGTCTTGTAAGGTTACGAACGACTGGTTTCCTTTTATTGCTATTTTTTTGGCTTTTTAATGGCGGTCGTGAAAATTGCGCACGGATGTACAGACTTCGTGCCGCGGAGAGCTTGCTTTTCATTAAATTTTTAGTGGGCGGCGGAAGCTGCTAAATTTGTCAAACAAGACGAAGTTGAAATAATCTATTGCAGCTTGCAGAATCTCCTTTCTTCGTGATAATGCAGGGTGAGGCACTAACTATTGCCACCTACAATAACTCCGAAAGTATGATAGTAGCAGAAAATTTTTCAAAACAAAAGATGCACGGGACAACAGGGGCTGTAATATGGCGTTAATCCTTTTTCCCTAGGTGGAGTCGCTTCAGAGATGAGAAGGTCACCTTTGTTTTTTTAAATGGAATGCCATGTTTTGTTTCCTGCTTTCTGATAGCGGCTATGGAGACGAATCCAACGAGGTGCAACATTAAGGTCTTTGAAGGTCAGCAAAGGTCATTTATGACAGAAAGGGCGATCGAATCGAATCACATGTTGGAACAATTTATTGTACAAATTATTTACTAAACCTGGCAATGACAAAAAAACACTTCAGAGCGATATCGCAGGACATTAATAATAAGTATGGTAAGATTAGTATCATCGAATCAAGCGATTGTAAACGATGTTGTATTCTTTCGAAGAACAAACCGATATGCTTCTCATTTACGGAGAATGCCACCAAAATTCAGTGAGAGCTACAGATTTATACGCCAAAAGATATCCTCAACGTTCTCACCCTACACGCCGTACATTTCAATATTTGTATGATAAATTGTTCCAACATGTGGTTCGATTAGTGCCGAAGTGATAGGAAATACTACTCAATCCGTGATAAGAAGATGGCAGCATTACATTGATACCAATGGCAATCACTTTGAACACCTGTAAATGCAAGTTTGTTTCGCCATTTCTGTCATAAATGACCTTTGCTGCCCTTCAAAGACCTTAATGTTGCACCTCGTTGGATTCGTCTCAATAGCCGCTATCAGAAAACTGGAAACAAAACATAGCATTCTATTTAAAAAAACAAAGGTGACCTTCACATCTCTGAAGCGACTCCACCTAGGACAAAAAGATTAACGCCATATTACAGCCCCTGTTGTCCCATGCATCTTTTGTTTCGAAAACTTTTCTGCTACTATCGTCCTTTCGGAGTTATTGTAGGTGGCAATAGTTAGTGCCTCACCCTGTATATTCGATCGTTGGAAAGGACGATTCTAGGCATACTTGTTCACAAAGCCTAATTTCTTCGTCGAAACTGTTCTATTAGATTTAAAAACGTTTCGCGCTTCACCAAAAATTCAACAAAGAAAAAGCAGTAAAACTGTCATAATTGACCTTTATCTCCACGTAATCTGCGCGTCGTGTATTGAAAACTTCGACGACGATCCTGAATAAGATTTTGCGCCAGCATTCCATGGAACACGGTTGTCTCGTTGCGAATACGGTCCCATGTTGTTCCACATTCACCGTAATCAACGTATCGTTGCTGGCATCTACCGAAACATTCGATTGGGTTTGTTAAGTGTCAATGGTGTAAGGTGGCTCGTTACAGTGTATAAGGTCTACCTGTGTGGAGCAGCGCGCGGTAGCGTTGGCATCCTGACCTTAGCCTCTTACTTACACGACGACCTTACCGTGCTGAGGTGATTTCCTGATGTACGTCTTCCCCTGACGTTACCAGTTACTTATTGAGAGAACTGGGCAATCGCGACGGCCCGACGATTTATGGCATTCCCCGACGGTGGATAAATTTTCGCGAACGCAATTATGTGTTGTGACACGCGACGATAACCCTGGCCGTGGAAAAATTTCTCTATTTGGTTAATGATGAATACGAGCGAAGAAGCCGTGAGATAGGGATGCTCGGGAGATATTAGAGATAATGGGTAGATCCCGCTATATTAGTTGGGAAACGGCGTGTCAATGAGGAATAGAAACTTTTGGAAGGGCAAATAAGTTTCGTTCGCTCGAGGGTTACAAAATTCCTTGGATCGTTAAACAATGCACATCAACTCGAGCAGATCGTGCAAGCCCTTATACATTAGGTTGTCCCAAAAGTTTCTTCCGCTGTTTGACTGCTCGGTTTTAATGGGCAACGTTTAGTCAAACACACTGACCAATCCATTTTTCGTCGATGTTAGGGCGCTCAGTTGTTTTCTGGCTTTCCAATAGTGTAATGTCTGAATTGATAGTCTCAGTGCCGTTCTGCGTGTATCGAAAGATGGAAAAGCAGGGAAGGCGTTTGGATCTGATTTGGAATATTCTAGCCTTCCCCCCTTGCTCTTCAAATCTTGCCTTTCCGATTATTACTTGCTTATTTCTTTAAAAAGTTCTATTCCTTGTAAAAAATTGAACTCTGTAAATGAGATAAATATCATGTTGATCAATATTTTGCAGCAACATAAAAAAAATGTTAAAACACGATATCATGACGCATCCGAACGGATCAAGGAGAATGAGGAAAAAGAACGTATCGTCCATCATTTAAAGATATTGTACTCTTCGTGAAACTGTTTGCAGTTAATATCTAGTAAGAAGACGGAAGAAACTTTTGGGACAACCTAATATTTACAGTAACCATAATTTCAGCGCTCTATCTATAAAAGTTCCAAACAAGTAATCAAATTTATTCTGGGCTACAATCATTCTGCACCATCTGGACCACGAGGAAGTCCCCAAGGGCGTCCCAAATCCAAGAAGACAGACACCGTCGTTCTCCTTATCTGGATCGGGCGATCGGGTTTAAGAAAAATCGCGGACCCTCCGCTGGCGAAGTTCGAGGATAATCCGTTAGCTCGTCTATCTGGCGATCAAAAGCTGCGAAGTCGGTCCGCGTCCCGCGATAGGTGGACGGGCCCGTGTGTACGCGACGGAGAAGATAGAGAGGAGAACGCCGGTGGGGTACAGGAACGAGGAGAGGAGGTTAGAAGACGAAGAAGCTGGAAACTTAATGCTCGTGGTACCGCGGCCACGCCGCGTCGCTGCATCCTCGAGGAATGGTTATGGTGCCCGGCCCACGCAATCCGTGGGTCATGGACCATGATCTATGGAACACGCCGGAATGCCCCGTTATGCGCTAAAGTGCAAACTTGTTAGTCATAGAGTTGCCCGGTGTCGATGGGACACCGATGTATCGACGCAAGCGAGCTCGTGTTCGAGGAAAGCTCGTCGAAGGTATATACCCGCGCACCTATCCTCCCTCTTCTTCTGGTCCCTTCGCCGACGTTCTCGGTGGGTATCGCACCTCCTTGCACCACGGCACAGAAACACAGACCGCGTCTCCGTGACACGTGTGACCGTGGGTCGCGGGGATGCCGTTATGCCCTAAAGTGCAATTCCCCTCCCATTCCCCTGATTCTAATTCTTCGTTCGTAGCTCTGCGATGTGGGTTCCCTCTTCCTTTCAGTCCCCACGGGGGATGCCGGCGTCGCTTTGTATCTCGGCGTGCGCAACGGTGAATGGAACGATCCGATGCTGGCGATTTTGATGTCTGCCGATGGAATCTTAGTGGACGGTTAATCGTAGGATAGGCTTCAAAGCAAAGTTATATAGCTTGTTAAATATTAATATGTTAGCGACAGCAAATTTTTTAATAAAGGAAAGGGACCGAGTGGCGAAGTGCTATGCATTCGGTGACGGATTTATGATAGGGACTTAGCCTGGGTACGTTTGAAGAGTGTTTTGCAAATGGGCAATCTGGACGACAGACGATGGCGGTGGCCCGACGCTATTCAACTACCGAACGTCCCAGGATTGGCTGTTCATTAGGGGTGTTTTGAAAGTGAATGAATGAGACTGATCATCCTGTTGACCGGCGATGGCTGGCGACCGCATTGGGTCTTCCAACTATCCGGTGTCGAGGGATTGTTTATTAAAGTGTCGGGTAAAAGACCAAATGTGGCAATCGGTTTGTCGCCGTATTACCAAGGAATAGGGACTCTGTTCCTGGAGGATCTGGCCACGGAGTGGGGAAGGTTATGCCATTTGGTAAAAGAACTGTGACTGACCACTCAGTCTTTACCCCAGAACTGTTCGGGACAGATCCACCTCTCTTACGCTTTTAATACAAGTTCTTAACAAATATTATTTCAACGCCATATTATATAATATAACATTTTTGCTTTTTGTCGCTTCGTTAGATCACAGATAGACCCAGACTCACAAACTATTAATTTCTCTAAGATATTCGAAGCTTCATCTATTCATCGGCACTCCCTCCTAAACAAAATTCAGTCTCGACCACCGTTGAAAACTCTCCTCTAGAGTATTCTTTCCAATCTCCTCTTTTCACGTTCGTCCTTAACACGTCGCGGACAGCGACTTCCTTATTCGTCCGCAAGGCGATAAGCTTCCTTCCTCCGCGTTCTTCCGAAGCGTGTAAATCTTGCTGCAAGTGTGTGGACTGCCATTCGCGTGTCGTGCCGCGAAAGCGCTTATCGTTTGTGAACGTGGCGCGTAACAACTCGAGCAGCACGTTCGACGCTTTACCACGGCCCGTATCTCGCCTCCGAGTTAATAGAGAATCACCGAGGCAGCAGGACTGCTTCTGGCTGCAACCGTGAGCGACAGTTTCACTGTCGTGAGAATGGTCCCTGCTCCATTCACGGCGAAGGCGCCTCGAAGCGGTCGTCGACAGTTCCGTTGACAGTTCCTTTGACAGTTCCGTTGACGATCGGACGGCGCCGGCCCGTGAACGTGAAAGGAGAGGCAAGGTTTATCGCGGTGGACACGATTCAGCGATAGCACATTCGCGATCACGCCTTATTAAGCCTGTATTATCCCCGTGCAACCCCGAGAATATGCTAATCACGTTTCTAGCGTTTATTAAGGAGTCGTAAAGTTAACCGAGCCTCACGTGGATTTACTGGATCAGCGGCTTCCAGCCGTGGTACAGTGGGAGCTGTTGCCCGTTTTGTTAGCGTAATTACAATGCGTGCAATTTGTTCGAGCTTCGTTAATACGGGTCGCGCGGAAATTTGTTCGACGATTCTCGAGGTGGGGTACACTTCCTCGCAAAGTGTTTTTAACCCTTGTGTGGACAACCAAAATACTCAACGTTGTCGGGCAACCGGGGTACCCGGGTACCCCGAGTATCCTATAGCATAACGCGAGATATGCACCAATTGTTTGGCTGTTTGTATCTCTCGTCTACGTTTATGAGTGCATTTCGTACAGAGATGGAGGTCTCTTATCTGTTTATATAATGTAGGGAGCGTTGTACCCAAGCGTTGTACATACGTTGGTATGTACCCAAGAAAGAGAAAGCGGTCATATTATTATCGTCAATGCATGCAAGTAATGCAGTTTCGGGGCGAAAAAAGAAGCTCGACATTATACATTATTATAATAAAACAAAATCTAGTGTGGACGTAATGGACCAAATGTTAGGAAGGTATACCACAAAAAGACGAACTAAGAGATGGCCACTAGCCTTTTTCTACAATATACGTGATCTTGCCGCACTTTCTTCTTATATTATTTATGTTTCAAATAATAGTATGCTACGTAAAAGATCAAATGATCGCCGTATATTTTTACGTCAGTTAGGAGAAGAGATTTGTATTCCAACAATTCAAAAACGAGCTAAAAATGTACAAATGGTACGGCACTTTGGAACTAAATTAGCAATAGACAATATATTGAGTACATTAGACACGCAAAACATTCCTCATAGTTCGACACAATCGACACAATCATCACAAACGTCACAACCGTCATTTTCGGTCGACGCAACTGGAAGAAGAAAGATTGTTGGATCATGCCACATGTGTCAAGCAGATACTGCTAGAAAAAGAAGGAAAATGAGAAAAAATTGTCGAAAGTGCTTAAAACCAGTCTGCGATGAACACGCAAATACAATTACTCTATGTAAAAGTTGTCCTATTGGGTTGTCCTGAACTGTCCATCAATTAAAACAATTATTATTAATCATCTTTTTTATGTCAATAAGTAAATAATATTTAAAACGTTCGTTTTATGCACGTAACTTCCTGAAAAGATGTCCATTTATAACTAAACTGAGATATGCCTCATATGGGTACCCGGGTACCCTGGTTGTGCAACAAGCGTATAACTAACTTTGAAATCCAATTACATAAAACATTCTCTATAAATTTTTGCCACAAAATAGGAATCGACGTAAAATTGTCCAAGGAATGGGTATCCGAAGCGGTATTAAGATATTTTATCGAGATCATTAAAAGTTACTAATGGAAACTTGGAAATGGGTACCCGGGTACCCTGTTGTACACACAAGGGTTAATTTAATTGTGGCATTTTTTGGCAAGCGCGTAAACGAATGCGACTTATACGCCCTAAAGAAGTAACCGCCCACGGTATGCTCCAAACTCGCCAAGAACCCAAAGAAACGAACTGCACGCTCGAAGACAATTTTAATTGAGCGCTCGGAAGGGTTACCGACTCGGCGTACGTTCATTCAATCTCGCGGACTCCCTTCGATCCAATTATCCCGCGACGCACACACCGTGGGCATCTGCGTAACAAACAGTCAGGTGTGTTCCGTCTGCAGGCCTTCCTAGTCACGTTACTAGATTACTAAGATCAACCTGGCCGGCGGGGAAACTCTTGTTGCTCGCGGTATCCACCGTGCGCGAGTCAGCAGCGGAATAATAAAGCTTTGCTAATGAACGGCCACCGTGCGCGGTGAAGAATACCGTCCGGTGTTAATAATTACAGCGTGTTTGCGCTGCTAACACGCGCGTGCACCGCGCTCGCTGGAAAGTCAGAGAAGGCAGAAGCTTGCCGTGGTTTGCGTGCCAGAAACGTCTGTCAGAGTTATCCGGCTGCCGTAATGCGTAACATTATGTATCCCGTGTAATTACAAGCCGTGGAAGTGCACGACTGCGTGCGAGCTCGCGGTTCTCGCGAGGGTTTAGTTGAAAATCGAGCGGCGATCGTTGACTTGGCGAGCAGAATGATCAAAGTTGTGGGAAAAAAAGGCGACGATACCGCCGTCAGGATCCCTAAGATGGAATTTTCGAGACACTTGCCGAGACCAAATGTGTTTATTGGCAATAGACATTCCAGGTTACTGGTTTGGGTTGCTATACTGTTTAAAATGTCATTAGAATTAAATACTGGCAACCTGAGGTTTACTTTCCTGCATGATGTGTACATACATGTACAGGGTGTAAAGAAATGTTTGGGCTTGGCAGTCATAGGCGTATTCTACATCTTCGGGTCGATGAAGATTTGTAAAACAAAGTTGCCGCAAAATTGTCCTTTTCCAGGTCAAATTTTTTTTATTGCATTGTATTCTACGCACCATGAGGATAAAAAGTGTCAAAGGAACCATGGGTCAAAATTCAACAGTTTCGCCAGAAACGGTCGGCCGGTTCGAGACTTTTTAAATGAAATGTTTGGATCCAAATGAATTGGTCGAAGACATGCACCAATTATATAGCCTCCGCGGTCGCCCGATCTAAATCCATTAGATTTTTTCTTATGGGGAGCGGCAAAGGGACAGATATATAGATCGGGGCACGAAATAAGAACTGTGGAAGAATTGAAAATACGAATAGGGGATGCCTTCCAACATTTACGAAGTATACGAAATTTACATCAGCGAATTATAAACAATATTCAGGACAGATTAGAGACGTGTTTGCAAAACAATGGTGGCCATATTGAAGCTGGGATTCAAGCTCGGCTATTAAGAAATATTAATCAGAATGGATCGGTTCTTTGGCTTAGAAGAAGAAATCGAAGATGAACTGTGGAAGAACTTAGAAGGTAATATTGATTATGATCGATTATGTTATATTTCCGATAAACAGCAGATAAACAACAATAGTAACTGCTTGCTTTATTAGAAATGACTCTGCTACTATTTTTTATGACAACTTTATGGGAAATTCCAGGTCAAGGACAATTTTCCGGTAACTTTTTTTTACAAATCTTCATCGATCCGAAGATGTAGAAATACGCCTATGACTGCCAAGACTTACATTTCTTTACACCCTGTACATATGTACTTTGTGAAATGAAGTTCTTGATTTAGATGAACATTTTTCAGTTAGAACTGCGACTGATTCGCAGACTGGAAACCAGTCTAAAAATTGAAAATTTCCCAAACCATATGTTGTCGGTTAAATATAGCTGTGTTCTTGCTTTGTTTGTCTTTTGGAAATTGGAAGAAGCTAGTGTCTTCCATATTTTCAGCGTAACAAAACGAAGGCGTCGTTTGATTCTCGGCTCGAACGTTTGTGCATCGCGAATGCGCAGAACCGTTGAGATAAAGTTATTACCGTAATGTCTTGTAAGCTTGTAACTGAATTCATGCCGGTCCCGTTCAATAGATTTACGAAACGGCTGGAAGTTTAAATAGACAAGCTATTTGACGAAGTCTTGTCCCTTGGCATCGTGAAATTGGAATGCTGTCTACGGAAGCATAGGTCCATAATAAAGAGGCGAGTTTTATGGCTACGTTTCCAGGCAAGCTGAAGTCTCACTTGAATAGTTTCAGATATTGCTTGGCCTTTCGCTAACATGCCAATGTTTACACCTCGGCGTTTACATACAATCTCTTTACAGCAATTTCAATAAAATCTGTAATAAAATTTATATATAGTATCATAGGACATTCGAGGAATTCTAAATTAATAAAATATATTTTATAATTGCACGTAAACTTCATTAGAAATAGAAAGATTGATTGTTATAGGGTGGTTAATGGCCGCGTTTCTAGATATAAAGCGGATGCTATTTGAGTAACAAAATGGAAAGAATTCCACTAGCACATGGATGAAAAACAAAATTGTATGTACAATTTCTTACATCGTACTGACAAAGTAAATACAATCAGCACTATCATGTTTAATAAAAAGGGGAATTGTTTTAACGCGATACTCGCATGATACTTTCAACTATCAGTCTGTTAAACTAAAGAAACGGAAAGTCGTCCGTCTAGGCGCGTAAATAAGTCAAGCAACAATCGATTTACTCCGATTGCACCCTCGCGGGATGAGTGGGTTTCAGTGAATGGGTTGATGGGCAGACTTGCTTCGCGAGTTCTCCAGTTTGAATGCCCAGGGGAGGTCGGAATTCAGACATTACCCAGCGTAAATTCACCATAGCTAGTAGCGTCACGAAGGAGGGAACGAGGTTGTGGGAAAGATAGCGTCTAGGTACGTGAGATCTCGGCGCCGCGGCGCGCCGTTCCTCCGTGGTCGTGTTTACGAGAGGATACGGCTGTTCGGTAGATCTCACGGGAGCACCACGACGTTCCCCTTCATCTTTCGAATTCAACGGAGCGAGATTAACGCCGACTCGGAGAATCGTTCGCGCCGACGTTAATTCGCTCCTCCTCGTTTCGCGTGCCTTATCCCCTTTATCCCTTTGCTTCGCGTCAAAATCAAGTGAATTCCGTTTTATTCCTTTGCGTCCAATAGACCTCCAAGCATTTTCTTTTTCTTTTCGGTCCGTGCTCTGCTTCCGTCTTGGTTCCGTCTTGGTCATTCAAACGATATTATTTCCGACAATGAATGGGCAATACTTGCATGTGGAAAGTAACAGTGTTATTCTGTTGCTGTTATGTGCATTGAAGTCGTATTTGCATGCACGTGAAATAATCACGGGTCTAAAGCAGGCGTAGAGCTTGACGTAAAGCTTACGTCAGCAAAGTTATATCGAAACCGATATTGTACCGAAATACCTAAATACCGAAACCGATATATTACGGAAAACCGAAATAAATACCGGTACTTTTTCGGTTTCGTATTCCATTATCTCTGACTTAGAATTCTAGTCCGATCCATTTCTTGTACGTCTATACACTATTATTAACTAATGATTTGAAAATAAATTAATAATATCCTGAAACATTAATTATAAATATTAGTAATAAGTGGTAATAAACTAACGTAATAAATTCTATACTATAATTATAATATTTAATAAATTAGCAAATGCCAAAAATCTTTTTCTGCTGCCAGTATTTGTTCGCTCAATGCTTGATCCTTAGACTGACAGTGAGTCTCCACGTTCTCGTCACTGATTTCAACAACAAATCTTCATTTATTCACATCCCACTTCCCCGTCCCCGTTCACGATATAAGGTGGCCGCAAAGAAGAATGAAATGTTTCAATCAGTGCGGTGCTGTGAAATAAAAACGGTGCTTTTGATGTTACGACATTTTCTATATGAGATTGTATTCTTCTTTATTTTCGAACACATATATACGTTTTTCCCTTAATTTCGATATTACAGCAATATGTAGTAGTACCCTATCGGTTTTAAATCTTTTAAGAAAACCGAAAGAATTACCGATAAATATAGGTAAATGTACCGGTACTTTTATACATCGGTATGATGTCATACCGGTATGTATTTCGGTTTCTATAAGGATTAGGAAGGTGCAACCGAAAAATACCGTAATAATACCGGTATTTCACATTTCGGTATATGTAAATCCCTGGTTGAAAGGCGTTGAATTGATGCCTTGCGATTCTACGAGTTACGTTTGATCAGACTTTATATCTCGGACTTTACCTAGATAAAAAATTAAACTGGAAAAAACATATCCAAGAAAAAGTCAAACAAATAAGAAATATCAGAAAATCTATGTATGGCTCACAGGGAATAACTCAAAATTAAGTAAAAACAACAAATTATTAATTTACAAAACAATTATCAAACCCATCTGGACATATGGGCTGCAAATCTGGGGAATGGCCGCTAAATCTAATATTAAAAAGATAGAAAATCTTCAATCCATTATTTTAAGAACCATCCTAAATGCGCCATGGTTATTGATACTTCCTCATTCCCCTTCCTAATTACATTCTGCTGAGACATCCCGAATATGCACATTTACCTGCATATAATCCGCTACTTGTAATTAAACTTCTCGAAAGCATAAAAGGAAAAGTGGATAAATGTGAAAATAACTGCACTTAAATCCTCGCAAATATGAATTGTAAAATTCTTCTTCTGATACGAATGCAGTTAACAATTTAAGCAGACAGATTTTGCAATAAATAAATTATTGCACTAACAATCAGACTATTGGTCATTTAGATAACGATTTACTTCATGCTGCATACATTTTATCATAAATGTGCATACACCTCCGCGCTACTTGTCCACCCAAAACTAGTACCATTTCAAATCAAGAACTTTATACAGAGAATGACATTAGGACCGATCAGATATCTCAGGCAATGACATTAGGACCGATCAGATAGCTTAGCCAATGCATGCTCAGAACCAGCAACTCCAGTTTTATCACCTGCAGCACGTG
The DNA here is from genome assembly GCA_963583965.1 of Nomada ferruginata. NCBI lineage: Eukaryota > Metazoa > Arthropoda > Insecta > Hymenoptera > Apidae > Nomada > Nomada ferruginata. The sequence continues at coordinate 7,267,347 of OY757218.1, forward strand.
AAAACCTGGTTGTTAATGTTCGCGAAGAGAGGAACAATCGTCGGCTCTTTTGAACTTCTTCCACTGTTCGTTGCGAAGATCACGCCGGAGCCGCATTCTGACAAGCTTGAATCGACTCTGGCGCAAGTTCCGGTATATCAGATGTTATAATTTGTCAGGAACAAACTCGTCGCTTGTTCACTCCTTCGTTTCAACCGCACAGTATTTCGAACGGGCTACCAACAAAGAAACACTTGTACGTGACGAACTTCCTTATTGTGGCTCACGCCCACGAGGAAGAGCTTCCGTCATTGATCGCGAAACTAACTCCATTTTTTTTTTTTTTATATTTTCGTACCAGTCGATAAAATGTTACATTTAAAACAAAATCCTTAAGTAATTATATTCAGCGCCGCTAAGCGAAGGTAGAAAATTCTAAACGTAACATGAAAGCTACAAATAATAATTGTACAGTGTCTGTTTGAATATATATTGTATAAGAAATTCTAGAAAACAATGTTCAGTCGAACCTCTATAACAGAAATCTCAAGGGAAGAGAAGAAAACTTCGAGTTATAGAGGTTTCGTATTATCGAGTGTCCCAGTGAGAAAGGTTTAACACACGAAAAATCAACTTATGGGGGCTTTGTATGACGGTTAACTGTTCGACTTGCGAGGACCGAAAGGGAAGCAAATTAAATTTTTTCGCGTGAATTACATTTTCATTGTACACATATATAATCAAAATCAGAAGACGAAAGTTAGGTCACTATACATACATATGTGTACCGACTTCTTATTATTCAAAAAGGCAGTAATTTTGCTATGGGTTAATGTATTAACACATTGTTTATCTATGGAAATTGACGAAAAACGATTAGCTTCCTTGGATATGCATTTTATGTTTTCCGTCTTATGTTTTGAGACAATCCTAACGGTTGAAAGGAAGGAAGCAATTGAATGATTTTTGACACAAAGTTATAAACTTCGAGTTGCAGAGGCAGCAGCGATAGAAGTTCGACTTATAGAGGTAAACTTCGAGTAGTAGAGGTTTGACTATTCTAAATTCTAGTTACAGAGGTAAAATAATTCATCTGGACATGTAGCAAATAATTCGAGTTAAAGTAAGTTTTATTTCAACTTATAGAGGTTTTTGCTGCGGAGCGGAAGGGAATTAAGAAAATTTTCGCCTTATAGAGGTTTTCGAGTTATCGAGGTTCTACTGTATATGAATTAAAAAATATTCTCTCATTTTGGAGAGAAGGCCTCGTGCGTCTACCAAGTTTTACATTGTACCAAACATATGCAATGTTAGCAGGGTCACAAATCGTTTGAATTACACCTCTCAAGTAATAAAAAAAACCCACCCCCAAGACATTGGGTGGACGAAGGAATCATCTTTTTCACTACAGTGTGGGGTGCAATAATTCGTGGAAATGATATGAAAGAGGATTGTGAGTGTAAGCAGAGTGTAAGGAGAGTCTAGGTAGAGTTAAGAGAGCAAAGGTAGCGTTGTGAGAATCGAGAGAGAATTGAGTGACAATCGTTGCGAGTATTGTAGAGTTGAGTTGAGTTGAGTTGAGTTGAGATATAGTATATTGAGAAGGCAATAAAGCATATTTTTAATGAAAAAGAGTCAATCACAATTTCCCCTGGAAAATAATCCTACAATAGCAGGGTCCATTTAAAACAAAATTTATATGTATACAAATTCTAAAATCTTGCTAGGGAAGGTATCTAAATATGTGCATAATTTCGCGAAATTTCTTATTACGGTTTCTTCGGGAAAAATTTCGCAAAGAAAGATCCATTTCTCAGGGTGGCAAGGATGGACTGACCACCTAATGGCATCATCGTATTTTTCAAGCACACCGCGTGTATCACAGAAGGGCTGTCCCCGCGAAAGAGTGTACTCGTGTTCCAGTAATTAGCCATAACTCGCGTTATCGTTGCCTCCGTCTAATCAGAGCCCGCCCAGCGGCGGCGCCGTCGTCATTTTCTTTGGATCGACGCGTGCAATAAATTCCGCGCGTCCTCAATCCCCTGTAACGAGGCGAACGAGAACCAGCCTACTTTAATTAGAGTATCCGATTATTTATTTGCGAATTCCACGATAAGTTGCGGCGAGCGAAAACACAGACGGCCGGGAATGCGCCTCGACGCCGCTCGCGCGCGTATTTAATTAACCGTCGCGCCGTTTTTCCGGCACCGACGGAATTTATTCCACCTCCGTAACGGTCCCTCCACGGCGTTGTTCCTGCTCCTTCGTCTCTTATGCAATTATGATGATTTTAATTAGATCTGCGGTCGCCGATGCAACCCATCTGCGCTGATAAAGACTTCATCTAATTGAACGAATTGTTCGACTACGTAAATGATGATTTTAGATAACCGTTTATGTGGTGCGCTGTGTCGCCCGTTTCTGTTTCATTCTGTAATTGGTTTTGTAGGAGTAGTAGCAGTGGTAGTTGTTACACATAGTATCGTTTATAAATTGAATTGCACCAAGCTTGAAACGATTGCTGTGTACATATATTAGAGTTGTTTTTATTTTATAGACGCGTATTTTCTTCTTTTTTCCTGATACGATGGAAATATTAGACTAAACGATAGAATAATGTCTAGAATTTAATATTTCAATTTTATTATTAATACGTAAGTGTATTTTAATTTTCAGGTCCCATTCAATTTTTTTTATTTCGCAGTAATGCTTTAGTGGAGTACTATAATTTATTCAAATTTATTGTTCAATTACAATATTTGCGGGCAGTTAGAAACCATTCATCGTTTGTATTAAAAAAAAAGTATCCATAATTCTCGTATGAAACGTGTAAAATCGCATTGATGCAATGTGTACGCCTAGGCCACACGGTTTAACGTTCCGTGTACCAGCGATGTCGTTAGAAAAGGTTTCGCTACTTTTTTTCCTGTACTCGTGAGGATGGTATACGATGATATTACTATTGGCTTGCGTGTTATCTTGATTATCGGCTTTGCTGAGAATTATAGATACGGGCAGGCTATTTGTGGCCTGGAATATAGAGAGATAAAATGGCAGAGAAGGGGCGAGAGATTGCAAATGAGCGAGGGATGAACGAGAGCTTGAAGATTTAATACCGTGCAGTTTAATATTAGCGTTTTAAAATGCTAGTGCTGAATTTGTCCGCGCATTTGTTTTTGCGTTAACGAAGGGGACATTTACATGAATGCAATTACTGCGTTGATGTTTCTTGGTATCTCCGTCTTCTACGCCGCGCATAGTAAGATGCCGTGGGTGGTAGTATACAGATCACCTTGAAGCATTACTTTGTAAAATTGTGGGGCTGCCCCAGCCGATTTCCACGACTCTAAAATCAAGGCTTCTGGGCTCCCAAGGCACTGTGAGTGGTCCTCGGGCGTTGGATCTCGGATGTTATGGTCGTGAACGCTGACCTGTTCCACTTCGCAGAGCTGTTGCCAGCAGCAAATATTTTTAGATTTATAAAGCTTCTTTTTTTAAATATTATTACCCACGCCTCAACGGTATACCGTGGACACTATTGTAGGAACTTTATAAAAATGAAGGGGAGTCATCGGGAATCGAACCCGAGACCTTCGTATTACTAGGCACTGATCAACGCCACTACGCCACGGCCCCTTCTTAGGCAACGTGGTTCTTAAGTTCCTCTTATGTTCTTTGATGGAGGCGCCCGATCCTACACTATTGTACTGTTTGTTAAAATATAAACCAGTATCTTTTAGCAAGTTTGTTAAATCACTCATTATGTTACACTGCGGGGACACGTTAATTCTTGCTGTTGAAAGTTTCAACGGTCTCTTACATATTTTCGAAAGGAACCACGAAACGTTAGGAGAGTGCCGGTTCTCATTATTTGAAAGTTTGCAAGTTTCGGGTCGATGTCCTTATCCAGACTAAAATGTATGAAATATGCACGACCCTGCTGGCTGGCTGATACGTGACGTGTCTGCCCCTTCATTTATTTATTTGCTTTTCCTATTGCAGTCGTTTATCCATCATTCGGAACAGTCTTCGTGATGCTATTTTAGAAACCGGTTTGGCTGTCCGTCTGTTTCGTTTCTTTATTTTAAATCTGTTATCTCTGAAGAATTAGGTGCTCATGTATTTAATATTTAATGTATTTCGAAACCAACCCTGACCATTGTTCCAGAATGGAGACGTTCCAAGAAGCTGGCGTACAGATGTTGAAAGAGTTCAGAGCGCTTCTTCAGCATTCGCCACTGCCTCTTCCTGGTACACGGCTTCTTCAACTTCTGGCGTTAAATATGTTCGCCATCGAATCTACGCAGCTGAAGGGTAAGTCTGTGTGCTTCCATATTGCATGTTCCTTTCATCTCCGTTGGCGTAAAGTTTCTATCCTGAATCGCGATACGTAACTTGAAAAGAGGAAAACGAGGTTTTCCTCTTAGACAGATTGAAATGGAAGTGAACGACTATTAACTGAACGTATGATCCATGGGTCATGCCCATTGGACTTCTACGTTTTCTGACCTATTTCTAGCTAAATCTACTATTCTAGGTTCATAGCCACTGGACTTCTGAGAGTCCTGGCCAACTGTTAGTTGAACCTACATACCCTTATAATAAAAGGAACATTAACTATGCACGTCGCAGGAAACGCACCACTTGGAAATCGATTTTCCAATAAAAGAGCAATGGAATCGCTGGAAAAGCTTCGTCATTCCTAGGATAGTCTCGCGTTGCAGCGATAGATCGATAAAAGGTGCCAGTTCCTGTCTATACATATATGTATATTATATTATACATGTACATATATACGTATATACCTTCGCGAAACGACAGGACGCCGCGATGGTAGGGATAGAAGAAAGTTGTTACGACAAAGTTGTAACCAGCACTTTAGATCGAATCTCTTTCACGGCCACGGCCGTCTCTCGTTATTTAACATTGCTACGTAACCAGCCCCACTTTGTGTCCGTGGCTTTATTGTTCCACGTCGTTCTGTCGGCGCTTGGTAGCAGCGAGCAGCCGCAATAAATCAGAATAACGACTACGCCTGCTGCCAAAAGCCATTCGAATTCAATCCAACGTATCGTCCACGGGGATCTTTTCGTTTCCAGACAACCACACGCGGTACAAACTGCCCCTCGTCCTGTTCTGTTTCTTGGATCGTACATCAATAGACCCTTAATCGAATCGGAGCATCGAACGGAATCGCGGTGTTCGCCATCAGCTTCGATGATCGTTCCTTTACCAGCGAGAACGGCGTTTCTGGTTTTATAAGCGTTTTAGGGGGGTGATTTTGTGCTTGTTAAATTGATCGCGTTAAAGATGGCTGGGAATCGTCGGGAAATGAGGCGGAAGGTTTTTGTACCTCCGTCAAGCATAATAATGTGAGATGTGATTTGTGGAAGATACAATTAAATTGACAATGTATATTCAATTTTTGTTTCGTCGTGCTATTTTCATTAATTACTTTCTTCTGTCCAGCGTCTTATCAGCTGGTTAAATATTTGGCGATACTATCGCGTAAAAATTCGTCTTTATTGTACAAATGTTGAAAAGTCGATTCTTTTAAATGTTTAAAAATTCAAAATTGATAAGCTCGATTTTCACTTCACTCCAACAACATCCGATAAAAGAAAGGACACTTTGTTTCCTTCCATATTCAAGAGCGTATAAAACTGACAAAGAATAATGTATCCTAATCAAACTTTTTTCTAAAGATGCTTGGCATTCCACCTGTTAGAATATGTACACACGCATATGGTTTCAATCATTCCGATATATCAGACCTGTCCTAATTCCACCTACCGAAAATCGGCACGAACTTTCCGGACAACCCGATACATTGAAATCCGTTGAGTTGAAACTTGGTCGGGTGTACGTGCGCCGAGCAGACTTGTAAAACCGATTTTTTCGTAAACGAAGTTTCAAATGAAAAAATTTCATTCCATGTTTTCGATTAATTTTTTGACGTAGAATCACTCCCTGTCCGGACGTACTACGATTTCTGGCCCACCCTGTATTTACTAGACGCGTAGAACTTTGAGAGACGTAACTGATAACCTAAATCAAAAATAGCATTTAATAGCTATTAATAGCACTATCTATTTTTATATTTGGTTTCTTCCCCTAAGATATGGCTTACCTAGCATTAGGTGAAGTACGGCGAATACCTGGAAAAGAAATGGGGATTATCAAGAGAGAATATTTGTCGATAATTTACGATGATCCCCTCTTACTTTCAGTGAGAGGCGTGTACTCGGCTCGTTCCCTTTGTTGGTATCGCACTTTATCCCGGATATTATTTACGACGAGAAGCTTTTCGAGTGTCCAATCACTTAAAAATTCGTACGAGCGCTGTGGGCGTGAAAGGGTTGCCTGCCATATCGTTTGGATATGTTATTTATACGCGTCCAAAAACTCGGCGTTCGTAAATTTCCACGGTAATGTGCTTGGTTTACGACTCGGTGCCCAGAAGAAATTCTCCACGGAGTAATATCAAGGGGGATGAACCCAGCCTTCATCTTTCTGGTCAGCCTAATGCTGATTCTCCCGTAATTTTTTTTTTCATTCTCTTGCACGCTATCCGATCTCAAGATTCCATTTTCGACCCGAATTTTTCCACTCTAGAACGTACGCTCGATTTACGAGCGTTTTATCCCCACCTGTCCAACGTTTTCGACTTTGATGAAACGCCCGTTCAACGGAATTTATTTTTCCGCGGTATTACCTGCTTTTCGGAGAGGATCTACTTCGAAAGTAATGGAACATTGAATGCTACATTCGCAGGGAAACAGGGGCTATAAGTCCATGCACAAATAACAATGATTGCAATCGCATTTTTCGGCACGAAAAATATTTGTCAACAAACGGCGGAAGTGTTTCATTCGATTTCTCGGATGTTCACCCCTCTTCAGTGAGATTTTCCCGGACACGTCAGCCTGTTCACATAATTTTACGGGATGTTCTCCCCTTGAGTCATCCTATGGGCGACGTGACTCAACGGTGCGCAAAAGCAGCAGAGCATTTCAGGTTTTTACGGCTGCGTGCAGGTGTTAGTCCCATATAATTATCGCTAATTCCTGTACGAGAGCGAGACCCTGGCCAAGGACTCGTAGTTTTCTCTGTTGCTCATCGGGATGAAAGCCGCACTGAGTCATCAACGGAGGTTCTTCGTGCTCTTGCTGTTCTATTTCCGATGTAAAACTGCCTCGCCGATCTTTTGCACCTGCTCCCCCCCCCCACCCTTTTCCCGCTGGCCATTCAACTGCATAGTTCCCTTGCATTAGCAGAAAACTCATCGTTCGGTCTCCTCTGACTTACTTTGCACGAAAAGCTCGCAAGCGTGGCTTCACCAAAATCGTTTCTACGCAGACTCGTGCCTGCAGTGTGCCATTTTTCTACATTTTGGTGCATTCACGTTTCTTTCTGCCTATCCCGCTGCAGCGTAGCAATACTTTTTATTGCTGGAAGCCTTGATTGAATGAGTTTGGTCTGTTCGGAGATCTTTATTTTCTCAACATTATCATAGAACTATCAGACTTGACTCTATTTGAAATATTCAAGTATTTGTAATCAGCAGGTTAACAAATTTAGAGTTTGGTTTATTACAATTTTTCTAGGGCGCGATGTTTTTCCCAATTGTAAGCAACCTGTGGACCTTCGTCATCCTTCACAGCTTTATTTTGATTGTGGCTAAATTATGTTGGGTTTTCGCACCCCTATGTATACCCTTCACACATGAAACCTTCTCCGTCTGTATAAAACTTGAGACGACTTGGCGAACCGTTTCCAATATTTTTCACTCGGACCGTCCGTACGTACACGGGGGTTACAGTACGGTTAGTTCTAATCAAGTCGCCGATCTTACTCCCGCTAACGAACCAGTTTACCCCGCCTTTTTCTCGATAACTAGTCGCGGCGCTCTTTAATTATCCGGAGGCTCGAATGATCGAGCAGAGAGAAATACTTCCTGATCGTTGGTCGCGATATAGAAACCGATCGCCAATAATACCGAACGCCAATGCGCCACTTGACGGAGAATTACCTTATCCCTGACATGCAGATGACCGTGCTACTATCGGCCGTTCGGTAATTGAAATCGTAAACACTGGCCGTAATAGGCCATTGAGCTGTTAGATCCGTGGATGTCGATTGCGCTCGCGGGGCCTGGTGAACAATCGATAAGATAGCATTTTTTCACGAAGAAAGGAGAATGTCTTTGATCAGTTACCGTTCGTAAATGAACCCGAAGAGTCGCCCCACGAACACCACATTTCGCTACTTCAAATCTATAATGGACACAGAGAAAATTTAACTCCCAACTTCGGTTTTTTTAAGAGGTTTTATTATCACTTAGACTTACAAGGAAGGTTAGGCAACCCGAAGATTCAGAAATGTATGAAACTTTGCATACAAGTAGAATATGCCATCCGTAATAAAACCCTGTTTTCCGTTCATGCCATAATTCGGTGTTAAGGGGTGAAATCAGCCCTAGAAGAAAATTCAGAATGATCCTTTCCGTGAAATATCTCAAGAACGATAAGAGATAATTGAAAAAATTCTAAACCAAACTTGCATCACTTTATTGTGTTTACCAGACTGCGTAAACAAATTTTTCGAATAGTCCATGAATTTTTTCATTTTCTTTTTCCGTGGGTTTTTCGAGAAAAAAATTTACGCAGTTTTGTAGACGCAATAAAGCGATGCAAGTTTTGTTTATACTTTTTTTAAATATTTCCCAGCGTTCTTGAGATATTTCACGAAAAAGAACTTTCTGAACTTTTTTCTAGGGCTGGTTTCACCCCTTAAAACCGAATTATGGCACGAACGGAAAATAGGGTTGTATTACGGACGAAATACTGTACTTGTATGCAAAGTTTCATACGATTCTGAATCTTCGGGTTGCCTAACCTTCCTTGTTAGACTATGATGATTGACTTTTTCGTATGATGTGAGCTCGACAGTCAGGGAACCTTGGGTTTTTAAAGGGTGTTGGAAGGGGTGTAGTAGGGATGGTGAGGGCGAATTCCAAAGGACTGCGGATGGGTAGGGATTGTTGGCAGTATGACTAGGTATTTTGGAAGCGGTGATGCGATAAGGTTCCATGACGAGTATTTGTGATGAAAGAACTTAAAAATATTTGTATGTATGAATCCTTAGGTGACTAGTAGATAATAAGAGTAATACAGAAATATATGTATCGTAAGACTAATATAGATATTTGGGGGCGAATACATTACAAATCTACCATTCTTCGTGGAACGCACTTCGTTTTTTCATCCGTGTTTCGCTGTCTAAGAACGGGACGTCCGTTTTCACCGATCGAAGCGTCGAGTCATCTTTGAGACATCCATCAGATCCACTTTGTCGAGGATGGAATTGAAAGCACTCGAGTCGCTGGCCGAGTGGTAGCCGAAGATATTGCACGCGGGGCAAGATAATCCACGTCCTGCCGGCTACTTCACGATGAAGAGATTCCCCGGAGGAAAAGGGTAAACGACCTTCCTCTGCACCTCGCCGCAAATATACGTGGATCGAGGCACGGGTTAGGTTCTTACCAATCGAGCCAGAATCTAAGAAAGGCAACGGCCAGATTACAGGATAGAGCCACCTCTGGGATTGTATGTTTCATCGTTTTGATTCGTCTTTTCATTCCATTTCCCTTGGCCGGTTCGAACTCTACTTTTCGATTCGTAATTTCTCTGCGATACGTTTGAGAGCTTGTAGGGGTGACATTTTTATTGGGTTCTTTTCTGCGGGAAGATCGCCGTTGCGTTGATCTTCTTCGATGATTTTCGTTTCTTTCGTTCCGATGGTTAACGCTTATGGGGATGCATTTTTGGGGTTTTTCTCTCCACCTGTTCGCGATGCTTTACTGTTGGCAATTGATTTGGAGCAGATACGAAGGCATTTGAGTTGCTGTTTTTCTTCTCGAACCTTTCTGTGACGTGACAGTCGCTATACAAATTCTTTTTTTAACTATTTCTGGTTTATATTTCTAATTATGATAGTGAAGAAGTAATGCGTACCTTCGTCCACACGATATTTCACAATCGAATTTATCCCTCCACGAAACTCTTAGGAAGTTCACGTGAAAAATTGCACATTTTATTTTATTCTTTATTATTTTAGTTTTTATGCGGTCCAGTTTAATTCTCAGTTGCAAAGGATGAAGTTACATTTTTATCAGTTTCTCAATCGATAGATTTTGACCAAAACTTGACGAAAAATATTACCCATAACCCAGCTGGTAAGCGTTTACTTCCATTTTCATTCCCATTCGTGCACGAAGAACTCGTGCGCTTGATACTCGCGTTTCACGGAATGAACTATTCCATTTCAAACCCGTTCCATTACAAGCAACGAATGCTCGAGTGAAAAAGCCAAAGACGTCTGCTTTCTATTTCCTCGAATGATCCCCGATAAACTCGTCGGTCGTTAAATCGGCGTCGCGCACAGACGACAAACGGGTCGTCGCACGGAAATTGGCGCGTACGAGCGACTAATTCGAAATGGAAATGCGATCGGCACGAACGCCATAAAAGCCATGATAATATAGAGTACCAGTTGTACTCGTATAAATAACACGTCGCTAATGTGCCATTCGTGTCGTTACTTTCACGTTTACTCCAGTCCAGTTTTCCACACGCGATCACGCTGATAGCAGCGCGAGATTGATGCCGTTTCGAACGTGTATCATCGCGTTGCACACGAGTTTATTCGACCAGGGATCTTCCCTTTCCCCTATAAATAGCACTCGTGTGTGCAGGCCCGCTTGTATCTCCCTTAAGGCTGATTTATACTGTCCGCTCAGACACGAGGCGGAATCAAAGCGACTCCGTTTAAACAGGATATTTAGTGTCTCTATAATCAATTCCCTTCTGAGCGCATACGACGGAAGATTCCGTGTACGTGGCTACATGTTTGACAACGTTTCCCGTATTTATTATGACAATGTAACTTGGTTGGCGGCCAGCACTAAGCACTTGGGCGATTGGCTAAAGGCAAGGTGTATGTAATTATATTGAAGTTTGTAAGTGCGTTTGGAAACGTGTGGTATTCGGTGAAATGTTCTTGCCGAGAATAGTTAATATTGTTGAATTTTTTACAGGTGAAAAATATTTATCACAATCCTTAACACTAGAACTACCGATAGATTTTGGTACTATTCAGATAGCACGCGTCAGACAGGTTGTGAACACGAAAGTCGTTGAATGGACATTAAATAGTGATATATAATTGTCATTCTGTCGTGTTAAAATTCATCATAAATTGCTACAAGGATACCTATATATTAATAATTGTAAAGCAAGAAATCAGAAACAAGTCATTTTGACCGCCTTGGTAGGTCTAGTGTTAATCATGCAGGTAAATATTAGGTTATTTGATTATTCATCGAAGAGAATCAATAGCGATTGCTGGCTGAAAAGAATTTGCTTCGGAATCGATTATAATTTTGTTGCAATTCTTACAAGCCAACTTCGTTGCTGTTTTATCTTCAAAACTACAATGGAATTTGTTTATTTGATTTGCTACTTGGATGGACGTACCATTTTTCTGAAATATTCGTGAGTCTTGAATTTTTTCAAATATATAAATTGTCTTTGTCGATCGTTCTATTATTGATTTCGTGCATCCAGGGAAAGTATAAATCAGCCTTTACCTGTGTTCAGCTCGTCTGTTCCCTTCTGTTTGTTCCTTTTGCATTGAAGCACCTTGCAAGCTGCTACCTTCACAATACCACGGTAATCGGATCTCCAAAGGAGATAACTGGCGAATCGAAAAAGGCACTCGGTCGCGGGACCAAAAATGATATCGCGAGTGAAATTCAATCGGGGTTGAGCGAGGAACGTTCTTGTTTCACCTGGCTGACCCTTGTCAGCTCGCGATTTGGCGTAATAAAAAAATGAAGAGCGTCAACCAGGTTGGCGTCCTGGCTCTAGAAAACGAAAAATTCGACTGTAGTAAATTTCGAAAGGAAACTCAAGAAGCAAAGATAAACTTAACATAATTATATTCCTTAACAATACTGGGACACTTCATCGATGGACAAGCATACGAATATTTCTTCTCGCCAAAATTATTCTAGGAATGGAACTTATTCATAATATGTCTACAATTCTTGCAATAAATATTTTATTACACGCGGCTCGATATTTGCATCCATCAAAAATATTCTCGCGATAAAATCGTAGGAGGCTCGTCATAAGTTATGACTTGTAACGCCGGAAACGATTAATCGATCGATTGCAAAAGAAACTTCTGTTACTTCTTAACTTCCTATCGTTCTTTAAAGAGAGAAGCATCGTCTTCGTGTCGAAGTTCGTCCAATTACGCCTAACTGTACCCGATATCAGAGAAATATTATTTGCGATAATACGATGGGCATAGCCTGCTAATTCCCTTCATCATTTTATACGTAATTTCCTCATCAATTCCCTCAACAATCCCTCCCCCTCTCTTGTTATCCGCATCGCACCGTTCGCCGTTCTCCGTTGCACGCGCACGGAGTATTCACTCAAGTTCTGCCTTCTTACACCGTACCTTCGCTATCACGAAAACTCGCAGCGATTGAAAGCTTTCTTCCGATTGACTGATAGAAAGAAGGGAAGATGCTACGGAGATAAGGGGCAAAGGGGACTTTCATAGTACAGGGAATTCAGTTATTCAATTATTGTCGGGGGTATCGTGGATTAACTGTACAGAGGTTTATTCCACCGGATTTTAATGCACCGGGACTTGTGGGAAGGTCTGATAGGATCGATTAAGTTTATGCAATTATGTCGGCCATTAATCCTAGCGCCGATCCCTTATCGGCACGGGCACAGGGGAATCCTTCGATCCTCCCCGAAGAGTCCACCCTGTTGCACATAGTGGCCCGAGGGCTATCGCGAAACGCGTGCAGCATCGTTCAGATGCCTCATTAATATTCGCGACAGCAGGCCCGGTGGCTTACTCTTACTCGGCGGTGAAATTCACAAATTACGCGGCTCGAATCACTTACTCACCGCGGTGGGTGCATATTAAGTCACGGCGACGATCTCCTTGACGGGAAGCGGAGCAAAATGCACGGGCGTGAGTTACGCACCGCCCCGGGCCGGGACAACGAACAATCATACCAACGTCGAGGTTAATGTCCCTAATGTCTGTAATCTCGGATCATCTGCATTCGCAGTATCGCGGATCTTCGCCGCGTACACGATTTCACGAGTACGGCGTACGTTCGACGGGCATCCCGTTCCACTGGCGTGCTCGCCTTCTTATTTTCGTTTCCCTCTCGTTGCCCCCGTGGGACTTTTCAGTGGTTTTCGCGGCTTCTTGGCCAACCGCGCGCGCCGCTGTTATTAAACTGCCGCATTGTTTTTTACCCGTGCATCGTCGCACCCGTTTTTATCGGGCACGGCTCCACCCGGCGATAATTCAAAAACGCGCCGCTTCCCTGCCTACTTCTGCTCGGGCGTTCTCGATGCCGGCGGATTAAGCCGCTCTTAGTCGAGTGACACGGAGTTCCCGCAACTTCTTTGTGTTAATAGCAAGGGCATTTTTTCGCCAGTGTGCCGCCGAGTGCTCGCGTGCAACACTGTCCCCTCCATTATAAAGCGGGAGAGGGTTAAAATCGCCCAACCCGCTAGGTCCGAATTCAAGGCTCGCACGAAGGAGGTTCGGGTAAAATTTCAGCCGGAGAGCAAAAAGAAACGGAAGAAAAAGTGTCTCCCGTATGCGGCTCACGCGCGCGAATCCGAAGTTATATTGCCGATCGGGCTCCGGCAGCGGCGAGGGAGCACGGAGGAATCGGTTCTGAGAAACTCACGGAGCGGAGGCCTTGTTGGCATAAATTATCGAAAAGTACAGCCCTCGAAAATCCAGTGTTCCGTGTGCGCGCGTACTCGACTCGAAATTGCCCCTCTAAAACATGAGAATTATTGCCTCTGCCCTCGCTGCGTCTCCATTGTCGGATTCGAGCCGGTGTTTCGCCCCTCCCTCTCGTCCTCGCCCGTTCTCCGTCCTCTTGCTTTTCGCCGTTTTCGCGCGTGCTCCCACACGCGTTCGCTTTTTGCAAGAACGTCCCGGCTCCGCCGGCAGTTGGCGTAATTTCATTTCACGACACTTTGCCGAACAAACGAAAGGGAACGAGGCATCCTCGCGTCGCGCCGCGCCCGCCCAGCCTCGGGCCTCTTGTGCTCGACGAGCTGAAAGGAAACGAGAGGAGGTTGTAAAAGATCGACGAGGTGGAGGTGTAAGAGTTTCACGGGATGGACGGGAGATTCTTTCGAGAGTTGTTTCAGTGTTTCAGGCAATATTTACTTTGGACCAGTGGTGAGCAAGCTTTGGCTCGCAGTGGGCCAACAGTTAAAATCTACTACTTTACGCGGGCCGCAATATTAAATACTCAAATATAGTAATCGAATAATTTAATTTAAGACGCAAATTAGCCATTTCTTATTTGATTTATAGCAAAATTGTCTTCTATTTTTTTAACATATGCATACTAATATACAATACATCTTATAGTGTAAAAGGGTATACGTTTACATATTTTTTTAATTAAATCGAGTTAACTAATTATTGAAATTTAATTAATGAAATAATATCCTTGATTTTGTTCGTGGTGTCAATATTAGGGGTGATATTCTAAAGTTTCGAAATCCTCGGATATGCATGTTGCTGTATATGTTACTAAGAAACAGTAAATCAAACTGAGAAAAACCGTTTCATTGTAAATCAATAAATAGAATTATAAATAACAAATTCAATATTTAAGTATTTAATATTGCGGCTCGCATACAATATTAGATTTTAACTTTTGGCCAAACGTTGTTAAAATATCACGCGTGGCCCGCGTGTCACATGTTTTCGCGGGCCGCAGGTCTGTGGCAGCCGTGCCAATCTGGCCCGCGGGCCGCAGTTTGCTCATCACTGCTTTGGACGGTTAATTTGATTGGACAAATCGTGGCACGTGGGGTGTTCGAGAAGTTCGATACAAGACCCGCGGTTTATATTTGTTAAATGGTAATTCATCTCAGGCGATGTATTCAAATATATTTATAATATATTTATCCTTTGAATAGCCGTGTCCAGAGGGTGGGTCTGCGGTTACTTTTTGTTTAATAGGAGGGAGGGGGGGTTCACGTGTATTACGAGAATTTATAATAGAAGATTAATAAAAAAACAAAATTATTCGGTGCATTCGAAATATTGGCAAATCGAAAACCGTTAGCTTTAATTCGACATTGTCCTTTAACGCGTTAAGGGGTTATGCCTACCTGCGACGTCGAAAAGACAGTGTATCTTTGGGACTTTTTCTGGAAAAAACTAGAAGACTTTTTTAAGAAATATTTCTATATTCGAAAGTATATATTTTAAAGTAATTGTAGCAATTGTTTCAATCCGAAATATAAATCGAGGGTTCAGAAGCCAATCAGAGATAAATAAGGTTTTTACAAATTACTTGGAAAAAAATTACAATGTTAGTACCGTCATCTATTGCTTACGTATGGAAATAGTGTCTTAATTGATTTATCACCTGCAAGTTTTAACAATAAAGAGGTTTTGGGACCACGAAATTCATGTTCAGGGAAAGTTAGACTTACACTGATTGGATTCTGAGCCCTCCAAAGAAGCAAAAGAAATATCACCGATTTCTCGACGGCCTTTTTTTAGGCGTTCTGCGGTAAACACTCTAGCTTTAATCTGGTTCATCATAAATCAAAAATTCATGAAAATTGGTTAATACGTTAAATTACCTAGTGCCCTAGGGTTCATTATTACGGAAAATTAATTACAACAAAGTGGCGACTGTTCAAAGCTGAAATATCGATTTTCGCAAAAAGATCTGTCGTCTTCCTTCTGCAAAATAAAAACTACTCAACGAAAACCCAAAAAACCATGACCAGGCACTAGATAAGTTAACACATTAACCCAATTTTCACGAATTGTTTATTTCCGACGAACGAGATCAAAGCTAAGGTGGTCATCGCAAAACGCCGCAGAGTACCCGCTAATAATTTTGTTGTTTACGTATATTTCGCATTGAATAAATTACTACAACTACTTTGAAATATATACTTTTGAATGTAGAAATGGTCCCCCAGTTTTTCCCAGAAAAAATACCAAAGACACACTGCTTTTGTCGACCTCACAGGTACACATAACCCCTTAAATCCACGCGATAATTTCAGAATAGGTTTCGATTCGATTGTTTGTTCTTCAAACAACATGCCGCGACGAAAAATGTATACCTGTGCACGCTTTGAAGGTGCGAAACACGCCGTACGGGGGCATCTGTCTGCGTTTCACGAGTGTGGTTTCCAGTTTCTCTCTTCCCTCTTCGCACGTAGTGCCCGGACAGTGCGCTGTCCATCTATACCCGTGACCCGTTCGCATGATTGCGGTACAGTGACCTTTGAACTTTGCATCCGCCCAGACACGGCTACATCCGAATATTATCCCGTCATTAGGACGGATGCGAGTCCTGCTGGATCACCGCAGATTAAATTAATCCAGTCTGCCTGTCGGCCCGCCGACTGTTATTCAGCTTTGGACCTGACATTCGCACGCCGTAAACATCGTGCCCCTGGATATCAAGCTTTCTTACTCAAGTGGTACATTTACGATCCGTTTTGGAAAATAGTTTCCCGCGAAACGAACATTTCTGTCGATATTTTCCTCGCGGCAGGCATCATTTGGAATTGTCTCAGTCTGATTGTCGTAATGCAAATAATACAATTGTATGTAATACCTATTCTGTTGGATATTTAAATTTAAATATTGGATGTCCAGGAAAGGCTTCCGGTTCTTGGCGATGCGACGGGATGTGTAGGCCCGTGAAACGGGGGGAATGCGACGCTTTGTTTTTCGTTCTATTCAGAAGTAACCTGGCGGACACTATATTCAATTTTCATGCGTTGTGAGGCGTCTCATAAAGTTGTATATACAATTAATATAGTTGTGTGCTTCTCCGTAAATATTGTCATTATTACCATAAGGCTTCGTTAAGTGTAGATCTGAAAATATTAGTAAAGTAGTCTCACTAATAAGGATTAAATAGATATTTTTGGACCTCACCCATTCCAAGATATTCATAAAGCGAGTATTATTTATAGGATAAGTAAATAGAAAAAGAAGCAGATTAGAAATCCAAGCCATCAAGAGTGAAAAGCAGGAAAATGTGTGGAAGCTGGTGAAATTCGGATACGTATCTCCGGATGCATCGTCGTGACTGAAAGGCCTGCGGAAGATGTTATCAAACCGTTGGACTGGTCACGAGCGGGTTTTTGCACGTAACGAGAGGGAATTTCGTAGGCTCTCGCGGAAGAAGCGAGCGTGTGCAACACTTTGCGCGGGTCATTAACACCTCGGTCAGGGCTTTAAACGAATCTGATTGGAGGGTCGTGCGAGCTCGTAAAAAGCAGGACGGCGTTCATGCGGCGAAGAATGGGCTTCCAAGATCGGCGGTGGATAAATCTTTGGAACAAGTAAATTACGCGAAGAAGGCGAGTTACGTAAGGGGAAGTGAGAGAAACCGGGGGCAGAGATCGCGTTTCGATACGTCGTGACATTTAACGACGCGGGTCTATAATTTTCGTTAATTGCTCGTCGCGTTTGATTCGTTGTTTCTGGTTAGTCAGAGATTTTCGGCCACTGTGTGGGTTTTCTTGACGATTAGGTAAGGAATTAATAGTCCACTTGATGGGTTGCTATTTTCTAAAAGAGATTTGTGTTTATCTTCCATGGAACATCATTTACCTGTTATATCGCGGTTTAATTAATTTTATATCACATTTAACACTAGAAGTACCTAAGTATAGATTTTGGTACCATTTAGATACGGTTAGACAGATTAAGGGGGTATTCTACTGCGACACGCGATTTTTTCAACTGTTTGTAGTAATGTTTTTTTTTAAGGTCTCAGAGAAAGATTTTTATATTGAACTTTTTACTGTGCTTTTAGTGCATCCTGAACTCTAGTTAAACATTTTTTTGCATTTAAAGTATGCTATAAAGATGACGTTACAGCGCACAGAAAAAAATGCCTCGGTCGGTAAACATGATTCAGTTAGTTCTGATCATCGCGACTAAAAAAGCCAAACAGATTCTGGAATTATATGGCTCTGGCTATCGCAGGTAGCAGAATCGGGTTGAAATAGTAAAATTTCTCGAAATGGCAGCAATTTGAAATCGGTTTTTCGGTTTTCCTATTTTGTTCGTACTTTTTGGCCTGTAAATTTAAAACAGAAAAACATTTTGACCTAATTCTGCCAGGGACGATAGCGACAAATTCGCTGAAGATGTGTGCACAAGATGGTCTCGATCGATTCGCTAGAATTTGAGGTATCGCGGTTACCATGCTCTAAAATACGGTTTTGAGAAAAACGCGTTTAAAGTTTTGCTAACAGTTCTCGGTGAGGAAATTTCTACTTCCAACTAATCTGCCACGCCTGATCCATAGAGAATACCTTCTTCTTGTTCAAAAAACTCTTGTTGGGTAGAAATGATTAGGCAAGTAACTGCCAACGAGCAAGTGCCAAAAATAGAGAAATAGGCCTGTCCTAGTCCAAACAGTCCCGAAACAAACTTGCTACGCCCCGACCTCTGTAACTCTGTTATCTTTATGAAATCAGACAAATCCTTTTGCAGACATATTTTTTACAACATATAATTTTAGAAAATGTAAAAAAAACCGCTTCTTTTTATATTCGTTACACTAGAATACATACCCCCTTAAGAACACGAAAGTCGTTGAATGAACATTTAATAGAGACATACAATTGTCATTCTGTCATATTACAAGTCATCTTAAACTGATACACAGCGATACCTATATATTAATTACTTCAAATGTTAAAATTAGCTAAGAGTGTTAGAAAAGCGAATTTAATTTATTTCTATATTTATTTCTGTATTCAGCCTCGAAATAAATATGCAGAAGATGTTTCATCGTGTCTTCGTTCAACTCTATTCTCTGTTTTCGTTCAAGCGGTTTTATAGATCAATTCGTAACGCGACCTATACAATTGAATGATTAAAATTCGAGGAGAATCGATCTTCGGTATAATGAGATTTACTACCCTCAAGACTGTCGCGCCTTTCTTAGAATTTCTGCGCTCGGCGGATTATTCCGAGAAGATGTCAGCCTTGACAAGGCCGCTAAAAACTAACTCCAGCTTCTTTCGTAAATTCTTTCCGCCGCCGAGACTGGCATGGGGTGACTCTGGATTGATTCCCCCCGGCGTGCACGTATCTCCATAGCTGTGAGAATATGTGCACGAAGGATGACGGGAAGGGAATCCTGGCCCCCGTGGTTCTTGCCAATCCTTTTCTCGCGAATAATTCCCGGCTACAAAGGGACTATTTGAAAAGCGTCGAATGCCCGCCGAGTCGAAAGGAACGCGAAGGAAGCTCGCTTCCTCGCAGTATACGTAGTGCGCGATACTAATTTATGCCAGAGCCACAGAGTGCTAGTTAAATCAATCCCGCTTCCTACTATTATCGTTCCTGTTCGATTCGATTTAGGGCCACTATCATTCCGCCTAATCGTTCGATTATTTTAATCTCCCGGGTGTGGCACTTCCTATGCAAGCAGTTACACGCCTCTATCGACGAATAACAGTAGTACTGGTTTTGGAATCGAACCCGGAGAAACGTAAATACACAAGTTGCTGTTGGATAAAGGAGGTACTCTGGCAATTCGATTGCCTATTTTCTCCTTTGCAATCACTTAATTCCTCTAACTCTACCTGCTCTTCAATTCACACACTTTCATCGTCCAGCGACCTCGATGAAAAGAAACGACGGACGACTCGGAAACTCCACAAATTCATTAAACTACCTTCGCAGACGCACAGTGGGTCGAAACTGCAAACTACTGGACATAGCTAAGAAAAAATTAATTCTTCTATTATTATTATGCTGCAAATATGTACGTAGTCTGATTTTATGAACTTATTCCATATTTTTCTCACAATCAGCCAAACGTTTTCTTAAACTCTCGAAAGTGTTCTACAATGTTTTGTATATTTACGTTTTCTGAAAGTAGTTAGCGGCTCCACTTTTATTCGAATGGTTTTAGATACTTTTCTTCTTATAATGAAAATGATAAACATTTACATGGTCACTGTTTTGCTACCAAATTATCATTTTTATATTGATTTCAAATTTTTCTAAACAACAAAAATTGTTTGCGTTTGTTTGTAATTTCCAGCATATCTCATAAATCTAGATAGATTCAAGTTCGCAAAATTTAATTATTTACATGCGCCCCATCCGTCCCTTTGAGAAATCGATGCTTTCCTTGCAACAAAAGTAGGTGCGAAATAGGTAAAATGACCAGGGGGCCTACCAGATATAACCATAACGAAACTTTCGTAATGGATAACGTATATCGATGGCCAAAAGCAATTAGATCGTTTATGATAGTTATTTGTAGCCAAAGTTATTTCAATTAATCTATTAATTCTTATACTTACTGCAACTTTTTTTCCTTTCAGTTGTCAGGTTTATGACTGCTTTTGAGCAATAATATTTAACGCTATATCGTCATACATTTTTACATCACGTTACTTTCTCGTTAGTAACTCGAAAAGATTTTGGTAAAAATAAATAAAATAAATAAAAAAATGAATTTGTTTACCTCAAATTTAGATGAGTATCGTGAAGTAATGTCACCTATAACCTTGAATTGGAATCAATAAATTATGATATCTGTAAAATACAGCTATGAAGCATTGCCTACTTTATTGTCAATCTGGCCCACAGTGAGACGTCTCTCAGTTCCCCGTCCAAATCGAAGCAACAATTTTTCCAATCAATTCCAAGCAGCAGTTTTTCACATTCCTCTCGCATGGGAATCGTTCGGTTCGTCACGGTGTAATGGCCAGCAGCCCGCTAGCCCAAGATCACATAATCTCCGTTGCGGTGCACACGGCGCCGTGCCTAATGTAGAGATATTCGTCATTTTCCCACCTGGCGTTTTCTCCAGGCTTCTTCCCACAGGCGGTGCCCGTCTCTACCCACACGCGAAGCAAGGGGACACGCGTGGCCCGGAGGTTGCACTCCTCCTCTGCTCGCCTGTGTTCTCCTAGCCGCGTGTCGCCGGAGATAGATGAGGGACTCTGTCTTCGGGACGGAACCAGTTACGGCTTGACGAGCTGTGTGTTTCGCGTAATGCCTCGCGATCTTATCGTCCTATTAATAGTAAAGCGCGAACGGCGTTGCACGTCTCGCCCTCGCGAGATGGGAATGCCTCCTGGTGGTGGACGTTGCCCCGCTTCCACGGTCTAGCACGCGCCTAAAATTACATCCTCGAAACCTTCTGCGTGCCTTCCTTTTTCGTTCGCGGACCTTGACTCGTGGTGGTTCGCGTGGCCAGTAGTTGGGCTGCGCAGAGGTGGTGGCTTTTATGGACAGGGTCGTTTAGTTTGGTTAATCTCGGCTTTTACATTCAGGTGATTTATTGTAAATAGGTACATATTATTTAGTTTTAGACTCAGCGTGTGATAGGTGGGACTAAATTATCTGCAAAATGGTTTGTGTTGATTAGAATTTTATTTAAACGAGAAGGAGAATATATTTTGACCGAGTCCGCCGTTTGGAAATTCTGGATCAGAATTTGTATAGTTAGCGAATCGTTGATGATTACGGTGAGACTTGTCTTACTTTGCCAGCTCGCTTCGAGCCAATAAATCTTTGCGTGGTTCGAAACTTCTGAGTCAGTTACTGCACGAGATTACTGGAGTTATTGCAGCAGAGTTCAGTCTTCCGAAGTTCATCCTATATGTATACTTATAGGATAGACCGGGGCGAATCGGATCGAAATAAGCATTTAGTTGAAATTTGTTATGTTACCATGGAAAATAAATAATTTAGGTCGTGCATACACTCCTCACACCCTCTCTATGCACCTCTTTCAATTGCGTTTTTATCGTTTTACAATACCGTTTAGTGTTGACACGCATTTCAAGTTTGCCTTACGCGGTCGAACGTAATAATTTTGGTGCAGATCTAAAATGCATAGCTTACAATTTCTTATTTAAAAATATAAGGTAAGCTTTAACACCCAAATGTGTTTAATATTATTAGTTTGTATAGTGTCCAGAAATAATGTTGATATAATTTTTACTATTATATCATCATTTGTTTGCGTATTTTATTCACTTTAAAATTATTGTTGTATGGGGTGAATCGGATCACTCTTTTTTTGTTTATTTAATTAGTTGTATGACTTTAAATGCGAGAATAATTTATACATGTAGGTAAAGATGGTTCGCACATACATAAAAGAGAGTGGCATTGCATTTAATGTAACGAGAAATTCCGTCATCCACCTGTGGAGGATTGGATACAGTGCAATACCTGTGAAAAGTGGTGGCACGAAAAATGTGCAACTATAAGTGGTGTTCAAGGACAATATACTTGCCACCCATCTACCACGTAGAGTCTTTGATATTATTATTATTAAGTTATATTTTATAAAGTTATAACCAAAGATTATTCTTAGAGATATTCCGATAAAGTTCGCCCGAGCCTGGGGGCGAATCGGATATTTTCCACTTTTTCGTTTTTTGTCCACAAAAGAGGAATTTTTTAATTTGTTTATATTTTTCTATTATGAATGCTCATGTTAAATGTATACTTGTTACGAATTTATAATAAAATATTGCGTTTCTAAATTGTAACTATATTTTTTTACACAGGGTCTCTACCCTATGTATATTATACCTTGTTTAACTAGGTGAAATGTTTCAATGCTTGTTCGGAATAACTCCACGAGCACCTGAAAGTTAAGAATAAAAAAAAGTACAGGCACCTCGAACGTAGTTTAGATGCGCAATGTTCGTAACTATATGAACTTGTTTCCTTTTTTAAATACCAGTGTAATCTGCAATTCTTCTTCCATATAATTTTAAGATACAGTTTCGAGATACCGCGCAAGATATATATCGCAACGGTTTTTCCAGCAAGCCCTCCGGAAGATCGATTTGCATTCGCATTAGCGTCCAGTTGCGGCACGGCTGCGTGAAAATTGGACTGCATTAGCCCGTTTAAGCAGCATTGAATAACGCTCGAACGAACCGTGGCCGACTCGCTAGCGTAAATCAAGCCTAATTAAGCAAAACGCAGTAACATACGAGCTGTGCTCGCTCTCCGCGTCGACCGCCTTTATAAGCTAGCACACGTCGAACAGTTTTTAAGTAGAATCTCCCCGTGCTAGTCGGCCGTGAACTTCTTCCCACAAGCCGAAGCTCCTTATCGATATCGTGTTTCTGCACCAATCATCCAATGACAAACATAATAGAAACAGCTATTCGTGTCTTATTTTCATTCTCATAAAACACTGTGCATTTGATTATTATCGAATTATTATTATGTCAAGCGTGTTGATATTTCAGTGTCTTTTAAGTTACTTGCGAATTTCGATAACGAGGACATTTTTCATTGATATTGTTATAATTTATCGATTATCTTCATTTTGTGCCCTGTGCAAGGAAAAAGAAATCTATCGAAATTTATTTTTCCGATTAATTTACATGTATTTTTTTATGCTCCGCCATCCGCGGTTCTCAGACATCAGTTCACAGTGTTGTAAAAGTTAAGGAGGCTTCCTCAGCCCCAGAAGCCTGTGTTACACAGCACGCGAGAGTAATCCTGCAATCGTAAACGACCCCGAAAATTATTTTTACCCGGAAGTGGTCCACTCGGGGCCAGGGTCCTCCTCAGCCACGTTAATCACGCGCAGCTTCGTCCGGGAAAGATTCTTCCCAGTTTTTTGCTTTGAAGACGTTGCCAGGGCGCACGATCCCGCGAGTTCCTACTTTTTTTACACGTCGCGCAACAGGAATTAACCCGTACCTCTGCAAACGAAGCACAAAAAGGGGCCCGAACGAAACACTTTAATGACACAGGGTCCGAGCAGAATTGCAAACAGCTTCGAAACGGATGAACCGCATAAAACGTATGATCAGTGGTTATTAGCGAGAGCCACGAAATGCTTGTTTGACGATCTCTTGCGATTTTTTACTCTCGATTTCTCGATTTTTTTCCCCCCTCCACCCTTTCACGTATTTTTCTCCCGAAACATTTTCTCCCAGCTGAAAGATGACTGACAATTACGCGCTGCTCGTGACTGAAGTTCGAGGTCGACGGAGAGGGGTGGAAATTTAATTGCTCCACGCACAAAAAGCCTCTACTTCGGTTCGTTACTGGGGATCGAACGAACGAAGTTTCGGGGCTGCAAATATTGCTGCTCCGAGCACACAGTGCCAGCCCCAGGCACCGCGTGTTTGAAGAATAATTCGAAGAGGCGAGCTGCATCGAGATTATTGACTCTTGAGCGCTCTCCGCGAGCAAATAATCGTCAGCCAGCGGGGAGGAAGAGAGATTTGTTGATACAAACGGGCGGCACGATGTCTGCCAGAGCTCGGTCTTTAAATTGAACGATTTCCGGTTGCATCGGGATACTTGCGAGGGCGCGCGAGACGATTTGAACCTTTTTTGTTTTTGATGCGAAATTTTTGTCAGGCCCTTTCTATGGTAGAACGTTTGCTTATGCGCGAAATGGAAACAAGTAGGTCGGCAAGTGAAATTGGCTGTACAGTGACTGCGCAATGATACGATAATAAAGTAGAAAAGAAATGTCACACGAGAATAAATTACAATGGAATTTTCAAGTTCTGTCCGATAATATCATCCCATGTTTCACCATTATATGGCTGCCTCTTTTTACCATTGTATTTCTAAATATTTGCTCTTCTAAATTGCATTAGTAACGATGGAAATTATATTGTCCAGCACATATTAATAAATGCATTATTTTCTTTTAATGCAAAAACGGACAGAACTTTCCGGTAGACCTATTTAAATACAAAATTGAGAATTTGATTCTTCGAAATAATAGGTCTACCGGAAAGTTCTGTTCGTTTTTGAATTCAGAGAAAATAATATTGGGTTGGCAAGAAAGTAATTTCGGTTTGCACAAATGGATAGCGTTATGTTTGTTTCGTTATTCGTCTGTCAATGTTATAATTTTCTTCTTTTGAGATTTGGTAGTTGACACATTTAGGTTACTATAGAAACAAATTCCGTGTAATTTTGTTTACAACTGTTAGTTTACGGTCAATTTTCACATGGAGTGCAAAAATGAACATTTTCGATATTTTCCTTTTTTATTTTCATAAAGGCAGGAAAGCGGCTGAGGCTCACAAAGAGATATGTGCAGTTTATGGTGTTGATTGCTTAACAGAACGCACGTGTCAGAATTGGTTTAAAAAATTTCGTTCTGGAGATTTTTCACTTAAAGGCGACCAACATTCTGGTCGACCTTCTTAAATTGATAATGACAAAATGCAAGTTATAACTAAATCGAATCGTCATATAACTGTGCGGGACATTGCTAAAAGGTTAAATGTATCGCACACAAGAATCGAAATTGTATAGAAGAAATTGAGTTTTATTTCACACTTAAAAACCGAAATTACTTTCTTGCCAACCCCATACATTAATTAAAATTTGCTGAACAATATAATTTCCGTCGTTACTAATATAATTAAGAAGAGCACATATTTATGAATAGCCATATAATGATGAAACTTGAGATGACATTATCGGACAGAACATTCCGGTAGACCTAATATTTTCCCCTGGAATTTAACACTAGAACTACCGATACATTTTGGTATTATTCAGATATCATACGTTAGACAGATTATGAACTGGAGAGTCGTTGAGTGGACATTAAATAGAGATATATAATTGTCATTCTGTCTTATTAAAACTCATCATAAATTGCTACAACGATACCTATATGTTAATAATTCCAAAGCAAGAAATCTGAAACAAGTCATTTTGACCCCCCTAACGGGTTGCAAACTGTGCGTGTCTTTCTCGATCGTTAATTTTACCCGCACCAGCGAAATATCACTTTACTACATTTAAACTGATACGAACTGATACCCACGAGCGCTAAATACTTTCGAACATACGAAATAGCTTCCCGCAATTTGTTAGCCGACTATTAGCGAGCCGAGAAAAAACTAGCTTGCCCATTTGCACCATTTAAATTTCATCCTCCTTCGCGCATAATGTATTGTATATACACGTTCTTCCTTCGGAATCTCTCGCAATATCAACCTACAATCTCCTACACGCAAAACAAACGTCAGAACCGAATTCCACACGCGGCTTCGTTAAAACGGTGTACACGAACGGTATACACACCAATATCTCGAAGGCCAATTACGAGGCTGTCCATTTTTCGCGGATAATTTCATCCTTCGATTGATCGATAGGTTAAGCACGGCCGCGGAGCATACTTCTCGCGGTACCAGTCGGAGTCATTAAATGATAAACGCCTCGGCTCCCGCTGCGCCCCTGGCTTCCAAACGAGTCCACGGACGAGCCGATGATCGATGCACTTCGCCACGGTGCAAAAGTCAATACCAGGCCACCTTTCTTTTTTTCTTCTTTACCCCCTTCTCTCCCTCTCTCTCCTTTCCGCACAGCAGAAACCGTTCTGTCCCGTGGTAGCGGGACTTCCAACGTTTCTCTCTCTCCCCCTCTCTCTCTCTCTTCACGCCTAAGCACACGGTGAGAGTACCGAGCGTTAATAGTCGCGAATCGATGGCCGATCTTGTATCTCGCGCTGGTGCCACTAAATAGCCGAGGATAGTTATCCCTCGAGCCACTGCTGCTCCGTTGCCTTTCGTGGTAGCCTTAAATTAAACCGCGGCTTATTCGCCAGTTTATCGAGCCACGCTAATTTAACGTTGTCACACAAATGAAGGCTTATATAGAGGTGCGCCGCGGCGGTTGCACCTTCCGGGCTACGAACGCCACGGAGACAAGCTAGCCGTGGACCATTAGCCGTGCATAAATTGATTCCACGCTCTATGATCCCCGTGTTCGTGCGCTGCTTCCTTCTTTGTACCCTGATTATTGGCCACTTATCGCGGCTATTAATTATTCTATGGAACTCTAACTGCATCTGCCGTCTCGGACACGCTCCAAGGTCTTGCCGCGTGCCCACCCCCTTCGGTCTGCCCGGTGGTGTGGCATTGAATCGTAATCAGTTCATGGATGAGGAGTATCGATCGGGGAGATTAGAGGGGAAGATGTTCGATTCAACGGCCTTTCTGCAGATATCGTTGCTGATGTTTCAACTGGATTGTACTTTTTTGTTGTTCTTCGAGTCAAAATACTTGAAGTTGTAGCAGATACGCGTCAGATACTCTTGATGAAAATATCTTTCAACCGTTTTTCCGTGTTGCCCCCCAGAATAGTCCTTCAAAACATTGAAATAATTAATTGAATGCTCATGAAATCGTTTTATTTCGAATGTCTTCTAATTATATCAATTTACATCAATAAATTATATTAATAAATATATCGATAAATATCAGTTATCAACAAATATGTCAATATACAGGGTGGTCCACTGCAACTTGCACACCTCCAGAATTTCCAAAGTATGCGTTGTACGAAAAAGTTTTGTATAGAAAAGTTGCACGGTTTGAAAGGGTACATTATGTAGTGTATTTATTTTTTGTATAGGTAGAAGCGTTTCTGAGATTAGAAAATCAACTTTGTTTTTTTAAATGGAATAGTATATTTTTTCTACCAAAATATGGAAGAATGTCGAATTCTGAGTAAAAAAGTATTGACCTTCATTAGCCACAAACACCGAGCATAACTTTAATACCGAATTACGTGTTAGTTCGCGTTTTTACGCGATAAATTAGAGTAATTACGCGTTTTCGTGTTAATAAACATTGTTACTTAAACATCTCGCTGTCCTGCGGAAATCTGTGATAAGGTTGAATTTCTAACTTGATATTACCCGAAGTCAGTTTTCAAGAAATAATGTGAAATTACTCGTTAGTTAGTAGGTTTAGGGCTAATAAAGGCCAATACGTTTTTATTCCGAATCCGACATTCTTCCATATTTTGGTAGAAAAAATATAAGTACTATTCCATTTAAAAAAACAAAGTCGACCTTCGAATCTCCGAAACGCTTCTACTTATACAAAAAATAAATACACTACATAATGCAGCTTTCCAAACTATGCAACTTTTGTATAGAAAACTCTTTTGTACAACGCATAATTTGGAAGTTATGGAGGTGTGCAAGTTGCGTGGACCACCCTGTATATGATTGCATCAATAAATATGTCAGACAAAACTTGTAAACCTAGGTAGGACACGTGTTTCAATCTTAATTTTCTCGGAAAGGAAGTCTCACATGAGAAAACTTTATTCCACCTTTCCGATTCAGTTTAATGCCAGGAACCACCCCACTGCCAGTTGTGCCGCGGTTTCGGGAACACCCTGTGTACGGCACTCAACTCGCGAATTGACTGTTGATCAAAAGCACGATGACCGTTGCGCTCTACGTCAAATTAATGCCGTGAGGGCTAGTTACGAATGTGATATGAGATGATGGAAATTGATGTAAGATGATGTCACGTAATAAATAATCGTATATTTATATGTTACTGGACAATATGGTAGTTGAATGTGACTACTCAAAGGTGGCGGGAAGACAGTGTAAAGACGTGTAAAGTAATGATATGAAGTCGTGAAAAGACTGATGGAGAATATGAATGATGTAGACTCCTTAAAAGACTAGTAAAGAATGTTCCGAGGCTTCGTTAGGATCGCCCTTACGAAGACTCGCCAAAACTTGGAGATGGGCGTGTTGCTGGTGGTATTATGCGGATTGGCTAATTCATATAGCTTGTTGATGCAGAGAGGTGATGGAAGGGCTATTCCAAAATATGGAAGAAGTGGAAATTGACCGCCCTTGCCTACCGGTCACCCTCAGGTAGCGATCAGGTCACCCTGGGGGTGACTCTCGCGAAGTCCACACGTGCAGTTAACGGTTCACAGGTAGTCAAGTCATAAAGCGCTCTGAGTTTAGGAAAACATACTAATTCTGGAAAAGGATGTGCGCAAATTTATATGGATATAGCTTGCAGCTGTAGATGGTAGTAATTGCATACTACAAGTAAATAATTGCATTTTAAGGAACTCGATGTCTTTATGATACTACTGTTGCGCCGCAACACCCTGTGTTTTCGAAGCGATGTACTTTAAGGCCGCGCGAAACAAGAAAAATCTACTGCTTCAATGTTCACAACCCAAATACCCAAATACCCCCTTAACCCCTTCGCACCGGCGGACGAGATATCTCGCCGCGTGATTTCGTTCATGATATGCTGTGGACGAGATATCTCGCAACGCAATGTCTTTCATGCGATGCTATGTACGAAATATCTCGCGACACAAAATCGTTCATGCGACGCTGTGTACGGAATATCTCGCGAAGCAACACCGTTCGCGTGCAGCTTTGGACGAGATACCTCGCGCTTGCCTACCCGTTTTTCAATGTTTACAACTGAATGCCACATTCATAGTGACCTACGAATTCATTTTGATCCAAATCGTTGGACGAGATATCTCGCGTTGTAATAGAAAGGCTTGCGAGATATTCCGTACACAGCGTCGCATGAACGATTTTGTGTCGCGAGATATTTCGTACATAGCATCGCATGAAAGACATTGCGTTGCGAGATATCTCGTCCATAGCATATCATGAACGAAATCACGCGGCGAGATATCTCGTCCGCCGGTGCGAAGGGGTTAATCTACATTATTTCGAAAAATATTTCATTACTGCAAGACTTTCCCCACCAATGCTCCCACCCAAGAAATTCGCGATCCTAGCCCAAGAATAAATTCTCGCACTCCTCGAAGCGTGTGCCGACACCAAAGATCTCGAACGCAACCCTGCGACAGAATCCCGGCTCGACACCGGAGATTGAATCACCCCACGCGACAAATAGCTCGCATTCTACCACGCGTCAACATTCCCACGCATGTCCATATCTCACCCTAACCCACATAGCGCAACCGACTTCGCACGTTTTCACGTCGTGCACCGCCCGAAGAGCTATCCAAGAAACGAGGCTTCTTACTCGCGACGACACATTCCGCGACAATGTGCGCGTTCCGGGAGGAATCCTGCCACATCGTGCTGAAAACGTGTACAGCCGCTTATGACTTTTATGGCGGGTGAACCACGGTGCAACGGGAGTGCAACGGTGGATTAATGCGATAGAAGCGCGAGCGGACAAGGCAGAAATTACATGTTACAGGTAATTGGCAATTTCTGTAACGCGATCCAGCTACCACCTGTCCGCGAGAGGTTCGGCGTCGCGTTCTGTCGCTTCGAGCCGCGAAACACGGCGGAAAAAGAAGCCTGCGCGGATCGGTATTCCCTCGACACACGTAATAATGCTAACGCGTCTTGACGTCCCGGTAAATTTATGTAGGCATGCAGAGTGAACGGCTGCAAGACCTCGTGTACCTAAGAGCCCGTGGATATAACCGGGAGAGTGTTTCTTGTTCGCCGGTGAAAGGCACGCAAGAATGTCCTCTATCTTCCTCTGCGGCAGTGGTCGAGGCGTGTCTTGCGAAATCAATGTTGCAGCCGAAACGTTCCTGACGAGAGCGCACTTTTCGACGGACGTGGAAAGTGCCGGGTCGTTGGAGAGTAACGAAGGGGTGTTCCCCGAGAACGATTTGTGTGCCAGCGGTGTTTTAGGTTTATTTAGGTTCTCGTTGAGTCGGAGGGGAAAATTTGTGGAGCATCTTCTGCTATCGTTTTTCTTCGTTCTTCCGTTTCACTTGTTTCGTATCGTGATTTACGATCTAACATATTCCTCTGCATTATTTATTTACCCCTTTTTTTGTATTGCCCGCCTGTAAACGGCGAAATGATTTATTCGATCCTCTGGAAGCAAGAGTCGGACAAGAAACTTGTGTTTCCGAATGAAGATCGAAGCTGAATTCTGATCACGCCAACGGCGAGCAATAATAGGAGAAGTAAATGGGAGGGTTGAAATTGGGAGACCGGCGGAATTGGATGCGCAACAATTCGAGGAATCGAGCTTCCTGATAACTTCAATTTAAATCCCACCATCCAATTATACCGAATTAACAAGCATCTCTCCAACCAGAAATCTTCCTCGAATTCTATTAGGTTGTCCCAAAAGTTTCTTCCGCTGTTTGACGGCTCGGTTTCAATGGCAACGTTTAGTCAAACACACTGACCAATCCATTTTCCGTCGATGTTAGGGCGCTCAGTTGTTTTCTGGCTTTCCAATAGTGTAATGTCGTTTGAATTGATAGTCTCAGTGCCGTTCTGCCTGCATCGAAACATGGAAAAGCAGGGAAGGCGTTTGGATCTGATTTGGAATATTCTAGCCTCCCCCCCTTGCTCTTCAAATCTTGCCTTTCCGATTATTACTTGTTTATTTCTTTAAAAAGTTCTATTCCTTGTACAAAATTGAACTCTGTAAATGAGATAAATATCATGTTGATAAATATTTTGCGGCAACATAAAAAAAATGTTAAAACACGATATCATGACGCATCCGAACGGATCAAGGAGAACGATGAAAAAGTACGTATCGTGCATCATTTAAAAATATTGTACTCTTCGTGAAACTGTTTGCAGTTAATGTCTAGTAAGAAGGCGGAAGAAACTTTTGGGGTCATCCTAATATTATCAACTTCGAACGTCCACGAACGTCGCGCTAAGAAATCTTTAATATCGAGCCACGAAAAAGCGGCGGCGCAACAATTTATTCGGTCCAGTCTGCTTCGGTCGATAAATAAGCGGCCCGAACGAAGCGAACGGCCACCATTCTTTCCGGCCATCTAAGGCAGGCCGACGATTTTTCACAACGTTCGCCGATTTATGTACGGCTGTTGGTACTCGCGTAATCGTCGTGCAATTGGCGTACCACGGGGAGGACACGGCGCTGCACATCGCGATGCACAGGCTTAATGCACCGATATAAATGCGTGTCCGGTATCTGGTTCTCCTCTTGGTCTCTCTTTCTCTCTGTTCGCCCGCTCCGTCCCGACCATCCCGTAATTTAACGTTCCTGCTCGTTCCGTCGATATCGTCGGTTCCAGGAAACTCACGGCGCGGCCTTAATGAACGGCTTTTGCTCCATTTCCGGCTAAGGCGTTTGCCGCGCTGTCCCTGCTGGAGGGGCAGCAAAAAATCGGCCCTGACATCGGGCCCCGAGGTAGAAAATAACCTGGGCCTTTCCATGTCGATAGTGCCAACGAACGTCCAACTTCGACTAATTTTTCGGCTGTTCTGTTTGTAATTGTTCTCCGTTTCTTCACCCTGCTTCCGTATGCCAGATATAAAGTGTATCTAGCGCGAAGATTTTGTTCAGCAAAGGCTAAGTACTTCCCGTGGAAAGGTAACAGACCCGGCGATTCTCGTAAAAAGGCGTGTAACGCGTTGCAAATATTATCGGCTCTGTGACGGTGTAATATTAAGGGCGGTCGGGGCGACCAGTTGACGGGCACGGGGACGGGGCACAGGAAACTTCAGGATGCCGATGGACGACCGCCGTAGCCGGGACGAAGAAGGACAGAGCGAAACATGAGGGGGAAAGGCCGAATGGTAGAGGGTGTCAGGAGAGAAAATCACCGCGCGGAGAGGGCTATTATTAAAATTGATGTTGCAATGGTAATAAGCGGAATTGCTGGGTATTAAATTAAATTATTTTAATGCCGCGACTGGCCACACGAGGAAAGGGGGGATGGTCGATCAGTCGGATCCGCGGCTTGTAATATACACAGCGCGGATTGAACGCCGCGGCGGCTGAAGCTGCAACAATTTTGTACATTCTGATACGGAATGACCCTCGCGACCCGGGACCCCGCAGTTGCTTTACACGCTTCCCGTCGCTCGTGGATTTTCATTTCGAGTCCACGGCCGTGGCGGGGCGCGTTCCTTTCGGACATTTAATTCCGCCTGGGTGGAATTGATAGCGGCCGAAGCGAAAAAGGCGAGTCGCTGTTTCATTGCGGTGGAAGAATTATGGTAGACGTGCGCGCAACACGTGCCTCTTTGCATTTTTTTTTTCGTATCGTTTACGAGTAAGTTGAAATGGTAAAAAGATTACATTTTTTGTTCAAAGCGTTTTTTATGATTTTGTTGAACAGCGAAAGGGGTACTTGATTTCGTTTCATTTTGTCTCTTGAGGTGAAATTAAGGAGTGCAGTTTGAAATATTTTATTTTGCTTCTACCGTTTTGTAGTTATTTTTATAATTGTTTATTAATACAGTAGACTCCCGTGTAGCGCGGTTAACACTAGGTTTACGGAACCCGTCAATTTGACGCATTTCAGAATTCGAAAGACAAAGGTTAAGGCAGATCCGTTAATATTATATAACTAAATTAATTATATTTAATTTCGAAATTACGCGAATTAAGTTTTTAAAGAAAACGCGCATTATTATTGGCAATCGTTAAGCCGAGGGTAATCGGTAAAAATAAGTGCTCCGTAAACCTAGTGTTAATACCGGTTTCATTCGAACACGACCCAGAAATTTGCGGTGTCCCTCGTGCAATACGATTATTTACAACGCGATTTTATGTATGTATGTGTACATTTTAATTTTTTTTTCAATATTTTAACTTATTGAAGGAAGGCAATAGACTGCCGAATCTCCGCACAAACAATAATGTCTCATATAACACTGTTTCACATAACATGGCATTTTATAGGAGCCCATCTATCGCGTTATAGGAAAACCTGTATGTTACGCGTTGTATGAATTCGCGTTATAAAAAATTATAATATACAAATCCACAAGAATTATTGTCATACAATACGAACATTACGAAGCAATATGTTTCGAATAATTATTGCTGTAGCAACTTTTATTTCTAATGTTTTATCGAACAGGTCAATTCGAAAAATATATATAGAATATATACGCTACTAATTTTAAAAAAGCACATATTGCGAATGTATGTAAACATAACTTTTTTATTTTATATAAATTCAACAGAAGAAGAGGAACTCCCGCATTTTATTATACAGGGTGGACCACCACATTTTACCATCTAGATTTACGTCATTATTATTACGCATAGCAAAAAATGTTTCAGATGAAGTTGAGAGGGTTTTGAGGGGGACATATTCTGATGGTACAATTTTTTTTGTAGGTGGACGTGTGAAGGACATGTGAAGGTCATTAATGTTTTTTTAAATAGAATTATATATTTTTTATTGAATCAGCTGATGCTCCTTCTTATTCTTTATAAAAAAGTATTAATCTATTTGTGTACAAAAATCATTAGTTTAGGAGATATTTTAATTCTAATTTGTGAATTTGACCGTCCACCCTGCACGTCTGCAGGACGTTATACCTGTAGTACCACGGAAAAACCCCAACTCTGCACACATCTGGCAAAGTCAAACATAGCACTCCTTCTCTCTTTTTTATTACAACATGGAATTTTCCTCAAGACTTGTGCAAATCATAAAATACCTCCTTCCCTAAAAATCCTAGCACTCCTTCGCTTACCACTTCCACCCCTATTAACATCCAATAAGATATCCTATTTCCACTCCCTCACAAAGTAGTAATAAGCAATAGAATTTTAGTCATAGCTTACATTTTTACTTACACTACACCGACAAATTAGAATAAATCCTACAGTCAATCATTTCAGACCTAAGATAATTAACTTTGCGCATCAAGCAAAGAATTTTTTGTGTTGATAATTCGTGCTCTCCTACTTATTGTGAAATTTAGTCTTATTGGACTTATTGGTCCATACTTTATCGAAGGAACACTAACCGGACCAAAATATGCACATTTTTTATCAAACACTCTATGGACGTGCACGGTCAAATTCACAAATTAGAATTAAAATATCTCCTAAACTAATGATTTTTGTCCACAAATAGATTAATACTTTTTTATAAAGAATAAGAAGGAGCATCAGCTGATTCAATAAAAAATATATGATTCCATTTAAAAAAACATTAATGACCTTCATATGTCCTTCACACGTCCACCTACAAAAAAAAATGTACCATCAGAATATGTCCCCCTCAAAACCCTCACAACTTCATCTGAAACATTTTTTGCTATGCGTAATAATAACGACGTAAATCTAGATGGTAAAATGTGGTGGTCCACCCTGTATAGCCGGTTGTACGAAGAATCACGTTATATGAAATCAGTACTCGCAATATCTATGGCTCGTTATAGTCTACTGTATAATGTATTAATTACTTCAACGGACTGTTTTATCAGCTATTCGTCTACGTGAATCCAAATTATTTTTGTCACGATTAACCCTCCGACAGCGGGTAACTTTGGCAGCGAACGTGGAGTCATTTTGACTCACACAGATATTTCACTACTACATATTCACGAGCCCCCAAACCCTCACCGATATGGTACTAACCAGTGACGGTTGCTCGACCCTAAACCCTCATCGATACATTGTATTCTATTCGCTTTACGTTCAGGTATTTTTTTCTTTACTACGTATAGGAAAACGTATAGGAAAAAATAATAATTTCGTGAATTGTAATAAATATTATTTTTCTTATAAATTTGTACTGCTGCATTGCCATTTTATAATTTATTCGATGATTCTTCAGAAATGTAGACGTCTTCCGGAAAATCACCAAAAAGAACTTGTTCCTTTGTTCGTAACACAGACATGGCGTTAATAAAAATAACAAAGAAATAACAGCAAAAAAGTTTCTTTGGCAACGTATAAGACTCGAGTAAAACTGAAAACGGTATAGAAATTCGAAGAGAGGTACGCTCAAGTCGCTGGTCGTCGCAAGAATAATCCCTCGTTGCACATTTGTTTCCATTCAGCCAACCGAGTTCCGGGTTTTTCCTATTTTGGGGGTACTACTAAAAAGGTCCGCTCGCGCCTAACACAAACAGCTCCGTCACTGTGTGCGTATCGGTCTCCAAACCAGTGACTCCGGCATCGCTGTCGGAGGGTTAAGTAAATGCACTTTAAAAGGATCAGCTTCCATTTGACGTCAACCCAAGCCTAACCCACGTAAAACAATTACAGATCAGTCAGTATCGATTTTAATCCACGAAAGGGAAAATAAAATTCACGAGCGCGAGAAAGTAATTGAAAAGCTATTTATGCACGGTATCCCATCGACGAACGAAAATAATAAACCTGATGATGCCTGCGCACCGCTTTCCCGCCACGTTGTTGAATTTAAATTACTCCCATCGTTGTCTCGGTAGCTGCATACCGCAATGGCATATCCACCGTCGATGGTATCGTGCTCGCCTAATTACCGAAGTCTCTATTAAAATCAAGCATAGAACTTAATCAGCCTACCATCGATTCTGTTGTCTTTTTTTTTCAAATCATACCACAACGTTGACGCGGATTATCTCTCCCCCTAACCCCGATGCATTTTCGTGGCTTTGTTTGATCTAAACGCCGCTCTTGGGGCCTCATTATCCATGATACTTAGTCGCACAAGCATGGTAACCCTTTTACGCGGCCACTTAGCGCCTAGCACGACGAAGACCCGATGAAAAGGGAGTCTCTCTTTCTCCGTTGGCACGGGCAATCCAAGGGCCGATGTATGTCACGCGTAGTAATTACTTCTAATTAGTAACGTATACAGCGTTTTAACAAGACGCTCGTACACGCCTGTACCGCTTGTAACGCGCGATTGCCGCGCTGCGGGCCCGGCCGCAAGGCAGATAGCAGTTTTTTAATTACCGCGGCATAATTAGCGGTCTGTGCGTAACCCTTGATCGTTCGTTAGTGCCTGCCTGTTTCACGGAAATTCCACCCGGAGTTTCACTCGCGTCCTCGTAAGGTAATCCAGTGAGGAGAAGTCGCGGTGACAGCCGCGTAAGCTGGGCACGAGTAAACTTGGGGCAACGTTTACTGGGGATGGGTTACGAAGACTCACTTTAACGGAGAATTTCTTGCAGCCGATTGTTTTCAGTCCTCGGCGTTCCGAATGCGTTTGTTTGCGATTTAAACCTTTGCACCGCGAATTATTTTTCCAATAATTCTCTAGTATTTTGAAGGTGTTATCTGAAATCAAGTGTGACTCGACATAGGAGCTCCTGTGATAAAAACTGATGTCGAGTCACACTCGACAAAGGAGTGCAAAGGGTTAATATACAGCCGGGCAAAAAAGTATTCATACAGTGGTTAGTTTCACTTGCACCTTCATTATTTTGGTGTTAAGGGGTGAAATAACTTTAGGCGGGTGAGGGTGAGCGGATTTTTATGCATTTTTTTTAAAGGAAAAGTTTTGCGCCACACTTTTGAAACTTCGGATATCATTTATTATAATTTTTGCCTATTGCAAAGTATTTTTTTGTCTCAGAATATTTCAAAGTGGCGGAGATATCGCCACCGTCTTCCGGGAATGTTGTAGTGAGTCTCGTGAAACGGCGAGAGCTCTAGCTTTGGCTGTACTGGTCAGAAACAAACCGGGAAAAAGTATTTCGATAGTCAGCATTTACAATTTGTCGGTGAACCTCGAAAAAGTGAAAAATATAAAAAATTGAAGAGATAGCATGCTTTTAAACCGACATTGAATTTTATACGAAACTTCCGCTATATTTTGCAATAAAAAAGTACTGTTATTATCAATTTATTGCGTACTTTTACGTACATATAGAATGTGATATTGTTATAAATATGTGTGCAAAATTTCAACAAGATTGATCTAATAGTTTTTGAGTTATCTCTCACGCCAATTCCAAGACTGTAATTCTGAAAAAAACGCGTTTAAAGAGTTATACCACAGGGGGACTTTGAATTTCATTTTAAATCTTTTGGATCATATTCTTGAGGTGTACTCAAAATTTATGCAAAGAATTTTGCGTTTTTTGAAGCACATCTGTAAAAGTGTAATTGATGTGCTTCATATCGATCCATATTGTTTTGGGAATAATTGTCTCAACCCCAAAATAATGAAGTTGCAAGTGAAACTATGCACTCTATGAATACTTTTTTGGCCCTCTGTAAGTACAGAGGAATTCGATTTATATGAACGAATTCGTATCGAGTATTGTACGAATGATCTGCTTATACGATCCTGCTTGCCCGACAGGTTCATGCAAAAGGGGTTCCGCTGCATAAGGGATGCAAATAAGGGTGGATCAAAGTAATATACTCACTGCTGTGTGATTAACGTAGGTTCCTTTTACAGTAGCAATTTGATTTTTTATCCATGAACTTGTCGATTGCCACCTTGACTTTCAATGAGAACCTGTCTTTTTTGACAAAACGATTTACGAACTTATCCTTACAGTTTCTTACATGCGTAAATAATGTAGAAGTTATTTTTCGTAAATTTCACGTAGATTGGAATAGAGGGCAGGTAGGGTAATAAGATATCAGTCTGCTTCAATTAAACACTAACTTTATTATTATTAAACGTCGACGCACGACACTCTCACACGACAGTCACAATATAGTCACATACTCTGAATTCAACAACCTCTGCTCTAACTCTCCCTTAGCTCTGCTCTAACTCTCCCTTAGCTCTGCTCTAACACTCCCTTAGCTCTGCCTTGCACACGCATCATTCACTCTATATATTCTTGCACTCTTAGTTACTCTCTCATTCTATTCCTCATTTGCTCTCACTTATTCAGGATACACGCTGCAGACAGTCCTTGGCGACAGTCAGTCGCGTCCACCCGAATCCTTGGGCCGCTGTACCCTCCATGCACACGATCTTCTCAAGTACTCAGCTCCAAACATATCTTTCACACCTCGGGATCATTGTAAACAGTCGCGCAATATTTCCAATCCCACAATAATAATTTCGTTTACTT
Organism: Nomada ferruginata; assembly: GCA_963583965.1. Taxonomy (NCBI): domain Eukaryota; kingdom Metazoa; phylum Arthropoda; class Insecta; order Hymenoptera; family Apidae; genus Nomada; species Nomada ferruginata. The sequence continues at coordinate 7,305,994 of OY757218.1, forward strand.
CCATAGATATTCATAGTCGGCAAACTAATCACTTATCCCCGACGAACAAACCGACAAATTATACTCTCATAAAAACTCCACCAGACTCCGGCCGTTTCTGTCACTCCGCAGAAAGTCGATTCATCAAGCGATCTCACTGCGGCGCGAAAGGTGGATCCGCGCGTTCGCTTTCTCGGCCTTTCTCTCACCTCGTGACTATTTGCACCGGCGGTTCGCACACCGTCGCAAGGGAAACGGATCGCCCTTGAGGCACAGGGCTGGCCCTTTTCACAGCCGGCCACCGAGCAGCCCTCTGTTTGTCCGCGAGGCGCGAATTACGACTCCCCTGTGTCAATATGTCAGCGCGGGTATTTCGTTCTCGCTTTCGTGGCCGGCGCGGCGTTCGCGCGGGACCGTTACTTTTATCGAAGCCGGCCCCAAGTCGCCTCGCATAAAGCTTATTTGCAGACGCGGGATGCGCCTCGAGCTTTTCCCTTGCACTATGCCTCGCGTTGCTGCACGCCCCGTCGCGTTCCTCTCCGGCAAACATCGAGATTTGCTTTTCGACGCACGAACCGAGACGTGGGAGACGCCTCTCCTCTTCTCGCAACGAGGTTTTCGAAGCTGCGCGAAGTGGAGGCGAGGTGAATGCGATTCCGTTGGGATTTCCTTGGCTACGAAAGTTGATCAATCTTCTTCCTCGCGCTTTGACAATCCCTGTTTATTTGCGGACGATTTTCTCGGCAAGTTATTCGTGGACTAGATATTCGAGAGTGCATAGAATCGATTTTTTTTAATTGTTGTTTAGTATTGAGTCAGTTGGGTTCGAGAGTCGATTAAAGGCTATAGCCGGATAAGGGGGTCAAATGCGCCCCTAAACCAAATTCGACTTACGAGGTATCATTCGATAGCTTATCATGAAAAACCAATTGGTACCAAGTTTCAACCCTGTAGGTCGACTGGGAGGGTAGTTGCAGCGAAAAAACGAAAATTTTATTCTTCGCAGTTCGAGTTTCCGATTTAAAAATTTGCAAAACTTCTACAACATATGCCTCCATAATTGCAATGTCTCAGATTGTTTTCAAAATTATTTATGCGCTAAAATGGGAGATACTGAGCAAAAACTATATTTTTGTTTATTCGCTATAACTACCGTCCCAGTCGAGCTACAGGGTTGAAACTTGGTACGAATTGGTTTTTCTTGATAAGCTGTCGAATTTGGTTTAGGGGCACATTTGACCCCCTTATGCGGCTATAGCCTTTCCTTCTTGCCTTTTGGTATATACAGGGTGTCCACTCTAACGCGACGCACGACTTTTCACCCACTTGCAGCCATCTGAAAAAAAGAAGTTTAGAACAAAAGTTGCAGAGTATAGAGTGTACAATAAGTATCATTCAACAAAATTTCGAAAACAGTTTATTTTCATGGCGAAATCGAGGTCAGCTTGGGTAAAACAAATAGGAACACATATTTGTTTTTTACTCTATTATAGAGGACATCGAGACGAATTCGAAACACGTATTACATGACAGTTTGACTAACATATTACTCGATTTATAGTAGTGGAAATGTGAATTATTTAGCTTTTCGACGTATTTGATTTTAGGACAGTGTAAACATCATTTGACACCGAAGAGATTACTGAAGCTAAACACGTGACTAGAACATAATAAAAATGCACTGTATTTAATTACACGTTCGAAATACATTCCTCCTTCCGCGACCCAATATTCTGCTCGTTTACAGAAGTTTGGATGCGTTGCTGCAATTAGACTTGCTGCATCCACAGCTCTGCATGCTAAGATGATTCTTTCTTGCAATTCTTCAATATTATTAATTGCTGACTGATATACAACGGACTGTAAATATCCGCATGAAACATTCAGTAATCGATTCGGTGTCAAATAATGTTTACACTGTCATAAAGTCAACTACGACGAAAAGCTAAATATTTCACATTTGCACATTTCACCAAGTTCATGGTGAAACTAATGCACTGTACGAATACTTTTTTGACCCACTGTATATATTTTGTTAGGTGATTGTAAAGTTTTACATGAAGCGAGCAAAACATAATATAGATTATTTATGATTATTAAATTTAGAAAGACAATGTAAGAATAATGGTAGTATAATAATAGTGAGTATTACAACTGTTGCGCACATTACGTAGCGGACTATGTATACGGAAGAAGAAAACAATCGAACAATCAAAACGCGCGCATTATAAAATAAAATATAATTGCAGCATATTTTTGGGGGGATGTTATTTTAGACCATGCTCGTGTTCGTACCAATATTTGTTTATTGTTGTTCGGTTATGTACAATAAGGAGCACGTTTTGGCAAAGGAAAGGAAGAAAGTGCTTGGATAACAAGCTTTTGAAAACTCCGGAAAATATTAGGTAGGGAATATTGAGATTTAATATTTGCACATGGAATTGCATTTCAACTATATTTTCATACAATTAGTAACAGTAATAAAATGATTAGGTCAAGGGGTAGACCTTGTAGAACAATTACACGAGAAGTATTGAAATTGAATTTTCCCTGTTTCTTTTTTACAAATATGTTTTATGCGACTGTAACGACAAATACTGTTCAAACTACTAAAAAATCAGTGGAATTGTTGACATAACGGGAGGACGGAGCGGTAATGAAAAATGAAAAGGTACTTGGTCACACCTTGCATAACGTTTCTGCTGGTAAAATAAAGAGGCAAACACAACTCTGTTTAATTTAAATACCCTTTCTGCGAGCATAAAATCAAATCAAACATCTCGTAGAGATCATTATCGTACGCTCGAAACCTTCCATGAACTTTGTTTGCGTTCGTTTCGCGCAACTTCATGCTCATTATTTCCATTCGAACGATCGGCATTCCCCTCTTATCTCGCGCGTGCCTTCAATTACACGCTCTGACAGATCGCAAACACGGGAAATTAATACGGGCAACGTGTCAATACGCGTCGACCCGTCGCATTATCTCTCTTGTCTCATCTTTTCGTTTAATCGCAATACGAGGCATAAATACATTTATTGTTTCACAAGTTTCATGTAAGTACATAGTTCGCAATTCGATGGTAAGGAGACAACTAACGGATAAAAATAAATGTCCCTAAGTAAAATCTTTGTGGGCACCGAAAGATTTGCAAAATTCATAAAAATTTTATATACAGGGTGTCTCACTTCATAACGACATCCTGATTACCTCGGTATTTGTTAATCCTAGCGAAAAATGTTCCAGAGTGGAGTTGAATGGTGTCATGCCGGGTATCTTCTGGCCTTATTAGTGTTTTCGGGAGTGGACGTGTAAAGGTCACATGGAGGTCAGCTTTGTTTTTTTAAATGGAATGATGTATTTTCTATTGTGTCAAACGGTGCAGCTCTACAGTCATTATAAAAAAGTATTAACCTTTTTATGTTGAAAAGTTGATAGTTTAGTAGATATTTCAATTTAAATAATTGGGATGTTCGGCAATTCGAAAATTCAGAAAAATTTGTGACTTTGCACACATGCAGTTCATATTATGCTAAGAGTGGAACACTTTTTGTTTCCTGCTAAAAAACGGCCCTGGGGGTGAATACACCCCTCCAAAGAAATCTTGACTTTTCACATCATCGTGAAAATTAAAAAACTGTTTAAGATACTGGAAAAAAGTTAAATTACGAGTTGGATGGCTCTTTATGGTGTATAATAAGGCTGTTTATAATTTCTCATATCTGTATTGTGGAGCATAAAGGACCATTCAACTTTGAATTTAACTTTTAACTCTATTAACTCTACTAATGGAATTTAACTCTACTCGGAAACATTTTTTGCTAGGATTAACAAATACCCAGACAATCAGGATGTCAAAATCAAGTGAGACACCCCGTATATATAAAGATAAAAATTGGACAGAATTGATCGAAAGAATCTTCAAATGGAAGCATCGTGAAACGAAAATATCTAAATCCTCCAGAATTATACACCTGATAGCGTAACTTAAAATTGAATAAATTCCATGGAAATAGAAACGAACGAAGGATAGTAGATCGATCGAATGATCAATGCTAATGCCAAAAAAGGGGGTGGCTAAGTGCAATGGTGATTAGAACGGGCGGGCGTTCATTCGCGGCGCGGAATTTGTAGTTGGCGCACGCGTTGAAACGTACCAGCAGTGATGCGATATTTATCGCCTGTACACGCATTAAAACCGACAAGCAATCGACGATCTTTAGTTATTTATCACGTCGTTACCGAACATCGAGAGCCGGCCGTGTCGGCGATGCTCTGCGCTGCTACATCTTCGTTTTACGATTTCCTCGTTTGTACCGAATGTTACGACAAGGGACTCGCCACGCACCTGGACGCGTACGACAAATCATTTTGAACAGGTGATATCGTGCAGGTTGTCAGCAGTCCTGTGTGCCCCGCCGCCGATTAATACGGATCAATTCTTTGCTAATTTATGCCGAACACTCGCGACTGCGATTGCTACAACGCCCTGAATTTCTTTCGATCCCCTTTATCGATTCACGTGGGATTTAATGTAGTTGTTAATGGTCAGTGACGTGGGCTTTCGGGTTCTAAAATTTGCCTGGCAGTGGTATGTTTTTGAGGATAGTCGGGCGATGTAAAATACGGGGCGGTCACTCAATGATTTTCTCTGATATGGTTTTCCTGGCCAAGTGAAAGTAAAGGAAGATTGAGGCGTTTGGGGTCGGATTGTCTGCTTTCTTCATCAATGAATCTCTGTAATATAATTATCCTACTACAAATAGGGCGTTCGTATTTAATTGCGATAATTACAGAAATCTGTGTCTCTGATTTGTCAGGTTTGCTTTCGTTCTTGGCGAACAGCGTGGGAATACAAATATTTATCCGTGTATATTTTTACGCAAGCAAATTCGTTACCCATATTTCGCGGAAGCTATTGATAAACTTTCTTAATCTTCGTTTATAATGGTCTGCAGTTAACTCTTCCAATCATTCACGAAAATCCACTAAATGTATTTCAAAGAAACTCGATTGAAAAGTTAACACAAATCCCTTTAAACGTTGCAGATTCATATATTCGGCACCAACTTTGCTTCACGTTAAACGAATGACAGAGTACTCGTTAATGTTCCCTTCATTTTTCTTTACCCTCCATCCCCTAGTGAAGAGTCGCAAGGGCCCGCGCGTGTTATCGCTACGTGAATCGATTTCCGATCAGACTTCTTCACCCCTGTTCATCCCCCGCCACACCGTGGCCGCCCTCGCGGTAAACTATTCTCGTGCGCGGTACCGCGACGTCATGAATTATTCCAACGACTTCTGAAGCCGGCCAACTCTCAGGGACGATCTCGTTGTCTCGCTGGAAGAAGGACGCAGGCAGGGCAACAGGGTGTGGAAAGGGGGAAAGGAGACTGCCGCCATTCCGCTAGACAAAAGGCCTCCGCTACAAAGAAGAAGAAGAAGAAGATACCGATCCAGCAGATATATCGATTGTCTTCGCTTCCACGCGTTTTCCAGATAACTTGCTAAACGTCCTAGCCCGCAAGAAATACATTCGATACAATGGAAGTTACAGCAATGCCTCGCGGCCGCGATACGTTCGTCAGGGTGGTTAAAATTTTATTTGAAAGTCACTTTTGATTTTGTGAGAATGGTTGTGTTACTCCAGAAATTGATCGTTCTTAGCGTTCCTGAGGAATATTTTGGATTGAGTTATCGTTGCTTTTATAACCGTTTGGGGAGGAATCGTTCACTTTACTTTGTCCCTAGACATTTTATTGGTAGTTGATATTCGTTTGTTTTATCTTCCCTTGGGATGGTTCAGATAATTCTTCAGGATAAAATAGAATGAATTATATATTTTTATTCAAAGATATATTAGGACGTATCATAATTTTCTTACTTCCCATCACATTCATATGGAGGGTCCAGAAACCAATCAGGGTATTTTTTTTTTAATAGAAAAAAGGGTTTCATGTTTGTTATGAGAATTTCTAATAGAAGATTAATAAAAAACAAAATTAATTCGATATTATCCTTTAACGCGTTAAGGGGCTACGCCTACCTGCGAGTTCGAAAAAACAGTGTATCTTTGGTGTATTTCTGGAAAAAACTAGAAGGCCTTTTTAAGAAATATTACTATATTCAAAAGTACATATTTCTAAGTAATTGTAGCAATTTTTTCAAAGCGAAATATAAATGGAGGGTTCAGCAGCCAATCAGTGCATCAGTGAAGCCAAGCATTCAATCCGAGATAAATAAGGTTTTTACAAATTACTTGGAAATGAATGACGATGTTAGTACCGTCATCTATTGCTTACGTATTAAAATAGTGACTTGATTGATTTATCAACAGAGAGTTTTAACAATAAAATGATTTTGACCTACGAAACTCATGTTCAGGGAAAGTTGGGCTTACACTGACTGAGCCCTATATATATCCAACGAATCAAACGGTGCATTGAGTCAACAACCAGTTGACCACTTTTGCAGTCAATGAATAGTTCGACTGCGCACTCCTTGAATATGCCGCATTTTACTCATAAAATCCGCAACGACGGACCACAAGCATTCTCCACCCCCTCAAATAAAAAGGAAAAAAAGGAAAGTAAAAACAATCCACTTCGAAGCCCACGTGATCTTTCCCCCCGTTCCAGCCGCATTACAAAAGCGGCCAGTGAAGCGAGCGCAGCATCGCCATATCCAGAAGCAAGCTCGCGAATTTATTCGCGAAAGCGGAGGAGAGTCTACCCCGGCTGCGATATCCTCGCGAGTCGTTCCGCGATTGTAATAGGGACGTTTGTCGTTACATACGCGAACTTATGGATGGGCGCGGTTTCCAAACCGGGGGTCTTCGTCGCGCGGATGACGCTGGCGGCCAGTCAAAGCGGAGAGGATAAAAAGAGGAACTTCCTAAGGCGGTCGTCCTTGCCCTCGCCGGTCGGCCCACGTCAAGGCCACCTCGCTCCAGGCGCATTGCACCCGTTTCTCTTTCCTCTCGCCCTCCCGCTTTGCTCGTTCTATCTCTTCCCGTCCAATCGCTCGTCCGCCCTTCCGCCCCCCCCCTCCTCGTTTCTCCCTTCGGTTGTTCGTCTAATGTGCTGCATCGCTCCACTTGAACTACCCTGCGCAGCCTGCGACTCGTGGATTACCTTCCCCACCCTCCCGTCGACGCCCGTCGCGGCGCAGGTTGCACGCTCGTAACCGCGTCTCCTCTCTTATTCTTCCCTCTCCACAGCATCCCCCATTTCACTTCATCCTCTTCGATCCTCGATTTTCATCCCGTTCCATCCGAGTGTGCTGTTCGCGCGACAGATATCGCCCCTGATCTGCTCGATGCACCTCTTCTTTTTCTTCTTCTTCCTCTTCTTCTTCTTCTACTTCGTGGTCGTTTGGCTTCTTTCTTAGCTGCCCTCTTCTCTCTTGTCGGGCGTGCCTGGCCTTTTTCGAACCAACACCCCCCTCCACACTCTTCGTCGCTATAAATATCCGACAAGGTGTTATTTTTAACCCGGCATCGCGCGACACGCAGCAGCACGAATACATACATAGCAGGACACGACGATAAAGGGAAGGGAGGAGGTCGAAGGGTTCCCGATACGTGGCGGGTTCGACGAGAAACGGGTTTCACCGGATACCGCGTGTGGAACATTGGCCGACGGGAGTTTGTTCGCGCGCACCCCGACGCGACAATAATGTAACAGGATCGATCCTTTTTCATTTGTCCGTTTTCTCCCTTTTATTTTCACCGTGGGATCCGACCTGTCACCGCTGGTTTTCGACAACGCGCCGGGTGGTCCCTTTTGTAAGCGTCGAAAGATTTGCGCGAGAAGTTTTACGGGGATTCTGCGATGGTGAATCGTATTCTGATGGCGTGATTTTCGCTGGGATGTTTCTGAGGATTTTTTGAGGACCGTTTGGTACACTGGGCGTGCATTTGTAGGATTTTCGATAGGGTATTAAAGAGACTGTTCGACGAGGTACGAGTCAGCTTCCGTTCATAAGAAATGCTTATTTATATTGGTATTTGGCAAGATATCGCGGATAATGTAATTTACAGCCTCGCTCTTTTTACTCATTATTTTATTTTCGGATCGCAACGCCATTTTTATTCCGAGGGTAAATCTACTAAGATCGCGTTAAATTTTGTGAGAGAGCGAGATTCAAATATTTCGTTTGGATGTATACTCGTGACGCAGTATGCTCTCCTTATCTTCATTGCTATGAAGTAGCTTTAGATCGGTGATGAGCAAACTGCGGCCAGCGGGCCACGCGTGATTATTGAACAACCTTTGGGCAAAAGTGGAAACCCAATATTGCATACGGGCCGCAGTATTAAGTATTAGATCGTCCCATAAGTTCGTGCCGCGGATGCGTTTATGCTTTGGTAAGGAATTTTGTATTTTGAGTTTCTTCCAGCCAACCAAGCAATTAATTCAGACAAATGCTGTGCTCAGAGGGATAAATTGAAAGCAGGAATAAGAGTAAAACGGCCAAAACTCGTGAATCGGTACAATGTTGTTTCTCATCACGATAATGCAAGACCACATCTGGCACAAAAAGTGCAAAAAAATTTGTTTGGAAAATTTTATTACACCCACCAGATTCTCCAGATATTGCTCCATCAGATTACCATTTATTCCAGTCAATGCAAAATTTTTTAGCCGGAAAAAATTTTAATAATGTCTAGTCCCTAATAACAAACATTGAAAAGTACTTTAACGAAAAACCACGGAAATTTTATAGTGACGGTATAATGACTTTACCCAAAAGATGGGAAGAAGTTGTGGAACGGGAGGGCGATTACGTTTTATCATAAACTTTAAAGGTATGCTTCATACATTAAGTTAAATAGCAAAACATTAAGCGGCACGAACTTATGGGACGACCTAATACTTAAATATTGAATTCGTTATTCATAATTATTATTTATAGATTCACAATAAAACGTGATGAAGTATTTTAGTTATCACTGAAATATTCGCTAAGATAAAATGGAAGTGAATTAAAAATTTCGAATCTCAGACAACTAGAATGGAGTAATGTAGTTCATTCTCCGATTCTGCAAAGGGAAATCCGTCTCAAAATCTCGAATGATAAAATATGGAGAAAACACGGATATTCCAAGAAGATTGCGATTTAAATTGAAGAATTCTGTTTGCGATTTAAAAACTGACGTGAAAGTCAAAGAAATTTTGATATTTCCTCTTCTCAATATAGATGTTGAAAAAATCTCCGAGGAATTCTAAACTTTAATATTGACTTGATTGCATAATAATGAGTATTTCATTAATTGAATTTCAGTAGTTAGTTAATTCCATTTAATTAAAAAATATATATAAGCGCATACCCTTTTACACTATAATGCGTATCGTACATTAGTATGCATATATTAAAATAAAAACAGAAGAGAATTTTGTCGTAAATCAAATGAGAAATGGCTAATTTACCTCACAAATTTAATTATTTGATTAATATAATTGAGTACTGAATAATGCGGCCCGCGAAAACTACTAGATTTCAACCGTTGGCCCACTGCGAACCAAAGATTGCTCACCACTGCTTTAAGATGAACCCGCACTACTTTATTTCATCTGAAATTTATATTCCTCGTCTGAAATGTTCTCCAACGATGAATTCTGAATTTAATAGCCGTTCAAGTACCTCATGTTTCAGATAGAAGATGACTCGGTGAAATGAAAGTGTATACGTGGCACCGTACAATTTTCTAGTTCCTCTTCTGTTGCCCCGTGCGTTAAAAAGCCCATCGTCAAATGACGTAACTGCCAGATTATCATTATTGTAATCCAATATCGTCAGGTTTATTTTCGGACCGTCGCACAGTTCAATGGGCGTTCGGGACAAAAATCAAAAAATGCATATGATGTAGAAATAATCAAAATTTTTATAGTTAGAAAGGCCAAACTAGTTGTACGAAATAACATCATCATAACAATAACAATAAATTATAACAATTAATAACAAATAGTAACAAATAATAAGAAATAATTATTACTTAACGAAATATAAGTAAAACATGAATACTGTAATAAAAAAAATATATAGTGGAATGAACGGTACATAGTTAACATATTGTTGTATTCCGGGATTCGGGGCCACTGTGCGTCGTTCGGTGAGCCAAAACTGGGTTTTGGTCTCTCCAAAAATATCAATAACTTGGAGTGTTGCAGGTAGCTGCAGATAAAAATTATATAGCAATGTAGCACAACACCTTGTCGATTCAAAACAACAAAAATTACAGGACGTTTTGTGCCGCTTTTGTGCAAATTGAATTTTAACAAACCATTAAAAATTTTGCATTCCGCTTATGAAATTCTCCATATTTAAGGTACAACAAACCTTATTACAAAATACGAACAAAAAAGAACGAGTGATGCACGAGGTATCTAATTTTTAAGATTTCAGTTATTATAAACCGATGACTATTGCCGATCCCCTATTGATTTTTTACAGTAATAATTGTTACATTCGTATTCCTTACCTACCGATTAATGATTATTATGAATAAAAAGTTCAAAATTCAAACATGACTTTTTTGACTTTTGTCCATTGGAGGCCGCACTGTGCGTCGTACGACATACACTTTGACCACAGATCTCACGTCAGAGAATAAATGAAAAGGACTCGCGCGGGTAGGCGTTTATAAGTGTGTCCTCGGGCCTTGACTGATCGACTTGTTCCTCTTCCTCCTTGCGAAACGCACTGCCTGGCAGAGTTCCGCATAGCTCAGAGACAGAGCAACAAATGTTCCCTTCCAGCAGGAACAATATTAATATTAGCAAAAATGTAATAGCCTCAGAATGGTTTAATTGCCAATAATTTCGATGCTTTCCAATTGCATTGTTTTATCGGAGTGGAATAAATGAAAAGGTAGTTCGAATGGGTTTACTGATTCATTTCTAATTAGATTTTTGATCGAATAATACAAGTTCACGTTCGCATATCTAGCTCGTGAGTGCAATGAAAATTCCATAAAATTGCAGGTCTATATTTTTATGTAAAATATTATGGTTACACAGAGAAGTGTTAGGTTATATTTTTCGTTATTTAAACCTTTGCAATTGTTTAAGTTGTAGTAAAATCGATCGTACTGTTGAAATACTGAGGAAGATGGAATAATATATCTTAATAGTTTAGCATTATTTGATAAAATTATAAAATATTCATTCCTCTGCGTTTTCGTTTCTCTGAATAAAATACGACAAAATACAAAACTGTAACCGAATGCATCACTCGATAAGCACAGTTCGTTAGGCAGTGTATAAGATATTCATTGATGTATCTTAATCAACTATCGACAGCAGTTCAAATAACAATATATCAAGCAGAAGTTCACCAAATCGGTCAGTAGGTCAAAGGGCAATGGTAGAAATTGGCCAACTTTGGACTTGGCTGGACACTAAAACTATTTATGAGATATGGTTCTGCGTGTCTCAAGGAACTCGAAACGCACAATTATTTATGCTAGAGATGATGGAAAAGTTTAAAAAATAAGCTAAAGCTTCGGAATATTGTGGGTAATACAACTCAGCTTACTAATCGTCAATGTCTTCGTGTTCGGATGATGATGCATCAGTAATATAATAACTCAGGAATTATGCAGATCCAGTATATTGTTGTCGATCGTACTAAAAAATGATACAATTCGTATTCACAATCGCAAGCAATGCTTGAATTAAATATTTGGCAGAAAGTTAGTAATTATATAAAACACTGTTCGAATGCTAGAATATTTAAAAATGTGTAATGTTTCGTTGCGATATGCCATAATGATTAAGTACATCAATCTGACGATTCAAGTTATAGTTCTTTCTCACCGCTGCACCTCAATGCCTTAGCGTCTAGCGTTCATTACAATAAAATAGTATTCGTCACATTTCGCTTTACTTACCGAGAAGAATGATTTTGAATTTTAAAAGGCATCAGTACCTTGGCCTCTTAATTATCTGAGTCACGAAATTGACGTTGACTCTCCTGGACCCGAACCACACTATCGATTCGCTCTCGGTTCGATCAAGGATCGTTACATTCTTTCAAATGGACGTGTTCACATTATGAGGAACGATCCAACCTCACTTTCGGACTATCATCCGAAGAAGACAATGGTGATTAGTAGGATGAGTTTTATTAACGACAATATATCGAAGTTTAAGTTTATTTTTGTAAATTTGCCCATCATCTCTAGGGTAAATAATTACGCGTTTCGAGTTCCTTGAAAATGTCGAAGCATATGTCATAAAAAGTTTTCGTGTCCAGCCAGGTCCCAAGTTGACCAATTTCTACCATCGCCTTTTGGCTCCTGTGGACTCTTCTTCCACGTCGAGCTCGCACCTCATCCAGCACTTCTTGTCCTCTTCCATTGCACGTTCAATCTCTCCCCTGTTCGCTTTTTTCCCCCGCAACAACCTGTACTTCTCTCTCTTCCTCTTTCCGCCTTTCCTTCCTGCAGTGTTCTCTGGAGCATGACTCCGGGCGTTGATTAGACCCTGCCTCTTCCTCTTCCTCCGCGAAACCTCGCCTCCCCCCTGCTTCTTCGTCCTCCCTCCAGCTTCCCTTTTTTTCATCTTTTTTTCATCCTAGCTCGGTGACCTTGCGAAGGTCGGGTGAACGAACAGTATTACGAGAGGCAAAGGCACTGGCCAGAACTCCTCTGCCCCGTCTTCTCACTTCGACGCCGCGTCTGGACGCAGTTTTATATCTGGAAAAGGAACTCCGCGCCGACGGCGAGGCGGCGCGCGATATCAGCGTAATAATAAGCTGGTGCACTGCCACGGTGGGGCTATCATTATTTCTGCTAACTTCACGCGAGACTGCCGTCGCTACGAGTCGCTTTGTTATCTCTGGAATCGAGAGTGGATCCATCCACGCGTCTCGCAGATCTGCGACCGAGAAATTCGTTTCCCTGCTCGCGTTCTGGAAGCATTTCCGAAACGATTGACGTGATTTCTACAAGGACGCCTCTCTTCGTGGCTGTGGTCAATTAGGGACGTTGATTTACGAGTAGCCACGCTACGTGGGTTGTTTTGCGATTTGTGCGCTCGTTGGCGCGTGGTAGTTGAAGTATTGCTCGGAGACGCAGACTTTGAGGCGTGACATCGGTGCTGGCGAGGAAGATGTTTGGCTTCGTTTTAATAGAACCGGGTGTAGGTAGATTGTCTGGAGTTGTTGGATTTTAAGGGTGGACATCGGAGAGGATTAATTATTGGAAAGCTGTACAGGGTGTCCCGTAACTACCGTAACATCGGGAAATGGTGGGTAGCTGGGGTGATTCTGAACAACTTTTTCCTTGACCAAAATGCTGTTTGAAGCTTCGTTTTTGAGTTATTATAATCAAAAACACTGGCCAATCAGAGCGCCCGTAGAGCGCGCGGCCAGGCCCGTGCTTCTCTACTGCGCTCGGTTGTGTACGGGGGCATCGAGGGTACCCGAGCAAAGCGTACGGCAAATGTTACATCGTCTTAAATTAAGGATAATGTGGCATTATTCATTATTCATGAATAACGACCACGAGCGTGCCCGATTGATTAAAAGAATAACTAGTTTATTTCTTATTAATGAATAACGATGTAACATGTTCCGTACGCTTGCCTCGATACCGATAATCGACCGAGCGCAGTAGAGAGGTACGGACCTGGGCGCGCGCTCCTCGGGCGCTCTCATTGGCCAGTGTTTGTGGTTAATAACTTAATAACGAAGCTTCAAACAACATTTTGGTAAAGGAAAAAGTTGTTCGGAATCACCCCAGCTTCCCCCTATTTCCCGATGTTACGGTAGTTACGGGACAGCCTGTATTCGGGGGATGTTGAAGCCTAAATCAGAATTCAGTGGGTGTCACTGGTAAGGAATATAGTTGTCTGTCATTTTCGAGACCTGTGACCTACATTTATCTCCACACATTAAACACATTGTGAAAGAATCTACATCGACATTAGGGTTTATATATTAGGGTTTATGTATTTATATATTATATATAAAGCGTAATGTAACTGCATTTAGAAATATTGGATGTATTCAACTACTTTACTCTGGCCTAATCAGATCGCGGTTAGAATATGCGTCAGCGATTTGGTCGCCAAACCAATGCAAGTACAACCGAGTAGTTCCTAAGATATGCGGCAAGCAAGCTTGGAGACTCCATGCATTTCTTCGACCACGACTATGGGCCAATCATGAAGAAATTAAATTTAAGGTCGCTTCAGAATCGAAGAACTATAAACGACCTTTTATTCTTACATAAAATCTTAAATGGACATATATGTTGTTCCCTTTTTCCTCTCATGTATCAACTCGCACGCTCCATCAAGGCCCGTAAGATTGTCTCTTATTTTCCAACCGCGCAGGTATTTAACCAGGTGCGATACTGCAAATAATTATTGCTCCACAGTGGATTTTTTTAATATCTCATTTAACTTTTTTAAGATAGCCCCACATAAGTTACTATTACTATGTTGTCACCATGATGCAAATATTGTATCACTTTGTTTATTAATGGGCTGAATCTTTTCCGTTCAAATAAATCAATAAATCAATCAATGTTTGCAGATGCCACGTTTAATTTTTTTAGGAGTTCAGTTTATTTTCGATCGACGCTGAAGGAAGCTGCAGAAAGTTATAAATAACCAGTTTTCCACATTAGAAAGTTCACAGTAATTCTGATTGTAACATTAACGTTATGCAAATTCAGTACCTCCTGAATTACTCTCTTTCTAAACAAACTCTATAATAATCTAATTGAAACATTCAATCTATTCTTGCGCAACTTCTCTACCTTTGTAATGAAGCAAAGGATGTAATCTGCCACGATTGCGTGATCCGCGGTACGTAGAGAGGAGTGCATAGCTTTTTCCCCCTCATAATTATTGGTTACGCTCGCTCGATCACACGGCGACAAGCCGGGAAATTAATGATAAAATTATTAATGGATCGCCGTTTAAATCACGAGAGTCGTTGGACAATAAACGTATATGTTCGTTCAGCTTGTGCGCGCATGAAATAATGATATCGCGGTTTTCTCGGTTCACAAGAAGGCTGCTCCTTTTGCGGACGGTTCGCGGAAACGTGTTGCGTTTAGCAAGCGCGAGCTTTTCAAGATTGCCCTGGGTCATTTGGGTCATCGTTAAGGGTAGATCACGAGGTTTCCGGTTTGCGGCTCCATAAACGTTCTTGTCGCGTGTTCGTTTTACCAAATGCCTTCTGTATTCCGTTCTTGGTGATGAATTGCTTTCGAATTTTTACGCCACTTCTTTGATCCTATTGTTCCAAGATAAAATGATAGATTCATAGATCGCATCGTGCATGGAATATATTAACCGCGAAAGGATCGTTAATTGGGAAACGTAGTTTGTAATTTAAAGCGTTGGTTTATCTGCGGCTACGGCCCTGTCTAATTATACGCCGCCAGAACTGTTTAAGATACAGCTCTGGAATGTCCTCCGCGTGTTTGGGAAATTTCAAGGGGGAAATATAATAGTGGGAAACTTGCGACTCACACGGCGATTTCGTACGGAATTATAGGCCTCTAAGTATTTCAACTGAGCGAGGCCGTATGTAATATTCATTTGTACGCATTGCGGGATAATTGTCCGACGTAATTAGGAAATTACCCACTGAAATCATTTTATTGTTCGCTATCGTATGAACTTTTTTTATGCAATAGGAAGTCTCAGAAAATCATTGCTTTATTCGAATACATATTCATCCTAGTTAAGGGGGGAAATACCTTTAGAACCTTAAAAAAACGCATTTTTTTTGTAATTGTTATTGCAACAGCTCATGAATATGATCCAAAAGTTTTAAAACGAAATTCAAACTCCTTCTGATGTTATAGCCGATAATCGTGACTCATTTTTTATTGGAAAATATAGCGGGAATTTCGCGCAAAAGTTTTTTATATTTTTCACGTTTTTGAGGTTCACCGACAAATTGTGAATTTGTTCTGATTTGTTTCTCACCAATACAGCCAAAGCTAGAGTTCCCGCCGTTTCACAAGACGCGTTACAACATTCCCAGAAGACGGTGCGATATCTCCGCCATTTTGAAATGTTTGGAAAAAAATACGTTGCAAAAGGCAAATATTATAATAAATGATATCCAAAGTTCCAAAAATGTGAAACAAACCTTCCCCTTTCAAAAAAGTACATGAAAATCAGCTCATTTTCGCCGTGTAAAGGTATTTCCCCCCCTAAATAAAATACTTACTTCTGGAGGCATAGATACTCGTAGCAATATTTTTACGTTCATATTCAAATATTTACTGGTAATGTATGACGCTCTCTTTTCCATTCGAATGCATCTTTATAATTGAATTCATCCATTTCGTAAAACGAACATTGGGAAATGTTTTAATATTACGAAGCATTAATGAAAATAAATTCATCGCTGCAATTTTTCTCAGTGCAAGCAGTACGAAGTGATTAACTACTCCAGCTACAGAACTAACAATACACATATTTTCTATCTTTTATATAATACATACAGCCGAGGAATTTCATCACCGTTACGTTTTCACTTCACAAGCCTGCATCATCGTTCAACCACTCCGTTCTAACAGTCATTCGGAACTTCAACAAACCGCATCGGTCCTAGCCCCTTTCTAGGAATCCGAAATCGGGATAAACCGGTACTCTCAATGGACGTGAATCTCGCCTTTGTGGCGAACGTCACATATATTCGTGTCGACACGAGCTAGCAGTAACAGAAGGGAACAGGGAGCAGGCGGGAAAAAGTAAGAAAAGTTGGCAGTCATCGAGGCGCGTTCCTAGGAAGAACGGAAGTCTGGTCGTGACTGGTAATATCTACTTTCGTCCTGTTTCACCTCTTCTTTGCTTCCCGCTTTTCATTGCGCGAAGAATAAACGAACCGCCGTCTTGGAATAAGTCGTAATTCATTCGGCTAAAAATAATCACCGCGAGTACTTACAACTTGAAACGTAAATCCTTTTCTTTTCTTTTCTTTCAATGTTCGTTTCCTCTGTGCATGCCTCCCTCTGTCTTCTCTCCTTCCCTTCCTCTCTGCCTCCCTTTACACGTGTCCTATCGATGGAATTAAACGTTCTTCGCGCATGAATCGAATGAAAGCACGAGGGGAACTCTTGTCTCCTCTGCCCGCTCGCTTCTATTCCCTTTCATCGCGATCCGCCGTAGTAAATCTAGGTAAAGCTCTTTACAATGACTGGCAAATGATTCTGTTCCCTTCGGGAATTTTTCAGACAATACTACTACCCACTGCATCATTGCCTATAGTAAATTAAATATATCGCGCTCTTTCAGTTCTATCAAATATCAATTAAAAATCAGATCACACAGCATCAATGATATTCATTACCTATTCAGTAAAGCAGGGCTACAAAATTTCCCCCCCGAAAAATTCGATTCCGCGCGACGATTAAACACACGCAACAAGAGATCGAACCTTTTCCAAAAATGCAGTTGCCCCACTTTCATAGCGAACGGCTGATACATCCATCTGATTAAACGCCGACAGACTCGCATAGCCGCCGGACAAACAGCCTTCGCGAAGGATCGCTCGTCGGACCCTTTACGACCGTTAAAATATAACTTGCCGCGAAGACGCGGATAATAACTATGAATGCTTGCCATAAGGACTTGATCCGCCGCGGTGCCACGGTCGACGCATTAATGACGCATTCCATCTGTGCGGTTGGCCACGCGGCTTTGGACGCGCGCCGATTCTCTGCCTCCTACTCTCCTCTTCGTTCTCTTCTTCCTTAATTGCTGCCTTTTCACGTTGTCCTTCGCGGTTTCGCCTGTGTCCTTCGATGATAAATGGTGCCGTATCAGGACCTGCTTCGAGAGTTTGCGGTCCATCAATTCTGGCGATTCATCGAGCTCATTGGGATATTAACCGGCGGAAATTGGAAGCGTTTTTGTGGGAGGCTGTTGGCTCGGTTAGAGTTGCTTCGGAATGTTGCTGGTCTGTTTTTTGGGGGGTTTTTTTTATTGGACTTGGAGTCGAGTTTTGCCCGAGAAGAGTTGTAGTGAGTTAGGTTTTGCGCGTGGAATGGAGAGGATTTGCTAGTTGTTGGTGATGATTTGGGAGTGGGTGATACACGTATTGGAGTTATTGCAATTAGTTTGTTCAGTCATAGTAATGGATTGATGAAGTTCGTTAGATTAGGGGCTGCAAGCGGTTATTGATTGACGCGTGTACTTTTTCTGTACTAATTATGAGCTCCCATTGCGATGAGGAAAGCAACAGTTATTGTAGAATAAGTATTTCAAACAATTATTAAACTTGCATTTAAACCTCCCACATCATATAATCTCAAGGAAAATCTGTTTATCCTCAGTGTTGGATATTTACTAGTGATAGTAAATATAATATATCATGCTGTGGCAAAATTGTCTCAACGTTCTTAGAAATGTCTTACTAACATAGATAGTAAGAGAACCAGATGGGTCTGCACTTGGAGAGTCAAAAGGGCCTAGGTTGTAAAATGGGACAATGCGCATTCGTAGGTATAAGTGAACCCCAGTTCTTTGGGTGTTTTCGTTCAGTTCTAAAGAGCATTTCATAGAGAGTGGACATTCCTTCAGAGCTACTTTAAATACACGGATTGAGATAAATATAATAGTTATTTTATTTAACACACCATATCCAATACTCAGAATATATTAAATACAGTTGGGAGTAAATTAATTTAACAAGCAGAAAAATCTGTTTATTCTTCGCTTACAAGGGAATTCCGGAAACTCGAAAATTCAGAAAAAGTTAAAATTTTGCGCAAATGTAGTTCATATTATGCTAACAACGGACCAATTTTTGTTTTCTGCCAAAAACGGTACTGAGGGTGAAAACACCCCTCCAAAGAAATCTTACCTTTCCACATTATCGCGAAAAAAATTAAATTAAAAGTTGGATGGCTCTTTATGGTCTACAATACGGATGTGAGATAATTAAAACAAATATTTTTTTACGAATTACCAAAAAATACATTTTCCTCCAAATTTCTCACATCCGTATTATAGACCACAAAGAGCCATCCAACATTTAGTTACCTTTTTTCCAGTATCTTAAAGAGTTTCTGAATTATTCACGATAATTGGAAAAGTCAAGATTCCTTTGGAGGGTTGTTTTCTCCCCTACGATCGTTTTCTTTAGCAGGAAACAAAAATTGTTCCTTTGGTAGCATAATATGAACTACATGTGTGCAAAATTTCAAATTTTCGAGTTGCCTAATTTTCACCTGTCAGTAAAAAAGAAACAACACTGCTACTGTCCGTCCAAACCTGATTCTTCAATTTTGTCAAAAGGTACTCGGGACGATATAATAAATAAAATGTAATTTGACACTGATAGTGGGCCTTAAGAAACTGTTAGAGTAACTCTTTCTCCCACCCTTTCTCCATTTAACATTGCACCACGAATTGCCCCTCGAGAAAAAGGTATGCATACCTGCGGATCCGTAAGTCGATACCGGAAACGGGGGCAAGGGTCATAAGTTGTGGTCGATGGCGCAACAAACTCGTCCTCCGCCCATCGCACCCCTCTCAGTCGTTAGTCAATGCAACGATCGAACAGGAACGTAAGGTATCTCGTACTCGCGTTTCTTTTCCTCTGGCACGAAAAAGTATCCCCATAAAGTATATCGCGCGCGAAAGTGGGCGATCCCCTGCAAGAAGATATATCCACGTGCCTTAAATGAACGGCATGTATGTAAATACGTGTGCAAGAACGAGCTGGTGAAAGAGGAAGAGAGAGAGAGTGAGAGAGAGAGAGGGACGGTGGGCAAGGGAACTGGTCGATATGTACGTTGCGCATAAAGGCCGTGGTACGTGGCTAAAGTAAATTGGTGGTCTCTGCAGCTGATGTATGGCGGAGTGATATTATGAACAGGCCATCGTCTCATGCATATTCATCCGAAATATCTTAGCTCGCGGCCGTTGCCTCGCAGAACGCGGCGCTCAAGCTCATTGGCGAATTAATCTGTCGATATTTATACGTTCTTTTTATATTTAATGAATGGACAGTTGAAACGTTTATCCTCTTCGGGCTGTCATTTTGTACAATCTTTTGTATACTTCGCGTGCTTGGAATAGACGACAGGTAAGGTAACGAGACTTCAGTTTCCCTTAACTGTCGACTATCTTTATTAATACAAAACGACGACACGCGACAACTCTCGCCTCACGATACTCTAAATTCAACTCTACTCTCAATACAACTCTCTTCCACTCTGCCTCGCGCACGCATCATCCACTCTTAACGTCTCACTCATTCTATTTCTTATTTGATCTCGCTCATTTAGGATACACACTGCAGACATTCCTTGGCGACAGCCGGTCACGTCCACACGAATCCTTGGGTCGCTGTACCCTCCGTTCACACGATCCTCCCGAGTACTCAGCTCCAAACACATGTCTTTCGCACCTTGGAATCATTCTAAACAATCACGCGGCATTTCCAATCCCGCAATTTGTAATAATATTTCATAATATTTCCAAACGTAATCACACTTTTTAAATTCTTCACATCATAATGGCTTTTGTAAAATGGTTTTTCTCAAGCGAATAAAATATTCTACGCTTGTAATAAGCGCATAATACCGGCCATAATTTGATTATAATTTGTTAAAGAGAAAAAATAAAGAGAGGGTTTTAATCATAGCGAGTAAGGATGGGCTTATTCGAAGGCGAATCGTGTCCCGATGCGCGTTTTAATGGGAAAGATTAATTATATCGCCGCTGACGTTGATGAATCGAGCGAATTTTTCGTCAAGCAAAATTGGCGCATCCGTGCTTCGCTTTCATTAATCCCGACGAGGTACCTCGCTAACGATCCGCTGCTAATACAGATAAGGTAATTGGAACAGCGAAATTGTAAGTGATAGTGCGAATTGCTGGTATGGTGACGAGAATAACCTAGGTATTAACCGATTATAGGCGGATATTAATGACAGCTTGGAGTACCGGTCAATTCAACTTTGACGATATGCAAGAGAGGCTAGAAGAACCGATTTATTTTAAACACTTATGAAGTATGTGTGCAAATTTTTGAGCTATTCAAAAACATTAATTCCTTTAAACCTTGATGGTCCACATTTTGCTTGCAATGATTTCTTTGATACAAAATGGCAATTGGACAATAGAAATATTAACAAGAAAAAATACGATATCTCGAAGGAAGCAAATATTTTTCAGAAAAGCTTGTTCAAAGTTTGAAGAAGCTTTAAATTTATGTTTTATATCCAAGAATCTTGTGACAACTGCACTTTTCACAATGACAGAAAAATATCGCGGATCTTAATTTCACAGTCGCCGCAAGCAAAAGTTTCTGTAACGTTCGTGACCCGGTCTATTCTTAACTTTTGAACGGCACTGTAGCGCCATAGTAGTATCCTATTGATATACACTTGTACACGGGAAGGCAAGCTTTTTGATCCCAAAGAAGTAAGAGCCACGTCAGCCTAGCCGCTGCTAGAGAATGGCCGTGGAAGATGAACAGCTGGATGCACAAAGGAATTCGACGAACGTCGCGCGAGTAATAAGCTCGTTCTTCGGTTTAGACCTGGCCGCGCGCTAGCAATAATCGGTGTCGCTGAATGGATGGAGCTATTAAGTTTATCTATCTGCGACACGACGCGCTGCTAGCCCGGGTGGCCGATTACTTACATCGTCTGCGTGTAGTTCTGTTGCACCGTCCACGACTTTCGCGGTAATCGATCGGCGAGCTTCGACGAAGCTCGCGAAAGAGTCTTCCTTGTTTTGTTCGTAACCACCAGGAAGAACGTTACAGGTGTTTGCATTTTTGTCCAGCTGTTTCACGTGTTTGTGGAGTGTCGTTTAAACGCACTGGATGGTTTGTAGCTACTTTGGCCTCTGCTGCCAATTTATTTGCTTGATAATTATTTAACCGAAGCGATCATAGACGAATGAAAATTAGCCTTTTCTTTTTTTTTCTAACTTTCCCCTTCCAAGTTTCTGTATTTTGGTGTCTCTGGAATACGGACAAAAGTGATCGTAATTTCTGTATACAGAAAAATGTTGTTCATTATTATTTTCAATATTGACAGTTGTATTTTTATTTAGAGAGGAAATCATTTAATTTGCGAATTACTATTTTATACCAATATTTATCAATTACTTTTCTGTTCTATACATATATTGGACTGCGCAGTAACTCGAAATCAACTCCAAGTAGAATATACCGTTCCGGCACAGACGTCCATCGGCATTGCCTCCATTCCTCCTTTTGCCCATTTTCCCGAGCGCAAACGGAGCACCCACGATCGGAACAGACGCGTGTCGTTTACTGCTGTCCGTCTCAGAAGGTATTCCAAATACCCAGAGGTATTCCAGAGATCCAAGGTATCCCGTTTAACCAAATTCCACCGTTCCATTCGATCCTCGACTCCTTTATACACCCTGGGCACGCTTTTGTCTTCCGAGAAAGCGATCGCAGGAGGCAATGACGAGTGCGGGGGATCAAATCGAGGATATTCGAAATAGATTTTACGGCTGCTTCAAAGCACGGCGATATTTCACGCCTCTGGGCACGGGAACGGGGAAAGTGGATCGTCAGACGATGGGATTCTCCAGGGAATAAGATATATTGGACGTTCGCTGTTCCAGTGGCGAATGGAATGGCAATGCATCCCTGGGGCACGGTACCTGCTCGATTATGATCTATTTGAATCGTTAGAATGGCGACTATTTAGTTTTCCCTCCATTGACACACGCGGCCGTCTATGACTAATGTTCGCCCGCGAAGAACATACGATTCTTCGTGACAGATCTATGCGTCGGTGTAGGAATGCCTCTCGATCAGTCAACTGTTGACGAACATTGACTCTATGGAAGGGCGTCATTGACTTCTTGGGACAGATAGATTATCCTGCACACAGGTTACGAAGGGCTACGATCGTTATGGAGTATCGTCGGCCCGTGTACCAGGCGCTGCGTTTCGTTTAATGGGACGCTCACGGTTTTAGATGGTTCAAAGTTAGCCTAAGGGAGAGTTTTAAGTTCACATAAGAGAGAGTGTCGTGAGTGATATAATATAATATACATATATATAATATATAAGATGTAAAACAAGGACGACTTGATGGGTACAGTTTACGGAATGGGCTATAGTACAAAGACGTTGGTGAAGAAGTACGTTTAGTTGTTCCTAAAGCAATGCAGTTACCGATCATTCGAAGAGCGCATGAGCAGAGACATTTTGCTGTTGGAAAAACGGAGACTTTAATTCAAAGGGACTTCTGGATATCTGGACTGCGAAACAAAGTCGAAAAGGTGATACGAAATTGTATTTCTTGTATTCTTGCCGAGCGACGACAAGGAAAGCAAGAATGTTTTCTCAATCCTATTGAAAAAGGAAGTGTCCCATTGGGTACTTTTCATATTGACCACTTAGGTCCACTTCCATCGACAAAGAAAAGTTACGTCCATATTTTTGCTGTTGTGGACGCCTTCTCAAAGTTTGTGTGGTTGTATACAACAAAGTCGACTACTGCCTCAGAAGTAATTGATCGTCTACGAAAACAATCAATTGTATTTGGTAACCCAAGAAGAATCATTTCTGATATAGGGTCTGCATTTGTGTCAAGAGAATTCAGGGATTCCTGCAGATCAGAGAATATTGAACACATTTTAATTACGACTGGTATCCCGAGAGGTAATGGTCAGGTGGAACGTTTAAATCGGACAGTTATACCATTGCTGACGAAGCTGGCAGCACCAAAACATGATGAATGGTATAAGTACGTAGATGTGGCCCAGCGATGTTTGAATACCACGATGCAACGGAGTATAAGGATGACTCCTTTTCAATTATTGTTTGGAGTACACCCTATTCGTGATGATCCTGATATTAAAGAACTTCTACAGAACGAGTTAATTTCATCTTTTGTAAGTAAACGAGATGAAGCAAAAAGTAATATTGAGAAAATCCAGATCCAAAATAAGAGGAATTACGATGCGAAGAGGAAGAAAGCTTTTAATTATAGCACAGGCGATATTGTTGCAATAAAGCGAACTCAGCAGGGTCCGGGATTAAAATTGGCTCACAAATATTTTGGACCGTATGAAATCACCAAAGTATTACGTAATGATCGATACATTGTTCATAAGATCGGTGAACATGAAGGACCTCGACAAACTTCATCATCAGCTGACTATATGAAGCCCTGGATAGACGATGATCTTGAAGATCTACTTAATAGTGATGGAGATGAATAATGAATGAATGATAGTAAGAAATGAATGAATGATAGTGAATATTCAAGGTGAATATTCAGTCAGAATGGCCGAGTGTAGAGAGTGAAACCAGCCAAGTGTTTCCGAGGAAACATAATAAAACATTAACAAGCGGCAAATATGTTTATAACAAATTAGTTAGTTGGCAACCGACGCTTGAATGTGAAAGACGGACATCGAATTCCATTATAAACTCTCAAATTGCATTTTTCACAATAAACCTTTTTCCCTTCTAATTTATCCCTCTACATACAGTCGGGGACAAAAATAAGTGGACAGGTAGAGAGAATAGATATCAATTAAATTTAATCGACTTTACATTATTGATATAAACTTAACTTTTATTTGTCTTATATCCTTATAATACATAGATTATTTAGTGACAAATTCAAACTAATATTCACATTTTTATGTACGCATTCCACATTTAACGAAATAATCAGCCATTTCTCGAGAGACAAAAATAAGTGGACGCCTACCAACAACGCTATAATTGGTTATGCTTGCACGCAATAATCTCAAAGACGTCTATCGATAGCAATTTAGGCTTTTTGAGGATAACATCGCCTCTGAAATAATCTAAAAATGCCGAGAAGAACAGAAATTTCTAATCAAATTCGCAACTTAATTGTTTCGGACTGTCATAAGAAGTTAAGTTACCGCGAGATAGCCCAGAAGTATAGCGTTTCGAAAAGTGCAATAGAAAAAATTTATAAAAAGTATTTATTATACAATACTGTGGAAAACTTAAGAGGGCGTGGGCGCAAACGATGTACGACTGTGCAAGAAGACCGTCGAATTGTCCGCAAATGTCGTAAAGATCCAACTATTCCATCAAGAAGCATTGCAGAAACGTTAGATGTAAACGTTTCAACAAAAACAATTAGAAGAAAATTGCACGAAGCTGGTTTAAAATGCATTTATTAGTAAAACTAATGTGAAGAAACGTTTGGCATTTGCGAAAAATATGTAAATATGCCATTGTCATTTTGGAGAAACATAATATGGACTGATGAAAACAAATTTGTGTTGCGGCAATTGAAAAAGAGGTACCAAGTATGGAGAAAAAAGATGAAGCATTTAAAAAATCGTTTATTACGCCAACAATTAAATTTAGCGGCGGATCGTTAATGGTGTGGGGGTGTTTTTCTTTGAATGGGATTGGTGCACTGGTACAAATTGACGGCATAATGACTGCGGATGATTACATCGATGTTATAAATGAAAATTTAGAGATGGCAGTAGCAAAGATGGGTCTCGACAACGGATTTGTATTCCAACAAGACAATGATCCCAAACACACAGCCAGAAAAAGTCGGAAATTTTTTAAGGATTCGAATATTCAATTGCTTAAATGGCCTCCACAGAGTCCTGACTTGAATCCGATTGAAAACCTGTGGAGTTTGTTCGATACAAAAGTACCATTGGATAAGAGAACCAATAAAACCGAACTTTTCAGAAACCTACAGAGAGAATTTGAAAATATCGAAAAGATTACGTCGAAATTTAATAACCAGTATTCCTAGACGGTTAGAATCCCTAATCCAAGCAAAAGGCGGCAACACAAAGTACTAACTTTACTATGTATTCTATTTATCATGTAATTTATTGTGTGTCCACTTATTTTTGTCTCTCGAGAAATGGCTGATTATTTCGTTAAATGTCGATTGCGTACATAAAAATGTGAATATTACTTTGAATTTGTCACTAACTAATAAGGATATAAGACAAATAAAAGTTAAGTTTATATCAATAATGTAAAGTCGATTAAATTTCATTGATATCTATTCTCTCTACCTGTCCACTTATTTTTGTCCCCGACTGTATATGTATAAATATCTGGGCACCTCCAACGTTTCAAAACCTCAGGTATCGCACGTAATAAACGTAGTCCGGGCGGGAGTCGGCATATTTTTTAACGGTACCTAGAAACAGCCACGACAGTATAGGAAAAAACCCAGAAAACTCACCCCCGTTTCCACTCTTTTCCCTTAACATCCCTACCGTCTTCCAATTCACGTCCAAGCTCCAATCATAATTGGACTTCAACAAAATTCCCTCCTCCGTCCACCGGATCATCCACCAATAGTTTCGCAGCATTAAAAAACGGAGTCTACGTGTTAAACAGCACAGCACATGATGTGGAGAATTCATTCGTACTTCAAATAGAACGCACATACAACGAGAACTCATTCATCGTGCGCATAGAACGCATATACAACACATTGAAGAGCTGTTAGCATTTACTTACATTGCTGCAAGTATAACTCTAATTACAAATTGACAAATACATCATACATATTTCAACGTGTACAGTGTAACACATACCATTACTTCTTTGCACCTGAAATCATTACATCACTACCAAAATCGCAACATCACAAAAGCCGGGGTCGCATCGAGCCTAGACGTACAGTCGACTCGGAAAGCAAGTTAACGCTCTTACCAACCGGTTAAATGTATGTATAACAATCATATTAATGTATATATCATTATTATAATGTATGTTTATATGTTTTAATATATTCTTCGTACTATAAGTGCATAAGAAAGTAAGTAACAAAAATTTACATACATTATCGTTGTTATTAAGATATTGTCTTCATTTGCAAATAAATGCCATCGTTACCTTACTTTCCGTCTCGACTGTACTCGAACTCGTGCTGCTGCGCAACAATATAAATCAACGTAAAAACCGAGAGATGATTAATTTAAGAATACCTGTCGAACAAAACCAATCGCACGCGATACATCCGGTTTATTTATTAGAAAAATGTGCCTAGTTACCCTGAGTTTTCCGAGAACTTATCCCAAACCGGGAATATCCTCTTCTTAAATAGCATCGGAGTACTATTTCCCCGCATGATTATAGGAAGCTCGATTCTCCCTGCTCTGACTGCGTGTCCGCGTGAATTGAAACAGGAAAATATAGGAGAAAAAGGAAGAAACTTGGAAGTAGAGGGTAAGGTACGAGCTTGCGTGGCTGTATGCCAATTGAAAAATTGTCAACTGCCTCCGTTTTCACTTTTTCTGCCCATTTTTTGCCTCGGTTGACCCGGGTGTATAATTGTAGTTGAAATGAGATTGTTCGCGACACGAAGAGAACTTCTGGTCCTCCTATGCCTGTTTGCCGTGATCTTCTTCCCCTTCTTCTTCTTCGCCTTTACGCGGAAGAGATTTATTTCGATTACGCTGTTCGTGCAACTTTGAGGGATTCAATTATAGAGTACCTGATACGACGATTATTTGCTCTGGAATCCTCATTCGACACATTGCACAGCGGTCGAGTGGTATAACTTCTAAACCACTAAAGACATCGAGGTGAAATTTCGAGTGCCAAATATTAACACGTAGTCATTTCGAACGGCGCATGATTTTTTTGTTTGTTTATTAAATTGTCACTTTGCAATTTAAATGGTGTATAATGTAATAGAAAGCTTCGCGGAGTCCCGAAGATGAATGCAACCATCTATGTATATATACGCATAATTTGTGAAGTAGAGCGTAGGAACTAATTCTTGCAGAATAAGATAGGATAAAGTATGTTGAAAATATTCCAGTTTGATAGAATGTGGAATTTTTTTCAATCCATGTCAATTGTTAAGAATATTGAGAATTTTCTTTACTACGTTCACTGTAACATTTTTAATACATTACGAATAGTAATTTTTAATTCACAGCGGTAATTTGTAACCTAAACATGTATCTTTTATTTAAAAACAAAATTGGAGGGAGAATATTAAAAAGAATCGTAGGGGCATCTTAAAGAAAACAAACAATCTTCAAAACTTTCAACTTTAACTGTCTGTTATACATAGTTACGGTTGTTATTAAACTTTATTAATATTCTCATTGCCGAGGTCCATGGATATTAAAAGAAAGCAAAGTTCATAGATTAGACATCGATACGAGAAAGTTGACTTTTTGGCTAAATGTCGCCAAAGTTGGCATTTTAGATCACTGTGTACCTAGCGGTTTTCAATTCCCAGATCGTGAATGCTTTAGATACACGTGTTACTATAAAAGGAATCATAGGAAAATTGAAAGACATCAAAACGCTTAAAAAGCCCTTAGTGCTCAAGTACTCGGTACTTCTCCATCTCCAGTCCTTACCCGAGCCGCTAATACCTAGGAAAACGCTCAACCATTCATCGTCCCAGGTCGCGCGTAAAGACACACGTCCTCATCTCCTCCAGAAAGAGAAAAAGAAAAAGAAAAAGAGGGGGAAAAAATACGGTGGTCCCTTCCTCGCGAGTAGTTCCACGCTTTCTCGCTCATAGACGGAAACAGGATTTCACGGATCTCGTTAAAGAGTTGCAGCAGGCACGGCCTCAGATTCGCGTAAATTACGCATCCTCGCCGCGAGGATCCTTCCTAGCTCGTTTGCTCCACGCCGGAAAGGATAAAAATCCAACGGAAGACACGACGGATGATAAAACGTGCCACCATCTTCAACATCGTCCCTCTCCTGCTCTTTCTTCCCTTTGCCGATCTCGCAGCATCTCGCCTCCTAATCCCGGCGATCTCTCCGGTCCGTGGACAGGACGGAATCATGTCAGCGACCTCGCAAGGCCTCGCCAAGGTCGTACGTTGAGCCTCGCAAGCAGAAGCTATTCACCACCACCATAGCGAGCACCACCGTAAGTGGCAGCGCCACCACTACCCACGCTGCCACTGCCACTCCGATCTGCCGACTTCGTGACTAATTTGCAGACGAATAAACCTCTCCTTCTATCCCTCCTTCTTTTTCTGTCTGACATCCCCTCGTGCTACCGCTGCTGATTCTGCTTATCCTTATTCCGCCGCTGCTTCCTCGTCTTCTTCTTCTGCTTCTTCGTCCTCCTCTTCTGGGACCCTCTGCGCGCCCTGGCGGGATGTAAAAGTCCAACGGTGGCTACTGCTCGAACGATTCTCTTGTATCGATGCTCGGGCAAAAGCGAGAGTTCACGCCTTTGTCGATGACGACGGAAGCAGGTGGATTTTTTAATTAATCGATGGTGAATGATTTTTAGTGGGTTCGTTTTTAACCCCTTCGCTGCGGTGGGGATAATTTATATATGTACGATACATGATATTCAGGAATTGTTTGTTGCGTATTAATACAAATGTCTACAACTATTATTTATATTCAGTATATTATAGCCAATTAATCAGGGTATCAAAGTGTTTAAATTTATTGCTTGTTTGATGTTAATGAAAGAGTGTAGCACCGAGGATATTTCTTTTCTAAGGGATAAGGGGAGAAGGACTAATCCAGGAAAGCAATTCTATCTTTCTTTATCTGCTCAATTGTTTAATAACAACGCGTCCCGAAATGTTCGACTATTCCCTCGAAATACTGTCGGAAAGATCGGAGCCGCTTGCTTGTGAAATTAATCGTCCAAAGATCGACATTGATAAATTTCGGTTCGTAGTGTTCCACCCTGGAAATGTGCTTGAATTTCCACCACAAACATGACCATACACGAAACGCCTGTGCAGCTTGAAAATACTCAGCGGTCCCAAGCTTTCCAGCATCGGTGCGCATCGGTTACACGTTGATGCCTGGCAACGAAATCGATCAACGGCCACCACAGATACCTCTGTGCTCGTTTGTACAACCGACATTAACCATCGGCGAGTGCTGCACGAAAGCAGTCCGGCCTGTTGATCAGCCGCGTACAACTGGTCGCGTGATTCACGTTGCCGGGGACGATTTACACCTCTCGAAAGCGGTTCGATTAGCGGTAGCGGAAAGGGCACGTTACACCACGGTCCCCCGGGTTATCGACACACAGGCCACCGTTTCTCGCGGAAATTATCAGCATCTCGTGCGGCTGCTGGCGGCGCTGGGATATCGTAATCGGATATCCAGCTAGCCGACTGGCGCCATTTTATTAAATCGTCCTCGCGAGATCAGCGCGCCATTCCCCGGCCCGGCAAACCAGTTTACGATAACTTAACTCGCGTACACGAGCACAACGACCGGCAGGCATCTTCCTCGGCTTTTCTTTTCCCCGTGGTGGTGCCCGCGTGCGCGTTTCCCCCCTCTTCCTCGGGACGTTCGCGGCTTCTATCCGCGTGGAAAAAGCCGCGACACGCCAAGGACGACCCGCGCTGTACGCGGCCGATGCGTGCGAAGCCTTCGGCTGGGCCCGCGTTTAACCCTATCGTCGTAAGACACCCTTAAAATTCATAGCGCCCCCTTCGCTTCGGTCGGGGTGTGATTCGTGCGAATACATTCGTCGAGGCAATTTGCGTTTTTCGGTGGGCATTTTCTGAGACTTATCGTGGCGGCTGTAAAAGGTGAAAGGCGACTGTTGCAAGAAATTAATTGAATAATCCGCGCGATAGGATTAAGAGTAATCCAAGGAAATGATATTCCTTCGGGAAGGAAATAAACGAGGAAGTACTTGGAGCGCGTAATTTCTATTAAAGAAATGATGTGTGCAATTTTGCCCGTTTCTGCCAAACCACTTAATCTCGGATTACAGATATCTCTGCGGAGGCACGGGGAAGGGGGTGGTCAGGCGGCAGCGAGAAAAACTGATTTTATCACTGCGTTGGCGAAGAAAGATTTCTAAAGTTCTTGATGGCAATTTCGCGTTCGAGCTGCGCTCGTGTCGTTCAGTTCGTGCCCTTCGTTAGGTGTGTATCGGGCCTTATGGTTCGTTCACACGGCGCGCCGTAGCATGGCGTCGAGGAGCGTCTCGTGGCGGGCTGCCGTGGCGCCAGGCGCCTCCCGGCGACCAGCTTCTTTGCGTGCCACCGGATCCTCCCGATTGATGCCTCTCGTTATTGCCTTGGCAGCCTGGAAATACTGAAATCATCAATTTTCTTGGTAATACGGAATATATCTGAACGTTACGCCGAAGCAGGGTGGCGTTAGAGATTATTTTATGGCCGCGATGGCGTTTGCGTGCGAAACTTGTTACTCGAAGAACTGATGTTAGCATCGCTGCTTTCATTATTCTTGTCGTTTGACACTATTATTGATATCGTTATACCTGTTTATTATATCGTTATTATATCGTTATACTTTAGACTTAAAACCGCTTTGCAATTCTAGTTTGTCGGATGAAGAGGGCCAGCAAACACTTTTCCTCAATTCTGATATCACTTTATGGGTCGATTTGATCCTAAATTTAAATAAGAACTGGCAAATCGACGTCTCTGTTGTACTTTCTAGATTCGCTTTTTTTAAATGTAAAATCTTAAGGCTCCTATAGACCGGGGGACGCAGTGTAAGGGTTGAACGTGGTCGACAGGCACGGATGAATTTATACGTATTTACGAGCTCCGTCACTCGACCATGTTCATCTCTGTATAAAATTCAGAGACGTCCAATTATTCCCTGTAACGGGCTGGACGCCCATCATCGCAGCCATCTCTCTAGGAGGTCGTCCACAGACTATCGCATGACTGAAACGCGTCGTTCCTTTTCGAAGTCCCGGTCGATCAATCTGCAGTCGTAACATTGCATCTTTGTGGCGTCGCGGTTCCAGGACGAACACGATACGTATCTGGATTCACGACCGATGCTGTTCTCCCTCCCCGCATTCTCCCTTATTTCTTCCTCGTCTCTTTCTTCCTCCTATTTTTTGCTCGGTTTGCTACGTCCCTTAATATTCTTTCGCTGATGGCATCCGCGATGAGAATAGTAGCGACCCGGGTGAAAAGTACGACGATCCATCGTCGCTACGTTTTCCGTTGAATCTGTTGGGGCAATTTTATCGGTAGATCGAGGTGGAATTTTGTTACGGTGTACAGGCAGGACATTCTATAATACAACTTCCAATTCATTTTATTCCACCGCTTTCCATTTTCGTCATAAAATTCGCATCTTCCGTTCTAAAAATATGGCATCGATTATCTGTATACAGTATCCTTCGAACCGAAACGCCATTTGCAATTATTCATGCGCCGCGTACAACCGTAAAATGATCAAGCGAACAGTCATTCTCCTTAATGACGACAATTATCGTCGCAGTGAGTATCCGTCCGTGCGAGCAGTGGCCTTTCTTCGTGAAAAAAAAGGCCTCGTCCACACGTGTGCGATCACTCTCGTTCGAGAGACGAGCGTTAAATCATAAATCCAGCAAATTGGTCGCGGGCCGTGACGTAAAGTGTCGTTCACACCTATGTGTAACACTGGAACGCCAAGTATTTCGTCACGGCCTTCGCTGGATCTGCTACGCATGAACGTCATTTTCCGATCGCTGTCACGGCCGATCTGTCGGCCTTCCCTTGTCCTCGAACTTCGGCTGAGACCTTCGGCACACCTTTTGGTTAGTGACCCCCGTTTCATTGCCCTCGTTTCTCGACTGACGCGGTATGAATTTTGGGGCAAAGGTTTGGAATCGCTTCCTTAGTTGTGCAAATATTTAATGGGTCGTTAACGACTCGTTGATTCGAAATTGTTATTACACAGTCCTATCAATAAGATAGTAAGTACCTTTGCTTTGATGTCTACATACGGCGTTCGTTACCGAATTAAAGTAAACGGGCAGAAATCGCTGATATATTTTATAATTTGAATCATAGAATTGAGAGTATTGTACAATTGCAACAGCTTGACGGTCGTTAAATAGCAATTAAACTATTAATTGCCCAAATAGATTCCCTTGCAATTGGGTTATTCAGCAACACGATTATATTATTTATTGAAAATACGAAATTTTTAATCAAGTATCAATTTTGTATTATTAATATTTCTTGTTTCCTTAATACGCTAATCAAGGGCACCGTCCTCTTTCAAAATTTCTCCCTCTTCCCACTCCGCTTAACTCCGTTAACACTGTCTAGGGCTCCGTTAACACGACTGCAGACCACTCTATTCTCCGCGACGGTGAATTGAACGTCTCGCGAAAATTCATTATCCCCGTGGCACCGCGACGAATACGACGAATCAGCCGGCCGACGGAATCGATGCAAATCGAATTATCCGCGCAGCTGGGCTAACTCGATTCCCGTCCGTTTTCGCGAGGTAATCGCGTTAATATCGGCCCTGGTAACAGGAAGGCTGACCAAGGCCTCGCCCGACTTCATTAAACGGCACACGTTTCCAACGTCGCTTTTCGCGAGTCGCGTTCAGGCTTCGTTAGGAAAGAAAAGACAGGCATACAGAGCGAGGGGGGCACCTTTTTCGTGCCTCGTTGCGCTCTTGTTCGTGCATCAATCGAATTACCGGTCGCCCTCTGCAAACTGTTGCAACTTCCGGCTGACACTTTGCCAGTTTGCCAGTTCGGCTGAGGGGTCGAAGGTTGGCAGAGCTGTCGGCCGACAATCAAAGCTCTAGCGACAGGGTACATAATTGGTCGGGAGTTGATCTCTCCATTTGCACGGTTTCTCTCCTGGGGTAAAATTTGGTTGCTTCTGATTGGAAGTCTTGCTGGCCGGGAAGGTAAAGATATGATAATTTATTGCTGCGAAAGTAGTGGTTGCTTTTATTTTGAAGATGGTGCTGATACTTGACCGTTCTCCTGGTTGATTTGGATTGGCGGTATGAACCGAGGTTAAAATAGTTGCTTACTGTGGTCGTAATAATAGTTTCAGTAGACGCGTTTAATATATTTTATTCCAGTCTGATAATTCGCGATATTCGACAGAGACATTAATTGGAAATTTTAATGTCGCAAAATATTTTTTAAAGAGCTGGATATACCGGGAGGTCCATTCAAGTAAGGCCACCTAAATATCTCGTCGAATTGTGTTGCTGCAAAAAATAGTTTTTACGTAACTTGAATGGTATCAAAGAATAAGCATTTAGGATAGTTGGGCGCTCGTTATAAACTGTTTGTTTCCAAATCGATGGATTGGTCGTACTGGAATTGCAGCGTGGCCACCGCGTTCGTCAGATCTCACACCAACGGATTTTTTTGTGGGGTAAATTAAAACGAACGGTTTATAAAACGAACACCCAACTACATCAGAGGATACGAAGAACCAAATAGTTAGACCTTGTGCTGCTATTAGTTCAGAAACAATCGAAAGGTCATTACAATCGGTTTTTGCTCGTTTCAGACAATTTATCGTTGCAGAAGGACACCAATTTCGAATCAAAATTTTATCTGGCAAGACGTGTAGAATGAACTAAAGCCTACGATCTCGAGAGGTCATTTCAAGGTCTCGATCAAGGTCATTTCAAGGTGATGTTATTATACATACATGTTTGAACGTATTTTTCAATCAGCTACAATATGCAATAAATAAAAATATAGTTGCATACAAAAAACATCGATAACCTTGAAAACTCTGAACAAAAATGTTCTGGACGTATTTTGATCCTTTGATACCATTCAAGAATATTTTGCATCATTAAAATTTCCAATTAATGTCTCTGTCGAATATCATGAATTAAATGGACCTGTATACCTGGAGCAGCTTGCAGTATATGTTCTATTTTCAAACTTGTCCTCAATTTTCTACTTTTAGTGAAACAGTGAAACGAAATATATAAAAGAATATATATTCAGCAGACTTAATTAAAGTGTCACTAAAATTAAGGTAAACGCCCAATTAGTGTAAGTTACTTTATGGAAATAGAATGAAACAAACACTATCTATACCGCCGATATTGAAATTCCTCCCCGCGAACATTAAACTGATTTCATTAAAATTACCGTCCTTTGCTCCGGCAACGTCTAATAACACCATCAGCCACCCAGCATCCCCTTCCACCCCTGGCGGACCATTCTGTCCATTCTTAACTCGGGGTTATTTCGCAATTAAATACTTGACACTCGCGAGACGCCGACACCGGCCATAGCAATTAATTGCCGGCTCGCAGAGGGACGTGGTCTCGATCGAGGAGTCTTCGTTAATCGATAACGACTGATAATGGAAACTCTTATCTCGTTTGCCAGCCGTGGCGGGTGTGCGCGGCGCGTTCGTACCTGTATGCGACGGAATGGATTCAAAGTGAAAGGGGTAAGAGGAATGGATGGAATCGAGGAGGAAGTCGACAGAACGATACGCGTAATTTTCGCTAATGATCCTATTGGCAATTAGTTAAGGCCTTTCTATAAATCTTCCCTAACTAATTACCCGTTGCACTCCCAATCCTGGACGAAGACCACACGGGCCGTGCATCGAACGAGGCGCACAGTTAAACGCTAATTATTATCCTCGCCTGCGATAAATTAAACTGCCAGACGCCATGAGTATCGTCGAGAGTGCGGTTCTCACCTATGTACTCTATGGTGCGCCATAGTCCGCCGGGGACACACGGACCACATATTCGTTCGGTTGCCCTTAGCGGATTCGATTCACGCGATTGCCGGACTTCTCTGCTCGCCACGGGACATCGAATGCCAGGATTCTTGCATATCTCTATTGAGAGTCAGAAAGTTTCTGCCGCGTTGCAATTAGTTCGCGGTGGTTTCATGGAATTTGCCCCGTCTGTTCTTACAGCTGGCGTGCTGGATAATTGTTTGATGGCGTTCCTGCTCCCTCATTTTAGTTTTACTGCTGGCAGACATTTCGATTCAATTTTTGTACACACACGGTGGTAACCGAATTGAAGTTTTTCGAGGATTCCGACTTGCTGGATTTAAATTAATATAATTTTACCGCCTTTGCTTTCTAACGTGTAAAATAATATTAGCACACGGCGCGGTTTTTTATTCGGAATCTTTTTTAAATGACTTCTCCAATATTTCAAATATAGTTACTTTGTGTCCTCGTTTAATCAATGCAATTTCTACATGCAGGATGCATAATAACATTATCATTAGCAATGATTCGTACAGTTTCATAACTGTGTTCCAAAAATGTATCTATTACTAAAAAAAAAACAATTCCAAAGAATTTCTAAATATGTGTCACAGACTATTCTACCAAACAGCAGTCTCTGTCAAAGGTACAACGTGAACGCAGCACTCCAGATGAAAGGTGCCGCGAAGATATCGCGTTCGTAAAGTAAGTGAGCCTTTCGCCAATCGATTGCACGGCTCTGTTAGTCTTCTTCGCAACCCCATAGAACTGTGACGACGTTAAAATGTCGACTATGCCCGGTACCCACGATGGATGCAGGAGATAATGAAAAGTTTCCCTGTTAGAATTGCAGTTCCGCATTTTCTTCTCTCCCTCTTCCACGCGTTATGCCACCGTTCGCTTCGTCTTCTATTGTCGCTACCCTCCTCTGCTCGTTCGCCTGTCTCGTTTCCACGGGATAAGCAACGGATTTCCGCGGTTCGATATTAATCGTACGGTAGCAGATCGCTCGATTTCACGGAACGCCCTCCTCTTCATCTCTTCTCTTTGTTCCCGCGTGTTTAATTGTACCCGTACGTACGATCCTGCTTCCTTCGCAAATCCTTCGCGCTTCAATCGTTCGTCGACTGCAATTCTGTTGAACGCGACGTAAATGGCCACGGGTACCGCTTTCGCGATTGCTTTTCGCGATGCTGGGGTTCAAGGATCGCGGTATCGGAGATTAATTGGAGAACAATTATTGTACCGTTGCAGTAATTAATCTACTGCCTCGATTTCTTTTTCGGTTGGACGCGCCGTGGTGACCGATAGGGTTATTTAAGTGGTGGCGTATTAAGAGAGGCTCTGTGATTTATTGCCACGCATTGTTGGCACATTAACACCACTTCGGACTGTGCAAGCCAAAGCGAAAACAATTAATAATAACATTGCCATTGTGTAAAAATAATTCTGTATAACAATTAATAATTATAACAATGTTATAGCACTAAATTATCTGTACATAGATTCAACTAATGATGAATATAATTAGTAATAAGTATAAATTAACCACACCACAATTTTTATGCCAAACACGTAACGATATTAACAAAGAAAGTTCGGCAACCAGAAAATTCAGAAAAACTTGAAGCTTTGCACAAATGTAGTTCGCATTATGCTAACAACGGAAAAATATTTGTTTCCTGCTTAAAAGAAAACGGTCCTTGGGGTGAAAACACCCCCTAAAGAAATCTTGACTTTTCATAATATCGTGAATAATTAAAAAACTGTTTAAGATACAGGAAAGGGGTTAAACTAAAAGTTGGATGGCTCTTTATGGTCTATAATACGTATGCGAGAAATTTTCCAAAAATATTATTTTAATTATGAAAAAAGAAGTTGTAATTGTTCACGATAATATGGAAAGTCCCGATTTTTTGGAGGAGTGTTTTCGCCCCTAGGGCCATTTTTCAGCAGGAAACAAAAATTGTTCCGTTGTTAACATAATATCAACTACTTTTCTGCAAGGTTTCAAGTTTTTCTGAGTTTTTGAGTTACCGAACTTGCCTTGTAAGTAAAAGTATAGATATAACTCTCTCATAGTAAAATGAAAAAAAATTGCCCCACTAATTACCTCAAATATTATCCCCTGTATTAAAAACTTCTTACCTAAACTGGAGGTGAAATAGACAAAAAAAAGAGAAGAAGCATTATTTTTCACCTGATATTCGCGGCAAAATCTGTATTCATAAAATCCATTAAAAACGCTTAATGCTCATGCTCGCTAACGGTTCGATGTTTCCGTTTGTTGTTTCAGATTCCCAAATGGAGCAAGGGTACCGGTCCGAGGTCCAAGAAAGGGCATTGGTTGTATCCTTGCAGATGTTCAATCTGATTTTAGAACGTGGCGTGTCCTTGCTCAAGTCTCAGTTGGACAGCAGCGAAGAGCCGAAGATGGTTGTTAGCGAGGACATGCAAGTCCTTTTACCAGCTATCAAGGTATTTCCGTTATCTGTGGCATATCTAACGGGCCTCTATCAAGATCTCTTTTTCCAAGAAACTTTCACCGTACCGGGGAAAACCGCGCGCCGTTCTGGCTGCACAGATTTTAATCGGCGCCGGGCAATCTCGAAAGAAGGGAAAGGAGTTTGAAGCGAAAAAAAAAGGATCGCGAGAACATCTGCGTGCACTGAGTTTTAATGGATATTTATGCTTACTGACATTCTTCTCTCCGTTGTTCATTGTATCGTTCATAGATCGATAATCGACCCGTGTAAGGAAGAAAGAAAACTTCGAACCACCGGGGTTGGTGAAGAACTGTTGCTATCGTATGTCCGTTCAGAGAGTTCTAAGAATATTACGGGATATTACTCACAATCAGTGGATAATCGGCGTGATGCCGTAAATTGATTATCGATTAGTCGCTCCTATCGGTTATACGAGGTAAAAAGTTTTTGAAAGGGAAAGGTGTTAAAGAATGTGCAAGGATAGTATTGTTCGATGAGGCGAGATATTAAAACAACGTATCACTGTCAGGCAATTAAAATGAAATAATTACTCTATTTCTAAAATACAGATTCAATCAAATTGATATACTACTTATCACATTCAATATCATATTACCAATGTACATCGAATGTTTTGAATCTATTCAATCGAACTGCTTGAGACCAATTCCCTCGAACTAATAACATAATTCATTACCATTTTCTACAACAATATACATACTCGAAATCCAGTTTCACAGCGCATTCCATAAACTCCCGCACGAATGCGTATAAATTTTGCATTGAACTTGTTTGGATCGTTACTTGTCTACGTTCCTGTCATCTCCATAGTCCCAATCCCCGAAGGTTGGCGCGTTTAAGCAACAGAGAATTTATGAAGCAACGGTTGATTCGCACCCACGCAAGGTCTGCCGGTGGCCGTTGTCAGGTCCAGGACCTGGTTCGTTCGTGTCTCGACTTATTATGCAACCTGGCGTTCGCGATTAATGCACCTATCGCACGTAAGCTATGCACGCACGCTCCATCGATAAAGGTCAGCCGTATGACAAGCCATTGGAACCACGACGTCACCAGTTTCTTCCTGGTTCTCGAGCTGGTGCAGCCTTCAGGGATGCGTATTGGCTCGCGATACCATCGCCGCGGGGTTTCTGCGACGAGGAATCGCGAACACAGGGTGTTCCAAAGACGTCTGCTTAGAAATTGTTTAAATGCACTTGTATACAATACATGTATATCGATGAGTCTTGGTATGCCAGTGCTTTGGATATATCTGGAGTGTGGGCGAATCAGTGATTTCCTTTTCTATTTCTTGTTTATTTTATTTCTTTCCGCTCTTTGTTTAGAATAAATCATTTACACTGTCAGCTGTTCGAATATTTTGCCATTATTAACAGTTTTCTTTCTTTCTTTTTTCATTCCAATATATTTGATACAGGAGAGGTCGATTGAAATATTCCATAATCGATGGCAACTTCGATCGTTTAGTAACATAGATAATACTGAAATTCATATGAAATACACCCAAACTCCAAACTTGAATTTATGCGCGTGCAGATTCCAAAGCGATTGTCTTGAAATGACATAAGCTCGCGAGCGATAGTTATGAAAAAGTAGTGAAACAGATATAGTGGTATAATTGAGGGTGAATCTGTTTGGAAAAAGTGCGATCGTAATCGAAGCGCAGGAGTAATGGTAAGAGTTTTCCTCTTGGCTCACGTAAGACCATTAATATTGACGATAATGTAGACGCGATACCGAGACCGCTGGCGTACGATTCACTTTCTAGAAGATGAATGATTGCAATGCGCACAATAACACGTCTCCTGGACGCTCTATAAATAGAAACAATTCCTCGCATTCTAAGACAGTTATCACTTACCGGCGATTGTCGTTTTTGTTCTAGATCTGGTGCGATTGGATGCTTTGTCACAGCACCGTCTGGAATCCACCTCCATCCTGCACAGATTACAGAGTCGGGTAAGTCACGAAACAAATTCCACGCTTACTTTTATTTTAGGTTCGCGTATCGGGATTTTTTTTATAGCGGCTGACTGTTAAAAGTAAGTAAATAGTTTCGCTGAATGATTTTTGTGACTTTACAATAGTGTCTCAGAACATTTCAATTTTCACCCCCGGATGCATTATTTTATTCAAACGCATGAGAAATAATAATACACAAAATGGTAACGTCCAAAAAGTACAATAATTGAAATTTCAATTCATTCTTAATAACGAGCGAGTCCTGTGCTAAAATATCGGTGTATCTGCAAATTTTAAAGTTATAATTACGGAAAAATTATTGCGATCCTTCATCTGTCTAATCTCCATTCACAAACTTCGTCATTCCATTATAAGTACAAAATTAACCAATCCCATTTCATCCCCTCTCTAGCGCCAAAACTTTCTTGAATTTTTGTATACCCAAACTTCTCTACATGCAAGGTGTACCAGTTTAATATTTCCCCCGTCCTTCGTAACAGATTAAAAGATCAATTCCTCGAGCAAACCTTCCCCTAAAAACCGCAACCCTAAACATTCACGACCGTATTATGAGAACTTCCGTCGTAAGCCTGCGCTTCAACCAGCTTTCGTCATTTAAGCACGAACAGTTCTCGCCCGTGACCGTACGAAACTTTCTATGTGAGCTACCATTACGCTCGGCTAGAATGCGACCGCTAAATATCGCTGAGCGAAATAAATTTCACCGTGTGCGGCTGTGTGTATTAGGATCAGGCAGTCGCAGAAAGAACACGCGATATATCTCGAACTCGCTGATCCTGCGGTTTGTGGTTTTGTGGTCCGAATCCTGGCTCTCATCTCGAGTGTTCAGTCGGTAAGTGTGAGCGATGCATACGCTCGCCAGCAGATTACGCCACGGCCACAAATTATTCATTGCGACGATTCTTTTTATTTATTTGCTTGATTTTTTTTCTCGCGATTAGTGCGATGCGACAATAATTCAGGAAGCAGTCGGTTAATGTTGCGAAGGACCACTCGGTTCCGTATTGTAATGCCTACGGACATTGTTTCAGATGTTTCTCCCATTTTAATGTTCCTTTATTCGATCGTCTTCGGGAATAATTTGATCCAGAGTGCAAAACGCACGCGATAAGAATCACAAAATGAAACTGCGGAAGCGAGTTTAAATTGCAGAAAAATAATTTAATGTATTCAAATGTCAAAGGTTCCCGATAAATTCTCTGCGCTTACTAGAACAGTACGGATTAAAAAGGAAGTGTTGCGAGTCCGTAACACTTTCCTCTGGCAATTACCACAGGGCTGGCTCTAATTGAACGCAAAATGCGCATACTATGTCGTCCCTCTACGACGCTTTCGCCAAACAGATTAATCTGCGTAGCTCTAGAAACGAAGAAATAGAAGGGGCAGAATGGTACGCGGCTATGGCGAGCGACTATTAATTCAGGTTGACACTTCAGGTGTCTTGAATTATGACTGTTGTGTTAGACTATTAATTCTCCGCGCAGAGCATCAATTTCTCAGACCGTGAAAGTTCGACCAGGGATGCTAGAGACATCACGCCAGACGACGAACACCTTCGCAGCGTGTGCTCATGATTTATCGCGAACGACAGCACGCGAAATTTCGCTGAAAACCGCTTAATTGTTCTAACGAACCGATCGTTGCAGTTGGTCTCGTCGTCCGGGACGCCTGATCTTCGATGTAGCGGTGGATGAACGTAATTAATGATTATTCTGCGTCGGTTTCAGCGGAGGCCACACCTCCTGCTGAGAACAATTGCGTATATGGTTTAAGGGGGGAAATACCTTTAGGCGGGTGAAAATGAGCTGATTATCATGCACTTTTTTGAAAGGGAAAGGATTGTTTCACATTTCTGAAATTAAACAGTAGAACTTCGTAGAAGGGTTCGATACTGTATAGAATTTTCGGGGTAGTTTTGGGGTGCGTTGGATGCTTTCTTGTGGAAATTTTATTTTTAATCTTTCGCCGAGAAACGAAAAGAAAGTACTCTATCAATTATTGTTGAAATTTCGAGGATTTATTAGTATCTTTGCTCATTTAAAAGTGAATATTTAGTGGTCCTTTAATTACAGTCTGTTTCACAAGAGCGTGGACACGATATCTCTGTGGATAATTATTTTTTGTAA
This sequence comes from Nomada ferruginata, assembly GCA_963583965.1. Lineage (NCBI taxonomy): Eukaryota > Metazoa > Arthropoda > Insecta > Hymenoptera > Apidae > Nomada > Nomada ferruginata. Next base: position 7,348,001 of record OY757218.1, read on the forward strand.
AAGAGTTTATGTAAATCTATACTACATCTAAAAAGTTACTGCGCATTTAATTCGTAGTGTGTCCAATCTCCACCATTTGCGATTATTCCTTGACAGCGTCTGGGCATACTTTTGACCAATTGTTCGGCGTATGACGTCTTCATATTTCTCGATTACGACGAACTAGGGCTTTTCATTTTAAAATACGCTTTATTCGGAGTTTTTACTTTATAATAGATCATACATGTTCTATCGGATTAGCATTAGGGGTCTAAGATGACCGATCCAACACGTTGATACCGTCACTCGTTTTCCATTCCGGGGAAAGGCTGCTTCGGTGTTTCGGATCATTATCCTCTTGAAATTTTCACTACCCTCTAGTTCCATCAGCCGAACGGTTCACTGATGTTAGGAGACCACTTTCATATAATTTGATCATTTCTGGGGCATTAAATTATCCGTATAGACGGATAATGTCCCAAAACCACGAACGTTTTTATTTTGCATCGCGATTTGGAAAGTCGTCGACACACTTTCCTTCTTTATACCGGTGCACCCATTTGCTCACTAATTCGTGAGACTTATGCAGTTATTTTGCTGCATCCCTAACACTCATTTTGGGTCCTTTCGGGGGACGGACACAAGAAGACCGCTTCAAAGCGTTTAGCGTATACGGCACTCATTTCGAAGTGATCTGTACCTTTCAATGATGGAAAAGGTACTAAGAGAACTTGGTCCATTGCGTATCAGAGGATACTTCGTATGATGACATAGATACAAGCTCTGACACTATAGGTATCACGATATCAAAATATCGCGTCCACGTTCTTGTGAAAAAGACTGTATGTGCTGGAGTATACACATATACAGCTTTAGAATCACTACTGCCCTGACCTTAAAATATTTCATGGAAAGTCCGTGCAATGCTATGTAAGATACGCTAATCTATTTCGCTTTGAATGAAAGAAACGCGGGAAATGTGAGGAGACCGGAGTGTTCCGTTCGAGTCTCTGACTGGCGAACCTGTTTCGTTCTCGAAACGACGAGCGGCGAGAGTGAGTCATCCAAATAAAAGCATGCTGGCCAGCGATACGATGGCAATGCAAAACACGGCCAGGTTCGAGGAAAGACAGATCAACGTGTAATTATCTTCTTGCGTGTCCCTCGATGATTGACAAAGGAGCTGAATCACGGAATCGCAGCCGAGGATCGACTCGTCGTTAGCGAAAACGGGGAAACGCGAAGCTTGTCAAGCTTGCACGTGGACCGATAACGTGACTCGAAGACTCAGAAATTCAGATAGCAATTGACGAGAAAGGGAAACACTGCGCGGCTAAATTGCAGTAGGGGATTTGAGTTTCTTTAAAAGCTTCGCAAAAATAAACGACAATCGTTGAATCGTAGATATAATAGCAGATCGGAAGGTCTAAACGTTATTAGTGTTTTCGTTTTTCTAGAACAGATGAAATACGATTTATTTGTAGCTAATAAACGACAATAAACGACCAGGAAATTTTCCAATCGTTTTGCTGTAATGGTCTAAAACCAATATCAAAAGAATGCCATAGAAAAATCCTAATGTAACAAACTTGACGGTGATTGCATCTTTATAAATCTATAAAAATATATTATTTTAATCCTCGAGGCCAGAAATGAATGTTCAATCTGTGTCTAATTTCATTGCAATACGGTAATTAAGAAAATAAATTAACAATTAAGAAAAGAAAACGTGCGTAAAAAAAAGAAAGCCGCTTCAAACGTGCACACAACGCGACGCACAGTGGCGAAAAAGCCCAAAAACGTGGCCAAAGGTAAAAAAGTTTTTGTCTAATTTTAAAATGTGTAAACTATTATTCATTTATGAACTATTGCTGCATCATCTTGTATCAAATTTAACGTTAATAATTTCTTCCTCTAAGGGATATGAATCTTCAAACATACTAGTATTAGAAAGGGGATTTTTTGAACTAAAACTAGAAATTATGTTACGATTCACTGTCGATGTATTAAAATAATCTATGAATGTTGGTATTATCTAATGTGCTCTAGCATCATATTTCCATTGATTTCATTACTTTTAAAAAATTGCTAAGGCTGTGGTACTTAAAAATGCATTTTTTTTGTTTATTTAAGCATATAGTTGTGAATGCCGTTGAATGCCGCGTTCATTTTTTTTTTAAATGAAGTTTAAGGGTCACAGAACAAGTTCCGATTGAAATAAGAATGCAGTAAGAATGGCTACAAAACTAATTAAAAAGCGAAAATAGTAAAAGGAAATCGTGAACTCTCTTGTATATACATATATCCTTTTTGAGCCATACACTTTCGATAAAGCTTTATCAATATTTATAGATGCAAAACTCACAAAATTTCAATATCATCAAAATTAAATTTATTACGAATTTAAAGTATTTTGTATTTTATTATTTATTTATTATTATTAATATTTAACACTAAGATTGTACATTATTCACCTTCTGAAGTCATTTGGTTATAATATATACCAATAATACACCGTATAAATGCAAATTTTAGTTTTGACCACGTTTTCGGCCTTTTTCACCACTGTGCGACGTGTCTTTTCGTCGATGATTCGAGCACGATGGAAGACAAGGCTTTTTATTCAGGATCGAGTGGGGCCCGAGGGAATGTATCGATCCTCAGGATCTTTCTAACGAGACGAGAGAAAAAAGAGCGGTCAAAAAGAGAGAAAACAGTCGTGCTTGGCCGACTGATGCGATCTATCGTCCATTAAACGAGTTTCAAGGCCCCTTTAGTCCCGTAACTGCGCGAACGCTCGCGATCCAAGCCAGCCTCTTTGCGCAAACAGCCAACCAACGAGCTAAACCATCCGGCCGGCCAGCCAACTATACGCTATACTATATATCCCACTGGATAAGTTAATTATTGTTGCTCGTTAGTGATTAACAATTATGCGAGCCGAGCGTTTCCTTGGCAAGGACGCGATCGTAACATCTTGGATCGTCTCCCTCCACGTCCACCTCGATCCTCTTCTTCGATCCTTAGATTCGCTCCACGGTGTTATTTATAGAACGCGGATCGCAATTAATCTGCCGTACGAATCGCGACTTTGTCGATCCCCTTGCCACTATTTTTTTTTTTTGCCCCCCTCCTCGATTCTTTTTCTTTACTTTCTTTTCACCTCCATTCACCGAGGATAGCAACTTTGATCTTCCCACCGCGCGTGCCTGAGAGCGTGTAATTGCGAGATCAATCACTGTCAACGTTTCTTTTCTTTTTTTTTGTCCGGTACACCCGTTGCACCTCGTACACCTTCTCTGTTTGTGCTTTATGGTGTCCTATTATCTGACAAAGAGACGACTGGTCTAGTTTGTGGTTTTAGCGGTCGGAATTGCGGATGATTTTTCGATAGGGTTCGGATGGACCTGCGAGATTGGAATGGGGTTGACGGCGGCTGCGGAATTTGCGAGCTAAATATTTTTTTTTGTCAGGTTTCAGGGGAAATTGTGATTGAAGTTTTGTATCGTATTTTTCCATTGCTGTGTTTGTTTTTTGTATTATTATACGCTGTGACAGTGTTAGGTTATTTGATGACTTTTGTTCTTTTTTTATTAGGACCGAAATGAAAGTTCTGGTTGCAATTGTTTGTCGTAAATAGCTTTTACTTTTTAATTTTAACAATTCTTCATTCTTCTATTCACGTTTCGATTATTTTTTTTATCCAGCTATAGTCGCCAGGCTAGTTATCTATAAAAATCAAAAACCCTGAGGTTCTGTATTATATTATACGTAGGTCAGTTTTGCGGTTAATAAGGTTAATTAGGCAATAAAGTGTGCAATGTGCATCACGTGAACGGGTTTAACAGGTGTACCGCAATCGAAGCACGCGAAACCCTGCGTCCTTTGTAAAATAACGCTGTTGAGCCATTGCTATTGGATAAAGTAAGATTGCTATCAAGTTTATTATTGCCGTTAATTATCTTCGGCAGCTTATGATGAAATATACACTGGGTAGAGTCCGGGTAAAAGGTTGTTGTTGTCAACCCTTTCGCTACTAGCAGCAGGTACTTATATTCTTTGAAATTCCAGAACACAGGCAACCCCCTCGTGTAACATAGATAAATAATTAAGTGCTCTATTATATATACCTTACAGATAATTGGTAATTTTACAAATCATCTTAACCCCGTTATTAGCCTCACAGTACCTACTCAATCTTGAAAATAAAGTAATGCATATTCTGCTTCTTCCTACCTTGGCTCGAATTGAGTAGAATTTTCCAAACAACTGCGTAATTATTTTTAAATTAATTCGTCCCGCGATAGCAGCCTACCATATTTCACATTACCCCGCGTGCAACACTCGGAACGTATTACCCCAACAGTACTTACGATATATCGGCAAACACCTTGGTTACTATATCTCACGATAATGAATCCTTTTAAATCATCAATCCCTTCCGAGACGATCGGTATCCGTAGCAGCTGCTATTCACCCTTTCACAGCCTCGTCTCTGTAATCCAAGAATTTTTCACGGAGCCGCGTTAATTTTCAATAAAGCCTCCGCAGAAGCGGTCGATAATAATTTAGCGATAAGGAGGCTCGCCGATTCGACGACGAACGGAAACGTGTGCGGCACGCGGAGGGGGCGCAATTAACGAATGACCTTTCATGACGGCAATCGATTAATCCCCGGCTTCGCGACCCAGCGTCGTGCACGTTTCTTTTACGCCCGCTTCTTATCCCTCTTCTTCTTCTTCTTCTTCTTCTTCTGCTTCTTTTCCTTCATGCCTCTCCTCCTCCACCTCTTTCTTCTGTTCGCGAGCTTCTTTATCGCCGCCTCGGGGGCTGTGCGCGATAGCATCGAATGATCGATAGCTTGGAAAATGATCCCCCGCGCGCTGCCATTCATCGCGGTGAAAATAATTAAACGGACGACTTTGGATTTACAGTAACACGGAAGTGGTCGGTGGACACGCGAGCGTTCGCGGCTACTCTCCGACGCCTCGTGTGTTTCACGATGTCACAGATGTGGTTCGATGCTGTTCGATGAACGCGGCAAGCGTGAAACTTTGATCCGATATTAATTTTGATGAGATCGAAGGGGACAGTGGCCGATTGCTTTTCGGTTCGTCGTTCTTGCGCAGGTTTTAGAGCGATTCCCCGGAGACGAAGAGGAAATACTGAGCGGAGTGTTTTTCCTTTCCACTGATATAATCGTTTATTTGCTTGCAGCCCACCTGGTGACTCTTGGAGCAGGCTGGCTACGTTGGTGAACCTGCTGGAAAAATTGAACTACGCTAGATCGATCCTAATCCAGGTCAAGGACGCTGAGGGTCGAGAAGGTGGTAAGTGAATTTATAATTTTATAAATTAATATCCTTCGAGCAACGCTGTTGAGTATCCTACGTTGCTAAATACTTTATTCTGTCCGTGTACTCTGTTAGTTCGCACATAACTCCTCTTTTTACTTTTACTGTAAATTGTCAGAGATACACGAACTAGCTCTTCTTCGGTACTTTATTGAGGCTTAAGTGTTATCGGTACTATTAAAAGCAAATATTACACGGAGGAGGGCGAATATTAGTTTTCTGTCATATCTGCAGCAACAGTAAGACATTGCGTGTTATAGCAATTAAGCTGTCTCGTTTTGAAGCGCAACTGGAGTGGTTGAAATGTGAATGATGAGAGGGATGCTTTGTGTTTAGGGATCTTTCGAATTCAGGCAAAAGTTTTCATCACAGAGAGATAAATGACTATCAGTTAATTGTTGCGCGTCCTTTCAATTAATATTAACAGTGTAGCTATAAATACGGTAACCATTTCGCAACAGTACAATATAAATTAACATCTATCGACGTGGTTATATTGCAACTATTACATACAAACGCTGCGAACATTTCTCCCACGTTGATAACAATAGGAATAATTCAAGAGGCAGTATAATTACGCGTACGCAATCTAAAAATTAAATTCAGTATCTCCTTATTGCTGCTATCCAGATGAATACAATAAAACCTACAAATACAAGATCAGATCTGCCTTCTGTAAGACGGATTTATATATATTCTACAATGTTCCGAGGATCGCTATGCATTTGCTCTATGCAATGGTTTTCCCAAGAATGCCTCGGTGTTGCCTTCTTGACCGCCAAGAAGGCGAGCCCCTCGGTCCCACGTCGCAGCGCCTTTAAGGGCCTCTTTATGGCACCCCCAACGTTTCCTGTCCCGCTCGCCTATCGGCCTCGTGGTGATCGTTGCCAGATGGGCGGACGAGGCGCTCCGAACCCTCAAGTATTCTTACATTTCGGCCTTACAAATCTACCTGTCCATCGTTTCCGAACATCACCCACGTGTCGTTCTGGCGTTCATTACGCGATCCAAGGATCACGTGGCCGTGATTTCCCGAACGAACGTCCAGGTATCCCGCGACGATCCCTCGCGATAAGGATGCTCAAATCCTCTCTGGACCAGTCGTTTAATCGAAAAACCCAAGTTCCTTGAACGGTGAAGCCTTGGCCGTCTGTTGACCCGCGGATAGCCGCCGGTTACGTAACGGTGAATCCGTTCGATGTAACCATTGCAGTGCCATATACACTCTCCGGTCGTCGTTTACAAGTCCCCAACCAATGATGTTCGAGCGGGACCACACCGTGCTACTGTATGTGCCCGATTAACTTCTACCTCTTTTTTTCTTTATTTATTTATTTTTATTTATTTTAAAGCTCGCTCGACTCGTCTCCTTCGGCGTGCACCTTATGAATACGCAAGTTGCACTGTCTTTCGGGCTCGTTCGACGCGACTGAGGTTGGAAATTTAGAATTTTGGGTTAATTGATTCCCTAGCCTCAAATGGAACGAATATTTCTTGAGGTCACTGTGAGGTTTACGGGAATTGATGGCAGCTAATGTTAACGTTAATTTTAATGAATGGCAGGAGGAAAAATGTGAAATATATTATGGGTAAACGAGACATTCAGTATTACGGTACATGCGTCAACTATTGATAAATTAGGCTTGTTGTATGTAAGATTTATATTCGTTTTATTCAGTTGGCGTTGGGTACCTTTTATTACAAAATGTACATACGTATTAATCGTCTTTAGTCAAAGGAAATAATCGTATAATCATCAGCTTTTGTTAATTATGTTCTCCAAAGACTGTCGAAAACAAGAGCTCAGAAAATTGTCAATTACACAGTAAAACAAATATTAGGCAAGAAAGATAGTATAAACGGTAACAGAAGTAAAGTTATTGTTTTTACTAAGATACTTATGTTTCCGTTGAGCAATCAATGGCACAGTAATTACAAAAATATACATCGTTACTTTTTTCCTTATCGTATCCTGAATTATTTCTCAACGAGTTTTTCATAAACTTCAAACTGCATATAATTTCCAGCAGATTTCGTTGCTGATTTCAACGATAAATAGAACCAGTGGTAATGAGTCCATTGAAACGGGGAATCCGTAATCGACGGCTAACCCTCGACGTAATTATGACCAACGCGCGGGCAATTAATATTACGCTGTTAATGAATTTGCCGGCTCGTAGAGCATCCATTACGTTCGATCGCAACGATACATCGCGGTGTTCAAGTTTTTTTCGCACGCTGCCGCGTGTGGCGATGCGGCGTATCATGCAAATTGCGAATTATTTATGCGATCATAACGAGCATTTATCGATTGAACAGAAATGGGTTCCGCTTAATACTTTTCGTTTCGTTGGATTGCGTGCTTAAGATAATCGAACTCGCGATCGTGTTAACAGAAATATTGTTAACAGCCTGCCGTCTATTTAAAATGCTAATCTGTTGCAGCACGGCGATAATGATTATACAGCATCATAATCTAGCATTATTTCTTTCCAGTACCATTTTCCCGATCTATTTATTCCCTCCACTTTGTCCGACGGCGTGTATGTATTCTTCGTTGTCTGTTTGATCCGTAAATGATAAATTCATATTTGCAATTCAATAAGGTCGCATTTAAAAAAAAGAGTTTGGGCGTAGATTTAGAGTGCAAAATAAATTGTTCTTATTAGTGTAACATATTTAAGAATGGCGCGAATCACAGGTACACACTGCTCTTACCAAGAGCTGTTTCAATTCACTTATTCAAGGGTTCTTCGTTATTAAGAATAAATATATATTTCTAAAAGCAATTCAGATTATCTACTTGCCTCCGTCCCTGCCGTACCAAGTTACAGCATGAAAAATTCATGCACACCCAGCATTAACAAAGTTCATCCACCTCTGATTAACTTCGCATTATCTTATTACGTGACTCGGGATTACCATTATTATCGAGCCGACCTGAGAAACTCTATAATTAGACACGCAAACGCGCGCACTGAATTTCATTCAGGATGTTTCGAACGCCGTCTACGAATACATCCTTTCACTTAATGAAAACTTGCACGATTTTCTTTAACGCCCTCCATTAGCCCTATTATCCTCCGCGTCATCGTATAATAAAAATTAATTTTCTCCGAATACCTACAAGTCATTATTCCATTTAAACTATAATAATTAGTTCAAACGTTATATTTACCCTATTTTAACCCATTATCTTCAAAATCGGGCCGCGTAATTTTTTTAGCAAAATTCCCTCTTTCTTTCTATGGTCCATTTACTTTACATCGACTTGCACTTACACCAAATGAATATCGAAAAATACCGATCCTCCATTTTTAATAGAGACATGCACATATGAATAGAATAAATATTCTTTTAATTTATTCATGTGTTACATTACATTTTCCTTGGGCGCAGTTTTCCCCGAACATGAGTTTCGTAGTTCAAAAACCTCTTTCTTGTTAAATCTTTCAGTTGATACATCAATTAAGTCGTTATTTTCATACGTAAGCAATAGATGACGGTACTAACATCGTCATAGTTTTCCAAGCAATTTGCAAAAGCCTTACTTATCTCGGTTACAATGCTAATGGGCTTACACCGATTGGCTTCTGACCCCTCCATATATGTATTAACGCGACGGAACGGTAGAAGGAACAAGAAAAGAAGAAAAATCGTAATTCAGTCGCACTCAATCACTGTTGGGACTGTTACCTTACAGAACGTTACGTATACCGTCGACACATGGCTGCGGCAATTTTTCCACCAGGAGGTTGCTCCACGTATAATCGAGTCCTCCGGCTAGAACTGGGTCTACCCTAACGGACCTGGACGCCTGGAAAAGAGCGTTCCAGTTTCGTGGCGCGTCCTTGGTCGTGTTACACTTACTTTTGCGACAGGTATACACGCGATAACAGTACATAATTCATAGATCGTATCGTTACACGTATCGACGATACAAGGTTGGCCCGTTGTTAATTCATTAAATCACGGCCGTTCTCCTTTGGGCTCGGACAAAAATGGGGTTCGCGCAACCTGTCCGGTACTGTGTTCTGTTATCCGCGATGGATTTTTCATCTGTCGTTGAGCTGGTAGAGAGTGGGCTTGCTTGTGGTATACACATATACATACATATACGCTGTGGTGACTCGATTATGTTAAACCGTGCATACATGTTTATGCGTTTTGAATGCGTTTATACTGTATATCGCCTACATATACAGGGTGTCCCACGTAACACTTTTCACGATTTTTCAAGTACTTGCGATAAACTGACAAAAAAATATTTTAAACAAAAGTTGATCAATTTTCGATTGGCTATACATTGCAATAAAAAAGTTCGAGAATTTTGTTTTTTATTTTTGTTGTCAAGGCCACCTTCATTTTTTTAAATGGCACTTTATATTTTTGACTTAACAGTATTATAGTCCGTATCAAAACGAATTCAACGACCTAGTATACCATGATCTTCGGATGACCTTGAAGGCAAAGAAATTAAAATATCAACAAAAAATGACAATCTGCTTGAATGGGCGATAATAACTTGTATTTGTTATTAAGTCTCGAAATTGCATTGAAAATAATTATAATTACATGAAATTACATGAAAAAGTCACATCAAATGTTCGAATTGAACTAATAGGGAAGTTCGCTACGACAGTATCGTAAGAGCAACCAATGCAAACTTACTACGTAGAGCCGAATTGTGCCTACAAGAACATGGATTTCTATTCGAACATTTGATGTGACTTTTTCATGTAATTTCATGTAATTACAATTATTTTCAATGTAATTTCGAGTCTTAATAACAAATACAAGTTATTATCGCCCATTCAAGGAGATTGTCATTTTTTGTTGATATTTTCATTTCTTTGCCTTCAAGGTCATCCGAAGATCATGGTATACTAGGTCGTTGAATTCGTCTTGATACGGACTATAATACTGTTAAGTCAAAAATATAAAGTGCCATTTAAAAAAATGAAGGTGGCCTTGACAACAATAATAAAAAACAAAATTCTCGAACTTTTTTTATTGCAATGTATAACCAATCGAAAATTGATCAACTTTTGTTTAAAATATTTTTTTGTCAGTTTATCGCAAGTACTTGAAAAATCGTGAAAAGTGTTACGTGGGACACCCTGTATACATATGTATATGTATAAACACGTATAAAATGTTTCTTATACAATGTAGACGTTAATGGATCGTCCATTCGAATCTTAAAGTTCATTTCTTTCTTCTCTTTTTACATTGATTGATGCTCTGTGATAATACCACCGTATATTATTAATGGAAGTGGTTAACTTTAAATCTATAATATCAGATACCTATCTATGTCACTGCCATGTCCAGATTTCACAAATTCTTCCTATCCTCCCAGAAACACTACACTACACTACACTACACTACACTACACTACACTACACTACACTACACACACACACACACACTCTCTCTCTCTCTCTCTCTCTCTCTCTCTCGCTCTCTCTCTCTCTCACTCACTCACTCACTCACTCACTCACTCACTCACTCACTCACTACACACCCACACACTACACACACCCACTCACACACACACCCTTACACATACACACACAGAGTGTGTGAAATATTCAGGTACGCATACCAGAGTGTCGTATCCATTCTTGCTTGTTTAAACAGAAGCAAAGGCAAATCCCTGGGGGAAAATCACGAAAGGCGAAGCGGCGGGAACGTCCGGTTCGGTCGGATCGTGTGCACGCGAGAACGCAGCCGGCGATACGATTCGAAAAAGGAACTGAGACAGTAACGGTACATCCAGTAACGTGTGCCGTAATGCCAATTTGTTGGCTCGGACGGTTCTTGCGTTCCCCGTTCTCCCTCTCCTTCTTCGTTGTCCACTTGGTATCTCTGTCCGTTTCGCTCTTCGTCGATTTATTCGCGCGTTACACCCCAGGCACAATGGATAAATTGGGCAAAAGGTACGAGAGGAAAGTATGGCGGCCGCGTTGGGGCGGGCCGACGCGATGCGAACGTGCACAAGGGCCCGAGAAAGAATGTTATTGTGAAGATCGTCGAAGATGTTTCTTCTTCTCCCCTTTTTTTTTGTCAATTTCTTTTTCTGCTTTCCTTCTTTTATCTGCTGGACGGTGCTGGTCCTCGGGACCAGCCGGTGCACGAGAGGGAAGGGTTCGCGCTGCATCACGTTGAGAATGGTTTGCCGTTTGGTGGGCCAGTCTTCTTCTTTCTTTTTCCAGATGAATTTATAGAAGAGCGAACCGACGAAAGTATCGAATGAAATATTTGATGGTCCTTATTGATGTGTTCGGGTATACGTACTGAACGCGATGTTTCACATTTACTATAACAGAGGCGGATTTTTCTCGATGACATAGCTATCAGCTATCAAAAACCACTTTCGCAGGGAAATCGTTTCATCAAATCCGTTTGAACTTTTCGTAAAACTATTAACCAGCCGAGCACGCGATATGGAGAGCTCGATTAGGTTTCTATATGTCTTTGCATCCAGCCTGGATGAGCCTGGGCTTAATTTACCGAGTGCTTGGTCCTCTGGATGATCGATTGCGGGGCCTGGAACGCTGATCCTCCTAACTCGATCCTCCTCACGTTCCACACGAGTTCCCGGCTACACTGACCCTGAACTTCGTGTAATATTCGCGATAAATGCGGCTTGACCGTGTAAAGCGATTCAAGCCGCGCTCGCGCGAATATTAATGGCGACCGGGCACAGACACGTTGCCTTCGTAGTCGTTAGACAGGACTACGCCGAGCTGTCTGCGGTTTTCGACCGTGCACAGACGACACATGTGTGTATAGGAAATGGATGGCGCAGTGGAAAGAACTACTGGTTGAATATGATTTTGGCTATTGTTATAGTGGGCGGTTATTGAGATTGTGGAATTATTGGATGCCGAAGTATGTATCGGAGCTTTAGCCGCGGGGGGTTAGAAAATATTGCAGTGGACGTTCGAGGATGGGATGGAATTTAGGGAGTTTGATTTGGTGGCAGGGGAAAGTTCAAGTATGGTTTATTGGACAGAGTTATTGATACGATATTGAAATTGTTGCGCCAAACTGCGGTAAGTGATGCATACTCTGTTTCACGCAGTACAGGCGGGAATTTAAGAACCTGTAAAATAGCGAACAACTGTCATTATTTGATTCGAGAGTACAATCGATGAGCTAGGATTAGCGCGTTAATAAAATTTTTGTCTTTACCAATGACCAATTTTTTATCGTGACAAATAATACTGTTTTCATGATGACTCATAATAATTTCATAAATAATTTGCTCACACTTTTATTTAAATTTACATAATTAATAGAAGACTATTTGTATTACTTACCTGACGTTTGAAAAAATAATATCGACAGGTAATTAATTATTAACACTATTTCTACCACTATTTTGTGTATATCTATTTCGACCAAAAGGTGTCTTTTGACACCTTTGCGTTTGTATGCAAATAATTGAAAAAACTGTCAGGATTTCAAATTATCAGTTAAATGAAGATAATTTGAGCAATATATTTATTAATACATTGATGCATATTTATTAGAGATTATTTAATTAGGTTGTAAATTGTAGAATTAGTCACTGCAATGATCTACACTAAAATGCAACATGGCGGAAAATCAAAGTTATGCAGCAATACCTGTATTTTCCGTTACAATAGAAATCGGGATTCTCTAAACTGATTACAATTGATATGATGCTGTAAAATGGTGTTGATATTTATATGTAACATGGTTTACAATTCCTCATGGCAGAAATAGGTATACCTACCATATGCATATTTTTAGATCCAGGATGAGCTGGAGGAAAATTATATCGCTGAATTAATTTAACAGCTATTGTACTAAAAGTCATCAATTCAGTTGTGGACAAATGATAAAATCTATGCTTAGAGAATAATTTAAAGATTAAATTGGAAAAGTGTCTTTTGACACCTCTTGGTAGAAATAGTGTTAATAAGTCCCGTCATATTCATATTCATATTCATATATTGCTTAAATCCAAATTTAAACTCGGTCCGAGTAGAACTCCGGTACAAGATGCGCAACTTGTATTACATTAACGAAATTCAATAGAATTTAATACAATTGCCTGGAATTCTATGGTATCGAGCTTCTCAAATAATAATCAATCTAATTTACCTGGCACGTCGCGACAAAAGTACGTTTCAATGTGTCATGTCATACGGTGGTTACTAATTATTTCTGATGTTAAATCGCTGCATTATCGACGATAAATAACACGAGGCATACATTATACACGCTATAATGTAACTAAAAGGAGTGAATCGATCATACAAGGACGTGCCATTCGACAGGTGGAATATTCTTAAGCCTCATTCATTCGTGCTTCGAATCAGTCGGTACGCCCAGCCACTCCCAGGTGGTTGTTGCTGAATGTTTATCGCCGGTGCACCTGCTCCAGATTTGCATGATAACAGGTTGCGCTCCTTATTATCTGTCGCTTCGATCCACCGACATAATTTTCGGGAGAACGTAATGCACTATCTGCGCCACAAGTATTTACTTCTTAGTTTGTACCGTAAATAATCAGCATCGTTGCTTCGAGGTTTCTGCGATCTTCATATTCGTATGAAGTATAATCACTAACTGTATTGCATTGCTTTGCTTTCTTGAGTGGTTAAAGTTTTGGTCGAGTTGGGAATTGTTACCTTTCATCTTTTAATACGAGTGGGTGTAAAAATAAGGGATTTTTATTATATTTTATACTCTTCCTTTATTCAATTTTCTGTGGTAGATTCATTTGGTGTTACGTTATATTTCTAATAATGTTCAATGCGTAATAACGGTACAGAGTAAGATTTTATTCTACAATTTGATTTGAAGGATGAAAAAAGATAAAATTTTGGCAGTTTTCTTCCAGGATAAAATTATTTTTGAAACATTACAATCTCGTGGAAAGGAACAATCTGCTTTCGTACAAAATATTCTCCACTGTTTCAAGAAATACTATTTATGCGCTTCAGCACACAGCCTAAAGTTCAAGAAGCGAATATCTTTACTGTAAAATTTGCTTACCTATGCATATTTCTACCGACTTCCGTAACCTGAATAAATTTCCGTTACAGCGTACACGATGAATTCATTTTCATCCTTGATTCACAAACGCATACGTGTATGCACGGTGTATATTTTTAACTACTGTCAATAACTCTTGCCGTTGGTAGACGATGAAGATCGATTGTGAATTTACGACCGGACTGACAGTTCTTTTACGTTTGTTGTAGAGGTTGAATTGGTCAAACTGCCAGAAGATATGACCCTGGCAGGATTCACACCGCTGATGTCCAATCCACAAGATCCTTGTTTTGCTGAGAAAAACGAAGACATGGTAAGCAATTCGATGTGCATAAAAGTTGTCCTTCAATCGTTTCCTTTCTTGACATCGACATATCAATCTTTGGCCGCTGGTCTTAACTTGTACAACCATTTCGTTGCCAATCATTCAGAAATAATGAAGCGACTGTCGAAAATTCCAATTTGTTACCACTGCAACAACAGTCGTGTACTAAATTAATAAAGTAAAGGGGACAAAGGCAGTAGCATCCAGCAGAAAGTCCTCATACAGCTCGTGACTGCAATATCAAAAGATTGTCGCGTTGCATTCTATTCTCTACGCTCGCTAAGCCCCGGCTCATGTCGTATTCCAGGAAGTCGCTCAGGTGTGCCTCAGGATAAACAAGATTCTGTTCTTCGGCCAAGTGTTTCTGTGCGGACTCGAGACGCCAGTATTGAAGTTGCAGAAGGGCGAATCCGGCATCAACGAGTACGTCTCCGTGGTGGAGGCCTCGAGCATAAGCACGCCGAGTTCACCCCCTGAACAGGTAACTAACTCTTCCTAGATCGCTCAATTAAACGCGTTCACGATTTTGTCCTTGTCGTTGGTGGCCAAAGAAATGTACTCGGGACGATGACAGTTATTGGATACTATTCCCTTAGTCTCACCCTTCTTTGTTAACTGTTTTTAACACACGTCGAAAAGATATTATTATATTTAAATAGACGGGAGCTACGTTAATTTACATTCATTCATAGCTAACTTAATCTGAATCAAGGCATTACAGTAAATACATACTGCTATTTATTCTTGCATGCACCCGAATAGTGCACGAGGGTTAAATATTAATTTATTCACTCGCGCTTGAACGCGCGTGCTCTCGCGCATATTAATATAAAACAAGAAGGGATTATTTGTAATAATACAGTTTTAATGAAGGCTAATTATTCAACAAATCTAGAAAGCATAGAAAAGTAGGGGGGAAGTTTCTTTTTTAAATCCTTTTCAGCAGCATCCATGCACATTTGAAATAATAAATGTAAAGGAAATTCTCGATTCTCTTTCAGAGCGACTCTGAGCTCCTAGTGGAGAGTTACAGCGAAGACGAGGACGAGCCTGTTTCCACCCTAAGAAAATTGCCCTCGTGCACAGATGTACCTGACGATGCCAGCGCCCCTGTGGCTGCAGTCGAGATAAGGTCGCTGATCGAGAGGAAAGAGGAATTGGAGAGGCGGCAGCGGAAGCAAGATCGTCATCGACAACGAGTACAGGTGAGTAATAACTATCTAATCTCTCCAGGCTACGCCATTTGTTCGTTAAACGTCTAGATAAGCGATCGATCGATCGATCCAACCGATATTGAACGCCGATCTATCGTCTCTTGTTACAATGTGGCATGCATCTGTTTTCATCGAGCTCGATCAGCCCTTAGGTAACAGAATAACATTTAATTCAATTTTTGAAAGTGTCTCGCCCGTTCTTGGCTATGTAATATAGTGATTTTTGTTTTTTCAACAAGTTATGGCAAATATTTCATTCGATAAGAGAATTTTTGCTTGAATTTTTATCTTTTTAATAACGTTAAAAGCATCGCGTATTATTTTTATTTAAAGAATTTCCTTCTGCCGAATTACTTCATTTTTAATAGGCTATCGATTCGTCGAAAACACTTGATACACCCTATTCCATTTCCAAAGTTACGAGGATGTTAAACGAAAATAAGGCAACACTGCTTATGCTTATTTCGTAATTAGACACTTCGTATTAGGAGTGACTATTAACCCTTGTGTAACCATTTCTATATTTCCTTTAATCATTTTTGTATACTCTTGACAAGACATTGCAAACCCACTACGGATCTTCATTCTTTGGACAATTTCGTGTCAATTCACGTTTTGTGGAAAACACGTACACAAAATATTTTAACACTTATGTTGGCAACCGGGTACCCATTTCTATATTTCCTTTAATAATTTTTGTATGTTCTTGATCAAACATCGCAAAACCGCTCTAGATCTCGATTCTTTGAACAATTTCACGTCAACTCACGTTTTGTGAAAACAAAATACAAAATAATTTGAATAACTAAGCTTTAAACTTCTTCACCATTTTGGTTGCCAACACAAGGGTTAACTAACTAAGGTTCAAACTTGTTGACCATTTTGGTTGCCCACACAAGGGTTAAGAAATAATCAAGTAGATGTATCTAATACTCTCTCTTAAAATTGCCTTTTATTATATCGCCGACTCTATTCTCTCTCCACGGCCAATTTTTTAAATCCAAACATCGTGCCCAACACGTGATCAACGTTTTCCAAACGCCGGCTGGTCAGTCGGGGGCTTCTATAAATGGAGACGTCAGCGCGATATCGCAGGGTTCGATGATTCCTCGTCGAGATACATACGACAGTCGTTTCCCATATCTTCATCGTTCGTTCCCGAAGGTTGGCCGACAAGGTAGCCAAGCGAACACGTTCTGTGGCCCTAAGTCGAACTAAATCAAGAGATTACCCAGGACACGTCGTTTGCGTACCGTTGCCCGGTCGTTCGTTTCATACGTTCCCTCGTTTCTTTTCAGCTCGTGTGCCCCCTCTGTTGCCCTCGGCTTCGTCCTTTTATTTCGGCCCTGCCTTACCACCGTCGCTCGTTCTTGCACGCTGTACACTGAGTTTGTAACGCGCCAAACCCCTCCACGTTTTTATTTACGGCATCGACGCTCCTCCTTTTTGCATATTTATTATCGAACCCTTCGCCTGTGCTGAATTTCACGCGTACTATGCGGTCCTTGGTCCTTCGTCTTCCTCCTCTGCTTCGGCTATAGAGTTTGGTCTTTTTTCTCTTGTGGCGAGAATAGAAGGCACAAAGTGGAACTGTATCTCTTGGAAGTTTTTTTATTTGGATAGGCTTGGGAGTTTCGAGGATTCGTTGAACTGTTATTTCTACCTTTCGAACGATTGGCTCCCTTGTTTTCGAATATGGGAAGAAGCTAATTATTATTTGTTATAAATTATTCTGGTGACGCACAGTTCCTCGTATGCTATGATTGAAATATAAAATCCGCGTTCATATTAATGTTTAACATCTAGGTATAGTGTATCACTATTGATTACTTTAACCCTTTAAGCGGAGATGAACGAGATAACCCCAACTGAGGGGTTAATTTTGTCTGTAATTCTATACAATTATAAGTGAATTCCAAATTCTTCTTCCATTACTCCAACGATGAAAATCACTTCACGAACGTGCTCCAACATTCGTTTCACCTTACTCGTATCATCTCTCGGACTGGATTTTTTTTTTCTTTACCCCGAGGGAGGCAAAATAAATTCGCCTGTATCTGCTGAATTTTCGCCAGCCGCCCTTATCAGCGGGTAACCTCGCCGGGGAACACGAAATATCGTGGCATGGCATAAAGTCACCCCGGCGGACGAGTCTCGATAAGAAGGGTCCTGGTGACAAGCGTGCCGAAATAAAGGACAACTTTCGATATCCGACTTTTACCCGACTCGGTAGTCCGTCCGCTCGGGGTCCTCGTTTCTGTATCGTTGCACGTTCTTCTTTCCTGAATTATTCAACCCCCTATACGACGCCCGAAATGTTTCCTTCTTTCTATGAACACCATTCGACTGATAAGCTGTCTTTGCATACAACTTGTCGTAAAATGTTGAGAGTATGCTTATGGTGGATCTTGGAAGAGGAATATTGGAGTCGAGTTTTAGCGTAGGTCCATCGTGTCATTGATTTATATACGGGGTGTGGCCGAATCACCTGCACAAGCGGGTGCGAGGTGATTCCTCGAGAGAAAATAAGAGCAAAATAAGGAATAAAATTTAGTCATTTAAGGCTTAGTTTTCGAGACATTAGAGTTTGAAAATCGGGCGGGCACCGTGTTTGTTAACAATGCCTACACAGTATTTAAAAGTTACTGATTGCAAGAAAAAATACGCTGAAGACTTGTATCAATTGCAAAATTGCTGAAACCGATTGCCCCTCTGATCACCGTTCACTGGATCCTATAAATTAAATAATCCAGAATAGCGAGTTTCATTTAATCAATGAAATTGTATAACCATAAATATTCGAGTGCTGTAAATTTCATTCTGATCTTTGAACCGTTTCGTACATAATCCATTTTTTACCTTTTAATTGGAACTCATTTTTATTCTTTTTCAAGTTCTCGAGATTAGCCTGAATTTATACAGGAGTGCTACTTATTTAGATAAGGTGTATCTGGTTTACTGTGTCGTTCGTTTAACTAATTTTCATAAGAATGCTTATGATCATATCGCTTCATTTACATGTATGTTTTTTAATAGAAAGTATAATTGGGCAGGTATTTATCTGTGTCACTCTAACTGTTGATTCGTCGGATTCTCAGGGATGACAGTGAGAACTAAAAGGTATTTGCACGACCTGCTGGTGTACATACGCGTTATCTTGTCCAGGTATGCGTAATGCAGAAGTCGCGTGCGCCAATTATCTCGTACCGAAAACAACAACCTGTTCGCGTGTATGTAGAACAATTTCCTCGTCAAGTGAAACCTGTTCCACCTGTGTCGACGTTCAATTATGTCACTCGTCCGGGGGATGCTCTAAATTTGTCGTAGTATACGCGTGTCGGCAAACGGCAACGTGAATAAATACATTGTGCATTTAATTAAGTTGAATTTTTCTTCGTAAAAACTGTGTTGTTCCCGCTTCATTTGCATTCAGAAGTCTGCACGGGGACGAGAATTATTTGAGGTCTCGTAACTGTTTTAGATGTACAGGTAGAAGGGATGAGAAATGTAATAGTTAAAGTAAAGCACCGTGTGAAGCACAACGGAAAATGTTTATGTTAAGTACTTTAAGGTACTCTGCGTGAGATATTGAACTAAAAAGGAATGCCCATGCATTATCTTTGAGGTATAATTGATTGAAGGTACCTGTTCGCGATACTCTATTTATTGCCGACAATTATTACATCAGGGCGGCGACATTGAAACGCATAACCTCCTTCTATTAGCATTAAAAAATGAATAGGAAATTTCGTCATTTAACCCTCGAGCCCCAAAGTTTTCATTTTAAATCAAAACGAACGGGACTGAGATCTCAGTGAAACGACAATTAAAATACTTTTAATTAACTGTCACTGTTACCGTTTATCCAACCTAAAAGGCAACACACATTTCTGTCGTCCCATTAGTTTCACTATTCCTCCGGCAAAAGTCAGATTAATGCCTCCCTTATCCGCGACATCAAGGTCTCCGCGTACCCTCGAGTTTACAATGAATATCCCGAAAACCAGCAGTTACCCCCTATCATTCTTCAACCTCTGTGCACGCCAGACACGCCAACAAATTACTTTTCGTACAGGGATTCATCGCGCGCGGAAAACCAAGCCGTGGCTGCAGGATAATTGTTCAAAAACCGCCTCGCGCCGGAACACGTTCTACCGGCTACACGTTTTATACGAACAATCACCACGGCCATCAAAGTGGCTGCACTAAATCTCCGCGGCACTCATCACCGCCGATTGCGCCTCGTTACTTTTCCATTTCATCGATCTCGCTCACCGCTTTCGAATAAATCTCGTCGAAATAGACAATTATTTCGCCCGCCCGAAATTTCGCGTGCTCCTCCGGGCCACGTGCAAGAATCGTCCGAGTAATGCCCGTTCAATTCGCTTTCAACTCGAGTACCCGTGACCCCGTGGATCGTGGTTCCACGCTGTAACGGGCCCCAGTCGTGGTGTGTTTCTCGCGAAATTCACGCGCAGCAGGTACCGTTTCGCTCGCGGGGCCGTCCACGCCGAAACGCGACGGTCGAGAAACGGGTCACGGGTAATTATTCGTCGGGCGCGCGACTCATTAATTTTTCGGTACAGTTATAAGACGTCCCGCGTTACTTTACGACGCTTGATGAGACTGGAAAAAGTAGAGCCGGATGATTTATCGATTCGAGTTCGCTGGGTCTGATTGCGTTACCTGGAGGACGGCAGTTCTTTAGCGTGAATTCGCGGATGGGGTTGTGGCTCTTTCATGTTTATTGGTGGAGTCGTTTGTCATTGCTTATCGTCGCGTTTTGCATTTCTACTTTGTCGTGGAATTATTGGATAAGGGATCGGCGTATGTTTTTTTTTATCTGCGGTGGGATTTTCGGGACTCCTTTAAGTAAAACTCTGCAAGTTGGTGCTGGTTAAGTATTGTTTTGTATAATACTAATCTTTGTAGAATCTTTGTAGACACAGTGGTGTGTGTATTGTAGGATTTATAGAAGTTTTTAATTGAATCTTTCTTTCGAGCGACTGAAGGTAGATCCATTTTTTAATTCGACGGATTCCCTCGCAGTTTCGTTAGATTAATATTTCTTTATTTTGACAAATCCTAATACTAGCTACTCTTTGTTCGCAAAATTCGACTGCGTACATAAAGTCGGCGCATGAAAAGTCGCATAGGGTTTAGAGTACTGCCAAATTTACACGTTATTTACGAACAGTTTAGCAGGATTCCACACCCAGGTTTCGCGGTGTATTCAACCTAACAGGCTTACAATTCGTGTCTGAATTAACGGTTCCGTTCATCGTTCATTTCATGTTCGCTACCGAAACGACACTCGAGCGTCTTTAATTCCCGTGGCAATGTTACCCAGAACCACTTTTTACGTCATCTTTTTCGTGCAATCAAATTTGCATTTTCGAGGCCCGTTCTCACGTTGTCCGTTATTCCATCACGATTTGCGAAAACGTATTTGCGTGTCCCGACTGTTTGCCAAGTATCCATAAAGAGAACTGTCATGGTCGTGGGCTAGAGATGTATTTTTTCGTCCCGATTATCCACGGTTACTAGTGTGAAATAGCTGGGTAATTGTTGCATCGTGGGATAGATATCTCAGTCTGTAATTTAATAATAACAAGGCCTGAAATTCCGCCAGCTCTTTGTACGAATTTTTTTTAGCATAAAAAATAAATGAGTTTTGTGGGCATATCGTCTCTCTCCTTTTTCTTATATTGATGGTAAGTGCGAGAATGGAGAAATTATCAGCGTTAAATTATTGTTGAATTATATAGGTTTCAATTAAACGGTAGTACATACGAATAGTTTTTATTACCACTGATTGATTAATAGTCAGTCTGGGCATGAATACTTTTTTTTCTATCACTCGGTATAATGATGCAAACACTCAGACGAGTTTTGAAGAAAATATTTGACCAGTGGCGCTGTACCTTTTAACTCTAATGAGGATGTAGCAGTAGGTAGTCTATCCCAAAGTGATTCCTTAAGTGTTAAGCTAGGAGAAAAAGTGCCGAGGTAAAAGGAAATTTATGAAATGAAACCCTTTGATACTATTTCCAGTGTTAACCCATGGTGCATTTGGTGTCTTTTAAAATGCACCTTTATAAGCTGGTAATATGTTCTCATATTTTGTTATATAACTTTCTTCTTGGCAAGTTTAAGTTGAAAATTTGTGATTCACGTTGAAATAGAGTCATATTTTTCCAAACATTTGTTTTCAAAATTTGACAATACCTGTGACAATATCCATTAGTTGACACACGATTTATTTCAAATTGGAAAACTACTCTAAAAAAAAATGAACCAAGTAAGTAACAAACAAACTAATAACTAACCAGCGCAACAAATTTCCCTTGGAAGATTACACCTAATCACAGTCCAATCATTTATATCAGCAACTCACTTAAAGACTCTAACGGACTTTCATTGTGCTTAATGACTTTCCTCCGCTTTTCCGAACGATGCCCCAAATGATGTTTCCCCAGCCACCCGGGGGAAAAAGGAAACTCATCGCGTCGGCAGCGTTACGGTATTACTTGAACGTTGAAAACTCCTTGAAATCCTCACCGTCACTTGCATCCATCTCGAACTGTGACCAATTAATCCATCTCCTAAGCCATCCTCCGTTCCAGATACGATCTTCACCAATTCTTCTTCTCTGGTTTTTTTCTTCTTCTCCAATCCTGTGGGGCCGTCGTGGTTGGTCGATGAACCTCGGTTCGTCGATCTAGAACATAGCCGGGAGGTCTGTCGAGGACCTTTGCTGCTTCGGAAATATTTCACGGGCAGCGTTTCGTGAGGGAACGTGAACAGCCGATGGGTGCCTAATTACGCGTACCGTTAAGAAAGGACCATTTATTTCGGACGAAAACAGCGTGGTTCGTAGGTAGCCGAGTTAGGTTCGTTATTACGGTTAATCGAATACGAAGGATACGAAGGACATGAATGGTGTTCGAACTAGTCGTGACTATATGAAATTATCTGGCACGGTAGGTGTGCAATTATAATATGACGTATGGTCGTATCAGATATATGATACCGGACCTTTCGTACTGGCTAGTTTGATTGAGTATCAGGAATGTGTTTGGCTCGAGTGTTAATACGTCAGTGTTCCTCAAAGGTAACTTCTTTCTGTGTTTTTTCTAAGTCTTTATATGCGATTCATTCTCACGTATGTATATATAGACTCGTCACCTTTCAGTTGGCTTTAGCATTTATAAGATACTTGACATAGAGGAAGCTACACCCCCGCATAAAAATTACGGGACACTTGCTGGCCTTACCAAATTTTGGTTGTCTGATCTAGATTATCGAAATTATGCTTAGTTTTATTGCTGCGTACATTTACGAATATACGTGCAATATCAGCATAGTACAAACGAATTACACAAATAAATTAATTTTTAGCAAACGTCACTGATGACTCGAAGTATACGCGGGCGAAGCGATCCAATTATTATTAATAATTTTGGCAGCGTGTCGCGCAAATTACTTCACAGGTTTCCTTGTCGTACGCAGACCTAATTGTGTCGAATGTAAAATATCATTACGTGCCCCACGACTTGTGCGCGGGTGTTACGCGCTGTACCGGAAGATAGGAAATTTTGGACGTAGCAAAGCGATCGGCATTCACCTGGAACGGGTTTCCCCGTCGCGGTTGAACGACGGAGGCGACCGGGCGCAATCCGCGGGCCCCGCGGTAAAAAGAACGAAATAAATTCCCGTGGAATCGCAATCGTAATCGCAAGGGCCGAGTTAACGGTAACACGCGTTCATACGAAGGACGTAGCCCCGAGAAGCAATTTATATTCCACCATCCCTGAGCTATTTTTTCGTTTCTTCAGTGTGGAGTCCGGTCGCGTATTATGTACCACGGTGTTCGATCACGTTCCTATCGCTGGTTTACATACTTCCTTCTGTTTGCCTTTTTTATCTATGGTTCATTTTCAATTCGCTGCGAATCGTGAATCGATATTCCGAATGGGAAATATTTCTGTTGTTCCTATCTTTCTTTTGTTCTTCGTTTGTACGACGAGATGCGACTGTTTTTGTCGAGCGGAGGGATTGGAATAGGTGTCCGATCGGGCATCGTGTTATCCAATATTTCTAAGTGTACGATTGTCCACCGTTTTAGTTTGAGATAGAGATTAATCTGGAAACTTGAGGCAGAAACGGTGTTTTTTTATTTGTCAACGTCCCATTGAAGTAATTATCATCGTTGTATTTTGCGAAGTTAAACTTTAATTCTCAAGATACTAAAGTATCTGTACTTTTTGTTTCACGTACGTTTTCTGCGAGTAGAAAGTATCGTGTGTATTTAGCACATAATTATTTAATCGTGAATCGTGATACACCCGTCTCTCAATTTACGCGAATATCCGTTCCACGTGGATTTGATTTACGCGAATAAAAATCGTGTAAATTGAATCTGTCAGTATAAAAGGAAAAATATTGGAAATAAAAGCTAGTGAAAGTTTTAGAAATACATGTGTACATATTTATTTCACGCAACTTAACAAAAAAATAAGTCAGACATTTCAGAAAACAGAAGTTTGTAAGTTTTATTCGATGTCACTATCGCTACTTCAAAACGATAAGCCTTTTCTTGTTAATTGGCATAAACTCATCATCTTCATCGCTTGAAATATTTGGAAGTTCGTCTTAATTTTCATTGTGAACGTAAATTTTTTCGGATGAGTTTTTCTCAATATTTTCTGTTACTAAGTTTTCATAAATTTGCTGATATTCGCTGCAACATTTCATTAAATTTTGACGAAATTTGAAGGCTCGTTGAATATTTGGATCAATGTCTATAATGGCATGTTCCAATTTTATGGCTAACTCAAGAGCTTTACAAAGATTTTCCGCAGTGAATGAATCTGCTTCTTCGTTGTCACTGCTACATACATCATGAGGTTGGGTTTCAGATATGATATTTATTAACTCAGTATCGGTTAATTCACGATCTGCTACTAAACCATTAATGTCACACTCGTTTAAATGGGCAAAGCATCCTGTTTCGACCTCTTGTGATAAAGTAATGACACTGGATATAAAACTGTCAATTTTAAAACTTATAGGAAAATATGTACATATGACCGCGTATAAAAAGTTCCGCGCAAATTGAGGGACGAGTATACATTCGCATGGTATCTTATAAATTCTATTGAAAAATAGAATAAATGATAAATGAATTCACGAAGCTGGGCTTGCTAGATATCTCGTGGGCTACGAGTCGTAGCAGATGAAAGTGGTCCCTTTTCCTTCCACAGAGGCGACGGTGTTCATTTTGCAAGCTGGTGCTAACTTATTCCGCGGCTCGAGCTCGAGATCTTCCTAAGGAAGAAGAGTTACTCGTGCCTCAGGTCAAAGACCTATCTCGCTGCTAATTAGAAATAATTGCTAGAATAAAGAGTGTCGCTTGACCAAGCCACGATTATCTGCTTGCTTGCTTACTTATCGACCAGACTCGCGTATTATGGAATTTCTATGGGCGTGCTAGGAGTTATTTTTGATCGAGCGAAAATTGTATTTAAAAATTCGCACGTATCATTTGCCGTATTTTTCGTTTCACCGAACGACAACTGTTAACATAATCATTCGATTCTGCTCTGTTCTTGCATTTATTGTATACTCCATGATTGCAGTAACCGTTCACTTTAATTGCAAGTATCTATCAGCCCATCTAAAATTTAATGAAATGTTTAGCCGTCGCGGAATTTAGCCAAGACGTGGACGCTATAAATAATGGCGATTAGAGGTGGAGAGTGTTGGGTACGCTCTAGTTCGCAGTTGACAGTTGGAGGACTCAGCTCTTTTCAGGGAATAATGGAGCCAGGCTTTAATTAACACCTTTATTCCCGGACGTTTAATTAAATGCAATGTCTCGGGCTAAGTTACAGCCTGGCTGCTGAAATCTTCTTTTAAAGGAGGCGGGCGCGTTGTTTTATGTAAATAGATCTCCGTTGGCGTTATTTCGCGAGTTGAGAATTTACTTTGCGCATGGGAGACGAAAGTTCGTGCCCCTTCGTGTCTATGGAGCCCGCGTGTCTAAATGGAATTTATAATGGCCGAATAAATTTCTCCATCCTCGGTTAATTTTGTGATACTTCAGATTCAAAAGTAAGAACAGTAACACCGTTCCGATAAAAATTAAATTGCAATATTATAACTTTATCGTTTACATTCTTTTTAAATGCTTCAGTTTCATAGCAGTTCGAATTTCGTTCGTATATTAACAAAATTTATGGAATATATCCCTCTTTACTACTTCTTAAATGTTTACATATTTCCTGTTTAGTACCCATAAATGATCAAACGTCGCGACAGATGAAAACATTGGAGTATTTCACCTTGCGTTTGCTCACCCTTATCGAACTTTATAATGCAATTAAATTTTATTGTACAATTATCATTCCACGTCCACCTCGTCTTGCGTATACACTTTTATATAAAACATAAATACTTGGATCATAATAATATGAAACAAGGTGCCAGTTTCTCCTCCTTTTCTCTACAACATTGCCTCCCCTGAATTTTTAATTTCACAAACGCAGCACGCGTAATATCCGCAAAATAATTCTTTCTCCAAAAACAGTGAATAAAGTGTACCCTACCAAAATCGGGGGAAGGACTAGAGACAAAATGAAGAATAGTACTCGATCTTTAAACGATATTAACGTAATAATAGCCGCAAGCATAAATTTTGCTTTATTAAGACTAGCAAATGCTAAACGAGCACTCGTGGGCCAAGGCAGACGTTTCGCGATATTAACGCGATAGTTAATCAGATTCACCATTAAAACCGTTCGAAGGCCGCGTGTCCGAGGCCAGACGAGCTCGAACCGGCCATTCCGTGTCAACAGATACCGTATCGCGTTATTATTAAGGGGCAGAAAAAGCGCGGAACAATTACTTTTTACTATCTCTGGGGCGCGTTCACTTTCGATGCACGAGAAGGACGACCAGACGACGCCACGGTGGAACGGGGAGGCGACGAGCACGGAGAGCAAAGGGAAGTCGAGTAGCTAATTACTCTAAACTAATTACCTTTTGTTAGCGCCGCTCTGCGCTACCAAGCATCCCGCCCTTAGCTCGTGAACCTTGAGCAACGACGCACGATCGTTGTTCCCAGTCTTTTCTGTGCGTCCGTTTCGTGCAGTGAACGGCGAGCCCGACTGCGGAGGGATCGTTATTTTTTGAGCAGTTACGACGAACGGACGTTCAAGGGGCGATCGCCGTGTGGCGATGCGGAGAAAACGAGAGGCGGACGATGAAAAAGCATCGGGAACGAGCTTAGCCCGATTTAACGAACTTCTGATTTCATTAAAGAGCACCGCGGCGAACTATTCGTTTGAAGAATCGATCCTAAATCGATCCGCGCGTCACGGGGAGCATGTAATAACCGGAATAAGAATAAAGATAAACGCATAAAAATTACGCAGCATCCTTTTCAAATATAGTCAAACATGTAATGCAAAACAACGAGCTCCTTGTACTGTAACAACTCGATAAATTTCTCGCCCAGAAATCGCCCAGAAGCAACGCGTTTAATGAAGAACACACTTAACACTTACAAGGAAGGCTAGGCAACCCGACGATTCAGAAACGTATGAAACTTTGCATACAAGTACAGTATGTCATCCGTAATGCAACCCTATTTTCCGTTCGTGCCATAATTCGGTTTTAACGGGTGAAATCAGCCCTTGAAAAAAATTCAGAAAGTTCTTTTCCGTGAAATATATCAAGAACGCTGGGAGATATTTAAAAAAAGTATAAACAAAAGTTGCGTCGCTTTATGGCCACTACAAAACTGCGTAAAATTCTTTTTTGAAAAGTCCACGGAGAAAAAAAAATTAAAAAATCGTGAACTTTTTAAAAAATTCGTTTACGCCGTCTGGTAAGAACAATAAAGTGATGCAAGTCTTGTTTATAATTTTTTTACGTATATCTCATCGTTCTTGACATATTTCACGAAAAGGAACATTCTGAATTTTATTCAAGGGCTGATTTCACCCCTTAAAACCGAATTATGGCACGAACGGAAAACGGGGTTGTATTACGGATGAGATAATCTACTTGTATGCAAAGTTTCATACATTTCTGAATCTTCGGGTTGCCTAACCTTCCTTGTTAACCTAACTGTACGCTGTCCACCGCGCATTTTTCGCAGGTAACGCAGACTAGTATTTATTACTTGAAAGACAAAGAACACATATAACTGAATTTAATTGATCAATTATATTTGGTGGTAACGATCTTGTATTGCATGTAGTTTATACAAAACATAAAATGAAAAGTATATAACAATTATTTTTGGTAGTTTAAAGTATTCGACAATTACATCTACGTACGGGAACAATAATACTTTCATTGTCGCTAAACACATTATCACGTGTGTCAATAGCAATCTTCAGAACAGTCTGATGTTGTATCCATGTACAATTCACTCAACCGTTTATTATTGCACTCTGACATTTTTAACGGTTTTTTTTATACCTCATACAACTTTACTTAGTTTCAGTTGGGAGCTATAACTCTTTTTATTAATTTTAACTGAACTTATTTAACAAATCTTATTGAACAATTATGTTTTATAACAGTATAAAAGGCATCCAATCAATTGTAAGGAACTCTATTTCAATACTGATTAATAACAAAAGAAAAAATAAACGAGATCGAGGACACGTTGTTAATCAAAAGTTGGAGCTCTCCCCATTCGGTTGGCTAACTAACAAGGAAAGGTCGCGAACGGTCAGAGTCCGATTTTAATCAAACTTTGCAGGTTTGAAGAACAATCCAAAATATTAGATGCGCCTTTTTTTTAGCTGCGGTAACTCAAATTTAAGGGGCGAAACCACCCTCTAAAGTTCAACCCCGAAACTGCCATCTCGGAAACGGTTTGAGATAGAAAACAATTTTTTGAATAAAAATTACATGGTTTTCAATATTTCGAAAGAAAATGCAAACATTAATGAAACATTTTTTAAATTGTATGAGATGAAAGTTTGGGGGTTCAACTTTAGAGGGTGGTTTCGCCCCTTAAATTTGAGTTACCGCAGCTAAAAAAAAATACGTAACTAATATTTTGGATTGTTCTTCAAACCTGCAAAGTTATATTAAAATCGGACTCTGACCGTTCGCGACCTTTCCGTGTAAGTGTTAAGGGGGAATTCTAGTGTGACACGCGATTTTTTCAGCTACTTTTAGGAATTTTTTTAAGGCCTTAGAGAAAGATTTCTGTACTGAACATTTACTTTGCTTTTAATACATTTTGAGCTCTAATTGAACATTTTTTTCAATTAAAAATATGACATAAAGACGACGTTACAGCGCAGAGAAGTAAACGTAATCTCATAAAAAAATGGCTCGATCGGTAACCATGATTCAGCTGGATCTAGTCATCGGAACTAAAAAAACGAAAGAAATTCTGAAATTATATGGCTCCGGCTATCGCGGGTAGCAGATTTGGGTTGAAATATTAAAATTTCTTAAAATGGCAGCAATTTGAAATGGATTTTTCTTTTTTTCCTATTTTTTCGTCCATTTTGGCCTGTAAAATTGAAACGAAAAAACATTTTGACCTGTTTCTGGCAGGGGCACATCTGCTGAAGGTATGTGTAATAGATGGTCCGGATCGGTTCAGCAGAATTTGAGATATCGTGGTTACGCTGTTATGAAATACGGTTTTTGAGAAACAACTCAAGGATATAATATAATACGTACATATATTGCGATATGCCTTGCTCGACGCACAGGTTCGCAAAATTTAGGAAACTTGGCTGCCGAGGGTGCGCATGTGCACTATAGAGCCCCTACAAAACAAAAAGGACAGTTTTGTCAAGACAAGTGACTAGTAACTGCCGATGAATAACTGTGAAAAATAGAGAAATGGGCCTGGCCTAGTCCAAAGCTGGACGTTCCGACCTCTGTAACTCTGTTATTTTCATGAAATCTATAACTAATTTTCTATAACATCTAATTTGAGAAAATGTAAAAATCAAAAATCGATTCTTTCTCTCCGACACACTAGAATATACCCCCTTAACGAAGCAGCCGTCGCTAATCAATCTGCAATCATTCATTGCGGCCTCAAATCCACCCCCGCACGCCGTCTCTCTCCCCATCTCTCCCCGCAGTTTCGCCGCAAAATCTCGCCCACTCCCACGCATCGTACACCCCCTCTCCCACGCCGTCCACCATATGAAAACCCAGGCCACGTATAACCAACACCGCTGCGAATCGATCGTGATCGAGCGGGTCGCGCGCGACAATTACGCCGCTAAACGCGTCCCAGCTGCCGCTATCCTGGGCACGCCGTCCGGTGCGTGATCCTCGTTATTATTAGCTGCGTTGGCCGGAGCGGATCGCCGGTAGCCGTCGGCTGTCCGCGCGAAGTCGCGAACGCCCCGATACCGATGCACGAACGCCGCCGATGGATAATTTATCGCGCGTTCCGCGTTTCCGCGCGATCGTTTAGGCAGGCCCGGCCGCCGGCCGGAATATAAATGGCGGCGCGGGGCCCGTTTCCCATGCAGAATGCACGCGGGTGCATCGCTGCGAGCTGCCGGCGCGTTGTTTCGCCGCCCGGCGCGAACGGCTCCGTTAATAAACGATACGCTTTATTGTGAT
This sequence comes from Nomada ferruginata, assembly GCA_963583965.1. Lineage (NCBI taxonomy): Eukaryota > Metazoa > Arthropoda > Insecta > Hymenoptera > Apidae > Nomada > Nomada ferruginata. Next base: position 7,378,534 of record OY757218.1, read on the forward strand.
TTACGCGCGCGACCGCTTTGTCCGGCTCGCGGGCTCGTTGCCGCGTCCACGGTGGACTGGGGCAGGCCGCCGCACAGTGGTCCCAAATCCCGAAAACGCGGCCAAAACTCAAAAAATGAATTTGTTTTTGAGGAGGTCACGATTGATGGATTGGGTAGTACAATAATGACTCTGTATGGGGATGGAAGGATATAAGTCATACTTTTTTACCTGAATGGCAATTACAGTCCGAACTTCGGTTTCTTTAGACAGTCATTTCTCGTGAGCGTAAGCGTAAGTGTGAAGTGCAGACTGTAAGGTGTATAACGTTTTTTAGAAGACATCAATCTTGATTCTGTAAAATGGATATTGTTCCTGGATGTTAGTAGAACATTTTTTCTCTCTGAATATATTAAGAATTGTTATCCGTTAACATTGTAAGCTGGTAAGTATAGTATGGGAAATAACATGTAAGATTTAATGCATATATTTTGAAGATGTAGAGAAAGAGTTGTATATTCCACAATATCACGCCAAAATTCTTGTTGGAGCTTTTAGTTTATACTTTCATCTTACTATATTTTCAAAAATTCGCTGCACTTTTTTGCACTTTCAGCCGTGACACCATTTTGAACAAAGTATTACTTTTCACTTTTTTTGCCTTTCGAGAACTGTGAATGATACGGAAAACTGTTTCAGGCAAAAGTTATATCAATTTTGAAGGATCATTCTTACTTAGAATTATTTACACGTAAAAAAAAAAAAAAAAAAATTCTGCAGTAACAGAATTAATCTGCAGTCATCGAAGAAGTCTTCGGTATGGAGTAATAAAAATGATCTGACAAAAAAATGTTTCAGATAAAAGTTAATCAGTATTCAGCCTTCTTCAAATTTCAGTAGAAAAAATGTAAATGTAAAAATGTAAAAAATATTTTTTTATATAACAAATTGAAGGTCAACTCGATTTTTATATGCTAATATATATTTTTGACTTTGTATTATCATACCTGATATCAAGACGAATTCAACGACCTACCATACTATTATCCTAAGTGTTCAAATCACGCTAAAATAGTTTTGGCCGCGTTTTCGGGATTTGGGACCACTGTGCGCCGCGACGAAAGCTCGTTTTTCAGGGGGCGAGGTGCAGCGCGATGGTTCGGATGGATTGCGTTTGCTAGATTGCCGGGGGTGGTTGGAGAACTTTTTTGCCGGGCTATCGAGCCAGCTGTGGTGTCGATCGGGTGTTTGGTGTTTGGTTTATTTTTCATTTTTCTGAAGGAATTTTTGTTTTTGATTGGTCTCCGGGCCAGTTTTGTGTTCTTGCTGTAGTCTCTAGTCTTAGGGGTCGTTCATAAACTACGTGGTTCATAGGGGGGATTTATGGCGAAGGGCAACGCCAAGCCACACGGGGGGAGTTACGTAGCTTTTATATGAGACTTTTGTTGATGAATTGTTTAACACGTCCCGTGCCTCGTATACCACCGATGGTACGCGTTAATCTTTTCAGCCAGGTCACATGTACTATCGGTGATACACGCTGACATATTTATTTAATGCGCTAAAAAGGTTTTTTATAATTAGCTTGAGACTCTAGAATATGTTTCCACCAAAAGAATGGGGCATTATAGGAAATGTAATATAGAGCAAAGCAAATAAGTTTGTTCAATGTTATAATTGCATATAATGATTCGCTTTGTTAAAGCGGGGAGTGCATAAAAATGGCTTGTTCGAACAATTGCTATAAAACGTCACTATTCTTGTACTCTTCTGCCTTGCCACTTAAGTACCGAATTTAATTACATTTTTTCTATAGTAAGAAGTGCACTGTTCTCTAACCGTCGACGCTTTGCCCCTTTGCTTTTTAATTTCATGACGTTTTCTAGAGTTTGTCGTAATTTTAAGACATAAATTCTTGTTTTCGTCCTGACAGTAGCATAAATAATTAACTAATCGTTTTCTGAATTCTACTATTGATATAGATTTATGTCGCTGAGTTGCATTTACAACTGATTTATTTAGTAAACGTTCAAATTCTCAGTGCAGCGCTACCATCCGTGGTACACGGTGGGATAACTACTATGTACAAGCTAATTATTAATCGATTAATGATGTGCCGAAATATTGCGCGATATATCAATCTTTAGTCAAAACATCAGATGGCCTGATTGACGAGTCGAGCAAAAACGAATGGGCACGGAACGTGTTAAAAAAAAAATTAAAAAAGCAACGTAACACAAGGTGTGAAAGATATGCGTTTGGAACTGAGCACTTGAGATTGTTACTTTCTTCTAATAAAACGGCCGATAAAATCGAGCAACAAATTTCGCTTTAAATCAACATTGTGCAGATTAATATGAACGGTGTTAAATATTTTGAAACGAGTTATAGAGTGAAATGTATCCTGGACGAAATTCCAGCCAAACAATGCAAACGTTAAGTTTTCTGCTGTTAGAGAATACAGAAGGGGGAGAGGGGGGAAAAACGGCCATTGTATACGATTTTCCCATTATTTCACCGCGATTCAGCAGGCTATCCTCGTGGCTGAAGCACAGATCGCAATTGTTGGCGTTGCTGAATACCACGGTGGTGCGAGCCATTTTAAACGAGACCATGACACTCGGGCCTGCCTTGGAGAGCAGGCTGCATTTGAATAGAATGGTCGTATAAATACGCGACAAATATATGCAATTAGAGTCGTCCGGCGGACTGCCGCTTCAGCCCCTGTCGTTATCACCACCCCTCTAGACGCTTGGTGGTTGACGATCCGTGGCGAAGGGTGTTCCGCGACGTAATTCGATCTTGAATGGGATCGAAAGTCGGAGAAATTGGAATTCGCGCAGGTTTTGTGTGGTAGGTTTCTGGACAGTTGTTAAGGGGCGTTGTAATAATGGTTGCTGATGCGTGATTTTGTGGTTAGTTCCTTGGGGAGTTTGGTCAGATTTATGAGAGAGACTTTAGGGGGAGGACGGTACGTGTTTGGCTTCATGAATTGTCGATGCTTCGGGGTTTGAATATTATATGTGTCTGAGGGATGGGGGTGTTACGTGAATAATATATACTTGAATGTAGGATTGGGATTGCAGAACAGATTGTTTGTGAAGGGGGTGGTTAGTTATTAAGTCGATTTTAGTATTGATATAATTTCGTAGCTTAGAATTATTAGAATATTCCTTTTCTAAACAAAATTTGGCTTGCCTTTGCTTGTTTTAATCATTTTAACTCATGTTATTTTCGTGTAACGGAATACATTTAACGGACAAATAGAAATCCAGCTCACAATCTTCATTCAACTTTTAGAAGTAACTTTCCACTCGAGTATAAGAGTCGTGTTTATAAGAAAATTGATGGCAAATACACCTGCAAGATTGGTCGAGTAGAATCTAGCAGATTATTGGCGATCCTAGAGATCCCAGAGGTATTTCAAGTATCTTGAGTCGGTCAATTTTTATAATCTCGTTAATCCCCCTGCTTGACGATGCGATTCCAACCTGCTGTCACCAACTTGGTTGAACGAGTTAACTTTATCGATCCAACAGCCGGTAGAACATCGTCGATTGCTTTCTTTACTTGTTATTCGTCCATAGATAACGAGTGCGTACGCCTTATCATGGCGCGAGTATCAGTAACATTTTCATTTGCTCGAGACGAGAATTTTCTTAACGAGTATTGCACAATTAACGTCGCCGTCTCTGTTGCGAACTTGCAGTCAGGCAACATCACTTAACGAAGCAGGGGGGAAATTCACAAACTAGTTTGCGTTGTAAGGCTCGATCACCTTAGCAGAATCGCCAACAAGATAGATAGCGACGCTAGACTGGTAATTCATTAGACCAAGTGGAAGTAATTATTTTTAACGCGCTCATGAATAACTTTTAACGGGTTCTATCAATTGATTAGAGCTGCCTCCTCTAGATTCCTCTTTTGGGATGCTACAAATCGGGAGGGATATTTCTGAAAAAATTGAAATTCCAATTTCGCAGCGTTGGATTCTAATGTTACATAACTTTACTGAAGGCTACTTCTATAAATTTTTACATGTCGCTATAAAACTAAATTTAATTCCCAGCATAGAAATTGCGTTTCTCTCGTTTTTCAATTTTACACCATCTTCCTACCTGGCTAACTATTGCACGCGATAAAATTGCCAGATTCTCAGTCTCCAAATTGTCCTCGCTGCATAAAGCATGAATTAAAAAAAAACCATCCAAAATACATCCCACGAAACAAAATCCTATTCCTCCACCCAACCTATTCCAAAACGCTCCGCCCAAAATGTCCACTTGTCTCATTCGCAAAAGAACCAGTCACCCCCTCGTGATACCCACCCCCGAAGCCTCTAAAACAAGAAATGAAAAATGAGAGATTTCCTGATCCTCCAGTTAATTCCATCGAATATTCCTCTCCGTCCACCCCCCTGCCCATTTTTCTACGACGAATTCGTACGCCCCTTTTAAAAAATTAACCCCATCGCGACCGCCCCACGAAACCTGCCGCACTCTCGATTCGCCGCGCGCTCACCCTCGACTCGCCGCCACCCTCTCGCGTTTCACGCTCTAAAAAATAAAAGAAGCACGGGAACGCGGCCCGCGACATTCAAACATTTATAGTCGAAACATTACGTGGGCGATCCCGTGGGAGGCAGGCACGCGTTCACCCTCGCCTCATCTGCGTCGGCGAGATAACGTATCCGGCGTGTCAACCCGGACGTAAGGGTGGGGTCACAAGCAGAAGGACATTGTGCTCGTTGTACCCCGACGCTGCCAGGGCTAATGGCCCCTCCCGTCGAATGGGGAATCTTTAATTTCGACGACGTTAAGAGACACTCGATCTCCCCGGGGCCTCGTACACGAAACTCACCCCCGTGGAGTAATCTGGCCGCGCCCTTGATTCATGGGGTACACGAGGCTTAGGTCGTGCGACGACCTTTTCTTCTCGCTGCTTTGCCGGCTAATGTTCTGCGCGATGGATTATGGGCATGGGGAATCTCTTTGTGCACGGGGACGAGGGATCGTGGGGCAGACGGGGCGGTGGTTTTTCGAATAATCGGGAAAACTATTTGGTTGAGTAGATTTTGGGTGGATCAGTAGGAAGTCTGGGATTTGAGGAAGGTTATGAGTAGATCAAGAGATTGGGGGTGCGCGAATTGTATTATATTAGGGTAGGTTTCGTAACATTCGGTAGCCGAGGGTGCATACATTTGCATGTTTAGTAGTTATTCGCGAGGTGAGATGGTAATAGATATTGAGTGATGTATACTATTATGTAAATATACGATTATGGCATATTGAATAATGCGAAAGTATATGCAGTCGCCTCGGAAAGTAACGATTGGCATTTGTGTGCAAATGAAAACGTTGTATGTAAATTTTTGTAACTTAGTTTTTCATGTACTTATACTACAAAGAATACATTAATACATATAAACATACATTATAATTATTATTATGCATTTAAACTGTTGGTAAGGGCGTTAACTTACTTTCCGAGGCGACTGTATATATATATATATATATTTGGTAAATATTTATTATTCAATGGCTAGGGAAATGGGTGTGAATTTTATTTGCATCGGAGTTCACGATTTCCATCGCTGGTTTATAGTTGAGGGAACGGCGAATCGGAAGTATAACCTTCTTTGAGAAGGACTTGGCTGGCTTTGACGGGTTCGAAGGCTCCTTTTCTTCTCTCCAGATTTTTCCTCAGAATACTGAAGAACCCTTCACCCGTCTCGCCATCTGGTCGCCAGTGTGTACATAGCTGACGATTTACTTTTTTCCCGACTTGTCGCATGGGACAGCCGGAGGCGTGATTTTCTTTCCAATTCGACGAAAGCTCGTCTCGAAGGTCAATATTCCCCTATCTCGAGGGCAGACTTGTCGCCATGTTGTATCGACCACTCCCCTCGCCCTTTGTAGATCCGTAGAGGGTGGCTGGCGAGCTGGACAAACGATTTTCGAACGAAATTGGGGTTGAAATGTAGGTTCAAAGTAAACGAATCGCTGAGTATTAGGTGGGTCGTGGAAGGGTCGAACGATGGGCAGAGGGTTTCTTCTTTCTTCAATTTTTAAAATGTTTGCTAAATTTAAGTTAAGTTTTCCTCACGATGTATGGAGGTATAATTGAATAAAAACTTGCGCCTGTGCTATTAGTATTCAAAGCAAGCATCCTACGCCCTTCGAATTAATTAATTAGACACCAATATTTTTTCAGCAGACATGCTGCTATAGCGGTTACTAAAACCTTTAAGCAACCTTGATTTTTTATTATTCTTCCTCATGTCAAAAGCAACAAATATATCCTAAAAAGTTTTTATACTTTTTATATACGTTTTATACGCGTTTTTATACTTCGTGGTACGTATTTAATCAGTATCAGCAAGTAAATATAATTCAAACTACATCGTGTTTGGCCTCATTTTAATCAGGAAAATCTCACAAATAGATTAGTAAAAGTTTCATTAAGAAGAAGTCAAAAATAACATAGTTTCATCGTTGAATTAGTTTAGTCATACCAATATTCTGGTTCGAATCATATTACACCGCTCCCTCGACGCGATTCGTTAAGGGGGACCCCCACGTGGAGGGGATAGCCTCCCTGCATTTATCCAGCCAATCTTTTCTTGTATTTATCCAGCTCTTACTGTATAATGTAGCTGAAATATTCTGATTTAAAGACAAAATTCCAAAAAATGGCAAAAGAAATGAAACGCAACGTTAAAAACACAAACACCTCCTTTGCCACCTCCGATTCTTTGTTTTCTTCGCTTCATGTATTATACATCTTTTCGCAAGTCCGTATGAAATCCCGCTCGCGCCCAACGATCTATTCCCACCAAAGACGTACGAATCTCCAAACACTTTTCGTCCCCCCAACGATGAAAAGGATTCGCGGAACGCACACGATTTCCGCCGCGAAAATCCACCCCACTCGTCGACACCTGGAGAACATTCCTCTCTCTAGCCAGTCGTTGCTATCCTACCCGCGTCTATTAGTTCAGTCATCGACTGTGCAAACACTCTTTTGTGGTACGCGCGTTGTTCGAGCCGCGTTGCACTCGAGACCGTGGAGCTCCCCGCGATTTCAAGCCGCGAATTGAGGGGGAAAGGAGGAAGGCTCCACAGAAACAGAGACGGAGCAAGAGGAGCAGAGGAGAGTGGTACGGCTCGTGACAATGTCAATGTTTGCGTCGTTGCACCGAAGCACTCTCAGGACGACCGGAGACTGAGTGTCTTCAGGTTGTACAGGAAGAATGGATTCGTGTCGAGGGTACGTAGAACTAGTCGCTCTTTGCGGGGACTACCTCAATGAACCTCCATTAATTTCCAAGCTTCCCCTGGACTCTGCGTCTCTGTGCCTCTCCCCTCACTCTCTCTCTCTCTCAGTCTCTTTCCAGGAGTTCCCGTCTTCCTGCCGCGGAAACGTCAACCACGTCTGGCATCCGCGTGTTCTCCACGATCCCTCCATGCGACCCTAACGGTTCGTTCGTTGGACGCTCGATCGATCGATCGCCCGCTCGCCCTGTTTTCGAACAGCTACTGACGCGATACGTATATGTGAGCACGACAGGTGCATGGAACTGGAATTTCCTTTTCGAAATTCAGCGGGGAAGTGGGTTGGATTCTGGTATACTATTAAATCATTTGCCAAGTGCCCGTTACACAGTACAATCTCCATAAAACCATACCGTTAATTTGTTACGAAAAACGTGTCACTCGTGTGTCTATGTTAACCAATGCACGTCTACGAAGTAACACAAAAGCTTTCCTAAAAACCTTAACATACGAATCCTTCGTGACGTCATGAAAAGCTAGCTTCCCTAACCCATCGAAATCGTAGTTTAACAAATTTCTTAAACTACCCCTGATTTAAACGCCCTGCCAAACGCCAGTACCCTTCAGGCAACTACCTTCCCTAATATTCGAGCATCTCAGGCACGCCTCCCGTTCGTCGCCCGGGACAATCCTTTCGAGGCGGCTATTTGAGTGCATAAATTAAGGGTCGCCAGGAAGCGTACACGGCTCGTGCTTTTCGCGAGGCCGCTTTGCAAACGTACAGCCCCGGGGGATTACGCTTTGACACGACGGGATACTTGTTCGGCGCATAACAGGTCCAGGCGAAGGTGGCGTCGGCCATCAGCTGGCCCCTCCAGGTGTTCCGGTATTTGTCGTCGAGGGCCGATCTCGGCGTGGGCGTACTTTACGACCGCGGGGGATGATCGAGGGACGAACAGTGGGGGATGGAGGAGCGAGATCTGATTTGCGAGCGCCGTTACACCAGGCGATCGTTGTATCGGCAACTGTTGCATTTATGAATGCGATTACCCTTAATATATCGCGCGTGTAACTTTGCTTGCTAATTCCGGCCAAGGATGGTGCAGGCAGTAAAATTGTGACGGACTTGCGAGGATTTCTTTATTTTCTTTCTTTGTGAACCCTTCGATTCTTTAACCATGGTGCTGTTCGCGTTATTGCGAGTGAGGTTTATTGTTATTTTGGGGTGGGGTTTATGTTGGCTCGTTTCGTGGTTTTTAAAAACAATAAGTTATGTCAAGATAGGAGTGGTGTATGTATGGTTCTGTCAAGAATAAGCGGGGGATGTTTTTCTGCGATTAACTAATCAAGTGACGGGGAATCGTCGAATACTAGGACAGAGTGCCCCAAATTATTTAAAAGTTAACGCGCTGTGGTAACGAGCATCCGAAATAGGTTGAGTACTATTTCTCTGTGTTACAGAGTCGCATAAATAAATGAGGTACATAAAAAGATTTTTCTTAAAAGGAATTTACACGCTTCGTTAAACCAGCCAAGAAATATAATATATTCCTTGATAGCGCCGTTAAATTCTAGTAAGTGCTTTATGCGTGTCCCGAGATGAAAACAAAAGATTGAAAGTCACTGGGGTAGAGCGTTCAGTAGAAATTAGATTTCACGTACGCTTGGGGATATAAAGGATACACGCGGAAGTAAATAATTTGTAAGCTCCAATTGAAGACGACTTATTTTTCTAGATTTACCGAATCTCCTTAGATTTTTTCACAAGATTGCAAGAGAATAGATGGTCTTGTTCGTCGATCGTGGACGTATTCCACGCGCGCGTAAAGTGTAGCTCATCCTCGTTCGAGTTATCTCTGAAAGATTACGGCATTTCAGATAAGGGGAACTGTTCGGAGCGTTACAGATACGATCTTCCTCGCGCGAGTTAGGACACGGAACATGACGCGTACATCGGGGAAATTCCGGACGATAATGCAGCAGATGACGCGATCTGAAACGTGGACCGGCGAATTTATGTTGCTCGGTAATGGATGTTACGTGGATAGTGTTACTTGTGCTTGTATTTACCCACTTTGATGTTACGAACCGTGGATGACGTAAGGAGGAACAGGAATTTATTGGCAGGATTTAGTTTTAAGGAAATGAATATTTTCATCATTCTTGATGGTAAAGGAACAGAGAATGAGTAGTTGCAGTTCAGTTTTTATTCATTATTTGCTTGTTTCTTTTAAGTACGTAATTACTAAGTTGTTTATTGTTTTCGATGATATTTATTTAGTCACATATTTTTCTAGTCAGTTCTACGTGGTTTCCCTATAATTGTTTTAATTGTAAGCATTCCACACCGCCCGCAGTTCTCCAATGAACAGAATTACATTCTTGTTTAATATTTCTCAATTTGTAATAAAATTATGCGGGAATAAATAAGAATATATATTCTTCCTGATACTAGTGTAATGTATTCGCCCCAAAATATCTATATTAGTCTTACGATATATATTTCTGTATTATTCTTTATCTCTTTACTTCTGTATTACTCATTATCTAGTAGTCGCTTAAGGATTCATACGTACAAATATTTTTAAGTTCCGACATCACAAATACTCATCATGGAACCTTATCACATCACCGCTTCCAAAACACCTAGTCATACTGCCTACAATCCCTACCCATCCGCAGTCCTTTGGAATTCGCCCTCACCATCCCTACTACATCCTTTCCAACACCCTTTAAAAACCCAAGGTTCCCCGACTCCCATTTCTTTATTACAATTATCATTCTTACAAGTCCAAGCTCACTTCATACGAAAAGTTCATTATCATACTCTAAGTCCAAGCTCACTTCATACAAGAAAAGTCAATCATCATAGTCTAAGTCTAAGTGTTAATAAAATCTCTTAAAAACCGAAGTTGGAAGTTTATATTTTCTCTGTGTCCATTACACTAGTACATTATCGCCAGTCTGCTATCAATAACAAAAATATACATTCCCGTATACTCCGTAACAAACTTTCCTCCTTTATTCATCAATATAATTCGCAACCCCTAATAAATGTACATTATACCCCTACCGATAAAACTCGATAACACTGTCCTTAAATCGCCAGATGTTCATCCTTCGTTCATCGAGTCGGCCATAAACTGTATCAAGTTAAACCTCCACTTACATCGACTTCCAATACTCAATCCCGTTCGACGAGGCGAACATTTTTACACGAAACGAATAAACAGACAATTCTGACGTAGAATCTCGAACGGTCTTTCTCAGATACAAGCAGATCTGGGTTGGTGGCATTTCCGGTGCACAATTTATCATCCCCGGGTAGCTGGAAATGTGCCGTGACGCCGGTCATCGATCTGCTGCACTGTTCGTGGTCGATAATAGCGTCGGGTTGCTCTTATTTATTCAATATTCAAGCGGAAATGCAGGTTATCGGTTTTCTCCAGTGCTCCAATATTTCCTTGACAATTTTCAATTATGATATCTTATCGTCGACAGCGGAGGGTGTCGCTCGGGTATGCGATCCCGTTAATCGATTCTCATCTCACGATTAGTCATGATAGTTGAATGAAATATCTTAATGGCGGAGATTACGCCATGGACGCGTTCCCATCGTGATTATGCTAATTCGTGGCACGGGCAGGTGTCGCGTGTCTGACGTTCGAGAAATGAGGAACTGATTGGCAAGATTGCGTAATCGTGCGTTTTCGGATGTGATTCCGATGAATTACGAGTGGGTCCTGGTAATAACTGTCACCTATGATTTCGAAGTATTTTTTTGAGGATTTCTTGCTTTCGGTTGTTTTTACGGTCCCCGAAAACGAATGGTAATTACAAAATTATTATTTCGCTGACATCATTCTTATCGACATCACCCGGATGCGTCTTGGATACAGATTTGTTTCAATTTCCATACTATCAATGCACTTGAACGCTGCTTAAGTCGTTATAACTAAAACAAATTTTCCTGACAATAATTAAAAAATTCTATAGTCGTAACGCAGAAGATACAATTATTCCTGATCATAAAGCAAAAATAATATATAATATTCCAATATCTTCTTAATACTAATTTGTTTCTACATTAAGCGGTTTTTAATATGAAAGAATTAAAGTAGTATATTAGATTACAAAGTGCCGCTTTTCAACCCTTTTGCAAGAACGATGTCAATAATTCTGATTCAAAAGATATATTAAAAGTACCACCTGCCTGGAAACCCTTACCAGCCTCTGCATACTTTCCGAGCAAATTTTCAAAAACCGCCCGAATTTTATCAACACTTTATACTTTCTCTTCCCCCAAGTTAGACACGACGGAAAATGAACGCTGCCATTACTTTCTAACTGCAACACAAACTTACCACCCACCTGCAATAAATGTTCCAAATATCCGCCAAGTTATGAACGCGCTCGCACATTATCATCAACCTTTCATCCCTAACCACGCCAACTCGCACGACTTCTCGGAACACTTAATATACAGGGTGTCCAGTAAGGTTCGCGCTACACGCCGATGTCTGATGGCGTCCAATGCGGCCTTTCGAGCCGTGAACCTGTCCTTAACGTGGCGCGAGCAGGTTTCCGCGTCAGCATGGAACATTCGCAATGTGCCCAGAGGCGTGCTTAATATGCGTCGGTGTCGGAGCCGCGGTGCGTGATTCAAGGTGGGTTCTCACGAGCCACTCGTCCAGCCGTTTGAGGGGCACGCGGGACAGGTGGCAGGGGCGGGCGAAACGAAAGAAAAGTGACGATGACACGGTGTGGCGACGAGCAACGGTATATACGCGTTCGATCGTTTAGGAATTCGCGAATACTTCAAACGGGAGTGAAGCGAGATATTCGTCGAGGTTTGTGGCGATCATACCGTCGCGCGATGGCACGAACGAGGACAGGTGAAAGATGCGTGACGGATGCAGGTGTTTGCGGAAACTGATGTGGAAACTGGGCACCCATTTTTATGTTTGCTTCAATAATTCTGCACGTTCCGAATGAGATATGTTTGGGCACACTTGCGCGTCGATTCGCGTTGTGCGAAGAAAATAAACCTGCCGGCTCACTTTGTAATTGTGCTTGAAATTTGTTGAACACTTTGCTTCTTTATCATAAGGATGAGCAAAAATTCGGAACTTTAAGTCGTTGTTCATTTAGGACAGAAATTTATTTAGTATATAAATATTTTAGTATCTTTGTAGTTTGACCTGGATCATGTGTGAATTTTTATAGAATTCCACTGTGGATATCAGTTTATCCCCAGCATGTATAGAGAAATTGTTGCACTCTTTTTATGCTGATTAGCAATCGATAAAACGTCCTAGTGTTTAATTATCGTACATCGGGCGTATGCGAATTGCTGATTCCGCGGAAAGTTGACGTTGCGGAATTTACTAGCATTCGAAATATTCAGGAATGTCTAGTATCGATGGTGCGACACGGTTTCCAACGACGTCCGTTCATTATGCATCGTCATGCAAACGCCATTGCCCGTCGTAGTGAGTAATTTCAGTCTTTACGATCTTAAGAATGCTAGACTAACAACGTGTAGGACCGCATCAACATTCCAATTTTCAAATAGGCGGCTAAAATGTTCAGAAAAGTAGAAATCTCTTATTAGTGTTCTTAATAATTTATCTCAAGAATAGTACAATTCACTGCGACTCCTTGCGGCGACATTCTTGAATTTATTTAAGGCATTATGTCTAAAAATATCCACGTTATATAATTCCTAATTGCAAACTTAATATTAAAGTTCAACCTTAAATAGTTACGATTATCTAAGGGTCATTTTAATTTGTACAAAATTCATCGATTAATGTTTCTTTTTAGTATCACTTCTCTTCTGATAATTATTAAAAAAAACAAAACAGGAAAACGTTTGAAATTGCACCTGTCAATATCATTTTTCTGAATGTGTCTGCGATGATAGTTTCCCTTTCGACGATTCCCATCCGTATTTGTCCTCTTTCGCATAACATATATATCAGCGTCCCTTTTAAGTAGAACGAACGTGTAACGTATGTGATTATGAATATACTCGACGTGTCCACCTGAATATCGAAGGAGGTGTCCTCATTCATTCAGCGAAGTTGCTGTCTGCTCGAACAAGCGTTGCCTATAGCGAGGTATTCAAGTGCATATGGAGTACAGCCGAGTGTTATCCGTGGCATAATTGTTATAGAAATTTAGCGTCGATATTGGTCGTTCTATTAATACCTCTTCACCACGTATTTCACTGTCGTCACGAGAGTTTGCGATATTTTATTCTGGTTCATGTCTCTCCAAATCGAAAGAGGAGAGTAACGTAAATAAGTTCGAATGACTGTGATTGCAATATGGGAATAATATTAAACAGACCAGGAAATAGATGAGTGCAGATAGTGTTAGGTGAGAAAATAATTTCTTGTTTGCCTATCGATTTCAACCCTTTATTGCTTGACGGTACTCTGCAGTACCGCTTACATTAAAACGCTGCCACGAATTTGCAACTCGAATGAAACATACGTGTTACCTCTTCGAAAATAATCTACCATCAAATCAAGGAATTAAAATCTGTTCTCCTACTATTCTAAATCTGTCCACAACCCTTATTTCTTACCTGCTACACCTTAAAGTAACATAAGTGAGCCCCTAATAAACCGCCCCTCTCACTAAACGTGCCCAAAGAATTTCCCTTTCCCTTCGAACGATCCAACTCATTCAACCGTTCATCTCTTGGTAGAATGCTAAAGTCGAATCGTTGACCCTGACGTAACGCGGTCCGTTCGCAGAGTCGAAACCCCTACAGCAGACAACGTAGCAATTATATTCGTCGCGTAACACCTCGACATGTGTACGACATTTGCACGGTGACGTGACGGAACGAGGCGAGCGACTTCTTTTTCTCTTTCTTTTCCCTTATCATTCCGCACGCGTACCAGCGCGAACAATTAGGCTTGCCGTCGAATTCCTTGCGTGCTTACCTGCGTCTGCTCCCCACGGGAACGACCGAACGATGTGCCCGTGACTCTCGCGGATTATTCGAGCAATCGTTACCAAGATGCGGTTGCGGGTATACTAGACGCCGCAGCACTTTCACACCGACGCACAGTGGGGAAAACGCCTATTTAGGATGGGGAAATTAATAAAACGATACTTAGAACCTTAATGGTATTTCTATTTGCAGGAACTGCATCAACAAGGATTAGGAATGTATAAAACGATACTTTTTCGGAAATTTGTAAATTATTTATAAAAAAATTTATTGAATAATTGCGAAATTCACCTGGATTCGCGCTAATTTTTATATACACATATAGGATGGGGTGTCTAGTTTATGTATTATCAAATTTGGCTGCCACTGACTGCCCCTAAACAAATTATTTCATTTTTTCTAAAATAGTTCGATGCGGAGAACGCCCGCACTGATCCCAGCGCCCGCCCCGCTTTTACGAAGTGTACTACGTAGCAGTAAAGCCATTGATGAATAACTATGCTTGTTTGGTCTACATTCTTTTATATTTTTTTCTTTTCATAGAAGATTAAATTTATTTTATATTTTATTAATATTTTGTTTTTATATATATTATTATTGTAAATTTTTATTGTAAATTTTATTTCTGTAAATTATACATGTTCTTAAATGAAAAAGTTTTATAAGAATATCTCTTTCTTGAAATTGGAAAATAAAGCCAAGCGTCTACCTCAAAAAGCATACCTTACATGAATAGTAAATTATTTAAACAAGGAGAAACGTGATAAAGAGTAAATAATGATGGAATATGTTAATCATTTTTCTTCTAGTCACTTGTTTTCATGAGAACAAAAAAAGCGGGCCGGATCATCGGGAGTCTACGGTAAGTCGCATCAGTGCGGGCGTTCTCCGCATCGAACTATTTTAGAAAAAATGAAATAATTTTTTTCGGGGCAGTCAGTGGCAGCCAAATTTGATAATACATTAACTAGACACCCTATTCTACATGTGTATATAAAAATTAGCGCGAATCCAGGTGAATCTCGGAAGTATTTCATAAAAGAAAGTTTAGGAAATTGGTTTGTTCAAACTTGCTCGAAATAAATTATTTAAACATTGCCGAAAAATGTATCTTTTGAATTTTATACATTCTTAATCCTTATTGATGCAGTTTCTGCAAATAGAACTCCCATTAAGGTCTTAAGCATTAGATAACAGGTGAAATAACATTCTTCATTTTTATGCCATCTTTAATTTTTAACTTTTGTATCCCTTGCCACGCTTAAAAACAATGGATTTGAGAAATGAAAATATCGTTTTTAGCTCCTACGGACATCTATGTTGATATAGGAAATAGCATCAACGACCTACTCCGTGTTTCGTTTTTTAATTTTGCAACCCTAAATCGGCGTTTTTCCCCACTGTGCGACGCGACGATTCTAATCGCGTGTACCTACATACACGCATACTATGTACGATGCGTGGTTAACTTGCGCGGGACGTACACGCGCTCCTTTCCTTTCTTTTGCCGGCTTGAATAGGATTATGACTTAAACGGTCCGCACGGCCGTGTAATGATTCTAATTATCATCGACAGGTTCATTTGCGTGGAAACTGACGCATACACTTTTATACTTGCCTCGACGAGCTTGCCGATTAGTATTATGGGTCAAGGCGGTAGATCGGGGACTTCGAGTGGGAGATTCGAGATTCGTGTTGGGGTTTTTGTGGAATCGAAGGAGGAAGATGTT
The DNA here is from genome assembly GCA_963583965.1 of Nomada ferruginata. NCBI lineage: Eukaryota > Metazoa > Arthropoda > Insecta > Hymenoptera > Apidae > Nomada > Nomada ferruginata. The sequence continues at coordinate 7,394,487 of OY757218.1, forward strand.
TGATGCGCGATATGATAATGCGTGTGAACGTGTGTGGCGATTGAAGAGCGATTCCAAGAGCGCTGTGTACGGTAATTGGATAACAGCCGGGTCGAAGATTTTTCAAATTGATAATGGGTGATGAAGGCTCCGCGTTTAGAGAATTATTATAGCTTGTACGCGGATAATTATGAAATTCGTTTTTTTATGTTTCCTCGTTTTGTCAGTGAAATCGTTTGGCTAGCCGAGGGCTATTAGGAAGCATGTTTTAATAGTGCATTATACAACAATGCGCAGCATTAGAGTGAGGGAATTGCTGGTCGTCGAATATTCTTGAATAAAAATCCGGTTATTACCATCGAAATCCAAATTGATTGAAATTTATAGTTATCACGTCTACATTCCATACCTTGGCTTGTTAATGCGTGGTAATATTTACTTCAGACGCATTCCAAGATCTGTATCAGTCCTACCTTTTCATGGTGTGCAATTTCTGTCTTATTTCGTTTCAATAATTGATACCACATATTCCGTAATAATCATAAAATAAATCAAACTCTACGTACATCCTGTATAACGAGTTCTATAAAGACAGCATAATGCGTATGATAATGATGTAGAATTATAATTAAGATAACTTTTCCATTTACCATATACATTTGAAAATGTACAGTTCTCTAATTCGTTGCCCACATAAACAGCCCGAGAAGCGAAGCATTAACTTTGACAATCGAGTACGACAAATTCTGCCTGTATGATCTTGTTCCGCGTGTAAGAGTGCAATTTCATTTCCCACGTATTTGGAAAAAGTAACGCGGTTCTGTAACGCGGGGGCCGATGTATCAGAAAAGAGGCATCGACTTAGAACAGTGGCCGTTAAGTCCACATCCGCGCGTTTATGTTTTGCAAAGGTGCTATCTGTTAGGGCACAATGGGCCCAAGCGGCGTTTACTGCCGCGTATCGATCATCGTCCCACGAAGCGAGGGCAACATTATAGGGCTCATTACGTTCGTATCCTTTGCCATAACAATGGCTACTTGGCATTCGCGTTATGCCGCCGGCTCGACATTGTTCTCCGCGACCGTTTCACCGACCACTGTGCGCATACGTGGGATTCAATCGGGGGGCAATGCGTCTTCTGTTGCATCCCGCGTACTCCTCGATCCTCGAACAAATGGGACCTGCGGCTTAAGCAGAGGATCTAAAGATTCGTGTGCATATATTGAACGGAGTCCCATGGATACAGAGGAATGAGAAATCTTGCCACCTAATTTTTGTCTCTTTATTTTCGTCGCATTACCAGTTTTTTGTGCTGGAGTACCCTATGATTTTTTTTAGGAAGAGCATCTCTTGGATATGAACTTGGAAGTATTATTGTTCATTCTTTTGCAAGCCGTTTACTGTGTGCTCGAAGAATATAGTGTTATTCTAGAATTGTTTGCTTTAGAAATACTGCAACTGAAATTGGGCTTCGATTGTTACTGGGATTACGGTTATTTTGTAATTCTATTTTTGGAATAGAAATATTGTGGATTGAGGGAAGGATGCTTAGGGTGATCTTTTTGTGTGTTTCAGCAAATCCTGCAAAAATCGTCAGTCTCGGTGGAAATCGAAGTGAGGCCGCGGCAACTGGTTCCAGACACTAACTGTTTCATAGATTATCTGCCACCGTTGCAAAACATCACGAAGGCAATTTCTGGCGCACAGCCCATTTACACACTTATGGTGCCGCTTGTAGGTGAGTAATTTCACAATTTATCTGACTATTTACTCGAAAAAATTTAAAAATTAGGGAAAGACTGATAGATCTCTGTCCAGTAATTTTTTAAGTTTGCAAATCGTCTCCTTATTAATCTCCTACTAACGTCGAAAAATTCACTAACGCCCGTAATTGATTTTACAATCATTTTCGCAGATAATTTGCTGCAATCAACAAAATTTGATATTACAAACTTATCGATCGATTTTTGCACAAACAAAGTATGAAATTAAAAGATGCGAGACAAATCAATATATGTCTTGTTAATCTACTCCATAATTCGATAAAATTTAATTACCCCTAATAGTTCATCAGGAAGTTTGCAATTAGTTTGCCATTCGTAGTTGAAAAGCCTCAAGGAAGGCAGAAATAATTTGATGCGATTGGCAGGACCATCCCCGATGATCCTGAAACGATTGATCTCCGTTCTCTCTCCAGCCGAATTTTTCGACCCGGAGTCGTTGATTATCTCATGCGGCGAAGGGGCGTTTTAAAGCTGTCCGAAATAGTGCTTGCTCACGGGTGGGGGAGAAAGTAAAGCGTATGAAATAATCACCGATAAATAACGAGCCAGAGGTCGTGGCCGGCGCGTGCGACTGCAATTCAAGACCTTTGTGAGCCAAGAGTAAAGAAAGACCGATGAGAATCGATCGTGATCGAATATCGTAAAATCGTACACCACGAGTTCACCCTCTTCTTCTTGTCTTTTGTTTTATCGTTGTTTCATTGAACATTTCGAGTACTTCGTGAGACAAGTCTTTAGTATCCGATAAGGGGTAGCATTATTGTACTGTCTGTTAATTCATCGATATTTCTACAATCATTTAGTGTTGCTTCCTGAATGTTTGGAACACGTTTCATCGATCGTTCATTGTCGAGTTGATATTAAAATGATTGCCCGAGGGAGATCGTGTCATCGAGAGAACAGCATCATTGGGTCATGCCGTGGGTCAAATCGATGCGCAAATATGTTACTCACCTTGTGACGACTATCATTGTCGTCATCAGTGTCTTGGTCATCATTCGTTCTTTATGGGCATACATAGGACATTCCTTTCGCTTCTTTGAAAAGCTGAGGTCGTGATAATTTGTCTTTTAATTGCATTCGGATAATATATTACCTCGTGTTTGATTTGTCAAACAAATTGTATATTCTCGAGCAATGGATTTTACTCTCGTGCACTTCAAATAATATCTATGAAAATCAGTGATTTGCCCAACTCGTTTGAGAAAATTCTATAATTGAAATTACAATTTCACTTGAAATATATTTTCCCCACATTACAGTGTCTCATTCGAAATACAAAAACATGTTTGCCTCGGAAGAGGATTAAATACCATGATGAAATTCTATTTCCAAATTCTATATTCATCGCACAGTCAGTAACACCTGTCACTCGATTTGTGCCTGTCAATTTTACCTGAAGAAACGATTGCATCACGATCCTCTAAGGAACATCTGTAAGTACATACGAGTTTCTTAGCCATTTGTCGAACGCATCCAAAAATAATTTCTTCGGTGTGGAGAATTTCGCTTTTTATCGTCGGAAGTAACAATTCCTTAGGCTGCATGGTAATTATGCCACGCTCGAGGAGTGGTTTAGCATAGCAATTACCCAATTACCAAGGCGTATGCACTGTCGAATTGGTGTACGAGCAAAGGAGCCAAAGGCGATTATAAATTAGCCGCTCGAGGCGAAGGCGCCATTGAACCGGTTGTTCATTGTTGATGTTAAATAAGCTTTAGTTAGAATTAGGTGAAATTTGTCGTTGAATAAGAATAATAAATTAGTTGATGGGAAAATAAATAAATGTCATTCTAAAAAATTATATCCATTTATTCATAATTGCACACGCAGAAAGTAAAATTATTATCGTACCATGAAATGAAATATTGTTACTTTCTTCTTCTCTATTTTCGTTTTTTTTTAGTTTAATACTTTTTTTCGCATAATCACTTATCAGTTTCTAATTCAATGAATTATGAGTGGGAATTGTTTATTCATTTAGAATTCATCGCGATTATTGGCATAGGTGTATATAGAAAGTTTTTACGATATTAGTACGTACTTGGCTTACAAGCGTTACCAGAAGGATGGTCGCCATCAAGCTGTTTACCGCTCGGTGGAAAATGTTTATTAGCTTTCTTACACACTCTCTTTCTGCGGGAAATCATAAATATCCCAGCATTATCGCTGACCAGGAACATCTTCCGCGTGGCGAACTTTTAGCTTTGTAACGGGAACGTCTGATCTATGACGGAAGTATCTACTGCGCTTCTTTGAGACAGTTCTGAAATATTGTAATAATAGCGCTGAAAATTTACGGTACCGTACTCTGTTTTCTACTTATTTCACTTACTGATTCGCGCTGGTTTTTTTGTTGAAACAGACATGTGGTATCTTCTGATTATCGTGTTGGCATAATTTAATTTTCCTCCACTTAAATCGCCTTCCGCAGTCACGCCCGATTCTTAATTCTAGGACAAATTTCCAGCCTTCTCGAAAATAGAATTTGTATAGTCTTCACTAAATTGAATTAAACTTTGCTTGTTTGTTTTTCGTTCTGTATTATTGTTCGAATAACGCAGCACATAAAATTGTCCACAAAAGTGTTACAGTCAAATGGAATAATGCATCGTACATTCTTCCCAGAAATGTCTATCAATCTTCCAAGAACACGTTTACACCTTAAGTTTGCGATCGACCTCTGCCATTAATCGTACATTTAGTTTCACATTTTCACGCGGGAATCATAAATCGATTACTATGCTAATACGCGAGAAAAAGGTAACAGGGGATACGTTCTTGCGAGGCGAACACTACTTAAGGCGGTTCAAGGCCGTTTGAAATGGAAAGGTCCATCAATCACTGTTACACGATCGCTGTAAATTAGCGATGATTGGCTCGATAATTCAGGCAAATGAATTTCGTGCCACGGTGTTCCAGTGGTTGCGTTAGCGTCGATTACGTCGATGATCTTCTCCAAAGACTGAGTTCTTTGAACCGTTCATTAACCACTGCCTAGGTCAGGCTCATCTTGATGATCAAAAGCGGAAGTTCGGCCTCGAATTTTGTTCTGAAAGATGGTTGTCAATTATTTTTTCTCCCGTTTCTTTTAGTTGCATATCCACTAATTATATAATTATATATACATGTATAATTCGAGTCTCTTAATTGATATTCAGATCACGATTACTTTCCATAATGGAATCTATTTTGCAACGATAAATTGTTACTCAATTTCTATTATGAACAGATGATAGAATATCGAATGGAACAGGTGAACATGAATAGTAGAAAAGTTTCAAGGCACTGACAGATTTCTGAAATTTCCTTCGCCCCATGCAAAATATTCATCAGATCATTCAAAGATATTAGGTCTGCCGGAAAGATCAGTCCGATAATGTCATCTCAAGTTTCAACATATATGGCTGCTCCTTTTTACCATTGTATTCCTAAATATGTGCTCTTCTAAATTGCATTAATATTATTAATGTCTAATCTAAATAATTATTAATTAATTAGGTGTATTATTTTCTTCGAATTCAAAAACGGATTGAACTTTCTGGTAGGCTTGTTTATATACATTAATTTTGATTATACGTGATTCATCGATAGAAGGAAGACTTTCTCTTGCGATTCTGACGGTGAGAACTTGATTCTTCTAAATAATAAGTCTACCGGAAAGTTCTGTCCGTTTTGGAATTTAAAGAAAATAATACATTTCCAATACATTTATTAATATTTACCGAACAATATAATTTCCATCGTTACTAATGTAAATTAGAAAACATTATCGGACAGAACTTTCCGGTAGACCTAGTGTCAGACTGCAGAGCAGCAGAACCCGATCAAAATTGATGCCAACATATTTCCGGACAACTGAGAAATCACTTTTATAAATCTGAAGGGGTCCTCGGACGACGGACGTATGATTGTCAATAACGCCGAGAACTCCGAAATATCGACAATACCTATTGCATGGACAACCAAATGTTCAAATAAAATACATTTCACCCCGTCGACAAAAAAAATAAATATTCGCATCCCTCGTCGAATAGTCTACCCTTGCAGTTTCTGCATGGCAAGTAAAGCAGAGTCGCGTGTTCCATAAGACACCGAATTCGCGAATTCTTCCCCCGACGTATTCCCATATCGCACCGCAGTCACAGGGAGCCCCCTCCCTTTTCTGATCTCGTACACGGATACGGCACCCCCTCGGTTTCTATCGCGTTCGTGCGAGCGAGCATTCCTCCGCCCGTCCCATAAATCCCCCGGCCATTTACCATACGGTGTTGGCGAATTTCGGACGGAACCCGCACTCCCGTGCCCGATGAAATTCGCAATTCCGCGTTAAATGGTATTCGTCGCGGCGGCGGCGGCGCACGGAACATCCGACGAATCGATTTGCAAGCGAATTACTCGCCCACACTCCCCTGGGAAATGCATCCACGGTTCTTCTCGCGTGCTTGGCCAACATTTCGCCTTAATCCGGCAGGATCGTTGCTTGGTCCATCGACGTATCCGGCCGAGAAACCCAACGAACTCACCACCCCTTCTCCGTCTTCTTCCTACGTTTCTCCTTCTATTTTATTCTCTCTTTTCTCTCCTCGATGTTCTTATATTTTTCGCCAACGTTGGCTGCAGTTTATCTTTGACCAACGATTTCCCGTCGATCGGTGAATAGCAAACGGGCAGACGCGGGGGGAAAATGTAAATATTAGGGGGAATGGGAAGAGGCGCACAGTGCTCGATTATTGTAGAAAATGTGACAAAAATCGGAATTACGTGAAAACTTACTATATTTAATATATTGTATTTACTATTATATATGTATTAGACACTAATAAATTAAATTACACAAAAATATTCAATTTACAAAATACTTTTTTGTATTTTTGACCCATTTTTAGGGCTATCGACCACTGTGCGGCGTAGTTTTGTGCGCAAGAGGCGTAGTGCCTCGAATACGAAAGAGTTGGAATTGTTTTTACTGATTCGACGAAGAAGTGTGTTATATCGGTTATGTATTTCCTCCCTTGTTTATTTTATTGAGGGTTCGCGTTGTTTTATGCGAGTGTACAGGTGTATCGGATTACTTTTATGGGCTAACGGAGCCCATTCGCTTATCTGATAGATAATTTCTATGCTTCTTTGAGTGCGAACGAAACTGTTACATACTTGGTTAAACAATTTTACACCTTAAGTATAATATATACTTGGTTAAACAATTTTACACCTTAAGTATAATACGATGGTTCACCATCACCTCAATAAATGGCACCATTATCCAGAAGTTTTAAAGAATTCTTAATTCGATAAAGAAAAATATACTCCGCGCCAAGAAGCAATTTTCCTTCTCCCCGCATTCGCGATTTAATGTAGTCAACGAAGATCGAATCCTGGAAAATCAGTATCGAATTCTATGGCTGCAACTAGCATAGGGTTGAAAGGGGTTAGACTAATGCATACCAAATGTCGTTGAATCTCCAATTGAAAGTGATTCGAATGGGTGACTCTGTGTTTGCCGTTAGAATCGTGCCTCGGTATTCCTGGCCCTCGCGTTCTGTGTACGCCGTTCGATTATCGGATTTCCAAGGGGGGTTGGCGCAGGGTAAAGGGGTTAGGGAACACGTAAATGGAACGGATCGAGGCAGAAAAACACGTCTGCCAGTGGATCCTTCCAAACTTTTTGGCGGTCGACCGCCACCGGTAACAATTTATTCCAGCAAGTCGTAAGGGTGCTCACCCTCGTTTTCTTTTCCCCCTTCTTTGTCCCGAATGTGTATGCATCTTTTCGTCGTGAAAGTTCGCTTCCCGTCCCTCGTTTCGGTCGACTCTGACAGTGGGTTAATTTATCTGTGTTCGCGGGCGGAAAAGTTACTTCCTTAGGTTCTATTTCGTTGGCGATGTCGCGAAATTCGTTCGACCGCGGGGGGCGATCGGCGGTTGAAAGTTCGTTGGCGGAACAGCAGCGCGAAGTTTCTTCCCAAGAGTTTTGTTGGGGGAACGATAATGATGGTGTTAGGCTTTGCCGACTTCATTTTATTCTATCACGTTCTTTTCTTTTCGCAATAGTTGATCGTCTCTGACAGCCCCATAGACGAAAGTTACAATTATTATGCTTGAATAAAACTGTTGAAAGTTTCGTGTGCTTATGTCGCGTGGGTAATTTTGCCTCTTTCTTTCATTAACACTATTTCTAACACGATTTTGTGTATACCTGTTTCGACCAAAATGTGTCTTTTGACACCTTTGTGTTTGTATGCAAATAATTGACAAAAATGTCGGGATTTCAAATTATCAGTTAAATATAGATAATTTGAGCAATCTATTTATTGATACATTGATGCACATTGAGATTATTTAATTAGGTTGTAAATTGTAGAGTTAGTCACTGCAATGATCTACACTAAAATGCAACATGGCAGAAAATCAAAGTTATGCAGTAACACCTGTATTTTCCGTTACAGTAGAAATCAGGATTTTCTAAACTGATTATAATTGACATGATGCAGTAAAATGGTGTTTATATTTAGAATAGAATAGAAGATATTTAAAATTAGAATTTGTTATGAAATCCTTAAGGTGTCAAGGGACACCTCGTGGTAGAAATAGGTATACCATGTGCATATTTTAGATCCAGGATGAGCTGGAGGAGAATTATATCGCTGAATTAATTTAACAGCTATTGTACTAAAAGTCATCAAATCAGTTGTGGGCAAATGATCAAATCTATACTTAGAGAATAATTTAAAGATAAAATTGGAAAAGTCTTTTGGCACCTCTTAGTATAAATAGTATTAAATACTACGGGACGCCTAAAATAATTCGCGCACGTTGACAGTTGATAAAAACACACTTCCAAAGTATCAAATGCACGTACTTAAACCAGACAAAATTGCTCCTCGATAATCAACCCTGTTTCAAATCTTCCTACTCCGTTACATGCGTCAAAAAAATCCAGCAAGAAAGAAAGGACGAAACGCATCAGGGGTGTCTGCGAATATTTGCAGTCGTCCCGGTTCACGCGGTCATCGTTTCGATCCTCTTAACCCTTTTGTCTTCGCGAGAGAGCGCGCCTCCTTTTGTCATCCCTGTGGCACCGAAAAACGAAAGTGCGCGCTCGTGCAAAATCGACTGGCGCGCTGCCCCTTGACCCCGTGGCGGGCCAGCCACGGTCCGTCTGGCCCCGGCAACGGGCTACGTTCACAGTTAGGTTCTCACGGCTCATACATGAATGCATGTGTACAGGCTGAAACGAACGGCGATTGGCCCGTCTGCCACGCCGTCGGGTCGTTGCGTTGTCCGGCCACGATCGGTAGGTACGTGGGCGAGGCCCATGGTGGTCGGGGACCGATGGGGAATGCCTTTTCGAGCTTGGTTCCGAAGCTGTTCCTGAGCGGCCCTCCCTTGAACGAGTAGCCAGCAGCGACAATCCACACCGCTAACCTCTGCTCTCGATACCCGACAACGATTAAACGCTTCGTTCGATCCTGTTTGACGCGTGTAACGCCTGTTGGGCGATTGGCGCGGTGTGTGGTGGAGTAAAGGTTTACGGGGGTGCATGTGGTGGTATATATTGTTGGTGATGCGATGTACGTGACGTTCAACCCTTCCGTGACTGCGATAATTTGGGAGGTTTAATGGGGTACGTTTTGTGTAATAAACGCTTAGGTTTGCTTAGAGCACTTTTTAATGAATTTAGGGAACAGAGGGTTCGGTGGCCAATCAGTGTAAGTACATTACCATCGTCGTGTCACTTCAGAAATTGATCGTTTCAAATGTCTCGTTAATGCTCTTTATGTAAACCCCCTTAACGTTCCTGAGGAACATTTGGAATTGACTTAACGTTACTTTTGTAATCGTTTAGGGACGAATCGTTCACTTTACTTTGTCTCTAGACATTTATTGGTAGTAGATATTTGTTTATTTTATCTAGCCTTGGGAAGGTTCAGATAATCCTTCAGGATAAAATAGAATAAATTATATATTTGTATTCCAAGATATATTAGGATGTATCATAATTTATCTAACTTTTCATTATATTCATATGGAGGGTTCAGAAGCCAATCAGTGTAAGTCCATTAGCATTCAAACCGAGATAAATAAGGTTTTTACAAATTACTTGGAAAATAATGACAATGCTAGTACCGTCATCTATTGCGTATCAAGCGAAAGTTGGATTTACACCGATTGGCCCTCCATTTGATATATTAGCAGTTTTGGTTTAGATTTCTTGCTTATATGATAATACTGTAATGTAGGCATTTGTTGCAGGAATTTTCGACGATTTTTTATCACGCAGAACTGCAGTTATACATATATTCTTATTTAATTTCCATTCAAACACTAGCATTTTCGTAACCTGTCTAATATATCAAAACACGTTGGTAGTTCTAGTGTTGATCCGTTAATTGAGGAAGACGAGTTACCTAGTCATACGTGCGAACAATATTTTGCACGTATTAATTGTTTTATCCGGACATATTTCATATTTCTGACACACCTTGTCACTTGTCGTGAAAATGCATTATTAAATTTAAATTTGAGTTAGATACTAGATAACGAAATGATAGATGCCCTTTGGATCCACCAGTCCTGCGGGTTTCACTAGGTAGATTAATTTTTCATGCAGAGAAATGAAAATACGCTGGCTTTGCAGCTGAATATAGATCTACGAATTCTTGTGCTATGCAGCGGTTGAGCGTAAAATTTCGCATGGTTGAATAGAAATTGTTTTATGTAAAATCCAGCTGCGAGCAGTATGGAGAAATGCCTGGAATTCTGTCACGTATTTCCGTCGACAGTCCAATTACCGCATGTCAGAGACACTCGAAAATTGTCCCCCCAGTGTACACTGTGACTGTGTTTCCTGATTATTATTAAACGTCGCGCAATGTCCCGACATAAAATATGTCGTTCGAAATTAAAAGAATAAAATTGAACGGGAACGAGGAACGATTGTGTAAAATGAATAATAATTCCAGACGAAAGGTATTGAACGCAGCCAAGCTCGATATTGTGTTATTTATTACTGTAACGTTGGAACAGATTTTTCGGAATTTCGCCGCACAACGATACATTATATTGACGATTGGTCGATGTTTATTTCATTGGTTAATTAAACGCGACCATTTAAATCAAATTTCCCGAACACAGGCATAAAAATGTTCTACTCCATTCTTTGATTTCCTTTGTCACGAGAAATCCCTGTCCAATCGTAATAGTAACAACCACCGAATTACCACAACAGATTTTCCGCCGTCGGGGAATTTAATCGCTTTCCCTAATGCCAATCAATCGCGTTAATACGTGCTAATTTTACACCTGCGCCGTTCAACGTACAGCCAAATGCTTTCACGTTTTACGTCTCCTCGAATCGTTCGATCGATCGAATGTGTCACTGTAAAAATAACTCGTAACAGTGCCGGAATATCTCCGCCTCGAGGTTCCCTAGTTCATTACTAATGGACTTCCTGCACCGAGGCCCCTAGAGATGTTGGTTCCTTGCTCCACTTGAAACGAGCAGAATTGCGATTTCGCGAGTTCATCAATAATTCCCAACGAGAAGGCCGATCTGTTTGCCAGGCGCCTCTATTTCCAGACGAGCAGTCGGCAAATCCTGTCAGGATTTGTAGATCCGCGAAGCCGACGTGTCCGTGCCAAAGTGGAACTCTGATGGAGCCGGGGGAACAACTCTGGGACGCGAACTTTCCTCCGCGGGGGTGATTCGTGGGGAAAAATAGAAGGCAATGTGGGCCAACGACGATCGAAGTCGTTTGCTGTTAAACGAAGTGGTAAATACTGGGAGACAGTGGCGCTTCAGTTTTGCCCGTTTTTATATTTTATCGGTGAACTTTGCCTGAAAGTTGAGGTTCCGAATGGCATTGGTTTTTTTTTTTCTTTTCACCCTGGTATTTCGTCGGCTTTCTATTTTATCTGTTCGCTGACGTGAACGTCGATAGACGCTTCGTGACGTAAGCGCGCTCTGGGACACGGATCGAAATAATAAAAGGGTTGAGGAGATATGTTTTTTTTAACGGCGAGCTAGTGGAATATGTGGTCGCTTGCCGACGAAAGTTTGGTAAATATTCACAATTGAATGACGGGAATAAATTAGTGTCATTTAAATTATGCGAAAGGGGTAACTTCATAAATTAGGAAGTGACTTTGAACTGCTTTGTTTCCTAAGCTTTGTCAGCCAGTGTATATTACTAGTTCAGACATCAATTCTGTATTGAAAGCATGTGTAAATTGAAGGAGAAAGCAAGAACGAAGGTATTTAATTAAAGTAGTTTCGTCCATAATGGTAAAAAAAATAGAAACGAATTTCACGTGAATCGGTAATTGGATGTATGAGTATGTAATTACTATGGGAAGGTGTGTTATGATTTTAAAATGGCTCTTGTAGTGTTTAATATGAATATAGGAATATTTGCAGGAAGATATGTACATATGTACGTTCAGGGCGGGGAGGTTAATTGGTGGGTAATTATGTTGCTGTAATTTATTTCGTGTTAAATTATACGCTGTACAAGAATTAACTCAGTAATTAGCACCGGAGATAAAATTATAGATGAAAAGCTTTCTTGTGATCATAATTATTCTGCAGTTTCGAATTACTCACTTTGCTTACAATTATCCATTTCCTCTATTTCGTGCTTTAATGGCGATTTCATAGTATTTCCCGTTCCAGGTATAAAAATGTCTAATTGCACCAAGCAACTTTATTAAACCAGTCTAATAAAAAGCCGAACGCCGACTTTCAGCATATTATAATTTGAAGAACATTCTGCAATCCAATTCAACGCCACTTCCTTATTCACGTCGGTCACAATATTTACATCATTTCTCACGCAAGCATCCCGAACTATTTACCAGACTAAATAGTCGATCCTTCGCCATTATTCCACAAAGTTGTACGATTCAGCACCCCAGTTTCATCCACACGACTCAACCGACAATTCATTAGGGGTGCCGTTACGTAGAGGGGGTTTGGCGTGTAAACATTATTAAGCTTCATTCGTTTAAATCCCTCTTCTGTTCGTACTTACTTTCCCTGGGCAATAGGGCCGATAAAAAAAACTTCCCCCAAGTAATTCTTCCACTTGTTACCCTAAACAAACACCGTCGGAATTATCGTGCGCGCAGAATATTGCAAAACTCGAATGAAACGTCCAGGTAATAGCGTTGGAATTAATTTTGTAATTTTATTGTACATTTAATAACCGAGTATTTTATATTTCTGTCGCAGTTCTTAACGAGCTCGAGGGCCTTGCGAGGGGTGCCGACGCCAGGGACTGTCCCCCAGCTTCGAGGGCGGCTTTGGATCCAGGACACGTTGCCAGGGTCGCTGAAAGCGCGAAAGCAGCGTTGGCCTTCGCAAGGAGCAGAAATCCGGCGATTCGGTGCTTAACCACGAGAGGAACTGTCCTCACGTCCAGCACATTCACGGTGGAGGAGGATGTTGATAAGGTAAGGAAATCGATGTTTATTTCAACAAGATCGTTTAGAAAACTGATTGGTAGCATTAGGAAATTATTCGCACCTAGAATATGTTTATTCGTCGTTACTTGTGCTGGACATTACTGTGAGGAGAGACAGTCGATGTTACTTGCTCGTTAATCCTCACAATTACTTGTTATAATATTAGGGTGGCTCACGTATGTAACAGCGAATTGTTCAACGTTTTGAAATACAGTGGGTCAAAAAAGTATTGGCACACCCAGTTTTCTTTGAATATCTTTAAACTATAAACTAATCTATTAATATTAACTATGTTTATTAGCGCCTTTTCACACACATGAATAGTATGTTTACTGAGAATTCTCAGTTATTTGTTATAAGGAAGAAAAATGGAAGGAAACAAAAAATCCATAGTCAAAAAAGTATTGGCACACGTGGGATGTTATTGGGGAAAGCACAATAATAAACAATATGAACAATATTGAACTTACCTAATATTTTGTGCGCATGCCTTTGGCCTTAATTACGGCTTGTAATCGATTAGGCATCGATTAGACAAGTTTTTGTGTAATTGTGTAATGATGAAGAGCGAGTTATCCTTGTACGTGTGAAATAAAATTATTTCATTCTATAAAAGTGGTGAAAGTTACCGAAAAATCGGTAATTCATTAAATTTATGTTTCTCGACAGTGAGATGTGTAATAAGAAAATTTAAGGAAATTGGTAGCATCGTGAAAAAACCTCGTTCAGGTAGTCCGCAAGTACTTACAGCTAGAGAACGAAGAGACATCGTCAAAGAAGCAATAAAAAATCCTTTTGTAAGTGCCAAAAATTTAGCTGTTGACATCGCAACATATTCGCGGAAAAGAAGTGAGTGTCTAAACAGTCCGAAATGTTTTACATTCTGCGGAAATTTATGGTAGAGCAGCGAGAAAAAACCGTTCATTAATGAGAAGAATGGGGAGAAACGGTTCGGTTTATTGACGGTAATATGAATGCAGACGTCTATATCGACGTGTTGCGAAATAATTTATTAACGAGTGCAACAAAAATGGGCATATACGGAAAGTTTTTTTTCCAACAAGACTACGACCCGAAGCACGCGGCTGGGGAAACAAGAGAATGGTTATTGTATAATGTACCAAAACAACTCCCTACACCACCTCAGTCGCCGGATATTAATCCGATAGAAAATCTTTGCCATATTATAGATTTAAAAATCCGAAAAAAGAAAATTAAGAATGAAAATGACCTAAAAGCGACGCTTTTAGAAGAGTAGTCTAACATTTCATCGGAAATTACACAAAAACTTGTCGAATCGATTCCTAATCGATTACAAGCCGTAATTAAGGCCAAAGGCATGCGCACCAAATATTAGGTAAGTTCAATATTGTTCTTATTGTTTATTATTGTGCTTTCCCCAATAATATCACACGTGTGCCAATACCTTTCTGACTATGGATTTTTTGTTTTCTTCAATTTACTTCCTTATAACAAATAACTGAGAATTCTCAGTAAACATACTATTCATGTGTGTGAAAAGGCACTAATAAACATAGTTAATATTAATAGATTACTTTATAGTTTAAAGATATTCACAGAAAACTGAGTGTGCCAATACTTTGTTGATCCACTGTATACGGGATTGATTTTGATCCTTCTTGCGCAGATTTCTATCTCATTTGTATTTAATTCGTTATTAATCGTATCGTATTGTGCCCGAATTAAAATAACTTCAACCCATAAAAAAACCGTTCTCGAAAAAAAAAGTCTAATCGAATGTTGCTGAATTTTAACATAATTTAAGCAAACAATTTATTTCCTCTATGTTTTCATTGACCATATTTTCATCCACCTCCCGATTTCACCATTTATATTGAAAAAACGCAAACCCAGCTTATTAACAATAATCGTATTTGCGTCGATGTGTCGAAGAGTTATTTAAACCACCCTATGCATACGTACTTCTGTGTGAACCAAGAGAGACGAAGTAGGCATAGCAAAAAGAGCAGGATGTGTCAAGCTCGGAAAGGTAGGATACTGGTAGGGTTTGACATTATTGAGTTTTCTTTGCCTTTAGAATATCTTTCTCTCTTTTTAAGATGCTCTTTGATATATTCGTTTAAGCAATTATATTATTGCGATTCGGCGTAGCCGGTCGCTTAATAATACTAAACAAAGTATAATTATTTCATTTGCATGCATCTTTTCCATAATTGCGGTCATCCACCGATGAGAAAAGTTATTAAACAAAGGTCGCAAGGTAAAATCCACGTGACATCACCCGTGCTCGATATCTAGGAATATTTTGTTTTAAGAATTGCTAAGCTATTTTTATTCTAAAAAACAAACACCGATCGCCGAGAATTCGCGATCTCGAAATCTCGCATCGAATACTGCGGATACACACGAGTGGAACATTCTCAGTGCACTCTACGAACAATTCTTCATTCGTTAATTTTGTACCTTCTGTGATTTGAGTTTCGAAAGTTCCGAATTCTCAAAGCTCGAGACTTTCTCGAGTTTCGAGCGGTTTCGACGTTTCGAGAAACCCCTCCCTACCGATATCTATCCTGTCACATTAATTTTAAATTTCACGGTGCGTTTACGGTGAGCATAAAAATAGTGAAAACCCAAAACCCCCCAAAAAAATACATGATCGGAAATTCCTGCGAAAAAAGAGGCGCCACCAATTGAAATTCCTGCGTTGCCCAGGCACGTGTCATCCCGTAAAAGTAATAAACGAACATCTGTAATTCTGTTGCAGGACGGTCTGACAAGAAACGATGACAGAATACTGGCTACGTGCTTGAGCCTCTGTAAGGCGGGTAACAAAGATCAAGTAAATGCAGGTACGTAACACACAAACACGCACACACTGTTACATCATGCCTCCTCGTATATTTCTCTCCGAGGGTACTCCGAACACGTTTCATGCGTTTTCCGACGCTCTGATGGTGATTAATACCGCGTACGGCCGATCGTAATGCCCGTTTCGACCAGAGATTAACCGTTATCAACGTTGACAGTGTGCAACCGAGCTGCGAACGAGAAGCGTTCGTTACTATTGCTCACCCTTATCGAAGATAGAATTTATTAGCCGACTGGCGGCTAATTATTCGCCTCTTCCGGAACCGCGAAGGAGTACGGCCGCAAGATCGATTTCATTAACGGCCACAGCGCTAATTGAAACCGTGTTGCCGGTTGAATTATGTCCCTGAGATACCGCGCGGTTTTGCTTTACCCTTTCGCGACTGAAGGTATTCAGTCGCCGGTGGGGGCGGATTCCGCGGTAGACGTTGAAGTGGAATTTAGTGCAAGGTGTACCTGGACGATCATATGTAATTAACGGCGCGTCGATACTCCGTTAGTAAAATATTTCATCGACGGGGAGTCGTTTCATCGAGTGCGGAGATATCGAATTTATGTTTCGGTTCTTCCGGGCATTACTGAGTGTTCTTTTCTCATTCTTTTGCGGATCTGGCTGCCGAATTCAACATTCCCTTTAATAAATTACGCGCTCGATAAAATTATAGCAAGATCGCCTTGAATCCCCATCCTTTGGAATTCAAAATACTTTAAACGTCCAACCTTTCGAACCTGTTTAACCCTTAACTGCTACTGTGGGGTCCAGGAATACCCCTGCGGCGTTAACAACTTTGCTCCTAAAGAAAAAATAGCTCCAGGTGTCTCTGTAATTATTAAATAGGTAATGGTTTACAAATAATAGTCTGTACGTGTTTCAGAATTTTGAATGAAAAAGTCTAAGAAAACCCACCATAGAGTTACCGTATTTCTATTTTGCCACAGCAGTTAAGGGTTAACATTATTATCGGTATCCATACGACAGATTGGTAGAATTCTACAAAGCCTGAAAAATTATTTGAAAAAAACACAAAACCAGATAAGAGTAACAAAATATAGCCAACGTTGCACGTCCTTATAATTTCTAATACCTCGCACAATGTAATTCTATTTCGACCGCAGCAACGCATTTCCTCCCCCAAATCTTCCCTAAACGATCCCCCGATTATTCTGTCTACAGAAGAGGGTCAGCCACGGCGACTGCGGCGTGAAGTGGTCCTATTAACAGAAGACAGAAACCTGAGGGTGAAGGCACTGGCCAGGGACGTCCCCGTGAGAGAGGTGCCCGATTTCATGCAATGGGCCGGCCTCGGCTGAGACACCCTTCCGACCAAACACACCCGCTAACGAAAAATCTCCCGTTACCACACCACCCCCGCCGCGTAAACTTGACCACCAGCAGCACCAACACCAGCAGCACCAACAACAGCAGCAGCAAGACAGGAAAAGGAAAGTAAGCGTGGAAGAAGCAAGAAAAATCACAATAAAACAAAAAAACAAAAAAAGAGAATCTGCCTCACAACCGTGCTCTCCCTCTCTCATCGTGGCTGGATCAACCGTTACGCGCGTGCGACGTACGCTCCGTTCGCGCGCGTTGAGTGCGTCCTGATTGTCGAGGTCGTGCCTGGTTTCGCGACGTTTGCGACCGTGTCGTTACGGAAACAAGGAAACGGAATGGACGCGTGTCGTTCGGTCGGCGTTTTTCCCCCGCGTTAAGATTTTCCACGCGGGGGTGGACAGGCGACCAGCGCGATCGTATAATGAAAACGGGAGAGAAGGTGGCTCGATCGAGTTCGAAAGAGAAGCCAGAGGTACACGGTAGAGGGAAATAATAATCGGCGATAGACGAACGACGAATCGAGGACGGCGTGGTCGCGATGCTTCTCACCTCGGCTTCGATTCTTCGATTAACGACGACGATAATGCGGAATACTATTTATCTCGTGTTTGTGTAACAACGGTTTAATAAGACCCTCGACGCGTGGGACGAAATCGGGCGTGAAGCATCGCGGGAACGCCAGCGAATGGGTCGTGTATCGCGGTAGGTAGCAGTCGATTGAAGACGAACGTATGGAGAATGGTGTATGATCGGGCAAGAAAGAAAAAAAAAAAACAAGCGAATGGGGTACGAAAGAAATGATACGATAAGTCGGTATTTTTACACACGTGAATATTTTTTGGTTGATTTTTATCGATGACGACCGCCGCGCGGCCGGCTTCATTTTTGTGTACCTTCCTTTTATCATGTTTGTAACGATCTATACACCCGTATATATATATATATATATAGAGATATATATCTACATGTATATATTTGTACGCACTTTTGAATATTGTATACGCCGTATGCGGTCGTTGGAGGATGCGTTTGGAATCCGCGTACATACCCCCGCGTGTGTGTGTCGTTTGCCTTTCCTTTTCTTCTCCTTCTTTTTTTATGCCGTCCTTTTCAGCCTGCCCCGTACCGAATGGTTCTGGAATTAATGTTCTCTCTCTTTCCATTTCTTTTTGTATTCTTTTTAGTTTGCTTCTTTTTGTACATTTCAGCTGCTCTCGATACTTCTTCTTTCCATCTTTTTCATTGTTCGCTGTTACGTGTAACGAAAGACACCCTCGCACGCGGTTGGTTCCTCCATTTTAGAAGTTTTTCCATTCTTTTTTTGTGCTGTTGTCTTCTTCACTTTTTATTAGTATAATTTTTATTATTATTATTATTATTTTTTGTAGGTAGTTAATGTTTTTTCTCACTCTTTCGATGTCTTTATTTTTACTCAGCTGTTACATTCTTTTTTAGAGGCCTCGTAACGCCTTACGGATCGCTGCGCGTGACAATTTCGCGATACGACTGCATTTTAACTTTGGATTGTAGAGATTTGGAAATTTATAGATTAGCGTAAATCGTACGCGGGTGTGTTTAACTAAGGGGGGAAGGTTCAATTGTGGATTGTCGACGTTTGCGACCGTATGCGATCGTGTCACTAGCAAAACGTATTGTTACTTGCATGGTAGATAATAACATTTTCATATCCTAAGGGAAACGATTTGACAAAGCTTGTTAAATTCACGTATCCGTTACGTCGTGGAAAAGTATTGAAGAGTTTTTCATTTTTATATTACCGTTTGAAGCATCAACACTGTACAGACAGTTAGCGGCGCACTTTTCAAACATCTATATTAACTATTTACGAATTGTTCACTTTAGATGAGCAACGAAATATTTAGCGAAACCACTGTCAAATTAATCCCGCATCTATCTATTACAAACGATCGCTCTACAGAGAATCACTACAGAGTTTATACGAAATCGTATACGAAAGCAAGCAATTCAAGCCTTAGAAAAACTACCAAAATGATGCGCAAATATTGCTGACCAATTCATTCTGGCATCAGGAATCGAACGTTCGTCTGTCGCAAAATGTATTCACGACTGCAACGACCACCATTGAAATCTGTATACCCGCTCCAAGCGTATACCAGGCTTCGCGTTAATGTGTAATCACAATCCGTAGTGCGTTACGAGAATTTTAATTCGTTTTTACTTAGCAATTTAGCGCTGGATCCGGGTGCGACAAGGATAGAAAAGATATTTTACAATACGAAAGGGGCGACTATTTTAAACGGAGCACGGAATCACGGGAGACGCCACGTTTGCGTTTTTGTTCTTTTCGTAGAGCAGAGCTTTTGAGAGCTAAACCGCACCAGGTCCCAAAATCCTCTACGTATTCCCAGCGACTGCGCGCTTGTCCTCGTCGAGCATGCTGCGAATATCGCGCGAATTTCTTTTTAAACGATACACCTGCACGCGTTTAACGACAGATACACGAAATTGAAACCGCCGCTCACGTGACTGGGAGACGACGCCATTTTCATTGGTCAACTCGCCGCCATTTCGCGTGTCCCGCGTCACTTGTGTTCAATTTTGTACAAATTTATTTATCCGATGAACGTTGCCTCGTTAACGAAATTGTGTGAGAAAAATATTGTCACATATATGGAAATCACTTCGTTCATTAGGTCGACAGCATTTCTTCGACGAATTTCCTTCGGTTTTTCAATGTTTCTCGCTTTACTCGCGGGGCAAGAATGGCGTCGTTTCAAATGCGATAGTCCGATGAACGCCATTGTTTAATGCAATCGTACAATTAAACTTCAACATTGTCACATTGAAAGCAAACTAACTCCAGACAAACTCTTCTAGAACTGAAGATCAAAGAATATTTTTAAAGATAGACCGTGTACAGATTTCCTCTTCCTTCAGCCACCCTCTGCGACCCGACGATCTACTCCTCGTTTCTAAAATTTTTACATAAAACGTGCGTAAAGCGGTTTACAATTGTTGCTCCACGTTGCAGAGGGTCGTCGTCGCATTGTGTATAGAAAAGAAAACAAAAATGGAAAGGAACGAGAAATCACTTAAACAAAGTTTTCCCCAGATTAATATTTAACAAGTTTTTTAACGGAGATGAGAAAGTTATCCCGTCGCAGATAAAACAATATCGATCGTGACGTTGCATCGTGATCCTTCATGCGACATTTGAAAATCGAACGACGAATGAAAAGGAGGAATATTTACGTGTATTGCAAAACGGCGAAACAGAATGAATATCAGCACTAAAATACGCCGCCACACAAGCGAGCCTGCGCCCTTTTTCTCTCACCACTTTTCAGAGCACTCGAACTACATAGAAACTATCTAAGCATGTAACAGAGATTTATCATCGCACGTAGCCGTTGATTACCATGGGGCCTCGGGTGTCCGACACGATACTCCACTGATCGTGTGACACGCGACGTTACTCGATTGCATATCAAAGATTAACCCGTTGCGGGAGATTAAGCTTATAGAACGAACTCATAGCGAAGCACATTGAGGGAGGAAAAAAGGGTAGAAAGAAAAGAGAAATGAAAAACACTGCTATATAACCTAGTGTCTTTTGAGGTGGGGAGGAAAAAACGGATTCGTAAAAATTTCTTTCGTTAGATCTCAGAAATATTTCTCTAAAGGTATACGCTCCACTTATTTTTCTAGAACACACTTATCATTCAGATATCTATATCTATCGTAAATAAAATATATGTACGTTAAGAAAGAATTGTGAGTAACGAATAGATTAATAATTAAATAAATAGGAATGGTCGACCACAAGGGGTTAATCGTTTATCGATTCGAATTGAACGCGTTGGAACACACCTTTTTCGGTGCGATACGATCAGGATCTGGAACATTCCGTAATAGAGGAATCGATATAGAACCGGTTGAGCCGAATTATCGCGAACGCTTCGGTCAGTGTGACGTTTTTCCTTGGATTTCGATGATCCAGTCACTGACAACGATCGGACGCGACGTGATCGTTCAGTTTTGTTCGATTTCTTTTCCATTTTTGTGTTTTAGATATACGTTGATTTTTATGAACAACGATCGTGATAAGGAAGCTTTCATGGTTTTCGAGCTAAATCGGTTTGGGATTTCTTCGTTTGATCGATCTATCCTCGACCATGGTTTTCGTATAAATCGGAAGATCTTTTTCTTTTTTCCCTATGCTAATTGAGGCGTTTTTAAATTCTTAGCACGTAGAAATTCACGTTATCTATTTGTATAAGGTGTTAGATAATTTTGTTCAAACTAGAGAATACATTGTTCTTCGGATAGAAATAAAACGGATACTTGTATTGTATATTGTAAGTAGAGTATAAAGAAGAAGAAAAAGATAGTTGACAAGACAGATTTTTGTATGTTCTCCCTCTGTAAGTTCTTAAATAAATTTTAAGATTTGCATGGCTAATGGAGTCACCTGTTCTATGATTGAATAATCACTGCACGATTTCTATTTCATTCTAGCTATATAACACTTCAGCCTTTCAGATATCATCAAGGCTTGCTTGAAAAATTACCTGACACCCTATACATTCTCATCCCTCGATATTCAGTACGTATGCGAGGAAGAGGTTCAACCATGATCGAGGGTTCTCTAATGGAATTTGCAAGAAAATCGCGACGCAACCCATTAACACTTAACGTTTTATCCGGAACGAATTCCATGCATTAGGACGAGTCACAAATTTTTGCACACGCTTATAAATCGTTTGAAATTTTAAACTTTTAACGTAAACCTTCGGGGAAAAATGTTTGCAACAATAGTAAAATTCTGTTCTACGTTATAATTTATTTATCTGTCAGTTTTATTAGTTTCGTTAAATTGTTAATCGTTGTAATATAGTCTGACGCAAACCGAGTAGCGACTCTTTGACTCGCCCTGGTACAAGGTATGAAAGATGAAAAAAACGAGGGAAAAAGCGAGAAAGTGAATTTGATAAATACGGGACCGAGACAGACGTGAACGCGATGCGTTCTGTTTATCACTGAAACTCTAGTTACTTAACAGTCCGTAGCAATTAATTGGTGTGCGTAACGGGAGAGCGAATGAGAGGGATTGAGTGAAAGTGAAAGCGAAAAGAGACAAGTAGGAAACGGAGAAGCGTGTTAGTAGTAGTTAACTTAAATTCCTTTTGATCGTACTTTTTCGATTTTTTTTTAATTAGTCGTATACGCGTTAATGTCTTATTTTTTTTTCTGTTTGTCTTTTAATAATGTCGACCGCATTGTATTGGTAGAAGAAAAAAATCGGCTCGGTGCTGCACCGTTCTTGAAGCTACCTCTGCCAACGTATCTGTTATCAACCTTCCTCTATCAAGAAAGTAAAAATATGGAAAAAATGGGCAAAATAGTCGTCGATGGATCCTCTTGATGGGTCGTGTCGATTCGATCTCACGGAACTCCAATTTTCTCGATATTTTCTACGCAACGTTGTACACTCCATCGATCTATCGCGACTCGTGTTCAAATTGAAGTTCAGGATCACCCACGACGGTGTCTTGTCACCACGTTCTGTGCCTTCGAAAAGTTGAAATAAACTTCGACACAAATGTAGGGCGAAACTGAGAAATAGTTTCTACTACTGTGGTTCCTGAAACCATTCTCGGTTCATGCCGACGTTCATTTATCTTGTTCATACTCTGTAAAGTTCGCGTGGAATTTTACACCATAGAATTTTATAAATCCAGACCGTCATTTTATTCCTAATAAAACTGTTCGAATGAAATAATAATCAGAGGATAGAATGCAATTGTATTATATAAAGGGGGCGAGAAAATAAGTTTCATCCCAATATTTATGGCACGGAACGTTTTTAAAATAACGCGAATATATCTGACTAAACCCAATAGAGTTGCAAAAAATTCCTGTACACGAATTATGGAATTTTTTTCGGGAACTTTTGTTCCGACGCATCGTACACAGACAACGGGATGTGAGTTTCCCCGAGAGAAAGGGAGTACGTACAGCCGGTTGGAAATCAATTGCGATAGATTCTATGGAATAGACGTTCGATGGAAGCGATCCGCGGCATACAGCAATAAACAGAGAGCTGATCGTCGAATAGACCAGTTCCCCATGCAATAGCCCCAATAGTGCAATAACAGCACGCTGAATGGCGTCGTTTCCGTTCGAACGACACGAGTTCTCAGTTATCTGTCCGAATGAATTTGATACCTCGAATTGGATTGTTCAACATGGAAATCTTTATGCGAGTCTGGAGAAAGTTCGTTGAGAAGATACTTTGCTAACTTTTGAAATAATATATTCACGTTGGGACGAGAAATAATTCTGCTAGTTTGAGATTCTCTTGTCAAGTGGGATTGTTATTCATGGAATTAATGAATTTGTATTTTTTCGGTAGAGTCCAGAAAATATATTGTCGCGAGTTTCTTCATTATTTCAAATATTCAATGGGGCAATATGTCGGTCCTCTTCAATTTATGACAAGCCAATTAATTAACTATGACATTGCTGAATTACCTATTTTTCTTCGTCATTCAACTCGCAGAATCAGGTCGCAATAATTAACTGCTCGTTCTTCGTTGCGAATATTTCGGAATAATCCTGGCAACAGTATGTGTTTCTCGTTAAAGAGCTTCGTGAAATTTAATAACCATTCAACCAGTCTGTCGTTTCGGCCGTTTTATAATAATGAAATTTTCTATTGAATTCTGGAGGATCGAAACTCTGCTCTCGTTCGTTCCAATTGATTTCACTGGCTGGCTGTATAAAAACACAAGGGAGAAAAATAACAATCGACAGCACGAATTCACCGATGACAGTAAATTAAATGACGCAGATACAAAGATTATGTCGGCAAATATAATCGGATGTGAAGTTTGATAGCGACGTCGCGATTTTTACACGTTCCGGATGTATCGTGGCCCATTGCTACTTCCGGAATAATTTACACCGTAAGTTGTACCTACGAATGCATGCGGAAAAATACGAGCTCATCGAATGCAAAACCACGCATCCACACCTGTCACCGATTTTATTCAAGATTCTACGCGATACAAATTATACGCGCATTAGTAATTAATAATTGTAAGAGAATGTTTCGAACGATTCGTTTGTATTTCATCTCAGGAAGGGGAATATATGTTTTTTGCACGATCGGAACGACGTTAACGACGATAATTACGAGGATGTTGATGATTGTGTGGATAATGATGATTGTGATGATTACGACGGGAATGCAGCGGTAAAATTTTTAAGCTAATCATTTATTACACTCGTGAGGAATATCACTATTAGTGTTACCACTTTGATTATTCAATAAAACGTGACGTTGACAGAATCGCTGTTACATTCAAATGCCTTGTACATCTTTCTTACTCCTCCCGTCCCGTATCCCTGGTACGCCCTATCATTTTTGATAACGCACAGCAGATCAAAATATCCGAACGATAAAATAGACACTGTTATTAGAGGCCGTCTTGCCACTGCGTCTCGCCGCGCAGTTACATCGTAAATCAATTTTCCCACCCGTGTTCTCATACCGGACGCAAACACTGCTCAAAAAAGAAAATCATTACAAACGAATCCAATGCAACAGCAAGCATCCTCAACCCGGCGTAGCAGCCCAATGCCCCAATCATACTCTTCAAACTCCCATAACAGCAACGCAAGCCTCGCTCTTCGTCCAACGTCGAAACACCTGTGCAATCTAAACCGACACGATCGTTTTCTAACGATCACCCTCCAACAAGCCCCATCTCCAACAGAGCTCACCTCCCGCTCACAAAAACACCAGGCAACCACGAATATTACGATACACTCAGGTGCATCAGGTTTTCATTATCATACGTCTCGATCTCAAGTGCATCCACGATCCTAGAGGAATCCAGTCAGCGATTAATGCGTGCCTTCGGGTAATTCCTCGACCTTTTCCCAGCCCGATTCGACACCGGTGGCCCCGTGCCACGGGGATCGTTTGCTCGCGCTCTTTACCCAGTTCACGATATTTAGGTCCATAAAGCACGGGAACTCGAGCATCGAGAGCCGGTCGAACACGCTCGACCTCGTTGTACGGCAAGATAGCTGGTCGTACAGGCGCCGCTTAGACCGAGAAGTTGCATAGCCGTTCGCTTGTTCAGCCCGCGCTATTTATTCCCGGTACCTTTCAGGTGTCGATGGCGTTTTCTGTATCGCGAACCGTTATTGCGTGCGCTTTCAACGAGAGTTTCGTTGCTATTCTTGGATACGTCGTGGTGCTTGTGCAGAAGAAATGATTCCGATGCGAAATTGAACTTTAGTAGTTGAGGAACAGGGTTATTTCGTTTGGTGATTATTGAATTTAATGTAATTGTGCCGATTGGACAGTTGTACAGGAAATGATTATTCGGGGAGGATTGAAATTTTCTATTGTTTTATTTCTTTTATGTTTTTTTGTATTCGTTGTGCTGGTTCTTCAAAGACAATAAAGATTATGCTGCGAACTGTTGCTAATTATTTAAAATTGGAAGAATAAAGCTTAATGTTCTTTCGAAAGGGAAAGTTACGTGATTTTTCTTTTGCTAGATTTATTATTTATACGCATACGGGATATCCATAAGTGTTGTTTTAAGAGGAGTGCAGAAAGAGCACGGGGCTAATAATAACAGTAGAATAGAAACAGCGTTAGTTGAGAAACAAGAAAACCCGTTATGGATCATAAAATAGCAATCTAGATCGCATAAGTGCAGGCAGTAATTAGTAATTATATACTTCGAAATTAAGCGAAGATGAACAAGATAAATAATTCGCATGATCATATATTTGCAGTCTCTCAGTTCGCAGGATACGGTAACGCTACTCAAGAAGACGTTTTGCCAAAAAACCAAAAGGTAGAAAAGTAAATCTTAAGAAATCCTGCTGCGCATTACTGTAAAATGTAAAATGATAAGATTTGATCAGAAATGTGCTCGGTACACCATAATGGTAGCAGTTAGTGGAAGGGTATTTACCATAATATTAAGCGAATAACATTCCAGACCACGAAAATTGCACATCCTTTATTCGCATAGTCATAAACATGATATTGCACGGTCCTCTCACAAAATTACATCGTTTTATCCCACAAATGTTTATGTTTGCCATGCATTGACTATTTTTCATGGCGAGTAATTAGATAAACAGTTATGTCATAACGCACTGGATCCATTACGTTCCAGGTTACTGAAACTTTGCGGACACTTTTTCCTCCGGCGTGAAACGCGATTCCACATAACCGTATCGATATACCGTTAAACATCTACGTTAAACACCTTATCGACCATTCAATTATCCTCACTCAAACACGGCACAATAAGCCGCAGAACTTTGTGCAAATCGAAATGCTTGACATCCCGCGGTGTTCGTAACTTACAATTCCTGTACTTGAACTTTTTTTCTTTCGAGATTTATATATTCATCGTCAGACATCTCTGAATTGCAGAGAAACGTTGATTCGCTTAGTCGATTTACTATTGTACAATGTAGAAAATGTTGGTAGATCCTTTCATGGGCCACCCTGATAATGTGTTCACCCTGATGAGTAAGTAATATGGTTCTTTTTTTAGTTTTTCCAGTTACATGTTGACGGTCGTAACCAGCAGTTAAATTTAATACTTTTTAAGAACAGGCACTGCAATTTTCTTTTCGACATATGTTTTTTAAACATATTTACTTGAAATTGGAATATTATCGCAGAGTAAATTTATGAATCAACAGTTGTAAAGAGTGGCCAATTGCTGATAAATATGACAAAACGCTAATAAAGTCGATTTCTTCGTGCGAAGATATTTGCTGCTTGAATTACTTCACTAATGACAAATCTATTTTCAGCCTTCATTTTCTTTCATTCGTAATAAAGGGTGTCCCAAAATTCAGGCAAGATTTGAATTTTGCGCCACTTGCGCGGTAAAGTGTTGGCAACGAAAAAAAAGTACAGCGTGACAGCTGTCAGTTCGGGGTTATTAAAAATGGAGCGCTACACGAAAGAACAACGCGTTCTCATTGTTGAGCAATATTTTAAAAATAAACGAAATTATTTCTTGGTCGTGTAATTTCCCATTTTGGTGATTAGAATTGGCCGCCCAGATCATACGATTAAACGCCGTTGGCCTTTTTTCTTTGGGGCTTTTTGAAGTCTAAGATTTAGGCCAACAAGCCCTCCACTACCCACGCTTTGAAGGAGGGAATTGAACGCTGTCTCAACGAAATTCAGCCACATTTATGCAAAACGGTCATGGAAAATTTCAACAAAAGAGTGCGGATGTGCCAGTAAAGCCGTGGAGGCCATTTCACACAAACCCTATACTGTATACTTTATGAATCAATAAAAAATGAACAATTTTTAATTATAAGCCTGCGTTTTCTATCAAAATTACTTCTTGCGTGAATTTTGAGACACCCTTTATAACGACGCTAGACAATCCGACTCTCACATTTACAGAGATTCTGGCGTATAAACTCGTCGCTAGAAGCATTAATAAACGGTCGGCCACCTCTAAAACATCACAAAATTCAATAAAATCTTAAGCGGTCCCGTTTTTCGTGTGCCAGCACTACTTTAAAAGCACCACCCTGATACACTCATTTACTATTCTCCAAAAGTCCCCAATCTTCCCTGCATATTCGATATTAAACCCCCTAATCGTCCGTCCCATAAATCCAGGTCAACGGCGCCACAAAAAAAAAGCAGCCCATAAACGCCTGCCTAAACGATCACGAACCACGACGAGGCAAATAATCACCGCCAACAGAGAGCAGCCGCGCAGGGGAACTGAAAACTCGGTTCACCGTCGGACAGTAGATTTCCGGTCGAGTTTAGCCAGTGCAGCGGAGAGAACAGGCAACCAGCAGCTCTCTGGCGAGCGAGAGTCCGCCAAGCTGGTTATTTTTAACCAGCCAACCTTGAACTTGCTGCCGTTGTGCTGCTGTGCTGCTGCTGCTGCTGCTGCTGGCTAGCTGGGTAGCTGCTGCTGCTGCTGCTGCTGTGATCCGATCACCAATAAAGGGACTTATCTAATTCTGAGAAAGGCGATCGGTTCTCTCGGCTAAAGGTAAGTACCCACGCTGTATTCCCAGCAGCAGCGTGCCTCAGATGTACGTTATACTACATCCTGGCCTCGGTACCGTGGCTCGGGGACACGTTCAATAGGGACCTCTTAACATTCGCCAGTATATGTCCCACGACGTCGTTCCTCCGCCGGGGTTATGTTTAAAGATGTGCCCTCCCCTGTGGAACAATCGAACCGGGATGTTGTTTGATCTTCTCGGCCAGCTTCTGCTCGAACTTTCGAGGATTTTTAATTAAGCAGCATGGAGGGAACGGGTTGTGCGTTTGGATTCAGGTGGATCGTGGGGAAGGGTAGTTTAGGAGGGATATACATAATTTGATAGGCAATGTGGGTTCTTCTTGATGATCTTGGTAAGGGCGATATTTGTAAAGAGATATTGGGGCATTGGTATTATTTAATGGTCTATTCCTAGATTTATTGGGAAATGAAAAAGTTAACAGGATAAACGAAGAACGACATTTCTCGACTCGTGGCCTGAAGAAATATGACAGGATGTAAAATTGGAGTCGATAATTAAATACTTCTGTATATTTTAATACTGCGATCGAGAAGAAGGTTTACCTTTAACCGAGACATTTATAAAACCCTAACCTAATGAACGTAGCCCTCCGAATTTAAGTGTCTTCGAAGTCGCATAATCGAAGTCTATACTTTGCACAAATTATCTAACCTTCTTAAAACACCTGACCAAACTGTTTTGCAATTGTACAATTCTATTTGCAACAAATGTGTCCCTTACGCTCCATCGCCCATTATGAACCCAGGGTCGCAAGTTTTTCCCTCGCGATATATCATCGAAAATCTCGTCAAGTGTGAAAATAAATCGCTAATTGGATATACGAGGAACGAGAAGACCCATCTTACGCCGAATACGTATCTGTAGAAGCAGCAACGAAGGTGACGCTTCCCTGGAAACCACTGCAACGAAATGGTTTTCCCCACACACCGGTCGGATCTGGGTTCTGCTAATCGGAGTTATCAGTCCAGGGAACGGCCGCGTACCTGCACGTGTCCCGTGCACACCGTTTTTCACGTGGAAGCTCAACAAAAGTGGCTGTCGCGGCTCGTACTCCCGCGAGCACACGTACACGTATACACACGCAGAGGCTGTGCGCACTCGGCTGTACGTCAGGAACGCCGGCATGTCCGTCTATGGTTCCCCCTAGGTGGATGCTCGTGATAACTCCCGCGAGAGTTATGCGGTAGCCGCCTCGAGATAACATAAACTCGCGCGTTATCTGATCAGACAATGCATCCGGTGATTTGTGGACTCACGAATGGGGTGACCTGCATACCGAGATACCTGGTGCTGCGCTGCTGCCCGAGCTCCTGAGCACCTGGAATCAGCCCGCAGGTACGCTCATTTTGACTCTCCATCCTTTCGATCCTTCGATATTCGATCGAACTGTGGCGACACGCCCGCTGCTCGCTTTCCTTTCTGCTTCTTACGTCGGGTGGAATTAGGTGGGGACTACTGGCGAATCGAATGACAGGGGATAGAAACGGGGAAAGGTGTTATTGATGTGGATTGAATTTGAGCGGAATCGTATTGGGGTGTGTTTGTGATAGATGGGAAACTTTTGATATTGAGTGTTTTCATTTCATGGTGTTTGGAGGAATTTTAAGTTTCTAGTGGTGCAATTTCTTTATGTAATAGCTCTACGTTAGTTTGTTGTAGATTCATTTCTTACGCTGGCTGTACTGTCATTTATATGCTCCAAAATTTTGTTGATCAATTATTAAACAATGAGAAATAAATCGTAATCCATTCCTTTCTAATCAAATTCTTCAAATTCTCGAACTACGAATTGCAATAAATATTCCGTAAATTAAGATGTTCGATATGGGGTCGTCCATAAACTATGTAGCTTTGTTTTTGTCACATTTTACACCCTCTCCTCCACCGAGTTACGTAGCTTTCTCCATTTGTTATCAAACAATTCATCAACAAAAATCTCATGTAAAACCTACATAACTTTTAGACTTAGACCCCTCCTTCCTCCATGTGGCGTATGAGCCTTTCGCCATAGCCCCCCCCCCCTGCCTAAATCGACCACGTACTTTATGGAAGAACCTTAAGATATTTCACTGCAGAAAATGCATCGCGAGCATCGAATATTTACACGCAATTAAAAGCCCACGCTGATGATTCATTGTAACCTATCAGAATTGCAGTATTTGTCGAGAAGCTGCCGGTCCTATATCATCCGCCACCTGCAACCCTTCCCTTTCGCATCGCCGGGCAAACAATCGAAATCGTGCAAAATCGTGCGCGCTCGCGTCATCTTCACCCAACACTAATTCCGCCTCGCCGGGGCGCACGACTCCGGCACGGACGGTTGTGCAAGCCTTACGTTTCACAGGAGCACGTAATCGCGGAGAGGTCTGCACTTGTCCGGCATGGGTATAAAGAGAACAGTCGGCGTGCGCCAGCACAAAAGGACATCCCGCGTCCTCCCGTGAATCTAAAATCTCTCTAGGCTGCGCGGCCAGTTCTCGAGCGGAGCTAGAGGAGAAGCGTGCACGAGCAAGGCGGAACGGTGGTTGCGCGTAGATCCGGCCAGATCCTGACACGCACCGCGGATCGCATGTGTTGTGTCCGGTCGCGTCGCCGCGTTTCCTGGTAGCAATTAAAATCGCGCGCCCCTGCTTGCTCCCCTTTCGTCCCCCTTCTTTATCCGACAGATCCTCGCCCCCGTTCGCCGTTTTTCTTCGACCCGTCCGTCGTTTTATCTTTCCACGGAGACCCGCCAGCAATGGAGTGAAACGGCCAGGGGGGTTGGCGGGGGACAGAGGGGCGGAGGGAGGCTCTTTTATCTCTTTGTCTGGCTACGGTTATTTCGTTGAACCGGCGCGGCGGCCCGTCGAGCGAAGAATTACGACAAGTTCAAGATCACGGGGTCGTTGCACGTGCTCGAGAGCGGAGGTGTAGTTGTGCTTTATCGCGAAGTCAGCTGGCCACGAGCCAGATGCACTGGGACCGAGCGCGAGCCGGACGACTTTCGGCCCTCGCGGGTGGCCGTCTGCGGGTATAATCGTTCCCGGTGGAGTTTGGGTTAGGGTGCACGGGAAGTGTCGATTGGGCGAAAATTCTGGAGTGCTACGGGGTTATTTGGAAGCTATTCTAAAGCATTTAGAAGTACTGTAACCCCCCTATAACACGGTAGATAGGTTCCTAGAAGAGGCCGTGTTATGTGAAACCGTGTTACACGAGACGCCTACGTGGATGCCACGAAACGCAGACAAAGGACTGGTGGCTTATTGATAGCGCGGAGATTCGACAGTCTATGGTTTTCCTCCAATCAGTTAAAAAATTTATAAAAAAAATGTTAATGTATACGTACAGTATGTAACAAAAGTAAGTAAACACTTGACGTTCAAATAAAAAACCTTTTGAACGGAGGAAATTATCTCATGTTGTACCATAAAATAAATATTTATTTGTGCTACGCAAGGATACTTAACTAATTACACTAATAGAACTAATAGAACTACAGTAATAGAATTAATTAAGAATTTATTAACAGATATTAAAATTTCAAAAATGCTTCAAAAATGCTTTATGCTTCAAAATGATTAAGAAACTCTATGATTTTATAATAGACTACAAATAATATAACAATACATTTCTGAAACAGAATGTGAACTAAAATCTCAAGATGTTTACTTACTTTGGTAACTCCTGTAAGTACTACGTCCTAACGAATTCTATGTAACAATGCTAAAGACCAAACAAATTTGCAAACAATGCATGTAAAACGAAAAAGGATCGTTGCCCTGACATTGACCACTATCGTTGTTAGAATATCTAACTTCAAGTTATACAAATATCTATTTGAGCATTTAAAATATATGTGTTTACTTATTTTTGGTACATACTGTACATATGGAGGGGTCAGAAGCCAATCAGTGTAAGTCCAACTTTCCTGAACATGACTTTCGTAGTTCAAAAACCTCTCCCTTGTTAAAACTTTATTGTTAAAACCACATAAATAATTATTTGCTACAAACCTGATTTTTGAATACCTCATTTAAATCTTTTAAGATGGGCCGCACATAAGTTACTGAAAACCGGTCAAAACCCGCAAAAATGTAGCTCTTTTCTCGTCTGTCAGTTCTATTTTGTCATCATGATCATACTGTATCACTTTGTTTATTAATGGGTTTTATCTTTCCCCTCCAAATAAATAAATAAAACTTTCAGTTCATCAATCAATTAAGTCACTATTTTCATACGTAAGCAATAGATGACTGTACTAACATTCGTATTTTTTTCCAAGTAATTTGTAAAAACCTAAATAAGGTTAATGATAAATTGGCTTTTGAACCCTGAACAGGATGGGTGCGATGAGAATTTCTATCTAAAATAACCTGGTTACTATTGGACGTTCTTCAAAAACGTTTCACAATAAAACGTATTGCATTGGGGAGTGATGGGTTACTGGATGCAAGCATTTCAATCTTTGCATGCTGCATTTATCAAAACATCAAGGTGCACAGTTAATTGTCCACGATTTTCGGTCGTCGTTTTTGTAGTATTTTTACTGGTTTCTATTTGACTTTTAACGTTGCTCCAACATCGACGATCATTCTTTTTATTTAGTCTCATTGTCTGCATATAGCAACTC
Source organism: Nomada ferruginata (assembly GCA_963583965.1). Taxonomy (NCBI): domain Eukaryota; kingdom Metazoa; phylum Arthropoda; class Insecta; order Hymenoptera; family Apidae; genus Nomada; species Nomada ferruginata. The sequence continues at coordinate 7,427,610 of OY757218.1, forward strand.
GTTGTTTCGTATACAGCAACGTTATCGATCATAAAAAAAGAAGGAACAAAATTGTATCCATTTGACTTGGAACGCTTGGAACGTTCGACGACGAATTCTGCGTTCGCTCACAGTCCCGCAATCAGACGTTCGTTTTGCAAATTTCGTTCGCCGTTGAATCCCACGCGTTCCGTTTCCGATGCGTTGCGTAAGAGTCGGCGACACGGGCAGGCATCGCGACGCAAACCGATTCCCGGACGAGGTTCCTAACCCCCCGGTCACTTGGATGCGTTTTCTGTATTCGTCGGAGGCGCTCCAGTCTCGTCTGGGTTACCAAATGCAGAAGACGTACTGCTCGAATGCGGTAATCGCATTCCCTTCGCCGATTCGTGCTGAAAGCTCCGCTGTTTCGAGGAACTCGCTCGTCCGCCGACTTGACGAGACGTTCGATCCACGGGGTGGTTGAAATGCCGAGTGAAACGTCGGAAATCACGTAATCGGGGGGCGAAATTTGTAAGCGTGACTTTGTAACGTGTCCTAAGAATTATAGTTGTTTAAGAAACACGATTGGAGGAACGAACGAGAGATTTGCTTTTAAAGAAACGGCCGGTGAAAGATCGCCATTAAAACGCGAGAGCAAAGTTGATCAAATAAACGTCCAGACGTCTGAAATGCAAGAATCGATCATTAAAATCAATATTACAGCAAACGCTTCTAGCGAGTTAAAATTATACTTCGATTCCGGCAAATAACCTGTCCTACCTGCCTACCTGTTTTTAAAAGAGAGTGCACTCAAATGCACTCTACGCAATGGGATCCTCAACATGAAGCACATTATATTTGACTGCTAGCATCTCAATAGAATAAGGGGAAAATTCAGAATCCAAAACAATATGAAGGAAATAGTAGACTCACGTGAAAATATTAAATCCTTAATTACATATTTAAAGGAACTTAAACTCTACAACAAATTGTAATGCCATAGAAAATATAAACATACATGAGTTCACAGCGGCCCCATCAAGACACTGAATAGAATGCTTTTTAAGAAAGTCAAGAAAATCGTACCAAGTCGCTCATGACCTGAGTAGTTAATGCGACTTAAAACCCAAGGAGAAAAAGAAAAAGACCTACGAAATGAATGTCTATATTTTCTTAACTTTAATCGACTTACTTCGGTCAGTATTTAGTGTAAATTCTATTTATTTTTAAAGAAACGACCAAATATGAAGGATTCTGGTGCTTCGAAGGATCAACGGTCGTACGAGAGATTTATTTCCGAAAAAATCCAAAGATATATTTCGTCAAGGTTTTCCCGGTACGACAAATCCAGCAAATTATTTAACAAAATATTTCCTAGTCGACACCAATGATTATAGCCAATTTCATCTTCGCTCCTCTCTAGCGTACGCCATATTCCCTATTCCAGGGCTCAAAGCTAACTAGCTGCCTCGAGCAGAGGTCAAACCAGGACCACACAGTCGCGGTCGTAACTCAGACCTATTATATTTCGCAGTTTCTAGCGCTACTCGTCTCTTTTTTCCGCTGACGTTTCTCTGTCTGTCTGTCTGCCTCTCTCTCTCTCTCTCTCTCTCTCTCTCTCTCTCTCTTCCGTCCACGCAGACCTCGACTTTTTCCCTTTTCCACTCTCAAGCGGTGCTAGTTTGCTCGCGGGATGACATCAACTTCATATCCTACCTCCTGGCGAGATTTATACCATGCACGGTTATTTTCCGATAGCCGATGTATTTATACGTAAAAAGTATGCGGAACCCGATACGCATTGCCCTGGTTGGCTGATAAACGATGCTCGCGGTGGAACTTATATCGGATATCAGCTTGGATGAAAGTTTCGATCGGTTCGGTAGAGGCGAGGGTGATCGTGGTGTCGTGGATATAATTGGACGGTAGGATAATTAGTATTGGTACGGACAAAGTTATCTGACACGTTTCATCTTCTGCGAGCGCTCGGAATGTTGAATAAGAACTTTGGTAAAATATCGAATGGTCGCACGGGATATTTCATTGTATTATAAACGAGTTCTTGGTGATCTGCCAATTTTACTGGGGCAGTGAGTCGAGAGATTTCCATTCTTCGTTCGCAATTTGTCGGTTTGTTAACCGGGTGATAATTGAAAAGTACATTTGGGTGGAGGATTAGATGGTAGCGGCCGTGAATATGATGATATTTTTTTAAAACAGCTTTAAAAAGTAGCAGCGGATGTGTCAGTTTTGTGCAAGCAAATTGTTACATATGTACTCCTATTTCGACCACATCGTCTGCTTCTAGTTTTATAATTTTCGGCTGCTCACGGTAAATGCGCTGTTATAGAACAGTCTTCTTCGGTGCTAATTATTGTCACTTTAATTTCGTATTAGTTGTGCGCGAAATGCAGTGGAAATATTTCAACGAATTATTTGAAGGTGTATAATACTGTTCGCGGTATTTAACATAACATATATTATACAGCAATGTCTCACACAGTTCGGTTTCATTGTAGTCCGATTTCAAAATTTCCCGAAAAAATACATACATACATTAATATTACCCTCGTTTTACTTACTGAAAAACAGGCAAAAACAAAAATTCTTTGGAACCAATTATCGTTTTTTGTATGCAGTTCCTCGATTTGTCCGGCTAATTGATGGACCGATTAGCGAAGTTACACTGTACGATAATTTTCAATTTACTTTTAACACAAAAGTTGAAAGTTTGGAAACTTTCAAAAGTTGACTTTTGTACGTTCTAGAGAAAAACGTTTTCCAGATTCGTATTCAGCTCATTGAAATCTGCAAGATCGCCCACTGAAAGTTACAAAATCAGACACCTGTTGAACAGTGTTATCCATTCTTTTACCGATTTTTAATCGTACACTGGAACAGTGCATAATAAAAACTAATTATTTTATTTATTTATTTATTTATTGATAAACGGGTATAAACCCTTTGATATACATACAAAATTGACAATAGAATTTCGCAAAGTAAGGACATATAAGTTAACGGTTCAATAATACACAAATGAGTTGACTTTTGAACTTAGATGGACTTGCGGCAATGATGTCAATGTCAGACGACACATCGTTGGTATTCCTTAAAATCCTATTTGTTGTACTATTCTGAGCATAAGTAGTGCGATGGTACTGAATCTGAAAAAGATCATGTTTCCTGAGGTTGGATGCAGGAATATAAAATTTCATTTGCTCAAGAATTTCAGGACAGGAAAGAAGTCCATTAATCAATTTATACACGAACGTAAGATCAGATATGATGCGTCGCATTTCTAATGACATTAAATTAAGACTGCTCATAAAAGGTTGGTAATTGTGTTCTCTTGTATCAATGGGTCTGTCTGAGTGACTAGCAGCAATTCTTAAAAATTTATGTTGGACTCTTTCAATTAAATGACAATATTTCGCTTGATAGGGAGACCATATTATAGATCAGAATCCCAGATGGGAATCTTCAGAGTGGAAACATGCTTGAAAAACTTGAAAGTTCTATAAAGAAAGCCAAGCATTCGCATACTCCGACTAGTGATCGTGCGAATGTGTTCTGCAAAGGTCAAATCAGAAGAGAAAATAATACCTAAGTCTCTAATTTTATTTAATTCGTGCAATTGAGTCGAGCTTAAATTATAAGGAAAGATGATCTTTTTCTTCTTGCGAGTAAATCTAACGACATGACATTTTTGAATGTTGAGGTTTAGTCTATTCTTATGACACCATCCCTCAAGTCTAGATAAATCCAACTGAATGAGAGGTGGAATCTTGTCATTGTCGAAGCCAAGAAAAAATTTTAGATCATCAGCATATAATAAAAATTTTGAATATAGAAACACATCTGAGATATCATTGATAAATAAATTAAATAGTAAAGGGCCAAGATGAGATCCTTGAGGCACTCCAGAAGTGACAGAAATCGGACGTGAAAATGCTTGATTATATTTAATAATTTGATTTCGCGAGCTTAAAAAACTTTCAAGCCACGAGAGGAACGATCCTGATATGTCATATGCGTTAAGTTTTTTTATGAGTTATTTATATATTATTTATACAATATGTATATTACTAGCATCCGTCAACTCGCGAGCAAATCGTCCACTTCGTTATCAACAAATAATAAATAATCCTTTCGCTTCCCCGCTGTATTAACCCAGTACTACAATCTCGATCAATAAAATCAAACAATTCCACCATTTCGTCCCGATCGTTCCCCAGCAAGCACACATCCATTGCTTGCAGCCCACTGACCAAGCAACCTAACTACCCCACGCGAGGTAAATCGAAGCGATTGACGACGGGGATCCCGTGCACGGTGACAGGACAACAGGTACGGTGTCCCGCGAAAGATGTGCAGGATAATCGATACATGTACGTACGAATTCACGGAATTGCGTAATGGCAGAAATATAGAGAGGTGGAAACAGAGATGGAAACGGTGGACCCGTCGTTTCAAAGTGGGGATACTCGCCCATGGTGATCCTTATCTATATAGGAAGTCATCCAGTCTCGGTCCTTGTCTCTCTGCGTCTGCGTTAAAGGAGATCCGATCTCGCGGTGTGCGTTAGGTAATACCGCTGGCGACCGGCTAAATGCATATTGTCGTTGTGCCGTTTACTTCTTCGTTCGCGCGGTGCTTTACCTAAGTCCTGAGCGGCGGAAGCTGGCCTACGGGCTCGTCAACGGGAAACCAGCCTTCCGCTCGGGACACGTTCACGCTCATAGTCGGGGCTGACATGCGGGCACGTGTGTCCGCACGCTGATTCCTTATCGTCGTCCGCGCATACGTATCGCGCTTGCATAAATGTTTTCGTCGAAGAAACACGCGGGACGTATTATAAAATGAAATTCGTTTGGAGAATTGTCCAGGACGATGCGAATTGAAGGAGATATTGGAAAGCTAGATTATTAGGAAGTTTGATAACGTATATATTAACCTCTTAACTTAACAATTATTTTGTAAAAGTGTGTACAAAATTCGAAACCGACCAAAGCAGCATTCTTGTGCTCCCTTGTGGACGTAACGAATTTCTCCGGTGTTTAAATTTCTAAACAAAACATTGATCGAGCTTTTAAGTTTATGTGAAAATTAAAATACCGAGTGTTCTCGGGCACAAGCAGTGGAATTCTATTCCACAATATATTCTCAGAACTATAAGAGATAATTTTTGTTTAACTGGCTTTTATTCAATAGATAAAACGAACAGGAAAGAGGTGTTCGTCGAATTTATTTGTCAGGGGCCGAACAGACAATTTACTGGAGCAAAGTATTCATTTACCTGTCGAATATTAATCAAGGATTTGATAACGCAGTTGTATGCACTTGGATGAAAAATTGCCGAGCTTTGAGCTGCTGCAACTTCGGGGGAAAAAAATCGCACGACAATATTTCAGTGGTTCTTTGTAAAGAGGAAACTTCAGTCTTCAAATCTGAGAGGCGATTGCATTTGTAACGTTTTCGAACGAAGAAAGTCCCTTCGCTTTCCCACCCGCTACACGATGTAAAAAAATCTTAAAAAAAGAACGTGCAGGGAAGTAAAGACTTCACGCCTCAAAACGAGCCCAGGTGTATCTCTCCCCGATTTTTCTCCGAAAGAAATCCTCCAGCCCTTTTTTCTCATCGACAAAGTTATCCTCTAACTCCGCACGCCGGTGTATGTATTTGGAACGCATTAAAATTTGAGCGGGGCACCACGTTCCCCTCGTCGAAAGCTCGAGGCCGTTTAACGCAGTTCCGCTCGCACCGCTTACGCGCGACCGGAAGAGCGACGTCTGCGAGCTGCTGCTGGCTTTGGTGGTATCCCTGTGCCGGCGAGCGAGGGACCAAGGGCCCCGGATCGAAGAGGAGGAAGAAAAGGATGAAAAAGGCGCGCGCCGCGGCACATTGTTCATTCAGGAGGCGAGCGCCGCGGCCATAAGTCATAGATTAGATTCAGATCGCTTTGAGCCATTGTATGCGTATCGTCGTCGGAGACAATGCCCCAGTGAATCAAGCCTACGATCAGCCTGGGCCCTGGGGAATCCCTGGCGTTGTAGTGGCCGGTCCTCGGATTCACAAGTAATTGTCCGCCGGAGGACGAAAGCTTTGAAAGAGACGGCAAGAATTCCAGCGCCAGCGTCTATCGTCGAGATACGTGAACCGGCAAAGGCGATTCTATTACGCGGCCGATGAATAGCGACGTGCGGCGAGGTTGCTTAGGGTTTGTTTTTAGCGTGAAGATTTTAAGAATTTTTTCGGGGGGGGGGAGATGATTATTTGTTTAGCGTTTCCGTGGTGGAGGAATTGTAATTCGGTTTTGCTCTATCGGGATTGCTGGTGATTATTGTTTTAATTATGGCAGTAGGTATCGGATCGAATTTTGCTGTTGGTGCTGCTGCGTAGTAGGAAAGGATAATTGGTATGACTACCGTGGGTAATGGATTGGTGGGAATACTGTAAACTAATGAGATAGGAATATTCTAATGTATTATGTACCTCGAGGCAGCGAAATATTGTTTTCCATTGAAATATCTCTGTGAAGCGCTTGCAAACTTCATCTTGAATTATTTCCATTCCTGTGAACAGCCTAACGGCATACTTTTGATTCCTCCGACAAAGGAAGTTGTACGTGCTACAAATATTTCCATTTACCTGAAAGCTTTGAATATCTGCCTTTGCTCTTTACTGTGCGTTTTCCCAAGTACGGCGGAAAGGAAAATTTCCAAGGACTGGTAGAAAAAGCCATTGCCTACGGAGAATTTATTAACATTATTTATGATAAACGGCGATATTCCATTTTCTGCTTCTATTGTGCCGAAGCTTCCTAGTTTAAGAAAATAGTTCTGAAAGCGGCCGGAATAAAAAAATATTAAAGTACTGGTTCTTTGCGAACCAAAGTTCATGGGAACGTTCTTCTATGAGACAACAAGCACTCTCCATAACTTTCATTGCTAAGTGCCGAATATAACAATTCCAGCAGCAATTAGAGAATATTGTTAAACTAAAGAGCAGAATTACTCTCAAAGAATGTGTTAATGACAATCAAGAAAACAATCAACATCGTCTAATTAAATTTCATTGCATGGGAATACAGACGTTGTAGTGTATGTCATCGAATTCGACGGGCAAGCAGAAATTTAGGTAATCCCTAGGAATGTAGCGATTTCAGAAATACGTGTTTCGATTCTTAAATGAATTCCAAGCCTGGCTGAATTAATTTCGCAAGCTGTTTAACGGTGATCCCGTCAGTTTTAAATCCGTGAGTGCGCTTAACGCGTTTCTAGGAACATGACGCGTGTTGCTTGGAACGGAAGTGAAGAATCTGCGCTCCCTTTGACGTCTGATGAGGAAGGATGACGGCACGCGACGAGCGGATGCGGAATTTTCGAGGACCGGTTGCGGCAATTTGCACGATATGATATATGCGCAATGAACGAAGATAAAGAATGAAAAAAATGAATTGCACTGAGGCAAGGAATACAAAAGAGGACAGGGAGTACATAAGAATTTGATTGATTCCACGTGGAATTAATTTACTATATGTAACTAACATTTACGAATTTCATATTTTTATCCCTTTAATAACATTAAATACATTAAATCGATATGGGTCTATTAAATATAACAATCTACTGTTTGACACGAAAAATATTTACACACTGATTATATATTAGCTAATAATTTAGACAAAAATTACTTAGTACCACTATAGCACAAAATGAACAAATCAAGGATCACTTAACCAAATAGAAAATTACAAACAAATTAATCTTACCTCGACAAATAATCGGCTTCTACAAAATCATTCGTAAAACTGTTTGCCGTTCAAAATTTTCCCCGCAATTTCTTCTTCTTTCAATTCCCGTTCGTCTATAGCTTTCAAAATCCCCCAAAGACCAATCGTTCGCAAGTAGTATGCAGCGCATACTCTTTCCTCGGTTGCCTCGACTTATTCCCTCGATACGGGTCAACGCGATTCCCCGCGACGCGACACGACGTGACGCCGCCGGAACGTACGCGAGAAAGGAGAAATGGTGGAGGGAAAGGAGAAAGAGAAAAAGAAGTGAGGGAGGAAGGAATGAAAGGAGGGAACAATTCAGGCAGGTGCTCGCGATTCCCATGGCTCTGGCAGACGATTACAGCCGATTACCGTCTACACGTAGGGGAACAACGCCCGCGTTCGACGATCGATCACGTATGCGACCGGCTCCGTGGCCTGCATATCAACTGGCATTATTTATTTATATTGACCAGCTGGTCAATTCGTTCACACGTGATGGAATTGCTCGCGCGACTCTTTCGAATGCATGACCGGACTGGCTGACTATTCGCCTCTAGTCGCTGGCCAGTGCTGTCGACTAGAAGTATTTTCCTGGTGATCCGATGATAGTCTGGTCGGGCTTGTACGTACACTACTTAATACTTTCATGGCTGCGAATCCATTGGTGAGCCAGTGAATGTTAACGCAGATAGAAATGTTTACCGCTGTTTATTTATTTAATCAGAATTGTCCGCAGATGTACTTACAAGCAAGGTTAGGCAACCCGAAGATTCAGAAACGAATGAAACTTTGCATACACGTGAAGTATGTCATCCGTAATACAACCCTATTTTCTGTTTGTGCCATAATTCGATCTTAAGGGGTGAAATCAGCTCCTGAAAAAAATTCAGAAAGCTCTTCTTCGTGAAATATCTCAAGAACGTTGACCGACATTTAAAAAAAGTATAAACAAAACTTGCATCGCTCTATTGCGTCTACAAAACTGCGTAAAAATTATTTTTGAAAAATCCACGGAAAAAAAATATTAAAAAAATTTGTTTACGCGGTTTTGTAGACGTAATAAAGCACTGCAAGTTTTGTTCATACTTTTTTTTAAATATCTCTTAGCGTTCTCGAGATATTTCACGAAAAAGAGCTGCCTGAATTTTTTTTCATTACGGATGACATACTTTACTTGTATGTCAAGTTTCATGCGTTTCTGAATCTTCGGGTTGCCTAACCTTCCTGTTAGTGTTCCTGATTTCTCGATAGTTTTCGTTCCTCGAGAAATTAAGAATCAGATTGTACTTTTCAAGAGTTCTCGGAAATGCTCGAGAAATTAAACAAGTTATTGCAAACATTTATATTGTGCGAATAACATAGGTTCAGCGAAAACTAGGTCGGCCAGCAGTTATGAAAGTCCAGCAGGTCCAACCCTACAGTCGTAGGACCAGCAAAGTTCGATTTCCACAGTTTCTGACCAACTTTTAGCTGAACCTACGACTCCAGGGCCGTGCTTTAAATTGGGTAGCAGGTTCACGCTCGACTAATTTCCGACTTAAGGGGGGACACTCAATTAGAAGCATGAAATTTAGCAGATTTTTAAAGTTTTTTTTACAGAATACCAATTGTTCAATCTTTTTGTAACTTAGAGGCTTATTTATTATATATTGAAGTGTCACCAAAATAGTTTTGTTTCTTGAAAAAATTTAAAAATGGCAGAGTTTCGGAACACCTTTCCGGGCAGGTCGCGGCGTGAGTTCCAAAACGGCAGGAACTCTAGCGACCGCATCGTTCATCTGATATATATGAAATTAATTTTTTTAGTTGCTAATACTTGTAGTTTCTATTTGAACTAAAAAAATTGTATGAAATTCAAAAATTATAGAAATGGCGGGCTAAAAACCAAAAATGTGAAACCGCAGTAATTTTGCAATAAAAAAGTACTTTCTTGAACGATTTTCAATATGATTTTACTTCAACCAGAAGGTAATAGTATAATAAACATCTGTGCCAAGTTTGAATGAAATCGGTTAAATAGTTTTTGAGTTATCCTTCCCGCCAATTTGGAAAGTGCAGGTTTCGGGAAAACGTGTTTAGTTTCGAAGACTGCCTGATGCCGAGCGGACATCAGTGACATTTATCAGCTGAAGCACCGAATAGACCTCGAATTTCGCTATAAAACTTTGGGACTATATTTTTAAGATATTAAACTATCATTTTATAGAAAAAATTGTTTTCAACTTTTTGATGATTCTAATTGAGTGTCCCCCCTTAATTCTTTTTTCAACGGTATCTTCCCCCCATCATCTCACCTCAAAATATAATATAAAAACCGAAACTTCTTAATACAGTCTCCCGTCCATGCTTTCCACACATAATTCCCCACCAGACCGTCATCATCTAACATCTTACGCATCACACTTTCACCACGCACCTCTCCCATCAACAAATTCAAAACAAATCCTCCCCGTTCATCCCGATATCAACGTCGTTCCAGCAGAAACTCGTTCGTGCCACGTTTCACCAACGTTCACTGGCCAACGAACCTCGCGAGGCTATACAGTTACGGAGGCATAAATTTGTTGCAGGATTACAGTATATCAGCCGCCAACACTGAACTTATCAATGATCCTGGCTAATGGTGCATTCATTAGATGTGTCAGGCCTATGGCGGCGGCGGTATGCGCGCGCGCGCGCACGCAATCCGGGAAACCGATCGACGCGGCAGAAAAGCTCGGCAATCTACCGCTACTTCGAGCCCTTATCGCGGCTTCGAATCGGTCTTATCGGTGTCGATCGACGATCCGCCGACACTCATCCTCTGCCGGATGCGTAATCCAAGCGTTCGACCGACTGGGCCGATTCGTGACGCCATTTATACTCATATTCCACGTCCCTGTATCACGGTGTACGTATCGCAAATGTTGTTCGATTAATGCGTTGCATTTCGGAATATACACTCGCCCGCAAGAATTGCAGAAACAATGCAGTTAGACGGAAATTGAGTAACGTATGTTTCCCTACGTTCTCACCGGTACATAGTGCGTTCGAAATAATTTGTATCACTTATCCTTATCTAGGAAGTCCTATCGTTCTCGTAGTGCGTGCAATATTAATTTGTTCCCGAAATTCATTCGTTTCTCGACTTTAGTCGGTAATTGCAGGCCGGTCAAGTGGAATGAAATCATTTACAATACTTCATTGCGCGATTACTTTCGTCCCGGGTGTAATAATTCTCTGGTGATACGAGTTATCGGTCACTCAGTTAGTATACATGATTTATTTTTATTTATTACTTATTTGCTTGTTACGTTTGAAAAAATAAGAACACCTAATATATATATTTATCTTGAACATTGCATTTCTTCCACGCAAATGGTCGAAATACTTTTCTCCCCGTCCCTGAAATATTCCCCACATAATCTCACTATGGGAAAGAAAATGTACTCCCCGGATTAGGCAAAAAGCCTCGAAGCCCCAGCAGGCCGAGGGTACAGGATTATTTATATAACGACCACGTAGTTACCACTGGATTTACAGTTTCAGTGGATCGGCCAACCGATCGATCCGGGAGCACATTTTATCTTATTCCCATGCACTCGGTTCTCCAGCTCGGCTGGTATCCTTGGACAATGGCATACGGGACGAGCAGCACGGAAATTTGTCGCGTTCCTTCTCTCCCTCGGTCCCCCTGACCATTGGTCATCTTGCACGCTCACCAAGTTTGCGGCGTGGCGCCAATAGAATCGGGGGAACGCACGAGCGACGTTCTCACGAGGCGTGCGGCGTGCGTGCCTGCGTAAGCGTGTCTCGTGTACTCCTCTCGTGGGTGGAGAGAAGGAGTGCTCGGTTAGCGATGACCATTCGATTCTCGTTCTCGTGTCGCCTTTCAACTCGAGGAAATTTCACTTCGACTCCGGAACGTTCTGCTTCGACCAATTAATACAGTAGAACCTCGATAACTCGAAAACCTCTATAAGACGAAAATTTTCTTAATTCCCTTCCGCTCCTCTGCAAAAACGATAAGTCGAAAGAAAACTTACTTTAACTCGAATTATTTGCCACATGTCCAGATGGATCATTTTACCCCTGTAACTCGAATTTAGAATAGTCAAACCTCTACTACTCGAAGTTTAGTTCTATAAGTCGAACTTCTATCGCTGCTGCGTCTGCAACTCGAAGTTTCTAACTTTGTGTCAAAAATCATTCAATTGTTTCCTTCCTCTCAACCGTTAGGATTGTCTCCAAACATAAAATGACCACGTGCATATCCATGGAAGCTAATCGTTTTTCGTCAATTTTCATAAATAAACAATGTGTTAATGAAGTCGGTACATATATGTATGTATAGTGACCTAACTTTCGTTTTCTGATTACGTTTATATATGTGTACAATGAAAATGTAATTCACGCGAAATAATTTAATTTGTCTTCCTTTCCGTCCTCGCAAGTCGGAAAGTTAACCGTCATACAGAGCCTCTATAAGTCGAATTTTCGTCTGTTAAACCTCTCTTACTCGCCCACTCGATAACACGAAACCTCTATAACTCGAAGTTTTTTTCCCTTCCCTTGAGATTCGAGTTATCGAGGTTCGACTGTATTTTGAAAACGAGTGTCCGCTTCGCAAGAAGATTCTCGTAGACTTAGATGCATAGGTGGTTACCGTTACAGCGGATGGTCAAATTGTTAGGGACGCGGTACGAAAATGTATGTTTTTTTGTTGTGTTGGTGTAGAAATGAAGGCACAATATCGGGGGCTTTATTTTAGATCAGTTTTAATTAACGATTATTTTTAGTTGGAAAATATGAATTTACTCTAATGTGAAATCGTTAATTTATTTCACACTGTAATTGGTTCGAATATCTCTTTTAGGGTGTAATGCTAATTGATTAAGATACTGGAGTCTTTTTTTGGTTAATATACAAAGTGGAGAACGATATGTAATGTTTGTATAAATATTAGGATGACGCACATTATTATTATTATTTCTTTACGAGTATGTAACCCTTGCATGAAATATTACAGCTTGCTTAAATATGAGGGTTTGGTGAAGCATTTGGAACAGTCCGAAATATTCTGATACTGTTGCTAGTAGCGGGGCTGTCACGCGTAAAGTCACGGGCCTACGGGGTTTGCATAACAATGCATATGGAGTCTGCACTCGTTTAGATCGGCCGATCATGCCAATTCCGTAAACATCTTCCGTCCAGTGTTTACTCAGCTAGAATTAGAAAGACGCCAGGGGCGGGAGAAAAGAAATGGTGCAGCGTATTGGAGGGTGCAACGATGTTGACGTGGGTTTAACCCAGTCTGGGGACTGCTCTTTAGGAATATTAATGGAAATCAGTGTTGCAGGTTCATTTGTATGGCTATTTCGCTTAATTGGTGGCGTTGTTGCATGTTAACTGACTGCGAGTCGAAAGGGACACTGAAAGTGTTGGAAATTTGACGACAGTCCAGTGTGAACGCAACAGTGAAATGCGAATTTAATAATATTAAAATTAAAATAGAATGGAAATTTATATTTAGAGCGTATTGCCAGCTGTTTGAATTAAAGGAAACGTTGCTTCTTTTGTATGTGTATTCGTGTGTAAGTATTCGTATACGTTTTGTGCAACGGGAAAGAATTTGGGTTACGTTTCGACACTTGACTTACCACGGAAAAAACACGTAATTATAGAAGAGAAAAAATATGTTAATCACCGTGCCCTACAAGTTTTCTATTCTTCGGTACAGTTACTTCATTTATGTCGGTAATGTACAGTAGCCGCTTGGGTCCCCTAAGGAGGGAACTCGTTATCATAAATCCATAAATATAAAAACCCGTTTGCAGCGAAATTATTTAAAACGGCTACAATTCCTTGCAGAGACGTACACCGATAATACGTACAGTTTCACAATGTCGCGGACAGGAGTATGTTGCAATTATAATATCGGAAGACATCAATTTACACACTTCCTCATTTACGAAACGTTAATGGCTGTTTCATTTACTGGCGGGACCTTTATATCGCTCGTTACTTAATTAACATATTCATAATCCTAAAGAAAATGAAATTTTTTCACGTTTCTTTATCTGATATCCTTCGTGATAACCTGATAACTACGTAGGCATGGTAAAGTTTTCCTTAATTTGTCAATTTTAAATAATATAAATAAATGTGCATTGATCGTATTATTGGTATTCAATGGAGTACACAGTCGACGAAGAAATTACCCTTCGACGTGTCCCCTCGAAAAAGTTTAATTAACTTTTACACCAAAGCACCTACCTGCAATTACTTGCTTTTGTTTCACCTAACGATATCTGTGACGCTGTTGCGAAATCTCGGCTTGATCAAACACATGCGATTCGCGGTTAAACCCATGATACGTCCTCCCGTATGCAGGACCACCTACGGATACTTCTTCTTATTAATGTTAATAGATGTTTCGTCCTCGACTGGCAAAACTCGCTGAGGTTAACGGTACTGCAACCGCTGTGAGAGAATGGCGGCCTTGTAGATGGCCCGGAAGATGTTTCGTTCTTGAACAGAAACTGCATGTTCAAGGATACTTACAATGGTGTAATCTATACGAACCCGTAGACGACGTCGACCGATATTTTGGAGAATATGGTTTAAACGGGCACAGTGTAGCTTTTGTTAAATAAAAGAAGGCAATTCTAATGTTATAGTGGAGGAGACGACGCGGTGAAAATAAATTTTGTGTTCGTTTGATAAATATTATAATGAAACGTGTTCATTTATGACAACTGAATATTATTATCTCTTTGTTATTGGGCCTGTAATGTGTATATAATCATTTACAAGATAATAAGTGTGCAAATAATGGTAGTAATGTAAGTAACGGTAGTGTGATCTAGAATTAATCGTATTTATGTATCATTTCGTTTTTCCATTAAGTTATTGGTAACGGGAAATCGTTATGACAATTGGGCGTGAATGGCAGTCGTTCAATCTTCCAAACTACTCTATCTACATACATAAGCCTGCTTAATAGAACTTAGGCATAGATATTCCCTCATTCACACGCTACTCTACATTCACACCGCGTGTCCATGCTAAATATTCAATTCACATCCCAAAATCCATCTATCTAAATCAAACTCATCAATTAAACACTCACTCCACCCATCTCGCGACATACCTTTCTCACAAGCAGCACGAGTGACTGCCAAATGGATACGCATACATGTATATTTGAGTGGCTCTCATTTTTTTTTTTATATCGATATTCTTTCATTCATAACACGCATAAACTTCCATTTCATGAGAGAATAATATCGAGCGCGTACAACGCCGTACGGATAACAATAAAAAACGTTTCGAGGCAATAGCAAAAAAATATAGCAATCAAAAATTAGTGTAAATAACCATTTGTTTTGCAAGTAATAAATGGAAAAAGATCTGTCTCAGAAATTAAAATACATGTGGAACAGAAGCGTGACGGAAATTAATAATCTTCGAACTATTAAAACTGTTCTATTTGTTAAATAATAAATCCTGAATAAATCGGAAAATATAATACGCTACAATAAATCAGATTACAAACACCCCTTTAATCGCCGAAATTCTGTAACAACACATTCCAACAGTTTTATTATTCGATCTTAAATTAATTAAACAACGATACGTATACAGCGATACCTTCGCCCTAAGTGCAGTAACCCCGTAACACGGTGTGCGTCATCCCCGATATCACCGAACCGATGTTAACACGGCAAGATAAACCCGTAGCCGATTATCTTGTTAAGGGTGGCATCCCTAATATCCTATCACCGATAAGATCCTCGAAGATGAATCACGAAACGGAAGGCCAGGGGTGTGTTAAGATTCAATTTGTTGCTCGTGGGGGGAATTTCGTCTCTCTATCAAGAACGACCACCAGACGGAATGGATATTAATTCCCTTCGGCGACATTCTTCGCGCGACTCAACTTATCGATTCGAGCCCTCGAACGAGATCTCACGCGACGTCTTGGCGGAGTTGCTACAGCTTAATAATATAGAGGGTGAAACGTCTCGAGGGGCTGCTCGCCCCTCGAAATCCCTGGCAAGCTCCTTTTTAGCTGATTTACTCGACATAGAGAGGGGAACGCTTCGTCTCGAAGACTCCTCGTTGAAAATATCAGAGGCACGATTTAACGGCATGCAAACGGGCTGGTTATGGGGTGCAAACAGTTACTGATTTATCAGAGACGCACCGAGTTGTTTATCAGCGCTCTAGCGGATCATTTGGGCTGGGAGAGAATAAGATTAGAGGGGGTCTATTCAATTTTTAAACGGTTAGGTTTGGTTAAAATTGAAGGCGATTCGAATATTTGCTCTATCGCAGAGTAACATATTGTAATGGACACAAAGAAAGTTTAACTTTCAAACTTCGGTTTTTCAAGAGGTTTTATTAACACTTAGACTATGACTTTGACAGTGGACTTTTCTTGTATGATCTGAGCTCGAGAGTAAGGGAACCTTGGGTTTTTAAAGGGTGTTGGAAATGAAGTAGTAGGGGTGGTGAGGGCGAATTCCAAAGGACTGCGGATGGGTAGGAATCATAGGCAGTATGACGAGGTATTTTGGAAGCGGCGATGCGATAAGGTTCCATGACGAGTGTTTGTGAGGACGGAAACTTAAAAATATTTGTATACATGAATCGTTAGGTGACTATTAGATAATAAGAGTAATACAGAAATATATATCATAAGACTAATATAGATATATTGGGGGCTAATACATTACAATATTACAGGACAAAAGCATTAGCATACCGTCGACGCACAGTGGGGCAAAACGCCAATTTAGGATTGAAAAATTAATAAAACGTTGCTTAGGACCTTACTGGTATTTCTATTTGCAGGAACTGCATCAACAAGGGTTAGGTATGTCTAAAAAGATAATTTTTCGGAAGTTTTTAAATAATTTATAAAAAAATTTATTGAATAATTGCGATATTCACCCGTCTCCGCGTTAATTTTTATATACACGTGTAGAATGGGATGTATAGTTTATGTTTCAGGGGCAGTCGACTGCAGCCAAATTTGATAATACATAAACTATACACCCACTATATGCGTATATAAAAATTAACGCGAATCAACTGAATCTCGGAAGTATTTCATAAAAGAAAGTTTAGAAAATTGGTTTGTTCAAACTTGCTTGAAATAAATTATTTACACAGCTCCGAAAAATGTATCTTTTGAATTTTACACATTCCTAAACCTTGTTGATACAGTTTCTTCAAATAGAACTACCATTAAGGTCCTAAGCATTAGATAACGGGTGAAAATAACATTCTTTATTTGTATGCTATCTTTAATTTTTAACTTTTGTATCCCTTGCCACGCTTAAAAACAATGGATTTGAGAAATGAAAATGTCGGTTTTAGCTCCTACGGACATCCATGTTGATATTGGAAATAGCATCACGGACCTACTCCGTATTTCGTTTTTTAATTTTGCAACCCTAAATCGGCGTTTTGCCCTACTGTGCGACGCACAGTGGTCCCAAATCCCGAAAACGCGGCCAAAACTAAAAAAATGAATTTGTTGTTGAGGAGGTCGCGATTGATGGATTGGGGAGTACAATAATGACTCTGTAGGGGGATGGAAGGATATAAGTCATACTTTTTACCTGAATGGCAATTACAGTCCGAACTTCGGTTTCTTTAGACAGTCATTTCTCGTGAGCGTAAGCGTAAGTGTGAAGTGCAGACTGTAAAGTATATAACTTTTTTTAGGAGACATCAATCTTAATTCTGTAAAATGGATATTGTTCCTGAAAGTAAGTAGAACATTTTTTCTCTCTGAATATATTAAGAATTGTTATCCGTTAACATTGTAAACTGGTAAGTATAGTATTGGAAATAACATGTAAGATTTAATGCATATATTTTAAAGATGTAGAGAAAGAGTTGTATATTCCACAATATCACGCCAAAATTCTTGTTGGAGTTTTTAGTTTATACTTTCATCTTACTATATTTACAAAAATTGGCTGCACTTTTTTGCACTTTTAGCCGTGACACCATTTTGAAGAAAGTATTACTTTTCACTTTTGTTGTCTTTCGAGAACTCTGAATGATACGGAAAACTGTTTCAGGTAAAAGTTATATCAATTTTGAAGGATCATTCTTACTTAGAATTATTTACACGTAAAAAAAAATTAAAAAAAAAAACTTCTACAGTAACAAAATTAATCTACAGTCATCGAAGAAGTCTTCGGTATGGAGTAATAAAAATGATCTGACAAAAAAATGTTTCAGATAAAAGTTAATTAGTATTCAGCCTTCTACAAATTTCAATAGAAAAAATTTAAAAAAATATTTTTTTTTATAACAAGTTGAAGGTCAACTCGATTTTTATATGCTAATATATATTTTTGACATTGTATTATCACACCTGACATCAAGACGAATTCAACGACCTACCATACTATTATCTTAAGTGTCCAAATCACGCTAAAATAGTTTTAGCCGCGTTTTCGGGATTTGGGACCACTGTGAAAAACAATCTCCATGTTAATCCATGTTAATCGAGTTGTCGAACAATGAAGCATATTATAAGACACCCATCGATATGAAACACGGAGATGGCAATAATAAAATTACATTACCATACCCTCGAACCAATCCATAAAAAATTGTCCCCGGGAGCCAGAAATTTCCATCTCCAAACACTTCCTCCTCCCAAACTGTACACTCGATCCCAAACTGAACACACCCGTCGCGATATTCCCCTTCGATTCACCCCGTCCCAAAGTCTAATCCCGACCTAACCCGCCCGTCTTCGTCATCGCCAATTCAGATCCGGCAGTTCCCAAAGGAGCACCGATTTCTCGCTACCAATTAGGGCCGCTCAATCAGCCACGTCGGACGACGATCGAGCCGGCCAGTTTGCCGATGCGTTTCGATTGACGGTGATCGCGCAAGCTGGGGCCTGTCAATCATGCAAACGACCATACACAGGAACGGAGGCAGACGGGCGAACTAAATAAGAATGCGAGTCCGTGGAAAAGAGCGAAGCATAACGAGCCTCCTCTCTGGAAAACCTCCGACCGCAGCTTCCCATGTACCACATAAGATAATGACGTATGATTCGTGGCGTCGTAAACCAATAACCGTGCCTCGCCTCCTGTGCCTTGTTCACGGGGTTCAGGCCGCGAAGCGATGCTACGTGCCTCCGCGCCGGGAGGAGTTTCGCCGGCCGATTCCTCGTCGAACGGCGGGATTTTCGTGCGGGTAGAAAGGAGAAAGACGGTGCGCGACGGGGACAGAAAGAGGGAGAGGAGAATCGGTAAGGGAGACAGAGAGACGGAGGAAGAGGGACAGACAGAAAAAATCAATGGGAATAACGGTGACACGCATGGGTCAGTGCGTTTGTAACCTTTGGGCCTGTTCGTTGGTCAGATGGAGAGAGAGACAGAGAGGGAAGAGAGTCGAACGCGAAACGGTAAACGCGGCAAAGAGTAGGATGTTTCCCTTGACGTAATTCCATTCGACATAGCCGCGCGGTGATACCAGGCAACGCCAGCCACCTTTGCCGTATTAAGGGTCGACGACCGCTGAGTCGCGGGAAAAATTCACCTGCCGGGCTATTTACGTGCCATTATTCGATTAATTGCCGACGGGACTCGCCGCAGGTTTACTGCCCGGGGATTGGGTTAGATTGCTTGGTCGCTGTCGCGCGTCGTGGTTCGCTCGAGATCTGTATGTGGGTACGAGGTATGGTGTATGGGAGTAGGTGGGAGAGTGAAATGGTCGATCTTATGGTGTAGGTCATGGGTGCTACCCGGGAGGTCAGTGGGAAAGGTGTGCTTGGGTGTGGGATCGAGTTTCGTCGATGTTAATTGTTCCACGGTTTTGTATTATTGTTGACAACTTTTTTCCGTCACATTTGCAATGCAGAATTGACAAGGTTAACTGCGTTGAATGAATGTATAACGCGTGTGAAAACTATTCCACCGCGTATTCGTAAACTTGTCGAGGCATTTTCAAGTTCGTGTAACACTTTTTTAAATAACGTGTATTAACATGGTTCTTTCAATTTTGATGCAAAACAATCCTCCTGCAACCTTGGGATAACTGAGGAAAATAGGATGCTGTGCGTACGAGAAATTAATATCGATCAACCATCTACTCCTCAATAATCCAACGAATTTCATGAGGGAAAATTTATCTTGAAAGTCAGCAGCCTCGACTGCAACTTCTCCACGGAAAGCCAGCAGACTTCTCGATAAGTGACAAGATCGCCACAGTCGGGGCACACGAAATGAAATCGAAGAAACGTGAGCAAACTTCGATACGCGTTTCCAAGCAGGGTTTTCGACGGTTTCGGTGGTCGCGCATTCTCAGCGATCTTTCGCATTAAGTATGTGCACGGGGTTGCGTTATGTGATCGCAAGTAAGCGAGAAACAAGGGTAGACAGAGACAGGGAAACAGAGAGGAGAGACAGCTCTGTGACATCAATGTTTCGTGGGACATCGGTTCGACACACTGTTCACCTCGTTTTGCGAATTCGCTCGCCGATCACGATCGACGACACGTCTCCGTCGAATTATCGAAATACCTCGCACGATTGCCGGGCGGAATGTTAATCCGTGCAATCGTTCGGCCGCCGTAATCCCGCTATTTCTGGCCACTCCGTGAAATTTGAATGTTTCTAACCAAAAAAGTGTCCGTGCACCGACGTGCCGCGATTTTCCAACAAGGGATGAAAGCAGGAAGAGTTGGAACAGAAATAAAACCACGACTTTGGACGCGGGCCAACGCACTCCGTCGCTTCTTAACGCGACATATCTGGCGGGTCGAAACGGTCTTCATTGGTTCACTTTGGTGGAGAATTTCTTCCAATAGATTTTTCTCCGCGTATTTATTTCCATTTGTTAGAAACTCGGCTAGATTTAGGGTCGACGAATCTATTTTTTCACTTACACCAAAAAGGAAGATGTTACCGCGTAATTCCTGATACTCTCTGTTAGAGCACGCGGTGATATAATAATCGCGGCACCTGTGTTATACTGTATGCAACTAATTGTATATGAAGCGCGCGACCTGCTGGTCGTTTTCTGTATGACTACTTTGTCTTCTTGTAAGGATCGTCGAAGAATAAACACGAGGATACATCACATGGAAATTGTTAAAGCTAAACTACCAGATAGATTACTTATTCAAACCATAAAGCCCCAACACTCTCGACAATGTGTGTTACAATATCTTTATGTTATTTCAGGATTACAAACGAATTCTCGAATTGAATCAGAATGTCGCTGGCGGTCACAATAATTATTATACATCGGTATATTCGTTCGTGAACGCTTTCCATCCTACGTGTTCGTAGTATCGCGAAGCGTGAGAATGACCAATCTCGGGCCGAGGCTCGTTCGTTAATCAAGTACCTGCCGGCGCAATTTTTCACCGGAGCACGCGACGCGTGCACAATAATCGCGCCGTTTCTGCTCACCTGTGCGAATTATCGCCGCGCACGAACGTAATATGCATAGAGGCAGCTAAACGACGACGACGACGCCCGAAACGACGGCGGCTGGAGAAGCGATTCCACGGGCAGGCCCGTTCATTTTTCACGACGATCCAATTTAACATGGTGATGGAAGGCCGCGCGTACGGGGCGAGGATGCAACCACGGTGCTTGAACCCCCATCATTACCCGTCGAACCCTGCGAGGGCTCGGAGGTGCATCAATTATTTGGCGAATGAAGGAGGGACCTTCGGTCCTCCTTATCCCCTTTCGTACCCTCGGACTGTTTCTTTTACTTTTCTTCCACCCTGCGTTCTTCCTCCTCTCTCGTCGTTTTTTCCTTCGATTTCGCCTCTCCTGCCTCTCCTCTCGAGGTGGTTTCGTACGCTCGACTTCTATGTCGAGGCAGGAATTGCGCCCATACATCAGGCTCGCGCGATATTCGCCATTATAATGGAGGGTTAGCAGTTTTTTCGCCTCTTATTGTTCCTTCTGCACGTCTTTCGACGTTCTTCCTGCGGAGGCCGTTCCTTTCAGGCCTCTGACCGCGTCACCGTGCCGGATTCTTCTATTTTCCCCTGGGGACGGTTAAGGAGGAATGTTTTAATTGCCGGGGAACGTGATGCTGAACCGGCGTGGGGTGGAGAGTTGAGGATGAGGGAGGTGATTGCAGGTTGGCTTGGGTTTTTGGACGGTTCCATTTGCTTCTGGGCTATTTGGAGAATTAAATGTTTCCCCGCATATACGTAGTACGTGGTGCGATAATAAATTTATCTATGTAGAGAAGTACCGAAATAATATATTACTGTTTTTCATAGTCGAATTACAATAATTACTATACTTAATATTGAATATTTACTGGACTTAGTTTCTTGTTAATAAAAGGATAACAACTTTCTGACAATTCTAAATAAGTTT
The DNA here is from genome assembly GCA_963583965.1 of Nomada ferruginata. Lineage (NCBI taxonomy): Eukaryota > Metazoa > Arthropoda > Insecta > Hymenoptera > Apidae > Nomada > Nomada ferruginata. The sequence continues at coordinate 7,449,723 of OY757218.1, forward strand.
TTGCTATTTCATTGTTCTGTTCTACGTACAGTTCATTAACCTATTCGTTTCTTCAAGCAATGACTATTAAATCCGAGATATTTCAGTGGATGTCTAACGGTGTCTCTAAAATACTGTCACCCGGTGACCTGTTCAATTTTCTTAGGGCAAGTTTAGCACAAGGATGAGGGTTATACAGGTTCGAAGCGAGCACCGTACAACTCTCTGTACCGTGAATTATCTTTGACGTCGCATCCTGGAACCCTGTGCAGTCCACTTTCCCTTTTCATTCGCTGAAACAGGCGACATCGTTGTTCCGATTAAGCATTTATCGTTCGCAAGACCTGACCTCCGTATTTTCGCCTGGCATGACGTTTAGATTCCCGAGTACGTTTAATGGCCCGTTCGTGAGCAGTGAAATGAGAATGACGACGCTGTTAGAACTCTAGAGCAGAAGCTAGGCCGGCTGTCGTGTGGAGAATTGATGATTCGAGCCGTATTGATAATTAAGTGTCATTGTGGAGTTGTGTCCGTTACAGTTTGGATCAATTATATTTAAGTAGGCTCGGCACGAAACATTTTGGAAAATATTTGATGGGACGTACGGGCAGTGTACGAATGTATGTGTATTGCGACAAGTACATGGTAAATAGGTGCACGTTGTTTTTACAGATAATGTAGAAAATAAAAAAGCAGAACGCTCGAAACAAGTATCCCGTGTTCCAGATCAAAGTTACGTATGTAAGAGGATAGTGACGCAAATAATAGGCAACAATTTTCAAAGAACAGTTAAACAAAATACGCAACTCCTCTGTCATTATAAAAATTTTCATTGAAACCTTTCTTCAGCCAGCATTCCTAATGTCCGAATCCCACAAAAAGTTATACTCTATAATTTGAAGCTAATAAGCCACTCCACATCATCTTACGACAGCAAACCACATGAATACCTCAAAACCCCGTGAGAAACCATAGCCTTAGTCGTTCTCGAAACACGACAGCTGTCAACCCTTAGTGTATCCTATGAAAATTCCAGTTTTTGCTCCGAAAAAAAGCAACAAAATCCGCGCCAGGAGCTCCTCGACCTTGAAGAATTCGAAACATTCCAAGCACTCCGCGAAAGGTCTCGTTTTCGAAGGTGCGACGACACGACACCCGTGATGAAATTCAATGAAGACGCGCGGTTCGAGGGTGCTTAGGTTACTTTGGCGCAGGAATGCGTCGGGTTAATGCGAAGACAAACTAAAAAGAGTTAAAGCGCATCGCGTGTCGCGCTATGTGCGTACAAGTAGCGCTAGTATTTTCCCCCGAGCGACGCTCTTACTAAACCGAGTTTGCACCGTTGAAATAATTTCTGGACGGGCGAGCTCGCCCACACTTCGTGCGTACAATCACGCACAGCGAACATTTTTTTTCGTTAAGCAAGAATAACGTTAAATTTTTGACTCCCAGAAATATACTTTCAACCAAATTCCTTATTGCCCAACCAAATTCCTAGGTATAGTATATTATAAATCTGCGACAAAGTATATTTTTATTCCTTTCCATGCAAATTTGTTACGTTCAATTAATTCCACTGTCGCTCGAGCGCGTAGCAGCTTCGGCGACTTCAACGCTCGCGAAGAAAACGACGCGAATGGTCGCCACTTGGAAATACCTGCCATCGCACCTTCGGAATATCCGTTAAGTGAGCACACGGTACGACGGAATAAATTTCAAGGTCACCGAAAGCATAACGGATACAAGTGAAACTAAAGCGTATTATTATGCAAACGAGGCCGGGATGCAAGTTACACGACCATCTAGGAAGCGCGTTATGAAATAAATTGCAAATGATCGCCTTCCGATTGAATGCGTCTCGATGGATTGTGGCGCCGTGGGTACGGATAACGGGGGCCTCTCTACTGGAATACACGGGGAACGGTAAAGTGGCAAGGTTTTTTTCCTTCATTTTATCAACTTCAGAACGAAACTTGGGCGAAAAACTGCGATAGTTTATTGAGCGATTAAGATATAAAATAATATATGGCCGAATGTGTGTACTTTCACGGGTTCTTCGATTTTATTGTAATTTCCGTGAGGATTTTTAAGCAGCTTGTCGAATTTTCTTCGTAATGTAGCATTGTAATGTATGTAACATGTGCGGTTGTGTGGTTGTAGAGTTAATGTGTGTAACGTTTGTGTGTTCGTTTTGAGTATCGATTAGCTACACGTTTTTTGTTAATGCTAACTAGTTAGTTTATTTATTATTCTCTTGGTAACGCTGTTGAAAACAGCAAGCCTCAGAGTGCTTCTGAACGCAGATAGCAAAGGATGTAAAATTTTTCATATAATTAATAAAAGTTTATTTAAAATCGCCTACAGTAATAACGATCTAAGAAATCATTTAATTTTGATCGTCTCTCCTGTTCGTTCGAAAGTTTGTTAAGAAACGTCGATAATAATTTATTGGTCGACTGTAGGATCGGGCAGAAGTCATTGACATTCGGCGACGTTGGTAAACTTGCTTCGTAAGAAAAGAGAAACGGGAGGAGACCAATCTGCCTGTAAAGCTGATGCAAGGCTCAGGCAACGATTATGCGTTTCAAGGTCGTCGTGTTGTATAACAACGTGAGTTTCACCTTAGTCGATCGAGATATCGACCTCGCGTGGAATGTCGACACCTGCCCCGTGGCCAAGATCAAAAAGGAATTTACGTAACATGTTACTTAACGTATTACTTTCTTCCTACTCTTTGATCGTTTCCCTCCGCGGTTAATAGTACCGCGAGTAAAATTCATGATTGGAATGAGAAGCAATTGTTACGATAATTCGTCAAGAAATGTAGCGTGCATTAGACAAAAAAATAAAGATCCACGTAAATCGTTTTGAATGCGAGTATCTTTTGTTCACGTTACAGTGTTTGCATTTCATAAATCGATTATCGAATTAATTAAACTTCATACTGGTTCACAAAAGCGTAATGAACCATCAACTGTTTTTTTATATAATATATTAGGGGGACCAGAAAGTAATGTCGTTTTTTTACATCAAATTCAAACAAATAAATTTTTAACAAGTTTTCATTTTTATTTATTTGTTTGAATTTAATGTAAAAAACCCACATTAATTTCTGGTCCCCCTAATAGTTACGTAGTTAGATTTTGTTTCCTTCCGTTCCTCCGCCTGGCGTTAAAAAACGTATTGGGAACGAGAGAACCATCAATCTCGAATAATTTCGACCCAACATTTTTAATAATATTAGTAACAACCACAATAATAATAATACCAATGCTGATAATCATTGAAATAATATTGATGATAATGTTAGCAATAGAAATAGTAATCCCACGATTATACACTATTGCCGTGCATAAATTTGTAGGTCAGGTAAAAAAGGAATACTGCACCACAGATTACTAACCGATCCTCGCCATTAAATAAACATACAAGGATTTGTCCTCTCCCAAATATTAATCCCAAGTTCGTCTGTCGTCTTAATAGCCTTTTTCAATCATCTCCATCAGCTCTTACCGGGTAGCACCGTAATTCCTCAGATCCTAGCCATATATACGTCGAGCAATTCGAAACGCTTTTATCCCCAATCGAAGAAGCAACCTGTCGATCTAATGGATAGTTCGCGTTACGGTCCAAAGTTTCGAGCATCTTTTATCGCGTCGCCAGTCACACCACAGGCATCGACCTCGAAATAGGTCGATTGTCATCGAGCAAAGGAGCCTCGCCCAAGGATTAGCCAGGATGACGATCCGTTTGTCACTCCCTCGTGAACCTCCATTATCGATCGGATTTCTATCATCTCCTCACCATTCTTTGTTCCCGTTTCTTCAACGCAAGCCGCATTCCAACCGGTCCTTTCCCTTTGTTCGCCGCTCTTTAAACCCCCGCCAGGTCCACTCTGTTTCGTTGCCCGAACAAATCACATTGTCCGCGTCCTACGAGGATTCGAACGAGCTGGGACGATTCGTTCGTTGACCCTTAGATCGCGTGTCCCTTCGATCGATGGATCACGATCGGTGCCCCGTGGACGATCGCACCCGTCGTGTTGCATCGCTGGTTCACGCGGAAATAATCGAGATCGGTATGTGCGTATAATACGTCTCTTTACGGCTGGCTAATTTTCCTCGTTTAAAGATGTTCCGTGTTCGAGCGTCCGGCGATCTCGCGTAATTATTGGTCGAATGATCGACGTCGTGTAGATTTTGATTGCATTAATTTGATTGCATGCTTGTGCGTGAATACGTACGTGAATCCGTGATTGAATGTAACCGTGTGAATGAAATCGTTAAAGGCAAAGGGGATCGAACGGTCTTCCGTGAGCCGGACATTTTGTTATTGCTTATTGATTCACCTGGCAACGATATTGCAAATTGAAAAACGGTCGCCATTAAAGAGTTCGCCTGATTGTAAGCGTTGCAACAGAAACATCCCTGTATCTCGAATAAACTTGTAACCCCAAACAGAAGCAACAGCGCTTAATAATACCCCCGCAATATCCGACATTTATTCGGCCGTCCCGAATTGTTCGATAGAAGTTAAACGGGAATCCACGTTGCATTTTTATAGAGGCCGTCAGCGGGGAAATTGAAACCGTTGGTGGAACGGTTCGGCGCGTGAAAAGCAGAAGAAGAAAAAAACGAGAGGCTGCAGACGTGAGATCGATCGCGGGCAGAGATTCGTAGCATTCAGCTCGATTCAGCTTTTGTATTTAAATCGTTGCGTTTCCCGCGAGAAAAAAGGAACGGTGCGAGTTCGTACCGTTCTACGACGGTTGTTCCGCGTTTATTCAGCATTCGACTAACGGAATGCGAACGCATCGTTAACCGCGAGCAGGATGTTTGACCTATCGTAACATTTCCGAAACCTGTCCGAGCTAATAAGGCATGCTGATCGAGCTTCTGCAGTTTCTTAATTCGAGAAACGCAATGATTTATCGGACCGAATTGTACAACTCCATCCTTTCTTTGTATTTTACTTGGCAGCGCGTTATCTGGATGAGAGTAATTTGCTTTATTTCTACGTTCGTTTCTCGGTATACTTTATTTTACAGATCGATGATACAATTATGAATATGAATTTCGTTTAGTATTTCTTCAGAACAACCTTCGTAATGAAATTGTTCGTATATTCAAAGTACACCTGTTCACTTTAAATGCGGTGGAAAATGTTTTGAGGTAATTAAGCAATAGAATTAATTGAATTAACATCATCAAATTTGATTCCACAGAATAACAATGAATATATGTATACACCTACATATTGAGGTCTCAGAAGCCAATCAGTGTACGTCCAACTTTCCTTGAACATCAGTTTCGTAGTTCGAAAACCTCTTTATTGTTAAAACTTTGTTGTTAAACCCGCATAAACCGAATATGCGATAGCGCAAATAATTATTTGCTACAAACTTGATTTTTTAACACCTCATTTAACTCTATTGAGATAGCCGCACACAAGTTACTCTGAATATTTATGTATGTCGATCAAAAACCTGCAAAAATTAAGCTCTGTTCTCGTGTGTCAGTTCTATTTTGTCACCATGATGTAAATACTGTATCACTTTGTTTATTAATGGATTGCATCTTTCCCGTCCAAATAAATAAATCAAACTTTCAGTTGATAAATCAATTAAGTAACTATTTTCATACGTGAGCAATAGATGACGGTACTAACATTGTTATTTTTCCAAGTAATTTGTAGAAACCTTATTTCTGTCGGTTAGAATGCTAGTGGACTTACACTGATTGGCTTCCGAACCCTCCATATGTACATGTATGCATACATTAATTATACACTTGTGAAAAAAATAATTGGCCTACTATTCAGACCGCACAGTACGTCAGCTTTAACTGAAAACTACCTCCAACCCTTTCAAACAATAATACAGAATGCGTACAGCAATCAAGCTTGAAAAAATCAATTTGTGCAAACCCATGCTGCGAGAAGATTTATGCTCGCCATAGAAAAATAAAGTATAACAATACCTCCCCTCCTTAAATGGAGCATCGTCTTCGATAAATTTTCGTTCACCGTCGACACGAGTGGCTGTCCGACGTTTCGAACCGAATTTCTGCACCCCTGGCCGTCGAACCACCATTCTCCCCTTCTTGTTCCGCGGACAGAGAACAAGACCCGGGATATTATTCCTGCTCAGCAGGATTTCCCCAGCCATTAACGTTTAATGGCCCCACCGTTAGAGAAATCTATTAACGGGCCAGTCGTTTCGGGAGCGTTTCGCGTCTGGCGAACGTCTCAACTTTGAGCTGAGCCTTCAGCTGACGATCCTCTCACGGTCGTGAGTGCAACGCAAACTCTCGTTACGTGGATTGGCATATTGGCAGGTTCTTTTAAAATGTTTGATTACGTTCACGCGGAGAATACGATTATGTCCGGTTTTGTGAACTTTATTGTCATTACTGGCATCTGTAATTTAATATGCATTTGATTGCAAGGTAAACTAATCGCGGAACGAAGAACCTGAGATTTTTTGGAGATGTATCGTTGTCGGTAATAAGTGCGTAATTAGCTTGCAATTAATAATCGTACAGCTTGTAGCGTTCTTAACGTAGTCGATCAATCATTTAACTATCAACGGATCGAATAATTTCCCAATTAATTTTCCATTTTACGATACCATTTTGTAGCAGTCGTAATTAATATTTTAATAGCGTTTGATTTTCTACTCCGGTTTGTTTTCATTAACACCTAAATACACTCTCGTATTGTTTGATATATCTCCCGCTGCAATGTTTATCATTAAATCAATAACAGTATCCTGCTGAGTTCGGCTTTATAGCAACGAAAATATTAATCCAGCTTAATCGCCTCCCGATTTTCCGCTTTCACGTTACAACACGACCGAAATTATTGTTATCAACCAATGATATCAGAAGCTACAAAGGAAAAGGTGCACAGAGTCAGCTTTGCCAAATTTAACCGCGCAATTCCCAGCAACAACGCAACACATCCCACGAATAAAACGTCCCGGAGAAATTCTCGATTAAACGCACTATTTGTCGACGGGTTTAACGGGTCGATCTGTCAACCTGTTCCCCCGTGCGGCGAAACGATTTCATTCTCGTGTTCCCAGCCACCCTGACCAACCCCCCGTTCGATAAACTAACATAAAGAAACACGATCGAAATACATTATTTAGCAAGCATCCAATTTGTATAATTTGCGACGGTCGTTGTTATATATTGGCTCGAATAAATTTCGCGCAGATCTGCTTTCGTGATTACGGAGTGTTCCATCCCTTCTCCACCCTCTGCAGCCGGTTCCATCGTCGGGCAACTATTTACCCGGTCCCAGCAGGATGCCAGAGATCATTATATGCTACTTAACGATAGTCATTAACCACTTTCGTGCACGGTGGCGAGTACGTTTCGGGATGTTATCGTCGTTGCTTCTGTTGGAATGTTGCTCGTTCTCGTACGATTTTTGTTCGTGCAGCGTGAATCGCATGTTTCTGATGTTTGGCAGCGGGTTAGGTGTTTCAAAGGAGGCTGCTGGAACGTTCGTGGGGTCGCATTCGAAGTCTATTTCGGGGCAATTACGTGAAGAAAGAAACGAGAATGTTCTTTTTTGCCTCGCTTGATAATAACACGCTAGTTTGCGTGTCGAGTTGTGCGGAAATAATATTGTTATTTAGTAAGTTTCAGCGTGATGTATTCGATGATTGTGCGGAGTGAATGAAATTCGACGATGATGTCTGTTATTAGGACGCTTTGAGTGAAATATTTATGCGGTAAATTAGAAGGAATTAAAATAATGTTTCTTGGAAATGGGGTTAGTGAAGGAAACGTACTGCCGGCCACTGTAAGTAAGAATGTGGAGTATGAAGTATTCATTATCGAATTCAATAGAGTGCCGTTAGAGAAATTTGCTCCTGTATAATTTTTTGTTAAATTAACGGAATTCTAATACTAACGTGTACCAAATCGTTTGAAAATAATATTTCGTTTCGGTTAAATGTATTATATGAACATTTTCCTTATCATTATTTCCTTTACTTTAATTCGCTTCATATTGTAATGCCATGTTTCATTATCCGTAAGAAAAGATCTGCCCGATATTTTATCACAAACAGAACAAATTCTATAGAAAGGCGATTCAATTAATGATCACGGTTTCAATATTGAACGCGTACCAAACGATTGCAAATCATGAGTAAGTGCAATCAATGTTACTATTCCTAGTATCATTATTTTTATATAAAATCTCACCACTTCGACTCTAATTTACTTCATATCCCAATTTCCCATTATATCTCCCATAAAAAAAATAAACTCTATTACATTCAGAACAAATTCTACACAGTGCAAAGAGTATAAACAGGGTGGCACGGGGTCAGCCAAGCAGGACTAGACCAACTAAGAAGTAAGGGGCAAAATGTTGGGATGAGACTAAAAGAAAGGGACCAGCAGGTTCAAAGGCAGGGCCAAGGCAATGCAATAGAGAGGGGCGGATACAATAATAGATATAAGCACATAAGGACGGGGGTGCTAACTGAGTACCTGGCCAAGGAGGGTAGGGAAAGCAACCAAAGGCTGATAGCAAGGGCGAGGTGCGGGAACACGGAGACGTGGAATAGATATTGGAAAGATGATGAAGAAAGGAGATGCGAATTATGCAAGGAGGGGTTGGGGACCTTGGAACATATGGTAAGAGATTGCAGGGGGTTGGAAAGAGGGAACATGGGGGTTGAAGATCTGGTCAGTGGTAGGAAAAGCGAGGAGGCAGAAGAATGGTTAAGAGAGGTGGAAAAGAAAATAAGAGAAAAAAAGAAGGAATGGGGAGGACAAGAGTGGGGATAGATGGCATTGAATGTGATAGAGTGATACAAATGCTATAACATACAAATTAGGGTATAGTGTATAGTATTAGTGTACATTATATTAGTGTAAAGTATAAGGTTATAGATAATAAGTAAATCGGAATAAAGAATGTAGCGTAAGGCAGATGAAGGAGAACGTAATAAAAGGTAAAATTAAGAATGTAAAACAAGTTCCTTTTCATGGCTGTGAGGCCGAAAAGCAAATAAAATTCTATTCTATTCTATATACAGGGTGACCCGTAACTACCGTAACATCGGGAAATGGGGGGCAGCTGGGGTGATTCTGAACAACTTTTTCCTTAACCATAATGTTGTTTGAAGCTTCGTTTTTGCATTATTAACCAAAAACGCTGCCCAATGAGAGCGCCCGTAGGGGGCGCGCCCAGGCTCGTACCATTCTACTGCACTCGGCCGTGTACGGGGGCATCGAGGGTATCGAGGAGAGCGTTCGGAAAATGTTACATCGTTATTCATTAATAAGAAATAAACTAGTTATTCTTTTAATCAATCGCGCACGGTCGAGGTCGTTATTCATGAATAAGGAATAATGCCACATTATGCTTAATTGAAGACGATATAACATTTGCCGTACGCTTTGCTCGGATACCCTGGATGCCCCCGTAAACGACCGAGCGCCGTAGAGAGGCACGGGCCTGGCCGCGCGCTCTACGGGCGCTCTCATTGGCCAGTGTTTTTGATTAATAACTCAAAAACGAAGCTTCAAACAACATTTTGGCCGAGGAAAAAGTTGTTCAGAATCACCCCGGCTACTCTCCATTTCCCGATGTTATGGCAGTTACGGTACACCCTGTACATATACATATAAAGAACTACCCACCGAGTCGACCACAAGCAACCCCACAATTACCCCAACAGCATCGCAAAACCGTCTTCCCCAATTAATACCTCTGTTCAGCCACACCCTCGATCACTCACAACCACCGAATCACGCCAATCATTCTCCGCCAGAGCTACACGCACCCACAAAAAAAACCGCACATTTTAAACCCGACCACTTCCATCTCAGACCACCGTGGCTCTCACCCATAAATTCCGCGACGCGTACCCTCGGTGCTCGACCTCCCGTCGAATTTCTCGATGACCCTGGCAACGATGGGTGGGTGAGGCGCGCCCGTATCGAGAACGATCTCTCGCCCCCGCCTCCCGTCGCGTTCACCTCATCCTCCTTTCAGGTGAAATAATCTGACGGGGATCGCGAGGGTGCCACGGCGAGGAGCCGGTCCACCTGAACGCGTAGGCCTCGCGTGGGCCGTACTCCAAAGGGTTCGATAACCGAGGATTCGCGCGCGAAATTACCGAAATTGCGGCCCGACCTGGCCGAGTACTTGACCTCCCGTGGCCCGCCGACGTCGAGGGGTGAAGTACCTCTGGGAGAAGCTGCACGGCTTACAGACCCACCGTGGGATACGTTCCACGGGCTGGAATTATTGGGGAACATCGGGGAATGATGTTTGCAAACATGTCGAACGGATAGAGAGTAACTTTTTGAAGATCGAATTTTTCGACGGGTACGTGCGATTTTTGTACTGGCTGTATGTTTAGCAGATTATACGCTCTCGAACGGTAAATAGAATTCTTTATGACGTTGAGTGTTGCGGGGAAATATTGGACGGTGATATGTATGTACGTGCGTGGTTAGAGAAGAGCGTTGGTCAATCTGGGATACTATCCATTGAGATATTCGTTTGATTAGAATGGAGTCGTTTGAGATGTGGAAATTAGAAAGCATAGTTGAATTCTATTTGCGAAGGGGGAATTAATATGCTTGTTGCTCGAGTTGTTGTAATGGTGAATGGTTAGGTTATTTATAATAGTTAAATGTGTTAACATGTCTGAAAAATACAATTTTTTGTATATCAGGTGTAAAAATAAATAATTCGCCATTTCTTGATCAATTTTATTATTGGTTACGCGGTTAATTATTGCAGAAATAGAATTTTCTATTCTTATAAATCTTGTAAATAAAATACCTTTTCCTTAATTGCGTTCTGTTAGACGTATACGAATTTCACATTTTTTCGTACATGTTAATAATTATTTTACCAAATTATTAAAAAAATGAGTGCAATCGTTTGAGATGTGGAAATTAGAAAGCATAGTTGAATTCTACTTGCGAAGGGGGAATTAATATATTTGTTGCTTGAATTGTTGGAATGGTGAATGGTTAGGTTATTTATAATAGGTAAATGTGTTAACATGTCTGAAAAATTCAATTTTTTGTATATCAGGTGTAAAAATAAATTATTCGCCATTTCTTGATCCATTTTATTATTGGTTACGCGGTTAATTATTGCAGAGATACAATTTTCAGCTCTTATAAATCTTCTAAATGAAATACTTTTTACTTAATTACGTTCTGTTAGACCTATACAAATTGTTTCGTACATGTTAATAATTACTTTATCGAATTATTAAAAAAAACGCAAGCACTGTTTTAAAAAAGTCCTTCCCCGCGAAACTTTTCCATCAGCTTCTAGACGCGTCGCCTAGACGCGTGGACAATCAAAAGAGAATCCCTGTCATATACTTCCGTTACACTAATTACGATCGTAAACAGGTTAGGAGGGTTTCATAAATTTTCCAATTGCACGACTTTTATCACGTTTACGAAGGTCGTTTTGCCGGTTCTTATTGTCCCATAGTATCCAAACGCATTTTCCTTTCGTGTCTCGTAACTCCTATGGTTTGGGCGGAGGAGTTCAATGATCCTCCACCGTTTCGAGCCGCTGGCACATCATTATATGCATCTATCGTTCGCGTTTTATTGATACTGGAACGAATCGTGTAACGGGCTTGGGTTATTGTCTCGAATATTCCTAATACCTTCCCCGAGGTTTCACCGTTGCACGCGATAACATTTATACAATGACTTATCCGCTCGGGGAGACTTTACATCGCAAGAACGATTGTTGTCTGTAGTTTTGTGATACTCGAAGCCAAAGAACCCGTGTATTATTTCATTTTAATTACCAGTACCATTCTTGTTTAGTTCTCGGAGAAACTGTTAAACATAAGCTCCTTCTCTGCGCGGGTTCGGAATTAATGAGAATTTGGGGGAAGAACCGTAAGACGGGTAAAAAGAAAGAAAGGAAAAAAACGAGTAAAATAAGCGCAGGAAACATTTGTCTCGGTCGATGAAAAATAGCAGAAGATTCCGAGTGACCATAATCTCAACCAATCTGATGCGTGATCAGAGTAGAGAATGCAAATGTCCGTGGGATCGAAATGGTGCCCGTCATCTTCCGGCGGCTGTTGGAACGCGACTTCCGTAACACGGGCGTACCGTTAAATCGTTAATTAAGTCGCCCAATTAAGCCAGATTCGTTTGCAGATAAATTGTCGTCGGCGGAAATAAGCAATGACGTATATTTACCAGAAAAACAGGATGAAGAAATCATGCAAGATGTTCTGTTATAATTATCAGAAGTGTTCAACCTCTTAAATTAATTTCATGTCTGTCAAGGAGAATTTGGAAAATCCTATGTATTACAACATTGTCGCGCGCTTAATTAGGAAATCTTCATTTGAGCATATAATCTATTCATTTGTATTGGGTTCGAATTCTCGAAGTCATCGATTTCATTTCTCCTTGCGTGAAATTTGTTTCCCAAGTTGTTGAAAGAATATCTCGAAGAAAGAATTTATTCGAAGAAAAATACTTATTCGAGGAAGGCAATTTAACGAATTATTATTATTAATAATGGTTCGCGCGTATTTTGTTAATTAATATATTTCTTATACGCCCTTCATTCTGGGTTACTAAATTTTTCATACCAGAAACGGACGATAATTGACGCCAAACATATTACAAGTATTCATCAAAAACGCTGGAAACAGGGAGAACAAAAATTTGAATAACAATAATATACCTCTGAACCTTATTTGAAACGTTACTCCACAAAGTAACACTAGCTAAAACCGATTGAACCTCAACATTTCCCACACTACCGCTTAGAAACCAGAAACAACTACATATCTACTTACCTCGCGTCATGAATTACCAACCATCCTACTTACTCCACAATTCTTTACACGACATACCGGTTCCATATCTCCAACAAAACTCAACAAATTACCTTGAACAACGGCAAAAACATAAATCAAAGGTACAGGCAGCAGAAAAGAAAAGTCCATAAAGATCCGCTAAGGAGAAATAAGAACAGAGCGGAACCGTTTCAAGTGGATTAATTGCTCTAAAAACCGGTCGTCGATTTTTCATGCGAATCATTTCTGTTCATGCAATATTGATGAGACGACGGGGACGAAAGGGGGACGGCAACCAGTGGCAGTGCTGGTAACGCTGTGATTTCGAGCATCCCTTAATTTTGCTACAATATCGTTCGTTTAATGACTAATATAAATGCAAATGTCGGAGGTGGACCGAGGGTAGGCAGGCAGGCAGGAAGGAAGGAAGGAAGGAAGGAAGGCTCAAGGATCGAGCTTCCAGACGACACTGACGATACTTGAAGATCGCGGCGCGTGTAAATAGCTGTTCGCCAGTTGGATGACGGACCCTTTGAATATTCACGTATTTGAATAATCAATAATACCGCGAGAGAGACGCGGAGCGGTTCCGCGGGCATACTTGCACACCTTTGAACAGATTAATCTAAATGTAAATGTTCGTAATGGTCGGCATAAAATTCTAAATTACTCCGGCCTCTCGACGGTCGAAACGCGAGCAAACGTCGCGACGCGACGCGACGGTTAAACCGAGGCTCCGTGCCTTTTCATATCGTGTTCGCTCGTGCACGTGCTTTGAATTATCGTGATTTCGAGCACGTGCTTGAAATTGGACCGGCTCGCCGGTTTGCCGCTACTTTTACACCACGGGGATATGATACGGAGTAGGTACATGGTAAAAACTGCGATCGAAGAGAATATTTTCTGTTTCAGGGCATCCTGGTATTTATTATTTGGAGTGCCGTAAGTATTATTTTCCGGGCTGCTACGATGAAAGTACAGAAATCGGTTCGAGGAAATAGGAGAATTTTTATTTTTATTTTAGACAAGGTATTTTGGGACGGTGTTTTTTAATTTGAAATATGTCGGACAGTCGAAGGGTTTTGATGGGATTGTAAGAGTGAAATTGTTTTGTATCTTTTTTGCCGTACGTTTGTATATTGATCCTTTTAGCGACCAAGCCAGTCCAGAAAATGAAACAGCGTGCATCCTAAAACAGAAATTTAAAATTGGAAATGCAGGCGACATGGCGGATAAATAATGTTATGGAGAAGTTGAATAAACTTTGCGGTATATTACTATATGTATCCAGGTTACTTGTGTGCTGACTAAGAAAACAAATATACTTATTCTTCTTTCGTTTCAGCAATTTACAAAACATTTTTATATACCCCACATTTTGAACCCTTTAACTGTAACTCTGGCTATACATGTCACTTTTGTTATAAATGTCCTTCAGCGATTTCGAAAATACAAATGTTCCCCATTAAATTTAAATGTGAAATATTGCAAGTTTCAGCTATAAACATAAATTAACATTGCCTTAAATCGCATATAAACTCTATACGAAGGTACGTTATGATTATAATAAAATTGTATTCATATTTGGAAATAAGATGCACGTTCGTAAAATTATTTCAATTATACCGAATATACGTATGCACGCGAATCAGATGATTTCTCATCGTTCATTCAACAATATTTGAATGAACACGTTTCAGCATAAATTATTACGATGATAATCTTGGCGAGAATAATTTTACAATGTTTCGACGCGTCACGCAGCTGGTTTCCTGGTAACAGCTTCAGCTTATAAACGTGATCGCGCAATTAGACTGTTTTCCATTGCCACTTATCGTTCAAAGTAACCATTGTTATGCTCACGATGCAGTTGAGGCGACGTTTCCCAATGATGCGCTACGTTGCACACCATGGACATAATGAAAAAGAAGCTCGATCAGCATCCATAAGATTGTAATCTGAAGTAGAGATTAAGTATCGAGATACTAACGAAAACTCGTAATTCAACATCTTTAATGATCGGTAATTGGTATCGTAATCGTCGATTATACGTGTCGATTGGGTGTTGGATGTTGGCGAGGAAGGATTATATATATTAACGATGAAATATCGACGAAATAATTATCACCGGTATCTGATTTCAACGAATTTCATACATTCATTGCCGAGCAATTCAATTATTTTCCTACGCGCCTCTGGTTATGAATATTCTTCCCGTATTTCATTTCGCGTGTATCGTATTTGCCTGCGACGAATTGAACATAAATCTCAATTCTTATATTTCATTCTAAAGATGAAATTCCCAGGATCGGGCAAAATCAATTAGTTTTTAGTTTCAGGAATTAAATGAATCGCTAAGTATTAATATAACTGTTGGTACGGTCATTTCACATAATTTGAATTATTCAAATGAATGATATCTAATACAGATAACTTATTGAATCTTAGGAATCTTAGGAATTAAAGGTGTTTCAGTGTTTGGACTGTGTACTGGCTAGACGGCAAGGTCCTGCGTTGCACGCGCTTATTTCATTGCCTTTTTTTCTTAGTATTCGTATGAGAAAACAGGCGGAGGTTAATGGTTTTAAAGATTCTCCCTGCGCTCGTCTTTACGGACTAGCGAAAAAACGCAGAACAAAGGAAAAAATGGAGAGAGAGATATCGTTAACCTTTGTGATTCAGAAGGCCTTCCTACACGGAACGTAATTAAGAAGCCCAATGTCGGCCTGTGATTGCAGTGCAGTCGTTAGGAGAGACGTAAGTGTCATAATTTCATACAATTAATGCTGCCTTCAGGAAAACGAAGAATGTACTTAAATTAATTTCTCCATTATGCGAGTGCATCGTGTCAGATTTGTATAAGCAGCATCACGATGAAACGATAAAACAAACAAGCGCAAAAATTAGAAAGAACGTTCTTTTTAATTGCTAAAAAACAGAGCACCAGACTTTATTTTTATTGTGGCGAGACACTTTTATTGGTCTACATACGTCTTTTGAGAAGCATTTAACTAGAAGTGCTTCACATGGGCATATGTTTCAGATGTAATGTATTCGCCCCCAAATATCTATATTAGTCTTACGATATATATTTCTGTATTATTCTTTATCTCTTTACTTCTGTATTACTCATTATCTACTAGTCGCTTAAGGATTCATAGGTACAAATATTTTCAAGTTCCGACATCACTAATACTCATCATGGAACAACTAGTCATACTGCCTACAATCCCTACCCATCCGCAGTCCTTTGGAATTCGGCCTCACCATCCCTACTACATCCTTTTCAACACCCTTTAAAAACCCAAGGTTCCTCGACTCCTCGTTCATTATTATCATACTCTAAGTCCAAGCTCACATCATACAAGTCCAAGTTCGCTCATTATTATCATACAAGTCCAAGCGCACTCATTATTACAATTATCATTCTTACAAGTCCAAGCTCACTTCATACGAAAAGTACATTATCATACCCTAAGTCCAAGTGTTAATAAAATCTCTTAAAAACCGAAGTTGGAAGTTTAAATTTTCTCTGTGTCCATTACACAGATAAAAATTTCATTTGTTCAAATATCAAGAAATTTGCAGTTTCCACATTAACGGAAGCTCCAAGTTCCATTACCGATTTATTCTCAGGATTCTTTTTAAAATCCAAATATATAGTTCTTCCATTTCTCCGAAAAAAATACCATCCCTTTCTTGATCTCTGATCGTTATTTGTGGCGCAAATTAAACTTCCTTGCTGTCGATGTAAGCAGGTTTTAAATAGAAACACCAGATTCGCTCTACTTTCTTCGATCGGAGATTAATAAAAGGTATTCCTACGAATATTTCCCCGCATTTCTCGTACTCCAAACCACCAAGTGAGATCATCAATATTCATAAGAACGACGGTTCCTTCCAACCGCGTTGTTTTAGCCCGCTGAAACCGCTGCATCATCTTCGATGACTCGTTTGATTAATTATTCGATTACGAGATCTAAGCGCGAGTGAAAAGTTAGCCACAGTGTTTACGATTCTCCTCCGCGTTGTGTGTACAGGATGATAATCGCTGAAAATAAAAGTTCTGCGCGGCTAAGGAAG
Organism: Nomada ferruginata; assembly: GCA_963583965.1. Lineage (NCBI taxonomy): Eukaryota > Metazoa > Arthropoda > Insecta > Hymenoptera > Apidae > Nomada > Nomada ferruginata. Next base: position 7,466,620 of record OY757218.1, read on the forward strand.
AAGAAAAAAATGTTCTGTTACGCAAGCATCGGAGGGTCAGGCGGGGAAAAACGTGGTTGAATCGACGATCGAGTAGAGATAAGTCGATTCTGCGCAATCGCACGACTGGGGACGATGATAGTCGAGGTACATAAATATAATCGGGCATAAATCATGCCTCCCTTTCTACTCTTAGATCACTGGCTGCACTCGACTCTACGCTCGTTCTTTCTTTTCTTCTGTAAGCTGTAACTTAACGAGGATATTAAGTTCCGAGTATACTTTACGACAAAGTGGTTTATTCGAAACAGCCGGAGTGGGGTATTTTATTTAGAATGTAGAGTTTAGAGTAGAATTTACAATAAGAGATTGAGTAATTGTGCCATTGTTATTTTTCTAGATAAATACTTAAAACAGTAATATAAATGTAATATATCCTTTAATAACTGGGCCTGAATATTTCCATTTATAATTCTAGTAATTTTGATGATTGCTTTCTCTTACCAGTGGAAGTAATATTATAATTCTTCTTCAACACATTTTCCTTGCATTTTTATAAACTTGCATACCTACAGTGATACATAGTATTACAGTTGAAAAGAAACAAATTAAAACTGAGATTTATTCACCTGTCCGGCACTGTCACAGAAAGTAATGAATCGCAGTCGCCCAATAATTAATCAGCTATAGAATTTCAAACGCATCCTCTTTAATCATACTTGAGACGTTAACACCCCTCCTATTTTGTCCCTTTCTTCTTCTTCTTCCTCCTTTTAATTTCGATCCCCATTAGGTAAGCAATGTGGAGCATTGTAACCTGCGATATTGCAAGTAATCCTTAACAAGTACGTCGGGTAGAAATTACACGCCTTTTTACCGCGGCGAAACACGCCGGCATTGATCGGCAGCCCCTCGTGTACGATCGACGTCGTCAACTTGTCGACAATCATTGAACAACGAGTAATGAATGACAACACGAAACCCGTTGACGATTTACGATCGTGTTTAAAAGCCAACCGATCCGTCCAAAGAGCCTTTCCTACCGCGTGTCTTGCGCGAAGAAGCGTAATTCAATATTTGAATTGCAATTAAAACCGATGACTCCGCAGTTGGACCGTCATTTCATCCTTCGACCGTCATGGCCCAGCCCCTCTGCTCGGGATACACTCGCGAGTAAAATAGATTTACTGGTATACTGCTTCTTGCGCATCCGTTTTGCGTGGGATGAAATTTCTTGACTTCGATAGTTTTTTTTTGGATGTGATAGTATCCAGACAGGTGTGAAGCGAACGAATAATTACAGGCTTTGCAAGTGTTGCAAAGAGCTGAAAAAGACAAGGCTTTAATTATGGAACAGTTATGAAAATGATTTACCTGAAGCAATGTGGAAGATAAAATATTAATAGAAATACCGACACTAATATATGTATAATACGAATATAAGAAATGTTAATATAAAATATTACATATACATATATAGATATTCAGATATTTTATATCTTTTGGAAAAAAGATCCTAATTAAAAAAATATTAAAAAAAGTATTAAAAAAATGTCATGCAAAAATTCAGCTAAAATAAGAGATGGGGAAAAGAAGCGGTACAATCTCGGGCTAGTTCACGAATTCTGGAGCTTCCCTCGGTTTCCTTTCCCCCTGGATTGAGATAGGAAGAATTTGAAATTCAAATCGAAACGACCAATCGTGTCGCCCTTGTGCAAATTCGTCTGGCTTTCGACAAACACTTCGAGCTTTCAAGCAGTGATTAATGAACGCAGGTACGCTTTCTCACACGTTATTACGCAGGCTGCGATCAAAGGCAGCCGGGAACCCAGCTTCCGGTACAGGAGACCCATTTTTGTTTGTCGCTTGCCGGACGTTTCACACCAATCGAAGTAAAATTGCTACCGATGTTTAAATGAAGACGATGGTATTCTTTATTTGAACATTTGGTTGTCAATTGCTCCATTATTTGGTATAATTGATACATTGTACTTTGAAACATATATAAATCATGCATAAAATAATAGAAGTAAAATTATATATTGTATAATATATTTATAATAAAGGCAAGCACAGTTTCAGCATAGAATTATGGTTTGTGCACTGCAGGATGAGATCAATTGTGAGTTGAAATCTCACGTTGCTTGTATGAATATCGCATATTATATTCATATTCTACTAAAATATATATTATAATTAATAACAATAATATTTATTATTGAATTGGGTAATTGGATTTAATTTGTAAGAAATATTCTACCTCTTGCACAAATAACGCTATATTCATAAGCTTCGCACTTTGTTCAAAAATAAAATATATCTGCGATAAAATAAAATAAATACGTTTACACAAGTTTCATTTTGCACGAACCGTTCCAAGAATCAATGAAATCTTCAAAGGCATGAAACAAAGACAAACTTCTCGAGAAACTTGCTGGAATGTCCAAAGATAATTTCCGACACCATTAACGTGTACCTGAAACGAACGGCTTGTCATTAAATTGTAAATGATGCTCAATTAAAAGTACCAACGTTTAACGAAGTACGAGTCTCAACGTGCACGTTGCATTCCGCAAATATCGTTAACACCTGGCGACACAGACTACCGTCGCTGTGAGTGGACGTTCTGATGATTTTCGTTATTCGATTCACGGTATCGTCGACCACGAGGCGATTAAAAGGAAAAGGAGTAGAAAGGAGTCGAGGAAATTGCAAAGAAATCGCAGGTGTATTCGTGATTTCTATATATAGAGATTGCGGCGCGGCAGCGGTGGCCAGGTAGAGATAGCAATAAATTCGATAAATCGATCTGTTCAGCCGCGACGACGATCATTTTCCGCTTGGAATCGTACAAAGTGATCCGGGGGTATGAAGAATTTTTTGCATTTAATATAAAAGATAGCAAGGTAACGCTAGAAGGTTGACGTTAATAAGTTAACGTCACCTGTGCACGTAATTGTTTTATGAACAAAGTGACACATGTTTAAATCGTTTCTAAGCGTTAATAAGTTACCAGCATTGGCATTTCGCAAGCGTCTTACTTTTCAGCCGAAGCATAATAAAAGACCCGTATATTTGAAAATGCTTAAATTAATTCAAAAAATCGTTAATATATATGAATCTTTTGATCGAAACCCATTTACTCAAAAATAGACTACGACTAAATCATTAAGGTTGCATTCGAAAGCAATTATCGGAGCGTGTGGCGTTCCGCAAATGATATAAGACTACTTAACGAATCACCCCGGGCTAAATTACGACATTGCTGCAAGATGAATACAAAATTGCATTATCCAATTAAAATTTCGTTGTAATACGGGTTTCAACGTGTCTGTATCCACGCGTGATTCGCGACTGTTGCATTTATTCATGTGGTTACCGGGGCTGGAGCAAGAAAAATGCCACAGGATGATCTAAGTGCCCGAGATTAATTATTTCGTCGCGTCTAATTAATGCCTGCCGTTCGGGGCGTAATTGCTGCGCCGCGTACGGAACGTGCCGTGATCGGCCGACTCGTCCTGATCGAATCTCGATCGATTATCGGGCCGCGTGCCGGATGAAAATCTCGCCTGTCGAATAGATCAGACACTGGCTAACAATAAGATCCAGGGTGCCCGATCGTAGACACGATCGTAGCACGAGCATGGACGATGGTCGATCGATTCGATTCGCGTGGACGTTAATATAATTGCTTAATAGTTTGCGGAAAATAGTCCAGCACTACAAGAGTTACATCTAAAGGAAAAAGGGAAAACAAAGTGAAAAGAGAGTAGTGTTGTCAGGAAATACAAAAATAGACAAAAGTATAAAAAGATAAAGATAACCTTTAACATCAGCGTCAGAACCAAACTACATTTTCATCGAAAATTTGTTGGCAGCCCACTACGTACATGCAGGGTGTCTCTTAACTCGTGAAGTATCCGGGAATGGCTTCGACGGAAGTGGGTTCTTTGGCCCTTGGTCATTGTACCGATCCTGACCTATCTTAACAATTTTATGCCACGAAACGCACGTCTCGGCGATCGATGCGAATCTGATTCCCACTTGTTTCCACACGGCACACGCATACGCACCTTACCGAACGTACGCATCCTTATAGTGCAAACGGTCATGGCTCGTCAGAGGTTTTCTCGTGACCAACTGATCACGCTGCACGCAGAACACGCCATAAAGGGCCGATGTCGGGTTTCCACGTTTAGTGGGGAATCGGCGACAGAAACTGACCACACAGGGCAACACAGGGCATATGATCCCGACCGCGCGCGGTTAAGTGGTACGCGCCTGAGCGCGCGCTATACGGGCGCTCTCATTGGCCAGTGTTTTTCGTTAATAACTCAAAAACGAAGCCTCAAACAATATTTTGGTGAAGGAAAAATTTGTTCAGAATCACCTCAGCTACCCCCCATTTCCGGATACTTCACGAATTAAGAGACACCCTGTATAATATCGCGTGGCTTGTAAACTCAATTTAGCGCGGTAGCAATTAACTCCCGGGGTTAATGTTCGCCAGTGCTCGAAGGAAGTTGGTTCGATAACGAACTCACAGCGTCGGGGAAATTCAGCTCCGGCGAACGCGTCTAATATTCCTGTAAATGGAAATTGGTACAAGGCGGAACGCGATGGTCGCTAGGCATCGCCATATGCAACCGATCTAATCGATCGTCGGGTTCACAGCTGTTCGAGCGCGCCGGGAGCTCTTCGACGACGCGCGTAATTAATCGAGCGGTCACAATCGAGCAATTTACTGAAATCAATCCGGTCGCTTCGTGGGAATAGGCCTTCTGGCGCTTAATAAAGATTAACTAGCGGGAAAAGGCGGTCGGTCCGCTCGTTGCTACCCGTTTCGGGGCACGAGGAAGAGACGATCTCGGATATTTCTTGCCTTATTAGTTGTGTCTCTGCTGATTGAAAGTCAACACGATGGGCACTTGTACTTCTATCGAATTGAATTAATTGAAACGAATTGTTCGTTTTCCGATTTGGTACTTGCTTCTTCAATTTACTCGACACATTGTTCTTTTTGCTTTGAAATTTTAGTAGCTTAAGTTCTATTTTAATAGTTTGATCGGAAGTAGGTATTTAGTCGAAGTTCAATTTATTTTCATGGCAAATTAATTTCTCTTTTACGATCTTGTAGCAATAAACTGACAATGATTATAGTGTTCAATGTGAGTTGCAAAAAAAGTTGAATAAATTCTTGTGTAAACCTTCTATAAATTCTCACGGTGTCAAAATTATCCGTCATAAAATCGGATACTTTATTTGCTTGATATTCTAATTTCGCTTGTTTACCCGCTTCGACGTGGAAAGCTGACAATGGGCCTTGAATTTAAATTCATTCTCACTTTCATGTACCTAAAAAAAAAGCGCCGGCCACCCAAGGAAAATGTTATTCCGTTGTTAAATGTCAAACACGATTGAAAAATTAGAGCCTAATTCTTTTATCGAACGTATAAATCCTTTTCGCCTCCGTATTGTTGACTTCGCTGTAAGGTCGATAGCTGTAATTCAAATCGACTTGAAATATTAGGCATTTACACAGGCATCCGCTTGGCGGAAGTTGGATACAGTGAAATAAATTGCCGCCACGCGGACTGTTTATTACTTGGACAAATTACTAATTCTGTTAAGGCAACAGTCATACTTGCACAGGCGTAGCAATTACTTACGTTGGCGTAAGTCACGCCGCACGACAGCATTCTCTTCGCAATTTTTCTTCAATAACAGCTTGTAACGCGTTCGTAAATCGGCCCCATTGCAAATTTCCTTCCACGCGACTTCGTTATATGTATCATCTTACACGTTTAATGCTGTTCGTTATTCAGGAATATTCCTTTGACACTCAAGCGGGTTCATTAGAGTCAGGGAACAAGCATGTATATGGGAAAGTGTATTTTATGTTAGGGACGGTAATTAAATGGAGCTGTATGAAATAACTTCGCGACAAACTAACCAGGCAATTTTTAACATAGAAATTTCCTTGGGATGCGAGTGCAGTAGATTCAATCGTCCATGGCCAGACAAATTTTTCCAATGCATTGTATTGACTTTCAAACTTCGCACCTGGTATATTATACCTCCTTTTGATAATGTAACTAAATTTTTGTTTAGTCATTCAAAGAAATGATAATAATTCTTCCACGTCGAAATGCGACTAATAATGTTAATTTTACCTGATGAAAATCGGGATTGAATATTCAAAAAGGCCGAATGAAAGCATGATCCCAAAAATCTTTGTCAATCGAAAATAAAACGATTATATCTACCAATTATATTATATTCTACTGCATGTACCAACTTTTGCCATCTAATCGTTTTATAATTAAATCAAGGCATACCAACATTTCTCCTTGGTCAATGCATGATAAATATGATTTCTCGGTGTTGCAAGCTAGAAAGTTACCGAGGCAAAAGTCAGATTCGTATCGATAACGAAAACGAATCCGACAGCTGTTGTTGAAAGGAGATTACAATGGAGCGGAGAGGATTACACAGAACCGGACACGATCCCTCGTAGATCGAATTCTTTTTTTCCAGTACCGTTTTAATTGAATCGATCGCGATCGGAAGCCGTTTATTGAACGTGTCAAGCTGGACGAGAACGCTTTACTTTTATCGAAGATGATCGAATCTAGTTGCGATTTCGATCGACAGTTCTTCCGTAGTTAATATGAATTTTTTCTTCCTTGTTTTTTAATACGCTCTCTAAGTAATGTTTCCGCCGCTTGATAGTTCCTTTCGATGTTTTATCGGCGTTTAGGAAATTGTTTAATATTTTGTAATAAAGTATATGATATATACCGTATGATATTTATGTAACATTTCCGGTGGCATTTTGTTTGGTCTCTTGATCAGGAAAACGATACAGAATTTTGTTTCATTCAATGGTCCTTGTGACGGTGTGTATATTAGATTTGATGAAATTGTTTTCTTTAAAATTCAATGGTCATAAGTGTAGAGAGTTATTTAGCTCAGATGAAATTTAATCTAAGTTCGGGCGAACAAAAATGCAGGCATTTAGTATTACGCATTTTGTCAAAATTCAATTCCGTATGATTTCAGTATTTCTTAAAATTCTTTTCCTTCTTTCAAGGATCGCAGCTAACTTGAAATTCTTGTTTGAATAATTCTATTTTTCAATCACTTCTTTGAACAATCTATTCAACATTTTCCAATATCTTCTGTCACTCGATTATACACTAATAATACATACGTATTTCACCTGATATTCGTAATACCGACCTTATTAAATATTTTCTCATTTCCTCCGGTTTACATTTTCCCGTTTCTGCACTTTATTATATCCTTCCCATTTAATATTCTCACTCCGTGCAACGGTCGATTATCCCTGGCACAGTATTATGTTCCTTCCTTCGTTTAATCCCTCGGTCCTTGATGCCTCTGAAACCGTCTCTCTTTTACTTATATTGCATTGTATCGTCTTGTTTGTCAGCAGAATCATGTTAACGAGTGAAATGCACAGCGGGCGATAAAATTAATGCAAACTTTATTGAAAACCAGCCCAGTCCTTTTTCTAATAAACATTAAACTTCCTTTACGAAATTAATTGGCTTAGGTGTAATTTATTAATAGCTGGTGTTTGCGTTGGCCATGTATAGTATCGTTTGTTTGTCATTACCGACAAACCTATCATTTGTCGCAAACCTCGATTGAGGGGCGACTGATTATTATTGTCACCATTTAGATATAGTATTAGACCAATCTTTCGGGCCGAATTCCCGGAGTGTTGAATACCCCTTACCACTTCCATGTCACCATTAAAAGTGGGTGAGGACCCGCAGAAATCCAGTAGGTATAAACCCTAGGGTTGTAGGTTCAGCTAAAGGTTAGTCTGAACCCACAGAAGTTCATTAGGCACCAGAGTCGTGGATGGAGCTAAAAGTTGATCACAAAAAGGAAAAATCCAATTTTAATAGGTCTAATAGGTCCAGTAGGTCTGACCCAAGGATCGTGAGTTCAGCTAAAATTGGTCAGAAGCCGCAGAAGTCCAGTAGGCACCTAAAACTTGGTCAGAAACTGTGGAAGCCGAACTTTGCTGATCCTACGATCCTGGGGTCATGACTACTGGACTTCCACTGTTTCTGACTGTCTTTCAGCTGAATCTACGATTCTTGGATCATACCAATTGAATTTTTACGTTTTCTGACCAACTTTTAGTTGAACCTACGTTTCTAGGATCGTACATGCTGGTCTTCTGCGGAGTTTAACAAGTGGTCGCCGTTTATGAGTAGAGGATGCTAAAATCAGCGTGGAATTTCGAAGTCGATATGGCAATCAGGATGGACCACGGAAGTCCATAAGATGATTCGTCCATTCATATATCTCGATGGTATTGTTCTCTATTGATACAATACGTGACTCGGGTTGAAATTTCGCGTGGTAATTCTTTTTTGCCTTTTTTGACGTAACTGAAGAGTTAATAGATATACCATAATGGTTTCTTATTCTTGGGAATCCGTTCCACCAAATACTAAGATCGTTTCACTTCAAATTTAACAGTAATTTAATAGTAATTTATTTCAACTAAACTCAGAATACAACATGATAAATGAATCGGTGATTGCATTCACTATTCATTGCTTAACTAATTCCTTCCGTTTGATGGCCGTTCGTTAATTAGATTGCTGAAATACTATTAAGGTTTATGTAAAGAACCTGACGAAACTGTCGGAGTGAACGAATCACGTATTACGACATATTAAAATCTAATACAGTTCATATAATTACCAAATCTTCGGCCATTGAACTCACGTAACACGGAGCTTCCGTAGTGAAATTGGGGTCAATAATCTCCATCGGACACCTTGAAGGAAAGTCACGATATATGGATTTCATGGCTGTTCAACGTGCCATATTCTTGCTCTATGATTTCAACGACAGGAACTGTGCGGCGTGAAAAAGAACTGAATGCAAGAGAAACGAAGTAGAGAGGACGAAGATAACAGTGGATCAAAGGAAAAAAAGGCAATTATTTCTAACACCATAACATTCTACCTGCATGTTGGTGGCCCTGTTCTCCGACTCGTTTGAAAAGGCGATAAAACCCGATCGAACCTCGTCCAATCGATCGGGAACGAGCTGCATTATTTGCTTCTGCGAGCAACAGAGTAACAACACTGCGTTTCTGGAAACTGGATCTCATTTTTTCTTTTACCACTGTAGCTGTGCCTGGTATTTGACACCAGAAGAAATCTAGATGAGGAAGAAGTATGTCTATTCAACGCTAGAAAACTACAAAAAATTACAACGAATTCAGATCGCTGGCTGGCAGATTTGAAGATTATTCTATCGTATAGTTTGTAAACATTTCTTATTGAAACAATATCTCTTTTTACATTGTATTACTACATATGTGCTCTTCTAAATTACATTAGTAACGATGGAAAGTATATTGTTCAGTAAATATTAATAAATGTATTGAAGATGTACTATTTTCTTCGAATTCAAAAACGGACAGAACTTTTCGGTAGACCTATTTACATACAAAAATTTTATTTTACGAGATTAATCAGTAGAAGGAAGACTTTCTTTTGCGATCCTGATTGTGAAAATTTGATTCTTCTAAATAACAGGCCTACCGGAAAGATCTGTCCGTTTTTGAATACGGAGAAAATAATACATTTTCAATACCTTTATTAATATTTACTGAACAATACAATTTCCATCGTTACTAATGTAATTTAGAAGAGCACATATGTAGTAATACAATGGTAAAAAGGAGCAGCCATATATGTTGAAACTTGAGATGACATTATCGGACAGAACTTTACGGTAGACCTAGTATATATGAACTTAAAAATAATATAAATTTCTGGAATAAAAGCCTACCTTCGAAACTTCCTCTAAAATCTCACAATACTCCCGTGCCAAACGTCAAGTTAAAATATTTTAGAATACCACGAGCAAAAATATTCGACGTTCCACTGAAAGTGACTTGCAGTTCTACAACAATTATTGTCCCGCTTAAGTTAAACACCAACGCGATATAATAATAATAAATACAGTGCCATTCGAATACCGAGAATGGGCAGCAGTCCAACTAAATGGTAAATCATTGTCTGAAGTCTCCGGCAAATTCAATATCAATAGGGACGCGTCACGGTTCCTGCCGGCCACCAACAGCATCCGTGTCTATTTTCCCCCTGAATGGACATTCATTTCCGTTTCTCGTAAGGAAGATCGATCGTGATTAATCGAGCGCCGTTGGCATCTAGTGTTTCCTGCTCGAACGTGGAGAGAGATCGCGAAGTACGACAAACAGCGAGACGAGTCCCGCAAGATGCTTTCGTTGCTCGCGTCTCTGCCCACGCTGTGAAACAATAACCTGTCGCCGATCACCGGGCCCGAATCGATAACTCATCGCTGGACCAACGATTCAACTCGACCTCTTGCCTTCTGCGTGGTCGGAAGGGAAGATTTTTTCTTTGTCGCTGGGCCCTCCCGCGCGTGTCGTCTTCCGAGAATTTGCTCTCCTTCTCTGAGGGAGTTTCTATTTAGAAGAACATTATTTGCTTAATCCTATAGGGAGTCGTAATTCCAATTGCAAAGGGGTTATTTTTGTTTACGCAATTTTATGCAATATGGTAATAATAGCGGCTGTCGACAGTTGAAGTATTCTATACAATTTTACGTGCCCCGCATTTTATCATGGAAATGTATTTGTTTGATATGTGGTCAGCTTCTTTGTTTTCAACGAATTGGTGCAAATGTGAAACCATGTATTTTGTGTACACGTTTGTACAAACAATTTGGGAATTAACGATGATATCAAAGTAATTACTAATTTGAATTGAAAAAGAACTAAAGTGTTTTGCATTATGAAATAAGGTGAATATTTTTGCCAATTGTAATATGGAGGGCTGAGGAGTCAATCTGTGTAAGTCCAACTTTCCCTGAACATGATTTACGTAGTTCAAAAACCTCTTTATCGTTCTTTCAGTTGATAAATCAATAAAGTCGCTATTTTCATACGTATGCAATAGATGACGGTACTAACATTGTCATTGTTTTCCAAGTAATTTGTATAAACCTTATTTATATCGGTTTGAATGCTAATGAACTTACACTGGTTGGCTTCTGAACCCTCCATAAATACTTTCAAAAATGTGAACTTTTCATAAAATGCAAATATTAATATGATCTTTAAACCCTTTCAAACAAACCTTCGCCATTATTACCAGAGCCTTTCCCAATTAATTATTGAAACATTAATATTCTCTTCCTCTGTACGAACAAAGACGCGGATAGGTCAACGCTGCCTACGATGCCCCGTAACATCTATCAGTCTGTGAAATCGTCGTTAATAAACCACCCGGCCCGGAAAACGTGATTCCACCCGAAGGAAAAACAGCGGGCCAACGTAAAGTCCAACTCGAAAGCGTAGGCCGTGATGAGATTAATCACCGTAGGGGTTAATGAAGATCTGGCTAACGGTATCGTAAGCGGGCATTTAATTAGCCTTCTTTGTGTTTCTGCCTAATCAGCGTTTGTACGCCGGTAGTGCGCGAAAAACTCGTTAATTATGCCCGGCTAACTGTTCCTTTGACAGCTCGTTAACCCTTCTTTATCTAACACGGTCGGGACACCGGGCAGGTATTTCCCTTGAAGTACGAAGAAGAACGGCGAGGAAAACTGGTGAAAATTATCACCGGTGAATCGCGATGAGATCGCGCGAATACGCGTGAAGAAGCCGAGAGGAATCCCCGTGCAGCGTAAATAGAATAACTTTGACGATCGTCGATAAATCTTGCCAGAAGGGGTGGAACGTTGGGGCTGCCACCGATGAGAATGCTTGCTCGTTTGCCAGAGATGCAATAACGGCACGTGGAGTACTACAGTGGCGTGCATAGATTAACACGCGTGCTGGTTTAACGTCTCCATGGCGTAATTAAATGCCACACACGTCACCATATCGGGTGGTGTGGGGGGTGGCAAGTGTAAGGGGAGGATGATTGAAGTGCCCCTCGAGAGACTCTTGGGCGAGATGCTACTTGATTTTAAACGGGTTCCTTTTTCTGGTTTTACAGTTCACGGGGGATGGTTTCGTGTTTTGGAAGGGATGTTCCAGTGTGGGTTTGGATGTTCAGGAATATTGGTGGAGTTCGTATACATTTTTATAAATTGAAGTTAGGGGTGTCCAGCGTTTTATGGAAATTGTCAGAGTTGGATATTTATTTAACAAGGTTTGCGAACAGTCAGAATTTTAACTAGATACAAAAATAAATGGATGATGTATTGAATATAGAATCGAAGGCATAATAATGTGGCTTATAAATTTGAATGTTATAGCATTCGTGTCATTTTGCATGACAATTACAATGAATGCTATATAGCATTCACGTCTATATTAATCTAATTTATTTACTGTTTCTTGTAAGTACTTCAGTTTTGTACAAGAGTATACTTTGCACGCTTGAATTGGAGTTGGAAGAGTTTCGATAAATAACCTTTCTAATTTTTGCCAATTTAATCTGACGGTCTCGAGGTGGCTTGTTTCTCTGAAGATTATCTGAATGTTAAATTTCTCGTTTCTATTTATATTTCCTCCCGCGGTTCAATTTATATTAATTAACTTTTGCAGCAGAACGCAGCATACTTTCTGTTGCATAATTAAAATTTATAAATCGAGTACAGGTCTTTTGCACCCTTGCATCGCTTTCGCCATCGATTGACCGTATAAAGCTTCCGCGATCGTAAAGATTACTCGAAATTCCCACACATCTTCAGCGGTGGGACACCTTCTTTCTTAGTCAACTTGCGATTTCCGACTCGCAGCCGACACTATCAAGATTCCAGATGATATCGGTACTGCAGGCTGAGAAGGGAGCTATGCGTCTCGGCATCACAGTTACAAAAAGAAGTCTACCACTAAAACTGTGTCTAACCAAGAAACACCATCGAAACCATCAAGAAAAAGGAAAGAAGGTGAAAGAAGAGGCTGGAAAATTCTTTAGATTTTAGTCATACCCAAGCACTTACCATGGTAACGTTAATTAACGACGAGGTATGAAAAGGAACGGTAATCAACCAATGAATCAATTACGACCATTCAATTTTTCTAATTAACCAAGGTAATTTAACGCGACAACCGTGTTGCTGACAAAACGGTTGTCAGCAATAATTACGCGACACTGCGGCAGCCTTTTCTCGTAAACATCGATTGTTTCTTCTTTCCAGCAGAAGATAAATCTTAATCGTAAATTGTTTCCAGCGAACATAAAAATCATGTCTTTCACTTTTTTAGAAACGTGCGATCGTTACACCGACTTCTCTAATATTTAATATACAAGAGTCGTTGTAAAAGAATGAATATGTAATTGAAAAGTTGTTACAAAATATCCTCTGACGTAAAAATTTAGCATTCACGATACATTAATAATAGTACTGTATGCATTACTGAAATTATTATTAATCAAAGAACCGCCATAAATTTCTCCATAAAATTTGCCATTTCACGCTTCTCAGTCACAGAGCTATATGTATGTATGTATGTATATCTGCGTCACCAATCTTCAAGGTGCTAAAAGGAATGATCGACGCGAACACCTGATGGAATATCGTTGCGAATAATTTGTCGGCCGATGACAATTCGACTTAACCTTTTCTTTTGTCACCCTATCTTTTTTTACCCTTTCAAGATAACTTCAACGCGATTCAGACTCGATTGGATGGAATCTCGCTTCTCATTCACGACGATGCTCGATGACAGGAGGGTTCTGCGACCGATTGATTGAAACGAGAGATAATGAACGGTTGTTACCGCCTGTGATATAATTAAATAACAGTTTTTCCTTTTTCTTCTCGCGCCATCATCATAACTCGATTGCAAAGCGTTAGGCATTTTTCATTCGCTGAGTCATATTTGCTTAGCATAGAAATTAACGCATTATATAAATGGGTGACCATAATCGAAGATAATCGGGGTGAGTAAAGAGAGAAGGAAATGGCGATTGTGTGCGTGAGAAAGAAATGAAAGGGAGAAGGAAACTTGATTTATGTCTTTGTTTTGAGAATTAATTAACAGCAATTTCTTCAATTTGTATTTTTGTCTTGTTTTTCCAGTAAAATGTGGTGTTTGTTTTTGAAAAGGTTCGTACTATAATGCTGGAAAACATTATTATGTAAACAATATTACGTGCATCGTATTTTCTAGAATTAGGATTGCAAAGCTTTCAAAATACAAGAACCTTTTATAACCCTTCTAAAATCTCTCGCTGATGAAACATTAATCTAAAATTGTTCAAAGTACCGTCGTTTCTTAAAACAGTCATATAACTTGTTATGCTTCCCAAATTGCGTGGATTAAAAGGGCGAGCATAATACGACGATATAAATTTTTTCGCTTCCGTGCTATCTTTCACTAAGGACACTTAAACGCACTATCAGTTTGAGTGCCATCGCATAAATTTTTCTCATAGAGAAGGAATATGGATGGAGGGACCTTCGAGGATTAATCCGACTTAAAGCACGAGGATTTAGTTATATAGGCTTTAAAGATCCAAGAAGAAAATATCAGAATGTGAAAGGTTAAGAAACAACATGACCTAAACTGTGCGCGATTATGGGTTAGAGAATTCATATTTTTATTTCCTACAAGGACATACATACCGATGACGTGCCATCAGTAATCGATAAAAAAGAAACTTCGACGAGTACAAGACCTCTAAAAGCATAGAGGTAAATTTTATTTATACCAAGGCAAAGTTTTATTTCATTCATTACAATTTTTCCTTAGTTTCCCCTTTTTCGTATAAGTGTTGCTCATTCGATACGTTCGAATTATTCTGTTCAATGATAGTTTAAATATTATGAGCACTACGATAATTGAATCATTATCAGTTCTTTAATGTGGCTATTATTACTGTTCTTACCAGTTACTTTTTGCCCCTATTATTCTTACCATAAGATCATTATTTTATTACGATTATCACCACCTGCGATATTATTTTTTATTCCTGCCATTAATTCCACTCTACACCAACTATCGCTATTTCTTCTACCATTTCTGTTGCATTCGTTACTACTTTTATTACTTCTGATACTGCTATGAATATTACTGTCACTCTTGCCACCGCCTCTACCAACTGCCTCCATTACTGTGCTACCGCTATCGCCACTTCTATTACTATTATTAATATTACTGTCGTCAAGCTAATCTTAAATTCCACCATATCACCGTCTTCGCAACCTTTTATTATTTTTCTCCCCATTAGCACTGCCAATACTTTGCACACCATTAACACCTCGCTTATCCTATTAATGTAATTACTGCTACATCGAACATCGTTAATTTCAGTCGTTATTTATTCTATTACCATTACAGACTGCTACATTCCAACATTTTATATATATCTTCCACTTACTTTATAAATTGTACGAATAAAGTAGCAACTATCTAACTCTTAGATAACTCTAGCCACTTTTAACAGTCAAGGGGTTAATGGAAGCAGGAACGATAACTGTATGAGTAAAAAATTTGATCAAATTCTATTATATATTCGTAGTCTTCCTTCTTAACGACCTTGACACACAACATTGAAACTGTGCTACGTTTTCATACATACCTCGCCGTACCCGACATCGTAAAAATCGACGAAACGCCGATCGATAGATCGTTAGACGTTCGGCGGGGCACGAGGACGAGCGGACACCTCAAGGCTTCGTGTTCCACGATGATTATCATCCGCGCAGGTGACGTCACTTTCGTTGGCCTCGGCCATTCCGACGCCTTGTAATTCCGATTTCAATAAAATACCACCGACACCGCGCGTTTTATCGTCTGTCGTGCTTTAAACGCGCAGGTAAAGATCGTTTCCAAAGGTGAAGCCACACCGAGGCAGGTCGTCATCGGGAGTCGTTATCGGCAGTGTAAAAATTTCAACACTGGTTTCGGCCTTTAAATAGCAGTTCAGAAACAGTGAAACGAGAAGATTTAATTCGACTGTACATACATACAACGTACTTAATCATCGCGATTATTCTTTCTACTTTGGCGTAAGATATTACACCTCGTCTGATTTTTGGCATCGACTCAATGGTAGAGCAAAGCAGTCAAATATAACCAGTGGACAAAATACGATTTTCATTCTCCTTCTTAGGGGTCGTTTACAAACTACGTAGCTCTGTTTTTGCCACATTTTACCCCATCTCCTCCCTAAAGTGTCATGTAGCTTTATTCATTGTTTTTTAAACAATTCTTAGGCATGAATGTGAAATTTACTGTCGATAATTGATATATCATATAATTTTTATTACGCAAAACTATCTAAATTTGCAAACGGCAATGTAGGTATTTGTGATCGGAATCGTATCGTCGATTGGAAATTCAATAATCTTGTCAAGAGAATCAATTTCGACATCTTCTTCCTCGAGCCACTGTACTGTAGGTGTTAGAAAATCGAGTTCACAAAGTAGTACAGTTTCTCGTTTCGCAAGAGCTCTTTTTGCAAAAAGCTACGCAACTTTTAGGCTTAGACCACGTGATTTACAGAACGATCCCTTACTTGGCTGATTAATCGGTTCCTCTGCCTGATAAATGCCACGCCGACGTTATTCAATCGAGGTATACTTAACGAATATTAGTAACGAGGACTGTCACGGTGTGCACAGATTGTTCTCCGCGTCCTCCAATTCTAGAAACGAATAACAATTCACTGTACACTACAAACGTGGCAGTCCTTCGACGCCCATCGCTCCCAATCGATACACGACTGCTCGTTAAGAATCTCCCAGAGTCGCATGGATTCCGTCGGAGGATCCGTGTCTATCAATCGGGCAGAACGACGTTGAATGTCCCGAAGCGTCTCGAGGCGAAACCCAATTAAGACATCGCTCGCGCTACCAAATAGGATGGGAAGTAAATTAAGACGTCGGTCGTATGAGATTCAATGAGAGCACAGCTGCGCTTACAGAGCATGCTGGATTGAGCCGTTTCTGTTTCTGAATGCATCCGCAGCCTTACGGAATCCGTGCCCTAACCGAGACTATTTGCCCTTTTCGAGGAGACAGCTCGTTATCTATCGGCGTGATTAACGGGCGCATGTGACGGCGATTCGTTGGCGGTTCGTCATTGAATTTAATGAAACGATAAAACGATCGTCCACCCGGTTTGCATTCGCAGCTGCATCACAGGTGGCTCTTGTCTTGTCGAAGGCGTTTTCAACGGTTTCCTGGCGCGATCAAGGACGAAACCGTCAAACCTCGCGACGATTCGACGGAAAGAACCACCGCTAATCTCTTCGCGAGGTGAATATCGTTCGCGCGCGATGGTTCGCGAAATTCGTCGAGAAACTCGCGTCATTCGATCAGCGACGACTACACTTGGAAGCGTGTTTTCACGGCAGAGGAACAGGTAGACGCAATGGACGTGCACACGTTGGTGCTTCCTAATGGCCGGCCTCTGTCGTGTTTGAAGGGACTTCGCATCGAGGAAGTGGTCTGTCACGCGCTCGCCGGTTTACCGATGGCCGAGGAAACAAAGTGACTAGGTGAATTCGAGGGTCAAGGTGTCGATGATCCTTTGTCACGTTTTAATTCGTCTTTTGGAACGGTCCGATGGTTCGGTTAACTGTTCTTTGTTCGCGCATCTTTTTGTTTCTCGAGTGCTGCTTTTTTCTGTTGTAAAGCAAGGGGAGAATAGAACTGGGATCCTTTGTTGGGCGCTGCTTGAATTGATGTAGAATTGTGGAAAATCGAGGAATTCAAGGTATCTCGGTCGCTTGTCGATAGGCGTGATTATTGCTACTCGAGCTGGAACTAAACACAGAAGCATTTTCCAACTCGAGATCGCAGGGAAGAAAATGTTTATTTAATAAACCGTCCACCGTTAACGACAGTCTAATTCAGTGGTAGTCAGCTTTCATGGTGGGCGGTAGGGTTTTTGTCCGACACTGAAGCACTTTCCTTTTCTTAATTTAATTGACTTTTTAAAAACATTGTCATTAGGTTTTCATAAAGTTCTTTAGTATTTATATTCTATAACAAGTCACAAATTAAAACGCAAGATAATGCAATCCTACTACGTAGTTTTGGGGTAGATATCCAGTATTTAGTTTCGCAGCATCAGCCGCAGAGATCCCATTAATAATTTAATTAGTTAAACATAGTTTCATCAGACTTCATGCTTCTATGTATGCAAAGTATTAGTAAAAAGATAGATTTAACTACAGTAAGTTGTTTTATAAAGATTTATTCTGCCAAACTTAGCGAAAGTCTGACATAAAGTATTTGGTAAGTAATTATTACTATATGCTTTAACTTGCCGTAACACTGCTTTATAAATTTTATAAAGTAAAGTTACTTCCCTACTTTACAAATCACCATTACTGTGGAACCGGTGGGCGGTTAAAATTTTTTACTACCAACGGAGATACAAATGTGGTCGTAATAAAAAGGTATAAAAGGTTGACTACCCCTGGTCTAATTCATAGGCCCAGGAGTAATTTTGTTAGTTTTATCTATTTAATAAAACTCAGTTAAACAAATATGATCACTTATAGTTCTTTGAATACATTGTGGAATGGAACTCCACTTCTGATACAAAAATGTCTGTACTAAGTAGAGGTGTGCGAGTACCCGTAACTCGGCTCGATTGACCGAACATTACTCGACTCCAATTTCGAGTACTCGATTTATTCGAGTGTTCCCACACCTCTAGTACTAAGCGAGACCAATATTCTAATTTCATTTGAAAGCGTCTCTCCTTTGAATAAGGACGTGCCTTCCACTTGCATTAAAATAAAGTATTCTTTTATAAAGTAAATTGTGTATTAGTAATATATGTTGTCAAGTCTACTCATAATCTAGTATTCCAATAAATTTCCGCCCCTCACCGTTGATCCTTAACGTTCTCCAAAATCAAAGTACCCCATGCAAAGCAACACCAAACCACTTACCCGTACAAAGTTGCCTGGATTAATCATCAACCGCGAAACTGTCGAATCATTAGACTCGTCGATTCCGTATCGCTTTCATCGGGGCCATCTACAAATCGAAGTTTCCGGGATTCCACGACGATCTACCCACCGACGATCAAAACCGAGTGGCCCATCGTCGTGCGCGTTCTCCATCCCAATCTCTCTCCCCTTTTACGAAGCACCAGAGGCGCCATCGATATCCCGCGTGGGGCATAAATCCCGCCGCCCGTATCCCTTTAAAAAGCCGGGGCGGACAAAGAATATGGCCGGGCGTCGCATTCCAGCAGCGCGAAGAAAAGAAACGCTTATCAGATAGCATTCAGTGTCCGATGACAAACAGTCCGGCAGCCCGCGCCGAACGATCCAATGCCACACCGAGCACGACCGTCTTCCTTAGCAAAGAAATTCCGCGGACCGTGGGCCCTTGGTTAGCGATGGAAACACGCTCCTCCCGTTCGAACCGCTCATCCTTGCAAGGACGTTCGTACACGCCCCCCTTCCACCCCGTGGCGGCTCCGTCGACCGTAATTGCTGCCGTTTAATAGCGCATAATCGTTACTAATCGACCGCGAACGCGATTGCGGTATCCGCCGCTTTATTATTACGACAGCGAGAGTGGATAAGGCCCCTCGCGGCCCATTTGTTACGGGCTGATTGTGTCGAGTCTCGCGGCTGCCACATGCCAGCCAGACGCCGCGCCTCGCCATCTTCTGTCTGTCCGGCTGTCTGGCTGGCGTAATCGCGACAAAAATTTCAATCAATTAATTATCTCACGGCGCGGCGCGGCGGGGCGTGACACCGCTCCTGCGACTCGTGACTCGTTACACCAAGGACCCGACCTTCGAGCTATCGCCCGCTTCAATTCTCACCGTCATTCCGCGACATCGCGAGTACCACCACCACCCTCCATCCTCTTCTTCGCTTTTTCGCTCTGTCCTCTTGCGTGTCGTTTCTCCGCGTGTACCTGTCCCCTTGCGGCTGGCGAAGAATTCTCTTAACCCCTCAGGGACGTTCGTGGTTCGCTTCTTGCTTCTTCCTCTGTTGCGCTTCTCTGCGTGGCGAGAAGAGAGTCTTTTGACGCGCCATCGTCTGCTCGCCAAGGGGTGTCTCGGGGTTTACTTTTTGGTCGGGGATGGTTCGAGGATGTTCGAGGAACGGTGGCGGGATCATTCGAATGGTGGAAACGTCCTTGTAGATTCGCGGCAATTCGTCTGGCAACGGGAGAATTACGGAGGGAGGACAGTGGCTATGGATCGCGGTATGTATGTAGCGACGTATATGTATAAGTACGTAGGTGGTTTATCGGCGTCGAGCTGGGCGTGAAGAATTTTAGAACGACGATTCATTGGGGAAATATTGGTGTTTAGATGTATGGATAGCGGTTATAGTATTTCGAAAGCTCTTTGCAGGGTTTTTTTTAAATTAAACGTGGTAAACATTATTTAACGCGGCAGCAATGATTAGAAATAATAATTTCGAGTACCATTAAGGTAAAAGAGATTTTTATAATCGTGTGAACACTTCTTTGTTAAATCCGCATTGTCACCAAATGGTAACAAAAATCGTACCTCAATTTTTCTGTCTTCAAATTCAATGTGATTTCAATCGTGGAAAAATGTTACTCGTGGTGCGTTCAGACATTTGAATTCGTAAAAGTTTCGAAGGTAAAAGTACCTTCTGTTTCCCACCTCCCACGGGATATAAAAACCAGGGATTTGATACCGGTGTCAGCGAAGCTATACCGAAACCGATATATTACCGAAAACCAAAATAAATACCGGTATTTTGCGGTTTCGTATTCCATTGTCTCTGACTTCGAATTCTTAATCCGTGTATACGTCTTGTACGTGTATACAGTAACGCTAAATACTAGTACTAACTAATGATTTAAAAATAAACTAATAATATTCTGAAAGTTTAATAATAAACACTAATAATAACTATTAAAAAACTAAAGTAATAAATTCTGTACTATAATTACAATATTTAATAAATTAGGAAATGCCAAAAATCTTTTTGCCTGACAAGTTCAGCAACTCGAAAATTCAGAAAAATTTGAAACATTACCCAAATGTAGTTCATATTATGCTAACAACCAATCCTAGGGATGAAAACAACCCTCCAAAGAAATTTGGCTTTTCATATTATCGTGAATAATTAAGAAACTGTTTAAGATACAGGAAAAAGAGTTAAATCAAAAGTTGGATGGCTCCTTATGGTCTATGATACAGATGTGAGAAATTTTCAAACGAAATTGTTTTTTACGAATTATCAATAATATATTTTTTACAACAGTTTTTTAAAATACCGGTACAATACCGATGTTTTACATTTCGGTTCAAGTCCCTGAGAAAAACAATGTAAAGAAAAATGGAACTCGGGGCTGTTAAAGTAGAGACTTCGCCCCTTAAAATCAGCCCATGTCCCCATGTACACTCCTATACAATATTTTGTCACGAATTTACAGCAATTCAAAGATCGCCCCTCTTTCCGTGATTCGACGTTCCCTTCATTTCGCGAAGGCGCGTGTAAGTTAAGCAAATCATTTCCCATTAAAAATTCGCCTAACGCTGATCTATTTTCTTTTGGATATGGTGTGTTAAATAAAATAACTACACATTATATTTTTCTCGATCAATGTATTGAAAATAGCTCAGAAGGAATGTCCTCTCTCTATGAAATGCTCTTTCGAACTAAATGAAAACACCCAAAAGAACTGGGGTCCACTTATACCTACGAATGCGCATTGTCTCACTTTACAACCTAGGCCCTTTTGACTCACCAAGTACTATCTCTGTTAGTAAGACGTTTCTAAGAACGTTGAGACAATTTTGCACCTGCACGATACATTATATTTTCAACATTTTTCTCGCCCAAGCCAACGATCGCGATAATGCATACACGTATTTCCCACCCCCGTGTCGAAAGTTCAACGAATGATGAACAGAGAAGATTTAGGACAAATTGCGCGGCCAATTACCAGCAGCATGCTGCTCGCGAGTGCCCGGCCATCGACGGAGAAATAACAGACAGGGGACCGGTTACAAATGCATTTCTCACGATCTGCGTCGCGTCCGGCCCAGCGCAGCGGTGTCCGCTATCTGTCGGCCATTGGTGCTCGTGCACGTTGAATCGAAGCGAGAGGTTCGATTTTTCGCCACGTGGACCGGGCCGCGGTGGTTCGTGGTAACGGAAGGTGGACCCCTTCTCCCGCTTTGACGACTCAATCGCGGTTCCGAGCCAACGAAGGAAATGATGAAGGCCCCCGATAAAATTCATGAGCCGCTCGCGGGGCCCCGAAGTAAGCGAGCACGCGAGCGATTAGCATAAAGGAGTCTCATTAGCCGCGGCACTCGCCGAAATGTCAATGCCTAGGCCGTTTCACGACGTGCAACGGGAAGGGGGATACGTTCGTGGCCGTTCGACGAATATCGTCGGCTACTATCGTCCTGGTCCCGTCCTTAGACGCGCTGCACACGGAACTTGAACGCGGCCGGCGTTGCTTCCCTCGCGAATTATGGGCGCTCTTTTGTTTTGATCGCGGACGATCATCGAGAAGGGAAATTCTAGAGCAGGGGATGAATGGTTGTAGAGCAATTCGGGGCTCGGGAATTACAAATATAAAGCGCTGGTTAATTTTTGTCGAATTCTCGGATATAGTTAATGGGGTTTTGATACGCGATTAGTTGGAGCTACGGGATGCATTGTTTTGAGATATCGTACCATATCCAAGGCCATGGGGCTAAATGAGGTATAGCCCCGGCGCGCTTGCACAGCTTGCTTGCGCTCAAATCAATTTGGCGGCTGGAGACCAAGATGGGAAAATTTTTAAAAAAAGGCTAGCACCAAAAAACAAAGTTCTTAAAAAGTTAAGCGACACTCGTTTGTCAGCCAGAGGTGATTCAGTGAAAGCAGTGGTTTCCAAG
Organism: Nomada ferruginata; assembly: GCA_963583965.1. NCBI lineage: Eukaryota > Metazoa > Arthropoda > Insecta > Hymenoptera > Apidae > Nomada > Nomada ferruginata. Next base: position 7,489,460 of record OY757218.1, read on the forward strand.
TATGCAAATTTTAAAGATGCTTTGAATAAAATTTTCGAAGATATTATTCAAAAGCTTGCAAAAAAGTTACTTTTGTTTTTTGTTCATATAGGTTATTAGAATTTTATATGTTGATTTGTTTATTGATAATATGTTGACTTTTTCTAGTTCTGAAACTTTTGGAAAAGTTCATCGGCCACCCCTCCCATGTATTGGCTTACGAAGAGGGACGCATTATTGTTAGTAGGCCGCCAAATATCTTACGACGGTCCTGACTATATTGTATTACAATAAGATCGTAGCTGATGACGTTTATTGTTAACACTAAACTTGACTACCGGCCAAATTGACCGTTTTCCAACGTTAGTAAAACTTTTACATATTTAAACGTTATCACATCGCTATGAAACTTGAATGCTTTCTTGAAAATATGCATACAATGTATAATATATTTCAGTATCAACCTCTCGTGTTATTTTTTTGTTTCTGAGAAATATATGGGCCGTTTATTTTGAAATAAAGCGAGGCAAGTTTATTTTTTGTTGTTGTTTTTTTGCTAGTTATAAATAAAATGTTTACACTAAATTAATCACAAATTATGTGATATCTCATTTATAAAAAAATGGACTTACACTTCTTTCAAAATAAACGGTCCATATGTAGCCTGTCCTACGTACCGCGGCCGGTCTATTTGACAGGTCGAGAAAATATGGTATTTACTCTTCCAAACGTATGCAATCAGTACAAAAGTAAGACAATTTCATATTAATATATTTTTCGTTAATCAGCAGGCTAGAGAAACCCTGTAGTATGCAGGAGATTGTGACACACAGAGAGTAATAGTATCATATACAGTACAAAGTAAAAATAGAAATACAGAAAAGAATAACAATTTAAATAAAATAAAATAAAGTAGAATATAATAGCATAAAATGGGACAGAGTAAGAATACAGTTCTTAATTCTTAAAAATGGAAAAATTAATAACTATTTACAATTCACATATTGTGCGATTGAAAATGCTGCGTAACCGTTTAGAATTAGAATGATTCCAAGGTGGGAAAGATATGTGTTTGAAGCTGAGCACTTAGGGCGCTCGGCGACCCAATGATTCGAATCGCGCCGTCAGCGACTGCCAAGGAATGACTGGTAGTGTGTATCTGTGTATCCTAAATAAGTGAGAACAAATGAGAAATATGTAGATTGAAACGCTGCGTTTTATGTCGTCAATTCATTAATTCATTCAATAACAAATTGACTATTATTAATCATCTACGTATAATTATAAAAATAGTACCTTTTATCAAGAACAGGTCATTTTGACGCGCCACGGGTGGAATAGGTACACAAGTAGTGTCGCTGGGTTTAGTGTTAAGAAACTATTGAAATTCGACTAAAGGGAAGTCTCCAAGTCCGGGGCTGGTTTAAGCGCCCGGTCGAACTTTTGCCTCTTGATTATGTACAGTATAAAGTTTAATCTCGGCTACAAAACAGACAGTATAAGTATTTCAGACAGTATTCCACTACTTAATTCTCTTTGGAACAATTCAATGCGAACAGTCTGGATAATTGGGGGCGATCGATGCAACGGGCTTGGTACTTACATGAAGCACGTAGGAGGTACGGTAATCGTATCGGCGAGTAGAAAAAGCGAAATGTCCTGTGGCTAAAGAAATTCTGCCATCTGGAAAGGTCAGCGAGCAAAGCTCCACTGGAATAACCCGTTTCCGTTCCGCGTGTCGGAGCTCTCTCGCGCATGCATGCGCGCGCGCGCGTTCACAGCGATGTTCGAGGGTGAAAAAGTCACGCGAGTACCGTAACAATGAGTCGTCATGGGAAAAGGTGGCCTTAAGACGGCGTCGAATGGACACTAATCGCAAATACCCGCCGGCGTAACCCTGATGAGGCTGTTGTTTGATTCATCGCCAAGCCGGCACGTTGCACGCCTCGCCGAACGATCGAACCTTTGTCCTCTGTCCCAGTTAATTTTACATAATTCATAATCCGAATTGCCGTGTGCACCTCACCGGCGTGCACTCCGCGTGAACCTTTACGCTGCAGGAAGTCTGACCGTCGACCACTGGACATAAACTGTAATTGTTGGTGAATCGCAAGCTGCAATCTTTCTTTTCTTCTCCCCGCATTATATTCTTCTGGATGTTCGATGCTTCGTTTTGGAGAAGTGACTTTACAGGAATGTAATAGAGAGGTGAAGACACAAGTAATGTAATTGCGTGGATTAGCATAACATCATTAACCACCGCGGAGAAGTAATATGCAAAGAAATGAATTCCAGGGATGAAGCTGGGGGGAATTATCGGATAATATAATAGATAGTTGTAGCAGCGCAACAATGCGCCACGAAAGTATCGTGTAATTAGTCAGAGGGAAAAAAAGATGTAAATTCAAGAAGCTGCTAAAAGAGGTGCATCAAGTACCGTGTTACAGCAGCAGGATAATAGCAGGTAACTCCATAAAAAGATTCAATTACTTTTTGTGCGTAAAAGATCGTAACAGCGTCTAACTGTTTACGAATTACGAATTACAATCTTACCAATCTTTCGTCCCTTTTCAAATATCGTAAACATCGAGATTCAAACTAATGGAAGCCTCGAGCATAAAAACATTAACATTGAACATCCACTAATAAAAATCTATCTAAACGATGCCTACACTCGTCTCATTGTAAACCATCCAAATTGTATACAGGTGTTAGTATTCGCACCGAAAAAAGCTTTACCTTATCTACCCAAACAAAAGAATCATTTATCACCTGGCTGCACCATTAATTTCGTTTCCCCACGATTAACTTTACAGTAAATTGTTCGATCCGTGTACACCTTTCTTTTCCTATTCCAATCAGTCATTTGTTACCTATCAGTCTAATATAAAAACCCGACGTTCCCCGGTATTCATTTTCGGATCGACTAACCGCGTGATGCATCAGTATTAACCCTTCCGTCGCTCGATTCATTAATTTTTCCTCGATCAACAGCGGCGTGGATGGTGCCAGGAGCCAGCAGACTACGCCAGGGGTTTTTCTTTTTTTATTATAGTGACACCCGCATATCTAGCGGCCGCCGTTCTCTCGTTTCCTCCGTGCTAATCCTCCTTTTCTCGGCGTGCCGCGGCGATTCACCTGGCGAGATTCCCGGCGTACCGCGGCGGAAGCCTCTACTCGGCCATAATGACGCGAGATTTCCGATAATTTAACAATGTTCTCGTTATTGCCGGTGCTCGCCACGCTGCCAATGCTCTTTCGATTACCTATCGCGGAAATACCAATGGCTACTCTCTCAGGGTGTCGGGGAAAATGCGGCTGCGTGGGAGGAGGCGCATATTTCACCGTGGACGCGACGCGAAAGGGTTCGAGACGAACGGAGTGAAGCGTTCGACTTGATCGATTACGAGACTCGACGAGATGACGAACACTGTGAGTCGTTTTCTTTTCCCTTTTCTTTTTATTGAGCGACAACATTGCGGAGGTTTTAGGAATTGTGTGCTACATAGTTAGTTTCTACTTACTGCTTGCAAAATTGTCATCGTAGATGTATTATAATGTTTTCAGTGGCGTATGCACTACGTGCATGGAACGGCACGAAATAGCTGGATGATTAAAAATATAGGTTTCCTTGTGGGCAATCTTAGGTTCTTTTCTGTTTAATCAACAGCATGTGCATCATCGGGGAAGGAATGGAATATATATACGTAGTGCACCATAGTTTCGTAGATTAGGTTTTTGCGCGGGATCATTTTCAAGTAATTAATGATATTCACGTAGAATGGAATTTCCACCGGCAATTTCGTAGATTCCAAGCTACTGTTCAACGGTTAATTAACTCCTCGAGGTTTATGAATCGTCAAGAAGACCGGTAAAGTCTCTGATGCATTATCCTTAAGACTTCGAAGATATGCCTCCACCTGTACTAATTGAATCCACGTTTAAAATTAATCGGAACGCCTGCTGAAATCTAGAACAATGATCATCCAAGCATTTGAAAAATGTTATCCAAGAGTATCTTCGTTTTAAACTTGCTTCTAGTTCGATAAAATGTTCGCTGTACTAGTGTTTCCTTTTTAACTGCCACGTTTGCTCGTTCTTGTTTCAATTTCCACTTCGTTTAACATTATCAACGGGCGCAGTAAAACGTCTAAAGAACCCTACATCATCATAATGCTACTAATGCAGCTACTCTTCAGTACTGTTTGCAACAAAATTCCTAAACGTTACCTTCACAATCCCTCGAATTTTAATCAAATTGCCAATTAATCAGATATTTCTGTAGCCCACTTGCTCTTCGGGGATAACATTATTATTATTTCTTTAAGCTGCATGCAATTCTCTAACGAACGATTACACGCGTAAATTTATCTGACTATAAATTACGGGACAACTACCATAACTCTCTGCGGGCACTCTCAAAAATGGCTCCCCCGAAAAATCAAGTAAATACCTCGCGGCTGATTCGTCAGAACGATAAAGGCGCAATAACTTTGCATACACGTAAATCAATAAATTGCCTTCAAATGACAATCATCCAACTTCATCAGCATCCTCGACCACGCGAAACAACAATTTCCTCGGCAATCGATCACGTTACTGATAGCAGTTCCGCGAATAGGAATCCGAACAAAATAAATTTGTACATCTTTACACCTGCCATACACACGTGTCATCGCTACGTACAAGATCGCCGTGGCCCCCACGATTTATTCGCGATTGTCCGTCGTTCAGAGAAAGGGTTAAGGTCGACGACGATTGTGTCGCGTAATCTGAAAACTATTCACACCGTCGCCATTACATCATCGATACGTGAAATCCCGATTAATATTTGCCGGCAGAAACAAACAACTGTTGTTTTCCCCGCGGATACCGAGGGTTTTACCCGCGAATTCCCCACCGGGTGGTATTCGGAACTCGCGGAGATCGAATTTTATCGTCGGCCCGTGCGCTCGTTTCCAGCTTATCTGCGGAGTACGGAAATTCCTGAGCATTATGAGGCCTGAAATTTCTGCCGGATTCTTCGAAACATTCTTCTGGTGGACGACGCGATGGAAATTGATCGACCTGGTCAGTGTTCTGTGTCTATTTTTGCCGGATCTTTCATATACATACATACATTTATGTGTTTGAATGGAGAATATTCCCTTTTTTAATAACGAAAATATCGAAGATAAATGCATCACATATAAATCTAGTCTGAGACACTCCGGTACCTACGTTTTATGGAGTAAATATTTCTTTGGTATTCGAATTCGAATAAAATATATTTGTTAATATATTATAATAAAATTATCATATTTACTGGGTATACACATACAGGGTGTCCCAGCTAACTTGATTACCCCGAATAACGATGCATTTCATGAAAATTGTGAAACATGGAATTTAAACGGCTTCGAAGGGCCCATCTTGTACGGTACTTTTTACAGCTTTTTTGGGTGGAGGCGTTTCGGAGATTACAAGGACACGTCGATTCTTTTAAATAGAGTGACGTACTTTTATAATCGTAAGTCGATAGAGTATCAAATTCTGAGTATAAATGGATGCACCTTCATATGTCCTAATATTAACCTAATATTAATCATATTAACCTAATACAGTAGATTCAAGTGAATAGGGACGCCGCGCCGCGCCGGTTAATCGGGACCGCCGTTTATTCGGGGCAGGTACTGAAGAACGGAAACAAAAACTATTGGTTTTGACTGCCTGTTGAAATTCGCTTTTTTGGGACTGCCGCTTAATTGGGACAAATTCGCCCGGCCCGATGTGTCCCTATTAACCGGAATCCGCTGTAGTTAACAAGATATTAACTATCTAATTAAAGGTATAGAAGTTGATAGACGTCAGTTCGAGCACCTACTTTAGTTCCCAGATATTAAGTAAATTAGTAAATTATTTCGCCAATATCTAGTGAACTTTTCAGGACATAGAAGGTCAATACATTTTTACTCAGAATTTGATACTCTGTTGACTTACGACACAAAAAGTAGATCACTCCATTAAAAAAAATGAAGATGATCTTGAAATCTCCGAAACGCCTCCACCCACGCAAGAAGCAAGCACCATATGAAAAGGGCCCCTCGGAACCATTCAAATTCCATGTTTTACAATTTTCATAAAATGTATCAAGTTCAATAGTCATTCGGGGTAATAAAGTTAGGTGAGACACCCTGCGTATCTATTGGCCGTTCGAGCCCTCGTTTAGGATGAAGGTATGGATATAACACATAGCAATACACTGACAATTAGTGTATCATCTAATACATTTTTCTAAAAACTTCACATTGACAGACCAACGATTCGTCCAGTTAAGAGAACTCGAAGGATATCCAGGAAATTTCTCAGTGCCGCCCGTTCGATCGCAGTTGAAATCGGGGAACGAAGGAAATGGACGATGAGGCAGGATCTATGTGGCTGGTCGGCGTTGATCCATTGATCCTCGGACAGGACCTCCAGGCTCGTTGGATCCTGTGCACGCGATCCGTCGCGTAACGTGTCGTTTGCTCGCGCCCTTCTCCTCTTTCGCTTCCATGAAAGACAAACATATGTAAGTTTAACGATACGATAAATGTCACCGAGATAAACCCGGCCATTTTTTTTTGCCGACCAACCTGGCTGGCGCGATACACACACGATGTATCGGTGCTGGTAAAAACGTTGGGTCAATGTGCATACCTCTTTAGTTGCACAAATATTAAATAGCCCGCGTCAATTATTCATTGGCTCGAAATTAATATTACAGAGACTGATAGTAATTAAGTTTGGTTCGTTGTGTTCCGTGTAGGATATGTTTTCAAAATTGAAAATTATTAATCGGTCATGAAAACTGTTTCGTTATTTTTTAATTTGTTATCATCAATGGTGTATTAAGATTGTTTCTGACTTTGTGTAGGTTTTTTTGAAGATTTATTACTCGTCAGGGTAGCACTCATTTATTTTGTTACTTCTCAATTGTTATTGCCATTGGTATAACAAAATTGTTTCTGACTTCGTCTATATTTTTATGAGGCAAAACAGTAAATAGATATACACTTCGCTGTAAAAGTTCGGGAAGTAGAAATTATATATCTTTATTATGCATAAACAGATTGTTTTATGTTCATTATGTTCAGGCGCAAATGCTCACTATCGCAGCGTTGATTTCTTCAATGGAACAATAGCATCCTTTAAAAAGGACGTACTAACTTCATACAGAGCTATTCCTTAAACACTTGTGCATGAAACTAAGTCACTCTCATCATATGTCACATTATTCTGTTGTAAAAAGAGGACCTTGTCCGTTAAATAAATATTATTATTATTATTTTCTCAAATAATTCTTACTAAAATACATTCTGTTGATTTCCTTTGGAAAATATAGAACTGTCGGTGCAACCTCCCGAACGTTCCAATTTCCCACTGCGTCTAAACGCGTTCTCCTGGAATGCTAAACATGCTCTCCCGTATTCCCCGTGTATTCCGCACAGAGGTAAACAAATTTATGACACCGGAAGAGTTTCTTTTCTTGCTCAGAAATATGCGATATAGAATGGAGGCACACATTTAAGAACGTTGAACCCTGCTGGAAACGTAGCCCGAACTACCCTTTACCATCGTAAATAATTCGAAAGGACATTAAATAATAAAGCACAAGGATATCCAATCATATTCCATTGCTTTCTTCGAGACGAGATTTCTTCTCCTCTTTTTTTTGTTTGTTTAATAGTGAAAGCAATTTTCAACTGAACGCACAGTGTTCCGTAATTTCTCAGACATACATATTACTTTACAATGAAAACTCGCGCGACGCGAGCAGACGTACCGTGGGCACCGTTAAACCGGCGTTATCGAAGCTGAGAAAGCATTAAGAGACGATGCACATTCATCGAATAAGATGAAGCCCAACAGGAAGAGCCAGTCGAAGGAGTGCATGCCGATGTCGATCGTAACCCGTTGCGTGAACAAAGTTCCTCTGTGCGTTGCAGGACACTGGCCAGGTCGCCCACGCGACCGTGGGTGTTCGAAGTAGTGAATAATGCTCTGTGCTTGTCCAGCACACTCGTTACCACTTAGTCAGATATTGGGATAAGGGACAGGAAAGGGGTAGTCACGAACAAAGGATCGAGAAGGCACAAGGGATCGGCGAAAATCAATCAATCCATAGGAGTTCTTTGAGCTTCGAATGGTTTTCGTCCCGCAATTTCGGTACTTTTCGCGGTTTTAAAAAACGATTTTACGGAAGTCAGAGTGTATGTTGAAAGTAATTTTGGAAATATAAAGCAGGCGTAAAATATTGCGTGCTAGACGTGGAATAATTTTCGTGTTCTTTCCAAACAGGAGTAGGATAGCAGTTAAAATTTGGAAGTTTATTACATTTCTTTCTTTCGTTAAGCTAATCCGAATTTCTCAAAGTATTCAAGAACACGCGAAGGTCGAACTACTAAGCGACGTAATTATTAGTGTTATAATAAGTGTTAATAAAAATTGACTACCTGCGTTTACTATTATGAGTGAGTACTGGTAGTTTAGCTGGGAAGTGATTCATGTAATACGCTTAACATAAATTCTCATAGGCTTATGAACTGATCTTCTACATAAACATCGTGCACTGTACCCCGAGGAGGCAACTAATTAACTTACGAGGAGCATGCTATATACATTTTCGCTAATTAACAATCCTCGGTGCTCACCTTGACACCTTAACATTCATCGAACAAATTTCCCACGAATTAACCACTCATTCCACCATAGTCTCCATTCGAAATAACTAAAATTACAGGTATCCACAAAGTAGAAATCCAATCGACTTTACCACAATTCAAGCTACCACTCAAATTTAATTTTCGTCAAGCGAAACATTTCATCCAAGCCAATGTCTTCTTTAATTATCAATAACGCAATCTTGCAAATTCTACTAAACTAGAAAACTTTAAAGAACAGGCACATGGCTTTGATCAATGATTTAAATAAACACACTCCAGTCAATACATAACAATCGCACTTCGTAGTGCCTAACTGGACAAATATTTTTCACACCACAAACAAGAATAATCTACAGAAGCTTGCAAGTGCTTGAATATAAAAGCATAAAACTGTTGAACATTTAAGTGGTACCAAAGTTATGCACAAACCTGTACTATTTAGCTTAGAATTCCTTTTCAAGGGGTCACGGTCGCCTATGTTCCCGTAGCGGACGCCGCTCGGACGATGAGTTCTCGATGTATGTAAGGTGGATGGCACCAATAATGGATGAACATCGGTGACTTGTAAATTCCTGGCCGACCAGCGGCGACTACTCTGCGCTGACACAGGGGACTTCAACGTGGCTCGTTCTTCTTTGCCATTCAACTTCAGCCCGGCTAGAAGAGCGACCAGATCGAAGATAGAGGCGATCTACAACCCAATGGAACAGTAAACACTCGGCTAGACTTGGAACCAAAGCTTCCTGACTCCCCTTCTGACCGGTCCGCTTTTCTCCTTTCTACCTTCATGTTGTATATTTTAAACGACGATGAAGCCCGATTTTTCATTCTTTACATGGAAAGTAGATTGGTAAAATGACGGACTGCTTTTATGCTCGAGGCTCCACAGTAGTATTCCCTCCATACTCGTCCTGCCGTTTTCCCCATTTTTCCCGATGATTTTCTTTATTTTCGTCGAAGTTTTATCGAGGTTCCTCGAATTTCCCCGTTGCAATTCGCCCAACTTTTCGTACGGTCTCTAATAATACCATTGCTGATCTATTCTGGTCTTATTTTTTAACGAAAAAGCAAAAGGAACACGCTGCATAACGTAATACATTAAAATTCTTTGAACAATAGATTTCGTTGTCGTCGTTTCAAGGCATGCCTGTAATAGTGTTCGTAAACTGAATTAGTATAGTGCCCAGTTTCCACGATATTCTACACGCAGCTGTGTGAATATATTTATCCGTTCGATTCACAGCATTGTTGGCATGTTTCGACGAATAAAATTCTGTCCGCCTAACTGGACTTCCCTGGCCTTTCTTGCGACTCTCCGGCATGCCGATGAATTGAATGACACGCGTGCATCGCGAAAGGAGTCAAAGAAGACGAAGAAGAGGAAGAAGAAGAAGAAGAAGAAGAGGAGGAAGAACAGGAAGGGGCACAGTGGCTGAAAAGATCGAGCACAATCGGCCGCGAAGCGACAAGTGGCTGACGACTTTATTTTTAGTTGCACTGCTGTCGCGATTATTCCATTGATAAAAAGCCGACGCGATTATTATCGAAACGCGGCGGGAACGTTGTTGCGAGCGATTATCCTGCGGGACGCAGTGACAAGTTGTTTGCAACTGTGCGCCAATGCAGTTTACGCTCGCGATATTGCAGGGAGGCAATTTTCCTCGACTGCCCAAGAGGTGTCAGGTGTCAGGTGAATGTCCTGTGCCAGCGTCGACGAACGATTTGTCGCGATATTGTTGTTGGACGAATTTGATTATGCATAGGACGTATTACGTGAGCAGCAATAATGATGTGCAAGATGAATTCCAGGGGGATGCTTTCGAATTAATATTCGATGTAAGTGTGAGTTACCTAATTCGATCTCTTGGGATTATACGTAAATAAAATTAGACATTTGTTGTATGCAATGTTGTTCGAAACAAAATTCATCCGGTATCCAAGAGGACGCAAAGTAGCAGTAATTGAATTTTTTTCATGTTTGTACCTTCTCAAGATACGAAAGTCTTTGAATTTTCCAAGTGAAATGTGAAATATTTCATCCTCCAATTCAGAAGAATATAGCAATTTGAATCTTTAAGAAATTATTAACCCGCCGTTCCCAATATATAAATCTTCATTTTTGCAATACTAATACGAAAAAGAGGACTGCATTTTATCCAGCACGTCACCCCTAAGTACCGCAATGTTAATTCATTGACTTGAATAGTATTAAAGCGTATTATCTTCAAGAAATACAGCCTTTAAGAAAGAATTATGTAACAAAAAGATACATTTTAACGAGCACTATCATATTTATCACGGCATGAAATATCCATAAATTCTTCTCAAGGTAGCCACAGGTCGATCACATGCAATCGATTTAGCGTACCGTTGCACTTGCGCAAGAATTTAACGCGATCGAAAAAGCTGTGGGCTCGAACTCGATCGGTGTCAGGGCTAGAAAAAAAAAGAAAAAGTTAATTTTACCTGCATTGTAAGCAGCACCGTATCCAACGCTGACAATCCCCCTTTCCTTCTTCTGCCTCCCGGCTGACGCTTTCAGAAATATTTGCTGGCAATTACTCCGGGGCGTTTAAATGCCACGGAAGAAAGAGGAGCAAGAAGAGGAACAAGGAATCCGCGTACATAACGTCGACAAGATTTATTGTCACGCGACCAGATTACGAGATTCCGGCCCTTAGAATACATCGAATGCACCGTTAACGTTGACCACAAAACGTCCCGGAAATTTTTGCGTCATTCCCCGTATATATATGTATATACATATACATATATTTGTCCGTGTTATTCGTCCGTTTAATTAACAGAAAATTGAAACAGCCCAATAACGATTTTAAGGCATTTTCGTAAATATAAAATTGTGGTATCAGAAATATTTCATTATCTCTTCTCCTTTTACTGTTTAAGACAAAATTTAAATTTCACGTGGTTTATTAAACAGATATTATTCGTCGATAAATATTTCATATATATTTAACACTAGGTTAACGGAATGCGTCAAAGTGACGCATTTCAGAATTTAAAAGACAAAGATTAGTGATGTTCCGTTAATATTCTACAATTCAATTAATTATATTTATATTCTAAATTAAGTGAATTAATTTTTAAAGAAAATTCGCATTTCTATTGGCTATCGTTAATCTGAGGGAACCTAGTGTTAATGTCGACAAGTCTACCTATTATTATTTATCGACATAAATTACATTGTGGAGGATATTAAACTATCCTCTCAGCCATTGCGAAGAGACCAAAAATAAAACGCTTGAGGTAACCCCCTGTAATAAATGAATTACGAACAATTACAATTCTATATCAGCTATTGCCTATTGAATCGAATGAAAGATTTCAAGAATTCACCTCGCTCACCCTTTCCCAATGCCAAGATATCCAAATTCTCCCGACAGATCCCTAGATTCCACGCTAATTGTACCGGCATACCGGAATGCTTATTGTTCAGCGAAAGGAAAAACGAAGGGCAGGTTACATTTGGATGGTAGCTCTTCCTGTGTCTAGGTTTCATTCTTCCTCCTTCCCCTATCGTGCATACGACGCATACCGATTCGACTGCCGGTTCACATTAATTTCTATCGAATTTCTATGGAATGTCTGTGTGGTTCAAGCAAAGTAAAGTGAATCGGACACATAGTAAACGATCTGTCAATATCTTTGCAAGAATGAAACGATCTTTCAATACGTTTCGAATCTCCTAAACAAGTAGGTACTCAATTATCGAATTGCTTGAAAATCATGAAATAAATTTGCGTCGCATCGGGCGATATATCTCCATCAGCTCGAACGTTCTCAATGTGCAAAAGGTTCACGGTTCAACATGTTCTTATCGTTACAGAAGAATTGAAATTATTTCGCCCGCCGTGCAATGTCGCCCTTAAATTTCACCTTTCTGTTCCCGGTTCTCTCGTATATCGTTGCCAGCAATTTCCGAGCTCGCCTCTCTTTCCAGCTCCGAGTTTGTCACATGGAATGTGACAAGGACTCGAAAGCACGTAAACCGACTTCCGGGATAGCCCGTGGCGAAGCACTGGCCCGATAAATAAAAGCACAGAGCACCCGTTATCTCTTATCGCGGCCACCCTCTAGTTCGTGGTTCTGTGCGAAAGATCGAGCCGTAAAGATAACGGGTGTCTCTTTCTCCCTTTCTATCTCTTTATGCGGCCCTGCCATAACGATTACGAGTCATTGGAATCGTTATCGTACATTCGACCGCCGGAATCCGCGGCCTCCTCCCGATACTTCGTGATATGTCACCCGCCCCAACGATCTCACGCCGGAAATCAGTTGCATTCATTGGGCTTCCGGTTTGCACGAGTCGTGGAAACATTTTCGAGATTATTTCCGTCGACGGAAACGGAGGACGCGAATAAATTGGCCGACAAAGCGAATTAATTAGTGCAATTTATTATGTACGGGGAAAAGGGAGAGACAAGATGGTTACGTTGTGTACAATATTCGCTGGTTGGAATGCAAAATAATTTTATTCGCATCGATTTCGTAAGCAGTGCGAAATTGTGAACGACAATTCGACAAATTTAATTAATTAAAATTAAGCAATTGGAGGTAACGCTCTATTCGATTAGATTTATGAATATAAAAAGAAATATGTAATTAGCATATTGGAGACAAGGCTTGGACTTAATTAATACGGTGATCTTTGCGAGCAAGATCAAATATTAAGTGCAAATAAATTAATCGCGTTAATTGAAATATCTACACGGTATGGCGTGCCGATCGGTGAGTTTTGCATATTTTCAAGGACCACTAATGGATTTAACAGGCATGGGGGGGGGGAAAGGAGGATTGCCACGAGCAAGTAAAATTACTTATTTCCTGAAACTTCAGCAATTTCTTTGCATTCCACGCTTCCGTCGTGTCGCGCCTTTGTCGTCGCTGCTCCTTCCGTCACGGTAATGTCCTCCAAATTACACGCGTTTTCATCAAACAATACCGTGCTCACCTGAACACGGCTAACGTGAAGAATACAGCGCTACTTGAAATACTCTACTCACTTTTTTTAAATTGCAAGCATTGAACAATGACGAGGGATAATAAAAGAGGACAGTTGAGCTAAAATTTTACAGTGTATAAAAAGTATTTTCAACAATTTCCATCGCAATTTTGTTACTATGTAATTTTTATTATTTCTGGCCTTTGGAAATATTATAATTTTTCAAATTTTGTTATACCGATCGATGATGTCGTAGAATTTGCACGGAAATATCTTTCACTCGCTTCTTTTTTAGAGATTACTTCATTCCTTGTAGTATCCCTGCCAAATTAAACACGGGAAATTTTAAGTAACAGGGTTGCACCTCGAGAAATTCAATTTATAAAATTCTGTCTACCCTTTTTTCTTTCCCGGCTTCAGTCGTCCTTAAGGATTTGCTCTCCGCATTGCGCCTTTGGATTACTACGAATTTCAAGTGTGATCGAAAACGGCAACATTTGTCAAGATAACGTAGCTGCAGAAGACAGCCATTTGGAATATTAGACCGAGGTGGAAAGAATCAGTTGGCAGCTAAGGTGATTCAATCTCTTACGCGAGCTATCCAACGAAAAATCTAGGTTTCGCCTGATAACCTTTCGTCCCGTTCTCATTCTTCCCCGCAAACTAAAAGGACAAAAAATAGAATCCGTCTTACATATTCCATCCCTACTCGAATTTAACGCGAGCAGTTCAGACTAGCCCTCTTAATCCTTACGTTTCAAAAGGAAAGCCAAAGTTCACTATTTCTTCAAAAGTCCAGTCTTTCGTCCCTCAAATGTTCCCTCAACTTCTTGAACAACTTCATCTCCACAGAACCTGTACATATGTTGCAAAAATACAAGAAAATGCAAGAACCATGCACGACCACTTCTTGTCCTCGCAATTAGAATAATACTTCATACGAAGCTCGAAGTCATGCAATCCTTCAGACTTAGGACAGACGACCTCGCGACAAGAACTGACAAAAGTGGTCCGACAGAAGTTCTTACCCTAAATTCTGATCCAAGAGCAGGGCCAGGCGACCAATGGACAGTCGTCGAAGCATGGGGAACGCTCGAGACTTGAGACCGAGTGGATCCCGCGGTTGACGATCCTCTCTCGAAGGATCGAATATGAACTCCCTTAAATCGGGTCAACCGAGTTCGCACGAGCCTCTCGACTGTCGCCTCGATTCGCGATTCACCGACCTACGCCGATTTACAGGAGTCGCGGCTAACGATCCGCTTGACCTTTGATAATCGCGTTCCCGAGCCTTCGTCCCCCCTCAGGGTGAAAAGTCAAGTCTCTTGGGCATCGCGGACAAACGTTCGACACCGTTAGCCCAATAGACGACAATAAGTCATTATCACAGTGAAATCTCTATTATGGTTGAGCCGCCTGATCGACTGTTCGTCCCCTGTATCTTGTTTCCGGAGAGCATGATACGATTGTGGGCTTGAGTTTGCACTTTTATTGTAAACAAAATTGTATCGTTTTTTGTTTTCTGCTTATTATTAGAAATAAGGACATTTTTTCTATTGCTGTTTGCTTAAATTCAGTAACTTGTGAGTGTCAGATATCTTGTCGGACTGAGATACACTGATGTATGAAAATTTGATGTACAGGGTGAACAGGAGGAAATATTTTCGTTATCCCGTATGAGAACATGTTGAGCACAGTAAATCGTTCGAGAGAGCAGACAAAGTAATAAAAAGGATGTTCTGGTTGGGATAATTTTTTAATAGATCTTAGAGTTATCCATTAATCTTTTAAGTGAAATCCTATATTCCTTTTCAGATACTGTTATAACATATGGTCAGCCGAATATGACGTCTATTTTAATCTACTATTTCATTCGCCTCAGCTGAAGATATTTTATTCTGCGCAAAGATCAAATCAAATCCCTTTCTATTCAAATATTCCTACTGGTCTTTCCTACTTGCACCTTCATTGTTCGAACACCGATTGATGGAGGAGGATTTGCCGCGTGACATTGCATCGCCGTCCTTTTTATCAGCAATGAATTGCGACCTGCTGTCAGATTGACGAATTGATCTGGCTCAGGGGAATATTGGACGTGTTCTTCAAAATGAGTGACGTGAAAGATGTGATTCTGTTTGTTGTATAAAAAGCGACGATTGACTGGCATGGAAATTATAGACGAACCCATTAAACATCGAATTTTGAGTTTATTTCCCAACGCACAATCGATTGACATTAAAATTCAGCCAATTCTAATAACAATTGTATATATTTCTTCGCCCTGCTTAATAGTTCCCCGAAAGAAACTGGAAAACGAACGAAAGAGAAAAGAACAATCCAAGCAACAATAAGTTTTCAAATAACTCAGAACAAATCTAGTTATCAATCTTAGTATTCTAAGACGTTCTTCAACAAATATTATTCTACATCATTTGAGATCATTTTAATTCCAATAATTTGTTCTGACCTTACTAAACAATACAATGATAAATCTAACACAAGACCAATTTACTCTCCTCGTACCAAACAGACCCCATTGATCTATTCTTTATTGCTCCCTCTCAACAGTCCTCATCGCTCCGCCATTTCCCTTCCCTTTACCCTACAATCTCCATTGATTACCCATCCTTCATCGTCTCCACCCCTTTCGACCAGCAGCAATTCTTCGAAAACTGCATCAAAACCGGCCGTCGAAAATCGAGATTAGCAACTACCGTATACTTTTCTCAACCACGAAAACCGCCTGCAAGCTCATTCTAGTCCCCCGTCGATCTAACCAGCCGCTTCATTCAAAACCGTAACAACGTCGCGAACATTATACTTAACGGAGGATCGATCTATAGATCCTACCAGCTCTATGCAGGACAAACAAAATAACGATGGACGTTCAGGAATCCTCCGTACGATCCTAGACAACGTCGTGGAGCGTTCAGTTTCAAGAGTTACGTTATTCATAACATCGCCTTCTGTTATACCGAAAACTGTTGTTTCGCGTCGAACGATCGATCGCAGCTTCGGTTCGCCTTTCACTTCGCAGGATCGAACGTTATCTATCGCCGATCGTTCGTGCGTGCACAACACGCGCGTCTTGTAAACCGCTCTTTACGACCAGCCAGGACTTCACCTCGCCTCAATCACCCGGTAATTACGTTCGCCGGTCATCCGGAGGCAATTACCTCGTCGATTTTCATCCTTATCGGCGTGGTGTGGCGAGTATCGCGCGGCCCGTAGTCAATAACCGGCAGATTGAAGTATTACACCGGTGGATCCATCGATTTTCCACGACACTACCGAGCTATTCTGTGTTTCCACGTTTAAAATGGCAAAATATAATAAGCAAGAGATATTCGTTTATCGACGCCGAGGAGACGCGATTGGTTGTTGTAGATTTATAACGCGCGTGGGAAATTAATTTTTAGAACCTGCCGGAGGTGAGAGTTGATTTAATAACGCGGCGTGGGTGAAGGGTTAAACGGGACGATGAGATTGACGGGGAAGTTATTGGTAAACGATTAAATTCGAATAGAGGTATCACAGTTTTACCGAACGAGTGAGGTGGCTGAAAAGTAGGGAAAATAAATTGATTAAACACAACCAAAAGGTATTAGTATGTTAAGAATTTATTGTATTAAAGGTGTGTAAGAAAGGTGTAAGAGAGGTATGTAGTTCTTTCCCGGTCAGTTCTGGGGTAAAGACTGACAAGGAAGGTTAGACAACCCGAAGATACCGATAATTATGAAACTTTGCATACAAGTACAGCATGTCATCCGTAATACAACCCTATATTCCAACGGTGCCATAACTGGGTTTAAGGGGTGAAATAAGCCCTTGAAAAAAATTGAAGATTTTCTTTTTCGTCAAATATCTCAGGAACGCTGGGAGATATCTGAAAAAAGTTTAAGTAAAACTTGCACCGTTTTATTGTGTTTATTAAACTGCGTACAAAATTTATTCAAAAAATTCGTGGTTTTCGAGATACCCCTCGCTCCAACCCTTACTATTCGTGCTGAAATACCTCTGGGTATCCTCTTTTCATATCTCTAAATGACATATATGCTACATTTTTTTTTTTAATAAAAAAACCATTATTAACGAATTTAGAGTTCATTTACGCACTTGTCTTTAAAGAACTGGCCTCGCAACGCAATACTTAAATAATTTACATTTATTTTAAGTTCTTTACATGAAAATTATTCATATTAAATTTAGTTGTAGCAGTATAACAGTTTTTAATAATAAAATAATTTGTACATTTTTCCACATCGAAGGGTTGTATAAGTAACAAACGACAAAAATAGTAGAAATCACGGTTGGTAATTACTACAATAATGATATTGCTTGTAGAAATGTTCGAAACAAAGGTACTCGCCACACCACGCACATCGCATAAAGGCCGCCGCGCCACAAATACTACACCTTGGTATAGCCTTTTCACTCCTATAGTAACAGAAATCTACAGGATTTTGAAACTCGCTGGGATGCGTTTCTAGATGTCCCCTTGTAAACCAAGCATATTGGAAAAGATTTTTGAATCTAGGCGAAGAAAGCTGGTTTGATGTATCTGGTTTGCGGATTTGGACAAATTTTGTACGGACATTTTCGGATAATGTAATTCTCCTGGACAAAGATATCAATCTGCATTCACGCAATGAAATAATTAAATTCCAGTCGTTCACCCATAACCAACTTTCTTCGCCCAGATTCAAAAATCTTTTTCAATATGCTTGGTTTAAAAGCGGACATCTAGAAACGCATCCCGGCGAGTTTCAAAATCCTGTAGATTTCTGTTACTATAGGAGTGAAAAGGGTATACGAAGGTGTAGTATTTGTGGCGCGGCGGCCTTTATGCGATGCGCGTGGTTTGGCGAGAACCTTTGTTCCGAACATTTCTACAAGTAATATCATTATTGTAGTAATTACCAACCGTGGTTTTTACTATTTTTGTCGTTTGTTACTTATACAACCCTCCGATGTGGAAAAATGTACAAACTATTTTATTATTCAAAACTGTTATACTGCTACAATTAAATTTAATATGAATAATTTTCATGTAAAGAACTTAAAATAAATGTAAATTTTCTTTAAAGAAAAGTGCGTAAATGGACTCTAAATTCGTTAATAATGGTTTTTTTATAAAAAAAAAAATTTAACACATATGTCATTTAGAGATATGAAAAGAGGATACGCAGAGGTATTTCAGCACGAATTGTAAACAATATTTTCTTAAGGGTGAGGGGTAGTAACTCGAAAACCACGAATTTTTCGAACAAATTTTTTATGCAGTTTAATAAACACAATAAAACACAATAAAAGTTAAACTCTTGTATACGCGAGAGCATGAATGTATTCCTTTTAATATTCGCGGTAGGATTGCAAACAGAAGGAAGAATTGTCTTGTCATCTTCGAAGGATAGAGTCCTTTTTCTCTTATCTGGTAATAGATCGTCGATGTTTAAACGAAGCCTTGAAAACAGTCGAACTATGTTCCTGCAAATATTGGGACTTTCTAGGATAAATGAGCACGCGCTAGTGACGTGCACGTTGATTACGAAATATTTTTGCGGTTTGATTGGCAGCTTCCAAGAAATGTTTCACGTCGAAACGACGAAATTTCAAATATTCCACGGCAAGCAACGTGATAAATGTTAATCCTGTGCAATATAAAGGAATGCCACGTGGATATCAGCAGTGGCAAGAAATTCGTGTATGGTTTTCGGCATTGGGCAAGCATTAATTGAACAAATCGATTATAGGTTGACAAATGTCAAATATTAGAATGGAATGGCGCGTGTACACTGTGACTACTTTGTCTTAAAAACTTATTGCTGCTGCATTAGCTGTGCATATACGCACAGATAATACCCAAATTCTGAAATATTTGCGATATCGAATAGAGCCCACAAATCTTTAGACCATATAGACATTCTCGAATTTTATACGCGCAGATGTAATCGTCAAACATTCAGAAGTAAGATCAAATATTAAAGCTACATAGAACCTCGACCTATTTCTCTAATAAAATATTAGACTTTTTCCTTTGAAACCATTTCTTAAAATCTACCAAGTGGAAAAGAGGATGCAGAAGAGAATAGAAATTAATTTGCATGTTATATCGAGTGGAATTAATTTGTATTTTAGTCTGAGATATTATACAAATTGGAATTGTGTTTCTTTTCACTTAGATAAATTTTGGAAATAACATTTTATGGTAATATTAGTAGACCGTAGACGGAGACCAAGGAACATTCGAAACAACGTTTCAGACGAGAATGGGGAGAGACTGTAGTTTAACAAATGGCCTGGTCGTACCTGGTGATAAACCATAATTGGTCCGTGGCCGGAATAGCAGGTATTTCTGCAAATTGCTTAATCCCGCGACGAAGATTCTGTGAAAGAGTGATAGCCACTTTAAGCTGCTCGCCTCCTAATTTCCTAGAATCTTAGGGCGAGAAAACAAGTTGATTGAAGTCGCTAGGCTTGACGAAGGCAAGAAGTAACGTAACATTAAGCGAATTAAAATTCTGAATATTTAATATAAACAGGCTTGTAAATGTTAAACATTTTCACACGGTGTATTTGCAACTTTCTTAATTCCACAAATTTATACAAAGCTTCTTCTCAAGCCAAGAAGTAAGCTCTCTATAATTGAAATCCTTCTCTACACAATTCAAACATAATTATTACAATTGCCGTATCAAATGAATATAAATGAAATAAATCCACGAAATTTTATTTCATTCACTGTCTAACTACATAAAATTATTTCTGAATATTTTCAAGCAAATGAAACGATACAAAGCAAACCAGAAGAAGGTAATCTATAATTCGACCAAAAGCAGAGTAAACTTGACCGAATCCTCTTGTTTTATCTCCCCTTTCATCTGTTCCCTCCTAATTACCCCAGAAACACCACTCAGAATCTCCATTAACGTTTCTCACACAATCTACCATCGATTTCCCGAGGAAGCATGAGACGAGACAGGAACAAGTCTCGCGTAATACCGTTCCAGTGTCACAAGCAGCCAGATATCTTTCTTCCCGGCGTGTACAAAGAACAAACAGGCGAGAATCCAAGAGCTTCGACGGTTTTCCAAACGTGACGAAAGAGCCAGGACATTGACATCGCACCGGATGACGGACCTCCAAGCGCGGGCCTCGTCGAAACAGACAGTGCTACATTTCATGTTCGACGAGGGTACAAACCGGCGAGCCGTTAAGATAACTGATAAAGTTTGAGCGAGGTACACATCGTGGCTGACAAAAAGGTGGTCCACAGGTTGAGGTGGAAAGTATTTCGTTCGATGTGCCGGCCAAAATGAACCGGGAACGATTCTCATGGAACGACAGGTTCAATTATCGGCGAAACCATGATCCACAAACTCCGCAGTTAATTAAGTTTTGTTTTTACAACCTCGTAAATTCCACGGTGTAACGAACCCGAGAAAGGGATGAAAAGAATGGCCGGGGGGAGACAAATGGTGCTGGTGGTTCCAACCGTTCATTGGAAATTTCGTGTTCGTTCTGGGAGCTCTGTTTAGAGTCTGTGATAACGGGATTTTACGCTTGAAATTGTTCGTTGGTTTATATTATTTGTATTGACTGGGGGAACGTTGTGTTGGGGGTTAAAAATTTGGGAAATGATAGATGCTAATTTCGCATGAATATTATTGAGAACTGCGATTACTTTTTTAAATATTAAATATACATTTCTTTCTGGAAAATGTAATGGTATTGTCACACTGTTGTCTTTTAGAACTGTGACGGGATGTACGCGTTCATTAAAACCTGCGTATTCCATAAATCAATGCCGGGGCGAGATCCGCAGATCTAACACGAGATAGGACCGTGTCTTAGATGGTCCAAACTAATTCTCAAAGCTTCGTACACATTCCCGACGTTACACCAATTTGTACTATGCTAATTACGGGATCACCTAAACGGCAACCACCTGCGCAGCCAATTAGTCGCAAATGTTCAGTAGCAGAAGTGCGGAATTAATTCCGCCCAAGTCGTTTGTTTCGTTACCGTTCTTAATTTACATTAGACACCAGTAGCGAATTATAACTTAGACAATTATTTCCTCGTTTCGTTAAATTTGTATAATTTCATGAGATTAGCGGTACATTAGTTTTGATTTAGTGCGTTCATCTTTGCAAAGTAATTGGGCACTTCTCCGCTGAAAGAAGGCAATCCTTGAATTTTGTTATTAACAAATTTTTAGTAAACTGAGTACTAAATAATACTTCCGATTGCACTACTTGACACCAGATCGTCCAACCGATATAAAATAGATTTGATCTTCTTCCCTCTTTCTGTTCCTTCCGAGATACAAATGAGATACACTTTAATATCCCATTACCAGACATTTTCAACTGTCTTGGTGAACTAAAAAATTGATGTCTTCCACATTATTCCATGCAAAGTAACAGCAGCACGCATATGAGAAAAATGAATTAGAGTGCTGGAAGAAGTGCACTATAAACTAAATATACAGATGCAGTTAATTTCAGACCCAAGCACATTACTCGCATCGCGATACGGTTATCATTCATCGGTGGCTAACAGTACCGCGAGGACTGTTGCCAGGATAGAAGTGCCCGTCTCAGTCGCGCTTATATGCCTTCCTCCTCTCTCGATCCCATCGCGGCTATACTGACTGGTACCTGCTGATATTTTACTGTCAACCGATGCTTCTGAACCGTTGTCCCGGGATCAGATTGTCTACCAACACCGGCTACCGGGAATTACGAATGATACACGTCCACTTCTTTTGTGAACACCCTTCTCTGGCCTCGTTCTATGTTGGCGGTCGCCTTTCTCTTCGTTGTTTATTGGGGTACTAGGAGAAGCTTAGATAATTAGGGTTGAACGGTATTCTTATTTTATACACGAGCTGTTTTCAGATCGGAGCTGCCGTTCGATGGTCTTTGCTAGGCTGTTGAATAAGAATTGAACGGTTCCGCAGGATTCTTTTTTCGGGATATCGTACGGTTTCTTTATTGAATGCGTGAGGGTAGACTTAATTAGTAGACTAGTTAGTTAAATATTCGGAAAGCTGATCCTCGGGAGTGAGAGTATAATAATGTACTGACAGTTCGATGAGGAATCCAGTCTAGAAGTTGTAATGATATAATTTGGAAGTAAGTAAGTAATCTTACGTTGCGAGAAACACTAAAAGTACTCTCAGATATTAGAACCAGC
The DNA here is from genome assembly GCA_963583965.1 of Nomada ferruginata. NCBI lineage: Eukaryota > Metazoa > Arthropoda > Insecta > Hymenoptera > Apidae > Nomada > Nomada ferruginata. The sequence continues at coordinate 7,512,287 of OY757218.1, forward strand.
CTAAACGACAGTACATACAAAAAAATATCATTAATTGTTCAGAACAAACCGATCTGTTGAAAAAAATTGTAAACTACCTGCTTCCAAAGCTGAAACTCTCATTATTCTGTAATAATTCAATCTAACTGAACCATGTTTTTTACACCATGTAAACCAGTGTGGTTACACCAAGTGTGGTCGCTATTGACTCCCACAAGCCGATGCGACCTTAAATGAGTAAATTTTAAAAAAAAGTAATCTATGATGTGTATGCTGTGGGAATAATTAAATGGTCGACATCATATGGAATATTAATAAACTTAACAAGGAAGAAAAGTTACTCGACAATGAATAAACCGTCTATGCCACAAAAAGTTATTAATAAACATTCTACCTCGCCTTGGTTTCATTCACTCGTTGCTGTGGTAACGCGTAGTTTCCTATAATCGGCGAATGGTTACTTCGCACGAAGCAACCGCAGGAAAAATAGAGGGAAAAAGGGCGAAGGGAAATGCAGTTTGTCTACGGGACACGCATAATTACGAGATCACGTCTACGCGATGCGTCTTCGTCTCGTCTGGAGCTTGTTAATGTCACCTAAGGGCCCTCAGGTTCATTGTCATATTGTGTGAGAACTCTCCTTTGTTTACTCCTCACCTGAGCATCCGGAAATGTCGGTGTACTTATCACCGTCGATCTGCGCGACGACTCATCTGTCGTCTGCTTAACGAACTGAATTCCCCGTTGCTTCGGATGAGCGTTATTTTCTGCCCTTGCGAGAACGGCACCTCAAATCAACGAGCTGCAATTAGGCGCCCTTGAACGATCGAGCGCGAGAATTCGAATTCACAAAATCGCCCTCATTCCTTTTCCATTTCGTTATTCTCATTACTCAATCCCATTCTAGAATACCAATTCTGATGGCAAAGGTGTTTTTAATATCTAGGTTTTTCTTTTCATGAATGAAAAGAATTTCATTTAATGAATTTAATGAAATGTATTCAGTAATACCAAACAAGTGACTGAAATTTCAGTACGCTTAGAAAATGAATTTACTAATGAATTTAATAATAACGTCTAGAAGTTCCGTCGGATTTCACAAAAACCAGTCGCCGGATCTCGGATCGCACCTGGTCTCCATCGACTCCAAGTGTTGGTGCATTCTCACGGTCACGAAGTCCCCGCGAAAAACTCTTAAGGTTCGAGGTCGAGATTAGTATGAAGGTCGAGCGCATCGCGAGCGCCGCTCCTAATATCGGAGCGTTTTAGAAATGCGCGTACCGACCTAGATTTGATCTAACGGAGTGACCAACTTGTCCTTCTCTTGCTCTCTCCCTCTGTATTTCCCTCTTTCTCTTTCTCCCTCTCGTTGATCTTTGTTAAACTCGACCAGCTTGCAATATCTAACGGGTCGAACGTATAGATCGCGTACATACGAACGGGACCATAAGTTCGCGCACCTTTGCCTTTCAATCTCGTCAGCAAACATATCGTTAGTCGATCAATCGATTACATGGAATACGCTGTTACTTATCGAGGGGTATGGCTGCATGTTACGGTTGACAGTAATTGGACGTAAAATTGATGGGTTATTATTATTTGTCGAATGAATTGCTTGAAGCACAGTAACAGATGTTTCGTTGAACGGCGGTGTCTTCGGACGTGATATATGCATTTTTATTGGGGCATATAGTGGTGTAAGCGCAGTGTTCGTTCACGCATTAACTTTGTTCTTATCGTTGATTAACTTAAATCAGTTTGCGAGGAAAGATAGCGAATATAGCAGGGCATATTATATTAAGTTACTCAATAACGACGATAATGGCACAGAAATAGTATTGTTCAAATTAATACGATTGTAACGCAGAAAAAAGAAATGTAGTCAGGGCCGGTCCTGACGGCAGTGCAAAGGGTGCCCCCGCACCTGGCCGGCCAAATTTAGGGGCGGCCGCAAACCGTTCAATATATGTAAAATTTTCACTAATAACAATAGTAATCAAAACTTTTTGATAATTAGTAACCTCTTAGACAAACATAATTTAATCAAATTAAGTTTTATATATAGCCCAAAATAGCATATGGTATTCAGCTACATTTGCTGGATTGAATTCATGTAGGTAATTAATGATCAATATTTATCAACTGTAACATCATTATTACAAGATCGAGCCTATACGACCGAACACTAATTTTATTTTCGTTATACTTATTACTAATAGTTGCCTTTGTTATTTCTTTTATGACTTTGTGTAAATTAAATGTTAAATGAAACTATTTATTTTTTAAGCACCTTTGTTTCATTTTATGAAAATAAAGATAAATAAATATTTCTTTTACACGATAACTGTTTAAAACTATTTATTTTTTAAGCATCTTTGTTTCATTTTATGATAATAAAGATAAAGAAATATTTCTTTTACACGATACTGTTTAAAACTATGTATTATAGATATAAAACTAAATACTGCATATCAAATTCTTAATTAAATAATATTAAATTAATAGGGGCGGCGGTATTGTTTTTGCACCTGGGCGGCCAATAACCCAGGAACGGCCCTGAATGTAGTAATATTATTAAAACATTAATAGAAATGCTTGTTACTCCTTGAGAAACGTAATGGATAGACGATATACTGGCGTTCAAATTTGTCACTGAATATACAAAAGTATTTACAATTGATGAAAAATAATGAAAATAGAAAATATAATGCAAGTCTGAACGAGTTTTCTTTATATTTATATCCAATCGACGCAGAACGAAATATATGCCTGTAGGAGCGAGCAATATTTATGCCAAATCATTAAACAATCACTGGATATAAGCAAGTAAACACTTTTTTTAGTTTATAATGAGCACCGCCAATAAACTTAATGCCGTGCTGGAACGACTCGCTCCTCTAAATGTGTCCTTTATCAGAAGGATTTCCTTAATTACTTAGAACCAGAACGATGCAATTACAAACGAACATTAACGGCTGGTGGTTCGTTAAAAGAGAAGCGTTTCTTAATTGATATTTTACTGGGCACTAGAAACGACCGTTCTGGCTCGAGACCAAGAACTTCTTCTTATTGCTCTGCATCCTCTAATAGTGATAGCTGAAAATGATAATACAAATCGCAGGATCTTAACTCAGGTGCAAGTATTTCTTTTTTTCTTCTACTTCTTCTTATACTATGCAGCACTGATTACTTATACGTTTCGTTGCATGAGAACTGTTCGGCATTTACATGCATAAAGTATAAGCGGAATAAATTCGTAATACGCCACAATTACCGTATTGATTTCTTCTGTAAATAATATCCTCGATGATTTACGTAACATGCAATAAATGATCGGCGGGTAATATAAATTGTACGTCGCGCATTAAAAGTAGAAAGTTATGAAGGATAAACAATATAGATGATAAGTGCAATCGTCAATAAAAAAAATTGAAATAGAATTTCGAAACATTGTCTTCGCCAGATCTCTGCTGTAAAATATTTTATAATACATTCGCAACTTCTATACCGTTTATGCGACCAACCCCGTTTTCTCAATCATTCATTTCTCCGCCAATGAAATTCCTCGAAATCTACAAAGATTTTTTTTGCACACCTAAACGACAAATTGCCATTAAACTGTAACCCATTTCATTATAAAAAAAAATATATATATAAATGAATTCTAATGTTGAAAGATCGAATGGCGAAGTTTCTCGTCGAAATTTCAATATAATTTTCCACTTTACGCGAGCATGTATAATGTATACTATTTTATTCTTCTATCTAAATAAGAGAAACTATTTGTTTTTTACTATGGTGTGCACAAAAATACCTGGTCCTCTGCCCGCAAGACATAATCCATCACTACCCCAGACAAATGATGACGTTAACGCCAATTAAAACGCGTAATCGAGTTCCATGATTCGATTAAACGTTTCCGTCGCAATATTCGCGTGCTCCGTCGTCATTTCGTTCGTTAAGACAGCCACGTCTAGTGGACTTCCACAACGATTAACCGCGGTTCAACCAAATTAATTGCCAGCCGCTTGGCTTATTGATTTTTGGAATCGCGGATAATTCATCGTCCGCGCACCACTGCGATTTATCCTGCTCGGCTAATTCATCGCGTTAGCTCCAGCGCATTAATCTTGTGCTTTACGTTCGACGGCGATTCCGTAAACGTAAAGAGAGTCACACGAGAGGCACTTGCGCGGGAACCAGAGCAGCGCAACGGTCAACTAATCTTGCGGTATATTAATTAGCGACGACAAGTTGAATCGGGAATCTTTTACACACCCCGCGAAAAACATTAGCTTGACGAAGGGAATAACGGGGTGACATTTAAATGGTATTCAACGATTCATCATTTTATCATGCACGACATGCTTCAAATGTAATTCTAAAATTGATTTTTCTTTGCTAATAATATATTCTCGAATGATATTTCTCGGCTATTTGGAAAAGCACGAGGAAAAATGATTATCCCCCGTATTGAAGGGGAAGAATAAATTGGCAAGCACAAAAAAAAACCTAAAAAATATAGCATCCTAATTTTTAAAGAAGTAAACAAACCAGGACAGTGATCGAAATCCCTCCAAATATCGTTTCATTAAAAAAAGAATATATCAAACCACTGCTATTCACACTCTTAATAACATCAGAACCCTTTAATACATATCATTTATTGTAGCCTATTCATTCCGGTTTCCTTAAATAATTCATTTATTCAACCGTACTCCCAATCTGACATCACCGTTAGGTGTCCGAATCACCGACGATCGATACGTAATGAAGTAATCCCGAGACATCGTTTCACACACGGTCATTTATGAAGTTGTAATGACTCCGACACGATCTTAAAATGATTTGCGACGCGGTGGGTACGCGGAGGTCCAGGGGGCCCGGTTTCAGGCGACCGGCCGAGCCGCTCGATTTAATTTCTCGAATCCGTGATACGGATTTAGCCGGCGTCGCGTTATATTTAGCATGGGAAAGATGTTATCAGGACTGGTTAAACCGGCGCGTCCGATGTAATGAATATGCGCCGCCGTCGGCGGGAAGAAAGAAACCAAAAAATTTGATTCGGACGTCTCATAAACTGGCTTCGATAAGTCCGCGAACGAGCGGTTTTAACGGGGACGAGAAGAATCGTTCTGGTAGTCCCCGTGGGATTTCACAGGATCTGTCTCCTTCGCCCATTTCCCGTTCCCCTCCTTAATGCTTCTTCGTTGCTTCCCTTTTGCACGGGGCAGACGCGCGTTAATAATAATTCTTGCCTGCGTTACCGCGGCGCATATGAACGGTACCACAATGCAGACGTTTTAATAAATGGAGAAGTGTGCTCTGCTTGGGGATTTCTTCTTCGAAGAATTACATGTTCCATATTATATGGGTTAAATAATTTAGGTACAATTACGTATTTTGCAAAGTTGTAATCAGGAGTTTATTTACAGTTTACTTTACAAGTTGAATAATAATATTCGTGCCAGCTTAGACGCTGATTGTCATATTTGTTCGCGTTATGCAGACTGTCAATGTCGATTGAAAAAAAGGACTCCCGCTATTGGATTCCTACGAAGTGTTTTTTCGGCTTTCATTTAACGTTAGATTATCGCCGGGACGAACGGTATACGTATTATACAATAGAAAGGGCCGCCATCCGAAAGCCCCACAGATTTCAACATATGCGAACAACTGTATAATTACCTTGATTTATATTAATGTTCAATTCCGGCACTGCCACGTGTGCCCGTTTACGGCGCGATCACAAACGCCAGAAGATACGACGACAATCATTTCCCCGCGATAACGCGAGCCATGGACCGTTCACCGGCCGATAAGGCGCATCCTGACGATTCCTGTTTCTCACGTTTCCAGTTAAAGCCCCTTCGGGGACTCGAGCAGGTATCGTGCACGATCGTTGCAAGTATTTTGCTCTCTTCAGTGCGCTTGCACAAGCCTGAACAGCATTATACGTCTGTTACACTTAATTCGTAACAATTTAAGTGTAAAATGAACACGCAAATCTAAGGAATTTTTAAGTAAGGTACAAGAACATCTTCGTTGGTTACAATTAGAGTTGGTTTAATTAGGCACTATCGATGCAGGAATAATTTTCTACAAATTAATGGCGTACCTGATCATTGAGACCAGTGTTTGCTTGCGCAATAACGATCGAGGATACCGTTCAAATATTCTTCCGCGATTACCTCGATATAATTGAACCCCTTCATGTTCCTAAATCGTATCCATATAACTGTCGTCGCATTTGTCAAGGCTAACGGTCCAATTAGAAGCACAGCATACCAGACGTATGTCGGGAACGCAAGCACCCGTTAATCAATCCTTTCCCCCCCCCCCCAATCGCACCTGATAACAGACCTGGCTAACTGTGGTTCCAACCGATTACTGTTAATACCTACTTAATACGTCAGCTTTCATATTACGACCGTCAAAGAGAATAATCAGAAGAGCACGCACGCAGCTCGAAATTGCAATCTTCGAAATTTTTCCCCCCGAGTTCACCAAGTTCGCATAAACATTCCCCATCGATTCCCCCGTCAAAGCCCTCGACTAAAAAGCACAGAGCACCGCCCTTCAGTCTTCCCCGAATGAATAAATACATATTCCGTTTTCTCTTCCCATCGACCTTGTCTATTCCCCTGCGAAGGCCGCGTGTGCCAGAAAAAGAGAGAGAAAGAGAGAGGCGAACCTCTTCAGGATCTCCCTGTCTCGCGACACTGCCAACGCGGCTGATTAACGATTGCACAATTACCCTCGGGTAATTGATTTTAATTTCAATCTTGCCTCCTCGTTGCAGCAATCACTCCTTCAGGGTTTCCAAGGCCTCTATGTCGCCTCCTCCGGGTTCCAACCACACGGAGCACCATCCGCCTTCCTTTTCCGTCTCCCGTCTCTTCGCCACCATTTCGCTCCTCTTCCACTCCTGCTGCCCATCGTCGATATGGTCTCCTTTTCTTCTCGGTCTTCACGCACGCAGGCTCCTTAAGCGTCTGTTCTCTCGAAAGCTGACCGGAAAATCGTCTCATTAAAACGCGTTTAATTCGTTGTCGACGGGCAGAGGGTGGCGAGCGAGGGACGAGCCGAGGAAGGGGGGAACGTTGCTGAATTGCAACGGCGTGACGGGCAGAGAGCAGGACAGCAGCAACCGAGCAACGCAACTCCGCGTTACTTCTGACAATGATAATTGCACTCGTTACGCCTCTCGTCCCGTGGTACATCAATTTACCGGTTTGTCGGATGGAAACGGATGGAAACGACGCCTGACGCGACAACGGCCTGGGGGGATGCTACTCGCCTACGCGGTGCATCTGCCGAGGAGTGACGTTACGTTGAAGATGTTTCATCGAAGATGTTCCGTCGAGAATAAGGGCACTGTCTTAGTGGGGAAATATCTGTGGCAAGAGACACGGGAAATCGTCTATTTTGCGGATAAAAAAATCTCGCGAGACATAGGGTAAAGTAGCCTGATATTAGACCCATTTTCTTCAAATGTCTCATAACTCTCGATTAAGAACACTTTTATTGAAAATCACTGCATGTTTTAATAGTACAATATTCTTTTGAAACCAATTTGAAAAGAAAAGTCAAAATGATTCGGTTTCTCAACGATGCAATAAAAACGAAAGGGGTAACAAAACACAGGTTAGAAAAATGAGTTCCTAATATGAGACCCAGTTTGTTTATCATTTTTTCTGTCTTTTCTCACACGTTGGGCGTGTAAAATTTATTTTTTCAGCTCCGCAGTGTTCGTGGACCCACGGGTAACAAACCTGTGCAAAACAAGCATTCTCCGTCATAATTTTCTTCATAATCACTTTCATCGTGTAGAACAATATCTTCTTCACACCCATCAGTCGAACTATCACTTTCTACGCGTTTTCTTTCAGTTTGTTTCTTGGAATTGTCTTTTCTCTTAAGCTTACATTACCGCTTTAATCGCCAATATGAGAATCCACCTAAAACAAAATTGGGGACCTAATATGAGACCGGTCCCATATTGGGAAATGATAACACCATGACTATTAAATGGATTCAAAGTTGTGCCTTCATTATGTAGTGATAAAGAACTACGAAATCTTAAACTTCATTGCATGTGCTATACAACAGCATTTATGAAAATGATTTTATGCTTACCATTTTGAAAGTATCTTTAACTTAATCGAACACCTAGAAAAACTTTCAGTAATGTTTTTCAGAATATGATCTCTCAAAACGTTTAGTTGCTTTCAACGCCGACGTGTGTATAAAACAACTAACAAACGGTTACTTACAGAACAAAAGAGCATCGCTACGTTATGTATCGAAAATAAGTAGGGGTCTCATATTGGGAGAGGTCTTTTATTAGGCTACTTTACCCTATTGATGGTACATATAAATATAATTAAAACAAGCCCTCGATTGACACTTCAATCCCCAAGAAAAGCTGCCTAAATAATAACACTCTGATAATGCAAAACCATATCTGCATAATAGAGTTTACTAAGAAAATTATACAACGAGAAGTAAAAGGTATAACATAATACATAGCCATTCCCCTGAATCGTATCCTGAAAAGATTTCCACCGAAGTATCAGGAAATTGCAGAAACTTTGAATCCCGTAGTACATGCCTACACACACTCGTCTATTTGCCTCTATAAAGAAGCAGTAACTTATCCGAGTTTCTACAACCACCCTGTACACTTAACCCGAGCCGTACCACGGAACCATCTCGACATTGTAACCTCGAATTTTTCCCCCTCGCGTAATGATGCCCCAGTGGGGATTTTTTCAGCCGATTCCACGTCTAATTCTATCCAAGAATTCCCTAGACGAGTTATCCAGTAGCTGATTACCCTTTGCGAACCGTAGCACGCACATCGCGCAGGGAGAACTCGTTCTCCGAGTGCCCCGTCGGTCGGCCGAGGAAGCAAGAAGGTATTCGAAAACTGGGAAAGAGGGAAAAGGAGGAGAAGAAGGGCCAGAGTGGTGGCTGAGGAGGAAGAACGGGAAGAAGCCACGATGAAGAAGAGGGCAAAGCGGTCACGGTACGATAACCGGGAATTCACGCACGCTGAAGACACTTTTCGCGGCGCAATCTGATCTAAATATAGCTCCTGCAGCATCTAAAATTATTACGTTATGCTATTAGTTACGTATCGTAACGTCGGGGCTTCCCTTGCACACCATCTGGTATCTTTTTCATCGAAAACGGCGCACTAATAACGAAAGAGTTGAAACGCAACAGGACTTAACTCGGCGTGCTCGAGAAGGATGGTTTGGGATTTTAGAGCAGGTCGCGTTGTATCTCGTTAAATGTTTTTTTATAGTTAAGTCAGGCGGAGGCCGATGTAGATTGTTATCATTTATGCAAAATTAATTGAAAGAGCCGAAGGAGTAGAATAATTTGTGTTAACGGTAAAGTGCGAAGAACTTCTGTTTTTGGGGATTTGTGCTATTGCACGATTAACAATCTGCGACGATAAAAGGTCTGCATTTTTTTGTTTTACAGTTTACGCGTGGAAATAATGATATATTTGGAATTTAATTTTTGCATAGAAGCACAACGATACAAAGATTTAATTGCTGTTTTTTCATGGAAAATAATGTGTTGTACAATTATACCGTTTTCGAGAATAAAATCGAAATAAACGCGTTGAGAATTAAAAGAAATGAATATATTTCTTGGACGTTCTCCCTTTAACAAGAAACTATCTTTGTTTTACAACACTTTGAATTCCCAGACGTCGAAATCTTCACCAAGGAATCTAGAGATATCACGGCTATTTAAATGATCGATAATGGGTCTAGACCGCCGATACCTGCTTTAATTGATTTCCAATATTGCCGCAGGATTTATTTCTTCAACAGGAAACAAATGTCCAGGAATATTCAACGCATAATAAACTGCACGTTATTTGTCACAGTTATCGTGGATCTCATGATTACATAAAAATTGCTACCGATCGGAACTCGTTTAGTTTCAGTAAATCTTTAGAGAAAAAGTACTTAATCGACCCAGAATTGCAACGACTTAACACATTTGCCCTCACCGCAACCGAATATCAAATACCAACGCAGTTCCTTATCATCCGCAAAGCGTTACTTTGCAACTCGAACCAACCTGCACAACCAGTACTTTAATTAACACACGGCAACCGTTTCGCAGGATGTACAATATGTCTAGGTATCTCGGCAACGTTATCAGCCATGACCGGCACGATAAACAGATTTTCGCGCGAAATAACGCGCCTCTAATTATGATATCACCGGCGTCGCCTGTTCCCCGGGACATTTTTCGACGATAACGAAAGTTACATAGATCCACCGTTCATCACCGATTACCTGGCGATCGGTAAATCACTCAGCTTCCCCCCCTCCTGCTTTCCGTTCAGCAATCTTCTTCCAACGGCACGGCTGCATCAGCGATGCTGGCGACAATTATTTATTCTGACGTGTCAACCGCCGGATAATTAATCGTCGTTCTCCTGTCGCTACGAGTCAATTGACCTTCCCTCTTTCTCTATGGGTGCACCTAATTGCACCGGCAATAATTATCCGCGTTTGCGATCGGCATGCGTGAATCACGATGCCCGGGAACGTGTATGTCATCTCGCGGGAACGAGACGAGGGATTTACGGTCCCCATGGTGGAAAAGGAAATGATAAAGCTGTTGTACTTCCTTTGGACGTTTCGGTGTTCCACGCGTTTGCAGGAATTAGCGAGGGTTTCCTTGCAACTTTGCGACCCTCGCGGATTATAGGCTTGCGTTAATACCGCGCGTCTTAACTCTATTAATGGGGCAACGCTTTCAGAAGGAACTGGTTAGAAAAATATTATATTTATAATACGATTAAATATATAATAGTTGATAATATTGATATTTATTATTTGATTTAGCAATTATATAATTATTTATATGATATAATGGCATACATATATGTTAACACAATGAATAATTTTTCATGTATTTTTAATTATATAATGCTCGTATAATATTCCTCTGTGCAAAGCAAAGAGACGAATCATCCGTTCTGTACAATAACCGACGTGAAAATAAAAAACAAGGACTACGAAATCCGCTAGCTGCCATCGATGAGCTGTACTGATTATTTATATCTGTTGCGTAGCCTCGTTGAATCCGAGTAAAAGCTAGCCAGAGATAACGCTTGGCCGTTATTAACGTGTTCACGTATCAAACGATGAAGGATGACGCCTCGTGTCGTCAGTAACGATGATTCACGTGTACCTGGCGCACGGGCAGGCATATTCAGGATCCGGTATCCTTTTCAAGCTAATCAATTCGCGATCCTGACGGTCAATTACATTTTTTATGTACTACGTCGTACAGCTTGAAAAACAGACAGGGCATCAAGGAGAATAAGTAAGCCGAATATGGCGAGACTGACAATTGTGCTGATACTGATAGTCAATTATGGAATATCTTGAATCAGCGTACAATAGCTGTCTGTAATAGTTTTAATACTTTTCATATCCAATTTCTTTCGCACAAACGTCGCCGCGTTATGATCAAATTTTTCATTACCTGTCCCAGACATTTTGTATGGTTACTTCATTGACACGAGTACTTGTACATTGTAATTACAAATGCTGGCAGACTTTCAGGTAAAATTTTTTTTTTTTTTTGTTTATATCTCCTTTATTCAATGTTCCTAATTGAGTACAATTAATTACATTCTTTGTAATGGATTTTTACTTTAGGTATCATGACGATTTCGATACATTTATCGACAATCAATATGTTGGTGTTGCAAGTGTTTATGTGTGGTGTGTTAAGAGCAAGTCAGAGGGGTGTTTTCTTTTGAGTCTCCTAGGGAGGTTTGAGTAGCTATTCCTAGCAAGTGGATTTGTGTGGTTATTTATTCTATTTAGGTGGGCCTTAGTTTGCCGTACCATTTCATCTTCTACTGTGGCGATGTTTAGCGTTTTCCTTATATCGTCGTTTCTGACAAACCATGGCGCATTTAGGATGGTTCTTAAAATAATGGATTGAAGATTTTCTATCTTTTTAATATTAGATTTAGCGGCCATTCCCCAGATTTGCAGCCCATATGTCCAGATGGGTTTGATAATTGTTTTGTAAATTAATAATTTGTTGTTTTTACTTAATTTTGAGTTATTCCCTGTGAGCCAGTACATAGATTTTCTGATATTTCTTATTTGTTTGACTTTTTCTTGGATATGTTTTTTCCAGTTTAATTTTTTATCTAGGTAAAGTCCGAGATATCTAACGGTGTTTAATTGCAGGATTTCAAGATTTCGAAAATAGACTTTGGGAGTCGGTCTTTTATTGAGTGTAAAGGTTATGTGCGAGCACTTTTCTGAATTGATTTTAATTTCATTGGCTCCCGTCCAGCTTTCTATTTTGTGTAAGTGATCTTGTAGATTCGTTGTTGCAATTTCGATGTTTTTGTGTACAGAAAGTATAGCCGTGTCGTCTGCAAAAGTGTGAATTTCTGAGTGTTGAGTTGTTGGTATATCTGCAGTGAATAGGGAGTATAGAGTAGGACCAAGGACACTTCCTTGTGGTACTCCAGCGCCAATTTTTTTTAGGGAGGAGGTTACATTTTTTATTTTGGTGTAAAAGTATCTGTTTGTGAGGTAAGAAGATATGACTGGAAATATATTACTAGATAGGATTGTTCGTAATTTTTGTATTAACCCTTTGTGCCAGACTTTATCGAAGACCTTTTCCACATCTAAAAAAACCGCAGTGCAGTATTTGCCTTCTTCCATGGAGGAGATTATTTTGTTTATCATTCTATGGATTTGTTCAATTGTATTGTGCTTCTTTCTGAATCCGAATTGGTGGTCTGGGATTAGATGTTTATCGATGATTTCGGTCATTAGCCTTTTATGGATGGTTTTTTCGATAACTTTGGAGATTATTGGAAGGAGCGATATTGGTCTATAGGAAGATGGTGATCTAGGATTCTTGCCAGGCTTCTGTATTGGTATTATCTCTGCACATTTCCAGATTTGTGGAAAATAACCTATCCTGAATATGGCGTTTGTCAGGATTGTTAAAAATCTTATTGCGTTTTCCGGTAGTCAGGTAAAATTGATTGAACAATAATGCCCAGACCGGGGTGCAAATAATCACGGTTCGAGTGAAATTGATAATAATATAATAACCCCCCATATTTCACACGAGACCGTCTAGGAAGTCGAATCTCACAGTCGCTGACTCCAGACAAGATTAGCATTTCGCCATAAAACGTAGCGTTACACATAATGCGGGGTATAAAATAATATTACGCTGGCGAACGTTCAGATAACGTCTCATCGTGAGTAATTAAGCTTCTTGCATCGAGCAAAGCGATTTATTATATCGTGACGTTCAACGCGGACTTCCTCTCCTGCTTTGCTACAACTGTCGATGCTATTATGAATAGCTTCTAACACGAATTGAAATTGATATAAAACTTATGGAAGATGACTCGTCGAATAAAATTGTCCATACTTTTGCAAACGAATATATATATACAGGGTGTTACGCTGTCTTAAAGTCAAATACGACGAAGAGCTAAATATTTCACATTTTCACTACTGTAAATTTAGTAATTGGGAGCTGCTGGTGCTGCATGTTTTTCACCTGAGCTAAATGAATCCCGCCTACTAAGCTTACATAAGGATATGACTATCTTTTCTGCTGAATGTATTGCAATCAAAACTGCCGTTGAGCTTGCTTCTAACTGTATTCATCATTATGTTTACATCTATTCTGACTGTCTGAGTGCTCTAATAGGACTAAGTAACCTTGTACTCGGGCAATGCTAAATCCAATCCTTTTCTACTTGATATCCACAACTTGATAAACTCCCACTTTATGAAATCCAAGAAACTGCTTCTCTTTTGGATCCCTTCGCATATTGGAATTACGTCTAACGAAAAAGTAGATGCACTAGCTAAAAAAGCGTCTCTGATGGCTATTTCATCTAACATTCTGGTTCCCTACTCTGACTTCTCCCATATTTTTAATAAACAAGCTAGGACGCTGTCAGTCAACAATATTCTTGAAGAAGCAGAGTTCAAGGGCATTGACCAAGGGCTGAACCTTGGTTTGCTCACCTCAGGCTTCCTAGAGATTTCATCTGTTGGGTTAACAGACTTCGATCTGGACATTATCAACTGAATGCCTCCCTTTTTAAGATTAAACTTGCTGCTGACACAAGTTGTCTTTGTGATTGTTTGGCACAGGATCCTAATCATGTGTTATGGCGATGCCCGTTTACGATAATAACAGAGATGCTCTGATTCACAAACTTTGCAACAAGGGATACTTTCCACCTTGTACAATAGATACCTTTTTCTGAGGACCCTCTCTGTACCCCTTACTTTGTATACATTAATTTGTTATGGCTCACTGTTTGCATCTTTAGAGTTGGATTCGATAAAAATTGAGTAATATGTTAGTCAAAATATCACATAATATGTGTTTTGAATTCGTCTCGTAGTCCTCTACCAGACAGTGAAACAAAAAATGTGTTCCTATTTGTAAAGCCCAAGGGAACCTCGATTTAGCCATGCAAATAAACTGTTTTCGAAATTTCTTTACTGATACCATTGTACACTCCATACCCTGTAACTTTCTTTTGTCGGATGGCTGAAAGTAGGTGAAATATCGTGCGTCGCGATGGAGGTAACACCCTGTATAGATATTTATAATTTTTGAATAGATTGATTAAAACTGACTCTCGATAACCAACGCTATTCTTCTTCGAATCAGTGAACCCATAAATTATAAAAATAAAGGTGAATCGTTTCAATAGAGCACAACAATCAACTCCGGTGGCATGTTAAAGTAGAAAAACGAGACAAAGGGAATCTTCTTGCAATGAACAGCAATCGGATTAGGTGCCTGCTGCGATAACGAAATAACTCCGTTGACCAGGTACGCGTAGACTCGTTAACCTCCGTGCTCCGCGTACGGTAACAGCGATACAATGATCGTTGCTAATCATCCCAACGGCGACGATCGAACGAGGATCGAGCTAATGACTAAATCCATCATCGTGTATAGAGAAATGGACCCCTGGGAAGCAACGTGTCCGTCATAAGCACGGCCAATAAGTGTCTCGAGAAGAGATTATACAGGGAGGATGCTAATGTTTCTCTCGCTTTGCTCTCCAGCCCGCTGATCCAGCAAAGAAAAAAAAGGCGGGAGACTAAACTAACTATTACTTCTTTACTTAGCTAACGGTCCCCGGTTATTGTAACTGGAAGCAGTTTAATAAAATTATCTTTCAAACCGTCAGGGGTTTTTGTTACTACGATTTTGCCAGACCGATTTTCGGTAACTTTCTTTGGCTTAAATTGTGCGGCAATTATGACGATAATTTGTTCAAACAAGAATGTGCACTCTTTCTGCACTGCATGCTAAACGTCATACGATCCGTTTTTCGTCACGTGGATGTTCCATGATCAACAGGAAATTGGGGAACGTGAATTCCGATTATACTCACCAGGGTACACAGGATTTGTTTAAAAAAAAGTCCGATCTTAAGACTCGCTCATATTTGCTACAAAATTATATTTTGTTGCCATTATTGTTCGGCAGGTTCGAGACAACAATCTCACGGGAGCGTTGCACAAAATTCAAGAAGCTATTTCAGCGATCGCGAAACGATGCAAGTTATTTCCAACGAAACGATCGCCGTTCCATTATCAATACATCGATTCCTCGAGGCTCGACTTGACCGTTCGTTCGATCAACGAAAGAGCCCGCATACTTTCCGCGACGTGACTCCCCTATTTATCAGCGTGTCAGCTCTAAACACGCCCAGACGACACTTCTCTACGGTACACCGTTTCGAGAGATCGATACACCAAGTGCTCTTTCCAGCGCTGCGAATCCTGGAAGTCCGGAGTGTGGGATCGCGATGCTCTTGGCGGACAGCCAGGAATCAGGAGGCGCCTACTTTCTGCCAGTCGCGATTTTCTGAATCGCCCGGCGAATGATAATCGTGCACAGCCCATTTCACGCACGTCTTTCTATACAGCCGCGATGCGGAGCTAGAAATATCGACCGGTTCCAAGTGCCCGATGTTTGCTCCGAAAGCAACAGAACATTTGTCACGTGTCGCGTCGATGCGATCGGTGAAACGAGGTGCACCTAAGTACACTTTATGCCTAGGTGAATTATACGTATACGTAGCCTGGAGACAATTCGTCTTCTTATCGTGAGAGGAAGACGTGCGATTTGGAGTAAAAGCAATTGCAGGGTTGAGAATAATATTTGTTCGTCTTGTGTTTTTAGCTTGAAGATTCTTGGGATTTTTCAATTCTTTCTTCTCGCGTAACCTGGTGTCTCACTTGTTTATGCGACGATGTGTAACTATCGGGTTATGGAGTTTTAAAATAGCAAGATTCGTCGCGATCATCGCTTGTCTGTTTGGTGTTTGATTACTGCTGTAAGTAGAAACCATCAGACGATGTTGTATGAAGAGTTCACAAGCATTGCACATATCATTAAGCGTTAAAACGAACGTAACGAAAGAATCAATCCCTTCGCAATATTTCCCTTGCTCAAATAAAAAGCTCCATCAAACAACATTACATTTGCCTTGCGTATAAACGTGTTCATTTCGAATCCGCACTTACGAGCCACTGTAAGTGGACCCGATACAACATTCTGAACATAAAAGCTCGACAAGTATCAATCAAGCATCAAACCACCGTTCGAAGCCACAGCAACGATACGAAATACCAGAAGCACGATCAATCAGTGCAATAAGATCGTCGAATAAATCATGTTGGCCCACAGACCTGCGATTTTTCCGCTGCTAATGAAAACCGTGATTCTAGCATTCTTCGTTCCACATGCCTGGTACCGTGATGGGGCAGCGAATGGCGGTAATTGTGAGGCGAATTTTTCACGGGCAAAAACCGCGGTGGCTGGGTCGGAAGGAAAATATGCGAGGTCCACTGTTGGTGCACGCCGGTCCAGGATTCAACGGTTGCGCATGCTAACGGGACACGTATTTAAGTCTCCATTCACAGGACGGTTGTCCTTTCAACGGAACAAGCGTCAACTTTCCGTGCCTTTAACCTCTCCGCGGCTATGCCCATTAGATTCTATTAGATTTACCTTCCTGGAATTCGCGTTACACCGCGCCGTCGCGAAACCACTGTGCAGCTTCGAGGTACCCACCGGTAATTAGAGAGAGCTCACTACCCTTCCTCCTCCGCCGTTAACGGCTCGTTTCGCGTTGCACGCTCGGTATAAATTGTGCCGAACAACCGACCCATTCTTTGGTAGAAACTTGCACGAGCGGCTGGCGACTTTGAAGCAACGCGATGGCCTGTCGGTGACCTGTGATAAATTGTAACGAGGCGGATTTCGCGACCCATTCGGGATGTTGATAATTAGTGTGGAAGGATACGAGACATGCTTCTTGGTGTTTTGGTAGTTTTCCGTGATCCCCGTTGTTCGCAGGTTTGATCTGGGTTAACCCTCTTACGAGGAAGGTTAGGCAACCCGAAGACTCAGAAACACATGAAACTTTGCATACACGTGAAGTATGTCATCCGTAATACAACCCTATTTTCTGTTTGTGCCATAATTCGATCTTAAGGGGTGAAATCAGCCCTTGAAAAAAATTCAGAAAGCTCTTCTTCGTGAAATATCTCAAAAACGTTGACCGATTTTTAAAAAAAGTATAAACAAAACTTACATAGCTTTATTGCGTCGACAAAATTGCGTAAAAATTATTTTTGAAAAATCCACGGAAAAGAAATAATAAAAGAATGAAGGCTTTTTCAAAAAATTTGTTTACGCAGTTTTGTAGACGTAATAAAGCACTGCAAGTTTTGTTCATACTTTTTTTAAATATCTCTTAGCGTTCTCGAGATATTTCACGAAAAAGAACTGTCTGAATTTTTTTCAAGGGCTGATTTCACCCCTTAAAACCGAAGTATGGCACGAATGGAAAATAGGATTGCATTACGGATGACATACTTTACTTGTATGTCAAGTTTCATGCGTTTCTGAATCTTCGGGTTGCCTAACCTTCCTTCGCGAGCGATTTTCCACGGTTCTACCAGAAATACGCGGATAAATGCGGTTTTGAAGACATTTATTAAAGTTATCATATCTTTCTTAAAAATAAAGATATTTCTCCTCTTTTTTTTATTTTATTAGAAAATCTGTGTAGTTTTACGTGAAAGATAGAAAAAAATTATTTTCCATAGGTATACGTTTGTAATTATAATAGTGGACAACAATTGATTTTCTCTGGAAACACTTTTATATTATGAATCAAGTGCACACAGTTATATTTTATGAAATACAACGGCGTACAAATTTATTTGTGTCCCTGGCTAATAATTGAAAAAGTAATGTTGGAGAAAGAAATTAAAATAATCAATAGGTGTAATGTTGGGTTCACCTTCTTTTACACTCGCTTCAGCCCATTGCAATTCGTTGCATGTATCTATTTCTTCTTCACTTTCGCCTGATAAAATAATTAGACGATTTCTCAATAACGGAACTATTATGCTTTCGTCACTTTCACTTGAATTTATAATTCTACTATCCCTAACTGATGGAAGAACTATGCTTTCATCATCGTCTGTATCAGAATCTGTAGAATGGCCCAAATCTCTCATTGTATTTTGGTACAAGGATTGTACCATGTTTTTAGTAAGACATAAATTTGCAACTACACTGTCCACTGTTTAACTTCAAACTGATCGTGTCCCGAGCCCCGATATTGTTGATGTCGCCAAATCAAAGCGTAAGCATGCCGCTTTTCAGTTAGCCGATGAAGGAACCGCATGCACGGATCTTACTGCTGCAGTATAGAATTCTTCACATATGTATTCTTACCATAATATCTGAGATAAAACTCGGCGAACCATATATTATTCTGTTCAGTAAACGTGTTTTCTAATATAAAAACGAATTTTATCAAAATAAAGTGTCTTTAGATGTGTTAAAATTGTGGGATATGATAGAGTGTGGGATATGATGATTATATGATTGTAACACTGTGTATATGATGGTTTGCATGAGTGACCTGAATGAGTGCGTTTGCTGTTTGCGTGTAAAGAGAGTTCAGTTTAATGCTTGGTTACGAGATTAACAGTTTGAACGAAGCGTTAACGAAGCGATAACAAAGCGATAACGAAACATTTTGTTAAACGTTCATTGTGGCTTAATAATTAATAAATCATTCCCTACAAAATTGTATTGAAAACGGAAAGCCGAAATATCGGCTCAAGGTATTTCTCGCGAGTCCCGCAAAGCCAATATATCGTCTCGTGGGTACTAAAAGGGTTAAGGGTTAAATGTTGGAAGTTTGGAAGAATATTTTTCAAAATAATTTGTCCTTGAACTACTAATGCGTGCTCGGTGTTCTCGGGGAATAGTGAAACACGGCGCTGCAATTAAATTTCGATGAACGATACAGTTTTCAATTGTCCATTTCATCCGTTGCAATTATTTAACGACGACAACATCGTTTCATCATTCGCGGCTGTATTTTAATCATTCGTTTAATTTATTATTTCCTGCTTGTCTACGCCGGCAGTGGTTCGATAAAACAGCTCAATATTTTCGCCACGCTTCTCTGGCTACCTGATCACTTACAGAGTCTCCTGCATTTATTGAACCAACCCGATCCACCACCAGTGCTTTCAACCCCCAAGCCACTCTCGAATCCCGGTTCATCCGATCGGACAGTAATAAACCGTTTCGCTTCAAACTATTCTATGGTTTTCAACAACCGGTCCAATATAACTTCAACAATTTATTCGTCCTTCCTCTTAAACATTTTTTCTACGCCACACCACTCTGCACATTGACAGTTCGGTAAAATTAATCATATTTATATATTAAGTCTCTTATCTCGGAAAACCTTTACCGACAATACCGATGCTGAAATATTAATAACGTTGAACCTGTGATGGCTCCCCTCAACGAATCCATAGAAATCATAAACCTTCTTAAATCATAGCCTTATTAAAAGATACAGAAATACCGCGTTTCCTTCGTTACAAAAGAAATTGCCTACTCCTCTGATTAAATTGGCCAAGCACCATTCCCGATCAGCCTCGCGCGCTCATAAAGCATAATAGCGCCATAAATCAACAATCACACGGCGCCATCGCTGTTGCCTTACTTAATCCGTATAAATAATTATCGAAACACCGCGTCCTATCTATCCCATCGGATTCCACGCTCATCCTCCTAACAATAAGCAGTATCTTCTCGTACGACAATCAAACTTGGTAACGGAACAAGCGTCTGCCTATCTATCAATAAGAGACACGATTCGAAGGTAGAAAGACAAAAACGGCCGCCGTCTCCGGATTCTCCGGAGACCCGAGGTCTATAAGACCCGAAGCTATAACCATTAGCTACCATTAAATACCTCCAATCCCCCTGGAACGTACACGGACTACCGTAGTCAGAAGGTTAGCCTCGGCACCGGCTCGGCATTCCTCGTTGAACATCGCCGTACATCGAGGGCCGCTCGTTTCGACGATCCGTCTTCCCGTTTCCATGATCCTCTCTCCTCTTGATCGCCTGCGTTCCGCGTGTAATCGCGACGGATTTATGGAATCGAGCGCGAACGCCGCGCGTAATCCCGTTCGATCGGCTCCTGTATCGATCGACTTGGAGATCCGCACGTTGATAAGGCACGTTGATAGCAGCGAGACGACGCGACGCACGCGAGGAGGCTCCCATGTTCGATTGATATTGGTAATGACGAGCGCCTGTTTGCGGGTGGTTGCGTGATTCAGCCGTGAATGCGAGCACGTGTGTACGTTTAGCTACTGACTCGTTGGGTTGGCGTGTTCGTGATTTCGATGGGGCAGGTACGATGGGGGAAGGGAAGTTTAAATATTTTAGCGTTTATCTGTATTGCATTGTTGTATATTAACTGTAAGTTGTATATAAACTGTTATTTGGATGATTCTGTTCGAAACGCGATTTCGCAGAATCAAGTGATTGACACTAGATTGCCGGGCGGAGTCAATTTGACTCATTTCAGAATTTGAAATACAAAGATTAATGAAGATCCGTGATTATTATATAATTAAATTAATTACATTCCATTTCGTAATTAAGTGAATTAATTTTTAAACGCAGCGCGCATTTTCATAGGCTATTGTTAATCGGAGGGAAGTCAGTAAAAATAAGTGTTCAAACTTGCCCGGCAATCTGGTGTTAAAATGCAATCGGGGAACTGGCTATCTTAATTGGGAAATTGAAAAGGTTATTTGTCATTAACTTTACCCTCTGGCACGATCGAATTGAATTATAATAAAAGTATAATTAAAAATGATTCACGAAGATAGTTTTCGCGACGATAGGACGCTCTTCGAACGAAGAATATTGTTAGACCGATTGAACGTTATATCTGCAAGGTGGCTTTGTACTTTCAAGAATGCGGAGGGAATTTCACGTATTTGCATATCTCGTAAACTTTGATTAGACGAATGCTTCGACATTCTGGAACTAAGGTAATGCGAAACATCGCAGGAGTCGAAGAGTTAATTACCTGAATACACCTAAGAGAATACAGTTACCAGCATCTATACAACCCTTGCATTTTGGACGATCATTATGATGCTTCGCCAATATTATAGGCATCTACATTAGAAGCCTGATAGCTCGATAATAGCATACACCTTGCAGTTAATCATCATATATTCAAGGCAGCGATATTGCGTTGCAAATAATATCCTTCTGCCGATTAAATAAAGTAATATTTCAGAGCAAAAATGTTTAAGTTTTGAATGTATAAAAATAATTCTCAACCCCCAGAAACTTTGGTCCTTATATTAAAGCGCAAAATCGGACATAACTGGAATAAAATATGGAACACCATACCTTCTTTTTTTTCCTCCACCTCCGCCCTCAACAACCCAAGTTCCCCCGGCAAAAATGACCCCATTGGAACTTAACGGGTTGCCAAGCTCTGAGTTTTCCTCGCATGGATGGGTATTTCCCTACGTCCATGGAACTCCATACCTAAACCCCGACTGTCGGTTACTATCAAGACGAGACCAAGTTATAATAGCAAGGACGAGAATCGGCCACACTAAACTCACCCTGCTCAACAAGAAAGAATCCTCGATATGTGAACTATGCAAAACCCGTCTGACGGTGAAATACGACATCACTCATTGTAGAAGATACAGCACAGACAGAAGAAACTACAATATAGGAACTACTTTGACCGACGACCCTTAAAGTACACCAAATCGTATGAAAATTTGCAAACCAGATCACTAGGTCGCTAATAACCCATACCAGTGGTTGATGCGACGCAAAATAACTAATAAAAACAAAATTAATTCAGAGCAACTAAATTCCAAACTGATATCGATAAACTTCGATAAACTTCGATAAACAACAAATATAATGCAGAGACGTTTAATTCAAAAAAATATAAAGAAATATAAAAAATATAAGAAATATAAAAATGTAATGGACGCCCACGAAATTGCTTGTTTCAGTAGAAGAAAAAGTATGGCCCACAAACATTACAATAAATGAAAAAGGAAAAATAACAGACGTCACAGTGCTCAGCAGAGATACCGGAAAATTGCAAATCAACGCCAGCTTCGTGATCGACCGCGTGCCCATTCGTTGTAATTTGATAATTGATACGCTCACCGGTGCTTTTATTATACGGGAACGCGTTCGTAAGTAACGCCGGCCGGGCGTACAAATTACTCCGTGCGGATTTTCCCTTTTGCGTTGGCCCGCACGCGACGACGCCACGGCAATCTCGATCAGGAAGTGGAAACTGGTTTCGCGTGGGCGACTACACGCAACAGTTGAGCCAGTTATGCGTGGAATCGGTCGGGGCGGATTGTGAAATAGAACGACAGGCCGCGTAGCGTCCCTTTGCGCGCAAGGGATGAACGAACGAACGCGCCCCGGCCGTGGGACGCGTCGCGACGCTGCGCTTCGACCATTTCAGGTGCTCCAGCTACCTTTATTACATGGCTGTGTACCGTTGCAAACTTCACTTGGGGGTTAATGCTTTCTCTGAGATCGCTGCGTCGTCGTTGCTTCGGTGTATCGCGGGTGGGAAAATTTATTTCAGCCGTGTTAAAACGTTGCATACATCTGGGGAATATGCTTATATGTACGTGCATACATTGAGTAATTAATTTCCAACGAGGGCGAAAATGTTGTTATCTTGAAAAGCGATAAGATAACGCCGGGGCGATAGATTTTATTGTTTATAAAAATTGTGGATTTTATTTTTAGTATTATTTACTTAATGCTATCGAGGAAGCTTGGGGAATTTTACAAAATATTGAATCAGATGATGAATACATTTAAAATAGCGAAAACGTGAAACCAAAAATCAGCATTACCTATTGCTAAAATTTTTTTAATAAAATATCGAGGATTACAGTAATTCTGTTCGCAATAAATCACCGTGGAATATCATTTTTTGTTCGTACGATTAATTAACTGCATGGCAATTCCATTTTCTGTAAATGTATGACTAGAACATAATTGTACATTCGAGAAACGTTTTTGCCAGACCCCGAGCAAAAGTATCCTGATTCTTGTGGGCTCTACCAGCTGTGCAACTTCATCGAGAACGACGCAATTATCTTCTTTGGACAGCATTATCTAAAGGTAATCTATGGGGACCGTTATCAGCGAGGATCGTCGTTGTTTTCAATAACAGCGACGCACACCGTGACGCCGAGTTGTCATTAAGCTTCGGAATCCTGTTCTTCCCTTATGGTGGCGAGCCTCTAACTTTCAACCTCCCACGGGATTTTCGCTACGGGAGTCTTTTCTACAATCGTGGAAAGAAAACTGCACTGTGATCGTTTGTTCGCCTTCGTCTGGCGAAAATGACTTTCTTCTGTCCACTAGACGCCCACGAAATTGCTGGCTGATCAACCGGAAATACGAGTATCGACCTAGTGGTATGCACAGTGTGATCCTGGCGCACGGAGGTTCGTTTGTTTTATCGAACGATCACGAACAAGAGTTGCCGAAGAAAATGGTGCCTGGGACCAGTTTCGATGACTACGTAAATTTTGATGAGACAATGTTTGGTCTCTGATATCGATATTGGACGACACTTGTTATTTACGCGATTGGATAATCGAGTGCATCGTAATGGTTTCAATATTTGTTGCTTTGAAGCTGGATCTAATTTTAGATCATCTTATTTTTTCTTAGCTTTTACTTTGAGTCTCGTCACATTTGAGAGATATCCTAATACAGGTAACCCTCCTATAACACGGTATCCATCAACAACCCTTGTAACCCTTGTTCTGGGTGTAAAGAAATGTTGGGTCTTGGCAGTCATAGGCGTATTCTACATCTTCGGATCGATGAAGATCTGTAAAAAAAAGTTGCCGCAAAATTGTCGTTGACTTGGAATTTCCAGGTCAAATTCTTTTTCATTGCATTGTATTCTACGCATCATGAGGATAAAAAGTGTCACAGGAACCATGGGTCAAAACTTGACCTGGAAATTCAAGATCAAGGACAATTTTGCGGCAACTTTTTTTTTACAAATGACTGCCAAGACCAAACATTTCTTTACACCCTGTACAATACGGTTATTTATAATGCGGTTTTATACAATGTTATACATACAGGGTGAATCACGAATCGTGATCAGTAGAGATTACTCTGTTATTAGCAGTCCGATCGAAAATGTTTTTATCGGTTTTTGCATGGTATCAAGAGAGCTTTAGCGTGCTTATAAAAAATGATGTGTCAACTATTTTTTTTTATATTTTTTCAAGGACACCCTGAAGTTTCTGCAAATAAACATATAATTTTGTTATGGCTATCTGTTAGAGGAATTCAAGACGAATTGGGTAAATATCGGAACATAACTTTTTTTTCATCTGGGCCGAGAAAAAAATTGAAAAACTTTGTATTACAAGGAGTATCATATTGCTGACAAATCGAAATTTGTTCTGACCTCTTGCCTACTCTTTGTAAACATTTCGTTCTGTACATTGGAACACATCTAAATTGTTAGTAATCTTTGCGGTATTCGTGAGCGTACCGGTTCTAATGATGAGTTACAGTATCGACGAAAAGTTGGGCGGGATGATTTTGATCTACGGGGAGTGCGGGCGCAATTCAGTGTTAGCTCAACATCCAAAATCTAAAACGAACGATGCAATTGGACGTACTGTTTTAGCCGCAGTAGCAAATAATCCACATATTAGTTCTCGTCAAATAGCACATGAGTGTATTTGTCAGTGGGCATTGCAACAACTCGAGACTGAAGCTGCATTTTTCGATAAAGTACTCTTTATGGACGAATCGACGTTAACAAAATTTTTAATTTTATCTCAACCCAGATGAAAAAAAAGTTGTGTTCCTATATTTACCGAATTCGTCTTGAAATCCTCTAACACAGTGGTGAGCAAGCTTTGGCATCTACTACTTTACGGGGGCCGCAATATTAAATACTCAAATATAGAAATCGAATAATTTAATTTAAGACGCAAATTAGCCATTTCTTATTTGATTTATAGCAAAATTTTCATCTGTTTTTTTAACATATACATACTAATATACAATAAATCTTATAGTGTAAAAGGGTATACGTTTAAATTTTAAATCACGCGTGGCCCGCGTGTCAAATGTTTTCGCGAACCGCAGGTCTGTGGCAGCCGTGCCAATCTGGCCCGCGGGCCGCAGTTTGCTCACCACTGCTCTAACAGATAGGCCTCGAAAAATTATATGTTTATTTGCAAAAAATTGAGGGTGACCTCGGGAAAACAAAAAGAAAAAAGAGTTGACAAATAATTTTTTATAATCACGTTAAAGCTCTCTTGAAACCATGCAAAAGCTGATAAAAAGATTTTCTATCGGACTGCTAATAACAGAGCAATCTCTACTGATCACGATTCGTGATTCATCCTGTATATATGTATAAATTTTGATTGTTTTATTTTTTCACTTATTGAAGGAAGACAATCGCCGCGCTAAGCTACTGGTCCTCTGTCTGCGTTTCGTGGCGTCCACGGTGGCGTCTCACATAACACGGCATTTTCTAGGAACCATTCTACCGTGTTGTAGGGTTGTTACCTTTATATCTTTTCCGGATGTCTCGAAACTAATGACGTTTTGCAGACTAAATATAACTCTCGATTATTTCCCGAAGCAAAATACATAATTATTACTTATTCTGCACATTTGACTACAGCCGATTCGCACACTGTTCATTTTCACGCGTTTCTGTTTTTCCAACCCCAAAGCAATTACGATCCGAAATCCGTGTCCACGTTCCTCGCATACATATTACCCCAGAAATTCTCCCACAAACTCCACCCACGCCGAAACGCCGAGCAAAAACCCAGCAACCCGGTCGGCGTTCGTTTAAATCCATTCCCCCACGACCCTCCGCCTAATACAGTCTCGTTCGCCGCCACTTCCTGAATCTCTGTCCACCACTTTCAACCGACCGTGCACATTCTGCTGCTGCGCACCACCTCCGGAACGATCCGCGCGCGTTTTTACGATTTTCCCCGAGAAATATGACGGAGAAACTGCGGGCGAGGACGGCGCTTGGCGCCGTTTGAATTCAGCCGAGCTGCCCGGCGTAAAAAGAAATTGGCCGCTGTTTCGCGACGAGAAAGGCGGGCCCCGGGGGCCGAATCGTCCGCGAAGCATGTCGTTTCCATGCGGCATCGTCGCGGGCGAAACGCGGAAGGGAACGCGGATTACGAGGCGCATCTTGATGCGTTTCCATGGGCGGGATTCGGGATGCGCCGCCGCTTTTTGAATGCACGCGCCGCCGACGACGTTGTTGCATCGATATTTCAGTCGTGGAAAGAGGAAACAGAGAGGGACGAGCCGCGCAGGCCGCGCACGAACCGGCCGGAATGGCCCGTTAGTAAAAATATAAATATAATTGAACGACGTCGTTTAGCGCGACTTGTCTCGTGAATCAGCGAGATTGCTACGCGGCCTGGTAACCGAATACGCTGCCACGAAATGCGTAACCACCGTAGAAAAAGAGAGAGAGAGAAAGATGGTTATGATGAACGGTATTTAATGTCCACCCGCGGTTCATCCGGGGTGGAAGGAAAAAAGGAAGAAGATACATCTGTTTGGGAGGTTCTTGGCCGGCGCTTTTAGTCTCGAGTTCAGTTCTCGTTCGCTACGTTTGGAAAGGTTTGCTCGTGGTAGCCGATGCAAAGAGGGGGTGGTTTATCGCGTGGAAGAATGGAGGTGAGTTCGTTGAATGCTCGCTTGAAATTTTTGATGAAATTCGAGGGTTTAGGTGGAGAATTTGTTTTTAATCTCTCCCGAAATTATTTTGCGTTACATTGTGTGTACAAAAATGATCAAAGAGGTTGAGTGTCTTGGACGGATAGTTTGCACCTTTTTAGGAACGCGTGAACGGCCTTAAAATGACGACTGTGGGTTTCCAGAGTTGAAGGGGGTAGTTCAATTTATGTAATCTTCTGATGAGGGTGGTTCTCTGACTATCAAACAGCGGCCATCGCCTCAATACATGGTCAATGTTCTGTTTTTCATATTCGCATTGACATTTCGGGTCGATTGTAATGCCTATTCGTGCTAGTGAAAAAGCGAGATTGTAAAGGCCTACTTTACATCTATTGATCATTGTTACAATTTTTCGTTTTAGATTTTTACCCGCATATCCTGATTATTAGATGGAGGATGTTTGATATGGTGGTAGTTTGATGGGGCGCGTTTGGCAATTTTCGAGAAATGCAGTTTAAATGTTCAAACGCTTTTTGTAATTGGATAAGTGATTATCAAATTCCATCCTATCAATACCATTCAGAACTATTCAGCTTGTTAATAAAATCGAATTTTCGAAACGCTTCTATACCACTAGAACCACAATACTATTAAAAACTTGATCCCTCCTTTATTCTTACCATTTATAATTTGTGCAATTAACAATTCGTCCCGTACGCCACAATATTCGTCTCTCTTGTATGAAATACAATAAACCCCTGTCATCTATCACTTTCGAAGAATGCGTTGCAATGAATTAACAATCTCATCAAACCAACGGGAATCCCGTATCTGATACAAAGATCCCACGTTCCCCAGGGTTGCAGACGAAAATAAGAGAGACTAGAAATAACTGGAAAGCTGGGGGAGGAAAAAAGAAACTGAAGATCTTGATCCTTCCGCGTCTTCGACCTTAATTCGGGCCAACGTACATACAGACATACGGTGGAAGCAGGTTTCTCGCTGTGGGTGGTTCGATAGCGACTTCAGCAGACCTTGACTTCACGTGTCGCGCCGAAAAGAAAGTTTACGAGCCATTGCCAATCCATCAAAGGCGGCAACCCGACACGAACAGACGCCCGTTTGACGAACTGAACTATGGAGCCGGTCGACCGAGCCACATGGCACCGAGCCAGTCACCTCCTTGCGTGACTGTTTGTTCTTGATCTGGAAAATTCGTGTCGCTCATTTGTCGAACGCGTGTAACTTTTTTCCCGACGATATCGGGGGTTGATCGGGGGAAAGTTTGATCAAAGTTGTGAAACTCTATGGAAACGAAGAAGGGAGCTGTCAAAGTATACATGTACAAAAACGTATAGAAATCTATGTGAGTTTTTGATTTGCTAACAAAATATTTTAATTCATTTAGATTTTATAGCAAGGAAAGTATTTTAAACGTCGAAGTCTATGACGGTCTAAAACAAGTCTAATATATTTTTCTATAAGTATTAAAGAATTTGTGCCCTTCAGTTTCTATTGAAATGTGTGTTTCTTAAAATATGACAAAAGTCGGGGGATACACTGGCTCGTAATGGCTGGAAACAGACAGAAGATCGTAAAGCAAACGATTCCGTGTACTCGTGCGAACGATTAACACGTAACCAAAGAAAAGCATTACAAGGTGGACAAAACGGCCAGAGAGCTGCGTGATTAATTTGACCACGCAACTTCTCCGGGAATACCCCCTCAACACTGTGTTCGACGATTTTTCCCGAGTAAACATTCTTGTCGAACCATAATTTAGATGGGAACAGCTCTTTAGGCGTTCAATAATTCCAAGTCGGCAGAATTACGAACCAGGGGAATCAAAAAGTAGCATGTAAATTTGCTCGTTAGGTGTTCAATAATTTTCTACGCCATAGTATCGATGCTTAAACTGCATCAAAGTTGTATGCATACATATATGGATGCGTGTACATCCTTTCCCTACCCGTCCAATAACCCTTCCCCCTCGTTCGAAAACTACAACCTTGTAGGAGCATCAAATCCTTTCGTCTCGTGTCAGGTAACAATTAATCTTTCGCTGGCTGCGTTTATTTTTTTTTTTTTGGACACGGACCATTTACGCCACTCGCGTTATCGAAAGTATCAGAATAACATTATATGAAATGTAAATTTTGTAGAGAACAAAAATGTTGTTATAATATAATATAATGTATTTCATAATAATTTATATGCCATATAAATTCTGAGAATTTATAGTTGTAAGCATATCGGTATGGACATTTCTCTTTTACGAAATGTACAGTATTTTCGACACTCTACGCGTGTCGAAACTTTTTCTTTATCCGAAACCGATCTAATATGCGATCTACGGAATGTAAGTTTAAACCTGCAAAGGGAGCAAGGTATACAACAAGGATCTCTCAATCCGTCGCTCGATAAATCAGACTTTTTCCCAACCACCATAACACGAGAAAGAACGAGTGGTAAACAGCGGATAGTACAACTCGATTATTACACCGTCCAACGGGAACGATAAAGTATTCACTTGCAACGGTGTACATTAGCCTCGTGGCGCGGTCGAACAACGTACTGAGCTACGATGCTCAACGACCAAAGGGTTAATAAATAAAGCAAAGCGGCGGAGAGAGGTGTCCACGTTTCCCGCAGCTTCTCCATAATTCATCGACCAATAAATAAGCAAAGTGGAAACCCGCGGAACGAACCGAACGACGAGAAATATTTCAATCAGGATTATGATTAACTTATTTCGCTCGATCCTATAATCCTTCTTTCGCAGGATTCATCGGCGGCTTTCGCTGAGAATTCTGGCGAAGAGAGAACCGCGATGAACGCAAATCAAGCGACACGAGCCATTGATTCTGAGGGCTAACGGTTAATTTCTTTGGGGACAGTCGCGGTTTCGATCTGGGAGACGGCTGCGAGAATCATGCGCGACGGACGATGGAACGACGTCAAATGACTGACTTTCAACGAATTGGATTTTCCCTGAACCGATTGGCAGTGAATGAATACATTGGAATTTTCTCGAGAGAATTATTACGATATTTACATTATGACCGGGATTAATAATTTTGGATTTTTATGAAATAATATTTGCATACGTTTCCTCTTATATTATGATTCATCCTGATATCGATATACATTTTGAAAGAGTGGGAATCCTATTTTGCTGTTAGTATCCCGTTTTTAGCATTCCTACGACCAATATTGGAAATGACAAACGTATCTCTCTAAACTTAAAAAACAACGGAAATAGAAAATAACGTCAAGAAAGTACGAATTAAATTCAACGCTTACACCATACAAAAACAAAGCTATTTTAGAAAATATATAATTAGTTTCAATGCTTCACTACTGGAATTAATTGCATGGCGACAAGTTTGTATAATACCCGCAAGTGAAAAAGGAATGAAATAGATGGAATTAAAAGATCTCCTTAAGCGACATTACTTCACCAACTCAAGCTGCACAGCCGTAGGCGAATAAAGACTATGCGATCCTTTGAGAAGGACTACCATTAGGGTAATCAGCATTCTTCTTGGCCGAGCACATGCAACCAGCAAGGTGGTTGACCCTTTACGCTCCCATCGAGGAGAGTTCAACGTGACGCAGGCCACGCACAGGTCCTTTCGATTTCTTTCCACCTGCGTTTACTTCGAAAAACGTCCGCGGACTTCCCAGTCGACCAAAAGGCGAAGTATTACTTAATCATTTGCCCGAGGTCGTTGACATTTCCTGCTCAGAACCGAATGCCAGAAGTACAGATATTCCTGGAATCGATCGTTTGGGAGAAAGCGTAGTATTGATACAACGGTTACCTTGTCACATCATTCATCGTCTATTTTACGACCAAATATTACACGGCTGGGTCCGTGGAGAAAAATTTCTTGGCTGACTAATTAAATCGCATCCAGTATTCTGATTTAAAGTGCAATTTTTCCGTATCAATCAAAATTGAAGTTTTTTCATTTCATTTGCACGTGCCTCAGCATTTATTTACTTGTTTAATGAGTATTAATAATTGGTAGATATTTTTAATTTATTCGCGTGTACGGAACCAATGAGTTGCAAATTATTGCCAATACATTTTACATTAAATCACGCGACAACGCACCTATTAAATCCTAAAGAAAATAGTACCGATAAGTACTGAAATTCTACGTGGGCAATGAGTGCTCGGCACGTTCATTTTATATTATTACGCGCGTACGACTGAATTAAAGCAATCTGTTCGCCGTGTTCTTCAATGCGACGATATATGTATAAAGAAAATTGTCCTCAGCTGATTGCGTCAATTATTATAGACATTTTTCCGCTACCATATTGCTTCTGTCTATCTCGTTAAATCAACACCCTTGAGAGTGGACTCTGCGGAGAATTATTTATATACCTGGTTATTACGCCGCCCGCAGCGGTATGTAACAATATTTGCCGAGTCCATACGTTTTCGTTTTCAGCGAAATGAAATATGGTTACCACTGGTCTAGTACTTCATTCTGATTATAGCTAATGGCACGGGACCCATAAGGTCTAGGGGTGAACGAACCTTTTCGCGGTAAAAAAAACCCGTCGTTGTTGCGTTAACAAACTAATATTTGACTTAAGATCGTCTGCTAGTTTTTAGGATCCTATCCGGCCAGACGTGTTTGTAAAACTGCGAGGTGTTAACAGTCTCGGGAGGAAAGATAAAATGAAACAGTACTCGTAACCGGAATACACGTGATCATCGTCCATTATTTTTAGCACGTCGATTTTACTTTAGGGTCTACGAACTTCCATCTCATTATACGATAGACAAAACGGTATTTCAAATGTAAAGAATCCCCGAGATTTCATTTGTTAACCAGAAGCGAGATTCTTCGAATAGTAATTACCCTTTCCTTCTATTTTCGAATATTTGCGTTACATATAAATTGCAAGCAAGTTCGCTATCAAAAGCATAACCGCATAGCCATTCCGTATCTTATCCACGCTCACGTAACATCAATATTGCAATATCCTAATATAGCAGGCAGGCGATATTTCAGATGAACAGATTTGACAACTTACGCGACATTAATTATCGCCGTTGCGACTCGAACTGCTCGTGAACCGTGTGCCGGCCGTGTGCCGCGGTATACGAGAGGTCCACGGAGACTTTGATAACAGAAAACCTTATAATCTTACGATTAGTTCAGCCTTGGGCTATAATGCTTGCGATTATGCATGCTGGACGGTGAACGGGGAAGATTAAAGTACCTTTCATCGAAGGATTAATCAAACCCTTCCTTTTGTAACGTATGAAGGAATTCAGTGAACGTACAGAGTCTCCATCGTGTTGAGTTTCTTGGAAGAATTCTCAATTTATACTCCTCCATTGCAAAGTACATTCTACCCGGTGACATTCTTGACGAAAAGTGTGGAAGGCACAAACGCAACTCACGATAGAATAATTTTATTCCTATTTATAGAAGCATTGTGACGTCGGTAATAATATATAAAGAAATTATTCGGTGTAAAGCAAGATAATTATTGTAACAACTTTTGTTTAAGGAGCAGCAAAATATTCACGTGTTAACAGGGCATAACATAAGATGCAACACTTTAACAAATAATAATAAACCGTATAATATAGAATGAATTGAACGTTCTCACACTTCCATGCTTTGATATCAAGGCTCCCACAAAATAATCAGTCGTTCAATTAACCCTCGCAGAATCTTCTAAGAACAATCCAATAAGTAACTATACTTGGTCTTTAATGAAACGAAATTGCTTGAAAAAATGTTCTCCTCATTATCTACCGATTCATCGACGATAGTAAGCCTAATAAAGCTAAACACTGTAGCGTAATCGTTCTCTACACGATTTTTACACCAACGCCTAGCTGTATACTTCGATTTTGCAGCGGCAATGAACCCATAATTCTGAATTGCTTTTCTCATGCCGTTCTTTACGTTAACTAACATTACAGCCACACATGAAGCAAGAAAAGGGGAAAAATAACTTCGGTTTGACATCTCGGCCCGAAGCGATCGTTTCTTCGGAAGGCCCTGAAAGCAGGAAGAACGTCGTTAAACAGCGATGAATATAAACCTCGATCACATTTTTCGACGATTTCGACATCGTCTTTTCGCACTTCGCTACCGTGTTTCAGACGGACGGTCGATGCCCGAGCTTTTGAAGACCGCGCGTGCAGACATTGCTTCCGGCACGAATGATATAGAC
The DNA here is from genome assembly GCA_963583965.1 of Nomada ferruginata. Classification (NCBI taxonomy): domain Eukaryota; kingdom Metazoa; phylum Arthropoda; class Insecta; order Hymenoptera; family Apidae; genus Nomada; species Nomada ferruginata. Next base: position 7,545,680 of record OY757218.1, read on the forward strand.
AAATAAACGTTCATGTCGCAATTTGGCGGATAGAAAGAGAACAGGGGTGTATTGCGCGAAACCGTGGCACTGGCAAAGGCGAGTTCTTTAGACAAAAGTGAATCGAAGATATCGAATGAAATACTCTGACGCAAATTTCCGCGTACAAAGAAGTTGTATTCAAATAATCGAGTACGTGCATATTTATTTTTCGATAAAAATTTGCAGACGCCTTATTTACGTATAAACTTCTATTTTTTTAACTACCACATTGGAAACATAATTTATGAATAAAAATAGCGCAATTTATTTGCAAGATTTTCTAAACTTATTGTAATGTCGTTGATCTATCTTTCGATTCTATTCTCCGCTCGAATGGAACAGGATCTTCGTCTGCGAGGGGTTAATTGAAAAGAGAAACAAGATAGAATATATAAATTAAATACCAACGAAATTTAGCTACCACGAAATGTCTTCGTCATACTTCGCAGTAACAGGGACAATAGAAAGTCTTGATTAAGGATGAATTTTAATATTAATAATTAGCATAGTGTGTCTTCCATGACGTGCAAACCGATGACCGGCGATCGTTCTCGCAGCGGCGATACAAAAATTCGAAGCATCCTGCTGAGAGAGCGTACGCGGACAACGCATCAGCAGGTAGAAAGTGACGGTTATAGCCCCGCGTTGTTGTTGCCGAGAGTAAAACATAGTCGTTGAGTTACGTCAGCGATAATAAGCGACGGTAGTAATGGTTGTAGGCACGGGTATTTTTTTTTTTATTCTTCATCTCCGCTCTATTAATTCCGCGGTTTCATTTAATTGCTTTAATAGCGTCTATTGTAAAAAGCAAATCAGCGGAAAAACATTTCATAGATAGTGTACAGTTAACATTCCCAAGGAATCGTCTTCGAACCGCTCAAACAGGATGCCTTGTAACAGGAGAATTTATCTCCGGATATTTATCCATTCTTAACGCACCTATAATAACTTCATTCTCAGCCATTCGACCGGCGATATTTCTAACAAAAATTATTCCTCGTACCCCCATCGACAGAAACCAATAAGAGAACACAATTCTCATGTTCGCAACGTTCTACGTTCACCGCGCCCGGCGTGCACAAGCTAGATAAGACAATCCGCGCGCACAATTAAACAGAAAACTATTTACACATCCTCGCTCGTAATAAGCCTTTAATAAATTCGACCACGTGCAGCTTTAATTACACTTCTTCCTCCAATTATTCCACCGGAGTGAATCGTAAAAACAGTTCTAAAACCGCGTCCGAAATGTAACCCGTCCACTGAAAGTACCACAAGAACATTCCGTGGATATGAACGAAACCAAAGCTGGGAAGCGCAAAAAGGGCCCTCAGTCTCCCCATTGAAATCTGTTGAAATAAATCGAGATCGAACCACCGTTATCGACGGAAACCGTATCGCCTACGGTTGAATCCCGAGACCGGCCACGGATTCTCTCGCCCGTTCCAGACGGGATTCATTAACCGTGGATAACGCGCAGTGCCTTTCGCGCGAACATACTGTGCATACGTGTTCTGATATTCCCGGAGGTAATACACTTTATTATCAAGCAACAAGATTCCACCTCAATCGGGGACGCCAATTAGCGTAGGGTCTGTGTCCGATCGGCGCGCGTCTATCCGCTCGAGGAGGTCAGCAACGTCGTGAGTCGATCGTCTAGGATCATCCTCCGTAACCAACGACGTCCTTGCCCGAGGCTGCGAGTATTTATAGGCGATGATATCCCAGACTCTTTTCTCCCCGGTCGTCGTGCTCATCGGCGCGGCGTCGTCATCGACGCGACGCCACGTTCCTCTCCTCTTGCTTCGCTCTTTTGCACCTGCCCCGGTGTCGTTCAGGCGTGAATCATCGCGTAACGCTGGCCGTTCGTTGTTCGATGCGTGCGCCAAGACGAGTCACGCGACGTCGGGTCCGCCGTCGTGTCGTCCTCCTTCGTTCGCGCACCTGTATGCAGGTAATGCTGTGCAGCACGGACAAATTGCCAGGCGTACCGAACTTTAATAGATTACGGACGGGACGGGGCGCCGGGCGCGTTCATCTCGCGGGGAAAAATTGTCGAAACAGGACGGTGATTATATGGATCGGTGACTCTCGTCGTGCCACGCGGCACGCCGGTTTTCGATTATTAAAAAGCGTGCCGTTTTCTGGGAATCGGAGATTATTACTTGCTCGCCCTTGTTAGCATGCCGTGCACGAGGTATGCCGAGTCTGCTGGGCTGAATTGCGCATTTTAATTCGGTATTAAATAAATTTGCGGCATGACGCGGCGATGGTAGAGCTAGTGGTTCGTAATGGCGTGCAATAGTTTACGTGGAAATGAGGTTTTTAACTTTAAGCTTTAGACGTTCAAGGTACTCGAGTCTACGAAAATATAAAATATTGCCTGAGAAAAAGCTTCTGGCTGAATGTTGGTCAGAAAGTATTTTATACCGTGACCTATTATTGTCTTTTCAACTGGATTTAACTATAGACCATTGCTTGAAAAATGAATTATTCATTGAATTCCAAGGTTACCGGGGATAAGAATGTGTTTCCGAAGAGGTTCAATCAAAGTTTTAGCCTAAGCGATGGAGATGGTGCAGTGTGTATTTCATTGTTCGATTCTTGATATTATGTAAGGAGAGACTGGTTTAATAAAGTCAATGACGTACACTTACAATTGCTTGCTAGTTATTGAAAGTGTACATGATGCAATGGACATAATCAAGATTACAGCAATTTCTCAAATCTTTCGTTCTACTGAAAATAAAAAAGTTTTCCTTGCTACGAAATATTCATCTACTATCATTCAAAATTAAATACAAGGAACCTTACAATCACAGATAACAACTGCACGGAAAATTCTCGATTAGCAATCTACATAAATATAATGCAACGCAATATATTGTATACAGTACTCTATTATCCCTCAAATAATTTACAACGAAGCCACACTTGCAGCACTCGTAGGATATGTTAAAGAAAATAATGTTATCATCGTATTTGAACGCAGTAATATCTATTGTGCCCAACGTTAATTGGGCGTGGAATAATTGAGTTACATTAGGCATACCGAGCGCATCTTCATTACCCGGATAACACGAATGTTTTACTTCGGCATTAAACGCAGGCACGTGCAACGTTGCGATACAATCGTATCCGTTGCATCGTTTGTCGGTGTTTCAGTGATTATTTGCAATCGGTGATATCATTGCTCAAATATTAGGATCTTCGTGCGCGAACCGAGAATATTATATCCCGCTTCTTGAAAGGATCGCCTGGCTGAGACTGTAGGAAATTCTTGCACGTTGAACAATACAGGAAGGGGTTCTTGTTTCGCTTTTTGTTCACCAACCGCGTACAAATTCCCCTAATGAAAGTTCCAGTGAATTCATTTGTGCTTCGAAGCTGCTCTTAGTGTATCCTTGCTCGGGCGTAAAAAGTGTCTGTGATGGATATTGCGTATAAAATATACAGAAATACTGTCGATTATTATCAGCAAGATTAAATGAATGCATGAAATGAAATTCGATGGCAAACTTCGAAGAAATCAAAAGTGAAATTGATATTATGGAAATAGTAGTGAATCTGAAGGGTTCGAATTTGCTAGTGGTTGTACGAATTTTAATTCGTACCACGCGCATGACGAAAATTGTTGAGTAAAAAGAAAAGTTGCAGAAACTTGTAATACCGTCAGATTTTAATATTGCAATTTTTTTCCTGAAGTAAAAGAGTTACACATTTGCGCTTCATCAATTTCTGCTTTGTTAACGTCAACAAGCGAGATGACTCCACGAATATTTCTCTGCTACCTTCTCGAAGCAAGTCCTTCATTTTTCCGCGACCTTCACCCGCAAAATCCGAGGCTTGCACACCGCAGAATGGAAGAGGGACAAAAGCGGCAACTCAATAACACGCTATTACCTCTAACAAGGACTATAAATTTCCATACAATTCCCAGCAACATGCGCTCTCACAATTCGCTCCGTTTTGTGCGTGTTATCCACGTGACACGCTCACTTTCGCCAGTCTACCAGCATCGGCAAAACAATCCTCTCAACTTTTAACGCGGTACGATCGAGACTGCTCGTGTCATCTTGATAACAATCTGGATGAAATTAGCGAAGAATTACACCCTTCTCTACCAAAGGAAGATGAAGCTCGAAGGAGATCGGTATTTACAAGCGTACGAATGAATCGATAAGAATGATTATATCGATCGCGAAGATGTGACACGAGTACGATCGCGTGACGTCGATGTTTGCTACGCGTTCACGGCGAATCCTCTGGCGTGGAAACGCTCTAATAATGTTAGCGTCGAGCCTTGACATTGCCTCCACGGCAAACAATGTCCTCGCCTGTCTTTTCCCTCGACCCGCCGCCTTCAGGGGGAAACAAAGCGTGCGGGACGGCATCCGGTCCCAGTGTGCTCCTGTGTCGTTCAACTCGTGGATTATCTCACAGGAAAACGACCCGGCCATCGTGTAACCATCGCCATGTCGACTGCTCGCGATTAATTGGCCAGACTGCTCTCTTAAGTAGCTAGAGAATTGGAGCACCAAGACGTGTTGAAGAAATAGTTAGCTTTTTAATTTTATGCGAGAAATTAATGACAATTTAATTATTGCATGCATGCAGATGAGAATAATTATTTTTTCGCGTGGTTCATTTGTGAGATGCTTTATATACTGGGTATTAAGGGCCAGATGTCAATTGAGTTGACTTTTGCGTTACCACTTCCGTCAGTTTCCTTCCACGGATGAAACGATGGATGACAGAAAAAGTAGTCTGATGAATTCCATTTATTTAATCCACAAGAGGAGGTCGCATTGTTGTCGCAAATTAAATTACGAAAACTACGATAGTAATTGTCGGTAACTCAGAAATATAAAGTCCGGTCCGCGTCTGGCCAGCGCGAGCCAATTCTACTTTAAAGTGTGTCACTGATCGGGCGCGACTCATACGTAAATGTACTACTGCATATCTACGCGTGAAAGACATAAAAGAACTAACAGTAGAATTACGGTGAGAAACGTTACGGCCGACAAGCACACTGAATGTATCCACATTTCTTTTCCACAACAAGTGAAAGGCGACAAATGAATATACAAATGAATGGAAGAAGAAGGACTCTGCCCCAACTCCCATTCCTTTAGCAGTCATAAATCCAACGAGCCGAGGGACAGGTTTTCCACGGATACCGTACAATTTTACTGTCGCGTCGCGTTAATCGCGGCTCGAAATAAACTCCGCGTCGCCGTAGATAGAAGCAGTGCTCGAAAACCTGATTGCGGCAGAAAAATCGCGTCGCGGCTGCAACAATTACGTCACCCCGCTTGCATAGCATTTTAATAAACGTCCGCTGGAATTACCATCCTCCGGCCGTCCTATAAACTTCCCCGAAACCCACCCCGTTATCCCTGTTCGATCTTAAACGTTTCCAGCTAATTGTATCCGACTGGCCGCGCTACCTGCGGCCGAAACTTGCCGCGACGAAAACAGACCAACGCGACTCGCTCCACTCGGACGAGAAGGGAACACGTTTGTGGGGGATGGGGGTGTGCTGACGTCATTCACTGCGCGCGTAGTTCTTCGAAAACGGAAATATTGAGAGTGACATCACCAACCGGTCGAGTCTTGAACTCGAGTCCCATCGAGATTCGTCGACGATGTCGTGGCCTGTCGACTTGACTGTGAACTCAGCCTCTTCCTCCTCCTTTTACTTCTTCTTCGTCTTCTTTGTCTTCTTCTTATCCTTCTTCTTCCTCGTCCCTCGAACACCATTGGTATAGCCTCTGGCTGGATGACTAAACGTAAGAAGGATCCTCTTCTCGGTCGAGAGCGGTCAGGGTCGATGAAGCTCGCATATCTCGGTGAATCGACGCCGGTGCGTCCATCCGGATCGTGGATCGGCTGATATAATGCAACTGTATGATTGTTACAACTGTGTTTGCTGGCGCTGACGATGGATGCTGTTTGCGGCGAGTATCGATGTTTTCTGCGGAAGGTGTTTCAGGTTGTTATGATGTTTCTGCCTGTTTATTGTTTTGCCAAGTGTAATACAGCATCGATGGTTGCGAGAGTCGAGCGATGAAGTAGTTGGCATCGTAGGCACGGTATGGATGACGAAAGATGGATTGTTTTATATATCTTTATTTTTATGGTTCACGTTAATTGTGGGAAGTGTGTTAGAAGTAATGATCGATGGGATCGTAAAACCTTCGTGCGGTTAAATGTTACTAACATTGAGCTCTGTGTCCAACGCGTTCCCTTCGTTTTTATGGTAGCTACGCGATGCTCGATCCTTGAAACAATTTTTTTTTCTTTTGCAGAGTAGCAAAGGGAAAGTCGGAGGAAATTGATATTGTATTTCTAAACGAACGAATCGAGGGAATTGCTGATAGTAGCACTGATAGTAATAATATACTACACATTTGATGAATCATTTGTCGCTTAAAAATTGCAAAATTCAGTCGTCAAGATCGTGAATAATCGCCAACATAATCGTGAGACTTGGCTAACTTGTTAGATGAAACGTTCAAGTAACAAAGACTGTGCAAGATGCATCTGGAATTCTACGAATAATAAATCCTCTTCGCGAATAATTAAGCGTTACATAAAGACCTAAATACCAGTAGCTACATTTTCAGCAAGGATAAACCTCAATTGTAAAAGAAACAAAGTAGAAAAGGATTATTTTTAATTTACTAGAGCGTCGTCAATACGTTCAATGACATCAACAGAATTAAAATACTAAAGATAAATTAAAAGCAGGCGATTTCTAATATTACAAACAACGCCCTTGAGGTTTACAGCATAACAACCACTACGACCAAATAGTTTTGGCGAAGTGAAAAATTCCATTCGTTAAACACAAAAATTCCGATGTTCCGACCAATCGCCTCATAACCATAGATATGTTGTCAATAAGACGTCGCATTTTCTTTCACGCCCTCAGGCCATGTTTCCTCGAGCAGCATTCATTTCGCGAATAAAACAACAAACGCCACTGACAGATCGTCCGTTGCGAATTGATTGAAATTACATCCTTCGTCAATTCTTTACGCGGTCTCTCGCGATTCAAGCAATAATTGACTCGCCACAGTAGTGGCCACTGTAATTGTCGATCGCTTAATAGGCAGCCTGTTCAAGGAAAACAGTCTCGCTTTCCATGTCTGTGCATCGCTATCGCGGACACAGAATTGTTGCTCGCCGTGATATAATTAAATCACGGCGCTCGACGTGCTCCGTGAATATTGTAGAAATCGCTGAACGGCATATTGGATGACTGCTACTGCGGTTAAAGGTTATTAAAGAACGTGAACACTTACGGTAGGATCTTGCGTAATTGAAAGTTCACATGAAATTCTATACAGGCGCATTTGAATAGAAAAATGCTCTATTATTAGATCTAGAGAAAACGTTTAATGAAAGATCTAGACGCAAAAATGAATTTCCAAATGAGTCGCCCTAAGCACTCGTTGCTTTGCCTGAAATCAGATAACAAATACTTGTGCATTCCAATTAATTGAACAATCTTTTGGAAGGATTGAATAAAAGTTTGCAAAACTTCAACCTTCTCCAACAATGTTACCGCGCATAATTCAATAAGGGTTCCTTTCATCCGACCTGTCAAGTCGCCGGATTTCACCCACGACCTTTCACGATCTTGCTTTGTCCCCGGCGACGTTCCCTTCGGCACACAGCTGATCCCCTTTTCCCCTGGATCATGCCCGTTCATCATTTTTTTCCCCGCTCGCCCACCCGGCATATTGATGAGAAATTTCAGGCTGCGTGCGCGCGCGCGCGAGATCCTGGAGATGAAAGGCGCTGTAAAAAATGCAATAAACTGTAAGCTAATTTCCAGGATCAAAGGGGCCCCGCAAAGATACGCCCCTCCACCCTCCAGCGTTCGCCCTTCCAGGATTCCTTCTTTTTTTCCTTCTTTTTCTGCTGAATTCGTACGAAGCACAGACGACGCTCTAAGTGCTGCAAAAACTGCTGCTCGTTCCTCTCGTTAGACCGTCCATTTTCCCTGCGCTTAAAGCTCTGCTTTTATCTTGACACTCTGTCGGTTTATGCAACGCGACAGAACGCTTCTGCGAATCCTCCAAACGACTACTCATTTCGCGGAGAAGGATCGACGTTTGCGTCCCAATTATTGAGGCTGATAGCGATTCGTCTGGCTGTTCGGCATTGCTTCTGCATTAGTGTTAAGCAGCTGTAAGTGGGTATGAATGAGAAAATTACTAATCGCATGGCGACGACGCAAATTAGACTTTTCTTCGGTTGAATGGAAGATCTCGATACTACTCAAACAAATCAATTAGAACGGAAGATTTTGTCGAGTCGCGGAGCAAAGTCCCGCCACTTTCAACGAACCAACGAGTTTTTCCAAAAGCTGGTGTGAACCAAATGACGTAACTCCTTCCCAATGGAGCACGTTTACGAAGGCGAAGGAAGCGGTACGCAATCTTCACCGTTAGCTGGCACACGAAGCGATATCGAATTCTCAAGGGGCCGCTGTTTGATAATTACCCAATTACACTGACATGTTCACGGAATTTGGCTTCCTCCCGCGACTCTTCTCACGGGCAGAAAAGAAGCGAGGAAGAGAATAAGAGGAGCAACGAGTTCGCTTTGTACGTGTCCACGAGGGCGAGTATTTCGAAAGAATTATTAGAAGCCGTCAGCGTGACTCGTGATGTGAACGAACGGGCGAAGATCCGTCAGCGGAGGGCGAACGAATTAAATCTGATGAAATGGCTCGAGGCGCGATTGCGTGGGCCGTGAAATTAATTTACGATTAATTGTTTACAGGAAGACCCTAGCCTGCGGGCAGAATACTTGTCCGTGGCTTTGGGCTTTTGGGGCTAATTGCAAGCTGAATTAGATCAGAAATTATGCGTGCGTCTAGTTCGGTAGCTGGTACCCGAGAACAGGTACACGCGGGCACTATGCGAGGGTCCTGAATGTTATTTGGCGACGCAAGGAATAATTGCAGACTATATTTGCATTTTAGTAGTACGTATTGTGAAATTAAAGATGGTGACAATTTTGGATAATGTTAATTCGTATGCGTGGATGAATTATTTAAAGGATCGTTATAATTTATATTAACATCACGCAGACGAAGATTGTCAGTTTGAAAAAGATTTTAATTACTGATCTAAATTTTTGTATTGCCTATAAATAATCTGTGAAAGTTCTAATCGATGGGAAGCAAGTTTCTGAATACTTTTGTTTAATCTTCGAAGCTGATTTTCTCCGTCATAAACTTTGCTCCGCTGTGCGTTAAAATTGTATGCTAATTTTATTCTAACAAGAAGCGCAGAAGTTCGTTCGATAACGAATTCATTATACTCATTAATTTTTACTCGTTCTTGAGGGAAAGAACTTTTTTTTTATCATAACCATTAAGGATTCCTATTGAAAATTTGTTGCATTAAGAATTTTGCATTTATAAATTGAAATTGGAAATTCTTCATTTTTCCATGGAATTAATTTCGCTTCAATAACGCTTTGAAATGATTGTTATCAATGGGACCAAATAGTATGGAATTACGGATACGTCACTATTTTGCCAATTCCATGGAAGTGGCGGACAAGTGGTCCTCTGTCGAATAGTTTCCAGAAATCATATATGTCTGCCGAAAATTCCAACGAACAGTCGTATCTGAAGAATCGTATAATGGGAATTAGAACCACGTGTTTGTTAATGGTGCATATCTGAGCATCCTAATGGGGCATTTGTTCCAAAGGATCCCCCTTGCTGCAACTCCGATTTCTTCCCTCGCATGCAATAGTTTTTATTAACGAAACGTTCATCGCCTCGGATATTAATTACAACTTTGTATAATAAACCGACGTCATAAACCGACATAAAGCGTGAAAACACTTTTACCTCGATATTTAAAGTTTATAAAAAAGAAACCTATCTAACAAATTATTTCCTCGACCCAGTGAAATTGAAGATTGCCTTTTCCACAACCAAAACGAACAGCAATAATATATTTCAGATAAAAATTCATTCGTCATTACTTTTTATTGCACACTATAAATACATAAATACAACCAGTCCAGGGAAATAGAAACAAAATTGATACATTACATTTAATCATCCCTGCTCAACAGAGAATACTGTGATCGTAATCCCGATTCAGGCAATACCACGGAAATAAAGACACTCCCGTGAACGTCGAATTGCTCTATTCGTATCACGTCGCGAGCAACCCCCATGAAGTACTCCATCGCGTCCCCATCAATCTCCAATACTCGTACGTTTCAACGACCAGTACTCCGGTGGGCGTTTCTTTTCCCTCAGGAGTGGAATCAATTAAGCAAGCCGGCGATGAAATTTCCACGATAATGATAACAATTTCGTCCAACCCTCGTTCAGCCTGTTATCCAGCCACGAACGAAGAAGAATCGGATTACACCTGGTAACCAGATTAATCCGTCCCCCGTGAAACGAAGGGACACGGGGAGATGAAAGTATCGTTTCCATGCGTGGCTCTGCACTCTGAAACGGGAGCGGGGAAAAAATTTGTTATCCGCGTCGGGAAAATGGACAAATTAATTCGATTAGAAAGCACGATGTGTAAGCGATGCCAGCAGGCGAAGCTTTAGCAAAAGCGCGATGTTCGATGAATACACGAAAACGTCTCTGGGGATCTTAACGGATAACGAATTACCCATGACAGAAGGAGATTAGAATAATTTCAGAACTGGTTTCGTTAATCCTGAGAATGTTCAAATGATATTGTCATCGAACTAATCTTTGCGACGCGCAAAAGGCATGGCGGATAGGAAGAATTAATTAATTATGTCCTGGACAACGATTATTACGCGGTCAATGCTGTAACTGCTGAATTATCTGAGAGTGTAGTGAAAGAAAACGAACCGTGGCTCGTTCGTTTCACGGAACAATAATGTTCATACTTTATACGCTACTTCGAGATATCAATGGAACGCCACTTTTCTCACGCGGCACGGCAGGAATTTCTCCATAGGATAAAGCGGACATTCCGGCTGGACGATGGGGGAAACAGCGAAAAAATAAAATAAAGGAAGATAATAACGGTGAAACTCGGTTTTACGGGAATTATCTTATCTTTCAGTTTTACGTGACCGTATCGCTATGTCCGTTCCGCGAAGGGCTTCGAAGTCCCATTTAAAAGCATCCGCGTACGTATAATGTCCGTGGCCCCGTAATTAGGAATTCTGTTCCAAATAATCGGCGCGTTTTGATAGCAGGGGCCGATAACACTCGAGAGATCACGCCCACACGCGACCTTGCATAACCATCGCGTTCATTCGAATCGGGATGATAGCTGCTGTAAGCCGTTTCTTTGAAAATGTTCGAGCGGCTCGCGATAAGTATCCGTTCAATCTGAAATGCTCCGCGGCGAAACTTATTACGGTCTTTAACTATGGGATAAAAATAATTTACCCTTCCTCTTCTTTCTTTTTTCAACCGCACAGGATATTGAGTAATAAATTGACCTCGACATTGATGGCACAATTCATTCCGCGGAACAGTACTCTTTCTTGTTATTTCTAACATGCATGTCTCTCTTTTTTGTAAAATCACTCTCGAGCTCGCGTTCTTTGACTACATTAATTTCATGAATATTTTTCTTCGAATTATCAATCGTTCCGAAAGTAACAGCGACTAATTGCTAGGTGTTGCTCGTTACGCGAAATGTCGATAATAATAAACTAACCGTGATCTCGAATGCATGACGTTAAGTACTAGATAAGTAAAACTCCCTCTTTTCAAAGCTCATATTTTCTAAACGGAGCGCAGTATCCCGAGCATCCACTGGCTGTCTGTGAAATTTACTGCAACGAGCCGTCACAAAGATAACAGGTTTCCTACCGTAAGACAGTTTGCCGTTTTTTCTCCGATTTCGTTGTCGTTGAATAACATCGATAATAGTAAACACTGCCTCGGTTTACCACTGCGCATATCGCGGCGAATGTATTCGCTAAAGCATTGGTCCCAATCGCGACAAATAATCGAGTAACTGGTTTCCATCTGGCGAGATCTCGCGATCGTTGTCTCTTCTCTTAGTCTTTATAGTAGAATCCTATTGGCAATGCTATGGATCTCCTTTCTTGCTTGAACAAAAATATAAATCTTCTTCCTTGACACTAGAACCACCGATAGATGTTGGTACTACATATTTAAATAGCATACGTTAGGCAGATTATGAACCCGAAAGTCGTTGAATGGACATTAAGTAGAGATATATAATTGTCATTCTGTCTTATTTAAAACTCATTATAAAGTGCTGCAACGATACCTATATATTAATCATTTTAAGGCAAGAAATCTGAAACAAGTCATCTTCACTTGCTTGGTAGTTCTAGTGTTAATTGTTCTATTACAAGGCACCCAACATAAATGTCATATTTCTGTTATAAACCTCGTCCCCGTTTATTTTCCATCTACTGCAATTAACAATAAATTTTAATGAATGTCACGTGAAACTGTTATAAAAATATATACATAAAAAAGATACGCATGGTAAATCCTTTTCCATAATCTCTGCAACGCTTTAAACTAAGCTACCGCACAAGTTTACGGCCCAACGCGAAGGGGTTAATTCCGCGCAAGAAACGGCCAACAACAAACTATCACCGCAGCCACCGAAACAACCAACACCAATTGATTTCACCGAGCAGACCGCAAACCCAGCGCACCCCATTTCCAAATCCCGCAAACTTCCCCAAACCGTACCTGCCCACGAAACATCTCCCCATCTCGATCCCCAGTTCAACGAATCGAACCCTTTCCTGTCCCAGCAGACCGCCATAGAAATCCCGCAGGGACCCCCTGAAATTCCACTATCCGATCGATGCGTGCAGGCCAGTTTCCACGGTCGAACCTCGCGCCTCGATAACCCCAGCGACCACACCCACGTGTCCGTCTGCGTCGACCAATTATCGTCCCCTCGGCTTAGCCGGAGGCTGACCTTGACCGTGAGAGCGGCGTGTACGAGGCTAGGAGCGTACGGTACGGCACAGAGCGTAACCGGAAGTGCGGGTGACACGCTGCACTGGAATGGAGCGGGCAGGTAACGTGTGCCGCGCGCCAGGTAACCTTGCTTGCCCGTTCGCTCGGCAATCTTGCGTGGAATCTGGCGAACGGTCCGTTCGAAAACGATGTACCAGTTAGATAGGGGGCCACCGGTCTAGCGGTTTCTTTTTTCGAAGCATTACGGGCTAGGTAAAGCGCGTGCCAGCGTGGCCCCGTGACAGCACGGCGCTGTCAGGTGAACCCGCGCCTCTACGTCATCGTGATGTCGTCCTTGTATGCATGAACGTACGCGCGTACGAATGTATTTACGTACTGTGCATTGGCCGCCAACGTTTCCACGGAACTGGGTAAATGGATCTGGATCATTGGGGCGGGTGATCGCCGTATAGAAGATAGTCACGTACGCGAATGTTTTATGGATTAAATGTATTGTCCAGTTGTGGCGACCCGATGAATTGTGGGGGAGTTTGGTCTTAAATTGAAACGAAACCGAACGCTCGACAGAAGAAGAGTTTAACCCGGTTCGTGCGGGAAATAATGTCAGCTGCGTTTAGTATTTTCATTTTATTCGCCCTGCTAATATTATCCGGTATATCTGTGCGTCTCTTCGAAAGGTGATTTTGTTAAGATGCACAGTAATTGAATAAACGTGGCCATGGCTTTACAAACGACCGCCAACGTCCGACACAAATCAGGTGTAATCACGTGTCTGTCAAACATTTCGCGCGGGTGCATCCAACTGGGCAATTCACAGTCGTCGAACCAATCGTGTCTGTACACTCGTGCGAAAGCATCAATTTCCTATCTAATCAATATATTATGTTTTATAGGTAAATAAATTACACGCGCATTGTATCGCTGGAGGCGGCAATTTCCTCGGCTAATCTGCACCCTAAATTTACGACCCGACAGGCTCCACACGCGTGGCTCGAGACCGGCGAAAAAATTCAGCCTCATTTTTTTCCTCCGCGATCTCTCGCAGTTCCTCGGAAAGCAGGAAAATTAACGACCCCGGTGACAAATTTCCCAGCCGTAAGTTAATGTTACTGGCGTTTTAATGCTCGCGCGGGGCTCAACAGCGGGACGTTTGATTTGCATATAGCGCGGAACAACCGTTGCCTCCCTAAATGGCGGAAGGCGTGAAGGAAGATTCGGTTTAAATTGATAACGGTTTGATACGATTTAAAAGCCCTTTGATTGACGCCAATCGTTAGAGTCGATCGAGGTTAAAGCGCGGAGAGCTATTTTACGAAAGCTTCCTTCATTCGCGTTGCCGATCGCCCGAACGCGTTTATCGGTAATGGCGTACAATTAATGCCCGCGTTGGATGGAAATTAAGAGGACGATTCCGGATAGACGCGCCGCGGTCGATTCTTGCTTCTCCAACGGAGGCTAAGTGTGTTATTAGAAGCAGTTATTGGCAAACGTACGATAATTGCAAGGCTGTGCTCGCGTGACGACGACGATGATTCCTCGATGAAAATCTTTCTGGTCTCTCGGCACTATTCTCTGTACGTATTTCCACCTGAGGTACTTAACATTTCCTTTCTACATAACAGAGGAATTGTTTTCGCTGCCAATGTTATATAATAGTAGGAAAGTACAAGTAGGTGTCTGGCACCTTCAGCGACACCTAAATGATATTTGTGACGCAATCTTATGCGTCCAGTTATGTATAATTTGTGTAGCAAGGAACCAAATAAACAAGCTTGCAATATTAATAAAGTAAAGGCAGTATCTGAACAAACGCATCCGCCTGATTCGAACCTCGCGGAAATAAAATAGAAGAAAATAATTTTCCAGCGATATTACTGCAATCACGATTCACTTTCGAGGCGATATCAAGGGGTGGCAAAAATTTATCGATACCTAACCGATTACCCGTCGCTGAAAAATCATCTAGATTTTCAATATCGAGGTAACTAGCTGCACGGAAGCGATTTGAAACGGTGCGCCCCACACTGGGCGATCCTATTGTATCGTTGGACATCGGGGCAAAGAAAAATTCGAATTTGAAAATTTAACTTTGTAGGCAAGAAACTATGAGCCTTTTACAATTATGTACAGCAATTTTTTTCCATTTTTTCTCACTAGATCATCCAGGGTAGCCAATAATAAATACCAATGTAAAATATATTTTTTTCTTTATTTGTTGTCTAGTACGTCTATTTGACGACTTTACTTAAAACTTTTGTGCAGTACAAAAACAACTTTAAATTGAGAATGGAGCTTTGTTTCACTTCATAATAAATATCATATAAACATTACTTAATTACGCAAATTGGCTAGAATTGGGCGGAAGAAACTCTTCACCATTATATTCTAGAAACTATATAGATTATAGTTATCCAAGCACTTTTTGCTTTTAGCTGCTTTTTCGTCAGATATTTAATGTAATTCTCATTGTTGTACTAACTAGAGACGCGAATCTAATCAAGCAAGGCGTGTTTGTCATATTTTAAGTAGGATGACTGGACATTCGTGCACATATAACTAGTAAATAAATAAAATATTGTTGTACATAATTGTGAAAGGCTCCTAATTTCTTGCCTATAAAAGTAAATTTTCAAATTCGAATTTTCTTTTTTTGCCCAATGTCCAACAACACAATAGGGTCGCCCCACTGTGCGCCCGTGCGAACAACTAGAGAACAAAATCATATCCACAATCCCCTCGCGTACAGTTAATTCTCTTGACCCTCGACCGCCATGAAAATCAAGGATTCGACCTCCTCCAACGCCCAACAGGATCCCCATCACATTTCCGCCGCGACCTCTCCCGTATATCTTGCTTAAAGCAATAACCCCCTCTGCCTCATTCCGCGAGATATGAATTTTTCACCGGTGGATCGGGAAATTTCCAAGCGAATCGAATTGAAACGTCGCGTCGCGGCGCCTGGCGTTCCATCGGCTCTCTCTCTCTCTGTGCGGCGCTGTTCGTCGAAACCGTTATCCTGCATCCCGGTTACGCTGCATCCGGTCGGCACGTGGGTCAAACCGGAGATTAATCAGGTCTCTTTGTCTTGGTGTACAGCCGGCCGTGGAGATAACATCGCCGATAGGACGATGGGAAAAGCACACGGACTTGGCTCGCGCGCATCGACCGATTTTATCCCTGTCTCGTGACGGTAGTTCACCTAGAAGAGAGTCTTGTAGTCGATCCATTTACCGCGATAATATACAAGTCGGCCGTGTGTGCACGCGGATTAACGAGGCATACACGACGACGTAACGAAGACGGTCGACTGGATTGTAAATTCTCGAAGATCGAAGACGAAGACGATCGAAGGGCAGCGACGACTGTCACTTCGTGATCCTCTCGTGGATCGAAGTGACGGGAATGTGACTTGCTTTGGGAGATTTTATTTAACAGCGCTGCGGAACTGTTTGGCTGACGCGTGAAGAGCTAATGTAAGATAATCGAATGAGAGGAGTCTCTCATTCTCGATTAGGTATTACAATGATTTTGTAGGCGTGTATATGTTAAAAGGTGTTCTGTTTATTGAAACAGATTTATTATTTCCTTGGCAAAAGCGTCGGTCGCAAGGACGCCTACGTCACCATGGCCCTTTTTAACCATTTTGGGGTTCGCCCCAAAGGAAAGCCACGCTAGGCAAAGACCCGCCTCGGTCGTTCCTGTACCTCGAATATATTCTAACACTAAATCTACAGGTAACTAAAAAATGGATAAAAATCACGGGCCTTGGCATTTCATGCTAGACAGATATTTGATGTCAGAATAATAATTGTACGTCGAAAATATCAGAATATTGCCAGGCTGAAACATGTCGAAAGAAAGTGTATTAGTGTCAAATATCGTCGATGAACGTGCCGCTTCCTCGTCATCAGTGAGGCGCATTCGCGAAATCAACAGAAACAAGAAAGAAATTACAGTCATTTCAGTTGCATCTCAAGTGAAGCAATTGTTAGCAACGTATCCTTTCTGAAATCCATCGAATAGCTTTTACAAATAAAAAACAGAAGTGAATAATTCGATTTGAAGTTGTCGATTGAGGGTTGAGAGCACCGTAAGTTTCCCTTTCGTATCGTTGTCTGGGAGTCGGAATCGATGCAGTCGCTTCGGAAAATCCGGCCTCGCGTTCCACGAAATTTTCGCCGACGCGGTCGGGCCTCATTGAGAATTCGACCCGCGTGTCGGAATATAGGGATTCCTGGTCTGTCCAAAACGAGAATTCCGTGAATTACGTCTAGAATCAGAGCTACTCAGTGGGCTGCTCTTAGAATACCAATGACGGGTACGTTCCTTCGTTCTGCGACAAACTGGAGCTCTAGTGCGCCGATAAAAGGGGTTTTCCTTGGGACCGTGGCCCCTCTGTCGAACCGTAACCCCGCTCTTGAGACGCGACAATTCGCAGAGTGAAACTCGGGGAGAAATATTTCCAGGATAGACGTAGTGAAAATGGGAGAAGTCATCGTAATATTTCAACTTTTTTTATAATGCCAGAAACACCGAAGAGAATCCATATGATTCGGCAATAGTGTATCTATTTTTAGGTAATATTGCTATGAAATTGTTAGACACTCAACAATTTGCCAATCTCAGGTGACGATTATCATGAATAATCTGTCAGCTTTAATTTTGATGATTTCTCGTTGCCAGAAAGTGCGTGTTATCGCTGCGTTGCATTTGTCTGCAAAAGTAGAAATCGAAGATTATTCATTTATCTTAAATATTGATAACTTGCCATTGTACTTAAATTTAAATTAATATAATCATATATTTTTTAGACGTGCCACTACCTTTTATTAGTGCATACTGTCTATGTAGAATAAAAGTCAAATAGTAATATTCATTTCGATACAATTATAATCCTGCTCGGTTGACTAACTGTGTTCAAAACTCTAAATCCGATTTACAGTAACGTATACGTACGAGAAAGAAATCACTGATGTTATAGGTACAACATTCTCCGTTTTCTGTTACGTTCACAATGAAACATATGTATGCGGGAACGACAGGTTGTATGGCAAGCATTCTAACAGTAAAGTCTTTCAACAATTAAGTCAATTTCCCCTTCGTTGATTAACACGTGTACAACAACGAAACACATATTGCTTGCACAAAACTGAAACGCATACATTCTGGAGCGACCCCATCTGTCTCAGGCATCGAGAGCCAAGTTGCAGCTAAACTGACAAGATATGTGTAACAGCGCACCGACGATCCCTTTGCGTTTCTTCGCAAGGAAACGTTTCTCATGGACAATTCTACTTACTTCAACCGCGAGCGCGCACGATCCCGTCGTTAATTAAGATTCAGAGAATGAACAGTTTCTCGATCGGTAGCCGGCGCATAAATTTAATTACGATAAGGCAGCGGCGCGCACGATGTTTATCGGACTAAATAAATCCCCGTTAACTGGATTTATTAATCAGCCACGCACATACAACGGCGCGACCGTTAGCCGAGCGCCGTTTCTCGTATCTGCGTTGTTCCGCGCAACGTGCCGGCGAAATCGCCGCGAATAATTGTTGCTTCTGTCAATATTTATGTTGGCCGTCGCGCGACATTAAAATAATTGCGCCGCTCATTAACGGCAATCGTGTTTCGCCGCGATGCATCTCGAAGTCACGAGGAGGATCCACGCGGGTACGATCCTCGTTGCTCCGTTGATCTGTCGCGACGATTTCAAGGAAAGTTTCCATCGCCTGGAGAGGGTTGCAGTCCCTTGTCCACCGTGTCGTCGAATCTGAAGGTGTTTGCCCGTCGCAAGAAATGATCGATCTTTGCGTTATCAATTCAATCGAGCCCAAATGTACAGCCAGAATAATAACAGTCGTTCGACATTTTCGACCGAAATGTGGCCGGAAAGTATCGCACGAATTCAACAATCGATTCCCTGGTCCGAAACCTCGCTCATCCGTCCGTCGTATCGACCCACCCAAAAACCCAAAGAACAGTGTTCCATTGTTGGCGATCCTCCACTTCTCGGTCTCGATATCTTCCGGTGGACGGTCAACAACTGTGTACGTGTAACTCCTATCAGAACGCGATTGTCCATGGCAAATTGAGCTGATGTTCCAGGAATTCCGAGAGATGCATCCAGACCTGAAAGGAACAAGAGAAGAAGCGGCGCGGCGTCCAGAATTTTTCTTTTTCCTCGTCTCTCTCCCTCGCTCTCCCCGTCTTTCTCAGCGTGTTTCGCAGCCATGAAAGAAGACGTACGAGGCGATGGCGATCCTGTTTAATTGTGAGGGTTCGTCGCGCGACAGATGCCAACGAACAGGCGCCTCGTTCGTTTTCTGGGAAGGAGGGGGCTCAATTCCGCCGTGGCCACCAGCGACCGGGGCCCGCTCGCCTCGACGTACGAGAAGTCACGGGCAAAAGGAACTTCGATATTTATAGTGCCGTGAGCCGGGAGACCCGCAAAAACTGCCGGCGATTCGCAGTCCTGAAATAACAGGTTAGCTCTGGGCTGAAGAGCCAAGGGGAGGGCCTGGCGCGCAAGAACCCCGTACGAAGAGGACGAGGGCGAGGTTGGCGGACGAGAGAGGAGCGCGTGGAAAATGAAGGGGATAGAAAGGAAAGGTAAGGACGGGCGGGGTAGATGAGGAACACAGAAGAAGACCAAGAGAAAGGCGAGGAATGTGGAAGACGACGCAGAGAAAGATGAACAAGACCACGACGACCAGGTGGACGAGGACGATGGAGTAGAGGGACCGGAGAGAAAAGATGAGCAGAGAAGAGGGTGCGTGGAGGAGAGAGGGAGAGTGGTTAGGCCTGTACAGGCAACCGAGCTTCTATTTATACCGCGTCACTGTGGATCAAAGATCCTGCGAGAACCTATGGGGCCCAGCTATAAGAGACCACTTCTTCTTCTTCTCCCTCTTCTTCGAGCCCTCCTCGAGCCCTCATCGAGCCTTCCTCGAGTCTCCTTCTGCTTTCTGAAGGCACGGCGGTTTTCTTCGACGAAACAGTGGTCCTCTCGAAAATTGTTAAATGAGCCCCTGGTATTCGACGTACGTACATGCGTCCCCTGTGTCGGTTTTCTTTGCTGTCTTCTTCCTGGCCCCGCGTCGACGATACTCAAGACGACCTTTCAGGGGAATTCTTGTTATCGCAACTCTTCCTGATAGCCTGCCCCCCCCCCCCCGCCTTGTTACTTTATTTTCTTCGAAAGCCGATGTCCCCGCGTTTTTGTTCGCAAGTCGGCCAGCTGTTCCGTGACAAGGACAAATTACCAAGCGCGACAAGTTTCGGCGCTTTGGCCCAATCGCGAGACAAAACCGGAAGCGACGTGTTACGGCGAGGATCGTCGACGCGATGGGAACCGCGCTGCAGGAAGTGAGCACGGCGAAGGAATTCGGATCGATTAAGTTATTTTGACGGTGGGAACGAACATTGGCGCGTCATATACGCGACGTGAGACGTGGAGGGGGAACATGGAATTAAACGTGCGATATTTCTTACGATATTAATTATTCAAGTGTCACTGTATATTGTGAGTCAGTGTTGAAAGTACCAAATGCACCAAAGTGAGAAATAAATATTTTGTTGCAGGCACATATGCATAAAATAAAACGAGGACATACTAAATAATTGGATGGAGGTGTTAAAGAAAATAGAGAGGGAGAGGGCGGGAGCGAGAAAAGTGGACAGCCAAATGCAATAGAAGCCAAATGTCAAAACCAAACATAATGTCTAAGTAGGTATAAGAGTAAGAGTAAAAATATAAGAGTAGAAGGGTAAGAATAAGAGTAAGAGTAAGAGTATAAGAGCATAAGAGCACTAGATATAAGATTAGAAGACTATGTAGAAGGGAGGCGAAAGTTCGTCCAAAGCCGAAAGGCACGGACTAAAAATAAATAAAAAAAAAACAAAAAAATACTAAATAATTGTTTGCAATGGTATTAATTATCAATGACATCAAAACGTTTAGTATATTTTTAGTATAGTTATTTTTATCCGAACAAAAAATCATTGCTATTTGTCGAGAGACACCTTGGAACATCCTGTATAATAATTTGAAATTCGCAATGGTACCCACAGCACTTTCTATTCCAGCTACATAATTCATAATTGACATCCGGTGGGAAACCAGTTAAATAATTCAAGATCGATATGTCGATATGCACCCTTTCAAATTGAGCTTGCCAAACTGAAATCTCCGATTTCCCTCGATTTTTTTCGGCCAACCTTAAACCACCCTACCGTATATTATTCGGTACATCGAATTCACTTCGCCGAATCGCATGTCGGTGCCAAATGAAGACGAAATTCAACGTCGATCGCGAGCCATTCATCTCCGATCGAGTATCTCAATTCACGGGGGTCTCCGTGGAGGCACCATCGTGTGATCGTCAAAAGCGCAGGGCAATACGTCTTCGAAAATCACAGCAGTCACCGATTCACCAAGCCGTCCCTCTTTCGCTCACAAGCGAGCCACGGCTGGCCGTGCTCATTGTGTGCAAATAACGACAAACCACTTGTTTCTTCGGAGCGTGCCGAGGTCGTTCTATCGGCTTACACGGCCAATCGTGCCTCTCGTTAACAGTTCCTTCCGATTTCGCGATTTTATTAAGCTGAATCTAAAAGGGGGACAGCGTGGCATTGTCGAAACGTCCGTTTCGACTAACTCCCTTGCTCCTTTTGATTAATTGCAGGACGGTCGAACCTCCGCCCCTTGGATTTGTCTTTCGTATGGGAAGTAAATGTTACAAGTAAGTAACGATGACGTTCGTACTCGTATTGGTAACAGTGGTCGCAATATTTCAATTGTGAAAGAAATGGTCAATGTATAGTGTTTTAACCCTTTCGCTTTGATTGCCGCGAAGCATGACTATGTGCTCGGCGTAGAAAATAGTAGAAATCTTATCAATATTCAAGAGTTACACGTTTGAACACGTTTGCAATTAATTATCCAGGGCATAATTTATGTAAACAATTGCAGTAATAATATATTGCTGCAGAGAATATCAGATATATATTATATTTACATATAAAAGGGTTGAGTACCTGCTCTCCATGAAGATTACCCACAAAATTAAATTATATATACATATCTATTCGAAATAGGCTGACAATAATATCTACACAATCCGTATTATCGAACAGCTGTTGGATACCGCCCTAAGAGAGCAAATATTTTTAACTCTGTAATAGTACACAATGACTACGATGAGCAATAGCAAATCGTCCTACCTCCTATTTCCTATCTCTCTGCGCATCGACGCATAGCGACCCTTGAACCAGGTACAGTCACAAACTCCAAGTCATACGCCAAAACCCTAACTTTCTTACCGAAGCCTTTTCCATATCCACTACCTCGCACCCCTATTTCCAAAACTCCTTAAAAAGGACGGGCGAAGGTTTGCGGAGACCTTTTCGACACCCAACGTCTTCGGAAGAGTCACGCACTTAGAAGAGTTACGAACCAATAGCAGAAATATCATCGTCCAAGTGTTGTAAAGTAAACTGTAAGATTTCGATTATTAAAGTTAACTATTAAAAGTAAGAAAGTGTTATTTTCTTAAAATACTAAACCCCGGTATCCACACGCAGCGCGTAAAGAAACTCAGTCGGCAATCGTGACTGGAGAATATCATCAAACGAGATGCTGTGACAACATTAACAACAGTTCTGCGTACAAACTAACAACAACCAGAAGGAGAAAACATGAAATCGATCTTCTTCTTCTATCCTACGCGCTGCTGGCCCCCCTTGAGCCAGTCGATCGCGTTCGAAACGAAAATAAGTGGCAAAGGAACTCGCTTGGTTTCACAATAACCAGACGGCTCTTAGGAGGGTAGAACGGGAGAAAACGCGACGTGATCGCGCACGTACGCCGCGGTACAGCACGGAGAACCGTGGAAACCTTCTCCGCGGTTACAGTTAGCCCATTGTTAGCGCCGTGGGTTACGTGTTAACACGTAGAATGGCGGGCACTCATTAACCGTGCGCCAGCCCCGGTTGCCCTGTGCCAATGTCACGTTCACGCGATTAGAAAACGCTAATGATTAGCCGGCCGGAAGAGTTGCACGCTCGCGAATTCGACGCGGCTCGGCGTTCCTAGTCGGCGTTACACGCTGTTCGCCTGTTGTGCTCCCTTGTCCATGGGAACGCGAGCCTAGGCTCTCGAACACCTTTCGGGAATGAATTTTAGGCGAACGATGGTTTTCAGTTCATAGCAGTCTGTCGGAACATATAGGGTAGACCGAGGCGAATCGGATCACTTTTTATTTGATGGTAAAAAAAAAGTTACAATTTCGAAAAGCAATATTTTATTATAAATTCGTAACAAGTACCCATTTAACACGAACATTCGTAATAAAAAATATAAACAAATTATAAAAATTCCTCTTTTATGGACAGAAAACGAAAAAGTGGAAAATATCTCTAAGAAAACAAACAAATTGTCGTAGAAAAATCTTTGGTTATAACTTTATAAAGTATAACTTAATAAT
This sequence comes from Nomada ferruginata, assembly GCA_963583965.1. Classification (NCBI taxonomy): domain Eukaryota; kingdom Metazoa; phylum Arthropoda; class Insecta; order Hymenoptera; family Apidae; genus Nomada; species Nomada ferruginata. The sequence continues at coordinate 7,569,149 of OY757218.1, forward strand.
AATAATGTCAAAGACTCTACGTAGTACCTACATGGGTGGCAAGTATATTGTCCTTGAACACCACTTATATTAGCACACTTTTCGTGCCACCACCCTTCACAGGTATTCACCCTTCACTGTATCCAATCCTCCACAGGTGGATGAATGAATTTCTCGTTACAATAAATGCAATGCCACTCTCTTTTATGTATGTGCGAACCATCTTTACCTACATGTATACGTTATTAACGCATTTAAAGCCATACAACTAATTCAATAAACCAAAAAAAGAGTGATCCGACTCACCCCATATGATAATAATTTTAAACTGAATAAAATACGTAAACAAAATATGATATAATAGCGAAAATTATATCAAATATTATTTCTGGACACTATACAAACTAATAATATTAAATACATTTGGATGTTATATAAAGCTTACCTTTTATTTTTAAATAAGAAATTGTAAGCTACGTATCTTAGATCTGCGCCAAAATTATTACGTTCGTCCGCGTAAAGCAAACTTGAAATGCGTGTCAACACTAAACGGTATTGTAAAACAACAAAAACACAATTGAAAGAGGTGCACGATTTTTTCCATAGTAACATAACAAATTTCAACTAAATTCTTATTTCGATCCGATTCGCCTCGGTCTACACTATACGTAATCGCATTACACCGCAACAACTGCAAAATTTAGCAAAATCAATGACGAAGAGAATGAATTTATTAATAAAAAGCCATGGGAAAGCAATAAATTATTGAAAACATTTATGGCTTTAAGTTATTAGTTCTTATTATTAAGTTTTATTAAGTATAACTAAGCATTACTTCATTAAAGTTTCGGTTTTCTGCAAGTGGACCTAACATTTTGTTACGGTCAAAAATTGACAAAAATCAAATAAATGTTTACTGTACAAAATTGACGCACTGCATTAATATGAAATTTTTCACACATACTCCATAGTGTCTTGGCTACATGCTGAATAAGTTTCAACCGAATCGGTTAACTAGGTCCAGAGTTATGTCAAAAAATCCAAGTGGACCTATCATTATGTTACACACTGTACGTATGTGCTAAACAACTATTGTCGGTATCATTAAGTGGAAACAGAGTTCGAAACAACAATAGCTGATAGTATTTTTTGTTTGGTTTTCAGCTTAGACTTGAATGAAAAAAAAGAATGGAAATTTTATTCGGTTAAATTTATGATACTTGATGTTCGCAGTTTTCTTTTCTGGCGAGAGATCGCGATACCGTTAAAGTAGTGAAAATAGTAGTGTGACGTGAGATTGGATGTTCTGTATTTTTTGTAGAGATTCCAATCTTTATTCGGTTCTGCGAAAGCACAATTCCTGTATATAATACCGGGATGACTTCCGGGATATTGTGGTAAACCAACTAAAAACGTAGGACAGGATAGCAGGACGAGGTGCAAGAAACGTAACGAAGAAGTGTTGGAAAAAGTCGAACTGCACATTCAGGCGTACTATTGAGTTATATCTAGTGTTCCTTCGCGAGGATTCTTTCTCGACAATTCCTCGAGAAATGCTTATTATAATTGCACAATTTATAGGGACGTGGGCTCAGGTAAAAGTCCAATAAGTATAACCCCGGGATGGTAGCTTCAACTAAGAGTTATCGTAAATTCAAAAATTAATTACTTAGCTATACGTGTATCAATAACTCATCAATCATCAATCATAAATTCAACCGATTATAATTAAAAACGGGTCGTTTTTTTGTTTCTGCTTTCCTCGAAAGTTCAGCGTTTCCCAGCCGCCCGTAAACTTCTTTAAATGCAATATCGTGAGGGATCAGGTGCCGCGACTCCGATAAAGGCGACTCTAAATTAGATTCTATCGACTGGCAGTTCCGGTACATTCGATTAGATCCATGGCAGGTAGAGATTGCATCAGCAGCCATTTCAGCCGCGGAAATTCCATTTCCAAGCAAGTCATACTGATGAAACGTCATCCAGGGGACCGTAGAGGAAGCGTGTTAATGAACTTACGGCTGACTTTTGACGCGTATATATGGCACCATAGCCGCCCGGCCAATCTGTCGTAATGAACAACTTATTGGCTCTTGATCGACCGTCGCTTAATTGCTTATCAAGAGCAAACATCTCGCTGGATTAAAATAACTTCGACTCGTAAAGTAATGGAAATTACGCGAACCTCGGTGCACGGCGTTGATATTCATTTTTACTATTCCCGTTAATTTATTCAACATTTATCCCACTTCCAATACCAGTTACTGTGCAATTTTCCGCTCGTCTGTGGTGTTAGGTCGATAGGTTAATTTGACACGGAATATTTGTTTCGTGCAATAATAATAGTAATGGTAAAAATCCTTTACTGCGCTATAAAGTAATAATCAAACAGTGCTGTAAGTTAGAGGGATTAGCTGCCATTAAATCACCGAACAAAAATTCCCGGTGTATCTTCGCTCTAAAGCTTCTCGAACCAAAAAAAGGTCCTGAAACAATTAAATAGTAAAACGCCCACCAATAGTAGCCTTAAAAAAATCGCAAGGAATTATACTTACAACGCACCAGCGCGTGCCACTCGCAGTACACCTTCGTTACAGCTGTTCCTATATTCCGGCTTACCATGTTATCGTATCGACCGTTCAAAATCTCCACCGGAAAATGGAAACGGGAGAACACAGAGAACACGAAACGGTGAATCCGTGGGTCGTACGTGCCCGACGTATTTTAGGGCCGTTAATGTTCTCCGGGGGATCTATTGTCGGTAAAAGCCGGCACGACCGGAATGTCATTATGTCCATTTTGAAATTATTAGCCTAACGGATGGATCGTGCTGGCTCGGGAATAGTTGAAAACGGGCGAGAGCACGCTGACGCGTTTCCCATATTAATCGACAAATCCGTGCAGACGGGCTGTCGCGGGTCTTCGTCTCTGACAAACGCTACAAAAGCTGACGCTTCGAACATCACGGCCGTGTACCGTTCGTTAATTTATCATTTCTCGAAAGATTTACGAACACCCACCGCAATTCGACCGTATGTACGGCGGAAATGAATTCTATACGATCGTCGGCATATTTTACTCTTAATGTTATGCATCGGCTCGTAAAGGTTGATCGAGGTGGCACCGGTTTGCTGGCGGAAAAGTTTCACGAAATACTGCGCCCCTCGACGCAGTGGATGCATTAACATTCGCATATTTTTGCCCTCGCGTTTAACGATCGCCATTCACGGTACGATAAATCTCGTTGGAATTCATTAGAACTGACGGTCGATAAAGTTTGATCCTTGAAACAAATGACGCTCCTATCTTCCTTTGCTCGTCGCGTTGAGCCGCGTCGACATCGGCCGACTGGAGGCGATTTCTCAGGTGTCATCGGGGGATCGGGATTCCTCGTTGAGTTTTCATTTCCCTTCGTGAACGGAAAATGAGACGTCTGAATCGGTTTTACTCGTTGAATGGGCGAGACGATGACGAATGAAATGAACTTGTCCGAGTCGAATGGAAATTCCGTGCGAACGGCATTCCTTGGAAAACGTGACGACTATCTTGCGATAGTACAATGCTTTGGATAGGCCTGGTGTATTTATAGTGTTCGTTCCGGCCAGGTATACTTGATTATCGTTTTGGTTCGCCACTCCTTTTCGACAGATTGCATTTCGAGATACGAACGATCAAAACTTGACGCGTATCTTTTTTTAATCGACGTGAAAAGAGCTCTGAACTCTTAAGATATGTGGTTAATAATGATTTATTAAGGGTAATCGCTACCTCCACTGGTGACATTTATTTGTCATCAAAATGAATAATTTATCTGGACAGCACAGAGTAAAACTATGATTATCTTAAGGTAAACTTAAGTGTCGTGAATAAAAAAGTATAGTTTACGAATATTTCTAGACAGTGAATCCTGTTTATTTGAAACAATTTATTAGTGCATTATTCGAAAGAATCTGAAGATTAATTCGAGCCTCTGAAGTTTGTTCCCGCTGTGCATATCGTAATCAGTGCTTCAAAATCAAAGGAAAAATGCGTACAAGGATGACTGTAATGGATTCTTGGATTAGCGGACTGGTTTTTCCTTAATTAGAATCTGTCGTTATAATCCTGCGCTGCATATACGTATAATCAGCCGAGACAAGAACAAGTTCTTCGCAAGAACTGTGTTCAATGCACCAGAAACAACTAAAGAATCCCGAAGAAATCCAGAAATTCGCCTCGTTTCGTTCGTCAATTCTCGTTCATTTACCAAAAATATTTCGATACTTCACAACATTCCCCAATGCTCTATCAAACCAGTCAACAATTTCACTCGTACCACAAAACAATCGACCAATTTCTATTCATTTCCAACGAATAAGTCTCAGACAAAGAATTTATCTCGATACTACATAATTCCTTATTTACCACAACGCAACACTCCTCGTTCCCAAAATGCCAAAAGTCAGTAGTCGCGTCATAACATACAAATTTTACAAAGACAATCTCGCGATTCATGCGTCAACGAAAGCAACGAACAGTTATTCGAACCACTATTCGAGCAATCCGGAGATACTTACCCGTCTAACAATAAGTGGAAATAAATCATTCGACGACGAATACATGGAATAATTTCGTCCGAGTGACGATTGGTTCCGCTGAAATATTCCACTACAACGATATTAATCGCCCATCGAATATTCATTCAAGGAGCTTTTGGAACAGCGTTCGATTCTCCTTCGTGCCAACAAATATCGGGTACGCCAATGAGACGTGAACCTCTCCCCGTCCGTTACGCCCAAACGGAAAATCACCTAGAAGGAAGAGGAATCAGGGTTGGGACGGCAGGTACGCAAGGGAATCCGATAGGCCTAGGGCCTCGATACCGTATCCAGGCATTTGGATCGACTACTTTCCTAGCTCGATTCACTTGCCCGAGTCCGTTGACCGAAACGACTGCGTATGCAAAGCGTTACGACGAGTTACCGTGGCGGGCACGATAGGTGGACTCTGCCAGTAGTGGGCCCTGTGGGAACACGCCGGGCCCGACCAGGGGCAAACTGCGATTTTATTGTAATCGCGCCATACCTGTCCTTGCGCTCTTACCTTTTTGCTCCCGCCGGGAACACCGCCGCGAGGTCCTCGCCTTGTTTAATGGGGAGCCGCCCTCGTACGTATCATCGCTATGTCGTTACGTTGTTAGGAAACTCCACCGCGAGCAACGATTTTTCCCCCCTTCCCTCGGATGACCTGCTGCGTAAATTCCAGATGATGCTCGTCTCCGGTTTCGTGAATCAGCGATTCACAAATATGCAGTCGCATGTGGGTGATTCAACCGGTGCAACGGATTTCTATCTTTTTTCTCCCTTCCCTTTTTTTGTTTCTTTTTTCTTGCCTGCTCGACTGCCTTTCCTCCGAGCCATTGGCCATGGGAAGATGCTGACACGTCGAAACGCCACAGTATTTTCCCTGACGTGACTAATTTCATTCTGTTTCAGGATGATGGGGCAAGGTTGATGGTCCCAGCACGGAACGTGGCGTAGAAAGGAAACGCTCGGAGATAGGAGAATGGTTATTAATGCTCTGCGGCCTGGCCGAGATGTGGCGAACTATGGCTACGTCAGATTTATTTCGGGCCGGTGTTTCACGGGGAACTGTGATTCGGAGCAAAATGATTCGTTTCGGAATTACTTCGAGGGAAGTTAATATTCGATACTTATTAGACCCTTATTAGACCCTTTACCTTTCACGGATGAGAATAATTTTCGAATTTCTGATCTTTTCAAATTCCTCCCTGTACTCATTTAACGTTCACAATTGTATTCAAACAAACTTTGAAGTACTCGCTGAAAAAAGATGAATAGTTATTTCATTTTTCGCTGGTACATCATGTATATCATTTTGTCTAAAGTCTAAAGTTTTCTGTAAAGAATCGAAATAAGCGCCATTAACGACAAGGCTGCGATATGCATGTCATCTTGAGTACAAGCGGATCCTCTGTACGGTGAAGCAGTACGAAGAGACGTGCTTAACAAATGTAAAGCAAATGTATCACTATTGCCCTATTAAAACCATATTACCTAACAATTTCCAAATATCTAACAACTTCTCTTTGTCATTATGTAAATTGTTGTATCTCTTAAAATAATGTCGCAATAAATTTGTTTGACTTAAACAAATTACTTTTTACAAAATCTGCGACCACGTTTTGTTTTACCTCGAGAAACCATGGAACTTTTGCTTGAGAAGTTTTCTTATATCTGTGACAGTTTTCGGGATACCATTTCTCTGTTGAAACTTCAAGAGGTGATTCCACCCTTAACCCCTTCGCACCGGCGGACGAGATATCTCGCCGCGTGATTTCGTTCATGATATGCTATGGACGAGATATCTCGCAACGCAATGTCTTTCATGCAATGCTATGTACGAAATATCTCGCGACACAAAATCGTTCATGCGACGCTGTGTACGGAATATCTCGCGAAGCAACACCGTTCGCGTGCTGCTTTGGACGAGATACCTCGCGCTCGCCTACCCGTTTTTCAATGTTTACAACTGAATGCCACATTCATAGTGACCTACGAATTCATTTTGATCCAAATCGTTGGACGAGATATCTCGTGTTGTAATAGAAAGGCTTGCGAGATATTCCGTACACAGCATCGCATGAACGATTTTGTGTCGCGAGATATTTCGTACATAGCATCGCATGAAAGACATTGCGTTGCGAGATATCTCGTCCATAGCATATCATGAACGAAATCACGCGGCGAGATATCTCGTCCGCCGGTGCGAAGGGGTTAAACTTGCGATTTGTCCCAATGTGTCCCTCCTTTTCACCTGTTTAATATATCCACCAAGGTTCATAAAAATCGGAGACGGACAGTTCGCTGTGTTCCCTTGTAAGCGACCGAATATGCCCTACTCTGACCAACTGCAAGTATCTTCGAAGATCAATGGTAGACAGACCATTGCATGCGCCTCATCAATCAGTTACCCCGCGAGCCGCCTACTCGAAGAAGACGTATGCATATACAGGAAACCGATCGTTTGCCAGTGAGATTAAATCAGGGGCGAACGTTTAAACGGCCAAACAATTCGCCAAGTGTATAAATGCCGTCGTCACGGTCCCCGGGGGTCGAACAACGTGCAATCCGCGGCCGTAAAAGCGACCGCTGTAACTAAATCCTCCATGATGTTATCCGATGCATGTAACGCTCCGCTATCATTCATCCAGCACCTGTTCGCCCGTAAACGAACGGCACCTACCAGCAAAAACGGAATTGGGAAACGAGACTGTTCTACCGTGACGAACGATGTTCCGTCTTCGACCTTCGCCGGGGCGCTCCTCGGGTCCACACAATCTCTACATCGCATTGTGCTACGGAATGCATTTTTTTCGGGCCATTACAAGTCTTATAATTAGGAGCTAATCTCGGTCGATTCATCGGCGGTTAATTGAATTTTTGTGAACCTGATGGATGTCCTGTTTCTTCTTGGCGGGTCTTGCAGGTAGGTATATATCCACGCGGGGTTATACTCGTGAAATCGAAAGGCATGTAAATGTGCCGGGGTTAATTAATTTTCGGAGATCGTTGATGAAGGATAAAGGGGGGAAAGCGGCCACCGTATTGACGGTTTTGAATATGTGATCCAGCGTAAGTTGGATAATTTTTTTAATTTTCCACTCTGTCCGGAAAGTTAATATTGTCGTTAGCGATATAGGGAGGAGGATATGTACTTTAACTTGCGTTCTATATAAATAATTCAACCCCAGCTTTGCCTTTTATAGATACATATATACAAGTAAAATATTATTAACAGAGATCCAAAGAAAAAAAAAGGAGAGACGAGCAATTATGTCAATAGCATACATATACAATATGTTTAATATTTAAAATTAAAATTATGGAAATTCTATTTAATTCCCTAATATTTAGAATTAAAATAATTTGATATAAATAAATAAAAATATGTGCATACATTTGTATAAAAAATGGAGTATTGCGGCAACATTTGATTGTCTGGTCACCCCATCATCGCTATCTCTGCTCCAAACTTGAAAGCGTGCAACATAATTTTTTGCGTTTGGCCTCCCGTAAGCTAAATTGTAGTATGTCTCGCCTTGATCATAACTATTCGCCTGTTTTATCTGATCTTAACCTTTTATCCCTTGAACGTCGTAGACTAGTATTTGATCTTATTTTTGCTTTTAAAATATTAAATGGTCTCTCTTGCTGTCCTGATATCTTATCCAAATTTTATTTAAATACCTCTCGGCCATCTCTGAGACACCATCTAATATTACGTACTGACGCTCATAGGACGGTTTACGGCCAGTTTAATTGTCTAAATAAAATTTTTATTAGTGTTAATAGATTTTACTGTTCTCTCAATTTTACTTCCTCGCTTATTACTTTTAGAAATAATACTATGCGATTTCTGGCCTCTTACGACTTTTCTATATAATCTACCTGTTGTAGTTTATTGTTTTTTTTTTATTTAATATACTTTTGTTTACCAAAGGATTAAAACCGGTATACTAATAATAAATAAATAAATAAATAAACATTTTTTCCCACAGCTGTATGCGCTCTACCTGTGCGACATACTTCATAGTTGTTACCTATTCTTATTAACGCTCCGTGATAGTGATTCCCGTCGATGGCAGCGAAACTGGGACACCTGCGCTCATTTACTCCCGCACGATCGGCAAAAGACTTGTCGCATGGTTTGTACGCGACGCGGACACCTCGACCCCCGTGGTATTCAGCGACGAAAAATCCAGCACGGCCATTTCGTGAGTACCGGTACTCGCGGTCCACGTGTAGAATGATAACGGTGTTTCTTAAACAGAGAAAGATAGGGAGAAAAAAAAAGCGGTCGTCGGGGGAAAAAAGCGAAGCATCGCTCGTTACGTGGAACGCTCGTGCTTCCACAAAAACGTAGGATCAAATTGCCTCACGTAGACGTATGGTACCAGGGAGGCTGAGTGTCTTCGTTTCTTGTCCCGTGCTAGCGGTATGGAATGTTTCGATACAATGTAAGCGACTGCCTTCGTGGACGATTCGAATGGGACCTGGAAACGAAAGAGTTCTGGCGAACCCTTTGTCTCCAGCCTTGGCGATGAAAGTACGTCCCGTTAACTTTCTACAGATGATTGCCTTTTTGGGGGGATTTAAAAACAAAGTGGGCAATCTATAATGAGAAGCAATCTTCGATTTGTTTTTTACATTGAAACGTAAATTGGTATTTAATACTCACAAGGAAGGTTAGACAACCCGAAGATTCAGAAACGTATGAAACCTTGCGTTCAAGCAAAGCATGTCATCCGTAATACAACCCTATTTTCTGTTCGTGCCATGGTTCGGTTTTAAGGGGTGAAATCTGCTCTTGAAAAAAATTCAAAATGTTCTTTCTCGTGAAATATCTCAAGAACACTGAAAGATATTTGCAAAAAATATAAACAGAAAATTTTGAAAATCCGCGGGAAAAAAGTGAAAAAAATCCAAGATTTTTCAAAAAATTTGTTTACGCAGTTTTGTAGACGCAGTAAATCGATGCAAGTTTTCTTTATACTTTGTTTAAATATCTCTCAGCGTTCTTGAGATATTTCATGAAAAATAACATTCAGATGTTGTTTCGAGGGCTGATTTCACCCCTTAAAACCGAATTATGGCACGAACAAAAAACAGGGTTGTATTACTGATGACATAATTTGCTTGTATGCATAGTTTCATACGTTTCTGAATGTTCGAGTTGCCTAACCTTCCTTGCCAGATTGAGTATACACAATCAGTCTCATAAGTATTCGTTCACTCGCTGTCTGTGATAACAAATTTATTGAAACAAAGTGTTTATATCTTCCTGTTCTCAATGTTCTAAATTTTCATCAAATTCGGTATAAATAAACTTTATGCACGTCTCCATTTATAGTAAAAGAAATCATTGGAAAGCCACAATCACATTGCCCATTTTCTTTCATCGACAGCGAGGGTAGAGATATTTATAGGACCGACTATATTGCTACAAATGAAGTTTCTACAATTCTGCACTGGCCCGGATATTCTTTACTTTCCTCGCGGCAGTCTTGAATAATAAAATATCATTCTCTATTTCCACTCCACAATTGCACAAGGGATCTTTTCCAATTGGCCCGCAATTACCGTCCTCGATTTGCGCTTGAACTATCGCCCAATTAATTTATGAATTTATCGTGGGACAAGGATGGATCAATACCCTCGCAGTCGCCATTACATGACTCTATTTCCACCGAGCACGTGGTTCGATCGAATTAATTGCGACAAATTTGGCGACAAAACGACGACCCGCTTCAGATCCCAATCCTTCGTTGCCATAACGATTGTGATTTTTCGATTTCGCCGGGTTCTTCTGTCGCTACAGTGGTTCGAATAGCATATTTAAGTGGACAACATTCATTTCTGAATATCGAAACAGAAATTGTTTCAATGTAATCTAGAATAATCATACGTTAAAACTCCTGAATATCGAAACATTAAACCCACTTGTTCAATGTTTCCAGCGCGGTCAAAGTACGACTTCGAGCAAACAATTTTTTGACAATTGATCGAGCACATTTCTTTGGTAAACAGAAATGCTCTGCAAGGTTATTAAGATGCATTTAAGTTCTAAAGTCATGATGGATTTAGCATCTCAAAGCATCTATTTTACCTTAAATAACACTAAATTATTAATAACTTTTTCCTATTGTTGTAAATCGAAGTTCCAGTGAAGTAATTAATTCTTTAGTAAAAACTGACATTATGCTATTATATGATTCATCAGCCATGGAAAATATGCTCCACGCGGCTCCACGCGCTAAAATTAAGTGTATGAAAAGTAGAGACTTCAGGCTTTCATTTAAAAAAAAGTTCTACCTGCAAAAATTTGCAAAAGTATGCTAAACGACAAACCTTAACCTTAGCGTTCACGCCCGGCCATTAGTGAACGCTCGCCACCGAGCTTGCTGACCGCTAAGACTTATCGACCAGATCTAATGTATCCTATACTACGATAGTTTACCATTTATTACATTCGAGAGCAATTTTGGTTTATTGTTGCCAATTCCAGTACTTCTGCCGCCAAATATTCCATCGCGATTTGAACGGGACTTCGCCTTACCCTTAGCTTTTCCGCCTTTGACGCCCCCAGACATGCTGTGCGTAAACTTGGATATAATGAAATAAAGTATAAATGAATCAAATGACATATGTTTTTATTCTAATCTATATTGAAGTGCAATACTTGTTGTTATGCGATTTTATGTAATTAGTCATATTTTTATATTATTAATATTTTCAGTAAAAAAACTTTAACGCAGAAATAATTTGATTTATTAATAAATTACTCATATAAGGCCAAAACCGGAAAAAAATAATTTTGTCTAGTTAGCACCAAGTATAATCGAACCACTGCGCCCCGGGACTCGCAACGACCGCTTGACTCTGTAAGCGGTTAAGACATATTTAAGCTGATAATTACCCCTGCAATAGACGTAGTAAAGAAGAGGTACCAACAAAAAATATTTGACACAGATATTTTTTATTGCCTACCCTAGATTATGCAGTGCGACAAAATGAAAAGATACTATTGAACATAATTGTAAGAGGTCAATAGTTTCTTGTCAATACATTCTTCCTACCCTTCCCCAAAGGCCTTAGCTTCCCCACTTTTGACGCGCCCAGACATGTGAGTGAACTTGGATATAATGAAATAAACTATAATGAAATGAAATGAAATATGTTTTCATTCTATTCCATATTTAAGTGCAATACGAATTTTAGTTGTTACGTAATTTAATGTAACTAGTCATATTTTTATGTTATTAATATTTTCAGTAAAAAAGTAATAACTTTAACGCAAAAATAATTTGTTTTTCATTAATAGCACACTCATATAAGCCCGAAAACGCAAAAAAAAATTCGTCCACTTAAATATGCCATTCGGAACACTGTGCGACGAGGCGAGGGTTCGAGAGGAAATGTTCAATCGGCTCAGAAGACCAGACGAAGATGGTGAACACCGGCTGGCGCCACGGAGGCACAGGTTCGACCGAGCGTGATGGAAATATGCGAGACACATTGCGCTCGCCAACGGTGCGTCTAATCCGATCGCGATTGCCGTGAAACGTGTGAGGCCGTGCAAAAGCGTTCCGCCGATTTCGACCAACTTTACGATCGTCTAGAGAGGCGAGCCCTGCCGACCTTCTCGAACGGGCGAAACGGTGGGGTACTCGCGTTAATCCGCTGGATCAATGGTGATTGCGGTTCCGAGTGCTGTTTGTCGATGGATTAAATTTATTTCAATGCACTGAATTTGGTGGATCGATGGAAACCCTTTCGGGTGGGAATTGGTTGTACACAAGCAGGGGTTGTTTGATGTTCTTGTGGTAGTACAGGTTGGTGGAAGCCGGTGGCGATATTTGTGGCACGATTAGGTGCGAAGTTCAACCGTTTATTTGGCTGGCATTTGTAGAATAGTGTAATTGATATGCGAGCAAGCTATATTCGTATTATTGATAATTCAAGGCGATCGAAAACTGATTTCATTACCACGTTTTTTTATTAACATCGAATGCTTATTTACCTAAGGCATAATCGATATAAATAATTGCAGTAATGTTACGTTATTGCAGAGAACGTTTATATATTAATATAAAAGTTTTTTTATTAACATCGAATGCTTATTTACCTAAGGCATAATCGATATAAATAATTGCAGTAATGTTACGTTATTGCAGAGAACGTTTATATACTGTTTTCGCGAACAGATCTTGAATATCTCAGGACGTATATTGCGTATGCATAGCCAGAGGGTTAAAGTGTTCTCGAAGTTTCGAAATTACTCCATAAATTATCGAGCGAAGCCTTCTTTCTCAATTCTTGCACAAATCCGAAAAGGTGCCTTCGTTATCGGATACGTCTTGTCACTCTCCTTATTCGTGCCCCGCGTGAATACAATAAAACGATCGATAACAAAAAAAGAAAAACGCATGCCACAAAACAGCGTGTTCCGTTAGCGTTGGCACGAGAAACCGGCGGCCTTGCTCGACGATTGTCGTTCAGGCCTGAAATGCGAAAGACCGCCCGAACGACGATTACAAGAGTCGACGGAGCCCAAGGAAGTGCTTTGCCGTGCTCGAGGCAGCGCGATTTTTTTCTTATTACAGACGCATGAATTCCCCGCGGTGGACTGCAATGGTCGATGTCTCCAGCGCTTCGCCGGGAAGAGAGTGTACGTACATGGTGGCGTTTGCCAAATGTCAGGGTCAACGGAACTCTTGGACAATAATGCGAAATTCCAATGAGCTCCCCTAACGAAACGCGAGGGGCAACGCTGTATCGCTTGGCAATTTTTCTCCGGTACGTGCCAAGTCGCTGAGCAGTGACACGGCTGAATTGTTTAACAGAGCTTGCTGGTCGTGGCGCGAGAGATAAAAATAGCAAAGTAGGAAGAATGCGGGGATCGTTTATATTGCTGGCAAGGTTTCACGGGCACGTCGATCACCGTCACCCTATAATCTGGATCAAATCGATCTGGATATTTCACCTTTACGTGATATCCCGGCGAGTATAAACTAATTACTGCAATTCTGCGACGCAGAAAGTAAATTCTATTTTTCGCCAGTCCGACGAAAAATGCTATACTATAATATTTATTATACTAATATTTCTTCTGTCATTTCTATCTGAAAGTGGTGGAAAAACAATTTTCCCCATTATGCATTAAATAACATTTACCGATTTCACCTTTTCGTGATATCCCAGCCAATATAAACTAACTACTAACATTCTACGATGCAGAAAGTAATGTATTCTATTTTTCGCCAGTCCGACGGAAAATGCTATACGATAATATTTATTATACATACTAATATTTCTTCTGTCGTTTCTATCTGCAAGTGGTGGAAAAACAATTTTCCCCATTATGCATTAAATAACATTCACCGATTTCACCTTTTCGTGATATCCCAGCCAATATAAACTAATTACTAACATTCTACGATGCAGAAAGTGATGTATTCTATTTTTCGCCAGTCCGACGGAAAATGCTATACTATTTGTTATACTAATACTTCTTCCGTCGTTTCTACATCAAAGTGGCGATGAAACAATTTTCCCCGTTATGCATTAAATAACAATTAATGAAACGCTAAGAGAATTTTGGCCGACTTCCTGTTTGTAATCATTTTAATAAAATTGATCAAATAACACCCGAGAAAATGCAAATCTTACTTCCAAACATTTCTATTAAAAACGCACCTGTGGACCGTTTACTTCACAGGTTGAAAATCGCTAAAATACGGTCTTACATAAAGTTTCTACAGATGATCGCCAATGGGACCGTAAATTTCCACGACGAATATATACCTTTCGACCCAATAAATATAAAGGTGCGCGACAGTTTCGCATGGAATTCGATCCACGGGTCTTCCTTTCCTGAACGTTTCTCGAATCGACCCAGCTAGCGACGAATGTATTCCGTGCAATACGTTCGTGTCCGGACAGGGGTGGCGAATTTCGGCGCTTGCCGGAGAGAGCCCCCTAAAATCAATACTCGCACACCCTCACCCTCGTTGTCATAGGTCCAGACTAGGATTATCGTTTATTTCGGTATTTAACGCGGACCGACAAAATAACTGGTGGGTCCCTTTGTTCAGGGATTAAGCGACTGCCGGACATTTATTAGCCGGCAAATTAGCGTTCGTTGAATTGTTTTTCAGATTCGAGCTAATTCCATTCCATCGGCGGGGCTGTCGGCGGTTATTTCACTCTATTGAATAATTCGCGACGGATTGCGAAATGTTCTTGTACTGGACTGAACACGATTTCCGTAATTAAAAACTGAAAATTAAACGGGAGAAGAAGCGTGTAAATCAGTTATTTGTTATATTATCTGGGCTTGCCTTTTATGCTTTAGGGAGGAAAGTTGAGTTTATGTTGGCCGTTTCGTGTCTGGCTATTATATCGGTCGAAATCTAAAATTCCGTAAGGCCCGAAAAGTGTAAGAAAATTTTTATTGGAGATGTTCGTGTCTTTCTGTCGAATATTTCCTTGTTCCCTTAAAAAATAGCGTTGCATTGTCACGATAGTTTACCGCGCAGGAAGCGTTTGAACAAATACAGAAGTGTCTCGCGCTTTAACAACGATTACTTTTGTGTCAGGGGGAATTTCAGAAAAACAAAAATTCCATTACCGTGCAAATGAAAAACATAAACCATCTAGACATCCCATACAGAGAAAAAGGGGGGCAGATCTTTCAAAAAGAAACATAAGTTAAAATTTCAAAAATTCCATCTACGTTTACGTAATTATAATCCATCTCCGTCATCTTCGACTCACTACCCAAACCTTATTTCACAGCGCACAAAGTACCAAACCAGACCCAGAGAATTCGTCAAACGTGCAGCAGGAGGAGCTTTCGTCCTGCCGCGAGGAGCGTGGGAACAAGCGTCAGAGGAGCAACTCGCAAGGAAACACCATAGGCTTTCGTCCATTAATTTCTCCGCGAGACGGCAGCAGACAAAGCCGCGTAAAGGGATCCGCTGCTCCTGGCGACGAGAGTTTAATTATGCCACCTTCGGCATCCGTGGCAGCAGCCACGGCACTGTTTCCATATTTTCACGGCTTGCCAACCACGTCCTTCGTTCCGTTCCGGCACGCGTACGAGGAGATGACCGAAGCGGAGACGTTATCTTCCCGCTCGATAACGTCGCTCCGTCTCGCGTTTTCCGCGGGAGCCGCGCGACCTGAAGAATCCATCGCACCTGAAATTAACCGTCCACGCGTCACGCCCGCCACGCGAATGAATATTCCACGCGGAACGAATAATTCAACGCTAATTATTTGCCGCGCTATCGTATATCTATGTACCGTGAATACGCTACAAGTTGCACGGTGAATAGTAATCTGTGCAGTCGGCTGTTGCCGTCGTTGCGTGTTTGTCAATTATTTCTCGCGCGATTGCATTACTGTGCCCGCCGTCTTTTCCATTTTGCCGTTTTTGTTTGGAAACGCTGATTGCGGGCTCGTCGATGCTCGGCGGAAATGTTGAGGGAAATGGAATCGATGTTTCAGCATGGTAATACGTGACAATAAAAACGTTGCGATTGTGTTCCATTAACGAGCAACATTGCAGGATGCAGCATTTTGTCCGCGTATTCTAATTACGCGGTGTAATTGCGCTAAATACGACGTGAAACGCGGAGCATTAAATTGCGCGGCATTATTGAAAACACCGAGTAAAGGATTCTGTATCCTAGGGGGACACGCCGTAAGTATAATCATGCCTTCGGTTATTCATTACCGTCACGACCGGTCGCCCTCGATAGCAGTAAATTAACGTAATCGCAACAATAACAGCCTTGTTAAGTCGCCTTTTGCCTCGTTACGGCCCGCCTGTAACCGTGCTGTAGTTTCGTTACGGGCTGAATCGTAAATTCGTAACAACAAAGTATAATGTTCGAGTCGTTCGGCTCTCTGCGGAGAAACATCCGTCTCCTATTCGCATTAACATTTTTTTTGTTTATACGACAAACATCCTTTACCACATAGACATCGTTCGAATGTGTTCTATTTATAAATGCAATAAAAGCGTTTGCACAAAACTTAAATTGTGTGTATAAATATTTCCACTTTTAGATACAGTCACTCACAAGGAAACATACCGAACTGTCCGTCCTCGATTTTGATGAAACTTGGTAGATATATTAAGCAGGTGAAAATAAGGTACTATTTTTTTATAGCGGTCCAGTCGCAAGTTTAGGGGGTGAAATCACCCCTTGAAGTTTCAGCAGACAAATGATATCTCGAAAACTGTGACAGGTATAAGAAAGCTTCTTAAGGAAAAGTTTCATGGTGTTTTGACGTAAAACAAAAAGTTGTTACAGGTTTTGTAAAAAGTAATTTGTTTATAACAAACAAATTTAGTGTTACATTATTTTAAGAGGTACAACAATTTGCATAATAATAAAAAGGAACCGAAACTTTCTGAATCCATTGATATATAATATGATGGATTTGACTCCTACAGTATTGTAAATTTCCATATACATATGAATAGGCATCTAATATTATCTAATTTCCAAATAGTAATATTAATTACATTAGTATGCATTGCAGTATGATATTGTTAGGAAGCGCCATGCTAATTGCCATGCTGGGTTAATATGGAACAATTTGCCAATCTCCATGAAAGTGCATTTATAAAATTCAGAAAATCGACTAGAATGGAATATCATTGGCAATAAATGAATTTGTCGACGGATCTAATTATTTGTATTATAGTGCACTCTCGGGACAAATATTTGCTCGCCTCGATATTCTTATTTTTCATACGTCGACGATTCAGAATCGTGTCTGCAATGATAGGATCACGCGATCGGGCCCAATGTGCAATCACTTATCCGTGAATCGATTCCACTGCCTGGGGCAACGTTATCAAATCCACGCAGTGACTCGGAAAATAGCAGATCGCGAAAATACGATCCCCGGGGGGTAACGTGTATGCCTCCTCAGTAGGAAATCGAGCAATCCCATAGTTCTAAAGACAGTGAGAAACAGTTCTTGTGAAGTTCTTAAAACGAACGAGCCGTGTGATTGGATCGATAATCTATGGAGTGCCCCATGGCGTACCAAATGTAATGGCTTAATTCATGTAACGGACGCTGAAGTGATCCGATGCCGATATTGGAAGTCGCTATCCACGATATCAAAGCGCAGGGGAATCTTTCCAAAACGGCACACTTGGAAATCGTTTTCTTTTCCACAACTCGAAGATCCATCTTTTCGATCGACGCGACCAATATAATGATATTAATTGAAATTGACGGAATCGATCGATTGATTTCTCGACAATTGGAGAGCTCGGAAGCCAATAGTGCAAGTCCAACTTTCCATAAACATGAGTTAAGTAGTCCAAAAACCTGGTTATTGTTTAAACTTTCAGTTGATAAATCAATTAAGCCACTATTTTTATACGTAAACAATAGCCGATACTAACATCGTCATTTATTTCCAAGTAATTTGTAAAAATCTTATTTATCTCGGTTTGAATGCTAATGGACTTATAGTGATTGACTTCTGAACCGTCCAATTAATCTATCGAGATTTATAAATATACTCCTACCCTGTATGGATTTTCCGATTTACGGTTCTTCCGTATTTAAGTTGACAGTGATGCACAATGATTAATATTAATTAATCTTTGAACGGACATTGGTGCCGCTTCAAGTATTGCTTCAATGATGAACCAATAGTTTTATGTACTTCATAAGAAACATGAAAAAGTTTGCACAGAAAGATTACCATTTATCAAACAAGAATTGATACGAATTCTTTGAACAGAAAGTTGTATTTAACTTAATGCGCGAGTGTGAATATGCCATTGAAAGTGAGTATTTTTTTTTTCCTCTAAATATTCTCTTTTTCCCAGTAACGATACATTATCATTAGCATCGAGTCTCGGGCTCAGAGCACGCGGAATGGTGGAAAAATAATCGCCAACTTCTTCTAAACTCGCACCTCTAAACACAGAGCGGTTTGAATAATATACACATATTACTCGTCTTTGTACGGCGATTTCTATCGTGGCAGAAATTCCACGTACCACGGCTACATTTTTACACATTCATACATCTTTCCCTTCAGTCGCGTCGATGACTCATTTTCCTCCATGTACGCGTTTGCAGCATCGTATCTGCGTAATCAAACCAAAAACAAATGCTGCAATTAAGCAATAAAGCAGCCTATTAATATGAAACTGTCTTCGCAGTTTTACAAACAAAATATTGACACTGTGCCAATAACTTTTCTTCTACAATTGAACAAATTCTATCACACACCATCACAATTTATTTCCTTCCTCGCTTTAACCCTTCCTCTCTGACACCTTGAACAAGTAGGTACTATGTTCGACGCTTGAATTTTTATTAATACAGAAGATTTTCATATTTTTGTTTTGTGGGCTTAACTCGTTTGGCCAATTGGCTCTAATGTGCAATTGGCACATTAAGCTAAATTTTGAGTTGCAAGTGCACCCCGAACGCGTCGATACAATAGTAGAGTGTGTTTGTTTACTGCACAATATAGCTATTGACAACGAGGGTTGCAATGTGCCAGGATAAGACATCGCAACTGACAACGAAAGAAATAATTAACATTATAATATTATAATATTTAATATTATATTAACACTTTATCTATCGCACACAAGGGAAGTCCGGCAGCTCGAAAATTCAAAAGATCTGAAACTTTGCACAAATACAGTTCACATTATGCTAATAGCGGAACCATTTTTGTTTCCTGCTGAAAAACGGTCCTACGGGTGCAGACACCCCTCCAAAGAAATCTTGACATGTCATATCATCGTGAATATTTAAGAAACCGTATAATATACCGAACATCCGAAAACGTATCGCATATCATCTCGATATTCCATCCAAGGCCCAGCCCGAACTGCAGAAAAACTCTGGGAAATTCTAAGAAAGTGATCGCGTCAGCGCGTTTGCGGATTTCCCATCGCAACCTTCCCAGGGCGAGTTCCCCGCGTGGCGTCCGCTAAAAACTCGCATCAACGGCTCATCGAGAATCGAAACGCTTCTGTTCGCCGTGCACGCTCCAAGCGTTCTCCGCCGCGACCTTCCTCTTCGCCCCCCTCGTGTCTCTGTGGCCCGAGAAGATTCGCATCTGCGATCCTCACTCGGAGTGAGCATCTCAAACGCAACCGCAGACGTCCATAAATACGTTGCTGCAAGCGTGCGCATTGAGATTCGCCCGTGTTCCGCGATGCCACGCACACAGGATCACCCGTCCGCGCGAGGAACACGGCGGAGGCAACGCGTGTTCAGGGGTGGTTCCGTGCGCCCGGGGCGCGAGCTGGAAAAACTGCCGGCAATTTCGCTTGGGCCAGGATCGTGTTTCCCGTAATGACGTTACGGGCACTCGCGTCGGGGGTCCCTGAACTCCTTCCGACGATCGATACGACCGAGGAAAATCGACCTCGGGAATTTCTCATTTATCAGAGCGCGCCGCCTCCACGGGGTGCGGCGAGGGGGTTGCCTAGCGTTCCGATCTAAACCGCAACAGGAAGGGATCGAAGCTCACTGGGTCTCAATGATCCACCGGGGAACTCCTCTCTGCGCGTCTTCATTTTATTCTTCCTTCCTTTCCTCTGTTTTATGTGTGTACCGTGTACACGCGGGTCGCCGGCGAATTTGCGGGACGTTCTAAACGAACGGGTTATTATTAGAGAGCTTATTTAACGATCGTTAACCGGATGCCGGCGATGATTTAGCGGGCGCTCGTGACCGCGACGTTTCCTCGAATGTGTGCGAACGGGAATCACATTTGTAGAGGAAGAACCTGACCGCGCGGAGCGTCAAGGTTTCGCGAATGGCCACAGTGGATCGGGCTTCCTCATTTCGCAAGGCGGAAGATATCTTTGTCGATGATACTCGATGGGGCTCCTGGTACCAGCGCCGTAATGACAGCTTTGGCGCCTGCGTGATTCAGGATGATTACTCGGGGCGATGAAACACGGATTTGCACGAACCGTGCGAATTTTCACTGTGTACGGAGAGGATCGTGGCAGTACTTTTTCGTATCGTTACTCAGTATCGATAATGCGAAGGTACGGGTCGATGAAATTTAAGAAATCTTCCTGTTTAGATCTGTTGGATTCCGATGGTGAAGGATATGACCGATTGTACTCAATAATATAATAATTTATTGAAGGTTCTAAAATCCCGTTCTCACTTCAGAATGCAATTATTGCGGAGACACAGCAGTTTAAAGAATAACAGTAAGATATACAAGTAACTAGTCAACCGACAGATTAACGTTGTCGTCGGCGGATGTAAGAGTTAAGAATCCCTAGTTGTACAGTTTTGCAATGGTACTTATATCCTAAATTTGGAGGGGTGAGGATGACCTTAGCCCTTGTTGTGACATCGCAGCCGAGCTTGAGTCCTGACCCTTAGGACGGAAAACTCCGTCATTCTGATAATGCTAGTCATGACTAAGGGAGGACTCACATACTCTGCCCTTATCGATGTCGCGGAGGCTAGTCAACCAACAGATCTTCCCTAAGAGATCAGCCCAGATTATTCTGTTGTCAGTGAGGCAATTGAAAATTTGTTTAATTTGACATAACACGCATAGCTTTATTTCTATTGATAACCTATTATGTAACATAATGAAATTTTCGATTAATCCACTAGCAACAGAATAATCTAACGATGCCGATCGCGTTACACGGTTCACTCTGCACAATATTTGCGCAAAGTTTAATTTATCACTGCGCCGTTGAATAGAAAATCACTTCACGCCCTACAGTTAAATAGGGATATTGCAGGGTAGATTATTCCAACGTTCACATATAGACACAACCTGAACGTAATTAATCAATCAACAGACGTTTGCGCAAATTATTATTGATCGTATATTCAATTAGAGTATCCATAGTTCGCATTCAATCAGTCGGCTGGGCGAACGAAAGGGCGGGGTGGTAATTAGACAAAATTGCATCAATTTCGAGGAATAGCAGGCTAAGATTAGTCAGGTTCGAGGAACGAAACAATAAGCGATACTGAAAGCGGCGATGGAACCAGTGGCAACGTTTTCGATCGTGCAAGACAGGATGTTATGGTTAATGTTGGTTGGCCGCGAAAATGATTGCGCAGCATTTAATCTTCTTTTCGCCGGAGGCTTCTAAACAAGAAAAACATAGAAACACGCGTGCAGTATCGCACTCCTCTCAAACAGGAACTGGCCGAGGAACAGCACGAGAGTCGCGGAGTGTGAAAAGTGGCGGTAAACGTGATCGAGCCGTTGCTTCTTGCGCGCGAAGAATTTTACCGCGCTCCCCACTTTTCTTTTTCTCGTAAAACGAATGAAACGCTACATTGAAAACCGAGTCGTTGCATCGTTTTTCTGTATCTCAAAATGATGCTACACTCGTCCAACGTGCATACCTGCATGCAAACATCGTGTACGTCGGAGTGGTACTTTCGTAAACCAATTATTCTTGCCTGCATGCAATTCTGTATAAAGAATTGTATCTGCATGGCCCCATTAGGATGGCATCAGTTTGGCCACGACCCTTCCTGGAAATCCTATATAATACGATTCTTCGCACTTTTCATTGAACAACTCGGTGAAATATTTATAAGCTATGCGTTAATCAAAAGGATTAATCATTATACACGCCCGATTTATACATATATGTAATTTCCATGTTTCTTCCATAAAATAAGTGTCTGATTAGAAGCAAGAGATAAGGGAGTCTTTGTTTCTTCGCAGCGATTCCAATTCAGCCAGGCGTACATAATAACGCTGAATTATGTTGCTCGGTATAATTGTCGGAGGCAAAGCCCGGCAGTTTAACGGTCATTAACCTTACAAATTGTATTTATCGTCGACTTGCAATTTGCGCCTGTAAACTCCATGGGATATTCTGCCCCCGTGCCTCGACGAGCCTTCTTATCGTTAACAATCAAATTGCTCCGGCAATCTACGATAATGAATCGTAGACAATAGGAACAACCGATCGCGGTACCGTGCGACTGTGAGTCGAAATTATTTAACATTGTTTCACCAAATTATAACGACCTTTGCAACATTAGAAATAACTTTCCTGAAACTGATAAAAAAAACTCGCCCGGAAATGAAATTCACAGTTCCCTGAAACATTTCAGCTTGAGATACTCGAGGATCGATAAGACTGGGACAACCATTTTTATTATTAAAACAATTCCGAAAAGAATTCTGTTAGCCATTTAAATAGCAAGTGATCCAAAGTTAAATAAATTAGTCCGTATTACTGATAATTTACGATCTCTATCCCATGTATCTGAACTCATACCCGCCGCTACTCTCCAATGTCACCAACAAAAAAATCCATAATATAAAAAAAAGCCCCCGAAAATTGTCTAATAATACCCCCAGCTAGTTTTCATCTCGCAACAACGTTCCCTTGTTACACCTAAAATCTCTAGTCACCGTAAGGGCCCCTACGATTGACATTCAGCGTCGAAGTGTACGCGGTGGACCCATGGTCCCTACACCGCGGCACGACAAACGGGACCTCACGTTAAGGTCTCATCACCGTTCGCTTCGCTTGATTCATTTTATGACCCAGCAATATTTCGGAGATCGAGCGACTCCGGTAAAAAGAAAGGGACCAGGGGCCGAACTAAAGGGAGGAACTATTACTAACGATCGAACGGTACACCAAAGGGACGATCGTCCATCGACCCATTCGAACGCCCTGTAGATCCCCGTAAAGCTGTGAACGAATATTGTCGACGATACGATTTCGTTTTCGGGAAACCTCGAACGGTACCGCACGAACATCCGTATGCTTCTTTCCGGTACTGTTTTTTTCCGTCTGTTTGCCTCTCGAAAGATCGCTCCGTTCCCTCCGGCCACCCGATATTAAATGGACAACTACGGGGCAACGGCGAACAGTTGTTTCGTGGCTTCTTACGAAAGCGACTTGCTGGGAATGGTGTTTAACACCTTCGGGTTTTTGTTCGGGTGCGATCGACGGATGATGTTACCAACGAAATTCTTCCCGGTTAGCTGGTTGTAACGTTTGTTTGTTTCGTGTTGTGTCGCCTCCTCTTGCTCCTTTGATCTGCGGGTGTTACAAAATGATCGGTATTTAATGATCGGCGTGTTCGTGCTGATAGAATCGAAGGCTCCCCTTACGGTAAACGCGGTAGCCAGCAGCGTTTTGTAATAGTCCGGTACTGACGGGACTGTTTTCGATTGTAATAGCAGGCCTCTCTTCACCGTTACTTTTCTATAATATTCACAGGGGTATTGAACTAACTGTTGAGCCACTGTCAGTCAAGGTTTCGTTGCACACGAAATATCCGAGGATCGTGGCAGCCTGTACGATTTGCATCGCGGAATGTTCCTTTAAGGCCGGCCGTACACCAAGGAGGCATGAAACACGCAACACGCAACATGCGACATGCGGTAAATGTCTCATGTTGCTACACCGCGTACACCAGTGCAGCAAATGTTGAAACAGTTCCTACAATGTCATCGTCCGAGGAAGACGTAGTGGTCGCTTGGCAATATTTGCGACGTAGGGAACGAGGAAATAGAATCCGTAGATATTGGATTAATCCTCTATTCTGTGACAATTGAAGGCATAGCCCAGCTATAGTAACCCAGGAGCAGCTCGCACTCAATCATGAAAAATTTAAAGAATTTTATAGAATGAGCCAGGAGAGTTTTAAAGTGTTGGTGGAAATTATAGGACCGAGAATAGAAAAACTGAATATTGTATTATCAGCGTGTATTTGCAATAAGTACAAGTATTATCTTTATAGACTAATTATACCCAAAAAGTAGTCTTATATAACCCATCATGGCCCGAGCCAAACCAGAGCCCTACGTAAAATCTCCTACAAACTGAAAATGTCTTCTCTACCGCGCGGTAAATACCGCGGGAAGACAGGCACAAAATCCCGCACGCAGTAGTGTCGCGCAACATGTGCAGCATGCATGTCCGGTATACGAGGGTAGAAGAAGTAGCTATACATTTTAAATGGTTCTGTGCGGTATTAGTATGAGCGCGGTATTTACCGCATGTCGCATGTTGCGTGTTGCGTGTTTCATGCCTCCTTGGTGTACGGCCGGCCTAATACTTCAATGAAATATTTTGCGATACACATTGAACATCCGTACAGCCCGACAACAAGAGAGAACGAATCGGATGTATCCAACAAGCTATCGCGTGGAAACGAAATCGAACAGCATAAATAACATAAACTGCCGCAAAAAGCCGCTTAAAATTCTCACATTGTCGAATAAAGTAACCCGCCGATACCCTTGCTCCGCGTCGAATGAAATATTGCTTCGAAAAAATATTAAAGCGGCGTATCCCTCGGGCCGCGTCGCACAATAAACTCCCCCTGAACAGGAGGGCTAGTACATAGAGGGCCAGCGTATATACAGGGTGGGGTATTCGTGTCCACTCGCATAAGTCGCGCGGAAAGCCCCCTCTATTGCAATTTAATATCCCCGGCATCGGTCACGATCCTCCCGAAATATTTCCATCCCCGGGTAAATAGAACGTTCGCCGAGCAACTGGGAAAACTTCTCCGAACTCATCGAGTCCGTTCTCATCTAACATATTATGTACTCCGCTCTCGGTGAAAATTTTAATTAAACCCGATGACACTCCGCCCTCGAGATGGCAAAGGTCATCCTAGCCAGAACGGTCTCCGCTCGAAACGTCATACGCACACAGGGTCTCTAAATCGAGCCGGCCGACCGCCTTCGCGATGCGATTGTTAAACGACGAATTCGAGAGGGACAGAGGCCCGGTGAGAAGCGGGATGCCAAGAGAGTCCTTTCCCTCGTCACGGTCGACGTGCACAAAGGCTTAAACGGTAACAGGGCGGAAACGCGTCGAAATCAAACAGCAACCTGGGCGTCGAGGGTGGCGCGAGCAATTGGAAAAACGAGCAGGCAGGCAGGCAGGTCCACGTGGACGAGGCACGGACGGCTCTTCGAGGATCCACTTCGCGTCAAAGGGCTTCCCTTTTCTTCCGTTTCTGTCTCGCTTCGTCCATTCCGTAATCAACGCTCGTCCCATCCTCCCCTCCCTGTAAACAGAATGTGAGCCTCTGAAAGGCGAATCAATTTCGCGACGGTGAAGCAGCACCAAGAAATCCGGGGATGCGTGTGCGCCCGCGCTGAATTGAACTTGACGTTCTCCTGCTCGTTGGAAATGCGCGTGAAACGTGAGAAGTTGTTCTTCGAGGGGGACGACGATTCGGGTGTGGATCGAGATGAATTGAATGCAGTGGTGCTTATGTAGCGCTGTTGAGCATGTAGGTCGATGGGTAATACTCTGACTACTGGTACAATTTTCGATTTAACTATACGTTAGACACGGTTGCGAAATATCATACTTTGACCACTTGCCTACAGTATTTGATTGTTTTTTAATCACCTGCGCGACACCCACGGAGTTTACGTTTTATGAGAAGACTGTAAATTGGCGTGAAATTACAGGAACTCTGGCGTTACCTAGAGTAATTTCCTCGGAAGCGTCGGAGTGAAACAGTTACACCTGGTTGGGCACCTAAACTCGAGTCACAGACCAGGTGAATACACCTAATCTCAGGCGTACTCCCTTCGGTATAGCTGTGACGACCGTTCCCCGTAATTTGCGTGACAAGTGCAGGTATTGAAGAACAAGTTAATTGATTGTCTGTGTTTCATGAGGCCCACGACAAGGAAAATGTTTCACAAAATCCAATTGGATTTTATTCCACGAAAGAAAATGTGGTTCAACTGACGCTGTTCTCCAGAGAACGGCGCACAAACGAAAAATAATAAAACGCAATCTACGATAACTATGTCTCCCGTACACAAGAAACATTTCCTCACCGAACAATTAAATCTCTCTGCCACGTCTAAATACCTGCGAATCCAGGAAATCGTGCGTATTCAGCCGCGTAAATCTACCTTTGTAACGCGAAACCCTTTCATCCTATTCGCGTCACCGGGGACACGTGCTCCAGTTGAACGATCGGCCTGCAATGGCACAGAAAAACCGATCGATGGTATTAATGAGCGCGCAGCGCAATTAATACGCGACATCGACAGGCTCTCCCCTAATATCTGACGCATCCCGCCCCGGGAAAACCTGACACGGGTTACACAATCGCGAATCGCACGGACGTTCAATCGTGAAACGTCCTTTTCTCTCGTTCATTCTTGTGCCCCCATGTTCCTGAATCCCCCTGACGCCTCCACGATCTCCCGAAATAAATGTACCGGTCTGACGTCACCTTATTCTGTGCGCACATGTCGAACCACCCCCGCGAAAGGGCGTCCTTTGTCATCGCCCGTTCGCAGATTAATCGAGATCGATGAGCCGACGAGACAGCTGCAACGTTAAATGGATCGAACGTCGCGCGGCACGAATCGGCCGTTGAATTTCTGCAAGTGTGCACGTGCCATCCGCAACATTTCCACGGTATTGTCGACGAAACGGACTCGCAGATGTTCTAAACGAGATTTTTGCTGGGGCCAGCCAGACACGCGGAATCTAATAATCGAGCGTGGGGAACGCGGAAATAAGTTTTCTGGCGCTGTGATATTTCTTTGGTACCCTTTCGTGGTTATCGGGGATTTTCATGCATGGGTCTTCTTCTTTCTTTGTTTCGTAGGCGTTCAAGGGTAGTAATGATCAAGGTATCCTAGTTTGCGAAGTCGATGAATTTAACCCTTTGTACTCGGGAGGCACCGCTACGGCGCCTTTCTTGCCTATAACGTTAAATTTTGCAATTGCCTCAATTTTTTGGAACTTCCTTTATAGCGTTTAAGCAATCCGTTTTAATCGCGGTAAATTGTAAATAGTTATTAATTTTTCCGTTTTTAAGAATTACGAACTGTCTTCTTACTTACTCCATCCCATTTTATTTTATTATACTCTACTTTATTTTATTTTATTTAAATTGTTATTCTTTTCTGTATTTCTGCTTTTACTTTATACTGTATATGATACTATTACTCTCTGTATGACACAATCCCCTGTATACTAAAGGGTTCTCTAGCCCGTTGATTAACGAAACGAAATATATTATATTATTATTATATTTTCAAATAGAGTCGCCCACTGTGCGCCGTAGCGGCACCTCTCGAGTGCAAAGGGTTAACATTGAAATCGACCGTTCTCATTAAAATTCAGATTATTTTGTTATCATCTATTATATGTATGTATATAGAGTTGGTAGTATTTCATCAACAATTCATTGAAATAGCGAAAAAATAAATATTGCGAAGTGTAACGAGGAGAATAATTTTGTTTAAATCTTCAGATGTTTAAGAGAAATAAATAGGTATCCGTCGCGGAGTGGATTATTTTCAGACGCATCGTAAATTACCGGAATCTCATAGTTCATATTTTCACCGTGCGTTCGAGTCACAATTCCCCTCCCATTCGTTCACCCTTCCGCACATGACACACGAGCCACCCTTTAAATCGACGGGCCGAGCTTGAGATTAAAGTCGTTTTTCATTTCCAGGGTGTTGTTTTGGCTGGTGACACTTGAAAAATGAGAGATGTCATCAAGGGGGCGAGAGAAAAGCACGGGGGACGATTTTTCAATTACGGTGATAATTAGGACGCGGCTTTGTACGCGGCCAATTACCATAAATCGGTGAGAATCCTGGCGTAAAGAGGTTGGATATGTTCCCGCGATGCTGCTAATCCTTCAAAATCCGCATAGAAATAATTACGATTATACTGGAACATTTCGCAGCGTTTCAATTCGTTTGTATTTTTATTCGAACGATAATTGTATCTTCCATATAATACATGACTAATGAAATGTGGCAGATAAACCGAGACAAAAATTAAACAAAAATAATAATAATAAAAACCAAATTACGAACGAGTAATATTCTGAAATCTAATCCGATTTAAAATATTACCTAAATATCTCGCCAGAGGTGAAAATAATTTGATTAAACTATCCCCGACCTATGTGTATTTCAATTTTAATTCCATTGCAGGCATTTCATTTTTTCTTTTCTGGCAGACGAATGCACTTTGATTAAAATTTCAGGATTCTGCCCGTAAAATTGAAAGCGAAAAGGAAATTTACCAGACGACCGGCCGGGCCCGGCGTATAATCCAACGGGACATAAAAATCCGTGCAAAACGCGGGGTCGCTGATTAATGTCGATTTTGTGGAGTTACATTTCCTAAATGGAATATTTGAAAGGAGACATCCAGCGAGAGCGTGTGTCAAGAGCATTCCGCGTACACAGGGCTCCGGATGCTTGGGCTTTAAAAGCATCATCGTCCCATACTCTCCGACCAGCCCTAGCAACGCTATTGATTTCCTTCGTTCCCCTTGCGAGAACTATCTCGCAGAATTTACCCTCTTTCGTGGAAAAGCGTCCTGAAAGTCCATGAAACTCTGCCATGTCAGGGGACAAGACATTCGCTGCGCCACCCTACCAACCGAAAGGAAACTGGCGTAGGTTCGGGGAGAATAATACGGGGGAGAAAAAAACAAAGGCACGGAAGAGAAGAAGGGGAAGGAAAGCAAATCTGAAACGCGTATCGCGACTCGAAGACAAAGACGAACGCGAGCACATTTATCTCGGGCAAATTAAATTAAGAATCACTTAGATGCTTGCCAAGGCAAACGGTGTAACTTGCGCGTCATTCGTCTTGTTACGAATGCGATTAAGAATTACCCACGATTTAGAACCGACGCCGAAGGAAGCCTACGCATGATGGATCCGTGAAAATATTAACTGTACAAAATTAGTAGCCCGCAGATTGCACGCTATCCATTAAGTTGTTAACCTCCCTATCGTCGGAGCATTGAACCGCGAAATTCATTCTCTCCTGTGCGCAGTTCTATCCGCAGCCCCATTTATATATAACCTCGACAAGATTTTTCATTTAGATTTCCCTCGTGTGCATAAACTCGACAAATAAAAGAACCGAATATTTTTAGGAAAAGAATAACATCGGATTAAAATGTAACAGACAACGCTGCAAGGAAATGCACGCATTACGATCGTTGCGAATGAATTCCTCCAGCGCGGAACCTAAGAGGAACTGAACACGATCTTATTGTATGTACATGCTGCAGTCTTGTTAAACGCCAGGCATACTGAGCACGCAGTTTGTAGTCGAAAACTCGCAAATGGATACACGTAAGCGCGATTAACGAACGCCCCGCAATCTCCATGCGGTGAATCGTGGTCTCTCCGCGATAGAACGCCTCACAATGAGTTATCTGCGGCGTATTAAGAGACTCTCACATGCATTACAAGGCGAAGGCGCATCCTACAATCGGAAACATTAATAATTCCATGCTCGTTTCCTCTGTTTCTCAAGCTAAACCGCAACGGAGGTCTCCGACGCGACGTAAGCACGTAGGAGAAAATTAGTGTAGACGCAGGTGTCGACACAGTGATTTCCTGCATCGTGTTTCCTCGTATAATTTATCGCGCGTTACTCTTTTTTTTGCGCGAGCCGTTCACTTCGATTATTCAATAAGCAATTGGAGCGCAGCTATTAGTGGCCGCTGTTCAAACGACGACGATGAATTTAATTGGGAGCCGCGTCAGGTGAGAAAGTTCCCAGAATTTAGCAGAAGTTATTGATTTCATAAGCATAGAAATTGAGAAGCGCAAGCTGGTTCGTTTGACTCCGTCGTATAAATAAACGATTCCGCGGAATCGTGGACGATCTGAACGTATAAAAGGATCGCGGGCGTGAACCTGTGTATTTATGGTTCGTTGGAAAATAAGCGTGGACGTGATGGGGCCACTGTTCGTAATTTTATACTGTGCCTTCACACGTTTCCTGATCGCAATCGAACGAGATCTTCTCTGAACGAATTCCTTCCCCGATCTATGTATCTCCTGTGCGGTAGTTACTAAATATCTCACGATGGGGTAAGTGGAATAACTAATCCGGAAATAGCGCAGCTTCTGTGCGATTACCGCGCAAGACTTTGTTCTCTACTTTCTGCCGCACCTTTACTTTTGTATTTTCATAAATAAAGCATTTTGTAAACACGTAATTGTCAACTAAAACATTTATTTCAGAACAGTTAAAAGTTGTTTTTTTTATTGCTAAAGCTAAGGGGGTCAAATTGGCGACACTTTTTTTAACAAGGGAAAGATCCATTTTTTATTTTATGTCTATGAACTTTATATTGTATATTATATACTACTAGACTAGATATCAGTCTTCCAAGAATAACGAAAAATAGTTCTTGACGTCATTCCACGTATAAAAGGAACCTCCGACGATCAATATATGGAGGGTTCTGGAGCCAATCAGTTCATTTCCATTCCATTAGCATTGAAACCGAGATAAGCACGGTTTTTACAAATTGCTTGGAAAAAAATGACAATGTTAGTACCGTCATCTATTGCTTACGTATGAAAATAATGACTTGATTGATTTATCAACTGAAAGTTTTAACAATAACGAGGTTCTTGAACTACTTAACTCGTATTTAGGAAGAGTTGAACTTACACTGTTTGGCTGCTGAGCCCTCCGATTGTCGCGAAATCAATCGATCAACCTCGTCAATTTCAATTACTATCATTATATTGGTCGCATCGATCGAAAAGATGAATCTTCGAGTTGTCGAAAAGGAAACGATTTCCAAAGGTGCCGTTTTGGAAAGATTCCCTTGCGCTTTGATATCGTGGATAGCGACTTCCAATATGGGCATTGGAGCACTTCAGCGTCCGTTACATGAATTACGCCATTACATTTGGTGCGCCATGGGGCATTCCATAGATTAACGATCCAATCACACGGCTCGTTCGTTTTAAGAACTAAGTTTTAACAATAAAGCGGTTTTTGAACTACGTAACTCATGTTCAGGGAAAGTTGGACTTACACTGATTGGTTTCTGAGCCCTCCATATATACCGTCAGTAATATTGAGAACCCGAGATATTAACAATATACAGTGGATTCTGGTTAATAGGGACACATTGGGCCGGACGAATTTGTCCCAATTAAGCGGCTGTCCAAAAAAAAGCGAAATTCAACAGGCAGTCAAAACCAATAGTATAGCGTCTCAATTAACCGGAATCCACTATAACATATTGACCGTCCGAGGTCTCCATTACCCTGCTAAAAATTACCGACAATACATTCATACGTTTTGTTTGAATCGCGAGAAATCTCATCAATTGAACGCGATTACAATCGTAGAAGATTAGTCTAAACCAGCTACATGTGTCCAACACGCGGCCCAAGTGAAGATTTTATGCAGCCCTTTTCAAGTCTGCAGCTACGTGCATTTTCTTAATAATACAATAAAAAATATATATTGTCCGTTAGTAAATTTAGCGAGTATAAAGAGTGTTCCCTACTCCACATTTGTTTGCTGTAGCATCTCGCTCACGAAAACATGAAGAATCAACAGCGTTGCGCGTCAACTAAATTACCAGTTGATATTAAAAAGTTAGCAAATAATATACAAAACCATCTTCGCATTAAAATGTAATTTTAGTTTGTTTTATAGCTGTGTTGATTATATTAAATGAATTATATAAAGGAAGTAAAATATAATAGTGATTAATTTCCCTGTTTTACGTGCGCCCCCAAGAAACCAGTAAGATAATTGTTGGCCCTGTAAGCGATTTCAGTTGGACATCGCCGGTCTAAACGTATGCTTGACCCTTCCCCGTCAAGACATACGGGTTCGCATCTTCCAACGGGGGAAGAGAAAGAGCGTGTCTCCTCTAGTTTACACGTTTCCCTCTGCAGTAACCTTCGGATCGGAGGCCGCCGCATTTCCGTTGGAACACCGCGAAATAAACGACTCGACCGACACAATCATTTCTCCCGGTAACAATGCAACCGTCGAACCGATACCGTATCAGATCTAAGGATGAATTTCTGCAACAACGTTGCAATGCCTTCTCCATCCCTACCGGGGCAACCTTCGATCTTCGAAGAAACGAGGCCCACGCCACGGCCGCGCGCGCGCCTATATAAAAGCATCGTTAATCTATATTAAAATCGATACGCGACAATTACGCTCATCCTGTAATTTTCTTCGGTACGGCGTTACGGGCAGGCGCTTTCGTCTTGCTTTTGCACTGTGCGCGGTGCCGGATCGATATTTCATCGAACAACAGTGCCCGATGTTTCGTCGTGGCTGAACGCAGCCGAGGTGGGCGGCGGTGGAAACGTCGCAAGGTCGGTCGTCGACATTCGCGAAGAGTCCAGGTCTCTGTGCAGCGCGAGAGAAAAGTGGCGTGCACGAGTGCCGCGCTTGCAATTCGCACTTGTCTCCCTTGCGTTCACGGTTGCTCGACTCATCACCCACACGCGTTTCGATTGAATCGTTGAGTCAGGACCGTGTTACGTAACATGTTACGCGAGGTGTTACGACTCGAGATGGGGCAGACCTTAGCACGGTCGTTGCTGCTGGGAAAATCGTTTAAGGAGCACGCTGTGTGACACGGATTAGTAATCTGAATCACACACTCGCAAGCGTATATGTGTGCACGTACATACGTATATACGTAAGCCACCTACGCGTTTGATGGAGGGTTCGAGATGGTAGGCGGCGATCGAACGGCGGCATCGACCTTTGATGTCGTTGTGAACGTGTGGTGGTGACTGATCGACACGCTGTCGACGCCTGGCACACAGGGACAGGGTATCCTGTGATGACAGTGCGTCTGCAGTGGGAACGAATTGGCCGAGGGGGTCTTTGTGTTTCGAAAATATCTGTGTCAAAGGATATGCCGGAGTCCGTGAAAATAACGGAGCTGCAGATATTAAATGTATCCCGCACATAAGTTCCACGTGGGCGACAGAGAAGCTTTAACTCGTTTTGCTCCAAATCGTGTTTTATGAACATGGCTGACACGATATATCAAGATCTAGTAATCTAGTTGGTGGATTGTCTTGAAGGGGGAAGGTCTGTGACAGACCTGCCGCTATGGCAGGTACTACAATCATTAACACTGGAACTACAAATAGGTTTCGGTACTATTAAGACAGTATGCGTTAGACAGATTACGAACACGAAAGTTCAATGAACATTAAATAAAGATATTTAATTGCTATTCTGTCTTATTGAAAGTCATCGTAAATTGCTGAAACAATACCAATATGTTAATAATTTTTAAGCAAGAAATCTGAAACCAATCATTTTGACTGGCTTGGCAGTTGTAGTGTTAAGCAACCTTTATTTTTTCTAATTCTTTAGTATGCTGAAGTATGGGAAAACCAAAGAAGATATCTAAAAAATCAAACTCGAACTTTAAAGTGACGCCATCTTTTTAAACAATGAGATCTGGCATCCCCTTTAGGAGAGGTTATAACCACTGTCATACTGAAGAAAATGGCGCCTCGTGTTTTAGTTTCGGTCCACTGCGAAGGCCGGAATCGTATCAGCCATCGTGACATGTTTTTATAAGACCTGCCACAATTAACTTATAACGAAAAATGTCTTTTCCGCATCTTGATCTTCCTGAACCTTGGCGCCGCAATCGCCAACTCTTCGATTAACGTAGCAAACTGACCTCGCGACGCCAACGTTATTCCTTCCTGCAAAGTCTTTTCCACAATACCATTCGAATAAAACAATAGGGAAGAATAGAACGTTCCAATGAAGTTTTCTGCACTTATTGTTAGGACCATAGATGAATAATAGAACATTAACATCCCACGTGCTCCACACGGGTCATCGAGGAATAAACCCTATCGGGGCCCTCTTCTATAAAAGCGACACATCCAGCGATCCATCGAAAGTCGCTCGGAAAACCGATTGATGATGAACCTGCCACAAGGTCAGGGTCGTCGGGGGCCCGACCTTGACCTGCGGAAGAGTCACGTAACGACAGGCTGGCCGAGGCAGAGGAAGAAGGATGCGGCGACGACGACCTCGACGAGGCAGACACGAGGGAGAAAGTGTAACCGATCCCCAAGAGCTCGAAATCGAAAGTAATTTCCTCCATCCCGCTCTTTCACTCCTTTCTCCGTTCCACGGTGCCCACGACGATGATTCTTTCTCCAAGCCCGTGGATTCAGGTCAAGTTCGCCGACAGTCTGTCCCCATGCTGCCCTCTCCTCCACCCATCCCACTTTCGTTCCGCGCCGTCCACCTGGCCATACCGTTCTATCATTTCGCGATCGTTTATACTTGAACAATCCGTACGAACGTTCGCCAATCCCCCGACGATTGGCGAACGTGGTCGACCGCGTTATTATGTCAGTGTCAATGGCACCGATCCGCGGAAGCGCGACGGGGACAGCTCAGGTAAGAGTTACGTCGTGGTTCGCTGAACTGAATTCCCCACCTGAGCGGCCGTGCGCCGAGTACACGGGGCAAGGTGAACCCAGCTGGAATCGTCGTGTCTCAGGTGTCTCCTACACGCTCCTAAGGGGACCCATCTACTGCTTTACGGCACGGATGAACCACCTCGCGTCACGAATATATCAGGGGACACGCACGCAGCGCACTTTCGGACGTGGCGTCGCGTGGAATCGAGATGGCGAGGATCGGGGTGTCGAGTGGCTACCTGAGCCCCGTTGCGAGCCGCTATCATAAACGATGGCGAGATTAACGCTGAAATTGAAGTCGTAACCGAACGAGAATAGGCATGCGAATGTATGTACACATGTATACGTAGTAGAGGTTTCGCTCAAGTTGCCTCGTTTTTTTTCTCGAGCCTGTCCCCCGTGGTCCCTCGATTTGCTTTTCTTACGAAACGTTCAAGTTCGCGTGAAACTTGGAACAGAGGGACAGTGTATATGGGATGTGCTTTCGAGGTCCTATGGTTTCGGGGAATTCATGAAGAAATCTGCGGCGATCGTAAAGCGAAAAGAAGTTCCGAAAACTTACAGCGTGGGCAAATAAATAAGGGGACCTCGCGGTGGAGGCGAATTTGCGGCAAGCTGGGATTCTCAGAGTAGATCGATTTTCTTGGAATCCCTTTACGAGGAACCGAGCTTCGACTCGGTCATGTTGGAGGAACTCTCGATACCGCGTCCTGTCCTATCCTCGCGCTGGCCAGTTTTGAGCCAATGGGTTAGATGCCCGATGGCGTTGACCACTTGGGCGAATATCTCGAAAGGAATTGTCAGATAAACCTTGGCATAAATTCGACATCGTCCTTATACGCTGGATGTGCGACCTATGAATAATATGAGGATAGACTGTAACGTAGTTCCATTAAGCGCTCAAAGATTTTAAGAGCTGTGCATCGATAATGCCTTCACGAAAAGCTGATGTCTGAGCAGCTTTCAGATTCGAAATATCAATCACGAGCCTCGGTTACGAAATCCTAAAGCGATAACGGATCGCATGGGTGCACTGGTACTGTCGAGCGACGACAAAATTCAATCATTTACGCTGATAATATACTGAACGATACGAGCAGTATGCGCACATCTATACAATTCATTGCGAGCGCGAAATAAAATCACTTAAGTCATCAAAATTGCCGATACACATTTTTCACTGAAAGACTTAACTCTCGAACCACAAAGATCAATTATCCTCTACGTCCTCCTAGCAAGTGCATCGACCCTCCAATAATTCTATCCTTATCAAAGTAACATTATCTTTAACCATTAAGAACTCTGAGGGGAGAGGAAATAATGTTGTCTCGCGCGAGCATTGATTATCGAGGCATAGTTGAAGCAAATGATCGGCGTGAGGGTGTTCAGGCATCGTCGAGGTACAAGGAAATAAACTCCAACAGAAGAACAGAACCGCTCGCAACGGGATGCGGAGCGCGAATGCGCGACTCCGGCCGCGCTCCGTGGTTCCTGCGCCTCTGCGCAGCAGCGTTCGCGCATCGCACTTGTACCAGCTCTGCTTGGCTCTTCCTCGTCCTCTGCCACAGCGGCGCGCCACGAGACCGACCCTCGAGGATACGCGCGACCAAGTCGTCTGCGCTGTCAGGATATGTATCTCGCACGTATGCCAAATTCAACCCTATCTTCCCACCCAATCAACCAATAAACAAACACCTCCGCACAAATATCGCGCGGCCCTTGCCCCATAAATTGAGCCGGCGAAAAGAAGGATCTGCACAAGGGGCCAACCAGAAATGAGAGAAAAAAATTAACAGTCGAATACGCGCAGTGCATACGTACATATACGTACGTACATCGGAGTCCTGCGGATCCACCGACTCGGTGGTTGAATTACCGACAGACAAGAGGGAGGATGGATACCGAAGAGGAAGACGAGGGAACGGGATAAGAGAAAACGCAGAAATTCTCGGGGGACAGAGCAGGAGGGAGCGAAGCACCGCCGAGGATGAGGCGCAAGGGGGGAAGCAGAGGGAAGAGAGAAACCTGGAGCAAAAGTACGGGAGAAGAAGAGAGGATGCTTCGGTGTAGCCGGCGGGCACACATCGGCTCCTCTCCCTCGCCAATCGGCGCGCGCGGCGTGGGGCGAGTTTGAGGAAGGGGGCCGCCCGACGCACAGCGGTGGTGGCGGTGGCGTGCTGCGGCGGTGGCGGCGGCGGTGGCGGCGGCGCGGCTGCCAAGGTATTTAAGGTACCGTGAACCGGCGGCGCACGAGTAGTTCACTTCTGTTCGGTGCGGTGTCGCGGTGATTTTTGAAGGGACAGAAGTTCGAAGGAAAAAGAAACGGGGTACCGGGAAACCGGAGAGAAACGGAACGCGATCGGGACTCGCCGCACGCTCCATCGGGGGTTGCGTGAAGGGTCGCGAGAAATACCTGCGTAAATTCGGTGTGAACCTGGACCGTCTTGATCGGGAACAGGAGAGAACCTTTCGGCAGAGTAGCTAGTAATACTTGCTGGAACGGGAACAGGTCTCTTTACCTGTTTCGAACAGTGACGAAGTTCAAGAGGGGAATCCGACGAATCGACCGCGACACGTTTCAGTCTCGCTCGAGTCCTGCCAAGCCACGAACAACCCACCGGGAGAACACGTCGCCGACAAAAGGATCACCGAGGTCGTCCGTCGTTGGCGACCGTCCTGGATAGGTAAGTCTCATCTGAAAACAGTGCGGAGTATTCTTGGTGGGATGAAATGACCGGCGGAAAGGGGGTGAATATTGCTCTGTGACGCGCACGCACGATCGTAAGACGTCGCGGTCGCTGTACGCCTCGTATCTGGTGATACCAAGTGATCAAGATCAGTGATTCTGTTGCACTGTGTTGCACCTCTCACTTGCAGCCCGACGCTCTCCGCGTCGGCGTTACTCGACGCCGTGGATTTCCTAATGGACTGTGTATGAAATGAAACTATGTGTGCCTCATCGCGGGGATACGTTGATCGCAAAGTGTTCCTCCCACCGGAAGTATGTACTATGTGCCCAACAGACGGGAGATCTTCGAATGTAAGGCCCGTTCGTATGTCGAGGAACGCGAAGTGAAATCCAATAATACTTGCCGTTAGTTTTTCGAACGAGATCCTTCGTGTAGCTGTGAGTAGTCGGGACGGATCGATAGATCCTCGTCGAGTGGTAACATCGTATTCGTTCGTCACGCCGAATGATCGATCCAAGTAAATACACCTGTTACGCGCCGGTCGAACTCGTGAGTCGCAAACGAGAACGGAGGACCTCGTGGTTTTTTCCGGTTCCGATAAAATCGACCTTTGCCTTTCGGCGGATAAAAAGGACCAGCGTGACTAAGCATTTGAATTGCAAACGGTAGATCGATAATAACATTTTTCCGGCATGATCGAGTCGCGGTGAGGGAAATCACGCCGAGAATGGACCGGTTCGATTCGAAGAATAAGGGTACAATAGGTATGCGTGTCGACTTGCAGCCGCGAAGGCTAGTTGAAACGTGCACGAACGCCTCGCGCAATTAAGAAACAGAGTCTGAATACCGAGACAAATCTCGCCGATACGTGAATACCAAGAGGCAGTCTGAGAATCGCGACGATCCTCGCGTGACATTCGTAGGCTAACGTTTCTTGCGCTGCGACTCGCCCAAACGGATAATACTTGAGGGAAAGCTCCTTAGTCGACGTGAAATCAAATTGGAGCGATCCTTGGCGCGATTCGACGAAGAATTCGCGGGAGCGCCCGGCGTATAGGGAATTCGAACGATCCAGCCGAGATTCGATCGTTTCGTCTGTCTCGAACAAAAGGGGGGAACGAAACGGTATCGATTTTCCCGTGGCGGGTCCGCCGATACGGAATATAAAAGAGGGTCCGCGAAGGTAGAATGCGAGCCGGCATAATGACTCAGAAGAAATTCCAGGGACCGGTACAACGGGTCGTTCCCGCGAGCGACAGACCGGCAGAAAGCAAAAATGTAAACCGTCAGAATTTTATTAATTGTAGAGTAACCGATTTCGCACTCCCTTCTCGACCAATCGCGATCCGCGTGAACGGGCCTTTAATTTCGAAAGAAACTCCAATTCCGAGGATCAGAATCACATTTGTTCCGGTGCTATCACAGAGAGCAAACTTTTCACCCTTTAAGTCTTCCAGTGCTCTCAACATATAGAATTTTCTCTTCCACTTGCTTGTGACTGTAAAATGTTTAATCCCGAGTTCTGATGGGGCAAAAAGCTTCCTTCCTGTCTATTAAAAAGCACTCCACTCGCCAGACCTCTATCTTATTGGCAGAAAGTTCACAGAAATTCGTTAGAATGTTACGGCATTAGGGAGTCCAACTAGGGCTTACTTAGAGGATTAACATATGCACGGTCCATTTGCTCGTTAATATCTCCGAGCATATATTCCATTTAGCCGGGACGACACGAGAATGATCGTACAGAGACGTTCGTGTCCGCTCGCCGCGAATAGAGGGAACGAATTTGCCACGGTCGAGGTAAGCCGGGAGAAGTTACGATTGCATTACGATCCGTGATCACGACGTAGGCGAGCGTGAGCGTAGCCGATAGCCTGCATCCGTGAATCACTTTTTCCAGGAAACGCAGGCATTCTAATCAACGATTCACTTTGCTCCTTACACGGCTGTATAATAACAACGACCAATTAATTACGCGACCGCGCGTTATCTGCTAATTATCGCAGGTGTGGAGCCACCGTGGTGCTTCTATTTCACGCTGCGCTAGGAATCGCAACGTGTACTATACACTGTCGGCTGAGGAGTTCGATAACCGATCCCAGTCTATTGAACTTCGCTTATTAGCGTTCGGTGTCGCAGCACCGATGGATTATCGTTTTATACCAATGAAAAGTTTGCAAAAACAGGGGTACGCACACCCGGACGAGCAGTTTCTCGTTCGCAGTTTTACATTTTCTTCGAAAGGATCGTACCTTCCGCGTAACAATACATTGATTACCCGGCTTCTTACCTACGCCTCGGCTAATTGCTAATTACTAAACGCTAATTACCGAGACCATCTTCTAGTCGAGCACGGACCACAGACGGGTATCTGCTCGGCTTGTTAGCCGCAACGACGAAAACGAAATAGAGTAATGAAGTGTGAGCAAGAGGTAAGTATCTCCGGCACGCGATTCGCGAGCAATAACCGTGGAAAATCGATCCGCCGGCTTAACTGTAATCGATCGCGAAAGACAAAGGGGTCAGGGAGCGAGAGAGAGATTTTTACGTAAGCCTGATTTCGCACGTATCTATGCATGTACACAGGTATGCGCGTACGTCTCTATTATAGCGGACGGGTTACGAGGCGAATCGTACAAGCCCGGGAGAGAACTATCGGAGGGAAGATGAAACGATTCTTGTTCTAAAAGGGAAGAGGCAACCGCAGCAGCGGGTTTCGAATAGGCGTGCCACGAATTAATTGCCGTCAGTAATAACTGCCCCGGCTGCAGTTGGCTACGAGCCTCTCGTTCCTTCCCGTTCAATTCCCCCTTTCGCAGTGGTGAACGATGCGTTTTTGCCCCGCCAGCGGTGGACGGGCTTTCTTTCGTTGCCGTTTGGTCCGTTCAGTTTTTCTTTTGCTAAACGTGGGTCGCACGAACGTTGTCGCACAACTTGTTGGCACGACACGACGACTTTTACGCCTCGCCATTTCTGCTTGCCGCCTCTGTATCGTCGTTGTTGAAAGCAGCTGCCAATGATCCGCGGTGCAAACGATGCATGCCTCGCGCCGGCCGATTAGCGTCGCGTAGATAGGCAATTTCGCGAATCAAGCGACCAAAGATATTGGCATCACGGCAGTGAAAGTATGTGGCGTCTGTAATAAATACAGGCAACGTTGAGCAAGTAACTGTGCCCTGTTATGTGCGTGTGCCGTCGCGGACCTCGCTTGACCGACCGTTTGAATCACGTAGCAGGCCCACACGAAACGGTAAAAAAAAAACGAACGAGAGATGCGGCTCGTGTCGCGTCACGAATTCGGGTCGTGCGAGTGGCTATTTTTTTTTTCTTTTTTTAGAGAGGAAACCGAACCTTCCCCGATCGAACGTCTTTCACTTCTTTTTGTGGATGCTCGAAGGAACCTTTACCAAGTATTACCAAATCTGTGCGTTGGAATTTAAGTTGCTCGTCGAATTTTAATCGAGGACACCGAGGCACCGTAAGCCGATTTGTAAATATCTAACACCGTAACTGTGGCAGTCTCGAGATCATTAAACGGTAATTGAAGAGTTTACGATCGGTGATTTGATCATTGTGAGACGTCCGAAGTAGAAATGTACTCGTGGTTCTGCTTGAATTTCAAGCCGTGGTCATCGCCCTCGCGATTCGATACTTCTCATTTTACCTGGACGGCTTTTTCACAAATTTACATCCCGTTTGCCCCATCTTGCGGCGCTCGATTAATCAGTTTCATCAAGTCGAAAGTGTCACTGAACGCGGTTGCGCCATCGGGGGCTGTTGTTATCCCGTTTGACGAACGCAACCCGGGTGCCTAGAATCTTTTGAACGGCAAACTGTTTGAAAGCAATCGAGCATTAAAAGAGGCAGCGTTTGCTATCGGTCAGCTACACAGCGTTTCAAAAAAAGAAGAGCAACTTCGTGAACGGACGGCTCGTCGGGCGCTGGCCTGGTCGCTATTGAAAAAGGGCGATTAAAAATATCGAGCACGAAGACTCGACCGGCCCATCAGCCCGTGAAATCCTGTATTCATCGGGCTGGGGCTGCTGAAAAGAGGAGATCAATTATTCATCCTCTCTAAACGTCCGACCACGTCTGAAATTTCAAATGATATACGGGATTCCCCGACCTCCAGCGAATTTCCTACGCAGATCTTTTTCTTAACACGTTTCTTATACAGTCCTCTGCAGGACTTGCGCAATTGCAATGTTTCACGGTTTACAAAAACATCGATTCCCTTTCGCCACGGTAGGACCCTACATCCATTACGGCCGCTATCATTCGCGATCCCTTTTATATTATTTAAGGACCATTTTCTGAATTCTAATACAAGCATCTAGTGAACTCGAATTTCAAATAAAATCGGACAGCCAACGACATAGCCGAGACCACTGCCTCTCCGTTAATATCGAATTCCACGTCGAAAGCATGAAGCAACAATTTCCATTTGTAAAACCGACGGACAATGCGCCCGCGAGAAAGTTCTTTTAGTACGGGGAATCGACACCGATCGCGTTCGAATTCTATTCGCACGGGGCTTGCGGTACCGGCGACGCGACATTCCCGTATTCCAGGCACGCGTGCCTCGTACACGAAGTGCTAATTCACCGTCACGCCTTATTCCATGTAGCCGAATCTCTGAAAGAGGCCCAGCCCCGATCCGTAACCCCCTGGACACACGGATTCCTCCTACGGTTATCAAGGAATGTGGATACGAGCCGCGCCGCACACGTGAATGCGAATGAACCGGCCTTCGAAAAATTCGTCCGGACGGGCCGTTGACACGGGCAGGGAGTAGAAAGTTCAACGATTTTCATTTAGACGACCGGCACTTCCGTGGACGGGATCGACACCGACGACCCCGCGAGCGGTCACGGGAAAAACGAAGGGCGGGATGTCTATCGACTTCCTGTCAGAATCGCGGATCGCTCCCGTCGTTTCGCTCGCGAAAGAAGAATTCGCAGAACCGCCGGCACGAACGTTCTATTAAGGGTGAACAAAGAAATTCAATTACAGAATTGTCCGTTTCTCGAACGGTCCTGTCGCACGACCGTTTTTGACGTCACCGTTCCAGAGACTGGGAAAGGTACGATTTCTCAATTAGCGTAAATTCAGCAGGAAGTCTTCGTTACTGTACGGAGTGACACTTCGATTTATTTGATCCTCGCCACCGAAGATAGCCCCGACGTCTGCATATTTTACGAGCGCGACGTGAAAGAGTTAATTGACGGTGAAAATTCGGCGTTAATAGAAAATTGAATTAATTAATTATTTATGGTCGACCCTTATGCTAAGTACTCTCTGGCAAAGTGTACGAACGGAACGAATATAGAAATCGCTTGACGAGTTAGTTTATTTTGCAAACGCTTCCCAGTGCACCCTGAACAGCCGTCGTTCGAGGGATGATCACAGTTGTCGCGAAACGATTGTCGGTAATAATCGCGATTGAAGTCGCTTCCTTCTAATTAATACCGTGATTACGGCGTGACCATCGCGCAAGGAATTCACGCGACACGGTTTCACAGTCGGAGTGTCGGCTATTCGTGGGCACCGCGATCCGAACGGGTTTCGTACGGTTTCTGCCCGGTGGATTGAAATACCACGAACGGATTTACCTTGCGATACGTCGTATTCCTTACGTGGCTGTCCGTGCCCCGATGTCCACTGCGGTTTATGAGCCCCGCTCGGTAACTGGTCGTGTACTCGATAAAAATCGGCTACTCTGCCCGACGAGATCCGAGGGAATTTCAATGCGCGCACGAATCGGATCCGTGGCTACGAGCTTTGGACTCGTCGCACGTCTTGCACGAGCGCACCAACGATTTTTAGAACGTTAATCGACCGACGCCGGATCGATTTCGTTCTTATTCAACCCTTCTCCGTAGGCAATACTTCCAGCAGTCGATAAATCTTGGGAACGAGGAATTTGAGAAACAATTGAAAGCAAAGATTTGCTAGGATTTCTGTGTTTGTCATTTTTTCGTTGCAGTAGTTAAACTGAGTACGTTTCAATGTTTCGTTGTTCGTTATTTTCATCCTTGAAAGAATCTTAAGTAGTTTAATGTGCGGAGAGAATTGAGCGATTTCGTGTAATGAAAAAATTGGTTCCAATTGGATTTTACAGCCGCGGAATACTCTGGTAAATTATTCAAGCAAATGTGATATGATTCAAGAAATGCAGGCGTCAAGTTAAATCGTCCAAAAGAATTTTAATACTCTCGTCCCTCCATACTGTGCTCGTTTACACCAAGCTCGGTAAACATTATTCAACGACGAAATCCGCTGTTGCGCAGCCGCGTAACGTAAAACTGGGTTTCTCTAAAAATACGTCAATAATTCACACGTGAAGAAACTGGAAATTAATGCGGAATATTTTAATAGCACAGCTTACAGGCCGCCGAAACGCTACGAAGACCTTGTGTCACTTTTATTCCGTTTCTTTTTTTACGTCACCTACCAGGCAACTCGAAAACGATCATCGTTCGATCACCGTTACACTCCCGCTGAAAAGGAACAGAAACAAGCCGAATCGAACATTCTCCCCGAATTGTTCCGGGTTCTCTGAATCAGTGGGCTGATTCACCTGCCTCGAAAAATTCGAACAAAAAAGCACGCCGGTTCGTGATCCGCGCACAAAGGAGATCCTTCTCGGTGGCCACGCACACATTCGTCGATTTCGTGCTATTATAAAATACGGGTCATACGAAGCATTTGATATTCCGGTTCCGGTGAGAGCAAACGAAAATAAAGGTGTTACCGCGGTGTACGCTGGTTTTAGTAAACCTGCACCATTGGCCTAGTTGCTTCGCCAACGTAGCATACCACATATCTACCTGTTGTACTGTGTCGCTCGTTGGAATTGTTCCTGACAACCGGTCGGTGACCTATCTATCCGTTTTCCACGTTCCTTCTCGTCGCTTCCCCTTCGGCGTATTCTTTCTGGTAACCCGGTGACGTATAGGGAAGGCGAGGCACGACGCATGCCATTTTATTCACGAAACAATCCGGTAACCGGTAACAGGTTACGGGGGACGTGTTA
This sequence comes from Nomada ferruginata, assembly GCA_963583965.1. Classification (NCBI taxonomy): domain Eukaryota; kingdom Metazoa; phylum Arthropoda; class Insecta; order Hymenoptera; family Apidae; genus Nomada; species Nomada ferruginata. The sequence continues at coordinate 7,613,674 of OY757218.1, forward strand.
TTAAGCCGTGTAACGACCCTTATCGGTTGTTCCATTTTAGAACTCCTCCAGGGTTCGCTTCGGGATCGCTGAACAGGTGGTTCGATCATAGATAAGACGGTCAGGCCAGGTTCGCGGTTCTATGGAATTTCCAACGCGTCTTTTGGAATCTCTCTCTTGTCGAATGTTCATGCCCGTTGCGCGAAATTGCTGTGGTGGGATAAACTGTTGCACTCGTTGCGCAATCCTTTAGCCGAGGTCGATTTGTCGTTGCTTATCTCTAAACGAATCACCACGGAACCCAGAAGATCGATTCCTGCTGTCGCCATTCCAGACTCCACTTATCGAAGATGTAATCGTTGCCCCGTCTACCAGACGTATAAATAAAAGTGCCCATTCCGAACTTCAACCGAAAGTGTCCAAGAATTTAACGGAATCGACTTGCCAAGCAAGCCGTGCCCGAAACAGCGATCCTGTTATTTCTCGAGGCGTAACGCTGACGTACGGCGAAAACGATTCAAGGTAGAAACAGCTGCCCGAAAAATGGACTCGTTCCCCCTATCATGCGTGCAGCGATTCAATTCTCGCGATCCTCCCATACCGGGCGCATCCCAGACAGTTGGCGCAAGGCTATTTATTTCGATTGGCAAGCAAAGGGGATGCGCGTTGCTACGTGGAATAAGGTACCGTAAGAACGGTCGAGTTAAGTACAATAGCGCGTAACATTATGCAGTGAATTAAAGGATCGAACGGACGCTATTCGTTCTCCACCTGGCCACGCATACGCCTACAGTTCCAAAGGTGTTCGATTAATGAGAAAGGAAATTCGCAATAGCGCGGACGTAAATGACTGCGTTTTCGGATTTTCCTTTTTAAATCACCTTCCATCGAATATAAATTAATATATATATTAAAACAAAGAATGGGAGCAAAAATATGTAAGAATGATGGACGGGATGGAAAAGAGAATAATAGACGACGACAATATTACAGAGTTTATGGTTAATTGGAGGCTCGTGTACCGACGATTTACAGACAAGTCGGGCCAGTGCTTTCGTGATACGATATCGTGACACAGCGGCCACGTACGTACAAATACAGCCGCGAATCGATGGATCTTTACCGTTTACGAAACGCACGCGAGTCCGACCGCTTTAATCCGGGCGCGGAATAAAAATGAGAAAGGGTTGGGGGCCAGGTGGGTGGCAGTCCTCCAGCATCTTCGCGGTGCAGACATAAACGCGATCTCGGGCAAGAACTAATCTCCAATGGTAATCGGCCTCTCGTAACGGTAAATTTTCTAACCGGTGCTTAGTTTCTGCTTTAACGCCATTAACCGATCCCAACCAGCGATCCAGGAGACCGATTTCGAAGTATGGTGGCGTTTAACAGACCTTTGCAAACGTGCTCGCTTGGGCTATTCCCTCTTTGAAATTGCGAGCTCTATCCAACTTGCTATTTTGTCTATGTACGCCGGAACACTGCGAGACTAACGCTAGAAAGACTGAAACTTAGTGTATACCTATATTGCCCAAAAGCAGTCAAAATGACTGCATTGTGAAAGAATAACTAATGTGTAAAGAAATTTGTTTAAAATTAATTTTTAATATTTTTTATATTATTTACAGTTATATAACAAGTTATTAGTAAATATTAACAATAAAAAAAATTTACTTCACTTTCAAAGAAAAGGAATTTATGCATTATTATTTGTACATTTTATGCAAATGAAAGTGGAAATCTTTTTATGTGTACATCTTCCGCAAACATAGTTTTGACATTTTTTACATATATTATTTGTTTTGTTGTTGTGGCAAAGACGTACTGGACAAATTTTGCGTTTGTTAGAATGGGTTGCTTTGATGATGTTGCAGTTGATCTTTGTGGGTCTTCATGTTCTAATGAATTTTTCTGTCTTGCAGCTCTGTATTCGGTGGAAAGCTGTTTTCGTGAATTTCGGCGGCAAAAGAAATAAAATAGACAACTTCTTAGAACAAGCATCACTGCATAAAGATTCGAATAACGAGTACTACTTTAGCTTATTGAGTAACTGCAACTTATCAAGTATACGCCCTAATCGACAATTTGTCATGTACTTGTATGTTATCATGTGACGGTAATCGAAAAAAAATGAAAACTGTTAATTCCATACAGAGCCTAACTGGTCACATAAGAAATTTACTCAATTCAATAATAAGAGTCATTTGATTTAGTTAAAATTTCCCAAGCAGTCAAAATGACTGCTTTTGGGCAATATAGGTATAACACACATATATATACCGGAAATGAAGGAGGGGGGAGGTAACTACAATTATTAATAAACGCATTTATATGTTATACAAAACGTCACAAAATTCTAAGAAATTGTGTCATTATATACATAATTGTTTTTCTAATTGAAATTAAAAAGCAGTCAAAATGACTTCCTTGGGCAATCTAGTGTTAAAGTGATGGTAAATGGTAATGCGGTGTACGTTATGTTATCTCTGGTACCTGCTACTTCTTCGAAATTTCTTTCTTGTCACGTATTTGTCCCCCTCGTTGCTTGTGTTTCTTTTTGTTCCTTCTCATATTTGTTAGTTGCAATCTTGTACCACTCTGTTGGTCGTACATTCTCGTCGTTGTGCCTTTTGTGTCGTTTCGTTTCATTTCGTTATAGTGAAATGCAAAATGGAGCGGAACCGTGACACATAGGAAATCCCTGTGATTGGTACATACCTGCGGATCTTCGTATGCTCGTCCATACCCTACCCATTACTTCCTACGATTGTTGTCAGAATTTTCGCACGATTATTTGCGCAAGAGAAACGAGAAAAACCCGCTGGCAATGGACTAATTGAAAATTACGTAACCACTGATACACGCTTGCTCGAGCACGTCCCATTTTCTATAAACCCAATGAAATTATCGTTCAATGAAATGATGCCCCATCGATACAATTAAGATAGTTCCATTCAATTTGATTTCAACGAATTCGTCAAATGTGCATACAATTCCTCCAAGCTTCCTTTAATCTGCTGAAAAAGTTCTTCCCGCCCGTTGCGTAATGCCTAACATTACGCAGGCTTGAAACAAAGGTTTTCGAAATCCGATTATTAGTCGAGCAAGCTAAAAAGGTAGCACAGACGTAACGCTCTTTATCGCTGGAACAATGACTTGCACCCGCGTATCCGGACAAATAAAGCAATCTCTGCAGGCAACTTTCGCTGTTCGTCCTTGTCTACTTTCCTCAAATATGGTCCACCATGGGCGACGGTACGTATAATTCGTCGCACCTACGAAACAATCGATGCATAATCAGCGCGAACGTCGCGTAGGTAAGCAAGGTGAACAATCAACCCACATCCACGGCCTCGTTCGAACTCGGCGGGGTCGTGATTCGTGGGGAAAACGATTTCTCCCTACCGAGTTATTATTAGTCGTACGACCTTGGTTCGAGGACCTCCTCCAGATCGCCATCGTCGTCACGTACTCGATCCACGATTCTACGAAAGTGTCGCCCCTTGTGCTCGTGCAGCTCCTTGCCTCGCGTATACGACGATAATATATCCAGCGGAGAGTCCGGATCATTCGTCTTCGACCGAGGGGATGATCTCTGTGTACCAGTTTCATTTTCTTCTCCTCGTTCGCCTCATTCTTCTTCTTGCTATTCGTTTCTGGCCGTCGCCAGGTCGCCGGTGGCTCATCTCGAAAGGCAAAAGAAACTGTCGCTTAACGAGCGCAACAAACGTACGATCGTTAATCGTCCGCCATTCTATGATACGCGAAAGTCGCTTGACCGTGAAGAATGAACCGTGGAACGCGTAGCGTCTCGCCCGCTCCGTATCTCCTATCCATCCTGGCCACCATGCCCGACATCCATTCTGAGATTAATAACGTCGAGCCGGCTAGGTTTCGTTCACCTTCGGTGGAACACCCTCGCGCCGTGGTCTTTTGTGCCCGCTGCGGTGCACGAGTTGCCTGCGAATTGCCAACCCTCGTACTGATTGCGTGGAATGAAACGGGTGAAGGGGCGGAGGAAGTTGTGCGAGTAATGAAGGAGGAAAAAAATATGGAGTTGGCGAAACACGGTTTTACCTCGATGAAGACCATTCCGCGGAGGCTCGTAATAAGATCTTGGCAAAGTATACTCCGCCCCGGGGTCGTTTTATGTTGGGGGGAAAAAGAGTAGAACGTTCCCTATTTCTTCGTCGTTTATAGCTAGAGATTCGTCGGGAGTTTCCCTCCTCCTTTGAAATCCCCGTGCTTCTTGCCTTTTCGCCGTGGAACGGCTGCCGATATTAGGTCGCCCTACGGTTTCGATGGAATATCGAGATCAAAGTTCCCGTGGACCACGCGAGCCCGATCGAATGGAATTGATACGGATTCGGGGGGCAGGGAGCGAAAAAGGAAACCGTACAATTTTGCGGACGTGGCTTAGAAATCATTTTCCCATCGCATCCGATCCTGGTAGCTTGGCTCGTAGAAATTTCAAGGCGAGGAATCGCGATTCTAGGGGGATATTATTACATCCAGCATCTCTCCGGCCATTATCCCCGGGCGGTATCTTAAATCGTCCCACAGGTCGATCGTAAAACTTAATTACCAACGGAATAGAAACTAGCCCGTGCAGCATCGTCCCGAGTAATCCGAGGCGAGGGGGAAAGAGAACGAACGATACCATTTATAACCTATCGATTACCACGACTCGATTGTCTAACGACTTGTCCGTTTCGTGGGTGTCCCCGCGAGCAGCGATTATCATCCTTTCAAGGCTGACGCGTCGACAGTCGACAGGTTTTGCCGTCGCCTGTGAACCTGTCCCCGATGGTGGCCCCAATGGGCGGCAGAAGTCGACGACGATCGTATCTGGTTCTCTTACACGGGGTAAGACAACCGCACCGTGGGCCCATAACGTTGGGTGGCTGTTAGTGGTTCGCGCATCCGGTTCATCGTCGCCACATTATTTCCCCCGCGCCTTGTCCTCGAGTTGAGAAGTTGATCTTCAAACACGGTGTTGCCTCTACGACGAGTAACCTTTCTGGCGTGCTGGCTTCGCAAATGGAAGGGGGACACGAGGGTGGCCCTGCACCTGGGCCACGGGGACAAAACCGTGTCCCGCTGTGTGGCTCGTGCACGAGCCGATTCTGTTTCTCTCTTTATAGTCCACTAACACCTCCTGCACCCCTCCCTACGTTCAAGTACACAGACGGGGCATTATTCTGATCGTGCCTGGCCTATCTCGCTGACGGTACTCCTCCGTGCAACCTTCTCTCCCTCCGTAACAATGAGACGTCTGCGGCGTTTACATACCCCTCGCGGCAGGAATTTCTCGCCGGGACTTCTGGAAGCCAAAGGCGGTTGCTTGTCAGCTGACGGCTTGGCTACCGTGCTGGAATTCGATCGTTGTAAATTCTACGTGCGCTTTCGCTTGGCCGTTTGCTTGATAGGCGGGGTGGATGTTAGGCATTGGTTCTGCGTAATCGGGTATATAACTTCTTTCATCGTGGATATGTTGGATTGGGTCGTAAATAATTCCCGTTTCTGGGTAGAAATTATAGTGCAACTGATGGGATGCATTTGTGACACGATGTATTGTAATAGAATTTTGAAGGGGGTTTTAACCTGTCGCATTAACATTTCAGTTAATGACAATCTTTCAAGGCAAGTCTCCTCGTATGATCAATGTAGGCAATGATGAAACTGTTGACAGTAAATACCTTTTCACACGCCTCCATTAATTGCAATATATCAACAACAGACTGTTTAACGCAGTAGGACCATAAAAAATATATACTTCTTATGAAATACAAGTAGGAATATCCGTCGGATCGTTCCGCCAACCGGATGTACGAATATTGATCATCAAGCTCTCCGTCACTCTATTTATAGAGGGCCACCGGAACAACGGTGTCCCGTTGGCCAGTTCGTGCACGAGATCGTCGATCTTCTCGTTTTCTTTGCTTGTCACCGACAAAACGCAACTTCGGTTCGCGCTTCGTCGCAGAGCGCGCCAGAGCAAAAATCATTCCAGCCAGCCGGATGCAGGTATATTAATCACGAAGCGTGCTCGACTTGCCTTTCAACGAGGTGAGATCTCGCACCTGGACCACAGTGACAATGACGCCGACGCGGACCTTTCTTCTTTTCCCCTTTCGCACCGTGCCGACTGGTCCCACGCAGACTTGAAAATCACGTGCATATATCCAATTAGTTCTCTTACCCTCGCTTTGTTTCGTACAGGTCAACTTGATTCCGAGACCTGTCTGAAGCTAAAGTGAGACATAGTAGTAGATAGATATCGAGGGGCGTTTATTTTCTTATCAAAATGAAGCAGCTCTGTTTCGTTCCATTCTGCGCAAAAAGGGGAAAAAGAAAAATGACGAACAGCGATCCAGATGACGACAAAACTGGACGAGTCACGTTCGATTCCGCGAAATCTCATGTACATTCGTCGTAGCCACTTCCCAGGAGCGCAAGCTCTTCCAGCGATCGTTCTATACTTCCTTGTACTGGTTTCCTAGTCGGGATGTCGCGTCGATCTGAAAACCTTGTACAAGAAGACTTGGCCATCGTGACTCGGTAAGGGATCGAGCACGTTACTTTGGTAAAGCTCGACACAGGTGCGCATGCCTGTTCCAGGGAGGACAGGATCAGCGTTTCTTTAACTCTTATCCCCGTCCCCCTTGGTACTCAGTCATTACGGTTCCTTCACCCCGACCTTACGAGGAATCGGAAGACGAAGGTGATGGCTTGTCCGAACACGCGACTGGATCAACCTCCGGTAATTTCCCGTTTCTTTCGCCAGGTGAACGCCGACTTAGCATACGATATCGTTTGGGAATGTATTGAGAAATATAGATATAATTTGAGATCACTTCGACTGAAAGAACCTTCGAATTACATACTGTTTTGACATAAAATATTTCAAATTGAAAATGCTGCTGCAATTTTAAAAGATTCAATGTTACTGTTTCATACCTAATTGTAATATTTCGAAGTCGAAATTTCCAAGCAATTAAAGCCCCGTGAACTTGACACTCTCGCGCTCAGGTGTCGCTTGCACAGTTGAATAAATGAGTCCCCGAGATTAATTCCATCGCGCGTACACATGAGACACGTTCAATATTAGCTCTTGCCAGTACGCTAATACGGATTAACCGATCCCCTTGTATGCACAAACGGGCAACGAATTACCCCGGCAACTTCGACATCGAATCCGCACGGTGAAAGTTCTATGATCGATGTCCAAAGCATTCCAAACACTGACGACGAACCTGGCAGATGCGTGTTTGCCTTCAACATTGTCCCGCTAAGTGGCAAGGTGCCTTGAACTTGAAGGTCTGCCTGAAGACAATCGTTTTGGCGACAAAACGCGTCTGTGGAACGCCGCGCCCAAAGCAAACTCTGTATTCCAGGCTTTCCACGTAAACGCAGGGCAAACAGTAAGACGATGCTTCAGCCTCGAGTGTTACCCAAAGTGCAAACAAGTGTCGGGGAACGAAATTAAAATCAGCCACGCCCAAATCATTCTCATCGTACGCTGCTATTATCATTCTAATTGCTCTCCGTTTGCCTACGCCCACTGACATTTGCGTCGAATCCTGTTTAGCCGCTGGTTAGGCTCGCGTACCTTCTCTGATTAAAGAGCAGCTGAGTGTACAACGGCGGGTCCGAAAAATGGTAGCCGTGGGGAACGAGACTTTGAAATAGTATCCGGCGTCTGTAATATTGGATCCGTGCTATGTAATTTGCGTAAGAAAGAAATCGCGGAAGATCTTTCGAAGAGGCTGCTACCACTTACTTTTCTATCGATGAAACAGAATAGTGACTATAGGTTTACGAAAACTACGTGTTATTATTTCCTCGATAGACGAGGCCCGAACGATTTTCTAACAGGCCACTTGGCATTAAACAAATCTTTAACCAGTATAACATCCCAACGAAATAAAACTCAATGTAAAAAAAGTTCAATCAGAATTCTATACACTTTTCATTCTTTTATTTCTGGATTAAGTCATTGTAATAGCCGGTCGCCAATTACCGTAAGATCAAAGTTAAAGTGACTTCCGCGTTGCATTCAATAGATATTCGCAATAATGCGCCTCGTTCACCCTCTACCATTACACCCTGACTGTACACTGAAAGCAGAGGCGCTAAGAGTCTCTCAAGCCTACGCTTTAGCGCGTCTAACGCAAGGAACGGTCAATCGAAATACCAGAATGGAATGATTGTACGCTTCCTCGATGCACAAGTCCGAGGAACTCGCGTTTGTCATCCTCTTCGACGTGCAGCTACGTGGATCTTCGTCGAAGGCAATCGAGGATATTATGCAACGAGTCAACGTCGACGGGAATCTAAGAGCAGAGCGAAAGAAGCGATCCTCGAGATACAGTGTAGAGTTTGCGTTGGAAGAAGCACCGCGTCATGGGACAAGATTGCACGACTGCTTGCGGTCGTTGCATTGCTTATGGTCAACCCGTTAACTTGCTTTTGTTTGTATCGAAGGTGGCAAAGAAATATTGCGTTACGCTTTGGTTGTCAGATAGTAGATGGCAAAATGGAAAAACGTTCGTCGGAGCCGAGGATGGGCGTGGCAGTTTCTCGATGCTGAATCGGAGCAAAAAGCGTGCACAACGTTGTTGCTCGATTTCAAACATCTGCGAAATTGAGGAAGATAATAAGAAGCTTAACTTGCTCGAACTTGAAAATTCCGAGTCTTTTTCTTTCTTTTACCAAACGAACGAAGCTAGTCGCGCAAAGGCGAAACGAATGCGATCGAAACGAGAATAAATAAGCAGGCGATAAAATTGCACTCCCATAGTAAGTAATAGCTGCACTGAAACTCGGACGCAAGGATATACGACGTGTTGCATACCACATTGAAAGCATACCCTGACAATATTAATCGAGAGACATCTTTGCACGCTATATCATTTACCTCTGAATGCCGTAATATACGGGCCACGGAGTGCCGCCATAGTCTTGGAAGATCAAAGACGACAGCGTGCAATTGAACAGCGTGGAAAAGCCTGTCAGAACAACATTCTTCTCGTCCTAAACGTCACTATATCCATCGCGCTATTTCTGTCGAACGTTGCGGCCGTACACTAAAGACACGCCATTAGATCCCCGGGTACCTGCGAGACTCTTAAAGGACGAGGAACGCGGATACTGCTAATTTACATAATAATTAATCACCGGTGCTCCTCATAACGGACAATTTCCGGCGCTCCCTGGATCGTAACTGGACACGTCTGCCAATAATAGCGGCAAGAAATGTGGAATACCCGATAATGGAGACGCATGTTGCGATCGTGTAACATCGAAAGAACACGGATACCTAGATAGCCATTTCTGTGTACGATCCAGTGATATTGTGTCGATTAAGCAAACAGGTTGAATTATCGCGCTGATGCGCAAGTGACGTCGCCTCCTATCTTTCTTACGCAAACAAATGTATTTTCCCCCTGAATTTTTGGTATAAAATTAAACTGCAACTACCGTGATTTGCGATTATCAATTAACACACGCGACGCGTCGTAAAGAATAATTAATTTAATGCAAGGAATGAGATTTAAAAAAAAACAAGAATCGAATGCCCCACAGCAGAGCCTGAGGCATTAGGAGAAAAAGACGTTTTTTAAATATTATCAAAGATTATTAATTAAATGCGGCAAGATATTGTTCATAGAATGTTCGACATGATTACCTGAAATTTCGTCTCTGCGGGAACGCGAGGCGTTACGTAACAGGTGAACGGTACGCAACAGTTCATGATACTTTACTCTCACGTTGCATCCGATAACCGTAAGGAACGACTTAAGTAGTGTTATAAATTCGAACGATGACGCCTGGTAGGAGATAATAGCATCGGGAACCGGGAGAAACGTGCGTTGATTTCCTCGCGCTTCATTCCTGAGAAATTTCGCGCACACTATTCGCAGTGTTCGCGATAAACTTCCGTCGTCGTGCCATAAAATACTACCTGACAACTTTCTTCCCGTTTCCAGAGGGTGGAGGGCACAGTTGCGCGAAATATTATACCACTTCTGAATATGAGCGAAGAAAATAGATTTGCTTGATACCATTCGTCCCACGAGGACATAAGTACTTTGTACAGTTAAATGTCTACCGCTAAAAACTTCTAATCTATTTTGAACAAATATTTCAAGGTTCACCGGAATACAATTATGGAGCATTGCCTGCGAATATCGATTACGTGGCAACTGAATATTAAATGAATAAAGATTCATACTTTACCCCGTGTCTTCGCAAGCAACTCGATTTTCTTATGAGAACCGCTGCGGATGGATCGTTAGGGGCAGGACAGAACTGTGCGCGGCCCGAACAAAAATTTTAATCGGGACCCGCGATACGAGCCCTTAAATCACGTCCCTTTCCAGGAACCTATCGATTCATTGGCCGTTCCGGCCACCATTATCGCGGAGCACGTCCTGAATTATGCGCGACCGTTCGACCAAAAGAGATTGCCTCCGAGATGCATCTCGTTAAGAGAAGGGCGCCCGTAATTGATGGGCTTTAATGGATCGAAGATTACAACGTGGCGTGTTTTAATTACCTCGATCACCTGTGTTGCCTTCCTGTTATTACGCGCTCTGATATGTAGCGGCGCGATCCAAGCGCCCTGATATTTCCGATCGCCGGCGAAGGGGAAACGGCGAGAGGGTGAGCAGGAATGCGAACAGGGGGGGGATGGTAAAAAAAAAGGAGTATCACTAGGGACGACAAACCGCAACCTTCCTGGACGATGATCGCGATCGCGACACAGGACTACACCTGCCGCCAATCATCGACCGTCGATTACCCAGCGCCGTATTCGCCCTCATCCTCTCGTCCGTGGATCGCGGCCATTTTAATTTCGTGCAAATTGCCGCGATGATCGGTCCGCCGGTGCTTCCTCCTACCTATTTACGTATCTCTAATATTACGCACGGAATATTATGCAGCGCGCCGACCCCGCAAAAAATAGCCTGCGTGTAATTGGATTACTGGCTGGAGGAGAGGAACCGGTAGAAGATCGGCGAAGGGGATGGTAACTGGGGATGCCGCGGAAGGAGGAGACATCGGGCGTCGCGGCCTGCCGTGAAACCTGTTTTTCCGCGGCCCTCCGATACTTTGTGGCGAAATTAATTTTACAATTACCGCGTCTCGAATCGCAGTCATCCGGGAAATGTTAACCGAGGGAGAGGCGAAATTACAGGGGAAACAGGCGACCAGCAGACGGAGAAAGAGCGCGCTGAAGTAACGGCAGGGAAGTTAGCGCGAATAAACTGGAGCGTATCCGTGGATGCGTGCAGGGAGAACCGTGGAGAACGGAACAGAATGGAAACGACGAGGAGAGCGCGGACACAGAACAGCCAATTATGAATTATCCGTGAAGAAATCGTTGCATACCCGTGTGCGTTCGTTGTTTGCACGACCCCGGCCACTTCTCGCCGGAAAACTCAGGCAGCTTCGTGAATTTTCTCTGACCGAGCAGCCGCCAGGTCGGAGAGGTTTCTCGCATGGGAACGTATACACTGTATATATGTATATATATAACAGACACGATGGGAAAAGGCTCTCGTCAAATAGAACGGGGAACCCTTCTTTCTCTTATTACGCCTTCTAAAATCCCTCATCCTGCTGGCTCACCTCTGTGTTCTTTGCTGCACGGAACGTGACAGTAAAGGGTTGCGGCGTGGCGACAGAAAGGGCGATGCTCCTTCAAAGGGACTGTCGATGAACGAGTCTCGGGGGAATAATGAAGTCAACGTTGCGAAGGGTGTTAAAGAATTGGGCAAAGAAACGAAACGCAGAAATTGCACAGTGATTCCACTATAATTTCACTGTGAGTGGAAAAACAAGAGGAAACTCGATGGAATGCAAGCAACGGAACGGAAATCGTTTCGGTCGGGGCCCGTGAATTTTTCCACGCTCGCCGCGGAGGAAATACGCGACGGTGGGATCCGTTGAAATCGGTCGAGGAGCTGGAACGCGGAGAACAAGAGGAAAGCGCGAACGAGGAAGGAGCAAAACGATTCTGGCGTGGATGATGGGATTACGCCTTTATTACTTTTTCCAGATATATAAGGGAGATATACGGAAGCAGGATGCGAAGAATGCGAGTAACTTACGGCCGGGTTATGTGTGCGCAGCAATAATATCGACTTAATTGTACGCTGGCAAAAGGTTGCCCCGCTACGAGCCGTGCTCGCGGATAACGATAAAACTTCGCTATCCTTTGCTAGAGCAACCTAGTCTACCTAGGATGTTCGCTGAGGAACGCCACGTTGAACGTTAAGTGCTTTTTCTGTTATCGAGCGTTCATTATTTGTATACGTTCACGGATGTCTCGCGAGCAGAAATATTTTTAGTAAAATACAGTGAGTGATCAAATTATTAGAACCACCGTACGAGAATGTATGCGTACAGTGGGCCAAAGAAGTATGTATTCATACAGTGCATTAGTTTCACTTGCAACCTCATTATTGTAGCGTGACCAAAATGTTGGCGTCAACGCAATTATTCCTAAAAATAATATACATTATTTTAAAGTGTAATGTGCTTGATATCCATGCAGATTGTTCTAGGAATAATTGTCTTGACACCAACATTTTGGTCGCACCAAAATAATGAAGTTGCAAGTGCAACTAATGCACTGCATGAATACTTATTTGGCCCGCTGTATATACGTACAATGTTTTTGGCCGTTGCGCAGAAATATATATCGCTATATTAACAATAATTCATAGTATCATAGTCAATAGTAACAGGCGAGCCTAACTGTTTGATTATCCACCGTACTCTTATCAAGCCAAACTATTAACTTTCATCGACTCACCGATATTCGCCGTATTCTCAACAAAAAAAAAACAACCAAGAAGTAAATCCCCGACAATTTCATTCGCAGTCGATCCGATATGAACAAAGATACCGTGACTTGTTCCTCTTGTTACATTCCCGCGCACTTCATCGCATCAACCGTGGGGTTAAAGTGCTCCAGCAATTTAGTAATCTCCTTCGATGCAACATTTTGCCGGAGCCAGGAGGGCCGAAGTTAATGCGGAGGAACACGGGCCGGAACAATTTCCCTTTCGTTTAACGAAAATGAACGCGACGGCGAGCGCACCGTAAAATGGATGCGCATTAAAAGGGAACGTCATGGTGTACCGCCGGGCAAATTGCTCAAATTTAATAATCACAGTAATGAATGTACGCCGCGGCTTAAGTAATAACAGTAACATTACAGTACGAGAAGAAGTATTTCGATGTGGCGCGTTAAACGTTCAACATCGTGCCCGTGAGACCATGCGGCGGATAGGCGGGGAGAAAAACCAGAGAAGATGTCTATCTCTCTGGGGAGGTTGCGGACACCCGGCCCCGATGCGATCTTCCGACGAGATATTATAATACCAGGGGAATCGCCGCGTCTCGCGGTAATACTCGTTATTACGTGCTGCTGAGCGATCGAACGATCGATCGACACAGAGGGGACGTTTCAATCGCGACGCGCAACTAGGGTGGATGGGCAGGATAAACCAGGGGGGGGTGAGGACTTTGAATAGCCTGGCGAGCACCGTCGAGAATGTCTTACGACATGCTCGAACGCTTCGCTACGAAAAATCGAATGATAGTAGTTCGAGGTTATTACGTCGAAAACGATTAGGCCGGGCGATCGAAAGAAGGGATCCTGGTTCGCGTAATCTGGTGCCTTGGATCGCCGTGCGATTGGTATCTGCGCGTTTTTAACGCGTATGTAGGCCATTGGGTGATTGATGACGAGGAGGAACCGGTTAACCAAGTGGAACGCATTCGTTTGTCGATACTCATTTCGAATGCTGAGCATTATTGCGTGTGGTTATCATTTGATTAGTTGTGAGAAGAAACGTTAACTGTAGTAGCTAAATCGAATATGTTTGGATAAAAAACTGCTGTCTGTGTCATTTTATTTATATCGTCGTTAATTGCCGATTTGAATTCTGCGGACAGAGGCGGAGACAACGAGAACGGAGTGAAACATTTTAATGGACTTGGTAGCTTATTGTTTTTTATTTCACTTTGCGGATCCCCGCGATATCGGGCGACGATCTAGCCGAAATCCGTAAGGCGAAGGTTCCCGGGAATTCCGCGCTATCGATAAATTTCTAGGAATAACGCGCAACGATATACGATGCAAGAGGGGAAAAAACGAAACGAGAGGAGACGAAAAAATAGAGTGGGTAAAGAGGGAAAAAAGGGAAGGGTGGAAAGAAGTAGAACCGGTCGATCGGTCGGTCGGCGCGGGGCGAATTCCTAAGAATCAGCGAGTGAAACGCGATTTGCCGGCGCGAACGAACCAAATATGGCCGAGGAGGGTAGCCTGGTGGATTCAGGTGAAGACGAGGAGTCGGCAGGCTCATCCTCGACCCCGGCGTAATTCTAGCTCAGGTAGATCTATAAATAGAGGCCGTGTACATGATGCCGACCTGTTGCTCGAGCACCCTCGTGTGAACGTCAAGGCCCTGAGTAATCGAACCCCGTTGTTCCGAGACTGCCTTCACCGCCGCGCCGCCTCACGTTCCATCGTTCCGTCGTGCCCAAAAGCACTCGCCGCTTCGAGAGGTCATTAGGCGTAATGAATACCCGATAGCCCCTTAACCTGCAATATAATCGCCTCGCGGGGCTCTAAACACGGTTGAGCGTGCTCGCCTCCTTCCACAGCTTAGCCCGTGCTAATGATTTCTCCGGTAATATCCGCCGTGCAACGTCGAACCTTCTCCGTGGTACATACATACTGACTTTTCTTTGTGGCGCGCAATTTGTGTCCGTTTCACGCGACCAGGTGGACGAATCCACGTTTTAAAGTAACGCTGATGAATTGGACGTCCCCCCTTTAAACTTTTTCCCTTTTTCACCTTGCGTTAGTGCAATTCTATTCGTATAATTCGTTCCACGATGGGACATTGGACGTTACGGGAACGTGGACTAGCATCGTGCAGGCATATACACGTATTGGTGTGCATGTACTATAGAAGACGTGCGAAGGAGTCGGGTCGGAATACCAATCGCTCGTTTGCACCGAAACGTGTACGCAATTTTCTGTAGGCAACGACTGCTTTCGCGCCGAGATCGCCGGCTGATGATCGCGTAACGAGCCGCACGCCGTCAACCTGTCGAGAGGTAGCAGAGGAACCAGTCTGGAACTGTTCAGTATGTACTTGGCATGCGGAAGTCGTCTGCAGGCCTGCGACGGGACCGTGCACTTATTTTTCCTTTTTTTTTTGTCTCCCGAGACGAACGCCTACTCTAGACGCGATAGATGACTGGATACAGTGGACCGGGGACAGGGGGTGCGGGAGCGAGAATTCTCATAATTAATAAAATGAATTGATCGTGTATGGCTCCCACGAACGGGAAGGTTAGAGGCGTCGATGGCTCGTTCGACTAATGGTAGCAGGGTCACGAAAGTTTACAGTACGCCGTTGCAATTTGCATAAGAGTCATTTACCAGCTTCAAGCTCCGCCGAGTGTCCACCTTCGCGCTGATCCCTGATCTTTGAACCCGTTTGCGCCCATAAACTGAAACGTGCGGATCACGACGCAGCCGCTCTTCCATTTGGTCTACTCTCGGTTACTAGCTCGACCCGGGGCTCTTGTATCAGATATAGTGGCGCAGCTCGTTCCGCGAGCCATCCTCCGGTATTAACCGTAAAATTACATTTTTCTTTCGCCGGCGACACGGAGCTAGGGCCTCTTTAACCTTTGCAGCGTTTGCTCTATTCATTCATCGGCTCAGCCTCGTTCAATTCCCTTACCACTGCGACACCTTAGCACTCTTTTCGAAGTAGCCGGCCGATATTGATTAAGAATTTATTTCTTCCCAATCTTGTGATCAATGTGGGGGATACCAGGTTTCCAATGAGCTCCCCAAGGCCACGTCAGGCCAAAGCAGGACATACAGTTATTCGCGTAGAATCCAAGATAGCCAACCATCCAAACTGTCAATTATCGTGCTTTCGGTCGTGGAATCCTCGCGTCGCGTCGTCCACCGAGAAGATGAAGCATAGCGCCAACGGGTCAGCCTGCCTTTTAGGAGAGGCGGACAGGCCCGTTAGTTATTGCTCGATCGGCACGGTGCTCATTCGGGGGATCGCCATGTCGGAAGTGAGAGCCTCGTATCGTGTCACCGTGTCGGCTCAGCTGTTCCACCGCTTTGTATGAAATACCACCGTTACTCGCGGCCAACAGATAACGAGTCGAAGCAAAAATCCTCGTTCTTTCCCCTCCACGGCCTGGTCGTTTGGCGCTTCGATTAACATAAGTCGCAGTCGAAAGGGCACAGACTCTCCGCGTGAGCGTTCCCTCGAACCATCGGGAATGTTCCAATTAGTAGACGCGAACAGTCGGTGGCGTTTTATCGCGCATTCCTCGCGACCAGTTCCAACGCCGCGATGCTCGCGGGGCACGCACGCGAGTCGATACTCGAATCGAAGTTATTTGCATAACACGGAACGCGATCTCGAATTAGTTTCGCGAACGTAAACGGCCGCTGGCTTATTTAGCACGGTCTTGTCGTTGTTTAACGAAGACTTCAACTGGAATCGAACGATCTCGATCTCACGGCCCGCAACGTCGGGAACCGTGCGCTGGCCTAGTCCTTAGCTAATCGCGGTGTATTGTCGGATATCGACAGGTAAACAGGGACCCAGCGGTGGAAACTTTAGCCCACGGGCTACGTATTGGAGTGGGTACGAACAGTCTGTTCCCAGGTGAAGGTAATCATATTCCGCGTTCCACGGTAATGGCGAACGAACGCAGCCTCCGGGGTCTAACGGAACCTCTGGCACCAGCACCCCATTTCATCGGGACCTGTGGGTGCACCTACCTGCACCTTATACTCAGGCCAAACTCCTATGCTGCCGCAATTATCTCGCGACCCGCTGTTATCCCGGATAGGAGATGTTCCCTGATCGTTATCAGCCTGCTGCTTCTAACTGCCGTATCTAACTGTCCCGCCTTTGACAAGTTTCGCAGTTAGGATGCGATGCAGATGCGGATGCTTGTTTTACCGAGATTCAATTTGCGCTGCAAACCGTCTTAATCGTGAAGATGGTCGAAGATAGAACTGTACAAGCCCTGGCAATATTGTACAATCTCGTTATAAAGTTTCCAGTCAAGCCTTTCTATATGCCTTCTCGAATTTTAATTTATTCAGCCCGACTGTTTCCCAATTGAGCCAGTTTAATCGAAGTCTTCCTGGATTGATAAGACAGTTTGACAAAGGATAAAATATCCTTCTCCTTCTTCAGATTTATGCACTAATCTTGCTTATCACCAGGACCATTTACACGTCAGTCCTCTGCCATTCGACTATCATTTAATTCCCATTGATACATCCCCGTACGATCAGCTCGCGTCACTGCATTCAGCCCGTCAGGATCTCGTCCAGGTCCGTATCGCCTCGTGAAATCGGTGATCTAGGTTGCGGCACGGTCGTACCGAGAGCGCAAGTGAAATTAGTCGCGGTTCGACGAGTGCGGCCACAACCGAAGCCCGCACGATGGAAAGTAACGTGATTCGCGACGAATCAGGGTGAATCGATACGGATGCCAATCGCGAAGAAAGGGAAACAGCGGGGTAAAGGGGCACGAGGGAGTGAAAGAGAGTAGCATCCTCGATCATTCGCGAAATAAGGTGCGCTCGCATTTTCATTCGCGACGTGTCACCACACCTGCGTGCCGTTTCTACCTGGCCAGCGAACGGCCAATTGTGACGAGCGTGTACACGCATGTACGTATACGCTCACACGTTTGCCCGGCGATGCGATAATACTACAACGGGACGTGGATTCATTGAATTTTCGAAGGGAACGGGCGTGGGCAGAATCTGACGGCCGACTTATTTTCAGTGGCACTGTATATGCATGTATGTACGTGACGTATCGACGTATCAAACGATATTCTCACAAGTTTGCGACGAAATGTGGGAGAACTGACGATCATGTCTCAATGAACTCTGCTGGCATGAGTAGCTACGTAGTGTCGGTCTCTGAAGTATTCGCGCCCTTAAGCAGAATAAAAGAAATTGGTTGAAATTGAGCGTTGCACTTTCCAAGGTTTTCTAATACAATTTTTGCTAGATGGGATCATGTATTAAATTTTGATATACCACATTTTCACCTATTTAATACTTCATTTCAACAAACTTGTATATACAACGAAGGAACGAATAGTTATGGGACTCGCAGTGCGCGGCTATGCCATAAATTCTGCACCTAATAAAAGTGAGTTTAAGTAAGTCTCCTGAACACTGAAACAAGAGAAATGAAAAGATTGCTAACAGCCTGTCAGCAAACTGTTACGCGAAATTCTTTACTCGTACAGTGGTAAAATATTTCTGCGAATTTATCGTACATTTCTGTTACTGCTCCCGCGCGAAATCGTACAAAAATATTGTCGCGTGTCATTTTTGTACGAATCGAGGCGTCTGTGTTTTGCGCCGCTCGTCAATGCATGTTCATGCCCATTCACCGAATACCTCGGTTCAATGGGCCGTATCCTGAATACGCAATAACACGCGGCACTTGCCGGCACCGTGGTAGACGGAATTTGTTCTAACCCCTGGCGGGCTAGCCGGCTCGTTGCGTATTCTACAAAAACGCCAGAAGAAATCCATCCAGCGTCGCGAGATTCATTATGATACACCCAAGATGTAATTTACGGCGTCGTTAACGAGCAGTCGCGAGCATAGGTGTCACGAGTCGCGTACATTCTCCTCCCTCTCGCGGTTCTTTTTCTTCCCTTCTTGCCCCTTTCTCCCACCCTGTCCCTCCCTCTTCCTCTTTTGATCAACAATGAAATACCGGTGGAGGAAGTACGAAGACGACGAGAAAAGATGAAGTCGACGGGTAGAAGAGAAACTGCCCACGCTCTTTTATCTCGGTGGCCCTTTGTATTAAGCCGCTGTCGCAACTGGTATGCGCCGGCTTCACCAAAGTCCACGTTCTCTTCCTGCCGATTCTTCTTTTTGTTCATCGACTCTCGCTGCGTTCTTCCTTCCCTCTTCTCTTCCACGGTTTTTTTTTCCTTTTTTTTTTCATCGACCAGGCTTATCCACCGCGTTCCCCACGCTGCACGTCCGTGCGTGTGCAATTCGTTCTTCGTGCGACTCTTATCGGTCGCGTTCGTTTACCTCGGACGTTGAAATTTGGTGATTCATTAAAATTTTAATAAATCAGCAGGCATACTTGGACAACAATATATCGTCGAATATACTTCCTTTACCCTCGAATTTCACGAGGAATCTCTGTGTGTATACGTCACGGTGAATGAAAGCGAAGGAGCTGGGAAATACACCTTCCCACGGCGCCCGCGCCTCGTAAATTCAATCCCCGCCGTATAATGTACACATATGTACATGTACATACATGTGTACGATTCGGTTTTGCCGATGTAGGTCGGCCTCGCTGGCAATACAAATGAACTCCACTATGTCCGTGAATTTTCATGCCCGGCTTAACACCGAACTACACGTGCTTACTCACGCGCCTCACTGTTCTGCATACCACGATGAAGTATCGCGAGAACCAGCACGGTCAAAGTGCAAAGTTATGCGATTGGCTCGAGTCCAGACGTGGTTACAGCACGTCCAGCTGTCAGGGGACGACAGCTACACCAGAATGCCACGTGACAGGATAAATCCGTTCCTTGGCATTCAACGGAGGGCACAATGGCTTGTTACACTTCGCAAGTACACGGTCGTCGTAATAATAGCTATATGCGTTCGACCGATGTCTTCCTGTTTCTGTTTAGGGAGATCCACGTTTCAAAGAGGAATCGCCTTCGTTACGTATGATTCCTTGGAAAGCTGGCACTAAGAGTCTTGTTATCCAGAAGTTCAGAGCCGCGGTATTCACTGTGGCAATCGTGACCGTGGATCGGAAGTTCCGAGATTCGTTTATTAAATGAATTTTTATTCGTATGCATGTCTTGGATGTTTGTTTGGAAAGTCGATATACATATATTACTTGATACATTCGACTAACAGAATATTTTTTGTGTTTTCAGGAAACGGAAAAAGAGTGCCGACATGTCGGCCTTGAGCACCGGGCCTTGTCCACCCGGGATTATACTCTGTCTGACTATTCTTCTGGCATCCCAAAGCAATTCCGGTGAGTTCTCGAACGAGTTCATTGAAACATTACTTTCGTATAGGAACTCTGCTTTTCCTCTCCACACTTTTGTTTTCCCCCCTGTCGACTTACTCCAACGTTGTACATACGTGTCGAAACGTAACTCATTTGGCAGCGAACAAGTGTACGTGAGACGGCATGAGAACGAAGTCCCCTTGCCGGTGGGACTTCTCATTCCTCGCGCGTCCGCCTACAAAAAAAAATACAGTGCTATAACATTACGACTACTTTGACAAACAGATATTCCAATAAGAAGTATGTTAAGAGAATCGTTCAATTTAATTTATCGCATACGTGCATGGCCCGTTTAACTACAAGCACCAGAGTGGTAACTGGCACACATAACAGTAGATTGAAAACAGTACCACGAAAGTACATTCGGAAAGGTACAATGCCCAAGTAATATATGTGAAAAACAAAGTCATTCGAAATAAGTTCTTTGCCGATGATCCGTCGAATCCTTTCTAACTCTCTTCTTATTTTTTCAACGACCATAACGATTAACATAACTGGCCAGTGTTTAAATGAGCGACCCGGACCCCTAGTCAAGACGTCGAACCTCCACTTGTCCATCCCTTTCCTTCGAGAAGAGAATAGCCTCACCTCATAATGCTCACCTCTGGCACCGGCCGCATCGAGGAGCCCAAGGTGCTTTCCCATGGACCTCGCACACCATATTCGTTCCTCGACGGCAGTCAAGTCTCCGCGGAACAGTCGTCCTCGCCATCGCGAGAGCAACGCTGTTCCAAGGTATCGTATAGGCCGTTCCGTTTACGTCGAGCTGGTTTCGAATTGTCTACGCGACTGTTTCTACCGGTGCCTGTTCACGGTCGACGGGACGTGGTCGACTGACAGATTCGATTGGTACCGATTAGTCATCACTCCCCTGTGACCATAACACTTTGCCCCATTGGAAATCGCTCCGAAGGGCCGACAGACCACTTTCACCTGCATCACGATCGCGTCACGAAACTCGGGGTCAAGTTCGTGGGAAACGATCGGCGCATGGTGCAGCTCTTCTTCGTTTCTGCTTTTCTTCCTTGCATCATTGATTCGCGGACAACGTCGACCGCAAACTGTGTAAAGGTACAATGAATATCCGACACTTGGCAAGCCGGATTTCTGTATCTTCTCTTATCTGCGAATTTAATTTAACCACAGATGATTTGCTACTCGTTCGAACTTTCGCCCAAAAATCGATTGCCGTTAACGCAGTGTCAATGAAATTCTTCTAACCGGTCAACATTCGTGCACCCGCCCACAGAATCTATCGTAGACCAAGGGGACAGATACAGCAATGGTACTTGTATTTGCAATTGCTTCCTGGACGTTCGTTGGCCCTTTCGCGATCTATCAACGCCGGAGCGTGGAATCGGTCCTGTTTCTCGACGCAGCGCGACGCACCGCGTGGATCATTCTCGGAACAGCGTGTTACCTCGAACGCAGCGACGTGCAAAAACGTTGCATCGTCAATGAGAACTCATTGGAGATGCAACGTTTTTGCCACGACCCCCACAAGCCTTTCCACCGACAATTGGCTGCTTCGACGAACAGCAGGTGTGGACAAATGGCCGAGGGGGGGAAGGATTGAATTCTTCGAGTCCACGCGCAACCTCTCTCCGTTTTTTCAACTAGATCACTGGGTGATCTTGTCCCTTGTGCACAGTCTATCGTCACAGGTTTTTATCGCAGCTTCCCTCGCCAGTTACCGGCGATCAAGATCGACGCGCTCGATCCGTCCCATCCGACGTGGCCTTCTCCTTCGAGACAATCGGCGCGCGTTTGTCAGACTTTTGCATTTCGACGAAAGCATCGATATTCTCGTCTTGCCCGTGGAACGAAGCGTCCAGGTAGCAAAAAGGCAGCTAGTTTCGTTAAACCCTGCGGCGCGTTAGCCTGCGCGAGTCTGAGGGTTTCTTGCGCGGCAGGGAATTTCGCTGAGATTATACCAGCCTTGGATAGAAAACATCGACGACGGTTGAAGACGACACCCGGCCAGTCCTCCGAAGATATTTTATACCGTCCCGAGGCACCAATTCGATCCACTTTTCATGTAATTCGTCGATTATTCGAGGATTCGATCGATCAACGTCCCACGACGCGTCGAACGGATCGAAACGCGGAGGGAAAAAGCTGACGGAAGAGAAGCGGTATCCTCGGCGCAATCGAGAACAAGATTTCGAAATCTTTGCGGAAGCGATCCAAGGAACGGGGCGGACGAAGAGGAAAAAATGCGTGTCGTTGGTACACAGCTGCGCGAATAGCGGTTCCTGTACTTGCCTGCATCCACGTGATGCTGTGAATTCTGGTCAAACCTGTAGGCCCTGAAGAGTCGGCCCCACGGAATGTCACTGACCGGGTACTTCACCGTTGCCCACTTACGGTCCACGTCGTCGCACCTGACCCTGCAGCCGTTCCATATTTATGCTTTAATGGCCGTAGAAGTGTCGTTATCTTCGAGTATCATTCAGCTGGCTGCCCACGGAGTTGCCTGAAATTATTATTGAATAAGTTAGCGGATCGAAACGTTTGCTCATTGCAATACCGATACCGTTCAACTCCTCGGAGAGATGAATCGGCGTCACTCCCTGTCTATGTATATTAGCGTCAATTTGTTCCTTCAAATTTCTGTACGTGGCAGCCACCTAATATCTCCTTTACTTTTAGCGAGACGAGAAATGTTTGAAGCACGATTTGAATAATTTCAAAGGCGAAGCACCGTGGAAGGTGATTTTTTTAAGAAATCTTTTCATGCTTTTTTTGTAAGGTCTCTACTGTATTTAATATCTCCTTCGAAATCGTTCAAATTGTGTGCCGAAAAATTTGTCACGTAATTAGTAACAAATCATGCCCTCCGTACATAACAACTCGCGAACCATTCAAACCTTTTCACCGTTCCTAACGGGTACCGCTAATTAAAAGTCAGTTAATCTCAAACTTCGCGGACATCGGGTGTACATACTATTCGCCGGGTAAATAACGCTCCGATATCAAACACACGTGAACTAACACGTCCAGTTTATTTGCCTTTGGCGAGAGGCGGTCTCGAGATCTGTTTAAGGATGCTCATCGGTGCTCGTTATCGCAATAATGAATTGCTGCTTACGGTCTAACTATGCGTAGGAATAACGTTTGGAATAACGTTAGGAATAAAGAGTTTCGTGGGCGTTCGCCCGTTTGGTCGACAAGATTTGGGCGACACTTAGAATTCGGGACGTGTAAAGGAGCGGTAAAGTAAACGTAGCGGTCAACCGCCATTAGCAAAGGTGCACGCACACCGTGCTTGTGCAAACACTCCTACATAATTACTTGCTTTTCCTAACGCCTTATTTTTCTTCGTCTGGACGACAGTTACGTAACCCTGGCCAAACACGTTCTTTGCACCTAACGGACAGAGGAAGCTAAAATCGCCGGGGAAAATGAGGGAAGCGTCGACCTAAATTAAATATTCTAACTACCATTGCAATCTGCATTACGACTTTCATTTTCTTGCGTGCCGCGGAAGACTTTGAAACAACATGGCCAGACAGTTTATTATACCTATCGCGCTCGGGCATTTTCTTCTGTCTGCTTTATTTACCAATTATTTTCTTATCTACTTAAAACAATGTACTTGGCGCGTATATTAACTGGGCTTGGGAATCTTCGGGCAATGTTGTACGAAAAGTTCGTAAATCTAGATCGAATATTATTTTTTTACGCGAGGACGTTTTACGAGTTACCGTTGCACCAAACCCAAATGAAATTTCGCCTAACGCGTTATATGCACCGAGCGAACCGTATTACTTGTGGGATGACCCACGATAGCTTTACCATGCAGGTGCAAAGAGGTCACTGTTGAAATAGGAGGGCACAAAAAGGGGCACGCTCTAATTATTGGTGCTTCGCAAAAGGACTCCGCGTTCCCGTGCGCTGTCTCCTTTCATTTCTCCCCCGTTACCTCCTTTCGTCCTCCTCCTTTCTTCGCTGCTTTACGGAGGTGACGAGGTCAGCGGCGGTCATTCGGCGAGGGGTATAACGGAACGTGTGGGTGCAACTCTGCCGTGACACGGATTAAATGATCGTATTAATTCCCCCCAAGCCGTTTCACGATACTTTGGAATTCGAGGCTCCCACCATCCTGGGAAACGATCCTCGCCGTTCTAACATATATTCCAAGTAGATGCTCCAATGGATCTTGCTTCAACGTGAACTCGACTGCGCGAACACCTTCCCGCTGATTTACTAACTCCGATGCAGAATTCACCAAGCGATATTTTCAAGATGCTTGTAAGGCCTTCACAGTGGCGGGTCGCCGCGACAGTTTTACAAGCAATAAAACTGCATAGTCGTCGGGGAAACGAGTTTCGATTTTTTTCGAAAGTGCGATCGCCGGGGTTGCGTCGTCTATGCTCAACCTGAATACAACGACATCATTCGCGATTTGAATGTAAGAAGCCACGCTTGTCGCCAGCTGTTAGCCCAGCCACTTGTCTTTGGCCGCATTTCCTTCTTATCGATGCGATCGCGCTCCAAGCTGCGCCTCGATATTGTGAACGGCAATGAACTCGATTGAAAATAGCAGATAATTTATGATCGCCCTCGGAACTAGCCGACGCGAGAGAACGCGCGGCGTGTTACGCCAGAACTGGTCGGCCAACTTCTTGCAACGCAAACGAGTTCGATACCAATGACACTGACATTGACTGTCGGTAGAACACGAGTATCGATACTTTCCGACTCATTAGGCGAGCCGTAATTTTTCGCGGCCGAGCCAACGACAAACGTCGTTCGTCATCGTTTGCCACACTCGAGGATGCCATGAAGCATCGGGTGTCAAGGAACGGAGGGTTGTTCGCGTGTAACTGCTGAATGATTCGTTCCCGTCGAGTATTGCTTTCGTACATGCAAGTTGGTGCACGTGTAATATAAGGACGATTAAGTGCAGGGATCAATTGAAGCGCGACAGTTAATTAGACTGCGATAGTCGTAGGGAAATTGCGGATATTACGTTGATTATTACGAAACGATTAATTTATCAAATTAACACTTATGTTAGCAACCGGGTACCCATTTCTATATTTGCTTGAATAACTTTTGTATGTTCTTGATAAAATATCGCGAAACCGCTCTAGATCTCGATTCTTTGAACAATTTCACGACAATTCACGTTTGGTGAATACAAATTTATGCAAAATAATTTGAATAACTAAGCTTCGAACTTCTACTCCATTTTGGTTGCTAACATAAGGGTTAACACGATCGCTAAAGGAATATTCGAGCAAAATATTGTTGCCGCGCTGAATAATATCTCGATGCTGGGATCCGACTACGGTAGAAACAGAAATCAGATTTCCCTCGGTCGGCGTGAATAATCGCAACCTCCGGTGCGTTCGAATGCTAATCGCCCCGAGTTATTTAATCAAACTTTATTCATCCTCGAGTGTTGCCGGGAGGACGCAGCATCCGAACAGCAGAACGTCCGCGCGTACCGTAAAATAGCAACGAGATTCGTTCTCAGAGAGCAGCATCCTAATGCGGCTTTTCATCTGAGCCAACAAGGGTAGAAATTATTTCATCATGTTTTTCATTGCCGCCACGAAGAGGATTCCGTCACGGTGGCTGCGGTGCAGGCTAACCGCGACCTTGGGAAACACGTAGTGCAGAATTTCGTGCACGCGATACGCGCCAGGGAGCAGAGAGCCAGGTGCTCGTCGGAGCGTGTGCGGTTGATGGTAATGAACTTTCGCGAGGCAAGGCCGCCTGGGATGATTTCATAACTCGCTCGCAATGTCTTTGCTCTCGCTCGACACTCGACGTTCTCCGGTTCTCCCTTTTCAACCCGCGCGGAATTATACTTATTTATATATCTCCTCCTCTCTCCTGCCCCTCGAGCTCGTAATACACTCGCGTTACTGTCGAAGGCGCTGGAAAGGTAGGAAAAGAGACCAGAGAAGGGGAGACATGAAAGGGAGGAATGTCTTCTGGTCGTAATGAAATAAAGAAACAGCGTGGTTGAAGGAACGATCAAGAGCCGTATAATCGGAGAACGTTGACTTACATAATGACTCGAGGTGAATAAGACTCGACCTCGATTACCGTTCCCGCGAACGCGAGGATTCTTTCTTCTTTTGTGCTCGAGGCAAGATCGCGATTATTGTTGACGCACGATAAGCCGGCAAAGGCCGCACGTTTGTCCTTGATTAATTATATGCCTTGGAATTCCTTGGTGGAAGAAGCTAGACGCGTAACGAAACGACCGGAAATTTCCTCCCGCGATAAGCAAAGCAGTAGAATTGTTCGCTGTAGCCTCTCGTTACTCTAATAGAAACGCATCGTGTCATCCATTTACAGCGCCACCTGAGAACTAGGATCCCGTTAACTTGATTCTCAATTTATCCCATTACGTCTCCCACTCGAAAAGTCGAACTATTTCTTTTTTTTCGATAAAGAAGAAACTAACGGTTCAAGAGACGAAAGCTGCACTCGCCCGTCCAACGATCGAACGAATCATTCATCACTGTCCGTAGAAGGTGTTCGCCTCGCACCTGTTACCCATCGATCCATCGACAGCCACACCAGCGGACAATGTAACGGGTTTCCAGCGAAACGTTAAGCAAAATCTGCCGGCTATTCACGACGTGAAAAAAGAAAGTCGAGCAACCGTCGTAAATTCTCTCGCTGCCCCGCTGGCCGTTCCTGCCGAATGAATACAAAACGATCCAAGATTGTAATCACGCGCGACACACCGACACCTCGATGAAGCGTCGCTGGTTGGCGGGGCTGGGGTTGAACGGGCGCAATAATTTAGCACAGACATCGCGCAAGACAAGAATCGTCTCGGTGGAGCAATGTACACGTAGTACGTGCTGGGCCCGTGTAACGTGGAGGCACGCGGCTTTCGAGCCGTCGTCCGTGGGACTCGCGACAGGGGACACGGATGGGGCCCTTCCATTCACAGACTTCGCTGTGCTTCCCAGTACAATTCAATTCGCTGGAAACCACCGCCCGCTGCATGCCCCGCAACGCGGAATGCTGATTCTCGAATATGCCTTGGCTCGCACACTTGGGACACACGTATGGTAAACGCGAATGTCCACGCCACGCTGCGCTGGCCGGGAACACCTTGCGGAAATGCACGCGCCGCGCATTTCAACCTCGCGCCTTCCCTCGAGTCCCGGGACGACTTCCGATTGACGTGGTTCGTTGGTTCGCGGTACTCGTAAGCGCAGGAACGTGATATTAATGATTGTCTCGGGGCGTGATACTGATCTGGTTATGTATTTTTCTCTTGTTTTTTTTGGGCGGGGGGGGGGGGCGTGGACAATTGTAGATAGAGACGGTTGGATAAAAGTTTGGGACTATTATTCTTATTTCTGTAGGATATAGTGGGTAAAGTTTTGTAGTAATTGTAGTGTGTTGCGAGTACTTGTCGATGATTTAATAGTTGTAATGGGCACAGAGAAAATTTAAACTTCCGACTTCGGTTTTTATGAGATTTTATTAACACTTAGACTTAGAGTATGATAATGTACTTTTCGTATGAAGTGAGCTTGGACTTGTAAGAATGATAATTGTAATAAAAACGGGAGTCGGGGAACCTTGGATTTTTAAAGGGTATTGGAAAGGATGTATGTAGTAGGATGGTGAGGGCGAATTCCAAAGGAGTGCGGATGGGTAGGGATTGTAGGCAGTATGACTAGTTGTTCCATGATGAGTATTTGTGATGTCGGAACTTGAAAATATTTGTACGTATGAATCCTTAAGCGACTAGTAGATAACGAGTAATACAGAAGTAAAGAGGTAAAGAATAATACAGAAGTAAAGAGATAAAGAATAATACAGAAGTGAAGAGATAAAGAATAATACAGAAGTAAAGAGATAAAGAATAATACAGAAGTGAAGAGATAAAGAATAATACAGAAATATATATCGCTAGACTAATGTAGATATTTGGGGGCGAATACATTACATAGTATGACAGTACATGGTATGACAGTATGCGATATATTTTTGTGCACCTGGTATTATAGTAGACTATTGTTAAATTGCCCTGTGTTTAATGCTTTTAATGTTAGGCTTTTTTCTCGAATTCAAGTTTGTTAAGGAGCTCGCCGTACGGGTTACGAAAATGTTTCACCAAAAGTATCGGGCCCTAGATAATAAATCTGCCAACGTGTTACATTCAATGAAGGGATTATGCTGGACATTCGAATCCTTCGCCTCGCAATGCACGTATCCGTGTATGGGAACGGTTTGTGCATTTCAAGAAGTTCCGGGACGGTTTTCAAAGAAGGAAAGGGACAGTGAGAAAGTTTCCAAAATAGAACCGTGCACTTTTCTTCGGCGAATTAATCCTTGGATTCGATATAACAAAAAGGCTGTTCTATTTTCTTAAAATTTGTCCCCAATCCACTTTCCCTACTTCGAACCTTTGCGATATTATTTCCCCTCAACTTACACGCATTTCCAAGAATATCCCTCGAATATCCATCGAATATCCTTCGAATCGTATCACGCGGACGTCGCTTACATTCGACGAGCATACAAACGCTTGCTCTGGAAATCGCAATAACACGAGGCGAAGGCGCGAGCCGGGAAAAGAGAATAGAGAAGATTCTATCGATGAATAGGGAGGCTTATTGTGCGAGTCGGAAGAATAGCGGTGCGATTGTGTCGTGAGAAGGGTGGCGGGTCGCGTTTCACGAACAATCGAACTCTCGAGGCCCCGTGCGCGGCACTTCAATTCCGAAGAAATTGCAGAAACGCCCGGGCCGCAAGGAAACGCACGGGTGCGCGTGCACGTGCGTTTTTGCCGTGGATACGTCGACGGTGAAAACTGACTGGACAAAGAGGGAAGAACAGACGAAGACAGAGAGCAACAGAGAATTCTGTATTCCATGTGCACACGCTATACAATTCGTTCGACTGGGGCGAGGGTGTTAACGAGAATTCGCCCACGTACGCTCGCGCCATATGACGCTTTGACTCACTCCGTTGTTAAACCCGGTTCACCCTTCGGGCAAACGCATCTCGCCGGTAATTACTATGATAAACTACATGCAACGGAGAGACACGTCTGGTCTCCCTTACGAATTTCATGCGAAATGGAGTTCCTGAGATTATTTGGCCTCGTAGGTGGAGTTCCGCGTCTGGAATTTTACTCTCAACGCCTCGTGCACTAAAACTTCTGTTATCTAAACTTTTATGGAACCTGTACTCTGTAACAGTTGGATAAATTCTTGCGATGACCTGATGTACAAAAAGTAGAATAGAAGGAACCGGTGGTCTAACCTAGGATAGTAGATTTAGCTAAAAGTTAGCCCGACAATGTGCAAGTCCAATCGGCATGACCCATGGATCGTAGGTTCACAGCAGCCCACAGTATCCTGATTCATAACTTTGGGTCATGCCTACTGGACTTCTGCGGTTTCTGACGAACTTTTAGCTGAACCTTTCCCACTTCTCGAGAATCGAAAAATATCGAGAAATCATAAACACAATCGGTGCCTGACCAATAATTAATTTACAAATTCCTTTTTGTTACAGCCCCCGTACACGACCAGGATACCACAGGCATAGCAGAATACGATGGAGGTTTGTATAATGCTGCGACATTTTATTACTTCTAATCAATGTACGCGTACTCCATCGGCGTGAGGTTAATGGTATCGTAGTCGAACAGACAGTACGCGCATTATTGATTCTAACACGGCATCACCTTCAACCGATCCTTTCGATGAATATTAAGGACGTCGAGTACCGCTTTATCCTCCTGTCATATATTTATATATTTGCAATGTTAAGACACTTTGCACTTTAGAACGCACCGTGTCGTATTCGCGTTTATTCATCCATTCAAACCAGCGGACGATAAAACAAACACACGAACATTCATAATCGTTTTTGCACACTCGCAGCAGCAGCCGGGTGCTACTACAACTACCAACACTACCAAGAGGGCGACAGAATTATTACCAATGAACCATGCCTGAATTGCACGTGTCACAATCGGATGTTGATGTGCTACCTGAGGGTATGTCCCTTCACAAAGGCGATCGGTCAAGATTGCACAGTGGAGAAACGTCCGGATCAGTGTTGCCCTGTCATCACCTGCCCAGAAGTCCCAGTACAACTGTTGACCTCGACAACTACGGCGCCAGATGCTTCCGGTTCCACGGCAATCGGTTTCCACGACAATTATGGATGCAACGTTAACAATCGGTTCTACGCTGACGGTGCTCAATTGCCTACCGATCCTCAGAATCCTTGCGAGCTCTGCTATTGTATCAAGAACAGGACTACTTGCGTCATGCAGGAGTGCACTTTGCGTGTGGCTGGATGCAGGCCAGTTTATCAACCTGGCATATGTTGTCCGATCAAATACAATTGTGGTAAGTTTCTTGCGAATGTTTTGAAATGCAACGATCTTCGTCGTTGTGCAGTGACTCCCTACTGGGATTAAAGATCTACGAGATGTAAAATGTGTAATTTCGTAGTATAAAATCAGTTGCTATTAGTCACTGTCAGAAGCCTTGAAATTTTATTAAGAAATCCTGATGGTTTTAAAGTTTATTTTGCAACTTGAATTATGCATTGAACATTGTCTGTAAATATTGAACAGAATACGACGAGGAACCTACGACGACGGTTGAACCTGGCCTCATCATGACCACGACAATGGCCCCGGGGGCAATGCCTCAGTGCTACCACGAAGGAAAGGTTTACGAGGACGGTGACTTAATCTACTCGGCGCAGCCCTGTCAACACTGTTACTGTTTCCGTGGTGACATCGCGTGTGCTGTTCAAGATTGCGGAACCCCGATGGAAACACACGGAAAGAACTGCACCGCTCTGCCACCGCCGGAAGGAGAGTGTTGCCCGACCACGTATCAGTGTGGTAAGAAAACTTTATTCTTTATTGCAATATTTCAAAGTGGTAAACAGCCACGAAGTTGTGGAACTAGTTTTATATGAATATTCTTTATTGCACAGAGGACGAAGGACAAGCCGGACTAGTAACGCTACCAAAAGAAGAGGAACAAACTACAGAAGAAGATGTTTTGCAGACTACTATGACGACTGTGACGGAAGCTGAGAAAGCAGTTTCACCGACAGAACGCTCAGAAGAATTATTCCCAGGTTCTGACAATGTTATCCCTGAGATCCACGAAGCTGTAAGCACAGAGACTCCAATCGAGAGTGCACCGTCCACGGAAGAACCGAAGAAAGATGAAGTTCCTACGCCGGAAGAGACTGTTGCTCCAGAGACTTCAACCGCTCAAAAAGAAACGGAACACGCTGAACACGTCACGACTGAAGGTCTTTCTGTCACAGAACCTAGTACGTCACCGAAACTGCCGGAAACACCTGAAGAAACGCAGAGTCCATTGACTGAAGCTCCAATTGCTGAAGAAAGGGACAAAGAATTGGCTACTGAGCCTGCAGAAGAAACTACTCAAAAGGTCACAGAAACTTCTGTTGCACAGGCAGTAACGGAAACAACTTCGCTGAAGACGGAAGGCGAGCCTCAAGAGGTAACTACTGTTAAAGAGGAAGAAGAACAGATGGTAGTTACTGAAAAGGGAACGACTGAAGAGACACATACTGAAAGTGAAATACAGAAAACGGAGCAACCTGAAATACCAATCACCGAGAAATCAGAAGAGACGAAACCAACTGTCGAAAGTGCTACTACTTTGGAACAAGAGCTGAGTACCACAGAAACTGTTATACCTAAAGGGGAACTGCCAGTCGAAGCTGCCGAAGAACCCATGCAACCATCGGAAGTTCCGAGCGAAGAAAAGGAAACATCACCTGTTTTTGAAGCAGAAGCAACTACTGCAAAGAGTTTCGATTTAGAACATGTCACTGAAGCAATTAAGGAAACTGAAACCCCGACAATTGTCTCAGAACCAGAAGAAGGAGCAACAGCGGGCCCAGTCGAAGGAACACCAGAGGAAGCTGCGACACCTAGGCCAGAAATGAGCACTGAGAAACCTGCTGAAGAAATTCCAAGTACTGAACGAATTCCAGAAGAAGAAACGAAAAAACCAGAAGAAGTCAGCACAGAATTTCAGCAATCAACCGAAGTTACTGTTCCAACAGAAGATGAAGGAGTAGAACCTACTACGCAAGCTGCAGGCGAACAGAAATCAGAACTTCCAGTGCACGAACAAGCAATGCCAGAAGAATTACCAGGAATAATTCCGAAGAAAGAGGACACGATCCATGAAGAGACACCTGAAACTAGCGAAGAACCAATTGTAATGGAAGAACATCCCATACATGAACAAACTCCAGTGATGCCTGAGCGTGGCCCATCCGGTATTTCGATCACGGAACGTGTTCCTGTAAGCAAAGCT
This sequence comes from Nomada ferruginata, assembly GCA_963583965.1. Lineage (NCBI taxonomy): Eukaryota > Metazoa > Arthropoda > Insecta > Hymenoptera > Apidae > Nomada > Nomada ferruginata. The sequence goes on from OY757218.1 coordinate 7,646,152, forward strand.
GAGGACCAAGAAGCAGTAACCGAAGTTCACATTACTGAAGGTTATGTGGATATGAAACCGCCAGAATATCATGTGCCAAGCAATCTTGTGACTGAAGCTCCAGAGAAAGCACCAACTACTTACTTACCTACGGTTCAGGAAACTACGGTTGCTCCTAAACAGGAAACGTTACCTAGCGAAGAGGAAACTACGCTTGGAGGCCAAGTACCTGAAAAAGAACCATCTGCAACTTCTGCAAGTCCAGAAACAGAGAAGCCTGAGGAAGCTGTGCCTGCGATTACTGAAGCTGTACAAGTCCCTGGTGAAGAAAAGGAAGTAACAGAACCTACTTCTCAGCCCACCGAATCTGGCCCCGGTGTAGAGGTTTCGACTGCGCAGACATCTCCGGAACATACTCAGCAAACTCAGCAACCAACTTTCCTAGAACACAGTACTGAAACTTCATCTTCTGAGGAATCAACATCAAAGGAAACTGTTGAAAAAGAGTTGCCGACAAAGGGATTAACCATTGATGAATCTGGAGAGACTTCTTCCTCTGAAGAGGTTACTGACTCGAGTGAAGAGAAGATTACTCCTACGGGCAAACCAGCTGAGAAAGAAAGCGAACAGGAACATGAAAAACAAACATCCGAGACACCTGTCCAGACACCTGTGCAGACACCAGTTACTGAACAGCCAACGGAACAGCCTGCTGTTGAAGAACAAACTGTAGAGATTGCAACAGAAGTTACGGTGACTCATTCTACAGAAACACCATATGTTGAAGAAAGAATTACCGAAGCCAGTGCTGCTCCAGAAGAGAAACCTACAGAGGCTACTGAACAAAAGGAACAAACTTCAGTTCTACCAGAAGTTTCGACAAGTGAAAAACCTGTTTCAGAAATACCTGAAGAACAAATCACTGAGAAACCTTCTGTAGAGGAAGCTACGAAAGAAGTAACCACTCCAGAAATCGAAGGTTCTTCAGTGACTCAGGAAGTGACAGCAGGTGAGAAATCAACGGAAGGAACATTAATGGTTGAAGTTCATCCAACAGTTGAATCTACCGAAGAAAAGAAGACAGAAACGCCAGAATCTACGGAACAGCCTAGTATTCAACAAACTGAAGTTCCAGTAACCAAAGAAATATCATCGACGGAAGGAATAGTCGGGGAACAAAAAACTGAAACGGCCGTTACTGAAACAAACATGGTAGAAGAAGGAACTCAAACTCCACTTATCGAAGCAACATCGTATAAACCTTCTATTAGTGAGCAGCAAGGAATGGTTACGGAAAGCCAGCCTGAGAAGGAAGAGGGCATTCAGACGCCATCTCTTGAAGAAGAGAAGCCAACTGAAAAGCCTGTGGAATTGGAAGGAACAACTGCTGTGCCTATAGAAGGTACTGAGGGAACTGCTAAACCAAGTGAAGAAATAACACCTACTGAGGGAGAAATGATAACTGAACTGCCTACTAAAGAAACAAAGCCTGTGCAAGAAGGAACGACGGAGGAAGTGCTCACGGAAGAGCAGAAACCTATTGAAGAAGAGAAGCAAACTGAGGGACCTCCTATGGGAGAACAGCCTGTTGAGGAGCAAAAACCGATTGAAGTGTCTATTGAGGAACAAAAACCAAGTGAAGGACAGATCGAAAAGGAAAAAGCAACTGAAAGTCCAGTTGAAGAAGAAAAACCTGTTGAGGAAGGAAAGACAACTGAAGAAGCTGCTTCTATAGTCCCTGTTACTGGAGTAGAACAACCTGTTGAGGAAGGAAAACCAACTGAAGGACCTGTTTCTGAAGTCCCTGTTTCTGCAGGACAGCAACCTCTTGAGGAAGGAAAACCAACTGCAGGACCTGCTTCTGAAGTCCCTGTTTCTGAAGGAGAGCAGCCTCTTGAGGAAGGAAAACCAATTGAAGAGCCTGCTTCTGAAGTTCCTGTTTCTGAAGGAGAGCAACCTCTTGAGGAAGGAAAACCAACTGAAGGACCTGCTTCTATAATCCCTGTTTCTGAAGGAGAACAACCTCTTGAGGAAGGAAAACCAACTGAAGGACCTGCTTCTATAGTCCCTGTTTCTGAAGGAGAACAACCTCTTGAGGAAGGCAAACCAACTGAAGGACCTGCTTCTGAAGTTCCTGTTTCCGAAGGAGAGCAACCTCTTGAGGAAGGAAAACCAACTGAAGGACCTGCTTCTGAAGTTCCTGTTTCTGAAGGAGAACAACCTGTTGAGGAAGGAAAACCAACTGAAGGGCCTGCTTCTGAAGTCCCTATTTCTGAAGGAGAACAACCTATTGAGGAAGGAAAACCAACTGAAGAGCCTGCTGCTCAAATTCCTGTTTCTGAAGCAGAACAACCTGTTGAGGAAGGAAAACCAATTGAAGGACCTGCTTCTATAATCCCTGTTTCTGAAGGAGAACAACCTCTTGAGGAAGGAAAACCAACTGAAGGACCTGCTCCTCAAATTCCTGTTTCTGAGGGAGAACAACCTGTCGAGGAAGGAAAACCAACTGAAGGCCCTGCTCCTGAAGTCCCTGTTTCTGAAGGAGAGCAACCTGTTGGGGAAGGAAAACCAACTGAAGAGCCTGTTGGTAAAGTGGAACAGCCTACTGAAGAGCAGAAACCTACTGAAGGAGCCGTGGGAGGTGTACAACCTGCTGAAGAACAAAAACCAACTGAAATACCTGCAGAAATAGAACAATCTACTGAAGAACAGAAACTTACAGAAGGACCCATTGAAGAACAGACACCAACTGAGAAACCAATTCAAGAAGAGCAGAAACCAACTGAAAGCCCTGTGACAGAAGAAGGATCAACAACTGCAGCTGCTGAACAAGAGAAGCAAACTACTGTAGCACCTACTGAAGGAGAAATGCCATCTGAAGAGGAACAGCAAACTCAGGGACCTGAAGGAGAACAGGAAGCAAAGAAAGAAAAATCTGAAGAAACTGCTGAAAAAGAGATGTCTACTGAGAAACCTATTGAAGAGGAAGAAGAGAAACCAACTGAAACCTCAACTATATCGGGGGCTGTACCAACACCTGTAGAAACTTCCACGGAACTTCCTAGTGTTCAAGAAACTGTTAGTCCAACTGCTCCTAAAGAGGAAACTCCTGAAACTTCTACAGAAACTTTGAAAGAAACTCCAGAGGTTTCTGTGACTACTACCGAAGAAAAAATCACATCTACCGCAGAAACCCAAACGGAAGCTGGTATACCTGAGGAGAAACCGTCAGAAGTTCCCACTTACCAAGAAAAACCTTCCACTGTGCCATCTGTACAAATTTCAGAGCAACCTGTCGAAGAAGAAAAATTACCGGAATCAAGCACTAAACAGACAGAAATACCAATTGAAACACCTATAACAGCTATTCCAAGTGAAGAAACAACTGAAGAACAAGAGAAGGTGACTGAAGAAAGTATAGTGACTGAAGCAGCTAAAGTATCGCCAACTGAATCTGTAGTTATCCAAACAACAGTGGCACCTTCTGCAGAAACAGTATCGCCTCAAGAGGAACAAAAAGTTACTGAACAGGTAGAAACCAAGGTAACTGTGCTGAAAGAAGAAACTACAACACAAGTTTCACAGGAGAAGGAAGCAGAAGAGCCAGTTACTGAAGAGAAAGTTCCGGAAACACCCACTGTGACATCTACGATGAAAGAAGAATCTTCAGAAACTACTCCATACGCAGGAACAACTCCGAAAATCACAACTGAAGAAATGGTCGAACACTCTACTCTTACTGGCGAAGTACCCGAAGAACAAACATCTGAAACTCCTGTTCATCTTCCAACAGGAATTCCAGGGGAAGGCAATTGTCTTGTTGAAGGACAATCTTATGCCAATAACTCTGCTGTGCCTCCTGCTAATTCTTGCCAGCTTAATTGTAGTTGCATCAGCAGCATTATTCAGTGCACTTTGGTACAGTGCCCACCACCGCCAAGTCACTTGTCAAACTGCATGCCTATTCACACTAGCAAAGATTCGTGCTGTCCGATGTACACATGTGACTCGGCACCTACTGCCGTATTGGAATCTGATAACCACATGATCGAACCAGTAACAACTAAATCCGAGCCACAAGAAGAAGAGCAAAAGACTGTAACGCCTGAGGTTTCTGTTAAAGAAACTACAACAGAAGCTATTGAAGTTAAGGAACCTTCGACTACTATTACACCAGAAATGCACCCACCCAGCACAGAAACTGTTGAACAGACTTCTGTACCTGTTACAATAGAAGAAGCACAAGCGACATTGAAATCTGTTGAGCCTGAGCATGTAGAAACGACAACTGCCGGAGAAGCTGCAAAAGAACCTGAAGCGCAAACGCTTAGTCCCGTACCTTCAGTGCAATTAGAGCTTACCAGTCAAACTCCTCAAGAAGAAACGAAAGAAACGTCAGAAGTTCCAAGCACTTCGGAAAAGAGCATCGAAGAACACGAAGAAGTTACAAAGGTGGCATCTACAGAACAGCCAACCGAGGAACAAACTACGAAAGAGCAGCCCTCGAGTCCAACTGTTGCTGAAGAACAAACAATCGCAACGACAGAAGAAATCCAAGAAGGACAAATTTCTGTTGGCACTGAAAAGGAAATTCCAACAACTACAAAGCCTACTAGTGAGGAACCGCAAGTAGAGGAACAGAAGCCTGTAGAGGGTGAAGAACAAGCAATCGTATCTCCTGCAGTCCCCGAAGAAGGAGTGAGTAAGGAACCTGAACTTCCAAGCCCTTCGACAGTATCAGAACCTACAATATCGGAAGTTGAAACCCCATCAAGTACCGAATCTCAGAAACCATTGGGGGAAAAAACTACTTCAGGCATAGAGTCGACGACACAGATAGAAGAAGAGGAAGTGAAAGGAGCTAAACCATCGGAAGCACCAACTCAACCCGAACAGAGTGCAACAGAAAGTGAATTGCAGACCGTTCAGCCAAGTATAGCTGAAATTGAAGGAACACCTCCGTTGTCTGTAGAAACATCTACTACAGGTGAAGAACAGAAACTTACACCAGTGGAACAAGAAACTGTTAAACCTAGTGAAGCTGAAACACCTGCAACAGTAGAAACTGGATCCTCTACAGTAGCTCCAGCATCTGTAACAGATGAAGCTACAACTCCCGGCGTAATTAAGGAAGAACCAGCTGGTACCGAAATATCTGCAGAGGGAACAATGGCACCATCAACTGAAGGTGTAGAAACCACTAAGAAACCTGAAGTTTCTCCTGAAGAACAAGTTACTTTAGCTGAAACAGAACGTCCTTTGGTAACCGCAACAGAAGCTGCAGAACAGACTACAGAAAAGCAGGTTCCTGAAGGTATAGTGAAAGTAACCACGGAAGGAGCTGAGGAACATACAGAAGCGCCTGAAGAGCAACCTGAAAAAATACCCGAAGAACAATTACCGGCCTCCTCTAAAGCTACCGATGCTGGCACTGTACCAACTACACCCACTGCAACTAAGGAAAGTACAGAAAAACAAGAAGTTACTGAGGAACAGCCAACTACAGTTGAAATGAAGCCTGATGAAGAAACGTCGAAACCGACACCTGAAGAACAGCAACCGGAAGTAACTCCGTCTGTACAGGAACAGACTTCTGTACCAGTTTCACCTGTAGAACAGGAAACCACCCCGGCTGTCGTTCCTCAAGATGCAATGACAGAAGCAGAACCTAAAGCTACAACTATGAAATCAATTATTGAACCTGCTGTGCCTCAAGAACAAACTGAACAACCTTCAGTCGAAAAGGAAACAGGAATACCAAGTACTGAAGAAACTGTTACTGAAAGTGCTAAGGAACCGTCTGTACAGCCTGAAGAGCAACCTATGACAGAGAAAGCAATTACTGTTTCTGCCGAAGGCGAAGTTATTGCTACGACAGCTTCAGCAGAACATGAAACTCCAGAACAAGTGACTGAGAAGGAAGCGCAAATGACTGAAAAGCCTGAACTTATGGTTGAAGGAGAAGAAGAAACACCCATCATCACAACGGAGAAAGCTACTCCTGAAGAACCGATAAAGGTACCTGAAAGTGAACAAGTTACAGTTGCTGGAGAAAAGCAAGCTACTGAAACACCTGCTACAGCTGAGGAAGTCAGTCCGACAGTAGTGCCAAAAACTTCACCAGCTTCCCCTGAAGAAGGAATTGAAGAACAAAAACCTGTTACCGAAGAGGAAGGTGTAACAGAAGAAAAAGCAACAACTGTATCTAGTGAAGTAAGCTCCACGCCAGAAGAGCAACCTTCTATATTTGAACAGCAACCGGAAAAAGAGACATCAGAAATTCCACAACCGACTGAAGCTCCTGCTGTTGAAGAAGGATCGGAGAAACCAATAGAGGAAGAGAAAGGAGTAACTGAAGAACATACAACTCCAGCAAGTGAAGTTGGAAAAGTAACTGAAGCTATTTCTCAGACACCTGAAGTTCAGACTAGTTCCACCGAAGTGCCAGAGAAAGTGACTCCTGGAGAAACAACTGGAGATGAACTTTCTGAGGTCCCAGAACAACAAACCGTAGCAGTGGCCGAAGAAACCGCTCAGACCACAGCTTCTCCTGAGAAAGAACTTCCTTCTGAAGTACCAGAGAAGGCAGTTACAACTGAAATGCCTGAAAAAGAATACTCAACCGCAGCACCTGAGAAATCAACCTCTGCTGAAGGAGTTACAGAGAAAGAACTTGAAACTATTACTCCAGAACAGGCAATCACCACCGAGAAAGCAGAAAAAGAATATGCCAGTGAAACACCGCAGAAAGCCCTGCCTACTGAAGCACCAGAAAAAGGACAGGTTACTGAAGTACCAACACCTTCTGAAGAACAGAAGCCTGTTGAAGTAACAGAAACAGTTATTCCAGAAGAAGAGAAGCCAACTGAAACAACTGATAAGGCTCTTCCTGAAGAAATAACACAGAAGACACTTCCTCAAGAAGAAAAGCCCGTCGAAGGTGAACAACAGACTGTAGCGCCCGAAGGAGAACCTGAGGTTCCCCAAACAACAGAGAGTACACTGGTCAAGGAGCAAACACCAAGCATATTTGAAGGTCCTCATGTTACAGAGAAGTCTACTGAGCTACCATCCACTAGCGAAGAAGAAGTGGTACAACCAACTACAGCAACAGCTGAGACTGAGGTAACCGTTCACGAAGAAGAACAAGTGTCTCCGGTATCAGCTCCCGAATCTACCGAAAGACCATCCTCGCCTGAAGATCACGAGGCTACTACAGCAGGAGTACAGCCATCAGAAGAAACACAACCAGAAGCAGAACCCACTACAAAGCCCGCAGTCGAAACCTCTACGGAACAGGAACGTCCAGAAACCGAGAGAACCACCGAAGGAGAACAACCAATTGAAGCATCCACTGAGCAAACTCCAGAAAAGACTACCGAGGCACCAGCAATCCCTGAAGAACACAAAGAAGAGGAAGCTTCAGTGAAACCTGAAGAAGCCCAAAAAACAACCACCCCTGTAGAAGAACCAATTACCAAAACCCATGCCCTTCCAACTGAACCATCTCTAATCGAAGCACCAGAAGCAGTCGAAGGAAGCGAGGAAACTATTCTACCGCATAGCGAACAACCATTACCAGAATCCTCTTCAACTACAGAATCGGAAGAATCGGCTGAAGGACAACGTCCAGTTGGCTTCGACGAACACGCTACACCACTAAATGAAACATACGAACCTACTCAAAGACCATCTCTACAGGAACAACCTACGAGTACCATAGCTCCTCAACAACCAGAATACCCAGACCAATCCGTGACCGGAGAAGATAACCAACACTTCCCAACCCACGGGGGCAGTTACTTAAATCCGGACGAGGACTACGAGGAAGATGATCAGGCTGTCTACGGGCCAGGAACCTGCAGATACGGCGGCAAGGTTTACGTGTCGGCGCAACAGATCCCAAGAGACGACCCCTGCGACTTCTGCTTCTGCTTCAGAAGCGACATAATCTGTCTGCAACAGAGTTGCCCACCACCGATCCCTGGTTGCCACGAGGAACCGATCAACGGTTTCTGTTGCCCGAGATACGAGTGTCCGGTGTCGATGGCTACATCGCTGAACGTAACCACGACGACGACCACGACGACCACCACGTTACCGCCACACTTCCATGCTCACGCGTACAAAGGAGCAGCGAAACGAAGTGGCTGCCAAATTCGTGGACAAGCGTACCGCGTTGGAGAAGTCATTAAGTCCGCGTCGGGACCTTGCCTTCAGTGCACGTAAGTTATCCGAGATTGAATAATTTATCCTAGCTCCAGAAGGAGTGCGAACGTAGTCTAGTCTCAACACTTTTCGCGTGGAATTCTTCTTAGACGTTCAAATCATTGAAAACCTTTGAATCGGACAGAGTTGTCGCGTGAGTCAATAGCTCTTCGTTGACTACATCATGGGCGTTGCTTATGGACAACAGTCACACTGGATATATTTCATATCTCATGGATTTTACTTTGTATTTCAGTTGCGGAGGTGACGGTAACATGAAATGTGATCCGCGTGTGTGCACACCGGAGCCAATGTTGAGGCAAATGATCGCTGCGACCACGGCAAGAAGGAGGAGATGAGCCGATCAACACGATCCCGGGGATCCGACGATGCAACGTACGCACAAGGAAGTCCAGAGCAAGATCAGTGTTGTATAAAAGTGAATTAACAATATTCTAAACTAATGAAATGTCGCGGAACACAGACTGTAATGTGCTTCGGCGACCACGGACTGAGTGGCCAAAACCGTAAACGTTTATATTATAATATTATATTATGTTATATAATGAAAAGAAAAATAAGAGAACGAATGAGATAGAGGTAGGAATAGGGAACGAGAGAGAGGGAGAGCAAGCGAGAAAGAGAGAGAAAAAGAGTGGGAGAAAAAGATATAGAGATAGAGATAGAGAAAGAGAGCACGTGAACTGAAAAGGACTTAAAGATACGAAAAATTTAGCTACATAGAAGAAGGCTCGTTTCTGGTGCCAAACGTGAAACAGGGAGACGCAACCGGTTAAACCGATAATGGATGTCGTGGAGAAATATTTCGTGATAGTTCCACGTCTCGCGCCATTTTTAATTTTTCTTTTTTTCTTTTGTACAATTAAATACGACGGTTACGAAGGGAGAGAAGCGATTAAAAGGGGGGAGAGAAAAAAGAGAAAAGTTGCTGAACGTACGAGACTTATGACTGTGCCTTCGTCAGTGCCGACAACAGCGGCACTAATACTTTCATTCCGTGGCGGCCAATCGGAGCTGATTGTAGCCGCAATCATCGTCGTTGGAGTTTACTCGCGGAGAATCGTCATTAGGAACTTAAATACGGTGATGGGGATACAAACGATAAAAGCGTTACCGCGTGAACGCGAATAAAAAAAATGCGAAAAAAATGTAATACTAAACATTGATACACGCGGAACGATTTCTTGCACATACAGTGACATTGTAACCAGCAATCCGTGATCGTACCAGGGACAACCGCGTGATCTTTGTCAACGAGACGGAAAATATTCGCCTCGAATTATTGCTCCCGTTCCGTCTCGCCGGTTTCCCTCGTACGATCGAGCGCGTGAAATACTCGATCTCTCGACGATTAACAAGGAAAGGAAGAAAACGCCCGGGGATAATTGCTCTTGTAATATCACTGTAGAAACTTGAACAACGATGATCCACGGCAATCTGCTGCACGATCGCGATAGATCTTGATCGCTTCTTGGCTGGCACGTGTCGTGCGCCAACGATCAGTCCACATCTACTCACGTCTGCTGACGTTCACGCGTGCTCGAATACGAATCAGGACAATACCGCCACAAAATCGACGAGAAGTTCTTCGACTCAATCTTCTGTACAATACTTTCCAACTATTTTTTTGTTTTTCTCGAGCATTTTGTAATCGATCGTTCTTAATCATTCCGTAATCAATTACTGCCATACATTTAACAGAAACGCGACATTACGAGGGTTTCGTATACTAAACTAAATGATCGTATTCAAGCACGCGCGCGTGCGTGTGTGTGTGTGTGCGTGAATGGTACATTTATACGTTTAAAAAAAGGAGGATGAAGAAGAAAGACAAGACGAAAGGTACGCGTATCTCAAAGCTCAAACAGCGGCTCGCGCGGAGGACCGATCGCGAATTTGCTTCTCCGGCGAGCTGGCGTCATTATACATATATATATATATATATATACATAAATATATATATAAATATAAATATATACCTTTATACAATTCTTTATACACACTGTACCCTCCTAAAATAATAATACTTAACGATGTTCTATACGTTTGTACGAAAGTATATATTAATTATCTTATACGACGACCGTTCTTCGTTCTCTAGTCTCAAAGTGTCGCCGGATCGTTACGGATCCCAAGAGAAAGTGTTCCTCCATCCCTCCGATTATCCGTGAACAGTCAATTATCGTTTGATATATTCTTGCTGTAAGCCAATGGCAGAGTTGCGCGTGTACACGCCGAACGACGAGCGAAGGGTTGTTCGTCCGCGCGCCACAGTGCGTTGGACAAGTGGAACGTTTTCACGCTACACGCTTTGAGACTCCGGAACGTGGGGCTGTTCTTTTCTTTTTTTTTCTTTTTTTTTCTTAGGTGTAATAGAATGAACGCTACTGTCTTTGCGCAAATATTGTGCACGCTGTCGCTGTAATTTATAATCGGATGATAGACCACGGTGTCGATGTTCTGTCTTCCTTGCATCAGCGAAAACCGTCGACTCTTTTTTACTTTGTACACGTCCGTTAAAGTGGACTCGTCCAAACGAACGGACCTTCGCGACTTTACGATCGCCAGAGTGATTTCGTTTCTTTTACACAAGAAACCATGGAGTGTGATAGGGAGATGTTCCCTGTCGGTACTGTGGATTAACGAACACGATGTATAACTCCGTAGCGCTTCCATGGCAACTCGATCGTGATAAAAGTGGCCATATTACAGTCGTCACTTTTCTGCCAACATAAATAGTATCTTTACGTAATACTTCGATGATAAAGTTAATAGTGTCGTGGCAGTTCTCTTCTGTGTACTTCGATGTACAATTTAATGTACAAATGAATTAGATATTTCTGAAAGTATTGGAAAATATAGAAACTGATTACAGTATGCCTCTCGTTTCTTACTTTTATAATAACACAGGCGAACACGAGTAATTTAATTCTTCACGCATTCAGGGCGTGCGATTAATTAGAAAGTATTCACTTTCATAAGATATCGTTGCGAATTATTCAGTTAATTATATAGGCTGATCAAAATGGCTATTCTGTATCCTCTGTAAATCTGAATAAGTCACTGTCTGTATATTTCACACGGTCGGGTAGCCACGTCATGACTTTTCACTCGAATAATGATAATAATTTCAATAATTATGGAAAATACCCTGCCGTGAACAATCGATGTAACTTTTCCTTCTCGAACATCGAAACGGTAGCAGTTGAAAATTTGTCTTTTTCCATTGTCTAATTTTCTCTAACAGGCATCGATGATTACGTAATCGAGAGGTTCAATCGTGTAGCGCTTCACGCGATTCAGTACTTATTCATAATCGAATCGGTTCTTTACCGAGATAGCAATACTAGTAATTAGTCGAGCCTAGTATTTATCTTACTATTCGCATCACAATCATAGCGGTAGCTTATTGAAAGTAATGAGTATCGAGTGTTACAATTATACGTTTATATGATATACATGTATAACTCTAACGTAAGATATATTAATTATATGGTGAGCACATAGGATGCATGTAATTAATTAACAATCGGCGCGATCGATGTCGGTAATATCATCGTCATCGATGGACATTATACATATATACTATATATATATGTATATTATGCATGTATACATATATATAAATATATATTAAAAAAATGCATGATATTTATGCACAGAATGACCAATTTTTATCTGGTGCCAATAATAGTCTTTATGCGACCGTTTACGCATGGCGACAGGTAGTGTCTTCGATTCAGATTTTAATTAAACGGAAGCTGAGTGGATTAAAATTGATCATACTGTGAATAGTGAAGCGAATAATGGCGCTCAGTACGCGAATATACTCAATATGCTCGTGATGAATTCCACGGAAAGTTTTTTCCGATTTTTCCTGTTTGTTGTTTCAGCTCCCATTTCTTTGTACACTACTACATGATCACAATGACAACTGTCCCCTTTATTCTCAGCATAATCCGTTATCGTTTACCGCGTATAATAATATGTGATACAGAAAGAAACGAGCGAGCCGAGGATACCTCGGTGGATCCCGATTGTATGGAAGTAGGCTAGATTTGACAGTACGTGCTAGTATAAAGTGTCCTTTTATATTAATAAACGATTTTGTATGTCAAGCATTTAATCTATTCCGATCCTCGTTACCTTTCCGGAAAGCCTGAGTATCAATTACGAAAATTTGCAAACGTGTAAGTAAATCTTCGTCTAAGTGTGACGAAAAATAATTATTTGCATGCAATGTATATTATTTCGTCATGTCGACTTGCAGGCGAGCTGCATCAGCGATTAAAGAACATAAATGAAAGCCAGAAGACCAAGCTACAATCTTCAATAGGTGTTAAGAATATTTCATGAGCGGTTCATTTGTTTTAAACAATTTAAATGTAATAATTACGTGAAACTGGATAAAGTTACAGCAACAAGATAATTACAGGCGCGTAGCCCTTTCTTTTACCTTTCATTTGACACCTAATAGATTAAATAACAATCACCAGGAACCGAGATAAAAATGTTTTAAGAGTTTGTCGGTTACGTTGTGAGTGACATGGAAATGGTACTGGGGCGCTGGAGCCCCGCAGGCAGTGTATGAAGTAATACGTGGCGCCATCTCGCGTTTGCGGCTTTTTAAGCGACTTTCTGCACTTCCAAATACCAACGTTCTGGATTACATCGTTAATTTAAACAACTGCGTTTTTCTCAGCTTGCAATGGGTATTATTTATCCGGATTGGTCTCAAATTAAAGTTACGAACCATAGCTATCGCTTCCAATAGGTTTCAATAGTATGGCAATTATAGCTTAAAAGTTATTAAGAATTAAAAAGTCGGTGAAAATGCACTCCGGACCATTGCAATATTCTCGGCTTCTAGGTGATAAAATGAATGTAAAAAATGCTACTACCCGACCATACACGAGTTATAAATGCTATTTGCATTATTCGTTTTTTATAAACAATTTAAATATTTGTTTGATAATTACACGGTAACTATACATGGGAGCTATTCTAAACTAGAAAGAGATTGTTCCCCGAATTGAATGCTTTAATTTAAGACGTCGCTGATTAAAATCGACCGAGTAGAAGGCGAGATAATTGAATTTGTTTAAGGATATTATAAACAAATGCTATTATCTCGCCTTCCACTCGGCTGATTTCAATCAACGACGTCTTAAATTAAAACTCTCGGAAAAGAGGAACGATCTGTTCGTCTCTTAGAACGACCCTCGTGTATAGTTTCGATGTAATTATCAATGAGATGTTTAAATTGTTTACAAAAAATAAACGCCACATGGAGCATTTATAAATTGTTTAGTACCGTGTAAGAGCATCCTTTACCTTCATTTTAAGCACTCGATCATTATTCCAGCGTGTCCAGGAGCCGACAAAATTAAGATGACCCGAAGTGAATTTTCGCCGAGTCTTTAATTTTTAATAACTTTTAAGCTACAATTGCAATACTGTCGTAACCTATTGGAAACGATAGCTATGGTTCGCAGCTTTAATTTGATAAAAGTCCGGATAAAAAATATCCATTACAAGCTGAGAAAAACGCAATTGTTTAAATTAACGATGTAATTCCATAAAGTTGGTTTTGGAGGTGCAGAAAGGTGCTCGAAAAGCCGCAAACACGAGATGGCGCCACGTACTACTTTATTCTCTGTCTGTGGGGCTCCAGCGCCCCGTACCATTTCCATATCACTCACAACGTTACCGATAAATTTTTAAAACCTTTTTGTCTCTATTCCTGGTGATTATTTTTGTATCTATGAGGTGTCAAATGAAAGCTAAACGAATAACCTACTCACCTGTAATAGTCTCGTTACTGTAACTTTATCCAGTTTCACGTAATTATTATTTAAAATGTTTAATTACTTTTAACAAATCAGCCGCGCATGAAATATGGCTAAAACCTTATTAGGGATTGTAGCTGAGACCTCTAACTTTAATTTAAACCCGCGATCGGTATCGATAATAACTTAGGAGCGAAAATCGAAGCCGCATGAGCATACGCGATGAATACAGCTATATGTATATTGTTAAAGTACCAGTTGTAGGTTGTCGAACAAAAAGAAAGTCAGAGCATTCGGATCTTAGAACACTTCACTTGGAAGATTCTAGAGGCTATTTTATTCCGGAGTACATACATACAGGGTGTCCCACAACTAGGGGAGTATCGGGAAATGGAGGGTAGCTGAGGTGATTCTGAACAACTTTTTCCTTGACCAAAATGTTGTTTGAAGCTTCGTTTTTGACTTATTAATCAAAAACACTGCCCAATTAGAGCGCTCGAAATCCCGGGACTCAGGCGCGCAACGTTTTGTGGCGCTTCGCCGTGTACGGGGGCCTCGACGGTATCGAGAGAATCGTACGGCAAATGTTACATCGTCTTTAAGCGAGGCTAATGTGGAATTTTTGGTTGTTCATTAATAAGAAATAAACTAATTATTCTTTTATTTAAGCGAGCAGAGTCGTGGTCGCGAAAGAACGCATTGACACGCCGTGTTACATTGTCTTTAAGCAGGGATAATGTGGAATATTTGGTTATTCGGGAATAAGAAATAAACTAATAAATCGTTTAATAACTGTGTCCGATACTTTTATTCGTCATCCGAAAGGAATAAAGTGTTTTAATACTTATGAAACACTTACCCATTCGTGCACGAATTAACCTGCTTCGACTCAACAGCTGATGTTACGGCCGGGTCGATGAACTCACTTCACTATCACTTTCATTGCACAGCCACTTTAATATCCAATGTAAGATTTTGAGATGGTGCGACAGGATTTATTATTCCTACGTGTAACGAAGTTGGTCACTCACGAACGAACGAATTCAGTACTGTGTAATGAAAAGTTGATCTCACTCGCGAATCGGATGACGAATAAAAGTATCGGACACAGTTATTAAACGATTTATTAGTTTATTTCTTATTCCCGAATAACCAAATATTCCACATTATCCCTGCTTAAAGACAGTGTAACACGGCGTGTCAATGCGTTCTTTCGTGACCACGACTCTGCTCGCTTAAATAAAAGAATAATTAGTTTATTTCTTATTAATGAACAACCAAAAATTCCACATTAGCCTCGCTTAAAGACGATGTAACATTTGCCGTACGATTCTCTCGATACCGTCAAGGCCCCCGTACACGACGAAGCGCCACAATTCGTTGCGCGCCTGAGTCCCGGGATTTCGAGCGCTCTAATTGGGCAGTGTTTTTGGTTAATAACTCAAAAACGAAGCTTCAAACAACATTTTGGTCAAGGAAAAAGTTGTTCAGAATCACCTCAGCTACCCCCCATTTCCCGATACTCCCCTAGTTGTGGGACACCCTGTATACATATGTATACATAGAATAACTTACCACCTCCGGAAGTAGTCGGGCCCCACGGCATCCTGTGCTGGTCGCCGCATTTCCGACCGCTGAACAAAAGGACCTCTCAAGAGCCCCTCGACTTTTTGGCCCCCTTTCTCTGACTTTCACGAGTTTTCTCGGGTTTTTCTGCATTTCCCAAGGATGAATAGAAACCCAGTGGACGAGGACAATTTAGAAGGAGGATCAATCACTTGTACAGATCAACACTATTTCTTGGAATATCAGTATCATTTAAGTCTAGCAGTGACTAAGCAGTAAATCTTTATAAAAGTATAAGTTATTTTTGAATATTCCGCGCTTCTCCACAAGCAGAGCGGTGAACGCTGCACGGGCAACCGAACCTACACAAAGTCCCCACCAATAAAAACGCAACAAGCAGAAACTTGAGAATGTAAACTTAATAGGGAATTCGGGTTTCTTGTATTAGTCATTTTAAAAATGAAACGCTAACTTGTGGCGGGAATATGTGTCGTTCCGTATTTGTGGTATTTTGTGTTTGTGTAACTAAGAAGTTCGCTAGAATATTGTCGTGAATAATATTTAATTTCATTTGTACAATTTTTGTTCGTTTACGGTCACTATTTACTGAAATATTTATGTTGGTATAAAAACTGCTGGTGATAAATCCTTAGACTATTACGCATCAAATGAGGTTATGGCGTAGAAAACTTGTTATTTTAAGAAAAAGGCACAAGTATCTCGATTGTATTCAATAACTTGTCTGCATTCTGTGATATAAACCATTCAAATAAGTTGCTTCCGTAATGGATCTTCCGGCAACACAAATTTGTGACGACGACGATTACGCACCAACGCAAAAAGTTTTTCATGCTACTCCGCACGAAGTGCAAGAGGAAGTAGAGGTAAATGCATCTTTATATTCTTTTATTACGTTCTGTTACAACGTACAAATTTAAATAAAACATAAGCGTAAGAATTTTTACCGAGAAAACTTTAGTAATCATTCGTAATCTTTATGGATAACATTACAGATTGGAGTGCTATGTGTTGGTCCAAACAGGTATCCAATTAAAAGGGGAATTAATAAAATTGGCAGGCTTCCAAGTTGCAGTGTTATATTAAATGATCAGGTAAGAATTCAATTATGTTAGTTTCCAACTAGTATACAATTTTTTAAAATTATATGCACCTAATAAAAACAGTATTTTCACCTTACGGTTTATATCGAAAAGAGCTGCTGCTATTACAAAATTGTTCTTTATATTTTTATATCAATTCTGTTATATAATTAATATTTTATCCTTTTATAAAAATGAAAAAGGAAAAGAATTTCTTATTAGAAGCATTTATGATAATAGGATACATATTAGTATAAATAAGAAGGCGAACCTATTACTTTGTTATCACTTCATCAATTTCAGCAAGACCTTTTTTTAATCTCTCCTTTTAATCTCGCTATGTAAACAAATGGATAAACAGTTACAAAGAGTAATTTAAACCCAATGTTCTTGACAAAAAATGAAATACTGAATTATGTTTTGCAAATTGGGCCCCGCCCATTTTCACCATCCTTTCTGGCCCCTCGATCTTCGAAACAGTTTTCCGACTGCTTTACACGAAAAACTGCGAATAATACAAAATGTATTACTCGCGTAAAAGTTTTAGATATTTAACACGTTGAGTGCCGCGTCAGGCATCGGTGACTGACACTAAACTTTCGTTCAGGCCGCGTCAGTCATCGGTGACTGACATTCAACTTTTCGTTCAGGCGTCGCTGTTTCACAGTGTTAAGCTACGCCGCGGCTCGCCGTCGCGCATGTGGCGTCGTGTGGCCTAAACGGAAAGTGAGGAAAAACCGGCTTGGCACTCAACGTGTTAAACCACTTTTCAATTTGCGGCGACCGGAAAAAACTGTGGCCTAAACAGCACCTAATAAGCTTTTTAAGTATTTGAACCGTTATTTACACCGAAGAATGAACGGAATGACAAAAATCTCGTTAAAATTCACGTGGCGGTAACAAATCGACCGGTACATTTACTACAGTTTCGCGATATGAGATTTTATTTATACAATTAATACAACAAACTGTAACAAAAAAATGTGTTTATAATTCTTCATTCGCCGAGCCAGATCTAGTTTTCAATTTGTTCTCATTAAGGTCAATGGAATTCCAGAAATCTTTCTGTCCAAAGTTTGTATTGCTGTCCATTGCAATTTCCTCTGGTCCAGCGATATGTAAATAATGAAGTGGTTTCTCATCTGGGTTTAATCTTGGCCATTGTGCACCACCAACATTTGGAACTCTAAATCGAATAAAAAAAAATACATTACGGTACAAAACAATAATGATTGTTCTTGAACTGTTTTTAACATGTATAACTAAGCATCTTTGCTCACCCATTAGTTGCAAACGATACCCATAAATCGATCAAAATACTCTGCATTCTAATATCAGCTGTTGTTGTTGTGGGATCAAGGTACGACGTGTCCACAACAAAATATGCGTCATCCCCATGGCTCACACCTGTAAAAAAAATAACGTCTCATCTCGAAAGATTTTTCAAGGTCATCTAAATTATGTTTGCACAGCAAAATGTATTTTTATAATGCGATGTTGCAATCGGCGCCAAAACGAGCTCAACGACCTAACTGTCGTGACTGAAGATTTCGTTAAATACACGTTAAAATAATTTCGACGAAGTTGAAATAGTATGTCTTGATCACTGCTGTACGACTAGTTCTCAATTGTATCACAAACGAGATCGAAGAATAGGCTTTTCGTGGCAGACTAACATACGTCGAGGGTTCAATTGTCGCCTTACAATTAATTGGAATAACATACCGTAATTATTAGTGGTGCCACTCATAGCATCGCTAAGACTTTCTGCACCCCTGTAGGTGTAATAGTAATACCAAACAGGTTGTTGATTAGCTTTAGCCTGCATCCTAGCAGCCTTTTCGCTGCCGACAACAAAGAACCTGTCACTGGCTACTTGAACCAAAGCGGTCGTTGTCTTCGCGTCGATTTTCTTTGATCCAAAGTAATGTTGCCTAATGCGCCTAGCAACTTCAACGTGCTTCCCTTTGGGAAGAGTGTAATTGTAGTCGAGGAAATGAGGCGCAAGCAGATCCCAGTCTTCGTCCAATCTTTTCAAGGCTCCTGGCTGAGCAATAAATTCTAGAAAAATGCGAGATTACAAAGTACAATTTCAAAGCAGCAGAGAGGATTATCAGTCTTTGTTATGGTGTATATTTCTTGCCAGCCACTGGGTATAATCCTTCTTCACTGGTTACCCCAGTAACCCATGGAACATCGAGAGCATCACCGCTGCTCACGATTTCGGCTGGGGTACGATCGATGAAAGGTTCGTCGCCGAATTTCTCCGGAAGTGGACCAAACGGCGTGAATGGATTGTAATAGAATCGCTATAAAATGAAGCGAATAACACTAAATTTCAGATGATTGAAAATAACAATTGTAAAGCGTAATTTGAGCTAAGCAACGATTAAACTATATTATAATATTTATTAATATTATAGTATTCGACGATTAAGTTAGCCTGTCTCGATATATTATTAACAAACATGTTTGCTCACCATAAAGTCACCAAGAGCTTGAACCACGGTTCTTCCAGGACGGTACCTCAAGCAATGTACCATTTCCTTTACATTACCCGTTGGACAGCCCATGAGGGCGCCCAATTGCTTAGCTTTCTCCAAAGAATTTTCCGTTTGCGTCCAACAGTCGAAAGCTGTGCCACTGATCGATATACCACCTATAATACGCGAGATTTAGAAAATACAACAAGGCGTTGGTTAAACAGCCTAATCGGGAGAAGAAATGATTGGAAGCAATTGTTTCCAAAATATTGTCAAGCTTGGCTGAAAACAGCCCTATCATTTTTCACAAGTAATTTCGGGACGTGAGGAATAAAAAATAAGAAAATTAACAGGGTTCGAAATGTTCTGGGAAAAATACGACGTATGTACTTCGCAAGCACCTTGGAAAAGGCCAGCACTCATGGGCGATAAGTAGTGATAATGAACGCTGGCACCACCAGCGCTCAGGCCAACCAGTGTCACCTTCTTTGGATCGCCACCAAACCATTCAATATTCTCCGAAACCCATCGCAATGCCATACTCTGATCTTTCAATCCCATATTACCGGGAACAACCTCGTCCTCCGTGCTAAGGAAACCTTCGCAAAAATACTCAATTAGTCAATTAACTTGTTCCTAATCTATATCCAAGGCTGTTAAACCCCTTCCGCTACAATAACAAACGACACTCGTATGATAGATAAAACTTCGCAATTGAGAGACTTGAGTACAATTTGTACTATACTAAGTTACAAACCGAATAAGTACAAATGTAACACGTGACAAACAGTGCAGGAATAAAATAGTCAACTCTGACGCGTGTTGCAGTGTGAAAAATCGTAACGCAAGGGGTTCAAGTATTCTTCGGTAATACCTAACATTCCCAAACGATAATTGATCGTAACGAACACGACGTCCTTGTCCATGAGATATTTTGCACCCATCAGCATCCCGCTACCAAACTGGAACGCTCCCCCATGGATCCAGAAAAGAACTGGCAAAGGCTGAGAGGACGTTCTCTCAGCTGGCACGTAGATGTTCAAATAGAGACAATCTTCGGCGCCCTCGACTTTCTCCCGTGGATTTTCGGGCAATTGCGAGTATTGCAGGCAGGGAGAGCCAAATTTTGTTGCCGAAAGCTCGCCCATCCATGGTGGTAACCGTTGAGGTGGCTAATAATAAATTAAAACAATTTTTCGGTCCTTTTTGTGATTTTAAACGTTGCTTGTAACGATACATTCGTAATTAGAAATTTATTGCACTTTCATTATTACGTCGACATTTCTAAAATATTTGTCGGCAATTTTTGTCTTTTTTCAAAGGGCAATCAGTTTGCGTCTTTTGACAATTTTGCTAAGTAAGTGAACTAAATGTATTGAGCTATTCTATAGATCTGAGACATCCAGCGTAACAATGAAATGGGAAGAACTCCGAACAAATAACGATGATTTACATAATGATTGAACTGTCTCAGAATGAGTTAATATACTAAATAATAATAATAAATAAATAGTGGATTACTATTATGTAACGCTGTCCGGTCATTTACAGTTCACAGTATTGCACAGTTGATCTCGAACAGAGATGTAAAGCAGAACATCTTAAAGTTTGTCGAACAGGTTTACCTTGAATCGATATTTTCCGGTCGGAGGTAACGCGTAAGGAATTCCCTCATAGGCTTCGTACTGTCTTCCATCAGCAGACACCTTGTAGTAACCTTTAATCGCACCCAGAGGAGTTTTGACCCTGGGTGAGTCTTCGAAGGACCAAGCGACGGTCACAAGAGCAGAGAGTAGCAGAAGGAACGATAGTCCCGTCATCTTCGCCAGAATGAAGCCGGCTCGGCCACTCTCGTTTATTTATTGCACACCTTTTTGACCACAGTTGTCTGTGTTAAAATGGATACGTACACGGCGACAAACAAATCTATATGAAACCATTGCACGTACGAGAGAACGTTTATGTATGGATATCAGCTAATCACTCTCCCTACCATGAATATCGTTTGCACTTATCGTAATGACTTGAGTGTTGAGATCGACGTTGTGTTCATGGCACGTACATGGCTCAGTTTCTTGTGCATTCACACACGAAGCGGAGACGCGTGTATATACGTTTCTGTAAATCTTTCTCTTCATTGGCTGCCAAACGTGATAAGATAAAAAGGTCTCTGTTGATCCAGCGAAGAAAGTGTTCGGTTTAATGTTGCTAAGTACTTATAATAGGGTAACAGGGAGTATCGCTTGAATATTCGAGTGCAGGACTGACTTACGGTTGATATCAACTGAGAAACTTGAAGATGTAATGATAATAGTGTAATTACCGCGATTAGGATAGAGTTTATTTTGTAATTGTATAGATATATCGTGCAGAGGGTATTATATTTTCAAAAAATGTTTAGATTGTGTCTTTGAACGGTGAACAGGTTGTAATATGCTCGTGTTATTTGATATGTTTACTTCTTAGCATTTTTCATTGAAAGGTATTACATATAATTATTATTTATTATCGTTACCTTTTATTCGATGTTCGACTACCGGTGTTCCATATCTCATGCTTGTCAATATTGGTGGGGAAATTTTTTTGAGAAAAGCATGGCTAACGTTAATGGAATTAACTTCTGTGTAATGCATTATTAATTTAGGATGTTATTTGGGAAGGTTTTTTTTATTAGTTAGTATTATACACTACACCTGTATCTTAGTACTCCATTTATTACACACGCCAGTTCTAAAAATTTCGTTCCTCAGAAATGTACCACGAGGTGAAGTAATTTTTACTGTTTTCTGTGTACTTTATTTGTTCTATCTACTCCAATTTCTAGGTAATACTTTTTTGCACGCAAACAAGCACAAGTAATACACGAGGGGCACATTAAGATATTAAGGTTGGTGAATAACAACGATAAAGTAATGCCAAGGATGGACATTCATAATGGTGTTGATATTGATACCAGTGATGCTTAAATAATTGTACATTTGTACTAGTTTTGCATTTCGTTCTTGTAAATTTATGGCGAAACATTGTACATGTTCATGAAGAACAATCGTGTACAATTCTGGAATTGATAAAATCGCTATCATGAGAAAATATTTGTAAAATTGGACTCAAGGACGTAAAGCATTAAATTCGAGTAATTCCGACCGGTTAATCGCGGTAAGACCGATGAGATGCAATTAGATACAATCGAAGATGTATCTGAATTGACGTAATCTAAGAATTAAGAGTGCACACTTGAACATCACTATCGATCGAAATAAATTCATAGTATAACTGTAACTGACAATAAGTTCAATAAGAAAAAAGACCGCAGTTTAATATTTAATGTCTCATGCAATTTACTGAAACAATTTTTTATTAGAATTACAAAGAGCATCAAGTGTTCGTTTAAAAAATGTATCGGCACTATAAAATATAGGCTGTCTAACTTAAATATGTATACATTTCACTAATTATTTTAAGCAGAAAAATTACGTTACAGTATAAATTATTTAATATTATATAAGTAAAGACTTTCTAATTCTTCAATCGGTCATCAGGCTTCCGCTTAATTATACATACAAAAATATTTGCACCCAAAAAAAAGTTAATATCGAGGCATTAAACTATGTCAAAGATAATTGAACGATTAGAAAAGATTAATTTCATTTGCAGACGGTATCTAAGAAACATGCAGAGATTGAGGTTAACAGCCAAGAGACATCAGCCTGGATTTGTGACCTGAATTCTGCTAACAAGACAAAACTAAACAATGTAATGTAAATTTTATAATACTATACGTTTCACTTGTCATTCCTCATTATTTATTAATACTTGACCAATTACGATTGTTAAGAATTGTTAGATACTAAAATCCATCACCCTGATCTCTAGCGTTCTATCAATACTATTTTAGTAAATGCTGTCAAATGACGTGTTAGTGAATACGAAATAAACTTCTTGTCCCTAGTCGGTTCTAAGGCCAGGTCGATGCTACGAGCTTAAAGATGGAAACACCGTGCATTTCGGATTGGTACAGGCAATATACAAAGTCCACCGAACTATGGACGAATCCCTAATCCCGGAGACTCCATTGCTCAATCGTCAGATGAAAGAAAACACAGTGATTCCAGGAACGCCGGACTCGTCATTGGTAAAGTATATTAATTTGCATCCCGAAAACGGCTGTTTCATTTATTATCCATTGACACGCTGTGCAGAATGATTCATCCGCATTGGGGGAAGAGTCGTCCATAATCCCTGGAACGCAAGCAGACAATGCAGAATCCATGTTTCGATATCCAACTTTACCTGTAAGGGTCTCGACGAGCAGCAGCCGGAAAAGTGGCGTCCACGGGTCCTCTATCGACAACAATACAGCCGGTGCCCGAAGCTCCATTTCAGGAAGGAAGGAAAGTGTAGGTGAAAAGAAAACTAGTATTTACGATATGGAGACGCAGAAACCGTTCGATTACGATGACGAGCCTGACGTTGACATTCACGACGTCGAGACTCAAAAGATTTGTTTGCGAAAGCTGAAGTCCACAGTGAACGCTGCGCGAGAGAAGAATGCCAATATTCACGATATGGAGACGCAGCATGAACTAGAAGAGCAAGGTAAGGTTGCAAATATCCACGACGTGGAAACGCAACACGAGGTGGATATTTGCGATGTGAAAACACCGAAGAAGCTTAACGTTCAGATAGAGGTGCCTGAAAATATTAATCCTCGTGCTGTCACCAAATTTGAGACGCCAGGAAATAGTGAAAAGAAAACTGCCACCGAAGAGAAGGGTGACGATACTGATACTAAAGAGACAGTAGTTAACGAAGGAGCATCCTGTTCTAAGGACACAAATAAACTGGAAGGAACAACCGAGCGCACGGAAAGCATACATAGCTCGCAGGGATATTTGGAAGTGTCCATTGCAACAGACTTGGAAGACGGCCCGTCGGGATTAAATAGAAGTCGAAATTTACTTGGCTCGCAGAACCTGATAGATTTTATTGACGATTACGAGTCGTCAGATGAAACGAAGTCGGTGTTGGTGGCTGGGGTAATGGCTTCCCATACGGACGAGGATAAAAGCGCGAATGAAAAGAGTACCGATGACGAAAATATATTCGAGGCAGCGACGCAACACATTAAGCTTCTAATCAAGGCTCCTGCAGTGGTAGACGACACTGACAATGAATGCATGTTTCAAATATATTCACACAAGGACAGCCAAGCCCCTCAAAGAAATTCGAAAAGTCAAGAATCCGACAGCGATTCGGTGACCGACGAAGAAGATCAGTTTATGGATATAGCTTTGAGGAAAGAAAGGAGCGCAACTTCTTCGTTCGAAATGAATCGGAATGTGAGCAAAGAAGCTAAAGAAAGTACTGAAACGAGTAAAGATTCCGATGACCTGTTCGATATGCTTACGCAGCAACCGAAATCGAAAAATGAAGATTCACCGCGCAAACAGAGCAAAGCAACTAATAATGGTGGCATTGATTTTGATGCGCCTACGCAAGTAATCAATGTTGGAGGTAATGAAACCGATTTGAAAACAAACGAAGATACAGATACAGAGGAAATAGACGATATAGCGCCAACGCAAGTTCTCCTGACCCCTGGTCCTTCCAGTAGCAAGAACAAAAGGGAAATCGATTCTGTCCCGGATGACATTACTGAAATGGAGGACAACGTTGCTACTCAGATACTCAGCGGTGGTGAGAAAACAGAGGACAGAGTACCGAACCAATCGCCCAAGCTATTAATCCTGAACACAGCCGAAGAGTGCAGCGTCGAGGACATCGATTACGAGTCGGCGCCCACTCAGTTGGTCAGCGAAATCCTGGAAAACAAAGCTGCATCGCCGACACTCTGGGCGAGGAAAAAATCGCCCAGAAAATCTAAAACAACTGCCAAGAAGTTAGACGACAGCATTGAACAGAATCTGTATGACATGTTCGACGATGTAACCGACCAGCGCGTAGAAGAAGTGCCGCAGATGTCGACTCAGGTTCTCGAAACCGTGCTGCAGTCTCAATGCAAAGACCGGTCATCTGCGAAAAATCAGGAAAAATATATAGAAGGCGCGTCGTCAACAGATAGCGCGCGAAAAAAATCCAGAAGGGGAAGAAAGAGCAAACCCGCGCTTGTGCCATCACCTTCGAACTCGGTATCGAAGAAGCCGCAGGAATTGAATGCAGCCAGTGTAAATACCGATAAAGATTCGCAAAGTTCGCAAAATTATTTTTCTGCTCTTACCTCCGCACGAAAGCGCAACATTATCGCAGACTCCCAAGACTCCGCTGAACCCGTGGAACAATTACGTAACCAGCAAGCAGAAGAGGCACAAACAAATACGAACATTATTAATACTGCCAATAATGAAATCAACAACACTTGCGACACTCCATTGAAATCGACGCCAAGAGGTTCGTCAACGCCCAGACCTATAGCTGAAGTTCCTTCAACGCCAACGTCGTCGAGGAAGAACAATATTGACCGACCGAGGGTGACAACACTCACAGACGAAACGCACACAGATAGAAACGAATCGGGCGAAACTTCGGAAAATGTGAATAGCCTGGTACCTAGCGCATCGACCCATGGTGAGCACTTACAAAGGCTCTCTAAAGTATTCGACGACGATGATGAGGATATTTTGGCCGGCTTACCTGAAGTTAGAATTTCAGGTACCCTGTCGAATCCGGCGAGTCCAGCTACGTCAACTACGTCAACCACGTCGGAATACAAGATACACGTTAATAGAAATCGATCGAAACAAATGTCTGTAATGATCGCGCCCAAAAAGAGAGGGGCTGCGCGAAAAACCGCACGGAAATTGATCGTGGAAGACGTTGAACATTGTGCCACCGTTGGCAAGCCGAATACTGTTTTGGAAAGCTTGTCCAGTTCATTCTCGAACAATCTGGACGTCGACAAAATAACCGTGCATGAGAACGACAATGGGGGCATGAATAAAATGTGCAGGAGTCCGGTGAGAACGATAATGGCCGGGGACACCCGTAGATTCAAAGGGACCGATTCTGTTTTGCAATTAAAATTAAACGTACCAGTCGATTCGGACGAGACAGCAGAACCGAGCCCTTCCATTCGGAGCAACGGAAGGTCTCGGAGTTCCAGAAAAGAGAATGTTCATTGTTCATCTGTTTTTCAGGTAGGAAATGACCCGGTTGAAAAAGCGGCCGCTGAACCCGTGAAAACGACCGTATTAAACGCGTCACGCGTTGGAAAGAGATCGCTCAGTATGACGGATGCTTTTGAAATTAGGGACGCGAAAAAGCGCAAAACGGACGCTCGGAAAGGTGAGGCTTTTGCTGCCAGAGGTAGAAAACTGAGCGCTGAAATTTCAAGACCGCAGTCTGCGAATACGTTCGACGATATCTATAAAATAAAGTCCAGTTACGCGTACGATTGGAGTGACACAAAATTGGCATTTGATAAAAAAGATATAATTAAAGAGGCGGTGGTAAAAATTGTGAGATTGTCACGTTGTATTCCAACAGGGCCGGTCAGGAAAAGTCGACGGTCAAATGTCACGAGTGGTCAAAAAGATTCGAATGCTTCGACTAAGGGAAATGAGGAAATGGTCTCGAAGTTAGGAGCACTCGTGAGTGGTCAAAAAGATTCGAATGCTTCGACTAAGGGAAATGAGGAAATGGTCCCGAAGTTAGGAGCAGAAAAAAGTACAAATCATAGGACGAGAAAAAAGGTTGAGCAAAAGGCAGAGGAGATCAGTTCTGAGATTGGACAGGAATCCCAGGAAGTTGAAATGATCATGAATGGTTCGCTCGTAGAACAAACGAATTCGAATGTAGAACTGAAGGTAGAACCGAAGGCAGAACCGAAGGTAGAACCCAAGGCAGAACCGAAGGTAGAAGTAAGGGAAAGTAAAGAAGGTACCAAAACGAGGAAAACTAGAAAACGCGTAAACACAAAGTCTGCGGTCGATGTTGATATCTCGAAGAGCAGTGCTTCTTCAGATATGGGCGAACCTGGTTCCGCACATTTTGAGGTACCCACTTCGAAAGCCAAACGTACGAGGGTTTCAAAGAACATCTCGAATGTAACGAATACTACGATGGATGAATCTGCTAAAACGACTAATAAAAATAGCAGACAGTCGAGTAGGACAACCCGGAGTAAAAAACCAACGGCAAATTTCTCTGTAGATGAAAATACAGATAGCACGATCGAAGAAACCAGTCTCGATAATACTGCAAATAGAACGAACAACTCTCGAGCGAAACGGCAAAGAAAGGTGAGAAAGGTTGAGAGCGACGAGGATCAAGAAGATACCACTTTCTCGGATAGTAATACCAGCGTCGAAACCTCCTCGGTGCTTTTAACGCCCAATAGGTTGCGAAGAAGTACATCTTCATTTGGATCTTCGACGCCGTCAAAGATAAAGCACAAAATATTATTCACGGGTATATCAAGTAACGAATACGGTAAATTGTTAACAAAATTGGGTGAGTGTTCTCGAACAAGTGCTACAGGTAAACATAATCATAGTTCTATTTCATTATTATTTTTCCTTTCTTTTTTACCTTGTAGGTGCCTCTCAGGTCGAAGATCCAGCGAAATGTACTGTCTTAGTCACCGATAAAGTAAGAAGAACTGTTAAATTTTTATGCGCCCTAGCAAAATCTATACCAATTGTCTCTACCGATTGGTTGGTTGCCAGTGAAAAAGCTGGGCACTTCGTAGAGTTAGAGGATCATATATTAAAAGATCCCGCAGCTGAAAATAAATTTCGATTCAAATTAGAAGAGAGCTTAAAAAGATCGAAAGAACATAAACTTCTGGAAGGATACACAATCGTCTTAACTCCCAGCATACCAGTGCCACCTTTGCCGGAATTGAAAAGTACGTTTCGAGATAACGATCATTTGAAGATTCTTTTCGAATCATGTATTGTATTTAACTTCAATTATTTATTTTATCAGGTATAATTGGCGCGTGCAACGGGAAAGCTTTGGTTCGGGCACCATCGTCGTGGCCGCAGAAAGCTGTAATAGTCTCCCACAAAGAAGACTTTGCAAACGCAAAGAAGTTTCTAACTAAAGCTCCCAAAACTGTTACAGTTCAGTCAACCGAATTTATATTAACTGGTATTTTGAGGCAGCTATTGGATTTTACTGAATTCCTATTGAAGTAATTCAGTTTATAACAGTTGTTGACAGGAGCCAGATACTATATTAAATAAAGCGTTCAAGTAATTTGTACATATGTATATTTCTTACAAATTTTACGAGAATACATTTGTAAAAAAGTTGTTATGTTAGTTGATATATTTAATTTTTGATAATATATGTATAAAAAACATAAATACTTGAAGAATACGTAATGTAAATCTCACTACATACTCTGTAAGTCTCACAATTTCAACGAATTGAAATGTGTTTTATATTTTTTAATGTAATGTAAATAACGTACGTAACGGTAATACATATAAAGAAATATATATTTTTGTTGAAGCCTTATTAAAAGTTTAGTGTAATACTAATACATTATATGTTAGGATAGGTTCCGGATTTGTATCAGAATTAAAAATAAACATCAGTTATTATAAATTTTATTCTCCACCAAAGTTATACAGTCGTCTGTATCTAATACTTCGAAGTTTCTAGTGAAATTAGAGTGAAATCTTCTGAACTTAGTACATACACCCTTAATATTTCATGAAGAAAAAATGCATATCTTTTTTCGTATTCACATCGAATAAAAGTATTTTTGCCTTGCGAAGTTCCTAGTTATTAAATTGAGCAATTGCGTTTTAAATTCCAATTAAATGAAACATTCGTAGTTAGATGCTCAACACCTACAGACTTTTAATACTATTTATGAATCCAACATGAATACCGCTTAAATTTCTAATATGTCATGAAAACTCAAGAGTGAGGTATTTGTGGATCAAGGGTTGTGTTTAACTAGGTGATACTTAATTACCCTACAATTCACAGTGTAATATAACTAACAGTAATGATTACAAGAATTTATGTAATTTTTGTACTAAGTACTATATCTTATATCAAGCAAAGATCTATGCTGAACGACTAAATGCATTGTGGGGAATAAAGAAAATGAAAAGAACAAAGGTTTATTATAATATTCAAGATTCGTGTTAAAGTTGTTGTATCAATCTGTCGGTATCGATAAGTATTTTTTCCGAAAATAGGACAGCAACCTCCAAGCTTCTGAAATAAAGAAAAATCCCAATTAAAAAGATAAACAATGAAAACTATAATAACGACGCAAAATTATTAAACAATAATTGCTAGATACCGACACTTCTAAAGATATCTCTTATCTACTTATGTTCTCTGGTATTATTTATCGCCTTATAAAAAGCAACAAGTGTGTGCGAGTAAGAAATGAGTCACCTTTGAAATGGTCGCGTTGCGCAGCGATTAAAACAAAAAGAAGAAACAACAGAAGTACTGTAATACTATACTCTGCGCTGTTCAAATGAAAACAAAATAACGGTACACAATCTGCATGCATAATAGCTCTTGAAAGAGTAAATGAAAATTCGTCGATTTTCCATCGGATCGACGACTTCAAATTTATACGTGATTATAAAAAAAAAAAACATCGAGAACGTAAACACACACACACAGAGACAAACCCGGCCAAGGTTGCGTACCTTTCCGGCCTGCACTCGGAATCAATAACGTAACGCAAAAGCAATAGCGACGTCAGATATTACGCCGCAACTTGAGAAACAGCTTTTTACTTACGATTTACGCTTTGGTCTTTGCAGCATGTCGTTTATTGTGCTCCGCGTTCATCAATTTCGTCAGGATTTTTCTGGAATGGCCGCACGGATCGAAATGATTTGTGTGTTCAATGACTTCGCGTTTAGTACGTTGTTTTCCACTGTGGCCGGTAAATATGTGCTTGTCGTAATCGTAATTGAAATGCTCGTACTCGTCAACGTAGTAGTCAGACATAGCTCTTGTGTTTTCAAAAATTAGCAGGATAATAACGCAAACGCGGTCGGTTAACCGTCACTCTTGTTTGTTTACTTCGATACTGTTGGACGCCACTCATCGTAACTCCTTTTATACGAACATCGGAACTTACCGCGCATGCGCATTAACCAGTGATGCCTTTAGTGTTTTGAACGCCTGATGCAATATAAAAATCGTTTTAACAGGTTCGTTTCTTTTAGTAATCCGTGTTATAACATGGAGCAATGTTAACTTGACTTATTATAAGTGAAAACGAAATTATTAATCTTTCCTCGTCTATATTAATACGCGCGTAGAAAGTGAAATTTCGGTAAAAACGTACAGGCAGAATGTATTGCCAATTGAAACTTCTAGAAATATTTAAGTCAGACTACTGCAATTACAATATGCTGTTATAATTACAATTATTACTATAATTTGCCTCCATCGTAAAGAGGTTTTTAAACATTTGTTTGTTAACCAAACTAATCTTATTCTTCCTTTGTTTTATATATCCCTTTCAAGGCATTTCAAGCCTAATGATCATTTACCATCATTTTTCATCTTACGGAAGTCGATGAAAATCAGTCAATTATTAGGATCGCGTAAATATTGTCTGCTAGATTATGTACACGTTTGAAGCGCACCACTTTATCCTGCATATAGACAGCCCTGATAACGTGTCATCTTAGCTCCGTAACTACATACGCGCATATTCAATCGTAATCTTAAACTATTTTCCCCTGCATTGTTTCACATTTCACGAGATTAGCTGCTACATAACGATTTATGAGAAACGGCAAACATATTAATAATATTAGGATTTATGCATAAAATTTCTATCCCGCGGGGCAATCCTCGCGTTTGGCAACAAACAAAGCGGATCCATGGATCCATTACGCATGCGCAGTCAACGCTCGTTACATTCACTCCTAGAAGTATCCCTACTATATAAACAAAATATTACTTAAACATTTTGTATCTACATGTAGCTCGTATATGTTGAACCGCAAACCGTTACACAAAATGAAATATTAAAATGTCTGATCAAGGCGTGGTAAGATATTAGTTATCCTTTTGTACAACGTTATAGTAGCCTGATACAAGTCAAAACGACAAGATGTTTAACACGTAGTAGCTAGGCTGACGAAATTCCAGGTTAACCAGTTACGTATTTCTGGAACGACTGATACGAACACTTGCATATCGACGTGCTCTAATTATCGAAGATTCCGCGTTATTATCAAATGTTAATTGCTCCTCCTACGTAAAAATAAATGTGACGACGTTCACGTCGCACAGCAATGTTTATTTATGTACCACGCTTTCGGCTTACGTGCACTATGGCACATTATATCCACGCTTGTTTTTACAAGTGTTTTCAAATCCATTCCCTCTGACCTTAATTAGTTATGGTTCTAAACGAATAATATTGACGGTTGTCACTTTAATTTCCTTCTTTGTCATAACGACGTAAATAAAAGGCAGGCTTTATTTAAGTTTCTGTTAGATGGAAATTTTAAAACCCAACGCTGGTAGGCATTAATTTAGGCAATAGCGTTGTCGAAGGTTATAGTGACTCGAGGAGTCGTGGTAAAAATATTTCCGCCCGGAACACACGATGTTTTTTTAAAATTGTCCAACTACGCACAGATTTACGGTATAGATCGGCGACGCCTGATTTGAATGCATTAAGGTATTCAACTCGTATTTTCCTAGCAGGAAATAGATTTCGCTTTATGAACTTGCAGCGTACGTACTATATTTATATTTCTGTGTTGCACGCAATGTGGTAAACGAAAGGTCAATCGAAACCGTCAGAAAGTGTAGAGCTGGCGTAATTTCAGCCGATTGGAAGGAAGTCGCATAAGCGCGAAAGCTCGTTAATTTTATTAACTTCAATAAAACGAGTTGGTATTGAAAAAAATGGTTTTAAGTTTCATAGTTTTCGAATAACGCCATCTGCAATACATAGTAATTTTATACTTTCTTCCGGCGCGTCGAAATAAGCGCAAAATTGAACAACTTTTTTGTTCACCTGCATTTTTCTTTCAGACGTTAAAGTTTGTGACTTCATTTAGTTATCTAAATTTATCAAATGTATATATCTTTATTTAATTTGCAGAGAAAAAAAATATAGAATTCGATAATTGACAACATAATCCAGAGAGTCTATAAAGTTTGTCAAACGAAGTTACACAAAATTTATTCAATAATATATTGAATAAAGATCCTTCCGTATATCAAATCAACACTTGAACATTGAACCCGCATCGAGTGCATAATGCTTGAATATTCCATGCACCTATGTAAAGATTAAAATGGATTCCAGTAATCTATGTTCGTTCGTATCTTCGAGGAGGAATTTAGGCTTTATATTGCATCAGTTCACGGGCAATTTTCACTCATACAACTATGCGATATTTTTAACAGAAAAGAAACGTTGTTTTTATGAACTTTACGAAAATGTTACACTCATTGTCGCATAGTTTAGTGGTTACTTAATAGTAGAATGTTCGCGCATAAATTTACGTACGGATCGATAATGCGAGATACAATCTTACTGACTCGGGTAAAAGTTTGCCACGATGTTCGTGTATCGCGATTACTCATCCCAATGCTAAACATAATTACGTTGCAATTAGGTCGACGAGATGAAACTAGTTGCTTTTTGTCACTCGTGTAACACGTGTCGTAAACCAATTGAATTTTTACTGTACAATAAATAAATAACAATGCACTATTAGCGAGAAATAACACGTGGAAAAGTTTTATTGGAGAACTTTAGACTAGTACAAATCAACATGGAATAAGTGTCACAACGCTGTGAAAAAGTTTCTTTTTAAAATAACGTTTTCCATAGTTTTACAGTCAAATGTTTAAAAGTTTAAAATAGCGAAGACTCGTGCAATACTTATCGATCGATGCTCGCTATTTAGCGACTTATACATATATTGGAAGATGTCGTTTATGTCCCGTCAATAAAATCATCTCTTCGATTGAGGTTTAATCGAATCCGTACACGTCTCCTCCTTTCCGGAAGTCCGCGTTCGCGTATACCGTGTTATTCTTGGCGAAAATTGCACAGGCGACGCTGCCGCGAACTCTATAACGGGCAGTTTTGTGGCCGATCTTTTTTAAGCCATCGATCACCTGCTTTGGCACGCCATACTCGTAGGCAACCTCCGATGGGTACAACTGATGATGGATTCTAGCAGCGTCCACAGCTTCCTTCACCGTTTGTTCCATCCAAACGATCTTTGCTATTATCTGACGATTAGAATGTTAAAGGATAACAGTCTGTGGAATTTGTTCGCATAAAATATAAAATAAGGATCGTGCTTCAGTT
This sequence comes from Nomada ferruginata, assembly GCA_963583965.1. Taxonomy (NCBI): domain Eukaryota; kingdom Metazoa; phylum Arthropoda; class Insecta; order Hymenoptera; family Apidae; genus Nomada; species Nomada ferruginata. The sequence continues at coordinate 7,679,600 of OY757218.1, forward strand.
AATGAAATAATTTCGACGAATTGGACAATACGATGACACGTTTATTTAATATCAGAATTGCGTTACTAATTATTGAACGTTTCTTTCGAAATGCACGATCAAATAATTAAGAAGCAAATACTGACCTGTGAAACTGTCGTTGTGATCTTGGTACCGCCGGATGCGCCGATCACCATTAGCACGTTGTCATTCGAGTCGACTAGAATCGTGGGCACCATCGACGATAAAGGCCTCTTCCCAGGTGCAATATAATTGTTCGGGCTGGGCGGAATTCCGAAATAACTAATCGTTGATGGTATGCCGAAATCGTTCATTGCATTGTTCAGTAATATTCCAGTGTGCTCGCTGGTTACTCCGCTACCAAAGCTAATGGGACAAATAATTGCACGATATAAATACAATATCGTATCTAGCATTGAAATATGTATTAGTTTCATTGCTTCGTGTTTGATTTCTCTGCGATATGCTAGTCAAGTGTAAATAGAAATGTTGTTACGTTCTCAAGGTAAACATACTAGAAATTAATAGTACTAGTGACTGATACTGCATCTCCGTTTGGTGCTAATACTGAAACGTGAGCAGTCCCTTGATCTTTCGCGCTGTTCAGCTTCGTTGCCCCATAATGTGCTGGATCGTCCCACGTTCTATGATCGTCTATCTTCATTCGCGTGTTGTGTGCGTGGCTTTTCGATGTCAATGTCCTCGTTAGCTTAAAAAATAAAGAATACAGAACAACAATTGTAAGTGAGCTTTTAACGCAAGACGTAAATTTATTCGGCCTATTTCCGACTAACTGTTTTAACAGATAAACTGATACATCGAATTGAAGTGCTCATTATTATTTATGAAAACAATCAATCGCTGCATTGTTTTTCCGAATAAAGTCGGAGCAGAAAGAACTCGAATACGAGTTGAAGAAAATTTGTTTACTAACTTCGTCGATATCGACGAATTCTTTATCGCCTATATCGTTTCTTAACGCGTAGGCGTACTTGAACGATTCGATCATTCGATGATACGTAAGAGTCGTGCGATTAAAATCAGCTATGCTATCCGATGTAAAATTGAATTCATTCATGATGTTTAAAATGTACGTTAGGAGAGCTCCACTTCCAGGTGAACCGACCGTGAAAACTTTCACCCCGTTTGTGAGATTCGATTGAAGGGGCTCGTCCCATGTTGCCCTAGAAACAATTGAAACTCCAATTTAGTCTTCTATCAAAGCTTTATCATATTCAGCATATATTTCATTCCGCTGCGAATACCTATAATTATTTAAATCTTTCATCGTTATTATCGATCCTTTCTCTTGTAAATCTTGTACCAAATATTTGCCCAAGGTGCCATTGTAAAATTCTGACGCCCCTTTCTCTGCAATTACTCGCAGGGTTTTGCACAACACTTTTGGCTTAACAATTGTACCTGGTTTATAAAAATCAGTGGTCTCTGGATCGACAAACAATTCCCTGGGAAAAAGAGAGCGATGCTTTAACCTTTGTTCATCGAATGTACGTATGTACGTGCATGTGAACAATTGATTACGAAAATTACGCTGCGTTTACTTTAACACGCGGTCCTGATAAATACTCTTCGCGTTATATTTGAATCCATCGTGTTGGATTTTTGTTAAATTATATCCTTCCTCGCATAATTCGATGGACGGCCTGAACAAATCGGCCCACGGTAATTTACCGAATCGTTTATGGGCCTCCATGTATCCTGCCAATTCTCCGGGGACAGCGATAGACAATGGGCCTAATTTCATTGATTGACATACAATTTTCATCATTTTCGTGCATTAAAGAGATCGGTTGAAAAGGGAGGAATAAGTTTACCAATAAACGACGCGTCTTTGGACTTTCCATCATACATCGTGGCGTTGGCTGCTAATGGTGCACGATCTCTTGCGGTTAATGCGTATGCTCGTTTCGATGCTTTATCGTAAATTGTCATAAAAAATCCACCACCGAGGCCCATACTTTGCATATTTACGAGACCGTTGCAAATCATTGAGGCTATAGCAGCATCCACCGCCGAGCCATTTTTTTCTAAAATTGATCTGTGAAAAGAATGTACATCTATTTGATTATTACGATACTTGTATTTCGATCAATCATTATTTCAAGTACAGTTAGAAATATACGTTTGTATGCACAAGTAACGACGTTACATACTTGCCGACGACAGCACATGGTGCACCATCCGCGCAAACAGCACCCCGTTTGAAAACTCTTAAGTTACTCCACGATGGAGGCAACAATTCCTCCGAGTCGGCTGGAGTTTCTTCGTTCTCTTGAATTTCAACGTCCCTAGTCACTCCATAAACGCTGCATACCGCAATTAGCGCAAGAACTACTGTGGCTAATACTATACTGGCTATTGTAATACTTTTCGCGTTGAAGTATGGTCTGAAAATTCAAAAGGTATGAACTGCTTTAAATTTAATGATTGTTGAATACAAATATTATAATGATTTATTGTACATTAATTTTAAGAAATGTTTCGGATATTATTCTGAATAACGTGTTGTATCAATTATTATTAGGTATAATATCATATTTATATTTATTTAAGAAATTAGGTGCTCCTTGGAGAAAAATATAATTTGAATCGGAAATTCCCTTTTGTTTCAGTTACTGATAGCAGAGTTCAGTCGATAGCTGCGGCTGTCTGTCTGTAGTCTACAGGTAGATTTCACTCATGTACATAAGTGTTCTACTCTCTAAATCCCTCTAATTCGTAATATACATTATTGCACAAGTATTGCGTATATTAATTGTTTTTAACAGGATAAGTAACTTAATTTTCAAACAGTTTATACATTCGCGTTATAAAATTAACGATGAATAAGATATTAGAATAAGCAACATAAGAAACAATACTGCACACGACATACATATAAATGAAATAAAGAGATCTCCCGGAAACCAATCCATAAATTCAATACATCGACATCAATATAAAATATATCGACTGATTAAAATACGAAAATTCAGTCCCTTTATCTATTCTCGTTCCTCAATCGAAAATTCGCGGCAACCTGCGCAGAGCGCAACTCACTTGTCCACGCGCAGTCTCGCAAACAATCCGCCCGCTTTGTTGTGACGAGGTGAGTACGAGCGCAACAGCCGAGCGTTCCCGATGTTGTCCGAGTTGAAGAAATTTCGTTTATCATTATTATAGTACTGACGAACGTCGTCGGTACTGGCATAGGCGGAACTGGTACTGGACGAGGGCGAGGAGGTCATGGTTTTTCTCTGTTACAAAAAGGGAATCATAAAATGCAACAGCATTGTCGGATCAGAGCTCGATGTAAGATCGATATATGTATCGAGGATAACTGTCATCGAAACGAACAGCTATCGCCACCTTTGGACGACTCGATTAAGTACACCGCGTACAAGGCAACCGTCACATACACACGTAGATTTAGCTTCTCTACGTTTGTACATTTATGGGTCACTCACTGTAAGGGGCAGACGATTTTTTATCACCATTCACGTTCGATTTTTCCTGCGGTTGTTCCTCCTTGCTTTATCGTGGCACATCGCGCCATTTCGTTCGCGTAGCCAGCGAAATATCTTCGTCGAAAATCGTACGAAACATGAACCACATCTGTCGCAGATGAACAGCACCAGCTGACCAGAGAAAATCGATCGGGGCTTGCGCGTTTTCGATCACCGGCGTAAAATTGTTTTTATGTGTCGGAAGCACATGCGGCGCTTGCGATTTAAAAGATTTCACAAGTTCATTAACCCATTGCCGCAAACGATGGCTATAGCCGTCCAATTACATTATTAATACTTGCGGACTGTACCAATGCATTTATTTGTTAATACATACATTGAACAAAAAATGATATACCGGTCTAGATAACATGTAAGTTGATTTTGTGTACGATTTTTCATGTCTTGAACAAGTCAAAACGTGGGAAAAACGTGCGTTTCTGAGCACGATTTGAAAACTTAAATTGTGGGCCAATGGGTTAAACGGTGGGGATTTTACTTGCATTATTTTTGACATTAGCATCTGCACTTATAATTAGTTTAACATTACGTTGATAGAATGATGATACGAAACTATATATAGTATAGTAGATCTATGGAACAATTATTTTTATTTAACAGTATTGTTATCCACATAATATGCTTATTTCACTCGTTCGATGATGATATATTAAAACTACCAATATGGTTGATAATATTTTTATTTCAATACTGCCAATGCTTTCCGTCGTCCACAAAAACAATTTACCAAGTAAATCAGAAATATATAAACACAATAAAGGGCTCAATTAATTTCATTACCTCGAAGTATGCAGTATAATATTAAACTGCAAATACCAAAATACTCGCGATTCTTTTTATTATATTTTATACGCATCTAGAATATTTCGCTGTACACTATAAAATTCAATCAGACAATTTGCAAAGTAAATGTCGCTCCGTAACAAGCTGTGAGAGAATCTATGAGAGCTAGCAACGAGAATATTACATTTGATAACCGTCATTAATAACACATCCATACAGGAGTTCTCACTTTGCGATTCTCCTTCATCCTTTTTTACTCAATCAAAAAATAACTAACCGTCGTAAAAACGAGCCTGTGCGAATTTTACAAATGAACACCGATAAAAGTGCGTAACACGTGCAACATATTGACGCGATATTACAAAGAAACAGTGAAATATACAATTAAGAGGAATTATATATCTGGGTCGCTCAACAGGCAGGGCGAACTATCGGGAAGTGGCACGCAATTGCGACAATTCATAGCGGATATTCGACAATTATAGGAACCGCTAAGCATCGCATAATGCGATTCATCAAAGCATGTACACACAAACTGTCAGAACCACAGGCTTTATTTCAGCCGCTGATTGATTTCTTCCATTCGCTGATTTATCTTCGACAGCTTACAATTAGTCACGTTCGAAGCTCGTTATTAGTTAAAGAATATTTCCCAGGTGTCACCAACCGGTGACACTTGTCATCGTGCCGTATATTTCATGTCTCCATTTGGTATTCATATTCTTACCTCAGCTCCTTCGGCGATTCTTCGATCTCCGCCAAACTGTTTCTTCTCGTCATCTTCCTCTCGATGATAGCCGCTCTCTAAATTGCGCCACGTTTCTAAAGTGCACCACGCTCGGCAATCGTCATTCAATCCGATTCAATCATTTGGCCACCCGATGACAGGCTGCGGAATTTAAACGGCGCTGAATGACAGAAACGTCGCGAAAAGCACGAACCACGTGTGGATCGTTAAGGACGGTCGTTCATATTTATGAGGCAGATAAACCGACAACATAAAGATTCCCCTGTACACGCTCGAAGCAGACGCGTAGTACGGATTTCGCGTCAAGATACCGGAAAGATCGTTTCGCACGCTTGCACGGCTCATAAACTGTCTCAATTAACACTTGAAGCGTGTATACATACGTATATACATTTCGCAGACCGATATTCCCACATTTGTAAAGTAACGAAGAATTTCTGTGTTCGCGGTAAATGTAGAATCGTAATATAGCACGTGCAATACAAATAATGAGCGAATTTACATCGAGCAAAGTTTACCTAGAACGATCGCCCTACGCACTGGTGTTCCTTCAGCGTGAACGTTACTCGCATCTATGCCCACCTTCCTTCGATGCTACTCGATTATTCACTCACCTACGATAAGATAACGAGGACAACAGACGAATTTCACAATTGATCAATAAAAGTAGATGGACGATCCAGCGGGACTGATCTTTATACACGGAACATCGAAAGCGTAGCGCCTCGCTCCGGTACACCGTGTATCGCGCAGTGCTCGGTCCGGATTGCCGGGTAACCGGCTGAAAACATCTCGAAACGTGTTTCAGAGGCCCGATCGTGGTGGAGAAGGGATTGTTGTTTCTTGCCCTCGCCAACGAATTTAGTTCCCCTTATTTGAATTCCAGACGACAGGGGACAGGATTGTGCTGGGCCAAATGACTACTGATATTAAAAGGAAGCCTTGTTCCTCGCGGCTCTACACGTGCACCACTTTTTTCACAAGTTCGTTGCTTCTTTTCTGTTCACGAGGCGAAAGCGTGTTGCCGTTCACTGTGGGCCTGTGGGCCTGTGGGCCTGTGGGCCTGTGTTCCGCTTCGGGCGAAAGGGAACGGCTCCTGAGAAGTTCGAGCTTTCTTTTAATTAAATTTCGACCACCTTTGGGCGACGTTGCTTGAGAAGATTATTATTATTATTAGGTTCGCGAGACGGAATCAATTTTGCAAGATAGTTTGCATGGATAAATGAGTTTGGGGAACTGTGCTTTGATTAGCCGTAGGCATGAACCGGAAGCGATTCTGCGAGGATACGACGCGGCTAAAATCTATTACAAGTTGTTCGGCTTAAGTTTCAGCAAATTGGTGTAACAGCGATTCGAGAATGTCGAGTTTAATGGTACCGTCGAGTGCCTTATTAAACGACGAACTTGAACGTGCTGTCACAATGTAAAGACGCGATTGTACTTGTTTTTTTTTACTAATACGCTATGAAACGCAAATTAAAGGGCAGAGTTAAAATTAAAATGAGGAGTAAATAGAATGACACAAGCATTGCTTTTATTAATAGCAATTGAATTATACCTTATTGAAACTTACCTTTTGTCTCCCTTCTCATTTATATACAATATCTTTGATTCATTTTTATGGAAATATGAAGGACATTTATACTGTAAAAGGGAATATAAAGAATTGTCAGACAATTTCTGCTTATTCGAACATTTTTCGTTTTTATTTTCACTAACGACATACATTCAGACATCATTTAATTCGCGATATTTTAACATCATTTAATATTCATATCAACACGCAGGCCCGACAATGCTCTTCACGCCGGAATGATAAAATAATTGTGCTCTGTCAATGAGATCGTTTCCTTATGTTCTAATTGACGAAAGCGAAATAAAAAGAAGTATGAAGAGGGGAAACAATACGTAAACACATTCCTCTGGCTTGTTACGTAAATTCGCAACGAGACAGGAAACAATTGAGACCTTCGAACTAAAAGGATCTTGTGAGTTCCGTTCTTGTAACAAAGATTCGTAGAATCCAACTTGCAATTCGCAGCGTTGCCATGCTATTGTGTAAAAGTATCACAATAGAAGTCGCCACAAAGCGGACATTGTTCCGGAAAAACCAAATTCTATTCGTGCGTTTCAAATGAATGAAATGATCGACTAGCGTCGCCCTAAAAATTTGTCCCCAGACATTTCGATAGTACCTTATCGCTACAACGATTCTCGAGAATTAGAACACTCGAACATGAACGTGTTCATAGCATAAAATTGTCTACAAAATTCAAAACATCAATTCCAATAACCACCAACACTAATATCTGTCAACTCTTGCTTAGGTGACCCTTGCTACACCTAAATTGTGAATGATTTACCGTGTCAGTGCAAGCACAGTAGTTGGCCACAATTCACAAACGACTGTACAAACTTCCCGGTAATTTCCCTTCGTCCTTCCATTTTTCTCTCTTCGTTAACACTTAATTTGCTCGTCCACGTGATCGTTTGAGCATAGTCATCGGTTAATGTTCATAAACTCGTTTCAAACGAGCGTCTACGTCAATCAATCCTCCAGTCGGTAATTCAATTTTCTCGATGAACGATGAGTTCTTGTTAAATGTTTAATAGCTAAAACATTGACAGTAGATACAAAATCAATGAAATTTAGTGAAACTTGAAAAAAACACACGTACGATAGAAAAATTGTATCACATCCATAATAGGTTTGTATCTATTGACTTCTTCAGATCCCAGAACATTCCCAAAGACATTCAAAAAAAGAAAACTCATGGTACATCCTTCAAACGAATACATTACGTCCCCTAAGTTGCATAATTAAACACGATGTTTATTAAAGCCAACGTCAGGCATGCTGACATTAACAAATCGATAGGAAAATTGATTGCCCGTCGTGTAAAAAGAATAGCACGATGATATTCGTAGAAATTCATCAGAAGGGAAAACGATTCGAAGAATTTCAAGTTGGCCAGTCGTCGGACGACGTTTATCATTGATTCGCCGAGTTTTCTGTGGCGGCGAGAACTTTTACTCGGCCGTCTTGGTTATTTTGCCAACAATTTGCCACGCGAACTTTCGCGTGATATTCTCCACGATCGCCGAGAAATCCGCGACAAACTTCCGTCACGAACATCACCAGCGCGGCGATGAAGAAACTTATTACAACGAGCTTATTCGCGGCCAGAACTTTTCACCGGAGTCGCGCGACACTCGTTCATAAAAGGATGATTGGCCGATCAACTTTTCTTTCCCTTGAACCTTCTACGGCGAAACAAGTTTCTCGTTGAGATTAGCCCGGTCCCGGTGCATTAAATCAGTTTTTCCCGACCCGGCGAGACCACGTTGCTCGCGGTTTTCTCGTTTAACACTGCTCTATGGCTCACGGTGGAAGTACAAAAATATAATTTCAGGATACGCCGATACGTCGCGGACAATATCGACCATGCGGGTACGTGTATCGGGCATTTCTCTCTGCGATTCGCCGCGGATCGGGCGCAGAAATCGAACTCGATTGGATTCTTAAAAAAAAAAGAAAGGAGAGTAAATAAACGTAAATAAAAAAAATATAAAACGTAACAAAGTGTCTCGCGTGGACCAGCGAGGCTCGATCGGACATTGTGCGACTCGGAACAACACGTTTGAACAAGTCGCTGGGTAAAAATATCGAGCCCGCTGTAAAACTGCTCGTGTCGAGCGATAAATGATTCAAAATACGACCATAAATCGGGGCGCAGTAGGAAAGATACGTTCGTCGACTGATCGAACTTAGGATGAAGAGGTGAGCAGAGGCCTGCGTTGCGCGACCTCCTTGCAATCCTGTGGGACATCCGATTTGCGAATCGTTTTCGATTTCCGCCTTAATTGCTTGTACTTTTCTACGTCCACTTCGTCCTCGATCTTGTCGGGATTATTCCCTTCCACGCTCTTGTCCGCCATTTCCTTCGGCTCGATTTCGTCGATGCTGCTCCAACTGTTGTCGCTCTCGCTGTGCACTTTCATCTTTTTCCCTCCGTCCATTTCCTCTTTCTCCTTCTCCCGATAGCTCCCGTTTTCCTACGCACAACATTCGTTTCGGTGTACATTGCGGATAGCACGCTTAACTTCCCGCGATCCTGCTACATTTACGAAACGCGTGGCACACTTGAAGCATTATGATTATCACGAAGAATCCTTTTTCTTGGCTAAACTTCACGAGACGCATTTGACGGTCGAATGGGATAAAAAAATTAAATTTCAATGAAAAATCTCGAAACTTTATCCGAATATATTCTATCTATGAATTCAGTTGCCTTCTGATCAATAACTTTCTTTCATACACCGCGAATAATACGAACATACACGAAATGTAATAAAAATGCATCATAATTGTCGAATACATAATAACGAAACAATGAAAAGGTTTCCATAAAAAATGAAACGAATCCTTTTCTACCAAACATCTGGACCTGTCGTTCCATTCTATTCACTGTATCAGTTCGAGCAACGTGGCAGAGAATCGCGTTATCGCGCAGCAAGACTGTTAACTAACAAGAAACCGGTTTGTCCATCATTTATTAACCTTCGCATAACTTTTCAAGGCCGTGGATCGTCCGTGCAAGGGCTTGTGCGCCCGCGTAAAAATTTGTTAAGCCGGTTATGGCATCGTGTTTGCACACTTACCACGGTGGCAGGTTTGGTGGACATCGTGGTGGTCGTGGTGGTGGCCGTGGTGGCCGTGGTGTCTGTGGTATCGCTGCTCTCGCTGTTATTGCTCGGCCTGGCGCCAACCAGAAGGGCCCCCTCTTCCAAATTTTTTCCCCGCGTGAATCTTCGAGTTGTCGGCCACATGTCCGAAGCACTTTTTATATTGGCCTTGACGAGTTTATGAGCGACTCCCGTGGTCCATACGCTAGCCTCGCTGCTTCCTGTGCTGCTGTCGCTTCCGGTACTGCAATGCCTCCATCTCCGCTCTGGCGAACAATTGGAAAGTGGCTCGATGACAACGTGCTGCAGTTTATTTATTTATTATATTAAAAATCAGCAGGCCTTCGAGCGTCGTATTTGAACTTTGGTGAACTTTCATTCGCTCGTGTGATCGATCACTGTGCAGTCGTGGGCCCTTCTCTTACCCATCGAGCTTTTATTTATTTGGAGATGAAGGCACTTATATTAATATGTTTGTTTTCCTATATCTGACGATATACATATTGAAGGCTTATTTGGTGGACTGGCGTGTCGTACTTGTCAGATATTATTTAGAGTCAAGATTAACAAACTCGAGCATAGAAGAATACGACTGATAAGTTCCAAGGTTCAGAGGTAAGTGCTATGAGGTTCATCGCAGGCATCGCCTCCCCCACTTCGTGGCCAGATCCTGGAGGAACAGAGGCCCTATTCATTAAGAATACGGCGTCGCACAGTGGTCTAAATCGAGAAATGTGACATTTAGCCAAAAAGTCAACTTCCTAGTATGGATATCTAATCAATGAACTTTGCTTCCTTAATGTCCATGTACCACGGAAATGAGAAAATGAATGAAGTTTAATAACGACCGTAACTGTAACAGACAGTTAGAATTGGACGTCATGGAAAAAATTGCTTGTCTTCTTCTTTTTAAAAAGTATATCTTTACGTTACAAATTACCGCTGTCAATTAAAAATTTGTATAAAAAATGCTACAGTGAATGCCGTAAAGAAAATTCTCAATATTCTGAACAATTGACATGGAATATCTTTTAAGTCCCAAAAAGATCAACATTCTAGCAAACTGGAATATTTCCAACATTATTTCTCTTATTTTAATCTGCACGAATTAGTTCCTACTTCGTCCTACTTCACAAATTATTATTGTTTAACGCCGCCCACATAGTAGTATTCATCATCGGGACTCCGCGACGCTTTAAAAAAAAAACTATTAAATAAACATAAAGTATATTACATTATACACCATTCAAATTGTAAAATGACAATTTGTTAAATAAAAACAAAAAAAATGATACACCATACAAAACGATTACGTGTTAATATTCTGCACTCCAAATTTCACTTCGATATCTTTAATGCATTAGAAGTTATACCAAAATGTCACTAAATTTCTCGATTGAACCCACTGTGGACAGCTTGTCAACTCTGAACATTCCCTTTCCATTTTAAACAATCCATCCTTCGGCACCCGATAGTTGGAAGACCCAACGCGGTCGCCAGCCATCGCCTGATGCCAGAGTGTTCGGTCCCATTCGTTTACTTTCAAAACACCCAATAAATAGTCAATCCTAGGACATCCCGCAGCTGAATGACCACGGCACACCAGCCATCGTCTGTCGCTCAGATTACACACCCTCAAAACACTCTGACCACACGCAGGCTAAGTCCCTATCATAAATACTTCACCGAATGAATAGCACTGCGCTATCCAGCCCTATTTCTTTCATTAACAATAGGTTGCCAAACATACTCTTAGACCACTTGACTAGACACAGATCCCAGTAACAGTGCGAGGTGCCGTAACAAGTGTGGCCCGCCCTAACACGTTCCGTGCCACGTGGATCGTATGCGCCCCACGCTGTCAAGACCAACATTTTTGTCCATGACATATACGCGGTGTAATATTTATTAGATTGCAAAAATCATTATTATCAAGAAAAAGGTATGACGTTTAACACTTATGTTGGCAACCGGGTACCCACCTCTATTGTATTTGCTTTAATAATTTTTCTATGTTCTTTACAAAATATCGCAAAACCGCTCCAGATCTTGGTTCTTTGAACAATTTCGCGTCAACTCACGTTCTGTAAGAACAAATTTATGCAAAATATTTTAAATAATTAAGCTTCGAACTTTTCACCATTTTGGTTGCTAACATAAGGGTTAACATGCAGTACACAAAGGGTGCACATTTTATTTGAACAAGTTATTGTCATAATTGCTGCACAATTTAAGTCAAAGAAACTGACCGAAAATCGGTCTGGCACGGAACATTTAATAAAAGTGGAACCACGGAAGCGTATTTTAGATATCGTTGGAAACGCACTGCGGTTAAAATTGATGGACAGTGTTTGGAATATATTCGTTAGAAATATAATATCCTTGGAATAATTAAAAATTATATCACTGAATAATTTACTGCAATTCGAGGACACGATTAAATCGGGGCACTTGTATTATTATTATTATTATTAAAATTGTATTATTGGGACACTTGTGTGGTATTGGTGGATTTTAGAATAAAAGCGTATAGGGCCAGGTTTGTTGACGCCTTTGGTTTAAAGTAGGGTCTCGAGGTTTGTCGAGGCAGTTGTAAGATAAGCATGGTGTGAATGAAGAGTGTTAGTAGAAATGTCGAACGTGGATCGAGTGAATGTTTAGCTCGAGGAAAGAGTGAATGGTTTTGAGGAATGCACGTGGAGTGTTTGGTGCATGGTGACCCGTGGTCGAAATGTGACACGTGGCAAGGGTGTGTGTGTCGGTGTGAATCCTAAATGAGTGAGAGCAAATGAGAGATAGAATGAAAGGGAAACTGTGAGTGAAAGAATATATGGTGTGGCTGATGCGTGCGCGAGGTAGAATCGAAGTAGAGTCGAAGCAGAATAGTTGGGGAGGTGAAAGAGAGCAGAATAGTTTGGGATACGAATGAGAACAGAAGTGCTTGCGAAGCCGAAGAGATTATTCTTTAGAAAATATCGTGCGACGATATTTTATATTAATAAAATAGTTAGAAATACAAGGAGTTAGAAGTCTCATTACCCTGATCTGCGTTTTGCTTTTATTGGCAAAGAAGTTTACTAAAAATAACTTCTACACTTGTATTATTATTATTATTAAAATTGTATTATTGGGACACTTGTATTATTATTATTACTATTATACGAATTATCATTATCGTCGATTTATCGAGTAAGCAAAATGCTTTCCAGTTACATATTGAAATAAAACATTCCAAAGAACAATACATACTGTCGTATGGAAGAGCGTTCGATAGAAAGGGTTTCCTCATCAACGGACTTCCTCCATCTTGGCTCTCCTCGCTGCACGCTCTCGTTATTAGTATCCTTGGACTCCTTCTAGGCGTTTCATTCATTGCTATCGAACAGCCAGCACTTACATCCGCCCCTATAAAATCGCTCCTGTAATGGGGACCCATGAGGCTGGCCGCACTCGCGCTCGACCTTACTAATTTACCGCTTTCACCTGTGCACGTGAACCGCAAGTCATAATTCCATTTCTTTATCTGTCGAGGACTTATAATAACCGGAAGTCAACGGGAACCGTAGACCAATGGATCTAACCTGATTCAGAGGTCGGTACCCGAAGGGTGTTGCAAGAGGCGGCTGGTTGCAATCTATTGCGATGAAAGCCGAGATTATTGCCCTCGAAGCTGCTTCCGGTTCTGCAGGAGCCTAACGCCAGGAGAGCTTCACTGAGTCTTCGTTGCAGCGGCGGAAACGGAAAGAAAGAGGCAGTTCCACTTCCGGACGGTCTTCGCGATCCTGCGACACTCGGCGTCCTCGCTTGGATTTCCTAAGTTAAAATTCATTGTAGACGACGATCGTTTCTAACGTATTGCGGTTGCGAAAGGAGGATTTTATGAAGAATGTAAAGTGGTGAACCTGGCGTAGTTTTTCGGGTGAGCAGGGAATGAACGGGAAAGTAAAGGGGACAGGAGGCACAATATTGACACCGACAGTGAGTTAATTTCTCCGAACAAATATGGTCGCATTGAGATTTTTAAAAGTAATATTGGCTGCAATTTATTGCAATCACCCGACCACAAAGGTCGTCTCTGCGATTAAGAAAAGAGTAGAGAAGCTGCTTCGTACAAATAAGAATAAATGAAACTGTTTACTTTCTCTCTACACTATCAATATTATTGAAGGATATCAAGGAATCAACAATTGTTCTCTCTCTCGAGCCGTTCATTATTTGTTCAACGAATCACTGCTTTGAATAACCAATTTCTGTATTATTCTGTATTAACGCCCAGTTCTCATAGTGCAGAGAGAAAAATGTACAGAGGATCGTATTCAACCCGAAATCATTACTTGTTGCAGCTCCGACTTTGTCGCCTTTTTTCGCCAATAATTCTGCACCGATCGTCTAAGGGTCTGTGACCTCAGGCCGTAGAGGATGCCGTTGATAGGTGGGGAACAGGCGAGCAAAAGAGAGGCCAACGAGGCCAGCTTCGGATGATCGTAGAGATGTGGTTGATTTCCAACGTCGCAAACTTCCCAGAGTATCAGACCGCAATACGGGAAATAGAGCAAGTACAAAGAACCAACCAGTTGCATTACCTGGAAATTTAATAGCAACGCTAATATCTCTTTATACAACAGTTTAAATCATTTCGAATAATTGAGATCGCAATGGAATTTCGCGCTGTACTGGGGGCGGGGCATTAGCAAGCGAAGGGAACTCGTTAGACGAAATTATAGAACGAATATAAAGCATTGTTCGTCGAAGAGTTATTACGAGGAAAATTAACGCCGGCGAATTTATTGTACAGGGTGTAAAGAAATGTTTGGTCTTGGCAGTCATAGGCGTATTCTACATCTTCGGATTGACGAAGATTTGTAAAAAAAAGTTGCCGCAAAATTGTCCTTGACCTGGAATTTCCAAGGCAAATTTTTTTTGTTGCATTTGTAATGGATGAGTTACACGTGAAAATAAGTCGGAACAACCTTGTTCGAAGACTGGCTTTTATTTTAGGTTTATAAAATACTTATACGACGATGGTGGACTTGTAACTCGGATTTTGAAATAATAATGCTGCTGAGGAGGAATGGTCAAGGGTTTATAAGGGATCTGAAATATAGGAGTAGGGGTGATAGGAGGGGTCGAAAGTAGGAATGGAAAATAGTTAGGGACATAGGTTAGGAGTTGGAAACATTGGACGGGTGAGTAAACGGGGTGACTCACAGGGCAAGGGCAAGGATGAGGAAGGTTTGGCAAGATGCAATAATATTTGTTGTATAGCTTAAGATTAAATGGGTTGGTACATTACACATTGTATTCTACGCATCATGAGGATAAAAAGTGTCAAGGGAACCGTGGGTCAAAACTCGACCGTTCTCATAAAGAATAGTAGCAGAGTCATTTCTAATAAAGCAAGCAGTTACTATTGTTGTTTATCTGCTGTTTATCGGAAATATAACATAATCGATCATAATCAATATTACCTTCTAAGTTTTGGAAGATGTTCATCTTCGATTTCTTCTTCTAAGCCAAAGAACCGATCCAATCTGATTAATATTTCTTAATAGCTGAGCTTGAATGCCAGCTTCAATATGGCCACCATTGTTTTGCAAACACGCCTCTAATCTGTCCTGAATATTGTTTATAATTCGCTGATGTAAATTTCGTATATTTCGTAAATGTTGGAAGGCATCCTCTATTCGAATTTTCAATTCTTCCACAGTTCTTATTTCGTGCCCCGATCTATATGTCTGTCCCTTTACCGCTCCCCATAAGAAAAAATCTAATGGATTTAGATCGGGCGAACGCGGAGGCCATATAATTGCTGCATGTCTTCGACCAATTTATTTGGATCCAAACATTTGATTTAAAAAGTCTCGAATCGGCCGACCGTTTCTGGCGAAACAGTTGAATTTTGACCCATGGTTCCTTTGACACGTTTTATCCTCATGATGCGTAGACTACAATGCAATACGAAAAAATTTGACCTGGAAATGCAAGGTCAAGGACAATTTTGCGGCAACTTTTTTTTCCAAATCTTCGTCGATTCGAAGATGTAGAATAGGCCTGCGACTGCCAAGACCAAACATTTCTTTACACCCTGTACGTACATCCCGCGCAATGTTTGTCGTCGCTGCTTCGAATTGGCAAACCGCGTCGTTGAAAAGAACGCGCGTGTGAATTGAGCGTAAAACCGGCATGAACTATCGTCTCGCAGCAAACTGCCGATCGATTTGACTTGTTAACTACCTCTTGGAAATTCAGTTTCTGGTAGGGATTTTAAATCGGATTGCAATCAACTTGATCGATTCAATATCTATCAGGCGGCCGGTTGGATCGGTCGAGGATAATTAAAAGTTTGATTGGAACAGCGTTAATGTATATTTCCTTCTGAGGAAGCTTAATCGGCAGCGGCAAGCGGCAAATTGGTCGCGAAGAATTGAATAAACATTAGGCAAAAGAACAACTGACGTTATTACCGTTACATACATTATACATACGTGATTCTTAATACCTTTCTTCCAAGTCCGAGGCAAACAAAGAGAAAGAGTAGAACGGAATTGTCGAAATATATAATAAATTATAAATTGCTTCTATTTTCGAAAAAAACCTGGACCCGACACGCTCCATCGCGACGCACCGCCGCGATATTGTCTTCCGCCGCGCGATTAGAGGATTATGCAGCGTAAACGGATATTACACGGATCTGCAAATGTACAAACCGTTCTGGCTGCGCTGTGAAAACGGGGCGGGCTGACGGCCGAAGGTGCCGTGACAGTCGGCACGAAAAACGGATTTCGTTGATGGGTGATGGTCACTTGGGCACTCAGGGTAACTTCGTATATCGCACTGGCGATACGATGACGATGATAACGCGCTATACCGAGCACACGCAAATTGCACACGGTCACGAGGACAGCGGGTAATGCCAGGCCGAGAATCGCATAAACAGCCCCGTAAAGTGCTGCAGCCAACCCCCACGAGTCGTTTCCAAAATCAGGTGCACAGCAGCCCAGCCCTGGACTGTATCTGCATAAATAAGCAAGCGGCGGTAACGTTTGAACTTTCACTGTGTCCCTGTTGAAACTTTTAGTTTACTTGCTGGGAGAATCGTGTGCAGTAAGTACGGGTGGGATAGTGTGGGAATGGTTAATTGGGCCACTTATAAATTTAGTCAGCCATTAGAAAGGTACATTACTATTGCTGTTCGTTTAATATTCGAATATTTTATTTTCATTACCCTGTTATTTTTCGTTATATGCATATGTATCAATATTATTGTTCATGTCAGCTCGCGTATTTTATTCGTGATTCAAAGAAATCAATTATTTAGAAAGCCGATGTAAGAAGAAATAAATAATCTAAAATATGTAAAGAGCGTGGATAGAAAGAACAACTGGATCACAGTTAATAAGTATATAGGGTAGACCGAGGCGAATCGGATCACTTTTTATTTGATGGCAAAAAAAACATAGTTACAATTTAAAAACCCACTACTTGATTATAAATTCGTAACAAGTACCCATTTAACATGAACATTCATAATAAAAAATATAAACAAATTAAAAAATTCTTCTTTTATGGACAAAACACGAAAAAGTGGAAAATATCCGATTCGCCTCGAGTCTGGGGGCGAATCGGATATTCCGAATATCTCTAAGAAAACAAACAAATTGTCGTAAAATAATCTTTGGTTATAACTTTATAATGTATAACTTGATACTAATAATGTCAAAGACCCTACGTAGTACATAGGTGGCAAGTATATTGTCCTTAAACACCACTTATAGTAGCACACTTTTCGTGCCACCAGTTTTCACAGATAGTGCACTGTATCCAATCCTCCGCAGGTGCATGAATTTCTCGTTACAATAAATGCAATGCCACTCTCTTTTATGTATGTGCGAACCATCTTTACCTACATGTAAAAGTTATTAACGCATTTAAAGTCATACAACTAATTAAATAAATAAAAAAAAGAGTGATCCGATCCATCCCGAATGAAGTGATCCGATTCACCCCATATAATAGTAATTTTAAAGTGAATAAAATACGTAAACAAATTATGATATAATAGTGAAAATTATATCAAATATTATTTCTGGACACTATACAAACTAATAATATCAAGCACATTTGGATGTTAAAGCTTACCTTTTATTTTTAAATAAGAAATTGTAAGCTATGTATTTTAGATCTGCGCCAAAATTATTACGTTCGTCCGCGTATGGCAAACTTGAAATGCGTGTCAACACTAAACGGTATTGTAAAACAATAAAAACACAATCGAAAGAGGTGCATAGAGAGGGCGTGAGGAGTGTATGTACGACCTAAACGATTTTTTCCATAGTAACATAACAAATTTCAACTAATTCTTATTTCGATCCGATTCGCCCTGTGATCCGATTCGCCTCAGTCTACACTATATATTTGAGTATAAGTATAAGTTGTTCTTTCTACCCACAAAGAGTTCGTTAATTAATTGAATATTTATAAAATCTGATTCTTCTCGATGTTTCCGTTTAAAACGCCGATATCAATGTTACAAATATGTCTGGCCACTATTTCTCCCTTCGTAAGCACTTCGATAATTCTTGGAGGCAAACGTAATTAATTGCAGCCTTGGCACACTAACCAGTAGGTACGAGTTGTACGGTTGGAAAATTGCTTCTAATAAGGAAATCAACACGTTATCTAGGTTAAACCAAAGATTCATCACACAATGACTGACTCACAACGGACAAAAAAGAAAAGGAAAAGAAAGTAACCTAATTTCGAAGAACCCAACTTCAATTAAAACGATAAATTAAGCAGGCATCATTCTAAAGCATTAACCATGTTCTGTATAAAGAAACGAACCTGTACGGGGGGACCAAGCCCCAAAAGGGTAACAGACACAAAAGCAGAGCCCCTGTCCAAGATGCAGCTAGGCCGACTGCAACGCGTCGTGGCGATACTAATGCGGCGTAATGCAGCGGGGCAGCAATCGCGTAATATCTGCACAGAAAAGATCACGCGATTACATCGTTCGACGATCACAGAGCCCACCCCCCCCCCCCCTTTTCCAGGGAATAAAACTGTTCAACGGCCCTCGATATCGATTCCTTTTATACAGCTCCAATTATTCTCAAATGATCGTCCTGAAATCGTCGGTATGTAACATGCATGAGTGAATAACGAGAAGGAGCGTGGCGAAAAGGGGAAAAGGTCGCGCGACGCTGTCGAAGTGGTATGCGACAGTTTAAATCCGTGAACGCCGTGAATAAAATATCGCACGTGTTTGAACAGCATCGAAAATCGGCCGCCGCAATACTTCCACCCGATAATACGGCTGCTTGTCTCCTCGTATTCTTGTCCGTGCCCTCTGTTATTTTAATTTGTACCCCCAATACACCGCGGGGCTTTTCTGTTGTTGTAAATATTTGTCGTCGCAACTTGTACGGAGGTTTGCGTAAAAAGATCCAGCACTTATGGATAATGAAATAAGTTTAAATGGCCGTGTATGTATGTGTCCAATCCAACTTTGCTCGTGAGTTACGGTTAATAAAAAGTTTCGCGGTTCAGCAACTTGTGTCTGCTTGTCTGCAGGAACAGTTCAAAACGACGCTGTCGAATGTGGATGCAAGTTTATGGACGTTTCGATATTAATTTCCATATATTCTCAGTTTATCGTGGTATCGTGTTGTATATTCAACTGTGTAAATACACGGTGTTTGTACATTGGTCTTCTGCGTTGCATTTGTTAGATATTAAACGGTAATTATAGACAGACGAATAAATTATATTTTATCTGCTCTCATAGAAACCCTCTGTTATTCGAAAACCAGGTCAATTGAAATATACCGATGCAGAAAAGACTATAGCGAGGTGGTAAACTAATTTGCTCGAGTGGTCACAGTGATCGAAACCATGAAATTCGATGTACAGTATTATGTCCTTGTTTACAGCATACAAAATTCCTGTACATCTTTTCGCAGGTATCTTTACAAATTGTTCTAATAGTAATAAATTGCGTTTATATTGCAAAGAATTAAAAGACATGAATTATTATAATTGCATTCAGTAGCGTCTGAAATTACACCTGTACTTCTTGCGAAGCTGACAAATCAATTATGTCTCAGTATGTGCTACAAGTTGAGTAACACCGTCTTTGTCGAGCTTATTGTATTCTCGACGGTGTTTATCACACCGTAGCAAAATGTTTTATCGTGAACGATAACAGGTCCTGTGTTATACTCGTTATCAATACACAGGTAGCAGTTGTGATATCGTGGCGCATGTATGTATGTATGTATTCTCCGTGGCGTTTACCCGGTGTAATTTGAAGGGGTATCGGTCTTCCCTCCCTGTGGCAGCACAGATATGAGCAACGATGACGTGACTATCTGTCGAAGAGTTTCTGATTGAATCGAAGATCTTCCCTTGCTTGACGGTCAGAGATATGAGGGTTGTACGTAGGGGCCAGCTATTGACATCTTAGGTTGAAATGCTTGCCGGCTTTGTGCAATGTAAGGACGCGTCTCGTTGAACGTCACTGTGCCATCGGATCGAATTCAATTCAATTTTCCTATCTACTATCGGAGAGAAAGGACTTGCGATCCGGTGGCTTCTCCATTTTCCGGTCAAAAGAAACGAAAATGGCTTCTCTTTGTATACAAATTTCTCCCTCGCATTGGCAATGTTTATTTAAATACGTGCTGAGTATTGAATTTATTGATAACATTGTTTATTGCACTATTCGATGATATTGTTCAATTGCAAACAGTTTACAATTTACGGCGACAAAGTTAATATCGTGTAGAAGAAGTTCGTGAGAATCTAACGAATATTGAGGTTTTTAATTATTTAGTGTTTATTGGTATTATTTTAGTATGGTTATCATTACGGAACGTGTAAACGTGTAAGTAATATTTGTGTTCAAAAAATTCTCTCGTATTTGATACTTGTTGCCCGATAATCATTAACAAAATCTAAAAGTACAATTGAATAAATTGTGCGGTGTTAAAACTTACAAAATGTTACCATCCTGAGGGATTTTTGGCATCGCTACGAATTTTCGTTCCTCGAATTGTATATACGTACACGCATAAATTGATCGAACGTTCCGTACTTCGTGCCAAAGGGCGGCAATCGAATTAGAGAATACGCGCGCAGTACTTTACATTGCAGATGGAATCACGGGCAGAAACAAATTCAGATCAGTATCGGGGACACCACCGAATATTACATTTGCATTCGCTACGATAATAAATATTAGCTCCAGATATTGAAACTAACAGATATTTGCACAATTGACTTCGCTAATAAAACTACTTTATGCTTCCTGTAAATAATAAGATGGAGGTTTAGAGCAGACGCTTCCAGAATATAGAACAGAACATCGCAAACTGGGCCACCATGCAATTCAATATAATTCTACCATAAATTGAAGGTAACCTTCCTCCATGAACGGATTCTACTGTGTGTAATAAAAGGAATTCGATATCAATAACAAACTTGCTGCTGGTTCAAACAGAAAAATCAATAACAACAGGAAAAAGGTATATACAAAAAGGCTTACCTATCACAATTCAATCCAGTTACGGTCCACAGGGCGACCGGATGTAAAAGGGCCAAAAGAAACCCGTGGAGGACGCACCAGGTGCCGGCGATAGGCCAGGAGCCAGTGGTAAAGATCAGTAATATCAGGCACACAGCCGCCTCCACCGCGCCCAAGTGTATCAGCAATAAAGTATTGGCGGTCTGTTGCTGCTGCGTCTGTGGACATCCGTGGCGATATCCGGTTAACTCGTTAAACAGAAACTTTTCCACGGCCATCAGAACTTCCTACACGCCGTGCAACTTTCAGCTGTAATCTTGTAATTTAAACTTCCGCGCCGTTTGCACGCGATCACTGCTATCGCGTTTCTTAAACGTTACTCCTCGTCAACATGTTTTTCTCCCGTGCGAATTAGAAACAATGTATCCGTAACACCTACACCAACACCTTAATTCGCCGGACTCCAAAAAAAGGCAAGATAACAACTTAAAAGCGTTCAGTCCGATGGAATGAATGTGAAACTGATAACAATAATGCACTGTTTACAAAGGAAATAAATATTTGATAAACGGTTTTCGCTCTTTCTAAACCTAATAATTATTTCAAATAGATTGTTTGTAGTGACAATTATATTAATTGAAACGACTCATCTAGCTCATGCGCCGTTGGAAAATCAACCTGTTAGCTGTAGATGTATTTTATACAGCGTACCGGGAATGCGTTTACGGAGAATAATGGGGAAAATCTGATATAAAGTCTTTGCAAAGCTACGAAACGCACTTTACGCGACCTAGTTCCCTTGCTGTCATTCATTGCCCGGCCTTCGATGTTATATCGAAAACCGTGTGATCATTTCTGACTAGCGGTTAGCTCGCGTTGTACAAACTGCCACGGTCAGCGAACGGCACTCACTAAAATGGATCGTTTGAAAGCATAAGGCTATTTTCAGGGTGACCACTTTTCTTCGGGGGATTCCATTGCTTTGTCGAGAAATGTGTCATGTTTGTGAAGGGAGTGGCTCTCTCTCTCTCTCTCTCTCTCTCTCTCTCTCTCATCGAAGTAAGTGAAATCGCTTTAAAAGGCGGGATTAGTTGGAATCAGAAAATTCATGCAGGACGAACATCATGAATCTGCCACTGAATAACTATTATTTTTTCTTCATTTCGGTAAGAACTTTGGAAGGAATTAATAATTGAGAAAAGTCTTTAGATGCTGTTTGGTGAATGTTAAGTAAGCACGGTATCTCGTATCTTATTACGTCTGAGAAATGATCAATTTAAATTTCTAATCGTAAGTTCTTTTTTGGGGCTTTCGATTCTATCACTTGTAAGATTTCAAAGTCTACTCAGCTCGTTGAGATAATATTTTTGCGACATTTTATACGACTTGAAAGGAATAACAATTGTAAGAGTTTAGTAATTTTTTAGAGAGTATGGCGGATATATGGACCGTTTATTTTGAAAGTGGTGTAAGTCCATTTTTTTAAAAAAATGAGATATCACATAATTTGTGATAAATCTAGTGTAAACTTTTCATTTGTAACTAGTAAAAAAAACAAAAAAAAATGGACTTACACTACTTTCAGAATAAACGGTCCATATATGATCACAGAATGTCCTGTTGAACATCAGCGTTTCGAAATTGTGCAACTTTCTGAACTCCTACCCTTTCGAAAAATGAAATAACATTCTGAATCTGAGGAGAATTTTCCAGTCCAAAGAAATTCTCGGAGGTCTTGACAAGTCCTAACCGCACACACTTTTACACTTGTATGAACAATATTTGGCATTTCGATTCAACGCGTTTTCTAGAAACAATCAAGTTTCTCGGTACGAGGGTACGCCAAACAATTACAACAATGGTAACTCCTAACTGGTGCAAGACGCACTCAGCCGTAGATAGCACACAAACAGTTCGATCGGACAATCTGCGATCCGAACAGCTACCATAATTGCTTCGGCTCTGTCCGACAGCTTCCGATTGATTAACGATCCGTGTATTTTCGAATTTCCCTAGGAATTCATCAACACTTCCCCACAATTTCGTCTATCGATGCTCCAAATTAATGAATATTCGTCGATTTATCGCCTGGTCCCTCATACGCTAACGAACTTCATTGTGCGTCCCTCTGTCCCCGATCACATGACCATCAAGAAAGGCCGATAGCCTGTTGAATAATGCCTGCGGTGTCAGTGATCCATTGTCTACGATCGACCATACCCTCGTACCTTAGGCAGGCCGTACACCAAGGATGCATGAAACACGCAACACGCAACATGCGACATGCGGTAAATACCGCGCTCATACTTATACCGCACAGAACCACTTAAAATGTATAGCTACTTCTTCTACCCTCGTACACCAGACATGCATGCTGCACATGTTGCGCGACATCTACTGCGTGCAGTATTTTGTGCGTGTCTTGCCGCAGTATTTGTTGGATGACCAGCCCTTGAGTCACCTATGAGTGTAAGGCCCGCGGATCCTGGCCCAGTCAAAGTCAATATTATGCACTAGGGCAGTAGTCAGCGATATGACTACTGCCAAGGGCCAGACTCCGCGTCGGCTAAGGCGACAACAACAGGGGCTAAGGTCAGCCTTTCCCCCCTAAAAACCACAATATATATAGTAGCGGAATAGCTACTGTAACGAGAATAGTTTTGGACGCGACCTACACCGTTACTCTGTCGCGCACACTCGTCACGGTACTCCTTATATATTAAAACTCTCATTGCAAAATTAATTGTTGAAACACGATTTCGTTTAACCGCGGAATCCAACATATTTACCGCGCGGTAGAGAAGACATTCTCAGTTTGTAGGAGATTTTACGTAGGAGGGTAGTGAATGCTTCAACATTTGCTGCACTGGTGTACGCGGTGTAGCAACATGAGACATTTACCGCATGTCGCATGTTGCGTGTTGCGTGTTTGATGCATCCTTGGTGTACGGCCTGCCCTAAGAACGTTCGCATTTGAAAATTTCTTGAGACATAAAATCCTAAAGATTTCGCATCACGTAATGCAATACAACTAGATTCCTCTGATTCGGAGAAAAAAAATAGTTTCTTCGCGAATGTGTGAAAGCTTTACATACAATCTACGCGTTCCACATTCTACGTAAACGCTTTTAATAATAAGAATTTGAGTATTGGCCGCCCATATAGAAAACTATATTCGTATAATAATATAAAAACAGAGAATTTACAGAACCCATTGAAAGCAATTCTGTCAATGTATATCATGTATAAGACCGAACATTCGAATTTGCTTATTCACCACGACGATTCTGAGCGCACAATTCGTGGCTGATGGATTATAAAAAATAAATAAAATCGTATAAAATCTTGGGACTCGCCTGCTTTCCCAGCCCAAGCACCACGAGGAGAACGTAACCGTTGAGAAGAAGACCCAGAGCAGAAACGAGGACGAGAGGCACGCCAAAGGCCCAAGGGACCATTCCTCTTTCTCCCGCGTGGTTTGGTCGCCTTCGAAGATGTTGACTCCGGGAAATGGAAGCGGAACTTGGAAATTCTTGCCCTTCAGGTGTTGAATCTCGTTCTCGCCATCCACGGCATCACGATGGTAGATGCGCCTGAAACATCTACCGCCACAAACCACGATCGATCAGTCCTTCGATATAACCGAACTGAATCGCGGTAATGTCGACCCGTTCCAGTTCGGAACTTGTAAGTATAATAATTTTAATTACTCGGCGGGTGATTTATTATTGTCATGTGTCCCTGGTGCTTTCGCTGAATGGAGCCTTTAATGAGTCGATTCCTGGGTACTGTGGCTTGTTTCAGATTTTATTATACGTAAAGTATATTTAGACGGTTGACATTTTCTGTGCACGTGTCACCTTTAGGCGGTGCTTTCTTCTCGTTCTGGTCGCTAATACACGGTTAGAATGATTGCACATTTACTTGAGCAGTAAAGGGTCATTCGAGCTGTTTGTGAATTAATTGTAATAATAATATCAACGAATAATAGTGCCGTGATAAAAGTGGCCATCTTTAACGAAACTTCGATGCCTGGGAAATTAAAGAAATATATTTAACACGTATTTCTTCTTATTATTTTATATTCTTCGATAAAACACTCGGAGGTTGTGCGCCACTACAGATTGTACAGAAGTTCCACAATTATTTCGCGGTTAAAATTCCGGAAAAATCTCTCGTCTATTGTAGAGCTATTCACGAAATTCCCCGGGGAAGAAAATGTGGGGATTGGTAATTGCAAGGAACAAAAGAGTGCTCGAAGGAAATCTTGGAAGGATCTCAGAACGGGTTTTACAATTTCTATCGTCTTCCTGTCACGACGTAGTATCGATTCATAAACGAGCCATCGGCTTGGTCAAGGCCGTTACACGAGGACACGAAAGGTCAACGGTTGTGACGTGAGGCTCTCGATTCACCGCCAAATATGTCAATTAACGATGCCCGTTACCGCAGATGTATATCGAATAATGCATTAGTATGCAGAAACGAATACACATATAGCAACGATCTTGTGTATTAACATGGAAGAGCGCATGCTAATTCTGTCAATTGACTCGACGAAGTAAGGACGCAAGTTTGCGAAGCATCTTGCACCGTTTAGAATACTTGATGGGTTGATGCAAAAAAAGAGGAGAAAAGTCGATCGTTTATCATTTCATAATATCGCTTCGGTGAAATTTGAATTAAAGTTTAAACGATAAACCGGGGAAATAGATCGCGACATTTCCGGGGAACTCTTATGCAGCGGAACGATTCTGACCTCTTGAGGTTCAAGTTAGGATAGAGAAATTGGTATTTTCTATTTCTTATGAAATGATTACTTTTCTTTCCTTGCGAGACTGAGCTGTACGAAGTTAAATCTTAGGTTATCAATGAAACCATCTATTTCAAAATCAAATTCACGGAGAATATTATTTTACAACGAAACATTTGATCGTTGATGACGGTTCATCGAGACTTGAGCCTCGTGGATGACGAGCTTGGAGATCGTCAAAATGGAGCAGAGAGCTTGCGAATGACATAGTGCGAACATGGTTCTATCCGTCGTACGGTAAGTATCGCGAGTGAAAATTGCAACTGATCGGTCAAAGGTAATTCAAGTGCCAGGTAATCCGCTAATGTCTCATCGCTGGGCGACACGAATGGGAACTACCTACGACACGTTCTGCTCAACAACATCATTACTCCGCTCTCAATTTTCACGCTATTGTCCCTCCCGAATTATTGCTGAATAAACGATTTCTTAAATATTCTATTCATCGTTCAAATCTCTCACGGTGTAGAATTATTATATGCCTGGAACGTTCGGCTTCGCTGCGTAATTATTTCAGAAATCTTTTGTTGCTAAGAGAAATGAAAATAATATAAATAATAAACTGCTTACGGTCGCAAGATTTTAGAACAGATTGCAAAAGGAACAGGCAGCGGCGAGGGACATCATTCAACTGAATGACAAATCTATGAAACGTGTATGATGAAGAGAGGGCAGTGAAGAATGAGCCAAACCAGAGCAAATTTCGTTGAATTATAATTAAAATGACGAGTCCCCCGATGAATATTGTTTTCCGGATCACGAGCAACCGCCAGGCGACAGTGTAATTCAGTTATGCTGCCATGCAGGCGGTTCCATTATCAACCATTAGCTGGTTTCAACCTTTATACTGGAGACTACTCGCGACACTATCTATACTTCAATCGTTCAGCTCCTTGTTTCAGTAGCTACGAGATTTAATATATTTAAGCTGAAAGCTGTCACAGGTACTCAGTCGCCTGTATAGCGTCGCATGTCCTTGGTCTAAAATCTTGGTAAAATTATTATACCATTGAAATTTATCGAACATCATTATTTTTGGTGGGAGAAATATTTTAATACAAATTTTGGCGCTGTGTACTTTGTCAAAGTATAATTCGAACAAAAAACTTGCGATTTGTCGAACGTTCAGCGAAATGAAAAATGTGAGGTCTGTACTTACAATTAGTCAAAGTATGAAATCAGGATAATTAGCTTAAAGCTGGTTCGTTGAAAGTTTTCCAGAATTTTCATCGCAAAAATGTTCAGTAACGAGTAGAATTAATGCATGGGTATACATAGAGGTAAATAAATTAAGGGAATTCGTGGTAGAACTGACGATTAAGCTTTGAACTTATTCAGACACGCATACTTGAATATTTTACGCACATTTAGCTATAATTAAATTAATTGAAGCACTCCAATATTGTGATTACTGCGATTAGTGTAATTAGTTCACATTTTAATGATCCGTAATCATGATGATATATTAGTGAAGAAAATTGGATGTCATGAAATATCCTTTTACTTTAATACAATTTCCTTCGTTTGTCTACTGGAATAATAAAAACTACGACTACAAATATATAGGCCAGATTTTAAATATCCAATAAGATAGTGGGGTTGCAGGGAGTTCAGTCAATCACGAAACACAGGAAAATGTAGAACATTTGCATAGATCGATCTCACAATTACTCTTATTATGCTGGACAGTAATTATTAATTGAATTAAAGTACTCTTAAGAACACTCGATGGTACTGACATTACAGATTCATGAGCCGAGTATAGAAGCGAATGAAATGAATGTAATAAACAATAAACGAATCCTTAAACGCCCGATTCTCTTAAATTCTCATGAAGGTGGCAAACCTTGCGACTTTTATCGCTTTCCCCTTTCACATTCAACGTTTTATCATTTCTTTAATTTCTTTCTTTATTATCGAAAACATATTAGGCAGTTTCGGATATTGTATTTTTCACTACTTTCTAATTTAACAAGTCGTTCTAGTTAGCCCTTTAAAAACTGAGACAATAGAATTCTCGGCTCCCCGAGTTTGCATGGATATGTATATGTACATGTACATGTACATGTATGTACGATATGTATTCTCTTCGCTGGTTTTCTCGGCTGAAGCAAATCAAACGAATGTTATTTCCATAGAATTAACCGTGTTCGTACGGTACGCAAAGTACTTGAAACTGAAACAAGCATTCTACTCCCTTTCTCTTTGTTCTAATAAAAGTTCGTTAATATTGTACTTCTCGCACAGTATAAACATCTTGTTGTTATTCAGCCTATAGAGCCTATGTTATTGCTTCTGCAAATCCTAAAGTAACCTGTTATCCATTCAACAAAAAATAGAAACCCCTTTCCCTGTACAGTCTGTTACAATAGAACATATTATAATAGACATTACTGTACTTGCACGTTATCAAATTCTATAAAGAATATTGCTTAGTTTAAGAAAGCATTAGCTACATAGACTACTTAAACGTATAAATTTCTTTATAACTATGCTTACATATACAAGAAGAGTTAGACATTAACGAAGAATTTTCGCCCAAGCTGTAATTAAATCTATTGCACCACAAATAACAGGTCCAAGGAAATCAAAGAAGAATCGTTTCTATAACGAACGAAAAACTTTCTCGCAAATTACCAATCGGCAAAATATGAAAAATTCCCGTCCTTTTTTTCACACAGTTAATCCGAACAATTTCTCCCCTTTTCGCGACACTCAACCATAAATATTCGTCCGCCTTCAATTTGCAAAACGCAACTTTGAGCGTCGAATAAGTACGACCAGCCGAGATACAAAGCGCTGTTGCTCGAAACTTTTCTCATTCACGCTTCTTTTTGCCGCGGAAAAGCCGTCCAGCGGAAACCGGAAGAACGAAAGTTGAGTTGCCTCGCATGATTACACGCGCCAGGCGAGGCTCTTTGCGAGCACACGGGAAACCATTGCGAAACTACGTCCAATAACCATCCCTGCAGCCGAATTTCACCGCGTTAGGCTTCCATCTGTTTGCCAGAAACATACGGACGGAATACTGCTCAGCGTCGAAAGTTTTGAAATAACAGGGCCCCGTTCGAGCAGGTCAAAACGTGGACAGCTTCTGCTAACGATGATTCTCTTGTCCAGATGCCGGGCAGTCGTGGAAATCTATTGTAGGATACATATGTGCAATTTTCACCAGCTTCAATAGGAAAAGAAAGTGAGGCACGCAACGGGGGAAGTATTTTTAACCTTAGTTCGCCAGAGAAACGAAACCAAAATGCAAGTTCATTTGGTAAAACGATTGGTACGCACAATCTTTTATAATGGGTGCGAAGAAGTGGATGCTTAGATGTAGCATCTTTATTTGAATACAGATTTCGAAATTACGATTGGAATTTTAGGGTAATGGAGGCAATTAACGTTGATAACATTGTTACCGGAGTCCGATGGCATTATTTTGTAATCAATTTGAATAATTCTGTAAATTTGTATTTCCCTCTGATAATCACGAAATTGTAAAATGATTTACTATTGTACACTCATTATTCTCATGTACTTCCACGCAGATAACAATTTTACATTGAACTTTTTACAAGGAGGTTTCATTGTCTTTGCAACGAAGCAATCAAATTTGCGTTCAGTAAACGTCGCTGGGCAGAATATTAAATTCCACGTAGATATATATATCAATACAAAGACACTCGAAGAATATTATATCCTGCACGTTCAATCGACAGAACGAGTTAAAATAATGAATAGCAGGAAACCCAATAGTTTCATGTCATTACAAACAGTATTATTTCAGCACGACATTGAACACAGTTCAAGTTCGCCAAGTTTTCGAAAGGCTATCACTATTTCACAACTATGCAATTATACTTTATACTAGTTCAGGCACATTGAGTTGTATCGCAAAGTACAGGCCAAACAATTAGGTAAGCTTTCTTATCACGGAAGCCTCGCTTCAAATCCAATCGATCTACTTTACCAACCCCAGACAAATATTCCTTCGATTCAGTGCAGCAACCAGTGCGTCCCCGTGGCCTTTCCCTATCGATCTTCGTCGCTGTTTCCCCGTCCCCGATTCAACCCTTTCGGCTCGCCGTGCAAAGTATTTCGCGCAACAAGTATTCGAACGATAAACGACACTCGACCGTGGTTTCGAACGTTGCAATGAAAGCTTCGCGTCTTTCAATTAGAAAATGAATCGTCTTTTCTGTATCGAACGTTGCTTTACGTCCGCGTAATAAAATAAATTCAAATTGTTTCTTGTTACGTATGAATAACATTTCTTTTACGCTGCGCTCGCACGTGCCGTTCGATCTTGCTTAAGAACGGAAGACGCTCAAGGATTTCACTCTCTATCATATGAATAATGTTCTCTCACACTGCGATCGCACGTGCCGTTCGATCTTGCCTAAAAACGGAAGACGCTTAAGGATTTCGCTCACTATCATACGAATAATAGGGTTTTTGATATCAACTAAATTCTTCATAACCGATTAAGTACATGCGTGATTCGGCGAAGACCCTGCGATCTTACCATATATGGAGGCCTCTAATGAGTCCCCTCCATACATTTTGCACTATATAAACCCTTCGTTTTTGATCATCTTCGGTTCATAACTATACAGTTACGTGCATAGTTACGTCGCATTACGTTTGTGCAGAGTCGGTTGCGTTCAGTAAGAATTGGGCTTAGAGTACCAATCAGATCAAGTTAACCCGTTGGAATCCGCGAAGTTCGGTTGAAGTTCTTTCGGTATACCGTGTAACCGTTCTCCGACCCCGCATCGCCAGTGCGTCAACACCGTGCAGCTTAGGTAATAATCACACACACTAATACATGATATCGCGACAATTACATTTGTATAAACAACTGGTTTGCAATATAAAATATAAACTGTTCACCAATAAATCGAGTAGATTCGTTAAAAACCTATCTTTACTCCGTAATTCTTTACATTAGTAGTAACGTTCCCACAGATACAACTTAACCGCTCGAGTTGTATCGAACAATAAATTAAACTAACAAATTCTCAACCATATTCCTTTGAGAAATATCCACATCGCCGGCTTAGGCGTTGCCGACAGCCCCGGCTCGTAACATTCTAAATACAATTATTGATATAGCCAGCTCGATCGCGATGCTATAAGTTGAAGCGTAATAGAAAGACACTATCTCTCGTGGAAGAAAAAATATTGTTTCCAAGTGGCCTCAAGCATATAGATCACCATTAGACAGCGACGATTAATTTTATCAGACGCGTCCCACGGACGGCACAGGGTACTAAATAAAAAAAAACCCGGTCGTCCGCAAGAGAAATTAGCTTCCTGTCCAATTTATCTAAAATCCATGTAACCCGCGGAAAAAGAAGCAGGAAAATAAATGAAGAAACAACTGCTATTACCAACCGAACGTGTAAGACTAATCGATTCGTCCTCCACGATACATTTAATAAACCGTCACGAGAATGGAACTTGTCTCATCTCGTTAAACCGTTTCGTTGTACCATTTTGTCGCCGGTTACGATTCGCGTCGCCTTGAGTTCGCTCCAAAATGTCAACGCGTGATTAATCACGATCACGCAGTTGGAAATGAAGGAAGAAGCGTCGAAAGAGGTAGGCAAGAAAGAGGGCACGCGGCCTCGCGTGTCACGAATAATGGAATGCCAATACGAGCTTGTCGGACTGCGAAGACAAGAGAAAAAGAAGCGGGGGAAAAAGAAGGAGAGACTCATTCAAGGAGGGTAGAACTCGCATTATCGACGATGGTACACGCGATTCGCATGATCGGCTCGAAGAGGTGTGTCCGCACGAGGAATTCTCGGTAACGCAAGGAAACGGGCCAGACACGGAGTCGTCGTTGTGCTCGAATCGATTCGCAATATTGAAACACGTCAGGGGCAAATACAAAAATTCCTAATGCGTCTCCCGTGACCTGGAAATCAGTATCGGGATCGTGTCGACACGCAATTTGACCGTGAAGTCGGTATGTACGCTCGCGAGGTGGTTCGTGGAGGGTTCTATTAATAGCTGCGCTAAATGGTAAGAAAAACTGGAATCCTCGCCTGGCGTTTGCCCCGGCCAATTAATATTTCTCGTGTAAACTGATGAGTCGAAGATCGCAGAAATTAGTATGGACAATGGAGCGTCTATGTGGCTCGAATCAATTTAAACCGGTGCAAAGTGGTTCGGATAGGGGTTAACCCTTATGTTAGCAACCGAAATGGAGTAGAAATTCGAAGCTTAGTTATTCAAATTATTTTGCATAAATTTGTTTTCAAAAAACGCGAGTTGACGTGAAATTGTCCAAAGAATCGAGACCTAAAGCGATTTTGCGATGTTTTATCAAGAACATACAAAAATTATTAAAGGAAATATCGAAATGGGTACCCGGGTACCCGGTTGCTAACATAAGGGTTAAGTGTGCCTTTACCTTATAACTTTTTATTCGTAAAAGGTATAAACGCGAATGACGCGATGACGCGCCCAACTTTAAAAAATCATAGTCTGCGTAGGGGGACGAAGGGGGAACCGATTTCTTCATAGTTATTTAGAGGAAGGTGGCCGGAACATGTTCCAATTTGCTACATTGCGGGATTCTTTGGGACTTCTCAAGTTCTCAAACACAAAACATTTCAAGAATTCGTAATAGTGCATTCGGTACTATTTTTTAATAAACTTTATATGGTAATTATTAATACGACGAGTGAATTTATATCACGGAAGAATACCCTTTACTGCAAAAAAAGAATGAACTAAATACATGTAGAATTGGGACCTCCATACCCAAAAGAATACTACGCGTTTTTTCGATGAACAACACTGTCCTTAGAAAGTCCAACTTTAAGTTCTCATTTCTACTACAAAATGGCAATAAATGATGTATATGTTTTCGTTTTCGAGACTGCTGGACATTTAGGAAGTAGTATATATTCGAAAAATATCGATATGTGAAAGTTCATTTTTTGGTCAAAGGCACCCCAATCCGGACCACTGTGCGGTGGTGAGCAAGCTTGGCCAACAGTTGAAATCTGCCGTTTTACGCGGGCCGCAATATTAAATACTCGAATACCTTAATCAGATGATTTAATTTAAGACGCAAATTAGCCATTTCTTATTTGATTTATAGCGAAATTCTCTTCTGTCTTTTTTTTAACATATACGTAGTAACATAAAATACATCTTATAGTGTAAAAGGGTATACGTTTACATATTTTTGTAATTAAATGGAGTTAACCAATTATTGAAATTTAATTACTGAAATAATATCCTTGATTTTGTTCGCCTTATTAATATTAGGAGTGATATTCTAAAGTTTAGAATTCCCCGGAGATTCTTTTAACATCTATATTGATAAGCTGGTGGATGAAAAACAGAATACATTATAATATCTCGTTGTCAATAAGTAAATATTAAGAGTTACTTAATTCCATTTCATTAAAAAACCACATGTACATACATGCTGCTGTATATGTTACTAATAAACAGTAAACCAAACTGAGAAAAAACGATTTATCGTAATCCTATAAATAGAATTATAAATAACAAATTCAATATTTAAGTATTTAATATTCCGGCCTGCGTACAATATTAAGTTTTAACTTTTGGCCAAATGTTGTTCAAAAATCGCGCGTGGCCCGCGGGCCGCACTTTGCTCATCGCTGATTTAAACTATTATGGCAGGAGTACATAAAAAGAAAGAAAAATCACTGTCTCGCCAGTTGCACGGCAATTTTCAAAACGCCCGATTGCTTAACATATCCTCTCGTTTCTGGCCAACAGGCAGTCGCATTCCCGAGCACTAAAGTGCAGGACTAAGGGTACTAAATAAGATTCCACCAATATATGTATGCATACACATAAGTATGTATGCGCTAACACGCGTGTACAATTTGATATTCGTCGAAAGGTGGTTGACATCCGCAAAAGTTCACCGGACGAAGTAACGTGGAAAAAGGTCAGAGGCCAATCCGTAGGAAAAGTAAGATACGCGTGCAACGACGCGGAAAATGACCCCTCTCAACTCTGCAGCATCTACAATATTAGCCCTTAAAGTGATGTTCTCGAAAGTTGAAAATGGGTCGAAAACCGCGATACCTCGTGTTCCGTAACGAGCACTGGCCAGGATTCGAGCGGCCACGCTTCCCAGTGACGTTAAGTGCTGTAACTTCTATTAGCAAACTTCCCGTGAAATTTCCACGCGCTAAAAACGTGCAACGTCGTGCGATGATGATCGTACATAATACACAAGTGTATACGTGTATTCGTACCGTCGCCGTTAATAAAAGAAATTCGTTGAAATTGATAAATTTTTTTACCATAAGCGAACGTATATTTGAATAAAATTGAGCAATTAATAACAAAAGTGTTTATGAATTTTAACCTACCTTTTCTTAAACCCTTAATTTCAATAAACTTGTATGGAGAGAGAGAAAGGGCACGAATGTATGTATGCGCTTGTGGATGTGAGTGTATACAGAACGAGCCAAAGCTTTTCGCAGTTCGATGTATCGTTAATGAAATGGAAATTCAATGGGGAAAAAAGAAATGAAAGAGAATCTTTGTTCAAAGTGGATTGGTTAGATTGAAAATCGGTGAGGCCTGGCAACGTAATACGCCGTTGTAGAAATTCACGACAGGAGATTCGATTAGTAATGAAGTTGGTGGTTACAAAGCTCGTGGCTGATGTCTAGAGTGGTTGGAGACCTGTGTGTTAACGGCGTCTTTGATGTAATACTCGTAATTACGGAAGCTCCGAAACAGGGAGGACCTATCAACCCTAAAGCAATCATCTTTATTTCCGTTGTCCCTTTTCTTTCCATATTTGATCAGTAATACGTCGGGCCCTTCGACCCTCCGTTTCATCAAACTCACATTTACGTACACATTCATTTGTCGGGCGTGCCGACAGACATCCTGATTCACTGTCACGCGTATTTATTTTGTCTATCGTCCAATTTGCGGTAACGCTTATCGCGCTTCGGCCATCTCTTATCTCGTCTTATTTGAGCTTGCCCTCCCGCAACGAACAGCCGCCACATAATTATTTGCCGGCACGTCCAACGGAACTGCGAAGACAATTGACGTTCCACTTTGCCCCATTATTCCTCGCCGAAAATTCCGCATCATAAAAATTCCAACAGATCGATCCGAACGAACCGTTACCGTCCAAGTGCAAACGAGGATAAGGAACATGCAGATCGCGCGTTTTCATAAGTGTTTCACGGGCACACTCCTGTAATTTCCTCCACGTTGGAAACCGTTTCCTCGCGTGACCGTGCATTCTAATATTCGCGTGGCGATTCCCCCGGTTCCATCTATGGTTAAACTAATTACCCGAGAAAATTCCGGCCATTAACGTGTGTGTGCATGTACGTATGTATATCGCCGCGGAGGGAACGAAGGGAACGAAGTGGAGGTTGTACAGAAAAGATAGGAACGGCTCTGGTGGAAATTGAACAGCTAGTAAAACGAAAGGGCTTGCTGCGGCGTTGGTGTTGGTTCGTTAAGGAACACTTTGCTGGCACGTCGCGAATTGGAAACGCGAATCAACGAGCATGATTTACGAAATTGAAATTCGCGCGGCGCCGAGCGCCGATGAGATATCGCACACTTGCCAGTTCCGACGAGTTTAGCGGGGAACACTAAACCGCGGGTCTTGTAAGTGATTACACTTAACTGACAGCGCGCCAAGGGGTTGGAAAATGGAAAACTTTCGCCGTTTGCGACACGTGCAACGTTCGTCAGGATAAACGATGCCCCCTGCGAACACGACGAACCTTCTTTTATGCTGCCGCGGCGAAAGAAGAACCACTGGAAGGAAGCACGGCCAATTTGGCCACGTGTCCGTCAAGCCGGCCTTGAAAAAACGTGGAACAGATTCTGCGTCGAGGATGGCGACATTTGGACATTTGGCTTGTGTATTGCTTTGTGGAATTTATGATACCTCTTTTTTTACTGCAGTCATATGGTATTGCTCTGCAAGATTTAAGGGGACACTAAACTGCTCTCTAGAATGATTTTTTGAGAGTTCACTTTGCGAAAGGAGAAACGTTTTGTTTATATATAATTTAGAATTTGGATGATCAGAGCAGATCATCGTACCGCTGTGTTCGATGCTTTTCGGTTGTGAAGAGGTCGTTAAGACCTCCTAGTTCTAATTAAATAATGTGTAGCCTCGTTTGATATCAACTCATCTGTCACAGAGAATTTTACTTAAGGGCCTCCATGGTATGAATAGGAAGTCCATTAGGCTAAGATCACTTATCTCTTGATGCTATTTTTTTCATTCGTTATATGATTCCTTCGTAGCAGAAGAAGAAAATTTATTTTCTTCATCCTCACTGGTACCAATCAACAAAATGTCCTTCCTGTTCTATTGAAATGTTTTTACACATTTTCTATCATGTATCAGCATTTCACGGAAAGACATATAACGCAGAAAAATTTGCGTGCAAGTGTGCACTGTCTAAAACAGATAGAAGGTAGCACAAAACAGGGTGCAATAATTATTATAGCTTAGCTGACAGTTTAGATACAGGAAGGCCGTAAAAATAACTGAAGCACGAAAAAGCTGCACATAACCAGGAACACCGAAAAAAAGAAAAAAAAATGAAACGTAATGAACTAGGGTGACTTTTCTTTTCCTATTCTCTTTGTGTCAACTGGTATCGACTACAATCTTCAATAGCAGAAGTAAGAGTATTAACTTTTATACTACTTGCACAGGTGGCAAGAGAAACTGGCCAGATCTCTATCGTTGGCTATATCAGGTCATTTTTATATTTTACAACATGATACGGGGATAACAATAAATGCCGAATGAACGTGTACACGTTGTATACATTTCCTTCGTTCTATTCTTTTCAGAAGTCAAAAATGAAAGTGCCATTTTATTTAGTATTGGTATACAAATATATGAGAAACTGGAACTTTTCTGAATGTCCAAAATGAAAGAAAAATCTCTCTTACTATATAATTATGAAATACATTTGGTATAACATTTTTCCGCGAAAGGAATATTTACAAATGTGTGAAGGAGAAAAATCGATTCGAATGTCTATGTATTTTTCGTTGTCACGACACCGTCAGTGTATTTGGTCTTGATTAGTATTGGTATTCGTGTGCAGCGATTGTAAAATGAGATTTTTATCGCGATTATCAACGGTACGGTGTTATAAACCTCCCGATCCTTTAACAATCACGAAGAAGAACAACGGCAATCAATCATTAACCAGCAGCGGTCACGTGGAAGATTGATGGGGCAAAAGTAACAGTGCATAGATGTCATACTTTCTTGAAGAACATTTGATAACGATTGCTAATTTGCACCTTCAATAATTATATCATGATGGATGATTCCGAACGTAAAGAAACATTAAATTTGATATCATAGAAGGAGCATTATGTAATACCAAGTACGTAGAACGTTTGCATTGTGAAGAATTTTAGGCTTACTCTGACGATTGTCGTTGACAAGTGTTATCAATGACAGTCTTCGTGAGGAACAATGTTTTATATTCAACAAAAATGTTGTTCTCGACATACCTCGAATTTTTTTTTAAGCGTTTCAGTGTTAACAATGTTGGAACTGAATACGAAAATTTGATGAGTATTAGGAAATAGAACTTCGTGATTGATTTCTTACCGGACAGCATAACAAATTGATAAATTTACAAACAAAATTTAAGTCTCGTGCGCCTTCCATTTCCGTTTAACACTGTAATGTATGCGCCACCAAATATCTATATTAGTCTTACTATAGATTAGTCCATCTATATTAGTCTTACGATATATACTTCTGTATTATTCTTTATCTCTTTACTTCTGCCGCTTAAGGATTCATACGTACAAATATTGTTGCATCTTGCCAAACTTTCCTCATCCTTGCCCTTACCCTGTGACTCACCCCGTTTAGTCACCCGTCCAATGTTTCCAATTCCTGACCTATGTCCCTAACTATTTTCCATCCCTACTTTCGACCTCTCCTATCACCCCTACTCCTATATTTCAGATCCCTTATAAACCCTTGACCATTCCTCCAAAAGGCTCATTACATTCATTATTATCTTACACTTCATACGAAAAGGCTCATTACATTCATTATTATCTTACACTTCATACGAAAAGGCTCATT
Source organism: Nomada ferruginata (assembly GCA_963583965.1). Classification (NCBI taxonomy): domain Eukaryota; kingdom Metazoa; phylum Arthropoda; class Insecta; order Hymenoptera; family Apidae; genus Nomada; species Nomada ferruginata. The sequence continues at coordinate 7,717,799 of OY757218.1, forward strand.
ACATTCATTATTATCTTACACTTCATACGAAAAGGCTCATTACATTCATTATACTTTATTATTATACTCGAAGACCAAGTTCAAGCATTACTATTTCAAAATCCGAGTCACAAGTCCATCATCGTCGTTTAAGTTATTTTATAAACATAAAATAAAAGCCAGTCTTCGAACAAGGTTGTTCCGACTTATTTTCACGTGTAACCCATCCATTACAACACAATCAACTGCGGTTATATTTACTTTCCTCGTACACATTTGATCGAACAATGCATTGCGGACTAATCAGATGCCTCGCAGAACAATATTTAAACTGTTATTCAAACACATCCGACCTGGTAACCTTTCAGCCAATTTAACGACCATCTTCTTCCAGTAACGAACGACCGAAAGTTATGAAATCAGAAAGGCAAATTGCCGGGCAATAGAAAACGCCACTTATCCCTGTTGGCGTCGGCACACCGTCTTTTCGGTGGAAGCAAAATGCACAACTTCGCCATCGATTTTTCGTATATTTATACACCATTTTCCATCTCTTCTTCTCCTCTACTGGCAAACTTTTCATCGTTTTAAAACCAAGCGTCCACGTCGAAAAATGTCTGTCTCGGATGAACATCTCTTCCTCATGATTCAATTTCTTTCATCGCGCCCAATTTGATTGCATGCGTGGTGGAAAGTATAAATACAAGCTAATAAGCAATTCAACCTAAGAGGCAAGCAAATTAAATCGAAAGTCGAGAAAGAATAGTGAGTTAAGGTCGTTAAGAAAATAGGAAGCAAACGGATGATACATAATGGAGTTACGACGATACTGCAAACAGAAAGTTTTCCAGAACCAACCCATAATCCTGAAGTGTTGCCAATTAACCCAAAAGAATATTCACGAAGCGATGCGTCAAAGTGATAGTAACAAGATTCGATCCAGCCCCGTTCCAATTAAATTTTAAAACTCGTCGAGATACATACTATTCTCGATAGGATCGATACGCCTGTTTAATGCGGTTACGTATAAGAACGACAGCTTAATCGCGTTATCGGTATTTTAAGAAGAAAATTACCGTAAGAAACCAATCGAATCCGTTCCTTCAATAAACTTCCCCCAATATTCACTCCGACCATTCGTAATTTTTCTCATCTTTATTTTACCACTCTGCCTGCGCATCTTCATTGTATTATATTATAATGCTATTCACCCCGCGTCAACTTGTGAAACGTTATTTCGGACAGATGGATAAATCGATTCGTGACATCTCCTCGTCGTCCCTATCAACGTCCACTAGACATCGTAAAAGTGGAAAAATAGAAACGAAGGGGTGTCGGCGACGCATGATCCGCAGATAAATATCCCATCGGCGCGTCTTTTGCATCCGTTGACAGACCTTTCGTATATTAATTAATGTGAAATACGAGCGGGCTGGGGGCTCAGAGAGGAAAAAGGTGCGAGGGAGAATTAGTCGAATTTCTCTGGTTCTGGCAATCAATAAAGAACGAACTAGAATTGCGGGATGACTTTCGCAAGTATACTATACTTCTATCTTCTGAAGGAAGGGTAACTTCTTTAGAGTCAGCGATCTATTGAATATTAAATTTAGAGGATTATGGTTGAATATTTAGAACTGAATAAATAAAAGATAATTCAATTAAAGGATCACTTATATCTGACAATTTTATTTATTTAATACAATTAATCGTATATTCAGATTCCAATTATGGTTATCGAGAATACACGTGTATAACTATCATACAAACTTGCCGTACGAAAAATCGTTTTTACAATAACTATGAATTATCTGTCTCGTATCGTCCAACGCAAAATGGTCAAATTGAAACCTGCCGAGTAATGTTTTACTCTAAAGGCTGACAAAAAATTGATTTGCATCTCCGATGGATTTCACGGTGACAGCAATACGTCACTCTTAATTTTCAAAAACTCTTCTCCTATTAATAACATTTCACGTCCATTGAATCGATTCCCAGTTCAGTAACAGTCCTGCAATAACTTGCTTCCTACGAATATTCAATCAGACTCACCGGTACTGTTACCAACTGAACTTGCCAACTTCCATTCTCCGCTATCCTACAAAGCGGACGAACGTTAAATTGCAAAATACAACGTAGCTTATCGGTGGACGTTCCTTTCCCACTTTTTCCCTCGTTCGCTATTTCGCCTTCCAAATTTCTCCTGTTCGCGCGATGCAATCGGAGCGCGAAACGCGCCAGCACGAACACCGTCGTGTCTTGAAATTAATCCCCGCTGTCCCACAAGATGAATAAGCGAAAGAGATTGATCGATCTCAAGTTTCGACACGTATATCACAGGCTGTTATTATATATATTGCACGCCAGCCATCGTCCGTCGAGCGTCGTTAATAGATTTTAATTAATATCGTTCCTCGGATGTATGCACGCTGACCACGCCGCTTAATTACAAGACGTCACACGAAGCTCACTAGGTCCGCGTGAATAATAGAATAAGTCTCTGACAGGAAAAAAGCCAACGCAATAGCCAGCCGTCGAGACCGCGACAAATTACATATTCAGTTTGCTCGATATACGGTGAACCCTTATTGAGATTCGGCCAGAACGGTGTGACAGATACGTATGTATTACTATTCTGTGTACATATACATATACATATGTATATCACTAGAACTATCGATACATTTTGGTATTATTCAGATAGCATACGTTAAACAGATTATGAACACGAAAGTCGTTAAATTGTCGTTCTGTCGATACCTATATATTAACAATTCTAAAGCAAGAAATCTGAAACAAGTCATCTCCACCCGCTTGGTAATTCTAGTGATATATGTTTGTATTTGGGCAAGCCAAATTCGAATACATACTTGGCATCTCTGAAAAGAGATGTTAAATAGTTGCCTGAAAGTTTAAAATAATCGTCGACATATTTGCAATGATTGCCACGAAATTTCGAATACATCGTCAAATAATTTAGGACAGTTGCCCGAAATGTAAGATGCTGAAAAAATTTGTAATACTTGAATTTGACTAGCTCGACCATGTGTAACAATTTATTCAGTGAAAATGTAAACTTTATTTGCTCAAAGTAAATAATATAGCAGATGATATTCTATTCTTTCACCTATGTATGTTATCATATGGTATTGGAATATTTTAATGCGAATCACTTATATTGCTTATTTAGACTGGGCGTTTTCGGGTGATAAATACGGGTTGGTTGCAATTTGTTTATATCAATAGATACAGGGTATGGAGGGATTGCGGTTTGATAACTCAAGTGAAATATTTGTCACGAGTGTTTGTGCAGCAAATATTTATCGCGAGATATGAGATCACCCGCAACGGTTTGAAGAGTTGAAAATTGCCAATGGTGACTTCGCTAAGGGTTCGATTCTCCCCTGGGGAAACGGAAGTTTAGTCGAGGAAATTATCCGCGATAACTTTTCGCACTTCTGCGCGGAGGTCATTTCAATATATTTTAATTAAATGGTGAGGTGAAACGAAAGTGTAATCACGTGGAAAAAAAGAAACGACGCTCAATCCACCTTTTGCTTGGATAATACATTTTTTTTGTAAAGTATGCGAAACTTGAGAATTCAAAAGTATATTTTTATTCGTTGTTTGAAGCGAATAACTAAGTTTATAGGTATATATGTACATAGTTACTCTGTAAAAGTGAAGTATCAATAACGTAATACCCCGCTAAGGTTCATAATCGTGTAAAAATTCATTGCTGTGCGACTAAAATCCTCTTCAATCCACTTCGTCACAATGTGGACTATAGTAACGGCGTAGGATTTAATTGAAAAGTAACCGGACACCTTTGTTGGAGGCCAAGTTTTCGCAAGATCACTTTCCTAGCTGGCTGCACCCTTTAAAACACTTTCGCCACTGTTTGACCCGCTTCAACGAGCTGCGAAGTATACACAGTATCTCGAAATTTCAATTCACCTGCCCCTTAGCGCACACATGAATATGTAACTCGAAAACAAGTAAACTGTACCATTCCTAGGAACGAAAAATCGCTCCTTTAAAAGCATCAATTACTATTAATAAAGTATTAAACATTTGTACGCACAAATTTTCCCAAACACGATCTCATTTATTAATTGCTGAACAATTGTTAAAGCACACATTAGCACGATTGTAGAAGTAAATAATAATAATAATAATAACTGAAACGCGGAGTAGAGTCGGTCTGAAATGGATTTAAATACAATTCGCATTAATTTCACCGTATAAAACCACCCGGGGGTGAAAAAAGGTATTCAAGAAGCTTAAATATCCTGACACCCTCGCTAAATTTTGATCTTCATTTTTTGCTCCCGTAAGCATCCTTGCCTATCTTTCCCTGATTGTCACCCCCCTCAGTACACTTAATTTTAACACAAAACGTACCACCACCTGTTCCAATATTAAACCACAAGTACCCCCACATATACAGGGGCTCCTGCGAACCATCTAATAGTCGACTATTCGGGCAAAGTTATATCACTGGTATCCTTGAGGTGTTTGGTGCAAACGTTGGGGGGCGGCGAGGGGTGAACCTTGAAAAATTCACTCAAGGGAGACGGAGAAAAATAATCCTGAGGATTTATCGAGCGGATAAAAAAGGACGACGGAACGATGGGCGAAATTCTGATTTGCATCCCTCGAAGGACGTACGTGTCAAATTGCAATCGTTTCACGTTCACGGGCGAGCGTGTCTCGAGGTTACGTCATGAAAACGCCACACAGCTTTAAACCATCCGAAGACATTTCGATTGGAAAACCGCAGACCGCCGTCTGGAAGTGGCGTTCGTTTCAGTTAAAAGCGGCTGGTTCTTGGAAATCGCACCCTCTACTAGGAAACGTATATACGTGTCCATTTCTGGCCGAAGTAAGCAGGGACCGGGAGTGTTTGTAAAAATAGATGGAGAAATGTGGGGAAACGTGGCCGGAGGGACTGTCCGGTAACCATTTTTCGTGGGTTACGAAATTTATAGGATCATCTTGTTACGAATGGTATTTCGGGGAAAATGGGGATACCGTAAATTCCGCGATTCTAATTTTAATAAGTCTTTCGAGTGGGCGGTCGTTTGAAACTTCTCGACCGCGGATGAAAGAAATGCCTGAGAAAATATTTTCGCGTTTAACGAAGCACACACATCGGTAACACGGTGCTGAACATCGAGGTGTTGGGATCGAAGTGTATACGAGGTCGAGCGTGATTTCAAAAGAAATTGCGTAAGAGCTGTCGAGGAAACTCGTGTAAAATAGAATAGCATGTGAAAAGTGAAGAAAAGTTGCGTGAAAACGTGAGAAGTTTGTAACGCGTATACAGAGATGTACATGTACCAGAGATGCTGGTTTCTGTTGTGAAACCCGTTGCGACTGAAATATCGGAAACCACTATTCTTCTTCTTTGTTTCGTTTTTTTCTCAAATCGTGCGACTGGTTTAGAATGACCACAACTTTTCAAAGCCTGCAAGGTATAGTCCTCCTGCCGACCTGGGACAGTGAAAGCCATCCAGGCCCATAAATTCTACTCGACTGGTTAGGCCCACGTGCAGTTCCCAAGGAAAGACTGGCTTTGACTCGCAAACTCAAAAACACAAGGCGCACATACACATGTGCATACAGTAATCCCTCGAACAACGCGGTTTCGGTTATACGCGGTTTTTTTTTCGGACAATTTTTTTTTTCTGGACAATTTTACTTCGAATTAATTTATTTTATGCCCAGAAACAAATGAATTCTTATATTCTTCTTCAAACAGTTTGTTATCTGATGGAATTCGCCGAAAATCTTCCGGATTTGTCATAGAATAGCCCTTAAAAAGTAAATTTACACATTTTTGCGCTTTAGATTTACTTGATTTTTGCGAAACAGTTAGAATTCGTCAGAATAGGAAGGAATACGTCGGTGAAAATACGAAATAGATATATGTAATGCAGTGTAATTATATAATATGGATGTACTTATTTATACATTCCTGTGTATGCGGGTACTAAATTTAAGAAATACATATGTATATGCACATGCGTTTAAACCATATAAATGTGTGTATGTGCGTCAGTTCTTGTGTGATGGTGTAGGCCCTACACCATCACCCAACCATTTACACCCTACACTGTAGGGGGTAAAACGGTGGTGGTGGGGGGTGGCTCCGAAATTACGCGGATTTCACTCTACGCGGTCTGTTGCTGTCCCGAACCCCCGCGTTGTTCGAGGGACAACTGTATATGTAAGGGCAAAATCTGACATTCCGAATGCAGCTAAAGACGAGTTTATAAAACTTGAGATTTGATCTGGAAATATGTAAATATGTATACACAGAAGGTATTGCAGAAAAAAAGAACTTTCCTCGATTAAGAATTATCAAGTATAATATAATTGTCACATTTCCAATCTTGTATTATATCGAATCGAAGACGAAAGCGAATAAAATAATACCCGGCAAAATGGCAAGGAAATATCGAACGAAAATGGTATCGAAATAAATTTCTCGTACGAAGATAAGGTTGTACATTTGAAAAATGTCCGAGATAAGGTGTAAGCCCCTTTTTCTTCGTAATCGAAACTTCCAGTCCACCCACTGGGAACGCAAAGACTTGAGCCGTGGTGTAGGTATTGGCTGCACTTGATGAAACTAGTAATACCGAGTCCATTATTAATACAACGGGGAAAGACTTTCCAAACATGTTTTCTATCTGGAGGTGATGCACAGGAAAATATCGGATAACACGTCGGGCAATTTTTCACGCATCATAAAGATTTTTGAATTATTGAATGTCACTCGGGTCAGGTTTACCACGAAGGCAAATATTCTAAAGGCTATGTATGTATTAATATTGCTGGGCGAGAATTTTTTTATATTTTTAAGTGCTAGTACCATGATTATTTCTTTTTATTTTATTGCCGTATTTATTATTATTAATGAACGGATAACGTGTACTCAAGTAATCATCTGGGATCTCTGCTTAATCAGTACAGGTGCAATTGATAAAGAACAGTAATAAAGAAAAGAATGTGGACGGGCCTTTGGCTATATTCTCCGTAGAAAAAGAATTCGGATGGAATTAGGGTGGGGAAAAATGTCTAACAATAAATTTCTATAGTAAATCCACTCGTTCAATCTACGTTGCTTTTGCGCTAATTGATATATTAATAATTAACCGTCTAATTAGCAGACTGCGTACCTTCTTCGAACGATAAGAATCGGAATCCATAATTGTTTCTGCATGCTTCCAAAGGGGAGATCCGCCAAGCGGAGTATAAAATAAAAATGATTTTGATACTTTGACAATTAGAGTGAGAGCCGAAGATCTTGGCTCCCCGAAGCTGTTTCCCCAACAAATCACGCCGCAAATAACCCACTTTTACGGTCTCGCCATATGCTCCGATTCCTCTCAATTTGCCCCATTTCTTTTTCTCATTCCCCCGTAAATGTACGCTCTTATCTTTATCGCAACAATATTAATTTGGTCGAAATATCAAACCGATCGAAATAATTTCTGCCTCGATCGAATTTCTGTCCCGTGCATAAACTATTAGGCACTTGTATTTTCTGTCAAATAATTTCGAGAAGAACAATGTTCTCCGAATCGTTGAGAGCCGCGATATCTTCTTGGACAAACTAAAGCACACGCATAATTCGTACAGAACGAGTAACACGTGGAAGGTAAATTTTTCTCCTCGAAAAATGCTAAACGTTCACAGTTGCCCGTCGTTCTCCAAGTGCCGTCCCCGTTGTGGAAAATCGAGCGTGGACACCGATTCCCAAGAAACGTAAAGGTCGCAAGCGTGGTACTCGCGTATACGTGCCTAAACGGGACGCTTTTCGCCCCATTAAAAGTGAAAATATAACCAAGATGGAGATGGCTCCAAACCGTTAGCGAACTGTGGCAACGGTAATAGTTTTACGGTTGTTAAGATCTATCCTTCAGCGGGCACACAGTTTCCCGCTTTTCCAGAACTGTCGCTGGTAGTTTTAAGATGGTGGGGCACAGTTTGGAAAATATCGAGAAGCTTTGCTCGATCGAACGTTCTTCATTCACTCGACGGTTACGATTTTCGGGAACACTTTGCATAGCCGAGAGATAATTGTAAAAGGGGTTGCTAGAACAGGGGTTTGGTTCCGGGAGAATATTAACGTACCTTACTATTTTTTGACTTATCTCTCTTCAACTTTATTACGTAGCACGGAAAGTTACGTAGCATTTCCCCTTTATTAGACATCGTTATAATTATTCTTATGTAATTTCTGTTCGTCTCTTGTTACTCTTCTTCGGTGTTCTAAGACAGTTTTAATTACCTGTTTCTAGAAATTGCTTCGGTTAAATGTGAAATATTCTTGAATAACGTCGTCGGCTTCTTTATGGTGGGAAAATCGCAAGAACTTTCTATTCAAATGAATATTTTTCATGGAGCATTTACAGTTCCCCCTTTGAAAATGCCATTGAATGCCTTTTGAAAGCATTATGTAACCGTGTATGTAATTCGTAATTGCGTTTTCCGCACCCTCTCTGTATTTTCAAACCGAATTAGAATATCACAAAGTGCAAATTAAATTATAAAGTACAACCAATGTTATTCAAGTACATATAATGTTATTCTCACAGATAACAAGATTTTGAAACTATGATTAATTACGATGAAATCAGTGGTTCGGCGAATATGACTGGATAATTGCTTTCCCTCGTGCATTACAAACTATGTACTGGCCACCTGCTCCCAAAGGAGAATATTGATCTACTTTTAGTTTGATAAAATCTATGAGGTAGGAAAGGGTCATTAAAAAGTAAGTGTCAGGCTTTATAACCTGTTCTCGTAATTGCAAGAAGCAGAACAGCACTTGATCAAAGGCAAACACAAATGTATTGTCAGAACATAGAAAGCTGAATAGTTTGAACAGTTCGAATGTCAAGGAATACGATCGCACTTTCCAACTTCGGAAGTTTCGCGATGCCAGTCACGAGAACACACTTGCAATTAGATTCTTAATATTGTCAATTGTGCTTTGATTATCGTACCTCGAAAATATCGTTCGATCATTTTCCCTCATTTATTTATCATTGCATCTTTGTGAATACAAATTAGATATCCCCATACCGTCAAAATTGCCCTGGAAAATAAGAAACGAAATAAATTGTCCAGTGTAGAATATTACGGAAAGCTATCAAAACATTATTGACCGACTTTCGATTGATCTATGCAAACAAAAAATGTCAGCCACTTATCAAACACTTTGGAAATTCTGAACACCGCCTACGCGTGTAACAATACAAAGGGGACAACAGGCAAACAATTCGGGCAACACCATCGAAGCCAAACATCCACGGCATATTTATTCTTTTTTACTAAAGTCAACAATGTAATCACCCTTCACATTCATATTGAATGAAAGGGATGTCGCTCGACGGCGTGGTGAGAAAAATGAGCTCAAGGTTAGCCAGTTCGACCGTACACACTGCGTTACAGACCTTCCCGCCAGCCTGAATATCGATCGCGCTACTGATCGACATGCGATAGCGAGGGAAATCGAACGGAGGTCCTCGTCACGACGATAGTAACCTGTGTACCCGACCACAAATCACGTTGCTCGTGGCCGCCTTGCCTGTTTCCCCTCTGTCGTTCACCCACTCCCCTTTAACAACATGTTTCGTTCGCTCATTATCGAGACGAACCTGGAATCACGATCGGGATGTGACGGGTCAACAGTCCGCGACGAAACATATTGGCGCAAGCAAGCAATTCTACCCCAAAACATTCCGACCCCTGTGTCTACGAGCGTTCGGGCAGCAACTTTCTCAAGCTTTGTCTTCTTCGATGGGAAAGTTTGGAATTGAAAAGATTCCTCGAACGAGAACATCCTGGACAGTCTGCGAACTTGCAAGGCTGCAAGGAGAATCGGGAAATCGTGGACGGTATATTTGAAGCGTCGCGACGCGTCGCCGGTTCGTCTTGTTTGGAATTTTTTGTTGAAAAGATAATATTTGCATTACCGTTTTGTCAATTTTGCTCCAGATGGAGGATCAGATATAATTTCAGAGTTTGTAGAAATGTCAAGGGTTCTAGCATTATTTTAGGCTTATTCCCTTAGCTTATTTCAGGCTTTCCTATTTGCTTTCATGTTTATATAATATGTACTAATTTTGATCGAGGATATTGCCGAGATTCTGGGATTCCTTTAGGTCGCTTCATTTCAATACCAGATGGCTGCGAAATAATTAATGTCGCAAGATAAGACAGAACACTTTCTTCGATATCTGTTCGTTTCAATCTGAATTACTCGTGCACTTCACTTACCGTTATTGCACACTCTACAAACACTCTTCTGCAATGGGTGCAAAGTTCACAGTAAATAATACACCTTTAAGAAACGTCTTGCGTCAAAGGAAAGTACGTCTCTCCTATAATGACACACTTTGCTCCATAAAATAACAGTTACGTCCAATTAATTGTTCCTCAGAAATCGCGAAGCAGAAATACAAAATCGAAATCTTCACGAAGAAACGATTTGGAAAAAACATGAAGCTTACGGTCCAAGTCGGGAATTTCCCTCATAATCCCATAATCGCTGATCCTCGAGTTTTGTTAAGACGACCATAAAGTTTATTGCGTTCGGTGGCCCCTTACCTGGGTTGCAAGCACTCGGAACAGCTGACAAACGACACACGCGCCCACGTCCAGTTTACAAGTTAATTATACCCGACTGTAAACGGCGCGATATAACACGGCATCGACTTGCAATAGGATTCTCAAGCTGATCCTCCTCAGGCGACCTACTCCTCCATACGTGCGAAACATTTGATACCCGATTGCAGAGTCTCTGATATTGCGAGAGACATTTTCGGAAATCGACATCCAAATGATGCTGGAACTAGGAAAAGAAGTTAATGGATCTTAATAGTACATCATTATGTGGATAGAGGGCATGCTGTTCTGGCGAAATTTCTTTCCCCGAATTGCTTCCCTTGCTGTTTTGGGTGGAATTTGCTATCTCGAATTGCCTTCGACGACAATGGCCACGTATGGAATAGTCAACGTTCTACGTATGCAATTTTCTTCGCTGTTAGGAGTATTCGTGCAAAACAAATTCAAAATGTTTAATGTTTCATTATTCCATCGATTTGCGAAATTTGTTAAAATATTCAAAAATACCACCGGGAAGGTTAAGTATTATTTTTACACCGCAAACAAATGTCATCTATTTTGAATACATACAAACATGTATCAGAATTAATTTCGACGGAGGAATGCAATTAGAGAAATTCAACAAAGGTTGGGAAAACCCATTCCGGTGGCATTGTACGATACCGTTAGTTTTATATTGATGGGGCGAAAATCAAAATACATCTTATATCTACAAGCCGTGAAAAAGTGACTGTATTAAAAGGTTTACAATGTTTTCCAAACAGATGTGACATCTTGACACTGACAATATAATGGGCTTTTCACAAAGCGTGCCACTGGTCGTATTATAATAAACGCATTCAAAGCAAACCTAATGATGTATTTATAGCCGGAAAACCCCCACATTTTTCACCTCGCATTTATTACTTTACAGGTTTCTGCAAGCAATCCGACCAGCTGTAATGAAACCTGGAAATGCCAATCATAAATTGCAGAGCAATAATTGGCACAGGTAAAATGCGGGTGATTTCCCAGCCCCCGAAATTACGGGGATTATCAAAATAACATATACATACATATTTTAATATTAGCAAACAGTATGGAAAATCCTGGCCTCGATACAAAGCAAACTGCTGTTAAGGATTGTAATATGGTTTAAAAGCCTTTAATCTAATTGTTAAGTCAAACTATGTAACGATACCATGAAAGTTTCCTAGCACATTTCGGAGCCTACAAAATATGCAATTAAATTCTTGACGACAATAAAAAGAAATAACAAGTGACAAACTATCATTATTATTGCCACATAAAACAGTTAAGGTGCCCGTTTGAAGATATTCGCATTGTCCAATTCAGTAATACAGGAAATTAATAGAACAAAAGTATTTCCCAAATTGAACAAATCAATTTCAGAAATCTCGCGCCTATTCACACGATATCGTCGTCATTACATACGTACACATACACGTGCATGTATACATCTAGTGCAATTCATCAGTCAAAGGGCCGCCGAAATGAGGAGCACTAAATCCACATCGCGCTCTCGCGTTTCAGCCAAAGATTAAAAGCTACACTCATCTCGTGGAGTTGGGCCAAAAAAAATTGAGGAAAATTGCAAACGTCGGTAACATTAATTGGTTCGAATCACCCTTAAGTTCCCCTTAAGTCCACTGATCACAAGATCATCGCGCCAGATAGTGTTCTAGTCGTGTCGGTTTGAGGGTGAAACGTAACACGATTCTGCAACGTAAAAAGAGGTATATACAAGATCGAATAACTGTTCTAGATAGCACGAAATTATATTTCGTGTTACGCCAGGGGGCAAGAAATGTAATTTCTGAAATAGGATGAGCATACAGAGAGGGGGACGTAACGATTTTCGATATTTCACGGCGATTAAGCTACTCGCAATCGGACGTGACCCCCTGTAACTTATTACTCCGCCGTCAGTGGTGGCAAACGAGAGTGAGAGCGACGAGAATGCAAGCGTCGACCGGAGAACTGAGGGTTAATGAACAGAAAGGAAAGGGTATGATCGGTGAAAGTAGGAACGTTCGAGGTGAAAATCGAACTTGTCCGGAAAATTGAGAAATAACGTGCTCGTATATTGTATACATGTAGGGTAGACCGAAGCGAATCGGATCGAAATAAGAATTAGTTGAAATTTGTTATGTTACTATGGAAAAAATCGTTTAGGTCGTACATACACTCCTCACGCCCTCTCTATGCACCTCTTTCGATTGTGTTTTTATTGTTTTACAATACCGTTTAGTATTGACACGCATTGCAAGTTTGCCATACGCGGACGAACGTAATAATTCTGGCGCAGATCTAAAATACATAGCTTACAATTTCTTATTTAAAAATAAAAGGTAAGCTTTAACATCCAAATGTGTTTGATATTATTAGTTTGTATAGTGTCCAGAAATAATATTTGATATAATTTTCACTATTATATAATAATTTGTTTACGTATTTTATTCACTTTAAAATTATTATTATATGGGGTGAATCGGATCACTACATTTGGGGTGAAACGGATCACTCTTTTTTTTATTTATTTAATTAGTTGTATGACTTTAAATGCGTTAATAACTTATACATGTAGGTAAAGATGGTTCGCACATACATAAAAGAGAGTGGCATTGCATTTATTGTAACGAGAAATTCATGCACCTGCGGAGGATTGGATACAGTGCACTATCTGTGAAAAGTGGTGGCACGAAAATTGTGCTAATATAAGTGGTGTTTAAGGACAATATACTTGCCACCCATGTACTACGTAGGGTCTTTGACATTATTATTATCAAGTTATACTTTATAAACTTATAACCAAAGATTATTTTACGACAATTTGTTTGTTTTCTTAGAGATATTCGGAATATCCGATTCGCCCCCAGACTCGGGGCGTATCGGATATTTTCCACTTTTTCGTTTTTTGTCCATAAAAGAGGAATTTTTTAATTTGTTTATATTTTTTATTATGAATGTTCATGTTAAATGGGTACTTGTTACGAATTTATAATCAAGTATTGGGTTTTTAAATTGTAACTATGTTTTTTTTACCATCAAATAAAAAGTGATCCGATTCGCCTCGGTCTACCCTATACATAGTTGTTCGGTAATTGAGTATTTCGAGATTTGTGTGGGCCTGTGTGTGTTTCGGTTAAACAAGGCCCGAGGCTGTTACGTGATAAACGAGATCTAACGAATCACTGATTTCGCTCCATAATTCGTTGAGCCAAGGCGCGTTTAACTACCTTTCTTACAATTAACGATTTCCCGAAGATACGGCGGAGGGAAAATTTCTGCCGCTTTTTTCTCCGCTCGATTTTTCTGTCGCTTCTTGGCAAGCTCGGATGGCGAACAGATATTAGCCGGTGAAATAAATAATCACCCTGACTGACCGGCATGGTATCGAATTATTCATTTTTTTTGCGAAGTTATTCATTATCTGAACGTGCAACAGACAGGTGCGGATTGGTTGAGCGAAACAGCCTTTCGGGATATTTCGTGAAACATATTTCGACGCGCGAGTGAAAATAGTTAACAAGAAATACGCATTTCACGTGGAACGTTTATAATATTCGTTCTATGCTTTCGGCAGCCACTTGTTGCATTTCGAGCGACGAATCTTCGCCGAGCACGCCGATAGACATTAAAACCAATAACGTTAAAATGGAAGCGCCGAAGGGTATTTTATTTTAACATTTATTAGTATCATCGAAATCGTGAAGAATTGAAAAAAAGCCGGCTATGTTAAAATGAACAAGTCTGCACGACTTTACAGCTTTGAAAACACTTTTGCCGTCAATAACAAAGTATAAAACCATTCGCGTGAAAAAATAAATGATCGTACGGCTCGTAAAAATCAGCAGAATTTCTACGCTTTCCCCGCGACGAATTTTGTTTCCGATCCGAGAGAGAGGAATAAAGCTGGGAATTGCGAACGAGAGGGCTCTTTATTTTTCTACGCCACCGTTTCTTCGCGCGACAGAGACCAGGAACGAAGGATTAATAAAATTGTCGTAACTGTAGCGAGAAGGGGACGCGAAGAAAGAAGTCGAAGGAGAGGCGAGAAATGTGTGAAAATAGTGACGCTGAAAAGAAACGACGCTCGTTTAACGTGTATTCAATCTCAGCTCGTTGTTATAATTCTGATCGAATTTCTCGTTTGAAATATTTGGCGGTTTTATATCAAACGTACAGGGCGCTCAAAGGGAATTCAACAAGACTTTCTGTCGAAACAAACACTATTTGATGAACATTGTATTTTTGTTCATATATAACAAACAAAAACGTTGCCCTTAAAATTTACATCACTTGCGCGATGTATTGCTATTAAAACAATATATCGTAACTAAATAAAATATTTAACTTTTTAATCAAGTTAAAAATACAAAAATTGAAGAACCCGAATATCGCAAGACAAAGATTGAGTAACATATTGAAGATTCCATGGGCGGATTAATTGATCGTTGAACGAAACCAATTTTAGAAGTACGGAGTAAATCCTCTTTCGGCGCATAAAGGAGCAATAAGTTCACAGAATTGTAAAAAAAGTTGACTAAAGCTATGTCATTCTAGGAAGCAACCCAGCGGCTGGAAAGAGGACACTGAAATTGATGATTCTTCCACAAATACGGTGAATTGGGTACTGAGACGGTTCACTTCGTTTCGATGCTTATTTAACTTGTGCAGTGATCGTTGTCGCGACTATTTGATTAGACATTTAAAGGATGATCTGTGAAAATTAATCATGCTAATTAATTACACAGATAGATAACTACGTTTTTGACTATCATGAAAGCTGTGTCACTATTCCCATATAGTATTTCTTTTAAAAAATCCGAGGATTCTTCTTTTGGGCTTATATTTATCAGTAATTGCATTACTAATTAATAATAAGGCGATAAGAGAAAATGTAATATAAACTTACAAATGCAATACAGAACTACATTTAAAACGCACAACTGCTATTAACACTAGAACTACCGATAGGTTTTGGTACTATTTAGACAGTATACGTTAGACAGATTATCAACACGAAAATGGTTGAATGGACATTAAATAAAGATATATAATTGTCATTTTGCCTAATTGAAACTCATCATGAATTGCTGCAACAATACCTATATGTTAATAACTTTAAAGCCAGAAATAGCCAGTTCTAGTGTTAAATATTTATTATTAGAACCAACGAAAGAGTACTGTTTATATTTTAATATCCAAATTCTAAGCAATCCAATGAAATTAATTTTACATAAAATTACATATATGTAATGTGCCATCGGTTGTTCCCATCGGGGCGTCGTTTTCAGGCACCACAAGTAGTTTCTATAATCTATAATATCGATCTGAAATACCCGTGGCTCGCTATTCCAATGAGACTTTATTATTACTAGCGCGCAATCAATGCGCAACGATCAGTTGCTTTCCCGGTTCCGTTGTGTCTGCACATACTTCGCAGGGCCTGCGAAAAATCGGAAGCACGTCGTGCCATCGGATTATACGAAAAGCACGCGTCCGTCCGCGTTCCTCGGCCATTCTCATCCACGATCCTGTAGATCCTGAGACGCCCGTAATAAGCATCGGATCCCCCGAGCCAACCGCCGTTATTGATCCGAATACCAAATCGAAACTGCTGGACAAACGACTGACATGTCAATTCCCTGTCGCGTGTCCCAGTTTCATCGAACCCCAGTCGACTCGATGCAAGTCTATATGTATACACGTATACGTAAGCACATATGTAACAAATAATTCCATTCCGTTCGACGACGATTTATCGCGATCGTCGCGTTGATTCGACCCGGTTCTCGGCCGTTCCCGTCGGAGGCGGGCGGAGCCGGTGCACCTGGCCGAAGCAATCGAACGAAATCGACGTCGCGACGACTCTTCGTGGATTCTTCATGCCGACCTTGGCATGCTTGCTGCGGCCTACGTGGCGATGTGTTCTCCGCCGAGAATATCTTCCTGTTGTTGTGCTCTTTAAGGAGAATTTACACTGGCTGTGGTAACGAGGGTGGGCATTAAAAGATTGATATGTTGACTGGCTGGAAGAGTTATCTTGAGTCCCTGTAGTGAATACTATTTGCCTTCGCGTAAGTCTTCTTTCCTTCTTCGGGGACATTGTTTCAGTTTTTCCTAAAGAAACATTATTTTGGGTTTTTTTCGGGGACAGTGTTTCCGGTTTTAGATTGAACGTGTGAATATGTGGTTGCGACAGAGATTTCTTTTTGCTTTTATATCTAGAATATATAATAATAATTGTATATAATATAAATGACATTTGAATGTTTGGCATGCTGTGCAATGTTTTTGCAATCATTGATTCCAACATAGACTTGGAATTTTATACCGATATAGAGACGTGCAATTCGACGAGAAATTTTGTGTTTCGTTTACTGGATTTTTATCGGAAACAATTCAACGTAATTGCAAGCGCAATAAAACAGGAATCTTTAGCAACGCAGTTAGGGTTCCTATTGAAACGTTATCGATTGACTAACGTAGGCGGACGAATGAATTTACTGTTTTAAATTTTCTACGGCCTCTAGAAGATCTTAATATTGAGAGCGAAAACGTTCTCGAAAATGAGAATGAATATATCTCATATGACCAGACACGACGAGAAAGTTCAGATTGACAGGAAGCAGCCTTAAAAGTGCAACAGAACATATGAAATAATTGGAGAAAGAGATATTATTCGAAAATGGTATGATAAATTTATAAACGATAACTCCGGAAATTAATGAAAATACATTCGATAATTAATTTCTGCTACTTCTCACTGGAAAGATTAATTTATTTTATGATCTATGTTTACCACGAGTCTCCTAGTAAGTATATGTTCATTATCGTGTCAAGTATCTAATATATGTAGTCACTCGTTATTACAGATTATAATATATTACGTAACGAAAGGTATTTAAAAATATTTAATCAATGTAACAAAGAATTTCATTTTGCGATATTCAAATGTGTCCTGAAACTTGTTCCCAAATTTAATTAAATCTTGGCGGACTCAAGTAAGACATAGGCGTGCTACAATCTCATACTAAATTAAGTGGAACAAAGTATACACGACGCGGCACATAAGAAACGCAAACTTGTAACTCTGTGATAAACTGAATATTGTAACAGCTAATCTCCCACGAAAAAAGCTAGATTAAAAAGTAATTACACCCAACAGCTTACTAACTTGTTAACCAAATTTAAGCAAAATACAAATTATCCTTCGTGAATGCCTTATCGACAACGTATCTTATGAAAAATTTGCAACACGTGTCGGCGTTATATAAACCGTTCTTCCTATTAATATCTCATTGAATTCAGACATGTGACCAGTAGATAACAATTTCACACAATCCATAATACAGTGCCATTATGCATACTATAATAACAATTCAACAACCTCAAATGATAAGCCAATCGCCTCAACGAATAAATAAATACCGATTTTAATTCTCATCGGCGTCAACATATTTGCTTATAATAACTTTGAAACATTCTTCGCAACATTGAAAATATTAATTTTGCGTGCCTATTTACTAGGACTTTCTTTCCTTAATTCGCCGATTACCATCTACTCTACAAAGTTGGATGATTAGCCTCTGCGACATCGATAACAGCAAGATACGCGGATCCCCCCTTAGTCGTGACAAACATTAGTCAGAATGACGGAGTATTCCGTCCCAAGGGTCAGGACTCGTGCTTGGTTGTGATGTCTGAACAAGGGCTAAGGTCATCCTCGCCCCTCAAAATTCAGGACATAAGTACCATCGCAAAATGATCATGCACACACTCTTAGACTCTCAGATCACCAAGTATGTAACACTGTCGGTCGGCAGCTCGAACTATACACTCTTATTCTTATTCTTAAAGCTGCTACGTTCCGCAAAAGTTGTATCCAGGGGTAAGAACGGGATTAAAGAACCGTAAATATATGTATTGTATTATTGAGTACAAACGGTCCTGTCCTTCGCCCTCGGAACCCAACAAATTTTCAACCCCTTTTTGTCACCCTGCACTCTTTTCTTCCCGGATTACGACACGTTTAAATACCAGCAATCGTATTCTTACATTTTCGCACACCATATAACGCGCAGCGCACAAGTGTAAACACGAAAACCGAAGCTCCCATTTATTCGATCCGACAAAATAGAAGCAAAGTGCAGAAGAATTACTACAAATTCTCTGCGCTATAAAGCACAGTAAACAGTGGTCATTAAAAGCATCGCGGCGATATTTTCTTCGCAAACACGCCGCGCAGAAGCTACCATAAATCTCGAGCTCGATCGAGACCGGCGTCGAAAGGGGAACACCATCGAGATCGACGTGTCCACGAGTCGGTTCTAAATATTTGCCGAGGGAGCTTTCGCATTAGCAGCGATGGAAATAAACAAATGCTCGAACGAGTGCAGGTCGACATGGTGGTCATTAGAGGCAGACATGGACCTTGTTCCTCGTTGCGATTCTGTCAGAGGCCGGCCTTGACACGCTTCTGCGTGTGATCTTTCGATTGTGTACTCACGCGTGAAACGTGGACAATGGGGAGGTTTGCAAATGTTCGGGGGGAACCTCGAAATTTAATATCCAACGGGGGCGAGCAAATAAGTCTCCGGAATGTTGGGAAAACAAGCGATAACTTGAGAACAGCCACGAAGGCGAAGGATTTCTCGTAGAGTCTCGCGTCTGTGTTAAGTGGTTCGTTTCACGAATTCGGAATATCCGGTGATAATTGGGAGGATAACGCATCGTTCCTGAGGCAAAATTAATGGGCGAAATTTTCGTACCGTATTCTGTTTGATACACGGCGCAACTTTAATCGAAGGGAAAGGCTTACATTATAACACAGTCGGGGATTGTCTATGAGACGGCGCGCTAATCCCGCGGCAACCCTAAACCCTCGTGTTATTAGTGCTTAATAGATCGATAGTGGAGGGACGAAAGTTACCGCGAAAGGGTTGATTCGCCATTACGATTCTAGCACGGTCTAGTTAAAGTGGAAGGCAAATTGAACATCCGATCCAGAAAATATGTATTGGATATTGTGTGTAATGTTGTGCAATTTATATTGATTGTTCGTTTAATAATGCAAAGTGCATTAGCGGTGTGAATGAACTAAGCGCAACCTGTATACAGGGTATTTCACCTAACTTGACCACCTTAAATATATCGCTTATTTTGTATGATAGAAAAAAATGTGAGGGGAAGAAAATATTCTGTTCGAAGGCGCCAATACGGTGGTGGGCCGAATTTTTTTCTCAAGGTGATTTTTTTCGAGATTTCAAGGTCATCGTATTTTTTTTAAATGGGACTGCATATTTTTGAATACAACAGTCTTATAGATTGTAAAAAAACGAATCCAACGATGTGCAATATCTTGACCTTCACGTGACCTTTAGCGAGGAAATTATGAAATGTGTGTCAGTAATTTCAGTACGCGTTCGGGGACGGTAAATGAAGGAATTTCAATTTCATTGAAACAGTCTTAAGTTAAATATTTATTTGAGAAGGTGTTCAGAATGTGCACCATGAACCTGGATACATTTTTGGAGGCGGTAAATAAATTCTTGCTGTACATTTTTAAGTTGTTCTACAGTAATTGATCTATATTCATGTAGAACCCTTTGTCGCATGTTTTCTGCTGTTGTGGGAACATCATTGTAAACTTTACTTTTTAGGTGTCCCCACAGAAAGAAATCAAGTGGCGTAAGATCCAGCGATCGAGTTGGCCAACTTTGTGCACCACGTCCTATCCAACGATCGGGAAACATTCTGTCCAATACATTGCATGCGACGGGTGCATTATGAGCTGGACAGACGTCATGCATTTCAATGAAATTGAAATCCCTTCTTTTACCGTCCCCGTACTGAAGTTACTGACAAACATATTATAATTTCCTCGCTAAAGGTCACGTGAAGGTCAACATATTGCACCTTGTTGGATTCGTTTTTTTACAAGCTATAATACTGTTGTATTAAAAATATACAGTCCCATTTAAAAAAAATACGATGACCTTGAAATCTCGCCCAAAAATGACCTTGAGAAAAAAATTCGGGCCATCACCGTATTGGCGCCTTCGAACAGAATATTTTCTCCTCCTGACATTTTTTTCTATCATACAAAATAAGCGATGTATTTAAGGTGGTCAAGTTAGGTGAAATACCTTGTATATATGTATGTATATATTTAATTTTCTTATTGTCAGACAGAATTTTAATAGAATACATACAGAGGGTGTCGTGTAGCTTGTGATACTAACAGGGAGGAAGAAGAAGGAAGATTTTACATGTGTCAGAAGAAGTCACTTATGGAGGGCTCAGAAGCCAGTGTAAGTCCAACTTTCCCTGAACGTGAGTTTCATAGTTCGAAAACCTCTTTACTGTTCAAACTTTCAGTCGATAAATCAATTAAACCACTGTTTTCATACGTAAGCAATAGACGACGGTACTAACCCAAGTAATTTGTGAGAACCTTATTTATCTCGTTTCGAATGCCAATAGACTTACACCGATTGGCTTCTGAACCCTCCATACAAAGGATAACACGTTGTCTAAGAAAATTGAGGTTTCCCAATCAATATACCTATACAAAGTAAATTCGGACCAAAGAACAAAATTGATCAATTAATAACAAAAGCATGCGAATTTTAAACAACCCTTAAAAACTTGCTTCCACCGAATTTCTTGTGTATACAAACAGCTGTACACACACATACATCAGATATACATAGGCAGCTATACAATACACCTATACCTCGCTATACGGCCGCTCTTTATACGTCATTTCGCTATAACGGCCCTTTTTAATTATTTTTCGATTTACGGCCCACAGTGTTTCATTATACGGTAAAAAAAATTATTTTTATGCAAGCATTTTTATAGGAAATAAAAAGAGTACAATGCTTCATGACCCAAAGACTATATTATTTTATAAAAAAAATTGGAACAGATCCAATTGAATTCGAACGGGTTTGTATCAAAATAATTGATTCGTTATGCGGATTTTCGTCTTTGCGGCCAACTTGTCCGGAACGTATCTAGGCCGTAAAGCGAGGTATAGGTGGACAATATAGTTACATGTACCCGTTAATGTTTAATATTATTCGAGTAATCGCGTATCGCGTTAAAAACATTACACGCCACCGTTCCAACATCTGCACCATCAATTCTTCTCCTCCGATCGCACCGTTCGCCGACCCTGTCCAGGGCGGACGCAAAGGCAGGAAGCGCGTATCGCCAATGGACGCAAGAACAGAGGGAAATTTTTCCAAGCGAATCTGGCGCGACTGCCGGTCTCACAGCAGACGTCGTCCCTTATCGGGAATAAGGTGCCCGAGTGTCTGGCCAAGTAGTTTGTTCTGTATCCGAGCCAACTCGCCGTTTCGTGCACAAGAAGCCTTGCCCGCTATCCAACGGGCGTTCTTTCCTCAGGAAGCTTCCTTACGCTCTATGGATAAGCGACGCTGTGGCTCGTTTACGATCGTTCCAACCCTTGACGGGGTAAACAGGGGGAATACCTGGTTTGTCAGCCCGTTCGCCGGACGAGCCGTAAGTTTAATGGCTCGAAATGCTCTTTAGAACAGACTCCTCGTTTGCTCGCTTTGTTCAACGGCTGACCTCACGGCAGAAGGGGTAGAACGGGAGGAGGGATGGCTTCTTGAACTCGAGGGGATGATTCGTGCAAGATTACACAAGGTGAATAATTGATCGTTGAAATCTCTGCGGGGGTCGCGCGTATATGAAAAATCTGCGGGGATCGAGGGAAAGTTTTGCGTTCGTCGGAATTAACTTTTCGGAAGTTTTGTTTACGTCTGTTCTTCGTTCCAGCGAGAGTACTGCAGGTGACGAAACGAGAAAAGTGGCATAGAGAAAAACTGATGCAGGATTTTCAATTTTGCAATTTGGTATTTTTATATTATTGTTATCAATTTACGTTATTTTATTATTCGTCGATTAGTGTAGGTTGCTTTTTATTTGATTTTAATATATTCCATTGCAATTAATGTGTTTATTAGAACTGCGTGAACTATTTTGATTTTAATAATACAGAGCTAACTTTCGTATTTAAATAAACATAAATTGGAGGACTATTACTAATTTGCGTTCTAAAATCAATATCTGTCATACTTGCAAAGATTTGTATTATCGAACGTTAAACGGCGTATACACTTCGATCGCGAAGAATAATTTTATGAAGTAAAGGGTAAGATAAAAATACAATATACATGTATATCCGTATTCTTCGTCGAGAAAGATTACGGTTCCAAAATGACTGACGTTTCAAATCTCTGTGGAAGGTCTACGAGAAGTAGATGGGGCATGGTTTATGTCCGTCGAATAAAATTTTATAATAGAATAAAAATAGAGGAAAGTAACATTCTCCTTTATGCAAAACAACGCGACACAAATTATTGTCCTTTGAAATCTCGCTAGTGGATTATACGAGCGGAAAGTTTCGCTTTCGCGAAATTGAATGTGAAAAGTTTGTTGAGCTCTCCTTTTTTGTGGCGAGGGGTGCAGAGTATGGTGTGTGAAATTGGGTATGGAAAAAGCAGTATAAGCGGTAAAAGGGAATATTGCGACCAGATAGATAGCACTAGAAGGAGAAAATATTTGGACAGGTAAATATGTAGCCTCTAATAATAATAATTCGCAACTTCAAATAACCAGAAATGTGTTAATAATAACAGAAAGGGTTATTGCTCAGTAATAATTTTTGCACAGTGGGAATTATGCATGCAAGTGGTACAAGGTAAGCAGCGAACGCCATTAAGATTTCTATCAAACTGCGCGGAATATACAATAAAATGAAAATCCGATTACATGCCGAGCGATGTAACTGCAATTTCATTAACGAAAGGGTTGACTTTTGAGCGAATTGGTCAAATAAAATGGATAAAAGGAAATAACGTAACCGTTTATTTAGATTGTCAATAAACTGAACGGTCGCTGAATTTAGTTCGTTACATTATTTTATTCCTAACAAATTTGTATATTATCTATCTTCACCTCTCGCCTTATGTATATTCTGTCTACTCGCAGGGATCGACGATGGGTATTCTGATTTTGTAGCTCCTGTACACCGTGTATTCGAAACATATGTGACGGTGAATACTATAGGTCGGATAAAAAAAGAAACTCTCGTCAAGTATGTAGTCGTAGGCGAGACTCGAAAACGTAACAAGCAGAACCACTCACCCACACACTTTCTTTTATTCGAGTCATGATAATTGAATGTAATCCTACGAAAGCATCGAGAATCTCAAGAGATTCGTGAAGAAATAAACATTAAACTTGTTGAACGATGATACGTTAAATAATTTCGATACTCTTCAGTAATACCAGAATCAAATAGATTTATCATCTGTTTAAGTAAACATAATTGCAATAAGAGCTGGTAAAATCCTCACGCCAAGTTCGTGCCCAATGTCTAAATATAAAACGATCTAACTAGATCATAACGTATCTATCGGACCCAAACGTCCCGATTTACCATTCTTCGACTTTGTACAAAAATCCTACCATAAAACCTCAGCTCTCCAAATGACACGGCGGGCATAAAAGCAACACTGCTGATCCCTCCAAAGACGCAGAGATGCATGCCCCCGGAGATCTACGGATCGCGTCGGAAACGTTCGCCTTGGATACCACGTGGATCACCGGCGGTGTGCGTTTGCAGATAGATAAAAAGATAGGAAAAGAGGGAACGGGTAAAACTGACACGCAATGAAGAAGAGACGAGCGTCTTTACATCGACGCTGGTTCGCCAAAGGTTGTAGACCTTGCCTGTGTGTATTATTAACGCGGTGTACATCGATTTTGTCTGCCTGCCTCCGTAAACTCATTTCCATCGCCGCGAGCACGGAAACGCTCGTCGAAACGAATCGATCCACCCGCTGGGATTTTTCATCGCACCCCCGTAAGGAGAAAGGAGGTAATGAAACGGCGTTGTGCGAAAGATCTGCGAGCTGGTCTGCGAGATACGGTTTCCTAGGATCGCGGAATCTGGAGAACGTTCCAATCGAAAGCTTCCCCGTGCCCACGCGGAGGCGGCTAGTTTATTTGTTTGCACGAGCGCCTTTGCGGATTAGTCGTACTGTTCGCGGGAATGTAAAGTGCCGGGGGCAGGGGAGAGGGGTAGGAAACGAATGGACGATGTACCAGCGTGAAGGGAAAGCTGGTGGCAGAGTTTTCTCGCGTTGCTGTGTATGGGGAGGTAGCAGAACCGAGAAGCATTATTAATGACAGTTATGGGTAGAAAAAATAAATAAATAATGGTGTTATGCTGACAGTGAAAAAATGAGAAATAACTGTGGCGCGGTAAAGGTAGAAGAAGTGGGGGCGTAATTAGTTTGAGAACTTGGGCAGTGAATGTAGTAATGGAGGGAGAAATTGAGGGAAAATAAATTTCATGTTATGATAATGTAGATGCTTAAACTTTGAAATTGAGAATATGGAATGGGGAATGGATGGAGTACGAAAGAGGAACGTAAGTAGAACAGAGTGAAAGTATAAAATTGTCGTGATTGTCTTTGCGGACAGAGGAATAACAAAAAAATAGAACATGCCAGATAAAAATATTAATATTATCGTGACAATTAAAACTGGAGGTGTAATGGAAACACCTGCGATTCCATGCTCCTACTGGAACATGATAGAGAAACGCCGTAATGACTTTCCCTATAATTATAAATATTAACGAAATTCCACACGAAGAAAAATGCTTACTGACGAGAAGTGCCAAGTATTCAATTAATCCATTAGCTTCTCCATGCAAAATGAGCGATCAGCATAGATCGTTCTTAATTGTTGTATTAATTAGTCACGGTCATAGTGTATGAACTGTCCGAGGGACCGACACTGTGCAAATTCTATGCGACAGGAAAAAACGGGAGATAAAAGAAAATTGCAAAAAAGCTCACCGCAATCTACTAGAAGTAACATTATACATACTTATATTGTGGCAGGCGCGGGAATAAGATTAGCGTTCACGGTAGCGCGTCGATCCATTTCGTCACGGCGCGTCCGAAAATAAAAAGAGGAAATCCCAAAGATAATCGTGCAATTCAACGAGGAAACTATTTTCATTCTCATTCTCGCGAGAACGAGGGCGCGAGCCGTTTGAAAAATCTCGTCACACCATTCGATCGTTCAGAATAATTGAGACTCGTGAACGTCGAAACCTGTCAAACAAATTTTCTGGCATATTTTCCGTGCCAGTTCAGAAGTCTTGGAAACCCAGAGAAATCGACGACAAAAATCTTCCGTCGCTATATTTCTTCATGCCCGTGAAAACCATATCTCATCGAATTGGATAATGCAGAAAAATTAACGCGGGCGACAGAAATAGAAAAAAAGAACGATTTATATACTTTACTTCCTAACTTGCTTATGCTGAAATATTTCGTGTTCCAATAACTAACTTAATTACAGTTCATTCGTAAATAATCTGCCGTTCGACGCACCCTTACGTCGTAAGTAAAGTAATAATAACCATAAAGTAAAGTAAAGTAACCATAAATTCCTCTAACAATGTCTATATAATGTTAACAATCCCGATGCGACAGATCTGAATACTGTAACTTCGACAGGCTTGGTTGGTCTAGTGTTCTACTACAAATGCACCGCAATTACAATACATACTTACAAGAAGGGACTACAAGTTGACTTCTGCGTTATTAACATGTTCGCGGTCAATAAGAATTTCAATCAGATACGAAAACAGATAGATGATTTATTATTAACTTATCACTACTTCCTTTTTTTAATTTAAAAAAAGTAACGCATGATAAGGTGACTTACAAATTTGAATGGTACAGCACTCAGTGTCACATTGCATCACAATTACAACGAATGCTATATTCATTCACGTCCGCGAACGTGTTAACGAAGGAAGATCGTATCTCCCAAACGACAAATAAATCCACCCTCAAACCACCACTTAAATAACCAAATTAAACTCACCCGACAGCAGTCCCATAACGACGTTCCCCGGTTCCAAGATCAACCACAGCGAATCCCACCCCCAATTCCCTCGAACATACTGCTGAAAGTGCAGAACCAAAAAAAATAAAATAAAAGAGGTAAGCCAGTCTGTCGATCGATGTATGGATATGTATCGTCGCGGTGTTCAACGCGGCACGACAAATTCACGGGAAACAGAATAGCGGCGGATGTTGCCGCCGCGCGGTTCTTGAATAACTCCTGTTACCACCCCCGCGCGAAGGGGTTGTCTGCGTTACACGGAAGGCTGACAGGTAGCAACGGTGATCGACTCGCGTACTCCGTCCCGAGCGGATTCTCGAAATCGCGCGCGTGAACTGACGGCGACGGGCGAGGGTCGTCGCCGTTTGGCCGGGAACAGACGGCCACCCCGCTGTATACCTTCCCTTTGATGCCACGTGCTGAATTCAACGGGCGCCGGGGAAACAGAGACGGAGAGGCGCGAGTCGGGGACGTGGAGGAACAGAGACGGCGAGAACTGATCGGGTGAAACCACGTCGGCGCGAGGCGTCGCGACGCCTACAGCGACGCGCGCAACGCACGCGCCTGTGTGCATCGGTGCACAGAGGGAAACTACCCCTCGATCGCGCGATCCTGAAGGATGATCGAGAATTGATCGTGAGGAACGGAGGATGATGTTTTTCTAGCGGTCGGTTTCGTTCAGGTTTTTGGGAGACTAGAAGGGGTGGGGCAGATGTTAAGGTAATTTTATGATTTATGTTTTGCAACGGAGAGAGGGTTGACATGACTTTTGCTGAATCTTTATGTAGCATCGCTATTCGTTTGGCGGAAACGGGCTTTTATTTGTTTAATACGTTCTGTGAAGGCGGAGTAACAGATCTTCAAGTAGATTTTCATGTCGGCTCATTTCTGTATCATTTCTGAATGAAACGCTGCGGTGGATCATCGAATATTACCTGCCGTGGTATATCAAAAATAAAGATGCTTTAACACTGGGTTGACGGAAATACAAAGTTTAATGAAGATCCGTGAATGTTATATAATTAAATTAATTATATTTCATTTCGAAATCAAGCGAATTAATTTTTTACAGAAAACGCGCATTTTCATGAGCAATTGTTGATCGGAGGGAAGTCAGTAAAAAATAAGTGTTCAAACTTGTCCGTAAACCTAGTGTTAATGTAACGTTTACGTGCAACTGCAGTTTGCACAGCTAAAAAGTATCAAATAAAATACATATATGTATACTGTCGCATGCCAGTGGTAGACCGTAATAGCGAACTCTGCAATGTCTAACAGATCTGGCTTAAAGGAGGTCACTTTACGTTTTCACCGTATTGATTAAAAATTATTACACGAAGATAGAATTGCAGGTTTCGTTGTTTTGAAGTGTCTGCCGGGTTTCGAAATCTCTTATTAGAGGAAATGTTCAAAATAACTTTCTTAAGTAGGAACGTTTCGCAACGTCACTTCATTGCCAAATGCTTACGAATATCTCTGGGTTATTTTGAATAGTTCCAAAGTCATCTACAATGCGATTGCAGTGATCCGAACTTTTAAATTCGCTTAATATACTTCATTAGAATATTTTCGTTGAACTGAAAGTTCTCAATACTACATGCATGCGGGAGACGAAATATTTCCAGACGCATATTTTTTTTTATCACTCCAACGAATGGCGTATACTCGCATGATTATAGTAAATTTTTTGAGGAGCACGGTGTTTATAAATATTGCGGCATTTATTAGTAAATATTACTGATTCCGTTCGACATTTATTGACGACTGAATCTTTAGGGTGCAAGAAACTGTTCTTGAATTTAATAAGGAAGTGGATACTGTGAAAAGATAAACGATTTAGCATAACAAGAGAGAAATACAATTTCACGCTTCTTTTCTAGCTCGCATCGGGAATGTTATTGTTCTTACAATATACTAGATTGAGCCATAAATTCTTCGGTCTTTTATACTGCTCCTTTTCGTCGGCTGATTATTTCCCAATACTTCAATAACATTGTTCATAACTAACGTGAAAGCATGCGATTCACGGAATGGAAGAATTACAATAATATAATTCAGTCAGCCCCATTTATACAGCTGCAATATGAATATGAATTTTGTAAAATAAATAAAGTCTAGGGCGCCATCTAATAAAATTCGAAAATTCTTTGAATGAAACAAGAAATCGGTACACATTACGCGTTACGGCCACTATAAGGAATCCATACAATTTACAAATATATAAGAAACAAAATAAGAAATATAAAAAAATTCACCCCAGAAGAAGTAATAGAAGAAAGAACCTGCGAAGCCCGATTTTATTTACACAAAGTTTTTATTTGCAAACACACGTTCTTCTATAAGGGTGGACCTTATGTGTCATTCCACCAATGGACTCTCGGCACTCGGTGAAAATTGATGACATTCCTCTCCTCTGTTTATCTCCTCGAACGGAAAACCATTCTTCTGCATTATGCATGTTCGAAAACATCGTTCTTCCACGAGTACCCGCAATAGTTCAATTTTGTCAAATATTGGTCGATACTTGTGGTCCCTTTATTTCTTCTTTTGTATCAATTTAAATCATTATACCATTTGCGTACGTGCGCGGCAAGAATATGATTCAATAAATTCGTTGCGCGTAATTGGGGGTGAAATAAAATCGCACAAAAAAGATGCATTTTTCATTGCGTACTTCTGTGGTGAAGTTTATTACCTCGTTTCCCCGACCGAGCATGTATATTGATATGTTTCATAACACATTTTTAGAGCCGCCACATTGCGCATACTCTACATCTTTTCGGAATCACAGAAATGTTTATAACTAGAAATATGGGAAACGGAGAATGGCAAATATTTCCAACGGTTTTAAAAATATTTGAACTTCTGCTGCGCACTGTGAAGAAATATTTCATGAATTCTGGTAGAAAAAGAAACCATATGGTCGGTATACGTATGAGAACAATATTGTGTTTCATAATAAAGGAGGCCTTGCATATGTTGTTAAACATTACCAAAGCAATAAAGGCTATGAAAAATAAATCGTGCGTCATAACGTACAGAAAATTTCCCTTATCTCGGTAAGGCAACTTTTGAAGGATTAATTATCAAATATTGTATGCCTCTTTAAGAGTAACCAACATTCAATTTGAAACTTACCACTCTATCTCCTTCAATTTATCAAGACGCCAAGGAAACAATGAAACTTCAATAACATTTCCAACTTATAATTTCAGTCGACGAAGTGAAAGACCACCACTGGTAGTACTATCGCCGCAGTAAAGAAGAAGTGAGTTGTCTTTCAGGAGGATCCATTGAGCATCCGTCGATTCATTCAACCAATTGAATTCTGACGCCGATAGTTATCGATTCCAAGCATTGCCGGGCCGACTAATTCGAACCATAGTTTCGAGGCACAATAGGCAGGTATCTGCCACGGCAATCAAATTTTAAAATACTGTGACGCTATTAAAGCGTAACTCGATCGCGACGTAAACTTTGTCCACGTCCCATTAGCTAATTGTTTTCGCAATGTTATGGTTACCCGCCAGGAGAAGTTATGGAAATGAGCCTGGCCCCTGCATCGAATATCCACGCAACCCGATTTTCTATGCCGTCGTGTTCCTTCGTTCTTGTTCCGATCGCGGGTCCACGAACGAATTGGGGATGGAACCGCCATTTACAATTCAGACCATCCGTCGGCGGTATATTTTGGGACCGCAATTTCTCTAAGTTAAACGAATTATCTGTCTACTTTTTGAGCGTACTTCTTTTACGGAAATTCATGAGGGTTTTGGCACTGGGAACGAAACTGAAAATGACGATAGACGTTAAAATGATTAAACAACCAGCGCCTTTCGAATAGCGATAAACAGTTGAACGTTCAAACAAAAGTTTCACGACAGCTTTTAAATATTTTTGGCGTATCGTAAGATATGATCAACTCTGTGCACGTATTATTCATTTTTTACTAGTTTGCCACAAATATTCGTGAGTTAGATAAATCGATGTGAGGGTGACTTTTTAATATTATTCGTGCTAGATCGTTCACCGGTCTGTTACGGATTACAACGATTTGCTACTTTTATTCTTACTTGAATTCTTATTTTACCCTTCTTAAATAATGATGTACTATTTAACATAGTTAAAATATCTCTCTTACCGTTTCACGATTTTCCAAGAAATGTAGAGGAAGTCTTCATCATTTCGCATTAGCACAATAAACGACGTTTATCATTAAAACGTTGGAATAATATGTAGAAAATTTTCTATTTATTATATGCACCTTTAACAAGGTACACGATGAATTCGTTAACACTCTAATAAAAATCTAAAAGTATTTCCCCCTCGGCTCGGGAGAAATGTAACATTCGTAGTTGTTACATACTGCCTTAACGAAATTCAATGAAGATTTAAAAATAAAAGTGCGGGAAATAAATGATCTACAAATATTATTCTCCTTCATACCGCAAAACGTATTGAGAACCAAACAGAAGAAAAAAATTACAGTTACAGTCGAAAACCAGTATCGTTGTCAGCTGTTTCAACTACGAAAACTCCTTTATCATGTCTATTTACATCCAAGAACGATATTTCACCGGGAAAAAAAGAGATCGTAGATCCGCGGACACTGCGGATCAACTTGAACAAGTTCAACTTTCAGCGTTCGCAGAGTCACTGTCAAGTAACACTGAACGAAATTCAAACGGGAAATGGAAAGGAAACTGCTCTTACATGGTCTAGTGATGTACATAGTTACAAGCTTCATCTAGGATGTACTTATCGCAAAAAGATAGTGCTAGACCGCAAACAAACATGTTTACAATGTTAGAAAAGATGTCAAAGCTTGGTCTCAAAAAATCTTTGTCAGGCTAAAACGAAGTTGAACCACCGCAATCATAATTCACCAATATTTCTCTTTCTTTTATTGCGAAATTTCTCGCAACGAATTTCCAGAATGGTGCTAATAATTAAATTAAAGTCCCCTACTATTGCCACCATTCAACTTTTTTTCATGCGATAATTATGGCATTTACTGTTGGAAAAGACGGAGGAATAACTTTCTGTTTCTGGCATCACAATTTTAACGAAACCGCGTTGAGTTCTTATGCGTTTAAAACGTCTATTTTTAACCCTTCGATGTTCCACTCCCGAATCATTTCGAAACGTGATTTATTTACCAATTTCTTTTGCAGTATTACTTCAACAGATGAAGTCTCGTAAGCAATATCAATGGGCAAATACTACGTTACAAGAAGAACAACAACGTGTTGGCCTTAAGTTAACGATTGTTTTGCGAAAAAGGAGCAACAAAAAAATGGATTCTTGCTATTTCCTCAGGTGATATTGCAATAGGTGCTCGACAAATTACATTAGAAGTATGTATGCAAGTTTTGTTAAAACGTTCGATATAGTCTACTGAACAAATAATCGATAAAGTAAAATGAATTGGCGAGGCAAAAACAAGTAGCGATCAATTTCTTGCGATATAAACCACACACGAACGGGCAGCGGAAATAGCTGAAATTTCAAACAGGGAATAGCGTGAGTAATACGTGTTCGAGAATTTGAAAAAGTATCGATGCACGCCACGGGAATCTGATAAATATCCCATCTACAATTACACATTGTACAATTAATAATTCAACGGTAATATCAAACCGGCAATTTGAATAAATAATCAAGCCGCCGCGTATTTCAGAATGAATTCTCGCATTCGTTCGATATCTCGTTTGTTGTTAATAATTCCCGTATCGCTACGAGTTCGAAATAGAAAGAGTTGAGGAGTGCTTGTAGAAAACGGTGTAAATACTTAACACGTTGAGTGCCACGTCAGGCATCGGTGACTGACACTAATCTTTCCGTTCAGGCCGCATCAGTCATCGGTGACTGACATTCAACTTTTCGTTCGGGCGTCGCTGCGTCACAGTGTTAAGCTACGCCGCGGCGCGCCGTCACGCATGTCGCGTCGTGTGGCCTAAACGGAAAGCGAGGCCAAACCAGCGTGGCACTCAACGTGTTAAACAGATTTTCATTGAAAAATGTTCAACGAGCCGAAAATCAAATAAAAGAAAACGATTAAAAGTAATAAAATGATAATGGAAAAAATTTAATTTATTTGTATTTTTTAAAAAATATTTGGAAAATTTTATTGAAAAAGTGCGAACTAAAAATGAAATTTGGCAATTTTTCCACTTGCAGTGTTTCTCTTCATTCATCCCGAGTTTCAGGACGTAATCACCTCTGCAGGTTCGACGACATCGTGGCTGGCACAACTCCACGCGATGGAATAATCGTGATGCACGATGAGAAGGATAGAAAGTCGGTCGACAAATTGCAAGATATAAATTGTGTACGAGGTTTTCCGCGAGTACGTCGAGCACAAGAGTATCCTCGATGTGGAGACCTTCGCCGGGCAAAACATAATGGTTCTGCACGGTATGCTGGTCGCGAAACCACCCCGCATCGTATTCGGCATTATAAAGGTAATATGACTCACCGTTTACCTTTGCTGAATATTAGAACCCCCAACGTTTCCCTAGAGATTACCCTTCTCTTACAGAATCATCTTTGATCCCAAACAGCATAATTGAACTAATGTTTGACTGAATATTTGAAGCATTCTAATAACGCATGTCATTCTCTCTTTTTTGCGAAATACCGAGGTATTATTCGGAAAGAATTATAGCTTCGTTTGCTATTAACAAACGCGTATCAACCCTCGCTGGCGATTGGACAAATACTTTGTTCGCGAAAAATGGATCCGTTACTGCTTCTCCCAACACGTACACGTTCGATCGGTGCAGCCAGGTTTCGTCAACAAATTCTATCACGGCATACTGGTACGGATTTGAACGCAGCCTATTACCCCCAAACACGATATCTTACTTTCTTCGCGATCTTGATCAAGTTCACCCGAGCCAACAGATTTGGGTGAAGTATCCTTTCACGTGCTATCATGGATTGGGCATGAATAAAGCAGACAGATTTGAACAATCTATTTCTGGTTCAAATACGTAGACGGTTTCTTGGTAACGAAATTAATCATCAATACGTATATCGCCGGAAGTCTATCCTTACGAAAAGAACTGTGCACAGTAGAATTGTTTTATATTTCAAGGTGGTCGTACGTGTGAATAATAATCGAATGATATTGGGGTGTGATAGGTGCACGATAATATTAGCGAGTCGTTGCTCGACTGTGCGATTAGACAGAAAGGAGGCAGGAGGGTAAGTAACGGCATGACAGAAAAAGATGCAACGACAACGGAGTTGTCGCCATTATTATTGAACGAATCGACATCGCGTCGATTCCTTTGATGCGTATACGGTGGCTGAAATGTGTAACAATGCTTTGAATGCGGATCTTTGTAGGTGTTCTCGTGGCGGACGCTTGCGCTGGAAGTGCGACAAGCAGCCAGGCAAACTTGAAAACGATCTAGATTCCGGAGACGCCTCTTCACCGCGTCCTGATCTCTGTGCACTTTATGATTATCTCTAAGCAGCCCCAATAGAACATCCTTTCTTCCTTTTACTTGCTGTTTGGTAATAATTCGTGATTAGTAGTTTTTCTTTCTTACACTTTGGACTATGAAACAAGAGAAATGGAATGAGAGAAAGAACACCTTTTCAGGATGTAGACAGCAGGAAACGCAGTACTCGTAAATAGCACAGCACCCTTGAGCGTTACAAGTTTTACAACTGTACCTCTCGCTCTTGGACACAGTCGATGTATCTTCATTTTTCTGTTCCACGTTACAGCAACCGGTTGCCAAAATTTCTTGTCTGGAGCAGACAATACCGCGCTCGTCTACTATTAAAGCTTTCCCCTGTTGGAACAAGCATAAAACATTGAGATAAATTCATTCGCTTTAAAGAATAGTATTTATCGCGCACCGATATAACGTACCTGAACAGAATTACGACAGGGTCGATGCACAGCGTCCGTATCATTTAAATTAGGCCCTGCGTCCGTATTTATCGCATTGTCGTTAGCTCCTTGGTCCGCAATTGCCATCTGCCAAGGCGGCGGTTTCCCCGATACTCTCAATTGTTCAGATAATGGTTCGTCGTCAGAAATTAGGTCGTCATTGTTATCGTTAATCATCAAGGGATCCATATCGTCCAGATCATTGTCCAAGGCAAACGTTTTTCTCTAGGAATTAGATAGTATTCTGTTCTAAACTTGGTACGTCGGAAACATTCGTACAGCCGTTTGTGCAGCTATTTTACTTATACATAATGGGAATATCTTTCCATTTCATGCGTTATTTACCTCGTTACGAAAGAGTGAAAAGGCGCAATAGGTAAGCGACAATGCGAAAATCAGGCCAAGTACGAGGCGCCGTCTAATAATTCTAAACAGGCCGCCACAATTCGGCATCCTTGCCAGTTTTTGCGATCTATCCTCGTACTTTCGATCGACATCAAACTTCTGGTTATCTGTCCCAACGCATGATCGCGACACGATTAATAGCACAATGTTACGGCGTTAAGTCATTCGACGAAGAAAAGTCTAGCAGACGATCAGAATCACGCCTGTTAAGCGGACGAAATCCAGCGAAATATAAACGACCCCAAATGTGCCATAAATTAAGTACTGTGACAAGAGAATGTGTGTGAAAAAAAAGGAGAAAAACAAATAGACAGAGTGATAGAGGTTATGTTGTTCCTTTGGATAATCGCATTCCAAAGGCTTCGTTGCGGCGCTTACCGAATTTCACGCGCGAATAACATTCGACGCGGACTTATCGGTCAAATATGCATTTCACTGGACAGACGAATTCGTTGTTGAATGTAAATTTATCCGATTTTTATTTACTGAAAGTGCCAACAACAGTACGGGTGCATTGGTCTCCGTTCGAAATGGTTACAGGGGATTATTTAAAGTTTACGATACCACGTGTTAGATGTCACTGCTTGGTAAAATAACAATTTAATATCCACGTATGATATTGTACGATATCTCTGCAACTTTCATGCTTTGGAAAACAGTTTTTCGTTGTTCAAAGCGAGTTACCGAATTAGTTTTTTTAAATATTTTCCACTATCCGTAATTCTTTCATTCTGTAATTATCTGTAACGAAATAGAAGAAGTTTTCAATTTTGTTATTTCAAATTAATTGTAATTAGTACCATTGATTATTCTCATCGGAAATATTGCATATGAACTATAATATCTAACTGAAATTTTGACCATCTTCTTTCAAAATTTGTACAGCGTTCATTCAAGTCGAAGCATTTTCTTCCGTGACCCAAATCAGACAGGCATAAAAATTTCTGTTCCATTCATTATCCGATTTTCAATCGCAAATCGAATTACGACTCTACCAATCGAAAAAATTGTATCTCTCTAAATAAAATTATTGTAGTTTTATGTGCACACCACAAATTGCATATTAAAACAATGTACATACAATCTTTGACACAATTGAAGTTATTCATCTACAATGAACCGACGATATTTCGATTGGCGTCTATGAAAAATGAGAAACATATATGATGTCAGTTAGGGCTGTACGATGGGTTTTATCATCCATAATTTTATGCGCTATCTTTGCCATCATAATTTATTTTGTTATTCAACTTAGCCTACGGGACTGTAAAGCCGAGTGTTCTACGAAAGCTTCCCAGGGAAACCCCCCGTAGTCAGCCCATTCTGCCCATAGCAGATTCTGCGGAATTTCTGTTAGAAGATTTTGTAAACAGAATGGCAACAGATTTGATCCAGGATGCGGCAAAAATATAACAAAACCTGCCAGAGCTGATTCGCTCACAAACCGTACAGATTCTGTTGGCATAACCTGACAGTATATTGTTAGCAAAAATGGAATATAGTCTGCATGGCGATTGTTTGGGATCAGATTCGTAGCAAATACGGAGCAGAATCTGTGTAGCGTATTCTGATGGCAGAACGGCAGCAGAAACGAAGCAGATGCTGCAACTTGAGCCATTTAAATTTTGTATGGAACAGTGACTATAAGTGGTGTTTAGGAATAAGAAGAAGTATATAAATGTGATAGGAATGCAGTATATCTTTTTTTCAATAACATAAATTGTAATACTATGAACGAAATAATACAAAAATGAAATATCAATGCATGCAAGATTTCATGCATTTACTTATGATATCTTTTGAATTATAAATAAAATTGTTGATTAATTAATAATGCTTCTACTTTATTCGATAAATGAAATAAGTGTTGGCATTAAATATTTGTCATGTATACAGTATATGTAGATTTATATACACACTTCGTAAACATTTTTTTTATACAAGATTCTTCAAAACCAGGTCCTCCTTAGATCCTCTTCTAAAGAATTGTATTTCCCTTTCATTTTCAAGTACGGCAACGAAGAGGTTTCAAGAAGAAGCAACTGGACACGTAGTGCATGGACGAGCAGCCCAAAAACAGTGGAGAAGGGGAATCATCGCAACAAAGAAGAAATAAACAAAAATAATTAATAAGAATAATAATAATAGAGCTCAATTAAATTCCAGTATATGTATGCGCTTCTATTTAAAATTTGAATGGCCGAAGTTGCAGAATCTGCTCGGTTCTGCCGCCAATCTACACGCAAATGGTTATCAGGATAGTTTTTGCGGGAAATTTATGATTTTATGATATATTTAGATATAACTAAACACGTTAAAACAGTAAGAAACAGTAAGTATACCTACAACACATGTAACTTTTCAAATAGCAGGTAAACAAGTAACTAGAAATTAAGTAGGGTAAGGAAGAATTTTACAAAGCATAAGTAACAAAAAAAAAACCACAAGTACTGTAACCCACAACTGTCCAATAAATATTACGATTTTAGAATTTCACATTGATCGTGTATACAATTTGATTCGCCTTTTATTGTCTATTAAAGTTTTATTACCAATGCTGGAACTAACAATAACTTGCAAAACATGTTCAATTCTTTAAAAAGTTTACGACTTGCACATGTAGATGTTGAATATTGCCTTTTTTTATAATCCTGAGTCTTTCCAGGCGCAGGTAAAGCGTGTGCCTTTTGTTACGCTGGGACCTGCCATTGTAAACCTCAAGACGACTCCAAAGGCCAGGGCCTGTTAGCGCCATTATGCCCACTTGAGAAACGTGCACGCCAGAAGAGACGATGTTCGTTCTGTCTTTAGAATTTATGTTAATTGCAAACAGAATATTGCGTTCAATTTTTGACGAAATTTCATCAAGATTTTCGACAAATTACCACGAAACTGCGATGGTATGCGGGTTTTCAATGTTTAATTATTACACTTTGAGCGACAAAAAGAAACCTATTACATTTTACATTCAAAGTGGAATTTTCGAATGCAATTTTATCAACATAATCATTATCGTTACTATTATAACAAAACTACAGTTCAAATTCAAATAATATCGTCAGCTAAAAGTGTATGATCGAATTACCGGTATTTTTACACAGTAAGAAGTTTCACGGTGCAGGAATCCGTTGCAAAAATGAATGTATATTCAAGCAAAATATTCTGACAGACTATTTATCAAGATACGACAAATAACCCTTGTATACCGTTTCCCACAAAGTGTTAGAAAATTCTGAGATAATAATCGACGTCGGCTAATCGCCACGCGTGGTAAAAGAAAAAGAAGAAATCAGGGATATCCATCTCCAAATAAAGTTAAGGTTGTCGTCGAATCGCTTAAGACGGGTTGTTGTGGATCGTCGTTTATTCAATCTTTGGTTTTTGTTACAATGCTTTACAGATTTGGTTGTACTTTCGGTCCAACACCGTAGAGTGTTACAGTTCTACTGACTATTCGCTATTGACTTGCTTTTTACTACTGAACTTTCTGTGTCTCGCCAGTTCCCTTTTTATATTGGAGAAAACGTCGAAACGTCACGTGGGAGATATCCTAGGACAGATTTTGGATGTCGCGGGTCACATGCCCAAATATGCTGTTAGTGCGTAATTTGGAAAAGGAGGAAAGCTATATTCGACTGTCCAAGAATAGATGCAGGGGTGATAAGAAGACGCAGGGGGGAAATTAGATGGGAGAGTTGTTCGACAAAGTATCCCCCAAGGTTCTTATCTTCTTAAAATCTCAGTCATCCGAAACCAACCGCGTTCCCTAAGACTCAATGCATGTACTATTAAAATCACGCCGGTCTCACGCCTCTTCTCTGATCAGCTATGCATTCCAAGTAACATATCATACGTTATACAAAACTGGCAACGATTCAAAGAATTCGTATTAAACAAAACCGAGAATAAGTGTAATCAAATACCATGAACGAGTGATAGAACGTCTAATAAGCAATTCTAAGTACATAAGTGATAACGTAGGAAGAGAAATAGGAGAATGCTAACTGGTATATCTCGAGTTGGACACAGTTAACCCGCCAAACCAGTGACCAATTACAGTCCACTATTTGGATGGCTACCACCCCGCAAGGGCACGTATCCCCTCCAGGCATAAGGGTCCCGGAATTTCACGGAGCAGTCAGTGCGCAACAGGAACGGCAAGGTGAATGGTTGTGCATGCCCATCGGATTAAAGTATATTTCAAAAGAAAGTGATCGGCATATTTAATGCACCGGATAATAAGTATTACGGCGTGTAACTGATCCAGGATAGAGAAGACATATAAATTCTATTGAAGTTTAAGTGAAACGAGGAAGAGAATTATGGTGCGTTGAAAACATTCTCTTTGTTATGGGTTCAGGAAAAAGTTCCCACTGCAAGCGTTGGACAAAGTATTAAATTCTAATGAAGAAATTCCTGAAACAGTGTTGAATTATACGATTTAAAAATTGTGTGCGTTGAACAAGAACGTATAACATTGTTGTTGCCAAGTGTACCATTGACCATTATAGTGACAGCGAGGGCAAACATTGGACAGTAAATACTAACGTGTTTTCCTTTTGTTTACTGCTGGAATAATTAGCGTGTAATAATAGGATTCGCAGTGTCGATTAACCTGCATGGGCTAACGTGCTTTACTATTTTCAAGGAAGAAAAGAAGTTCCCTTTGTTACGTCGTAGCGTTTATAAGTGACCTAAGGTGATTCTTCGTGTTTTATTCTATTTTATTTGTAAAGTATCATTTCTAGCTTGAATTGTTTTAATATATAATGATTAATCGCGGTAGAAACAATTCCAAATAAATACAAGTCCACAAAATACTGAGAAAGTTAATTACCTGAATTATACAACACGACATCGTAGATTTACACTGGATTGTGTGCTTCTCTTATTAAATAAATTATAGAATAATTATTTCTCCAATTTTTAAATTAACATGATTAAGCGATTTAGACTTATTTGTATTTTACTAGAATCATTTTAGTTTTGATTATTGAAATTTGTATAATATTGTTGGTAAAAGAAATTGGTGCATTCATTGTCCATAATAATATTCGGAGGGGTAAAGTGAAGGTGGGGAAATGGTACACATATTGGGTCTGTTTAGTCGCATTCGTTCGTCTCGTAAACAGTAATACGATACCATTCAAGGGGTCCACTCCGATGAAACTGTTTTTCCATGTGAAACGATTCTTTTAATTATGTCAGATGTTCGACTTTCTTGCGTCATAATTTATCATTATTTAAATATACATACATACTTACATGGATAACATCCCGATGTAACTGTTATAATTTTACCGCGTATACATACATATAAATGTTACAATTTTTGTTGCATTTCGTCATACGTTTATTCAGAAATACCTGTATTTCACCGATAGTTCAATTTTTTACAATTAGTAAAGAAAGTCACAGGCACATTTCATAATCTTTGTGCATTTCATTTCAATGATTCAGTAACTTGATAAGCTGAGTAACTAGGACGAGAACAATGGAGACCTAATTCCTGGGGCATCCCTGAAATCACTCACAAGTTGCTGTGGTCCTCTGTTCATGTGGTTCTCGGCTTCGAGCAATAAGGAAAATCGAATTTAGTGGTTTAACATTTTTTTCAAACCCCTAAACCACTTCATCGGAGGCATAATTATAATTGAAGCTGTAACCAAGGTACATATTTATATATTCTTATACGATCGTTGAACACGTTGACTTCCTCGCGAATTTTCTATGTTTTCAACAAAATTAAACTCATGGTAATTATATAGAAGTACAGGCATCTCACCTGTTTCAATCATTTTGGAATATATTCGAAGAAATGAACATTTTGAATAACCTTTACCTATACCTATAACCGCCGCTCGCCCTTAGTTTCCGAGATGTTTTCGTAAAAAACTTTTGATACTTTTACTTGCATGGGCATTGCATTCCACTTCGGATTGGGTTAGGCTTATCTACAGACATATTTATATTACATATGCTCGCGATGCTTAACCCAAACAGGGCCCAAGCCTAGCCTAAATTTTATCTCAGAAAAATATGAACATACTGTTCAATCCAGGTGTCGTGACGAGGTACATAATATAAATAAGCGATGTCGGTATGTTGGACACTGTTATGTAGAGTTGCGTACCGCGATAGAATGTACGAATACCGCCTAATTCACAGAATCGAAGGAAAGTAAGGAATACCGTGTTTTCTAAACGTAACGAAATTTTATTAAAAATAAGACGAACCGCACGGAACGATGTTTCAAATCAAAAGACCTCGACTCCTGCTTCGAGAGCCCTTTTCTATAATGCGTTATCTCACATGACTAACGCAACGTTGGAAGGTCTGTTGCTGGTCCCTTTGGATGTTCGAACCAGCACTTCCTTCGTGACTCAAGGAACAATACGCGTCATCAGACTTTACCAAATCTATGTTTATGTATTACTCATTTATCTACTTCGTATTACGCATATTCGGTTCTCTGTAACAACAAATTGCGTACGTTTCTACGCGCGTATAGGCAAGATTCAAAACAGCAAGAGCAGCAGATTTTTGCAAATACTAAAAACTGAATAAAGAACCGAGTGGAGATCATATACATATGTGTGCTCTTCGAACGACGCGGTTTCGGTTATGCGCGAATTTTTTTACAACGCATTTTTTTTAACAATCATTTCGAACTAATTTATTCAGCATAATTCAGCATATCTTTACAATTTTCTCCATCGTGGCGAACAAGAGGGGTAAGGAGGAACAAGCACATGTACATGAACTAATTATGCATAACGAACGATTTTGGAACTTTGAAGAAAAATCAAACGACCAGTGTATCTCTGTGAACTACGTGTATACATACACATATGCACATGCATTAGACAAAAATAAATGTGTGTATCTACTTATATAGCTTTTGTTGGGGGTAGGGGGTGGCCTTAAGAACTACGCGGTCACACGAAGACCCTACCCCACGCGTTGTCGAAGGAGCACTGTATGTATATTTATGGGAAAAAGTTTCTCAAATGTTGATGTCTATAACGTATCCAAAAATCATCGAAATCGGAAGGGTGGCATCACCTCTATTGTCTAATTACCATTATATCTTTTATTTCATTCAACCATTTCGTTCCGGTACCACAAAGAAGAAAAATATGCTCAATGTACAAAGCAGTACAGATTTTATTACAATCGGAGAACAAGCCTCTGTTTAATTACTCATGGTATAATTTCTATAAATAATTGCAAACAATAATCCATTATTCTAGAAAATATTTACATACATTTTTGCGCCGATGGCCCTCACTGCAGTCAACGTGTTAACTTCTGTTTCGATAGCGATTTCTTTATGAAATGCAAGGGATGTTTTTTGCGTAGAATTTGCTATCAGTACTAATTACTAGGTTGACCCTAATATAAATTATCTTGCAACATTTTTGTCAAAGTCTTTCATAGCATTAAGTGTGACTTGCATGATGAATTTTAATATAAGGAATACGTATGCAACTATCGCAATCTGGTGAACAACGCCTAGTGTCCCCCTTTTTTGGGTTTCCTTTTATCTGAGTGCGCTTGAAAGTAAACTGTTTATTTTAATCATCTTGCTTCGTCTTTGACACTTCTTCACTTGCCTGTTCGACGTATGTATGTATATACAGACTAACACTCAAAAGGGTTAAGGGGGGTTGTTTGCTCGATTCATGTACATACATATAATGTGTGAGCAAAATGAGTATGTTTTGCATTATTTCGTGCGAATTTTTGATTAGTTCTGAACAAATAAGGTCCAGAGAAAAAGTTCTGTTTCGATATCATTCTAAACGTTTTTTTCACCAAATGGAAAATCCCTTTATCACATTAACGTTTGAGTACCTGAGAATGAAGCTGGTTAGCAGATAATACGTATTCGAATATAGAAGACGTGGCAAGTGGACCAAAGCTTCTCAGTATTGTCGAACAACTCTCTCATCGTATTGCCCACGCATCTGCTTATCGCCCCTCTAAATCGTAGACATCAGGATGCAGGTATCCTACTCTCCAAATTCCACGCCGACGCCTGTCATATAAAACATTAGAATACGTGACCATTCACATACAGTATTCTTATCTAGGCGGTACTTCAACGCCAGTCTGCCTGTTAGGTACCTGACCCAGTTACATCCCAAATT
This sequence comes from Nomada ferruginata, assembly GCA_963583965.1. Classification (NCBI taxonomy): domain Eukaryota; kingdom Metazoa; phylum Arthropoda; class Insecta; order Hymenoptera; family Apidae; genus Nomada; species Nomada ferruginata. Next base: position 7,760,861 of record OY757218.1, read on the forward strand.
CTTATCCAAGCTATCCCCCACTGACGACTTTCCCGCCATTTTCCCCATTATAAAAAGGGAACTTGCAAGACCCAAAAGGAGCAGTAGCAAAAAGCGAGTCAATAGCGAATAGTCAGTAGAACTGTAGCATAGTGCTCGGAATAATTGCGGGTACCCGTGGAAGCGGGTACCCGATACCCGTATAAACGGGTTTAAGTACGGGTCGAACCCTTATCAATCGATACGGGTACCCGTATGCTGCGGGTACCCGTATCATACGGGTAATTCATATTGTACAAAGTTTTCTTGAGCATTTTTTTATTACTGCATTTTTTAATACTATTTTCAGCTGATTTTTATCGAATAATTTCTTAATTATTTAAATTTGCAAAGGCACATCGCACATAGCCAGATTACCAATTTATAGTTGTTTTTTGTTTTTAGTAAAAAAGAGAAAAATAAACTATACTATTAACTTATCATTGTCATAAACGACAAATTATTCAATAAAAATCAGCTGCAAATAGTATTAAAAAATGCAGTAATAAAAAAATGCTCAAGAAAACTTTTTACAATACGAATTACCCGTATGATACGAATTACCCGCAGCATACGGGTTCGACCCGTATTCTTGAAATACGGGCGGGCGGGCGGTCCTACGGGTATGCGGGTATTCCGAGCCCTACTGTAGCACTCTACGGTGTTGGACCGAAAGTACAACCAAATCTGTAAAGCATTGGAAGAAAAACCAAAGTTTGAATAAACAACGATCCACAACAACCGGTCTTAAGCGATTCGACGACACTATGAATTCGTTTCACATTCTGTGATAGAACTTTTGATAATCTTACGCGTACATTTTCCGGTAGCAAGCAAATTATAACGCTGGGTATATTATTTCGTATCGGGTGTTCAGTATTTTTCTCAGATTACGGAGTTCGCTTCGTATTACGCGCAGTAAATGACTCGTAATATTTTTGCATTTTTGTTTACCGTATATGTACATACTTTTACCCGGTTACCTGACAAATAAAAGTAAGCCGGTGATAGAATATAATTCCTACACAAATACGTTCAGTGGAGAAAGAAAGGTTTTCAAGGAGTTCTTCTTTTTCACGAACATTCTAGTTTCGATTCGTACACTGTAAATTATTTCGTATTTGTCGGATATTTACTCGTGATAGTAAATAAAGTATATCACGCTACAGAAAAATTGTCTCAAAGTTCTTAGAAACGTCTTACTAACAGAGACAGTAAGAGGACCAGATGGGTCTGTACTTGGCGAGTCAAAAGAGCTCAGGTTGTAATATGAAATAATACGCATTCGTTAGGTGCAAGTGAACCCCAGTTCTCTTTGGGTGTTTTCGGTCAGTTCTAGAGAGCATTTCATAGTGAAAGGACATTCCTTTTCAGGTGTTGTAGATGCATTGATTGAGAAAAAATATAATAGTAATTTTATTGAACGCACCATATCCAATAGCATTCATATCTACATTTGTCTTTTACAAAACTCAACCATTTTCCCACCTACATTTCGATTTCCCTTCAATTGTAGGAAAACAAATTGTCATCCGCCACGCGCGTAATCCCCTAAAATTTAGGGCCTAAATTAACGTAACTCACAAAAAGATAGAAATTTTTCCGTCCCAGTTTTCTCCAACTTCACTCTTCAGGGATTATTTCTTTTACTGCGCAGTGCACTTCAGCTACTGCATACTTGCATCATGCATCTCGGATGACTAATCGCTCCAGGCTGCTTTGACTATGCGTTCCATAACGATGTTTACTGTATCCGAATTCCGGCTGATTTACCAAGCCACGTCTCTGTTTCGATGCAAAATATATCTGCACATTGTTCCCAAATGTCAATGGCGGTTCCCACTACAAGTGGTATTATTATCTGCTATAATTGCGCGGTCAGGTCAAAGTACACTATACACTTGAGGGGGAAAGCACGGGGGAATGCTATTGGTGCGAAGTAGATAAAATCTCAACGCGGTTAAGTTCGTCGTTACGATGACGTATTGCTCCTATATAAATAGCTGAAGAGGCAGTTCGTCCGATCCAGTGTAATCCGAGCCTCTGGACGAGTGATAAGTTTCGAAGCTCAAGTGTAAACTATTTAAATGAAGTCGACGTCGAAATATCCGCGAGACTTGTAATGATACTTGATGTTGCTAAAATAACGACAGTTATCGGCAAACAGTTTGCCGATTGTACTCGCATAACGTGTATATAGATATATGAGACACAGTAAGATCTGTAATTCATATCCCGGAGAACGAAGACAAAGGGGAACAATATATGTACATACATATATTCAGTGGCATTGGCAAAAATTGTTGGTTACTTTCAGACTGGCGCAAATATGAATAGTAATTTAATGTGCGACAGACTTGCATTCGATATTAATATAACGAAAGATGTTATAAACAATGAACTGGTGAAGACGATTAAGGTGTACGATAAGGACAGTAGAAAAAGAATTTATTATTGACAATATATGCTCTGTGATTTTATATCCAATGTATAGAGGGATAACTTTCTCGAAAACTACCATAACTTAATAAATGATATTACCTTGAACTTTACAAAGGAGAATTTTATCGGAATTAAAAAAGAGCCCACTGCAATCCACACTGCTCAAAGTCTACGAACATAAATTAGAAAATATCCAGTTTTCCTCGACATTTACCCCCGTTACGTCACGAAACACTTACCGATCTGGTAACCAACGCACGTTCCCTCAAATATACACACAAATCTCCTGTTATCCCCCGTCTATTCGTCCCACTCTACGCAAACTAGAAACAAAAGGCAATTAGTTTGGAGGTGCTCGATTGTAGAAGACTAACAGTAACACGTTTTAAAGAAACACCGCAAGAACGTCGAGCGAATACGGCATTCGCGAGACGAGTTTGATATTTCCTTCAGCTGGTTGATCGTTACATTGAATTCGCAACCCATCGAATCTCGCTCTGAAACGGACCCACGTGCTTATCGACGCCCCTCTGTTTGACTTGTCACGAACACAGCCAAGGCCGTCTGTCCTGCCCGACACAGGATTATAACGCAGAAAGGAACAACGAAGAATCAGTGGTGTGCGCGCGGGTGACACGATGCCAGCAAACGCACAAACGGAATCAACCATCGTACCGGTGAACTTCAACAACCTCATGTTAAAACAGTGGCTTCACTCTGTTGGACCAGCTCGTCGTTCCGAGGTGCTGAAAAAGGTGCGATTCAATTCCGCGATCTGGGTCCACGAGCAAAGCTCTACATAGAAAAGGAACTTTTCCTTTGCACGTTGTTTACAAATGGCGTTTGCGCCGCATTATCGTTGCAACGGGCACACCACGTCGATCTCGAACAAACGACGAACGTAACGTAAACACGATCGCTCGACCTGAGACGGTCATTTTTTTTGCCGCTTTTTTTTCCTTTTCTTTGTCTCTCGCCGCACAGGCCGATCTCTTGTGTGCTCCTTGGGATTAGTGTTTCGCAGACAGTAATGCCAATATATAACGAAGCCCGACGACGATTGTTTCAGTTCAAGGAGTACCTGCAGGCTCTTGGACTGTCGAGGAGGCAAGTACATCGGGGCATCGTACAATTGGCGACAAAACCGCACGTGGTTCTAACACATGTATTACCTGGCAGGAGGTATGGGTGAGTTTCTGTTAATTCAGGTGTTATTGAATTGCGCGTTGGAAATGTCGGCCTTTGTAGTCCAGTGGTGTATTATGTGCCGGGAGGAAAATATTTTGTTCGCGAATATTACTTTGGAATTTCTTCTCGTGGTAGTTCAAAGTTGCTGATTTTATTATGCGCATATATTTCGACACGGTTTATCGACGGTATTGTTATCTTAGGAAGAATAGTGCACACGTGACGAACCGGAAGGAACATTGAAACGCAGATACGTTGTCAATTGTTAATCATTGTAAAGCGATAAATATTATATGTATGTGTAGACATATTGGTAGCGTTATTGTGCAATGGAACGGGATTAATCAAGCTTTAAATGTGGATTATGATTATTGTAAAAGTATTTTGCGATAACTTACGATATGTATAGGGATAATATCATCTAGAAATAGAGTTCTGAGCATTGAAGAATTATGTTTTTGCACGCCGTACCTTTCTTTTTTATTCGTTTATCTGTTTCTGAAAGGAATAGGGACAACCATCATTATCACGCAACTTTTTATTTGCCAATATCTTCTCATCCGATTTTTTGTATCGCTGGGTAACATTAATCATAATAAAATACATCATCGATATGTTCAGGGCAGTCGTAGGAATATGTAAAAAGCACTCGTTTAATGAATTGCAATGATATTAAATGTCATAGATAATTGTTATAGCTTCCCGAGAAAATGACTACATTTGCAAACATCGTGAATTAATTTATGCACATCCGAAATACAATTAGCATGCAATTGTCTCACAAATCTCACATGTATGCATCGCCATGGTCAATGCTCATATGAATATGTATTACGATAATGCAATGAACCATGCGTTAAACAATTACATACACATTCGTAACAAACACGCGTCGCTATACAACGGATAATCATTTGTATTATGGATAACGTGCATAAGTGACGTTAGTAGGATTAGCTAAGATTGCAAATTGCAAGGATTGAAGAGACAGTATCCTTGGGTAAAAATCAATAACGAAGTTAAATATAAAATGTTTGATATCCAGTGCTTCAAATTTCATTTTGTCGCGGTATTTTACACAGAATTATTCTTGACATTTAAATTTTATTGTGTAAATATTAATACATATATTGAATTATTTACATCACTATAAATACAGTAGCAACTAGTTCTAAAGAGAGCGCTGAATTTCTTTCGAAGTTGTAATGATTAAATGCTTCTGAAATAACTCGATGAAATTAATTACAATAATTGATTATAATTATTTAAATATTTTATCACAATTTCCATTGCATAATTCCAATTATGTTTTAGTGTAAAGAACTCGTTAGAAGAAGATGAGGAAAGGAAAAGCGAGGATTGCACAAAGGACCGTTCATTTCTCGAACATTCGCGACTCAGCAATGAAGAGGATGCACAGGCACCAAGCACGACGGAAACCAGTAGCACCGAGGATAGTAAGCTTGTCCAAAGGTCGAAAAGATTAAAAACAAGTCCCTCGATCGAAAATATTGATGGAATAACCGCTTCAGGCACAGATTCTAAAGAAATGAATCACTCCACAGAATTGTTCCATTCCTTTGATAAAGCCTTAGAACAATTGGACGAACTGATGTATACAAAAATGAGTGGACACGAAACATCGCATAGCAAACGATCGCCTGACCCGGTTTCGAGCTATTCCACGCGTAAATCGCGCTCTGTGGATTCGACAAATGCTAAGGAAATAAGTTCGAATAAAAGATCTCAAAAAAATTCTGTCAATGATGAAAATAAAGACATTCGCCTAAACCGTAAAACTTCGGAATTAACGCATGACAAGACGAGCACAAGCCTAGGTCGTACGCGCGATGTAGCTAAAAAAACTCGCTTGAAATTGGATTTAAAGTCTTATTATCGAAGAAGAGAGACCGAAGGCATTAAATGTGAAGATCATAAAAAGACAGACGCGGATTATGTGAAATCGGATGCTGTTAAGAAGCCAGACACGGATTATGCGAAAACGGATGTTGATGAAAAATCACATAAAAGTAAGAAGTGTACAGACAGTAAAGTAGAACATATATCGAGTCAGGAGAAACGCTTGAAACATGAAGGTAAGAGAAATGTATTGGCTAGTAGCGAGGTAACAAGGATAGACGAAACTGCATGTAAAAGGAAACTGTACGAAACAGTGACCTCCATTACTGCGCCAAGGAGGAAGAAAATTTGTGCAGCTGTTGAGAATAAAAACTTCGACAATTACAAGATGAAGCAACTGAGTAAGAAGTTACGAGTATATTTTGGGGATTGTACAACGATGAGCGAGGACGAACAAGAACAAAGGATCTTGGAGAGAAGGTTTAAAAGGAGGCGAAAGAAAGATTCCGTTGATTCTTGCGACTCTGGTGTATGTGTCGCTGAATCGGAAAAAACAGCACGTGTTATCGAAGTGTGGAAAAATACTCAGAAATCGATACTGGATTCCATAACGGTTGGAGAATTTAACGAAGACGTACCTAAGAATACCATTGCAGATAACGTTGCAGTAGATAAATCGGAAGAGATTACTGAAAAGATTAAGACTGTTCACTCTAAAGTTGTAAATGATAAGATACAGAATGGAACATCTACTATTGATAGTGTTCGAAGGGAGAAGTATATATCTCGAGAGACATTGATGAATATTTTGAATAATAGTACCGTCTCGCAAAATAGAATTTTACTGAATATAGACGCATCCCAAATCACTGAGCAGCTAGAAATTAATGTTACCGTAGGAAAAGCGAATTTAGAAATAGAAACCGAAGCATACTCAAAACTAGAACCAAAGGCAGGAACAGAGAAGGAGCAGACAGAACTGAGACCAGAAGCTGAAGTCGAAACACGCCAGTCAGAACCGCAACAAGCTGAACCACAACTAAGACTAGAATCGATAGTAGAACTGGAACTAGAACCAGTATTAGAATCAGAAATGAACGCTAAAAAAGGGACAGAAGTTGATGCAAGAACAGATATCGATGCAACCTGTGAAATACCGAATAATGTAAATCAGGACCGTTCCAAATCTCAAGAAAGTAATTTAGATACGGGAGATCTCGACGAACTTCTTCAGATGAATTTCAGTAAAACTTTCCAAATCACATCAAAGGGAAATGTCCTTAGTATTCAGGAATCAGTTGAAGAAAATATAAGCCGGAATATTATGAAGGAAAGCGAAAAAGACGTCGACGAAAATGGAAATTTGAATGTATTGCCAGATGTGCACGCGAGCAGTAAAAAAACTATCACAGAAGAAGTGTCAGACTGTATTGAAGAAAATAATAATCTACTTACAAAAGATATAGAATTAAGTTCCGGTGTAGAGCAAAGTACTGTAGTTTCTATAAGTGATGTACATAGGCCATGCAACGTAAATGTTTCCATAACTGATGCAGATACAGCATGCAGTGTGAATGATTCTGTAAGCGATATACATACGCCGTGCAATGCGAATCAGCCAACACAAGAAACCGAGCTGAATTCTATTACAGAAAAGAAAAACAATGAACCCAATACTGGGTGTCAAGGTAAATTAAGAGTTTTGTCTAGTGCAGAATTAGGTTCTAGATGGTGTCCTACACCTGTACACGTTTCTACCTCTACTGTTCCGCAAACAAATGCAGAAACAGTGTCGAAAGTTCCTATTGAGCATACTGCTCCTATTATAGTATCTTCTGTAGCATTAGTATCGGAAGGAGTACCTCTAGCAGTACCAGTTTCCACCCCCACCCCCGCGATTAATGTGGATAAAAAGGCCGTAGAACCCGTCAATGTTACTTTTCTAAAGATATTTAATTTAATTCAGAGTTTCCGTATACCCTCTCTAACTACCAAATTCAATTATGATAAGCTACTGCTTGCAGAATTCAAAAAACTGAGAATCGTCATGAAAACTGAGAATTATATATCTCTAATAAATGGAACGATACACGTACTCAACAGCAAGTTGCTCGTGAATCCTCCAGTATCTGTGCCGGAATTATTTCGTTTTAGTCCATCGCTGAAGTTAATATGCACTCGTATTTCCGAAAAGCTTGGTGAATATTATAAATTAAGGGCTCTAGCTATGTTCAAACAAGTACCAACCAGTCAGGGTGCATACTGCAGCCAACCATCACAGAATATGAATGCTAAATCTGTGCAACCTAATTTACAGAATGCTCAGTACGTTTCAAACACAAACAATCAAAGCTCTATGAACGTTCCTCCCAAGCAGAACCAGCAAAATTGTACAGAAACAGCTGCTTCGCACCCACAAAACAAAGTTTTACAAAATAACACGGCAGTATCGCCAATGGCTGGTAATAATCCATGTGCGTACCAACAGAACTATAAAGTACAACAGCAACAAATTTTTAGCCAAAGAAATATTTCAAATGCTTATGTTATCAAACAGAAACCAAAAACAAATGTATATGGTCCGCAAAGTGTCCCAGTACAGCATTCTGCAGTTCCATCTGACGGGATCAATCCACTCGGTGGACAGCAGATTCCCCAATCAAATGCATCATTTATGAACCAGCAATATGCGCCACAGCGCGTTTTTACGCAGCCAGTAAATGCATATTACAATATATCACCACCGAACTATCCCATACAGCAAAATAATACACCCTCGCACATGAACATGCAAAATGTAGGTACGTCTTCCGGTGGCAAGCAATATCAAGTTCTAGGTACCATGCCCAACCCGCCTGCTTACAATATTTCACGGGACACCCAAGTAAAACAATTTCCACAACATATGCCATTAAACTATGTACCACAGTCTGTACACGGTATGTTTTCAACAAGCATGCCTTATTCCAATTACAATCCAAATAATGTACAGCAAAGTGAAAAGATGAATCAAAGAATGTTTCCAATGGCACAATCGAAAGTCCCACAAAGTCAGGTACCCGAGCAAGTGCCACCATCGCAACATACGCACAATACTTGTTCTAGTAAAATCAAACAACCAGTACTTCGTCCAAAGAAACAAGAATATCTGCCAGTTTCATTGGAATCAACAACGAAAGTATTCGGTGTACTTAAATATCTTTCTAACGCCGAGAGAGATGTATTACTAAAACACTTGAACTTCTACTTTACCTGTACCACCTGGTTACAGCAAGAATTTCCAACGGAACAATGGCATGCAATTCATAGGCAGAGATCTACATTACTTTACTTTCAGACCCTTTTGAAACACTTTACGGAGAAAAGTGTGAAAGAGGTGCCGAATAAATCGCAGGGATACACCGTCGAAACGAATATACTTCCGAGCACGGTGTCTGATATTCCCAAAGCTGTACATATTATCGTACGAGAGAATGACGAAAACGAAAAGGTATGCTACCAAGTTAATGTATGTACAACAGAACAATATCTGACAAAGAATGTAGATCAAAGCTGTACGACGAGTGAAGAAAACGGAAACGTCATAACAGTATCGAATCAATCCGAGGAAGAATATATGGAAATGGAAGATTCGCGAAGCAAAGAGCTCTCGAATCAGTCACAAACATTGGATAAAGAAAGAATGCCCAAGAATAAGCCAACAGAAGAAATAACTCTGTTGCAGAAAGACAATCCACTGGCTCATCAAAAAGATGCAGTGGAGAAAGAATTAGAACATTCAGTAAGTGCTCGTAAGGTCGACGTAAGGAAACAAAGTTTACATGAATTAGAAAAGATAGTGAATACTTTACCTCAAGTAAACGAGGACAGAAGAGTGCCTGTGGTATCAGGTTTGCAAATGTGCAATCAAGATACAATACGTCAGCCAAGTCCGCATTTAGTTACTGTCGAAATTTCTTCAAATACTGACCAAGTAACAGTTATTGATACTAACAGTGTGAGTGAAGATATGTCGGAAAGGAATATCACGGAATGTATAGAATTAAAGGAAGAAAAGTTTGACGTTGCTAATACATTACCATCGTTAGAAAATACTGTTTGCAATGAATCAGCAATTCATTTCCCTGCAATTTCGAACGGGTCCGAACAATTCCGCGAACCCGATACTGACTGTTCTTCGTTAGGAGGCCCTACAATAACTCAAATCGCAGATGTTAGAAGCATATCGCTAGAAACATTTGAAAAAATGGAAGAGAGTAACAATGACCCTCCGAACTCCGTTGAAGACAAAATCGAAGAGGAAGAAATTAAAATATGTTTATCCTGTGGTAAACCCAGCACAGTAGCGTGTTCTCGCTGTTTAGAAGCTAAATATTGTTCGAAAGATTGTTTCGAACTGCACTGGGAGAACCATTATAAAGACTGTAAACCTGTAGAAAGTATACATTTATAATTAAGTTCAGAGTTTGTTGTCCTTAAATCATCATCTCATTTATCCTTTACAAAGAAAAGAAATAACACCTGTTGTGACTCTGTTATATTAAACAGTATTTATTATCGATGCCTTGCATTATGGTATAAGACAGCTACTTTAGGGTTTTTATAAAGCCTTTTATAACTTATTACTTTTGTAAAAAAAAATAAAAGTAAAAAAAACACCTGCTGTATCACAAAAATAAATTTGCGTACTAGTTCTAACTCGATATCATTTCAATTTGCAGTATATTTTCATTGCGTGCAACAGATTGGTAAGTAATTGGCCGAGCCTTTGTACTTGTTTTCTTTTATTTATTGTTTTCAATCGCCAGTTAAGCAATACAAGCACAATAGATAAATATTACATAAACTAATTATCAATAATCCTAGCAAACAATTACGCTTCATAGCCGATTCCACGAATGTAATTTACTTTAGGATTATGGAAGAGCGAATGTTTACCATCTCCCCAAGGAAAGGGCTGCATAAAAAAAGAAAAGAAACAAATTTAATCATTTTATAATCGAATTTTGCAAATCTTCATATGGTCATAACGTTGCATGTTCTTACCTTGTTTATGATCTTCATATATGGATACTCGATGAACTCTTCCCGTTCACCATGCTTTTGGTGCTCTATATGTCTTAAATAACTGTTAACCATCGCGAGCGCGATACAAGGAAAACCTATGAAAATACTGATGTTTCTCCATAACTTTATAGAACCTAAAATTATACGAGTCCATTTATTCTTATATAACTTAGAACACCTAACATACGATAGTATTGGATTCCCAATAACTTTGTTCTAACGACAGGACGTTTAGACTACTTGGAATACCATTTATTTAAAGTTTCCCAGTAGAACGTTGGTGGAATGTCAATTTGGAACAACATAATTAAAGAAATATGCGTATATTACGTAGTGATATCTTGCCACAATTATCAGTGAATTTTGTACAAGTCGTAATAATTATTTCGATTGAAAATTGTTATATAATTTACCTTCTCCCGTGGCATGAGTACGTTGCTGCACCGTTGCTACTACATTTGCAATATTTCGTGTAAAGAGACGGTTAATTTGTCTCGGTTTCAGTAACTTCGCCATTTTACTTCTAACGCGGCTGCTGCGCTACTGGCCTTTTGATGGAACTTACGTTCAGCGCAACCAACTCGCGATTGTCAGACGTATTTGTTTGATGTTTCTGAAGATGCCGCTGAATGTTCCTGTATCGGTAAAATCAATGTTGCTCTAGTGATGGGCACCATCGACTAAAAACTATCGATTATTCGATAGTACCCAACTACTACTTTCATTCGAATGATTTTTAAGACTATCGATAGTATCGGCTAACGACTAATTTAGTCGACTGAATGTATACATAGTAACTATAGTTACTTAAAACTATCGACAAAATTCAGTCGTTAAAACCATCGAATGATTTAGTCGTTGGGACTTTGGACCATCGACTGAATGTAGTTACTAAAAACTATCGACGAATCAGTCGTTAAAACCATCGAATCCTTAAGGGGGTAGACACGGGTAATGCAGCGAGCTTTATATCGACATAATATGGGCCAAAACATGGGTGTCAAAGGCCTCGCTTAATTTCCTTATATGAGAATATTTTGAGCTGGGTGAGGACTCATTCGAAAGAGGAAGGTTCAACGAGGAGCGCTGCAGGCCCCGATTGTGTCACAAAACTCTTTTAGTGACTTAAAAATGCATGTATTCTGCGGGTGTATTTTTTCGATTTTTTGTTACACTTTGAACACTCATATTATTAGATATCAACACAATTTCGTTGAAACTCCCCTGCAGGGCTCCTCGTTTAACCTTCCTCTTTCGAATGAGCCATCACCCAGCTCAAAATATTCTCATATAAGGAAATTAAGCGAACCTTTCGACACCCATGTTTCGGCCCATATTATGTCGATATACAGCTCGCTGCATTACCCGTGTCTACCCCCTTAAGGAGTCCCCCACAAGTGTGTGGGGGACTCCTTAAGAAATACCTCACATAAAACTCAATTAACAAACAAGAAAACAACAAACTTTATTAAAAATATAATGAACAAAATAAAGGAATTAAAACTCATAAAATACGACTTTACTATTTGACGCTAGCTCAAAGAATAATCTGGACGAAACAATTTTTAAAACGAGCGGCGATTTTCTTTTCTGTTTTGTTCTTCGATCTGCCGCTCCTGATTGGTGATGAATGGATATCCAATCAGCGGTAAGAGCGCAGATCGTCTCACAAATCCAATTGGGCGAGAGAGTGTAAGCGAGGCGCCACAAGTGCCTGCTATGGTTTCGCCATCTATACAGAACTCCTTGAAACCACTCGCGCTTGCTATGGTAGTCCCATCTATACAGAACGCATTGAAACTACTCACACCCCTTACTTACCATAAGTGTAGATATGGCAGAGGCCCGAATAGTTTTAGTCACCTCTGTATAGATGGCGATACTAATGACTCGAGATAAAGCAGATATATATACAGTTACGAGCAGTTCTGTATAGATGGCGAAATTAAGGCCCACTTTGAGTGTAGGTAAGACAGGGATGCGAGTGGTACGTAAATTCAAACACCTGTTTATAAGTAGCGGCGCGATAAAGTTCATAAAACTTGGCTATTTATGTCTTCATTCATGAAATTAAGTTAATAATGCTCGAAAATTGTTTCGCAATCTTAGTTACATATCAATAAAGTGTTAGCAAACACGGTGTCACAATCTACATTAAAGTTAATATGTATGGTAACATCGTAAGTTCCAGTGTTCATTTTATTCAGGAACAATCAAGCTCTTTAGCAAAGGTAAAAATCATCTTTCAGCACGTAATAAATACATACTAATAGTAGTATTATTCTTTATTTCGGTCTCACAGGAATGAAAGTTTGGTTAGTGTACATATAACCTATCTTTACAATACTATCTTAACTCTTGCACTCTCATCTTCCGTTCCGCTCTTCCTTTTCATACCTTCTCTGCCTTACGTATTACATTACTTCTTACCTCTTAATCGCTTATCTATTATAAATCTTTTCCATTCCTTCCTGTTTAATTACAAAATCCTATGTCATGTTTATACACCATTGTATCTTTTTCCATACATTCTGTTAAGAGGTGTTCTAACGTTCCAAATTTTTGTGTGCACAGGTCAGATCCTTTTTTCTTCTTCTCCTCCTAATATTTATTTAATCCTTTAATGCTTTTGCATCTTACCTGTGCTATTAACTGATGATTATGGCCTATTCCATTCTTGCTTTGGTATTCTATTAGCGTTGCTATTCCAATATATTTACACCGTCCATTATATCTCGCTTATTTTATTTTTATGTTTCGTTTCTGATGTTGTATTTCATAGTCTATTCTTTTAAGGATATGCGACAATTCCTTTACTTCCGATCTAATTAAATTCTCTCTTAAGAGAGCCATTCTCAAATAATCCTCTCCTTTAATGCTACTGGTTTGGCCCTCCTTTCTTTCTTCGGTCTCCTTTTACATACTTACTAATATATGTTTTGTGTGTGCAGGTTGTGGAGGCAAAGAGTAGCGAGCATTGACTAACACATCCCATCATGCATAGGAGCAAGAAAGAAAATAGAAGAACTTTTGCCACATACTTTTCTTATCCATTAATTATAGTAAATTGATTTATAAAAATAGTTTGCAACTGTTAGCGCATAAGCTTAATTTAGAACAATTGTGTAGTTAACTGTTCTGTATAATATCTATTATATACTTTATTTTATATTCAGATCATTCGGTAGATCTTATATAAACTTTGATATTACTTATACATATATTACTATTACAAGTTCTACTGAATGTGCTAAATGTAAAATAAAAGATATATTAAATAATGTATGTATGCTCAAGTTTACACAAATGCTGTAATTTAAATTTTATAAGCCTCTGCATATGAAGTACATAATTTTTAGTATAAGCTTTATCTGTAAGCTATATATTGTAAATTGACTTTAAAGAATAGTTTATAACTATTGGATTATTTAAGTTTAATGTATTTTTCATATTACATAAATGTTAGTTTAGAATTAATACATGCTTTAGTTGTACGATGTATTGTAAATAGATATAAAAGAGTAGTCCATAAGTATTAGCTTGTAATTTGAACCTTTTTATGACTTGTATCTTCATTCATTAGTTTAAATAAATGTTAAATTAAAAGAATTCCATTCTTCTTTTTATTTTCACACCTTAACAATCCTTGAAAGAACCTAATTCCAATTCCTTACACAAGAAGTACCGTAGACGAACTTTAAATGCAAAGTCCTGAAGCGAGAAACATGTAAAAATGGCCCTATACATTATTAAATATAAAAGAAGGAAATTGTGGAAACGACATCATTTTCGGTCTTCATTTCTTGCAACATTTGATGGCAGAAGTCTAGAAAATTAAGCGCTCGGAAATTCTTGGAATATGACGTCATTTCCAAGAACTGCTGATGTCGGATACCTGCTCGCATATCATATTCTCCTGATACAAATCCACGATTTTCAGTGAGATATTTTTGCCAGAATCTCAGATATTTTGCGATTGGAAATTCCTGGAACGTGACATCATTTCCAAGAATTGCTGCGATGAAAGACCTCCTCGCATATCATATTCTCCTGATACAAATCCACGATTTTCAGCGAGTTATTTTTTCCAGAATCTCAGAAATTTTGAGCTCGGAAATTCCTGGAACGTGACGTCATTTCCAAGAATTGCTGCGATGAAAGACCTCCTCGCATATCATATTCTCCTGATACAAATCCACGATTTTCAGCGAAATATTTTTACCAAAAACCCAGAAATTTGACGCTCGGAAATTCCTGGAACGTGACGTCATTTCCAAGAACTGCCTGGGTCGGATACCTCCTTGCACATCATATTCTCCTGATACAAATCCTCGAATTTCAGCACTTAAATTTCTTCTGAAAATCGTGGATTTGTATTAGGAGAATATGATGTACAAGGAGGTCTTTCATCGAAGCAATTCTTGGAAATAACGTCACGTTCCAGGAATTTCCGAGCGCAAAATTTCTGAGATTCTGGCAAAAATAACTCGCTGAAAATCGTGGATTTGTATCAGGAGAATATGATATGCGAGGAGGTCTTTCATAGCAGAAATTCTTGGAAATGACGTCACGTTCCAGGAATTTCCGAGCGTCAAATTTCTGGGTTTTTGGTAAAAATATTTCGCTGAAAATCGTGGATTTGTATCAGGAGAATATGATATGCGAAGAGGTCTTTCATAGCATCAGTTCTTGGAAATGACGTTACGTTCCAGGAATTTCTCGGCGCTTATTTTAATAACGTATAGGGCCATTTTGACAAGTTTCTCGCTTTAGGACTTTGCATTTAAAGTTCGTCCACGGTACTTCTTGTATAAGGAATCGGAATTAGGTTCTTTCAAGGATTGGTAAGGTATGAAAGTAAAAAGAGTACTGGAATTCTTTTCATTGCAAATTTATTTAAATTAATCAATGAATATACAAGTTACAAAAATGTTGTAATTAAATTTACAAACAGATACTTATTAACTATTCTTTTATATCTATTTACATTACATCGTACAACTAAATCTTGTATCAATTCTAAACCAACATTTATGTAATATAACTAACACTATAAACATAAATAATCTAATACTTATAAACTATTCTTTGAAGTTAATTTACAATATATCTTACAGATAAATCATACACTAAAATTTACGTACTTCATATGTAGAAGCATATAAAATTTAAATTACACCAATTGTGTAACTTGTGAATATGTCAATTATTTATTATATCTTTCATTTTACATTTAGCACATTCAGTAGAACTTGTAATAGTTATATAAGTAATATTAAAGTTCATATAATACGATCTACCGAATAAACTGAATATAAAATAAAGCATATAATAGATAACGTAACAGTTAATTACACAATTGTCCTAAAATAAACTTACGGGCTAATAGATACAAACTATTTTTATAAACCAATTTACTATAACTAAAGGATAACTAAAGTATGTTGCACAAGTTCTTCTACCTTCTTTCTTGCATTTATGCAAGATGAGAAGTGCCAGGCAATGTTCCTTACTCTCTGCCTGTGAAACCTGCACACAGAAAAAATACATTAATAAGTATGTAACAGGAGAAAGATTATTAAGAGATATTTAGAGGAAGAAGAAAGAAAGGAGGGGCAAGCCAGAAGCATAAAAAGGAGAGGATTATTTGAAAAGGAATGGAATGCGTCAAGTTTGAGTGACTTTGACAAAGGCGGAAGTAAAGGAATTGACGGAGATCCTCAAAAGTAGAGTCAATCAAATGCAACAGCAGGAACAAGGCAGAAAAATAGGGAAAGCAAGATACAATGATACGTTTAAATATATTAGAACATCAACACTACTATGGTACTTAAGTAAAAACGGACGAGGGCGCAATTGACAATTAACAACGCAGGTGCGAGATCCAAAAGCATTAAAGGATGAAATAAATATTGGGAGAAGAAAAAGGATAAAAGATGTGACCTGTGCATACAAAAATTTGGAACGTAAGAGCACCTGCTAACAAAATGTATGGAAAAAGATACAATAAGACATAAAAATAACTTAGGAATTTGTAATTAAACAGGATGGAACGGAAAAGATTTATAATAGATGTGCGATAAAGAGATAAGAAATAGTGTAATACGTAAGGCAGAGAAGGTATGAAAAGGAAGAGCGGAACGGAAGATGAGAGTGCAAGAGATAGTATTGTAAAGATAGGTTATATGTACACTAACCAAACTTTCATTCCTGTGAGACCGAAATAAAGAATAATACCACTATTAGTATGTATTTATTAAGTCCTGGAAAATTTATTTAAAGGAAAAAATATTCACAAATACATTTACCCGTGCTAAAGAGTGCTTGATTGTTGTAGAATATAATGAACAATGGAACTTGCAATGTTACCGTACATATTAATTTTTATGTAGATTGAAGCACTGTGTTTGCTGACACTTTATTGATATGTAAAAGAGTGTACAAAACGGTTTTCGAGGATTTTTAACTTAATTGGATGAATGAAGACATAAATAACCAAATTTTATGAACATTATCGCACCGCTACTTATAAACAATTGTTTCAATTTACGTACCACTCGCATCCCTGTCTTACCTACACTCAAAGTGGGCTTTAATTTCGCCATCTATACAGAACTGCTCGAAACTGTATATATGTCTGCTTTATCTAAGAGTCATTAGTATCGCCATCTATACAGACGTGACTCAAACTACTCGGGCCTCTGCCATATCTACACTTATGGTAAGTAAGGGGTGTGAGTAGTTTCAATGCGATCTCCATAGATGGAACTACCATAGCAAGCGCGAGTGGTTTCAAGGTGTTCTGTATAGATGGCGAAACCATAGCAGGCACTGTAGATATGGCAGAGACCCGCGTAGATTCAAGTATATCTTTGTAGATATTGATTAATTTATGAATTAAAAGATATATACACGGGTATTTCAATTATAAAAAAGAAGGCTCCTTGAGAAATAAGAAAATGTAATTCTCTAGGCGAAACATATATGATTTATGTTACTAATGAATTATCTCGAAAGCGTCAGAAAACAGAAGAGTCTACATAAGAAGCAGAGCAATAAATAATACACAATATTTACAGCTGCAGATAGATACCACGATAGAAACGGGAACTCAAAAGTAATTGCAATAAGAACTTAAGATTCTCTCCGCTCAAATCGGACAGTAATGCCCACTTAATGTTCGCTGCTTCGAAGCTGCCTAGCGAACACTATCCAGGGATGTGATTTATAAGAAATTGTCCATGCTTATCACTTTTCGGCACGCTCGGTTTAGGCTGTGTTGGGAGTGGATTGAGATGTACTGAGAACCAGCATGAGATATATTTAACACGTTGAGTGCCACGTCAGGCATCGGTGTCTGACACTAAACTTTCCGTTCAGGCCGCGTCAGTCATCGGTGATTGACACTAAACTTTCCGTTCAGGCCGCGTCAGTCATCGGTGACTGACAATCAACTTTCCGTTCAGTGACTGACTCTAAACTTTCCGTTCAGGCCGCGTCAGTCATCGGTGACTGACAATCAACTTTCCGTTCAGTGACTGACACTCAACTTTTCTTTCAGGCCGCGTCAGTCATAGGTGACTGACAATCAACTTTCCGTTCAGTGACTGACACTCAACTTTCCGTTCAGGCCGCGTCAGTCATCGGTGACTGACAATCAACTTTCCGTTCAGTGACTGACACTCAACTTTCCGTTCAGGCCGCGTCAGTCATCGGTGACTGACACTAAACTTTTCGTTCAGGCGTCGGGGTATCACAGTGTTAAGCTACTAATAATTAATTCATTAAGCATGTGTAAATTCAATTATGCATAACGCAAACTAATGCAAACCTTTTAATCATTTGAAACTCAGAGCAATATTAACCGATTTTAGTAACATTTTCAACATGTATACTATTTACTGATATTTATAAAATGCAGTACTTTAATTTTTATTCAAGATATTATGTAATTTTCCCAAATATCTTGTAAACTAATCCTTTAAACTTTTCAGAATAAAGCAAATCCTTCCGTTTAATTTTAAAAAAGGCATTTAGTTATTTACAGTGCACGAATACTTTTATCCTCGCTTTTACATTAATAAGAAATAAGAAGTTTTAAGTATCAATAAGAAAGAAGATGAGTCGATTATAACTTATAACGTATATGGTATATACTATACAATTTCAGAATTCGGCTCGGTCACTTGAAAATGTAACATCGAAAAATCGAATGAGTACGGGAACAGGGGATGGTTTAGTATTTCTGACGAAAATAACGGTCATTCTTTAGTTCGTTTCGATGTTTTATATATTTTATATTTATTTGTCTGCGCGCGCGCAAGGGAGAAATGGGAAAAACCCGAGAAAGCGCATGAAAGTCGGGAGGTAACGGTAAATAGAGAATCATGGAAAAAACCTATGAAAATACACGAGGGGAAAGGAATCTTACAGCGCGTTGTAGGAATACGCGTACAATAATTAACAATGTACCGATCGGTGTATCGCGTATGTTCATCTAACTTTGAATTTCGCTCCCAAATTATTATCGCTATCGATAGTCACGATTATACTGTCGATCATCGGCTCGACATCACTAGAAATTAACCCTAGTGTGGGGAAACTTCCCACATACGCCACTAGGGGACGAGCATGATGATCCGGCTCCCGAAAGTGGTTGTTATAAGTCACCACGACATATATATAGCCTCCGGAAAATTGCCTACTATCCTAGTGTCTAAGGCAGGGCCTGCTAGGACGCCTTACTGATGAGTCCACTAGCAGGCCTAGGACGAAACGCAATCTTCCTCCTTCCTCTCTTTTCCCGTCGCTTCCTCCTTCCCCACAAGCGTAACAGCCTGAATGTCTGGTAACATCGAATCAGCGGTCGACAATATAATTGTAACTATCGATAGCGATAATAACTTGGGAGCGAAATTCAAAATGGAAGCATACAGATCTTAGGACAATTCAGTCTAGAAATTCTAAAGCTTATTTATTGCAGACTATAAAAATGTAGCTATGTCCAAAAGTTACATGGTGGATGACTAGCCTCTGCGACACCGATAAGAGCAAAATACGCGGGTCCTCCCTTAGTCATGACAAACATTAGAATGACGGAGTTTACCGTCCTAAGGGCTAGGACTCGTGCTAGGTTGTGATGTCTCAACAACGGCTAAGGTCGGTTTCACCCCTCTAAATTCAGGATATAAGTACCATCGCAAAATGATCATCGATACTCTTACACTCAAAGATTACCGAGTAACACTGCCGGTGTTACTCGACTTGTGCATTGTTATTCTTATTCTTAAACCTACTTCGTTCCGCAAAAGTTGTATCCAGGGGTGAGAACGGGATTAAGAACCGCAAATATATATATTGTATTATTGAGTACAATCGGTCTCATCCTTCGCCCTCGGAATCCAAACCCTCGCGGGTATTCTTTGACTTTCGCGTGTTTTTCTCGGGTTTTCCCGCACTACCCGTGACGCCCACGCGAAAGCGGAAACGTTGCAACCTCCACGCGCCCAAGTCGAATAGAAACCCGACGAGATCCAACCCCAATGAACTAGGAGAATTCAAAAGGGGGATTAAGGGATGAGGAACCACAGCCGAAGTGTAAAGAAGAAGCCTCGCAGATAAGATCAACTTTAGGGGATCTGTTGTATTGATCAATATAAATTATCATCGGATCAACGTTAACTTTTGAAACAGATCAACACCATTTCTTGAAGTATCAGTATCTTTTAACTCGAGCAGTGAATAAACGGTAAATCTTTATAAAAGTATAAGTTGTCTTTAAATCTTCCGCGCTTCACCAGAAGCAGGCAGTTCAGCGCTCCAGGTGCACCCGACCTACCAAAAATCCCCATATCCCACCAATAGATACGCAGCAGATGATAGGTCTATCCTATCGTGTCTGTGGTGACACGCAAAATTCCATAAAGTGGTAGGACTATCTTATATATCTTGTCTGTGATAAGTAGAGTAATGCACAGTACTGACATTATTTAATAACACAACAACAGTACTTACGGGCTTAGTTACTTAGTTACTATTCAAAGAGAGCGAAAGTCACGTCATGCACAAAAGTAGTGATGCAAAATACCTATCATTGTAGATACGTCTGAATAGTTGTACGATAGTTAACATATCTATCAAAGTTATCATATATATATGAAACATTAACTGGTTGTATTGCGTTTCCTATTACACATTCATAAAACGTATATGAATATTTCAGAGGTATATAGGTACATTACATTGTAGGTGTGTGGGAATTTTACTATAAATATCGATGGACTAAGGTTAAACAGATAGCAGTGGGCGACTGTTTTTTTGCAATTTTCTTGTTTGCCTTTTTCTTTACATGTGTGAAACAGTTTCAATAGGTAGTGTGGTGTGACGCATGAACGAAACAACTAATTTACAGTGTTCTTAAAAGATTGCAGGATGGCATTGCATCGTGCCAGTACACGTTCCGATTTCTTGACAGCTTTATCTCGCGTCTCACACGCAGGTATGAAATTGACAACACATTTTTACGCACAAATCACATTCATTAGGGCAAAAAAATATTATCAGCCGGTATATTAATCTCTCTATCTTTCAATTACTTCGTCAACAGATATATAGGATACGAAGTTGTTTAATCACATATATTTAAAAGTTTAATCACTATATTTTTTTTCAATCTAAAAATTGCTGTCTGCTTTACAATACGGCGGAGTATCCTGTGCATAGCGATCTACATAATTCGATTTAGCATTTGTTCGTTGTAGAATACATAGACAGGGTGTTCCGTAACTAACTGAACACCCGGAAATGGGTGGGTGCTGGGGCCGAGCTTCTATAATTTGAAAACGTCTATGTCAAAACAGAAGAGCATGCAAATATACGCATTATAAATTTAATTTATTATGTTTAAACTTTATGCATTGCACACATGTGTAAGATTATAACAAAATTATAAAGAAGAGGAAGGTGTGGAGCTATCAATTCGACTTATTCTCGCGAACTGTCCGTTCGTTGTAAGCGTTTTCATTTAATCAAAAAACTGTTCGTTATAGGACATAGGATATCCACTTCATATCTTTCGATTGTTTACGTGGGTCGCAATTGCACGTGGAAAGAAAGTGCAATTCACGCGATATGTGTACATTTACACAACACGATTAATAATACATTTGACTTTCCTCATGAAATCCGCTGCATACTTCTCACAGAACAATGATAAAGAAACAAACAAGAGCAGTATACAAACAGTATACTTTGACCGTCTTTAAAAGTTTCTGGTATCTCGAGTTCTCCCTTAAAATGCCATGTTCGTTACGCTAAATGAAAGAAAAATTCAAATTTTTTCAGCGAGTACATCGGTAATAGGTGAGATGCAATGCACACGATATGCAGCGGCGCACCAAAATCGCATGAAAAATCTCCACGTTACAAGTGTCCGCCGTTATCCTGACGCCCCTGTTCTACCACTCCCTACAAATGTCTCGGAAATATTTGCCAACGAGACCGGTCGATTTACCCCTGAAAGGGCCCGAGATATCGCTGCCCCGGCGCTTCTGTACGGCAAGAACGATTACAGATCATTTTTTTCGGAACAATTCACGAAACCGGTGGAACGTTCGAGCAGCTTGTCGAAATGCAGCGACACGCACGTTGATTCGTACGACTGTTTTGGCGCAGTAAGTTTAAACGGCACGATGCAGAGCAACGTGCCGAAACCGTTCTGCTCTAAAGGCAAATCAATGCATTTGAATATGCCCGGTGGACAATGGGCCGGGGACGCAAAATATATTTCGGAGGATATGCAGAAGTCCCATTATCGAAGCGTTCGATTACCGCAACCGAAGTTGGATAAAAGCGGTTAGTAAAAGTATCGGCGGTGTTGGAAAGTGTGAGGATTTTCAGCGACCGTCTTCCTTTACAAGAGTGTCGAATATAAATGTGGGATTTCTGTTTGGGGGTGGGGGATGAACGATTCAAAAGAAGAAAGCATACTACCTTTTCTTTTTCAAATGAACCTTAATTGATTTATGCTTTTAAATGTTACATAATACGACAGACGATGAACGAATAATTGGCAATGTTAAATGCCACGAGCTTGCGAGTATTACGAAGTTAGTCAGTTTTCTTTTTTAGTAAAGCATGATTGTAAAATTAACGGAGGATATTGAGGATGTATGTATCATCCATATCGATCACGTAAGGTGTATGGATATTGTAATCTGTTACTCAGGTCTGACGAGTTACGTCGCAACGAACATTTTCCAAACGTTATACAAGCCAAACTATGCCTATGCTATGGGATATTCAACGAAAGTATCTCGGCCGTTAAATGGTGTACTGAATTCCGACGACAAAAAGCAAGATACGATATATTTAACCAAGAAACAAAGATTTCACAGAATAGTAAGGGATTATGGACGCACTGTTATTGTGTTTCATGTAGGAATTTCTTTGATATCTCTGGGTGCTTGTTATACAGCTGTAGCTAGGTCAGTTTATTTTATTATAATGCACATTCTTCTTATCTACAATTTCTTTTTTTGTATCTCGAGCTTTTGAGACATCGCAAATATTTGGGAACATTAGTTCGTCGTTCTCCTAGAAATGAACGTTGAATATTATATATCTGTTTGAGATGTAAATAGTAGGGGAGAATAGAATTTATGTTTTAATTTTGATTAAACAATTTTACGTATTCTCACAAGGCATATATTCGTTTCAGTGGGATAGATTTAAAGCCGGTCATTCAAACAATATTTAACGTAGAAAACGAGCAACTAGAGAGTGCCGTTAGTAACTCGTCAACTTTCTTAGTTGCGTACAGTATTCACAAATTAATGGCGCCAATTCGAATTTCTATAACCTTAGCCGTAACACCATTTATTGTAAAACGGTTACGAAAACTTGGAATTCTTAAACCACCGAACAAACCGACAACACCCAACACAAAGAAATAATGTTGAGTGGTCGATTATAACCGTTAATTGTTTTATACACGATGCACACATATGTATATTTTGTAATTTATAAGCCAATTTGATTAAATAAAAGTATACATGTAAATTATTCGTTCTTATATATGTATATATATACATACATATATATACTCCGGTTTATTATTGTTATAAAGAATATAATAGTTATAATAGTTACTTTACACAACGTCACGTATATTTCATATATATATATGTATATATACTATTTTGCGCATCTACCACTACGATGTAAATACGGCTGTACTTTTGTTACAATATTCCAGATAATATGTGTTTCTTTTTAATGATAGCCGTAAATACATGACATACACAAAAGCTCGACAGTTTCAATGGACGAATTGATCAGTTATATTGGAACAATAATTACGCGCGGTACGGAACTCCTTACCGAGTCATTTTGATTCGGCTCATAATTTACGAACCTTCAAAAATTTGATTTGATGACGTATAGGAAACATACGAAAATGCCATCTGTTAGGCAAATATGTATATGTACATAACGTTTTTAAAAATATATTATAGTACATAGTAAAATTAACGTATATAAGTATATATACAATTCAATTAACCTAAGGGGGGTACTACGCGTCTTACATTTTACATCTTTCAAAGATATGCTTGCCTGGATTGTGATGTACAAACGGCAAGAGGGGAGCGAAATGGAGTTTGCGAAAATCCATTAGGAGAAGAAATATATCAAGAACGTTTCTTAACATGATTCCTAAAGATTAGAGTACAAAAGGTTTTTAAATGTTCTTAAAGTCTTAGTTGATTACAGTAAAAAATATTTCTAAAGCTGTTTTGTAAAAATATAAACACCGTTCGCGAGATTGGTAAGCGTAATTGTTCATGATCTATCAATCAAACCCAATGTGGAAGGTTTGAAAGTACAATGAGACACAATAGTATTCATTACTTCTTTTTTTTGTGCACGGTACAATAAGTACACTCATAAACGTGGAACACATTGCCTGCAGTTTGAGCATTTACAACTTATACAATATGCCGTCAGTTACGAATTCTGTTAATGCGAAGGGGAAGAATTTATTACTTAAAATAAGATGCACACATTGCCTAATAATACTTGACAAACTAATCCACGATTAGTTGTGCTACTTTTATACAGTCCTTACGCAATATCTGCAAAAATATAATGGAAACAAAAATTCACAAATGGATTGTCAAACAAACATACAAAACATTTGGATAAAAAAATATTTTGGCACAGTACATTTGTATAATCCTCATTGCTCCTTGTAATGCACTGGTAGGATTCAAAGAATAATAGAAAATGCTTACTCGCGATATTCAGATCTCTTTCCGACGAATCGAATGCAGTAGACTTTTTTACTTTTCCTTTCTTTCATAGCTAGATGCCGTTTCGGACGCCATAAATTACACGGCGTGTCAATTTAGTTAGTGTTTAATTGAGCGTAATATTTAATGACGAGAGATTTATCAATTCAGAAAGGCAAAACTTTTATCCACTTCTGTTCTACAGAATTGCGGCTCCTCAAACGTACGCTTCGGTGCGATGTCCTTGTATATGATTGAAAAATTGCCGCCAACTAGTCAGCGTTTTACTTGACCATACCCAAAAGCTACTTGTTATACCAACTATCATAGCCATCAAGTATTTGATCATAAAAACCTCAAATTCTGGACGCTTTCCAACGTCACGAGTCCGCTCGCCAACGGGACACGGCATCGAATATAAAGATTGGGGACCGGGCCTTGAACACATCTCCATATTCCAAGTCAGCATCCACTGATCGAAGTACGCTTGCTCGTAAAATAAGCAGGCAATGACAATCAATGCAGGAACTATGTATAGTACAGAAAATATGCCAATGCGTATCATTAGTTTCTCTAGTTTATCAGTCTTTGTACCGTCGTGTTTCATAACCGTGCGTATGCGAAATAGGGAAACAAAGCCAGCTAATAGGAAGGCGGTACCGAGGACAAGATAAACGCACAATGGCGCTAAGACAAATCCACGTAGAGCCTCGACATTCCAAAGGCCAACGTAACAGACACCGGATAGTATATCACCTAGAAAGATACGATACATAATTAGATGCAGGCATAAACAATTACACCGTATAAATCGGACCGTCATTTCGAATGATATACCTTCCACTTTTCCCATTGCCAGAATAGTAACAGTTTTTATCGCAGGGGCGGCCCAAGCGGCTAAATGAAAGTACTGCGAATTAGCTTCTATCGCCTCGTGGCCCCACTTTAATCCAGCGGCTAGGAACCATGTGAGTGTTAGGATGACCCACCATATGCTGGAGGCCATTCCGAAAAAGTATAGCACCATGAACAGTACCGTGCACAATTCGTGCTTGGTACCTTGCGTTATCGTGGACGCCATTTGTATTCTCATTTCTAAAGGTGGCGGAAACGGTTCCCTGCACGAAATAGAGTTGCCGGCTGCCCATCCGATTACGTACACCAATGCCACCATTAGGTAACACACCGACAGAAATATAATTGGCCTCTCCGGATACCTAAATATAGAACATACAAATTACAGCACGAACACATAAACTATTACAAGGCGTTGAAGTTACGCAAACTTTCGATCGTAACAATAGTCCTACGCATGAGAGTCCGTAGTCAACGCCTCCATATCCACCCACCGGTGCAGTGAACAATTCTTTACCTGAATCTATCCGTGTCAATGAGAAACGTCAAGAAGGTGAAGAAACAAGATGCCGCGCAGAAGGAGGCCCAGGTGCCGACCCATACCCTCGAAAACCGTCGCTCCCTTTCCGTGAAGAACATTCCGTCGCAAGGTGCACCGCAATTATCTTCGACCTTGTCGCCGACCTTTAACGAGTAACCGAGATCGTGCGGGACCTTGAACTGTACCGGGCAAACGAAACCAAAGTCTCGTGCGCCCAGCATGAAACCGCTACCGTAGGGTTTCGGCCCACCGGTCCAGGACGGTTGAAATTCAGCCACAGGCATACGCGGTGGCGGATAGACCGGCGGTGACGGTTCAGGCGGTGTTGTCTCGTTGTGGCCCACGCAGAGCTCAGGCCCGCCGTTTTCTGGCAGCTTCGAGCAATCGAGATTATCCGGCCATGTGAAGCCGAAACTGTTCATCAAACGTTCGCATCCGGCGCGTGCACTCTCGCACAACGATCTGCACGGGGGTATCGCCCTGTCGATGATGGTGCACACAGGCGCGTACACCGTGCACAAGAAGAAACGGAGGTCGGGGCTGCATTTCATTTTAACCAAGGGCGCGAACTGATGCACCTCCTGGCCAGCGTCCTCCTGTTTCTGATGGTTCATTAGGTTTGGCATGATTGTCTCGTTGTATGGGATATTCATGCATAGGTTGATCGTGATCGGCTCGCATCTACCGTGATGCGCCAACGGATCCTTCGCGTGTAGAGCATTGACACCGTGGAGTACGGCCACCGAAAGAACATAGATCGTCGCGTAACACGGAATCATTGCTGCGTATCGTTGGCCGCAAACGCCAGTTCCGAGATTAATTTGTCACGCGAGGCAGCCTTCGAATGCACGCGAACACACCACGCCTTGGAACATCACCAACGACGGATCGTGCGAGACATAATAATCCTGTTTGGATGGAGCAGGGAATCAAGCGTACCTAGCGACGATGATGGACGCGACCGCGACCAGAGTACTGTAAACAGAACACGGCGAATGCCGTTCCGATAGAATGGAAACCCCTTTGGAATTCGTGTCCACTGGTGCCGCCATCTGCGAAACGATGCGTAGAAACACTGCGCATCTTTCTTGAGCTTTCCTGAGGCGCGGCGGCAAGATTTATATTTAAATGTAACGTTTAACCCTTGTGTGGGCAACCAAAATGCTGTAGAAGTTTGAAGCTTACTTACCTCAAATATTTTGCATCAATCTTTTTCCACAAAACGTGAATGGACGTAAAAGTGTCCAAAGAATGGAGATCCGTGGTGGTTTTGCGATATCTTGTCAAGAACATACAAAAATTATAAAGGAAATATAGAAATGGGTACCCGGTTGCCTACACAAGGGTTAACTGAGTACTTTCGATTGAGTACTTTAAGAAATACATGTATATACGTATATATATATACGTTAGTTTCGATTTCTGTTTTATAATGCATACAGTGTAATATAAAATGTATATTCTTTGAAGAATATTCCTGTTTTTTTTATTTGAGG
Source organism: Nomada ferruginata (assembly GCA_963583965.1). Lineage (NCBI taxonomy): Eukaryota > Metazoa > Arthropoda > Insecta > Hymenoptera > Apidae > Nomada > Nomada ferruginata. The sequence continues at coordinate 7,788,616 of OY757218.1, forward strand.
TTCCCATATTTTTTTATTGAGCATTTGAAGCTTTGCAAACTAATTTTTTAATAAATAAATATGGATGAAAGTGCTAAAGCTATATGAATAATTGACGTAAACGGAGGATTATATTTTTTTCAGAACTTATTATAAACATATTAATGGTTGCATTAGAAATGTAAGAATCAAATAAATGAAAAATTGTATCATACAGATACCAAATAAATCATTCATGTACGAAATATCGAACTGCAATGGGTTACAAATGATAGGGCACAGCAGCTTTGATCGGTTCATTTTGATTTTATTTCTTTCCCGACACATAATGCACAAATACGTTCGATTTTGTTAGTTGTAATGTTTATTCATCGCAGATGATCAGCGTGATCGTAAGTACTATGGTTTTTCATTCTTATATCTTCTGTTTTACATATAGTACATACGTGCTCGTGGAATTCGTGCACCTCTAGACGGGGGTCGCACCTTCGGGCGGTCATCCTCACTGTGTATTACAATGATAGTCTTTCGTGTTATACGAGTCGCCCGAAATGCGATTCACAAACGGCCTCGTTATCGTAAACAAATAAATAATTTATCTCCTCGGAATACTCTCAACTTGAATCGTCACATTTGACGTAGGAGGTCAGCCTTACGATCTTACGATTAGTAACACTTAAGATTCAATACGGAAGATTGAAATGATGTCGAGCGAGCCACACTTTCGTCTTTCTGTCCCTCTCTATAATTTCTACAATATCAACGACCGTCTTGTCCGCCATAAAACGAAGGAAGCCTGTTATTAAAGGAAAACACACGTCGACCGAACGATCGGACAAACTTGTTATTTTCCCCTATCGAGCCTGTCGATCGTTATATTTTTTTCCCAATCGAAATCAGTAGTATACCCCTTTTCTAGTATAGAATCGCGCAAAGGAGAAAAACGACCACTTCCGTTATTACTTATTCTCTGTCGATAAGGAAACAAACTACAAATTATTTGTACAAATATGCACGTGTATATCATAATATATATCTATATCGACACCACATTGTGCCGCATATACAGTAACGTAATAACGAGGAAGACGATTGATAAATGGGTTGCTCGAACATTTATTGCATTGGGCAGACAAGGTATGTAGTCGTTTACAATACGGAACAGGTTCACGCAACATTGTCGCATATATGCGTATACATTTAACGCTACCCCTTTTTCGAATTTTATTACCGGAGATTAATTCTTAAATGGATCGTATACCCTCGTTGGACCTATTATTTCTCTTATCATTTTTTTTCTGAAGATGTCTCTCTTGTCCTTTCTTTCGAAGAAGAACCAGCTATTCGAGCGAGCTGATCTGAAGAACCTTATGATCTTAGAACGTTATGATTGGCACGAAACAATTAGGTGTGCTGCAAACCGATTAATTCATAGGTGCACACTCTTATTTAGTAATGGGACGTTGCAAGTCCGCGAGGAACATTCGTTTTAAACCGTGGCGCGACCTGCACGCGTTTTGTCGCAAAACCGTCCCAAGTAGATAATATTACTGATATTGCCGCCCTCGAGACTTCTTTCAGACATTCGCGAATTTCATATCTTCCTTGCACAACGATTTGAATTATGCGCGACGTGTAACGTCGGTAAGTATACATAGATATCCGTGGAAACGATTGTTTATTAAAATAAACGTTTTTCTCTGACATGCGTTTGAAAGCAAGTTGTAACGTGTGCAACAAGGAAGACGAAAAGTGGCTCATGGTTTAACCCGACAAAAGTCGATTAGTATCCTCTGCTCGTACACGATCATGCTCAGGTGTGCACGTAAATCTCATTATGCACACGTAGGATTAGAAATGCTGTGTACGTGCAGAGGCTCGCTCGTAAATACGCGCGCCTGTACATAATTGCGTGCAAAATTCGTCGCGCAATGTCAGAAGAGAGTTGCCTCTTTATATTTCTTTCTTTTTCTGTTTCTCCGGCGGTCCCTTTGGAGGTCGGGTTGTAACGCGCACGCCTCGAATCACGCGCTGTTCGAACGATCCCTGCGTGCCTGTTTTTTTTTATCAAGTTGCTATCTATCAAAAAATTAGAGATAAAACACGTCGCCCGGGTGACGCGAACGGTCGGTTAGATGGTTCCTATCTTTGATCTTCGCGCGACTAAATATGTATGTAATGTAGATCGAAAGTGAACACCTCCAAAGAGTTAAGCCTGGCGCGTTCGATTTTGAAAACGGGAAAAGAAAAGGTAATAACTGATGCAATCGTATCCGTAATAAAAAGGCGTGTATGATTTATACACCTTCCTTGATTAGCACCGAACTTAACCACTAGTCAGTTTACGTACGCGTTCGTATCTGTATAACAGCGTCCACGCACGCTCTACTCTATATTGTAATCGTATGTTTAAAATCTCGAGTGAAACGCAATTCATTCTTCTGCCGTTGCGCCGTACGACACGCAACAATTGAATAGATTGATTAAAATACTTTCGAGACATTCGAAAAAATGGACAGACTTTCTTGGAATATTCAGCAAGATTAATTATATATAATGCTCTCGCGTAAATTGCCGCAAACGCGCATTATATTATATTTAATTCGTACCTCGCGTACGCGTAGATATATATTATTTTTTGTTTTTATCTATTTATCGATCTATCTACCGTTCTTCTAGGGACACTTGTTCCGTGTCCAACTAACTCGTTCGCGTGCGCGTCAGGTGGGTGCATATCGTTTCGCGTATCTTTTCTATAGAATTGAAAACGAACCGCACGCGGGAGCAACGTGTTCGCAAAATCTTCGACAATCGATTTATAATTAATCGTTTGACGGCTATTTGAACGATTGGCCAGGAATTCAATTTACAGCTAGACAATACGATTAAACTTCAAACCAGTATTAGGCTTAAGCAATTATGCACGATTCGGCATAGTTTCATAGTATAGGCGATATATTTGAAACGGATGATAAATAAAATAGTTTGTTAAATGTATCTCTTAATCGTTTTAGGTCGAATTTTAATTGGATAATAATTTTCATCGGTCACGATCGCAACTTTGCATTTATGGATGCGAAATAGACGGGTAACTAATGCCATCTTAACTTCATGCCTTCGACGACTTGTTTCTAATAATCTTCTTTCTCTAGTTAAGTCTAGTTTAAAGGTTCTCGGGCATATTGTAAGGATACTTAAATTTACGGACATTGTAGGCCGTGTTAAATTCCTTTAGTATAATTATAAGGAACTTGTTACACGGTCTTCTTAAGAACATAAAGAACCTTTACCACGTTAAGAAGATTACACGCATCACTCTGAAAGCGATGCTCCTATCTCGGAGCTGTTATCATATCGCATGGGCAATAAAATTTTATGGTGGCAGTAGTTACTAAACCGCCCCCTTATATTGCACGTACTACAGATTAATTTAAGTCTGTTATTTTCGGCGATTTCCATCCGGCAAATTCGAATCTTTTACGATTGATTTCCGCGTTTCTAGCTTCCGAATGTTGACTGAAAAATAATTTCCATATCATCTGTAGTCCCCTAAAAGCGAACGATGATTCGTACTCGGGAATCGGACAATTTAAGCATGACAAACTTGCGCTGAAATACCTCAAGCTTTTACGCATATAGAATTTGATACTAAAGTAATCTATTAAGTCAAAATGTGTGTATCACCTTTTTTCAATGTGATCCAGAAACGGCGGCTTCGCGAACGCCATCCACGTGACGTAGTCGTATCAATACCCGTATACCGATATAATTTCTATGGATTTCACGTGTGACGGTCACGCGAGCGGGCATTGAATGACGGTTCCACGGAGAAGGTGAACCCTCAGGTACGCGAATCACGATACAACACGGAACACCTGCGCGCATCGAACGTAACAAAATGAGAGTAACAAACGAAATCGAAGGAGATTAGTAGTACGATTGCACTTTTGAGCAAACGATTCCTCTCATCGCGTATCTTAGTGAACATTCCGCATATTATTCTTCTTCCCTACCATTTTCCCCTCTTACCCCTTCGTTTTTCTTATACGCAACGAGATATCGTACGCCTGGGAAGATATATATTTGGCACTGGATTCCCCTCGGCAGAACCTATCACGCACGAATCGCAATTCGTTTTTCGCGTCGATTAATCACGATCGCTTCGAGCATAGATCAGTGATGTCGATCCTTGTATTATCAACGGTGATTTTAACACTACGGCCCGTTTAAAATTGTCGGCGCACAAAAAGAAAATGAAGAAAGGGACAAGAGGCTAATTAATTTATCGCCTCGTTCAACTTTCACTGGTCGAGCGGTAAACGTTGACGGTCACCGACAATGCTATTAACGTTAATCTAACACCTTGTAAGTGATTCACTTTTCGTTGGCAAATGTATTTGTAAAAGAAGGTAACGAGCAACCCTCGTAAACTGAAAGCAATGGAAGACATGGAAACACCATTACAAAAAAGTGAATAAAGTACACTCGTTGAGTAAAGGGAGGAGAAAGTATTATTTCGTTTATCAAGTATAAATCCACATATATTAACACGTTGACTGTCACGGTGGTCATCGGTGACCGGGTTGGTTCAAATATTCATAATCGTAAAAGTTGAATGAACATTGACAGAAATCAATGTTGAACATCATCGCTAATTAGAGAATACTTTGAAATAAAACGCGCACCAATTGAACAATCTTATTAGAAGACTAAAAACGAAAGGCCAATTTTGATCAAATCTTCTATCTACCAGTACATTCGTGGCGTCCCACAGTTGGGGAAAACGCCAATTTAGCCGTGCAAAATTCTTTCTTTATGAAATACTTTTGATTTCCGCCCGTCCCCGCGCTAATTTTTATACACACATTAAGAATGGGATGTATACTTCTGTAATGTACCAACCCATTTAATCTTAAGCTGTACAACAAATATTATTGCATCTTGCCAAACCTTCCTCATCCTTGCCCTTACCCTGTGAGTCACCCCGTTTAGTCACCCGTCCAATGTTTCCAACTCCTGACCTATGTCCCTAACTATTTTCCATTCCTACTTTCGACCTCTCCTATCACCCCTACTCCTATATTTCAGATCCCTTATAAACCCTTGACCATTCCTCCTCAGTAGCATTATTATTTCAAAATCCGAGTTACAAGTCCATCATCGTCGTTTAAGTATTTTATAAAAATAAAATAAAAGCCAGTCTTCGAACAAGATTGTTCCGACTTATTTTCACGTGTAACCCATCCATTACACTTCACGCTTTATAAAACTTGGCTGCAGCCAACTGCAGCTGCTTAGGACGCGTCCTGAGCAAAACATGTGATTCCGGCGTGGCAGTCAACGTGTCAAGAAACTAACAAACCCTTCTCTCTCAACGTTTTACCCGAAATACTTCTATAAAGTACGCGTGTACCCATCGGTCAGGATGAAAGTATTCTAAAAAAATATCCATCCGAGTCTATTGTTTCTCGATTGGCATTATTGACCTAGGCTCGAGCAAAAAACGACAGCCGCCGCTTAAACAGCCGACACATCGGCGGCACAAAATACAATACAACACCATTTCTCTATACCGGCTATACTTTCGCGACTTCTCTTTCGTTCGCGCATTCGCCGCGATCAGGATCGACGGGGCCCGTCGAGATCAAAGGAACGATATCGACTGACGATCGAGACGTTTCAACGGGAAGGGCAACGTTACTTTTGCAACGTTCCGTTTCCGGGCTGCACACAGCCGTGGACGTGACTTCCAGGCCCGTGTCGTTCAACTTCGAATCGCGCGCACGAAATGGTACGGGGGTACGATTTCTTTTTTTCCTTCCATTTTTGTATCGTGCACCAACGCGCGGCCGTTTAGGATACGAAAAAAATATAGATGGCCGCGCGTGCATTATGACTAGACAGCTTTGTAGTCCTGGTTTCGGCATTCGAAGACCATCACCATCGTCCTGCCGACGTTTGTCGCCCCGCGCAGTGCGTGGCCAAATTGAAATCGATCGATCCAATCGATAATTCTCCTTTCATTTTTATTTAAGAATCGTGAACGCTCCGATGTTTGCCAGAATACGAGGGTTTCTCGCTGACGAACAACGCCTCCAATCTTATTGTTAGCAGGTTTCAACGATAATGCGCAATAGTGTGCACGGATTACACTGCGCATGTCGGAAATTAAAATTAATCCAATAATCGTATCTCCCAAATGCTTCTGGACATTTCGTTACTGCCTGATTTCCATTTTTAAAAAGTTCTTTATTTACGCCCGACTGTTGGCGGAAGACTTCGAGGGGTGCCGCGAGATTTGCCCACCCCCCCATTATTTCGTTATCTTCATTTGGTAAAAAGGGATTTCGATTAGAAAATGCTTCCTGCGAATTGAGAAAATATAATCGTCAATCCGATGACACGCGTTTCGATCTAAGGACTACGGGAGACTGCAGCCAATTAAAACCCTCGTAGAAGCTAACAAGCACCCACGTTCCAGCATCGATCGATTTACAAGATTCATCTAACATACCATTGAGCATAGAACGCCGCCGTAAACACGTGACCAACCTAATCCTAATTTGATCTTAATGGTGTCCCTAAATTCGAGTGTCTTATACGCTTAATTAAAGGTATAGGGCTGCCGATAGCCGTCTAAAAGACACGGGGAGTTCGAACGTCGGCAGGAAACGAATCACACGCACCCGATCGACGTTCTTCGAGCCGTGTCACGAGGAGGGCATCGTACGACGATGATATGGCACAAGATTTCCCTTTGTCCGTCCCCTTATCCAATCCTTAGCTGTTCATCACGGTGGATCGTCTGGAGTAGCCCCGTCTCGTCACCGTTTCACCCTGAGCCTCGCACTCCCTTTTCACCCGATCGATTATGTCCGCCACCAGTTTCTCTTCCTTCTCCCTTTGCTGCTCCCAGTCAGGCCCTTTCCCAATCTGTCGGGGCACGTATCACAATTTTCACCCTCACTCTCCCGACCGTGGACGATCTAATTGATCAAGCGGCCCAAGGAACGAGAAGCAAGCAAATATGGGAAGCCTAGGGAGACAACGAAAAGCCCTTCGTCCAACGTTCTCGCATACCTGGCCCTTTGATTGAATTCTGAAGCACTAGTGGCGATAAATGCTGGGGTGAGCGGCGTATTCTTTTTCGCTCGGGGCGCGATCGAGATACGTTCGACGAAGGCGAGAAGGATAGGTTTCGTGAAGGGGGGTTGTTATATTAGGGTTTGGTTAACCCTGCTACGGTTTTCGATCCGACTGTACATTCGAGGTCTTCGGACCCTTTGGTCCAACTAAAGGTGTGGAAATATATTTTTTTTATCTTTTACTTGTCGACCATTTCGTCGTCCGTACTGTTGCAATTACACTATAAGACACGTGATCATAGACTTCAGATGTGAAATCAGATTGTAAACCAACATTCTAATATTATTTATCTGTACTTTAGATTTTATCAGCAGTCACGGTTGCAAGATATTTCACTGTGATCACCGGTTTCTACCGTTTAGGAATTCGTTACCTGTCCTTCTGGCAACAATACAAGTTTTTGACGAAAGAACGCGTCGTTTCAGAAGGGACCCAAAAGGACGTAGCAGGGTTGAGCTACCCTGCAAGTTTCTTTTTATTCTCTTTTTACATCAACAATTGTTCTTTACCGTCTAAGACGAAGGGCAATAACCAATCGAGGCGGTGTACAGAGGAAGAAAGAATTTTCACATGCGTGTCGAAAATTGCGAGCTGATGCGGCAAGCAGGTTATATGTGCACATGCATGTAAGTACATATGTGTGCAGGTACGATGAAGAGCGTGGCGAGCTGATGAGAAGCGATCGGGCAGATACACATGGTGTTCAAGACTTACGTCAGAGGTTTTTCGGGCCTTCTTGTTGGCCGGCTCCTCTCTGTTCTCGTCGTTCTCGTTATCGGAATGACGCGAGCTCAGGTGACCGATGTAACCCTTACGGGACTTGAAGTAAGCGTTACAGCTGTGGCACTTGAACAGCGGCGCCGGCTGGGTGACCTGGGTGGAGACGTGGAGTTTGTACTTGTGCCTGTACCAACGGGTTCGAGACGGTAGCACCTCGCCGCACCACTTGCAGACTACGGAACCGTCGTTTTGAATGAGGTATTCCAGCAGCTTGTAAAACAACGTTTATTTGGTTTTTTTCTCTCCCTCTCTCTCTCTCTCTCTCTCACGCCTTTTTAATCATCCTCACTCGCTCCGACGTGTTACGCTCGAGTCGCGTGCGCGGGTTCAATCGTATCCTTCCTATTTCTTTTTTTTTTGCCTCGATGCTCATTTATTCTCGTCGCTATTGTTCCCTTTGCCGTTTTTTTTCTTTCTTATGGAGGTCGTTATCGATTCGCAATCGATGATCCGAGAATGAAAAGAAATCTATCCGATTGAATAATATTCAGCTGCGGGTCGAAGATACATAACGCATTGTATATCCTTGATTCCCTGACGGTTCTTTTCACGGCACAATCGAGGGGTTCTTTTCTGTTTCTGTGGCGCGGTGTTGCGGACGGACAACGCACCGACAGAAAAGGTGCCACCCGAGATAAACGGTGTGGAAATGAATTCCAGTTTACCGCGCGCAATTGTACACGGAGAAAGTGTGGTTCAACGAACCCCGGCGTGAAAAGTAAGCGACGCGCTACCGTGCAAGAGATACGAAGGGTAAACCAGATAAGAGATGCGCACGGCGAAGGATTACTGTAATCGGATGAACGTTTCTGGGCGCTTTCCATTCGTTTCTCACGGGGCAGCGTTTAAGAAAATTTTACCAACACAGATTTAGTTTCTCTTTGCTTTTTCTGGTATCAGAGGGCTGTGTATTTTTTTCGTTTCTTTTTCTTTGCTCGCCCAATCCGGAGGCAATCGAGTTTTAATTGTAATAACGGATTGTACATTTGGTGTGTCGCACTTACAGGAAATGGCAAACTAGAACAATTTGCAAACAGGAGCGTGGGAAATATTAAAATATCTCTGTATACAAGAGAAACGCGTTTGTTCGTCGTGGGAAACTTTCGTTGACGCTGTTTGAACAAGTATTACAGACGATTTATTCTTGCGCGAAGCGTGCAACGCGTCCGTGATTCTTCTTATTTCTTTTTTATTTTATTTTAATACCGTGGCGCATAATTTGTCGTCGCAAATCCAATAATTTATAATTCGCTAATTACGATCTAATGATCCGATTAAATATCTCGACTAGATAATTAACTGGAATACAGATTCCTTTTCTAACATCAATTTTCACACTAATCTCAACTACTGTGCGTTCTATTTAAGTCACGCGCGTTTTAATCGACAACGATTAATTTTATTGATAATAAATACTACGTCTAGAGATAGCACCGTATGATGCTTTTATTAATTTTCTCTAAATTTTCCTAATAACTAATTCATTTTTAAATCGATATTATGCTCGCGTAAACATCGTTCATGTATAATGAAATTGGCTAGAAAAATCGAGTTCAATTAAATTACTTATTTTTTAAATAAGTTTCTACAATCTCGTATAACTGTACAATGTAATTTAATATTTCAATGAAACATTCTATTACCCGATCGTCACTTTGCCGTTAAAATTTCAATTAAGGAAACCACTCATTGGTTCACGTATTCAATAATTACTCGCTAGAGTATTATGCAAAATTCGTCTATCATTAACCCCTTCGCACCGGCGGACGAGATATCTCGCCGCGTGATTTCGTTCATGATATGCTATGGACGAGATATCTCGCAACGCAATGTCTTTCATGCGATGCTATGTACGAAATATCTCGCGACACAAAATCGTTCATGCGACGCTGTGTACGGAATATCTCGCGAAGCAACACCGTTCGCGTGCTGCTTTGGACGAGATACCTCGCGCTCGCCTACCCGTTTTTCAATGTTTACAACTGAATGCCACATTCATAGTGACCTACGAATTCATTTTGATCCAAATCATTGGACGAGATATCTCGCGTTGTAATAGAAAGCCTTGCGAGATATTCCGTACACAGCGTCGCATGAACGATTTTGTGTCGCGATATTTCGTACATATCGTATGAAAGACATTGCGTTGCGAGATATCTCGTCCATAGCATATCATGAACGAAATCACGCGGCGAGATATCTCGTCCGCCGGTGCGAAGGGGTTAATGTTCATCCGTACCTATAATAAAACGCAATAAACTGTTCGATCAACAATTGCGTGTCAAACAACTGGAAGCTTGTGGTCCTGTAATTTGTGGCACAAGGGAAACGATAATTCAATGCGGCAAGACGAAAAGAATTAAAGCGTGCAGCGACATCATTTTTCAAATGCAAATTCGAGTACTCCTTTACGCGTGTCGCTGTTCTATCTATTTCTTCCCTATTTAGTTTCGGAGCAATCTAGTGTTAAAAGCAACCAAATTTTTAATCGCCCTGCAAATTTATTTAATAAATATACGGAAAAGCTGTTTAAATAATCCATCGGATACTTTCTTCTCCTTTTCTGAAAATAGCTCCCTATTTGTAATTCTCAAAATGTACCTTGTAATGTACCGTTTTCCAACATAAAACAATTTTTAACGCACAAGGTGTATACCTGCAAAGGTACGATGCCCATCATAATATCATTTAAGACGAAAATAACATACCTATTTAACAATTCTTGATATCTAAAAACACATGCACATATGGAGGGTTCAGAGGCCAATCAGTGTCCATTAGCATTCAAACCGAGATAAATAAGGTTTTCACAGATTATTTGGAAAAAGATGACGATGTTAGTACCGTCATCTATTGCTTGCGTATGAAAATAGTGACTTAATTGATTCGTCAATTGAAAGTTTCAACAAGAAAGTGGTTTTTGAACTACGAAACTCATGTTCAGGGAAGGTTAGACTTACACTGATTGGCTTTCGAGCCATCCATATATTATTACACTTACAGTTCTCCACCCGAAACCTATTATCGAAATAACCTACAACTCCACGAGCCACACACACCTTTCATTGCTCCAAACTGTCGTCGACCAACAGTATCGAAGTATGTATGCATGTATCCATTCTCCAAATTCTCGACGCATCTCCGTTCAACGAACCAGCGCCCCAAGAATTCGGTACACAACCAATTCCAATTACCCTCACAGAATTATCTCCTCCCCCATCCTACCACCATTCACAGAACCCCTATATGCCTCTCCCTATCAGGTGCCCCATCGATAACATCTCCAGCATCGTAACAAACAAACGAAGCAAACGTCCCTTCTGGCAATCCGCCCCCCAAGAAACAAGCTCTCAAATGCAAGGTCACCGCGAACCGAATGGAAAGCACCCTATCAAATCCGCGGCGGGACAACAAGCTTTGCCAGCGGCCTCCTGATGATCTGTCCGTTTCTGTTGGTGCCGTTTCCGCGAGGACGCCTCCTCGTGCACGTCCTCTGAACGAAGCCAGGTGGCACAGCTGGTGCACTGCCTGCCGGAGCAGTATCAAAAGCAGCAGACCAACCAACCTGTTTCCTGACTTCGGGCTCGGCCTCCCCGGACTCCGATTTAGGCAGCAACAGATCGCCACGATCCTCCTCCCGGTCGGTGAGAAAGTGCATACCGCTGACCACACGCTCGGACTTGATGTACGCGCTGCTCCCGTCCCCCTCGTTGAACGCGTCCTCGCCGCTCCTCGTCGCCGTCGTCGACGGGGTTGACGCTGCCGGGGGCGGCGGCGGCGACGACGAGGACGACGACGTGCAGATTTCGAACGTGATGTCGCTCGGCAGGCTCGGCAGCTGGTCTGGTTAGACATGGAAAGAGAATAGGTACAGGAGTGTTAGTATTGTTAATGCTCGAAGATTAGTGGGCGGCGTTATCTGGGGAACGAAAGACGTGATACGTTAGTGGTTTGGATCTTTCAGTGAGGACTATTTTCTTGAGGTTTTTTTCTTTTGGTTTGTTATATATTACGTCGGAGTTTCGGATTGCTTCGGGGTGTACAATCGTGGGACCACGTGGGCATATTAAGGGTGGAATATCTGAGATCCTCTGGTGTGTCGCGAGGATCTTTTTGAGCGCGAGACTTGGAGATATTGGACGGTTTGGATCGCTTTCAGGTGTGTAATCGTGAATTCGTGTGGGCGTATAGATGGAGATAGGAATGCCTGAGGATTCCATTTGAGGATAATGATTCCCAATCGCATTGGGAAAAGGGATATCGAGCGAAATACATCAATGTTTCATTTGCTTCGAACGAAGATTTCCTCGCACGGGAGTTTCATTCTGTAGGAAACTTAATTAAGCGCAGGTTTCGTTTAAGAAATGTATGTATCGTTTACGCGCGACGGAAATCGTTAAAAGAAAAGGGCTCTTAGCTAAAAGAGAACGGCTCGGAGGAGATATGTATACATATATGCATATATACATATGTACATTTCTCTGACTTGCTTTAATGAAGGTGTTGCGCTAATCGATACAAGGAATAAACGATCGGATAGACTATTGCAATTGTATATCACAAAGAGTTACAAAGAAACTACAATTAGATAAAAACAAATAAAAATAATAATAGTTATTAAATTGTTATCGTCCTTATCGCCACCAGGCACCAATAATAATAGGTACATACGTACGTACATTAGAACAAATTATACAGCCGACGACCGACGATAATGTGCGAACGTGCAGCTTTTGCTTTTCTTTATTGTTACTTGTTATATGTGTATAACTTTTTTTTTGTTTCTTTAATGGTGCTTCTCCACCCTTCAACTGGTGCGAACGTACAATACAATATAATATAGTATTTATATATATATATATAAAATATTTTTTTCTGTGTTCGCAACCTCTATTATTCACCTAATAGTTCTCGCAACCTCTTTTCATCTATTGCAATATACCTACGATTACTTATTAAACGCCCCGTAATTTTATTAGTGTCCTGCAAGAATGTGTGCTCGCATCGTTACGACACGACAAAATCGTGTGCCACTTCTCTCTTCCAATCGAAACGGCGCGCCATACGAATGCTTCCACGAAATCGCAATGGACGAATTGTGCAAATAAAAGTGCCGGTACTCGTGCGTGTGTATCCCTATAAATAGTTCAGTGTTCCGTGAATTTGCTAAAATTCACTTGCATTATTCTCGCCTATGAAGTGTTAATAAAAAAATAGTGTAAGTAAGAGTAATGATGCAGGTGGACACGTTATCATTATTATCATATTCTCTCTTTTGTTTTCACTCGTCACGTGTGCTGCGTGCGTTTATTTTTATTTGAGACACCCGTTCGCGTTCTCCGCTCCTATCGATGGATATTTATAAGCGTGTACAACGACCGCGAATTTCCAATTATCCGCGGCAAATGAAAGCGCCGGGCCGATGTTCTGGCGACAGACGAGCGGGAAGAAATTCAATTCGCCGCTAACGCACGAATAAAATCGATCGATTTCACTGTCGTAAATATAAATAAATCTATTCGCCAGAACACGACAATATACATAAATATATATATATATATCATCTATATATCTTGCGTTTCATCTAAACGAATAAATGTGAAAACGTTATTAGAGGGCGTCGCATTAGTGCCGCAAAGTTATAATATAGTATTTAACGCTCGAATAAAATATTTGCATTGCGAAAAATACAATAAACCGTGCTCGCATTTGTCCGGTCAACCCGCGTCTCATCCTTGACGCGTTGCGGTGTGGTTTCCTTTAAAGCCTAACGCACCTTACCGCGCTAATTACCCGACGATACAGTTAAAATTAAAAAGATAAACGTCATTTGACGATGACAATAGTAATAGTGTAATAATAATAATAATAATACAATATAATATAATATAATATAATAATAGAACTATTACAATAGTGATATAAACCTAAAACGTAAGAAGTAAGGTAGTCACGATGCATGGAAAGTGAAGAAAAAAATAGAGTAACACGACCGTTTTCGATTGCTTTTGCATACGTCATAAAATTAGAAAGCTTTTCTTCGTTTTTTTTATATATAGGCTCGTCAATATCACGCCGACGTCGTAGCCTTGCATCATTCAAACGACATGATCTTGCCTTTTCGTATAGAAATAATTTCTCTCTCTCTAAAACAAATATTCATTGAAATTGCATGCGATGCCCATCTTTATAAACGTATATATATATATCTTTTTTTTATTTATTTATTTATCTATATACGTGTATATCGATCACATATAAATCGATCACCCAATACGCATCGAGAACCCTAAGGCATACAATTTTACAATTTGTTTATCGCTGATTCTCGAATTAAACGAAACGTGATCGATGTCCTTAATGTACCCTTCTCGTACGCAATAATATCAAAGTAAAAGTTACGGTTTTTTTTTTTATGTTTTCATTTCTCTAACAACGATCAATTGGACGCAAGAAATAGGATTGTACGGGAATACGATTTCTGCGCTTCGGTCGACGAAAGCTGATAGATGACAATTTCCATTACATGCACGCAATTACCGTTTCCATTTTTCTCCCCCATTTTACGCCTTCTATTCGTCTTAAATACCCAGAATACAAGTACGAGCTTGGTCTGCAAGAGAGAAGCCCGGCGAATTCTTTCGAATCACGATATAGATATCATACGCGAGTGCACATTCCCTCTCTCACGTAATATATCTCTCTTTATATATATACTCTTTTTAAATAGCTCTCTGACAACCATTATCATCATCATCTGCTCTAACATACATAGCACTCGTCTTACATCCACGCACATTATCACTCACGCGTACAACACCGATGCGGAAGACCAAAATACTGCTTTCCGTTCGGTATTCGTTCGAAAGTTCCCGCAAGAAATAATAGGATTACCTATTCAAAGAAGGAAAAACATAATGAAAAGAAACGGCGAAACGGAAGTGTCGAAAGAATGGTGGGAAAAGTAGCATAGATACGCTGTTTTCATTGAATTGTACGTATTGAAAGTGGAAAACGCAATTTGCTTTTCTTTCTCAAGTTAATTTGGTAGAATAGCGATCTGATTTTGCTATAATATCGTCCGAATACGTACCATTCTCTTCTTGCAAGTACTCAATGGCGTGTTCTTTGTATTATTGCTAATTTTACTGTACAGACTTTTCTGTTCAGTTCGCGTACAATTGCGGGTCACTGTCATTTTCCTTATTTTTTTTCTTTCGGTTTATGTAGGTACATATATATTTAAAAATAGACGGTAACGAATTGCTTCTGCGGACGAATCATTGACTGTGTGAACGGTGTTTCAAGATTTTTTCTTTTTCTTTCAAGGAGCTGTATGTATGCATGTGTATGAGTTCATGTTCTATTAAACTATGTCTAATCTGCGGTGTCCCAACACCGAAAAAAAGAAAAAGAAAACGTGTTAACAATGTGTCAAATAATAGATTTCTTTCAGATTTTTAAACGAACGAATGAACGAAAAAAGTATAATATAATATAATATAATAATATAATAATATATAATATAATAATAAATCAAAGAGAAAAAACAAACGGTCCAGACCCGAAACTAACTGAGGGTCATTATATATACTATGTCTGTATACATATATAACTTTCTCTATAACTTGTCTGTGCTTGTCTGTGCATTAACTTATATATCTAGTAATAATAACCAATTTTATCGGTGCTTGTCCATAGCTAAAAGTTAATAATTCTTATCAAACAATAATATTAGATAGCAATAATTGTAACGGTGATAATAAAAATAATATTGTTTTTGCTGTATTAATAGTAGTGCGAGTAATGGTAAATCGATAATGATAATAGTAATAATAATTGGTAATAACTATAATACACTTTCCCAGAAAACCTGTACATATACCGAGGCTGCTATGCAGTATAATTCGTGTGTTCCTCCTTTCTATTTTAGGCACTATCTAATGAACCCTACGAGTCCCCTGTGCTCGTAGCGAATAGTTAATAAACTCTATGATAAATATACATTTCCATTTTCTCTCTTTCTTACTTTTTTTTTTATCTTTTGTTAACATTTTACTAATATGCTTTGCTACGCACCATTGGAATCAAATCTGTTGGAAGGCTTAGAAAAGATTAAAAAACAAATAATCATGGTAAGAATTCTGACTACGAAACTCTGCGCGTTTGTCAACAATCCATCTCCTCCATATTTTCTATTACTCCCTCTCTCTCTCTCTCTCTGCTATTCCGTAGTCAATTCGAGGAATCCCGTGGAAGCGATATTCTAACGTACGTGCATTAAAAAAAAAAGAAGATTTCGGCAGATATAAATACGCTTTCGATATCAATATTTTCTTTTTTGGTAAGTAAAAAAAGGATCTCGCTTGAGCGTAACTAAAACGAGAGCTCCGTGCATTTGCATGAAGGATCTCGTTGAAGGTGCACAGTTGAAATATATCTGAGAAGAAGAGAGAACATATTCGTAACCAACGTTTCACAAGTGAACTGCTGAAATCGAACGGTCGATTGAGAGAAAGAAATACAAACAAAAATGAACAAAAGAAAATGCAAGAGGCACGCGGGTTAAAGCATTGAAGAAGATTTTTTTAAAGCTATCACGATATGATCTAGAAATAGAATATATCGTTACGATACTTTGTCAGTCCCATTAATCGTATTGCTTACGTTACTCTGTTACGTTTCGCTTAGAAACAGAAAAGAAATGTTTAGAATGTTCTCGTTCATAAATTTTACATTTATCTCGTTCGCGGTGCGTTCGTCAAGGAACGTTATCTTCCAAAAAAAAAAAAAAGAAAAAGACGGAGGAAACGATCAATAAAGGCACGAGAAAGCTCGTTAGTTTCGCAGGAGTCTAATATGTATCTAATATATATTTATATTAAGAATATATCCTTGCACGCTAAGAACGTTAAATTTTCATCCCCCAAAATATAACGAGAAATATTGGAATTCTATATGCAGACTACGCCCGCGTAAAATACTGCCACCATTTTGTAAAAAAAAGGGAAAAAAAAGTTGAAAATTCTACGGTTACGCGGGCCCCGACACGGCATCATTTTCAGCACTGTGAAACAATGGTTCCCTAAATATATATACATATACATACATAAATATATATATATATATATGTATCGTACATACGCAAACGTAACCGCCTCTATACACTATACTATCTGCACGATCATAAAACCTATCTCGACGACGGCTCTCCTTTTTTTTCTCTATTTTCCTTTCTTTTTGTTAAAAATAAAAAAAAGAAGTTCATCATAAAACTTCATCTCGTCCCTGCGACTGGCCAAAATCACCCGCTCGCGAATTCGCTGAAATTTCACGCGGCTCTTACGTTTCCGTGTGCAAAATATAACGAATATACACAAAGTAGGACGGGGGCGCGAGTGAAGGAGAGGCAGGCATCCGAGGATCGATCGGCCGCAAGCATTGCGCGCTATTGCACAGTTCAAGGATCATATAATACTAATGTACACAGCGTCGTCACTCGAATTGGCCGCGTCTGGACCGTAGAGGGAACGATCCGCGCGCGTGTCCATATTCTGTTTTCGTTAACGAAAATTCATCCGCGATCACTCGACGCCGTCTCATCCCGCTCAGCAACTGCTTGCTACCGATCTGTCGCGTCGCTCTCCCGCACAGGTCGAATAACATTCAACGGCCTGCCCTCGGCCCTTCTTCCCGTGCAAGATAACACACTCGTTACAAAAAAAAAGAAAACAAAAGTGAAGTTCGATCGCGCCCAATACAACGAGAAGAATCGTTCGTCGCGGGTGCGAGACAGGCTATGCAATTGGCCCGCGACGTTGCATACTTATATCGGTCGAACAATGTCCCCTCTCGAATCACGGAGATACCGTTCCCTTTTCTCTCTTCTTTCTCCCACCAGTGTCCCCTTCACGACCCCACGGCGTTCGTGTGTCAATCGGGTGACTAGACCTTGGGGCGATGCCGAGAAGACGTCGGAAAGACGAACGGCGAGGTGGTTCAATCCCAAACGCGACCCCGCCTGAATACGGGCAGCATCCTCGAGGCGGACGCGTTTCTCAACGGCGCGCTCGATCCGGAGCTCGTGCTCCTCGCGTCCCTCCTGACGCCGCTGGTCGCGGACGTTTCCGCTCCGTCAGCGTTCTCGTCCGTCCTCGCAGTGGCCGTTCCTCGTGCCGGGCCGATCGCCGTCCCGCCTCGCCCTCGCGCCGCCCGCTAAGGCGAGAGAAAAAAGCCAAACGGCACCACGCAGTCCTTCGGCATGAAGCAGTCGTGCACGGTCTTCATGTGGTTCTTCATTTTGTCGGGCCTGGAGAACTCCTTGCCGCAGACAGGACACGGGAACACCTTTCTCTGGTGGCCCTCGTGATAGAGGAACGCGTGCCGCTGGAAGCTGTACTTGTTCTTGAAGGTCTTCTGGATGTCGAGCTTCGCGCACTCGGTGCACTGGTACACGCCCTCGGAGATCGACGCGTAGCGAAAGAGATTCAAGCCGCGGACCGACATCTCGGTCAGCTGTTCAGCGGGATCCTGGGAGTGGGACGTGGCGCGACGTCTCATGCGCCTCTTGGGCACTTGGCGGCCAGGCGGTGCGGACATCGTGCCGATCTGATGGGAGCTCGTCGACGACGAGTTGGTCGTTGGCGCTGGGCTGCTGCCGCTGCTACTGCCGCCGCTGTTCTGCGCGTTGTTCCTGCCGGTGGCAGGGGACGCCGACGAGCTTCTCGTGGACGCGGTGGTCGTGGTCGTCCCGGAACTGGACGCTGGGTTGGAGCTGGTGGTCGTTGTCAGGGACGCGGTGGTGCTGGTCGATCTTGAATTGGACGTCTCCGCGTTGGACTGATTCGACGAACCGGTCCCGTGATTCCGTCCCTTGTCCTTCCATGTCTCGCCGTCCGATTTCGTGTTCCCGGATGAAAATTCTGCGAAAAGAGCCGGATTAGTAAAGACTGCTTTTGGGCTTGCTGGCTGCGTGCGAGATTGATAATTGGCTAACGACGTTACGACAATGAACATGATCAAAAAGATTGTCTAAAATGTGTCGTTCCGCTGACTGTCTACACAGTGAAGGCAGTGTATATTGCATGCAACTGCGAGGCTAGTTGGAACTGCAAAACAAATGTTCGACGATACTCGTGTACGTCGTTACGTCTATACGATTCTATAGTTTTTTGATGCGTGCAGAACAGAAATACGGAACTACTGGCAGTCGTAAAGGATATTTACGACCTGATGTCAAATCAAAAAGCGATCAAATTGTAAATAATCCTGCGTATGCATAGAACGGGGATAAAAATCTCTGCGATACCTGAAAACAACAGATTAATCGAACAAAATAAATAATAATCTACTTAATCTACTTGGAGATAAGGGAGAATACGATGGATCGTGGGTTTCGAGGTATCGTCGAAAAATCAAAGTCTTCGCGCGAATCAAATTAAAACGAAACCAAGTATGATCGTATCATTTCGTTCTTTCTTTTTTTATCATATTGCACGAAATGAAAAGTGTCTTTCTTACGTCTCGTGTAGTACTCGGTATCGTATGTAGTACGATTCCAAGCACCTCTCGGCGAACTTGTAGAAAGAAAAAGAATAAAAAAAGGAACGAGCGATCACTGTAACTAAGAACGAAACTCATTCGAGGTTTTTTGGTTTACGGCGCGAGTAATTTTGGTACAAGCTGCAGGGTGCACTGGAGGGTTTTCAAGTGAAAACTTCGAGCGTATACGTCGAGAATGTAGAGAAGACGAATACAAATGCAGCACGGTGCAGTCCTGTACCAAATTTTTCGTGCAACGAAATCTGTGATGCACTTTATTGCACAGACCTCAATCGATGCGAGAAACGACGGTTGTAGTTAAATTTGAATGGCAAAATCCGCAAGTCGAACGTTTTGTAACATAAAACGGTAGCTGAAACGAATATACAATAAAAATAATTGTCAAATTTCTGCACGGTGCACACGGGCAATAACGATGAAACGAACGGTACAATTGCACTGGCGAGTCGTTTCTCTCAACGATAGGCTAATGAGAAGACAACAAAATTAATGTAACGAGTATATGATAGGCCGGCAGGCTCATAAAAATCAAAAGTTAAATGCAACAAACAAACCATGTACATATATATATTTATCTTTTTTTTTTTCTTATTCTCCAAATGTTTCACTTTGCTTCATTGTCTGGACAGTAAAAATAATAAATCAACAATACGCGTACGCAACATGCAAAACAAAAGTCCATAAAAAATAATAATCGCCGACTTCCTATCGCGATTGGCTTCCCGAGTGGTCGGAACGCGTCTTCCCCGTTTCATTTCACTCCAACGCTGTTATATATTATTATGTACTAAAACGTGCAATTAAATTCGTCGAATCTCGTTGCTGTTAATCGACGTCCGTTCGTTCTTACTCGAGCAAGCCACAGCGAAGGAATCTTAATATCTAGAGACAGTCTTGGTCGGCTCCAGCAATCGGCCCATCGTCTATTGTCGCTGGCGATTCCACGAGGAATTCAATGATGGCTCGCCAATGAGAATCGTTTAAATAATTTGGAGAATCGCCGGCAACGGGGCGGCGATTGCGATCGGCCGACCCAGACGTATCCGCGATCGCTAAAACGAAACTAAATAAAAGTAATTTTTGGCTAAGAGTAACGGTGCTTCGTGGTGAGTGCGGGAATTTTCAAATTTGGCGTGTTTGTGTGTGTGGGACATACCGAGATACATATATACACAGCGGGGGGGGGGGGGGGGATGTTGATTTCTGTTTCAAATGACTAACGAGAAATCTCTACATGTAAGAACACGGCTGTGGAACGTAGTAACGGGATTAAAATAACAAGAGATACTGAATAAAAGGGAATACGATGAATTTCCTTTCGAAATAAACATTTAAACGAAAAAAAAATAGAAAAAAACAAACAGCAAAACGAGGAAGAAACATTTTTGACGATTGCGAAAAGAAAAACTTATGGCGAATTGAACGCGTGTGATAATTCCTTCGATTCGAAGTAACTTTTATGGCACTTTCATGACGATTCGCCGCTTGAAAAATGATCCTCCGCGAGCTACCTGGCGTTGGGCAGAGATTTCTCGTGCGAACGATCAAACGAACGGTCACGAGAAATCTCCGACTACTCACGCTCACGTTCCACACACGTGCGGACAATAATAACGCATGTACAATCAACGAAAAACAACGAAAAACGCAACGAAAGGATGTAAAATAAAATTCTACTGTACGTGACTGCGCTGTTAGTCGTTAATGGTAATTACCTTTCTTTCTCGAGTTTTCAATTACTCTGCGATTTTCCTGGACAAGCGTGCATATACGTATATGTTAATGGACAATCCAGGTCACCAATTCATAATCGATTCTCGTTATAACACACAACTCGCGTGACGATCTTTTTCGTTCACCATCTTTTTCCGTACATATCACCGGTAGTAAAAAAAAAAGAGAAACATAATTTCAGCGTCATTAATGCTTTCACTTTCCATTCTCCTCTCGCTCTTTTCTGTTTCGCATTTTTTTTTTTATTCTTTTCCACGCGGGACAATAAAAATTATGCGTGGATGGTCGTCGCTTTCGTCGCAAAATTGGTAACGAAAGAAAGAAAAGAAAAAAAAGAAGAAAATGTTGGTAAATGTGTAACGATCGACGGTGGCATAGCAGCTGAAATTTATTAATGTGTTATTGCAATTAACGGATAAAACTTTGCACAACGAAACTCGCTCAGTTTTCGTGGCCGACAGAGGTGAAATTTCCAATTCTCCATCTGACTCGGTTTCCAATGCAGTTTAAAAGGTAAGAGACGCCAGAATTCAGGAAAAAACGAACGATCGAACGTTAAATTTTTCTCTTCTCTTTCACTCTACCAACGACACTGATTTCCATTTTTTTTCTTCTATTCTTTCGATGCTCTATTTTGCACACGTCGAATGCAATCAGCGATTTTTCGAGATGCGCATCGAACGCTTCTTTCGAACGATTCCTACACGTTCGATGATCAGCGCATACTGTGGTTGTTGTTGTTGTTGTTATTATTATTATTATTATTATTATCAATAATGATTCATCCCTTTTTTCGATTTTTCATTGATTATCAGAGTGAAGGCTGAATGCTCGTCGATATTATTGTCAGCGGATCTCGTAAAATCGACCAAGCAGGCACGATTAAAAAGTGTTTCCAAAACGTGAGTATGCATTGCGCGCGTGCGCGCAATAAAAAAAAAGAAAATAAAACGAAAAAACGGAGACGCGAGTGTATGAGACATAAAGTCGATACAACGATAGTTAAAAATCCTTCAATTACAATCTATTGAACACCGTTCTTTTTATTATCGATAGTCATAATCAAACAATCAGTGCATATAAAATATACTAAGTCTACCCAGCGTCAGAAAAGACTCGTCTCCTCTAAAAAGTTCCCTATAAAATTTCCTCTTGTTTCATTATTCATTCTTTTTTTTTTTTCTTCCTTTCCCCCTTTATTATTCCCTTTACTCTCATTTCACGACAAGGTCTCACTTATTTGGCACTAGATTGCGATCATCGGGCGCGCCTTTTTAAAAAAAGGGTTATACACACGCGCGCTCGCGCGCCTACGATCGCGGGCTTCGATAACAATTTATTATCATCATTTCATGTCGCTTCTTTTTTTTTTCTTTTTTGCTTTTTTTTCCCCCCCCTTCATCGTTATTACTTTTATGTCGCTTAAAAAGGCACCAAATCGGGGATTACACCGCTACATATTTACTGGATCCCACTGAAGTACGTTAATTCAACGTATAATATATAAAGTTAAAAGTCAACCGCATATCTCCATTGCTTCTTTCATTATTTTTTTTTTTTAAACTCTCGTTTTCTGACGCATCATTTCAAAAACTGCAACGACGTTAATAGGTATTATCAACTAGCGCTAAAATATATTCGATATAACTTTTGTTTATATATATATATAATATATAATAATAATGATAATAATCGTAATAATATTAATAATAATAATCGCAATAATAATGTTAATAATAATAATCGCAATAATAATAATGTATATATATATATATGTACCATCTTTACGCCAGATCGCGTATTTTGTATATGTGTGTCTCTCTCTGTATACGTGTCTGCGTACATATGCGTGTAATTTATTTGCGATAATAAACTATGATTCTTTTCTTCTTTTTTTTAATATATATATATGTTTATGTATATATATATTTATATTTAATATATATATATATATATATTAAAATCTATCCGATAGTACAGTCTGCTTTTTAAGCCTCGTAATTTACCTCTTTCTCTCTCTCCCTCTCTTTCTTTCTTTCTTTCTTTCTTTCTCTCTCTCTCTCTCTCTCTGTTCCACAATTAACAGTGGCAAGTCTTGCAAGAGCGGCTGATGTCGATAACACATGAAAACAAAACAAAAAACTTAGAATAATCGGTATTGACTGGTGGCCCCCTTGAAAATAAGGGACGAATAGAAGAGACGCGTGTCGCTAGCGTGCCGCTATTGCAAGAGCCACATAAATATAATATAATCTATGTAAAATTGTTCTTGTTTGCAATATTCTTTCCCCCGTAACCCACCCGCAATGTCCGTAGACTTATAAATTAATTAAAATACGTTCAACGCGAAACTCATCAACGAGACCTCAGCGATCCTAACCGCGATTAGCGTGAGAAATGCGCCGTTTTGCTTCGAATAGTGGTTATCATCCTAAATCGGGGACAAGACAGTTGCAGCGTCCTTGTGAAAATGAATTTTGCTCGATCGAGCAGCCGTTCCTCACTTCGTTACAAACGCCGACTCGAAATGAAATTCCTTTTAACGTGGCCCGGTGTGAAACGCGAAACGCGTAACGCAGGCACGAGGTACCGCCTTACGAACGAATTCCTCATAACAATTTAACGCGACTTTTTTTTTTCTTCCTCTGTTCCCCCGCTATGAACACTTTTTACACAATTTGAACACTAATTTTGTACGAATACAAGGATCTCGTTATAATTGCGATCCTTAATCCTTAAAGACACCCCCCACGGCGAACCGCCACTTACTAAGTTTTACGGATTGGCAACATGAATTTCCACTTTTTTTTCCCCTTTCTTTCTTTACAACCTTAATTCTAAAGTTTAACAACATTTAAAGGCAACGAACGTGAGCGAATATTGTACGAGAAATTTGTCTAGCAAACTTCAAAATCGAAATTGCTAAATTTCAACAATTTTATTAGGTATCAATTTACCCTGATCACGAGCCTTAAGATACCATTAAGGAATTCGATGTAAGCGAAGGTATCAACTCGAACTGCGTACGCGCCATTTGAATATATATATATTTCCTTTCGTATGCTTTTGCGACCAAATTGCTCTCCAACTGCCTTCCCCCATAAGACCGACCGGTTCATGAAAAACGTATTACGTACATATTCTTTTTTTCCTTTTCTTTGGCCGCCTTATACGGCGAGAAAACGGCGTTGATTAAAGACAGTCAATGGAACATATGAAACATATATTATGCGAGAAATAAAATTTAAAGGTACAACAAACACATGAACAACAAGAACGGACTCACCTAGAGTTCCACGTCTTTCGAGCGATTTCTCACGTAAAAGTCGACTAGGGTTATACTAGCATTCCTTTCCCCGCGGACGAATAAAATGTTTTCCCAAGAAGAGCTACCACGAAAAGCCTCTGATGAAAGAAGGGAATGAAGAAGAACACATTTGAAACTATCATTTCGATCTACACATCGTAAGAAATAGAAGAAGAACTGATCGTCAACGGAGAATCGAAACAATTCAACAGAATCATCTTTTTATATTTGGCAATTCGTTTTGCTTCAGGCGATCCGAGAGCTCTATTTCTCTGTACTTTCCATTTCATATCGACACGCTTTTACTCCGCTTCTATAAATCTTCCCCTTTGCCTGCCATCTAATATTGAGTTAGTCTTAGCCTCTCAGTGATTATCAAATGTGAGTGTATTACTTTAATTATTATTTTGTTTCCTTTCATATTTTTTTTTCTTTAACTTTAAATCGATATAAGCTTGTTTAGCCGCTGCCTCTTTGCACTTGTTTGCTTGTTTGTTTTTTTTTCTTCATTAATATACATATATATCTCTATATCAACTATCAGTTTACACCCTCATTCATTAACTTGCCTTCACGTATTATTTTTGGACGGGCTTTTACGTTAACCCATCGCGAACACAATGTTTTCACCAAGACCGGCCTGCGACCGCCCCTCCTCTAGCTTAAAAATTTATCTCCCCCTTGTTTCGTTTTTTGTTTAACATTAAAAAGGAAAAACAAAACACCCCTTCCTCCGCCGAAAATAATCCGCCGTCACGAAACGGCGGATACTCTTTGGTCCATGAGAGTTAAAAATTTTGAAGATAATTGACCTGAGAGCGTTTATCAATCTGCGAATCAGCGGCACGGTCCATCACGATCAGAAATACTAAAAACCTCTGAACACGTTTTCAGTTCCTTTCTTTCTCTATCGTTTGTTATCATTATTTTTTGTTTTTTCTTTCACTTCATTATTACCTAATCCGCTAATCATTGCTGCCTGCCTAACTAAATAATGTATCCCCCTATCTTCCTAAAAGTAACGCGGAATCGCGACCCCCGGAGTGGATCGATCTCAACGATCTCGTCCCCGTATTCCTTAAGAACTAAAAACTCTTTTTTTTTTCATCTTTGCAACGCTAGATATCTCTTGATTAACGAACGAACAACACTGGTCAATCGTGGGGTAGAGCGGACACAAGATCGTAGAAATCACGCCGTGTCGCTCCCTCTTTTTGCTTTTCTCCTATCCTTCATTTGAATCATCTTTAAAACTCCCACGCATCAAAATAACAACGAAGGTCTCCGTTACGATTATAATTAATTAATAGTAGCAGTAATAATATTTAATTATTAATTATTATTTATATAGCCTCTAGTCGTCTAATGTCTATGCCCAACTAGTGAAAAAATTTGTATATAAATCGTTTCGCTTCCTCTCCAATTCATGCGATATCGTTCATAACTCTAACAGACGATCTATGAACGAAGGTTCGACTAGAGAGGATTCGACAAAGTGTAAAGTGCAAAATATAGTAAACTACCATCGTATTTTAGTGCTGTCTCTCACGACTAAGCCTATATACCATCACTGTAGCCGTATCCCTTTTGAACAGCGATCGATCATAGACTCGATTCTTTTTGCGCGTGCACTAAGGTTGTTCCCGTGGATTAAAAGATCCAGCAACGAAGAACCCCATTTTTCTTCATCTTTGCTTCGTTTTGCTTTTGTATTCGTTTTAGCGCGATCTATCCGAATTGAATACATAACATTTATGTACCAGATAGATTGCATAAAACTCGTAACAAGTAAGACAAGGATATATTTTTAACAACGATAATTTCTACGACCCTGGACACACACACATCCCTGTCTTACGTTATTTAGAATTTAATATTTACAAGACGTGAATGTACGATGTAACAATTAGATTCATTCAGTTGATTACGAATTCACGTAACAATCCCGTCAATCATCCCGAACGGCCCCCCCCCCTACTCCTCCATTCTTTCTCGCCGTCCGCGGAACAACAAACAGATTTGCGTACCCACGAATCGTTTCATGTCGAAACCGAAAATAAACGAACGTACAAATACTCTTCTACGTGGGCAACGATAAAATTCATACGTTCTTAATATAATATATATATAATATACAGAATATATAGAATATATAGCAAGTAAAACTGTGATCCAGTTGTACTGGCTAAAAAAAAAGAAGAAAAAGCACAAAATGCTTTGTTCAAACGAGTACGGTACAGTACGATATGGCGTTAAGTTACTACTAAAGTGCCTTCAGTCTATCCAATGTCAGTACTATCTTGTATTTGGTGTCGTTAAAACCGTCCCTCTGCAGTCTTTCAAGAATTGCATGTCCCGTTCCGTTTATTTCCCCATTAACAGCCCCATTCCAATCTCCCCGGTCCAAACCACGGACTTCTTCGCCACCTTGGCTCCCTATTACGTTACTATGTAACTTCGAATCAGGCTCGACAGCTCGACAACGCACAGCTCAACGGCTCAACAACATGGCGAACGGTCATCGTACATATATATTGCATTTACTCAGTCTACGTGGTTTCCTTATTTATACCGTGTGTGCATGCATCGTCGCTCCACTTCGATAAACGTATGCATATCTTATATGCTACATGCGACACGTTTGATTCTCTCCGTAATATAATAGTCACACAATAGTAAATATACTCTTTGTTGATTTGGACTCACGTTTCCTCTGCTATTATTACCTTGCTTTTTCTCTTCTTTTTTTTCGTTTTTTTTTTGTTTTTTAAATAACTGATCCCCCGTCGTCGTAGAACTACGTTTGCGACGACTAAACGAGTAGTACACCGGTTCGATCATATATAAACTCTTTGTATGCATATATCTTTTCTTGCTTACGCTTTTTCTCTTTTTTATCTTCATTTGTATAATTATCCACGGCTCCCCTAACGGGAAGGAACGCGGTAAAGCTCGTTTCGTTTGTAACTTAATGCCCGTTTGCGTGTTACGCTCACGAAAATCGTTCTTCGAGAAAGGGAGCTTTCAGTTTACGAAACAGGCCGAGATATAATAACACCCCCCGCCGGTCTCGTCCGAAAGAGCAAAAACTTTCGAACGAATCAAGAGAAAACCAGTAGCCACGCGACTCGTTTATAATATTTATATATATATATATATGGGTTAATAATTGTTTCACGTTTAAAAAAAACGAAAAGGAAAAGGAAGAACAAAAAATTTGATCACTAGTGACAAGAGGTAATGCGTTCGATCGGTATTTGATTTTTACTAGCTGCTACGTTTAATATCATATGTATATGTCTGGCCCGTTAAAATCGCGTTTTCCTCCGCTTTTAATGTCTACCCACCCGTTGAAACGGAGAAACTGTTTTGAGCTGCAGCGGGCAACGCGGCCCGCAATGAAATTCCTCCGTTTTCGTGGAAAAACAACGATCTCCAAGATTTATCGAACGTCACACGTTGATTGTACGAAAAGAACGAATATAACATATTATATATATATGTATATAACTGTCTACTATTATCAAGGATTATCAGCATTTAAAACTTCGTATTCCCGACTGGCTATCTATTACGTATATACACAATCGTTCTAATTGGTTCTGCCTCGATTCGAGATATATCCGGGGGAAGAAAAAAAAACCAGCCCACGCCGATACGCGACAAACATCCCCTATCCACTACTCGTTCTCTCTTCGTTCGTTCGAAGCGCTACTATGGTTCATTTTTCTCTCCTCGTGTTTTACAGCCATGGGTTTATTATACGGAAAGCCACTGACACGTATGAACAACGCTCGCATCACTTTTGAGCTTTTCAACACGGTTTCTCGCCTCCCTCGTGTACAACGTTCCCCGACTCTCACCGCGACGGAGACAATCGATCAACGATTTCCCATCAACGATACGTCGACGATATAACAATCTGGCTCGTTGAATGTCGACCACGGTAACGCGGGGGAAACGTCGTAACGGTAAATTGGTAATTTCTGTTCTCATTTCTCTTTCTTTCCTCTTTTGCTTTTCTCAAGAGACAGAACGAAGGGAAAGAGCCAAGGAACGTAGCCTGAGAAGAGAGGATGATACACCGACGGCGGTCTACCGTTGCTGGCCCATACTACTGCTGCCACTGCTGCTAAGACTCATGTGCGGCTTAAGGCTATGTATGATTTTAACATGGGCGACCATGTTGTCCTTCCGCGTGAATTCCTTAAAACAAACCGGGCAAGGATAGTACTTGACGTTAGGCTTGTGTGAGGTGACGTAGTGCCGGCAGAAATTGCTGATGTGTGTGTAGGTACGATGGCATACGGTACACCGGTATACGTCGCCTTCTTTCACGCAAAAGTCTCGCACCGAACCCTCCGTTCTCTCGTTTTCGACCTTAAACGATCCTTCGAAGTCGCTTTGACTGATCTCCGACTCACCGGCGACCAGATTAAATATGGCACTGCTCAAATTGTCTTTCGACACCTTTTGCTCCGACTCGGAGTCGGAATATTGCTGCGAGTCATCCATGGACGCCGTAGTCGCCGATGACGGTGTTTTTCCTTGGAGAGACGACGCGCTGTACTCCTTGCGAAAGCATCGCTCGAAGTTGATGCGTATGTGAGTCGGTGACTGGGAGCCACCGCCACTCGACGTCTCCTCCGAGTCTGAAACGAAGAAAGCTCTCTCCTTTAAACAGTTCTCGACGTCTATACCGTTTTATCTTATGATACATATTATATTTACGTAGTAATATTATAATAATATTCAAACTTAAGTATATTGATGCATTTAGATGTAATGTATATATACATATACATGCATATATAGTTGTATACCTATATATGTACGTATACGTAAGATATTATAGTAATTATATAATTGTGTATAATAATGTACTGATATATAAACGTATTTCTATATTTGTGGGGGGAAGCAAGAGGAAGGGTAGAGCCAGCAAAAAAGAGTCACCGTATTCGAACCGGCTGTCCGTCAACTCTGTCCCATGTTAAGTGTTTTATGCCGCACCCGCTTTTCCATGTCCCCACCCCTTGTTCGCCGTCATTCCCTCTTCAGATTCTTTCGCTCTCACGCATGCTTTCGCTACTGCTCGCTGTTAGATCGCAGCTTTGCCTCGATCCCGTACGGCTGCAAAGAGGACCGTTACGGTCCTGTTTGCCGTACCACGAAAGAGCATTTCAGCGACTCAACGAAGACTCTCTTTCTTCCTTTCTTCCAAATGGATATGCAACCAACACTTGCACCACAAACAGCCATACACGCACTCGTACACACATCCATGCTACAGATACGCACGCATATGCACAACCCTTTCACTCCCTCTCAGACGTTCGTTTTCCTCTTTCTCCTCACACGCAACCCTTTCCCTCCTTCGTTCGCGCGCGCACAGTCGCACTCCACCCTGTCGCGCTCGCAGTCTTACACCATTTAACTTTCTTTTTTTCTTCTCACGTTCACATCGACTCCCTCTCGTAATCTATCGCTACCATTGAAGGTATGCAAATGCACGTACATACACGTATGCACACAGCCGTATGCGGACACACAAGCTACACTCAAGCAAACAAACACAAAAAAAAAAGAAGAAAATACAAAACGAACGCACACTCATACGCGTGCGGAATGCACGTATATGCGAATGGCAATAATAATCATCATCATATACACACACGAATCCCGCCCCCTATATTTTTTTTGTTTCCAATCGTCCGTGCGTCCCGTCAGTCTAAATCGTTATTATTACAGATATCCATTCTCTACGGAAGACGATCCATCGAGATCGAGGACGCAACTCGAGAAGAAGCAACATTTTCTCTTCTTCGATTCAATTACACTTTATTTATATTTAATCCGCTTTCGGCTTCACTGTACATCAGATTCTTTTATTCGACTTTCTCTTATTTAGATTCTGGCATTTCGGAACGGTTTCATTATATTTTTTTATATATATATATATGTGCATATATATATATTTTTTACTTTTTTTTTATTGAGCGGCTGGCCTCCCCTAGTTCCCTCGCTTCCCCCGCGCAAAGGTAATCTCTCAGAGATCGAATGGTGACTCAGATAATCTCAACTCACCTGCGCAAAGAGAACAAAGCAACACGTTTCACGGTCACTACCGAACGATCATTATGTTCGACATCTTCGAAGCACTTTGTCACGCGCACGCGTGCGTGCGTGCGTGCGTACGTCAGAAAAATAATTTTTCTTTTTTCTTTTCTTTATCTGTCTGTCTGTCTGTCTCTCTCTCTCACACATTTCTTTCTCTCTTTCTCTCTTTCTCTCTTTATAGACTACCGTATGGAAACGAACGTAAACGTCACACTCTTGATAATTGTTTCTCCAAAAATCATCTCGCCGATTTCTCTATCGATCTTTCTACGTCTCGCTCTTTTTCTTTTTCGTTTCTATCCCCCTCCTCTCTTTCTCTCTATCTTTCTTTCTTCCTTTCTCTCTCTCTTTCTCTTTCTCTCTCTCTCGTTCTCTCGCTCTCTCTCTCTTTCTTTCTTTCCGTCCTGTCGTATACTTTCATCTCCGTTTTCCAGTTTCTCTTCGGTATTCTCCAAAAAAAAAAGTTCTGTTTCTCCGTTTTTTTTTCCTCTGTCGTGAAAAGCTCAATAAGGCAACGAGAAGAACGCAAGAAAAGGCGTAAAGCGATATAACCTGGCGACGTTCGTTGTCCGTGTATAAAGCTACGCGCACTTTTTTTTTTTTTTTTTTTGTAACATATAACATCTATCCGTTTCAACCGCGGTCTGTCACTCGGCGCAACATAGGTTGCGTTCAACTTCCTTACAACGAACGAACGTGAAAAAAAAGTAAACCAGCGTTTTAAATAAAAATCAGAAAAAAGTAAGCACCGCTAAAAGCTGGCTCCACCCCCTCCTTTTACCAAGTGGCCAATGGCAGCGAAGCGTTTCTCATTCGTGAGGGGATGTATTAAAAAGTATATATACGCATAAGTATCTATGTGTATATATATATACATACACACATATAGATTAATATTATATTAACATTATATGCACATGTGTATATATATATATATATATACATATATATTATTATATAAATGTATGTGTGCGTTATATGTAAAAATAGAATTGAAAGGGGGTAAGTAAAAGTGACAGTATGTAAAAGAAATGTATGTAGAATCATATATCAATACAAATTTAAAGAGACGAGTATAGAGAACGAGCATTAAAGAAGAAGGAACGAGGCGCTGCACATTGGCCGAGCATAAATTACATGGGTATGAATATATTCTATATGTATATAGAAATACATATGTACTTCAACGATAATCGGTGGGTGGTAGGTTAGATTTTTGGAGGCTACAGCATTCAAAAGGGAGTATATATCTTGTGTGTTTGTTGGCACGTTTTTTTTTAATTTTGTTTTTTTTTTGGTTCCGCTCGAACGTCTCGTCGTTTTAGAGGAGCATACACACATATGGGCTCAACGAGACGACGGCATCCTTTCTTTCTCGTACACTCTGTTTCTTTCGTATATATATATGTGTATATATATGGTACGCATATGTATACATATTTTCTGGCTTATTATTATTTTTTTTTTTTTCTATTTCGAGTTGTCACAGGTCAACACGCGTGACTCAAGTAGAGGTCTCGTTTTCTAAAGCCCGTAAAACACGGTGCGCATCGTGTTTCGATATTTCGCCTATTATACGGCTTTAACTGTGCCGAAAGATTCGTTTCAGGTTGCACGAAAAAAGGAAACGGTTCGTATTATTATTAGTATAGAGTACTGTTCATTTTTATTTTTTGTATTATTAACAGACCGACTATAGAAACCCGTGACACGTATAAACTTCTTGGAGCGCACTATTTCACTTGCTCCAGACGCAAGTTGCATTTTTTTTTTTCTTTTTTCTTTTAAATACATCGCGAGATTTGTTGACCTTAATTTCATGTAAGCATGCTAGCTCAGGCAGTGCCCTCGAGTTAACATCTTAACGAATTGTACTCGTCAACAAATTTATCGACACGAGTCTTTATGTAGACTTTTTTTTTTTATTCGGTTTTCGTTTTTACAGTGTACTCGAGTCTATTCTACGATCGAAAAATAGCCTCCCCGGATATATTTTGCTGCGATACTGCGTTCGGAATTAATTTGCAGTCGCGCAACGATGAGTAAGGTGTAAAATTAACGAACGGGCATTCTGAAAAATTAAATTCATTAGCACATGTTAAAGCAGTTTTAGTAATTTTACGGTTCCTCCCTCGTTCAAAAATGCCCAGGGCGATTGGTACCGCCCTGGTGAAACGATTGATGGGTGAACAAGCGAGACCATTTGTTAAGGATTAGAATACAGTACCGTTTAGAAAAGCTTGCAAACGGAGTGTGTGTGTTACTACCGTCGATCGACCTCGACGAATCGTACAAAAACGTTGAACGCATTGTTGGACAATTAGAATTAAGCAAATAAATGAATTATTTAAATATTGTACAGCCTAAATTTGTACGACATGTTGAGCACAATTTTTTTACCCTTCGCCTCTTTGATAAAACGTGGCCGAGTTAAGAACAACGACGAAATGTATGCTTACACTGTTTGCATTGATAGGTATCAAAATCTCCACGTTGTTTATATACGTATCAATATCGTAATACAATATACAAATCTTAATAAACAGTTGTTTTTAAAATATTAACATCTAAAAAGTAATAGATATCATTTGAATTTCTAAAAACCATTCTACGGATATGCGTTGACAACTAGTACGCATAATCGTTTAAAAGTCCCGTTCATAAACTTGCAAGGAAACCTGCGCCAATTCGTCCTATTTTCATCGATTAATTGAAAGAAAAAAAAGGGAAGAAAATATGTTACGAATGCTTAAACTAATAATATATTCGTGTCAGAGAATATTAAATATGCAATTGCATGACACCGTGTTACTTCGATTATTCGCGTTATAGATGGCAATTAAGAAAGGTGGCGCAAAACTGTTAATCGTGTAAGCTGACAATGGAATCTCTTACCTTGCTTGAAACCTTCGCTCCCTTGTCTACTGTGCGGCCGCGCGAACGTCTCGTCAGAGGCTACCGAAAAAACAATGAAAACCGCGACCAATTAGACCATCGATATACATTAGAACCGTGGAAACGTAAAGGACGATATCTCTTGAGAAACAGTTCCCTAAGTATAGAGAGATAATATACCTTGGGCAGAGGTGCTTGGCGTTGGTTCGGGTTCCCGTTTCACGCGAGGTGTTAGCGATTCGGGCGTGTCTGTACCGTTCTCCGTTGGTTCGTCCTTTCTCGTCGACGATAAGGAGGAGGCAGCCAGACTGGTACCCGTCGGACCAGAGTTCCCAACGTTATTGCTGTTCATGTTGTTACTATTCGCCGAGGAATTACCAACGCTCCCGCTTCTACCAGTGTTCCCTGTGCTTTCGCTCTGAAAGTCGATACTCATCTTCATTTCCATCATCTCGGGCGAGCCCTGTACCAGGTCCGTCCCTGAACAGGATTGTAGCTCCTGGCCAGAGATCTCGCCGATCGGCGTGTCGGATGAGCCGCTGAGCTTCCTCGGCCTGCCCCTTTTCCTCTTTGGCGCGGATAAGGCCGAGCCAAGTAGAGGATGGCTCGACATATGGTGCATCCTCTTCTGCGAGACATGGTGGTGAGGCCCGATTTGGTTTATTCTATGTAGATTCGGTGGTGGTGGAGGTACTGTGTTTTGATTGCCAAGCAACGAAGAGGTAATACTGGGCAAGTCACACTTGTCCTCGTTTACCTCGGTCAGGCCCTTTATCCTGAGAGATTCAGCGACTCTCAAGAAGGCGGTTAGCCTATCCTGATCGACGCTGACCTCCCCGCGGTACATGAAATCCAAAAGGCTGCGCATGTCCACATAGGGGACATCTTTTAGAATGACTATCGGGTGCTTGTCGGGGTGGCCGACGAAAAGGGCCTGCAAAAATGGTGGAGAAAAGAGAAAGATAAATAAAAGAACGTTCGTACGGATTGAACAAAGAGAGGTCGCTCTTGGGAGTAAGAAAATGTTTATGAATTATTAATACGCGTCATAGTGAATTAATTGACCGTTATGAATTATTAATAATGTCGTAGAACGCGTATTCGTCGCGTATTTAAAAAGCAAACGTTATTTCCATCGGCCGCGTCCTTCCCTTTGACGACGCATTGTTCTGCTTTCTGGACGGGGCTTGTCCTTACCTGAAAGTAGGGGCTACACGCCGACAGCACCATTTTATGTGCCCTGAGTAGCTGACCCTCGACGGCCAGCGTAACGTCGACGAACGACTCGTCATGGAGCAGTTGGTCGAAAACGGAGAGTAGGTTACTTTGATGATTATTCCAGCGCAGACAAAACCTCTGCGACGCCATCGCTTCGCTTCTCAGATCCGCCAAATTACCGTTAATGTCCGCTAACATCAGATCTAGTGTTGATCTTTTTATTGGTATTGCTGCTGCTGCCGCCTCGTCGTCGTTTCTTCTCGCCTTCCTCGACGAAGCCCGCTTGCTCTTGCTCGTGCTCCTGCTCGTACTCGTGTTCGCGTTCGTGCTCTGTCCTTCATCGGCCACAGTTTATCATATCCTTCCTTCTCGTGATCTACGCAGAAGAGAAACGAAACGTAATGTTATTATCTCATTTTACAGAGCTTACAATAAAATCGATTCGGGATTTAATATATTATATATACACAAGTGACACTTTAATTACGTTTACGGGAATCAAACCCATTTCTACATAAATGATTCATGATATGTAATATGAATCATTAAATCCTTCACGAGATTAACGCGCGCGGAAACAGAGGTCGATAGCGGTGCGGTCCCATGAATTCCTACATGTGGAAAATTTCTTGAAAAGCATACGCTCGGTCCTCCAAACGTTTCACGTATATACGTATATACACGATAACGACTGCATGCATAATCGTCCATATAAGCTTGCGAGACGATACGCACGGAGTATGAACGTGGGTGTACGACCCTGGAGGACGTAGGTTGGGCGAATAGGCGACTCGCTCAGTTCGTGCCTTTTATGTAATTCTCTCCTCACCCCTTCACCGACTCAATCACGGTCACGTACGCAACGTTTGTTTCGTCAAGACCGCGAAGATGTGGCAGAAACGACTTTCCTTGGTCGCTCGAAGGGCGGAATTCGTTACATGCCAGCAGGAAAAAAGGCTAGAAATAGCTGGACAGGTACCCGGGTGACGCCTACGACCGAGGGAAATGGTTCGGCTGGTCGGGTCCACTTGCCATTGTTTCGACACCCTGAATCATCCTTCCAACAATGCGGTAAATCTCAAACCGTAGGAGACTTCGAGTCAAAAGTTCAAATGGATAAGAGTAAACGGAAAAAGGTACCAGATAGTAATGTGAATCATTCCGTGCAGTTCTCCCCCGCAAACATTTCTCGCGTGACAATATTCTGTCAACCTCCTCGTAGACTCGGCGGAAGTCGACAAAAACAGCTATCCGTACGACTACCGTTAACAAGTCCCGGGGTGTGCAGACGGAAAAAGGAAGAAATACGCGCACGAAAAATCCGATAAACCGGGAATGAACTTTTCCAGCCGATCGCACGAACGCCGAATGAAAAGGCAGGAGGATCCTGGCCTCCGCCTCCTCCTCAATCCTGGCAGGCTGCACAACGCGGAGAAGAGGTCGACGGGTCGGCGGAGTGAATCAATAGCATTTTCTACGCATTCGGATCGATACACAGGTCCGTTGCATCCGCGCGCAAATCTCGGCGTGCGTGTGCACAACTTTGCACACATTCTCGTGCTCGGCGAACAAAATCGGGCACACGTACGCACGGTGTACAACCGTTGAGCGTCGTGTATCGTTGCGTATATGTTCGATATAAATACTGGGATGGCTGTGCACGACCTTGCACGACCTTGTTAATACCCTGAGTGAATGGTTTTCACGGTGAATGGCATGTCATCATGGTGCGCCGTGGTACGCACCCGTGGCGTCACATTAACGATCGCGATCGGGGATTTCTGAAATGTCGTGGCTGCGGCGCGGGTTTCAACAGCCGCTTCCTCCTTCTTCTTTCGACATCGCCTGGCTTTAACCTCGACTTCCCGATAAATGGGATTGCGCAACGAAATCGTGCGAACTCTCGGTTGTTTTATTAAATCGGCCGCGCAAAAGTGGAAGCGCGACCAACAGCAAAGGGGCCGTGAAAAGCGGATGATGCGGTTGTGCATCGATCAGCCTGCCCTCTTTGAACTTTTCCGTAACTCTGAAACTCTTGCCCCCCGCCCCTGTGGCGCGTTAAGCATCAAAAACGGATGGAAAAAGAACGGCGCTCACGTAATCGACGACGATTACACCATACATAGTATGCGTCAGAACAAAAAGAAAGAAAAAAAAACAGTAGGGAGAGATAGAGAGATAAAAAGGACGCTGTAATCGCTGTACACATTCTGTTTTAGTCCAAAACAAATTCTGACCCTCGATGACAGACGGCAAAATGGTCTAGAGTCTAGACTACTTCGGAGATAGAGTTCGCTTGAACAGACACGAGATTCGTGGAGAAAAGAAAAGCTCCACGAGGGAAGGTATGTATATGTATTCGTATTTATTCTGCTGGCATTATCTAACGTGATTACGTCAAAAATTGTTGAATCAGCTGACATGTGTTGCTTCTAAGATGGGCGTTATTGCCTATCTGTTTAGCAGTGTTTGTGGAATATTTTCGATCGGCATTTCGTTCAATGCTAGATAGATATCGGTGTGCACGGCGAAGTAAAAATTTTCTGAACGTATGCAATGAATCGTGCACGAAAGTCGGCCGGGGAAGGAAACCAGCAGAAAGGGAAGAGACGCAAATGAAGCCTATGACAGTGTACACAATTGCGTTCCTCGAAAGGTGCACGTATATTCCAGCATCGAACCACCTCTTAGTTATATTTGTTTAGTCGCGCAGACACACCGTACCAACCATGTCCGACCAGTTTTCGAGCGAACACGAAAAAACCTGATGCCCTCTTCTCCATACACAACGGATCGTGAACGAAACAGAAATGTAAAAATGGTTACTGGCGTGCCGACCGAAACGTCATCGCCGATTCTCGAACGCTACCATTCAGGTTATCAACAACAGCACCGTGACGAAGACACTGCCGCTCATATTCTGCCTCTGGCGATGAACACTCCTCGTGGTATAATTAAGCCGTTAATTACTTCCTATGGCCCCGTATCATTCCTCTCATTAAGGGTATCGTTACGTTCTCTAACGCGAAGACGGCGCGCGGCCTTTAGTACCGATTAACGAACGTTTCGCTCTAATAATGGAAAATCGAGAAACACGTTAAATAGAAGGCACGAAAGCGAATCGTTGACTTTCCAGCGACAGTGTATGTATATACGATTCGTTTGATCACGCGTGCGATATATGTGTCGTGCATCGCGACGAACAATAAAGGCCCGATTAAATAATATTGATGGGTTCTCTATCGAGCCGAGTTACGCGAGAGCTGTGTAACATGTTTCATACGGATATAGGGCGTGCCTCCGTGCCGTTAAAGTGTTTTCATTCGATAGATAAGGACGTACGAACGAATGATTACGAATCGACGAAATGTTGCACAATAAACGAGTAGCGAGGAGCAGAGACGAGATAGCCGTGTCGAGTGAACTGGCTCACGGTTTATCCGCCCGTGTACCACTCTTCGAGCTCGTACTACGTACTTCGTCCCGTTATATTCCCTTAACCATCACGGCCACCACACCATTGCCATCGGGCACCGTCACCACTGATTTCTTCTCCGGCCGACATCATCGTCGCAACCGACCCCATTGTTCCTAGGTTACACGCCTATGTATATTCATCGCAAATACGAGGCAGCTAGCGATGCACACAAAAAGCACCGTGCACTATCGCTGCTACGAGAGTCGCATGCAGACGCACACATTTAACCGTGGTGGCGTGTCACGTCGCAGGGAACGACGAGCATGCCTCCCAACGAGACGCAGCTGACCCCGAAAAACAACGAGGTTTCCGCGATGAATAGAGAGAAGGGAGGATGATATGATCCGACGCGTCTCGCGACAAAAAGAAACTTGCGTACAGACAGACCGTAACACGAGGGATTCGTGAGATGTGTTCCGCGCACGAGACACCTTCTCGGTACGCGTGCTCGATCGCAATTTGTATTGTAAACAGAACGAGATGTGGGCCATCATCGATGACACCAAGATGATGCGCCGTTCGCGCTGAGCAGTCCACGCGCGCGCTCCTGTTACTTAGCGCGCATACATATACGTGCATGCGCATGCACGCAGGCACAGTCAGTGTGACAGGGTTAATCGAATCTACGCGAGGAACACATACACACACGCAGGCATGCATGCCTGTTGAACACGCACGTGCGTGAAGCGCATCTGTAGGCGTGTCACGCATACGCGTGCGCTACATTCTCGTTTGTGACGCACACACGTCCTTAAACCGGGGGTATACATGTATGCGTGTTCATCCGTGCGTGTACGCGACTCGCTCCTCTCATGGCCACGCATTGCGTAATCAGCACCAGCGGCAGAGTCACGCCGAGGTACAAAACGAACGACAAACCGCGGCAAATACCGCTGCGTTTCGAGAGCCTGAAATCCTCGGCTCGTCCTCCCTGTCTCGCTTCGTTTCACGGACTCACTCTCTTTCCCTCCCCCGTACAACCATTCTCATTCTATCATTCTCCCTCTCTTCCTCTTCCTCTATCTCTCTCTTCCTCCCTTTTTGTTTCTCTGCTTATACGCGCCTTCTCCCCCTTCTGGCTTGACTTCTGCCTCCTACCTTTTACTGTTTGGACGCTTCCGCGTATAGAGGATACGGGTACATACACACGTCGCATGCACGGGCTAACCAGAGGTGGTGTGTCTCCTATTAGACACTCTGGGATCCATTAATAGCGTTTAAAGACGACAGTTTTTATCGTAGGATTATTCTTGCCGCGTTCAACCAACAGATACGTATCGATAGAGAAACATTCAGCTGAATCATCGTTCAAGGATGTACGTGTCAGTCGAACAAAATCGTTTCTGCAGGAATTCTGCGGACGGTCACGCCGCCAGATATTTTTCTGAGTTTCTCTTGCCCGAACGCGAAACTAACCGACTTCGGACAGCGTGCGATAATGAGACCGCCACCTCGTGTGCCGATGTTCAACCTCGTCCTTGCGATCGCGACGTTCGAAGCGAGTTTCACCCGCGAACGTGCCTTTACCTTTGAGATTTTTCCACCGCGCTCGTGGAGTACCGTTCTAGGAAGCCCCGTGAAACGGAGCGGAAAAGAAAGAAAATCAAAAAGCGAGACGAAAATAAAAGAAGGGAAGCAAATAGGAACATCCGAAGGCGTTAGTTGGTCTAGAATAAGGGTTGCTTCATCGATCGACCGAATTTCAAGCGTGGATCGAGGTCGAAGCCAACTGAGTGTGCAACGAACAAACGAAATGGCTAGATAAATAGAATAGAGGGATAGGTCGATGCGGAAAAGGCAGAAATTCCATACGACGCAGGTACAAAAAAAAAGGAATAAAATCAGTAGCGTCGACGGTCGATTGAATTCCACAGGATCGAAAATGAAAAAGATCGGTGGAATGTCTCTTGGCACATCCCCCCGAGCATCGATAATGGAAGACCGAGGGAAAAAAATGGAGTGCGCGACTAGGTCGGGTTTGCGATAATCAATATCGCTAGCGACGAACTAAACGCTCGAAGCGAATCGAGACCCGGCGGCCACGCGATGAAGCGAGACAGAACGATTTGGGGTAACCTTTCCAACGAACAGATTTTACCCGCGCGGTGGTGATATAATTCGGGAGTGTTTCAAATCGAGTGAAGCGAGTGTGCACCGAGATATCTGTCCCTTGTCGCACCTCCTCCCACTGGGGGAGTGCCAGGATGTGCTTGGAACGATGAACGCGCTCACAGTTCACACATTCCCGAGAGCGCTCAGCCACGTGTGTGAGCCTGTGTATGAGACACGCGTACACGCGTGATAGTTTGTCGGCACCGAGGCACAGGTACGGCTCATTCCGTTAGGTGTAGTGGAAGCACCAGGTACGAAGTTAACGGAGAATTTTACGGCAAAGGGGAAGAGGGATTGGCTACCGAGGAACGTGTCCCACATTTTAGAGCCTTCGTGGAGAAATACTTGCAACATTTCTGATTCGTTCGTTCGCCAACAAGCAGACACCGCAGAGACCGGGGTACGCGTTTTCGGTCTGCTCGCAGCGGGAATGGAAAGTCACGCCTAGTTTAGCATATTCGAAAAGATTCGCCCTGTTCATAGCGAAGAAATTGATGATTACCGTAGAGAAAAATACACGCGATGTGTATATTTGTGGATACATCCAAAAAAGATTTAATGAATAATGCAGCCGTATTTGCATAATTAAAGGCGCAAATATTTCGAAAGCATCAGCCCAATTTGAAAACCGACGAACCACGTCGCACGAAATTTGCAACTGCACCTACATATGCAACTGGAGAGGTAGAATGTCGCCCCAAAACATCGTTTTCCGAACAATTGAAACGAACGTGTTTCAACCGTTTGGGCGAGCCGAAAAACATCAACCCTAAAAGAATATCGTACCGTCGTCACAGGATTCCGAGACGTTGAATCTCAAC
Organism: Nomada ferruginata; assembly: GCA_963583965.1. Taxonomy (NCBI): domain Eukaryota; kingdom Metazoa; phylum Arthropoda; class Insecta; order Hymenoptera; family Apidae; genus Nomada; species Nomada ferruginata. The sequence continues at coordinate 7,829,768 of OY757218.1, forward strand.
TCTGAAGAGCTTGCTCTTTTGCCCCTCTCAGACATGTGACCACCACAGACACGACGCAACCTACACAGACGCGTCTGAGCCACTCTCACGCACTCACGCATGCACTCACAGACATGTCGGCCATCTTTCTTTCTGTTAGCTGCACCCTTCCCCTCCTGTCCCGGCATCGCGCCCTCCTACACCTCCTCAACCTCGTACCTACCCCTCTCTGACGCTCCTCGCCCTCACGACCACCACCCTTCCGCCGACAACGACGACGGCCGACCTCGCAGCGCGCATTGGCGTCCACCCCACATTTTTTTTCACAGTCGAACATTCTCGATTCTCAAAACTTTCCGAAACATTATCCTCCGCTTGGTACAAAGGTCGTCGCGAATTGTTGTAAAAACGTCGTCCGTGACGTGGAATAACGAAACTGTTTACAACGGGGAAGAATACAAATTTACGACCGGATAGTAGGGAACAACGTTGACGATACATTTAGTTAGAAAACGCAGGTGACTGCCAGTTTTTGGTTAGGATTATTGAATTGTCCCACGTGCATTTTGATATAATTCTTACTTATACTTAATGAGCACTATGTTAATCGAGCAGTGTGTTCCTTCTTTCTTTTCTTTGATTCTTTTTTTTTTTGTGTGTGTACATATATAAAAGTGGTTGACCCTGTAACGCGCTGGTTTTTCAGTGATTTCCTACGCAACGTTCCGTTCCCATAGAGCGATTAAATCTATGCACCGTTGCCGACCCTCCGTTAAACACGATCGCCCTTCGACGCGCATTGCTGCGGCGATCACCCCTCTGTTTCCACTAAAATTTTTTCCCCCGGTTCCCATAAAAAATCTGCTCCATTCCGAAGGATAAGCGCTTTTATAAATGGCCTGTCGTAGTTCGAACGATAGCAATTACCGTTTCTAATCGTATCAGTGCCCCTAATAATATTATCGTAATGGTTAAGTACCTAAATTCTACTTGATGCTAAAAGCAATTATAGGGTAAGATATTAATTGTAATTCATTGTTTTAATTGCTACTAAATTTTCAAATACCCTTGCTGTCATTCAATTATTGCCTGCTCTAACGTAATCATCTGAAAGAAAATAACGTTACTTGATCGACGAGTTGCTTCATAATATTGGCGGTAAGCGAATCAACGGGTGAAAGAAAATCACTTGACTGGATCAACAGCGGTGCTATTAAAGGATTGACTAATAATTTGCTTGTAACTCGTTATTCAATGCGACCTCAGTTTTTCAAGCAGACAGGCACGAGAAACGTGGCAACCTCGGTTGACGTACAGTGTCGTGAAAACGTATTACGTGCCCCACGATACTAGACGCAGGTGTAACTAGGGCGCGAAGCTGAACACCCATTTCGCGATATAGTTGCATGGTGTTATGAAAACAGGTGCAGGTATACCCGATTCCTGCTGCACAACCTCCACTTTAGATCAAGAGAGCCAGCCTGCTGTTGACACACCATCCCCAGTGAATCATTCCAAGGATAAAAGAGATTCATACAAAAGAAAGAAAGACCGACACGAATAAATCCATCGAAACATTATCCCTGGAATCTGTTTATTATCGTAAAGCATTGTTAAGTAATAGACCCCCGCCTGTGAATAAAGTGACGTGTAAGAAGGTATAATGTAAGGAGAGAAATAGTGGAATAATCGGCATTGCTGAGTAAAATCGTTAAGTTAAGATGATACGATCACATAAGAACAATTAATACGTAAAATTATGTTCCCTTGTTGTTGTGCTTTTGCTGCTGTTAGTTTCAGTTCGTTGGTATGGCGAAAAGATTAACGATACGAATGGAAAAACCACTCGTTTAAAATACATTATCCTAATGCTTCTGAGTAAATAGGTATTGCTCTTCGTGGAGATTCAAGACGCTAGGGCAATTAACGAATTCGCGAATGTCATACTATATCTGTATGAAAATCAAAACTGCACCGAGTTGGCAAAAGTGCAAACTGCTGTCGGAGTCCGACATTCTTGTAATGGATATATCCTGACGACCACGCAGTCGTAATCCACACACGTAATAAAAGGAACAACGGCCGGGGAGTACAGGGAGAGGCAGCACGTTGCACAGTCATCACCGTTACACCAATGCGCAGGCGTACGCAGTTTAGATCGTATACACACTTTTTATCCATAAAATAAGAAGCGCTAATTCAAACTGTTTTATCGAAATCACGATGAAAATTACACTTTTTCCTCTCAAAATGATTAGCAACTGAAAACATTTCTATGAAACGTAAAATCACGCTTGTTTAGAAAGTTTCGTTTTTACACACTGTAACCAATCATAGGACAGCAATTAACAAGTTGCTAGCACACCTCAACCTTGTAACAGCAGAGACATGTTTTACCGCTTGAAAACGTAGAATCATGATTCCTTTTATATTAATAACATTTAGAAAAATGTTTCTCTGATTCTTTGCTAAAGAATTTACTTATATTTTCCATATTTATTCCGAACAATATACGGTCCTAACCCCCCTAACATAAACAGACAGTGGATCGCACGTGTAGAAATCTATGTTATCGACCAACATTTACAGGCGCGGGCAGTTTGAATAAAGGAAGGCCAAATTACAGAGCTCGTCTACTGATCAGGATGAATCAACAAATGATACTTGTCAAACTAATAAATTAGTGAACTATTACCATGACAAAAGCTTGTTCCTGTGTATGGAGCTATTTAGTGGAACCCTCCCTATAGCAACCGTACCGCCACCATCATCGCCACTATAATCGACGCTTCAACCCCTCGCGGGTACCATGATAAAATCGTCACGCTAGTTTAATCAGGAACCCGCAGGAAGTCCCATGCATGTTCTCATCGAAATACACGTGGGTACGAATATGTTGAGCTTCAGTGCACAAGGCAACACTTGTCGTTTCTCAGCAGGTTATACAATTATTTTTTGAACGCATCCGTGATTCACAGTACTGTTTTCACCCTAATATTATGATAATTAATGTCTTTGAAAGTATTCATAAATTTTATCACTTCCTGGAGTAAACAGGGTATCAGATTCTAAACGAATTTCAACATGAAATGCCAATATACATTTATATACATAATTTTTGTTCTTCATGCGAACAGGTAAACACTTTACCCTCGAAGAACCATGGATAATCATATGAGCCTGCGTGAGTACGAAAAATTTGTTCTTGATAGCCGTCAACAAATACTTTTAAAATGCCTTTTTTATCAAATTCTGAAAAAATGTTTGGGGGTAATATAAGCTATCAACACATAAGAAACTAAACCCCAACCAAAATAAAGTAGTGTAGATCAACGAAGGCACCACGTGTCCAAACCACGTGGCTGTTAGGTTATTTCACTTGGCGGGAGGTCGATAGATGAATGTGTTTTTTTCATTAAAGTTTTTCATGCTCCGAAATGCACCGCAACAACTGCAGCGTGTTCAATAATATGGGAATGCAAAATGCATTAAATATTTACACGCGTAATTTTGGAATACGAAAGAAGTTCACATTTTTTAAAATCACGTTATAAAGAAAAATGCTGAACAATTATACGACGTACAATTTTGTAAGTTAAGTTCAATCTTTGTTCAAGTATGCCTGTATCTCAAAGATAACGAATCCCAGTTTAAGATAACTAGGCTCAACGGCTAACGGTAAATGTGCACTTTGAGTTCTTACTCGATGTACGAAGAAACCCGAAGCCTTAGGGAAAAAATAATATGTACAATATTAAGTCACGACAGAAAATTCTTTCTAAAGAAGATGCGAAACCAAGCGGAATATAAAAAAAAGTTGAAAAATATGCTGAACCCTTACGAATTTCGAGAGACGAGAATAAATATACTCATTTTAAGAAACAAGATATTTTGTAATTCGGACCTTAGAAAACCCCATATCGAATTAATAAATTATCAAGATAAATGACGAAGTTAAATATGAAAGGAAATCGTTCGAGTTATACAAATAAATCACAATTATGCACAACGCACCTGTAATACACTGATCTATGCATATGTCACCATCTACTTCACTGTCCACAAGCTTGCTCAATCACCAGACCTTCCTTCATCAATTACAAACATTTTACACAACCGAGCACACTTTTCTTGTTCCTTTCTATTTTTCCCGTTCTTTAATAGGTCACCCCGATGTAGCACAAGTTACATAATTTTCCACGACAACGTAGGAACCAAGAGATTAATTAACGCGCACGCTGTGACACTGTCGACCGAAAGGCACATACTGACACGTGCTCGAACTCGAGGTTGTGGCACTGATCTGATCTCCCGCGTTTGCAAAGCCAAGTAAGAGGTATGTGTACACAACTCACCTGTTATGATACGTGGTAACGATTGCAATGCGAGCAGAAGGCTAAATTATCCGAATAGGAAAATACAACACAGCCGGGAGAAAATCACGAGGAGGAAGTGAACACAAGTCTAGAGCAACGATGACGCTCCCTCGCGAGGGAAGCAACTGCCGAGGTATATACACTGGGGAACAGGCGACTCAATGAACACAGCAAGGGGGAGGATGGTCGGCGGATGGACGAACGAACGACTCGAGTCGAGTCGAGTCAGCCTCGACACCCCGGGGCGTATCGGCGCCTATGGGCAGCGCCATACCCGACCGCGACACATGTTAGAGAGAGAAGGGGAGAGAACGAAAAAGAGACAGTAAAAGAGGGGGAAAAAGGAGAGAGACAGAACACACGAGGAAGACAGAGTGATGCCTGAAACGGGGGAAGGAGGAGGGAGAGAAGATTTACGCAACCCTCTCTCGCTGAGCGAAAATCCACGTCGAGAGGCACGCTGTCGTCGATGCGTCGATAAGCCACGTAGTGGCTCCTTACGCGTGCTTCACTTCTTCTCCATGTTTTTCCAAGAAACTGTAAAACTAACCTCTCGTCTTTTACCCCACGAACGTTTTCCCTCTCTGTTGCTCTCACTGATTTAACCCTTCCTACGCGCACACACACAATATCGCATCGTGGCGTGCATGCACGCATACGAACATACACGCACACACATACATAAATATAAGCGTATAAACATACGAGGCACCAGCAGCAGCAAACACTCCTGATTTGAATGTAACACCACACAGCAACTGCCACGACGATGACGATGACGGCGACAGCAACAACGATGATGACGATTTACACCACACGAACGAATTGTGAAACTAACGGAACGGGGGGCGGAATAGAGCGAAAGAGCGAGGTGAAAGATGGGTGTACAAATAAAGAGGGAGAAAGCGGTGAGAAAGTGTGAGAGAGAAATATGTGTCCTCTCTTGCACACTGGTAATATCGATTCGTAGGGTAGGCTCGATGGCAACGACCCTACCTGGTTTGATGAAACGAGCTCGAGGCGTACGGGTACATTTTTCTGCTTATCGACACCGCCCGGTTTTTACCGATGACACCCGAGTTCCGCAACCGCCCGACTCTGTTTAGTACACGTTACGTACGGAAATTTACACTATGCACCACGTCGACTTACCTTTGCATCCTGGGATGCGGTTGATTCGACGACGGGGTGAGAGCCTCTCCACCGAGGACGTACGACTTCGTCCGTGTAACGCTAGGACGCCATGTCATCAAGTCGAGGCGCGGACTCGGGGCAAATCGCGCATATACACACCGATAGAGAGAGAGGCGCACGAACACCACGTAGCTGACCAACCCGGTGCCTGCCGTGCTGGGAATTCCTGCTGCGCCACCGAACGGCCGTCACGGAACCTCGCCTACGCCCGCCTAGCGCCACAACCGTGCTTTCCGTTCGTGGTACCCTTCACCGCTTTGCAATGCTCGCGACACCCGCCCGTTTGCGCGCCCTCGTTCAACCGAACCACCGAAGCCGAGTCGCGCACAACCTCCCGCAATCCTACCACCGCCACCTACCCAATAGCCCCCCCTCTACACCCTTCACCCTCGCCGTGTAAACCCCCTCCTTCTCACCCTCTCATCACGCACTCCTCCCTTCCATCGTACCACGACACCCTCTACTCCCTCGCGCCATCCTGCGCGTTTCGTCCTTCTCGTTTTCCCTCTCTCGCTCTCTCGCTTCTCTACTCTGTCCTTCTTCCTCTGTTTCCACTCTGGCATCTTCTCTCTCACACACTCTCGCTCCCTGGCTACCTACTATCTCTCTCACACTAAATCTCCCACTCTTTCTTTAGCCCGCAAGGAACGGATCGCCCGACTTCTTTCTCCTTCCTTCCAACAGTCATTTCGTCTTTTTATCTCGTTTCAAACCTACACACAAACGCATTCCCTCGATTCGTTTTCCTCTTTCTTGCTCCTCACCCTCGATCACCCTCCAAAAAGGGCACTTATTTTCGCCCCTTTGTTCTCACGCTTGTGACCAACTTCTCCTTCGCTCTACCTTTCCTTAAACCTGCCACCTCCCCTTGCCTAGCCGCCCTCGTTCGTCGGGCTTCTTTCTCGAACACACCCTCTTCCTCTCCTGCCGCCTAGCTACTTCGTACTTCGTGTTACTGCGCACTCGTACTGGCAAAGTCGCTACGAACTCGTGCAACAACTCGCAAAGTTGTTACCCATTGACGACGTCATGCGCGATCCCAGCGGTTGCGACAGTCGCTTATCGGTTCTTGTATTATTTTGATAAAGGAAAATGCGGGTTAAAGGGGCACCGAGAGCCACGGTTAAAGTTTTTAAAATAGAGCCGTACGGATTACGTTGCCTTCTGCCGACACGATATCGTATAACATCCTTTTCACAGCTTTCTTTATCTCGATCTATCCCCTATCGCAAAGTATGCAAAGTGATTTGAAATAGAGTTCCGAGAAAATGAATATGAATGTCAACGATAAAAAGCGCACGATCCCGAGATGTTGAAATGAGTTCCAGAGCCTACTATGTTTCGTTCATTCCGAATAAAAATGTTAAGGGGTTGAACGTAAGAGGACTAGAATGAAATTCACGAACGTGTTGAGAAGCTTGTGGAGGAGGCGGGTTGCAAGTTAAACACGCAACCGCGATTTGCGTCTGCGCACTTTTTTCTGCACACACTCGCCAAGCAGCGACGAAAGATAGAGGGAGACGGCCGCTCTCCGCCACGAGGCCGTTTCTCAACTTCTGAACTGCAAATGTACAAGTACCAACCGCATTTACGTATCCTGGTGTAGTTTGTCGCTGCTTCAGCTTCCGCTTCGTTCCCCGAGTCTTGTTGCGTATCCGTGGCAAGAATCCGTGTGTCGTCACGTTGCCATGGAAATAAACGCACCTTCGTCTGATTTCCTCGTTGAATTAACGTGTGTTGATTGCGTGTCGTCACCGGAATCGTTGCGCTACGCTGACGGCACCTTGACACGTTTACCCCAACACGCGTATTCTACACAATTACAATAATGTCGAAACGACCTCATTATCGGGGCTCTCATTACACGTACGCTCACTATCTTATATCGATACGATCGATTTAATTGAAACGAAAGATCGAGACACTGATCGCGCTTTTCCCGCGTTTTTACTTTGTACTCCCTTAAAGGCAACGATGCGCAGAAAAGTAGGGGAACATGAACGATGAAAATTTGGCTGGTATTTTAAACGTGAAATATATTGTGTGCACGAGGTAACGTGTTTTCAAACACGAGGGTTGGTTGTTAGCGATGCGCGGGGCGCTGCCGCGGAAGGATCCCCATGGATCTTTTCGGTCGACTGATAAAAAGGCCTGGAAGCTGCCTTGTCGCGATGGACGAGGCGTATACGGACAAAAAAAGTCGCTGGAAGGGGAAGCTCCGGAGAGTCTGTGTCGGCCAGGGGAGAACGGAGCACGCGGGAACGGAGGGGTCGTCTGTCGGTGGCGGTGCTGGGGTGGGGGTGGTTGGCACGGCGGGGACGGTACCGCTGGTGACGGGGTAAAGAGGTAGAGGTCTCATACACGTAGACAACGTGGGTCGGGGTGAAGGGAAGCTATCGCCGCCGTCACCGCCACCGCCGTCGTCGTCGCCGTCGTCGTCGTCGGCGCGACGCCGCCGCCACGATGATTTGACTCTGCTGCTAGCTGCCGCCACCGCTACCGCCACTGTCACCACCACTGTCGATCGCCACCGCTGCCGTAACTGCTTCTCTGCTGTTCATCTAGTGTCCTTGATTTTGCTCTAGCAAGACTAGCGTGCTAGTTCTGCTATGTCGACTTGCGCGTTTGGAGAAACTTGGTTGGCTCTTTTACTGCTCGCGCGCCCACGGCCAGGGCTGTATCGCTTGGGGCTGCATTCGTCCGTTCTAATCTCATGGCCTCCCTATTATGTCTCTTCGTACTCTTGTACTCTGGGAACTAATTTCATCGTCGGAGATCTACGATCGATTTCGCTTATCTCCCGAAACGGAGTACAAATGTACAATACCACCAATCGCGCAATTGTCTTTTTTCTTTCTTACGATCTATTCCATCCGATATACCTTATCTTATCAGAAATCACGGTTTTTCCTCATTTATAGAGCCAGGAGTGTCTCTATGCCGAGCGAATGGAATTTACGATTGTCTCGTTATAAAGCAGCGCTATTGAAGCGCAGCTCGTGATAAAATAGGGTGTCGACCGTAGTCTCTTGATCTTCGACAGCCTTGAACCCTTCGTTCGTTGATAGCCGCGACATTCGGCCCGTAAAATGCCTGTGGAACGTTGTCGTTCCTTCGTTCGCGGCTAGAACAGGGCCTGGCTAGTATCTAGGGAACTTAGAAATCCAGTGGAAACTAAGACGAGTAGAAGGGATACTATCGGAGGAGGTGGCAGCAATGGCGTCCCGAGCCGCGAGGAGTAGGCAGAGAGGAGACGACTGCCTTCATATACCAGGGAAAAGAGGACGGGGGAGAGGGTCGAGGGAGGACGCGGAGAGACAGAGTCGAGGAGTACTACACGTGTCGCTGCAGCGGGGTGTTGACCCCAAATAGCTTTTTTAACGTGATGTAACCACGAAAGGGTTGAGAAACGGCTAGCAACGTCGTTCGACGGCCAACCGACTTCTTAGCTAAAGCCAAGCCCTTGCCTCGCCTTTAAGCCTCGTGGCTCCCCGTTAGATGTATGACACAACGATCCTTTCATACTCGAAAAGCCACTTGCGCGGTTCCCTGCCCGCCACCACTATGACCACAATGTTATAATTAAGATCAGGGATGTGCCCTCAATTTCTGTAGATCCGAATCCCCGCTCCATTACGTTCACCTTCGTTAAACCGCTAAGAAAATTGTTGCCCGGAAGGAGCCGGGGCAAAATAGATTTCGATAGCTGCGGAAAAGTTGTACAATTAACTTACATATTATGGAATACGTTTAGCTTGTGGTATAATGTATTTCGTAATACAGCCGCATTTCCATATGTAGGAGATATATTGCATAATTCTATTATAAGACCCATCATGAATAAAACACTCCTCCTGGAAGAAGGGAAATTAATTGGTTTTGCATTAGAGACACATGGAAATTTATTGTACACACTTTTCACAGTTCGGAATTATCAATCGCGGCATTTTTATAATACGGAGCGTGCAACATGTGAACAAGAAAATTTGACGACTGTTCCTTGGTTATTTACGGTCCGACCACCATATGTGAATTTGCATTACAATTTACATACGCTTTATCTTCTCGGCGTCGAAGGTGGAGTACCATATAGCTAATCACATGGTCAAGGGTGACAAGTTATGGTACGATCGTATCGCGGTTGCAACACTTTCCAGTCATTCTTTTAAAAGCCATTGTGATTTATGGCGAAACGAAAACTGGAACATTTTCACGTGCGACTATTGGACTTTGTTGAACGAACGAACTAATCAGTTAACGCAGGATTCCTTTCTATCGCGCCACGTTATCAATAGCACGGAACAACGACAATACGTAAAATGATATTCTATGTAGGGCTATAATATTAACCGGCAATCTTCGAATAAATAAAAACAGGCAATTTTTAGGTGGGGTATCAGGGCCGATTTAGGAACTCAAACACCGAAAGGAGGTTAAGACGACACTTAACCCCCCATCGCATATGGTTTCCAGTTGGAACGGTACTGGTATGTCGCAATGCAGCCTTATGTGTACACTGTATGTACCTAATTAGGACCATTGAGGAGGAGGAAAGACAGGCCGAGATGTTGAATATAGGGCGTCCCTCGTTCCTTTTTAGTTCGTCATTCGATAACACCACGCACTCCACGAGGACACCATTATTTTTTCCCTCCGCCAGAAAAGTTTGTACAGTTTGCCCGATCGGGCAAATCGAGCATGAAAACTTAAGGAAGGTGATGCGGGGAAAACGACATGATACATGGTATGATAGGTACACGATAGAGAACGAAACTATGTCTCTTTCTCTATCTCCTTCCTTAATATCACGTATACATACATGCGCTGCGACAGCAGTGACTATCTGCCTTATGTGTACACTGTATGTACCTAATTAGGACCATTGAGGAGGAGGAAAGACAGGCCGAGATGTTGAATATAGGGCGTCCCTCGTTCCTTTTTAGTTCGTCATTCGATAACACCACGCACTCCACGAGGACACCATTATTTTTTCCCTCCGCCAGAAAAGTTTGTACAGTTTGCCCGATCGGGCAAATCGAGCATGAAAACTTAAGGAAGGTGATGCGGGGAAAACGACATGATACATGGTATGATAGGTACACGATAGAGAACGAAACTATGTCTCTTTCTCTATCTCCTTCCTTAATATCACGTATACATACATGCGCTGCGACAGCAGTGACTATCTTATCAAGCCAGCTACACCCTAAGAGGCGTAAACGATATTTTTCCTATTTGCTCCGGAAAGAACAGTGGTTCCCCGAGCGTTGATCGACGGGCAGACCCTTCTAAGGTTAACGTTAACGTTTTGAGGTCAACGCAAATAGAAAGGGTGAGATACGCCGATGAGATTTCACAGTTCTCAAAGCGAGGCATGGACTCGATTGGACGGGCTCTTGTTCAGAGTTCAAAGCAGATATCCTTATCCATTGCCAACCGCAAAGGATATTCCGGGAAACCGCGAGCAGAAGGAAACGGTCAACTTGTTGTTCCTTCCAGCCGTTTTCGACGTTCCTTTATTCCGTCTTGCTTGAATTCATCACAGAAGCTGGCGCGATTAGTAAGCAGAATACTTAAACTGTAACTAACGAATAACGGTGCCGTTGTTGCCTAATACGTTACCTCGAACGATTACGCTTTGCCCTCTAATGCGTAACACCGTCCAAGGAAATATGCGGGGCTAGTTGGCTTTTGTTCAAATACCAAGACTGAGGAGAACGGCGAGGGTTTACGTTTCGAAAGGGGAAGTTAGAAAGGTATCGTAGAAGATTCCGTCGTTCGATAAAAAGAGTCAGTAACCGTGGAGGCGAGTAACGGAGTGCATACCTTACATATACGTTAGGAAGGGGATGACTCGAAGGGACATTGCTCCCTGGCCTCGCCTGCCCTGCTCTGCTCCGCTGTGTCCAGAAAGGATCCACCTATCGTCCTGCACTCTCACGGCCCTTACGGACCGTGACACTTCGAGTTCGTATCCTTCCGGCGACAGGTACCTTACCTTACAAGAAACGCTTCCTGTTCACTTGCTCCAGGTGAAAAAAGAAAAAGGAAAGCATATAGCAAACCGAAAGGGACGAAACATGTCTGGCAAGGTGCAAGTGGAATACTCCGTCGATGCCATGATTTACTTTCATCACTGACATCCAACAATTAAAACGTTTCCCATAAGCGAGGGAAAGCGGAAAGTTGAAAACATTCCAGACGTTCTATTCAAAAACATGTTTCCTCCCCTGCGCGATACAGCCCGCTCTATCGTCTATATATACATATATACATATACTTTCCACTCTTTGACATTCGAGAAGCTCGAAGGCGCGCTATCAAGCCGCAACGAAGCCGCAACGAAGCCGCAGGATATTCGAAATTAACTCGCTGCCGAAAATAAAGGGGCTCGTCGAAACACGTCGGTTGGGCTTTCGGGCGGAATCGCTACCCCAACAGGTGGTTACGCTTTCTCCCCGACCGAAAGATAAAACTTTCCACCCCTTACGATCGAACCGGCACGGTCCTGGGTCCATCGTTTTCGGTTACGAACCTGCCTTCGCGTTTTCTATCCCTACGTCTCTCTCGCTGCGCCCTCCCGCCTTACCACCCGACATGGACTTTCTATCCCCAGGCTGCCTTTCAGCTTTTTTCCCTCTGCCTGTTCCCTTCTCCTCGCCCCCTCCTCGTCCTCCTTCCCGCCTACCCAACTATCTGTCCATGTATACCTACGTGCCTATCCGCATCCCTATTCCTGACTTCTAAATCTAACCCTAGGTCTAACCCAACCTGGAGGCGCCCTTATAACCAGACGGCGGCGTCATGGATGGGGAGGCGTATATATATCCCCACTACGGCATCCCTCATCGAGGGGTCGTTGATCCCCCAAGGACAACGACCTTGCGTCTGCGGCAGCCAACCGTTCGAACGGTTCTGGGTTCCTGGATTCCTCGATTACCAATATCTTTCACTCCACGCGTCCCTCTTTCTTCACAACACTTCTTGCACCCCCTAATCTTTCTTCCCTTATCCCCACCATAGATTCAGCTCCCTCGGTTCGAACGTATTAATCGTCACCGTCCCCTTTTCCCTTCGGTTTATTTTTAACTCCGTTCTATAATAGTATCCGAATGAATCATGCTTATTTGTTTCCCTTTCCTTTCTTTTCTATTGGTTACTATCAATGGCGATTTGCTACGTCCGCGTGGAGAAAAGAGAGGAAGCGGCCGTTACGAATCTTCGTGGATCGCGGAATCTTCCTTCGTCCGTTTGAAACCAGTCGAAGCAACCGTGAACAGTTAGCCTGAACCACAGTGTCGGCACAGTGTCGGCGCAGAGATCGTGAAGCAGATCGTTCCCCGGGGTCACTGGGTTTATAGAATCATAAACGACGACGAAATCGCTTTTCAAATTGTAGGAGAGTATGAAAAATTCATACAAGTCGTCATCGATATGCATGACTCGACCCCGACCCGCATACCTCTCCCACCGTTCTTCCCTGCTCTTCCTTTTCAGCGTTCGCACGCATAGAAACGTATGTAAACCCTCGTGACTACGCTCCTTGGGTTACAGAAATGTTTCAAAAACACGGCTTTCGAAAGCGAGTATACGCGGTTACCGCTGCTTCATTGGCCAACACCGTCTGCACGCCAGGACATAAATATCAATCTAGCAGCATTGTTTTCATTCAAACAATTCTGTACCCGATACAATTGTTCAGTCTCGTCGTTCGATGTTTCTGAACGCGATGCCCAAAACAAAAAGGAAGAACAAATTTCGAACGATACGGACGCAATTGTTATTTACGTTTTGCACAACACAAAACTTCAGTTCAAGCGTGACAGATACCTGGTATGTTAAAATCATAGCCATAGCTCTCTAAGTGGGTGGACTGGTGGGTGGTCAAGCACACACGTAGAACGTAGGTGGTACACATGTACGGCATATCTTCACATACACCAACACGCGCGATACGTGCAGTGTTGGCTGTGCGGGCGCGAGTTGGGAGGCGCGATGACGTAATCTTCGAAGGGAAGGAACAAGATCGCCGTTGACCTACTAAAGACCAGACTTTTCTTTCCTTCCTTTTTAGCCCTATCTTTTCGACTTCTCGACATTCCATTCACTACGACGACCCGACCAAGCTTCTACGGTCATAAATTGTTTCCTGCTTTTCGGTAAACCGAAAAAATTGTTATTGTCCCGTTTATTGTTTCCCAAATTCCAGAGAACTAGCGCGCAACCGCACGACGGCGCCGAAATCTATCGCAGAATCGTACCTTCGAATGTTACACCGGTCGCAGACAAATAGACGCGTAGATGTGTCCGCAGTTCCCGTAAACCGAGAAGAATAAACGGACGACAAGTGCTACGCTGCAGAAATACCAAAGTAGGTCCTACAGGTCCCTCCATCCGCCACCCTATCGTTACGCTGTGGTGACTTCTGACGCGTGAATACGCCCTTTGTTCGTTGCTGCGTCCCTTCCCCCCCCCGTTCCCTTCTATTACCATCCCTCTCTACACCCTAAGAGGCCGCAGGTAGAACAGGTAGACAGGTAGCTGCAGCAAAGTCAATTTCGATTCGATTCAGAAATACCTAAACTCGCATTGTACCTGCGAGGGTACTGTCCGACGTCCTGGGATTATTTGAAACGGGGCTACTAAAGGGGCTTATACTTCACACTGATACCCGTGCACCTGTTTTCTCGACGCTATTAAAAAAAAACGAAGGAAATCCCATTTCTAAAATGACGGGAAAAAGTGTCCGTCACCGAAATAATGGATTTCGTAAAATCTATTTATAGCTATCATCATCCCTCGTGGGACGAGTCGCTGTTAATTTTATTATTATTTATTAGCATCCTATAGATATTACACAAATGACGGGCTGATAGTTTCGAACGGTACAAGTGGACTGAAGTAAACGAGAAAGTCGGTTGCCAGTGGCTATGTAGCTTCTTAGTTTGCTTCGGACCAGTTGGACGTCTCCCGCTGCCTATGGCGTGTTGGGGTGGCTGCAACAGGTTGTTGCTGTGGCTGCACCATCACCGGCATCAGCGGGCCCCCTTTGGTTCCACCGAGCAACCTGACTAGCTATGGAATGGAGAGGATCGTTCGGGGATGACATTTAGGGAATCCCGATGACTTGTATTCAGATACTTTCTCCTCAGGGCTCAGGTCCAAGGTGTTCGTGAAGTATACACCAGTATAGTCGCTTCGAAATAAGTTTTGAATTTAACCGGCGGCTTTTCCACGGCCCAGGTAATCCGATTGGAAATAACGATAACTTTCTACTCCGTTCGATACCGTCGAACCCGATAAAGCGCAACATCCTCTTTATCTCACATTATCGCCCTTAAAGGAGGGCGTTGCCTCAACTAAACACGCGTAAAACTTTTTTCTCCGGTATCTCACGGTGTTTGATCTGCTCCGATTCGATGAGCCGTGAACAAGAATGGTAGCTGTTTCGAAGAAAGTTCTACTCGACCTAACTTCTGTGCCTGTTCGTTCAAGCTTTAGAGTCGCTCGATTCCCCCTCTGTGGGGACGGTAAGTTCGACGAACAGGGAGGGATTGTGCGAACCGCAACCCTACGTTGCGAATACTCGCGGATAGCAAGGCCTGCATAAAACGTCGAGAAGATGAGCAGGATGCAGTGGACGTTGCCTGACGTAATGCAGTGTGGGAGAGGTGTACCAAGTGAGGTCAACGTCCCTGTACCCGACGATCACCGTGCCTCAACAACCCCGTGGGCACCAGACATCCTGTGACTGTTTTTGAGAAAAATATGATTTCGCCCTGTCGTGTAATCAAATTCCGCAGTAATTCGTGCGTGGTGATTTAATTGTACTTTAGTATTTTAAACATCTTCCCCTTTTTATATCTACCTAATAGTTCTGGGCAAAAGCGTAATTGCAAGCTGTACTCGAAGCCTTTTGTTCCGTTGAGTAAAAAGTAATGAATAAATCTAGAATGGATGTCGTCTAGGGGCACTGGCTTGCGCAATCGAATAATGGATTTCGAGTTTGGACTACAAAACGCGTATTTGCGTTACACCCAGCTTCATAGAAAAGCTAGAGTGTTGAAATTGAGGGGGGAAAAAACTCCTGTCCAGCGGAGAGCTAATGATTGGTAGGTCGCAAGTACAACCAGGCTTAGGAGCACCTCTTACACAATAAAATACCCTTTAAATTCCGTACCAAGAAAGTTACGACCTTGGCTGCCAAGCACTTTAAAGCTTTGATAGCGGAAACACGCGTTACCAAATCAGTAATTTACGATCCTGTTTTGTTACCCAATTAGATGGGTATGCCAATTTAAGATGAAACGAAAATCGGAATAAAATTCGTGGCAAACTCGTAAATTCACGTCGCGTTTAATTAAATATCGTCGTAAGAAAGGAGGTACAGGATCTAGCCCTCTGAAACGCAGAAGGAATGCGCGGGATGCTCTCGTCTAAGCCCGATTCAATAGTGGGCGTGTAACGACAAGGCTGTTACAGTGGTAGTGCCTGGAGGAGCTCGAAAATTTCCTGCTCTCTCACCGAACTGTACCCGCAGGTGGGCGTACGGATCGTAAAAAAAAAATCCCGAGGGCCGTGAAGAACAAACGCGCCTCGAGAAAACTACGAATTTCGTGAAACCCCGTTCCACGCGTAAGGATCGAAGCCTGACTGAGCTCTCAGGTGATACCGTTAAACTGACTTCCGTCTGCCCACCTACCTACCTACCTACCTACTTTCGTCCTCGTACATCGTCCGGCACCGTCCAAGCAGTGTATGTATTTCGCAATCCACCAACAGAGAGAAACACCTTCAGTAAGGGGCTCGAAGTATTTGAACGAATGGGACATCGCTATGGTAAATTCGTCCGCGAATGGAATAGTGGAGACACGGGAGAAAAGAAGGACAGAAAGAGAAAGAGGGAGATACGCGGCTTTGCAACAAAGTATCACCGGTAAATCGAGCTCGGGGATAATTTACGATCCTGTATTGGCTACTGTGCCAATAAATTCATCGTTTCCGCGGTTCGAATCGTGAGTTTGTCGACATTGACGCGATTATCCGTGATTTACGTGTCCCCGTTTAATGCTTACGTGAAATTCATTTTCTTCGCCGGGCCATTAACAGGAAAAATAAATTACTGTTGCAACAAAAGATACTGGGTTGGGGCTGATTTACCCTCCACGGAGTATAGTGCGGCTGTGAAAGTGATTGAAATTCGCTTGATACTCGTATTATATTCTATAGTTATGTGTTTGTACTTTATTTAGCAGACACTGAAAATATTACTTCTACTACTGTTATTGTGAGAAACGTTAATAACCCCAGTGTTAAATTTCGAAATTATTAAATTTCTCCAAAAGAAAATCACGCAAATGTTAGCGTGCCTATAATATAGAACTGCATTTCAATTACCAAAGAACAGGACCTAGCGGCTATAATCATTTCGAGTGCAACTAATTTGAAATGCTCCCCAGAGCATTTATTTCAAATCCACGCGTCCTGCGTCGGTCAAAGTTGCAAAGCTACGGAGACCTGGGTGGATATCAACGAAACGATACAGCCTAACGGAGCAGAAGCACGTGTAGCCGCAGTTTTCCACGGGGAGTCGCGGTACCAGAGCATGTTGGTACCAGCAAGTCGACCGATTGCGCGCGCGTGGACCCAGCATATAGAATGGGTCACACCCTCTGGGGACCATTATTGCCGAGCACTGTACGTGCACGTGACTTGTATAGGGTCGAGACAAGTGGGTTGGTGCAGTCGTTACTGTTGTCCTCGGTACCCCCTGCTCGTTCAACGACCCCGCATGCACGCATTCTCCACGCCACGGTGTACGCATGAACGCATGCATGCACGTGACGACTGGAGGAGAGAAGGAAACGTATGTATGCACGACAGTGACAACGAAAAAGTTCGAATCATAGAGTTTTCGTTTCTTCTATCCGAGTGTTTCTTCTTCCGAACGATCTGGCGCCATGCATACTTTTCCCAAACAATCGGTCACCGTTGTGCTATATAAATATGTATGACCAGGCTTCTAGGCGTGAACCTTGCGAGGAAGTACGAAGATTTCGAAAGGAATCAACCACCTATTGTGGCGAAAGTATTGTTGCAATGTAGGTGGTGTCGAGTGCGTGCTGGCGAACGGATTGAGGATCCAAGAACTCTCACGAGGATAAATCGAGCCCATATAATCGTACAATAGAGTCGTGCGCGACCATCTCTGTTTGTCGAACATAGGGTATATATACGCATACATGTGTACATATGTATAGGTTGGAATAGAAAGATTGCATTGTGAAGGGGTTCGAGAACGAGTTTGAAAAGTCGCGCCGATATATTCGTGGAAGGTTGCGTGCGCGCGGTGGCCGCGACGCGCCTGTTTAATGTTTAGTCGAAACTGCGCGAGTCGAAGCGACGCGACGGGGTCACGTGGGCTAAAGTTAAGCGGGACCAAGGGTCACGAGAGACAGGAAACGGTAGTATTGTATGCCGGATGTCGTAACTTCCGAGTCCTTTGGCCTCGTCGTTTCCCTTCGCGTCGACAAATGCCACGGTGCCGTCGAACGGCGATGATAATATCGCGTTCAGAGGGGAGTAGATTTCGATATCGCATAAGAAATTTCGTAACGCACGAATCAGAGGCGTTTAAGATGCACGAGTGGCTGGTGAGCGCCCTAACGCGCCCTCCTCGAGAGATCAGCCGACCGAGCAATAGAACGAGAAAGTATGAGTGAGGTCGGTGTAGCCGTGGCTCTGGTGATAAGAGCGACGGAGAGAAAGAGAGAGAGGATGGGTTAGGGTGGGAGAGGGCGAAAGAAAGAAGGGAGAGAAAGGGACGGTGGCGAGAGAACGAGAGGGAGGACGCCGCGCGTCGTTGGGCGGGGGGAGGGTATAGTCGTCGTGAGCTCCTTACAGTGCATTGCCTTTACGATCCCTCGAGTCCCCGTCACACCCCGTGCCCCGACAAATCGCGTACGACGTGCCTCTCATGAAGAGATCCACGAAACCAGCTTCGCCGTCGAGCGATTCGGGTCGTCGAGATTCATCGAGAGGAAGTTTCTGTATGCGTGACAATGAACACGAAAGTGACGTGTGTGCCTCTCCGAGCATACAGGGTTACATACCGCACCCCATGGGCCTAGGAGTTGATGTTAACTTCGCCGTAGCAAAAGAACTGATCTCCTGCGCCACGACGTTCTCCTTTCGTTCCCCTCGAGAACACTGAACTCGCCTCTATGGGTCTCATATAGTGGATACTTTCACCGGTGTGTTGTATACGCGTTTCGAGGGTAACAACATTATCGTGTCGGCCTCACTCGATTCTCAATTTACATTTCTCGCTCCGCGGAGACACGGTGGAATTTTTAAAAACCGTTTGCCTCCTTTTCCTCTTTTTTTATTTCGTTCGTACGATCGCAGGGGGATTCGAGTGTGCATGTATTTTCAGAGCAGGGTCTATGTGTTATGATCTCGATTGGCTGTTTATATATTTCGGAAGAAACGAAAAATCGTGCGCTAAAACGTACATGCATATCGTGAGAATGATTCCGAGCTTTCGCGGGGTTCGTTTCTACTGATATTGTTTCGGTATCGAGATCTATTTAACTACGAACGCGATTTACAAGTCGAAATGGTTTATAGCATCTAAAATAGGTTCTTCGAGTAGGAACTTTCGAAACAGCCACGTTTCACAGCGCACGAGCGCCTTCGCAAGAGGGGAGCACAAAGATGTGTTCGTCCCCATCCCCACCACCCCCGAACATTCGTTCCATCTTGCTCGGCACGTTTCTCATCTCGGTGTCACGACAAATACATACGTCACTTTCTTATCGTTCACATCTGATATAATATATTGTTCAATGCATATCGTCTGTACAGGCGTACATACACGCGCAGTACCAGCCCGATTTTAATTTCTTCCCCACGCCGCGTATGTATACGCATATGTGGTATAAAGAAAGTCGGCAAAGTAGGAAAAGAACGGGTTACGTGGAAAATAAACGCTTGACATAAAAAAAAAGGAAAAAGATGCGACGTCCAGTGTTAGTCAAGTAGCACCGGTAGTACCGTAACTCGTGGATTCGTCGGTTGTCTTGTTTCACCTGTGCCTGCAGTTCACGCCGGTTCACGCCCTTCTTCTTTTACACCGCTCTCACTAACGGTTAATCGACGTCGGCCGCTTCTTGCATTCGAAAGAAAATCGAACGTACAGACAGCGCCATCGCGCGGCAATACCGTGGAACTAATTTTGCCGTCACTGATTTTCCGTTTTCCACGATTGAAATATTTGACGAGAGCGCGAGGTGGAAAAAGTAATGTTCCTTCGGCTTAACAATTTTGGCACATAAAAGGCATGGCGTTATTACTGAATAGGCTGAAATTGAGACAGATCACTAGAATACCCGTTCGGTATAAACATGGGAATGATCATTGGGTTGGTATATTCATAACCCCGCGATTAAAATACTATTCTCGTCGTAACACTGCGAATCAAATGAACGAAACAATTGTTTCTTACAGTCCAGGCGGAATAAAATACAAACACCTAAAGACAAAGCGTTGGAACATTTCGATGATTTTTACGCATCTATTTACGGAGATAGCTGGTTAAATGTGCGTGCTGCATTATTGGACGAGGAATGCAAATACTTGGCAGTGGTTAATAATTTCAGCGATACAGAGAGAATACGAACCGATTTGGAGGTATATCATTATTATAATATTAACGGGCCAAAGGGTATACGATCATGGAATAATGAAGTTTCATGTTACTAAAACTATTTCAGTCACTTGGTGCGATACACTTGAAAGGCTTGTACGATAGTCAGAAAGAGAATCGTCATATGTTTGAAGATAGGATGAGGGCTAAACGGCCTAATTTATCACACGGGAAAGAGTCGATGAAAGTCGGGACTTCTAAAGATCAATTGTCCGAGTTCCAAGGACTTTATTCTGAAGATCCAAATCTATTAGAAGCATTAAGAGCGGGAGATCACTCAGTTGTTGAGAAAGACGCACGAACGCCAATAAAATTGGAATCTATGGACGAAAATTTAACGGAAATCAATTTAGATTCTGATCGTATCATCAATCCGTCTGTAAATCTGTCCACCTTGCAAGAATATGTGCCCGCTACAAAAATAAAAGGTTCGCCTAAGCGATACAATCCTTTCGGACGTAACGTACATATATTCCTGCACATATATCTTACAGGTGTGGACGACTGGGTTTTGGAGTCCGATCATTATAAATTTTACGATAAAGCTGCCGACTTCAAAATAGAGGTTGAAGAGGAATCCGTTCTGCCATTCCCGAAACATCTACACGCGTACACTTTCGAAAGAGGGAATACTTCTAGATTTCCAAATCCCAAGAAAGGATCTACCGGTGTTTTAGGTTCTCATTGCTTCCTTTAATTTTATATTTTTCCTTCGTTTTATTAATTAATGCGTACCGTCCCTTAGATTATTATTTGTTTGACGGCGGATCTATATTGCCCGTGTTAGCCTTGGATATACAACTGGGCGACACTGTGCTCGATATGTGCGCTGCACCTGGAGGGAAATCGTTGACTATCCTTCAAACACTCATGCCTCGTGTATTAGTTGCGAACGATCTGACGCAATCTAGAGTGAAGAGGCTACAGAAAGTCGTAAATCAATTTGCCTCAGATATTTATAAAACGGAAAATATGTTATTGATAACTAATCTAGATGCAAGAGCGATTGATGAAAAAGACGTGTATAATAAGGTATTCCTATTATAATACCCTTCGCTGTTTCATTATTGTAAAACATAGGAAAGGATAAAATTTGTATTTATTAATATCTCAGATTCTGGTCGATGTACCGTGCACAACAGATAGGCACATTTTGCACTCCGATGATAATAATATATTCAAGCCGACTAGACTTAAGGAAAGATTACAGCTGCCGCAAGTTCAATCGGATATTTTAACGTGAGTATTTAAAATATGATTAACATTATTGTTTCTAATTTCGCAGTTGTTTGATGATTTTGATTCTCATTGTATTCGTTTTGTAGAAATGCCTTGAAATTGGTGAAAGTGGGGGGTACCGTTGTTTATTCGACGTGTTCTCTTAGTCCCATACAGAACGATGGTGTTGTTCAGGTAGCACTTAAAAGGGCATGGGAGGAAAGCAATTGCGTTATGGTTGTGAAGTACGTAGCTCGTAACAAATAAATAGCATTATTATTTTTATTTTTAATGTTAATTGTTCATTTCGCCTATTATTATTCGTAGAGATATGACAGAAGCGCTGTTACCCTTACAATATTTGTACGAATTTGGTAATATAGATTTAAAGTACGGTCACATTGCTATCCCGACTGTTGACAATAATTGGGGACCGATGTATTTTTGTAAAATAGTAAGAATGCAATAAAGGTGAGTGACTGTGAGTACCATTGATAGCACATTCAGGTTAACAAGCTACTGTACTTATGTAAATATCGTTGTAATTATGTAATACGTTACTTTTAACAGGATAACATTTAATATAGTATAATAAAATACAAGTACGGAATTGTGTTTTGTTATTTTCTATCATATGTAATATAAAGGACGAAAGACATTTCGTGAAATAAACAAAGAAATTAACAATTATCGATTGGATATTGTATAATCCGAATAACACTTCCCTAAAATATTAAATGTTTGAATTGTTTCGTGTAAAAGAATTACTAACGTAGATTATTTTTCTGTACAGTATAAAGTCAACAAATTTTAATCATTAATAATACGATACTCATATCATGCTTCTAATAAATAACGTTAAACTTTGCCGCTAATTTACGTTCACTTCGTAGACCCTTCTCTCAGTGGTAATGTTTGATCACTTGCTTCTTCGTCTGCTTGCTTAGCGTTGTTCCAAGGTTGTTCTTCGGCGTTCCCGAAAGTTGTGTAAACTATCATCTCGACTATGTATAAAACAACAGTCACAAAGAATATAATTCTCCACGCTCCTATAGTTTGCTACAAATAAAGAGAAACTTGTAAGAAATTACAACAAGTAAACATTGTGTACTTATAAGCATTTCCATTCGAGTGCCATGCCCATAGAGAAACTACCATTGCACCGTAAACACTTACGTTCCCGTGTGTTAATTTGCCGACGAATATTGGAACCACAAATCCAGGTATAGTAGCGACACAGTTCGTTATGGCAACAAGGGTGCCCGCGAAATTTGGAGCAATATCAATATGGTTTGATAAGAATCCACTGTACATTCCACCAATAGAAGTTACTCCAATAGTCATTAACGTCACGGCAAGCGTTCGATTGCAACCAACGTATGACACTCCTATCAAGCAGAACATAGGAACGACAGACGCTAGAAAAGAAAAATGTTTTTCGTTACAATTATTGCTAGATTGATTTTAATATTTCAAGTACAGGTACAAATGATTGGCTTACAAAATAACGTTCCAATTTTTCTGGATACCGTTACAGTGATCAATTTTCTATCCTGCATAATGGCTAATACTTTACTAAGGACCATCGTGAATATCCACATACATAAGAACGGCATGGAGGAAACGCCAGCATTCTATGAATAAGACAATTTGTCAGTAACATAGATATTAATTTCGTAGCCTCGAATCAACACCCACCGAGCTCATGTCGAACTTTAATATCTGATTCATAAATGTGGGCAACTCAATCAGCAACATGTACCAGCCAAAGTTACTGCAGAAATGGCTGATCAGAATTGCCATAAATGGCTTTGATCGTAATAGCTCGCCCCACGGAACTACTAATTTCTAAAAGATAAGAACGCAACGATATATTTAAATTTGATATTTGCGCGGGTATTAAATATAATAATTACGAACGTTGACATACCTCCTTGTGCTCACTGCTGTTCTTACTTTGACCCAATGATTGCATAATATAATCTTTTTCCTCTTGGCTGATAAACTTTGTTTGGTTTTCTGGACTGTCTTCGATCATGATCCACCAGGCTGTGCACCATATTAAACAGAGCGCACCTTCGATGTAAAATATCCATACCCAATCCATATTCGCGGCCAATATTCCAGTTAATAGTATAGAAATCACGGTACCAAGTGCAGTCCCTATCAAAGGAAATAATAATAATAGCTGTGGTAATAACATTTTTTGTTTATTTTCCATATTTTACTCATCTATTACTTCTATATATTTTTAAATCACTAACGCGAAATAAGTAGCTAATAGGAATTTACTGTTGCAAGTTACAATAAGTTTTATCATCTTGTTTATAAATACCTGCATAGACAATCGAGGCAAGCACGCTCCTTTCGTTTGGCGGGGCCCATTTGGCGATCATAACGTGCATGGCAGGAAATGTTGCACCCTGTGATTTAATACATTACTATCATGACGTGGCCAATTGTAATAATTATATCGAGCATTATATATTGTTGGTTTATTTCATACTAACTCCGCCGATGCCCTGAATGAATCTCATTACAATGAAGAGAGTGTAATGCATTTCTGCCGCAACAGGTGTTAATATAGATGCAAAGACGTTCAGAAGTACCGAGCCGTTCATCACCCATTTGGCGGATAACAGTTCAGCCATTCTTCCGCCCGGAAGTAAGGACACCATGTATCCCCAAAAGTATGCTGATAAAATAAGACCTTGCAAAGGCTCGTTCCATATGAATGGGCCATCCTATGTAACAACGAATTACTTAACGATATCGTTTTTAAAAGTAATTTCAATTATTTGCAAAGATATTCGAATCTGGCTCGAAACTGCGAATTGATCGAATATGTCGGTACACATTGTGGATTATAAATCAGCGAAGTATATTGAGATACGACGATTAAACATTTTATCGAAGCGTAGCAAAGTCGAGCGCAAGTATATGTATTAGGGGGACCGGAAAGTAATGTCGTTTTTTTACGATTTTTGTTTTTTAAATTTCAAGAAATTAATTTTTAATCAATGATGTAATCACCCTCGTTATCAACAGCCTTTTGCCATCTAGTGTAAAAATTTTCAGTGCCGGATCGAGAAAAATCAATTGGTTTTTGAGCAAAATGTCTGGAGTTGGCATTTTCGATATCATCAAAATTTGTTGTCAAATAGAAAGTGTTGAAAATTAATGAATTAAGGTGGGAAGGTACTGCCTCAGCCACCATTTGAAACCAGCCACCAATTTGAAAATTTGGATGATATCGAAAATGCCAACTCCAGATATTTTGCTCAAGAACCAGTTGATTTTTATCGATCCGGCACTGAAAATTTGCACACTAGATGGCAAAAGGTTGTTGATAACGAGGGTGATTAGATCATTGATTAAAAATTTATTTCTTTGAATTTAAAAGAAAAAACGACATTACTTTCCGGTCCCCCTAATACATGTGTGTGTCGCGTACAAATTTTCGCTCACCACTTGTCAAATAGCTCTCAATGAATTGCAATTTCGTTCTTTCGAATATACGTCATACAAATATATTTTAATCAGATTCGCTTGTCGTTAGACAATGTTACAGTGTGAATTACAATAATTGCAATATATTCATGTACCTCGGTCACAGATTTCGTGGCATTGGAAGAACCATCACCGTGGTAGCATTCGTCGCCGGTAAGTGCAGTTGCATTCTCGAATTTCATTTGATGCAACGTGGATAATTTTACAGCAGTGTGGTTCACCATAGCTACGATAGCCACACTTACGTTTACCTTGAACCCATAGATTATCGCGAGTCCAATAGAACCCATAATCGCCATCAGGTACCGTACAGGAAACATAATGCCTCCTGTTTATATAAGTTCATGTACAAAAATTGTATGGCGAGTTTTTATAAATATGGTCGAAGGGGGTGGGTCTTCTTTTTCGACGTTTTGCGATTAATTGGTAATGCAATATCTCGGGGGAAACCGTACCGCAAGATACGAACGGAGAACGTGTCGTTTGGCATGAAGCACAGGTGAATGTGCTTTCAGGTCTTCGACTCCTTTGGCCGTTCGCACGGTTGCTGTACGATTCAGAGATCTGAAGCATTCAGAAATTGTAACCCCTTCTCCTAAGGTAAGCCGCAAACTGTCGCAATTAAACTTCGTTTTAATTAATTAAAGTTAAAATGTAAACGAATGGGATTCTAAGCGAACCTCGAATAATGTATATTTATTTAGATTGTCTGCGATAGGGTGAAATAACTTATACTACTTCAGCAAAATTTGCGGTAATTTATCTCGCGACTTTTCGACCACTTTTTTAAATCTTTACTTTATTTGAATTGCCGCGGCTAATTTTACTTCCTTTGCAAGATCGTTAGTAATTATTTTTAATATAATCTTGCGTTTATCGTAAGAAGCGATCGAAAAAAGTTTATTTCACGCCGCGTGAGACATTTTAAACATATCATATCTCCGTATTGGCCAATGCTTTGCTGTTGACTAACAATATTTTATCATTTCGTACCTCGTAAGAGAGAATAATCAAATATCTGTCAGCAATAATAAAATTATCACTAACCGTGAACACGTTCAATGAAACAAAATCGACAGTCTCTTTACACTTTCGTATTCGAACTGTGTTACTATTTTTTACAGTACACGTTTATTTTTAGTGCAGATGTGGGTCGACAAACACATAAAAAGTGTATTCCAGTAGAACGCGCTTAAGGCAATACATGATCAAGGCAAGTATTTCCAAAAGGTAGCAAATGTGTGGTAACAAAATTTCATTAATAAAAATTAAAGTTGTTTTCACAATTGATAATAAACGAATTGTCCATGAGAAGTGTTTACGGAAGTAAGAATCGAAAATATTGACCAGCTCGCTATAAAACGATGAAAACTCGCAAGGATAATTCGGATCAACAAGTATTGTCAAGGATAATTGCACTGGTGAGCTATGAGTTGCATCAACCATGTGCTAGTATCATCGCGGTTCGCACGTGCTTCAACTCTTTCGTTTAATATTGCACCATATATTTCGTATTTCAATTCTTTAAGAAAAAGTGAACAGAGTGCTTTAATTTATCTCGCTTTATTTTAAAACATTTGCAATATATCGTACAACGATCTGGACCAGAGGACATTTGAAGGTCACAAGGATGGACGCTGGAGAAATGGAGAGATGTTGCAATTGTCTATACCGTAATCGATGTATGTACAGCGAAAAAGTTTCCCACTTTTCGAACAATTTTGGTTATTCATACATGAGCATTGCAACATGTTAAAAGCAATAAGATTATTCCAACTCACCCTTCGTGTTGCCTTTTTCAGCCATGGTGCCGACTATACGTATGTATATGGTAAAAGACGGATGCCACCTTTTCTTTCACTATTATAAAATATTAGTTTCACAAGACACGTTGCAATACGCGCTTGCCGTATCGCAATTTCGATTCAATGGGTTATCGAATACGTTTAATCAATTTTAACCACTTGTTACTTCATGCTTCACTATATGTATACAAGCCCAATGGAAGAAGCGAAATTCGTCAAATACTAATCGCCCGAAGAACTTGGGCAATTTTAATCGGTGACTGATCGAATTCGGGGAATTATTTAAATTGAGAACCGTCGTGTGTACCGCTTCGATACCTTGTGCGTGCAACGTGTAACTGAGAGTGAACGCGATGCTTCCGAGCCTCCAAGCTTTTCGGAGTATGTATGTACGTACCGGGCGTGCGCCTTTTCTATAAATGCTATGCCACACGTGAACGCAGACTCGAATTTTCCGTCTTGAAGCAATCCCCGTGTGTGTGACGCGTATGTGTCACTGGTAACCTGAACATTGATTCCAAGAATTTTTTCCCTCCGCTTTTAGTGAATTGCACGTACAAACATTTTACAGTTAATCTTTACCCTTTCGCGGATACTGATCCGCGTAACATATACTCGATGTTGCAGGATGTAGTGATGCAATGTAGAAGGATAAAAGCGTGCCAAAATCTTCATACTTTTGTTCACTCTTTTCTGTAGACTGGATTAATTAAGATATTGGCTACTGTTACATAACGTCATTGTTTGATAAGATTTCGGAGTCAATCTTTTTAAGTTCGAATATTTGTTGGCGATGGGATTACTGTATCCAATTTAAAATAAAAATTAATATTTCTGTTATTTATTATATTGTAATGGACACGGAGAAAATTTGAACTTCCAACATCGGTTTTTAAGAGATTTTATTAACACTTAGGCTTGTAAGAATGATAATGAATGCGCTTGGACTTGTACGATAATAATGAGCGACCTTGGACTTGTAGTATGGTAATAATGAACCAACTTGGACTTAGAGTATAATAATAATGAATGTGAGGAGGAATGGTCAAGGGTTTATAAGGGATCTGAAATATAGGAGTAGGGGTGATAGGAGAGGTCGAAAGTAGGAATGGAAAATAGTTAGGGCACATAGGTCAGGAATTGGAAACATTGGATGGGTGACTAAACGGGGTGAGTCACAGGGTAAGGGCAAGGATGAGGAAGGTTTGGCAAGATGCAATAATATTTGTACGTATGAATCCTTAAGCGACAGAAGTAAAGAGATAAAGAATAATACAGAAATATAGAGATAAAGAATAATATAGATATTTAGGGGCGAATACATTACAATATATATATTTACTTGTGTCACTTATTATCGAACTATTTAAAGTTTTCATCGATGGCATAATTACTTGGGGAACTGATTAGAGTTTAATTTTCGCGGATACAATAATTATCTTTTTGAAGTAATACTGAATATAATTTTTCTCTTTAATTTCTATGTATTCGTATGGTACATTAAACATAAGTTTCATTATTATTATATCATGTATGTACTGTTGCTTGTTCTGATGCAGGGAACCGGTCGTACTTGTAAAAGAGCTGTCCGAAAATACTCGTGCAAAATGAAGTTGTACCCGTAAATAACGTTTGGTATATTAATCGCAAGTGGTAGACAAATTTGTAGGTTGACAGAATGCAACAAAACTAGAACAATGACGGACGTAAATTTCGATGTATAAAATATTATCTTTTGGAATTCGTCGTTGTTAATAAAAGCGAAATATGAACGTGGAATCAGAGTCTAGCAGTAATCTCGAAGAAATATATACCTGGATCGAACAAGTTCCGTTTTCTAAACCGAAGAAATATCTTGCTCGTGATTTTTCTGACGGAGGTACGAAAACAAATCGTATATTATAAACAAGAGCATTGTATTTATTTATAGAATACTTGGAATATGTTTGATTTAATTGTAGTTTTTATGGCCGAACTGTTAAAACGATATTACCCCCGGCACGTTGAAATTCATAATTACATTCCCGGAAATAGTGTTGCAAAGAAAATAGACAATTGGTGTACTCTGAATCGTAAGGTGCTCTCGAAGCTCGACATAAAGTTGGGAAAGGAAGTAATCAATCAATTGGCGAATTCACAGCCTGGTACTATTGAAAAAGTTTTGACTGATTTACGGCATAAAATTTTAAAAGATTGCAACGCGGACAGGTTTTCTCTGTATTCCGAATATGACGATAGCGAGAAAAAAGGTAAATAGATATTTATGAACAAATCAAATGTCCTGTAGAATTTTCATGGGGAAACTGTTTCAACGAAATACTATTTTACGAATAGAGATTGTTAAATCGGTGCTCAATCCGGAAGAAGTAGCAAACAAAACTGTTCCGCGACACGTTTTCGTAAAGCTAAAGCAGGATTTAGTAGAAAAGAATGAACTCATAAATACACTTCATCAGAAAGTGGCCCATCTCGAATCGCTAATGAAGCTCAAAGATCAAAGAATCACAGATCTTACGTCGCAAATAGTAACATGCACAGAGCAAAGTATTACACCGAGATCTACAAACATCTTTCCCGTAGGGGCTACAACTTCAAAACTGCGAACCAAAATATAACACATTGGAATCATTGAAATTGATACTTTAAGCAAATTTTAAAAGACTTTGTACTTAAGAAAAATTTATATTATTTATAAACTTTTAACTCGTGTAGTGTTTTAATATAATCTACCACAAATCATTTGCTTTCTTACACTTACGTTATCATTTTTATATATCTATGTTACAAGTCTTCATTGAAATCGAGTCTATTTCTCTTTTGCAATCTTTATAACATAACTGTTAAATGTTAATACAAAAAATTGTGTAATATTAAGTTTGTGTAGAATTCGATTCTATGCTATTTGTCCTTTATTTTTAGATATATTAACATGTAAGTAGGAGTTTTATATTGGTGCTCTCATGCTAGGCGGTGAGACCAAAATTACTCCGTCGCCACGAACGAAGAGCATAGAAATATTTCTTTTAGTTGTACGATAAACTTCCTCGTACGTTTCCTCGTCGATCTCCACTGTTGTTACAGTCTCTTCTGCTTCACCTAATACCATATTCAAATGCTGATCGTAGGCCTGAAATAAAATTTGTTTGGCCACTCGTTACTTTTGAAACAGGTTAGAACACGTTCACGGTTATGTTGTGTACAGGTTAAAACGATATTTACGTGCAAACGTCCTCGTAACTCTCTTTCGTTTCGCATTTTTACATATATTCTCTCGTCGAGGCTCAATCTGATTAAATCTAGTGGTTCTTTAACATTTATTGCTGGAACCTGAAATAACAATAAACATTTATCCGATTACAGTTGGGCAGATTTAGTTTCGGCAGGGGAAACCAAAACATTCGTACCTGTTCTGCCTCATCAGCCATTTTACGGCTAAATTATTATTTGCTTTTACAATTACTTCTAATTAGTCACTATATCTAGACCAAGATACTTTGCGTTCATAAAATAACAAACGTTGCGATTACTTGTCAAACAATTCAATTGCTACGCGGTATCGTTCAGATAAACCGGGAATGTCGCCATTTTTATACTTTCCATAAATTGTCAACGAGTGACGCCACGAGACATATTTCTGCTAAATACATTTTATCATCCAGATCTCTCAATTACGTACTTAATTTCTTTTTGTACAATTCAATTACTTTAGAACACGTATTACTGTTATTATCGTGTGAAAAGCAGCGGATTAAATAAATTTCTTTCAAAGCATACTTCTTTCTAATAGAACTGTATTAACAACCCTCGAGAAAGATCGTTTCAGGAACAATCATTTTGATTCTCCCGCGCGTAAGTTCACAATTCGACCGCACCGACGGGGAACGGCGTTAGCGGCGAACGGTGGAATCGGAGTAGCTTGAGGTACTGCTAGAGCGAACGAGCGTGATCGAGCGAGCAACGCCATTTTCTTGATTCGCGGGTGAAGTCTGTGCGCAAAGTGTGTGAATCATTTGAAGACGTTCTATCCACGTTTCTGCTTTACGTCGACGAAATTGCGGGCTGTGGCCGACAGCCCTGGTGCGTCGACCAGTGTTATGCGTAAACGTGCGACCAGCCGTGCGGTGGAAATGGTGAGTTCAGAGAGATCGAAGCGCTCCCGGGAGACGTGACGTCTTGTCAGTCGGTCTTTTTCCATTCCCCCTTCACAGTACAGAGGCCCCGTAGGGATGGGTCCGTGTGGTGTTTGTCGCTCATGATAACGTAATACAGAGACCAAACGGTGCAAACGAGCTTGCGTTTCTGATATTCTCGTTGGTTATCACGTGCAATTAAAAAGAATCTTAGAGATACCGGGTGCCCGTAGAATGTTTCGTTCGAGCCGATGGGCGGAGGTTTAGGGCGGCACATGGCTGTTGGGGCGCCGGCTGTGCAGGGGGTGGTTTTCCTGACGCTAGCTTGAGCCGATGAAAATTCACTCGTATCGTCGGCTGCGATATCCTCTGTGCTCACGTTAATCTCTTGATTGAGTTCGCGTGTAATATAAAACTGCATTCGGTCACGGTTCGAATAGCAAGTTCATAGTGACAGAGGGGAAAGAGAACTACTCCGTTATATGTTTCGATTTTCTTCTATACCGAAGAGGAGAAGGCCGGGAGAACAACCCGGCTTTTCGCGGATTACGCGTGTCTCTCGTGTGCTGTAACGTTCTGAATTTCATGCGCGTTAAGATGGGCACAAGGTGACCAACAGTGTTCGCAATCTTTGGACGAGAAATTATCTGCGGATCTTCGTGCTACTACGAAATAGGGCCAACGAGCAACGTAAGCTCTGCTTTCACACATAACTTTTGTCAATTGTAACACGCCCTACCGTCTGCACTGATTAACTCAACCTCCCGCTATGGTTTATTAATGAACCGTTAAATCGTACGCAGCGTATTTAACGTATATTGTATATGCGTCAGCGTTATCGATTAACGCTTGTTGACATATTTGAGTTTTTATGCTTACTTTTTTTTACGAAATCGTGGGTACGATTCGATATGATTCTTCCACTGCTCGATTCGCACGCATAGGCGTAACGTTTCAGCGATTTGGTAGACGTTAAGTGTGCCAATATGTAATTCACTATGCCTTAATCAATTTCATGGCTTATTAGCAGCACATACATTGTAACATAATCCATCTGTGAAAGTAATTCTCGTCACTTTTTTCACATTTTCTCCGTGTCTTTCTGTAATGTTAGAAGATTGGACAGAATAGGAACGCTGAATATTGTTTTTGGTAAAATCATCGGCCCATTTAATTATTACGCCCTTGTATGCGAAATATTTATGAAACGAAACGCATTGCATTGACATAAGCAAACGATACTACGATATTGTTGTATTCAATGGATATGCCGGACAAATTAGAACGTCCTATGCAAATTGAACCAAAGTGACCTTTTCCCTTTGCAATTATTTAACTGGCAGACACAACGAATATGTAAGAAATGAAGTGACGTCGATGGCGCTTACTATAATAGATGAATTTGCTTCAGTTCGTCTTGCTATTAAATAATAAAAGTGGTTAAGAAATAGTGGATTACTTGATAGTTTGCGATCACTGATTACATATGCCATTTAATGCACACAAGGTACCCATTTTTTTTTCTTTTCCTACTCCAATAACAGCGGTGTTAAAGCAGATTTATTGCCACGGATTTTACCGTAAATTTATCGTATATCGTATATAGTGCATGGCGCTTGGTGATTAAAATTCATTCATGCGCCAATTAACTCGCCCGGTCTTTCGACCTTGTTGACATTTTAAACGTTCCCTGCCCTACAAGAAATCCGATAGCCGCGTTCTTACTTACCTGCCAATTGTTACCTGTTTTCCGATATGTCTTCCACTGCGAAGTACCCTTCCCCTTCTGCTGTTCAACAAGTACATTACAATCTCGTTCGCAGCGAGATATGCAAATACTGAAATAAATATTGAAACAAATATATTTTGTTGGAGTATTTTTTATTTACGTGTGCTTCCATATTAATATTTAACCAATAATTTATTATCATAGTCATTTTATATCTGATGATTCATAGAATGACTCTTTGTATGTAAACGAAAAGATATATTAAAATTCATTGTCGAATCAATTACGAATTACATACTGACATTTTATCTTAGGATATAAAAGTATGCAGACGATTATAAAGAGCTTCTGTAACAATAGAAAATGTAAGTTTAAACGTATAATTGTTAAAGTCCAATAAAAGACGTAAATTGAAATTTCATTGAAACCGCACAATAGGAAAACGATAATAAAAAGAAACTATTTTTCTTCATTCTTGCTGGTTTCGTTACGATTTGTTCATCTGGGATAGACGGAAAAACAAAAATTGTTGTTATATCATCGAGCAAAAGCTTGCGCATGCATAAACACGTGTTCGTACATACGACGTGTGCGGCAGAACGAATTCAAAATAACTTCGTGTTTTATGGGTGGAGTGCTGTCGAGATATTTCTTTATTCATGAGTACAAACGACGAAGCTGCACGGCGTGCATTAATCCTTTGAAATCGTCACGCCACCAAAGTGCACGAATAGAATGTGTTTTTAACGCTTGCCCGTGTTGTAACATTTTATGTGGAAAATCGAATTACAAATTTATGCAGTGGACAAACGTTAGGCTAGCGGGTGTGCATTTTTTTGGCTTAACATTGAAAAGGTAATATCGGCGATTAATAGGGTGTTATATCAATCAAACCCAATCATTCAAATCGTCCGCAATATGAGAAATTGTTGAATATTGAAGGTAGAAAATATTTTAGAACGATTTAGTTAATCGAGTTTATTCTAGATTAGAGATATTAACTAGTAATATTAGTTTAATCTTTGTAGTAGGTACAGTTCACATTTTGGAGGAACGATTATTTCATTATCAGTACACGATACGTAGCAGGAGAAGGTATGTTATATTTTTCATATTATTATTCTTAGAGGATTGAAACATTTGGACGATAAATTGAAAGAGATTCAAGAATATACAAAAATCGTATAGGGAAATTATACATATACAATTGCTTTCTTCGCTAAGTTCATCGCCTTTCCTGTTCTACATTTGTTTGTGTCTCAAGAAAACAGTAGCCACTTTCTGCACTCCAGAAGAGTGTTACACATTGCATATTTTTCGCTTCTCGTGTCTACCCTCAGTTTATTGGCCGATCCGCTTTCGCACACTCGAAAGTCTATTATACTGATTTGCATGAGACGCATTAAGCTAAGTACGTCGTATGTTCATATTAAATTGTGATTTACGAGGCGCACCGCGATACACAAATAATAATGGCTATCCTGTCCTATGGTGATTCACACGCGAAATCGCGGGATGCTAATCGTCGAACAAAAATCTGATTAAACTTCTAGCGCAATTTAGAAACTATGATTTTAGGCTGTGGGCCAGGTTTCACGTTGGCACGACCCCGGGCCAACGTGTTTTGTTTTTTTGTTTTTAAAACGAAGAATTTCTGTATACTGAAAGTGCAATAACATTTTCTATTATACATATTCCACCTATATTGTTACATTTAATATTTTTTCCCCTTTACTGCTAATTCCTTCCTTCATTTTTTCGAGTTATCTCAATTTTTCTGAGCTCTAATGTTTCTTACATTTAAGTATTCCATTGCATAGGCAGCATATAGTGATGAAATTTATAGCTATTACATATTATTTTTATGATTCTTCTAATGGACAACAGAAAAGTGTGGAGGATGTGTCGCACGTTACATTTAACATTTCTTTACCTCGAAATTAACTCTTCTTGTGCTCAACACCTGCGAAAATGAAACACTGCACCCTGTTGGAGTCGTTAAATGCTTGTACGTAGACGAGAAATGCTAGTGTAGAGGGTTTTTCTTCCTACGTGTGACTTACGCAATCGCAATTATGCAAAAATTTGACAATTTCATTCAGACTTTTTATCCTTGTGATGCATAGAATACCATGCATAAAAAAAGTTTGACCTTCAGTTTCAAGGTCAAGGACAATTTTGCACCAACTTTTATTTACGGATCTCCACCGATCCAGAAATGTAGAATCATGCTCCAATGCTCCTTACCCTTACTTCCTTTACACCCTGTACAAACTATGCGGTTTTATAATAGACGAGCACTTTATATTGGCATTCATTTCAAACATGATTGTTAATGGGCAGATTTATTATTTCTTATTACTGTGTCCTATAAAATGTAGATTATTTGTGGCAGGCTATTACAATTATTTATGGGTTTGTATTTCTCCACAAATTTATTTGGAAAAAGGTGCAGAAATTATATTTTAGAATATAAATTAATTTTAATAGGCTATTGAGATGTGTAAAAAAAATATAATATATATTAAGCGTGAATAATAAATTACATACATGTACAATATCTATGTATTAGCGAGCCGCAAATTTAGTCTGAAGAATAGTTTGAACGAAACTTTGTTTTCGTTTTTCTAATCTTCATTTTTGCTTCGCTTTTTCCACGTGAGTCTTTTGATAAAAATGATAAAACAGTAGGAAATTGATTTCTACATTTACTGCCGCTATACCGCCTAGAACTTCTGTGCCTGGATAATCAGGATAGTAAGCTTTTGGCGCGAATGTTATCAGAAACACAAATTGCACCTGTTCACGAAAGTATATGGTTAGTTAGTATAATATGTAAATGTGTAGACATTTAAATAATTGATTACAAAATTGTGTGTAATAATCTGAGTAGATACGGTACTTTCGGTAAAAGGCACATTTTTCAATTGGTTATTTAAATGAATATTATAACGTGTGCAGTATTGATTAGTTTGATGATGAGTTTTAAACTTTTGGGGGAATATCTGTGACAAAATTATTCGTAGATACATATATGATTAATTTACAATGTTCTTTGTTATCCATGGATTATATGACATGATACAATATTTTCCCATATTTCATATTTACGTACCATTTGTATAATTGTGATTATACGTTTTACTAGATGTATTAACTTTCGTATTTTCGTTCCCACGTTAAAAAGCAGATAATAAGTGTACATTACCACGTCGATCGAACATTTTACACACCCATATGTCAATAACATCCCATTGGAAAAATATTTCAAGATCAGCCATGCATTATAAGTTGTCGAAACGTGATGGTACAGGTGTAAGAATGAAAGGCTATAGCCGGATAAGGGGGTCAAATGTGCCCCTAAACCAAATTTAACTTGTGTGGTGTCATTAGATAGCTTGTCAAGGAAACCCAATTGGTACCAAGATTCAACCCTGTAGCTCGACTGGGAGGGTAGTTGCAGCGAAAAAACCAAAATACAGTTTTTTCGCAATATCTGCCATTTTAGCGCATAAATTTTTTTTTGGTAGCTAAGCAATTCGAATGGCTGTCATGAAAAGTACTTAAATGCATTATCATTATTGCTTTACAAGCCTAACTCGTGACGGAGATGGAACATATCCAGAAAAAGCTTTATTTACTTCTTTAATTTTCCCTGTAGCAGGTAGTAGCAGCCAATTTTTGTTCCTCGCAACATCTGGGGCATTAATGTTTATGATCTGACTAATACGATGACTGAATATTAATGAATACGTTTTGCAACAAACAATGAAAATAGAAGATTTGCCTAAAGCCATAATTCCGAAATGGTCAATGTTATCGAAATTTAGTTTTGCAAAATTCATGTACGTACCTGGTGCACATAATTCCATCTCATACAGTAATCCCTCGAACAACGCGATTTCGGTTATACGCGGTTTTTTCTTCCGGGCAACTCTTTTTTTTTTGTCTACACACATTTCTTTCATAGTAATTTATTTTATGCCTAGAAACAACTGCATTCTTATCGCATTCTCCAAACAGGTTCATATCTATTTGAATTCGATGTACATATGTACATATGTAGATGCTCGATGCATACGGTAACTGTTTGGTCGCAAGAACCGAACATATCGACGGCCTTCGATACCTGGCAAGCTGTTCTATGATCGGGTTTTCTTGACTCGGGATACGTGTCGACCAGATGACGAAAGGTTTTCGAACTTGTCATAAAGTAGCCTTTAAAAAGTGAATTAAAAATTTTTGAGCTTTCCCCACTCCTATTGTCCGGGAAAGAAAAACCGGCAACAAACCGCGAAAATAGTTAGAATTCGTCAGAATTCGTCAGAATAGGAAGGAATACGTCAGTGAAAATACGAAATACATACATACATGTATACATAAATAATATATATATGTAATGTTGTGTAATTATATAATATTGTACTTATGTATACATACCTGTATATATAGATACTAAATTTCAGAAATGCATATGTATATGCACATGCGTTTAAACCATATAAATGTGTGTATGTACGCCAGTTCTTGTGTGTGATGGTGGAGGGGGTGGCTCCGAAACTACCCGGATTTCACTCTACGCGGTCTGTTGCTGTCCCGAACCCCCGCGTTGTTCGAGGGGCTACTGTATTTTCTAGATTGACGCACAATGTTTAAAATAGGGTAGAAAACTCATTGTATTTCTGTGTCGTAAACGGGATATTTTGCTTCTGCTTTTTAAGTTAAGTATTCTTATTTTCGGTAATTATTTAGAAAAGGGGGGGTCTCACCGATTTCGATGATTTTCGAGTATGTTATAGAAATCAACATTTTTAACAACTTTTTCCTATACATATAAGCGCCGCTCGGCCTTAGTTTCCGAGATTTTTCCCAAAAAAGATCGGTACTACACCATTGAATTCTGCCTACACGCACGTGTCCGTGAAAGCGTATGCGTTAGCGTTTGATCGGCAATTGTCCATCGTTTCTATATATGTATAACAGCGTAGCGTCCAGCGACGTACATTATACAATGTGTAAAGCAAGTTTGGTAAATCTAGGGAAGAGGCCAGACCTCACCGATTTCGATGATTTTTGAATATGCTGTAGATCTCAGTATTCCGAACAACTTTTTCCTATGCATGTAACCGCCGCTCGGCCTTAGTTTTCGAGATATTTGCAAAAAACTATAGCTACTACTACATTGAATTTTGTGTATACGTGAAAAAAAAGAAAAATCTAACCCAAACCAAACCCAAAACTCATATCTAATTAAATAAAAATTAGATTTGTGTTAGGTTTGGTTAGAAATTTACGGGGGGGCGGGGGGCAGGGGGAGGGGCAAAGCCCCTCCCCCGCCAATACCAAATCTGATATGGTATATCTAGTTCTAGAGATACAATTTTGATGAGTCCACCCGGTATACAGATTCTTCGCCGGCTGCCAGTAAAGCGGCGGTCACACACGTTGCCCCGAGCGTGCACGTATAGACAAAATTCAATGTAGTAGTAGCTATAGTTTTTTGCAAATATCTCGAAAACTAAGTCCGAGCGGCGGTTATATGCATAGGAAAAAGTTGTTATACTCAGAATACTGAGTTCTACAACATATTCAAAAATCATCGATATCGGTGAGACCCCCCCTTTTCTAAATAATTACCTTATTTTCTCACGATATATTGTTAAGAATCCTATTATCGATTTAATGATATTCATGTTTATCGTTGAGTCACTGATTTCCGTTAGAATATTTCAATGTAATTAAAAGTGTAACGTGACGTACAATGATGGAATTTTTTGCTTGCTTGGTCTTTTATTTTTCTCAAGCTAGCGTACTTATAGATGCACTTCTTTTCTGTTAATTGTCCTTTTTGGATCACCATTATTAACGGATTACGTTAGATATTTCACTTCGATGGGCCAAAACGCAATTCTATTGCAAAAAAATATTGCAGACTTTATCATTTAAACAAATTGTGGGGACAATGAAATGTACTATAAAAATCTATGTTTCATTATTTTTGTACTAAATATGCATGTGGCAGATAAACTGCAGAGTTATTTAACAAAGTATATTCGATGCCTTACTTTACTATCATAAGCAAAAATGTATAGTTCAGTTAAATCGTATGATTTTTGAAACCATGTGGTACAGGTTGTAATTTTACTTTTTTTTCGCAAACTGATAGGCTATTGAAATGTATACAGAACTATATCTAACATGTGTAGATAATAAATTGCATACATGTACAATATTTATTAGCGAGCCGAACGTGATTCCTCAGGGAAAACAGCAAAATAACGTATGAAGAATATTTTGAACATTTTCTAGTCATCATTTTTGTTTGGTTTTTTCCACATAATTCTTTCGATAAAAATTGTAAAACAGTAGGAAGTTGATTGCTAAATCTAGTACCATTATACCGTCTGCAACTTCTGCCCCTGGACAACCAGGATAGTAAGCCTTTCGCCCGTATACTATCAGAACCACAAATTGCACCTGTTAACGAAAGCATATGTTTAGTTAGTTTTATATGTAAACTCGTAGACATTTTAATAATTCATTACAAAATTGTGTGTAATAATCCGAGTAAATACGGAACTTTCGGTAAAAGTTATATTTTTTAATTGATTATTTAAATAAATTTTGTAACGTGTGCAGTATTGGTCAGTTTGATGATGATTTTCAAACTTTTGGGGGAATATCGTTGACAAAATTATCGGCAGATAAATATATGATTAATTTACAATGTTCTTTGTTATCCATGGATTATATGACATGATATAATATTTTCTCATATTTCATATTTACGTACCATTTGTATAACTGTGATTATACGTTTTCCTGGATGTATTAACTTCCGTATTTTCGGTCCCATGGTAGAAAGGAGATAATAAGTGTACATTATTACATGGATGAAAGAGTTTAGACCCCCATATGTGAGTACCATTCCAGTGCAAACATATTTCAAGATCACCCACGTAATATAAGCTGTCGAAACGTGATGGTACAGGTGTAAGAATGAAATTTGCACTTTCTTTTTTCTTAACACAAATAAGCACGTTTCAATATAATCCACGATTTTCAAGCACAATATCAACCACGTAATTGTACAATACTGTAAATAAAGTTGTTATTACAATTTGCAACAATTTAATTTTGCTACAATGTTCGAGTAATTTAGCCGATTCCATCGTCCAGTTTATATAAATTCTGCTAGGTCTCAAAATTGATGTACCTACTTATAAAACCTTTTGCTTTATTCTATCAAATAAAATTTCTTAGTTAGCACTAACAAGAGCATGTTTCACTACCAAGAGTACGGCTACGAATCTACGAATGGTAGAAAATTTGATTTCTCTTATGCACCATCTATAAGCGCTTTAAGTCTTATACTTCTAGTTTCATTATAGGAGAATTAAATTACAGAATTGCTTTAAACTGTTGTACAACAGGCATATTATACTTTTTTTCGTACCTGCATGTTTTGTGGCGTAGGTGACATGTCATGTTCAACGCAATAGAAGAAGTAGTCCTGGTACCACCCGTTATCGAATATTAGATACACTACCGTGGCATTCGCAAAGATTTGAAAGATGTTGTAGATAGCGATGAACGTTCGACAAGAGTACGCTGGCCTGTTTTCCATGTACTTCGGACCACATTTTATAACGAAGTATAAGTATGCTATTGTTATGATTGTTATAGGTATAGGAGTTCTTACGAGTATCCAATCGCTGATTCTTGGATCTGTAACATTTTCCTGTAGATTCCAAATTGTTTTCTCACTTTTTTCCAAACGAACACGAAGTTTTCACGCTCACCAGCGATTTCATAGTTAAGATAGTAATACCACTCTAATGGGCCCATTATCGCTGATCCTGAGAATAAAATGTCTTCCCTTCGTAACTCGGTAGTCAATCCGGATGTTTTCGAAACACAAATGCTACTAGTAGAATCGTTCGATCTCGATTTTAACGAACAAATGACAGGAAGACCTTACTTTTTATACCACCTGTTCCGAAATTCATTATAATAATTCATTGTGAATATTGATAGTGAGAATCCGCCGCTGAACCCCCTTACCCCCCGATTTAATTCGCGACTGCGCGTAGCGGTACATGCAAATTAATTTTCATTTATTGTGTTGCGTATGTATGTGTTTGGGAAAATGAGCGAGACGTTGTATTCTAAGATGCTAAGGACTTTTTTCTGCCGCGTCTTTTATAATATATATAGAATTGTGTATTTCAGATATCTGCTCTGCTACATGTATTCTGTAGCCGACTTAACCTTTTTCTTTTCACCATGTACATATTTTGTGATACAATATGAATGTAAGAACCGAATAAAAAGAAAGGCCATCGGGAATCGAACCCGACATCTTCACATTTGTAGTCACTGATCAGTCCATCTACGCCACGGCCCCTTTCTAATATTCGCTGTTTTTATGTTCTTATAACGTCGTTCTTTTTGATGCAGGCGCCCGATCCTACATGAATATATTGGAAAGTGCCATGTCAGGGATGTGGAAGAAAATTTGTCGGTGTCAATGCGTGATCTTCTTCTTTCTCGTAATAAGGAAGCACGCCAACATTTGGTATTGACGGTCACTCTCTTCCTACGCCTTTATTGTACTCGATAATGCATTTTGGTTTTAATACGTTATTGAATTCTGAATTCCCCCGATCTGAATGTCGTTTCAACGTTTTCTAGTTTCGTGGAGAGAAGGAATGCTTCTCGCTTGTCTTTCCATTTGAAGATTAATAATCCATTACAGTTTTTCAAGGTGTGTTCCGCTTTCTGTAATTTGGCAAAATTCATATATGTACCTGGTGCACGTAATTTGGTTCAGTTTAAAAAAACAACAAATATATGTATATTTATGAATATTCATTCGGTTAATGTAATTCTCCTGGACGAAGATATCAATCTGCTTTCACGCATTGAAATAATTAAATTGCAGTCGTTAACCCATAACCAACTTTCTTCGCCCAGATTAAAAAATCTTTTCCAATATGCTTGGTTTAAAAGCGGATATCTAGAAACGCATCCCGACAAGTTCCAAAATCCTGTAGATTTCTGTTACTATAGAAGTGTAAAGGCTATGGTGTGGCGAGTACCTTTGTTTCGAACATTTCTACCAGCAATATCATTATTGTACCAATTAGAAACCGTGATTTTTACTATTTTTGTCGTTTGTCACTTATATAACCCTTCGATGTTGAAAAATGTATAAAAAGAGAATGGAAATGTTTAAATACTTATTTTATTATTAAGAACTGTTATACTGCTACAATTAAATTTCATATGAATAATTTTCATGTAAATGAACTTAAAATAAATGTAAATTATTTAAGTATTGCGTTATGAGACCAGTTCATTAATGAAAAGTGCGTAAATAGACTTCAAATTAGTTAATAATGGTTTTTTTAATTAAAGACAAATTTTAACACATATGTCATTTAAAGATATGAAAAGAGGGTACCCAGAGGTATTTCAGCACGAATAGTAAACAATATTTTCTTAGGGCGGAGGGTTGTGGGGGGGAGGTATAACTCGAATACCACAGATTTTTCCAACAAATTTTTCATGCAGTTTAGTAAACACAATAAAGCGATGCAAGTTTTACTTAAACTTTTATCAGATATCTCTCGGCCTTCCTGAGATTTTTTTGCGAAAAAGAAAATTCTCAATCTTTTTCAAGGGCTGATTTCGCCCCTTAAAACTGAACTACGGCGCGATCGAAAAATAGGGTTGTATGCCGGATGACATACTGTACTTGTATGCAAAGTTTCATACGTTTCTGAATCTTCGGGTTGCCTAACCTTCCTTGTGAGATGACAGATCCAACACGTTGATACCGTTACTCGTTTTTCATTCCGTGGAAAGGCGGCTTCGGTGTTGCGGATCATTATCCTCTTGAAGTTTCTACTGTCCTCTAGTTCCATCAGCCCAACGTTTCAGTGATGTTAGCGGACCATTTTCATATACTTTGATCATTTTTGGGGCATTTAAATTATCCGTAAAGACTCATAATGGTCCCAAAACCTCAACGTTTTTATTTTCAACCGCGATTTGGGAAGTCATCGACACACTTTGCTTCTTTATAACGTTGCACCCACTTGTTCACTAATTCGCAAGACTTGTGCAGTCATTTTGCTGCATCCCCAACACTCATGTTGGGCCTTTTCGGGGGATGGGCACAGGAAGCGTTTAACGTATACGGCACTCATTTCGAAATGACCTGTACTTTTCAATGATAGAATGGATAGTAAGAGAACTTGGTCCATTGCGTATCACAGGAGGCTTCGTACGATGACATAAATACAAGCTCCAAGCTCAATAGGTATCAAGATATACCGCCCACGGTCTTGTGAAACAGACTGTACATGTAACAGTTATCCACAATTTTGCAGACTTTATCGTTTAAACAATTTGTATATGTCTCCATAAATATCTATTTATTCACTAGCGTATTACATGGGTAAATATGAAACGTTCTTCTAATCCAAGTTCGTGTGATCAACGACACGGACCAGACGCAGCTGCGCTGAACAGTAAACGCTTATAGGAATGCACACGAGAAATTCGTGACGGACAACCTTGACTTCGTGTTTTAAATCCTATTGCTACTCGACATTTCGCGAGCATAAGCGCTCGACGCTAATTATACGCAAGGGGGATTAATTTAGATGATATCGTGCGCCGTTACTGCTGCCGACTCAAGTTTAAACTGTAAAGTGGCGTAAATGATTGGCACGAGTAGTCCGTTGCAGTCGACAGTGTAGTCACGTTGAAAGCTGAGCGAGCTTGATAACACACTGGAAACACACGTTAACTGTGGCTTTTTAATTAATCGCGACCGTTGCCGTTAGCTGAATACGTTTCGGCACTCGTTGAAGGGTTGAACACGTTTCGTGACGGGCGGGGGTTTCAAATTTATGGTAGAAAATTCGATGTGCAAGGTTTATTCGGAAATAACCAGGACAAGTTGAAACGCATATTTTACAGATCAAGATCATTGAATATCTGAAATACATTAGGAACTTATACCCTTTAGTAGTAAAGGGTGTCTCAGAATGTTTTTCGTTTTTAGATGTTAAATAAAAAACCAAATATCAATTAAATCTCGTTTTATTTAATGTTAATTTAAAGAGCAATTCTTGAAGTTTATTTATGAAAAACAACCATTTGCAAATGCGCACCATTCATTTGTTCACACTCATTTAACCTGGAGCTAAAATTTTCAATAATTCGCTGGAGCATCGCTCTTGGAATAGAGTTGATTTCTTCAGTGATTCTTTGCTTCAAAACATTCAGGTTGGGTGGCAATGGATTGTAATCTTTGCTTTTTGTCCGGCATTGTATTCCCAGTCTCTTGAAACTTGCACACCCAATGCTTAATTAAATTGGCACTTGGCACATGTCTTAAGCTTTTTAAATTAAAATGTGTCCTGTAGAGACGACGAACAACAGTGTAGGAATCGTTATTTTTATAAAACGCTCTCACGCAAAACGCGCGCTTGAATCCCGTGAAACGATTCATGGCTACTAAACTTAACAAGCCGGCCAAGCGGACGAGTCCCCTCCCCTCCCCCTGCTACCTGCGGTTGGCGCGTATTGGTCCATTCAAAAACGAAAATCATTCTGAGACACCCTTTACTTTTACTTTTGTTTGCAAGATTGTAACC
Source organism: Nomada ferruginata (assembly GCA_963583965.1). Lineage (NCBI taxonomy): Eukaryota > Metazoa > Arthropoda > Insecta > Hymenoptera > Apidae > Nomada > Nomada ferruginata. The sequence continues at coordinate 7,874,088 of OY757218.1, forward strand.
TGCTTCTGTTTCACCTGACGAGGTGGAAGATTGGTCGAAAATAAAACCTACATTACGCGATACAAACGTTACAAAACACATATAGGAAATTGTAAATATTGTAAATAAAAAGTTTGCTAAAATTTCAAGGGGATCATATTTTATTAACTCTGCAAATCTTGATTAATATCTTAAAAAGAAGGAAGGCTACATTCGTAATGGTTGATTGCAAAAGTAAAAGGTCGAAGGTCCTCTGTTTGTTCATTCTTCTTCACCCTCTTTAACTTCACGTACGCTCACCACTTATTCTACACCGGCTACCCCAAAATAATTTACTGTTAATTGGATAATTAACTGGATACCCGCATTTCGGAAATTCAAATATACTATACTCAACCACCAGAAAAAAAACGGGGCAAAGTTCCGCAGAATTATAAAGCGTTACTGTGTTAGTTAAATGTTTCGCGATATTTAAAATAACGCAGATTACCGCCGCGAGCTTCAAGAAATGCACGAGAATCTCGAGGCTTTCACCTCGATCGAAAGTCTGCAGCTATACATATACCTGACCAGGCTCTTTACTACGGTATTGCCAATGACCTGGATTGTATTCATCGACCCCGCGTCTATGCGTTCGCTACGTGCTTAACATGTTACTGCAATCAGAGCTCTGACATCAGCTCCCGCAATCCACGCTCGAATGATGAGCAGTTCACCGATGCAGCCGTAATCGTTGGTTCAATCGCAAATACTCTATCGCAGGCATGTCAAACACGCGGCCCGCCAATACATAGGTTGCGGTACGCCGAGAGGCTGGCTTTTCGGCATTTGAAAAGGCAACCTTGGCGTTTGTCGATAGTCATATGGACCCGCAAGCTTGCCAAAAAGTACTTGCGGATCATGTCGTACCATACTTGTGTTGTTTTCCTACGGTTAAATTACAATTAATGCACGATGAAGCGACAATTCACGTTTCTGCCAGCACTAGGCAGTGGTTGCAAGGACGAAAAATCAGAACTCTCACTTGCCCAGCGAGATGTCCTGATGCAAACCATATAGAAAATCCTTGTAGCCAACTTGTACGCGACGTGTACAACAATTGTCAACAATTTAATATTGTCGCCAAATTGAAAACTGCGATATTTGAAGCCTGGAATCGCGTAACACCACAAAATGCAAAATCTAGCAGAATCAATGACCAAGAGACTGAATTTGTTAATAAAAAGTGATGGAAAAACAATAAGTTATTGAAAACATTTATTCCTTAAAGTTATTATGTTTTAGTTAATTGAAGTTTTGGTTTTTCTGCAAGTGGACCTATCATTTTGTTACGTTCAAAAATTGACGAAAGTCAGATAAATGTTTACTGTACAAAAATTAGGCACTGCATTAATATGAAATTTTGCACATATACCCCATAGTGTCTAGGCTACATGTTGAATAAGTTTCAGCCGAATCGGTTGACTAGGTCCAGAGTTATTGCAAAAAATTCAAGTGGACCTATCATTATGTTACACACTGTATAAGTATGCTATTGTTATGATTGCTACAGGTATAGGAGTTCTCACGAGTATCCAACCGCTGATTCTTGGATCTGTAACATTTCCCTGTAGATTTCAAATTGTTTTTCCACTTTTTTCCAAATGAAGACGAGGTTTTCACGCTCACCAGCAATTTCATAGTTAAGATAGTTATACCACTGTAATGGGTCCATCATCGCTGATCCTACGAATAAAATGTCTTCCCTTCGTAACTCGGTTGTCAGACCGGAAGTTTTCGAAACACAAATGCTACTAGTAGAAACATTCGATCTCGATTTTAACGAACAAATGACAGGGAGGCCCTACTTTTTATACCTTCTGTTCTGAAATTCATTATAATAATTCATTGTGAATATTGATAGTGAGAATTCGCCGCTGAACCCCTTACCCCCCGATTTAATTCGCGACCGCGCGTAGCGGTACATGCAAATTAATTTCCATTTATTGTGTTTCTATGTGTTTGGGAAAATGAGCGAGACGTTGTATTCTAAGATGCTAAGGACTTTTTTCTGCCGCGTCTTTTATAATATAGAATTGTGTATTTCAGATATCTGCTCTGCTACATTTATTCTGTAGCCGACTTAACCTTTTTCTTTTCACCATGTACATATTTTGTGATACAATTTGAATGTAGGAACCAAATAAAAAGGAAGGGCAGGCATCGGGAATCGAACCCGAGATCTACACATTTGTAGGCACTGTCCCAGGTAGCCCGGTCAAAAATGTCTTGTGCCCGGACGTTGGGCGTTTCGCACTCCCACAATAATAATATTATTGCCCACAATAATGCATTTTGGTTTTAATACGTTATTGAATTCTGGATTTCCCCGATCTGAATGTCGTTTCAACGTTTTGCAGTTTCGTGGAGAGAATGAATGCATCTCTCTTGTCTTTCCATTTCAAGATTAATAATCCATTACAGTTTTTCAAGGTGTGTTCCGCTTTCTGTAATTTGGCAAAATTCATATATGTACTTGGTGCACGTAATTCCATTACATTTTGTTCAGTTTAAAAAAACAACAAATATATATTTATGAATATTCTGGTATTCGAAATGATTTCCAGATTAAGGAACAGTGTTTAAAAATGTGGGAAACTCATTGTATTTATGTGTCCTAAGCGTGAGCTTCTGCGTCTGCTTTGCAAGCAATTATTCCCATTTTTGCACGATGTATTGTTGAAAATCTTACTATCGATTTTATGATATTCACGTTTATTTTTGGGTCACTGATTTTCGTTAGAATGTTTCAATGAAAAATAAGGAGCAATGATCGTGCAGTGGTGGTACTTTTTGCTAGCTCATTCTTTTATTTTTTTCAAATCGCTAGAATACTTAAATATGCACTTCTTTGCTGTTAATTAACCTCCTTGGATTGCCAGTTAAGTATTCGACTTCGATGGGCGACACGTTTTTTTTTTAATCAAGGATGTGCGTGTCAGTTATGGTTGATTGCAAAAGAAAAACATCGAAGTTTTTCTGCTGTTTCAGTCTTCTTCACTCTCCTTAACTTCGCGTGTGCCCATCACCTATTCTCCGGCTACCCCAAAATCATTTACTGTTAACTGCATACCCGCATTTCGGAAAATCAAATATACTATACTGAACTACAAGAAAAAAACGGGATAAAGTTCCGGAGAATTATAAAGCGTTACTGTGTTAGTGAAATGATTCGTGATATTTAAAATAACGCAGATTATCGCCGCGAGTTTCAAGAAATGCACGAGAATCTCGTGGCTTTCACCTCGATCGAAAGTCTGCAGCTATACATATACCTGACCAGGCTCTTTACTACGGTATTGCCAATGACCTGGATTGTATTCATCGACCCCGCGTCTATGCGTTCGCTACGTGCTTAACATGCTACTGCAATCAGAGCTCTGACATCAGCTCCCGCAATCCACGCTCGAATGATGAGCAGTTCACCGATGCAGCCGTAATCGCTGGTTTAATCGCAAATACTCTACCGAATGTTGCGTGGCGTTTTCGCATTGACCTGGCTGAAAGCCAGCGTTTTACTGCTCTTTATATTCTCCTCTGCCGATAGCCACATATTTTCGTAAGACTTCCAACGTTTTTAACCATCGTTTCTTACATTTCAGTTTCTCTTCCCTATCGTTTTCCCTATCGAGGTTGCACTCGCACGTGAGACAGATTTACTTACTTTTCCAATCGCACTTGGCTAATAGAATTCGTAAAGACGGGGCGATAGATTCGTGTTACTTGCAGAATGGTTGCTGTCGGAATATTTTACGATTGGAATCGTCGAATTTTTGCACATCCGTGTATTGAAACTTGCAGTGCCTACTCTGAACAGGAGTATGGATATCTGCAGGGCAGAATTCAAAATTGAGAGCCATAGTTTTGCCACTATTAATTGTTTCCCTCAAGAAACACTTTTTTTCAATCATCGCGTAACAATGAGAAATTGCGAGACAGAAGTTTGTTTTAAAATTCAATAGAAACATGTGTGTGTTTATGCATGTGTGTATATGAGAAATAAAAATCTGTACACAATGTATATTGTACACCAACTCTCTGCATCCTTTCGTTTTTCAAATGTACGCACGCATGCCCAATATTGGCTTTAAATGAGCATTATCTTTTCATTAAAAAAATGTTCATTTGACCAAAAAGTGACAAGAGAACATTTCCGTTTACTATTTTCAAGATCCTAACGCAATATAAGGGTTAAACACAGTGTGTTCAATATGAATGTCCACAGAAGAATCAATCCTAAATCTAAACGCATTAAAGATGAAGAATCCTTTCAATTTCACACTCGCATACGACCACTTCTTCCAGCTCATTATCTTTGCCGCCCATCTCCTTTCTTTCAATGCACTTTTTCTCTCTCATCCCCTTAATCAAAAGACCTGCGAAGAACGAAACCTGCGGATGTAAAAGTAGGGCTTGTTTTCCTTCGCGGCCCTTTTATACTCATTGTCTGCTTCTCGCCTGTCAGCTCTACGAGAGCCTTGTATACGCTCGTTTTTCCATTAATTCGACCAAAGGCACGCGCGGACGCGCGACGAATCGGCGCGATTGCTCGCGAGACAACATTTTTGTAGGAACGGCGGTGGTTCATTGAAACGGTTGAAAGTGTGCCTCGTAATGGTTGAAACGCCTTGGTACACGCTGAATAATGCAGCTAGCTAGACAACAGGAGAAGGATGATGACGATTGCGAGTGAAACAATCTCTTATATCTGCTGGCATTTAAGAGAACGTAATTAATCGTTTGTCGTTTGAATGGGACGAGCGTAAACAGCTTCGTGCAGATGAAAACTGTTTTCACGATACATTAAGTTGCATGTAGTATATGTATAAATATAGTCCTTTGTGAGGTCATGTTCAGTTAAATCGTATAATTTCGTTAAACCATGTGGTGCTCGCTGTAAATTTACTTTTTCTTCACGAAATTGTGAAAAATTAAAGTTTATCATTTTTGTTTCGGTTTTTCCACATAATTCTTTTGATAAAAGTTGTAAAACAGTAGGAAATTGATTGCCAAATCCAGTACCATTATACCGTCTGCAACTTCTGCCCCTGGACAACCAGGATAGTAAGCCTTTAGCCCGTATACTATCAGAACCACAAATTGCACCTGTTCACGGAAGTATATGTTTAGTTAGTATAATATGTAAACTTGTAGACATTTTAGTAATTCATGACAAAATTGTGTGTAATAATCCGAGTAAATACGGAACTTTCGGTAAAAGTTATATTTTTTAATTGATTATTTAAATAAATTTTGTAACGTGTGCAGTATTGGTCAGTTTGATGATGATTTTCAAACTTTGGGGGAATATCGTTGACAAAATTATGGGTAGATAAATATATGATTAATTTACAATGTTCTTTGTTATATTTTCTCATATTTCATATTTACGTACCATTTGTAAAATTGTGATTATACGTTTTCCTGGATGTATTAACTTCCGTATTTTCGGTCCCATGGTAGAAAGGAGATAATAACTGTACATTATTACATGGATGAAAGAGTTTAGACCCCCATATGTGAGTACCATTCCAGTGCAAACATATTTCAAGAGCACCCATATAATATAAGCTGTCGAAACGTGATGGTAGAGGTGTAAGAAAGAAATTTGCACTTTCTTTTTTCTTAACACAAATAAGCACGTTTCAATATAATCCACGATTTTCAAGCACAATATCAACCACGTTATTGTACAATACTGTAAATAAAGTTGTTATTACAATTTGCAACAATTTAATTTTGCTACAATGTTCGAGTAATTTAGTCGATTCCGTAGTCCATTTTATATAAATTCTGCTATGTCTCAAAATTGATATACCTACTTATAAAACCTTTTGCTTTATTCTATCAAATAAAATTTCTTAGTTAGCACTAACAAGAGCATGTTTCACTACCAAGAGTACGGCTACCAATCTACGATTGGTAGAAAATTTGATTTCTCTTATGCACCATCTATAAGCGTTTTAAGTCTTATGCTTCTAGTTTCATTATAGGAGAATTAAATTACAGAATTGCTTTAAACTGTCGTGCAACAGGCATATTATACTTTTTTTCGTACCTGCATGTTTTGTGGCGTAGGTGACATGTCATGTTCAACGCAATAGAAGAAGTAGTCCTGGTACCACCCGTTATCGAATATTAGATACACTACCGTGGCATTCGCAAAGATTTGAAAGATGTTGTAGATAGCGATGAACGTTCGACAAGAGTACGCTGGCCTGTTTTCCATGTACTTCGGACCACATTTTAGAACGAAGTATAAGTATGCTATTGTTATGATTGTTATAGGTATAGGAGTTCTCACGAGTATCCAATCGCTGAGTCTTGGATCTGTAACATTTTCCTTGAGATTCCAAATTGTTTTCTCACTTTTTTCCAAATGAACACGAAGTTTTCACGCTCACCAGCAATTTCATAGTTAAGATAGTGATACCATTCTAGTAAGCCCATTGTCGCTGATCCTGCTCGTGGATCGAGTAAAATGTCCTTCCTTCCTAACTCGGTTGCCAGTCGAGTAATTTGCGCAACGGGAATGCTACTGGCAGATACGTTTCGTTTGCGATATAAAGATCGATTGAAGCGGAGTACCCCACCTTGTTATGTATACTGATAGACGTTACAAAAAAACTATTATACATATTATTACTGAACTCGCCGCTTAACGTATAGTTAATCTAGAATTAATTGAGAATGTTGTGTGTGAAAACACGTGTTTTCCATACCAGTACACCAGTACACGAACCATAAAGCTCGACCGCCTGGTCGGGCCGAGCAGGACAGTGCGTGCGATGCCAAATTGAAATGGGTGCACATATTAACAGTTCCCATTCCACATTATTCATATAATTCTGGACTCACTATATGTATATAAAGGCCGCATGAATGTATTCATTAAATGTATAGATTGGCGTGTATTAGGTAAGAAGGCGTAGGCAACTTTTGAATGGCTTCAAGTTGTCCAAAAGATGAAAATAACTCTGAAATAGTAGCAATAACGTAAATAAAAAATCATGTCAAATTTAAAAAAGCTTCGAAAGCGGACTAGTCTCCGCAATCTCCATAATTTGGAAGGGCTAGCTTTTATATCCTGGGAGCGTATTAATCTCGTGTACATAGTCGTACATTAACCTTCCAGAAAGTCTGTCTACGATGGACGAAAATGTTCCCGCAGCTGTTTATTATGGCACGTTATTTCATTAATGAAGGCTTCTAGGCGCCTTTTGGTATCTTGTAACTAGCATGCTTGTATGGTTGCACCATAATCGGTATTTGGGTCATGCCGAAGACCCCCAATCGCAATTATGCTTTATGAGAAAGATTGATGCGCGTATGCAAAACGAGTCGTTAACACGATTCGTCTACTGCTGACCGACTGGCTTTTACGAAGTGTACCTGGACATCTTTCACCGAAACACGTATCAAACATTTATATGGATGTTTTACCCTGGTTAAGAATCGGTGGGTGTGCACACGATTGTATATAAACCATAGATTGGTATGTGTTTACGTTCGATTATAACGCGAAAGGAAGAACCGACTGAATAAGTACGTACATGCGTAACTACACCGGATTGTGTCGGATTGTTGGTATTGTAGAGTAGTATAGTGTATTAATTGAGTATAAAAAAAACGGATTGAGAATTAATTGAAATGTGCATAGTTAGTGAGGTGAGAATCGAAGTATGTTCGCACCAATTACCAAAGAAATGCCTCTCGATTGCGTTCGATTTGACTGTTTAACATATACACGCCTACAAAATCATTGTAATACCTAATCTATTGAGAGACACACTCATTCGATTATCTGACACATTCGATTAACATAAACTTCGATCATCTATATTTACTGTGATTTCCTAGGTTACTGTAGCTTTCAGATTTATCCGCCTCGCGTGTGTTTCATTTATAGAAACAAAATTTGTTTAAAGAAAATGCAAAAACATCTACATATATACATATAAAAATTCATGGGAATTCATAATTCCCTCCCCCATCTACCCCCCCTCCCCAAACGAAAGAAACAAAGCTCTAATGACTTACGATTTCTGCTGTTTCGTGGGCGGTCGTTCCTAGAATCTACGTCACAGGCGCGATTACGATTTGCTTATCGTTATCGTACGGTTGCAATACGTTCATCCCACGGTCTGTCGATTTCGACAGAAAAATGAACCAGGCGTGGCATGATAACGCGTCAAGTTTACACTGTGCTAATTTATTGATAACCGGTCGTGCTGAATCCGCACGACGGATAAAGTCGTGCCTGGGACCCAGTTCAAGGTGCACTTACTGATGTCGATAAGTGGTCGGACTGGTCGCGTATAGTCGACAACGTGGGTGGACACCTTGGTACGTTGATCGAGTTACATGCACACGGTTCTCATACGCCGGCCAAACTATCTCTGTCTCTTTTCTCTTGGCACAATTAGCCCAGGGGCGAAATAGAGATCTAGAAACAAGCGATTAGGAGGACCGCCTCCTGTGTCGAAGTGTATCTCTCACGCAGAGGGTTAATTTCGTACCGACTCGACGAGTCACTGACCTGCTGCAGGTTTACGTGGAACAGACAACAACTTTCTACGGTTCAGAGGTAGCTTTTGCACAGTTTTTCGCTCTTTGCATGGGATATCTTATGGGGTTCAATTTTTGTCCGTGTGTTATAAAGCAGTCTTCTTCTGAAATCAATAAATGGAAAGCTACTTCGGGGAGCCTGTCAGTATTGAAAATAAACCGATAGGAAGCAATAAGTAAAAATATGCTTGGCTCGTATGCATCTCATTAGAACTAATCGGGTTATAAGTACATAGTTCTGAACAGTAAAAAGTAAAAGTTCAGAGAGACGCGGTAAAATTTCGTTCTACAAATTAATAAAAGGAATGGGGTCAGGACGACTGGTATGTATTAGGTGAGCACAATTGAGAAAGAATTATCGGTCGACCGATGTACAGTAATCTGAATAAATGCAATAGAAAGAGTCTATTCTATTGACACTGTCGCGTTGAAACGAGCGCGCGTAATACCGCGTAAATCGAGGGATCCACGTTTATGAGGCATGCAATTAACTGCTGAGATCGTGTATAGGTTTGAAGGTTCCTTAGTCCCTTGACTTGAGGTATAAAACGATTTTCTCAAAAGCAGTTTGTTACTTGCGCGTCACAAACTTACTAGTCAATCTGCACGTTGAAGCTTATCCCTTGTGCAGATTGCTAGTCGTCCGTTTTGGAAGATTCCGATTTTAATTATTTCGCGGGTAGGCCGTGGTGCATTTGCCTCGTTTGGAGACGCAACAGTGTATGCTAGGAGACTCTCTGTGAACCTCAGCATCAAACCCAAACAGATCATCAAGAACCTATGCCGAATCTTCGAAAGCTCCTCAGCTTCACTACATCAACCCTGACCTATCTGATCCCCCCTCGAAAAAAAACCCATCAACGCTTAGCCCAAGCCTACTCAGCCCTGTCCCTGTGATATCTCATCCACCATCAGTGCTCCTGTCGCGAGTTCTCTGTGCAACAGCCAAGCTATACAATCGGTATATCGTTGAAAAACAGCCCGAGGGATCCCCATATTGCGCATGGTCCAGTACTTTGACGACCATTCTCATTTTTTCCATTTCTCCATCTTTTTCCCTCCATCGACGCGTACACACTTGGCGCACGCTACATGTATGTAATACGTACATATATTATGTATACGCGAATGAAACTTTTCGACGTTCCGACGTCTGACCACGAATCTCGCGGTGGAAACGAGGCCCTCGAAGCATTCCGTCACGAATCCGAGCAGACTGCCACGCGGGAAGATTAAATTTGTCGCGGCCTTATTCCAGCGCGCTGACGCGTCTCTGCGTGCTCCTGGTGCACGAGGTAAGGGACCACATGCACAGATACAGCAAACCACGGACTGGTCCGACCGGCGTGTATCTCCGAGGTCGACGTCTCCGCGCAAACCATGACGAGTGTTACTCTATACGTTGCGCCACCATCTGTCCAGGATTCTTCCCCGTTTCGTTCCTGCCTTTCGGCTTTTTCTCGGCTGTACCACTACTGTGCACACACGGCATCCCCTTTCACGCCTATGCCAGTTCCGGACGCCAGTTCGGGTTTCCTTTTCCGGAGTCCCGAGGCCGTTTTCCGACCACCGATTCGCGCTGTCTTCGATCCTTTTGGTAGTCGATTCTGTTTATGGTTGGCCGCGGGTTTAGGGGCTGCGTGGGTTATCGAACATTTTGCGTGATCCAATGGAACAGTGCGGAGCGAATAAAGTGTTATATGGTGGTCACTTAGGAACTACTATTGCTGTCGATTTAATTCGGGTTTCAAATTTATTTTAAATTAAATTACACAGAGCTGCAGATTATTCGGCGCGCGGCGAACTAGGGGTGCAAAGGACGATGAATTATTTATTTTCCCCAAGATGCTATGACAACATCGATACGAGTGAGTGCTCTTATACGCCGCTGCTCTATTGATTATTTAACGCGAAGACATGTAGGCAAGTATTATACGCGTTTATTCAACCCCCGTGGGAAATATATCTCGCAACGCGTTATGATCTATTTATTCAGAAAAAAAATAATTGAACTGTTTCCTTACAGGCAAATATTATAAAACGTTAATGATGCCAAGTTATATGCACTATATGTAACTAATTGCCTGATAAATACGAAACGCAATTAAGTCTAATTACACTAGACCGAAGTCACCTTTACACATACAATGTATAGCTACAGCAATCGATGCGATCTCAACCAAAGGTAGCGACATCGCATTATCGCGAGTCATTTCTTTCGTCATTAGAATGGACGGAGTAGTTTGCGAGAATTGAAATACGAGCAGCGTGTATGTAGAAGGAAAACTTGTATTTGTTGCCTGTAGACTCGATCGACAAGGGTGTAACCGCGATGGACACGCCAATAGTCTGGCTCGATTTTGGCGTGAAACAAAGCACAGTGACTCACGATCAGAAGGGAAACCGTTTCGCACCTGTTCGACCACCCGGTTCACGGTCCAATTTACCAAGCAGCTTGATCAATAATGCATGCTGCCGCCCCACATGCGGTTAAGAAACACTTGCTGCTTTGCGAACCTTCTTCGCGGTGCCCCTATACACGTGGTCGGGCTTGAGGGGTAGTTATCACCCGGTACAGTTCAAACGAACATTCGATTGCTCAAGCCTTGATGGTTTGTCAAGGATGATATACGTTTAATGAATTATTTTTACTTTGTGACGCCGATATTTTTATTTCACCTTTTAGTTGCAGAAAATGTTGTCGTAACGTTTTAAGCTTAGTCGTGAAGGTTGATGATCATGATGTATAATATTGGTTCGTGAATATATTCGCTGATTAGGAAATTCGAAGGAATTTGTATTTTATATAAATGTATATTAATATATAATTTCTCTAAAAAGATAAAGAAATTTCATTACTTATGAGACGATCTGCTATAATATATCAATTAATGCATCGAAATTATATCTGGTATGTAATTCCCGTATGATCAGCGTTTTCGTATTGCACAGGAACATTAAACAAACATGTATCACCCTCGAATTTTCTGCAAGAAAATTCTTCGTGCTGCGAATTGTTGGCTCACATGCCTCGAACTCAAAGTCTTTTCTTTTAATTCTCATTAGAACAATGACTATCACAGGAGCATCGCATGTTCATCTTCGGTTTTGTTCAATTTTCCGTTCGATTCGTCATATTGTTCTGCCGTAAACGCTCCTATTTATAACGCAGGGGGCGTAAATGGATGTGTAACTGGCTCGAACGATTTTTCGTATACGACCAAGGTGGGTGTGTATGAGTAGAGTAAGCACAGACGAACAATTGCTAGCATTGGATGCCGCTAATACGAGTATGACGTCATTCGCTCCCCCTTTATTGCAGGAAGGGTAGCTAGTCCTGTTATCGTAAGAACGAACGCGTTACACCCCAATAAAAGTATCTGCCAATTTAACGTGGGCCGAGGGTGGACGAAAATATCTGTAGTTCTACTTTCTGGCCATGAAAATTCAACGTCGATTGGCTGAACAAAAAAAAAATGTTATCGCCCGCGAGTTCGATAAAATACAATCGAATATGGATTGTACATTTCAACGTGTTGCAATATTAAGCAAACAGAGTCGGATCGATTTATGTCAAACGTGTATTTTATGCAGGTCACTTGAGATTATCACCTGTAATTGCTCGTACATTACTAGGTTGCTAGAAGGAACATTTACAAAATGAAATGTCATGCAAAAATCAGAGGAAAATATTTCCAATTAGCGTTTTTGTATAAACAGTATAGATATTGAGTGGAAATTTGATGTTCTGCACATTTTATGATATTAAGCGTTAGTATAGACGTTGTCATTTATTTCTTGCTGCGTGGAATTAATTTTCGTTGCACAATATAAATATTCGCGATACCAATATTAACAACTTTCCTTTTATAGCAATAGTATTGGAGCACAAAATTTTGAGTGCGATCGCTTTTCTTTTTGCGCGGGTGATAAAATGTTACTAGCTCAGGTACGACGTCCTTGAAAGACCTCGAAATGCTCAGTCACGAGTACTTAGTGTGTACGTACTCTCCACCTGACGTTAATGTCATTGTCATTATACAGCATTTAAGTAAGGCGTATAATTATCAGCATAATTGTTCCGTGTGTGGTGATGTAATTGACCCTTTTCTTCAGTGAGGACTAAGTTGGAAATATTTTTCATGGATAGACTTTTTAATACTGATTTTTCCAAGGTTGTTACATGGTTTTTCACGGTTCAGTTTGATTAAGATTTCGCCTGGTAACGAAGTAAATACCGCTAATGAGAAGCCGCTGTTCTCAAGGGCAGACGTGCACTTCAGACATCTTCTTGGCGCACTAACCCTAGTATATACAGATGTTGCGCGAGTTGACTTGTTAGTGTATGCATAGGAGTTCAAGCTAATCAACTTGCTACGTAAAGAGTGCAAGACTGTTAGTATAATGGAATTGTTAGTGCGCGTGGTTTTTATCATTCCTTGTACGCGTAGTACATTGTTCGACTATGAATTATGATTATGTATTATGATCTTCAGCTTTTTGTGTTATAATGTAAATCGTTGGATGCAAGAAAGCACGATTCCTGGTATACAGGTTTCTTTGGAGCTAAACGCATTTAAATATGGAGGAGGATATTAAGTCATTTGTAGAGCATGGAGATAAAAATTATTCAAAACTGTCCGATGTTAATAATTAAATGTACCTATGATACAAGGAACGAATGTCAAGCGGAAAAGATTGTACATTTTATTTAGCATTAACATTGTTAATACTGTTTATACTAACTTAACTTAATTATTATACTGAGATGTATATGTTACGGTAAATGTGATTAATCCGGTCATTATGTATAATTGCCGTTTATTATATATAATCACCACTAAGTTTGGTAGTGTGATAAATTAGATGAAGCAGCGGTCCCTTTAATTCAGACAGATATTTTAAGCAGGCAAGAACAAGTAAGAAACTATAGAATGGGTGCTAAACAAGGTTTAGAATCACAGGCAAAGAAAACGTTGAAAGTTTCAAATCTTAAATTTCCTTCTGGTAAAGTTGGTGACACCTTGAAATTACGAGTACCAGACGTTAACAGAGCAAGAAGTGATCCACGAAATTTATTAGCGGTGATATTAGAAGTTCAAAATGAAGAGTTTTATCAGTTAGGAACAAACAAGGAAGACTTTCACACTTGTATACCAGAACTTGTATGTAGCCATTACGAGTTGGGAATTATATAAACTCGCCGGTTAATTTGATGAATATTCAAGAATTTATCACATTTACGAAACTTAGTGGTGATTATATATAATAATCGGCAATTATACATAGTCACCGGATTAATCACAGTTACCATAACATATACATATAACACTTAGACAAATTACGCAATACGCAATTGGAATATAATGAATTATTCGGGAACAAAGTGTACTATCATTTTGTATAGTACAGTATTCCCTCGAAAGTTGCGAAAAAGAGCTACACGATAGTTGCGAAGAGTTTATCCCCACTCCTGGGGGGTATACCCCTAGAGGCGTCCAGAAGCTCGCTTGCCGATCAGTGTAACGCGATCCGGGTTCGGGTATATCGGTGAGGTAATACTAATTCAACGATGAAACTTTGCTATTTCTCATCCTTTTCTTATGAAATTTTTACACAGCATAGCTGACATTTTTCTGATTAAAATGACACCAAACACGATATAATTCGAACTATACTTACTGGCTTAATTAACGTTAATAAGTTTCGACCGCAGAAAAGGATAGGTAGTGAAAAGAAAAGAGAAGCTGCGATCGTCTTTTGGCTTGGCTGCTCGGCCGCTTATCTTTACTCGCTGTCCTTTTCTACGTTCGACGCTGTCGGCAAATTTCAAACAACGTAGGAACTACACGAAAGTTGCGAACATTCAGTCCCGAGGCTTTCGCAACTTTCGAGAGAATACTGTAGTAGGTACACATTTAGAGTAATTTGGATGATTTTTTTAATCTGCTTTACCGCGCACTAGATATGTATAGATACATTGTGTCAACATTTCATAGGACAATCTATACATTATACTCTCGACGCGGAACGATCAGTATAATTTATTCAACCTGTTGTTAGTAGCCTCAACGATTCATATCCTTCTTTTAACAGTGACCCGAATATAACGGGAAGCTATACCTGCATGTCGTTCATCGATCACGCACAGTATAATTACATATGTACGTGCTAAAGCTACATCATCGATAAGAAAACTGCACGGTAATGACATAAACCTTTTACCATAATTTACATTTTATAAACGAAATTGCGATTTCACTGAGGTGCACGGGATGTAAAAACCTATTGAATCGTTTGACACACAATTCTAGCAGTAAATAATTTCTTCTTTTCACGAATGCTTCCTTGGCAGGAATTATTTTTCATTTTATAGCTTGCAGTGCAATATGCGAAATATTTCGCAATTCATCTTACGTCTTAAGTACGAAGAAATGTCTTCGTGTATTTTCGTGCTGGAATTGGAGTCACGTTAAGGTTTTGTGTTTCGTAATGTTATATGCAAGTATGCAATATTGTGAAATTTTTGTACGACACCGATGTATGTAAATTTTTATTTCTCCGGTGCAAGAATTTCGAAATAATATACTTTCAATGTACGCAACATTTTTCATCTCTTTGTTTAAATGTGATAGGCAATAAACATAGTAAGGATGCAATATTAACATAGTACGCCAGTTTTGATCACTTTATTGGATTATGTACTTAGTGTAGCCTGGTTTCCTTTATGTGACATTACTCGACTACCAGTGGTAAGTGGAATTTCGGAATTGATACGTGTCCAGTTGGCGTTCCGATCCTCCCAATTAATGTAGTTTTCAACTGCAACGACAAGCAAACAGCTTTCTCTCGAAAAAAAATATGCTACTGCCGTATACGTCAAGTGACGCATATATCGGTATCATTTGCGAAGATAAGAATTTATTTACAGTCCAATTAAAAATTGACTAATGTGATTGTTTCATGATGATATGGAATAATTATTTATCTAAATTATTATTCAGTAGGAAGCAAGCTTACCCGAAGCACGTCGTATCTTGCCACTTTATTGTACCCATTACAAATCAAGTACATATTATACAGCGCCATTGTTTGGAATATTTTTATCCTCTTAATAATAATCAAGAACTGAATGTTTGTCCAGCTTCAGAAGTACATCATTTAAAACGGAAGCCAAGTTTTGAATACCGTCGTTAAATAATTCTTCCTGCATCGTTTACAGGCGTGCAATAATTGTCCAGCTTTTGTCACATATGTTGACGTATTTAGTAAGACATCAGTACCGTGCATATTCATGTCTTCTATGACAAGAAGAAACCTTTCGTTGCATGTTCGCATGATTAGCTGTCAGCGAAACGCGGTTTTCGAGCAGATTACGAATTGAGAACAGGCGACAGAACTGGTGCATGTCATAACAAAGTTCCCTTCATGCTGCTTTTACCGCTGCCAAACGCATTTCAGATTGTAACGCGAGAATTTGACCTCTGGAACCGGAAGTGTACCTGCATAAAAAGTACACGGTACATCTGGCAAATATGTGTATCCGACGAGGCCCTGACAGATAGTAGCCACGCGTCCACTGGCTTCCGTGAATGGTAGAAATAGTGTGTTATCGTAGCCTGACCACGGTTAAGCGACGTTATCAACGAACGAGGTGGTTCGTCGGCACCTTAACACGGCGAAAACCGTATATATGTACTTTTCGTCGACTTTCGCAGCGCGCACACGGTCACCACTGCAACATGAAATATTTAACGAACAGGAAATTTAGGTCGTGGTGCTGCGCCAACTCGTGTACGTGTTACTTGGCCAGATAATCGAGGACGGATGTTCTACGAGTTCAGCAAGCAGAATTACGTTAAGCCCATTGTCCATTTGGGGGGTCTCGATGCTCGGGATTTTACGGAACTACATTTAAATCTAGGTGCTCCTTTTTTTTATCGATAATTGTTCATTGATGTTGCATCTTATACGATTATATTTTTAGTGGCGTTCGTTGACGAAGGCGGTTCACCAAATCGATTTGAACAGTTGCAACTTTACTGCAACGGCAATAAATTAGTAGAGAAAACGAATGTGAATTGGTTAGTTACAGTTACTTCAGTGTTAAAAATATTTTAGCTGCACGCGGATATGAATTTCTACGAAATTTTACTAATTCATTAATTCAAATTTCGTACAGGCGTGTCGGTAGATATCGTACATACGTGCATCGATAACAATCGAGCACGATCGATTGCTCAATTTTCCCAGCAAATAGAAACGAAACAAAACGATAATCCCGGGCGATCAAACGGTCCATTCCGGGACCAGCAGCGCAATTTGCAACAAAGAGCTTATGCTAATGGGGGGACGTGCAACGGTTTTGCAATTATCAGTCGACGACACGCTAGCCGGCGATTGAATCTATGAGGATTTCGCCGATGAACGTGCACACGCGCCAGGAATTTCACGTTTCCCCCTCGAGTGGCATTTCTGATGCTTCTGTCGTGTCACCTTCTTTCCTCGAGCAATTGAGTCGCGATGCTATTTGTCGATGTCCAACCGTAGTCGAGCGAGCAAATATGTAACCTTACAAAACACTCGTAGAAGTGGTAAAGCTGTTCAAACTGCTTGTCTGATTTTATAAAGTAACAATTTTTTATTTCAATGCGACCATTTTGTATATTTATATAGCGCGGGATATATTATTCATTATTCGTAACGGTCCAATCTTTTTCAACAGCCTGCAGTTAAAACCAATAGCGGTTACGAAATGCTTTACACGAATGCGAAACCAAAGAGAATGATATATCGCTCTATTGTCCGTGGCAAGAGTGCAGTGGCAGAAGTTTGCATACAAGGAAATGTTCCACGGTGGAACCTAAATTAGTTCTCGTAAATAATGGATAAATCTACGATACGGATGAATGAAAATTTCTCGCAAGGTGAAATAGAAAAGGAAAAAAAGTAATTGTACCTGTCTTTTCTAACCGAAGTGTTTGTCGCTTCGTTGTTCCGAATAATAAAAGAAACCGCAAGCCTCATAATCGGCACAACTTAGTAATCGGGACCACCAGGCATTTCAGGATGTGCAAATAATTTGGCGACCGCGAGTAATAATTTTCAGTTGAAAATCTATAAACATATCGAAGATGGAACACATCGAAACATAGTCAATTACTATCGGTCACTATGATATCAATTTCGTGTCAACCAAAACGTTAACAAGAGCCGTTCAGTG
Organism: Nomada ferruginata; assembly: GCA_963583965.1. Taxonomy (NCBI): domain Eukaryota; kingdom Metazoa; phylum Arthropoda; class Insecta; order Hymenoptera; family Apidae; genus Nomada; species Nomada ferruginata. Next base: position 7,891,897 of record OY757218.1, read on the forward strand.
TTTGGACAACTAGGGAAAGAGTTTCAAGCTTTTTATATGTATATGCGTACATAAATCCACGCATTCGGTGTATGTGTACGATGTTCGACATTTCACAGGTACACTTTTAATACTCCATATCAATCGCTGATGCTCTAAACGCCGATAGTAAATACATCGACGATCGGTATCGGCGTGAAAAGAATAGTAGCAGACGAATGGTACTACTCCACAGTAAAGAACGCTCGAAGGAGGAGCAATCGTACTAGCCACGTTTACAAAACGTATGCACGAGACTTTCTTGTACGTGTGACCATATGGATAGCATGTGCAGGTTTGCTTTTCATACGGGCCCACGTGCAGACCAGAATGGATCGTGTGCCTGGGCAGGATTGTCCACTCGCTGTAATCGTCGTCGTCACTCGCTAATACGAGTTAAATAAATTAAGATGACCCGCCGTTATTACTTTCAAGTCGGTCGCTAATTAGTACGGGTTAATGGGATGCTGCAGAGTTCGTCGTTCCGTGAAAGGTTTCTCTACGGCTCGAAAGATAACGTTGGCATAAGAATAGATGACTTCATTCGTGCAGTTTGTCATGGTGTGGAATGGTACATCTATTATCGTTGTGACAAATGAATATTTTTTTCTGTGCTTTATTGGAACTTTGTGATTGGGTGATTTGCAAGTGGAATTGGCAAGTGGAATTTAGGATTCTGGGAAATGTAAGATATTTGTTGTATTATTATTTGATTTTACTTTGTTGCATTCTGCAATCGAGTAGATAAGTATCAGGTTCGAAAATTAGAAATATTGCTTAACACAGAAATAATCTAATATATCATTTATTGGGGTGATATGTGATTCGGTCATTACAGTTAAATCTAATTGCTGTATTCTAGAGTGTAATAAATTACAAACAAATGTTTGTCGTTTACCTTGCATTTATGATACTTTAAGAAGTTAATTTATCTTTGCATAGATGCGAGAGATTTTAGCCATAGTTCTACGTGTCACAAATAAGAAAATCTACCAACGGATTTCGGGACTTGATTTTGGATTGAAGATACCTGTTCTTATCACGGCCGTTAATATTAGAGATAACTTACGTACACAGTGACGCGGCCGTAAGAGCGTGACTGCGCAACCCACTAAGAAGATTACTCACAATCCGTTTCAAAAAAGATGTACCAATAGAACGGAAGCGTTAAGTACACGGATTCTTCTTTGAACGATTTCAGGCGATAGTTATCAATCAATCGCGAATTAAATCGTTTTTACATTAGGCAAACGCAAATCCTATTTCGTACTGTTTATTTTGTTTTGAAAAATCGCCGTCGATTGGCACACTGCATAAAGTGACATAGGGAAGCAGATGAATTCTCTTTAAATCATACTTCAAGTAACAATAAGTTCAACGGTAGTGAAGTGTAGTAGCTTAGACGGGCGTAATAGTGACCTTTAAATGTTGCTCGTCTTACGCAAGACGATCACGAGAACTAGCTCGAAGCTTCTCATTCACTGGTCGTTGAATGAACAGATGACTCTTACTGCGAAGAATACGAGCAACATGTCTAACTGAACTCTTCAATGCAGAGTGCATTGAATATTTGCTTGCAATTTTTCGCCAGCAAAACTACTGTAACAACGAAAATGATTCTGTTACATATTTCGCCGATTTCTCACCGTCGCCTAACAGCGCCACTAAAGCAAACTGTGGCGAGAAAAGCTGCAATTTTCCATCATGCAGCATCGACAATTACTATTCTGTGTTTCAATCGATTAACGATTCATGGCCAAGCAGAGGCAAATTCCTGTACGCCGTTTAGTCACATTGTCCCTCGTGTTTCACTGCAATCATTTTTTAAAAGACAACAGGCACTGGGACGGAGAATTCGTGATACATTTGGATCACCCTTTTTATCGTTCAAGGGGGGACACTCAGTTAGAATCATAAAAAAATTTCACATACATATTTGGTTTTAGCCTGCCATTTCTGTAATTTTTGAATTTCATACAATGTTTTAGTTCAAATAGAAACTCCAAGTATTAACTACTAAAAAAATTAATTTCATATAAATCGGATGAACGGTCGCTAGAGTTCCCGCCGTTTTGGAACTCACGCCACTTTTTTCCAGAAACAAAAATATTATAGTGACACTTAAATATATAATAACTAAGCCTCTAAGTTACAAAAAGATTGAACAATTGGTATTCTGTAAAAAAAACTTTAAAAATCTGCTAAATTTCATGCTTCTAATTGAGTGGCCCCCCTTAACACCTAATACATATCGTGCAAACGGTGGATTTTCACGCGGTCATAGTGTTTCGCGAAACTCATCGTGTGTCAGCGCTTCGAGGAGGGAGATTCTATGGAATTATTCGTGGCATAGTCACTAGACAATTCTACTCATGGCAACCTTAATAACTCGTTTCCCGCGGTAGCGTCCTTATTACACACAGATCGATGAGAACGCGGCCCGTTTTCTTATGGAAACGTCATCGTACGATGTACATACATCTCGTTTGCAACCAGAGCTGTTCCGGTCTCGCTTCAAGCTCACGCTGAATCAGTAAGTCCCTTGCTTGGCACTGAATGCGTGGGAGCGTGTGTAAAATACAGATACACGGGGCTAGAAGGTTGGAGGGGCCCCTGGGTGACTCATATTATACTTGTATAATCTAGCGTAGTCTGTTCCACTGGAATCATTGCCCCGTTGTGTAGATTCATGTTGCAGGTCCGATTCGAAAGGAGGCCACGATTTATGCGATTTAGCGGGTGCGATTGCTGCGCGTGAAAACGTTGATATCGACACGGTTAAAGGGTTTTTGTTTTAGTACGCAAGATTCGGGCATCTGTATACGTGCGTCTGCGAAACGACTGCCAATTCGCTTGGTGGCAAATAATTATAAACAATTACAAATATTGGGGGACTTCAGAAATTTTCGGCGGAAATGTGATTTTATTATGTCGCTGATATTGAAGGTTTTTTAAAGCATCAACTCGTTGCGCCAGACTTGATAGTTTTATTAATTTTTATTTAAAGGGTATAATCAGAATGAGTGTTCGGTTGGGAACTTCGGGTGGCACTGTATATGGCCAACGGAATTGTAATTGTGGAAGTTTCGAAATGACGAAATATGAATAAGGAAATGAGGTGGAATAGCGAGAATGCGTGGTTGAAATGTTTGTAGGACAAACGAGATCCAAATTGTTAAGTCGCGGTGTTCTTTCGTAGGGGAATGAAATCGGTTCCAGGATGTGGTTAATAAAAGCGACAAATAAAGGAATAGAAGTACATACTAGCTGGATACTTATAAAAATCAAACATTTTGTAAGCTGGAAGAGATTGGGCAACAGTATTATTCGGCCAAAAAGCAAAAAGATAAAGAAAAGTATAATAATCCATTCAAAACGGGAACTTGTTAATGAAATTAAATTATCCGACTTTCTGCCAAACGAGAAGGCACATATGGATAAAGTGAAAAGCATGTTCGACTATCATTTTAACACGCATAAGCTCGACATGTCGCAGGAACCACGATTACTATTGTTCAAGGATTTATTTACCTTGCTGGTACGAAAGCATTGGATGAGACTTTTTTTCAAACGGGAATCGGGGAAACGTATGATTCATTGTGCACGATGGAGGGTAACAGGTTCGCGTGGGTGGATATATCGATGGACGTTAAAATCTCCAGATTAATCTCCGCGTACTGCGGTGAAAAACGAATAAGGCGGGGTAGGAACTGGTTCTCTGCGATGTAATTATAACGTGTGCGGTAATGTAACATTTCACTGGGCATAATAATGAACGTTTCGAGGAGCGCAACATTTTCTGCATTCGCTTTATCGCGAACCACATGACAGCGTGTAAAAAGTGAAAAGTTGGCTCTCCAATTTTTAATCAATTTTTCCAAAATGTAAGGCAACATAAAATACACGCGTACAATGAATTTTCGAGATTTCCGACCGACCCGGTGTCGAACCTTCAGCCAGCATATCAAGTTGGAATATAACGAAAACCATAATCGACTTTCTATTTCTTCACGGAGCCTGACATACAATTGTACGGCGTAAATGTCAGCCCACATGTCGACACGGCGACTGCCGAATGGTTTCATAATCCTTGGTAAGAAGACATATCTACTCTTGTTGATCCACTCGCCTAAGTGCATCAATTTCCGTGACTGGAAGGGAGCTGCAGAATATGCAAGATACCTCGTCATTTACAATCCAGCAAAAAAAGATTCTTTCACGGAGATATAAAATGTGGAAACGATCGCGATCAATAGAATTTTGCTACCAAATAATCAAGCTTTCGTTTACCACGAATGCTACTCGAAACATGTGTATTTTAATTCAAGAATTATATTTCTGAGCGCAGAAACAAGTATTTATCATGCAATACGTTCTATCAATTGAACGGGCATAAGTTGAAATGAAAATCACTGTCTATGGATAAAATTTTCTAGCAATTTTAGCACCTCGTAGAAAATTACGGCTCGTCTTGTTTACTACACGACGAGGAACCTGTTTTCTTGTTATCTTATCACGAATTACGAATGGGGTACGTCATTATCTCTACCTGCGTCAGATTACAACGATGGATAGAGCAAAACGGGAGAACGTTAAAGCACAGGGGATGTCGTTAAAGCAACCTCTGCGTTACTGTATTCCGTTTAACGTATCCGAGCAACGGCCTCTAAAAACAAAGGGATCAGAGGGTGAAAGAAGGGTTCGCCAGACCCTACAGGGTACCACCCGGGGCTTTTATTCAGTTACACATTCATAAGCGATGCAAAGAGTTACCAGGGAGTTTTAACGAAGCAACGAACGAAACTGACTTGCCCCATGGTGTCCATAACTGCAGATACTTCGTCTATTGCATATTAATGATTCCACTCGAAGGACGTTGAATGTTTGTTTCTTCCATTGAATGCATAGAAAATTGTGCCAGGTACGAAGGAAGATTGTCTCCGGTTAAATATATTTACGATTCCAACAATTGTCTGCAATTGTCATAAGATTGCATCGCACGTCCCACGACCTACGAGCGGATCTGTAGGGTAAAGTAGCCTAATATGAGACCCATTTTCTTAAAATATCATAACTCTCGATTAAGAACACTTTTATTAAAAATCGCTACATGTTTTAATAGAACAATATGTATTCTTTTGAAACCTATTGAAAAGAAAAGTAAAAATGATTCGGTTTCTTAAATGATGCAATAAAACCGAAAACGGTAACAAAACACAGGTTAGAAAAATGGGTTCCTAATGTGAGACCCAGTTTCTTTTTCATTTTTTCTGTCTTTTCTCACACGTTGGGCATGTAAAATCTAATCCATTGTTCACCATGTACATCTGAAGTGTAAAAACCAGTCCAAAACAAGCATTCCCCATCATAATTTTCTTCATAGTCACTGTCATCATCCAGAACAATATCTGTCGAGAACATCAGTTGAAGTATCACTTTCCACAGTTCGTGTTTTGGATTTGTCTTTTCTCTTAGACTTAGTATTACCGCTTTAATCGCCAATATGAGGATCCACCTAAAACAACATTGGGTACTTAAGATGAGACCGGTCTCATAATAGGAACTTCCTAGGGTCCCATATTGGGAAATAATAACATGATGACTATTAAATAGATTCAAAGTTGTGCCTTCGTTATGTAATGGCAAAGAACTATGAAACCTTAAACTTCATTGCATACACTATACAACAGTATTTATGAAAATGATTATACGCTTACCATTTTGGAAGTATCTGTAACTTAATCGAACACTTAGAAAAACTTTCAGTAATGTATTTCAGAATATGATCTCTCAAGACATTTCGTTACTTTCAACGCCAACGAGTGTATAAAATAACTAACGAACGGTTACTTACGGAACAAAATAGCATCGCTACAGTACATTCAAGAGTTATGTATCGGAAATAAGCAGGGGTCTCATATTAGGAGAGGTCTTTTATTAGGCTACTTTACCCTACCTACAACGAAAACTGTAAATGTTACAAATGAACATTTTCATATACATTTACCATTCTAAACAAATAGCGTGAAGTAGTCGACCGAAATCCCGGAATGTTGCTGTAAAAAAGTTTAGACAAAAGCAAAATGTAAAAACATTCTGCCAAGCCACAATTTGCAATTCCATCTTATCCCCCCCCCCCAGAACTTTATTCTGCAACGCAACGGAAATGGAATTTTTGCTATCGATTAGAGGTTCATGTTTCCCCTCTAATTTCTTAATTGGACGTCACGGATGGAGGAGAAAAGAAACGCGATGCAATATCTCGGATCTGTTCATCTGGTTCACGTTCGCGTGCAGGTTAAATACGCTGTTTACGCAGCGAGTTTCTCACCGTTTCGCTTATACGTTTCACGCGAGGGCTGCACCCCTTACGCGCGACCAGTTCTGATCCGCTAATTATGGTCGCGTGTTGACCCTGGGAGAGTTTTGCAGTGACCGATAAGGGGCTACAGCCGGGGCAAGTTAATCGAGGCCAATGGGATCACGAAGGGGGGGGATCTCGAGGTAAGAAACGGAGTCAAGGCGAGGCTGCAGTCGTCGCACTCGCCAGAATTCGTTCAGTCGATCGGTCACGGGACCGTTACGTCGAGAGAGAGATGCGTTTAACCCTTTCGTGATTTCCGTATTAACCATAGAACCGCCGACGTTCGACAGATTATGGAAATGGAACGTTTGAATGAAAGTTAAATAGAGACATACACAGATTACCATAAATTGAAATAAACAAGTGAAAGGTTACCCGACTTTATAAAACAGCGAGTAATGTGACGTACGTGAAAAGCTGAACGGTTGAATGTATTTAAAAAAATGCTTTGGCTGTTTAATATCGTGCAATGATTCGATGGTTCGACGCGTAGAACAAGCGGAAGGAAGCTGTTTGCGTCTTTTGCGGTTGTCTCTAAAGCATTGATAAGATTCGCGATGCTTCTCCGTTGCGTTGTAAAATAAAGTAATGCGCATTGCATATGTCGTAGAAGTTGTTTAGACCGGTGTACGGAATAGTTGCTGGGAATCTAACGCTGCGGAATGGATTCTCGTTGCACCGTGATATTTTTAGTAATGTGAATAATAATATGGCGGACGTGAAACGTTAAGCATACATTTGTAATGGACACAGAGAAAATTGAACTTGCAAACTTCGGTTTTTCAAGAGGTTTTATTATCACTTAGACTTAGACTATGACTTTGACAGTTGACTTTTCTTGTAAAATCTGATCTGGAGAGTAAGGGAACCTTGGGTTTTTAAAGGGTGTTGTAAATCAAGTAGTAGGGCGAATTCCAAAGGACTGCGGATGGGTAGGGGTCATAGGCAGTATGACGAGGTGTTTTGGAAGCGGTGATGCGATAAGGTTCCATGACGAGTGTTTGTGACGACGGAAGCTTAAAAATATTTGTATACATGAATCCTTAGGTGACTAGTAGATAATAAGAGTAATACAGAAATATATATCATAAGACTAATATAGACATATTGGGGCGAATACATTCCACATTATCGCATTTATATTATATATTAATATTATTAAAATATTGTATATTTAACTGTACATTATTACTAAACCAAAAGCTTAGTCTGTGTATTGCCACTATTTACCCACACTGCGTAAAGTTTACGTGTTTAAAATCAAAGAATAATAACTTATCGGTTGATCCCCTGTGGCAAGAGTGTATGGGTAATATATTTGCATTATTTAATCGTATAGGTTTAATCATTCATTCAGAATATTCAACTAAAAAACCATTTAAATCGGACAGACCGTTAAAACTTTCGGCGAAAACGTTGAAGCGTAGAAGAAGCTTCGTCCACTTATTTTCCAACTAAATCTATCATGGGACGTAATTATTCTACGCTCGTTAATTCCACCTACAAGACAGACATACAACTCGCGCTTCTAGATAACGAAGTGAAATACGGTTTGCAGCCAGATGGGAACAGGAACAACTTCCTGCAATAACAATTCCATTACTCATCCCGCGTGATAAATGTCTCCTTCGATCATTTGTAACAATCTGCTGGGGCGCATCGTCTCTTCATCGCGACACCGAAAAAAAACCGGTAGAATTTCTTCTGCTTCTTGTGTTAATCCCGTGTTTGGTATCCTCGCGTCGACTGAACTGTGACCAATTGGACGGAAAAGTTTGACGACTTCGATCGTACATTTTTATTTAACGGAAATCATTACTTTAATGGCTAATTACAATCGACGAACTTTCCGGCAGATTCCAGGATCGCTGGCATTTCAATTAACCAGCGATGTTAATTAATCGAAATACATTTCGTTTGCCGGCGTGCCTCGAGGCTGCGTCGCGGTTTGCAAAATGAAAAGGTCGGGTCGAATGGAATGCACGCAGGTGGATCGCACCAAGTCCCCTGATAGATCGAGTATTCATCCCGTTAGCGGCTCTCGGTGTTAGTGGAGAGGCTGCTGTCGCTTACAGAGAGCGTCGAGTGTCGTCTTTGCACACCAGCACGCTGGTGGTTGGGCCAAATGCCCAATCTAGGTGGAACAAATTCGTGTCGCGAAACAGCCGTATCTTCGTTTATTCTCGTTAAGGAATGTTTACTGACACTAATAATGGTCATAATAATTGATTTAGTTATTGTATGAGTATGGAAATCAACCTCTGAAAACTCCAAACCTGATCACGACGAAATCGTACATTTATTTTCGTTGTACCGAAAATTATATGACAGGAATTAGTAACATTCTTTAAACTTCTATGCATCATGGAGTATATTAACATAAGTGAATGTTCACATAGCAATATATGAATTTTTAAAATAATGCTTTTTACAATAATTATTGGACGTATTTCAAATGTATTTTCTTTTATGCTGCTTACCTGACTTTAATAGAGTAGAACTAAAAAGTTTCCAAGAGCTCCCGCTTTGAAACTTTCATCGTACTAAAGTTTGAACTATGTAGAACGAATGTACAAAAATTTGGCTGCAAATATCTGCAATTCTTCCAGCTGTATTGTTATGTAATAAGTTCTTGTAAATTTCGAGACATGCCACCACATTTTGCGATATAACTTAACAAAAAATGAACGCATCAAGCAAAAAACTTTGTAGAAGTCAAGTATAATGGTTATAGTTGAATACAGAATACAAAATTTATCTCTAGATTGTTCTTACTAAATTTTATATAGGTTTACTATACCCTACATCAAACGGCACATATATTCAAACATCCTGTATATACACTTATTATGTACTAATTACATTATGTTTCCATATTATGCATTAATTTTATTTATATTTTATTATCTGTTATTTATTAAATTAAAATAAATAAGTTTAAAGAAATTAAAATAATTTATAAATTAAAAATCCGGTATTTAATGTATGTACTTTATTTTTAAACATTAAAAACACTAGAAAACTAGGTCCCAAGTTTAAAAATAAAATTTCATCGTATTATGAACATCGTAAAACGATTTATGAATTTTTTCCACCTAGATTGGGCGTTTGGCACACTGTGCAGCGTGCTCCGTTGTAAATTACTTCTCGATTCGTTCCGGCCGGCTACAACGCGAAATCGACGGTTTTCGTTGAATCAAATGCTTGAACCACCCTCGTGCACTTTCATTACGTCGTGCAGAACCATTTACATGGCACCTACGAACTGATCCATTTTTTGACAAAACCGTTTGATGTGTATAAATACTCTGCGAACACGTGTCTCGCCCTGTTAGGGTGGTAAATACATTATTGATATTATATTTTGCAGCGTGCAAAATGGGATTTCTTCCCATTCAGGCCATTCATCTGACCATTTCTCGAGCTCGTCCATACACGTATCAATTTTTAGCTTTCGTGCATTTTATGCACATGTGTGGGACCATCGAAGGAGACCTCAGGCGACCAGTACATTGTAGATTATCAATGTTCCTCTCAATATTATTAAAAAAGTATATCTGTCTATATATATCGATCGGCTGTGGTTTCTCTAACACGTACAACTATGCTGAGAACCCTGAAATACATACTGACAATGTATATACACCGCCTGATTTCTCCTTAACACGTTCACTGCGGTATTGCTGTATCTATCGAATCAGAACCATTGTTGCCTGGATGGTCCCGCAGTCAATGCGTTAAATCAATCAACACGTAATGTTACTAACATACACTGTATCGTTGTTGCAGGTCTCCAAGAAGCGGTGAGTGATCTTTCGTGGAAACGTAGAAGGCATCCGGCGAGAAGATGCCGCTTCCAAAACGACTGGTGGAACCAGTGCTCGTGGCACGTGGTACCATTCCCGAGAACTTCCCATTACCTTCGGAATTAGAGGCCGTAACGAATGGTACATTGGCGAACACCATCAGGCAATTGTCCAGCCTATCCAGGCACGCTGAGGATATGTTCGGTGAACTTGCCAGGGAAGCCCATGGACTGAGCGACAGAGCCAATTCATTGCAGGCCAGAATAGATCGGCTGGCAGTGAAGGTGACGCAGCTCGACAGCAATGTGGAGGAAGGTCGGTTAATTATCTGATTAATGAAGTATTTGAAAATGAACAGGACATATTAGAAAAGGAAGGAATAATACGTTGACTGTTGTACGAAACGTAGTGACCCCTCTACCGTGTGTCCATGGGGTTATATTTTTATATACATGACTAGAGAAATCAATCAATTTGTACGATTAATTGTTAATGTGTGAATTATATCACTTGTGACCAATACTTTGCACGGCCAGGGGGAACTTGATAATATCTCTGGATTCTAATTTCCGATGGTACTGAAGACAATCAAGAGGAAATTAATTTTCGTACTGCAACCCTTATTATTTTATGGTGCGACGGTGTTTTGTTTTTTCTGAGTCGATATCTATTGTATCCTTTTGTTTCAGTTTCGCTACAAGATATACATATGAGGAAGGCGTTCAAGAGCTCAGTGGTGTTCGATCAGCAAGTTGTGTCTAGGGATACCATGCCAACGGCGATGATGGAAACCTATCATCAGTGTGACACACCACCGCCACTCGATAAACTTAATGTTTACAGGTACTTCGCACAATACTTGATACATTGATCTTTAATGGTAGCTGCGATGTAAATTTTAACACATACGAACACCCCAGTTCTGTTGTGCTTAGTATTTATCATAAAAAAGACTTTTTTTACAAGGCAATAATATATTTGAAATTATCAGTATTTGTGAATTCGAGTTGCCGAGGTGAATTTGAAAATCTTTAATGCCATTTTTATATATTCGTCGGAAGGGAATAAAAACTAGAACATATGCCAAACTTTGTTTCTTTCGATTTCAGGGAAGACGGCAAAGACGGACTGAAGTTTTACACGGATCCGAATTATTTCTTCGACTTGTGGAGCCAGGAGATGCTAAAGGACACCGAAAAGAAGTTGCACGATCGGGGGAAGAAGGTACGACTATTTCTCCATCATTTCTCTATTTCTTTCAAACGTGCACCTCGACTCTCTTTTTTTTCCAATTTGTTTTTCTTAGATATATGTGATAGAACGATTCTTAATTTACTTTATTCTACTTATATTTATTAAAAATGCAAGCGATATTATTACAACCACGGTTACTTAAAACACATTCGAGGTGCGCGATAACACGATACAATACTTACTTTCTACTTTTACATTACTTATTGTACGTGCGATTCTAACAATTGAAAATGTCCCCTTCGTTATAGACCGAGTCTGAATATGCCGAACCGTTCAGAGAGGCAAGTCGATGGTTTGGATCTATGTAGTTTTTTTTTTTTTTGATATTACCCTTACCCAATTTTAATGAATTATCGATCGTCAACCACTCACTCATACATAATCAAACTCACTTCTTTGTGGTTTTTCATTAACCGACCTTATTACGCTGATAGAGATTGCGCTGATAGATGCTCGCTTTTGAAAATTTGTAGTTTACATCGCTAGGTCTAGCCAACGACATCTCACATACTTCAGTGTTCGTCCCTGGCAAAGAATTTCATTGCGTAGACCGAACGTACTTGTGAATCGTCGTGTACCTTCGCTTCTGATAAGAATAATTAGTTGATTGAATATTTATTTTTTTGCATGTAAAATCATATAACGTTGTAAAATTAGAATACGTTCGATCTACGCGGAAACGCCGTTGGCCGATGTTCTTCCCCGTCTTGTGAAACGAGTTGTTTTTCAAAAATCGAATAGTTTTGTACACACTACCATGCCACTTTATCGATCACTCTTGTAATGCAGTTCTGTGCCAGCTATGCAACTTTTGGATGTACTCAATTAGAAATTTGCCATCATCATTCACCGAGCCATCATTGCGACAACGGTGCGACGTTTCACTGTCTCGAGTCATTGCAGGATTGTTTTATTTCGGATCTGTCATGTTTCACGCTGTGGGAAATAAAATTGCGCACGCGTTCAGAAGTCGTTCCTAAGACGTTCTAGTCCCCGATGCAGACCCACGTACAACACGGTAACTAAATTTCCAGCACGAAGGAAATTACTGAGTTTCGATTTTGCCAGATATTTTAGTCGTACTTCAAAATCAGTCACATGAAATTTCCAAAGCAATTCCCCACTCCAACCAAGCAACATAGAAAAAGCGATGCTCAGAGAATCGTTCACACTTTTACATACATAGTAACATGCAAATCGGTTGCTTGGAGTAGAAATACCGTGTTACACGAGGTTCGTTCGCGTATAAAATGACGATAATTCGCCCGTAGCAAACGTATCGTTCCAAGCGACGGTCATTTTTATTTCCTACAAAAACTTCATGCTCGTTAGTTGATCTCGTCTTTGAGGCCCATTGACGCGCAAACAAGTAAACGAATGTTGTAACGCAGTTTTCTAGCATTCGCGAGTGCATAACAAGACAATAGCACCGGATCAACCATCGAGTCATGCTTGATTGATAAAGTTGAGCTTGTCTTGCACATTTGCTACGTACGTTTAAATAAGACAGCCACTTAATGAAGAGTTTTTATCGTATAGCCGCATAGGCCTCGGAACGAGGGTGGAGGTGGAGGCGGTGGCAGACACAAGAAGCGTATAAGGCAACCGCATAATACAAGAGAAAGACAGAGGCAGTTGGCCGTTGGTCATGGTGAATATATTATGCCAACGCAAGGTGTTCAATATAGAGCACCTCATAATATACCGGATGAATCGTTGCTCGGCATGGTGATGACCGAACCACGGCCACCTAGGCCAAACAGCATCGAGCTTAGACGAAGTTATCCGCCGGAGGAGCAACACCTGTATAGTCCTCCTTCTTCTGATCATTACAGGTACGTTATACCGGCCGTATCATCTTCTAGTATTAATCTAATAATCGAGGAAGACGTATTACCTCGTTGTCGATATATTTGGAACGTTGTTTTATAGGTTCCTAATGCATTATTGCATTTGTTTAGAAAGTGCGTTATCGTATTTGATTTTACAAGGAATGAAACGCGTCCGTTAATAATGTATTACATTTATTTATTGTACTTATTTAGTTGAAACCCCGTGCGTATGAAAATGTTCAAAAGCATAAGGCGACTAATATTAATTTCGCTGCAAATTTTGGATTCTATAAGGAAGTTGGATGATGGAAGTCAAATTAAATTTAGAGTACGTAGGTCACTGAAAGCGAACTTATGAAAAGTCCTTCTGTCAGAACAGATTTTCATTCATGGGAAATATGAAATTCTCAATGCCCGAAAGATTATGAATGAAATTCGTTCCCCTTTGATTATACAGTTTCTGTGAAAAGATTGCGCCGATTCTTCATTCACAACGCAGCCAAAGCTGCGGGACGTATTGTGCATACAAAAGGCATTAATCTCTATCAGAACAAGACAGAGCGAATTCAAAGCACCTTAATTTAGAATCTTTACAGTATTCTCCTTATTCCCTTGATACATGTGGCTTTGTATCGTAAAAATATAAGAGGCTACGAAAATATCGTCAGAAATACTTAAAATGGATTATTTAACCAAATATTCTGATGCAAATAACATCATTTATGTACTTCAATGCTCTGTTCTTTATTGCTTCCATTTTTTTACTTGCTTGAACTGTACCTGAAAATGGGCTAAAGTATCGAATAAGATTGATATATTGGAATTTCGTTATCAACAATACGCAATTCCGTGAGAATGGGACTTAATCTTGAACACACTTGTGTTGAACTCCTTTTTCTCAAAATAGGGCAGCGAATTACGTGGCTCAGGGTTACGAAGAGAACTTGTACGGCTCGCATTATGGCATGGGTCAAGGGCAAGCTGGAAGTGAAACGTACCAGAGTCCTGGTGGTCAAAGTACTCCAAGCAGAGGAGGAAGGTCGAGACCATCCCAACCACCACCAGCACCTCCAAGCAATACATCTAGCAACTCAACACCCACTGTAGCCTCCGCTAATAATACCCCAACGCGAGGAAGATCGATGAGCACTGGTAGAGACACTCTTCCGCCACCACCGCCACCACCTGGTGAGGCAATGTCTCCACCCCCTATGAATGGTAATTATATTATAAAATCATATCACGAAACGTAATCTCGAATCGCGGATAATACGTGCAATTTTTAAAGGTTAATACAGAAACCGTCTAATCACATTCTTTCACTGCGTCCACTAGATTGTTCAGTGAGGCCATAAATGTAAATGAAGCTTCCATTGAAATCGGGTTTCACGTGCTACGGTTAATACGTGAATTGCAAGGCGAGTTTTTGCGTAACTTCAACTAGTAACACTCGACGAAATACTCGATGCAGTTTCAGCAAAAGAGAAAAAGCACGCAACGCAGTGTTCATTTTATGAAAAGATAATATTATTTAAATATCAGCTTACTCACTCGATTTAAATTCCATACGTAATCATACAAATGTATTTTTCATGTAACTGTAGATGAAGCCAATACGAGATAAACGATTCGCATTTGAAACACACCATATGAAAGTGTGCTGAATCAACGAAATTTCTAATAATTGCTGTATCACTTGATTATTCCAGGTTCTATACCGTCGCATCTACTTAATAGGAACGGAAGTCGTTCGAACAGCCCGCTGCCCAGCCACCACTCCACCCCTACTCCGCCAAATCATTCGACACAGATTGGAACGGATGAGACCGATCCTACACCACAAGATTTGCCGCCTCCGCCTCCGACTCCAGATCCTACACCGCCCAGACCCATTTCTCCACCGTGTAATATTCCACCACCGCCGCCACCGCCACCGCCGCCGCCTGTTACTAACGGACCATCGCCACCGATGCCATTGACCAACGGCGACATCGCTAAAATGATAGCTACCAATCCGCCGAAGTTGAAACCCTTGAAACCCTTGAAGAATATCGTCGATGGACAATTGAGGAAGCCCGTTAATCCGAACATCCCCCTTGTCGATCCGCGAAATGATCTACTTAAAGCAATTAGAGACGGTAATTATCCTATTATTCGTTTAATCAAAATTAACCCTCCGCTGAATTATCTCATACGATAGGGTATTAGAACGTTCAGCACAATTTACCGCATGTTCGTTGCACGATAGATAGATGGATAGATTTTTGTTGTTGTTGTAACACGGCACACCAACAGTTATATCGTATTTGTCAAAAAAATGCAAT
This sequence comes from Nomada ferruginata, assembly GCA_963583965.1. Lineage (NCBI taxonomy): Eukaryota > Metazoa > Arthropoda > Insecta > Hymenoptera > Apidae > Nomada > Nomada ferruginata. The sequence continues at coordinate 7,907,495 of OY757218.1, forward strand.
CTCCTTTTGAGAAAAAAATATTTTAAGTGCCTCACTTACTTATGCTAGTTTAACCGTTTGAGTCCCAATCAGCGCGATCGCGCTGTTGAGATTTTATGTCGAGAAAACCCAGCACATTTCGAGCATTGTGGACAACTGACGGTGCGTTACCGATTGTCGAAGTCGCGCGCTCAGATTTACTGACGCAAGTACATCAAACAGCTTCTTTTAATGTAAATAGTACATTTTACAATAGGTAGAATAATACTATAATAATGCATAATAATAATGCTATCGCGCCGCTTGATATTTCTCGACATAAAATAAAACAAGCGCTATCGCGCTGCTTGGGTCTTTTTGTACTCATTTAGGCAAAGCGCGGTTGCGCTTGTTTGGGTTTCTTCGACAGTGGTTTTTCAATACCCCCTGGGACTCAAACGGTTAATAGCGAAAGATAGTAGTCAAAATTATTTGAAACTTATTTTTAATCAACGCTTTCCCACTTTGGTCTATGTATTTATTTTCATTGACATGTTCTCGCGGATTTGAGTGCTTTACTGAATAACCTCCTAGCTTTTACGTGTAACTTATTGCATTTTATTTTATACAATTTCAATTAATTATTTTCACATGAATGTTTGCAGGAATAAAATTACGCAAGGTGGAGAAGATCGAACAGAAGGAAGTGGAACGCGTGAACGCGTTGAACGACGTCGCGTCCATTCTGGCGCGTCGCGTCGCTGTTGAATTTAGCGACAGTGATTCAGCGTCGGAGAGCGAATGCGACAGCGAAGGATGGGGCGAACAGGAAACGAATCTCGCGTGACCCACCTCGCTTCCGTCTACCGCCACTGCCTCCTAGAGAAATGGCTGACGATTCTTTAATCCGTTCGTTTCCAACGAAACTCCAAACTTCTAACGCTGGTCGCACAAGTCGCACGCTTTGCCCGCGTGAATTTATCGAATAGATATGATTTGCTTTTTGTTTTTGGCGGAAATCGAGGTGGGGACATCGGAATAGAAAGTAGATACAGAGTCAGTAATCTTGGTTGCTGGTTTGTTTATGTCGAGTTTTGTTAATAGAAGAGAGAGAGAGAGAAAGAGCGCGCGCGTATAAATGTGAATTATTCTAATTAGTACCATTAAAAGTATAAATGTAGCACGATGATAACGATTATTTTTATTGGTCCCGATTTGGATACCTCTAACGGGGTTCCTTTTCTTTCTCTTCTTTTTCTTGTCGCTGAGAAATATTTAAGGGTTGTTCCGTTTCCTTTTCATTTTTAATTGCTAATCGCAAGGGTGATTCTTCGGAGTGTATTTATCTGAAAAGCCACGATAATACGTATAGAGACACGCAGAGTTTCCCAGACGATTTTATCGAATCGTCAGCCGGGAGATTTTTATTTATTGAGGGGGCAAGGAACTATAGCGCGATCTACTGCGAGAATGAAGGTCGTAAGTAAATTTTAGAATATTTTTGAGAAACTATTCGTATAACACATATTTCCCTTCAACGTCAGACACTTCCACTTTGTTTCAATTGTTGCAAATAAGTAGTATGCAAGTTTGCGAAATATATGTAACTGCATGTTTTTTCCGATTATCCAATTCTTATGGAGAGAATTCAACGAACGTTAACGGGGAGATGATATAGAGTAGGAAAGTATGCACGGATAAGAAGATGGTACGCACACGAAGTAAGGCGCCAATCCTATCGTTACTCGATGTCGATCGTAGAGGAAGCGTTTCCTTTTCGACACATTCCACGATAATATTAATGTAACTTTTCGTTTCGTACACCCGAACGTTCGTTTACACGCCGACCGACATGTGTAAGTTCTTGCAATTAGTTGAGATAAGCGAAAATTGCTCTGTATATAATATTATGATACATTGTAAGGCTACGTACTGTACGTGAACTAAACCAAACTTCAGAGCTAATATTTTTGTTCTCCTTCTTGTGTATAAGCCTGTAAAAAAATACGTGTATCTTAAATGTTTTTGTATGCTTGTCGACTGTAGGTAGGTATACAGGTTGTTCCATTTAACTTGGGAACGATGGAATATCTCACGGGAGATTAAAGATTATCAAGCAAATGTTCGTACGATGGTGTACATTGAGTGCAGATCCGCCTCAGCAAAAAAAATAATTAAAGAGAATTAACTTTACTTATCCCCTGCCGACAAATTATTTATAACACCTAACTTCCCCCTCATGAGAAACAACTATTGTAAGAGCATTCCTCTGATAACTTTAATCTATCGCGAGATGTTCCAGCGTTTTCAGTTAAACGGAACACTCTGCATATGCATACACATATATGTATGTACGTACGATGTACCACAACGAGAATAATGGGGAGGAATTTTTTCCAATCTTTTTCTAACGTTTCCAAGTCGATCTTCCATGTCGCGAAGGAGAGACCAATCGATATCGCGGAGAATGGAATAGTTCGTCTTTTTCTTTCTCCTGTTTTTTTTTTTATCAGCGAAGTGTCGAAAACCAAAATACTCCATTTAATTGTAAGACGTAAGGACGATGTAATTTACCGAACGAGTGAGAAGATTCATATTTTCTAGAGTTCAGATGGAGTAACTCTAATGGAGGAGATATAATGCTGTTGCAATGAGAATTACAGTTGCCAATTTTATGCGTCGAGGATAAAATGATTGTGATTTATTTTGCATCGATGTTGGTGAAATATAATGATTATCGGTAAAATACGATAAATATATATATAAATATATAGATATTGATCGTTAAGATTATTGTATAATCTTATGCGTTCGACTGGCGACAATTGTTTGTGAAATCTGTTTTTATTCCGCGCGTTACCCGGATGCTTAACGAAACGAGCAAAAAGTCTTCGTCACGTGAATGAAAGTTTAGGGTAACACTGTTTGTCTGCTGGTTTTGTAGGATCAACTAGCCGTGTTTCATTTATTATGTACGAAGGAAGTTCGATTGATTCGAACCTAATGGAAGCTAATTTATGTATTAGCAATAATTCGCCGCTATGGTTAGAAGCGGCTTTTTATCTTATAGAAAGGTGTGCGAATGTTAAGAGGAGGCGATGCCGGTTTTGCTCGCAAAATTGTAGCATACGATCCATCGGCAACGACGCGTGTACATTCACACGATTTTAAAGTATAGTAAACAAAAAAATACTATTATATAATAACGTAACGAACAATGATCAGTCCCATCTGTACTATGTTTATACATAATTATACATATATACATACAAAGTTAATATAATTCGCAGTATAAATTTTCTAGGCGTAAGACTACTACTAGCCGTAGGGATATACTTCTAGCTACTTCGCCAACTACGACACAGTATTTATGGAGAATTTTTTTTTAACACGGCGATACTACGAGACGACGCGACGCGACGCTTCGATTGTAAGCTTGGATATCGTGCAACTCTGTATGAATGTATATTATATCGTCGACCGTGCTTTCGCGATAGTATCGCGTATTAAACTACTGCAAAGCTGTTGTACCTAAATAAGATGGTTATTCCAAAGCTTAATTAAGGGAACTATACTTGTCTCATCTCCTAGATACAAAAAGAAGAGATCGAGATCGAGATCGTTTCGTTCTTCTTTACCGATTCTTTCTATCTACACACCTGGTACTCGCTCATCGATCTTTTGAATTGTTTCAACAGGTGCAAACTAAATGTAAGTCTCCCCCTATTACCCGGCTACCTATAACATGATAGATAATGAATTTCTAGTGATGATAAATACGAAGGATGAAGCTGGCGTGCTGTGGCAGATCCATTGCAATAAAAGTGATGTCATTCGTGTACGATTGAACGTTATGTCTGGCAAAGATGTAATCGTAACACCCCCTACGACGATTAAAACTGTACGACGGTATTATTAAGGATAATAAATTTGTAGTAAATCTGTACAGAGCCAAATAAATCAAAAAAACTTTCGTAAATCATTGACGAATCATCGGCTTTGCACGATCTGTTTCTCATGGTTCTCACGTTTCATCGAACTGTGGGAAGGATAGAGACAGAACATAATAAACGAAACGACGCGACGACGCGAAAAAATTCGAGGGGTAAACGTGCTGTTTGTTAAAAAAGTAAATAGACAAAGGAAACGCATTATCAACGTGAAAAATGTGGAATTTTCTATACATATATTAGGGGGACCGGAAAGTAATGACGTTTTTTTTTTTAAATTCAAAGAAAGAAATTTTTAATCAATGATGTAATCACCCTCGTGTCAACAACCTTTTGCCATCTAGTGTGCAAATTTTCAGTGCCGGATCGATAAAAAACAATTGGTTTTTGAGAAAACTATCTGGAGTTGGCATTTTCGATATCATCCAAATTTTCAAATTGGTGGCTGGTTTCAAATGGTGGCTGAGGCAGTATCTCCCACCTCAATTCATTAATTTTCAACACTTTCTATTTGACAAAAAATTTGAAAATTTGGATATCAAAAATGCCAACTACAGATATTTTGCTCAAAAACCAATTGATTTTTCTCGATCTGGCACAGAAAATTTTCACACTATATGGCAAAAGGTTGTTGATAACGAGGGTGATTATATCATTGATTAAAAATGGATTTCTATGAATTTAAAAAAAAAATCGTAAAAAAACGACATTACTTTCCGGTCCCCCTAATACATCCACGTTTCTATACATATACATATACATTATACTGTTCCGAATGATCAAAAGCGTTAGTTCTTTTTAAATAAAGTTTAATTCTATCGTCAAATGTTTTTACAAAAATGACTATTATTAAAATGATACAAATTATTACTAAATTATCCGATACTTAAAATTGAATAAAAAAATATGAATTCATATCAAATCTTTCTTTAATGCAATGCCATTTTCTGTTTCGACAATTTCCATATATTTTTTTCTTTTTACAGAATTACACGCGACACCGAAGTGATACACACGTACACACGTGTACATATAGTTTAAGTAATTTATTTTGTACCTAGATCTAGCATAGGAACGCAATGAAAATTTTGCCGCAGCGAAAGGGTTAATAACAGAATTTGCCTATTATTTCACCCCAAATGTGTACCCGGAAGAATTTCAATTCGAGACTGAAACGATTGATACAAAATATTACACGTTCCTCGTTCCACCATTATCCGCTATAAATATTACTTTCGCAAGGATTGGAACACAATTTCTTGAGTGATCGTAACGCGAACAAATTCCGATATCGTAAAATCGCTCGCGCGCACTCAAACGATCAATACAACATTACCGTTAAATTCGCCGACGTTTCATTCTTTAAGCACAAAACTGCCATGAATCACGCTGTACCTTTGCGAAACAGATATCATATCTTATCGAAATTTGATTTCAGCGGATACTGGCTACCGCAGCTTTCATGCGAGGACGTCGATATCTCAAAACAAATAGATAATCTCACGAAAAGATCGATACGATATGAAATATGAACTGCGTGAAACGCACGCGAGCTACAAACAATAACAGTAAAGCCTCATGTTGAACTCGCCGACGCATGCACTCTGCTTGCCGTACGCGTTCAATCTGCTGACCGAGCCCACCAATTTCTTACTCTTGTCCTCGCCCCTGTACCGCACCGTGCCCTCGAATATCGCGCCACCGGGTTCCGTTTCGATCGTGATCGTGTAATCCACGAGCTCGACGCCGTCACCCTCGTCGCGCCACGCCTTCGCCGCCCTGATCTCCTTCAGGCCCAGCTTGGCGCACTGCACGAACTTCTTCAGCATCTTGTTCAGCTGCCCGACCAAGAACACTGCCCTGTCGCGAAGACTCGCCTCGTCCAACGGCACGTCGTAGCTGTTGTGGCACATGCACCAATGGCTGGCTATGCCGGCCATGGTGCAGGTCCTGTAATCGGGAATAGGCAGGAACCAGCTGATCCCCCGTGGCAAATCGTCCCCTTTAGGCATCGCCCTCGAACGACTCTTCAGACGCGTCTCCTCGAGGCTGCGAGAGTCCAACAGATCCAACAGAGTCTGGTGCAAGTCGAACGCGGTCGACAAGCCCCTCGCGTTTCTTCTCAGATTGGCCCAGGCCACTTGGTACTTCTCGCGCCACCATTTCGGCAGAACGACGAACACGAACGGAAGGCTGTCCTCCATTCTACCCTGATAAGTCTGGCGGAAGTCGCCCCATCGCATCCCGTGGTCGCTCATCACTATCAGCGCCGTGCGGTTCAGCATTTGCTCGTTGGTCGACAGGTAGGCTATCAGGTCGTGGTAGGGCAGATCCCCCAACTGCGGATAGTTGAAGAAATCGTGCGTCAAGCTGGCCTGCCAGATCATCGCGAAGTACGGATCGGTGGCGAACTGCGCGGCAGCCTTTTTGGCGTAGCGAAGCAGGTTCTCGTAGGTTTTTCTGGTGCCCACGCAGAGATTCGCGTTTAAGTTGTGCGTGTTGCCGATGTCTTTCTCGGACGCGATACAGAACGGCCGCAAGTAGTAATCGGTCGGCTGGACGCGGAATCCCGGTTTCAAGTAGTTGAACGTCGTCATGCTGCAGGCGTCCTCCGCGAAAGCCGTGCGATAACCGGACGCGCTGAAATTCTTCCAGATGAACGGACAGTCGTCGAACGCTTTGTCCTTGTTCTGCCAGCACGCGTCGTGCAGCTCGTCCTCGGACAAACCGGTCAATAGAGGTACTAAATTCGGATAGGTGTTGTCGGCCACTTTCGTGTAGCCCAGCATCTCGACTGCTTCGAGGTATTTTAAGATTTCCACGGTTCTCGGCATCATTCGATGGAAATTTAACCTCGAGACAGAGTCAAGGCCGATTATTAAGACACTGAGGTGCTCGGTTTTCGAAACGGCTGCTCTCGCCTTTTCGCATCTCTCTTCTATAGACCGGAAACGGGGTGTAAAAGCGTGGTAATCCTTGTATATCACTTCGCTGTCGCGCGAGCACTCGACTTTCACGAACTCGGTGTTCACCGATGCCGAGCTCTTGAACTTGTAGCACTCGTTGCCGTACCTGTGAACAGGGTGAATCGAAAACCGTGAACGTTCGACCGAATGGCAATTTTCTGGCAACGGTGGGTCTACTTAGAGTTTTATCTGTTATTCATTCAAAGCGTTCTTCAAGGGTTGAAACGGTTCCACAAGATATTAAGTTAAGTTAAGTTAGACGTTTAATGCTTTGTGGCTTTGGTAACGCTTAACAGAAACGCTGTTTTTCAAGTAGGCGGAAGCGTATAACAATCCGAGAAGCGTGAACGCGATGGAAAATTGTGCGTGCCGTGCAAAGTGATTAATGCAATGAATATTTCCATTACAGGTGTATACGATTTTTGATTCGATACAGTCACGAATGAGTAGGCTTACTAACGTAATGACATTATCCTCGTCTTTCATCCTCCAAAACGGACGCCAGCAGCAGTCGATTTCCCCCGAATTGTTATAAAAATGGCTGACCGCGTCTGGATTTACGAACAACGACGTATCATTCGAATCGACCAGCGGCAAGTGATCACCGTGCTCGCAAACAATCGGTTTCTCCTTCAGGATAAATCGTGTGATCGCCGAATCGTATGGATCCATGGCTGGAATTCGACAGCCCTTGTTGCGAACTACGAAACCGGGGTTGACAATGGACGAGGGGTACGGCTTCAGTTCTACATAATTTTCTGAAAGAAGAAATGCTTTCGTTACAGAAACGAGCAAATAAGAGAATTGTAAATTACTTTAATTTTGCCCTAATGCCATTTAACTTGACAATTGTTGCGTTGCGATATAAAAGGAAAAAGAAAAATTAATTCGCCAGTACGATATTTTATTCATCCTTTAGCGACGACGAACCGCGTAACAGAAAGTCTGCTCCGATGCCGTCTGGGTTACTAACGAGAATTTGTCTGCGAACTGTACATGAATGCATCTTCCAATTAATGAGATACGTAATCAATGTTAGATCGTGACGCCGCGGCGCGCTGTTTGTACCGAAACAGGGACAATGCGAGCAAATATAACGCATAGTTGCATAGCTCCGTATCTCTCTGTACAATGGCAATAGTCTATATTTACGATCTTAGAATTGAAAAGTGCGAGATCGTGCACTATCATATTTATCGAAACGCACTAATGCAGAAATATTGTTCGACTGCATTGCATCCTATTAGTTTGCGATTTTGTTTAATACACTTATCGTATCGATTGCAGTTAAAATCTTTCGCAAGTTAATTTATATTTGCGTTACGTTAATTTATATTTAATTACGAATCATTAATCTAACGCGAGTAATTTTAATACGAGTTTAGTCATTTGTTTAAAAATACCTTGCGATGTGTCGTTGACGATGGTTCCATAACGTAGCGTCCGAAAATGATCCGTATTGTATGTGTTTATCACAATCAATGATATAAATAAAAAGATCAAAAGGCCTATTAACCACCTTCGTAGTCGTAGACGACTCTTGTATATCTTGCAGTCGAATTCGAAATTGAAACTACCGCGCTCATTATCTAGCGCCTTAGTACCACCTCGAAATAGTACCTAAATAAAACCAACAAAATAACGTGGAAGAAGTTTGTTAAATTAATTAAACAATTATATCAAACCCTACTGTTCAAATTAAAATTGCACTATCAAATTGTAATTCGCGCCATCAAATCTCAAAAGGTTCCTCGAGCTGTACAAAAATATTGTTTAAATTGCAAAGATAAATTGAACTGCATTTTTTTTTTGCTGTCATTTCCATCGCTAAGGAATATGCATATTATCCTCTGTTGTTTTGATCAAGTTGTAACAATTCTCACAGAACCATGAGGACCCATAATGGCACGAATAGCTACGAGCAACTTATTGCAAATGTACACTAGTTACGCAAAAAAAGTTTACCAAGGATTTATGATATACTAAATGATTATCTTCTGCTGTTTGATTACTATTTCCATGTAACTATATTAGACAACCTTGCGTTGCGTGTGACTTATTCTATTTACAAATAATATAGGTTCATTCGAGATAAAAAAAAAGCAGAAGATAATATTTATATGCATCTGTATGCGTACACAAATATGATTGTATGCTCACTTTATGAACTTCACATTGATCTAAGCAAAGGGGAAGTTATTTACACGGAAAAATTAGTTCAGATTACAAACTACCCCTCTTCTACTACTGGTACTTTGAAGTGTATCCTTTATATTCTGACCCGGCAGAACAATCTAAAATGTACAGTTTAAATGCTCACTTTGAGTACCGTAAAAAAATAATATCTATCACCAACTTAAATTTCATAATCAGTAATGCGTGAATTGCTATTTGTCCTTTCCACGTCACCCCTGAATTTTGTTTTCTATTTTCATAATCTTCTCCCTTAAATGTAGTATTATAATACGTTACACACATTTATGCATCTCTCCTCGCGATCGTTGCGTTTTGTAAAATTTTAAAACAAACAAAAAAATACCTTGTCTGGGGAGTAATTATCACCCATTCCTGAGCAACCTTCCTTGTTAACCAATTTTTGATGATTGAGGGATATCACGATAATAAGTTCGAGCATGATCCAATGTTGATAACAGAAACATTGATATATCTGCCAGGCGGTTCCAGCTGTCAACGTGATCGTCGCACCTGAAAGACCTCTCTTCTCGGGGTTCGAAACGCGGTTTCTCCGGCAAAGAATTGTCAGGCCGTCGTTATCAGTGAGTTCGACCAATATTTATCCAAACTTTTTTTACGGAAAAACTGTGATCTCCTTTATATCGTTAACAAATATCTCGATCGACCAAATTGACGTCTCAAGAATTTCTCTAAGAGCTTGTAATCTAATCTTGTTGTAATCTAATCTTGTTAGGCAACCGTAGAATATTTTCAAGGGGTGGAGGCGATCCTCAGTTTTGTCGTTTGTCTTTTTAAAAAATACTTTCTGTCTGAAACTAAACGATATATTTATATGTACATATGTGTACACCGATGCATCATCTATATTCTATATGACCTTTGTGTAAAGTAGGCGTTTCGTCGATCGTGATACTCCAATTTGACACAGTTTAACGCAATGAACGCGTCAATTCTAGATCGTCTAACGCCCGGAAGGTTTCAATTCGCCGCACTTGAATGCAACGAAAGCTGACATTTCGATGCATCTTAATAGAAGGGTGGTTCAGGCCAAGTCTCCCGCGGCACCCCCGTCGCCGCCATCCCCGGCGTTCTAGAAAACGGGCCAGATGTGACGCATTTTCGCGTGGTCCACCTGTCGCAGGCTCCTCCAAATCGACCACCAACAACTTTAGGCACTTCGCAATCGCTCGATCCACTTTCCTCTCGTTCCGCCGCCCCTCCGATATCAACTCCACTTCCTCAAACTCCTCCGCACCCTCGTCAGAAATCCCTCGTCGCAATACACATCGAGTGCTAACCAACATATGCGTTCACCAACTATCGCCGAGCCACAATCACATTTCACAACAGCGATTCCCTCCGCCCCAAGCCACCCCTATCCGTTCATCGCACGGTCGAATGCGAAAAAACACATCGCAGGCCCTTGAAACGGGGGTCGGTTCGGCGTGTCGAGCACCTCGCTATCCGACCGGCTCACGACGATGATCGAACACCGATGGACCGTGACGCGCGAACGTTTCGATGTACGTACGTGCAATCGAACGCGGTGCCCCTCGTGTCACAGTTTCGGCGGCGATCGGAAAGGGTGTTTCAGCCTCTTCTCTTCCTCATGTTTTCCACGTGGCCACGTGGGGTTGGGGGGTGGGGGTTTCGGCCGGCTCCAGTTCCGATCTCCGGAAGACGGTTCGAGGCAGCGGTGACGAGGCGTTGCCGTGGCTGGGATACTGGCGGAATGCATACAGGGACGTCGTTCGCGTCGGCAGTGTGGTCGAAACGAGAGGAGGAGAGACGAGGATCTGGTCGATAGACGCGGCAGCGCGCGCGCGCGCTCTCCTGCAACTTCGCCTCGTGACGGGGGAGTTAAGTGCTATCAGCACTTTTTCCTCCCGCTGCAGCGCGCTGTGGTCCAGCGGGCTTTAATAGACAGGCCGAGCGTTGTTCAACGGTGATTCGCTGATCGCGAGGCCGAATTTCTCCGGGCGCCCGATAACGGCCTAGATACCAAGGGCCGGTACATTCGTGGCCCGTGACGGGGTGAAACGGAAGATGTACGTAGATGTTGTATGTTAGTCGATTCTTCGGGGACGACGTGGTTGGCGCGAATGCCAGTGGCAAATGGAACGGATGGGGGCTCGGTGCGCGCGCGGAACGATTTCGCGACTTTCCGAATTACCGGCTATCACCTTGAGCGATAACGCTGATTACATGGTAATCTGTGTAATGCGGTGCAGGGTAGGCGTGACGCGGTAATGCGCGAATCTTTCGGGTCAGCTAAACACGTTTCGCACCGAGTTGTTTGACGTTCTGACGTTTCAACCCTTAACGCTGCAGGGAACGCGCGTACAGGCTGTTAGATTTTATTCAGCGACTGTTTTTTTCGTCTATAAATGTGTATAAGGGAAATGTACAATGAGGTAGAGGGAGTGCGGGATACTTGCAATACTGTTGACATATGATGACGTTACTCAGTTTCCAACGCCGCTCAGTGGGCCGACCCTATTGTATCGTTGAACATTGGGGCAAAGAAAATATTCGAATTTGAAAATTTAACTTTATAGGCAAGAAACTGTGAGCCTTTTACAATTATGTGCAACAATTTTTTTTAAATTTTTCTCACTAGATAGTCCAGGGTAGCCAATAATAAATACCTATGTAAAATATATTTCTTTCTTTATTTGTTGTTTAGTACGTCTATTTGATGATTTTACTTAAAACTTTTGTGCATTACATAATCTTGCAGGTATAATAATTCCTAAATTAAAAAAAAAAAAACTTTAATTTGAGAATGGAGCTTTGTTTCACTTCATAATAAATGTCGTATGAACATTACTTAATTACGCAAATCGCCTAGAATCATCCGGAAAAAACTCTTCACCATTATATTCTGGAAACTGTATAGATTATAGTACATATGCGGCGCGCCGCATAGATAAATGGGGGCGGATGACCTGTTGGCCGATGATATTTGTTAGGCGAATCGTAATTTTTGACATTTTTGTCGCAGTCTGCGGAGAAGGGATAAGAACGTCAATTCGCAAAAATGTTCGATCGTTTGTAATCGTGATTAAGGAATGGGAAAATTTTAGGATATATATTATGTTTTATGGTCTCGTGTCAATGTTGCGATCATTTTGAAAATCCAAAATGCCTCATGAAATTTCAGGCAGTTAATTTATGTAATTTCTCAATTAGATCGAAGTGTTAGATACTTTATGTTTTTCATAATTTCTGAGAGTTTGAAATATAAATGTGACATTATGAGGTTTACATTATACTTTCAATCAATTCGCAGAGTATCTAAGCGTTTATACGTATAGCCCTTCGATATTAATAAAGTCTGTACATTTTCATTCTTTATGGTATTGAAGCCCAAAAAGTTGAGTATACCATGTGTATTGTTTTACATTGATATTATTGTACATCGTAACAGTATTATAAATTTAGTGATAAATTGTAATACTTTATGTGGCCTCCTTTTGCTTTTGACTGCATTGATTTTTCTCCTACGGTTTTCGTCTATTTTTTCAGCACTCTCAGTTGAAATCTTTTGCCATTTTGTTCGTAATATCTCGAACAGTTCATCTGATAATAATTGATCGAATTTATCGATTGATCTTGATTAGCAAAGTGAAAACATTCGGTGTACATTAACGAAATGTAATCAAAGCATTTGATTTCAGCTTAAACGAGATATGATACAAATTATGTAATAATAGATCCTATTTTAACGGTTATTGAATAACATTGGACTGAATAATGTAACGTTTTATTTGAACAATTGGTTATAGATCCTACCTGTACCTGGTGCGCGACACTACTGTTTTTTGAAACAGGATTATTATAATTTAGGTGTCATTTCATTTGGACTTTAAGTCAAATTGTTTCCTGTCTTTAATCGGTTTCCTCCTCGTTTCTCGGAGTTCCGCGATACCAGTTAATTATTAAAATCGATAGAACGTCGTGCGGAGGTGGATCTTTCCGGTTTCGTACTGATAAGTGGACGCATTTTTTTTGTAACTAAAAATGGTTGTGAATGTAGGGTTTCTTTTTTTACTTTTATAATAATTTGTAGCTAACAACCGTCCATATTATGCGAGACGCCTTATCGGCGATGAATATTTCATTCATATTTTATGGGACCAGGAATAATAAAACTTACTGTAGTCAAATTGCAAAGGTTTTTCCAATGGATATGTGCTGCACAGTGTTGTGCAACGAAATCTGTTTAATTCAGGCATTATAATTCTAGTAGTATTATGGAACATAATATCATATGTGCACCGAATAATTAATAACTGCAAATTATCGATTATTATTATTATTATCGATGAAATATACATACATACTTTTTAATAAGTTATTTTTTATCAGTTTATTAGTGTCCCTGCCATACCTACACTCGAAAATGATCTAAAAATAAAAATTGGTTCGATCTCATCTTAATGCAACATCATATGACATTTAATGTTACCAAACATTATGTAAACTACTTTTATGATCTGTAAATTAATTTTTTGCGTGAAAAAATAGATTTATGAATAATTGGCGCTGCCAGCTGTACATAAATGCAGGAACCTACTAGTGCCAATGCCATATCTACAATTCTCTATAGAGCGCAGGCGAGTCTCCTGTGTCTTTATAGCACGGACGAGATATACATATATGAATAAATAAATCACGCTGATTGTAGCTTTCTCTACTCATGAACGGCGGCCACTTGATAAAGAATTTGTAATAGAAGCTTAATAAGAACCGACAGATGATTTTGCATGAATTCGCATGATCGAACAAAACCCATTCTCGCCTCACTAAACTGCAAATTATTTTTTATGATAAATACAATTGGCAATCGTTCTGCCTTTGTATCATAGAATTAAATTAAATTGTACAATAGCCTCGTAGTATTTGAAACCGGTATAATAACGACTCGTATAGGTCACAAAAACATTTGCGTTGTTTATTGTCCAGTTTTGTGTAATGGACAATGTGCCGAAAGCATTGGTTTTCCGTGAAAACGCGTGACAGAGTATTGGACCTTAAGAAGAAACCATAGTCTTGAATTTCTTGGAAATCAAAGCACGACTGCGGTTGGAGACCATCGAGAGTTTTCAAAAATTGCGAATACCACGGAGCGTTACCGCGCGCTACCAGTGCGCGTGCGCGTCGCGGAATGGGGTTGTTGGACCCCGCAGCGCGCGGCGATAGTATAAGTTGGAGCGTCCCAGCGCACGGGTCGTCTGTACTGTTGAAGGTTAGCGACTACCTCACTCTACAACACGAAAACATCTGGGGCTTTACCTTACCATCGCGTACACTTGATTATTAGTTTCTATTAATTAATACGCGTTTAACTAACAATCGTTCTACTATGGCAACAGCACATTAAACTTAAATGATTAAAGTGTTTTATTAAAGTCTCGGGTCTGATTTGTTGCGCGAATGATCGGTCATCGAGGTTTTTGTTAATACGAGATTAACTAAGTCGTTACGAAACTAGCCACGAGAATTGATAAATGCGCGATGTTGTATATTTACTAGGGCCATGATCACCTTCAAAACTCTTAGAAAGAGGAGTCACAGTATGCTTTTGATAAATCATTTATATTACTTTTATAGAGTTCCAATGAAAATTGTATGTTCTAAAAATATTGGAGGGTGGTAGGGCCGTGGCTAGGGTGGGTTTGCATGCGCAGTAACCGTCGCGTGGTGAGACCTGGGCAATCAATTATGTACTATACAATTATTAAACGATTCTTTGCACAATCTCACACGACAGATAAGATACGATGGATAATTGTATGGAAAATAATTCGAACGAATAGACTGCGTATTGAACTTAGGCTACAAAGTACAGTAATGCCCGCTTAATGTTCGGTTTTGCAAGTCCCATCCCCGGATACTGTCCGGTAGGCAGCCCCAAATCAGCGAACTTTAAGTGGGCATGTTAGCAATAGCGTATTTTTGAAAGAAAGGAGTAGGATCGGATAATTTACGATTGGGACACTGTCCTACGTGTGGTCGAAGAGTGTTTTGGGAATGTCCTAGGATTGACTAATTTATTGCACGTCTTGGAATGGGACCAAACATCCTGTCGGTAGGCGGTGGCTGGCCATCACTCTGGGTCTTCCAACTATCGAGTGTCGAGGGATTGGCAAGCGACCTGACGTCACATTGCTAAAGAATAGGGGCTCTGTTCTTGGGGGATCTGGCCACGGAGTGGGGAAGGCTATGCCTTTTGGTAAGAGGACTGTGATGAACCCCATGGAACTTATCCCAGAACCTCGAGTGAATAAGCATACATTTCTAAAATCTTACGAACTTATAGAAATAATCATATTATTTCTGACAGGCATTACTGCCCACTGTAGTTATTTAAGTGGACAGAGTTTTAAGTTCTTATTGCAATAACTTTTGAATTCTCGTTTCTATTTTTGTATGTATTTGTCGTTATAAATTTTACGTATTATTTATTATCCCGCTGCTTATGTAGATTTTTATGTTTTCTGACCCCCTAGAGATAATTCATATATGTTTCGCCTTGTGAATTACATCTTCATAATCCTCAAGAAACCGTCTTTTTTATAAATAAAATACCCTTGCATATATTTTAATTCATAAAGTAATTAATATGTATAAACATGTGTTTGAAACTACGCGGGCCTCTGCCAAATCTGCAGTGCCTGCTGTGGTATCGCCATCTATACAGTACTCCTTGAAACTACTCGCGTCTCTTACTTACCTTAAGTGTAGATATGGCAGAGGGCGGGGAAGTTTTATTTACATATGTATAGATGGCGATACTAATGGCTTTAGATAAAACAGACATGGAGGTAGTTTCGAGCACTTCTTTGTAGATGGCGAGACTAATGACGAGTTTGTGGCGACCGGGGTTACCGACGTTGGTCGCGAAGTCGCGACCAGTGTTACCGTCGGCGGGCGTTACTAGTTTTAACTAGGTTAGTGTTATGGTAGTTAGTTTTGTCACCGACGAGATATAGGAATAGACAAGCATGCAATGTATTTTTTCGGCCACGTTTTCTGGGACGCCGCCACAGACGAGATGTAACAATAGACAAGACATCTTATGGACTTTCGTGGCCCAACGTGACTGTCATACCGACTCAGAAATCCCACGCTGATTTGAGCGTCCTCTGCTCATGGGCAGTGATCACTTGAAGAACTATTATTTACTAAAGTAGTGGGGACGGGATTCATGCGATTGTGTGAATATATGTAAATGCTTTGAGGGGATCAGGACAGCTTTTTCTCCAGCAACGTTTCGGTAGAAAAATTGAGCTACGGTGCCTGGTCGCGCGATGCACTTCGGCTCGGCTCGAGTTGAGTCGAAACCACATCGCGATGCATCGGGGCAATGAAATTGACAGTGTCACGTCAAGCGTCCCGCCTGTGCTGTCCCGCTTTCATTGCGCAGCAAATAACAAAAGTATTCTTTAACGAGGATCGTAGGTCCAGCTAAAACTTAATCAGAACCCGCAGAAGTTCAATAGGCACGACCCTAGAGTCGTAGGTCCGGCTAAAAGTTGGTCAGAAAACGTAAAAGTCCAGTAGGTACAACTCTGGGATCGTAGGTTCAGCTATAAGTCGGTCAGAACCCGAAGAAGTACAATAGACACGATCCTAGAGCCGTCGGTCCGGCTAAAAGTTGGTCAGAAAACGTAAAAGTCCAGTAGGTACAACTCTAGGATCGTAGGTTTAGCTAAGAATTGGTCAGAAGTCGAAAAAGTTCAGTACGTATGACCTTAGTACAGTAGTACGCACGACCGCGATCGGAGACCTTCGAAGAGTTCGAAAATTGCGAATACAACCGAGCGCGACCGAGCGTTACCGACGCGCCGGCGCGTCGCGGAGTGGGGATGCCGGTGCGCGGCGCACGTGGTGTCACTATCAGTTCAAGCGTCGTAGCGTACGGGTCGTCTATGCTGTCGAAGGTTAGCGACATATGTACATCAGCTTACAACACAATAGCATCTCGGGGTTTACTTTATCACCGCATACGCTTGTCTATTACCTTCTATTAATTAATACACGTTTATTTAACAATCGTTTGACTATCGTGGATATCCATTAAACTCTTTCTCGAGTCTCTTTTGCTGGACGCTTGACCGGTCATCCGGTACCACCGATTTTTTGATTCGCGATAACTAGTCGTTTATTAAAATATCGGGTTAATTAATTTATTAGTTTAAACGGTTCTTTGAATATTTATTATATTTTATTACACGATTATTCGGATTCGATGCGGTGTTAAGGTTGCGTTTATTTTCTTTGCAATGTCACTTACATACTCAGTTATATATGTCCTTTCGCAACTTTGAATTCGATTCTAATTTTAGCACAGGTTTATCACGTTGCTTTTCTTTTTGTTGCAGGTACAATGGGTGATTGGTTGGTGGAGGATAATATATTGAGGCTGCAGGAATGGAGTATTGAGATACAATTACTGCGATGCATAACAATCAGTCCGATGACCTAGGATGAAGGATTGGTAACATTTAACTTATTATCCCAACGGTTTACGTATATTTCTTGTTATCTGGCGATTGGATTTTGGCTCAAGTTCTTTTCTTTCGGTTGAAAGTTATTGAGCAATTTAAACATTTTAAATAGAACTTACAATATGCCACTCGCGACTGAAACTAGAGTCTGTAAATTTCATTAATTCTAAACGAAAAATTGAAATACTTTCACGTTTCGCTGCATATCGGTCGCGATTTCTGTTATAGCTTCACTAGTATTTATTAAAAACTTTTAATATCTCTGTGACTTTGCACAAGTACGGTCAAATTGTATTTTCGATGCAGGATTGCCCGCGTACGTACGTACTGGTTGCCATGCACCTGAAGCATGATAAATAGTTTCGAGTCTTGATTTCTACAAGCAGCTACGAGAACTTATAAATTCGCGATATTGCTTGCTTACTAAGATCATGATCACCTTTAAAACTCGGGCAAAGAACAGTCACAGTATGCTTTTGATAAATCATTTATATTAATCTATAATAGTATATGTTGAATAGACAATTAACAGTAATTAAATCAGAATAATAATACGGTAGTACTTTATTAAAACAAAGCAGTATTTCCTCAACAGACGTTTGACAGGATGAAGAAATAAGAAAGAGACAAATAAAATCAAATGTGTATTGCTTCAATTTCTACCGCCTCACCCTATTTACTAACTTGTACAGATTCTCTTTCAGAAAATTTTGATGACCGCGCGCAATGCGGTCGGTGGAGTCAGTTCTTGTTCCGTCAAAGTTCTTTTTATTATTTTCTGAGCGAAACCGCTCATAATAATTATAACTAAATATAAATAACAGTAAAGATACGCGAAAGTAGAGTCAGTGTTTGCTTCGAAATATTGCTCTCGCGAAATTAGAGTCACTTTGTTCGTCGATCACAATTGACGTGCGCGATAGTAGTCTTTTATTTATTTATTTTTTCTTTCGCAATAAGTATTCCGGTATTAGAGTCAGCACCGATGCAGTTCGGCGAGTTCGGGCATTCATCCATCAACTCGAAGAGTAAGTATCTCTGTATTTCTTTAATCTTATTTTACAATGGTCTTTGATAATTATCATGATCGAAAAGTACTCAAAACGCAAAGATTTCAATGTTCTCTGTTCTTTTGAATGTTTCAGAAGGTGCCATGAGCTCGATGGTATTACCATAACGATATTGTTGACCGCGCGCAATGCGGTCGGTAGAGTCAGTGCTTGTTCCGTCAAAGTTCTTTTTATTATTTTCTGAGCGCAACCGCCCTTATTAATAATTAAACATAAATAGCAGTAAAGAGACGCGAGATTAGAGTCAGTGTTTGCTCCGAAATAATACTCTCGCGAAAAATAGAGTCACTTTGTTCGTCGATCACAATTATTCCGTTTCCTTTTCCGTTCTCGGCTCGGAGGACTGATGGTTAGGGACTTAGTGTCAGCGAGTTACGATGTGTGGGGGCGTGATTGTGGTTCTGGACCCTGGTCACGAGGCCCTCTGTTAGACCACATATAATCTCTAATTTGGGTAGGTCATCCACCATTCTGGAATCGTGGTCGCGGTTCTTGCAATATCCGGGTTGCAGTGTCATCGGGGGGCGGTGTGTGGGGCTGTGATTGCTTTTCTGGACACTTTGGCCCGCCTAGTAGGAAATTCCTATGTGTTAGACCACGCCAAGCACACCTTGGGGTGGCAGAAGGCATACGGGTCATAATCTAGAATCGTGGTTGTGGTTTTGCATATCCGTGCCTTAATGATTTCTGTGGCTCGGAATCGAAACTGGTCTCGATGCTAAGTCGTTTTACTGTCCAGACTCTGAGCCGAGGACTCGCGGGCTGCTCGGTAGCAGTCACAAAAACAGTAGAAATACTGTCGCGAAATTAGAATCACTTTGTTTGTCAATCATAAGTGTTCCATTAGAGTCAGTGTCCTGTTCGGCGAGTTCGGGCTTTCAGCCATCAATTTGACGAGTAAGTATCTGCTTATTTCTCTAATCTTGTATTGCAATAATCATTGATAATTAACACATTCCAAAAGTACTGAATATACATAGATTTTAATGTTGTTTGCTCTTTTTGAATGTTTCAGCAGCTTCCATGGCTTCGATGGCAACGAGCTTGACCGCACACCTGGTCAGTCTGCAACCGGCGAGTGGCATGCTTTAAAGTTCCTCTGGTCACTCAATCATGTCGCAGGACGAAAGGTCCGAACCGACACGGGTGACTGGTTGTAATTACGTAGATTTTTCTGGCAAGCACTGTGACCATGGGTATATGGAAATATACTCATGAGTAGTAACTTCTTTACTGCTTTATATTATGTGAGGATAGGTCTTCTTGTACAACGCGTTTTTAAATAGCTTGATAATTTTAAAACAGATCATATTTAGTACAAAATATATCACTATATATCTTTTTATAATAGAGTATTTAATTGAATACCTATGAAACGATATTTAAATAGTTATTAATTATTGAATGAATATAAAGTAACGTCCAGTATTCTACGTGCATTAGTTTGTAGTGGAGAAGTCGAATACCATTCGACTTCGTTTACTTGTCAATTGCAATGACTGCACAGTTAGAATAAATTGCATAATTATTGCTGTTAGTAAGAGTGTAGTATTTCATCTTTTTCTACTTTGATAATATATAAAGTGGAGGTACTCATTTACCTTATCAATTTGTTGGAACTATCGAATAATTTTATTATTCGATATCCATATTAGTCTTTAGCGTTTAAAGATATCGATACGTTCATTGTTTCCGTACAAAATGTTAATTAAACCTGAATGTACAAGAAGACAATACGCGAACGGGTAGTTTTCGAAATCAAGGCAATCAACTTTTAAAGCAATCTTGCGTTTTAGAATCAATGCTTTGATAACGGGAACGCCCGAGGATGTTTCAATTTAATTCAAAGTATATTAAAGTAGAGTCGTTGAATAATTTCTCTATTAACGTAGAGTCTTTGAATAATTTTTCTAATAAAGTAGAGTCACTGCATAATTTTTCTAATAAAGTAGAGTCACTGCATAATTTTTCTAATATAGTAGAGTCATTGCACAATTTTTCTAATAAAGTAGAGTCATTTAATTTTCTCTTCAATAAAATAGAATCATATATAGATCTGTTGTACATATATATGTATTTTAGCCCGTTAGAAAATCAGTATGTCCTTATCATCTTTTTAGACGAGGATTTTCAGGTTTAACCCTTTCCGTGTTCACTGCCCGGATCCCACTCACGTGCCCCGGTGCTACTTGGGTGGGAAAACGGTGGTAGAGCACGATGATATTTTTTAGTTTATAAGCCATAAAATGATTTATTGTTGGCGACTGACAGTGCGTTGGTGTATCGTGCACGACGTAATATCCGCATTGTGTGTGTGGTTAGGCTGTGGATTTGCGTCGTTCCGTATTAAAATGTAGCTACTATGACCAAGATAAGATGTCCATCAATTTAAAACAGACATCATTTTTAGTATTATTTGCTTCAATAATTCCTACTATACTTGGGCACGAAGTTTTTGTCATTTAAGATGACAGAGGCCAAATGCCAAAAAGAATTGAATATACTTATCAATTGCTATCAAGTACCTCTTGTATCGGTGCTATTTAATTATTTTATTAAATATCTATTAAATATCTCAACCGCGACGTGGTTTTTTCTACGTGAACGCAGAGATCCCAGCCACTGTCAGTCGATTTCAGAAAAATGGTACGTACATTAGAGTGTGCAAGTTGTGTGACAGCACTTGGGTGTCGGGGGTGTCCCGGGACGCCTCCCTAGTGTAGGCTTTTGCGCCCAAGTGTTTGACTGAGAACCGTGGAGTGTCGTGTGTTGGTGTGTTTGTTTGCCATTTTTTAAATATAGGTCCAGGTAGGATAGGTAGCATACTTTCTGGTGTGATTGATAGACATAAGTAGGTAGGGCCGGGCAGGTTGACACAGTCTCCGATCGGGTAGGCACTATTTCGCGTGTTCAACCTGTTTCAGGAAATCTGATTTGAAAAGTCGACGGTGAAGCTGTGGCGCGAACGAAAATGCGTTCGCCTCTGGCTTTGCCTATCGATTTTTCGAATCCTTCGCGGTCGTGGTCGCGATTTAGGCTCCGAAACGAAACGCGTTACATTATGCTCGAGGCTGCACGTGTGAACGAAGAACGATTACAATTTTAATCGTAATCTATGTGATTTTCCGTAATCACAATTTTACGATTTTATTTGATCGTCATTCGGCCACGTGTGTTCCATTTAGCTCCGCGATTCAAACTCTTTATTTCACCTTTATAAGTTTTTCCTTGGTTTCCGATTAGAGTCTCGAGCCTAGTTTAAGTTTCAGCTGACCCTTGGGTCCGACGAAATGGAGAGGCTATATGCCGAAGAGGCCCGACAAACTGTCACTCAAGAGGGCAACTACTAATGGCTCCCCATTCTTTTTAAGAATGGGGAATCATTCTGTGTTACTACTTTGTCACTGTGCTTGCATTTTCATTTGTAGAATTTTTATTTGTACTTGGCCGATGCACATTCCGGCCCAACGATACAGCCCTCCCAAAAATATCGCGTTGCTTTAGAGTTGCGAAAAACTTGCGAACGGGTCGAGTTGGAGTTGCGTTGAATGCCACTTATTGCTAGTTAAATTGTAGTATTTTATAATACACTTTACATTTGAGCTTCTAGTGTTGCGGAAATTGTTTTCGCGTATTGGAACTTTCAGTTCATTTTTCAGAGGATCTTCAATTTGCTTAATTTTGGATAGTACATATAATTTACTGTTTGCTTTCTATTAGTCTTAATAAATAGTGTTGCGAAATGATTGTTTCGCGAGTTCCAGTTAGCGTTGCGTTGATTAAAGATCGCGTTTTTAAGTAGAGTTGCGACTACTAGTCCCCATCTGCTTCCAATTGGAAGCCTGTTCCTGAACCAGGAACTTTTTCTTTTCAGCGTTTTATATTAGCCTTTCTTTTTATTTTATTTTTCTTAATAATTATACTACCTGGAATGTCTGTTGATGGAAGTACTGCTAAAAATTTGCATACATATTAGTAAATTACTGTGTGAACGAAATGAAAAGAAATGAAAAAGAAAATAAATGAAAGAGAATGGAAAGAAAAAAGAAAAGAAAAGAAAAAGAACAAAGAAAAGAAAAGAAAGAAGAAGAAAAGAAAAAGAGCAAAGTAAAAAACAGATATAATTTGCAGAATCTTTGATAAATTTATAATAATTCTAGATAGTAGATTTAAATTAGAGTTAATACTAGTGACTGTTCATTATTGGAGTTTAACTCTTAAATATTTCCTCTTAATTGTTGCAATTCTATCTTAACCTTTTCTTTAGTAGAGCCAATTTTTATAACTTTTCGAGCTTGCTTTGTATAAATTGAAATTCACTCGCGATATCCGTAAATGTTTAAACAAAAATCCTTGCACGAAAAACGTTATTGGCAGTAGTTGGGTCTCGGCATGGTGATAGTTGAAGTTTGATATTTTTCTTCCGAATAATCGTTTGTCGCTTCTTTGTTGAAGCAAAATAGAATCAATTGTAGTGAAATGTGACTACTTCATTTTGAAGTTTTTAATGAACGTGATACCACCATTCAGTTTGATCTAGAACGTACAAAAGAATATATCACTTTGGCCGAAATCCAATTAACTATTGTTAACAAAAAATAGCAGCATTTTTCATATCAATTCTGATTTATTAACTGCGCTAAAATTCAGTTATTACGAATTAAAAGCAGCTTCATTTCGATATAAAATGGGGAGGCTTGGGGATGTCACTAATCCAATGCTTGAGATTGTTACAGATTCACAGATGAACCCAAATATGCTATATTAAACAAACATAAGTACATACGTCAGAGGTTCAAGAGTGGAATATATAGAATACAGATCCAGAAATATTATCAAAGACACGATTGGAAACTTTAAAATTAAAGAGCCAGCCTCGTCGATTCAATTTGTGAGTTTAAGAATTCATTCTTATAATGCTTTACTAATTATTTCGAGTTTGTGCATGTTTCAGAAGCATTGAAAAGAAGAGGATTCATGAAACAATGTATAATACGAACACACCCTCACCCCATCCCTGCCCCAAACCCCTGTCCTTATTAACTAATTACAGGTGTTAGACAATTAATTAGGCAGGCCCAAATATAAATCGAACAATACTTTTAGCTCTTTATGTAGGTAGGATTTGTCTCAACACACAACCTTAGAACTTTATACAGGCAGGTTTTACACGAATTGAAATTATTAGACTTTTAATTAGGCAGGGTTTATAAAACCAAATATTGTTGGCAGGTGCTGCAATTTTTTGGTTCGGGTTTCTGTCTGTTCTAGGACACCATGGACCACGAGAGATTAATACGGACTAACCGAAGAGGATTTAAGTATATGTATACTCATACCTACATGAGTATGGGATAGTATCTATTACAGTCCTATGTAGATAGGATATTATTGAATTTGTTCTTTTATTCGATCTGTTAGATGTTATACTAGGTAGGGTGATTCTAGTCTTAAGTTAGCTCTTTAGTCAGGCAGGGCGTATTCGAATCTAATCTAAAATTTAAGAAAGTAGGGTTTATTTTTAAGTTATGTCTTAGCTTTTAAGCCCGCAGTGTTCACCACTGCAATAATATTTCGTTGTCTAGTTTTTAAGATCATAGGATATATTATTAAGAAAGTTTTATTTCAGGAAATTGGACTCTGATTTTCTTTTCTTTTCTCTGATTTTCTTTCAGGTTTCGTTCTGATATTCCATTTAGCTTTCGGTCGTGAATTTTCCAACTACTCCTCTTGTTGTCTTACTTGTACTACGATCAATTACTGAACGTTCTACAAATTGACAATAATAGGATATTTTTCTTTGTCACATGTTATATTAGAATTAGTTTTCGCGTAATTGGAGGGTGGAAGGGCCGTGGCTAGGGTGGGTCTCCATGCGCAGTAACCTCCACGTGGTGAGACCCGGGCAATCAATTATTTATCGTATAATTATTAAACGTTTAACCGACGTTTGATAATTATGCGGAAAATAATTCGAGCGAATTGACTGCGTATTGTACTTAGGATACAATGTACAATAATGGCCGCTCAGTGTTCGTTCATATCCCCAATTAATGCTTGCCGAGACATCGCCACCAATCCTTGGACCTACTCCGAATCGGAGTATAAATTTTACTCCAATTATTAATTTGGTATTATATATTTTCAGAAAAATCTCGATTAGTACACTTCGCTCGGGACCGAATACGAACACTAATCGTTTGCAGACACGTTTATCGCAGGAATTGTCTTATATTTGTAAATGATTTACTTCGTTATTGTTATTAGTTGAATATAAATAAGAAATTGCGTCTTTCATTAACGATAAAATTGCTCCAATGAAAAAGATAATGAAAGAATTTGTCTAGTAATTATACAATTAACAATTGTAGTATACAATTAACAATTGTAGTATACAATTATCGTCATTATCTTTTTCATTGTGGCAACTTTATTGTTTGGGTGTTAAAACAATATACAACTCTTAGCTCAATTTTTTTTTGGTAATTTATCAGAAAATAATGTAAAGTATAACTTTAAAAATTATTTCATTTATTGATAGTACTATTGAAATAAGAAAACTTGTTAACATGTGTTTCTTTAATTAAAAGATTTTTAATTAACATTAAATGTTTCATATCCTTTGTTGCCTTTCATTGCGGCAAAGAACAAAAGAATTCTTTAAAATTATTCAATTTTCGCATCGTTTTCAATAATCTGTGGGTAACGTTGCGAGTGACACGGAAATGGTAATGGGACGCGGCGTCCCAGAAATCGTGGCCGAAAAAATACATTGCATGTCTTGTCTATTCCTATATCTCGTCGGTGCTATCACCCAATGTATCTTACTGTCCCTCGCACGCGGGGTCCTAGCATACTAACAATAAGTATGAACAATTTTAATTGTATATGTATAAGTCAATATAAGTTCCTACGATCAATTAATAAACGTTCTTGTTTCTATAATATTTTTGTATCTATTTGTAGTTCCAAATATTATGTATTACTTATCATCCTGCTTCTTATGCAGATTTTACTGTTTTCTGACGCTCTAGAGATAATTCATATGTGTTTCGCTTTGAGAATTACATTTTCATAATCCTCAAGAAGTGTAATTTTAATTCGTAAATTAATTAATATCTGTGTCGATTGGCTTGAAAGTACGCGGGTCTCTGCGATATCTACAGTGCCTGCTATGGAATCGCCATCTATACAGAACTCCTTGAAGCTACTCGCGCCTCTTACTTATCTTACATGTAGATATGGCAGAGGACCGAGTAGTTTCAAAGCGTTCCCTGTAGATGGCGATACAAATGGTGTTGATAAAGCAGGCATACGTGTAGTTTCAGGCATTTCCTCATAGATGGCGAAACTAAAGCCGACCACTGGGTGTAGATAAGACAGGGTATAAGACTGGGTGTAGATAATACGAGTGCTTTGTAATTTCAAGCAATTCTTTATGGATAGCGGTACGATAAACGTGACATAATTTGGATGTTTATCTTTTCATTTGCAAAATTCCATTAATAGTGCTTGAAAATCGTTTCGTACTCTCAGTTACATTTCAATAATGTGGCAGCATAGACAGGATTACAATCTACGTTAAAATTAGTATGTGTAGTAACATTGAAAGTTACATTGTTCATGTTGTACAACAATCAAGCTCTTTAGCAAAGGTTAATACATCTATGAATATTTTCTTCTTTAAATCAAATTTCCTGCATGTAACAAATACATACTCATTAATAGTAGTATTCTTTATTTCGTTCTCACAGCAATGACATTTCGGCTTGGTGTACATATAACCTAACTTTATCATTTAGCATCTGAATTCTTCCACTCTCACCTTCTCTTTCCCTCTTCCTTTCATACCTACTCTATCTTACGTATTAACCGCTGTCTTACTAGCCATTTCTTGTCTATTACATATCTATCATACATCTTTATGTTTCCTCTCTTTTTCATTTCAAATCCCGAAGTCATTCCTATAGCCTTTTATTTGTGTTTCCATACATTCTCTTACTACAGGGCACCAAGTTTTTTCTCCTCCAAGAGCCACCAAGTCCCCACTTCCAGTTAAAAATGCTTTACTCCTTTGCAATGCCAGAGAATGTGTGGAACACACGAACAAGACGCATATGACTCGATAGCAACCACTTCGTTGTCCCTGCCTTACTAGGTGCTCTAACGTTCCAAATTTGTGTAGGTATAGGTCACATCTTTTATTCTTTTCCTTATCCCAATATATATTTCATTTTTTAATTCTTTCATATCTTACCCGCGCCATTAATTTCTGTCTCTTTCCTGTTACGCCTTTACTTTGGTACTGAGGTAGTGTTGATGTTCTAATATATCTAAACCTTTCATTATATCTTGCTGCTTTTATTATTTTGTTCTTCTCCTGCTGTTGTATTTCATAATATCTTATTTTAAGGCTTCCCATCATTTCGTTTCCTTCCTTTCATTTCAAGTTTATTCCTGCTTGACTTATTTCATTTCTTTTTAATTAATCCTTCCCTTCTCTTATGCTTCTGGTTTGGCCCTTGCTTCTTTCTTTTTCCTTTAAATAGCCCTTAACAATTCTTCCCTCTCCTGTTACATACTTAGTAATATATTTTTTGTGTGTGCAGGTTGCGTAGAGAAAGAGTAATGAGCATGGACCGGCACCTCTCATCGGGCATAGAAGCATGAAAGAAGAAAGAATAACCCTTGCCACATACTTTCGTTATAGTAAATTAGTTTATAAAAATAGTTTGTAACTATTAGCGCCTAAGATTAACACATTGGTGACAGATGACGTGTATATGCGTCATTTTTTAACTGTATTCCAAATCCCCCGTCGCCAATGTGTTAATTTAGAACAATTGTGTAATTATCTGTTATGTCTATTTATTATACATTTTATTTTGTGCTCAGTTTATTCGGTAGATCTTGTATAAACTTCAATATTACTTTTACTACAAGTTCCACTGAATGTGCTAAATATAAAATGAGAGATATAATAAATACTTTATATACGCACAAGTTACACAATTGCTGTAATTTAAAATAAGCTTCAGCGTATAAAGTACTAAAATTTTAGTATAACTTTTATCTGTTACTTAACTTTAAAGAATAGTTTATAAGTATTAGATTATTTGTGTTTATATTAGTTTCGATATTACATAAATGTTAGTTTACGATTGATACAAGATTTAGTTGTACTATGTATTGTAAATAGATATAATAGAATAGTTCATAAGTATTAGCTTGTAAATTTGAATTGTCACATTTTTGTAACTTGTATCTTCATTAATGAATTTGAATAAATCTTCAATGAAAGGAAATCCACTGCTTTTTTTATTTTCACATCTTAACAATCCTTGAATGAACCTAATTCCAATTCCTTATACAAGAAGTACCGTGGACGAACTTTAAATGCAAAGTCATGAAGCGAGAAACTTGTCAAAATGGCCCTATACGTTATTAAATTAAACCCTCAGAAATTCCTGGAATACGATGCCAATTCTTAGAATTGTTAAGGTTCGAATACCTCCTCGCATATCATATTCTCCTGATACAAATCCACGATTTTAAGCGAGATATTTTGGCCAGAAACTCGGAAATTTTGCGCTCGGAAATTCCAGGAACTGCTGCGATGAAAGACCTCCTCGCATATCATATTCTCCTGATACAAATCCAGGATTTTCAGCGAGATATTTTTGGCAGAAACTCGGAAATTTTGTGCTCGGAAATTCCAGAAACTGCTGCGATGAAAGACCTCCTCGCATATCATATTCTCCTGATACAAATCCACGATTTTTAGCGAGATATTTTTGCCAGAAACTCGGAAATTTTGCGCTCGGAAATTCAAGGAACTGCTGCGATGAAAGACCTCCTCGCATATCATATTCTCCTGATATAAATCCACGATTTTCGGCCAGATATTTTTGCCAGAATTTCAGAAATTTTGCGATCGGAAATTCCTGGAACGTGACGTCATTTCCAAGAATTGCTGCGATGAAAGACCTCCTCGCATATCATATTCTCCTGATACAAATCCAGGATTTTCAGCGAGATATTTTTGCCAGAAACTCAGAAATTTAAGTGCCGAAAATCATGGATTTGTATTAGGAGAATATGATAAGCGAAGAGGTCTTCCATCGCAGCAGTTCTTGGAAATGACGTCACGTTCCAGGAATTTCCGAGCGCAAAATTTCTGAGTTTCTGGCAAAAATATCTCGCTGAAAATCGTGGATTTGTATTAGGAGAATATGATATGCGAGGAGGTCTTTCATCGCAGCAATTCTTGGAAATGACGTCACGTTCCAGGAATTTCCAAGCGCTTTCTAGATTCTTCCAACAAATTTTGCAAGGAAGGAAAATTTCCCGCCCAGTTTAATAACGTATAGGGCAATTTTTACAAGTTTCTCGTTTCAGGACTTTGCATTTAAAGTTCGTCCACGGTACTTCTCGTATAAGGAATTGGAATTAGGTTCTTTCAAGGATTGGTAAGGTATGAAAATAAAAAGAGCAGTGGCATTCTTTTCATTTAATATTTATTTAAACTAATCAACGAAGATACAAGTTACAAAAATGTTGCAGTTCAAATTTACAAGCTAATACTTATGAACTATTCTATTATATCTATTTATAATACATCGTACAACTAAACCTTGTATTAATTCTAAACTAACATTTATGTAATATACAAAATACTATAAACATAAATAATCTTATACTTATAAACTATTCTTTGAAGTTAATTTACAATATATCATACTAATAAACCTTATACTACAATGTACGTACTTTATATGCAGAAGCTTATAAAATTAAATTGCAGCAATATATAACTTGTGCGTATGTAAATTATTTATTATAACTTTCATTTTATATTTAGCACATTCAGTAGAACTTGTAGTAAAAGTAATATTAAAGTTTATATAAGATCTACAGAATAAATTGAATATAAAATAAAATATATAATAGCTGTACATAACAATTAACTACACATGTAGCAATGGCATGCAATGCAGGCCGTGCATAAACGAGGGAAATTACACAGTGCAGTTGGAGGAGCACAAGAGGGTAGATTGAGCAGCAACGTAGCGTGGTATTCGGAATGAAGCAGCATGGATCTGAGTGCCAACAGCGCAGCGTAGAACAACGTGGAGCAGTGTGGAACAACGTAAGGCTTCTATAGAATAGATTAAGATATATACATTTACTTGTGCAAAGTATCTTTTGTTATATCAAATATAACTATTTTATATTACACTTACATCAGCCGTGATTGCATAAACCTTCCAATCCCACAAAACCAATTTACTGTAGCTGAAGTATGCGGCTATAGCTCTTCTTTCTTCTTTCTTGTTTTTATACACCATGAGAAGTGCTGGTCAATGCTCCTTATTCTTTGCCAGCGAAACCTGCGCACACAAAAAATATATTAGTAAGTATGTGGCAATAGAGAAAAAATTGTTGATGGATGTCTAAAGGACCAAAAAATATGGGAGGGCCTTACAAGACACGATGTGTAATTCGTAAGGTAGAGAAGGTTTGAAAACGAAGAGCGAAACGGAAGATGTGAGTGCAAGAGTGAAGATAGTATTGTAAAGATAGGTTATACGTACACTAAGCCCAACTTTCATTACTGCGAGACCAAAATAATGAATAATACTGCTATTACTATGTATTTACCTTTGCTAAACAGCGTGACTGTTGTAGAATAAACTGAACAATGGAACATACAATGTTATTACACATATTAATTACAATGTAGATTGTAATACTGTGTTTGCTAACACATTATTGATATGTAAATGAGAGTACGAAACAATTTTCCAGCATTATTAGCTTGATAATATAAATGAAGACATAAATAATCAAATTTAATTATGTTTATCGCACCCCTATTTATAAACAACTAGATGAAATTTCGTACCACTCGTATTCCTGTTTTATCTACACCCAAAGTGGCCTATAGTATGGCCATCTATACGGAACTCCTTGAAACAACTCGCGCCGGCTAAGATATCGCCATCTTTACAGAACTTCTTGAAACTACTCGGGCCTCTGCCATATCTACACGTACGGTAAGTAAGAGCACTGACGAGATATAGGAATAGACAAGTGTGACGTCTGCCGGCATCGCCTTCGACGTATTGATTTAGATCGTCGTCGGTAAAGAGAACGCCCTCCATACGTTCCTCTTCTAATTCTATTTCTAAGCGCCTGAAGTTGGTACGCAGGATTCGCCACCAGGTCGCCATCGTCGTCGTCGTCTTCGCGCAAGTGGTCGCCCCTTGGCCACTTCATATATATATAAGTTCCGATCCTGAATCCTTGCGTCTGGGGCAGGAGTCGACTGCAGCCCTACTGATGTCTAGGCGGTCGATTCCGAGACGAAACGCACATCCAAACTCCAATATCCTTTTTCCTTCCTCGACATGCCTCCTCGCCCCGGAGAAATTACGGTCCTCAGCAAGTTGTTGCAGCGGCGGGCTGGGTGACGTGGCAAGATCCCTACGTTGCGTCCCACCTTAGGGCCGGGACGTAACAAATTTGGTGACAGCGGTGGGATTATTCTCAACCCCCACGGAAAAAAAATGTCAACGCGATCAAAAGCCGCCGCAGAGAAATCGTCTTGCGCCGTGGTAAGAAGAATTCTGTTCTAAATTCTGTAAAGCCACACCGGGACGTAACACAAGCCATGCAATGTATTTTTTCGGCCACGATTTCTGGGACGCCGCCACCGACGACATATAGGTATAGACAAGACATGCAATGTATTTTTTCGGCCACGATTTCTGGAACGCCGCGTCACCGACGAGATAAAGGAATAGACAAGACATGCAATGTATTTTTTCGGCCACGATTTCTGGGACGCCGCGTCCCATTACCATTTCCGTGTCACTCGCAACGTTACCCACAGATTATTGAAAACGATGCGAAAATTGAATAATTTTAAAGAATTCTTTTGTTCTTTGCCGCAATGAAAGGCAACAAAGGATATGAAACATTTAATGTTAATTAAAAATCTTTTAATTAAAGAAACACATGTTAACAAGTTTTCTTATTTCAATAGTACTATCAATAAATGAAATAATTTTTAAAGTTATACTTTACATTATTTTCTGATAAATTACCAAAAAAAAATTGAGCTAAGAGTTGTATATTGTTTTAACACCCAAACAATAAAGTTGCCACAATGAAAAAGATAATGACGATAATTGTATACTACAATTGTTAATTGTATACTACAATTGTTAATTGTATAATTACTAGACAAATTCTTTCATTATCTTTTTCATTGGAGCAATTTTATCGTTAATGAAAGACGCAATTTCTTATTTATATTCAACTAATAACAATAACGAAGTAAATCATTTACAAATATAAGACAATTCCTGCGATAAACGTGTCTGCAAACGATTAGTGTTCGTATTCGGTCCCGAGCGAAGTGTACTAATCGAGATTTTTCTGAAAATATATAATACCAAATTAATAATTGGAGTAAAATTTATACTCCGATTCGGAGTAGGTCCAAGGATTGGTGGCGATGTCTCGGCAAGCATTAATTGGGGATATGAACGAACACTGAGCGGCCATTATTGTACATTGTATCCTAAGTACAATACGCAGTCAATTCGCTCGAATTATTTTCCGCATAATTATCAAACGTCGGTTAAACGTTTAATAATTATACGATAAATAATTGATTGCCCGGGTCTCACCACGTGGAGGTTACTGCGCATGGAGACCCACCCTAGCCACGGCCCTTCCACCCTCCAATTACGCGAAAACTAATTCTAATATAACATGTGACAAAGAAAAATATCCTATTATTGTCAATTTGTAGAACGTTCAGTAATTGATCGTAGTACAAGTAAGACAACAAGAGGAGTAGTTGGAAAATTCACGACCGAAAGCTAAATGGAATATCAGAACGAAACCTGAAAGAAAATCAGAGAAAAGAAAAGAAAATCAGAGTCCAATTTCCTGAAATAAAACTTTCTTAATAATATATCCTATGATCTTAAAAACTAGACAACGAAATATTATTGCAGTGGTGAACACTGCGGGCTTAAAAGCTAAGACATAACTTAAAAATAAACCCTACTTTCTTAAATTTTAGATTAGATTCGAATACGCCCTGCCTGACTAAAGAGCTAACTTAAGACTAGAATCACCCTACCTAGTATAACATCTAACAGATCGAATAAAAGAACAAATTCAATAATATCCTATCTACATAGGACTGTAATAGATACTATCCCATACTCATGTAGGTATGAGTATACATATACTTAAATCCTCTTCGGTTAGTCCGTATTAATCTCTCGTGGTCCATGGTGTCCTAGAACAGACAGAAACCCGAACCAAAAAATTGCAGCACCTGCCAACAATATTTGGTTTTATAAACCCTGCCTAATTAAAAGTCTAATAATTTCAATTCGTGTAAAACCTGCCTGTATAAAGTTCTAAGGTTGTGTGTTGAGACAAATCCTACCTACATAAAGAGCTAAAAGTATTGTTCGATTTATATTTGGGCCTGCCTAATTAATTGTCTAACACCTGTAATTAGTTAATAAGGACAGGGGTTTGGGGCAGGGATGGGGTGAGGGTGTGTTCGTATTATACATTGTTTCATGAATCCTCTTCTTTTCAATGCTTCTGAAACATGCACAAACTCGAAATAATTAGTAAAGCATTATAAGAATGAATTCTTAAACTCACAAATTGAATCGACGAGGCTGGCTCTTTAATTTTAAAGTTTCCAATCGTGTCTTTGATAATATTTCTGGATCTGTATTCTATATATTCCACTCTTGAACCTCTGACGTATGTACTTATGTTTGTTTAATATAGCATATTTGGGTTCATCTGTGAATCTGTAACAATCTCAAGCATTGGATTAGTGACATCCCCAAGCCTCCCCATTTTATATCGAAATGAAGCTGCTTTTAATTCGTAATAACTGAATTTTAGCGCAGTTAATAAATCAGAATTGATATGAAAAATGCTGCTATTTTTTGTTAACAATAGTTAATTGGAT
Source organism: Nomada ferruginata (assembly GCA_963583965.1). NCBI lineage: Eukaryota > Metazoa > Arthropoda > Insecta > Hymenoptera > Apidae > Nomada > Nomada ferruginata. The sequence goes on from OY757218.1 coordinate 7,941,170, forward strand.
TTCGGCCAAAGTGATATATTCTTTTGTACGTTCTAGATCAAACTGAATGGTGGTATCACGTTCATTAAAAACTTCAAAATGAAGTAGTCACATTTCACTACAATTGATTCTATTTTGCTTCAACAAAGAAGCGACAAACGATTATTCGGAAGAAAAATATCAAACTTCAACTATCACCATGCCGAGACCCAACTACTGCCAATAACGTTTTTCGTGCAAGGATTTTTGTTTAAACATTTACGGATATCGCGAGTGAATTTCAATTTATACAAAGCAAGCTCGAAAAGTTATAAAAATTGGCTCTACTAAAGAAAAGGTTAAGATAGAATTGCAACAATTAAGAGGAAATATTTAAGAGTTAAACTCCAATAATGAACAGTCACTAGTATTAACTCTAATTTAAATCTACTATCTAGAATTATTATAAATTTATCAAAGATTCTGCAAATTATATCTGTTTTTTACTTTGCTCTTTTTCTTTTCTTCTTCTTTCTTTTCTTTTCTTTGTTCTTTTTCTTTTCTTTTCTTTTTTCTTTCCATTCTCTTTCATTTATTTTCTTTTTCATTTCTTTTCATTTCGTTCACACAGTAATTTACTAATATGTATGCAAATTTTTAGCAGTACTTCCATCAACAGACATTCCAGGTAGTATAATTATTAAGAAAAATAAAATAAAAAGAAAGGCTAATATAAAACGCTGAAAAGAAAAAGTTCCTGGTTCAGGAACAGGCTTCCAATTGGAAGCAGATGGGGACTAGTAGTCGCAACTCTACTTAAAAACGCGATCTTTAATCAACGCAACGCTAACTGGAACTCGCGAAACAATCATTTCGCAACACTATTTATTAAGACTAATAGAAAGCAAACAGTAAATTATATGTACTATCCAAAATTAAGCAAATTGAAGATCCTCTGAAAAATGAACTGAAAGTTCCAATACGCGAAAACAATTTCCGCAACACTAGAAGCTCAAATGTAAAGTGTATTATAAAATACTACAATTTAACTAGCAATAAGTGGCATTCAACGCAACTCCAACTCGACCCGTTCGCAAGTTTTTCGCAACTCTAAAGCAACGCGATATTTTTGGGAGGGCTGTATCGTTGGGCCGGAATGTGCATCGGCCAAGTACAAATAAAAATTCTACAAATGAAAATGCAAGCACAGTGACAAAGTAGTAACACAGAATGATTCCCCATTCTTAAAAAGAATGGGGAGCCATTAGTAGTTGCCCTCTTGAGTGACAGTTTGTCGGGCCTCTTCGGCATATAGCCTCTCCATTTCGTCGGACCCAAGGGTCAGCTGAAACTTAAACTAGGCTCGAGACTCTAATCGGAAACCAAGGAAAAACTTATAAAGGTGAAATAAAGAGTTTGAATCGCGGAGCTAAATGGAACACACGTGGCCGAATGACGATCAAATAAAATCGTAAAATTGTGATTACGGAAAATCACATAGATTACGATTAAAATTGTAATCGTTCTTCGTTCACACGTGCAGCCTCGAGCATAATGTAACGCGTTTCGTTTCGGAGCCTAAATCGCGACCACGACCGCGAAGGATTCGAAAAATCGATAGGCAAAGCCAGAGGCGAACGCATTTTCGTTCGCGCCACAGCTTCACCGTCGACTTTTCAAATCAGATTTCCTGAAACAGGTTGAACACGCGAAATAGTGCCTACCCGATCGGAGACTGTGTCAACCTGCCCGGCCCTACCTACTTATGTCTATCAATCACACCAGAAAGTATGCTACCTATCCTACCTGGACCTATATTTAAAAAATGGCAAACAAACACACCAACACACGACACTCCACGGTTCTCAGTCAAACACTTGGGCGCAAAAGCCTACACTAGGGAGGCGTCCCGGGACACCCCCGACACCCAAGTGCTGTCACACAACTTGCACACTCTAATGTACGTACCATTTTTCTGAAATCGACTGACAGTGGCTGGGATCTCTGCGTTCACGTAGAAAAAACCACGTCGCGGTTGAGATATTTAATAGATATTTAATAAAATAATTAAATAGCACCGATACAAGAGGTACTTGATAGCAATTGATAAGTATATTCAATTCTTTTTGGCATTTGGCCTCTGTCATCTTAAATGACAAAAACTTCGTGCCCAAGTATAGTAGGAATTATTGAAGCAAATAATACTAAAAATGATGTCTGTTTTAAATTGATGGACATCTTATCTTGGTCATAGTAGCTACATTTTAATACGGAACGACGCAAATCCACAGCCTAACCACACACACAATGCGGATATTACGTCGTGCACGATACACCAACGCACTGTCAGTCGCCAACAATAAATCATTTTATGGCTTATAAACTAAAAAATATCATCGTGCTCTACCACCGTTTTCCCACCCAAGTAGCACCGGGGCACGTGAGTGGGATCCGGGCAGTGAACACGGAAAGGGTTAAACCTGAAAATCCTCGTCTAAAAAGATGATAAGGACATACTGATTTTCTAACGGGCTAAAATACATATATATGTACAACAGATCTATATATGATTCTATTTTATTGAAGAGAAAATTAAATGACTCTACTTTATTAGAAAAATTGTGCAATGACTCTACTATATTAGAAAAATTATGCAGTGACTCTACTTTATTAGAAAAATTATGCAGTGACTCTACTTTATTAGAAAAATTATTCAAAGACTCTACGTTAATAGAGAAATTATTCAACGACTCTACTTTAATATACTTTGAATTAAATTGAAACATCCTCGGGCGTTCCCGTTATCAAAGCATTGATTCTAAAACGCAAGATTGCTTTAAAAGTTGATTGCCTTGATTTCGAAAACTACCCGTTCGCGTATTGTCTTCTTGTACATTCAGGTTTAATTAACATTTTGTACGGAAACAATGAACGTATCGATATCTTTAAACGCTAAAGACTAATATGGATATCGAATAATAAAATTATTCGATAGTTCCAACAAATTGATAAGGTAAATGAGTACCTCCACTTTATATATTATCAAAGTAGAAAAAGATGAAATACTACACTCTTACTAACAGCAATAATTATGCAATTTATTCTAACTGTGCAGTCATTGCAATTGACAAGTAAACGAAGTCGAATGGTATTCGACTTCTCCACTACAAACTAATGCACGTAGAATACTGGACGTTACTTTATATTCATTCAATAATTAATAACTATTTAAATATCGTTTCATAGGTATTCAATTAAATACTCTATTATAAAAAGATATATAGTGATATATTTTGTACTAAATATGATCTGTTTTAAAATTATCAAGCTATTTAAAAACGCGTTGTACAAGAAGACCTATCCTCACATAATATAAAGCAGTAAAGAAGTTACTACTCATGAGTATATTTCCATATACCCATGGTCACAGTGCTTGCCAGAAAAATCTACGTAATTACAACCAGTCACCCGTGTCGGTTCGGACCTTTCGTCCTGCGACATGATTGAGTGACCAGAGGAACTTTAAAGCATGCCACTCGCCGGTTGCAGACTGACCAGGTGTGCGGTCAAGCTCGTTGCCATCGAAGCCATGGAAGCTGCTGAAACATTCAAAAAGAGCAAACAACATTAAAATCTATGTATATTCAGTACTTTTGGAATGTGTTAATTATCAATGATTATTGCAATACAAGATTAGAGAAATAAGCAGATACTTACTCGTCAAATTGATGGCTGAAAGCCCGAACTCGCCGAACAGGACACTGACTCTAATGGAACACTTATGATTGACAAACAAAGTGATTCTAATTTCGCGACAGTATTTCTACTGTTTTTGTGACTGCTACCGAGCAGCCCGCGAGTCCTCGGCTCAGAGTCTGGACAGTAAAACGACTTAGCATCGAGACCAGTTTCGATTCCGAGCCACAGAAATCATTAAGGCACGGATATGCAAAACCACAACCACGATTCTAGATTATGACCCGTATGCCTTCTGCCACCCCAAGGTGTGCTTGGCGTGGTCTAACACATAGGAATTTCCTACTAGGCGGGCCAAAGTGTCCAGAAAAGCAATCACAGCCCCACACACCGCCCCCCGATGACACTGCAACCCGGATATTGCAAGAACCGCGACCACGATTCCAGAATGGTGGATGACCTACCCAAATTAGAGATTATATGTGGTCTAACAGAGGGCCTCGTGACCAGGGTCCAGAACCACAATCACGCCCCCACACATCGTAACTCGCTGACACTAAGTCCCTAACCATCAGTCCTCCGAGCCGAGAACGGAAAAGGAAACGGAATAATTGTGATCGACGAACAAAGTGACTCTATTTTTCGCGAGAGTATTATTTCGGAGCAAACACTGACTCTAATCTCGCGTCTCTTTACTGCTATTTATGTTTAATTATTAATAAGGGCGGTTGCGCTCAGAAAATAATAAAAAGAACTTTGACGGAACAAGCACTGACTCTACCGACCGCATTGCGCGCGGTCAACAATATCGTTATGGTAATACCATCGAGCTCATGGCACCTTCTGAAACATTCAAAAGAACAGAGAACATTGAAATCTTTGCGTTTTGAGTACTTTTCGATCATGATAATTATCAAAGACCATTGTAAAATAAGATTAAAGAAATACAGAGATACTTACTCTTCGAGTTGATGGATGAATGCCCGAACTCGCCGAACTGCATCGGTGCTGACTCTAATACCGGAATACTTATTGCGAAAGAAAAAATAAATAAATAAAAGACTACTATCGCGCACGTCAATTGTGATCGACGAACAAAGTGACTCTAATTTCGCGAGAGCAATATTTCGAAGCAAACACTGACTCTACTTTCGCGTATCTTTACTGTTATTTATATTTAGTTATAATTATTATGAGCGGTTTCGCTCAGAAAATAATAAAAAGAACTTTGACGGAACAAGAACTGACTCCACCGACCGCATTGCGCGCGGTCATCAAAATTTTCTGAAAGAGAATCTGTACAAGTTAGTAAATAGGGTGAGGCGGTAGAAATTGAAGCAATACACATTTGATTTTATTTGTCTCTTTCTTATTTCTTCATCCTGTCAAACGTCTGTTGAGGAAATACTGCTTTGTTTTAATAAAGTACTACCGTATTATTATTCTGATTTAATTACTGTTAATTGTCTATTCAACATATACTATTATAGATTAATATAAATGATTTATCAAAAGCATACTGTGACTGTTCTTTGCCCGAGTTTTAAAGGTGATCATGATCTTAGTAAGCAAGCAATATCGCGAATTTATAAGTTCTCGTAGCTGCTTGTAGAAATCAAGACTCGAAACTATTTATCATGCTTCAGGTGCATGGCAACCAGTACGTACGTACGCGGGCAATCCTGCATCGAAAATACAATTTGACCGTACTTGTGCAAAGTCACAGAGATATTAAAAGTTTTTAATAAATACTAGTGAAGCTATAACAGAAATCGCGACCGATATGCAGCGAAACGTGAAAGTATTTCAATTTTTCGTTTAGAATTAATGAAATTTACAGACTCTAGTTTCAGTCGCGAGTGGCATATTGTAAGTTCTATTTAAAATGTTTAAATTGCTCAATAACTTTCAACCGAAAGAAAAGAACTTGAGCCAAAATCCAATCGCCAGATAACAAGAAATATACGTAAACCGTTGGGATAATAAGTTAAATGTTACCAATCCTTCATCCTAGGTCATCGGACTGATTGTTATGCATCGCAGTAATTGTATCTCAATACTCCATTCCTGCAGCCTCAATATATTATCCTCCACCAACCAATCACCCATTGTACCTGCAACAAAAAGAAAAGCAACGTGATAAACCTGTGCTAAAATTAGAATCGAATTCAAAGTTGCGAAAGGACATATATAACTGAGTATGTAAGTGACATTGCAAAGAAAATAAACGCAACCTTAACACCGCATCGAATCCGAATAATCGTGTAATAAAATATAATAAATATTCAAAGAACCGTTTAAACTAATAAATTAATTAACCCGATATTTTAATAAACGACTAGTTATCGCGAATCAAAAAATCGGTGGTACCGGATGACCGGTCAAGCGTCCAGCAAAAGAGACTCGAGAAAGAGTTTAATGGATATCCACGATAGTCAAACGATTGTTAAATAAACGTGTATTAATTAATAGAAGGTAATAGACAAGCGTATGCGGTGATAAAGTAAACCCCGAGATGCTATTGTGTTGTAAGCTGATGTACATATGTCGCTAACCTTCGACAGCATAGACGACCCGTACGCTACGACGCTTGAACTGATAGTGACACCGCGTGCGCCGCGCACCGTCATCCCCACTCCGCGACGCGCCTGCGCGTCGGTAACGCTCGGTCGCGCTCGGCGGTATTCGCAATTTTCGAACTCTTCGAAGGTCTCCGATCGCGGTCGTGCGTACTACTGTACTAAGGTCAGACGTACTGAACTTTTTCGACTTCTGACCAATTTTTAGCTAAACCTACGATCCTAGGGTTGTACCTACTGGACTTTTACGTTTTCTGACCATCTTTTAGCCGGACCTACGACTCTAGGGTCATGTCTACTGTGTACTTCTTCGGGTTCTGACCAACTTTTAGCTGAATCTACGATCCTAGGGTTGTACCTACTGGACTTTTACGTTTTCTGACCAACTTTTAGCCGGACCTACGACTCTAGGGTCGTCCCTACTGGACTTTACCGGCTTCTGAACAACTTTTAGCTGAACCTACGATCCTAGGGTTATACCTACTGGACTTTTACGTTTTCTGACCAACTTTTAGCCGGACCGACGGCTCTAGGATCGTGTCTATTGTACTTCTTCGGGTTCTGACCGACTTATAGCTGAACCTACGATCCCAGAGTTGTACCTACTGGACTTTTACGTTTTCTGACCAACTTTTAGCCGGACCTACGACTCTAGGGTCGTGCCTATTGAACTTCTGCGGGTTCTGATTAAGATTTAGCTGGACCTACGATCCTCGTTAAAGAATTCTTTTGTTATTTGCTGCGCAATGAAAGCGGGACAGCACAGGCGGGACGCTTGACGTGACACTGTCAATTTCATTGCCCCGATGCATCGCGATGTTGTTTCGACTCAACTCGAGCCGAACCAAAGTACATCGCGCGACCAGGCACCGTAGCTCAATTTTTCTACCGAAACGTTGCTCGAGAAATAGCTATCCTGATACCCCCAAAGCATTCACATATATTCACACAATCGCATGAGCCTGTCCCCAACACTACTTCAGTAAATAATAGTTCTTCCAGTGACTACTGTTCATGAGCAGCGGACGCTCAAATCAGTGTCGGATTTCTGAGTCGGTATGGCAGTCACGTTGGGCCACGAAAGTCCATAAGATGTCCTGTCTATTCTTATATCTCGTCTGTGGTTTTGTTACGAATCGTCTTTAGTAAATTTTGATTTGTGGGTACGTGCGCCTGTGGAGCGCTTATGCGCTCTGCTCGTGGTAGAAATTTGAATTAATTATGTGCAGAAAATGAATAAATAACAATTATGAATTGAACAAACTTTTAATAACTGTTAAACAAACTCAAGTAACTTTAGACCTTAATAATGATGCTATCGCCTTCAGAGCTCACGATAGATTGAATGTATGAAAGCTCTCTTTCAACTCTTAACATAAAACATTAAACAACTTTGTTTGTCGCCAATTAAAATTAGTGTTAGTTTTACAAATTAATTAAAAGTGGTCTTATTGGCTAATATTTCTTAACTGACAGGTAATCGATTAATAATAAATTATTCATGTCATAGCAACGAAATTCCTGACAGTTAATCAATAAATAGAGAGCATTTAACGCCAAAGCAATGCAATTAATGACATTTAATCAATTAAACAAATTCCATCCGCATTGCTTTGACATCACACATTGCAATTTAAATTCCCCGCGCGTTGGTTCGCACAACGCTTGATAGAGGGAGAATACAGCAAATTGAAGGTGGACACAACAGTTTAAAGACACTAGTCTTTAGTTCTAGTTGTTTAAGTATTTTAGGTTTATAACACTACATTTAAGTTTTTGAAATCTAGTCATTAGCGCCTAGCGTAGTTTTTAGTATTAAAGAAGCCTTCGAACGATAAGCATAGAATCAACCACGTCAGAACGTGAGCGTCACTTCAGTTTATTAATAAAGTAATTCTGAGTCGGTAATTCCGTTAAGCGTTTATCTTCTTTCCTTTTCACCACCACAAGTTTGGGTGTACACAAGGCAGGGATTCGAATGTTATGTAATTTCAAGCACTTCTTTATAATTAGCAAAGGTAAATACATTTGTGAATATTCTTTCTTTAAATTAATTTTCCAGCACGTAATAAATGCATACTAATGGTAGTATTATTTTTTATTTCGCCCTCACAGCAATGAAATTTCGGCCTCAAACTTCTCCTATTACATACTAATTAACACTAGAATTACCAAAGGGGTCAAAATGACTTGTTTTAGATTTCTTGCTTTAGAATTATTAATATATAGGTATCGTTGTAGCAATTTGTGATGAGTTTTAATGAGACAGAATGACAATTATATATCTGTAGTTAATGTCCATTCAACGACTTTCGTGTTTATAATCTGCCTAGCGTATGCTATCTGAATAATACCAAAATGTATTGGTAGTTCTAGTGTTAATTAATATATATATACTGAATAACTGTTACCGCAAAAGTACAAAACACTTCCAAAGTTGAAAATTTCCGTTTTTTTTCAAAACTGGATATTTTCAAAAATGGTACGTGCTGGAGAAAAACGGGTTGCAGATTCGTATTCAGCACATTGAAGTTTATAAGAAACGCATATTGAAGATTACAAAAACAAAAAAGATTTGAAATTTGTCGAACAGTGTTATTAAGGTTTGAAAATAAACAGAGCAGTGGAATTCTTATCATTGAAGATTAATTTAAATTAAATAATCTAGATACACGTTACAAAAATGTTGCAATTTAAAGTTACAAGCTAATACTTGTATGTATGCTAATCCATGATTATTCTTTTAAATCTACTTAGAATACATGTCACAACTAAATCTTTATAAATTTTAAAATAACATTTATGTAATATTAAAAGTGCAATAAACACAAAATAAGGTATGATACTAGCAAGTGGCGAAGAGGTCACAATGTATTGTACTTAAAGGTCGTTCGTAACCAAACAAAAATAAATCAATTAGTTCGAACAATTTTAGTGCAATTTATGGCATTACATTTTTATTTAGCGAGCAGCATGGAGCATGAGATTGACAAATGATTAAGCATTCATTACATTATTAATTTGTATATGACAACACGTATTGAATAGCGATGTCATTTACCAAAAAGAGATAAAGAAAAATATGCATGAAACGATAAATCTAAATTGTATCGGTAGAATATTTACGGTAGATGTGCATAAGTATAGTAATTGGTATGCAGTAATAATATGTGTATTATAGTTTCAGCGAGTCACCTTGCTTATAGCAACATAATTACACACTCGTCTTTCTTGGACATTGCTCGATGTAAATCGACGTAATGACAAAGTTAATCTATGCTGATTGCATTACTTAGTAGTATTACATGCAATAAAACGAAATGATTTCCTTGCGCAGATGGTAGAGTGCATTTAGTAGATCGCGGAAGAAGAAGTTCAAATATATCGTGTGGTATTATAGAGAAGATACTGGCATATCTCATCTGTGACGCTGCATACCGAGACGCAAATATAATAAAACTAATATAAGTAATAAAGCAAATATAATTAAATTAACACGTATCGAAATGTATGATATGTAAGTAGAGTAACGTTTAATATTCTTTAACACTATTTCTACCGCGGCTTTATGTATACCTATTTCGACCAAAAGAAGTCTCGTGACAGCTTTACGTTTGGATGCAAATAACTGAAAATTGAGTCAATTGGAGAAAAATGATTAAACTTAGAAAATAATTTTAAGTTGAAATTTTAAATGGTGACCCCTTTGGTAAAAATAGTGTTAACATTATTTTAATATACCGATCTACGTGCAGCATTAGTTCGTTGATTTTCGAATAAGATTACTAGCACACGGGTACATATACCTTTACGCCCGGTAGTTCGTTAATTTAGAATTAAGTGACAAAATTGCGAATTGATATTTATATGCTATATGTATAGATAGATAGTTACATATTCTAACTTTTTCAAAAATTTTGTACAATTACACCTACTATTATAAAATTATTACGTGATTGAATTCCAGGATACAAGCTGTTATTTATTGCAGTTTTGGATTGATATTTATTCTTCCATTCCTAACACTTCTTGTCTCCAATGACAAACTGCGATATTACATAAAGGTTTTTCTCTTCTTTATAACTGGTCTCACATCAGCAACTGTATTTATGCCATTTATGCTGCTCCGTCCCAAAGACTGGAGAAATGGCATGTAAGATAACAAAGACATTACGAACAAAAAATTGTAGGCAATTAAAAAACTCGAGATGTGACTATTTAAAACTTGATATTTGTACACGATTACAATTTTATTGTAATGACTTCTAAATTAAGCTTAACCCTTACGTTAGCAACCGGGTACCCGGGTACCCATTTCATGTTTCCTACAAGAATTTGTTATGTTCTGGTAACAATATCACAAAACCCCTCTGGATCCCCATTGTTTGGATGTTTTTACGCCGATATACCAATTTTAAATAAAATTTCTTCGCAATTTTTTAAGTTATAAAGCTTTAAACATAATTTATACGCTTGTTTGGTAACCGGGGCACATACTCGGGTACCCATATAAGAGGCGTGATTGTTAGATGTTCTGTGCACATAAACATGAACCAATTTTTATCTAAAATGATTTAATTATTTATGAAATTACAATAATTAAGAATTCTGTGGACAATTTCTGCATATTGCTGTACTATTTACGTGTTCATTACAAATAGGACGGTAGCACTTGTGGCAAGCCTTTCGTGTTTTTCTACTTGACTATTTACCATGCTTTGTATTGCCAATTTTGTGGCAAGATGTCTCATAATTTGAGAATTTGCCAATCGGTTTCAAATTGTTGGAAAACAAAGGTCTCCCCCTAATTGACGTGTTCTGATAAAATACTTTTACACTATAAACTTCTAAAACTTACAAATTATATTTCACAATAACACTGTACGTTTCACCTAACTGCAAAGAATCGTGTGTCCCGAATCGAAAACTGAATACAAACTGATGCATATTGGAGATGGTCTCTGATGCTAGTTATAGAACCAGGAACGATTCGAAGGATCAAAAGTCGAAAAGTAGACACTTGAGAAACTGGGAGACTTCATAGAAGAGCATGTAGGTACTTAAAATATTTATAAAAAAACTGATACATGATTTCAGTATAAAAATATACATACATCAATACTTATCATATTTTAATTCATTTACTATTGAAATCATTTATCCCTATAACGATAATAGATTTGCATAAAATGTTTAAAGCTGCAGTTGTTGAGTTATAGAAATCAAAGCTAACAGTCTCGAAAAAATAGAATTGCATATTTCAGCCACTCATTGGCTAAATCGGTTAACTCCACAAAACAAAAGTAAGTCAATTTATTTTAAATATAAGAAGTTAAGCGTCAATCAAGCGCTTTAACGATAAAATTTTAAAAAATTCAATAGCTGGAGTTAACCAATTTGGCTAATGGGCCGATGGAAACAGTATTGGGGTTACCCCAACCCGGTTACCCCGGCTGCCAGACAGGCGTTGAAATTTCGGTTGCTAACATAAGAGGTAATTTAAAAGAGGGCCAAATACACATGACAATATATTTGTATAAAAAAAGAAATATACGAAAGCAAATTAATATTGAATTCATAATATTTTCTAACACATTTACATTTTCAGTTCGGCTTTTGAATATCCATATCTCGTGTAAAGTTATATTGAAAACAATTAAATACACTAAGTAAATACAACAATTATTTTTTTAGACCAATCTCATGGGCTTTTAAAGCTTGCAGTAAAATTATGGGTGTAACGTATCTTGTCCGCGGAAAGGAAAATATTGTTAAAGATTCAGGTAGCATCGTGTTGATAAATCACCAAAGTGGGTTGGATATGTGTGGTAAATATGATCATCCAAGTTTTAATAATAATAATAATTACAATCTATCCTATAATTAAACGTAACATCCATTCTAAATAAATTGTTTATAAATATTGATTATCATAAAATAATGAGAAATGAATATTCATCACGGGAAGTCTTATATAAATAAATCAATTTATGTTAATTGCAGTTCTGGCTGAATTGTGGGAGTTATTGGGAAGATGTGCTGTTGTTGGAAAAAAAGAAGTTTTATATTACGGTCCAATTGGTTTATCATATTGGCTCGCGGGAACGATATTCATTAATAGACGAAACAGTGAGGAAACTCGGGATGCTATGAATTCAACTGCAAAATTAATTAAAGAGTTAAAGGTGCATCGTTTTTTTATCCATTCGAAAACGTAGAGTAGTCAAACTTGAAACTTAATTTTTTATCCCGTTTTTCGCAGACGAGACTTATAATATTTCCAGAAGGACGTAGACATTCCAATCCTACATTAATACCTTTCAAAAAAGGTAGTTTTCATATAGCAATCCAATCACAAATGCCAATTCAACCTGTGGTTGTTTCAAAATATTATTTTTACAGCAGCAAATCGGCAAGATTTGATTCGGGTAAGTGGAAAATTTTGTCCAAGTTCAGTACGATATCGATATGCAAAATATCAAAAATATTGGTCACTATGAATGTAATATGTACGTGTATGTTTTAGGTACAAGCTGTATTACAATTTTGCCTTCAATTTCTACAAAGGGTCTGACAAAAGATAATTTACCGATGCTTATGGCTGACACATATAAAATTATGAACGAAGTATTTCACGAAACATCAGAAGAAATGCTCAATAAGCATATAAATAGTTTAAAAGATAAACAACACGAATAGACTCCACTTTGTTCGGAATAATTAGGTGCATATCAAAATTTTGTAAATTGCTATTCAATAAGATTGTTACATTCACTTTGTTCTTGAGTAGTTTTTGTACAATACATACAATCGAAATTTATCCCATCAAAGTTATTTACCATCTTGTACTTTATAAACAATACACGTTACACTTTTATTTTTAATAAATCCTAATAATCTGTACTATCAATAACGATACTATTTTGTATTAGTAAAGTTTAAACATCAATTTGGAAAAAAGAAAAATCGAGAAAAACGCGTCCTCAATCGGACGACCGGTCATTTATCCAGCAAATGAAACTCGAAGAAGATTTTAATCATTAAAATTCAATGCGCTTTTGCGATAGTAGAACGATTGTTAGTTAAATGCGTATTAATTAATAGAAGCTAATAATCGAGCGTACGCGGTGGTAAGGTAAAGCCTGAGATACTATTGTGTTGTAGAGTGAGGTACATAAGTACTTACGTCGCTACCTTCAACATCATAAACAACCCGTACGCTAGGACGCTCCAACTTATACTAACGCGGCGCGCTGCGCGGTGAAACAACCCCACTTCGCTATGCGCAGGCGCGCCGGTAGCGCGCGTAGCGCTCCGTGGTACAAAGATATTCGTAATTTTTGAAAAATCTCGATGGTCCCCTTCGGCAGCCGTGCTTTGATTTCCAAGAAATTCAAGGCTATAGTTTTTTCTTAAGGTCCAACACTCTGTCACGAGTTTTCATGGAAAACCAATGCTTTCAGGACATTTTCCATTACACAAAACTGGACAATAAAGAACGCAAATATTTTTGTGGCCAATACGATTCGACATTATATCGCTTTCAAATATTATGGGGCTATTGTATAATTTAATTTAATTCTATTGCACAAAGGCAGAACGGCTGCGAATTGTATTTATCGCAAAAGAGTAATTTGTTGTTTAATGAGGTGAGGACCGGCTTTGTTCAATCATGCGAACATAATAAACATAGTAAACAAATATTGAAATCGTTTATAAAAAATGAATAACGCTAGTAGCATTCATAAATCGTTTATGGTCGGGAAGCAGCATTTTTGACATTCATTTTAAGTACACGATCATTAATGTAGCGCTTCTAGAAGCCGAGATAATTGCACTGACCCGGAGTTCATATTCGCCGATCTTTTAATTGTTTATAACTTTCAAACCACAAATGCCATATTCTTAAACTATTGGAGAAGATACCTATAGTTCGTACCCTTAATTTGAGACCAGCTCGGATACAAAATACCCATTTCAAGCCGAGAAAAACGCAATTGCTTAAATTAATGATGTAATCCAGTTTGGTTTTGTCGGCGCGATAAACAGCTCCAAAAGCCGAAAACGCGAGATGGCGCCACGTACTTATTTCGCTGGTTGTGGGTTCTAGAGCCCCATTACCATTTCCATGTCACTGACATCGTTACCTACCGATTATAAAAAGCTATGTTAATTATAAATTTCATATCTCGGCTCCTGGTGGTTCTTTTTTAATCTACGAGGAGTCAAATGAAAGGGAAAAAAGTAAACTGCACAGAAAACTTGTCCCGTTGCTGTAATTTTATCCAGTTCACCGAAATTATTATTTCAATTGGTCATTTATTTACACCAAATGAATCTCCCACCAAACATTTCAGACTACTATTGGAGATTGTAGCTAAGAGTTGTAGCGTTCATTTGCACCCCCGATCGTTGTTCTAGCTTGCCTGGGAGTCGAAATAATTGCATTTATTTATAATATCGTAAACAAATTCAATTATGTCGCCTTCTTCTGGGTCGATTTTGATCATTGACCCCTTGAAATAAAGCTCTTGATTCAAGGAAAGATCATGCTGTGCTGAGCATGATGGTCACAAATAAAGTTATATATTTATTTACATAATTGTCAGCTTTCCAAAGGATCTGCTTGTCTTTTTCATTTTGAATCAATGTAATAAATTTCACACCTCGCAGCAGCAGGAGCAATTTTCCTGCTCATTTTTAATTCGAATCTACTACTCTTCGTCTTTCATTCCGTTTACTTATAAAGATATGCCATTTATTGTATATTATATATCTGTATTAACGAATATATCAGCAGATATAATTTGCTACTGAAATATTCATCATTTTTAGAGAAACATTATTTTTCACAGGACTCAGTATTCAACAGAACATCGTCGCAACAGTAACTGTGCACGTCGAAAATAAATTCTCTTCATCGAAATCTATGCTGCGCAATCGTATTTGCATTTTCCGCGAAAATTATTATTGTTAGATTACCTCGTTCTACTGTTGGAGCAGTGTCATAGATAAACGAAAAATAGGCGATTCTCCTTACGACAAGGTAATAATGAAAACATTGAAAGCAACATCGTTCTCATAATAATTGTTTATTGTTGAAGTGATATAGATATAATGATCCGTAACGTAATTTAACTACAATGAGACAGGTTTCGCAACTAGCATATTCGTGTTTATACATAGATTATACAATATGTACAGAAAACCCAGGATCGTACAGGCAATACTTTTGTTTTTGGACACAATTTCACAGGACTTGCATCCGGGGAATACCTGCCGGCATTTCTTCGTCCCCCCTTGTTTTTTCCCCCATCTATTAATTCTCGTCTATACATATATATTCGTTAATTAAAAACGACGTTGTGCAAGCACACGAGATATCCGCACACCCCAAACGTGTAAACGTTCCACTTAACTTACGAAACATTTTGAACAGCACACTAACGATTTACATCGACGATATCTAACACGACTTCCCTCGCCTCTATACGTGTCGCGTGTTCTTTATTTACAACATTATTTATATGTATATATGTATACGACCGCCGCTCGCGAAAGAGATTTTTTTTTTTGATTTATCTTTTAAAATCATACAACTTTAGACTATCGAACGGTCTCGTCTCCTACCGATTACACCGTTCCTTCCATTCTTTCATTCCGTTCATGTAATTTACATTTGCAGTTCGTGCTCATTGTTGTCTCGTTACCGTCTTATTCTATTTACCTCTCGCTTCGTTTCATGCAACGATCGTTTTTCAGAAAATAAACGCACTATGACCACCCCTTGGATACATCTACACCGATATGCTCCCGAACGCATGAATTTGTAAGAAGAGAACAAAAATGTGCTGCTAGAAACGTTGACTCAATTTTCATCGAGCCACTGCTGAGATCTGCTTCGATTCTTTTTTTGTTCGTGTACGTTATGTCTGCGAGATATCTGTAGGGGCGTTTAACACATCCGCACCCCTTTGTTCTGCGCGAACGTCGCAAGCTGTTCACTTTTTTCGCCTTTTTTCTCAACGCCTACAACGTCAGTTGGAGAAATCTAAATACACGACACCGTCTCGTTTTCTAGCAAGTTGAATTCGTGTGCAATTTCCTTGCTTTCCTTTAAGCTGTTTCCGATGTCGTCGCATTTAAAATAAGCTTGAAATTCAGTCCAATTCAGTTGACATCAGCGAGCGAACTCGGAGACGTTTGAGAAAAAGAAGAATAAAAAATCGAATGTACTAGAGGAATATCATTTGTATCAATTAGTATTTTATCTTGAAAATAACGGGCGAACGTTCGACCGTTGTTGGTGTTGCGATTAATGAAAACCCCAATGCGTAACGTGTATCTCTATTAAATTTTATTTAACATTTCAGACTTCTCCTCTGAAATTACATAACTTTGGATTTTGACGCCTCTCATCGATAGGACAAGTCGTTCGTTCGTTCAATTTTTACCATTGCTGGACGAAACCGTCCGTCGAAACACCGTTGGGTCTGGTCGACCTCGTTTCGCGGCAGAGCCCTCGAAATCGACGGATCTCGCAAGAAATTGCCCCTAAGCTAGGTAAAAATCAGATAAATTACTTAGTGAAGTGCTTACTGGACACACGTATGCCGCTATCTTTATTTATATTTTTTACACATTTTTACACGCGTATCGTACTTCGTCTATTGTTATTTTCATTTGTTTACTTATTTCTCCCCTCCTATTCGTTTATCCTCTCATCGCATCTCGTTGGTTAAACGCGTGAACATACAGGAAAGCCATTATATGCGAGTATTACTTTTTTTTTTTTCTTCGAATATGAAAGAACGCGATCGATTGCACAATCCACGACGCCGTTCGCACCGTTGTTTATATTTCTCGTGAGTTCGGCGCACCGTCAATTCGACAGCGATAATAAATGCGGCTGAAACGATTCGAGCAAGATTTCTTTTACAATGCGAAAGTATATTAGTTGCGAACAATTGTGTCTTTTTCTTTTTCTTCTCTTTTCTCGCTTAGAACATTTACAATACACCGGGTAGAATCGATTTCTCGCGGGTTCCGTTACTCTTTTGATTTGTACAACCACGGTAATAAATAATAGTATCGACAATTTGTTCGTACGTTTCGCGATAGATAGAGGGGGGTGGGGGGGTTGAATTTTTGTCCCCGGGGTGAAAAAGAACAACTTTGGCTTCCCCCGTTCTTCTCAGTTTTCGTGATCCAGCGATGCGCGACGTTTGTGACGTTCGACATTTCAAAACTTACGGGAGCCTCTTTATTATTTCGCGAACGCGTCGAATTCGCCGATAAATGAAAAGCACGAGAATCTCGCTATTGCTGAAAGATCACTTCGTAATACTAATCGCTGCAATTGTTGCTACGCTCGTCCCAGCGCTGTTAAATAATAAAAAAAGAATCGAACGTCGCCCGCCACGTGAGTCAAGGGTACGAATAAAGGTGAGGGAGGATTATAATAATTCTGCTATGCACCTGAGTAGACTGATACGGGTGACAAGAAGAAATAGAGAGAGAGGAAGAAAACGAAACAAAGAGAGAAACAGAGAAAGAGATAGTGAGATTGGGAGAAAATTTTCCTCGGCTTCCTAATACATGAGTATACGATGGATCGGTGCTACGGTTAACGATGTTATTGTCCATTGGAAAGGAGTCGAAGTTCGACTGAACGGCAGTTTAACGAGGCTCGATCCAGACAACAAAAAAAAGACTCGAAGTCGATGGGTTTCGGGGGAACACAAATCAACGTCGGCTCTTCCTCCGTACAAAAGAACGATGGGACATGCTTCGGTGTGTGCTGTACATCGAGTGTAAATAATAATAATAATATTAATAATAATAATAATACTATGATACAAAGTATAAGTACATTGGTTTAAATGATTGCAGGCTGCTCCTCTTATATCACAACGAGGGGCGCTGCCGGGCCCGCTTCGAAAAACTTCTAAAAACGGCCTTCCCTTTGGAAAGAGAACGCCACGCATATATACTCGCAACGTGTATACAACTCGCGCACTCATACCCCTATCGCGCTAATAGAATATTTTATATCTATATATTTATATATTTATATTTCTTCTTTTTTGCTTTTATGTATATATTTATATCATCCCTGTGCGGAGCGTGTCGCGCGACCGCGGCCGCGACAATTAAACCCACCCAGCCCGTCAGCCCCCGTTCCGCGCGTGCCGACGACACCACCCCGTCCCCTCGTACGTCGTCGTCAATCGATCGTC
This sequence comes from Nomada ferruginata, assembly GCA_963583965.1. Taxonomy (NCBI): domain Eukaryota; kingdom Metazoa; phylum Arthropoda; class Insecta; order Hymenoptera; family Apidae; genus Nomada; species Nomada ferruginata. The sequence goes on from OY757218.1 coordinate 7,959,642, forward strand.
TAAAAAATATTGTACCCTGAACGACAATCACTTATTGTATCGATTACCCGCGAGATCGTGCGACACCGCGGCCCCGCGATACACTCCGCACGAAAATTCATTCTGCACTGCGTTACGATTAAACCGCACGATCAAACCTTGACAATAAAAAAAAAAAATTAAAAAAAAAGAGAGAGAAAGTGAGAGTGACCATCACTGTCGCGCATGGACGGTCAGAGTATGGAGGGCCTGGACGCCGCGACGCCACGTGTCTTGCGGCCACGCACGGCTCAGTCTAGGCGTCGCGTCCGTCGCGTCGGTCCCTCGTGCGAGAGCACGTGTCGCAATGGGGTCCGGGGGTTGGGGGGGAATTGAGTTCTAAAGAGAGACCAGTCGTCGGAGCCGGGCAAAACTTTGACGGTCCTCTCGAACACGTTTAAGACTAGTGTGACAATAGGAACATGGTGTCTGCTCTGGGGGATTCAGGAAGGATATGTCGTTGGACGTTCTCAATGATCGAGTCCCTCGGGCTAATATTCACTGAAACACTTGCCAGCTTGCTCTGTGTGTGAACGTCCTTCGCTTCTTCTTTCTCTTTATCTGTCTGTGTGTCTGTCTGTCTGTCTATGTGCTTGTGTACCAGGCCAGGACGGAGTTCAGTCGACGAAAGCGCGAAGCCTCGAGCAGGGAGGGTATGTTTCGTCGATCGAGATTCACGTGGTCAGTCCTTCACCCCTGGCCGTTGGGGGTGGCGGCAGTCGCGCAGAGGGCGGTGTCGAGTTACCCTCCGACCTGGTGGCAGGTTCTCTGTCGAAATGGTGCTGGAGAGCGTCGCCGGTCCACGAAGGTGCACCGGTGCTGTTCTGATTGCTACCGTTCGACGATGGAGTGCCTGGCGAATGGGACGGTGACGGTGTTTGGAAGAGCATGGACCCGGACGGGATGGAGGATTTCCCGTCGAGCAGCGGCCCGTTACTGGTCGCCGTCATTGGCTGCTTGTCCAGGGGGAAGCCAGCCCCAGCCGCGTAGACAGAGCCGAATAACCCTGCGTACTTCCCGGCAGCCACGGTGTGGCTCGGTAAACCGTTGTTACTTTGTATCACCGAGATCTCGTTCAGCTGTAAGCAACGCGCGTCGACTGGTTAGATTTATTCGCTGGACAGTTGGCTAGAAAAATTAGGGAGCGAATGGTTATTAATTATAGTTAATGCGCGGTTGCGTAAGGTTTGTTTCTTATTTTGAACGGCGCTTGTCGTCCCCGGGATCAATGGTTCCGTATAATTGATTTAGAATCGCGGGGACTCGAGATCGAAGTACGCTTGTCTTCGCTGGTAAGCTTGTACTCGTACAATACTGATGTCCGTTCGTCTGGTATAACGATGAGACTTGATTAACGCGAGATCGAATCTTCCAGACTACCTCGCACATTTCTTCTGGCACGCCAATTTACATTATTCGAAAAAATGCTAAACGCCAGTTCCCCGAAAGATCCGAAAATTAGGAAAAGCGGCGTCAACCAGTCTGACTTTTAATCCGTATCGTGCTATCCGTTCAACGGTAAATCGCTCCAAGTAATCTGGCGAACCGAAATAAAACAATAAACGAAATCGAACAGCATGAAACGTAGCTGCTTACCTTCTGCTGCACGCCGTTAAGGAACGGCGCGGGTAGATACGGATAGAAAAGATCTGGCCTTCGCTGAAGAAACTCCGAGTCCTTGGGGGTGATGGGCAGGGGAGGTAGGTCCAGCGACATTCGACGACCTCGTCGCGAGGCCCCGTTGGTCCACATATGCGTGCCCATGTGCACCTGCGAGCAAAGGATTGTCATGCAGTCAAACAACACTCTCGTTCGAGCAGATTCAACGACGGCGCTGATCTTTCATCGAGCTTGCGTTTAATTCTCTTTTACGTTCTGTACGTTCACGCGTCAGCGTTAGTACAAGCGGCGGCAGCTAGCTAGTGTTAGTGGAGAAACTCGGGGATTTCGAAGACACGTGGGTACAGCTGGACGGATAGAAACAAGTGGGGCTTCGGGAATAGAACGACAATGGATATAAAACAGAGGGAAACATAAAGTAGAGAGAGAGAGAGGGAGAGAAATAAAGAAAAACAGAAGTACAGAAAGACAGGGGAAAATTGATGTGTATACCTTTAGATTGCCCTTGGTGGTGAACGCCTTCTGGCAGACGGTGCATCGGAACGGTTTGTCGCCTGTATGAGTTCTCATATGGATCTGGAGCGCCGAGGATGACGAGAAATTCTTATTGCAAATCTGGCACAAGTGCTTGCTCGGCACGCCTGCAAATACACACACAGTTTCGCTGAACAGAACCTGACACAAGTTTAGCGACGGTTCTTAAAAGCCCGTCCCTTCTCCTCGATCGAGTGGCTGCTTGGGAGTTTGAAAGTTGGGGGGTAATCGAAATTTTGATCGACTCCGTGGTCGACGGACCGGGGGAGGCTGCGACTGTTACACGGTGCCCGGGAAGCCCGATCGTGCGCGCGATCGTCGAGGCGAAAGACGAGTGTCGAAATGAAAGGCGATAGAGGGAGATCACCAGAACTAACCACCAGGAGGAGCGTGTGTGGAAAGAAACAGCGCGGTGCAGAGAAAGCACAGGGCGTGCGTGTAAGCGAAGCAAGAAGTACTGTCGCGTATTCGAGCAGAAGCCGCGATCATCTTTCCTGTTTCCCTCGTTCTATTAGCGGAACCGGGTTCCACCTGCCAAGCGAAGCACGCGGACCGTTCGAATTATGCTCGATGAAGAAGCAGACTGAACAGACGCCGAACAGGGCCGATCTTGGTCTACTTACTGGTTGGCCTCTTCGGCGCCGGCAGCTCTCCCTCGGTCGGCGATCTTTTCACCGAGATGCTCTGCTCGACGGAGGTCGGCGGCATCGGCGGGGGTGGCGGCGGCGGCGGTGGCGGCGGCGGAGGCGGTAAACTGGAATCCTCCGCGCACATCGGACTTCTCGAGGTCTCGTGCTCCTGTGACTGTAGCTGGTGTTGCTGCTTCGCGTCGCTGAACAGGTGGGCCGGCATGTCGCGTATCTTGTGTGTCAGCATGTGCTGTTTCATGTTGCCCTAAGGAGACAGAAAATGATTCTTCATTCATCACGCGGGATCGGACTGCCTCACGAGTTCAATCACTTCGTCCCATCGATTAACACCACTCTGCATTATTTCACGCTCGCGTGTGCCGCTAAAGTGAACAAGATTTCTCTCTGCTGCGTGTATAGATTTCTGGCTCCTATTCGAGAGAGAGAGCAAAGTAGACTCCGAGTCTCGAAACTGGACAAGACAAACGGTTCGCTTAAAGAGTTACGACAACGTCCATTGACAGTTGCGTCTACGAGGAAAGAATCGAACGTTCCGCTTTTGGGTGTGGAACAGTGGCGTTCCACGAAATTACATAGTGGTGTTATCATGGTTGGTGTTTCATTGTGAAAATTCAGCAGGCTCTTACCAGGAGGCTGTGCGCCGAGGGTAGAAGTCCGAGGGCGGGTGACATCAGCGGGGGTAGGCGGATGGCAGGATAGACAGGCGTAAGCCCCCGCCCCCCTCCGGCTCCTTTCCGCCCCCGGCTCTTCCGTTCCTCAGGTCGCCGCCGCCGCCTGCGTTTCGCTTTTTCTCGACTATTGGCGCACGCTGATCCGTATTGTGGATCGGGTGAAGTGATCGAACTGTTTGCGGGCAACGGTTGAGACGCACAGACGCATGCTTGCTGCCCGGAACCATCGTTCTGAAAGTATCGTAGAAAAACAAAGGTACAGAGCTGGCCAGACCTTGCGCGATGTCAGCCTTGAATTTGTGATCGATGATTTTCTTTTTGTCAAGGAGCAACGAACGTGTCTCGGTCCCGCGATTCGATATTCTTTGGATAAATTTTGAGGATTTTCGCGTTGGTATCGTTTCGGCAAACGCGAGCAGCAAATTCTCATTGAACGTGGGGGGGCATCGCTGATGTGATCGGAGTGCATCGAATAGATTCACGTCGTTTCTGTGACGTTTCATTTCAGTCGCGGGGAAGCGTGACAGTGAACGGAGGTGCAAAAGGGTAGACGCTTGAACATCAATAACAAAATCGACCTGAAATGTCGGCAAGGTAGAATTATACGTGCACGCGCTTATTTCCACCGACAAAGTGGCCAACGAGTGCGCGAAAAGGATTTGAATTTGCAATTTCCCAAACATATTCTTCCGACCCGCTTGCTTGCACTAGAATAATATACTGCACACCTGAACGCGGCCCGCTCGAATGCTTTCGTCGATTCCATAGAAATCGTAGGGACTCCCGTGTTCGTTCGGCGAACGGCAAACGACTGTTTGGAAATGAACGCGTTCACAATTCGATCCTTCCGATCCAACGAATGCAAGAAAATTACGTTACCTTGGTGGAAAAGCCCCTGTCGCATATGGTGCATTTAAAAGGTCGCTCCTTCGTGTGGCTCCGGTAATGGATCTCCAGCGCGGAATTGCACGCGAATGTCTTGTAGCAGATATTACATGTGGTGTTTCCACGCACTGTAACAGATCGTACTTCTTTACAATTGCTTCCCGACACTTTCACACGTTTCTACCGTCCGTGAAAGCAATTTGCAACCACGATTCGACCGTAAAACTATCCATCACGAACGCGAGAGAACAGGCTAATCTAATCGCGAAGCGTGCGGACGCGGGCGAGACGCTCCCGCCGCTCGCGCCGCGTCGCGCCACGAACCACCGGAACCCGAAGCTGATCGTTATCCGCGAGGCTCGTACGGAGCCATGGTCTCTCGTGGCAGTTTGACGGAAGGAGTGAAATGAATCGTACAGGCAGCAATCCGTTTTGCAAAGAAATTTATTTATTTATCAAATATCCATAGTGTCTAAACTCTCCTTACGCAAAAACGAATTACAAAACTAACAGTTGCACAGCTTGCACGCAAACTTTGGATCCACCGTTCTCCTTTTTACTTTGCTAAATCTAGAGACGAACCATCATCGAGTGACTCGAACTACGAGAAATATAGATAGATAGATAGATAGATAGTGACAGAGGCATAGAGACAGAGAAGTACCGAAACAGAGGTGTTCGAACAGATAATAAAAAGAGTGAAGCGGGAGGGTAGGAGTGCTAGGTCCGGCTACACCACAAACAGGATACGTCGATGTACAGCTTGGATAAGGTGGACGAATCAGTCAGATTGGCGGTTTCAGGATCAGTGAATCGTGTCAGATCGATCGTCAGGGAGGTGTAGCAGGAACTGCAGCTCGCCCTGATGCTAGCAGCGCCTACCTGCTGGCCCTCCGACAGCCAGGCCGAGCGGGTTGTACGTCGAAGTGGCAGCCAGCACGACCGACGTGGTTAGGGAGGCCAGGGGTCCGGTGGGTCCGCCACTTCCGCTGGTGACAGCGTTCATCGAGCTCACGCTGTTTATGCTCGACGATCCGATGCTGCTGGTAGACGGCGACGAAGAGACCGCCTGCAGCAAGCCTGCAAACATTCCGAATGGATGCGGATGGTGCGTGGCGATCTGTGGGGGCGGCGTTGGCACCGACGCCACGGAGGCTGGGGTGGACGACGCCCTGGGCGTCAGGTCGAGCGGCGCTCCAGGGTTCGGAGGACTGTTGCTCTTCTCGCTACCGTTGTAGCGATGGAAAGGTGGCGACCTGGCGACGTTTCCAATGGTCGACGTGGCCGTCGTTGTGATCGTCCGGACCTGATTCTCCAGGGCGGCGAGGGAGGTGGAGAAGCTGGGTATGGCGATCTCTTTCTGTTCGTTCTCTTCGCTTTCACGGTCCCGCTCGTCCTCGACGTCGACGCGGCTCTCACGATTCACGTCGCACCTCTCGTCCTCGTCCCTGCGATCTTCGTCCTCGTCCTCCTGATCGTCCGCTTCTTCGCTGTGCTCCTCGCCGTACCTCTGCCGGTGTTGCTGGTGTTGCTGAAGGTGGTGGTGATGATGGTGCGGTAGCTGTTGAGACTCGTCTTTCAGCCCTAACTCGTTCTCCTGGGGCTGTCTCTCTAGCCCCGGCAGCCTACTTGGGGGGAAGCCCAGTGGAAAGCCAGCGCCGGCGGGATGAATCGGTGGGAAGCCTTGAGGGAGAAACGACGCGAGGGGATGATGCGGGTAGCCCGGCGGAAACTCGTTCACCTCGCCAGCTTGGATCTGCTCGGGGCTGAGTTCCGTTGGCTCGCCAGTGTGCAACCTTATGTGCTGCTGGAGGACCAGGGCGTTCGTGAACTTCTTGTGACAGACGGGACACTGGTGCAGGACCCTGAGTGGCGGCTTCGCCCTGTGCACACCCATGTGGGTCTTCAGGTTCCCTTTGGTGGTGAACGCCCGGCCGCAGATCTTGCACTTGAACGGACGCTCGCCAGTGTGCGTCCTGTAATGCATCTGCAGCGCGCTTTTGCAGGACAGCACCCTGTGGCAGATCACGCATTGGTTGGGGTCGGTCAGTTTGTGCTCGATGTTGTCGACCAGCTGCTGCAGCTTGGACGTCTCGGAGGTTTTCGTTATCTCGATCAAGCTCTCCCAGGAGTTGTCGTTGCTGCCTGGCCGCGGTAGCAGGCTGGAATAGATAGCTGGATCCTTGGCGGGGTCGATCATCTCGTTCACGGAGATCGTGGGTGTGTTCACGACCGTCGAGGCGGTGTGGAGCGGTATTTGGTGGTGCGCGGGTGGTCCCGGGAACAGGATACCCGCGAAGGAGGTTTGGAGACTTCCGCTGCTCGCGCTACTACTTGCGGGCGAAGCACCAGGGTACGCGACGATGTGCTGGGGCAAACGATTCATGGTTCCTCTGCCGGACAGGTTCTCGGGCTGCTCCTCGATCTCCTCGTCGATTTCCATGTCGCCGTCCCCTTCGAGCCGACCGCTGATCTTGCTGTCCATGCTACAGTCCTCGTAGGTTTGCGGCTGAGACGGTGGGTTGACAGAGGATTGGGGCGAGTTCAAGTAGCGTCTGGTCGTCTCCTCGAAATCCTCGCTCTCCTCCTCCGTGGGTTCCTCAGCCTCCTCTGGCTCTTTCTTCGGCGTTATCCTCTCGGATATTTCCTGACTCGTTGGCCGCTGCTGATACTGCTCTTGCATAGGTGAACGCTGCTCGTGCTTGATCTCGTCCCGCTGCTCGAGCTGCTGCTTTTGTTGTTGTTGGTGATTGTCGTGAAAGGAATGACGAGAGTTGGACACAATCGCGGGGGAATGTGGGGACGTGGTTGGGGCAGTGGTAACGGGTTTGCTCAGGTTCTCCGGCACATCCTGATCGTCTCGATGAGCGACAACCGGCGATCTGTACAGAGGTGGCATACCGGGCAGGGCTAGACTGAGTGGCAGGGGCGGCTGAGGAGGCAGAAAACCGTGCGCCGCCGCCGGATGAAAAGAGGGATGGTGAGAAGGCGGCGGTGGCGGCGGGGACGGCATCGGTCTCTGACCAGAGGCGATTTGCTGTAGCAGGGGTGGATGGTACTTGTCCAGGTGTTCCGGAACGGGATTCGGGTTCATCTTAACATGTGGAAACTTGGCCGTATGCCTCTGGAAGTGGACCTTCAGGTTCCCTTTCGTGGTGAAGCGGCTGCCGCAGACGTTGCATTTAAAGGGTCGCTCACCTGTGTGCGATCGTATGTGGATCTGAAGCGCCGAGTCGCTGCCGAACACCTTGCCGCAATACCGGCATCGATGCTTGAAGAATGGCTCTCCGCGACCGCCGCCGGACTTCGAGTCGTACGGGGACAGGCGGGAGCCTTTTCCGCTCCTGAACGCCAGCTCGTCGGCCAGGTTGTTCGCTAGAAGTCCTTGGCTGGCATTGTCCAGCACCTCCTGGGCTCTCTTCTGCAGCATCTCCAGAGTGTTCGGCTCGTGCAAAGGTGGCGGATCGGTGTTGGTAATTATCGACGAGGCTAGAGAAGAACTGATCGAGCAGAGTGGCGGCATTTGATGAGGTATCGGCACATGGCTGTTGCTGCTGGTAGTCGCGGTTGTCCCCGTCGTAATCGAGGAGGTCAATGGAAGATTCAAAGGGGACGCGCTACTGGCCGGGGTGGGCCTCTCCTGCGTCAGGTTGGGCGTCATGGGAGCTGGCGAGGTTTGCTGATGACTCGGCGGCCGCGACGAGGGAGGCGAAGTCAGGCTCGACAGTGGTTTGGGCTGGATGATCGGTGACGGAGATATTTCTTTGCTGTCCGACGGCTCGTTCGTTCCTTGCTGCTGCGAGGGCTGATTGTGCGTGATGGACAGCTGCTGCTGGAGCTGGCTGATCAGCTGTAGCTGAAACACTTGCTGATGCTGCAGGGTGTACAGGGTGCTCTGTAGCAGTGCCAGATCCTGCAGAGCTGCCTCGCTGTCCGCTCCACCGGCCAAGGCTGTCGCTGCGAACTGAGCGACCGCCACTTTCGTATTCTGAAGGGCTTCCAGAGTAACGTGACTAGTTCCAGCTGGCGGGAACAGACTAGCGGGCGTCCCGGTCTCGACGAAGTTATTGTTGTTCTCCGCGTCTTGTCTGTGACGCATCTGTTTACGGGAACCTTCCTCGTCGTCTTCGTGCTCATCCTGCTCGTCCACACCTTCCTCTTCGTCCTCTTCCAGACCGTCTTCCGGGTCCTTCTCGTCTTCGTCGCCCTGGTGGGACCTGGACGCCGTGAGATCCACGGCCTCGTCTCCACCAGCTCCTCCACCTCCACTCTCCTCGCCGTCCGATGTGAAGTCATTTTCCTCTCCTGTAACAGATAAATAGTTTCGTCGTTAGCGGGACACTCTTCTTACCCTGGAGCTTGTTTGAAACTGTTTAACTTAACCATTTCGATGTTAGTTCCGTAGTTGCGTCAGGAGTTACCCCTTCGATTTTACTCTAAATTAACGGGGCTCGGGGGTGAACGGTTGAAGCATTCTTTATTTGCCGCGTATTTGTAAATAACGCTTGAACCAACGCGAACACGGTAAATATCGGAGCATTCGTGGGGAGCATTTCATGGTATTCGTTCATAACGAATAAAACAGCAGGGAAGACCGACAAACTTGCAATCTCATTCGATTATTCAATTTTTTTTTCTATCTTTAATCACGAGAGGGACATACAGAAGCCAGCTTATGCTATGCGATGCTACGTGTATGACGGAGGCATCTACGCAAAGAAGCCATGCCGGTTTCATTTGTATTCAACGTTGAAGTCGTTCGTATGTATCGTGCTAATGATTGAGAGACGAAAAAAAGAAGTGTATAAAGAGCGTCACTCGTTTCAGGTACCGTATACCATATGAATTTCAAACAGTTTAATCGTGTTGCCGATGCAACGGGGATCATTCGATGAACGAACTTTACATATTAAGAAAAGTAAATGGCACCTTTTCAAACACTGTCCCAGATCGAGGAACCTGCGTCTAATCCATTGTACAAGGTTCTTTGAGACGCCTGAAAGGAATGCTCGTCTCTTAAACTAAAAATAGAAAGATGAATATTTAAGGATCTCTGCCGCCCGCCCAGTGTTTTGCGTTCCGTATTAAATTCAAATGCAACAGCGTAGTAAAAAAGGAAAAGTGCGATTTCACCCGGGTACGTATATTAAGAACGAAGTGTGACTGCTTCGTCGACAGCGAGATTCAATTCCCGCGATTGTTACCGTCGACGAAAACGCGATGCTATTCGCAGCTGGAGACAGTGTCCGAGACCTGGATCTCGATATTTGCAATTGGAATGTAAGAGCGCGTTGTTAGAACAAGCGAAGCATTTTATAGCTCGTCCGCGACGTTCACCAACGGTTTAAGACTAACTTAACAAAATATCTTTCACAAACCTAAAACCGATCTATGTACATATATTGTGTTGGCGGTAAATACATTGAAACGGATTTGATCAATTTTCGCATCCTAAGCGCACATTTTTAAGACTACGTGAAAAACGAAATGGCACAAAGGGTATATTCACTTGAAACGTCAAACGCGTGCTCGAAGGATCGACAAACATTATCCTCTGAAACCTCTGACGGTTTTCAATCGGGCCGCAATGGTAGGTTAATTTACTTGTAGGTCACTTCAAGAGAGTCCACGACACCAAGAATTATAATAATAACAAGAAGGAACACAGACGATTGAAGGGAAATCTAAAGGGAATCGCACTAGATACACAACACTGCTGGTCCAGAGAAGATCGACGTCCCGTTAACGATCGGAGGGCGACATATCGAGGGGCAATCCTCGAGACGAATCATCTGAACGCCTGAAGATGAGAGCTCATAAGGTCACGATTCGAGGCGGTCGCCAAGGCTGAGCCGAGCCGAGCGCACGGCAGGTCGAAGCGGAAAAAGTTGAAATGTACAGTGTCGCGGTGAAACCGTGGCAGAATCGTTAATCGCCGTCGGTACGATTCTATTTGCCATATATTTACCAACACCGATCACGAAACAGCGCGCACCGGATAATTCCTTCGAATATCCGCATTAATCCATCAACACTCGCGAATGATCCGCCGGCGCGATAAAATATAGGTACACACGGATTCACCGTGGCGAAACGGTGTCAATACGGGCTCGACAAAGACCCGGGATCGTACACAGTTTCGTGTCAATGATAAGAAGCGACGACACGGTGGATTAGTATTCCATGGCGCGGCGCGTGAAACCCGTACCGCTGGAAACTTTTAATACGCGCACCGGGGCCAATGAAAAATGGAAATCGCGCAATTACTATTCCCGGCGGGCCATCCGGACCCGTTCGAACCGCACCAGTTAACGTTTCACTCGAAGGTACCCGAGGTGACCCCGTCCACCGCTCCAACCGGGGAACTCCAATTATTCGACCGCACAAACTTATTAGGGGGGGATCGATGAAAACCAAAAACCCCCAAAAAAGAGAAAAGGAAAAAAAAAAAACAAGAAACAAGAGTTAGAGAATTCACAGGACGACCAAGGAGTGCAGTGTCGCGCGTGTTGAGATGCGTTCAAGGTCAGCGTTGCATACCGGAAGATCGGGGACACGAGGGTCTAGAGGGCCTGCAGGTGCTCTGCTTGGTCCCCTGGCACTCGAGACGACGCGTGATACTCCATCTCATGAGCTGCATGTTTCCACGGGTCCACGGAGGATGCTCGTGCGTAGCGCCGACTTGCGGTGGCGCGTTGAAACAGTGTTACGTTTATAAACCGGACGTCCGCGTGTCGACCGGTGTCATCCGGCAAGGACGAGAACCGACTGATCGCTTGGTAAAGAGCCGGCCTGGGCGTAGGTACCGCGGCGCAACGTCACGCGTCACCCTTTACCCCACCCATGGGCCAGACGGTCCCCCCACCAATGCATCACCCCCACCACCGGTGAAACCTGTACACTTGGTTATGACAAGGAAGGCGGCGCGGTTCATAAATAAGGGGGTAAGGGGCGGGGCCTGCGCGAACCACTCAGCGACCGGTTATTAATTATTATACAGAGGAAAATCCCCCCCACCCCGTCTTTGGTTCCACCTACGCCGCCCAACTTCCGGATACACGGCGCTGCGTGTTAGCCGGCCACCGAGTGACACGCTCGACGCGTCTCGCTTTCGATTTTGTTCCCCGCTCGGGACTGCTTTGGGGGTCAAGATAGCGAGCAGCCGGAGCCAGACGAAGGGGAACTCTTTAATTCTGTCGAACGCGTACGGATATCGTTGTTTTTCTTTACTCTTTTTTCAACAGAATCTTTCGAAGTGAGTGTAGGGTTCGCGTATACAAATACACACGAAAGGATAATGTACAGTGCAGTATGGGAGTTGTATTGTGGACATGTGTGTCCAGTGTAGATGGGGGAGGGTTCGAACGACCGAGACGTGGACTTACGTTTATAGGCAGTCTTTCTTCACACGCGTCACAGGTGTCTACATTACTCAATTTTTTCAGACTATTTTTTAAGAGCAATTGCAGCACGTTGCTGGAGTACTCTGTTGAAAAATGTAGAAGTGCGTTTGTTCGTAAAAAGGGCCGAGTATAAATATAGCGGTGAGAGTTTTATTGTTAGAACGTTACGCACAGATCTTTCGAACTCTGTTTTACAAAAGATATAATTCAATATATCCGTACGGTTTGATATTGTTCTTTCATGGGAATTTTTTGTTGCCACTTTTCAAAGCATTCCAATTCTATCGACCGAGTAAACATACTTCTACTCTAATAAATGTCACCGAAATTTTTGACACAAGCAATATTTCAACAGAACGTTGTAAATTATAAAATTCCTTCGTACTATAACTTGGAAAAGAACCCCAAATACGTTCTGCCTCTTTACTTGCGAATATTTACAATCTATTCTACTTGTCGTCGTGGAATAGAAAAAAAGATCGCCGACTTAGAACCTTCCGTACAAAAGTCAGGATAGCTTTCACCAATGCTCCTCCGGCCTTGAAACCGAAACATCAGGGAAAGATAACTGCCATTAGGCTGACGTGTTTTCACTTGAAAGCGGCACAATATTTCATCGAACGTAGAATAATCCACGCAAATGTACCGTGACTTCCGGTGACGGTGATAAAAAAAAAGTTGTCGTAACGTAATCTGATTTCCTAGCGTATTTATACAGGTAGCCGTAAATCAACGTTTAAACAGAAACTAATTTCGCGATATTGTGAAACAAAGAAACCCGGCGATTAATAATCCCCGAGCTCGTCGCGATAAACCGGAGATCATCGGTTTTGCCTCGAGACCTTCTTAATTTGCTGCCAATTAGACTGGCTGGTAACAGGCTTCACAGGCTACGAACACAACGCCGGCTACACCGTAGCTTTTCGGACAAAGAAACAGCTGGGCGTGTCGAATGCAGCAGCTGAATAGAACCTTACCCGATTATCTATACCGGGCATGAAATAGCTTTAATTCGATTACGTGTTATTGGGTGCGAACCAGCAGCACCACGTACGGCTTCGCGACTAGCTTCTGACCTCACCTCCAAGACTACGGCGATTCACCTTGCGATAAATGAATGCTTCACCTGCCAAATCGATTAACTCCATAAAACAAAATGTTGAGAAAAATGAGGAATTATACAGGTAGGAGTCAATAGACTGTTTTGACATTACAATTTAATAAAATTCAGAAAGTGGAGTTAATCGATTTGGCAAGTGAAGCATTCCAATAACGTACTTCCCGTACTTGAAAAATGATCAAGATAAAGATCAAGATAAAATAAAGCAAATTAAGATCACCGTAACAGAGAACGTATAACCATTCGGCTGTCCAAGTGGTTTCTCAAATGTCCAAAACTTAATTACGAAAAGAACAAATGTCCACGAAACCATTTGTCTCGTCTCTGTTTCGATTGATTCCTGAAAACCGATCCTCGCGATCGAGAACATCCAAGACTGAGGCTCGTACATTCCCTTTCCTTCCGTCAACGGACCACTTGCGCCGAAAAATCGGAGAAACAAATCCGGCCACGCGTCGAAGTAACGCAGCGAGAAGCGTGCAGGTGGTTGGCTGTCGGGGTTCAACCGCGGGGCAATAATCCGTGTAGTCCCTTCCTCGGTCGAGCAGCTCTCTGCAGGTCAGAGGCTCACGGGGCAGGCATTCAGTGGTCGGTTGCGCAACGTCCTGGCCCACCAACTGTCCTGGCCCGTGGCGCGACCAGCCAAGTGACTTTCGTCGAAAAGCAACGGCCTTGGGCCCCCGGCGGATGATTTATATTCGCCAGTAAATCATAAGCCGGAGGAGAGCCGCGCTCCAACGGAGGTTAACGAGCAACCGGGCCCCGCGACAATGCGAAAATGGGTCGGAAGTCATAATTCACGTCGGAGGAGCAGCGGCAGCAGCCGGGCCGCTTCCTGCTTGGAGGAGCATAAACACTTCGCTGGGACGGGGCTACGAATTTGCCACGAAGGAACTCGCTGATAGACGATTCCTCGACGACTTTCACGGGCCCCGGACTGGCCCAACGTCTCGCAACCTGGAACACGCGTTTCCTGCCTCCGGATCTTCGATCTCCGCCGACGAGTCTCCTCGAAATTTACGATTACATACGCGTATACGCCCTGCTGTGTGCGGCCGCAGGTCTCGTCGCGTCGTCCGGACGATTCCACCGATCCGCGATACCTTCGACAACAGACAGGAACGCGTCTAACGGGCTCCACGGTCGAGCAAGGTCTCGCGGACCACCTGGACCCGACACGGGCCACGCGACCCCTTCCACCAGAAACGTTATCGAGTCACGACGTCGCGATTACGACGGGCGTAATGATTTTTCCGCGGGGCCAGAGCGGGATGCATCCTGTGGAGTACAAGGTCGCAGGACAAAGGAGGCCGATCGATAAAAGCAACGGGCGAGGAATCGTTGCGGGGGTCGTTGCTCTCTCGAGTCGCGGCGCATCGGTGCCGAATACGAAAGGGATTCGTACTCGCAGTGACGGGGTCGAGTCTCGTTTAAATAAGTTAGCAGCGTAGCACGGTGCGGCGCGGCGCGGCGGTGGCGGCGGCAGGGGGTTGGGAGGGGTTGGTTGGCGGGGGAGGGCGAAGAGGTAAGGAGAGATAGAGGAGGAATGAGAAATGAACGGGGCAAGAGAGACGAGAACCGAGGGAAATTGCACGTGGCGGACAGCGATTGGCTCGCACCTGTCTCCTCGGACCGCCCTCGTTCAGCCGGGATCGCATGCCTGCGTACCTAATACGCTTTCTTACTCGTTGCATATGCGGCCGCTTGCATCCGCGTGCATGCGGACGCACACCTTCTCGCCGCGGCCAAGGTGTTCGTGCCGTGTAATGAACCACCACCGCCAAGGCTCTCGCCTCCTTCGCCCATCCCGTCCCCAACTCCCCCCCGAACCCACCCCTCCCGCCGCCGTCGCTTTGCCGCCGATTCGTACCAGCCGACCGACGGTGGTGGGGCACCGGAACAAAGTGGAGGGGTACGCGAGGCGCGCTACGGCGAGGAAAGGACGGACGATAGTACATATTATAGTTTTGTTACGGGCCAACGGGGGGTTGGAGGGGGCGACGGCGGAGGCGGCAGCGAGGGCATAGCCGCGGTTGCACACGGTTAATCTATCTCCTGGTAGACACTAAAGCGCAAGATGGAAGTCTCCTTCCATTACGATTGCCATATTTGCAACCGCGAAGCCCCCCCCCCCGGTTCAACCACACCGCCGGCGATCTTCCCGGCTGGGTTCGCTCTTTGTTCGCGAGTGACTGCTGTCGGCTCGATGAGTTACGGTTGCTTCGGTTTTTTTTCTCTTCACCGAGGGTTTCTTTTTGTCTTCGCTGGGGGCTTGCTATCTGGCGCGGGACGGGTGGAGCGGTGGGGCGGGGGTGGGAGATATCTTACGTGGAGCACACAGGTGACGAACGATTCGCCTGTCGGAGGCGTTGCGTTAAATTTGCCACTTTTTTTTTTTAGCTGTTTCATGGCATTCAAGTATGTTGCCTAATGTCTGCGGTTGCGAATTGATATTCGTTCCCTCGCCCCTGCCTGTTTCGCCTAGATCTTCAATTTCATCGAGTTTGGAGTGTTTATTGCACCCTGAGGAACGATTGCTTTCGGTTTCAGTCATAGACTTTTGACTGCTAATTTGCGACGATTCTTGCAATACCAACTTCTACGCGCCTCGCGACGATTAGTCGAATCACCGGGATAATTTATTTTTATTTACGGAAAGATCAGCACCGATTCCCGATACTTTGCCACTGGAAATAGAGAAATTGCATAAACCGAGAAGTTAATCAGTCTGGCTTCCGAACTCAAAGGGGTAAATGGCTGCATTTGGCATGCGATCGTAGTTTATACTGTTTCCTGTATAGAGTGGATTTTTGAATACGATATTATCAGGGTGTAGAATTTCATTGATTTAAACAAGATGCGCAACGTGTTGTATGCAAAGCTTGCTCGACGGTGTTGCTGTTCGAGCACCCGTTGAGATCTCTTTTCAGCGTTTAACACTAAACGTACAGGTATTTTACACATACCTATTCTTAGCATAAGGGGTCGTTTGACCCCTTCTGAAATAAAAGTATACTAACAAGGAACCATACCGGGGTGTCCGCCTCCGATTTTGATGAAACTTGGTGGATATATTAAGCAGGCGAAAATAAGGGACACGTATTTTTTTATAGCTGCCCAATCGCAAGTTTAAGAGTGAAACCACTCCCCTGAAGTTTCAGCAGAAAAATGGTATCTTGAAAACGGTTACAGATATAAGAAAACTTCTTAAGGAAAAGTTTCATGGTTTTTTGAGGTAAAACAAATAGTGGTCATAGATTTTGTAAAAAGTAATTTGTTTATAACAAACAAGTTTATTGTTATTGTTTTTACAAAATCTGTGACCACTATTTGTTTTACCTCAAGAAACCATGAAACTTTTCCTTAAGAAGTTTTCTTATATCTGTAACCGTTTTCAAGATACCATTTTTCTGCTGAAACTTCAAGGGGGTGGTTTCACCCTTAAACTTGCGATTGGGCCGCTATAAAAAAATACGCGTCCCTCATTTTCGCCTGCTTAATATATCCACCAAGTTTCATCAAAATCGGAGGCGGACACCCCGGTATGGGGTGTATATCCTTGTAAGTAAACTAAGTATACTTTTTTTTTTAATCTAAACTAAATTTTGAAAGGGTTCATTTGACCCCGCTTGGTACGTTTAGTGCTGGGTAAGTTTAAAGCTTGCGAGGAGCTAAGTAACTTGGCTTGCAGAAATTTCACATGCGTTTTCGCGATCGTGCGATAGATTTGGCAGATATTTTCCACGATCGAGAGGGAAAGTGGGGGACGGCGGGGCAAATAATTTCGCAGATATCGTTCTACCGTAATTAGAGTGCGTCGAGGTATAAGATTTAATTGTTTGGAAAGCAATTACGAGATACTGTCCTCTGCTATCGTTCGAATGCCGACCGCTACTGCCATCTGTTCAGTGCATAGTAGTATAGGGGAAAACGAGAAGCGTTAGGCTGTTGCTGGTCGCTCTATCGCGCCCTAAATTCGCAACCAAGCATGCGAATGTCCGTGCTTTATTGTTTCAGTGCAAAGCTGGATGGAAAAAACCGTTGTGTACATTGCCCCGTTTGTTATGAAACTTCGCGGCGATTTAGAATTTTAGTCGTTCAATTATTAATAACCGTAGGAGAAATGATTTTTAACTTAACTTGAATAAAGAAAATATAACATTGAAATGCAGCAATTATATTTCATATTTCACGCTGTCTTCAATTCCCGCTAACATTCAGTTATTTCGCAGCTGAAGCGTTTTGTAGCACAGACGAAAAGACATCGAGCATTAGTCACTCGATTGATCGAACAGTGTTTCTGAAATCTGGCTGCTCGAATGAAGAGACCTTGGACGGGTCAGGCCTTTTAAACCTTCAGAAGATGAAGGCCATTGACGGAACCGTTGGGTCATCGTAAATCATGCACCACGTGGGCCCCGAAAGCACGACAGAAAGCAACGGCTGTGCATTCGTGGGTGCAACACGAAGGGACACCCGACGTCCAATCGTTGGTGCTGCGCTGCGAAAAATGACAGGCAAAAGGCGGCTCGCGAAACGTGGAGATCGAAAATTCACGGAATTTAATGTACTGCACGAAATGGTGCGTAAACAGTTTCCCAAACGTCTGCCTAAAAAGGAAAAAAGAGTGATATATATCCTTTAAATCACTTTCGTCGAGGGTCAATTTTTTCCTATAGGTATACCCGGACTTATTTTTTTCCATCCAGATGTTGCTCAAACGAACTACTGTGTGTTCGACCTGAACCGATAACTTCTGGAGCAAAAACATTTCCATAATCACAGTAATAATAATAAAATAGTTCCCCGTAGATTAAAAGTTCAGGAGAACAACTAAAAAAGTGAGCAGAGAAAGGAAATGAAATAAGCCCGTGCAACAGTTTAAGCCGCTCCAAATTCCGTACTCTACGACAAGGCGTATCTTTCTTAAACCGGTGCGCAGCGCTGTTCGACCCGTTCGAATTAGCTGCGAAACCGCTGGAAACTGAAATCGCAAGGATCTCCCGCCAATGTTCCTACCCGATCGCGGGCCTCGCGCAATGTACACAATACACCTTCCACCCCGTTTCTAGAATCGCGAACAACATTTTCATCGTGCGGCGTCGTAGCGGGAGTTATTGCGATCCGCGTGTTTGTTAGGCGATCGGTAACGCGTTAAGCGTGTCCGAGCTTTGTTATCTTTGAACGAAGGGAGCTCAGAAACAAAAACACCGTCCGCCGAGCATGAAGTAATAAAGAACCTAAGCGGTGCGACGGCGCGGCGCAGGTGAGGGAGAGGATCGGTACGTAGGGAGCGGAGGGGGAGCTGGAAGGGTTGGCGAAGATCGTTCGGCGACCTGTTAAGTAACCAACAGATTTACAGGGCTCTATCTTATCGACCGGCCGCGTACACCGTACCTCGGTGTGCACGTTTATTTATTCGTTTGCAAATGAATAAAGAAGGCCGATCGATGCTCGCGGCCCGCCGCGCCGCTGCAGCGCTACAAGTCGCTATGGATTCCAATCTAGAAGTAGAAGTTGGCCGGGCCGCGGCGCAGGGAAGCGCGACGGGGCGAGGTTGGCGCGGTCCCCGGGTCCGGGCATGTCATACGCGAAACCCTTATCTCGTCGAGAGCGAAATCATGATCGTTCCTCGCGCGAACCTCCCCGTGGGACAGGCCGGGGTACACCAATTCACGGTCACAACACGGAGTGTGAGAGGGTTTTAATGTTACCGGTGCTCGCCTCGGGAATTTATCGTTATTCGTAATCGCGGCCGGTCGAGTTTCTTGGCGGTTCGCCTTTCGGCGAGGGGGTTGTACTCCCTTTGTGTTCGAACTGCGAACCGGACCGCTCTTTTCCGTCGAACGGGTCGTCGCGATCGGCGTGGCTCGTGGTGCTTCCTCTCTCTCTCTCTCACCCTTACCGATGGACGAACCGATTGAAGAATCGTTTAGGCAACGCGCCAGGTTTATCTGCCAGGAGGAGGAGGAATCAATTCTGGTCTAAGTCCCACCTGAGAGTACTTTGCTCGTCGATGATTGCACGAGGAGGTGTGTATACATGCATACGCTGTGCTGCGCGAGCGGGAGAGCACTTGTTAGAATCGAACCTGCTTGTACTTTCGCGATCTCCTTTGAAAGCCGATGTATCAGGCTGGCGCTTAACGTTTTCTTTATTTCGGACCGGAGGAAGGTAACGGGGAGTTGCTTGCTGATTGAAGCGATTGCTTCGGGGCTGGGGCGGTGGCGGACTTAAATATGGAATGGGAAATAGTGTATGACGAAAAGATGTCAATGGTAGGTATTAGCGAAGCATTAATTTTGTACATTTCCCGTATCGTTGCGTACATTGCCGTAAGAAATCTTCCTGCGACTATATTGCAGTAACAAAAACCTCGTTCTTTTACTGTTGAAAAAAGAAAACTCCAAATATATTTCCACGCAAGGTACCAATAGCTTGCCTGAATAATCTCAGTGCTGCCATAACGCACTACGAGTAATACGGTTTCATAAAAAACAATTCAATAAATCAAGCATCTCGCAGCCTGTCCTCAACGCCAACTGCAAGCCAGGGTATAATAAACGCAATACCAATCGAGGTAATAACGAGCAAAAGGCGTGGTACGCAAGGGGGCACGAAGCAAAGGGTTGCGCGTGTCAAAACTGATGGCGTGGGCGCTGGAGTTATGATCACGACCCCTCGCGATGAATTATTATTTAAATGCCCAACAATTATATATCCCCATTCAACAAGAGCCTGCGAGAACATCTTACAGGAAGAGCAAGGATGCTAGCTGACGTATCAGCGGCGAATCGAGCAGATTACGCGTTTCTTTAAAAAAGCGGAACGCTTTTAAAGTTAAGGCGATTCGCGACGTGGCGATCGGTCGCGCAGCTCGCCGACATAGGTAGAACCGAGCCATTTAGTCAACCCGGTCGTCATCCAGCCCGGGGTGTCGCCCTCGGGGGTGCAGAGAACCGGCCCAGACAGCGGCAGGAGGGAGAACGCGTGGATCATTGCGTGGCCAGCGCATGTGAGCATTGTTCTGGGCGGAATTTAAGCGGCGTTTGACCAACGGGTCAATCTGCCGGCACTAATGCGACCATGCCTCTATAACAGACCGGGCAAAGTTATGGCGGAGCGCGAAAGTCGTTTCATTTTCCTATCGGCGTCCTGTTTTCGAGGTGTACGGGCAAGATTGCGACTGGCGCGTACGTACGCGTACCTCACCACGTCCTCGTGGGTTCCGTTCGACGTCGACGCGGTGCTCCACGGAACTAACAGGTAGACGGGCCACGGATTTTACAACGTTGCACGGTAATTAAGCGGCCCCCTCCTGTCCGCTCGTTCGGTGATCGACCTGGTCAGAAGGCGAGGAAACGGAGCGAGCTTTTTGGCTGCTCGTCGGAGAACCGGTTCGAAGGATTGTTTTGTTGAATAATTCGCAATTGTGGTTGGGGGGAGGCCGATCAACGTGTTTGGCGTTATTTTGAGAATCCTTTGGATAGATGCTCGATGAGCAACGTATTTATATCAAGGAAGTGCAACGGGATATTTGTATTTTTAATAGCAGAAATGATTAAATTGCTTTAAAATGATTAACACTAGGTTTATGGGACGCGTCATTTTGACGCATTTCGAAATGTTTTAGGAAAATTACAAAAACAGTTTGCATTTTTATTTTATCTCTTGTACTGACTTTTATCAGTTGAACGAGGTAAATATATATTGAAGTCTATTTTCTTCAAAAGTTTTGAAATATTGAAATTCTCTATGTGGTATGCCTATTTTTACGGATGTGTGTCAATTTGACGCACATCTGACACGATCGTAATGTAAATAAAATTTTTAGTAAGTTAGATTTATCTCTACCAAAATTACAACAATGTATGAATGCACCGACTATACATCGATCCCGTTATCTCAAAGTTAGCCGAACCATATCTTCATCAAGGAAGAAATATAACCGTGGATAATTTTTTCACTAGTATTCCTCTAGCTGAAAAATTAGTTGCAAAAAGAACCAGGTTAGTTGGAACTATTCGAGCCAACAAGAGAGAACTTCCAATGCCAGCAAATATCAAAAAAGATAAAATGAAGTTGTATTCATCAAAACATTATAAGTCAGGAAAATGCATACTCACTATACATAAAAGTAAGCCAAATCTAAAGGTACTGTTACTAAGTACTAAGCATACGTTTATAAAACTAAAAGACAATAAAAAACATACTCCACAAACAAAAACATATTACAATGAGACGAAGTTTGGAGTCGACGTAATAGACCAAATGGCGCGCAAATATACCACCAAAGCAGCATCTTTTCGATGGCCTCTCCAGGTGTTCTTCAACATTTTAGATTTAGCGGCAATAAACGCATGGATCTTATACAAAGAATGTACCGAATCAAAATTATCCAAAAAGGATTTTCTATTTCAGTTGGCCAAAGAACTTGCAGAAAAAGAAAAGAAAGTTTACAAAAACATAGACTATAATAAACCGTCACCTAGTACTTCGCAAGAACCCAAGACTTGCCAAATTGGATTTTGTAAAAGAAACAGGAGCATTAACACCGGTAAAAAATGTGAAAAGATTGTTTGTGGAAAGTGTACAAACAGAATTGAATATTTGTGTAAAAGATGCGAGAAATGAATGTAGAATATTGAAGTAATGTATTGGGTTGGCAAGAAAGTAATTTCGGTTTTTAAGTGTGAAATAAAACTCAACTTTTTCTATACAATTTCGATTGTTGTGTGCGATACATTTAACCTTTTAGCAATGTCCCGCACAGTTATATGACGATTCGATTAGTTATAACTTGCATTTTGTCATTATCAACTTAAGAAGGTCGATCAGAATGTTGGTCGTCTTTAAGTGAAAAATCACCAGAACGAAATTTTTTAAACCAATTCTGACACGTGCGTTCTGTTAAGCAATCAACACCATAAACTTCACATATCTCTTTGTGAGCCTCGGCCGCTTTCCTGCCTTTATGAAAATAAAAAAGGAAAATATCGAAAATGTTCATTTTTGCACTCCATGTGAAAATTTACCGTAAACTAACAGTTGTAAACAAAACTACACGGAATTTGTTTCTATAGTAACCTAAATGTGTCAACTACAAAATCTCCAAAGAACAAAATTATAACATTGACAGAAGAATAACAAAACAAACATAACGCTAGCCATTTGTGCAAACCGAAATTACTTTCTTGTCAACCCAATACTTAAATATTATTGAATAATAAAAACTTTTCATAAGTATATATCTCATATTTTCATGTTTTTACTTGTAGTGTTTAATTATATTGCATTCTAAGTGGTTGTTTTTCTTTAAATATATGTATTCGTTCATGCGTCAAATTGACGCGTGTTCGTAGAGATAGGTATATAAGAAATGTCCGTAAACCTAGTGTTAGTATCGTATAGATGGACATTGTTGCAGGAATTTATTGATTATATATTTCCTGCTTTTAAGTTCCATTCAACCATTTTCATTTTTATAATCTACGCACACGAATCGACAAATGTTTTCTATTTAATTTCTCAAGGGTGGCTAACGATTTTACAAATCGTCGCTGCTTCTCAACGCTCATCTAAAGCTGCTAAGTAATTGTGAACCTAGTCCTCCCCTGCAGCTGCGTGTACGGCGCTTCAAATGTTTAAATTATACATGGAAAAATGTGGGAAAAATATGAACAATTATCGCGATTAATCGAACTGTGTCCCATTCTATTACTTCCATTTAAATCCCACTCGTTCTCCGTAAAGATCGTCCCCTTGAATATCCACGGAATGAAACATTACGATTATCGTCGCGAATGTACTGTCCGATTAAATAAAGGACGAATTAACGGCATGTTTTCCGTAGCTCTTTCATAGAGGCGCGTGTATTCACGCCATTAGTAAGATTTACGTTTTGACCTAGCCAAGTTTTATCCGCTCGATTGGCAATGTCCAATGAGCGACGATTAATGCCACTCGTTTAGTCCGCTCGCGATAATTGCCATTGGCTTTAACTCACCGTTTGAAAACTGAATTATACGCGAGTACGAAATTCTCGGGCATCATTGAGATCGGCTCCCACGATGATTCATAGCCGGGGCGAGATATTCGCGGAGTGATTTCGAATCGCGAAACATTTAACTGGCACAATTCACAGTTTTTGCAAGCTCTCTTGACACCTCGTTAGCGTAGCTCGATTCCGATTGTTGCTGCGACAGTAGTGATATCGGAGGGAAACGAAGAAGGGGATATTGGGACGAGTCTCTGGCTAGACTACGAATTCTGTGAACGCCGATAACGTTCCATAACGATACGGATGTTGGCCGTGGATGAATTTTCAAAACAGGAGAAACAGAGACATAGAAGGTGTAGCAGTGTCACGATGGAATTTGCGGAACGAAATCGAGGACGTCTGACTGCTGTGCATTGAGGAGAATTAGCGTCATCGAGGCGCAGCTGTGGAACAGAAAATGGTTAATGTATATAGGTGGTGCAATATAGCGGATAATACAAAATTATCTTGCAAACGTGTAAAGTATTCTCCTCGAATTGTTTAATTGTTTTCCGGTGTCCGTGTAATTCTGCAACGATCCGTCAGAACTCAGAAGGAAAAATGATTGGAATAATACTTTCCAATCGACGAGAAGCTTTTGAAGAAAAGACTTTGCTTGAAGAGTAACGAAAGAGACCCAGCCAATTGTCGTTTGCAATTGTAATAGGGATCCTTCCCTATAGAACGAAGTACGGTACAAAGTGCACGGAGTCGAGAGGATATTCTGTATTTCTATGTTACCTTGAAACAAACGCAAATGTTACAGGTACAAAGTATTACACGCGAGTTAAATTTGGATTAGACACGATTCCACGCGATTAGGCCTATGATAGATAAACATTAGATGAGAATTGCTGACATTAAGATTTGGCAACTGTCGGTGACATCTGCTATATTCGCTAATTACTCCGAAAATTCACGGCAGCGTCCCATTAAGAAATGATAACGATATCATCGAACAAGGACTTGCCAGATTTTATTACACAACTTTAGCTAATTCGAAATTAACTTAAAAAGCAGAGGATTACGCGTTCGCATCGATTAATGATTTTTGGTCATTTCTGCAATTGCAATCGTTCGTCAAATATAAAAGAAACGTACTTTCCAATTATCTCGTATATGTACAATTGTATTCAATGGGT
This sequence comes from Nomada ferruginata, assembly GCA_963583965.1. Classification (NCBI taxonomy): domain Eukaryota; kingdom Metazoa; phylum Arthropoda; class Insecta; order Hymenoptera; family Apidae; genus Nomada; species Nomada ferruginata. The sequence continues at coordinate 7,983,724 of OY757218.1, forward strand.
GAGCAATGGTTTATTCTGGAGATATTATTTTCGTCAGGGTCGTTCATCACCACTCCTATTACTGTTACAAATTTCCTGTTAATTGTTATTTAAACGTCGGGCATTACGTCGTGTGATAATCGCAGACGCGAAAACTACGGAATACCGATTCTACAGTACCTACTATAAATTATGCACAGCAGTTGTTTATACACTTTGGATCAAGTTTATGATCTAATGCGATCGTATCGCGTCAATTAAATCGAAGTCTCGGTTGATATGTCATTGAAACGAAGCCTGGTACGTGTCCGACATTTCAATACTAAAATAGCTATTTATGCAATTTATAGATTTATTTATTCATGCGTAATATAATTTGTGAACCCTTGCAGCTGAACACTGCGATACAAGTTTGAAGTTTTACCCAGACCAGTTTCTAATCCGTCTAAAAACAGAAATTCTTCGGAATAATTTCCATAACTGTTCCGTTTCACCAATGAAAAATACGATAATCCTCCTATTGGCAGTTTCTTCGAGCTTGACAGAAGCAATAGAATTTTAACAGAAATCTCCTAGGATACGGTTACAATGAAATCACCTGTACGTAGATAGACGGGTGAATTTGAGAAAAGGCAAAATTTACATTTTGTCCATTTTGCACGCGAAACTAAAGGAAGCTCCTAAAAATGAATTCAGTGCTAGCTGATATTCTAGTTAGATATTATGCAAAAGGTTGATGCAGTCTAAGAGGAACTCCTCGACTATCTGTCTCCGTACGACTTCCCCGTCTCCGTACCCCTTGATGACCAGCCCTTCCTCCCGGGTGTGATTAATTCTCCGTATGCACGGACTGCGGTCGAAAAGCTGTTAGACACGAGATTCGTGATGCTTGAAATATTCGATTGAGCCGTCTGTGTCAAATTTTCCGTTGGTCAGGTGATGTCCCAGACAAAAAAGACAACCTCTGATGAAATATTAAGCGTAATATCAAATAAGGTATCTCTTGGTCTCGTTGTGCTGTAAAAAGCTGTGGTTGCAATGTTTGGTTGCTGTGTCAATGCTATTTTTACTTGACCATGATATCTCTTTGATGCGAAGAAATTATTATCTTTTTATTATCGATTATTATCTTGGAGTTAATTATTTTGATAAATATTAAACTGTTATGTAGGTACATTAAAAACTCGCCCATTCACTTTAGTTATTAACACAGAGTTAGTTGCAGATTTCTTATAAAGATATACGCCAATCGTATTTAGCGTTAAGTCACTTTTATAGAATTGGCACAGTCGTATGAGTAACAGTTGCAATGGTAATTACTCTTTAATTAAAAGTTGCGTGCTTCCGCATTCTTTACGGCGAGCCCGACTTTCCCTTAGGTAGCCAATATCCGCTACATTATTTTTCACTCGTCCCAACCTGAGATTACGCTACACCTCTTAAATTAATCGCGCAAAACATCTACCACAATATACAACGTTTCCTTCTTTTAATTTAGCCTTCGATTAACAAAACTACCATGAAGCGCATGGAGAAAATAGACAATACCTTGCAAATTGTATAAATAACAATGAACACGATTCCACGTAATCAAGCAAATAACCATTCCCAACTATTGTCCGCCCAAATGTGTCAAGATTCTCCGTTCCAATCGCTCGAACCTAACCCAACCCCCGCTACACATCCTCGGTACAAGCGCATCTCTATTCATTCCATTCAGCCGATTCCCAAAACGTGACCGCCTAATTCGCCCGATCTTTCCAAACCACGTGGCGCCAATAACCGTTCCGCGGGCGACAGTTTTCCTGACGTCGGTCCACTGTTGATGACCGCATATACATGGCACGTATCGTTTCACGGGGGCCAATTGTCGAGCGCGACAGCGCGGCCGTAAGGAAAAGTGGAACCGGCCGGACGCTGAAAATCGTCGAACAACGGAGCAGCTGCGGGGGTGTTCGCAGCTGACCATCGACGTGGAGAAACAAAAAGGTGGGGGCGACACGAGGCCAACGTTGACCATTCGTCCTGACGGACCATTGTCCAGACTCGTGCCCATTAGAAGCACGCCAATTCCCATTGATAAAGTCCTCCGGTCCTTTCACCATTATCCCCCCATTATTCCCGAACTGGCCGCCGCTCTACCTGCGGAATATTTTATAATCCGACCGGGGGAAACGGGCCGACTCTGCCCCCTTTTGCGGGGCTAATCAACGCCCACGCAAGCTGCGCCCTGGATCGGGTGTGCATTGTGACGAACCGCGGCTGCGTTCAACCGATTCTGCGCGACATACCTCACGAATCGTTGCCCGATTGCGAAAACCTATTTACTATTTACCCTCGTTTGTTCCACTTGCACGGCGTGGCCACGCTGAAAGGGCGCACGTGGTTCTGCCCGGCGTACCGGGGTCGATTTTCATTCGTTTCGTTCGGCGTTCGGTTATGAAGCGCGGTGGAAATTGAAAAGTAGTACGAGGGGAGGGGCGGATCATTGAGGGGGTCCTTCGAAGTATAAAGAATGAAATTTGTTGAGTGTAATTGGGAAACGGCTGGTTCGTGATTCGTTGGGTATTGTTCCGGGTTTCGAGGTACAGACAGTGAACTTCTGTTTGCAAGTGTCACCGTGGAATTAGGGTGCAATTGATCGGTCAAGCTTTTGCGTTCGGTTCGAACTGTGCGAGTTTTGTGAGCGTAGAATCTTGTCATCATTCGGATTAGATTCGTTAGCTTTTTACTTCGCACGGATTGCATGTGTGACACGCGTATGTTGTATAATTGACGTATTTTATGGTCAGAACAAAATTAACTTATTTATTTGGTTGGCAACTAAGTGATTGCGGATTTTGTCGACAGATGGACTTGACACTTAATTTGTTTCGTTAACGTGTTCAAAGCACCTAACTATATTTTTTTCTTATTGTTTGGACTTCTACCTTTTGTTTAGTAAAAAAATTATCTCGATTAGTTCTTTAGTTTTGTTTTTATCCCAATTTAAAAATGGAAGAACAAGACGTGCATTATAGACATATTTTATTGTATTCTTTCCGAAAAGGCAAGAACGCATCGCAGGCACGCAAGAAGTTATGTGCCGTATATGGGAATGAAGCCTTAAAAGAAAGGCAGTGTCAAAATTTCCTTCTGGTGATTTTTCATTAAAAAATGCTCAACGATCTGGCCGTCCAGTTGAAGTAGATGAGACCCATATCAAGGCCATTATCGATTCAGATCGTCATACCACAACACGTGATATTGCAGAGAAGCTTAATGTATCGCACACATGCATTGAAAAAAAATTAAGAAGGCTTTAAATTAAATTTTGAGTTGTCATTCATATTTGAAATCCGCAATCACTTAGTTGCCAACCCAATATATTACTTTACGAGCTCAAATAAGATAACAATTGCAAGTTCACAAAGTTGCATTCATATTGTTACACAAGTTTGCCGCAACTGTTACGAGATAACGCGCATCAGATAGAGTGCTCGAACGTAAGTCTCGTTAATTTGACGTGGAACGTTTTCCTCGTCAAAATTCGCTTCATTTTGGCGGCGTTAGACGGTGAAAGAGGATTTTCCGGGGATTCGTATTTTCAGTGGCAGTTAGAGGAACCGGCGCGCCACGTTCAGAAATCGCGTTTGATAGACAGGCTGCGCAGGCAGGACCTCTCGTCATTTCCGCGCGTTTATCCTCGAAAATGAAGGAAGAGGGTGAGAAGGCTGGCAGCTGCCTACTCGTTTCTGTTTTCCCTGTTGCCGAAGTCCAACCACGCGACTTCCTCTTGCCACCCAGGACGGGCGGGGGATCCTCTTAGCCGCGCTTTTGCTTTCGATTATGGCTGATTATTTTTAAATGTTTTCACGGGGAAAAGTTATTTATACACGCGCACGTTGAGTGACCCCTGGCGTGCCTGTATTCCACGGATCTTTACCCTGTTTACGTTACGAAGTGAGGGATAGGAAGTGGATGTCGTGCTGCTCCTGCGAGAGCTGTATCAGAATTTCGTGGCTGCTCGTCGGCCGAGAAATTTGCGTGGCTACAATTTTTGGTTCTCGGCGTACGCGTTCGAATTTTCGTCTAACTTCTATTTTCGGATACAACGGTTGCACATTGCTTCGCCCGGTGACAAATAATTAGTTGCGGATTCTGTAAGGAATATTTCTTGGCAATTATTTCCGATGCCCCGGGTCTATAAATAAATTATTATGAAAGAGTATGATCGTGTTTGCCAACATTCGATCCAAGTATTTTCGAGGTGTCTAGAAATCGAATGAACTATTTTGGATTGTGTCCGTTGGGAAAGTGCTTTGATTGCTGTCCATTTCTGTGTTTAGCAGGGTTTCTGAACAGACTATTTTAATCAATCTCTACACGGCCGTCGCGTGATAATAGGAGGCAGTTATAGTATCACTGCGATATTTCTTCAACGAATAAATTCCATGGAAGGCAAAAGTTACAAATCTCGTGAGAACCGTTCGATATTTGGATCTTGCCGTTCGAAATATAATTACAAGTACTGCGTACTCTCTGTCCATTCTGACAAACATGATGTACATACACAAAAGCGAGCTCTGCTGTTACGATTCGTCCAAATGCGAGCCCCCTCGCGGCAGGACTGGCAACAGAATACACTCCATAAACTGTCACGAGACAGAGATGACGAGAACGAAGTGGTAGTATCGGGGGTGGCGCGTGGCTGTTTCGTTTTCGGGGGTGTAACAGGACCATAAATAAAATCGGGAGTCTCCCGTTTTCTGTCGTAGGGCGAGCCTATTTCTGGCCAGTCGATGGCGCGTGGAACTTTTACACGTTTCAGGAAAAACCAGCCGCACCCGTTGTCTATGGGGTTCTATCAATAGCGAGAGATTCGTCGCTCGTGGAATTGCTTTCACGACCTGACGAGCCCTCGAGAAACGTTCGCGCCGTTGTCCCTCTTCTTCTCGTTACTGACTTATTTCCCCAGTATCTCCGCGACGGTTTTACACCGCTTCACGAACGGCTCGCGAGACTTTATGAGGCTTTAATTGATGGGTTTTTGAGTAACACGCCGCCGTTTCATTTACACGGGCCTTCCTCTTTCTTTGGGACTTTCGGTGAACGAGAAACGTTCCACGCGACAGAACGTTTCCTGGCGTTTCCAGGAGGCTTTCTACGGAATTGGAATGGATACTTGTTTTAAACGCGCCGATACAGTAATTGTTTTTCCTGATTCCACTTTAGTGGCTTGCTTGGGTTATTTATTGCCGCTGTTGCGACAAATATTTCACACTATTCGTTTTGTTCGTTTCAATGCGACGTCACTCACGCTTTTACCTTGATTTATTAATTTAGCGCCATTTTCGTGAAGTTTTGATAAGCAATGCGATGCTATTGGAAGTATAAAAGTTGTGAAACATTGAAATAAAATCGTTTGAACGTGACACCATTCGTTCCAATCTTAATGCTTTTACAAACTTAACTTAAATGGCGAAGTAATAAATTCTCACGTGCAAAAATGATTTCGTTTTGTTCTGCAAATAAATTTTCTACCTAAATATTACTCGTCACCATAGAAAGACAATTTATGTTCTTCTGACGATTTTACGCGTTATGCTCGTCGAATTTTTACAGGAGTATTGCCAATGGTATGTGCCAAGAGTTTTTTTTCTTGTTACAACGGTGTTCGTGGCATCGAACTTCTACTTTGTGTATAGCCACTACTAAACTGACCTCGATTCATGAAAACAATTTACGTGCATAGAATTTATGCGGCGATTAGTCAGAAACGACTACACAATTTTAATTCCCATGTTGATGCGTATCATTCGAAACGAAGAAAAAGGAAAATTCGTGCGGGCAAATAAAACGAATAACCATTTACGGTGTACAGAGAAACGGTGAATGCTTAATTTGTCTTTAGGAGTCGGGCCAACGTCAAGCAGGAAAAACCATATCGTATAAGGACACCCGCTTCGTATTAGGATCGTTCAGTTAAATCAAGATTTCATATTCTTTCCACTGCGTGGTTTGAATTCGATTTCGAATTCATACGTGTATAGTTGCAAGCAAGATAAAAATCAAACGCGACGAAATTATTTCAACCCCATTATGAGTGAGAAATGTAAATCATCCCTCAGCATATTTCTCCGAAACTCGTTACTTTCATTGAAAACAATGAATGATTATACGGAACATAACAAAATTGTAAAGAATTGTCATTCATTTCATATTTAGCTCACAGATTTTGTGCAACTTGTAAAAATCGAAAGTTAGAATAAATGATTAATCCTGTCGTTGCGAGTGCTCCATTCAAAGTACTTAAAAATTGTTGGGTGTTCGCAGATTTGTACGTAACCACTTGCCACCCTTGACCACTTATTCAGAGTCGAGCAGCTAAAATTAGTGGCGGAGTGTCGGAAATGGGAAACGGAGAGAGCTCGACGCGCTTTTCCCGAGATAAATCTGGCCGAGGTTTCATTCAATGGGGAGATCGCGTAAAGATTCGAATCGCAGAAAAATTACCGTGCAACGGCGGCATAATAGCATTATCAGTGTCCGGCGGAAGTCTCGGGGAATCGGTATTCTCGTCGACAATGCCCCAACGTCTATTCAAAGTGGAGAATAATTTAAACAAATTCGTGCCAGAGGGGTTGAGAAGAATTTGTACATAATGCGTATGTAATTAAATTTCATTTCAAATGTAACACGTGCAGGGTAATATCGTGAAATTTATTACTTCTCAAATATGCATTTATTGGAAGAATAAAGAAATTAGTTTCAATTCCTCCTTAACATTTTTTCATTCAGTAGTGTTTTCGAAACTTGTCCATTCTGTCACAGTCGACGGGAGTAATTGTTTTTCCTCTTTTCTAATTACTTTACTGCGGATGCATCTTAGGGATTCTTATGACGAGTTTATGATCGTCTCTAATGACGCTTTCTGGCTGGGCCGTCGGCAATACGTAACACGATGCGGATGTACGTGACGCGATTTCCCATGATATAAAACGGTGTGACGAGGCTGATAATTGCGGGCGTACGTATGCCGGTCACGGACAGGTGTTGTACGTCGCGGGCCGTACTGGAATTATGTTTTTTGAGACAGTTACTCCTTTTAGGTATCGGTACACCCATGCTTCGTGTCTGCTCTTTGAAAAGATTCAGCGTTTAAAAATTCAAGTAATGTACCCATATTAAAAAATTCAAACGCGAAGACCGTCTTGATCGACATTGGTTTTGAAATATATTTGAAAAATAAACCTTCCTAATTCCATACCGCAAAAATAAATTTAAAGACAAGTGTATTATACTACAGGCAGGTTGAATTGCGAAAAAGTTGTCCAGTTGCCGTCTTAAGATGTACATCTACATAATTGCCACTCGATTGTAACAATTCTCAGTTCACCACCGCGGGATGCTCAATTCTGGGAATCGATGGATCGCGAAAAAATCGACCCTCCTCGCGTCGTTGTCCTTTTCACGCGAGCACTTTTTTTCCTCGTGACAAAAGCGTCGCGATAGCGGGCATAAACTGTTATGAACGTGGGCGTCGCACTAAATATACCGATGTAAATATCCCGGACTGGTGAGCTCGAAGGGGGTTGACCGCGAAGAAAAGATGCTCCAAGCCGGTGGCGGGCTTTTTGTGCTTTTTGTCAACTCGTAAAGAGTGTGGCGTTAATTGCGACAAGAATTGACGGTCCCATTTGTTGGAGCATGAGGGAAAAAAAAGAAGAAAAGAACACCAGCCTACAGAAATGAGAGAATACTCTTTCTCAACCATTCTCTAAATGGAGTCTGCGCGGTTAATCGCTTTCTACTACATTGCGTTACATTTGCCACTGCGTAACAAAATTAACGGATTCTAATTCTTAAGCCGTGCAGCCGTTCAATTGGTTTGATCCGTGTTGAGGCTGTTTCAACGCTGGTGTTTTGTAGCTCTCTGGTTTTCTAACATTTCCGTTATTTCGTCTGAAATTTTGAAATGATATAACGATGGAAATTTAATTTAAAACAAAATTTCAATTTTCATTCGCGCGAATAAAAGGTGGAAATCATTTAGCACTGCACGATACAAATTTCTTGTAGGATATTGATTTATTTATATCTGAACTTGTGAATTGATCAATTGATTTAGAGCTATTTCAGTGTAAGCTTGTTGCAATAATGACGAAGCAAATAATTAGGTTACGACGTTGGAAGTGGCCAGTTTGTATGGGACAGCTTTGAAACTGAAGGAACATTGCGATTTATGGCCATGGGGTTGGAGGAAAATTGAAAACGGGGCTACCTGCGAATACAGCGTTGTTGTGACATGCGTCGCAGGATTTTACGACCGAACGGATTACCAGCCGAAAGTTTTGACGAAAATCGGTCATAAAGATCGCACAATACGCCCCAAATTGTGGTTGTATTTTTTCCAGCGTCGAGAACGTTCATTTCGCACTGGAGAAACGTCGTTTGCGATCGACGAAACCTTGCGTTCGTTGCATGTCGTTCTGTTTTCTTGCCGGAACATTAGCTATTTTTAACCGGCGTTTATGCTTCTTTTTCTCTTTCAAATGTAGAATAAAAGGAAAAAGAGAGGAGCACCGATCGACAAAATCCTCGGATCGAAACAATTTGTGTACAGAAAATGGTTCATTTTTGCATTCTCAGCGCTGACGGTTTTGTTTTCCTTAAATATGTGCATCTCTTCACCATTGCTGTAATTTGTTTGGCCGCCCTTGCAATTTTTGAAGAATAAACAAATAATAATGCAGCAACTCGAATTAAGTTGATTAATCCTAATGTTTATCAATTTTCAGTATCAGTAAGAAATACGAATTTTCGCAATACTTCGAACGCGATCATAGTGCTCTAATTTCACTGAAATAATTATCATCGGCTGGTATGTTAACAATCGTGACACAAAGGCAATTGTCGTTTAACATATTCACCTTCCGTTGCTCCGATACTAATTCTCCACACGCACTATCATAAATCAGATATTTATTGTCGAAGCCAGCAAAGTTATATCAGCAATTTACAATGGCAACTTTATTGTTCTCAATATCTTTGCTAGATATCTTTTTTTTTCTCTTCTCCCCCGAGCACTTTCAGTATCGGGAAGACAGGGCGATATATAAATGTTAAGTTGCCACACGTCACAAGTCCCTATATCATTCTATTTTTCCGTGTACCCGAAATCGTCGAGCCAGTGCGGTGCACTTAAAAAATACTAGTGCACGTAGAACGGGCGATGAAATTATTAAAGCCACGCCACGAAACTCTACGGGCTTTGTGCTTGCGTAGAAGCAAAATCACGATGCCAAGGTCTTTTACATTGGCTAATTACTGCTTGACAAACGCCATTAAAAATCCACGAAATAGCCAAACGCAGCTGATAGGATTGCAAAACATTAATCACTTGGGTGGCTCCGCGAATTTGATCATTCACCGTTCAAGCGTTCGAGTTCTCGAGTCGACCAACAAAACGATTAGAATATTAATAATCACGATAAAACAAGTCGCTGCGAGCCAGAGTGTCGCTTCGGGCTTGTCGAAGAGAGCGGAGGAAAAAAACGAAAAGGGGAAACTCGTCACGCGATGAATTTCTCGTGGCCGATTCTCTCCGGTTGGACTTGGAACAAGTTCATCGACACGGTCCGCGACACAGCCGCTCAAAAATAGCCGATGTATAAATTATGCGTTCCCGGGGAAATGAGAACAATGTTACGGCCGGCCGTAGTTAATGCAAATTGTGGCCGGGGTAGAATTAGATTCTACTTCGGGACGCTTAAATAGTTCGCGAAGCACCGACCGGGGATTATCATTATTCATCGCGGGCCCATCTTTGAATTGCAGAAAACGATTATGCGCGAAATTCCATCGATTCTTTTCACTCTATTTCGTTTTTCGTCCACCTCGCCGCCAGGGTGACGGCGCCGCGATTCCCGATTTAATCCTTTCGCGAGCCCCCGTTCCGCGAACTTTCAACGAAAATTCCTACGATTGAATTCGTTTCATAGAAAATTCAAGTGGACCCGAATACGTCATTCGTTACCGATCGTGCGACGACGGCGACGTGCATGTGTTGTTGTTATTGTTTGATAATACATCTTGCCGGGGCATGGATAATGCGGGCGACGGTGTTACGGTGAAGAATTCATTTGCGATACGTTATCATTATGGAGGAAGCAAGTTTCTTCTTGGGACTAATTCTTGGGCATAATTCAGTTTTGTGGTCGTCGTTGATGTATTAAAAATTTGTGCGTATTAAAAACCTAGCTTCAAGTTTTAAATACGAACACTGGCGCGACTAATATCTTCCTTCGCTCCAGTCGATCAATCGAACGGCACTGAATGAATTCGCCAAATTTCTCACAAACGTATCGTCGAACGCCAATTACTTCACACCTCCTTAACACTGTTACGTCCGGATTCGTTCACCTTTCCGTTTTCTACGTTCCACTTCATCTACCCCAGGTAAACGCGGTCCGCTCTGTACATACCATAGTCACGTATCAATATTCCAATCAATCACGTGCCCTCGATTAAGCGCAGCGCCAACGATCCCCAGGGGTGGTGAAACGAAGAAGAAGGAAAAAGAAGAAGAAAAAAAAACGAATTGGAAAAAGAGACCTCGAGGCAGCAAAAATTCGTCTCGCGCAGAATTCAAGTTCTCGCGATGCCGACGATAAAGACACACCGTGGTGCAGCGGTTCCCGGCAAGAAACCGGCCATTCTTGTGGAAAAAGGCCCGGCAGCCCGTTGCCAGATGACGAAATTCCATAGCACGTGCGGTTAAAACGAAGTCACAAAACAAACCCAGAAGTCGTCTGGAGGCGGCCAGACCTCGACGTTTATCGGGCCGCTACTCGACGACGGAAGGACGTCCGCGTTTCGAGTAAATATTTGAAGATCTCCAGTCGTAACGGCGGAGATCCTCTCCTCATAAAAACCGCGGGATCGACGTGTGCGTTCCCTGGCCTCCTACGAAATCCCCCGGCGCATCTGGGATCTCCTCCCTTCCCGCCGAATCGTACGAGATCTTTGCTCGTTTCAATGATTATATTAGCTTGTCGCAGACGGGCTGGTCGTTAGCTCGCGGGGAACGCACTTATCGAACTTTTTCACTTTTTCTGGTATATTTAGGTGAACGGTGTTCCCCCGCGCGGCGTATGGTATGATATATTAGTTTGTGTGCGAAGTCTAGCGTACACGGTTTCACGACGTGGTGTAACTAGTAATTTTTTTTTGGAGTGAATACAGTTTATCTGTTTCAGTCGGTTTCGGTCTGATTAAATGGAACGTTTGAACGATTAAATGTAGAATTTGTTGTACGAGAAGGTATGTCCGTAGAATAAGGGAATTTAGATTTTATAATTAATATAGTAGTGACAGTGTCTTCAACGCGCATTGATGTGTCAACGTGTTGAAAGTATGGTACACTAAACTCTGGCCTAGTTTGAATTCGTACAAAAAAGGGCTGGGTCTGACAATGTTAAATCAAGAATGATAGTTGTTCAAAAACTTCTATCCACCGTTGGCTTTATTCCACTGGCCGTAAGATAAATTTAATTCCAACCTCAGATAGAGGACATCTTTCTTCAGTCAGAATGTATCGAATATATATAGTTTTGAATATATATAGTTTTTAATAAATAAGATGGTGAAGTTCCGTTAACAATGGACGAGAATCGACACGTTTTTCCGTACGCCTCCTACTAACGGCGAATCACGAGAAAGTATATTAAGTAGAATTTCGTAGTCCATTTGTCCGTTCGTGTCGGTTGTAATAGCCGAGGAGACGACGGTGTTTGCCGTTTTATTCTTGCCACCGTCTATTCTTGGAGGAAATGAAGTTTCTCCGATGGAGCTTTGTTTAGCTTTGCATACCTGAAGTAGCGATAATATGGATTTTAAAAGTTAGCTATGAAGTGGCTAGAGTTATTCACGGATGCGCGTTTGTTTTTCCACGGTGTATACGCGCGATCCGCGTAAACGAGGCTGTGCCAGTGCCTTGACACGCCCGTTCACGATTTGCGTGATAAAAACGCCCGACGAATGTTTCATTTGCGAAAGACACCAAGAAAGCGAACTTGGCGAAGTTGCGATACTTCAGGGCAAATAACGATACGGCGTATACCTTATCGAACAAAATATTAAATAAACGTCGCGCAGAAGAAACGGGACAAGAAGGGAGATTCATTCCATCTAATAATAAATACTTGTTACGATTATTCCACGGTTACCATGGATGCTGCGGAAAATAATTTGAATTCATTTGAATACGTTTTAAGCCATTCTCCAGGGCACGACTGTATCGGTATTAAGACGCGATCATTCATTGAAAAGTTCCGCAAAGAAGAAGCAGGAAGCTACTCGACGGTACGTATTTATTCAGTCGCTCGGCGGCTCGATTCTAAGTTATGACCGATGCGGAAAATGAGGTCCCGATCCCGAGGGAACCGGGCCTGGTAACGTATCGCCGTCTTCCCAGAATCTCGCGTGGCATTATGTTATATGGGTATAAATAACCGAACAGGAGCAATAATACGTAATAATATATCAGTCGGGATTTTAGTGGTGCAGCTAGCTCCGTCGGCCCAGCGGTCGTAATTCATCGCGCAACCCGGCTCACCCTGTCCGTAACCGCTACACACGCGTCCCTACGTATACAAACGGCTGCACACGCGCACATGTTCAAGGAGATGTACGCGTGCTGGCAGAGATCGCGAGAGAGTTTGACAGTAGCCGGATTTTCGATCGCGTTGCCCTGCATCGAGGTCTCCTGTCCCTTTAACAGATATGATATTTTCGGCGGGCAATTGGATTTCGCTGGGATCGCGCCAAGGGAAAATGTTACCGGTGCAGAAGGAATGTTCTTGAACGCACCGCGAGAAGGTGGTGTTCACGGTTTCAAGAATCGATGGGAAATCAGCGGCAAGAAATCTCGCCTTTGGAATCGAATGGAACACATTCGGAGAGACACACGCGATGTTTAGACAAACGTTTTCGCGATGGGTATAATGAGGAATGGTCCTTCCGATTGGGGACGATTTTTATATATTCTACTGGGAAACTCGAAAGTTCTCTTCGAATGTATGCGACGATTGGGGCCCGATTGGATTTCACGTTGCTCGCTCGCGAAGAAATCGTATGAATGAGGAAGAGTGCAATGCACCTGTTAAAGCAAGATTAAAGTTGGCTTGAAAATAAAAGGTAAGTGGGCAGAAAAGCGTAAAGGTAATTGAAATAAGATTATGCGAAACAATTCTCGCATGGGTGAACCAGAAACGAACTTCCGTAATTTCCGACATGCCACTGCCGCGATACTAGTAAAAACGCTATAATTTCCTTGCACCCTTAGTACGGGGAAGCTTAACATGCGTCGTAAGAAGTTACGTAAAACTCGAATCCGACCGATCGAGAACAACCCCTTTGGAACGTCGACAGTGGCTGGGGGGAGGTAGGGATGGAGTTAACTTGGGCTCGGTTACACGAGAGGGTTGGGCCAGCTGAGATTTCATCATAATAATTTTCCAGCCCATTAAGTTATAGGGGGTGAACGCGATCCGCCTTTGCATAAGAAACTTAACAATCTTTCCCGATAGGGGTTGGCACGCACCCTCTTGAATTTTCACGAAGGAAAATGAAAATGAACGGCACGAATGTTTTTAAATAAATAGGAATATTCGGCTCGCTTGTGTTCTCATTGCACGGTACATTTTCTACCCCGATTGCAGCTTTCTTTCTTTCACCTGTCGCGCTTGTTATCGCTAATTTGAATACCTTCTTCGTAATTTCATGCTATTTTCAATTATTTATTCCCGGTATTCCCGACTGTTCAATCCGATTAAAGTATTATTTCCATTTACTCTTCGCGCCATATATTCCGGAGAATATAATATATTTCAAATAGGGTGCAATTTAGTTTCTAATACTTTTTACTTTTCCGTTAGTAAAGAACGCGTTGCGCTTGTCTTATTTTTTGTTCTGCTTAAAGCCGTGCCAATCACGACGGGCGCAATCAAACGTCGCGATACTCTGTCGAGAACAATCCGTTTGAACGTCGCTAGTCGGACTCGCCGAAAAGGCAAAACCAGTTGTTTTCCCAGCGAATAGCGTACAATTTTCTCGGGCACAGCTAGTTTCCTTGCCGTGGATACACTCCAATATTTACCAAGCGTAAGCGTGCCCGGACTAGCATTCCGAGCATTAATATTACATTATATCAATAAGGGTTTGAAAAATCAGGGGTGCCGTGGCAAACGGATGGCCGTCGTTTGAGGTCTCGCGTTACTCGGTAAACACTCCGGCGCCCCCGAACCTTTCAATCTTCCCTCTTTTGCCGTGTTTTTCACCTCGAGGCGAAGGGATATTAGGCAGTTCGCGGATGGAAACTAATATCGGCGTCGGCGCCGGGAACACGTAGGGCCGTCGAAGCGATACTCGAGCTTAATTGTGCCGTTTGCTTTGAAAAAAGGGTGCGCACTCCTTCCACGGGGCGCGAAAACAATTTTCTAAATACATACAGTTTTACGCTTTGGCCTCGCGGCCACCGATTGAAGTTTCAAAGTTGGAACGTTTGTGCCTACTGATAGGTGTTATTTCAATTTTCCAGGTTTCGTTTTTAATGATAGGTACGAGGGGGCATCGAATACCATTCAGCAGTTACTATTTCAGGTGTGTTATTGAATATTCATTTCAAGGGTTCGAACGTTACAATATTTACAATATTCGTTGCAGGTAAGCACTTGTGAAATACAACAAACCTATATATATTTCTACCGGCAACGGAAACGGCGCCGTGCTATCAAGCCAAAAACCGAACGAAAATAATTCGTGCGGGATCGGGCGAGAAATTACGCGGGCGAAAATTTCGCCCGGTCGCGCAGAATTCGCCGCCGGTCGAACTTAATACTTCGGCTATGTATCGGGACGTTGCAACGGGGGAGAAACAGAGTTTTAATAAATCGGTCACGACGCCGAGAACGCTCGTGAAGGGCGCCCGGGGCAAGAATTCGAGGGAACGGTCCTCGTATCTCGCGCTATTTTCGTTTTCAACACGCGAAATGAAAATAAAAGAACGAGCTTCGTGATCTACGCGCGCCGCGACGCCCTGATTTATCGGCCGCTCGCCCCGTCGCGTCGCATCGAACGCGTCACTATTGTGTGCACCTGTTCGAAATGCACTTTTATAAATAGAAACCGACGCCGAGTCTCTTTAAGCCTCATGGAGATCCTCCCTTTCGGCCAAGGGTGCGCCTACGACGTCTAGCAACGGGTCAATCGTGTCTCGCGTACACGATTCATGTTGGCCCGTGCTAACCGCACCGTTCATTGACGACTTGCTTCTATTAGCCTGCTAATTAATTACGCGTTCTGTAAGCAGAAATCACTTGCAGACGCGGATAGAGAAATTGTAATTACAAGTTGGACAGTTTTTACATATTATTTGTGCAGTTTATTTTCGTATACAGACTGGCAGTATCGGGCCATGAAATTGTTGAAATTGTTGAATGTACAGGCATCCTAAGAAGATCGATAGGGTTAAGGAAATATAGAATCTGCGAGATATTACGTGCGTAATATTGGCGATATTCTTCCAATTATTTATTCTATTGCAATATGCGCAATGCAGAATTGGTTTGGTTAAAGTCGTTACATTGCAGTCGTTAATCGAACAAGTTTAACAGTAAATACCAATATTGGATATTAAAGGACACTTTTAGACCTCGAAAGATACGTAAGGTATTTTTGGCTCACCCTGCGACAAGAAAAATATTTTTCAAGCTTAAATACTCGAACATTGATTACGATATGTCTGCTGCTTCGTTTCTCCCGTTTTAAATAACAAAAACTACCCAGCGATGTAGTTAATTAAGTTGTTTTTTTTAACGATGATTTTTACCTCGATGTTTCAATTAGTATGTAAAAAAAGGTGCCTTTCGCAACAATATTAATTGGAGAAGATTGGCGCATGTCGCATATGTTTGACTATTTTCTACTTTTTCAACTAAATTATACAGATAAACGTCGTGTTAATAAAATAGAAGAAGCCAGTATTCAAATTCTTACAATTTCCTTCTACTTTTTTTTCACAATTAAATGGTGGTTTTCTGATAATTCGTAACACGTTCACCAAAGAGTTCCCAATCTAGTTGAAACGTGTTTTCGTTACACGAAATTGAAGGACGCATTCTCACCTGTTGATTCTTCCGACTGATTTACCTTCGACCGAATGATTCGGCATTAAGGAAGAGAATTACTTGCCTCGCGACAAAGAATTAATCACTAACAGGGGAATTTTATGGGGCGTTAGAAAATTAGCAACGAATAAGGCAGATTTACGAGCAAGGATCACGGTCAGCTGATTTCCGGTGTGCAATAATTGCAGGCAGACAATCGCGGAAAACGAATTCCTCCTTTTTAAACGCACTTGCGCATTATTTCTACCAAATCTATCTCAGATGTTGAAAGTTACTTATACTCGTAAGTACAAAACGAATTAAATGGTGAACGAAAGTTTACAACAATTCAAACGGATCCCACACCTTTAATCCAACGGAGAACTACAGTAGAACCTCGATAACTCGAACCCCTATAAGACGAAAATTGTCTTAATTCCCTTCCGCTCCGCTGCAAAAACTCCTATAAGTTGAAATAAAACTTACTTTAACTCCAATTATTTTCCACGTGTCCAGATGAATCATTTTACCTCTGTAACTCGAATTTTGAATAGTCGAACCTCTATTACTCGAGCTTCTATCGCTGCTGCCTCTGCAACTGGAAGTTTATAACTTTGTGTCAGAAATCATTCGATTGTTTCCTTCATTTCAACCATTAGGATTGTCTCAAAACATAAAATGACCACGTGCATATCCATGGAAGCTAATCGTTTTTCGTCAGTTTTCATAGATAAACAATGTGTTAACACATTAACTCGTAGCAAAATTACTGACTTTTTGAATAATAAGAAGTCGGTGCATGTATGTCTGTATAGTGACCTAACTTTCGTCTTCTGATTACACGTTTATATATGTGTACAATAAAAATGTAATTCCCGCGAAAAACTTTAATTTGCCTTCCTTTCCGTCAAGCAAGTCGGAAAGTTAACCGTCATACGGAGCCTCTATAAGTCGAATTTTCGTGTGCTAAACCTCTCTTACTATATCTCGAAGTTTCTCTTCCTTCGAGATTCGAGTTATCGAGGTTCGACTGTATTTCAATCGAAGGCCTCTGCAGAAATGAAAACTCCAATCAATTTTTTGTTTCCAACGCGACGCGGCAAGCGTGATTCCTCGGCGCACGAAGTTCTTCACTTCATTCCTGCGAATAAAATAGAACCGTCCTCTTTCTGCCCCAATGTCGCTATATTTTTTTTCTCCTTTTCTTCTGGCGTCGCTCGCGCGTGCTCTCGTATACCCTCTCTCGCGTACGGCGTATGCTTCCCATGGGGAATGACTGAAGCATCGAGCCACCATAACGCGTTACCAGCACTCGGGTGTCCCATCGGAAGAATCCCGGATAGCGACGTGGACGTGAGAGCAAGCTTAGGCGTAGCCGCACACGCTGTTACAATCTTCGGGAAATGGGAAACTCGAATAACCGATGCTCCACGATTCCGGTGTTCGTGAGAATTTCTATAAGTGACCGTTCCTCGGGAATTCTTAAACGGTGCGCACCTTTTTCTTTTCACCATTCGTGTGGCCCACCCCCGTTCGCCAGGTATTTTAAATGCTTCCTGCGTTACCCTCTTCTGTTTCTTAACTATCCGCATTTCCATAGTCATGTATACATTATTACGTGTTATTTTTCTTCACCCCGTTCTCTATATTCCGTTGCTCAAACGGGAGCGCATTTTCCAAACTTCTCACGCTTCCTTCTACCGCCGTTTCGGTTTTCTCAATCTTCCTTTCCTTTGTCCTTCTGCGCCCTCTTTTACATAACTTCATAATTTCCTGTTACAACATTGCCCTTTTCTTCTTTTCACTTTTGATTTCGCTTCTTCTTGGCTCCTCTTTTATTTCCCTTGCGTTCAGTTCTCGGAAGAACGTTTTTCTTCTTCGTACTTTTTTTTGTCTGCTCCGTCTTCCTGTTGACTCTTCACAGTACACTTTCTTGGTGGTTAATTCTACAGTTCTCCATGAAAAATTAAGTTCGTCCTGCAATTAGAAAATTCTACGTCGCCTTTTATCCGGCTGTCGAAAGTCGTCGTTTAACAATAAGCAAATTAAGCCTATAGTCAGCGTGCTCGTTAACCTCGTTAAGGTAACACGATTCTCGGCAAACCACCCACGAATCTACTCCGTAGAAGGTCAGTTTCGTTCGTACAGCTATGATAAATCGATCTCGCCCCCGCCCAGCAAATAAAGGAAAGTACCGCGAACGAAGCGGGGAATAAGGGATACAAATATATAAATGCGGGCATGGGATAGTGAGAAAGGATACGATACGAAGGAATAGAATATACGAACTAGCAGAGGCGATTCGCGAACAACAATGGAAGAAGACACACAATCTCACAATCAATAAAAGATCGAGAAGTTTACGCAATCATCCCAGACATTCAACGATCTCGGCATTAAAAAAAATTACAAAATACAGACAGATAAGGCGAGATAAAAAGAAAGTCCGATTCGTCCTCCCGCGAGCTCCAAAATCTGTGACGATTCCCCGGGAAGCACGCGAAATCAACGAAACAAATATCGCGAAATCTAGTGCGGGCAGGCGCGAAGACAAGCAGGGAGAAATCCTCGCCATTTGATAAGCTGAGAGAGGAGAGAAATGGAAAGTCCAGAGAGATATGTAGTTCGAGGAGCGCCGCGAACCGCGTCGGACAGATGTTGCTCGCGTGCGTGCCGATGAAAATACGCGAGCGTGACGGTGGCGCACGCGTGTCCCGCGCCGAAGAAGAGCGAGCGAGCTTTTTGTTGCACGCGGCAATTAGCCACGGTTCGTCGTGCTTTGGCTTTAGCTTGCGACTGTCGCGTCGCGTCCCCCGTGATCGACGCCGCGTCTCATTTTCGTCCACCCGCTGGCGAACGCGACGCCCGGCGTCGAAGGGGCAAAAAGACGCGACTGTGCGCCTCGGGTTTAAAGGTCGGCCGTAAAACGTTCGAGTTGGCCGCGGAAGTTATTGTAACAGGCAGTGTTCCACAGACGAGGCGTTCAATCGGGGGCTGTTACCGAAAATGGCTACTGGTCGCTCCAGGTTTCGCGACCAATTCTTTTGTTCCATCGGTACTGATACAGACAGACGTAGGCGCCTTTGTTCCTCGATCCTTGGGCAGTTGTTTTTGTTACAGCAGCAAGTGGGAAATTAACTGAGGCGGCTTAATTGCTCTTGGCCGTGCTACGGGCTGCTTTTCAACGTTTCGATGATTAATATCTATGCTGATGCTTGGTTACAATTGGCTGTTGTTCCGTTTGCAAATTGTTGATTGCGCAATGAACTGTAATGTACCAACCCATTTAATCTTAAGCTATACAACAAATATTATTGCATCTTGCCAAACCTTCCCGTCCAATGTTTCCAACTCCTGACCTATGTCCCTAACTATTTTCCATTCCTACTTTCGACTCTCCTATCACCCCTACTCCTATATTTCAGATCCCTTATAAACCCTTGACCATTCCTTCCCAGTAGCATTATTATTTCAAAATCCGAGTTACAAGTCCATCATCGTCGTATAAGTATTTTATAAACCTATAATAAAAGCCAGTCTTCGAACAAGATTGTTCCGACTTATTTTCACGTGTAACCCATCCATTACAGAACGATAAGTTGTGTTATAATTCCTCTTTTCTGGTACGCTACTGTGTATATCGAGAGGTGGTGAAAATACGTAAGTGATTATAGGCGGGATTGCAATTAACAATGAATTGAAACTGAGCCACATATTTCGTATTGTTTTACTTCAGATAGATAATTGAGTAGACTGTTTCTGGTTCGTTAACTTGTATAATCCGGCAGTTATAAATTAAACATCGTAACATTAATTTCTAGGGAAATGATTTGCGCGGCGGATGGGCATATCTCTTCGTATATTAATTTCATGTTTCTCTATGAATATGATACGTATGTTAAATTATACAATTAGCCCGAAAGGAATTCGCGGATATAAAAATATATTGGATAAGAAGGAGTTGCTAAGAGTTACAAAGCGAGAATTTTTAACACGATAAAAATTTATCAGACTTCCTTGATGTTCAGCTAACGACTAACACGTGTCCGATTTACCTATACAGGACTGAAGTCCCACATTAAACCACCTTGTTATAAAACATTCCAACCTTAATATTATATACTTATTTATTATTTTATGTCAACACCGGTCATTATATAATACACTATAGAATACATTATAGGTACTCTGCTATGCCGAGAATGACACAATCGAATAAAATGAAACAACAAATTTATTATGCCTGCCATATCTGTCTGCCAATAACTACGTAAGATTGGAGAACTTCAAACAACGTTTCCTTCTCACTTTCATCCAAAGAATAATCCAGCCTGCCGGGAGAAACCTGGGGCACCCTGTCTCCACGCTTCGCAACGTGCTTAAAGAGTAGAAGACCGGAGAAGAAAGGAACGAAACGTACGTTACGTCTGAAAGATCGGTGCGTTGCGCAAAGTCGTCGATATCTGGCATCGATCGGCCGGTGCTGCGCCGGCCGAATTAAATTATAGATTATGTTGGCGATCGATCGCGAGGGACATGTAAATCACGGAGACCGGGTATCGCCGAAGGACCGGGGAACCGGGCAACTCAATTAAACGAGATGACGCGCCGGTAAATAATCGCGATGATTATAAATTGTGAAGGAACGAACGAGGTAACGAACGCGGCCGGTCGATCGGTCCCGATTTTTCTCATTACCCGATGGAAACGATTGAACCGCGCGACGTGAAATAGTGCGTTCTGTCCAGGACACGTTTTCGCGTCCCGGTAATGACTGACTTTCTTGTTAAACCCTGCAACCGATCCTTGCATCAGATTGAACGCTCTATGGCGACTCGTCCGTGCTGCGGAAAACGGAATCGTCAGTGTTGATTGTTTGCGCGGTTATGTGGGGTTTGAAAATGAACAGAAATGTAAAACACGTTTGCGCATGAATACGTGTACAGTGACTCGAGACCTTGTATGATCTCTCAATTTCCTAGCTGCGTGTGCAGGTACAATGTTGTACGCGTTGCAGACGTATACTAGACTCACTGTATCGTAATAAATATGATATATACATTGTCTATAGAGCGTGATTGAAAATGGCAGCCAATTTTGTTTAGTTATACGCAAGGATTTATTAATGATAAATGTATTTTCGAAATCAACATGACGCACAATCGCTGAACGTTCGCATTGTACAGTGGGAAATATATATTTGTCATATCACTGGCACGTGGGTCCGAATTTTATTTCTAGACGTTTGTGTATAACACGAAAATACATTTACCGCTTTCATATTAGTTATATTACGGTACGTATGCGAATGTTGGTTTCGAAACGATGCACGTAATAGAATCTACGAACTGCGCATACGTTTCGTACGCTGTCGTAAATATTGTTTCAGACGGTCCAACGCGATTAATAAGGAAATCGTAAAACTAATTTCTCCCAGTGTTTCTGGAAAATTTATTACGTCGGGTACACAAAGCGTTCGTGGACGGTTCGCGCCTGCCAATAAGAATATTATTTATAAAACTCGATCGTTCCTCGGTCTGCGTGAAATATCGCGCAAACACTTCGTACTATTCCATCCTAATTTCGATCGAGGCAAAATAAATACTTTCGGACGGCGGAAAATGAAATACGCCCTAACAGAATCGAGCCAGACCACGATTATCAAAACTTCGGTAACGAATACCTGCACATATCCTTTCCTGCAACGCTATAAATTCCTCTCCGTCAAAATCCACGCATCCAAATTACTCTCTCAACGCATGCAGAGCTATCTCGAAGTGTTGCTCACGTGTACGCCGTATCGCGCAAAGTCTCTGAACGTCAAGCAACAATGATTACCCGGATTACGAACCGGCCCAGCGGGCCTATAGGTACACGAGCACACCCGTACCCCGGAGCCAATCGTACCTTCCCCCAGGACGCGTATACCGTAAGATATGCTCGTACAACGGCAAACAAACTTCCGAAAAAACGCATATATCCGTCCTTCATAAATAAACATCTCCTCCCTCAATACGCGTGCAAAGCACACGCGTAGATCCCGACGAAAGGAATAAAGACAAAGCCCCATGGCCCGCCCCTCCCGGAATCATCCCGAGACCTAAATCACCATTTCCAACCCCCTGTCCTTTCATCCGTCCCAGCGATCCCCCTCTCGCCGCCGTTTCTACCACTGAGTCGTCGCCGTCCATGCGGTTCCTCCTTGGAGGAGAGGACCATGCGACAGGACGCAGAGAAAATTCGATACCCTCGCGGTACGACAAGGCAGAAACCCCGGGCGTATGCCCCGTGGATGACAATTTTGGCTGGCTCCAGAAGCTGGCCCTCCATTCAAGTTCCCGACGTGGCTCATTGTCCTCGCCGTTGTTTGCCAAGGTAATCCTGTACGCGGCGAGGACACCGGGGGAACCTGCACCGGTGTAACCGAGGACAGCGACACGAATTTTCCGCCACAGAAAGCTCGAATGGGGAAAAGCGATCGACGACACGCCGACGGGCCCCTCCCCTCCCCCCGTGCCCGCCCGGGGCAGAAACGTATTACATTTTAAAACGACAAAAAGAACGCTCCGTTAATAATGGGGATAATATGGGGTGCCCTCGAACGTGAAACGCTCCCGAATATCGGTGCATCCTGGCGAAAACCGGTGTGTAAACACAGAGTTACCGCGACATCCTGTCAATCTTGAGTCAGACGTCCCGTTCTCTCTCTTCCTCCCCCTCTCCCCCCTCGCCCTTGTATCCCCCGGTAGCCACCCTGTTCCGAAAACCGGGGCCGAGCGATCGACCGCGTTATCTGATCGCGCCCTTTCTCTCTCGGGGCCCCGTCGATACAAAGATATCCTCGGAGTCCCGGGCCCCGTTTGTTTAATTCGCCACTCGTTACAGAACAGATATTCGTGGCTTGTTATATATTATGTACTCTGCTTTCCTGGAGCCGGTTATAGTTGTGTATGACTGGATTTCGGGGGAGGGGGTGGCGGGGTGCGCGGTTGTTTCGAGGGGGTTATTGTTCTGTCCGTCCCGCTTTGTTCGTCGATCGAATCGGCGATGTCGCTCGGATGACCGGGGTAGAATGGAATATTTTACGCGCGTTGCAAATTGGACGGTGATTTCGGGCGTCTGTTTGCGAGCCCTGATCTGGGGTCCTTTCGATGCGACGCGACGTTAGGAACTTTTTACGCGCTGCGGTGTGTGTGAACGCGTTGGTTCGGTGTGCTATCGGCAATGGTCAGGAAAAGGTACTATATGTTGAACGTTGCCTACTTGTCGCGGAGTTTACGTTTAATTTGTCTTCCTTCAAATTGGAGCACTCGAAAGTAACACATTAACGTATCGTGAAACCATTTTATTAGGAGGTTGCATTGAAAGCCGCTGTTTACGTTCACGTGGATCTAATAACGCATATCGTGGATAGTGAGAGCTGGTTCTTATCTCACTTTGAAGTGTAAGCATTTCCTCCTAAGTTTCAGTCATCAAACGCCCGTCTTTGACTACGCAAGTTCATTTCTATAGCAGAGTTAAAATGGAACGCGACAAGTTATTTTTTCGATGTGTACTTTTACACTACTTCGATCTAAAGAAAAGTGCAGCTGAATCTCATCGAATGCTTGCGAAAACCTACGGTGAATCTGCTCCATCAGAAACAGTGTGCAGAGATTGGTTTCGGCGATTCCAAAGTGGTGATTGTGACGTTCACGACAAACAACGGCCAGGTCAATCGAAAAAATTCGAAGATGAACAACTGCAAGATTTATTGGAAGAAAACCCTACTCAAATTCTCAAAGAATTGGCTCAACAGCGTTTACATGAGAATTTGATACAAAAACGACCATCAATTGCATCAAATCGCCGAAAAGTGATCCTGCTCCACGACAATGCTCGACCTCATGTTGCCAAAACCGTAAAAGAAACACTGATGGAGTTCAAATGGGAGATTCTCCCTCACCCAGCCTACTCTCCAGACCTGGCCCCAAGTGATTATCATTTGTTTAGATCGATGCAACACGGTTTGGAAGACACACATTTCCGTAATTACGAAGAAGTTGAAAATTGGGTTGCTGAATGGATATGTTCGAAAAATAAACAGTTCTTTCGTCGCGGAATTCAACTTTTGCCAGAAAAGAGGGAAAAAGTAGTATCTTTTGAGGGAAAATACTTTGACCGATTCTTTTATACATTTTATTATTGAAATAAATGCTCACAAAACACGAAAAACCAGCGGCTTTCAATGCAACCTCCTAATACAAATTAGACACCTTTACGTAATTAGTAGCAAATTTGTTTTTTTTTAAACGATTGCACGAGGCGATTAACGGGCACTCGATTCTCCGTCACACGCTCTTTTATACGCACACCTGAAAATATATTTTGAAAATATTCGCCATAAGTCACATGTGTAATAGAAATGTTCCTGCCAATTTCAAGCTCATTTTCCGTCCCGTTACAAGCTTTTTATCGTGTCGACAGTGACTCCGCCCGACGGAACGTCCTTTATTGCGACGAAATAAAAGTATACCGCGTTGCATTGAATAAGGAAAGAAAGCAAATGAAAAACCGAAAGCATCGAATGTCTTATTTAGTTGCTTAGAGATAAAGAATCGATCGCCACCGCGCGATCTGCCTTGACACCGTGAAACTTTCGCTCCGAGACTCTGCGGCTATCTCCAGAAATGCGACAGCAATTCAGCTGGCCCGTGTTAAGCGACTCAAGTGCTGTTGTAAAGTCACGGCATTAAACTCGACGACGCCGCTCGCGGTCGCCAATCAAGATTTTACACCGCCGCCGGACAATTATGATATTTTACAGGTGATTTGGGGGGCATAAGCTTATCGTATATCGCGCTCGCCCCGCTGATAAGCGGAGCACGGCTCCCTGGAAATATCTGAATCCGTTTGACCTTGGATCCGAGCCAAATCACGCTCGAGAGATCTGCTCGGGGCGCAAGGACTGCTTCGAGCTGATCTCAGACATTCCTTCAGGCTCGGACTCTGCGCAATGTTCGTGTATACGGTATGGATTTAAACAGCTATACATATATTATACTATAATTGAGGAATGCGCACGTAATAACCTGAATTAGGATACTCGTATAGTATCTGTGCAAGATTATATCCAGTACCTATTCTGGTTATTACAGGTAGACAGCAGGTAGACCAATTTGAAAAGTACAGGTTTCGGGAAAATGCGTTTAAAGTGACATCAGTGACGTTTATCAGCTGTAGCACCGAACAGAGCTCGAATTTCGCTATAAAGCTTTGGGATTATATGTATTAATAAGAAACTATCGTTCTATAGAAGAAACAATTTTTCGATTTTTTTACGATTCTAATCGAGTGTCCCCCCTTAAGTCAATAATATTCAGGCTGTATCTACTTTTTTCTACTAGTTTGGGACGAATGCATCGTTAGATTGATTTGATACACTTTCGTCGACAGAAAGTACTTTCTTCTTTCTTCGAAGCTTTCCGAGTGCACCTCCACTTTCCTCCGTGCAACATTTATTTCAATGTAATGTATTCGCCCCTAAATATCTATATTAGTCTTACGATATATCTCTTTACCTCTGTATTACTCATTATTATCATACTCTAAGTCCAAGCTCACATCATACAAGTCCAAGCTCACTCATTATTATCATACTCTAAGTCCAAGCTCACATCATACAAGTCCAAGTTCACTCATTATTATCATACAAGTCCAAGCGCATTCATTATCATTTTTACAAGTCTAAGTGTTAATAAAATCTCTTAAAAACCGAAGTTGGAAGTTCAAATTTTCTCTGTGTCCATTACACAAGAAAATTTTAGTGTCAGAAGTAGGATTCTTTCTAAGGAACGGAGGAAGAATTCGTAAAGAATTTATTACTTCCTGCGGTGACTTCCAAGTCTTTAAATTTGAAAAGGATCCATCGGTGAATACGCTATTCTCTGGACCGTAGTCAAGCCTAATAGCAACATCACCTACCGAGTAAGTGCAGAATTCACAGTCACTAAGTGAATTTTATTGCCTACCTCGAGAACTACCAGAACTACCAAGGAATTCGGAAGAGACAATCGATCATCACTGGACAACCAAAAACATCTTCGTCAGAAGATCCAAGCGCATTCATTATCATTCTTACAAGTCTAAGTGTTAAAAAAATCTCTTAAAAACCGAAGTTGGAAGTTCAAATTTTCTCTGTGTCCATTACACCAATCGTCTTTGAAGCCCAAATGGAGAGATGTTGTACTAAACAAAAGAATGACTGATTCGCCGGCCACCAACAGAACAATCCGAGCTGATCAGGCATGTAACAATCGTGACGATAATCCAAACGACACTCTTTCTCCATCTCATGCTCGACCGCCATCCCTTAACTTTTCGCGGGCAAAAAAAAGGAGAAACAAACGCAGCCGTACCCAGACGCGTCAAGGAAACCCAACCCTGCCCCGACAAATGATCAGAATCGTAACTGCAGAACTGGAAGAGAATCGCGCAGCGGTGCGGCTTCCTCCGTGACGGTAGGTGCGCCAGGGGATTGGGTTTTCGGCCACCCTTCCAACCCCTTCGCGCGAAAGGGTTTCATCCCTCGGAACGTTCACGCGCTCGTTAGCATATCGTACGAGTGGCGGGGCCCGAGGGTTGAATCCTCGGCCAATAACAATCCATTCCGGCCTGTCGACCTGCTCCTCTCACCCTCCGCAACCCCCTGCCCAGCATCCTGTATTACAATTCGCATTCGAGCTTCCTCCGCTTGGTCCGTTTATTTGTCTGTCCAATGGTCGGACAGCTCAAAGCGTTCCGCCGCATGGGTCGCCATTTTTTCCTTCCCTCTCCTCGCCTACTTGCGCTGACCCGTTACTCTTCTCCGATTACGGAAATCTCGTGGCCCGTGGGACCGTCGCGACGGACGTGGCGGGGCCTTGCACCAACGATCACGAGCGCGGACTTCTTTTCTTCTTCGGGGTGGACGCGCGGTGGCCGGGGAGGTTTGTTGATCCCGGAGGATCTTCCTTTTCGATTGGTACAGATGCATGACAGGCGCAGAGGGAAACCTGCGGTTAGAACGTTGGCGATAAAAGGAAAGAGAATTTGCATCATTTTACCGTAATCAGTGTTCCTACTTGCGCGTGTGGGGCCCAATTCGTACGTATTTGAATGTGTTTGTTGCAATATTTAATAACGCATGAGATACGGCGTTCCTTTCTACTATCTTCTTGGTGTATGAATAGCTTTTGTCTCTCGACGTACACATTTTGATCGTGGGACATTATTCTGGCGGTCGATGACGTTGCTCATTATTTCAGAAAGTTGATGCAACCTGTGTGCATAGGCTCTGTTTATTCGCCCGAGCGAGTATCCGAAGAAATGGCAGCTTCTTTTCGTTATCGATCGATTCATACTCGTGTAATGCCCATTTTACTCGCAAGGAAGGTTAGGCAACCCGAAGATTCAGAAACGTATGAAACTTTGCATGCAAGTAAAGTATGTCAGCCGTAATGCAACCTTATTTTCTGTTCGTGCCATAATTCGGTTTTAAGGGATGAAATCAGCCCTTATAAACGAAACTGGCATCGCTTTATTGCGTCTACGATTTTTGAGAAATCCGGGGAAAAGAAATTAAACAAATGAAGGCTTTTTCCAAAAATTCGTTTACACAGTTTTGTAGATGCAATAAAGCGCCGCAAGTTTTGTTTATACTTCTTTTTAATATCTCTCAGCCTTCTCGAGATATTTCACGGAAAAGAACATTCTGAATTTTTTCCATGATTGATTTCATCCCTTAAAACCGAATTATGGCACGAACAGAAAATAGGCTTGCATTACGGTCGACACACTTTACTTGTATGCAAAGTTTCATACGTTTCTGAATCGTCGGGTTGGTCAACCTTCCCTGTCAGGCGACGATACAATTGCAGTGGCAATATTGAAATTATTCCACGAACGTTTGGAATAATTGTAACGCGATGTGAGTTAGTGGTAATAAGGAGGATAACATTCTGGTTTTGGCAACGACCACGAACGAAGGCAATGGCTGGATTGTCCACGATGGTGGTTGAGAGACGCGGACAATCCCCATAGCCATCGTTGAGCGGATCTGCATTGATACTCGACCTGTATAGCGGCCGTTGTTCAATTCTGTGTCTTCGGAACGAGTGTATAAATACGAGGTGATCTGGGTCGAATGAATAACGCGAGGACAATGCAGGACAGATGTCGACGCATTTCTTCAACCAACATCGGGGAAACGATGCTACCGTTTCGATTCGGCGATGCGTCGATAACTCTATTGCATTTCGATCGAACAAATTTCTACAGAGATCGCATCACCGCGGCGCAAGGATAATCTTCTGACAATTTACGTTTCGCGTCCGTCGGGCAATTTGTTATTTATCGAATGTATTCTTTAATCACTAATTGCCGTATGATAATCGAGACTCCACTTGGAAGTATTTAGCAGAAGCGATATAGATTATGTTGTACTGCATTTCGTTAATTATGGGGGGAAAAAGTGTGGAACGTTGAACGAATCGTTATTGGTCAATTTATTAGCCCGACTGGTCTATGTAATAAGAAATTAATAGAGGCAATTATACTATCTAGAGATACTAAATGAACGCTTATCTTTCCTTTTTATCTTTGCCTGAAACGAGGCGCGGTAACTGTACGATAATCCCTGTTACACCGCAAGCTATCATCTAAATTCATTTATTAGCTTTACTTAATTGTACTTTCGGTTACTTGTTCCATCTAACATACCAGCAAGCTGCTGCGACGTAAATCGTATTAGGTGAGTGCAAATGTTTCGTGTTCGATGTTTCTTCGTTCAACGAAAGCACGGCAATGCGATGAAACGAAGGCATTAATTAACAACGAAAAGATTAATTCTTCGGACTTTCCCTGCAGTGTAATCAAAACATTGCTTAAAATTTGCATTTCCAGAAGCCCTACAGCGAAATCGAGCACTTCTTGCAGCGGAGATCAAATTCGTTACGAAAAGCAACCAAACTTTACATAAAAACTAAATAAACCCACAAAATCTCGTCGCGTTTCAATGAACGATTCGCAGAAAGGAATTCGCAGAAAGAATCGGCGCGTTCGCAAGTTCTCCCACCAAAACACCTGGTACCGGGGCTGCGTCCAGGGGTTCAGGGACGATTCCGGATCACGGGGCCAGGGGTGGGGGCAACGGGGAGGAGAAAAAACCGGAGATGCTAATCTCCTATCGCGTCGAAGGGTGGAAACTGTGTGCTAATGCGATCCCGTTTAGCCAAGTCAGCTGGAAAACGGTGCAAGGAGCGTCCCGGTCCACGAGTGCAAGCGAAACACGGTCCAGGGGATGCCCCCCGTTACTAGGCCTCCGGCCGTTTTCGATGTTGCGGCTCGAGGATCGTCATTATTTCGCGATATCCGTTCGCCTGGAAACATTTGGACATATTGTGCTGCTCGCGATTCCATTTCGTCTAGCTCTCTTTCTTCTCCCTCTCTCTCTTTCTCTCTCTGTCTCTCTGTCTGCCCGTTCGTGAAGGATAATTCCCACAGACGGTGTGATTATCGCGAAGTCCATTATTTGGGGGACACGTTTTTTTATTCGGGGATTTCGGCTGGTAAGAGGCTTTCTGCATCTCCCTTGCCGTCGCAAAATTATGATTTTCTTGGGGAACGAGTGACAACTGAAGCGATTATTCTAATAATTTTTTCGGTTTTTTGCATTTGCCATGTCGTGTAAGAGTGGTCGCGACGAGATAGTTTGGATTTGTTGTTGATGCCAGCAAGTAATGAGGGAGGGAGAAAGAGGTTTCCTTTGTTGCTCGGCAACAAAAGAGTATTTCGATGCTTTGATGGCATTACAGCGTGTTGGACATGATTTAGAGATTATCGATATTCAGCTGCCACTGACATGTTTCGTGCGATTTGTTTAACACAGTTTGCATTAGGGATCAATGATCAATATGCAGTAGTACTTTTATTATTCGGTTGAATAAACAGGTGAGCCACGAGATAATCATCTGGAGGAGAAAGTTTATATTTAACAATAGAAAATTTTGCTAACAATATGTGCATCGGGGTTTCGGAAACTTAATCAATTGAATCAAAATAAATATCAATAGGGACTCCAAAAATGTTCACAATGTCTCCGACACGTTTTTCCCCTTTCCCTTTAAATTGTCCAAAATACTCGACCTCGGGGCATAAATAACTCTAAACTTTAATGACTCATTAGGTACTTGCGATACGCGAAAGTAGCCAGAATAAACTTGCGTGAAATAACAGAGTAAGTTATAGACACTGATAAGGCGTGCCGATACGGACGGTACATTTAGATAATTGTTATTAGACTGTACTGTTGTCAACTTGCTTTACGCTCAACATAATATATATTCGAATGCGGCAATTTCTCCAAATTTAACACGTTTCGTGTCAAGCCGATTTTCGGTAACTTTCGTTGACTCAAATTGTGCCGCAATTATGACGATAATTTGATCAAATCAAAATGTGTACCCCTTCTGTACTGTATGCCAAACGTCATACCTTTATCTTGATCATAATGATTTTTGCAATTTAGTGAATATTACACCGCATATCTGTCATAAACAAAAATGTTGGTCTTGACTGCGTGGGGCGCATTCGACCCACGTGGCACGGTCCGTGTTAAAGCTGCTCCAAAATCGATGGACACTCCAGACGTGCCAAACCTCCAAAACAATTAGGATACACTTGCATGTATACACGGAGCAAAACACGTGTAATCAGCTCAGATTATTCTGCTGCTACTGAGCCGATCGAAGATTTTTATACTTAGTTTAACCACTTTTAATTAGAACTTCAAGACGATTATAATACATCTTTCATATAAAAAAGAATTGAAGGCGTAGATAAACCATTCTTCCGATCAACCCACCGGCAGCAGAATAATTTAAGCTGATCACGTTTCGGTGATCACAGGTTCACCCTGTGAAACTCATTCGGGTAAACAATTTTCCGATGAAATTTCAGAATACTAGCAATCACGAAATTATCAACGAAAAATTGCAAACAATTCCAAGCAACGTCCGTATCAAAACCAATTCCAAACAATTTCATTTTCAACCCCCATTCCCTCCGTCTACTTCTCTACGCCGAATAAAACAGTGGAGCACTTTTCTTCCCTCGTCGTCGTTTCATTATCCAATAAACGGGATCACAATATCCACCCAGAAAGAGACACATTCTCGAAAGGTTGGAAGGCGGGCCACCCGGTGCAAAAGGATGCGAGGGAGTGTGAAAGCCGACGTAACGTGCAAACGGAAAGGAGCGGAGCCCTGGGGGCCCGCTCGAATTTCGCCCCGCCGCTGGTTATTAGGCAAATACGACCTCGTCGATGATGATAACCCTTTTGCTCGGGGCTGAATAATATAGCACCCTTAAACGGATCGCGTTTGATGTGCCGCTGCTTCGTCGCACGCTCCAGCCAATTTTGACGCGCAACCCCCCGCGTGTCATAATCCCACCCTCCACGATCTTCCGTTCTTCCGGCTCGCGATTCCACCGCGGATATTGTGGAAGTGTTTACCGTAATCGTTTAATGAATTCGAGCCAGCGATTAATACAACGTGTGGCGTCCGCGGGGTATTTAAAAGATTCTGGCGTGAAAGTTTGCGAACGTTTCGTCAGTTCGAAATTGATATTGCAGAGGTGCGATCGCAATTTGTCTATCCTGGATGCGTTGTTCAATTTACGACTTGCAATTATTAATCGGCCGTGAAAAGGTGCAGTTTCAAATGACTGGCGGGCGGAACATTTTTGGCTGACAGTGTGGAATGAAAGTTTTTCACAGAAGATTGAGTTCTGTGGACAATCGAACTTCAGTACTCGTTAGGTAACGCGTGCACTTGTTTAGTTATTTATAGGCTGTTTGGTTCAGCCGAATTAGCTGTTCGTCGTTGTCTCTGCTCGCGTTTGTAGGGAATGCGAAGGTTTGACGGAGGGGTTAAAGTGCATGCAGTAGGAAGTTTTAATAATGAGCTTATTTTATAAATTTAGTAACTGCAGAAGGTCTAACCCTTGTATGGTGAAACACGGTTCTGTCGTAAATTGCAAAGCTTGAGTGAAAAAAATAAGCGAAACTAAACAGCAAATAATCATTTATAAGGTGCGAAAGGTAGTAGCTATTATTTATTTATAATATTAGTTCAACTTCAAAAGGAATATCATTCCAATCAATTTTCTATAAAATTAGTATTCAGAATACACGAGCAGGAAAATAATGACAAAACTGTAATTTCACTCAAACGAAACGTGCGAGACACGCACGGCACGGTTACGTCACCCGTGCAATTACGTGATATCATTATCGCTCGTTATTCAATTTAAAAAGTAATTTACGCGCCAGCTTTTTGCGCTTCAATCAGTCATCGACTTGGCTTAGTTTTGTCCTATACCATGCGCGCTGTATAAGTGGTGAAACACTGTGTAGCATCGTTTCAAAAGCAATTTCACTTTAATAATAATAATATATATTTCATTAATCAACGGGCTAGAGAACCCTTTAGTATACAGGGGATTGTGTCACACAGAGAATAGTAGTATAAAGTATAAACAGTATACAGTAAAAACAGAATTACAGAAAAGAATAACAATTGAAATAAAATAAGATAGTAATAAAGTAAAATAATAATAAAGAAAGAACAGAATTACAGAAAGAATAACAATTGAAATAAAATAAAATAAAGTAGACTGTAATAAAATAAAATGGGATGAGTAAGAAGGTAGTTCTTAATTCTAAAAACGGAAAAATTAGTAACTATTTACAATTTACCGCGATTAAAACGGCTTGCCTAAACGCTATAAAGGAAGTCCCGAAAAAATTGAGACAATTGCAAAATTTGTTCGCGTTGGTGCATAAACGATTGAAGGAATTAAATTTCCCATAGAGAGTCCGGTGAGTGTTCGTGTAGAATAAAGTATGAGTCATTAGTTGAAAGGTGTCCCATTACTATGGGACATTACTTTGTCCCATTACTATTGCAACCCGACAGCAGTACGCTCGTAAGGGGAAAAGAAAAGATTTTAATAACAATATGAACGTGAAAATTCCGCAGAAACGTAACATACGTCGAGTGACATCTTCTGTCAAAATGTTTCAACGACTTTCGTCAAAATCGTCAAAATATTTACCAAAAATCTCTAATAATTATTTTCAATAAACAATACATTTCGGTTACAACCTTTCCCCGTTCAAAGCGATCATTTCATCAACTCCAATTAAATTTCCCCCCTTTCCACAAATCTAAAACCTGATCCCCATCGAAGACTATCAACTGGGCACTGAAATGAACCTGATCTGAGTCATCCTCTCGCCGGCGGCGATCAGCGATGGTTATTTACAGCAATCGCGACTGCACCGATATTATGACGTCCTCTCTGATCATTGGACACAGGCCTGAAACATGTTGTCCCGGTGCTGTTCGCGCGTTGAAAACGGTCGCCTGGCGCCGCGCCAATTGGGCTGCTGCCCTTCACCTACGCCAGTGAACGATCCTCGAAATTGGTTTCCCTGTCTGTCTGTGAAAAGCTTCGCGCGCGAGATTGAGCCGGGGAACCGGCCGTCTAATGTTCCCAGAAATTAAAACCGCCGCGTCGCC
The DNA here is from genome assembly GCA_963583965.1 of Nomada ferruginata. NCBI lineage: Eukaryota > Metazoa > Arthropoda > Insecta > Hymenoptera > Apidae > Nomada > Nomada ferruginata. The sequence continues at coordinate 8,017,454 of OY757218.1, forward strand.
GGACGTTTTTATGGAGAATTTTTTTGCGGCGACTCCGCCGGTCGATTCTATCTCGGGAAATATGTACTCACTTCGCTGGGGTGCTTGTTCATCGTATCGCGAGCGAAGTCGGCAACGATACACATTACGGAGCCTAGCCAAGTTATTGCTACTTCCTTGTTTATTCCTGCCAGAATTGTACACCGTTATTATGCGCGATCTTATCCGCGACTTGATTGAAACACAACGGGGTGCAATTGCAACAACCGTGCAATTCCTTGGGACGCGGTGTGCGGCAAGTACGATGAAAGTTGATTAGAATATTTAGAAACGTGTAGGGACAATAATCTATGAAAAGTCTGGGTCCGGTTTGAAGTGCACCCGGGGGAAATAATTAACCGCAATCCGCACCGCAGAAATCGCGACAATCGCGTAATACCACGTCAAAAGTCGATTTCCGCACGAAATCAACAACAGATGCCTAGAAAGACCATCCTAAACTGGTTCACCAAACACTGGAACCACTACAACGGATAACAATCGAGCGGTTCGAACAAAGTCACCAACAGGTTTACCAGATCTCCAGGCTGCGAGCAACCGAGAAAGGGGTGGCTGGTTCGGCGGGGGAGTTGCCAGGCCGCAATTCCTCCGGCTGAGGCCCTGAATGAAACTTATGAGGATGGATCTGGCCGGTCGTCGCGAGGGAGGGCAGCGTTCAGTAAGAAAGAATGGAGGATGAAGAGGCGAGAGTCTGCGCTCCCATCGTCCCAGGCGTATCCACTTACAGGCGACACTATGGCCGTGCCGCGGTTGGATAGATTTAGGCCAGATAATTGTGCTAAGTACGTGTACACGGAATTGCTCGAGAAGATGATTGATGGCTGTTCAAGGTACATCGGAGGATGACTAAAACGAGAAACGCTCGTGGCGGGTTTTATTTTTTAATAGAAATAGACGACAGGCACGTTTGCCAGTCAATGGAAGATTCACGGGACGAGAGTTTCGGACTTGTTTTGTATTAGGTTGTCCCAAAAAGTTTCTTCCGCTGTTTGACTGCTCGGTTTCAATGGGCAACGTTTAGTCAAACGCACTGACCGATCCATTATTCGTTGATGTTAGGGCAGTCAGTTGCTCTCTGGCTTTCCAATAGTGTAATGTCGTTTGAATCGATAGTCTCAGTGCTGCACAGTGGTTCGAAACTGAAGAATACTAGGCATACCTAAAAAAAAATTTGTTGCTTCTGCATTCTTATGTTAATTTTTTAATTCTTCTACTATCATACTACATATATGTAGTAAAATTTTATGAATTTATTCCATATTTTTCTCATAATCAGCCAAACATTGTCTTAATCTCACGAAAGTGTTCTCAAATATTTTGTAATTTTATGTTTCCAGAAAGTAGTTAGCGGTTCAATTTTTGTTGGAATGGTTTTAGTTACCTTTCTTCTTGTATGAAAATTACAAACATTTACATGATCACTATTTTGTTACCAAATTACCATTTTTTATATTGATTTTACATTTTTGTAAATAACAAAAATTGTTTGTATTTGTTTGTAAATTCACTCATATCTCATCATTCTTGATAGATTCAGGTTTGCAAAATTTAATTATTTGCATCCGTCTGCATCCGGCCGCATCCGTACCTTTGAGAAATTGACGCTTTTCTTGCAACAAAAATAGGTGCAAGATAGGTAAAATGACTCAAAAGTGTTCTACAATGTTTTATATTTTTATGTTTCCAGTAAGTATTTGAAGATTCGGAAGGTATGTAAACTGACAGAGAGGCATAATATAAAGCCTTGCATTTTTGTTTATTTATTTACTTATTTATTTTTTTAATAAATTTTTTTCTTTCAAGTTTAAATGAGTATCGTGTATTAATATTACCTATAACCTTGAATTTCAATCAAAAAATAAGGAAATACGTGAAATTTGAAGGTATGCCCAGGATTTTTCAGTTTCGCACCACTGTGTGCCGTTCTGCGTGTATCGAAAGATGGAAAAGCAGGGAAGGCGTTTGGATCTGATTTTGAATATTCTAGCCTCCCCCCTTTACTCTTCAAATGTTGCCTTTCTGATTATTACTTGTCTATATCTATAAAAAGTTCTGTTCGTTGTAAAAAATTGAACTCTGTAAATGACATAAATATCACGTTGACCGATATTTTGCAGCAACATGAAAAAAACGTTAAAACATGATATGTATCATGATGCATTCGGACGGATCGAGGAGAATGATGAAAAGGAACGTATCGTGGATCATTTAAAAATATTGTACTCTTCGTGAAACTGTTTGCAGTTAATATCTAGTAAGAAGGATTTTATCTAATAAATCCTGTTGGGCAACGACTTCATTGTAGCAAGAAGAAAGAAAATATGATCATTTAAATCTATTAAGAATGATTGGCATGGCGGCAGAGGTTGCAATTCTGTCGCGTAAATTAATGATAGGTAACGGCGACGGTAGTGGCAGTAGTTAAAGGTGAAACACTTCATGCACGTGCGCAGAACAGCACGTGAAAGATGATTAATGGTATACCTAATGACGATTTCACAGTTGGAAATGATGGTTTCGCTTCCCCTGTTCTATGATTACTCTATGCCCGGACATTTTCCACCGTGGTTTCCCGGTGTTCCACGGGCTTACTGGTGTATTTTGCATGATTATTTTGCAAGAGTTAGTAGTACGTAATTGTTCTGCAATAGTCGTTCTATGCTTCTCTTGTAACGGCTGTTCTATAATTATTCCGCGGCAGTTGTGCGTGTTCCTCCTACTGCTGCAGTTGCTGGGCAATAAATACTGTATAATTGTTCTGCAATCGAACATTGTTCTCCAAATGCTCGTAAGTCTCTCCGTTGAAAAGGAACTCCGGTAACGTTGTATGAATTTCATTGTACACTTAACATTTAATCAATTCTTTTTTAGAAGTTGTGTTTAAATACGATTTGCATTGTAAAGTAGGCGAGTTAAAGCTGCGAGGCGGATCCAAACGGAGTTTCATTAACGCATAATAAAATTCTTACAATAAATTCAGGTATCCTGTATCGGATAGCGAGAAATCTTGCTTATTTCTGCAAGTTTATAAAACGTTCGGTGAAACGTTGTAACGGAGATAAAAGTCAGTTACGATTACTTGTGCACGCGCGTTGCAAGCGGGCAGGAATCAAATTTTCCCAGCAAGTTTACGTGGATAAATAATCGGCAGTCGAAAAAATATCAATTAGCCTAGTTTCGCGCGCACCCCTATTCAATGCGCCGTTAGTTTTGTACTTTTACGCAGCACCCGCGATGTTTATCTGGAGCGAGTTCATTTGGCAACAATATTTCGCGGGAAAAGTACGATCAATGGGCCGGCAACGCCGGAATAAAAGAGAACCAGAGCGTCGGTATCGGCGAAAAATCGAGCATCTGAAAGCTATTTAAAGGGTCCTTCGGCCGTGCGCGTTTCAGCTCGCTTTCAAACCGTGAAAAGCTTCACTTGTACCGAGCTTTTCATATCTCGTTCAACTTCGTATCGCCTAGTGATCATTGTATTTGATTGTCTATCGGGGTACCGATATCGATATTTGCTGTCGAAAAAAGAACGCAACATTATTTGCATACGCGGTTGAAAAAAAGGACTATTACACTTAGAGAAGAAAATCATCTATTTCGATATTTCTGTATCGGATCTGAAATGTCTGTAGAATTGTTGTTTTTTTTGTTGGCCTCAAATAGACGATACATTAAAATAGAGCGCTAATACTCGCATATTATAATGCATAGGGTAAATAAATCTTTTATTTTCATTACTGATGGATCCGCGCTTATCGGTTTTTCTTATATCAGTTGCTTGCTTTTTGATTCATTGTCAACAACTAGCAGTACGTCGCAGATCGACGATAAACATTCTTGCCTTCGTAATAGTTCGGCGATAAATAAGAATAGATCGTTCTATTTGAACTGTATAGTTGATTAAGAAAGATCGTTTGTATTGTGCGACGAATTATTGACACTTTGTATAAATATTGAAAAACACTTATACACACGAGTAATGCATATGATGAAAGATTAAACAAGTTCCTCGTGCTCTTTCTTTAGAAAGTATATAACTGTTTCTGCACGAGTATATACGTATACTTTGCCTGGACTTTGTATCATTCTTCATCTATATTTCGATGTATAATATATTACACTTCGCTGTGTGTCGTAGGTTAATTCGTAAATTCCTATTCCCTTTTAAATTTGAATTCCATTATCCCTATTACACGCTGCAATTCATCAAGACTAATTTAAATAAGATATTGTTTGCATCTTTGAAGAAAAACATTCGCCCTAGAGACATAGGAGTGGCCAGTAATGAATTTTCTAAGGGGCGTAATTTCCTTTGCGTTGTCTAGAAAATTCCTGTTCCCCAGTTCCTTCGACGGGAGGCGTTAATTAGAAAGTCGTTTAAAAATACAAAAGACCCCGTTAAAATTCAGCAGGGGATATCGTCGCTGCCGGTCGGCAAGGTTAATCAATTTCGCGACTCGATAATTATAAAATAAAATCGCGGATCGTGTCGCAAATACGATTACGGCATCGTTTGCAACGGATTCCGGTGTATATCATTGTGCCGACACACGCGCAAAATTATTCACGAGTTTAAGGTCAGCCCTATTTGAATCTACGATATCTCATAAATAATACACGCGGCTGAATTATAACTTTCGGCGATCTATCGGGGCGAAACCTTGGAACAACTTCTGACGCCTTAGGATCGATGAACCGTTCGGCTTGGAAAGAAATTTTAGTCACATTGAATGCCACAATGGAACGGTTGCGTAGAATCCGAAGCTCTATACTTCAAAGAAAGGAAAGTACTTTCAGATCGAAATTGAACGACGACGTGAAGCTTTCTTTATCAATATACCTAAGCAATATTGCATTAGAAATTGCCAGCTTCATTCACTTTCAATTTCCATTGAAGCATATTTAGCAGCAGTGTGCTCACGATTACAAGGGAAGACAATTGGACGAAATATCACAAATGAGACTACTGCAACGACCACCATATAACAGAATATCAACGTCAACCATTGCATGAATACTAGAAGTATGTATAATATTTGCCGGGGGTGAAGTAACACAATTATATTAGGGGGGAGGGTACGAGCATTAGACCTCAAGGTTTCGATTCAAACACAGCGCCGACAACTTTGACAACGGTTGCGAATTAATTATTGCAAATACTACAACGTCCTTAATGAGCATTGGCGAGCTGATGGTAATATAAGGACGCTGTCTCTGTCCATTAAAAACCGAATAATAAAATGAATGTTAATCACTCCATCCAACACCAAGAAGGAAGACGAAGCTCCGCATCGGGGTGCGAATGAAATCGCGACCGTTTAATACAATAATTGACACAGCACGAACCGAAGCGAATAATGCGTTGAAAAATGATTTCTTTCGCGCATCGTCGAACTCGTCGCTTATAAATACTGTCCACTCGAGCAAAAAAAAAAAAAGAACCGAACCGCCCTCCTGAAATTCCGTTCGTCGGCGAAAGGCAGCACCTTCGCGGCGGCGAGCCTCCAGTAATTACCCCCCCTAATATTATTTATATCTGCCCGTGGTTATATCACTAGTCGACGGAGAGGGCCAGCAAGGAGTCTGCCAGCTCTTTGGCGGTTTCGCGCAAAACCGTTCCGAGGCATTCCTTCGCGGAAGAGGCGAAGGTCGCCAATTATCGGAGGCGGCTTAATGCGAGCCACTGCAACGCGTCATATGCAGGTAGCCTTTTTGCTCGCGAGACGATTCCACGCGCGGAGTCAAAGTGCACCGGCTGCCTTCTAAATCCTTCGTGTGGCTTTTCAACCCCCCTTCTTCGCTTTCGTTCGTCCGAGCGCCATTGATTTTGATGGGGATGCTACGCGATTAATCGTGAGGTCCGGTGGCCTGTTCGTGAGAAAGAAGATTGCACGATTGTACTGCTGCGTGCAACGATTCGGGGATACTCTGGTCACCTTTGCGCAAAGTGTACGCGTCCAGTGATTTTTCGCCCCTCTCCGAATACAGGTGGCCTTGAAATTTGATCGAATTACGTTTAAAATTGGCGGAGATGTGGAGAACTTCGAAGTGTGTTCTGAGAGTCATCGATATTATTATTATCATCATATTGTTCTGTTCCATTGTACTATTATTATTTTAATGGCGCCATTAATTCGTTTCGTTTACCATTGTCTATGTAGCCGAGGCAATGAGAAAGCAAGAGATAAGGTGTATTAGAAACGGGATAATTCCCCCTTCGTTTGGCTATCGCGACTATTCCTTCTTGCATGCGTCAAGAGCGGCCGAGATTGACGGGCAGATTTTCGCGAACAAATTGATCGCGATTCGACATGGACAGTATCAGGTTTGTTCGTCTACTTGCGAACGTTTCCGACACTGGGAAACTTTCTCACGTCGACAGCGATCATCGAAGTCGATTGCGAACTAGGACGTCCTCAGTAATAATCGACCTGTTCAGTATGGCTATTAGCTCGGAAATTAACCCCTGCGTGGAAGCTCGATTGATTAAAATATTTTCCTTTTATGCCTGCGCATAAAACACCTACTCATCCACGCCAGGGTTAAAAGTGTGGAAACCTTCTGCTTGAATATCAAGAACGTACTGTAATATTATACAATTATGCGTACTTCGTTTTACACTTAGAATTGTGCCACATGTCTTTGGCAACATATATAAAGAAAAAACAGAAACCTCTAGAAGAAGGAATAGCTTTTCCAGTGACAATGGGTTATAGACCGTGGAATAAAGTTTTCAATGAAGAGAATAATTATTTTACTTCTCTTATTATTTGTAATATTTTACAATTATTCATTGGTACACTTTAGTTTAATAAATAATTTGATTTCAAAAAGGAATGTTGTGTCACTATCGACCCCATGCCGTGGGGCGGTTGTAACACTTTCTCCGGTCTCGGTTTTTTATTAGTAACTTGGATATTACTTGTCATAAAGCGAAAATACTATGTCTCAATAATATCAGATAACTATGGAAGATGTTAATACAAAGTTTGTTGTTCTTAATGTAATAGTTTTTGCGTAATCGTAGTTCAAAGTCAAATTGTTACTTTCGACACCGGTCTCCCCTACTTACACGTTTCCCTGGGACGCTCCAATAAGATAGAACGATAATCCCGCGGCGTGACTTAGAAAATATAAATTTCACGAAACTCGCCGCGATTACCCCGTTCTAAAGTTCTCGCCCCCAAAGAATTTACGAAACAACGGCGATGCTTATGTCCCCATGGAGATCGATGCTGCGTTGCATCGCGATCGCAGCGTTTAACCTCCCCAATAACGTTTTCACCGCTGCGACGCGACCACCGGGAAATTCGCGATCGAACGAAAAAAACGGAAATCCCTGAACACAACTGATTTACACCGCCCGCGAAAACTTTTACTATGACAAATACTTATTTTTAACCGACAGGAATTCAGGCCCGCCGGGTCAAAGCTGATTTACGTCGCGGGCGCGAAATTTTATATCGCGTAACTCTATTTCCAATCCTACGGAAGAATGCCTGATCGTTCGGCGGACGATTTCAGCCAGCCGCTTTTTCCCGCCTTTTTCATCGTGTTTCCCCGCGACGACGCGTCCGTTTCGGAATCACGCGATAATGACACCGAAAATATTCGCTCGCGACGGAGGTCAAGAAACCGGTAAGTCCGCTTTGTCGACGGTGAAAAAACCGACTGTGCATTTCCCAGATTCCTGCCTTGCTACCGCTCTGCCATTCATTCGCTTCTTTCCCGCCCTTTTTATTGTTGTCTGCGACGACCTCTTCGTCCCTCCACCCTGCTTCGCGCTGCTTCTTCAACGGGGCTGCGTATTTTCCGATTTTTCAAAGGCCGTCGATATCTATCGATGAAAGGGTGTTATCCTTTCCCCCCCTTCTCTCGTCAGTGGTCTATCATATGGACGCCATGATAATATAATCGTGAAATAATTTTGGGAAACTTGCATTCGTTGAAGTATTGCACGCAGAATTAAATGCGGAACACTTGTCAGGTGATAAGTTTGCCTTCCTGTCAATCCGAATAATATGAAGAACGTTATTTTAAATATACAATATTCTCGTATTATGTATTGATCGAAATGCAAGCTTTCGCACGACAGCGCCACCGACATGATAATAAATCGTCCATCAAAGTAAAAATAAATTACATTTATCATCGACAAAGTTCGTTCCATTTTTTCAGAAACAATCAGAAACCCCGTTGCATAATTTGAAATATTTACAATTCGTAGATCGCACGGGCCGCCGTTGACCCTTTCTACATACGCGATCCCCGGAAATAATAGCCGAGCCACCAACAGAAACGGAGCCCCTTTGAAAATTCGATTGCTCGTACAATGACGACCGATACACCGCCGTTACACCTCGTCGTTCCCAGCCAAACGCATAATCTGGCAGGCGTATCCGTGACACGGTAAATTCGTCTATCAATAGCCACCTGGGATCGGCGACCGACAGCACGGAAGATGGTACCGCCGGCCAGGTTGTTGATTCGTCAGAGATTCGTGGACCGTCGCTTTCGCTGCGTCCGCCACATTTCTCGCGAACGCCTATCGCGGCTCCGAAATGGCTGGTTGCAGGGTTAGCCACAGTACGAAAATACGGAGACGCGGACGCGGGTACAGGTGCGCCTATAGGTACGCGAGCCGATGAAAAACGCGCGGAATCCTCGCGATTAATTTACGACGTTGGAACTGGTTTGCCCGCGCCGCGTTTCACGGCTCGTTCGTTTTACTCGCTGGCCCGCTCGCGTATCGCGTCCGTCACACCCCTGGACGATGGAAACGGGGTAGGGGCTGTTTCCTCCAAGGTGCCCGGCGTATTTTCGCGACACCATCGACGTTCGGGCTCGCGTGCCCCTCAGAATTTCCGGATCTTCCGAATTCCTGGCGGCCTCGACACCCTCGTAAATAGTAGTCACGAAAGGAAAGCTCGTTACTGGGATTTGTTCCCCGCGAGGATGCGTTGTCCGCGCGATATTTACTCCCCCTGACGCCTCGATGAATTCCGTTGTTACCGTGCATGTCGGAACGTCCCGATGCATTCGGCGTTTTTGGAATTTCAGGCACGCCGATGGGCTCGCGATTTACGGGGCATCGTTAGCCGGCCCCTCGATCTTAAGGAGCCCTGAGACGGCCGGCGTGTAATATTGTTAATATTTCAGGGCGCTCAAGATTATTGACGATATACGCCGGGTGTCCCCGGGTTAAACGATCGAACTGCACCAGCACGTTCTACGAGTAAAAGTAGGAACAAGATATTATGTAAACGTGGGTCCGCAAATGCTTTATAGAAAAGTTATACGGTTAAAGGTTTTTGTGAAGTCTACTTTTGTGTATCGTTCAAACGTCAATCCGCGGCAGGAACTAATAGGAAGGATTAAATTGAATTTCCCTGCGATGTCAACATTGTTTTCTTCTTTCTGCTCATAGAACATACTGCTGCAGTTTGATCGTTCAATCCGGGGACACCCTGTATATATCGTCAACAATGTCGAGAACCCCGAAACATTGGCAGTATACATTGAAACTCTGAGATCCTCTTCACACTTTTAATTGCGGATAATTATATTTCACGGGGCTCTTCGTTTCGTTTAGTTGCAAGGCTACTTACGATACAAGCAATATAAGAGATATTTGTCGGTCCGTCTTCTATACGTTGCTGCATAGTTGACACGCGACGTCGCTGGTATCAATAGGCAGGTAAATTAGATTATTACTGTAAGTCAATTTGGAAGGTGGACTGCTAAAGGGCCGATTTGTCAATTAGATTACTGCCACCGTGCGCCGATATATAAAGTAGGCCATTACCCTAAGCCGATTCGTAAAGAGGGATTATTATTACGGAGAATTCTGCTGAGACGATGGCTACTAGTTCCGGTCGAATTTAAAGTACATATTATAATCTTTATCGCGCTATCTTCGAGTCGACTGTTAGGGGAATAGTGGATGAGGCTGCTGTTATCAGCCCGTTTGCAGTGCGAATTGCTAGCATCGGTCGGTTCGCAAACTGAATCTCAGGAGACTCCAAATGGAGGCTATTCTTGTCGGTGGTTTTTCGAAAATTGCACAGCGATTCGAGCGCGCTATTTATAATTGCTGTTTACCGCTTATTTATTATTTCGTGTTTTCCATGTTACTGAACTTGAATAGGGGCTTTCGGATTGTTAATTATGGAGAAGTTGACCGAGCCCTATACGTGCGAAATTATTCATTTTGTTCTGCGATTATTGTTCACAACCATGTGTTGCCCTTTCCTCTAACGGCACCGTTTTATTTACACGTTTGTCCACGTACTTATTTAAACGCAATTTAGTTTTGTTCCGTCCCTATACTAAACAGAAATACGTAATTGTGAACAATCTTTTCCCGAATATCCAAGATTTTTACCCGAAACAGTGGCGTCTTTATTAATTAGAAATGATTTTAATGCGCGAAGGTGCGATCAGTAAATTCGACACCGCGATTAATCGAGAGGGTGAATAATCGCGAGCCGGTTAATCGAGGCATCTACCTGTTGTACATATAGAAATGGATTTTCGCGAGCACAGTGATCGACTCTCGAATGGCCCGCAGAGCTTGCGGAACAAACGACGAGCGTAACGATGCCGAGCAACGCGTATATTGGGATCTATTAATATGCAGTCATGCCCGGCGTTAGACGGTGCTTAGTCGCTTGTCACGCATATTACGGGCCAACACACCCCCTTAATGCGTTGTCAACACCGCACCACTCGACACGACTGTTCTCCATTCGTCTGTCTGCGATCTGTCGCCAAAATGGCAAAACTGTTTAACAAAACTGTCGACAACTAACGACTCTCGGGGCGATCGCAGCTCTGTGCAACTCTGACCGATCGATTTCGCTTAATTCGACGGATTATTTGGTCTATTGTCTCGATTGGAATCCAGTTTTATCCAGGATAGAGCGGCAGCGATCTATATGATCGTTGCAATAGTTTGTTGTTATTTGAGAGAAATATTAGCGAACTATTGATATAATTATTTCTCCACTCAAAGCCCATTGCAGTTTCAAGTTATCCGCCAAGAGAGGGATTACTTGTACTTTCATGATCTCTTTCTGTTATGATCGCAGACTTTTGAAATGACTGGACACGTACTGCGAGACTCCAGGAGAAAGAAAGTCTCGTAATTCGTTAATTATTCAACTGCAATTGATATCGCGTTATCGGGTAAACACGTGCTGCTGTAATTTGCGTTACGCGAATGTGAAATTTATTGCCCCGTTGCAGTTGTTATGCGGCATTTATTCTTCGTGCATTTGTAACGCCTTCATTTCTGTTTTGCCTTTAAAAGTATCCGTGAGTGCGTTGTTCCATTTCGATTTCCCGTTGATTCGTGGCGACCGTATGTAATTACACGCTGTCGATGGATTCGTATTTTTGGAGGATTCCGCGTTCCGTTTTTGCTCTGGTAGTCTAATATTTAAATGACCAATAACGTATAGGAATGGTTCGTTTCGACGGAGACGTGGCAAGAAGTTGCAGTCTTGCCACGGAAAGATAGCGTGGACGTGAGAAACGAAGGGCAATTATTTTTATATTACTTTAATATTGAGATCACATGGACGTCTTTTATTTCCACTACAATCATCCGCGGTCTCGATTATCCACAGTATATAAACAATATATTTGCAATAGTTTTCTCGCGCTCGAAAATTACTTATTAAATAAGTTACTGTTTTGCTGCAAAGATTTCAATGTTTGGAAAAAATTTGCTTTTATACCATTTCTCCTGAAATATTCGGTTTCTTCAGTCTACCTGTCTCTCAAATAAGCCGGTTAATCGAAAGCACGCTGTAAGTATATAGCTGTTTAGAGTAAATGTGTAATGATAAGCTCGTTTTTTCAGTTTGTCAGATTCTCTCGAATCGCGTTTCGAAAAGGCAGAAAACTCGATGTCAACACATCAGCGGGACTTCGATCATTGAAAAAAATCTTAACGATTCGCAAATCCACCGGACGATCCACCGCGTGCCTTGAATAACAAATTTTATAACTTCTTTAATTTATGGCAACGATAAAATGAAACCTGGATATAAGAAACTGTTCTGTCTCGTTCGAGAATTTTTCGCAGATTGGCTTCAATGGCTATGTAAATCTTCTTATTATTATATATATTTAATTCCCGGATCCATAAACATAGTTTAATGATTAGCCGACGAATATAGGGTTTCATAACCTGAGGATTATCCTTTGCTACGATATAAGTAGTAGTAGACGTATTTTTGTTTTAATAAAAGAAAGAAAGAAAGGGGTTAATACAATATTTGGAAGAGAAATGATTTAAGAAGTGAGACTGCTATTATTCGATTTGCAAAGGATACAGATAGAATCGATCGATTTACATATTATATTAGCACTGCACTGCTGCACTGTAAATTATAGTGGGGATAGATATCGATTTATAAAGTAGACAGTATCGCTATCGTATAATTCGCGTGCGCACTTATTGGTCTTTAACCCACTAGCAGGGGCTGATAAGCTGTGCAAAAATTGTGAATATTGTGCGAAATAGACTGACCGTGTCCTTTCGATCAATAACTATTTTATAGTCGAATTTAAGTCTCGGGTGAAAGCTGAATATCTGCAAGAAAATTTATTTGCCCACTTACGATATTCGTATCTGTATTCCTATAAATATTTATATGAATGGCTTGCCAGTTTCGTAAACAAAAGCAAAATTGATTCAACGCATTTTTGTCCATTAATATTATGAAATAGTTCTCCGGTATAAAATGATTGTATAAATATTTTACCCGAAATAATTGTAATTATAAAAAGAATCTTGATAGATCATCAATGTGAAAAGTATATATGTACGTTGCATAGACGTTTTACGTCGAATAGTCACAGGTTAAATAAGTGTAGGTATTTATTACAATATCCACACGTTCATGTATATGTATATATATTTTTTTTCAGCAAAGGCCACGCGTTGCAAGTTTAATGAGAATCACGTGTGCTGAACAAAATAATCCCTATTCGCGGCTGACACCTTTAATGTCACGAGGGATGGCTCAATTAACGAAAAAATGTTCCCGATACTTTGGCATTTACAAGTATTTTCCTGTCGAAGCCGCGGCAACAATTCCTTACCGATTTAATCGTGGGCCTTTACATCGTGTTCTCCCAGCGATTTGAATTCAATCGGAACAATAACTTCGGTTCGCCGCGACACGTGGAAAAGAGGATGGAAACACGCGACAATGTAGCAATTATGAGAAACTATGTCGAAGTCGTGCTTGCAGAAGAGAAAAACGTTTTATCGAAGATTGTATGCATTTTTAATCATTTTAGTGTTAGTGTACGATATTTGAAAATAAGAAAGGCAATAATCAATTCCATGGAAGGGGAGAATATTGTAAATGTAAATGCGTAATTGAGTGAAAATTGGTGTGTTAAGGAAATTACAGAAATAATGATCGGCCCTTTCTGTTTCGATTTCACAAAATTGTATCTAATGATTCCTCATGAAAATCTGGAGAAGTCATTGAGCACGTTTCAATAGAATTTATTTGATTTTACACTTTGATGCTGCAGGGGTACTAGAAAACGCATTTATCTTCTTAAGTAAAGTCATTAATTTAGAGTAACTATACGACTGGGATAAAGATAGTATTCACTGTCGTTTTAGATGGCCAAAGCGGTAACGTACGACGGTAAATGTTCCGTACGCCGAGCATCGGATATACAAATGTACATAATTCATATTCTTCGTTCGTTCGAGGTAATCGCGAGAAATTTATTTTTCGCGATGCAAGTTTAACCGTAAGCACAGTTTCCGCGAACATAAAATGTTAGGCCTATTTACATCACGCGCGTGTTTGCTGACGGAGGAACACTGACAATTTTTATTCCGTTATTCCTAAATGGAAATCAACCATTTGCCATTAAAAATGAAAATGTCCTCGACGCGCAGACCAGCGCCAATTTTATTAATAATATCGAAAGGCTATACATACATAAACACTTGATACTCTGTTTAATTATACCCAAGGTATAATATGTATAAATAATTGAAATAATGCAGAACGATTGTATGAATTTTAGGTTCACTGAATATATAAGAACGCGCATCCGCGTCCACCGTGGCGAAAGGGTTAATAAAGTTTCCAACTGGACGAGCCCAATTATATTATTATTTTCACTACTAACCGCTGAAGCTACGTCTATCATACTACGAGCAATCTAAAGTATCTCGCGTGAAATATGATTGAACCCTCGCATCGTTGCGTCGCGGTCTCGCGACAATTTCCCATTACGAATGGCAGAGGCCGCGAAAAAGGCGCGAACGATGCGCGCCTTGTCCAAGGATTAATCGAGAAACACGGACTTCTGGACGTTCAACGATTCGTACAGCCAGGACCGACGATGTCTCTGTTTATCGTTTAATTGAGGAATACATAAGTACACGTGCCGGATGGTTCGCTCGGAAACAAATAACCGACAGCGTTTCTGTATTCAAGAGCTGGGAGTGTCGGCTGACCGTAGGTAAACTATCATCCATTGATATTTCCGCTGCTATCGCTCCTATTTCGTTTTTTCTTCATTTCCTTCCCTCTCTTTACCGACCCAAGAAGATTACGAACAAATACCTCCGCCGTTGCCGCGAATGCACTTAATAAACGCCGATAACGATGAAGAATTTGGCGGCCGGAGCATTTCAAATGCAACGTATCAATTTGTACGCGAGTGAACCGCTATCAGTTGGCTCGCAAATGGCTTTGGCCCTAACAGTCTATGCGGTACGCGGCATATAGCCGGTAACCGTGAGTTTACGATCCTGTTTGCTGAAAAAGAAAACAAAGAAAAAAATACTATCATTGTAGTGGCGATTTTTCTTCGGATAAAGCGCTAAGGCCAGTGGCAATATCACTCGCTTGGCGATTCTAATTAATGCCATGATTGGGGATATTTAGATAGGACACGGCCGACGCTGTTTCAATGTTGCGCGTAATAAACGTGAAATGTATTTGGAGCAATTCGGACAGGTACGGAGAATTATTTTTGCGACTACGTTATATTATCGTGGATGGAAAGTTGTGTGCAAGTTCGATCTGCAATTGAAATAGGCTTTTTTTATTGGCGACAGATGGCGAGGAGCGTAATCACCGACACGGTTTTTACAGGTTCTGCGTTCGTCGCATATGTTTGCCTGCAGTTTCGTAAGTTCAAGACTAATATTTCTCTTAATTAATTGGGGAACCAAGATGGACAACACTGTGCGCGTTAAACATTGAAACTCGTTGATCGGTTACAAAATTAACAACCTTAGAGTCCGATGAACACCGGGAGCAATCTGTCGCTTTTCGTTTGCCCACATTTATGTATACATTATATTTACAGCGAGCTCGACTTCTCGTTGCCTTGAAACTTCGCGGTATTTCCACTTAACTGCAAACAACCGGCATAGGACTAAATATTCAGTCACCGAGAAAGCATTTCGATATTGCCTCGTTGATCGAAACTTATGTGCAACGCAGTTGTGACTTGATTTTTCGGATTTTCGTGTCGATCTCTCTAAAAGAAAAGAGATAAGACTTTTCGTGGAAAATCGACATTACACCGTGCACTATGATCACTGATTATGATTATGGTTTATCGGCGGCTACAGTGAATAGACAACTAATAATCGGCAAATGTTTGCGGAAACTTTGCTCGAAAAGTCTGCTTATCGCTTCCAATTCTTTCTCGCGTGACTCACCGTCGCATTTTTCTCCGACCGAATTTATTTGACCGCCGCGCGTATTTCTGGGAGATTATGAGTTCACTTGTTGGGGGATGGTCACCGGAAAATAGAGAACGCTACAGTGGTCCGTATGAAAGGGAATGCCAATGCAGAATTTGTTTCGCGAACGTTCTTCAACTTCCAAATGACAAAAATGGAAATTCCGAGGAGTTCGTTGGTGTCTGAGAGAGCCGTGAAATTTTCAGCATTGCGGGACACGATTGGGAACGTCACTCTTTCTCCATTCCAACAGAATTTTATCAGTTTTTGTTCGCATTCGTTTCGACAGACACGCATGCATGGCTATTTTCATTTAAACTATTTATTCGTACAGAAAAAGAGCTGCCACCACTTCTCCGTTTATTTTAACCATGAAATTATTATTTCCGCGTCCGCCAGCAGCGCAATCACACGAGATTCAACGAATTTTCTAAACAGCTAACGAATTCCCAACGAGGTTTAATGAATTTAATAAATCCTGGCCTCGACGCAAAGAACCCCCGATACTTTTTGCACCTCTGCCGCAGATTATTACCATTGTGGCGAATTTACATTTCTCCGATGCCGCGTGCAAAGAGAGGAAATCCAAAAACTAGGTAACGCACGGCGTCGAATCGTTCCAATCTCGACATCTCTCGGAGAAATTCAAATTTACCTGCCACTTAACGCAAACAACTAAAGATCAGCAAAGTCCAGTCGTTTGTCATTGCTGTGTTCTCACTCCCCGGCACACATTTCGTCTAATTCAAATTCATTCGGCGTGTCCCACTAAATTTCACATTCAAACGCTCGCCCGGAGAGAAAAAATCCGGTTTCCCGTCATCGTTCCATCAAATTCCGCGGCGGTGTCCACCCACGGCTTAGCATTACAAATGCCGGAACCGGCGGGAAACGCGAATGGGGAAAAAAATAGAAGGGACGAAGAAAATACGAGGATCCACGAAAGCCTATCATCGCGGCCGTTCACCGTTTGCGCTTCTTATCTGCGCTTCTTTCGGAACCGCGTGCCGCGAAAGATTCACGAGGGTTCCGTGAAATTTCGCCACGGACAATTCGTCTTTTCCTTTTTCCCCTTTTATTCTCCTCCGTTCTGCCGCGGGGGGATTCGACCCCGAAGAAAGTTCGCCGCCTCAGCCCGGCGTAATTAATTAGTCGGTCGATTTTATCGAAAAAATTCTCGGGGAAATTCTGCCCGTTCAAACGGGACACTAATTTTTGCAATTGCGCGCGCTCGGATTGTAACTTTCGAAGGTGCAACGTTAATTTCACCGGCAGAGGGTATTCGGGGCCCGATGGTTTCGCAATAAATCGTGGGCGAATGTTTCTAACGAATACGGATGGCACTGTTCCAAACAATTGTAAAAGCGGGGCTTGCTCAATCTTTAATCGCAGGAAACGAGGGCTCGATCGCACGGAAAAATCTGCCGCTGCCGGGGTTGGAAATATTTCTCGGACTCGTCGCGTCGCATTTTTCCACGGGTCGAAGCGGATCAATCGGTGATCGTTGAATCGCTGGACAAATGTTGCACACGCGTCGGAGAAACGAGGAGAGTTAAATTGTCCTTACAAAGCGAGTGATTTCCACTGGCGCAGTTGAAGAGTTAATTTCGCGTTGAGATGCGTTTTGTTTTATTAGCGTTGGTCGAAGACCCGCAGAACTATCATCGTGATACCAAGAACACTTCACTTTCCTTGGGTCGTAGAAAAAATGGTTAGTACACTCGGGTAAAATAATTCACTTGATTGCCATTGGCCACACGAAGCTACAGAAGGGCATCATTCTGTAAGCATTGCTCGAGACAGAGATTTGATAATTATATTCTCTTTCGAACGCGTATCCGTGAGAGAGATTTGTTTATAATTAAGATATATATGCGGTACTCGTTGCATACTGAAATGGATACCCGAGGGAACAATGAAAAACGCATAAAGCGAAGAAATTATCGGGAAACATCGTGAATCGTTAACACACGGAATGGCTTTTCCCTAACGAATTCTAAGACCTGTACCGTGAGAAACGCAAACAATTGATGTTAAGAAAACCTCGATGGTGTATCAATGCCTTTCTATTTGGATGTTTACTCTGACTGGAGGCTGTATGAAAATTTACCAAATTTGTTAAGATATTTAGCTCATTAAAGGGCGTTCAAATAAAATACTCGTCGGACTTGGCGCAAATGCAGCGTAGATCGTACGCTACATTATACTACAGTCAGTTTTCACATCTCTGAGTTTACATTAGACTAAAATCCCTAGTGAAACTCGTCACTGAAACTTTCCTTGGTGCCGCGTCGTCCATTTCGTGGGCCGTTGTCATTTGTTTATCCAGTTAGTGTTTATTATAGCGGGGCCAGCAACGAGCGGAGAGAAATGACGGGAAAAGGAAGGATTGCTGTAATTACCGCTTCATAAAGAAGAGAAACTGCTTCGCGGAGATCCGTGAAACCATCGGGAGAGAACTTGGTATCGTACTCTTTTTGTGTAACACGAAGTAACGCCGCACAAGTGGAGAATTATCCAACTCGAAGGAAAGGGATGAAGGAAAAGTTCACTTGCGGAAAGTAAATAACGACTACGAAGAAACTGTTTATATAGTGGAATGGCAAAAATTGCCGGCACGCATTTCAATGAAATTCTATTCACATTCGACGAACAACATTTCCTCGCCTAACTGACAAAAGAGTAACGGGTTCTGCTTAGTTTAATCTGAGAAACGTCGCAAAAGTATATTTCTTACAGTCAACGGGGAATGGGCATCGAATCAATGAAGTTTCATTGCGGGGAAATTGATTCGTCGGACACAGGCGACGGACACAGTATTTGGACAATTCTAAGTAATAATTGACACTCGATTCTACCTGAACGAGATTCGAGAAATGAAAATAAGAAATTCTTTTTACGTGGAGGCCTGACCGATGTTCTCCAGGTTGCGCTTAACGGCGTCACCCATTTTATTCAAACTTTCTCTAATATCAGAAGTCACACGCGATTGAAGGTGTCGTCAGAATTGATCTTCTGGCCAGCTAACCTGGTATCGCTGTTATTCATGAAATCCCGAATTTCTTTGGTGACTGAAAAATTCTTCTCCCCGATTCAAGGCCGTCCCAAAGCTTTGCCAAAAGCAAGAACGCAAAACAGAGAAATAATTTCATCCACTTGACTGCGACTCACGATTTCGATTGACTCCGCACAAGAAACTATGCCGAATACCAATCGTCAATTAAATTAAACACAACATTAATAAACAAAACTTGAGATCCGTACTGACTTTTACGAGTTCAGCGACGAAGGATTATTTTATTGAAACACAAACGAGCACGAAAAAAAGAGTACACTCATCGTTATCAGAAGCTGCACAAATAATTCATGTGGATTATTAATTTCATAATTGCACTTTGAGTCCTATTTTAGCTGCCTATGTATGCCATGTTGTTTATTCACGATAATAGTTATAAATACAAAAGGGGGCACTAGAATCCTGCCTACGATCTCACAAAGTACGTACTATCAATTTAAGCAAATATTAATTTTCATTTTTATCGTCAACCTCAACATACCTCTACCAAACGTCTGCCAATGTATACCGTAGTATTTTACAATATTTAACGGCAACTGCAAATATAATCTCTGTCAGCGGAGAACCTAGCCAACCTTCGTAACGATATCGCAGCTCGCAATAACTCAGCCGGCAAGCACAAACTTGGTACATAAACAACCAGCACTTACGTCAAACGAATAAACTAGTAAATCTCGATAAAAGTTCGCAAATATTCAAAGAAACGTTGCCCCCGGCCACAATATTCTTCAACTCAAGGGAACCCCGAAACCTATCCGCTCCTTTTCGCCATTGATCAGGCACTTTCTTCTGCAACAGCTCGGAACAATCACAGGATCA
Source organism: Nomada ferruginata (assembly GCA_963583965.1). Taxonomy (NCBI): domain Eukaryota; kingdom Metazoa; phylum Arthropoda; class Insecta; order Hymenoptera; family Apidae; genus Nomada; species Nomada ferruginata. The sequence goes on from OY757218.1 coordinate 8,037,133, forward strand.
CGCATTGCGAGCGTCGTCCCCGTCAACGCGGCGCATCATTTCTGGAATCTTCATTTCAGAGTCCAAGGATAACAACAACAATAGCAGTGACGCGATACAAGTTTCGTTAATAAGAGTAATTTGTAAAATTCGTGAAACTATGCGTCGCGTTGACGGGCGACAACGGCTGCAGTGTGCCATGTCCTCCCTAACGGCTGCAACGTACGTCTTTACTCCATAAACGTTCGAAATAACTGCAACGTTCGATCCACATCCCTTCGGAACTCTCGATGGAAAATTTGCACAATCGCGTGTTCCCCATTTTCGGGAAATCTGCGCCCACTCGACGACCGAATGCACCGCGTCGAGATAAGACCTTCACGCGCGGAACGCGAAGCTCGGATGCGTCCAACGACGTCCGCGACGCGGCCGGTCGTAGGTGACAAGTGGCATCCCGCGTTCGTCGCGTTTTCGAGCGGGTCATCGTACCCGAGAAGAGACCAGAAACCTGTCCTCGCGACTCGCGTTTTCCCGGCCCGAGAGCACGGGGATCGTCGGAGCGGAGCGAATCGAACGCGATCTCGTGCATCTCGCGTTTCAGGGGAAAACACGAACCTGGCACCTTGCCCTTTCAATTTTTGCCGCCCAGACCACGACGCGCGAGGGCGAAATTTCCGCCTCTCGTACTTCGGAGGCGGTTGGACGGGGACGCGCGTCGTCCTTCGTGGGCGGAAGAATGTTACGGGTGTGCAACTGCGAGGGGGATTATCGCCGGTCGTTCGGCGGGACGGAAACGGAGAAGCGATTTGGAGCAGGTTGACGCGTCTGGAGCAGCCCGACGGTGAGAGACTCCGAATCGAATTTCTATGACACTCGCCGGTGTGATGTCGCGCCGCCGTCGGCTGCTGTATCACCTTGTTTCAACTTTCGTCGATGTTTTCGCGGGCGTCACTGGCTTTTTGTTAACGCAGTTTGCTGACCCGAGGATGCCTCGTGTCGTGTAGGTTTTGTAGCGTGTTCCGCGGCGAGACACTGCTGGATAGTGTGGCATCGTTTGAACGAGTTTAAGGGAGAGACTTTTGACAGGTGCGAGGTAGAAGATTCTGCACGTAGCGGAGAACATTTTGGGGTAGACGTCGTTTTAGAAAGATGTCGAGATTAATTTTGCGGCTGACGGGCTTAGACGAATATCACTTTTCGAATAGCGAAAAGGATATAAGTGATATAATGTAACAGGCACCCTCCCTTACTACAATTTGCATCATATTTTTCATAAATACCTATTCAACCTACGAGACGCGACACAATTCACCGAACCAAGATCATTTCTAAGCAAGACGTTATCATGACCGCCACACTCGTAGACTCGAACCGACGACACTCTCGTGCACCATCCACGCTCTTGGCTTTCAACCCTTTACTTTCCCATCAAAGATCGAACCTGTCGCACAGCTTTTCTAACAACCTTGCACCATCGAAGCCGGCTCGTTCTCCCGCGGAGTAACACCCTCCCAAAAGCTCGGCCGTGCTCCAAAATCAGCGACGGTGCTGACCTATACATACACGACTCTTCGACAATTCCCGTTACTCCGTAATCAACACACGCCCCTAATTCCCATAAATGTCACAGGTCAACAGCTACCGCGATCGAGTGCGACACTCGACGTCTTACCACCCGATTCACTATTCATTCCACGGACGTGGCCACCTACGTACAATCGAATATATATACACGCGAAACGAACTCGACGCTACTCGACAGAAGAGTACTCGAGCGGCCCTTTTCGCCTAATTCTAGCCCCACAAGAGCACTGGGGTCACGCGGCGGACATCCTACAATCCCCGTGCACGAATGCACCGACGACGACGGGGACGACGATGACGATGGCGATGGTGAAGTTCACTTACGGGTCTCGTTCACGGTTCCCACGGCGTTGACGAGCAGAGGTCCCTGGACAAGATCCTCCTCGAGGTGGGCACGGCTCGGTCGGGCTTGCTTTCGCCGTGACATCCCTTCTAATCTGTTGGCTGCTGCGTCGCTAGCGTTACGGGTAGCGCCGGTCTGCCGGGGGTGGATCGTGGAAAAATCGTCGGTCACTGAGACCGACGCGTGATCGGTCCACGACGCGGCGGGGACCGCGTCGGTTCCGCACTCGGCGATTCCGGTCGCGATGTAACCGGCAACGATTCACTGCTGTACTTCACCATGGACACTGTCAGGGAGCCGCACCTCCCAAATCCACTTCCTGAACGATCCCATGCGGATGGAACACGACGGTTCAACTTGTCAAGTAACACACTCGAGCCATCCCGCGCACTCTCGAGTTTTTCTTTTATATATATATATATATCTATATATATATATATGTGTGTGTATATATATACATATGTATATATATATATATATATATATATTCGAAACGGCACGTGGTGGTAAACGACGTACACGACTTATCCCTATCCCCCTAGCTCTTCTTTTTTCTTTGATTTCTCGATTATATTTCTCCTTATTAGTTAACGCGTTTAATCTGTCTCCACTGTTACAGGTATTTCGGTGTCACACACTGAACTTTCTTTTCTTTATGTTTCCTTGTTTGTTTGTTCCTTTGTTTTACCAGAAACGAGTAGGGCACACACACCGGGTGCGAGCACGTGTGTCACCGAGCCGTAATTCAGTCCGTCTGTCCACGCGGGTTATACGTACCGCGCGCGTTCGTGCCCTGCCACGCTGCGTGCGTGCGTGATTACGTGCGTGCGTGTGCAAAATCTGTGTGTACGTGTGTTTATGATTCTATATCTCGCGCGAAATCCGCGGCTCTGGTGCCTCGAGTCGGCCGGACGACGGACGGACCAGCTCTGGGCCTGACGTCGCGACGCCCCTCTCCTGCGCTGGCCGACGCGGCCTGGAGGGGGTCGCGGAGGGGAGAGGGCTGCGCGCGCCTACCTCCCCACCGGTTACTCTACGCCACCCCCACCAATCGTCCAGCCCCTCACCGTCACGGACGTCAGGGGTGGGATCAAGTTCAATGTGTACTCATGAATCTGAATCAATTCGATAAGTACAGCGGCCGAAAAAAAGTATTCGTATACTGCGAAGCGTTCGACTTCCGTTGCTATTCAGGCTGCGTGGTGTGCGCGTATATGTGTGCGCGCGTGTGCGCTGGTAAATTAATCGTTTCTTGCCTCGGAACGTGGGAACTTTATGCGAATTGCGGAGACGACGAGGCACACATTCGGCCTGAAGTACGAAATACTAATTCTGAAAGTGACTATCCGTCGACGATCTATCCGAGACGTTTAGAGTTACTTATATTTCGAGGAATCGGCCAGATTTTACGGCCTCCGCGAGGATTCGTTCGACGATTTCGTATCTCGGGATACCCCTTCGTCGGGATTAACAGTTATCACGGCGTAACGAGCATCGCGGATCGAAAGGGACGCTTGTTTAAATGGAAGTGTCCGGGGGTGGGAAATCAGAGTGGGAGATCTGCGACGTTGTTCGATGCATCGATGGTTCGAGAATGCGTCGACGAGTAACGCATTCTTTGGAACAACTGCGGAGCAATGGGATCGAGATTTAGCGGATAAATGATTTTCTGGAGCGGCAGGCTCAAAATTGTGGGAAGAACGGTTCGAATAAAATCGGCCAAGCGTTATCCAGGACTGTTTACATGGTTCGGAGCGAAAAGAAGAATGATAGTAGGTATCAGTAATTCGTCTTTATTACAAATTGCAGTAGAAATGGTGTGAAGAAAAATTACAGCGCTTATTGAACGTTGCGTTACATTACTTAACACATGTTGGATAATGTCAGTGTACGTTTTATTAAATAAAAGTATACTTTCTACTCACTAAGTAAACGATTATATTTACTCCAGGCTCGTAATATCCTTTGTTTCTTATGCATCAGCCACTTCGCAAGATTACCTTCGCCCGTTAGCTTCATTATTCATTACGGCAAATTGGCAGTTTCCCCTACCTAAAACCGAGTCACATCCCCCACTTTATATTGCAAGACAGATTCTTACGAGTCCAGTTTGTTCCGAAAACGAAGAAAGCAATGCAGAAACCGAGACACAAGATCTGTATTTATCCAACAGACGGACAAATTTGTTAAGTATTACACCTGACAAAATACGTGCAGTACCTAATATGCATTTCAATATTATCCATTGAATCCCACCGTGCCCACGGTTCCCATAACATTAATTCCATCACTGGTACCACTTTTCCACAAATTGTCAGCCCCTCGATTCGATTCCCATTCCTCGTTCTATCCTTCTACATTAATTCCAAGTTAACCGCGCCGAAAGAACCATCGATCTCCCCCTGAAAAGAAAAAAAACAATCACAAGTTTCATTACATTACAATACTTATTATACGCAGCTGCACCGTGAGACATTACCGGGCAGATTCATTACTTATCAGCAGTTTACGCCGAGCGCAGCCAGTCAGACAGTAGAGAAGGCGAGAATTTCCGTGTGACGGCTTCGGATGATTTTCTGCTTCAGCTTTGCCTGTGTTTCTGTGACTCCCCGCTCGTCCACGGTCACGGGCTGCTTCCCCTTCCGCGGTGTGCGCTCCCCCACCGCGCCACCGGCTGCGCGGGGCGTGGCCTGCGTCAGCCGTCGCCACGCCCCCTTATGCATTATTATAGGGAGCCACTCGTGTCTCTATGATTTTATATGCCGCGCGAATATTCCACGGCTTCCCCGCCGCGCGTGCCGATTGTATTCTCGTCGCGCTGACGCGGTTTTTGTAACAGCGCGGGGAAAACGCTCGCCAGCGTATACCTATACCGGCCTGGCGCGTCGTCGGCCTCTCCGCGATCCGTTTTCGTTCGGCGCTATCGAATCCGGACGAAGGTATTGATGTTTTGCTAACGTTTCCCCGTTGCTCTGCTATCCTTCAGCGTGCGGGAGTACCGCGGTCTAGGAAATTAAGCGATGCCCTTCCCGTGTCTGGTGCGCGTCGCGTGCGTCACGATGATTTGCGCAGTATTTCAAGCAGATACAATATTCCTGACGGTGTAGGTGCGGGTATTTATGCGCGAATGCTGTAGTGTCGTATTAATTGGTTCTGCTTTGCGACATTTTTAGGGGTTTGTTTGGGGGTTAATGGTATTATTCTTCGCATGCTTTTGCCGGGCAAACTTGCCGAACGAAATGATTGATCTCGTAGCGGATTCCTTTTTGGCGGGATTCGATGCTGCAGCGTTTCTCTCAAACGGAACGAGCATTCAAATGTACGCTAAGAGAGACAGATCGTTGGCGAACAAACTTGGAACATTACTAGATATTCAACGCATCGTCAGCTTCCTTAATTGAAGACGCGGAAGAATTATCCGGAGATCTGTTACAGAGGGAAGCACTTCGCCCGGTTCTCCGAAGACACCCCATTCTCTCTCAACAGCGGCTATCGAAACCCAGGGACCTTGCCAATAATCCACAGGCGTCCCTCCTCGAATCCACATATCCGATGCGCGGTCCCGACAATGGGCGCAGTCGTTGATGTACGCGTTCAACCCTTAGCGTTATTTTCGACAAAACAAAAACGAGCCAACCGCTGCGCCGGCCGACTCGCAGCCCATTCTCGGCTCGTCTTTAAGGTGTCAGCGCGCTGTAATCTTCGAGTGCCCGGTCCCGACTCCCTTTTACTCGGCTCGCAGTTCCGCTTTGAAGCGGCCGGTTATACTCTATCATGCGATGCGGAGGGGGAGAACAGGTGGGTCGTAGGAGTATCGACGATTCGACGAGACGGGCGGGGATGGTTTCGGGTAAGGCGAGAAGGTCCAAGGTTCAGGTGCTGCCGAGGATCCGTTGCCTCCTTGCACTTTTATCGCTGAAAGTAACCTGCCCCGCCGTCCCTTCCTCCCTTTGGCCTGCGTACCCCCTCGCTTCCTCGCGATCCCCCCCCCCCCCACCCTCTTCACTGTGCGCTCTGTGCGATGCTTCCGGGGCTTGCATCTTCAATTCGTAGATACGGCGGCGTTGGCTGTTCTTGCCGCGCCGGGGAGTAACCGTGCTTTCTTCGGGGGTTGGGCTTTTATGCGATGCAGCTTCTTTGCGGTGACGCTTCTCGCAAGCCTTTGAAACGCGTGCTCCGCGGCAGGGTAAGGATGCACGGTCGTACAGACGGCGATGGACCGATGGCGATGTTGGTTACGCGATGGTGGAAGGCGCGGTTAGGGATTGAATAGGGTGGACTTACTCTGAATGATGGTATCGGAGGGTTGTTGGCACGCGTAAGGTTCTCTGTCCGGTGGTGGTTCTGCTTGCATCTCGATTCTATTTTGGGCCCGATTCGAAGAATAGTGGAATCCACGGTGTGGATGATCTTCGCCGAGGTAGCTTTGATCGCGTCGCGAGGGGCGAGAAGTTTGATGAAATAAATTGACAGCAGAAATATTTATTCCTTTCACCTGGAATCGCGGAGGACTTATCCGAGTCGAGGTGTAGTTATTCTGATACTTTTTCGCAGGTAAAACATATGGACCGTTTATTTTGAAAGTGGTGTAAGTCTATTTTTTGTGGTTTTATTTACTAGTTATAAATGAAAAGGTTACACTAAATTTATCACAAATTATGTGATAAGTACCTCATTTATTTTAAAAAAGGGACTTACACCACTTTCAAAAGAAACGATCCATGTACAGTCTGTTTCACAAGAGCGTGGACACGATATCTCTGTGTGGATAATTATTTTTTGTAAAATTTTATATTAATCGATAGTACATCTAAAAAGTTACTGCGCATTTAATTCGTAGTGTGTCCAATCTCCATCATTTGCGATTATTCCTTGACAGCGTCTGGGCATACTTTCGACCAACTGTTCGGCGTATGAGGCCTTCATATTTCTCGATTACGACGAACTAGGGCTTTTCATTTTAAAATACGCTTTATTCGGAGTTTTTACTTCATAATAGATCAAACATTTTCTATCGGATTGGCATTAGGGGTCTGAGATGACCGATCCAACACGTTGATACCGTCACTCGTTTTCCATTCCGGGGAAAGGCTGCTTCGGTGTTTCGGATCATTATCCTCTTGAAATTTCCACTACCCTCTAGTTCCATCAGCCGAACGGTTCACTGATGTTAGGAGACCACTTTCATATAATTTGATCATTTCTGGGGCATTTAAATTATCCGTATAGACGGATAATGTCCCAAAACCACGAACGTTTTTATTTTGCATCGCGATTTGGAAAGTCATCGACACACTTTCCTTCTTTATACCGCTGCACCCATTTGCTCACTAATTCGTGAGACTTATGCAGTTATTTTGCTGCATCCCTAACACTCATTTTGGGCCCTTTCGGGGGACGGACACAAGAAGACCGCTTCAAAGCGTTTAGCGTATACGGCACTCATTTCGAAATGATCTGTACCTTTCAATGATGGAAAGGGTACTAAGAGAACTTGGTCCATTGCGTATCAGAGGATACTTCGTATGTTGACATAGATACCTACAAGCCCCGACACAATAGGTATCACGATATCAAAATATCGCGTCCACGTTCTTGTGAGACAGACTGTATGTATTTGAACAGGTAATTTTAGTTACGCGAAAAGAGTGGTGGTGGAAATTAATTTCGGTGGCCTTGTGAAAGGAGAAATGATACAAAGACAGGCATTCATGGAAATAGTTGAATGCGTATGCAGTTAGATCTCTTTGAACCACTTAACCTGATCGTTTGTTATCCATTTCTTTTTATCTACAACCTGAAGGGAGATATGACTTTGCTTGCGTGACTCACCAGGTAAGGTGCGCGGTGCAGCAAGGTACTTTTCTGTAGTGGTAGTGTTCTTGGCGAATGCACGTTAATAGAAAAGCCAGTGCAATGTCCTCTATCAAATCCAGTAGATTCTATTTTATGCTGTTGCATTTCAAGAGTGCTAAGTAAATTCCATACCTTCGGCTATTATATTAAAATTTATATTAGTTTATGTTTTACGGCAGGTAGTGTAGTATTATTAGTATAGCAATTACCTGTTATTTTCCTTAGTGGACAGGCTAATCGTTCCTGCTTCGTCATTAAAAGTTACGCAATAATACTACAATACTTTGCACTGTAATTCTACTAGCTGCAACATTATTTTTCCCGCACACATAGGTTCAATTTCAAGAAATTGCTTCGTCCACGTGTTTGTACGTTCCCAAATTTGTTATATTCTTCAATATCACTGCGTTAATTTTTCTTCGACACTTTTCCATCGACAACAGATCTATTTATTCGTCGATTCTCTTGTCGAATTTCTCATTAAATATTCGCTCGCCTGAACGCACTTCTTATTCGAGCCTCGAAAGAAGGGCGACAACGCCGAGCCCTGACAAAAACCACCGGACGAGTTCACAAAATGCGTACTTTCTTGGCATACGAATGCAACCGTCGTATTTGCATGCGGATTGCGCGACGTGAGATTCAGGTGTGCACGCTAAACGAACAAACAAACACACACCCACGAAACATAGCTCGAGCATTAACACTTGAGTCGAACGGCTCTCCTTCTGTTTCGAATCAGTTTACGGCCTGTAATTTTTGCGCAACGATCGGTCGGCTCACGGCGCCCAGGTAAAATGGGGAAAAGGGTGCCGGTTAGGCGCCGGCGCCGGGTTTTGACACCTGTGGTGGTGAGTTTTCGCCCTCGCTTATACCTGCTTCACGTGTCTTGCCCAAACACTGTCCCTGCCGTTAAAGAAACCCCTTGTAAAGGTGTTGCAATAAATAATTTTTACGTGCCGTTGGACCTTTTTCTTCGGCCGTACAACAGGAGATCTATGGGGGAGAGTGGTGAAAGTTACTTTGGTAAGGATCGTTCCATGTATCAATGGGCTGCTTAGGATGAGATACGTTTATTTGTGACTTTTTTCTCAAATGTTTGATGCTTCTTTCCTTTCTGTTTTTCCGCACTTGTTCGTTCGTTGCATTATTCATTGAAAATTAATTAAAATTGCTTTGCTGCAGGTAATTTGATATTGATCGCGGCGAATTTATCACGCCCTAACGATAGTGTGTAATAACTCTATATCTAAGTGTACGTGTGCACGAACAATTATCTCAAGTGTTTCAATATTTTTATTTAAAAAAAAAGGAACCTAGAAAGAACTGTTTGTTTTCATGCAATAACGTGCAAGCAGTGCGCAGTAATTTGACTAATACAGTCAAGATTATACAAATGGTCTTACAATTGCGCCCATTATTGTAAATTTCAGGGCGCAATAAATTTCTCTTCACTTATTCTTTTACAAGTAGGTAGGCACGAATTTCTGTTCAACAGCTTCTGGATATTTCGGCAAGCTGTTAAAGAGTTAAAGGACCGCAGAAAACCCGCTGCAGCAGGTGGCGGGCCTCTGCGCAGGGTGTTAACACCCCTCAAAGGGGTGGACGCCACGCAAATCGACGTCGTTTAGATTGCGCTGCATTCAATTAGGCCGTCGGATAAAGAGTCGTGCTTTCGCCGACAACCTTCTATTCTCTTCCACCTTCTTTTCCTGTTTCCAGTTGTTCATTTGCCCCCCCGCGACCTTTGTTCCCCGAACGGAAGCACGAATCGCTTTGTCCCAGAAACGCTATTGACAGTTTCACTCTCAGTTGGCTCGCCAAATAAGAATTCTCCTTTCGAATCTGTCTTTTAACACTAGAACTACCGATACATTTTGGTATTATTCAGATAGCATACGTCAGACAGATTATGAACACGAAAGTCGTTGAATGGACATTAAATAGAGATATGTATATAATTGTCATTCTGTCTTATTAAAACTCGTCATAAATTGCTACAACGATACCTACATATTAAGAATTCTAAAGCAAGAAATCTAAAACAAGTCATTTTGACCCCCTTGGTAGTTCTAGTGTTAATGCGAAATGCGTTCATCGATTAGAAAGGTGTTTACAAAATTTCTGCAATCACCATCCTATTTCTTTCGCCGTGCATCCTAGGAGAAGATAGTCGACTCTATATTGAAAAATGAGTAATATTGTACTTCGCACATAAAATATATATGAACTTGACACTTTATTTTGTTTCGTTAACGTGTTCAAAGCACCTAACTGTACTTTTTTCTTATTGTTTGGACTTTTACCTTTTATTTAGTAAAAAAATTATCTCGATTAGTTCTTTAGTTTTGTTTTTATCCCAATTTAAGAATGGGAGAACAAGACGTGCACTATAGACATATTTTATTGTATTATTTCCGAAAAGGCAAGAACGCATCGCAAGCACACAAGAAGTTATGTGCCGTATATGGGAATGAAGCCTTAAAAGAAAGACAGTGTAAAATTTCCTTCTGGTGATCTTTCATTAAAAAATGCTCAGCGATCTGGCCGTCCAATTGAAGTGGATGAGACCCATATCAAGGCCATTATCGATTCAGATCGTCACAGCACAACACGTGATATTGCAGAGGAGCTTAATGTATCGCATACATGCATTGAAAAAAAAATGAAAAGCCTTCAAATTAAATTTTGAGTTTTCATTCATATTTAAAATCCGCAATCACTTACAAGTAACCATATCGGGGTGTCCGCCTCCAATTTTGATGAAACTTGGTGGATATATTAACAAGGCGAAAATAAGGGACACGTATTTTTTTATAGCTGCCCAATCGCAAGTTTAAGGGTGAAACCACCCCCTTGAAGTTTCAGCAGAAAAATGGTATCTTGAAAACGGTTACAGATATAAGAAAACTTCTTAAGGACAGTTTTCATGGTTTTTCGAGGCAAAACAAATAGTGGTCATAGATTTTGTAAAAAGTAATTTGTTTATAACAAACAAATTTATTGTTATTGTTTTTACAAAATCTGTGATCACTATTTGTTTTACCTCAAAAAACCATGAAACTTTTCCATAAGAAGATTTCTTATATCTGTAACCGTTTTCAAGATACCATTTTTCTGCTGATACTTCAAGGAGGTGGTTTCACCCTTAAACTTGCGATTGGGCAGCTATAAAAAAATACGTGTCCTTATTTTTACCTGCTTAATATATCCACCAAGTTTCATCAAAATCGGAGGCGGACACCCCGATATGGTTCCTTGTTAGTTGCCAACTCAATAAAAGGATAAGTGTTGAGTAGAGTATGCGCAATACATGCACACACAAATCACCGTGAATAACAAAAGAAGCTCGACAGCTCCCCCGAGAATTTCATCGAATGGCAGCGTCAGCCCCCACGGAAGCGTAAACCGATTTGCGTACACACAACCCCGTCCAATCGAAACGGGAAGCAATGCGAGTCAACGTAGGCAAGCATCTCCGCGGCGAGCAAAAGGCCAAACGCTGCATCGCCGCGGCCCAAGGAGCCGAATAAATAAGGCCCCGTTTCGCCCGGCCGCTAGTCGGTTCCCCGGCTGGGCCAGCGTAGCATCGGCGCGCCAGTAGCCGGGCGGGGTGCGCAAGATCGCGACGCCGATGGGGTTAGAGCAGGTCGAAGTCTCGCGAGCCGGTGGGCCTCGAATTCCGAATTGGTAGAAACTAACTGGCGTGCTGGAAGAACCGGGAGCCCGTGGGCCCGGGTTTATGGTGGCCGTTCCCGGCCAAAAGAATAGATATGACGTATTCATGAGGATGGCGCGGGTTTGTCAAGCAGATGGCACAGCGATAGCGGCGCGTCGGAACCCCCGAAGAAAAACACGGAATAGTTGCGGCTCGCTCGAGGCGAGACCGGACCTGTTTTCTATCACCTTCCTTCGCGTCTGCTCTCGCCCCTACCCTCCCCTCCTCCCATCCCCCCATACGTCCCGCAATAAAATCCGATTTGACGTCAATTTATCTACGGATATTTCAGCGAACGCGGCGGCCCCCTTTTCTTCTTCCTCCACGTCGTCGAGCGTCGCGCATGAATTTCGCTCGCAACCGGCTCCCTCGGCCGGGCCCCCATCTTTTTGCCGGGGACTCGCGTCGCTAATAAGATCGTGCAGTTACCGATGTGGATCGTTAGGGATCGAGATATTGAGAATCGGATTTATTGTTGGTTTCTTCTCGGACGCGGGTAAAGGGGGCGCCGATATTGTTACGCGCCCGAGGGAAGTTTATTTCAGCGTTCTCCGAGCGTGCCGATTTTGCATTGGACGGTCACATTTTTCTTCGCGTCTCTTATTCCGTCTCTTTTATTCGCGGACAAGGCTCAATAGGCGGAGGGAAATTTTTGTCGTGAACTCGGGTGAATCGTGCATGTCTTTCGGTTTGGGTTTAACCCTCTTAGTGCCCACGAGCCGATATATCGGCTTTGCGGGACTCGCGAGAAATACCTTGAGCCGATATTTCGGCTTTCCGTTTTCAATAGAATTCTAACACATCTGAAGACACTTTATTTTTATAAAACACGTTTTTGTATTAGAAAACACGTTTACTGAACACAAATATATATATATGTTTCGCCGAGTTTTATCTCAGACATTATTGTAAGAGTACATGTGAAGAATTCTATGCTGCAGCAGTAAGATCCGTGCATGCGGTTCCTTCATCGGCTAACTGAAAAGCGGCATGCTTACGCTTTGATTAGGCGACAGCAACAACATCGATGCTCGGGATACGATCAGTTTGAAGTCAAACAGTGGACAGTGTAGTTGCAAATTTATGTCTTACTAAAAACATGGTTGAATCCTTGTACCAAAATACAATGAGAGATTTGGGCCATTCTACGGATTCTGATACAGACCATAATGAAAGCATAGTTCGCCCATCAGTTAGGGATCGCAGAATTATAAATTCAAGTGAAAGTGACGAAAGCATTTTCAAGATTCAAATTCCTCATTTAATGATAATTTCATTTCATTTCATAATTTAACATTTATAATTATATTAATAATTATTACAATTTCTTTATTTGGATTGTTCGGAAAGTCATTTCGCTTTTTTGGTGAAAATGAAAGACGATTTTCTTATAGTGTATAAATATATATATATATTTTATTGAATTCGATAAATTTGATCTCTCAGCGATCTCACGAGTTGGTATTCGCCGGTTTGCATCAATCAATGCCCTTATTTTGCCTTCATCAGCTTCAACTGGCCTTCCAGAACGTGGTGCATCTTCAGCATCAAAATTGCCCGAACGAAATTTTGCAAACCAGTTTAGCGTTGACGTTCTGTCAATACATCTTCTCCATGCACATCGACTAATTTTTTTCTTGCTTGAACAGCATGTTTACGTTTTCGATAGTAAAAAAGTAAAATATGGCGAAAATGCTGCTTTCGACTTTCCATACTTGATAGTGCACCAAACAAAAACTATTGCGCAGAATCAAACAAACTTTCTCACAAACAAGCCTTGCTATATCAGCTGTAAAAATATATAATGATAATGCGGCTTAAGTGTAAAAAAATGCTGTGAAAAAATACAATTAAATCCTCTGTTGGGAAGAAACGAAATGACTTTCCGAACAACGTAATAGTCCCATTATTGAGAAATCGTCTAATTATTTGATCAGGCGAAAGTGAAGAAGAAATAGATTCATGCAACGAATTGCAACGGGCTGAGGCGAGTGTAGAAGAAGATGAACCCAACATTACACCTATTGATTATTTTAATTTCTTTCTCCAACATTACTTTTTCAATGATAAGCGACGGAAACAAATAAATTTGTACGTTGTTTTATTTCATAAAATATAACTGTTTCACTTGATTCATAATATAAAAGTGTTTCCAGAGAAAATCAATTTTTTGTCCACTATTATAATTACAATCGTATACCTATGGAAAATAATTTTTTTTGTATCTTTTACGTAAAACTACATAGATTTTCTAATAAAATAAATTTTATTTATCTTTATCTTTATTTTATCTATATAATTTATTTTATCTATATTATTATCGAAAGATTTATCGTTATTTCTAAAAAACATATGATAACTTTGATAAATCTCTTCAAAACCGCATTTACCCGGGTATTTCTGGCAGGACCGTGGAAGATCGCTCGGTACTAAGAGGGTTAATAATTAATCATTTAGGGGTGGGGCGATGATCGTTGTTGATGGATCACGTTTTCGTGGGAGTAATCGGTAAGGCAATTGAGGAGGAGAGCCGAGTTTAGAAACGAAAGCTATCGGCCGCGACTTATATGCAAATTATAAGTCGGCTCCATCTTTATTCAAATGTCCGGGCGTGGCGCTCTATTTTTTACAAGAACCTCATTTAATTTTATACAGATATTTAGTATGTAGAGGTATACTTCGTTAGAACTCAATTTAAAAGGGGGGGCGGCTGATATGTTTGAAAAAGAAAGCAGAAAATAAAGTAAATAAAATACGTAGAAAATTCTGTGTGCATGTAGATTATCCTGTTTAATTCAATTTATAAAAATCATTTGAATATACAAATTTCGGTATACACTTATAATCTCTGTAGGAACAGTTTATCAAAATAGCATAGTACCTCAAACGTTTCTCTTTCAATTGTATTCAGCATTCTCAAGACCAGGTACATACCTCGTATCGCTCGGCATTCTTTTTTCTATTAGAGCCAAGTGTAACTCACTAATCTCGTAACGAATTAACGAAACAATTATGAAATAACCCGATATTAGAAAACGGTTACCCGTTCTATTACCTCGTTCGTTTGCTTTCGTAATTAATGGAAGCACAACGATACATTTATTTATTTCTTTAGCGTGGTACTTGAGAATTGATATATATCAATATTAATGGCCGTGTCATGGGACTAGACCCATTACTAGTTGCTGTTTTGCTGGATATGACGAGCACGACCGACCTGGTTCCACCGGTCTCCCCATATACGATAGGCAGTAACCTCCATGCACACGAATACAGGTGTAAAGGTGGGTACGCTGTCCGCGTGGACATCGTGCATGCTGACGGGTTCAAAAGCCTGTACTGCTAACAAATACGGTTGTAAAGCAGAGAATTCCCTATATGAGGAGCTTCTTTCTTCAATTCCTGAAGCTTTGATCATCTGACAATCGTCGCAGGAAGTGTTGCAACAAGAACAAACGTGCACGTCCTCTTCCAACGAGACATTTGAATTTGACTTTGTATGCAAAGGACTGGAGCAAACTCCGGGTATTCTGTCACGAATAAGTGAACGTTAATTACACTATGAAGAAGTCAACGGACGTATTCTTTTTTAATTTAAAGAATTTCGTTAGTTCCAGTTTAATTATATTTCACAAAATATAAAGTATAATTAATAAATTATCACGTAAATTATCACGTACAATGCAGTTTCTTTCTCTTACATTTGTCGGCATCTTCTTCTTCTTATATTACAATTATCTCGGTCACAATGTCTTCAAAGTATTAGTTGCAGGAGATTTTGAGTGACCGAAGACACACGTGCTCCAAAAAATACTTGCATTCGTCGGTTGGCAAAGAACTAGGGTGCAATCATTTTAAAAACTCGAGCCACATTGACGATTCGATGATTAAACTCTAGTTCACCCACGAATGTTGCGAAGCAAAGGGGAGAAAAATTGCTTCCCGATAAATTCGTCTTCCAGTGTAAAGATTAGCTTGAAATGGTCGCCGCAAAATGAGATGGTAGATGGTTGCCATGTTTTCAGAACAGCGGGCTACGTCAGATCGTTTTCTTGCGCGATTTCGAGCTCTCCTGCTGTTCTTCTTTGCCTCCTCCTTCGTTCTTTCTCGCGCACTTGGACTTTTTGCCCATGAAGGTCGCTGCGAGAATACCTGCCGCTCCTTCTGCCGTTTTGTCGACCGAGTACCGCGAAATCATGCAATTCCTGGTTTCGCGGAGAACCCTGTAACAATCGAAGGGACAAGAAGCGAGCAATATTTCCTTCGCTTTTGACAAGGATACCAGTATTTCTTTCTCCATCTTATTTACCTGTTACCTTATTCGTTTACGATTTTTACGGCCGACCAACGTGTGTTTTACTTTGAGAAAAATTTTAAACACTGCTAGGTTTATTGAACGCTGCGTTTGCCCGTGAACGGTTACGAGCACTGGAAATATTTCTCAGGAAAGTAAATTCAAAGGAATTATTGTTGTTTTTAGATTTTAGTCTGCGTTCATTTTTCGCTGAAGATTTTTTCCACTCAAGATTATAAATAGATAAGTGAAATTTTGTATCAAATTGAAGTATGGAAGAATTGTATTCCTGAGAATGGTTATTAATGATTATTAGCTAACGGCTATTAACTAGCAGCGATTGTCTTTTGGATTAGTTTTAGATTAATGTCAGAAATCGGATGGAACGACAGAGTGAAATGAAAACGCGACATTTGCGACCGTTTCTTGTTGGCATTCTTTTTCCTCTCATCTTCCCTTCCCTTCTTCCTTGCCCTTTTTCGGACGCAATAGTTTTTCACTTGCAATGATCGCTCGAAAATAGCTCGGGCGGTTCTTGCAAGTACTCTGACGTTGCTCAGATTTCTGCATCGCGAAATGAAGGACAACCATGCTGAAGTTGTTATTATTAGTTCAAGCTTACCTACGTTTGTACTGATCCCCTAAAAATAATTCTGCACACGTAGTTTTAATTAAGAATACCATATTATTCAAAACCAGTCGAATTAAAAATTACCAGCCTCGCGTTTATTGTATCAGAGAAATTTCTTTCAGTAAAAGTTGAGCGAAAAGAGGAAAATCATATCTGAATTTAGCACCGACTATATTACTTATAAGTAATATCCACGAGGAATGAGCAAAAGATTCCACCAAAAAGTTACTGCTTTCACGAAACTCACAACCACACCATTTCTCGATACAGCAACGCAGCTATCGCCATCGTTTTTAAAATCGTTCAACGATTACATTCAAAGCGCATTAAAGTGGTCGCGTACTCCGCAATGAAAAGTCTCTCTTGAGCTTGGTACCATGGCACAACCTTCATCATCATGGATCCCTCTCAAGTGTCCCCTCCTCTCTCATTCCCTCCACGCTGTACTCCATACTCCATTCTCCTCACCCCTTCGGTTTAACATTTCCCGGACACTCGTCTGCGAATATCCCACCCCCTTCCCCGGCAATAACAATAATAATGCCCGACGGGGCTCGCGATGGCGGCGACGACGGGAGGCAGGGACGCGGCCAAGGCCGGCAGAAAGGGGCCCAGGTCGGCCGATCGCGGATCTCGGTCGCATAAATTTGTTTTAATTGCCAGCGACGTTACATTTTGCTTTAATTATGCCGCATTATCTGGGAGGTAAATTAGGTAGGCCCGGCTCTCGGTCCATCTTCCCCTCCCGTCTTCGCCCCAACCCTTTCACCAGACCCCCGGGCCCTGACTGTCCCGTGTCCCGGGGACAGTTCGCTTCTAGTGATGGGCATTCGATTCTTCCCGTTGCTACTGCTCCCCGTGCAATTCGATTTAAGTTTCGTTGCAAACACCTTCGATACCGTTCTTCATATTCCAGACTTTGTTGGCGAATAAGTCTGCAACCTTTTCAACTCTCCGCCGTAATACAATATTCTGTTCGTTAATCTCCCGTTACGCCGTTATTCCGTTCTTGGTGGAACTTCTGTAATTCCTGATTTAAAAAGTATCCACGTTCAAGGTTCAACGCCTAACCCACTGAACGCGGCCCGTCAATTATCAAGCAGGACTCGATGCACTTAACAAATCCATCGACCGCTTCCCCCTCATAGAATTCGTTTAATCGCCGGTCGAGACGCGGCGTCGTGGCAACTCGGCCGTCGCGATTTATTCAGCCGGCATAGGATCGGCCTGCAAATACATATATTATACACAGCTATAAACGTGCACGGCAGGCAACGATGGAAGGGAACGTTGTCCGGATCTGGTTCCAAGCGACTCGAAGCGTCTTGAGCTCATCACTAGCCTCTTCTGCGGACTCCAGCACGGGATAGGATCTTTCTCCACCCGCTCCTCTTTCTTCCCGGCCGATCAGGACCCTCGGGGCCCGCCACCCCAATTCCCTGTTCCCTCAGAACAGAGAGAGCGTGTGACAATTTACTCGGCCGATCTCTCCGGGCCCTCGTCTGCCCACCCCTCCGCTCCTTTCACCCTTTCTTCTCTCGTTCTTATAGCCGCGTTATTTATGCGGGGTCCGGCTAATAAACATATGAACGCCCGTGGCCTCTCTCGTGAGACCAGGCCACGGCACACACGCATACACACGGGCCCCGAGCATTGTCTCGTCTTATTAACAGCCGGCTGGACGATATATCTCGCTTGTCCCCGCCGGTCCCGGCCTCCGGGAACATCTACCGACACCTTCGGGAAAGGACAGGGTGTCATAGAGGACTTGAACAACGCGCGCGCACGCCCACGGACGCTTTGGGGTACATTTTTCCTCACTCTTCACTCGTAGACCGTGGAGCCCTTGAACGGCTTGGTGTAACATGGATTTTATATTTCAGGCGATCGTTCGTGGCGTGGAGCGATCCCGGGACGGTGGCGAGTTTTATGGTGGTGGGTAATTTTTGGACTCGAGTATTCGCGTGGGGGGAGAATGTGGATATCGAATGCGATAGGTTGTGTTGAAATAAATTTGGGTTTATTCGTTTATTGTTCACGAATGTTTCGGGGTTCATTTCTGTCGGAATTTGTGGGACGGTTTGCAATTGTCCAAGTCGTGAGATGATCTTCTAACTCCCCAATAAAACCGAAGAGTCTAAGAGTCTTCGCTTAGAAGACAATCTCTAGGGAGGGAAACTACTGTGTCTATCTTTTAATCCAATTTGATCATACGGCATCTTCTGTCCCCAATTGTCCTCAATTGTCGTTTATTCGATTTTCGAATGTTTCTTTTCGGAGCGGTATTATGTTCGATTCATTTCTGGAAATGTTGCTGGAATTTAAAGCGAAACGACAGGGCGACGTCTAGTCTTCGAGGTGGCGCACTGTGTATGGTAAACATAAATTCACTACGCGAAGCACTTTTCACATTTATATTTCAATTACGCGACGAATCTTGATAAATACTCTTATCCGTCACGGTAGATACATAGCTACACCCGTGCCTCGAGAGAATAACTGCCTGACGTTTTTATCGCAATAGATGGGGTTAATTGAACGGGGATCAAACGCAAATTGATTCGTTCAGCGCCGTGCACGGATCCGCGAAATAATGAAATACCTTAGCGCCGATTTAGCGTAACGAGGAATTGTGTGCCGATACCACCTTGACCTATCTCAACGGGGACTATGACAACGCAACGGAATGAAACGCAATAAAACGCGATAAAAAGGCACCAGGAAGCAAACGGATTTCGACATCACAACCGAGTTGCAACGAATTACAGCCGTCCAATTAAAGCAAAAATGGTGGAACTATCAGCGAACGATTAGACGGACCCGTTGACAGACGCTAAAAGTTTCAATGGTCTCGCGAATGGGGCCTCCTTCAGAAGCATCTCTATGGCAACGAGCAACACGGAGAGGCAGTAAAGAGAGAAAGGAGGAGCAGCTCCTTTCGGACCAAGCGCAGAGGGCCAGTTTGTAGAAGCGACGCGGCCGTGATGTCAACGAATATTTATTTAATTGGCTCCGCGGCGGCGCGACGTCGAATGCTGCCGCTGTGTTATGCGGGGGCGATCCCCATCCTCTGCCCCCGCGTCCCGAGGGGGACGGTACCCCCAATATTATCTTCGAACGTGTCCCAGGACCGTGGGCAAAGCGATCGGCTATAATCGGGTGTCTCATCCCTCTGTTTCCTTCGAGCCGACTTTTTTAAGTGGATAAAGTGAGTGAATGTTTTATTAGCCGGCAGCAGACAGGGGACCGATCCTTTGCATTCTTCCGATTTCGCGTCACTGCGGCGAAGGTTATACCGAAAAAGGATATTCCGTATTAAACGTACTTATGTGTTTGACACTTTCGCGGGTCAGAACGATTAACTACATTTCTCGAGTTATTTGTTCCTTTTGTCTTCATTGTTGGGGCGCTTGGTCTTTTCACATTTGTGGTAAATTTCCTGGCGATAAACGACAAAACCTTTGCGCGACGTTCTATTGATCAATGATTCTCTTCGGAAGTCAATGGGGAGCCAAATTCAGAGGCGTACCTACTCATTTCCCGATTTCGTTTAATACTTATTTCGTGTCGTTGACGCGGTATCGCAGAGTTGCTTCGGATTCCCATTCGTCGGACTAAATGTAACAAAAAGATTACTAAATCTTTAATTTCTAACTAAATGACTAATTACAACCTTCCAACTTATTGAACACTTCGACCACCTGCGCAACGCTCCGTGACACAGTTTGTTCTCGCGGAATGCTCCTCAGGTACCCCCTCGACAGCAAGAAAAAAAACCCACCGAACGCATACGTACTGCCCTCCTGATAAGAACTCTCGCTATCCCTGAATGGTAATCAATGACGATACTGGTCCGCCGCGGACGAAACGCTTCGCATAGCACGGGTCTCTGGTTATGGCAGCATTACTCTGTCCAAGGGGACGCGTCAAACTCAAAAACCCTAACATTCCCTGGCACGTTTCTACCCCCCATCAATCCGCGGCCCACGCATTCCACGGCGGCGCGGTTAAGTGTCCTCCGATAAGCGAAACGAGGCTACCGGACGTAACTTATTGGCAAGTTGAGCAGAAGCACACCGCAAATGGAATAGCCCGCGAACGTCGAGCGTGCTACCAGGGATCGTCGAGGGGTTGAGGGGCCGGGGGGGTGCGCAAGCAAAGAGGAATATCTGTCGTGGAGGGCGGGAGGAACGGAAGGAGCGCTCCTCTCGAGCGGCCAGAGTGATTTGTGAAGACGCTCCCGCGGTCGTAATCACGTGGGATCTCCGGCTCCCGAGGGAGCGAGAGGGCCGTATTGGGACCGCCGCCGCTGGGAACGGGACCGACAGATTCTTATTGTTATTATGGGGAGTGACGTCCCACGATCCTGGCATGTTTATGCGTCCAGATTCGAGGCGGCCTTGGCGACGAACCGCGGCTGAAGCCGAATCAAAGAGTCTCCGGTCAGTCTTCGTAACCACCGGCCCCTCCTCGTCGAGCGGACCTTTTTGTCCGCCGATCGCGCCAGAGGGAGGAGGACGGGGAACGACATCGGTGACGAAGACGTTTCTGATGACGGTGCTACGGGTGCGCTTAATTACTAGACTCGTCCGGGATGGTCTTGCGCGAGGTGCGCGTAGGTGACTGGGGCGATTTCGTGTTTCGACGAATTTGTAATGGGGGAAATGGTGGAAACTGTTGACTGGTGCAACGGGGACCACGCTGCGAGGCTGGGGAACGCGGGACAGGTGAGTTGGTTGACGCTGGATTATGATGTTGGCGGAGGTTTGTGGGAGTGCGTTGTTCGTTTGGGTTGTATGGAATAACGTGGACTGTCGATGATCAGGTATCGGTCATGATAATCGTTGCAACGTGTAATCTTGTCAGTGTCTGTGGAGTCGACAGGCCTGAAACTCTGCACTGTGATCAAATTTGTAACGGTAATTCGCTGTTCCGTATTGTTCCTGTTTGTCTGCTACGCTCCTGGACAATTAAGAACAGAAGATGCCGTATGAACAAACTGGATTAAAAGATCATGCATGAAACAGTACGGTGACACAGTAGCTTCTCTCCCTAAAGATTGCCTTCTAAGCGAAACTCTTCGGTTTTATTGGGGAGTTAGAAGTTTATCTCACAGCTTTCAAATTTCGACAAAAATGAATTCCAAAACATTTAGGAACAATATATTCGCAAAGCTACTGGTAATTCATTTTGATCTTTATCTGCATTCCTCTTAAACGTTAGAAACATCGAAATCTATTTCCATTAAACGATCAAATTAGCAGAGCAGTACTTAGTTGATTACTTTTTACTACTTAAATTCCACGAATGACCACCTTGTTCTCTGTTCGCAAAACAACGAGCGCAACCCCCATTTGTGCAAGGGAACTTTCAACGAGCAGCGAGCTAAATCGGCGGACGTCAGTCACGCTTCCGCCCTGTTTCTTAACAAAATCTGTCGGAACAAGGGGGTGTGTTTATGACGCGCTCGTTCCAGGGCCCTGGCGTCATAAAGAAGAAACGGCACGAGCCGATGGAGCAACAGAACGTGCTTCTGGGCGTGGCGGGGCCCCAGGGCGCCTCCGACGGGAATAAATTATCTCGCGGGCACGGGTCGCGGCACCCCGGTTATTATTGCCTAATAGGGGGCCAAACAAACGATTCCCGCCTACCCTCGATGACGGCGTGATTAAATTGTTGTTAGGACAGGCGGCTAGGCGCTTGGAAACCGGTCGAAAGAGGCTGGGTAGCCGCCGGGCGCGAATAGATCGATTGAAATGTTCATTAGCTAAATTTCTACGTCAAGTATCATTTCGTGCGCACGATTTACTTGTTGGCAAATTTGGTTGGCGTCAATGCGCTTGGAGCGTATCGAGAATGGCGAACATTTTTATTTTCGCTGTGCCTTTTACCCAGCGACTGGTCCCTCGAATTTAGGCAGGTGTAAATGGGGATGAGTCAGTAATAGATATTTATCTTTCTATTAGCTATGAACTTCGTTGGATGTTTGAAGGAAATGTTTTTGACTGAGAAACATCTCGCTTCCGCTGCTATTTTACAGCCCATTTTAACACGTTCCGTGCCAGACCGATTTTCGGTAATTTTCGTTAAATTGTGCAGCGATCATGACGATAATTTGTTAAAACCAAAATGTGTGCCCTTTCTGTACTGCATGTTAAACGTCATACCTTTTTCTTGATCATAATGATCCTTGCAATTTAATGAACATTACACCGCATATATGTCATAAGCAAAAGTGTTGGTCTTGACAGCGTGGGTCGCATACGACCCAGGTGGCACGTAACGTGTTAACAATACTCTTTTAGATCATGCACAAATCGAATTACATATCGCCTTCTCGACTGTAGACTGTCTCCTTCGTGCCGCCGAGCCAATAAATGTAATCCTCCATCGGAAAACAAAGAGAACGAGTTGCACCCCTATTTCTGCACTCGCAAGTTTCAATATGAATGTCGGTGAAAAAAATTCTGGACAACTAACTCACCCTCCTGTACGCATACACTCACGCTTCTGACCGTTTTACCCCAGCTTGCGCGAAGAGATGGTTAAGTTCGCAACGGCGAAACGTTGAACACTATTCTGGACCTCATCCCTGAATAACCTTGAACTGGTAAAGCTCGTGGCCTCTGCTCTGCCTCGATTCAGGACGCAAGGACGTTGTTTGAAACCACAGCGAACTCTGACTGAGCACCACTATCTGTGTTCCACTCTTCCTTCGTCTCCATCTGTCCTCAACCAATGTCCCTACCCCTTTACCATACCGTTCACTCTCTCTCTCTCCTTCTGTTACGCTATCCTCTCGTTTCTGGCCCTTTCTCTGTCGTCACGGGCATCAAAGCAACGTCTCGTTTACACGGCTGTCGCGCGATACTTTATGCTTTAATGTCGGCACACGTTGTCGCCTGTATGCCTGCCTGGCCAAGCGGGACACGTGAATTTTATCCGACATGTCTGCGGCCGGATCGAACCGGCAAACCCGTTCGAAACGTATATCCGGTTGGAAGTGTAGCGCTCGGCCGCCTGAAGAAATTTGATGGTACGAATATGTACATATATCGATTTACGATACGTCGCGTCGCCCCTATTTATTATTCGTCAATGGAAATTTCGGTTCTATCTAATAGAAATTTGCGTAGAAACATGGTGTCCACGGCAGCGTTGCTTAACGGGCGCGTATAATATTCGAAGCCTGTACACGCGTTCTACGGTGGTGCGAAGTCAGATTTATATTCTATAGAAATTCGAATACAAGTTTATATTTAATATTCAGCAACGGATCATTTCCTTCGTGGACATTTCAATGATCTTCCCTTGAATTCGACTTTCGAATTAGCCGCCTTGGTACATGAATAAACTTGGCCACGCTTCCTTCAAAGCTACACAGGTAAACGTTATAAATACCGTACGATTAAAATTAATATATTGATATCCATTGTTCAGCAAGCGCCCAAAATTTTGCACACCTTACGATTGCAAATAGAATTCTCCAACAATTGTGTTCAATTAACGGGAAATGAATCGTCAATTGTACGCATCGGTCAGCAGGTAAACTGTAGCATCCCGTGAACAAAGAATCCACGCTTCGTATCGCGTTAACGATACGTCATTTCTAGCAACGAATCGGCCCTCCAACCCTATCCGTCAAAAAATCTGGCGAAGTCCCAACGAAACGTAGTCCAATGTCCTCCCCCAGCAACCCTCCAGTCACGGAACGCGATAAATCTTTTCCATCGACACTGGCCTGGCAATCGGCATGAACAGTGGGCATTTGTATATCGAGAAGATAGGAAGAATTAATTAGAGGTATCGCTGGTATCTCCGGGCGTCATTAGCGGGCGTCGCTGTCGTTGCTGGCGGGGTACACGTGTGTAACCTCGCATGACCGGGACCCTTTAGCGAATCTCACCTCCTTGTTCACCCTTCCCCTACCGCTCTGCCCCTATCCTCGAGGGGCATGATTCATTTTTTCATGGGGCTGCCCGTTGCGTGTCGGTGACGTCCAATTTACGCGGGCCAGTTACTTGTCGCAGCCGACGTGGGTTTAAATCAACAAGATGTAATTTGGAAAAAAACGGAACAGAAATTCGGATAGTGGCCTGGACCTACGGAGAGGAAACCTACCCTTGCTCGCGAGAGAATACTTTTAAGATTGCTGTCTATTGGACCGTTGAGCCGAGGAGTTTTGTGGAGATTTATTTTGGTTGAATTATTTTGAATTACTCAGGTTTACAAATGTAGGTGCACATTGTATGTCCGGTTCGAGTATGCGCGTGCGATTATTTTTCTATGTAGGTATTAAAAATATATGTTCTTGGGAATTTCTGTGAAGATTTTAATTTTAAATTTTTCATGGGTACTCTATATATTTTTGTTACATATTCTCGCAGCTGGCATCGAAATGTTTTTAAAATACTGCTACGCGTCTATTTTGAGAGTGTTTAAAGAATGCTTCCCCTGTAATCAAAGTATATCATAAGTGACGCGTTCACCGACAGTTTGAACCCAGTTTTATAAAAGGCATTTATTCAAAATGTAAATTACTTTCTCCGCAAGCGTAATTGCAGACTTCGTTCTTCTTAACACAACTTCTTAGATGCAGTTAAACGAGCACGCTAGAAAACGTTAGATTCGTACCAGGCGTGGCCAGAAATCAGTCAAATGAAAGCATCGTCAAGTCGTACCAAATAATTCTCCGTAACTCTGAAACAACGTAACGTGTCAAAGAAACCCCGAGATATTCCACCCCCTCGCTATTGACCCAAAGACCAAATTCTTCCCACTGTGTTCTGTCAACTTCCCGTTCCCCACCCGACCCTCCAATTCCCGCAAAACTGTATTCCAATCACCAGCGTGTGCGAGAGAAGGAAAAAAAAGAACGGCCCGCAGTTCGGCGGTACTCGCAGGCTGTCCGTGAAAAAAACCAATTACAGTAACGACGGGGAACACTGTCATGACCTTTCCGCGTCGATCCAGGGGCAAGGGGGCGAGCCGTAAATCTCGAATAGGCGGGCACCGATTACCATAGACACGCCACGCGTTGATTATAAACATAATTAAAAACAACAACGGCTGGCCGACGTTCCTTTAACGTATGCAACCGGCTCGATGCCGGTGGTCCTGGCACGGGACGCGCCGACCCAGGAAGCTTCGATCGTGTCTCGGCCGCGTCCCTATCGATCCTCATCGATCCCGATCGTCGATACGGCTGCTACCATTCGTCCCGCCCTGCCTCCGCGCCGTGTCTGCCCGGCCTGTGGTTGCGCGGCAAGAAAATGGAAAAATTCAAGCGGACACTGGTCCGCGGCGGACGACTTTTTCGCGGAAGCGGGCAGGATCGCGGATAAGGAGCGACGTTGCCTTCGATGTAAAACTGGATGATGATTTTTATTGAACCCTGAAAACGGAGCACATAATGGTTTTTGTATTGTGGCGGGATGGGGCTTGTGGTGGAGTCGTGGTTTCTTTTGGCAATGGTTCTGTCTATTTTTTCTGGACCGTTTTGGGTTTTAATTGGTTCCTATTGGCTTGCCGTTGGCAATGTTTTTAATCGACGTTCATTTGCTCGTTATTTCTCGGGTTAATCAGTTTTATAATTAACGACGGGCGGGTCGAACGGTTGGAATTGGTTGCAGTTTTGAATTTAATGGAAATTAATGAAATCCTATTTGTTACAGCTGTTGCAAAATACAGTTAGTCGCAGAGAAATGCGGAAAGTCCAATGGGCCGAAAAATGTGAAACAACTTTGACAACAAATATCACCACAATTTCCCAATAATTTTTTCTTTTTTTTTTCCTTGGGTTTTAAGTCGCATTAACTATTCAGGTCATGAGCGACTTGGTGCGATTTTCTTGACTTTCTTAAAAAGCATTCTATTCAGTGTCTTGGTGGGGCCGCTGTGAACTCATGTATGTTTATATTTTCTATGGCATTACAATTTGTTGTAGATTTTAAGTTCCTTTAAATACGTAATGAAGTTTTTAATATTTTCACGTGAGTCTACTATTTCCTTCATATTGTATTGGATTCTGAATTTTCCCCTTATTCTTTTGAGATGCTGGCAGTCAAATATAATGTGCTTCATGTTGAGGATCCCATTGCATAGTGTGCATTTGGGTGCACTCTCTTTTAAAAGCAGGTAGGTATGGGTAAGTTTGGTGTGGCCGATTAGTGTTCTGGTGATTATAACTTGATTGCGTCAGTTCAAATTATTGATGTCAGGTTTGTAGAGTCCCTCTCTTATGGATGGAAGTTTCGATGAGACCAAACTTGTTAAATGCTGATTCCATTTGTCTCCTAATCTTTTATTTATTTCTATTTTAACGTCCTGGAGTGGGATTATTCCAGATTCGTCCATGGAGTCGCGTCGAGATGCTGTTTTGGCGGCCAGATCGGCTCTATCACTTCCCTCAATCCCCATATGGGAGGGAATCCATATAAATAAAGTTTCTTAGCCTTCTTTAAGGATTTGCGTATATAACTTCTGAATATTTTGGATTAGCTCGTCAGGTGGATCCGGGTTTTGTATTGCTGGAAGAGCACTCTTAGAATCTGAAAGGATAGCGAATTTTTGGTGGTTTGAGTGTCGAATGAGTACAAGAGCTTCTTTAATAGCAGTTGCTTCACATGTGAAAATAGACATGGTTTTGGGCAGTTTTAGGCTTATTTCTGATTTCGGTGTAACTACTGAACAGCCATTTCCTTCTTTAGATTTGGATCCATCTGTACATATGAGTACATAATTCAGGAGGGTTGATCTCATTTCTTCAAAGAGGGTTTTGGTAATTAGGGGGGTAGTTTCATCTTTTCTATTAATTGATAGGTTAAAATTTGCTATTGGAATGTTGGTTAACCATGGTGGTTCCGATGGGTAATTCTTCTTACCCAGCTTGGTTGGGTTTAAATTGCAGCCAGCTTCTTCAAACAATTGTTTTATTCTTATGTAGAACGGAATAGGTAGTCTTGATTTCTTTTTGTACACGTTTTTATATCCTGTAGTGAATATGTTTTGATATACCACGTTATTTAAGGATGCCCCAATCCGTAATGCGTAATTAACCGACAGGGTTTGTCGTCTTTCTTCAAGATGAGGTTCATTAGTTATTGCTCGCAGACTTGGTACCGGTGCGGGAAGCACCTGTTCCCAATATTATTTCCCAAACCTCGACCTATACTTGCATTTCTCGCAAAGGGCAGGTCGATGGTCATATCAGCGGCGGTTCGCGATCGAACGACGCTGCAAATCAAAATCGTGCGCGCCTTTTTAAAAAAGAGGAAACAAACCGGAACGGCATCTGGCCACCGCAAATTACAAATGTCGAAAAAGGAAAATAAGCAAACATCGCGGTCACTGTTATAATAAGCTCGCATGATCGAGCGAGGCCGAACTATCTTGCCTTAGAATCAACGGGGATACGTAAAATCGTCGTTCGGCCGCGTATAAAATCGTGTATTTATGGCGTCGCGATGGCGCACGGATGTCCGAATGTAAATTCATTTCATCAAATGCCGACTGAAATTATAAATGCCCGTGGCTGCTCGATTCAGGCTCTCTAACGATCCGCTGGTATTCCAGCCCTCCGCTCTGCATAAAGATCTTTATCCGCGCGCCTGTTCGTTTTCCAACGGGCTGGAACTTCAACGCGAGAGAGACTTTCACGAATGTATGTATCAGTAACCGAGTCGTTGGTTTTCGCGTTTGTTAAAATATTTTTACGCGTGGCTAGTGCGCGGACAGAACAGCGCGCCGTAATTTTCGCGCGAGAAATAAAGGAAAACGGAACAAAATGAAGTGGAACGGTACAAACGACGGCAGTGTATCGGTGGTAAATTTATTTACGCGTCTTTGGTGATTGCGAATGAAATTATTGAAGTGAATGGTTTGTATGAAAATGTTGATTAGGGACAATTCGATTTATATTTTTTCAATGTAATACGACGAGGAGAAATGGTTGATGGTGAAAATATCTTGAGATTCAAGATATTTTGTTAACAAAGTACGAGATAGATAATGAAGCTTCATTGAAATTAGAAATTTCGCCAAGCAAATTGTAAATTGTCTCTTTAATAGAAAACGAATAAAATTGTTCGGCACAGTTTGACCATTGATACTTTTTCATATTAACCAAAGGATCGGGAGCAAACCTAAACGTTCTTTCAATATCATATAATTCCAGTGAATAAAAAGCCGAACAAAATTAATAGAAAGTTACACGTACTGTAGAAATCATCTTAACTACGTGACACTAGTCCATTCATTAAATATTACTAAAGATTTTCAACGGCGAACAGATCGAGTGAAATTCAAATCTCGAAGTCGAATTCCTACGTGACACGAAGGAACGACGAACACGGGACACATACACAAATTCTGTAAACAAGATATATAAATAATTTCACTCCTTATAAGTATATCCGCAATTTCCATAACGTATTCAAAGCGTATCGCACTTACATCTAACAAAATATTTCAGATATTCCAAAAATGATATTATAATCGACCTCTTTACGGAACGTTACATCCACGTGAAATATTTCCCAGCAGACATTTTATTCCGCGCATCTTCCCAACTAAACTCATCCGTGGTCGTCGACAATCGGGAGACACCAATACCAGCGAACGTGTCCAAAAGTGGTATGTAGTATCTATCGAAGGCTCACGACACGAGGGGGACGAAGCCTGAGAGCACAGCGACGATTCCAACAAATTTGCACCTCTAATCGCACCTCGCGATACGAGTATAATGAGAGCATGACGCCAGTCGGGGGTAAGGATGAAGGAGCTCAGCAAGGAACCCGATTGGATCTCTGTGGCCGGCTAGTGTGAGAGGCCGGGCCTCACCTTTGACCCTCTTCCACGTTTTCGTTTTATTCTTCCTTCCCTTCGCCAGCTCGTTTCTTTCGTTCGATCTCTCGGTAGCCTCGGGTCCTGTTCTCCGCTCTCATATTCATCTCATTCTTATTCTATCGATTTCACGCTGTTTCTTGTGCCATTGGCCGCACCGTCGCGTCGGTCCATCCGCCTCCGGGAATACCTAGAGACTCACTACCAGGGAAATTAATTTCACCTTAATCTCTTTCTCTCGACGGGCACAGTGCTAGGATTTTGTTTATCGCGAAATGTTGCTCAACTGGTAGGGTATTGTATGCTTCTGTAACAGTGCGATAACGATGCGCGGGACTTGCCGGACGCTTCTAATTTTAAGGTTCAGAAGAGGGTTTTTTTAGTTCTTGGTAGGGAATTAATAGCGTAAGTAAAATATCCACTAATTATTATAAAGAAACCGATATTTGAAGGTGGTCGCAACTGGTGTCAAAAATTCCTCTTGATAAATGTATCACTGCGAAAATAGTGAACCAAGACTCGTTAATACACAGGAGCTCTAAGAAAACAGAAATACAAATGTCTCGTACCGTTAAACGATCGAAACTCGAATCCCCAAAACGGATGCATCAGAAATCAATAAAGCGCCCAAAGAAAAAGAAAATAATAATCGAACCCTTCGTATATCATCTTAACAAATGGAACTCGTGCAAGCGAACAACTGGGCGAATAGATACATCTGTTTACTACCGGTGTAATACACCAGCCACACATACTATAACTTCATATATTACGATTTCGCCTGGAAACGTCAGTACCGACGAAATTTGTTACGCCGCCAACAAACCGTGCTTGCATCATTAACCCATAGAACACCTCGGGCGCTACCGTCAGACTTGGTCCAGTCTTTAAAAAACGCCAGGTTCATTGGCGTGCTATAATTGATAGAGTGGTAAAGGCTCGCGTCCTGCGAGTCTCGAACGATCAGGCAGAAATGAATCACTGCCTGGCTCACGCACACGCGGGAAAGGCCGCGCGCGTTCCGGCCTTAATACGGCCATAAAGACAAGCCGCAGTAATAATAAAGTGATAATAAAACGAAAAGCAATGCCCAATCGTCTCGCAGACACGCCACAGGGAGTTTATTACACGCTGCCATATTATATGCAAGGAATGGGCCGGCAACGCGATGCCGCTGATTTTATGGGGCCCCGGCAATGAGGCCTTCATTCCTGCAACCTCTGCTACGTCCGACATTTTCCTTTGGCTTTATAGTCGATAAAGGGCCAACCGATTCGATGCATAGATAGAGGGCCTATGTTTGTCAGTGTCTCGTTGCCGAGGGGTTGCTCGGTGCGCCTGGTGATGCGAGTCGTGGCAGATTCGGGGATGCGATCTGAATAATTTCTGCTCGTTGATAAGCGATTGATATTTCGAGCCTTGGGCGGGATTTTTCGACGAGTACGGGGATCTTTTTTCCTTTGGTCGGTGTGCGCCGGTATTTTGCGCGGTTACGGTGGACGAATATGAAATGTAAAGTGTGATTTGCTTGTGAAATTTTAATGGCAGATCATTTTAAGATAGCATAATCTTTCTCCCGTATACAGTGATTGTATTTTTGAGCGAGAAAATGGTGCTCTGCTTTGGTTTTGAGTAAATCCGAAATGATTTCATTTGTAAAATATTCGCAAGCAATATATTATGGAACGGGAGAATATTAACGTTAATTGTATATAAAAACAACTGTATTCCAGTTTGATGTAACTCTTCTTTTGCTAAGTAGCTTTCTATTTTGGAGGACCCTGAAATAAGAATACTAAAAGGATCACGTGGGAAAACCTGCTTCCCTTTATAGGGGACTCCGTAGATTATAATCCTTTCCTTTTCTATTTTTTATGATCGACGTCAGTGTAATAGCCACAAAGGTTCCACGATACGATATCATTAGGTGCAAAATAGATATTATTAAATATATTGCCCATAAATATTCGTCGTGTGAGGTAAGCTGGCGTTTGTTAACATTTATTGTCTATCCAGCCTTGTCTGAAAATCCAAATAGATAACAACAGCGCTCTTAGATCTATAGATCTTTCGAAGATAAAATCGTCGTGAATTAATTTTATATTTATTTATATTGTGCCTGTCTATCGTAACTGAATCTAACGTGCCACAAAACTTGACTAACACGATTCATTTTTTTGGATAATTCATGAAACGCAAGAGTTCTATATTGCAAAGCGATGCATTAACAATTCCATTGCCTAAATGTGAAACAACATTATAATCACGGGTACGATTCAAGTTTGAATTCAACTATTCTTAACGCTACCTACTAAAAAAGACCCTCAACTGAATTCCTTCGTAATTAAAGAAAGTTTCAACTGCCAAACGAGATATTACAAAATTTTCCTCTAAACACGCTCCGCGAGAGAGAATAAAATACGGCGTGCGAAAACTTTTTCGACCCACTGTGCATACAAATGTAAAGATTCGCATTGTATCCGGCCAAATATTCGGAATCCTTTTCCTATTAAACATTCGCCTATGAAACTCTATACCAGCCGTGAAGCGTTCTTTTATTTCTCCGTTTCATTTTTGTGGCTTCGGGGTTTCGTATGGAGGGCGCGTAAAAATGCAAGTCGATTGGCGGGTAAAGGTTGACTGTCAGAGGTGACGAAGCAAGTAATGCAAGGGTGGTCCCCGTAAGGTAAGCCCCGGTCGTAATTCATCGGCGGACAACGTCTTACGGCAGATTTTAATTTTAACGGCCAACTTTCTGGCCCGTTTATGGGCCCCGATGTATAATTTTATCGTGACTGCCGATCTGACCGCAGCCCTCCGGGCCAAATATTGTCCTCTGCCGGTGGAACGGAGGTGACAACGGTACGAGGGGGGACCACGATCGTAAGAGGAACGGTTGAAGATACTTTTACTTTCGACAGAGACGGATACAGGGCCTTTATGAATAAACCGAACGAGATTTCGTCGATGTTTCTTATTATAATAGTGGAATCGTTGGAAGCGTGGAAAGAATGCGACGAAAGGATTCTCGAGCGCGACGAACCCTAGACGGGACAACTTTGGCTGGAGTTTTAAAAAGAATCATTTTTGTTGCATTTTACTTGTAGCTAGAATTTTTATAGTATTGTAAATTTATATTTGCGTTGAGGTCTTTTCGCGTTTGTTAAAAATAGAGTTTGAATTACTTTATTTCTCACTGATATATGGGCCGGTAATTATGAAAGTTGTCCAAGTAAAAAATGTGAAGAAATGGATTTATTCCATAGTTTGTGTTGTATGTATTTTAATTGCACTATTTAGAGTGTTTGGTTCCACTTTATGCCAACATCGGGCTAGTGCCAAGGGAGAAATATCAAGATATGATTGATTTATTACCGTACATTCCACCTATTTATCAGTAATATTTTGCACTACTCAGCATTGAAAATTCCACTTAAGAAGATAAAAATTGTATTAAGCAAAATTATAATTATAAAGTGTACATCGTTATGCGTGTCTTCAACATTATTCTAATCAAATTCACTACATTTCATTCTTATAAGTCCATGTATTGTCATCCAATTAATTTTGAAAGTGGTCCTAGTCTAAAGTCTAGGTCATTCGACGTTTGAAAAAGCGTAAGTATTTATAGTATACACATAAAATTTTACAACCGAAGGAAATATTTACATTATAAGAGGAAATATTCGATAAAATATTTAATTATTATACTGACAAAATATTTTTCTATGCAACAGAGAATATATGATTTGGGCCACATTCACAATAATCAGTTAGGAGAATTGAATGAAGCTTCTTCAATCTTTCCTCACACAATTTTCACTTATTGAATCAACAATACTTGAAATCGGACCCAAATAATTTCCACTTCTTAAAACTGCTGTCACCTAGAAACATGAAGAATGATAACTTCCATAGACAGCAATGTTCTCCACTTTCATTTTTTATATTTACACGAAGAAAGTTTTAGACAGCGACAGCCTTGTTTCGTCCTTCATCTCGTCATATTAATAATACATTCCCTTCATTATGTTACTCCTTAATTGTACACACATCTGTCTACCCAGACCTCAACCATAGTTCATAAAAGGTAAACAAGATAAAATCATCCCCAGCTCCGCGTCGATCCGAACGAAATTCAAGGGCCCCGGGCATAATTCAAATCTCCTGAAAACTTATCGAAGTGTTAGCTTTAAAGGAGAACGCATTAACCCACGATCACATCTCGACCCATTCAGCCGCGTAAATACACGCAACAAGGAATCCCGTGAGAGATCCTGCGCGCGCGCGCGAGCACAGTGAAACGAAAGAAATCTATACCCTGGAAGAGGTAAGGGCTCCTTTATAGATTTGTAGAAAGTTGTAAATCAAACGTTAATGGGAGCCCGCTGTCAGGCATAAAGAGCTTGAAACAACGACGCATAACGATAAAGATAAAGGTCCGAGAGAGCGTAAAGGGTGTTCCGGCCCTCTGCCCTCCCCCTCCCATCCCCCTACGTCATATTGGCTTTTATGGTCCTTACACCGGTGAACCAGTTTGTAAGCATGAACATTTAAAAAGCTTCGAATAGCCGTCATCAAAGTTTGAGGGATTTCCGCGTATCTGATGGAAGACGGCCGTAAATTTGGCCGGCGCGGCGATCCTATCTGCCGCGAGCCGGCCAGAAAATATATATTCCATCGCGCTCGGAACACCGTTTTAGGTTGCGCTGTAAAATCCTCGATTTACTGCCCTACATTACAACATTTCGCTATTGGTGTTTTTAGCGAGATCGAAGTGGCAAGTTGTCGCGTGCAGGCCGATCGTTTTGTTGCTGGAAACAGCAGGCGATAGGCACGGTGGATGGTGTTACGTTGCATTAATGTAAACCCCGAAGAAACGTTCGAATGGAAATGGAAAATGACAGATTTCCCAGAGTTTCGAGAAGTTGAGGAAGGTGCGTGGACTGCGGGGCACCGTTTGGAGTAGGGTTAGCGGCGTTGTATTTGAAATGAATTACATTTGTGCTCTTTTCGGTGCTTGAATATTTTGGAACAGTGTGCCGCTTCTTTTTTTTATTATAGCGATACAGGATTTTCTTTTTATCGCTGCTTTGCGGCTTTCGATTATTTTACTAATAATGTTCCTTTCAGTTTATATTAATATTTGTATTTTCAAAATTGATTGTTTTATTAAGTTTACCGATTTCGTGTTTAGTACCGATTTCAATATTTCAAAACGAGTAATTAAAAATATAGTAATCTAACTTATCAGTAATTTACTTACGTACGATTTCAATATTTAGTATTTTTGTACTGTTCTTCTATCTTACTTTGTGAAAGGCCATCAAATTAAGTTTTTTTTTTTTGAGGTTTTACGTCGCATCAACATCGAGGTTATTAGCGACGAACTTCCGCAATGACTTTAAATTTTGTGGAAGAGGTTGGATTCATTAACGGATTCAATAGTATTTCTCACATGTTTTTCGGACGTGAGGGCAGTTTTTGAGTTAATTTTAAATTTGAGACGCTGGGTGGAAAGCTTTTGGCAAACATACAAAAAGTGGTGAACTGTGAGTGGGGCTTGGCAACAAAGGGGAGTCTTCTTAATGAGATATTCGTGTGTCATCTTGCAGTGACCAGTTCTCAGGCGAGAGAGAACGATTCTTTCTTTCCTGCTCATGTGATCGCGTGGGATATCTTGGGAAATATTTGTGATTACGCTATGGATTTTTGTTGGTTTCGATTTCCAGATGTTATTCCATTCTTCTTTAACTTTTTCTTTTTCATATTGGATAATTTCTTGAAGTGGGATAGGGATTGGATATTGTTCAGCCTGGAGAGTGGCTGCTTCTTTGGCCCTCAAATCTGCTTGTGTGTTCCCAGTTATTCCTTGATGTGAAGGGATCCATATAATGGATATCTTCTTGTTGGTAGGGATAAGTTCCATATAGAGTATTAAGGTATTTCTAATACAAATTAAGTTTTGTATATAGATATATCATAATAATAGAAAAAGTATTCTTGCGAAACTTGAAGTTAGCGAGGGAAAGAGAAAGCGAGGGACTTTTATTATGAATTCAAAATATTTGTGTTCAGTTATGAATGAATTATTCATTTGCCATACTTTTTCTACGCTGTCCTCTGACGTTGTTTTTTTTCAATTTGAACAGCAGCATAAAAATACAAAAATCATGCGTAAGCATACGAAAACATCTGTTTCACCTAAAGTAAAATATTAGACGAATAATTTGCTCTGTTTTATACCTACGTCGTAATTGGATATACAATCACAATGTGTCTATTATTAAAATTACTTAAAGCAGCAGCAAAATGGTTGAGATTGTTTCTGGAAATTCCGGGGCAGACTCCGGTAGATCGTTAATTTTGCCAGTGATATTAAAAGATTAATGGTTCCGTTTCGAGAATCGGAAACCGCAGATTATTCATTAACTTCCTCGGTAAACGATCTTCCATCATCGTTCGTTGATTTGTTCTCGCGAAAGATAATAAACGCCGCGTGCCAGATCACGGCTCGTGATATTCGTTCGAGGAAATTTAGGTGAATAAGATCGAGCCGATGTTCGATTTTCGTGTGAATTCATTCACCCCGTGCCTACCTGACAAATGAAAATCCCTGCGATCGATAACATTTGTCCCTTATATGAAAGAAGAATAAATTAAACGAAATTTATGGGGCAAAATTCCGGTTTGTTAATATTTATTACAAAATTCTTGCGGATGCTGCCTCTCCTTTCCAAAGCGAGACACGGGCAATTATGCAATAATTGCAAAGAAAGATAAATGTTCGACCACTATGCAAATAATTCACTTTGATACAGTAAATAACGTGGTTTCGAGCTGACGCGATTAACATCCGGGGCAGGAGAGAAATCGTACATAAATAAATTACTGGTAAGTTAGATTACTATATTTTTAATTACTCGTTTTTAATTTAGCGAGTTTTTTCATGTTCTCCTTGCAGAACACTTCAAACGGACAGCTTCCGACTAATTGGAACGTAAATTTATTTTCCATCATTTTCTGTTTTTTTAAGGAACCGCCCCGGATACAATAGAGCTTAATAATAAAAGGTGTGAAAATAATGCAGAAAAATTGCCACACAATTTCCCTCTCCAATCTTAAACAGCATAACATCGTAACAAGTATCAGGTCGTTCCTGCAGTACTCAGGCAAGTCGTAAGTCGTTGACCATTGATAACACTTTAATGACACTATAAGTGGTGACCGTACCATTTTAATGATACCATAACGCCATAAAGTGCAACAGATATCATTCCAAGGACCATATTTTCTACTAAAGAAATCTGTGCATGCACACGTGTAATACAATAATATACGATGCAGCACAGCAAGATGCTTTCACTTCTGAATAACACTGTTCAACACGGGTCTGATTTTGTAACCTTCAATGTGCGTTTCTTATAGACTTTAATGTGCTGAATACGAATCTGCAATCCGTTTTTCTCCAGAACGTACCATTTTTGAAAAAATCAATTTTGAAAAAAATCGCAAATTTTCAACTTTGGAAGTGTTTTGTACTTTTGCGGTAATAGTTATTCCGATGCGCTTGGTGCCAAATGATTCTTTGTAGTTTCACGAATAAAATGGTATATGTTGTTATTAGACTATAAACATTTAAATGTGTTTAAATAATGATCAAAGTGAAAGGGACACCGAAAATATACCCATTTTGGCTGATATCTTTCAGTTTATTTCAAAAACTAAGCGTCCAGGAGAAAATCTAACTGTCCCACGCGATAGAGCAGACCTTTCTGCAAAGGAAAGCATCAACGGAAGTTACAAAATCATTTTTGTATTCGATATACAAGCGAAATAGTTTGGTAAAACACGCGGCGGCAACAGTGACACTCAGCAGAAGTACAGCGCGTGTAGTGATTCCGCTACGCTGAGCGATGAGCGGGGAGCCGCCGTCATAGAGCACCACTGTCGCCGCCACGTGTTTTGCCAAACTTTTGCGCTTGTATATCGAATACAAAAATGATTTTATAACTTCCGTTGATGCTTTCCTTTGCAGAAAGGTCTGCTCTATCGCGTGGGACAGTTAGATTTTCTCCTGGACGCTTAGTTTTTGAAATAAACTGAAAGATATCAGCCAAAATGGGTATATTTTCGGTGTCCCTTTCACTTTGATCATTATTTAAACCCATTTAAATGTTTATAGTCTAATAACAACATATACCATTTTATTCGTGAAACTTCAAAGAATCATTTGGCACCAAGCGCATCTGAATAACTATTACCGCAAAAGTACAAAACACTTCCAAAGTTGAAAATTTTCGATTTTTTTCAAAATTGATTTTTTCAAAAATGGTACGTTCTGGAGAAAAACGGATTGCAGATTCGTATTCAACACATTAAAGTCTATAAGAAACGTATATTGAAGGTTACAAAATCAAAAAAAAGTTGAAATTTGTCGAACAGTGTAATTATCGGAGCACATCAATTTATTTCGTGACGATATTCGTGATGCTATTTTGTATATTACTTTCAATAGCATTTATTTATCAGCCAACTCGCCACATCGACAGATCTTTCTGTCTTGTTATCGATTTTTATTTAGAAATGTAATAAGAACAACGGCCACGGGTTTCACGGAAACGTCAATCCTTCGTCGTTAATAACCGGCACCGCGACGCCTGACGGACGCCTAGCGCCGCGGCCCGACGTCAGGACGCATTTGCGTGCACAACGGCCGATTGTGATGCAGGAAAGCAACCATGTTCAACCAGATCCCGGACAATTCCAAATATTATGACGCTTGAAACACGCCAGCACAAGGCGTCGCGACGCATTCTGCAGTGGCACGACGCCTTCCGCGCGTTTGTCTATTTGAACAGGCCGTGGAACGCGAGCCTTTCTGATTGTTGCCTTTACTGGATGTCGATGATCGCTAATGATACCATTTTGTGAAATCATTTTTGTATTTATCTTACGAACATCTTGTGTGTATACTATCTACCAGTTGATGCGGGATTTTATCTCTTCGGGAATGATTGAAATTGGTACGCATGGATTAAATTATATTATATTACTGCAGGGTGTAAGGGAATTTTATATAATTTAATATTAATATAAATTATTGTTGCCAGTAAGGTATCGAATGATTGAACGACTGTCTAGAAGTTTGAAATGATTAAATAGTACAATTGCAATTAAATATTTACGTTGAACGTCGTTCTTTTTTTTCCAAATCCTATAAGTCTACTGTTATAAATAATATTAGTGTAATATTATTGTATGTACTTGTGTATGTATCATTATTAGTATTATTATTATGATTATTATTACAAGTTTATTAAAGGGTCTTGGCCTGTTAAATCTATAATCAAATGAATAGTTATAATTTTCCACTCTGGTCCCTTGAACTGACTTTTTCTTTGCAGTTGTAATAATTATCTAAAAATGGACAACGATCACTGGGTTCGATGAAAATGGTGCAGAATTATGAATATTTATGTGCCGTAATTCGTCCTGCCTGCCTCTGTAGATGCTGGTGCCGTCGCTACACCTTATGTAAATGACTCCAGGCAGTTGTAATATACGAAAACGAAATTTGTCCCTATCTTTAGGAGTTTCGAAGAGCGTACCTTGTACCGTTTCAGCCGGTACACCCTGCATAGGGCCATTTCAAAGATAAAGTGCATTTACGTGCACCGCTTATCTCGAAAGACTCGAACGAATGAATTAAGGTGAGTTCCTAAAACGTAAATAATGGCCATTTTTATTCTGTTATAAAAGAAAGGCATAAAGAAATAATTTACGCCGGGACATGTGAATATTCCATTGGAATATTATATTTTCGAAAATCCACGTTCCATTAACCAATACAAATCTACATTATGCCTGCGCACATTCCTTTCTCACGTAAGTACACACATTCCCGTTCGAATAATAAATGATGAGCTGACTTTTATAATACTTCACCTCAGACGTTCAGCATACGCCTCTATATTATCGTTGGAGTTTGCAAAATTATAAGACGACCCTTCGCAAATCAATTCCACGGTTCCTTCTCCATTTAATTGTGTAATGGACACAGAGAAAATTTAAACTTCCAACTTCGGTTTTTAAGAGATTTCATTAACACTTGAACTTAGAGTATGATAATGTACTTTTTTGTATGAAGTGAGCTTGGACTTGTAAGAATGATAATTGTAATAATGAGCCGGGAGTCGGGGAACCTTGGGTTTTTAAAGGGTGTTGGAAAGGATGTAGTAGGGATGGTGAGGGCGAATGGTGAGTAGGCAGTATGACTAGTTGTTTTGGAAGCGGTGATGTGATAAGGTTCCATGATGAGTATTTGTGATGTCGGAACTTAAAAATATTTGTACGTATGAATCCTTAAGCGACTAGTGGATAATGAGTAATACAGAAGTAAAGAGATAAAGAATAATACAGAAATATATATCGTAAGACTAATATAGATATTTGGGGGCGAATACATTACAATTGCACGGGCCAGAGGAAACCTCGTCGCACATAATATCGTCACACTTTTCCAAACAAAAAAATTGCTAACCAGGCCGACGCAACGAAGACAGAGATCGCGTGTCGGCGATTAGCGGGAACGACGAGGAAAGCGTTTTTAGCGGGTCAGCGTCATTAGCGTGTAAAATAAAGCGGGAACGGCGCGCCGCGACGCGACGCGTCGCGTCGCCGAGGGTTAATGAAGACCAACCGTGACGATGTTCGAGGAACTTCATGCAGCGATTTATTCTTCCACGAATGGTTGCGCGCACGTGTCTCCGATCACGGGTGTATCCTTGCCTAGGTAGAAAAATCCTTTCGATGGAAACGCGACGGAAGAAACCGACGGGGAATGTTCTGCCCTATGGGGTACGGATCCCCTTTTGCACCGAGTCCCCCCTGTTTCGCCTTTTTCCGTCGAACAAGGTGAGACTAGGCAAAAAAAGTTCAAAGTTGTCGCTTATGCGAAACGTTCGATCGTCGTCCTCGTCTTCACCGCGTCGTTTTTCCTCCCAAGGAGCGCCCTCTCACTCTCTGCCCACCTTTCTCCCTCTTTCACGGTGTTTCTCTCCTCTGCTCGTTCCATTCAGCGGGGATTTTTCAGAGGCCGCACGACCGAACGCCGTTTAGGGAATCTTGGAGAAACGAGTCGGGTCGCTGGCGGGACGGGGCAAGGGCTGCACATCTGTGCGTGCAGGGTTGTATAATTAGAGTGCAACGCAATTTGTGCGCCTGCGAGGTCCTTTGAACAGGAAAGTTGTCCCCCGATTGGCTGCCCGCGACGCTCAATTGGCCGATTTTTCTGTCGTCGCTTTATTCCCGGCCAAAGTTTCGCGATTCCACGGGCTGCTTGTGAGAATGAAATCTTAATCGGGCCAGGTGTTAAGTGACGGGATTCGTTTTGTCGGGCTGTTTATTTACAAATTAATAAATTCATAAACAGGGCATGGTTTTCTTAATCGCGTATAAAATAAGTACGTGTGCAAGCAAGTACCTTTACTTTCCGAAAAGAACACAGTTGGCCAATCGAAATCGGAATACAGATTGTGATTAATAAAATCAATGAAAGATTTGAGTGGCAAAGAATTACTGTAATGCCGCAGTTGCTAAGATTCGAATAAAAATAAATTATCATAAATTTGTCCTGCCTCAACACTCGCCATAACGTTGAATTTAGAAACGTTGCTTAACTCGCGTCTAAATCCCCCGGCCCCAGGAATCGCCGTTCACTTCTCGACTTTCCCCCGCGACAATTTTTCATTCAGGATTGTTCATTCATCGTTGGAAACGCGCCGCGAGATACGACGGGAGGCGTTTTTAAATATTCCATATTCCCCATTTGAATTGTTAATGGGCATTCTAATGGGGGCCGGGTCGCGGTTCATGGTTTCCAAGAAGTCGTTGAAAACGCGACTGGCATAAATAATTCATCGACAATTTCGTTGTTTAACAATCGCGTGCCCCTACGGCGATCGATGTGCGTGCGATAAAGCATCCCCATAAAGAGAATCGGGCCGGAAAAATGTTGCTCGTTTCCCACATAAACGCAATTTTACGTGCCTGCCACGACAATGCGGGCAACAAGTGCACCGTTGCGAAGGAACGATGCAGTGGACAGTGAATTTGAAAGTGGAATCCTTTTTTCCTTCGTTACGAACGACGCAGTAAGCTGGAGAATTTTTCTTTGCATGCGCTTTGAGCTTTGTAATCCATGCTGGAACGCTATTGGTAGGTGTATGTATGGTAGACAAAGTGAATATTTAATGAAAGTACCTTCTCTGCTCTGGCCAGTGAAACATATTTTCCGCAACAGTAAATGCTGGAACCAATTGTTCATATCCCACACTTTCCAGTAGACATATTGCTGCGTATAAGACACTGTAGCTCGTTGCGGGGAAAATAATTGCGTATAGTGGCAGGGAAACATAATTCACATATAAATGGCATATAATTATAAATTCGTAATTTTCATGCGCAATTAAATATTTTTTTTGTTCATACCCCATTAATGTCCGTAAGAGTTCGTGCGAGCCATTTAAACTAATTAGCATAATGGATATAATTAACATTACTTACTGTAATTAATGTTACGGTAACAATGTGCCATGTAATGGCGATATTTCGCGTCGACAAAACTCGCATGCTATTTAAAAGAAAGGACACGGAAAAAAGAAACACCGTTTCCGCCAATCTCCTATTAAAATTGCCTACGATCGGTTTAGTTTGTATCGTGATGCAAAAGAAATCGTTCGTCAATCCAAGTGATTAACGCAATTAACAATTTTACGCCAGATTTGTTAAGAAAATTGCGCCCGCATTTCATCGTGAACCTACACGCGGTGAATTCTAGTGACAGGTAGGTGTTGGCACAGCGAAAACGTATCTGTTTTTACGGATAATTCGATTCCAGTCGGTGCGTACTTTTTTGCCGACCATATATGGGGGGCGCACGTAATTCTTAATTGCCAGTCCTACCAA
Organism: Nomada ferruginata; assembly: GCA_963583965.1. Taxonomy (NCBI): domain Eukaryota; kingdom Metazoa; phylum Arthropoda; class Insecta; order Hymenoptera; family Apidae; genus Nomada; species Nomada ferruginata. The sequence continues at coordinate 8,079,350 of OY757218.1, forward strand.
ACACTCAGAATTCTTTATTTAATTTATGTACATATATTGTATACTAGCAGAACTAACTTAAACTAGTTTTTTTTTAGAAATTAACAAGCAGTGCAGCTATGGTACGCTTTCCACGAAACCGTTCAGGGTAATCCGGGGTTAAATTGTGTTCGATAAAGGAAATGCTGCCTTTGAACGATTACAATTTGCCGTACAATCATTATAATTTAGTACTTCTAATTCCCAAATTCATATTCCACCGAATTACCAACGAATCGCAATGAAAGCAATGTAAACTTAATTTTTGAAAAATAAAAATGGCAAGATTCGTATACAGATGTTTAATGCCAATTCATTTGTTTCAATATTACCCCCATCCGACACAAATTTCTGTATCTTTGAATAAAAAGAGAACCTCAGTTAAAAAACTGTGCCAACGATACTTCAATTCTACATGCACGACACGCGTCGCTTCGTTGAAAATGGATAAAATTATTTCCCGTGGCGGGGGCAAACGCGTGCAGCCCTCAGGGCAGATCTGTTTACGGGAAAGCGAGACGTCATTGCACCTGGTTACCAAGCACGGCGGTGTTCCCCTGCCACCCCGCGGAACAACCCCTTATCTGGACAAGACGAGTCTAGGAGACGTTCGTCTATCTTATTAGAATAGCCGCGCGTTTAATGAGTAATGGGGCGATTTGCTGCAGGCATGCGGGAATGTTGCTTGCGATCTATGACAGTGTCCTTACCGACCCGCCAATGCGGGACACACCATTCGAAGGGATGAGTGGAACGGTTGGTTAGAAGAAAAAGTCCCCGTGGACGTTACGGATTGGAAAATTCATCGACTCGTCCGCGTCAAATTATTCAACTGACGTGGATAAAATTTGGTAACGACGAATTTATCGAACGTTATTCCTTCTATTTTTGTAGCAATATAATTAACTTACAGCGGGTGAATCGTGCAATTCCTCGGTCGTATTACGTTGAATCAACTGATTAATTAATTACCGACAGTCCCGGACTTAGGTATACTATATGAAACTTTCCATTTCGTATGCGAGAATTTAATACGACGTCTAGGTGCTGATACAATCTTTGTTTCCGCGTTGCAAGCATCTCTGCGTGTTAATGACTCTCATTAACATGTGACTCGTCCGTCTCATATGTTCGCCCCCAATAGGGATACTCGAAAGCATCGCATCGAGACTTAATGCAAAATTCGATGGGTTATTTTCAGTTCATTTAACGCGCGTTACAAATTTGTCGAATTATAAATTGGTCCTCTAACGAGAAATAGAAGCAAATTATCCCACCCCAGCGGACCATCGCACTAATTTGCCTCTCCGAAAAAAAAATATCGAACAAAGAGGAGCTTCCATTCCAAATTGCCAACATCAACGACAAAGGGGCTGTCCCTTCCGTCGCAAATCGCCGTGAAAATTTTCATCCGAGGTTCCACGAACGTCTATAAACACGAAAGGGACGTAAATTTTCAAGTATCGGTACGAATCCGGACCGAGGTAAAATTAAAAGGTCGTCTCAATAAACGAGCGTGCCACCCGGCACAATAATTCCGTCCTTACGAGACGGTCAGATCAAACCTGGAAACGATCTCCTCGCCCCGTGTCGCGCCGTTTGCTACCTCGGCCGTGAACGGTGGAAAGAATGAGAGGCAAATAGAGACTAATCCAGAACTGTCTCCAAGAAGCTCGTCCCCGGCAGATCATCCCGTGTACGCGGCCAACCGGATTTGCCGTGCGCTTTCGTCGCCGGACAAAGGCCTGACAGACGCGACAAATATTTTGAGCGGCCCGCCGATCCGTTAGTAAATGGTTTACCGAGCAAAATTCTTGCGGGGGTGAGGCCACGTCCCCGTAAGACGTCACGCGGCGAGGGCTGTCATTGTGGGGCAACTTGTTGCACGACAAAAATTTATGCTTCGCGGCGCACCACGTCCCCGCGTAATTGTCATGCCGCAGCTGCCCGCTGACGGGGTACGTTTTTACGATACCTCGCTAAATAATCTGTCGCGCAGGGATGACCAGGGTGGTCCTGGCGGTTGTCGTTTTGGGGGGCTCTCGCGCCGATGAGCAAATCCGGCGGGGTTGCGTTTTTAAGTACCGTTTCTTCCTTTGACGGGATTGGAATCTGGAATTGTCAGACGTTCCTTGAGATTTTATTTTTTCTGATCTATGTAGGTATGTATGTACGAATGTATCTGGTTTGGTGGTTTCGAGAGCTATGGCGGTTTTATTAGATGGGTGGAAATTGGGTGTTCTATGGGGCTGTGGTAGTCGATAGGAATTGGGACGGTATTAACACTTTACGGGTCCGAGGACTTTTTCATTTCGTTTTACAGCGGATATATAATAATGTATTATAGTAACATTAATTATGCGCACGTTTGTAATGGCAGCAGCAATGAAGCAGATGAATATCAGAATAGCGATAAGAAGATAACGAAAGGTATCCTTGTATCCATTCCATAAAAATTTAAGGGAAAATTTAATGAAGAATGAACGAAAACGAAATCATTTAGAACAGCTAACATTCTTGCGTTGGTGTTCTTAGCATAGAAGAGAGTCTAAGAAATCAGTTTATTTCCATTTTCGACGAGGGCATAAACATCCTACGAGTGATCCGCACTCGTCAAAATCCACGAATCCTCATCGATCCGAGATCGTTCCATCGCTCGTCCCACTTATCGCTCCCCCGGTGTAACCGGAGGAAGACAAATGAAAACGAGAAGAAGCCCCCGCAGAAGGTGGACGGGGGGGGGGGGGGGGAGAAAGGGAGGAAAGGTAAAAGCAGGAGCGATCGGTCCTCCCGTTGATCCGGAACGAAAACGCACGCAAGGCGAAAAAGAAAATAAGGTCCGGCGCGTCCGTATGAAGCGTCATCGTGTTCGGGATCGTCGGCGTGGAGCGGCGGCCATTGTATTTCCTCGAGGCAGGTCCGATCGGGGATTTTGAAGTCGATAAATCACAATTAATTAGCGGGGCGTAATGATGCGGCATGTCGTTGCAATTGGTATGAGCTGACGGCGCGTCGGTGTGCACGGCGGCGCGAGTGTCTGCGGGTGCAGTGGCCGGGTTTAAATGCACCGAGGCCGTCGCTGCTCACAGATTCGACGAGGAAAGAATTATGGGTACAAATTTGTGCGGCGCATCGTTCGCCGATTTTACGCATAATCGCGGCCGCCGATCGGGCCCGCCTATGTAAATGACTACACAAACGTTTCGCGATTTTAAACGCAATAATGAGCCCGGTTTGCTGTTTATAATTGTTTACAGCGATACCGGTTACGGCCGCTGATGTAGCTGGCAGCTTTGCTTTTATTAACATCTCCGCGCTTCCGGCTATTTTTTGTCCCCCTTCCTGATCTCGCCGCGATCTCGCTTCCACTCTGAACGGGGGAGATTGACGATACCGCCGCACAGTGGTCCGATCAGGCCTTTTGGCTGGATAAAAACCGAAAAACTGTAAGTGCTGAAAGAAGATTTTTGACCAAGGTAAGTGAGAGATATAACAGTCGACGAAAAGAATTCTGAGCTGGCCCCGATACGATAGCATGCTGTTTATGTGAACAATTCTCCTCTTCCACTTGCAATTTCTAAGCACACGCGATAGTCAGCAATCGAGGCCCCACAGTTCATCAGTATCTATCGATCATTAACAGTTCTTTCGTATTTCACATTGAATTTGTGATTGACTCGAGCACGAATCATATTTGCAAATATCTTAAAACTTGAATACGCTGCTCGTTTCGTTACAAATGGTTTTGTCCAGCTAAAAACTTGACGACTCCAGAAACTTGACGACTTTTCGAGCCAATTTCGATGGCTCGCTTGAACCTGCAAAGCGTATCAACGATATCGTCAACCGCGTAACATCTACCATTGTAATCTCCCAGACTTCTGTTCGCGCAACGTTTACAAAACGAGGCCGCAACAGGCTTACCGAATCAGCGATTCCACCTATTCACCTATATGCATTACAGTTGCGCCATAATACTTCTAACCAGCAACGAAACGTACACAGTCGCAGTAACTGTACCATCCTCGCGGCACGATTTCCCTCCGAGCAGCAACTCCATTTCCAAAGGACTATTTCCGGACAACGGAAAGCGTTCCGCGGAACCGGTCACGAGCTGCAGAAAACACGAGCAAACCGGCCTCTCTCCTTTTGTCCAGTTGTCTGGCCGAAAATAATGGTTTAACTATCCGACGCCAGGGAACAGGGCCGCGAACGGTGGGGTTCGCCGGCGTCGAAGGGAAGCAGTAGGTGGAAAGGGGCGGTGGACAGCGTCGGAGGTGTTAATACAGAGGTCGATCTCCGGACTCCGGTACCAGTTTCATGCAATATGCGCATGTTTAACTGACCAAAGAGCACTGTATCGTGGGCCGGTAGAATAGAGTGTGCAGAACGCTCGGTGCTGCAAAGGGACCGGTTAGAAAAGGCAGCACGGAACTCTCGCTTTATTTATACACCGCACTCCAATCCAGAGACGACTGGCCAGGCTGGCCAACCGGCTGCGAAATGCTGCCGTGTAAACACGCCGACCCGCTAAACTTCGGACTTCCTTTGGAGCTGGGGCTGTCTTTGAGTTGCTAGACCCGGATGGATTCCCCCTGGCCAGGGGTGACCGCCCCTGACGGACGCGTCGTGATTGGTCTCGATTAATTACTCATCGTTATGGATTTTTTTTAAGACCATAGGTTTAATCGTATGGCAACCGTGGAATTGAGAGAAACGAAATTGTGCTTTTAACCATTGCGAAGGTAATCAAACTGGGGTGATTAGTTTGACGCTGAGTTATTTGATATATTTTGCATGATATTTTTCGTAAAACGTATCGAACTTGAAGGTGGGCAAAGAAAGGAAATCCGGAGTGACTTTGCTGTGTTGTTAGTTAATCTTCAACTAGCATTTTGATGAACAGATGAAAGGTTCATGAATTTCGGCGGACTTGATTAGTTATGCTTTCACGCAAAAGAACGCGGCTGTATAAATATAAATAACAAGTAATCTTTCACGCAAACGTCGATGTTAAATGTCGGACGAAATTCTCGTACATAAGGCTTCGTTAAAAAAAAAATATCGATTAAGAATAGCAAGTTTGAATAAATTAATTCAATTAATGTAGATGCTACCAATTGCACTTCCTCTCCTGCCGGTCCCTTCATTGCTCCGGCATTAAATATTTCCAATGTACATTCCAAGGTACAACACAGAGACACTGAAAATTAAACGAAAGCCCAAGCAAAACATTCCCAAACTCTTCGCCCGTGTACTCCACGCTCGCCGATCCATAGTCAGACTTGACACTCTCCAAGAGTGTTACCAACGTAATCGAATTTTTGTGATCGGGCTCGGCCGACAATTACGCCGCGCCGGTACCTGGGGCGGTGAGGCTCGAGTTGCGTCAAAGATGGCTATTTGTATACCTTAGCCGTGTGTACCTTGGCCCTACAGTGCCGTAGAGCCGGGAGAGCCGGGTTGAGCCGGGGAGAGCTGGGGGTAGAATGGGCTGGATAGAGCGGGGGTTGCAGAGCCAGAAGCGGACGGCCGGGTCAACTTTGTTTGCATTGGCCGTGCATGTCCTGTCGGCCATGGGGCGGCCGCTTCTTGATGCAAACTGCCCATTTGCAACTACAATCATCTCGACGTCGAATCGCACGGCTCCTGGCCTCGATTGCCGTGGAACGCGCGCGGTGTATAAACCGACCGCACTCCAGCGCAGTGCAACGGTGCTTCAGTCGCTGCATAACAGAGTGAAAACAACGGCCTGCAAGCCGTGGAACCAAAGGCCGTGCCAACAGAGGGACCGGACACGATACTGTTCACCCCCGGCGCCCGTGAATTCGACGCCGCGTCGCGTCGCTTTGACCGCTACGTGGATCTCGATTCGACAGGTCTCGCCTCTTTTTCCACCTGTAATGCACGTCGATTGCGGTACGGACCGGCACGCGTTTATGAACCGCCGTCGAATCACATTGTACGTAATCGATTTTTTTTCGAACGGGGTTGGTTTCTGTCGATGACCGTATTTGGTGGGCGAATGTCGTTCTTTGGGCGTAGACTTTTGGGTCAGTGTTGAACGTTGGTAATTTATGCCTGATGGAATTTCATTTCTTTTTGGCATATGGGTAAAAATGTTTCGGTAACACTTCTAGCTTGAAAGCTCGGTGGATATATTGTAGGAAAAATTCGGCTCACTTTGGTATTTCAACTGTATGTCTCCGCTTGAAGGATCCTGGTAAAATATAAAAGCACTGATAATGTTGTACTGCTAATGAGAAGCAATATTATAACGCGATATTGCTTGGTTCTAGTCGTTAAGTGCCTTGGGCGATAAAAATATTATATCAGTCGTGAGTGCAACGGCAGCTAGTGATTTAAATTCCACTCGAGTTCTGTCCTACTTTTTTTTAGCGAGGGAAACCGCGGGTTAAGAAGCACGTTGCGCGCATGATAATTTGAAAATTCGATGAAAATTAGGGTCGCCGTTTCCAAGCTTGTCTTTGAAATATTACTAATTCCGGAACATAGCCGAGCGTTATGGATGCATGCTGGGTCTTAGGCGTTCACGGTGGTCGGTTTGAATTGAAAATACTTGTGCATTCAGAAGGAACAGCAGATACGAATGAAAAGAGAAAATCATAATTCATTTGCTTTGGATCTTGCGTACAGGTACTATAGAATTTTTGTTGCATACAGAATTATTGTAGGATAATTATGTAAATATAAAAAGGGCTGTTTGGTTTCGTCGGCAAAGAGAATATGAAACATTTATTTGACTATAATATATATAAAACATTTGACTATATTTAAAAAACAACAGTCAACTATTTCAATGACAAATATATTTTATATATATTTCAGTGATAAATATGCACGGGAGCTAATAGTTAAAGAGAATATAGTGGAACTTTTAACTTTTAACTCTCGGCAGGAGAAGGCCAGTCCTTGATATTGACTAGCCACTCTCTAGGTCACGTTCACTTCCAGCAAGTCACCGCAGTAAAAAGCACTCTAGTACCTGTCGTAAAACAAATAACACTCATCGTGTATAATTGACTGGAGCAATTAATAAACCGAACACACCGCTTATTGATAAACATTATTTAAATGGCAGAGAAATATTATCGCGTCACCATCTTCAAACAAATTGCTTGCTTTTCTGAATATTCAAGATTATTCACCAATAGTAAATTCTGTGCAATACTGTCATAAATAAAGAGAATATGTCAAGTGGTAATTAAAAATGGTAAGGTGAAATAACGAAAGACGCGTGACAGCTTTTATTTCAACAAACATCCAGTATGTTATGGTTATGAGAGCCCGATGAAAAGATAGCAGTATTAAGTTACAGTTTGACAACGTTATAGCTTCTCATAAATGTAAAATCCGAAATCTCATACATACGATATTACACGTGCAGTACTGTGCAAACGTTTTGGGCCACCGCGTGACATTTTCTTTAGCAACCAATCAATGTTTATGATGCTTATCTCTTACCATGCTGCAGATTCTAATATTTTGCTGTGCCATAATAAATTTTTCTGCACGTGCTTTACCGGAAAATGTAGTGAAGGAAGAGGCTTAATGCTTTTTATGGCATGCAGCCTGAGTCGCTTATGCGAACATTTCAGGTAAAAATTATTGACTGCAGACATTTCTATTGACGACGTTTCATTTCTGTTTCGACTTTCGACTTGCAACCATCGTTCTAAGGACGTGCAGTGGTTTGCGCGTAGTGTACTCAAATTATTGATCCATGTTAAAGATATTGAAATATAACAAGTGTAATGGCAAAAATATCAGTCGCAGGTAGACACCGAATCATTATTTATTATCAGGAAAGGCTTGACCAGAGAGAGATTACCAAAAAATGTAAATTTTCAAGGACGGCAATTCGAAACGTTATAAAAAATTTCAATGCAACTGGATCTAACGTAATTGGCCTAAGACTTTTGCACAGTACTGTATATACCTCGTTTCATCCCCCACGATAGCGTAATAAATAAACCATCAAGAAGATGCAAGTGCTGTTACAAAATTCATCCCAGAATCAAAGTAAATCCTTCACCAAAATCGCCAGACACACTCGCGGTATATTCCATTATTCGCCAACCGCCAATCCACGAGTGGCACACATGCAACACCCTAATCCCCCGCGAACGCCGTCAGACATTTTCTCCACGTCGAAGCACACCCCGTCCGCAAAAGACATCCGCCGAAAATTCGGCCACAGAGCCGCGAAGGAATATCGTCGCCCGGGCGACACCCCTGCAGTAAACTGCCGTCGCGACCCCAGGGTTCAGGGTCCACACCTGTTGCAGCCAGGTATCCTCCTCGCGGGCCTCCGGGGCGCAGGCAGCAACCCCCGGCTGCTCATTAGGGTGGTATGACAGATGCAGAGCGCCGTCGTGGTCCCGCGACCGGCGATCTCGCGGAGCGACATTTCCATAATATTCAAATGCGCGGCGAGGGTGAAACAGAGGCGAGAAACGGTGCCAGGGAACAGAGATATTCCGAGGGGCGGCGGGATGGAGGGCGCAGGGAACTGGGGAACCGGACGGAGATCGAGGGTGCGAGAGAGCGGCGTGGTATGCCGCGGCGTGGTGTTGCCGGCTGACATATTTATCGGCGGCCACGCCACCTGCAACCGGGCCCGCGGCATCCGCACAGAGCGTTGTTTTGCCCATTTGTATCCTCGATCCAACGACAGCCCAGTTCGCCCTCCCCCGTTCCCCGCTTGCTCCTCGCGAGCCTTTCTTCTGCTCGCTTTCGGCCCGCGCCAAGCGGCCACAGGGTTACCCGGACCGGGGGCAGACCAGAGGGATGACATATTGGCTGGTGCACATTTTTAGGGCGCTGCCCGTTGTCCCACCTAGGCGATCCGGGGCGATCCGCTGGGTATTTCGCGCAGATTTGCCTGGCGAACGTTGAGCGGCGGAAGATCAGTGGCTTGGGAGGCTCGGCGGGACTGTGGGAACAGCGTATGGGTTTTTGGGTGGAACGTTTCGCAATTAGCCCCTCGAGTTCCCGGTTTTCTTGGCTCTGTGTTATATGTATATTTGGCGGCGCGGGGGGTGCGTTTCCCTTGGCGAAATTGGAAGAGTCGCAGATGTTCGTAGGGCGCCGATGTCTGGGTGGTAATTTTTTGGGGAAAGTAGAATCCGAGGTTAGACTGGAAGTTTGGCAAAGATTTTGAGCAGGGAAACTCGTAAAACTGGAAAGAAAAGCTTTATGGTAAGTCGTAGACTAGACGAGGTCTGTTAAAAAAATAACCCAACTTTTGTTATTACGCGGCAATGGATCGTCATAGCATCGAGCGGTTTACAGCGCTTCAATTGTCATAATCTTCCGCGTAACATGCATTTTACAGATTCTTTATATCTCGTTTAGTTCCCGAGTTATTGCTATTTCAGTGCAAGGTGTTTCAGTCTGCGCGGCGATTTTTGTTCCTTCGCCATGACAACGCGCCTGCCCACTCACTCACAAGGAAGGTTAGGCAACCCGAAGATTCAGAAACGCATGAAACTTGGCATACACGTAAAGTATGTCATCCGTAATGCAACCCTATTTTCCATTCGTGCCATAATTCGGTTTTAAGGGGTGAAATCAGCCCTTGAAAAAAGTTGACAGCTCTTTTTCGTGAAATATCTCGAGGACGCTAAGAGATATTTAAAAAAAATGATGAACAAAACTTTCAGTGCTTTATTACGTCTACAAAACTGCGTAAACAAATTTTTTGAAAAAGCCTTCATTCTTTTAATATTTTTTTTCCGTGGAATTTTCAAAAATAATTTTTACGCAGTTTTGTAGACGCAATAAAGCGATGCAAGTTTTGTTTATACTTTTTTTAAATATCGGTCAACGTTCTTGAGATATTTCACGAAGAAGAGCTTTCTGAATTTTTTTCAAGAGCTGATTTCACCCCTAAAGATCGAATTATGGCACAAACAGAAAATATGGTTGCATTACGGGTGACATACTTCACGTGTATGCAAAGTTTCATACGTTTCTGAATCTTCGAGTTGCCTAACCTTCCTTGTCAGCCTCGTTAATTCGCCAGTTTTGTGCCAAAAATCGGATGTCTGTCTTCCCCCAGCCTCCCTACTCCCCAGACCTTGCTCCCTGCAATTTCTTCTGGTTTCCAAAATTAAAATCAGGGCTGAAAGGACGGCGTTTCGACTCAATTGATGACATTAAGAAAAATTCATCACTGGCATTGAAGGAGATTCCTAAAGAAGCTTGCCAGGACTGCATGGTAAAGTGGAAACACCGCTGGAACAAATGTGTGGATACAGGAGAGGAATACTTCGAAGGAGACAAAGACCAATAAGCTGTATATTAAATAAAAAAAAATAAACAAAAAAAGTTCGGTTATTTTTTGAACAGACCTCGCATTACTGCATTATTATAGTGTAGTAGGTTTACGGAGTTATTTTACTTCAAACAGTTTACGAATAAAATTGTTTCATTTCTGTATTTTCACCAGCAAACCCATTTCCGAAATATAGAGACCACAGGCACAGGGCAAATCAAGTTTTAAACGCTGTTTCAACAAAATGAAAACGGCCTCGCGCGCAATCGACTGCACTAGAAACAGAGTTATCATTGAGTCTTCTATTTAATCCATTCGAGTTCATTCGACGTAGCAAGTAAAATAACCGACACCGTGCCTACTAAAGAGGACGTTTGCGTATGCTTTCAATTACAGTTGCACAATTATAACGAAACAATTAGCTTCCTAACTTCGAGGTAAAGCGGCTCTTTTAAAATGGTCGAAGATTGAACGGCTGTCAACAGTGTACCGCAAAGAAGAAAGGCTGTTTATAAGAGAGACCCCATAATGGCGGGCCAGGTATCTTTTCATCGTGGCTCATGCGTCGAGTAGGCGCGCGGCACAGAAGTCGGCAGCAGCTATTAAATGACCACTTGGTCGAAGGTTAATCCTCTCACCTGGTAAAGATGATGTATAGTCGCGGCGAAAAAAACGACCGGTTGCACGCGATCACCGTAAATCCAGCCGCAGTTGGACTTCTTTGGTCTTCTCTCTCTCCTTCTATGGGCGTCCCCTTTTTCCTGTGGGCCCCTGTCCGCCGATGAATCGCCGCACGATGATATATCTCCGCGCTGTTAAACGGTCCATTGTTTGCGACGGCCACTGACGAATTTGTATATGTTTATAATAGCAACGCCTGTGGCTAGCTATGAGGCATAATGGTGACAAGGGGAGAGATTGTTTCGTGAGTGGAAATTGCTAGATGCCTGTGGGCTATTCAGTGTTTCGGGCGAAACGAACGTCGATTTGTCCAATTTCCCTTTCTTCTTTTGTTAGTGGAATTATTTTCACGATGACAATCGTCGCCATGGGCTTTTACTTTTAACCAGCCATTTTGTTGCACTGTCGTTTAATGTTCATTGCGCACTTTGATTGACAGTAATTAGAACTTTTGGGGAAGAATTGTTTATTACATGAAAATAGTGGCAACAGGTTTTAGATTATTTAGTTTATTTAAGCATTGAAACTAAATGTACGGGGATAATATATTAGTTCGGTGTATCAATATGTATTACTTGTATTACTATTCAAACAACTTACCTCACCTACCTGAAGCACCTGACACGAGTCGAATCACAATAGGACGTGTCCCCCGGTGCCTGAAGTTTGAATGCGGGTTGCAATGACTTTCACTTTCTCCGCTGTTCCAAAGGGAATAGTAAAATTGTCCATATACCTGAGTTTTGTAATAATTTTCATATATCTACTTCTGAATACCCACATGAATGCCAAGTCCCTCTAGTCCCTTTACAAAAATATCACGGACATAGATTTTCATATAAGTAGATACATATGAACGATTCGCCCTCTTGACTTTACACCCTTTGACAGTGTACCACCCTAGTGTGCACGCAGTGGTCACCTTGGTGCACGATGTACCCCATACACGCACCCCTTCTTACTCGTTCGCGTCTACACAACGGTCCGCCCATTTCCATTAACATTTCTCACAGTGTTTGCAATGGCATCGATCCTTAGGTGTGCGTCGCTGTGCAAAGTGCAGTTAATATTATTGGCGTTACATGCCGGGTACTCCAAGTCCGAAATAGCGCGGCCAGTGTTCCTGTAGGTCAGTCCACGTGGCCGCTTGGCAGAAAGCCATAGCGGGTGATAACGTACCGGGCAGAATGTGAAATTCTAGCGCCGGGTGCTGCAACAACCATTGGATTCCTGCTCTGTTCTCCGCCGGACGACGCAATGTGCTGGCGAACAGTTGCATCGAATTAGGCGCAAACTTTTCCCCTCTGATTAGCGAGCCGGCGCGACGCCACTTTCGTGCTTCCTGCTAACGCAAACTCCCGAGCTATGGCAAAAGAAACACTTGCACGCGCGCCGATAGATTAATCATACCGCAAGCCACTGTGCCCGGGGGAAAGTTTTCCGCTCCGATTAACTTCTTTTCGGGTGGGAGCTTAGAATTTCCAACGGGCACAAATGTTTTATTAATTTTTTGTTTTCTGCGTTTAGTGGGTCACGATGAGTCGACGATTCCTTTCATCTAATCTAGTATTTTATTCACGGCTTCTTTTTTTCTAATAATGTTTGGGATTTTTTGTATTGCGTTCGTGCTGCTTTAATGAATAACTTCGGATTATGCGGAACATTTTGTTCTTACTGCTGGGCGAATTATGTAAGTTCCAGGATGCTTGTTCTTATTTATTGCATTATATATTTAATGAGGTTAATCCCGTATTTTGTACATCCAGGGCTTCGATTTTTTTGATCGATGAAATCGCTTTGACAAGGTTTTATTCAAGCAAATCGTAACGTAACTGTATCTCGCAAATTCTATTCAGCGTAAGAAATTTTTCCACTTAATCCAAGACCGCCAAGCGCAGTGATTCACACGGCGCGCATAGACAAATACTTGCAGCAACGATCCCCTCGCCGGTAATTACTCTCCTTACTATGCCAATTATGTTAACTGCGAAAGCAGCTCCGACGATCAATAAAATCCATTCCGAACATTTCGTGCGTTCATCATTCATAAGGAATCCTCCAGGTAATTGGCCGCGGCCCCGTTGTCACTTTGCGTCCGTGTCCAGAAGCCGCTTTAAAATCGTTTAAATAAAAGGTCGCGGAGTCTCGAGGCAACATCGGCTGCCCTCACCGAATTCCCTCGGCAACCCTATAAACCTCGTCAAATCTTCCACTCCCGTAAAAGCAATTTCTCACAAAAGAAAAAAAAGAAACGAAAAAGAAAAAACACGGAGCGTTGGACCCGGAAAGTATTTAATCCGTGGGCACCGAGGGTTAATGAGCACGATGGTAGCACCGGCTACACACGGGTCCCATTCTTGGTCCCAGTGTCTCTACCCCGTGGGAGAGTCATGTGGCCCCGTGGTTGGCAGAGGACAGGGGAAGGGCTGCGTATATTGTTGAATTGAGGAAGGCGGTGTTACAAAGCGCCCCGTAAATCCGCGCCAGCTTCGACACCCGACATTCCCTCCGTTTTATTTCGTCCCCGCGGCGACGCGGGATACGTCGGGGCATTAAAAATAATAGCAGGGCCCCGAGCAGGGATTCCGCGGGGCCTTGCTTCGCAGGAATGCCGCTGGCCCGAATTTAGCGCGCTGAATTGGGGGGGAACGCAAGCCAGGCCCTGGATATTCGGATCTGCTATTGAACACAGAGATGACAATTAGAATGCACTGCTGGGACTATGCTTGCGGGAACCACTCGGGGGACAGGTATATGCCCAGGTCGTGCATATAATAGAGCTTCAACTAAAGGAGGCGGGCAGTCTGTACATTATATTGTCAATATTTCAGGGCTCTCGATATTCTTGTACTTGTACAAGAGAATTTCAGACGATTAATATATATGTAAGTATAAGCCTTTTATTTGACAAGTGAATTAAGTTCCTGTTCTTATTGTGAGTATTGTGAAAATTGGACTCCTATTAATTTTTTATTATGATAATAGGAAATATAGAGTAGACCGTGGCGAATCGGATCACTTTTTATTTGATGGTAAAAAAAAAATAGTTACAATTTAAAAACCCAATATTTTATTGTAAATTCGTAACAAGTACCCATTTAACATGAACATTCATAATAAAAAATATAAACAAATTAAAAAATGCCCCTTTTATGGACAAAAAACCAAAAAGTGGAAAATATCCGATTCGCCCCGAGTCTGGGGGCGAATCGGATATTCCGAATATCTCTAAGAAAACAAACAAATTGTCGTAAAATAATCTTTGGTTATAACTTTATAATGTATAACTTGATAATAATAATGTCAAAGACCCTACGTAGTACATGGGTGGCAAGTATATTGTCCTTAAATACCGCTTATATTAGCACACTTTTCGTGCCACCACTTTTCACAGATAGTGCACTGTATCCAATCCTCCGTAGGTGAATGAATTTCTCGTTACAATAAATGCAATGCCACTCTCTTTTATGTATGTGCGAACCATCTTTACCTACATGTAAAAGTTATTAACGCATTTAAAGTCATACAACTAATTAAATAAATAAAAAAAAGAGTGATCCGATCCATCCCGAATGAAGTGATCCGATTCACCCCATATAATAGTAATTTTAAAGTGAATAAAATACGTAAACAAATTATGATATAATAGTGAAAATTATATCAAATATTATTTCTGGACACTATACAAACTAATAATATCAAGCACATTTGGATGTTAAAGCTTACCTTTTATTTTTAAATAAGAAATTGTAAGCTATGTATTTTAGATCTGCGCCAAAATTATTACGTTCGTCCGCGTATGGCAAACTTGAAATGCGTGTCAACACTAAACGGTATTGTAAAACAATAAAAACACAATCGAAAGAGGTGCATAGAGAGGGCGTGAGGAGTGTATGTACGACCTAAACGATTTTTTCCATAGTAACATAACAAATTTCAACTAAATTCTTATTTCGATCCGATTCGCCCTGTGATCCGATTCGCCTCGGTCTACCCTGCGTAAGCTGTATTTATTTATTTATTTATTTATTTATTTACGGGTATTAACCCATGAGTGAAAAAGTAGTTACATATAGAGTAGAGAAAACGGAGTATTAGAACAAGTAATTAAAATATCTAAAGACAGACAGAAATCGGTTACAGCTTAACATTTCGCAAAGATATCTCAAGTGAAGAGAATGAGCGGTTAAATATGTTGGATGATCCGTGAGCGGTGTTGGCATTAATAAAAATTCTATTGGAAGAATTAAAGTACCTATACAATGTACGATGGTGTTCGATATGAAATAATTCAATAATTCAATTGTGTTGATAAATGAAGCAAGTATTCTCGATACGTAGTATTTTTGTAATGAATTCATTATGCGTAATTTTTGGACCTGACGCCATTCGGCAATTGAGTGCCTCATACGTTGCTCCCACTTATTATACACACCAAACACGCAAACGCTAATCGTGACGAGTTCCATTGTTTGAAACTCATCCTTCAGAAGAACCGCATTACACATGCGATGACCCAGTGCATTCCGCTCTTCGATCTCCTCCATAGAATAATCATTACGTAAATACCTATACTTACGATTTAAAAGTAAGATCGCAATACATATTTTATTCGTATATTCATTCAAGGTAATTTTAAATAAAATAATCCGCTCGTTTATGCTTAACAGATGCGCCCGTCTGCACTCACTTTTCCACCGGCATTTTCATTGCCAGCCTGCACGCAGGTGCACGTAGGTGTGCGTACAATTTCGCCAGGCTGTCGCGCAACCATTGCGAAACGCCGAACGAAATCGCGTCGATCAATCCCAGGCGATCGAACTGACCCCGGCCAACCGGTGTCCTTATTAATTGTCAGTTTTCTACGAACGATCAGTCCTTAGCTGCTTGTATAAGGTAGTCGGTTTCGCGCAGATATGATAGAAACCCGGTGAAACGTGGCTGTCGCAACGCCTGGCTCGCGAAGGCATCAGCAACAAGGGCAGCCGCGGTTTTTCGCCATACATGGAACTGGAGCACGCGCCATATGAGCGACGTTTATGGATTACAAAATTGCACCGGCGAGCCTAACCAGATTTGAAAACCGCTTCTACATAAGCACACATCGCCAGGCAGTCGCTGAAGGGGAGAGAAAAAAAAAGGAAAAAGAAAAAAAAGAAAAGAAACGGGGGCCAGAGCGGGTCGCGCGGCCGCTCTCGCCGGCAGCTTGCGCGCGGGCGCACGCGCACTCCAGGAATTCAGAAGTGTAATGACACGAGTAATTGGGCCTTAGAAACGGAATCTCCGGTCGCGGTTTTTTGCTGGCACGCGGCCCTTTTGCTAACAATAAACGCGCATTCCCTCGGCTCGGCCGTGGATCCGGGAAAAATTCACCGTCATATTTCTCCTTTCGCGCACCTGCGCCCGCCACGGGGAAATATTTCGTTCGACGGCGTGTCGCGAAATCCCGTCGCGATCAAGGTTGCACGGCCGACGTTGGTACTTTTATTGCCGGCAAAAAGCTAACTGCGGTTCCGTCAAATGGAGCATCGTCGCTTCGGTTTGGACGGCGTTTGACCGCGCGCGTTTGCCTGCTTTATGACCGACATACGGTGTAAATATTGTTTCGCAAGAGCCGGCGGCCGGGCGACGTTCGGCGAATCAATTTATTTGCGGCGGTAATAAATTGCAGGTGGAAAAGTTGTATTTGAAGTGTTGAAGACTTTCGTTCGAGGGACGCGTTCACGGTGCGGTGTTTCAAATTTTGCCGGCGTTTGTCCTTCTTTTTTCTTTTTCACGGCAAATAGACGTTGCTTTTAAAACGATAGAAACGATAGCACCCGTATAGGAGACACTGTAATTACGAACGAAGGTATGTTCTTTTGTAAGAAACTCGGCGATGTTTTGTACGCGCAAAGTTACCCTCGCCATGTATGAGGATCGTAAGCCGGGGGACTTGAAGGGAGAGCATTCAATCGTAAATAAATTGCGGCGGCAAATTTGAAATTTATCAGATTCGCAGGAAGCACAGCTGGAAAATGTTTAAAATTAATCTCTGCATCATTTCTACATTCTCTTTATCATATCGGTAACCATACATCTTACATTCGCGTTACAATGCAACGTGGATAGAAAGTCTCAGAAATAATGATAAAAATTGCCCGTTAATAGCAGTATAATTAACAGTGTCCTACGAGCAGCAGTTAGTAACGTGAATAATATGAAACCTGGTATCTTATGGTGTATCGATGCGGAGAGCTAAACGTATAGTCGATAAATAAGAAAATATCATAAAATATTGTCACATGCGGTGTGTTCCGCTCTATTGAGGATTGTATACGACGATATTTTCTAATGTTACTCTCGAATGCGAGCGCAAAGCGATATGAATCGAGAGAAAGTAAGCTCTCAGGAGGAACGAGGTATCCGATACGTAAAAGCTACGAGGTCAAGCAACGCAGCCACGTCCATTACGCGTATTGCAATAAATTGTAAAAGTTAATGTTTGGCAATGCTTACCGCAGGGAGAGAAGCGAACTCGCGTAGCCAGATTGAATAGAAAGATCTATCATGTCCCATGAGTTCCTACGCTAAATCATGCATGGTAAATTCTAATCGCCTATTCATATGCAAACTTTCAATGTTACTGTTCCCTGCGTGCTGTTCCACAGCCGCGTATAATGTCATTATATACGATGCAGAGTTCAAAAACACCGTCGTACATCTTTCCCGTGCGTGCTGCGAATTATTATCACTTATTAATTTCGATACTGGCGGTCCTAATAGTAAATAGGAGGGGGCAAGATTGAGATAGTTCTGAGCTATCGAAATATAATAGTAACGAATTGAATTCACACGGCTGAGATAATTAGAAATAATAGGAAAACAATTGAAATCAAAAAACAGAATTGGATAAGATAATGTATGAAATAATTAGAGAAATACTCTGACACAATAGACGAGCACATTTATATAAAATTAAATTATTTTAATAGAGAATAAATATTCAATTATGAATTTCCACTATTTATGAAATATCACAATTGTGTTATAGTATCGAATAAAATGACAAAGATATCTCTAGCAACGTATCACGTGCTCCTATATTATATTCGATTCACGTTGACTCATTTGTACAGAAATGTAAAATCAATTTACTCATAGAAAGAGAAGTGAGCGGTCGCTAATCTGCGAGACAGATATCGGTGGACGCGCAGAGTTTTCAATTTCCCGTTCGCAGGGGAAAATCGATCATTGGCGGCGGTCGTTAAAAATAATTAAGCGACTGGCAGTCCGAAGGTCCGCCGCCATATCTATCCTCGTGTTCCCGATGAAATAGTCGCGCGTGTGGTGTACTTATCGAAGGAGCGCTCATCGAAATCCATAAATCCGTCGTATTTTCCCATAAATTATGGAAATGTCAGCCGCCGGATGATAAATCAACGCGGCCGTCCACATTAAAAATCACAATGCACGGGAACGCGCCGCGTTACACCTGTAAATCAAACCGTGTCTATTTATGCAACCGATCCTGTACCACAATCGAACCGATCGCGGTCTTTAAGGTCACGCTCGACGACGTTATGAGTTTCATAAGACGAGTAGATTCCAGCGCGTGTGGAAATCGTGGAAAAATTCGAACGCCCGGAAAATATTCATCCTGCGGCGGCCAGTTTCGAGTGAACAGTGAAAATTCTGACAGTCGTTTCGAGTAAATTGCTCGATTTATCGCTGCTGAGGTTACGAATGGTTGCGGGAATAATAATACCCTGCTATCGTTCGAGAATCTACGTTTGCAATCGAAGGTGGGGCCCTTGAATTTCTGCGCCGTTCGCACAGATTTCTATCGCGGCTTCCAGATGGTGCGAAACGAAAATTGACGAAAGAATCACGAATTTTTCAATACAACGAGAACGAGCGTTCCGATCCGTTCGCCCGCGAACAACGATAAATTGAGGTGCGATAACGAAAACTGTGTTCCACTGTAACCAATGCTCAACCCCGTGGCGTGCAGCCCCGAAGGTCCAATACTGAATTAGCTAGGATGTTTGCAGAATCAATCGGCGCTGCGATGGCTTTTAATCACCGCAGAAGCCCTCGTGGCGTTCTGTCATATCCGGCGACGGGTACGGCGAGATGCTTAAAAATGCACTTAAGACCGGGTCTGGATGCAGCCTGACGTGCAGTCTGAACGAGGGCGTCGTAAGAGGGAAGTTAGTCCTTAATTTATTCGTCCACTCTGGCTGGCCGGTGAGCCGATGCAACGGCAATGCAATTATTATTAGCTTATTATTATATAATTGACGGACTGCAGTTAATGAGGCCTCTTGAGACAGCTCGCGGACTGGCTCGAACTGAAGAATCATCCGTTTATTTGCCGATGCATTAATTGACCGGTTGGCCGGTCGGGATCGCAGCGTTCCACCGTGTGCGATGCGAGCCACGTTCGTGCCAATGATACGCCTGCTTAAGCCAATTAGGGGGGCAGCTCTATGGATGATTCTGTGGAATTAAATGAGTATCAAACATCAATGGAATATCGTGGACTTGATTAACAACGGCGTTCTGTATGCCGTTGTGTGAGGGAGAGGGGCGTTTTTGTTTTTTAAACGTCAGATTCTGGGATCGTTCTGTGGGCCCACGCCGGCGCTGTTGGCCACTTCTGAGAAAACTTTCATTTAGACGGGATACTCTCGAGGTCGTCGTGACAGGGTGTTTATTCTCGTAATTTTAGGTGCGCCGAGGGACCGGTAGCGGTAAGGTCCTGGATAGGTAAGATGTTATTGAGGATGGATTCTAGTTGCGAATGCAGGTATTGTATTTAAGTAAGTTCCTTTTGACACGGGATTATTGGAGAAGCGTAATTTGAAGGTGTAGTTCGATTACTCGCGGCTGAGTGTTTGTACAGACTGTAATATTGTACATTGAAAGTGA
This sequence comes from Nomada ferruginata, assembly GCA_963583965.1. Taxonomy (NCBI): domain Eukaryota; kingdom Metazoa; phylum Arthropoda; class Insecta; order Hymenoptera; family Apidae; genus Nomada; species Nomada ferruginata. Next base: position 8,099,262 of record OY757218.1, read on the forward strand.
AAGAGACTGTAAAGTTCCACAGATATAGACCATCGTAAGATGATTTTAGCGAGAGTAATTTAATTTCGAAATTACATTTCTCTGGAAATAGGGGCAGCTACCTGATCATAAATTACTTAGTCGTTTCCCATTATCTTTATTTCACACCCTTCGCCAAATTAAAACTTGTTAATAAGTTTATACAAGAGCGAATTATCATTTCGAACAATTATAATTGCTCCGTTGGTTCACGACGCAAGAAATCGTTTGCTCGTCGCAAATGTACCGCTTCTAGAATGGCGTACGCGAAAATGTAAAACCAAACAGCCGAGGCCGATCTCTGTAAAAAGTCGGTACGAGTATCTAACTCATAAACAATTTAATAAAGCCATACAAATAACCCGGCTAGGCAATGTCACGATCTAAATAACCCCTTAATTACTCCAGGTAGTATCGTTCGAACAACTCGATGACGTTTCCTGTCGGGCCCGTCGTGCATCTTCGGGCTTTCTTTATTTCCCCGATGTGTATCGCGTGCAGAACAGAGTCTGCAGCGCATCCGATACTCTGACCGATATTCGTGAGACACGCAGCAGAGCGGCGGTGGCGAGCGCTAAACCGTGGAATATAAACGACGCGATTAACAGCCGACGCGTAAACTGAAATTATTATGTCGTCGTTGGCGCAGGCTGCAGCCAGGGAAATATGCGATTATCGCGTGTCTAATAGAGTGTTATCGAATTATGTTGCAGCGCGGCGTGCAGGAATGCTGCAGGTGTTGCGCCGGTTGCGGTGGCGGAAAAATACCGCTTCGCAGGATTTTCGCCGCGCGAAGATGAGAACGGAGCGTCGAGTACACCTTCTCTTCTGATCTGGAGAGGCGTCCCTTGGAAAAATACAGAGGAACGAAGAGCAACGTGTGTACGTATTTGCGATTGGCCTGGGCGAATGATTCTGGTGTTGGTACTTTGCGTACAGCGGGGAATTGAAAGGTAGATCCACTTAGACTTTTGGTCATAACTCTGGAGCTAGTTAAGCGACTCGGCTGAAACTTATTTGACATTCAGCCTGGGAACTAGGGTTGTTTCTGACGAATAACCGTTAACGAGAGATGCCTAGGAATTAAACAGAACAAGATAGAAATGTTTATTGTTCGCACGAAACGGTACTTATCCTTTTTCTTTCGCCGTCTGATGTCAACTGCCGTGGTATCGACTCTTCGTCGACAATGAACGATCTCGACAACATACAATGTCTTGCAGTATCAAACTATTCTTATTTAAGAAACGATGCCGTCAAATATACATTTTGCCATAAAAACTGAGTCACTTGAGCAAGTGGATCTATCATTTTGTTTACGGTCAAAAATTGACAAAATTCAGAAAAATATTTGCTGTACATAAATGGGGCACTACATTAATATGAAATTTTACATAAATACTCCCTAGTGTCTAGGCTACGTGTCGAATAAGTTTCAGCTGAATCCTTTAGCTGGCTCCAGAGTTAACATCAAAAGTCCATGTGGATCTATCTTTCTGTTACGCACTGTATATTATGTAGAATGTAGAGTAATACGAAATGGTTCATCCCCTGATTTCTTTAACGGTTTTTTTTTTAAAGAGGTTAAGAAAGGAAGGTTCAAGCAGAAGTAGTGCGTCTAGTTCGGTAAAGCGATATACTGAATGTAATTATTTCTTCTAAGCGAATACTGTCATAGAGAATAGGGGACAGGGTATGAATTTGACGTGCCTCTTTGATTTTTTGGACTTTAAAAATTTCAGGTGGCAGTACGAGACAGCGTTACTTTTGAGAGAATCAAGTTATAAAACTGCATTAAAGCACTAATGCAAAATTTGAATGATATACAGCTGTGAAATATAAATATAAGTACATATTCTAAGGGAATACATGCTAATACTGTTTCTGTATAATCAAAGCCCCCCTATTAGCAAGAAAATAAAGACAAAATTTCAATGCGGATTGTCACAGAACACGAGGAAAGTTTGGTCTCAGAAGATCAACCCAAATCACCTTACTTAAATACAATTTAAAAAACAGCAATTGCTAGAATATTTAGCGCAAACAATAACTGGAATGATCAGTAATTCTAAGGTTACAAATTTACTTCAACGCAGTCGTTCTACAAAGTAAGAGGACAATCCAGCGTCGTAGTGTAAGTACGGATACAATCTGCATAGAAGCAAGAGTCTGTGTGAGTCAGAGTTGCATCGTCGCGTGACAAAGATTTCCGTCGTGTCTGGAGTGAAATATCAACAATTATTGTTGAACCACCGCCTCCGTGTCGACGTACCACGAGAAGGAACGAAACTTTCAACGTGGCCGCAGCCCACATCGCGAATTCCACTCGGCCCGGTGATTTACGCAGCCACGTTTGTCAATAGCATTTTCCATTAGCAATTCATGCGGCATCGGGCGCGTTTATCGGCTTCATAAACTATGACGGAAAACACATTTATCATCGCATCGTTGATTTCGTAATGGTTGACCTAGCGTCGCCGGCACGATCGTCTTTCAGCATTTGACCATTTGTGGACCTGCATCGGGGCAATCTTAATGGAACCTTCTCGATGGATTCCTAAATTATTGTTGGCGCATTGATTTATTTATAACACTATACGCAGTGCTTTTGAAGATGTTATATAATGTGACAGCGATTATTGGTGCAGGCGTTGCATGATGAGTAACATGTTTATTAAGGAGATTAACGATTTATCAGGAAATGTATAATAATATTTAATGATTTCTTTATTTTTTAAAATTTTGTTCTTCTATTTTCGTTGCATTCTTACTTGAAGTTGATAAAAAACAGTTGGGAGGGAGAATATTTGCAAATTCCACATTTTTCTGATTATTCAAACTCATTCGTTTACTAAATGAATTGCAATCTTTTTTTCTTGCAGCTCGTTGAACAGTTAAGTGAACGTTGTAAAAATATTCCTGCATAGTGTCTTCATTTCTTAAGTAAACATTCACGTAATTAATAGTAGCGATCATCAGATGTGGTATTTGTAAAAATACGACGTATGTAGGAGTGAAGGTGATATTTATTGCGATACTGATATTTTTATTATTGATGATCCCGTATAAGATGTTCCTAGAATTAAATTAACGGAGTTGCATGTAACTGTACGAGGAAACATATTTTTAAACAAGGAAAATTCCTAGAGCAGTGTGGATTGAAGCGAAAATTATCCATTGTAAATAAACTATATATGGTATTCAAAAACAAAATGATGAATGGTTTCAGTAACAATAAACGTGTTGTGCATTTTAATAGTGCCAGTTTTTTCCAATGCATTTAGTTACTTAATTATGAGAATTTATATAAATTATACAAATTTATATTTATATTATAAACTATAACAGAATAAGGCTATTTCTATACGAACCTCGGTAAATAAATAATTTAGAAGGAAGTTCATCCCCTTTAATAGAAAATTATTTCTTCACTAGCATTTGATTCTAATTCGCATGCTTTTATAGAGTATGCAAATATTCTAGGGCAGAATTAATTCAAGAACGAGCAATGAGTTCTGTCCTTAGATGAAAGGATGTAATTACATTTTGCAAGTAATGGAATCCATTTTCGACCACAATACAGTACCGCAAAAACAAGCTGCTTGCATGATTCAACTTTTCCCCCAGCACTTCATCATATCTTTAACTGAGGCTGCCATTTTAATTGCGTGATTTATTATCGGTCATTTATGAGTTCCAATCCAAATGGCTTTAGATCATGCGTCTTGAAAAGTACTGCACTGCAAACGTAACTTGCTTCATCACTCCCCAATCGAAGGGAATGTTGAACGCAAGTTAAACTAAATCAAGTCGTCCCTAAATTGCACATAATAAGTGATATAATACTTTTCTTATTCCTACCTTATAATTATTACAATCTTCGTGCAATAGGACTATCTGTCTGTGCCCAGACGAAAGCACAATTTTGCACGTGAAATAAAATGAATTTATCTCCAACGTTAAATAAATTGTATCTCCATGATCGCAATTAATTCTCGTTATATCCATTGAAATTACTCGGATCTGTTCGCATAGCCTTTCGCATTTTCCCCACCAACAATAACGGAGTAACGCGAGACCTTCCGTTGTGAACTCGGCCTTACAGCCAGCTACCGGTATCGCGGACGGAAACCATTGATTTGCGAACCCATACCGAGCCATGAAGTCATACGAGCAACAAAGTCGATGCAAGAAAATGATATAAATGATCTGACGATTGGCTCCTGGTTAGACGCCAGTCGGTTGCCTGCTCATGGTTATGCTAATTTCCACGTATCAACGTTAATATCGGCTATTTATGATCGTCCGGTGTATGATTTACGTTCATTACTTTCACTTGGTCGATACACCGATAGCGGACGAATGCGGACTTGAGAAACGCGAGAATTAAATTGGCTCTTTTACGGAGTTGTCCTTTTATTGCTGACTGTTTGATTGATGCCAAATATCACTCTTGAATCTTCAACAATTTAGAAGTGTGTGGTTTGAATGGAAAATATGAGGGCTACTGTTTTTTACTACTTAACTCTTCAAACTGGAACGAGCATTAAAAATGTGCATGGCGCGGTAATGATTTTATTAATACGAACGAATTTTGGATACAATATTTGAAATATGTTCAATTTATAGTTAATTACGATATAACGTAGGGCAAGACGGGACTTTCGTTTATTTCACACTACTATGTTTCCATGTTACTAAAAACAACAGAAAATACTTAAATCGTGCATCAAATGTTTGCTACCAATAGTTTCAGTTAGTTTATTGCGCTCTTATGCGTTTACCAGCCATATTTCTGATTCTTACGATTGTGTTCTTATTCTCTGATAAGTTTTAAACAGTAACAATTAAGTAACAATTGCCAAACATATTATCCCTTGTATACTATCAGTTTACAAAAATTCATTTTGTACATTTACGTCAATTATTTACGTGCTGAATGCTTATAACGCGCAGGTAACACAATTGTTACACACGTGCAAATAAATGTGTCTCATCTTGCCTTGTGTACGGGGCAAGTCATAACATTGTCACTAATTTCAAAAAAAAAAATCACTTTTTCCGTTATGTTTTGTTAACCTACTTTTGTATACTTCGATAAATAGATATTAACGGTATAAGTAATATATTTTTTACAGATACAAAATCAATAAACATAAAATTATACAGCAACTTTCCCTAATCAAATTCTTTTTGCCCCCACCCCTTTCCCTATATAAATGATAATCGAACTGACATTCTATTTATCATTATTTTCAACTGAAGGTTCATTTGGACAACATTCAGGTACAAAAATTTGCATTAAATTTATTTGCTGTACATATCTTGTATCACATTGTTTTTAGAACTAGCCACGTGGCGAAAGTTGGCCACCAATAAACAATTAGATTCTGCACCTTGAAGAAACCGACCGTTTCATATGCAACAAGCCTAATACAATGATATGGCCGGATACAGCGAAAATTTCAAACGAATCGTCCCGTTACGCCGGGGATAATGACCGAGGGGGGTTGCGCGCTTATTTTTTAGCATTCTGCAGCTTTGCCCGAGACGGCCTGGCCGAAACTTTTCCAATTTAAAGTTTCCTTCCGGGGCCGACTTTCGCGTTGCAGCAACCCCGAACGGGGGGGTGTCTTTATTGCGCTCGACAACGTTGCCGTCGCTGCGGCCACTCGACGGGGTCGCGGGGGTTGCCACCGACGGCTATAATCCCCCCCCCTTTTGCTGTCCTCTTCCCTTGTCCCGCTGAAATTTCAGCTTTCGTAAACACACGTCCTATCGGCGTGCTTCTTTCTGTGCCCTTTTCGTCGGGCGTCGTTACTGTCAACAGGTAAACGGGCTCCCAGGTCTCCCGTTTACACCCCCTCCCCCTGGCTATTAATTAACTTTCGTGGAACTTGGAGGACCGGCAAGGGGTTGAATCCGTTGCGGTGCCCTGCCTCGAGCTGGCGGGCCATGCTTTTCGAAACCTTCTTCGCGTGTTCGGTCGAGCGAGTACGTGCTCGATGGAAATTTGAGGAAGAAGAGTTTTCGGCTTTGGATGTTAATTGGCGAAGAATTTGATGGGTCTCCTCTTCGATTTTTTTTTTGTTTTTATTATACAGGATGGAGATTATGGAATATTGTGAGCGCGAAATTTTGAAAGAGCGAGTAAGCTAGGGTATCCTATATAATTCCACAGTTTTCAGTCTAATACGTGAAATTGTAATTACAGAATCGGCATCCGGTTCAATAGCAATTACAGTTCACGGGTAAGGAAGGAGTTGTTTAGTTATGAGAGTATGCAAAAAATGTGTGACGCGGTGATGCACACCGCAGCTTCATACCAGTACGTAGGTATTTCTGTTGCATCCTTATTTATTAAGAAGACAAACGAGGTTACCGTTGAAAACGCAGTTTTCATTGAGCCTCGTAAGGTAGCTGCAACACGTCTGCGTTCTCATTTTCTTCGGAACATGCATCTTCCTTACTTTTGCCGGCGTTTCAACCATGACCTTATTTTCCGTTATGGATCATTCCCGAGCCATCCTTCTCTCTCTGTTTTTTTTGTGCGATCGCTGTCATTCCCTGTGCGCAATGTGAAATCAGAATAAGTTTCAAATACTGCAATGCTTTTTATAGAATGAATACATGGCGCAGTTTATAAACGCTACTTCGGTCTACAGGAATTATTTTGTTTGCTTTATTTGTTTATCGCTTCGAGTCATAATAAATGTCTCGAATTTCGTTTTGGCAGAAGCGTTTCGAAACGAGTTGTTTCCTACGTCAGTATTCGATGATGTTATATAAATAATAACGTAAAACTACACGGTTTTTTTATTCAATTAATCGTCGTCTCTTGGAGGACTCATTTAATGGTACATAGGGAACACTTTACGTACCACTTATTCAATCATCAACTAATTCTGCAAATGATATTCAAGTAATTCCATTCTGCCGATTAAAGTGAATACCAGAACAGGTAATTAACATCAGAAGGCATATAAATTTCCGTTTTATGAGCAACTCTGCACTTATCATTGCATGAAAATCAATTCCATTAAAATCTATTCACTCTGATGTATAAACAACGGAATATATTGTTTTCTTCACCAAATTACATTGTACCGATACACAATTGTGCCTCGCACTTCGCTCACATACCTGTCAATGTCGCATAGCATTTTGATTGCACCCCCGAATGCCTCGATTGTTTGGAAATTCGCAAGGTAAGCAATCAATTGACCATTTCACGGGACAAATTTCCTGAAAGCTGACCCCCGGCTGGTTTCCATTGTGAATGCGGCTTAACAGACGGTGGTTAAGCTTTACTGGTAATTAAGTGCGGCTTATGTCGGCACTGCGAGGGTGACTGCGGTAACCTTAGAGGTTAATAACTCAGGGGAGGCCCGAATATGATATTGTTATAGGGTTCGCTGTGCAAGAGGGGGTGCCATGTACCAGGCACCCGTGAACCCTACACCGGCTGATTAGGCTCGTGCCAGGCGTTATTAATCCGCTAACTCACACCCACCTAAGCTCGCTAACGAGCAAGGCCACGGTACACTTCCACGTGCCGCCGGCCCTCACGTGACTCGGAAGTCTTCACCTTGCGAGGGTGCAATTCTCCTCGACTTTCTTTGCTGCGAAGAACCCCTCTACGACTGCTTAACAGCATAATCTCTGGGGCTATATAGGTTGCATACGTTTTAAACCCCACGGAATACAGTTTGATTATTTTTTGGAAGAAAAACATTTGCACGATGTTACATCGGTTTGCAAGATCGACGACACTTTGCGATGGGAATTCTGTGATCCTGTAATTCTGCGATGTACCGTACGGCTTGTGCATTGTGTAGTGTAAAGTGCATTTGGTATATACAGGTCAATTATTTCGTTTCACTTGACGTGACCAGCACATTGGATATCTCGAAATTCGCTAACAGAGACCTACCGTGCTGGAATGCGTTGGGTTAATCCGATGTGATATTACCAAGGAGAACATAATAACCGTGGAGGCACTAACCCACCCGTTATAACTCGAAGTCCGTAACATCCAAAATGAAAAATAAGATGCTGTACTACCAATTTGATAATTAGCGATTTAATCCAGCGGCGTTAAAACTATTAGCATAGAATAGATAATTATTTCAACAGATTTATCACTGCGTCCTGCCTGCTCCTCAAATCTATTTTAACAAAACCTATATAAAAATTCATCACCGACGCACAGTGGTCCGAAATCGTAAAAACACGAACTAAATTCATAGCACTGTTATTTGCACATTATTCATTATGAATAGAAAGATTTTAAGTAGCTCTTGAGTTATAGAATATAATTGCAATTAAAAATTCTCTTATTATAATTATTCTAATAATAATATTTGATAAAATGTTGTTTAGTCGAAATGGTTCTGATATTTTCTGTGGTGCGTAGTTATCTCTCAGGTAGCAGTAAATAGAATTTATTACAGGCGATATAAAGACTCTTACAATACTGACTTCATCGTCGAGATTCATAATCTGTAAAAAACTTAATTGAAATTATATAGTTAATATGGAAATAGTTCGACAATGGGATGTAGAATCTACACATCCAAATGCGCGTTTATGATGTTATTTAATAGAACGAACATGTTAGCAAAAGATTTAACACGTTCGGCGCCCAAAGTGATTCGGATAGGTTTTAAAAAATCGCACTGACAATCTTATTTAACTTGAACGAGAACAGCGTCACCAATATTTGGGTGGCGGTCCCCCACGGCAGCATAACCGTCACCCAGATATGGATGACGTGGCACCGAACGTGTTAAAATAAAAGATACATATATATTAAATTATTTAAAAAAATTAAATTAAATAAAACGTCACGACGTTTCGAACCTGAAACAAATCCCCACGATCTATTACACACCCGCGTTTCCATTCGCTCACGGGAACCCCCCCAGTCCCAATCGCATCTTCCAACAAATTAAACGTCCGTCGCGTAATTTCGAACTATTTATCAAACAACAAAAAAAGATCACCAATCGCGATCGAACCCCGATCATACAGCTTAAACGTTCGCTAAGAGAGCCCGACAGTCTTCTACTTGCCGGAGGGTGAACCTCTTTGTGCGTGCTCATTGTTATCCCCTCCAGAACAGCAGTACCAATCTAACCTGGCCCCGCGCGTCCAGAAGAGATTGACAGTTTAAAATATGTATAATGGATCCAGGAAGGGGGTGTGCTCCGAGGGTGGCGGAAGGTCCGGATTAAATTGGACGCCGTGAATTAATCGGCTTCTGTTTGAGTGAAATTGGGCAAGCGCTGTTAGGAAACGTGAGCATCGACGCTGCCCATTGTGCCGTCGCGCAATCCCCTGCCCTTTAAATCATAATATACGCGCCACCCATGGCAACCTGCCGGCCCTATTAATCGGCCGGTAATCGCGCATTCACGTGAATGGATCCGGGGACGACTGCGAAACGAACGAAGGAGGTATTGTATCTTTGTTCAGCTCGGATCTTTTGTTGCGCCCGTTCCGGGCGGAGTTGCAACGAGGTCAGGCCGGCAATTTTCGGGTTTCGAGTAATGATTAGTCCGTCGGACGACGAATTCTTTTCATCGTGCACGGGATCGATCGGGATCGGCAAGGAGTTGGCTAATACGCTGTTTCGGGGGAATGATCGGTTTATAACGAGGAATCTGGTTGCTTAGGAAATTCCACACATTTCGGATAGACGCGAGAGTGGAATGGGTCGAGGTGTTTGTTGGGATCGTTGCAAGTTCATGTGCTGGGCGGTATCATTTGGGGAAATAAATTGGGTGAGTAGTCTGGGATTATTTATTCCAGTGTATTGCGCGTCACAAGCTGGACGCGGCAAGGTAGCCAGAAATGGAACGGTCGTGAAGTGTACACTCATAATAAGCAGCGACCTTTGTGCACCGAGGTTTTACCACATCACTTATCCAGCGACAGGGCCCGAAGCCAAAAATGTTCGATCAGGTAGCTGGAAAAATCGCCCAACCCAACAGCCACGGAGGTCTGGATCGTATATTATTTCTGCCCAATTTTAAGCGCGTTCGAAGCAAACGTTATCGCCGCTCCACAAAATTTACAACCGAAAAATAATCTCGCCATCGGAGCGAACGTTTCCAAGGACGAGAGTGGGAAAAAGAAAGGAAAAGAAGGAAAAGAAGGAAAAGAAGATCCCGTCGTCGACCAACAAGATTTATGACTACGCGAGTCTTTAGTAACACTAGGTAGCAAACTTCTTCGTCGTCCCCGTTGTGTTAACTGCTTTATACTCGTCATCGCTGTACGCCAACCTCGCGACCACGAAACCAACGGTCATCCCATTCCAATTTTTCCCCCCCATCCGTTACTCACATCAGTTTCCTCGGCAGGGAAGCGGACGTGGCGCAAGGGGCTACCGCGCGAAAGTTTCGCATACCGAGCCGAGGATCCGCGGCCCCGTGGCAGATCCGATCTGTCGGAGTTATGCGTTATTGGGCAGCGTACGTCGTCACACGCGCGATTCCGTATCGCACGGCAATTCCACGGGAAAAATTCCGCCACGGCACCGGCATTGCATAAACATTAGGGATGTATCTTCGATCTGCGACGGCCGTAAGACGGTGGCACACACCCACGTTCGTGAAATTGAAAAAAAAACAAACAAACAACCGAATGGGTGCTTCGCAGCCACGTACGCCACACGTTCACCACGTTCACCGCGTTCACGGGAGGTGAACGGTTCGGTGGTTGTAAAGGGGCGCGGAAGAGATGGAATTATAGGCATAACGAGCAAAGCGGCGGTAAGGATCAACGTTTTTATGGGTCACGCTTGTTTCGTTTCGCCCGTACTAGCGATACTAGCGATAGTGCAATTTAAATGTCTCGTGAGCGGAAATCTGTCGGGGCGAAGGGAACGGCGACTCAGCCTTCTGACTGTGGAATTTCTTGATCGAAAGTATCGCTGTGCGCAAGGTAGACGCGTGAGCACCGCATCAATGTTTACGGCACTGTACAGAATCGATATTATACGCTGCGTTTCGTGTCAGTATATGCATGCATATGTATGTATGTACGCGGCTCCGTGTACTTATGCGTGGATGAGATTCGTAGACTTCAATGTACCCTGTTTTATACCCATAGCCGCTGGATCCTGCTTCATACACCGTTCATGCACAATATATACAGCGGTCTTTAGTACTGATGGAAGTGCACAGTGTACATAGCGACGTACAGTATTGGATGAGTGGGAGAGTTTTAGTGACTATTGCTATAAATGGACTGCACTCTTTTTGTCAAGAGTGACAAGACGGAGATACGGTGTTTTGAAAAGTTACGCGAACACGGATATAGGAAAATTTCGAGGAATAATAGGTGTCGAAGGAAAACGAGGAACTATATGTCTGTGTCTAAATTTAAATACTTATTATTTCTTATAAAGCCTCTGCAGTTGGATAAGATTGACGATAGATTTTTTTAAATTGTTGTATAATAATACATCCGATGATAAATAATAAAACTGCTGGCGAAGACATAAACTTACAGAATGTTAGGCAATCGTGAAAATGCAGTATGGGATCGCAGTATGGAAGAACCGACTCACAAGGAAGGTTAGGCAACCCAAAGATTCAGAAACATATGAAACTTTGCATACATGTACAGTATTTCATCCCTAATACAACCCTATTTTTCGTTCGTGCCATAATTCGGTCTTAAGTGGTAAAATCAGCCCTGGAAAAAAAATTCAGAAAGTTCTTTTTTGTGAAATATCTGAAGAACGCTGGGAGATATTTAAAAAAAGTATAAACAAAACTTGCGTCTCTTTATTTCGTCTACAAAATTGCGCAATTTTTTGTTTGAAACCCTCGGAAAAAAGGATGAAAAAAAATCATGGACTTTTCAAAAAATTTGTTTACGCTGTCTTGTAAACGCAATAAAGTGATGCAAGTTTTGTTTAGAATTTTTTTAATTATCTCTCATCGTTCTTGAGATATTTCACGAAAAGGATCATTCTGAATTATCTTCAGGGGCCGATTTCACCCCTTAAAACTGAATTATGGCACGAACGGAAAACAGCGTTGTATTACGGATGACTTTTTCTACTTGTATGCAAAGTTTCATACGTTTCTGAATCTTTGGGTTGCCTAACCTTCCTTGTCAGTCGCTTGGAGAGTATTTTGACATTAGACTGGCAGTTGCGTGGGACATAAAAGCATATGGAATGAAATGAAATGATCGTGCGCGTTATTAAAGTATCTCATCTCTTTCACGATAAAATATCCGATATTGGAATTCTCTTCAGTGTATTATGAAAGATTCTTGGATATTTTCGATGATTACGAAATGGTACATGAAACTTCTATGATTCGTAATGAAATCACAGAAGACATTATTTCCTGTCGCGAATAACAAATTTAATACGCGATTTTCAAAGGAAAAAAGAAGAAGCAGTGAAATAGTTGAAACTTTTTAAACAAACGTAATTAAATAATTTATTTTTAATTAAGGTCTCTGGTAAATATATATTTTCTTGCAATAATGTATCTACTGTTATTTTACAACAAAGCCAGAACAGTTGTTTGCCCAAGTATTCCCTTGTTGCATTGTATTGAACAAAAAACCAGCCATAGTATTCCTCTCTCTCTACAAACAAAAATAAAAAGAAAACCGAACCTCGACTTCCAGTAAACAACCACCGGTACATATATGTACATAAAGGAAAGCAGGAGGCAAAGAGAGGGGAAAAAAAAGAAAATTCCACTCACATTTTCGTGAAAAACTCCCGGCCATCCCGGGTCCCGGGAACGTATAACCAAGGAATATTCACGAGCCCGAGGGTGGTTACCCCTACATGGCATCGCGGCCAATCTTATGGAAACTGCTGACAGCACGTCTACTTTGCAGAACAGTTTACAGACCTCGCGACCCTGTCGTAAATATCAAGGATACCCGTGCATATGCTGCGTGGCGCAGTCAAATTCTGCCCGGCATCCCTTCTGCATCGGGGGTGGAAATTTTATGATTGCTGTTCATCCGCCAACCCCCGCATCTTCTTCCTCTCTCGCTGTTCCGCGCTCCCGCGTGTTTTTACGTTTCCTCTGGGCTTTGACTACCCCATACGGTGTCATTACACACCCCATAAAGCAGCACGCCATCGACCGGGACGCTTTTTGACACCAGGAATTCGGAATCATTGACCACCGAGGTCGGCGCTTCCTCGCTGGCGTTGATTGGAACGCGCGTTTTTCTTCGCGAAAACTGGATCAACTACCTGTTTATATTTTTCTGTTTCTTTGTTGGAAAAGCACGGCGAGGATAAGTATGTTTGATTAGAATTACTGTGACTACGAATTCAGGATAGCCAGTTTGTTTGCTGGAGTGAAATTGATTGAAATGCTCAGGTACATAGAGAAGTACCGGTCAGTCTTCTGTCGAAAATCTTGACAGGGGTTTAACCGGTTAAATCTACCGATCATTATTTTTCGATACAACTGATATTATCTGTTGCACGGCAAAATGATATTTTATACATTCGTTATATGGTATTTGGAAATACCACGATTGCAATGATTATATGATTGCAATTTATAAGGAATTTGAAAATAGGCTGCATGCTCGGAATAAATATGTGATATGATCGAGCCAAAGGATAATGCAAAATGCAGTATTTAATATTTATATTTCCTTTGCCACCGCAACGATGACTAGCTATTTTAGCAGAATCGCGGGATTTATAAATCTGCCATCGCAAATGTTTATGTTGAATTGTCGCGTGACATAATGAATCTAGTATTGCCTCCATCGTCGCGTCGTTACTGGGAAAAATATGTCAAGAACTGCATAAATATGTCCTACGACGAACGTGCATCATGCTGAGCATGAATCGTGACGTAATTTAACATCGATATTCCAATCTTGATTAAAAATACTATATATTACACTGTTAGTGCCATAATAATTAAAACTGGCAACACTTAGAATACAGTGTTGATTCTGTTATCTGAACACATGTTGCACATTACCACATATATCGTTCTAACAATTTTTATCATCAAATATATTGTGATTAAAATTCTAATAACATAGATACCTTGCTATTTATAAGAGCTCCGGCGATTCACAGAACTACAGAAAACCTGGTATCCTGTATTTAAATGAAACACGTGCAAACAAATACAATGTTTCAGCAAACAATTTCCACGGCATAATTTAAAAGTGTGCGGCGAAATGATTTTCATCGTTCATGTTCTTCCTCGTGTTCGATAAGAAAGCGCACCGTTTGAATGACAGTTTCAGACAGGTATACCCTCATCTGTATTAATGTAAACTTCACTCGTTGCGTTACGAAAGGAACGATCAAACGAAACAGCGTATTGGTAATCATCGTTCACCTTTTTTCCTTCTGTTTCCTGGAAAAGTCATCGTTGCTCGTGGAAAGAGGGTTAGCAAGGCACTTCACGAAGTTCTGCGACGAACGTGTCGGTCGAGCAGAACATCTAGATTCTCGGGCGGACGTGTGCTTCGCCTGGTAGCTCATGGTTTCGCGTTTCTGTCTCTGATTTGACGTCTTTCTGCCGTTTCGTAGTCATCTCGCCGATTTACCTCGGCCAAAGTGGCTCCAAACTGTTTTTCTATTCCTCTTCGTCTCCGCGGCAGACGCGTGCGACAGATCCCGCTTCGGATTGCCTTTCCCTCCGTGTACGCTAATGACTACCTGTAATGCCTCTATCATCCAACATTTTTTCACGATTTCTCTCTAACTATTCTGCACATGCCTTCCTCTCATGGCAGAACATGCAAATTTGCTTTATTTTATCAGCGAATATACTGACATGTATATGTAAATAGTTCTGATGATTCGTATTATTTTCAAAATACATACTTGTGTTGTATTCGAGGGACAGGTGTAAATATTCCAATGACTGTCATGGTGTATATACAGCGGGGGGACTTATAAAATTTTTTTTACAGCAATTACTGATAATTCACAGGACTTGTACTGCTTAGATAATTAATTAACTTTTGATTAGTAATATGCCATGAATCGTAAACGCAAGATACTTTGTCTTATATATTTTTTTTTTTCACGTTTCCGACATTTACAGGAGGCGCAAGGATATACGAACTTATCTGGAATACATTTTATAGCCTCCATTATCATACAAATCATGCAAATCATTTTGAATGCCTCGATAAGTTGGCAAATTGCGGGCAGATATTAATAATTCCAAGTTGAATTGCAGGTAAAAGAAAAATTGTTGACGTCAATTAGTTCAGAAAAACATCATTACGTTGTTACCTTGATGTACAGCATGATGTCCATGCGTTATTAAATGTCTTCGTATAAATTTATGAACTCTCTGAATCATGTCTCGAGCAAAGCTGATTATTATCTGACACTTTTTCTATTGGCCTCCAATAACGTTTGGCAAACGACAGGAGAACAAAAACAATGACTACTTAATGACCAATCATTGAAAGGACGTTGTATTGCCGTATAATGAAGTTAATTTAATAGGCTGATACATTAAGTACACATAGAAATATTAATTATTAATTTTGTACAAGGTTTACTACGGAGGAACAATATTTGCAAGATATTTTTATCCAACAATACTAAAGTAAGTTGGTGCGTAATATGACGATTAACTTCTTTTTACTGTGAGCACGAGAATAAATTCACAAAACACGACATGCTACTTGAAGAATTTTTGGCAAACCATATTCTATGTTTCGAATTTTTCTGTGCTTTGCCCTTTATTGCATTGCTATTATATCACCAATATGTCCTCAATACATTTTTATTACTTAAAATGTAGTATTTTAAATTAATAAACGTCTGAAAATGTTGTACAAATGTTTAATATTGTTTCACAGGTTCCAATTATACTTATAGCGTGTTAAATTAATCCGCACCGTTCTGTTGTGTCTCAACGAAACTTTAAAACGACTTCAAACAATTTCTAAACTACCGCAATGTATCCGGCTAACCATAGCATGCATTTAGATATCACAAATAAAACGCTCAGAGTTCAGAATGAATTTCGCAAAACCACAAAATAAAGCGAATAAATTTCAACCAAAAATCGCAATGAAATAATTAACCACGGTGCCTTGCCGATAATGCTGTACACAAACGTCAATGCCAGAAGAATCAAAAAATTCTTCTCACCAAAGACAGGCCCACTTGCCAAGCCCACAGTGACGTACGAAAAAAAGAACAAAGTACCCGAGAACGTATCGCCAAATTTTTACACCCCGGCTATCAATCTTCGCCGGGCGGCGTCTCAGTCAACGCCAAAAACGCCAAAACCGTTCCCGTCCGTATCATCTCCCCGACACCCTTCCTCTTTCTTTCCCCCGCGCCGCCAAAAAAAACCCCAATCCCCGTTCCCTTCGGTTGGCCCTCTCCCTTTCGATCGCCGCAAAACCCGACGCGACACCGTCACCAGCGTCGCGGACGGTGATTTATAAAACACAATTAGCGAGAGGAAAAACGCCGCCGGACGTAGGAATTCCCGATCGACGTGTCCGCTTCCTGATACCGTGGCGATTAACGCCGGGACGACGCGGCGCGACGCCCGGCGTCGAGTCGCCGCCCGTTCGGATCCGCTCATTGATGGATCTCTCCCAGTGGCTCCCGGCGGTCATTAATAATTCATCCGTCATCGGTCGCAGCGGTAATGGCGGTGGCAGCCAGCAGTCGGGAGGAGCATTCATATCTGCGAATCGATCCCTAAACTCCGGCCGCTGCTGCGGTCAGCCTTCAGCAGCCTTCTGATTTGCATATAAAGGCATTCCTTCGGCTCTCCTTGCCGCGGCCGCGTAACTGTAAGTCCTCGTTGACAGGATCTGCCAACAATCTGGTCTGCATGATTTGCTGGACGGCGACCGGCCTCTTCGCTTCTCGGCTTGGCGTATTGCTGCCCGTCGCCGCGTCCGCAGGATTTTCCCTTTCGGTACGATGATCGTACGATTTTGTTGTTACGCGAGGGAGGATTAGACGGGCGTAAATGTCGGGCGATTCTTGGATAGAGGCGACTGTCGTTTGTTTCTTCTCTTGGGTTTTTTAGTGTAGAGATGTTGTTGAACAGTGTGGCTGTTGGATATTTTCCATCTACCAACGTTCGACGGGACTGCTGTGTAATTATGATTACACTCGCCGAGTGATGTAAATGCATCGTTTGTTATAGAAATCGGGAATATTTTTGCTGGTGAACTAAATTAGGACAGGAGGTTTCAATTTGTCGCTCTCTTTTGGTGAAATTGCAGTTTAAGTGTATATATCAATCTTTCTAGTTACGGTTATTACTATTGCGAGTGCACATGGCGTGCACTGCTTGGCTGTACTTGTTGTGGGACACCCTGTAGATCGGAAAGAAGTGAACGAAGGAAGCTATGCTTGAAGTATAAATATTGGTGGCGTTTTGTTACCTATATGAATATGAAAATGTGAAATATGTATTATTAAATGGCAAGAAGTAAACAATTTATGTATTTATGAGGCCGCTACCTGTATTTTAATGAACGTATTTCATTATTGCGTAGGTATGCCGCGCGCAATCAATTTTGTGTATCAAATACTGCGATGCAGCAAAGTGCTATGCCCTGTACATGAATAATCAATATGCTTATTAATTCAAGCTTATCCACTATACATATATTAAAAATGGTAATGTAACATGCCTGCTCACATGTTAATTAGGTACGTATTTAATCAACAACACGTTGTATTTTTCCGAAACGAAACTTTGTTAGACACGAACGGTTACGCAGCATAAGTAATATAATATTTCGAACATTATATACATCGAATCTACTGTGACATGCTCAATAATTGTTGCCAAATTATTCAGCAATAAATTTATTAAATTCTTACAATCATTCTCATGTCTCCGCTAGTTGCTATCTTTTCCGATTTTACACCTCACTACCTCCACATCCTACCAGCCTCTCACCCATCGTTCTCGTTTCGTTTATAAACTCTTCTACTCCAACAATCACAGCTTCTCCATCTCACTATCCTCCTCCGATTCGCCACACATGAGCTCGACAGCGTTTAGGTACCGCCACTCAGCGAACTGGTGTTCATCGTCCCTTCATTTATCAAAAACTCTCCAGTAGCATTATACACATACACACACCTATAGAACGATCCAACCTCTTTCAGCCACAGAACACCTGCAACACTTGTGAACTGGCCCAGCAATCTCACGGCGTCATTACCACCCCCTACTTAATAACCCTTTCGATTCAATAACGCAGCATCTACGCACGGGTGCAAGTTCACTCGGTCACTGTGATGTCACGTGAGCTCGTAAACTCGGTTTACGTAATTACGAGCAGGAGGACGAGCGCGGTTTCGGGCCCATGGCAGGCCCAGGGCCCGGTCTCGTCAATAAGTCGGATGCCATTAACATTCCCCGACCGGTTGGGTTAAGTCAGGTTAGTTACCGGGTTAACCTTACAAAACTGTCGGGTCAGTCCCGGGCGAGGCTGTAGGTCTGGGGGACTCCAGAGGCCCAGAACCATGGGGCCTAGGGCGTAGAAGCGGCCCATGAATTTCGGCTAATGAGAACATTTCGAGATACGTCAGTTCCAGTATGCTAATGGCCATACAGATGCCGATACAATTTCGAGATGAATCTCTCTCTCTCTCCCTCTCTTTCTCTCTCTCTCCTCGTTTGCTCGCCGCCCCCGCCCAGTCCCCGACATCCTTCCCATCGTACACGGTCGTCGTATATTACGGCTGTCCGCCATATCTTCGATTTAACTATGCGCTTCTTAGAGGCCCGTGCATGCGTCTTATGCAAATACGTTGTATTTTGTTTAATTAAACCGAGGATCCACGCGGGCTACCCCTTGGACCGACCGATTCGTTTCACCAGCTTCCGGTTTCTCGGGAGTCTTTAGCGAGGCGGGGAGATGACTCTTTAGAGAGTACGTTTTTGCTATTGTTGGTGGTGACGCTGAAAGGGTCGGTTTGCAGTGGTCTGTATGCACTGGTCCTGGTGATTTTACGGGTCTTTCGATTTATTGCTTCTAAGGCAGTGGTATTTTATGAACTTCCATCGAGCCTCGGGCGATGATATTTTTAATTGGCATTGGCATAGTTGCCTCGAAGAATGAAGAATTTTTCATCCTATGATATTCCTGCTTTTTTATGGTACATTTTATTATATTTAATCAATCGCGCAATCAATCAGAGGAACTCACAAGGAAACATATTCAGATGTTAATCTCCGATTTTGATGAAACTTATGTGAGATATAGTTCTTTGAAAAATATTTGACACGTATTTTTTTTTATCGGCAACCATCCACTTTGAAGGGGTGAAAACAGCCCTCAAAGTTGGGGGTCAAAACCATATTTTTTGAGATATCTCGGAAACCAGAGGTCGACTACATTTCCCATTGAAAAACACACAATTTAAAAAAAAATTTAGTTTTTTCGACCTCTGGTTTCCGAGATATCTCAAAAAATATGGTTTTGACCCCCAACTTTGAGGGCTGTTTTCACCCCTTCACAGTGGATGGTTGCCGATAAAAAAAAATACGTGTCAAATATTTTTCTAAGAACTATATCTCACATAAGTTTCATTAAAATCGGAGATTAACATCTGAATATGTTCCCTTGTCAGGCGAGGAAATATTGTTATCGGTCGAACATTGTTATTAATCGGTCATTGAACTGTCTGAATTACAATTTTAATAACAAAGTTACCATTGCGATGGAGTGACGGAAGCGAGCACGAGAATCTATTAGAATTTCATTTCGTTAGATCGGTCCCAGGCGATCCGTTTGGGAAAAGTATATGTCGGCGGAGAAAAAGAGGTGAGCAGATGGTGACCTTGAAAGTCGATCGACTGGACAGATTTAAGGTCCACGAAGGTAAAATATTGTGAAAAACTGAGTGGAAAAAATATGTCCTCGCTGGCAGGCCGCACTGTCGCGAGGACGTTGTAAATTACACATACAATTCGGAATCGTAAAACCGGATGCCCTGGACTGCTACCTTTGACGGCAGCGTTTAGGGCTGCAATAAATTTTACCTTATATAATGTACTGTTCGGAACGATTCTTGTGCCAAAACTTTGCACCGCTTTGTTGGTACGCGGTTATGAAAAAAATCTGACCAACTGGAACTTACAATCGCGGACCCTGAAATGGAAATATTTTTGGGAAAAATACAAGTGAACAGCAATTCAACCCTTTCGTGCATTGCCGTCTTAAAAGTAGGCAAACACGTAATTTTATCTACGTGTCGTCCCTTTTGTGACACTAAAAATAAACTTCTGACTCAATAAAAAAAATACTACTTTGTAGTTTCTCATTATTCAGCAAGTCCGATCTAACAAGGAAGGTTAGGCAACCCGAAGATTCAGAAACGCATGAAACTTGACATACAAGTAAAGTATGTCATCCGTAATGCAACCCTATTTTCCATTCGTGCCATAATTCGGTTTTAAGGGGTGAAATCAGCCCTTGAAAAAAATTCAGACAGTTCTTTTTCGTGAAATATCTCGAGAACGCTAAGAGACATTTAAAAAAAGTATAAACAAAACTTGCAGTGCTTTATTACGTCTATAAAACTGCGTAAACAAATTTGTTGAAAAAGCCTTCATTTTTTTATTATTTCTTTTCCGTGGATTTTTCAAAAATAATTTTTACGCATTTTTGTAGACGCAATAAAGCGATGTAAAGAAGAAGAGGTTTCTGAATTTTTTTCAAGAGCTGATTTCACCCCTTAAGGTCGAATGATGGCACAAACAGAAAATACGGTTGTATTATGGATAACATACTTCACGTGTATGCAAAGTTTTATGCGTTTCTGAATCTTAGGGTTGCCTAACCTTCCTTGTAAGTATGGTCGGGTCGAGAACGAAATCGACAGAATTATTCGATTACATGTTACAATCAATTATGAATATTATAAAAATGTGGGGAATCTTATAAAAATATTATTACCCAACCAACATTCTTACCAAATCCCCGAGACCGTGTTGTCGTTAATATAGCGTTACTGTCGCCCACCCACGCTTTCAAAAACTAAAATATAAATACTTTCCAACGAAATTATCTTATCTTGAAAATATTCGAAACAGCCGGGAGTCCGGGCCAGGCCGCGACGTTGGAAACGAAAATGACCGAGTAGCCTCCTTGGCTACTTAACAAAGAAGAGGTAACATCATCCCACGGCGTGGCAGAAAAACCGACCCGCTGCACACAACGTCGCCTCGTTGGTTCCCAAAGTGTTTCGTTGTCCACCGTCACTCGTAATATCTTCATATCCTCGGTTTATTCGTTTCCCCGGCTGAATTCCGTGAGCTCGTAAAGCATCGCTGCCCCGTAAAACCGATCGTCAGGACGGCGAGGCGTAACGTCCGCCTTTATCACGATTTGTAAAGGCGAAGTGTTACGAGCCGCGTACAGAGAAGGATCTGCCAATAAGAGCAAAGCGGCGACGCTCGTAAACTTATGCGAAACTGAACTCACGGGGCTACGGACTTGACTTCCATTGGATGGCTCGGAAGTGACGCAACCGGGGCCCGGCCGCTAATCCACGGCCTCGTAAAAGCCTTCTTCATTTCCCGATTGAAAAATTAATTATACTGAATAAGAGCGAGCGGAACGGGCTATAAACTCGATGAAATTTAAATTGAATCGCCTGGGATCGGCGCTGCGCACTGGCTGCCTTCCCTCGCCCTCACCCCTTCCGCCCTTTCGACACGGTTTCTTTGTTCCCAGGACCGAGAACGCAGCCTCCCCGTCTGAAAAGTGAAAATATTGACAGAGCTCGCCGCCTGTCCGACATTATCTACTGTTACGGGGTCGGGATGGTCCTACGGGCGGTGGCCACGGTTCTTTCGGAGTTTTTCTTGGTATGCGGCTCGGATTTGTCGCCCCTCGGTATCCATGGGTATCCATGGAATTTTCGGGAAACCTACTAGCTGGTTTGTTTTGCTCGATATCGGGCAGGTCACTGTGCAGGTGTCGTTGGAAGATTTGCGGCAATGTTTTCTTGGGAACGAAATTGGATCGGATAATTTCTACGCGAATGCATAGCTTCAACAAATTAAGATTTTTCGACGTTACTCAATATTCGCTCGTATCGTTAACGTGGATGGAAAGTGGAGGAAACTAAATCAACTTTGATAATCACACGCTGCAAATTGCCAAACCAAATAATCTATTAATCTAGTTTGTCACGAAATATGTCACACGAACTGGTCCGGTATACATAGTACGTTGCTTTCCCGTTGATCCGTGACGATTGAGAAAATCGTGCAACGACATTTACGTTTCGCGCGACTTCTGCCGCCCATGTACCGTGGTAGTGGTCCACGGCTAACCACGCGACCATTAGAACCAAAAAGGAGATGAAGACCTGAACGTGCTCGGGCTTAGAAAGCCGAAAACACGCTTCATCTTGTCCACGTCCGAGTCGCTGGCGGCGGTGGAACAGTCATAAAGTCATATCTGCCGGGCGTTACACGCGTCTTCTCGACCGAGGAGCAGCAAGATAAATGACGAACGTCTTCCGAAGGGTATATAATCTCCAGACACGTGCTTAGCAACGTTATCGCGCTCCGTGGAGAAGTTTCGAACGTTCCACGTGGTCTTTTTGGCGAGATGACTGATGATGGTGCGGCCCGCGGCGCTTTGCTCCTGTCGTGTCGCAATAATCAATTAGTCTGCTGTGTTGACACGCCTAATTCCTTGTATAACTGATAGCCAACGATGTCTCATAACCCCTTCGGTGGTAGACTAATAACCTCAATGACGGTCGGGCCTGGGTTTATTTCGACGTCGACCGCTGTGTCAAGGTGAGGAAAAATGGGGATGTCAGCAATCAATCACAGTTTTATGGCTCGTCAGGTTTTATTAGCTTTCTCTGACCTCGCCGATCCGGAGAGGATAAATACTCTCCTTTAGCACGACTTTAAGATTGGAGATCGTATTTCGTTATTAACGATTGAAGATTTTAAGATTGTTTACGGTTGCAATTGTTTTTTGCGATGACCGTATATTTTAATTGTTAAATGTATTCTCATTCTGATAATAATTATCTGTTACCAAAGTGTGCTTATATTTTCTGTATAATTGAATTTATAATAATACTAAATAGCGCAAAGTGTGCAATTAAACCACATAGAATGTTTAATACAGCGGGTTATTGACATTAGAAAATTCTCTGCCAGTTTCTCTCAACAGCAAACCAATCACTCGACATTTAGTTTCCCTCCTCAATCACCAAAAAGTAGTTTCCTCGCGAAAACTAGACATTGCCCCACACAAGTTCGCAATAAAATTCTCCTTATTCCGCCGCAACTGGCTGTCTGATAAACCGATACACAAGAAACAAATCTCAGAAGTAATAAAGAGAACTCTCTTTCATTGTCGACATCACGGCTCGCAGTCGTTCATGTTTTCAGGGAAAAATCCCCATAACTGGAGGGTGAAACAGGGGTGTCTGGCGTACGAAGGCGAGTTAGGCGGACGAGTAACACGTTCCCGATCGAAATGTATCTACGGCTGCCACGGGAGGATATAAATGAGCAGCAGGAGTCGACAAATCAAGAAACTATCGACATAAATATATTGTGGCCCGCCAGGGGGTTTCGCGGTTGCAACTATATGAGGAAAATGGCAGGCCCTAAGTCAGCAATTACCCACATTTCCAGCTCCCCTTAGCTATTACACGTACCTGCTCTCCTCGATTTCTCGCTCGATTCGTAATCTGCTACACTGTCTTTCAAAGCGACGCACACTGGGACAAACGCCTATTCTAGGTGGAAAAAATTCATAAATCGTTTTGCGATGATCATCATACGATGAAATTTTATTTTTAAACTTGGGACCTGGGTCTCTAGTGTTTTTAATGTTAAAAAATAAATTACATGCATTAAATACACGATTTCTAATTTTTTAAAATTTAATTTTTTTAATATAATAAATAACGCATAATAAAATATAAATAAAATTAATACATAATATGAAAACATAATGTAATTAGTACATAATCTCTAAGTATATCTTAGTTACTTCAAGTGCTGCTTTCCGTACTCTTGGTTTCATTCACAGGGTCTCTAAGTACTTTAAGAATGTTAATACGATCAAAGTTTTGTACTGCTCCTTAGTTCGGTCACGTTTGGAATATTGTGCGATTGTCTGGTCACCACATCATCGCTACCTCTGCTCCAAACTTGAAAGCGTGCAACATAATTTCTTGCGTTTGGCTTCCCGTAAGCTCAATTGTAGTATGTCTCGCCATGATCATAACTACTCGCCTGCTTTATCTTGCCTTAACATCTTATCTCTTGAACGTCGTAGAATAGTATTTGATCTTATTTTTGCTTTTAAAATATTAAATGGTCTCTTTTGCTGCCCTGATATCTTATCCAAATTGTATTTAAATACATCTCGGCCATCTCTGAGACACCATTTAATATTACGTACTGAAGCTCATAGGACGGTTTACGGCCAGTTTAATTGTCTAAATAGAATCTTTATCAATGTTAACAGATTTTAATGTTCTCTCAATTTCTCTTCCTCACTTATTCTTATTACTTTTAGAAATAATGCTATGCGAATTGTGGCCTCTTACGACTCTTCTGTATAATCTAACTGTTGTAGTTTATTGCCTTTGTATTACTTTGTTCACCAAAGGGTTTAAAACCGTATACTAATAATAAATAAATAAATAAATAAATAATAAGTGTATGTACAGGGTGTTTGAATATATGTGCCCTTTGATGTAGGGTATGGCCGCGCGGAAAGTCCCGTTTTTCGTATAAATCTATATAAAATTTAGTAAGAACAATGTACAGATAAATTGTTGGTCGCGACGCGCAGTAGAGCGTCGTATGCACGTGTAGATATTGAGTTAATGATTCTTCCTACTACAATTATAATTACACGAAAGAGACTCGGTGGCATCTCAATGGAAGTTAGCAAGATTCTAACGGAACAACAGTATTCGATTTCTTATACGAAAGAAATTATTGATAGTCAACTTCAAAGGGCGTAATCGTCAAACAGTGTTTGGATATCGCAAGACAGATAAATATTTCATTTCATAGAGCACCTATGACGAGAACCTAACCACTCGTAAATCAGGTGAGAAAGCTGATATGCAGGAAGATCTATTGTGCAATTTTCTTGATTTGCAGGAATTTCCTTGCGTATATGCATCTAACACTAGCTTAATTTCAAATACATGATATTTACGAGAAAATTCTCTGTGTTCACATTAATTTGCACAATACTGTAACTTGTCAACCTAATAGAGAACACGTCGCAGCATTTAAACGAATCTTCCGACGTACTTGCAATAGGAAATTATTTTCTGCCAGTGGGTATAAAACAGAAAGTCCGAAAATTACAAAATGCTTTCTCAAAATAAATAAACCTATACATTGTACGTACATATTTTTATATACCCTGAAAAGGAGAAGAAAGCAAACAATTAAAAAAGCAACAATATTAATCCACTACGTTTTAATAGATCTTTCTCTCGTATAAAGCAGCGTGTTCAGCAGTCCCCTTGGCAAAATGTCACCTCTGAAATTCACGTAAAGCCGCGTGTAAGCCACGGTTTGCAATCGACAGCTAAAATGTCCCCAAAAAGTGGTCGCAGATGTTCTCTTTCAGCACCCTCAGCAATTATTTACCGGCCATTATCAATTTTCAGAGCGTAGCCGGTTGCTCGAGCGTGATTCGATCTAAATCTCAATTTTGGAGCGTCCTATATACACCGGGGTTCCACCCCCGCGCTTCCCCCTTGCTCCTTTCACCCCTAACCCCCGACGTTCATCCAGTGAATTACTTCGTTAGTGGCTACCTTCAGAGGGCTGTTAATTCCTGCAGGGCAGATTATACAGATAGGTTTATTGCACTCGTGTCCCAATCTAATGTCCGTAATGCTCCTCTGCTCGCTACACACGCCCACCCCGACGCTTTTCAGGCCTCTCTGAGTTTCTCGACTCACCCTCCTCCCTCGCGCAGCTTTCGTCCGGATTTCGGTTGCTACACGAACTTGTTTTTACTCGCAACCGACGCACAGTATTGTCGCACGGCTTCAAATATGGAAATTGTAAGATTGGCAATTTCGTATTTCGGTTCGAGGAATTGATAGTTAACACTCCTTCGATATAACAGTATTCTAAGTTACTAATGTAAGCGATCTTGTGGACTTTTGCTGAGTTAATCTTTTTTCAAAGCGGGTCATATTTTTATATTAATAATTAATACTGTGATTTATAGATGAGTATGTTTCAGTAAGCCAAAATTTATTCTTATTTTGAACTTCTTTCAAAGTTTCAGATGGAGTTAAGAGAAAACAAAACATATCTATTCTTACATTTTCCTTTTATCAGAATTAGTTTTTCACGTGTCCTTTGATTTGGCATAGATTTCACCTACTCTCGAATGTTCTTTCTTGAGATCTTTTTTTGCATAGTAAAGTAACGAATGATATGCATACAGCTATATTTTATTTCTGTTATCTCCATTATATGGAAAATTAATTTTCAACAAATTGCTCTATGTTAAACATTAAATTTCCATTGTATGAATATAACTATCGTTTCCACCGCGCGTGATAAATATGTCACTGCGAAAGAAATCATTTTTGTTCTTTTGCACACTCGTTGAACAATAACGCGACAGTCCTATTCATCGGGTGAGAATTTTTAATCCGCTGAAGTTGTATATTGTGCATCGAATATCATAACGACGGCGAACATTGTAATTGGCCAAACACCGGGCGATTCCAGTTGTAAACGCGTGACTCCAGCGTTCGCCATTATTTCGAGGCTGACAGACGCGTCTGGTCCGGACTTAAATGGGCTTGGACAATCGGCGGCCCATTAGCTCGCTGTCCGCGCCATTAAAATCAGACACCCTCGGACCGCTGGCCAGCGTAATGCTAAACTCGTTACCAAAATTTTCGGAGCTGACGTGCCCGGTCGGCTGTGAGGAAAAGCGACCAAGGGGACACAGCTGTCCAAGTGGACATCAGCCAGGGACGCTGAGAATTACGAGCGTGGCTCGCATGCTTTCTTGCGATACGCACGTCCCCGAATTCACGAATTTTATTAATCGAGTACAAAGGGCCCCGTTCGAGCGGCTCGAAAGTTCCGACGATGAAGGGGTTCCCGTACAAATGGATTCGATAAAAGTCTGTATACTGGCTGGTCACGATTTGTCAGGGACGAAAGGAAGAAAGGACACGTCGGATTGTTGCGGGTGAAACGGCTGCGAGGGTGATTTCTGTTTCATGTTTGTTTGCAACTCGTTGGTTACTCGTAAATGGCTCGCCACGGGTACTAGGATATCGTAGAAACCTGAGGGTGTTCTACACACGAGTGCTGATTATTAAATTTTTAAATGAAGATACTGGAGATGTTGGCGATGTTGCAAAAGACGCCGCAAGAATTTCTCTCGATAGTAACCGTGAGCTCTTTTACCAGGAATACATCGAGCCGTTTCGGTGTTTTCACTATAATCTATCGTTACATTACTGAGAAATATTTCTTAATCACCTGCCGCCACTCTTCCTACCGAACCAGTCAATCGAATCGGCAATCCATTGAAAGAACCATCGAGCCATCCGAATACCAAGGAATTAATACAATTGTTACAACGTCGGACGTTTCCAAAACGACGCCTGCCTCGGACAAAGACGTCGCTCGTCGGCGTCCACCCCTTCGTCAGCAATCTCGGGGATGCTTCAGAGCGAGGAGGCACGACAGCGGTCCCCCACTCATCCAGCGAAATAAATGCTTAAATTCACGCGAAGTTAATTAAAACTAAGCGTAATTATAGCGGCGCTGCTGTATAAACCGAGGACCAAGGAGAAGGGTAGCGAGCACGGAAAATTACCTTTCCTCGGAGATGAGAAGCTATTTTGCCGTGTGCTTGGATACCGTGTCCTTGTGAAAGGCTGTATTGTAATAGCGGGCCGGGGAAAGGAGACGGGAAGAGGAAAAAAGGATTTCGAAAGGAGAAGGCAGTTCGTTCTTGAAAAATTCAACGTCATTCCTTGCCCCTACTACGGAGGGTTGTTTTATGAAGTCGGTGTATATATATATAGGCGGAGAAGAGCAGTTTGTAAATGTAGATTAACCTGTGGTTTTCTCTGCGATATCTCTCGTGTTTCTTAATTTCTTCCTTTTTTCCCTTTGCCTGAGATTTCGAGAAGTCGAGTATTGAAAGTGGTGAAATTGAAGAGTTGGAAATATAATGAATAGTATTATTTTATTGGACCACTACTTGATTTGAATTGCAAATAATTGTAGCTTGTAGCCGACAGAGAAGCTCCTGAACGTACTTTTTTCATTTCTTTTATTAACTACTCTTCCATTGACACGCTCCTTTTTCCTTTATTCACACCTGCATTTTATATTACACTGCTTCTGTGTTTGTAACCGTGTATGTAAATTTTTTCTGCGTTCGGTATTCTATTTGCGCAAAGAAATACATTAATGGAATTAATGGCGTGGATAATGTAATTACTTATTCGCAGGGAATTATTAGCCACTGGTATAACCCAAGGCCTTCCTTCTCTAATAATAGCAAAGGATTCTGAAACATAAAGGCAAACTGTTTTATTGGTTTCAGTATTTTTGGTAAATGTATGCAAGACAAATTTTGCTAAATCCGATATTTCCTTTAATACAACACGCAATACAAAATGAGAGTCATCGAACTTATTGCGAACCACTGTTTGCGAGCACAAAAGTGTAGGAGCGAGAAAATCTCGTTTCCGCTTGATTATCCAGGTGGAAAAAACGTGTAAATAATTTCCAGACTGATTTAAACTATAATGAAAGAAGTACACAATAGGCAGCTCGATTCTGACGTTCGTTATGACAGCATTGAAGCATAACGCTGGTAAATGACATAGCATATTCTGTGGGAGGAACTTTCATTATCGGCGTAAATTTATAATTAATTTCTGTAACGGTACAACAGCTTCAGGGTTATCGGGAGAATCGATTCTTAAAATTGTTCCACTTCGATGAGGCTGCCTTTTCTTTATGAATATGAAGAACCCTGCCACTAACACCAAAGATAAACGAATATTTCGTTGAACGGTGTGTTTCTTTGAATATTTCTCATTCCATATACAACATTCAGTATTTCTTTACTTATATTGCTGAGAAATTGGAATCGATTATACTCTGTCCATGACAGAAACTCGTAATATTAAAGTAATAGTAACGTTAATCCAGCGTAATTGAAACGCTCGTTCGATTCAAAATTGCGAATCAGACTTTTATTTAAATTACCATATCGAACTGCCCTTATTTCTGCAGTCCTCCGCAGCTTCTCAATGTTCCAGTTGAATTTCATCCCCTGCCAGTCTGCAAAAGTCCAGACGTAATCACGCGGCCCGTCCCGTCCCGTCGTTCCTGTACAGGGCTGGCGCGTTTATTTCGTTAATAAAACCGGCCCTTCCCCTATCGTACTTGAATCCGTGAACGCTAAAGAGTCGTCAAAGAAAATTTTTTCCCCGTCCTCTTGGAGGTACAATTAAAGCGGCGCAAGAAATATGCGAACGAGGAAGGCTCTACTAAGGAAATCGTACAATCGCCTTAATGGCAACAGCGAGGGGGAAACTGATGGCCAGAGGCGCATAATGGTGTTGATTACTAATTACAATTATTGGCCGGCGAGGGTTACGATCGATCCTCCCTCTATCCAGCTTCAAATACCTTCCCCCTGGCATCAGAAGCGTGTTCGAGATCGCGGCCAGCTAATTGCATTATACGTGTCAATATCCCGGAGTAGTTCTCCTTCCACGGGATTGGAGAATCTCAGGGAAGACGAGGGGCGCAGGGGGTGGGACGTTAATAAATATTTCAACTGTTCATTCGTTGCATTATAATATTCTCCTGCAAAGATGCTCTCTTAGAGTCGACGATTACGACGAAATTATTCCGTGGTCGGTCATTGTTAATTTCTATTTGCATTCCCATTTCGCAATACGTAGGTAAATCGTAGAATTAATTTGCGAATTTTATACTGACCCTTTCACTGCGGTCCCTTGACGAATGAAAATAACCTCCGCATATAAGCATAAAGTAATTCAAATCGATTGTCAAGGAACAAATTGTTAAATATCACAGGGCGTATGTCGGAACGAAAGGGTTAATGGCACCATCAATGAGCACACCCATTGTAGCAATTAATAACTGCTGTGAAGGGATAATAAAATTCGCCTTCGGCCTCCCGCCAAATATATAAAAAGAGAGAAGCACGGTTCGGTTCGATGAACGGCTGACTCGTCGTGGCCCAAGGATGTGTCCCTGTTTTTAGGGTGCGAGTCGGCTTTTCACCGGGGATTGCCAGATTTATGACGGGCTGCCCTCCGCGCCGGCTTATTTTTAACCTTTCGCCCACTAACGAACCTTATCTCTCGGGCTGCATTTCTCCGCGCAACACGATAGACAAAAGGAAAACGTCCGGTTCCATGGGCCCCATAACTTAACGATCTGCCCGATTCCCGCGCTCGCCTTGACCATTATGTCCGGCCGAAATTTTTACATTTTCTGCCGCAGCCGCCGGCTCAGCAAAAGGGCCAATAAGCACGAGCCGCGATAAAATTGTTATGCCGCTCGATTAATTTTCGAAATATTTCTAACCGGCCACTCCTCTCCCCTGGCTCTTTCTCGAATGATTATGGAAGATAATCGCAGGCTTGTCTCTCGCCCTCTCTCTCTCTCTCTCTCTCTCTCTCTCTCTCTCTCTCTCTCTTTCTCTTTTGGGTTTTAATTAATCGAAGTCAATCAGGTTCGTTTTCAGCGTTCGTTCGCCCGATCGTTTGCGAAGAGATTGGAATTAATTGTTCGTAATTTATAACGTGAGTTTTGCTTAAAGTAAAATTTTATTTTACTTCATTTAAGGAATGTTACATTTCGATTACATTCTTCTAGGTTTGAATATAAATATTTGTTGTCGATTTTTAATGAATTTTGATGTTAATCGTTACGTCGATCATTAAATACGTGAAAGTGCGACGCGGATACATCAAAGTCGGCACAATTTATACTTCCTATCTGCAATGCGGAAAGGTACTATATTTAATAATACGTATCATCTCGAAGCAATGATCATTCTACGTTGAAAATAGTAACAGCATAATATTTCTGCTCGAGTTTCTCATTAATTACAAACGACTTACGAAACCAGACACCACCAGCTGCCGTGTTACTTACAATATTTCGGACGGATACGTTCGCCTTGAATTCGACGTTGCGTTTCACTGGAAAAATATCAAGGATGTTTATTCCCTTTCTGGTGTTCGTTTTCCGTTGAAGCGGTAATTTAAAAAAATTCAGGGATTCTGGAGGCACTGAGAATCAACAGACGCAGGGGTACACGGTGAATAGAAAGAACGTCCCGGGCAATTCGGCGAAGAGTGGCGAGTAAATGAATGAAAAAGTGGAGCAGAAATATGTCTGTGAAGCGGACGGTAATGGAGAGGTACAACTGGAATGGAGCGAAAGGGGGCGGTAATTGTGAGAGGAAAACGCGGAAGCAGCAGAAGGTAGCAGGATGCAGATGCATTGAAAAAGAAACGTGAGAAACGAACGATGATGCGGAGGATGCGATAGAAATATAAGGATTAAATGCAGAGAGAAATGGAAATAAAAAGTGAAGGGCCGCGCTGAAGGGAAGAGAGCGGTGAAATAGATGGGTGAAACGAGGAAACGCGTATAAAATTTATTCGCAATGTAGGGAACCAGCTTTTGAGAAATTCCGTCTCGCCGCTTGAGGTATCTACCTTCGTTTCAAAATTATCCCATACTAGACGTGTCTAGCCTCGGCACAACGTCTGGCAGAGTAGAAAAGTTTGCAAAGGTGGTTCGCAACGAGACGTGTGTGCAATTTGAAAGGCGAAGTCTGGAAACAGAGTAACACTTTCTTGTACGACATTTCATTTCTTCTTTCGCAATTAATTAGCTCGAATTTATCAGCGTTGAGAACCACTGCTTTATTTTCCATTTATTTTTAAGTTCGACATTTTTCAGATTCCGGCGCGACAAGATTAAAAACCAAAATGTATTAAACATTTTAGTCAACTTCAAATTTAATTTCCCCTAGAACAAAGCATGGGTGACACTATTTCACCTCATGGTTTTCGCGAGAATGTTCCCTTAGTACCCTAAAAGAAGAAACAAAAAACAAAGTCCACCCAGGAGCGGAATACCGAAATCGCAACAACGAACGACGCAACAATGAAAAGAATTCCAAAGAAACGTAAAAAAAAAGCAGCAGCAAGTCGATCCCGTATCACCTGAGAAAAAAAGCCCTCAATAAAATCTTGTATTCAACAAAACAGTCCGACATAAATCACCGTCTAAACTACCTTTCCGCCAAGTCGAACACACCCGCAGAAAACAAAAGAGAGCAAGAGTTCTCGTTGAGTCCACGTTCAATAATTTCGAAGCCACCTTCGAACATTGCGCGCCAATTAACCGGATCGTTGTTCACCTGCGACCAATGAAAATCTGGACGCGCCGCAACTCAAATCGTATCGAGGGAAAAGAAACGCAAGAAAACCGTGGAAACGCGTGTTCATAATGTTCAACGAGCGCGAGGAGTAGGAACGAGCCGCGACGGAGACAACCTGGCCGCAGGAAGAACCGGGAAGAATCGAAAAGCAGAAGGTGCAAGAAGGATGGCGCAGTTACACGCAGGCCTTATTTATGCGCACCGGCCGGCGACCTCGGATAAGAGTTTAACACCGCGGCATTATTTATTCGAGTTGGCGCGCGCGCGCACGTTTCTTTTAAAAGTTCCCGTGAAAATGATACCTCCGCGATGAATATAAAACGCACGCCCACGCAGGGGACATGCCGACACCGACACTCCGACCGCCACGGATATTATACGAGGCTCTGTTCACACGCGCGCGATCGACGTTAACACCTACACGGACGTACGCGGCCGTTGAGCAGAGCGAAGCAGAGGGAACGGAGTGATCAGGATGGCACAGAGGGGGCGAGGACACGAGGGGCGGGTGAGACGAGCGGTTGTTGCAGGTGTACAGGTCTAACATCCCCTCGAAATCGGAGAATTCTGCTAGAACCGTGGAAGGATAGGGCGCCCGGTTTAAAGTTTCGCTTTTTCGAGCGGAGCGAGTTTTGGGATCGGAGAAACGCGACTGATTCTTCGCGTTCTTTTCTGCTTTCTCCACGAGATCGCGTCTAATTTTTAGTAGAGATAATTGTATCTCTGTGCACCAGGTATAGCACGATATAGATGCAGTCGTTTTGTGACTGATTCATTATCTCGCAGTGGAACATTTAACCACTTTGCGAACAACGGAAGGTGTCACGATTTTCTCGCGCATCGAAGTTGATACTTCGTGAAGTAGAATGTGAAAATATCCGGATGATGTTAAACAGAAATAACATTAATGGTGTATGAACAAATTGTTAAAAACTTTGTCTCAGAAATAAAACTCCAAAGTGTTACTGGGTATTTATACCTTTTGAAATGGTCCCAATTTAATTTTTAACAAGTTTAAATGTTACGCGAATTTGCCACGAGTTACATACTGAAATTGTACTTGTCACCAAGTACCGAATAATTTTAATGACCGTGTCTGCGGATAGGATATTTTCAGGGACGTTTATTTTTTAATTTGTAACTTTATACGGTTACACAGGTTCCACTGTAGGTACACCAAGTGCCTCGGGGATTCAGCGTGTCAACGACTAGTACATGATCTCGGAATGGATGTGTGATGAATGGGAGAAGATAGCAAGAAAATGTACTTAACTTTGTATCGAAATAAACATTTCAACACCTTTATAAATAGAATAGGACTTTACAATACGCCATTTCCTTATTCGAAAAATCGTTCGTACCTGAGAAGCGGTTTACTTTCAGATACACGGTTTATTAAGATGTTTTTATCTCCTTCCAGAATTTACACTACTTATGACACCTATTTTACACCTGTGCATTCGTTCGCTCAAAATCAGTTTCTCCGCGCGATATGGAAATCAGAAGTAGAAATCGTAACGATTTATTCTCAAAAATTTTACAGATATTACCTACTTTATGACGCACTACCTTGAAATTATGGTGTTTTTGAAAATTAATTATTCCTCGCAATATTTGATTACCATGGCGACGCGCCAATAGAGTTTACTTAATTGCAGAATTCCTAAATGAACTGCCCACTTGTGTATTTTATTAAACATAAAAAAATAATTACACGCATTGGTAATGGTATTTCAGTATTTACAGGTACGTTTTTGTAGCAGTATTTTTTTATCAATGCATATATTAGCTATGTTTGGCTATCAGAAAGAATTCCGTGGCAATATAGGTCTCCGAAAACAGTCCATTAAGAAGATAGTGTTATGTGCATACTTATACGCTCTCACAGTTTCAATACTTATATCACGTGTTTCGTGTCATTTTTACATATTTATCATTATAATAAATATCTCTATGATCGTGTTCATTTACATACAACCTTGACTCATTGTGGGACTGCTTCTTGGTGGCGATCGAAGTATCATTTTTGTCTACATAAAACGTACAAAATCTCTTTCTGATTTCTGTATTCGATCTCTGTTTCGAATGTACCCTAATTAAAATTTCTCTCCATTTCGTCTTTACTTTTTGCGCTCGCTTCTCTTCGTCAACCGCACTCGCCGAAATTATCACGGGATGAAAGGGTTACTAAATAAAACTGTTTTTCACTTATAGAGAAAATTGTATATTCGCACAGTGACTGACCATCAATTAAACCAAAAGCTCCCCCATAAATTACATACTTTCGTTTCCACCATGTTCCCCGTTCTTCGAGCAAAATATGCGGCTCTCGTTCTCTATTTTTTCGATGCTTCCTCCCCGTTCCGGTTATGGTGGCTCGTCGCAGGGCAGATCGAACGATTACACGCGCCGCCACGGGAAATAAACTGCATATAATTGTAGCAGCGCGTTCGAACGTTGGCAATAATAACGCACCATAGATACGTGGGTGCTCGTGCCCCTGCAACGTATTTATTTTTGGGGCTCGCCTGACAATTAGGCGCAAATTTCGATTTTCTTTTTCGTATCGACTAATCCGTACTATCAATTTTTGTACTATTCAATTCTTGTATGATATTCCTGCCGCGATTTCTGTGATTGTCGTGACGTAGGGCTGGGGAAGGGAACTGCGAAGAAGTTGGACGTAAGTATCTATATGTATGTGTACATGTACATGAACGTGTTAAGTGTGGTTTCACCGCAAGTTTGTATAAGGCGCGGAATATCGTTCAACCGCACGCAACCAGGAGTTTGTACACCTAAAATAGTCCACCCTAATACGGGGCAACACCTCTATCAAGCAGAACTGTTTGGAATTAATGGATAAGTGGAGATAGTGTGGATTCGAAAATTAATGCATCGCGGGGCAGATGAACGCAAGCAATTTTAATTAACCTTCCCAAATGTAATTTTCAGGTATTATAGAATAGAATTTCTGCAAGTGAAATTCAGTGTTACGTTTAAGATACCGGTGTTTGGTTACGATAGTAATTAGTGTTAGAGAGCCTTTGAATAAAGTCGTATTAGCATTTCATATTTTATTATTATGCTCGATGTCACCTGGTTGATTTACGCGCTCTAGGCGTTAATTGAGAACACCTGACGACAGAAATGCCCCTTTTCATTTCACTGGGTTCGTTGTGTCCACAGTCCGGCGATCTGCTTGCTTTTATGCTTATCATTGTATTTCCACCTCGGCTTTGCAATAGAAATTTGGAGAATACAGAAACTTTTAAGCTATGCAATATAGTACAAATAATTATGCAAATATCTTGTAGCATTATTATTCCCTATTCTGCGCTTCTTGTTTACTCTTGCATCCCAATTTATTCGTCATAGATACCACTTGTTTTATGCTTCTGTACACTATACTTGAAAAAATATAATGGCAGCTTAATCAATATAAATACAATCAACTTCGCAGTAATATACTTCTATATAATTTTCAGAAACAGTCGTATTAAAGTATTGAAGTTCGTCACCAGTTTAAAAGTGAAACTAATTGATCTGCTAATTTACCCGATGTTTGCTAAGTATTTAATAACCAGTGTACCGAGCACACGTCGGCGAATACCCGCGTAATTAGAAGAGCAGGTACAACCAGGAATTATTAGGCAGTATTAAGCGATACCGCGACGGATTGGACACGGAATATCGTCGACGCTCACGCGATCCAAACACGTATCGGGGCTTAATGCGAGTCTACGTCTTCATGGAAGCATCGACCCTCCGCCCTTAGTCTGGTCGACTGGGTAAACAGTGAATTTGCTCCGTAAATGTCGTGTGTCGGGTGCGTACCGGCTGTCAGCGGGCTCCATTTCCATACAGAGGCCGTGTTCCAGCATTTTATGGACCCATAATGGTGTACCATCGGTATATGCGAGAATAAGTGAGAAATGTCGCGCAATTTCTTTCTTGCGCTTCCGTGTTACATACGAATTCTATGGGCTATCCATTTAATACTGTCGTGTTAACAAAAATCGTCATTCGAAACGTTCTATTGCTCGATGCGTTTGCACGAAACGTTCTTCGCGATAACGTACTGGCAGTAGAAAAGAAGAATGTGTTGCAAGTTAATTGCAAGTGAATACGTTTTTTTTCATTGCAAAATAACTAACATGGAAGGTTAGGCAACCCGAAGATTCAGAAACGTATGAAACTTTGCATACAAGTACAGTATGTCATCCGCAATACAACCCTATTTTTCGATCGTGCCATAATTCGGCTTTAAGGGGTGAAAGCAGCCCTTGAAAAAAACTGAGGATTTTCTTTTTCGTGAAATATCTCAGGAACGCTGAGAGGTAAATGAAAAAGTTTAAGTAAAACTTCCATCGTTCTATTGTGTTTAAAAATCCGTGGGTTTCGAGTTACCTGTCCCCCCACCCCCGCCGCCCTAAGAAAATATTGTTTACTATTCGTGCTGAAATACCTCTGGGTACCGTCTTTTCATATCTCTAAATAAGAATCGCGGGAAAATCATTCGGCTGGCGGTAATTTAAACTCGCCTCGCGATGCACAGACAGGGAGAGAAGAAAATAAGGTGAGTGCGAGGGCGGGGTACATACCCCTCGTCGACCTTGTCGTCCACATCTCTGGCACCGCATTTAGCGTTCATTAAATAAACCGCCCCTTCCCTATTCACCCTCTCCCGCCTGTCTCGGGGCCCGTCACTCACACGGTACAAAGTTTAATTGATCAATGATAAAGTTTATCGATCATTTCGAATTCATTTAACTTCGGTATTAGTTTATAGCGCGAGCAGGACGTGGCTTAGACGGGTATATGTGCATAGCTTACGAGCGCGCCGCCATTCCCCTGCATCCGTCGTTTATGCGAGCAAATGCATCCCCGGAAGAATTTTCATTTACCTCATTTACACGTCGATCCCCCATTACCTTAAAATTCTCGGCAACGTTCAACCCAACCCGCACAATTTACACAAAACGATCTGACAGCAGAAAGAAAGAATGAGAAACCGAAAGTAATCCAGATCCACAATCGTACCTCGCAACACTTGCTCAAAATTTATTCCTCTACCGGGGCGTCCGTTCGCAACGCGAAATATAAATAACTGATTAAAACGCGGTGCTATCTAACCCCCGCAATTAATAATACCCGACAATTCGATATCGCGTTCAGCATTGCGAATCCCCTCGCCGAAAATTATGCACTCAGCCGCGATCCTCGTTTCGCTATCGGACGAAAGATGCCCGAGGATGTCGCGACCGTCGAAAACGCTGGCAAACAATCCGCCGTCCCATTTACCTCTAATCAGCCCGATCCTGTCCTGGACGCCGTTGAAAAAACGACTCGCCGAAAATCGATTAATTCGCGAAGATAACCAAGCACGGACTGGGGCAGACCGGGTCTCCTCCCGGAGCCCGATAACATCCCTCATTCACCGGCTCTTTCAACTGGGCGAACCGCTCCCTGACGTCCATGCGATCGCCCCCGACCCTGCCCTGCCCATCCCCCCTTGTCCACCAGGAACGCGGCCAGTCTCTTTTCAATGAACGCCGAAAAACTTGGTCTGAATGCCGCGTTGCCTGTGATATTAGTTATACTTAGTAATTCAAGACCCACCGAGGGTATCAAGCGCCGCCCTCAAAGCTCCGCCGCTGCCTTTTATTTCAGAATCTATCGCGCGTAACTTATATTTTCATTTGGCCATTCAGCCCTCCGCCTTTCGCCTCGCAAAGCGTTTCACCTGTGCCCCAGGCGCGGCGATCCCTATTTTCTGCCCTCTATTCGCGGCCCGAAAGCCTGCTCGCACCCGCGCGCACCTGCATGCGCCCCACGATGCCTTTTATTATTATTTCTCTTCTTCTTTCTTTTTACTCCGTTCGAGTACCCGTGTGCTGTACGGGCGAAAGGCGATCGCGTGCAACGCGGTGGACTGAAGACGAGAGGTCAAGCAGCGTGATCCATTGGACACGTTGGCTAATCCTGCGTGTAATGGAATGAGCTTAGGTGTGTAGAACGACGGTGGGTGGTTGGTGTTGCAGTGTCCGAAAGGTTTTATTGGGTATTGTAATGATTTCATTGCGGGGAGCGAACCGACGGAGACACTGTTACAGTTATTGCGCGGGTGGTAATATAATTGTCACGTTGTGTAGAGTAGATTTACAGGAGAGCAGGGACTAACATTATTTTATGCGAAATGTAGATTTATATGGGTGTAAAGTAGTTTATTGACTACGAAAGGCTTCTTTTCTGTATTTCGTACGGAAAGATTAGTTATATGTGGCTTGATATCGGTTACTTGATTTACTTTATTTTACGTTATTATTGTTAAATACATTTATGCACATCTTCTCTATTCTATCCTCTTGATCACATTGAACTTTCTAAACAGCAAACGAAAGTTGTGCGTCACATTCTGAATGAAACGTCTTCAATTTCTTCGCACTGTTTCCCCATGCTCCTCCCGCTATGTCAATATTGAAACAGAACGCTACTTTGCATTCATTGTTATTATTATATGCAAGACAGCAAAGAGAGCAAGACATTTCTCCCGAGAACCTAGCTGCCACTTTTCACGCATTATATCCGTACCTATTCAGCAGCGTTTCGTATTCAAAGCAGCTACGATCTTCCACGGGAACACCGGCAGGCATAGTGCCCGAAAACACATTGTCCATCGCATTAGAATTCGTGGTGGCGGGCGACCGTGTAATAGAGCCAGCTTTCTTCCCTGTCGCCCGGGTCGTTCTACTCGTTCGAAAGATTATTTACGAACATCGAAGTGAATGGCGACGACCGATTCATAAACATCTAATTTATATGAACCGTTCGCCGGTCCTTTTCAGGGGCCCGTGCCTCGGCCCCTTCCGCACCACGCCAATTCCCGCCTTTTACTTTCTCCTTCGTGTCCGCCTTTTCGTTTTCACGACATGACGTTTCTTCTTGATTGGAGGCTACACGTCCGCCACGGCTCGTCCATGGGACATCGCCGTGGACCACGCTGCCGCTCGTAATTCACCTGCCGTTGGAAATCGTTAGCCGTGGGGTAAAATGAAAGACGTCTTCGACGTCGAACAAATGTATCGGGGCTGCGGGAACCGGTAACTAGGAGGAGCCGAGTATCTCTCGACGAGGCGTTTTGAAGGAAGACAGATCCTACGGTGTCGATTATGTTCTTTAGTTCACTGGCTGAAGAATTTCGCCGGATTGTCTGCTTACCTGTGTTGCTGGCATCGACGGAATGACAGACAGGCGAGGCTGTATTATTGCTGGCTTGCACGGGTTGACGATGTAATAGATTCGAAAATGAACCGATACGTGTCACAAGGAAAGACAAGGCTGGTCTTTATTTTGGTAAGTGTCGTTACAAATAGCATTTGCGGAACATGGTTCGTTTATATTAATTATTCAGAATCGGTATATTATATTTCGCATGCGACCTTGCGCGTTACTTAAAAGAAGTTTTGGAACGGTCTATAAATCAATCTACTTTGGCCCGTCTACGCAAAGCAACTGATTTTTTTTAAAGAGGTGAATGTAAATCGTATGGCTGGATAGCTGCGATTAAGGAACGCAGTTATTTATCGATATTCGCAATGTGTTGATCCTAAGATCGTATCTAATTAAAAAAGTATTAATAGTGACTACATTTTTATAATATTTAATAAGTGTATTGAAATATCTATAATTCGCATCTACAAGAACGCTGCACAATCGATATGTAAGGGAAGCTAGTACAGTCACTGTAACATAAAACTATACACATAGTTGCAATATCGATCGGCCGGTTGTCTCGAAACAGTACGAAGAAGAGAGCCTTCATTCAATTCTACTAAATCCTACGTATAGAAGATGCTCAAGAAGGAATTCAGCTTCAGAGGAACAAAAACTTGCCATTTCGTCTTACGCGGACCTTTTTCCCGTGGATATTTCCAAAAATAAATCGACCTCGACATTTCACAATTAGTTCCATAAAGGTGTGCGTTGACGAAAGAAAATTCTTTCCGATAAATCCTTGCAGATAAAAAGCGTCATTAGCTCGCGTTTTATTCAAACTGAATACGAACAAACTTACTCCACCCGAAACCAAATAGGTATGTATTTCTCACGTCAGTAACGCACCCTACATAAATGCAAGCCTGCCAAAGCAACGGTACCGCAGCTATCTATTAAATTGTCACCATCGAATCAGAAACGTTGACGATAAAAACCGTCCACTTAGCGCACCTGCCGGTACCACGTCCTAAGAACGCACGAAAGGCACGAAGGCTCGCGATTTCCTAGTCTTTTTGCGTTCGATTTTCCAGCCCGGCCTCTTCTTCATTCATCGTACCGCAAGTTCTACTGGTTTTACCTCTAACCCGCAACCAGCGTCGCTCCCAAGAAACAGCCTGATGTTATATACCGTTCGCCATAAGGAACACTTGGACCATAACAGAAGGCAGCAGCTTCAGGAATTAGCTCCCATTCAAGTTTCCTATTCCCCGTATGGCAGTATGTGTATTCGCGACGTCACAATTATGAACACCTTCCGCTGCGATACCGTTGCTTTTCTTCATCCGCCGTGCCGCTGTGTCCCGCTAGCGCAGGTGTG
Organism: Nomada ferruginata; assembly: GCA_963583965.1. NCBI lineage: Eukaryota > Metazoa > Arthropoda > Insecta > Hymenoptera > Apidae > Nomada > Nomada ferruginata. Next base: position 8,140,375 of record OY757218.1, read on the forward strand.
CATCGCTCATAAACTAACGCCATAGTTGGACACCGGACTAATGCACTCGCGTAATAAAGATACCCGGTGATACGTAATATTCAGAGCGTTCGGCGTTCCTCTTCGTATACGATCTGTTTCGTTCCTTTCTTTTTCCCTCTTCTTTTCCCTTTTCTTCCATTTCTTTCTTCGCCAAGCTGCCCGTACGACGCCGTCCACCTCTCTGCATCGTTCGCCTTGACCCCGGTCCCGTGTCGTTCCTTCTAATTGGTTTATTAATATTCATAAGCATATCGGTCGATGTAGACATTTTTCTGGATACGACAGTGGTAGCGAAGCGAGGGCAACGGGGAGACCTTGATTTGTGTTAATGGTTTTGGTGGTGACGCTATAACGGTACGATTAAAGTATCGTTCGTCGATCTTTGGATGAGTCATTGCACGCTCTGTGCTCATGGTTGGTTGTTTGTTCGTGGTGCAACCAAGTGAAATATCTGTTTCTGTCTGGAGCACTAATCTTCGTTGATCGAGAGCAATGGTAGTTAATTCAGAGGATGTGCAAAGAAGGTCATGCAGGACTTTGAAGGTTACTGAAAATTTGTCTACCTGGTGTGCTGGAATGCCTTGTTAAAGAAAATGGAGTTAAGAATAGTAAAGATGAAATATGGAGCAATGGCTTCGCTAACGATACTCCGGTGCCTTTAAAAATATATTCTGCTGTCAATGCAACTCATAGATAAGGAAATAACCGATAAGTTGCGCCAATTTGATAACCGTCCATAATTTCTATGGTCTAAGTTTCATTGCCACATCAAAGTGCCACACCTTACTCATTCTTCGATGACAAATAATAAGAAGGACTCTATAACCTTACGCATTTCTCTTACCCTACGCCGCCTCTAACAAAGATAACAGTCTTAAAGATCAGGAATGGTCGGTTAATGTTAACCCACATCCGGCCTTCCAGGTGGGTCAGCCAGGTGAGTTATGGCAGCGTGTATCCAAACGTCAAATCACGCCTTTTCTCGACGCGTTTCGGCTTCCAAAAGATCCACCCCCTAGGGTTGGCACCTACCTGGGCGTGAAGGATCGTCCTGAGATCTCATTCTTGCTCCTCCTTAAGAGTTCCCACAACCGTGGCGTCACTTTCACGGGCCACGCATTTACCATGTTAATGGGGGATCCCCCCTAACTCGTTATGGAATTATCATCAGCCGGACTGTCCCGAAAATGCGATGGCCTCGTCGCCGTCCATCCCCGGGACGGCTTATCTCGTGCCGTGACCAAGTATGAGCACCAATTATAATAAATACCAATTAACAGGGCGAAGACGCCATTACTGCGCCGTGGAAACCTGTTCCAGGACTGCACCCTGTTGACAAACGGCCGGTTCCTACACGCCGGACACCGTTCCTCCTTTGACGCAGGGCTATCCTTGCGGCACTTTCTAGATTGAATTAGTGCTTCGCTATTCTTGTATTCCAACACCACGAGAAGTTTTCTTTGCCATTCATTTTTTGGGGATCTAATTAAGGGGACGAATGGTTGAACCTTTCGAACGATGACACGATGGGTGGATGAATTTTATTTTTTCCCAATATGGGGAAGATTGGATACGATCGTCGTTGGATTGAAGTTGGATTTATGGATTGAAATAATTTCGGTAGCCAGCTTTCTTTCCTTTTTCCTGTTTCTCCTTCATTAGTTTGGCAACGGTGAAAATGAAATATACTTTCCTATTTTCATTTGATTTTTATCTGCTCCAGAATGGTGCAGGTTCTCTGTCGGTTTCGTCTTGAATTTTACAAGACAAATTACATACATCCTCGTTTCCACGAAAAACCTATTACCCTCAGCACTTTGTAGGACTTTAAATACCGTGATTAATCGCGGCACAGAGATTCCATTCCCTTAATTGGACACTTAGGAGACCCCTCACCCATTAACATTTCCTCCCAGTATCTCATAATTTCCCCAACAGAAAAAAACTGTGCAGCCGTGAACAAAATTCAACCAACGCACCGCGACCTCGCCGAAGCTCTATACGAATCTGTCAAATTCCATCGACCTCCTTCCGTGCCAACAAAAACAAAACAAAACCCGTAGCGCCACGCGTTCCCGATTCCAGAGCAACAATTTGGCAGGAAGCACACGGGTGGTTAGTAACGAACGCAAAAGGGTCGCGGCCGCTAACGATCCTTTGGTCGTCGGATGATCCAAGTGGGGTACAGAAACACGTGAGCATCTATGGCAGGGGACGGGCAAGGATGTGGCAGGAGGCAGGACACCCATCACAGTTTACCGCGTGGGATTTCACCGTGGCATGGAATCAAGCATGCAGCCGGGGAATAGGCTCGCAGGCAGACAGCCAGAGTGACTTCTCGTTGTCGTAGCATCGGGGATCGGCCTTCGAACGAAACGAAACATGCGCCACATAAATTGTCTCCCTGTCTGGCCCGGGTGAAAGCTGGATTTGTTACACTTTGCACTCCACCAGGACGTCTAGGCCCCGGCTGATGCTGCTGATGCTCAGGTTAGGAATCCATCCTCGCGATCGTGTTCCCTTTTCTCATTCGGCTCGATCCCCTACCCTGTCAGCCTCATTATCTATCCGTAGCCCTCAGACTGTCATCCGTCCTCCCGATATGCGTCTTTCTCCACCGCGGCTCGCCTCGCAGCTACGTTAGGACTGTCTTCCTACGGCTTGCCACCTGTCCTTTATGCCTGGATCCAGATATTTCTCGGCCACGGAATCCGGCTGAGCGGCCTGTTATTGACGATCCAGCCGACAATGAACCGAATCGCCTCAACCCTTTCGGGACCACTTACAAAAGAGCAGCACGAGCACTCGAGCACCTCTGGCGAAAGCGTCGGTGAAATCGAGGGGCGACGAATAGTTTTGAACGATGAATGGAGAGATACGGTTGTACAAGTTCCTCGGGGTTCTGGGTTGGAGAGGGGGGGGGGGGGATACCTGCGCATTGTTTCTTTCTTTCGTTGCGATTGTGATTTGTATATGGCCGGGATGCGAAACGGTGCGAAAATATTTGATATACATAGTATCGAAATGTCAGAGGAGGTAGAGGAAATTATTATTTAGTTATCAGAATTGTTATTTGATTTTATCGAATTTGTGGAAGAAAGCTATACATCCGCGTAATAATTGTAAAAATTAATGCTTCATAAAATATAACAAACACGTATAGTACAAATAATCACTATTATTTCCAGAATCCAGACCACCATCTCGATCCCAAATCTACCCAAAATTATAGAACCTACATATACAAATTGCCAATACTGCATGCAAACAGATTTCTCCGTCCCCGTGTTCCCTAAAATCACGAACCCAAATTATGAATGAACACGTCAACCCTGAAACATCGCATCTCTCACGTTTTAAGTAGCAGAAAATCGTCCCTCTAACAGCTTCAGTCGGAACCCAATGTCGACCGGCAAATGAGACGCACCCTTAATAACTCGAAGTCGTGCATCCTAAACAGCCCCCCTCCGCTAGAAGCGGTCGAACAAAGGCCCAAGAGTTTGATCTGTTTCTACGAACCGTGTATCCACAGGTTGGTCGGTTCTTTGCGGGGCGGAGGCGAGCGACGAGGGTACGTAAAAGTCGTCCCCGGTGTCAGCGCTCGTTATGGCGTTGAGCGACGCGGGGTGCTGGGGTTGGCACGAGGAACAACATGCCATATCGGAGACACCTGTTAGCGGCAGCAACCGAAGCGGACGGCCCAGCGAGCAAACCGGACTATAAATGTATCGCGGCCGTATGAATAGCGCTGCACACGGGGAGAGGCATGCCGGGAATTAAAAGCGCGTTGTCATATTATAATCGTATTATGGCGAGCTCGGACCTGGCCACGCAAAAACAGCCACGCAGGCAACGTCACGCCATGAAGATCGGCCTCTGATGCAGCGCGAACACCTACACTACCGCTGTTGAAGAACCATCGTCGCGCGCCATATTGTTATTCGTTAGACGGCCACGAGTTCTTTCTTGCCTTTTCTGTTGCCCCGTTTTTAGGAACCGCGCGGATTAACGAAGTATCTGCGTGCAATTAGCAGTGAAGCGTCTTTGCACGGTGCAGTCGTTGCTTCACCTGTGATTCCATGGAGCATAATAATTGCGGTGGCGAATTTGGTTGTTACTGCTTTTTTTTGGGTCTAAGAGTTGGTTTGACGTTGAGGTGTCGCAGGTGTAACGTTTGTCCAGTTTCATCGCGACGCGGTGGAATTGAAAAATCGCAAGTCGCGTATACGCGTTAAATATTATACCGCAATGTGTGTTTAAATAATTTTAATAATTCCCGCATTGTAAAGCCAGAAATACCAGCGATTTCTTCTGCTATTTTTCGACCCCCTTCCATCCCCCGGCAGCAGCAACACTTGGAACCGTTCTGGGCAAACTGTAACCCACTGCGAACAGCGATTCGTTCGGTAAACAATTCCAAATCCGATCGGGGCACGGCGGATCCACGAGGCACAAGAAAAAGGTTCGTGACAGTCCGCGACATCGTGCACACCACGAACGAGGGACACACTCTGTGCAACAGCGGTAATATTCTTTGTCACGAGCGGGAGCCACGCGTTATTCCACAGGGCGTTTCGATTTAACGCACAAATGGCTCTCTGTACGGCCACGGTATGCCAGCAGTGAGCCGGTTGGATCCGGTATCCCGGTCCTTTGATATCCATCGATGAAACGATTTATCTCTGTCCGCGTGCACTTTCAATCCGGCCAGGACACCTCTCCATCGGGACACCCAGGACGTGGCACGAAGGCGGGCAGAAGCGTTGGAGGTTTCTGCGTTCGCCACTGTGCACCAACAACGCTGCGCGTTTTACCAATTGCTCCGGCTGCGCGTCGATCACCGTGGATTATTTCGCGATCGACACTGCACAGTGTTCCCGTGAAGGTGTAATACGGACGGATTGTACGGCGTTGTGGGCGGCAGTGGTTGATAGGAGAAAAGAATTGTTAATACTTGCCGAACGGCGAGGGTGATGGATTTGTTCGGTTAATTTGCTTGGGAACTGGAATCTTGGGAAAACGATGTGGGCGTATCATTGTATAAGGCTAAAGGGCGCCGGTGAGGAAGTATTGTTAAAGTTGGAATTGTCTGTGGTTAAATGTAGGTGGAAGGCTGAAAGGTTATGGGTTGCGGATGTATATGCTGCAGCAAGGAAATGTTTTGAACATCTTGGGATTATAGGAACAGCATTCTAAATAAAGTTTTGTTATCGGGTAGAAGCTTCCAAATTATTTTCTTGCACATAAATCTGATGGGCAGTCGTACGTAATTCTGCACTCGAATACGTTTCATGAATTTCATATAACGTACATGACGCTGCTGTGTTATTTATAGGTTCCTGGCATTTAATTCGTCGCGCATCATTCCTGGACAAGTTAGTCCAATAAATAATAACATTAATCAAAGTGTCTGGCAAGATACCTTAACCCTTTCAAAAAGTATTTAAATACAAAATCATAAACCCGTCGAAAAGAATATGAAACACAACGATTCCCGTGCACCCCTTCCAAACCACCCCCTATAAAATTATATTTCCAATTTCCCCACATCACCTACCTCCGACCCATCACAAAAATACCCAGCAATCTATCCGTCAGACCCCCAATTTCACCCTCAATCCGCGAATCCCGTGGAAATCGTCCCTTAAAGTTTAAAGTATGGACCACGGTGGGCCAGCAAGCAGCCGGGTCGTCGCAGCGAAAAGACAAGAGGACATTCCTGTCGCGTTACATCGCGACGTAATATACAGTCCGTCGGCTTTCCTCAACGACAAAGGCTCACGAGGAACGACTGACAAAGGCGCACACGGTAGGCCGGCATATTAGGACGGTATGCGGCGCCCCTCTCCACCCCCTCGTATATAATAATGCGACCGCGGGCCCATGCCAAGAGAGTCTGGGGCCCCTTCAGTCCTTGCGTCACCGGATGTCATCACTGGGCCTCGACGCTGATTTACATCGCGCGGCCGGCAGGAATCCTTGCCCGCAAACCGCCGATCCTTCGCGCATAAAATATGCGCCCGTCATATCGTTATGCCCCCGCGACGACATAACTGCGGGGGACCGACAAAGGGCCCAGCGTTCTCGAACCACCGTTCCCCGCCGTGGCTCCGTATTCACTGTGCCCCGTTTCCGTGCAAACGCAGCGGGAAATTTGAATTTAGGGGCTGCTCGAACGTTTTATAGGAATTTTATTCGGTTTGGGTGGCTGGTCGGTTTCGCGGATGACGAGTCTCGAAGCGGTTTGCATTTGTTTGCGCTTTTTATACGGGATTGTCCGAGTTGTTTGACGCGTGCACGGTGATATTATAGAGATGTTTGTGATTGTATATTAAATTTCGGAGCTAGTGCGAAAGTCATGCGCGGTTGTCAAGCGGAATGATAGTAATATTATTTGGAATTTGTGAATTAATACGGTATTGAGATCTAAATGTTTCTGTGTAGGCTATGGATCGAATAATTGAGTGAATATCTGTGGGACTGCGGTGTGAATAATATTAATATTGGTTAGCGACCAATTTGGAAAAGCGTTTTAGAAGTGTTGTTGTTTGGAAAAGTTGTGTAGAAATTTCGCGAATTATTAATGAGTAATGTAAAGCGTTGTGCTTTCCGAAATTGCATTGAAGTATTGTTTGCAGGAAACTACATATATATATTTAAGGAGAAAGTGTTTATGATGCAAACTGCAACGCTACGTAAAGTTGTATATCACGTCGCCGGTTTACGATTGTTGGTTCCGCAGCTTACATATAACATACAGATAGGACATCGTGCTTCTTATGTAAATAAAACTCTTGTGACATCACTGAAAGTTCAACGCATATGAAGAATAATTGTAACGTTCTACCAAATGTTACATCATAGCATTACCGCATTACAGTACCTTGAATATACCTAAATACACTTGGTATATTTGGTCCAGTGAAAATATTATTCGTTGCGTTAAAGGAAGGTTCAAAGGTATCGACAACGAGCTACAGAAAATTCTTTCGGCCCCGGTCAGCGTTCCGCCGAACTTCGACCATTAATAGTCTTTTAATTGACACGAATTAATTTACGATGCGCTAATCAGCCCTGAGATGTCGGCGTGGCTTTCATCGACCGCCAGCAAACGATTGATTTATCGCTTATAAAAGGATTCTTATCGCGTTAATAGTATTAAGCCGTAATCGAAGAAAAATGTGTATGAAACTAATTATTTCTCCTACGCACGAACTGTTCCCGCCACTTTCACGCGATCATTAAATCAATAACGTTTCGGCCTGCTTTGTCTGATTCGTTCGTCTTTCTCCATCTGCCTTATTTTTAAAAATGTTGCTTCGCAAAATTGTTTTGCAAAATTGTTTTGCGAATTACAATAATTTGTAACTTTTAAAAATTGTAATATACATATTGCGTAGTTTCCGAGCTTCTTCGCAAACAAAACGATCAAAGCGAACAATAATATTTTATAATAAATTACCCAAACCCAAAAGTTCTCAACAGTCTCACCTAACAAATAACCCCGAGAATCGTGAATATCTGCCTCTAACGTTTTCTCCTTTTCACAAAGAGTTCAATTTCTCCCCCTTTCATTAAATTACGCTGCAAGGTATAATGCATAGTTACGCAAGAACATCCGATGTCAGTAGCCAGGCGTAAGTATGCATTTACCAAGAAGCCTATAGTCGCAGGTGAGGCAAAAGCGACTAGAACGAGCAAAGAACACGCGTCGTTCGGCGACTTTCGTTTACCTATTTGAACGCGACCAGAGGGACGAGGGGGCCGTGAACAAATTGACCGCGTCGCTTGATCGCGGCGCAGCTTGTACGATTTTATTTGGAACGAGAATCGAACGTTTCAGGATCGACGTCGCAAGGCGACTCGTTGGAAGAGTCGGTTCGGCTCGTCTTGCGGATCGACCTGGCCGGCCTGGCACGAGTGGCTCGTTTTGCAATAGAATTGTCGCCGCGCCGCGCCGTCGGGCTTTAACGAGTTAAAAAGGCGAATCTCGTTACGACTTGTATAAATGACGCTGACAAAAATGGCGGAGCCGCAATAAATTTATAGACCGGGCCGCTTCGTCTACCTCATACGGCCGCGGTCGTTAACGACCGCCTCCTTATGGGGGAGCCAGTTCTCATTACGGATGCAAACAGACTGCCGGTAATTTTCAATTGTTTCCTTGCGCAGACTTCGCAAAAACCATCTCACCTTCGGCACGAGGGAAGCGGGACTGGATTGAAAACCGTCATTCAGACGTGGAAGCAACGCTGTTATTGCATGCTGCTACTGCATTTCGGTGGAGATCGTGCGTGAAACGGTGTTAGATCGCCGCTGGCTGATAAAAGTTCAGTAGTATTAGGGTAAAGTAGAGTAATATGAGACCCATTTTCTTAAAATATCATAACTCTCGATTAAGAACACTTTTATTAAAAATCGCTACATGTTTTAATAGTACAATATGTATTCTTTTGAAACCTATTGAAAAGAAAAGTAAAAATGATTCGGTTTCTTAAATGATGCAATAAAACCGAAAGCGGTAACAAAACACAGGTTAGAAAAATGAGTTCCTGATATGAGACCCAGTTTCTTTTTCATTTTTTCTGTCTTTTCTCACGCGTTGGGCATGTAAAATCTAATTCATTGTTCACCATGTACATCTGAAGAGTAAAAACCAGTCCAAAACAAGACATTCCCCATCATAATTTTCTTCATAGTCACTGTCATCATCCAGAACAATATCAGTCCAGAACATCAGTTGAAGTATCACTTTCTACAGTTCGTTTTTTGGAATTGTCTTTTCTCTTAGGCTTAGTATTACCGCTTTAATCGCCAATATGAGGATCCACTTAAAACAACATTGGATACTTAAGATGAGACCGTACTCATAATAGGAACTTCCTACGGTCCCATATTTGGAAATAATAACATGATGACTATTAAATAGATTCAAAGTTGTGCCTTCGTTATGTAATGGCAAAGAACTATGAAACCTTAAACGTCATTGCATACACTATACAACAGTATTTATGAAAATGATTATACGCTTATTTGGAAGTATCTGTAACTTAATCGAACACTTAGAAAAACTTTCAGTAATGTATTTCAGAATATGATCTCGCAAGACGTTTCGTTACTTTCAACGCCAACGGGTGTTTAAAATAACTAACGAACGGTTACTTACGGAACAAAATAGCATCGCTACAATACATTGAAGAGTTATGTATCGGAAATAAGCAGGGGTCCCATATTAGGAGAGGTCTTTTATTAGGCTACTTTACCCTATATTTCAATGATATATATACGGTGTTAGTATAATGTTTAAATGGTAAAATTTAGTATTGTGCGGCCGCGAACAAAAAAATATTCTTATATTAATATACTGGTGTTCTGTGATACACATTGCGCTATTATTATTCAAGGATATCTTTTTTGCAATGCTATTATACAATGACAATTTATATGCAACGAAAGACAATGCAGTTTACCGTGTGGTCGTATGCCTTTGTTCGGGCAAAAACCTTCAGTAAAATTACAGTTGCTCGTTCCGCAGCTGTGCGTTAACTGCTTGTTCAGTGATCGACTCATGATGCATAATAAACACCTATGCGATCCATTGAACAGGCAGTATAATTCGACGCGAAGGAAGATCCAGCTTGCAAGTGAAAATGGAAGACCGCGGTTGCATATCAAACAATGTTTTTCTTCATTTCATCATATTTTCATATACATGTCTTCCTTTAGGATCGATCGACGGAATTCTTTAACATACACTTATTCCCTTCTCCTTTAACACACGCTAATTTCATTGTTTCATTCAACGGCTGTACATAATTTAATGTACATATTGCATTACGACTAACGCGAAGTGTATGGGCAATAGTTCAGAATAAATTGTACGCGGTTAACTTTGCCAACAAAACGGCCTATTGTCGTTGTCACATATACGTGCACACTGACACTGGGCACCGGCGCGTAAAAATTGTGACGCCGGGCTCACAATTGGGAACCGGAACTCCCACGATCACTTTATGAACCCATCAAAGTAAATGAATGCAAAGCAGTCATTACTACAAACATTTACGCCATTCTGTTTCCTATTAACTGACAATGATATTTATCCACTACTACTAATCCCTCTTACAATCACACCTGAACGCTTCTTCGAACGCAATCTCGCACGCCAGAGAGTAGAATGGGGAAAAAGCTCCGCGAAACACGAGTCGACCAACCAAACGAGGCACACCCCGTACATCAGCGTCGCTGTTAATCCCCGGCCAACCCTTCATCGCAGCAACCAACCACCTTTCTTCATCCCGCCGACTCGTCTCGTCTTCCTACCCCCCGATGGACCAAGAAGACCGAGGGGCCGACGGGGCAGATATAAAACCTGGGAATGAAATGCAGAAGTGATTGGAAGCGACGCCCGGTCCGCGGAACATCGTCGATTTTTTCCGGGGTCGAAGGTGCGAGAGGCGTCGCGACGGGGTTTGAAACCCGGTCGCCGAGGGGGGTGGTTGGACGTCGTGTCGACTCGCGAGAGAGCGCGCCGCGGAGAGACAGAGCGAAAGGGTGAACAGCAGTTCGGACCGAGGGGCGGAGGGGGGCGATAGAAAGCGACGGGGACGGTTTTTTCCAATCAAGCAACCTGCTGAATTTGTTTTTTCCCCGAAACGTCGCTGCCGTTTCAAAGTTATTGATTGCCATCCGGCAGGGCACGGCACGCGGGGTGGATTTCCGAGGGGGATGTGCACAGGACGTTTCAGTATATGGGGGCGGGCGGGAGGGGCGGATAGGTACGAGCAGTGCTGTCGCACGTTTCGTTCCGTTTCGTTTCGTTTCGCCTCGTCCCCGTTTCGGTACGTTACGTTACGTTTGCTCGGCCGTGCATCTCCTCGCGCAATATAGGGGCGGAATAATAATTACGGCAGCGAGCTATCCGCCGTCCGGGGGAGGGTATAGGTGGAGGGACCGGCTCGCAGTCCAGTTTCAATGATTGCGATTGACTGGAATCGCGGATAGGGTGAATCGGTTTCGTGCTGGCCTCGCTTGCTCGTCGATGACGAGAGAAACAGCGAGAGGAGGTCGTTGTTGTCTGATGATTTTTGAAGGTAGCACCGCCGCGTCGCCGTCGCGGACCGGAAGTAAATTGACGATTGGGGGTGAGGGTGAAACGGACGGGTTTAGCGATGGCAAGGGTAACGAGGGTTGACGACAGGAGACGGAGGAATGGTGACGGTGGCCGTTGAGCTATTTAGTTCAGAATGCTGCGATGGGGATTGTAATTTTTGCCTGCAATATGACGTGTTTATGCGAGGGTTGAATGTGGGTGGATGAACTGGCGGGCGAAGTTGGGAAGGGTTATCGTTGGTTAATGACGAACTCGTGGAAAGTCTGGTTAAATCAAATGGGGGATGTAGATAATCTGTCGTTATCAGTTAGTTAACTTGACAACAGTTTTTACCTGTTGGTTTGTTATAGGTATAGTTGGTAAGTAAGAAAGGGTTGCGATTCAAATGAAGTATCGGTTACTTTGTCAAGGTAGATACAGTTTCGTTGTAATTGAAATAGAAGTGGAACTCTTGATCATTGAACTCAAATCATTTTGATTTGCAGCTACGTAGCCTTGTTGGAATGTTCATCATTGGAATTCCTTCAACTGTGATAAAATGCAATGTGTTAATAAATGTCTTCGGTCGTATTGTACTTAATTGCTGCGACTCGCTGCTGCTAGCCAGTTATGATTATACTATAGCTGCTAATTTTGGAACGGAGAACGGTCCGCGCATGTTATTTCGAACCCAGTTGACATTTATATTTCCTTCTATTGTACCTCAGAACTGACGTAAAACGAGGGAGACATAGGAATTCTTTACGACATTGCTGACAGCGCGTTTCAAAATTGTGACAGACGGAATTATATCGCATAACAGCGCAGAACTTTCATGTGACATGTATCAAACGATTTATTAACAGGAAAGCATCTGCCTCTTCTGAGGCGACATGCATTCCTGAAAAGGCTAAACGTGAAAGCTCAGTACTTTCACCATGATAATGAGATTGCAAAATAATATTTCGAGGACTAAATTTCTTATGCCACAAATGATTTAAAATTCAGCAAACTGAAATATGTATATTTTCGACAAATGAATTTTGTTGGGTACATTCGTTTTCCACAATATGTATGTACAAATATTCCATAAAAGATTATGCTGTTAATATTCAATGTTTAACATTACATTTATTTTCCACCGATTGTGTATTTCAATTATGAACTTTATACGACTTTAAATTAATTATATTGATTACCTTCCGAACAATATCACTAACGGCATAAATTGTCAAATTTGAAACGGCCATTGCTTCTCTATATCTGATGCATGTGTATAAAGTTATCGTTCATGAAGCATATGATTCGAACGCCATCCAGAAGACGCGGTACAAGCAATCTCGTTAATGGCCACTATATTTTCCGCTCGTCGGATCTTCCGCCCACCCAGCAGGGGAATACGCATATATCCGTGTAACTCGTTTCATTTTATTAAATCTAGTAAATTGTCGTGCCTAGAAATTCCGAAACATTTCACTTTGCCGATCAATAACGCTATCGCGGCCAGCTCGATTTACGAGAAACGGGAGAACGTGAAACACACTACAAATACAATACACCAGTCGCGAGAACGAACGCTCTAGCTTTACCTGAGAACGTTAATTAGTTTTGCAATCGAAGCAGAAGAATTTTATTTGGTAAGAATGTGTTTAATCGGCATTGATAGGGAGACATTCTATGAAAGCTCAAAGAAAATTGTTTCTGCGAATTTGCTCATCCCCTATATGTATACAAATCTTTAATTTTAATTCCAAAAGCAAAAAGATTGTGCGACGTATAAGTAGTATGTAAATACTAAAACGATACTAATTATACTGAATAAAAAATCATAATAGAATAGAAATAAATTACAGAAACAATATTAATGAAATAATATTGCTGGTATTAATTAGACCCATATCAACATTTTCGACTAACTTTCGCACATGCCTAGTAAAATTCAACATCAAACGACACCCTGGCAATCAAATAGGATCACATCTGTGTACTTAGAATTAAGTCCACGGGGGTTGGCAAGAGTACCAGAATAAAATCGACCAAATTTTACGCGTTCGCGAATGTCGCGAGCTTGTGGATTTCAAATCTTTTGCTTCCGGTGTCAGGGCACGGCAACCGAACATGCAAATACCCACGATGGAAACGCGTCACGTGGGCTTCCGTTTCCGCAGTTTGCCGGGGAGTAGTAGTTGCAAGATTGCGTTCGCTCTCATCTTATTACCGTGCTCATCCCCAATGCGAGGACGCGTATCATTGCGACAGACATCGGATGAGTGGAGTCGCGATACCCTTTACAAAGACTCCGGCGAACCTAATTGTCAGCAGGATTACGGATCAATGTCGGTATCTCAGGTGAAATTGTAGCCGGATCAGGGGCGGTTTTCCACGGAGGTAATTGGAAAGAAGCTGCGCAGGGGATGGAGTTTATGGGAGAGACGAATTTGAAGGGTTGACGGTTTAGATAGTAACGTTAATAACAATACAAGTCTCAACGCGGACATTTTTCACATGTTTCCCACAGCGAACTTGTAAAACCCGCTAATCCCGTTAACCCTTAAATTCCTAAGGGCTGGAATGGGATGATTTCGAAGCCATAAGTATGTGAAAAATTCAATTAGAAATGTATCCTTCGCACAAAACTTTTCAAAATCAATATTCTATTATTACAGGCACACCTTCAAGTTCGATATTTTAATTACTATCGCCAAACGGAGGGCAAATCCCATTCACAAGAAAAATGGGAAACAGTCGCGCATGCATTAATCTCGATTCTCAAGAATTCTACACATCAATAAACTCAGAGAGAGAAAAAAAGTTCTTCCGCGACATTCATCCCCCAATTCGGCATAAACGAACCAGCACTACTTCATTTTTTACAGATTCCATCATTTATTGATTCTAATTCAAGGTTATAGGTAATACAACGCGATACTCATCTAAACTTGAGATAAACAAATTAATGTTTTCATTTATTTTATTTATATTAACAAAAATCTTATTGAATTAGTAATGAGAAAGTAATGTGATGTAAAAACGTATGACAATTCAGAACTATTCTAAAGAACAGAGATACTTTTGACTACATCATAAACCAAAAGGGGAAAAGTTGCAGTATAAGAATTAATAGATTAATTGAAATAACTTTGGCTACAAATAAATATCATAAACGATCTAATTGCTTTTTCGTTTAAGTTTTGCTCTGATCATAACTGTCAGGGCCCTTGGCAATTTCGCCTATCTCGCACCTACGTTTGTTACAACCAAAATATCAATTTCTCGAAGGGTAAATAATTAAATTTTCCGAACTCGAATCTGTCTAGAAAAATTTGAAGTGGATAACAAAAATGATAATTTCGTAGTAAAATAGAGACCACGTAAATGTGTATAACTTTCATTATAAGAAGAAAGGTAACTCAAACCATTCCAATAAAAATTGAACAGCCAAGTACTTTCTGGAAACATGAATGTACAAAATATTGTAGAACAATTCCGAGAGTTTCACACAATGTTTGGCTGATTGCGAGAAAAACCTGGCTTGAATTCATCAAATTCGACTACACGTTTGCAGTGTAATAATAGAAGAATTAAAGAATTAACATGACAACGCAGACACAAACAAATTTGCTCGAATTGAAAATTGCTGTTTGTAGCGTACGCGAGCCTAAGTAAATCGTCCACCCACGTGTCCCGTTTAGAAACAGTAAGCAAGTTCTATAAATCGTGGCGGGTACGGTACGTCGATCGGGGAACATGGGGCGCGACGGTTTTACAACCGTGCGGCGTGCAGCCCTCCATTCACGGTTTCTCGAAATCAACATTGTCGACGGCCGTTTAATTGCACTCTACTTCCAGCAGCGGCGTAAATAAAATTCGCCTTGGCCGTGGAGCGTCGTCGCGTCCCCGCGGCCCGTGTAAATATTAATTTCACGAGGCCGGCTCGTTATAAATAACGATAAATCGGGCCCGCTTGTACAAGTTGTCGTAATAAACGTCGCGAGCCGGGCGCACAATGTGTAAAGTGCCGGGTGTAAAGTTAAGCCCCGGCCCGGTGTCCATCGGCGAGGCACGCTGCAAGTCTCGGGAGGTTATAACGCCGCCATAACCGTATACATTCCGCGACAATAATCGTTTTATGGTGGTCGGCAATATCGGCGGGTTCTACTGCCACGGAAATTGATATCCTCCACCTACAACGGCCGGCTTAACTTATGGCGAGTGTGCGCGCCAACCAAGATCCTGGCCGAGTTCGAAAAATTCCATTGGACCGGGGAAACGGGCTTTCCCTACGCCAATGCGGCCACTTTTGTTTCAACGAGTTCCCCGATTTCTTCTTCTGTTTCATTTCATTTTATTTTATTTCGGTCTCGTTCTCCGTTTTCTTCTTATCGAAGGCTGCAGGCAGCGTGTATACTGCCGTGGGCACGCGGAAGTAGTGTGCCCCGGCTTTTTGCATAAGAGTAAGAGTGAACTATGTGGGAACTAATGTGTAATACAGAAAATAGGGGCGAGATGTGAAGCGGGGAAATTCTATTTTACGAAGATATTAGTAAGAACAATTCTTGTATCTTGATGCAGAAATCGTGTTTGCTGGGATCATTGTTCTTAAGTACCTTCATATTGTTGGATAAAAGAAATGGTGAAAGGTTTTACAATGTGGAGTAACAATTTTATGTTTGCTTTTAGTTGAGAGATTTTAGTGATCTTTATAGAGAAGGAAAACGTAGACGTCTGGAATTAAAGAAAATTAACAGTATTAGATAGTTATCAATTACTGCGAACTATATCAACGATTAATCAAATTAATTTAACAAATTGTATATTAAATATCAATTAAATTGTCGATAGAATTATCAATACATCAATACCATCATGCGTAATGTTAATACTACTTCTAATAATTAACGTTAATACACATTCTTGTGTTTGCGTTCATTTTATTTCCATTACCATGATTATACAATACAATATCGGAGAACCGCACCTTCTGTCTGGTAGCGTATATATGTATATGTATATGACAAAGAAACTGCAATGGAGGCCTCAATTGTTCAGTAGCCTCATTTATCTTATCTGCCATCGTATCGCCACGTTATATCATGAACAAACGTCTTAATCTGATCACGACTGCTTTTTGCAGCGATATATAAACTTCACGATGACTTTTCCGAAGAATAGATAAGACCTTTGCGTAACGGCAGCTAAGGTACCTGCACGTCGATGAGAGCAGGTAATTAGAAGCCGTAACGCGACGCCGTAATAATAGTTAGACGTAATTTTACGCCTGCAAAAACTTAATAACAGGGTGGTTCGCGATGCTTGCGGCTATGGATCAATAAAATGCGTCGCTCTGGCGAAAAAGTTATATTGTGCAGTGGAGGAAGCAAAAGGAATGTCGCTGGCGGTTGCCTTGTAGAAAGCAAAGTGTGATACTGTCAAGCATTAAAGGAGATTTATATTCCACGCTTTTACTACAGTGGGACATCGAAAATCTTGCGAATGTAAAACGGGAAGCGAGAGGGTTGTTAAATGATTTTTAAAGGGCCGGGGGATTAATTTGATACAATGTTCGATGATCATCGCTTACGAAACATCCGATTTTAGTGTCCACGTTTGTTTAATGAGCGAAGCTAACAAGATCGTAAGGTATCGTTTAATTTCCACGCGCAACAAAGTTCAATTTCGTATAATATATTTTCCGCTATAGAAGTTTCTAAATTTTCCATCCTGCCGTTTAGTTTTACACTTTTCCAGTTTTTCGTATTTTCATTCGAGTCGCAGAACGACCAAACTTATTCACAATGGACACCTTCTGTTTCGTGTTCAATGCGTTTTAGCGGCCGCATAATTTTTGTTATTTTTATTTCTAATTCTTCTTATGCTCTGCGTAATAGCTTAATTTATTACGACATTTACGTAATATATTGCCGATTATTTAACCACGGACTGTGATCATTTCGCTACAACGCAGCATTATGTCTGCCTGTAGTTTCCATCGTATTTTTACCCTCTGACTGCTAGAAAAGCGAAGACAGCGATATTGTAATGGCTCTTATGGGATTTCTATTAATAGGAAGGTCTGTCTACAATTGCTTCGTTTATAGATAGACACGAGTTACATGACATTAACTAATGGACGAAACGTTCTTGAAATAAGGTTGGGAATGACAAAATTAAAGGGAAATCTTTCGTGGTAAAATATTATACAATTAAAAAGAAACGCGATGCCTATTGCTATCAAATCCATTGATAGAGAATGTATACTTTATTTTAATTTATTTAAATATTGTGCCGAGCCATAAATTTGTTAATAACATTGCTAGCGATATAATCCTTTTCTTGTCGCAATACGTCGACCAAATACTCGACGTCAAATGTTTTCAATTCCTCGATCCGAATTCGCCTAATTAATAATATTTAATAATTTACCTAAACATTAAATAGGCGATATTTATTGTTTCAATAACTACAAAACTTCGTCTCAATATCTAAATTTTATATCAAATTTTAACTTAGGAAAAAAATCCTAAACAAGTAATTGTTGATTTGATGGTCTTCGAGGATCAATCATTTATCAAATGGATGTTAAACAATGATGGCAACAATTGGACACATGGGTACAATTAACTGAGCAATGCATCCATGCATACCTCTTGAAGCATCGAAACATTTTCAATCATTTCTCCAATTATACGTAAGAATTGTCTAATCGTGAAAGAAGGCATAAGTTCAAGGACAATTATCGTCCCCCATCATCCCCAGGCTCACGTGGCATTGCGATAAATCTTTTCGGAAGTCGCTGTTTCCGTGCAGAAGCCGGAAGCTTCGTGTCGACGCGCTGTCAAAACACGGGGGCTGCTGGTCACGTGCCACCCCCAACATTCGCGCCCTCTTCTATAGTCATAACTGCACCCCATTGTACTTTTGTATATACAAGCGCACGCGACTCGCAAATAACGCCGCTATTATTATATATTTGGCGTTGCTGCCTTCTTGAGTTATACGTGTACGTAATAATCGGTGGGGTGGCTTGTCGCGTCGATTTATACATAGAATATCTTTGGTATGGCTGTTTAATTGGAAAGAAATTGTAATTGCTTGTCTCTCATAGCATTTATCCAGGATGGTTGACATAAGGGTAGCCTGCGTATAGAAGTTAATTTTATAATAATAACAATATAAAATAATTATTAGTAATAATATTAATATCATTTTCATATTATTGTAATTTTAATATTAAATTATCCGTTTCATATGAATATTATGAACAACTGTTCTTCGACTTTGCGCGAAGAAATTTATAAATAACTGTACACTTCATTGCACATGATGCAAAGAATACTTGTCTCAGACATAATCGAAACCACGCCCCGGAATAATTTGGAAGATTCCTTAAGAATTAATCATTCTTCCGGCGAGCAATAACTTTCATCTCGTAACATGCTGTTATTACCGATTACTTAATTCTTCGATTACTCATCATTTCAATTTTACAATATAAAGATAGCTGTAGCAAGTAGTCGACTTTTATATTCAATCACTCGAATCAAACATCGTGGCACTAATGTCGGGAGCTTGCCACACACGATGTTGAGCGTTCGATTCTAAAAGCGGAGCACATTTATCCAACGTGGGTGGAAGGGGAGCGCAGGAAGCTCTTGATCCGCGTAAAGCTTTTCCGAAAATTTGTGAAAGTTAGCCCCGAGTTCCGTCGTTTCAGCTGGTCGGACTGCGACGCGTGCACGTCATAAATCAATAAGTCTCGTTCTCATTGTCGACTCGTCGTGGGCCGGCTTTACGGGTCTCCTCTCTCAGGAAACGTTAACGACATCCGTGAAAGACGTATCGATCGGTACGCACGAAGATATCGTAAATCACGAAAACCGACGTGAATGTACGTTTCCACGTGCAGGGAAACGTGTACGCGGCGCGCGGTGATGTGCATTTACTTCATATGGAACTGGAGAAATAGTAGCAACGTCGAAATAAACGTCATGCGAAGTATCTTCGTTCCTCGCGATGATGGACCATTGTCTCCTACGAATAAGCGAACGCGCTGTATTTATCGCACGTTCGATCGGGCATAATATTTTATTACATCAGTATCGTTCTACTTTCTGTGAACGGGAACATTCCATTTTTGCAGAGGGAATGTAATACGAATTGGCAGATTTCGAAGCAATACTTAAAAGTTCTATTTAATTCCGAATTGCTCGGCTTCACTTCAATCCATTTTAATTGATCTCTCCCAAATCCAACATTCGAAGACGCTAAACTGAAACAGAAATTTCCGAGCGACATCGATGAATAGGCCGCAAACAAGTCTACAACTTCAGTTCTCTTTCGCAAGTGACAGCTTCGAAAACGACGTGTAGGGGGATCGGTGTCGCGGACAACAATCGGATCCCAAAAAACTTGTGCTTACTAAGTACGATAAAACGATCCGATGGTGACATCTGTGTCAATAAGGCGAATTCTCCCGGGGCGGACGAAACGGAAGGGAGGGTCCGCGAACGCGATTATCCTCATTCAATCATCGATTTTATTTGGTTAATAAAACGATTATCCCGGTTCTCGCACTCGACGATAGCGCAACCCGCCCACCCACTCTCTCGTCGTCCCTCTCCTAGTCAGGTTGAAACTGTTGTACGCTGCACCCTCCGGGGGCGTTCGACCAAAAATGTAATTTACATCCCTTTATGTCGCGAGATTGAAATATTTGCGAATTAATCCGCGCGACGGGATTATCGTCGGCCATTATACGCAGCCGACGTTCTCTTTCACCGCCCTCGCGGCTCCGAGCCTCTCCTAATGATTCTCCCTTTATTCGATTCAAAAATATCGCCGTTACCCCATTTTACGGAAGATTGGATTCAATTATTACTGTCAGCCGGAAGCTTTTGCCGCGTTCGTCGCGCGAGCCCAACCCTCCGATAATTCCTGCGAGACGATCCCTCTTAAAAACAGCTTTTTTTTATAGATAGTGTTAAACGACTTGCAGCTTTTCAATAAATCAAACGTATATAATCCTGTTTGTCCAACATTAATACATTTTTACCCCTCAGTGTATCGCAATTGTTGCTTCAAAGTGGCAGGAAATATTTCAAGTGAATATTGCCGTACGAACATTTCAAATTGTACAATAAAGTTCTCTATTCATTTTAAATGCGCAACGTTTACCGATCACTTACCGTCCAGTTCGGCGATGTTAATTTTAATCCCGAAATTAGAGAAACTCCGTGGCAGTGTCTGACGAGACAATCATGAATTGAGCGATCGTGAATCGACAATGACTGGAGCCAAGCCCGGGACAAAGGGGTTGCTCCAGGAAACGTTACGTCAAATCCCGGGTCGTTAAAGCGGCATACAATAATCTGAGCGGCGCCAATCCCGCCGGCGGCCCTCAATTAATTCTCCGGCAAAATTTGTCGCTCGTATTAAATCTCTCCGGATTAAAGGCAATCCCGCTTCCGCCTTGCAGCTCCCTTCATTCTCGCGTATGCTTCGAGTCATCAGCCAAGCCATCCCTGACAACCTTGACGACTTTGGGAGATCGATGAACCGATACTACTTTCCACTAATACCTCAAGAGATTTACTGTTAGATCGCCCGGAAAGTAAATCCAATTTTTCTTTAATTTCTATTTACGGTTATTTCGTCATCAAGTTGATTATATTACCGAAAGAATAGAACAATGGCACCGGAACAATGCTCTTCTGATCCGTCGAGGCTTGAAAGGAATGTTTTATTCGACCCTTATTGTCGAACTCTTTTATGAACGGTATAAAATAATTTACCAACAAGAACGACGTTTAAATCTATTACATAATAACTGTACCCAGATTGTGATTTGTCAGTTAAGTGTATCGCCAGTTAATTTGGTTAATTCGTTTTTGGTAATGAACGACTGCAAGCTTGAAATTAACGAAAGCACAGTTGATACTATTACTATACTATTACTATACTATTACTATACTATAATTATACTATTACTATACTGTTACTATACTATTACTATACTATTACTATACTATTACTATACTATTACTATACTATTACTATTCTATTACTATACTATTACTATACTATTACTATACTATTACTATACTATTACTATACTATTACTATACTATCACTATACTATTACTATAGTATCTATTTCGTTTCAAAAGTATCTTGGAACTGAGAGAACACTCATCCCCGAAGTTTCAACTAACCTGGAATTTGAAGGACGATGTTCCAGGCGGCACGCGAATGGTTCGTGTGTCGAAGTCTCGTGAAAAAGCCAAGTGACATGGCCGCGTGCGACAGGGGTGAACCGAGTCAACGATACGGGTGAGTGTAAATAAGGTAACCCCGGGTCTGGAGTTCATCACCCCGCGCCTGAACACGTCAGGGTTGCGACCCTGGGTTAGCAGGGCTTGGCTGGTTGCGAGGAACACCCGAGAAGGGTATGTATTTGCAAGTAGAATAGGGCGGAGGGCTCACGTGGGGTAAGCAGGGGATGAAGAACGTGTTCGACTTCTGAGAATCATAGTAAGCCGCGATGTTTTGCTATGGTAAATAATAACAGAGGGTTATGGACCTCAAGATTTGAATTTATCCCCGTTGTTCAATATTTTTCTGTTTGTTCCTCGGTGGAAAGGTATTTAATGATGTTTCATGTATTGTATTTATTGACTCTCGATTTTACGTACATCTTGCACAGTTTTGCTTGTTTCACTATTTGTAAAAATGAGTTGACATTTCACGTATGAACATGCATAATTGATTGAGACGAGCAATATATTTTCTGCTCTTTTATTAAACATTATGATACACGAATTAGATAGCAATCATATTTAATGGAATTAATTTCGAGACTTACGGTAAAATAGAACTACTTTTACTACTTATAGATAAAAGTGTTGTCACCGATTATACTGTTTGTATTAAATAATGTTTTATCGCACATTATAAAAATTTAGACAAATCATTGTTGGAAAGACTGGTTTCCACAAAGTGTGTCGTTTAACAAAGAAAAGTTTCGCAATGAGATTACGGTGCAGCAATGTAAGAAATGTGAATAAAATTGGATTTCCGTTTCCTAAGATATTAATAGACTTATGAATACATTTGCCAGCGCACGGTAATGCAATTAGCTAACTTCTTCGAAACTATTTAATTCAATTAGGATGTAATCTGATATAGAATATCGCGATCAGAGCGGAATCGACTCGAATGTAGAAAAGCAAGTAGGGGTAGGGTTTTATCGATTGAATAGCGAACGAGTGGTCATTTCCAGCGAAACTGGGGATTAAGGGCAAGGTCATCTGGGATCAAGACCACGCGTGTACGTGCAGTGCAGGGAATAAAAAAAATTATCCTCCGTTTCAGCAGAATTTTAATCGCGTAGACATGTTTCATGCGATTCATAAAAAGTTATTGTAACAAAATGAATTAACGTTTCCCTACCATAATTTATACTTTAAATTATAATAAAGCTGTAGTCCGGCACAAACTACGTGCGCTTATATTGTTCTTAGCAAATGTAATAAAAACACGATCCCAATAATACAAACTTATAGTTAACAAATAAATAGAACCTTGTTGTGGATTCACGCTGCACCGCGATTACGATTCGTACTTTCCAACGATATCGACTATTTGCACACTTCGTTCTATCCCAATCGTTCACCTGAGCTTTTGCAGCAAAGAAATAATTGTCGCGCCTTAACTACCCAACGTTTGCGCGGCTTGATGCAGCCAAAGGCCTATAAATGAATTGTTCAGTGTTAGGTGAATAAAATATTCGCGAACCGCGAGTCGATTTGCGGAGCGAACTAGAAACGAGTAGGAATCGTGAACCAAACGCAATTTAGACTATTCAACCATGCTGCTTGTCACGTTACCGCGACGC
Source organism: Nomada ferruginata (assembly GCA_963583965.1). Classification (NCBI taxonomy): domain Eukaryota; kingdom Metazoa; phylum Arthropoda; class Insecta; order Hymenoptera; family Apidae; genus Nomada; species Nomada ferruginata. Next base: position 8,163,381 of record OY757218.1, read on the forward strand.
AAAATGCGCTCGAGACCGCAGCGGAGCGAATCACAGACCGCGTCGTGTCACCGATGCATTGTTGCAAAACAAGAGAGAAACGAAGTGACAGTTCCGGGCATAACATGGTTCCTGCGGCCTTTTGTAATTAATAAAAATATTACTGTATTGCGATGCTACGCATTTGATTACAGGGAAGCGACGTGAAACGCCGTTGCAAAATAGGGGGGTGAAGAGCGGAATAAGGGTTGGATGTTATCTTAAGTATCATTTTATTATATAATTGGTTTGTCCTCGCCATGTTTAAGATTAACTGAATTGTCAGTTGGCAAATTTGGCAATCCAAATATTCAGAGCACAGATGAAATAGATTGCACGTATATTAGCATTAGTTTGGATGCAAGTGTAGACCTTCGTCAATTACGTTTTTGAACAGCAGATAATTCGTAATAAATACCCTAGGATAAAGTAATCGATACAATAGAAGCTTTTGTAAATGTATCGGAAGCATGGTCATTAGAAACAGAGAGTCACAGGCATGAATATTGATTTCGAAGGTAACTCTGCGTCCTGCGCGAAGTTCACCTTCTAGGATGCATAAAAGTTCGAACTTGAACGCACCGAAAATGATTGGCAAAGAATTTTCGAAGCCAAGATCGGGCGTCGCAAAAGTATTAAGAAACGAATAATACGAAGGTCGAGCGCGCTGTTCGAGACAGGGAGGAAAAAAAAGATGATGTCACCCTCTGCCGACCATATGTGACTTTCCAAAAATAAGTAATGCTAATAGTAATTGATGGCCGAGTTAGTTGCGCCGTTTCCTAATTCGTGTCGTCCGTGAAATATACCGAGTGTCCGATGGAAACGGCGCGGCGCCACTCCAACAGCTGTCGCCGTTGAGGGTGAACATTGAGTTACAATAGACATCTGGCCGCGTTCGAAGACGAACCGGAAGAACACGCGACCACCGTTAAGGTATAAGAAATTTACTACGGGTCGCATTCTTTCACGCGTCCGACACATTATCGTCGTTTTTGTTTTATTTTTATTTGATTTTGTTCGCTTTGGAAACTACATTTACACCGGGCATATATCGCGATGGTAGCAATTAAGCAAGGGGGAAGATCGAGGGAAACTATAATAAGAGAGACGTTTTAGAAGATGGTAATGGAAGTGAAATTATGACCATCGAGAAATTCAATTTTAATTGGACAAATATTTTCTACTCGTAACATTGAATGCCTCTTCCTGTCGGGAATGATAGATGTAAGCGAGTTTCCTATCGAAGGAGACTAGAGAGTTGGGACCAGATCTGATTAGGTAGTTCAGGTAGAGAATTAACATAGATCGAATGAAGATAAGGCTAAGTGTTCGAATTTAGGGACCTCTTGGATTTTTAACCCTCGCTTTATTTCTATTCAATCTTAAATGGTTTTCCGCGTCAGAAAATTTGTTCTATTCCGAAAATTGTAAATTGCTACTTCTTGCTTCTTCAATATTCCTTTAATATTTCTATCGCGTTTGCTTCTCTGACTTCTAATATAGAATTCGTATTTTTCTTTAGACAATTATTATTCCCCATCGTTCTACAAAACGGTGCAGTATCTTGCGATAAGAGAAACGATAAGAGAAAGTACATGCATACCTATAAAAATTCATGGTGTTCAAGTAGTAAAGACAATTTTCGTAATGCAATGTCATTCGCGACGATATTCATGAGGGCATCAACAACGCCAGTTACCACCAAACAAATCCCAAAAACACCGGTTACAACTTTTCCCATTCGAGCAACAAACAGCGGCATTTGCATTATAACAATGCAGTCCGTGTCTATCGGGCGCACTATAATCATTACGCGGATCATTAAAATATCTCTGGTACGCGTTCGCCAGCCAGCCAACCCCTCGATTCGTATGCCACATTGTAATCAATAGGATTGCTTTTTGTGTCGAGTTTAAATGCCGTATGCGTCTACAAACTCGACAAAATGTGAAGGGACGAAACAGTAACGGGTTAACCATAAGCAAATAACAACAATAGTTCGAACTTATCACGAGATAATTGTTTGCCGTTAAAAATTATAGAGATTCTGCTTTACTAATGTACTTTGTTAGCAATGTTTCGATCCAATAAATCTGATTTTATATGTTAACCTTAGTTATTCCGTAATATATTCAAAATCTTGAGAATAGGTGTCTATTTTTGTAATTTAAAACATGGAATAATAATAATAATAATAATAACCGGCATAAATATAAATGTACATAATACATACATAAATACTATACATGCGATACATAAAAATACGAAACATAATACGTTAACGATAAATTATAATACTTTTGCATGACAGAAAGTATATACACTTACTGTTTTTGTGAAGATATGGGAATATAACATATGGGAAGATATATGTATATTATATCTGCACTATTTCGAATCAAAATGGCTTTGAATATCCATATGTATACCTTTAAATTGGAAATTATTCTTGATGGAAAGATATACGCAGCGGGACTGTATCTGAAACTAAAGATTCGAAATATTGCAACGTGATAGTGTCTGACAGTGGTTACGGTCTATATAAACTAACGTAATGCTGCACACACTAAGTACATATGGAGGTATGTAGCTGTAATATATGCCTCAGTTAGTTGCTATGCACATTGAGCATATTCTACGAAATGAATATCGTGCATGTTGGACACGATATCTATGAGCATTGCCTCATATGAATATATATTAAGATCGAAGATTGTAGATGTCCAATATACCGGCCATAAGTGTATTTAAAGAATCTTAATGTACATATAAAGCAATTTATTCGTCTTGAACATTCTGCGCTATTCCAATCGTAAAGCTCTTATATACCATGCAACAAGTAATAGAAACGCGATGCAATTTAATGTTCTACGAATACATCTAACAATCAGACAGTTAATTGAACCACAGTACATGAAACAGTCGGGTCGCAAAATCAAATTGGTTAATTGTTAAATTCTTGCCAATCCAAATCCAATTTCACTAATATTTTTGTGTTTCGAACGTTGGACAGACAAAATTAAATTCGTATTTGACAGGACACAGTGAAAGTAGAAATGCCCCTACCAAAGTCTACAATATTAACGCGCTCTAATAGCAACCGTTAATAGAAGCATGCAGGCGTTTAAAATTTGGAGTTCTGGAACACCCTGTACATTCAATTTGCTAGAAACACAGGAAGACCGAATACTTCTGTGAAACAACGGTTCGCGTGCGTACGTGCTCGGCCGGGCTGTATATTAACGTATTCAAATGCACGTGTATCAGTCTATTCATGCATGTATGTATGTATTCACCGGCGGATATTATACATCCCCATGAGAAGATGCGGGCGAGTGACAGCCATATGCATCGAGTTGAATTGATAATATCGTAATATGTGAATGTCGACAAGGCGGACTTATTTTCTGACCGTGGAACCGTAGACAATCGGCAGGCATCGTGTCAACAGTCCCTGCTAGTGCTTTTTCTTGTTGTTTTTCTTTTCATTTTTTCTTACAAGAATTCTTCGTTGCTGATGCCGGCCCTCGATCACGTTCAATTGCAGCCGCGGTTAAACGCCTAGAGACATTTAGCCGTTCGTTGCCGCTGCCGTTCAATGGAAATTTACATACACCACTTGCGTAAAAGTGATTCGACGACTTTCGAATCCCTTGGGTGCTCGCGGGCGAATATGATGCAGTGGAACGATACTATTTATGGCGATACAATTATCAACGATAATTAGCGAGATTCTGTAATTACGAGAGAAATTGCGCAGGATAAGAGTGATTGTAGAGGAAGAGTATGAAAATAACTATATAATTTTCTACGTTGTTAAATATTTGTAATATCTCGATGCAGAAATTAGCTGCATTAATTAATGTAATTATAGCAGCAAGGAGTACAAAGATATCCGATAGCCCCTGTTACTGTTTCGAAATTTGGAAATGCAAATGCGCGCGTACAGAAAGGTTGCTCCATGCTCTATCGTAATTCTTGCGAACTAGATTTCCCTTTCTTTTGCAACGTTACTGCACAATGAACCTGCAAGTACGCTCACGAAATATAATTAGATCTCCGCTATAAAAGCCAAACCGTGAACGTCCAAACATCGCCGAGTGTCATTCGAACAAAATCACGCCGACTAGTCGCGACTGTTCAATCAGATGGATTTCACCTTTGAATATAACGAACACGCGTACATTTCCATATGCACACGGCGAAACGAGTAGAGCTTCCCTCTGTTATCGAGAATTTGCGAAATTCGCGATGGTATTTAGCCGCCTCCTACTTCCTTGCCACAGTTGACCCCGAAAGGACGGGGACACGATTTCTATGGCAATTTAACGATTTCACCGAACTGCTCGTAACGCAATTGTACGGCTTATTAAATTTCCTGGCGAACGGAGCGCGCATGCACGTGTCTCATTTTCATTCCTTCGCCGGCGAAAATAAACAGCCCTCCCCCGGCAATTATGCAAATCGTGAAATTAAAGGAATCGACGTGCCGGATGAGCGCAGTTGGATTTCAGAAGCCCCACGGACAGGAGGACGCATAACTTTCGGGCAGATGTAGGTATTATAATTTCCCGGGTCAAAGGGTACGAGCCGGAGTCGGTGGATCCTGATGCGTTGGGCGATATAGATCTTATAAATATAGATGGACCAATATGGGCGCCAGATTTTTCGTTCGCGTGGCTTTTTAGCAGCCATAAGTTGCTGCCCTCGAGGTCTGAACCGTGGCCTTGCGGCACAATCGTTGGGGGGAAAAAACCACGCCATCCAGCTGAATAAGGAACATGCGAGTGCAGATTGATTGCGACAATTCGGATGTATATGGTGGATTATATTACGTGGGGAATAAATAGGCAATAGTCGCTGCCTTTCAATACTTGTATTTAAACTACTGCATATGTATGTATTTTATTCTTCATTTTTTAATATAAAAAAGCCAGTAGAAATATATGTACATGTTTGTAGCAGTATATAGAACGATCAACTGATTGGGTTGGATTGATAAATATATCGAATACTTGAGAATCTAACAAAATCGTTTTTGGAAAACCCCTGAAAACCACCGGCAAGTTTATATTAATTTATTTGATTTACAAACAAAACAGGGCTATACCGTTTAGAGCAGTAGTTGCTTGATACCATGGTGTTCAAAATACTGTGGTGGACAAATAACTATTGAAAGAATTACACATTTCTCGTTATTCTGGGACAGAATTGCACCGAACGAAATAATTCCCAACATACATTTAAATATACCTAATCAATATAATGGATGGCTGTAATCAAATCCATATAACCAATCGATATAATATGAAAATAAAACGCTTTCGCCAATCGCGTATGTATCACCTAAATGTTCCATGCGCTCGCAAAATGATTACCATATCGCGAGGACGAATCCTTATAAAAAAAACAAAAGAATCTCGATACGGAATCCCAAAATCAGCGCCGCGCCAAAAAATTCCTGAGAACGTTTGTCCCGCAACAGTGCACTGTGCACTTTGAACCAAACGCCAAGCTCTCATCCCGCTCACAAATTATTCCAATCCAAGGAAGAATCTCGGCGGAAAAAAAAGTCTCCATCGATGGCCGAGCACTTCGCAGCCAGAGCCGCTTCCGTTCCCGCGAGGCGTCGGCGTCGCGACCGGAACGCTCGCCGTCCGTTGAGGAACGGTCGAATTAGCTTTGCTAATTCCGATGGAAACGTAACATAACTTCATCCACGGGTTCACGCCTCGAGAACCGGCTGCGAGCGGTAGCCGTGCAGGTCCCCGTTCACCGGCGAAGGAGGACCTGGACGAAGGGAGGGCGGGACAGTATGAAAGTTATGTCGCGTAAAAATCGATTTATCCGCGTCGGATCTCGGGCATTGTTCTGCGAGCAGCGCGGAACGGGCTGGCAAAAAAGAAGGAGGAAAAAAAAGGGAGGAAAAGAAAAAGGAGAAAAAGTGAAGGAAGGAAACGGCTCAGAAGTGGAATCGGCCGGTGAAAATTTTCGTACGGGCGTACTAGGTCGGCTCCCGTTCCAGAACTGTTCCACGAGCTCTGATTGGAGCTCCATGCAAACGTGCACGCACGCGGACCACTTCGAACAACGTTGCTCGCGTTGACTCGCACGCGGACCACTTCGAACAATGTTGCTCCCGGATGGACGTTCCTGGGCGATGATTCGCCGGTTGCTCAATTTTTCATCGCTGCTCGAGGTGGTATTTTGTTGGCCGAGAGGAAGAGCGGAGGCTTTGCTCGATGGTATTCGAATTGAACAGGGTGGGTTTAAGAATGGGTGTATTTGGAAGGGACGACGGGGTTGGTTTGGGATTGTCCTTCGGGACTTCGGGATTTCCTTCATATCGTTCAAGCAATCCGTTTTAATCGCGGTAAATTGTAAATCGTAAACAGTTATTAATTCTTCCGTCTTTAGGAATCAAGAACTATCTTCTCACTGCATCCCATTTCACTTCATTTTATCTTATTTTATTTTATTTTATTTTATGTTATCTTATTACATTATACTTTATCTGATTGTATCTTACATTATTTCAAATTGACTCAATTGTTATTCTTTTCTGAAATTCTGTTCTACTCTATTATTATTTTACTTTATTGTTATTTTATCCTATTTCATTTGTTATTCTTCTCTGTAATTCTGTTTTTACTTTATATTGTATATGATACTATTATTCTCTATGTGACACAATCCCCTGTATACTAAAGGGTTCTCTAGCCCGTTGATTAATGAAATATATTATTATTATTATTATTATTGTGAATTTTTAATTGCAGCTCGAAGGGCGAGGTGGGAGATTCTGGATTGGAGGGGAAAGTTGTGGATGTGCCTTGGGCTGAATATATTTTCAGCGAGAAAATAGGCATGTATTTGTTATTGAGATTGCGGTGCACAAGATAGGTGTTGCTTTGTGTAATTAATAGTTAAGTGACTTAAATCGGTTTGCAGAGGTCGACTGGCATGTATGCGAGAAATCGATATATTATCTTTAATTCGGTTTAATTCGATTTATATAAATTGAGAGTAGGCTGTTAAATTATTCAAAGCCAAAGAGTGCCTCACATCAGGGTTATTATAAATTGAACTTGAAAATATAATCGAAATATCTCTAATTAGACATCAGACATATAATCAATTAAATCACAGCATAATTTTACCCCGTCCATATTACCTATATTACTTTCTTTCACTTATATGTGGGGGGTGCAGAAGACAATCGGTGTAAGTCCATTAGCATTGAAACCGAGACAAATAATGTTTTTACAAATTACTTGGAAACAAAATGACAATGTTAGTACCGTCATCTATTATCAAGCGATAATAAAGTTTCAACAGTGAAGGGGTTTTTGAACTACGAAACTCGTGTTCAGGAAAAGTTGGACTTGCATGTATACATTCTTCTACTCTCAACTTTACACCACTTCTATGCAGTCACACGATTTATATTAAATTGAATTTCCACATTATTTTAAAGAATTAACTAAAATCAGGCTTTACCGAAACCGCGTTCGAATCACCCATTCAACGGAGCTGAAAATTCCAACCACCCTCCTCGTGTCCACCCTTCCGATGAATTTAGCCGGTCCTTCCGTACGAGATTTCCCGAGTATCGTTCAAACTGACCATTATTGCAGAACAACGAAGGCACGCTTGAGGTCGTGCGAAGCTGTGAGACGTGTTCACGTCCGAATACGCGCGCACGCCCGCGCAGCGGGCTGCACTTGTGCGTGAAAACGCGTGTACGTGAGGATACGTGGTCGCGCGCGTGTGTTTGAGCTGTGGTCGAGGCTCGGACTGGTTTACAAGTATAATGAGTCTTGCGCGCCGCATAACATTACATCGCTGCTTGCTCGGGATTTAGATTAACTGTTTACATGAACAGCGGCGAACGGAGAAGCCGGCCGATTGCCATTGCACCGGATAGAGCATATACGGGCCGATATAGAGCATGTACTCTACGTTTCGCTCGCTCTCGAATTCTCGCCAAACTAATCATCTCCGTGTACCGGCTTACCCTTCCACGGCGAAATTCGCCCTTAAAGAGAACCTGGAACGGGGGGAGGGTGTAAAGAGGGTGGGAGTGACGGTGGTTTCATGCTTTTTTGTCGTTTATTAATTTGATTGAAATGTTGAATGATCGGCTTACACCTTTGATTTGAGAGATGGGTATTTATTATTACATCGGTTTAAAGACCTGATAGGTGTGCGTGTAGGGCTGTCTGTGTGATCAGCATGGCGGAGCAGAGACGATTTTGGGTTTTATTCGGATATAGTTATTCCAGGGACGTGCGTGTAGAATATTTTGGTAAGTTAATAACGCGTGAACCAAGATCTAGGGTCGTAGATAAATGTGTATTATATGATCCACCGAATACGCTGGTGCAGTTATTTTGACGTTAAACACCCTGTATTAAAGTACAGAAAACAATTATTAAATTAGCGGAAGGAAAGATCAAGTGGTATTTGTATTATATTTGGCAAGGATGTATTGGGCACACCAACAATTGATCCGCCACTGCGTGATCACTTTAGCCAGTAAAAGAAACAACCCTTATTTCTCTTAGAATTCTGAAAATCTCAAATCACTGAAAACCCCAATATTCTTCTAATGATAAAATCACCCCTTCCCCTAGTATCGATATTTCCGTAAATACTCGACCACCATTAATCGTTTCCTCAACGCAAACAACACTAAATCCACCGTCATGAAAAGATCAACGACTCGTTGCAAAATGAAAGACGCATCGAAGCATCACGGTAACAGAGTTCCACTTTGAAATGGTACAAAGCGCAGCATTGCAAAGAGAGCGACGAAGAGAAAGTGGGATAGAAATGGAAGGAGAGAGAGAGAAAGAGAGGGATGGGTGAGAGGCGATCAATCCACCTTGGTCCCCAGCGTTATCGGCGTCAGCTTTTAAAGGCTCAACCGGGATACTTTTTATCCGCAGAAATATCGCTGATTTCCCGTCTCGCTGTTTTCATCCAGTCGACGAGAATCATCGTTGGCGGCCTCTGCGAATTTGTTTTTCCCCCGCGTCGATCGCTTACCTGCGCCGGTATCCGCAATTATGCCAATCCACTTTGCGTCCTTAATTCGCGCCGCTGCCCCTTTGAGCAACGGACACCCGTTGGATCAGCCGCATTGAAACGCTTCACGTTCGCGCGTACACGTTGCACACCGGTTACACACGTTAGAGGGGAGTTCATATTCCACGGAGTACATATGTCTCGGGCGTCGTAGTCGGGAGCAAAATGGCCAGGGGTCGAATTGAAGCTGGGCTCGAATGGAACATATCGCTGTCGTTTCTTCGACGTTTGAATTTGAAAGCGATAGCCCGTCGAGGATTACACATGATAGTCGGCCGTTCTATCGGCCGTTCGAGGGCAAAGGCGTTCCCTGCAGCCTGGCTGAATCGATTTCTCCCGTCAAATCTTCGCTGCACAGTTGAATCCGTTACGCCGTTCAAAGGATCCTGTTTCGCCGGCACGTTCGAAGGGTTGCACTTTTCAATTAATGCCTAAGCTGATTGCAGAATTTCCTCGGTAGATAAGATTTGTTCAATGTTTTCCATTCACGAGGGATGACAAAGTGAGGCGACATATTTTTCGGTGCTATTGTTACAAGCATTTGGAATAGAATAGCGATGACCAGACTAACAGTAAGCTAAAGTACTTGAAAAATGGCCACAATTTTCTACTAAACGTGTATCAGTAACGTATGAAGTGTTTTGGGGAAAATCAAGCATCGCGAAATTGCTAATAATTATGTACAACTTAGACAATAATTCATTATATCCTTTAACACTAGAACGATCGATAGGTTTTGTTGCTATTTAGACAGTATACGTTAAACAGACTATGAACACGAAAGTGGTAGAACGGACTTTAAATAGAAATATAAAACTGCCATTCTGTCTAGTTGAAAGTCATGATAAATTGCTGCAACAATACCTATATGTTAATAATTTTAAAGCAAGAAATCTGAAACCAGTCATTTCGACTGGCTTGATAGTTCTAGTGTTAAATGACTGCCAATTTAAGTAACGCATCGTCTTCGTTCCGCTATATGTATACGGCAGCCGGGAATTGGAATTCCATACATTTCCAGAACAGTTTCGAAACGTAAGTCGCCTTGGTACCCGACTTTATTGTCAATCGTCGTCATCATCATTGGTGCATTCATTGCCACATCGATCCCCTAATTCTTATTAGCAGTCAGCCCAGGTCGGAGCTTGCTGGGCAATTCGAGAACGAGATTGTTCCATAGCTTTAATAAAACACCGTGACGAATGTCAATGCGCAATAAGCGGCCAGGCACCTTGCGCCCATTCGAAGGGTGGTGCACCCTTGGCACACACGTGGCCATCGCCCCACGCGTGTCATTTCTGGTGGCGGGGACGATAAAGGGTGGCATGTGCGATCCTCTGCAAGACCTTTGCACGTGGACATTCTCAGCTTACCGAGACAAATCCGCGATCCTGCATGCATAAAGTATTAAGCCGTTGGAAATTTATGAAAATGCATGTCATCTTCTGGCCGTGCCCTTTCGAACGGGCGACACGCAGAGAATTCTTTCCATCCGACGGTTTTTTATTAATCCGTTTGCATAGTCCTGCTGATCTTGTCAGAGGGATTTTGGAACGGTTCGTGATGATCAATTGACACGTCAGACATCGTGTTCTGTGAGAAGTGGTTGGAGTATTAAATAAGAATGATTTGAAAAAGTGCTTGTAAAATTTTACAAAAATGATTACATATTAAATATTGAATTCTCAGTTATGGATTGTACCGTATTCAGTAAATCACTCGTTCACATTATTCATTCTACACAATTATTTTAGGAAAGTTTTCTCTGGATGACGATCGAATCTATTTAGTACGTTTGATAGCAAAGTGCAACTGCATACAGAGCAAGCTTTTCTATCAAAGCATAATGCAATAACGTACAGGCAACCAAACAAAAGCAGGACAACATATGTTGACTTGACTTGCTTCGGTGCATTAAGAAACCTTTCATCCCTTACGAAGTGTAAGGAAAACATTAAGCATCATCGATTTATAATTCAATTCGCTATAATTAATTCGATTCTGAGCACAATTTAACTCTTTGATTTTTAACATTTTCGTCTACCTGTGCATACAAATATTAAAGAATACACAGATTGATCAAACATAAATGAAATATTTCGCACCTCCCTTTATAGATATTTAATAAATCTGACTAAACGCTTGCTGACCGTGACCCCGTGGCTATACTAAATCATTTCCCGTCTAACACGACGAACCCAAGAAATACCAAATTATTTCACCTCTCTATTACAACTAAAATAGACTTCGAAGTCCCCCAAAAAATCCCGGCAAAATACAATGAAAAATCGGACGAAGCGAGACACTTGTAAATCACAGAAAGGAATAGTCGCAAAAAAATCATTACACGATAGGTTTATTTGGAATAGCCTCCGTTTCGCTGTGACGAACGCGTCCCTGGCATGTTTGATCGGCGCGGATCCGCTCGCCTAGCCACCCCAATATTGAAACAGCAGTCGGATCTTGGTGGTGTCCCAGGGGGAGGCGCGTAGACGCGTTTATATTCGCACTTTCGTGCCCCCACACATCCCGTTCGAGAAAAGGGTACCGATATCAATTCGGGGCCGCTTATCAAAATAACGGTTACATCTTCATAAATATTTGGCCGTCCGTTTCGGCCGGGACCCGTGACAACCGTGAAATCGGTATGGAGATGAGGGTGCTGGCTGCATGGGAGGTACTAGGGGCGCTGGGATTTTGCGTGGAACGCTTTTAGAACGAACCGATGAATGATTAACGCAAAATCTTCGGGGGAGAGGCGAAAGGTAAAAGGGTGGGATTGTGAGAGGCTAGATGCGGTGTTTTCTGATGATGGATCTAAGGGTGCTTTGTTATTTGCTGTTTATTATCCTAAATCGACGATATTCAACCCCTTTTATCTGACGAAAAAAGGTTTTGTATTTTTTAAGCGCCTCATTTATTTATGCCACTCTCTGTTAGAAAGAAATGCTACTGAAAATTATTCATAATTTATTTCTGATCGTTTTTACCGCACTATGTTAATTTGTATTAAACAATTTGGGGCGCGTCGGTTGAAAGTCGTTGCTCTAAAAGTTTCTGCGTTACACTACTAAATGGTAACACTATGCTTTTATGGGATGGCGTTAACCCCAGCTTTGTCGATTAATTAGGTCCTGCAATCTAAGTACAGTAGAACCTCGATAACTCGAAAACCTCTATAAGGCGAAAATATTCTTCATCCCCTTCCTCTCCGCTGCAAAAGCCTGTATAAGTCGAAATAAAACTTACTTTAAGTCGAATTATTTGCCACATGTCAAATGCATTATTTTACCTCTGCAACTCGAAATTTAAAATAGCCAATCCTCTACAACTCGAATAAAGTCAGAAATCGTTCAATTGTTTCCTTCCCTTCAACCGTTAGGATTGTCTCGAAACATAAAATGACCACGTGCATATCCATGGAAGCTAATCATTTTTCGTCAATTTTCATTGATAAACAATGTGTTAATACATTAAGTCAGAGCAAAATTACAGACAGTTTGAATAACAAGAAGTACATATACAATAAATATGTAATTCACGCTAAACAATTTAATTTGTCTTCCTTTCCGCCCTCGCAAGGCGAAAAGTTAACCGTCATACACCTCTCTAAGTCGAATTTTCGTGTGCTAAACCTCCCTTACTCGAACACCCGATAACACGAAACCCCTATAACTCGAAGTTTCTTTTCTCATCCCTTGAGACTCGAGTTATCGAGGTTCGACTGCTCTTAAAAATACAATTATACACGTAAATAAAAAGGAACAATCACCGCTCAAACTCATTTCGTCAACTATCGTGTAGCTTCACAAAAATAGTAAAACTCCGCTATTTCTCTCAGGAGCATACTATTTATAAGAAAAACGCTGGGGACTAATAACGTGAACACCCTCTACATATATATCTAGGGAGTTGTATCGAGGCTGCAATAGTTTTCCCGAAAATTTCCGCCCGAGAATTATTGCCGCACCGCAATAAGATCAACGCCGAAGACGAAGAGGTGAACAGCCGCGCAACTTCCCTCGTCCCAGAGGGCAAGTTCCTTCCGTTCGTCGAATTCACGCCGCCTCCGCACGAAGCGTGTAGGTGCCGGCTGCAGCACGCGGGTGTGTAAACATTTGAAATTAGTATTCAGATGCGCAGCTGTTGACTGCTCGGCGGTTCGGTTTCGAGGGCTTCTCCGAGGCTTCGTTTAATTGTGAGGAGCCAGATGCCCTCTTCCTCCTCTGTCCACTCGACAACCCCCGTCCGCGGTCCAATTCACCCTCTGTGACCTGACTTCACGTATGGTTTCTTCTGCAATGGATCCACGCGTGTTTCGCGTGTCGTTAGATATCGTTTCGACCCCCTGCTTGGCGTCGCGTTACTCCGCGACCCTCTTTATTGTCAATTGCCCCGACGCGACGCGACGCGACGGTTTCACGGTGTGTGCTGAAATTGAGAAAATCCAACCGATTCGGGGGAATCGTTAATTAGGTTTTGTTCGGGGAATAACGTTCTGTCTAGGTGAATGCGCGGCTGTTAAGATGGACTGAGAATTTATTTTGGTACAGACTTGTGCAGCTTACAAGTAAATGTTCCACTTTTAGTGCACTGTGTGGTGGAATTTAATGGCGTTGCCTGACTGGGATGATTATATATTATTATTCTGAGTTTAGTGCCAGAGTGTGGGTAATAGTAGACTGTACTTTATATGCGTATTATGCGAAATGTGTATACGTGTGCATGCGAGGAATATAATAAATACGTTCTGGTTATGTTAAGGTTCGACTTTGAAACGATTTGACATTATTACCCGATATCGTTGCGCTAAATTAAAATCGATCTTGGGTTAAGAGTCACTGTTAACAGAACTGTGTTTGGCGCAAATATTTCTAATTAATTCACAAAGTTAGGGACATTGGCGGATAATTTTGAACGATTATAGAATTCTGCTTGCCTAATACGATACCTGGCTGGAAGTTGAGGCGAATCTGAACTTTGACTATATACGTTTCTAAAACATTTCCAAGAAACAAAACGATTTAATTCCGTGCTGTACATATGCTCTTTCCAAAAGAATGATCTCATCCTTTGTCTCAGCAAGATTTACGAATCCATCGGAATAGCTTCGAACTGGAAAACAGTTCCCTTCGTAATTTACGTCCTCGATAAAATACGTAACAGCGTGCTTCCGCTCTATGCGATTTTCTGCAAAGATTTACTCGACACCTTGTATAATGACCACGAGAGAAAGTCGAAGATGAAGAGCATGGGTCGAGATAGATAATTGGCGCGGTTAATAAAATGGCTGGCCCAGTCCTTCGGGATCGTGTGACAGCGTGATATTAACGTTTACCTTTGATACACGCGTTATACGAATTGGGAAACCTCGTGACACCTGATCATTATTACATTTAAATGCAGCAAAAAATACGACGGGACCGATCGGTCTCGAACGGTTCTGACGAATCATAACTAGTGGTTAAATCGAATTCAGCCCCTCAACGTCTGTGTCTGGCGGTAGCCGGATATCTTTTATAGTGGCAACGATATTTCTTGATTAAAGAGCAGAACATTGTAATTGGTAGATGCACCATCGTATCGGCGGACGACAGAAAATTTGAATGGTAAAATTGCCCGGGAATTCGAGTAAATAATAATAAAAGTTTTGATACAAATAAGAGTGGAACTTGGAAATGAATTGAAAGGGTGAAATTATAAAGCTGAGATTGATAGTTTTAAGTCTATCAAAAGTACCCCGAAATAAATAGATATGGAGTGGAGGATAATTATGTTACCGCAAGGAATCATGGACGTGCGTAATTAACATTTTAGTTCATTTGCATTGTTGCGGAAACATAACTTATTCAGGATTAATTCATTTAATTCGTTCAAATGTATTCAGTAACGTTATTAAACGAAGTTCAAGCCGCGGCACGTTTTTTTATTTAGACCCGGGGAAGGAAAACGAGCCACGACGTTCTCCAGACACCCGTAAAATGACGGGAGCAGCCATTAATTCGCCGTGAACACGGTGTTATGACGTTTCGTAAACAGTGGAGGGCTCTGATGAATCGTGACCAAACGAGCAGCGAATAAACCCTCGTTATTAGCCCAAGAAACTCGAATTGGCGGGCAACGAACACCGCCAGGACAACTCTCACGACCGATTCACTCCGTAATCGAAACTAAATTTACTCCGAACTACGAAATGGCGCGTGGAGAACTCGAACGCGCCACTGAGTTTAAGGAACCGACGTGAAACGAAGTCATTGAGTGTTCAGTGTTGACTCGCGGCAACGAAATCGATTTCTCTTTTCATTTCCCTTTTTTTGGGGGGTGAAGGGCGAAATTAGTTAACGGGCCTACAAGATTAAAGGGACTGCTTCCAACGATGCGACACCATTATCATTGTCTTTCAAATTAGACTACAAATCTTTGCTTTTGTATTTCGCAAAGAAAGCTGAGGATGAATTTGTGTAGATTGAAATTGAGCCACGAGGACAGCTATATTATTAATAAATGACAGGCCACGAGTTAATGTAATACGTATTACAATCTGTCAGAATTATACATTCACAAACAATGCTCCACTAACATAAAGAGAAAAAAATATACTGGAAACATAAGAAAAAACCCTATCACATAAAAGAGGATAGTTTTCTTGCCTCGATTTAAGTAACTAAAACGTTTACTAATCGTGCATTAAAAATGAGCATGACAGAAACTCAAAGATATGAATTAAAGCGAGCAAATAAGAGAAAAGAATCAAGTTCCAAGAAGTATTGAAAATGCAAGAGTAAAAACGTGGAAGAAGGGGTTGAATCGGAAGCGGCGTAAATTCAAACAAACAGCAGCCCATCGCGTTTCGTCCGTTCGTTGGAACACGCCTCCGACCGCTTATGATTTCCCCCAGATACGCGTCCCACTTAATGAAACAGGTAACTCCGAGCCACTTCTAAAGCGAATTTCACTGCCCCCCCATCCCGCGGACCATCCTTCTACGTCCATCGTGGCGCGATACGATCGCCGGAAGATCATAGATCAAACACGTGAACGCACGGGGGTTGTGACGCTGCTTATTATACATTCGTGCCACGATAAGAAGGACCACGATGGTTACGCCGCCGCGGAAGGGGTAGATACGCCGCTGTTATAAATGCCGGTATTATGCGGAGCATCTTGGAGAATCTCGCACGAGAGTCACTGATACCTGGACACCGCCCGCTGATTCTCCGACCAACGCTATACACCTGTGCAAAAATGGCACAGACTGTATTCGGATGTATATACATACAGGGTGTCCATCGTAACGGTACACGTACATGATTTTTCGTTCACTTTGAGGGGTTCTAACGGGGGAATGAGATATACTGAATTAAATGAGTTTTGCGGTATTTGGTATAAATATTAATTTTTAATCACTTGCGTATGATATTTGATTTTTAATAAGTATTGATACAAGGAGGATGAAGAAAACTGAGGTACTAATGTTATCTTTAGGAACTTAGTGAAGTAACTTTTAATACAGCAGAACGTCGATTACCTACAAATCTCTATTTAATCAGTTTAACAATTTAAACAATTTTATTTTCATAATACGTCTGATGATATGTAGCTAAATACATATACCAAACTCACGGTGGGCAGAAATTTTCAATTTTATCCCCGACACCAGTTCCTAATTGATATACCATCCGTGGTACGGGTTGAAGCAGGCAATCGTCAATTAAGAAAGAATCGCGTACGCGATTAGTCGAAACTGGCGAAAATTCCGGCGGCTTTCGAGCATCGTCATCGACCTCGGGTTGCTCAACGTTCTAGCATCGGGGCTAATTTCGCGTTGGCAGAGGGGCAGAGAGCGTCGACTCGGTTCCAGAGCGGAAGAGAAGCCACGGGTGGCAAATACCGATACCATCGAAACCGATCCTCTCATCTAGCTCTCTCGAGTTAGGTAGTTCTCACTGTAGCTAATGCATGCGGATCCCCGGTCGACGGAACAACTCTATGGCGTTAAACCGGCCCGTTATTGTTCCAGGTGCCATTACCGCAACCTGCGTTGCTTGTTGCAAAATGTGAAAGCCACGTGGAAGCGTCGGCCGGCTACGTTTCGACGCCCCTCGACGGATATCTTCGATGTTTCCCTTTTTTCCCCTTTTTTTTTTCGCGGTTGTTTACCGTGTATATGGACACCTGGGCTGTTTGGGCAGATACTTGAAGGAAAAGGATGACACAAAGTAACAGTCTTCTGTTTGGAATATTATATTATATTATATTATATTATATTATATTATGTTATGTTATATTATATTATGTAGAGGGATAAATTAGAAGGGAAAAGGTTTATTGTGAAAAATGTAATTTGAGAGTTTATAATGGAATTCGATGTCCGTCTTTCACATTCAAGCGTCGGTTGCCAACTAACTAATTTGTTATAAACATATTTACCGCTTGTTAATGTTTTATTGTGTTTCCGAGGAAACACTTAGCTAGTTTCACTCTCTACACCGCTGGTTTCACTCTCTACAATTATAGTATATTATATTATGTTATGTTATGTTATGTTATATTATACTATATTACATTATGAGTAAACAATATTTCTGTAATACAGAAATAAAATATAGAGCAATACAACGTTACAATTTTTAATTTAATATTCCTAATTTTTTAAAGAGCTATACCAGTTTCAAGTCTACGAGCTTACAAAATATGAAAGCGACACTGACGACAAAATTGTTCAATTAAAGTAGAAAAAAATACCAAGAGCTTAATAAATATTTGGCAATTAAATAATTCGCAAAATCTGCGTTAAAAAGCGTAAACAAAATTGAAAGTACGAACGAAAGATAAAAAGCACGTCCGCTTGCATATCGAGGCATCGGATAGCGCTGCTCCTATAAACGTTTTACATCGGAGGTTTCGTTTTCGTCATAAAAGTACGGTTTGTAGTGCGAAGAGGCAAGCTGGAAATATGAACCCAATAAAATTGGCCGCGCATCATCCGTTCGTGGGGCGGTATAAAATCGATTCGGTCTTGTATTACGAAGAATTCCACAAAAGTCGATTTATACCGGGACTCTGCGCCCACGTCTCGGAAAACTGGCTGGTTTTAGGTATTACATACACCGTACACGGGAAACGATTTACACACAGCAAAAGCGTTCCCATTTTTCCATGCGAATGTACCATACGTACGGTGTGTACGCAGGAGCGGCAGCAAGCACGTGTGCAATGAACGGAACGGCCGATTTTTGGCGTAAAGAGTTGTTGCACTAAACAATCGAATCGCCGAGATCAGAAACAGTGTGTGTCAATTGTTTTCCCTTTAAATTGTGCCGATTAGAAATTGCGCTGAATCGCGTTGGTGATAATGGAACGAGCCAAATAAAAATATATTTCACCGCAAGCATTGTGCTGATTAATTCAGAAAAAATATGCGTTCCTTGTTTGCGAAAAGTTATTTAGAGTCCAAGTTTTCCTAATAAAAGCTTATGACCGTGCGATTACCAAACAGAGTAGCTCATTTTCTTGTCGATCTAAGCTGTCAGAGTAGAATTGCATGGAAAAAGTTCATGATAAATAACGGAATGAAAGTGATCTTCGTTATTCGATGTTCCTCGAAGTAGATTACTTGTCGATCCTCGTACACACGTTTTCGCCATCTTCGTGCAAGCCTAGCTGGTCACGCGACGCTCTAAAGACAGAACAATGGCACTGGCGTGCCTTGATCACTCCATAAAGCAGCAAGGTTGGCATAATAATAATAAAAACAGCGTGGATCGATTCCAACGGGCGACTGCGCGATACTCTTCTCGTTCTCGTAAAACCAGCATTCTGATGGGCGATGGGAAGGCTGTGACAGGAAAGGGGTCCGTCGCAGCCATCATAATACAGGTAAACCCGGCACATGAATCTCGCGTTTATGGTGCGTCAACTACAGTGTTTCTGTACTCCGTTCACCAGCTAGTCTCTCGGTCCTGTCCGATTTTGCGTTGAAATTTTCAGGAACAAGCATTCTGCAGACTCTTCACTTTCAATTGAACAATTAATTCAATCTCTATATCGCGACGAAATCGTAAGAACTCGATTGACGCGACGAGAGAATTGCACAATCACGAAAATACTTTAATTATTAAGTGGGTTGAGGTGCTTTTTTGAAAGTCAGTGCAATGAAATTCGTCTGATCGGGTCGTGTATAATTCTTAATTGAAATTTCTTAACGACTGCTTCATTCTGTGCAATTATTTTTATCGTCCTACCGTTTTACAGGTTTTGCCGTTTACTTTCCCCTTCAATATTAATTAGCATTTAATTAATCAGTCATTTACGTTTCAGTAATCGAGCAGCAAAAGCGCCTGCGAAAAGGAAGGTTGTAAGAGAAGGGTTTTTTTTTTTTATAGATCCTGGGAACAGGAAACGATCGTAAGAAACACCGTGGCCGTGGTCGTTTCATGGAAATTACTCATTTTGTACCGACTGCTTGATGGTGTTTTTAAAACGGTGCCGCTTACGGGCCATCGCGCCTTCAATCATTGTGTCTATTGACACTGTGATTTTTCATTCGCCATTTTACAGAATTCAGTGTTATCGTGCAAACATAAATATCTGCATAATATAAACCCTTCTAGCGGTCACTACTAACAGTTTACTATACAAGCAACTTTGGAAAATTATAATAACTATTTTAACACTGATCACTATACTTCAAGAACAATTGCTTACTTTCACGCAACGATCTATTCGAAAGATCAAACCATCTGGAAATCGTTGAAGTAAATGAACAGTTCGAACGGAGTTCCAAGTAAATCCGTTTACCTGTCATCACCGCATTGAGCACGCCGAAGGTAAGAAATCGCAGGGAAATTGGAAAGCGTAGCAGCAATCGTCGTATGATTTGAGGTGCCATTATCATAATACTCTTTCGCGTATTAGCATAAGGCTCTCAAATAATATATCACCGGGGTGACAGCATCGGGTTCAGATAAGTAACTTCCTGCATGAGTACACGAGCCCCGAGCGCCGCATTAATGGCGTCGAGGGCCGAACGAACGCGCTGGAAACCGGCACAAGGCGTGTTCCCTTCGGAAATTCTCGGGCGCGGGTGTTGCAGGTGAGCACGGTTAGCTAACAAGTGATCACTTTGTCACGCTCGCTAGATCTAACGCACGCTTCATACTTACGTATGGCCTGTCGGGGAAATATCCTGGTGCGCAATATTTTTGGGCAGGTCGACAGCCAGGTTTTATGCGATTGCATCGAGTGACTAAAGACAATCTCACCGTGAATATCGTGGGTTTCATTTCTGTAAAATAATTCGAACCGCGCTCGTCGTGGAATAATTCAGGAACAGAGAATTGTTGGAAATTGTGGGACATAATTCTAGAAATCATAACGATGTAAATAAGACTGTGGATATGACATTGTAATGCTTTGGGGATCAATAGATGGAGGTATTTCTAAAAAATTAGTATTTATCATTGTCAAAGGTTAGGCGAGAAGAATGGTGGAAAGAATAATTAACATAAAGGATTACGTTCGAATACTTTTACTATGATTTATACGTACACATTGTTACAATAAGTGTTCTGCATTTTGTATAGAAAGCCTGAAGTTTTTGTTCAAATTTACATACGGTTGCTTAAATGTATCTGCTAATACACGTGTCATTTATTTCCATAATTCAGAATCTATACATTTTCATACAACTTATATATGCAGTGAATATTTGACTACAGTGCCGTTTGAATACTTTAATTACTGACTGCGTAGGTATAAATATGGAGAAATTGAGATACAGTTATTCCTCGCGTTACGATAGTATTTGCATGTCGTTACGTTTCTTAATTCGATGTGTCATGCTTTAAAGCAAACACGTAATGAATAAAAAATGTTTTCTTGCGATGCGTCATATGTTCTGTTTGTAAATGAAGAAAATGTTTAATTAACAAATTTATCGCGCTGTTTATAGATGAGCAACTAGAAAATTAAAATGTTGAAGAATTATGCAATTAATAAATAATGTAAGTTATCAGTTTGACGAAAATCTTATTAAATTAGGGAATCATAGCAAATTTCAAAGCACAATGGTTGTGATATTACGAGATTACGCAAATGGGATTTCCGTGTTATCTTCTCTGATTCTGGTCTCAAATTTAACTCAAGTGGTGTAGAAGCGAATTAATCGTAGTACTCTGCCAATTATATATATCCATCCACTAATTCTGACACCTAATTGCAAGTGTCGTCCTGCGATATTGAACATACATACATCAATTTGAATTGTCGTAAATTATATTACACATACATATTTATGTACGTGCACTAGTAACAAAGATAGCACAAGGGTGTTTTAAGAACCCTTCGTATCATCGAATATTTATAGAATACTGTTTAAATAATATTAATAAAACTAAGCACATTAAACTTTCTCGTGAAACGCGGGAAGAGCATTAATATGAAATCCTCGTTTTAATCACACGACACCCTGCATAAATCATTCCACGCACACAAATAAATTTCTCTATAAACACCATCTGTCGCAACAGTGGCAACTATATTTCAAAAGCGCCTCGAATTTCCATTTTCTCGACTAAGCATGACGATGCCTTATCATATAAATTAAGGTGTCTTTTATTCGCCGTCAACACTGGGCTGACGATAAATATTGTTAAAATTGACAAATTGTTCACCTCACACGGCCAAACGTTCCATTCAGTTCAGTTTTGCATTTGATGGTATCCTATAAACGAACAAAACCAGTTTTAGAAGTGTTCCTTCGAAAGCTTTTCAATTTTTCATTTATCAGACGTCACCATATTACTTTTACAGATTTTTCCGTAAAAGTGTTATAGTTTTCTTCCCGAAATTCCTTTTCCATTCAGACAATTGTGGCAACGATCTGAGTATGTAAACGTTGACACTAAGTCAGGCGAATATCGAGGGTGTTCCATACTCTTCCCACTTAATTCTTCAATTGTGCTCTGTCGTGAATGTTGCATACAGTCCACAATTTTTTCAAACAAATTTTCATTTAGGAAAACTACTTTGCATTTAACGCAATCCAATTATTATTACCGCACTGGCCTCCCTAATTTCCCAATTCTTTAGTCTCGTAATTAAGTAAATTCAGCTATTCGAATCGATTCTACCCTTCGAAACACCTACACTCTCGTCCCACCGTCCATTCTGTTCCAACGATTCCGCAACGATAAGCGATTTTTCAGCAAACAAAGAAACCGTAGAAAAGAAAAGGCAATTTTCCACAATAGGCCGTGTGCGTGTCGCGGTTGGTCGCGTTTCGTGGAAAGTTCCCAGTTGCAGAAACGTGGAGACACGATCCGCAGAACTTTCGGTTATATCCGAGGGAATTTATTGCCTCATTTGTCCCGCCGGCGATTCGTCGCACGTTTTACTCGACGGTTAAGGCTGAGAGGTGTCTGTCGGATCGCGGCCCTCCGCTCGAGCGGGAGAAACGCCGAGCCCTCTTAATAAGCGAACTTCCTGGAACGCGATGAAAAATATGTTTTTGCAGGCACGCACGATACGTGTCGCGATTTTATTATACCTGCCACTTCCGACGCTGCCACGTATGACGGAAACCGTCGAAAGGAGCTGGCGTGCATCTCGGAACAATTGCGCGAACCTCTGATAATGGACGGTCCCTGCTTGTTCCCGCCGTTTTCGACCGTGACTTTCTGCGTCGCGTTACAAATTAACCGGGCACTTCTGAGCCGGATAACGAAAGGAAATTGGAAGTTTACACGCGTCACTCTTATGGGGTAACAAGTATTCGGGCGCGTTATAATGGTACACACATATTGTTCGTATTATAGTAATACAGTGTTCTTATTGCCTGCGTTGTAGACTATAAGATACACCTTTGCCTCTGGTTATACCCCCTATCAAAAGCGACGTCCCCCGAATTTCCTCTATTAGAAAGCCGTGGAACAATACTTTTCTAAAACAAATATTAACAGGTTGCTTTAGAAAAATTTGCATTCGTCGTAAAAATACATTATCCAACTTGCATTGGCAAAGTTCACAGGACAACGATTCACTTCTATTTATCCTTACTTAACTGACGACACTGGACAGCTTGAATAACGAAGACATGCAGTAAAATCGTGTCAATAAATACTTCCAGCAGCGTGCATTACACGGTGCGCGCGAAAAATATTACATCCTCCTATCGCAACCATCAAAATTCGAAGCAGGATTCGCTTTCATTCACCTTCCACCGTTACGCGCTTTTACACCATCGCAGTTGCCTGAACGGACGTGTGTTCACGCTCCTAGAGGAACCTGTACACGTCGTGAACACCCTTAGGAGGCCTCGGGCTCGACTTGAACGCGGGTCGCGGCCACGTTGGTTGGCCTATTCCTCCGGTAATTGCGCTTAATGCTCGTGCCCGTTGCGCTCACGTGCTCCGCGATATTATATGCGGCATCGAGGTCAGAGCGGGCATTTCGTTAAAAAGAGGGCAAATCGGCCGCTTCCGGCCGCCGTTTGCGTATACAGGCGACAGGTCAGCGGATGAGGCGGGGCAGCCATTTATGAACCTGCTGCACCTTAACAAATCCACTGGACGTGCACGCACCTGACAGCTCGATTTTTTATATCGACGTATATAGTCGACCGATACGCCACGGTTTTTTACGATTACGCGCGGCCAGTTGCGGACGCGCTTGGGTGTGGGTTGGAAATTTACCGGCGGGACGCTAGGAATTCCGCCCTTCTTTTTTTGTTGCCGTTCTTTTTTCTCTGTTTCCTTTTTTTTCCATCGTAACCCCCCTCGTCCATCCCCCTCCCGTCGCCGCTCTCGAGCGTGCGTATTTGCTTTTGAGGGGTTGTTTCGGTGATAGAAGACCATGGTGCGAATATCGTTTGGCTTTTATTGCGACGCACTTTCGAACGACGAACCGCGGATCGATCCGACGAGGAACGGACGTTCTTTGGATTTTTGGCCGCGCTATCGATATTGGTTTCGGACGTTGACATCGCACGAGCGTGTACGGGAGCGGATTGTAAATTGTAAATGGTCTTATTGGAAAGGTAGGAATGCCGGTGGATGTATTGCTGCAGTTATTTTGGGCTGCCTTTGCTTCGCGGTTATCGTCGCGAGTGAAGATATTGCGTAGCTTGTTATTCGTGCGTATTATACACTTCTTTGTATCGGAGTGTTCGAGTGTTGAGGGACTTCCAATTCAGTTAGCCGATAGAATAGCCGATCTATGGTTTCAATAGTAACTTCGTATGTTACTGAAGATAGTGCGGGACTTTGACATGGCAAACTATCAAGTGATAACTATAAATCGTTATACGATGAAATTAACGATCGCAAGATGTATTGCTAGATGAAATGTACATGTTCTTTACAATTGTCAGAAGTGCAGTATATCATTCTTAACTTTTTTCAGATTGACTTGCTTCAGATTTTTTGCTTTAGAATCATTCATATATAGGTATCGTTGTAGCAATTTATGAGGACTTTTAATGAGACAGAATGACAATTGTATATCTCTATTAAATGTTTATTCAACAACTTTCATGTTCTTAATTTGTCTAAGGTTGCCATCTAAATGGTACAAAAATCTATCGGTAGTTCTAGTGTGAAAGAGATGTTAGTGTATGAAAGTAGTGCTCATTAAAGTCCAATTGAAGTACAAGTTAGCTTGTCTCCACAAGGAAAAATGCTTGAAGCCGATAGTTCTAGTAAAATTTCGAACTTTGTGCCAAAAAGTTTCTCAAGTTTCTCACGAATCCCTTTACACGACAATACCTGTACCGACGTTTCTGTTATATAAATTAATACGAGTCTGCTCTCATCGCAAATCAAAAAAACCAAAGCATCAGATTCCTCGCAAACATTCCTCCAGGTAACCCAGCAAAGTATATCCACTTTTCTCTCCATCCCGAGCAAAACAAACCCTACATCGCAGGAAATATTCGACAAATTAAACAAGCGACAACTATTCAATTCCCCCCCTTTCTATCACACCTCGTCGTGCGTTACTCCCGCATTAAAACCGCACCCTGTTCCACCTCCCCGCCCCACGATTTTGTCCACGCCGATCGTAATCTCTGCCGAGAACTCTGCGAAAGTGAAACCTGCCAACCTATATACGCACACCCACCCGCCGCACTCGTCCACGGAACCGTGCCCCATAGAGAAGCGAACAAAGAAGACGAAGAAAATAATAAAAGACCGCCTCTCAGGTATCAGCGGGTAGGCTCCTTCGCGCGGTCAGCGAATTAAAATTCCACTTCCGGCTCGCTATCTCTGCCGAAAAGCGCGGCGATAAAGTAGCCGAAAAGATGCGAGACGCGCGCGCGAATAAGCAGCTGTGCCCCGAGGCGCGATAAAATTTCGCGCGCGGGTGAACGCGTGTGCACATGGCGCCTGGATCGAACTCTCTAATTCATATTCCTGCACCTGACTGACCTCTCCGCTTCCATCGCGGTTTGGCGTCTCATTTAACACCCCCGCGGGCGCGCGCGTATCACCTGCGCGCGTGTGCAAGCACGACCGCGTTTTCTTCCTTCTTTTCTTTTTCTTTTTTCTCTCTTTTTTTTGGAGGGAGCACGTGCCACGGCGTCGCGTCGCGGTTCTTACGGGCGAGACGCTAATTTCCACGTTGAATATTATTAGTACCGGTGGTATTCTCGACGGGGTGCAGCTGGTACGGGGCTGGTGTACCTGTGGAGGCGTGCACGCGGCTGTGTTGTCTCCCTGCGGGATTCCTGACGTCGACCTGCTGCCCGTGGTCTTCGACTTTGCACGATACCTTCGTGTGAAAGGTGAGAAGGGAGGCTGAGAGATTGGCTCGACGTGGGTGAACGGGGAGGATGGATGAATATCTTCAGAGTGACAAAGTGTAAATGGATTATTATCGGTATTATGATTTTCACACTCCCAGACGATAATTCCAGGGTTCGCAAGCCAATCAGTGTAAGTCCATTAGCATTCAAACCGAGATAAATGAGGTTTTTACAAACTACTTGGGCAAAAATGACAATGCTAGTACCGTCGTACGATTGCGTATGAAAATAGTGACTTAATTGATTTATCAACTGAAAGTTTTAACAATAACGAGGATTTCGAACTACGAAACTCATGTTCAGGGAAAGTGGAACTTGCACTGATTGCCTTCTGAGCCCTCCATTTCATCATTTTGTCACGTTTTGTCGCGTTCATAAATTCGCCAAGAAAATTCTCGAGAAACCCCGATTGCCGCCTGAATGAATATACAATGTTTCGCGAAACATCAAATTTTCTTAACAATGAAAACTGTTCTCGCTGCAAGCCAAAGGAAAGAAAGAAAAAAATTACGCAAACATTGAACGTGTTCCACGCAAAAGAAAGATGTACAGTTCGCAAAAATTTGCAGACTCTTTCGAGGATCATCGCCACTGCTGCGATCGATCCGGTGCTTCAGGGTCGACTCGAGAACGCTCCCGCGAAATAATTGCCTCGGCCAAAAAGCAGCGAGTACCTGGAACGCATAATTGCCGACACGCTTTAATTCACTTCCGCTTATCTGATATGTTCACCGGCCTGTTACATAACGCCGGCCAATTATGACGATGTAGATCGGTTTTATAACGGTGTTTACGATTACATGGAAATCTTTTTCGAGCGACGCTTTGTCAGCGGGCGTAAATTGTCGCGCGTTTGGGCGCCGCGATTCACGGGAATGAATTCAACCGTGTTAAATGGCAGGTGATTTTTGAGCGGACGGAAGAATCGTGATGGGAGCGAAATATTTCTATGCAGGCGCAGTTTTCGCAGGAACATTTTTGCCCGGCAGCTTCGCAATCGACTGTGATTTGATTTATTGACGAGTGGCGACGGCGCCGGCGGATACAATTTTGGAATGTAAAAATCATCGCATTAGTCTCACTTTTCTATTACGCGCTTGAATATTTTTATGCTCGTATCAGTACGATTAAAGAATTTGTGATCGATTTGCGATGGTGCAGGATAACCATTTTGCTCGCACCACAGTTAGGTACATAACTATGTGTTCTAATGTAATAAATTTGTGAATTCAAATATTGGCGTTATGTGTTCTTTCGTATCAGAAGGAAGAAAAATAGGTTTGACCCTGATAGACAGCTTTATCTGAAAAAAAAACAGGAATTAACCGTAATAGATTAAATATAGGCAAATAAAGTATGGGGATAATTTAAAAAAAAGGGTTAAACACCTGTTACCTTGGAACCACAATGAATAACGTAACACGACCCCTGAGACGTTAACAAGAATTTCGACTCCGAAACTTCTATTCGCGATCGCGAAGGAAAGTAAAGAAATGTGTTTAAGGTCATGCTTCACCTTACTTTACGCGATTCGATGGCGAACAGCTCACACGTTGGCTCCCTCTTTCCGGATGCGGCGCATTTCACGCTGCTAACTTTCGAAATACGTTGAAAAAGCCTGGCTGATTAATAATCATGCGGAATGGCTAGAAACAACGATATTTACTTTGCGCCCGGCATCGGAGGTCTCCTTTCCTATTTCCTTCGTGGTCGTATCATACGTAGACTCTTTAGAAATTCCGTGTTTCGAGGCCAGAAAAGTTGTACGTAGGGAACAGGTGCAGGAAGTCATTGAGTGAGTCATTGCGTTTTACGTAACGGGTCGGTGCTGAACAGTCTCGGCTTAGCCAGTGTAACTAGTGTAACCAGTCGTCGATCAAAATATCGGAACTATTAATAATTCCTTGCATTCTGCTTGGAACTTATGGAGTGCTCTGTATTATGGATAGAGTCTCAAAGTATCGAAACACCTTTGTCTTATGCTAACGTGCAATAATAATAATTTCGGTTCCAGAATATCAGGCAGAACGTAATTTAATATTAACGGTATAGGGGACCTCTAGAGCTGGCGTTGATAATTCTATTATAATTAAACTGTGCACAGAGTTTGGAGCCTCTATGACATATACTTTTAAATATATTGTTTATCGTGAAAACATTCACATAGCCGATCAATTTTGTCGAACTATAAACATTTTCCAGGAAAAGATTGATTACAGTTTTAATCAAGAATATGTGATTCTGAGAAATGTTTAAAAATATACATATTAAAACTTGCAATGTACAAACGACGATCGCTGACGTTGGGGACAACGAATGATCAGGACGAAACACTAGCTTGTAGAGGATGCACGATTTTGCGGAATCGTGGGGAAAAGGCAACGGAAACAAACGCACGATTAACGGGGTCAAGTAGTTGAGGCAAAGCTGGCAACGACTGGGACATGGTTTCTGCATTAGATCGACACGTTCTTCATTAACAACAATAAAGAGACGTTCAGGAAACGACACTTCCTCCGACGAGTGTCAAAATCCGGTATCGGTGAGCGAGAATGTCTGCCTGCCTGCCTGCTTGCCTTCCTGCTAGCCGCGCCAAGATAGAGAATTATTTTCTGCACAAGATTATCCTATTATTTTCCCTCGACGCTAAGTGTCTTCTTGATTGGCAAGCTCAGACACATTGGAAGGGTCAGAGCTATGCGCAGAGTGACTCATAAATTTCTTCCCGTTCTGTGTAATATATTTATGTATTTGAAAAAAAATTAGATCGCGTTAATTGTACGAGGTGCTACGGGTGGTCTTTCTTAAGATTCTTTATTATTCTTCAATTCTTTATTAAATGTAGAGAGGTAGAGTGGAATGGTACGATAGCAAACCTGTGACTCTCTGCATATTGGACTCATCGTTTTTTAAAGTAGATGGTTCGTTATGTCGCTATATTTCCTAGGAACGTTGCATTATATTCATAGTAGACAGATACGGGGTCAATCTTTCCAAACAAGGAGATAAAGTTAATTGTATTTTTATTTGATTTAACCTGGTAATTGTGATTTTATTTGCTGTTGCTTACAATGGAAAGTGAAGTACAATTCAATAAAATTGGAATAGAACGATTTGTAAATATCAAGGAAACATATCGACTAAGAGAGACGAAACACGAAAAGTATCGTGCGATATCAAAGTTCCCAGCTAATTACTAATTTTCATTTTTATTCAACATTGCACTAAAGCGTTGACGATAATTGTAAATAAATTTGGGTGAAAATATTCTGCTTCGAAATACCATGGCATTGTCGCTGTTAGACGAAACCTGCGGATATAGAATTGTCGAGGATTGATAAAGAGTTTCATACGTATCACTCAGTATTGGTCAAGCGGAAAAAGGCCGAAAGGGGAATCTCGCGCAAAAGGAATGGCTAGCAATCTTGATATAAGTAATGCATTTCTTTTATATCTCCACGAGATAAAGAATAATGGATGGGGCTCGGTCACGTCGCGCGGAAGATATGATACTTCCAGCTTTTGCGAGCATCCACCAGGATGACGATAATAATAATTCCACTCGCCGTCTATCTCGCAAAAATGTGTGATAGACACAGCAACGAATCTAGGGGCTGTCCAGCGAAAGAAGGATCTCCATCTTTCAGTAATAAATAATTACTGACCTGCAGCGTATATGGATTGCCTACGAATAACTGGCATTCGAATAACCCAAGGTAAACCATGACAAGGTTGCACGGTTTCATTCGAAGTGCGATAAAATCGGGGGGGGGGGGGAATCGCAATCGTGATTTAAATCAGGGAAAAGTTTCTTTCTTCCGTCGGTGCAGGCATGTGAATTTGGAAAATTTTGGAATAGGAAAAGTATATTTACTTTGTCACCCGTTACATGAACTGGTAGCCTCGTAGGGAAATATGGCTTGCGGTAGGCCAAAGTAGAAGCTGCACGCTTTAAAAGTCAGCCCAGACAGAATGCACCACGACTTTTTCTCGTAAAGTTACAAGGGTTCAAAGATCGGCAAATTTTCGGTCACAAGTATATAACATAAACTATAATATGAAAAGGAAGCTAAATATTATAATTACAGGCAATAGCATGAATGATACTTTTGAGTTGCAAAAATTTGCCTTCTTTAGGGAGCACGTGATTAAAATGAATTTAATTAACAAATCAATTTCCGTTAAATTGAAATGAACTAATTTCATTTGTAACTAAAAATCACCCAGAATCTTGCTAAGATATTCTCAATTTTAAGAAGCAACCGAATTATTTCAATTAGCAGTTAGTCTTGTTCATTTCTACCTGAAGCATCGCGTGCAGTAATAACCGATATCTCTGAATCTATGCCCACAAAGAATGCACCTTGAAACGGTCACGAGGAGCCAAGGGTGGAGTTTCGTCGTATACATGGATGTGTAGTAAAAAATTAAGGAAAAGAAAGAAAGCAAAAGTGAGATTGCGTCGCGTTTAAATTTCTCGACCGATGCGGCGGATAAGCCGCCACTTAGCGCGATGATTCATCGAGGCCGTAGAAGAAATGAGACACAGGTGTGACAGAAAAATATTAGCATCTCTTTGGCCATACGAATGGAATCTTTATTTCGGTGCGGCACCGTTTGGAGATATCACCGCAAGATTAGTCGCTCAGCTTGCTTACAACTTTGCCTGTATAATTATCACGTGCCTGTGCACTCGAATTATGCTGTTGTTAGAAGCTCGACGTTGTGCTCGCCCGTGCACTCTAGGGTGGAAAAAGGGCAAATTGTACGTGAATCGACGAGTATCGCCTATGACAATGATTCGGTGGAAACGTGTATTCATTCTGTTGTTTTTATTTGATTTAATATTGTCATGGATTCATAATTCGCTGCTAAAAGCTATTCTTAGGAACCTTCTCAGAAAATCGAAGATAACGTCATTGTTTTACCGCGACGCAACATTGAAATACATAATTATTAACCCTTCCGCAGAAAACAGTACAATTTTTATTAATATCGAAAAACTGTACGTCGAAACGCCAGGATACCTCGTCTAATTACCTCAAGTATTTTTTATAACAATAATACATCATATTGTAGAGAACGTTTGCATAGATTTTTCTCGAACAATTCCAGAATTAGCGAGAGGGTCGAACTTTGATCCCGATGCATCGATTTCAAGTGCATCATTCATTCATCACCAAATTTGTCCGTACCTCCGCCAAACGAAACATGACAAACGTCGAACGATTTAACGTTGAAATAATATTTTTCCGAATCGTAGGTGCACGATATAAGCTATAAAAGCGTAGGAGTGACATACGGGCCGGCTCCGGGCCAAAATCACCTTCGACTTGATGGAGTGCCCGGGGACTCCCCTGTTCCTGCTCCAGATCCCCGTCCACGGCACGTCCAAGCATCTGACCAACGTCCGACGTGTTTGTTCGCCCCTGAATAAAGCGGCTTTCCTCTGCTCGGGAACGCTTCTTATCGAGGAAATATCATTTTATTTCATTTATGGCCATAACGTCCAAGGGGGATTCCTTCGTGCCACTGCTTCCTATACTTTTATTGGCCCCTTCGAATCTCGATCATATATTTCAGCTCTGCCAGCCACGCTTCGTTCGACGTTCGATACCACTCGATTTGACAGCCTCGAGAAACTTTAGATTGCGAGATGATTTCGTAATAAATAACTTCCCGGCTATGTGCTGGTGCGAACGCTGTTACGCGAGTATGTGGGAAAATCAGTTAGGGCGGCAGGGGTGATCGGAGGAACGAATGGAACGACTGAGGAATGTAAAAATGCGACCTGCTGAAATGAATAATTAATGGGGGATTGGCTGAAGATCGACAATTATATGCACACAGAATTAGTCGAGCATTTTTGGAAATGGTCGAGAACCGGATCCACCTTAAATTCGTCACATGAAGCACAGACGTACCGTAGGTACGTGTACGTGGAGAAATGAATCACGGCGATTTACATTTGCCCCTATTTTCTTTTTTTTTAATATAGAGTTTTACGACGCATCGACTTCGAGGTCTTTAGCGACTTACTGTCTTTACTTTGCGTTTTTTCGAATAGCTTTGCTTCATTCAGGAAGCTAATGGTGTTTTTCTGGGGGCTGTGGGAGGTCAAGGCCGTGCTTGGATTTATTCCGTTATGACACTCTCTGATTTTGGTATATTTTACACTCATATAACAGGTGTTGGATGGTTATTTGTTGGCTGCAGATGTTGCAGATAGGTGGTTCTGTTTTTGTTAGGATGTATTCGTGGGTGATTCCGGAGTGGCCAATTCAAAGTCTATTCATGGTTGTCCTTCCTTTTCTGTTCATATTGCAACTTGGTAGATTTCCGTAGAAATTATGGACTAAGTCGTATTGGTATTTACCCCTATTGTTACCTACTACACAAAATAATATTCGCATTAGATTTCTGTGATTCACCCCCTCTGAATGTGCGAATATAAAAAGCTAATTAACGCGGTATCTCGAATTTGTCTTCTTTTCTTCTTCAACACGGAAACTGGAGAATCCCATAAAACGTAAGAATGTTCGCAATGCGCTGATACTCTTCTTTGCATTCTCACTGATCACCGAACCAAGCAGCAGGTACAAACCCAACGGTATTGCGGAAGGGTGGGACCATTACTTGGTCCGAATCGTCCAGCATCGGTCACGTTGAATACGGGGAGCGAAGAACATCGCCAGCGGTCGATGCAGTCGACTCGTGAGACATGAAAATTGTTATTCTCAAGCGTACGGGCGCGAACTGGCGCGTGTAAGCTCAGAATCCGATGTTTCTCGTGCCATATTCCGGGCAAAATCGCTGTCGCTGTGCATGGCTCATGTCACGTACGCACCAACGAATCACGTCCCGAACTCCGGCTGATCCGTATCAGACAGGACGCGTGAGTTTTGAAGCGGAGCGATCGAATATTTTGCCCGATACGATCCTGCTCTATATTACGATTCCGCGTACGAATAACATTACGCTCCCTGAAGATCACCTGCGCTAGAATTAATACCGTTCGAGATACCGTTCCGCATGGGCACCATTCATATTTACTTGGATTTTCGACACCTTGAGACAGACGTTGCTTCCTGGACGAATAATGAAAGGGAATAATCGAAACGTTTTTGTCGGATTTCGTCGAAGTAGATGCTGTACAGAGCAGCGACAAATGAACGTGGGCCTTTTCCATAATTCTGGCATTGAGTTGAGCAATTTTAGTAGGGGAACCTCGAGCACGAAAAGTCAGTAATACAAGTGCAGTGGACAATGAATCATGAAAACGAAATCTGCCAAAGACCTCCCGTCAGGCAAAAGAGCAGATCTATCCCAGTAACTTTATTTCACGCGAATGAATCGTACTTTCATCGATATAAATATCGCCTTTTAATTTACTGAGGATTCTGCGTCACCCGGCACATTTTAGATATTATGGTGCTTCTCGTTTGAAATATGCCTTCGTAATATTAACGAAATTTCCTACCACGAATTGGCCAAAGCTTCCGATACCGCAAGTATACCGCAATACAAAAGACAAAAGACAAATTCCACTTTGCTAAACGTAATCGTCGACGAACCAACGAACAAGTCGTCCGCCTGGCGGCTCTCGATACAATTCAACAGTCCAATTACGCCATTGCCGCAATGTCGAAGGTGTACGTTTGAACAGCACCAGAGGACGATGATTTCCATTCAGAAAACGGTGACGACATACCGGTCACCGTGACCGACGCGACGTCCAGCTCGCTGGAAAATATGGTACGCGAGTGAAATTGCACGTAAATAAAATACATTTATAGGTTCCAGTCAGATTAGGTTACAGCCCGTATACTCGTCGCTTCATTTCATATTCCGACGCGAAGCAAACTCGCTTTTCGACATACATACATGCGTGTATATACTATATATTTCCTGTTCGGGGCGCCACTCAGTAAAGCAACGAAAAGAAGAAAAAAGAAAAATATAGTAAACCCATGGGCGACCCTCCAACCCAACTAATACGACGCGCTTTTTTTCTCGGGGAAACGATCGAAAATGGGGGTCGTGGTTACGGTGTTTCCGCGGGAAGCTATAAAGTGACACACTTCCCAGCGTCAGATTTATAAAGTTGTTCGCGGTTGATGGAGCGAATATTAGGATCGTGGGGCCCACGAACGGTTCGACGTTTGCGGGGAGATCACGGGGTATTCGATGGACTATGCGGGCTTCGGCCATGGGAGTATTACGGATTCAAGGTGAGTAAGGGTCCCGCGGAGTAACCCGAGACATCAGCGGGGTAATATTTCCATATTCCGATATCGAATAAATGGACCGTTGGCTGGCGCACGACGGGGGTATAAATCCTCGGTCGACCCTTCATGCATCACCGGCCAGCCGGGAAAGATTCCAAGTCAGGCGGGGGTGGCAGGTGCTTTCTTTCATGCATTCGTTAGCAATGTCGTGGAATTGATCCGTCCGGTTGTAATGAGATTGCTTGCTTTCCTCGACTATTCTTTTCTTCGGGGATCTTTGATTTATTTTCTTTCTCTCGGTTTAGTTTTTTTTTATCTTCCTCTTTTTTCCTTCGATCGTATCAGGAAGCGAGGTGATGCCTTTGGTTTGGTAGGAGGAACGGGGTGTTGGGTTGGGGGTGATTGGTAATTAGCGAAATTAGTTGGGGCTGGGTGTTTCCTGTATTTCTTTTTTCGATGATATAAAATGTTGAAAGTTTAGAGTAATTAAAACCAGCACGAACGCCATTCGAATATTCGATGCATTCCAATGGTTCCCGAAAATTATGGATATTTTGGACTGGATAGACTGAGAGAACTCAACCGCAGTACGACAGAGTTATATTTATCTAGTTTCATATCGATTTTGATTTTTGGAACGAATAAATAGTTCCCGTGACTGACGTCGAGATCACACACGCATGCATACATTGAAAATTCAAATGAAACGACACGAAATTATAATCACGACTCGTTCCGTCTACTGAACGCTCTAATGGTTGAAAGCAGGCCATTTATACTGACCTCTGCTAACAATAAGCATAATACAATCTTGGACTTGGCCTGGGATCAAATACACAATATGATAATCGTGATGTATTGCAACTTATGTGCTGATGAAACAAAGAAATACATAACGTGTGCATAATAGTTTTAATGGAAGCGGAACCTGAAATGTTAATACCGCTGATTAAATTTACATTTCAAGTATTATTAATACACGTGATCCGGTTCATATACATATACGCGAACAGCTAGGTGAAAATACGAGAACCGATAAGCGAGAAATATTTGAACGATAAAAATATTGGGAAACGAAAAGATTGTATACTTTTAATGTCACGAACTTATAAAATGGAAACACTAACTGAAAGTATTAATTGGAAAGATTAAAAAGCCCAACTTGTAAAATTTAATTCACCGAACGTAAAGAATGTAGAAGCTTAATTTCAAAATTCACACCAATTGCAAGAGAATGATTATACGTAATATAGAAAGAATACGTTCGATATAAATAATATAATAACAGCATATTGTAATTGTATTATTAATTACACCCCCACAAAAAATATGAAAAATGCAAGGTTGAAATACGCGTTAGAAATACCAAATAAGAAAAACGGCATTCAAGCATAGTCATCGCGGAAGCCAACGAAAATTTCGATCGTCATATACAATATACTCGCCTCGGGAAGTAAGTTGACGATTTATGTGCAAATGAAAACGATATATGTAAATTTTTGCAACTTATTTTTGTATGTACTTATACTGTGAAGAATACATAAAACATTTAAACATACATTATAATACATACATAATACATACATCATAATTATTATTACACATATAAGCTGTTGGCAAGAGCGTTAACTTACTTTCCGAGGCGATTGTATGTACAATGCTGTATACCTTGACACAGATCGATGATCGAAGGTGGGCATGAATGAAAAGATCCACCGAAATTCACGGTGAACGATCCAAATCCATCGTTCCAGCCGGCCTATCAGTAATTCACGGAAGCCTGATTATGTATCACCTGATTATCATGCTGAATGTCGGACGGTCGCGGCGTACATCGCTCGCAATGTCCAGAGATGACCGGAAGAAACGGTCGAGATTCGTACGAATTAATTTACTGTCTTCGAAAACTCTGACTTTGGATCAATGGCCAGAGCAGCGTCGCTTCGACGGGCCAACGTATTGGATTCGAGATAAGAATCGCCACTTCGATATTCCAACAGCTGACCAGCATGCGGCTGCTCGTTTTTTGCGATGAAAGAACTTTCTGCGCACGCCGTGTATGATTCGTGTTTGCACATCGAAAGACGAATTTACGCGTGCACTTGATGGAGAACAATTTGGCCGTGGATTATCATTGTGGTAGCACCGCTGTGATATCGTGGTATAGTCATTCGGTTCGTCGATTGGAATGAAAAATATCGGGGTCCAAGTTATCATGGTATTGGTGTTGACTAAATCATTTAGAAATTTTGTTGAGCTCTGAAAACTTCTTGCGCTATCAGTGCGAATAATGGTATTTAGAAATTGAGAAAGTTATGAAATTAATATACTGTTATTCAGATATGGGTGGAATATTTAATTTTTTAAGTTTCATGTGTGTTATATATGTAATAAATTATTCTGACACGTTGGATACGTGAAAGCTAATATAATTTATGCATAATTGCAAGGTACCATTTTTCTTATTATTTAAAACGCAATAATGATGCACCCGAGTGGTATACGTAGAATCAAATAAATACAACTTTTTTAATTTTTCAATATACTAAAGAAATTTAACAGGGATGAGTAATTAAATAATTTACTAATAACTGATAATATTGACAGTGTTGGAATTCACCCTCTTGAACACAAAAGAAATACTTTATACTCGAAAGACCTTAGAATAATGATTATCATATACGACTCCCTAAATTTCTATACAAAATGCAATCGAGCGGATCAAATTAAACCGCCATTGGACTGCAATAACAATTTGCTGCACCTTCCACAAGTCGCATATAAAAATTTACAAACACGACCGTGATTAACCGCGGTTCTTCGAAATCGTAAGCCCGAGTACAGAAATTACATAGCCGACTCCTACAAAATTATTGAAAAATCACAACGATAAAGGGTTAAGTGGGACCAGAAAGAAGATCGATGACGTACCGTGGCAACGGTATACGAAAAGCGTAATCCGGTGACCACTTCGCGGCGTGAAATTCTCACCGACTAAGAATCCAGGACCGTGGCCTTGGTCTTCCAGGCCCAGGTCGAACGTGTCAAGCGTCTCGGAAGGCGCGACAAGAAAGCAGGGATCGTTGCCAACGCCTCGAGCTAGCCGGCCTAAGCGCGTCGTCGTAAACTAGGCGCCTCGCGACTTGTAAATTCACCTCTGGCGTTTTAATGGTCTACCACGCGCGTGTATTACTTTCAGGGGCATTAATAACGCCGCGGT
This sequence comes from Nomada ferruginata, assembly GCA_963583965.1. Lineage (NCBI taxonomy): Eukaryota > Metazoa > Arthropoda > Insecta > Hymenoptera > Apidae > Nomada > Nomada ferruginata. The sequence continues at coordinate 8,200,744 of OY757218.1, forward strand.
GAAAGGCTATCGCCGATTAATTAGTCACTTAGCGGCTCTCCCTACCATGGCGACACCGTCTCCTCTCGTTTCTTCGATGGATACACAGCAGGTACGTCGGGATTTGTCGCTGTGAAGACGCCGCGACGAAACAGACCGGCGACCGTTGTTCTCAAACTTGAACACGCGGGAATAAGGGTGAGTTCAATCTGAAAGTTCTTTGGCTGGCTGTGACGGGGAGGGTCAAGATCGATGGCCGAGAAAACTGTGCGTCGCCGTTTTGGCTTTAGAGTCCGGGTGTGAAAGATCGTTTTGGAACGTTGCTTTTCCTTCTAAGTTTCTAATTTTCCAAGGAAAGATTGTTGAACTGCTCGATGGTCTAAATTGTGTAGAAGCATATAGTGTATCGGAGGGCTTGATAAGACGTTCATTGATTTATCTCTGAATGCTACATTCTGATGATAAATTGAAGTATGTCATTTCAAATTTCGACATTATATGGCTGCCGCTTTTTACCATTGCATCTCTACATATTTGCTCTTCTAAATTGTGTTGTTCAATAAATATTAATAAATGTATTGAAAATGTATTATTCTCACAATCTTTCTTTTACTGATGAATGACGTATAATCACTATTTTGTATATAAACAGGTTTAACAGAATGTTCTGTGCGTTTTTGAATTCAAAGAAAATAATACACTTTCAATACATTATAATTTCCATCGATACGATTTCCTTTTCTTCCTCCTCCAGAAAGCAAGTAAGAAAATCGAACCCAAAAATCAATGTTTCCCCCATAGTCGTACAACTGAGCGATCTCTGAACATTCCGATTTACATTAATTGCAAAAGCTTCGAAGTTTAAATTAATATTTCTAAATCCACCTGGCGCTAAAACCTCGGAAAAATATTATCCGATTTTCAATGAATTTCCCAACATCCTCCCCTACATACTCCCCTATTTCACCCTCCCTCCGATCTCTCTATCTCACGATCTTAATCGACAGGCTACACAAAACGCGCGAACAAAGCCGGCGTGCTCTCCTTTACCAGGAACTTTTACGTTTCCCGGCTTCGACCCACTTGCAATTAAAGCTACGTTCAACAGCTTGCGCAAAAGGAAAGAGCCTTATTCTAGACGAGGTAATTGGACGATAACTGATAGACGTGACGGATCGTGCTGGCAGGCGAAATTAATACACAGATTATCCGGGAACGTTCACGTTCAGCCCGCAGAACCGGGGTCCCGCGCCTAATTCGTGTCTTCCTTCGCAACTTATAATTCAAGCGCGCAGACTGGAACCGAACTGAACAGAACTACGGCAACTTGCGCAACGGTAATTATACACTTCAGCCCCGTTCCCGCGCGCTACCTGCCCGTCTGGCTGGCTGCCTCCGCGCCCTTAAATTTCGCTTTATTTATGTCCCGGCTGACGGCTTCACGCTGCCTTCGTCCACCATTCTCGGTTGAATCTCGCGTGGAGTAACTACCAAGAGCACACGCTCATTTTCCTCATGATCACGACACCGATGCTCCCAGCCATCGATCAGACGGGAGACTACGGGATCGTTGGGATCTTCGATTGATCAAGGAGGGGGTAGAGAGAGAAGGGAAGGGAGGGTGAAAATGTTGGTCGACGATTTTGTATATTATTATTGCACGCTGGTGCAGTGTTGTAAGATTCGTTTGGCGGAGAAATTGTGGAACGTTCGCGTTCGTGCAGGACGAGATTAAGAGAATTCGTTACGGTACAGTTGATTATTACTGGCAAGTCGACAACATTTTACAAAAGGGTCTCCTGCGCAAAAGGTGTGTCGAACGATTAATGGATAACTCGTAAATTCATGATACACGATTTTGATAATAAGCGATGGAAGATTATGTATGAAATACGGAAAGGGATTGTGAATAAAGAAAAACTAAATTGCACTGCGAGGATTAAAAAATACCAACTTTATGCAGCAGAAAGGCAAGGAGAAGAGGAGAATAACGAACTACAATCAATTGAGAAATTATGTAATCCTAAAGTACCTACGATGTATTTAATACCACAAAGATACCTTGAGAGGATGGAGGAAAAAATTCAATTTCACATCGAAGCGTGAACGCGAGGGTGGAAAATCTGTAGTTTACTGCAAGCATTTCTCAACAAATATTTCTCACTGCGGCTTCTACACGGGCGCCGTGTTAATGCAATTATAACAGAAGACAAAAGAATCCGCGACAATGGGGGAGCAGAATAAGAAGTAACCCAAGAAAGGTAGCTGGGCAAGATTTAAGAGGCAGGCCTGGGGGCACTAATTCTTATAACAGCATTAAAACAGAGCACTTTAATTTACCGCACTGTAGATTTCATTCCTTGTGCTCAAATAGTCTGCGTCGACTTCCATTCTTCGCGCGCGAACATTATATAGGGTGATCCTACGAGCTTCCAAGGAAACTTTCCAGAATGCATTCCATCCGCGTTAAGAACGGGAGAACTTATTATACGCACAGACTAGTTTAGGATCGAATATTCTTGGGGTGGTAGAATATTATAGTAATGCATATTTGTTACATTTATAGGTGGAATGCTTTTATCGCACTGGCTATTTTAAGTATTTATTAGATAATAATTTATTAAAAGGTTAAAACTGTCCACGTTTTGCAATTTAAATATATCACTATTTGAAGTGATTTATGATAATTAAATTTCTAGAGGTCTTGAACATTTTGAAAAACTGTATTGCACAATATTATGCTATTTATTGTCCCGGTTTTATCAGTTTTATCCTAAATATTTGTAAATAATTTAAAGAAATAATGCTTATGCATGAAGAATATTATTAAACGAAGATGTTATTCATGGACGTTAAGTGACATTCTTATAACTGTATAAAATTTGGCAAAGGAAATTGTGTATTTAATCGAAAACGAATAAAATGCATGTATCAGCGAACGATGTTGGGTGGAATAATCTGTATTTTAAGTACACTTTATACATGTGGCGAGAAGCTTCGTTAAGCTCGACACCACCAAAACTTTCAGCGATTTATGTAACAATTATTCCAGCCAGCCATATTTCTTCCCTGCGCCTGAGTGCAATTGCGTTGTTCTCATTGCGGCGTTCAATTTGCTACGCTTCCCGCGACAAAATTAATTGAATTCAACTATGAGTAAAATTTTCCGTAAATTTCAAGACAGGGTAGTTTATCTTGGCGCACGATATTCTCGATATTTTCGCCATGAAACTGATACACCCTATGTATTAAATGTACAGCCGCATTGTATTCAAAATTTGGAAAATTGCCCACATTATTCTTCCTACCCTCTTAATCTGCATTTCCCTTCCGTTTCTCCGTCCTCGGTTAATCCTTGTAATACAGGGTGGACAGAAAATCCGGGAAAAAGAAAATTCTTTTATGCGCAAAGTAAGTTGATAGCGTAAAAATAAATAATTATTACCCAAGACTTTATTTTCAAGAAAACATCGCGAAAATACGTTTCATCGCAAAACAAATTCCTCATTGTTAAACACCGGAAAGTTTCCTCTCAGAAATTCTGAATCAGAACACTTTCCAAGATGAATAAAATTATGGCTGTATCAGTAGGCCTGCATCAGATAATAATTCAAGAACAAAATAATACCCAGGTTTCTTGACTTTTCTACAATATCAGCATCGATATAAGCGTCCGATCGCGTCCGCGACGAAACGTTCGAAGTTCCCCAAGTGGAAAGATCCGAAGGGATCACCTGCTAAACTCTCTACGCTCGCGATTGTCGCGCGCCAGTCTAATTTCGCGGGGTCGTTCTAATCGGCGACACAACTCTGCAACGTGGCGCTACGAAATTTACTGTATCTGGCGCCGCTTCTATATTTACGATGGGCAACGAGAACGAGCGATACCCACATACGTGATTCAACAGAGCGTCTCCGGCATACGCAGGCCCGATGCTCCTTCCGCTTTTCATTCCAGTCCACACCCTTTCGGTGCAAATTAAAACGCGAGCCGAGACCGTCGGACGTGCGAGAATCGCGATGGTCGCAAATACGTTGTCGACGGTAAATAATTCCTAATTAGCCCGTCCGCCTAGCCCAGGACAATAACAATAGAGACGTCCCTGTTGAAGAGAGGCGGCCGGAAAGCGGCTGGGTATCTTATATCGGATGATTCTATACGGTCGACTTGCATGAGTCGTTGGAGGTGGACGGGGGAGTCAATGAACCAACTGTTGTGCCAGTTTCGTAGATGGCCAGATGAGTTAAACGGATCGTTCAGTTGAATTTCGTGAATCGAAGAGAGGCGGAGGCTGGGATCTCGATTGGAACTGGAGGCACGTGTCTACTTGTGCCAGGTGAATCGATGGAACTGATTATAATATACGACGAAAATATATTTCGTAATTTCAACATGCTGGATTGAGTAAAACAGAATCGGCGGATAGATGAAAATATTGCGCAAACACCAAGATACTACGGGGAACCTAAAATCATGCCCTTTGGAGTCCGGTTAAATCAAAGTCAATTAATCCTGATGGAAAGGTAAAAAAAGAGTAACGTGGCAGAAGTGAAGGTGGTTGCTAATTTAAATGAAACGGCGGAACCCGTGGAAGAAGAAGCAAAAGGAGGGAAAAGAAGGGGCGCGAGAAGCAGAAGAAGTAGAAATTGCTATGCAGGACGCGACGGAGCAGCATAACGGTAAGGCCTCTCTGGCAAACGATCGTGGTGTCATTGTGCCGTCACAATGCAAGGTTATTCATCTGGAATTCTCACGGCGACATCAATCCTATCGCTCGATAGAAATCTCCCCTCCGCCTGACGAGTATTCCAGCTTCATTAGAAAGACGTGGCCCATGAATATGCGCGATGCGGCCGACCTGATCAAGCTGCCATATCGCGTCACTTATCCGTGCAGACGATTTTCCCTGTAAATGCGACGCAGCCAGCTCGCGACACGTGTGCCGCGAATTTTGACGGAAGTCTTGGCTGTCGCGTTGCGTCGCGTCGCCGAAGGGTTGATTTATTTGTCAGGACTTCGATATTGTTCGTCCAATTCAAAATTTCTACCCTCTTCCCTCTGGGTGGAGCACTCGCCAACTTTCTAAATATGGTTTCGTGAATTTTCTCACACGCGAATTCACATGAATTTATTTTTGTGTCAGTCACTGCAACGGTTGGTTCGATGATTATGGTGAACAGAACCTTTATCCGGATAGCACTTCGTTCTAATTATTTTATTGGTATAATATTTTCCGTTTCTATTACTCATTGAGAGTTATTGAAGTTTTTACTATTTCAAGTAATCGGTTCTTTTCATTTTTTTATTTTTAAGTTGCGCGTACTTTATTTTTCGTTTTGATTCTACGATTATGTACTTCATGGCTGGCAATGGTAACGGCAAATGGGGCGAACAAACATTTAATGTAAGTGCAACGCATCGACCATCAAAGTCGTTGGCGATTGTGTGGGCGTCCGAGGGAAAAAAATAAAGTCGGTAATGGCTGGCGTTCTATATTTCTTGGCGCAATCAAGACATTGCTAGGTAATTTGTGGCCGTGGAGGCCGGATACTTCGCAGGGGCTACATAGTAAGGATCTAATATACCCGGCTCATAATCATTAATCACCTAAGAGAAATCACCCGGGTGGGTGCCAGAGTTTGTCGCTTTTTCTCTGGCTGTGAAGAAACCAGAGTCTGTATAGAACGCTCTGACGGGGGCCTAAATCATTTAGAGTAAATAGCGAGCACTGGAAAAGAATGTTCGTGGATTCAATTATTGCAATTTCTTTAGAAAATATCTTTATTGTGCAAAATATTAATCGGTGTACTTTGATCTGCCAGGCTCACGAATGCACTGTAAAATCTCCGATTAAGAATTTTCTCACTTATTCTGGATCTATGGTTTTTCTTCGTATGAAAAGTATTTTTAATTTCATACGATTAGTATAGGTACTACAGATTCATCCGTCGCTAATAATAATTTCTCTAATTTTCATTAACTCTTATACTAACTCTTTCGGCTCTCTTCTCATCGACATTATATTTATAATATAAATAACCGATTATAATTATTAAGAGATAAAGCTTCTATTCATTTCACTTTATTCATTTTCTCATCTTTATAATACATAGTTCATTTCTTTAACGATTAATGCGTTAACAGCGACAATACATTTGTCCACGTTTCAGAACCAACGGAAAAAGTAAACTAACCCTTAAGTGTAGAAAAAAAGGCACACACTGAATCTTCCGCAGCAATTGCAAGCTTGGGCTGCTGTAATGCGCGGAATTTCCTCTAAACGTTCAGAAAAAGATCTTTAGACGGTACTATCTTAACCCGAATTGTCCATTCTCTTATGTGCTAAAGAATGTACTCAGTTTCGTAGCACCGTGTACCTACCTAGGTGTCTATTTCCTAGATTCGACATTTTATACCCTCCAAGGCCCTTAATTTATACAGCCTGATTTTAAATGCTCCCACACAATAATTTCTCAGCACTTCAAATATATTCTTCGTTACCGAAATGATTCCAACTACCATACATTCTATTATACATATTCTTCAATGCACTTCAATAAAACTGTGCAATATAATTTCAGTAATTTACACTTATACAATCAAACCATATCAAACCTGATAAATGTCTCACGATCTTTGGCCAGGAATGCACAAACGTATATAATGCCTACAGTTTCTTAAGCCGAGCAAATTTCCACCCCCATCCCCGCGCGTTTCGCGATCACGTAGGGCCAGGGGTAGCGGCTCGCGTGGAATACACGCCGGTTGCTAACTCAGCTGACCGGTCATTAATAAACCGAAGCCATTACCAAGCAACCTCCGAATGTGCATGGCCGCGTCTGTGTGCAGCAACTATGTACACGGGTATGTATCTAAAACCACTATCCTCAGAGTTTCCCTTGCCGATTCAGATCCGCGCACCCCCGTGCGCGACCATGGCGTCGCAGCCCACCCCCTCGCCCCGTTTCCTCTACGGCCGGAACAGGGCGGCAGCCAAGTCGGGTTATAGCGCCGGTCCCGCTGCTATGTCATTTATAAATGTCCTCGCGAAATGACCCGTTCGTCCATCTCATCCCTTAAGCACGGTCATTAAAGTCGGCCATACTTGGCCACTCGACGGGGGAATATTTTGGAGCGGTTAATGGAATGATTTAGTAAATGGAGGTTCGTGTCGGTTTTCTCCGACGCGGTTACAGCGGTGCCATCTTTGGACTTTTTTCATTTTTCTCTGTTTCTCTCGTTTGGGGGAGTGGGTTCTTCGAGGTTTGTTATCGGTTAGTCGGATGATTTTTAACGTTTCTGTGACCCCGGTAGACGGAATGATGCATGAAATTAGGGAGAAAAATTGTTGCTCCCGGTAATCTGTGTTAGAAATATATATTTGTTTGAAGGTACTTAATTTTTGGAAATACATTTTAATATTGATAGATGAGCAAGTGAAAAAAAAGCGTAATGTACCAAAGGGATTTTTATCGTTTTGCGAATTATTTGTATTTGGAACGATGTATTTAACGAGGGTGAATAGTTATTTCTTCTACACTTCTGGAAATTAAATAAATGTTATTTTGAATGCCGTATAAACAAATTTTGCCATGTCTTAATCTCGTTTTACAGGCATGTAGAAAATTGTGAAGTGAAAGGAGGCGCAGCTCTATAGTATTAAAAGAAAGTTCGATAATACGAAACAAGGATAACTGCCAACAATAAGTTGAGTATATAAAGTTCAATAATTACACGTATATGTGAAAAGCTTGGACAATTTGTACCCCCATTACCCTAACGACCTGTTCTTTACTTTGCCACTAAAGAAATGAGGCTCATTAGATGCGAATTCCGCGATAATTACGGATTCCCTTAATCCCATCATGTTCATTCCTTACTTGGAAGCACGCATGATGGCATGTGAGCATATGCAACAATTGCATCGTGCATCGACTGGATTAGAATCCACGGGTCATTGTGATTCCTCGATTCCTCGATTGGAGAGGAATCGTAATGACGGGTCGTACGCGCATTTCGTTTTTCTCTGTAAACACCAGGAACACTGCTACGTGTTTCGTTAGTCGAACATGCGACGCCTCAAGCCGCGTAAATGATCAAATTATGATGGCACGTTGACATTTAGATTTGAATAACAGGGCTGCAGATGTTTTTCTTAATTATTTGAAAAAAAAGGAGACTAATCGTTTGAAACCTGTGCGGATTATTTGCAGATCATTTCAAATAAATTAGCTAATACAAGCAGCACGAAATTATACAATCTTAGTCACAATGTAAAGTAGTTCTTTCGATTTATAAAGTCATACAGCTTCCTCTCGCCTTCTCCGGTAAAGTAAATTTCTCAGCCTCCAACCCATTTCCCGTTTTCGAAATAATATACCACTCCATCTATGTCCGCACTTTGCCAACCACCACGAGCAGCACAAAGAGTAGCAACACGAGCAAGCGTTACAAATGATCCACGGCCACAGAAACAACAATTCAAGTCGTCTACGTTCGCCGATGTAAATAGCTTCGACGAAGGTTCATACACGTATCTGAGTGGCCTGAGGGAAACGTCACATTCGTTTCAACGACGTTGGACATCCCTCTGGTAGCGCGACAGGCTTCTAATATATTGACGTTAAATGTGCAGGCTCCTCCAGACGCATGTCCCGCGGGCAACAGGGAGGGTTTCCATGCATGTGAAAGGATCGGAATGCGAGCAAAGGACGTCAGCTCGGACAGCCTCGCCAACGATGAAGATTTTTCGGTCGCTGTCAGGCTCAGATTTTGCGAAAAATATCACGATGACACGTGAGAAGGTTGTATTGGATCTTGGACGATGACTATAGCGACGCTCGCGCTGGGAATTTCGTTTGCTTTCCGTACACGTGCCACCTATTAGGCTGAACTATGAAAGAGCGGTTTGAATACTGAAATTATGAACGATGAACAAGTCTCTTTACTCTGGCTATACTGTATCTCGTTTCGTTAACTCTCAGTTTTGGATTCGATTTTCCAATGTTTCCAAGTTATATTCGGATACAGGCAATTTTATTTTCAATTAATCTTCCAAGTTTTCGGCATCACGCCCTTTTTGTTTTCCTAGTTTTCATTATGCTGGCACGGTTATTATTGTTTCCCTGGATAAATTTGTCTATTCTTGTCCATCTTCCTTTTTTCTCGTTTCAATTTTGCAGAAATATATTGAAAAACCTTTTACTGTTTCACTGGGCATTTCGTGTTTCGAGTTCCGGTTCTCAAAATGTCCAGACATCCAACTTCCAAATAGCAGAGTGGTTAGTACTAAGGAACTTAATATAGGGTAGACCGAGGCGAATCGGATCACAGGGCGAATCGAATCGAAATAAGAATTAGTTGAAATTTGTTATGTTACTATGGAAAAAATCGTTTAGGTCGTACATACACTCCTCACGCCCTCTCTATGCACTTCTTTCGATTGTGTTTTTATTGTTTTACAATACCGTTTAGTGTTGACACGCATTTCAAGTTTGCCATACGCGGACGAACGTAATAAGTTTGGCGCAGATCTAAAATACATAGCTTACAATTTCTTATTTAAAAATAAAAGGTCAGCTTTAACATCCAAATGTGTTTGATATTATTAGTTTGTATCGTGTCCAGAAATAATATTTGATATAATTTTCACTATTATATCATAATTTGTTTACATATTTTATTCACTTTAAAATTATTATTATATGGGGTGAATCGGATCACTTCATTTGGGGTGAATCGGATCACCCTTTTTTTTGTTTATTTAATTAGTTGTATGACTTTAAATGCGTTAATAACTTATACATGTAGGTAAAGATGGTTCGCACATACATAAAAGAGAGTGGCATTGCATTTAATGTAACGAGAAATTCATCCACCTGCGGAGGATTGGATACAGTGCACTATCTGTGAAAAGTGGTGGCACGAATAGTGTGCTAATATAAGTGGTGTTTAAGGACAATATACTTGCCACCCATGTACTACGTAGGGTCTTTGACATTATTATTATCAAGTTATACTTTATAAAATTATAACCAAAGATTATTTTCCGACAATTTGTTTGTTTTCTTGGAGATATTCGGAATATCCGATTCGCCATCAGACTCGGGGCGAATCGGATATTTTCCACTTTTTCGATTTTTGTCCATAAAAGAGGAATTTTTTAATTTGTTTATATTTTTTATTATGAATGTTCGTGTTAAATGGGTACTTGTTACGAATTTATAATCAAGTATTGGGTTTTTAAATTGTAACCATGCTTTTTTTACCATCAAATAAAAAGTGATCCGATTCGCCTCGGTCTACCCTAGTTCCTCTCTTTTGCTCTGCCTTGCCAAAATATTAACTATTACATCCACTCCGAATTTCAACTAGAGTATTAACTGTCCAGTATTTCACCAGTTGATTGTCCATCATACCAGCCACTTTATCTTCGTCTCCATCCCTTTGTATATTTCTTATTCATAGGATCCAAAACGTACGTTATGTATACAAGTGGCTCCGCTCGATGCGTCCCATAACTCGTTCCATTTTCGGGCATTCTTCATTTCGCATGATCGATAAGCTGCTCGATCGCGTTCTTGTCGAAAAATGTCTGAGTAGAAAAACTTGTTCTTGTCACCGCCGGACTTCGTGACACCTGTTAGTACGCGAAATTTGATCGATCGACAACGACAACGTCGATACTCGCCTATGAGACTCCGTGGGGAAGAGTCGTGGTAGAAAAGCACATTTGATAAACAGTTATGGTATGGTTCCATATATAGGGAATGTATATATATATAGTAGACAGACGGATCGTAATACGATGTGGCTGGCTCGCGTAGAATCATGGAATACACGGTTTCCCTCTCAGAATTGACGAGTGCTTGCCTGCATCGCGTCTTTGATATTTCCTCTGGAATAGCGTTCCCATCGATATACCGTTTTATAGCATCGGCACTCCTATATTTTCGCATGGTTAACAGATCGCACGATGATTTAACTGTAACATAAATTTACTCGGGTTAACAGGCTTCACGTTTCATCCGTTTTCTATAAATTTCCTCCCGCCTACAGACCGAGGTCTATGTCGCATACAAATTTCCACCTTTGCCGGTATTAATATTTTTTTTCGTCTTCCACGCCCTGCCGAGTCTTCTTCTGTACTTCGGCGATCCTTTCTTTTTCCGTTGTATAAGGTTACAATTCTTTCATTGTACACGCGGAACTTCTTCATTTCTGTAAACGTTTCCCGTAATTATTTTGAAAATAGCTGAATTCTGGTATCAAATGCGTGCTTGATCGAACACTTTATATATTACAGTTTCACGAATATTAAGAAAAATGCACGGAAGGTCAAACCACGAGTAAAATAAAGAACGATGCCTCGGCAGTAATTGTATTGCACAGTCCAAGCATCATAAATAATAACAGCATTATAAAAGAAAATATTCAATTTACTTTCGAGCGCCAGACTACACCTGCCCAGTCGCGACTTATGTACCCATTGCTCGACGTCCCGGTCGAAGAATAATTTTCAGATTCGCTGGTTGGCGCCATGGGAACTATTTGGAACCGCGGCGTCGTTGCCAGGAAGCGGAATTCGACGTGGCCAACGCGTGTCGGACACCGGACTCGCACGACGGGAATACTCTTTGTTTTGTCACTTTACAGAAACGTATCCGGTGAGAAGCCTGAAAACACCTGATGAAACGAACACGTGAAGCTCATCGACAAGGGGGGGAACGGGCCAGGGGCTGGTGTACAAGGTGGGACAAGGATCGGGGTGCGACGAGGGCGAAGGGAAAGGGCGGTCGAGCGAGTCGATGGCAGAAACTTGGTAAATGCGCCGTATATTACCGTAATGCCGACTCTAAGTAGGAATTACATATGCGACGCACTCGTCGCGTACCTTCACGTCACCGCAAAGGACATATTTCAGCGGCGGGAAGCCGGCCGCGGCTACGTGCCTCGCTGCCAGATAGTAGAACAAATAGAGCACCGATAATCGAGGAATTTGGAATTCAATATCCGCCGATCGCCACGCAGCGCCGCGCCAGTCACGCGTGTCCTGGGTAGGCAATTCGCGGCATTTGCATCGCGACTCGTTAAGCCTGCGATCGTTTAGCGCCGTGAGAGTATGACGAGCATGAGGCCAGAACTGGTCGACGCGAATTGGCATCGCTCAACCCACTGTGGCGTAGGGATCCGCCAGTGTGGTAGACAAGAAACGGTAATTGTCAGTACGAAGCGTGTATCTTTGAAATCGAAAGTAGATTTTTTAAGTAAAGTCCGATTTTAGTTTCGAATAATTTGCCAAAGTATTATGTATCGCAGGTGGGTCGTGCTGATGAGATTATTGTTTCTTTGTACACTATGCAGGGTGCGGCCGAATAATATGTACAAACGGGTACGAGGTGATTGCTCGTGAAAAAATAAGAACAAAATATGGGGTGACATTTTTTTATTTAAGGCTTGTTTTTCGAGAAATTCGAGTAGAACAGCTGAGTTACGGTTCATCGAGCAACGTATAACGCGTATCGTGTTTGTGAACAATGTCTACACAGCATTTAAAAGTTACTGATTCCGAGGAAAGATACGCAAAAGATTTTAAAGCAACATTTTATTACATCAATTACAAAATTGCTGAAACTGATTGCCTCCCTGTCGTATGCATACCTGTGCAAATTCGATTTTCTATAAAACTAAGCCTTAAATAAAAAAAATTTATTCCATCTTTTGTTCCCACTTTTTCATAAGGAACCGCTTGTTCATGTTATTCGGCCGCACCCTGTATTGTGAATGTAGAGGTTTAAGATACTTTATTGCAATGGATTATTGAAAATTTTAAGAGGCGTGAGAACAAATTGGGGTGTAGAGACAATAACAACTTTCACTGTTTTTCATTAACGGAACTATACATTTCAATTATCCAACTGTCGCAAATTATCTCTGTTTATTATTTTACTGTTCTGAAGTAACTTACGCGTCGAACAAACCATCCAGAACTACACCATCCATAATCATCCATAACTAAAAAACTCAACCGAGATTAAATGTACGGGAAAGGAGAAGAGATGCAGAAAGCAATCGGTAATCAGTAACGAGGATAAAGCAATTTGGCAATCATTACGGAGGGTGTATCCCGATCGCAACGCTTCGCAGAGCGGGTGCTTTTCAATCGGCGGCCATGGTGCAGCAATCGACATGAATTTTGAAGCGTATCTGATAGCAGCACGGTGCCGCCTAAATATTTGATGAAACATTCCGGCCGCAATATGGGGCCCCGCATCGCCCCGGAAACACCGCGATCCCCCTGGATCGGTACATCCAGACCGCCATTACTTTGATACATAACCACCCTTCTCCCCGTTCCTCTCTATCTATATATTGATAGCGCGAATGCATTATTGATGCATCGGTTATATTTATGGGACAATTTAAAGCTCGCCAATCATTTCTCGGGACGAATCGATCGAACGGCCGCGGTCGTTCGTTGAACCGGTCGTGTATTAAAAATTCACAGGGAACGGCGGAAAATTTGAAATGCGTCGCGTGTCCCTGCGGCTTCGGCCGCATTAATGCACGCGGCCAATTACGCGGTAACGCGCTTCGAAAGGTGATAATAATTCCGGCGAGCAGAGGCTACTTTGTGCAGGAATTTCGCGACGAGGCGTCGTCGATATTTTCTTAATTGTTACGAGGCATCGATTCGAATACTATTTTGCTTTTCCAGTGTCTCTTATTTCGCTTCTTTTATTTTTCAAACTATTGTAGAGTTTGAGTAGCGAAGAAACGCCTGCGAATGTTTTTTCCTTATCGGTGTATATTTAATTGCACGCTACAGTGTAATGCAATTATTGTTTAAATTCGAACGACATATCACGGGGTTCTAGATGTTTATATAATACAATCGTAGAAGGAAGGGATGCTATTGTTTAATATTTTATGGATGTGGATAGACGCGTATTGCGTGTAGAGAGGAATGCCAATCCCCTATGGCGTGTCAGGACAAAGTTGATTTTTATGTTCGAATATCGAGAGCCTCAGACGGGACTTGTCAGATGCGTAGGGCCGAAGGGACACGTATGGAAAGGGTGTAACAATAGGGAGAAACGGTACGTGTCGTAGTCAGCGAAAACGTTCTCAGGAGGCTTAAAATAAATCCGACGACAAACAATCGAGACATTAATTAAACACAAACACGGGATATTATATTCATGTAAACCGAGGAAACAGAAATAAGGATAGAAGTATGTATTCGAAACTTGGATTAAGTTCTATTTATCATTGCAAATACCACCCCGCAGGTGATAATTGTACCGTTCTCTCTTTGCAATAATTATTGAAGCTGCAATCACATTTATAAAAAAAAGTACTCAGAAGAACCACTATTGTAGTGATTTGAAAATTCAAAGTTCCAAGAACTTTCACGGTTTTAATTCTCCATAAATAACATATTGTCCAAGTACATCTATACACGTACCACAACAATTCTCAGTACCAAACCAAACCCTCGGTACAATATTTCCGATTTATTTCGCCACGCACCGGCACAGCCTCCATCTGGCAATGAGCATTAAAGCTTGCTCCCAGTAATCCTGCTCGATGTTAGTGCGCCTTCAAACGTATATAGCTGAGAGTTCCGACATCGCTATCTAGACACACGGTCGCCAGACCGTTTCCTAACCGCAGCGCAGATTTATATTCGACTAATCCAGGAGCAATAGCGTGGCGCGTCGACGTAGCTGCGCTCCTGCGATGAGGGGCTCCCTTAATTGAAGTATTTCTTATCTAAAAACTGGTGATCCCGCAAGAACCGCGAGCCGGGAGACCTTTGATCCGTTAAGGTCTGGCCGGCCGTGATTGCGAGGCTCTTGTCTTCTCTTATAATTGATATTGGCTCGCCCTGGTGCGGTTCTTCGTCGTTGGTGAGGCAGATGGGAACGCCGTTGGCCGGACGAGGAGCAACGAAGATGAAACGGGAAAGAGACATTTCGATGGCCATGGAAAGGCGTGCTCGGTAGAAAGGGAGCGGCAGCTCTAATCCCCGATGGCCCCCGTCTTCGAGAATAGTTGGTAATCCTGCTGGATAGTTGGAGATCACCGAGTTACGCCGGACACACTCCGGAGGACTGGAGCTTTTATTGGCAGACGCCGCTAAGGTGGATGTCTGAAGAGAATTCCGACTTGAGGAACTCGCTGGTTGCGCGTCGAAGGAGTCGAACGACGGAGGGCCAATCGAGGATCGAACTGGAAAGCGCTTAATGTTTCTAAGTCCGTGGTCGAATCTACGGCCGGACTTATACGAGTATACTTAATGCGCGGGTAGCTAAGGGGTTCAACGGTGGGGAAATGTCGCCGATACACCGGCTCGAGCAACTGTAAGATTCTATTGAATCTTGTGAATGGTTAAGATCCGAACCGGATCCGGTATTAAACCGGCTGTATGTTTGGCAAGGTCCGACCCATCGGCCGATGCTTCGTTTCGAGGATATCGAGTGGAACGCTCGATGCTGTACGCGTAGTGTTTGCCTAATCGTCGTTTCGCGAGAACTTCTTGGGCCAATGTGCAATGTATTCTTAACGTATATAAGTGTGTACGTTGTGCCTTGGTGGTGATGGTGTGGAAATATTTAATCTTTGTTGAAAAGCGTAATGGCAGCATATGTAAGTTGCTACTAATTGAATGTAGGTGAGAAATGTAATGAGGATTTTAAATAAGACATAATATAGAAAATACAACGTAAATTCATGTGATTCTTAAAAAATGATTCGACTGGCTTATAAGAATGAAGATTAATCGCAGAGGGGATCGATAGTATTAAACGAAATCTTTGGATTTAATTATTTTGAAATAAATCATTCGAATAATCCTACTATTCTATTCTAATCGTAAAATGTATTGCTGGAAATGTTAGCCTCGTTAAATTTGTCGAATCCTTGAAATCTCCTACGGCACTAGGGCTCTGCACAAAAGAAGTATTTTCTGGGTTATCATTTGATTATGGTCTAACAGTGACAAGATTGTGCTCGTTCTATTGGGGCAGACATATCTCCTTGATCCGCAACACGTGCGAACTAGTTTCTGTTTCTGGGGTCGCTATGGATTCTGCAGGATAAATTCAGCCGCACACCTTATCACCAGTATGATATTTTGCTTTCCTGTGATAGAAACGACGCAGATAAACGTCAGGGCAATCTAGTGTGTAATTCGTAAGTGCTTTATCAGCCGAAGTGATCCCCTGAGTCATCAGGGGGATGACACTGGAAGTTTCTAATACGTACAAGGATTACAAATATTTGTCATGTGGTACTTGCATGTCTGTGAAGATTATAATCTTGTGTATTCGCCTAGTTATTACATTTAGCGTGTATGCCCTCTGCTTAATTAATGTTCAATAATTAAGTAGAAGTATTCAATCGTAAATTATGATCTTCAATTGGTAGTAGATTACACCGTTTTTAAATTGAACATGTAAGTTCCGAACCAGGACGATTCCTTTTTTTGACAACATTCGTTTAACAAAAATGACCGTTCCCTTGTTTAATTTACATTGTTCTTACATTGTTACCGATTTCATTACTTGTTCTGAAGATTAAACAAATTATAACAATACACCAATAACTATAATATATTGTTTTTCGTATGGAAATAGCTTGGGAATTTAGTTAAATTATCGTTCCACCTAAATACGAAACTTCACGTAAGCAATAACTTTTCAAATGCTAATTGGACGCTGAAGAATATAATACTGTAAAGCATTAGAAACGTAATAACTAATTCATAGATAGTAGAAAGGTAGCCTGAACGCCAGTTGGGTGAAGGGAATGAGCCAAAATTTCCATAAAGGTTAAAACTCAGGTTTGGTCGCTTCCTGTGGCCCGTACCCCCATAACTGCATATGCCATGAACACGCCATAAGGCGTCGACGTTCCAATGTGCGAAACCACGCACCCCGTCTTCCCCGTCTGAATTCGTGAGGACATTTATGAGGATGCGCCTGCGAGATCTTATCGGCTATGAAAAATTCAGCGTTTCATCTGTCCCACAGACCGGACTGCCTTGCCGATCTACATTAATTTATTTATACCCACCACTTAACAGGCCCTCGAATAAATTTGACAAACGCTTTAAAATCTGGGGGGTTTAAATTGCTTTTGTTTAGATTTCCATAGCGGTCCGGAAGTGACTAACTTTTCTATCGTTTTATTTTATTTTATTTAACGCCCCGTCACCGTCGTTGTACATATTTGCGATTGTTGCCTCTCGAGTGGCAAATGGTGAAACGATTAGTATCCATTTTTTGTCTTCAAACTTTTATTCCACTTGTCTTTTTAGTAATTGCTGTTACAGTAGCAAACGTATTGAGCTTATGATTCATAGGTAAATTGAAAAATGAATTATTCCATATATATTGTATGCCACGCATATTATTTTATCATTATCGTTGCATTCTGAAATTATTGTTTTCTTAATTACAGATTAAGATTACATTAACGACTATCGCCATAAATACATAGCTCGCGAAACTTTCAACGTCGAATCATCAAAAGCGAAATCCTTCGACAGTGCACTGGCCAAAGGATTAACCGCAGACAAAAACGAAGATTCCTTTGTTTCGGTTTTCCTCCCCTCCCCAACCCTCGTCGCGTTTTTCTTGTTAAATCCCGCATCATTGGAGACGCACTTATAAACGTAAAAATGCGAAATATTTGAGTGTATAAACACCGCTCGTAATTCATCGTGAAGAAATTAACGTACGACGTCTTTATAGTTGTGGCTCATAAAAAGTCGAAACGAGTTTCGCCCTACGAACGTTCTGATCATGAAATAAAGACTTTGACTTTTTCGATTTCGCGGCCTGATATCGGCCGCGCCTCTACCTGCATTAGTCCATGGCCTTACAACCCCATGGATTCTCATATGCACTTAGTTTTCATTGCTGACCCATCGTATGTAATATAATATGTATCGTAGTCTGTGGCTCCCAGTGGAACACTGTTCGCCCACGTTTCTTCACGGCTTTCTGACCACCTCCTAAACCCGGCTACGCTTTCCTTCTTAAACGAAAACGAGTTTGCCCGATCCTGAATTCTTGCCGCCATGGGATTTCTCCGTTGAGCGAGGAATTTTCGAAAAATGTATTACTGTATCGGGATCCGTTTGACAATGCCCGAACGAACTTGCCGAGGAAAATGTTGTGCGACATCAATTAAGCAAATTGTCAATTATTAAAATTCGGATTCCCATCTTTCATGTACATTTTCTCCGATTTTTATGAATAACTCGTTGCTAATGAACGCTTTTGTACGTACATTTCAGATTATATTTACTACACTACGAAATCGCTGCCTTTTTTAATTATTACATTCCTATCATACAGTTGTCATCCGCACTGAATTAATTGCTGACAAATTCACATTAATATCTAACGCCCCTAATCAATCATTCCTCCACCTTTAAAACCAAACCACGAATTTGCATTACACAATAACACACGACGCTTAAAAGAACAAACAAGCTACGACACATGGCATCCCCAAGTAAAAGGAAATATTCCCAAGTAGCCAGCCAGGAGAACTCGATTCCGGTTAATCCGCGGAGCCTTAAAGTGGCGGGCAAGGCGTTCTCCATAAATATTTCAACGATGCAGTCCTTAGACACAGGGGCCAGGGTCGCGTATCGATATATCTCGAGGGGAGCAACGGTTGCGCGAGTTCTTTTTCTATTATGCCGTGATTTTTTATTGACGAAGTGGACACTGCGGGTCCGGGGACATCTATTACTTTGTTGCTCTTCCCGCTTTTCCCCGGCGCGGGCTCCGCTGCCAGCCCGTCGAGGGTGGAAAGTTCGAAGGAAGACCGAGAGAACGGGGGTGGCAGTTTTGTCCCAGGCGTGCAATGCTCGGGGCCATAGATCACGCAATATCAGTTGTCAGGCCGGATCGAATGGCCGAGAGGGTGGACAACTGGACACCGACTACCCCCGAAGTGCGAGTGATGACCCTCGGGGGAGGCCATGCAAAAACTCTTCCTTGCCAGCCTCCACCCTTCGCGCTTTCACCTTCGCTGTTTATGGCGCGGGACACATAAAAAGGAATATGTAACGAGCACGGATAATTCACGTTCTCTCTCTGCTGGGACTTTTCTTGCTTCGGGGACGGCAGCATCCTTTATCTTCCTCTCTGTTCTTTTCGTCGCGGACCGTACCGGTCGGATATGGTTTTTCTTTTTTCCTCGATATTCCGGGGAATCGCCGCCTCCCCGAAGACCGTGCGCACGCGGAATTGCCGCGTAGATTCGACGCTGACTTATTTATTCGATCGCCTATACGGCCCGCGCGGAACAATGTTACCAACGCGGGAATATTGGGTCGGGCTCGAGTTCGCTGGTCATTCACGGCAGAGGTGTCCCGTGTACCTCCTTTATATTCTGGGGCGATGCTGCATCGGAAATGCAAATTTGATTTCCCGTTTGCCTCTGGTAGAGCCGTTGGTTAGCTCGGTGACGAATCGTAAGCGATTTCGTGATTCCAGTGGAGCGTGAATTAGTGATTGGTTTGCGATATTTCTGGATATTTATGAAACGACGGTGTAGTGCCTCGTTTAGGAATGAAAAGCGTGGATTCGGATTGATGGTTCGTGGGAAGAATGGGCGGAAAAGTATGGGGCTGGACAATTGTATTACGAAGACGAAAGGAAAAAGGGACGCACTGTGGTTTGGAATTGAAAAATTGAGTGACATTTTTGTATATCTTTCCAACCATTCGAGATATTTGCATCAAACTTGAACTGTATAATGTATTAGTAATGTTGTTTTACAGGAAGGTTAAAAAGTGCACCAATAATTATATATTTTAACCATAAAATCGGTAACAAAATAAAATATTCTTAGGCTGTATCTTATTATTACTCGATAATGAGGGAACGCGCGTACGTAACACGATAGAACACTGTTGGGTTTACGCAGTATTAATTTGAAGAGTGGGACGAGGTGAGAATTGATTTTGTGTCATTATGTAGAGAAAAGTGTGCCGAAAATATTCAAAGTCAGAATGTGGGACTTTTTGGGACTTGAAAGATATCTCTTGTGAATCATAGAAAATTTCTATATTTCTATCAGAATTTTTTTTGAACATATTCGGGACTGTTATTACAAACGTAAAGTATGATTTCCTAACGTGAAAGAATGTCCTTTATTAAAAAAAAGAAACCGAATGAATATATTAAAGAACACCCGCAGGACACTTCGAAGAAGGAGGGCAGTTTTATCCGTTGAAAAACACAATTCTTAAAACCTTTGTGTGCTCGTTTGCATTAAAACCTTTGCTAAATTGTACAATATTAATATTTTCATTTTTCCGACTGATGAACATTTAGGGACTAACGTACGTTCACCAGATATCGATATAAGAATGGTGATTTTTTGCCAAAATGTTACTAAATTGCAAACATTGTCTGCACGGAGAAGAATAGCTATCCACAGCTTTATTTCTAACTTAATTAATAACCATATTGATTGCCCCGCTCTCCTTATGCAAATCAATTTCTACGCACCTGAACGCGTGCTGAGGTCAAGAGCAGGATTTCAAATACTTAAAGCCAGATCTAGATATGGATTAAGTAATCCCATAAATCGCATTATTGCTGAGTCTAGCCCTACATATAATCGTATTGACTTTTTTACTAGATCCTTACTCACTTTAGAAAGTCAATTACGCAAAATTATCGGATAAAGTTATACCTTTGTACCATGACTTTTTGTACATGTCTCTTTTCTGTTATGTTGAGGAAAATCTTCTTTATGTCAACATTTATGTAAAGAGGGCTTCGGTCCGTTTATAAATAAATAAACAAATAAATAAATTCTTCAATTCCGACCACTGTGTGGCGAGGACGAGGTAAATTGCGTGCGAAAGCATTCAGTCACGGCCGCGTCATTTGTCCGCGCGTCTGTGCGCTCGCGATTCGCCGAAAGTAGCGCAGTCATCGAAACAACGGGTCCAGACTAAACGGCAAGGAGCGGCTCTATAAACGTCGAAAAAATCCAGACAGCTTCAACGCGGCCGTAAATCCCAGCCTGTTTCATCGGCGTGGTCCGTGAGGCCCTTTCGATCCCGCCTTTTTTTTCGTCTCTTTCCCGCGCCGCGTCGACGCGCGAGCGCGCGCTTATGGACTGGCAGAAGGGAAAAGATAGCGCTCAGATCCGCTCTCGATCCGCCTATAGAAGCGTTGCACAAAGCGACAACCGGCTCCGAAATTAGCGCGGAACAATGCACGTGGCCGGATTCAGAGGAGACGCGGAGCTTTCATTCCTTCCCCGTTTCGTTCCATTCCGTCCGCTCTTATGCTTGTACCCGATTTCGTTCGCGCTCGAAAACCAGCCACCTTTCTTTCCTTCTCTCTTTCCTTTCTTTCCTTTCCTTCCCCGCATGATCGAGAGACTCTAGCGGAAACTGTACACCGGACCCCGTCGCGGATTCTGACGTATGCCACGGTTAAACGGCTATCTATAGAGGACGGAGTACGAGAAATACGTATACGTGTACGTTGTGTCTTTTCTTGACCAATCGGGATTCTTTGACGCTACTTTTGAACTACGGGACCGGGGTTATTCTCGTTGCTTTTGTTTTTCTCTTCCGTCGTTGCTTTTGGTAATCTCGGCCGTAGAACTTCGGCTATCGATGGACTCGATGTTCAATTGATCATCAATTGATCATGAAAGTAAGAAAAGAGTACTTATCGAATGTTTACTAGAGCCATGCAGAAAACCAAGTAAATTCTGACGTTCCAATTTTGCCGAATAAACAGTCTGTCATAAATCTCGCAGTGAGTGTAACAATGATTAATAATTGCCGCCGGGTCGACGGATAAAAGTTACTTGCTGTTTTTAGAACGGGCATCGGATATTCTTTGGTTTAATGGTTGGGAGTGCAGCAGTGGCCGGACGAGTGGACGACTGCATTATCGTGTTTCGCGTTGATTTCGTCTTTTACTTTTTCACCACCTCTGGCTGGCCGCATTTCGCACGGATCCACGCCGTTTTCACAGCCGACTGCTTCTCTTGATCCGTGACGTAGGTAAGGACATTGCGTTTTACTGCTCTGTCTCCTCTGTTTTAGCGGCTTTTTTCTTTACGGGCAAACGTCCTTGGCGGGGTCTTTTATGCGCTGCCGATGCTGCCGCGGGATATGGCTGCGTCGTGTCGCACGCTAATTAGGTCGTTCGCTTTAGTCTCTAGGTTCATGTTCATCGGCTGCTTCCATTCCTCGTACCCGATTCCCGATCACGTCGTTTTCTCGAGGACCATGCCTCGCGATCGACGATAAATAATAATGATTGAACAGCAGTACACGCGTTGGAATAAGAGCTCGATTTTGCAAATGAATAATAAAACGGTTACCCTATATACGTGGTTCAAACCAAGATAAGAATATACCCGTTTCTCATTTATTAATGTACCGTTCAATCGGTCGCAGTCGAAGAGGAACATAAATGAATAATTTAAATTTCCCAGCAGACTATATGCGCAGCTCATTAGCCAAATCGGTTAACTCCACCTTTTGAATTCTTTCAAATTTTATCGTTAAAGCGCTCGATGGACCCTCAACTTTTTATATCTAAAGTAAATTCCCTTATTATGGGGTTCAGTATCACGGAATAACCAAAATTTTTTTACCCAGAAAGTAATTGACAATTTATTTCAGAAGCCGATGTAATTAACTCCATACGCTTATATGTATATTTCTGCAAAAATAATAAAACATTCTATAATGTTTATTCGATTTTCTATTTAAAAGGGAATTTTAATAATCAATGTATACCTATTGAATCATCTTTCTCCACTTTTTGTTTTGCGGTGTTAATCGATTTGGCTAACGTGCGGCTCATAATCCTCTACGTTAATTTCGTTCCCCGTGCATGCTTAATATTGTAATACATTTACAAATTCTGTAGAATTATGAAACAACTAAATAGCCCGTGCAATAATTAGTAATAATTGCTCCGTGCATCTAAGTCAACCAGATTAAAATCCCCCGCCAATTACAATTAATGCATACCAGCAGCGATCCGCGAGAGATACAACAATAATCGTCGCGAGGGTTGCAAGCGTACCCGAAGTCGCAGGGGTTGGAAAGGGATTCGCCCCGGATGAATCGAAAGTTTTTGCATCGAAACCAGCCCGTCGAGAGCATCGCTCCACCGAGAATTACGGCGGAGCGAGGGAGGGTCGAGTTTAGAGTTTAATTTGCCGGAAAATTATTGACGGAAGTCTGAACGGGCACAAATCATAACGCTCCGTGAATCCGTAGGACGCCGGGAATCCGCGTCCCTTTCCTACCTTTCCCGTTTTCATCCCCCTTCCACCCCGGGCGTTACTCCTTCCAGCCAGCCAGTTCTCGAGGAACGTTCGATCTCTCTACATCACCCAAATGACTCCTGGCCGTCGACGTCGACGACGACGTCGTATCGTCTGCACGTGTAAGAGCGTATACAACCGTGGCCCGCGAATCCATCCTGGATTATCTGCCGTGAAATTGTCTGATTTGCCTCGCATTTTCCACGGCACGCCATTTGTTTCGCCGTGTTCCTCGGCGCAGCCCGAGCAGAGATGCACACGGACCAATATGCATGTAGTTATGGACGGGATGCAATCCCGTGGAATGACGTAATTGTTTAGAAGATTGGGCGAAACCGGTTGGCCCAGCTGCGAACGTGCCTGCCGCCATAAAGCTGATAGGCGCAGACCTCTGCCAGCCCGCCCGTTGCATAGTAAAATTGCCACGATTTTTTGTTACCGATCGATCGCGATTCTGAACGCGAGCCGAGATCGATTGAATGGATTGATAAAAGGGACTTGGCACGGCTGAATTGTGGAAAGGGATGATTAAAGGACGGGCTGAAATTTTTGCGGTATTAAAGGGATGTTTTCGCATGGATGTATCATAGGACGTTTGGAAATAAATATTTGGGCTTTCCTCTTTTTTCGAAGCTCGCTCAAGTGGTGCGGGTTCGAGTAGAAATTGTCGGAACGATATTTCCTTAAGCGACTTCAAGGGGATGTTTTTGGAATCGTGAAAATTATATCGCTGCGAAAACGGTGTTGGCATTCATTTCAAATAAAAAATCGTGGACAATTTTATTCTACATTCAGAACTTTAAAAAAAGATCACTAAATAATCTTTGGGAATTACAAAATTGCATAGATTAATAGATGCTTTTAGTTATTGCTTAAATATTAACGTTCTTCGTAGTGTATTATGTTTTATTTGTCGAAGCTAATATTTGTAAATTTACGGTCGTTTTATTATTCGCTTTATCATTGCTCGTAAAATGTCCACCAATGGAGAACAACTGAACAGCATTCTTACTTCCATCCCGTCTGCCAACGCACATTCCTTCCAGGATGTATTCTAACTTCGAACCAGTCCGCGGTGAGTTGACACATGGTACCAGTATCACGTGGTTATCCGTTCAACCGGCAGCACCTGTTAACCAACTAAACCGGTTAACCGATTAACTAACCCCTTAAATCGGATACCTGACGCAGATCATTTAACCGGTTAACTCGAGCACCCGCAAAACACCAGAACTAGTCGTCCAAGAAACACAATTAGACTGGCAGTAAGATGTTTCTCGAATCATAGATAAGCTTCTTGATATGATACGAAGGAACTTTATTGTACGTACGTCGTGTTAAATTTTTACTTGGATGAAGAAGAGAATTAATAATTATTAATAAATCTTCGAAGAGGATAATTCCTTTCTGGCCAGTGTGCATAGTTTTTTATTCCGTAATTACGATTAACAGAAACACATAATATGTATGTTGCAATAAATATTTTCATTTTGTGTTATAGTAAACTTTATTCTCAAATAATATTCGTTAGTATACAGCTTCGAAAATAATTTGTTTAACGCAGCGAGTGCACCGGAAGATTGTTGCACACTACTTGGACTCCGTTTATTCGATAATAATAACAATTATTTAAAATCGAATTATTATCGCATCTCTAGAAATCAAATAACATTTCAGAAGGGTGCGTGTATTAATCAACTCGATTTCTGTCACCACGACAAAGAATGAACTTTAAACTAATCTCCTCCAAGCTTCGTCCAATTGAAATAATCCAGAACCATCGCGTTCAGATACAAAAGGTAAATGACAACAGGTTTACCTGGAATTACAGGAATGGCCTCGGATGGCCAAGTTATACGACGCGACCAGTACATTTTTCAGCAAAGTGTAATACACCTCTGCGCCGGTAAAACCCGCCCTTCTTCGACAGGGTTGTCTCCCAGCTTTATGTCGGATTTATGAGGAGGCAAATGGAAGAAAAACACGAGCGGCGCGTGTTTACTGTCGACGTGTGCAAGTTCGTATACCTTTTCGCCGCACATCCAACGCCACTTTCCACGTTGCCCCGCGGTCTTGGAAACTCGCGGACATGTGGCACGTAGAGGTATAACGCTGGGAACTATGGGATCCAGCACTCGACGCGTCCTATCCATGCACTCTGCCGTTTGACAGCCCGGCGTTATTCAACGAGATGTTCGAGTGGCCGTTTGCAAAAAGAAACCCGCGCTCGAACGAGGAATTTAAAAATTCCAAAAGTACTTTGGCGTGAGAAAGGCCATTCGAGATATAGTGAGATATTATCAATAATGTCGACAACACGTAGATTCACCATGTGACATCGCCCTTAACCCTTATGTTAGAAACCTGGATACCCGGTTCGCACGTTCCTGATGAAACACCGCACAAAGTTAGTGCAAAATATTTGTGATAACCAAGCTTGAAACTCATTGATCATTTTGATTGCTAGCATGAGGATTAAGTGCAATGTGTTATTTTATAATCGCGACGAAATCAAGTGTAACCATATCGTACGTAGCGCAGTAAATAATAACAGTCACAAGAATACTCATCCATGCGTCCTCAACTAAATCGCTGCATTTATCAATCTTTCATTTCTCCGGCCATTTCGATACGCGCGCACAGATGCATTCACCTGTGCCCTGTTGAACCCACCGATCGGATCAACCCCGCGGCGGCACCGCGGAGCGTAAGAAAATCCGACTGCTCGCGATCGTCCCCCTTGCCGAAATCTGAAGCATCCGTGGTAGGGAGAAACGCGTGTATCGATTCCGGCTCAATAAAAAAGTCATCGGAGAGAGCTGCAAAGGCATCGCATTGGCTGTAAAACGTTCACCGACTGATAACATCCAGCTGCAGCGAGTGGTGGGTGGCTTCCTGGCTGGTTGGTTCTTTTCCTCCTCCGCCCCCGTGGCGACGGTACCGCGCGGGGTGGTGGAGGGTGGTGGTTGGTAGGTAGGCAGGCAGGCAGGTTGGTCGGCAAGGGAGGGAGGAAGGGCAGAAGCAGCGGCAGGATGCCGGGGATCAGGCCGTTATTTAGTTAATGACTATTCTCTCGCTCGTAGGCGCTGCCAGGTCTGGAATACAAGATCGTGTTTGAGATGCTCCGCGTGCTGCTGTTGCTGTTGCTGTTGCCGTTGCTGTTGCTGTTACGGCTAACCCCGGATCCGGGTGCGGGGCCGTGGACAGTTCCGCTGCCTCGCTATCTCCCGTGTACCAGAGAATGCTGGCCGTGGTTCAGCGCTGGTATTGCACGCGTGTCCTTGCGCCGCTGCGGAGGAGAGTTTCGGCCACGTAGCCGCGCAGTCAGCACCGCGACCGGCATGGGGAATGTTACGTATGCGGGGGAAGAAATGGCTAGGGAAATATAGCGCCGGTAGTGGCTGGCAGTTCGTCGACACTGCTGGAGGATGATGACGGTTCACGTTGAGGATGAATCGTTTATTGGGGGTTGTAGGATGGATCGTAGGATATTGGCTTCGTTCGGCTTCGTTTAGTGCTGAGTTTGTGGTAATAAGTTGGACTTGTAGGTGTTTATTGTATTATGCAGGTTGTAGGTTTGATAGCTTTTCAGTATGTATGTGTCTGCGAATTTTTTCGGGGTTTCGCTTCACGATTAGCCTTTAACTTGTAGGTGTGGTGATTGTTTGAAGTTTCAACAAAAGTTAGCCTTTCAAGTCTAATCGGTTGTAACGCGTGTAGATCTTGGATGATTGAAACGTAGATTGAAACATTGATAAGATGGTAAATTAAACAAAATATAATTGTAGTTCAATGTGGCAAACATTTCTATTTTGTAAATAAGCTATCGACATTACAGGACATCGAAACCCATTCCTGGTAACAATTTTTAAACGACCGTATCTAACATAATATTATCCAGACTCCGGTAATAGGCATTAGACCCCAAATTTTAATCCATCTCTCGTGCAAAATACCCCCGCCCTAGTTCCCACCCTCCCCCCGTTACATTCCGCCGCACGACCCCCCGGATACACGACGACGAACGCAATTAAACATCTGACAACGAAAGAAAGCGAAACACTCCTGCGTCGATCAACCTCTGCAATATCGAGTCTCTGTCAATCCCCGTCACCGGCTCAAGCACGAGAATCTTCTTTTGAGAATCACGGACGTAACGTGGTCCTTCGGGACGTGGTCCCCGAGCGCGTGCACCCCCGCGCACGATATCCTCCGTGGGGGACTATCGATCTCGTCTTCTTCTTTTCTTCTCTTCTTCCCATTTTTTTTTTCTTTCCCGAAATCTATTTATAAGACGCAGAGAGCGTTGCTTACTCCGTGCACGCGGAGGCAGCGAGGGATTTCGAGGCGAGCTGCCGGTAAGAAGAGGGTGAGTGGCGTAAAGGATGAGGATGGCGAAGAAGGGTGGGAGGGAGGGAGACTAATATCGGAACATCGACGGCCAAGTCGACTCGGGGATTCGAGCGGGCTGGATGTTTAATTAGGAGCCAACGATGGTAGCCGGGGTCTGAGGAGGAACGCGAGGAGGCCGTGCGGGGGAGGGAAGCAAGGGATCCGCGGTGCTCAGGTATAGAAACATACGTATGTATGTATACAGTAACACCTATAAGTATACGAACGACCTACGGCTCTGAATTTATTTGTCCCTCTCGATGGAGCGACGTGTTTTTTCTTCAGCGATTCTGTTATCTTGGAGTAACAGAAATATGTGTTCCGTTTGGAAGTTTCCTCGATTAATCGTGTATGGAGATCTTTTTGTCACGGGGAACAGTTTCACAGTTTGGCGGCTCGATTCTGATGGTTCGTCATTTAATTGATTTCAGTGGATTTAGTTGTTACGAGTATGGGAAGCATTAAGTTCTTTCAGTTTTAGGTTTTATGGTTGGTCTCGATTGGGATTTAGTGGGAAGGCATTTTGGAAAATGACGGGCGACTTTTAAAATATTACAGGAAAGAGTTAATATTAATATGCATTGTATATTATACAATGGAATTATTAGTCTCAGAGAATGCCCAAAGTCGCATACATTTAAATCGATTCTCCAATACCTGTCAATCTAAAGACACGATCCTGCTACAGGTATAATATGATGTTCCTTTTCCAAGTACAACCGCTTCGCTCTCGCCCTCCCAATAATCTCCGCTTCTTGCATACTTAGAAAGCATCCTGTTCGAGAATAAAAACACCCTGTATATGGCCGGTACTGTACGAGTACGTATAGATCGCGAAGGGAGGGGATACGCCCGTTTCCTCCCACAGCTTATCCACCTCCATCACCCTGGAGCCCACGAAGAGCAGGGAAGAAAGAAACCTGGACAGAAATAAAGCAGAAAGAGGGGGGCAGAGGGACGCAACACGGCGAAGAATTGTCTGCGATTTTGTTTTACCTCTCGCGGCTACCTCTCGATCGCGTTCATCGATTTCTCACACTAGCGTCCCCTCCAGGGGCCGTCGTCCCCGCAGGGACAGTAGCCGTGCATGCATGTATGCGTTTATTTGTATAATGCGTGCAGGTGTGTGTAAAAGAACGCAAAGTGGCCTGAAATCCTGGTACGCGACTCCTCGGTCGGATCTGCGTGCTGTTCCACACAGCCTATGTGTCTATCTTTGTTGCTGAGAAGGGTTGCTGTGATCTTCGCGAGAAGCAAGCTTGTGGTAAATGCCTGGAATTAGTTCCACGTATCGCTGCTCACGTGTCTGGGTGGTTGCTTGTTGCTGTGCTCACGAGTGGGACGGGGGGCGAATTCTTACGGGGGATCGGCGAAACGATGACTGCCATTGATTGATACGTTTGCCTACGTGGTACGTAGTGATATGTTCAAGGTGTCGAGTGCATGACAAGGTTTTGCAGCCAGAATGTAATTCACGGATGTGAACAGCGTGTCAGATGTTTATCCGTCGGTGGTCAGGCTGTGATATAATTGTTATACTGGAGTGGAATCGTTTTTCATTATTCTGTTTCGATAAATGCGTTATGTAAACGTACATACATTTCCAAAGTATATCTTCGAATGGGTATGCCTACTTCGATGTTTGGATGGAGAATTGAATTTACAGGAGTGTGCTTAACCCAAGGGAGAAGTGATTTGGGAAGATTTAAATAATATGCATCTGGAGATCGTAGCTAGTTATCGTGGTTTTAACACTAGAACTACCAAGCCAGTCGAAATGACTGGTTTCAGATTTATTGCTTTAAAATTATTAACATACAGGTATTGTTCCAGCAATTTATGATGACTTTCATTTAGACAAAATGTCAATTGTATATCTCTATTTAATGTCCATACAACCACTTTCGTGTTCATAATCTGTCCAACGTGTACTGTCTAAGTAGTACACAAACCTATCGTTAGTTCTAATGTTAATTAGACGACTCGCCCGATATATTACGTTTTAAATACCCAGCTGTTCTTCTTGTATTGTTTTAATCATAATAACAGAATTATATTTTTCAATTAAATCTTTGAATATACCTAATATTTTTCACTGGACCACCAACAAATGCATTTGAAAAATGAACATACTGCGAACATCTTTCGCAATCACATGTATCTGTAAAAGTAAACGATGCAGACTTCTTTCAACCTTGTCAATTAATAAGCTACATCGAATTTACAATACGAGCAACGCAGAATCTCCGAAGACGGCATAACCGGTAGAATCTGAGATTTCACTGCGTCGAGCCCAAAACGCCCGAAACCACCCCAGAAGGACAAGCAATTCGCACACGTCGGAAGGGACGCTAGGACTTAGGATAGCAGTCTGGCCGTACACTTGCGAGGGCTGCTTCGAGCGGTCGGGATCCGGCGAAGGCTGTTTTTTCATCCTCCAGGAAAATGTATGAATCGTGTTGCAGAGGGCTTTGCAAGTGTGCGGCTAATGGCTGCGGAGAAGTTCTCCCTAGACCCTAAATCCATTCTATGCGCGTTCGTGCACAGACACAGGACGGCCAACACGCGCGCAAAATCTGCCCCGCGTTCGTATGTCGACCGGCTAACAGAAATCTCATTTCATGCCGGAAGCCTGGAAAAAGGATTAGCGACGGCCATTTTCCGCGAAGCCGGTTTTAACTTTCTCGATGGACCGCCTATTAAACCGATTACTCTTGGCTGGCCAGCCCCGAAAGCTCACACCCTCAACCGTTGTAGGAGGCGTGCACACGCGCGTACACATGCATACACACTTCAGTTATCCGGCTGACTTCGCGAGGCCACCTTCGAACCCTCAACCCTGAAAACTGCACGGCGTTCTTCCACGATTCGTGTATGGCTCATCGCGAAATTGGCTCGCGGCCTGTTTTTTACGCGAGCTTGAACCTTTTCGATGGGGCAACCAGGTCGTTGGCGAGTGTTGGTTCCGAAACGAAAGGGAAGTTAGAGGCGCGTGAGTGATAAAAGGTCCAATCGCGCCGGCAAAGTGGACCGCGTCCTGCTTGATTTATTTTGGGCGATTGAGAGTAATTGAAGTTTATTTGAAATTAGTGCGGTCTTTTTTTTCACTGTGGCTTTTCTGGGCATTGGAAATTGTTGAGTACATCTGTGCCAGATAAATTATAGTTGATAGATTCGTGATTTTAATTAAGCAACTGCGCAGGTGTGAAAAGATGAAACGTTTGTTGTGACCATATGCATACGGACATGTAAATCTTTACTCCACAAGTGAATCATGCACATGTTTTCAACCACAATATAGATATTGTATAAACGCAGAGAGTATCAAAATAGGTTGCAATACCTTGGGCGTCTTCTAAAATAATTGCTACGCTTTACTAAACTCCGCGTTTCTCAAAGTGACGAACCATTAAACCCATAAACGCCAGCAAAAGGGGTTTACCAAGGGGATTATCAAGGAAATGTATTTAAACATCAACAAATTAAGCACCAATCTATTGCACTGGCATTAAAGAAAAATTCCAGAAGTGGAATTAGCCGCCTTTGTCTTACGAACGGCTCTATTATTGTTAGACACTACAATGAAGGAATTTTCTCTTACCCTTTCTATAAATCACGATTGCCCCCGCAGCATTGTTCCATTGTCCCATAAGGCGCAATCCTCCGCGAGTGCAAAGAGTACAGAGAGTTGAAGTTCGATTATTGCACACCATGCGTTGGAATCTCACTCAGCCCTGACATTCGTGTTTCATTCGATTTGCCCGACGTTTGTCCCGATAAACAGATGTCGACGGGAAACGAGCAGCACGTTTATGCAACAGTTCCAAGAGCCGTGGATTCTCACAAACTCTTCTGCTGATTATCAATTATTAAAAACACGTGGTCGTGCCCGGTCTCCGCTCTCATCTCGCCGTTTCGTTCCACGAACACTCCGTCGCGTGATGGCCAACTCCCACGAACTCAATCTAAGGATACTATCGTTGATTTTAATAGCATTAGGGTGGCACGAATTAACTCTCCGAGGGCTAGGAGGTCCTCATATGGCACCCCATTTATGCACACAAATGTAGAACTGAAATATTTATTGAACATTACTCGAATATTCAATTGTGCTATCGACTTACGCGTCTTTCATTATTAGCGCCGTACTAGAGAAATATCGTTGCGTTAGTTTTCCTTCTACCCTTAAATTAGTACCATGAATCCAATGTATTGTACAGTAAACTAAGTACTTGCCAAAATTCTTGGTATAGCGTAGTGCGATTAATATTTAAGTAAAATGAGAATGTTCGAAAGGAAATTAGAGAAGTGGTCGAAAGATGCGACAGGCGTTTAATTATATTTCGCAGCATGATTCATTTGTGGTAGTATGTTTCGTTCGCCAGCGAATGAAAATCCACCGGACGGAAATGGAGAGAATTTTTTCATTGGAATTGCCGTCATGCGCCGCGTAATATGGCGATAATTTTGCAAAACTTGCGCACGTTATTCGTTGCACGTCTAACCGCGATAACTATCGCAAATGTTGATGCTTTTATGTCAACGTGACGAACGTGCAGATCGAGTAACGGTGCGTTGCATTTTGCACGCGTGATCGTGCAAAATAGACGACCTTGATTCCTCAAGGCTCACGATTTTCTGCCCCTGCTGATTATTCATTTAACAGTTTCTCGTGAAAACATTGCAAGCGAACCTCGGTTGTTTAACAAGGAATAATGAAACAATAAATATTGACTAAGGACTAAAATAATTCCGCGTATTCAGTACTGTAATATACTTTATAGATTTCGTGAAATCGACGGTGGATATCTTTAAAATTTCGTAACGTATTTTGTAATCTAATTTTGCAATACAAAAATTTAACAGGATTCGGTTGTAATGGACACAGAGAAAATTTGAACTTCCAACTTCGGTTTTTAAGAGATTTTATTAACACTTAGACTTGTAAGAATGATAATGAATGCGCTTGGACTTGTAAGATAATAATGAGTCAACTTGGACTTGTATGATGTGAGCTTGGACTTAGAGTACGATAATAATGAGTGCGCTTGGACTTGTATGATGTGAGCTTGGACTTAGAGTATGATAAAAATGAGTGAGGAGTCGGGGAACCTTGGGTTTTTAAAGGGTGTTGGAAAGGATGTAGTAGGGATGGTGAGGGCAAATTCCAAAGGACTGCGGATGGGTAGGGATTGTAGGTAGTATGACTAGTTGTTTTGGAAGCGGTGATGTGATAAGGTTCCATGATGAGTATTTGTGATGTCGGAACTTAAAAATATTTGTACGTATGAATCCTTAAGTGACTAATAGATAATGAATAATACAGAGGTACAGAGATAAAGAATAATACAGAAATATATATCGTAAGACTAATATAGATATTTGGGGGCGAATACATTACACGGTTATTCCACTGTTACAATTACGAACTTGCAAACTGTTACCTCTGCTGCTGAACATAGTCGCAAGATTGTATCATAAATCGCATGCAAGTTACATTTTTAATAAGGGCGCACATGTTTGATAATTGCAGGAAAGCAGGAAAGTATTTTATTGATTTTATAATCGCACTACAAATTACGTGGCTTGTTGTGTGCACACGAAAATTTGCCACGATTTCCGTATGAATCTAGCAGCACGATACATGTACTGCACATATGAAAATTAACTTGTCCCTCAACTTTTCAACTCTCACCCCACCGGTAACCCATTAATATGACACAGAAAATTCTACGATAATGATCGAATTTCCAAAGTTCTGGATACCTTTGCGAAAGTGTGCCTACAATAATTCACTGCGCTACCGTGAGGCAATTAAAATGTCCCCAAAGGAAAATCATTTGTAACAGAGAATCCATTCTACAGTGGCCCCATTGAAGAACGCGTGACGGTCATTGTCAGTCAGTGTACGATCGTTCAACCGACATATGTGCTTCTCTAAAGTTCAGCAATAACGGTAATTGCGTTATTAAGGCCGAGGGTGAACGATGCCTGGGTCCCCCGACGAGTTCTGGGCTCAGCGAAGCGAATGCTTGACCCCATCGACCAAGTAGAGGGAAAGGGCATAAGTATGGTCAGTGGACGGAGGTCGCGTTATACGTCATTAGACTCGGACAGGGTGGTTTTCATGAAGTATCTGTGGGTGTCAGGGAATCGCCAGATGGCCTTCTTTGGCAAACAGTAACGATACGCTCGGCAAATGAAGTGCTTTCTGCCTGAAATTCGTCTGATGTTCGTTAAGAGAGGAACGTCTCCTATTGAGATTAATGGCGGAATTTCTACTTTGTTGTTCGTGCGTCGATATTAGGTATTTACATTAGATATATATATTTTTTTCACAGATGTAAATACTTCCTACAGTTTCGTAGGTAATTGTAATTAGTGTTTACCGTCTCTGAAATTATTGCACTGCTTATTTGTAATAATCAAGTGGCTGGGAACGTGTGGGTGCAAAAGTACATTTCTCTTTCATCTCGATAAGTAAGCCAAAGAAAGAGCCATTCTTAATCCTTATGTTAGCAACCGGGTACCCATTTCGATATTTCCTTTAATAATTTTTGTATGTTCTTGATAAAATATCGCAACATCGCTTTAGGTCTCGTCTCTTTGAGCAATTGCACGTCAACTCACGTTTTGTGAAAACAAAATGCAAAATAATTTGAATAACTAAGCTTTGAATTTCTACTCCATTTTGGTTGCTAACATAAGGGTTAATAAAACATGGTAACACAATAAAAATAGAGAAATTATGCTGCCACCGAAATCTCTGAAAATAAAAATTAAAAGCGAAATTCAAATAACGTATCAAATTTACCCTGTCAAGCCAGATAACTTTTCTATGAAAACTTCGCCGAGTTTTCGGAACCTAAAGTAATAATAGCTTGCATACACTTAAACTGGCCATACTGTACGTACATGTACCAAGGTTTCACAAATTATTTTTACACATAAATCAATAATATCTCCCGCACCCTATATTGACACACAATTCAGAACCGCTGCCACACGATACCTCGAAGCAAAAGGGGTATCAGGTCTCTCCTTCGACCACCTCGAACCGGAAAACGATGACCCAGTGTCTGTTCGATTACTCAGAAGGGGTAAACGACCATCTTCCGCAGATGTTTCAACCTCTGCAGTGATCACACACCGAGGGCAGCGATACTAATTCCTGTTACAAGGCGACTGGGCGTCGTGGCAGGAGCTGACGAGAATAAAAAGGGGCCGCACGGAATATCGCGGTACACTGATGATGATTGCGAGCACACATGTTCGGGCACACGATTGTGTATCGTTAGTGGGGGGATGGGATGATGCCCCGTTCCTTCGGGGATAGCGTGTCGATTTTCGAGTCCTCCAGGAGGCCGCGTTGACCCCTTGCCACTCTGCACCCACTGGCGAATCAATTCACGCGTCAAGCTGTGAACACGGAGACGGACAGTTTGCACAGTCGCTGATGGAACTCTTCGATCGCTGCTCATCCATTGGATAGAATTATGCTCCGTGAAAATCCAAAGAAGAGGCGCCAAGGGGATATTCAATGCTGCTATTGAGATTAAGCTTAGAATACTGCGTGTTAAAGAGGGACGATGCTTAGTAGAAATAATGAAATTCATGTTCTCACTTCTTTAGGAATTTTCGAATTCGATTTTAATTCGATTAGGCACAGTATAACAGTATAGCATAGTATTTATAATTTTTATAATATTCGACTAACTGTCATTTAAAATCAGCATTACATCATTCATAGAACATGGTATTGTAAACGCATTAAAAGAAATAAATGCTAACAATCGTCAACCAAAACCAATCGCGGCCAGCCTTGAGGATTGCGACTCAGGGATTTGGGAGAATAAAATCCACATTGAAATATACATTTTTATTATAATTTACAGGAACAGCCCTTCGTCGTGAATATACCAAACAACACGCCACACGATACTTGACACGCTACGTAATTTCAATTTCCATGGTACAACCTGCAACACCCCTGTCACAAACTCTTCAAAGTCCAAGCTATAATAACCGCAGCCACCAATTACCAATCTACGGAGCCCCCGCAGTCGTCTCACTGTCCCGGCTACGCACGTTCGGCGTAGACAGCCAGCGCATCGTGTCCATCGCCTGTGGATCCGCAGATGTCGCGGACCGGTCGATTCGCAAACTCCCGAGGAAAGAAAAGCAACACGGGGCACGGATTCAGAGGGGCGAAACAACACGCGGGGCTTCAGAGGCGCCCAGATAACCGGTTTCGATCGGGTCCAACACGCCCGAAACATAAACGGAACAGAGACCGTCGGCCGTGTAACCGTTCGCAATCTGTATACATCAATACGTGTAATTTCGAGCGACGGTATCAGCGGCGCGGTGGCAGTGTATGATGCCGTCGGTGCAGCTGCAACCCCCGAGCTACATCCTCTATAGCCACGAATTGTACGCGATGTTCTATACGGCTCACAAGTTTCCCTGGGGTGGCGTGGGCGCGGGGCCGTGCGACGGTTTCCCGGAACCCGTCGACTATACAGCCTTCCCGGATGGATACAGAGGCCAGGATTAGAGCTGATTGGGCCGGCCTCGTCGTGATTAGAGATGTTATCAGGCCGGTTACGCTCTCACCAGCGTTCACCCTCTGTATCGTGGCTACGTGTTTGTGTTCTTCCTCTGCTCCGCCCCCTTGCCGCCGCCCGGAATGCGTACTCTCTATCGTCGAATTGTCATTCCATCTCTGTCTTCCACTATCCCTCTTGAATGTACACGCATGCATACGCTCGCTGCGCCCCTTCTTCTCTGTACCACCTTTGTCTTGCTGCGGATTATGCTGGATATCTTATTTTGGCTGGATCACACGTCGGCCGGATTTTATTCCGCTGTACGCTGCTGCGTTTGTGGTGCGGGTGGAATGGGTATTAAGGTTTTTTCCGGTTTTTTTGTTTGCTTTGGAAGTGAATTCGGAGGTGGTCGCTGGTGGCTTTTCAGCGGGAAGCGAATTGATCGTGTACAGGGGAGCTTGTGGATTGGGTGGGAGTGTACGTCGGGTTCATTGTCGGTAATAATATTTGAAATAAATCGTGGGGGATAGTTTAGTTTATTTTGAAACCGGGGTGGAAGTTTTGGAAACGCGCTGTTCAATTCGGACTATAGCATTTCGATTTGGAAGTATTTCAATTCGTCCAACTTGCCTGCTGTGAAAGCGATCTCGCGTTTAGGACAAAGTAGTTAAATTTAATTTGCTATTTACTAGATTCGTTGTATAATTATGTATTATTAATTAACTGACACTGTTCTGTTGAACTTTCGTCACTCAAAATGCTTAACTTTATTTGAATTCCACATCACATATCGAAGATAATAATACAAATCTTAAAATTTTTCGAACCATTTCCCATCCCGAGGACACTGAGGGATTTCAATCGGACCTTGACAGATTCAACAACTGGTGCGAAGAGAGTTTTATGAGTCTAAATATTGCTAAATGTCATGTAATGCGATCCTCTCGAAGCTCCAACA
This sequence comes from Nomada ferruginata, assembly GCA_963583965.1. NCBI lineage: Eukaryota > Metazoa > Arthropoda > Insecta > Hymenoptera > Apidae > Nomada > Nomada ferruginata. Next base: position 8,237,966 of record OY757218.1, read on the forward strand.
TGATAGTCTATCCATATAAATTGAACCGAACTATTTTAACATCTATCGATGAAATCCGTGACCTTGGAGTAAAATTCACTGCCTCCTTGGATTTTTCCAAACGCATTTCAAACATAACTAATTCAGCTATGAAAACACTTGGATTTGTAATACGCATCTCCAAAGAATTTCGAAACATTGATACCATTCGCTTACTCTATATCACGTTAGTTCGTCCATCTTTAGGGTATGCCTCCGTTATCTGGTCACCATCGATAGGCAAATAGATAAAAATGATTGAGGCAGTGCAACACAAATTCTTACGATTTTGCGCCTATAAGCTACAACGCCCTATGCGATATAATGAACATAATTATGCACCCATATTAGAGGAACTTCGCTTGGATACGCTAAAAAATCGAAGAATAGTTCTCGACATGACGTTTCTGTTTAAACTACTAAACAATAATATAGACTCTTCAACATTATTAGAATCTGTAAATTTTTTTGCACCATCAAGGAATCTACGAAGCAGAGGAACTTTTTACATTCAAACGTACAAAACGAAATACAGTGTAGCAGACCCGGTAAACCGCATCTCAACTCTATATAATACCTCGATGGATAATGCTGACCTCTTTAATATATCATTAACCACCCTGAACAGGAATCTGCAACAAATTCTTAGAATGTCCGAGGCATAAAAGTTGTGAATTATAGCGTAAAACCATGTATGTCTAGTTATATAAGTTGTAAAAAAGGGCACTGCCCGTTAATTGTATTATTGATAATAATAATAATAATAATAATACAAACAATTATTATCTCAGAGAGCACAAAGGACATCAAAGCCAACTACGACACTTTTCCAAAGTGCCAGGCGCAATTCTTTGACAAATTATTTCCGATGCCAGCGATAAAAAAATTGCGCCCCAGCGTTATCCACCTTTTCCCCCGGGGGAAATATATGTAAATCCACCCGGCAACCGAAAAACACGTCACGTCCACTAAATTCGTGAAAATCGTCTGGAAGCTGAATCATTAATGGTCTTACTTAAAGCGGCGGCCGCACACCACTTGGACATGGTTTTGAACACGTACACGACAGACCCATGGCTGATCGAGCTTTCTTCGCTTTCAGTGACGATTCCCCGCTATATCTCCGCCGGAAATCTCGTTACCGGACATCGGTTCCTGAATCTTTTATGATCAGCTTCGATACGCCGGTCCCATGGCGCTGAACAAAAAAAAAACACGCGGGAGGACAGATCAGGAAAGCTTTCATGATAAAATCACGTTATTTCTTACTCAGAATCCTACGCGACAGGGATTTCGTCTGTCTACTGGTTTCATTATATCATTCATCCCTTTCTGCTGCTCGATTGAATTATTCTCGAATACAATTAATCAATTCAATGTACTCGTTATTCTTTCGTTAATAATTATATATTGTCCGTTTCATAATTGGAATACTGCAGAGGTAATCGCACACGTGTGTTTCAGTCGTTTATTAAACGTTGGTCATATTATACCTTCAAACGGTAGATCAAAAATATTGTCTCTGCTTTGTAATTGCGAGAAATATAGAAATATAAATAGAGAAATATGCATCCTCGGTGACAAAGGTGTTCACATACCAATTTGTCAGGTAAAATAATTTCGCGGAGCTGGGCGCAAAGCGTCCCTTGGCGATTCGCGTTTTAGAAAATAAATACCTCGGCTAGCGAAAGGGTTAATAGCGGCGGGTACACGGTGCGTTGGCAAAGTGAAAAGGAGTACGATTCGGGACGATCGCAACGGGCATCGACGAATGTTTAAGAGGAACGGCACGTGTCGGCGCGAAAAAACGTCAACGTATTAACGGCGATGAACAGGCGAGATAGAGGCGCTCTCGAAAGAGTCCCTCGTTCATATCGAGGCAACGGCTCGGCTCGAGTGCCATTTCAATTACTCTGAAAACGATTCTCGAGTACCTCTTCATGTCCGTAGATAAAGTATCGCGAAGGCACATGCTCTCTCGGCCGGCCGACTGATCCACGCACCGAGCCTGTAAAACGCGATGGATCTGATAATCAGCACAGTGGATCGTATCGTCTGTTGTAGAGAATGCCTCTCGACTCGCAGATTCTCGCCGATATCGCGACCCCGTTTTTGTAACGGTCCTGCTGCAACATCTATTCCGAAAATAGGATAGGGAAATGACCCCGCGTCTCGCGGGCCGTATCCCCTTTGATATTTGGTTGCTTGTCGGTGAATGCGTTGGGAACGATCCTCGTGGTGGACGAGTTGCGACAAAACTATTTAGATTTACAGCCGGGGGGTGGTCTGATTATCGATACTGTCGTATAAATGTCAGATAGAACGGATACCCCTGGCTCTTATTGTTAGTAGATTAATTATACGATCCACTGCAATTCTATATTAATTGGAGCACCTTATGCAGTTACAGTAATACCTCGCATAATCCGGTTCGAAAATTTCCCCCAATAAAAGGATTCGATACATACATTATATACATACATTCATATCACGCTCGTGTTATTTATTGAAAAACAGGAAGAAAAATTGTATAGAAGCAGTTATCGGTTTTTGTTATGCCAGATTATTATTATTATGCGAGATATTGCTGTATATTAGAAGAATATAATACGAGGGTTTATTGCGATAGGAGTTATTTCAATGGGAACCAAGAGTGTTGCTAGGATTTGGAATAAATTTCTGACGCGTCAAATCTATTATAATCTGTTTAAATGCTTATGAATAAACATGAAAGATTAATGTCATGTGATTAAATTTGAGTACACCTATCCCAGAAACGTTTAATAATTTATAATGGAGGAAAATGTATCTTGTCCCATCTGCAAATTTGTGCAGACGAAAAATGAATAAATCTCTTTTATTATATACAATACACCTGTCTCCATACTTCTAACCCTTTATATATCTTCATCTATGCTGAACACGCGATGGAGATCTCTGGAAACATTCGTCATTGCGAGTAGCGGTGGCTCGCGTCGCGTCGCGTCGCGGCGCTTCCAGGCGCTCATTAGCGTCTGACGGCGGCCACGCGTTCCCCTTAAGGACGAGTCATAAATATAACTTACGGGCGAGTACCTATGAAAAATTTGTCGCGGCTTAGCCGCCAGACGGATTGCGCCGCGGCGCGTGTGGCTGCGTCTCTTAATTTCGTGGCCAAGTCTCTAAATCTGGCCCTCTACGTGCTCGTTCTTGTGTTGCGATGTGCACGCGACACTTCAACCCTTTCTCCGTTTCCATTTCCCCAACTTTCGATGATCCCGTCATTTTAATTTCTTGCAATTCCGGGTGATTGTGAAGTAGCAATGCGTTGTACTTGATTGTTTCAAATTTGGAATAATACATTAGCAAATCTAGCATTTATTGGTCATTTATATGATATTTATACAGAACATGTGAAGACAGAATAAAGCTATGTCAAAAGAATGAGCTTTTCAATTACTAAAATTTCGTCCACGTCCGGGAAAAATTTTTCCAAGGAGGTATGAAGACTTTTATATTTGGCAGACAAAAATGAATGTTTAACAAGATTGCATTTTCCATAAGATTTTATTCCGAGAGCCCTTCCAATTTTGGGACACCTTGTACACGCATTCATCGCCGAGTCGTATACTCTCTTCGTGTTATTTAAGTCGGAGGCCTGCCTGAACTGTGACTAGCAAACAACCCTTTTCCAAGGGTGCCAAAAGGCATCGGGAAGCACCTTGTAAGCCGTTCTTCGCTAAAAGACCACGCAAACAATCACACCGTGGGCGTCGAGGAGAAAAGGAACTTATCACCTTGCGTTTTACACGCACGGCTAGCAAAAGGTAGCTATCCATTAACGATTCGTCCGATTATTATTGGGGGTTTATGCCGAGACTCAAATCGATGGACGTCGAGCATCGTCACGTCGACCTGACCGGCGCCGTCTCGACTCCCAATTAGCAGCTTATCGTTTATTGGTTTTCGATATTTGTTTTCTTTCCTAGAGTTCGGACCGATGCTCGGATGGTCCACGATTTTCAGAAGAATGGAGATCGGTGGAATATCGGTCCGGTAACAACGGTGTATCTGACGACCTCGCGGTTCGCTGAAAAAATAACGTGCCTTTGCTCGTTTTCGATATAATGGGCGATATGAGTGAGCGATTAACTGATGCAAAAATATCTGGCGATAACATTGTGAAGCATAATATTAACCGTGGTATTAATATGTATATTTAAAACGCTGTCATGACACGAGTGCATTTTTCAATATTACAATGAAAAAGTAAAATAGGTTTTCTGATTTGTCGAAGAAAATTATATTTAATCTTAAGAAAGTTCGATTCTGGACGTGTTATTTATTTTATGTTATTTTATACATGTGCCAGATATTGGAAGATATAAAAAAGTATTCTAATATCGCAAAGGTTCGTCAACAAAAAGTTCAATACTCTCTTCTTTTTAATTAGATTTAATATTTAATAAACTAAAATAAATATGAGCAAACGAGTTAACCAACGAATATTGTTTAAACACCACGAGTACTACAGGAAATCACACACAGATACGTAATATGAACATTTTTCGAAAACATTGCTCCGATCATATAAAAGTATAAAAAGCAGCAAAATCGATGCACCATTTATTGTACCGACAAAATTAGAGCGAACAAATCGACGAAATTCTCGATAAAGATTGGCGATCGTGGAGTGAAGCAACGTTCGAAAAAGATCCAGGGCACCCTGAGTACCGGCCAAAGGGGAGAAATTCTCTTCTCATCCTTCCTTCCCGGACCAAGCGTACGAGAAGAGGGCCAATATATATATCAAGCAAGTAAAACAAAAGCGTCGGACAAACAACAAACGGTGATGTGTCTACCTCAAGGATGGAGGCACCGAGGGAAATGAGGGTTGCGCATGGGTAGGGGGTAAGGGGCGTACGGGACGAGAGGGGAGAGGGTTGCGAGAAAGAGAAGAGTCAGATATATGGGGAGGCTTTTAGTTTCGTTAATGGGTATCTCGTAGACCGATAAGTGCTGAGATCTGTCTACCTCCGTTTGCTTTACACCTTTTCCCGCTTCGTGGTGCACGCTTGCTGCGTACCTAGCCGCTATCATGGACCCGTGGAAAAATCGTAACAACCCATAAAGTCGTTCAACCCTCTTGCAGGAAGCCCCGGGTGGCAGGGGGAAATAGTGATCCATTGTGCATGAACGTTACGCTGCTGATAGATTATTTGCCGCGTCCACTAATTTATTGCAGAATTAAATTAAATCAATATTTTTCTAATTAGCATACACATGTTCACACGTATACATTAGGACAGAGGTTAGCCTTGGTGTTCATAGTCTTTAATGCAGCAAAAATAGAAGAACTTCTATGTCAACGTAACATTTTTCTCCAAATGCACAAACTTATACATAACGATTTGGCTGGTAAGAATTTTACTCTCTCGAATAGTAACGAAAATTCATTTCCACGTCTTTTTCCCCTCCGAACGGTCAGAGGTCGCGGCTACGAGGATTCGCCAAACAAAGCTAGCACGGTTGATTTGATTTCAACTGGAAAACGGTCGATACCACGAAACGATGGTAACGAGAATAATCAGACGCAATCAGCCAAGTCGGCCAGCGTCGAATAACGTCAACAATTGGAAATCTAATCAGAATCGGCTGCTACAATTTGACGGTGCCGATTGATCGGTTCGGCTATCGTTTACAAAGCTTGCAAACCGCGTGCTTGCAAGCCCACCCTCTGTCCACCCCCTTCGATCCCGACCGTCTACCCCTCTATGCGTTTCTCTGCGTTCAACCGTTATCAACGCAGCCCCTGAACACATCTGCTCGGATGCAAATAACACGGGCCTGTATTTCGGTATGCACTCTGTACACCGCTAATAAAAATAGTTGTTAATGTTCGGCCTGCATTCGACCGGCGACGTTGTTTGATGTTCTTAGCAAACATGCAACTCTGTTTCGCCGTGCATTCGATAGGCGAAATAGGAACGATGGAAAGGGTTAATTGAACGACGCTGAACAAGAGATCGCTTTCGAAAGATCCCGCGGGGCAGCGTTCGTCAAGCTTTTCGTCCCGTGACGCAATAGATTTGCCTGCAATGGTACCGCGACTCAAAATAATAGACTTATACCAGACTGACGTCACTGCACAATGTATTTCTACCGAGAATTTCGATTTATAACGAGTACTTCGATTTCATTTAAATTGAACTACGCAAAGATATCGCTGACTGTTTTAATACATTAAAATCGCTGAAATTGTTCGAAGTATATTTATTTCAAGAACTCGAACAAATGGTACTATATAAAATTGCAAAGTAACCAATTAAAATAGCAAGAGCAACGGCCTGTCAAGTAACTCGGATTCCTTGCGGTCCTTAGAAAAATGCGTCACTCCAAGTCCGTTCTCGCGGCAACTGTAAACAACCCTAAAATCCTAGAAAGACAACCACCCACGATTGGAACGACGATTCGATACGACGCGACGCGTCTTAGCGCAAGAGGCATACCCGAACCGCAGGACGAAAATTCCGAGCTAGTGAAGCAAAAGGAAGAAGGGTTGCTGAATGAAGATTCTATCGGCGACCAGGCGGCAATGGGTTAGCGGCGAAACGATGGAGCAATGCCGGAAGACAAATTGCGCTTCAGATTGGACGGCGGGCGTGCGACAACGTGCAGGAAAACGCGCGTAATACCCGCTCGCAGACTCTTGCAAACGGATTTCGTGGCCCGTAGCAACGTGGCCGTTTGCATGTTCCACGTGCTAACAATTCGGTCGCGGTTGCGATGCTATTTAACTGCTCCACCGCTCTGATTACTCCCCCGTGCCTCCGGGCGAATCAGGATTTAACGCGATGATTAGTCCTCGGGAATGATCGTTCGGGCGAATCGATCTCAAAACCGCCCACGGTTGTGCCAGGAATCGAGATAACTGTAACGTTTGTTCTTCGGTTTACCATTATACAACTTTGCTCGGGAACACGCCGCGTTTGTTGGCCATTGAATCTGACGTTCGAGCGAATACTACCCCGTGCCGTTCCCCGAACTTTGGACGGCTGCAGTTGAGGATTGTTCAAATTTCGATGCTGGCTCGCGATGAATATTTTTTAGATGATTGCCGGAATCTACAGATGCAATTGGCGTAACAATATGTGTGTGTGCACAGCGGAGGGGAAAGGGGGTAGTTTCGAATTGGTGTTCATGATGAATATATGCACGTATCCGAGGGTGAGTGAACTTTTAGGTTGCGGTATGGGAAATTATTTATTTTTTAAGCGTAGCAGGCCGTTGGAAATTTAATGATTTAGTCTGCAAGCATATGGAACTTGTTATACGTCAATTTGAAACAGTTTGAAAGGGATTGATTTATCGATGTGTGCATACATTGTGGATGGTTGATAATAGATTATAAATTGTGGCATTGCTTGTAAATACTACAGTTGGGGAGTAAAAAATGAACAAATGTGAAAATAAAATGGAATGTAAAATAATAATAATGTGGCATACGAAATAAGTGTGACGCATAAAAAGATGAAACTAACAAATGTGAAAACTGACTTTGAAAATATATATGAGCAAACGTGTTCGACGTATTCGAATACATATTCAAGTATATAAACCTGGTTTCCTCTCATATACTCGGAAGATATATCTGTCAAATTTTGTGCAATAAATTAAATACACTACAAATAAATGCTCTACGCTACTTCCAACGTATTTGTCAAATTCACAAACGCAATATTTTGCAACGTACTGCATTAATAACAGCTGCCCGCGTATTTTTAAACGGAAAAGTCAATAATTTTTTCGACAAAAATACCAGACAGCTATATATCACGTGTCTAGGCGAAATATGTTCCTCTGTTAAAATAAACCGAAGTCGACTTTCACTTTGAGCCCTTGGATCACGAGGTCCCCTTTTCTCCATCCGGTAAAATATTCCTCTCGAGGGAAACCAAGTTTCCCGGAACTCGTGATTTTCGCCTCTCTTCCGAAATCAAGTATTTTGAACACTGTATAGTTATACTTCAATCAAAAAGCAGCGTGTATCATTTCCGATCTAACAGATTTACGAGAAGCCTGGGGAGTTTCAGATTTCCTGTATACTTTTAACTATCCTTCTATTTTGGTGGTATTTCGAAACTTCAATTATATCATTAAGTAAGCAGAGAACCTTCTTTACGATTTCCAACGCAATTCTCGCTTAATTTACCAAAACTATAATTTTTACTAATCGAAAACTTTCCCTTAAATTTTTCGTGTATCATTAATATTCATTTGAAAGGAAAACGTAATACTATGAAGTGGTATTGCGATCAATATAAGATTATATTAATATTTTCTACCTCATTCAAATTAACAATCAATTATATTAATTTTAACACCGAACTCCTAACAAAATCCTGGCAACAATATTTTCGTAATATTAATAATAGAAAAGGTACAACTTGTAACTTCACTTAAATCGTGCAATAACAATATCACCTGTGTTGCACTTGTTGCACAACCGAAACGCACGAAATTAAATCCCAATTGTATACTCCAATGCCATACATCCATTCAATAGCAACAAGTTTAAAAAAAAACCCATCTTTGGTGCTTATTATTTATGTCAAAGACAGTCGTGTCTGGGTTTGTTTTTGTTCCTCTTAGGAAGGAAGTGGTATTCCCTGTGGTTCCTCGGAAATTACTGAAAAGCTGCCGACGTCATTTCCGCGACGAGCCCACGTATAACCGGCCGTGACGTGATATGCTTATTGGAGAAGCCGTAATAAATGAGGGGGCCGTGAAACGCGTGAACAGCAAGATGGACCTCCCCATCGAATATCCTTTGGTGCAAGGACCAAACGCCTCCACGGAACAAAAGAATTCGCAACACCTGCGGGGAAAAAAGCGCACACTGACGGAGGATCGATCTCTTCTTTATCCCAATTTATTATTTGCCCTGAATCGAACATATAGGTCGCTTAAAAAATAAACAAAATCAAGGGAACACGATGCATTTGATGCGGTTTTTTTTATTTAAAAGTATGGAGTTCTGCTTCGTTGGATGGCCACGAAACTGGTTTCGAAACGTTGGTGGAGAATTCGTTTTAATCAATTCAGTAGACGTTAAGGCAATTGAATGTCGCTTAATAATTTTTAGACGATTTTGATTTTCGTCAGCTGATCAGTGCTTTTTGTATCTTTATTAGTTTAGTATTATTGAGGCTCCTCTGCAGTTTTCTTCTGTCCTTATTAAGAAATTTTACCATCCAACGATTTGTGTAATAAAAATTCTATTTTTAAGTTATCCAATACCAAACTCATTACATTCCTAAAAACTAAGAAAGATTTAGTTTCCTTTCTTTTTCTTTTGTTGCTACAAACGCACTCTACTATCTTGCTTGATTCATAGAAGTTTTTCAAACTTATTTCCAATCTTTTTCATACTTACCCACCGCTTCGAATGGCATGAACCATTTCGGTGATAACTGTCGAACGAGAACTCGCGAGGTGCTAGAGCTAACTTGAGTTTCAATCAGGCGTTTGATCGAGTTCTTATTATTAGACAGGTGAAATTCGATTTTGAAAAGGGACTGTGAATAACCAGATAAAAATAATGCGAATCCGTGTACGGTCTGCCAGGCAAAGGATAGATGGAACGAAGGTATTTGGCACGATGGCCGAGCATAAGACTTGGCAGACAGTGAGATGAAATACGCCAGTAAGAAAGTAGAAATTCGATCGGTTACCTATAGACTTCCTACTTTCTTAATAAGAACTGCACCGCTCTGCACATACTTATCGAGATACTAACCGGATTATTGATTTCTAGCACGTATCGCTTGGTAACTGGAGAATGTATCGTTGAAACTGCTTCCGTTCCTACACGTTCCTTTGCGAAACAAAAGGTGTTTCTTTCATATTCATACTTTTTCACATGCAACTTGTCACGCTAAAGATTTTCGCTGCTTTAGGATTTATGCATAACCAATTTCATATTCCTATTTATAGATTTCACTGCGACTTCTTCTATTTATAACGAAAAAGGAGCCATCAAGAAAGTTCCATCACGCGAGAATAAAACAAATTGGCAATCACAAACAATACAGGTATCCAAGATTGATTAAATATATAAAAGCAACAAGGATGCATCATGTTAAGATGTCAAGGTAAAATGGTACCTTCACTTCCCGCTTATTGAAACTAAGTAACAGAACTAACTAGCAATACGAAACCTGTCGATGGACACAAAGTTATTCGACCTACTATTACTCTTCCAATTTCATCGGCCGGTGTAGTCAATTTGTGAAAACATATTTTAAAACGACTTTTGGAAGCGAAACGTTCACGGGCATGTACGCATGCACGTAATCATCCTGGCCCGGCGTTCAACGTAATATTTTCGAAACGGATCCCAGAACCGCGATCCACGTCGCGATCCTAGGAAACTATGAAATGCTGCCTGTGCAAATATACGATAAATCAGGTCCAATAATAGTCGCGGACCAGTGCGGATCGGGCAGCTGGCCACTCGACTGGTGGACTGGTTATTGTTCAACCGGGCGGACTTCATTTTTCATCGACGCGCCGCAAAATCGATCGTCAAGCGACCGGAATGTTTCACGAGATCCATCAAATTCCACGTGGGCTAGTCGCGCAATAAAGTTTTCTGTTTACATGCACACGTCGTGCCGAGAATAGTATGAACACCGACGTGGATACTCCTAACGAACGCAATGAATTGTTCAATTTTGAAGATCCCCAGACATATCGTTGCTTTGCATTCGTAGACGATATTACTTTATTTCATTTTCTACGCGAAGCGAACTGGATCGCTGGATGCGTAAATTAATCATTGAATAGAGATTGTTCAGCTTAACGATCCGAGATTTTGTATTTTATTATAATTTATTGCGTTGATGTATTTGAGATGGACCAGTCAATTTAGTGTACGTTAGCATATGCAAAATTTATGTAATATGTTTACTTTATCTTGGAATTATATGTCTCCCTCCCGTATATGAATTTATACATGAAATTTTGTACTATCACGTTTCCATTTCGAACTTATGCGTCAGCTCTGTGTGCGCAATTTTTTAATGAAGCTTACGAATGAGATCGACATCGTTCGTTCAATCTCTCTTATAGGTACTTGGACTTTCAATGTGACACACAGTACATTGTGCGGTCAATGAAGCTTCAATTATAATTGTCGATGCCAGTGTGCATCTCTCTATTGTCCCTGCCACTTGGCCGCTGTGCCAAACGATCTTTCCGCGTGCAAATAATTCACGACACGTTCGGCTTAGACTGCTAGCCTATGGCGAAGCTGAACGATAAAAATCGATGTCCTTCTTCTTGCCTTTGCGATTCTTCACTAACAGACTTTTCTAGAAAATTATTGAACACCGTGAGACGAGTGTCGAATAAATTCTTTCTGATTATTATTTTTCTAAAAAGTAATTCATAATATGTTTAATTATTAATCGTTTTTATTAAAAGCGTTAAGCAATTTTTATGGTTTACATTTTTTGACAATAAAAGCACTTGTTAGAAATCATTTTTTTGTATATTCTTTTATTCATCTTGGTGTCCTTTGTAAATTTTAAAATAGTTTGGTATTAATAAAATTAGAGTACGAATTCGCTTTATCGTTTGACTTTATACAATGCAAAGTCTTGAAAATTATTCTAAAAACTGAGTGGAGCGAAGAATTATTTTGTGAATTGATAGTTTGCCTCTCGACCTGTTTAAATATTACCCAGGTTTGCATTTCGTCCGCTACAGCTAATATTAGATTTATACAAATGTTATGGTCGTTTCATTTATGGTGTTTTGTCGATATTAACCTTATTTTTATATTGTTTCTGCAATCCAGTTAGAAACATGCTGCAGGTTATATTAAGATAAAATCATTATTTATTACCTGAAACTTACTGCGCCGAATTGAGCGCTATTTAAATAGAACTTCAATCAAATAATTATTTATATAATGCTTATACACATTGACTGCTTAATTATAGTTCTTGTATTCCGTTGATAAATGATTATGATTCCACGAAAAATGTCAACCTGCTCCACTTAAATTTTTGCAGTTAACTACAAAACTGTTCTATGTACAATGCACGCACCTCTTCTCCTCTGTTATTGCTTCACAAAAATGATTCTACATACTATACATATCATGCAATTACTATCACATATTTATTCTTTCACGCGCACTCTCACCTAATCTAAACCTACTGCTTAAAAAAATTCAGTGTGCAATGACAAATACCAATTAGATCAATTACACATTCATTTAAATAAACTGCAAGCCTTCCGCTATAACTCACAAATTTTCTAATAAATTCGACCACTCCTCGAAGCCGAACTCATTGTTCGTTGCATCAAGTAAATTTCCCCCGACACGGTATCAAAAAAAGAAATCGGCCTACACTTTCCCCAACAGAACCTCCCTCCACTGTTTCCGTCCAAACCGAAAGCGAAGTCAAGTTCACCAAAACGAAAAAATAGCGCCCCCTCCCCCTGCACAATAATCGGCCCGCTTAACCAACCCACCGTTTCTCCCTTGCCGCGAATAAAAATCCTGGCCAGACGACAGACGATCCTCGCGTGAAATCTTCCTCGAGAGCAACACCAACGGTGAGCGTCGCGGTTGCATTTCGCGCGCGTCCCGTCATCGTGCGCGATTTTCGAACGCGACCGAGCCCCGTTCCTTCTTTTTCGTTTCTTCGTCTCCGCCAGCGTCGAACAGAAAAGGGGCAACGAGAGGCTACGGGGCCGGGACGGGGTGAAGAAAACCGGGCGAAAGAGCGGAGACGAGGTGACTTTTGAACGAATTCCGCTCACTCGGTTCGCGGCTGCTACGCATATTGTTCTATTTATGTAACCATTGTTCATCCATCGTTTAGGATAAATTTAGATGGCCGACAGAGAGGGCCGGTCTCTCGCTCTCGGAATGCCGGGTCGACTTCTTAAACGTTTCTTCTCCCGGCTACGATTCCTCACTCTTTCTAGCTGCCACCCTCTCCTCGCGCTAACCCCCATCCCCCCACACCTCCCTTTGCACCGCTCACGTAGCTCGCGTGCTATTAATGATACCGATTAATTTAGAACTATTGGGTTTCCCAATTAGCCAATCGGAGGCCGTGTTATGCCGGCCGCCTCTGCCTTTTCCGCGGCTTTCTTCTGACTACACCGGCCAAACATGGGCAGAATTTCGGGGGGAAAGGAGCATCCCTCTCGCGGTTCGAGCACAACGCGTGGATCATTCCTGGGATTCTTGTCCTTTGCCGTGTTTACGATGCGTCGGCTGGTGCAATTTAAGCGATTGCTCTTTTGAAGATTGCCTACGCGGGGAGGAAATTCTTCGTCTCCTTTCTGTTTGCGAGAAGCTGCAAAAGGTTGCGATTGTTGGTTGATGAGTAGATTTTTCTGTTTCTTTCTTGTTTGTTTGTTTGTTTTTTTCTTGGCGTTGTTCAGGCGTGGTTTAATGAATTTTGGAATTTACGGTGGGGGAGGATTTTTGATGGGGTGGGTCGTTGTACGGTATAATTGGTTTCAGATGTTGACTTCTTTTGGCGCGGTTTGGGTAGTTGTTTTAAAGGTATGACGAGGAGAATGGTTTATGAGGTCAATTGAAATGTTTGTAAGCAATGTTGCTGGTAACTAAGTAATATTGCTACAATAATTTTCGTTGCATTTCATTATACTTCGTATTCCTTTCGTGGGGATTAATAGGATTAACATTGAAGGATTAATAATTTGAGGTATTTATTAACAATTCTCTATTGAATGTACAATAATTTATCAGCTGCTTCCTTTTACTTGAAAAGTACGATCTAATGGAATCTCTATTTTCTATTACAGTGGTCATAAACTGGCATTATCCACCAAGTTAAACATCTTGCATATTTTGTCATCCAAATATTTATTCATAATAGCAATATTTGTGACCGATATATAAAACATAATACGAGCTGCTCATTTCCTAACTTAGTGAGAGTTATTCTAGCCAGGGATCGAAAGTATTCTTTTTGTTCTCGATAACGTTTGGCGCGCTTTAAACTAGCGTAAATGTCAGGTGCAAATATATCTCATCAGAACAGACATTATTAGGGCTTATGAAATTGCCTGCACTGGAATTAAAGTCGACGGTAATAGCACTGGGTAATGTATTTCGAATATAAAGTCACTTCCTATGTATTCTCATAACGCAGTTGCATCGAACACGACATTTATGCGTCCTAATAATTAATTCGAAAGATATTCTAGCATTTTGTTGTTCCAGTTCGAATGATACGCCCCAGTTTAATATTAGTCAATTACTGTTAATGATGAATAGCTCTGTTTTTGCTAAATATAGGCAGCTGTCAATTAGCAAATTACCGAAGAAACACTCGGCACGAATAAAATATTAATTATAACAAACTGAATATTCGTCCCGTCGAAATTTTCAAACTCCTGTCGCATGGTTTAACAAATTCACTGTGACAGGAGTTTCAAATGCTAGAAGGACTGATGCGCATAAGAAGGGCATTCCGTGTAAACGTGCTAATCGAAAGAAAAGTGTTCACGATTTGGCTCAACGTCAACTTAGCAGCCGCGTTCATGTCCCAAAGCTGGTTCGTTGTGACACATTTAACTTAGATCTCGCTACGAAGCTTTTTCTTATACCAACCAAAGTCACTTGACAGGCAATGTATCAAACTGCTCAACAAATCAAAGAAATAAATTAATTTATTATTACCTCAATTGGTTCGATAATTGTAAAGTTATAAGTTATGGATTGTGCGAAAGAATTTTATTCTCGCGTAAACAACTAAGTAATTAGAATTAGAATCTGAGGAGTACATTAATTAGCCGGTTATTCAGTATGTATTAAAAAATAGAACAATACGAGCGTGTTTTAATTTGTTGTATTGAAATGACCGACTTATCAACTATAGAAAAATTTGCAAGTATTTGTAATGTTAATTCAAAACTTAATGGCCACGGTTAGTTTAACTACGAGGATTTTATTAGTAAGGTTCTATATAATTTGTAATTTATAACTTGTTTATTCCATAACCAAAGTGATAAAGATTCCTTTTTACAACTATTAATACATTAACCCTCTTTCTCCCGACATAAGACGCCAAAGTATTGTTAAAAATACCACAGGAGAAGCAGAAGGAGGTAAAGTCGTATTAAAAAAATTTCCAGTCACCGCATATTCTGAAATGTTTCGATGAAATTTAAACATGAACATTTCCATTTATAAATTCGCGTCGGATAATCATCCACTATCAGTCGAACAGATTCTACGCGCACATATCGCTGCTCGGAAGTATCGTAATAAACTATTTGCCGCTCTCAACAATCTTTCTCCGTGCAACGCGAATTGTTAACATTAAACGAAAATAATCTATGCGATTATTCATCGAATGCACATTGTGCACGTACAAAATTTCGTATACACATACAACAATAAATAAAGTACCAACCCTTAACGTATCCAGTGCCAAACAAAATATATAACATTAAATGAAACTCGCTAATGATTTCACGACTTTCTTCGCACAATTAATACAATCAACCTGCTGCACAAACATTCGAGTAATCTCAATCAACTATGCGTGTCGCTCTTGCCGTATCTACGTCCATCAAGCGTCCCCCTTATTTTTCCACTCCATAGTATACAAAATTTACCACCGCTACCTGTACACCCACGAACCAATCTGTCCGTCAGCAATCCAAACCGGGCCAAATAAAATTCGTTACATCCATTGCATTCAAGCTTTCGTCGACCCGCGGTCGACCGTTCTCACGTTCGAGCGTTGTTCGATCCGCGACGCTTGAGCACGTCTTCCCCGTCGAAGTTCGCACCGGCTGGCGCACCGATGATCGCATAAATCCACGCCGCGACGATGGAGTCCGCGACGAGCGAGCGAGTAAGATAAAGGACGTATAAATACGTACCCGGGGCGTGTTGTGATATTAATACAATCACGGATCACTCCCGGGTTGGCCGGCAGCCGTGCGCAGACACTAGATTATCTGAATCGGGGTGAACGACTTTATATAGCATAGCAGTAAATGTCTTTTGCGGCTGCCTGCTTCTCGCTTTGTTGCGGGGATTCGGTTGTACAGACACGGTGAATCAAAGGGTCGCGGTGTTAGAAAGACGGAGAGAGAGGGAGGGTCTGAGAATGGAACGCTCAGAGCCACCCAGATGGGGGGGGGGAAGACTTTCACCCGAGGGGGTTGACGCTTTTAATTTCTTCGCGGGTTTTTTGGTCGACCTCGAAGATTTGTGGAGACTTCGTCGCGCTTCACTCGCCTCTGTCTTTTTCAAGTTGTCCGTCCCGCGTGCGTCGGCTCTGTCCTCGCGGTTCAAACGTTGCTTAAACGATTGGCCGAGATCTCTGGACCGGGGCGAAGAGGGACGTTCAGTTCGGGAAGGAAATACCTTTTGCTAGGACGATTTATCTTTGGTTGATTCGAACTGTCTGAATTCCATGGATACTCTTTTCTTGCTTTTTGCCCTTGCTGATCGGGGAGCGCGCTGTTGTCCAAGAGTTTCTTTTAGATGGAGATCATTGGTAATTGGTGCGCTCTTAATCGGTGGCTGAATAGACTCGAGCGTTTTTTAAAGATCATTTCAACACTTTACCGACCGATAGCTTCGCCACCCGACCCAATTCCTTTCTTCAAATATTCGCGAACGCTAACAGGTAAGATTTAAAAAATTATGTAAGAATGTGGGAGCTTACAGTTGTACCTCAATAATAAACAACAAATTATTGGTTGCCGTGGCAACCGATTAATAGGCCACCGGTCAATAAGTGTCGGAGACAAAAAGCCGATTAATAGGCTAGATTAGGTCGGCAAGGGGTCTGAATGTATTTTTACAAAACATGGACAACAACGAAGTTTATACGTACATTACTGTACATCATTCCCAACTTCCCTGTTTTCCTTGTCCACAAAAATCCTTTTTCCTATTACCATAAAACACTGACAATTCACCGCCAGACAATATCACTGTTCCAGGTAGCAAAAGACTTCTACCAACAAATGCCCACACTCAACTTGAACAGAAAAGAAAAGTCGATCATGACGAGATCCAGAATTGGACACACGAAGATAACACATGAATACCTCCTAAAGAGGACAGAACCTCCAACTGGCTCCACATGTAACCAAATTGTATTCACCAAACCTGACACCGCATTGACAGCAGAGGACCACATTTCTGACACACTAAACTACCTCGAAGAAACCCAGCTCTATGACAAAATATAACCAAAGGGTAATAATTTGAAAAATATCACCGTTCCCTTCTGCTCCTGCCTCGCCCCCGGCTCGCGCAGCAAAGTGAACGACAAAACTGAAACTCCCCGGGCAATTTTCTCAATGCTCTTTGCATTTTCAACACGCGATCGCTCGAGTGGCGGCTCGAAGGCCCGAAACGCCAGGCATCATCCAGCGAGAGGAAGCCCGCGGCACGCTCGATTCTTCTCCCAGGCACTTGACCTCGCGTCAGTCAGCTTAGCGTGAACAATGCGGACGATTAACGAATCAACGGAAGAGATGTAGCCGCGGAGTGTTCTAGTGCGCTTCGTGGAGCGGAAGTGATCTCCCGGCGCAACGTGCAACAGTCTCCCCCCGGCAATCGGCGATCCGATGAACCGGAACCTCTCGAACTCGCCGAGCCAGGCCACAAGTGTCTCGCTGAAGACCGCTCCTTCGACGGCACCGGCTGCCAATCATGCGTTTACTCGGACGGGCCTAATCCCTCGAGCACTGTTCTTCGATAGATCGGCGTGCTCGACTGGCCAGGGAAATGTTCATTGGAGACGTCGCACGAACGGAGTACAGTATTGACTCGCGAAGCGATGCCCGAACACGACGCACAGTGGGACGAGCCTATAGTTCCGTTGGATATTGGGCAAAAAAAAAAAATTCGAATTGGAAAATTAACTTTATAGGCGAGAAACAATGAACCTTTTACAATTATGTGGAACAAATTTTTTTCATTTTTTCTCACTAGATAATCCAGGGCAGCCAATTATAAATAGCTATGTAAAATATTTTTTCTTCTTTATTTGTTGTTTAGTACGTCTGTTTAACGATTTTACATAAAACTTTTGTGCAGTACATAATCTTGCAGGTATAATAATTCCAAAAATAAAAAAAAAACTTGAAATTGAAAATGGAGCTTGGTTTTACTTCATAATAAGTGTTATATAAACATTACTTAATTACGCAAATCGCCTAGGATCGCCCGGAAAAAACTCTTCACCATTATATTCTAGAAATTATATAGATTAAAGTTATCCAAGCACTTTTTGCTTTTAGCTGCTTTTTCGTGAGATATTTAATATAATTCCCATTGTTGCACTAACTAGAGACCCGAATCTAATCAAACGGGGCGTGTTTGTCATATTTTAAGTAGGATAACTAGACATTAATATATGTGCAACTATTAAGTAAATAATATATTGTTATGTTGGAGGAACAGTGGAACTTTATTTTTATAAATAATGAAGATTTATTATATACAACTTAGAAATTGCTCTTATACTAATGATTTTCTAATAATGAATCTTTTATGATTGTATATTTTTCGGCTCTATCAAAGTGCTATTATTTACATTTTTAGGAGGCTATTATATGTATTTCGTTATGTATTAATTTAACTCCATTATGTTAAATCCATTTCTTCAATAAGAAGTTCTCTGGCTTCTGGCAACATATCTTTATGAGATGTACGTATTGAAGGTCGAAAATGTGAAACTATGGGGTCAGAATTAATTAATAAATTGTTTAAAATGTCTCTATTGTTCAGTACTCTTGACATTTTCCTCGAGTGCCATTCTCTGTGCAGGTATGATTACCAGCCAAAATTGTGAACTATTTTATATGGGCGGTTTCGAGAGTGCTTTATGCAAAATAGTTGAATATTATATGTTTATTATTCCCGATCCACAAACTAAAAGTTTGTATCTCTCTCTCACCGTTAAAGTTTCTTGTTTCTTAAGAAATATAACTTTGAGGAGCCCCGAAGGGTTTCTTTCCTTGGGGATGGGGGTTGGAGTTAATTTTTTCAGGGAGTCGATGGGCCGATCTGTTGATCTGGTTGTTAATAATTAATAGTTTCTGTGTTGTTTGGGTAGCGTTAATAGACTTTTTTTATTGTACATACCTGTTGTTACATATTTACTAGTGATAATAAATATAATATATATCATGCTGTAGCAAAATTTTCTCAACGTTCTTAAAAATGTCTTACTAACACAGATAGTAAGAGAACCAGATGGGTCTGGACTTGGAGAGTCAAAAGAGCCCAGGTTATAAAATGAAACAATGCGCATTCGTAGGTATAAGTGGACCACAGTTCTTTGGGTGTTTTCGTTTCAGTTCTAAGGAGCATTCCATAGAGAGTGGACATTCCTTCAGAGCTACTTTAAATACACGGATTGAGAAAAATATAATAGTTATTTTATTTAACACACCATATCCAATACTTGTTTTATTATCTATGGGATATCTATTTTATTTATTATCTATGGAATGTATGTAAAGTACGGCTATATTGAGGGGAAATTAATTTATCTGATCTATCTATTGCCATAATGTTGGTCATATTTCTAACAGTGCACAGTGCTGTACATACTTCTTGCCAACAAAAGGTCCACGCAGACGTAACAATTTCCACCGTAATAGTATGAACAACATCGAACATGGGCTCGTTCCCATTGCAATCCGCACCAGCAACGAATAATAGTTAGCTGGTCGAGTTACACGTGGCTTCGTACAGTAGACGAACGTATTAACCAATGTTATTGAATCGTGCTTGTATTCAATAAGTGCGGCGAAGCCTATCGTGTCATGATATCCACACTTCCGGTGCCCGATGCCCCCGATACCTCCGAATACACCTGACCAGACGTCATCCTCGCAACGCATCGGAAGTTCATAATATTTTAATAATAAAAACTGCCTGTTAAAAGCACCAGCTGCTGCAATTGTCATGGTAATAGGATTCGATATGCATCGATGCCACAGCGATTTTACCTGCCTCTCCTGTCTGTTATAGAAATTGTCATTGACTTCCCCTGGTCACCTGTAATTAACTTCAGCTGTGCGTATTGTTTCATGGATATCGAGGATTGTATTTGTATCGTAGATTTTTTAAATAATTAGGCGTATTGGAATTTTCGATGGCATCGGTTCGAGATACTCGTTTGATACGTATATAGTATATTATATTATATAAATTATAGATCAATAGAAGATTTTTCAATCGTTTGATTTGTTCGCTTGCAAAGTTAATTTTATCGTATCGATATTATTACGCATCGACCTACCTTGATTAAACATTTTTTATTCGACGCAGCGAGTATTGTAAGTTCATAAAGAGCATGCCCTTTTCTTTCAACGCTGATAAACTTGCAATGAAATGATATTTCACTATGGAATGTAAGCAGTGTGATGTCTATAATTAGCAGGAGTCATCCGTAGCCGATACCTGAAGGAATCGTTCCTCTTCAAGGACGTCGAACAACGGATATCCGCTCAGTCATCATCGATTCGTCAGCGAGGCTTTCATTCACCTGGTCGGTGCTACTTTTTCTTCGCCACCAGCGCTAGCGCGTTGTTCGAAAACTGATTAGACGCGGTCTGCTTTTTGCTGATTCCTTTGGAGTTGAACAATTTACCGCCTGCGACTTCATCTGATTATGAGCGAAAGGTAAGGTATCTTTAACAGGTTTTCACTTTACTTTTTGTAGTTTGTATATCTGGAGGGGAAGGTTTCATTTTTGTTTTATTACCCATCATTCATCGTGACCGTTTCTACGAAGGAAGGGTTTTCTCTTCGCATCCTGTATAATTTCGAATTACCGTTTGAAAACATTGAATAGCGAAAACTATAACTTTATAATTTATATTATTTATAATATAGATTTAACTTTCCTCTTACAAGGTATGAACACAATTTATTTATTTGCGTTACGCTCGAAGCTCGCTGCGGACGTTGTCATATGCAATTAAGTCAATTGGAAAAAGAAGTCGGCTAAGATCGCTCCTTATCCAATGGCAACAACGGAAGACCGATAAGAAACAGCCCCTAATTGATCACGAGAGAAACTTTACAAATGACGGACTAATATTAGCTGCGAACGTGTTCGCATATATCATTACGACCTAAACCGACACTTTAAAATGTTCGTCGGATAGATAAATTTGTCGGATACACAGCGAAAATAAAAATAAATTTGGGAACAATGCTGTCTCATAGTTTTTTGTGAATCAGTCGATGTCATAAAATGATCATACATTAAATCTGTCGCGCGGGAATATCTATCGTATCAGATAGATTTATTGCTCTCAATTTTTGTTTCGCAACAGGTTAGGGTATTTCTATTTAATTTAGGGCTGGCCACGTACAAAAATATAATAGGACCGTGAGATATAGCCATAATAAATATTCATGTGAAATACGCATAAATCTGTGGCGATCCAGACGTTATTTTTAGGTTTCGTATAATTAAATTGTTGCGAGGTCTGAACGGTTGAACAATTGTAATAACCGTAATGAATATCAAGGAATATTCATTTATCCTATTTATACAAATATTTCCGAAATTCATTTATCCCTTTTTTTTCTTCTATCCTTTTGCACACATCTAATAGCAATTGTAACAATAATACTCGATCCTCCACGATTTCAACGATCACCCCACAAATCTCTCAATCTGTCCACCATAAAAACTTATCCCTTCCAAAAAGAAACGTATTAACACATGTGCATGCACATTTTCAGGCATATTTATATCTACATCAACCAAGCACGGAGAAACGGGTTGAAAAAGGAATACCGGTGCGCGCGTTGCAAAAAGCACCGCTCACCACCCGAAGCGGACAGATCACGTTTCCGCTAATAACTCGAATGCGAAGCTGATCAGGTCAACCTTCCCTCCTCCGTGGCACGATGAAGAACACGGCGACCGCGTGTTTTCAGCTTCCCTGCTATCGATACATCTCCCATTTGTCACGTCAAATTACATTCGTCGGGCGGTCGATTTATGAGATACACACGCTGGACACGTCGTCGAAACGGACGTTCACGATTTAACGCCGATCCTATCGTTAAACACGAAGAAGAGTTCCGTGGTACCTGGCCATTCTCGGGCTTGGATTTGCCGGAACTATCCCTGTGGCCGATGACCAGATCTTCCGGTTTCACGTGCCAAACCCTGCCACACATTTCTGTCGAAACTCATCTTCGTTTCATTCTTAACGCGCTCCGGGGATAATCGTTTTTGTTGTTAGTCCGAAAGTCTGAACTGAAATATTCGCCTTACTATATCCGGTTATAGAGAAATGGAAGTTTCGTTAATTTGTGACGTTCTTTTTTTTCAGTTTCTTTTGTGTGTGTGAAAATTATGTGGGAAGCTTGTTCTGTATTTCGAGAAAAACTTCTTCTGTGCTTTTTTATTTAAAGTTTATTTAACGCTATTTCTACCGCGATTTTGTGTATACCTATTTCGACTAAAAGATGTCTTTCGACACCTTTGCGTTTGTATGCAAATAATTGACAAAACTGTCGGGATTTCAAATTATCGGTTAAATATAGATAATTTGAGCAATATATTTATTGATACATTGACGCATATTTATTAGAGATTACTTGAGGGAATACCAAAGTTATGCAGCAACACCTGTATTTTCCATTACAACAGAAATCGGGATTCTCTAAACTGATTATAATTGATATGATGCGGTAAAATGGTGTTGATATTTATATGTAAAGTGGTTTAAAATTAGAAGTTCTTATGAAATCCTTAAGGTGTCAAAGGACACCTCATGGTAGAAATAGATATACCATGTGAATATTTTTAGATGCAGGATGTGCTGGAGGAAAATTGTATCGCTGAATTAATTTAACAGCTATTGTACTAAAAGTCATCAAATTAGTTGCGGACAAATGATTATACTTCGAGAATAATTGACAGATAAAATTTGAAAAGTGTCTTTCGACACCCCTTGGTATAAATAGTGTCAAATGCACCTGAAAGGTGCCTTCTGTCTGTTATATACAAAAATGAGTTATATTATTGGTGTATTTTTGTAGTAGAAGTGAAGTCATTTTTAATGAAAAAAAATAAGTAAATACAATGATGCTTGGATTTTATCGACTAGATTCAACTAGGTGAAACTACTTAATTCGTAAATATTGAACGAAATTTTGTTTCGAAGATGAACCACGTTCGCCACGTGAAGTGGCCATAGGTATTGAGACTCCAGGGACGAAGAATAGAATGTTAAATGCACCGTGACTTATCGGGGAGAGTGGAAAATGAGATTTGGACATCGATGTGTGAACGACGATCTCAGTTCTGTGTGTGCAATGCAAGTTGGGAGCTGGTTCCCCGACTGAATGTTGCACTCATTTCCTTTCAAATTCAGACAATTCTGTTTCTAATATGAAAGGCGTACCAAAGTATTCAGTTTTAACTACAATTGCTTACGTTTTCTATGAAGCACTCTGCCGCAGGTAATAATACGTGTACCGTATAATATTCAAGAAATATAAATAAGAAGTAACCTTTCCATCAATTAATGACAATAATTATAATTACCATCTTCTCTAAGAAGTCAAAGTTCAAGCATTTCATTGTGAATATTTCAGTTTGCTCATATAATCGAATTGTCAATAGTTCAATGTGTCGATACTTAAAATAATGGCCAGATTATTCGATCAATAAGTTTGAAAATATCCGAGAGTAAAAATACAAATTTTATTTAACAAAGTTATGCGATGGCACGAGGTAAATTAATACTTGCACATATTTCTCATCGGTTCAGTGTCGCTATCGCTGAAAATGTTAACGATTTAAGGGGTGGTGTACTTAAATATTTGGTTAAATAAAAAATGGATTAACTTATTTACTTGCGGCCCTTACTGACAGGATGCAATAAATATCCTCACAATTCACTGCAATAAATAATTAACATAGCTCTCCATTCGCTTAATTCAAGCATATGTTTCACTAACACATACTCGTGAAACCCATTTTCCACACAAGTTAATTACGAGCAGAAGTTTCTACACGTTTCTCCCACGTTTGGACGATGAATCGTGCGAAACGCAGGATGTTGCGAGTTCTCATCGATTCGGGAAACAGTTGAAGAAAGAAGAGAAAAGTGGATGGAAGAAATGCTTTCCGGGGAAATAACTCAGGGCCAACCGACAACGTAATCGATACGTTTCGATGGTTTTTGCAAGATCCCAAGTTTTTTGAAGAGTTCGAAATATAACTGACAAGTCGCCGTGCAATCTGGACCAGTGAAAAGTCGGTTCCAGTTTTATACTGCATTGCAGCTCTTACAAAATTAAAAGCCTGACGAAGAGAATGTTAAGTAAGCTATTTCCAGATCGTTATGCAAAACTGTATCTATGATTATTCACTACTTCAGAAAGCAAGAATAAATCTCAAGTATTAAAAGATTATTCGAATTTCCAGCGACAACACTGCATGCAATTAGCCGCTTTGATTTTTATTCACGCTTCTCGTAACAAGGAATAATGCACTTCTCGAAACTTAATATACTTAATACATAGCGTAAAGTAGCCTAATATGAGACCCATTTTCTTAAAATATCATAACTCTCGATTAAGAACACTTTTATTAAAAATCGCTACATGTTTTAATAATACAATATGTATTCTTTTGAAACCTATTGAAAAGAAAAGTAAAAATGATACGGTTTCTTAAATGATGCAATAAAACCGAAAGCGGTAACAAAACACAGGTTAGAAAAATGAGTTCCTAATATGAGACCCAGTTTCTTTTTCATTTTTTCTGTCTTTTCTCACACGTTGGGCATGTAAAATCTAATCCATTGTTCACCATGTACATCTGAAGAGTAAAAACCAGTCCAAAACAACCATTCTCCATCATAATTTTCTTCATAGTCACTGTCATCACCCAGAACAATATCAGTCCAGAACATCAGTTGAAGTATCACTTTCTACAATTCGTTTTTTGGAATTGTCTTTTCTCTTAGGCTTAATATTACCGCTTTAATCGCCAATATGAGGATCCACCTAAAACAACATTGGGTAAGTAAGATGAGACCGGTCTCATAACAGGAACTTCCTAGGGTCCCATATTGGGAAATAATAAAATGATGACTATTAAATAGATTCAAAGTTGTGCCTTCGTTATGTAATGGCAAAGAACTATGAAACCTTAAACTTCATTGCATACACTATACAACAGTATTTATGAAAATGATTATACGCTTACCATTTTGGAAGTATCTGTAACTTAATCGAACACTTAGAAAAGCTTTCAGTAATGTATTTCACAATATGATCTCTCAAGACGTTTCGTTACTTTCAACGCCAACGTGTGTATAAAATACCTAACGAACGGTTACTTACGGAACAAAATAGCATCGCTACAATACATTCAAGAGTTATGTATCGAAAATAAGCAGGGGTCTCATATTAGGAGAGGTCTTTTATTAGGCTACTTTACCCTACATTCACGGTTTTCTATAAAACAATAGTCACGAACCTTACCGTTCCGCCACGACATTTCGAGTACCATTCAAAAATGTTGCGACCGAAAGGAGCTGCGCAATTCAAATTCGTTTACAGCTACGCGTGCACCGATTATGAAGCAGTCCGCCCACACGAATACATAGCGAACCACGTGCACCCTTTGCTCGACAAGCAGCTGAGGCATCTTCATTGCTGGTATCGAACACGAAGGAGCCAAGCGGGCCTAACGATCCGTGTAAATAAACGCGAAAATTCCCCGTTCGCCGCCACGGGAAGTGTCGCCGCCCAAAATTAATCCCCGGCTTTCTTCCAGCTTGTCGAATAAAGGGCAAAAGCGAGCCGTAGCCCCATCAATAATGGCCGGCCGGTTAATTTGCATCGCTGGATGGCTGCTCGTGTACGCTATGGAACAAAGCTATAATTATTAGTGTGCGTCGTCTGTGCACTTACCGTGGTCATTTATTAAGGGGCACGCCCGACGTCCCGCGTCGCCGACGTTCCTCGAGACCCGCGACGCCTATGACATACACCTCTCGCGGACTTTCACCGAGATTATGAACTGCCGGCGAAGATGAAATTCCTTTGTTCTAATCCGCATCCGCTGCCGGTTAATTTGTCTGGCGCAGGTGAGTATATATAGAATGGACTTGGGACGAGAGCGAGTTCACCGTTTGACCAGCATTGGGGATAATAGTCTCGCTGATTGTTTTCATTCACAGATATACACACGTTGCCCGCGCGAAAGTATCGGTGCACTAGCTTGGTCGTTTTAAGCAATTGCGTAGTTTAACGCGGTGAACGATGTCGACGTGACCGGGAAATGAAAATTATTTTTTCAATGTAAATACCAGTATTGTTACTGTTACTAATAATGTCAGGAATAACGACAATCATAATCAGAATAATGGTAATAATAATAATAATATCACGACGATGTTATTAAAGTGGGTAGTCGTTTAAAGCGGTCATTTGAAAACCGTACAATCGAGATTATGTCTCCACCCATGCCGGACGTATGTATGACGATGTTAAAAAATGTTTGCGTCGCACTGAAAATTTTGCGAGAGTCGACTTGCGGATACAAGGAGCGTAGATGCATTAAAAATCGTCTGCATTAGAAACCATTAAAGTCGACTTTGAAGCTGAGAAGTTTTTTTATACCGAGGAACAACATAGTTGGGACTGGCATGAAACTTTTGCAATTTGGAGGTTTGGAGGGAACTTACGATTCGCGAAAGTTCTGAATAACGCTATGTAAATCTTGTGTATGCTAATGCTGATGGTATTGCGATAAGGATACTGTGGCTCGTTCCTGATCACAGTACGTTGATATTGTAATGCGTAATTATAGTTTCACAAGTCTTTGTTGGACCAGAGTGCGTAACTAATTACGAGTGACCTCACTATTAGAAAACGCGTTAGCTTAAGTTTGCTAAACAAGGCAACATGGAAATTAATGAACGAAACGTGCAAATTGGCCAGGCGATTCCGGTTTGAAAATATTTTTAGTTGAAATCAGAATTATGCAGCATATATATACATATATGAATCACACGTTCATTCTTCCGCTCTATTTTAACGCATAGCCGGGCATAATGAACAGCAGCCAAACGCTCATGTGAGGCTGTGCATCAATTACAGTGAATGATTGATAGGCCACAACTGCAGATATACGTTACACGAAATACCAACCAAGGATTCCATTTACGTGCAAAAAGTTACAAAAACTAGATGGAAATGATCCTGCACCTAATTAATACTCCCAGAATATTATCAAGCGCTTTCATATTTGTATACGTTCATTCTCTGCTCCTCTATTCAGGGTGCTAATCCTTATTTCTAACCCTTGACAGTCTTTCAATTAAATATAACTGTTTCCTTTGCGTGAACAAAACAATGGCTCAAAGAATTGATTATTATTGTGTACACATTGAGGGCTGATATTCTCGTTACTGATATTAAGCGGAGAATAAACTATGTCCATAAAAATAAAAACGTTTTATTTATATTTATTTAAATAGTCAACTCTGACCCGCGTCGCGATGCGAAAAAGTCGCAAGATAAGGAGTTAAGGTACGTACCTAATTAAAGTACCTACAAAATTATTATTCACTGCTATCGTACTTATAAATTTTATATTTTGACTTATAGATAAAAGTATAATCAAAATATGGAACGTAATTCATAATTTACTGCAAGTGTGTAATGCTTGAATTAATTCTCTGATCTGTGGACAATTATGCGATTCTGCAATGTTATCACAAAAAGGTGAATTACTCAAGGTATCTACCAACTGCCATCTCTCGGTGAGAGAACGGACTGTCTGCGCGTTTTTATGCGTTTCCCGTAAAAAGGCGGGTTTCGCAGAATTCTAGTCTCCTTCGTATTTTGGCTGCTTCGATTCCAAATTTCTCGGGGGCCTTTTAAAATTAGCCATACACAATACAATGCATATATCTTTACAGATATTCTTCAACCTTTCCACCTGTCTGAAATGTTTAAAACATCATTCAAACATCAGCAAAACGAAAGTAAACACGATGAACTGTGTAAAACGAATAAATAAGAATTATAATAAGTATTGGTGAAACGAAATCAATTTAAAAATTGTATTAATTTAAACCAGCTCGCTTGTAAATGATACATTATCACTTACTGTTACTCGATTTCTGAATCTCGTTGCACCCTTTCATTCCAAAGTACTTTTAAGCAACCCTGAATGAAAACCGATTTTACGATTTTCCTATTATTCCATTGAAACGATACAACGTTTCAATATTTAAAGAGGAGCATAGGAAACTAGTAGACAATTTCGACAATATTTTCTGCGCCCTATAAATGAGCGCACCGAGGCAAAGTTCAAAGCGAGATTCCCCGACGACAGGGGTAACGACTGACCAGCAATCTTCTAAAGAGAAGTCTTCCTGGAGTCCTTTTCCGTACTGTCCTGGAACAGAGTCCCAGGAGGTGGCCCGAGGACCGTAGGTAGACCAGATTTATGTGCAAAACTCCGAGACGTCCTCTTCGCCGGGGCTGACATGGATGCAAGAAACGATCCCCGAGGAGTCTAGGATAAACTTGCTTCTAACGATCGGCGGATCTGCATGGACGAGGAGCTGAGAATTTTCTGCTTGAAATTTTGACGATTCCCGAAGAGACCGAAAAGTCTTAAAGACTTCGAAAATCTTATAACTTATAATACATATGACAAAATAAATGTCAAGAGCAGTGCCTGGTAAAAAATTGTATTGCTAAAATAAGAGTCAGTGTAATATAGATGTTATCTGCTGGGTGATTGAACTTAAAATTGTATTTCGTTTGAAATAATGTGCTATCAGGTTTTGAATATCATTAATATTATTTGCCTTTTTAACGTGCTTTCAAATATAATTTTGTTTGCAATTCTCCATTTCATCGTGTTCTTGCATAAAATTGCACTGATGGTGCTATAGAAAGGTTGGTGTTCCTTTTAACACGAATTCGTGAATACTATAAATATAAATAAATAAAATTGTATAACTATAAGTACGAATACTATGGCAGTACTTATATTTGAGGGCGTAGCATTATATTATTATATTTTCCGGAGGTATTTTGTGTAGGGATCTTTGAACACGAGGAGGATTATAGTATCGCCAAAGTCAATTTGAGTTGGGCTACCCTCTAATTGTAGGATGAGCAAACAAGAATGTTTGACCTAAAATTCCACGCATTCCAGCTGTCTTCGGAATATACATAAGTAGTTAATCTCGATATAATGCAGTACGGATAAAACCATATAATCTTGTCTTCATATAGTTTAAAAATTATCTGATTATGCGGATCAATTTTTTATTTTAAACACGGAGCTCCATTTAACAAAATTAGTTGATACAAGGAGACCTGGAAAATCTTTACGAACATATAAACGAAAAGAAAATCCACAAATATTGTATATCGTATATACACATATGTGTATTTCCATCGATGTTAAATAAAAAGATTCTTATTCATCATTGCGAAAGAATCTGTCATCCAGGAATGGTTTCATCACCTGTGTTTGCCGATTTTCTGTTTTCAAACATTAAATATTCCACGCAACAGTGTTACATTCAGTGATATTCAACTCGTATAGCTACTCTGGATGCGCCTTCAGTTTTGTTTCAATCCTTTCTGCTTCCATTTACATGACTTTCTCTCTTTATGCCTCTTATTGTTAGATGATATCGCTGCTGCTTTTCTTGCGTCTGAATACATGACTGGAACATACATGGTCACAGGCTCTGTCTTAAATATTAAAAACCTAAAAGTGGGAACTTTGTAACTACGCCCATTGAACGCCATTTGATATTCTACGGGGTCGCTTCCATCGGTCTTAAGAAGTTCTCGTTACAAATTCTTCCGTGTCTTCATTTTATCAAACTGAATTAAGCTTTGCTTGGAGTTTTCAAAGATTTCAAAGGTCGAATAATTACGTTTGCCAGTCATTGCATTTTGCTCTTACCGTTTTTATCCTTTCTAATCGTGATTTTTATTTGAACAATGTTTCGTACAAAATTCACAAAATTGACAGTATCTTTGTATTCTCTTATATCAATTTTGATTTCAATAATATTACTGATACGGTACGTTGTAACTGTAATTCATCTATATACTTTGTTATTTTATATCATTTTATGAAACTTCGTCACGAAGTACTGTATGTTATTTCACTCGAATTTATGATATTTAATTATATTTAATCCAGGTTCGTGTTTCACGGCTACGAGTATATTATAAATACCTCCCGTTACTACGCCTCGTTGTAAAATCGAAATCATTATTTTTTCGTAGTTTCGTATTTCCTGCGTTAACCTCGATATTAATTTCAGTGCATCTAGTGTTTCGCTGTAATCGCCTAATATTGCTGAAACACTATCCTTCATAACATTATACTTGACATCGCAATCATAATTCCGATTTCGTATATCGTATTTCTAATCTTCCTAATACATTTTTCAAAATTTACCGTTCATAGTACTAAAACAGTAATAATAGTACGACGATTTTACAATTTAAATATTGAAAACGATCTTCCTAAAACTGAACTAAATAATATAATATCTGCACAAAAAAAACACTGTTTGCTTGATATTTGCAAAAAAATTATCTCCAGAGCATCAATGAATTTTGCACAAGTTATTGGTAAAATAACTTGCAAAATTCTTTAAGATAACTACCGTTTCGAAAAAATCATTTCTATATTTCCTTAATAATTTTTGTTTGTTCCTGACAAGATATCGCAAAACCACTCCGAATCTCCATTCCTTTGACACTGATACGTCAATTCACGTTTTGTGACAAAAATGTATGCAAAATATTTTATGTAACTAAGCCTCAAACTTATTGTCCATTTTGGTTGCCCACACAAGGGTGAAATTGCAATTACACTTGTGTCCCCAATTCAATACCGATAATCCACGTAAGAATACCACGTCTGACAGTTCTAGTTAAAACGACGCGACGTCTGCACGGTCTCGTGCCAAATCTCATATATGCTGCCCGACACGCGAATTATTACATTATCTAGTAGAGGAACATTTCCGTATTCCGCGTCTCTTTAGCCCTTTTCGCACAGAACTGAACAGCGAGGAAACATTCTCCGTTGACGACGACTATTTTATAATATTGGTTCACAGTATTCAGCAGGTTAATATTAAGTTTCTAAATAACACCTTTAAATTCTTCCAATAACGTTTCCAATTATATACCACTACAATCAATATATCGAATGACAAATATATATTAATTTTCAACCCACCTTTAAACACTAAATTTCAACAAATTTCCTACAGGCAGTAGGAGAGTAGTACTGATTATTGTATATGCCAATTGTTCAGAAACGAATTTCTTCTTCCGACCGCATATGTACGCAAACAGTGCTCAAATGGTTATGGCGCGTCGAACGTGACAATTCGAGTGCAGTCGAAGGCATAGATCGCAACGAGGGTCCCGGCTGGTCGTTTTCCAGGCCAGAATACGCGACGTCTGCCTGCCCCGGCCACTTGGCGATTCTGTCCGCGGATCTTAGACGCGTGACCTGGACGGTTCCCACGCAGGACACGGAACACCGTCGCAACCGCCTGACGTGTCACATACATACGTGATCATGTTCTAATGCATCGTGCGCCCCTTGGAAATTACAATTAGACGACTAGACGAACGACTAACCAGCGACGCTGGGCGCTTGCGAATCGTTATGGATCCGACGATGCCCGAAAATGACTACGGACGCCGGAAGAGGGGCCCGCAAAGTGAACGGATAAACGCGGCGGGTCGGTGGAAATTGGAATGGTCCTGCTGACGCGTTAGGCGGACGCGATTGGATTTCATAAAGGGAGAGAAACGTTGAAAGTAGAAAAGTTCCTTGGTCGCGGAGGTGACACCTTTATCGATCTCTATTGCGCATCTGATGAAACGGTGCTCGTCGTGTATCGATCGTTGGTTTTTGATATTACTCGTTTCGATGATCGAAATGATATGAAGAAAATGGTATCGGAGTTAATATCTTGGGAGTGTCCTAAGGGGAGTGAATGATATTAAGTTTATTTTGATTAATTCAAAGATATTCGGTGATTTTGGGAAAATGGAGTTTCACTGATTTATATTTTTCCGTATTCTGAGAAGTGAATTTTAAATTGGGTGATATTTCACGCCTTCGATATTGACCACAGGCTGCAACTGCATGACTGGAATAAATTGCGATTTACAGATTGGCAAATGAGATGTAACTAGTGCCAATTAGTGTTAACTGGAAATTCAAGGTACTAGAGAAATGTAAACTTGACTTTCTTTTGTCAAGAGACTCTTACAGAGTTCCATCTAACTAGAAAGGCAAACACAGAAAAGAGAAGATCAAAAGATCCTGTTCCCATTAATTCTTTAAATCCGCGTCTTATCAAAAACAAACGAAATTTTCTATAACTCTGAAATATATACAAGTACGTTTGTGTGTTTCTGCTGGAAGATTTGATGAATGTCAGCGTAACAATTTAGTTCCGTTTAACATTTTTTAATCATTCCAGAACATAAAAATACCTTTGACTATTATTCGATTTTAATTATTCGTAAAGGAAGTATAAGTGAATTTCAATGTATCTTATAATATTCTAAATTATATTGCAGATAGTTCGCCAATAACCTGGCACTGCGATTTGGTCGAAAAAAGAATCGCGCAGCGCTGGTTTGTTATTCATTCCTTCGTCATTTATTTTTGCTCAAGCTTTTCCTCCTCCCTTCTGCTGTGCCCCAATGTACACGGGACAAAACAGAATGGCTAAAAATAAATACACCAAGAATCGATACGGGAAAATTCAATTTAAGGTTTAATTAGAATATCGCAGGTGATAGATAAGTAAACGATATTCAAAGTTCCATAAATCTAGCGCTATATTAACAAAATATTCAACTTTTTAGCAAACGTCAAAAACATTTCCAAATGCATCTAATAATATACCAAAGAAATTAGACGCATTTCACATTAATTCCCACGTTGATTTCAACATCGATGCATCGTTTAGAAAAAGATTTAACAACGATTTGATTTAATAACGTTCTCTCTACATTGCGACAGAACTGTTTCTTACTTTCTTCTTCTGTTTTTTTCCGTAAGAACTACATACTGATTTAAATTTTCGGTCACTTCGTGTAGATAAAAATGTATGTTTTGCCACATGAATGACAGGAATACTGATTCTCGATAAGAAATACGGGGCGAGCGTCGTTCAGATATGGCCGAGGCACATTTCGAACTGACGTTTTCGATTTTCGACTCATTCAAAGTCGTGGCGACACTCAGATATCAAGAAACTGCCAGGTGAATGAATAAAACAAAGAAATAACAGTATCCACTGGGTCGTCTGAGATATTTGTCGTTTCACGATCGGCAAAAATAAGTCGCACCATCATTGATACATCATCATTCTTCAATGGCATATCGAAATTGTTGGCGAATACAGTCCTGTTCGATGTACGCGCATTAGTTAAGGTGATAGTAATCATTTTTAGGGGATGTTTCTATTCGTGGTTAATGCGTATAAAATTGAACGGTCTTCTATAAATTTAGAGTAACATAATCTGCTTGCTCCTTATCATGAACTGAAAGATTCTTCAGTTACTACAGATTTCAAATGTATCTTCGGAAACATTTATTTTATTCAATTTAAATAAATTCTCGAATTTTTCGTGGTTCAATTGAAATCTAACTACTTGAACGGTTGAGGTTGTAAATTAAATACATTTTCCGATTGTCTTCGAGCAATTTTTACCTTGAAATTAATTCTGTGACAACCATCGATCTGTATTGATGGTTTCAATGGTCGTGAATACTTTGCTTTTGAATTACAAATTTAGGCCTGCTTAGTCGTACGTAAAAGTATTTCTGTGTTTCAATTTCTTCAAAAAGACTACTTTTCTTGAGCCATTTCTTAATATGCCTCGATAAAAGTGTCTCCCGTTCTTTAAGCGAGAGCTTCTACAACAAACATTTCTTAAAAAAGTTAAAAAAAATTAAACAAAGGGGAGCAAAAATTCACAATAAAATAAAAAGCGAACTCGAAGCAATTAAATAAACCATAGGATACTAATTTAAATAACTGATAACACAATTCTATATACTTAGTACCAACCGAAATTTCATCATATTAAATGTATCCTTCTCTCAACGCCAAAATATTTCAAAACTTGCCCAACACGCTTGTGCTACACACGCGCTATGTTAAAATAAAATCATTCCATGAATGAGAATCCGTTCGTACGAGGGACCGAAGCAAACGCCGAGCAGGATTAAAATTTCCGTTCTGCAATCGTTTAAACAAAAGATTCTTTCGATAAAGTCCCGTCAGCGATGTACAGAGAGTTCAGTTGAACGGCTGAGCGTGCACGTCGATGCTATTTAAAGTCATTCAGTTGCCACGATCGTCTGCGCGTCTGAGGAAAGAAATCCGCCACATTCATTCAGCGCCGATACATACGGGCAGTTCGAACGGATCGGAACACGTGAATCATATTCATATCTGATGCGAATAATAATGGAATCGGTGGATCGCGAGTATTGTTATGCGGCAACATGACGGGCCCCTGGCATTCCGTCATGCTCGCGTTTCCCAGATCGAAATAATGCTATGCGGACATTATAATCGTAAATATGGGGACCACGGGGCCCCGTTAGGAATCCGCCTGGCACCCACCTATTTCAAAAGAGAATCATAATTTATTATTACACTGGCCACGAGCGGAATAACAATCGTACGCGGGCAACTCTTCCGAGAACCAGGTCGAGTTTCGATCGATCTTTGAATACTTACGCGCGCCTCGATCCGAAATCCCCACGTTTTCCCATTATTTTCTCCTGTTCTCCTCTTATTTACGGTCCTACCAGCGATCGTAGAAATTTTGTATGTCGCGCCGTGACGCCGGCTTTAACGATCGGCGTGCCACTCGAATCGAAAGCCGGCACGCTTTTGCCCGTCGTAAAGCTTGCTGGCCAGTGCTACCTGTAATATCAGCCGAGCAATGGCAATATCGTTATTGGAAATCATTGTGATTAATAAATAATAGATGAACTGTATATAATACAGGGCGTCCAAAGAGGTCGAGGTTAAGCTTATACCATAACGCAGGCGTCCACGTCAGAAAATGGAAATGTTCATTTCAGTAAAAGCATTTCGAATACATTCCCATAACTGGTCTTCCGGTTTTCTATTATAATTTCACGGACAAACCGTTCCACGTGTCGCCGCGAGTCGAATCTTTGAACGCTCGTGACTCTCCGGTAAAACAATTTCGGACGAAAATTTGCCATTCAAACTGTTAGCAGGTCAGTTTACTGTTCGCCGGACAGTTTGGAAAAATTCGTTCGCCAGTTGCAGGAACAATCTTTCCTCGATTAATAATCATCGTCGAATCGATCGAATTTTTTTTCCCAAGCAACGCACATTCCACTCATCTATTCCGTGCGTGGAGCTTATTGTAGTTATAGGGGCGTCCGATAAATCGAAGAAAGCAGTCTCGGAATACCAATCCAGGCGATGGCCTCCAGTGAACGTGGCGCGACATTGAAAGGAATGTAAATGCGTTATGAACGCCGGCCCAGTTCCACACGGTGTCACAGATCGTCTTTGGCTTACAGATTGCCCCATAAACGGGTCCTGCCTCGAAAACGCACGTCCCGAGCAATGGGCGCCGTACGTGATACGCAGAACACCGGAATATCGTCGCGAAAGACCATTTGGGAACACCGGACAAACGAAATTCTGTTGTCCAGTGTGTAGCGATGGGCATTCGCTTCTCGAATGTCTCCAAGCAATTGGATTTCACGTGGACTTACTACTTCGCAAATGAGATATCAAAGAAATTCCAAGGGTTTTATGGTGGATTTGTAATTGAATAACGAGTGAATTTTATAATTAATGTACTTGTACTTTGGAAAATATAATCGCGTTTTCTTTGTATGCGAGATAGGCACAAGAGATTTGTTGGTAAAGCATAGCGAAAGACGTTACCATATTTTAAATTGACAATTTAAGAAAGATGTTTTTGTTGTGACAGATTTACAAATACGTGAACGATTCTAATGTATCATATTGTATATGGAATTTATTGGGTTATTGTTTCCAAATGCTTTGCGTACTTATCATTAGACTGCGGAAGTTCATGCAATTGCGATATGCAGTGAATATGCAGAGTATATGCATGCTGTATGCAAAGTATATGCAAGATGTATGCAATGTATATGCAATATGCAAAATATGCAAAATAAAAAAATTTATTTTTGAAAACGTTTAATGCTGAAACGTGTTTCTGTCGAAGTCCCATTTGTTTAATCCATTTCCCCAAAATATGCATTTGCATAAACTTCCGCAGTCTACTTATCATCAATATTTGTAACGCGGTTTCTATACTTATCAACGTAATTAGTTCGTAACTGATTACATTTAAAAGCAGTCGAAAGATTTAATCGCACGAGTAGAGAAACTCGAAACATTTTATGCCCATCACTACTGATACCAGCGTCTGCATTCGAGCCACGTAGGATCTTTTTGAATATCGCACGAGATGTGCCGCTTGACACGAAGGATTTTTGCAAATACGGAATTCTTGAGTATCTCTGTTCTGACACGTAAACGTTCCTCTGGTTTCTGAATTTTTATACGGAGACGTTTCGCGACAGTAAAAGCTTTGCGTTTCTACAATGTATAATTCATTATTTATGCCGTGCCTCGTCTGCTATTCTTGAATGAATACGCTAATAAATAAGTATTGTACTTCCACTTATTCCCATGAACATTCTCGCAGCCAGTACTTATTTCAATCAGACAATTCTATTACCCTTTGCTAATGAAAATCAAATATAAAAGTACCACTTACTCGCTACACTTATTTACTTCTCACTACTATTCACATTTAACAGAGTACACGTATCGCAATATAATTTTTTTGCGCAAACCTAACAGTGTCCGAACTCTTGGAAACAAAACCCATCTCCACAAAAAGAAAACACAACTCGTCATCAATATACCAACTAACGATAATTCGCTCATAACCCCGCAGTACTAGACAAAAAAGAAACAAAAACGTATCTACCACTCAGTGCACACGATTGTGCTTTCACGACCACAATAATCCCACACACTAACCGTTCGCGCCAACACGGACAAACGAACTCGTCGTTCATAAAGAAAACTTGTCCACGGGCTTTCCTGTCGGATTAAACTTATTTTCCCTACGCGGTAGGCTTCGCGGGGTTTCCTGAACGTCTGTTGCCGATTGCATTCAAGAATCGACGTTTCGTTAAAGGCAGCTGGACCACCATGATCGGAGGGACGAGCATCACGGTGTCAATTAATGAGCCAGGGGGGGGGCGGTTACGTGGAACGGGGACCGCGGGCCAGCAAAAGACCGAGCTCCTCTGGTTTTGTCGCTCGGTTCCTGGTAGGCAGCCATAATAAATACATAATATACACATAAAGGCGAGCCGGCGCGATCGAAATGATCAAGAGAAATCCTCGTTCGCCCTGGCGGCGCACCGTGGGTGGCTCCGGCTTCCGATCGCCGGCCACAAATGAAAATCTCCACGCTTTCTGGCGTGCTTGAGTGATTGCACCGACTGTTTTGGCCACCTAATCGTCAACGACGCTTCTTTCGCCCTGCTCCTTATACGATCGCCGCCGGCTTCGCGGCCGGCTTATTGGAAACACATTTTGGGAAAGATGGACACTGTACATAGTTTGTGAAATAGTTTACGGGTTCTGGATTTATCGACGAGCTGTTATATTGTTATTATTGAGCATATGCAATGAGAAATGAGCATAATTTGAAAGGTATAGAAATCTATATTACAGCAATTGAGAATAATTCACCAGCGATTTTATCGTTCAAAATGCTTCGCCCGTTTGAGCTCAGGCAACTTTCTGAAGAAACAAAATCTGCGCAAAAAGCAATAACGATTAATTATCGCAGGACCGTCCTCTGAAAGGATTATTCAAAGTTATTTACATCCGACATATCGCCAGCTGACAGTATCTCGCCGTGACTGGCAACGATTCATCGTCAGTCGAAGTACGAAAGTCGTCAGAGTTTTTGCCATCCCTAATTTCGGAGGGTTGCGCTCATTTTATTGCGATTCCTGCGATCCGTTCAGTTCCCGCTTTGGATTTGACGGCGGTTTCTTTCTGCAATGTCCCCGATTCTGATGATCGCGCGCGTGAGAATTGTGCGGAACAGCCAGTGAGCATCACCGTTCGTAAAAAAAACGTAGGGTCAGTGGGGTTAGGTACAGCAAGGAAGGACAGCTTCATCTTCGAGGTGGTCCAATGTACGAATAAAAAACAACAGCCCACGCGTAATCGTCCAGTGCCTCGATTCACTAAAAGTACAGGCACTCGACTCTATGGAGAATCTTGAAAAATATGAATATTAATTTTGTGCTGTGCGAATTGCACGTTAAGAGGATCGTAGCAATTCGAATAACTTCTGGACGCGACGGAGGTGTATTACAAAATTTTTGTACAGCCACCTGTAACGCCGCCAAGCGTATGTCTGTAGGGGCTCGACTTATTCTACTTGAAGCGTACAGCGAGTAACGAAGGTATTCCCATGGTATGGTATTGCAATATTTGCTTCATATCCGCATCGCAGAAAGCATTGCGATTTGTCGAAATAAATTGGAACTTGTATTTGTTTAATACGAAAATATAAATAATTGAGAACTGATCTCAATTCAATATTTTCTCTTTTTTTATTTCGAGTCCTGTTTTCTTCGTTTCTATCCGATTATATGTTACGCTAGATGTAGATTTCTCTTAGATAGTTTAACGTGTTTTCTACTTTATTTAACATTTTTCTCTTTGGGTGTGGTATCTACTGCATTCGAATAGAAGGTGGTTGGTCGATATAATTTCCTTGCAGACGTTGCACGTTGGTGGTTCTGTTTTTTTCATTAGGTATTCATGCGTATGTTTGCAGTGTCCTGTACCAAGCCTAGTCATGATTCTTTGCCCTTCCGTTTGATATTGTTGCCAGGCATCGTTTGATAGAAGTCTCGGGTTACCTCGTGTGTTTTTGCTCTTTTAGTGGTGCACCATATATTCTTCCACGTTTGTCGTTCGATATGGTGTAACGCGACAACGAGGTCTGCGCGCGGATCAATTTGATATCATCCGTAACCTTAAGCAGATAAACAAGAACGACTTCCCTCGTACAACTTAAACAAATGACGCGTGTTAATTATCACACGAAATACCCGGTCGATAAATTATTGAAACAACGGTGCATCTAATCGCATTCAAGCATCCATCCGACCATCTGAATCCCCGTGCGAGCGCGCAGAAAATTCAATTAGAAACACTTTGCAACCCGGTCCCATTCACGATTCCGTGTTTTTGCCAGTGACAAAGAAGACAAAGGTCAATCGGAACACGTTGCATCGCCGTCCACGTGAGCATCTTGCGGGGACGAGCTCGATACAGAGGCCGCGTCAGGCAGTTAATGGGGATTCGAGTGTCGATGAGGCATCGACGCCGATGGACGTCGACGTCGGTCAACGGAGGCCGGACAGCCAGCCCCGTTGTTTTTACGCGACGTGCCGGTAATTTACAGTCGGTCATTCAGCCGTACATGGACGGTACGATCGGTGGCCCCGCTATACGTCAAATTATCCCATACATCATGGCTTTCTTCGCCGTGCCGTCGATTTATGTGCACGCGCATAATATAAATTATTAAATAAGTCTACGCCGGCCGCGTGCATCCGCGTTCGTTATTTATCGATCGGTAAGAACGGATCCCTCGGAACGATCGGCGATCCAGCGACCCGATAAGCGAACACCAAGCCCCGCCAAGGACTAAAAGTGGCGTTTTGCGAGCGGTCGCTCGGCGGGAAAAAGTTGCCGCGATTCGTTTCGTGTTTGTTGGAAATTTGTTGCTTTCCAGCCGTGCCCCGTTTCTTCCGTCCCGCGACCATGTTCAATTGCTTGTTGCGCGTACGGTACCGGGAGTGAACCAGCTCGCGGGACCACCCGGGCGTATGAAAAACTCGTCTAATGGCTGATGTAGACGGAACGTCGGAAAGGTTTTGTTGGGTCGTTGCATGCGAAATGAACGATTTCTTGGGCGCCTAAAAAGATGTCAATCTTCATTCCGCGAGCAAACGGGACCACGCCCGAATTTGTAACTGAAAGCCGGACATATGCGGCGTGGTGGATTTTGCTCTAGCGACAGATAGACAGCGACGGCTTTTGCGTCGAAGAGAATTATAGACGGATCACGAACGAGCCCCGTGGTATGAATATAAACTTGGGCAGGTCGCGACGGAAGCTGCTGGTTTAAATCGATGCATTCGAAACACCTCAGAAAACACGAGCCTCGAGAATAATCAAAAATAGTTACCCTCCCCCTGCAGAACTATTGAACCTTATCGCAACCAAGAGAATCGCAAAGAAAGACGTCGGCGAGACGAAAGTCCGTCGAGAATCTCGTTAACTTATAGCTCGGCGAGGAGGCTTCTGTCAGTCGGCCGCGGGTAATGGGATTACGCAGAGGGCGCTAAAAAAAAATTTCGAAAGCGGAGCACGAAGCGGCGCGAGGATGGTGAAGGGGGGGAAAAGGAGGAAAAAATAGAAAAAGAGCAAGCCGCGCGAGCTAACGTATTCGCCGCGAGTAGACACGGATCTCAGGTAACGATTTTAACAGCACCGCCAATAAGGCTGCGTCATTATTCACAATTTAAGCTAAACCCTCCGTTTCCGGTACGGAACGGGGGCGTCTGCCCCCACGAACGACTTTTAATTACCAGCGTATCAAGCAACGAGACGGAGGGACAAGATTATTGATTGTTTCCCTGTTTATTGTATATTTTAAACTTAATTCGGAGTCCCAGCGGAGACGGGCGACCGGCAATAGCTGTCAAACGGTGCCTCGTTTTTAAATCCCTCTTGTAAAGTAAAATGAGACAAGCCTCCGCCTCGCCCTCCCTCCGGGGCTCCTCTTCCTGTTTCTACGGTCGCAGACTCATCCCCCTTGTCGTTCTTTGTCTCTGATAATTCGCGTCAATGCGACGGAACGATAGCTGTTCCTAAGGATTCGTCGCATTCGCCTGCTTTATTGGCTGAACGGCGATTCCGTTCCCCGATCATACTCGACCGTGCTGTACCGTGGCCATTGATTCGAATGGAGAACATTTGATTGGCGTTCCATTGTTCCCAGAGCAACGCCACTATCGTGGATACGTATTGGAACAACGTGGCCGTTATTTCATGGTAGATTGGGAGAAACGTAATTGTGTTAAGTGGACTGTTTTCCTTAACTGCGGGCAGGGATAGTAAATTATTCTTAATTTTATAAAAATACAGGCGTTTTTTCCATTCGTGCTCGCGTAAGAGGTGTTACGCAGCTGTCGTTACGTGTTGATTACAATTTTACGGAACTTCACAGTGCGTTGAATATTTTACACTAGGGCAATAGCACGCGCTTGGATAATAAATATTGCAGTGTATTCCGGTTAATCGGGACACATTGGAGCCGAACTAATTTGTCCCAATTAAGCGGCTGTCCCAAAAAAGGGAATTTCGACAGAATTATAGTATCATAGTGTCTCCGTTTTTCAGTATCTGTTCCAAATAACCGACGTCCCAGTTAACCGGAATCCGCTGTATTCAATAAATACGATTACCATACGACATGTAAGTTCGTGAATTTAATACAAAGTCCAACACGCGTGAATCGTGCAATTCAACAGATATAGACATCTTCTTCTCCCTTTTCTCACAACACTCTCCTTTCCTCCGTTTCGCGCAAAAGTTGCACGGATCGTAGATACCGTGCTTCCGGTCCCGCAGTGATTCCTCATCCGTTGCAGCGCGCTAGTTCTTCCGGTCATTAAATAGGAGACACCCTGTAATTTGCAGAGACATTATACAGGTTGATTAAAATAATAATGCCGGGTCGCCACAGTCGACGAGCGCCAGACCAGGTCCGAACGAATCGGCTTATGAATATTGATCCCTATCCGGTGTTCGGTAATAAACATATCGTGCGGCATCGTTTTTACATTGGCATCACAATGGAATCGAACAGCGTAATGTCACCGACCGGCCACGGATTATTGTAATCGAATTATTTCACGTCCGTTTTTCCTTTCTGTTCCCTTCTTTTCGCCGCGCCTCTTTTTTCAACTGCACGTATTGAATATTTATGATTCCCATAAGTCCACGGTTAATTGCGCTGCTTCGACCGCGCAGTCGCTCCACTGACAGTGCGAGAGATAATCTTTTTGTCACGGAGAGACAGTTGCGAATCGCGATGGAGCCTTTGTTGGCGTTGTTTTGTTTTCTTTAAATAAACCCCTCGGTACGAGGGATCGATTTTGTTCGATTTTCTGTGCCAAGTACATCGTGATCTCGGAACGTATCGTGTTCAAAAATATGAAACGAGTGTGTCGCTATTTTCAGCGTTGCCATGTGTATTGTGTGAAAAATTATTAACGTAGAAATTATTACGTAGACATATGTGTAAACTTTGAGGATATTTTCTATTGCCCATAATCTGCAAATACTTTTCTAATTATGATGAAACAAAC
Source organism: Nomada ferruginata (assembly GCA_963583965.1). Classification (NCBI taxonomy): domain Eukaryota; kingdom Metazoa; phylum Arthropoda; class Insecta; order Hymenoptera; family Apidae; genus Nomada; species Nomada ferruginata. The sequence goes on from OY757218.1 coordinate 8,280,604, forward strand.
TGGTAATTCTAAGGGGACAGCATAATTTGCATTTGAATGCGACGATCATTATAAATTGAATATATTATACCCACCACAAATTCGAATTACTGTAGCACAGTTTCTACCTAATATCCCCGACGATACAATTAGGCTTCTGTTTTCATCAGAATTTTTCGTGCAGAGATATAAAGTGTCGAGGGGCAACGGTCTTGCATTAAATGAAGATAAAATAGGCAAAAATCGAGGATCGAAGAACCGTGGGTCCATGTAAAGATCGCAGGGGGCCGTCGAATAAGCGACGGCAGCCTTACTACTGTTGGGTAGCGGAACCCCCGCTGATATTCGGCCCCCCATCGACACCTGACAACCTGCTGGCTGCTACCTACAAATTGCTTTGCATCCGATCCTGGCTAGGAGCCGTCTGATATGGATGTTACGGTGTCGATAAGAAATATGTTGTTTAAAGAGGAAATAAATTTTACTAAAATTGTCGAAATTATTCGAAAGTTGTGACTCATTGAATATTCCACCGATGGTGAATCAGTTTTGCGCATAATCAATTCTAAAGTCTGTGGTCTATCGTCAAATTTGTTTTGCTTCCTTGACGGAATATAATGTTTGTCGCATTTTTGTTGACTTTTACAAAATTTCTTAGCACATTTGTTAAGAAACCTTGAATGTTTCTTACAAGTATATAATTTACCCTCTCTCGATTTAGCCTTTTAATTAGTTTGTATGATAGTAGATCATTGCTGTTTCAATTAAAGTTTAACACTGTACGAATTAATAAATGAAAAGAATAATTCGATTCTGTTATAGAATGATGTTGAAAAAATTGTCCCGTAACATTTTATATTACGGACGATAAAAAGGAGCAAAAATCGACAAAGAAGCACGAGAGGAATATCAAGAATGATGGATCAAGTATATAAATCCAAGAGCGAATACCACACGGTGGGCCCCACACTGTTAATTACTGGACCACACATCTCGCCACGTTGTCCTTTGAACGTGTAAATTCCAGGTATAACATTCTATGACGAATCGGTGCAAGAAAAGATCCCGTTCCCTCTTATCCCCGAACGACTGGCAACCACTTCGTCCTAAACGAGCCAATGACGGATCAAATATGAAGAATATTCGAGGGTCCAATTAGAAATCAAATTTTTAAGAGCCCCTTCGTTTCCGTCCCCTTTATTCGTTATATTATATTTTATTTTACGAACTGCACGTATATGCCAGAAGCCAACCATATACATATTTCTTCTTAGCTTTAACTTGAAATTAAAATTTTAGTAAATTAAAAATTCTCGATGGAGGATTGGCCTCAGAAAAACGAACGACACTTGTGCTGGAAATTAAATGGGAAAATTGAAAAAGAAACACGAGGGTGACTTGTAGCATATGGTAACGAGCAAGTAAATACGTTAAACAGTTAATTGCGGCGTGCATAATCATATTAAAAAATGTCAAGCAAGAGATTAAGCAATAAAATAAATATCCATTTCCATCTTTGATTTAGAGCATCCTAACTTTTTAAAGAATCTAATTGTAGGTATATATCAGTACCACAGAAACCTGAATCGAAGTCAAACGAGAACTCTACAGTACTTTTTTAAATTCACCAATTATTTTCTCCGTGTTCAATTGCGGCAGGCGTAGCTTGCAATTAATTATTCGTAACAAATACAATATCTTGTATACAGAATTTGACTGTGACATACTGCATCCATCGCCAAAAAACAAACTCGTGCAGTTCCAATATATTTCCACGATCTTTCCACGACTTACCACTTCTTATCCCTTCCCTAGCCAAACCATATACAAATGTATAAGTCAATCAACACCCGTCACTTTTTCCCACAAATCAATTCGCCGCGAGGAAAAGAATCTGCGTGCCTTCCACTTAACTTCAAAACTCCAGCAACGCGTTACAGACACTAGCCGGTCAAGACAGAAATCTGCACTGGATTAAAGTCCCTAAAGGGAGGCTTGCATACACCCCTCGGATCGGGGGTGGCTCAGAAGCGAGGCATAATAATCCCAGAGGGCCGGCTATGTAACGCGACAATTTCCCGGTGCATTAAGGGACTTACATATTTTATTGGGATTTTTGCATATAATTTTACGCCGCGTTAGAGCGACATTCAAATATGCCAGCTGGATAAACAGGGCGCGACTTTTCTCTCCGACGAAAGCAGGGACGGTATCGTTCTGACCGAAAGACGAGACAGAGGCGGCGAGAAGAGACAAAAAAAACGGGGGGAATGGAACGCACGGCATCACCCCCTGGGAGAAACGGGAGATAGAGCTTTATGGCGTCACGAGGAAGGGGTGTTTGCACAGCATGCGATACATGTGTCTATGCACCCCTCGGCCCAGGGGCGGCAGAAACGATTTGACGATTCACTTAAGAGCTACTCCTCTTCTTATCAGCGATCGGCCCGCCGATAATCACTGCACTTTCACGGCAATCTTTTTCTCCTCGGTATGCAATCATATCGAGATTCGGCGGGCGAAGGGTGAAGAATGGAGCGCTGAAAAAGTAAGCGTGAGGCTTTCAGGCACTCCAATAATTCGGCTTGAGTAACTTTTACGGAGCGGGGACCGGATTATTGGATGCTGTTGTTTGGGAAACTTGCTGCACGGTGGCTTTCATGGGGGCGAAGAGTCTCGTGGAATGATTTTGTTACGGCATACGATTATAACAGGGTAATTACGGGAATTTCGTTAGATTAGATTGTAGATGCTTTGCGAGCGAAAATTTCTGGAAATAGGTAAATGAAATGTGGGATCTAATATAACCATTATGATTATAATTTACTATGTATAATAATAGTTTGCTCATTCAATCTTAATCGTTATACAAAGTATGCATGTATAGAAGATTACACACGAAGATTATGTATAGTATAAAATACTGTTTGGGCTGTGAATACATTTGCTTGATTGTTAAATTCTTGCAGGAAGTAGCGCAGGTCTCACCGGCTAGGCATCCCGATTTTGGAACACAAATATTATTCTTCATTTGCTGCGAGCCACTTTCCTGCAATCAGACGAAGAGGAACATGTCTCAGGTATTCCTTTTTAATCGACCGTATACCTAGGCTTCTTCATAATAAATATGTCACCTTTTACAGTGTCTCGAATTAGAAAGTATAGCAATCAAGCGCAATGAACGAAATAATAATCGATCGATCCTCCACGCCAAATCCATTTCGTCGATCTCCAAGTCCAAAGGAAATGCGGGCTTGGCCGCAACGATCGAAACCCCGAAACCCCATTTCGAAAAGAGCGCCGCAGCACGGCAAAGGTATTCCCCGAAAGAAACGGATGCGACACTTGACGCGCTTTAATTAAGTTGGCTGATTTCCGGATTCGATTCGACGTCGAAGCTGGACAAGCGGGCCAGGGCGCGAGAGGTGTAACGACGGGCTTGGCGCAGGGGTTGCAGGGGTTGCAGGGTTGCCGGATCGCGTAATGAAATATGCGTGACGAGAGGTCCCATGAGTCCTCCACTCGCACCACCATTACTCAGTTCAGTTCAGCCCGATGCGGTTCCAGTTTCTGCTCCGGGAAGGGTGGCTGCGCGTTATATTATTCAATTATGTCATTCCAGTTATACGGGCGCGACGGAGGGACCGTTTCCGGGTGAGGAGAAACAGAGAGAGAGAGGGGGAAAGAGAGAGAAAGAGACAGAGAAAGAGAAAAAGAGATAGAGACAAAGGAACGATCTACCCCTTCGAGGCAGACTGTCGGGGCCGAGGGGTAGCCATTATGAAATTGTAGTTACTCGATTAATTTCAGCCCCGCCGCGCGAATTATCATAAGATAATGGACACGCTTTAATTCGCCGACACTAGCCGACGGGGGAGAATGGAGCGGGGCGAATTCAGCCAAGTGTTTCATCGCTGATTACGCGCGGCGTACTCTCACCCTTGCCGCCGAAACGCTTTGGTTCTTTTAATCAGGAAATTAATCGTGAAATTTTTAGTGGACGCCTCTCCGAGGAAAGAGTTTCAGCTCGTGCCGCGTTTCGGGATTGAATGCTGTTTTCGAGATGCTTTCTTTGCTGTCTATTGTATAGTAGCATTTTGCTATGATGGCTCGATTAAGAAAAGAAATGTTTAGTAGTGGCGAATTCTTTGTGGTTAATTGGAAGACACGTGTATTGCTATGTTTTTTACAGGGGGTTAACTAAATGGAACTGATAATTCGATTATGAACAGTTCTCCACTTCGCAGCATATTTTAGTCTAAGTTCATTGAAGCAATTGTAATCGATATTTAATTGAGCACGCTGCTAACAGTATGAAATGCATAAACCTCTGAGAAAAAAAGGTTGCACGACGAGCGACAAATTGTTGAAAGCGTTAAAAATAAAATTGTGTTAAACTATTGCGCCAGAAAGACTTGCACTTCCACCTGAAAAAATCTATAATACAAACCAAAATAACTTCCTCAAATTCTCTTCGATTTTTGACATTACCTAACAACTTCACCGATACGAGGCACAAGAACAATATGTAAACAGTCGCATCGCCGTTGTACACCCGCCCAGTCCAGAAATCTGTGAAATTTCTTGAAAATCGGCTAGAAATGGCGGGTACGTAAGAGAATGTCTCTTGCCGCTGGAAAACTCCGTTTCACTTCGCCGTAAACGCTCGACACCGCTTCTATCTTCCTCAATTCTCGGCGATAGTGCAAAACCTTGCCCCCCTCCTCGTTTAAAGTCCCTTTCAACCCTCCTACTTTGAACGGGACGCGTGGACCAACCCTTAGGTAGTCCCTGTCCGCGAAATTCCAGGCAGAGTCAAAAGAGGACCTCCTGTCCCCGAGGGAACGTCGGCGCCGTGCCCGGGACGCTGGTCCTTCGCTTTGATTTATGTCCTAGTAAGTGACGTCACTCGTGTGTATTCGTCGAAGCCAACCCCCCCTCGTGCCCCCCTCCTTGGTCCTGTGTGCACAAAGGATCCGGCGTCATATTATCCCGGGCGTAGCGTATATAAATGACCGAAATTGGGACTTATTGTGTTTGTCATCGGTGCCGGAAAACTCCCGTACTGATTTATCGTCTGTCCTTGCCTTTTCCGCTGCTCACACTTCGCACCCTTTCTTCCCCGAGATTTACCGACATTTGGACGAAACACTGCAATCGTCACGAACCATGATGCTGTTCAATTGTTGCCATGAAATGTTATTATATTAACGCGCTGTTATTATATTAACGTCCTGTTAAAGGTGCAAGATAATTTTTAACCGAAATATTTTGCAACAATTCATATTCGGATATATAGTTATTGGTTAAAGATAAGATAAAATGCAGAAGAAGAGAAACCTGTTTATTAATTCTAATGAAAATGTGCCTTCGTTTAATGATTTGTAATAATGCTTAGTTGCAATTGCGAATGCTGTAATTCTTCAGTTTCGAAAATTCTCTCTCAATTATTCATCGTCAGATTCTCGAACTTATTCATTCGCTTCGGCTCCCGATCGAGCAATCTAATCCTACTGCATAATCTCTATAAAGATATAAAAGTATAGTCACCATATACATAACGGTTCGTCTGCAATAAAGGTGCCCAGGATATTCAACGAAACTAACATCGTTCGTCTGCAATTCCACACCGTTGCATTACACCTATACCGACCTGTTTCCGAATTCAAACAACAATAAGTGTTAACACATCGCCGGATGCACAAGTTGTCGCATTAGTTTCCCCGCGTCTCCGTCACATCTCGTCTAAAGCTCATCTACATATTTCTTTCTCCGTCCGGGCTTTATCGCAGTATGCTAATTCTCGGCGGAAAGATGCAGCCGCGTTAAAGCGATCGCGCGAATAAGATATACCGTGCAGATATCTCCGGTATAATCCGTGGTATTAGTAAGCGTCCCTGTGACACTAGCATATTCTGCTGGGCCACTCCATTTGCACCCGGACCCCTATCTCGACGTCCTTCCAGTTCAATATAATACCCAGTAATTCCCCAGGGGAAACGATTCTACGTGGATCCCGGGACGAAGAACTCCTTCCCCTGGATCGGATTCAACCCCCGTAAAATAACGGGTCGGATACGTTTTGACAATTCTATTACGATTATTTCGTCGTGACCGACAGCTGCTCCACGCTTGGCCCTATGCTGACAGGTACTTTCTCTCTCTGTTTTATCGTGTAATCGAACGGCGTGGGGGTGCGCGAATCGAGAAGCATGAAGTTCAGGAGGGCTCCATTGGGCACTTCGTTGTTGGACTTGGTGGACATCTTACGAATAGGGAAACGACGATGAACTGGGGAACGATGAACTTTTTCCTTTCGTGCGCAGGAGGGTGGGGTGGAAACAGATAATTCGTTGTTGTACTTGTTGTATTGAGACTCGTATTATTCATTTCTGCAGGGTATTCTTGATTTATGGCGCATGGAAATGTGTTGAAAATTATCATCAAGAGCAGTGAACGCTTTGTGCATTGTTCGCGATTAAATATTGGAGAATTATGAGGGAGAAATTAGAGGAGGCTTTTTGGCATAGTTTCTCGCGCGTGCACGTATCAACGAAATTAATGAAATATTCATCAAAACATTTGTCAACGTGTAGTCATAAGAGAACGTTAATGTTCCCTGTAATATTGTACACGCTCTGATGGAGTAGCTTCCTCGAAGATGTACATAACTCTTGCCACATGTACCTATGTACTTTCGCAACGTCCAAGTAAATTCCATGAATCGCAATAGCAGAACATATACAGGATACAATAAACTGGTCTAGAATAGAATATGTCTACATGTACATAAATACCTCCAACAATTTCTATGCTGCACAATTCCAACGTTCAGTGCCGTACCTTTGTTGTGTCAAAAAACTCTACACTGATTCAGTCAAGAAGTACACGCTTCGCTCGGATCCGGTGCATTTAAGTCAAAAACGAGAAACAATACGTACGTATACACCTACGTGAATAATATTTTTGCCGGGCGAACGGAACATAACGAACTGCAGGACGCGACAGCCAAACGTGGCGTAGAAATAAAAAGCAGTTCTAGTTACACGCGCGAGCTGCACCAACGCCAAACTTATGCACGTAGCCGCAATAATTTCCGCATCAAATTCCCCGTTCGCGATATTTCAACGAGCGGATTTAAGGACGCGCGGCCGAAGGCGCGAAGAGAAAATTCATTCATTAATATTAACCACGCGGGAACCCATCGCATTTGCATTTACTGTTCTTGGCTTGGCTGACCAGGAAGCAGAATATCCACGTAATTCGTGGCAGTAGGTAGCGGCGTTGCAACGTTTTCGTCGTTGCGCAAACTGCATTAAAATGCATATACACGGACTGTTACCGTTCTGGAATTGATACCATAAAACACGAAGCGGGGGCAATAGATATTGATGCTACCTACTGTTTATACTTGAATAGTAAGGTACGGTGCATACAAGACAATGTATGTAAAATATGTACATATGTAATAAAATAATTTTTCTCCGAGATTTGAATATTTGAACAGTTTATAAGTTCTTCGCGTGAAGTTCCACCTTTTATTTATACCGTGTATAATATTTAACACGAATCCTTTTTCAAATCGCAAGTCTTTCAAACGGTAAGAATTTAGATAAAAATGATTGCAAGATAATAGTATCTCTTTCTTTGCAATTCTACTTAAAGTCCAACCCTTCCTCTGCTGTTCTGTCAAAATTGAAAAAACCCATCGTCGAGAGAAACAGCTTTCATTAACACGGTAAATCGCCAGAAAGAGTATCGCCAAGAGCAGCACCATAGACCTGGGCTGTTAAAACACAAAACACCATCTTCCAGAACTCACATTCGCCCCGGCAATGGTCGTTAAGAGATAGAATTTTAGACTGTCCACCGTTGATCCTCTATTTTTCTTTTTCTTTTCTTTTTCCTCCCGTGTTCTCCGCTATCGTTCACTGGCTGGTTGTTATTCCCGACAGCTGTAGTTGCAGCAACGGGGATTGGCGATATTTTATCGACGGTGGAGCGCGCGTTTCTCTCGGGGCCGACAGGTGAGCACCGTGCACGTGGACAGAGGCGCATCGAATAAGGAATGCAGCTCCCGACAGCCGGAAAAGGCAGGCTGGACCAGAGGGAGAAGAACCACTGACCGGAACACATGTACAGGACCGTATATGGGAACACATTGTGAGCGCAATCGCGTGCCACATGAGCGGTACATATTGCCTTCACAACCGACTGCTCCATTTAGGGATGTCGCCTTTCATATTGCAGCAGTTTCACCACTTGTTCCGATAGCTGATCGCTATCGGCTCACGTACGCGCTCGCGCGCGCGCGTGCGCACACGCTTCTTCGATGTCTCGAGGAGTTCGTCTTTCTGTTGGCGAAAATTATTATTTTCTTTTTTAGCAGAAGTTCGCTGGCGAAACGAGTTTCACGCTGAGATTGAAGCCTGGTGCTTCTTTGGGGACGGATTTAGGCATGACAAGGTGGGTACGGCTAACGCTCGTGTCTGTGTACGTAATTTGGTATTTTGTTGTCTACTTTGTTGCGAATGGAAGGTTCGAAATTCAGCTTGGTGGGTTTATCTTGAATTTGCTTCCGCAGATTTGAGTCTCGTCTTTTTATGCGAAGGTTCAAATATCCTGTTGATAATGAATGTTTACCCTGAAGGGGTTGGCGCAACATCTGATTTCCATTTCGTGACTGAATTTTCCGTATTGTATTATTATATTGTGCACCTTAATTTCTATTGTAGTCGTAATCAGATACGATAGTTGGATATGTTTGATGTATATTGACAAAAGTGTACAAGAAGAATAATATTTATGTTATTAAAAATTGTATCCAACGTTGTTAGTCCATTTGAAGATTATTTAAAGACACCCACGTAAATCATTCCTATTTAAACCGGACTAAAGATCGTAAAAAAACTTTAGCTACGTGCGAAAACATTATTTCTGTGTTATTACACGATCTACATTTAAATTACTTTAAATAGCGTAATGTTTTCCAACCATGTCCTTCCCTAATTTTATGCATTGCTTATTGTATCTGACGAATTATCGTATAAATAAGATCCCCTTCTCGATTCCCTTTTGCTCGCAATCAAAATATCACCCATACTCCATACGCAAGCACTAAAAGAAGACACGTTCAAACGCACCGACGTAAACACACACACACACACACGCAAACACGCAGCATGAACATTGCGAAACTTTAAAATAATTCGTGTAAAAATTCAGCGTAAAATCAGCCCGGAGCTGTGAAAAATTTCTCCCGATGGAAGATTAAACTTTTCGCATTCCTACATTCTCATAAAGCCGTTCGGGCCACCCCCGGCCCGCACGGGGATGTTCACGGATACGATGAGGAACAACTGAAAGGGAGCAGCCGGGGAAAAGTTTTCGAGGGTTGTACTGACCCCTGTTCGCTCGTTGTTAATATTTAGGGTAGTGCAGCGCCCATGAACAATGCTTGCTGTCCCTCAACGAGCGTCGGGGTGTGTCTAGCGTTAACCTGTTTCAGTTTCGGCGCACTCGCACAGTTTTGCAACCCCCGCGGATACGGCGAGGGGCTGCGCGCAACCCCGGGCTTATGATTAATGGATCTGGCGCATATTAGCGCCCACTTGCCGCACCCCTCGCGATTTACATTTCGAATTTAATGATCCTCCCTCGAGGCTGATTGACTTCTGTGATCGGTAAGACTGATTTCTTGCACGCAGCACCACTCCACGGACCCCCTGCCGTTGAGTAATTATTATTTTACGCGGGGAATAATTTTAAGTACTTTCCCCTGCGCAAAGTAGCGACGGGACGATGCAAGTTTTTCAGGAAATTCTTAAGGCTCGTCTAATTGTAATTATTGTAAGATGTATATCAGGGGTTGCTTTAACACGTTCGTGGACATGAACGATATAGCATTCATTGTGATTGTGATGCAAAATGATATGAATGCTGTAACATTCAAATTTGTAAGCCACCTTATCATACATTCTATTCTATATAGCGTTAATTTTTGATAATAAAAAAAGAATACATCATCTACCTATTTTTGTATCTCATTAAAATTCTTACGGTCCGCGAACGTGTTAATAAAGAGTAGTATATAAATACTAGAAATTCCTTGTATACTATTTTTCGTATACCTTGTTACTTCCTACTATACAAGTGCAAGCTATAATTTCTAATATGAGTATACAGTAAATTGCGGTAATTGTGGCATAAAATATATGTATAGTAAGACATGTCAAATGTATAAATACATTTTGGAAGAGCAACTAATAACCCTTGCATTTCATGAATATTGTCCTCGCCCATTCTTCCTGAATTATTGTTAGAACTAAGTGCACAATACAAAACGTTATTGTACGATCCCTACCACGTCGAAAAGAAAAACGAACAAATCAGCCATCAGGCGGTCGTTGAATAATAAACGCGAAGAAACGCGCGTATATGCTTCTGGAGGTCACATCTGACAAGGAAGCTTCGTATCGAATGGCTCCTTGGGAATACGTCCACCCAGAATTCCTTGTAAACGATGCCGATGCAGTTGATGACGCCGCTGGTACGTGTGGCAGCGACCGCTGGGTCAGCAGATGGACCAAACTGACCGGCGCTTTCAGGGGAACAATAAAGTTTCATGCACATTGTATCCCACTTGAGTGTTCTATTGTCGTGGATATATATGAGCCAGGCCGATATAATTGTGATTTCACCCACGAGTCGGACCCGACTGCTCTTCAATTTTCTGGAGGACCATGAATTTCTCTCTCGGACCATGGTGAATCACAGCAGAAAGTATTCTCGATCGATAGGGACCCGCTTTGGCAGGATACGTTGCTTTTGTGTACGTGTTGGTCTGGAAGTAGGATAGGGTATCATTCGAACAGTTGAAGTTTGTATCGCCCCCCATGAGCGATAGAACCATGAACGTCCGAATTTTTAAATGTTCGAGCAAAGAAGTGGATCGAATGTCCTTTCTTAATGGAAAATTATTTTGCTGTTAAATATACTTGCGAAGCAGAAGCTGTTATTTTGAGGAAATTTTGTTCACCCTGTTCGATGTGTAAAATTATTTAACTGTATGCTTTATATTCGATTACAAATTTCCTAGAAAGTTACCTGCAATATGTAGAGCCAGTATTATGTATCAAGGGAAATTGTGAGATTCATGAAAACATAAATTATATGAAACAAGATTCCAGAAATTTAACTGTACGGTTCTGTACAGTTTGTATTGTTTGCTCGTTAATCATTTAATTTTCTCTCACTTTCGTCACTCATTCTCCACCAAATGAACACAATTTTCCGGAAACTGACAATTCTTTCAGTCAATTCTTCAGAAATCCTTTGATTACCAATGCATCATTCGAAATTCCGGCAGACTCTTCCTGCGGTATTTCCCACCCTGTGGTTCCCCGTGTCACATTGCCCGATAGATGCAAGATTACCAAGCCCGGGATCCTACGTTTCACGCACGATGCCGATCGACAACCCCTTACACGTGTTCCTAAACAGTTTAATCTACGATATCGCTGGCCGTAGCTCGCATGCGTGAAATTACGCAATTTCGGGCGATTCCGTCGGGTAGGAAGTGCACGCGGGTCGTGCAGCAGGCGGCCGTCGTAAAAATGAAACTAATCTGCGCAGATCAAACAGGTGCATCGGTGTAACACGCTCCGATGGACTTTGACTTTCGTTCGGGTTCCTCAGCCGCGTCTTCCTGCCGATAAAAATCGCGCGAACAACGCCACGCACACATCTCCTCGATCGTGGCAACCGTGTGCAACCCTCCGTATGGGCGATTCGTTTGGCGAAACTGCGAGACGCTTCTCTGCACGGGCAAGTGAGTGAATTTACGCACTTTCACGAATTGGGCAAGTATCACGGTAATTTATGTTTAACGGCAACTCGATATTATTCTGTGAAGGGGAATGAAAGGCTGAAGGGTAGTTAAGTGTAACAGTGAGCCGAGCTAACTACATTTATCATGCTTCGTGTTATTTTGTTTTATAATATTTGTGCTATTTTTAATGCCGATTATATCCACAGTATTGGAAATATTTATTGAGTCGGGTAGAAATTTAATGTTGTAGAATATAATTTGTTAATAATAACTCTTCTGTCGAAAGCGGATGAAAAATTAGAGAATCAAAACAAAATGTGAATCGGTTCGAAAGGAGAATTAAAATGCTAGTTTATACCAGCCGTTTTACATTTCAAGGCTGTTATCGTATCGTTTAATTTTGTTCATTCCCTTACGCGAAACTGCTTGAAGCATCTGCTTGTAGTCTATATTCCTTTCAAAGAGTGTTTTGATGTTTCGCCAAGTTTTTATATTGCTGTCTTAAGAGTACTGAGCTAGTTTCATCTAATGACGCAATGACTCCTTTACTGGATACTCATTCATTACTTCCTTGAATTATCAACGCTCGGCTGCATGCGGGGCCGTTTAACAAAAGGGTCGGACGATTTAGAGACACACGCAGCATTCATTTCGACGAAACAAGTAAAGCAGTCCAATTAACATAGTTTACAAATTAGCTTAGTGGGAAATTTATTTACCCGTAATGCTCAATATGCAATGATTGTTAATAACTGTTACATGAACTCTACGACTGAAACAATTACGTAGAACCTGTACTCTGAATAATTTGTTATAAGTAATCGAAATTTCTACCTATGCACGGATACAGTTAACACTAGAACTACCAAGCCAGTCAAAATGACTGGTTTCAGATTTCTTGCTTTTAAATTATTAACATATATGTACTGTTGCAGCAATTTATCATGACTTTCAATTAGACAGAATGGTTGTATATCTCTATTTAAAGTCCGTTCAACCACTTTCGTGTTCATAATCTGTTTAACGTATACTGTCTGAATAGCAACAAAACCTGCCGGTAGTTCTAGTGTTAATACAGTTAGTCACAAAAGTATTCAGCCAAGTTACTCGCAAAGTTACGTACCAGTAAAAGCATTCCATTAACTCTCAGTCCATTCTAGACAAATATTTCACATTTATTTCACTGGAATTATAAATCATTATTTCTGACCCAGCCAACCCCTCAATCACACGATTACCCAGCTCAAGCATCTATCCATACCAAACCTCTTGCACTCAAGCAACCAAGCCAACGCCAGCCGCGCTACGAAATCGCCAGTGTTTGCTTCAAAAAACGGGCAAAAAAAAAAGAGAAACACCCAACATCCGATCCGCCGTCAATTCGAAAAGCAGCGAAACGATTTTTCCCGTTTCCACGGCAGCATCCTGGCCGAGCCAAGCAAATGAAAGGCTGCAGGATGACCTCTGGGCCTCCAAGCCGGTGGTACGCAAATCGAAATAATTAGGGGCATCGAAAGGCAACGAGTCCCGATGTCCATCTGGCACGGCCGGTCGATCTCGCGCCACGGGCATCGATCTATCGCACGCGAGGACCGCGCAAAGAGGAAACGTGGACGCGCCTAATGGCCGAGCATCGGCGTAGCTGGCGTGCAACGATCCAGCACGGGACACGCAAAGCCCCGGGCAGGACGGACTCGTGTGTCAGTCGGCTGATTGACAAGCAGAAAGATTTAGCCGCGATTATTATGATCGCAGTATCGGCCGGTCGCTGAAATTGCCGCCGGGTCGTGGCCGGGTCAGCGTTAATTATAGTGGTGCCGGACGGATATCTATCAGTTTATCGGATCACCGCGTCGCCCTGAAGTCGCTCGGCGTTTGTTCTGCGCGTTCCCGGCGAAAACGGACCAGTTTTGTGGGAACAAAGAGCCTCGGTGCGCTTGCAACAATTGCTTACGGAAATTTCGTATTATTCTTAACCTCGAGTCGCTACCTTTCTAAGTGAACGAGGTCGCCGCGGGGTGTTCGACGGTGGAGGTGCGCGTAGGTGATTTTGTTCGCTTCCGATCCTGAACGCGGTTTATTTCGCATTCACGTATCGTATTATTTTTGTGCCAAATTGTAGTAAATATTTGGTTTTCCGATCGGGTTGTTCTGCCGAATGAATTTTGCGACCGCGTTGAAGAATCAGTGAATGTAATCCAACGTTGGGTGGAAACGTTTTAATCCTCGTGTAACCAGAAGTTTGATTTTTGACACTGAGTAATAACCGAAAATCCTTTGAGCTAGAGAAAATCCTGCCTATCACAAAAATACGGAACCACCCTCCTGCATCCACGCAGAAGATAGCAATGTCCCCACCCTGAGTCGGGGGGTCGAGAGATGCATATAATAACTTGATGACACTATGCATATGTATAGTATATAGGATGACATCAAATTATTCACAGTGACACGATCTGAACATTACCGTGCATCTCAGTTCTGCATTCAAATAGTTCGTCTATCAGAAAAATACAAGAGTTCGTAAACTTTCAGATTCAGGGCCCTAACATACGATATAAACAAAAAAATAAAAAAACACTGTGCAAACTCTAACTTCCAATATCATTTCTGCATACAAAATTGCATATTCACCAAATCTTCAATCCCAACGTGCGTGTATCCTTATCCCAGAACTCTGACGCGAACTCTCAAAAGAGTTATCGGAACGATCGCAAGGATCTAGAAGAAAAAAAGGGAACTCCAAACATTCCCAGGCCGTTCCATCAAAACCATAAAGCACAAGAACGTTTCGACCAACACGCGGAAGAGATTATCGTAATTCCTGCACCCTGGCCACCGTTCATCTCGTAGGAATTGTTAAGGTCCTTCGGGCACGTGGAGGCGCGCATTATAAGCGCGATGGGGGTTGCACAAAGGGGTGGCGCTCAACTAGGACTGCCTTACCCAGCTACGGGGGCTTGTTGTTATTTACGGTATTTAGATAACCGGCTTACGGAACAGTCTCGCGCCCCCATCGGACCTGATCCCATGCACGAGATAACGGCGACAGTCTCGCCACCGACAACCTGCGACCGGGCTACGTGCATTCCGCTCGCAGATTATTATAACGAGCATGCTGTTGCATTAACATGCGTATCTGGTCTCACGGGAAAGCCCTGAGGGTCTGCTGCGAGGCGCTATCGCGTTTTCGAGGAACGTTTCCTCCGGCTGCCTGTCTTATTGCCAGTTATGTTGCCAGCAGGGTTGAGACTGGGCCGAAGGGGTAACTCCTGTTTTTATTCCGCCACTTGATAATGCACGTTCGGGCGATACGCCCCTGGAGCAGCGTTTGCCTTTAGTTTTGGAAGAAGGTATAATTACAAATAGGTATAAATAATACTGGTGCCAGGTGTGTCTCTTTTGAAATTTTTAAGGTAAGCGTAATCTTGTTGAATTTTGTTTTATTGAGATATTGGTTCGCGTTTGGTACTGTTATTCATTTTAGTGTATTGCATTACACATTTAATGTATTTTAATGTATTGCATTAAGGTATATGCTGTAATTAGCAAATGGTATTATAGAAATGAAAAGAATTTTCAATCAATGACGGAGTGCTGTATCCATGGTAAGATATTTTATATAACTAAATCAAACATAATGCAACTAAACAATATCAATGCCAATGTAAAAATAATAATAGACTGTAATATTATAATATTCTAACAAAACTATATATCTTAAGGTTTCCTAAAATGACCTATTATCTATCTGATTAATCGGAAGTGAATCAAAACACTTGTCCCTCCGCTGATTCTTCAATCTCAGCTGTTTGACTCGCCAATAAAGTTTCAACCAATTTTTCTCGAAATTCAGTGCCAATAATTATATCAAGCTACACGAAACGTAGTCCAGGATGCATCGAGCACAACCACACTGGAGTGTGAGGACAATTAATAACCGCGACCCGTGTC
The DNA here is from genome assembly GCA_963583965.1 of Nomada ferruginata. Lineage (NCBI taxonomy): Eukaryota > Metazoa > Arthropoda > Insecta > Hymenoptera > Apidae > Nomada > Nomada ferruginata. The sequence goes on from OY757218.1 coordinate 8,296,367, forward strand.
ATGTTTCTAACTGTTTCCTTGCTGTCCAACCTCGCTTCCTGCCCGAGGCAGCAGCCAACCAGCAGACAAATGAACACAGGGTGACGAGCAGCATTTCCCGCTCGGCCTGTCGTGAAAACGTCTGCCAAAGCAACCCCTTTCGATACCGATCGTTGGATAAAAACGTAATCGTCATCTCATAAATATCTTTAATCTACGTCGAGGACAACGTCAGCCGTTTACGGATACAGGATTCCACGATGCTATCGGCGGATTATTTTCTGGATAAATGGACCTGTCTCCGGCCAATATCGCGATTGTATCGGCCCCGTTTTGAATTAAGGATAGTGTTACGGATTAGCTACGTGGGTTATATTTATGGTGCGAACGCTGTTAAAAGGCGTGTATGATGTAGCTGAAAGATACTGCAAACAGCTCTCTGATCGCGAGTGACACATGTAGGGTATTATACAGAATGGGATTACAGATTCTGGGAACGTATTTTTCTCGCCCAGATTGGATCTGCGAGTTTTGGTAATCGTAACTCAATGCGACACCTCGCTCCGTGCTGCGAAATTTTTAATAACTCTAACGCGAAATAACCGCAGCGTTCGAACAATAGAACACAGAGATCTGCCAGCGGTTAACAAGTAAATTAAAAATACTAGCAACCAGAACTATTTCGCGCGAACCTTACTTAAAAAACACTAAATATAAAAATCCTCGCGCAACATAAATGGCAAAGCAAATAACTGTCGGTTCCAAAACGCAGCATCGCGATGCATCGTAGCGAAACCAAAAAACGGAGTCAGACTTGTCCACGGACGTAATAATAAAAGGGAGCTTATAACCCCCCCCGGTTTCTTGCATTCCAACACGATCTACAATGACATCGTCGTGGGTGGAGGCGCGAGACGGGGAACAGCCCTTCGAATGAGGCGTCGTGAAAACGTTGCGCGATATTAGGTACGGTTGGTAAGCGCGATAAATCTGGAGAGACGTAGTTAGACGAGTGTCAGCGTGATGTATGAGAGGCTGGGGCGGCCCAGCAACCACCTCACGTGTTCCTTTCTCCGCGCATAAGCGAACAGGGGCTGGGAGGGGGTGAGTCTTCTTCGCACAGAAACGCTTTCCGCGCTCGACTTTGTATCGAGGATAAGGGCAGAGGGGTGATTTCGCGGCGAAATCGATGCATCACCGGACCCAAGTAGGCATCAGTTCGTTCGACAGCCACGTTATCTGATATAGACGAGCCATCATGGCTGCTGTCACTCGATTTCGCATCTCCGCTGCCAATAAATTCCTTGGAAGAGGCAGCCTACAGCGGAAATAATATACAGTGCCACGATATAATTACAATAGACCGCCTGGTGAAACTAAAGAAAATAACATGGAGGGAGAGATACATTCGAACAGTAGTCTGCTGTGAAAGTACATAATTGTTTATACTAGGTCTACCGGAAAGTTCTGTCCGATAATGTCATCTCAGGTTTTAACATATATGGCTGCCTGTTTTTACCATTGTATTTCTACATATTTGGTTTTCTGAATTACATTGGTAACGATGGCAATTATATTGTTCAGTAAATATTAACACTAGGTTTACGGACAAGTTTGAGCACTTATTTGTACCGATTACCCTCGGCTTAACGATTGCCAATAATAATGCGCGTTTTCTTTAAAAACTTAATTCGCCTAATTTCGAAATGAAATATAATTAATTTAGTTATATAATATTAACGGATCTGCCACAATCTTTATCTTTCGAATTCTGAAATCCGTCAAATTGACGGGTTCCGTAAACCTAGTGTTAAGAAATGCATTATTTTCTTTGAATTAAAAAACGGTCAAAATTTTCCGGCAGACCTATTATTTAGAAGAATCAAATTCTCACAATCAGAATCGCCAGAGAAAGTCTTCCTTCTACCGATGAATCACGTATAATCAGAATTTTGTATGTAAATAAGTATACCGCAAAGTTTTGTCCGTTTTTTAATTCAAAGAAAATAACACATTTTCAATATACTTATTAATATTTACTGCACAATATAATTTCTATCGTTGCTAATGTAATTTAAAAGAGCACATATTTGGAAATACAATGATAAAAAGAGGCAGTTGAAATGTTGAAACTTGAGATTATATTATCGGACAGAACTTTCGTTAATTATTTGTTATTATCCAGGTCTAAAAGATTTGAAGAAGTATTGAAAGTAGAAACTCCGTAGCAATTACCCCTTTACTTCAGAAATGATTTAACTAATATGTTCATTAATCGGTACAAATCTGCGTTGCGTAATCGAAATTCTTATATAAAATTCCTCGCGCTATGATCATTGCCTTCGGTACTAAAATAATCGAAAAAGATTTCGGCTTATTCATATGAAAGCAAAGCGCCAGAGAAACAAAAACAATTTCTAACTCCCGCAAGGAATTCTCTACCCTTACGGCCTTACTTCATTTCTACCCTTCAAAAGAGCTTCGAGGAGCCAGTATTCTGGTCGGCCATCTTCGAGTTCGCCCAAGGATCGTCGCGGAGGGACGAGGACGATGAATTTTATTTTATAGCCAGCGTGGGGGAACGGCCTCCGGGATCTTAAGGGTGGAATATGTTTCGTATCATCATAGAGGGGTAGCCCGCCATCTCCTTCCCATCCATAACGCTTGGAGCCGTTGTGGCAGCCATTTTGAATACATTCTCACCCGAGGAGAGTTATCTCCGAAACGTTTCGATTTCCCATTTAAAGGATCTTATATATACACGTGCTGGGGTGGCAGGGGTGGTGAGGTGAGCATCGAGGAGCTGGCTAGGGGTTGGCGGTGTCTAAAAATATTAGCTGACTGCCAACCACCGTGCCGCGCACCCTCCGTTCACCCCTTCTCGCTGAAACGTATATATGTATACCTCCCTTACTTGTGGGGGAAGCTGTATCCCCTTTCTTGTTACCCGCGTACGTTCCCGTTTGTATATCCGGCTTGGAATCGTATTTATTTGGCTGAAATTATTCCCGACATAATGGTAAAATGCCTCTGCTTCCTTTCGTAGAAAAATGGTCCCGTGTTCGTTGTTTCGAAAAGTTCTATGGAAACTTCAATGAGCAGAAATGATGGAGAGTTGCAAGTAAGGAAACAAGATAATAATATTTAAAGAGGTAGGATGTAATAGGGGATTGTTCAACATGATTTTTCAACAATCGTTAGAAAATATGCCACAGATAGGTACTACAGAAATAAGTAAATTCAACCTGTTTTAATATGACTCTCAGTGAATTGTAATGTTGAAACAAAAATATTTCCCAAATAATAAAGATTCATCTTATCCTGCGAAGGTTCTGATCACTTTACATTGAACAAATTAATGAGCTATTAGTTGCATTCCAATTACAGTACTGCAGTGTGTAACATAAATACAGAGTCACTTGGATTTTTTGCCATAACTCTGAAGCCAGTCAACCGATTCGGCTGAAACTTATTCAACATGCAGTCTAGGCACTATGGAGTATATGTGCAAAATTTCATATTAATATACTGCCTCATTTTTGAACAGTAAACATTTATCTGACTCTCGTCACCACAGTAATAATCATTCTATAGAAATTACACAAACTTAACAATTAAAAGCACCAGCGAACTACATAATTTTACCAAGAACAACTCTATCCCGTACCAGCAATGCGAACGGGTGTGCAAGAGCAACTAAATCAGCACACGCGATTCCATCGCGACGCAACGGAACATCCCCTAGAATCGGCATCAGCAAGGGAAGCAATTTAATCCACTTGCGAGCAAATCATTCGCCGATCATGGACCGCGCGAAACGTTCACGACAGGGCAGAAGAAAAAAAAACATTAATATTCCCGACTTTTCACCGGCTGCTTTCGCATTCAGTCCTCGCCAATGGTGAGCAATATACCGGGGTCGAGGGTATCTTCTTTTCCCGTCGTTTCTCGTCGAAGGGGGTGGGCGTCGCGGCGCGGGCGAGACGGGGGTTTGCTGCGCCACTGGCGTATGCTTATTTTAATTGAAACAGTCGAACACCTCTCCGGTCGACCTGTCGGGGAGACTGCCTCGCCGGAGGATATTGTTTCAAACGAATATGCAAATCATGAGAGCGGGCCGGCTACGTGGTCCGCTGTAATTTCTATTGCCGACGCGACTGGATATCTTTAACGCTTCCCAGATCTAAAGGAAAAACGTGCACCGAATGTGCCGTCTGTTCCCCGCCTCTGTATCCAACGCGCCAGCGTGGCAATTCCGCTCTGAAGATCGCCGTTAACGGTGTAAACAATTTTCATTAGGGAACAGAATAAGCGTTCTTTCTGATATAGAGAATCTGAGTGTCGATAGAGTATTAATATTATTGTTACAGTACACGCAATCATCTTAATTTATACCTAATTGTGAAAGACAAAGACAAGACTGCATAACTTCTATTTAAGTTTCGCAGGTGTTTAGAGCGTGCTTTGTAATCTTTAGCCGAATGATCTTATCTTTTTCAGATGTCTCAAATATTTTATGTAACGAAAAACTATATGTGACTTGCAGACAAAATTAAGTGAATCCTGATTTGAAGGAACCGCTGACACATGGATCAACTTTCAATATTTCTTACTACTAAAGAATTAAAGAATTTCGGAACATGAAATTCTTGCGAAAATCTCATTTAGAAAAATTCCAATCATCGTACACTGAACATCCGTACTTTCCTTTTTAATACCCCCAAGCTGTTTAGCTTGAAATCGCCGGAAAGAAGCAGCCTCGAAAATCAGATTTGCCCGGGCCAAGAAGGAAAGAGAATTGATGTCCCCAGGGCTGCAACCCCCAGCAGCCGGGGGTTAACTAAGTGAGCGAGTGACCCGCACTTTGTTCTCCCGCGGCCGGCAAGAATATATTGATAGTCAGCTCAAAACTCCATTACTGCCGGGCCGACTATTCTCTCGTAAATACGAAAATGCTATCCCATTATTTACTGGTTAATTGGATTAATGAGACTCGTTATTTCGTAGAGGGCCGCGAACCTTCCGGCGACGCAACCAGAGGAAGAGAGAATTAAGAGGAGAGAGAAAGAGAGCCTGGGGTCGGAGGTTCAGGGCAAAGGGTAAGACCGTCGCGTGGACAAATACGTTCTGGAACGACACACACATCCTACTGCCACAAGAGAAGCAGACAAGGGTGCCACAATTGCATGAGAATTTGCCAAACGAACTCTCCGTACTAAGTAACTTCGTCTACTCGTTATTGGAATTGTCTTAAACTGTTAGACGTAGGTTTGTATTGGGTTTGGCTTGAATTAACAAAATTTCGTTGCTATTTTAAAAAGTCCTAGACTGCTAATGACACGGGACTAAATTGGGTTTGGGCCTTTATTAGCCTGATTTGAAAAGCTCAGTTTTCATTTACAGATATGTTAAACTGCCAGTGGTGTAGGCGTAGATTGAATATATTAAATTATTATGTAATATATATTAATCTGTTAAGGCTAAGACGCATCCCAGATTTATTGTGAAAAATCATGAGCGTCTAATATTATATTATGAAAAACAATTCATGTATTTGCGCAGATTTTATCATTCTTTCTTGTTTCCGACAAAGGTTCTAATTAATCTAACAAACGTATTTACTTCGTACCGTTAACAGACGAAAAATGAAACCAAATGGCACAGGTGTAAATAGTATAAATATTCCTAAAACGACACTACATAATTTATCAATATAAAAGAACAACGGCGCAGTTCTCATTAAAGGCTTTCCGAATTGGCGCCCCCAACTTTTCATTCCGACCTAGAAAAAGAAAATGTCAGTACACTTGTCCGACGTCAATTAATTATTCTCAATGCTTCGGCGCTGTTCGCTTCGCGGATCTCAATTATTCGCGCAATATTGGCACGATAAATCAAAGATTCTGGTTACGTTCAGCTACGTTCAACTACCCTGGTATAGAATTGTACTTGTGGAGCTGTGACTCGATTCCATTAATCAGCGCCGGCATTGGCCCTATATTATATGGAATAAAATTAATGAGATACACAGAAACGCACTCGACTTCCGGCTCGCAGTTCCGGCAGACCGGGACCCCCTTTGCTGGAACGGTTAATGTTATGGGTATTGAATGGTGAACACGGTTCTCCTCGCGCCGATAAACTTGAATAGCTATGCGAAGATTGCTTATGCGATCATTTATATATTTCCGATGCAAAATGTGCGAGGGTATCGAATTTAGTATAGTCCGTATGGATTAGAAACAATTTATTGCAACCTTGTTATTATGATTTTATCGCAGGAAAATTTTAAATATTGTGACTGATACAGTTTTACGAACTTTAAATGTTACAATCGTGTTATAAATGAATACTAAAAACACCCTGCAGTGCAATTTATATTTCGACTTATATTTGGGAAAATTTAATGAGTTAAAGTACTGTTAAAGTACTGATTGTAAAGTACACTGTAAGAGTATGAGGGTTTGTGAATTTGAAGAAAATATTCTATTCATCTCTTGCAATTACTAGTTTATATAATTAAATAATAATTATACAATTAGTAACCTATTCTTGTACCATAATCACTTATCTTAGTGCAAAAGCAAATGCCAATTTTTCCCAACAATTGTTACAGCGTTTCACAGCAAACTATCCAAAAATATTTTCTTACAGTTTACAATACTACAGGGTCACCATTTTTTATTTCTCAATGATATAATAAATTTTACAACACAGCAAGGGTGAAGGGAATTAACTTCTGTCACTCCGCACTCAAGTGGACCATCCAAAGCCTCGTGATTCTCGCTAAGAAGAAAATCTCTCGAAGTAGAATAAAAATCCATCAAAATAGCATGCTCCACGAAACTAAAAGAATAAGAATTTCCCAAACCGCCTTATCTCCGTCGAAGCCAAAAGCATGCAAAAACTGAACACATCCCCCTCCCTCATACACCCGACTATCCGGTAGCCAGTGGAGCAGGCAAAGAACAGCCCACCCCCGGAACTCATCAAAGACAACTAATCCTCGCGACGGTGGCAGCTTGGACGGCTACTCTGAGCAACGGAGGACGCGTACGAAGGGCGCAAGCAAGGACTCCCCTCCTTCGTCATCACGCACGTGACCACCGGCCACAAGCAGCACACACACGGAGGGATGAAAGAGGTGTAGGTGTAGGTGGTGAGGTGGTTTGGAGATTGGAAAGAGAGGGCTGTGACGCGGGAACGAAGGGTTCTGGTGGCAGAGAGAAGAGGAAAATAGTCCCAGGGAGGGCTCGGAGGGTGTAAAGATGGCGGCCGGGAGGGGGAGAGAGAGAGAGAAAGGCCGCGCGTCGGTTATGATAAGGCGATGCTTTAATGACAGCGGGTTTCTATGGCAACGGGCGTGTAGGGGCCGGCCGCCGCGACGCCCGGCGTCGGTCAGCACCAGGGTGGAGGGTGCATTGAGCGGCCAGCCGCCATACTAGTGGACACACAGCCTCGATTCTCAGGGATGAATTTCTGTGTGCGCGTGCTATTCTCACCCCCTCAGTTTCCCTGCCACCCTTCGATGTATACGTGCTCTTATTCTCTCTACCTCGCCCTCTTCTCTACCTCCTCAGCCGCCGTCTGCTCCTCCTCGACCCTCTTCCTGCACGCCCGTCCCGCCGACCGCCGGGCCAGGGCCGCAACAATGCTGCGTTATCTGAAAACTGGACCTGCTGGTGACGAGTATCGCGTTTCAAACGACGCGGACGCTTTACTCGCCGCCTCACGTGCCGTTCACCCGACACGCCGCTGAATTTCGACGTCTATGCAGCCTTATTTGCGTGTGGGATTAGAATTGAGATACACGTTTCTCGGCTGATACGTTGCACCATTTTCGTGGATTGAACTGTTCCAACAGTTTATGCGAAACTCGTCATCGATTATTTCTGTTTGATTCGATATTGAAATACATACATACATACGTGAATCCAAGCAAGGTTTGGTTATATTTAATGTTAATAATTGCATGAGTCTTGCGATTACTGGTGAATCAGTTAGCAGGCAACAACGTTTATGTGACGGTACATCATTTGTTGTGATTTTGGTGGAAATTGAAATTCTAATTCCGACTGTGTCCGCTGTTTTGACTTGTCTGGCTTAGTACGGGATGCATCTACTTGGACGCACCGCGACTAGACTTCCTGCTTCTTACAGTTTTAATACACATCAAAGAGTACCCGTATCTTTGTGGCAAGTAAGCTTGGGTGTAAAATAGAACATTTTAATCAATTTTAATAAATTAGTAAGAATATTTAAAAAGGGAGATTCGTTATAAAATATTCTGTGTGTCATTTTTATATCGTTGGAAATATCTCTTCCAAATGACTATTTCACAGCTCCTCAGGCTGTTTTCTTCTGAGTTCTTTCTCAAAACACTTCACTGCAACGATTTATAATATACCAAACTTCTTTGGAACTTAATCTTCTCAAAATTAAAAATTGTATACTGTGTTATAATTTTTATGACACTTCCTACTTATATTTTCTACTAATATCCACATTTCTAGATAAAGCAGACTGGAAATGTAATAACGTTTTGTCTAAAATAGGAATAAAATATATTTCATTCCTCGTTGCAAAAAAACTTTAATATCGTAATATCGTAATCTTCAGCAAGAAACAATAGACATTTTTGAATTTCAGAAAACTTTCTCGAACAATGTATCGATCATTTTGATCTGCAACCCCTAAGAAATATTCCAATTTTTATGTATACTTTGTTGTTAAACGCAGTGCTTAAGCCCGCAATTAAATAAATAAATAAACAAATAATTTCATCCCCTCCAGAATTCTGCATGCTTTAAAAAACATCATCTCTACTACAAATATTCCATAATCAAATATCCCCCTACCAAACCCAGTACACGTCGAAAAATGTTTTAGAGCTTCCGAATTCTCCAACGATAACGAATTCCGTACAAATTTCTCCACACTTCGGCTGACCCGATGCGGTGTCTTAATTTCAATTTGTGCGGTTCTGGGGCAACATCGTAGGATGTACATAAGGATTTCCCAAGTTATTAAGCGGCTTCAGAAGTTTCCCCGTAAGGTTCGGATTCCCACAATTAAATGAACCGTAGGATCCCCCTGCGTGCGAGAAATCTACAGGCTGCTCACCTGCCGGAATTGCTCGGGACACGGTCGCCTTTCAACGAGAACATTTTAGAGAACATCAAAGAATCTTTAATCGCCCCACGTGCGGTCCCCTTCGCGCCATCTCTCGGTGAATGCCTGCGATAATCGGGTTGCCCACCCCATAGACGGAAATTTCCAAAGGGGGAAACTTCGCGACACCAAAGTCAATTCGGATATTAAAAGCTGCCACCGCGAATCGTTTGATAATCACCCTCACAGCGATGACTCCTCTTCTTCCGCTTCGAACGCGTTAAACAGAGAACGCCATCCGAATGAGACCTTTCCAAGGAGTTTCGAAATGATATTGGATTCGACAAAGCATCGGCTAGGAAAAGATACAAAGGTGCAATGTAATTGAATTTTACTGGCGTGGTTAGAATTGTATCGTGGTTACGCACAAATATCACCAGTTTCTTTATTTCTATAATCCAACAATCGTAACATATAACGAATTTAATTCCTGCAGAATCGATAGGAAAATCGATTCGAGTATTTTCTTCAAAACCAATATAGAACCGAAAGAATATCCCACGAGCAATACGAAAACACGAGTACGAGTCGACAAAGCAAACGGTGATTGGAACAGAAATTTCGGTCCCTTGCAACAGAACATATCCAAGCCCGACGTGGTCACCGCAATTGTTCCTGTCGCAACCCCCGTGACAACAATTATTAACAATGACGAACGATTGAAAAAAGAAAGCCTCGCAGCGAAGCCATCGAAAATTCAAAAGTAAATCACCGTCGAGTATAAGGAGCCGGATAGTCGGGCGGTGGGGTCAGGGAGTTAGTTCGGTGGCAGGGTGTACAGATAGATGGAGAGCGTCGATCGCAGAATTTCGAAGGGCGCCCAAGCCGATTCCTGCGGACAAACCGAGCATCAAGTATCCGGGAACACACACGGGGGATGTTTAGGGGAACGCAAACATACCGTGTCTCTGCATTATGGATGCAACGGAGTGGACCACCGCCACCACCCAACCAGCCCAACCTTCACCACCCCTCGAGCCCACCCCCGGCGTGTACACCGTGCGAGATGGTTGGCTGGAGCTCCGCTGCCGCTCGCATTTATTTATAATCAAATTCCGTGTATACCGGCGACCGATGCCCGACTGAATTTCTATCCCCGAATGTGTACACGCGGGAGGGCGAGCACGCGCGCGCGCTCGCGCGTTTTGCACGTGTACACCATCGCCAGGAGAATGCCAGACGGAGATGGAAAAAGTGAAACAGGCAACGGTGGAGAGAGGGAGAACGAACAAGGGGTTGAGACGCAGGGACACGGACGAACCGGCACAAACAAACGGGGTACAAATACGTGTACACCCTCCTGATCGAGGATAGATTCTCTGCCGGCCAACCCCCGCCAGAGCGACGGGGGGTTGCAAGGCTTGAGGCGGAGGGGCGGGAGGGCGCGGATTCGCTCGGCGGTCAATTTAAAAATCAATATTGACCGAGGAGCAGCCAATCCTTTATTTATCGACGCGGATTGTTGGCTGCAGAGACGCGGCAAGAAGATTGCCGACCACCCCACCAACACCCCCAACAACCCGCCCCCCCCCCCCCCAAACTCCCGTTGCCATGTTGCTGCAAACGCGTCCTGAATAATGCGGTCATTCTTGTTACAGACCCAACGAAAGACGGCTGTGCCGCTTTTGCAATAACAATCGTGACTGGGTTTCCTTTCCGTTCCGGCTATTCTGAGGTTCGTTTCGTCAAGCGTGGTTACGAGAATTCCTTCGGGGGTCGAGAATGTGTTTGAAGCGCTGGATAGAATGCTCCTCTTTAGAAAAAAGGGCTTTTGTAGCTTACGGAGTGGTTTTTGACATGAGTAGTATCTAATTGCTTGTATTGTATGTTATTTATATTTGCAGCGCGTCAATTTCATTCGAAATGATTTATAAATTAAGTAAATTAATATTTTTTAACATGTACGAGACCGATTACGAGATTACGAGACCGTGGAACCGATTACCATGCCATGTGAAATGAAAGGTATTCCAATAACCAAACAAACTTCCACAATCCATGAGAACATTTACTTGAACATTCAATGTCCACTCATAAGAAACTTGAAAAGTTAGCAACACGAATGAAATAATCGTCTTTCGTAGAGAAATGAGGACGACCCATAATCAATGATAAACATCGTCGAACAGTGTCGCCTTATGGGTGATACCCCAGAAGTTGCAGAATAAATATTCCCTCCTTTCACGCACAAGTAACGTGCCGAACAAAGGAAAATCGTTAACCGGTTTATTTAGGAGAGTAAACGTTCCGACTGCGAGAGGTGATCATCCCGAGAGGGTCTACTACGGGGAATCCCATAATCATGGCATGGTGGTCAGCTTTTGGGGTGGCCAGACTCCATTTTTTGGATTGATTGTCCATAATAGTGGTGTTTGGGGTTGTGGCCTGATCAAAGCGGCAGTCAAGGCGGAGTCGGGAAGATGCGAGGCTCAGCATCGAGGGTTCAACCCTCAGAGACGAGGCTCGAGTAGACGCGATCAAGGAACATGATATCGTTCCTTCAAAAAGGGATGACTTTTTTCACAATGGTGGTCCACACTTCTCCATCGTACGCGGTGCTATTTATTTGAAAAATGTATGCCCGCCCATTAGAAGATCAAGCGCACATCCTGAATGCGCTGTGGCACAGGGCATAATATAGTGTGTCACTTTTAAAAGGTTTCGTTAAAAACGTAAAATTACTCCTGACCCTTTTTAGCATAAAGATGAAAATAGAGATTGGATACATATGTGAAATGTTTATAGAACTTTGTAAACTTTAATAACTGCGATACCCAAGATAAAGTATTTGTTAATAATGTGAGAGAAAACGGGGTTGGTGTTGACTGAAAGACAGTCGGTAGAATCTCATCACGTGTGTAGTAAGAAAACAGTAAACTGTGAGAAAGGATTGACGTAGCATTCCTATCGTCCTTCGATCGACTTATTAATATTTGTTCAACCCTTTGATACCTTTTGTTTTCATATGGCAGGGGAAATGTGGCAGAATCCTAAATATTATATCGCACTGTCAATATTTTCTCACTGCCAATGGAAATGGTTCTACGTTTCCCGAAACTGTCTAATAAAATACTTTAACGAAAACAATGTTAAATAATAACGTGATGTTTTTATTAGTTTTAATATACCGACAGTGAATGTAATTTTAACATTGAATTCCGTGCACCTCTTATATCCCACAATTGGGATCGATTTTTAGTGAGTATAAATAAAACGAAACTACCGTAAACTAATTGAGTAACACCACAATTACGAGAACTTTATTGTGGCAACAAACAATTGTGTGTGTTTCGATTTATGTGCAGTCTAAAGGAAGCTTTTTTCAAGTTTGAATGGGGCAATTTTTCCCAACCTGTTTTTATTATTCAATTTGATAGTGATATAGTCTGAAAATGACTTGTATTATTAGTTGTCAATTCATTATTGCTTGATACAAATATCCATTTATCATCTACTTATTTTACACAGCCGTTTAGAAAATGGTAAAATACTTGCTTCATTACAACAAATATCTAACGGAAGTTCCAAAAGCGTTATCGAATTTCACGAAATACTTCACTCCACACTGGTGTACATATGAAATAAATAATCCTCGAAATTATTTCCCTTCATTATTGATAATTCACGTTGCATATTGAAAGTTCAGTAAAACTGTAATATTGTAAATCTCATGATGAAATATTCGAATCCTACAATCCAATCGTAAAAGCAACACAGTCAGTTCTCCAGATCCAAACCAGAATATTCTTTCAAGATTGATGCAGAACCCCATCAGGAGAATAGATTAAGCTACGTCTTACAGATTAACAATAATAATACGAGGGAATTACATTTCCTTGGCCAACTCCTCGGGCGGGATTAATTGGGTCAACGACCATTTAATACTGGCGACTGAAAATCCAGACTCGCAGGAATTGCGTCCCCTTTCCGATCCAGTCTCCTGGAAAATGAACAGAGAAGCTGCACCATGAGCCGTCACCGCGACATCTGCGCTAATTTCACACCGAGCTGACTGCGTCCAGCCAACCACCCACCCCCAGCAGCCACCCTGGTTGACTGGCTGCTCCGTGCTGCACCGCCCTGTCCATCCTCATCCCAGATGGACTGGAAAACTTTCACTTTGATCAGACCAATTCAGAGATGTCTGTTTTGGGAATAATTGGCCCGCTGATCTTTCTTTTCTCTCGCCTATCAGTTCCCTACTACGAATTTTACTCTCTCGACGTTTCGTTGTACGTGACGCGATCGATCGGATTAGAATCCAGTTTGAACCTCAATGACTCCATTTCTAACTACTGCGAACCACTTCGCTGCGTATAGAATGATCATGTTTGTAATTGTGGGTTGTTTCTCTGACAGATTTGAAGATTGCAATTTTCCATCTCCTCATTCGCAATAGAATGTCAAAATATTGGCCAAATAATTATATCAAATATTATTATATCCAATAGTGGTTCCCATAATCGAAACATTCACAAATTAAGCAGGCGTATATTTATCGATTCCATAATAAAATGAAATGAAGAAAGCCTCTATAATTAAACATTCCATGCATACAAATTTCTCCACAAGTATCTCAGAGCTTTGTTAAAACAAAGGACCCTGGTATATAAAAATATTCAACGTCTCAGTAACTCAACCCCCCCATCGAAAACAATCTCCAACCCCATGAAAAATCCTTTTCACTGAACAAAATTAAAATCGACGCTCGAGGCGCGAAATATTAATAGCCGCAAGCGTCCTCCTCGACTCCAATTTCTACAGGGCGTAACAAAAGATTTTCACCTATCGCCCCATGTCACCATTGCGCAACGAAAACACCGAGCCCGGTGCCCCACGACAATTGCAATGTTGGCTTGCACGTACATACATACGTACGTGTGTCAAGGTACCAACCCTGCGGTCCCCGACACATAATACAGCATCGACAGCAGCGTTTTCGCGAGACCGTCTGGGGAAAGGATCGAATCGTTCGACGGCGCGGGGTCGAAAGGAAGCGGGGGTGGAACAGGAAGCCAACCACCCTCTCCCTCCCCCGGCCCCTTCCACCCTTGGAGGTTCGCTCGTGCCGCGCAGTACAATATCGCGGCAACATAACTCTTCTCCCCTCGTTCATTCTCCGTAGCCCGGCAGAAACATCAACCCTCATCCTCCTCGATAGCCCTGTGCCCCCGCTGCAACCCCTAGCGCCAGCAAACTTCGTTCGGCTACACCTCCCGTCCGCTTTGTTTCAATAATACTGTTTATATTGGAACGCGGAGCATTGATCTGTTTGCGCGGCGGCCGGCTCGCGTCCACGTCGCGCTAAAAGATGGACATATTGGATGCGATTTTGAGACCAGATCCGCAGCATGGCCGATACTGTTGCCTCACGCGAACGGGGATGGGATCGGGGGACTTTTTGTAAACGATGCACGATAGACGTTGGACGATTCGTTCAGGATCGTCGTCTTTATTTTATTTCGAGAGTTATGATCTTTGACGAGTGCTTGAAGAATGGGGTAGTTTTGGAAATTGGTACAATAGCGTGGAGAGTTGATGTCAGTGATCGAAATTGGATCAAATTTAGTCCTGAACTTGATCATTTTCGCTGATTAATTTGTCGTTAATGTACGTGGGAAATTTTAAGGAATTACTGAGTTAATCGTATTTGTTTTACAACACAGTGACCGAGAATCATTTTCATAACTCGATCCAGAAATATCTTGAAAGGAAAACGTACGGGCAAATGAGTATTGCCGCAAGTCTCCCGTGCAACGTGCTAACTGCAAATGAGTTCGTGACGCGTTGAAACTAAGGGAAGTTATTTTGAATAGACCCGAAATAAAATTTCGTCCCTCGTCGACCGCTGCGGGGTTAAATACGAGAAAGATGTATTCACCGAGGCAACACTTTTCACCCCCTACGCCCCCGCCCGCTCTTGAACCGTGTGTCGCCATGCGATGGATCCAATGAATTCCACGGCTTTCCAATTCCGTTCTTAGAAATGGAGTTTGGATGGAGTTGATGAGGTTTCCTCTGGAAAATACACACTCGAGTCGCGACGCTGGGAGGGAGTCGTTCGTAAACTTTCTTTTTTCTTCGCGGGGAATGTATCTCGGGGGCAAGAGTGGTACGAGTCAAGGGGTTTGGTCAGCGGCAGAGATGGACCACGCGATTCTATTGGTCAGATGTGATGCGCATGAGCCGTAGGGGGTGAATGAGAAACGACGGGAACCTGCAATATAACCTGAAGAAAGACTCGATCGGAGTCAGGTCACGTAATGTTCCTCCACCTCTTCGGGCTCTACTTTATAACTTCTATTAATCCTTTCGCATCGGGGCTTAGGTTGCCCTAATGAAAAATCCCTTCCCCGCGACCTGGCCGCCGTCCCCGGCCGTTTCCATTTTTCCGTGTCCACGTGTATGGGCTCTGAACGCCGATGGACCATCGATGTTGAATATCTTCGAACGAGTCGATCGCCGAGCATTCGTATCGATTTGAGCGTCGCATCGCCGGAGACTGAAGGTTGTTACACGTGTCCCGAGTTACAGAAACATTTATTTAGCGGAACGATGGCGGTGTGTTCCTTGGAAAGTTTCGGGGAAACTTGAATTCGCGTGCACCCCGGGAAATGCATTTACGTAGTTCAGGGAAGTTGGGAATAATCGAGTTCGAGATGAACGATCAAATATATCGGAGAGCGAATATTATTGGAACATGAAATGAATTGGCGAAGGAGGATATTACGGGGTGGTAAAAAATATTGTAGCTGAAAGCAGCACGAATTAACACTAGAACTACCAAGGCAGTCAAACTGACTTGATTCAGATTTCTTGCTTTAAAATTATTAAACCGAATGGCAATTATATACCTTAATTTTGTGTCCATTCAACCACGTACGTGTTCATAATCTGTCTAACGTATACTGTCTAAATCAGTGTTTGGCCCCTGTGTTATTTTATTTTATTTTATGGCCCCTACGTAACATATACATAGTTTTTAAAATTCAAAAATTGAACTGTTCACCTAAGAAACTTAAATGATAGGCTTTAGGTAGAAATCAGTAGGAAATTGTTGAGAAAACACAGTAAGTAAATATTCAAAACATACAGTAGAGAACTAAAATTCAAGTACGAAATAAATTTAATGAAAGATTTTTCTATATTATTTTAATTATTAGTAATTATGTATTGCCTCGTTGGCAAACACTGGTCTAAATAGTACCAAAACCTATCGGTAGTTCTTGGTTGATCCTCGTACTTTGAAAATAGAAAACGCGTCCTCCTATTTACCTATTTAACTTAATTTACTATTATTACTTACTTGTAATTTTTGCCTGCCGGCTACAAAATGCCCTTTCACGTCTTGTACACTTTTCTTTCGGTATCCGCATATATATTTTATGTTTTCCATCAATCAACATCAACACTTATTGTATCTTATTGCTAGTTCTTATTCCTCCATCCCCACTTCCATTCATACTTTAAACCTAATCTTACTCCTATTAACCTTAGAACATTTCTATTCTTTACTTTCCTATTTCATGCGCTACCAATTCCCGCACATCTCGCAGCCTCTTGTTCCAATCACGAAGCATCTACAAAAGAATAATTCTGTCCCAGAACGAGGAAGCAATTATTCATCAGGCCGGACTCCTTCCCCGAAATGAAACAAACGATACAATCCCCAGCGCCTGTGAGGCTTGGCGCGCAGAAAAATGGCATAAAAGCAACGTGGAACGACGGGAAATCATGCAAGTCCGAATTGAAATTCCGCACAGTGGCGTTCGCCGAAGCTCCGGGTCGCCGGGTCGCGGCGAAGGAGCCAAAACTTGTTCGGCGAAACGAACACAAATCCGAAGTCGAGGTGCGTGCTCGAAAACCGGCGACCAGGAACAATGCTGCGAGACCGAGGCCCGACGAAAGAACAGAAGCCGGTTTTCACGGCACTGGGAACACGGAAAACTAGCTAACGACTCGACAATTCGCCCTTATTCGCCAATCTTGCCCCTGCTTCTAGGAGCGCTGTTTACCCGAGCGTGTCGAGCATGACTGGAGTACGACATGAATAACCGAGTAGTTGAATTCTGCCTGTCGCGGTTCTATAATATTATCAGAGCATTGTGGCCGACTAATTAACTGTACTAATGCAATCTTGCCTGATTACGCATTCCGCTCGCCGATCTCGCAGCCTCAACTTCCGCAGAAACGGCATCCAGACGTCTTGTCTTGGGTAGCGTGATCGTGAAACGCTTCCGAAAACAATGCATCTAATGGTGGTGCAAAGATTAATTTCGTGCAGACGTGTAAGCGCGTTTAAATTATTGAGTTCTGCGATTTTTTTACAGCGGAGGCTTGTTCCAAAATCCCAACTGTTCCGAGTAAAATTTCTTAAAAGGCTTGAAGGGGGTGAACATTTTTAGTCCGTAAATGCTGATGCATAAGGTCTCGTGTTCTTCGAACTCGTTCAATTATGCAAATAACTCTTGTCAATTCGCTGGATTTCGAGTAATGCGCGTCCTTTAAAAATCCAGCTGCACTTATAAATCAACCATATCACTTGAAACTTCGTCTGAGACACTCCCGCCCCGTGTGCCAAAATCCAGATGTCCAAGTTCTCCTCTCAAGTACCGAACTTCGAACCTCAAATTGATCGAGGGACGACAGATTTCGAACTGCGAAAATTATCCCGTTGCTTCTCGCCAGATAATTGCCGTTTGAGATTCGATCTCGTCGTCGGTTCCCAATCGATCCAAAAAATCGTTGCTATCTCGCACGATAAAAAGCCGCGTCCCTCGATATGGAAGATCGGGAATAAATGGCAACGGTAAACTGGCAAAAGAAAAAAAGAAAAAGTAGAGCGAAATAAAGAATCGATCAATGATGGCCGGCTGGCCATGCGACTTCCATTCCGTCCGGCAAATATTTGGGCAAAACTGACGTCAAAGTGGAAATCCACAGTCTCCGGGCGAGGCCATTGTTTCGAAAAATTTGTAAAGATCGAATCCAGTCACAATGATGCGAGCGTGTAATCACCGGCTTTTTTTTCGTCCATTGAATATTTTTGGTGCGCCGCGCAATTCTTCGTCCCGGGCCGATTCGAACTTTTTCCAGGCCATCTGAAAAGCTGTGATCACCGATTGTTACCAGCGGACCACCCCGGTCCTGGACCGATCGGAATGAAAAATAGATGAACGCATTGAACCCATCCCATCGCGGCTACGCGGGATTTTTTAGCAAAAACGGGAACGCGCGGGCTGAACGTTTCGCTGCGTGGACGCTCGTTTTGAGAGAGATTGAGTTACGTTGTTTTTTGAATTTTCAGACCGCCCCCTCGTGTCCTTTCTGTCTTTTCTTTTTTTTCCTTTTTTTGCCCGGGTTTTTTTGATTGAATTGTCGGATCGCAGTTAAGTGGAACTGTCGATGGAAATATTTGTACGGGCAAAAGCTGTCCGCGTAATGAAGATGCTTCGATGTATGAGGTATATTTGTGGAATTCGCGATCGTCGTACGATGACGGCGTTTGTTTGGAAAAAGGCAAGAAACTAACGTTATATTCGTGACGTTAGAGGAGTATCTGTTTTTTAATAAACTGTGTGAGGTATAGGCAGTAAGTATTGATGGTACTAACTGTATTATATGTATTTAAACTGTGACGTTATGTTGAGATTGAAAGTAAGAAATGACAAAGTAAGTAATGGCAGAACGGAAATTCTATTTTTTAGTAATTGACAATTGTCGTAGGGATCAATTGTCGCCAGAATGACACCATCGAGCCGTGAAACTGCCCCATGGCAATTATAATCGATTCGCAATACCGTCTCTGGAAACTGTCACCATAGATATTATCTTACCCCGGATAGTTTCACGGGTCCACGGGCACGAATCGCTCGCTGTTTGCACAGTTACGCTCAAATCTTCGGCGTGGGCATCGGTTCCATATTAAAACACCCCTATGCGATTCACTGATGGTAACAAATAATAGTCGCAAGGGTCGAAGGGAGTCACCCCCACTCCAATTCCCTTGTTCACGGTCTCTGTCCTCCTTAGCCGGTTTTTCGTTTCCCTTTCCCCCGCGTTACCCCTGTTTCATGGTTCTCCATAGAGCAATTTATCTGTATTATACCCTCAGTTGGCCACGGTGCGTGTTTTGACAGGAACAGCATTATTAAATGCCCCGGATATCTGATCCTCAACACCCTTAATCTACATAATATGCGTTTACATTACGCGTGGACGGCCATCGCTCGTACCATCCATCACGGCGATTTGCTGGAATCGTTGCTGTCTTCCTATTTTTTTTTTCTTTCCTTTCTTCTGCAGCCGAAAATGTGCAAGGAGAATTCCGCCTCTTATTTATCCTTCTTCGACGCTCGATTTGACACGTCATTGACAAGTGAACAGAGATTTCTGCAAGCGAACTAATGCAAATTGCGTAACGAAAGTTCCAACCGAGGACGTGTCGTACAATCGGTCGCAACAATAGAAATCGGTAAAAAATGTATACACCCAGGCTCGTTTAATGAGACACAGGGACTCCAATCCGAGGAACGAGAACGATTAACCGTTGCATTAACACACGAGGCGCGAAGGTGAATAAATGTCGGCGTGGTAATAGAACAGGCGAAATCTGCAAAAGGGAAATTAAAGGTCTGCAAAATGCTAAAAGCCCCGTGCTAAACGGTCCCGGTCGGCCGATCAAAAAGGTGGCTTCTTTGAAAAGGAGTGACGACGTGGAAAAGCGTGCTACCCTCCCCCACCCTTCTGCCGGCAGCCGGCACAACCCCTGCGTAACGGGTGTCTTGTCATAATACAGCCGTAGTACAACTTAATGATCTATTGGCGCGACGCAGTCGGGGATGTAGCATAATTCTCGACACGCTTCCTGTCACGTGGACCGGCCATTCGATACGGTCCTCCTGCCATTTGAACGGGATTACAGGCGTACATCGCTAATTTTTCTCATGCCCACTGTCAGCCTGTTATCTGTGGATGATCCGGCTTCCATTTGGCCCACGACATCCTGTCGGTCCATAAAGAACGTGGGATTTCGCCTATTTCCGTCGACGACGTAAAAATGACCGGATAAAGATAAGGATGACTGGTGACTTTCTCGCGAGAACCGTAATCCATGCGAGAAAAGGAGATCGTTCGTGGGGACGGGGATTTTATGTGATACACGGATACATACACATGTATGTGGAATGTAATACAATGCACAGTATGTAGTACAATATACGTAGGTACACGCATATTGCAATGGTGTTATGTTCGTTGAATTTGTAGTTTTATTCGGCTTATGGCTAAGGGGACAAAAGAGGAATATAGAGTTCATTTGAATAAAAAATATCGGTGATGGGAGGGAGATGGCCCATTTATTATTTTATGAAGTTCTTTGTACAGCTTACAGTGCTGTAAACATGTCTATGGCTAATCGAAATATTTATGTCATTTCATTTACATGTTTCACGATTCTATGTTGCTTTCTAAGCTTATTCTGAATTTGTTTAAAAACGAAAGAAATTCGTCAGGAATTTTTATAAAACAAGAAATTAGAGGGAACATAATAAATGAAAGCGTAAATCATCTTTCAGCCTTCTTTTATACAGTACATTATTATTATTTCTATTGTTTTGTACAAAGATAATAATCATAAGGATGATCATTTATAAAATCACTTATAAAATAAATTATTATTTCCCTATACCTAATACTTCAATGAACAAAGTTACATTAATAAAATGATACTCCTTGCTCCATTTAAAATCGCATAAATATTTCAGAATAAAACGCAACAAATGAACTCCAATCGAATGAAAATTAGAACCTCGAACAATCCAAACATTCGAAGCAATTAAAAAAAATCCCTGTCTCCGTCCCATGCACCGTAACACATCGTTAGATCCATCAGCCAATATTTTATATCATCCTAATTCTGGTTTTACCACAAGAAGTCCAACATTTCATTTCCCCCGAGTTTTCCTTCCATTGAGCACTGCAGGCTCGCGACCGATAAATCACTTTTTAACGAGTCTGATAACCCGTTCTCCGAGGCTCATCCGCGCCGGCATCGATTCCCGATTTATCGGCCACCATTCCATTCCGAATGAATCACGTGTCTTCGAATCGAAAACCGAACTCCGGCTGGTTTTGCGTGTAATAACACGGGGGCCCGGCAATAATTGCGGTACAAGTACGTGCTCGCGCCGAGCACAGTTTAATTCTGAGCGATATTATAATTAAGTGGTTCGAACGTAATGGCCGGCGTCACGTAAACCGCTAACACGGGACTCGGTGCTCATCATGCTGCTTTGTTCAAACAATCAGCGACCCGATGGTGGCCGTCACGCGAACATTTTGCCACGGCGAGAGTGGCCTTTCTGCCTTCGAGCTGTTCCATCTCGAATCGCGCACTTGAAATATTTATTATCGCATCCCGGATGGTTCACGTGCGAATGGATGGAATTTATGCTACGATTGGGATTCGTTTTCGTTTTATTTTTTGTTTCGAATCACGACGAATTGTTGATATAACTTGGTCGTTGGTTAAAATTCTCGATCAGAGCTTTGTACAGTTTTTCTTGAGGTAGATATGCGTAAATGTAAAACAATTTGATTAGCGAACTTGAAAGATCTTGTATGGGAGTCATGAACGATCTTTTTTAAATATATTCTTGGAGATTGATATAGGATCAAAATAATTAAAGTCTCCTGCGTATATAGTTAACAGAAAAATGTTTATCATAACGATAGTATATTATTTTATTTCGCAACATTTGCGTACATTTACTTGAAACCCTCTTGTACTTGCCTCATATTAAATTACTGCGCAGCCAAGCAAAACTGCTTATGGAACCAAAAGGAACGAAGGATGGGACCGTAATGTTTTTATGAAAGAAAAGCAGATTGTCATGCAAATTAACAGACGTCAATTTCGATTAGGCTTAACTCGCCGATGAGTCCGTAACTCGGAGTAACCAGTCGACGAACCGCAACCGGAAATTGGTTGCTCGGTTATCAAAGTTTGCGGGTTGCGTGTCTGCCAAGCTACGAGGAGAGAGGTAACTAGGGGGTGGGTTACCGGATGGGGTGGGATATCCATTAATAAGCGAGTGAGAGCTCGGTGCCTTCGTAGATTGGGGTGCCAGAGAAGGTAAATATTAATTTGCTCAAGCAAGCGTCACGATCGGCTCACTGCCGCGAACAGGTGAGCTCGTTTCGTGCGTCCAAATAATTATGGCTTTCTCGTGTAAAGTGAAAAGTGAATGGGCTGTTCTTGTAGCCCTCTTTCTGAGAGGGGGAGTGATAAATCATCGCGTTCGTTGAAAGATCTTTTAATAAATATATAGTTTCGTAACTTTTATTTATTAAATGCGGGCCTTTCTTCTTGTGAAATTTTTCTACTGGATAATATGTGCACGTTTTAATGCCTCCCTTCTTTTTAAGGCGTTCCAACATGTTGGCATAAAATGTAAATGAATAAAAATAGTAATAATGTTGTCCTCGACAATGGTAACCATATTAATCATATACAAAAACTTAAATCTGTACTGCAATACCTATTGACTCTGGTATAATAATTGAATTCATCTATAATTCTTCGTTCTTGAGTAACGTATTTAATGAATTAATTGTAACCTTAACAAAATTCATAGCTTTGTTACGTTTGTTATCTACGCGAACATTTTCCTAGGTAGAGAACGTGCAAGTACCAAAATCATTTCTTCGAAAGCTATGTATGCTTATGATACGACTCCTTCAACACTTTACATAAACAAATAAAAGTGGCGGCAGCGAATCATGCGAAATAAAATACCAAAGCGAAATATCCTTAATTCATAAACTCGTTACGAAGCACCCACCGGGTATCGATAGAGTTAACTTCTTCAAGCGCATCCCCGTGGCAACCAGGCAGCAACCCTTCCTTAATACACCTTTACATACGCAATGATACCCAGGGAAACGGCGCAGGAAGCAGCCGAAAGTACCGCGCGCCATAAATCCAACCAGCCGGAAGCCATTTTCCATTCACGTTTCCCCGATATCGCTCGCGGAATCAGCTCGGCTGCCGTCGCGAGAACTGAATAATAAATTACGCCGTTAGTTGAAACAATTAATTAATAATTCATGATAGGCAAGGAGGGAATCCACCGGGTGGAAGGGAGATCGCGCGGGAGGACGGCTGGGTGGATGTAATTCGCGTCTGCGTCGATGGGACGCAGCCCAAAATCAGGGGTTGAAGGGGGTTGCAAAGAGGGTGACACATCCACCATGCTGAATATAATTTACTTGAACAAACTAAAATCCCTCGCAGCCGGGATCCTCGTCGCGCCTCTGCGACCGCGACGCGTTGTCCTCCTTCGAGCAGCCCCTCGGTTGCAACCCTTCTACGCCGCCCCGTGCAGCCGCGCTCCTTTGCGAATACTTTATAAGCCTGAAGACGCAGCTCAATGCCGTCCAAACTTTATTCTCTATTTATGTTTACCCGCGACCCCGGAACACGAGCTTTTCCGGAAAGCTCTTTGGTTTCTGGGTGGGGTTTATACTGGCCGGGGCAACGAGGGTGGATATGAGACCAGTTTGCGGGGAAATCGAGCACTTGATTCTCTGGAATCCGCCATTTCCAACGGCTTTCACAAACTCCGAATTCTGGGATAAAGGTTGCCTTATAATTTTATTTGGCTGCGCGGTTTTGGGATTAATACATTAGAAGCTTCGTCCCGTGTTTAGGATTATAGGGGAAATAAATGAACTTAGTTATTTACTTAAAATCATTTTTATCTGGGCACAATTTGTACAGAAGAATGTGTACTTGCGATAATTGATCAAAGTATTGGCTGTGCTTTATAGTAGAGTTGTTTCCCACTATTTTATTACATTGTTCTCTAATCACAATTGCGTTGAGAAAAACCGACTGCTTGACTCGCATTTAATTTTACCGAAAAGAATTGAATTACGATAAGTTAGCAGCTTCCCAGGTATTGCAGATTTTCCACTGCTAATTGACATTTACGATCGCCGTGCCTAGAACAACAAATTGCCTTCAACAAGCATAAGTATTTATTACCTAAATTATCATTTTACTTTGCAGCACATTTTCCGACGCGCACAAGTATCCCCAAAACAAAAGTATCGCCGCAGTTAAAGCACGCAAATTATGAGCGCAATGTAAAATTACATGCAACCGAATAATGCACTCAATTTCTATACCTAAATATTAATCATTACCAATATCAGTAAATAGTACTCAGTTCCATACACGAATAAAGATAACAGAATACATAAAAC
The DNA here is from genome assembly GCA_963583965.1 of Nomada ferruginata. Lineage (NCBI taxonomy): Eukaryota > Metazoa > Arthropoda > Insecta > Hymenoptera > Apidae > Nomada > Nomada ferruginata. The sequence continues at coordinate 8,320,787 of OY757218.1, forward strand.
TAAATACATATAGAAGCAAATAAATCGATCGTCATCGCGATCTCAAACGTTACCCCCGCGAAAAATCGCCTCGACGCAAGCGAACCCCCGAAACAAGAAAAGGCAACGGCAAGACTCAAACCCGACGGCGGTCCATGATAAAAATCCAAAAGGATCCAACGCAGCCGTGGTTTCATTTCATAGGGAACCGTGGAAGACGAGCGCCGAGGTGGCGGACCGGGAAGGGGGTGAGCACGCCACAATCAGCAGGAACGATGCCGGGTGGAACGAAGGGATGAACCGGCGTTCATAAATCTCGGCAGATTACTAAATCCCCGGTTTGATGAAACCGGGCTGCGTACATACGTGTGTCGCTCTGGCGACGGGACACGTCCCTGTGTATGCCCTGTGTGTGCGACGATGCGGCGACGGTTGTGTTGGTATCGCGCTAGCTCATCGGGAGCCGGGCGCTGATAACATTATCATAAAACGGCAATATCGCGCGGATATTGGCCTGATGGAGCGCCCGCTGTACCGCCAGCCGGCGGCTATCGAACCAAGTTAAGAAGTGATCTAGTGCGCGTGGCTTACAACTTTTTCATATGCAAACGACGAATCGAGACGCTCCGCGGCTCTGCCAAGCCGCGGCACCCTGGAGGGGTCGCCTTTATTGGAGATACTTTTTGACGTGGCTTTTCACTGGTCGTGTGATCGTTCGTTCTGGAGGGTACGGCGCGATCGACAGTTTTGGGAAATTGCGCCGCGGAACGAACTGATCGATAGCTGTTTTCAAGTAACGATGATTTCCGAATGGAAAGCGTGGAATTAAGGTTTCCTTTCGTTTGTCCTGGGTTTATTAAATGGCTTCAGGCGTGGAAGATAAGGCGGGGCTGAATATTGTCATTATAGAGTTTGCCAGTATGTCAGATTTCTTGGGAATTGTTTCGAATTGTTTTCAATATTTGATTTTACTGGCGCAGGATGTGGGTTTGAGTGGAATTTAATTCGATATCGATGGGGCAAATTGTGATGCGTCAAAATAAAATGTCTTGATATGTATATCACAACTTCTCCTTGTTTTATTAGCACAATTATTTATATAACTTATACCTTAGTATTAATTGTCGATATTAATAAATAATATCGTATTTTTTTAATGATACCAGACTGAAAGGGTTAATTGTGCAGCAATAAAGAATCCTACGAAAACTGTTGCTTAAACAAAAAATTATCGATCGACAAAAGACGACACAAGCCGAACAAGACCTTATAGTTCATCCCCGTGTTCCAGCAAATTATTCACCTTACTCACCTTATTCTAATTATTTGCCTTGATCCATTTGCATGGCATCCCTGCTACCCGAGCTGTAGGGGTGTGCCCGCAAAGCAACGGTGCACAGCGCGGATTAATAAAAGACGAAACGTAGATGGTTTAAAGCAGATCGAGGGTTCAAGGGGGTTTCCTCGCGGCCGTGAAATCGTCTTCCATCCCCCTTCTGATGTCTAATATAGCAGAAAGCCTAGATGATGAGACTTCGCCCCGCCTCGACTCGGTTCAGCTCAGGTATTAGATTATGAATATTCATGGCGGTGTGTCTGCGCGGTGCTTCATTACACCTTCTGCCTCCCGCCGGCTGCTCCGTTCTCCGTTTCTCCCTGTTCTTCGCCGCCCAGCCATCTCATCCCTAGCAGCGTCAATCAATATGCAACGGCACATCGGGCTTTGCTTACCTTCTGCGAACTGAGCCAGCCACGTTCTCGCGGATGTGCACGAAGACGGGCTCTCGACGACGACACGAGGTTTGTTAATTGCGACGTCGTTCGAGGAAAAGTCCTGTTTCGCGAAAGGATTCCGCTGAACTCGCACCCTCTGGAAATTCTCTTACGCGGGGCGACGTTGAAAGCTTTAATGGTAATGCGAAAAATGAATATGGCACAGCTCTGCGTGACTGAAAATATTTCGCGTGTTGCGTGGTAATTATGTTATTAATATTTGTGAAATTGTTGCATGGGTTCTGTACTAGATGCTCGGTGAATATTATTTGGCAACGTAACAGAGTTGCATCAACATTGTCCATATATTAATTTGAACAAAGTACAGAATATTAGTATTGTTATTGCGTTTATTGATCGCAATTGCATTTCATAGAATCACCATTGCTACTGATTGAACGCTGTAATTATTTAGGATTTCTTATTCGACAATACAGTAATTGAAAGACGTTAAATTTCATTCTGTAGTATAATACTTTGTCACATTTTTGTGTGACGGACGTAAATCCACATAGTGATTGTTGCAGCTGCCGGTATTTCAAAGATCGATCAAACGAGTTCACAGTTTTGTAGGTCGACCCCTGTTTTATAACGTAACAATTGATGGATAGAGTCAACCGATCGGAAGAATGGCTTGACTCGTCGCTGTATTAGTGCTGCTGATGGATAGATGAGATCGATCGACCGGTTGGAATACGGAGACAAGTCCATTAGCGCTAATGGTGATTATACAAATTCAATGCCTGAGAGACAAGTGCATTTATGGAAGCCGCGTGTAAGGAATTCAGTATTTCTGATGAAACTTTACCAAATACGAAAGGTTCCGTACTCCACTGCTTTGTCCTGCAATTTTAACACCACTTAGGAAGATAAATATTGAGTTACCGTTCCTGGGATTTTTAGCTGACACCGAGTCATGATGTATATGTACGTATCGCACATGTGTTCTTTAAATAAGCAAATAAATTTCCCCCGCGACCAATATCAAAATCATCCATTTTTTATTATTTTTAAAATGATCCAAACATTAGGCAAGTATTAATTGCAAAAGATACATACATATATCAGTCATGTTTCTTAAGTAGCATTTTAAACTCATGCGAGAAATTTACACCCCATGTAATAACAAAGGTAAGAAGACATTCCATAAGAGTAAAATCTTGTTTCTTACTGCCCTAGCTTTAAATAAATGTACTTTTATTTAGATGGAACTGCTCGCGAACGATTTAGTGCTTTTATTATCTCAGACATCATTCTACTTCAATTTGAATACACAATCGATACTAGAATCATACTTATCTATCATTGTCGGGCGAAATGACGGGGGTATTTGCTAAGAATGAAAATCATTTGAAAGCATATACTTTCTCAAGAAAATTAACAAGAAACTTAAGAAAAGCGTCTCGCGGTTATCTACAATATAAAAATGGCCCAACACAACATACTTTCTCCACTTGAAAAGGACCAGCTTCCAGAGCAGTTACTAAATCCGTCAAAATAAAGCATCCACCCCTCGTCGAACTATTCAAAAACCCCAAATACCTTTAAACCCGCTAAAAGCAACACCCAGCGACACACCTGTCCCCACAGACACCATTGCCCTCTCAATGGACCAACAGACACCCCAACAAAAAAGGTACAGTGCCGGCAGGGATCCTGCGCAACGCTTCTCACCCCGTAACATGTGCCAAGTCCCCGGACTCCCTTTTCCGATGCACACGGGGGTGCCTGAGCGAACAGAAGAGAAAAACGATGACCCGATTAGCGGCTGCGCGTATCATCCGTGATTACACCGAGCCCCGTCACCGTATTAGTCACATGATCAGCCAGATTTGACGTTTTGGCGCCCCGTAGTGTGTCGCCGATGGAATTAATAAAGCGCGGCCGAGCAATCTGCTCCCGCACAGGAACACTCGCTGCCAATATAACAAAGTGGACGGGCCACCCCCCGTGGCGAAGGATCCCTGCATGATTTGATTAGCCTCAGATTGACCCCGCTTTCTCTCTTTTCTCCCTCTTTCTCTCTCTCCCTCTCACCCCCCGCCGCTCATGTTCGCGCTTCTTTCTTCCCGTTTGCACGCACTCTTATGGATTCTGCGTCCGTGCACGATCGTTCGTGAGACTCCATTCCACTCGGGCCAACCCTCGCCCCTCGCCCCATTAGACTTACGCTAGCCACTTTATGTCGGGAAATTTGCAATCTTTCCATTTAATATATCGACGCCCTGGCGAACGGAGACGGAGGCATGCGATTTGAATACATTAAACGTGCGTCGGGTCCTTTCTCGACCCCTGTTTCGTATGTAACCGTGGACGTGGCCGGCGACGAGAGCCGTTTGGAGATGACGGAGTTGGCAAGACGATCCACGCTGCGAATTTGTTCCGTTTTTATTTTCGGTTGAGATTATCTCGAACGAATGACGGGGAGAGTTCGATGGGAATTTAAAAGAGTGCTTGGAAGGGTCCTGCAATGGAGAGGGTGGCGAGAGAACAATGGTTCGGAAAGGTGAATTGGAAAACGCGAAAATTGCAAACGTGGGTTGGAAACATTATTTTAGAATTGTATGCGTGGAAATTTCGAGTAGGAATTAATTGACGATCTTTGTTTGCAATGTGATAGAATGAGTATCCAGGCTGATTTTAATTATTCTACGTTCAATATAAATTGAGCAATGTTTTATAATACTGTCTTAGGTATTTCGCTAACATATTCTGTATTAAAAGGAAATAGCGACGAAACCCTGTAACGTATAACGATTTAAAATAAATACAAATGAAAACGATATCCCCCGAGAAGAGTTAAACTACTGTAGTAAAGTATTGAAAATAGAGAGAATATTTCAACAAGTAAGTACCAAAATACTGCAGCAAATTCTATTTATTTTATTTTTCTAAAAGAAGGTTAACGAAGTGTACTAAACGTTGCATTGCGCCTTTCTTTATACATTTTCAAATTTTCGACAACCCAACAGCATAGGGCATAGGGTATAATAAATAAATAAATAACATCCTTTTGTACTCGTTGGTGAACAGACGTGTAGTTCCATTAATACTTCTGTGTCTACGAAACCAGTCAATAAAATACTCCACGAATAAAGCATGAAAGATTCATCGTGCGATGAGCACGGCTGGATGGTGAATCTAACAACAGCTGAATCTACTTATCCGCCGCGATGGAGAAACCATAGGACCTGGTCTCGCCTAAGCATTCTAATGGTAATGGGCATGCAGTGAATATTACTGGCAGCATTTGGAACCATAGATACGGATATAGAGGGATGCGTGTAAAATGAATGGGAGAGTCAGGGGTTAATTTGAGACAACGCGTATAAATGTAGTTAATACTGGCTACCAAGGGGACCGAGTATCTGCCAGGGGAGCCACCCCCGGAAATCTTGTCACCAGCCACCCCCTGCAATCGAGACTCATATGCCACATCTGTCTCGATACGCATATTAGAAGAAGCCTGTCATGCGTGACGTTACGAATTTTCATTCGTGTACGAATTATTTTAGATCCACTTTTCATTATTCGACTGATTTGCAATTTTAACAGGTTTTCTTTTATTTTTACCACTGTATTAAATTGAGTACAGAGGGTTTATAAGGGAGAAGGTATTTTCTATTTGCAAGTGAGGGGATAACTAACAAGGAAAGGTCGCGAACGGTCACACTCCGATTTTAATAAAACTTTGCACGCTTGAAGAACAGTCCAAAACGTTAGATACGTATCTTTCTTAGCTGCGGTAACTCAAATTTACGAGGTGATACCACCCCCCAAAGTTTTATTTTAAAAATTTTGTTCTATCTCCAATCGTTTCTGAGATAGTACTTTAGGGGTTTAACATTCGAGGGCAGTTTCACCCCTTAAACTTGAGTTACATTCAAGCCTGCAAAGTTTCATTAAAATTGAAGTCTGACCGTTCACGATCTCTCCTTGTGAGTGAACGAGTAGTGAAAATAATTTTCCCAATAAAATCCCGGTCTAAGTATTATTAATAATAATAATATCAATACCAATGACAGCATTACATTAAATTTTTCATCCTCGAATTAAAGATATCCATTCAAATATATTATTTTAATAAATCACTCGACAAATATGATATACTAAACATAATTCCGCTTGGAGAACCTAATTTACATACTTAAATGAATTCCCTTTAAACTAAAAACAAATCGAATTCTTCAGCGTTCACCTAAGTACAATCTGCCGTTACAGAAGAAGCATATGCACATAGTTTAAACCCTTTGCCAACTGCATAAAACAGAAACCACAAAGCAAAGATATCGTTCTGATACTCCTTGCGCTCCACGGGCAGCCGAATGAGAACTGTCGTCGGTGGAAACATGAAAATGCAGCATCGCGTGTAACTGTCGAAGAAATTTTACGTCACTTCCCTGTACCCCCGTTGAATATACGGTGTGATCGTACGTCTGGTGACCTCGTAACGCGAAATACACCGCGATCAAATTGCCCAGCCCGGCTCCTCAATTCCCAAGGCGCGTAAAAGTCAAGCTAGACGAACAAAGTTAGAAGATGATCTTCGTTATGGCCGCCGTCCGGTTACGCCGAGTTAGGGACGATTCGGACAAGGTTGAATGTGGCCGCTACGTATAATTCGATTAGACGTTAACCTTGCAAGGCAAGGAAAAGAGGCGGCCGCTAGGACCGAACGAAGAAACTCCATGAACCTTCATTATGTTACTTCACCCGCTCGCTCGTCCGGCATTAGTGTTAGCCGTAACGGTTTCCTCCGCTAAATTAAAGGAGTTAAATGGACGTAAGATGACCAGAGGATAAACCTGGTCGTGGAGCCTGATTATATCGCTGCTCGTGATTTTTTCTTTTCTTTGCCTTGATAGTAGCCGAATCTCAATTCACGAAAAATCTCAAATTCCGTCTCGCAATACGGACCTTTGTAATTAATCTTGGAACCAGAGCAAAAATTTCTTCCTGCGCGTAAGAGCAGTTTTATATTGTAATTATGGTACAGATCTGACGGTAAGAAATATTAATTACAATTTGTTCAGGGTTGTTTATAATTGTACACCGGTGTAGAATGTTTGTATTGCACATAATTAGGAACGATGAACAGGTATTTTTTTTAAAGCTGCTAGAAAATAATATCCAATATAATTTCAATGCATTGAATATCAACTCTTCAATATCTATTCAACTGTTCGAGAAACTGTTCCGAATGTTGTTCAGAAAAATATTCGTTTCCAATTTCTATGTACAGAGCAACGGCCACTGCATCGGGAAAGGCTGAAAAACTCCATAAGCCCGGAGAATAATCTCATCCTCGGTTTTACGACTGCTAAGTTCCGTAATGGCTGTCCGTAGAAGTGCAGGAAGGACCGCGGGGCATCGGTGAAAAATGGAGACGTTGGCCCGGGAAGAAACACTGGTCGGTTCGCATCATATATTGTCCAAAAGGAGGAGAATCGTTCGAAAGGAGGGCCAGGGATGTTCGTTCAGTGCTGCAAGATGGCTGTCGAGGAAAGGGGGCGCACAGGCAGAGCGTCACCGAAGGCGCAAGATTTGTTGCCATAAAGAAGATTGCTCGGTGCTAATGAAGAAACATTACCACGACGATATTGCGCCCTCTTTTACCGCGCCTGCTTGTATTTATGGATGAGGAGATAAAGAGAATCGATCGGTTCGAGCGTTGCTTCGAAGGTATCAAGCTTTGCACGATAGTTGGATGAAAACAGGAGACTTAAGTAGAATCTTTTAGCAGATAACCGTCCCGCGTGATAATGATTGTTTTGGAATTTCTGATAATGTTAAGGTGATTTTAGTGATTAACCAGAATATTGTGAAAATCGACCAGTTAATTTCCGCTTTTGGATTATTAAGTGCTCGCATAAATTCTATTATCCTCATTGTACGTTTTTTAGATGGAAATGCTCGCGAACTATTTAGTGCTTTCACTGTCTCGGACATCGTACTACTTCAATTTGAATTCACCATCGATACTAGAATCATATTTATTTATTTGCTCGAGCGAAATTACGAGGGTATTTGTTAAGAAAGACATTTATTGAAGAACATATACGGTCCCACGAAAATTAAAAAGAAACTTAAGAAAAGCGTCTCACGGTTATCTACAACATAAAAATGGTCTAACATAGCGTACTTTATTCACTTGGAAAGAACCAGCTTCCAGAGCAGTTACTATATCCACGTTTGTGACTATTTTAGAATTTCGGATAACGTTAAGGTGATTTTAGATGATGGAAATAAAACGTTTCTTAATTAAGATTGCCAAGAATTCGGAGTTTTAACCAGAAGATTGTTAACATCGCGGCCAGTTAATTTCCGCTTTCGAATGGTCCAGTGCCCGTATAAATTCTATTATCTTTATTCTAAACTCGCAGTTATTTTACCAATATTCAATCAATTAAAGGATAATCCATGCCCGACAGATTTAAAACTCCCCCTCAAAACGAACGTCTGCGCTTCCCCCGATATTATTAAGAAACAAGGAAATTGTTCCCAAACCACTGTCCGCGTACACGTTGCGCCGGAACAATTGCGAACATAAACGATTACTCGCAACCGTTTATCCGCCCCCCGTGATTAACACCGGCAAGTCCGACGCATTACGACAAAACCGGTTCGGCCTACAAGACAAAAACAAAACAAACAAAAAAAAAGAGGAAAAAGGTCGGTAATCATCGGGGCAACCGTTGGCCGGTATGGACAGCGGACGAAATCTATCGCGCTTTCACTCGCAGCCGAGATCGATCGGCCGGGCCAGGAGTCTGACAACGAGAGATACATTCAGTAACACACCGATGATTTGTGAAACTGTCCGGTCAGCAAGTATGCCAGAATGTGTATAGGGTCCGCGCAAGCGCAACCCCTTTTTCCGACCCCATGTATTGACGCGGTGGTCACCCTCAGTGACCAGCACCCCTCTGTTCCGTTCGAACGTCCACGGAGAAGGCTGTATGTCTTACGGAATGCCTATGATGCCTTCCTGCAGCCCTTCCAAGTCTTCCACACCCTGCACCCCGTCCACCCACCGCCACCACCACACAGCCCGTCTTCTGCGACGGCCACACGCTCGTGACAAGTGCGAGGCGGCCATCCAATAACCCGCACCGGCCACTGCCCATCCCTCCGTCAAACCCCAACCCCCTCCCGCCGTTACCAGCCAACTTATTGAGGACTCGGAGGAATTAGGAAACGGAGAGTAGCCCCCTCTTCTATGCTCCTCTCCTTTCGCCTTGTCTCCTTCCATTCTTCTCGGCTTTTCTCTTGCTCGCCGCTCTACACGCCTCGTCCACCCCTCTTCGCTTCGACCTCCCTTTGCAGGGTTATGACCGGTGACCACGAAATACCCGGAATTTCGCGTGGCCGCTCTTCTGAAATTCGATCGGGGACACTGGCGATCTTTTTGCCCGTTAACGATGCCCCCGTGCGTTGAAAAAAGGCCGTGGCTCGGTCGAGCGAAATGGACGATATGGAATTTCGTTATTACGACGGGACGCGACCTTTGTACCGTTCCGAGCGGATTGTTTAATCGTACTACGGGGAAGCTGCGTTGGTGTTGTCCTGTAAGTGGGTGTTATTTCAGTCGGAGAGAGTGGGGTAGTTTTTAGAGGGCGGAGTAATTATTGTAGTGATGTATCTGGAGGGGAAGTTGGATAGATGGGATATAATAATAATAATAATAATAATATATTTCATTAATCAACGGGCTAGAGAACCCTTTAGTATACAGGGGATTGTGTCACATAGAGAATAATAGTATCATATACAATATAAAGTAAGAACAGAATTACAGAGAAGAATAACAAATGAAATAGGATAAAATAATAATAGAGTAGAACAGAATTTCAGAGAAGAATAACAATTGAGACAATTGAAATAAAGTAAGATACAATCAGATAAAGTATAATGTAATAAGATAACATAAAATAAAATAAAATAAAATAAAATGAAGTGAAATGGGATACAGTGAGAAGATAGTTCTTGATTCCTGAAAACGGAAAAATTAATAACTATTTACGATTTACAATTTACCGCGATTAAAACGGATTGCTTGAACGATATGAAGGAAGTCCCGAAAAAATTGAGACAATTGCAAAATTTGTTCGCGTTGGTGCATAAGCGATTGAAGCAACTAAATTTCCCATAGAGAGTCCGGTGAGTGTTCGTGTAGAATAAAGTATGCATCCTAGATTGAAAGGTGGGAACGTGGAATTGTAGTCCACAATATATAAAATGTATTTTTAATGTTGAAACAGGTTGATCGAAATTGTACTTGGATAACATCTGACGATCCTGAACTGAACGTTGGACTTTTAATTTGGTGTCGTGAAAGTAGTTGTCTGTACAACTAATTGGAATACTATTTGATGAGTGTTATCGTTCTTGCAACACCGCCCTAATTTCTTGAATTTGTGAACCTTCTTTCATTGTACAATTGAACGTCTTTGCAAGTACTCAAGTTTCTTTAAAATATTATGACAAAAACTTTAGCAGACTCTTTGCATCGAACAAGAATCTGACTTTTAAAGTTATCCAATCCTTAAATACTTGAATTTTACCCAGGGCGAGAACTTTCAACTTTCTAACGAACTAATACCTCGGACACCTGTCGATACACTAACGTCTTTTAGTAAATAATCATAAACTCTGAGTTGATCGCTACCTCGGTATTACTGTTTTCAGTGAAATCCACGCCCGTTTTGGTATTCGAAGGGCGCTCGAGAATATGTATCAGAGCTGTCGACAAAGTTGACAAATCGAACCCCATTAGGATGTCCTTACACGTAACTCATTTGTCAGCAATTCGTTCTTAATCTTTCTCCACTCGACCTCGCAACCGATCCTGTGCAAGTCCCGGCCCGTAAACTTCGAAACTAATCTAATTTACGGTGAGCAAAAAGGCCGGTCAGCATTCACGATCAGCCTTGCACCTTGGATCGAGTCGTTTGTTCCGAGATTCCGAACAGAAAACAAGCGTTCCCCTGTTTGTTACGTGAGAACGAACCACGTGAAAGTTTGGACGGTGATTCCACGGCTAATTAATTCGTTTCCTGTAATATTTAGGGAGGGCTGGCTAATTATCTCGTAGATGTCTCAGCCATTCCTCCTGCAAATGAACTGCACAAGGTGATCAACTCTATTATATTCCATTGCTGATCGACCAATCAAAGTTCCTTCTCACGAATTACACGCCGAGGAAGTCATTTATCATTACCCCGTCGTTTATTGACAAATGACAATAAAACGATAATAAAATGGCATTAACTATGAAATTAATTGCATGTTCCGAAAATTGTGCAAGCAGTAGCAGTTAGAAATCTCAGAACACTGATTACATTAACGGTATGACATTAATCCATTGCAATCGGGCGGGCTGAAATATTTTGCGGTTAATTCTGAGGAACTGGCTGTCCCGTTGCAACAACTGCAAAATGACAATAACATTTCCACGATAATCGGTTTAACCGAGCGGCGTAACTGAACGCCGCGGCGTAATTAACAAAGGAAAAAGCAATAGCGGTGGTCACGTTTGTATGCTCTCACATAAACACAGCCGTGCTTCAATCTGATCGCAATACAGAGAACCGGCTTGCAGTTCGAACGAAATACTCGTTACATTGTAACGACAAACGGCTGTTTTTAACCATTTCGTCACGATAACGGTTTTTCGATATTTTCAGCCGCGGAGGCTTTGAAGTGTATTTTGCATTTAAACGTTTCCCCCTTTTTTTCATTTCAATTCAATTTCCAGCTTTGCCGTTCCTGAAGGGACTGTCTCGGATGAAGCTTTTTGGCGAACGCTGCAGTTGAAAAGGTGACTTTGGAAAGGGGTTGAAACTAAACTGAATGAGTGGTGTTACGCAACGCATTGTTAGTAAAAAAAAAGAGATCGTCTTTTTGTGAAAAAAGACGAAGTTTCAGCAAAAGTATATAAAATTTATATCTATTGTAATATTTTGTATTCGATAATGGTCGATCGAAGGAAAATCAATTGGAGTGTTTCTGAATTACGAAAAATTATTTAAATTAGTTTTCTTATCCTAATTTCCAATTCTGCATTCAACCCCTAGGCACGAGCCATATTTTACTATGATCTCGCAAATGTTTAATGCAGAGCAGAGTTCCATACAAATTGATAATATCCCCAAATCCATTTGCAATTAATTAAGAAAAAAAGAATAAGCTGAAATTTCCAAAGCGCTACACTCGCAGGCTACGATAACGTTCTGTTCCACCCCCCGCGATAAACTCGCATAAAACATAAATGACGAAACTCCGCAGATTAAAACTACGCAGCTGCCTTGAAAATGCAATCTCACCGTTCCCACTCGCGGAACAGCTACTTCCAAACATTCTTCGCATTCCCAATCGAAGAATCAATCTCATCACTCGTGCCTCATACCCGTCCCTCTAATAGGCGAGACACAATTCGCATCTCTGAAGTTACAAAGACGGCCCCTCGTCCTTTCTAAAACTCTCCCGGTCCGACTTGTAAGAGAAACCGGTCCCCGAAAAACACCACCTCCGACACCCCTCGCGACCTTCCCAACTTGCCCAGGTTATTCCTAAAAGAGAGCGTCACATCCGAAGGACACCCTATTCTCTGCACGACCAACAAAAGAACTCTCGGAGGACCAGGATCGTTGGTCGCCGACGCGCAGAGTAACGGCTGTCCAGCCAGGGGGTGTTCGCCGGGCAGTGTGTGCGTTTCGCACACACGAACCCACACTGGCGCACAGCCACGCTATCAACCACACACAGACACGCAACAGAGCCACAGAGGGAGAAAGGACGGAGATGAGGCGCGTTTATATGGGCACGCACACGCGCAAGCAGGTCCGGCGGTCGGTCCAGTGGCCTGTGCTGCGGCCGGCAGCTGCGGGGGTGGCGATCGGGGCTTCACCCCGTAGAGGGTGGCGAGGCGTTGATCAATACGTGAAGATAGAATCCGATGCTACCCATCCAGCCCCACCGTTCCCGTCCCCCTCGTGCCTCGACCGCTGCCCGGTCCGGCTGAGGGTATCGCGGCTCAATCGACTGATTTGTCACCCACGCATCATTTTCTTCGACGTAGCGGGGCGAGCCGACGTTACTAAATCGTAGGCCTTATGGTATTCGCTTCGTTAGGGGCCCCTTATTAGACGATGGGGAGAACCGATGGAAAACCGGTGGCATTCTCGGACGTTCTTGCCGGGGCTGGTCTGTACTGACCTAAGTTGATTGTGTGATCCGTGTAGCGTAGTGCTTTTCAGAAGATTGTTATTATGTATTTAATGTTGCCTCGTTGTTGATTTTAGGGGGCGCAAGGGTTTGGTGGCTTGGAGAATTTTGTGCGTTTGGTCAGGTAATTGTAATGGGTACTTTTTAATGCAATTCGGTTCGGGGGGATTGTGAACTGTGGATTTTTTGATGACCAGGTACTTTTCATGTTTTCCAGACTTTGTGTGTCTCGAGGTAATCTATGGGTGAGTCAATACTATAGATTACTTGAAAATTGAATAATGCAAACTTTTATATTGGGTTAGGGTAATATAGAATTTGATAATTCTGTAAATAATAAGATAAAGTTTTCATTTCTAAATTTTCGTATCATTTCATTCCTCACTCTTCTTACAGCAAACAATATATCCTCATATTTTAAATGAAAATCTATAAGAACTGACCAGCCATCGGAAGATGTCCAAAAATCTTTAATGTAAGAAATAAAACATTCCCTATTCAATTCAACCATCATCCATTCAAAAATCACTTCTGAATTCCTTTACCCCCGTGTCCGAATCGGGCAAAAACTTGAAGCAACCTAGTCCATCATTTTCTTCGAAGCCTAACTTTCTTAAAGCAAAGCACGACACATCACAAAATCATAGAATTTCAAATAGCTTACAAAGGCGTCACTGTCTGACCTCCACGTTGTCCAGCTATATAATTAAAGGGTGTCCAATTTAATTCCATTATAATTGCCGATACCACCATAATCTTCCGCGGACACGTGGCAAGCAATTCACCAGAGTTCAGAACCGATCAGTTTTTCAGAACCCACGAGAACGCAGGCCGTGCTGCGGCGCACAGCCGTGGCCAACTTCTTTTCTGGCAAATTCGTGGGGTGTGGAGGGCGACAGGAATGATGTCGCTAATGGGATATGAAAGCCAGGAAAACAACGGACAACGCGACAACCGAGGATTAGCGCGATAGAGGGCCGGGTGTCCAGAATTTTCGACGGGCAGACAGAGGGAAACGCCGACCCGGTTAACAGGGCTCTCGTCGTGAAAGGAAAGTTAAATCCCTTTACAGTTTATACGACAGGCGCGGCAGTTTCCAACTTACCTGTTTTAGGGCCATAAAGCTTGCTCGGGCATGCAGAGGAGAGCGCATTTATAACTAACGTAACGTGCAGCCGTTTAGCTAAATAATTAAAAGATACGAGCGAGGAGCGCATGTCCTGAATACCGACCCCTTCTAGCGCTTCAAACTGACAAGTCTGTTTTGTAGTTTCATTCGAACGGGTTGGCGCTGCCGGAGGGATCACCCGAAGGACTTTTCAGAGGATTGCACCAATTGCTTAAGGATAAAGGGAAATTCGAGAGGAATTGAAATCCTGATCTCTGTTCTTAATCGTTGCATTATATTTGTATTTCATCATAATGTATATACGAACATGTGCAAATGCGATCATCCTATAATTCCTGCAGTTCTTTGTACCATTATTATTATTTTTAGCTAGTAATCTAGTAGCTGTGCGACTTAAGTGTGATCTTATTAGGTATTATAGTTTATTGGTTTGTACTAAATTACTTATCGAAGATAAGGTACGTTTGTCGGATGAGTCGTCTATCATTCGCGTGCCGGCGTATTAAAATGAAGTATTAAAAATCATTTAAACGTCCAGACGATTCTGAAGCAATTACATGTCAGCGTTGCAAGAGAATTGAAAGGGAATTTAGAACACCTTCTCCCGCGATTGTTCAAATCAAGAAGCACGCAAATTCAGAGGAGAGTGCCACTTGAGATAACACAAGCGAATAGCAAAAGGAAGCATCAAAATTGATGCGGCTTTCGGTCGATCGCTTATGGCCGCCACGGGAGCAAACTCGTTAAGGAATCAATTGCCTCGGACTACGACTTCGGTTGGCCCTCTTTCCCACTCACTCGACGCAAGAAACCGTCTGAACGAACTCGCAACTAGTTTCCAGAACGAGTCGAGTTGACGCGGCCGTGCAGCATCGCGCGATTCTTCTTTTCTAAAACTTACAATATCTATTGGATTTGTAATAACGAGTAAACCAGCTTCGATTAATTTTTCGTTTCCTCTGCGATTCCAGCATATTGATACACGCGACCTCTTTTTAGATTTCGGGACGTTTAACAAGTTACATCGTAGATGCTTTTTTTTATTAATGGCAAATCTCAAATTTATTTATTGTACCGTTATGCGGTATTCAAATCCCAGAATTTACTGTCAATCTTTTACAATCGCTTAATATGTGGAGGTCAATTTAACCATCTTCGCGGCAACATTATTCGCACGCCGACAATATTATACAATGTTGACCAACGAAAACCTCAAGCTTATCAATTCGCCTATCACCCCCGGGACGAGTTTCCGCTGCTACTAACCATTGCAACCAATAATCGCCTATTTACATATCCATTAATTCCTTACGTTCCAATTACAACCTTCCACCACTACACACGCGCGCGCACCGAACCAACGAACCCAAGATACCCAAACATCACCCACGGTCCCATCGGATATCTCAATCGTTCCACGACACGCGATGGCGTCCTGTCCCGCAGGTAACGCCGGTGAACCGGACGTGGCGCGCAACCGATTCGTAAAATGTTCCCCAGCCTGTGGATGCGCATCCTCAAAGAGGCTTTATGCGAAAGTTCGTAGACGAATCGTCAGAGCGGTCTGCCTCTGAAAGGATTCCTCCGATGGCAGCATTAGGCCGCTGATGAGACAGGTCGGTTCGAGGCTGCGTGAGAGGCGGAGAGTAACGTTAGCTTTATGTTAATCCCGACCGGCAGCACTGCGGCTGACAACGATGCTGTCGCTGTTAATATCGCTGGCTGCCGTGGTAGTAACTAGCTGCTGGTATACCTGCCGACCGAACCTGGCGGCGCACAGGCCTCGCAAGCGTATACGTGGAAACGTAGCGGATCTCTCTCTATGCCTGCACAGAGAAACGGGCACGGTGGTGTAGCAGTGGTGAGGGGTGGCGACAGGGGTGGCAATCAATATGGGCCTCAACGCAAACACGGCGCCGCTGTTGTACTAACATCAAATAGGCGGATAGCGACCAGTCGCCTGCCTCGTATGCATTGTCTGCTCTACTGCTCTGTATAAACCGGCCGGCGTTTTTCAGACACGAATCCCGCTGATCGCCCGGATTGCCCGCTTCCAAAGATGGAAGACGAATTTTCCGAACAGCGTATCGCGGCACTTCTGTGCCCGTTTTCAGTGGTTTATTGGACACTGTTCGTTGCTTGTTTCGTAATTAGGGGGAGAGTGCGATTGTCATTGGGGAACTTTGTTGCATACTTTTCGGAAAATGGTAAGGGGTTCAGCGAAAGCAGGTGCGAGGGAGTTTCTTGGGGGACGAAAGTCGTGGATGACGCTTTTTATTAGGGAGGGGTAAATGTGAAGTTCGAAGTAGAGCTTGAGAAGCGTGTTTCCTTTGACAGTTGGGAATGTAGTGTACTTGGAAGAATGATTGAAATGGAATGGTCTTCTAATCGTAGATAAGACATTCAGCTGGAGAAGCAGTGTTTCAAATAGTCTATTATTTCTAAAAGTTCTCTTGTAAATATTTAAGACGAGATGTTTGGAGAATTCTTGTAGAAGCAACGAGCTTCCTCAGGCCCAAAACGTTGACCTAAGGTAGCGTACGAACGTTCAAAGAGTAGAGCTTGAATGAAAATTCCATGGCAATTCCTAGTCTAATGTAATTCCAATTATCTTTGAGCTGCCGAAGAAAAACAAGAGCCACGGTTTGCGAACGGAAAGGCGAAAGCCAATACGTGTGTCTAAACCAGCAACGCGAGAAGCGAATTCCTTGCTACGAATTTTCCTTGACGAATTAAGCTCCGCTCCCCTGGCAACGGTGAAAAAAAAAATTCAAGACGGTGGGGGAACAATAGCGGGAAATAAATTATGCAAGATTACAAAGGAGGCACGGTTCGAGGGGACACTTTATATTATCCGGGGACAGCGGTAGCATAATTACCACCCTCCACGACCCTCGTTGTGTTCCTTGTTCCAAACCCCGGAACAAAGAGAAGAAAAACCGATGGAAACGGCCCTGTTATGAGATGCGAGCCGGTTTTCTTGCCCGGCAGTTTTCCGTGCCATTCTTTAGTAAGATTTCCCCAACGTAAACAGCCAAGGCTGGTTCGAGCACGGTACTCGACTTGATTCCGCCCTGCCACCCTTAGAAACGACCGAGCGCACTCCACTTTGTGTGCTCTCGGTCAACGGATACGCAAAACAGTCGAATTACATGGACTTGTGTTCCGTCACTTCAATTCTTCTTTCTTTTTTCTCATCTTTTCCTTTTCGACGCTTTTGGGGCTTTTGAGGACAGTCGTCCATGAACGGAATGCAAATTTGGCTAGTTTCTTCGTGCACAACGACGTAGAAGGTTAATGACCAGTTATATCGACTTATCGAACATCGACAGTTTTCGATGAAGAAGAAAGTAAGACGTTGACGTTTGTTCTTTTCTATTTTCACTAAGATTTTAATACATGGAAGCGTGAATTTATATTTGCAGTGCTGCAAGTCAGTTTCGGACCAAAGAAATTAGTAAAAACTATTTTGTGCTATTATGAAGTAAGACGTAATCTTATTTAACATTTCGTGCAAGCGTAGGTTTTATTTCGTTTCAATGTTACGTCGAATTTGAACGAACATACATTTCTTGAAACCCTTGAGAAAGATAAATATTTGTTTAAATACGTGTGAACGTATTGCGAATCAAAGGTAATACCGTAATTCGCCACGAAACTGTCAACACAGCTTCTTCTCGGGCCATTCAAGCTTTTTGCTTCCCCATCCACAAGCTTTCGTCAATTTGAATATTGAAGTCGCATCTTTGAATATTGAAGATGGGCCCTTCGACATCGAAGGCACGATCCTCATCTATTATAAAAGCCTCGAGTTCCCCAAAAGACACGTACACCCTCGACGTATAGTTTAACATCTGATTAAAAAAGTGAAGCCCGAGAATTATCAGCCACAGAAAGTTAAGGAAAAAAGTAAGTCAGTAGCTGAAAAGCAATACGAAAAAATAATAATTAGGATTGGTAATTTGTGAAATATTATTGAAACTGAAGATCTACTCAAAGAATTAATTAATGTATGTAATTAAGTTTACAGTATAGTAAAATGCAAATTGTGTAAGGGTGTACAAAAACAAATCTCTTAATTGGAAGTAAAATATGTGCAACTTATAAATTAAAAAATTGTTTCACTATCGAGTACTATAAAAACAAATACAAAAACTTGCGTTTTGAATGTTGAAAAATTGGAAAAGTCAAACTAACGGGCAATAACAGTACATAAGAGCATATTTCCTGCGCGAAGATATGAGTGGAAGTCAGCACGAATGAAGACGGCCGCCCTATGTCGTAGGCTAGAAGGGGTTCAGGGTTGATGGAAACGCAAGATGTTAATGAGGCTGGAGGGTTGGCATTCCTAGCGGCCTCCAAGACTTCCAAAGATTTCTCCTTGGTGACGTCAAGATTTTGCTCTCCCTCCGCCCTTCATTCAATTATGATGCTCCTCATTTTAATGCTCTTTCATTAAATATAACGCTATAAAATAATAATTACAAAAAATAAAAATAATCGTCACTGCGCCAAACGTTATAATTATCAGTTGCATTGAAATTTTGTGTTTGAATCAACCTCGACTATTACAGCACTGCGTATATTTTTGTATTGCATTCTCTTGTTTTCCCTGCTGTCCTGATATCAAATATGCAAGCAAACAGTCATATAAAACATTCAAAGTAATTGTGTAACAATACTATTGTAATTCTATTGCCAGCACGAAATTGAAACATTATTTATGGTCGTTTACCCCCCATGGTATCATCCGGTTCTAACAAATGTTCATATCGCCCCTCATGTTAATCAAATAATTTTATTAGATTGCGTGACCTCAGTGGTCACGTCATCATGCTGCGGACCTTCATTTTTTTCCCCCTTTTTTCCCCGAGCAATGGCGGTTGTGGCCGACCCTGCTGCTCTTAAATTATAGTCCCTCGGGGTGGAGCATACCGCGAGGGCGTATCATCGGAGAGATATGATATTTCACCGCTAAGGGTTGGTTCCATCAGATGTACGAACAGACCAATAACGTTCCACCCTTGGACCATTCATATTCGACTTCATATCGGCATTGCGCCCGTCGGTGCACGTAACAACGATATCAACAGTACTCCTGGCAAAACATCATTCCAAGGCATCAGTCACTGATTGCAGCAAAGTTTCGATACAGGATATTGCTCTGCAAACTATTTCACAGACATTTTTTCGCTCGAAATTACTACCCAAAGCGACGCGCCTGACCACACGTCGAGTCGTTCTACTTAAAAAGACACGTCTGACCAGACGGTTGTCTATACTACTTGAATCTCGAAAACGACCAAACCAGCAAAATCGAAATTCGCTCTTCGTTTTTTACAACCATTTGCACCAGACATTTAATTCATTCACCTGTGTTATCAATATTTACAAAAATCGTGTAAATGAATTCATTCTTTCTTAATCCAACGCGCCAAAGGGAGTGGTAGAGACACGCTCTGACAAGCTCGCTTAAACAAGGAAGAGAATTCCTGGAAGACAGACACGCAATGGTCCGTTTTACCGTTCGTAAAGGCAGCGCGGGAGACGCAAGGATCGTCTGGACTTATAATTTTCCAAGAGTTCAGCAAGATTGCAAACGTCAAGTACAGCGGAACGTCTAGAAGGTTCAAAGGAGGGTGAGCTGCGGTGAAAACGCGAGTCCCTGGAAGCTCCAATCGGGGGATAGAGGGCTGCTGTCACAAGCACACCAGCCGTTACTTCTGCTCCGGTAAATTCTATGCTCGCCGAATGATCTTCGCCGTCTGCGATCGGTTTCTGATGCCCCGGTGAATCGGCGTTCTGTCCTCATCCTTCTGAATTCCCTTCATGGCCCGCCGTTCGAACGATCTTGCTCTTCGTGGGAACGCAATGAATTTTGGATTCATTGCACGAATCGAGCCGCTCTTGAAAGGGCAGAAATATTGCGGGACCGGGCGTGGACATTTTATGCAAGATCGTTCTGTATTTCATTGTGCAATGTCGGCGTTTTAACTCGATTTTATTTTAATAGTAATTTGAAAAATTATTTTCTGGCTGCAATACGTTTATTTTTTGTTCGTTTTTGGAAATGTAAGGGTGGCTATGTAGTCTCGAATGCTGTCGCTATTACAACGTGTCTTTATTCACCCTCAGGGAGTAAACATTGGCTCGAATCCCCAATCGTATGCTATCAATCTATTGTAGAATTTAACCCCAGCGTTATTTAAACAAAGCTATATGCTTTCTTCTTAAACGATATTCTTTATACAATTTTTCTTTTCATACTTTAGTACTATACATAATTGTATACGATACGTGAAAAAACGTGTCATCCTAATCGCAAAGCAATTTCCGTATGATAACATACTAAGAGTATAGAAGATACTGTACACTGGCTTCTAAATTAATTAATCCAATATTATCACTACACAATGTGAAACTTCTATCCAAAGAACAAAAGGCAGCAAATATTTTGTTACCACGTTCAAAACTAAAATACAGAACACGAAACACAAAATGAAAATTATTCATCGAAAAACTACTAATCTAAATTCCATATAATTGACTACTCCTGTCGCAGATGTCGCAGAGAAAAGCTTCTTTCCCAAAAACAATTCCAACTTCAAATATCGAGCCAATAAATAAATACAGACGCGTCGTCGTTCACCTTTCAATCCTAAATATTTTCACGCCGGAAACTGTTCTGCCCCAAAGTGATTACTTACCTTAAATATGTGATCTTTCGCTTCGAAAAATACTATTAGCCAAAGTTCACAAAGGTACCAGGCCCTTAATGGGAGGAAATTACGCAGCATCCCCCAGGAACACGGCACTCGGTCGCAACCCCCGCGGAATATCGGTCGTTTAAAAAGGGAAGCACGGTTTACGCGAGTCCCATCCCAGGGTTGGCGTATCAATTTATACGCGGCATTGGGAAATCAAGCGAAGGAGCAACCCTAAAGCGCGCACATCCCTGGATAGCGGCCGAGGGTTGAAGCGGCAGCTTCGGGCTTTGTTTTATACTTACACTATTTCAGAATCGTGATGCATTCAAACGGGCAACTCCCCTGGATCTCGGGGAACTGCCGTGAGGCATCAACCGAGGGGGGTGGCCATAGCGGAAATCAAACTGCGATTGCCATTTTTATTTCCACGCGGTTTTTCCGCTCTCGAGCGGTGATTTTCATCCGCGTCGACTTTGAATCGAGCGTGGAAGGGAAAGTGATTCGGGGGAGCCAGATAAATCCAACCGACATATTTCAGCATGGATTATCCTGCGAAGTAAATGTTAGAGTTTCGAGGAGCGTTCACCCTTTTCCTGATGATATTTATCGTTACTAACTGATCGATGGAAATATTGATGTCGAAATACGTAAAATGATGTTCAAGAAAGTATTTAAAGTGACGAAGAACTGTTTGTAGGAAGGCATAAGAAACGGACTAATTTTCAGGGGAATGTTGATAGGAATTATAAAAATCAAATTTCGTTCTGCAAGCAAGTGTAATTGCGCGAAAACGCTAATTATTTATATTTTTCTTTGCCGTATTAATATTTTGTTCACAAATGAAACTGATACTATAAAATCGAGCTGAAAATAATTGCAACACGAAAATCATTGTATTGTCGCAAATAAAACTACAATTACGTTACCATAACGTTACAAACAAATGAAATCTATCATTTGCACCCTCCGATTCCATAAACAATCGACTTCCAACAATTCACGGAACAAACAATATCGCGGCCAAATTAAACCCGGCAACGACACAATTTCGCAGCTCAAAATCACCACCCACAAATAGCATCGATAAAAATCTGAAAGACAAAGCAGAACGCATTCCCGAAACTCCCAATCGAATAAAAAATAAAACACCACGCTACAAGACCCAATAAAATCGCAGGTGGCACGTGATCGCGAAATTACGAGGCTCCGGAATCACGAGCAGAATCATGATTCCGGTCTCTTCTTCGGGAAGAATTGCTTCCGACCGAATAACCCGTAGTGGAACCACCCCCTCGACTACACCCACCCGGCCACCCTCCCCGCCGCGAGAATAACGGCGGCAGTATCGTTCGGCAAATATTTCGATAAATCAGCGCGGCGAAAGGCGGCGTGGCGGCAAGGTATACAACGCACACCTTAATGTCGCATAAATCTCCCACTGGAAAATTACACCGATGTGAGACAGAGCCTGGTCGGAGAGGGGAACAGACGTGAACGGGGCGCGAAGGAAAGGGACGTAAGCTCCACGGGTCGAGAAAGAGTAGGAGATGGAGGAGAAAGAAAGAGTCAGAGAGTCTTCGGGATCCGGGTGGGCGGCAGGGGTTGAAGTAGAACGGTAGGACGAGTCGAAGGGGTTGGGGGGTTGGCGGTGGTAGAGCCGTGAGCAAGGCGCAGCTTCGAGATCCAAGAGGGGTGTAAAACGTACGTTTCCCCTCTTCTTCGCCAGGACCACCACCAGCAGCATCAGCGACGAGGAGAGAGTTTCCTCTTTCTCCAGCGCCATTGCAAGCCCG
Organism: Nomada ferruginata; assembly: GCA_963583965.1. Classification (NCBI taxonomy): domain Eukaryota; kingdom Metazoa; phylum Arthropoda; class Insecta; order Hymenoptera; family Apidae; genus Nomada; species Nomada ferruginata. The sequence continues at coordinate 8,343,394 of OY757218.1, forward strand.
AAGCCAGGGGCAGCAACAGCGGCAGCCGCGGCGACGCAGCAGCTTTCCCCACTTCAGAAGAAAAGCACTTTCATAAATCTGCCAGCAGATATATGTGCGCACAATTTCCGAGATCCGGCCATTAAAGAGCCGCTCCTCTGCTCTACCCGCTCCTGAACCACCCGGCCCACCCTCGCCGTTGAAGCAACCCCTGCCACGGCCGCTGCGAACCGCCGTGGATCAGATCCGGTGGAGATTTATTTGTAATCATATTTGAACAATTGACGGTGGAAACGGTGGTGATTTAGACGATGCTTGGTCGAGAATTACGGGCAACGTTCGTGAACGTAAGCCGCTTGATTGAAGATCTCAGAAATCGTTGAGGAATCGGTTGTATTTTTTCTTTGGTCCTACGTTTATTTGCTTCGGGATCGCGCCGAAGTAACAATACAGGTGATAATGATTTGATTGTAATTACGAAGCTAGTTTTAAGTAGGATATTGTTAAGTAGTATTTGATGTAATGTTGAATGTTGAATGATTTAAATGTATTATTTAATTACACATGATCTGTTATTGTCTCGGGCAACATTGCAGCAATTTTGCAACCGATACAAATCAGTTATTCCATGCATTTCAATCGAATTTTGCTCGCATTGCTTTGTCAATTGAATTGGAACAAAGGGATTAAAGAGAGAGAGAGGGGAAGCACACGTGCTGTGTCGTAATTTACTTATCAAGTTTAAAATAATTAAAATGTTTCATTTAAATAACAATGGAGGCTGCAATTTTTCAATTTCATCCCGATGCCGATTCTCCTCCTCGACTCTCAATGCTCGATAAGCCCAACGAAATTGAAACAGTGTAATCGAAACACTGTAACACCCCTGTCATAATGCAACGAATAACGATACAATTTCAATTCCAAATAAGAAACATTCTATCATACTATATTAGCCATATTTTCATTAAATTGTTCCCGAATATAATATAACAAAAAGCTCGCGACATCCAATATTTCAACCTCGTTGCACGGTTCCGACGAGTAATTTTCTCTCTGCTTATATCGATTCGATCTCGTCCTCGTTTCCGATCGTTCAGACCTCCGGCCGACTACGAACGCACGAGCTATGAAGAATAAACGGCCAAGCAATGCAGGTGTGAGCCCTAGCACCCCCAACCCCCGGCCCGGCGAATACTCAACGCGTTTAGATAACACGGCCTGAAACGGCTCGCACCCCCAGCCACCCTCGACACCAAACGCCACGTGGAGTTCACCCTTTCCCCGGCAAGAAAGAGTGACTGAGTGAGGGACAGAGGGAGAAAGGGGGAAGGAAAGTGAGAAAGAGGGAGAGAGAGAGATGGCCAGCCCGCGGACCGAGAAACACGCTGTAAACAGTTTACTTCTAAACCGGAGAGTTACCTATGTATTTTCAGATAGGGGTGAGTTATGCCCGCCGACGCCCCTGGCGAACGCGGACCGTTTTTAAAGATTTATCCCGCCCGTTGTCGTGGAGGACCTGCTTGATAAATAAGCGAGATACGACCAGTTCGGAGGGAGTTTCTCGCCGGGATGGGGTATCTTTTGATTTTTCTGAGTATTCCGTTCGACTACAGGGCAGATTCTTTCGTATTGCGATTCTTTGGAACGATTTAATTAACGTCAACCGATAAATAGATGTTGCTCGATTTAATTATTATACTTGCTGGATTTAATATACAAAATAAATAAAGAATATTGTTTGATTTTTTAATGTTTAGAATTAAAATAATCTAAATAAAACTAATATAAATATAATTATTTTGTTTAATTTTTAGTAATTAAAATTAAAATAATCTGATTGTACGTGTATACGCAGGAAGGTTATTGAACAAGCAGTTCAATAATTATTTATTATTAATTCAATTACGATATCCCTGATATAATCAGGATTTATAAACAATCTCCTTAATTTCTACTTTAATGTAACGCACTTAATGATATCGTACAAAATACGATGTCTAGTATAAACGTTTTCCTATCCTATACACGATTATTTGATATTATATCCTACCGGTATCGCGTACTACTCATTCTTTCAATAATATTGACACTGCCATCCCCGAACGATAATAAAGAAAAGTAAATCCCGTCTGCCCAATTGCTCCTGCCAAGAAATATTTCATAAATGAAACAAATTCCGCAACTCATAGTATCTAGCTCCCTTTCCTCTTTCAGCTTCCGAACAGTTGGGGTGGGATTGTCCCAAGTTGGCGGATCCGACCAGCGCGTGTATCGCTCGGCCTTTTAACAGCGAAGTAAAGGGTGGTGGCGGCAAGGGGCGAACTCTCTCCATTAGAGGGTAGAAACAGATGACCGACTTAACTGCGGCATATTATACGAATTAATTACCCCCCCGGTGACTGGGACGGACATATTATTTATCTGTGCAAGTCTCCTCACTCCACAATCGGCAAGCAACCCCCGGGTAGCCGGCTACCCTCATCGCTGGACGAGCCGGCATCGTTTGTCTATCTTTCTATATCCACGCTCGAGTAACTCACAATTCCACCTTCAAACCAGGACAAAGGGCAGGCCAAGTTTGCTCGAAGCTTCCCATCCTCGTAGATAAGGGGAAGTTCTTTCCTGGGGTTTTAATCGGCCGGGTTTTTGCTTCAAGATTTCACTGGCTGAGGCGCCGAATGAGATCAGTCTACCAGCGCCTTTGTTTCGCCTTTTCTTTCCTCTTTTTTTTTATGTTATATGTCGGAAGCAGCGTTGTCTATGTGCAATTATTTGTTGCAGAATAATACGGTAAATAATGTTGGTGGATTTTTCTGAAGTCTCAACAAAGTACTTGCGTTGAATAGGGAGGACATTAAATCAACCCTCGTTTGGTGTTCAGATCTATATAACCCTGGCCATGTACACGTTTCTTATAATCAACAGAAAACATTTCTTGCCAACACAATATGAATTGCTGCTCCGTTAATTTTACGCGATATACTTGCAACAGTAGTTTCGTAACTTTTCATCAAATTTGGTTCGCAGCGAAATTTTTCATATTTAAAAACTGCAGTTAAAGCGCAAGTTTTTGCAACGCGACAAAACATCCAACGCGAACACCGTGGTCGCAGAAAAATCGGAAGGCAGAGAATCCGGAAGAACGGGGAAAAACGAGGAGCGATAGAAAATAAGCGGGCGAAGCACGGGAAAAGGGAAAAATCGATATGGAGTGGCCATCAGCTCCCAGCAACAATCAAATTCGAGGAAGAAGGAGAAAGTTTAGGATACAGCGACGGCTCTCGCTTCTGCGAAGTTCCGCGTGAAACGAAATAAAAAGGGAGAGAAGGGCTACAAAGGGGATATTGCCCTCCTACGTATAAGCTCACCGAGAGATCGTTAATTCCGGCCGGTGATTACGATCTAAATGAAAGGAACGCGTCCTGAATAACTAGCAGCGTGTTTCCTTACTACTCCGCCAATTTATCTGAAATAATATTTTCAGAGCAAATACGGTAAATAACTGAGGCCGAAAGGATTGCTGCAATTTTTGTACTTTATGTTCATACAATGGTGATTTTCTTAAGACCATTTGTCTTTCATATTTTGAGGAATTGAATTTCAAGGTACAATAAATATTTGGAAAATTAACAAGTTCCTACAATATCTTGCTTCTTTATTAATAGTAATCTCTTAATCTTTATCTTAATCTCTTCATTGACTGTTCGCCAATGTTTCACACTATTCTCACCCACGATATAATAAATATTTGTCATCGAGCATAAGTTAAATAATATATGGAACATCTTTTCCTTCCCACCAAACATTTTCTGCGCCGAAAATTGGCAGAAAATTCACCCCAATTGAAACTCCCTCGATTCCTATCGAGGGAGTTTATATACGACGTTCGTCACTTTTCAAAACTAAAATCGTTTCCTTCGACCACGCAGTCCAGAAAGAGCGCAAAGTCTGCGAAAGATGGGTCGCTGGACAGGGGCGAAAACTGGCCCAAACCGTCGAGTCCATTTGCCACGGCAAAGCACGATCTCACCCCCACCCCCTCGCGTCTCGAGTCTCACCTGTTCCCAGGCGAAAGGGGACGGCAAGGAAGGCGGCAAGAAGGGTGGAGAAGGCGAAATACATCAGGATTTCATCCCCACCCGCGAAGCTTTCCCCTTCTCGCGGTCGTGCAAGGGGTAGGAAGCCGGACGAGGGGGTGACTCGGTTGTGGCTGCGTTGAACGGGGTGTCGGCAGCCCCGCCCGTCATATTCCGCGAGGGCCAATCCCGCGTGTGCTTTTTATTAGATCCATAAATCCATCATATCTCGTTCACCCCCCGTCGCGGCGCAGCCATTGGCCGGGCTTATGACTCCGCGGGGCGATAAACGCGAGCCGAGTTTATGGCGGTGGCGCATTGCGGATGTTCCCTCAGCCCGCCTCGTTATTAAATATTGAATTTTTACCCGCGAACGAGACAAGACGGTCCAGGGTTAGACGGTGGGCGCACGCGCGCCCGTTCGTTCGTTCGTTCCGCTCCGTTCTGTCCACCGCCACCCCCTATACCCTGAGACAGAGCACGTATAACGCAACCCTTTTCGAGCCGATCACCGCTCGTGTCCGGTATCGCGCCGTGGCGGATCAACACGGCTGAATCTTCTTGAAAAATGCAGCCCGCCTAGGCGAGATCATCGCGGGGTAGTTTTCTTCGAGGAGCATGGAGGGTGAGGGGTGGGTGGCGGACTGCGGGAGGACGTAGAGGGTGGCTGTGCGGCTGGAAGACCAGGGGACTCCTTGACGGACGCGGGGATCAATAACCTCCGATAGCATACTCGGAAAGCTATATACGGGGCCATTTCCAGCGGCAATAAAACGCCATAGCTACGTGTATTGCGATTCTCTTGCTGGCCTCCTATTGGCCGTAAAACACTGGCCGGCTGAAAGGTTGAATTTTATCGTGGGGGGAAGAAATATCGATGGGAAAAGGAGAACGCCACCCCCGGCCCGCTTCTGGAATACATGCATCGGGGGTGTCTTTGGCCGGGCTTGAATTGTTGCAAGGGGTGCGTTCGCGCTCGCTCAACAGAGTATGTACTTGATAAGGCCGGGGATAAAGGGTGGAAATGGCCAGCGTTTTGGATGCGGTGTCGAATTGCTGGTACTTCTGAAGTAATTTGTTTACTTGTTCGACCGGAATTTTTTGTTTTATCTCGAATAGATTAAATGGGTTAGTTTGTACAACTTTAGTTATGTTTCTTAGGATAATGCGTAAGTATTGTTCGGGAATATTGCATTGTATCGCGAGAATCGTAAAGTGTAACAGTATTGGTATAAAGTATTTTCACTGCTTCTAGTTTCCGAGAAAACAGCCGATTACAGTTTGAGTTTATGTGACGCATCGCGTATATTGAACTTGATAGGGCGAGCGTCATAAGGAAGTCAATGAGTAATAAGGATTTTCTTTAGAAACTGCAGGCAATGAACCGTTGCGATGCTTCACCATTCCACTTGCAGTCGTTTGCGTTAGTATTTAATAGGTGTTTGGGAAAGCGAAGCAATTAAAATCATTTAGTTGCAGTCGGTTGGTATTATTTTTAAAATAAATCTGACTTCGATCGCCTGTATTGTAATTAACTTTTTTGTTTATCCACATTGTTTATCCCATTTGACTCGGGTAAATATAATTTTTGCGCCAATTTAAAACCATAATAACAAATGTATATGCGTCCACGCAAATCTATTGTTAACGAATCTTCTGTGCGCGGTAAATAAGATAAGTGTAACGAAGAACCAGTGTTCTAACGAAATACAATCTACCGTTGCACAGATAGATCTGGAAAACGCTTTATTTAGCCGCGCAGCTGAATCGCGTGACAGGGTTGTAACATGAGATCGATTCGGATACCTAAACATCGAGGACTGTTAGCTTTAAGTCGAGGGGTAGTAGATTGGGAAGCAAATCTATATAGACCGTACAAAGTTTCTCTTGATCCCTGTGATGTTCATTCCAATATTTTTCTAATCTGCAGGACGCCTTCTTCAAACAGAGCAACATAATTATTTCAAGACTACATAAATTAATGCTTCCAAATTCATTAAAGCCCAAAAAACCTATATTTGAACAAACACTTCACTCCCAAATATTAATTCCAAAAACTTTTGACTACACCTATAAAATTAAGTGCATACAGAAATTAATTCATCCCAAAGGATCATTTTTTGTATTATTTTTTAAAGCTGGAATTTGACATTAATTCATCCCAAATAATTTTTCCAATTGTTTTTTCGAGCCTAATCCCTGTCCTCGATAGACACGAGTAACCAGAAAAAATCAATTTCAGTTTAAATCCCCCATTTCTCAATTATAATTTCACCGGTCCAACCAACACCCACGTAATCGATTGTACTATAACGAACAAACGACACCACGAATCGTTACAAAAATTCACCCTCCTCCCCCGTCCATCTTCCACGCGGCGTAACGGGTTTTACCAATAAGAACCAAGAAGCCTCGGGTACCAGGGGGTAGTTTTCCATCCGCGCGAAGGGCAGCGCGTACGAATATGAGGGAAACTGGTCTCGCGAGCCCATTGGATGATTCAGGCCTCCAATCATAAAATCCCCCGATATGAGTCTCGCTATGATATGATATTATCATAACGCGGCCGGATTATTATTGGTCGAAGTCACCCTACTACCGTTTTCCTTGCTCCTTCCTTTCTTCCACCGTTCCAGCCACCCCCGACGCATACGTTTCTCGAGCGTCGAGGTGGGGCTCAGCCCCGCCAGGCGTCTCTCAACCCTCTTCAACCCTCCCTGCCGCCCGTTCCGCCGCTACACCCCCCCGCCCTCAACCCCCCGAATTATGAGGATCAATACACGAGGAAGCTTGCAAGGGCAGCGCCGACGCTACTCGCTTGTCGACCTCCTTCGAGCACGGACTCCCTCGAGAAGCCGGACCTAACACAGCCCGATGGCTGCTCGGCGACTCGCTCTCGTCTCGTGGCGATTTCGGAAAGGACCGTTGGAAAATAAGGAGGACGAGATTTTTTATTGCCATTGTAGAGGAAAGAACTGGATAATATGAGACTCGCGATGTATGTAGGCATTGTTCGTTGCGGTTCTTGGAATATTTGCTGTGGACGATGTTATTAATGTATAATTGTGTATAGAGCGGCACGAAACCTCGTACTCTTTTTGGAAATAAAATCTTCTAGTGTCTACTTTGAAGCAGTCAGTTTGCCAATATACAGAGTGGACCCTGTCGTTTTTATCGCACTGTTAGATTTACTTCATTTAATTTGCTTTCAACGGTTTGCGCAGGTGTTGCTATTCGCTCCTTTCAAACATGTACCTTCTGAATTCCATAAAAATCTCGCGACACTCAAGACAGGCGGTTCTCGACAATTTCTTTAACAAATATCGAATGCAGTTCTTCGAGCGGATACACGGATGATTAAATTCGTCATAATTGAACAGCCATAAATCGTAGGTCGTTGAATGCTTGAAGGTAATAAAGCATACCCACCACCCCCTGTACCCGAGCCAATCCATTAACCATTAATCCGCGATTTATTCAAAATGTACACGTGCCGAATTGCGGCAACAGAAGCTCCGCGTACCGCGATTTCCAAATCCCCGAAACAATCGTCCCCCGTCGAAATAATAAAATATCCAGAGTCTCGCGGCCAATTTGCCGTCCCCGAAGACAAAAGAATGGGAACATCGGTGGAAAGGCAAACGCGCAAACGAGCCTCCCTTTTCCATTCTATCCCTCCCTCCCCGTCCCTGTCGCTTTCACCCTCTCCGTGCGGGTAGACGGTCGAGCGCCAAGGGGTGAATGCAGACCGAAAAACTGGCGCCGACCGAACTTACCTACCCCTCGCCAGGTTGGGACGTATCAACTGGTGGGGGACAGGCTGAATAAAACACGCTGGAAAAGACGAGACACCGCCGCTGTTGGACACACGAATTCACCCCCGTGACGGGGGTTGCGCGGTCGCGGTCTCATATGTGCGTGGCTGGCATTATATCGCGGAACAATCGATACATGCCGTCAGCACCACCAGTTCCCTGTTCCGCGAACTAAGCCAACCAATCCTTTGCATCTTCGCGACAGCCGCAAACTATCTCGTCTTCGTTGCAGCGCCCGTTGCTCTCTGTCGCGTCGGATCTGCTCTGTCTGTCGGGGATGATTTTTGTGATAGCGACGGGACGCTCGGAGGGGAGATGTGTTGGGATACGGTGCAGGTTCTTTGGGAAAACTTTTCTTTATGGGGAGAACGGTTGGACAGGTTGGTTGTTATGTTGATGCTTGTTTGGGAAGGTGGAGGTATGCAGGTTCGTTTTCTGCGTTCGATGCGGAAAATGGAAGGAAAGCAAGAATTATTGAATAGTGAGGAAAAGTTTGGTGCCAAGAGGGATGGTTTCTTCTGGCGATTGGACTTAATTGTACCAATGCGTTTTACAATTATTTGACATTCCTCTTGTGGAATAATAAGATACGTTAAAAGTATCTGTTTATAAAGCATGCTTGAATTATTTCTGTTTGTAAGAATACTGAAAGCAGAAATGTCTCGCCACACAATTTATCACCACGGATTCAGCAATGTAATATCATTTAAAGTCGCACTTATCGTCGCACCTGTCCGTTCTTCGATGCATAAATAGCAACCATCGTAAAATTCGAATAAAAAAATTCCTACATCCCTCGGTATCTCAAACCGCCCCTCGAAACTCCCCAACCTCGAGCCTCCGAAACCCCCAATATTTTCAATACTTATCCCCCGCAAGCCTCGCATCTCCTCCATTCCCCATTGAAAATTTGCAGACACCTACGAACCCCTGTCCACAGTATCCCCCAAAGTCACGCGGCCTTTCGAAAACGAAGAAGAAAACCACCCTGCCACCCCGCCGCCCCACATTCGAACCGTTTCAACGGGCCATGCACACCGCCAGCGGGCCACTCTCGACGAGACATCGGAAAGGACCAAAGGTGTCGGCGTGTAAGTATCCCCTAGAAAACGGAGCGTCGCAGTCGTCGGAGGGGGATGGTTGCCGGGCTTTTGGAGGGAGGGAGGGTGGTCTGAGAGCCAGCCGGCCAGTGTCCAAGAGGAGGAAGCAGGGCGACCAGGTTCCCCGGGCAAAAGGAGGAAGCCGAGTGAATTTTTTATCGGTAAAAACTCCATTAGAGAGAGAGAAGTGCCGGTGTTTGTTATTGGTCATCCTCGGGAGGGAAGACGCCGCGCTGGAGGGGCTTGTCCGGCGCAGAGATATCCATTGATCCGGGGGATGGTAGATCGCGAACGGGCTTGCATCCCCTCCGCCCAGCAGCCGAAGCATCTACAATGTTCCTTTCGTGCGGCCGCTATCAAAGAAATCAATTACCCGGCAACACGCGCGAGTTCCAAGCCCCGCTTCCCTACGAGCTGCCCCCCTGGAGCGAGGCGGCAACGAGATGGTGGAAGAAGTGGCGAGAGGTGGCGGAGGAGGCGGAGGTAGGAGGAACACCGCTGGCCCGTCGCACATATTTATTTTATACTGGCCTCTCCTTGCGCCCCGGCACCGATGGAATCCTTTATCAAGTTGCGCCGAGCGCGCGGAGAACTCCGCCTTTTTCTTTCGCCGCGATCGATGGCGAGGCTACCGCGTCGATACTCGTCGCACCGTGGTAGATGAGAAGTCGTTTTGAGCCCGATTTCGCGGCGGAACTTTGTGCTTCGAACCGGCGGGGGCGGGGGGTGCAGCCGCCGAGCAGAGGGTGTGGATTATTTCGAGTTCTGGCAAAGTCCGGCGACGGATGAAAGGTATTGAAGTGTGTAAGGTCAATCGGTAATATAATTTCGGGATATCTTGTTTGAACGGTGAGTTTTTCTTCGGGAATTAGCTTTGGTCCGGCTTGAGGAATTTCTGGGGAGTTTTAGTTGAGATGGCAGTGTACCGCGGTTTCTGTTTTATTTATTTATTTATTATTATTTATTATTGTTGGTATACGGGTTTTAACCCTTTGGTAAACAAAAGTATATAAAAAAAGCAATAAACTACAACAGATAGATTATACAGAAAAGTCGTAAGAGGCCAGAAATCGCATAGTATTATTTCTAAAAGTAATAAGGGAGGGAGGAAAATTGAGAGAGCAGTAAAATCTATTGACATTAATAAAAATTCTATTTAGACAATTAAACTGGCCGTAAACCGTCCTATGAGCTTCAGTACGTAATATTAGATGGTGTCTCAGAGAGCTTTTCTTTTGCAGTTTAGTAGAAGTTCAACTCGTTTCATTAACGATTATGTTTAATAGTTCATTAATGTTTTGTTAATATTTTTCCATATAAGGAGTTTCCAGATTTCAATCTGCACTATTAATGATATTTATAATTCAACTCCGAGTCGACACGGAAGCTACGGGTGTATGAAACATGGGGACAGTTGGAAGCCAGTGCAAGGACTCCTGTTGCCTCGCCGCGATAAGTTCTTTCTAACTCGGTTCGTAGGGTTCAGCTAGCGACACCTGACTCTTTCCGGTCTTCTTCTTGACATTCTGTTCCATGGAATGATATCGTATAGGCCATTGTATTCCTCTCGGCACAGGCTACCATAATAGGAATAAAAAAATGCAGATTCTTATTTAAAACAATTACCATGATCCCGATATCTCTCCCACCGCGACACCTATAGAAAAGTCACACATGTCCCCTTCCCTACCAAACAACTATCGTGAGAACATTTTTTTAATATGTAATTGTAATCTCTCGTGAGTTATTCCACCGTTTCCAGTTAAGCGAGGCGTCCTAAATACGTGTACATACCCGCCCCAACTTAATATCTCGGGTACTTCGAAAATCCAACAGACGCGTCAGCTTGTGACACGGTGAATAGGTGGGGCTGGTCGGACAGGTGAACAAGCGAGGGTGGACCAGCACGATGAACGTCGGCCGGCTGCAGGAGGCCGATAGGATACGGCGGGGGTGGTGGTGTAGGATCTCTTGACGCGTGCATCGATGTCCACTGGCTCCCAAGGGAAATCCACTTCATGATGGGAATCCCATTATTTCCCGGGCGATATAAAAGTAGGTAGTCCACGTGCTGTCCAGTTCAGACCATTCTACCACCACCCCTCCTGACGCCGACATCTCCACCACTTTTCCTACCACCGCCGGAACCGGCCAGTTCTTTTTTCCCTCTCTGCAATTGTCCCTTCGATCCTTTCGCAATTCATTCTGGATTAGACACTGTCCATCGCGAAGGCGACACGACACCGTGAATGAAACGTCTTTACTTTGGATTAATATGTTCCGTTCGATCGGGGATGGAAGTACGTTCGTTTGTTTAATCGTTGGATAACGGTGTGCGCGACGGCAGGGCGGGAAGCGGTGCCGTGGTCACTCTGGACCCACGCCAGAATGATGATGGAAGTAAGACTGTTCGAGTATCAGCTTTATACTTGAGGGGCCAAACGCAGAGTTTTTTTGCGGCACGATCACAGAATGAGGACAGAGATAATTGAATTTTTTTAAGGGTGTTATAAGCAGAGGAAATTGTTCCTGTCTCCAGACGGGCTAGATCAATGATCGAGGGCATACATTAGTGATAGAAGACTAAGCTACGATCCCCAATAGATTATAACAATATTCCATGCGCAGTTGAATTATAATATAAATAATTAAACAATTGAAATAATAATTACGTAAAACTGGATAAAATTACAGCAATAGATAATGACAGGTGAGTAGCTCATTGTTTTCCCTGTCATTTGATACCTCCTGCATTAAAAGTTTAACTTTCTATAATCTGTCGATAACGTTGTCAGTGACATAGGAATGGTACTGTGTTTCTAGAACCGCAAAGCTACGTAAACGTGTACGTGGCGCCATCTCGCGTTGTCGGCCATTTTCGCAGTTTTCCGCACCGCCAAAACCGAATTCCTGGATTACATCGTTAATTTAAACAATTGCGTTTTTCTCGGCTTCTAGTGCTTATTTTTTAACCGGGCTTGTCTTAAATTAAAGCTACGAACCATAGCTACCACCTCTAACAGTTAAAACAATGTGACATTTGTGGTTTAAAAGTTATTAACAATTAAAGAATCGGCAAAAATGCACTCCGGGTCACTGCAATTATCTCGACTTCTGGAGGCGCTAGATTAATGATCGGGTGCTTAAAATGAAGGCAAAGGATGCCGCTACACGGCAATAAACGATTTGCAAATGACGCATTGCATGTTTATTTTTTATAAACAGTTTAACAATTCGTTTGATAATTACACCGAAGCTATACACGAAGGCCGTTCTAATTGTTCCTTGAACCAAGAGCTTCAATTTGAGAGGTCGTTGATCAAAATCGACCCAGCAGAAGACGAGATAATTGAATTTGTTTAAAGAAATTATAAAAAAATGCGATTACTGCCATTTCCTGCTGAGATACATCAATAACCAGAGGAAATAAATTAAAGCTAGACGTATAAGCTACCATATCCAATATTTGTTATAAACAATTAAACAATTGAAATTGTTATTACGGTCAACTGGATATACTTACAGCCACGGGGTATTTTTCATCGCGTAGCTTATTCGTTTGCCTTTCATTTGACATCCCATTTATTAAAAAACAATCACCAAGTACCGAGATAATTAAAACGACCCGGAGTGCGTTGTCGCCGATTCTTTAATTGTTTATAACATTTAAACCAGAAATGCCATTTTGTTCAAACTATTGGAGAAAAAATCTAAGATCCTCAGCTTTAATTTAAGACCAGCCCGGTTAAAAAATACGCCCTAGAAGCCGAGAAAAACGCAATTGTTTAAATTAACGACGTAATCCAAAAATTTGATTTTGAGGGCGCGGCAAACTGCAAAATAGGCCGACAACGCGAGATGGCGCCACATGTCCGATTATCGACTGTCTATAGGGCACTGGAGCCCCTATACCATTTCAATGTCACACACAATGTTACCGATAAAATGTTTAAAACCTTTTTATCTCGGTTCCGGGTGATTATTTTTTAGTCGGTGTCAATTGTACCGCGTGTAGAATACAATTATCTGTAAAGTTATGAAAATAATAAATTAAGTAACTATAATTCCATTTTCTTAAGCCGTGTGAAGAGCAATGAAAAGATTTTAATAAGTTACACGGGGACAGTGGTCTATTCCTTTAGTGTTTCTTTAAATCCTAACCCTTTTTAGGGTTATGTTAGCCGCAGATCTAACAATATTTCTTTCGTAAAAGACATCTAACACTCTACGAATATGACATCAATCCTAAAAACTTTCACAGGCTATCAGCTGTTCAGCAAATGTTTAAGGCAAAGGTATTAAATTGAAAATAATATGTAATTCAATAAACCTCTTAGACACTTGTAATACGAAAGAGAAATATTTAACGCGTTCGCAACGACGCTGAATACAATAACATACTTTCCCCTGGGACCGAACATTTTTCTTCTCCTACGATTTATCCCAGTAATTACACGCCTACTTCTAGTCGAATGCAAGACTAGCGTTACACACATCAACCCGTACCTACCCTACGCTTATATAACTGCACTCTAACAATATTAATGTTAATATTCAACAATCGAACATATTTAGTCTAGATATGATCGCAGTTCCTGCCCGTGGTAGGAGGCAGAATCCACCACCGAAAAAACGTCATCCTGAGTGGCTACCAAAACCACTACATGCAGTATGTATTTAAAAAGTAGATGTAGCACTTGCTTCCTAATTGAGCTATAAATACTTTAAATCTGTATAAATCTGTATTGCTCCTGTTAGCCTTACAATGAGGCGCTTACTCCGAGCAACAAAGATTTTTTATCAGAATATGCATCAGACACAAAAGGGCTACACCAGAATCATGAATCTCCACTGAACACGAATTTGGTTCATTCGGACCAACCGTGGGACAAATATTCTAAACGCGCTGGTCTAATCGGTAAAAAGATAGGGGTATATCCAATGTGGTTGAAAAATGGAAAGAAAGTGCAGACCACTCTGATACAGGTACTACAGAATACATTTTTATAGGGATGTATCTTAGTCTGATGTAAAATCATTGATTATTATTCAATAGATAATAGATAATGAAGTTGTAAAGTATGTGCCGCCAGGGGCATATAATCCGATTCAGCCAAGTAAATATAAGCATGTTAAAGTTAAGAACGGCTGTCTTGTGTTGGGAGCAGTTAACGTTGATCCACAAAAGGTAGTTTCATATAATTCACTTTCATTCATTAATGTCCATTCGCAGTGAATATAACGCTTGCAGACATTAATTTTCGCAGCTTACCAAGGAGTATTATGGTATATTTAAAGCAGCTGGCGTAACACCGAAGAGAACACTAATGAGATTTGTGGTTTCGCCAAACGGTGCTCTCCAACCTGGAACTCCTTTAAATGCAACACATTTCAAACCTGGCGAACATGTAGACATTCGAGGGAAAACGTAAATTTTACGCCAGTACTTTTAATTTTGTTCATTAACGCGTTGAGTGCCACGCCGGTTTTGCCTCGCTTTCCGTTTAGGCCACACGACGCGACATGCGCTGCCGCATAGCTTAACACTGTGAAACAGCGACGCCTGAACGAAAAGTTGAATGTCAGTCACCGATTACTGACGCGGCCTGAACGGAAAGTTTAGTGTCAGTCACCGATGCCTGACGTGGCACTCAACGTGTTAAATATCTAATAACTAATTCTAATGTCTCTTGTTACATGTAGGATAGACCGTGGATTTCAGGGTGTTATGAAAAGATGGGGATTCAAAGGAATGCCTGCGTCTCACGGTGTAACTAAAACACATAGAAGACCGGGTAATATCGGTTCAGGAGGTGGACTGGCCCGTGTAAAGTTAGGTACAAAAATGCCTGGACACATGGGAAATCGTTGGCGTATTCTCAGAGGTGTAAAGGTAATTCATAATTACTTAATTTCAATAGCTTCAGCCCAATCAGGAAAAAATTGTAATATAGCAGTTTTCTTTGGCTGGTATTTATTACCTACATATGTATGCTTGTTGCATATTTAAAAAAAATATAGTCCCTGTATTAAACTTTAATCAAATTTTAATACTAGTCAGGGTGAATCTACAGGGTTAATATAACAGGGCATTGCTAGTTATCACCAACGTTATGTTATATTTTTCGTCTAAACATCGATTTCATATATAGTTTCTTTGGAGCTATGAAAACTAAGTTGCACAGCCGTTGTTAGATAAGGTCAAGAGAAGAGCATTTTTAGCTTTAATCAGAGCATAATCTGTAATTAATTTCATTTAAAGGAGTAACAATATTAATAAACAAATTACAAGAATATCATTCCTTCAGATATTTTCATGAAAAAGAAATTTTGTTTGATGGTTTTATAAACACTTATCGTATGTATTCTATTTTGGCTATAAGAATGTTGATTTCGTTCTTATTATTTTAGTATAATAATGTGTACAATGTGTACAATTATTAAGGGTACAATGGTTTCAAACAATAGATGATTGCACAAATGAACAGTTAGATATGAACGCTATTTTCTATAAATTCTATATCAATGTAGCTTTATATTTTACTTAAGAGCTTTATGAAAACGTATTCGAAGAATTTATTTTCTATACGCAGTTAAGGACAAAATTATATGGTCAAACGACGAAAATAATTATTATTCAAGTTCGATAAGAATAATATTAACGTTTGCTTTAATTTTATTTACTATATACTCTAATTCTGCACAAATTATTTATATGCAAGCCTTGGAGAAATGTTTCAGATCGTTTCAATGAGTAAAACTTGAATAATATACAGTTTCATCATCTCCTTGCCTTGCGATAAAAAAAATATCTATTGGTCGAAAGTGTCTCATTTTTTGAATAAATATACTATACAATGTGTAGTGGCATTGTGAGATAATTTTACAGCAACCAGCAAGAAAGTGTATCCCAATTTTTATTTTACTAAATTGTCAATACAACGATAGATAATTCTCGGAACTTATACATAACTCATTATTTACTTTAAAATTATGGACTGTGCTGAAAGTTGGCACAAAGGCTGTTATTGTTTGAATATTAAGATACATGTAATATTAAGTGTATACCAAGAAATTTTGCCAGCGAGAGATCGTTTAAAGATTGTTTTTTATACTCTTCAAGCATTATTATATTCAGAATTGGTTAAAAACTGATTTATTTTAGATGTAAAATTACAATGTCTGTATACAAAATTATTTAAAATGTTTAAATTAAATACAAAAAAGAAATTAATTTGTAACTTTGAAGTAAAACAGAAAACATCAAAATTAAAAAAAAAGATATTAATGTTAATTCCTCTTAACTAGGGCCGCAGTTTATGCTAAACAAATTTATATAAAGATTAATTTGTTTCAGATAAAACTAGGCATATATAGGTCAATAAATAGTTTTGCGATAGCGTAAATATATTGAATGATCAGTAAATCAATAATAAATTTTTATATATGTTGTAGATACTACGAATAAACACTAAGTATAATGTGATTTGGGTATTAGCTCAAAATATACCAGGAGAGACAAATACCATGTGCTACTTGTACGATACGATTCTTCCGCTTAGGAAAAATACTTCTCCAAATTTCCCTACATACTTCCCAGATGAAGAGGCAAATACACTACCGGAGGATCTTTATGCGGACGATGTCCACCCATTTACCGATCCTAATATCGAATACCAAGCAGAATCATAATTGTAACAGTGTAGTAAATAAAACAAATACTTTTGAGTAAGAACATGCTTCATGAGAATTATTCGAAAAAAATCACTTCCCATTATTAAACACCACCTCCGTCCTCGCGAACCAAAATCTAGGCAAAAATCGGCAGTTAACGTTAACCGTTGTTTACGTAGCAGTTTTATTAACCATTCATTAATCCCTTACAGAAATAATTCATAGTCGTGAATTAAGCTAATAAAGAGTAGTCAATTGATTTATTTATTTAGTAATCAATATTGTTATAAATTTAACATGCCTAAAATATACACGAATTGTTTTATAAATGTAACATCGCTAACCAAGACTCTGCTCAAGTTAGAGTGGAGTGCAGCGTAATCAAACAATTAAAAGGGATTGTTTTTTTTTTCTTTCTTCTGTATTGCTCTTCAATTTAGAGAGCAAAGTTAATTAATTTACTAGAATAATTTAGTCTGCACGATGTAGCTGCCAGCATGCAATTCGTATAAGTTTTATCGCTCCGCCAATGATTTTAGTATGTGCAATCGGAGAAGTATAGGTAACATACACAATCGTTAATAGAATTAGAAAGAAAAGAATAGAAGAACGTCAGATTCTTATTTCAATAAGAAACTCTTGAGCCCCGTAACTTATGCCCTCGTTCTGTTCCGATTACCCCCTTTTTCCTTCGGGGGGGAAAAAAAGAAAAACACCGATCAGTTACAGTTACGCTTTTGGATTAACAAAAACATTTACATTAAAAAAAATCATGATTCTTGGTTCAGCTGTGGCGTATCGAAATTACCACGTGTCGTTGGAGCAGGATTCAGACAGAATAGAAAAGGATAAGCAAGATGGCTCCGTAACGGAGTTTGTCGGGGGACGGCACGATCGGATAAGAAAAAATGGAGGCCCTCTCAGAATTTAAAACCCTCGCTCGGAATGCTCGTCGTCTGATCAAACTCAAATGTTGACTCCAAACCCTGTGGCTCCACATTCACATCGTTTGTCTGGAATCATTATAAATTACATCTTACATTAGGACAATGAAGCATTAAATAATTATTACAAGAATGAAATGAATACATACATCGTCCGAGAAGTATTGCTCGATTATTTCAAACGCTAGTTTATAAATTTCTAGATTCTTGTGATTCTGCAATGCTTCAATTTTATCCAAACCTATGTAGAACATACAGATATGAGAATATGAATTTGCCAGTTCTTTTTAAAATTAAGTTTATGCATAAACAACTAAAAGGGGTACCTGAACATTCTTCGATCATATTGGCCAAATGTTCAACTTGTGGACCAGCAACTTTGAGTATGTTATGTATACCGTCTAAAACAACCTGTACAACTTGATTATCTTTACAGGAAAGGAGGTCGCAGAAAGGTGGAATGACACCTTCTTGTATCATTCGCATAATTTGCTTCTCGTTGCCACTTATCGTTAAATTGCTAATTGCCCATGCTGCTTCTTTTTGTGTTTGGAATTCTCCCTATTGAAAACAAAAATCAATGATCTCAACAATTTCTAAATCATCGGGATGTTAAAATTTCCAACGTTATAACCGTTAATATATCCTTACATTCGCTAAATTACGAATAATAAGCGGCAACAGTCCAGCATCGATAACTGCTTGCACTTGCGATTGATTACCAGCGGTTACATTCGAAAGGAACCAGACTGCTTCTTTACAAATTTTCTCCCTCGCATGTGTCAGCAGATTGGGGAAGTACGAGAGTGCGTCGCAATTTAATACAGTTTGCGTTTGTTCGTCTGTACCCGTTACTATGTTGCCCACTGCCCTTAGCGCGGCCGTTTGCACCTTAACTTCTTTGTGCGAGAGAAGTGGTATGAGACGGGGTACTACGCCACTGTCTATAACCATTTGAATTTGTTCGTTTCCACCATCAGTCAAGTAACTGAGTGCCCAAACTGTGTCGACAAGAATCTGTAATACATATCGAGTGTAAATGAAATTCTGTCTAAATGATTACTTATTCGTTGTACTGTACTGTATGTATTTTTATCACGTACGTTAATATCTGTGTGATGGATGAGTACATTAAGTGCAGGCAAAATTTCTTTGATAGTTTGAGCAGGCGGTGGTGGATCTTTGTTCCTACATAAATTTACGATTACCCATGTTACATTACGTAAAAAACTAATTGGTATATCCGGCTTAATAAACGTTATCAATGGCGGTACCACACCAAGCTTGATAACATAATCCCTAGAGGTTGGACCATCTCCGATAATATTTCCTGCGTGAATACATATTATAATTTAAATGACACATTTTCAAACCAGATATCGCGAAAAGGATTATTGTATTTAATATTCAGAAGAACAAAAAGAATTTCTTCTCTTAAGCGCACTGCAATTGAAGTTCTCCGTTATTATTGCAATAAGTAATGTACCTAAAGCCCATACAGCTTGTTCGCAGACATTCTGTTGACTTGAAAGTAATAAATGCAGGAAATGTGGAACCGCCCCTGCTTCCACAACTGCCTGAGTCTGTGGTGATGTACCGCTAGCAATATTTGTTATAGCCCATGCTGCTTCAAATTGCAGAGATGGACTGTAAGAGGTAAATTCTATTATAATTGCAATAACATTCGGTCGAAATAATTCAGCGTACGGTTACAAATAGACTGCGCATAATGGTATTCTTAATTAACATTATATATATCAAGGAAATCATTATACCGTACCTATTGTGCTGTTCAAGACAGCTAACTAAAATTGGTAACATGCCACTATGAATTAATTGGTCAATTGGTGGATTACGATCAGAAGACAGTAACCTTCTTGCCGATTGAACTGCTTGTAATTGAACAGCTGGATCGGAACTAGCAGCATTCATTACTAGTTCCTTTAATTTGATTTTTGACAAATTCTTGTCAAGTTCTTCTTCGTCTGGAAAGGAAGTATTATTATTAATGAATAATTGTATTTTGTGTTACCATTGTTAGAAAATTTACCTGTGAAGTCTGCAGGCACATTCCTTCTTTTTTGCAAAGTCTCGTCGCGTTTATTTTTGCGTAACTCCACTGTCACTTCATTTCTTCTTCTTCTCATTTCCTGAAACATATCGCGCGTTAATTGCACAAACGTTTCTCAGTAAATTGTAGTATCGCGCAATAGAAAAAATTATTGCCAATTTGCTATTATGAATAAAGACTTTTAATAGGAGAAATAAATAATATATTGTAAAATGGCATCACTATTAATAGTCTTAATAATCTTTTTTAAGAGAAGTCGAAATATCGAAAGTGTATTATATCTAACTTTATATTTATGTTGCATACATATGTATACGTATTATGTATTTTACATAGCCAATTAGTCACCTCCCGAAATAAATTGTATTACAAAAAATTCAATGGCAAAGATTAAATTAATTGTGCAAAAAGATACATAATATATATTTTAGATCCTATTGGTCCTAAACATAACGATAAGATTGAAATGACATGGTTGTAAGATTTATACATATTGCGAAATCGAACAAAACAGAGGTAAAAATTAGCTTTCAATTATATTTTGAAACGCAACGTAGCATAAGGTCCGAATTAAATTTTCATTTAGAAACCAATATTCCGACAATATTATTTTCTTTGTTCTCAGGGAAATCCTAATATATTTGAATATACATACTCATAAAACGATGTACGATTGCTTTTCGTGAGAAATTTTAGTTACGGTATGAAGATACGAGAAAAAAAAAACTAAACGAACGAAAAATTCGTACTATTTATATCAACCAAAATATAACGATACAGCAAAGGTGTGAATTACGAAATTTGCACAAGTATTTCAAATAAAGCCAGTTCGCTGCATTATTTGCAAGAATTTGTTTAGCGGTATCTTTATTGGCGATACAGTTGACATTATTCTTAAAGACTGTCCACTTGTTTGGTAGTGTAAAGTGGATTCCATTCGAAATATAATTTCGACTTAATCGACGGGAGTTTGGTAGTGAGAATTGTTGCGAACTCCGTGACAAACTTATCTTGCCCGGGAGTATGGGAGAAAATGAAAGGGGGACAACAAAGTGTGCACAAATTCCACAAAGGAGTGAAATGCGGTCCGTATTAATCTGGCGTTTGTACAGTCGGAACGACGGCCAAAGCTTCCAGACGCACAACGTAACTGCGCACAACGCGATCACACACCGGATACTCACATCTTGATCTTTGCCTTTGTTCTTAAATACCATCATTCGATTCTTGCTTAGCATTTCCGCCGCCATTTTTTCAATAACCAAATCCTTCGTATTCGCGTATATTGATATGTGCCGGCACCCGGATACCGTGTTACTCCGTAAAATTCCGTATCCGTGTTACTGCGGTCGATTTACTTCGACAACTGCATGCCGTTGCGCGACAGCCTTAATGTACGTCAATATGCAATACAATATCATGTATAACACTCGTTCCCCTTGATCACGATCACCACACGATGTTCCTTGTAGTCACGTTTTCTCAGCACAAACGCAACGTTTCGACTATTCCGAAAAGAACATCGGAAATGAGCAAGGTGGCGCTTCAGAGGACGCGTATTTTCACTATGCTCATCCTCGCAGTCAGTAAAAATATATACTGGTAAATAAGAAAACAGCGCCACGGTTTAATGGAAATTCTGGTTATTGGGAAAACTTATTCGTATCACGTTTTTCCAATGTTTCATGTTTCTAGAATTGGAAGTAAAATTTTCTAATTACTTCTTCTTTTTTTTTGGTAGTTTTCGACGTAATTTATTCGAGATCCAGAACATTTTTAACGCTATATAATTCGGCTGTAACAATAAAAAGACAGAAATCGGTAGAAAATAATGGAACATTTATTGGAAAGTGTCCTTCGTGACAGTTGGTATACACGATTGAGTTCACTATATGAGTAGCGCGTATGTTGGTACGCATTGGTGAAAATGGGTGAGTCATCTACATTAGAAATTTGATTGGGGAATATTTTCCTTCTACGCGCAAAAATATAACTAGGTGAAAAGGCAGTTTTGTATTATAGAATGGGCCAATTGGAATTAGTGATGGGCACCATCGACTAATTTAAACTATCGACTAATTACTAATTAGTAACGATATACTATCGAATAATTAGTCGATAGTTTTTAGTCGATAGTTTTTCGCTTATTGGTTATGTCTGGAGTCTGAACTATGTCATGAAATATTGGTGTATTTACTTTTCGTAAATTTATTACAGTTCATAATTAGAATTTCAGAAATATAAAAGGTCAACAAGTTTCTTTTTTAACCAATTGATAATATTTCAATTTGTCATAAACTATTTTATTTCGGCACTTAAAAATTAACAGTTCTAAATATTTTGTGAGAATCAATTAGGTTATATGTAAGGTTTTACTCAGTTCTTGAAATTTAAAATCAGATAGACAGTTATTTAACATGACGGCATTAATTAATGTTTTTACATCAAAATTTACTAAACCATCCCTTGTTCCCGTACTCATTCGATTTTTCGATGTTACATTTTCAAGTGACCGAGCCGAATTCTGAAATTGTATAGTATATACCATATACGTTATAAGTTATAATCGACTCATCTTCTTTCTTATTGATACTTAAAACTTCTTATTTCTTATTAATGTAAAAGCGAGGATGAAAGTATTCGTGCACTGTAAATAACTATATGCCTTTTTTAAAATTAAACGGAAGGATTTGCTTTATTCTGAAAAGTTTAAAGGATTAGTTTACAAGATATTTGGGAAAATTACATAATATCTTTAATAAAAATTAGAGTACTGCATTTTATAAATATCAGTAAATAGTATACATGTTGAAAATGTTACTAAAATCGGTTAATATTGCTCTGAGTTTCAAATGATTAAAAGGTTTGCATTAGTTTGCGTTATGCATAATTGAATTTACACATGCTTAATGAATTAATTATTCAATACCGCTATCGAAGGCACATATTTGATACTGAATCTTCAACCTCATGATAAAATCTATTCAAAACTCCCGCAACTTAAATTCTGTTTATCGGCAGATTCTCCAATGTCATGCATATACCGTGTATACATATACACAATTCAGTAAATGTATCGATGGTCCAAAGTCCAGGCAGGTTTTACACGATTTGATATTATTAGACTTTTAATTAGGCAGGGTTAATGAAACCAAAAATTGTTGCCAGTTGTCTGTTCTAGGAAGGCGTGGCCCACGAAATTAATATGGACTAATTGAAGAGGAATTAAGTATATGCATACTTATACCTACGCGAATATGATAAAGTATCTATTACATTCCTATGTGGGTAGGATATTATTGATATTGTTCTTTTAATTGAACTGTTAGATGTTATATTAGGTAGGGTGATTCTAGTTTTAAGTTGGATCTTTAGTCAGGCAGGGCGCATTTGAATTTAATGTAGTATTTAAGAAAGGAGGATTCATTTTTAAACTGTGTCTTAGTTTTTAAGACAGCAGTGTACACTGCTACGATAATATTTCGTTGTCTAGTTTCTAAGATCATAGGATATATTATTAAGAAAGTTTTATTTCTGGAAATTGGACTCTCTTCTTGATTTTCTTTCAGGTTTCGTTCTGATATTCCATTTAGCTTTCGGTCGTGAAAGTTTAGTGTCAGTCACCGATGCCTGACGTGGCACTCAACGTGTTAAATATATCTCAAGCTGGTTCTCAGTACGTCTCAATCCACTCCCAACACAGCCTAAGCCGAGCGTTGCGAAAAGTGATAAGCATGAACAATTCATTATAAATTACATTTCTGGATAGTGTTTGCTATGCAGCCTCGAAGCAGCGAACATTAAGTGGGCATTACTGTCCACTGTAGTTATTTGAGCGGAGAGAATCTTAAGTTCTTATTGCAATTACTTTTGAGTTCTCGTTTCTATCGTTGTATCTATCTGCAGCTGTAAATATTGTGTATTGCCCTGCTTCTTATGTAGACTCTTCTGTTTTCTGACGCTTTCGAGATAATTCATTAGTAACATAAATCATATATGTTTCGCATATTTGTTATCATATTCTTATTTCTCAAGAAGCCATCTTTTTTATAATTGAAATACCCGTGTATATATCATTTAATTCATAAATTAATTAATATCTGCAAAGATATACTTGAATCTACGCGGGTCTCTGCCATATCTACAGTGCCTGCTATGGTTTCGCCATCTATACAGAACTCCTTGAAACCACTCGTGCTTGCTATGGTAGTTCCATCTATACAGATCGCATTGGAACTACTCACACCCCTCACTTACCATAAGTGTAGATATGGCAGAGGCCCGAGTAGTTTGAGTCGCGTCTGTATAGATGGCGAATAGATAAAGCAGACATATATACAGTTTCGAGCAGTTCTGTATAGATGGCGAAATTAAAGCCCACTTTGAGTGTAGGTAAGACAAGGATGCGAGTGGTACGTAAATTCAAGCACCTGTTTATAAGTAGCGGTGCGATAATGTTCATAAAATTTGGTTATTTATGTCTTCATTCATCCAATTAAGTTAATAATCCTCGAAAACCGTTTCGTACACTCTTTTACATATCAATAAAGTGTCAGCAAAGTGTTTCAATGTACATAAAAATTAATATGTACGGTAACATTGCAAGTTCCATTGTTCATTATATTCTACAACAATCAAGCACTCTTTAGCGCGGGTAAATGTATTTGTGAATATTTTTTCCTTTAAATAAATTTTCCAGGACTTAATAAATACATACTAATAGTGGTATTATTCTTTATTTCGGTCTCACAGGAATGAAAGTTTGGTTAGTGTACATATAACCTATCTTTACAATACTATCTTAACTCTTGCACTCTCATCTTCCGTTCCGCTCTTCCTTTTCATACCTTCTCTGCCTTACGTATTACATTACTTCTTACCTCTTAATCGCTTATCTATTATAAATCTTTTCCATTCCTTCCTGTTTAATTACAAAATCCTATGTCATGTTTATACACCATTGTATCTTTTTCCATACATTCTGTTAACCCTTTGACTGCGGCGCGATCTCGGAGTGGTCCATCAATACGGACGGCGCGTTATTCGCATGTCAGTCGCTACGACTGGTTCTCCACTGACAAGTGACCAAAACAGTACCCGGAGGTTAAAATAAATAATTAATCACAAAATTAAATAAATAAACACTTACATATGCAGTAAAGAAGCAGGTTTGCACGAATCAATGCACGATGCGATTATACGAGACCGTGCGTACGAGAGCAATAGAATTGAACTTAACAATATGACAACAATTGACTGAACGATACTGAAACAATTCCCGATTGTTTAGTTGCTATGTTACAGAGGACGATAAATTACATGTTGAATCAATCGATGAAACAGTAAAGGTGTTATAGTACAAAAATGCGGAGGGCGTATATTTACGCCTTTCGTATATATTGATGGATTTGTGAGGGCGTATATATACGCCTTTCGTAAATATTGATAGACTTGTGAGGGCGTATATATACGCCTTTCGCAGTCAAAGGGTTAAGAAGTGTTCTAACGTTCCAAATTTTTGTGTGCACAGGTCAGATCCTTTTTTCTTCTTCTCCTCCTAATATTTATTTAATCCTTTAATGCTTTTGCATCTTACCTGTGCTATTAACTGATGATTATGGCCTATTCCATTCTTGCTTTGGTATTCTATTAGCGTTGCTGTTCCAATATATTTACACCATCCATTATATCTCGCTTATTTTATTTTTATGTTTCGTTCCTGATGTTGTATTTCATAGTCTATTCTTTTAAGGGTCTGCGACAATTCCTTTACTTCCGATCTAATTAAATTCTCTCTTAAGAGACCGATTCTCAAATAACCCTCTCCTTCTTTAATGCTTCTGGTTTGGCCCTCCTTTCTTTCTTCGGTCTCCTTTTACATACTTACTAATATATGTTTTGTGTGTGCAGGTTGTGGAGGCAAAGAGTAGCGAGCATTGACTGACACATCCCATCATGCATAGGAGCAAGAAAGAAAATAGAAGAACTTTTGCCACATACTTTACTTATCCATTAATTATAGTAAATTGATTTATAAAAATAGTTTGCAACTGTTAGCGCATAAGCTTAATTTAGAACAATTGTGTAGTTAACTGTTCTGTATAATATCTATTATATACTTTATTTTATATTCAGATCATTCGGTAGATCTTATATAAACTTTGATATTACTTATATGTATATTACTAAAACAAGTTCTACTGAATGTGCTATATGTAAAATAAAAGATATAATACATAATGTATGTATGCTCAAGTTTACACAAATGCTGTAATTTAAATTTTATAAGCTTCTGCATATGAAGTACATCATTTTTAGTATAAGCTTTATCTGTAAGCTATATATTGTAAATTGACTTTAAAGAATAGTTTATAACTATTGGATTATTTAAGTTTAATGTATTTTTCATATTACATAAATGTTAGTTTAGAATTAATACATGCTTTAGTTGTACGATGTATTGTAAATAGATATAAAAGAGTAGTCCATAAGTATTAGCTTGTAATTTGAACCTTTTTGTGACTTGTATCTTCATTCATTAGTTTAAATAAATGTTAAATTAAAAGAATTCCATTCTTCTTTTTATTTTCACACCTTAACAATCCTTGAAAGAACCTAGTTCCAATTCCTTACACAAGAAGTACCGTAGACGAACTTTAAATGCAAAGTCCTGAAGCGAGAAACTTGTAAAAATGGCCCTATACATTATTAAATATAAAAGAAGGAAATTGTGGAAACGACATCATTTTCGGTCTTCATTTCTTGCAACATTTGATGGCAGAAGTCTAGAAAATTAAGTGCTCGGAAATTCTTGGAATATGACGTCATTTCCAAGAACTGCTGATGTCGGATACCTCCTCGCATATCATATTCTCCTGATACAAATCCACGATTTTCAGCGAGTTATTTTTGCCAGAATCTCAGAAATTTTGAGCTCGGAAATTCCTGGAATGTGACGTCATTTCCAAGAATTGCTGCGATGAAAGACCTCCTCGCATATCATATTCTCCTGATACAAATCCACGATTTTCAGCGAAATATTTTTACCAAAAACCCAGAAATTTCAGCGCTCGGAAATTCCTGGAACGTGACGTCATTTCTAAGAACTGCCTGGGTCGGATACCTCCTTGCACATCATATTCTCCTGATACAAACCCTCGATTTTCAGCACTTAAATTTCTTCTGAAAATCGTGGATTTGTATTAGGAGAATATGATGTGCAAGGAGGTCTTTCATCGAAGCAATTCTTGGAAATGACGTCACGTTCCAGGAATTTCCGAATGTCAAATTTCTGGGTTTTTGGTAAAAATATTTCGCTGAAAATCGTGGATTTGTATCAGGAGAATATGATATGCGAGGAGGTCTTTCATAGCATCAGTTCTTGGAAATGACGTCACGTTCCAGGAATTTCTCAGCGCTTATTTTAATAACGTATAGGGCCGTTTTGACAAGTTTCTCGCTTTAGGACTCTGCATTTAAAGTTCGTCCACGGTACTTCTTGTATAAGGAATCGGAATTAGGTTCTTTCAAGGATTGGTAAGGTATGAAAGTAAAAAGAGCACTGGAATTCTTTTCATTGCAAATTTATTTAAATTAATCAATGAATATAAAAGTTACAAAAATGTTGTAATTAAATTTACAAACAGATACTTATTAACTATTCTTTTATATCTATTTACATTACATCGTATAACTAAATCTTGTATCAATTCTAAACCAACATTTATGTAATATAACTAACACTATAAACATAAATAATCTAATACTTATAAACTATTCTTTGAAGTTAATTTACAATATATCTTACAGATAAATCATACACTAAAATTTACGTACTTCATATGTAGAAGCATATAAAATTTAAATTACAGCAATTGTGTAACTTGTGAATATGTCAATTATTTATTATATCTTTCATTTTACATTTAGCACATTCAGTAGAACTTGTAATAGTTATATAAGTAATATTAAAGTTCATATAAGATCTACCGAATAAACTGAATATAAAATAAAGCATATAATAGATAACATAACAGTTAATTACACAATTGTCCTAAAATAAACTTACGGGCTAATAGATACAAACTATTTTTATAAACCAATTTACTATACTTAAAGGATAACTAAAGTATGTTGCACAAGTTCTTCTACCTTCTTTCTTGCATTTATGCACGATGAGAAATGCCAGGCAATGTTCCTTACTCTTTGCCTGTGAAACCTGCACACAGAAAAAATACATTAATAAGTATGTAACAGGAGAAAGATTATTAAGAGATATTTAGAGGAAGAAGAAAGAAAGGAGGGGCAAGCCAGAAGCATAAAGAGGAGAGGATTATTTGAAAAGGAATGGAATGCGTCAAGTATGAGTGACTTTGACAAAAGCGGAAGTAAAGGAATTGACGGAGATCCTCAAAAGTACAGTCAATCAAATGCAACAGCAGGAACAAGGCAGAAAAATAGGGAAAGCAAGATACAATGATACGTTTAAAAGATGTGACCTGTGCATACAAACATTTGGAACGTAAGAGCACCTGCTAACAAAATGTACGGAAAAAGATACAATAAGACATAAAAATAACTTACGAATTTGTAATTAAACAGGAAGGAACGGAAAAGATTTATAATAGATGTGCGATAAAGAGATAAGAAATAGTGTAATACGTAAGGCAGAGAAGGTATGAAAAGGAAGAGCGGAACGGAAGATGAGAGTGCAAGAGTTAAGATAGTATTGTAAAGATAGGTTATATGTACACTAACCAAACTTTCATTCCTGTGAGACCGAAATAAAGAATAATACCACTATTAGTATGTATTTATTAAGTCCTGGAAAATTTATTTAAAGGAAGAAATATTCACAAATAGATTTACCCGTGCTAAAGAGTGCTTGATTGTTGTAGAATATAATGAACAATGGAACTTGCAATGTTACCGTACATATTTATTTTTATGTAGATTGAAACACTTTGCTGACACTTTATTGATATGTAAAAGAGTGTACGAAACGGTTTTCGAGGATTATTAACTTAATTGGATGAATGAAGACATAAATAACCAAATTTTATGAACATTATCGCACCGCTACTTATAAACAGGTGCTTGAATTTACGTACCACTCGCATCCCTGTCTTACCTACACTCAAAGTGGGCTTTAATTTCGCCATCTATACAGAACTGCTCGAAACTGTATATATGTCTGCTTTATCTATTCGCCATCTATACAGACGCGACTCAAACTACTCGGGCCTCTGCCATATCTACACTTATGGTAAGTGAGGGGTGTGAGTAGTTCCAATGCGATCTGTATAGATGGAACTACCATAGCAAGCACGAGTGGTTTCAAGGAGTTCTGTATAGATGGCGAAACCATAGCAGGCACTGTAGATATGGCAGAGACCCGCGTAGATTCAAGTATATCTTTGCAGATATTAATTAATTTATGAATTAAATGATATATACACGGGTATTTCAATTATAAAAAAGAAGGCTTCTTGAGAAATAAGAATATGATAACAAATATGCGAAACATATATGATTTATGTTACTAATGAATTATCTCGAAAACGTCAGAAAACAGAAGAGTCTACATAAGAAGCAGGGCAATACACAATATTTACAGCTGCAGATAGATACAACGATAGAAACGAGAACTCAAAAGTAATTGCAATAAGAACTTAAGATTCTCTCCGCTCAAATAACTACAGTGGACAGTAATGCCCACTTAATGTTCGCTGCTTCGAAGCTGCCTAGCGAACACTATCCAGGGATGTGATTTATAAGGAATTGTTCATGCTTATCACTTTTCGGCACTCTCGGTTTAGGCTGTGTTGGGAGTTGATTGAGATGTACTGAGAACCAGCGTGCGATATATTTAACACGTTGAGTGCCACGTCAGGCATCGGTGTCTGACACTAAACTTTCCGTTCAGGCCGCGTCAGTCATAGGTGACTGACAATCAACTTTCCGTTCAGTGACTGACACTCAACTTTCCGTTCAGGCCGCGTCAGTCTTCGGTGACTGACAATCAACTTTCCGTTCAGTGACTGACACTAAACTTTCCGTTCAGGCCGCGTCAGTCATCGGTGACTGACACTAAACTTTTCGTTCAGGCGTCAGGGTATCACAGTGTTAAGCTACGCCGCGGCGCGCCGTAATATGAAAAATACATTAAACTTAAATAATCCAATAGTTATAAACTATTCTTTAAAGTCAATTTACAATATATAGCTTACAGATAAAGCTTATACTAAAAATGATGTACTTCATATGCAGAAGCTTATAAAATTTAAATTACAGCATTTGTGTAAACTTGAGCATACATACATTATGTATTATATCTTTTATTTTACATATAGCACATTCAGTAGAACTTGTTTTAGTAATATACATATAAGTAATATCAAAGTTTATATAAGATCTACCGAATGATCTGAATATAAAATAAAGTATATAATAGATATTATACAGAACAGTTAACTACACAATTGTTCTAAATTAAGCTTATGCGCTAACAGTTGCAAACTATTTTTATAAATCAATTTACTATAATTAATGGATAAGTAAAGTATGTGGCAAAAGTTCTTCTATTTTCTTTCTTGCTCCTATGCATGATGGGATGTGTCAGTCAATGCTCGCTACTCTTTGCCTCCACAACCTGCACACACAAAACATATATTAGTAAGTATGTAAAAGGAGACCGAAGAAAGAAAGGAGGGCCAAACCAGAAGCATTAAAGAAGGAGAGGGTTATTTGAGAATCGGTCTCTTAAGAGAGAATTTAATTAGATCGGAAGTAAAGGAATTGTCGCAGACCCTTAAAAGAATAGACTATGAAATACAACATCAGGAACGAAACATAAAAATAAAATAAGCGAGATATAATGGACGGTGTAAATATATTGGAACAGCAACGCTAATAGAATACCAAAGCAAGAATGGAATAGGCCATAATCATCAGTTAATAGCACAGGTAAGATGCAAAAGCATTAAAGGATTAAATAAATATTAGGAGGAGAAGAAGAAAAAAGGATCTGACCTGTGCACACAAAAATTTGGAACGTTAGAACACTTCTTAACAGAATGTATGGAAAAAGATACAATGGTGCATAAACATGACATAGGATTTTGTAATTAAACAGGAAGGAATGGAAAAGATTTATAATAGATAAGCGATTAAGAGGTAAGAAGTAATGTAATACGTAAGGCAGAGAAGGTATGAAAAGGAAGAGCGGAACGGAAGATGAGAGTGCAAGAGTTAAGATAGTATTGTAAAGATAGGTTATATGTACACTAACCAAACTTTCATTCCTGTGAGACCGAAATAAAGAATAATACCACTATTAGTATGTATTTATTAAGTCCTGGAAAATTTATTTAAAGGAAAAAATACGTGACTCAAACTACTCGGGCCTCTGCCATATCTACACTTATGGTAAGTGAGGGGTGTGAGTAGTTCCAATGCGATCTGCATAGATGGAACTACCATAGCAAGCACGAGTGGTTTCAAGGAGTTCTGTATAGATGGCGAAACCATAGAAGGCACTGTAGATATGGCAGAGACCCGCGTAGATTCAAGTATATCTTTGCAGATATTAATTAATTTATGAATTAAAAGATATATACACGGGTATTTCAATTATAAAAAAGAAGGCTTCTTGAGAAATAAGAGGTGAAACATGTATGATTTATGTTACTAATGAATTATCTCGAAAGGGTCAGAAAACAGAAGGGTCTACATAAGAAGCATGGCAATAAATAATACACAATATTTACAGCTGCAGATAGAGACAAAGATAGAAACGAGAACTCAAAAGTAATTGCAATAAGAACTTAAGAATCTCTACGCTCAAATAAATACAGTGGACAGTAATGCCCACTTAATGTTCGCTGCTTCGAGGCTGCATAGCAAACACTATCCAGAAATGTAATTTATAATGAATTGTTCATGCTTATCACTTTTCGGCACGCTCGGCTTAGGCTGTGTTGGGAGTGGATTGAGATGCACTGAGAACCAGCGTGCGATATATTTAACACGTTGAGTGCCACGTCAGGCATCGGTGTCTGACACTAAACTTTCCGTTCAGGCAGCGTCAGTCATAGGTGACTGACAATCAACTTTCCGTTCAGTGACTGACACTAAACTTTCCGTTCAGGTAGCGTCAGTCATCGGTGACTGACAGTCAACTTTCCGTTACACTTTGATCACTCATATTATTAGATATCAACCCAATTTCGTTGAAACTCCTCTGCCGCGCGCCGCGTTTAACCATCCTCTTTCGAATGAGCCCTCACCCAGCTCAAAATATTCTCATATAAGGAAATTAAGCGAAGCCTTTGACACCCATGTTTTGGCCCATATTATGTCGATATACAGCTCGCTGCATTATCCGTGTATGGTTTTAACGACTGAATTCGTCGATAGTTTTTAGTAACTACATTCAGTCGATGGTCCAAAGTCCAAACGACTAAATCATTCGATGGTTTTAACGACTGAATTTTGTCGATAGTTTTAAGTAACTACATTCAGTCGACTAAATTAGTCGTTAGCCGATACTATCGATAGTCTTAAAAATCATTCGAATGAAAGTAGTAGTTGGGTACTATCGAATAATCGATAGTTTTTAGTCGATGGTGCCCATCACTAATTGGAATTATTATTCGCGTGCGAATCTAAAGCATTTAAGTTTTATTTTCTTTTTCGCGCATTGTGTAATGATAAAATAAAAATATTAAATCATAATTAACCATTTCTGGTAAAACAAGAAGACATTTAGTTGATTGTAATTAATATAAATTTTAAATCTCATATTTATTGCATTAAAATTTCAAATAAATAATGTTATGAATCCATAATATGTTATTTTGTATTGTAAATGATTGAAATTATGGTATTCGATGAAACGTTTCTGAAAAATTCGCCAAAATGATCAATCAACGTATTGATAATACGTTGGGTTGATGTCTAGCTTCGGCAGAGGTTTTTCTACCACAGAAACAGTCATAATATTATATTGTTTTCGAGACGATTGTACCACAGCGCCACAATAAGTTCTAAGACTAAAATAATATCCAAGTTCCACGGATGTCAATAAAGAATATCCTAAAAAAAGACTTGCAATGCCACCAAATGATACGAGCAAGTCGAAATAACCAAATCTCATTTCTCTCTTGTAAAGAGCTGTTGGCCATGTTCTCAACATAATTCGATTTACATCTTTAGACGACTTTCTAATTCTTTTCACAGTATACGATGTATGATCACAAGGGAGCCAACAATTGCATTGGATCGCATCTATAGCAACTTCATTCAAGCAAGAGTACTTTGCGGGTGGACATTCTGTTTTACCGGTAGACGATAACAACCATGGCAGACAATTGCAGCGTTCAAACATCTTATTTGCGGCGCAACTAATTTCACAATCATTAAAATTAATTGCCTCCTGTTCATAATAGCATTTTCGTTGTCGAAGAAGTAAATAACGAATGTCCGGTGTAGTATACGTTATATCAGCAACGAATTCAATATCGACAGGAAAATAAGCTGTTGTCACCGATCTTTCACCTGGTTTTGGACCTGAATCACTTTGTTGTCCAAAGTAAAATCTGCAATTTTTAATATCTTTATTTTACAAATTTCTTCACAAATGTATATTGATTAAAATTCTTTAGTAACTGCTTACAAATAATAATATTACGACGGTTGCAATTTATGATTTAGCAAAGTGCAAAATATAGAACAAGTATAATAATCTTACGCGTATATTACTATTACCTTAAAGGGAAACTTGAACTTGATATTTTAAATTCAAGATTCCATGAAACATCGATCATGTTAAGCGGTTCCAAATTTGTTGACTTGCAGCATGCGCCCACAGAAACCAGCACTTTTATGAACACTTTACTACACGATATATTTATGCCCCTAAATAAATCATGACTACAATTTACAATATTTAAAAATGATACTTCCTAAAATTCTATAGAATCGCAAACTAAACGCTAATTTTATTTACGTAAACGTCAAAGTGTATTTACCTGTACGCACACTCGGTAATTATGTAATCACATTCAGGTCCCATCATTTGAAAAATAGCACGAGTATGATTTTTACCGTAGGAAATAGGAATAAATGATGTTAAATCAATGTCTTTTCCCCAAGTCCAATTGTACAAGTGCGTGTATAAGTACACTTCATTCTGCGCACAGTATACAAATTATGTGCAAGCTTATAAAAATATCTGAATACTGGATGATATAAAAATAAATGAATCTACCGATTAGAGTGTGTATTATAGGTACATGTTATTGAAAAATAGAATAGAAGAATAGTAGACACGAAATTTATAATAATTTACATGAACAATGCATAAAGTGTAGGCAAACAATAAATGTACAGCAATGATGTACACAGTAAAGTAGAAGAAAATTAATTAATTAACTAGGCACGTACCTGTCGTATGTATGAATGATTTAACGCAGCCCAATCGAAGCAAATAAAGGCTTGAGGAAATTCAATATTGATATGCTCTGTCATTATATCCAATCCAGTTATGGTTGGATCTGTTTCAAATTTGTTCAAAACAATCACGATTATAGTAACAATTGCAAGCATCGAGGCCAGCGTTAAAAGCAACCACATTAATCTGTGAACAAGTTTATGAAGAATTAAATAAAAATGTCCTACTTCAGACGTGATAAATTATGGAATGCTTATTTACAATTATAAAAATTTGCAATGCATTTCGAAGATAATTTGTACGTTTCCCTGGTAAGTATATGTATACTAGTCTGAATGATATTATACATTTACCTTTCCCATTTCGGCCGTGTTTGGTCCACGAAATATGGAACACCATGTAGAGTATTTTGTAACAAATATTCTCTCGATCGATGGTTCAAACTGGAACGCAACTCTTTAAGGGATATTTTGTACTTGTACTTCATCCTTGGAGCACAACTTTGGCAGTACATACACACGTTTAAAGTACTACTTTTGCTAACTGGGCTAAGTGGGGAAATTAAGTCGATCGCTTTTTCTAGTTGCATGTCGAGTTTAGACATGTATTATGCATATTATACGCATAACACAGCTAATTTATCACTTTCATCAACGACCTAGGAAAGATTAGATTTTCGATTGGCATGTTACAAAACAAAGTATCAGTTTTGTTCAAACATTCACTTATATCCCATTATTTTTTAAAAACGCTTTCGTTGATAGAATCATTCTACCCCGTAGCCAACAATAGCACCATGAGCTATCAGTTTAACGAGTGATTTCTTTTTACATCTTTTAATAATAATAATAATAATAGCGTTCGTAACACTTCCAATAATTCTCTCTCGCATTTTAATGAATAACTGATGAATTGAGAGAAATATCAGCGATTTTAAGCTCCACGGAAATAAATGGATTAATGACATGATTAATGGAATTAAAAGAAGAACGAAATTTGTTGTACTTTCTTTCAGAAATAAAAACGTATGCCCACAGGAAACTATCGATAACTATGAGTTTGTTCAAAGTATTGTCTTTCGAATATACGTTTTTCCAGTTGCAACTCGTCATTTAAGAATCGGACATCGTGTGTAGAAACACAAACACTCTTCATCTTCGTGCCAGCTTCTTTATTATTTTAGGCCACCCTCTCTTACGACCACCATCTGCATGCATACCGGCGTTGTTCCGGTCTTTGCGGTACCCAAGAAATTCGACGATCAAGCTAAGTCGGTCTAAACCACCCTTTTGACGTCTCCTTTGAACCTGATTTCGTTCAAATGGTTCTCTTTCAACACTCAATGCGATATACCATCATTAGAAACAGCTCGCACAAATAATTAACAGGATTCAGATTCGAACGAGACAAAACAAGTGTGCAACACATGTTCGCGTCAATTGTTAGATCAATGGTATAAACAGGTGAAAGGTAAAAATGGTATCAAAATTAAAATACCATACATACACGTACCAAAATTACCAAAATTACGAGCACTTTATTCGATTAATCATCCTGAACCTAGAGTCTCTAAAATAACACCGCGTCAACAAGGGCCAACAAGAACGTTTGTCTTCCCCCTTGAAAGTCCACAATGTACAACAATTTAAATTGTCGCGAGCCGCTGCAATAACAAGGCTAGTCTGAATCAAACGAATGAAAAAAAGAAGAAAAAAAATGGATGTTCCCCTTTGTTAAGGCCCGTTTGACGTACGGGCGAGAAAATACTTCGGAGAAAAAGAGGCGGCGCTATTCTTGCGTCCAGGTGTGAGCCTGTAACGCCAATGTAAATATACAACACTTACGCCATTCCGACGGAGCCTCTTCGAAAACTATTAACGTATCCCCCTGTTGCGGCCTCGCCGACGATTTTTCCATCCCGACCCATTTCTCTTTCCACTGGAGCGTGTTTTGGTCCTTCAGGAGCATTAAGTGGCCCCCGTGTTAAAGAGCTTAATCAGGTAGCTGCGGTTGTCAAACAGCCACTGACGTGATCGTCATCCTCTTATACTAATAATCGTCGGAAAATTGCTGCCGTTCGACGGTGACACTTTGCTCCGGCATCTTGCATACTTGTCAAAGATAATACATAACGTGCTACCACGTAAAATTCTGTTAATGTTTTTAAATGTTTCAGATACTCTAATCTAGAATACGAGAAAAAATATGCATTCCCTATACGAATACATCATAGTTATTCTCAATACAAGTATGAATACACAGTGAACGCATTAAATTAAAATTCCACCCCTTCGAGTAGGCCAGTGAGTAACAGTACGATAGTTGAAAATTATAGAACAGGTTTTATATTCAATGATATCACGTGTAATGCAGCATATAGTTTTAGTGTACATTCATGCTGTCGATGAACTTTTCCTAAGTGGTAACTACATTTCCCTAATTGAACATTGTTCCTTCGTATACGAAATTGATTAGATTCCAATGCCTGTCGAGCAACCGACAGTCAACGTTGCTGGAAGAGAAAGAGAATGAGATTAATATTTATGGCGCGTCAATAATGATAGCAATAACTGGATGATTAAACGACTTTCTGAAACAATGGAATATGAAGTTTACTTTTAGAAAGTTTCATTCTTTCCAGTGATACTTCTGTTTTGCGTCTGATCGTGGGGGCAAAATGGCGAAAGGGTGCCGCGCTTATTAAAAGCAGGTAACACTAGTATGCAACTATTGGTTAGACACATTATCCATTAATATTGTCGAATAAATTAATCGTAATACCGTAATTTACAGTAGGATATATAAAAATAACGAAAACAATGTGAACATGTTAACACTAGAACTACCAAAGGGGTCAAAATAACTTGTCTCAGATTTCCTGCTTTAGAATTATTAATATATAGGTATCGTTGTAGCAATTTATGATGAGTTTTAATAAAACAGAATGACCATTATATATCTCTATTTAATGTCCATTTAACGACTTTCGTGTTCGTAATCTGTCTAAGGTATGTTACCTGAATAATACCAAAATGTATCGGCAGTTCTAGTGTTAACACAAAAAGGGAAAACAGTATAACGATAATTCGAAACAAAAATGAAAGAACCAAAGTGAAAAAAGAATAAAATAAAAGTACGAGTGAAATTAGTTGAGCCATGAAATTTTCTAAACATCAACTGACGATATTATCTTCAAATCCATTAAACATTTCAACAATTATTAAATTTCTTTTATTAACTCGTTTCCAACATCAATGTAAGTATGCATTATTCTCGAATTCCGCAGTGAAAATGTCGCACTTCGATCCCCCTAATTCCCGCGACGTTTTCTTCCCCGATTTACGTAACATTTTAAAAGATAAGCAGCACGAAACGGAACGAGAAGCTAATTTTTCTACATATCCGATTAATCGAGATTACACGAACGCGAGCGTCCATGCAAGAGTTTGTGTGGTCGTGACTCGGATTGACTTGTTTATCGCGATCAGAAGCTGAAAAGTCAAGTTATTCACGAACAGCAAAGCTGAGTGGGGAAAGTGGCGCCCAGTTGGACACCAGCGTATCAAACTGATCGCGATATACATACATACGCTGGTTAATTATTAGTGGCGTAACATGCAAGCATGCCTGCTCGAGTAACTTTTTACTTCGGCCGATGTCTCCATTACTTTCTTCTCTTTAATTTCATTTCAAAGTATCGCGCTTCATGCGACAGGCGAGTAATGCGTACATTTAAATACAAAATGTCCGATCCTCAGAACGTATCGCGAAGTCAATCGAAATCATTTCAATTTGATGGCTAACGATACTTATTTTTTTAATATAAAAACTTAATTTTGTTCACTCTGGTGATAATTCATTAATTGCTTGATCGATTTATTTAAAGAGATCGGGGGTAATGCAGAGTATTACATTTCCGAATTCAATTTACTTCCGAAAGGATATTGTTAGAACGAATAAATGTCCTAATAAATTTTAGAGATTCGGTAGCCGGTTAATGGCAATTAAATTTAACGTATGACAATTGAAATGACGTTTATCATATTGCATAATTTACACGTAAATAACCGGGGGGAGGGTATTGCTTGCGATAGATAAGTAGATAAGCTTCTTCATTTTACAACCTCGACCTTCGTTCAGACTGCACGTCACTGAAATTCCTGAATGAGCCGCGAGAAAGCGCCCTGAAAATTTTCCAGCGTTCACATTCAACATGCAAAATACGTTAAAACTTGTTCAGAAGTATTACAATTCTTATCGTCCCCCATTTCTCATTATTCCCTGCCGCTCAACAAATTTATATCCTTCTCATTTACTACAAAAACTCAACGTCTTTTCAAAACACCGACCACATACTCGAATTTCTCGGTTCCCGTGAAACAACAACCCTTAACAAAAATTCAAAGCCACCGAAATAATTTCACGAGCCCACCCGGCTATGCTTCCACAAATATATCCTCCCCTATTATTAAAACAGGTGATACAACGTCAATGCACAACGCCTCCAACGTTTCTATATACGCCTATCTTCGTTCCATCGGAACCCTCCCTCCGCCTCGTCCGCTAGTTCCGGCGAAAATTCAAATCAGTATCCCCGACGCGAGCGGAGGCTGCGACGGCATCGAAAATCATATTCAAACGAAACGAAGGTGGAGTCATAAGTTGGCACGTGTCGGAGATTAAAGCTGAACAAGAGGCTCTACCCTTAAGTCGGTTGAAAAAGCGACGAGATTACGGGGAATGCGTCGCGTCGCTTCGCTTCTGCCTCTCCGATAGCGTAGGCCGAGTCTCGTCGATGATGAACCACGCTCGTCCCTCGCGTAAATCCTTGGTCGCTATTCGAATGTGCGTGTGCGTGACACAGACACGATCGGTCATGTGCGTGCGACCACGTTTCCCTGTGTACGTCAACGCGAGGGAGTTCTCGAAGGCGGTCTTTAGTCGGCCTTTAGTTTCGAGTAAGCATCCGTCGACGATAGAGGACCATTCTTGATTTGTTCTAGCCAGTTTCCTCTTCCGGCTTGAATTGTTCGCCCCTCGGTGCCCCCCTTTTGGATGCCCTTGGACCATCGTTCACGTTTACCATTTCGCACTCTTGTGGACCGACGTTCGCCAATGGTCTCGCGATGAAGATACTATCGCCGATCGATTGGACCTCAATCGGTTTCCTTCTTCGGGACTCCGGAGTTGAATTGAAATCTTGCGCCCAAACGACTTGGCGGCCAACGGGACAATTTTAGAAGCACTTTGAGAAGCAAATACTGTGGAAAATTGGAAACGACACGCCGTCTAATTAGTGCGACGTGCGTACAAAGGAGCCGATTGTTTGTGCACCGATTTGATCGACAGTTTTGAAAGAACTCGTGAGAATCTTGGATCGTGTGTGGTCTGAACAGTGTGATGTACAGTTGAAATCTAGAATTACTTTGCGTGCTGATTTTCGATCGTTTCTTACAATGTGAACCAGTTCGTCGTCGCAATGCAGCTTTCTTGATTAATTTTCCATTGGAGCTTTAAGGGTTGTGTTAATTTTTAAGGACGCCAAGTTCGACGATGGATGGTGGGAAAACGCGAACGTTAGTGTTTGATTAATGAAACAGTGAGAGTTGAGTCGGTGCGAAACGGTTGTTTTCGGAGGGCAGAGGCGGTTTTCATCCATTTTGGTTCACGGACCCGCAATGGAGCGGCGAAGAATACCAAGAAGGAGAGGCCTTTCCTCTGCAGAAACACGAACGGGTAAGTTTAATCGTCATTTATGCCTGATTCCCCTAAAACAAATTAAGTGAAATTAATTTTCCCTTTCTGAACACTAGGTCAGTAAATAATGTTCCACGTTTGCTGCGTATTTCCTTTAATGCGCGGCTTGTACCGCGTGGAACGATAGAAATATTGTAAGAATAATTACAGTGACTCGGTTACTGAAGAAATCATTCTAACGAAGACGTAAATAAGTTTGAAAAATGATCTCTTTGTACAATTTTTAATTCACTGCGCGAATAATTACGCGCAATTTATGGCACATTCAAATCTACTATTTTTCAAAAAGAATACGTACCGACTAATTAATCGTTGCACGTATAAAACAAAATTGATCTCGTGGAATTACCATAAATAACTGCTCGATATAATCGTGCATGTTTACTTGATTAATTGGTCAACGAAGCTGGAAGAAAAACGGACGGATTCTGACGGACCTTTTACATTGCGTAAGAAAGATAATTTCTTATATTACAACGATAATTGAGATATCACTAAAAACAGAAATTACTCCTTTCCGTTGTGTACCAAAGAAAAAAGATTGGACCATTACGATTCAGGCTTAAATTTTCCTAAAGTCTATCGAAACGCTGCGATTAATGAAAAAAGTTGCACATCCAACGAACAGTTATAAATTGTTCGCGGAGCGCAAACTTTGCGGATCTTAATTTGTTAATTGAATAACATTAATGTTATGCCGTGCCATTGCAAGAATCGAAGTGATTTATCTGATGGGCCGAGAAACAGGCTCGCGTTGTGCGGTGTTTTATTAAAAAGATCACGAAAAGTAAAACGGGCGAAGATGAAACACATATTCATTCAATATGAAAATACGTATAACGTTCGGATAATTGTTACAAACACGATAGACAAGTCGGTCTAATAAGTCGGTCTAAATGAAAAATACCATAGATTTCTCGTGTGATTCATCGTTGATGGGTATTTGCTGCAAACATTTGGTCACAACAGGAAAACTAAAAAGTCGAATGGCTTTCTAAACAAATGACGAGATTCAGCAATTCTGTAATCTCCCTTATTTCGAATTATCTGTTTCGTAATTTACTATCTGACCGTATAATCACTCTTTCGTGTTTGCCTTAGAATTTCCGTGACTGAAGGAAAGATGTATATTTCGATCCCTTGCTATTCATTGCTCATCGTTTACCCTGGGCTAAATGTTAGAAGGCTTTTAGATGAACCTTAGGCAAACAAAATGTTAACAGAAATATGAAATATATGAAAATATATTTAATGCCTTCAGCAGTTTAGTCGCGAGAAATATTTAATAACAACTCGGGGTAATTTAACGTTATACTTCATAAACTATTATTAAACGTATATGTAACTGTATAAGTAACTGTTGATAAAACATAAAAATGTGGAAAGTATTTTCTAGGATAATATTAATATTTACGATCGATATATTTTTTACAATTATTTATAACGAAAATATTTAAGCAATATGTAAAATGTGGTAACACAAAAGCAATATGCCCGTTCGTCTCAAAGATAAACTGAAGTACCATAGTTAGTCATGCGAAGGCATCCATTTGAATACCGTAGATAATTATTACCCAGAGGTGAGACAATTGAAATTAGTTTGCGCAAGTTCATTTAACTCGCAGCCTTGGACCAAGTCAGTTCTTGGTAAAAAATGTGCAATTGCATTTAACTAACTTCTCAATTTGTAATCTAGCATTTGTAATGATGTTATTCGAAAATTGCTGCGCTTGCTCGTACATTTTTTGTAGCTTTAAAGTTAATTCTATAAATATAGTAGTTATAAATACCAGTCGATATGTCGAAAAGATAAAGTTCGTTTTATTCGTATCTGAATTGGAACAAATATCTACAGCTTCCAAAAGACGAGACAAAACGGGTATAAAAAAGTAACCCCATTTTGCTGGCACCAACTTATCTTTAATATCGACATGTTCGACCTTCCGATAACGCTAACTCGAGATGATAACCACGTGTACAGCATCCAAATCTTGGAGTAGGAATAAAGGAGTCGCCTTAGTGAATATACGTAACTATCAAATAAACTTTTAATAGAAATAATTAATGTAGAATATTAATAAAACTCGTCTCAATGAGATCATTGAAATGCTAAATGGTTTAAGCAATAGCAAACAATGGAATGCTTAAAACATTAGGAACTATCAAATATAAATCTGTAAAAAGGGGGGTATGTTTGTAAATGTTTACAAGGAATTAAAAGTTAATGATTTGTACTTTTATCTTGAAGATTTAGATATTGAATAACAATTTTTTTAATTATATCTACATATAAAAAGACTACTGGAAAACATTCTTTCGCGTCAATTTTTCTTGATATTGAAATCCATTATTTCCACCGTACCGCATAAAGGACTGCACAAAAAAGATATATTTAGCAGAATGCTGCGCAACATTTCACACTAAAAGCTATAGTGGTCAACTTTCCGAGGGTATCAGATACAGCGAAACACGAAACGATGTCTCCTGTAGATAATACAAATTTGGACGAAAGAAAACAGCGTCGATTCAGTGGCAGTCCCATTGTTTGTTTGGTATTATATTTCGAACAGGTAATACTGATGATACATCGACAATGGAAAAGAAAGCTGCTTGCTCATCATGCTAATCCTCTGGATGTCGTAATTCGTCCCATCATATTTTTAGAATTTCAAATGGGCATAGCTGATCCGAAATGACATTTAAATTCAATAGAAATAAATTACATATTTCGAATCGAATATATGCAGAGTTAAAGCAGAACTGTAAAAGTCATAACAATTGCACGTGTGTAACGAGAAAATGTGCAATCGTGAATTTTTGTTATATTTTATATTGTTATACATTGTCAAAAGTTTGTGACTATGTATTACAGTTCAATTTCATTATATTGTTTAACACAATCGCGCGTTTTTTTTCGTTCAATAGTTCAGAATAGATTTGTATTAAAAAACAAATGTATTTATTATACCAAATTGCGTGAACTGAGCCGCTGTTATCAGTCCTCTGGACGTATCGTAGACAATCGCGTTTCATGACTGACGATTCAGTTACGAATCGTTCGTTTCGGAGGATGAACCACCCGCCCACATAATGCCTTTATTGTAGTCTCTGGTCTAAAACTCAGATTTGCAAATGAAAGGGGCTGGACATGTAAGTCCTTGCTGTAATGCCCTTCAATTTCCAAAAGAGTTGAAACTGCAGCGAAAATCTTAATGACATTCCTATTGAACGTGTTACAATAATTGTAATATTGCGTATAGATTAATTATTAATATACACTATCTTTTATCACATTTGTTTACTAAAGTTTCGACCAGCTATACTGCCACTGCGGCAATTAATTTCAATTGGTCTTGATACCACAACATTGAGAAAACAACGATAAAAAAGTCAACCCTTTTCGTTGCAACCGCAAAACACATGCAGCTCTTTGAAAAATAAGAGGATAAGCATCTAATTGAATAAAACCTCGG
Source organism: Nomada ferruginata (assembly GCA_963583965.1). NCBI lineage: Eukaryota > Metazoa > Arthropoda > Insecta > Hymenoptera > Apidae > Nomada > Nomada ferruginata. Next base: position 8,386,738 of record OY757218.1, read on the forward strand.
CGCGTGAGGCGCGAAAGCAAAACAAGTTGGAAGTATTCTTCGACTCATAGAATTATTATTAATTACTTGACGCAGTCGAACGTAAACCTGATAACAAAAAAGAAACACACGGCAAGGGTAATTCACCACAACTTTGCGTCATAGCGCACATGATATCGTGGGGGTCATTCGTTCACCCATCGACAGCTCGCACGTACCATGAATAACGACAAAGTGCAGGGGTCATCAATGATGTAGGTAACATGGTCGGGGAGCCAACTAATGCTTCGCAATCGTTGAAATAAAAGATCTCGTTGTAATGGGAATTATTTCGAACTTGGAAACGCTGGATCAACGATCAATATAAATACTTCCGCGTGTCTGTTTGATAAAGAGCCCCCCCATTCGTGGAATTGCAGCTTTCTGGGACACTCATTGTCGGTTGCATTAATTTTAATGCATACACGTTACCCGCAGATGCCTTCTCTTACTAATAATATGTTAATTACAATTTTTCTAAATAAATCGCATTCTGCAGACTGTATAATAGCATATATGTACACTGCACAGTAATTGCAATTCCCTAAATTCAACACCCTCGATCTGAAACATCGTATTATTACCAGAATATCACTTCAAAGAAGACAAGATCAATCATTCAAAGAATACATACATGTAAATAACTGTTCTATCAGCAAAGTACGTGCAATCAAAGTGTGACCAAGAACGAGCGACTGAAACGCAAACCACACCTAACGTATTTACACGCAGCTCAATAGACAGCTACCGATTAACTGTGCTGTACCGGGACGATTCGACGCGCAGCTTCTCGGATCCACTTTATCTCGGCTTCACGAGTGGCCGGTTGTTTTTCAGAAAAGCCGAAATGTAGGAAGATTTTGTAGAAATCGAGCGATCTCGTGAATACGGCAATCCTCGTGAAGATGCATAGGAAGGGAGGGGAATAAGGGGCGATAATAGGTACGCATAGCGAGACTCGTTGTCGGGGAGCGCTGACCGCAGAGATAACGCTTTGACCCGTTACAAGCTTCAAGCACGAAATGAATGCCTTCACTGTCTCATCCAAGACGGGCCCAATCCAAATATGTAGCCCTTTTTCTTGCCGGCCCGGCCCTTTATTAACCGCCACCACCGTGCTCCTGTAAATTCGACCGCTTTACCTTAAGTCGCCGTTCCGTTTCGCCGCTTCTCAAACGAGCCGAGTTTATGAACTCCACTTGGCCTCCTTCGTCTCCTTTCTTTGGTGGCTCCCTTGCAACTGTTCTAGAACGAGACCGATATTAGATTGCCCACGAAACATTTGCACCTAGCGCTGTTAAGAAAGGGAAGCTTCGCCGGTCTCAGTTCGCGAGGGGCAATCGAGGTTTCAATGTAGAAGTAACGAAAAGGCGATGTATAGTGAGAGGGCTGAGCGACAATAAGTTATACAGCAGCTTGTTCGTATTTCAACTGATCTCCTTGGTTAGAGTAGTGATAGCCCCGGTTGTCAGGAGTAAAGTTATAACGTAACAATTGTTATTCTTGACTGAGATTTTCGATTCGTTCGTAACGAGTTCGAGTGTCTAAAATGCAAGTGAGCCACTCGAGCATTCAAACACGCAGTTTGAATCGTTCAAACCTATTTGTCTTCTTCTAGCTCGCCCGAATGGTTCAGCTGTACGAAGTGATTCGAGCCCGTTGGAAACTGTTACTTAGTTTTGTTACTCGAATATTTCAAGCAGGCGGGCTTTACACGATCTACGGACAACAATGTTAATAATCGAGGGTGAAATTCTCGTTGCACAATTGCGTCTCCCTTTTCTTTAAACCGGTCGAGCGAGCGTTCTCCAATTTTCCGCGATATCTATTTATCCTGATAGGTTTCCAGCGAGATGAAGCCGATTTTTATTCGCCAGCAAACTCGACGGATAGAGCCGCTGTAAACTGACACAGTTGCGATAACACGTAAATATTATTCCAGAATTATCGACGAGCTCGTCCACCCAACAATCGGAAGTAATAGTGAGGCTGCTGCCTATCAACGGGGACTCGGAGATCACAGGATGCAAAGATCGGCCTCACATTTGTGGAAAAGAAGCGGCCTGTCGAAGCTTCGCCGACAGCACGTCCAAATGCGTTTGCCCGCACGATTTGTCCCCACCGACAAACGATTTGAAATGCCCAAATCGATTAATAGGTTGGAGTCAAATATTCTCTCAACGTTATCCTTTAACCCTTTTGCTTAAAAGTTTCGTTTGTTAAGGGCATCGTAATGGTAGACTAGTACAAGTGTCCAAAAATGAATTATATGGGGAGGACCTACTTTAGTATAGCGCGCTTCGTTATTATATTTCTGCGTCTGTATGTTAATACTTGTTGATCATTTTAGAAGTGATACTTCTATTTAGTTTTTGAAGTATTACGCTTTGGGATCTGAATGAACGTAGCGAAATACATTTATCAATTAGAGCTTTATGTAAAGTGACCCCGATTCACTAATTGTTAAGTCACTTTATTGGTTTATTTATGAGCAACATTCTGCTGTCTATCTGTGGGGATATTGGCCAATTAAATGAATTAATTAACTTTGGACTCTGTACCAGATTCGTATGGACGACTTCCGTTCTTACGTGGAAAGAATTACGAAAAATTATAAGTCGTAGAATCTCGGGCCTGAATACAAGTATACGCTCTTCTCTTAATAAAGCACATCCCAGTTACGTAGCGATACCATGATATTATGTTATGTTTACGATAAATGTATTTCACTTGTTGTAAAACATTTTTAAGAGGATATCATCTTCAAAGTCGTCAATATTTCAATACTTTTTTTGTAAAGTACTGGTTTTAATATTGGTTTAAAGGGTAGATCTTTTTATTATATGATCATATATGTAATGTACTTTCAAAAGACATGTTTATATCTTTAGTAAATAAAATCCAGCGACTCCTAAATTCATGTTCTTTTAGCGAAAGGGTTAAAAAGGATTACTTCGAATTCACGTAAACAACAGGATCTAATCTAGAGTAAACACTTTGTTTTTAACACGATTTCAATTACTTTTGTAGTTCCCCTAACACCTCGACCTATACCTAATATAATACCCCCCAATGGCAACTCTACGAATAGTACGGCCGCTGTTCCAGAAACTGGACAGGTAATTATTTCACTCAGCAGCTTCGGATATTACTTATCGATTTACAAATGTATATGCAACCTTCTGCAAGCATGGTTTGTAATATTTTCCATACTGTTCTACAGGTGGAACGGGCGAGACAAAGAGTACCTGAAATAATAGGAATCGCCGTGGCTTTCATCGCGGTATTAGCAATATTATTGAGTATAGTGTATTGCGTGAAGAAACGGAGTTACAACGTCAAGTCACAGCGGAATTCCCTGGATGTACGTCAGTCAAATAATATTGCAGTGCCTCTTTAAACCTAACATAATACTGAAACTGTTATTTACAAGATGATTAAGAAAGAACTGAAACAAGAATAGAATAATCTCAACGAGTTAAAAAAAAATTTTCACGATTAATGTAATATTACACCTTTGTGTACAATAAATACAATGATATTGAGTGCAATAACATTTTTTACTGCATTAATATATTTCCTGGATAGTCGTATGATAGCTTCATATTTTTTATGGTAATCGAACTGTAAAGGAAATATAAAGTAATGGGAGAATTTTTTTTTTAATTTTTGTAAAAGGACATCCTATAAGAGGAAACACGGTGCAGTGTGCGTCATTATTCCTTTGACTATAATATTGTTTATACTTACACTAGCACTACTATTTATTTCACCTTTCAGTAAATTTAACGAACCGAACGATAATAGTACATCGTGCTCTTGATAATCTTAAGTAATTATTTAAATTCATTTTATTAATCGAAATTTTGTAACGCCACATAAATAATTATACTACTAAAACTCGTGCTATAGTAGTAAAAGGAGAGATCACGATATTATTTTCTGAGTAACATCTTCTTCCGATTATTTCCTTGAAACGTCGGTATAATTGTATTTATTGTGAATGAAAATGTAACACAAGTAGCGGTCATACTCTGTGGAAGTAATCTAACAGCTTAAAGTAGTTTGAACTTCAATTTGACTTGGCTATTATAGTCTACAATAATGGACAGCAATGATGGCACTACTTTCTTTTCTACAAAATTGATCAAGCGCTATAATAGTGTACATATGTTCTCTTCAGGGAACACCGATGAATCTGAAAAAGGGACTGCTGCTAGCGAATAAGTACACACCTAATCCACAGTATTTCAGTTGCGCCTCGCCGGAAGTGCCAATTTTGCAGCGCGAAAACCTTGCATTCCTGCAAGACATCGGCGAAGGATGTTTTGGAAAAGTATATAAAGGTACGAGACAAACTGGCGATCGGGCTATTTTACACATCAATAGTTTTCATTTTACACGAAGGAAATATAGCAGGAAAATAATATCACGCGTCTAGCAAACAATAAGTTATTCAGTAACAATCGACGACGATCTGTTCTTCATTTCATTTTATTCAGTTGAAATTAATTACTTGTCACAGAATTATTTCATTATATAATTTCCTAGGAGCAATATATTTTCGTTCTCGGTGAAGCAACATGTAAAACACAGAAGACGTACATGTGACTCGAACGTATGTAGGTGTCAGCAGGAATAACTAACAAATCTTTGTTTCTACAGGAGAATTATGCGGTGGGGACTCAAAGGAGATAGTTGCGATAAAAGTCCTGAAGGACTCTGCCTCGCGTGAGACCGAGGAAGACTTTATGCGAGAAGTCGACATTATGTCCACGTTTGGGCACAGAAATATTTTGTCGCTAAAAGGCGTGGTACTTCGGGAAGGTAATAACAGTCCATGGATGGTTTTCGAGTATATGCCCTACGGGGACCTGGCTGAAGTCTTGAGATCGAATTCTCGACAGCTGAGATCGGCGAAGCCTGGCCTGCAACCTTTAACGCCGGTAAATTATCACACTTTTCCCTTTATTTTTACCGATCGTTTTACTTACAGTACTTTCACTGCGTGCAATCAATTATCCGACAGAATCCAGCAGATACTTTTCAATCGAGTTAAACAATTAATTGTTACAATTCTGCGCGTTCCAGGAATCATTGCATTGGATAACGATACAGATTGCGGCTGGAATGACATATCTGTCGGGTCAAAGATTCGTTCATCGGGATCTGGCTTGCAGAAATTGCCTGGTTGGCTCGGATCTCATAGTTAAAATAGCAGACTTCGGAATGTCGCGGGATGTGTACACCTGCGATTATTACAAGGTAAACAGCGAGCAATTTGTTTCCCGTAATTTATATTTAGACGCGTGCAAGACAGACGTTGAAGAGAATTCTTCTGTTTATTTCAGATCGGAGGTTCTCGCCTTTTACCTATTCGATGGATGTCGCCGGAAAGCGTGATGTACGGACGTTTCACGCTGGAAAGTGACGTCTGGAGTTTCGGGGTTGTTTTATGGGAAGTATACTCGTTTGGCAAGCAGCCATACTACGGGCACAATAACGAAGAGGTAAGCGAAGACGCGCAAATTTGCTCAATTTATGAATTGCGAGGCAAAAATAAAGTTCCGCCGGAAATTTCGGTTCCCAGTTAAATCTGAAATCAGCGGTCGAATTTCTATTCGTTTATTGGAGAACAAGCTGCGTATTCATAGACGTCATCGTACGCCTGTCGGGTTTTTCACTTTCCTTCTCATCTGTGCCAAGGAACATTAAACAGTTAATCGTTCGGATACGTTCGAATTTATATAACTTTTACGGCGAGGCGGTTAACAAAGCTACTGTATACTCGAACATCAACTTTATTTCAGGTGGTAAAGCTGATTTTCCAAGGAATAATGCTCATTCCTCCCGAAGGGTGTCCCCCGTTTGTGTGCCAGTTGATGCGCGAGTGTTGGAAAACCGATCCGAAGGACCGAATCAAATTTTCCGAAATATTAGAGAGACTAGAGAGGGTCAAGGATAAGTGCATTCAACAGGATACTTTACCAAGACCACCGCAGGGACCAGTTACCTTTCGCACACCGGACGTATTGGACCCTGATGGTTATTTATTGCCAGCACCAATTAAACCGCACGAATACTTGCAAGCGTTACCAGCTTTATGTGATTAATGCAGATATGTCTCGGGGAAAATCAGATTTGTCGAACTTTTCCGCGACGTTCTAACGTGTAAATCGAACAGGTGTATGATCAGTGAAAAGACTAATGGAAAAACGTTTGTCGATTAACGTTGAGATCTTCGGTCCGAATTCGAAACCGAGAGGAACTGTTTTAATATGCATATACATATATATATTTGGTAAGGGATGAAAGGTGGAACAACTACATTTTCTTAGCCCTTTACATCCAGTGTTTTATATTTATAAATCGATGTAATAATGAAATAGAGGTTTTAAATTAACGTTACTGTAAATAGAGAAGAATTTAACGCAGGCTTGAAATAATGCAAACAGTTGGAAGTTCCATCAATTTGGATTTTGTATACTGTTATCCTCTCCATTTCAATACTTGTCTTTTGTGATGTCTGGATTGAACGACTGATTTAAAACGATTTTTAATGAACTCATAAATATATTTTTTATATCAATTTCTTGGCCGAAGAAAGAAATCCTCAAACGCTCTCTGTTTTTAATGAATTTAGTTTATTATATTAGCGATCTCAAGCAAAACAAATAATAATATAAACAAGAAACATTCATACCTAGATTGCTATGTATAGAGCAAATGACAAAACAACGAATTACAAACTGATATTGTAAACAAAGTTCTACACTTTATGCGTACCCGTTTCAATGACAATTATTATAAATGAAGACAATATAGAATACAAACGAAATCCTCGAATAATTTCTAAATATTATTTTTATTTAGAGAATATAAAGCTATATGTTTAAAATGTATAATGAAAAGGGAACGCAGTATTTGTTCGACTTACAATTATCGAGCATAGTGAATTACCTTGCTGTTCGTTGTCTGTTATTTATTAATTATTACTGGTAAATAATTGTAAATAATAATGAATTGTCTGATATTCATTGCTCATTTTTATGTAAAAGAAACAAAAGCATTTATCGTAAGGGTATCCAATCGATTTTTTTAATCGGTCAAGATTACAGAATAATTTGCAATGCAATCCCCAATATGCCAACGATGTTAACGCAATTATTATAGTCAAGCCAATGATATCAGGGAAATCGTGAAAGTTCGATGTATCGAACATTCTTTGTCCAGGAAATAGTATTAATACCTTATAATGTCAAGGAACTGTAACATACTTTTAATAATTTATTATTATCACTTACGATTAGGCTAATTATTTGCAAGTAAGGCAATTGTACATGAACAGTGCATTAATTTCTAGTTTTCATTTCAGCGTCACTTCCCCTGTTCTGCAATTTTGCGTGCAATTTATGTGATTCTTTGCATCGTGTAAAGCAGCGCGAATAGGAGAGATTAAAAACATTGTTGTTTCTAGTGTACGGATCATTGTATTAATTCATAATGTTTGTATTAAATTCTATAATATGCAACCATAAATCGTGAATGGAAATTCATTTCCCCTTTTATGTAACATGTGAAATGATTTACAGAAATTTAATATGTTATCGTTCGTTTGCATCATTTCAACGAATATTTATAACGAATCTCGTAACACCGATATTACTTTTTTTGCAACGCAATTTCCATCAAGAATAAAGTTTCGAAAACAACGAAATGCATCTTAAATAGAATATCATTTCCCTTGTTTTAGAGACGAACAATTATTTATTGTGGACAAATAATAACTAAGTACTATAAACTATAAAATATAATTTTAATTAAGTATGCACACACAAATCCTGAAAACGAAGCTAACATTTAACACTGAAGATAAAGCGGCCCATCGTCACACTCCAATCCACACACGCCCACAAATGTTTAACATTTCAATTAATTAATGCATGTACGAATTAGCACGAGAACGATGCACCCGTGCACCAAATATCATCGAAAGTTTTCAAGCCACCGGCAAAAGGTTATTACATGCGATTCGAGGCTGCCAAAGAAGAAATATTGTTGCCGTGATACGATAGGCTTTTGTTCGCAAAAGATTCGCGATCGGATTCGAGTAAAACAAGGATAGGTTTGGAGTGTTTATTTTCGTTCTGCGTTCCATCGACACGGAGGAAACCGGGTTCCAATCCAAGTCGTGTCGAACATGTACGACGATTGTATATTCTTGTCGTTGCGATTCCCGCAAAAGTTGTGGCGTATCGTGAACGAATGCAAGAGCGGTGCCATTCGATGGAGCCTGAATGGCAGCACGATACTTCTCGACTACAAGAAATTCCAGGAACAGTACCTGGACGCGGGCAACTCTATCTTCAAAACGAAGAACATCACCAGCTTCATCAGACAACTGAATTTGTACGGTTTTCGAAAGGTGACGTCGCATAATAGGGACCCGATCTGTAATTCGCACAATCCCGATGTGCATGAGTTCTTGCACGAAAACTTTCGTACTGGCAGGCCCGATCTGTTGTCAAGGGTGTACAGGAAAACTGCCGGGAAATTGAAACACTGTCAACGGCTAAATAGTGCGAGAAGTGCCGCGGAACAGGACTTTTTGAGCAAGGACTCTGATCACGTATCGCGTTTGCACATGTGCCGGGTAAATAAATTTCGAGACTATGTAATTGCGCTTCGAAATTCATTGGGAAATTGGAATAACTTGAGGACGTTTGTACTGAACGGTTCGATATACGACGCCCGGTAGAATTATTTGACAAGGACTTGTACGATCTGTGCGATGCTGTTGGCATCTTTTTCTTATTGTTCATACTTATAACAATTGCATAAATGCAAGATGAAATTTCGTTTTATATTTCGTAGCTTTAGAATATCCGTACTACGTTCAATTTTTTTTTTTTATTCGAAGGTTGACCTGCTTCTATGCAAAAAAAAACAAAACAATGCATCAGCGTTTCAACCAATCAACGTTTTCTGTAGAAGAATTCTCAATCTAAATATGTCTCAACAATCCTGAGAATCATGGAGAAATAAATTTAAAGTATATTCCTAAATCCATCCTGTCCTAATTGTGTTCCTAAATTTTTTCGCAATTTTCGTATTCGATATCGTTTTAGATATTAAAAACTTATTTTTATCAACCTCTTTCATTTGAATTTATTTTAGTTGAAGGATATTCTTGTTCATTCGAGAATCATTGAAGGAAATATATTTGTAAAATATGTTTCAGGAAGAGAATTCGGAAAGTTTAAAATATGTGCAGTAGTAAAGTGTCTCAAACTTTTTGTAACATCAAATTTTGTATTATCTAAGAACAAACGCATAATATATTAGTTTATATATTCACAATATATCAAATGAGAAATTGCTTTAGTTGCCACAAAGCGCAGGTAGAATTTATTAGCATTATATGTAATATCTGCCTTTTATATTAACTAAAAAAAACTGTATAGGTAACTCTTTTTAATCGATTAATATTTGAAAGCTTTCGACGAGGAGAGAAACTGCTTTTTATATTTTGAGGTAAATAATGCTAAATGAAACGAAATAAATTTTATTACGTAATATTTTAAAGTGAATCAAATTACTACTAGCGGTTTTGTGGCGTTATAAATTTACAATTGTGCATTAAGTATACTTCTTAAATGGTACAATTTAATGGGAATCTTTTTATAAATATATCTGAACTATTTCGCGACGAACTCAGATTTGCCCTGGCTAATTTTGCAGCAAATCAAATCGTTTCTGTTTTAGCATTTGCAATTAATGCTTTAAAGTTGTCTTTCACAGGTGTAATAGCATTACCTTGCGTAAATTAAGAAACCATATACTTTATATCAATTAAATCATTTAAAACATTAATAAAATATTTCTTAACGTGATTAATAGTTACCAGAATGTTATTCTTTAATTTTTCCAAATCTTTTGATATTCTTGTTGTTATTTTCAGCTGGCATTAACAAAAACTTTAGAACAAATCACCCAGGACTATCAACAGGCACAGAACCATGTAACAAGGGATGAAAATTCTTTAAGCTCGCCTGAAAAAGGTACCGTAACATAGCAATAAAAGATAAATATTATAATTAAAAAGTATGCTTTGTTGTATTGTTCAATATATATATTGAACAATGATAAAGTTTGTTCAAAAGGGGCATAAAATGAAAAAAAAGTTTACAATGTTATCATTTAATTTCTTCTCGAAACAGATTCAGTAATATTAGAATTAAAAAAAAAGTTTAAATTTCTCTGCATTATAATATTTATATTTATTGATTAATTTATGCTTGAAAGTTCTTTTCGGAGGTACCCCTTTAGTTATATAAATTAGACGAAGCATTTCCTATGCCAATTAGAAATCCTAGAATTTTGTGATCCCTTTTTCATTGAAAAATTTAATTTAAATGTAAATATGCTTCTAATTGATTGAGTAGATTAATTCCGATCAAATACTTAAATAAATGTGAACAGTAGTAGAATTACTATAGTGTTATTAAACATGTGCAAATACGTCAATAAAGAACACAGCAAAATCGGATTTCGAATAAATAATAAACGTAATAATTTCAGTGTTTAGCCTTGGTTTGTATGCAACACAGAATCATGAACCTACGGACTGGATAACGAAAAACTCAATGTCGATTTCTTCGAAAAAGGAAAATTCAATCGACGCCCAGCTTACTCCTAACGTTTACGTGAATTGGACAAATTTCTCTAAAAGTATTAACTAAAATTCTCGTCAAGTATATTATTCTACATATTGTTTAAGATTGATTGCATTATCAGTATTAGTAAAACATTTAAGTGCCTTTCGAATAGTAATCGTTATGTAAGAAATAAATATAATATATGTAATTACAAAATGTCATGTTTGAAATATAAGGCGTTTATATATTAAATCCATACTTAATTCGGTAACAAAAATTATTTATTAGTACAAAAATAATTATATCGATTAGGTATTTCTACTTGTCGTGGGTTGATCCGATGTATGTTTACTTTGCTGCGCCTTATGTCTGTCTAAAAAGTTTTTGAAAGACTCTACTTCTTTCTTCTCGTCCTCATCTTCGTCTACTTTGAATGGATTTTCTGTTCCTTCTTCATCTTCGCTTGATTCATCGCCTGCATGTTTCAAATAAATATCGGAAATTTCTCTTCCACTATTAATCGTTGTTACTAATGGTACGTTTTCTCCCGTATCTTCTTGCACCGCTTTTTCCAGTTGTTCCCCCTCCGTTTTCCGTCTTTGAGCGTCCCGCTTAATCTTCATCCTTTGCCAATCTTTCTTATACTCCCTTCAACAGAGAATCAGTTACTGTATCCCCTATCATTTTGTACAAATATATATTACCCTTCGCGGCCCTAGTTTACCTTTCGTATTCTTCTGTAGCATCTTTAACGAGTTCAAGAAATTTAGTGATACCAGCTCCGGTAGCAGCCGAAACACCACAGCTACGCAAATGGCTGTAAAACTCGTCAAGTGTGAGAGCCATGCTACGCGTTAAGTTACTAATGTAGCTCGTCTCTGAATCCAAAGCTTCTTGGAATGCTTCAAAATCATGCATCCAATCCACTGCGTAACTATGTTCGACGATGTCCGTCTTGAAACATATTAATAAAAATCTGTTGCGCTAAACTATATTTTCAGTGCTCTTATGTATATGTATATTTAAAAGCGAAAAGATCGACGTACGAACAAGTTTCGTGTATAAAATTATTTACCTTATTCATAGTTACAATGAATGGTAGTTTGGTTTTATATAGAATAGAGCACGCGTAGAGCATGTTAGACATGAATGTTACTGGATTAACACTTCGTACAGTATCTAATATGTACACTACGATTGTTGGAAATTGGGATGCCAAAGCTTCCGTTATGATGGTTCCACTCGCTGACCATGTAAAAACTTCTATTTGTCCAGGGGTATCCAGAATTACATATTCGTGATCTTTAGCTGACTTCTCGATAAGCTCTATAACTTGATCGAACTTTGTGGAAAAAAGATTTAAAGCAGTAACAATACCACCGTTAGGCCCTAGGCTGTACTGCTTCATTACTTCTTTGTAATTGACCGTATCTCTAATATCTGAAATGTTAGATATTTAGATAAAATATGCCTCTATAAAGGAGTGTGATAAATATGTAGAGTATTACCTATATTAGCGGGATAAGGAACTTCTCTACAAGCAGGATCCAAATTTATTACATATGGCTTTCCAACACTATATAATATTGAAACAAGTCGTTTTACGAATGTAGTTTTGCCAGATCCGGCCATTCCAAGAACAATGATACATGTTGGCTTTTTCTCCTTACTTTCAACTTGAGAAGATGTATTATTTTGTGCGCAATTACTGTCTTTAGAAGATTCAGAAGTATCCATTGATTCTGACATTTAAAGTTCTGCAAACAATCAATCGATATTGAAGATTAATCGTATATGTACCTGTATAAATATTATACTACGAAATAAATAATACAAAAATTATAGTATTAGTTCTTTAATTCTTTTTCGTTCTTCTTTTCTACAGTTACTTTCTGGAAACAGTAAATTAAATCCGTGTCACGGCTATATCGTTATTTTACCACTTTTATTTGCTTTTGCAATCGCACACCGCTACTTCTGAACTCGAATAATAAATCGAGTGTATCGAGTATTATAATTGTCAAATACATTAAACCTAATTAAATGAACGTGTAACACTTGTTCGTATGGTATTTCAATTAGTACATGTTTAATTACAATATTAAGCAGACAACATTAACAATCCATAAATTATAACCTACCGGGTTCTATAAGCTAACCAAAAAATATAACTTTTATAAACGTAACTTTTTACAAATGACAACCGCAAATAGATAATAATCCTCTCGTAACAAGCTTTCTTTATTACAATCTAATAAAATACAAATTATATAAATTGTTTTAAATAAATTTTATTTCGCCATTCACAAAAATCTGTAAACACACGCCTGCTGTTATTAGTGGTGGAGAAATATCGATGGCACTATCGATATTATCGATGGTTGCTACTATCGAAAACTATCGATAATATATGTTTACTATCGATAGTTATCGAAAATGTGGGTCGATATTCGCTATACCGCGAATTTAAAAATGTTTGGTAATTTCATGATAGGCATTTGTTCTATAACTGACGATAGCGATAGTATTTCGTCATTAAAGATTGGCTTTCTGTGTGATCTTGCGTACGAAAGACAATGCAATATCAAGAATTATATATTCTTTGTTCAGGATTGAATTGTATTTGCCCGCTTTCAGGAGGGAGCTACTATATATGTATACATACAGGGTCCGGCGGAGTATTTCATCCCGCGTGTAATGGGGGGTTGGTGGAGTGATTCTGAACCACTTTTTCCTTTACCAAAATGTTGGTTAAAGCTTTGTTTTCGAGTTATTAACGAAAAACCCTGGCCAATCAGAGCGCTCAGGCGCGTGGCCGTCAACGGATCTCAACCTCAGTCGTGGTCGTGAATGAACGCATTGGTATGTGGAATTATTCGTTATTCATGAATAACAAATAAACTAATAAGTGTTCGATACGTTTATTCGTTATCCGAAGGAAATAAAGTATTTTATTATTTATGAATTATTTTTTGTTTAACAGCACGTTTTCAGGTGGATAAATTGAATTTTAAGAAAAACGATTTGGATAAATAATGTTAGAAAAAGTTAGACTTACCAATTCGTCCAGTGTTAACCTGCTCCGACGGCAGTGGGTCATTGACACTGGGTCATTGTGTCGATCCTGACCTTCCACAACATCTGATTCTACAGCCGTGTCGGTGCACGGTCACTTTTCTTACACGGTCACGTTTCTAGCATGGTCACTTCACTTAACAGTCACTTTCACTTTTTGGAACCATTTATCTTAAGGGGGTCGACACGGTGCCCCAGGAAGGGCCCCGGTGCCCCAGGAAAGGCCCCGGTGCCCCAAAGGACCACAGTGCCCCAAAGGACCCCAGTGCCCCAGGAAAGGCCCGCAGTGCCCCAAAGGACCCCAGTGCCCCAAGGAGCCCCGGTGCCCCAAGGACCCCAGTGCCCCAAAGGACCCCAGTGCCCCAAAGGACCCCAGTGCCCCAAGGAGCCCCGGTGCCCCAAGGACCCCAGTGCCCCAAAGGACCCCAGTGCCCCAAGGAGCCCCGGTGCCCCAAGGAGCCCCGGTGCCTCAAGGAGCCCCAGTGCCCCAAAGGACCCCAGTGCCCCAAGGAGGCCCAGTGCCCCAAAGGGCCCCAGTGCCCCAAAGGACCCCAGTGCCCCAAAGTGCCCCAGTGCCCCAAAGGACCCCAGTGCCCCAAGGAGCCCCGGTGCCCCAAGGACCCCAGTGCCCCAAAGGACCCCAGTGCCCCAAGGAGCCCCGGTGCCCCAAGGACCCCAGTGCCCCAAAGGACCCCAGTGCCCCAAGGAGCCCCGGTGCCCCAAGGAGCCCCGGTGCCTCAAGGACCCCAGTGCCCCAAAGGACCCCAGTGCCCCAAAGGACCCCAGTGCCCCAAGGAGCCCCAGTGCCCCAAAGGACCCCAGTGCCCCAAGGAGCCCCGGTGCCCCAAGGACCCCAGTGCCCAAAGGACCCCAGTGCCCCAAGGAGCCCCGGTGCCCCAAGGAGCCCCAGTGCCCCAAAGGACCCCGGTGCCCCAAAGGGCCCCAAGGAGCCCCGGTGCCCCAATGGACCCCAGTGCCCCAAAGGACCCCAGTGCCCCAAAGGACCCCAGTGCCCCAAGGAGCCCCGGTGCCCCAAGGACCCCAGTGCCCCAAAGGACCCCAGTGCCCCAAGGAGCCCCAGTGCCCCAAAGGACCCCAGTGCCCCAAAGGGCCCCAGTGCCCCAAGGAGCCCCAGTGCCCCATAGGACCCCGGTGCCCCAAAGGACCCCGGTGCCCCAAGGACCCCCGGTGCCCCAAAGGACCCCAGTGCCCCAAGGAGCCCCGGTGCCCCAAGGGGCCCCAGTGCCCCAAAGGACCCCAGTGCCCCAGTGCCCCAGTGCCCCAAAGGACCCCGGTGCCCCAAAGGGCCCCAGTGCCCCAGGAAAGGCCCCGGTGCCCCAAAGGACCCCAGTGCCCAAAGGGCCCCGGTGCCCCAGGAAAGGCCCCGGTGCCCCAAAGGGCCCCAGTGCCCCAAGGAGCCCCGGTGCCCCAAAGGACCCCAGTGCCCCAAGGAGCCCCGGTGCCCCAAAGGACCCCAGTGCCCCAAAGGACCCCAGTGCCCCAAGGAGCCCCGGTGCCCCAAAGGAGCCCCAGTGCCCCAAAGGGCCCCAGTGCCCCAAGGAGCCCCAGTGCCCCAAAGGACCCCAGTGCCCCAAGGAGCCCCAGTGCCCCAAAGGACCCCAGTGCCCCAAAAGGCCCCAGTGCCCCAAGGAGCCCCAGTGCCCCAAAGGACCCCAGTGCCCCAAGGAGCCCCAGTGCCCCAAAGGGCCCCAGTGCCCCAAGGAGCCCCAGTGCCCCAAAGGGCCCCGGTGCCCCAGGAAGGGTCATTGACACTGGGTCATTGTGTCGATCCTGACCTTCCACAACATCTGATTCTACAGCCGTGTCGGTGCACGGTCACTTTTCTAGCATGGTCACTTCACTTAACAGTCACTTTCACTTTTTGGAACGATTTATCCTTCCTGCGTTTAAAAAATTGTGGCTCCGAAAGGCACCCAATGCAATTGTGGCACCCAATACAAACATTTGGTTGTACTCCTGGTTTGAACGATACATCTTGCTCGTACGAATAGTCGAATGACTCTGCCAGCTTAAGCGTTTCCTAGGTTCTACATAGATGAACATTCGTTAAGGAAGGGATATTGTTATAATAGAATGCAGAGGAAATGTTTCTTACTGGAACGCTTAAGTGGCTAGCAGTTTTGGCGTCAACCTCCACTACACGAAAGAATACGCATGCGCTCTAGGGAGTCGCATGGTTTTCGTAACTACGAACTCCGATTGCGAAGAGAGACCACACACACCAGACAGTGTGGGATTACACTGTTCGAGAAATTTCAATAGAAGCGGAGTTCGTAGTTACGAAAGCCATGCGAACCCCTAGAGCGCATGGGTATTCTTCAAAAGTGACCGTGCACCGACACGGCTGTAGAATCAGATGTTGTGGAAGGTCAGGATCGACACAATGACCCACTGCCGTCGGAGCAGGTTAATACGTGGACGAATTGGTAAGTCTAACTTTTTCTAACATTATTTATCCAAATCGTTTTTCTTAAAACACAATTTATCCACCTGAAAACGTGCTGTTAAACACAAAATAATTCATCAGTAATAAAATACTTTATTCCTTTCGGATAAGGAATAAAAGTATCGAACACTTATTAGTTTATTTTTTCTTCATGAATATCGAATAATTCCACATTATTCTTAATTTAAGACGATGTAACATATGCCGCACGGTTCCCTCGATATCCACGCTGTCCCGAGCGCGATTGAGAGCCACGCGCCCGGGCGCTCTGATTGGCCAGTGTTTTTCGTTAATAACTCAAAAACGAAGCTTTAACCAACATTTTGGTAAAGGAAAAAGTTGTTCAGAATCACCCCACCAACCCCCCATTAAACGCGGGATGAAATACTCCGCCGGACCCTGTATATCACATTCCATCGCTATCGATAACTATCGATGGTCGATGGTCCAACTATCGGAAATTATCGATAGTGCTGACCATCGATATTTCTCCACCACTAGCTGTTATATGAGTAAATAACAGAATGGCAACTACTTAGATATAAAATGCGTTTGCACATATCTTCTGGGGCTCTCGAGCATCAAATCGATTTTTACCGACGAGATATAGGAGTAGTATAGAAAATTAGTATAGAAAAATGCAATACAACGTTTTATGTATAATTATATACTGTGCTCATATATTGTACATACAGAATAACAGGTTCTTGCACTTATTCCTGAGCATAATATTCAGTTAGCAAACAAATCTCAATATTTAGAATATTGCATCCCTTTAAGAATTGTGTCATCTCTAAAGCACTTTCGCAGTGAATGCAAAGTCAAATCAAACATTCTTGTAAAACATGCCTAAATTATAATACAATATTCTGTCAACAATTTTATTCGGTATTCATACATTGTACATATAAAATAGTAGCTTTTTACACTTATTCCTTAGCATATTTATAATATGCAGAGCTGTAGTAATACCTTTATGTTTAAGTCAAATAATATCGCGATGTAAAATAGAAAAGCAATCAAAAAAAGAATATTTCCTTTTGTACAACATGTAACTATGTTGACTTGAAGTGGTTGTTTGTCAAAGTAGTATAAATATGTCCTTCACTCATAAGAAAATCAATGATATCATTTGCATCTGATAAAATGTTTCTTGGGGAACGAGAGATTACAGTGCTTCTTTCTATTCCATTTACACTATCGTTCTCTGCTTGAATAATCTTAAATATTACAGCTTGGTCTTTGGTTAAACCACTAACACTATTATTGTCAGCCATAGAGTCATCATTGTTCGTCGTATCAGCACTTTGAGCTTGGCTGCTAAGCTTAGGCTGAGACTTTAATAACATGTGAACCACTTCTAATAAATGATTTGTCAGCTCATTTAAATCTGTGACTGGAAACATTTTTAAGACTAATACATGCTTTGTATCATTTTGTTCTCGCAAATGCCCATATATCCGTGCGTACGTATTTAATTTTATTATCGATTCCTCTGTCGTTCTTCCCACTTCCAACCAACGGAATGCTGTAATTGTACCTGTAACAAATAACAAATATTAAATCCCACCATAATTGCTACAATTATAAGTCCAGCTAATATGTTTCTACGATAATTGTACGTACATAATAATTTTTAAAAAGACAAATTCTAATATTTCTTCTGATAAATACCAATATTCAAAACAAAGATCAGGTGATATCTAACAATTCCCTTGCAATACTTCGTAACTGTAAGTTTTATCATATTTTCTATTGGATAACAGTTGTTTTAGTTGTTACAAATTTATAGATTATCTTTACAGACGTTAGAATTTTGTGTCGTTAACTTGCGAGTAATTAATAATATGTAAAGTTTCAGTCAATGAAAATGATTCGTGAAGTAATGAAATGCTTTGGTTTCGATACCTGTTTCATCTCCTATTTCGTAAGTTATTTTTGTTGTAGTCCTATCCATACTTCGTACAACACCCAGGAAAGTAATAACGCGAACAGGTGTTCCCCAGATTTGCACCTCATTCCTGGATTGTAGTAAATGTCGAATCACAACAGGAACAATACTATCTATCCTTCCAGACTTTCTTTTACGTTCATCAGTCGAATTACGGCTGGCATTCAAAAATCCACCTGATACATTCGCTACACTATTATCTAAGTTACTCCCCATTGTTGATTGTAGTTAATAAATCATTAGGTGTCATTCATGAAACAAATAACATAAATAACTTCTTCTGGTATGTAATCTTATGTTGAACGACGTTGTGTGTTTATTATGGACTGTACATCTCGGGGAATGTAAGATGTACCATTAATATCGTATACTCTAGAGTAGAAACTGAGTTTGAATTTTTGCATTCAATTTAGGTAATCGTAGTTTCCTATAATAATTTCTAGGAGCGGGAAAGATCTTTCTATTTCTTCCTAATCGCAATATTATATAGTTGCAGTACAAATAAAGTAAAAAGGGAATTGAGAAAATTAAGTTTTGTTAGTTTTAAAGAAAATTACCGTTAAATTAAAATTATTTTTGGCAAAAATACATCATTAATTTAAATGAATATAAACAAATAGATCATTTAAATTAGGTATGTTTGGAGCCAAATAAATAAAAAGATCAACATTAACTTGTTATAAATTTATACAATTTATTAGTTTCGTAGGCTCTAATCAAGTAGTCCTTCAAACTACATTATCGCCAAGTAATGAATTAATTCATGTACATTGTATATTGCAAAAAGTAAAGTATTGAAATTGTTGCAAATGAATTGTTTTGATATAAGGAAGAAACTTGAATTGGTATTCGAGAGAAAATTCATACCCACTTTTGGGAAATCATTTTCACATAAAATAAATTTTGAAAAAAGTAATGAATATTACATTTTAATTTCAGCAATTTTCACAAATTGTTTAAATTGAAATTTTAATATTAAAGTAATTGCGGACAAAGTTAGCAATACACAATTCAAAGCAGTTTCCAAGATTGTTATGTATCCAGAATAATACACTTGAATCAAATCTTGGAAGCACAATGTTATTATATCAAAGATATAATTTTTGTTTACCCCGTATTAAGGTAACAGTAAGTTTACCTTTATATAAACGTTTGAAAGAGAAATTGTGCGGCTGACAAATAATTAAATTATTAAACATTCACGAGTTTAGTACGAAATTAAGGCAATTTAGAGAATTGTACTCGGAATAAACGATTTAGTTGATATTTATAATTGGTTAGGACTAAGAATTATGTACACAATAAATCAATTATCAGCTTTAAAAATCAGTAAATGAGTGGATGGATATTCTTTGTACAAGAATTGCAGTACAATTTCAGCTTTTTAAACTGCTCAAGAGTTTCAACGTGTTTTGGGCTCGAGACTTTAATGATCTACAACATTGTCCCAGGCCTTCTTGTCCGTATTTAATTATCGTAGCACACACATCTGTTTCTGTATTACTTAGTCCTGTGTGTAATTGATATTTTTGTAGTTCTGTTAATACTGAAACTAGATTTTGAACTTTCTCTTCGAGCAACATTGCAACCCCTTTCCAGCTCTGTAATATAATGAGAAAGTAAATCAATGACGTATCACACGCTATAAGAAAATAATATTCTCAAATTAGTATGAATCCACTGAATCGTCTTACATGATCATTGTCATTTACTGAGACAGGCGCAATTTGTTTGTTACATTTTTTCTTATTCTTCTTTTGCGACATCATAGGCTGTGATTGAGTTGCACACAAAACACATATGGCACTAATAATTGCAAGAGACTCGCTACATGTAGACGCTCTCAGTAGAAAATGCTTGAAAGTTATTGGTACTTCCTTGTCGGGTAGATCTATTGCCTGGAGGCAAAGGGCTGTACGCAGCATTTCGATACATTCAAAATCAGGGTAACGCGATTGTGCAAGCGATTCTGCGAGCTGTGCGATCGTTTTCAATTGCTCAGAGTAATAGGCTTCGCGTAGCCTCTCGACTGCGTCCATAGGAACTAATATTTTGCACGGTCTGTTCTTCGTTCCATCCGTTTCAAACTTTTGAAGAATTGAAGGGATCTGTTCATTATTCAGCTGTTTTAGTTCGTTTGAAAATCGGGTAAGAAGAGAGGAACTACCAGACGTTGCACACGCTGCTAAAATTTTTAAAATCAGATCTCTTCCTGCAAGTAATCTTAACATACATATGCGTGTTTCTTCTTGCATCCGAAGATTATCGTTGTTTTCCTCAAGCGGCTCCCATCCATGAATTACCTATTGTAATGAATCATCATGTTTATTTAGTTTTGAGTGTAAGTTTCGTTATCAGGAAATTAGGAAGCTATAATTACCTCCAAATCGCGGTTATCTCGCAAAGAATTATATCGAACTGAATCTTCGTTTAATTGAATGTCCATATTATCTAAAGTAGAAATCAAGGATGGAGGACTACTACACCAACTTAATTCCAGAAGCATTTTATCTATAGTAGCCGTAACAAAATGAAAAGAATTTTCCAAACGTTCCTTCAACTCCACGAATTCTTGTATCTTTACAAAACTTCCGTACTTATAGGCAAACGTTAAATGATCTGCGCTCTGTTCACATATCGTAATGAAATTAAATTAGCATGATCTTTCGTACCATTTAGAATAATATCATAATACGAAAAATACATACATCCTTGTAATTTGCGATAAAAAATTTAGTAGTATAATTTAAAGTAATCAAAGCTAACGAAAGATGGCCAAGCGGAGCAAGTAATGATGCGTGCAAGTAGCCCAAAGAATCTAACTGAATATGTTTAACGTCCAATGACGTGAAAATATGTTCAGCTGCGCCTACTAATCCTGCTTCTAAATATATTCGAATTAATAGAATTTTTATATGAAAATTTGCAGGGCTTGGTAATAAAGCACGTTCTAGTAACGCCATTGCCCTATAAAAACACGTATTAATTCGATTTCATATTCAATGTTTTAAATAAATGATTGTTTTTTTAGAAGTATAGTATAATCACCTATAAAGATAAATTGCATCGCTAGTATTACACCACAATTCATGTAATAAATGCGTTGCTAAAAGAATGTAAGGATCTGCCGGACAATAATCCGTTGGTAATCTTTCATCAGGTGGACAAAATTCATTACCCTTCTCGTATAATTTATATAATCGTTCCACCAGATGTTTCTGTTTATTTATATCGAGATTTGGGATATGGTGAAAGCCACAAATACGGCGTAACTGTTCTAAGTGAATATGTCGTTGCATTTGCTGCGTACTAACTAGATATCCTTCGGGTTCAACACCGACATCATCTTCTATCTGAAGAAAAAAAATATAATTGAAAAAATATATCTTATAAACAAATTTATTCGTGTTATTTAACTAATCTGTTCTGCAATTTTATTGCTTACTTTCTGTAGTAATTGTAATTTGCCTGTCGGCGTTAATAAATGTATGTATAGACGTAAATCTCCAACTACACAGCCCTTTTCTCCAAACTGCGAGAAATACTGATACATTAGGTCTACTGGCTCAGTGACATTTTCAATGACTTCTCCATCTTGCGTAAGCTTAAATAATTCAAACTTTGCAAGATAGGGCGCTCTAAATTTCTTTTCAAACGCAGCTATGATCGTATCCAAAAAGTTTAAACATTCTTCTGGTTTTTGGAGCTTTAGAGCCGCAATAAGGTAATCTTTATAATACGCCCAATTGTCAACACTATTTATAATATACAAATAGTATGAGACATTAGAATATTATTGCTTAAATTGCATACACATTACATTCCACTCACTTTTCGCTAATTAGTTTCTTGTATACGCTTACAGCTTCCGCAAACCGTTCCAATTTTAACAAAAGCGCCGCTTTTCGTTGCGGAACCGACAAGAGATGCGAAGCTAGAGGTCCGGATAATACTTTTAACATTTCTTCGCTTTTGCCTTGGAGTTCTAAGATCATTAAATATAGTTGCACTTCTTGTTCCGCTTTCATTTTCCCTTCCTTAATTAGCTTCAGTACCTAGATTTTATGTGTGCCTTATTAAAAGTTTCAAATAGAATGTAATATATTCCTGTTCGTAGAATAATAACTCCGCTATCATTCATACAAACCATTCTTTCTGCCAGAGGCAAAGTAACACCTTTCGCTAGATTCTCATCCACGTGTATAGCTTGCATAACTATGCTCATCACAGCCCAAAAATAATACGGATTTTTTGGTTTCAATTTATACAAAGCAAGCGCCGTCTGTTGTTGCTTCTTGTAATCTCCCAGACGGACGTACGACATAAAAAGATGGGTTAATAATTCTTCATTATTTGGATCTACTTTAGCCGCCGCTTCGTATACTTCGCTAATTTTATCCGCTATAAATAAAAATTCAAAGATACGCTTCATCACTTGCTAACCCAACCAAATGAACACGATATTCTTATGTACACGAATCTGTGAGCAATGTAATTTCAACTTACGCTGATGCCTTTCTCTGTAACAAATACTCATGACCTGCAGAGTAGAATCCTCGCAGGGAACCTCCGAACGTACCTTGTCCATAATAAGCTCGAATTCATCTTCTTTACCAAGTCGTAACAAAGCCAACGCTTTCAATACTCTCGCACACTGATTGCTCGGTTGCTTTTTAAGCACCTTAACTGCTTCCTGAAGGGCCTTCTTATTATTTCCACTATCCAACCAATCTGAAATGCATAGTGTAATAATGTTGTTACATAACCTTATAGCCGGTCGAATAATAACCAAAGTCATATTCCGAGGAAATTTAAAGAATGTAACATTTCTGATCGTTAATGCAAATAATAATCGCAATACTTGCCGTATATTGGCCGTAAACGACGTTCGTTAACGGTGTTATCCACATGGGTGTTTGACGCCATGATACTTTTTACGATAGTTTTAAACGTTTTAAATCAACAAACCAAAGTTTCCCTTCGTTCGCTGTATGCTCGTATCATAAGGCATATTTACATTGCTTTTTGACTTGCGTACAAATTTGTCTTTTTTTATCGGCATGGAAAATCAAATTGAAATTTTTTCCAAAAATAATTATAACTTGTTAAAGCTATTGCAAGAAAATATATAAAACGTTTGAATCGATACGATATTGGTTCAGTTCACGTATAGACAGATAGCAAAGATTATCTACGCAGTGTGATATTTAATACTGAATGGAGTTCATAGAATTTCAACTTGCTTACGAAGATATTGCATTTGTTCTTTTTTTACAATAGAACATTACTATACAGAAGAGTTCAAATCTTAAATTTTAGGACACAAAATAGTTCCTAAAACATTCCAGAGTCGTAAATTCGCGCGCAATTCTAACGAGTTACAATTACATAATAAATACAAATAAATGCAAAATTAATGCAAGTTACTATTTTATGGATTAAATAATCGACGAGAGATCTTGTGTTTTATTCACAAACATTTTTATGTATTAACGGAACGAGTAATTAATTAATCTGAAATACCTGTTTTATTTTATATATTTAACTATATAATTGCAATTATATGTGTTCATGAACACTGCATGCAATGTCTATAATTTATTTAAATATTGTGATAAGGACAGAATTCGGTAATATATGTACGTATACATGGTGTACACATAGTACATACCACGCACTTGCTTTTAAAATTTTCAATATAAATTGCGAATCTAAGTTTTGTATAAGTCATGACCTTATGCTCGCGCGCAAATTCTGATTCATTTCAGCCAATGCATCACTGAACGTGTGGTCCATTATCAGAGTAAAATATTTAAAATTGCCCCATTGCTTTTAGAACAGTTTATAATACTCAATTAAACATCAAAAGATGTGGTCATCGAATTTGAATAGCAGTGGAACTTCTGCGGGTGGCTTTTTAGATAATAGCCGCAAAGGTGGAAAAGAGGACGTAAAAGTGCGAAGAATACAAACTCTCGTTCCTATCATGATAGGACATTTAAATAAAGCTTCTTCCACTGAGGAAATAAAATTTTGGGATACCACTGCCCGAATGTTTGCGATTCTTGGAATAGTGCGTAATATCGAAGAGACAGCAACAAAAATATCGTACTCTGTCGAAGATCAAACAGGTCTCGTTTAATTAAATTTTATATCGTTTCGTTTTACTTTTCCCTTAACTTTCAGTTTGTTCTCTTTCTTTTTTCTCCTTCGTTAACATATTTAGGTACTATTACCGCGCTGAAGTGGTTAGAGGCAGATAGAAAAGCATCAGAGAAAACATTGCAAGTTAACACATACGTACGCATCATTGGATTACTTAGGGAGCAAAACAACACGCGTCACGTTCTAATTCTACGAATGTGGCCTGTACAAAACTTGAACGAGTTAACAAACCATCTACTCCAAGTTACCTTTGCTACACTGAAAGCTGCATCTATGTCAAACAAAAATAACGAGACGAAAGATCAGATAAACATTCCTGCAGCAGACGAACAACCATCCGAAGATTCTCCATATTATGGCATGACCATAGATCAAACTTTAGTTTACAAAATTATTCATGGTCAAAATGATAGCGAATCTGGCATTGAAAAACCCGAAATTAAGATAAAAGTACCGAAAAGACTCTTGTGGCAAATAGATACCATACTAGACTTTCTAGTTTCTGAAGGTCACATATATACAACAAGTACAGATAATCATTTTAAAACAACTTAAACTATGCGCACTAATATTTATAAGTAATACGTTTCTCTTATGTTCCAACTGCTATAATTTCATGGCATTGAAAATCTTTTCATTTGATTTTTTAATGTCGCTTCAAAACAGTGATAGTGTATATTAATGTTAAGATCATGTTGTATTCTTTTTGTTCTGTAAGTATTATAAGTTTAACATGTTCCATTGCAGAATCATGTTAGCGTTAAAATAAGAAAACGTAAATTTTATATTTATTCTTTATTTACTGTTTGATACATTGCGATATATCTTATATACATATGATGCATGTTATACAATTGCCACCAAGTTTTCTATCTACTCATTGAGAGAAAACAAAAACCTAAAACTCGTGTACAATTTTGAGAAAATTGAAAATAAATCTCTTTACGATTAAAGAAATAATTGACTTCATAAGTGAAATACAATTTTAAAAACGTTTATACGAAGGTCTTAACAGTACGTGTTTGTTTAAGCGTATACATTGCTTATTTAATTTAATTCGTAAACTAATACCAAAAATGTTGAGAATCTTTTGCGTAAGATTTTACGGCGGTGGATAATTTTCAGTTATAAAAGAAGGGTAGTAAAATGTATTCTTTACACTTCACTTCATCGTAGCAAAATTGATATTTCTGCAAACTACTATGTACATCAATCCTAACCTCGCAAACAATTACTTAACCTAGGGTACTCGAGGTTTAACATTCCTAAGATACTGTATATAGTTTTATGAAATAATTGAAGCACTTAAGTGCGTCCTATTGATAACAATTTCATTTAAAAACAAACGAACAATATGAGATATGCACAACTCGTGATGGGTCCAGCCGGTAGCGGAAAGGTACAGTTTTCTGTTTTTCTAAACTTGAACCTACAATACTAAAATAAACTCATTAACAAATTAATCGAAAGGCATGACGAAATTGAAACATTTGTAGCTAAATCGATGAATGTATTATTATATAATTAATAATCTACGCACATTATATGCTGAATGCATAATTATTTGTTTACATAGTCAACGTATTGCTCTTCTATGCAACAACATGCAACCGATGAAAGGAAAGTAGTGGATGTGGTAAATTTAGATCCGGCAGCAGAATACTTTAATTATGAACCCCTGGTTGATATCAGAGAATTAATTCAATTAGACGACGCAATGGACGATGATGAATTAAGATTTGGACCTAACGGTGGTCTTGTTTTCTGTATGGAGTAAGTTTACGGAAATGCATGTATTTCTCTGTGCGTAAACATTACCATGAAATCTAATTTATCTTAAAATTTTGTACTCAGATACTTGATAGAAAACTCTACATGGTTGGAGGAAAAATTAGGCGACGTAGACGACGATTACATTATTTTCGATTGCCCCGGTCAAATAGAACTATACACACATATGACAGTTATTCGCCAATTAATAACAATATTACAAAATCTCAATTTTCGTATATGTGGAGTGTTTTTAGTAGATAGCCAATTCATGGTTGACGGATCAAAATTTTTGTCGGGTACAATGGCTGCGCTTAGTGTAATGATTAATTTAGAATTGCCACATGTTAATATTCTTAGCAAGATGGATTTATTGTCGAAAGGTGCTAGAAAGCAATTAGACAAGTATTTGGAACCTGATCCGCACAGTTTGTTATCGGATATGGAAAAAGATCCTTGGAATGAAAAGTACAGAAACCTCACAGAAGCCGTAGGAAGGCTTATAGAGGATTACAGCTTAGTGCGTTTTTATCCATTAAATATTAAAGATGAAGAAAGCGTTGCGGACATTAAAATGACTATTGATAATATTATCCAATACGGAGAGGATGCTGATGTTAGAATCCGAGACTTTGATGAGCCTACGGAGGACGATGATAAAGGCGAAAATTACGAAGATGTAAATACATGAAACTAGTTTTTCACGATAAAATATTTTTAAGGAAAAATTCATTTCTCTATGTTAACAAGATGGGAGTAAGATGAAATAAAGAAATTTGTCTCATTAATTTAATTATGTTATCTTACGAAAATATCTGTACATGAAGGTGTTGAAATATTTACATTACGACGAAGTTTTCATCGTTCTAAATGCGCATTTATGGTATTAAATACAAACATTAGACATCCAAATGCTAAAGTCGATCCATGAGCAACAATAGCACTTCCCTCCCATCCTTCTTCTACGTGATCTCTATTTTTCGTTTCGTAGTTTGTCAAATTGCATTTACATAATACCCTCTTCCTCTCCGTTTGCTCTTGAGACAAAACTTTTTCCTTTATAATAGCTTTCACTGCTTCTGTTGTTTCTTGCTCTTTAGTAACTGATTGTACTTTATCATCGATTTCTTCCTTTACATGTTCTCCTACTACACCTGTGTAGTTACACGAATAGAGTACGTTATCAACTACCGTTCCATATTCACTATAATTTAATAATTCATAACGTTTTGTGCTCTGTAAATACAAAGAAAAAGATCATCATTATAATACTTTATGATATTTAATAAATACAGAACTGAGGTAACTTTTATTTTAACGTTACCTCGTCAAAAAAAATAATAGCATGTTTGGAGGATGTAAAGCTGCAGTTACCATAATTAGATAAAATTAAATCACAGTTTGGACCACTTCCAATAGTTAACGTTTTATGAACCATAAAAGCTGGTGGTTTCGGCTTGTGGCTTAAAGAGAATAATGCCGCCCTGGCAGTCATTTGGCAATTAATTGTGTCATAATTCTCCCCATCCGGATTTAATATTTGCTCTAATCGTTGCAATGCCAATGCTTCCAATACTGGTCTTTCGAGTAACTGTACACCATCTTTTGCATTGTAACCAAATCGTTTTGCATAGTATTCAACGTTACTTTCATCATTACACCTACTTTCAGTTGCATTCTCTTCGTCTACTTTTTCTTCAGTGCTTATCACTTCCTTCTCTCTTCTTTCCTCCTTTATTTCACTACTCATTTCAATCAAAATTTCTACGTCCATTGACTCTTTCTCTTTTCGCGTTTCAGAATTTTCTAATTTGGGTGTCCTGTTATCAATATGTTCTACATCTTGCGCTTTAACGTCCTTGACTACCGGCCTTATTACAGCATCGTGGTAAAATCGTATAGGATCTAATTCTGGTGGATGTTCGTAATGATATTTCACAGAACAGGGTACTTTTACTCTCGTTCGACCTTCTAATTTAACTTTTGTACGAAATAATGGATTTGCTGCACGCGCTTTACGCAAAAAATCCAACTTCACCGCATGCTGATCTATACGTTGATTGGCGTATTTGTCCCATAATTTAATACGTTCCGTCACTCTACACGACGTCAATAGATTTTGATCTATAAAATGATTCGGATGATTCGGACACATCCATCTTCCGATAGGAAACGCGGTGAGCGGTGGATCTAAACAGTCTTGATGAAAATACAGCGGACAGTAATCGCATGCAATTAACGGTGCTTTCCTGCAACTCTTACCGCATTCAAAGCACAAACGCGCGGGCAGAGGTACCATTAAATTGTTATCCAAGCAATGATATTTTCCTGCTACAAAAAAACAAACGTTACATCGTAGTTTCAAGTATTTTAATGGAATAATTATCGTCGAATTAGTCAGTTTCAAATAGAACAGTATATACCATTGTTAGTTCCACTTTGTTGTTTTCCTCTTCTACCTGAAACGTAGTCCACCTTGTTACTACCAGGGAACATAATTGGTAGCTGCAATTCTTTAGGTAATTCGAATTCTCTAGGGTTCACTAAAGATGCTGCTAAAGCCAACACCTCTAGTGCAGATTTTTTTTTGTTTTTCTCATTTCCTTTACTATCTAGAATATTCCTTTTTGCTGCGCATCGACAAGCATAACACAACCATTCTCCGTTAGGAATATCTGCTGGATCCACAGGTGGATAACTATAAAAAGTTATTATACAGGTATTTAATGACATTGTATTGATATAAAATTGTGTAAAAATCAATTTAATTCATTGCAAATTATACTAATAATCTAATTCATACATATATATATACATAGAAAGCATATTTTCATAAGAATAGGAAACATCAAACCTCAGTGATTTCTCTAATCACAAAATTTTCTATATCTTAAACTCACTGGCATTGCAAATGATACGATGCTGG
Organism: Nomada ferruginata; assembly: GCA_963583965.1. Taxonomy (NCBI): domain Eukaryota; kingdom Metazoa; phylum Arthropoda; class Insecta; order Hymenoptera; family Apidae; genus Nomada; species Nomada ferruginata. The sequence continues at coordinate 8,415,768 of OY757218.1, forward strand.
ACATTTGTCGCAACATATGAGTTCGCCACCATCTCTACAAGCATCGCAAATGTCACGATTATGACCACGTCCACGTCTTTTAAAGTACGGATGCTTTTTTTCATCTTTATCCTTTTTGTTCTTCGCCGTTTTAGAATCTTCCGATACAGGTGGTGCTATGAGAGCTTGGATTTGCTGGAAGTACACAGTACGGTAATAACATGGATGTTTCCTCGTACAATAGAAGCTTGTTTGTAGGAAAAAAAAAAACTTTTCATACATAAATTAATTCATGTTTCTCGTTTTACTTACTGGCATTAAACCGCCAATCATTGGAAAACCGTACTCTACAGTACCCATTTTTCGAAGGAAATTTTTAATGTTCGGATTACGAGATTTTCTTATTTCCAAATAGCATTCGTTTGATTGATTGAGGTCAACAGATCTGTTGAATATATAGCCCTATTTTTTATTTTTCATACTGAAGTTGGTTATGTTTAAAACATTGAAAAGCAAGATTTTAGTTTCGCACACTTCATTCTTGTAAAGTGCTGTAGATTGTGCTGTCCTCTGGATAGGAATTGAAAATTCATTTCTACGAAGTATACATTGTTGTTCAACAATTTTTGAACATTTTTATCATTAAATGAAAATTATACTTCGATTTATTATAAATATAAATTTTATTTACCGGAAGTTTCTGTATGCAACATATAACTTGTATATGTTTAAATAAAAATTAAAATGGCAAAGCAGAATAATAAACTCAACCCAGCTAATTTTTCTCAATACCCTAAATTTATTTATTTGCTTATTTGCAAAGGATGCAAATATTGCGGTAATTCTCACTCCCTCTCTTTATTCTTAATATTGATAAAAGAAAGTATACAAAATAAAGTTATAATTTTATATTACGCGACGTCTGAAGTGTGCAAACTATTTTTTATCGCGTGCTAAAAAGTATAATATAAATATAACTGACAAAAAGTCACTTTTTAACACGTTGAGTGCCACGTCAGGCATCGGTGACTGACACTAAACTTTCCGTTCAGGCCGCGTCAGTCATCGGTGACTGACATTCAACTTTTCGTTCAGGCCGCGTCAGTCATCGGTGACTGACATTCAACTTTTCGTTCAGACATTGTTGTTTCACAGTGTTAAAGCTACGCCGCGGCGCGCGTCGCGCATGTCGCGTCGTGTGGCCTAAACGGAAAGCGAGGCAAAACCGGCGTGGCACTCAACGTGTTAATACACGTTCCACATGGGTGTTTCGACACTGTAGTATATTACTTGTGTTGCGTTGCGATTGGTGGAACATAGGAACTTTATGTAGGTTCGGTTGCCCGTGGAGCGCTGAACCGCTCTGCTTGTGGAAAAGCGCGGAATAATCAAACACAACTTAGAGTTTAAAAAGAATCACTATTTATTCTAGAATTTAGCGTAAGAGATACTGTTGGCTCAAGAAATAACAAGGTTCTTCTGATGAATGTGGCTTCTTCTTCTTTCCATTATGGCTCTGGTTCTTCTTCCTGAGTTCCTTGGTTGCCCTTTCTCTTCAGGTAGCGGCCAATGGGGTTGAGTCTTGCTGGGCCTTGGATCGTCCTTGGACGCGTGGGGGTGGTAACGTTTCGCTTTCCGGTGAGGACGTAGGGGTGCGCGCGCAAGGGAGAAATGGGAAAAACCCGAGAAAGCGCATGAAAGTCGCGGGGTAACGGTAAATAGAGAATCGTGGAAAAAACCTAAGAAAATACACGAGGGTAAAGGAATCTTACAGCACGTTGTAGGAATACGCGTACAATAATTAACAATGTACCGATCGGTGTATCGCGTATGTTCATCTAACTTCGAATTTCGCTCCTAAATTATTATCGTTATCGATAGTTACAGTTATATTGTCGATCATCGGTTCGATATCACTAGACATTAACCCTAGTTAACGCGATAGCGCAACACTTGAAATAAATTACAGTGAAACACAAATATCCAATTAATATTACGATATGTTTTATACATTATATATTTTGTTAAAGGAAAATGTTGTTCAGAGTCAGCCCAGCAACCCCCCCATTCCTGGCTGATCAAAAGTTCGCGGGCCACCCTGTATACTGTATCGTATCAGCAAAAAATGTGTGGTGAAGCTATCTATGTATGTTTCTGTTCATGATTCATGACTATATGGAATAGATAAAGAATTCATCATTTAAACTTAAACAATACCGTCTGTACGCCGCATACCTGTAATTAATAAATGAAATTATTGATACATTAAGAAATCGAATGCACATGTTAATTACACGAATCAAATTTCAGTTTCAGAATGTCTCGAATATGTGTCAATAGTTTTTTTCGAAGGCAAATGCATAGTAATGCGGCGATAGTGGAAAATTGTAAGGAAATTAGAAATCGTAATCCAAGGAATTTAGAACGGTTAAGGATTGCCAGGAAACCTATCGGTTATATTCTTGATAACTCTCATCATTCGTACTGGCATAGGTAAAAGGATTACTTTAATATCGTTTTTCGTGCGACCTAACCTTATCGATATTTTATTTACACGCATTCGAAAAAGTTCTGACGCGAGTCTATATTGAATTTTGATAATACTCAATTCTAATTTATATAGATTGATTGTAAATACTAGTCAGCGGCATGTTTCTGCCGAGATACATCATTATGAAAATGGTCCGATTATCTCAGCGTCGAGTAGAGAATGGGGATTGAAAAATCAATTATACAGGTTTGTACATACAAAGAGCTTAAAAGGAAATGAGTCATATTTCGTTTTGATATATTATTCGATTAATTTACGAGTACATAGGATGATCGGCAAGCAAAACTTTGGAAAATTTAGAAATTAAAGTTGTATAAATTACTTTTTAGTACGTCTGATGCAACAGCGTTTAGGTTTGTGGGACGTTTGCTTGCACAACGTTGTTTGGAATGCGGAATATCGGAAATGTATCTTGACGATTCTCAAATTACTGGAAATAAAATGCAGTTGCTGGTAGATCAGCTATCAGAAAATGGAATATGTTTAACAGAACCGACCAGGTACAAACATCCAAGATCAACATTCAGATATCGTCCCGAGAAACCTTGGGAAAGTTATGAATAGCCTACAGTTCTATATAAATCAAATATGAAAGAGTATATAGTACGCAACAATAAATATAAGTTGTAAAATTTGTATATATATATATATGTTATTTTTAACTATAACAGAATGAATGAAAACTGTTGAATTGCATTATTTGGATTTTAAATGATGCTATTCAACCTACAATTAATAACTAAAAAAAAGCCTGAATTTTATTACCCAATCTTCTAAAGGGAGACAAAGTTCAGAAACGGGTTATTTAAATCATAGACTCCGTTCATGCATTACTGTTCTTATTGTTCCATCATCATTTCGTTTTATTAAAGTATGCAAATTTGTACACCATACATTATACAAAGGTAGTAATAAATAATTATATCAATATTAAATAAAATTTAATCTAAGACAGATACAATAAACCTACAGTGTAGAAAATGTTAAAAATATTTGTGCAGGATTTGCTATTATTTACGCTAACAACTATAAAATAATATTGATGTTACGCTTATTAGTGAGTAATATTAGGCTGATTTGTTATGTGCTAGTACAAAATATTTTTTCATAAATATAATACTGCACTGATAATTGTCTCATAGTTCTAAATAATGGAGTACCTACATTATAGTCCGTGAAACTTAAATCGTCAATTAAATTTCCATTTAATTTATAGAATCACAGAAGGTGTGACAATCTATCGCGATACATGTATTCAAAATGAAAAATCAAGTCAGAACTGGGCAGCACAAAACGTGCTCAGTATAGTACAAACTTTTGTATACATATCTTTATCGTACTGATCGATATACTGATTCACGTGTTTTTTACAATTTTTATAAAACTACATACAAATGCAATTTTTACGAAGATCATATAAATATGTCATAATATTTATAAATCATTTTCCATGTATAGTAACGCACGAAAAATGTGCACGGATTTAAAAAAATTGAATACTCAAAGTTTCGATACTTAAGCATTGCATCGTTAAGTTATATTATACGAGATGTTAGGATGTCGGTGACATTCTCTTGCTTGCATAGGTACATTTGAATTTTCAACTTCACAAATACATTAGAAATTTCGTAGTTTTTTTTTATTTATCTCTTTTCCGCCATCTTTTTATTACGTACATTTGTACTTATTACAATTTTTTTTAGAAAATCCTGCACATATGTAAAAATAAAATTATATATTCTTCCTTAAACATTAATAATACTTCAGTTGAAAAATTTTGCTTCGTTACATTTATCATATTCTTGTACGATAACATTAAACAACATTATGGACAGAGTTTCATAATTCTCGAGATACAAGGAAACTATTTCAGTAACTGAACTACCAAATGTTTAACAAATTCACCTAGTTTCTCAAAAAAACCTCAATGACAATATTTACTCAAATTATCTCGTTTTATTAAAGCCAGTAGGTGGGTATAGTGTACTAGGCGTGTCATCATCTTTACGTTTAAATGCAGTTTTTGCAAGAGGTCGCAAGTTTTTCAGTTAATTCTAATCTTCATCTGTTTATCTCACTTATATGTCCAATTTTTACAAGAAAACTTTATAATAAATATGAAATACGATATGGCGCTAGATAGTGTGTTTGAAATCGAACATGATACAACATTTTTTTTAGTAATGATTCATGTAAATATTTTACTAAGCATATATCGAATTTTTCAAATGTTTATATGTACATGATGTGTAGTCGTTTTCGCTTGTTAGTTTATGCTTGAATGCAGAAAAAGTTGCATTTCTGTATGCAAATCGTTGATGAATATAAATCTTATTTGCAAGTATGGACGTCTATACTTTTAACGCAAGTCTTGCATTCGACAAAACAACACCAACGAAATTTGCACTCGCATCTTTCACGAATTGTTGACTTTTGGGTGTTGTACCCTCTGCCGCAGCAAAGAAGATTACATCCGTCAATGCCGGAGGACGTTCTATTGCAAATTCTTCCATGTGTACCTAATAAACAATATTTATTTTTCTATTTTACAAAGCAAAAATGTGCAAAATGATATGTTTCCGTATATTTCTTATTTATAAATAAGAAATATACGGAAACATATCATTTTGCATCCTATAGGATGCAATGACATTAAATTATTGCAATTATAGTAACGAATTCTAAGTAAATAATCATAATGCTACAAAGTAATTTGAAACATTTACTAGTCATAGTCATGATTGCACTAATGTGCTGCCATGCAATTGAAAATAGTTTTCCAGATATCGTTTGTTTCAAAATCTTTTTATACGAAATAATTCTGCCGAGAATTTTATCATTCTTTGATCAATTTGAATTAATTACCTAACGAGCCGAGTGTTTCATTAGGAACGCAATAATTTGGAGAATCGTCCAAATAAACGAGATCATTCGCTGTTGGTAACGAAAATCTGGGATCTCGCATGGATAAACGACCGCGTCTATTTACTCTGACTTCTGTTGCCCCATCGTATTTATCTAATAGAAAATCCCCTGTGAACATGAAATATATACTTTTCGTTGAAAGCTTAAAAAGTTAAATGCTATTAGAATTGAAAAAAGGCTCACCAATTTCTCGCAATGATGCAAGTTGTTGCCAGCAGGTAATTAAACTGCAACTTCCGGAAACACCGTGGCATTTACACGTTACTTTGGATCGTTTGATAACAGCCTTTAAAAAAAAGGAAATTAATACAATTAATTAAAACTGTACAGGCATTTGTCAAACAATTCTTTAGCCGTACTGTGCGTTCAGTACTTTAAATACTCATCTCGTCAAATCAGTATGCAATCAATTTGCAATAAAATTTAGTCTCCTACTATTTGACGAGAAGTATTATACTTACCCTACGTCCTGCTTCGTTATTATGCAGATTCATAAGACTCCTGCCCTGCTCCCTGCTACCCCTTTTGAAGCTTCGCTCGCGTTCTTTTACGTCGACGAATGCTTGCGTAAATCTAAAAGTGTAACACGGCTTTGATTATCCGTTCGCGTGCCAATCTGATATTTTCGCTTTTTAATAGAATATATTAATTCGAATATTGAATTTTGAACTGTGATCCCTGTGGCCACAATTTTTGATTTACCAATATTGATTAATTAGCAAGAGTAACAGATTTCTAGATTTACTTATATTTTAGAAGAATGAATAAAAAGGAAGTTGCAATATGTACTTATAACCATATTCGAGGTTGTCTCCGCAGCCACCCCAAATCCAGTCTCGTTTTAGATCTCTGGGTCTACTACTACTGGAGCAACCGCACGAGGATAATTGTCCGTCCCTGCAGGATCGACTAATCGAATATACCACTCCCGCGGCTGTTATTGCATGGACGAATGCAGTTTCTTTGCTTGCTGCGTAAAAATATTATTCACTTCTGTGGTGTAAAACTGTATAATCACATAATAAGAAATTCGGCATCGGGACTTTAAATATTAGGCGCTCTGATCGAGAATTGACGGAGCGTAGAAATAGTTAGATTAAACAAAATTAAACACAGTTTAATGAATTATCGTAATCGCATAGACTTACAGGGCATGCAAGTGTAAAGCAGAAGGAACCGTTTATAACGATCAAGCTGCTGGAAGGATTGTGCTTTGTGTTGTTCAATTGTTTACATTATTACTGATAATAATTTTGTCATGCAATATAAAGTATACATTGGAAAAAGTAAAACAATACACGAAGATGAAACGGAACATTCCTCTGATCTTGACACTTTTGAATCTACATCCAATCTTCTGATTGAATTGTAATGCAAATTAAAATCGTTTACCTATTCTAAGCATAGGCCCGAACACTGACTCGTCAGCGACGGTAGAGCAATTCCACCTTCTATCGCGAAATTGATGCTGACACTCGGATAGTCCGAACTTTGCACCCTTTGCCACACTTGGCATATGATCCACGGACAACTGGCACAACTTCCCTTGGCCCTGCGAAAGACCTCTCAACCCTTGGCAAATGCTAGACGCAGCCACGTCATATGTTTCTATCATCTGAGCGGTCTCGAGTTGAGGGAAGTGTTGCAAGCCGACATTTCTGAAACGACAAAATGACTTGTACAAATCGAAATATTAGTGACGAACGAAATCATTTCCTTACTGTTAGTCAATTTTGAATCGAACGAGACGTAGCGTACAATAATTATACTTTTCCGACGTGTTCTGTGTTATCACAAGGTTGACATTCGTGAATTTTTTGAACTTGAATTAAGAAAAGTAGTCCCGTAGAATTTAAGTAAAAATACACGAAGGAATACAATCTATTTTTTGATAATAACTGCAACAGGTCACACATAATTTGTTATATATCTTTAACACGTAATAAGTTGTCACGATTGCAAATTAACGAAGATTTGGATTCTTTAGAATTATACAACGTCTGATCTTACAATTGAGTTTAATGTAAAGGAAGTGGCAAAAAAGAAAGGCGAATAACTTATTAGGATAGCAGAAAATATTGCACTTCCTTTCGCAGGATTATAAGTGACCGATCTATTCTTTCTGAAACTCAACATTACGATCTACTAAAACCCTATATTGTTAACAAAAAATATGTTGCATTTCAGCTACAGAAGCTGTCGCATAAAAACAAACAAAACGGCCGGTCAACAACGTGTTAACAGCGAATACGAATTGACCGTCCCAACAGACAGACATTCCATCTCCATCCCGATCACAGTTACGCCTCGTCAAATACGCGATTTCCCTTCGTTTCCAAAAAGAAGCCCGTACAAAAGCAGGCCGAGCTTGCGCGGATTTGCCACGCCGATTATATAAATTCGGAGCAGGAGAGCCGTGGGCGAGGAACGGTTCTGCGTGGCGATTTTTAATGGCACATTTGTGAGTCAACCGAGCGAGATGATGGAACGATGCCGTCACAGACAGAAGTCAGGGGGTCTCTAACGGAGCTACCAATCTGAAATTCGAAACGGCTGCTCATAAAGGTTCCACCCGACGATGCGGGTATACACACTCGAGCGCTCTAATATCGCCAATCGAGCATGCGAAATCGCATGCGTTCTAACGATCTCTGTGCAAAGAATTGATGGGCGCAATGCGTGGGAAACAATAGAAATGTTTTGCCGTACGCTTTTGCGGGTACAGATCTTCTATTTCGGTACGTAAAGCTGGTCGATGTGGGTTAAACGGTAGGATGGGGTTTGTTCAAACAGCGAGTATCACATTTGTAAGGATATTTGTTATGTGTATCACCGTATGGATGACTGGATGGATGGCTGAGTGTGAGAGAGCACGCGATGGCCGTTTCTTATTTTTATTGATTTAAAGAAGTGGATGGGTTGCGTGGTGATTTTGTTGAGAAGCGTTGTTATTGCGGATTTTCCGTGCAATATATTTCCGTGCAAGCCATCTTACATAATTTGCTTATGTAGAACGTGTCTATGCTTCGGAGAACTTTTTTTCGACCGATTGCGATCGAATAATTAGAGGACGTTCTATTTAGTTTGGCGAAGTCTCCAGAGATCAATGTATTCGTGCTTAAGAAAAGCATAAGCGTGACAATGTTTCAATAGTTTTTGTTGAAGTATTTAGTTGATTTAGTTTTTAAGTTTGCCGTCTCCCGCGGTCGCGGCGTTGTGAGTGCTGAGACGCACTTCCGTTGGTTACTAAGTTTGCCTTGGTTTGTCGCGCTAGTAGTCGTTATATAAATCTGTCCTTTACCATCTGTTATATTTGCAGGAACCTTGAGTGTACTAAACAGATTCCAATCAGAAATAGTTTTACTCTAAATCCTTGTATCAGGTTGGAATGGCCGGCGCGTTTGATCTGGTTTGCCATAGTTTGACCACAACTTGCATAATCTTAATAGTTTTCGGTATATTGGCAAGTCAATCGTCCCTTGAATAATCGCAGCCGATTACCACGTACGTGCAACCGATGCCGCGTAAATAAGCAGATAGAGAATTAGTGTTTAGACGTGTACAATATCAGAAATTGTTAGTTATGTAGGTCGACAGCCGTTGTCTGTAATATACATATTTGATAGCACGATTTGCAAGTCAGGCCAAGAGATATCGTTCACGACGTTAAGCAAACCGTATTATTACACCTCAAATGTTTCACCGCCGTTGTTTACTGCAGTTTCTCTCTTTGCTCTAATCCCCTTTACTGGGGTGAAAGTTGTTCGCGATAGTATCCAATCTAATGCATCTGCTACGCTTTAAAGAAATCTTTGATAAGCAGTTGAAAGAAGAGAAACGAATAAATACATTACTCCTAACGAGCCATTGAATTCTTCGTGGGTAATACGAATGTTTCTTATCATTTTTATTACTGTACCTAGCATTATGTTATAGATCTTTTATTTTCTATTCGTTGCTTAATATTGCTGAGTCAGACAATGACAGTAATTAAATAACGAGAGAAAACGAATGTTCGCGTGTATTTGAACGTGGGAAGCCGAAATGGCAAAGAAATCGTAAGAATTACACGTGAATGCAGGTGGATTGAAGGTGATCGACGTCACTGTATCTTCAATAGACGCCAATAATAAAGATACTTTTCTAATGATACCACGAATTGGTACAATGAACTCTAACAATGACAAGAGGAATTAGAAGAGTTAGAAGATAGATTTGATAACACTATCGTTAATGGAATATCTGTCCAATCAGGAAAGCACAGTTTCATACCTTAAAGGATTAAGGTTTTTAACCTTTGTCATGGTGACCCAACTGTCCCATGGTACACGACATTAGTGTATGCATAATAGACTGCATTAATATTCCGGAACACGTTTCGGCTGTGATATATTATCAGCTTTGCACTCCCCTAAAACAATGACGCGGGGAATCATGGGATGGGAACGATAATATTTCGAAGGATCCTGCCCACGCGAATTCGTGGTGCACTGTCAGCCGTGCTGTCCCAAAAAGTAATGCCCTGTGTCTCTTAAAAGATTGTAGCAGCAGTCGTATTACGTACCGGGTGTTCTAATTTCAATCGTGCATTCTGTTGTAATATGTAGTTGGACACGGCAATGTTGGACCACGTTTAATCATACATCTGAATGTGAAATATCTGATTTTAATTTCAATCCGCGCGCAACATTTTCCAGCGAAACAGAATTATTCTCCTTAAACAAGATTTAAGTTTGAATTTGATGTCCTTTTTCCGAAGACAAATTTGAACGAAAGTATTTTATTTGAATACTTTTCAAATATTTCCTGTCTTCTTTAAATATTCGAAACCGAGGTACACATTACGGTATTCTTCAAGCCGTTCAGGTATACATCACCTACCTTATTTCGCGTAGGTGTAGCGAATCGACCAGTATTATTTTAGTATGTTAGCAGATTGCAAGAAGAGATAAAGGTCGCTAATGATAGTAAATTACCTATCGTAAAGTACACTTTTGGACCGTGCCGTTACCTTAAATGTTGTTTTAACCAAACACTACTTGTTGGCACTATCAACTTTAATCGAACAACTGATTATTCTTATTCGCAGTTTTCGTAATAAAAGAATAATATTTAAAAGCTGTTAAAAAAGAGCATATCTACTGCATGCAAGAGTTTACTATAAACGATCAATCCATTTACCATAAAAGATTTTCCTGAAACGGATCGTATTTCCTATTTTAAGTATAAATTATGTTCGGAACACAAATTCGTCGAATGCCTGCCTTAATACTTATACCGAGCTTGCGCGGAAATTTTTCTCCAAAAACGAACCCATTTTCTTCCAAGTTAAATCTGAACGCATACTGTGCAGCCCCTTAAAGTGTATAAAATGAAAAATAAACATGAATTAGAGGTAGCATTTATTCCACACCACGCTGGTACACCTATCCAGCATGGCGATAAAACGGTTCGAGTGAATTCCTTTCCCATTTCTAGCCTAACGTCAAAGAAACGAAAATAAAACGTCCGGTGGAAAGTATCTCGCCACGGCCAACAATGGCACCATCCGCGCGCCACTTTCTTCTCACGTGGGACGAGAAAAATGCCCCGGGGCAACCCTTTAATCTGGCTGTTTCGATATCGTCGGAGATTCACGGAGAAATACTGTCTCGGGAACGGCGACGCGTGAATCAATTCATTTCACAGCTTAAATACACGCACGATCGCCATTCGCCCCGGAATCTAATCTGTATGCTGGCACTTAGCCGTGACTTAAGGGGTTGTTACGTTGATACCAGAGGGTAGATTGGCGTGAGTACGGTGGAATTTTTGTTAGAAAATTGCTTTATCGTGCGTGGACCTTTGTGCAAGTTACGCCATATCGTATCACCGTGTGATATACCGCTTAATTAATTTGCCGTCGTAAAACTGCGGGCCGTGTGTGGGAATTTAACTGCCCTACGTACGCCGGCCTATAGAATGAATGGGGTTTCCATGCAAAATTGCAAAAGGGGTGAACGAACAGCTGGGCGTGATAATGTTGAAGAAAACTTGCGTCCATCGTTTTGAATTGTTTGAGCAATTTCGTTCAGAAATGCTGTAACAGTTAGTGCAAACAGTTTTTCTTCTGTGCTTCTGTATATTGTGGAGAATTTTTACTGGTTTACAAAACTGTTTGTACATTATTAGTAGTATTTTGAATCGTAGGAAGAAAAATAAATGTATGCAATTTATGCTAATTCATCTGATATAATATGATACTTTCTTTGTAACATAATGCTTTTTTTGTAAATATCTAATTCGTTTGTAAACTTGAAAAAAGAAACACGAGAGGAAAGAAGGCATTCCTATACGTGCAGTGGGCCAAGAAAGTGTTTATGTAGTGCATTAGTTTCACTTGCAACTTCATTATTTTGGTCAGACCAAAATGTTGGTGTTAAAACAATTATTCCTAAAACAATCTACCTGGATATGAAGCACATCTATTACACTTTCAAATAATTTATATTGTTTTAGGCATAATCGTGTTAACACCAACATTTTGGTCACATCAAAATAATGAAATTGCAAGTGAGACTAATGCACGGTATCTGCATAAATACTTTTTGGCCCACTGTATATAAGAAAAACAGTGAAAAAAATAGTGAAAAAGATTTTCTGATAATCACTTTTTTCTATATTTTTATCTTTAAAACATACTAATACAGAATCTACACCTTTACGATACAGATGCTTCTGTTCTAAAATATATCAAAGTACACAGAATGTGCACAAATGTTGTCAACAATTTATTGAGAGTCATTGTGAAACCTTTTAGATATTCAGATCTAATTAAGCCACCGTGGAGGTAAAATTAAAACGACCAGATTAGGTCCATCGATATCGGAACTTAAGCCCACATAAGACGGATTAACTTTTATGGAGATCCCATGTGACCCGCCCATGTGATTAGGCATTTTCTCCATCAGTGATCCTTAGCGAAGGGATTTGATAAAAAGAACACTGTAATAACTAGAAGGGCCAATCATTATTTATCAATCATCGGGATCTATTCGTCAGATAGATTATAAAAAGCTGTATCATACAAAAGTCAATTAGACTTATCACTGATCGAAACTATCGTTCTGTAAACTATATTACAAATCATTTTTACAGCCCATTTGAATAAATGTTTCAACAAAGAACAAACAATCGAGTGACTTCTTCAAATAACTCACTTGACATACCAATTCACTGTAGAAAGACGGTGAGGGCATTTCATAGGGAAAGATTTCAATAATCGTACTCGTTAAGGACAGTCACGAATCTCGACAGAAATGTCGTGATCCTTTAGGCATTTTCGTAAATCCAATTACGGAGCTAAGCATAGAGATTTCTTACCACGATAGAAATTCCACGCGATGAAAAACTGTAGCGATCTCAGGACCATTCAGTGATTTGTCACGGACGTGCAGGGGTGGATGCTAGGGGCGAATAGGGCTATGCAGGAATTAGACACACCGTTGTCAGGGGTACGTCGGGAACGAGGACAGCTACGCCACGAAAAATCCTTCAATCGTGTTCCCACGACGCGATTTCGTCTCGCTGTGTACAAAGAGCTATAAATTACGGCATTTGCGTGGGCAATTTTTGCCGGAATTTCATGGGGGGGGGGGGGGGGGAACCTGGCCTTTCTCTTCGCGACATATTAATTTATCGATTATGTTATGATATCGCGTATGCACGCGTGATTACCGATTTGTTCTCTCAAGATTGGTCCAAGTAATTAACTAATTTCGCGTGGGATACAAATTTCATGCTGAAATGGTCTCTTCGTTGTCCTTTTTACGAACATTTGGTATCAGTCTTCAATTGTGTAATGTGCCAATTTTACATGCTGATACATTTTGAACAATCAGAGAGTGCGGCGTATTCCTTATTTAGTAAATTGTATATTAGAGATGTGCCTTTGAAAAGTTTGTCAAATGTACGATAAAGGGAAGGTACTCACATCCATGTTCCTGGTATTGTCGATGCTGCGACTACCAATAGTAATCGCAGAATGATCAGCAAGCTGTTGCAAACTGCCATTTTGTCTGAAAAGTAATTTCAATTGAAATATTAATCTTTCAAATAATTCCATCCTATTCGCGTTTTAATTGAACTCTCGCGAAAGCGGTATAAAGATAAACTGATAACAAGAACATCAAGAAAATAATCATTTCCGGACACACACGTTGCAACGTTGATAGAATTTCAGATTTTTCCACAGAACAGAAATGATTAAACATCCCTTCCACACAATCTGTGCAACAGTTGTGTCTTAACACAGAAATGTATTTCTTCTGTAACATTCAAAATTTGTCCGCCGTATTAATAATTCGTTTAACATATTTCTTTTCCGTACCAAATCTGAACACACCCTTACAAATATTCCAGAAAGAAACTCAATGGGCAAAGGTAAGTGTACCCACCCGATATATCAAAACAGTGCGCGAACACACGTACTGGTATACGTGTACACCAGTTCTGTGGGGCTCCAACACGTTGTAGGCTCGACTTGGAACGAAAGACACCTAAGTCCAGACGATTATGGTACATCGATTCGACATTACACCTTGCTCGCTCCTGAGCGTCTCTCGAGCCTTCTCGGTTCTTTGCTCTCTGTTCGGGCCCAGAGTTGCGCGACTGGTTAATAGAAACTACGGTTCTGAGTTACGACCCGTAAACTCTATAACTTTTCATTTTGCACTGCTACGCTACGCTGACACGAGAACTATGCCTGTTGATGAGTAAAGCCTAGCGACAATCTGGTATTTATGGTTCGCAGATACATATGTGTATTCCCTCCCTTGATTGCGCGTCTCGGCTACGTAAAATCGGATGATTTAATAGCTGGAAACTCTGAGCTCTGACAGGTAGCAACGAGGTGTTAACACGAAGCATTTTCTTTCTGTATATTTTTTAATCATTTCGATTTTGAATAATGTAGATATTATTCCCGCCATCGCGATTCGTATTTTATGAAAATATTTAAAACCTTTGGTTGACGTCTATCTGTATAGGTTTTGTTAAAGATCGCATTTGCAGATCTGTTGTTTGCGACAGTAGCTTCAAGCCTCTAGTGAAACAGGACATATTACAATTTCTTACGGAAAAAGTTAAAGTAATGATTTTATAATCGTACAAACATACGCCGTGTAAATATCCTATAAAAATTTCAATTAACATACTATACATTCAATGACATTCACAAATCGCTTAACATTTTGAGATAATTTTACAGTCATACAAATATTTATTTATCGATTCCTCTTCCATTATTGGTCATACTTATTCAGGCATATTATTTTCTGATTAACACCATCACGTTATTTGTTCATTATTTGCTAAACATGATTTTTGTAAAACCCACGGGACCCAATTCTGATTTTGAACTTAGGTACGACCTCGGTGCTCCCGTATTCGATGACAGATTCGTGTAAAAAGAGTTCCTAGTGTCTTGTTCACGAGTGAACGATCTTGGGTAACCCGATCGCCGCTCAAAAAGTTCCGCTACTGGTTTTAAAAGAGGCGAATGGAGGCGTGCCGTTCATTAAGAAACACTGCGATGTTAAATCAAAAAGCTCGGGCCGATTATGGCACATCGATTCCTCCATTACACCTTGCTCGACCACGATGTGTGGCTGTTGCTTTCTGAGCAGCCCGCTGGGACTAGTTAATATATGCTGCCCACTGAACTTACGACTCGTAAATTTTGTAACTTTTGATCCCCGCCTGCTATAATTCCAGCGAAACGACCATGAAACAAATTAAACACGCTTGCGAACGTGGCCCTTTTAAAGGGACACGATTGGCATCAATTGCAAAATAATATTAGCAAATTACCCCAGTCGTAATTTGGTCATAAACAGATCCTTTGAGTACAGGCACTCATCTTTTGCCTTTGCGCGTATTCATTGTTAAACTTATTAAACTTTCTTTCTCGATTTTGTTATAAAAGTTGTTGCCTTTTCGCGTCAATTATTGAATAATTATTCAATTATTAGCCATTATTATTCCCCAATGATACCTTAGCTCGATTGATTAGACACCGCAGAATTAAGCAAACTTGACGACCCATTAAACAAAGTGAATCATTAAAACAATCATCTTCGAATAATGCGACGAGCTCCACTTTCGTTGCAACATGCATTCAGTATTTAATTCCGTTGCACGCCATTAAAAGCCATTCAACTATGTTGCACAATGTGAGAATTGTGCGACGATTCCGCGTTTTCAAGATAATCCACGATAAACCGCCCCCTCCAGCTCGCGTTAACGAGTTCTACTGTTTAAAGTTACTAGTATACTTGTGAAGCACCCTGTATATCCCCGTCTATCTAGCCCACGCGATCGGCCAGAATATTAGCCGGTGTATAAAATGCATTTGTGATCACGACAGGAATGTAAATGGCGTACTTCAGCACGTCTCTCGCGGGGCCGGCCTCGAATTATCAGCAATAAAGTATCTTGCTGGCGTGTTGAACAAGACATGACCGGCGGTAGTGCAAGCACCGCTACATTTGTTGCTGAATGAGCCGGTCTTCGTCGCTGATCCTTGCGCAGCTGGATGGTACCACGTTGGCTATAATGATCGTGAAAGATCGTTGATCTAATATTAAAGGCGCACACGGCGTGCCACGGCTGGCAGCCTTCGAAAGGGGTGAATGGAAATCTCGTATGACGTTCCAGGACGCCACGGTTGGCGCGATAATTAGGTGAAAGTCCTTTAGGACCACGTCGACGTTGTGTATCGGCTTGTCCCATAGCGTGTACTTTGCTCTTTTCGTTTCACGACGAACCATCATTTGCATTTGCCGAATTCTATTTTCCGGTTGCTCGCAAGGGCATACAATCGTTTAAATACACTAGAACCTCGATAACTCGAAAACCTTTATAAGACGAAAACTTTCTTAATTCCCTTCCGCACCGCTGCAAAAACCTCTGTAAGTCGAAATGAAACTTACTTTAACCCGAATTATTTGCCACGTGTCCAGATGCATCATTTTACCTCCGCAACTCGAATTTAGAATAGTCAAACCTCTACTACTCGAAGTTTACCGCAATAAGTCGAACATCTATTCTCGAAGTTTATAACTTTGTGTCAGAAATCATTCAATTGCTTCCTTCCTTTCAACCGCTAGGATTGTCTCAGAACATAAAATGACCACGTGCATATCCATGGAAGCTAATCGTTTTTCGTCAATTTCCATAGATAAAGAATGTGTTAATACATTAACTCGGAGAAAAATTGCAGACTTTTTGAATAGTAAGATGTCGATACATATATGTATGTATAGTGACCCAACTTTCGTCCTCTGATTACGTTTATATATGTATGCAATACAAACTTTACTTCACGCGAAAAAATTTCATTTGCCTTCCTTTCCGTCCTCGCAAGTCCACGCAAAGTTAACCGTCACACAAAGCCACTATAAGTCGAAATTTCGTGTGCTAAACCTCTCTTACTCGAACACTCGATAATAACCTGTATAACTCGAAGTTTCTTTCGCTTCCCTTGAGATTCGAGTTATCGGGGTACGACTGTAGTATGTACTTATTTTAAGGGATGCGATTTTGTGTTGCGTAGATTAATTGTTTAGTTCGGACGTGGCACGTAGACTTTGTTAAATGGTGTAAGCGAGCAAATGGAAATCGCGGTATGGTTTAACAATAGAGAAATATTTAAATAGCGCCGAATGCTTTATTAGTTTTATAATGTTTATCGATAGATTTTTGAACAGTCCACTAGGAGAAAAAAGGAACAGAGAAACCACCGTAAACTGTGGAGCATAATTTCATTACATTACTACTGTTGTGGACCGTGTAGGGAAGCGCTGAACAGTGTGCTTCCACCTGACCAGGAAACATTATCGTAACTTCAACGCCGATAAACTCACTGAAATTCTGCGATACACGCTCGCTGGCTATGGGCATTCAAGTGGGAAGACGGAGAGAGAGAGAAAAAGCAAAGAATTGATACAAGTGGACAGGAAAGCATTAACAACGCGGTTTAATTCCTGTTACACTCGTAATTACGCGGGCTTCTCAGATATATAAAGCTGAACTCGCGACAAAAATATTGCACACCCATTCAAATCGCAATTAGTTGCCCGTTTTAGGATCGTAAAGTTTTAGGGAAAATGTACACGCTGCTTGAAGAATGTAAAAGTGTGTTTCTATTATATGAATAGAGCGTACATATATTTGTTATTTCCTTTCAAATGGGTAACGCATAATACGTTATGGTGCGCAAAGTAATTGCGCGACGAAAAATAAGCATTGAGACATATTTTTTCCTACTTGAAGTATTGTGATGTGTTTATATATTATTATTCGCAGCGGTACAAATTTTGCAGTGGCTTCACCCGTACAAATTATTGCCAATGCGTCAGCAACTTTAAAAAGTATTCGTTATCTTATTGCAACTAATTCGGAACGTTTCACAATAGCCTAACGCATAACACAGAAATTCCAAGGAAAATTACGTACTCCTACGAATCCTTTTCACGGTGTATCCTTCACTCGCTAGGATACGCTGCATCCTGGCAAATAATCGTAAAATGACTACAAAAGATTACCAGGTGATTTACGACACCATCATCGTCTGGACAACAGTCGTTACCGTTCTAACAATGATCGGCAACCAGTTTTTCTAAAGATCATTACACCAATTTCGGAGATGGTACAACGACTCCTATACTCGGCATCTTTTAACTTTATCTCGCGTGTTCTCCTTCATGCTGGTCGCAAAACACATTAAAACTGGCCCGTACTTCAAGCTATTAACTTTACTGTCCGTTTCACTGAAAAAGGATAACGCAGTTATACAATATTACCTGTACGTTTGCCAAAAGTATCACGTGCACACGGTAACCCCTGTATCTTCATTAGATCGACGAGCGTAATGCAAAATATGGAAGACAGAAAGTTATGTGAGACAGAAAAGTAGCAACCCTGAAGTGGGAAATATTTTCAGTATTACAGTAATAAGCCTCCTCACATTCTTAACATTTCTATCTTTATTATACACGTGTAATTAAATTATGAGTTTAACATAATTGTTTAGCGATGGTTTTAAACTTAGCTGTGCACTGTTTGATATGACCACACTGGAGCACCCATATCCCTAAACATATTTATAATTTACCTGTCCATGGCATCGAATACGCGCACACTTCGCAAGCACGCAGAGGAAATCAAATATTCCTACAAGTGATAGTCGAAGGTATAGAAAATATACGCATGCCTGTGTTTGTGTTTTTACGTCTTTCATGTACATTATTCCGCGGCCTTAAACATCCATAAATACCCAGACCACTTTACACCCAGGTAAGCGCGGATCGTTGTTTTCCAGGCAGGGAAAAGGTGCGCATCGTTGAATCAACCTGTCCGCGACGAGTCGGACTGGGATTTTCACGAGGTAGGACAACTCGACTCCACTTAAGGTACGATTCAAACGAGCAGACTTTCCCGTGCGGGAAACGTCCGCGTGTTCGAGAAGAGCACAGAATTACGTATATGGAGATACTCTAACAGCCTATTCTGTATAGAAGTCAATTCGCCTGTGGACCTGGGAACCTTTATGATCTTCATTATTCGTAACGGTAGGGAACAATGAAGTTACAGAGGCTCGTGGTTTCGATGAAAACGTACCACAATGGTAGCGGTGTAGGTGGGAATAATATAGAGAACAAATTCTTTGCTTTTAACTCAATATTTTTGTGTCAAAATTTGAGGAAGAAAGTTATATTATTCTTTGTTAATCCAAAATTAAATATTTATGCCACAGACACGGGCGGATCTTACTGTTTCAAGTTTCTGTAAAGATAATGCTAATAGAATAAATATTTTTCTTTAACCAGAAGGCAACACTGTTTCAAATTTCAGCATGCACATTATAGTATGCTATTTAAAAAATAGAAATCGATCTTCAAATCTCTTTAACGCCACACCCAACGAAACTGTTGCTACCGCGTTACTAAAAGCGTTGTTCCAAATGATAAACCTCTGCAGCTTTCATTCCTGTCATTATTTAAAACAGCAGAGACAGTTCAGGTGCGCAAAGTTAGTCGACCACCCTTCACAATTCTGTGCCATTGCCTGTATAAACATTGCGGGCGTTTCCCGCGCGGATAAGTCTGCCAGTTTGAACCGAGCTTAACGAGGATGCTTGATAGGGACGATACTCGCGTACGTTCGTTGCACGCATACAGGTGAGAAAACGAGAGCGTGCTTACTCGGCTTGTAGACTCGAGGGGAGGGAAAGGTGTGCGTGCGGGGGACTCCCGATGAGGGGCAGCAGAGAAATAAAGAGAAGTAAAAGGAGTAACTGTAGAAGGGGGTGAAGAGAAAGTTGAAGAAATTTAAACATAGCGGGAAGGAATGGACGATGAAAAGGAAATGGGGCAATAATCTGTGAAATTGAAAATTGCAGCGCGAAGGAAGGAGTTCGGACAATATGAAGAAGAACAAATGGGAAGCAAGGGTGAAAATCGACGGGGGATAAGTAAGTGCATGGCGAAGAAGAATGAGAAGTAAACCAACAATGCGTCGCGAGTGTAAGTGGTGACACGAAGTAGTTGGTAAAGGAAAACTATTTAAAAAAACGAGTAAAAAATCAGGCAACGTGACACGAGACCAGAAGCGGAGGAATTTAAAATACAAAAATATACTCGCAGAGGAAGCTGAAGAGAAAATGGACACGGATGCCTATTTCACTTCGAATCTGAATACGGACGACTAGAAAGAAATAAGAAACGAAGATCTTTCCAAGAGGAAAAATTGGATGAGCACCTGTTGCGAGGAATGCAAAATAACAATTCATTTAAAACGAGAAATAAAATCTGACCGCTCTGATGTAAAATTGTGGCGCGAAGAAATTATCGACAGGCAGAAAGGTTGCAGGTATTAACAAGTAAAATTTGATAAGCTGAATCGCCAGGCGTCTGTAAATTTTAAACGCTCACTGCTCCTGGTATCGCGTCGAACGTTACCCGCACGATGATACGGGTATTATAGGATTTCAGTACGTTTATCGGCGGCAAAGTTATGATGTCTCCCAGCCAGGTGGCGGCAAACTGCTTTTACGCTTAGAAGCAGGGTCAATATGCATGCAGATGGTAAAGCGATACAGAGGATTATCGAATTAAACGAATCAAGTCCTTTCAATTACCTACAGCAAGAGTGGTCGTAAAATCGTAATCGTACATATTGCAGCTAATATAAGTTTTTGAAATTAAATTAACAATCAAATCATTCTGAACAAGAATGGAAACACCTTTTTAAAAATCAATTTCACAATCAACAATCGAAACGAAATATCTCAACTTTCACAGATTTCAAAGAATCTTCCAAGCGTACGTTCTGGCGTACACTAGTACATTCTAACTTTATCCTCAGGAGAGTTCTGAGGAAGAGTCAAAGCAAATGGGTGTCTTTTATCTATGTGTACAGGTATCCTGGAAGAGTTCGTTACCAGGTGTATGTACAAAGACAATGCACAGAGGTAAAGGTGGATTGCGATAAAACGTGAACATTCATCGGACCTACACTCGTTAAAAATGCTCGGCGATTAATCTGCCTTGGGCTTAGTAAATCATTGCCGCGACGATCATCAAAGAGTTAAAGGGGAAGACGCTCTGGTCGGCGACGCAAATGTTCTCCGATATATCCATGCTACGTTGCCTTTCTGTGCCACGCCGACGACGAAAGTTTATCTTAACGACAGCGTTTATCGAGCAATGCCAAATACCATCCTGCGTATTGGCTCTTTGCTAAGGAGGTCCTGTTACTGATATTGACATGCTCAATACGTAGAATACGCATGGAACTCATTGGTACATCGTTTTCTAAGGATGCATGTGCGACTTTCACTAAACAATTAGTAGAATCGCTAGAAGATGACAAATTTGTCTTTATAAGTGCGTAAGTTGCAATTGGAATTTGCAATCACCAAAGTCAGATACAAATGTACCATGATAACTATAATATGAAACAACGAATCGCATGAAAGTACTTGGAAGAAATTATTGCGTTATCAATATAGTGGACAAGATGCGGCTGCACTCTGTTTGGAGTAAATTTCAGGTTGAAAGTATGTATATGTATATGAATTAAGAATTTATAGCAATGTTAGATACTACTAATGGTAGCAACCAACCAAGGAAGCACGTGTTAATATAATTGAAAAAATACACACAGTTGAGACAAGAAGTACATAAAGCGATGTTCCATTAATTCTTGTCGTAATCTTGCCAATCAATGTTATACCGTAATCTACTCCGAGCAGCTTTTAGCATTTGCAACTCATAAGCGTTCTGTGCCTGCTAATACGGAAAACTGAAGACTCGACTGTCCATCGTGCAGCGAGGAAGTTACTTAGCAAAAACTTAAACTGATGAGATTAGATTGCTTGGTTTAACCTGCGCCTCATCCATAACTAGATATATGCCGAGATAACGGCGAGCCAGCAATAATAATAATACAAAAATGCGACATTGAAAATAGGTAATGAACATGTTGCATGAAATAAACTATGTGTTACGCTCGTGTTGCTAAATGGAAACAGGTGTAGGTGTGCATGTATTGCAACGAATCTACGTTTCTGAATTGCGATTCCTATCCCCACAAAAAGAAATGATGCTTCTCTTATTCGGTAAAATTCTATTATTCTATAAAATTCTATTATCTTTTGGTGATTCATTTTACGCTACCCTTAAGGAGCTGATTTTGTAATTAAATTAAAAGACAATTTTTTCTTCATTTAAATTTTTCCAGACTCCGTTTGAATCACTTTGCAATACCTATTTCGAAAACAATTGTTTCTAAATTATTATTATGTGCTCTATGTGCGTTTGGTTTTTTAATGCTCTTTTATTCACAGAGCAAAGAAGAACAAATTCCTCGAACAAATTCTCTGCACAAATTCTGTTACATATACTATTCGCAAATGAGATATATTCCACCCTCAAAAGAAATCGCGCAAATGCGGCAGAAAATCTGGAATATAATTAACACGTCAACTGTTTTATTGCCCGGAGCCCAACGTTTCTCTCTTTACGAGCACGACACGAACGCAACAAAACCAGATAGAGCGGCTACATTTTTTAAAGCATATGAACTAGTTTCGATAACAGCAGCGATTTAAAATTCAACAGGACATTGTTCCGGGAATAAATTGCCTTGAGTCGAGCCGCATTGAATTGCGATTCGATATTTTGATACGGGTATCCGCCTGTCAAATGAACAATATAAAAATTCCGAACATTTTTACAAGAGAAAGACATTTTATAGACAATCGAGATCACTTGAAAAATTCACTTATCCCCACTTTCAATACAGATTTCTCACTAATCAACTTTAGTCATACTTAAAAAGAAAGAAACTGGAAATTTCACCAGAGCGGAAGGTTGAAAATCTTCAAAATGAAAGTCTACACGAATATTGAAAATACGGAGTAAACTAGATGAGTAGAATATTTCATGGAATATTTTCGAAATGCGTTTCGAAATAATCTCGATAGCAGCTATTTTAAAGAGGCAAGGCCTTCTTCGTGTATTTATAATCCCATCGATTCCATAGTGTAATTGCAACACTATAATGTTAATAACAAAGGCAAGGTTGCATTATCGATAGTTAATTATTGTGGTCGATTGAACAGATTAAACGATTACTTACCGAACCGGGTGTATCCAAAGTCGTTAAGGACGAGTTAATTATTGCCACGGCAAAATCGGACACCGTTTCACTTTTTCCTTTTTTCTTTTTTTATCGAAGAGAGCTACGGCAGCACTTGCCTTTAAATTAATGCCGATAACAACGCGTGTCGGCTCACTTTCATCGAATCGTTCCTCAGATTTCCGGTTTTGCCGGCGAACCCTTCATTTTTCACGCGGCGCGGTTCATATCTCATTTTGAGCATCGAAGCACACGATTTTCACGATTCGCCGGGAGAAATTTCTTGCGACAGGTAGATTTCTTCCTTTCTTACTTGTGTATTGTTTTTCTTTCTGCGCAATGTTTGTTGCAAGACAGGTGATCAATCGGTGTTGAATAATACGATCCTCGTTTCAGCGAAACATTGAAAGCGTCAGGTACAACTACATTTATTAGTTGTATTCGAATTTGTAGAAAGAAAACAGTATTTCGATTTGCAAAATTAATTCAAGTAAATGATTAATATCGTAGAATTATGTTTATATAATTTAAGTCCCAGTGATCGGTGAGCTAGTTGGATAAAGCGTTTTACTTCAAGCGATTTGACGTCTTTCTTAAACCATCCACGTGAAAGCGTTTAATATAAAAAAAGGAAATAGTGTTTCACCTAGTATTTCAATTTTTGTTAATCAACGCTTCATCGAATTATAATAGTTATTATTAAATTACACTATCCGCGATTACCATTGGAACTTCCGATAACTAAACCACCATTGTTTTTTTTTTGTTCTTTCAAAACACGTTTCCACGAGGATTCCTTAAGACCAGCGGTGACGTGATCGAAACTTAAGGGGAACCTAAGAAGCTTCCGTAATTCGTTGCTGGTATGCACAAGGGGAAAAGTTACGTCGTGAAACAAAACAGCAATCACCTGTCTGTCAGGCGCGACCAGTCGCGGAAGTGTCACCAGAAACAGCCACTCGAACCACCGGCGAGCAAACACACATTCTAATTCCCGATCGTCCCGTAAAGCTCCTCAAACACCAAAAGATTCTTGTCACTTCCGCTCCCCGGCGCGTACACGGACGTCGTTCACCGTGCTAAAATCCTCCCGACCTTCTTCGAGGCTTGTCATCCTCGTCGTTTCGACAGATAAAAATGAAGGGTCGCCGTGCAACAGCTCCGTTCAACTCCGCGGAACAGCACTCACTTACTTCGCAAAGAGCAACGACACTTCTCCAGTCAAAACGTCCGCCGCGGATCGTCGTCGATATCCTTTGACGCGAAACCCGTCGAAGTCCTGTTCACCGTTCACCAGCGGCACGGGGCCAGCGAGTCGCGAGGAGTTCAAGGAATCCGTACCATATTTGGCACGTGCAATTCCACGGATCGTAGGATTTCGTTCGACGGAGGAAATCGTTTTCGGTGACGGTCGATTGTTCGTTCGTGCACGGAGGTGAACAGGATCAGTGAAGGATGCCGGTACCACGACGGATCGGTTCTTGGGGCATGTCGAGGAGCGGTGCTGCCTCGTGGCAAGAGGCCAGGGACCGAGGTACGCTGTGAAACCGACTTGGACGACGTGTTACTGCGGAATGGTCGCAGAGTGCAGGCAGAATCCATGAGACCGTGGTACGTTTCGTTCTCTCCCGCTGCCTTGTCTCTCCTGCACTCCACTAGAACGGTCTCTCCTGCTTGTTCCCCCGAAGAGGGAGCCCCCTCGACTAGTGATGGCCTCAACAGTCCACGAGTCAGTCGGCGGGACGTATCGACGCTGTCTATTATCGAGGTAATTATCTGATTGTATATAGCGAATCAAATAATTTCGGTTCTCTCTGCGACGAAGCATGAGACGTTGTGGCGAGTACGTGTGCCTTCGTTGGTGGATCGTATTGAGACTCGAAACGTTCATACTTCGACGCTGACTTAATTCTGATCGAAGTTTTGAGGACGGTCGTTCGCGGCGGTAATTACTGAACGTTGATTCTGGTGTATGTATGCAGATCGGACCGATGGCGTTGGTTAATTAATGTACAGTGTGATGGGTTCTTATCGGGTATTATGAGGGATTAAATATTAATTATAGAAGAGAAGGGGATTGTTTTAAAAGCGATATATTAATAGCTATTTAAAATGCTTACCACTAATAGTTATCTCTGTTGAGTGGACAGTGGCTTTTTAATGTCATACACAATTTATTTTGAAGTGCAGAACAAAATAAATAAAGCCTTAGCAATCATGGGGTGTCGTCAATGTAATGCCACATTATACATTTTCATTCGAAAGAATTTGGAAGTAACTAATTTAATTAGTATTCACACGTGAATCTATTTTAATTAATTTTAAAAAATTATCCAAATTTACTCTAACAGGTTACCAGAAATTCAGAATCTATAAGAAATAAAATGACACTTTGGGCTCGTACATAAAGTACGTTCAATTCATAAGAAGACTACTATAACACATAATAATCAGCAAGTGATTACAGCCGTTCCTCGTCAGACAGTCCGCCTATATTACCCATCGCGATGCATCGTTTAGTCGAAGCATACGCAAATTTCACATTTTTATGCCAAACGATTATCAACCCCCGTATCGAATTCTATACCGGTGCAGATTTCCAAAACAACTTTTTCTCGAAAGTTCAGTCAGATCGCACCGGCCTCGGTAAATTTTCGTCAGATTACACGTCCATGCATACATTGAATTGTTTGAAAACTCGTGATACGTCAAAAACTGAATGCCCATCACTACCCTCGACGGAACTCGCCGGCTGCTTCTCTCCCCTTCTTCCCTTTGCCTTTCTGTTTCTCTCCTTCCCCTCACACCGCTCTCTGGTCGGTTCATTGGTTCATCGGTGCACCGGTCCAGGCTCCATATTCTTCTCTCTAATTATACCGTTACGTGCAATCGCTCGTGTCAATTAGCAGCTCTTTTTTCCCGGCCCGAATGCAACCCCTTCTTTCGCAAAGGACCAAGAGTAGGATTTCGATTCGACTTCTTCCCCTTCTTCTCTCGCTCTTCCTTCCAGCGATTCCGGAGTGCCAGAGGGGTGGTTTTTTGATTCTTCTCCTTCGGTAGGGATTTTTTTGACGGCTCGCGAAAGCGCGAGGAACGGGCGAAATTTAATTCACGTTTGATTCGGAGAGAAAAGCTTCGTTCGAAAATATTTTCACCGCGAACAAATAAGAACGACGTATTTCGCTTTCAGAGATTTCTGATGCGCGGATATTGTTGGTTTCGATGCACGCACACGGTTAGAAAATATGTACGCCAAATTGATTAGTCCTCTATAGTAGGTAGTAGAATTTATTGGCAAGATGTAGAAGAAGTAATGAAAGTAACTAGGAATTGGAAGGCTTGCTCCACTTCATTTTATACGTAACGTTTTAATGCGTAACAGTAAAATGTTTAGTGCGCGTAAATTTAGTTGGGTAGAGACGAAGGCTGTAGCAATCTCTGTTGCCCGTTACCGCTTTAGATTTTCCAAAGTAAGCTGTGTAAAAGATGGCAACCAAGTTGATAAGAAATTTCAATGTGTATTTTAGTGTGACTGAAAAAAAGCCCGGCTCGTTATACCTTTCACTGAGATTTCGAGAGCTTTAGAACGCATTTTATTCTTATCCGATTGAACTTATACGCTCCAGATACTACTTTCTCACGGATGGGGGTGAATGGGTGCGAAGCACAGCCACGGGGTGTGAATGTAAAATAATTCGTACGAATTTATTTTAGTTGTACCTACAAAAACCTACTCTGTACATTATGTACAATGTCCTTGTTATAATAACATTTAATATTACTGTACTAATAAAAGATATAGCAGAGTTTAAATAGCGTCAATTTTAAGAAGATTGTTATTTTTCATATTAACGTTATTACAATCAGCACGCAATGCTGTACATAAATACTTGAGTGCAATGTTTAACTCTTTCTGCAGGAAAAAAAAATGTGGGCGCAATTATCGCCTTTAAAGGTAGTCTCCCTTCGGAATGAAGCTGGGTCATTAGTAAGAAAGGCAGAACTCTTACTCACATCGATGAACACGATAAACCGCTTGTTTTACATGTAAACACGTTCTGCTTGGGTAATTGAACGGGTTCATTCTCGGGTTCCTCCACCCATTGTTGTTGAATTGACATTGAAACGAACAAAACACTTTGCGCATAATTAATGTAAAAAATTATGGCGTCAACAGGATAATATCCCACTTTATCTTTCTCGTTAAACAATGTTCCTTCAAATTCACTCTTAACACAGTTTTTCAAAAATATTCCAAAAGTTGATACATTTGACCCTGCGTAAATTATTTCTTATCCATAAATGCTAAATAAGTAATAATTTAATTTCTTTTATCAAAAAGATTCTAAATTGTTTACTTCAATATTCGCTATAACATTAAACATGACTTAAACGAAACAAAGCTGTGATATATGTATACGTATTATACATACACACATGTATGCAACGTTACAAAGCGAATATATTATATCTCGTTATACACGACCTGCTCCTCGCATGTTCGATTAATCCTTCACAGGTAGAATCGTTTATTTGCTGGAATACCGTCCCTAATTCTTCTTTCTTCCTCTTAATTATACCGTTACGTGTAATCGCTCTCCTTAATTAGCAGAGCCCTTTTTCTTCTGTTTCGGGACAAACCCTTCGTGTCCCCGATAAATCTAGCAACTTATCCGGCGGATCTCTTTTCACAATCGAGAATAAATATTGCGGTCGATTGGTTAAAGGATTTACTATCGTGGGCGTTATTTAGAAATGTTCAGGCAATCGAGGTGGAACTTTAACGAAGGAGATACTTCCCTTCTAAATGCTAGACATTTTTTATGGTAACGTAACTTAAAGTACACGTAGATCACTTTGAAAAAAAGAACTTACACAGAGTCATGTTCCGTTTTAATGAACAAACATATTCTTTCACGATTCTACTGAAATTCTTCGAACGTTAACAATTCGAAACAAAAATATATTTATACATATTTGTTATTTATTATATACTTTCTTCTTTCACCAAATACTCGGCGTAGAAAAAAAAAGAGTGAACGAAGTATCATTTAGTACAGTTCGAACGTATAAAAGGGTAATTTCGCCAGTGAATAACCAAAATGGGATAACTAATATTATAAATTCTTCCAGTCAGTCGAATTTGTTCAGACATTGATAGGACAGTGGTAATTATACCTTAAGACCCCTCGTTGGACTCGCGCAATTGCACCGATAAATTTGCATATTTCTTGTCAAGACACACGTGCCAACCAGAGCGTTAAATTATAGAGTAGCTGCTCTAATGCAACGAAAGGTAATTGGAAGCTAGTAAAATTACCAAAATGCTTTTTATTACACGCACATAGTAGGCGTTATTAGAATTACATTATTCGTACTGCTGTAAAAGTAGTTTACATTACCATAATAATTTGTACAAAAATTATTGCGGTGATATTGAATCGAATAACTAAAAATTGTTTTAAATCTACAAAAATTAATTTAATTGATTTCATTAATTTGAATGATTAAACGAGAATCATAATCATTCGTAGCATATGTATAAATAGCTATATGTCAAATAATAATTTATTTTGCCGGATATAATAATACAAATGAAAACTAATAATAATAAGAACACTACCAAGAATTACACAGGCAAGTAAATTACATAAATAACAAATTTCTTTCTCTTCGTCTAACAATCAATATTCAAACATTCAAAGAAAATCTGAACAAAAGTAGGCACAGACAATCATGCACAAACGGAAATAATAATCGGATATATTGCAGTTAAATGCGAGATTTACCAACGACCAGTTACACAATTCATAAACTACTTTCAGCGATTAGAAAACTTCATCCCGTAAACTCTGTGCTCTGTAATTTCACAGCTCCCCGTGGAACATTTGTAATCAACGATGGCGGGGAAAAAAAATGTTAGTCTGTAAACTCAACGATCCGTAATTCATAGTTACTCATGGTACATTTATAATCTACCATTTCTACACTGGCATATCGCACCGTTGCAGCGATAAATTTACGACCGTATGTTACGTTTTTCAACAGCATTCACAATACTCGCTTGTTATACGAGACCGCGATCGGATCGAACGGTTAGTAAGCTCAGTAATTACCTACACCGTCTTCCATCGTCTGTTGTGCTTCTGATTACACGCTAGCAGAACAGCGTGAATAAGAATCATTAGCGAAATTGACACTGGCCAGATTGTACGTAATTCACGTCCATTTACATTCAAATATATTCATCGTCGGCCAGCCTTTATTATAAGTAAAATCAAACGACGTTTAAATTATATCTGTATTTATACAAATTTCCTTCTGAAGCTATTATTCCTTATTAACTATTTTTACGGTGTAAACTTGAAGATGCAATTTTTCAACGAATAATATTGAAAACGTTTATACCATTTTTATCGTTCGATGTTTTTTGCGAAAGCTGTTTTAATAGTAAAGCGTAACATAATTTAAGATACGGAACGAATTTTCTTTTGGACAGTGTGTATATGCAGTTAAATGCTCTGGTGAACAATCAGAATTGTGAAACATTTTCGTTGTTATCTTTAACACTAGGTTTACGGACAAGTTTGAGCACTTATTTTTACCGATTACCCTCGGCTTAACGATTGCCAATAATAATGCGCATTTTCTTTAAAAACTTAATTCGCCTAATTTCGAAATGAAATATAATTAATTTAGTTATATAATATTAACGGATCTGCCTTAATCTTTGTCTTTCGAATTCTGAAATGCGTCAAATTGACGGGTTCCGTAAACCTAGTGTTAATAGATCAGGAGAAAGAGCCTTATAATGTTTTACGTTACTCGAACTTTGTTTAAGTCGACTTTTTTTTTTATTAATGTAAAACGGATCAATCTTATTATTTAACGTATCACACGAAGCATACTGGTTAATTATAAATGATGACGAAGTCTAACAGCAACGTCAGTGACAAGATATCTTACAGAATAATCAGATGTTACGATCCAAACGTAAACTGTATGACTGTCATTAAATGAAGAGTCTGTGTCGAGCACGGCCATACGTCTGAACAGTCTCTTAATTCAAATCCAAAGTTTAATGAAATGGCTGACTCTCGAAAGCAAGATTTAGTTGCTGCTATAGAGCAAGGCTTTTGCCTATATCACAGATTGTTAACATAACGTACACAAACGATGCAGTACCAATTTAATGCAATTCATAGTTAATCTTTCCACTCTGAACTAAATTGGAACTTGAATTAATAAAAATTTCAATGAAATGTGTACAAACCCCGTTATTGTTAACTTGCTCAATAATTTAAGTTTATTCAATGAACATTTTTTGCGTTGTGCGAAAGGCAATTTAGTGTAACACTAATTAATCTAATACGGAGCCACAAATTATGATAAAGCATAAAAATGTGAATACGAAGAGATCGAACTTTATAAAATTATCGATTATTACCAATAAAAAGAGAACCAGAGTACATATTATATTACTTTTATTTCACTTGAGTTATACATACGTGCGCATGCACAACAAATATACTCGGACGTGTATGAATACTTTCACGCTTAAACAATAATAATAATCAGTCCGTCAAGTATTTCACGATTTTCGAACAGAAAGGGACAGTTCTGCAGAGTAATAGTGTCCATCCTGTTTCCGACGTTTCACACGAACTGCCGGGGTACCAAAAGTATTGTCTTTCAGTATAATCATGGCCGGGATTAGAGCAGACACCGAGACACGCAATCCGCTCGTGTTTCCTGCAGCTACAGATCAAGGAGGAGGAAAAAAAGCATCCACAGTATTGTTACTCCGTAGGGTCGATGGAACTGCTAGGTGGCATCTAATGAGAAGGAGCGGACAATGAGCGCCTTTCTGACTTAAGTGCCCTGGGGTGAATACCGGAAGGGTGCTGCTCCTACCACCCTTCTTATTTCATTCATTTATTCTCACGGTTGCTTCACGAATCAGACGAGTTATCTGACGAGAGAGAGCTCCTCTATGAATGGTCTCATGGTTTCTACATTTGAACAGTGAAACCTATCGAGAAAATCTTGTTCGATTTAAAACACGGAAAACGTAAAGTTCAGTGAACTGGACAATCTATCCCTCTTTCGCCTGAAATCGGGGTTATCGGGTAATTATGCAAATTACACTAACAATGGTTAAGATAAAAATGAGCAAAAATAAGAGTACTATAAAAATATTCATTGTCGATGTTGTTCGTTATACGGGGATGCGTATTGTCGGGCCGTATTAGAAATACTGGTGAAGCTTTTCCAAATAGATTAAAAATGTAGGTATACAGTAGATTTATATTAGTGCAGTGTCACTTATGAAAATTCAAAATTTAATCATTTATTCATAAGTAATGATCACGGCGAAGTGTTATTTAAAAATACTGAAGAGATTACTATCTTTTACACACTTCAAAAACGTGTAGGTGTTCTTTTTCGTTCCGACTACTAAGGATATCTATTACCATTGTAACTATTATTAGTAATTTCGTAGTAAATATTAAATTGATAATTTTGGAAAATTGCCTTTTTTAATGTCATATAGTAAGCTCTAAAATAATTTTTCCACGCAACATACGGTTATAATAACGTGACGGAATACGGAACGATGTGCAATTTTCAGAAATAAGGATCAATATACTACGAAATAAATATTTTGTATTATTCGTATTATTAATTGTATTATTGGCAATTAAATTTTTAAGGATCTCTTTTATAATCGCGCGGTAATGGAAGTAAAGTTTTACGCTCTTAAACGCGGTACAATTATACAAATAGTTTCTAACAAGTTATATTTTTGTAAAATTGCTTTAATGGTTCATTGTACAAAACATAAATTAATACCATTGTAATACGAATATGAAAATGATGTATTTCAGTATAAACATCTGCATACAATCAGTTATTTGATCATAATAAATAACTCTGTATATTGGTCACTCATATGGGGATACTTTTTTTATTACTCTTATTTTATTATATTTTGTCTTGTGTGATACAGCTTTAAAGCTAGACATAAACTGAATTATTACCATATACTGTTATTAAAACACCGTTTCTTTTAATCAATTTACTATTGCAATAAATCTTGCACATCAATGTACAGTGCCTCGTTTTAAAGTACTTAGCACTGTTTAAGATATGATATCTTTTAGCCATATACATAAGTTTCCAATATTATCGTGAATTTATACTTTCGTTCAAATGTGTCTGATTTAAGGAAAGGAATGACTTCAAAATATTGAAATTTTTTAAATTCTATTATAACTTAATCACATAAAAAAAATGTACATTAATGTTTTTTTCGTTTTGTTTTATCGTAGATCTTAAATTAGACGACTCTCCTGACTTCGAAAAATCGTTTTAGGTAGAAAATTTGTCCTATTGTCATACAGACCAGAACCACAGCTTCAAAGAATGCCCACAAAACTACACGGGAATTGGTACTTTCACTGATAGCTCTGTGATTTCGATCACGCACCTAGAAATAAGATGTAAATTTTATTAGACGCATAAGTTTAATGTGTTTTACGTAACGCAACTGAATTTTAGATAGGACATGGTAAATCACCTGCATATATTCTTGTTCATTCTTCACGCCCCACAAGCTTGTACTTAATTCTTTAATCATATCATCTATTTTGCTATGGTTCGAATCATCTGCAGTCTTTCCATCGGAAGTGTGCTCCACTGATTTCGGTGTTTCACCGATCTCCATATTAAACATCACGACTTTCGGAGTCATGCTACTCTTTTGATTTCCAAAGCAATAGGTATACGT
Source organism: Nomada ferruginata (assembly GCA_963583965.1). Classification (NCBI taxonomy): domain Eukaryota; kingdom Metazoa; phylum Arthropoda; class Insecta; order Hymenoptera; family Apidae; genus Nomada; species Nomada ferruginata. The sequence goes on from OY757218.1 coordinate 8,448,695, forward strand.
GCCTGGTATATGTGCAGCAAATGTGTATTTGCCACTGGTTTCTTGATCGCCTTGATAAATTACCTTTCCATCGGGACCAACTATTTTTACATCTATATCTAAAAATCCACCCTCCGCTATTTCAAATGTGAGACCTATGGGAAACATAATGAATACAACACTACTAATAAATATTATTTATTTTTGAAAATTTGTTGGCATCTATAATTAATAAAAGTAATAAAGTATAGTATTTAAACAAATTGGAGCAGCGTGATTCTATTATCGGTTGGCTCAGAGGCACCAGAAAACAACTTTTATATATTTATTTCAAAGTTTATTATACGTTCGTGTTAACATATGGTATTGCATTATTATAATAAACAGTTTGCAAACTTTATAATAAATTTACTACAATAGTTATATTATTACATTTATGCGGACAATCAGAAGACTAAACGATCTAAATAAATTCTGTTTTTAATTTAGTTCAACAAATTCTCCAAATCGTTCTAGAGAAATTTAGCAAACCTAAGCTAAATATTGTTCCATTCATTGTAACATTAATCACGCAGTGACGGTTTTTCATTCACGCAAATGAATTTTACGAAGATATGTAATAAAATAACTATTATTGTTTATAACATGTCGATCGTAATGTAATCTATAGTAAATTGAACGCAAATAGCATGGATATTTTTCTGTTAGATTTTAAACATAATTTAGTTATCCACATCACGATGTTGCACTGGCATAAAGTCTATTTCTACAGTATGCTGTATTATTTATGAATTTGAAACGCAATGACACGTACCATACATATATTTCACAAAACAAGTTTTAAATATTACAAGATGAACACAACAGAAGCTTAAGTTAATGGATAATAGCAATCTAATATGAAATTTCAGTTTCGAGAAGCATGAAATTTATGATTTCGGGAACCGGTTTGTTAATAATAAGTATAGAAAGAAACTAACCCATTTTTGTGCCCGCTTCCACATTGTCGAAGAAACATTCTTCGGCATGTGCATCCACGGTAATAAAATAGCAGCTCGCATTAGAGCACCAGAAAATTAAGAATAAACACGAAATGAGCCACCTCATTTTAACAAATTACAATATGAATCAATTAAAAACGACATACGCTTTTTCGTTTTACTGCCACTTCACAGTGGCATGTTGCTACCACAGCGCCACGTATGCATTCTGACGTGAAGGTAACCGTACACATAGATAGGACAGCCTATACTGCAATATTGTAATAAAATGGTAGGAACCTGCTTTAGCAATACATAAAAGGTCTGATCAAAAAGTTCGATGACTTCATTCATAAATTGTATTCTTTTTCGAGAGCTTGTTTTGTATCCGCCACGATTTTTCAGAATGTCTGATTTCAAGTGTTACGCTATCGCGTTAACTAGGCTTAATGTCTAGTGATATCGAATCGATGATCGACAATATAACTGTAACTATCGATAACGATAATAATTTAGGAGCGAAATTCGAAGTTAGATGAACATACGCGATACACCGATCAGTACATTGTTTAATTCTTTTGTAAGCGAATTTCTACAACGCGCTGTAAGATTCCTTTACCCTCGCACATTTACTCAGGTTTGTTCCACGATTCTTTATTTACCGTTACCCCGCGAGTTTCATGCGCTTTCTCGGGTTTTTCCCATTTCTCCCTTGCGCGCGCACACCTACGTCCTTACCGGAAAGCGAAAACGTTACCACCTCCACGCGTCCAAGGACGATCCAAGGCCCAGCAAGACTCAACCCCATTGGCCGCTACCTAAGGAGGGGGGGGAAACCAAGGAACTCAAGAAGAAGAAAGAGAGCCGTAATGGAAAGAAGAAGAGCCCACATTCATCAGAACTTCGTTATTTCTTGAACCAACAGTATCTCTTACGCTAAATTACAGAATAAATAGTTGTCCTTTCTAAACTCTAAAATTTGTGTTTGACTTTTCCGCGCTTCTCCACAAGCAGAGCGGTTCAGCGCTCCACGGGCAACCGAACCTACACAAAGTCCCCATATCCCACTAATAACTACGCAACAGCACTAAAACGATAATTTCCGAACGCAATAAAAACACCACACTGAAACTAGTGACTTTGCATTGATAAAAAAATGTATGTAGATCATTTTACCGCAATGTTCCTGTAGCATGTACTTCTTAAATTATCGGACCTAAATATGTAATTTATTGTATAACATTTGTACACGGTCCGATAATCTATGCCCTGAACTGTTATATTATTTGACAATACACCAAGTATCGTACATAGTTTACTCGTGGTTCATGATTTTACGTTATCAAAGAAGACACGTAAAAAATAAAACATAAAAAAAGCATCATGATGTTACAGAAATTTTAGATACATGAATGAGAATCATTGTATACCATTGTTAAAAAATAAATTATAGAAAATATGAGTGGTATGTGTTATCAGTATTTAATTTTAACACGAAATGTCTTCTTGCATTGTCGAAGAAAAGACTTGATTGTTACGTCGTCTCTCGCACCGTATTTATATTCGAAACAAATACGTAATAAATCTGACTCGTATGTATATACATATGCATATCAACATATAATACATCCACACACGTAATGTTTTAGTGCCACTTTCATCCCTATTGTTTTTTCAAGTGTGATACCCGTAAAATTGGCATACATTTCCTATGAATCAATGAATGGAAATAAACATGCTTTCCATCAACCTATCATAATAATGCATGGCCTTTTCGGTTCAAAGTCCAACTGGAGCACGTTATCAAAAATAATTCATCAGCAAACAGATCGTAAGGTAGATACACAGATCTTACACAATATGAAGAATACTTGAAATGAATTTATAGGTAATAACTATAGATGCAAGAAACCATGGAGATTCCCCGCATTCCCCGGACATGACGTATCGCCATATGGCGCAAGATATAGTCCAACTTATGAGCGACTTAGGAATAGAAAAGTCCATATTAATAGGACATAGTATGGGTGGTTCTACCATGATGTATCTAGCCTTAAATTATCCACATCTGGTAGAGAAATTAATAGTAGTCGATATGTCACCGGTGAGGACTAGTCCCCACCTTATGGACATGCAAAAGGTGTTCAGGGCAATGCGTACTGCAAATTTAGAAGGAAGCCCATCGTTGTCCAAAGCGCGTACATTGGTCAAAGAACATCTTGCACAAGCTATCAGGCCGTTAAGTTTACGTCAGGTGAGGATGAATTGTTCGCAATACGCCTTGTGAGTTATTAGGATATAAGTATGTTCATGGAAACTGTATTTTCTTTCTTCGTCGTAGTTTCTAGCAATGAATCTAGTCGAAGGAGATATCGGAAAATATAAATGGCGTGTTAATTTGTCCGTATTGGAGGAAAACTTTCGTACGCAAATAGCTGTATTTCCGAATGTAGAATCAAAAGTGTATAATGGTGAAACGATGTTTATAGGTGGTTCCAATAGCGATTATATAAAAATAGAGGATCATAATAAAATTAAACAATTGTTCCCCAGTGCCAGTTTTGTATATATAAATGGTGCGAATCATTGGGTCCATGCAGACAAACCGACAGAGTTTTTAAAGACGACGGTTGATTTTATTAATCAACAATAATTTATTATCGTTATCGAATGTAGAAAAAGTACACAGTGAATTTTGTAAATATATACATGTATTTGTGAGATTCATAACAATACATATAGATGAGGAGAAAATATAGAGAAGTAAAATATAATTTTCTGCAGAATAAACAAGTTGTAAATTTTGTGCTCTCTGTTAGAAACTTTGCTGTACTTAACGCTCTTACAGCCACTTATGTGTTAATACTTGTAAAAAGTACATATACAATATTTTTTGCTTAGAAAATTTAAACGCGTCGTTAAAAGCGAAGTAGTACTTTACAGAAGGCCGTATTTCAGCACGAATACAATGATTTAAACAAGAAATAGAATTTTTAATATGCAAGATAAAACACGCTTAATTAACTACAAATTTAACATTAAAGGCGTTCAAAGTGATACATAAACTCAACGAAATAATTTCATATGACATAAATTAAATATGAAAAACCTAACGTGAGAATTTAATAAAATCGTAAGTATCGTGTAGAAAAATAAAATTACAATTTTAAATTAGCTAAACATTTGCTACTATTATCACAATTCTTGTTGCAAAGTGCAAATTTTTACTAACAATTCCTATTAAAGTACATCATTTATATGTCCACCATTGTACGCATAATCTGCTTTATTGTGCATTACCAATTGATTGTCCACAAAATAAAACGAATCTGAACGCGTTTCAAATGGATTTGCGATCATTTCAGACACTGTAAAATATATTTATAATTTTCGATATATTAAAATTACTTAAACATCGATAGACATAAACGTTCGAGAAATATTTGTTGCTTACCCAAATCAGCAGGTAAAGTAGGAAACTCGTAAATATGTTCGCAAGTGTTCTTGCTATTTGGTATACAAAAGCCAAATTGAAAGTCAAATGTCTTTAATAGCCTGTCCCGAAAGAAATGTCGTTCGATCATCCGAAAATTGTTCACTGGTTTGGAGCCCACCAAAAACTCGATCGTAGCGCCGACAGTTCTTAGTTTAAGAAACTGCGGTGTAAATTGATAACGTACAAAGCGGCCAGTATTAGCATCTTCGGAATTCGATTCTTCATTTTCTGTTTCCACGTCTTGATTGGCATCGCATTCTGAAATGCACGTAATAATATTTACAATGTATACAATTATACATGTCCTTTGAATGTATAATTTTTTGAATCATTAACAAGTTCTCGACGATGCCAAGTACAATATATTTGTCCTGGGTCTGAAATATATTTCGCTTAGCTTTTGCTTACAGCTGGTGACTCGATTCGTTGAAAGGAGTATAACGGCCACAAACAGCTATATGTGAAAATTGTTATGCATCACCAGTGAAGCACCGTTCGTCGTGGACGTGTTAAACATTAGCTCTAACAACTATTACTAACCGATAGCTGGTGGTTTTGTTATTTCGAATAATATCGCCCCTGTTTCTAAATCTCTAATTTGAAATCTTGTAAAATCTATGTCGTAAATATTTGCCTCGGGAGAACATAAATATTCTGAAATGAATACGCAGGTATATAAATGTTTGCTCGATAAGTTATTAACGATAGGAAAACATATCTTACTATCGGTAATTGTGGGCAATCGCAGCACCATTTCAGGGGTTATTGGAGTTTCATCAATATTTCCATTATCAGTATTTTCCTGATCTGCCGATGGTGTAAACGGAACGATAGCCTCATTTGACTTATTTTCGCTATCGACACTCATACTTTAAGCGTAATCAAAACAATATAAAGACAACTTAGTTTATGCCGAAACACCACGTACGACAATTTCGAAGGACCATGTATAAGGCATTCATTCAATATTGTCGCACGAAGTTTCACATAGGTCAACCAATTTATCCGATTTTCTCTGCCGTAAAAATGATTACGTGGTCGACGATATTTTCATTGTACAAATGTCGTAGCATTTCTTCGCTACGTCAATTATTTATTTAACGTTCCGCTTAAAGAACATCAATCGTAAATACCCTGAAATTACGCATGACTATAGAAGATCAACTTTGTCACTTGTCTATGAATGTACCAAAGAAAAAAATGACTAGAAATGTTGTGTTACTAGAATCTTATTTAATTGAATTGTTTGAATCTGTTACAGTCAATAACGAATAAATAAAACAATTATACTTTGCGTATCGGTATTTTCAAATGCAACGAACTATCTATGCAAGATTCATTAAATGAATGTTTTTTTTCTGTACTTTACGGGTGTAGTTTTTTTTCTTGCCTTACCGAGTAAGCCTTACTATTCGATTCAGTGTTTGTTTGGTGCGATCAACTGACAGACTGTGAAACCTAACCTGAATTTACCGAAATTGTTACGCTCTAGATATTCATCAAAGATTGTCATGCACGATTAAACAATTGCTTCGTTTCCATCTTTATAACGATCGTGGTTCTAGCGACGAGTTGAATTATTGAACTTTCGCTAACGTCGTTTATGTGAGGCATAAACGATTATGCCTAATTCATCTGAAATGTCTAACGAACCGTATCACGAGCTAGGTGAACTACGAGGTTCTGAATTGAATGTCAATTCGGGAAATGCATCGCGATGTAATAGAAATTTCGGAAATTGTTCCGAACGTTCGTTGGAGCTTTCGTCCGTTGCAGTTATTCCAGATGGTAATCAACGTGTATCGATGCGTTCATTACATTATAAATTGACGTGACATACATATGTAAATTGTTCTAATATTTCCTTACAACCCAGTCAGTCAAGCTGTTACGACAGGCAGGCTTTGTAAGCGGAATGGCCACAAATTCACCGCCGATATGCTGCGTTAGACAGATAACGCAGTGAATTTGCGGCCATTCTGCTCAGAAAGCCTGCCTGTCGTAACAGGTTGGCTGACTGGGAATATTGCTAATCAATTTTTATATACAGGGTAATGGCTTAAACTTATCTGTAAAGGAGCGGGTAACTGTAAGTCGTGCGAATACCTTTCTATGCATGGAAATATAACATCGGATTGATCAAAATATAATGGCTGTGGTTAATATTTCCGATAAACAACGATTCTTCTGTACAAAGTTATTGGAGCTATGCTCGTTAATGCTACTTGGGTATGAAACATTCTTAACAATTTCTTTTGCACGTGCATGCAAAATAATATAATAATGTGCACAATATTTCCATGTTTTTCTGTACCATATAAATTTAATTAACGCATTGAACTGGTGTTCGCCAGCTTCGGATATCTTAAAAATATTTTTCCGTTGCATTATGGCAAACACAAGACAAATGTTGATGTTTACGTTAATCTTTCATACCGCACAAAATAATTGTGTACAATCGGGGCACTATGGAATAATTGGACATCGAATAAACCTTTGGCATGACTGTAGACTTACATGATATAGTATTGGCCATGTACAACGATACTGAACACTCTGTAAAATATACAACTGAATGTCTTTCTATTAACAATTTTATATATTTTGCATATCAAGCGCGCCTGTACTAAAAAATAGACTTTACACGGATAGTCTGTAATGGATTGGTTAATTTTCAACTTAAATATATATGTAGTTAAACATGTAACATGCACAGTTATATTGATTAATTGTTGTATAAGTAGCAGTTTGCACTAAAATGGAACACCTTATTTAATATTAATGCAAATTCATCGACAGATACATTCACTGTAAACCAAGCTATCAACGCATTAGGATTTGGAAAATTTCAAGTCAAGTTATCTTTATTTACGGGTCTGTGTTGGATGGTAGATAGTATGGAAATAACAATATTAAGTATATTAAGTCCGTCGCTACATTGTGAATGGGGTATAACTAGATACCAGCAAGCTTTAACAACAACGGTAATGTTACTTAGTTTAATGCACATATATTTGTTAAAACCTTTGTAATGATTTTGACATATGTCATCGCAATTATTTTAGGTCGTTTTTCTGGGTATGATGCTTAGTTCCACATTTTGGAGTAACTTAAGCGATAGATACGGCAGTAAACAATCTCTAACGTTATGCGCAATACTGTTGCTGTATTATGCAGTCTTAAGTGCTTTTGCGCCAAATTTTCTTTGGATTTTATTGCTTCGGGGATTAGTTGGCTTTGCTATTGGTTGTGTACCACAATCGTAGGTATTTGATAAGACACATAAATAAAAATACCAATGTTCTTAAATTCGATGCAAATAACATTAATCGTAATTATTTCAGAGTTACATTGTACGCAGAGTTTCTTCCGGCAAATCAGAGGGGAAAATGTGTAATTTTATTAGATGTAAGTGCATACGTAAACAAATTTCAATAATATACACACTTAGTTTACCAATCAAATAATTTTCTTCTTCTAGTGCTTTTGGGCACTTGGAGCTTGCTTCGAAGTGGCGATAGCATTGGCGGTAATGCCAAATTTTGGATGGCGATGGCTTCTCATTTTATCAAGTATACCACTTCTCGTCTTTGCTATTATTACTCCGGTAAGCGAATAAAATAACGAGGCTATGAAACTTGCTATAGATACTTGATGTTACACTTTTTCGTAGTGGTTACCGGAGTCTACAATATTCGATATGACGAGTGGGAGAATGGATAAAGCTGTGACAACTTTGGAGCGAGTAGCGAGGGAAAATAAGAAGCCTTTGCCTCCGGGCAGATTAGTTATGGATCGATTTTACCAAGTTAATCATGGCAAATTAAAAGATGTTTTGAGCAAAGAAATGTGCAGAACATCTGCTTTACTTTGGCTCGTATGGTACATATTCCAAATGCAACTACACTCGTGCATATAATGTACAAAATAATAATTGAACTCCCGCCTTATTTGAATAACAATAATGCCACTTTTAGGATGAGCACGGCATTCTGTTATTATGGTGTTGTGCTAATGACTACAGAACTGTTCCATACGTCAGCCGAGCAGTGTAGCTTTTGGGAAAGCAAAAAGGAAGACACTTGTCAATTGGATTGTCGTTTGGAACGGGGCGATTACATTGATCTTCTCTGGACAACGCTGGCCGAATTTCCAGGAATTTTTTCCACTATTTTTGCGATCGAGAAAATCGGCAGAAGGAAAACGATGGCTTTTCAGCTAGTTATGTTCGCCCTGTTAATCTGTTTCCTAGGTAGAGCTTGTCTATTAAGTAGAGTAACATTGACGCTCGCAATTTTCCTAGCCAGAGGATTGATTGCTGGCGTGTTTCAAGCAGCTTATGTGTATACCCCAGAGGTATATCCAACACATTTACGTAGTGTCGGCGTAAGTACTTGCAGTGCAATGGCTAGAATTGGTGCTATGGTGACACCGTATATAGCACAAGTATTCCTCCAGTGGTCCATCACTGGAGCCATGGCGATTTATGCAGCGACCGCGTTATGTGCAGCTGCAGCTACCCTTGCTTTACCAGTAGAGGTAAAGAATCGTACATCGAATGATTCTTCTCAAGAAATGAGATGAACTTCGACTTTTCTTTTTTAATTTATTACTACGATCTTTCAAAAGAGAAAGTATTATATTTTTCGTTGAAGCAATACCAACATATAATTAATTGAACTAACAACTCTTTAAACTGAAGCAGAGAACTCGCTTATATTTATTGATATTCATTTATTTTATTGTTTTTACGACTGTATGATTACATATATATATGATCAACATCACTCTTTTCGTTACTGATCAATTTTATTTCATAAATTACTTGAACAAATATAAAATATACTATCGTTTCTCATAATGTAATAGGACCTCGATTAACTGGTTTAGACGGGTGACAAGCAAATTAAGAAAATTGAAACGAAATTTTTGTCAGACCTTAAAAGACTTGATTCGATACTGCAACACACTTTTTTGAAAACTAATTTTATTACAGGAAATTCAATTATAAATGTATTAATAATCTCGTGCCCCCGGATGATGGAAACCGCGAATAATCGAGATTCTACTTTATATTATTTAACATATATTATTTACTTTTCTATAATAATATTCTAAGCAGCAATAATAGAGTTTAAATATACAAGAAATGTACAAAGACTGACATAAAATATTACATATTAATATAGAACAGAAGTGCCAAAATGCACAAAAGTGCAGAATTGATATACACAATGTTTCGAATGTATCGTAGCGTTATATAAATAACAATACATATAAAGCTATAACGTCGGCATTATTATTTATACGAAGCGCACAGAAGGTATTACTTTCAAAAATTTATATGTTTTTTCATGATATTTATCAATTTATATATTTTTGTACAAAAACTATAAGAAACATCAACCCCTATAATTTTTTATTTTAACGTTTAAAATCGGAAATAAAACATTTCACTGTGAATTAAGACCGTAACAAATGAATAGTCAACAGAGATTTATACAGGATACAATTTATACGAAACGTGATTTTCAAACTGGTTGAATAATGGAAAGTAATTCTTCTTTCAAATACCCTACAGATTCATTGCAAGTCGTTTCTCGCGATTCGCTTTTCCAGACAAACATCAAAAGCGCAGTAGGAAACAGCCCCAATTTGAGTAGCGTTTCGTCGTAGGAATCTTCGGTGAACTTTATGTCGGGCAGTTTTATTAAACTAAACGGCCTCTCATTGTTAATCAGGTTCTCGCTAACAAAGTCAACAACAGTCTGGAAATTGTCATGAACCGAAAACGTTCCTTGTAGGACCAGATTATCTGGGAATTTTATACGAATCAACGAGAACTTGTATTTTCTAAGCCTCTGTTCTTCTTCTCTTTCTCTCATAGCTTTTGTCCTTAGCATCTGATTCATCTGAACAGTCTCAGTTCTATTAATATTAACAAAAAAAAAAGGACGTTTAATGCTATTTGCTTAACGAAATTTCACATTTCGTTTAAAAGGCTTTTCTTAAACAATAAACATAAATTACCTCTGCTGTTGTTCCCTTTTCATTTCTTCGGGAGTTACGTTGAAAAAACCTGATGGCAATTCAGTTCTCTTGCCCGCTTGTGTTGGTAGCAATACTTGAAGATTTCTATCTAACTCAAGTGGTATGCGTTCTGCCGTTTTTAATGCCTCAATTAACATGATTACATCTTCGGTACCGCAATTATCTGCACTCCAAATTAAAAAATCCTCTTCCTTATCATTATTCATTAACCTTTCTTGACGAAAGCCAGCAGTGTTCAGAAATTGTAATGTACCTTCTATTGGAAGCACTTTATCCTTTAAAGCATAAATTTCATGTTAATATTTAGAAATTATTCTGTTGCACGAAGCAAGAAAGAAAGTTAATAGAAACCTTCAAATAGGTGTTTCTTTACTCTCAAATTATTTTGGTCGCATTTGAAAATAGATATTTTTTCTCTGTACATTACGAATAAATAAAAGGGTATCATTATCAGTATCACTATTATTACCATTATTATTATTATCGGCAAAAATATTAACTGTTCAAAAATATCCAGCACAGCTTGGAATGTCTATTGCTCCTAAAGTTTGACTGATAGTATAAGTATTGTACACAATGGTCTTTTGAAATAAGTAAAAATATCGTTTCACATGTAAATACTTCCAACAGGAGGTTTCTATCGAGAGTACTTTCCTTATACATAAATATAATAAAAATATTACTTGAAATATTCTATTCTGCATTCTGATCTTCTTGTATTTATCTTCCTCTGGATTATTTACAATATTTTCTAAATATTTTGCAAGTGTTTCGATACACGCATCAATTTTCTCCTTCTTTGGATTGCAGTTTCTTATAATTAAACACGCCGTTAATCCTGCTTCGTCTCCGTTCATTTGTTCATATAGGAATTCCCTTATTTTTATCTTCCATTCATCTTGCGATAACACTTCGTTGGATAAATACGGACAACGATAACATATATTTGAAACAGCTAGGTGCGAATCGTCGGTGACTGTACTTTCAGTTTTTTTTACCAATTGCGTGTGACTTTCTTGGGTTTCTTGCTGTGACCTTTTCTCTTGCTCCAACTCTCGTTTTACTTGCGCCTTAATAGTTGCATATGATCTACAAATATTTCGGTTGCATAAGATCTGATTATGGAGTCGCCCCCACGATATATTCTTTATGCGACGTTCAAAAAGTTACATTACCAATAGAAATCTGAATTTATGTTTGTCATTAGTCCTTTTCGAACCTATCTATTGATTGTCGAAATTTTAGCAATCAAAATAAATCTCAGGATGCCCGAAATTCTGACTTCTTTGGAGACTACTATAATTACGGTTGCAAACAAACGCGTGGACAGCATTTGTCCGAATAACTTACGTATTAAATCTTTTCGCGTTAGATTCCTTTGCTTCCAATCTTGCCAAAGCAGCTTCACCGGCTACTCTCGCTTCTTGTGTAGGTTCCACCCTTTTTACCTGTTCTACCACAGAAGTGGCCCGGACAGAACTAGTTGAATCCGTTAATCTATATTAAACAGTACAATCGTAGATATAGAGTTCTATTATAGACTTTTAGGTTCTTGAAAGACACAGGAATCGAAGCAAAAGTAGCTTTATTCAATATCGGCATTCTATAATATATGGACGATTGTGTTTATCTGTCTGTGTAGAGTGTTACTGATATCATCCGATACTGAATGTAAGGAATTTTTCGATGTATTAAAATAAAATAAGACGAACATTGTAGAGCGGAAGACTTGACAATAATAGTTCTTATAATTAGTACTCGACTTCTGGAATCTACAAAGATTCCACTTTATGCATTATAAAGAGTTTTATTTAGCTACTAGTATCACGCAGTGCATTGCGCGGAACAATAGATACAAGCAATCACTCGTGAACGCATGTGTGCATTTTCGAGGTTTGGGACGATTAGTTTTGAACATTGCTTTTTAGTTTCTTATGGTTTTGCAGGAACTTTTGCAATAGCACCGCGATGTCTTTACTGATTTGAAGTTATAGTTACGTTTCTTTTTCTTTCTTGGAATATACATTTTCAAGCGAATGTGTTTATCTTGATTGTACATTGTGCGTCATTCTTCGAATTTATTACCATATATTAATAATTATTAATATTATAATCGAAGTATAGCCGGAGAAGCTTTGGCTACCTAAATTAGAAAGTTAAAACACATTAGAATAAATCTTACTTGTGTCCTTTCCCAGCATTCATGAACTTCGCATCAGTTTTTGCCTTGCGAAAGAATGATTTAATTTTCTCTGCCATCTTTTAAGATGTAGTAGAAAACGGATCAATTATGTAAGCAAAATTTCTATCGCCGTTAACAATCGGCTTGTTTTTCTGTCAGGCCTACAAAATCATAAAAGGATTATATACCTTTGCATTATCACTATATATAATTCCATTTTTCTTACAATTACTCCGTTAATACAAAGCTTTTATATCAAGTAATGAATTATTCTCCGGACGAGGAGTCAAGATCTTCGGACACGGGTTCTACGACAAAAATGAACGGAAGAATTAATAAATTAGTGTATAAAAATATTACGGCTTTTATGCAACATTAAAGGCAGGTTCATTACTGTTCCCTTTGTATTTCATATTTTTATCGTCACTTTTTAATCAAGTTTCAACCGGTAACCAACGGCGTGGAGTCTGAGTTAGTACTCCTGGAGAATTATTATATTCGTTAATCGCTTACTAAGTGCGCATACTATATATTACGATTGTTAACGAACGTGGAGAGTAAAATAATAGCAACAAAACGAACGATTTCGAAATGGTGCATAATTGAAAATAAAAAATTTGTAGCTGGAAAATGTTTCCAATATTGCATGTGATTAAAGACAAATATATAAATAGACATACAACTATACGTATATATATATATATTGCTTTGTCATTGTCTAAAAATATTATCGGAAATGAATATTCCGGAGCGCAGGTTTATTATTATTAATTATTATTATTCATGGATATACAGTGAGAACCTGTACAGCTTGTTAAACAGCGGAAATACAGGAACATGGAATGAAAAGTATTAATTATCTTACTTGGTTCCATAAACTGTTCAGAAATTCTAGGGCCGTAAATGTGCCAAGCGATGAATATCAGGGCCACGGTACTAACAAATATAAACAAGAAAATTTTTAATAATTGCAACTGAAAATCGTCGAACGCTAGCAAGGCAATAAATTCATTGAAACATTCATATAATTTTTGACGAAGTTCATCGAATATAAAGCTGTCAGTCGGTTCAAATGTTAAATCGAACGTCGTGTACACTAAGTTCACTAAGTCATGGATAAGCTTATTGATCGTTTCCACCGTATACTCTATCCAGGACCACGAATTTTCCTGTACATTACTCATCACATGTGAAAAACTCTTAATTAGATAAATTAAACACACACTTTGTTCACCTTCACTTTGTTATCTCACGTTACCACGTCACGTCACACTTTGATGTTTTCAAGTGTTCAAATCATTCTGATTAATGAGGATAGATCCTAGAACGTGCTAAAACTCGACCACTTGGAAAATTCTTCAGAGGGTGTAAAAAAACCATAGTCGATGCACCATCTTATTGACAAATTTTATATAATCTGTGGTTCAGTGATACCATTCTTCTAACTTTAAAATTTAAATGTTTTATACATTCTTTACTTGCTGATCGATTTACATTTTTGAATTAAATATCACGATTATATTTTCGACGATATATGACTGCATACATGGTTCTTTCTATGTAACACTTAATTTTTCCAGAATTGGCTGGGTAACTACAGCAGGTATTACAATCATGCTTGTAAAACTTGGAACAGAGAATTGTTAGAAATTAAAGAAGTTCATATAAGTTGCATAAATGGTTAAAGGTAGTTATTAATACGGGATTATTAAAAAGTTTCAACTATCAGCTGTACAACTATTTGTCTTTTTGCGACCAGCCATTCGTATTTTCGCGCTAGTTCGATCGCTCCATGGCGCGCGATATTTCATATTTAGTTCGAAATAGATTTTTCTTCTTTCTAATGAACTTTAAACTTTACTAATAAAAAGTAGTATCGTTATTGATAGTACAGATTATTAGGGTTCAATAAAAATAAAAATGTAACGTGTATTGTTTATAAAGTATAAGATGGTAAATAACTTTGATGGGATTAATTTATATTGTATGTATTGTACAAAAACTACTCATGAACAAAGTGAATGTAACAATCTCATTGATTTACAATTTGCAAAACTTTGATATGCAACTAATTATTCCGAGCAAAGTGGAGTCTATTCGTATTGTTACTCTTTTGAACTATTTATATGGTTATTGAGCATTTCCTCTGATGTTTCGTGAAATACTTCGTTCATAATTTTGTATGTGTCAGCAATAAGCATCGGTAAATTATCTTTTGTCAGACCTTTTGTAGAAATTGAAGGCAAAATTGTAATACAGCTGGTACCTAAAACATAAACGTATATATTTCATTCATAGTGTGCAACATTTTTGATATTGCATATTGATATCGTACTGAACTTGGACAAAATTCCCCACTTACCCTTATCAAATCTTGTTGATTTGAAGCTGTAAAAATAATATTTTGAAACAACCACAGGTTGAATCGGCATTTGTGATTCGATTGCTACATGAAAACCACCTTTTTTGAAAGGTATTAATGTAGGATTAGAATGTCTATGTCCTTCCGGAAACAATATAAGACTTGCCTGCGAAAAACAGGATACAAAATTTCAAGTTTGACTGCTCTACGTTTTCGAATAGATAAAAAAAGGATGCACCTTTAACTCTTTAATTAATTTTGCGGTTGAATTCATAGTATCCCGTGCTTTCTCTTTGTTTCGTCCATTAACGAATATCGTTCCCCCGAGCCAATATGATAGACCGATTGGACCGTAATATAATATTTCTTTTTTTGCAACAACATATTTGCATCTTCCCAATAACTCCCACAATTCAGCCAGAACTGCAATTAACATAAATTGATTTATTTATATAAGACTTTTCTATAAGACTGAAGATGAATATTCATTTCTCATTATTTTGTGATAATCAATATTTATAAACAATTTATTTAGAATGGATGTTACGCTTAATGATAGGATAGATTGTAATAATTATTATTATTAAAACTTGGATGATAATATTTACCACACATGTCCAACCCACATTGGTGATTTATCAACACGATGCTGCTTGAATCTTTAACAATATTTTCCTTTCCGCGGACAAGAAACGTTACACCCATAATTTTACTGCAAGCTTTAAAACACCATGAGAGTGGTCTAAAATAATTGTTGTATTTACTTAGTGTATTTAGTTGTTTTCAATATAACTTTTCACGAGATATGGATATTCAAAAGCCGAACTGAAAATGTAAATGTGTCGGAAAATATTAAGAATTCGATATTAATTTGCTTCCGTATATTTCCTTTTTTATTCAAATATATTATCATGTGTATTTGGCCCTCTTTTAAATTACTCTTAATTTAGAAGTCGTACAATAGTACAATAAAATTGTAATCGTGTACAAATATAAAGTTTTAAATAGTCACATCTCGAGTTCTTTAATTGTCTAAAATTTGTTGTTTGTAATGTCTTTGTTATCTTACATGGTATTTCTCCAGTCTTTGGGACGGAGTAGCATAAATGGCATAAATACAATTGCTGTTGTTAGCATAATCGTAATGAAGAAAGAGACCTTTATGTAATATCGCAGTTTGTCATTGGAGACAAGAAGTGTTAGGAATAGAAGTATAATTATCCATCCAAAACTGCAATAAATAACAGCTCGCATCCTGGAATTGTATGGAAGAAATAAAATCAAAATGAATAAAACATTGGCGTTAACAAACAATGCTATAAAAATTAAAATACTGAGAACATTTAGATTACAATTCTATCAGAATGAAAATACAAAAATTGCGATTATAATTGTTCAAATTTAATTTTGTTGAAATTTTCAGTTTATTGGATATATTTGATGTATTGACCGCTCCAGGACTCGTCGAGTGCTAACGGCGAACACGCAATACTATAAGAGGGTTGCATAGTTTCCAGGGGCATTATACGTGTATAGGGGTGAATGTTGAATTTTTTAATAAAACAAATAGTATTAAACTTTGTCAATCTTAAATTAATATAATAATTAACGAGCTACTTTGCTTCCTTCTCTGAAAATTTTTCTCACGTAATAAATTTATAATAGTAGGTATGTATTCACTGTATAAAATTGTTGAAAAAGTTAGAATATGTAACTATCTAACTGTATAGCATGTACATATCAATTCGTAATTTTGTCACTTAATTCTAAATTAATTAATGAACTATAGGGCGTTAAGGTATACGTACTCGTGTGCTACTAATCTTATTCGAAAATCAACGAACTAATGCTGCACGTAGATCGGTATATTAAAATAATGTTAACACTATTTCTACCAAAGGTGTCACCTTTTAAAATTTCAACTTAGAATTATTTTTTAAGTTTAATCATTTTTCTTCAATTGACTCAATTTTCACAGTTATTTGCATCCAAACGTAAAGCTGTCAAGAGACTTCTTTTGGTCGAAATATGTATACATAAAATCGCGGTAGAAATAGTGTTAAAGAATATTAAACGTTACTCAATTTACATATCATACATTTCGATACGTGTTAATTTAAAAAGACAGCAGCAAAATGTTTTATTATATTTGCGTCTCTATATCCAGCGTCACTGATGAGATATGTCAGTATCTTCTCTATGATACCACACGATATATTTAAACTTCTTCTTCAGCGATCTGCTAAATGCACTCTACGATCTACGCAAAGGAATTATTTCGCTCTACTACATATAATACTAGTAGTAATGCGTGCAGAAACAGATTAACTTCTAGATACATGTCTATAAATTTACGTCGAGTAATGTCCAAGAAACGTGATTGTGTAATTATATTGCTGTAAGCAAGGTGACTCGATGAAACTGTAATATATTATTACTGCATATCTATAATTGTAATTTTTTCTTTCTACTGTAATCTCTCTTCGGTAAATCACATCCTTATCAAATATGTGAAATTTGTTATATACAAACATACAAATTAATAATGTAAAGAATGCTTAATCATTTGTCAAACTTATAGTTCATGTCGGTAGTAAAAATTTAATAAACATTAATACTAATTTATTTATTTTTGTGTGGTTACGAACCACCCTTAGCACGTCAAGTGCCACGTCAGGCATCGGTGACTGACACTAAACTTTCCGTTCAGGCCGCGTCAGTCATCGGTGACTGACATTCAACTTTTCGTTCAGGCGTCGCTGTTTTACAGTGTTAAGCTACGCCGCGGCACGCCGTCGCGCATGTCGCGTCGTGTGGCCTAAACGGAAAGCGATGCAAAACCGGCGTGGCACTCAACGTGTTAAGGGGGTAGACACGGCACGTGACCTCTCCGATTTGGAAGGTCGGTATTACAGCAGCTTTTTCCTGCACAGAAATGGTAATACCGACAGGCGAGAGGGAGCTGCTTGTTATTTCGATATTCTAACACAAACGAGATATAAGAATAGACAGGACATCTTATGGACTTTCGTGGCCCACCGTGACGGCCATACCGACTCAGAAATCCGACACTGATTTGAGCGTCCTCTGTTCATGAACAGTGAGCAGTTGAAGAACTAATATTTACTGAAGTAGTGTTGGGGACAGGACTCATGCGATTGTGTGAATATATGTGAATGCTTCGGAGGAAATCACGAAAAATATTCCTCGGTCAACGTTTTGGTAGGAAAATTGAGCTACGGTGCCTGGTCGCGCGATGCACTTTGGCTCGGCTCGAGTTGAGTCGGAACCACATCGCGATGCATCGGGGCGATGAAATTGACAGTGTCACGTCAAGCGTCCCGCCTGAGCAGTCCCGCATTCATTGCGCGGCAAAGAACAAAAGAATTCTTTAACGAGGATCGTAGGTCCAGCTAAAAGTTGGTCAGAAATAGTAGAAGACCAATAGGCACGACCCTAGAGTCATAGATCCGGCTAAAAGTTGGTCAGAAACAGTAGAAGTCCAGTCGGCACGACCCTAGAGTCGTAGGTCCGGCTAAAAGTTGGTCAGAAACAGTAGAAGTCCAGTCGGCACGACCCTAGAGTTGTAGGTCCGGCTAAAAGATGGTCAGAAATAGTAGAAGTCCAGTAGGTATGACCCTGGTAGTAGACCGCCGGTCGCCGTCGGCGACCGTCGAAGATTTTCGGAAATAGCGAATACCGCCGAGCGCAGCTGACGCGCCGGCGCGTAGCGGAGTGGGGAGGCTTGCGGAGTGCGGTCGACCGTCGCGCGGCGCGTGCCCCTTCTTTCTCAATTGAAGTGTCGCAGCGTAAGGTCGTCTACGGTGTTGATGGTTAGCGACATACCTCACTCTACAACGCAATAGCACCTCAGGCTTTACTTTACCATTGTGTTCGCTTCATTATTAGCCTCTATTAATTAATACGCGTTTAACTAACAGTCGTTCTACTATCGCAACAGTACATTCAACTTTAATGATTATAATCTTTCTTGAGTTTCCTTTGCTGAACGAATATGAGATTAACTAGTCGTTTGTTGTAACATCGCGTTAACTAATTTATCAGTTTGAACGGTTCTTCGAATCTTTATTATATTTTATTACACGATTATTCGGATTCGATGCGGTGTTAAGGTTGCGTTTATTTTCTTTGCAATGTCACTTACATACCCAGTTACATATGTCCTTTCGCAACTTTGCATTCCATTCTGATTTTAGCACAGGTTTATCACGTTGCTTTTCTTTTTGTTGCAAGTACAATGGATGATTGGTTGATAAAGAATAATATATGGAAGCTGCAAGAATGGAGTATTGAGATACAATTACTGCGATGCATAACAATAAGTCCGATGACTTATGATGAAGGATTGGTAACATTTAACTTATTATCCCAACGGTTTATTTATATATCTTGGTATCTGGCGATTGGATTTCGGTTGAAAGTTATTAAACACTTTCATTATCGTAAATAGATTTCAATACTTACTTCTCTCTATTCGTATATCCATGTTCATTAAATAATGAAAACATTTCAAATAGAATTTACAATATATCATTCGCGATTGAAACTACAGTCAGTAAATTTCATTAATTCTAAACGAAAAATTGAACGACGCGACGTTCATGTTTCGCTGCATATCGGTCGCGATTTCTATTATAGCTTCACTAGTGTTCTTGTTGACACTTTTATTTACTCTGTGACTTGGCACAAGTACGGTCAAATTGAATTTTCGATGCAGGATTGCCCGCGTCCTTACGTATTTGTTGCCATGCCCTTGAAGCATGATAAATAGTTTCGAGTCTTGATTTCTACAAGCAGCTACGAGAATTTATAAATGCGCGATATTGCTTACTTACTAGGATCATGATCACTTTTAAAACTCTGACATAGAACAGTCACAGTACGCTTTTGATAAATCATTTATATTAATCTATAATAATATATCTTGAATAGACAATTAATAATACAGTAGTACTTTATTAAAACACCAAAGCAGTAATTCCTCAACAGACATACAGAAATAAGAAAGAAACAAATAAAATCACATGTGTATTGCTTTAATTTTTACCTCCTCCCCTCATTTACTAACTTGTACAGATTTTCTTTCAGCAAATTTTGATGACCGCGCGCAATGCGGTTGGTAGATTCAGTGCTTGTTTCGTTAAAGTTCTTCTTATTATTTTTTGAGCGCAACCGCTCTTAATAATTATAATTAAATATAAATAGTAGCAAAGATACGCGAAAGTAGAGTCAGTGTTTGCTTCGAAATATTGCTTTCGCGAAAAATAGAGTCATTTTGTTCGTCGATCACAATTATAAAACGCGCGCGACAGTAGTTCTTTATCTTATTCTTTTTTATCGCAATAAGTATTCCGGTATTAGAGTCAACACCTAGGCTTTTCGGCGAGTTCGGGCTTTCATCCATCAACTTGAAGAGTAAGTACTTCTGTATTTCTTTAATCTTGTATTGAAATAATCATTGATAATTAACACATTCCAAAAGTACTGAAAATACATAGATTTTAATGTTGTTGGCTCTTTTTGAATATTTCAGCAGCTTCCATGGCTTCGATGGCGACGAGCCTGACCGCACACCTGGTGAGTCTGCAACCGGTGAGTGGCATGCTTTAAAGTTCCTCTGGTCACTCAATCATGTCGCAGGACGAACTTGGGTGGGAAAACGGTGGTAGAGCACGATGATATCTATTTAGTTTATAATGATTTATTGTTGGCGACTGACAGTGCGTTTGGTGTATCGTGCACGACGTAATATCCACATTGTGTGTGTGGGTAGGCTGTGGATTTGCGTCGTTCCGTACTAAAACGTAGTTACTCTAACCAAGATAAGATGTCCATTAAATGAAAACAGAGACATCATCTTTACTATTAACTGCATTAATAATCCCTAATATACCGGGGCACGAAGTTTTTGTCATTTAAGATGACGGAGACCAAATTCCAAAGAGAATCGAATATACTTATCAATTGCTATCAAGTACCTTTTGTATCGGTGCTATTTAATTATTCTATTAAATATCTATTAAATATCTCAACCGCGACGTGGTATTTTCCACGTGAACGCAAAGATCCCAGCCACTGTCAATCGATTTCAGAAAAATGGTACGTATATACATTAGAGTGTGCAAGTTGTGCGACAGCACTTGGGTGTCGGGGGTGTCCCGGGACGCCTCCCTAGTGTAGGCTTTTGCGCCCAAGTGTTTGACTGAGAACCGTGGAGTGTCGTGTGTTGGTGTGTCTGTTTGCCATTTTTTAAATATAGGTCCAGGTAGGATAGGTCCCATACTTTCTGGTGTGATTGATAGACATAACTAGGTAGGGCCGGGCAGGTTGACACAGTCTCTGATCGTGTAGGCACTCATTCGCGTGTTCAACCTGTTTCAGGAAATCTAATTTGAAAAGCCGACGGTGAAGCTGTGGCGCGAACGAAAATGCGTTCGCCTCTGGCTTTGCCTATCGATTTTTCGAATCCTTCGCGGTCGTGGTCGCGATTTAGGCTCCGAAACGAAACGTGTTACATTATGCTCGAGGCTGCACGTGTGAACGAAGAACGATTATAATTTTAATCGTAATCTTTGCGATTTTCCGCAATCACAATTTTACGATTTTATTTCATCGTGATTCGGCCACGTGTGTTCCATTTAGCTCCGCGATTTAAACTCTTTATTTCACCTTTATAAGTGTTTCTTTGGTTTTCGATTAGAGCCTCGAGCCTAGTTTAAGTTTCAGCTGGCCCTTGGGTCCAACGAAAAGAAGAGGCTATATGCCGAAGAGGCCCGACAAACTGTCACTCAAGAGGGCAACTAATAATGGCTCCCCATTCTTTTTAAGAATGGGGAATCATTCTTTGTTACTAATTTGTCACTGTGCTTGCATTTTCATTTGTAAAATTTTTATTTGTACTTGGCCGACGCACATTCCGGCCCAACGATGCAGCCCTCCCAAATATCGCGTTGTTTTAGAGTTGCGAAAAACTTGAGAACGGGTCGAATTAGAGTTGCGTTAAATGCCACGCGGTTTTTCAAGTAGTGTCGCGAAAAAGAAAACGTGTCTCGCGTATGCTTGGAGTTGCGAAGTGACTCGCGGTTTTTAATTAGAGTTGCGACCAAATGAAAATCGTGATTGATTTAGCGTTGCGCAATGATATCGCGATGGTTCTTGCAATTTTGCCGTGGTTATTGTTAGTTAAATTGTAGTATTTTATAATATATTTTACATATGAGAACGTTTCTAGTGTTGCGGAAATTATTTTCGAGTCTTGAGCCTTCAGCTAACTTTACAGAGGATCTTCAATTACATTGCTTTTTGATATTACAAATAATTTACTGTTTGCTTTCTATCAGCCTTAATAAATAGTGTAGCGAAATGATTGCATCGCGAGTTCCCATTAGTGTTGCGTTGATTAAAGATCGTGTTTTTAATTAGAGTTGCAAATACCAGTCCCCAACTGCTTCCAATTGGAAGCCTGTTCATGAGCCACCCTGGAGTGTGGCACATCATCATCAGCCAAAGACCATAGCTGAATCTTTCGCGTGTTGCGTTTAAAGAGACAATTGGTGCATAGAGCATCGAGTCATTATTTCATTAGTGTTGCGTCCAATCGCGATTTTGCTGATTTTTAATACTATTAATGATTAACTTGAATTAGAGTTGCTATTTGACATATTGAAGCACCACTCGCGTCTGATTCTTACAAATTTGTGTTGCTATTGAATTTTCTAATGTTTAAAAGTAGTACACTAGCGTTGCGTTACATAAATATTCATTAAATAATATAAATTTGTTGGCGGCCCTTCTGGCCACCTGTTACTTCAGGCATTTTTAAATTTTTTTTTATTAGAGCCAATTCATTGTCAATTATTGTTCTACATGGTGTATTTTTTCTTTTCAGCGTTTCATTTTATTTACTTTTCTTAATAATTATACTACCTGGAATGTCTGTTGATAGAAATACTGCTAAAAAATTGTATACATAATAGTATATTACCGTGTGGACGAAATGAAGGAAAAGAAAAGAAAAGGAAATAAATGAAAAAAATGAAAGAAAAGAAAAGAATAAAAAGAAATAATTTGTAGAACCTTTGATTTTATAATAATTCTAGATAGTAGATTTCAATTAGATTCAATACTAGTAACTGTTCATTATTGGAGTTTAACTCTTAAATAGTTTCCCCTAATCGTTGCAATTGTATTTTTACCTTTGTTTAGTACAGATAATTTTTATAACTTTTCGAGCTTGCTTTGTAGAAATTGAAATTCTCTCGCGATATCCGATTTGTGAGTTTAAGAATTCATTCTTATAATGCTTTACTAATTATTTCGAGTCTGTGCATGTTTCAGAAGTATTGAAAAGAAGAGGATTCATGAAACAATGTATAATACGAACACACCCTCACCCCATACCTGCCCCAAACCCCTGTCCTTATTAACTAATTACAGGTGTTAGACAATTAATTAGGCAGGCCCAAATATAAATCGAACAATACATTTAGCTCTTTATGTAGGTAGGATTTGTCTCAACACACAATCTTAGATCTTTATACTGGCAGGTTTTACACGAATTGAAATTATTAGACTTTTAATTAGGCAGGGTTTATAAAACCAAATATTGTTGGCAGGTGCTGCAATTTTTTGGTTCGGGTTTCTGTCTGTTCTAGGACACCATGGACCACGAGAGATTAATACGGACTAACCGAAGAGGATTTAAGTATATGTATACTCATACCTACATGAGTATGGGATAGTATCTATTACAGTCCTATGTAGATAGGATATTATTGAAATTGTTCTTTTATTCGATCTGTTAGATGTTATACTAGGTAGGGTGATTCTAGTCTTAAGTTGGCTCTTTAGTCAGGCAGGGCGTATTCGAATCTAATCTAAAATTTAAGAAAGTAGGGTTTATTTTTAAGTTATGTCTCAGCTTTTAAGCCCGCAGTGTTCACCACTGCAATAATATTTCGTTGTCTAGTTTTTAAGATCATAGGCTATATTTTTAAGACAGTTTTATTTCAGGAACGTGAATTCTCTTGCAGATTTTCTTTCAGGTTTCTACTCCTCTTGTTGTCTTACTTGTACTACGATCAATTACTGAACGTTCTACAAATTGACAATAATAGGAGATTTTTCT
The DNA here is from genome assembly GCA_963583965.1 of Nomada ferruginata. Taxonomy (NCBI): domain Eukaryota; kingdom Metazoa; phylum Arthropoda; class Insecta; order Hymenoptera; family Apidae; genus Nomada; species Nomada ferruginata. Next base: position 8,472,893 of record OY757218.1, read on the forward strand.
TTGTCACATGTTATATTAGAATTAGTTTCTCGCGTAATTGGAGGGTGGAAGGGCCGTGGCCAGGGTGGGTCTCCATGCGCAGTAACCTCCACGTGGTGAGACCCGGGCAATCAATTATTTATCGTATAATTATTAAACGTTTAACCGACGTTTGATAATTATGCGGAAAATAATTCGAGCGAATTGACTGCGCATTGCACTTTCCCCTCTCATTCCCTTTTTTGCTTCATTCCGTTTTTGCTTCACTCCGTTTTCTGTTTCCAGCTAAAAGTTGGCCAGAGACAGTAAAAGTCCAGTAGGTATGGTCCAAGGGTTGTAAGCCCAGCTAAAAATTGGTCAGAAACAGTAGAAGTCCAGTAGGTATTGTCAAAGGATCGTAGGTCCAGGTAAAAGTTGGTCAGCAACAGTAGAAGTCCAGTAGGTATGGCCCAAGGGTCGTAGGTCGAGCTAAAAGTTGGCCAGAAACCGTAGAAGTCCGACAGGTATGCTCCAAAGGTCGTAGGTCCAGCTAAAAGTTGGCCAGAGACAGTAGAAGTCGAATAGGTGACCCAAGGATAGTAGACCGCACGGCCGCGGTCGGAAACCTTGAAAGATTTTCGGAAATTGCGAATAGGACCGAGCGCGAGCGAGCGCTACCGACGCGACGGCAAGGAGTGGGGAGGTTCGGGACGCGACGCGACGCGACGTCATTATCAGTTCAAGCGTCGCAGCGTAAGGGTCGTCTATGTTGTCGAAGGTTAGCGATGTACATCACCCTACAATACAATCACATTTCGAGTTTTAGTTTACCACCGCATACGCTTGACTATTAGCTTCTATTAATTAATACGCGTTTATCTAACAATCGATTTCCTATCGCGAGAGCTTTTGATAAATCATTTATATTAATCTATAATAGTATATCTTGAATAGACAATTAACAGTAATTAAATCAGAATAATAATACGGTAGTACTTTATTAAAACAAAGCAGTATTTCCTCAACAGATGTTTGACAGGATGAAGAAATAAGAAAGAGATAAATAAAATCAAATGTGTATTGCTTCAATTTCTACCTCCTCACCCTATTGACTAACTTGTACAGATTCTCTTTCAGAAAATTGTGATGACCGCGCGCAATGCGGTCAGTAGAGTCAGTGCTTGCTCCGTCAAAGTTCTTTTTATTGTTTTTAGAGCGAAACCGCTCATAATAATTATAACTAAATATAAATAACAGTAAAGATACGCGAAAGTAGAGTCAGTGTTTGCTTCGAAATATTGCTCTCGCGAAATTAGAGTCACTTTGTTCGTCGATCACAATTGACGTGCGCGATAGTAGTCTTTTATTTTATTTTTTTTTCTTTCGCAATAAGTATTCCGGTATTAGAGTCAGCACCGATGCAGTTCGGCGAGTTCGGGCACTCATCCATCAACTCGAAGAGTAAGTATCTCTGTATTTCTTTAATCTTATTTTACAATGGTCTTTGATAATTATCATGATCGAAAAGTACTCAAAACACAAAGATTTCAATGTTGTCTGTTCTTTTGAATGTGTCAGAAGGTGCCATGGGCTCGATGGTATTACCATAACGATATTGTTGACCGCGCGCAATGCGGTCGGTAGAGTCAGTGCTTGTTCCGTCAAAGTTCTTTTTATTATTTTTTGAGCGCAACCGCTCTTAATAATAATTCAACATAAATAACAGTAAAGAGACGCGAAATTAGAGTCAGTGTTTGCTCCGAAATAATACTCTCGCGAAAAATAGTCACTTTGTTCGTCGATCACAGTTATTCCGTTTCCTTTTCCGTTCTCGGCTCGGAGGACTGATGGTTAGGGACTTAGTGTCAGCGAGTTACGATGTGTGGGGGCGTGATTGTGGTTCTGGACCCTGGTCACGAGGCCCTCTGTTAGACCACATATAATCTCTAATTTGGGTAGGTCATCCACCATTCTGGAATCGTGGTCGCGGTTCTTGCAATATCCGGGTTGCAGTGTCATCGGGGGGCGGTGTGTGGGGCTGTGATTGCTTTTCTGGACACTTTGGCCCGCCTAGTAGGAAATTCCTATGTGTTAGACCACGCCAAGCACACCTTGGGGTGGCAGAAGGCATACGGGTCATAATCTAGAATCGTGGTTGTGGTTTTGCATATCCGTGCCTTAATGATTTCTGTGGCTCGGAATCGAAACTTGTGTTGATGCTAAGTCGTTTTACTGTCCAGACTCTGAGCCGAGGGCACGCGGGCTGCTCGGTAGCAGTCACAAAAACAGTAGCAATACTGTCGCGAAATTAGAATCACTTTGTTCGTCAATCATAAGTGTTCCATTAGAGTCAGTGTCCTGTTCGGCGAGTTCGGGCTTTCAGCCATCAATTTGACGAGTAAGTATCTCCTTCGTTCTTTAATCTTGTATTGCAATAATCATTGATAATTAACACATTCCAAAAGTACTGAAAATACATAGATTTTAATGTTGTTTGCTCTTTTTGAATGTTTCAGCAGCTTCCATGGCTTCGATGGCGACGAGCTTGACCGCACACCTGGTGAGTCTGCAACCGGTGAGTGGCATGCTTTAAAGTTCCTCTGGTCACTCAATCATGTCGCAGGACGAAAGGTCCGAACCGACACGGGTGACTGGTTGTAATTACGTAGATTTTTCTGGCAAGCACTGTGACCATGGGTATATGGAAATATACTCATGAGTAGTAACTTCTTTACTGCTTTATATTATGTGAGGATAGGTCTTCTTGTACAACGCGTTTTTAAATAGCTTGATAATTTTAAAACAGATCATATTAGTACAAAATATATCACTATATATCTTTTTATAATAGAGTATTTAATTGAATACCTATGAAACGATATTTAAATAGTTATTAATTATTGAATGAATATAAAGTAACGTCCAGTATTCTACGTGCATTAGTTTGTAGTGGAGAAGTCGAATACCATTCGACTTCGTTTATTTGTCAATTGCAATTACTGCACAGTTATAATAAATTGTTAGTAAGAGTATAGTCGTTCCTCTTTTTTACTAGTTTGATTATATATAAAGTAAAGGTACCTACTTACCTTGTCAATTTGTTGGAACTATCGAATAATTTTATTATTCGATATCCATATTAGTCTTTAGCGTTTAGAGATATCAATACGTTCACTTCTTCCGTACAAGATATTAATTGAACCCGAATGTACAAGAAGACAATACGCGAACCGGTAGATCTCGAAATCAAAGCAATTACTTTAAAATCAACCGTGCATTTTAGAAGCAATGCTTTGATGACGGGAACACCGGAGGATGTTTCAATTTCTTTCAAGGTATATTAATGTAGAGTCATTGAATAATTTTTCTAATAAAGTAGAGTCATTGTACAATTTTTCTAATAAAGTAGAGTCATTGCACAATTCTTCTAATAAAGCAGAGTCATTGCATAATTCTTCTAATAAAGTAGAGTCATTGCATTTTCTCTTCAATAAAATAAAATCATATATTAATAAAACTATATATTTAGCCCGTTAGAAAATCAGTATGTCTTTATCATCTTTCTAGACGAGGATTTCCAGGTTTAACCCTTTCCGTGTTCACTGCCCGGATCCCACTCACGTGCCCCGGTGCTACTTGGGTGGGAAAACGGTGGTACAGCACGATGATATCTATTTAGTTTATAATGATTTATTGTTGGCGACTGACAGTGCGTTTGGTGTATCGTGCACGACGTAATATCCACATTGTGTGTGTGGTTAGGCTGTGGATTTGCGTCGTTCCGTACTAAAACGTAGTTACTCTAACCAAGATAAGATGTCCATTAATTGAAAACAGAGACATCATTTTTACTATTAACTGCATTAATAATCCCTAATATACCGAGGCACGAAGTTTTTGTCATTTAAGATGACGGAGACCAAATTCCAAAGAGTATCGAATATACTTATCAATTGCTATCAAGTACCTTTTGTATCGGTGCTATTTAATTATTCAATTAAACATCTATTAAATATCTCAACCGCGACGTGGTATTTTCCACGTGAACGCAAAGATCCCAGCCACTGTCAGTCGATTTCAGAAAAGTGGTTTGTACATGAGAGTGTGCAAGTTGTGTGACAGCACTTGGGTGTCGGGGGTGTCCCGGGACGCCTCCCTAGTGTAGGCTTTTGCGCCCAAGTGTTTGACTGAGAACCGTGGAGTGTCGTGTGTTGGTGTGTCTGTTTGCCATTTTTTAAATATAGGTCCAGGTAGGATAGGTAGCATACTTTCTGGTGTGATTGATAGACATAAGTAGGTAGGGCCGGGCAGGTTGACACAGTCTCTGATCGGGTAGGCACTATTTCGCGTGTTCAACCTGTTTCAGGAAATCTGATTTGAAAAGTCGACGGTGAAGCTGTGGCGCGAACGAAAATGTGTTCGCCTCTGGCTTTGCCTATCGATTTTTTGAATCCTTCGCGGTCGTGGTCGCGATTTAGGCTCCGAAACGAAACGTGTTACATTATGCTCGAGGCTGCACGCGTGAACGAAGAACGATTATAATTTGAATCGTAATCTTTGCGATTTTCCGTAATCACAATTTTACGATTTTATTTGTTCGTGATTCGGCCACGTGTGTTCCACTTAGCTCCGCGATTTAAACTCTTTATTTCACCTTTATAAGTTTTTCTTTGGTTTTCGATTAGAGCCTCGAGCCTAGTTTAAGTTTCAGCTGGCCCTTGGGTCCGACGAAAAGGAGAGGCTATATGCCGAAGAGGCCCGGCAAACTGTCACTCAAGAGGGCAACTACTAATGGCTCCCCATTCTTTTTAAGAATGGGGAATCATTCTTTGTTACTACTTTGTCACTGTGCTTGCATTTCCATTTGTAGAATTTTTATTTGTACTTGGCCGACGCACATTCCGGCACAACGATACGGCCCTCCCAAAAATATCGCGTTGCTTTTGAGTTGCGAAAAACTTGCGAACGGGTCGAGTTAGAGTTGCGTTGAATGCCACTTATTGCTATTCTTATTATTAGTTAAATTGTAGTATTTTATAATTTACTTGACATGTGAGCTTCTAGTGTTGCGGAAATTGCATTCGAGTATTGGAACTTTCAGTTCATTTTTCAGAGGATCTTCAATTTGCTTAATTTTTGATATTACAAATAATTTACGGTTTGCTTTCTATCAGTCTTAATAAATAGTGTTGCGAAATGATTGTATCGCGAGTTCCAGTTACTGTTGCCTTGATTAAGGTTCGCGTTTTTAAGTAGAGTTGCGACTACTAGTCCCCATCTGCTTCCAATTGGAAGCCTGTTCCTGAACCAGGAACTTTTTCTTTTCAGCGTTTTATATTTGCCTTTCTTTTTATTTTATTTTTCTTAATAATTATACTACCTGGAATGTCTGTTGTAGGAAGTACTGCTAAAAATTTGCATACATATTAGTAAATTACTGTGTGAACGAAATGAAAAGAAATGAAAAAGAAAATAAGAGAAAGAGAAAGGAAAGAAAAAAGAAAAGAAAAGAAAAGAAAAGAAAGAAGAAGAAAAGAAAAAGAGCAAAGTAAAAAACAGATATAATTTGCAGAATCTTTGATAAATTTATAATAATCCTAGATAGTAGATTTAAATTAGAGTTAATACTAGTGACTGTTCATTATTGGAGTTTAACTCTTAAATATTTCTTCTTAATTGTTGCAATTCCATCTTAACCTTTTTTTTAGTAGAGCCAATTTTTATAACTTTTCGAGCTTGCTTTGTAGAAATTGAAATTCACTCGCGATATTCGTAAATGTTTAAACAAAAATCCTTGCACGAAAAACGTTATTGGCAGTAGTTGGGTCTCGGCATGGTGATAGTGAAAGTTTGATATTTTGCTTCCGAATAATCGTTTGTTGCTTCTTTGTTGAAGCAAAATAGAATCAATTGTAGTGAAATGTGACTACTTCATTTTGGAGTTTTTAATGAACGTGATACCACCATTCAGTTTGATCTAGAACGTACAAAAGAATATCCAATTAACTATTGTTGTCAAAAAATAGCAGCATTCTGATTCATTAACTGCGCTAAAATTCAGTTATTCCGAATTAAAAGCAGCTTCATTTCGATATAAAATGGGCAGGCTTGGGGATGTCACTAATCCAATGCTTGAGATTGTTACAGATTCACAGATGAACCCAAATATGCTATATTAAACAAACATAAGTACATACGTCAGAGGCTCAAGGGTGGAATATATGGAATACAGATCCAGAAATATTATCAAAGACTCGATTGGAACCTTTAAAATTAAAGAGCCAGCCGCGTCGATCCAATTTGTGAGTTTAAGAATTCATTCTTATAATGCTTTACTAATTATTTCGAGTTTGTGCATGTTTCAGAAGCATTGAATAGAAGAGGATTCATGAAACAATGTATAATACGAGCACACCCTCACCCCATCCCTGCCCCAAACCCCTGTCCTTATTAACTAATTACAGGTGTTAGACAATTAATTAGGCAGGCCCAAATATAAATCGAACAATACTTTTAGCTCTTTATGTAGGTAGGATTTGTCTGAACACACAATCTTAGATCTTTGTACTGGCAGGTTTTACACGAATTGAAGTTATTAGACTTTTAATTAGGCAGGGTGTATAAAACCAAACATTGTTGGCAGGTGCTGCAATTTTTTGGTTCGAGTTTCTGTCTGTTCTAGGACACCATGGACCACATGATTAATATGGACGAATTGAAGAGGAAGTAAACATATACGTACTTATACCTATATGAGTTTGGAAACTATTTTTTATATTCCTATGTAGGTAGGATATTATTGAAATTATTCTTTTAATTGAACTCTTAGATGTTATACTAGGTAGGGTGATTCTAGTCTTAAGTTAGCTCTTTAGTCAGGCAGGGCGTATTCGAAACTAATCTAAAATTTAAGAAAGTAGGGTTTATTTTTAAGTTATGTCTTAGCTTTTAAGCCCGCAGTGTTCACCACTGCAATAATATTTCGTTGTCTAGTTTTTAAGATCATATGATATATTTTTAAGAAAGTTCTATTTCAGGAAATTGAATTCTCTTGCAGATTTTCTTTCAGGTTTGCTTCTGATATTCAATTTAGCTTTCGGTCGTGAATTTTCCAAGTTACTCCTCTTGTTGTCTTACTTGTACTACGATCAATTAATGAACGTTCTACAAATTGACAATAATAGGAGATTTTTCTTTCTCACATGTTATATTAGAATTAGTTTTCGCGTAATTGGAGGGTGGAAGGGCCGTGGCTAGGGTGGGTCTCCATGCGCAGTAACCTCCACGTGGTGAGACCTGGGCAATCAATTGTTTATCGTATAATTATTAAACGTTTAAGAGACGTTTGATAATTGTGTGGAAAATAATTCGAGCTAATTGACTGCGTATTTTACTTAGGATACAATGTACAATAATGGCCACTCAATGTTCGTTCATTTCCCCAATTAATGCTCGCCGAGAGATCGCCACCAATCCTTGGACCTACTCCGGATCGGAGTATAAAGTATACTCCAATTATTAATTTGGTATTATATATTTTCAGAAAAATCTCGATTAGTGCACTTCGATTGGGACCGAATGCGAACACTAATCGTTTGCAGACACGTTTATCGCTGGAATTGCCTTATATTAGTAAATGAGATACTTTGTCATTGTTATTAGTTGAATATTAATAAGAAATTGCGTGTTTCATTAACGGTAAAATTGCTCCAATGAAAAAGAGAATTAAAGAATTTGTCTAGTAACTATACAATTAACAATTGTAGTATACAATTATCGTCACTATCTTTTCCATTGTGGCAACTTTATTGTTTGGGTGTTAAAAATATATACATCTCTTAGCTCAATTTTTTTTTGTAATTTATCAGAAAATAATGTAAATTATAACTTTAAAAATTATTTCATTTAGTGATAGTACAATTGAAATAAGAAAACTTGTTATCATGTGTTTCTTTAATCAAAAGATTTTTAATTAACATTAAATGTTTCATATCTTTCGTTGCCTTTCATTGCGGCAAAGAACAAAAGAATTCTTTAAAATTATTTATTTTTCGCATCGTTTTCTATAATCTGTGGGTAACGTTGCGAGTGACACGGAAATGGTAATGGGTCCCCGGGACCCAGAAATCGTGGCCGAAAAAATACATTGCATGTCTTGTCTATTCCTTTATCTCGTCGGTGACGCGGCGTCCCAGAAATCGTAGCCGAAAAAATACATTGCATGTCTTGTCTATTCCTTTATCTCGTCGGTGACGCGGCGTCCCAGAAATCGTGGCCGAAAAAATACATTGCATGTCTTGTCTATTCCTTTATCTCGTCGGTGACGCGGCGTCCCAGAAATCGTGGCCTAAAAAATACATTGCATGGCTTGTCTATTCCTATATCTCGTCAGTGCTCTTACTTACCGTACGTGTAGATATGGCAGAGGCCCGAGTAGTTTCAAGATGTTCTGTAAAGATGGCGATATCATAGCCGGCGCGAGTTGTTTCAAGGAGTTCCGTATAGATGGCCATACTATAGGCCACTTTGGGTGTAGATAAAACAGGAATACGAGTGGTACGAAATTTCATCTAGTTGTTTATAAATAGCGGTGCGATAAACATAATTAAATTTGATTGTTTATGTCTTCATTTATATTATCAAGCTAATAATGCTGGAAAATTGTTTCGTACTCTCATTTACATATCAATAATGTGTTAGCAAACACAGTATTACAATCTACATTGAAATTAATATGTGTAATAACATTGTATGTTCCATTGTTCAGTTTATTCTGCAACAATCAAGCTGTTTAGCAAAGGTAAATACATAGTAATAGCAGTATTATTCATTATTTTGGTCTCGCAGTAATGAAAGTTGGGCTTAGTGTACGTATAACCTATCTTTACAATACTATCTTCACTCTTGCACTCACATCTTCCGTTTCGCTCTTCGTTTTCAAACCTTCTCTACCTTACGAATTACACATCGTGTCTTGCTCTTATGCTTCTTGTAAGGCCCTCCCATATTTTTTGGTCCTTTAGACATCCATCAACAATTTTTTCTCTATTGCCACATACTTACTAATATATTTTTTGTGTGCGCAGGTTTCGCTGGCAAAGAATAAGGAGCATTGACCATCACTTCTCATGGTGTATAAAAACAAGAAAGAAGAAAGAAGAGCTATAGCCGCATACTTCAGCTACAGTAAATTGGTTTTGTGCGATTGGAAGGTTTATGCAATCAAGGCCGATGTAAGTGTAATATAAAATAGTTATAGTTGATATAACAAAAGATACTTTGCACAAGTAAATGTATATATCTTAATCTATTCTATAGAAGCCTTACGTTGTTCCACACTGCTCCACGTTGTTCTACGCTGCACTGTTGGCACTCAGATCCATGCTGCTTCACTCCGAATACCACGCTACCCTGCTGCTCAATCTACCCTCTTGTGCTCCTCCAACTGCACTGTGTAATTTCCCTCGTTAATGCACGGCCTGCATTGCATGCCATTGCTACATGTGTAGTTAATTGTTATGTACAGCTATTATATATTTTATTTTATATTCAGTTTATTCTGTAGATCTTATATAAACTTTTATATTACTTTTACTACAAGTTCTACTGAATGTGCTAAATATAAAATGAAAGTTATAATAAATAATTTACATACGCACAAGTTATACATTGCTGCAATTTAATTTTATAAGCTTCTGCATATAAAGTACGTACATTGTAGTATAAGGTTTATTAGTATGATATATTGTAAATTAACTTCAAAGAATAGTCTATAAGTATAAGATTATTTATGTTTATAGTATTTTGTATATTACATAAATGTTAGTTTAGAATTAATACAAGGTTTAGTTGTACGATGTATTATAAATAGATATAATAGAATAGTTCATAAGTATTAGCTTGTAAATTTGAACTGCAACATTTTTGTAACTTGTATCTTCGTTGATTAGTTTAAATAAATATTAAATGAAAAGAATGCCACTGCTCTTTTTATTTTCATACCTTACCAATCCTTGAAAGAACCTAATTCCAATTCCTTATACGAGAAGTACCGTGGACGAACTTTAAATGCAAAGTCCTGAAACGAGAAACTTGTAAAAATTGCCCTATACGTTATTAAACTGGGCGGGAAATTTTCCTTCCTTGCAAAATTTGTTGGAAGAATCTAGAAAGCGCTTGGAAATTCCTGGAACGTGACGTCATTTCCAAGAACTGCTGCGATGGAAGACCTCTTCGCTTATCATATTCTCCTAATACAAATCCATGATTTTCGGCACTTAAATTTCCGAGTTTCTGGCAAAAATATCTCGCTGAAAATCCTGGATTTGTATCAGGAGAATATGATATGCGAGGAGGTCTTTCATCGCAGCAATTCTTGGAAATGACGTCACGTTCCAGGAATTTCCGATCGCAAAATTTCTGAAATTCTGGCAAAAATATCTCGCCGAAAATCGTGGATTTGTATCAGGAGAATATGATATGCGAGGAGGTCTTTCATCGCAGCAGTTTCTGAAATTTCCGATCGCAAAATTTCTGAAATTCTGGCAAAAATATCTCGCCGAAAATCGTGGATTTGTATCAGGAGAATATGATATGCGAGGAGGTCTTTCATCGCAGCAGTTTCTGGAATTTCCGAGCACAAAATTTCCGAGTTTCTGCCAAAAATATCTCGCTGAAAATCCTGGATTTGTATCAGGAGAATATGATATGCGAGGAGGTCTTTCATCGCAGCAGTTCCTGGAATTTCCGAGCGCAAAATTTCCGAGTTTCTGGCAAAAATATCTCGCTGAAAATCGTGGATTTGTATCAGGAGAATATGATATGCGAGGAGGTCTTTCATCGCAGCAGTTCCTGGAATTTCCGAGCGCAAAATTTCCGACTTTCTGGCCAAAATATCTCGCTGAAAATCGTGGATTTGCATCAGGAGAATATGATATGCGAGGAGGTATTCGAACCTTAACAATTCTAAGAATTGGCGTCGTATTCCAGGAATTTCTGAGGGTTTAATTTAATAACGTATAGGGCCATTTTGACAAGTTTCTCGCTTCAGGACTTTGCATTTAAAGTTCGTCCACGGTACTTCTTGTATAAGGAATTGGAATTAGGTTCATTCAAGGATTGTTAAGGTGTGAAAATAAAAAGAGCAGTGGCATTCTTTTCATTTAATATTTATTTAAACTAATCAACGAAGATACAAGTTACAAAAATGTTGCAGTTCAAATTTACAAGCTAATACTTATGAACTATTCTATTATATCTATTTACAATACATAGTACAACTAAATCTTGTATCATGTAATATCGAAACTAATATAAACACAAATAATCTAATACTTATAAACTATTCTTTAAAGTTAAGTAACAGATAAAAGTTATACTAAAATTTCAGTACTTTATACGCTGAAGCTTATTTTAAATTACAGCAATTGTGTAACTTGTGCGTATATAAAGTATTTATTATATCTCTCATTTTATATTTAGCACATTCAGTGGAACTTGTAGTAAAAGTAATATTGAAGTTTATACAAGATCTACCGAATAAACTGAGCACAAAATAAAATGTATAATAAATAGACATAACAGATAATTACACAATTGTTCTAAATTAACACATTGGCGACGGGGGATTTGGAATACAGTTAAAAAATGACGCATATACGCGTCATCTGTCGCCAATGTGTTAATCTTAGGCGCTAATAGTTACAAACTATTTTTATAAACTAATTTACGATAACGAAAGTATGTGGCAAGGGTTATTCTTTCTTCTTTCATGCTTCTATGCCCGATGAGAGGTGCCGGTCCATGCTCATTACTCTTTCTCTACGCAACCTGCACACACAAAAAATATATTAGTAAGTATGTAACAGGAGAGGGAAGAATTGTTAAGGGCTATTTAAAGGAAAAAGAAAGAAGCAAGGGCCAAACCAGAAGCATAAGAGAAGGGAAGGATTAATTAAAAAGAAATTAAATAAGTCAAGCAGGAATAAACTTGAAATGAAAGGAAGGAAACGAAACGATGGGAAGCCTTAAAATAAGATATTATGAAATACAACAGCAGGAGAAGAACAAAATAATAAAAGCAGCAAGATATAATGAAAGGTTTACATATATTAGAACATCAACACTACCTCAGTACCAAAGTAAAGGCGTAACAGGAAAGAGACAGAAATTAATGGCGCAGGTAAGATATGAAAGAATTAAAAAATGAAATATATATTGGGATAAGGAAAAGAATAAAAGATGTGACCTATACCTACACAAATTTGGAACGTTAGAGCACCTAGTAAGGCAGGGACAACGAAGTGGTTGCTGTCGAGTCATGTGCGTCTTGTTCATGTGTTCCACACATTCTCTGGCATTGCAAAGGAGTAAAGCATTTTTAACTGGAAGTGGGGACTTGGTGGCTCTTGGAGGAGAAAAAACTTGGTGCCCTGTAGTAAGAGAATGTATGGAAACACAAATAAAAGGCTATAGGAATGACTTCGGGATTTGAAATGAAAAAGAGAGGAAACATAAAGATGTATGATAGATATGTAATAGACAAGAAATGGCTAGTAAGACAGCGGTTAATACGTAAGATAGAGTAGGTATGAAAGGAAGAGGGAAAGAGAAGGTGAGAGTGGAAGAATTCAGATGCTAAATGATAAAGTTAGGTTATATGTACACCAAGCCGAAATGTCATTGCTGTGAGAACGAAATAAAGAATACTACTATTAATTAGTATGTATTTGTTACATGCAGGAAATTTGATTTAAAGAAGAAAATATTCATAGATGTATTAACCTTTGCTAAAGAGCTTGATTGTTGTACAACATGAACAATGTAACTTTCAATGTTACTACACATACTAATTTTAACGTAGATTGTAATCCTGTCTATGCTGCCACATTATTGAAATGTAACTGAGAGTACGAAACGATTTTCAAGCACTATTAATGGAATTTTGCAAATGAAAAGATAAACATCCAAATTATGTCACGTTTATCGTACCGCTATCCATAAAGAATTGCTTGAAATTACAAAGCACTCGTATTATCTACACCCAGTCTTATACCCTGTCTTATCTACACCCAGTGGTCGGCTTTAGTTTCGCCATCTATGAGGAAATGCCTGAAACTACACGTATGCCTGCTATATCAACACCATTTGTATCGCCATCTACAGGGAACGCTTTGAAACTACTCGGTCCTCTGCCATATCTACATGTAAGATAAGTAAGAGGCGCGAGTAGCTTCAAGGAGTTCTGTATAGATGGCGATTCCATAGCAGGCACTGTAGATATCGCAGAGACCCGCGTACTTTCAAGCCAATCGACACAGATATTAATTAATTTACGAATTAAAATTACACTTCTTGAGGATTATGAAAATGTAATTCTCAAAGCGAAACACATATGAATTATCTCTAGAGCGTCAGAAAACAGTAAAATCTGCATAAGAAGCAGGATGATAAGTAATACATAATATTTGGAACTACAAATAGATACAAAAATATTATAGAAACAAGAACGTTTATTAATTGATCGTAGGAACTTATATTGACTTATACATATACAATTAAAATTGTTCATACTTATTGTTAGTATGCTAGGACCCCGCGTGCGAGGGACAGTAAGATACATTGGGTGATAGCACCGACGAGATATAGGAATAGACAAGCCATGCAATGTATTTTTTCGGCCACGATCTCTGGGACGCCGCGTCCCATTACCATTTCCATGTCACTCGCAACGTTACCCACAGATTATTGAAAACGATGCCAAAATTAAATAATTTTAAAGAATTCTTTTGTTCTTTGCCGTAATGAAAGGCAACAAAGGATATGAAACATTTAATGTTAATTAAAAATCTTTGAATTAAAGAAACACATGATAACAAGTTTTCTTATTTCAGTTGTACTATCAATAAATGAAATAATTTTTAAAGTTATACTTTACATTATTTTCTGATAAATTACCAAAAAAAAATTGAGCTAAGAGATGTATATTTTTTTAACACCCAAACAATAAAGTTGCCACAATGGAAAAGATAGTGACGATAATTGTATACTACAATTGTTAATTGTATAGTTACTAGACAAATTCTTTAATTCTCTTTTTCATTGGAGCAATTTTACCGTTAATGAAACACGCAATTTCTTATTAATATTTAACTAATAACAATGACAAAGTATCTCATTTACTAATATAAGGCAATTCCAGCGATAAGCGTGTCTGCAAACGATTAGTGTTCGTATTCTGTCCCGAGCGAAGTGTACTAATCGAGATTTTTCTGAAAATATATAATACCAAATTAATAATTGGAGTAAAATTTATACTCCGATTCGGAGTAGGTCCAAGGATTAGTGGAGATGTCTCGGCAAGCATTAATTGGGGATATGAACGAACACTGAGCGGCCATTATTGTACATTGTATCCTAAGTACAATACGCAGTCAATTCGCTCGAATTATTTTCCACATAATTATCAAACGTCTCTTAAACGTTTAATAATTATACGATAAATAATTGATTGCCCGGGTCTCACCACGTGGAGGTTACTGCGCATGGAGACCCACCCTAGCCACGGCCCTTCCACCCTCCAATTATGCGAAAACTAATTCTAATATAACATGTGAGAAAGAAAAATCTCCTATTATTGTCAATTTGTAGAACGTTCATTAATTGATCGTAGTACAAGTAAGACAACAAGAGGAGTAGTTGGAAAATTCACGACCGAAAGCTAAATTGAATATCAGAAGCAAACCTGAAAGAAAATCTGCAAGAGAATTCAATTTCCTGAAATAGAACTTTCTTAAAAATATATCATATGATCTTAAAAACTAGACAACGAAATATTATTGCAGTGGTGAACACTGCGGGCTTAAAAGCTAAGACATAACTTAAAAATAAACCCTACTTTCTTAAATTTTAGATTAGTTTCGAATACGCCCTGCCTGACTAAAGATCTAACTTAAAACTAGAATCGCCCTACCTAGTATAACATCTAACAGTTCGAATAAAAGAACAATTTCAATAATATCCTGTAATAGATACTATCCCATACTCATGTAGGTATGAGTATGCATATACTTAAATCCTCTTCGGTTAGTCCGTATTAATCTCTCGTGGTCCATGGTGTCCTAGAACAGACAGAAACCCGAACCAAAAAATTGCAGCACCTGCCAACAATATTTGGTTCTATAAACCCTGCCTAATTAAAAGTCTAATAATTTCAATTCGAGTAAAACCTGCCAGTATAAAGATCTAAGATTGTGTGTTGAGACAAATCCTACCTACATAAAGAGCTAAATGTATTGTTCGATTTATATTTGGGCCTGCCTAATTAATTGTCTAACACCTGTAATTAGTTAATAAGGACAGGGGTTTGGGGCAGGGATGGGGTGAGGGTGTGTTTGTATTATATTTCTGGATCTGTATTCTATATATTCCACTCTTGAGCCTCTGACGTATGTACTTATGTTTGTTTAATATAGCATATTTTGGTTCATCTGTGAATCTGTAACAATCTCAAGCATTGGATTAGTGACATCCCCAAGCCTCCCCATTTTATATCGAAATGAAGCTGCTTTTAATTCGTACTAACTGAATTTAAGCGCAGTTAATAAATCAGAATTGATATGAAAAATGCTGCTATTTTTTGTTAACAATAGTTAATTGGATTTCGGCCAAAGTGATATATTCTTTTGTACGTTCTAGATCAAACTGAATGATGGTATCACGTTCATTAAAAACTCCAAAATGAAGTAGTCACATTTCACTACAATTGATTCTATTTTGCTTCAACAAAGAAGCGACAAACGATTATTCGGAAGAAAAATATCAAACTTCAATTATCACCATGCCGAGACCCAACTACTGCCAATAACGTTTTTCGTGCAAGGATTTTTGTTTAAACATTTACGGATATCGCGAGTGAATTTCAATTTCTACAAAGCAAGCTCGAAAAGTTATAAAACTTGGCTCTACTAAAAAAAAGGTTAAGATAGAATTGCAACAATTAAGAGAAAATATTTAAGAGTTAAACGCCAATAATGAACAGTCACTAGTATTAACTCTAATTTAAATCTACTATCTAGGATTATTATAAATTTATCAAAGATTCTGCAAATTATATCTGTTTTTTACTTTGCCCTTTTTCTTTTCTTCTTCTTTCTTTTCTTTCCTTTGTTCTTCTTCTTTTCTTTTCTTTTTTCTTTCCTTTCTCTTTCATTTATTTTCTTTTTCATTTCTTTTCATTTCGTTCACACAGTAATTTACTAATATGTATGCAAATTTTTAGCAGTACTTCCATCAACAGACATTCCAGGTAGTATAATTATTAAGAAAAATAAAATAAAAAGAAAGGCAAATATAAAACGCTGAAAAGAAAAAGTTCCTGGTTCAGGAACAGGCTTCCAATTGGAAGCAGATGGGGGGTAGTCGCAACTCTATTTAAAAACGCGATCTTTAATCAACGCAACGCTAACTAGAACTCGCGATACAATCATTTCGCAACACTATTTATTAAGACTAATAGAAAGCAAACAGTAAATTATATGTACTATCCAAAATTAAGCAAATTGAAGATCCTCTGAAAAATGAACTGAAAGTTCCAATACGCGAAAACAATTTCCGCAACACTAGAAGCTCAAATGTAAAGTGTATTATAAAATACTACAATTTAACTAGCAATAAGAATAGCAATAAGTGGCATTCAACGCAACTCCAACTCGACCCGTTCGCAAGTTTTTCGCAACTCTAAAGCAACGCGATATTTTTGGGAGGGCTGTATCGTTGGGCCGGAATGTGCATCGGCCAAGTACAAATAAAAATTCTACAAATGAAAATGCAAGCACAGTGACAAAGTAGTAACACAGAATGATTCCCCATTATTTTTAAGAATGGGGAGCCATTAGTAGTTGCCCTCTTGAGTGACAGTTTGTCGGGCCTCTTCGGCATATAGCCTCTCCATTTCGTCGGACCCAAGGGTCAGGTGAAACTTAAACTAGGCTCGAGACTCTAATCGGAAACCAAGGAAAAACTTATAAAGGTGAAATAAAGAGTTTGAATCGCGGAGCTAAATGGAACACACGTGGCCGAATGGCGATCAAATAAAATCGTAAAATTGTGATTACGGAAAATCACATAGATTACGATTAAAATTGTAATCGTTCTTCGTTCACACGTGCAGCCTCGAGCATAATGTAACGCGTTTCGTTTCGGAGCCTAAATCGCGACCACGACCGCGAACGATTCGAAAAATCGATAGGCAAAGCCAGAGGCGAACGCATTTTCGTTCGCGCCACAGCTTCACCGTCGACTTTTCAAATCAGATTTCCTGAAACAGGTTGAACACGCGAAATAGTGCCTACCCGATCGGAGACTGTGTCAACCTGCCCGGCCCTACCTACTTATGTCTATCAATCACACCAGAAAGTATGCTACCTATACTACCTGGACCTATATTTAAAAAATGGCAAACAAACACACCAACACACGACACTCCACGGTTCTCAGTCAAACACTTGGGCGCAAAAGCCTACACTAGGGAGGCGTCCCGGGACACCCCCGACACCCAAGTGCTGTCACACAACTTGCACACTCTAATGTACGTACCATTTTTCTGAAATCGACTGACAGTGGCTGGGATCACTGCGTTCACGTGGAAAAAACCACGTCGCGGTTGAGATATTTAATAGATATTTAATAAAATAATTAAATCGCACCGATACAAGAGGTACTTGATAGCAATTGATAAGTATATTCAATTCTTTTTGGCATTTGGCCTCTGTCATCTTAAATGACAAAAACTTCGTGCCCAAGTATAGTAGGAATTATTGAAGCAAATAATACTAAAAATGATGTCTCTGTTTTAAATTGATGGACATCTTATCTTGGTCATAATAGCTACATTTTAATACGGAACGACGCAAATCCACAGCCTAACCACACACACAATGCGGATATTACGTCGTGCACGATACACCAACGCACTGTCAGTCGCCAACAATAAATAATTTTATGGCTTATAAACTAAAAAATATCATCGTGCTCTACCACCGTTTTCCCACCCAAGTAGCACCGGGGCACGTGAGTGGGATCCGGGCAGTGAACACGGAAAGGGTTAAACCTGAAAATCCTCGTCTAAAAAGATGATAAGGACATACTGATTTTCTAACGGGCTAAAATACATATATATGTACAACAGATCTATATATGATTCTATTTTATTGAAGAGAAAATTAAATGACTCTACTTTATTAGAAAAATTGTGCAATGACTCTACTATATTAGAAAAATTATGCAGTGACTCTACTTTATTAGAAAAATTATGCAGTGACTCTACTTTATTAGAAAAATTATTCAAAGACTCTACGTTAATAGAGAAATTATTCAACGACTCTACTTTAATATACTTTGAATTAAATTGAAACATCCTCGGGCGTTCCCGTTATCAAAGCATGGATTCTAAAACGCAAGATTGCTTTAAAAGTTGATTGCCTTGATTTCGAAAACTACCCGTTCGCGTATTGTCTTCTTGTACATTCAGGTTTAATTAACATTTTGTACGGAAACAATGAACGTATCGATATCTTTAAACGCTAAAGACTAATATGGATATCGAATAATAAAATTATTCGATAGTTCCAACAAATTGATAAGGTAAATGAGTACCTTCACTTTATATATTATCAAAGTAGAAAAAGATGAAATACTACACTCTTACTAACAGCAATAATTATGCAATTTATTCTAACTGTGCAGTCATTGCAATTGACAAGTAAACGAAGTCGAATGGTATTCGACTTCTCCACTACAAACTAATGCACGTAGAATACTGGACGTTACTTTATATTCATTCAATAATTAATAACTATTTAAATATCGTTTCATAGGTATTCAATTAAATACTCTATTATAAAAAGATATATAGTGATATATTTTGTACTAATATGATCTGTTTTAAAATTATCAAGCTATTT
Organism: Nomada ferruginata; assembly: GCA_963583965.1. Taxonomy (NCBI): domain Eukaryota; kingdom Metazoa; phylum Arthropoda; class Insecta; order Hymenoptera; family Apidae; genus Nomada; species Nomada ferruginata. Next base: position 8,491,813 of record OY757218.1, read on the forward strand.
AAAAACGCGTTGTACAAGAAGACCTATCCTCACATAATATAAAGCAGTAAAGAAGTTACTACTCATGAGTATATTTCCATATACCCATGGTCACAGTGCTTGCCAGAAAAATCTACGTAATTACAACCAGTCACCCGTGTCGGTTCGGACCTTTCGTCCTGCGACATGATTGAGTGACCAGAGGAACTTTAAAGCATGCCACTCACCGGTTGCAGACTCACCAGGTGTGCGGTCAAGCTCGTCGCCATCGAAGCCATGGAAGCTGCTGAAACATTCAAAAAGAGCAAACAACATTAAAATCTATGTATCTTCAGTACTTTTGGAATGTGTTAATTATCAATGATTATTGCAATACAAGATTAAAGAACGAAGGAGATACTTACTCGTCAAATTGATGGCTGAAAGCCCGAACTCGCTGAACAGGACACTGACTCTAATGGAACACTTATGATTGACGAACAAAGTGATTCTAATTTCGCGACAGTATTTCTACTGTTTTTGTGACTGCTACCGAGCAGCCCGCGTGCCCTCGGCTCAGAGTCTGGACAGTAAAACGACTTAGCATCAACACAAGTTTCGATTCCGAGCCACAGAAATCATTAAGGCACGGATATGCAAAACCACAACCACGATTCTAGATTATGACCCGTATGCCTTCTGCCACCCCAAGGTGTGCTTGGCGTGGTCTAACACATAGGAATTTCCTACTAGGCGGGCCAAAGTGTCCAGAAAAGCAATCACAGCCCCACACACCGCCCCCCGATGACACTGCAACCCGGATATTGCAAGAACCGCGACCACGATTCCAGAATGGTGGATGACCTACCCAAATTAGAGATTATATGTGGTCTAACAGAGGGCCTCGTGACCAGGGTCCAGAACCACAATCACGCCCCCACACATCGTAACTCGCTGACACTAAGTCCCTAACCATCAGTCCTCCGAGCCGAGAACGGAAAAGGAAACGGAATAGTTGTGATCGACGAACAAAGTGACTCTATTTTTCGCGAGAGTATTATTTCGGAGCAAACACTGACTCTAATTTCGCGTCTCTTTACTGTTATTTATGTTGAATTATTATTAAGAGCGGCTGCGCTCAAAAAATAATAAAAAGAACTTTGACGGAACAAGCACTGACTCTACCAACCGCATTGCGCGCGGCCAACAATATCGTTATGGTGATACAATTGAGCCCATGGCAGCTTCTGAAACATTCAAAAGAACAGACAACATTGAAATCTTTGCGTTTTGTGTACTTTTCGATCATGATAATTATCAAAGACCATTGTAAAATAAGATTAAAGAAATACAGAGATACTTACTCTTCGAGTTGATGGATGAGTGCCCGAACTCGCCGAACTGCATCGGTGCTGACTCTAATACCGGAATACTTATTGCGAAAGAAAAAAAAATAAAATAAAAGACTACTATCGCGCACGTCAATTGTGATCGACGAACAAAGTGACTCTAATTTCGCGAGAGCAATATTTCGAAGCAAACACTGACTCTACTTTCGCGTATCTTTACTGTTATTTATATTTAGTTATAATTATTATGAGCGGTTTCGCTCTAAAAACAATAAAAAGAACTTTGACGGAGCAAGCACTGACTCTACTGACCGCATTGCGCGCGGTCATCAAAATTTTCTGAAAGAGAATCTGTACAAGTTAGTAAATAGTGTGAGGAGGTAGAAATTGAAGCAATACACATTTGATTTTATTTATCTCTTTCTTATTTCTTCATCCTGTCAAACGTCTGTTGAGGAAATACTGCTTTGTTTTAATAAAGTACTACCGTATTATTATTCTGATTTAATTACTGTTAATTGTCTATTCAAGATATATTATTATAGATTAATATAAATGATTTATCAAAAGCGTACTGTGACTGTTCTATGTCAGAGTTTTAAAAGTGATCATGATCCTAGTAAGTAAGCAATATCGCGCATTTATAAATTCTCGTAGCTGCTTGTAGAAATCAAGACTCGAAACTATTTATCATGCTTCAAGGGCATGGCAACAAATACGTAAGTACGCGGGCAATCCTGCATCGAAAATTCAATTTGACCGTACTTGTGCCAAGTCACAGAGATAATAAAAGTGTCAACAAGAACACTAGTGAAGCTATAATAGAAATCGCGACCGATATGCAGCGAAACATGAACGTACTTCAATTTTTCGTTTAGAATTAATGAAATTTACTGACTCTAGTTTCAATCGCGAATGATATATTGTAAGTTCTATTTGAAATGTTTTCATTATTTAATGAACATGGATATACGAATAGAGAGAAGTAAGTATTGAAATCTATTTACGATAATGAAAGTGTTTAATAACTTTCAACCGAAATCCAATCGCCAGATACCAAGATATATAAATAAACCGTTGGGATAATAAGTTAAATGTTACCAATCCTTCATCATAAGTCATCGGACTTATTGTTATGCATCGCAGTAATTGTATCTCAATACTCCATTCTTGCAGCTTCCATATATTATTCTTTACCAACCAATCATCCATTGTACTTGCAACAAAAAGAAAAGCAACGTGATAAACCTGTGCTAAAATCAGAATGGAATGCAAAGTTGCGAAAGGACATATGTAACTGGGTATGTAAGTGACATTGCAAAGAAAATAAACGCAACCTTAACACCGCATCGAATCCGAATAATCGTGTAATAAAATATAATAAAGATTCGAAGAACCGTTCAAACTGATAAATTAGTTAACGCGATGTTACAACAAACGACTAGTTAATCTCATATTCGTTCAGCAAAGGAAACTCAAGAAAGATTATAATCATTAAAGTTTAATGTACTGTTGCGATAGTAGAACGATTGTTAGTTAAACGCGTATTAATTAATAGAGGCTAATAATGAAGCGAACACAATGGTAAAGTAAAGCCTGAAGTGCTATTGCGTTGTAGAGTGAGGTATGTCGCTAACCATCAACACCGTAGACGACCTTACGCTGCGACACTTCAATTGAGAAAGAAGGGGCGCGCGCCGCGCGACGGTCGACCACACTCCGCAAGCCTCCCCACTCCGCTACGCGCCGGCGCGTCAGCTGCGCTTGGCGGTATTCGCTATTTCCGAAAATCTTCGACGGTCGCCGACGGCGACCGGCGGTCTTCTACCCCAGGGTCATACCTACTGGACTTCTACTATTTCTGACCATCTTTTAGCCGGACCTACAACTCTAGGCTCGTGCCGACTGGACTTCTACTGTTTCTGACCAACTTTTAGCCGGATCTATGACTCCTAGGGTCGTGCCAACTGGACTTCTAATGTTTCTGACCAACTTTTAGCCGGACCTACGACTCTAGGGTCGTGCCGACTGGACTTCTACTGTTTCTGACCAACTTTTAGCCGGATCTATGACTCTAGGGTCGTGCCTATTGGACTTCTACTATTTCTGACCAACTTTTAGCTGGACCTACGATCCTTGTTAAAGAATTCTTTTGTTCTTTGCCGCGCAATGAATGCGGGACAGCTCAGGCGGGACGCTTGACGTGACACTGTCAATTTCATCGCCCCGATGCATCGCGATGTGGTTCCGACTCAACTCGAGCCGAGCCAAAGTGCATCGCGCGACCAGGCATCGTAGCTCAATTTTCCTACCAAAACGTTGACCGAGGAATATTTTTCGTGATTTCCTCCGAAGCATTCACATATATTCACACAATCGCATGAGTCCTGTCCCCAACACTACTTCAGTAAATATTAGTTCTTCAACTGCTCACTGTTCATGAACAGAGGACGCTCAAATCAGTGTCGGATTTCTGAGTCGGTATGGCCGTAACGGTGGGCCACGAAAGTCCATAAGATGTGCTGTCTATTCTTATATCTCGTCTGTGGTGATAGGTCTACTCTTATAACTCGTCTGTGGTCATAATCGTGAGATCTGGTCGGTATGGCAATTACGAACCGACTGAGTGATAGAGTTCGGCGCAAGTTTACAAGTGAGGTTATCATGACATTGCGTCTGTGATTACAATCGTAAGTGTATGTGATATTTTTGCAAGTACATAGAAAATAAAGTAGTATAAATCTGTATAATTTTTATCAGTTTACCCTTATGGCATCGCCGGCACCAAAATCACCAGAGCAATCTGAACGGAATAGAAAATATGATAGACAACTAAGGTAAAACATCTGACACTAGATTCAATTTCTTAATAAACAAATATTCTTGCACTGAAGTAGATTAATTGCGAGTCGCGTGCTGTTCGTTCACGTACGTAAGTTGCTAAATAAAAAAAACGATAATATATATACCGTAAATATATAGGTTATGGGGCGATCATGGCCAAGCTGCATTAGAGGGGGCGCATGTTTGTGTTATTAATGCTACAGGACTTGGTACAGAAATTTTGAAGTCTTTAGTTCTGCCAGGTATCGGGGCATTCACGATTGTAGATGGAAAAAAGGTCACGAATGAAGATATCGGAGCGAAGTATGTATATAAAAATATTATTATTACAGATACATTGAGCGTATATGTTCGTCAACGTACCGGGGATATTTAAAATTGATTTATTAATTCAATTTGAATAGTTTCTTTCTAGAGGCCGACAGCGTTGGAAAATCAAGGGCGCAGGTAGCGACGCAAATGCTTTTGGAATTAAATTCTGATGTTAGGGGCGACTACATAGACGAAGAACCTGAACAAATTCTGTACAATAGCCCGGACTTCTTTAATAATTTTACTGTTGTTGTAGCTACCTCTTTACCCGAAAAGTAAGGTCCATTGTAATCAAAAATAGATTACATTGGAAACGTAATACAAACTTAAATATGCTCAGTTGTGAAGCAAACAAATTTTTCAGGCCCCTGATCCTTCTGTCGCAGCGACTTTGGGAACTGAATATACCTTTAATAATATGCAGAAGTATAGGATTCATTGCGTACATGAGAGTTCAAGTGAAAGAGCACACGGTGGTAGAAACCCATCCAGATAACGAAACACCTGATTTACGTTTATATAGGCCATTCGATACGCTAAAACAGCATCTCGATACGATAAATCTCGACGGATTGAGCTTTAAAGATCACTCCCATGTACCGTACTTAGTTATATTGTATAAATTTTTGGAGAAATGGGCGTCGAAGGAGGGAAAATTACCGAAAACGTACAAGGAGAAGCAACAATTAAGAGAGATGATAAAAGAGGGGATAAGAAGGGATGAAAATGATGTTGCGAATATTGAGGAAAATTTTGATGAAGCGGTGAAGGCTGTTAATACATGTATAGGATATAATGAGATCCCGGAGAACGTGATGAATATTCTCGATGACGAGCAATGCATCAATTTGACAGCTAAGGTATAAAGAGAAGCGATGCTGCCGGTGGTGAATCGTGGGCCCTTAAACTGACTTGATATATTTTTAGAGCAGTTCATTTTGGATTATTGCAAAAGCGGTAAGGGATTTCGTTGAGAACGAAGGCGCTGGATTGTTACCGTTGAAAGGTACATTGCCAGACATGACGGCAGACACAGAAAAGTATATAACGCTTCAGCAAATGTGAGACATCATTTATGAAAATCTGTTTTTGAAAAAGTACCGAACTGGGCTTGCATTGTTTTATTTAGACGAATGTATTTAATTGCAGTTATCACAAACAAGCAACAGCCGACGCGGAAGCAGTGTGGCGACGTACATTGCAATTATTACGTCAATTAGGAAAAACGTCGGATTCTATTTCTGAGAGGGATGTTAAGTTATTCTGCAGGCATGTTTCAAACATATATGTACAGAGGGGAACGTGTATCGCTGATGAATACGATTCCAAAGCATTTGATGCGAGTAATATAGGTAATTTGTGAATATTTATTTTAATATATTTTCAGGGAGAACTTTAGTTCTAGGTGGAACGGTTCTTCTTTATCAACTCCTTTTGGTCATGCGTTGTTTGCTTAAACCGATGAAATAAGAAATAATCGGTGAAATTTATTATCGAATCGCGTGTAGCTCCGTTGCTAGTAAAAAATTCAAAAAAGGTGTGAAATTACGTTGATGTCATCAATCGTACAAAATATTAAATAGTATCTGTCTAGACGTAAATGGAAAATCTGACTCCACCATAACACGTATAAGGCGTTTAATAAATATTTGATTGTAATATTTCGTAGTATTTAAGATTGTAAAGTACAATTTCTGTTTAATGTTTTCAATTTAATTGGTTTCAGTGCAGAGTCTAGAAAATCCAGAAAGTATGATGATTTACTATGTGGTACTTAGAGGGGTTGAAAAGTTTCATGCGGAATATAATTCGCATCCCGGCGAATTCGATGACCAAGTCGAGCCTGATATAGTCAAGCTCAAGGTATTGTTTTACGTAAATTTATTAACAATAAATAAATAAACGTATATTATCTAGTCAAAATAATATAATGATTGTCTTCTTAGGCTTGCATAACGAAGCTATTGAGCGAATGGGGATGTGGGCTACTGGCGAAGGACGATTACGTCCATGAATTTTGCCGATTTGGTGGATCTGAATTGCATTCAGTTTCTGCATTTCTCGGAGGACTAGCAGCGCAAGAAGTTATAAAATTCGTCACGAATCAATATAAACCAGTTCATAACACCTTCATATACGATGCAGTGACGTCAAGCTCCGGAACATTTTTCTTCTAATATTAAGCATTAAATTAATAACATACCTCTGTATCGAATAAAAGGGAAATAAACTTTTGTAGCTTACGCAGGTCGTTGGTTTCTATATCGATCAGCCCATAATAACTCTTTCCCCGTTTTCCGTTTACTTTCGAGAGTAATCATGAAACTCTGAGACCGTTATCAGTACATTAAAACTCAAGTTGAACGAGTATAATATCAACACTTTAATGTAGCAATTAACTAATACACAAGTGATTTCATCCTTACTTATAATATATACCTCTATTAATAATTATTACTTATAGTAAGTATATCTAAGGCGTAAAGCAAAGTAATATTTCATATCTTATAAACGAACTTTGTACGCAAATGTTATTTTACCGGTGTTCTAGTCCTAGTACAACTTAATAAAATCAGTTGCGCTTTGATTTTCATTGTTTTTTCTTTCTTTTTTTTTTTAATCCCACGTTTTGTACCACATTAGTCACTCTTACGCTACATCGTTATTACGGATTAATAAATTAATTGTATGCTGAATTCCAAACTAATCTTTACTTACAATACAGTCTACCATAAGGATATAAAACCGACATTCAGCTTTTGCATGAGCCACTTTAATACCGCTAAATCAAAATGTCCGATATTACTTGATTATTCTCAATGGCGATCAGTTCTGGCAAATGAATTCTGCATCGACCTTCGTTATTCGTATTTTATACAAAGATTTCGATAAAAAAGTGGTTACGCAAAAGTTCGATAAAATGTTGCTATTAAACAGTGATAAACGCAATATCAACAATATGCACTTTGTACTTCCACATACACACTTATCATTGACAAATACACATACAATTAGATTTAAATTACACAACGAAGGAAGAATTTCTTTAGTCATTCTCTCGCGGCAAAGAAACATCGAAACGTTTAATTATAATCTACAAGCGGCGAAGGAATTCTGTTCAATCGGATGACGGATCGAAGCAAATCGATCTCCGAAGTCGTGAAAAATTATGTGGTGAAACGCGCGAAGCAATGAATCAGGGAAGAAACGGGCAAAGAGGGGAAATAAGGAAAAGGGAAATACAATATTATTATTAATCGAAGAACATTTTTACCACTTTTCGACGCGAGACTACGAGAAAAACACCGGTAGAGGATTAGAACTGTTTGTAGCGTACATTTTAACAATTTCATTTACCATATTTATTTAAAAACCAAATCTGAGTCGTATAGTTTGTTCATCCGCCTCGGCTTTCGACCCCGCAAAAAGTATATCCGTTTATTGTTATAATTCACGAGCGTAACAAATGCATCCACAGTAAACGTGGCTCGAAAACTATTTACATAATTATCATTGGAACTTTCATATTTACATACGCGTTTATTCATCACGTTTCACCGTGGCTGTTAATATTTATTCAACGCGCCGAATATCTTTCCATTTCCCTTGACTTATCCGTGCCAAGGATAACGTCGCTTCGACGAGAGAAGAACTATTACATCCCCGAATGTAATATGCGTGTAGAAGTAGCGACAGTAGAACAATAATATAGAAACAATTAATCCATATAAATTATGCAAATTGTACGAGGCAAAAGAATTTCTTCGAACAATTACAGAGATATTTGAATGCTCCACTTGCCAAATCGATTAACTCCACTTTCTGAGTTTTATAAACTAATAAAGTGTTTTGACATTAAAATTTAATAAAATTCATAAAGTGGAGTCAATCGATTTGGCAAGTGAAGCATTCATTTGTCGATCGAATGTGCAGGATAGTTGTTAAAAACTGTGATAACTATACGACTCCACTGACCGTTATCGAAATATATATTGGAAGATTTTGTTAAGTATGTGCAGAAAATCTTCAAGGCATAAAGTTTTTAATAAGGTCAGAAATATTTGTCTTACTGCGATACTATTGAAACTTTCTGCGATTATTCCGCGGTTAGAGAAGTGTAATTAGTAATCTGGTTGTACTGTTGGCATTCTACAGAAGAATCGCTTATCAATAATTGTGAATATTAAAGTCGTTAGGGGGAAAAAAATGATAATATAGTATAAGATAGATCACAATGTGCAACGAGTGTTTGTGACCGCCGGATTTCACCGTTGAATTGTTTCCTCTTTTTAAGCTAAATAGTAAAAGGGCTATTTTAGATTCGCATGAACTCTGAGTCCATCTGCTTTCTTTTTTTTTCTCTTCGCGAGCTAGGAGTCGCGAGGTAGCGTTGCTAAAAATGAAATCCGTTATCTAATGGAGTTTGAACTTTTTACGTATCTTAAAGGAATTAAACAGTTTAGGAAGAAATATTAGGACAAACACGAGCAGTGACCGATGGTACATTGTTTTTCTCTCTTCTCCTTTGTCGTCATTGTTCATGTATATTACCAAATTTATAGAAATATTATTTTCTTGGATAACGATGCATAACGTACGTTTAAAGAGCAGTATATAATGTATAGTGTAGGTATTTGATACATACGAGTTATAATAATGAAACAATGTTACGCAGCGAGACGAAGAACGAGTGGCAATGAAATCAATGGAAATTGTTAAAGTTTTAGGATATAGATATCTTTTGAATTTTATCATGAAAAATTTTCAACGATAATAAGCATTTCAGCAACACTTCGTTCCCTTAATCTATTTATAGTTACCTCCAATGTTACTTATTACAGAGTAAATTAAACAATTTAGTGGGAATTGTTTTGGAAATGCAACACTATCGTGCGAGAATAAAATCAAGCGACTGACATTGTATTTTTAATTATATTTTCAATGTACTTTTTTTAATTGCTATTTTGTTATAGAACTTTTTACTTTCTTACTATTCTTTATCCGCAATCTGATATTTATCATTCTTATGAACAAGTTGATTCGAAGAAAAAAAATTGTGTTGGATATAAATAAAGTTACTGTGAACCGTTTTCAATATCTTAAATATTGAGTATTATACCAATCCTGTTACATAACTATGCTCTGCAAATAGGAATGAGAATGTTACAAGCTGATTTCGGAATTTTCGTTTTATATAATTCGAGACATTCAAGCTTATAAATATTATGCTAGTAACAGATGTTCATGTAATTTTGTAAATTATTCCCCAGCCATGAATTATGCACTTTCGCATCGTGACCAAGAGAAAAATACAAACGAACGCTAAAGTAAATTATCATACATTTAGAATTGTATTACAACAATTAGTTGTACGTATATGTACATAAATGGAAAGTGTGAATGTTTTAGTGTAGTTCGAATAATTATTTTGGAAAGATGAATGCTCTAACTTATGCCGCAGAAACAAAATGCATCTAACAATTGAATAATGGTTCATATTAAACTAATTACTTTAGTAATTATTTTTGCATCTGTTCTGTCACGAATTTGCATATCTACTGTATACTTATGTACATTTGTTACATACTCGATTACTGTATATCTAAACGCACTTATGTTTGATGGTTGTTGAAGTTACTTTGTGCATATATTTGTTATTAGCATTCATCAGTTTGAACATCGATGGATGTTAAGACACTAGATATAATTAAGACACTAGATATTCATTTTAAAATTATCTAAATACGATTTAAATAGTTCAATAAATATTATGTAAATAAAATTCTTCCATTCATGCTCCATTCTAAAATCATAATTCTAAAACGAACAGAAACTTGATATAAGTTAAGAATAAATTAAATTCAAATTTCCACGGGTTTAATATTGTCCAATTATACGCGTATCAATATATATAATTAATGTATAAAATGTGCGAAACTCAGAAGCAGTTTTCGTAAGACGGAATAGAAGAAAAATAAGATCAGAAGATACGAGAGAAAGTAATGGAAGTTTTTTTCGTAAGAAGGGATTAATGTATATGTACAACGGCACATTTAGAGAATTTTCGAATGGCAAACGATGCGATTATTTTATTCCCTTCGTCATAAAATATTTCTTCCTTTCACCTTTCGATTCATTCTTCACACCAACCGACTAAATATATACTACTCGTGTATTGACGAATTGACAAGACTCAATGTTCATTCCATATTTTGCGTGTCGATAATAAAATTGTTAGAAAAATGTATTGAATAACAAGGCGACTGAAATTATAATAAACTTCACACGACATTCATCGGCTTCGTAAAGTCGTGGCTAATTTAGTCGCGATGTCTGCTCATTTTTTCTTGATCTGTCGCTTATTGGTTCCTCCGGGTTTGAAAGTAACATTTTCATTGAACTAGCATTGAATGAAAAATATCGATCCTACATTTTTCTTTATCTAAATAGGACATTTCTCCCCTTCTTTCGTCATTTCTCTGTTGCTGTATATTTCAGAAGGCAAACTCATTCTTCATCACAACTACTACTTCTTTCCTTTCAAACGTTACTATCTCTTTTTTCCTTTTTCTTCTTTTTCATTGAGTAGCCAAGAAAACTTCAAGATATACTTTTAGAATCTTCTATGTTAACTTTAATGCGGTTATTTAATTTATACAGTGACTATAGGGATAAAAGGTATAACTATATAGTCTTCATCCTTAATTATTAATGAGCACAAGATGAACGAATGTACATCTTAGAGATATAGTATATATATGAAAAATACAAATGCACATGTACGCGTCGAGCGTACATGCACATTTGTATTTTCGTAAATACGTCGTTATTGTGTGAAACAATACTGCCAATGTAACGAGTAAGCGCAAAAATCATGTACACGTCCGTCACCTTTCGAATTTTCAATCTTACCGATACCAAAAACAGCAGAAAATTGTTTCGGGCTTTAGGGAGTGTTGGACATTCGTGACATCGCTAACAAAACAAGAACATTCTAATGACATGTAGAATTGAAAGGTACGTTCAAGGTTTCAATTTCTCTTACTTTGCACATTTATATACATATACTATATATATTTTTTTCCTTTTTTCTCGAAGTGGTTGTATATGTATATGTACATAAATGTGTGTATATGCGTGTATATGCGTTGCTTCCACGCGTTCGGTTTTATTTTATAATTAATTAATTTACTTACGGTCAGGTCTGTTATGAATCTAGCAACTGATTATGCTAATACATATTAGAGAACCAGTATAAACTGCACTTTCATTTCGCTGTGTGTATTTTTAACATTGTCTTATCGTGTCGCCGCTAATATACCGAACAGAATTATAATGAACCTCGTATACATATACAGATAGAGTTTAATCAGATAATCAACCTTAATCGAATATTGACAGCTATCAGGGCGGGGATTTTGCGTCATCCGTTTGTTCCTTCTTTCATTATTATCACTATCATTCTCCTCTCATTTCATTTCGTCTTACGTTTCGCGGCCTACAATCGTTCCTTCTTTCCTCCTTCATTATTATTACTATTGTTCCTTCTCTTGTCGCCTTTATACTCGTGTCCGGGTTTCGTCGTTTCATTTTTATGCCTGTCCATCTGATCCGCTTTTTTCCTTTCTCCCCCGTATCCATGTGCACAGACGCAAACGCGACACCTCCGTATACCTGGCAGAAATGGTCGTACACGTAGAGCTTTCGTAACACGTACACGCGTTGCACGCATTCGCAAAAATAAATCTCTATTTCTATCTCGATAGTTTATGCACGTTTAAGCGTTACTCTGTTTCGTTTCTCTTTTCTTGTTCTTCCTTCCAGCGTAATTCAATCACCTTTTGGTTATCCATACGGAGGTCTTCCATTTCGCCTCGAAATATCGTTAGCTGATTTTTTCACTAGCTTTAGGAGCGAATTGAACAATCGCTACTCGTTCATCGGTTATGCAAATAGGCATTGAAATTTATTCATATCCCATTCGTTCGTGCGACGACGGCTAATTTGATTCTAGTTTCTTCATTCTTTTTTTCTTTTTACAGACGAATTCTATCTATCAAAATTAACACTGTGGGTGTGTGCGCGCGTGTGCATGTGTATATGTGTGCGGGGGGCGATAAAGCAATTGTAACAAAGGTCACAGGTTTATAGTTTTCGAAAGAAACATGGCTAAAGTTATTTCTATGGTCGAATGGTTACGGAATAATTGAAGGATTTATGAAACTATGTATGGAACTTTGGGTAGATTAATACTGTGAACGGGGCCGTTCCTGGTTTGTTGGCCGTCCAGGTGCACAAAACAGTACCGCCGCCCCTATTAATTTAATATTAGTCAAAATTTGACATATACTAAACAACTAAACGGTCCGCGGCCGCCCTTGGGTTTGGCCGCCCAGGTACGGGGGCACATTTTGCACCCCCGTCAGGAACGGCTCTGACTGTGAACAAAATGAAGCTTGTGAATCGTTTGCAGAGGAACGTGTAACGATTAATTCTAATTTAATATGAAGGAAGTTGCAACGCAAGGAAACATGCAGATATTGCAATTCTGAATTGACAATTCTATTCGAACCGGAGAGTGAAATTTCCGCCGATATAGTTATCGAAACGTAGAGTCGAATTGTTAATTACCGTTTCACGTATATTCTTAATGAATTATCTGAAATTTTATGTAGTCGCCGCAGAAATTGTAATAAACATTAGGGATTGAAGCGTTAGGTTTACGAAATGGGCACAATACTTGTTGCATGTTACGATTCGAATAGCTTATAAATGAATATTTCAATGCTTCTCGCCATACAAATTTCATTAATTAAATCGGCAACGAATAAAAGTATAATCATTATTACGCGAATGGAAATCTCCTTTCAACCATTCCACCAGTGACCCTTGTTAATCGAACGGCTATTCAATCGTTTAGATTCGTTGCTATATAATGAGATACTGCGTTGATAAGTCTTTTTGTTGTTGTTGTTGTCATAATTCATACGTTCACAGCGGCGTGTGCTTGAGAATCAGGAACGTGTCGCTAAAGATGACCGAGAGTAATGCGCGTACGCTGTCGCGTGTAATATATAATATGATGTATCATATACACATAATGTATAATATACAGCATAGCATATATACACGTCTCTGTGAATAGCTTACAAAAATGATGGAACGCGTTCAAGAATTGAACTTCCCTTTGAGCTGCGTATGGCGTAGACTTGTGCAGGCTCGATCAAATGGTCGACGTACAAAATTCTTGCTTAAATAAACGGCCGAAATTCACACAATTGTACGATGCAAAAAAGAAAACGAAGAGGAGAGAAACAAAGTGCCCCGACGATAAGAGATTGCTACTCGGCGAAACCGAATTTTCGCGGCGTGGTTTCGACAGATCTCTTACAAAATAATAAATCGTATTAATAGGAACGGATAATTGCAAATTCAAATTTCTCAACGAAATAATACAAAAGGAATTGGGATAATCGTCGCCTTGAATGCACGAAGAATATCATCGACAGTATCGAGAGCAAACGTTGGACTCTACGTGTGCAATTTCGATTCTGTCTATGAAAATCAATTTCGTTTCCCCTCGTTTTATTTTCTTTATTTTAATTGGCTGAAATATATATATGTGCATATATGTATGTATACATATACATATACACACATATATCATGGTCGTTCGTCCTTACGCAGCACAGAGAGATCGGTACTGGCGAAAACATATGAAGCATTTTGTTCTTTTTTTTGTTCTTTCTAAAAGCGATCCGCTAACGAGACGGAGCGACTGGACTAGTCTTTTAGACTAGCTTGCGGTATGCGCAAGCGCCATGGGCCCGGAGGCCCTGGACCCGTTTGGGTCCCGGTCCAATTTACAAATGTCCCTTAAAAAAATCTCCGTCGTGTGTACCTTCGAACGACGTGCACCGTCCATAAAGCGTACTCGCAGCGAAAGCTTATCAAATGTTTCCATACACAATCGTTCGCCTCGCCGTTACCGCGGTGCCGGAATAAATATACGCATGGGTTCGTCAACGACGACTTACACGGGGGAATAAATATTAGAAAGAGAAGGGCAAGCGAGAGATACGGGAGATAGAAATGATATACTAATTGCTGTAACGTTACTCTTATGGATAAATGTACACAACGTTTTGCCTGTGAAAAACGAAAGGGAGCAAGGGCTACTACCCTCTTCCCTTTCGCGTGTTGATAAGTTTCCCAGTGAGTTGTCTTTCAGGTAAATAGCACTTTATGATCGCGGCGTTTCGTTCACGAGACACTATCGGACCGGATCCCGACTCAGGTGTACAGCTGACATAATAATACTTGCGTAACAGTCCAGGGCCTCACTGAGCTTGTGCACTAGGATCGCACTGCAACAGTCGCACAATAGACGGGTCACTTTTCGCACCCTCGATGAACTCATCGAGCGACAACTTTCCATCTTTATTCTTATCCATCTGCCGAAATATCTTGTCGGTCCTTCTCTCCGGCGTCGACTCGTCCTCCGGCATTTTCATCACGGAGCCAACCATTTTGTAGATCGCCTGATGAGAAAAACGGGCACACGTGTATGTGGGTTTCTATCGCGTGTATCGCATGTTCTTTTCAATTCTTCTTAAGCAACGTATAACAAATGTGTAGGACTGTATATGGTTGAAATATTGTAGCAAGCAGGCGAACGTGAAAATGATAGATTCCTTTGCTTTTTTATTCTGTCGACCTTTCAAATCAGTTTTGCCACGAGAATTTCGAGCAGTTTTGTCTTTGGCAGTGTTTCCCAACGTTTTTTGAGCCACGCCCCACCTAAGCCTTTCTAAAATTCTTGTGCCCCCTATGTAACATATACATAATTTTTAATATTCATAAACTGAATTGTTCACCGAAGAAACTTAAATGATAGGTTTTAAGGAGAAATCACTAGGAAACAGTAAGCAAATTTTCAAAACATATAACGGAGAACTGAAATTCACGTACGAAATAATTTTAATGAAGGATTTTTCTATATTATTTTAATTATTCGTAATTATTTATGGCCCCCCTTAACAATCAAATGGCCCCACGTTGGGAAACCCTGGTCTATGGTCTTGCTCTGCATAACTGGTCAGAATTTTATAGAAATGATGGTATCGATGGAGGTGTGTTTTATTTTAAATACAATAGTCATTTTAATTCAATATTTATACCTTTCGATCGATTCGCACTTACCGTCACGATTTCCAGCATTTCCTGCCGTGAGATGTAACCGTTGCCGTCGAGATCGTACATACTAAAGGCCCACTTTAATTTCTGTTCCAATTTGCCGCGGGATGTCACACTGAGGGCGCATAGAAATTCTCGGAAGTCGATCGTCCCGTCGCCATTCGCGTCGAATGTCCTGAACACATGTTCTGCAAACTATATTACAGACGTTTGTGAATAATATTCGTTTCGATTGGCCCCGTTGTGCATTGCAAACGCTGCACTCTAGTATTTTTATATGTATATATTTTCTTGGTTTAAGATCATTTACCTTGGAAGCGTCACCGTAAGGGAAGAAATTTCCATAGATTTTCTTAAACTCTTCCACGCTGAGATGCCCGCTCGGACAGTCCTTTAAGAAGCCTTTGTACCATTCCTGAATTTCGGCATCTTGAAAAATAAATAAAGTCGGTATTAAATCACGGTCAATCGAGTTTGCTTAACTCTAAGGCGACATCTAAAATGAAGCAATACGTACAATGCACTGATAACATTTGGGTAGTTGTTGAAAGGAAATTCTATGTTTATCGTGTACTTTTGCAGTATTTAAATAAAATATAACGGAAAGTTTCCTTGTTGTTACATGTTTCAATTTAAATTAATGTATATGTTGTATGTCGAAGTCGGGATTTTCGTACTCCCGTCTCTTTTCAATCGCACTTCAATTCAACGAGACACATGTGTATGTTGTAAGCAAGATAACGTGGAACAGCGTTTCACGAAACGTGGTGTTTTGCCAAAAAATTGTAAACGTGAGAAAAGTTGAGTAGTCCGAAGAAACTTATTATTCTACGAGACCACACTTTGCAGTATCATTTGTTATACGTTTCACGACTTGCCGGCGTTATTATTTATCAACACGAGACACGAGGACAAAGGTAATGAGCAATGAAATATTACAGATGCACCTTGACGCCCGTAGAAAAATAAATGTCTTCGAACGGTTTACCTTTTTCCTTCTATCACTTTCTCTTATAGCAACACGAAGAAATTGTACGACTTGTCACATATGCATGGACCATCCCGGATGTACATTAAAGAACATTTCACAAAGATACATGTCTTAATTAATATATTACATTCCTGTTCATTGATTTCTCTCTATTCGAATGCTACTTCTGTCCGACCGATTGTCGTCGATGTTCCTTTCGAACCAACCTGAAAACTCGGTGTTCTGTTTTAGATCCTCTAGTACTTCCGGTTTCAGCTTGCTGTTCTGCTTGCCCATGGTGAGGTCCTCGTAGTCCTTCGAGTTTCAGCGGCGTGTCTCAGAATGCAATTAGCAGACAATCAAGCAGGTAATTAGCTAGTCTACGATTCTACTGGTGCTGTATAGAAACAGCACTTCGGTGGTCGATTGTTTCCACCAAACACGCCTGAAACGGAAAAGAGGTACGTAAATGTTCATATTTATCGATTGAAACAGAAGACCTCGAACAGAATGGTTTGCGTGGAATCCGGGATTTCCGTGATCTTCACCGAAAAGAGACGGGAGACAGGTAAATACAATTATAAATTTCAGCGATAAATATGAGTGGTCGCTTAACGGAAACAGTTATTGCACAGATTTGATGAAATTTCGCTTCGTTATTCACGAGCCAGGAATGTGAAAGAAATTAAGCTCTAGTTGGCGCAGCAACAGTGCTGTTCTTAATGGCATGCGAATAATAATTATCTTTGCTATCTGTCCGCCCGATTGTCGGACTGGCTTGGTGCGCGTGTAAAGAGGAACGAGAAAGAGAAGAAGCGAGAGATAGAGAGAATTAGAGAAAGTGTTACCACCAAGTGAATGAAATAAAGCAATAAATGCGTTTGAAATTTCTTTAAAGGCGATTACTATTGTATTTTTCGATCGTACCACATAATTATCAAGATTACCATAATAATTAGTTATTGATTTCGTAGATATTTAAATTAATCAATCTCACTTCCTTGTACGTGCCTGACAAAATTAATATTAATACCGCCTCGCCTACTACGCCTGCGTTCATTCTAGGTTCACTGTAAGGACCGTGTATTCTTATTCTAATTAATATCACTTAGGCTTACACAGACATGCACACGCACACAATTACAATAGATTAGACACGATGTTTTGCAGGTCTTATTAGATAACATCGGAAATGAAAAAGGGTTAAGAAGGAATGATGCAGACGAAAAATGTCGATGGATATTGTAACAATAATAATAACAATTACAACAACAATAACAACAACAACATCAACAACAACAACAACAATTATAATACATTTAGAGCATATTGTGATTTATTACTGTAATAATATTAATGAGGATGCTTTAATGCCGGTTTCATTCGTCTTTTTGTTATGCAATATTTTGCAAACGAAACGTGAGCACTTTGTTGCTTCAGATTTGAATATTAACAAGTACCGTGTTAACGTAACACGAACATATTATTATTATTATCATTTTATTTCCATTATACCATGCACGTATTTTACGGACAGCTGCGAAATCTGTGTGGACATCTTTGGAAAATAATTCTACAGAGTCACGCTTGAGTATCATCAGTTTTCGAGGCATTTTCACGCATCGAATACTGTGCGCGTCACTTCGAACACGTACAGCGATCTTTAACACGTTGAGTGCCACGCCGGTTTTGCCTCGCTTTCCGTTTAGGCCACGCGACGCGACGGCGAGCCGCGGCGTAGTTAAACACTGTAAAACACCGGCGCCCGAACGAAAACTTTAGCGTCAGTCACCGATGACTGACGCGGCCTAAACGGAAAGTTTAGTGTCAGTCACCGATGACTGACGCTGCCTGAACGGAAAGTTTAGTGTCAGTCACCGATGACTGACGCGGCCTGAACGGAAAGTTTAGTGTCAGTCACCGATGACTGACGCGGCCTGAACGGAAAGTTTAGTGTCAGTCACCGATGACTGACGCGGCCTGAACGGAAAGTTTAGTGTCAGTCACCGATGACTGACGCGGCCTGAACGGAAAGTTTAGTGTCAGTCACCGATGCCTGACGTGGCCCTCAACGTGTTAACGGCTGTTCAGACTCCAAGAAAACTCGGTGCATCGTGGAATGATAAATTATTCATGGGCGTTTTAGCGATCGTTATCTTTGCAGAAGCTTCTACGTTACTATACAAGATTTCCTCTACAGTGGAATCGAAATCACCTGGCTTCAACTGCGGATTAATTGCTCGAGTATGTACACGTGTCAGAAATATTTGAATTCGACAAGCATTTGAAACGATAATAATTACTTCTACGCCGATAGAACCATGCTTCTCTAATAAAACCGTAACTGAAATGTCATTTTCCATCGTTTTTATGCACGACGTTTATAACGACAATTAAGAATCATTGGACGCGATTCACGATGCACGTACACACATACGTCAACGTTATCGTTTAAGTTTAAGAATAAATATCATCGGTCGCGTGCGACGACGCGCGTGAAAATTCGTATCACCCATAGACGACCATGGTGTGATCGTTGAGTTGAGGTATGGATGGTGTCAGGCAATGCTCGTAAGAGGTATTCGAATTAAATTCGATTTTCACATTTGCTTTTAATATATTCTCCTTCGTTCCTCTGCCAGTGGAGTAACGTTTCATTGTTACATGTACATTATTTCTGGTGCGAATCGTGTAACAGTGTGAATGTATGGCATGGTACATAACATGGGTGTGTACGTACGTGTCACGCAATGCGGATGTATATAAAAATGAACGACAATTAAACGATATGCGCACACTGTCAGAAATAAATCGCACACGGCAAATATTGTGGACGAACGGTTACAGAACAATTGGCAGCGCTAGTGAGTATCAATTTCAAGGTGCATATTTTATAAGAGGGACCATCGATCTACCGATATTCACGCTTAATCGTTGGACGCCCAAAGGATATACTGTAAAACAAATGATTATTATTATTATTCGCGTATTTCTTTAAAATGAAAATTCACTTGCTCGAATTTCGAACAGGTGCAATCGGTTGCAACGGTTTTGCTGAATTGCGTGTCGCGTACGGTTAGATGAGGTATTGGTGTTTATTATACAATGCATAAATTGAATAGTTGACGCAAGGTTTCACGATCCAAAGATTAAGCGATCACTGTGGCTTTGTTTGCAGGTGCGTGGGATAGCGAGCAGGATTTAGATATAGATTTTCGAAATTCTAAAAACCCCTCGGGAATTTGAATTAATTGAAGTCACGTTACATTAAATAATAATTTGTTAGAATGGTAGATTTGAATTATCCCAGTTCTTCTTAAAATCGTAAGATTAATTATTGTTCAAACTTCGGGGCCACCTTGAAACCTCGATTAACCGTATCGCGATTATCCAATAACTATTTAAACGTATCTCTTGATATTTCATACGAAGTATTATTCTTCTTTTTAATCATTTGCAATTGGAGGCGAATTTACCTGGTTAATCGAAGTCATTTCGTATACCAAATGAATTAATATAAAAGGGAACCTTTTCATCTGGAAGATTGAGTATTATTAACAAAAAATGTATTATAACTCGTGTGATTATTTCATTCGCTTTATATACCTTTCTCCATGAATGCAACGCGATATTTGTGGAACGTATACGAATCCACAGTATTGAATTCCCTAAATCTAGCAATAGCAACAAGAGAGTATAACATCAAGATTCCGATTCTCTTAAATACTTTGTTACCTGTAAAGACTATGACTATCATTTATGACAATTATACTATCTTTACAGTTATTTATCTTAAACCTTTATTTTAAAATTGTTTGCCTCCATTTCGGTTTTTCTTTCCTTCTCAGCACACTCTCGTATACTTCTTAATTTCCAAAGAGGATGCGTCAATCGAACAAATTTCTTGGAACGTTCATGAAGTACTTGTGGAAATCGAACACGTTTGCATTTTATGCACACGCATTGACCGACTCGACGTAAAAAATCGTAGTATAATCGCCGTTCAAAAATTTATCTCGTAAGACCACCACGGAGATAATTAAACCAGCCCTTCTTGAAATAAAATATTGAATTACGCGTGCACGTACTTTCCAGTATCATATACTGTAATGCGTTAGCGCGCAGGTTTAATAAATTAATGAATGCAAGTATGTACAGTGTCAAGGGTGGGAAATGTTCGGTATTAAACTATATGCGCAAATAAATTATCCGTATGACGATAAAACATAGGGACGGAGGGAATTCTGCATTTAAACGTTTCATCGCTTTTCAATACTATTCGCCCTTACGATCTATTAATCCCACGATTGCCGTACGATCTAGTATATCTTTTAAATACGTAGACGATTAGTGGTCCTACAGATCCTACGTACTAAATAATTCAAACTGCTGAAACGACAATCAATGGTTGTAGATAGAAGTATATATCTGTGAGGCAGTTTGTTCTCTCATGAAGTATGCATTTACGTATATTTCTAGTCGATATCCGTGTAATTCGACTGGCAACGAATTCGTTTCCATTACGATCCATTCTTTTTATCACCCCTCTCTTGTACCGTTTTACTGCACTTGTAATCGATTGTCGCTTATAATTGATCATTCGAAATATCATTATTTTTATCATTATTATTATTGTTATTATTATTGATGGTTTTTGAACGAAGCATATTAATTGTACAAAGAAATGGACAGACACAGTCTTAGCAAGCAATAAGCAGGGGTACTTTTTCTTTTATCACTGTAGATTATATTCATTTTATTACGTTACGATCTAAATATTTATCATCCATTTTAAGTGTTTACGGGGCTTATTGTATTCGTCTAGTTTCGTTATATTAACATGTACGCGTACGATAAGGGGGAGTTTAACTGTTCGTGTCAGGGATACATTAAATTCAAGAATATAAACGAGGTGAATGAAAATTGTACGCGACGAACGGTCATTTTCTGTAATTCGACCTGCAATTATTGTACATGATGGTCTTTAATTAATTTTTTTGTTCAACTTCGACGATTAGATCGTAATTTTCTGATTGCAGCTTCGTATTTCAGACTTGCAATTAGAAGTAGCGGCGATGCAACGAATTCTGAAGCTTAGCTGTAACGGCGGGAGAAGTATTTTGTTTAAAATTTGGTTCGAAAGTACTGCGAAGAGAGAATGATCAAAAGCTGCTCACGATTTATAATATATTAGTAGTTAATATTGTTAGAAGTGAGTAGACCAGGGTTTTCTTTCAGCTACAGTAAGCAGTATTAAGTATGTATATATACAAAGCGAAATTCTTTAAACTATTTAGGAAACTAATCGATCAAGTTATTTAATCACGAGCCTAAATACACATTTTACATCCCTAAATCTAGAATGTCCGGGTGAGTTGAATTGAATGCGACAGAGTTTCAAGTGTACAGACAAGTTGTTTAAAACGTCAAACAATATTGTACAATTTGCGACTTTAAATTTACGATTAAACTCTTCTAAATGTTATTATATACACACACGTGTCACCGAGTATCAGCGATACAGTGAACAACAAACGTGTTCGACTTTCACGGGGCTTCACGTATTTTAATAAAAAAACTCGGCAACAATTTAACGTATAATTCATAAACGCCCGTCTACGAATGAATTACAGAAGGGACGAGAAGCCATGGCCGGAAAGGCGAAACAGTGGATTCAGTTTGAATTCGGGTGCAACGAGGAAATAATGAAAGGCGTAGAAAAATATAAAATAGCGTCGACTTCGTAAAATAGCATGGGCAATTCAATTCTCATTTGGATTTTAAGTCCCGTCGTTTATTCTACCTTCCTTCTCAGCGTATTTCTTTGTTCCTCAGTTCGAATTGACTATACCTTCGGGTAAGTTTTACAGCTAATTTCGTAAAACATCTCAGGGTCCGTTTTTTTTTTTTTATTTATGTCATGGTGCCGTCAATTTCATGGCGCATTGCATTATGCACCTGGATAATACGTTCACCTAATTGTAATTATCATTGAAACACCCCGACGCGTATCGACGAGCGTCTAGAGTTTGAATTTCATTCGGTGTATTTGCGCAGTAAAGATGAAACACAGGTGTATTAAAATTTCGTGGTGAATTTTCTTGTTAACCGTGGTGAAGCTATACATTATTATTATTATTATTATTTAATTATTTAATTGTAGGATGTTTACAATTGTACGTAAAATTTTGCGGGATCGCTTATAATTGATCATTCGATACTGCAAGACATTTAAGGTGGAGATGTGATATTATAATGCACTTTGGGTTTGTTCTTAAGCTTTATAAAACTTTCTTGCCTATATTTCATTGACTCTTTCAATAAAGAAACTTGTCATTTCGATTGTCAATGCTTCACTTTCGATTTGAGAATAATCGCGGTCTTGTCCGTCTCGCTTAACCTTTCACTTTATTGGAGATAAAGCAAAAGATTACGAGTATATTACGAAGGTATTACATAAAGTGTGGACAGTACCTTGACGCGCGCAATTATGCATAGAATTGTGTTAATATGCCTGTAAACGAAAAAAGCTTCGCGTTATCGTCTTTCAAAATTGAATTATCAGTGGTCCGTATACTCCGTACACGTGCGAACTAAAGAATATAATAGAACATTACATTTTCTGATTTTCTTAATCGATAATATATGTATATATTATATACTTTTCGAAAAAATTTCTTGGAAAATTGATATTTCTCCTATTTCTTTCTTTCTTTCTGTTCGGTAAACGAAATAAATATACAGGGAACGAAATGATAATCGGTGAATTAACAATTAACGACCAAAGGTTATTGTTCTTTAAACATATTCAATGATATATACAATCGTGGGGAGAATTATGGTTAATAAATTTCGGGCCATCCTTGTGCGTCCGGGTGAGAAACGCGTACTTTCCTGTATCGTAACACGAATTGATTAATGTTCATGTTCGAAACTGATTTGATATTGACTGAAATCGTAGCCCAATATGATCGAAGCACATACGAGGGGTATAAATACGAAGCGAAATTTGTCGCGTCGTTTTTTTTTATCTTTTTGCTTTTTTCTTTTTTGTAAGAAGAGGCGATGATATGTACTCAGCGTAGCACATGTTAGTGTTCTGCATGAATTGCGTTTCAGTACATGATAATGGATTATTCATTTCTCTATTTACAAACCTTCCGAGCAAGCCGTAACGAAAGGGGTTCTACGAAAGTCATCTACGAATTCGTAGCTCGTAGAATTTGTAGAATTTATATATACATATGTATGTATATATAAACTTTTCTCGGAAGGAAAAATTATCCTCCTAACACATCGATCTAAGTAGTAATGTGCGCTTGATCGCATCTATAAGACATCGTTCTACACATCTTAATTATGTGAAACATAATTATACAATGAACGAAATATTAATGTCAAGAATTATAGACCGTTCCAATTAAAACCAACTTATTATACGAAAAATGTGTATCCTGAAAAGTAAGATAACAATGAAATATCACACAGTGGATCGAGAATAATAAATCCGCACTTTACAATGGAACCAATAAAGAAAAAAGAAAAAGAATCAATCGAGTGTCCAAACAAATATTGCATCGTGATTGAATTCTGCCAGAGGAATAAATTCACGATCTATCTTTTTTTTCTTTTTTCTTTATAAGAGACAGCCCTTGTGGAAGAGCTTTAAGCATATCAATTTTCTATCTAGGATTAATATTGCTGATTTATCGTGAAGCTGCAGTAAATCGAGGGCACACGTTGGGAGAAACATGTGATTGTGCGATAGAATAGAAAATCGGAATTGTCACGCGTTTATATATCTCGAAATAAATAGAACAGCATAATATTGGGCGCGTGCTAATATACCCGGTCGTTGCAAACACCCCAAAGCTGTTTGCGCCTTGTTTCTACATTTCCCTATAACAAAGAAATTGAACAATTGTTACAAATTTCACGACTCGCGAATATACGCTTAGTTCTCTTTTCGTTTTTTCCCTTCCTTTCTTCCTCGCACTCCGACTTGTATCGCTACTCCGCACGCATATACAATATATGTCGCATGTGCCGCCGCATCGATATTAAATGATTACAAGTGAATTGAAAGGGACAACGTCGTTGCCGTTTCTTTTTTTGTTTTATTGAACACGAAGTTCACCGTGCGGCCGATAACTATCGATCTTATATCTTTTTACTCTTCGAGCAAACATACACACGTACCTACTTCCCTACTTTTAAGGAATGTTGTGCCTGAAGTAACATTTAAATATGCCTTCGCCGTCGTATTATACCGCACAAATCCACACGCACACCTTCATCCATTCATTCGTTACACGTGTGATTTACGCGTACGTGCGGCACACATACATACGCATACATTCATTTGCTCAATCCCACGTGAAAATATATAAAAATTGTGTCCGCAGTCACCGGGCTTTCTTTTTTATTAATAGAAACGACGTTCCGTCGGTTTTGAAATAAGTATAACAAAAACACAGTATTGTATTATATTATTTTCAAATGGAATTTAGAATATAAATTTCCCAAAACGTCGGAAAGAAATATTTCGGAAATTATTTCAGACAGGGTATTTAAATCTTGCAGAGAAGAATTTTAGATACTGTTATACGATACGCTTGTTTGGGCAGAAATGTAAGGAAATTGTGACAGAATTTTTATAAATTTTAACATGGAATGATCTGTATTTGACGACACTTGATTTCACACAAAGAATAAAACGATGCAAGCGAAATACATGAAAAATTAGAACAACTCATGTTCCGACTTCTGCAACCATATGAAATCTTGAATTTACTATCGATATTATTAAAAACATAATTTCGTAAGATTTGTTTCACTCGTCGCATTGGCAAACTTTGGTCAAACGAGAATCATTGAAAGAATGTTACTTCTTTTATTAAAATAATCATACCAAATTTGCAGAAATATTATCCACCTGTCGGTATTCTTCGTGTGAATTCAAGTAATCGCGAAATACCATACATCCATCTATCTCTAATGATTTTTCAAATCGCACGTGTTAATCATTTTCCAATTATCGCCCCTTAAACATCGATGTCTACCGACGAAAAACCCCAAAACGCCTCTTAACAATTTCAGAGCCTTCCTCAACTATGTGCAAAGAGATTCGCGTAAGAAAGGACGTGAAATTTTATAATATAGATTGTTCGCTATCAGGTAGAAGAAATTTCGTAATAGAATTCTGCCCGACGAAATAGGACGAGAATGAAGAATAAGAAAAGGGGAATGGTACCATATTGATCATACCTGTTCCATATTAACCGATTCATATCGAAATAATCAACGACAGGCCCTGTGTGCCGATGTTCACAATATTTTCAAATCAAACAATAAAGGCCAATCAAATCGCGACGTTCAAAATGCTGGACAAAGTTCCAGTTGAATTAAACCGTAGAACGTGAATCGACCTTAAATGTATCCAAAGTAAAAAACGAAAAGTATCATACACTTTCTCGTATTCCTTAATTTACTTCGCTATGTTCGATCAAGAACGCAAAACGAATTATTAAACGAGACACAAGAAACGTATACTCGTGTACACCTGGTTGTTTCATGTGAACCATGAAAATTTCGTTATTCTTGATTATCGTCACATTTAGTCAAACGGAATCGTCCCTCAAGTTTGTTCCGTGTATTGCGTACATTATCCGTACATTGCCCGTACATTACGGAGATATATTGTGTACGTCAGCGACGAGATTTCTGTTCAGTGAATTAATTACTCGCCCTTCGACCTTATTCATCTTTTTATACAATTCGTCGCCGCGGCTTTACCGTATCGTGCAATAGAAAGCTGTATCTCTCGATCAGAAACTTGCCCTACCTATTCGACAGTACCCCCATGCGATTCGTTGTGTTACCATCAGCGACGAAACGTGTCACCGTACTCGGTATCGTTGTTGATATTCAAGAGACCGTCTAGCACTGTGCATTGTTCGATCTCGAAACGTCGAGAGATCCTGTCAAATCACGCCGAAATTAGTTTACGCGTTTATCGTTCATGCTCGAGCATCGGATATCAAGGTACATTGTTCGTGGAAGCGTTAAGTCAAGGTTTTCGATGTAACATCATTGGGATCTCGTAATTCGTTCAACATTAAAACATCATTTCAACCGAAGTTCGATTAAACGGATTGTAATTGATTGTAAAACTTCGCCCGCCGATGTTTGTTTCCTCGTCTTTTCGTCTAAAAACGTTGCTGTTTTTGGGGGGTTTTTTAAATGACTATTATCTAAGCAAGCAACGCAATAGGTCTCGTTATCCCGTGGATCGGAAATCTCAGATCAAAGTGAAAACTCACTTGTGTCGAATTTGCAGCGTGGTCTATTAAAAATAATTTCCTCGACCGTGGTTTTTTCTCTTCCTTTTCGGATTTCGTTTGTTGAAATTAAACGGAATTTCACGACTCGACTCGAATTGGGACATAAGAAGTTCGAAGGATACGCAACGATCGTTCTGATCGATTGTATTTGAATATTCATTTCAGTCGGTTTCAAATATTTCCGGCCATACATCGATGACCGTATCATGTACGTGTATTCGTACGCGAGAATTAGGCCACGTTTACGGTGGATGCGTCCTCGTACGAACGGCGTTCCTGACCAATACGTCTGAACTGTTTGAACTAATTATACAACTAATGCATTGAAACAGTTCAGACGTATTCGTCAGCACGCCGTTCGTACGAATACGCGTCCGCCGTGGACGTAGCCTTAAGGTGCCTTAAGAATTAAGGTGCCAGCATTTTCGAAAGTTCTTCGTCCTGGAGGCAACCCTTCAAAAATTCGTCCTCGGTTAGCTGACCGTCGTTGTTCTCGTCCATTCTGGCGAAGATATTTTTCGCCCTCTCCTCCGCACTGTCCGCTGGCCTGTTACTCGAGCATGCACCGAGCATATCGTATATTGCCTGCGAAACAGATGATCATTTATTAGCGCGACAGATAATAATAAATTATCGAACACCTGAAAGGCGAACGGTTTTTCTTCAGGGGGGGCAAGGGTGACGAATGCAGAATCATTTTGACACAATGGTTGACACAAGAAGCTTAGCGGTGCATACAGGTAACCCTCCTGTAACACGGTAGATTGGTTCCTAGAAAATGCCGTGTTAAGTGAAACCGAGTTATATGAGATCCAGAACCGGTGCAAAAAGGGGGCGCAGACAAAGGAGATTCGACAGTCTATTGCCTTCCTTCGAGAAGTGAAAATATTTAAAGAAAATTTGTAAGTATACATATGTACGTATATAAAACCGCGTCGTAAATAACCGTACTATACGGGGGTTTCCGTAAAACCTAAGCCAACCCGTGTTGCTAGATATTATAGGAGATGTTGTAGGGGGGTTACCTTCCCTTCCAAATCTGTGCATATCACAGTTCTCTCGTCAAAGTACATTTAATACGCGATTTGTATAATCAATCCGATGGAGCTAAATAAGGTTTCACTAGAGATGCAAACGCGTCCCACTCCTTCGCCATCTCTGTGAATACTGGCGGCGAAGTGGATAACCCCGTCGCTGAACAATAGTAACTTACTATTAGTAAGGCGACTCTGCATTCGTCGCACGGAGGTTAACAGTACGATATATTATTTGGGAATGGGTGACACGATATATTCAACGAAACATTTTTGCCTTTTACAAAATAATGCGGGCTATTGTGTATTTGCAAACGTATTTGTATATGAATATGAAATTATTGCCAGCGCGACTGGTTCCGTGCGGTTAAAGTTATTACGATTAAACTGGTCCGCGATTAATCCTACTGTCACCGTAAAATTTTGCAAATTTCATTAGCGCAGTACGGACAGAAACGTGTAATAGGACGAGATGCATGCGATGGATGCACGCAGCAGATCGATTTATAACTCTTCCCGTGTATCCATCGTTCTCATTATTGTTCCGGTCACAGATTGCACGCCGCGGGATAGTTTTTCAATTTGACGGCCAAACCGCTTGCGTAAAATCGCGAATAATCACAGCGAGGCACCACGTTCGTTAATTCGCGTGCCTGTCGGCGTGTCAAGGTCCAGCGAAACGTTCCGATCTAAACCGACGGGACTGATAGAAACGGTCTCATTCTGACATTTTTTTTTTTATTTATTAATTCCAGGATAAATCGCGGTTGATTATGAAATTGACCAAACGGAAACGAAAAAGTGTCTGCTGTATAGCACGAGAGTTATTTTTTAAGCGGCAAAAACTCAACGTCCAGGTCACACTTATTTTGTAAGTAGTACAAGTCAACGCGTGGTCAGACGCGCGCGCATGTTTTTAAGTAGTATGACTCGACGGATTGACGGGCACATTTTTTGCCAATTACCGATCGAATCACTCACGATTACAGAAATTTGGAAGGTGTGCACAATTCTGGATTAAATTCGGAACGTTGCCTCGGCTTTGAACGATATCGAGTATAAAGCAATTAACTTTGAACGCTTGACAAAAAGGCAACAACAGTCGGTTGGGTGAATGATTGGGATCGTCGTGCAATTTTACGCAAGAATTACAGATGCACACGTAATATAATAATAAAACTAAATCGATAATACTGATAGTTAACGTCAAACTATAAAACGCACGATACCTGAACAATCTTTGTCATTTCCTGAATATCGATGACTCCATTTCCGTCAACGTCGTACATACGGAAAGCCCATTTCAGCTTTTCTTCTGGGGTGCCGCTAGATGTTACATCGATGGCTAAAAGGAATTCCTGTAACAGAAGATCGCCATTTTTGTTTCCGTTTAATGAAAATTTTCTTCCCTTCTTTTTCTAATTTTTCTACCTTTTTTTCTTATATTCGGTCATGACTATTTGGACTGTTCGAGACTGTCTTCCCTGTTCTGCGTGCAATATCAATTTATCCTGCATCGCAGGGATACGTAAAACCATGTGCACCATAATTACAGGAGACATGCTCCGTACAAGCTGAGCCAAGTTTCGAAATGAATATTTCAACATACGATTAAACATACAGCTCGGTGTTGCCAAACTATCAAATAGTTTGAATTAGGGCTTGAATAATAATATCGCCGGGTACACGATACGCTGTATGTATAATGAATTCTACTCCACCTTGAAACAGAAATAACGAAATTGCAAATTCTTGTATGCGTTTAAAAATTGAACGTTGGAGAACTGGCAAACGGTTCGGCAAATTTAACGGTTCAGCAATTTTAGCGATTTTTCTTCGACAGATTTTCTATCCACGTGTGTATATGTACAGCAATAATTAAATATTCACCTTTCAATTAAAGACTTGCGAATTTTCATATTTATATATCCTTAATATCAGATGTCACACATATTTTCATTAGCCTTACTGGCTGGTCAGGTTTTAATCAGATATATTTGGCACTCGATTTAATAGCAAGCTACCAAATAAGGCAAGCGAAGAAGCGAAGGAGTATTTGCGAAATAACAATACAGCTCTAATTTCTGGACAGATAATTATGCTCTTAGGACAGGTTCGTCGAGCATTCCGTGTATCATCGTTAGAGATACAGTAGATCTGAACTGGGTCACCTGCCGCCTGAGGTAGACAAACGACGAGAGTTTTAAAGAACGAAGTCGAGGGCGAGTCGGCTCTTTGCTGTTCCTGACCTCTGAAGCGCCTCCACTTCTCGTATTGACCCTATCGACGTGCTGGCCCCTCCAGCCAACCTCTGCCATCGGCTGGTTTTTTTCTCTATTTCTTTTTCTTCTGACACCGTGGCCGTCACGCACGAAACTTTCCTCAAGCATTTCGTTTTATATTAACCGCATCAATGAGTATTACCGTCAAGTCGCTTTATCGCGGAGAAATCAATTTTCTTTTGCAGGGTTGAAATGTTGGGATTGATAAAGAAATTGGGGAAAGCTCAGGGAAATCGTATTGAACTGTAACGAGTGAATCGTTTTGGAATACATTCGATTGCATTAATAATGTAAGAAATTTGTATGACAAGTTATGCCTGCTATATTGCGACCAACAAATAGGACAATTTATGTATTGCATCGATATCTATATTTTTCCATTAAAACATCGATGAATATTTTATTTTTCGTTATTTTTGTACAAAAATGAAACAATCGATTGCCACATCATTTTAAACCTTTCTAATGAGATCGCCGAGTATATTGTTAGTCGATACTGATCCTGGATAATGGTTATCCAAGATAACCGAGACCCGGATGATCGAGACCACGGATAATCGAGACCACGGATAATCCCGACCCGTTTAATCGAGGTCCCACTGTACATATTGAATAGGAAGGGCATTGCGTGATTACAATCGTAAGCCATACATCATATTGCAGTAGCAGCACAAAGAAATCATGAGAATTTGGGACGTGAGCTGTTTTTCTGCACCAGATAAAAGATTACGAATAGGAAAGAGAAGACAAATTTTAGAATACGCGGAGCAAAATGATGTTTAAAATATTTAAAATGCGGACTACTCTTTTGCTACAATTCGATTACAAACTAAATGTATTTTGATTATACAATGATGATTTTAGCTATATTAAATTTGTTTCGAAATAAAACGGTAGATCGCTAGTGGTTATGATGTTGAGAAATATTTTCATTATCGCGTGAGACTATTTTCTGCTTCGTTTTTCAAACGTTCCATATAAACGAAACTGTGCCAGACGATTCATTCGAGAAATTAAATATCGAAAGCTTCTTTTCCTCTCGCGACTTTCAATTACTCCAGCGCTGATACGTTACACTGCTACATTCAAATACTAACATTAAATATTTGCAATATTATTCTTTACAAGCAGACGGCTCGATAGTTGAATTCTTTGTCACGTTCGTCAAGAACTGTTCTGGTCGAAGTCGAAAGAAACATCGTATCGAAGTGGTAGCAGTACCAACAATAAGAATGTTTATGGCAGGATTCATCTGAGACGTACAGCACAATCGAGCGGTCCATGCTGCTAAAAGACATGGTCGTTTTATAGTTACAACGGTTGTGAAGAATGATGAGAAGGTTTCAGAAGCTATGAATGTTGCTTTTGTCTAAGATTACTGGCACAGAAGGGACAAAGTACCTGAAGTACCATCTAAACAAAGGGAGAAAAATGCTGAAGAGGCAGGCAAGTGAAATCTAGCTCGCGTACTTTGATCTTTGAAGACGCGAAATCCGACGTTGAAACTGTACTCCGTTCGTTTACTGTGAAGAGGCGAATATCAGAAATATGAATTGACGATGTAATATATTTATATTGCATTTTCTCGATTACTCATCGCTTCACGATGATACCATGCGAACTGTACATTTAAATGTCCAACGAAATCTTTATATTCTTAAAAAGCAATGAACTGTCCTTAATCATTTCTCTAAATTAAACCAGAATGATTATTAAAATAAAGTCAGTTCTGAGAGGATGGAATTAATCAATTATTGGTGAAACAGTAAAAAATTGAAGAGATAAAAATGTTTAATTGTTAGCTAGATTAATAAAGCAATAAAGAGAAGATGACATTTCGACATAACGCTGAACACAATTTGTATTTAATCAATAACGTGTAACTGAAAGCTTCACGTTAAATTCGCTCGAAATACGGTCAGACACAAGCTTTAATCCGTGATCTGTTTCAAATGGAGCGTCACGAAGACCTCGAACATTTATAAATTCATGGATTTATCAAGTTTATACGAAGGGAACGTTCTGTAGTACCTAGTGTACAATACAACACCTGCTTTATACGTCTCTCGAGACGTATTGTACTCGTAACAATGGTCAGATAGTTTCACGTCATCCCTTACACTTCAATAGAAGCATAGTATGAAAATGATTCACGTTCGTGGAAATACATTGTGCACCGCGATATTTCGAATCAGTCGAATAAAATATTTGCTCGTGTTGAGAAATTTGATCGTGGCTGTGGTTAAAATTGTGCTCCACTTATTTCTCTGTCATTTCACTCGTTCTTTAATTTTTACCGTCAAGCACGAAACACGGTTATCATTATTATTCTGTTAATATCTTGCTCCTTCTGCGCCATTCAACGAAATAAAACTATCCAGATTAAAGGGTTAAAGAGACGTGCTCGTGGTCCCATTTAACATGTATGAATTTAACAGTCACCCTCCGGGGCTATAGTGTATAGAAATTAATTAGAAGAGAAATCTTCTCACCTTGAAATCGATGTATCCATTTTTGTCCATATCGAATGTACGGAACACGTGATCGCAAAATTCTTCCGCGTTGCCAGACGGGAAGAACATTTTGTACATGTCTACGAATTTCGCTGGCGTCAATCTTCCGTTTGGACAATCTTGCTGCAATAGAAAGAAAAGTAGGATTGTTTAATAGATACCATTTCTTTACCCTTCCTTTTATTTCATCCGAGATATCTTTCGCCCCGGCTGGACTGCACGAATAATATTAGAGTTATAGTTCGTAAAAGATAATAAAACAGATAATTATAGGGAACATCATTGCCACTCGGAACGTTCAACTTTTTCCATTAACTCTGGCCTAGATAACACAATCATTTTATTCGGCACTTGAGAACTTTCTTGATTAGCTCTTGCCAGACTATACAATTTTACACACTCGGGATCATCCAAGTTCTTCATAAAAAGGTTGGACATACGTTGCCTGCTTTTTTATACTAGCGACGAAATAATTATCGCAGTAATACAACGGTGATAATTTTTAATGAAATTGAATGTTATTCGAAAATTCAGTCTGTCTTACGGAATTCCGTGACGCGCATCCTAACCAGAAATCGAACGAAGCGAACAATTCCAATGTGTTTTAGAACCGACTTAGAATAGCTCTGTTCAACATAGAATCTATTGAAAGACTCTGATAGCTTATGGTTATTCAATACCCTGCTATTACACTTAATTTGTTGTTGCGTAATTTAATTCGCACCTTGGCGGATACAGCACTGTTTCGAATCAACGAATTATCTACATTTCAATTGCTTTCCGTCACATATAAATATATCATTGCTGTTAAACACAGATCGCGATGAATTCTACTTGCGGCGTGCATCTTGCAGTCGAATTGTAATACAAATTCTAAGAAGATCACGAAACAATTTTAATATAAATTCGGAAAACGGTTGCCAAGCAATTCTAACAAAATTCGAGGACAACAACATTTAAATTCAAATAATCTCATCGAACATTCTATTGTTAGAAATCATTTTCTCGTACACGTGCAATATTTTAAGGCACGCCAATCTCGTGGAAAGGTCTGTACGATAGTTTTGTACAAATGGAAGCTTTTCAGGTTCGCCACTCCCGTGTGTTCCATCGGGCTGACCTTTGGCCACCGTCGTTTCTCTTGGGCTTTAGAGAGATGAAAAAAAGCAGGAACGTTGTCTGCGTCACTGTTCCAACGATAATATCCTGAAATTGTTGAACAACCGTCTGGATAAATTGTCTTGGACCCATTTGCTTCCAATTTAAATTGGTGAACTCGTTTGTTGGATCTTCAGAGTAACGGCAGTTCGTTCTGTTTAATTAGTTTGTACGCTGTGGATTTTGCTTGAGCCGTTTAAATTATCCGTAGTGCCAACCAACATTTTCTGGGCGTTGGCAATTCCTATTGGGATTGTTATATCTCTTTTAAAGGCAATTAAGGCCGTGGGTCAGTGCGATCCTCTGGGAATGCGATGAAAACTGATTCACTGCGAGCCGATACGAATTATTTATTTTTATCTGATCTAAGAAGCCTGATCCACTCGATAAACAGAGAGGATATTCTTCAGAAATTGTGTTAATATATCTGCGCCGGCTGAACCGTTCAATAACGTTTTTTCCTCCCTTGATATTAAGGATTTCTATACGAGGCTTGCAAATGGGAAACTATTAATACCTTTTTAACGTGATCAAACTTCATGGAAATCTCGCGCACTAAGGTATTGATTTATTATACACGTTGGATCTAATTACAGTCAAGTGTGAAAATGTTCGTAGAGTGTTATTTGTTGTTTTACGATTTTCTTTCAATATTATCATTTCTGTAATTTTGAATTAGGCACAGAGTATTACAGAATTTAATGCCATTCTTTCGTAAATTCTTATTAGTTTGTTTCTGGACGTTCGATTCGTGGTTTATTTATTAATTTATCGACAACTATCCGCTTCGCTCGAACTCGTTACTTTGCTATACTCGAGCATCGAACAAATAAGTTTGCACGCGTGCCCATTATTTATTGAACTCGAAGATTCAGCAGAGTTATGCGTATCTGCCAGAGTTAATTAGTCGAGTCAGGGCCGTATCGAGGGCGTTATAAAATTATTCAAGCAAACAGCTCCAATGGAAAAGTACGTTTCGCCTCTGAATGTCGACGGTTTCGTTCGTTTTTTCAGGCAGCAGCGAGAGCTGCTGGTATCAGATCATGCGCAAAAGCACGTCTGTCTCGCTCTCTTTTTTTCTTCTTTTTCTAATTTTTCCAGGTTTACCGATCTTCTTAACCCGTCCTACATGGCGCAGCATTAATTCGTGCCACCACTTACACATTTAACCGACGGCCTTGCAACGTCCCGGAGACAATTACACACTTCTGCATCGTAAAAATGCTCGCGAAGCTCTTGTATCTTTTTCACGTGGCAATCTCCGAATTTTCGCATTCGTATCGATTGCTTCGTCTGGCCGAATTTGTATTTTTCCGGACGCGAAAAGCTTGGCCACGCGAATTCGTTTTATTGTCGAAAATAATAGTTCGATATTTTAAGTTCGCCGTTGAACGACGCAGCCGTATTATTCGCGGTATTAATTTAAACAAATGGACGTCGATTATATCGACGATGTGTCCTATTGTTTCCTTACTTTCCATCCGCAATACGCGTCAGCATTTTATAATCGTACCGTTTCAATCGTCCATTTAATGCTACAGAAATATATTTCTATCCTCTGGAATTTAACTTTGCAGGCGTTTCTGATTTAATTGAAATTTGTATAAATCACCGTGTCGTACAGTGATGGATTCACTGCGATTATTAATCGTGGATTGATTATTCTCGGGTAGCAGCTGCGTGTTTGTACAAATAAATTTGCCGCACTTACTTTGAATCCTTTGTACCATTCCTTTATAGTTGCTTCGTCGTATCGTGTGTGGGATTTAAGAAAATCCATATCTTCGTTGCTCAATTTGTCCTTACTCCCAAAACAACCCATTTCGCAGTCTGCAACAATAAGTGATATGTTCGCCTGTTAATAAGTGGTATTGATCTATTAATATTAGTTTCTTTACTGTCTCTTACGATTCTCTAATTGAACACAGTAATCGTGTAATTATACATTCTAAAGCAAAATATTTCACGTTCTCAATGAAAATGAGTAGTAAATCAACAAGTCTCACGAAAGAAATATTTTACTTCACAAAATCAACAATATTGGGATCAATATTTTCATAATATTCCATCACGATTTCCCGGAACCAATTAACACTTCCTGCACCGACTATTTAATAAACCCGATCGTCCTTTAAGAAATCCCAACAATATACAGATCATCTCGCACAGTTCAACCAAGGAACAAAAGCGTCGAATCGCGAAGGGCCTTCAGTCTTATATCACGATTGTGCGTGATACGGAGGAAATACTTGTGACGTGAAGGGATTTCGCCGGAAGCACAAAAGAATTGCGCGAAAATGAAACGAGGCTACAAACGTGTACAGCAAGAGAAGAAATAGATGAAACAGTGTAGGCGCGTGAAGGAACAGAGAAAGGGAAAGGGTGTGTGTGTGTGTGCGTGTGTGTGTGGGTGTGTTCAATCATCAAAAGCACAAGCACGCGCATGGACGTAAAATAATGTCGTAATGAGCGGTCGATACGCGATCAGAATGTGGAATTTTCGAGAAAGGAGGCGGCGTACGAGCGACCTGGCCACGATGGCGGTAAGAGTTTCGCTTTCCACGTGCAAAGAGGGGAAACCGGGGCAGCTCGTGACTTGTTTAACGATTAGACTCCTGTTATATAGTTAAGCAGCGCTGGAGGTTCTAGAAATAGATTGTTGTTCGCGTTTGACTTGTAATTCGACATCGTGATAGCGATGACTTTCGTTTCACGTTCGGCGAGGATCTTATTGCGGTTCTAGAAAAGAGATTAGCAAGCGTGGCAAATGTTGAGTGGATGGCGGTGGTTGTTAGTTAGATCGTCGAACAGATATTTAGCAATATTATGTTATCACAATTATGTTAGAGGCAAATATTAATTGCCTTCGATATTCTTCACACTAGTCGGTAAAAATAATTTTGTCCAATGATTGAAAAGAAAAGAAGAGAAGAGAAGCATTGTTACGAGCCATTAGAAATATCTCCTTTAACCTACGAGCTATAAAGCAACGTTTATATTTCGGTATTATATACAACTGTACAACGCTAGTGGAATTTAATGGCTCGTTAAAAGAACGTGGATCAGAGACACGGATCCTTGCGCAGTATCGAGGCAACAGCGAGATCTCGTATGAACAGTAAATGTAGTAAATGTAGGACGTAATTAACACAACGCATACATCGAGGGTCCTCGTTTTTTTTCTAAAGGTAACAGCGATCTGTGTCAATGAAATTGCGTCTGTTCCCTCTCCCACTTACGGGATTAAATTTTTACCCAAGGGATTCTTAATGCGCGCACACACACGTAAATGACTGTATATGAACGGCAATTTCGTGACAAGTCAAAACTGAACTGTTTGGAATTATTCCATTAACCGGCGGATACAATCTTTTTTATTTCCTCCAATTCCAACGACGCTTCCCAAATATTATTTATACTTGATCAATGAGCAAGGTATGTCTAAACACGCGAATTAAAAAAAGACAAACACGGTAATAAAAACGTTTCACAGCGTTTGTTCATTTCTGAGTTTACATCGACGCGTACCGGGATTTTCCGTTAGGAAGCCCATGGGTTTGTATTTGGTTTTTGCATTTTCAAGGTTCTCATATCGTCCCCAAATAAAAGCCCATGGGCTTCTTAACGGAAACAGGTTTATTTGGAAAAAATATTTACTTGATTAATGAAAGGTTATTTTTATTTTAAATATTGCAAGAATGTAACAGTATGTCATTAAAAATTGTTCTTATTTAGGCCGTCCCATCAGTTCGTGATGCGGATGCGTTTATACTTTGGTAAGGAATTTCGTATTTTGAGTGTCTTCCAGCCAACCAAACAATTAATTCAGACAAATGCTGTGCTCAGATGGATAAATTGAAAGCAGTAATAAGAGTAAAACGGCCAAAACTCGTGGATCGGTGCAATGTCGTTTCTCATCACGATAATGCAAGACCACATGTGGCACAAAAAGTGCACAAAAATTTGTTTGGCAAGTTTTATTACACCCACCAGATTCTCCAGATATTGCTCCATCGGATTACCATTTATTCCAGTCAATGCAACATTTTTTAGCCGGAAAAAAATTTAATAATGTTGAGTCCCTAAAAACAAACATTGAAAAGTACTTTAACGAAAACCCACGGAAATTTTATAGTGACGGTGTAATGGCTTTACCAAAAAGATAGGAAGAAGTTGTGGAACGGGAGGGTGATTATGTTTTTTCATAAACTTTAAAGGTTTGTTTCATACATTAAGTTAAATAGCAAAACATTAAGCGGCACGAACTTATGGGACGACGTAATATCTTAAACAATTACAAATGGATTAGTTTGTACCGGGTTATTCCGTTACGAAGCCCATGGGCTTGTATTTGGTTTTTGCATTTTTAAGGTTCTCACATTGTCGCCAAATGAAGGCCCACGGGATTCTATTTGGAAAACAAAATCCAAATAGAGGCCCGGATGCGCTTCTATTTGGGTGGGTCTCTTGACGGAATAACCCGGTACGTGTGAGCTATTTGAAAAGTAATGCATCGAGTATTGGAGTTCCGACAAATATCTTGAAACAAGAAGAACGACGAGAATATATCGTCAGATCAAATTCACAAGCGTCCAGTGAAAACAGCGAGAGTTTACCATTACGTGACATTAACACTTTGCGTGCTGCTCGCACAACGCGGTTCCAGGGTTCGCACATTTTTGCGCGCTCCAAAAGAGCTTTCTACAACGCAGACATGCACTTTTTTGCACTAATCATTTGTCTATGCTTGACTGATCTTCGTAATCAAGAATGAGCCGAATTAAGCTTCAATTTGGACATGGTCCCAGACTTATCAAGAAGAATTTATCATTGCGTCTTTACACTCTCTTATTAGTGGGCTGACTATCGTTGAGCAAATGAGTGTATCAAATTTAATTTATAGCAAAATACGCATATTGTCCATTTTTTTAACTGCGATTCGCTCGTTCAGCGAATATAGTAGATATACTGGAAAGAAATTGAAGTCGAAATGAATTTTTACGCTACGCCAAGTAAACTGACAAGGAAGGTTAGGCAACCGGAAGATTCAGAAACGCATGA
The DNA here is from genome assembly GCA_963583965.1 of Nomada ferruginata. Lineage (NCBI taxonomy): Eukaryota > Metazoa > Arthropoda > Insecta > Hymenoptera > Apidae > Nomada > Nomada ferruginata. The sequence goes on from OY757218.1 coordinate 8,530,833, forward strand.
AACTTTGCATACACGTGAAGTATGTCATCCGTAATACAACCCTATTTTCTGTTTGTGCCATAATTCGATCTTAAGGAGTGAAATCAACTCTTGAAAAAAATTCAGAAAGCTCTTCTTCGTGAAATATCTCAAGAACGTTGACCGATATTTAAAAAAAGTATAAACAAAACTTACATCGCTTTATTGCGTCTACAAAACTGCGTAAAAATTATTTTTGAAAAATCCACGGAAAAGCAATATTAAAAACATGAAGGCTTTTTCAAAAAATTTGTTTACGCAGTTTTGTAGACGTAATAAAGCACTGCAAGTTTTGTTTATACTTTTTTATAAATATCTCTTGGCGTTCTCGAGATATTTCACGAAAAAGAACTGTCTGAATTTTTTTCAAGGCCTGATTTCACCCCTTAAAACCGAATTATGGCACGATTGGAAAATAGGGTTGCATTACGGATGACATACTTTACTTGTATGTCAAGTTTCATGCGTTTCTGAATCTTCGGGTTGCCTAACCTTCCTTGTGAGTCGAGTTTCTTCATTAGATAGGATGGGTGAAACATTTTACATTGTTCAGCGCGGCTGTGTTATTTTAATGTCTAAAGTTTTTCCTTGTTTTGGTATTCGAGTTTACTGAACTCGCATATGCTTTGACTCCATAAAGTATCTGACTAACTTGTCAAGAATATGCAAGGCTTCGTTGCCTTGGTAACGTAACAAGAACATTCATTTATTTTTAATACCTTGAGTCGTCGACACGCGCGTATGAAGAGACATTAAAACGAGATATCTCGTAACCCGGCAGCAACGTTCGATTAACGCAAGTGTTAACAAAGCGCAAAGTGTTAACACTTTACCGACCGGTAGCCGATTAATCGGCTTTTTGTCCGGTAGCCTGTTAATCGGTTGCCACGGCAACCAATAATTTGTTGTCTATTATCGAGGTACAACTGTTAGATTGTACTGTAAGCTCCCATATTCTTGTATAATCTTTTAAATCTCACCTTCGCGTTCGCGTATTTTTAAAGAAAGGAATGGGGTCGAGTGGCGAAGCTACCGGTCGGTAAAGTGTTAACATATCTTTAATAAATCGAAAGTTCAGAAGACGATGAATTCTTTGCTCCGCGACCACGCGGATAGAGGCGCATGCCAGCACGTTGAAAGACAACAAAAGAGCATTATCCAACTTTAGCCCGAGTTCTGTCGATCATTCGGGGAGAAAAGAAGGGAAGAAAAAAGGAAGAATCAAAGAGAACTATGATTGACAATATGCACGTCGCGGTTAAACGTGTCGTGTATCGGAAATTGCATTGACATCTGCGCTGCATTACAGTGCTCATAATAAAGGGTATGTGTAGTTGCTATTGTCGCGGTGAACAGGGGTGCGGGGAAGGCGACACAGTTTGTGCAACAGTTGGAGGAGAAGCGTGCGACGAATACGAGGGAGAAGAATGCCATTAGGAAATCCCTTTGTCTCCTATCGTTCACCAACGCCATAGTCATCATTCTTGATTGACATTATCCTCTGCCCTGTACAATCGTGAAAACGATCATTTCCCACCGAGGAGATTATGAGGGCTGGTATCCAGACGTACTTGTCATTGCGGATATTAGGGCGAAGAATGAGTATAATTTATTAAATCTTTAATCATCTGGACATGCGTTGAAATACTTCTTCCTTTAATCGTTGAACGATTTATTGGAATTTCGAAGCTCGTTCGATTCTTGAAATGGTACGCGGAATTATAATTTATAATTAAATCAGCTTAGACATATTCGACCGGTGTATCTATATATGAAAATGTTTAATGACGTTCTTCATACAATTTCCGATGCAAAGCTTGTATAATGTAGATAATCGGAACGATGATAATAGTAATATTTATTGCAAGGGTAACACCTCCTGTTAAGGCGAATAAATAAATATAAGGAAAGATGTAATATAATGTTAATACTATTAACATAATTAATAGTAAAATATATAGATTATAAATAAATATAAATAAATAGATTATTGATTCAATGCCATTCTCAAGTCAAGCTTATATTTTTTATGAAAAAAGTGTCTTCCACTACGCTGAATAGAAACAAAATTAATTGCACTGCAGAGTGTCTCTTGGTTTGTTGAATAACTTTCGCAAGAAGAACATTTTAATATCCTTCATTCCGAATTTTATAAAGGACATCTGATAAAAGATCACGGCCTGTTTAAGTGACCAGGGACGTATTTGACTTGCAGTCATTCGTGGTGGAGTTACCGAATTTCGATTACTGGGTCAAAAGGTGTAGGATTTGCTTGAAAATGAAACGCATTTGCATTTCCCCGGTGATCAGACGTATAAAGGTGCATTAGAGTGCTATGAGCGCATGCTATGATCAAAGTCGTGTAATTTTATTATACGATTATTCTTTCACCTTTTTTTCTTTTTTTTTCACGTTCGTCGTTAAGCGACGAGTCATTTTGAAGATTTTAATTGCTCCAGTTCCGCAGGCCAACTCTGTTCAAGTTAAAATTGAACGCGATCGTGGTCGGGGCTGATTTGATATATTTAAACGTTCGGCTCCATTTGCGTTTTGATATTTTATGCAAAATATTATATATAATTTATCGCGTTCGTGCAAACGTCGATGCGCGCGATATGCTGGGATTAAAATATAAACGACGATATGGAAAATATGAAATATAAATGATATTCGATATTCAAGTATAAATTTATTATTTATTGTTCGTTGTAAATCCACTTTTTGAAATATATATATTTTTTAAAAGACAAAACACGTTGCGTGGCAGGTGAAAAGCACAGAACGATAGGAAATTATTCGAGAACTGTTTCCAAGAAATAAAAACTTGCATGTTTCAATATCAACTTTAAGCGGTAGAGGAAAATCGCTTTTGAGAAACTTCATGACGGTATAAGTCTCGCATAAGAAAGCTCCGTGTGATTGCTCTTGTCTTAGAAACTTCCCGCAGAATGTTAATGCGGATCCGTCGAGTTTCCCATAGAATTTCAAGCAGTAAAAAGATCGGAGAACACTTTCATTAAAATTTCCCGAGAATGCCTGAAGATCCCCCGGCGTTGCCTATAAAAGCACCACGTGATGGATCGCAATGGATATCCGATCATTCGGATTTTTAACCCCTTCACAGATTTCGCAAGCGTGTCGCGAATAAATCATTTGACGGCTGAAACGATCGAGCATCGTATACATTCAGAAAATAACTATAAAATAAACAAAAATATTATTTATTAATTCGATGTCTTTGCATTCGTTATATTTAATAAATTTGCAAGAACATGATACAATTCGAAGATAACTTTCCTTCGAATAGAGTTCTTCGCATGCTGTATTAACTGAACAAGAAGTGAATCAAAATTGAACAGTGGACAGCGAAATTTATTATTTGATTATTATTCGAAAATATACGTTGATAAGTTTATATTGTTCAAATAACTAAACCTAATAATAAATGTCATTTCTCCTCGTTCTTTCGACATACTGTTACTAGGAACTTTTGCCCAAGAGATGCCGTCAAATGGACGCACTGGTGCATAGAATTCTGTAAATTGGAGGAACGAGCTTGAATGTGTCAAAGTAAATCAACTGTTCTACAACCGACTGTTGTGTACCCGCTTCATACGCCCGCGCGTATTTTGGTTAACTAAAGGTTGTCGTGCTTCGTTAAGGCAAACTGTAACTGCAAAATTAGACCAGGTACTGGAAGGTAAAGAAACTGTCGGCGTATAATTAATTCCGCAAACGGAGTCCAACGAGTTCTACTTTTGTGGTTGCATTATCGTTAATCCACCGTTTATTATCCATTCTGTGTATTGTCTTGAACACTTTCGACGTAGAATCCCGTTCATATAATAACTGCAATACAACATAACAAATACTAATTGATACCTATAAGTATGTCTCTTTATTTCAAATAATATTTATTGCACGACTTTATTCTCATTTTCCCTCTCAAGTTTACTTGGAAAAGTTTCGGAGGGCAAACGATTATGGTTTTATTAAAATTTGTTTCAGAAATGTACGATATTTGCGTAGTGGAAATATATGAAGTACATTTATCAATTTTTGTACTACTTTGGTATGTGTATGTCAGAAGTACGTCATAAATCCTGAATATTACGAAGTCGACACGCTTAATCTCCACGTGATCATAATTTTCGTAAAGAGCACAGCAAATTTTAATTACAGACAGCGACGATAAAACGGTATTTAAATAAACGAAACGAAAATACACGCCTGTACACCAGGGAATATTGCGCCCCTCCGTGAGATCCAAACCTTTGTTCCATTTTCGAACTATCGTTACTGCCGAGTGCACGACAATCTATACCGTGCTCTGTACAACTAATTAAATTCATAACTACGCAAGGTGCGTGAGAGAAGTGGATTAAATTACCGGGTTGAATAAACGCAGTCCGTCTTCTATTTTAACCCAAATTCGAATTCGACCCCTAATCTTGTCACACCGGCCATTGTATCTCGCTCGAAGTTTCGAATGATAATGTTCCACGCGGAGGAAAAAAGCAGGAACAAAAAAGGAAAATGCGATTGAAGGATATAATACCTCACTCCCAGTCCATCAGAATCTGACGTACAAATTTAATAGTCTTTCGCGTTAACGTCATTTATATACAACGTGTCTTGCTTCATAATAATCATAGATCAGAGCTAGAGAAATCGATGCAGCGAAGCGATACAATCTATCCCGAGTGACGGAGGACATGTGTATGGGGTGTGTAGCACAGCAGCTTGCAACGATTTTGGGGATGATAAGCGGCACGAGAGATTTGCTCGTGGCCGTAGGGCAGCAGAAGCTCGAAAATATCTTTCGCTTTGGGACGTGTATAAATGTTGGCGATGACGAGTGGCGATAGATAAGGCTACGCGAGGGGATTCAAGACATGAATTTCAAGCGTGTGTATACATCATTGGCACACGGGCCCAGGTGTTGCGATATCAATGGATGCCGATACTTCAGGGTTCAATTCACGAGTGTAACGTATCGGTCTGTTCGGCACCGTTTCCCCGTTCAAATAATTGTGCTTCTGGCAGATCGACCTGAACCGACAGAATATCATTCGTTGTGTTTTATTAAGGGCTCCTTCGTGGAACTTCTGAGGTGTCTCGGGTGTGGCGAAATATAGTTTCGTTTTAATTATCAGAGCATTTGGGTAATTGAATTTTCCGATTTATATTCAATACCCTTTCTGCTTGAAATTTCTACGACGTTCGAATGTATTAGTCCTTGGTGGTGATCGACAGATTGCTAAACGAAGGTTTGAAATTTCGGTAACTCTGGGAATTTTCGTATATACTTGCGCAGGTGTACAAATAGAAAATGTGCGTATGCATACAGGTAAATTTTTCATTTCGGATTTGTGACACCAGTTACTTGAACACCCTTTTAATGGTTTTACTTCTGCTTGCTTTTGTGTTATTATTTGTTTACAATTGTAAAGGATAACACATGAAACGATATGACATATATTATTTCTATGATTTGTTTAACTGTCGCGTTGTACCGTTGTTTAAATAATTACGCGAGCGTGTAACCTCTTACGGGGTGACGTAGTCCCCGGAAATATTCTATACAGTCCCCTTCGCACGAAAATCATGTTTGATACGGCTTTACGGATTTTATCGTGTGGGAACAGTTAATGTAATCCGAGTTTCGAGTTCTAAAGTGTTCTTCTAAACTCACTTCCGAGTGGCATTTAATGGCTGTACGTTCACAGCTTCGAGATTTATAGAGTTGTGCCCTCAAGCCGCTACATACATACATCTATTACTCGAATTAGAATTTTTTTCTTCAAATGTAATCAGAAGCAATTGCAGGGTCAATAGTCGAACGCAGTATTTTTTTTCTAACTAAAAGGAACATGATATAATACAATATATCGAGACATTGACATTTTTCTTCTCTATTTGATTTCTCATTTATCTGTCATTGTGGTGGCAATTGGTGTTCTTACGCTTTTGAAGAGATTCTCGTTTTCCAATTTTCTCTCCAATAAAGGAATGAACAGCGTAGAAGCCGACGTGCTATCTCAGTTCCACGTTATTGGATATGGAAACGCGTATGACTCCAGTTTCCTGACGGTGCATTCATATGTAGATAACGAAACTGAACGGTAATCGATAAACTCTGTTATATGCAGGCTGAAAAATTTTCACAGTTTAAGTGAAATCTCTTCGTATTACTGTCAATTGAGCTCGAATGATATTATTGGTTATTAATGGTAGTATATTATTTACTTCGTACGAAAATACAAAAATTGCTGCGCGATAAGGCATAGTTATTAATTACAATTATTCCTTTTGATCGTGCTGTTTGAATAAAGAAACTTTTTTAAGAAGCCTGCATCCACTGATTCACCTCAGACGTTTGCAAAATGCTAATCACACTCTGAAGGAATGAACGCATACACGAAATTAATAAATAGAAACGCAACGAAGGTGCAATAATTACGAAGATTTAATTTAAAAATTGACAGAGCGTTCAAGTAAATTACACAACTATGACAAATTTGGTGCGAATGAAATATTGTCGACCCTATTTTTACCTGATATTTTGGGCGTGCATATATACGGGTCAATCTACATATTGTATACAACCAACAGGACAAGTTCCCTTAGACAAGAATACCATATTGAAATTTGAATGAGAAATATGTGTCTGCTCGATGTGTCGCCGGTTTTTATTCAACGAAATAACGCGCCCCGGGAACAAATCGTCCGCAATCTCAACATTGAAGCTACGTTTAATGATAAAAGTAGTTACAGCTTTCGAATCGAAAAAGAGCACAGTGATATAATGTACGTACACGCCAGGCTTGTCTACAAGCTGCTACGTACACCGAACAGCTTCAACTACCCCAATTTACCTGCACTCGACATCAACGTCCTACCTGTGGAAGGGCTTGCTGTACACGAACATGTCTGTACACCGAAAATACCTACTTAAAACTTTTCTTAATGCGCATATTTTCTAGTCGAATCGCATGAAAACTCCACTCAAATAGAAAGCCCGAAAAACTGGCCGAAGCGGAACGAAACCAATTAAGTAACATAAATACGTAATTAGAAAGTAAACTAATATAATACAAAATAAAACCAAACTGATACAAATGTACAATTAAATATAAAGAAGATATATGGTACGTTATCGTTGAAATTAATACAACTCGTTTTCGATTTCACGTAAAATATGAGAATATATATATTGGGAGAAGAATAGTCAAAGAATAAATCGCAATAATATCCTGGCGGCATAACGTCAAAGTCTCGTTCCTCGAATCTATCTATTAAAAGCATCGAGGAAGCAGTGGACCCCTATTATTTTTTATCACCGACGACAAGTCGAAAAGTTTCTTCAATAAAGGGGCAACGTTGTAAAAGAAACTTGAATGGAAAGCAGCGGCACGAGGTCACGGTACATCGTAGTACCTGCATATTTGCCTTGTTCTTTGGAACTTAAAATTCGTTTCCATGACGACGCCAAGTTGTCTGGGCAAAAGGCGAAAGAAGGCAGCAAAGGAGAAACAGAATTGTGCGAGGAAGAATGTGGCAGATAGAAAGATAGAAACGAGGGGGGCTATTTAGCTCCAATAAACCACAGCAGAAGCGATCTATCGTTTCTCCGATCGGTCGACCGCAGAACCGACTTGTTTCGAGCAATTAAGAATCATCGGGGTTCCTGTAATTTACCGCCACACTGCACGAACACAGTCGCTGCCAACGTAGCCACAGGTAGGTTCTTTCTCAAATGCGTTCAAAATAAACTCGCTAGTTTGCCACCGGAACTCCGCGTGGCTTGGAGGCCCGCAAAAGGATCGATAGTGCAATGAAAAGAAAAAGAAAATAGGACAGCGCGTATCGAACTGTATCTGTCACGTGGAAAACGATGAATTAGATGTTTCAGAAACTGTTCCTGCGATAATCCTCGTCGCAGTGTCAATCTAAAGATAGAAAGATCGATAAACGAGGGAAGAGGAAAAAGTGAATCGATGGTAGACTAACGAATTGTCTAAACTCGAAGAACACGGCAATGAAATGAATCTAGCTATTTTTTATCGTTCCCTTTCAATTCCACCTTTCACTTCTGATTTATTAATCGGACGTATCCCTCTGCTAGGTATTAAAAAGAACGATAATAATAACAATATTCGTATTTACATTATTGGAACGAATTGCGGAGATATGGATATTAATAGAGTCAGACTAACATTTGGACTGAACATTTACAAGGCACGGTTTATCTTAAAAAAATATATATATGTACCTTACGCCATGGAATCACACATACTAGTTTATCAATCGGCACATTATCCCGCAAACATCCTTATTTTTAACCAGCACCGTCAGAATTTATTCCTCGACCAAGAATCGCTGAATCGTGCCAACGTGCAAGTTTATTCCAGTCGGTGCTACGTCGATACGAAAATCTTTTTCTGCAAATGTTTTTACTGTTATCGTTTAAATCCGTTCGTTGCGTAATTTCCGTTTGCTTTCCAAACGCACCACAGCTCGCCTAATCCTCGCACGATCGAGATACAATCGCGTTTGCTTCTGAATTGCATCGTCTCGCGAATCGAAATAGTTCTTCATTGACAAGAATAAACGAAACGTTGTTACAGAGAACTAGATATGATTAATACAAAAAAAGTGTAATGAGTAATGCACAAACATAGACTTGGAAAAGTCCGCTGACGCGTTGTTGTTCCTTCAGTCACCAGGACCAAGGAGCACTAGTTGCAAATTTCCAAAGGGTCCACAACAAACCCTCCAACGTGGCGTTAGTGGGTGCGAGATAACGCACGATAGAAAAGGGCTCCCAAAACAGGAGTCGAGGCTTTTTGAATTATACCATCGTCACGTGCGGATTGTCTAAATTTTAATAAAGTTTTCGTTACGATTAGTAAATACGGTATTCCTTACTTTTCCTTCGATTCTGTAAAATAATCAAGTTTCGTATACTCCCTCGCGGTGCGGAACTCTTTACATAACAACGTCGTTATTAAAACCGCAGAGGTCTGTCTAACGTAAATACAGTATATTTCATTACCTTCGATTTGCACGAGCGAATATATTGAATGCGACTCTAAGCGATATAAATATCCTCGGATGCTTCATACGCATAATTTCAACTGGATCTTCTCGTACGAAATTGCAGCTAAATAGGCCATCATTTATGCTAAGCGTGAGTTGCCGAAGTAATTAGTCACGACAAAAGTTTCAGTTCTGAGAATTTACGCCACAGTCTGCCGTTCGTGTAGAGACGGCAACTTTGAGGCGACACACGTATCGTGAATTTAAAGTATGAAAAGTTTCAGAAGCTTTGCCCGGAAAAGTGGCTCGGCCAACTAATATTAGTACTTAGGAAGTTGTAAGAACGACTTAAGAAACATAAGTAATTTGCGGTGGCAATATTGTAAACAGTTCATAATGCTTAAACGATTTGTCACAGTTACCTATATGTCGAGATGTATAATTCATGACAAAGAGCATTCTCTCTATTATGATATCAAAAATTCTCACTGGACGTACAATACGTGCGGTACGATTAAAATGAAAAAAGGAATAAACGTTTGTAGTACATGGGTCCGTAATTTTTACTCGATCCGTGATTATATTTAAAAGCAAATAAAGATCTCGATTTCCCCTGCCACAATATCATTTTTCACCCATAACGATATCGTTACAGCCTCGCCAATTTTCTAACTTCCGTTTCAGGTGAATTTCGAACTCTTTTCTCCTCAATGAGAAACATTAAGGAATCAAAGGCTTTCCAAGGGTTTGGAACAAAACGCGCAATGCATAAATAAAACAAGAAACATACACAAACAAACACAACAGAATAAAATCATCTTCGACCACTGAAATCTTGACGAAGCAACGATAAACGAATACGAATGAAATTCCTCATCGATAAAACTCGGCAACTACCATTTTTACCGTTTCCCGAAGTTCCACAAACCTATGCACGGAGGTCATTTCTCATTCTACAATCTGTTACAATGAGATCCTCCGTGCAGGTCTTAAGAAAAGTCGTAAAAATGAAAGTGGGGCATACACGCGAGGAGCATGGCTCAGCGGACGTTGGAAGTAATTCCCCTTGCCGAACCGATCTCGTTGATCCATGCGCGAGAGAAAAGGATGGTAACGAGGCTGTTTAGTCCAAATGGACCATGAGGAACCGTTGCGCGCGATTTCCCCCGATAAAAGACTTCGAAGCTCGTTTTCAGAAAAATTGTTGAGTGCACACCACGGCTGTTTCAGATCTTGGAAAGTAAACGCGCCGTCGCGTCCCGGATCCTTTTGAGGATACGAATGGCTTGTATACTGTTTGGTCGCAAGTCTTCTGTACCCTTTCACAGAGCTGATGAATGTGTCAACACGTCCACGATACTGCATTCTACCGTTCGTGCCCGTAGACGAACCTGAACACAGGCTATATTCGTTGGTTTATACGTGGCGGGATAGAGACCCAAGTAACTAAGCACGAATTCCCCGTAGAATTCCAGCTGGGACGCGTGAAAATGCATGGAGCATTTCAGTTGCAACCGACCGACCTAAATAGCGGGATGATGTTTTTTTATTCTGAAATCGCTAGATATTAGATGCACTTATGTTAGCGTGCGATCCACTGCTGCCTCAATCATTGTTATTACGTGACAGATGCGTGTGTAATAACAATAACTTCTTCAACATATGTTTGAATTCGTATTAAATCTGGAATAAATTCTTCAATACTTTGGAATGAAGTAAATGAAAATTGGAGGAGTAAGGTAAAGGCACCAATAGTCCACCAGTGAAGAAAAATTGTCTGCATGAATAATAAAAGCGAAAAAAGAGAATTGTGTTCGTGTTATATATTAATTCTATTTAAAGGCAAACTTTTAGTAAACAAGCATTTATGCATCAAATAAGTATTCCAATATTCTATTTTTTTTATTGCTGAAAGGAAGTTGTATTCTGCTAAAGTCAAATTCATTTCAAATGAGCAAAACAACTCGTACACTCTAGAATATTCATATAATATTACATAGAGAAATAAATATCAATGTAGAAACTGATTTTAGAAATTTAATGCGTTATATTTACTTATAGACTGAAATAATCAAAGAACAAGATCGAGGATAACGTACAGACATTCATTTGAGGAGGAAACAGTGAATGGGAAACCAATTCAATGATAATTAAAATTCTGCTTGAAAGGTTCGTTTCTTTTATCTCCTATAATCTTTTCAATTTTGTAATAAATCCTGGCCTCGATTATTTGGCATACGTGTAAAGGTATTTATTAGAGCAAGTGACATTTACGCGACTGGAACAGCAACGGACACGCTTGATATTACAAGCACAGAAATTTCAAGGGTCCCTTTGAAACGCAACCAAAGCCTTTGAATTTTGCCCACGAATTAAACCCGCCGGCAACGGAGTTGTAAATGAATACATGAATACAGCTGATATTACAGAAGGACAAAGTTCTGTCGCCTATAACTTTATCAGGCATTAATATCGCACGCAATCTATAATCTATGATGATTGTACTTTGTTTAACATTTATCGTAAACCATTGTCCTTCTCACTTCTAATGCCTGTATGAGAGTGAATTACCCTGACGAAGCATTCAATGCAAATAAAGTGTATCGAAAATCTGTCTCATTACATCAAATTCTCGTGTTCTTTATATGCAATCTAACTAATACTAATTTTTATGTTAATATCATTAGTAAGACGCCGAAACGATTTTGTACAGAAAAAGAATAAAATAAAAATTATTATTTAAAGAAGTTACAAGAAGTTTAGTGATCTCAAGTAAAATGAAAAACCGATTGGATATATTAATAATAATAATTCAGCAATGGCGCTGCATATTGCATGCCGTCGATTGTTTTATTCCCCTTTATTGAATATCCAAGTTATATATTTCGTTGACTACATTATTCATATGTTTCTAACAAAATAGTAAAGATTGTATTGCGGCGGCAGGTGCTCCATTGAAACATAGAATGTTAGATCCTGCCTTGAGAGCCAGTCATTTCGAAATGGTGTCAAAGGTAATTCGTTAGCGGAAACTATCGTTCGTTGATTAGTGACTGTAACCAGCTGATGCGTGATAACAGAATTGTGGCCTCGCAACTCTCACCGTTGACAATGTTCCGAGTTGCATCTGCATTCCACGAGACAGAACTTTCGCGCCATTATACAGTGATATTAATGCAATAGACGGTGAACTTTACGAGCAACACCTGATATAACTTCTAAATTTTTTGTTGGGTAAGAAAGTGTTGGATAGAAAATTTTGTTCAATTATCGGGGCACCATAGTACAATGTACGTAATTTCAATTTTATATAGTTTTCGCATTCATTCCCCCATAAGTTTTACTGTAGTTTCACTCTTACAGCTTTACTGCGTTTTATTATTATTACACTTTCTATAAAAATAATATAATGTATCGATGGATTTAAAGTTGTAACAAATGAGTACTTTTTCAATTTAAACTTCTTGCCATGTGTACGGTTTGTTTTTTAATTAACCGTTTATAAGAAATAGAAATACCCGTACTGCTTTTCTGGCCGCGTGCAATTACGAGTCTCGTTACGCGGCACATACTCTTAATTAAGCACTTGCAAAATCCTGATGCGGAAGAACATTGAGTGACAACAAGTTAGAACTGAGAGTCACCACGTAAACACCTCGTAAAGTAATTCTACGAACAACGTCAAACTACCTGGACATTAATTATGAATTATTTCGTTTTAGTTTAATTCAAGAAATATAATTGCAGTACTGCTCAGCTCGTTATAAATATGTAAATCTAATTGTGACATAATTGTTGGGAACATAATGTGATACGATTTTATAACAGCTGCCCAGCATTGACATTATATTCATTACACGAAAATAAAATTAAACAATTTGTAATTGCTCGAATTCGTGCAGTTACTCGAATTTACTAACTAATACATTTATACATAGGATAAAGCATTCGTTGGTGGGGAGTTGAATCTCATTTAAAGTTATGGGTTACTGAATTCTCAATGCGAAGCTTTATTTAAATATATATTTCGTTGACATGTATTCGCTACAAAGTGCTTTCAACGCAGATGCAACAGTGCAAAACAAACACTGCTGGAATTGAAGGGAATTATGCATTAATTATATGCACATTGGATGCCATAACAAGGCACACGGGTAAACGAGATTTGTAATTACCAGCAAATTTCAATAATAAATTGCAAAGATCCAGCGTATGTAAACTTATGGATAATTGGATCGAAATTATTTCAAATGCATCATCGCTGTGTCTATAAACGATAATTAGTATTAAACTGCACGGCACAACTAAGTTGCTTGTAAATGAGTTCATATATGTGTACAGGCTAATTATAAATAAAGAGCACCGCACGCAGCTGAATGAGTCTGCGAAAATCGTGCGATGGATCTGTTTAAATTGATTACATCACGACGATACAAATCGAACTAAATACATATCTGTAAGAGCAAGTTGCTAATTCTTGCCTGACATCGAAATTTCATAAACATAAGCAGTTAAAAAGCAACGAATATTAATGTTAGATAATTAATCTTCGCAGATATATAATAAATTTAATTCTTTAACAAATAAAAATATATAATAATTCGTTAGCAAGAACTTCAACTCCTTTCCATATGCATATCGTCTTTTTGATTTACACGCAATGGAAATGTCTGAATATTGAAACCAAGGTTAGTTATTAAATACTAAACTTGAAAGTGATAATTAGCGATGAATAATTTTTGGCCAATTTTTTAACCGGAACTAGTAGCCCTAATTACCAAATTGTTCAACTTGTGAGGCCGACGAAACCTCCCCTTGGAACTTTCAGGGTTGAAATCGGTACACCTATACTTGCTGAGCCCCTGATCGTGAGTGGGTGCTGTATTCTGCCTTATACGTGATCTATTTTCGCGGAGGCAACTTAAATCTTGATCTCGAGTACGTCTACGACTAATTTTAGACCACGTGCTACTTCACGGTATCACGAGAAGACTTTTTCCAGGAGAGCGCACGGTAGCAAAAATATATAGCCTGTGTTTATCAGTACTCGGACAATAAATGCCAATCGATTAACTCGTTTAAGAGGACTGGGTGTTTCAAAATTGCATTGAACTGGGCAACAATTTACCTGCGACAATGTTCGCGTTATATATTAATTCCATTCAAGAAGAAACTTTAAGTTTCGAATCATCTTCTTCTTCTCAATGTTCTATATTTTCTATTGCTGGAAAGAAGTTGTATTCTGCTAAAGTCAAGCTAATTTCGACTGCTGCAAAAACCCGTACACTCTATAATATTTATATGATATTTAATTATATTTCGCTCACTGATAGAAGCAATTCGGATAAATTAAAACAAGAATGATGCGTTAATAAATCTTTAAAGGACGATTGTACACCTTTAAGTCTGCGATTATCAGAACGCGAACAGTACAGTTGAACGAGGCCTGCCCCTTATCAAAAATATTCCCGACCCATCCGTAAAAGTATTACGAAAGGAAGTCGTTCGAGTGAAACTTTACGAGCTTCGGCCCGATTGCGATGCGATCTAAAGCACCGTCCAGCAACCTTCTTGTAATTCACATTTCGACTCGTAGTTTTTCTGATCGTCTCGCAACGCCGATAATTTCAATGGTGCCCGGCCATTTCCGACATTGCCGCGATGAATTATTCAATATCGATTTGTGACAGATAATCATTCCTATTGAAGGTTCACATCCTGTAAGAAATGGGCGAGTGGAATGTCACGGGCGTGGAACGTGACGCGACCGCGATACGCCGCGGCCGATTTTAACCGCGGACAACAAATATTTTCAAATTTTCATTTCACCGCGTTACTAATCCATCGCGAACACTGTGCGATATCTATTTTAGCTCGTCGGACCACCGTTCCGTGACGCGTTTTGAGAATTCTAAAGATCACACGCGACTATAGTCTGGCGGGTAATAATAAATACGAGTGATAAAACTGGAACGATATCGACAATTGACGGATACTGCCGGTACCTTGAAGTAAATATATCGATCTGTCTAGAACGGTAGAAATTCGCCGGGAAAATGTATACAGTGTACATTAAAGTTTGTTATTACACTATCGTGGACGGAACGGTGCTATTATGCACGCTCGCGAAACGATTTGCACGGGCGAAAAGAGAGTTATTTGATAAAAGTGAGCTCCGTGAGAAAAGCACTGTTGCAGTGAAATATGCATCCGTGACGATGAAAAGAAGAAAAGAGGGAAGAAGAACAGAAATACAGGCGGAAAATACTTGCGAATTAAAATTTACGAACATTTGCCTCAACCCGACATTAGCGGTTGAATATTTTGCATGTAATCAACGCGGTGATAAAACATGATTGAAAACGTAAGGTATTACCAAGAAACAAGAAAACACTTTTCTCTCAAAATATTAACGCTAGAACTACCGGATAGGTTTTGGTACTATTTGGACAGTATACGTCAGACAGATTATGAACACGAAAATGGTTGAACGGACATTAAATAAAGATATATAATTGTCATTTTGTCTTATTGAAAGTCATCATGAATTGCTGCAACAATACCTATGTGTTAATAACTTTAAAGCAAGAAATCTAAAACCAGTCATTCTGACTGGCTTGGTAGTTCTGGTGTTAATGAAAAGTAATATACAGTTCAATTCGTAAGTAATTACTTTTGTTCTGCACGACGACACTTCGCCAGGTACACCGCCGTCTAAAAATTAGGGACCGATAAATGATTCATAATTTTGATTAGAACATTTCCGAATCTATCCAAGTATCGATCTATGTGTCGAAGCAAGCGTTTATCACTGTCAACCGCTATAACATTAATCTCGAATGGACTTGGTCCATACGACTAAGGAAGTGGTCCTAAACTTTTGACCCGCGGCGCACGTCAAAGGACTCGGCTCGCTTTGCGAACTCGCCGATTCGTATTTCATTGAAACAGTTTCAATCATCTTACCAGCTGGTCTACGTGGAGAAAGTTTTACGGCACGACGAGGCACACTTGTCGCGACGCTCCTGTTCCTCGGCGATTCCAAACGTCTCTCTGCTGTGTCAGTTTAGATCACGATGAAGTGACACGGCAAAACAGGCACACGTACAATAAATGCGCGGAACGTATGTACACGATTAGAAACTGACCCGTGGGAAGCGTGATAGTTAAACTGGCGAACCAACGTGGTCACCTTCGTTCCTCACAGTTTGCAAAAAAAAAACACTCACCTCTTGCTTTCTTTCTTTTGTTCTTTTTGTTTTTGCCACAACACACGAACGTTATTCTGCACTAATTTTTCACCTATTCCCTGCGATATTATATCCTTTATCGTACACGGCTCATTTGCAAGACGCCTTCAGCTAAACGTGAAACACCCACACGGCCCTGCATAGGCACCAATCAGAGACCGAATTATAATACACCGGTGATTGAATGATGTTTTCATTGGGACAATGTGGCGATATCGATCACAGGTAGGGCACAATTTAGAGACAGAGCACAGAAGGGTATAGACAAGCCACAGGGGTATGTATATACTTTTTTATTTTTCTTCAGATTCTGACCGACAATAACCTGAACGATTACCGCGGGTGCGACGAAAAAGAAGGGAAGAGGACACGAGAGACAGTTGGGACGACGATTGAACGTTTGACCCTTTAATCGCTGTAAAATACAAATTGCCAAACCGACGGTGAACGTTACTTGGACTCTTGCAAAAAGCGTTATATTACTTTCAAGAAGTGTACGAAAAAACCGCGTGTATTCATTGGTGCACGCAGTCTACTCGTCGTAATCAACAGTTAAAGGGTTAAATCAAACTCTCCCCGAAGCTGTCTCGACCCCACAAGGCACTACGTCATGCCTTTCACGAGTTCATCCCCATTTCGATTTTCGTTCGACCTCAAATGGTCCGTGGCAAAGAGTAGCTCTTTTCACACCGCAGACTTCTCGTTATCCTCTTCATCCCCGATTCCTCCCTTCTTCTCATCGCGACCGTTCCCCCGGTTCGTTCACCGTCTCCTATTTAGGGGTCGGCTAACCAGTCCCAGAGGCAGTTAGCCTCGCGATTCGACGTCCACCGGGAAACGTAGGAGTAACGCGGCCTTTAAACCACCGAACCGTACTTGTACTACGTGACTTATTCGACGTGCTCTACCTGCAATCTTTGCTCTGTCTCTTTCTCAGTCCATCTCCCTCTGTCTGTCCTCCTTCGCCCGTCTGTCAAGCGGCCTCGATAGTAATAACAATAACAACAACGTCGCCGACGATTATTCCTTGAACGTCCTGACGCGTCTCGTTCCTCTCTGTCTCCGTCGACGGGCGTGCGTACTAGGACCTCGAGACGACGACGACGACGTCGACGTCGCCGACGAGGACGCACGAGGCAACCTTCTCCCCTGCGTCTGTGCCGCTCAATTTTTTTCCCCTCTCGAGGGATCGAAACCGAGAGTAAAAGCTATCCGCATTTCGACGAGTATTCGAATCACAACCTCGTCCCGGTTCTTTCGCGTGAACTAGACGGCAGACCAAACAGAACGAACTAGGCAGAGAGACGGAGGGAGAAAGAGAGTGGACGAGGAGGGAGGAACAGAACGGTGAAGGGTAGGTGACACAAACAGAGAGACAGTGAAGCAGAAAACGAAAATAAAAGTAAATAGAATGACAAGCCACCGTGTAATGAATATTTGATCAAGGATTCCGGGGACAGAGGGACACTTGGGAACCGATGAAAAGGAGCTGACATGAACCAAGGGGAAGACGAGCGACAGGACGGTGGCGAGACCGAACAGAGGAAACGGAAGAACGTACGATACGTCCGTGTGTGCGATGTGCGAAGCGAAGCCCAACGGACGCACGGAAACGACGGAAAAGTGTGCCCCTGCGGGCCTACACGCAACTCTGTCGTACACGGGCACGTTCGTGGCACCTACGAATGCGGCGGAGCTACTAGCTAGCGCGAGGCAAAAGAGACGTAGCAAGCTCTACCCGTAGCTGATCCTGCGTGCTAAACGAGCCGCCTCCGCTGCCGCCCGTTTCCCCACTATTTCTCTGCTCGACCAGCTATTCCGCTCCCACCCTATGTCCTACCAACCCCTCCCGTTACCATTCGCTTGCTGCCACCACTGCCACGATTCACCACTATATTCCATCACCCTCGCCGCAACCAACGTTGGACGGGGTGCTGCGCGGCGCTACGCTATTTGACGCTGTTCCTTTTCCTATTTCTTTCCCTCTTTTCTTCGTCCTCTTCTTCTTCGTCTTCTGAAGAATGCTGGTTCGTCTTCTTTCTCGGCCGTTCTTTTCAGGGCTTTTTGCCGCTGCCATTTTTGATACGTGGCACGTCGACGTTTCAATGGTAACGTATCCGTATTGAGTGGCTTATCGTAAAGCACTTGGCCAGACGGAAGGTATACGCAGGTGGAATTTCTTGGCGGGAAAAACGCTGGACTTGTTAGCCCTTTATGTATTTGCGTGGAAGGAGGGAATTTAGAGGGGTCGTAGGAGTGTTATTTATTTTTGTATCGGGTGGGAGGAAGTAATGATTGACGGATGTTGATTTAATAGCTTTTGGTATATTTGACCTTTGTCTATGCAACCGGGTACCCATTTTTATCTTTCTTCACAAATTTTTGTATGTTCTTGACAAGATATCGCAGAACCACTACGGGTCTCCATACTTTGGACACTTTCACGTCAATTCTCGTTTTGCGAATAAAATGTATGCAAAATATTTTAAGTAACTAACTTTTGTATGTTCTTCAGAAGATATCGCAAACCCACAAACGGGTCACCATTCTTTGGACACTTTCACGTCAATTCACGTTTTGAGAAACAAATGTATGCAAAATATTTTAAGTAACTAACTTTTGTATGTTCTTCAGAAGATATCGCAAAACCACTACGGGTCACCATTCTTTGGACACTTGCACGTCAATTCACGTTTTGTGAAACAAATGTGTGCAAAATATTTTAACCCTTTATGGGCCGAATTTTTGTTTTAACTCCAAAAAAATTGTGGGAACGAAAAATCAGAAATTATAAACCTTTATATGCAAATGAAAAAAAATTTTTGCGTTTAAACAATTTTATTGCGATATATTCACTATGTGACTTTCAAGTCACACCGGCCTATAAAGCTTGCATTTATTTTGTTATTTCAGGTTGATGAGCCTAGGAATGGTCATGAATACTAGTATTGGTTGTGTTGGCAACGTCGTAGAGTTAAGATTTGTGCGCCTTCTCATGAAAAAAGCTATAATTATTTTGTAAAATGTCGATAAATTAAAATGTGACCTGAAAGTTACACGAGCCCATAGAGGGTTAAGTAACTAAACTTCGAACTTGCTGACCACGTTGGCTGCCCACGCAAGGGTTAATATAAACATATAATGCGGATGTGATAAATCGAATATATAGAATCACTGCTGCGACGAGATTTGCAAGCTTTATTTTAACTTAGCATTTTGTTTATAAAGTCTTTTGATTTCGTCGGAGTCTTAAAATGCGTCTCGGTGTATTTTCGACGATAATAATTTTCTGCTCGCGCACTCGGCTCCGGTAGGTTTCGTCAATTTCATTTCTTTAAACAACCAATTGTAATTGTAACCAATGTGTTCGTCTCTTGTTGATAAACTATTTAAAATCATTCCGAGCGACAAAAATAGATTGGCGCCTGGTGTGGAAGCACTTGTTTCAACGGATTGACGGGCACGTCAGGAAGAATTGAATAAATGAATGGTTGCGGGGGTTGTTACGCTGCACGCGTTTTGTATATCACACGCCCAGATGGCAGATTAACTTGGGAAAACTTCGTGAAGCAAGAAGCGGGGAAAATTGGTGAACTTGGGAAACTTGCGCTTTTATTTATCACCTTTCTGGCGGGAATTATGGTTTCGTTTTATTAGATGTAATACGCTATTGACAATGAATAATTTCACCGGGTCCCTTATGTTATTTGGAGCATTTGGGAGAGTACACGGAATTGAATCGTCTGGGGAGGGTTCGATATTTGGTCTATTGTCTCCTTCAGACAGTGGATCCCTTTAAATCCCCGTCTATACATCACTTTCATCAGGATCAGGAATTCTTCCTGCGTGTAATAGAATTTCGATATCGGTCGATTCGATTTCATTTTCCTTGTCTAATTTCTCTCAGGCTTTTGCCGCGTCCACAGTCTGATCAATTCTTTATATTGATCTTTTTTTGGTATTTCTATTTTTCCTTTGGCCTGCACGGTTGTTACAATAAACGAGTCTATGAAAAAAGAATCTGAATAGGTACAAGCAAGATCGTGTTATATTTATCTGGATTTTAAACAAAGAAGACAATAAAATCATTTCTATTCATTGGTGTCGTCATGACAAAATAAGTGAATAACAAAAGAAAGTGATAGAATTATTATAACCACAACTGAAGATCACTCATCCATAAAGGTTATTTTACCTGTCCCACCTATAATCATCAGTCTATCGAAAAGGTAAAATTATCCGACCCGACGGAGATGTCTTAAGTGTTTATTCATTTGGAACTGGATATACCTACTAAAAAAAACCTCTTCGGCCTCTGATTATTGTATTCTTCGTGCAGTTCACGTTCAAGTTTGTATTCTAGAGACGTTAAAAATGTTGCTTGTTAATTTAACAAGATTAAAGCAGCGGTGGGTTTTTTCTATTCTTTTTAAAAGTACTATTCGTGCTCGCTATACCTATACAACCCTTTCGTTTCACGCTATTTATGCGTTATACTTTGTGAAATTTTAATCCTGCGTCCGAATATTCAATGCACGTTGCAAAAGTATGGAAATAACAGAATTAAAATGATTGTCGTTCGTACAAATATTTCTAGTTCAATCAAAAAAGAACGAAATAGTCAGCGAAGTACTATTTTTATATTTTCTCAGTGTTAATAATACAGGAGATGTAAACTAACAACAAGTTTAGCAAATATTTGCGATACTGTACACACATACGGCCGAATCGAAGTTCAATTTCAAAACATGCTGCGCTATCTTGTCTTTTACTGTACGCACAATTAATTGCACAAAGGTTCACAACGTCGCTAAACGCTTCTAACGAATATACACGATCGTCCCTGTTAACTGTACTTTAATGCAGGAACTTTACACTGCGTAAACATCGATTAAAACCTGTTAGAACAGAATCGGCAAATGGCTGCTCCGAACGCCGGCGGATCTATAACGATGAAATAGTGGCAATATCGATTTACGACTCATTACTAAAAAAACTGCGGATAGCAGAGATACACAGGCACACAGGTGCACGTCGAATAATCGGGTCATGGATACTGAAATCGACTGGGACAGGGTCGCCATTGTTTCACCCCTTTGCATTCTCTGAAACGGGGAAAAGAGGAAAAAAACGGAAAAGAAGAAAAAAAAAGCGAAGGAAGTCGAGCATTTTGTCAATGCATGCATGCGTGATTGTGGCTTCGAAAACGTTCATGGAAAGCGAACGCACATGTCGGCCGTTCTGAAAGTTTAAGCATTGGAAAATCAATACACGAAGCTCATGCTGGTTACGGGCCGGATTCCAACGTGTTTGTAAATGAACGGGGATGTCTTTCATATTTGCAACCTTACCCGTTCATCTGTCACTGTTCGAAAATTCGGAGTTTACCCGTGCGAAAATATTCGTACAAATACATTTTGTGTGCTCTGTAATAAGTAGACTGCGGATGTTTATGCAAATGCATATTTTTATCGAAAGTAGATAAAAAACTGGGACCTAAACAGAAATTTGTTTTGTCATTAGAGGATTTTATAAATATAACTTTTGTTTTGCATATTTTGCATATTGCATATGTCTCGCATAAGTGCATATTTCTTGCATAAATTTTGCATAAATACATATTCGACTATTTAATGCTACGCCAGAATAAATAAGATAGGTGTGCCTAAAAGATTGAGCACTCTATTACGATGTAAGTCTTTACAACAAGATTTAACATTTATTCAGAGCCATTTCTAAATGTTACCTGAGGCCATGAAGAAATTGGAAACAAGAGGATTACCTCTAACAGAATCTATAGTTGGTAACTACAGTTACAGAAAATTTAAAACTTATACCCGGTGATTATGGAGAAAAGGATACAGATAAAATGGAATCTGTATTAAAACGAAATGTACACTTTAATGTATTACTTAAAGTAAGCAAGATTTTGAAAGGTGAACACGTTGAAGGAACACGAAAGGTTCTGGCAGATCGTTGGAGTAAATTTAGATATGCCCCTATAACATCATGTGATGTAGAACGCTCTTTTTCGGCCTATAAATTAATTTTAACAGACAAGAGGCATCAATTTACAATCGACAATATAGAAAAAACTATTATTTTATATTGTAATTTAAATTATAATAAATAAAACAATAAAATATTTACTATTTTATAGATCCGTACATACATTCCCTATACATATATTTCGCATATACCTTGCATACATCTTTCATATATTTTGCATATTTCGACATATTATAACTGCATAAACATCCGCAGTCTAGTAATAAGATTCATCCTGTCGTCTGCAGTGTTTCACGGGGAAAATATTTATTCCGATTACAGACACGTGTTTTGTAATCCGTTCACGCGGAGACACTATAATATTACGTATATTTAATCAAACGATTTAAACCGTTGGTTTGTATCGTGTATTTGCAACGAAATGCACCTTTCTATCCCGGCATAGTAGTTTTAAAAAAGTTATCTATTTCTATACTACATGCCATTATTAATAAACATTAACAAAACATCCGGTTCGAAGGATTACAATTACAGCGACGCGACACGCAAAATGTAGAGAATGTTTGTGGAAGAAAATTGGAACTCGACGCAATGCTGCAACTCTTTCACGCGGATCGTCAGAAACGAATGGCACAGCGAATAAACAGGGAAAGGAATATAAAAATCGATTATTCCACTGAGCTGATGATCGTGGAACACGCTTCTGCTATAAACTATCCCCGTCCAGGATGGATTCCTCGGTACATAAATTATTTGAGGAAAGAAATCTACGAAACGAAGCCACTCGGCGGAGGTGGAAAAAGGCGGATATTATTTCTTTCCGCGTTAAAGCGTTATTGACGCAAACGAAGTACAAAGAAGTGTGAAATGGATCGCACAGTATAGTCAAAGTAACGAGAAGGATATACGAGTGAACGTCAGATTTCTAAAAAAGGGCAGAGAAAAAAAAGGAGAATTGATAACCCATGACGTATTTCCAATTGTGAAACACTTGAAATTGCACATGGTGTCCGATCAAAGTGTCTAAAAATGTCGAAAATTGCCGCCCAAGAACGTGGAATAAGAGCCACCGAATGGAGCACTCGCCGCTCCTTTAAAATGAAATTGGTTCGAAAGCAATGGAAAAGGAGCAGAAACCGGGCCATTTTTTTTTTTAAATGAAAATATTAAATTTAAAGTTAGAAATTCCATTTCGATTGGACAACCGGCGTACAAAGGGTAGAAAAAATAGATGTCAAGTTATTTTCCTTTTTCCCTTGGTGGCGCGGAACTCTGTGGAAAATTTACTGAATACCTAATGCGGCCAGATACTCTGTTAACTAACTCTGTATGTATATGCAATAAACACTGTTCGCTGCAGTAACCAGTCGCATGTGAATATAATTGTACTCGACGTAACGAGACTGCTATCGTATTTGCCAAACGTGTCACCGTATATTTTCCCTCGGTTTACGCGTTTCTTATACTAATTGCTTCTGCATTCCTGGCGTTTCATAATTGCACCATTCACATTCATACAGTTTCAGAAATAAAGGTCCGCGGGTTTAAATTTGTCGTTTCTGCTTTGCGTGGCGCTGCTAAAGCTTTCTCGTCGAGTAATCTATTCACTGGTAAAGTTACTAAAAAACAATGTTCATCAGCGTGTTGGTACCCTGGATTTTTGCAACTATACAACTTGTAGCTTCAGCGGAAAGAAGAAATACTTGCGAGGTTTTTTTTATAAGAAATTAAAAGGACTTCGCCTGACGAGGTCACGTGTGCTCCGATACAAAGGCGATATTGTACTTGCTAAATATTTAAAATGTAATTATACAACAATAGGATAATTTGAATGGCAAGTACAATTACAACAGAATTGAAAGATTACTAAAATTTGACGCAACATTTGTACTCTGCCCTGTGAAACTTGGATTTATTATTAAATCTTGAATTACCTGCGATACAAAATTATTTTCTGTATAACAAACCGGAAAGCACCGTCGATAATTGAATATAATTTTATACCCGCGTCGAGCGGGTATCGATTATTTTTCCAATTACTCGGTCATTGCCGATAACTGGTGAAAATCTTTTCGTTAAAAAGTATCGTCCTGTATAAGACTTTCCCTTCTTTACATATAATTGACATATATATTTTCTATACGTATAAACTATTCGTTACTAAAAAAAAGTTCACTCAACTTTCGCTTTTAAAATCGTGTCCCTCTCTACTTGCTTTCGTAGCCTGCAAATTGATAATACCGCGAGCACCAATTTTAAAAAGTAATTTCACCCTTTAAACACGAATTCCGCCGATAACGTGTACGCTACGTAGAAAGCTTCACAAAAAATCGACGTGCTTTCGTTGAGTGTTATTCCTTCTATGAAAGTTTGATTGAAAAGCTAATTCTGGACAGGTAGGTACAGTGCCGGCCAACAGTTTCGGGCTTTCCAAATTTCACGAAATATTGCATAGCTTGTTAACGATTTATCGACTAGAAATTAATATTACAGTAAGAAACTCTGCTTCGATATAATTCTAGCTTGGAAATATTCTCTTAGACGAATTTCTCAAATTTCTCTTAGACATTCAGCAATTGTTCATTAAAAATCTATGTGAACGTTCTTTCCAATAATCTATTTTGATAAATTGTGCCATCGGTAATTAACACGTATTGCTCTTCGATATTAATAATAACTGTACTGTCTCGGACATCTGTCTTGGGTTCAGTGTACAGACATAAAAGCGTTGATTACGTATAAAATTAAAGTAGAACTCGAAGTCACCGATGGCACCTAAAATTTTGGCCTGCAGTGTACATGTTATTAGTCGTTGGTGAAATTTTAACCACCAAGTCCAGACACTGTACATTGATCCATCCATTGTCGTCTCGGGGCGCCTTCTTTTTGAAGCGGCTTCGGTGATATTTGGATTAAACCTAGGTGGTCAGAAGTTTGGCAACGGCACGGAATTCTCTCCAAGTTCTGGCTTCACGTCCGTTCAACTCTTTGCAATTAAACTCCAGCTCACCCTTTCGGAGCGTCTAATTTCTTTTGGGCCAAAGGTAAACTAAAACTTTAATGGCGAAAAATGGCTTCCTCTCGCTAATTGTTCCACATTTTACCTGTGTGCAATAAATTGTGACCGCAAGCCGTTTCAAGGTGATAGTGAAAATTAATTTCGGAACTTTCCTCGCGGCAAACCGTAACGATCGAACCAAGTTTAATTACCATTAACTCCGGCATCGTTAATATCGAGATGATTGACTGGAAAGCGAGATACACATTTTATAATTTCTAAGTATTACTGGCACCCACGCGTCCGGTTCGAAATAATTCCAGAAGCCCTGGGAATAAATCTTCTTCTCGCAGTTTGTTTGGAACGGAAAGATCGTAGAGTTTGATGGAAAATAATCACGCTGTTAAAATAAATCGTCCTATCGACGATTCATACGTGAAATTCCCTTTTGATTAATCGACACTTCTCAGGCGCGTAAGAACCGGAAGCGTATTTCTCTTCGTTTCGAACGGGGCCAAGTGTGGCGGCAATCGATAACGAGCGCACGAAACAGCAACGTGGCGCGTAGAACGGAAAGGCAAGAAGTTGCAAAAAGCTACATTTAATACGCAAAGTGAAATAAGTATATCAACAAAACGAATGAGGCAAACATTAATATTGGGTTGTTCGGAAAGCAATTTCGTTTTTTTTTTGGTGAAAATGAAAGACGATTTTCTTATAGTGTATGAATACTTGAATTCGATCAATTTAATCTCTCAGCGATCTCACGAGTTGATAATCGGCGGTTTGCATCAATCAGTGCCTTTACTTTGCCTTCATCAGCTTCAACCGGACTTTCAGAACGCGGTGCATCTTCAGCATCAAAATTGCCGGAACGAAATTTTGCAAACCAGTTTCGGCGCCGGCGTTCTGTCAATAATAATAATAATAATATATTTCATTAATCAACGGGCTAGAGAACCCTTTAGTATACAGGGGATTGTGTCACATAGAGAATAATAGTGTCATATACAATATAAAGTAAGAACAGAATTACAGAGAAGAATAACAAATGAAATAGGATAAAATAATAATAGAGTAGAACAGAATTTCAGAAAAGAATAACAATTGAGACAATTGAAATAAAGTAAGATACAATCAGATAAAGTATAACGTAATAAGATAACATAAAATAAAATAAAATAAAATAAAATGAAGTGAAATGGGATACAGTGAGAAGATAGTTCTTGATTCCTGAAAACGGAAAAATTAATAACTATTTACGATTTACAATGTACCGCGATTAAAACACGTCAATACATCTTCTCCATGCACATCGAATAATTTATTTCTTGCTTGAACAGCATTTTTACCTTTTCGATAGTGAAAAAGTAAAATATGCCGAAAATGCTGCCTTCGACATTCCATATCTGATAGGGCACCAAACGAAAACCATTGCGCAGAATCAAACAAACTTTTTCACAAACAAGCCTTGCTATGTCAGCTGTCAAAGTAAATAATAGCAATGCGGCTTAAGTGTGAAAAAATGCTGTGAAAAAATAGAATAAAGTCCTCCGTTGGGAAAAAACGAAATTACTCTCCGAGCAAACCAACATTTTGAAAATATTTCGACCTCGGCCACGAGACCGTGCAATCGAAGAACGCCACCCATTAAAAATGATAAACCTGACCTTTGCGCTTTCTTTTCCACATGGTTTCAAGGTAAAGTTAACACAACAAACGCCAATATATTTCCAACGCTTTCCAGATAAAACGTAGCCCGCTCCTATACCCGGTCTTTCGAGTACAGTCGCATCCAATGACGTCACACGGAAAAATGCATGTCGCGTGTATGCAACAGTGGTGCACGAACGGGTTATTTCTGTATTTATCGCTGTAGAACGGGAGTGGAGATCGCGTGTCGCGCAGAATCGTAGAATAAGTGCAACCCATGAAAGCCTTGGTGCCGATCGTAAGGAGAAATTAAGATCGCCAATGTGGATAATATCCGTTTCGACCCCCGGCATTTTAAAGGGCAGCCCGCGGTCCGTTCGCGTGTCACACGACCACCAGCACCGCCGAATGTGTACTGCTAACTGTTTAATGCATACAAGTGTCAGGCCAGAGCTGGTTAAAGATTGAAAGGCCCGTGTAACGCCACGTCGATCACTTCGTTTGCACGCCGTGAATTCGCAAGGTAAATCTTCCTTTACGAGTTGAACGTACCCGCAACGAGAATACTAATCGCGGTTCGACCGCGCGTCAAATTCGATCCATGTTTCGGCGAGAATCTTTGCAAGGAATGTTTTGCCAATTTGTAGTCAATTAAAGCTGCGGTAAATCTGTCGAAGTTTTTTTTAAAGGGGTCCAACTTTTCGAAATCGAGCTTGACTATTTATTTACTGCGTATTTACGTATGCGGTATTGGTTTCAAGTTAGCCAATTCAAATGCTACCAATTTCCCAATTGCGGCACGCAGAACGGAAACGGTAAATGCTTCGAATTGGAATGCTTTTCGCAAGTCTGTTTTCTTCAGCCGGTAGTTGGATGATTGGTACAATGCTCGAGAAGGAGTATAATTTGGTTACGTAAGTTTAAGTAGCATAATTATTAAACTTGGATGGTCTTGCTTTGACACCTTCACTGCCGCCATAAGACCGTCGTAATGCTTCGTCTAGAATAACCAGCTTGCAAGTGATAAAAAAAGGTACGATAATTTTGTAATGCATTCGTCCCCAAATATCTATATTAGTCTTACGATATATATTTCTGTATTATTCTTTATCTCTTTACTTCTGTATTACTCATTATCTCCTAGTCGCTTAAGGATTCATACGTACAAATATTTTTAAGTTCCGACATCACAAATACTCATCATGGAACCTTATCACATCACCGCTTCCAAAACAACTAGTCGTACTACCTACGATCCCTACCCATCCGCAGTCCTTTGGAATTCGCCCTCACCATCCCTACTACATCCTTTCCAACACCTTTAAAAACCCAAGGTTCCCCGACTCCTCGCTCATTATTATCATACAAGTCCAAGCGCACTCATTATTACAATTATCATTCTTACAAGTCCAAGTGTTAATAAAATCTCTTAAAAACCGAAGTTGGAAGTTTATATTTTCTCTGTGTCCATTACAATTTGATAGCAATTAATAATTCACTGTATTAGTAAACGTTGCATAAAGTGCATCACGTATAAATATTAAATATCTGTCTGTAATAGATAACACTTTCTACTACACGTACATTGCAGGAATTTTCCAAAAAGAACTGTATTAATTATAAAACATATTCTAGCAACCTATTCACACCAGCAAGTAAAATATAAAACGTTTAACGTAATACTGAATAATTGACAGCTACTTTAACATTGCTAATTATATAAAACGTCCGTTTCAAACGATTAAAAATTGTTTTCAAAATTACGAACGATCCTTCTAAAATAAAACATATGCGCATTATGTTTTAATACGTTTCTA
This sequence comes from Nomada ferruginata, assembly GCA_963583965.1. Classification (NCBI taxonomy): domain Eukaryota; kingdom Metazoa; phylum Arthropoda; class Insecta; order Hymenoptera; family Apidae; genus Nomada; species Nomada ferruginata. Next base: position 8,559,620 of record OY757218.1, read on the forward strand.
GAGATATTACTCGGGGTGCATTCGATTTATTCGAAGGGTTACAAACGCAACCAGATTCGAACGATTTACATAATCCACGTAACAGGACAAGATTGCCTCTGCCAACTTACATGACGTAAGGTTAATACTGCGAAACGTTACGAGACGCAGACCTCGTGTGTCTCATTTCGCGCAAACTAAACAAAGTTTGTGTTACATATTATATCAGACCGCGACGTGTGGGCAACTTTCACAAAATTATTTACCCACGAATCAGGCCATCGAAGTGGAACAGCGAACATTTTAACACGCTCTACGGCTTGTGCGTTACGAGTGAAAAGATAAAACTGGTATTTTCATATTTCACCAGCCGCCAACGCGTTGGAGAGAACAAAAAAATATACGGATGAAAAGTATAATTTTTAGGTGGCACGATTTATTGCGACCATTTCGTGCCAACTTAATATTTCATATATACCTGCGTTGTATATTCGCGTGAACCTATCCCCGTACGAAATGATATACCTTGTTAAGTGTTTCTTTGATAGGAAGGCTTTTAAACGATTTGGAAACATTTGTAAGTGTAATTATTCTAGTTTTGATTTTCGACAAACGAGTTAAAGAATTATAATGTGCTATTGGATAAAATCGTAATGTATACATGAAAATAATGTAAATAATATATTAGTATAATTGCTCATTTATAAGTAGTATTAAAATGCTTTAATGCTGCAATAATAAATCACAATGTAATAAAATTGTAATGTAACAATGTAATGTAAAAAAGTTCGTAGTATTCATAAAAGGAAACTCCAGTGAAGACAGCCAGCGCCAAAATGTTTCAGTCGCCTACTGGACACGTATTTATCTTGTTGAAATCTGACCATTATAATTTATCACGTGACAAACCGCGTGTTATGAAATCTAGGTCGATAGTCTTTCTGCCTGCGAAAACCGACGAATCGAAACTAAAATCGTAATCTTTAACCGTTGCATTTCACCGTGTAAATAGAATGTACATCTTCAAACAAAAGCACCCTGTACTAGCAATTATCTTTTTCCAGTTCAGTTCACTTTTCATAGTCAAATTTCTCGAACGTTTAAATATATATGTACGTAAATGCGTATAGTTATCCTTGCAAAAGACGCAGTGCGCATTTTCCGCTATAGAAAAATTCCACTTCCTGTACCGAAACACGCGAGCTCGTCTATAAGTTTATGAATTTCGTTGAAACACGCATGCTTCCGTCAATGAATGAGCTGACATCATCCGTGAAAGCTACGCTTACGATGTTATATTTGAGTGAAACGCGAATTAAAAACGAAACCACGGTTCGTCCCACGGTTTCGACTGGAACGCGCCCGATGCCGTTGCAATTTCGTTCGAGAAAACAATTTGTGTATACATTTTCCCTTCGAAACATATAAATTTTCCGTTGCTGCTTCGCCGTGCTTCCCGAGAGATCCTTCAATTTTATTTACGATCGTTCTTACCAGTCGAACGGGTTCCGATTAATTGGACCGAGGAAAATGAATTACTTAATTGATGCGAAATACAATCAAGTATCATCGAGGCGAAAACGAATGAAAAGGAAGGAAAAAATGGAAGTGTAATGCGTATCGACTGTGCAGCGAGTGGGCGACAATTATTTTTGCAAAAGCTACTGGAAAAAAATATTAAACAAATTGCATTTTCTATGGGCAATAATCGGTGTACATGTTTTTCCCTGAATTTGTATTGGGTATACGATGTATCCGGTGATATTACGCGATACAAATAATTGTTTTGCATATGCAGAGATGATAAAGACATCAAGACCAGTTTAATTTTTTTTAAATCGAATTTTATGCACTTGTTCGTCATTTCTGATATATCAACGTTTATTCAAATTCTTTTTTAAAAGGTGTGCAGCTCTATATTTGTAACAGTTTCTGGGGAACAGTGAAATTTTGAAGCTTCAAATAGTCAGGTGAACACGCGACGTGTTATATGTCGCCAGCAAAACTGTGCTTGACCTGACACAAACCTGACCATTCAATTTCTACCGAATGTTCGTCGAGTGGAAACGTTGTCTACGTTTACAAGACATTTTAATTGCGAGAATCACTTGCAGAGTACAATTTACTACAAAAACAAAAGAAGAGACAAGAAATATTAGAAAATGTAGAACTATGAGGAAGTCTAAGATAAACTGAATTCTATTTCGTGTATTGATCATCGAACACGTAAGTGTCTCAGAAACAAATGGGACAGAGACTTGATATCGAAACGAAAAGTTTTTAACAGGATACCGGCCATACGCGAGAGGATCGTTTCCAAGTTTTCGGAATAATATCAACGTAGGAATTAAGTTTTCCCATTTCTAACTATGCGAGCGCTGCACACGTTCGGATAAGTTATGCGATTTGAACAGCCACACTGTCTGGATTCTTTTGGAATTGTACAAATATCTGTCATACTGAAATATGTATCCAGCAGACTGAGGCATAAGCGAATAAAAATCGAAGGAAAACAAGAAACTTGTAATTAATACAATGCAGAGGAAAGATTATTAAGTGCAATGAATGATTTTTCACGTTTATATTTGTCAATTAGATATGTTTGTCAATTCGCTAACTATCGAAAGTCTTCTCCAGGTATTTTTCAACGTTCGTCCAGTAATTCCTTGAATTTGAAACAGAGTTAATCCATCTGGCAATTAGCCTCGTGACAAAGCGACCATGTGACTATAGTTTTCTACAATACCTAAGGTTTAAGTTAACAATTTTATATATAATTATTTATTTTAATATCATTGATCTTCCGAATTGTTATTTTTCCGTACCGCACTAAAGCTTCTTTTTTTTTAAATAACGTTCTTCGTCTACAGTTTCTTGCCTTTCTAAAACATCTCCCCGCAATAAACAAACTTGCGCACGCAACAATGTTTGCTCTCCATAAGCTTCAACCGTGCAACGTTTTTGTAAGTACTTTCGCGAAATTTCGTAAAAAATTTAAAAGCATATCGTTGGTCAATATTTTCCTGTCCCATTTTCGTGACGCGCTCGCCAAACACGCTATTACTTATCAGATAATTATATCTGCATCAGCCGCACTGATTAAGGTATACAGAACGCGAATATTTTTATAAACGTTCATGCATCGTATTAGCTCGTTTGTTCCTCGTCGGTGTTATCAAACTGTGCTATAACAGAAATAACGTCGTCACTTTTGGAGCAGGCCGCGTAAAACATACGCCAATTGTAGTAATTCAAAGTATCCCTCATTTCTCCTGTTTGCTTTAAAAACGAAGCTGTGCGGAGTTTCTGTCCGGCAACCGTGACACGCGAAAGGGAATAAGAGGCAACAAATCTGTAATCTGTCACATCTGTGAAACGTACCACGACCGATTGCAAGCCGTCCACGAAATTCACTCACAATCTCTTTCTATCCCCATTGATCGACTGGCTTAATCACTGGCATTAGCCTGTACATACTTTGCAAATGTTTTCCACGCGGCAACATTGAGGAATAGTGCCACCGTAATGAGAAAAACAAAAATAATTGGACGTTTCGTTAAATGAAAAATTTGCACGGAAAGCTTCTGTTCCAATTTCGATACAAGTTGAGAAAGATATTTGTATAATTTGTGGCGCCCGATTTTATTATTGTTTACGTCATCTGAATTGTAGTAAGTTTTGCAGTAATTGATGTAATCCTTATTTTTTATTTGGAGCACAATATAGTGAACAAGATTTTCGCATCATAATTTAACGCTGGAAAGAAACAAAGATCTTTCGTCCGAATGTAATGTTAAACAAAAAAAGTATACACGGTATCATATTTTACGTTTGGATTGTGGAAAAAGTTAACGAAGAAGAAGAAAAGGATGGGAAAGGGAAAGGAGAAAGAGTGAGATTGATGATGATTGTAGTGTAACGAGTGTGCCACACGCAGCACACCTCGAAACCCAAGCTTATCGATTTTTGTGGCGGGCAGTCAGGTTCTCTATATGCGTTTGAAATTATGAATATCGCTTTGATATGTCTCAAAATTGCATTTACGCGCGAAATTCTACAGAGTATTTTATTATCGAGTTGAGCGAATCTGAAATTGATAATATTTGAATTCGTAACAAATTAATATACTTATAATATTACTTTGTTAGATACACGCTGTGTACTTTTTATTGCAAATGTATTCTGTAGCAATTTTATCGCACTGAGGAAATGTTATTCCTCTGCAAATCGACTCAATGTTAAAAAAAAGCTGTACAAATCTTTGTCAAAAATATTAATTGCAGTAATTGAAACTATGAAGGAGATGCCACGAATGATCAAATCCCGAGTAACATTAATTTTTAAACGAATTTATTATAATTCTATCGAATATCTGTAACATTTATAGTTTTAGGAGTAAAACTAAATCTATCGTTAGAGTTGAATGTGTTAGGAATTGGCAGAATTTAATGAGATGAGCAATTATTCAAATACACTGTTTATTTATTACTTATATATAACTATCGATAAGAAAATACAAAATAAGAACAATCGTAGTAGATCAAAAGGTGAGGAGTTACAACCGTGGCGGACTCTACCGAATAAGAAGAAAATAAAACAATTGACCATTAAAAACGCGCGCATTACAAATCAAAATACAATTTCAACAGAATGACATTTTATTCGTGTATGCCAGCAAAAACAATCAGGCAATTTATATAATGTAAGGGATTTAATTTACGTTCTTTAATAAATACATATTAAATTATCCTTGAAGTATCCTGTCTCTCTCAACCTGATTGTATCTTACTATTCATCAACTTGTTGAAAAGCTTGGAAACGATAATGTAAACATCGATATAGAGGTTCATTCAATTCGGATCAGATCAATCATCTCGAAGGCTAAGCTTTTGGTACGCCATTCAATGCACGTTCAATTGTCTTGGATGGGACAATTGTAAAGAAATTTCGGGATATTGCTATAAGATATAGTACGTACTATTGGCGATAGAACCAGCCAGGGATTGATTAATAAATAGTAAATCGAGAGAAAGGTATATATCAATTTAGTAGACCAAATCCATATTTGTCTTCTGAAAAAGAAAATCTACAAAATCTCTTTCAACTAAAAGTAACAGTTTCGTTCTTTTATTGTCCGAATCACTGCAGAAATCTGAAGCTTCTTGCCCACTCGCTTATGTTATACGTCCCACTGTTTGCTCCTTTTATTTGCTACATTTCAACATTTCCTTTTCAAGTATCGTCGATCTAGAACGTCCATAAACCGGCGACAGAGTAAAGTACATATGCACGTGAAGATATAAAGCGAAAATACGAGGAATAATTTTTCACGAATGATAATTCATAATTTCCATTAAAATGTAAGAAGTTATCGAACACGTCAGGCTGGAATATGAACCGCTAATTGGCAATAATACTCGGGTTACGCTGATAAGGGTTCATCTCAAAGCGGCGTCGATTTAGATAAAATATAAGCCACAAGTAGCACTAAAAAGAAATATTCGATACCGTCTTCTTTCTATTTTCTCTTTATCGACCATATCTCATCATAGATATTTTTTTATCTGTCCAATTTAGGATGCGAAAATTACCCTCGAAGCGAAGGGTAGTAAACCCTGCTCGCTGCAATATCTTGACAAATATTATCAGATGGCGAGGCAGCGCAAATTGCGGAATTTTATATCCATTTCGTCGAACATTGTTATTTCAAGGGACACGGGCGACGGCATATTTTTCGAATTTCCTTCCCTTTCACCCCGGAAAGTATTGAAATAAAGTCGAATAAAATTGATGGATCGTATTCAGCGATTCCAGGAATTATTTCTGCCTTTGGTTCCTTAAACTCGTCAGAGATTGATGTAATATGCCCGCGATGAAAAGGATTATTAAATCATGCCAGACAATGCAACAAACGAAGCTAAAACGAAATGAGATTTGCGTGCCGATGCCAACAGCCCGGCTGAAATTGTGCATTGTACCGTGCTTTCGTTTTTCCTTGAATTCCTTGAATTCCTCGACTGTTACGCGCAGTAAAGCCGTTTTATTCATATTATTATTATTATTAACTTCGTAATTAATATCATCGTCATCATCATTATTATTATTGCATTCTTCGAAAGGAAAATAACATCGACACGTAACAAATTCCAAATTCTTCATCCCCGTTCGAAAACCCATGCCACGGTTTAATCAATATTTCACCGAGGCTCGGATAAAGTAATACCGAATGATAGTTCTATCGCCGGGTAAAGGCATGCAATATCACAAGTGTTGTAGAAGGTGCTAAACAGAAAATAAACTGCCTGCCACAACCCCTAAAAGGAAAAATATGTGCGGGAGCGTGATAAGGGGTGAATGTAATTACATTTCGTTGGTCACGCAAGTGTGTGCGCGTCACGAATATAAATGGACAATGTGATTAGTATTCTATTTACGACACGTTAATTATTTATTATTAAATAAATAACGTATTTATTCAATTTATAAATATTAACATATTTATTTGTAAAGGGTTAACAACCCCTGGGGCCTTAGGAAATATTTGAAGCTCAGGGGGATGTATGGTATGGATCATTTTGTGATTGATTGTACGTGTTACAGAGGTGTGAATTATTCCTCGCTTTGCCAGTAGTTCTCTGACACTGTGAATAATCGAGATATGCCAGATTTATGATAGGACACTGGCGCAACTGTAGAAGTATTATATATCATTAGAAATACTCCATCGGAACGGCGACAAATGATTTCTTTTATTCCCAAACTGTACACGGTTTAACAATCGAATACGTATCAATTCTATTGTGCTCCTTTAAAATCAAATCTCTCTTTAACCCCTTGCTTTACTACATTTACTATTTTATTTACCATTTAATCTCTACGTTACTGCATTCGCACAATAATGTATAAACACGTGCTTAATATAATAACTTAAATCAGAATTGATACAAAGATTTGCATTCCTGCCTTTTCAATTTTTACTTGCAAATAGTATTATAGGACAAGTGTCACTCGTAATTGTAAGGCAAAGGGTTAACAATATCGGCCCGTCCGAGAGTCATAAAACAAACTGGCTGCGTCTATTACGTGGTCTTGCACGCTATGTGACATGCGGTACACATGGTGTACATATGGAACGTAGGAGATTGTTAATCAAACGACGAGGGTGGTCGCTACAACTGCAGAAACTCTGCGGATCAAGCAAGAAACATTAATTATACGGTTACGCGCCTGCTGTAGGGAAATCGGCAATAACAACCCTTCCTGAGAATGTTCAATTAATCCCAGATTAGGAGTTGCATGTCTCAAATAATTATCTCTGCGATAGATCACGGTGAATGCATTTAACAAACTGAGAAAGGAGGAAGTGGTTACTTCGTTCCTGCAGCTGATAAAAGCTCAACCCTTGAAATCAATTCAAGATTGAATATACATAGAAAAAAGAAGTCCATACGTACTGAGAATAAAAACTTCATGTAAATAATTTTTCGGTTAATAAAAAACATGGCAGATATTAAATGAAATAACTGTATAAATTTATGTACTATTTTTTTTATACTTATAATTATTTCATTTAATATCGCAATATTTTTATTCCGATATTTTGCAGTGTTATTAATCAACGACAAGAAATGTTGGAATTTAAGAAACAATTACAGCTTCGCTTGTTTCATGTCCAGTATTCAATTTTGGAGTAAAATGAATAAAACGAAGCGAACGACGAACTACTATGAGATTTAATTCGCACGACATCAAATATAACAAGTAGCAAATAAAAAGAACCATTGCAAATTCGTATCAAATAGTATCTACCGATTGAAGACGAAATATCGACGAAAGGATATTTCATGGAATAGAAACGACTGGTAATATTCGAACAGCAATAATTTCTGTTTCTGAAACCACTTCCTCCGATTTATTCTAAAACAAACGCCGCGGCGTAAAGTAACTTCTTTTCCCGTGAAACACAGACTTTTCCCCACGAATGGCTGACATGCATAGAAAGGGAAGACGATACTGTGCGCCAAATATTATCGTAGCGAACATTGTTTCGTGAGGCTGTAATCGTTTGAAAAATATTCATTTTTTCCCAACAAACGTTTCGAATAATAATCCTAGCCAGTGCTACACGAACGTAAAAAACGAGTTGCATTAATAAATTGTCGTTCTACTGAAAGCGTACAGCCCCCGCGTAAAAATGATGCTATTGTAAGAGTCGAATAAAAGAGACGGGCCAAGCATCGGTATTAGAACCACCTTTCTTCCCCTTTCTGTGCACTGATCTGTCGTGCTTAAACCAAGGCTCCTCCTCAATTTCCTCGTTAGAATTGCTTCTTTTGTGTGCGAGCATGAAGGCGACGATCCCGTGTTATTAACCCTAATGCATTCATAATCCGACTAGAATTTATCACTGCCAAGCTGTTACGAAGAGTGAAGGGACACGAATCCGTAAGAATAAAAAACGACGCAGAGTCGCGTCGGAAAGTAAGCTAACGCTCTTATCAACAGTTTAAATGTACAATAACAATTATAATTATAATATATATATATTTTTGTGCAAACGAAAACGATGTATGTAAATTTTTGTAACTTATTTTTCTGTAACGGAAATAGAAACAGAGAAAATTTAACTTCTAAACTTCGGTTTTTAACACGTTCAGTGCCACACCGGTTTTGCCTCGCTTTCCGTTTAGGCCGTACGACGCGCCGCAGCATAGCTTAACACTGTGAAACAGCGACGCCTGAACGAAAAGTTGAATGTCAGTCACCGATGACTGACGCGGCCTGAACGAAAAGTTTAGTGTCAGTCACCGATGCCTGACGTGGCACTCAACGTGTTAAGAGATTTTATTTGTTAGAGTCCAAGTCTTAGACTATGGCTTTGACAGTTGGCTTTTCTTGTATGACGTGAGCTCGAGGGTCAGGGAGCCTTGGGTTTTTAAAGGGTGTTGGAAATGGTAGGGATGGTGAGGGCGAATTCCAAAGGACTGCGGATGGGTAGGGATTGTAGGCAGTATGACGAGGTGTTTTGGAAGCATTGATGCGTTCCATGACGAGTGTTTGTGACGACGGAAACATAAAAATATTTGTATACCTGAATCCTTAGGTGACTAGTAGATAATAAGAGTAATACAGGAATATGTATCGTAAGTCTAATATAGATATTTGGGGGCGAATGCATTACATTTCATACGTACATCGTTTTCGTTTGCACAAAAATCAGGATCGTTTTCTTACTTTCCCAGGCGGCAGTACTAATGCGAACGTCAATTTCTTATCGTACATTTACCCTCGACTTTTCTTCTTGTACAGAAACGAGCAGTCGAAATAAAACAACACGTTCGATACAACGTGTAAATGGTATAAACTTTGACGCCGCGCAGCAAACTCAATTCCTTATTACCCGTTAATTATCTTCATTAGAATATTTTTTTTTATCCTTAAGTGTATATAAATGAAAGCGAAGTGGAGCACAGAATCACACTGACCTACATTTATATTCCTTTCATTAGGGCTACTCGTAGCTGAACTGTTCGTTAATTGCTACGAAAAAATGTTATATTAGGCACGCTGAAAGGGAATCATCAGTTCTCGAGGGAAGTTGCCATAAATTGATATATACATATACATATGTATACATACCGGTTTCCGGAGAAAGGAGCCCGATAAGAAAAATAAATCTCCAGGCCCCGAAAGGACCGGCTTATTCTTATCGTCCGTATTTTAATCTATCTCCCATTTTTTTCTTTTTTTTCAACAACAACCACAGGCACCGAGAACATCTCCATTCACGAGCACAAAAGCCCGCAATATACCCCCGACAAATTAAAGCTCAATCGAAACGAATAAATAACATTCTTTTATATTCCCATTTAGTGTCCCGCGAAATCAATTCCACCCCAGATAATTCACCCCCTTTATGAAACAAACAAAGAGCGATTCGATCAAAGGAAATCAGCGAGCGATACGAATAAAAAGAAAAAGGAGGGAAAAAAGAATTAAAAAAACAAAAAAACAAAAGAGAAAGACGTCTCCTAGACAAACGCACGGCAGAATTGCAAGCGCCGCTAAAAGATAACGGTCGAATAACCGCGAGACAGCGCCGTCTAATGTGTTCTACAATAGAACGATTGTTAGACGTATACCGCTGTATAAGAAGCGCTAATTACTCTTCGTACCGCGCGATTGTTACCATCACGCCTGTGTACGTGTACACACTTGGGTGCCACGTGTGTGTACACGTATAGAACCCGGCGGGAACTAGTAGTGGAGGATTCCCCGGCTTGCTCGGGTAAAGCTGGGTCGCGGTGCTATCGATCTCCACCCACCTGGAGACCTCTCTCTACCTCTGCTCGTACTCAATGGTTTACAGGATGAACGTTGGGCCTAAAAGAAGGACAGAGGGGCGCAGGCAGAGGCAGCAGGATATAAAAGGAAGGAGAGATAAAGACAGATGGACAGAGAGTAAGATACATATATATGTATGTATATGTATATACATAGAAAGAGAGAAGAAGAGGGGAAAGAGGGCTACGTAGAAGAAAGATTGCGAGCAATATATCTATAGGGAGTACGCTACATGATTATATACACCGGCCACCCTCTACAAAGGTTAGGAGAGGAAGCACCGACAACAATGAGCATTTCCCTGGAAAGTCGAGGAAACTGACGGGCACACAATGGCAAAAACGAGGCGAAACGGTGTATAGCAAACATTCGTGCCCACCTTATTACCTTACGCGGAAGACCTGCAGTCGGGTGTTCCCTTCGCGTAACATTTCCCCGTACCTTTTCTCCTTTCGCATTTTGCTTATCGGCTCCGCTTCCGTTTCTCGCGAACACTGGACCGGTTCGACCTTACACCGCCGAGGCGATATGCACGTTAATTGATTGAGCGACGGTAAACATGCAGGAATCGAGAGGGGAAAGAAGGGCGACGATTGTACCGGTGTAACGTGGTTATTAATGATCTTTTTTTGAAGGATCGTTTATTGAGCCACGCGTGGATAACAAGATATGTATGCCTGACGAAGTACTCTTTGGTTATTTTTGTAGAAGTTATTTTCAGTAAACTTCACGTAGATCGGAATAGAGGGCAGGTGGGGTAATAAGACATCAGTCTGCTTCAATTATCAACTAACTTTATTAATATAAGACGTCGACACACGACAATTCTCTAACGAATAACGACTCTCACACGATTCTCACGGTACTCTCAATTCAATACTCTCTGCTCACGATACGACTCTCTTAAACTCTCCAAACTATTCTGCTCTATTCTCAATCAGCTCTCCTCTAACTCTCCCTTAACTCTGCCTTTCACTCGCATCATTCACTCTTACAATAGTTAGTCTCTCATTCTATTCCTCATTTGCTCTCACTCATTTAGGATACACACTGCAGACATTCCTTGACGACAGTCAGTCGCGTCCACCCGATTCCTTGGGCCGCTGCACCCTCCGTTCGTACTCAGCTCCAAATACATACCTTTCACCTCTCGGAGTCATTCTAAACATTCACGCAGTACATACTTCCAATCCCTCATTTTTGCGTCGATTCACGTTTCGAGAAAAGCAGTTTGTGCAACATGTTTCAGACGCGAGCTTCGAAGTTGTTGAATATTATGCTTGCCTCAGGGAAGGGTCAAGCAAGCGGTGTCTATCTTTTACGTCTTTTGTATTATTTCATTGGTGATGTAAATTTGATTACCGTATTATTGATACAGTCGAACCTCGATAATTCGAATCTCAAGGGAAGAGTTATAGAGGTTTCGTATTATCGAGTGTTCGAGTAAGAGAGCTTTAGCACATTAATAAACATCATTAATAACTCAAAACTGAAGCTGCAAAGCACATTTTGGTCAAGGAAAAAGTTGTTCAGAATCACCCCAGCTATCCCCCGTTTCCGGGAAGACCCACAGTTAAGAGACACCCTGTATAAACGTAATCAGAGGACGAAAGTTGGGTCACTATACATACATATACGTATCGACATCTTATTATTCAAAAAGTCTGTAATTTTGCTCCGAGTTTATGTATTAACACGTTGTTTATCTATGGAAATTGACGAGAAGCGATTAGCTTCCATGGATATGCACCTGGTCATTTTATGTTCTGGGACAATCCTAGCGGTTGAAAGCAAGGATTGGAAAGCATTGAATGATTTCTGACACAAAGTTATAAATTTCGAGTTGTAGTGGCAGAGCAGCGTCAGAAGTTCGACTTACAAGGAACCATACCGGGGTGTCCGCCTCCGATTTTGATGAAACTTGGTGGATATATTAAGCAGGCGAAAATAAGGGCCACGTATTTTTTTATAGCGGCCCAATCGCAAATTTAAGGGTGAAATCACCCCCTGGAAGTTTCACCAGAAAAATTGTATCTTGAAAACGGTTACAGATATAAGAAAACTTCTTAAGGAAAAGTTTCATGGTTTTTTGAGGTAAAACAAATAGTGGTCACAGATTTTGTAAATAATGTAACAATAAATTTGTTTGTTATAAACAAATTACTTTTTACAAAATCTGTGATCACTATTTGTTTTACCTCAAAAAACCATGAAACTTTTCCTTAAGAAGTTTTCTTGTATCTGTAACCGTTTTCAAGATACCATTTTTCTGCTGAAACTTCAAGGGGGTGGTTTCACCCTTAAACTTGCGATTGGGCCGCTATAAAGAAATACGTATCCCTTATTTTCGCCTGCTTAATATATCCACCAAGTTTCATCAAAATCGGAGGCGGACACCCCGGCTGTCATGGTGTATGGTTCCTTGTTAGTAGGTAAACTTCGAGTAGTAGAGGTTTGACTATTCTCAATTCGAGTTACAGAGGTAAAATGATGCATCTGGACACGTGACAAATAACTCGAGTTAAAGTAGGTAAGTTTTATTTCGACCTATAGTTTGTGCAGCGGAACGGAAGGGAATTAAGAAAATTTTCGTTTTATAGAGGTTTTCGAGTTATCGAGGTTCTACTGTACTTATTAATCGACGGCGAAGTTGAAAAGTTTGTTGGAAAAATATATATTGACTGGCTAAGAGACCAAAGATTGTTCACTCTGACCTTTCCATTTGTAATATTACAGTAGTTAACGTGCGATACTTTGGTAAATTATGGCAATAATTGTCCAAGTTCATTGCTGATCGTATATCGCGGCAGAACAAGATAGGAGCAATTGAATTGCACGGAGCGGGACAATGAAAACGATATTTCATATGGTTGAGTATCTCTGCCGTGGTAACGTATGTAAATCCAAGGTATATAGGCGGCGAGAGTTATTGTTATCTACTATACAAGGGCTCTTCCCTCTTTTACGTTCGCTGTTATCCGTGTCTTCCGATGTCGCGGAATGTGGCGTCGTGACAAAGGGTTAAACGAGAGCATTTACGGCGAACTAGTTGTTTGTTAACATATATCTGTATCGTAAAGTGCGCCGTGAAACGAGGAAACGAACAGGTGCCGAATTATTACTATCGTTATCATTGTTTTTAACAGCGCAAAGCTTGTTTCAGAATGAATTATCCGCTGGTCACTGATATCCAAAATTTGTAATCGAGAGGTTTCAGTTCCAAACCTAACGCAAACCTCAGCCAATAATATAAGTTATCCATATCTTTATTTTTTTAAACATTTAAAGGTTCGAGTTAGGTTTAGAACTAAAGCCTGTCTTTAAATACGGACTGTCGACGAAAGTTAATGTCGGTGAAATCGTGTCGATCAAAACAGCGTCGGCGAAATGAGTTGTCGACAATCCCAGGGTAACCCTATCGAGTATCTTTTGTTAAACGTGTATTTAATATCAACGTTGACAAAAGTGGAGACTGTTCATGGCTGTACAGATATTCGTGGAACTTCTGTCGGTACGGCGATTCTACTTTTGTGTGAGAAAAAAAAAGTGATTGATGAAAGCCTGTAAAGTTATATCGTAAGAAAGGATACCGCAAGGAAGAGCGTGGTTCTATTGGGCTTCCATTTCACTGTCAACGCCAAGAATGGAAGTAAATGGCTGGTTGAAAACCTATAAGGGAAGGTCTCTGGGGTCTGGAATCTAGATTTTTTTCTAGCTAAACGTGTTGCCTGATATAATTCCCTGTATAGCAATCTGATTTATTCCATCTTGACAGGCAACACAAAGCATGTATGTATACATAATGAATAAAAATTGGTAGGCCGTTTGCGCTATCGGAACAGAAAATCCCGCGTATCTCGAAACCTATGTATTTTTCATCTCGTGTTTACTAAGCATTTTTCATTCAATTCCGTAAGAACCGTACGTTCTTAAAAGGGGCGGCCCTTATTTTCGACGATCTATATCGCACGGAGTACAGAAACTGTTCCAAATTTCGTATTGATTGTAATATCAACGATGTAAGAATAAAATATGTACTATACTATGAATATGTATGTTTCTCGAAATAGTGCAGGCACCATTTTTGTGCAAATGGTCAAAAGAAGACATTGCGAAAATAAAAATGTTTCTCCGCCAAACTCGATATCCCCACAATTTTTAGTAACGTGTGAACAGATTTTATTGCTATTGAAAGCGCAACGCGAGATGATCAGAAAATTTGACAGACTTATTCAAAAGCAGTGCAACCATTAACTCTGTCGTTATACTAATAACGAATCGACAAATCAAATAATGAATCATTTAACTAAATTCCATAAACAAGAATCTGACATTTGCACGCAAATGGTACAGCTTTGAATGTAATCAATGTTGCAGGCATGAATGGCAATGTACAGAAAAGGTGTTGGAAAAATTAATTTGTTGCAACATTTGAGCTTCGCTGTGCCTCGTGTACGAGGACCAAGAAATCAATATTCTTCTGTGTCTCGACATCGTGTCCACGCGGTATGAAGTTATGACGTACTTGCTGTCAAGGTAACTAAGGGCCTGTAAATTAGATCGGTGAGAGCGATTAATCGAAAAATTGCACTACTTGACCTCTTGCCGATCAAACGTGTAGTAGTAACAGGAGATGCGAGATTTCGTTGCAATGTCGCGTTTTTGTTTCTTGCGCGGATTAAATGTTAAAATTTTCTCAACAAAAAAAAGAAAAGAAATATAAGTGTCCACGGAAAAATATTATTTCGTATTTGATTGTGATTGTAACATGACATCGAAATGTTTAGAAATATCAAACGCGAAAAAGTAAAGTTAATTTTGTAGTTGAAAATGAACACGTTACAGTAAGTGAATGGCAAAATTGGTTTGCATAGATGTTTAACAGATTTGTTTCGTGTTTAGCACGAGTATTGCGCAGGTACCGCGAAATCATCTCGTTTGCATGACGTGCATCAACCATCGGTTCTTTTAGACAGCTCTGACCTCTTTGTAACGTACGTATAGAATGGGATGTATCGCGTACATCTCAAGTGTGGTCGATAAAACGCACGAAGTAACCTTTTGAGGTAATTTTTTAATATCACTGTGCTCCTCGGTATTTAATTTGTTCTATTTGTAATTTGTATATGTATAAAATATTTACATTCATTTACAAAAGAAAATACAAAATTATTGATCATGAATAGATAATGGTAAATAGAGAACAGGTACTCTATTCTTTCTTTTGTTCGCAACAGGGAAAAATAAATATTATCAAGCAGTGATAATAAATTGGCAATTTTTTAATGAATCGAAGAAATGGCAATAATAAATATAATAAATGAATTTGGATTTTGATAAATAAATGTGGTGTACAGTATTTAGGGTTTCGAGTGAGATAATTCAGCAAATCTTAGACTTTTATCACTCGAACCTAATATAGTTTCAAGTATTTCCCAATACATTCACATTCGCTAGAAGATTCCTGCGATATTTCCAGCACATTGGCTATCGGTCTATTACCCAGTATTACGTTCTATTACATACCTTATTGGGCTTTCTGTCATCCTGGATTTTCTCCGTGCTGCCAGTGCCGAACCACATACCTAAAATGAATAAAAAACATTTTATTGTATTGGAGATTTTTCAAGATTTGACATCACACAGAGCTATGAACAGTGCAGGGTGAATAAGTAATATTTAAAATACTTCATACACAAAACTAAGAAGGACCAAAACCATTTATCACAGTAATATTTATTATAGTAATATATTTATTAATAACATTTACTACGGTAATGAATTCTATAAGTATGTTTGCCATTGTGATAGATAAGAATTTACGACTTATAATAACGTTGAAAAAATTCACCTATCGACAAATATGTCAGCACGTGCGTTAATGAACTTCTGCATTACGTTTACTACGTCAAAGTACTACACGGCAAAAAATATGTACACGGCAAGCTAAAGCTTTCACAATTGAGCGCACGCCGCGCAGGTGGTGAAGATGTCCACGTGGTTGCCACCGACAAGTGGAGACTTGAACAGCCAAGCAGACCGAATTTCTTAATTTCATTTCAAACACCCCTTTCTTTTTATTTTGCACATATTTTGCATACAGTTTGTGCAACACTTGACGCGACTCACACTGTGCATGTCAACCGTGTTCACGTCACGGATAATTGGCTGCCAATCGGTTCTTTCTTCAATTAACCGGCTGAATAATTCCGTGTTTCGTGGTACCATAGTATTGTATAACAAAGCGGCAGGAATAAATAAAGTAAAAATAGTGGAATTCTCCGAAATTTCAGAGGATATTTAATAGATACCGAAGACTCTATTCGAGCAACTATAACGCAGTCACGATTGTCGAAACGCGACGCAGCGAATTGTTAAAACAAAAATTCGCAACTTATTTTACAGAATAAGAAATGGATTTGAACGCGCTTAGAAATATTTCAGAGTATCGAGATATTCAACGATTTTCTTGCGCGTAGGAGTGCGGATAATTATTGGAAAACGATCAAGCTATTAAAAACGAGGCAATTTTTTCTCAATTACGCCTAACAACCAGTAACGAGAGTGCTGGATTATTTTGGTGGAAAGAGGCTACATTATGTGACGAAAAGTCCAGAAAACTTTGTTCGCGAAATATTTAATCGTTCCTAGTTGCGTCGAATACACCGTATCGGAGGATCAATTGCGGGTCGAATTTAAATGATATACGTTGCGATATACGACTGCAACACTAATAGGAAACATGCATGACAGCCCCGGTGATAAATTGTGTTCATTACGCGGTTTCGATAATTGGGCAACTGGCGCCAGCATATACGCTGAGATTTAGATAATGCGAAGTTTGACTTTTAACATCCCCGGATGATATCGTTGAACATTAGTTTAATGAACAATATTAAGCCATTAGCATCTTATTTTAATTCAAACTTCGATAAAACTTTATTACCACTCAATATATGAAAATGCAATTTAAATAATTAAATATAAAATTTCGTTTTAAAAAGAAACAATAACAGTTGCTTGTTAGTTGCAGTTGAAAATATCTTGTATTTAATCATTTTCGAATAATCGAATTCATTTTGTGATAAAGCTAAAAAGTTCGGTCTAATTAATAATCAGTTAATGTTCAGATCAGAAATAATTCCTGCAAAACATTTCTGTTAAACGCGAATTAAGGGCGAGCACGATCGTCCGTTGTTACTTATGTCTTCGCGCACGTGAAATGTTCCCCTCTTGCTGATTATCTCGTTTGAACTAACGGGGCGATATTCTAATTCGACGGCTGGAACTGCGAGGCGCCTAATTAAAACTTTCGTTTCACGGCAAAAACCATCGAAATGGCTGTCATGGAGTTTCTCGACAATAAACTGGAAGTCACGTACTAGGGCGACCCCCGCCTAAGCCTGCACCTGAGCACCTTTTTTACCTGTGGTTCGCCGCTGCACCCGTGTCTACGTTTCATCAGAAGGTTGGCTGAAACGTTCTACAATTGGTAGACCTTATATTGAATTATAATGGTAGAACTTTCAACCGACGAATTTCGATTTTGATTATTCCAAATGAAGTGTATACCAATATCATTCAGACTTTTTCCCTGAGCCTATTAGAATATATAAAAATAAGAAAATTTGAGCAAACGTGAAACTATTGATCACATTGATTAAATTGTCATAATCTGATTCCTCGTTGCCAATTACAACTTGGTACTGTTCCAAAGTGTTCTCTCGATCTGATTGAAAGAGATTTCAAGAATAATTCAGATTCTGAAATTCTTTAGAATGATACTCGAGGACTACGTATAAGAGTTTGCGGCCTTGCACGTCACACTTTCAAGAGGTCACCAACGAGATGCTGAGGTGTAGCAAATGGAAGAAGAAACGTCCCTAAAATCGAAGGAATCTCGCGCGTGGAAATATAATTTTGCTTTTCATTATATGTTTATTTTCATTTCTAGACAGAAGACTTCGTAACACGATCGCAGCCGGCAACGGAGTAAATTCTTTAATTACACCTGAACAGCTGAATTTTAAATCGCATCTAATAATCGCTTAAAGATTTCCGAACACTCGAAACTCTGGCAAGTTCACTTTTATCGCCGAGTATCCCTCGTCAATTAGCATATAAATGAATTCATTTAAATCCAATAAAGTTCTTTGCCACGATCTCGCCGTGCTTCATAAAAGTGCTGAGCGCGCAATGGATGGCTACACTGTGACGACTGCTCATTTTCTTTCCTATATTCCGGCTAATACGAAACAGGATTAATTACACCGATTTGCCCCTATCTGCGTGCGACGGGCGATCGTCGTTTAAAATTTCTATCGAGAGAAGGCAGCAGTTTAAAGAAATAATCTTCTGTGAAAAAAAAACTCGCGTGCACTAAATAAATAAAATATGTACCGGGTTTTTCCGTTAGGAAGCCCATGGGCTTGTATTTGGTTTTTGCATTTTTAAGGTTCTCATATGGTCCCCAAATAGAAGCCCACGGGCTTCTCAACGGAAACAGGTTTATTTGGGAAAAATATTTATTTGATTAATGAAAGGTTATTTTCATTTTATATATTGTATGTAACAGTATGTAATTAAAAATATAACAGTAAGTAATTAAAAATTATTCTTATTATCTTAAACAATTACAAATGTATTAGTTTGTACCGGGTCATTCCGTTACGAAGCCCATGGGCTTGTATTTGGTTTTTGCATTTTTAAGGTTCTCACATTGTCCCCAAATAAAGGCCCACGGGCTTCTATTTGGAAAACAAAATCCAAATAGAGGCCCAGGTGCGCTTCTATTCGGGTGGGACTCTTAACGGAAAAACTCGGTATGTCTCAATACAGCATTAGAAAACATATTGCTTCAGGTCCCTGTACAATTTCAACTTCTTCGGAATCAGTACGAGTGAATCGTTTTCATTCGTCTATTATTATTCACCGAAGCGAAACGGAACTCTCGATCGAAATAAAGAAATTAAAAGGGATAATATTGTAACTGTAAATCCTATTAATTACTGTAACAGCGTTAACCGACGATTCGCGAAAGAAGAATTTCGTGAATGTGCATTCCAGGCGCACGTTAATTACAAACACGTGTATGCATCCGTTCGACGGAACTATTTTCGAATTTCTACCGATTAATTGCCGCCCCCATAAATTTCTGTCAGACTTCCCGCAGGGTTTCGGTAGCCGAGGATCGGACAGAATTATTTTCATTCGCGACGAGGGTAGGCGCGTAGGAGCCTACGTGTGTCGGGAAGCGTTTAAAAAAGAGGGAATAATAAAAAAAAGAAGGAAAGTCGCCACTTCTGTAATGGAGTAAAGCGACAGGCGAAAGGCTCTAATTTTACGGCGATGACCACGGCGACATATGGTTCGGTGAACACGGCGAATACAGTAAATTGCCATGAAATAAATCGTCGGCGGAAATGTCTGGCCTGGCTTGAGATTTATTGTGATCGGCGGAGGTACTTCTTGCTCGATTTTCTTTCTGATGGGAAGCAATCAAAGAAAGGTAAACGCGATTTCTCCAGTCCATTCTACGTTTACCTTCAATTCTTACGCGGTCGATATTATATCAATCGAAATTGCTTTTTCAGTTTGTAAACGTGCCTTGGTTGTGGGCTATTCGTTTTCTTTTTCAAACGCGCAACAGGTTCGATTAAGTTAATCATTTCCTTTTTCTAAACATGCGCGTGTTAATTTTTTAACGCAGACTTCGTGAAGATCGTTTGCAGGTGCTACGTTCCGCAAATTATATTTACAATGCACATTATTTTTATACGAGATCCGTATTAAATTACGCTTTTCTTAAAATTTCTTAAAATAAGTCTATTTCATCGTTTTTGAACCGCGATACCGAACATCGATTCTATCAAATAAAGTCACGAAGCGATAACAAACGTTCAACGAGATTAACAGGCGATTAATGGAAAGGAAGGAAATTACACGTGACGCTAAATCAACTCGAGACGAAAATCCGTACGAAATTTACAATGATACGCTTGAAGAGCTAAGAGCAAAAACGTGGCAGTAAATTGCCTTTCTTTTAAATTTCCGGAGTGAATAAGCTTTATGCGATGCGTGAGGGAACCTATTTGGAACGGAAAGGTTCGGGTGGGTGTTCAGGTTGGAGAATTGGGTGGAGTGACCTTTTCCTGGAATGCACGTGGCGTTTTAGGTAGAAAATGCCGCATGGCATTATTGTGCATTGTGTTATTTATATAGATTTCCATTGTGTACATACTCGAATTTTTACTGAAACAATGGAAAACGAGATTCCTATGTATATAGAGTTAAAAAGCGTTTAGATTAAAGTCTGTTCAGTTGATATACATACAACAATTGGTACACCCAATCCCGATAAAATATTAGGGGGACCGGATAGTAATGACGTTTTTTTGCATTAAATTCAAACAAATAAATTTTCAACCAATTTTTACTTTTCAATCAATGATGTAATCACCCTCGTTATCAATAACTTTTTGCCATCTAGTCAATTGGTCAATTGGTTTTTGGGCAAAATATCTGGAGATGGCATTTTTGATATTATCCAAATTTTCAAATTTTCTGTCACATAGAAAGTGTTGTAGCGGTTGGAATAAATGGAAATCCGAGGGTGCATCATCGGGCGAGTATGGTGGGTAAGGCAGTACCTCCCACCCCGATTCATTAATTTCCAACACTTTCCATGTGACAAAAAATTGGAAAATTTGAATGATATAAAAATTGCAAATCTCCAGATATTTTGCTCAAGAACCAATCGATTTTTATCGATCCGGCACTGAAAATATTCACACCAGATGGCAAAAGGTTGTTGATAACGAGGGTGATTGCATTATAGATTAAAAATAGAAACTTGTCAAAAATTTATTTGCTTGAATTTAATGTAAAAAAACGACATTACTTTCCGGTCCCTCTAATACGACAGCCATTTATAGTTATCGCTATCCGCAAAGTTATACATAATACATGGAACGTATAGAATGCATAGAATACCTTGTCGAGCAGAAGCGAATTGTTTCAATAACGCAGAGTCCTCCAAAAATGATTGTGCACTGGAATACTATATTGGAATATATTGGAATACACTGGAATATTTTGAAACATGTTACAGCAGCTTCGTTGGGGATTGTTTGCGAAATATCGATGATAATATATGGTAATTGTAGTGCACAGTGATTTTCGCGACACTCTGTACAGGGTTGCAAAGAATCGCAGTTACATAAGCTTCTACGATCTGCGGCGTTTACATTAAATAGGATAATATTTGAAGTTTATTCAAATCCGTTTGAAGAAGATTATTTAAGTATTGTAGGGACTTTATCAAATTTTAGTATTGTAATGTATGTAACATGTGTGGTTGTGTGGTTGTAGACTTAATGTGTGTAACGTTTGTGTCTTCGTTTTAAGTATCGATTGGCTACACGTTTTTTGTTAATGTTAACTAGTTAGTTTATTTATTATTCTCTTAGTAACACTGCTGAGAACAGCAAGCCTCAGACTGCTTATGGACATAGATAGCAAAGGATGTAAAAGTTTTCATATGATTAATAAAAGTTTATTTAAAATTGCCTACAGTATAATAATTTGTAGCCGAGCACTACGTCAGCTTCGTGTAAAATGATCGTCTAAAACCCGGTTGGTACGTATGTATCTAGTAGTTCAGGTCAGCGATTTAGTTCGCTGGTTTATCTGATCTGTGCACCTTGCATAGGGTGCAAGTGCCTACGTTTAGTGTAATCATTTAATCGAGTGCAACTTATGCAATTTAGCAGCGATGGAGTGTCGAGCTACGGAATAAGATATCTTCATGATAATTAGTCAAGATCCGTTTGGAATTGTGTAAGACACTTCACCCTAATGAAACTTCTATTACGAAATCTTTGTTGCAATATTTATCTTACATATATGACCGAACGAATGAAACTTGTACTGTATTATTTTCACCTGGACGAAAGTATGCTCGGAAAAATGGCCGGGAAAATGTAGCACGGTCTGTTTATAATATCTTTTACCCCCCAGAAAATTTTTAATTATATTTATAACTCGAACAAAAAATCGACTATCTCATCGTTAAAAATAATATAGCCTGTGCGACTTGAGTCAGACAAATCTGCCTTTCTGAGAACTGCCGAACAATAGAATATAAAATAGGCAAAAACTCACCTACCAATAGTAGGACACTTGCTAGTCAGACTCGAAGTAGTATGTACCCTCGTTCGGGCAAACTTCCCTTCGTTACATTCCCAAAAAGAAAAGCCAACAAAAAAAGCCAGAAGATTTCAGAAGAAGATTCTTCTCTCCCCCCCCCCCCCCCCCCACGGCATAACAATGCACCAGCGGTGAAAAGATATTATTTTAAGTTTCTTCGTACATAAAATGCGCGATGTGTACACGTGAATAACAAATATTATTTTACGCGTCTCTGCACATAAAATGTATAATGTATAAAACGCTGTTTATATTCAGAAAGGTGCAGCACATGTAAATGGATGCATAGGCTCGTATTTTTCACTGACATCGACGCCGCGTGGAGACGCGGGGAGCGTCGTTAAAGGGTTAATATTATACATACGTCGTGTGTGCAGTTTCACAATTCCGAAACGAGATTTCCTCGCAAACGGAGATGTCACCATGTCACGGCTGATGTCTTAGGGTTGTGCTGTTTCCCTGACAACGGGGACTTTAGCAGAAGCCTGGAGGGCTCCAGCAGCCCAAACTTGGGTCGCGCTTGATTATAGCACTTTTTCAAGGAAAAGAAGAAACAGACGGTCGATTTATGTCGCTTTTTTGGGGGTGAAAGTACTTCGAAGGCGATAGTATCGTCGATTATTATGAGTGTATGGTACAGAGGAATAGCTACGTACAATCGTTTTACCCTTTAACGACGCCATGTGGATTATAGTATTGGGTAGACAATAATAATAATGATAATAATAAAAGTAGTAGTAGTAATAATAACAATGATATTAAATATACTTGAAATATTATTATTTCATCTAATTCGCGAGATTATATCTACGTCCTACGACGTCGTGTTTCATAAAATAATAAATACCGCACTTTATTTTGTATAATGTATAATGCATTCAAAGTTCGTACTTGTTTTTTTAGGAAAATGAATTGTTTTCCAAATTTTACGTAGGAAAGAATTGTCACAGAGGTTAAGTAATTTTTGATCAAGCTAATCGATGTAATAATACTACTACTACTAGTAATAGTAGTAGTAATAATAATAGTAATAGAAATAGTAATAATAATAATAGTAAATATACCTGAAATAGTATTATTCTTCTTCCTATTATTATTTATTTTTATTTGCGAGATGATATTTACGCCCTACGACCCTACGACATCGTGTTTGATAAAATAATAAATATCGCACCTTATTTTGTATAATGTATAATGCATTCAAATGTTTGTATTTTTTTGGTTAGGAAAATGAATTGTTTTCCAAATTTTACGTAGAAAATAATCGTCACAGAGGTTAAGTAATTTTGGATCAAGCTAATCGATGTGATAATACTACTACTACTAACAATAGTAGTAGTAATAATAATAATAGTAAATGTACTTGACATTATTATTTCATCTAATTTGCGAGATGATATTTACGCCCATATTGACGACATCGTGTTTGATAAAATAATAAATATCGCACCTTGTTCTGTATAATGTATAATGCATTCAAAGTTTGTATTTTTCTTAGGAGGTGAATTGTTTTCAAGATTTTACACAAGAACGAATTGTCACAGTGGTTAAGTAATTCTGGATGAAGCTAAACGATGTCTACGTTCGAGCATGGATACGTGCTGAGAATGTCTAACGAAACAGGCATCGTTACGTGCCAAGAAGAAACGAAACAAATGTTTGCATGAGAAGCAACCGGACGAATCATCAGATTAGCAAAATTCCTTCACCACCTCTGCATTTGTGTATTAATCTGAGCCTGTTTGAAAAAAGAACATCGATTCGAAACAATTTGATTTAATTTTTACTCGAAATTATTATGAGTGCTTCCTATCGATCCAATCTTAAAATCGCCAACGATATTTGAATGTGTTAATCAATTTTGTACCGTGCGTTCAATAAAAATTGGTGATATTTTAACGTTGAGTGTATAACATAAAAGCAGAAGTAGGTAGGTACGGGAGAAAAAAAAGCTCCAAGTAAATACGTCACGGTGGTAAAGATTGGAAAGTAAGGTATTACAGTATGTCATGAGATTGGAGCCGCTCCGGGGAGCCATTGAAAAGTTTTAACGAGTGCATCTATATAGATATTAATGAACACATAGAATTCTTTTTTGCCTCGTTCGCGAGACAGTTTCTACCTCCCACCCTCGTATGACGCGACACAGAATCAATATTTCTCGCATTTAAATCAAGATCATATTTTGGGGGATAACGTATGAAAAAATACACAACACGTAATAAATTCTCAATTACATTTACGGAAATATTAAAGCAAAAATTTCACGCCTCTTCCTAGAATCATTTTCTTGTTCTTTCTCAGTAGACGGAAAATTACAAACGGAACACAAGAAAATAATCTGTTCCAATAAACGATCTTTAACTGCAGGCATGGTGACCATGTTCGAAGCAAAGAAATACGTAACTAGATATAGTGAAACCGGAGGATAAGAAATCTAATTTCTTTGTAACAACTTCTTTATAACTTCGTAAGCCCGTTTCTGGGCCAAGGGAAATGTATTAACGGCGGGTCACGATTACCCGTGGCATTACGTGTTTCCCCTAAATGTTTCAACCGAGTTATTTGAGTGTTCCAAAAAGTCACGCCCGTGAAGAGTTAATGTAATGTCGGCCTATCCATCGACACGGCCCCTGGCGTGGTGTAATCCTCCGCCACTTGTAGTAGAGTTGGTGATAAAAGAAGCACAACGAACGGCGGGCTTCGTTCTTTTCACAACGATAGTGTTAGAACGGTGTAAGCTCGTCGATATATAAGCCTGCCAAACCACGTGGACAGACCCTTTATTCAGGGTGTCCTATTTAACGTAATCACTGACGTAGCAACTATATAAGGTAAAGGCACAACAGTTGACCAGGTAACGAAAAATGTTCTGTACGAATAATCGTAATTGCTCGCACCTTTATTAAATAGTGAGGTTCTGTGCGTAAAAATGCTGTTTGAACTTCCTAGGTCATGTAACAGAGCTACCTTGTTTGATATAGTTATATTATTCAAGTTTTGTAAACGTTTTTGAACGTTCCATAATTGCGTTAGAAGTTAATCACCCTTGAAAATAAGAAAACAAGTAGTTGACCATACGGTAGTTAGTAGTTGACCACTTTGATGTAGTAGGACGAAAAACACTCGAGGAGATTACTTTTATATCGTTTATTTGCAACGATTACGGCAAACTACAAATAAAGAGGCAAATACAAATGAAAAGAAGGTAATTCCACGTAAAATATAATTCAGGAGTAAACGTTTCGAGTTCTGCTCGCTCTAGTAGGCTCATTAATATGAGATACTACCATTTTCCCAATCGTAATCTAGTTCATGAGTGTCTGGTGAGTCTCTGGTCATTTACACAATCGCCAGAATTATTATTATTATTATTATTACCTCAGAATAATTTCTGAACAAGTCCTTGATAGGAGGATCTGGTGCCCCTACCTTAATTTATGTAATTTCTCGAAACGAAAATATTTCTGTTGCTATAACTCGCATTTAAAAATGTAATATCGTGTTTCGTGAGGGTAAAAAAGGAAAGTTTGCATGCGAAATGCCCTACTATTTTTTAATACCGAAGTAATTAATGCATGCTTCATGAACTTTCACGGGTATTATTAAACCAAAATGATTATCTCGTTCTTCTTCGAATATCATTCGTACTATGGGATAAAATCTGTGCACAATATTCTTGTCGGTTTACCGAAAAGTTCGAACGTTATAAATTAGTAGAACTGTGCAGCTGCTCGGTGCAGAAATTGAACAGTCAATTCTGACACGCGGAATAATGGGAAAAATCGTAAGGGAAGGGGGTTGAGTCGCATTTCGGCTGGCCTGGTTCCGCAAATTTTCCGTTCCACCGCTTACCGAAGTGTCCCGCCTTAAGTGTCCCGATCGCGGAATAAAATCTGCCTAAACGCGCGAAACGATTGTTCGTTATAATCTAATCGTTAGTTACATAAAAATACGATTTCCTCTCTACCCCGCCGTACGAAAAGCATTATGAAATCGCGGGTGCGACAAATTCGGACGCGAAAGCAGAGGAACAAATGTTCAAAGAATAAATTCATTAAAACTCGGCGGAAAATTATTCACGCACCAAAGCGACGCCGCTATCGCGATTACGCCGGGCAATACATTTTCCCAATTACCCGGCCTCCGAATTTATGGACAAACGTAAACGGCATTTAATCGCAAACAAAATTTAATCAACGTTTAATCGAGAACGAACGAAATTAAAATCGCGATCATCGTGTGATCGCTACAGAAGCTGAAATAAAAAAAAAAGAGGGAAAGAAAGAAGGGGGAAGAAAACAATTCCAGCTATGCGGTCCAGCCAAATATAAAGGCGACTGGAAGAATGGAGCGATTAACAAGTATCTCGAATGCGTAGAGGGTGCACTGGAAGGGGCGTTGTCGACGAAAAAGATGGAACGACGACGGTGGGGGTGAAGAGATGGCCAAATCGGCAGCAGCAAAAGCAAAGGGGTGCAAGGCGCCGGCGTGGGGCTCGTTCGACGCAATGCGGGCAGGGCGAGGAGAGCCAGTAATCGAGGATCAGGCATTCGATATACCATTATCGTTCTATCACTTGCGATCTGTCATTTAATATGGGGAAAGGTGACGCAGGTAAATGCGGTGCGTCCCTATTGACTCTGCCCCTCTTCGACGCTTCCTACGTCGCCTGCTGGTTTTTAATCAAATGTTCATGGAACGTTGCAGTCCTATTTGTTCGCCACGAATTCAAGTTTTCGATATTAGAATGGCGATATAACTTAAAACCCAGATTTTAATGCACTTTCTTTGTTTGCTTTGGAAGAGGTTTATTGTTATGAAATCGAGTCTCGGCCGAGAGGTATACATTTGGAATAAATTTCAGATCTAACGAGAAATGATTGGAAGATAAAGGTTTTTTTGGAACCTGCTTTTTTTATGGGCGTTTTTGGAGCCGAGAAGATGCGACGATAATTGCGGTATTGGCAAATTCGACGCGATGAATAATTGAGATCCTGAATAAACGTGATGCGGTTAATAGAGATTCTATGGCACCGATTTTGTTCACTCGATTATAGATACAATTAAGTCGGCAGGACGAGAAAAAAACGGGGGCATGTATTTCAGTTTCACTGAATCAAATTCTTGGCACGAACATAAATATTGTACGTAAAATGATTGTGAAAAATAGCACAGCAATACACATACAGCTGTATTTTGAACGGAAATCTTATTGACAATAAATTCTGAAAAATCAGAAATCTATTTCTCTTGTATCTGAAAAATGATTGAAGTATTAAATTTAAAAACACAGATTGTCCAGAACCGCTCCACTGTTACGCTTTGGCCATAAGTAATCATGTAACAGCATGAAAACACTGTCTTAGAATGTTGAATGCTAGCCAAACAATTCAGTAGCCATTAATCAATGCAATTCTCGTGCATTTAAGAGATTGAAATGTTGGGAAGTCGTATTTTCTAATTAAGGAACGCGATACTATCGTGATTATCGCACTTATCGCTGTTTGCAAAATATGCGGCATTATCTTTGAATTCAACGAGCAGTAATGACGAAATGCAGGTTTCGTGATGTCGCGATATTTAATTTCAAACGTTTAAATATTGTCCTGTTCTCAATTGAAATTCGTGTGCGACGAATGTTGTCGAAAGAAATCTGTGAAACAGTTCTTATTTTATTTTACATTTCTGTGAAAACCTCGGTCACACCTTTGCTCTGTTCATCGCGACAAACAGAACGTATCAATCGTACGATAAAAGCAGTCAAGATTAACGTCGAATAAAATACAAGGGTATATAAAACACCCACAGAAATGATTTTTCCCTGAATCAAAGCTTTAAACCGTTTTGATAAACCATGGTGTACACTCCCCTTGCGCGTAAATAAAAATAGGCTCGCATTCACGTATCTCCATCAGCAATCTTTCCATACGATACACCGCTATCGGGCATTTCAATTCGTAATTGAAGTCGAGAATTTCATTTCAATTGACGGCCTATATTTCAATCTTCCATCAGCGTCACCCTGCGCGAGATAACAGCGTTATAAATTTATTGCAAAACTTATACGTACATATTGCTAACACTGTCGACATTGATGAAAATAATAAAAGAAACCGAGGACAGTACTAATATATGTAATTAGTGCATTGACGGATTGACGTTAATCATCGCCGCATATGTGAATACGGTACAGTAGAATCTCCATTAACTGGTTCGCAATTACCCGCGGTCCCAATTATCCGACATGCATAATTCACTGATAATGTATGCTCACAATCGAATATCCGCACTTGCGAGTTATGTACCTGCAAAAATAGGCGGTCGAATTCTAAAGCGAGCTTTTCAATATTTGGCGGAAATCGACGCCTAATCGTTTCCCCTCAGATTATAATATCCACAGCCTGTCTAACTATCGATTAATCGGGGTAATCGGGGACCTGTTGTATCTTAATTCTGCGTCGTTGGTAACGTCGGAGAAAACGTTTAGGAATGCGCGTGCAGCGAGGCTTAATTATATAGCTACGGCAAAAAAGAAGAAGAAAAAGGAGGATATAAAAGCAGAAACAGACGGGACTAACGCAATAATTTTGCGTAACGCCGTAACTTGAACGGAGTCCTCCTTTCCAACGCGGCAAAGACGATTACGGTGTACGTTAACGCATTTTACGTGACGCGATTTCGCTACGCGTGTATGTACCCGACTTTAAAGAGCCTCCGTCACGAATATTTCCATGGGGCAACGTTTCGCGTGCGCTACAAAATAGTTGCGAAAGTCTTGAAAGAAATATTTTAACCCCCTCGCCGTGTGAACGTCGAAATTGTGAATATCCACGGTGCGCGAAAGAGTGGAATTTGTATTAATATGAAAGTGGTGCAGTAAATATTTTGATGCTATATTTAATAAACTGAATTGTGCAAATAATAATAATAATAAATTGATTCACGGGGATAGCCCCTTTAGATTACATGATAAACAGTTATAATAAAGGACATTACATACAACAATTACAGTAGATTGTACATATATAAGAAAAGTAATAATAATTGTGGGAGTGCGAAGCGCCCAACGTCAGGGCGCAGGACATTTTTGACCGCGCTACCTGGGACACAGATGTTCTGCAGGCGAGCACCGATGGCCTGCAGAACCGTGTCCCTTATTTTCTATATCTTTAAGGATACGAATGAGAGAGAGAGAAAGAGGAGAGAATGACTGAGGACGAATGGATGTATGAATAGCAATGACAGTGTAGATTGAGCAGCGAGACAGTGTGGATTGCGGAGTGGAGTAGAGTAGATCGAGGAGCAGCGTAGAATAGAGTACCTACAGCGTAGACAGTGTAGAACAGTGTAGAAATAAGTATAAGGAATAGTGTAGCGTGTTAATAAATATATAGTGTATCAGCGTTGAATATATTACACTTACACCGGTTTAATTTCATAAAAACTTCCAATCCCACATAATAGTAATTATATTTATATTTGCTATCCATAATGTGATAGCATGCTGCGAATGGATTTTTTAAATTCTCTAGGTGACTGTCCAAAAAAGTCAATTTCATTATGGTAAACATTTGCGAGCGAGCATATCCTGTTAAATGCTTTATGTTTGCCATAATTAGCAGAGTGTTGCTCAGTTGCTATAAAGTTGTTGTTCCGTAGGTAAGCTGAAGGCACGAGCAAATTAAATTTCCGAAGGATTTCTGGACAGCTGATCTTACCATTTAACGTATTAAATAATTATTAAACGTATTAAATAACTGTAATAAAGATATACGCTAGTAGAGAACGTTTGCATACGTTTTTATAAGAATATTTTTGGCTTTCTGGGGATTTGTAAGTACGATATCTACAGTGAAAGGGTTATATTATATTAAATCGTGATACGTATTGTGTTTTATATTTACTAGTTTGGCGATAGTGTGACTTTCTTAATCTTTTGAATCTCGACGAAACCCAACGGGAATATTGTCCCAATGATCAATTTTCACAGGTTTTATTATTAATTTAAACAAAGTATATATTTAGGCACGAAAGTTCTACTAATCTAAAACTCTGAATAGACTCAAAAACAATACGATTGTTAAAAAAACGCAGTTAAAATGTGACGTACAAAGAATAATAGCGGACGTAATGGATCTGTATATTTCTAATTGATAAATGTGAAATTCACAGGATGCTTCGAAGTTTGCGTGCTTTTCTGCCGAACGAACCACGCGAAAATAAAGTTTTATGTCCCAATGCAACGTATTACGATGAGTGATAATACGTCAGGAATTTTTCCTTACAGGTATATCTATTTGCAAAGAGCAACGAAAGGGCTATAACAATAAGAGAACTACCACCAGCGTTACCCCTTTCATATCGCCGATCCAACTTTTCTAGTAAAAGTTCTTTCGTATAAAAGAGGCCATCGCGCGGTCGTAACGATTTTTCCATAGGTGAAGTCTCTTAGCAGATACGATGGCCATCGCTATTTTGCACCCATGGTGCACCATATTTTGTTTTATTAACTTATTACCGACAACTTTGACATACCAGTATCAACAGTGTACGGTAGAAGTATCAACACTTTGGCAAACAAATAAAATACAATTAAATGAATAAAGTAAAGTAGGAAAAATTACCTGTCACCTCAGAGACGTTAATGATTACAAGTGACGTAAGAAATAAATGACGCATCCCATACGTGTACGTACGTCAAGGGTTTCGAAAGATATTTATATTCGAAATGAAGCTAATCAGCAGTATTTTATTCGCCAGACAAATCTATATTGTTCGTAGTTCTTTTAATAACAGCAGCCTTAAGAAAACAGCGATGCAAGAATGTGACTAATAATTTCTTCTCCGACAACAGGAGATAATACAAGATACAATGCGTGTTACATGGTGCATGTACACAAAACTAAAAATATACAGAGTGAAAATAAATTGGTGTCCCTCGGACACGCATTGAAGTTCACGCTGAAAAGCATGAAACTGTTTACGCTATTGTAATATATTGCAGAACCCCACTGTACACCCACCAAGATACACTAAATGTTTGGCCTCCGACGTATCGCAAAGAGTTGAAAAACATTCGTCTGTATTATTTATTTGTTCCACAAGACCTGGACTATCTTGCGCACCTAATAGATCCCTGTCAGTGAGGTTTACAGCATTCCCCGTTCAATAAAGTTTCGACTTCCCGTTATTTTGCTACCCCCGTTCCCTAATCAAAATGATGAGCTCTTTCACTCATTCTTCTTCGCGTGAAATGAAACTTGTTGCGCGGCAATTAGCACGCAATTATTCTCTGATTCTCTCTTTTGTCTTGTTTCTTACTGTGTACTGTGCATTTCGTGTGTGTGTTTTACTTGAACGATTCATGTGTATCTTAGTATTTGCACCACTTTCAATGGAAACATATTTCTTTGTATAAATAGACTTTGCACAAATGTATATTTCTCCGCCAAAGTTTTCTTTTCAATTCCTAGACTATGCATCGATAATTTGGTCACCGCAAACCAGAAAGGATGAGTAGAATTTAGAGGAAATTCAGCATCTTCTACTTCGTCACTTGGCATTCAAAGAAGGACACCAGATGTCTCGTAAAAATCACGATTACAGTAAATTAATGCACAAATTTAATCTTAAGCTTCTTAAAACCAGAAGAACGGTAGCAGATCTGAGTTTCCTCCACGCAACCATACATGGGACTATCAACTGTTCTGAGTTACTATGTAATGTACACAGAGAAAATTTGAACTTCCAAATTCGGTTTTTAAGAGATTTTATTAACACTTAGACTTGTAAGAATGATAATGAATGCGCTTGGACTTGTATGATGTGAGCTTGGACTTAGAGTATGATAATAATGAATGAGCTTGGACTTGTATGATGTGAGCTTGGTCTTAGAGTATGATAAAAATGAGTGAGTAGTCGGGGAACCTTGGGTTTTTAAAGGGTGTTGGAAAGGATGTAGTAGGGATGGTGAGGGCGAATTCCAAAGGACTGCGGATGTGTAGGGATTGTAGGTAGTATGACTAGTTGTTTTGGAAACGGTGATGTCATAAGGTTCCATGATGAGTATTTGTGATGTCGGAACTTAAAAATATTTGTACGTACAAATCCTTAAGTGACTAGTAGATAATGAGTAATACAGAGGTAAAGAGATAAGGAATAATACAGAAATATACATCGTAAGACTAATATAGATATTCATCGGCGAATACATTACAACTATCGAGGATCAATTTTAACATACCATCTCGGAACACGAGATCTGCCACTTCTATTTAGACCCTCCTTACTAAAACACACCACATCCGATTCTTTAAACAGAATGTATAAATCAGCTAATCTATATTTCCGAAGACTTAAGTTTTTCGACGTCAGTGGCGCGTTTTTCAAAAGCGAATTATACAAGCTCTCAAGGGACGATCCTTGACACCCTTATGGTCGAGATTAATAAGAACAGGAGACATCGCAAATGTAAACTCTCTACATCACCACTACCATTTAGGTTTAGACTAAGATTGTTTATTACAAGCCAATCATATGTTACCATTGTACACAAAGGGCCTCAACCCGTTAAATAAATAAATAAATAAATAAATTGCAATTTGAATAAACCTATGAGCTGACACTGTTTCGTGGATCACCTTGTCCATGAAATAGAAAGTCTGCCTGCAAATTTTCCATCAATGCCCAAACCCTTCGCGAGGACAATAGTGTTGAGCCATTGATTGCATTAAACAGCCAACTTCTTTGCAAATTAGACATACTTGAACCGCGTCACGAAGATGCAATAAAGACGACAGCGCGAAAGGATACAAACCACATAGTTGTTCCTCGCTGTGCTGCCCGTTCGAACGACAGGCTGAAATATATTCACTGTTGGCAGTACTGCGAACGCAATCGTGAATACATTAACCGTGGAAAGATACAATATAATTCCTGGATCATGGGAGAATCAATGGAAATATTTAATTGAGCAATGCATGAATAACAAATGAAAATATTTCAACGTTCGATGCTAAAAGCGATACGAATATTTCAAATATGTAAATTACGAGATGTATTCAAACAATCGAATCACGAACAGAAATGTTCTGGCTGTTTCTAGTTTGCATTACGAATCGTGGAAGGATCGTTCGTCTATTATTGTATTTTATCCCGATGTAATTCGGAGAACTTCGATTCGAAGAATTAATAATTTCCTCCCTTTACATATTTAACTTTTATACAGAAAATTTGGGTCGACCTGATCCAAAACCGAGACAAGAATAGTCTTTCCTCATCATTTAATGCAACGCTTAAACCACTCTGTACATTCGACCGAAAAAGAAATTATCTTACAATTAGAACAATTGTGTGAGAAATCTAACAAAATGTTGGAATATCAGAATTTCTTATCTGTGATACAATTAGATGGTCCATGCAAAGATTACACTATTTTTCTGGTTGATCCGTTTATTTTGAAAGTGGCCTAAGTCCATTTATACTTGAATTGAGATATTTAAGAGTTTGCGTTTCAATAAAATTAAAAATATACGTATAGGATACCAATGTGTCATACTGCTTAAGTGTATCTAAAAGAGTTAAATTTACAATTCCTATTAAACTAATAACAATTATTAAGTGAATAATATGTGTTTTCTTACCAAAAATAGACTTAAGCCACTTTCAAAGTTATCAAACCAGATTCGTTTTAAATTTAAAAGAGCCCAAGTCCGTTCGACATAATTTAAAATGCTTCAAATTGAAAAAACAATACTCAAGCTATTAAATTTTCTAACTACATAAATTACTCATCTACATTTTGTGTATGCGGGAGGGATTTAAAGAAGTCACGGTGCTCCGGTGGTATATATCGTAGTAAGTCTATCATGTCCTTGTATTTCGCTGTTGTAATTTGTCTTATATTTTTATAAAGTGGTGTCAGTACAATATTTTCAAACGTATATAATTCTCTTTCTTTGTCGATTTTTGTTGAAGTCATTAGTTACTAATTCTTGTTCACTATCTGAATTAAATGGCCGTGTTATTTTATTCTTCCCCATGGGTGTAATAATTTCTATAATTTAATATTTTTAGTTTAATATTCAATTATAAGTGTGTAATGCGTGAATTTGTTGTCATTGTACTAATTAAACGTACTGATTATTCAACTAAAGCAACTGTCGAAAAACTGAGGTTAACTGGTTAAATACTAATTAATTAAAATTACCTTCATCACTGCCTTCAGACATTTGAAAATCTGCCCTTTCGGACATTATCAATAGTGGATTGGACTTAGTCCACTTTCAAAGTAATGGTTTTAATTATTGAACTAACTGCGAAAACTTATGTGTCCAAAATTGTCATGTAACTCTAAATATACTTAACAACAAATGTTGTTTATGATAGCTAACTTCCAGTTGTACACGTTATTACGGTCAACATGAAATAATTGACAAATGGACTTAGGCCACTTTCAAAATAAACGGCTCAGTTAGGCTAATGTGGTTGCCTGTTCGAAATATCATACACTTTATTCGAGGTCGATCGTTGTATTATTGTGAAATGACTTCCTTTAAACATTGACCCGTCGCCCTAAACATTTTTTCGATGTACTCTATCTGGATAATGGTGTGTCGTCTTATTTGTATGTTATGCACACTAACTCCTACGTTAACTGAATTACTATTGCCATGGACAAAAGAACAATGGCTATTGGTAAATGAAAGTAACTTACGGTACATTGGTATCTGCCCTGGAAATGTGAAATGGTTGGAATGGATGTTGAAAAGCAAATTAAAGGATTGAAATTCTAAACGAAATGGAGCTTAATGCGTTGAAAGAGACGAAACCTTTTAGGCGTACAATTTTTACAATTTAGACTATTCGAAAACTAGATTTACCTTAAGTTTAGACGTACCAAGCTTTACACTTTTCTTTGCAAGTTCGTTCATCGCGTCTACATTGTAATATGCTTCTATCGTAATTGAGCCTGTTCGAACATTTTTATCATTAAATACGAACGAAAGTTAAAAACGAGATAAACATGTGGAACTAGAGCATAAAGTTATACACTCGCACGGTGTCCGGCATTGTACACGACACAGTTTACCCCCGTGTTCATCCTGAATAAAAGTCTCGAGTATGTTACAAGTCTTGTTAGAGAGCTGTTATAAAAATAAAATTAGTTGATAACCATTTAATATACGTATACGAGCTTGTAGTGTGCCTGACGTTTTTAATTCAATACAACTCGCTGAACACGCGCGAGAAATTTTTGAACACATTACGAAACATCCGGCATATATGCAGGACGACAATTAACCTTGTCCTGCAATTTCTAATTGCTATTCGATAGATGGAAATCAAGATTTGATCATTATTTTTATTCATTTAAAACGTGTTTTTATTCAAATGTGCCTTGGAGTTGATGATAATGTTGCTGGGTGTGCAAACGTGCTCATGAAAATATTTATAAGTTAATTCTTGCTGTCGTTTCAATGCAATTAACTATCATCGATCAATAGTGTTAATTATGACAATTTAGTTTACAATTAGTAAGGTGATGCCGAATTTCCTAACATGGAAATGATCATTCCACTAATAAAGAAGTATGAGAAGTGGTATTAAATCATAGGGTGGCAATACTTTGATATATGTATTTACATCCCTTGTTCAGTTTCCAATTCTGGGGTAACTAATACCTTCTAAAATCAATAAGATTATATCTGCAGTGCCAACACTTGCCAAATTCTTGTTTCTTGCTTCCTGCTGTTATTTTTTCCCCTTTTTTGCTGAGAACGGGCGCGGGGGGAAAGGGGTTCGATCGCATAGATATCCATTAAAGAGATTCGACGCGCCAAACGCCAGGAACGTAAAGTCTTTAATGCGAATCGTAGTTCTCTTAAAGCTTATTTTAACAGCAGTACAAAAGACGTCCTGTAGGAGAGCGTGGTAGTAAAAGGTATTGCAATCGTTTGATAGTTTCCATTGCTGGAATTAAACTTCATTTAATAGGGCCTCGGACACGTGGCGATTTTTATCTCATCGATGTTTCATTTCGACAACAGTGTTACAACCCTCGGTGTATTTTACAGAAGTTTAATGTTGAAATAAAAGTTGGTATTGCAGCTAAAATTGAAGTTACTTTCACTTCTGCATTTAAGAAAAAAAGGAGTAAGGAACACACTCTCTATTTATTAAGAAATTAAATCCCAAAATGTTTTGATCTATAAAGTGCATTTATACAGTTTACTATAATATACGTGTAAATCTATGTATTTGTGAGCATTTGAATAGTTGTTTTCTATTTTATTAAACAATGATTTTTTTCTGTTCCTTGGTACTGATAAAAGAACAATGTTCCTCTTATCTTTCAACATTTCTCTAACACCTCCCGCTGAAATCTGTGTTATAATATCGAATTAGACCGCGTGGTGCCATCTACGACCATTCTCGGAAATGAACAGAGTCGATAAGATAGTGGCCGGACAACTGTGGATACCTACATTACCTACTAACATCAAGATTGAGAGGAATCTAGTACAAGTCGGTACACGATGGCGCTGCGAAGAGCGGACTAACTATCGATTAGGCGTCGCGTTATTTTGAATTGGGACTTTTGTGTACGTGCGAAGGATAAAAAATAAAACGAACCAAACTCACCATATGAAGGAAAGTGGAAGGAAAAAATATTTTTAATTAACTTCGCGCGGATGTAGAAAGGAAAATTCACTTTTGTTAACATAAACGATTTTATGCGCGTGTACCTATATGCCTACGAAAATCAATACCTTATTAAACGAATTATAATTATAATCAAACATGTATTGCAATCTGTCATAGATCTTGTTCATTTTTAAATAAAATATGGACAAAATTATACTTCGTTACAGAGGAAAGAAAAGGAGAAGAAAAAAAAGTAGGAAACTGGGTCGAAGTATAATGCTAAAACACTAATCACTAGTTTAGCCTCGGCAACACTTCTGGCTCTATTTTGTGCGATACTGCTATAAACATGCCAAAGAAAACTATATTACCGTGCCAAACTATTGTCTACATATATATATAGAACATTATACCTATAGGCTATAGGCTATAGACTGATACAAATTATCTTTGGCATTTAATAAATGTCAGGAGACGCACGTCGGTAAGTTGTCTAGGCTAAATTGTCTGAGTACATTTTAATTACAAGCCAGAAATATGTTTCGTGTTATTTATAATCAAGAATATTACAAGTATTCCGAAGCACTCGCACGAAAATCCCAGGGGCATTAGTTTAAAACTTATTCTGAATCTTTACAAATGTAGAATTCAATTCGATAGTAATAAAAGCGACGAACGAAACCAATTATTTCCAATAATAAATAGAAACATGAGAATATAAATCGGCTGTAACGATTTCATTAAATTTCTCTACATATCTTAGATTTATACAGTGCAAGGGGCCTGTAACGCTCCGCGTAATGTACAAAGGTGACCATTAAATGAAAGTTCACGCGAGAATAGGTACATAATTTCCGCTGCGACAGTAATAGGCAATTCCGCGGGCAGGTAAAGAAAACTTTATTATCGGTTAAAGGCACTGGAACGAATCGAAGAATACAATTACTTCGTGAACCCACGAACTATAGAGTCGGATAACTATTTAAAATTATACATACAGTATACGTCGTCCGAATAAGCAACCTAATGGCGTAGGTACACTCTTACGAACTAGAAATCAGTTTCTGTGCGTCATCGGGTATACCGGAAATCATGAAATAATCATTTCACTGTGACCAAGCTGGGATTAAATAAACTGGCTTGTAAATATGTATATACGCACGTATATTTATATATCTGGTAAAAGGTAAACCATGAATTACCATTTATTTTCCACGTGGTCCATTTAAGGAAGTTAAGAAAATGAAATTGGCAAAGAAATAAGAACGGCGATAAAATTAGATTAATTCACTCGCCGTTCATTTATTCATCGTCTTATCCTTAGGATCACGCCGATAAAATTGTATCCCCCCTCTTTTTTTATTATTCTCGAACAAATACTATCTTATCGTGGCTCCCTTTCTTTTGGAGAATACGATTTTTAATTATCGCCGTGGCTCGCCTCCCCCCCGCTTTCATTCTTCTCGTTATTGTTCTTCTTCTTCGCGTCGCAATGAAGATATTCATTTTAACTTAATTAAGAAAGTGAAATAATTTATACCGGAATTTTGTCCACGTAGTTGAAGGGTAATTTCAGTCGATTGTTTGGCATTTAATTCGAACGAAAATTCCACTTTACCCCACGAACATTCCAAATCGATCTGTCCCGCGAAAACAATCGCAATTTCACCTATCGATTCGGGTAATTCGTAACGATGTGTCGATCGTACACGATGAAACGTCGCCGTCTACGCAGGCATCACTCGTGGCTCGGTTGGCCGACATCGTTCTCCAATTTCTCGCGCCGCGGCGCAAGGAAAAGTGGCAAAGAAAAGGAAAAAGAAAAACGTGAAACTTTGGCCACTTTCAAAGCCAGCGCGCGTGTAAAAATTGGTCCCGTCATTGCATGTAGCTGTAATGGATCAATAGTGGTGAACACAGCGGCCGGATGGGCTGAATATAGATACACGGAAGAGGTACAAGGTGAAGCATAATCATTTGTCGTCTCAACATGTTTCCACCTGCGACTAAACACCCTTTTCTAGTCCGTTTCAGATTTACACCGGTGCAGTCGCGTTAGCCCCGACAACGACAATACGTGCGAATTTAGGAGCAACGAAGTGCACCGTTGGCGGAAAATCCAGAACCACCCGGTATTTTTATCTGGATAGAAATTTCATGACCGATTAATTATTCTAACCCTTTGATAGCGAGGACAGTTTGTGGCACCACTTACATTTAGATGCTGCTGTGAATTTAGAATGTTTGTACGAAACATTTGTGATTGGAATATGTTGAAGTGTGTAGGGCTAAAGGGTTAAGATGAATATTGAAGAACAAATCGAAGATGGAAAATATGGAGGAGGAAATTAAGTAATATCAGTGTCTGTATTAATTTAGAATCCGTAAATCGCTGACGAGTCGTTCGGTATTTTTACAAGTAAACAAGTGGTACTAAAGTACTAAATAAAATGGGAAATTTGATTGAAAATATGAATAAGTATTTTTCTGTAATTACTTTTCCTCTTGTAATTCTTCTGGAATGAAAGAATGTCATTAATGTTTTATAATGCAAGTATGCACACATGGAGAACGCTTCATAGACTATACATATTGCAGAATCGAACCCCAACTCGTATAACATAAGTTTATACGCTACGATATAGTAGATACAGGTGCACATACCTACGCGCTCGTATTATAATTCTATACTGTGGGATGTTATTGCGTTAACGAGCAATAAAAATATTCGCCTGTGGAACAAAGGAAAAAGTTAAACTCATATTCGGTTTCCACGCGCGATGAATAAATATATCGATAATTAAAAAGGTGGTCCAACAACAAGTGATTTAAGGTATCGAACGATGAATTTTCCCCCAAATAAATTAACTATTTTCCAACACATCTCCATTTTTGTTTTTAATCGTCAGAGTTAAAATATCTCAAGTGTCTCAAATATTAACAGATGGAATTTCATAAAGATAGTCAAATACGTGCAACTAAAAAATTATCGTTTGCTGCGAATTTCAAAGTAATACGTGAATCCACCATTCATCAAAGAGATAACCATATTCCCCTGTGAATTCTTTGCGAAAGAGTCTCGTGCACGAGCTAAGACACACCCCGGAATATTTGCGTTGTTTAGGTTCGCGTTCCTTCATTACCATTACGTTACTTTGTATCGTGCAATTAGAGAGGTAATTGTTTTCCGCCCCGATGCGTACAGAAGCGCGGAATATTTTCAGAATTGCTACCTGATTCACAGTACAAATTTTCCAACTGGCAACCAAGCAGCAAAGGAAAGCTTGAATTATTAGACAAACGGAATATTATAATTGCGACCGTTAACAATTATCATTTGACGATTACGGTATTCAAAACACCTGTACTCTTCTTAATTAAAGGTTGACGCTCTTAATTATTTATATTCGGTGGAGTGAAGTAGTAAATGAAAATAATACCTAGTACATACACGAATAACTACGCACAACTAAAATAATTGTGCAAATAAATTAAAATGTGCTTAAGTATTGAAATTTATTTAATCAGCACGCGTATAACAACTAATGGGAAATAGGTAAAAAGAAAGCACTATCCATTCAGTTTGAACATCTCAAAGGTATATACACACACACGCACACACACCTTTCTATTTCGATATGTTATACTAAGAGTTTAGAATTTTCACGATGCTAGTGTGCCTGAAATTTTTACGATCGTACGTGTATGCGTAAGAGTCTACATATACGTTGCATGTTTACCAAATAAGCAACCTTGTAATACAAGAGATAAAGCAGTCTTCCTCCACCGTATCGCCTTCCCATTGAAGAAAAAGGTCAAGGTGGTAGGTATAAATAATTATAAAAATAATTTATTGTAAGCTACCTGTTTTAACGGAACACGTGTGGCAAACGTTAGGGGAAAGGCAATATCGTGCGCACACCGAGCAACGACGATTTAATATCCCATCGCATTACGATAAATCGTGCGAATCATGAATTCGTGAATTTTTTAAGTTAAAACGAAAATTTCAAGGAAATTGTAAAAATTGCGAGCATCGGATGCGATCCCATCAGTTCCGAATATAATTAAAATTGACGACAATTCAAATCGTGATAACTAAATAGCAATCTAAAATTGCTAAAATTGCCAATTTTACAATTTCCATCTTGTACGTACGGTCGATTGAATGATTACATCAGAATCGATGGTAAACGTTTACCCTGATTTCGTTATCCAAGCTTCCAAAGAGTTCGAATGGGAAAACACAATCAAAAGCGTGGGCGTGTGTAACATTATATGTACACTCGACTGGATACTATAAGCTGCGTGTGTACGACACGCTTTTAGAATTTTGTTTTTTTCGTAAAACGTACGCAATTCATAATTTCGAATCAGTTATTAATCGGGAAATCAGGCTGATGTATTAAGCGTGCCAATAAATGTATGCAGAACTAATCAAAAATGTAATAAGGATATTATTAAAATGGCAATAAAATAGTCTACTTCATCTTTATGAATTTTATTATTTAACAGCAACACACTTTGAAGCAATTTATTCATCGCGGTAATTACTTTAAGTCGCCCGCAAAGTTGTGAATTATGTAAC
This sequence comes from Nomada ferruginata, assembly GCA_963583965.1. Classification (NCBI taxonomy): domain Eukaryota; kingdom Metazoa; phylum Arthropoda; class Insecta; order Hymenoptera; family Apidae; genus Nomada; species Nomada ferruginata. Next base: position 8,601,387 of record OY757218.1, read on the forward strand.
AAATTAATTTCAATCATTTGTATTAATGCAACGCGTGTTGTTCGACGAGTGTTTAAGAAACATCAACCTAATAATAAAAGATTTCATCGTGAAAAAAAATCAATTCGTTATGTATTCAATGAAACAATACGAATAGAAAAAGGTTTAAGAAATAAGTGACGACAATCACTTTTACTTTTAATTAGGAATCGTTGAACAATTTATTGATCGCCGCGAGAGCGATTAAAAAGAATAATACATTATTCGTTGGCACACTTAATACCAATCCTACGGGTAATAATCTAGAAAATTTTTGGGCAACCCTGTGTAATCGCTGCGCACTTTCTTCAGGCGTAAAGATCGCCTAAAATTATCCGTACTTTTAGTTACAGAGATAGTTATACCTATTCACCTCGCGATTCTTCAGAAATGGGAACGAATAGCTTCTCCTTTCTATTATTTCTTCTTATTCTCTGGAACGATGCAGTCACATATTTCCTTCGTGCGTATTATATTTACAGAACACGATGCAACGCTACATCTAAACTTTTATAATGGTTCCCATCCGTTACGATGATTAATCGTATCTTTTATACCGTGACGATCTTTTTCGCGAATAAGAAAAAACGAATAAAGAAAGGGAACATCATTCCCAATGTAACCAGTTTCTATATGAATATTCCAATTTCTCGGTGAATTTTGTTTCAACGTGTTTGCATAATTTTACTCATTCGACCTGTTCGTCGAATGCATTTATTTCATTTTACACAAAATGTACATTTGCATTCCTTCGTTTCAGGGAACCAGCAATAACATACTAAATATTGAACGAAGAAATGGAAAAGTAGAATGCGTATATTTAAATGAAATTTATGTATGGTGTAGTAGTCTTTGATTATAGATAATTAACAATTTTTATATTAGAACACTTTATCATACGGTGAAACCTTTTTGGTCGAAACAATAAAGCAAATAAGGTATAGCTAGCCAGAACGCAGAACAGAATAGGGCCAAGATGGTTTCGTCTATAGATTTCATGGAGGGGATTGTGTAACCTGCAATCACAGGATATATCGTTGCTTGGCTCATTACCATCTTTTCATTCGTTGCACTTTTAGAAAGCGCGAAGTACGGAGAAACAATTCTCGAGGAGCTTTCGTGTTAATCGCGAAAGTTTAATCAGTGCGAGATAAGTAATCGTGATCGCGAGATGTCTGAGCTTGCCGCAGAATTTTCAGCATTCACCTATTTGTTTGTAATTATACAATCTACCATCTATTTCAACTATCTGATAAATAAATAAAAAATAAATAAATTTCCACTTTCAGGCATCAATCAATGCGTCTACAAAATATGACCCGCATTTTCTTTTATAAATTAATTGGTGGAATAATAAAGAAAATAATTTCTACACAAAAGCTACGAACACAGTGTATATATCTACCTGAGACCAGCTGGCAAGCAATAATTAATACATAGCACAGAAATTGTCAAGATTATAAATTTCTAAATTTACTTAGCATAATTACGAAAGACAAGTATTCGTGCTTTTTGTTTAAATGATTGATTCAAATCTCTCGTTTCTAAATTTCAATTTGTTCAAATTAATTGAGGATTTAATTGAGGGAAACCACGAAGAAAAATTGTTGAATACGTGAAAAAGTCCAGGATACAGAACAGCAATGCTTTAATATATTCCATATGGATACGGTGTTGACAATGAATTAATATACCTACATACGATTCATGAAATTAGCATACAAAGCATCCAAATTTATTAAATGCTCGCCCTTCTTAGAAGCAACGCCGATCACGTGTTTCCTTTTTTAGACACAGGCCTAGACGCTCTGAAGACAGTGCAATCGCGATAAATTGTTATTTATAGAGCAATGAAATTCTTCGTATCCACGTAAATTCTAATCTACCATTGTTATAACAATTTCAACCACGAAAAAAACTATTGCATCGACGATAAAAGCACGGATCGCTAACAATAAGATCTACGTTAATAAGTATATACGTTCATGTGCATGTACATACATCGAATACCTCAATTCAATCTTTAATTAATTTGACGCAATTAAAATTAAGAACCGAGGATTGCAAATATATTATTTAAAAAGAATATGAATGTTTATCTTCTCCTATTATACTGCATACATTGATAAATTTATAAATATAGACACCTTGTATACACGTAATGATTATAGTTTACCCTTGTTTATTCATTTACTAATTCACTATTTTATTTTCATGTTTTTGCATTAAATTTAGCAACCAGACGAAATGACCGGTTTCAAGATTTTCTTTTAAATACATATAACATATGTACTGTTTAATATATTGCAACAAGTTATTTAATTTACTTAGTAAATCTAATGCTACATAGAACGAATTTTAAATGGTCTATTTATTATAAGAGAAAAAAACTTGTGATTGCAAACTCTTTTTGGACGATGTATCGATACAATAAACAAATAACTTGCAGTAAGATTGTACAGCTGCAAAATACTCCAGAAAATCATTTAATAAAACGAGGTAAACCTTTACGAAATAGAGATATCTTGTATTTCATTCGAGAGCTAAATTGGTTTATATAGAGGGTTAATAAAATTGTCTATCTCAAGCACTGTACAATATTTTTCTCCTTTTTTTTGGCAAGTGAGGATATCGTATGACAATCTCAGATACGTGGATAAAGCCGGATAGTAAAAGAAAAATGCGACGATGCCTACACGCCTACGCATCAATACATATCCAACCGCGAGATATCTATATGTGAGTCACGCAAAGCTTTTTTTATTATTTAAAACGTTCTGACTTGGATTTCATTTGTTCAATCGACTTGTCAACAGCTATCCACATTCACACGATACCGCGTGCATAACAAACAAAATAGAATAAAATATTCGTTCAATAATCTTTTCCTGACAAAGTTTTTGCAATATTGCTCACCAAAAATACGTACACTGTTGGTCCAAATTGTTGGACCACCAGATATTTCAAGTTGTAGGGAAACTTAACTCATTAATGATCGTAAGTTGAAATTTTGGAATATTTTTAAGGTAGAATGCGTCGAATCAAATTTATTATTTATTAGTCTCTATAATATTAATTTTGAATGAACTAAAAATTGTAACAAGCCATTACTACGACTAAGGAATGTATCTTATAACATAAAATAACAAATACAGCTAAATTTTTGTTACAATTCCCTGATTAATTTGTAATGCTTCTTTTTTCAAACTTATTCCACGCAGAGTGAGTATTTTAACACTTTCAACATTGGAATATACGCATGGTGTGGAGAAATTATGATTCATGCAAGAATAAATTAATGAAAAATCTGTGCTGATGAACAGCAGCTATATTAATCAATTTTTCAATATTCAATAAATCTTGTATAACAAACGCTTTAATAGAGAGAGAGGATTGGAATGGATAACGAAGCAAGAACATTGAAATATGTAATTCGGTTCTGAATAAATTATTAATAAAATCAATGAACAATGCAACGAATTTCAAGGATACTTGGGAAAGTTAAATTTATTTGTACTGGCACCAATTTTCTGCAAGTATGTCTCATCTATAAATTAAATTCATTCAGTTTCGTGATCAATGTTTACGGTTTCCAATTTTGAAGTGCATTAAATCTCGAAACTGTCTGGGTGCACTGTGGGAAATCACTTGGCCAAGTTCTTTGCGATGGTATCGAACAGAGAATGTTTCCAAATATATTCAGACAGTGATCAACGATTAAGATTCGACTATAAAATTCGTGTAACAGCATAATTGAAGTATAAAACGAGAAACTGTTAAGAAAGCTAGCTCTAGTTTATTCGATATCGAACAAGTACACTATTTTCTACTATCGCGAATTAATAATATTCTTTTCGAGAAGTTATAATTATAGGATGCAGTCGAACTGTTAGAAAACCCTTGAATTTTTTAGATAAGCATTTAATGTTCATTCCTGAATCGCAAACACTAGTTTCAATGCCAATAAAAGTTATATGCATTCTTAATACTGTATTTATTGTATTATTTTATTATTTATTCTACATAATAACAGAGTGCTCTGCCTGTGAAATTAATAAAAATTCACTAAAGAATTAGCAACCTTCGCTTGGTATATATTTATAATTAATCAATTTTTATTATGCAGTACCTGTAAGCATAAATAATGTTCCTTATTTTACGTTTATTAATAGAATAATTGTGCGGCAAAAAGTGAAAGTTTTCAATATTATTATTTCATTTACTGCCCTTATCAAAAATTAGATATATTTCTTTCCCTGAACCAAGTAAAAATGCCTATATTTCACGCGAGAAGATATATTCACACCTAGTCACTGAATTACTAATTATCTTCCAACGCCCCAATTAAGAAATTAGAATTTTTAAATAGAAATTTACTCGAATGAAGGTGATTTTAAATTTGCAATTACCATGTTCCCTTTAAAAAATCACTTTGCATATTATTTGCACAGTATTAATTTAAATACTCCACTCTTTTCGCGTTGAGTGTTTATTATCATACTTTAACATCTATCGATCGACAGGTCCGTGATCGGAATTTTATTACCAATTATCGCGAAAATATTTTTATACTCCATTTAACCCGCAAGTAACTTATTATATTATTTAACTATTACGATTTTTATAGACCGGCTTGATTAAATCCATTCTATTTGACCTCAATAACAATCAGGTAAAAAAAATTGTTCTTTCAAGTCAATTTCTAAGCACGAACCTCAGATTCACAAGTCAATTCTACGAGCCGATGTCTATAGTGTGCCACCGAAAGCGTGTAGAAACTCTGTAGACACAGTGTATTATTTTCGACGATTACACACGGCGATAAAAATTCGTATGAATTAATGAGAAATGTATGACGACCGTCCTGATTATATCTGACGAGCGACAAACTACTTCTCAAGCAGTATTTAATCCGTGTATGTACTGTGTTCAACTTTAGTAACAATTTAATTTCAATATTCTGAATTGTTTTTATGTAAATGTATGTTTAATATAATAATTTGAACAATACGGGGTTAACCTGACGAGAAGCCATGGGAAGAATATTTTTCTCTCATTTATCGATTATTCTATCCGAACTACTGTACGCGTGACACGAAAAATGAATTATCCTAGAAATAAGGTGTAGCAATTCCATAAAATATTTGGACGTTACACTGTAAATGGCTCAATTAATTATACTATTGAATTCTATGGTCGTCTGCTGTGAACATGTAATTATTATTGGTTCGCCTTTTATCACAAATTACTTAATCGTGGTAGATTTAAGAAAATTCTGTTCAAGGGTTAAATCCGTTAAATACATGAATCAGACCGTTTTATATACACAGACCTATTCCAGGTGAAATCAAAAGTAAAGACATCCAATTACACTGCCACATTGCCACGATTTCCTGAGGCTTCCTTTCGATACAAACGAGGAATTTAGCTGGTTGTCGTATACACAAGGTGCTCGCTTTAACAGTCCATGAGATTTTTCTTACATACACAATAACAGTGGAATAAAAAAATATTTATCAAGAGTCTCATTTAAATGTAATATTACATTCATTAAGTTTCCCTTAGCGCTCATCAGAATGAGCTGACTTAATTAAAAAAGAAACACACACACAACGTGGACTTCATTTTGCTATTGAAAAAATAATAACATTTTACATATACTTGTTATCGCTGAATCTACTTTATTTTATCCACTTTCGTATAGATAAAACTTTTATTAACAATTTCGTTTAGTCATTTTATCGTAAACGGATAACAATTTCTGTGTGCCATTAAAATGAACATCGCGTATAATGCTAGAGTTCTGAGAACCCAGTTCTACACTCATTCCATAAAACTTTCAGAATGTTCTTTTTTAAAGGTCCCTCACAGATAAAAATATGTAAAATAAATGCTTGCAATATGAATATGGATAACGAATATAAAGATAACAATTTATTACGCATGAAATAATAGCAAACCAATTTATGCCATTCACGGGTCGCTTTATATAATACGAAATTTGTTTCTTTTTGATAAAAAAAAAAGCTATTTCAATTGAAAGGTATAGAAAATTCATTTCTCTTTCATGTGCGTCAATAAGAAAGTCATTTCTCTAATTGAACGAGATTCAGTCCGAATGGAATTGTAACTCAGGTATACACACATGTATAGAACAAATTATACGTCACGATTTAACTACAACGTGATTGGTAAACGCATCCGAACAATGTGGTTAATTAAATAATTAATATAGGATTCAAAACGAGACGCGTTGCAAAACTACATTGATCTTAACGAAGAACAAAACAAGTTCATTAATTTAATGATTTAAAATCACATTTTGCACCCTGCGTGATTTACTGTAACTAGGTTCATTTTTATACAGGTATAAATTGTTTCAACGTCCGTGAATTATTTAATAAACGAAGCACGTGTCGCGTATCGATGGAAATATTTTTTGAAACATACAATCAAGGTAAAATTGAGAGTGGAACTCTATAGATTGTAATTGAACCAAGTCCTAATAAAGCTTTAAACGAGCATTGCATTAGACAAATGCAATTAATCGTTTGCAAATAAATACTGCTGAATTAACTTTTATCGTACAACATGTTTCATTTTAACAGTTTAAATAATACAAATAAAAATACTATTCCGCAGCTGCATTCTTCTCGTTAAATCAGTGATACGAAAGTATCGATAAAAAATAAATTTGCTCCAAAAATTGCAAAACGTCTTACTCCATTCTACCGCATGCAGTATATAGTTAACCCCTTATCGAATGCGGTACATTAATGTTCGGACCACCATTTTGTTTTTACATACGTATATTTCACAAATAATATAGTTACGATTCTAGTAGAGAAATAGGAATAATCAAAGAATAATCTCAGTCTTATATAATTAAGAGTCTAACGGAGAGATGTAGATAATCAAAGAATAATCTAACTTCTACTTTTTTATATATTTTCCAACTAATGATATAAGTCTAATTCTAATATAGAAATACGGATAATCGAAGAACCTTATGCTTTCTTTCTTACAGCGTCAATTAATCCGTGCCTTAAATACGAAAATAAGAGCTTTGGAAAAAAACGAAAGTACTGAGGGAATGCAGAGTAAATACAAATTAATGAATCACATCCTTTCGGAGCTCGCGTAATCTCGAATATCAACAGAGCAAGCGGAAATGATTATCGGTATGCGCTAAAATAAAAATAGGAACGCCATATCTGCATTTACGGACACCGTACAATACTGCGTAATAATAAAATTAAACAATTAACGGCCAACCACAGTCATTCAATAAATTGCATACGTAAAACTAGCGTATACGGTAAATAACATTGCGCGGCGGTGATATTCAAAGATACGTACGTTTGTATGTACTCCGAAGCAGTTAAACGACGATGACAATAAGGCATCGTAATAATTCATTAAGAAATATCGAGCGAAACGTATCGACGATTCAATCGCGACGAACGTATCGATAATAAAAGAAATATAAAGGGGAATATAGTATGAACTTACCAAACGCTGCTCCGAAGTAGATTATACGGTACGTAGTAGGACGAGAAACCATGCTGTTCATTCAGCATGGCGAGATGTGTCAAAGACGCAAACCACGCACGACGTCGAGTCTCTTCTTTCTTGACGTTTAAACACGCGCGACACTCAACCAATTGTTCGTTCGGAGTGAAGAAAAGATAAGCGACAATTCTAAACATTTCACGGACATATATACACGTTCTCACGCATCGACATCAACTTCATCCACACACCTGACACGTTTTTACTTTTACACGCAGCGTACATTCGGCCCTAGTATCCGTACCCTCGCTGTCAATAAAAGAAATTAGTTGGAATCGAGCGACGCGTTTCACATGTTCCCCCCTCGATTAATCTCTTTTCTCTGTAAATTAACGCGTATGTCAAGTTTATATCGACCAAGGTTCCAACGAAATTGAGTAATTGAATAACAAAAGTATGTACGAATTGTAACCTACCTTGAAACACTTAATTTCGACAAATTTCATGCATAAACAGCGAAGGTACGAGCATGTTATTTATGGGACTGACTATGTGTACAGACTAGCTGTGAAAAAAAACGTACACACAATCGACCATACAATCGCAGAGAAAAAACGTATATACATGATTTTTGTCCATTTTTTCCTTTTACATGCCTTCGACAGGTCGTAACCAAACAGTCGTTGGATTTACTATTTAACAACGGTACGCGTTGGATTCAAGGATGTAATGTAGAAACAAGGATAACCTATGTCCGCAACGATACGATACTGCGGCCACAAAACTACTATACTTTTGCGGGCCCGATCGTGTGGGAAAAACGATTTTCACGAAATCCCGGTTTCCTGACACAAACTGGTCGTTTCAATTATAAAAGCATATACACGAACAATATGTTGTTACGCATTACTAACCTACGTGCTGTAAGTCGACCGGTTGTCGCGATTAACCAACGAGTTCAAAATATTTCCGCGACACTGACTCGTGCAGATATCACGACGGCTGCCATATTGAAATCTCATTCCGCGAACCGCTGACAAGGTGTTTACGAAAGAGGGACGATCCTGTGCGGATTTTCTCGGACACGAACCTATTTTCTCGACAGTAACGGCACCTTAGAAAGTTGTTTCGGTATTTTCTAACGGCGCCAATGTTGTTTATTAGATGAGAATATTATGCGAGTTAACGCTGTTTATCGATGCACTGGCTAAATATGAGCCTGCCTTGGATATAAATATTGTGCAAATAAATCTAATGACAGTAAGTGTAAGACAACGTGTAATTTGGTGCAGAGTATCGCAGGATTGTTTGAATTTGTTTGGCAGTAATTAAAAACTGTTCCATAGATGTTATTTAATATATATTTTAGTGTCTTTAATAAAATGACCAAATTAAATTGAAATTATTATTACGTTATAATATATAATAATAGTATATTTAACATGGAGAGCTTCACTTTGACTTGCGTGAAAATTCTTGTTCATTTTGTATTCTTGTATTATTCATTTAGCTAACAATCTCTTAGCTTATAAGGTTTATTTTACGTAAAAAAGTTGATTTACAAATCATTCAATCGTCGGTAGTGTTCCTGTATTATCATAGATAAATTTCGTATTAATCGGCAATGCAATTTTCTTCTTAACCGTACCACAGAAACGATTGAAACTCGAGTCTCTTTAATTCTATACAATCTATGTCCATAAACCAGTGAAACATTTCCCGCGTTCATAATACAAAGTTTGAAGATGGGCGGCGAAAATGTTGACGAAGAAGCTATGGAAGTGGAAATGTTGCCATCAACAAGTCGTTGCAGTACTAAAAATGAAGAGAAAGTCGGAAGACTGATGCATTTACCATGGTACGTTGTTGCATTCTAAACTAACAATTGTACATCGACAATGTTATCATTTTTAAGGTTATGTTCTATTGTTTTGATAAATTTCGGAGCCCTGTAACGACGAGAAAGCAAAATTGAAACTTAATCGAAATAATATGCCGTACAGTAAATGACAATTTTTGATTTAGGATTGAAAAATATCGACCGCGCGTATTCTCCGATATTGTAGGCAACGAAGACACAATATCGAGGCTGTCGGTTTTTTCTGAACATGGGAACTGTCCTAATATTATCATTGCCGGCCCACCAGGAGTTGGTAAAACCACAACTGTATTGTGCCTTGCACGCATTCTTTTGGGGCCGGTTTTCAAGGAGGCAGTGTTGGAATTAAACGCTTCCAATGATCGAGGGATAGACGTTGTGAGGAATAAAATTAAAATGTTTGCACAAAAGAAGGTATAAATTTTCTATATAATTAACGACACTCCTTCGCTTTTCCACGCGTTAATAACGAAGAATTAATCTCTGTGTAAAATTAGGTAAATCTGCCGAAGGGAAAACACAAGATGATAATTCTGGATGAAGCGGATAGTATGACGGATGGCGCGCAGCAGGCATTGCGTAGAACAATGGAAATATACAGTAACACCACTAGGTTCGCGCTGGCTTGCAATAATAGCGAAAAGATTATTGAACCGATACAATCGCGTTGTGCCATGCTCAGATACGGAAAATTGTCGGACGCACAAGTTTTGGCGAAGATACTCGTTGTTTGCGCGAAAGAAAATGTATAAAAATTTGTTCAGTCTTGTTGTATATGATATAATCGAGATGAGGTTTACGTTCAGATTGAAATTAAACAGGTATCGCACACCGACGACGGTCTGGAGGCAATAGTTTTCACCGCGCAAGGTGATATGAGACAGGCTTTGAACAATTTACAGTCGACGAACAATGGTTTTGGTCACGTAAACAGCGAAAACGTGTTTAAAGTTTGCGACGAGCCTCACCCGTTACTTGTTAAAGAGATGCTGGAATTTTGTTCTAAAGGGAACATTTCTAAAGCATACAGCGTAAGGAGATACTTTTCAAACTTTCGTTGGGTTGTGACCAGCATAGAAATATATCGATAAATGTTTATAGGTAATGGAACATTTATGGAAAATGGGTTACTCTGCGGAAGATATAATTAGCAATATATTCAGGGTTTGCAAAAATCTGCCAATTGATGAAATGGTAAAGTTGGATTTCATAAGAGTAAGTTTCATCGAATGTAAAATATATTTCCCGTTGGGAAACCATAGTTTATGATTAAGATCGTCATTCACATTAAAACCGTAATCGAATTTCAGGAAATTGGGATAACTCATCTCGGAATAGTGGATGGAATTAATAGCTTGTTACAGATGAACAGTTTACTTGGCCGACTTTGTCGGAGAGCTATACAATGTTAAAAATGGATTGTGAAATAATGCGTGAAAGATGTAATTTTTTAAAATAAAACTATTTATATGTTTATATAATGCACTTTGTTTTTATTCCAATACACTTTGTTTGAAAATAAAACATGCTGAATGTTTCGAACGTGTTTATATTGACGAAATATGTTCCGTATTACTTTCAGTAATAAAATAATAATAATTTCCGGCGCTTCGGTTGAAAAATTCTCACTTCGACTAGCAATGCAAGAAAAATAAACAGCAATATTACAACAATTATGCGTATGTTCCAAATTATTTTCAGCGCGTACAATTGAAAAAGAAAAAAAAAGAAGGACATTTGTTTCTCTGTAATTATAATAATACTAAACTAAAGTACTGACAATGTAAACGTACGTTTCACGCACTTTGTACGGCATATTCGTATAAGAATTACCCCTAGTAATTAACTGAAATATAATTTACATTCCTATATCCATACTATAAGTCATAAGTCATCGAACGCGATTAATGTATACAATGAAACACTCTCGATTGCTCCAACTCGGAACAGAAGTACTTACAGTAAACTAATAATACGTAAATTCCACGTTTAGAAGGGCAAACATAAACGTAGCATGCAGATGTACTCAAAATAATTCAGTCTTCATTAAATATGCGTAGGGGATTAAAGGATATCATACTGTATTTACATACACCGTATTACCTAAAGATTTTCTAAATTTTTCCAATGCTTTTCCATGGTCTCAGAGATCTTGAAGAATTCCTGGTATATAATACTGTCAAAATATTCGTACAAAGACGTATACATAGGTGCTCGTAAGTTTCAATATTACTCTTCGTAAATCTTATCGTGCTCGAACTTTACGGCGTTTTTCCACATTTTCAACACCATTTCTCCATGGTGACCGGTGCGAAGTGGGGCCTTGGCTTAGGGGACGGCCATCGCAGTGCACTTTGACACGATTCTGCCCTGGAAGGTGTTCTCGATGGAGTCTGAGGTGGATTTGATTGCGATTCTTGCGTGTGATTATTCGTCTCGCCGTTTAATTCGGCTCGTGACGCCTTTTCTGTCGGCGGGTCACCCTTGTGATTCCTCTTCGTTGGTTTCTTCGCAACGTCGTGAAGAGCGGCTGGTGGTGCACTTTCTACGGATTGAAGACTGGCTGCGCGATGCAGGGACAATCGTAAGGGTTTCTTCGGTGGTGCTGGTCGTGACTTCGCCTCTTGAGAACTACTGTACATCATCGGACCATCTGGGTTCTCCAATGTTCGCGATTGAGAATCCTGGAACGTCGAGAGACCCTTGAATATCTTTTGCAATATAATCTTTATTCCCGTTTTACGCACAGGTCCATTTTATCGACCTTTTCTTTGCCTTTGTCTAATTTTTTCCTTGCCTTTCTTTTTAATTCGTGTTTAATATTTTACTCATTTGGGTTGCAAAGATTTTATGCATTTTAAGTGTAATATATTAATTCGATGCAATTTGTTTATTGCAGTATGCAGGGCGATTCCGGTGAAGTATATAATTATTTTGGTTAGTTGTGAAGAATATCTGTTCAGAGAATGCTACAATTCGTTGAACCATATAATATTTTATTGATATCTTCGCGATACCCATTTTTCTTTTTTTTCTGGCTTTATTTAGAACGGTGTTGCAGCCAGGTACAGTTGCTAGAATCCCCCCTATGTTCAATAACACGTGTACTTTCGCTTAGTACTGAAATAGTCGTTCGTAGCTTATAAAAAGCGAATACTTAAAGGCTTTAGTGCTACTAAGATTCTTATAGGTCAGTGCCTATAAAACGTAGAATGTCATGTAGTCAGGTCGTGAAAAAGAAAAATTCTTCCAAGCTGTATCAACATTATTGTGACCCTGAAGGGAAGTTCTCCAAAAATTGCCCCGAAATGTTTTGACTTCGTTCCTGGATGTAGTTATACTAATCGTGTAGTCTTTTTTTATAATACGAGAAATTTACTTTGCAAGGAATACTGTAAGGTGCAATCACTCAGCCGTAGTAGTTTACTTTAACAAGGCTGGATTATTAACAAATTCAAATAAAAGCGAGGACATAAGCTGGTTCAATCGAAATGTCCAATATAATTAAAATAATCTAATGAATAGATATAGAGCTTTAAAAATACCTGTCGATAATACGTTGGTTCCGAATCGAAGTCCAGTGGCTGCACCTGGGATAAACTTTTCCGATTCTTCGATATATGCTCCATAGCCGATTCGACGCGCGGCGGTCTTCTGCGTTGCAATTGCGACTGCATTTGCTTGCAATCCAAACTGGCAGTTGACCTGGTCAACTGAAATCCTTGTGTCTTTTGCTTATTGCGCGATTTATAACCATTGGACACGCTATCGGATGAGAAATCCAGTTCCTTCGAACTTTTCGCTTCCAGCGGACGCTTCGAATAATCACCGTGTCTGTTTTTTATAGTCGGCAAACTTTGCCGCAACTCCATGGAATTTCTCACGTTAAGACCAGGAAGATTAGCGACCAAAGCCGTTACTTGCGGCCCCTTTTGGAAAACCTGTATCACAAGGTCATTCAACTTCAATTAATTACTTTTTAATTGCAACTCCTCATACGTTTCTGTACGACACTTTTTCAACCCTATAATAATTGCACTCATAAAAAGAGCAAGACCCAGGAATCATGCAATCATAGTATACTGAGTTTACCACTCCCTCAAAAAAAAGTGAAACAAAATTGTCGAACGAGAAAGAAATCACTGTTCTCCATAAAATTCTACGATATATTGCAAGTACATAATAATAATAATAATACACGAAGAAATAGGCCGCTCAGAAATTCTTGATTAAGAGCTTCGACGGATTCTTTTCATTTGACGCTGATTCCATTGATCCGTTCAAGATATATATTTTTCTTTAATTACGTTCTGCGTACCTGTACTTGCTCTTGCCGAACTGGCGGAGGATCCGCTGGTACCTCGGCTCTACTTGGTGCCAGAAGATCTCTAACCTGTTCCTCGAGATATCCAATTCTGTGAGTCAGCCTAAGGTTATCTGATCGAAGAGTGCGGATTGCAGCAAGGGATTCGCCCTTTCGAAGGACCACGATTTGCGCAGCATCGGGTGCAACGGCCAACAGCCTCGCCAAGTCGCTTCTGCCAGCTCCCACCACAAGTTTACCATTCACTTCCAGGATCCTGAAGACAATGTTGACAGATAAGCGTGTGTTTCATTAGCACAGTTGCATTTAATTGAGTGAAACTTTCCTAACAAACGGAGAAAGCGATGATGTACATGTACATTACGCGTGTACAGATTTCAACCCTTGTGTATCGTTCAAGTATACATATACAGTGTGTAACATAATGATAGGTCCACTTGGATTTTTTGACAAAACTCTGGACCTAGTTAACCGATTCGGGTGAAACTTATTCAGCATGTAGCCAAGACACTATGGAGTATGTGTGCAAAATTTCATATTAATGCAGTGCGTCAATTTTGTACAGTAAACATTTATTTGATTTTTGTCAATTTTTGACCGTAACAAAATGATAGGTCCACTTGCAGAAAACCGAAAGTTTAATGAAGTAATGTTTAATTATACTTAATAAAACTTAATAATAAGAACTAATAACTTAAAACTATAAATGTTTTCAATAATTTATTGCTTTCCCATGACTTTTTATTAATAAATTCATTCTCTTCGTCATTGATTGTGCTAAATTTTGTAGTTGTTGCGGTGTAATGCGATTCCAGGCCCTCAATATCGCAGTTTTTAATTCGGCGACAGTATTAAATTATCGTACGCGTCACGTACAAGTTGGCCCCAAAGATTTTCAATTGGTTTGAACAGATTTTCAAGATGTTCCTCGAGCACTTTTTGGTACGCCCGCGAGTCCATACGCGAATCGATGAACGCCAAAGTTGTCTTTCCAGTTTTGTCTTTCCAAATTTAGCACAATCAATGACGAAGAGAATGAATTTATTAATAAAAAGTCATGGGAAAGCAATAAATTATTGAAAACATTTATAGTTTTAAGTTATTAGTTCTTATTATTAAGTTTTATTAAGTATAATTAAACATTACTTCATTAAACTTTCGGTTTCTGCAAGTGGACCTATCATTTTGTTACATACTGTATATAGGATAATACCTTTATACGTATTGATACTACTTTATGCATTGCTTTTTTCTAATTACTATTTATACAAACAGCGGTTGGTAATGAGAACCATTTAAATAGAATTTTATAGTTGCAATAAACGTAGATGTTTCTTTACAATTCGTAATAACCAGAACGATGCCTGTGCAACAGAAATCGAAACGAAACAAATGCACAGTATTCGCACGAGATTCTCACGAAAATTCACACCTGTAATATAAGTTTGAAGGAGTGAATTCTACGAAATATTATTCGACTACGAGACGCGAGGCAAATTCAGAATAGAAGCAAGCCTGTGCTCGAGCGAATTCCCCTGATAGTTATACATGAAAACGACTGCGAGGAGAGAGGACAGGGGTCATGTGAAGTCGCAGGTGCAATTACTGGGGGCACACGGCGAACTTCCGGTGCTGTTTCACGCTACGACGATCCGTTGGGAACCAAATGCCAAGATTCTCGTATTGTTCTACGCTGATAGCTACGTCACGTAGCGTAAGCACACTCTGTTCCATGTTTGCTTGACTCCCTCTCCTTTTTTGTTGTTGTAATAATCTCCGTTCCTCCTCCTTGTCCCTCGTTTCCTAATTTCTTTCTTGCTCGACTTTTCAATGCTAGTGCTTTCTACCCGAACCTTTCTCCGCCATGATTGACCTTCCCTCGATTGCTCATTCATTACGGCAAGAAGTGCTCCGATTCGTTACGAACGATTTTCTTCTACCACTGATCGCGAGAAGAAAGTGAACGAGACTATTACCGGCTTACGCAAAATTATTGTCGCAAAAGTAACTTTTTTGTTATTACTCCGTCACATTCGTCTCGATTGTTTCCTTCGTGATTGCGATTACTTGTTCCAATTGTGTTAGATAATACACTGATATTCGTATACAGGTAACGTAATTCTATTGTCTGAGGTCACATTAGTTACTTCTGACTAGAATTATTTCAAAATCACCGGGGACATAATTATTAACGAGGGAAAGAAATGTGCTATAAATTCATGTACGTACCTATCGATATTCTAAAGAGTAAATAATTCGCAGTTGTACGTATGTTATCGTTGTTTCATTAGGCGCAAAGTTTTTTTTATAGTACGATACCTGTCCCCCTTGCATAATCCAGATTCTTCAACTGCCCAATCAACGTAGAGCCCAGGTGTGTCTTCCCTGGGCCCGGCACCAAAACGAGGACTCTTCGGGTCTGCGCTGACTTCCACTGCGTGAATCGTGACTTGCGTGGAACCAGAAATACAACTGCGAATGAAATATCAAAAATACTCTGTTACTAAATAATGTTGATATTGGTATGAGATTATTCCTTCTATTCATTGTCATTCGATAATTTAAAAAAAATGATGTCGAATGTATTGTTTAAAGTTTCATTCGTCGTATCAGTCAAGCTAATGGTGCGATGCTGTACTTTATTTTCTATCAAAACTGTGCGTTAGACTGCGAAAGATAATAATTCGAAGCAAATGGAAAATAAACTGGAGATTTACCTGAATATCGTGTCATTCTTTTGCTTCTCTTGCGTCTCCGCCAATTCCAAAGCAGCTTGAAGAGCCCTACTCTCCTCGCGAAGAGTCAAAAGTTCAAGTTCTTCGCGTCCAAGTCTGTACTCTAACTCGGCTTGCTGTATACGAACATCTATATTGCTGCGATAAAAACAAAAAAAATTTGCAATTACAAATTTCTCAATAGTTAAACATTTAATATACGTTAAATAATTTTATCATATCGTAATGTATAGGTACAAATATAAAAAGAAATATTCGCATACCGGGAATCGAACCCGAGCCTCCCGGGTGAAAGCTAGGTATCCTAGCCACTTTTTCTTTTTTTTTTCTTTTAACATACGTTTATTGTGCCAGCAACGAAATAAATACGATATATAGAAAAGAAAAAGCTGCAGTAAGCCAAAACGTACAAAAGGATAACAAACTAGACCATATGGGACTACATTAACTTTGGTTTTAATACTGTATTTATGGTACTCCTCATTTCTATATCAATTCACGTCGTTTATTACATTAAATTAAATTTGCTATTTGGTTTATTTGTAAATATATTTTATTTTGCGATAATATATATTAACCAAAGTGTTTGAATAGACGTTTTCTTTCCATTTAAATAGTATACTATAAAAGTAAATGAATCAAACGTTTTTGTTCATAAATCTAATACGCTGCAGAAGTTCGAGAAGTTGTGCTGTAAACATTACGCCAAATCCTATACTTTCTAAATATTTTGCAGCACAATTTCGTTAATATTATAATTCGGGACGTACCCATTCTGATACAATCTGATAATTATTAAAATAATATTAGCAAAGGTTCGTCATTGCTTACTCTGTAATATCTAGACGTTCAAGGGCCAGCTTCAAATTTTTTATCGCCAGCCGTTTATTATCCGCGTCGCGACGTAACCTTTGTAATCGTTCCTCGGTTGCTTTTCTGTCAGCCTCGGTCAAAGGTGGTGCACCATTGCGCAATGCCAATCGGTTGCTCAGAGTGTTGCACAATTGTCCTTTCAAACTGAAACATGGTCGAACTGAATTGGTATAGTTGAGCAGACGAAGTCAATCAATATATGTCTACTGAGAGGACTATTGCCATGTATATCTGTGTATACAAATCTGTTCAGACAAATTGCAAATGCATCGCAAAATAAGTTACCCCTTTCACGATTCTTATATTATGACAAATAATAGAAATATCCCAGGTGGCCCAAGCTTCTGCCCCACCATGTATAAGAGAAGAAGAACAGAAACAGAAACAGAAAAAGAAGGAGAACAGGAGGAAGGCGGAGGAGGAGGCAAAAGTCTTTCGTATTGGTGGACCAGGAAGACAAACACTTCACGCCATGCGTTTGTCTCTCCAGACAGATTGTACATATACACATAGAAAGCCCAAGTGATTTGTATCATAGTAACTCACTCAGGACGCATGGGGATGGAACTTCCCCCGAACGACAAACAATAAGCAGAGTATATACATCTGTGTCTCTTCCTGTTAATTCTATAGAATCGTTTGTGCAAGCAATAAAAGGATTTTCGTACTTCGAAAATTCTGGATTTCGTTTGCAGTAAGTGAAGCAGACATAATTATTGTTTCAAGGAAAAGACATTTTTTTATTTAATTCTAATGGTGATTCTTTAAGCTTCTTCGTTTCTTTAAGTAGTGCTTACACGTGCATGGTAATAACTGGTAATAAGTGATGAGTAGAATCCGAATGTTTATGCAAATGCATATATTTATAGAAAATAGACAGAGATATATATTCATAATATATTTATAAAATAGACATATTTATTGAAAATAGAGTAACAGGACCTGTAAGCAGGACTATGTTTTATGATTAGAGAATTCTGAAAATATATTTTTTAGTTTGCACCTTTTGCGTAATACATATGTTTTATGTTATACTACTTCTGTCCGATAATAATAGTATTAAGTGAATATTTCAACGGGAATTAATGCCGAATGCAGTTATGTTGTAGCGCAAAATTGCGAAGCCTTCAATCGAAATCAATGTTTCATGACATCTGCCGTTTGTTCTGTCACATCTTTCAATTTTTATGTTAACCTAATTATTACGAATTATAACTATTTTTATAATTTCATCCGCTGATCGAAATCAGTTGTTTTATTTCAGTTGAATGTCAACCCATTGTAAAAGTATGATGAAATAATGGGCCCAATAATTTTAAGCTCACGCATATAGGGAAAGCAAAAAGCTTCGCAGCCAAGGGATCCTACCTACAAGTTTAAAATGCAGTAACGAAATTGTTGAAAAATCCAGGGACTATCTGAACACTCAAAATAAAAATTAGGAGTAATATATTTAATTCATTGTTTAATTTAATGTAGTTTTTGATAATAAATGTTGCGTTGTATATTTATTTTCTTTTGCAACTATTATTATGGGACAAATTAAATTCTTCAACTGCTACTATTATTATGGGACAGAGGTAGTATTTAAAAACATATGCAATAACGGGTTCTTTGCCCTGTACATATCTTTCTTGTGGTATATCACAATAATCGCAAAATGTATTATTAATATTGTACATTTTCCCTGCATATCTGCATGTTTTTCGTGCACTTTTGCATATTTATTGTGCATAAACATCGGCAGTCTAGTGATGATAAACGATTTAGCGACTTTAGGTGTCATTGAGGAATTAAAATCAATTCATGCCGAATGAAATGGATGTATAAAATATAATGCGACATCACTTACGTTTGTATGATGTTTTCTTTGTCGCGTAACGCGACTCGTAGAGCATCCAATTCCTTGTAATGATCTCTGTTTCGATGACCTGCCGGCGATGTTACACCGCCGGTAATACTTCCACCCTTTTTTCGTCTCGGTGTCGTTGATAAGGATACCTCTATGCTAGCCATCTAGAAAGAACAGATTAATAATTCTGTCAGTCACATTTGTGCGGTTGCAAGTGCATGGTAATATACGCTAAACCTAAATCAAGCAAGGAAATAATTGTTTAAGGAACCTTAAAAAAAAATCGAATTTATTCACTATTCGTTTACTAATAATACAAATCATCATTTTATCATGACCATCATAATTTTACCTTTACTTTACCCTATCTGTAAAGCAAGCACGCCCTTAAAAATATAACCCTCTACGATGAAACAGGTAAATGTAGAAATAAGATACATACAACCCTCCTACAACACGGTAGATATGTTCCTAGCAAATGCCGTGTTATGTGAAACCGTGTTGTATGAGACGCCTACGTGGACGCTACGAAAGGACAAAGGACCGGTGACTTGGCTTGGATATTCGACAGTCTATTGTCTTGCTTCGATAAGTTAAAAGAATAAAAGGAACTTTTTTAATGTATTCCGATCGTGTTGTTGGACACCGCGTTGTAGGAGGGTTACCTGCAAAACAGATTGTTCCCCCGGGAAATGTCGTTTGCAGAGCGTCCGCTGACACGATTTCTTTCGAGAATCACAATTTGCAAGAACGATTTAAACTGGGGCCGACGCGACGTCGAAAGTGAAAGCGGTGAATCAACACACGGTTATGAATAGAAATTTATCGGTCCATTAAACCTATGATTTGTGGCCACGGTTGGGACGGGACGTCTCGACCTTAATGGACTTCCACATCGGTACTGCACACGTTGCACGATGGTTCTCGAGAAACCAGCACTTCGTCTCCACACCGGTATACAGCACGGAGAAGGTCAATGTCGGCCTTGACTGCGCAGCAACCAGAGAAAAGGATGCGATACCAGACCTTGCACGCCCAGTGTGTCCCACACGAGACCACCGACTAGATCCCCTTGTTGAAAATATTCAACCAACCGGATATACCCATCGGTGGTCACTGGCGAACATTACGGGTTTATACTAGGGATGGGTATCTCGGAACGTCGAAACCTCGAAACCCCCTCGGAACTCGAGAAAGATTTCGCCTTCGAGAATCCGAAACTTTGCACTTTTTTCGTGATTGGAAACTCTCGAAACTCAAATAAGAAAAGGTATAAAATGAACGGATGAAGAATTGTTCGTGGCGTGCACCGAAAATGTTCGGTTCGTGTGTATCCCAAGTATTCACAAACCGAACAAAA
Organism: Nomada ferruginata; assembly: GCA_963583965.1. Classification (NCBI taxonomy): domain Eukaryota; kingdom Metazoa; phylum Arthropoda; class Insecta; order Hymenoptera; family Apidae; genus Nomada; species Nomada ferruginata. The sequence goes on from OY757218.1 coordinate 8,621,940, forward strand.
TAAAATCAGCACTTCAAGTTTCGAGAGTTCCGAGTTTTGAGAATCTAAAAATTAGTCTCGACCCCTTCCCTAATTTATACCTCTACAATCTACAATACTACTCCTTTCATATTTGCATCTCGTTGCATTTGAGGGCCAATATTTTCGTTGCTAGACTACTTGTTAGACGGGCGTTGAGCTAATGGCTGACGTATAAATTTATACACAGGGTATACGCCCGATGAATCGTAGCGATGCAATAGAAGCAAATAACCAACTTCGAAGAAAGCAAAAAGAGAAGGAAAAAAGCAAGATCATTTACATCAGTTTTTAAATAGAGTCGCGTTGGAGACTGACATTTAAATTCATAAATACTTATCTCGAGTCTATGTCTGATGGGCAATAGCGACGCAATAAAAGTAAATAAGCAACTCCTTCAATAAGCAAGATCCTTTAGATCAATTGTTAAATATAGTTGCGTTAAAGATTACCATTTAAATGCAGAAATATTTATTTCGTGTCCATGCCCGATTCGCAATAGTGACGCAATAAAAGTAAATAACCAACTCCTTCAATAAGCAAGATCCTTTAGATCAATTGTTAAATACAGTTGCGTTAAAGATTAACATTTAAATGTAGAAATATTTATTTCGTGTCTATGCCCGATTCGCAATAGCAACGCGATAAAAGTAAATAACCAACTCCTTCAATAAGCAAGATCCTTTAGATCAGTTGTTAAATATAGTTGCGTTAAAGATTACCATTTAAATGCAGAAATATTTATTTCGTGTCCATGCCCGATTCGCAATAGCGACGCGATAAAAGTAAATAACCAACTCCTTCAATAAGCAGGATCCTTTAGATCAATTGTCAAATACAGTTGCGTTAAAGATTAACATTTAAATGTAGAAATATTTATTTCGTGTCTATGCCCGATTCGCAATAGTGACGCGATAAAAGTAAATAACCAACTCCTTCAATAAGCAAGATCCTTTAGATCAATTGTTAAATATAGTTGCATTAAAGATTAACATTTAAATGTAGAAATATTTATTTCGTGTCTATGTCCGATTCGCAATAGTGACGCAATAAAAGTAAATAACCAACTCCTTCAATAAGCAAGATCCTTTAGATCAATTGTTAAATACAGTTGCATTAAAGATTAACATTTAAATGTAGAAATATTTATTTCGTGTCTATGCCCGATTCGCAATAGAGACGCGATAAAAGTAAATAAGCGCCTTTGAAATAAATAAATAAAAGCAAGATCCTTTTTCGACCAATTGTTAGACAGTTGCGTGAAATTTGTACGCATCAATTTCAACCCACAGGTAAGATAAGCGGTTTTCGACCATCACCCTCCCCCCTTTTACACGTTCCTCGTGGAGCCTTTTCGCACCGGCTACTAGACGTTTGCTCACGAGATAATCTCCAGACTGATTTACGGTATAAGGATTCCTGACCATAGGATAAAACTTCGCATTGCAATGGGCGTAAAGTACTGCTACATCGCTTGTAACTGAGGGGTCGCGTAACAAATGTTTCGTAGGCATTGAAAAACGAAACGAAAAAGCATTAACAAGAAACAATTGAAAGTAAACGTGGAGAAAGTGCGCTGCACTGTTCGGCGTATGTATTATGCATTGAACGATGGAATAGAGAAACTAGGAATATGATAAAGAAAAAGAAACGTGGACGGAAATATGCACTGTACGAATATAAATTGAAAATTCGCACGATTTATTGTCGTGCGAGCATTCTTTTCCGAAGGTAAAATAGATGTGAAACGATGTGGATAAATAATATGCAATAAATAGAATAGTTGTATGTAATCTTTCATTGTTAAACAAATTATTGATAATATGCGACAGCTATATAGAATAAAACCGGGATGCACAATCCATTGTAATTTTTTTAGGAGATTATTTTTTTTAGCGGAATATTTTAGGAGATTTTTCAGTAATACGTAATAACTATAAATGTAGAACCATTGCGTATAATCTTCTCATCACAGAAACAAATATGTCAAGAAAATTATTGATAACACTGTAATCACCATAAATATTTTACAAAAATTCCAAAAAATACTTAAGAACAATTATCTCAATCCAACGAAGTTGGGAGGTACTTTCTTCCTTTTTTTGGAAACTTAATTCTTGTTAACATTGCAAATTTCCTTTTGAACTTTCTTCTAGGAATACGATACGAACACACGATTCAGTCTGCCAAGCGAAGCGAAAAATAATGTAAAAAAACGTACAATTTCACGAATATATCAATTCTAAACCGAAAACTGCCATCGAATGTGTGTATAGCTTCGTGAAAGCCCCCACTCGATTCAAAATATTTGGATATCTGCCAACTCCGTGGTATACACTTCTTTCTTTTTTTTCGTTTATCCGTTGAATGCAAAATTGTTTCAACGTGAACCTTTATCACTTCGAACATGCAACCCACTGTTGTGTAACATCGTTTGTACATAGAACGAACGCACAGTGTACCAAAAGGCCAGGGACATAACTTAATATTTTACCATATTCAATTTCAATTATTTACGCGACTGAACGAAAAATAGAAATCAAACAGAGATGCTGATGAAGCGTATCATTTCTTACTCGCCGACTGTGCTGACTTATTAACTGGCGCTATTTAACATTTAATTCAAGCATTTGGTACTGATTTTTGTTCCGCAGCTGTTTCTTGTTACGTTTTCTAAATAGAGTGCAAATCAAATTGTTGCAAGACGCTTTCGTCGAACGAAGCATGGCTGCTTTCGTTTCTCGTAATTCTGTTTCCAAGAACGGCGAGTTTCAGTGTGAGGAATTATATTCCCGGAAGGGTAAGTATGGTTAGACAGTTAGAAGACTTCTACTCGGATCTTTTATGGAGAACACTCTCGAGAATTGTAATTCTAGAAGTTTTCTTCACGTAACAACGTGTTTTAATGGGTTCAATGCGGTAACGGAGATTATAACACGATTCTGTAATTAAATAATGCAACTTTCTTTCATCCAAAATGAATGCAAACTGCAAGCAAATACATAGAAATCGATATTAATTATTTATTTTCTCAATGTAAAGGGAATAGAATTTTATCGTCGAAAGAAGCGGGGAAAAATCTGTAAACTATAAAACGAACGCTTGCTTCTAAATGGAAACATCATGGATAGCGAACAGTAGGGTGGAACCGCGTGCGAAACATAAAATTTCCTTTCTTTTTATGATCGCACCAGTGTCTTTATTCGATCGTGTTCATCGTTTTCGATGAGGCCTCGTGGGATTGCGCAAAGCACATTGCACCGTATGCGGTAGAAAACAAAAGGCAACTCGAGTTCAAGGCTTTCGTACGATGCCGTAAAGTACCTACTTTCCATAAACACGACCTTCCAACGATTGCACGATGTCAAAGATAGTGAACGCCGATAGCATAAATTGTCGAACGCGTGTTGGCCATTTCTTTTTCGTCGTGGTACTATATTTCGCGAGTACTCATCTGTATACAAATCACCAGGATTTATACCCAATACTGATCTCGCTCAAATGAATTCGCTCGAAATCGACCACGTTGAACCTTAACGCAGTACAGTCAATAATTACTTATCCTCTTTTCTTATTACGATTCTCCATTTTTGTTCGTATAGTTAGTGGAGACAAAATGTAAATAAAAAACTCAGACGAACAGTAATATAAAAAAATCGAACACTTGAAACAATCAGCCACGGAACAATACAAGTTCAACTACTGAATTAATCAAATTCAATATATCCTCTCGCGTCGAAAATTCTTTCAAATCCAATTACCCAAAAAGCAACCCTTAACGCCCTCGAGAATCCCCGTCGCAAAACGACAAACAACTACCAAGATATCTGTATCGTACAAATAACAAAATTACCGTCGACAAACGGATTGCCACAATCTGCGCGGTTGGTACAAAGCGAATTACATAGATATTGCACCGCGAGGAAGCAACGCGTACAACACTGCTGCTATCGTGTAATGACTTTTACAACTGTTTATCGCAGCCGACATGTTACGCGGAACGAGACATTACCGTTCGACCGAAGGAAATGAAAGGTAGGAGGGAAAAAGGGGAGGAAGAAAAACTGACGGCATAATGGAACTTAAACAACAAGATAATAGAGACACAGCGTGAGCCGAGGCACCGGATCGTTTCTAACACTTTCCACCCTTTGCGTTGCTGATGTAAAAGTGGGAACGTATGGACGACGATTTCTGTACGAGCATCCTTTGAATTTTTTTCCCCCCCGGGTACGTAAGCGCAGTGCACACGTTGCACCGCAGCCGTGTACGCAGGAAGCGGAAATTTATTGCGGAATTTGCATGGAGAAGACCCGCATTTCCAAGATAATCCTGCCACCCCCTTCTGCGAATGCACCATGAGATAGTTATGGCGAGGAGGACAAAGTTTGTGCACGGCGTTTAAGTCCGCCACTGCTCGTGCCTCGAACTTGCAATGGAGGATCTTCTATTGGGTAACGATAATGTTTCGATACAGAACTGCGCATAGAACTTTCAATCGATGCAATGACGAACGGTGTTATCGTCGAATTTGCTTGCGGAAGAGAGGTACAGGTTTGAGCCGTTGAACCAGGGTTCACGCGGGTGGGTCGAAAGGTTCAATGGCGATTGATAATTTTATTATCAATCAAAGTATTGCGATAATATTGTCATGTAATAATTCGTTTGTATTATAACATGACGTTAATATTTAATATTATAGTATCTTCTTGGTTGGGATAATAAGGTGGCAATATTATTACCATGTAAAGTAGTCCATTTTCGAATTGAAAGGAAATAATAGAATTTCAATGCATTTGTAAAAATTAATGAACAATATAATTTCCACCGTTACTACTGTAAATTAAAAGAGGACATAATTAGAAATACAATGGTAAAAAGGGGCAGCCAATGGTGAAACTTGAGAGGATATTATCGAACAGAAATTGCCGGTAGACCTAGTAGCATAGGAATATCAATAAAATATACACGGTGTTCTTAAAATCACGATGCAATCGAAAAAGAGGTGATGCTCAAGTGACTGGAATAAATTTCGCTTAAAGTAAATCGTTACACAGATTTTATGCATAGGTACTAAAAACAGAAAGGAAGAATAGAATGTTGTCATATGATAGGACATATTTCGCTATGTACAATCTATAAAATTTTATTCCGCTTGTCATTGCTACTATTGTCTCCATTTCAGTGAAATCGTTGCCCCCGAAAGCACTTGCGCTAAATCATACCTGTGGAATTTTTAAAGGGTAATATGTTCAACACGTTAAGGGGACGAAATCTTGCCTTGGGTACTGTCGTTCAGACAGTAAAGGGCACTGACTCCTGGATCTGCAATCTTACCGGCCGGATCTGTCTGTGAGTCTTTCGGCCCAAAGGCGTACCGTAATCTAACTTTGGCCAATACGAAAGAATAAAGCAATTTCGAAACCAGTACTGATCTGATTTAGCTTAGAATATTTTGCGATCAATAATCTGCGCCGCTCTGTATTCAACAGCAAGTTTCTAAAAAAATACCTGGCGCTTAGAGTCTGAAGAATCGAACGAAATTAATATACGAGACCTCGAGAGTAGAAACGATAATTCCAATTTTAGTTTCATACGAGCAAACATTAGTTTCACTGACACACAGCTATGCCCACAAATAAAGAGCGGTATTAATTGAAATTTTACCGTCAGTGAACAAGTTCGAAAGAAATCGAAGGGCCTGGAGTTTCGTGAAGGATTTCCAACGAATATAAATAAATTGCTTCAACGCTAATATAATTCGCGTTCAGTAAAAGGTTATTAAATTTGAACGAAACTTGTCGCTCGGCGGTTCGGTGGAAAAAGTGCACGTCCACGGGGCGGGCGAAAAGAATGTACATCATTTATGGAAACATCACTGTACGATCGCGAAGGAAATATACTTTGACGCCCGGCAAAGGAAATATCCCATCGACGTTGATGCAACCTCTTTGGGGTCTTCTTCATTATTCATATCGGGGCCCCCCTGCGCACAGCAAGCCGCTTCTGTCGTCTCTCGTTCTTTTGCTTTCTCCTCCGATCTTTCTTTTACCTTCTTCCATCGAGAAAGCAAAACATGACTTCGCGCTGGTACGCTTCGGCATAAACATCGGGACGGATTTTTGCAGCACGCTCGAAGAAGTCGGAACCGCTTCAACGGATCTGACAACGTGCATTAATCGCAGACCCGGGGAAGCACAGGATACATATAGCTGCGGACGCCGGGGGCGCGATAAAAGATCACGGGGGTTACTTTGGAAATAATCAAACACGCGTCCTCGATTTGCCTCCTTTTTTTTACCTGCCCAGCGGAGACGACGACGCTGATTCGTCCGTACAAAATATTGTCTACATTTTTCCGTATACGTACGTTGATATTAATTAATGGTGTATACGTGTGTGTAGGTTGCTTTTGTACGATGACTGTTGGAGAAGCTGTTCAGCGTGTCAAATAATTTGATACGTGTTTGCCGACGTGGATTTGTGAACGTGGAAATTAATATCGAGAATTGTAACAGGTACAAGATATCTGTCGAATCTCTTCAATTCTGTTTTCTCCATTTATTAATTGCTCGTTGACCATAAGATTCTTAGTTCTTGAAATTGCCGATATAGAATTGAAAATCGCGTATTACATACTTATATTCAGTTAAGAATTATATTGCAATTAATATCCACCACATTCCGCACTGGACATTAGCCAAACAAAAAATTGACTTCCATTTTAAAAAACTATTACTATCATACGAATACATCTCACACCCATATATAATTTCCGAATATGTCCAATAAATATCTGATCAAATTTGCTAATGTTACATCCAATCCTTCCTCTATTCGCAATTTTTGCCGTAAAAAAAACAACGATACAAAACAATTTCCACTGCCGCAATGTAACAGGAAGAAATGAAGAAAAAATTGTTTCCTGAGAATGCTGCGCCACTGGGCACCCGTGTGTGGACCTGGGGCAGTTTTAATGGCACCCGCGCGCGCGCGTTTCCAAGACCCCAAACTCGAGTGAAGGGCACCGAACGAAATACAGTTTGGTTCATGTATCTGCATATAAATCACTGGTTGGACAGCCTTAAAAAGCCGGAGGCTATTGCGGACCCGCCAATAACTGCGAAACATCGCCCTCGGTCTCTTCCGACGGCACTGTTAGGAAAGGCTTTCACATACCTGCCTTTTTCTCTTTTCTTTTTCGTACGATCCTCCCGAAAGAAGAATAAAAAAAAACGAAAACTCGAAGAAGGATGGAACTGCGTGTTGTAACTAAAAATTTCCGCTTGCCAGTAGGGAATCGTCGTGGAGGCACGATATTCGTAAGAAATATATAAGCGCGAGTTAATTAGAACCGTGTGAAGCAATGATTTTGCAAGATTGAACAGGTGAGACGATTAAGTAATGGGAAAAAAGTAAAGTGTAGCTTTTTCTTTGGAAGTTTATCATAAAAATATTCTTTCTTTTTAAACATGTATGATTGTATGCGATTAGTGGTTCAGATATTTGTTTAAGACAAAAAGGTTTCTAATATTCAAGTAAGAAAAAATGTTCTTTATCTATTTGTTTAAGGCAAAATAGTTTCTAATATTCAAGTAAGAAAAAATGTTCTTCATCTATTTGTTTAAGACAAAAAGGTTTCTAATATTCAAGTAAGAAAAAATGTTCTTCATCTATTTGTTTAAGGCAAAATAGTTTCTAATATTCAAGTAAGAAAAAATGTTCTTCATCTATTTGTTTAAGACAGAAAGGTTTCTAATATTCAAGTAAGAAAAAATGTTCTTCATCTATTTGTTTAAGACAAAAAGGTTTCTAATATTCAAGTAAGAAAAAATGTTCTTCATCTATTTGTTTAAGACAAAAAGGTTTCTAATATTCAAGTAAGAAAAAATGTTCTTCATCTGTTTAAGACAAAAAGGTTTCTAATATTCAAGTAAGAAAAAATGTTCTTCATCTATTTGTTTAAGACAAAAAGGTTTCTAATATTCAAGTAAGAAAGAATGTTCTTCATCTATTTGTTTAAGACAGAAAGGTTTCTAATATTCAAGTAAGAAAAAGTGTTCTCCATCTATTTGTTTAATCTGTATGGAATATTTGTGCGATGGACGTTGGAGAGTAGGTATCGCAGGGTTCTATGGTGGTCGTAGAGTAAATGCGCACGCAGGAATTATTAATTAATCAAGTTTCGTTTTGGCTTTGTACTCGAGAGTTTATGGATTTCTTTATTACCTTTGCTTCCAAGGTTTGCAGTTGCGCCATTCTCGGTTCCAGAAATTGCGGCTGCGTTCCAGTTCCTGTATGCAGAGCAGTCTGAAATGGAAGGAAAGATGGGATTATTGTCAACGGTGGAGTTCGCACCAATCTTCCTGGTTTTTTAATTGTGTTGAAGTTTTTCGTTAACTCATCAATTAATATTTCTTAACATCACGTTAATTCATTGCCAGTACGGTATTAAATATCATTAAGAAAATCTATTTCACTGTCGTATTACTTTTACAATTTAGAATTCTACTGTGTCAATAATGATATACTTAAAATAGAACACCCCTTGAAACCGGAATTTCTGTTAACGAATATCAACGAAAGATCGAATAGATTGTGTTCTGTTCTAATTTGACTAATTGTCACCATAAATCGATCTTCCCTACTTGCAAGTGGTTGAAAATTGTACTACTCAAACATTTTCGTATTAAAATAATTGCTATTTTTCGAACTTCAAGAACTTAAGATGGAGCAAGCATCGTGTGAAAATTATAAATCAGAGACTGTCAATTTCATCAGATTCCCCTACGAGCCGCATATTTCAATTCAAGTGGCACACCGCGGTTTTCCTGTCATGATCACCACCGATCCCCTCGAATCCACGCAGCTGTGTAAGGTAATATCCGTGGCATACATTACACTTTCTTAACGTGTCACGAAATTCCTGGGGCGAAAAGAACAGTAGAAGTGTGCACACGACAATCATCGTGACAATAGCATGTCTCCTCGGGACATTATTATCTTTTGTTTCGAGCAATGTCAAGTGGAGCAGAAACGCTCATAAAGATGTTTCTACATTCTACGTAACAGTAGACTTTCGTTTTAACAAGTCAGAAAGGAGAAGTTCTGCTTTATTTCATGGAAATATAAATACTCCCCTTTAATTAATGACAAATCTTTGTAAGGCTAACACGAACAGGTAGAGTACTGCAATGATTTATGTAACAATTATTGACGACCATTTTACCATTAATCAACGACCCTTAATGTTAATAAAGATGGTTCAACAGTTTACGTAACAGTAGACTTTCGTTATAACAAGTCAGAAAGAAGAAATTCTGTTTCTTTTTATGGAAATTTAAATACTTCCCTTTCATCATTGAGAAATCTTTGTAAGTCTGACACGAATAGGTAGAGTACTGCAATGATTTATTTAACAATTATTTGCGACCATTTTACCATTAATCAACGACCCTTAATGTTAATAAAGATGGTTCAACAGTTTACGTAACAGTAGACTTTCGTTATAACAAGTCAGAAAGAAGAAATTCTGTTTCTTTTTATGGAAATTTAAATACTTCCCTTTCATCATTGAGAAATCTTTGTAAGTCTAACACGAATAGGTAGAGTACTGCAATGATTTATTTAACAATTATTTGCGACCATTTTACCATTAATCAACGACCCTTAATGTTAATAAAGATGGTTCAACAGTTTACGTAACAGTAGACTTTCGTTTTAACAAATCAGAAAGAAGAAATTCTGTTTCATTTTATGGAAATATAAATACTTCCCTTTGATCAATGAGAAATCTTTGTAAGGCTAATATGAGTATGTAGATAACTGTAATGATTTTTTAACAATTATTTACGACCATTTCAATGTTAATCAACGACCCTTAATGTTAGTAAAGATGGTTCAACATTTTACGCAACAGTAGACTTTCGTTTTTTATGGAAATTTTATGGAAATACTCCCCCTTAATTAATGGCAAATCTTTCTAAGGCTAACACGAATAGGTAGATTACTGTAATGATTTTTTTCCCAATTATTCAATGACCCTTAATTTTATACAGTGTTAAACTCCTCGTTAATTTTAAAATTTCGTATAAATGCCGCAAATATAGCTCCTTCATCACGACCAGAATTTTCAAATTTAATTTACCCTCTAGGGTAGATCGCGTTCGCGTCAAGTCTTGCCATTTAGCAATATCCAAACATATAATTCTCCATCGAAATTTCATTCGAATACAAAAACCACGGAAAATGTCGATTTCCCCTCTTCAGCCTCTAAACGGCTCATTTAATAAATAAATTACGCCGACCCGAGTGAATGTTGCAACAAAGTTACGGCGTTTAACGCGTATTCAATGTCGAGAACAGGAACGCCCGCTTATGGATACAGGTTTTAGAAAGACGCGCGTCTGCTTTGCGCTTCGGGCGAATGGCGTGCGACTGCAGGCGTATCTGAGAAATTACAACGAGAGAGGCCCGATTGTAGGGCTCGTGAGAATTACGATTTCTCGGGATCCTCGGAAATTCTCACGGCCGTACGAGGATCGTCCGTCGGCGAGGGAGATCCTTAACGTGTAAGCACGATGATCGCATAATGTTCGCGTGCATCGACCCTCTTCGGCGTCTAGACCGATACTTTATTGCGAAATCCGTGTGACCTGTGTCAACCAGGTGACCGAAGCCGAAGCGAGACCGACGGGCTTTAATGGAACGGAGGGGGATGCGCCGGCACTTTTCATTCTATTTTCAGAACTGGGTCGCCCCGAGTGGGACAAACGACGAAAATTACTGACGTTCCTCGTGACTCTGTGTGCCGCGACGCGGCATTTAAAAACTGAAGATTGAATAACGGGAAATAAAAAAATGTTTTGAATCCTTTCCACCCAGATTCGCCTTTCGGCCCAGTGTGCTTCGTGCCGATTTCGGCGGCCACGATTCTGGCGAATGGCGAATTGGCGATAGATTAATTTGAGGACGAGACTTCGGGACGAAATTGTTGTGTCGAGGTTGCAGATTCATTTCGAACATCCGGGGAACCAAGCGGTGATGTAATACGATTTTTACGCTCGATTTTACGTTGCAATAGTGGACACATTACGGAAGGTAGCAAAGTTTTCGTGATTTGAACAAGAAGATGTTTGCCAGAGTGTTATAAATTATAAAGTTTGCGAAATTGTAAAAATTGTAAAATTAGAAAACGTAATTCAATGATTGAGAAAAAGTTGCAAATTAAACGAAATAAAAAGTTAAACAGATTTTAATTATTTCATTATAAGATAAACAATAATGATCCCGAAATCACTATTATTAATAGAATACAATAAACCGATTCTTTGCAATAGAATGGTACAAGCGCAAAATAATTTGGCAAATTATTATGAAAATAAAGCGAGAAGATTTTCAGAAAATATAGAAATCGAGTGTTTATGTAATTCGAAAATTACATGGTTGCATCGAGGGTTGAAATTAATTTCGTACGATTTAGAATTACGTTGCTCTTCGTCGATATATCAGAGGGTATCAACGTTTTATCCGGATCGTTAATCTAAGAACATCCAGTGGCACTAATTCCAGGGACATCCAGTCGCACTAATTCTAAGGACAACGAACTACTGCCCATCCTAATTACAGGTCGAGAGGGATCGACTGTAATTGCAGCATGATACAATACATTAAAACCTACACACGATACGTACACTACTAATCAAAAGTTTGATACCACCAGGAATTTCGAACCGTTATCAGTCTCGGTTTCTATTAAACAATGTTAATGTCGAATTAATGAATCGGCAACAAAGACAAGAAATGTGTGAAAGAGAATAATTCAGTCGTAAATATAAACATATTTAAATATTAACCCTTTGCACTCGCCACTTGGTTTAACACAAAAGCTCACACTATCCACAGACGATCTTCCTCTTTCGTATTTGAAATATTCCGTTTATGTGCAATTCGTAGTACCTACACAGTAATGTTTAATATTATTATTTCGCATTTAATCTATTTTATTTACCTACCAAATTCCTAAATCACAGAAAATACCCTCGACTACAAATGGTTAGAACTAGAAGCCCCGAATAATTCTCGCCGAACGTTCCACAGATTAGATCGAAACGAACAATACCCGATAAAAACTAATTAAAAAGCGATATATATGTACCTACAAAAAATCACCAACCACCAATTATTTACCACTCTAATAAGAATGTCCAATTGCAATACGCAAGTTGTCCACCGTAATGGCATACACTTATAATTTGTCTAATTGAATATTAGTATCGTATTAATATCTTACATTAATATGCTAGTTAATATATTACAAACATAATAATTATTACGTACAATAATAATATCAATTATAAGGATATTTGTTATATGTATTTCTATGAGAATACACTCTTCGATGTTGCATATAATTTAGATAGAAAACTTAATAGTTTTAAAAATCGTCATTACGTAAACATTTTGTTGCTATTGCATGCTCTCCGCTTCACTTTCAGTTGTAAGATGGCTTGCGCGGAAATATATGTTTATTCATTCAACGCTCGTCGGAAAATCCGCAATAACAACGCTTCTGAAGAAAATCACCACGCAACACATCCACTTGTTTAAATCAATGAAAGTAAGAAACGGTCACCGCATGCTCTCTCACACTCACAAGGGAACACCGCGAACCGTCACTCCCGGATTTGAATGAAACTTTGTAGGTTTATAGAGTGATCCAAGACAAAAAATGTTTTAGGTAAAAGTTTAATGGTACAATGAGCGCTATAAATTTACAATAAGAAAATTTAAAAAAGAGAAGAAGAACATTTTGTTTTCAAGAAAACAAGCTTTTTTTAAAATTTTCTTATTGTAAATTTATAGCGCTCGTTGTACCATTAAACTTTTACCTAAAACATTTTTTTCTATCTCACGTATTTTAAGAGATATACGCGAAAAAGTGGAATTGCCGATTTGACTTTGAGGTTAGTTTTCACACCCTTAAAGGGCGATTGGGCACGAATGAAGCATACCGTTATTCTTGTCTTGGATCACTCTATAAACCTACAAAGTTTCATTCAAATCCGGGAGTGACGGTTCGCGGTGTTCCCTGGTCAGCCATCCATCCAGTCGTCCATACGGCGATACATATAACAAATATCCTTACACAATATCAATTCATTATTAAACGTATAATTCACAAAGCAGGCGAAACGCTATCGAACATTTTACATAATGCATAATGCACGATCCGCGTTTCGCGATGCAACAAAGAATGCGAAGTTATTACGAGGTGGGTGCTTTTGTTAGGTGAGCACGACGAAAACCGCCCGCTGGCGTATCGTGAGGCTTTAACGCAGTTAATTGAAGCGATTAAACGCGGCCACGGGTTCGCCACGGGTCGTCCTCGTATTCGTTAATCATCGGAGATCGTGGGTGTGCTCGCGAAAGGGGTACGCCACGGGCTGGTGAACGTGTAATCATTGCCGTGGATGGAAGCTCCTCCGATGGCCCTGGAGACCCGGAAGACAAGATACAAGAGATACTGGGCACGCCAATTCCTAACCCGGGATTAGCCGGCAACGTCCATGTGGGACGACTCGTTTCAGAAGATTCTTATCGGCAACTCTGATCGTCAAACTCGTCTTTCGCCGTTCTATTATTATTGTGCAATGAAAGACGTGTTGCGGCAGAGGCGGCGGTTAAATAAATCACTTTCGTATTTGGATTACGGGGGAGTTGAACAATGAGTCAACAGGCCGATTGTGTTCTACCTTTGCGGCGGATACCTTTTTCTTGCGAATGATCGCAAAAATCGAATGATGCGCGGAAAAATGAGGAGGCTCTGATTATGGGTAGCTTCAGGCTGAATACAACGATACGAAAATATCGCGGAGGTAAGTAGATGCATCTCTTTGTTATTATTGGGCTAATTACTGTGAAATATAAAGTTTTGGTAAGGGATTTATGCGATATTTCTATGGTAGCATTTATTTTTCGGTTAAATATTTTGCCCGCCTCTGTTTGAAAATTGTGGGAAGGTTTTATGGTTTCTGTTGTTCTTTTTCTTCTTTTTACTAGTATTTTATTATTCGTTTTTCCTTTCGATTGCAACTTACAGTATTGAAAAAATTGTATGTTGCAAAATTTTGTCTATTTCTGCTTATAAATCGAAGGAGATATTGGTCAGTATGTTCGAAATTTGTTTATGATTTTTGGGTTGTTTGTCTCAACGTTTTGCTGTTTGCTCACATGTTGAAACTTTTTGAATTTAAAGTTGAATTAAAGTATGTAATTCACTTACCAGAGAAACTGATCGTTGCTGAAGTTTGAGTCCCAGATCTTCCTTCTCGTCGCCGCAGTCGGTCGTATAAAATAGTACGCTGTTCTTGGATCCCCTGAAAGTAATATTCTTTAATCCACAATTGGAACGACGACACCACCTCCTAACTCAATCAAATCTTCAATGATCCAACGATAGAGAACAGTAATTCATTCAGTCTGTGCGAATTCCCAATTAAACGACTTAAAATAACAATATAATTTACACGAATATTTATCTCACATAACGCAGTTAATGATACTTAAAATATCACACACATGTAATCAACCAGTAGCGTTCGAAATTTCATTTACTCAACTGCTCCAACATCATGAAAAATTATTTAAAATTAGTGCTAAATAAAATTTGTTGAATTATGCAGCACCAGCAAATAATTAAATATACAAAATTTTAAAAATTTACAAAGATCTGAAACATCACATAGACCTAAGTAACATACAAGAAGGATAATGCAAAGATAAATCTCAATTTCGTACCCTAACAAGGATTCATATCGGGGTGTCCGCCTCCGATTTTGATGAAACTTGGTGGATATATTAAGCAGGCGAAAATAAGGGACACATATTTTTTTATAGCTGCCCAATCGCAAGTTTAGGGATGAAATCACCCCCTTGAAGTTTCAGCAGAAAAATGGTATCTTGAAAACGGTTACAGATATAAGAATACTTCTTAGAGAAAAGTTTCATGGTTTTTTAAGGTAAAACAAACAGTTGTCACAGATTTTGTAAATAATGTAACAATAAATTTGTTTGTTATAAACAAATTACTTTTTACCAAATTTATGACCACTGCTTGTTTTACCTCAAAAAACCATGAAACTTTTCCATAAGAAGTTTTCTTATATCTGTAACCGTTTTCAAGATACCATTTTTCTGCTGAAACTTCAAGGGGGTGGTTTCACCCTTAAACTTGCGATTGGGCAGCTATAAAAAAATACGTGTCCCTTATTTTCGCCTGCTTAATATATCCACCAAGTTTCATCAAAATCGGAGGCGGACACCCCGATATGGTTGCTTGTAAGCTCAAATCGAGCCTCGTATCAAGATCCATATTACAGTGACAAAGTAGTTCACAGTTGTCAGATAAACTGTTCTTAAAACGTGTTCGAACGGAACGCACAGGCACCCTATGCATTATATCACTATGTAACACTACCGACAACTAGCCCGAAGGAGCAATCGTCTCATGAACGTTGATTATCGTTCCGTGCATCGCAGCGTGCCACGTTACACGAATAACGTGCCAGAAAAATAAGGGGGAACAGCGAAACGAAAATCGTCCCCGGCGAAACGTGTTAAACCGCGAAGGGAGAACGAAAGAAAGACCAAAACAAAGACGCTTATAACGAGTAGCGTGTGGATAATTAATTGTCGAATAAATGCGTCGAAGGGGGGAAAAAACGATGCGCAAGGAGAGCAGAAACTTTCAGGTTTGTACTCTTCAATTACGAGCGATAAATCAATGCGGAAAGCGCCAGTCCCTCTCCGCGCCCTCGTTGTCGCGTGCAATTAAACACGAACCCGATAATATAATACGACAGCGCGGCCTGCGTTTATGATAATCACACCTGAGTGCCTTCCCATTCCGGTTGAATGGCTGATGTTCAGCGAGCACGGGCGAATCAATGTAGCACCGGCTCTCGTTCATAGCGACGACAGCAACATTGCAGCTCACGTTAATTTGTCTGCCTCGTTGACATCTGAAACAGAAAACAATAGGCCGTTTTCACAGTTTCCCCATCCGTCTCTCTGTGCTGTGCTTTACGTACACATATTGCGCACATGTCGTTAGTTTTTATTCGCGAAATTACTATTACACTATTGCGGCTAACACGTCGAAGCTATCCGAGAGATAAAGATACAAATGACTTGTAAGTTCGACGAGATTTTCTGAATTTTAGCACTGAAGATTTAAATTTAGTTAAATTTATTTAGAGTCTTTGTTATCAGTTTGAATTATATTATATACTATGCCAATTTTACAGGGAGCTGGAAAGAGGGAACATGGGGGTTGAAGATCTGGTCAGTGGTAGGAAAAGCGAAGAGGCAGAAAAATGGAAAGGAAAATAAGAGAGAAAAAGAAGGAATAATGAGGGCAAGAGTGGGGATAGATGGCATTGAATGTGATAAAGAGATACAAATGCTATAACATACAAATTAGGGTACATTATATTAGTGTATAGTATAAGGTTATAGATAATAAGTAAATAGGAATAAAGAAATGTAGCGTAAGGCAGATGAAGGAGAACGTAATGTAAGGTAAAATTAAAAATGTAAAACAAGTTCCTTTTCATGGCTGTGAGGCCGAAAATCAAATAAAAAATTCTATTCTACTATGCCAATTTTAAATTTGTTGAGTTAAAGTAATCGTCTGAAGTATTAAAAACTCTATATTGCGCATGAAGTTATGTATCCACTTGATCTCTTAATTATTATTCAATGATTTGATGCTGCCTGGAACGTACATCTCTATGGTGGCAAAAAAATATGATTCCGGCCGGAATCGAACCGGCGATCTTCTGCGTGTAAAGCAGACGTGATAACCACTACACCACGGAACCTTGATGTCAGTGTGATTTTTAATTCGCGAGCCGCAGAGCTTAGCTTGTAAAACTAAAAAAGTATTATAAACGTTCGATATAATGGACTATTTGTAGTTTCAATTGTTATAAGTAAGTGTTAAATATCGATAGCCGCAGACAATTTATCGTTGCATGGAATATAAATAATAGGCAATAGTGCTTGCACAATGTTATCACAATAATATATTAAAATAATCAACAAGTACAAACTTTCTGATTATTTCAAATATTATTCTGGTAGCATCTTGCAAGCAATATTGTCTATTATTCAAAGAATTTATCTCATTATGTTATACTTTACGATCTACCTAACAAGCTTTCGTAATTGCTGCATTATGATAATTAGCTTCAGCACAGATTATATTTTCCAGAACGAACAATTGCAATCCAGTAAAGAAAAATTAATTCACGATTAAGCTGTGAAGCATTTTTGTCATCTGTATCAAGCGTTGTTTGAAAGCACTAGAATCGTCGAGTGTACAGCGGGTCGATTACAATTATCGACCACGATTTCACGCTTGCAATTATTGTCGATCGCGACTACTCGTGCATAGACAAGTCCGAGAGGCGCCAGCGCGGTTTCGTTCTGTAAACCCACGCGACAAGTTCAACCGGGCAGCGTTATGAGTAATATTCCTAAATGTATTAAGTAACTGTCCACAAAGATCTGCATAAGTTATGCGCGAGAAAGTACATTCTTTCGCCCACCGCGATAGCAATACGTGTATGCCAGTGTCTAGTACAGTACAGAGAAGTATTGATACGATAATACATTATTTCAAATATTATTCTGGTAGCATCTTGCAAGCAATATTGTCTATTATTCAAAGAATTTATCTCATTATGTTATACTTTACGATCTACCTAACAAGCTTTCGTAATGGCTGCATTATGATAATTAGCTTCAGCACAGATTATATTTTCCAGAACGAACAATTGCAATCCAGTAAAGAAAAATTAATTCACGATTAAGCTGTGAAGCATTTTTGTCATCTGTATCAAGCGTTGTTTGAAAGCACTAGAATCGTCGAGTGTACAGCGGGTCGATTACAATTATCGACCACGATTTCACGCTTGCAATTATTGTCGATCGCGACTACTCGTGCATAGACAAGCCCGAGAGGCGCCAGCGCGGTTTCGTTCTGTAAACCCACGCGACAAGTTCAACCGGGCAGCGTTATGAGTAATATTCCTAAATGTATTAAGTAACTGTCCACAAAGATCTGCATAAGTTATGCGCGAGAAAGTACATTCTTTCGCCCACCGCGATAGCAATACGTGTATGCCAGTGTCTAGTACAGTACAGAGAAGTATTGATACGATAATACACCGCCGGTCAAAAGTTCGGGACGATCTCCTTAATTGCACAAACATTTAAATACCTTGTCAACGATTCATTGATTGGAAATTAACATCACACAGGCGGATGGTAATAATGAACTTTATAACGATACATTCTGCGTTGGATATCTTCGCGGATTTTCAACCCGAAATAATTGAACAATGATGAAATTGCTGTGCAACTTGAAACACCTGGTGGGCCCAAACTTTTGATCGGCGGTGTATATGCAAGTTGCTTGCCCGTGAGCATACGTGCAACAATATGTGTAAAGTGGCATGCGTAATTGCTTCGCGGGTGCACAATGACGCATACATGGTTTTTCTATTGTTTTTTATTTGTAATCGTATACAAGACTATCGGATGCGTGGACATTCTAATGAATGAATGATTAAGAAGTCAATCTTACGTACGCATAATACTACCAATTGGTATTTGTTTTGTATAGCAAATAACAATAAATTTCCCTGCGATTTTTTCTCATTACCCCTGTCGTATTATATGTATTATCTCCAATCACCAGTTATACCAATATTTCTTTATAAAGGGTGTCCCAAAATTCATGCAAGACTGGAAAGTGTTGCCGACGAAAAAAAAGACAGCTCAGGGATATTGAAAGTGGACACGAAAGAACAACGCGTTTTCATTGTTGAACAATAGTTTAAAAATAATGACGGTTTGGCAGCTACAGTTCGGAAAATTCAAATCTTGCGTGAATTTTGGGACACCCATCTGTAACACTTTAATTAATACCGACAGGATATTGAAATACTCTCTCGATCGTTTGCCGTTGTTTCTATTTTATTAACTCTCAATTTCGTCGATATTGACCGGGGATATCCATGAATTTTAATGACGACTGTCATTCTTGACCTGTACATAATAATAAATGCTGAACAATACTATAATTACTATAGTGGTTGCACAAGAATGCAGCACGCACTTCTGTCACGCGAACTTCATTTTCTTTCGGAATTTCCATCGGTAACTGGAAATATTTTAGGTCGTGTAGCCTGCAAAGTTTTCAACTGTCTCGCCCAGTTTCGACCCCCAAGGAGTGGCGTTAGGAAATGGAATATTTACGAGGACATGCACCGCTTGATATACGGTACAGTGTCCCAGAGGATGATAGGGAACAGTGACTTATATATGGCCAAGGACCATAACGATACCGTGACGAGCACAGCTGTCTGTCAGGTGTGCACTGGGATTCGACCGTGTTGAAACTCCGTTACGAAGGGACCATATCAACTTTTTACGGCTTCAAACGGTTTCACTGTGTGTTACACACATTTCGGGATGCTGTCCTAATTTTGTCGGAATGCAAACAGTGGGATTACGTGCCAACCATATTTATTGTGAATGGTTTACAAATAGAAAAATAATAAAGCGCATGATCCTAAGCGCTTGCACTATTTATGCTTTACTTCAATTTGTCCGACTGTAAATAGTGCAAGTACGTACACTCCCTATTAGGCGTATTTATTTTGAATAATTTACAAGGAGAAATGTATATTGTACTTAACAGAATGAATAAAGTTTGTGAATTAGAAAAGAATAATTCCACTGCGTGTTATAATTGATCAATTCCTCACGATCGTATACGAATGCAATTATATTACGCATGATAATGTAAGTGGAACTAATTAACACATCGTTCTCTCAATGCTAATGAAAATGATTTCATTCCCGTCTTTATTTATTTTAAATGCTTGCCTTTACAGATCATTCGCAGGCTTAAAACTTTCACGCGTTTCAACGACATCCAATGTGAAATGTATTTTTCCCATACTTTCGGAGCCGAATGATGAAAGTTTCGATAATGAATACCTGTGAACACTGTGGTTACGCGTTTAATATTTTCATACCGATTGTATCTGATAACGATGAACGGGCTAACGAAAGGTACCCTTCGCTTGATAGAATTTGCGAACAAAAGAACGGACAAGGTTTGAGACAATTTGACCCATCAAAGGTCTATTCACTGTGGACCCCTCTCTCTTATAAATTGAACCCTCACTCTCTATGGTTTACGTCCGCAATGATATATCGCGCTTTAATATTTCTTCTGTTCCGTAACGATTTCTGCGCCGGTTTAACGCTACATCGTACAACCCTTTCGTGCTAACAATGAAAATATCACATATGTGAAGCACGCGAGTCAATAGTTCCCTACCCTTTCTACGAAGTTGATGTCGACAGAAAACAGATATTGCACGTGAACGGAACATCCTTGGGACAAAACTGGTCCAAATATTTATCACACGAATGTTTCGCAGTGCATCTGTGACCGGTTTCTACGAAACGTAAAATTCGTCCTTTAATTAAAATATTGAATTGCACATTGATTAATTATATGAAGTGTTGAATCAATTAGTAGAATGCAGGAGAAATAGAACTTCGCGAGACATTTAATAAATGAGGTGATAACAGAAGACGAATGGTATGTTTCTTTTTCATTCTTTTTATAAGCTATTTTATAATAAATAGTTATAGAGTGTTTACAAGCACTTATTTCTTTTACATCGAACGTTTCCCCTTTCCTTTTGTTAATACCGATGCACGAGTGATAATTGCAGTCTTACGTTGCGAACAACATTCCCGTTCTTCTTTCGTTCCATTCAGAGCAACAGTTAGGCGGCGCAAGAAAAAAGCAACGAGACGCTCCTGACTTCTCACTTCTTACGTTCTGCCCCGGGGGCAATTTATTCCCAGTGAATTAAACGAAGTTATCCAGCGCAAGAAAAAGTAACGCTATAACGAACAGTATTTTCGATACAAGGCCATAAAATGGTCAATTGTTGGAAACAGAGAATTTCTAATTGTCCCACGATCATAGCAGATAGCGAAACGTCTGATTCGCGTTTCCGTTTGTTATCACGGAAGTTATTTGGTAAAATACGCGTGGCTGCTGGTATTATTTACGTTATAAAATTGACGAAATAATATTACTAAGGGGGGTTAATCAATAACGAGTTTGGCTTGGCTAGATTTATTAACTAAATCGTATAAAATATAGTTCGATATTAATTGAAAAACATGTAGAAAGTGGATTTTCTATTTATATATATTATCAGTGTTAGACAGCCATTTTAAGGAACATTTATTTAAAAACATTCCTCGTATCGTTATAGGCTTTCGTGCTGAACTGCGTTGTATTCGATTGTATTTCTGCAACGTTTTCTAACTCCATTTCGCGGCCTTCTTACAAATAAAACAATACAATAAAAAGTATTAAATATACTAGTATTTTATACTAGTTATTATACTAGTATATAGCTTTAATCTGGCCCGGCTTGGTATTTGCAAACCGGTCAGGCAGCTACTCTTACGCATAGAAATCGTTGTAATAACTTTAAACCAGATAGCTTGATATTTAACAATTTTTTCGCATCGTTCAATTTGCAATCCTGTTAAATACGTGATTTCGCCTTTTCGACGATTATGACATTATACATTCCGCTGAACGGAAGATAATCAGATACAAGCTATGGCAGAATTAACAAGTGTCCGTTTCACACGTATCTCGCCTGAAGCTTCGGCAAACTGTATGAACGTTTGAATTACTGAGGTGTATGTAGGTATATGCAATTGCTTTGACGATCTCCCCATTACTCACGCGCGGTGTACAATTCGTGCGATTCGATGGAAACGGTAATTCGCAAAATGAATTGCGGCGATAATAGAAATAAACATTCGAGAGTGTTCTTGCCCGTGCAAATATATTATTTATCGTGAAATGTTCTAAAGATTGTCTTTCAAACAAATCAATCATCGATATATCTTATTATTGTTGTATATTATTATTAATATAGGAGTGCAGATATAGAGAATATTAGCTATATCAGATGTTCCACTGTATCCGTCGTGAATGATTAAATTATTATATTATTTGTGTTAAATTATCCGCCTGTTGTTAGACCAGACAAATATTATTGCTCGTGACGATACATGAATGGAAAATAAAAAAAAAAGAAAATAGGACGTAGTATCGAAAGTGAGCGATGAAAAGCGAACTTCATAGAATTCATAATTCCATTGTATCTGCGAGTAAAATCTATGTCATTTTGTATATACATATATTCTTTACCTATATTAGAACTCCATATTGATTTCTGTCTCTGATATTTGACTTTACAAAAGTGTAGAACCGGCTAAAAGTTTGTTCAATTAAATGATTCGTCGGTGCGGCAGAAAATAAGCCAAGGGGATATGCACCGTTCCTTTTAACGATCAAGAAACTTGATCCTTCCACTCATGGCAAGAAGAAAACGAAGGTATATACATCTAACGTGCAATAAATTCAAGTAACGGGGCGTCATTACGAGAAACCATCGAATAATCACTGCTTCAAAGTATTTCATTTCCGTTTTAGATGAAATGTAATTGAAATAAATATAAAAAATAAATATAAATATAAAATGAATATAAATATAAAATAAATTGGAACAATTTTCCATCTGCATAGATAAATATTGTCGAGGCAGAACGAAACAACGTACATGTAAATCAGTATTTTTCTATGTTTTCGTTTGCAGATTCATTTCGGCGCGGATGCATTAATTGGTTTTTTAAAACGTGAACCGAATACGCGTTTTGCGTAACATAAAATGTGTCGTAAATGTGTAGCATAAAATATCTCGCAGAATATAAAATTAATTACAACCGACATGTCGAGCACATGTCCGGTGAACAAGTACATTTCATTACGCTTCTTTTTGCTCCGCCCAACTCGTCGAGAGACATTAAAATCTGCATTTGCATTACACTTTCGATTCTTGAGGAAGTGCGACGGCGGACGTTTAACGAGTTGTTTCGTGCAGTGAAGTATCGGTACATTAAAACATGTTAACACTTTGCCTACCGGAAGTCTATCAATAGGCTCTTTTTACACTATTAACCTATTTGTACCAGCGGAGCTTATTAGTTTATTAACGCATAATAGCAACACGGAAGAAGGGGCATTTTTTTCCGTGAAATAATTGGCAAGTGGTTGAGATCCACGAATAAAATTTCCAAACAACGTATTCCCGATACCTACATGTATTCTTTCACAATTCAAACTTGTAGAAATGGAGTATAAAAGGGTTTCTTTTTTTAAATACGGTAAACGATATATTAAAATAAAACGTCAAATCTTCAGTACTTAATTTTGTATTAAAGTAATCTATTTGTATTGTCAATCTTCTCTTCTTTCAATGGCCATTATTCGAATTGCAATTTCTTTGTCCAATTTACTGCGTATTGTTGGTGTGATTTAATTGGCTAGGCATAATTAGGAAAATCAAGAATGAATAGTTTTAAATTAAAAGCAGCTAAGAATCAGACAACTTTTTCAGGCGGCCTCTTTCACAGGAAGTCAAACGTTTTAGTAATTGCCAACACCTGTCGACAGGTGCCAAGGATGTAGTCTTGCTCTATCTTCTATGAACCGTTTAAAGGTTAATCGAGAACAGGCTCAAATCTTCGTGGCGTTAAAATAATTACATAATTTACCGATATCCGACTGATTAGTAAGAGATTAGGAAATTGCATGCGCTCGATTATTATCGATACTAGCCAGAATACACTTTATGATCAAGGTAAACGTTTTTTCTTGGGATATAATGCGGTGAAAAGTCGACACGATTAAAAATATTACCATCGCGTCGTTAATTATCTTATTCTAATCTCGAACTTCGCGTAATGGTTCGTATGGTAGAAGGAAATTAAAGGTTACCTCAGAATTTATGTTTATTCTGATTTAGGCACGTTTACTGCAATAGGTGCAAATACTTTATTTATAAGTTTGATCATTAAGCAATAAGTTCTCTTGTTTGTATAATCGAAAATATCCGGTTACAAAATAAAATTCATACGGACAAAGTTTATTTTTCTACATGGTTTGAACGATCGCTAATTTCTTTATCTATCATCTTATTCGATAAAGAATATAATCGCCCACCAAATTTATATTGTTTCTTATAATCTTTACTTAAATACCGCCCAGTTTTTAAACAATCACCTCAATAACCAATTCTTTCCACTATCGTATTGTCCTTGCTAAATATTCCTCGTTTCGATGATCCAACATGTTCATCCATGTAATACAGAACCGCATAAAAAAAGAATTACCACAGTTTCGATTCCATTCGTTTTCCATTTAAGTTCAATTTATATCGATCCTTTAACCATCTCCTTCTCCTCAGAAAGAATATTCTCATTAATGAAACCAGCGACATTCGCCCCATGCTCCCGCAACAAACGTTCCCTGTCCCCGGCGACACGTTCCATCCTAATACGTTCACGCCGATTTTCTTCCCCTTCCGCCTGCTGCATATTCTTCATTTCTTCGTCCCGAATTGCTCGTCGTGCCTCGATCAGCCGACCCAAGTCCTCCCTATACTGCAGCTGCATTCTTCGTCTAGCAGCCGCGGTTAGTCTGGCAGTTCTCTCATCCTCCATAATCTGCCTCATAATTTCTTCCCCGAACGCTCTGTCTTGCTCCACGGCGCGCAGCTTGCACCGTTCGTTGAAACCGATCTGCTCCTCCAAACTGGCCGCCAATTCCTCCCTCGCCCTCGTCCTCCTGATCCTCTCCTCCTCGTCCCCAGCGAGCAACTCCAATCTCACGTCCTCCGCCAGCAGCTCGACCAGCAGCGTCCTCCTCTCGCGTTTTTCGCTCTCGTTGTTCAACAGCATCTCGGCCGTTTCCCGTACCGTTCTCTCGCGCATTTTTAATCCTTCCTCGCGCACGCTCCTCAGCTTCATCGCTCTCTCATCAATCTCTGCCAAATAGTCCTCGTCCTCCTGTTCCTTCCTCGCCACGGCCTCCGCGCCCTCCTCGCTTCGGGTCAGCTTCATTTCCTCAAGCATTAAACGCTCTCGCCTCGCACCCTCCGCCAGCTCGTTCCTCGCCTCCAACGTTCTCGTTCTCTCGCGCCGTTCCCTCGTCATCTCGACTTCCGCAAGGATCTCCCTCTCCGTTCTGGCTTCCACCATCATCATATTTCTCTCCGCTTCTTTCAGCTTTATCTGCCCCGTCAACTCCCTTCCATAATCCTCGGCCCTCTTATGGCACTCGGACCTTTGGTAGAGATCATTATCCAGGGCCGCCTGCTGTTTTAGACGCGTCAGTTTCTCCGCGTGCTGCCTTCGCACGTTCTCGATGTAACGTTCCGCCTCCCTTTCGAAAAGCTGCGCCTGCAACTCCTTCGCGTTGTACGCCCTTCGCAGTTCCGCCTCCAGCTCCAGGTTTTCGTCGTACGATTCCCTGTTTCGACTGGACAGTCTCAGGTTCCCGATGATATCGACGGTTTTCTGCATGCTTTCTCGCGCCTCGTTGTGCTGGGAATTGTTGTTCATGTTCGCTCGGGTCCAAGGGAATTATTGGGAATTCTATGTGGGTTTTTTTTATGTTCGCAAGATTCGCGGTTTGTTATATTGGTATTATGATTCGGTGGAAGAGAGAACGCTTGGGGTTTTGTGGATTGAGAGTTTCGATGTTTTCTGTGGACAGCAGTCGTTTTTTCGTACTCGAAAAGGGAAATTTTCGAGGGTAGGTCGTTTCTTCAGAAGTTAATGGAGTTATCGGTTTTCTTTGTACTGTTAACTTTGCGATTGTTATTCGCGCAGATTGCGAGTAAGATTTTCACGATTGAAAGAAATATACATACGTAACCAAGTTCACGTTGAATTAAAATAAATTCAATTTCACACGTTGCGCGGGTCAAGCAATATTTCTCAATGAATTCACTCTAAAAGAATTTTGATGATCGCTTAAATTGTCCGCCCCTGCTTCGATCTTCGTTAATCGCAATTACGCATCGAACGTTCGTTCTTTTGTTGTTTTTCAATTTCTTTTAACACGGAATTCTATTGCGATCGGTACGGTGATCGATTTAATTAATGGTCGCGCAGTGCATCACCGCTAGTGAATTCTGCAACAGAAAATTGTTCACATTGCACAGTTTGAACAGTTACATGGTGGTAAGTTTGCACCGTGCTTATGGGGTAATATTAATACCGCGGCGAACGGTACATTTTCATTCCTTTTTCCCTCGCGGTACTTGATTACACTTTGGGAACGTTCGCACGGCAATTTGGGTCAGTCCAAATCTACACACGCGATTCCAAGACAAATTATAACAATTGTACACACCTGTACCTAAGTTCCCTACGTATTCATGAATAATTCTCGCCGCGAAGTCTCTTTCCCCTCTTTTATCATATTGTGCATACATTTAGAGTGAAATTCGTGCACGCATGATATTCTAATTCCAGTGCTTTCAAAGTTAAACACAATTAACTTACAGATACGCCGTGTGGTTCGTATAAAAGGGAAGGTGGCTATCGTTACACGGTAAATTGCGTTCCGTGTGAGAAACTACGTGTTTAGACGGTCGACCATTAAAGCGCACGCAATGGTAAAGTTCAAAGACTTAAGTGAATACTCTGTTCCAACGTAACTAAATCTTTTCTAACGTTTCGAAGTGGCTCGAGGGGAATAGGGGGGGAAATTTATGCCTGGATAAATAATTCGTAGCAATTAACGATCGTGATATCAATAACGTGGACAAGTTGTATCAACCGATCTGAGACATTTATTCCTTGAGCATTGTCTTGATAAATTGTAATGGGCATGCACGGTGCATAATTAGAAGCGGCAGCCCCGTGGGATAATCATTTTAGGGGGAAATTGCAAATAGAAATTATGCGCTCGATAACATCGTCGGGGACGATTTTATGTTTGGAAGAAGATAGTAATTGCGTGTAATGCACCGCTTTATGTGTATATTATGAACAGATGTAGAATCTAATTCATGCAATTCTCGGCTGACTTTGATGTATACGTTTCACAATTACCACCGGCTTGTTCCCAGAAAACAGCTGCTCTTACGAATGCCGTAAGCTGCAAGTTATCCGTGTAACCGTGTGAGGCGTCTATTGTTGCACGATCCCCGACAAAAAACAGATCCGAAGTTTTCTACGCGTGAAAATGAATTTTCGTTTGAACTTTTCTATTCCGCAAATAACCAGAACGTGTATGAAATACTTTCATCGATATATTTGGGAAATATTTATCACCGATTGGTAAACAAATCGTAATTGGGTTCGCGCGTACAATATTTGAGCCTTTCATTGGAAAATGTACCTAGAAACATTTATCTCCGACTTGTAATATAAAATATTGAAGCATCGTAAATATTTAACGTGCACGGTATGAAATTATAAATTGTTTGTTTATCATTTTCTATTTTATTATTGCATTCGTTTTCGGAATTATATACGCTACAGGATCTTTACCGACGGCTGTTCTCCAAGTTCATGAACAGTGAAAATCGTGCTGCGTTCAGCGCTTAGTATTCATTTATATCACGTTTCTGAAAGCGTGAAAAACAACGCAATCCGTATTTGCGTTACACTTACGCCCAAACTATTACGAACACCTATAACTATTATTCCGTTTGCACAGAAATCATTTGTCGTCTCGGGACTTAAATATCGATTACGTGGTATCTAATCCACCCCTAAGAACACCATTAACTCTGTACATATATAGTGTAGTTTACATTCGTATCGCGAGCATAGAAACCAGTGTTTATCGGTGTAACTCGGAATAACTGGTTAGAAGGATCGGGAGAGATTCAGTGAATAAGTTATTTCTACGGTATTAAAATGATAATTGCAAGATATTATAGTTTGGTAAAAACCGCACGTACCTATTGCAATGAGAAAAAAATATGGAATCGAACCAGATACAGCCTTCACCTCTCGCGAACATACAAGAGGACACATTTAAATTATTCGAGAGCTATTACTCTCCATCGCAAAATTTGAGCCAGCTGAAAATTTAGCCCCGCCAACTTTAGCTAGTCGTAGACGCGGTGCGAAGGTGTTTCACTCTATTTACTATTTACATGGACAACGTGCGGCGTTTGTTGCGCACCAGACACTTATAGTTGCTCTGCGAATAATACAAAAACGAGATCAACATACCGCTGCTGCGCAGGCGCAAGGGCGTCGATCACGGTAAATCCCAATCACGTACACTTTGAATTATCGATCAAATTCACGGAGCGAATTCGACGAACGATTCGATTTCACGGTGCAACAAGTAGCCGGGCAACGGTTTGAAACTTTTCGCGAGCACGCCAGACGTGTCCGCGGGACGATTGTGCGTCGACCAAGCGGTAGAAAATTTGGCGCGGATGTGCGCACTTCGAAGCGGAATGGAGCGTTTCGGTAAATGCGACCGACACGGAGGATCAAGACCGACTAACCGGCTTTCCGCGTCGGGGCCCACGCGTACCGATGCGATCCAGCGCGGCCTTTTTAAACCCATCCCTCTGATAGGTTCGTGCGGAGCACACCAGGTATATAAGTCCCTACGAGCCTGCCTCTCGCAGGTGGAGGCGTAGGGCCCCCAATTGCGGTGCCCCTCGTCCTTTCGAACGATATTCCCTGTAAAACTCTGGGACGTTTTGTACCTCTGTGATACCGATCTTTCGAGGAAGTCGATTTTAGAAGAGGGATAATTAAAAAATACTTGGCAATTTGATCCCGCAGTAGTTTTCTTTATTTCCTAGAAAATATTACGCGCAAGGGGACAATTTTGTAATTTCAATGTGCTAGCGAAACTAAGCTGTTTTAAATATTGTGACGGAAATTTTGAAATTGGCAACGGAAGTTTGAAGATATGTTTGTATTGCTCGTTGTGCTGAAATGAATTTTCCAATTACATTTTGCGAAGAGTAAACAAAACTTTATCGGGTTGCAAGATCCGCAACCTTATTTATTCAGTATGCGGTGCAGCAACTGTAAAAGAAATTTCAGCTGAAAAAACTTTATTTTTAGTATATCTGAAAAATCAATACGGGGATGAAATTGTAAACTTTCACGTCCCGTACCTTGTTATTGCGACATATTTCTATTGTTACGGTGAAATGTCCCAAATAAATAGCGATTCAGCACACCTGGACAAGACTTTCTTTGTCGATTTGGAAACCCCCTCAAAGAAACAGGTGTTTTGAAGAACTGTATGAGGCAGTAAGATGATCAGTTATTGTGAATCTTTACGTACACTACTTTCTTTTCCGCCCAGGTGATGCGTGATCCTATTGCGGATGTTCGGTTTGTGTGCATGTCAATATCACATGCCAGCTGTCTCATCCGTGCGAATAATAGGTGGCCAAGTAAAGTTATCCGTTTCTTAATAATATTTGGATAAAAAAAGGTGTTCAATATAAAAACCTTAATTTAATCTTTTGATTTCAATTAGTGCTCGAAGTATAAACCAGTTAGTTCATACACCGGAACATTAGAAATGTTTTTCCCAAATTATTGTAAAAACTAATAGTTGATATATCTTCATATTCAATAAAATAAGTTTCCACATAATCTTCACATCTTCCGAATTAATTTAGCATTCTTGCGATTGTATTAGAAATTCACTAACAGACGAAAATAGAAAATATATAATCATTCAAATAAAAGCTTCCTTGTATAATTATAATAATAATTATTTAATTGTACAAATGATATATTCTATATTATATACTCCAATATGCAATTGTCTCATTCTTACTGCCGCGCTATAAACACGTTTATCCAAATTCGTTAAAATAGAAAAAATTATAACGTCACATATTTTAAGGAAATCGAATTTCAATAAAATCGATGGATCTTTATTACCAAACGCAAAACGCATCATCCCTTGCGGGGATCGAACCCGCGACCTTTGGATTAGAAGTCCAACGCGCTATCCTCTGCGCCAAAGGGACTTTGTGATAGTCCTTAGTTAATTCAGAAAGTCAATGGTACAATGTTTTTCTGTGCATCTATTAAGATACACATATACAGTAGCCTCCCGTATAACGCTGTTAGCACTCTAGAAGAATTTTCGTCCTACAATGCGAACGTTACAAAGTAATATCTTTCGAATGATTATTGCTTTATCAACTTTTGTTTCTGGTATTTTATCAAATAGGGCAATTTAAACCAAAATGAATGGTATACATATGCTACTAATTTAAAAAATTCACATATAGTTAAGCTATGTAAACACAACTTCTATATTTTGTATAAATTCAACGGAAGAAGAGGAATTTAATTTAATGTTATTAAATAGCGCGCTGTACGAAGAATCGAGTTACATGAAAACAATAGTTGCAATATCTTTGTCGCGTTACAAGAATTCGCGTTATAGGCGAGTCTACTGTATATGTACACACACACACGCGTATATGCACATTTGATATGTGTAGGTCGTTGCAAAATAACCACCCAGAAAATTACGGTGGTCTCTTGAAAATGACGGATGTCCGTTCTTTTATTACGAAGTTCAGTCACGAGAATGTAATTGACATAAAGGATATAAAACATGACGAAGCAAACGAATGGGTCAAAATGGAAAGACGGATAAGAATGAAATGAATAAAGATGAATTTACGTAAGCACGTTTTAAATCTGTGGGATACATGGCAAGAAGGAAAATGATTATGTCGTTGTTTAAAGGAGAACAATTCGACAATAACTATATTTATATCAAATTTTGTTTGCAACGTTCAGTGATAGACTTATAATATAATTTTCGGGCGTTTCATTTCCCGTTTAATTGAATTCCCTTTGTGATTTTCTCGCAATTTTACTTATATAACATAACAGGCATGTGACTTTGCAGTAAATGTTGTATAATTGCGAATTTGCTTTCATAAAGTAAAATTTTAATAGTCCCTGCGAAATTTCATCTTCGAATATCTATAAAATGTCAAAATTAATCTAATACTTGCAATATTAGCCACTAATTTGGCGAATTTTGTGTATCGCAAATGAAGAACTTAGAATGTACGTAGAAGCTCGTTCGATTAAACATGAAGATGTATTTATTAAATTGCGAAATCGTTCCAGGAAAACATTTTTATATGCTTCCCTGAATGACACCCAATTACTTTCAGAATCGAAAGGAATTCACGTTATGGCACTTGTTATAAAAATTTCAAAAGGTCACAAGTAACATCGATGCATAAAGTCTCACACAAAACGTACGATGTCATGTTACATGTATTGGACAGCCCCTTCGAAAATCGAAAACGAACTGCATTGATAACAGTCTGCATGTATATGTGTATAGGATAACGGGTGTTCCACGTTTGTTCCCAACTATTACTTCTTTCAGACTTGCATCGAATTCCTCCTCGTTCGTCCTCTTTCCTTTCCGTTCTGCTGTATATTCATCGACAGGGGTACTGAATGCGGGGGCGTACATGCATATAACATTTTACTGTATGTATGTATTGACTACGCCGCTTAGTTATCACGTGATTCTATTTTTCGAGACCTACCTGGTTATGCCTTCGTCGAACACCTGTACCAAACACTTTACAATTTTCTCTATTTCAATAATATCTATGGAAATGGAGTAAAGGTCCAGTCGCTTTTTTCTTCTTCGAAGGTCTTACGATCGCTTTCGTGAGTTCTTGGATTTCTCTTAGAAATATTATAATATTGTAATAAATACTGTCATGTATAAAACGTTTCTTTAGCTAATTGTAAATTCGACACAGTAAGATATTATTATTTCTTCAGCTGTATATTTTATAAAACGAATTAACTGTGTCTTTTTTATTATACATTTTGTTTAATTGTGGCGCACTCCCCATTGATATTTTTAGATCACATGGGAGTGTAGCAGGGAAAATTTAAATAACTTTTCTTTTGTTTACAGTTTGAGAAACAATTTTTCAGTTTATAATGTGCGTGTTATAAGAAGTTAATACGTGTATTCACTCCTGAGTCAGGAAGAATGCTATTTAATTATACGAGACCACGTTACCAAGAAACGTGAATTCATTTTTGTTGTACTTTTCACTTTAATTTATCGATCATTTCCAAGAAAATATTAATAATTCCATGCAACCCCTTCGTCGAAGCAGAACGCTGCACATTTCAATCCTACTCGAGATCCATACAATCACATGCATGCATAGAAAAGACGTACATATTACCTATTTAACAAAACTTCTAAATAAATTAACTTGCATATCTTACAATGATACTTACCAGAACAATCATAGTATCAATATCGATGCAAGGAAAGACAAAAGAATGCAATGAATCTTGCAACATAGAAACTGCCCTTCCATCATTTCCAATGAATAAATTAAATAATATGAAAAAATCTGTTTTATTGAGAGGGGATTATTAATAATTCGAACGGACAAATGAGCGGTGACTTAGCGCGGAGATTCGACAGCACAAAATTTTAAAAAAATTTAATGTATACATACATATATATCTAAAACCGCGTTGTAAATAACCGAATTGCACGAGGGTTTTCGCAAACTTCTCATCGTGTTAGAGCGAAACCGTGTTGTAGGAGGGTCACCTGTGCATACTAGGAAGTTCCTAGTAGGAACATAATACTGGTATATTTTTTGTACCGGTATTACATCCAGTGACTTATACCGGTATGGGCTTGGATACCGGTATTAGGCTCGCGAAGCTATACCGAAACCGATATAATATCGAAAACCGAAATACAATACCGGTAAATATAGGTAAATATACCGGTATTCCTCATATTACGGGTATTTCGGCATATCGTTTTCTATAGGGGTTCCGAGGGTACAACCGAAAAATACCGGTAACTACCGGTACAAGTCCCCGGTACATACAAGCATCCCTTCCATTTCGATCCAAGTCGATCACGACGCAAGCGTTTCAAATGGTCCCGAGCTCTTCGCGCCTCCCGACAGGTGGCTCCACAAAGCAGTACTCACGACACCAACACCACCACCAACACCGGCAACCCCGGCTAAGCAGCCCCAAAGCGAGAGTCGAGGCCGCCTGCGAAACAGCAACCCCTCCGTGCTCAGTGGTACCGCTTCCTTCGTAGAAGGCGTTACGTCCGCGTAACTTCCGCATTCCGTCCGCGGTTCTCCATGTATGTTTTTCTACCGTTCGGGGAAGTGTCAGCGAAACAGTGGTATCTTTTGCCTCCAATTATCGACAGTTCTGTCTATGCCCTGTCGCCGTGAGCCAAGGTTAATATCCGAGGACCGTTTGCTACACTTTACATGTTCCGTGAAACGTTGTCGATTGTTTCCGCGAGTCGAATCGCCGTTCTCTGGCATATTCAACAATATTCAACGTTCCCCGTTCGACGCAGCCGACTGTTGATGCACGTATACGCGTTGCGCTATTAGTTCTTGCCACGACGGTTTTATTTAGCTCGACGATGTTTTGTTTACACGGAACGAATGTCTCAGACGTGTGCACACAGCTAAGACAGGATCGAAATGGATTGTTTTCGTGTCCATTTGGTTCTTGACTTTCCGGGTGAAGTTCTATTTATCAGCTGGACTCTGTCCGCCTTCAAAGTCGCAAGGATAGGTATCGTTAAACGAACAGGTTTCGCGAGCCATTGTCTATTGCTCGTATTGCGTTAGCCTCGCGTGGCTTTAGCACTCCATAAACATCCAATTAACTCCACTCTTCCGTCGTAGATAATGCTCTCCCGCGGGAGACGGTGGGCGGTAAAAATGTTACAATTGCATGCGAGCCGCGGCATTGTCACGTACGTATATGTGCGTGGCGTTATCGCGTAGAATATGTTTCACATACTTGAAGAACGTCAGGATGTCCCGTGGAATTTTTTCGTTCTCCCTATTGGTCGCTATAGGCATTCTGTCTTTTGTCTGTTTTTTTATTTCTACCTCTTTGTTATATGGCACGAGTAAGGAGAGCATTACATCTGTAGCGCGATTCGTTTCGCTTTAAAGGCAGGCGTTTATTGCGGAACGTGTCGCCCTTCGATGCGAGGGAAGTTCCAGGGAATTTGCAATTCCAACGCAATAAGGAGTTCACTTGTAGCGTAGGACGGCCTCTTTCGTTTTTAATTGCAAGGGCAGAAAATACGTATTTATTTTTCCCGGTATTAGAAAAGAGACATTCATTTTCATTGTTCGTATTTGACCAGTCGTAATTGTGCTTCTGACCATTTCGTGTCGTAGACAATTCTATGCATTACAGGCGTATGTGAAACAATGAATAATATCGAGAATCGTCTGGTGAAAGGAAGAAAAACGTGCTGATTCGATACTTCGCCCGCTTCTGGTGAATGTTCTAATTATTACGAAGTCGCGATTGGTTAATTTGGTGCTGGATACTTGTCCCTCGGTACTGGATGACAATTGCATCGAATGATTTCTAGTGATTATGAGAATCATTTGGGCGAACGATTAAATACCGAAACGATGCGATATCTGTGAATTCGTTTTTCCGTTTCTTTGTACTCTCATCCTGGTTTTCAACTCGACGCGAGGCCTACCGCGAGAGAGGTGGTGTCTTTTGAAAATTCCGCTTCATCGAGGGTAAGTTTTACCGTTTTACGCTGAACGATATTACATTCTACCCGTTTAGTATCTAATTTCATGTTCTTGGATGTTTTAAGTCGAAGTGGCTGGACATGTAATCGAATTTCCGCCAATTATACAGTAGACGATGAAATTATTAGGACAGCCTGCATAAAACCACGATTTCACGTTGAAACACTTCATGTTTGAACAATTGCATAAGCCTAGTTTAATTATTTTTATGCATTTTTTAGTAGAAAACTGTTAATCAAAAATTCCAATTTAATTTCTGTAAAGAGACGAAAAAAAGTCACTGTACATTTCAATGCTTTGTTTTTTTCCGTTTGATTCATTTTTATTAATAATTACAATAATTGTCTTACATTTTCTGCAATTGGAAAATAATGTTGATGAATTAAGAGAAAATTGAGTTTAACTGAATACGTATATATTAATCTTTATACATTTAAAAATAATTATATATTAATATATTTAAAACTTTAATTAATACTATTTATAAATATATTATATATTTATAAAATATTTTGAAAACTGTTGTGCAATGATAGAAGATGTTTAACGTCTTGTCAGAGGGAAGCACTTCATAGTCACGCTTATATTGTATACCTATATTGGCCCCTTTCACTCGAAATTGACTGTAAATCAAGCAGGGGGTATAAAAACAAGCTACCCACGCAAATGAGCTACATGCATTAGCCGCAAAGTAATTCCCCATATTTCCTGTAAAAGTACAAAAACCCAAGTAGGAATATGCGGGTTCATAATTCTTCCTACGTACAGGAACGATTGTATTTGTAAAATATCTGTTCTAAAATATCTATTTTGAATATCAGTTACCAGGGAACGGAGTTGCAATTGTATAATTGCAATTAGAAAATCGTAGATCAATGATATTAAAAGCAATTTTAAATATACATAACTACATACAAGGGCTAGAATTATTGTAGAAGGAAACGCAACGCGATGTTGACCTAAAACGGTCGCCATATGGACGCGCATATGTTTTCTGATAAGGAAAAGATAACGCCTCGCACGCATGCTTCAATTTCGACCATCATTCACACCTGTATTCCTTATCTAGGTTTAACGTCGGACCATTTTTTCCAGCATTTACTTTGCCGTTTGCGTTAATTTTAATTTTTGTTTTAAATGTACAAAGATGGATTTAATTCGTTTTGGGTTAAATTTCCAAGTTCAGTTTTTTTTTAAATATGTATTACTATGTATATTTATAATAATTCTCGCATTATTTATATTATCATATATTTAATGAGGTGTTCAGATGCATAGCTTAGGGGAAAATTGAAAATTAACGACGACGTTGCTGAACCCTTACATATACGCCTGGAACATTATAATTAGCCCACGAACACGATGATAGTAATTTAGATAGTTTATACCAGCAGAGTGGAGTAAATGGAGGTTCATTTATTCAGTATGTCAGTATAAACTTGTTATGCGTATCCACCCAGCTTGTTTCACGATACAGACAATATGCTTGTTATACATATTTTCCTCGAATGGACCGACATGAAAAATTATACGAATAAAAAGTGTATTTGTACTTTACTTATTTACATATTCGATTCAGTTCCCTGCAAAAAGGCCGCCAATTGCTTTTACAAATTTTTTACCCAGTTTATTTTACATGAACTCAAACTCGCAAGCCAATAAATTCGAAGCGAATAAAATGTATATCATATTATTGCAAACTTAATCCCTGAATTCATGCGGAAGCATTAAATGTCGTGATGTTTCCTGGGAGACAATATTATCAGGAATTGTTTTACACGTTTAAAACACGTGCACGTAACATACAGCTCTTGCTGATATTTTTATTGTCATTAAGGACTCATTTAAAAAACGCGAGACTGCGATTTGCCAGTCGTAAATTAATCACGAAATATATTGTTCTATTACGCTTCGTTCGTAAATATTTCTCGCGTTCGTGGAATTTCTTTCAAATCGATAATAAAAAATACATACTCCTTTTATATCAGCACAGTAAGATTTTACCAATACAAATGTGACATGGTAGCACCTATAAATATGAAAAGCAGCCCCATTCGACTGGGAACAAGATCTGTTTTATGTCTCCAAAAATATGGAACTATAGGGTAGTTCCGAAAGTTAAATTCGATTTCCAATAGGTAACGTTTGTATTGGTCGTAAAAACTAAAAGCCAATAAAAGCATATGATATTTATGTACATGTATATATATGTACTAAACTATAATAATAATTCCACGTATTTCTCGAGGGAAAATTTAGCGCAATCAATTTGTTTTCAGTGCTCCATCGTTTTACGAATGCAAAGAGACACAATATACGATAGTTTCAACAATTCATGCATTTCTTTAAGCAAAAAGACGGCAAGTATTACTGAAATAGTTAATGAGGTATGCGACGTCTATGGACAAGGTATTATCGGAAAAATTTCTCCTAAGTAGTTTGTCAAGTGCAGAGAGGTGATATTACGCTCTAAACGATGAAAAATGTTCTGGAAGACCGCCCTCTAACGATGATGATAAAATTATTAAATTGTTCCATATGGAACAATCGATTTTTCAAACGTGCAATAATCTTTCTGAATGGCATGGGTTATATTCTTTAATATTTAATTTCAGTAAGGATAGATAAGGATAGACCGATTTTTGGGTCAAAGTTTTCTCGTGCCCATCAGTCTATCTGCATCAATGTACGAGCTGTACTGTGTAAATTTCAAATTAAAATTGAATAATAATATTAAGAGAAATCTAATTATAATTTCTCGTTGAACATAGCAATTGTACACATTAACAATTTTTTTCGTTGAGTAAAACGCAAATTTCTGTTTTAAATTATATAAAAATAAGCACTCGCGAAGCTTCATGTGGAAAATAATTACACAGGGTAAATGTGGTAAAAAGTACGGGCTGTAATTAGAGATGGAAAAATTGCAAGGGAAAATTCTTTGTCGTGATGTGCTTTGCAAAATTGCATACTTCTATTTTACAACTGCACCGATGCATTGATTTCAGTAGAATTAATTTAATTTTTACAATTTTCTGCTGAAATTCGTAAGCATTATTCTACATCCTTCCTATTTTTAATAATATCAGATAACATATCTCGAAAAAAAATGTGTAATACATCTTCTGGCACTAATCTCACTTGTCTCGCTTATCAATCGAAGTTGTTAGTAATTAAGTGTTGCTGATACGTTATGTTTCATCGTTAAAAAGGATTCGAATTTTAAATAAAAATCACGTATTTAATACGACATATAAATGCGCATTGCATTTTAATGAACATTTAATTGACAATTTTATTCTGACGCATTGTTTTACCTTTGGAGCCAATTTCATTATACTTCGATCAAGTCATATTCAATTGAATAATCATTTTGTGTAACAGTAATTGATGCCTATCTTCAATAATGTTCGTGACAAAAGGGTTGAAAGTAACATTCTTCGTTCTATCATGTATGTATGTGTGTACTACTTTAATACTGCTACTTTGAACGCTGGCCACGTACGAATTATATCCCTCTTGCTATTTCTTTTCCTCCTTGTTTCTCCCTACCAGTAGAAATTGATCATAGAAGGGAAACAGTTGCCAGTACGTGTCTGGAGTATACATGTATGAATATATACTATTGAGCAATACATATGGATCACTAGTAGACACTAAAATCTGAATTTCAAAGCAATTGATCCAGTCAGAAGTACGATTCCCAAAATTGCTGATTTTTACGATTCATATTATCGAACATACGTATTCCTATTTTAATCCTCGTGGGAAATGTAGCTGAGTTTTCAAATAATGTTGATTCGCAGGACAAGAATTAATATAAATTTAGAAATTCAATTAGCGCTCTGTTCTCGTTAAAATGGTCTATTGTTTATTTTACATTTCCTTTGGAATGTAATTAATTGAAAATAATAAACAATAATAATTGTTTATAATTGAAAATAATAATTGTTTGCTCTGTTTATTGCGCAACGTTAGAATATTTAACATTTATTGTTGTCGCAAGCTAAATGAAATAACGTTCACTTGATTTCATCGACAAAGATAAATATTATGCTTTTATTTCACGTGCCATTCGTGCATGGAATAGTTTCAAGAAAGGACCGATACATTCCCGCAAATTTGCACAAACGAATAACTTTTATTTATCGTGCACAGTGAACGATATACCAAAAGATCCCCGAAAAGTACTATTCGAAATATGACAAAAGTTTTTGCGCGGTGCACGAGTGAACTCGTAATGTAACTTTTTACTGTGCAGCCGCCGTGCACGAAATGTCTGACAATAAGTTGGTGTACGAAGATGAAACCAAATATACCGTCCTTATTATCCAGGTAAATAAAACATCCGTCGAGTAATATGTTTCACGCGAGAGCTCCGTCTCTATTCAAAGAGAAATTGTTCAAGCTTGTATATTGCGCGAGTAGCGTTGAAGAGACGAAACAACGAACGATGTTTCTCTTGAAACTAAAAAAAAACCGAAGAAAAATACACCTGCCTTCGTGCGGTATTGGATGTAACTGAGGCTTTGCAGAGGAACACTCTATTTACTCGTTCCATCGATCCTTCGAAATATAAAATTTCAATTCCCAAAAGTCAAATAGTTTGTTCGTTTTTTTTTAAATTGAAATTTACTTCTTTAGAACGATTGCAAATTAAATGCAAAAATTGAATGCAAAAATCGCATTCCTGTTACAATGATATAAAATTAATATTCCCGTTCGAATAATTACTGTAAGAATAAAATAAATAAAAAAAAATGAAAGAAATATTTAGTAATTATTTACTAAGTAAGTAGTATTTACTTATTAGTAGTAGTAGTAGTGGTAGTATTTACTAAGTATTTAGTAAGTATTTGCTAAGTAGTATTTACTTATTATTATTAGCAGTAGTAGTATGTACCAAGTATTTACTAAATATATATATATTTATATTTAACTGGGAAAATTATATCAAAGCTTCGCATTCCGATGTGTATACCGTTACTGATTTCGAGATGTATCTCAGCATCGAACGTTGAGAAGTCGTCTTTACTATCATTAGATATGCTGCTCTCGCGTCAGTAGATATGATTGGACCCCAGAATTCTATCGAATCTATGTGAGACTTAAGCTACTTTCCGAAGCTTATCAAAATCCAATCTCGATTTCAGATTGATTTCGCCGCGATGTATCTTTATCAGAAATGTTCTGACACGAAAGGAAGAAGAAAGGGGAGAAGTAAAGTGAGCCATCTCCCTGCTTCACATGAATGTATGTCAGGAATGACAAAAATGTTTGAACGTTTGGGGGATGGGTGCGGGATGAACAGGACACAGGATGCCCTACAGGGTTGTGATCAAATTGGCACAGGGTGTACAGGAGGTTCAATAAATGAGAAAACTTTACACAGGACGAGGCACATAAAGTGTTACAAGTTATAGCCTGAAAATAGGATTTATTGGAGGTAGGGTGAAATTTCCTTCTGACGTGCTAAAGTAGAAAATAGATGCTTGTAGGTGATATGGGAAGGGCTGCTGTCTGCGATGGACCGCTGTTTCTGTCCAGCAAGGAGGAACGTGCGAAATTTTATAAATATAGCGTAACTTTATAATCTTTCTTTTTATTTCAAAATACGTATTATGTAAGGGTCGTAATTGAAACAGAAAATTCAATCGAACAATTAGATCGCATTAATTGGATATTTAGATTCCCAATGGAAAGTAAAATAGTCTATAGAATAGAATAGAATTTTATTTGCTTTTCGGCCGCACAGCCATGAAAAGGAACTTGTTTTACATTCTTAATTTTACCTTACATTACGTTCTCCTTCATCTGCCTTACGCTACATTTCTTTATTCCTATTT
Source organism: Nomada ferruginata (assembly GCA_963583965.1). Classification (NCBI taxonomy): domain Eukaryota; kingdom Metazoa; phylum Arthropoda; class Insecta; order Hymenoptera; family Apidae; genus Nomada; species Nomada ferruginata. Next base: position 8,662,414 of record OY757218.1, read on the forward strand.
ACTTATTATTTATAACCTTATACTATACACTGATATAATGTACACTAATACTATACACTATAACCTAATTTGTATGTTATAGCATTTGTATCTCTCTATCACATTCAATGCCATCTATCCCCACTTTTGTCCTCCCTATTTCTTCTTTTTCTCTCTTATTTTCCTTTCCACCTCTCTTATCCATTCTTCTGCCTCCTCGCTTTTCCTACCACTGACCAGATCTTCAACCCCCATGTTCCCTCTTTCCAGCTCCCTGCAATCTCTTACCATATGTTCCAAGGTAAATAGTCTATAAATATATTTAATAAATAAACGACGAGGCAGGCAGGACGTGTCATTTTTTAATTGATCACGTATTAAGTCAATTTTAAATGTCCACGCGTTTCCAATATATTATACAAAAAGAAACTTGATGTCTGAAATCGATATTACAAACCGGCAAACCGACTTCAATAAAAATCAGTTCACCAAATTTGTCAATTGACACGGACCAACGCAAATTGTGCTGCTTAAAATACAGCGAAAGAAAATAACTATTCCACGTTACACACATTACTTAGAACCGCAGTAGCACCGTTTTCATTCGCGTAAACCTCGCGAACGATGCCTCGACACACGCATTAATCAAACTATGCTTTTCATTTCGGCAAGCCTGTCTCCATCGTAATTTGCTTCGTTCAATATTTCATACAAACCATTTGAATATTCTGCCAACGAACCGTATATCGTTCCGTAATCGATCCGTCAGCCATTTCCATACATACGCTTATTGTCCCGGCCTGCGTCACGAAATATCAAAATATTATGTCACACATTTAGGGAAGCGACAATCGTGTACAGGTCAGTCTGAACGAATTGAAATTGTCTTGTCCCCGGTATATAATTTCTATTAACGCCAATCTAACGTAGCATCGGCCTAGTTGTCGCGTGGCACATGTTACCAAACGTAATTGCTTAGGGGTACACCGAGGCCGTATGCACGTACCTTCAATACGTGCACATGTATACGACCGCGTCACATCGGTGACCACGGTGCTTGCGCTCGTTTTCTTACCGGAATCGATATTATTGATCAGCCGGACAGGTAGTAATCCGTGTCACGGAAACACGTTTGCAAATTTACGCATGCCCTCCCGTTCAATATCCAATTATAGACAGGTTGAACGAGAGCAAAGATAAATCTGACAATTCCGTTAGAATTCGCCGCCATTGCCTGGGCTACATTCTTAAACACCTTGACGTGCATACATTTAATTGCCTGCGACGGACATATATGCAAGGTGTTCCACTTAATAGACGTTTAATATGATATTATAATATCACTTAAGTTTTAATTGCACTTGCGTTGCAATTGAAACTAGAATCAAACGATTCGCGTGGGTCCAAAACGTCTATGGTGTATTCGACGAAGAAAAGTCTCGTTTAAATTGATGTTAAACGTTGTTTCAAGATCGTTCGCATTGTCCGCACGCTACCGTCTGTGTGCATTTTCTTTTTATCGCGCAGGGTTGTCGGTGGCATTGAGACAATTATTGACCTATAGCAACAGTGATTGGAATATAAACCTTGAACGTAAAAAATGTGTTTACAGCTTTGATGAAACAAGGTGAACGTGATAAATCGATTACAGTTCAACTAGATACCCTGCGAGCTCGGGATGCTCTTATCAGTGTACGTTCACGACCACGATAAGTAAATGCTTGAACGACGTTCCTTGCATCTCCGCCTGTGTCGATTTGTAAATTGATAACGTCTTAACTTTGGTTAAAGAGTAGAGACAGCGTTCGATATTAATTAAATTTATAATAGTCTCGTTAATTGAATATCATTCTAATTTCGCGACAAAATTACCTTCAACTGACCTCCGTGATATCCTTGGAGCTTTTTTTATCATCGCTAAATGAACGTCCTTAAGCTACTCAAACAACCCTGGTTAATTTTAGTTTCTTTATAATTTCTCTTTGTATTAGTCATATTCAGTTTCCAGCAAATTAATTTTTCTCTTCAATCAAATAACTAGATACAGCATTCAAGATGAATGGATGCATAATATTCTCCCCATGTTGAATATTATAGGTGAACAGCAACGTGTCATTAAAATTAAACATCATTTATCGAGAGTTGATTAAGCATGTTAGCTATAGAAAATTAAAAAGTTAATTATTTCAATACCGTGCTTTGTTCTTCCATGAAGTATCCCTTCTTCATTTAAGGGTTACACTTAATCTTTCCCTAAAATCCGCTACGGTTAATTAAATACCCTCTGGCTAGGATGGGGTCGAGATTAGACCGTATTGTTTATGCGCCTAACTAAGTTACAGTCAATTATGCTAATGTTATTACACGCATACGCATAACTATCTCACGTGCGTAACACGAAATTGAGTGGGGAAGCCTCGTCTTCTTAATAAGGCAGATATATCCTCATATATTTTAATTCGGATTTCAAAGTTTTATTAAACTAAATTTGATTAATTAATTACACACCAGATATGGCAAATTGTACCAAAAATAAATACACGCTTTAAAATAGGAAAACTTACGAAGCTGAGTAATTATTATAGAACGAAATATGTACATTGAATCATTGCTAGTCGATTAATTCATAATTCTATTGAAATAAAGATAAATTTTAGTCGAGACGAATAAATATTGTTGTCAATTAAATGCATTCGAAACTTCGCGTGATAAAAATGGGAAAAGCCCGGTTTCGGTTTACCTTATAGTATACGGTGAAATGTTTTTATTACTACACAAGCTCTCGTAAAAAAAGAAGACGGGAGAAACAGTGGTAAAATGCATGGGATCAATCTGTTTGAATGGATATTTATGAGCATCTCAGTGTCGCAAAATTCGTCGAATTACCCTTGGGTTTGAGCATTTTTATATTCTACCTTAAATTCCACCCCTTCACCCAAATAGACCATAACTCTTCGCCCCCTTAGGGAAATAATGGTAGTACAGCGTTGTATAAGGATACGTAATCGATTCCGCATTGGATATGTTATTCGATAAGCTATCTTCTTCTCCATCTCTCCTTCTCTTAAATCTTTTCTTTCTAAAATTAATTTTCAGATCTTATTTAAGAGATACTATTTGACCTTTGAAAAAATGCGTACGTATAGGAAAACATTTTATAATACCAGTCTAGCAGGGTATGTACTATGTGTACATAGTGTAATGTATATTGAATATTGTAACATGGGCAGTGGGATTATTAAATTTTAGAGCATCCCCCATTTTTATGACTCTCTTCATTTATTATTTCATACACAGCACACGCGTGAACGAAAAAATAGTACGATAAAAAATTCGAGAGGTGAAAAATGTATTGCGTGTAGCAAAAAGAAAGCAGAGTATTAAATTGTTTACTTATGGTAAATTTAGTGCATTGATGATCTACAAAGACATTTAATTCAACGTGCTAATCTGCAGAAGGAAAGCTGTCTTCTTATGTTATTCATTATAATTTTCAGTTTTTGTTACGATCATTATTTGTTTCATTTCTATGCTTCTATTTCTATGCATTATTTTCATTTAATTTTGATGCTTTTATTACAATTATATTATGTGCACGTGTGTAAGAGGGGATTTATATTGGCTGGAGATTAGTTGCCAGCCATGAGTGTGCTACAAAAGGTTCGCGCAACGTAAGACTGACAACGTCGTAATTGGACTCGAGGGGTGAGAAGCATGCTTAGCAAAGAAACTGTAGTACCGTTCGCGTTGCGAATTTACCTAATCCGTTATGCAATAATCTTTATGCATTATCTCTGTACCGCACTCTTTCTAGTTCATGCAATAGCTGAGCAATTATTATATGTACAATATTAATCTATATTATATATTATATATAATTGTTATATATTAATTATATTTATTAGTATTTGAAAGTTAAAGATCTAAACGAACCAAAGTTGAATCAAAAAGGAAATGAAATATTAGCTCACTTATTTCAATATTTCATTTTAAAAATTCGATTGCACAATCTCAGTACACGTATAGGATGCTTGTAGAAACCTACCCTTTACGTATACAAAGGCCAATGATACTACATATATACGTATAGAAAAGAAACTTCACCATTAACGTTTGATAAGTGCAATGAGCATGTAAGATAATAGCATAGCGGCGTCCAAAGTTATATACATACGTATCTACCCTGTAAGGCTATATTATCTTCACGTTCGTACAATAAAATGTGTGTAGCTTAGTATTAGCCCTCGTACAGAGAGCTCAGCGGGTGCTCCAAAGAATATATCCGTGCAATTTTTCTAGAAAAAGAGCCCACCAAGGTCGCACCAGCTGATACTCATCCCCTAGAGATCTCTCAACTGGTGCGTAAAGTAGCTTTCCTTTCGGCTGTACCTCTTTTACGACAAAATACGGGAAGATATTAAGTGTACACCCGGGAAAGGTAGAAATATTATACTAGCACGGTGAATGAACAAAATAAATGCACATATCTCAATATTTCTCTTTCGAACAATCTTGATCTGGCTAAAATAAATCATTTCTAGTCCTCAGAGATATTACACTTCATTTTAAGCATTAAATTGTTACTAATTTTCTTAAACCAATTTTTACCATTTCTTAAACATATTATTCTATAAATATTAAGACCCACGAATTCGTAAAGGCTTGTGCTGCGTCAAGTACCACTCGAAATACTCCTGGGGCACTTAACTGATAGATTCCAGCCATACTCCAATTTTAGCCGGGGAACTTACTTTGGAAACTAAAAGAGGAGACCGCCTCGAAAGTGGCCCTAGCCCTTTTCGTCTGACAGTGAGAAAAGTCAATCATAGTTCTCAGAATTTTTATTGTATATAGGGTGGTTCAAAACCTGCAGAATTTGAAATTTATCCCCAAGTTAAATACAGCTTAGCTGCTTTGCTATTTTCGTCCCTCGAACTTTCATATCCTCGAAGACGCATCTTGTTAAACAAATACGGAAGAAATTTATTACCTCATCATTTTCCGGTGGATATTCGCTTGGAACGCAGTGACGGCGCGACATGAAAGGCGCGACGCTAAATGGATGAACTTACGGGATTATCGTCGATAATTCATAGCAATACTTTTTCCCGGCTACAGTTTGATAAAAATTTTCCAAGGCCACGCGTCAAAGAGGATCAAATGAATCAGATAGAAGACATATGTTGTTCAGGATGATCCTAGAAAATGTGTCGTGGTGCAGCCCTGTTCCACATAAATTCAGAAGACGAGGAAAGGAACGTGTCGAGAAACTTTTCGTCGATCAATGAGCCCCCTCGTATTGCGGCGTAATTTTTTCCCAAGTGCATTGATGCACGCATACGTAACAATGCAAAGTGCGGCGATAAATTTTAATGGGACCAGTTATTAATAAGTACGAAAGAAATATTATAATAAATGACCTGCAATCTATTCGACATTTTTATCATAGAGAAATTTGCTCGGCGTAAAACCAGAAAGTGTAACGATAATTATATCGCAATTCCGGCACGGCAATTGCGAACAAAATTTGGCAAATAAAAACATTAGTCTGAAACAAGTAAAAGGAGAAAAGAAAAAGGGGTAACAAGTTTATGTTTTATTGGTTTGGATGAGTGTTTCGACGGGTGGAAATTTCTGTACACGATGCCTCCGCCGCCTGATGTGTTTATTTGTTCCATTTCCGGTGGCCGGAAGCTCAGCTGCGTGAGCACACGATTTTCTTATCACGCAGAGGCGCGCGGGTTCGAGCTTCCATTACCATTCCCTTGCATATCTCCCGGGGAAGTGGTTTTCCCTGCAGCAGAAATAGCACTTTCTTCGCTCCCAAAACGAAAAAAGGAAAAAAAGTATGCGTAGAAGGGAATTGGAGGACGCAGTAGCCAGTAAATGTTGATGCGTCAACGCGTCAGTACAATTCGAGCATTGCTCCGTTTCGCAATACTTTCTACAAATGTCTTGACTTGCTCACAGTCTGATGGTTTATCTTCGCGAAAGTTTCAAACTTCGTTTAAAGTGGAAGCAAAGGGGGGATTTTATTTAAGTCTAACGTTAGTTTCCCGCAGGGTGCGCGTTGAACGCGTGTTAGAAGTCAATAACAAATGAACAGAAAGTGAAATCAAAGGTATGTGTAACAAAATACGGATTTTCTATGTTCGTTTCTGTCCGCCGTTCCGAATGCCGTGGATATTCATGAATATTGAATTATTATTCTTTCGTTCTCAATGCCTTTGGCCTGTCAATTACGGTCACGCGGTTTTATTTGAATGAAGAGTTCTAATCATTTTATAAAATACATTTTGGAGAAGATTTTACTTGGCTTTAGATATCCGTCGCGTTGTATTAAACGTGTTTGTCTGCTGTTTTTAAGAACGAGACAAAGTTTAAAGGTGTCAAGTACTGCCATTAATATTTTACAGCCATTTATTTCGATCGCAATATTTTCATTACAACTCTCTCAGGGTTATATCTGGGTTTAGTGCAATTCATTTGTGCTCTGCTCACGTAACAGCCATTATTATATATAACTACCTTTACTCTAATCGAGGTCTAACCAATTATGAGCCGTCAGTTTCAATATGATTGGAAGGGTGTTATAATCATAGTCTAGTTGTCTAATCGTTCCGCGTAATAAGTACACGTACAATCAAGCAAACGCAGTTCCGCATGTTAAACGGGTTATTGGCAGAGCTATAAATTAATCGATCATTCACGTGCAATTTGACAGATTTCAAAATACTGCTTACTTGTTCGTGTGAAGAGAAATTTAGTAATAATAAAATGTTGTATATTCAGGTACTAATGCTTTAGTATACGTATAATGTTTAAATATCACTTTTATCAGATATAGAAAAATCTAGAAAATATGTTCTTTGTTAAATTCAGAGATAAATGGTAAAGAAATTTTCTATTAAGAAATATATTAAAACCCTCTTGTGTTATAGAATAGAATAGAATAGGATTTTATTAATTTTCGGCCTCACAGCCATGAGAAGGAAGTAGCTTTACATTCTTAATTTCTACCTTACATTACGTTCTCTCTCATCTGCCACTTCTTGTGTTATATTTCAGTTGTATGAATTTTGTTGGAAAAATAATAGTCTTAATAAAATGTGAAGTTTCAATGATTCTCGAATTTCAATTGTTGACGAAACGTTGCAATAGGTATTAATATTCATTTTTAAGATAAAGAAACCTATAGAAAATATCGCAATTCGATTCAGTATCGGTGAAAAATATAATTACATAAAAATCCTAATATAAACTTGAAGTTTTAACTGATTTTAACTGACAGCTGCAATTCTGCGAGTTTAATTATATAGACAATGGCTCACTGTGATTTAAACTCCCCGCTAACAAAATGGACTACGTTAATAATACAAAAATACAACCGATGCTATTACCCAGAAGAAACTTTTCCAAAGAAAATTCTGTTACAATCCGTCGATGCATTCGTTTCGAAAAAAAGCAGTAAAATTTCTTCCCCGTTGCCTCGTATTCATTGAAACCAGACAGTCTGGAATACTTTTACTTTGTTGGAGATCGAGTATCGAAAATATTTTTAGACCATGTTTACCTCCATAAAACCGAAAATATCCTGTGGAAACGTTATATGCAAGCTTCGCACACGTGTATGTAAATTTCACACGTACCCAGTGTGCACGTACAGCGCGATAAACGCTAACACGTGCGAAGCGAGTCGAAACGAGAAGAATACCTGTTCTTCGAGTCCGTTCAATGAGTACCTACCACTTGAAAATTAATCTCCAAGCGGAATGGCGAAACGTAGGCGTTCCTTTGGTGTGGGGTGTAAAGCGGCAAAGTGGTTGGACGTGCCATCACCTTGGTGACAAAAGTCTTACCGCGATTTTTTTTACTAATATACACGTATACACATTAGACTGTTACACGAGACGCGTTGCTCCTTCCGTTTTCGCGACAGCAGTTATTCATCCACGTTCGACATGCTTTCAAACGTCATATTATATCGGACATGTGCATACAATACAACTGGCCAAACGTTTCTAGTCGAACAAGAATGAGCAGGGCAAACGAAGGCCAAGAGGATACAATACAATTTTCGTATTCACTTCATACGATTTCTGATAAGCAATTAGCTTGGAAAGTCTCTTAAATATCCGGCGGAAAACGCAGCTTTCTGTTTAGAATTTGTTTTGTTTTCTTTTATTTTATTCTTTATTCGTGGTATTGTGCCAAGCTTGAATGGCTCAATTTTGTAAGGTGTACGTAATCTAGACTTTCTGCAGTTTTATTTTCCTGTTTGTTTTTTTTTAAAAAGCAACGTTGGTACTGAGATTAGTTTAGATATTAATGCGATCGATATATTTCTAAATGATATGTCAGTACTTGTAAGTAGATATAATAATGCATTTTTATTTATACGATTCTTCTTGGAATAACCGCAGCGTACTTTATCATAGGTGCAACTGTCTGCTAGAGTTTTATATAGAACGTGTGCGTGGTTTAATGCACTTTATACTTCATACTCGCGTATAAGCTGTGCTGCATGTGCTTGGGCATGTATCGGCTATTCGTATACGTACGTACCTGTCCAGAGGTTCAACCTCCTCGGGGACTAGAGAATCGTGTTTCCACTGCATTAAGCATTACGCATTACATAAACATTAATGTTTGACGTGAACACTTGCATCCTACATGTTACAAGATGTAATATAAATCGAAGTGCGTACAACGTTGGAATTAATATTAATAGAATTGGAGGCAAATATAATAGATTTGCAGTTTAATTTTAACCCCTTATATACGAAGTTATTTTGACGCTTAAAAAGATTTTGAATCGTTTATTCAGAAAAGAGCAATTTTCTGATAGTGTAGGTACGATAAATGCAGTGATAAATACACGAACTTTGGCAAATTATTGAAGATAATTAACATTTACACTTATTCGAGGGAATTCGTAATGGAAATAAATTCTATAGTAAATATAGTTTCTTTAATAGTTTCTTTAATAGTAAACGGTTAACGATTATTCATTGACCAATCTGTTCGCGTCGATTGAATGATTGTTATGCGTTCAGTGAATTCATCAGACACAAGTTTAGTCTACAAATTCAAGTTAGACCGTAACTTTGTTGAGACAATGCGAAAATGGATGGGACGACTACATTTTCTGCTTGAGATGAAAAATCTTTGGCAAGCAGATGGTAAGACAGGCAAAGTTTTCTAGGAACCCATTGAATATTAAAGCAGCACAATTTTTCCTTCTTTTATTATGGCACCTATATGAAAGCTACAGCTTGCCAAAGAGTGTATAAAATTTTCACAGATTCTATTCTAACCGAGAAAGTTCTTCCTTATATCAACTTAATTATTTTTCAGAAGAAAGTTTCAAAGTGCCGATAAAATATCTTACTTTCTTCTATTTCCCCTCCCGACTTTTGACGTTTCACTTAAATTGCTTAGCCAAAGTAGTTCTACTCTTAACTGAAATTATACCGGTAATATAATAATATTTTTGCTGCAGCAAACTTTCGACACATGCAAAATTGAATGTCAAGTATTACATGTATATGTATATATAAAATTACCCGGACGCTGAATAAAATATAAATAATTGAACTAAGTTGACTCGCGGAAACGCGATGAACTGTAATGAAACGTAAATATATTTCAACAGCCAAAGAGCAAACAAAAAGATTGACTTTTAATGAGAATTAAGAAATTGTCAGCATAAAAATATTAAGTAAGCAACTATTTTACTACTTCCAATGTACATAATCGAATATTGCACGGTATTTTGTTGCTCATTCGGTTGATCCGCCATAAAAACTGTCGATTACCCATTGCGGATAGGATAGAAGCTGTTAACACGATAGAATTAAAATTTATCGATGACAATGAAACAGGAATAACAGTTTGGTAGACGATGGATCAACAGCTTAAGAGGAAACAGTTTAACTGTTCCCACTTTAAGTAATTCAGTTCCTGCTGACAAGGGTGGAAAGTTTTGGGAAAGTTTCGATCGATGTCCATTCGTCTACGTTTAAGTCGCCTCTGTTTCTCATTCCCCCTTTCAAGTTTAGCTACTCGAGATGGCTCAAAATGGGGGACAACGGTTTCAGGACGAAAAAAAAGTGAAATCGCCAAAAAAAGCATTATCTCGGATATGCAATGCATCACGCAGATATCCACCAATTTTGTGCAATCACCATAAATTTAAATAACACCAACACAGATTCCGTTGTTTCTGTTCGGACGAGTAATTCCGATATAGTTGAACGGTTCACGCAAATAAAACCATTACGAAGCAGAATGCAGTACAGTGAAATAATTCGGCTTCAATTATGCTCTCCGTTTGTAAAGTTTAAATTTCATAAAAACGAAGCTGTCGGTTCCTTTGAAGAGGAAGCTTAAATTACGTTTCTGTACAGACGTAGCATAATTTGCTGTTTTAAATCGAAGTAATTCCTTGTTGCTTATTTTACTTGATCTCGCCCTGCGTAACAAATAATATTATAACAAACGACTGCTGCGAAGAAACGCTTTGGGTTTTATTATTTATACTCTTTCTCACGTCGTTCGTATTTCGTTTGCACTTCGTTCATATTATGGATTTGAAATAACATCGAAGGAAACACGTCCGTTTCTGGAGTGAAGGTATGCATCTAAATCGCTTCGAATGTAGATTTATGCGAAGAGTTGTGAAGGGAACCAGAAGGGGAAACTGCTGAAGCTCTAAATCAAACGAAAGAAGAGGGGAGCCGACGAATGTTTTGAAAGCTCTTTCAATAAAGTACAGAGCTTCCAAGATATATGTTAGCAACGTGATCATGTACGCGATTATAGAGACCATAAATATTTTGTTTGAATCAAGGTGTAATAATACGAAAAATATAAAAATGTAATAAGGGGGAGAATAGGTGAATATATCCTGATATTTGTTAATCGTATAATAATATGCAATTTGCACTTATTTTTCTGTGGATTTATTTTGACAAATTCGTCTATACAGATAGACTTTTCGGTGAGAAAAATTTCTGTATGAATTGTTTTCCAATTCAACGGTGATCAGTACTTTTAATAGTTACACTTCTCTATTCTGTATAATGAAACGCGCAGTTAGTTATAATTCGATCACGAGAACAGATGAAACGGAATTTACCGCAATGCAGAGAATACGCCACTGGTTTTCGTTGTCTGCGTACTTATAAGCACGAAGGAACTACTAATAATTGCACCCACGAGACCTACAAACTTTATTTTCTATTTCACTTGGATTCTTTCTTCGAGAACAAATAATTGCCCTTGGGAAACTGAGTTGTTCCTTTTGAAGCCAAGTGTTGCAATTAAATATGTTGCAGAACCTTTCCAACCAAATGTTGAGTAACATTAAACATACATTTTTCAAATTATTTCGCGATAAACTTTATAACATAACTTTATGTTTATGCAATTATCCATCGCGATTTCATTTGCATATATTTATTTGAATATTCAACTATTCACGTACAGTTTAGCCAACACTATTTATTTCACTGATAAAAGCAACGATGTAAAAGTATAATGTTAATCTCGCAGACGTACTCTGCCTGATCCCTCGATGCCGGGTACCTCAATTCGACCAATTATTTTCGTACAATCGAGTTTCCGTTCGATCAGTACAGTTGCCACAGTCGCTTAAACGCGATCCCATTAATCGTCCAAATATTCCGATGCCACGCAACGTTTCCTTTGTCAATATCGTCGCAGAAACCTGCGCCTCCACCTCGCAACACCATGAAAATCAGCCCCGTCACAGGACTAAACTTTCCACTCGATACGTCATTCTTACGAACATATAATACAAAACATATGAGTAAATCCCGGATGAATAAGAACCTGTCACAAGCAATAAATAAAGGCCAATCCTATACTACTTTCTCTTTCTCCGTGGAAATCAGTGAAACAGATTAAAGAATCAATTTCAACAGTCTCGCCAATTCCCACTGAAACCATTACAGACATCCGTTCGATGTGGCCTCTCGTGACTGAAGCAAATAAAAGAAATAAGAAATAACGAGAAATAGAAGAGAAAAACGGGGGGGGGGGGAAAGTCAGCAGCAACCGCAGAAACATTACCGCGGTTAAAGACGCACGATCAAAGGAAGTTCGACGCGCAAAGTGGTAATAGCCGCAGTACGCGGCGGTCAAATGTTCCGATAAGTTGTTCGTAGCAACGATAAGCACGCGAAGTTGCGTTTTCACCTGGAGTTTCGCGGCGCGACTCGTAAGGCTGCGTACAAAGGCGGGGCCAATAGAAACCGCGAGCTTCGTTTGTTGCTCGAAAGACTTGTGGCTGAATTGCTTGCACCGGCATGACCGGGCCTTCCGTCCCAGTGTTATACATATACGTTCACGCGAAACGGTGCCACGTACGTGTACGTACAAGTGCCACGCAATCCGGAAAGGTCAGAACCCACCCACGACCCTGTTTAATAACGATCTCTATCCGTGTTTGCGCGCAAATTACCATTAATACGCCGGCCAAATAAGAGAACGATTGTTATCACTCACGCCATATAATGGACAGTTTGTTTTTTCTTTTTTTTAGAACTATTTGCCGTTCGGGTTTGCGAATATTATTGTAGAGTTCGATGAGTTCCCTGTTGTTTCGTGTGCGATTGCTTTATACGCGTAATGCCCAGGTGGATTTGTAATTATTTTCCTGAGAGAATATTGCCGTTGAACGAAATTATGTTTTTCCTTTGCCCGATAGCTGTTGTTCGGAGAGTGTGCACAGTTTGATGAATACCTATCTGTTTGCTTAATTTGGCGAATTTCGTATGGTTTCGAAGTGGGTCACTTTGGTGTATCCCGTATGCGATTGTCTCGAGCAATCGTACGAGTTGGATTGGGTAATGATACGTGATTTATTTGATTTATGCTGCGACAGAAATGAAGCGCAACGGTGGAATAATTGCCACGAATTTGTTATTAATCTGCTCGTATTAATGTGACGGAGTAATTTACGTTTAGTTGTGAATGTACTTTTGAAGGGGTAGTACTGTGTTAATTTATATGAAACTGAGTATTTGTCGATCACTAACCAAGGATTAAAATCAAATAAAACCATCCAGAATAATGTTTTTCAATTCATTGTGCGCTCTACGTTTTAATTGTTTAAACCGTAATTTATTATTCCGCTGCTGTATACAAACTTCAACCGATTTATTTGGAGAAATTTTAAAGAAATTGTCCAAGGAATTCTCTCGCCCATTGGATAACCTTGCTTTATCTGCTTTATCAAAATCAAACGCACTAAACTAATTTCGCTGCTTCTACTAACCCCTTGAGAATTCATCGCGTAACGCTGCACGAGAGCTCTCCCGTTAAAATTGCAAAAGGCGTGTGTACTGCATTAATTTTCACATCCCCGTACATTGTAAATGTTAAACTTGAAAGCAAATTACAATGAAATAAAAGTCTTCGGCGCTCCTGAATGCATTCAGGATTTGTTACGAAATAATATCGAAGCCATACGTTTATTACAAACGAAACAATTTTCATATAGATGTGTACGGATATATGTATAGACATTCATTTACCATTGCGATGCAACTTAATATTGCGACGCATTTTATTCGTCGTTTAATGCGGAAATCGATAAATCGTGTTGCAGGTCGAGATTGTAATGAATTTGCCCGTTCGTTACCTGGACAGCGAAATGGAAATACGATGTTCCGTGCGGAGATCCTGCAGGATCGTCCTCCTATAACGGTATGATCTGTTTCGTATTATTCATATTATTATAAATTGAAAATCCGATTTATTAGAAACGGACGGTAATGCGTAAATTCTTATTGAAATACTGTTGTATACGTTGAGGAATTTATTAATTAAATCGAATATTATCTGTGATCCTAAATTAATCATTAAAATTACTACCCTTTTATACAATTCATACAGTTACATTAATTATTATTAAGAACAGAAGCTGCACATTCGAATTCTTCTTTACAATTCAATCCCTGATCAGTGGTAGCTATTATGGGTTACATAGGAGCGCGTAAATTAGTTATCTTCCATAATGTTACAGTGGTTATGGTGTAACGAAAGAGGAAGAAGGATGCAGCACAGTAGAGGAGGCTAGATGTGCCCGACCTTTCAGAGAGGTGCACGCGAGGAACACCAGGGAGCTGTACGTATTGCACACAATTGCACATCTCTGAGAGCAAACGCGAGTGTAAACAAGGACGTGTGTGAAAAAAATCGCGGTCCATACCTGGTCCGCCCCTTTGGCGGCATGGTCCTTTGGGCCACTATACTATTCCTACAAGGGGCTGGTTTTGTAGGTGAGTTCCATTTCATTTTATACTATCGTTTAGTTTAGATCATTTACGCGGACGCGCATTTTTCATTGTTAGTTATATTACTTGCAATTCTCGGCACAATTTTTAGAACTATTTAACAAAATAGTTTCAACTCGTATATTTATTTGCACTTGGCAACAAAATTGATCAAATACTTTTGCAATGAAAAATGGTCGATCTTTGAGCTCCTGTAACTTCGTGGAAAAAAAGCTCGTACAAGAATGTACCTGGGCTCGGTTCAAAGGGTGAAGCCTCCTCTATCATATGCTCAAATTGAATTTTTTCGAAGACCGTTTTATATTAGAGAACGGAGTTCTTTTCCTCGTCTGAACATTTTTTTCAAAATCAAACGCCTTCGCGGAGTTTAAGAAATTTTTGGGTCGCGGCTCAAATCACCATGGATTCGAAGATTGAAGTCTCCCCTTTGCAACGGTTATTTGAAAATTCATGTACGACATTTCGTCACCATTTTATTGGGCGTTGAATGAAAAGTGTGCCGCTGTAAATTCAATAATCCAAGATACTCCACGTGGAGGTTGGTCTCGTTACATGGTGATATGTGTGCCAAACATTTGTACCCAACACTCTTAATAAATAAAAGCAAGTTTATGAAAATGTCATGGACGACTTCGCGTGGTCTTAGAAGTCGTGTAAGTCATGTAAGGCTTGAAGTTCTTGAAGGTCTTGGTAGTTTTGAGGTATTGAAATATTGCTAGTTCTTTACAGCGTATGGTACGAAGCCAATAGTGTGAATTACAATTTTTTCCTGTGCTACTACCCGATTACTGTCATTGATTGTTCCAAGTAGTACGCAAGAAGTCACGGCAATAATTTTACATTCGACAGAACATTGGCAGAAGAATACGCATTCTGTAAAACTTTTTAATCACACAGATTTATCTATCAATTGCAGTAAACTATTGCAATAAATATATAATAACATATATATTACCCTCCTCTAATTTTACAAATCTCACATGGACAATATATGAAAGGAATGACTAGTTTCAATAATTCAACAATACCAGACTTCAGGGGGCGATTTTATTTTAAAAACGATACTATCTATCCAATGAAAACCCCGTACGTCCAATAATTACCAACTTTCTTGCGATATACTCCACAAGTGCCTATGAGCATTAGGGTGCTTCTTGCAATTAAACGTATCGACCCCTTTGGAATCGATAATTCATCTACAGACACAATTGTATCCCACAGGTTCGGTAACAGGTATCGCTGGTGTTCCGGAAAATATAACGGTGATGTTCCTGAATCCGACATCTGTTCGTGTTTCTTGGAGCACCAGCCAAGTTGAGCAAGTCGAAAAATACGATGTCACGTACAAGCCGACGGATGCCAGGTGCGTTCTGCAGATTTCAATATTTCATGCATATTCTCCTTGCCATCGGCGTGCATGCGCAATGAAACGTTCAAATTAATTAATTCTACAGAGTTGGCCGTTTTATATTTTCGAATATTGTCGTACCTATCGGCGTAATATACTTTTAAGCTCGCAGCATTTACAGTTGTGTCATATTGTTGGAGAATTGCGAATCAATAATGGATATCTCGAGCAGTTGAATTGAAAATATTTAGTAATAGTTAAATGCATAAGATAAAACTATATACTTATTATATTATTTATTAAATTGTTCCATATTCTATATAAAATATAATTTATTGCCACAGGTAATTTGATGATCACGATGTCGCGCAGTACGATGGCATTATCTTTGAACGTTTTGCATTATCTTGTGAGCGTCACAGTAACGTGAGAAGAAAAATATATAACGCTGCTGAGAGGACAAAAATTGATGAACGTTGAATGTTCTTGCCAAAAGATGAATTTGTTTCTATCAGTATATTTGCAACATTTTATTCTATCTTCGATTTCGATGGATATTTATTCACGTCTCGCCCTTTTTAATTTAATAAAACAATGCTTTGCAATATCACTTTCGAATGATTCTTCTATTCTCTACTCTTCTTCAGCGTACAATGAGAATAATTGCAATTAAACGCTCTGCCGCGGCTATAACGTGAAACTTCTTGCCGAGCTTTTTATTGGCTGCTGCATGAAGTGTACTACATTCTGCTTGCAATTACTATTTCTGTTTGCTCTATAAATAATAGAACCTTGCGAGAAGCGAATAAAAAGCATATGATAATCGATGTGCCGTGATTATGCATATCATTATACGAAGGAAAAGAATAACGCGTGCGTGCCCTTAGGTTTAATAAGTCTGTAATTTGTTTTTTCAATTTGAATCAACAGATCGAATGGAAAACGGCAGAAATATGCAACCACTTAAAAATTATAAATTGGAGAAAAGTACAAACGAATTTCTGTATTAAACATTTGATGGCTGCGTTTTTGTATTATTTAGTTTACGCTTAATCACGCGACGCAACTTTGAATGTCGTACGTCAGCTTCGTCACACGTTCACACATATCATTGTACACGAGAAAGTTTTAAACATTTACTCGTAATTAATTGCACAGTGCAACGGGGTCATACGTCACACGAATAAGAATTTCGTCCTCAGATTTTTATTTCTATTCTTGTTTCCGCTCAAACGCGACGCAATTACCAATCAATTAATTACGATGAGACACACGCAAATCGAATAGTTATGAATGAATGCTTTAATTTATTTATCGAATGGCATCAATCTTTCGGTACCAACTTTTCACCAAGGTCATGTTATTAATTATGCTTTCACTTCTACTGCGGCACAGGAAACATAACGACAGGTATATAGCTTTTTAAGGCATTCTGTAACTATTCCGCATACTATATCCACAGATACATACTTATTCATGCAGTTCTGAAGTAGCCGCAAGTTAATGACTACTAGCTGTCCGAAAAGTTACCCCTTTTATAAACCCGCTATATATCTCACAATTAATTAAAGGATCCAAAAACTTTGTTTTGCACAGTGTGTAAATATTTCGCACCATTGATTCGTCCTACTAAAAAGATTGATAATTTTATAGAAAGCAATGGAAACAAATATTCTATCCAACAGGTCATTAGCACATTGCACAGTGTTTCCTTCATTTTAGCACATGTATGCGACACTATTGTTCAGTACAATTACTCAGTACAACGTGCTGCAGTTGTTCCAATAGGGTAGTTAAAAATGTAGATCTGTAGTTCTGGCGTATAGAAGATAAGTATAAGTAAATGAATTATTTCTACGGATCGAATTGAACCCCATATGATGTATCTTTTCAATCCCCTTCGCCTCGAAACCACCGTGGGTCGAGATTTGATATTCACTTCCGTATTTTGGCGGATAGGAATGGCCCGTTTAATTTATCTACGACCCTTCGCGTCATTTTCGCGTCCCGTTCTGAATATTCTAAGTCTTCTATGGGGCAAGGTGGAAGCCATGCGCTACGCTTCAACTGCTGTTCGTTAACTCGACCTATATTCGTCAGCTCGTTGACGATCAGATTCCCCTCAGATACCTCGAGACTATTTTTAAACTCTTGCAATGAAAAATCATGGGTTGGATTGTAATTTAAAGCTTCTATCACCTGTTCGGTAATATTTCGGATAATATTCACGTGTTACGGTGCGACTAGCTTTTGATTGTGGATAATTTCAATTCTGTTAAGGGAAACAGAAATATCGATTGAAAGTAGGAAAATCTGGAAAACGCACAGAATAGTTTCCACGCGCTTTTCATGCCACTTTCCCGCAACCACTTTGCTTTTCAGATAAACGCCCTTATGCGTATCGCACACACGCACACCTTCATTTCCATTCTGTCATACGATATTCCCTCTCATTCCGCCATAAATAATAACGGGATGACGTGATACGGGTTGTGCGCTCGGTGAATCGCAATACACCATGGTACGGCGGTCTTTTTTGTATTCCAAGTATTTGTTACGCATTTTTATATCCAGCCTAGGAGGAAATAATTTTGTCCATTCGAAGCTTAATTGACGTTACGTATTGTGACGTTAATTGGGAACGTTAGGGATGCTTTACGTTTTATTTATTTATTTTTGTTAGCTTCGTATGTGTTCTCGTTGAAAAAATAATCATTTTCTTTGAAGCAGAAAAAGAGAGATAATATTATTTCATTAGTATTTCACATTGCAATATCTAATTTGTGGACAGAAATTGAAATAAAAAATCGAAAAAACAATCGACGGGGATAATTGAGAAAAAGGTCAGGCTTTAATGTACTATTTTAATAAATGGACCTTCTTCAACCCTTTTTGCACAGGTAATATAAAAATGAATTACAATAATAATTTCGTCGTTCATACAATTTGTCCGCTTCTTTTACGTCCATTTTATTTCTTACAATCTACCGCTGCTGTAGGACAGATGTTTTGACTGTGTTTCGAAAAGTGTAGGCAGTTTTGAATTAGCTGTTTACATAGTTTAACCACGTTGTTGCTTCACACATCAAAATTAGTTCCTCTTGACATGTTTACATAATTACAATATACCGCAGTGTTACTCACGCTCACGTAACAATATTTATTCTACAAGTCTGTAATTTCAGTCGTTTATATTCAATAATAATCGATATGCAATCTTTGCCAATAAATGTCGAATAGTTTCTTAAATTTCCATTATTTTCAGTTACTTTTAATTCTGCTAACTTTTACTTCTAATTGATATTCCCTTAATGTCTTTTCTGCATAATTCTATTCTGCCCCATACAAGTTTAAACGAGTGCAAGGGGGTGTTTATTAACTGCAATCTCCCATCGAAGGCCAGAACTTTTCGTGTTACATCGCTGGCTCGCATGCCGTAATATCCTTTCACGTTTACATCGATTTTTTTTATCTTCTATTATATGCGCCCCGCATATCTCCGCCTCACGTTCCTAAACTTTTTTTCGAATAACCTCCCCCTATAAATAGCCATACCCCCCCCGTGGAACGATGTCAGAATAATAAGGTTCAACGTTTCGCCCCTTGATTCTCACGTGCTCCGACCATTTAATTCAACTGTTGCCGATATCTGACTGAGCGTGTCCTATTAACCATTTTTCACAACAATAATATTTCCATACAATCCTTCTCCCTGCAGTGCTGCACAGTTTAATTACCCAGGCGTATTATTGTGGCTTGCAATTATTTAACGTATTGTCCGATATTTTTCCTTAACCCTTTTCATTCTTTATCGTGACACCAGTCGTGCCGTTTCTGTTCCTGCATAATGTATTCGAATCCAATAGAGTCTTCACAGTTCCGAGATCATCCGTGGATTTTTGGCTAAGTGGAACAACAATTTTCACAAACTGTTTTGAAATTCTTTTCCGTTCGCTGTAAATGGAGACGTTGTAACACGGAACCGTAATAACGTGATTCTCGTTTCGCTTAACGTATAATTTTAGAGATGATCTCGAATGTTATTGTTATACAATCGTGCTTAATTCTGAAAGACACGAAATTCGAGACGAAAGTATATCTTTCAATTAAATTCAGAGCGACAATCAGAAGTTATTTAATTAATAATGCAAGTGTAAAATTTGAAACACAATGGCAAGACGGTTAGTTACAGGGTGGTGGCGGTGGTCGCAGGCAACAGCGAAGCAGTTACATTGAGCGGGCTCAGAGCTGACACGCAATATCAACTCGTCGTCACTGCTGTAAGGGCAGGTAAAAAATATCGAAGTCGACCAATCGTCTTCCGTACACTCGGTAAGTTCTTTTCGTTTTATTTTATCTTAATTTACCAATAAATAACGAACGCGGTAAACGCTGTTTCTGATGAGCCGCGAATTTTTATTGTAAATAGCACTGACTTCGCAGATTATTACAGTAAATAGTCAGCAAATTTTTCCGGCAAACCCTAAGGGAAATCAATAGACACAAATATAGTCGGTAAATTAAAAATACGATTAATATCTTCTTACGATAAGGAAAGAAAATACAATGTTTCGTTATTATTGTTACGTTTACGATATTATTGTTAACATACACCTTGAACACAGGTGGTATAGGAGGACTGATTTTTCACGTAAAAATGACTGAAAAGTAACGAGATAAAGTTTTCTCGTTAACAGCTTAACTCTCGAACAAGTCAAATTTACAGATTCGTCGCTTTGATTGATCGCAGTTGATTATTTCTTCGCTTAATGGATTCGGACGGTTGATAAATAGTTGGGACGCCACGTGTCGCTAAACGTTGGAATTTCATTTGTCATATTAATGAAACGTTTTACCCAGAAAATACTATTAATTTCCTCGATCTTAGAGGAATTTATGCTGATGGAAAATATGCTTTGTTATAGAGCCACCGCGTACATCTCCACAGCAGGACGCAGCAGTAACTGGGGGTCCTCTCCCTCCACCCCCGCCTTCATCGCAACAACCACAGTCCTACATACAAGTAAGATTAAATTTCTTACATATAATAATTTGGTCAACAATTTGACTATGATCGAACGTCAAGTACCGAATGAATTTATTTGCTCGCCTCCAATTAAACACTTACGACGCTGTACAAATGAACAGAAACGGTTCCATAGTTTAATTAAATAACTAATATAGAAACGTTGTTTAAGCAAACAGAGCGAA
This sequence comes from Nomada ferruginata, assembly GCA_963583965.1. Lineage (NCBI taxonomy): Eukaryota > Metazoa > Arthropoda > Insecta > Hymenoptera > Apidae > Nomada > Nomada ferruginata. The sequence goes on from OY757218.1 coordinate 8,683,276, forward strand.
GCGTTGAAAACAATTCACTAAATAATTTACCTATTGAGGGCAGCTTGTTTAATCGCACGAATCCGTTCGATACTTTCAACGTTTATAAATTGGAACTGTACTAAATATTTGTGCCAAAACAAATAGCACCATAGCAAATACAAGTGATACATTCTTTTTATAAAGCTTCGTGAAGAAGTATTAGCTTCGCAAGATACCATACGAGTAGATTAATAGGAAACATCAAATGTAACCGTTTCGTATTTTTGCTGACCTTAAGGGTTTTTAATCTGCTGAGTACTTCCGTTCACTAGCCAAGGGGGATGAAAGGGGTTGTCCAATACATTTAAGTAAATGTATACGATATGTAATACAGCACACCTGCCTGTTTCGAGTAAATATCAAACACTCGTATTTTAACAAAGCATGCTCATAAGTTTTTCGATCTGGGGAAACAACGAACGCCTTCGTGAATATTGAAGTATCAATATCGAATTACCGTATTGTGAAATTATACGTACACGGAATTCACGATAATTCCAAGGCACGGGCAACAAGCCAGAACATGGACAAACCTACCTGCTGGTCAGGCATTTAACATACGGTGACTCTATCGATCTGACAAACAGGTGAATACACGAGGTATGAAGGGCGTGATGAGACACGCCTGAAACTTTAGGTATCGTTCGAAAATCGATTAATACACGTCCCCTATATACAGTACATTTTGAGGGCGAAGCATTCTCAGTTGAAGAAATTTTGTATTGAAATTAGAATGGGGAGTAAGAAAGGAAAATTAACAAGCAGCATTGTTCAATTGACTAATTTGCTAGGCACATTAATTTTGTGTAAACTTTTCACCCAGTGCTGAAAAATGAAGAAATATTGGATAATTCTTTTTTTTTTTAATAAGATACTCGTATTTAAGTGTGAATTTACCAACCAACGCAAGTAGTTGTCATCAAAATGTTACCATTACAGAGATATTAATACTATTGCGACTTATCAATTAATTATTAACCTTTTTTAAAATTTATGTTCGTCATTTAATCGCCGATTGATTGATTTTACAAATTGTAACTCGAATACATCTATTATGTCTAATAAGTATCGCATTGCAACCTAGTAACGACAAATCAGCTTTATACTGGGCAGCTCTGTTTAATATTCCAAATGTAAATGTCAGATAAACAGTAGTGTCTGAATATTTTCGTTGCCGAGTATATACATGTTTCGCGTTACCTTCGTGGCTCAATTTTGCCTGCTGTCTTCTTGGGAGAACTGGTGGATGAGAAATATTTCCCGGGAGATATAGGCGGAAGAACAGATCGTTTTCTTATGCTGATACCTTCCACATACACCGTCTTATATTTTCGCACGAGGTGCTCTGTATTTCCTGGTCGAGATTGAGTCGATTTTCGATGGACGATAACCCTGGTAAACTGATTACCACGCAAGTATTCCTGTTTCTCTGACCAAGACACTGTTTTAAAAAACGGAAAAGCTATCAGGCTCGAAATAAATAAAATTTACTATGACTTATTATATATTATTATATGCATATAAATGATTCTTATAATAAGTTACAAATATTCTCATCCCTTTCGCTATTTATCAATCAGGATAAAAATAATATTCAGGAAATATAGGTTTATATAATATAATAGCGATGGAATATATTTGGAATGTTTTCTTTGTGTTATTTGAAATATTTAAAATCAGGTAGACAATACTTTTAATCATATAAATAGAGTGTTTATGTTATAAACATTTTCAATAATCTTCAACCCCTTTCAATAAGAAAAAAACCTTTTCTATTCCCCTAAGCTTTTCATCGTATTATTGAAGAGGGCAGATATGCCTTTCTTGCTCGCAATATATACCACACCCTCCATGCCAACCTTATATCATACCCCATATTTATCTCAATAGGACGTTGATGCTATAACAGAAATGAATCTTAATCCTTTCCATACTAGAAAATAAAGGGTTGTCTATACGTGCCCTGCAAAAGAATATTTATACGAAGTTTCATTTCAAGTACGTTTCTCTGCGAAATTCGACTGACCACGGCGTATCTAATTCTATAAAGGGTCTGAAAGCCCTTTTGCTAATTACATCAATTACGACGTGGTTCACGTGGCTAACGTGGTAAATCCATGAATTCGTGCAATTGTTACAGCCTTTGATCTTTTATACCGTATAATTTACTCTAGGAACTGTGATCTACTTTTTTATATCCCTCACGTTAATTATTATTCATATTACGTACAACGTTACCAAAAATGATTCAAGTACGGACGAGTCGAGTAACCATAAACCACTCGTAAAATTCTTTTCCTTATTATTATTCATTTATTATTATTAATCACAGAAGTGTCCAGTCAATTAAATATTCCAAGAATTATCGTTCGAAATATTCCAAATATAATATTCCAAAAATAATATTCGTTCACTCGTTGTTTATTTTTATGTTATAATGGATGCTCGAGGGTAATTGTCGTTTCACTGTTATTTTATTTTCTGTACAACGAGTGAACGAATATTTTCGATTGTAATCATACGTGTTAGAGAACAGGTGCATTCTTGTAACCACCTGAGTATACGTTAGCTGTGGAAAGAATGGTTCACGCCAATAATCGACTTCCTTCGTTAGCTGTCGTAAGTAATAATCACGTGCGAATGACGCGTGAGTGACGAAGGTACGAATTAATTACAGGTCCGTGGCGTAGAGGTGGGCATAGTGGTGCTGGTGTTGATCTTTTGGGCGGGCGCCATAGCACTGTTCTTCAATCGTTGGGGAAAGATTCGCATGCTGCTGCCATACCAGCCTGATTACAAAGAGCAATTGAAGGTACCTGGGACAGGAGTGTGCACAGCGGCGAACTCTGCATACACGCAACACCCCACCCAACACACCTGCTCTCAGGTAACGCATAATTACATCGTACTTTCTATTTTCTACCTTCTTTTTCTTCTTCTTTTTGTTCTTGCTACATTAATCTTTCACTGTATTATTAATCAGACAACTAATAAATAAGATATCACCGACGTACTTATTAACTCGCTGGCAACAAATGCGTTGTAATTTATTCCAAATGGTAGAGCTTAGATTTTTTCAGGAAACCAACGTGGCGTGTCGATTCACTTGACTGTGATAATTATTATCATTCAGTTCTATTTCTCACTGTTCGTCCTCCTTCACATAGACACAGAGACACACATACACGTACGAAGTCACAAGTTTTCTGAGGATTATTATTGTGATAGTAGTGTTCACACAGATTTAACGTGTAATCGTTGTGCTGTTCAATTATTTCATTATTGTATATATATTTATATTGAATGTTCGAGGAAACAACGTTTGAGGTGATAATTAATCGCGGTTCATTTTTCCGAAAGTAACCAGAAGTGTTGGATGCGATAGGGAAAATGTCGGGGACGATTTTAGCTGGGAGCAAATATTGTGAAACAGAATTTCGATTAAATAGAATTCTTGCCATCAAGAAGGATTGAAGGTACAAAAAGATATTATAGCCATAAATGAGATTGTTGACCCCTTTTTTTCGCTTAACAAAACATTCACGATTGGTTCTATATTACCGCGCTTACATATATTGACCTATACTACTAGAACACCATCTGCCTGATAATGTATTGACACGTTCTACTTACATTCGAATTGGAATACATAAGAAAAGAATTATGTATTGTTGAAATCTCTAGTCCTTTGATATACGAAATAATTCAGAAAATTTCCTTAATTGCTCAACAATATAATATTAATAATATCAAATAATATCTGCGTATACATTTACAACGATGTACATATTATAGTAACGAACTCTTGATGTGTTTAAAGATGTTTCCTTGTTACGGAAGTCCGCATGTTTGTTAAGTGCCTTTTCTTGTTGTAATAATATTCGATATTCGTGACAATTTGTTGTTGATTACATAGAAATCGACATAAATAGATTCGTACGCGCTGTTCGAACAATAATTAGAGAATCCAACGCATATATGAATGTTAATGTTTCATGAATTTAATATCTAGGAACTGAACGATCGCCCGTTCCTTGATAAATTCGATCTCGAGTCCTTTCGATATAATTTCGGGTGACGTTCGTGTGTACACTGTCGGCCAAAATTTCTCTGTCGCTTTCTCAATTCTTGAAAGTACCGATAATCTTAGTGATAACATTTTTTTCGATATTGTTTATTCTGGATATGTTCAGACATATTAAAATCAAAATTATTAACCCTTTCGTTATACGAATTTCTCTCGGATATTAAACCGATTCAATTAATCGGTGAAAATTTCTATAAACGTTCTACGGTTAATCAACTTCGCAGTTAATATTCCCACAACAGTGCGATCATTACTGCAACTATTTATATAAATTCCACCCTACGAAATTAAACGGATCGTCCAAGTGTTTATACGTACATAACAATAACTCTTCGATATTAATATAAATTGTGGAAAAGACAGTTTAAACAAAATTTACAAGAACGAAAGGGTCAATTAAGGGCAATTATTTATACAAATTCCACCTTACGAATTTAAAGGGAGCGCACAAGTGTTTATACGTACATAACAATAACTCTTCGATATTAATATAAATTGTGGAAAAGACAGTTTAAACAAAATTCACAAGAACGAAAGGGTCAATTAAGGGCAATTATTTATACAAATTCCGCCTTATGAATTTAAACGGAGCGCCCAAGTGTTTATACTTACATAACAATAACTCTTCGATATTAATATAAATTGTGGAAGAAACTGTTTAAAGAAAATTCACAAGAACGAAAGGGTTCATTGCTCGTACGATTCTGTGCAACTTCGGGATGCCTGATGGTAGGAAACTTTTTGCCGGCAGTGTACGTGTGAATTCCGGATACGTCGTTATCGGGTAAATATAAATTGCATCGGGATTCCGATATCGGTGCTCGTGTCGGTCGGACGTTGACTCGAATGATTTACACGTCAAATCTAACGGCCGAAAGTGGATGTGTTTGGACCTTGATGTTATTGATTTGATCAGTTACCATTGGAATTTAATTGCTCGGCGTAAGCAGTCGCGACGATGAAAACGATTCGGTTTTGGTAGGAACCATTCGTCAAAAGGATTTGCGGCCGAGACTCGTGTATTGAACCGAGTGATTACAATTCGGTTAAATGCCACCCACTTATCTATGCCTACCTTCCGTCCGATTGCAATTTTGGGACACGATCTCGTAAATTTACAATTCCCGCGTGCTTCTGTTATTTATGCCCGATCGATACACGTGTTTTCGTAAATAAGATATCAAATCTGTGGTATCGATTTTAGAGGCTTGAATAATACTGCACTTTAACTGTAATTTATCAAAACGTTTCGACCGAAACCTGGACGATTGTAAATTCGACGATTTGTTTATTATTTTTGGCAGACAAGAAGATTGGATATATTTTTAGCCGAACAAATTGAAAGTATGAAATATTTTTGTTCGGGAAAATTGATACATTTATTATTGCGGACATGAAAGTTGGACATAATTTTATTGCAACGGTACATTTTATTTTGGGCTTTTGCAAACGATATTAGAATTTGGATCGGACAGCATAGCGTGCGACAATTGTGAAACATCGAATTATAAATTTACGAGAGGATTCGTTTATATAAAATAACGTCAGATACGCCCATTAGCTGTTTATTTATTTAAATAGAATTGTTCAGCGCGTGGGTACTAAATTGTAGCTTGAGTGCAGCTGTTAATAGCGCATCGTATGATTTAATTGTACTACATGTGCTTAATATAATCGTGATTTCATTAATATCATTGCGTTCATTCGAATTAATAATAAACGCGACACGGTTAAGCAGAGATAATTAAAATCGGGCAAGACTGTTCATAAAAACGTTGCTGTAGTCGTTGAACGGAATACAGTATTAACTGGTGCCTGTTAATATTTAAAACGTACAGAAATCTAGATTGCGAAAGTATCTGAGGCACTTTCTGCTGTTAAGTTCGATTACTAGATCTACTTATCGGAACGCGATGTAGGTCGCGAGTTGATTGAAATTTATAGATGTAAAAAGACTTGCATAAATAAAAGACTTTTAGGAATATTTCGAATTTAGGGCTGAAGATAGTTCAGCCATATCTTCATAAAAAAATTGATGCGATTGTTCGAAGAAAAATAGTAATATTGAATTCTACTTAAAAATCGACAATAGGCTACTGTGCACATACATCAATTTGGAATATTTTTTTGCTAGCAATATAATTATACAATTCAACCGAGACCATGGCTCTGCGAAATTTAATTCTGAAATGTCAGTCAATCTTGATTTCAAATAAAATGTTAAAGCGAGTGACACCCTCTCTTGATCGATATACTTATAGCATCAGACATACTTATTTATTTATGGTTGATTAATTGAATCATCCCTCGAGCAATTTCAACTCGATATAACAGAACTTGTCGTGTAATTTTTGCAACACTGCTTCCAAGAATAATTCGCAAGAATAATCGACTGAGTTAATAAAATACTTATCTCATTGTTGGATACTGTGCGCCCCTATCGATACTTCGTAATCAATATGTCAACTACAGTGCACACCGTTATAATAAATACATAAAAGTAATATTGAAGTCAGTAAATAATAATTATCTCGCGATTAAAATTAAACATTTAATTTTAAGTGCTACACTGAAGAAACATAGAGTGGGCGAAAAAAGTATTCGTACAGTGCATTAGTTTCACTTGCATCTTACATTACTTTGGTGTCACCAAAATGTTGGTGCTAAGACAATTATTCTCCGAAAACAATATACATGGATATGAGGCACGTCTATTACACTTAAAAATAATGTATATTGCTTTAGGAATAATTGTTTTAACGCCAACATTTTGGTCACACCAAAATCCAAGCATATTTGCAAGTGAAACCAATGCGCTGCACGAATACTTTCTAATATTCTTTTATATTCTCTAACAATTCACGCTTACATACATCGAATAATTTCCCCCGATATGAAGAACATACTGCATTTAATTAATTACAAACAACGATCCTCAAATGCGTCTAGAAATGAATTCTTTAGACGCTGCAGTATCTCTAATTTTGATTACAATTATTACTCGATATAAATGCATTCGATGCTAGAGGGTGAATATTAATCGATACAAATTAATTTGTTGCACCGTAGCGATATATTATCGATCTAATCACTCGTCGAATAAGACTCTAATGGAATCGATCTCTTTCTGCCTCTCCCAACCCTGCTGATCCATTGCGAAATCGTCGTTTCTCATTGTTGAATAACGAATAAACGAAAAACGACGATCCGTCGGGAACATATGCGCCGTACTACCCGCAAAAAATACTACCCACGAAGGTAATGACAACATTGTCGGATATGGTGACGCAGTGTGGGGGCGGGGGCTGTTGCGTCTTGGAGCAGTGCTTTCAGTACCCGAGGAGAGCTCGAGAGCCCCGGGACTGCGGCTGCCAGTTCGCTCTACTCCACAGGGCTGACATCGCGTGACCATCGGTACTTGCCAACAATCTCTATTCTGCTACTTCTTCTTCTCTCTCTTCTTCATCTACTTTGCCTTCCTCTTCCTACTCTTCTGTTTGCTGAATCTCTTCTTCCCCTTCTCGCCTTTCTTCTTGTTATTCTTCTTCCTCTATGAACACCTCCTCTTCTTCTTCCTCTTCTTGATCTTCTTTGCCTTCCTCTTCCCACTCTTCTGTTTGCTGAATCTCTTCTTCCCCTTCTCGCCTTTCTTCTTGTTATTCTTCTTCCTCTATGAACACCTCCTCTTCTTCTTCCTCTTCTTGATCTTCTTTGCCTTCCTCTTCCCACTCTTCTGTTTGCTGAATCTCTTCTTCCCCTTCTCGCCTTTCTTCTTGTTATTCTTCTTCCTCTATGAACACCTCCTCTTCTTCTTCCTCTTCTTGATCTTCTTTGCCTTCGTCTTCCTACTATTCTTTTCTTCTTGTTATCCTTCTTCTTCTTCATCTATGAACACCTCCTTTTCTTCTTCTTCTTCTTCTTCTTGATCTTTTTTGCCTTCCTTTGCCTCCCCTTTTTCTTGCCCAATTTCTTCTTCTTCTTCCGCTATGAACACCTCCTCTTCTTCTTATTCCTCTACCTGATCTTCTTTGCCTTCCTCTTCCTACTATTCTTTTCTTCTTGTTATCCGTCTTCCTGTTCTTCATCTATGAACAGCTCCTTTTCTTCTTCCTCTTCTTGATCTTCTTTGCCTTCGTCTTCCTACTATTCTTTTCTTCTTGTTATCCTTCTTCTTCTTCATCCATGAACACCTCCTTTTCTTCTTCTTCTTCTTCTTCTTCTTCTTCTTGATCTTGTTTGCCTTCCTCTGCCTCCCCTTCTTCTTGCTGAATTTCTTCCTCTTCTCCCCGCTCTTCTTGTTATTCTTCTTCTTCCTCTTCTCAACTTTCTTTCATGTTACTCCACGTCTTCTACGACCACCTTCTCTTCTGTATCTACTACATCCCCCAATTCTCCGCCCTTTCCACGAAGAACAGCTGGTTTCTTCCACTGAACGTTAGCTCACTTTACTCGTCTTCTCTGTCTCGTTCGCAATCCAATGTTGTCATGATGTGCCTCTGTTCCGGTTTTCAATACGTGTCTCACGCGTTCGTTCCTTCATGCGGCCTGTGTGGCTCTTTTTTGCTGTCTGTAACTCATTTCAGCCCCGACTGAGTCCACTTTTTGGCGTGCAATCAAGCGAGCATCGCTGTATGTACTTACGACCGGCAGTGGCTGTAGTCTGCTAGGAATTATGGGCACATAATTCGACTATGCACAGGCCTCTGTAGGCGACATAGTTTTCGACACTTTTCGGTCGATTCAAATGTAGAGGGGTTTTTTTGTACGTTTTTTTGTACGTTTTCATGTCGGGTAATAATCGGAATTTTAAGCGCGATTTTTATACAATGCATTGGAATCGTGCTGTATTTTTAAATAACTTACGCCACTTCACTCTGAGACAGTGTTTAGATTTGTTCTACGGTAGACGAATGCAAAGGAAATGGATGAATTGTTTTTTAGAGATGAAATTCAAGAAATTAGCAATCCTGGTATTTACTTTGTTTCGAAACAAAGATAGAAATGTTTTTCTATCATTCTGAGTGGCTGTTCTCAATTATCGAGCAGACATTTTAGAGCGCAAACCGAGATTCCGATACCGTAACCGTAAGTTGAGAACGTTTCAGACATAAGGAGCTTTTTATTAGAAAAATCAGGCTTGTCAACTTTTGTGTTAAAATTCGTTACTGTTACTGAAAGGAAGAAACTTGCAAATGAAATAAACATCCGTAAAATTGTTCAGTCAGTAATTAATCTATCACAATAAATACGACAGAAATATAAATAAATAATGAAATATTCCATAATCTAAACAACTACGCGATACTATAAATTTACCAATCTTTCTAAAGTATTGAACATATGCGACGGTGAACTTTGCAAACGGAAAATATTTGTATTGACTTTGATTTAAAAAAATTGATTTCAAATCATTCGTTACGCTGAAAACGATAAAAATTTTTAAAAAAGACTAATAATAATATGCGTCACCCCTAATTTTGTTTGTCTACGATGTATTTCAATATTAATCAAATACCCCGATATCAAGGTACAAAAGTGATCGATTTGGTATCGAATGATCAACGAATAGAAAATTCCGATGCGCACCTCTTCCCGTTACAGCCTGTATATTAATAATATCATAATAAAAAACTGCTTTCAACTAAACGCTTTCGCAGCGCATGTAAATGCCAACTGCTGTTCGATGCTACTTTGATCACGTTTATACTATTCTTTAACATCAAGTACGTACATATATGCACGCTTCAAAGTTGGCAAGCCGAAATATTTGCTATATTTTTCTATAACACGCAAACACGATCGTGCTCCTTTTCGCAATACATAATTACAATAACAACGTTAACGCAGAACACAATCGTGATCGGTTTCAGAATAATTGCAACAATTCTTGAAATTACACTGATTTCCTCCAGACTAAGATAATAATAAATATTAAATCGCTACGAATAACACAAGTAACAGTTCGGTTGGTTCTACAACATTTAACTTTGATTCGCAACGAGGAAATTCTTTTCAACATTTGTATTCTCAACTTGGAGCCCCTTTAATTTCAAACGCCAAGACGATGTACAACCGTCTCTGCTCTCGTTGTCAAAAATAGTTTTCATCGTTCTCTTAGAAACGCAATAGTACGCAACCCTTTTCGTCCCTTTCTTTCCTTGTTCAACGTAAAAGGAAAAACACAACCACGTGAAATACACCCCTCTTTCTTTTCTGACGTCATGACGCGTCACTTGGAACAATGCTATAGCCCGACCCAGTTACTAGAATCACTCTGTATACATTTCTCATCTAGGAATACGATCGTGAGGGGTCTCCGCTTTTAACTCAACTCGCGTAGCCAGTTATCAACCTTGATTTGCGCTCGTCAAAGTTTGATGTGTACAAAAGGTCTATTCGTGTAGCGCCGTTTTCATCTCCTAAAAGCAAACGGCTAATGAACCTTTCGGTAACCAAACTTCCATTAATGTCTGCCGTTCGCTTAAATCAATTCCACCGTAATAAACATTGGAAAATTAGCGAGCAGGGTATACACGAACGCTAAACAAATTGAAGTAAATTAAATATCGAGGATGTTTGTCAAGGGCCTCGGATTTTACACTGGCGATAACGATTTACCAATTAATAATACAATTATCCGAGAATTGTTTAGAAGAGTGTCGCTGTTCAATCGTACTCCATTCGAGGTATTTATAGTCGAGGAAATACGAAACGAGATGAAACGAAATTTTGGTATTAAATTCTTCTCGTAAACGTTGAGATGGTTCGCGCAAATGAAATCGATCGATAAGTGCGAAACGGCTATCGCCGTTTACTATTTTGCCCGTTATTTTCTTACAACGATGACGAAGGAACGGGGGGGGGGGGTGCAAATATATAGTTAGAGACACCGGATGCGCCATAAATGTGTACGTCGAGAATCATCCTAGAAAGTGGAAACGGTCGGTACTTCACAAGCGTACAACACGTGGAAATACATGCCACTTTGCACCAACGCAACGCTTGAATCGCTTCAAGTGATCGTGTGTCTCAACGAAATGCACTCGAATGTGACAAGTAGCACGTTTTACAAACGCTTCTTCATACAAACCCTCTAACATATTTTTTTCGCTCCATTCAACGTTTCCCCGTGATTCACAATTTCAATAGGATCGCCCTTGGTTCGCTGCACCGAGGATACTTTAACAGGTATACACCGTTGACGTAACTTTCGCGAAACGCTGCGAAAGCAAAGGACAGTTGGAGTTTGGTAAAGGAACAATAAAATTAGAAACTGTTGTTCAAATTAGATACCAAATAAACGACAGGGTGGCAAACAACTCTATCGAACCTAATGTTTGAATGAAACAATTCAATAGAGTTCCCTGAATTCTCTTTTACATTTAATTTTAAATACATTTCACACTGTCTCCAGCAGGCGATTACAATTTGATCGCAAGACTGTTCTGCGATACAATAATTGAACACTCTGCAGTAATAAATGAAGAAACACGAGTTTATTGCTTATTAATTTATATTATATTATAATTTATTAACTGCGAATTAATGTTCGTACCTGACGGAGTCGCTGTCGACCGAGCCAAATAATATTTTGAACAAAAACTTATTCAGTCGTTCAGAGCCTGGGTTTAGCAGTGCAGAATGAGAACATATTACGATTCCACGTCTGTATGTAATATATACAGATTATGCAGTATTAGGGTAGCGAGGTATTACTAGTGGAGATATCATAGAATCTGTGTATGCCAGTGTTCGAACACTTATAGGAAGAATATTGCTTTCGAAGAGCAGTACCTCTGCTAAATATATATCTTGTCTCAAAGTTCCCAGAGTAATAGCTTCCTGACCCAAATCTCAACGAGATCACGAATCTGCAACAGACAGGAAACCAGTAAATTAGCATCAAGGTATGGACGTACTAAATTCGATTGAGTGTCATCCCTCAGACGGCGGAGCTTAATTAAATACCACGACGAAAAGAAAAAAAACGAGAACTGCAACGAAAGATTGATTAAATGGGTAGTAGAGAAATATCAAGATTGATTCTTTCCTGATTTACTTGCAGGTATACTTTACATACCGTAAGCGTGAATCGATAATTTGCCTTGATGAAACGACGCGATTACTATGAATATTATTTTACATTCATTTTTTTTAAAATTGTTCTCTCATTTCAGAATATGTAGAAAATATATTTTATCTATATTAACGGCCTCACGATAACAATATATATATTATTATTTCAATTGGAAATATTTAGGAGTGGAAAATACGTGTAACAACAATTATTGAATAATTATTTACTTTGCGCGGATTTATACTGCGCCACTTTTATTTCGAGATTGAAAAGATAATTGTTTATTAATATACAGAGTAATAAATTCTGTATTATCAAGTTTGGAATACTCGACACTATCTTTAATAGTATGATACAATATAGTGGGCAATATTTTTTTTTATTAATCAAGTCTGCCGATTATTCCGTCGTTTATCCGCATCAATTTCTGCATCGGTTCAGGAACATACCTGCTTGAAATTAGCATTACGCAGCAATCTGTGTGCCACAATTAATCACACGTTTTATTATCATCAGAGTTTACGAGCACAAATGTCGCACATTTAGTGGGAATTCGTTTGCACAGGAGTTGTAGCACAGACAAAAGACGACACTGATCGATATCAACATAATGCACACCGAACACCAACGCTTCTGTGTCACGATTATTGTGTCACCGGCAATAAGAAAAAGAGTGCCCGCCACAGTTGAAACGCTTCTGCATAGATTTCGCCGAAGGCGAAATGAACTTCTACGTCACTAACGTGCACAATATTTGCGTTATTTGCGTTATCTGCGACATTCCTTACAGATAAATCGCTAAAGATATTTCTTTATTTCAGTGCATCCCTACAATTTGGCCAATTGGCAAGAACAAAAGCGCCGAAAGCCATTCAATTCTCCCTAAATGAACAAAAAAAGAAAAAAGACTAACCATTCCGCCGTTGGCAATTTCAAAAGAAACATAAACAATACAGAGAAATTGTATTGGCCTGCAAATGGAAAAAAAAGAATATGCCGAATCGCAAATAGAAAATTCCTCCTCTTCTTTTTTCTTTTTTTTTCCCCCGTTTCCACTGAGGGGGCACTGGAAATGAAATTGTATTCGCAGCGGGCATATAAGAACCCTTTGTCCCCGTCTGCATTTGTCGGAAATCACGCTTGAGAAAAGTCGCATTGAAATGCACTTTTCATCGGCATCATCCGCCTGGCCAGGTGTCCTAATTTTATCGCCACAATTTCCAGCATCTGCACTGGTCGAGCCATCACGTGGACTCCTTGGATAGCGGGGGTGGTTTGGGGTGGCCAAGAGCCTCGAGGCCGCGGGTGAATAGCGCCATCGACGTAGCCGGCTTCCTATCCCAGGTACGTAATCGAATGAAACGAGAGAGAGAGAGAGAGAGAGAGAGAGAGAGAGAGAGAGAGAGAGCCAATGGCCAATTTTGTCGCGACAGAGGCCCTGGTTGACTGTTTCGCTGATCGCCGTCCCTGAGACTTTCGATCGGAACCAGATTTCGCGTGAACCTCCCCCGTCGATTTAAAGTCGCGCACCAGGGCGGGAGAATCGTCGGGAAAGGGATGGAAATCTGAACACGCGTCGCGTGATTTGGCAGATTTCGCGTAAGTTTCAGGAAGCTTCATTTATTCGCGTCGAGGGATTTAGTGGATTCTAGGTTCGTTTGTTTTTTGAAGTTTGTGGAATTCGTTCGAACGGTATTATTGTAATTTGTAATATTGCAATTGTAGATTGTGAAAATGGCAATTGTGCGAAATATTGGTTACAAATTTTGTGGATTTTATGGAGAGTATTTGATCTTTGGAGCATTTATTCGAATGGTATTATTGTAACTTTGCAATTGTAGATTGTGAAAATGGCAATTGTGCGAAATGTTGGTTACAAATTTCGTGGATTTTATGGAGAGTATTTGAACTTGAGGGAATTTGTTCAAATGGTATTATTGTAATATTGCAATTGTAGATTCTGAAAATGGTAATTGTGCGAAATATTGGTTACAAATTTCGTGGATCTTATGGAGAGTATTTGAACTTGAGGGAATTTGTTCGAATGGTACTATTGTAGTATTGCAATTGTAAATTGTGAAAATGGCAATTGTGCAAAATATTGATTACAAATTTCATGGATTTTATGGAGAGTATTTGATCTTTGGAGAATTTATTCGAATGGTACTATTGTAGTATTGCAATTGTAGATTCTGAAAATGGTAATTGTGCGAAATATTGGTTACAAATTTCGTGGATCTTATGGAGAGTATTTGAACTTTGGAGAATTTTTTCGAATGGTATTATTGTAATTTTGCAATTGTAGATTGTGAAAATGGCAATTGTGCGAAATGTTGGTTACAAATTTCGTGGATTTTATGGAGAGTATTTGAACTTGAGGGAATTTGTTCAAATGGTATTATTGTAATATTGCAATTGTAGATTGTGAAAATGGCAATTGTGCGAAATATTGGTTACAAATTTCGTGGATTTTACGGAGAGTATTTAATTGTTAACTGGTATTTGTTAAACGGTAGTGTCTGTTAAGTGTGTATTGGTATTTGTGAACAATTTATTCGTTTCGAGAGACGACTGATTTTACTTTAGATATTTTTCCTACGACATACGACAATCGAAATAAAAAATAATGAATAATACGTTTCTTGGAAATTGTATTAAGATCTGTAAATATTAATATTATTTGTGTACTGTACGAAATCAAATATTATAGAGAATAATTTACAAACGATGATTAACAAAATTATCGAATGTAATTAGGGAATTTCTCTTTCTTATCTGCAGATTGTATCTTGAAAATCGCAAATCTTATCGCAGTCTCGATTGTCTTACATTGTTCGTTCATTATGCAATTTTTTTCAAGTGCCAGCCGCCGACGTGGTGAATATTTAAATATGTAACGAACGTGAAAGAGACCGTACGAAATAGACACGTCAAACGTTAAAGTTCAAGGTAGCTGGAGGTGAAGTGTAGTTCGCAGATTGATCAATAAGTCCGTGGTTTACCTGTAAGAAAGTCGTTAAATTCATTTTCCGCTGGAATGGACCGCCATCGGTAATCATGGGGTACTTCGCGTCGTAACGCAAACATTTTTAATAATAAATCCCCGTCGTCTGCTACATCATAGCAGCCTGACTTCACCTGTATTTTATTCAACACGCAAAGGAACACCGGTTTCAATGAATCAATGGGAACTATATAATAAAACAAAGAAACGAATACTAAAACAACAAAAATAAATATGCAATGCAAACCTCATAATGACATACAATGACATACCTTATAATAGATCTATATATTACATGTATTACACAATGAAATGAGGAATTGAAAATTCTTTACACCCGACACTTTTCCAGTTGCGATGAATTACATTATCGCGTGAAATCTATTAGATTCGCATTCCCTAATGGCATCCTTTCGTTCGATCGTTTCTGAAAAATATCCACGCGTGCCAAAAGAAGGCGAATTCCTACCTGGAATGGTTTTATTATCGAGTGGTAGAACGATGGGGACTGGCTGTAATGCAAATGAAAAGCTTTGCAGGCGACTTTAAAAGCATCGTTACCAATTCTCTCTGCAATGCGGTTGCCCTTTAATTTGCAGGAATTTTTACGACGACACGGTTCGACGTCGAAACTGTGTCGGAAGGTTCGCAGTGCAGACAATTTGCCGCTCGCGTCGACGACACGGCAGCATGATCCGCGAAACTCGAAAGAGTTCGACGGCGACAAGGAATCTTTCCTGAAGCGGGCCCATGAAGAGAAATGCGACAACTCGGAGTCGAAAAGGCAGAGCAGCCTTGACAGTGGCCCGAAGGATAATCCAGAAATCTCTTTGCTTGATCCTAGTCATCAGCAACAGTCTTCGAGGTAAGTTATGGCAATAAATACGCTCTATAGTACATACTTTAATAAACTGAGAAGTACTGTTCCTTTTTTATTTCAACGCGATTTATTTGTCTTTGTTCTAATTCTCCGTGCGTGTACTTATGAATATTATTATTTCGCGAAAACCGCTCGTTGCTGCAGCAATATACCGACAACTTCCTGTGGCGAAAGTGCTAATATTTTTTTTTAGGTAGGCAAGAGTTGAATGTTTCCAGTTGTATGGATATTATAGACACGTTACATAATTGATTATACTACTCCTATCGCATAGAGGAGATCGCGCTGATTAATTTTCTTTTTTTTCGAACCCGATCCGATCATCCTGTGCCGAGTTACAGCCGTTTGAAGTTTCGTCAAAAAAATGAATGAAGACGTCGAATCAGTGACGCAACAAATTCCTAGAAATGCGTACGCTATTACTACTGCTAAGTAAGCGATACTCGTGGGAACGTCCTTGCAAGGCTGCGAAATGCATTGTCGTAACGCCCAATTAATCTCGATTTCCCCCAAAATTCTCCAGTTTTCCATTGGCGTAGCTATCGAACTTTTTATATTCAATTTCATTTAATTCTTCTTAAAATTTCTCTTATTCATGTGTACAACAGCATTTTGTTTCACTTTCGCGTCGCAATAATAATAATTACGCGAAACTGGATAAATTTACGGCGACGAGATAATTATAGGAGAGTGGCTTATTTTCTACCCTTTCATTTGGCACCTCATAGGGTAAAAGATGACCACTAGGAGGCGGGATTGAAAATTTGTAATTTTATTCGAAGCAAAAAAACCCGTGGCGCCATCTCGCGTTTGCCGCACCTCGAGCA
This sequence comes from Nomada ferruginata, assembly GCA_963583965.1. Taxonomy (NCBI): domain Eukaryota; kingdom Metazoa; phylum Arthropoda; class Insecta; order Hymenoptera; family Apidae; genus Nomada; species Nomada ferruginata. The sequence continues at coordinate 8,700,172 of OY757218.1, forward strand.
CCTTCAAAACCAACTTTCTGGATACCATCGTTAATTTAAACAATTGCGTTTTTCTCAGCTTCTGGTACGTAGTTTTCAACCGGACTGGTCTCAAATTAAAGCTGAGCACCTTGGCTTTAGTTTCCAACAGGTTTCAACGGTATGGCAATTGTAGCTTAAAAGTTATCAATAATTAAAAAATCGGCGAAAATGGACCCCGGGTCGTTTCAATTATCTCGACTTCTGGAGGCGCCAGATTAATGATCGAGTGTTTCAAATGAAGGTAGAGGATGCTGCTAAGCGACAATAAACGATTTATGAATGCTATTTGCGTTATTCATTTTTTATAAACAATTTAATTATTTGTTTGATAATTACACGACAACTATACACGGGAGCTACACTAAACTGCAAAAGGAATTGTTTCTTGAATCAAGAGCTTTAATTTAAGCGGTCGACGGTTAAAATCGGCCGAATAGAAGGCGAGATAATTGAATTTGTTTAAGGATATTATAAACAAATGCCATTATTTCGACATCCAGGTGAGCTAGAACAATGATCGAAGGCTTAAATTAAAGCTAGAGATGCCAGCTACAATCTCTAATGAGGTTTTAACAATATTCCATGCGCGGTTGATCTGTTACAAATAAATAAACAATTTAAATAATTATTACTGGCAAGTGGGTAAAGTTACAGCAACGAGACTATTATAGATAAGTAGCTTATTTTCTTCCCTTTCATTTGACACCTCATGTACTCAAAAATAGCCACCAGAAACCGAGATCATTACTTTGACCCGGGCTGCATTTTGGCCGATTTTTTAATTGTTAATAACTTTTAAACCACAAATGTCATATTGTTGAAACTGATGGACAAGATAGCTATAGTTCGTAGCTTTAATTTAAGACCAGTCCGGTTAAGAAATACCCTCTGGAAGCCGAGAAAAACGCAATTGTTTAAATTAACGATGTAATCCGGAAAGTTGGTTTGAAGGCGCGGCAAACTTCGAAAAGGGCCGCAAACACGAGATGGCGCCACGGGTACTTTTTTCTAGCATATTTCGTGGTGCGAGACGGGTTGCAGGGTACGAGGAGTCCTTCACTGGCTTCTAGCCGCTGACCCTTTCGGATCTATTATTTTACATTCTGTTGCATGGAGTGAAATCATGTCATAGGTCATTGCATTCGTCTTAAAATGCGCCACGATAATATGAATAAAAAAACCTAGACTCCCATCTGAAAAAATTAACTTTGCTTTGATATCTCTTCCACCACTACACCTATCGAATAATCATTTACACCAACTAATGTTTCCCCTCGTGTCAAACAACTATTGTAAGAACATTTTTTTTGTAACTTTAATCTCTCGTGTGATACTTCACCGCTTCCAGTTAAACAACCATGTGTAAGTTACACAAAAATATCTGATGCATGCTTATGCAATTCTTTTTAAAATAATAATTTAGTACGATATTGTTTTCGTGTTACACGTGGGTCTGCTTTCAACGTATCATCCCCTTTATGCCGGTACCATAAAGGTACAATACGATAAATTATGAAAATTTTAAATTGAATATAAAATGAGGCCAGATGATTCTGGAGACCAGAATTTTATTATATTTTTTCGCAGATATTAATTCTTCTTTCAAACATAAATTTAACTAAAAAACAATTCTTAATTGAAAAAAAGCATTCACCCCATCCCTTTACTAGAAAAGTGAAAAGTGAAAATTTGCATATTCATGGTTTTGCCACGAAGGGGCGCGATATAATATTAAATTATGGGAGTCCATGATATGAAAGTTCCAACATAAATGGGGAATATATGCATACCTGAAATCAAATCAGAAGTTTATATATTATATAAAATATAACGTGCAATAATAAAATAGTCTTTCTCTTAGTCTTAATTTCTAATTTTACTTTAACTTCACTGACAAAAAGATACAATTTGCACAGCAAACTTTCCAATATTCCGTAATTACATATTTTTTAATCGACTTATATATAAAAATAAGCTTTACCTAACTAATTCACTGAAAAGATTGATTGTGATACATGAATAATAGTTTTCCATGGCTCACTTTGAAATTATTCATTCATAGTTACATTAACAACCTCACACTTCTATTGCAATATTCTTCTTGTTAAATCAAAGCTTGATCCCAGTTGTGCCGAACTATTTTTATTTAATAAAATCCATTTATCATTAGACGTTATAATAAGCTGACAGAAGAATTCATCATTCTGTAACAATAACAAGAAAAAAGTAAGCATACCAGTGACAATGCCTACTGTATTGCCTTTGAATTCACGAAGTCCTCGCTGAGCAATTTTATCAATTTGTCTATGTCATGAAAACATCAAAGCCCTCTTACATTATGAATGCCCAGTTTTCTTGTCGACCTTTGAAACATAAAACGTGTGTACGGAGCCAATACTTTATGCCAGAAACGTGCGCCATTAAAATATTATATTGCTTGACGTTCCTTAATTTATGAAATTCATATTAGCAATTCAAATACCCTCAGATATAACTTTTCTATCTAAAACTTTCGAGTCTCAAGAAAATTCCCAGGGCAACATTGTCTATGTAAATTTTCTTTATTTTATTTAACCATTTTAAGCCAGTATAAGCCAATGTACATACAATTAATGTTATTATTTGTATACGCAATTATCATACGCACATCAATGCTAAAAAGTAGACATTGTTCAATATTTTCGCCTTGTCTCGCAAAGGTTGCTCTCTATTGATCGCAATATTCATCAGATGAAAAGCATTTGTCCTAATCCAAAACCGGAATCGGATCATACATCGGTACCACCCGAGCACAATACAAGGATTAAAATAACAATCCCCGCGATGATGTGTGCCACGTATGTACAATAAATGGGGGAAGGGACACTAAAGCCCGGTGTATGTAATGCGAAAAAAAATTACCGTCCCTCCAATAGGGAAACTGGGCTACAACTTTAGATAAGAGTGAGAAAAGTTGGTCAAGGATATCGCTCCGTGAATGTACCATTCCGTTGCGCCCTGCGCGCATACCCGTTATATAGCATCGTAAAACCTAAGGTTATGGATAATAGAATCGAAAGAAAAACAAACTCCTGTATGAATTCGTTCGAGGAGATTCCCATCGGGCGTTTCATGGAAACGTCAATGTTCACAGCAAACCCGTGGACCGAATTGTTCGTGAAAATTTCTGTCGGTGTTCTCAGGGACTCGTCGATGACCCCGTCATCGTCGTTCGTCGGTCGGCGGTTCTCGGGATGGCGAGCCGGCGGAAGTCACGAGTATGTCCGGTGTCCAATACGACAGCCAGCTTCCATGGACGAGCGGTAAGGAATCTGTTTTATGGATTCTGTTCCAAATATACGTTCCGTATAAGCGTTACGCTGGAATTGCATTGACCCTGATCTCTTGATCAGAGATGATCGAGACGATACGACCGGTACAGGAATTGCGAATTTTCTCGAATCGTGCGGCTACGTGTTACGATAGGGGTGCCGCGGTATAGAGAAGATTTTATAACAGGTTTCATCAGCAGTCTTCTGCAGTATGATGACGAACATATGAAACTTATCTTGTGTTACACGGAACGAAGAATGGATTCGTGGTTTATTTAGTGGGCAATTTTTCTTTTCTAATTTAGATTCTGAATTAAAGTAACTTTGGGGTTTGATTACTTTTAGTTATAATTGATCGTTTCATGCCGACACGTGAATGTAAAATAGATGAGCGTAAACGGAGATTGAATTATTGTGTTCTGATTAATGACGAATGTTCAACGCGAAATAATATATTGAATGTTCGAGTGCTCTTATCGAAATACTGCAACGCTGCATGTTCCTGCTGCACAAACCTTATTGATTTCTGCCATTCAGTAACATTCTACTATTTATATTCATTTCAATCAAACAATTTTTATCATAGAATATATAAATCGTTTTGGCAACACATTTACTTTGGTCTGTGTCGTTTCCGGTTAAACACAACATTTATTATTATTCTTTTTTAACGCGAACAGTGCTTCCAAATATCACGATAAAAATATGCTAATGAAGTTAATTGCGGCACAGTAATATTGCAATAAAATTGAATCGAATTAAACTAGTAAGACAGACGGTATCGTAATAATATTATTATAATTAATGCAACGCGGTAATATATAAAATTAATATAATTAATGCGATACGTTAATATCAAAGTGATAAATAATTATTTCTCGATTATATTTCTAAACCCAACGCTCAAGCGCGACCTGTTACCTGTAAAATGCATTCACCTATGAATTCGCAAGAAATCCACGATATTTCTGTCCTTACACGGTCTGTGTCTCGTCCACCCCACAGTAATAAATAAGTATATATATACAGATATAATATATACATTGTATATGTACATAGAAGTATATCGTCGCAGTTGACGTCGCCAACCCTCGAAACTTGGTCGCACGCCAAGCTAAAATTCAGGGTCACGTTAAGATATAACAGAATGTCAGGTGTCTGTCGTGTGACAAAGTGCTTAAAAAAAAAATCGGACTCATAAAAAAAAAGTGAAAAAGGTTCATTCAATACTTTTTTAAAATCAAATAATAGCGATACTTCTTGCCCCGGTTTCAATTTAACATAGAAAGTGTGAGCTGTTAAGGGAAATGCAACAAAACTACTGTAGAAGTTATTTTTCGTAAACCTCACGTAGTTTGGAATAGAGGACAGGTGGTGTAATAAGACTTCAGTTTACTCTAAATAAAACACTAACTTTATTATAAGATACGTCAACACATGACGTTACTCAACACACAACGACTCACACACGATTCTTTCAACAATACTCTCAGCTCTGACTCTCCCTTAGCTCTGTTCCAACTCTCCCTTAGATCTGACCTCTTGCACGCATCATTCATTCTTTATATTCTTTCACTCTTAGTTTCTCTCTCATTCTATTCCTCATTTACTCTCACTCATTTAGGACACACCCCGCAGTCATTCCGCGGTGGTGGTCGGTCCTGACCACCCGAACCCTTGGGCCGCTGTACCCTCCATGCACACGACCTTCTCACGTACTCAGCGCCGAACGTACCTTTCATGCATCGGAATCAGTCTACACAGTCATGCAATATTTCCAATCCTACACTACTTATACATGTTCACGAATAAACTAAAAATATCTGTCTACGCGTCGATATTAAACTTTCGCCGGGTAATTAAAATGACGGTATTGAAAATAATACGGTATGGATAAAAATAATAACAATCGCTTAAATCGTGCAACATTTAATGAAACCTTTCACACGAATTGTCCAGCCCCTCGAACGGACAAAATACGAAAAGAATTATGAAGGGTGCTGTACAATAATCGACAAAACACGCGACGGCACTTATTATTATGGTCGTTTAAACGCGTTCCGCGGCGCGGGATCGTATCGATTAATTAAGCCAAGGTATTCGCTGAAATCCGCAGGTGTTATCGGCGATCGTACGATATCGACGCTCGTCTGCAACGTTATCATCATTATCAGCGGCGTGCCGGGTTCGAGCGGCACTCGAAGAGCTGCGACTACGCGAGACGCACACCCGAATCGAGCATCGAGGTCCAGCACGTTGGCCTGCCAATTCTTAGCGTCAGCGAGCCAAGCCCGCCGGACGAGAATGACCGTGTGGATGATTATTTGTAGGATTTGCTTGTCGAGGCATCCCCAAAGGAGGTCCTCGTGTGATAAGAACGTGTCTCGTCCCGTTGCTTTGCGAGAGAAGCGCGAAGCGTGCCGCCGAATTGAAAAGGTAAAGCAGACGTCGAACGAGATATAACAAGTATCAATTGAATTATAGTGACGATGAATTCAATACGGCATGTTACATTTGTTTAGTACCGAACGGTTCGAAGAAGATTTCTCGATATCGCAGTTAATCATATGTACGGTTGGCATTGAATTGGTCGCATTCGTTTCGCATTGCGAATTGGGAGCAACGTTTTTCCAATCGGGCCGAAGCTCATTTCACCGAACGAGAATTCGTTTCCCCTGACAGAACGTTTTGTTTGATTACCAACGATTAATTGCAACGAACATTGTAATCAGAAGTGAACCGTTATCGATCTCCATCCGTGATACAGAGGGAAGGATTTGATTCGCACGTGTCTCGCGTTTTGGCGGGACACCGATAGCGTGTAATTAACGTTTGATGGTTGATACAGTGGTTGTGGAATCGGAGGTATACGATTGGAGAGTTGTGTACACGTAGTCGAATGTTTGACGACGATCTTTTGGAAATTTTGAAAGTTGGAACGAAACGAGTAAAGGTGCGAACAGCGTGGCTCGAAATCATCGTACAATGTCAATTGCATAGACGATTAACTCGACAAAAGTTTCGCTTGCATCAGGATTCTTGTGAATGTTCCTTGTCTCTTGTAAATTTTAAACGTTAATTCACGTGCGAAATAATATCGATATTTAATAACCTGCTCCGTGATTGTAATAGATGTTTCCTGTGCTGCATTCGTTAACCCATTGTCTTACAATAACGAACGACACTCGTGTTATATACATAAATTGAATATCGAAATTTGGAATACTTAAATGCGACTCGATGGTATACGTAACGATGGTTATGAAAGTGGACTAACGAGAAGCCGCATACATTTTTCATTCTTAAATATGTCGAATTTAGATAATAAAAATTAACCGAATATTGTTTAGCCACACGACTACCAACGTAATTGAACAATTCAATGTCTGTTTATTTTTGATTATTTATATTAAAAGTGGTTGCGCGTTATTGTAACCGAAATCTATGGAACGTAAAATAACTGATAGATTAATTCTTTGTTTATTTTTTTACTTAGGCCACTTTTATGATCACCATAAATCGCGGTTGCCATTGGCCGTGCATTGTACTGTCATTAAAAAGTCAAAATGGACAAATTAAATAACATAAAAGAGCGAAGTCTGACGTGCGTTTCGATGTTGCAAAGTCGTAAGGCAAAGGGTTAATGCTCGTCCCACTGTACGATGTTGCATTTCTCCATTTTCCCCCCTTTTTCCATGCTTCCGACACGATCTCGAGAACCGATTGAACGATTTTCAAACAATTCGTACAAGGTACGGTACAGACGGAACACTGTTATCTGCAAATATCTTTTACGTGGAATTAATGTTACCATTAAGGAACAGAAAGAAACTCGCTGTCTCGTAAAAAATCACGGGATTTGTTACTCCATTTTAAGACCGTTTATATACGATTACTTCAGTGTACAGTTTATTTATAAAAAAAGAGCAGGAAAGAAGAAAATGGTTGCGAACGGTACGCAAAGATGTTAACCGAAATAGTGATCGAGATGATATAGTATGGGGACAATATATAATTGAAAGACATAAAATGGATAGCTTGATATCGATTACTGCACTTCTGCACGCCGAAGCAAGAGAGTAATGAAAGAATATCTATTACGTTAAATATTCTAGTAACATAAAGTGCATTATTTAAAAGGAGAAATAATTCTGCAACGATATATCTATATATTATATCATATTTCCTGGGTTGTCATAAAAGTTAGTTGAATTAAAGAACGAGAAAAGCAAACAAGACAGACCTTGCATTTAATTGTAAAGCATTCAATTCGAATATAATATCTAACGAAGTAAAATCTACATATCCAATGGAATATGCGCGTCTCGTTACGGCGAAACCTTTGAACGCAAATGATTTTCTCGCGTTGTCGCTTTGTGTCACTCGGATAAACGTAAACTTTTGAAATATCCGTAGTTTTACGGCGGGTCCTTTTTGTCAGTGCTCAATCGTATATAGTGGTCGACGAGAGTCAATATTACGCGCCCTATATTATTAATTATTACAGAGGACGCAGTATGTAATCGACGTCGAATAAATTATTACGCGAATCGTTCGCCCTTCCGTTTAGTAAATATTAAGCGACAATTCAACTAAATGAACAATTTTTCTGCAACACGATTGTACGTGCGTATCAAGGGTGCAAATTCTTGAACTTTCTTTTCTTAAGACTGATAATAATTATAACATTATATATAGCGTGTTGCTTTTACAAACGTTTACGATTCTCAAGTTGTAACGGCAAGATCGTTGCATCACGATCGTTATTGATTCTCAATTTGTCCACGTATCTAATGGTTACATGCTCGCAGATATAAGATTTTTTCATTATTTTCTACGCCTGCACGTGAACAATTAATTGATTTTCCCTCGTTTGCCGCACACCACGTAATGGTTCGCTGTTTATTATTAACACGTTGAGTGCCACGCCGGTTTTTCCTCGCTTTCCGTTTAGGCCACGCGACGCGACATGCGCGACGGCGCGCCGCGGCTTAGCTTAACACTGTGAAACAGCGACGCCTGAACGAAAAGTTGAATGTCAGTCAGCGATGACTGACGCGGCCTGAACGGAAAGATTAGTGTCAGTCACCGATGCCTGACGTGGCACTCAACGTGTTAACTACGTTCGTCAGGGTACCTGTGTAAAATACTGCGCAATGAATGTCTTAATAATTCGACCTGTCAGATATATCACAGTGTAATCAAAACGAAGAGAGAGTTTGGAATTTGCACGACAATTACCGTTTAAAAAATAATTGAGAAGAAGTTCATAATTGCGCGGGAACAATAGATTGTGAAATATGTGCGACAGATTCATGTATACTTGCTCACGTTTTCTTTGAACGTCGAAATAGGGGAGATTGTCGTTAGTTTAGCAGTGACATTTCATTTTCGTATTTTGTCCCTTGCATAATGTATTTTTCGGACCAATTAAATACGATAGAAGGGGGGCCAGTTAAAATATTTACTTACATATCATATCTTTAACCAATACTTCTTTTTCAGTTAATAGAAAAATTCTTCTTTGACGATTTTTGTTCAGGCCATATATGTACAATAATATTTGCAGCACAACATTTGAATGTGTTATACATAGAACCATTACTTTGGCGTGGCATTGATTTGCTTGCATTTAATACTTTGATAGAAAACAATACAATGTTCTTAAATTTGGGGACCAAATAGGTAGTTGTAACGATGTAACGGGGATGTTGTTTAGCTTTACCTTTGAATGTATTTGAATTGTTCTAGAGAGATATATTAAATGTTTGTCCCTTTAATTGCGATCTGTATGTCGCATCGATTAATCGATTATTAATATTCGATTTGAACTGGAAATTGTGTACAATTTTCATTTGCAACTCTCCAGGCTTATTTATTACAGCGAATGGAGAGCATAAGAAAGAAAAGAAAAATCAAAATCGGTCGCTGTACCTATTAACAATTTACTCACATTGGTACGTAAAAAGCTTGATGCCATAATTCTCCATGTACTTGTCGATAGAGTATCATAATTTATACATTATATAAACTACACTGTCTTAACAATAATATATTATAAACGTCAAATTGAATTGCAAAGTGTTTCTGATGACAGAGACAAAATGATATATTAAATCTAGCATTTACATACATACGTATTAATTGGCAAGGATAGTTCGCACGAAAAGGAATCGTGTCGAACAATATATCGTCGGGAACCTTTGAAAGTGGAACATACAGACGTTACTCTGTACAAAAATATTTTTTGTGATCGCAGATTGAAGAATCACAATCTGCAGTGAAACGATACGAAATTTCTTCTAACGTACAGTATTCAAAATTCTAATGCACGACGTGCACCGTCGTCGGTGAAGTGAAGGTAACGAATTGCGCGAACATGTTTAAAGAAAAATATACAAATCGTATTCCTTCGTTCGCAACAAAACGTGCAACGATTAATAAATAAAGCGTACCTCGTCACAATGTGGAATTAAACTAAATCTTAACGAATCAAGTTAAATTCCCAACGAAAGCCACTGAATCGCGAAATAAAAAAAGTAGCTCAATATTCGAAATATGAATTCTTGCTTCCACTTCACACTTATCACAACGATTTCCCTTTCGCATTACACGAATATTAATACACCGAATGCAACGGCTCAAAGTACAGTCCCCTTATATTCATTTTTCGCAAGTGCCCAACTATGAATACTGTCGCACGTGTTAATCGGACCTAAGTATGTAGACGAGTAATACATGATGTACGCATCTATAGATGACACATTATAATACCTATAAAAGCAAATCGATAATGTAACCTTAGGTATTACGATCATCACGATTCTCGTACATTCTAATTGTTTCGCTCATTGATTCAACGCGAGCATAAGAGTGCGTTCCTTCTCAAAATATCTATGTAAATATCTAAATATACGTATTAAACGTGAACTGCGTGAAAAAGGGAAGGAAAGAAAAACCCGATCGAACGTGGAGCACAAACGATTTTCCTCGCTTCGTTGTAGTCGAACGAAGTCGAAGAAAATGATGCTTAATTCGTTGTTCGATAGAAAGACTAGAAACTACGAATGACACATTGAACTTTTCGAACTGGAATTGGAACAATCGAATCAAACGATAATGTAAAATAATAGAGAGTACAGACAATGAGGGGGGCGGAAAAGAAAGAAGAACAGATTCGGAAAAAGGAGGAGTGAAAATCGACGAGAAAAGTAATTTTAATTGAAAATAATATCCGAAGTACCATAGGTAATAGTAGAACGATATTTCGGATTTCAATGTTACTGGATATTTTTAATTCTTTCTTTTTATATTATTGAACAGGAGTGAAATTCGATGGAAAGTAGAATGCTATCGAATGATAAATTAAGCGGTGTGTGTTACGTTTCTGAGCCAGCGACTTTTGGTCAACGAAGACTTACAATATACGTATGTACATGTAGAATACATGCATAATCTATAAATATGTCTTATAATCGTATGTACATTGTAGTGAAAGATATAATCGATGGGCTAACAAGTGATAATATATATTATTTTTATTCCTAAATGTACAGGAACGTGCAAACTTTACAAAAGAATGCTTAAGCGTGAATTGTATTTTTAGTACAGCGGGACTCATGCTGGAATCCATTTCGTCTGTTCGACGGCAAATTATTATGCGTTTAATCGTAGCGATTAGATCGTACAGGTGAACAGGAGAGATGACAGAAAATGATAATCGCGTGATAATTCGACTTTACCTATTTAATTAGACATTAGTTTTTAATGTTGCTCGTGTAATCAAATTAGTTCGGCCAATTGTTCTACAGTCACGAAAAAATCGTACCGTTTGTGTTCACGACAGTGAACATTTTTTTCAATTAGGAATTCTCGCAGGATTATTTTTCAATCGTTGATTTTCTATTGATGTTGTTCATATTTTTAAAAGTTTCCGTAGAATACAATGATTAAGATTTATTATGTTTCACAGTTTTTATATTTTAACATTATTCCGAACGGTTTGGATTTTTTTACTTTAGATCAGCAATGAGTTACTTCCATTTGTAAAGGAGAAATAATATTCGAATCTTAAGAAGCATTGCGTCGATGTCGCAAATATTTTTCATATCCTCGTTCGATTAAATATTCAATTGCCATATCTGTGATCGTGATCAGTAGAATAACGCCAATCTATGATTAATATTAACGAAAACAGTGCACCCCTTTAATTCTGGTCATCTTTCCACTACAATTTCGATGATTATGATAATTATGATATAACATTGTACACAAAATGTCCGAATTCGAACAACGAAAATATATACGGTAAAATATATAATTAAAGATCAGCATTAAACGTTCATCGATTGTACATAATAATAATTAACGTATGATTATTCGTTTATAAACCGATAGCAGCATGAGACCTGCGGCGAACAAAGAAAAGAATCAATTACCTCCAATCTTGCATAAATGATAGCTTTAAACAAAGAGACCAAAAGTATGTGAAGAAGAGTTCGTATTCTCTTACAATGGGTCAGTTTTACGAAATCCCGAATTAAGTAACTTTTGCAGAAAAAAAAATGTAACAAAAAAGTGGAAACATAAAACGACAGAGTATGTGATTTTATGGGACAGTCGTATCCCCGTATACAGAATGTCTCACTTATTGTGAATATCTTAATTATTTCTACCGTTATTGGAAGGTATTATAAAAATGATTAATTGTAAGAGGGAATTGTATGCTTTAAAAGACGTGTATCTCATGATAATAAAAAGTGATCCCTCTAACATCAATGTGAATCATTCTCATTTTTTATTCGCAACTAATCTATCCGCCTTCCGTCGTGCGATACATGATAGTATAGGCCGGGGTGATTTATTTATTTATTAGCGATCAAACTTTCCAGTGGGAAAATATGCTTCAAATGAAATATCAGGTGTACAGTCGAAGGAACCGATGTAGTGCGGTCATTAAAGTGTGTCAAACGATATGGAACACGCGTGTTTCAAGTGATGGAACAGCAATTTAAGACAATTTGCGATTGATAAGTTTGACGAGGAACTTGAGTCGCGTTTAGGACTAGACGACATCAATTTAGAAGCGTATTTCGAGGGCGAAATGTGCAAATGTTTAGCGATGACGCACGAAGAGAAAAAAAGAATTATACACATACGCGTATGTACGTACATGGACAGCTTCGAACCTGGATGCGGCACTTAACCCTTTGAATACTCTCGACAAATGCACACAGTGGTTTCGAACCTGGGGGTAGGAACCCCCAAGGGGTTTACAAATTGCTACCCGGGGGATATTTTTAGCCACCGTTATTTTTATCTGGTGACTTTGAAATGAATTAATTGAATATACGAAATCTTTTTAAGTGTATTAAATATATGTATTAGGATAATTAAATTATAATTCTGATATACCTGTTTCTAGTGTGTTCCCCCTATCTCGTTAAATTTACCGTATTTTATGTGAAAGGGATAGAGGTCGCAGGTTCTTCAAATGTTATAAAAGGGAATAGCAATTCAAAACAGCTGGGGAAACACCGGTCTAAACGAAGTAAGCATAATGGTGAGAAGGGGCTGTTGATCATTCGGAATTTCCAAAAACTTTTATTATCCGCTACCTGCACCGGTTAATTATTTACGACACGCAATGACTATTGTCAGCTCATTATACCACGTGCTTTTGTAGAGATGAGGCTACTTGTTACATTCAATTACATTTGCTCGAAATCTTTCTTTCAGAATATGAAGGGACAGTGTAAGTATTATAATAGATATAGTACTTTATTGAACACCAAACACCTGATTTATAAATTACTTTTTCTTGCCAGTAGTAGTCGGAACAAGTATACAGTAGTCGAAACAAGAATATTGCTCCAAATACTAAGAAATGATTAAGTTGGTAAACTAATACAGCCCTTAGAAATCTATAGAAATATATCGATTAATCCATACAATAATATTTTTCAAAATTCTAATCGTTGTTCCAAATATCAAAAAATTATATTTACTACTCCTACAATTGTTGCCGATAAGTTTCATACCAGGTAAAAGCAAGGAAGTAAATTAATGATACGAGGGAATATGAAGTAGGAAGTTATTAAATAAACAACACGTTATAGCTGAAAAGACTATTAAAGAAATGTTAATTTATTTTTCTAAGCATAATAAATTTGATTATATGACAAAAGAAGAAACAAACTTTCATGAACGAAGCTGAAACTTCAATGCCAAGAAATACATATACATGTATATAGCTCATATTGATTACTTCGATAGACGATCAATTATTCACGCACATACACGATCTTAGTTCCTGCCGTTGTATTACAATGTTACCTTTAGAAGCACAAGCCTAGAGATCGAAGGTCACCCGATTATTTTAATTATTGAGCAGCCGCCCCCCACCCCCAACTCCCTTAGTACTTTATTTTCATTAAATTCTAAACAACTGGTTTTATATAATAAAGATTGCTTGCGTACGCATAGTACATTTGAAACTAAGAGTTGAAATGATTGACGAATAATACGTAAGAGAAACTAGGAGTGAATATTTGAAAATACGAATAACATATGTATAATATATAATATATTCGGAGTATTAAAATGAATACATACTACTTATACTGTACGTAGTATATTTACATACTATTCCCTCTTGTACAGATTGATCATACAATTACTGTTTTAGACATCGATTACATGTTTCTCGCCATCATGTAAAATTACAATTTTGGAAATAAATCCGAACTTCTTAAATTATGTAAATTTTTGTACCAGATCGTCATTTGTACATCAAGTTAGCATGTTAAACGAACATGTAGAACACCTTTGTTACTTTCTACAGTCACTAACAACATGCTATATAAATGTGTAAAGATGGGAAATACGCAATTTTCGCTGCTATATCATTACTATGATAACAATAAGAATCTAATACCCTATCATTTCACTATCCCAATTTTGCAAATGTTCCGTCGTGTGTTTTCTACATCAGTTTTCGTGCAAAGGAAAAATAAAGCCTGTAACAATTCGAATGAAAGATAATGTACTCGTGATCGGATTATTTAATATAATGAACGAAAAAGTGGAAAATTAAAGATGCACGTGCGTTATATGATTCTACGTTTGTGTATCTTATAACGCATCTACCTATACACGTGTACACATATACACAGATAATCTGTATATATAGTTCTATGGTCGAGATGAATGTGAATGTACGTAGATATAGAGATTAATAAGAAATCAATCAATTGTGGGCCTTCAACAATGTTTAAAGATGTAAAATATTTTCGCACGCAATTGCCAATGTCTTACGTAAAGATAATTTTGAAAACAATTTTAAAGAGCGATTTTAGCCACAAGTTTAATAGCTCTTAACGACTTAATCTATTCGTGAGAAATTGGTGTTTAATGTTCCCTTATTATTTAACACGTACGCGCCTTTTAGTACATATTAAAGAATTGCACATGTATATATATTTTTTTTTTCAATGTAAACTATGTTCATCTTTTAGTTTTTCTTCACAGCCTTCATGTGAAAATATAATTTGAAGGATAATTTTAATACACTCAGTTCTTGCATATACATACTAGATATGCCTTTGCAATAGAGCTTTCATCGAATCGAAAAACCACATTGCTAAAAACCTCATTAATCGTTTGATCTTACGTTAGAATATTATTTAGAAAGAAAAAAAAAAATCTAAAACAAGTGTTCTATGATATTCCAATACCTATTTACAATTGAACATTTGTATGTACAATATATGTATAATATTTTATGCGTTACCCCGATAAGTAATCGCTCTCCATAAAAATGCACTCTGTTCTTTGCCACTGTTATATAAGATCTTGTATCGCGTTTGGTTTCGAAATGCAAGAATCTTGGATGTTATCATCCTTATTAATATCTTCGCTAGCACTGTCATCGTTACTGCAAACGCTGTTATTCTTTGAGTCTTGACCGAACGTCACACCGTCCAGTTTCAAATCTACCGAACTGTCAGCGTTTGATACATTGCTATTACCCGTATCGTCCAACCCCAACGTTGTGTCTATGGTGGATTCGTTTACAGATTCAGAACAAAGGGAAGAACTGTCCACCGTCGCTACAGATTTACATTCCGGATTGTACTCTGAATCTATCGAAATCAATTGCGACGAAAACGAATGTTCAAGCATAGGTGACACATCCCTATTCGTTTCCTCCGACTGGTTTAACTTCTTAGTCAATTCTGCCCAAGGATCTTCCAAAAATGATTTCATATCTATATAATTTGATATGTTGACCTGCTTACGCGCATTCCTTTGGTATCCCTAATTACAAAAGATTACAATTTAATATTTAAGTTTATCAATCGGACAAACACAGGGGAGCTCGATTAGTTTGCAAACTCAAAGCCCGCTCGCTTTGACTCGTAACCCGCTTGGAGCCTAACGAGCCGGAGAATGAATACATTTGTACGCAAATGTCTGAAATTGTTGCATCTAAACGGACACTCCTGTAATCGAAAATCTTATTTAACGATACCTTTTTTTGACCGTAGTATTGCTTGCCAGTGTGCTTGTAAGGAGAGTACGAATTATTGAAATTTGCTTTTGGGCTTGTATGATAATTGTTCCTGTAATGGTTAAATCCACCACTACCTGAGTTACGATGATTACGACCCCCAGTACCATGCCAATTACCACTGAACCGTTTACGTTCGGGCAAGGGTGTACTAATATTCAGAGGAATAAAGTCGTTTGCAGGCTGTGTTTTCGTAGCGTTCAGTGGTGTACACTGGTAACTATCACTTTTCACGTAATTATAACCTGTCCTATTTTTATGATCGTACGATTTCCTATTGCAATTTTGGCTTCCATTGCTGCCGCATGGCATACTTAACGGAGACTTCTTCATATTTAATTTCGTGTTTAGACTAATCCTTTTTTTCACACAATCTACAAGTATGTACAAGTAATGTTTTGTATAAAACAGTACACTAAAACGACGCCATGGTATTTATCATAGGATACTATAATTGTCACTCGATATATCTCGAAGTAATGGCGTCCTTTGCATATCGATCTATCGATACTTTCATATATTCAGTGTGTATGCTGTTAAATATTATTCTTTCTACGCGTTATATATGTATTTGAATAATATTTAGCTCTTTCAATTATATATAGCACTAGGTGTTCTATTATTAAATTAAGATTTCATTTTTCTTCATACCGATAAATAATTCTGTATTCGTTATTCGTACGACAGTATTATTTTAACATAAAATATTGGGAATAACCTGTTCAATGTGCACTAACATACAGAAATGTTAATACAACTGCAGGAACTATTTCCTATTTCTATTGTTATTTATCAATTAGTTATATTTAGTGCCATAAATATCAATTATCGACAGAAAGGCGACCAAAAGGTAAAACGTGTAAGAAGCGAATAATACGATATTTCAAAATACGTATGTATCTAAATTCCTAATTTTCCATACATATTCTGCCCATTGAATTTATATTTCTATTTGTTCCGATCGGTAGGTGCTTCCACCTACGATAATTTCAAGAATTTCAAGCCTACCAACTCACTAGAGCACTATTATCCAAGGATACTCTCCTTCTGCCTTCTCCCTCCCTTAAACCACGTTGTCACGGAAACGCGCGACGCTACGACAATCTGCACTCTCCGTTCGCCAATAAGTCTCGCACACCACGCACGACAAATGTGTTAGTCGCTCCCATTTAAGTGCACAGACTACAGAGAACAATTGGTAGGGGGAACAGGCGCAGGAGGGGCGCCACCACTGCCCCAAAGAATAATCCCTACGTTCTACGCGACCGAATCGAGCCGGTATAGAGGGCGCTGCAGTGATACCATGAACGCGCATGCGCAATGGTGCTGTTGCGGCGGAGAATAGCGAGAGTGCCGCAGATGCAGCGAGTGCTTCGTCTAGTGTGGGTAGGGGCGTTTAGATCGTGCGTTGATCGCGCACGTACGTGAGAGATTGTGTTCGCGATGGACTGCTTGGTACCTGTTGCATGGCCCGGCACGGACCGGTTCGTCTCGTTCGTTTATCGACGTTTATCGTAATAGAAACAGTGATACGTATTCCGGCGAGGATGGATTGTCGCGATCGTCATTGTTGACGTTTCTCGTGGTGTGACAGTGCTGGCCGCCACCGCTGCCCGTGCGTCACGATTTACTTGTGGAAAAACAACGCAGGATACATTAAGCACGACTGAAACAATGGGGATCGTGCAGAGCCGTGCCGGCGAGAGCGATGGCGGTGTGCGCGAGGTGTTCATCGGTGGTGTCAAGGGCGGCGCGCCTCATCAATCCTGTCAACCCAGCCTCGGTATGGGAAGTTTGGGTGGACCGCACGCACGGAGTGGCAGCGTCCGTGGCGCGCCAAGGCAACCAATGCCCGACGCTGTGGAGCTAGAGAGGCGCTTCACCAAAGTGTTGGTGAGTGAAATACTCTTTCTTTCTATGCGTGTATATATATACTTCGTCGTATTTCTCTGGATCCTGATGCGTCGTATCCGGCATGTGCTCTATGAATTAAGCAGGAGATTTTGTCTTAACCAAATCCCTCTTTGATGCATGACGTGACAAGATTGTGGAACTGTCAGTATGCACATATATTCATACTGTCTCAAATAGGGTTGGATTTCTAGGATGCAACAGGGGAATTACTGTATGTGTTATCGTTGCCGGTAAATCAACATAGCCCGATTGGCATTATTTTGTTGATAGTGTTTCGTTTCTCGATTATTTCAATTGTTCCCCTTATTGTTTACAGCGCGTCGTTTGTGTAAATGTATTTAGTTTAGTCAGTCGCGTACATGTGCACTTGTATGTATAGATACTATTTCCACGAAGCGCCACTGGTGGCAAACGGATGCAGGAATTTTTGGAAGGTGTTTATATTTATATTTCTTTTATTCCCCAAAGCAGTATTGTCTGTGCCTGTCGTAATATATGCGAGTATAGGATATTCCGAGGAAACGTGCATCGATGTGCATACAAACGAATCGGTGTATACAAAGCTGCACTTCAAAAAGGTTATACGAGTTCTCGATATGCGCCGACGTGCTTGAACGCAGAGGGTAATAGCATGTTAATCGAATTGCTTTGATCGATAATAAATCACGTGACGGAACCACTGTCGAACGATTTAATTTACGATAATCATAGATAATTCGAAATCTGTCCCATAAAACGCATGGCTAACACGTAGATTCGATGGAAACGATATACAGTGTGGTCATAAATTAAACGCTCAAATGTCGGCACCCATTGATGCCGCTGCACCCAAGTCCTTAGATTGGTGTAAGCACCAAACATGTACATTTACCTATAATACTGCCCACGGTTGCAGCCCTTACGTATGCATCTTTATCTCTCGCCGTGTATTACCGTTAGTATTTATAGTAGACATATCTCTTTTTCCCAAGTTGACAGTA
This sequence comes from Nomada ferruginata, assembly GCA_963583965.1. NCBI lineage: Eukaryota > Metazoa > Arthropoda > Insecta > Hymenoptera > Apidae > Nomada > Nomada ferruginata. Next base: position 8,718,969 of record OY757218.1, read on the forward strand.
TATTATGACCCCGATCGAGAATCAGTCCTCTTTATAATCCCCAAAATCGTCTCAAGTTGCTCATGCGATACTCGAAGCATGTGGTCGTTTTTTACAACGCCGCTATATCGTTTTTATCGAGCCTATATGCGATTGCTCGATCGGAATGATATAGCGATCGATCGAGGCGAGATTTGAAAATATGCGCGGCAGCGGTGAATTTGACATGGTTAGTACATACTTTCATGATCATATTTATCTTTACTATCCTCGAGATGTAACGTAAGTAACAAGCTGATCAGTATCAACACGTGTGGCCCGTAATACATATAGCTCCTAATATCTGAACTCAAGTGAACTCAAGGCAGTGGTTCTCCAAACTATCGATGTCTGCATTGGAGTTAGACTCGTGGAGGGATGAATAAAATTTCATCGTTCTTCGATTCCGTTTCATTTCCTGTTATTATTATCCCGGATATCATGTTTGCGTCTGTATCACCCCATCCTGGTTTCACATTAGTATAACTTTTATTTAAAACACCATCGGGTGATATAGACCAAAACATAGTATATGCATAAGAGATTAAAACAATCACTCCTATCAGCATTGATTTCATTAAACAAATCATATTTAATACTTGAAAATTAAACGTGGTTTCCCTATTACTTGCAAAATGGGTACAGGAAAAGGAGGTATAAAAAGTGATTCTGCTTAGGAGACCGTAGAAATAAAATAAAACTTAAATACCAATGTCGACCGGTATAATTGTTTAAAATTTTAAATATCAACATTGCTCTATGCATTCCTCAACGCAGAATTGATCGTAGCCTACTCTAAGGTTACCAATTTTTATTTCCCCTCCGCGATGAAATGTCGAGAGGTCAAAAGCGGGAATTCGTGTAGAGTGGAGGAACGATGTGGTATACACCAAAGAGAGAGAAAGTAGAAAGATATATACGCCTACAGAGCGGTGATTCTCACCAAATAAGATTCGATTGTGCATGGAGACGACCATCGCAGCATCTACGGGAATGTCGTAAACAGAGGCCTCTTTACGAATCACAATTAACTCGCTGTCGTTCAATATCCTATCTTTCTTGCCCTCGCTATTCATATACATACTTAGCGTCATCTTTGTCTTGGCATTTAACCTCGGCGATCTTGCTTCTTGACATCAATTATTTCGATAAGTTTAATATTATAAATACATTCCATTCTATCCGTTTGACTTCCAGACACTTATGGTAGATTGGTCTATCTTAGTTCACGATGTGACTTGCGGAATGGCAACCGTTTTAATCATTGAATAAAAAGCCGTTTCTGTAATCACTTTTCGTTACTAATATACGGATGGACGAAAATATCGAGGCAACACGCGATTCGGTGTACAATTTCCCCTGCATAATTATTTCATATAACGTACAATAATAATTGTTTTAATTCTATCCAATAATTATATTGTGTGGCACAGAAATAATTATTAAAATAATTCATCTCTACCCGCTTTCTATATGAATCTTCGTTTACACTGTTTTAATTGTCTGTATAGAAAATAGAGCTACATGAAGAAAATAGGTAATAGTATCTATATATAATGTAGATAATTTTGTAATAATCGTGGGATTTCATTTCGTGCTAGATGCTTGTCGGTGAGTCATGAGTAGTTAGCCGTGCATCGTATAGGGAAACCGCAACTTGACTCACGAGAATCGCTCCAGGGCCAGGCGAATATTTTTCTTGATCTATTCGTGTTTCTAGTTCCACCAGAGGAAATCTATTGCATGTACAGTAGGACCTCGATTAACCGGGTCATTTCATAGGAAATCCTCAGGAATCTGAGGAACAAATTACCCCTAGAACAGATAAAAGAATGACCCAAAACTGTAACGCTTTGTTAGCAATCAATTTCAGCAACTATTTGTACTATTAGTATGTTCGAAAGTATGGATAATCACTATACGCTTAATCGAGGTTCTATTGCATGTATGTACATACATATGTATATTACTCCATATTCCCTGCTCTCTATAGATTTTATCTGATTTGAGCGTTTATCTTTACATACATGAAATTACTTTAACAATGCAGCTTTATCGAGCGTCTAATTGCAAGTACGAACGACCAAAGTGAAAGGAATATTAAATATCACAGCGCGCAAATTGTTGCCAGTAATTTTTGCTTCTGGTTCTTCATCGTTCTCTGTAGCAGAGACGCGATACACGTTTTCCAATCTGTTAGCCAATAAGGCAAATTTTATATTGCTTGCATTCATTTAATGCAGTCTTTAATGCAATCTACAGTACAGGACTTTGCTAGCTTATAAAAGACATGCGTACCTACTTGCTTGATAGCAGAGGCACGATCTTCTTCAAAGGTTCCTGCTGAACACGGGAATCCTCTACCTTCTCACAACTAAGGCAAAACCTTGCTGACCGACGCCCACTCTCGTTCCTTCTTTTCTCTTTATTACTCTCTTACGACAGCAACTCCCGTCTCTGTCTTTTCTTTTCCTACGTTTCTTTGTGACAATACGCTTGGAACATTGCCAAACGAAATGGTCAAGTGTTCGAACTGATGTATGTATTTTCTTCGTTTCGAGACAGAAGTCTCCTTTTGATGAATATCTTACCTCCAAGAATACATATACATGTATTGTTTTCTTTGGTGTATATATTACGTTGAAAACAAGTAATTGTTATCTGTCGGTAATTAAGTCATGATTCTACTTTTGAGAAAAGTTCTTCAGCAGTTTCTGTTGGGTTTTGTACAAAGTGCCACCTGTAAAACGTCTATGTAACATTTCGGCCCTTTGAGCAGGAGGCTCATCTTTGACACTGCTTAGGCTAATAATTTCTCCATGCACATTTAAATATGTTGCTCGCTGTTGCCTCACAAATCTTTCAGAATTATTAAACAGGTTCAATTGAATGTATACAAAGATTATAAATGCAGTAATTTGGAAAGTTAAGGCGAAATGCTAATTACGATTCATGTGTAATAAGCCTTTTTTTAAACGTTTCTGTGATACTTCAAGGGATTGGATGCTCGAATGATCTTGCTTGAAAATTGGTTAATCTTTCCTCAGTGCCGTCGTTCGGTATCGATAGCGTTCGACAATCGACAAAAATCGCGTAACACGCGGCGAACCACGCATGAGTCCTGCTGCTATGGTTTTGTGAGGAATCGAATCGAGAACGTGGAAAAAAAGTTAGTACCGATAATTCGACTCTCTGGAGCTAAACAATACTGTCCAAGGGCCGAGGTCTGTCTGAAAATATCCACAGGAAAAGATAAAACCGGCGTTTCTATATATAGAGGGGTCTCAGACCAGTGCTTCTCATCCTGGTGCATCCTTAAGGGTAAATTAGACCCATTCAAATTTAGTATCGGAGTAATTACTGCGTGGCATACAAGCTCACCGAAAAGGATTTATTTTGTTATCGAGCTATACAAACAATTTTTCAACATTCGTTCAGCTGGAATAAAAAGATAGGTTTGTTCGAAATAATTTGTAAGGAACTATTGACGAAAAGATTTACTTGTTCCACGTATCGTATATTTATCCTGAAATTGAATTATTGGAAAAATTCAGATTGTTATACGCAATCGCGACATGTTTGCTATACATAGTTTTCGACAACTCGAAACAATTCCGTGTTAATTTTCGTCGCGTTTCTCTACCCAATCTTGTCACCAATTATAATCTCAATTATAAAAAAATGAAAAACACGAGGAAACCTCTTGCGAAGACCCGTAAAAGTATAGAAATGTTCGAATTGATGATGATTTCGCAGTTAACCGTTTAGGAAGCATGTAAATTGTCGAAGCGTCATACGAATCTAGGGGATGATTGTATTAACGGTTACGTAAACGTGCACATGCGTTATGCACATACGTGTATACATCGGAAGACACGACGGGCGTAACGCAGAAATGCTTTCACTATCGACAGACTGGAAAACACGACGGTAGCCGGATATTTTTAACGCGAATCGTCGACAGACAGCTTTGTGCAATTTGTACGGCTGAATTAAGCTGGCGTGCTTGTGAGCAGCATGCAGTCATGTGTGTGCACACGCTTGTATACCGTATCCTATGTATGGACTTTACATGCGCACACCTTTGGTTACGCCATTGGAAACGTTTGCACCTTCTACGATGGTTCACGCCACCGCGTCTTCTATGGCGAGCCGATCGTCTTCGAATTGTGATTCCGACAACGCAAACAGGATGCTCAAACTGTACACCGTAATTTTGTATAATAGTTTCATTATTACGTCCCCATTTAACCCTTTCATTGCGGAACCCGTGTGCGCTATTGGTGAAAAGTTTCGAGTCTGTAGTCATTGGAAGGAGTTGCAAGGATTAAAAATACACATTACCGTTTCATTAAATCTTTACATGTCTCGCCTCTTCTACTGTGCTCGAAACTGTGTGAATCGTTAATCGCAACATTTAGAATAAATCCTGCAAATTCATTGAAAAAATATATTTGACGAAAATTCGTGGCCTGGTTCAAAGTATTCTCACAGTATGAATTCGAAAATAATCTGTATTTTTGGTAATTATACTCACAGGTATTGACGATAAAAAGATAAATATTTAGGTACAGAATTTAATTGTATTATGTTGCTATTTCAAATAAGACACCGTGTTGGGATACAAACTTTATTATTGCCTGCGTTGTATAATATACAGCTGTATAAAAACTTTTGTCCCGCATGCTATGCATAGTGTTACATGAATAGAATGTGCGAACCAGGTAAGATCATTAGATCTGTCGACGCAGCCCCTATATGAAAAGAAGACAAAGGCGAGCAGCGAATCGCACGCAAAATGGCCCATAGCCAAATGGCCTGCACGTGCGAATAGAGCTATTTCTGCTCCATAAATAAAGGTCCTGCCAACCACCTCCGCACGTCTGAAACACGTCTCTCCTAGTGGTGGCGCCTAAACGCTTTAGGTTGACCGTGAACTAGCAGTCATTGGTCTGAAATGGGAGGGTTGACCGCGTTTATTTTTCCATTAATATCCTCTTTATCAAATTATTTGGGGGGCCTCAATAAAGATCAGTATTTTGAAACAAACAATTTAGGGAACAGATCTTATTTAAAGTATAATTTTCGTTTGAAAAAAGGAATCTCTTTCACTGATAATTATTTGTAAAATATAATTGATTAACAATCGAGATTTGGAAGGGTTGTTTTGCACGAACAATAACGATTGTATTACATGTTTTTACCTATATTCCATTGATAACCAGAGCAAATGTCTGGAAAGGATCGTAAAATTAATAATCGTTAATTGTCCGGACGACTGACTTCTAAATTAATATATAAAATACACAATTTTCTTTAAATCAATATTTATATCTTGAAACATTATTGGCGTCGCTCGTCATAATCATCATGAAACAAAAACGAAATACCTTCAGAGCATTGTTTCTAAGCGACATATTATTAGTATTAAAAAAATAACAACATGTTGCTTAAAGACTGTTATTGCACAACGTAATAATTTGCAAACACGTGACATAGCAAGACCTCAAAGAATATTTATATTAAAGAAAGATCTATTAAGAATGGATGGATTGGTCCACACGTGTAGGTGTTATTACGCGCTCATACGCGGGGCACCATAAAGAACACAGCAGGACGGCAGATGTGCATTGTAATCGCAGGAAGACGATCCTTGCTAGAAGGGCTTTGTGCATTTGCAATCTAGACGAAGAACAATTGGTCTTTGAACGGCTCACATATGTACGCGTGCGATGTGTAGGTGTTTTAACATTTTTCTTACACGAACTTCCACAGCACCGTGTTAGTAACGTCGCCATTTTATTATTGCACGTTAAAAATCGCAATTACAATTTATCTAACGATACAAAAATGGCACAACCTAACGATTCAACGTATTACAATCGAAACAATGCCATTGCATTCGAATTTCATTTTTACCAGTCATCTAAATTGAATCAATTTCGTCCACCCTTTCTAATATCTCTCAACCAATCTCCATTACGATCTCTCATAATTATTAATCCCAATATAAATATCAATAGTCTCCATAATTATACGCCTGAACCCTCATCGTTCATCTTCTCCTAATTCTTAATATTTTATTCCCTGCCAATCATTTTTCTCAAACATAATTTACAACCCCGAATTTCTATCGAGTCCCCTCTATCGATCAATATTCCCTCTCGTCTATTATATACCACGTATTCCCCGTCCCTTTCTAACTCGCTCGTTCAAACCATCAATAGATCCATCTTCCGAACAGCCTGTCCAGTTGATAACGTTTCGCGTTACAACAAATAACAAACCAGGAAATATTCCCCCTTTCTACGCGCAGTTCCACAGTGACGACACAAAAAGAGTTATCTACCCTGCTCTTTTCTGCGCGTTTACCAGGGTTACCCTCGTCCACCGTTCATTTCATTCGAACCATGCATGTGTGTATGCAGTATGAAACGTTTCAACCGAGCAGCCTGTACAAACACGAAGCTTCCAGCTATCATCTTTCTTTCACCCATCTTGTTTTCTCATCCTAGATGTTCGCCGTTCTCCAACCCCCCTTTCACTTTCTCCTATTTTCCCCTTTATTTATCGTCGATTTCTATCCATCCCCGACTTCTCCGTCAGTTTGTACACCCATATGTATGTAATACAAGGTACAGTACGTATATGTACTGTAGGTTTGTTCAACCGTAACGTGGGTGAGGATGTCGGGTCGGTAGTTCGACGCTGGTCACAACAGGAGAATCCTAGGTGTGCCGTTGCACCGGTGTGTGACACGCAGACACAGTCTCCCTACCACAGTTGTTCCACACTTTTCTTTGTCGTCGATAGACTCTGTCGTATTCCATCGGTATAAAAGGGACGAGGGTAGCACGCGACTATCTTGGTCACGTTTTCGATGGGACACGAAGAAAATGGTCGATTTGCCCCCGCGGTTCTAAATCACGTAACAATGCTTGTAAATGTTTCATGATCATTTTACAGATGCGCCCCCCTTATCGATTGTCCGCATAATCCGGATTCTTGAAACTGGTTCCGCGCCTGTAAATTTATACATGCGTGCTTGGCTTTTACGCATACATATAACTTCTCCATCGTGTTACTTTGTAACCTTTCTTCAATTTTTCTTTTCCTTTCTGTCTTTTAATTTCTCGTATGTACGCGTTTGAGTCCTCCGCTCCTCCCCTCTTACTACGCCTTTGTTCTTAGTCCTTTTATTTCCCGATTGCTTCGGGAACTATCATTAAGAACGGACCAACGTGAATTACACTGTTATGCGGGTCCATTCAGGCGAGAATTGTGGTGAGTTGAACGTATTTTGATGGCGATTTAAATCTCATTTGTCATGACGATGCTTCTGAGACGACGTAATAAATTGTTCTCGACGTCGATGGGGGTTTTGACGGTAGCGTATTAATTTGACGAATTTATCGCAACAATGAAATGTTCAATTAATTAGTAGCGTCAAATATAAATGCAACACGCTTGAAGCGACGAAAAGATGAAATATTTTATTGTATTATTTTTGTTTATTCGGCGGAAGTTTATGGAACGGAGTCGTGTAAGAGATTTTTGAAATATATGTACAAAGTATATTTCATTGAAAAGTATTTTAGGATTGTCATAGAATTTACGGGCAGTGCTCTATTATGAATTATTCGCCTCTATCGAAAGAATGCATTTACACTTGCAAACTGAACATTACTTATCCTAATTTAGAACTAGTTTCAATTCAATTTCAATATCGTGATACGTAACTACGAAATAACGTACAGCAATAAAAATTCTACAGTAGAATAAATATAATATCGGCTGGAAAAATTAATAAATAAATAAAGCTAGTGAATCCGAAGGATTGAAACCGCACGCAATAATTAAGAATAAAAGTCTGATTTTTGTAACAGCAGGTTAGGGTTGGATGGCTGGTGTTATTATACGTTTTATGATAGCTACACGAGGGTTTAATCATTTTCACAGCTCATGGACCATGACGGGCGCAGTGTTTTGTATGCAGAGTTGCATCCCTGGTAACGAGGCTGGCTCCGTGCAGTCTACGCGCCCTTGTGTTTTACCCTCGTTTCACCCTCGTCTGGTCGCGTTCGGTCGCGTATACGTATATATGCGTTTCCACGTCCCCTCGTATCCATCGTCCGTCGTCGTAAGGGGCCATAACCTCCCCTAACCTTCGACTCTCCTTGAAGTTCAGCTATACCAAGTGGAAATGTTCGAAGCCCACTCTCTGCCCATCCCGTTTTATACCCACGAAAGGCCTAGAACTCTCGAGGAAACTTCACCCTGCATTCGTAATCGTATGGAAATTTTCACGGTTTCCAGCGGTTTCAACTTAGAGAGACAGAATTGCAATTAAACGTCCCATAGAAGTACCTGTCGATTTTTTATTCGTCTATGCGTCACTGATTTTCTGAGGAACTGCATTTATTTCATTTCGTTCCCCGCTTTTCTTTCCATACAAGTTTTGCAACAAAGATCCAATAGCGCGGACACGTATCCGCTGTGCAATTAGGATTTATTTGTAAGGATAAGTATGCGCAAGTTCTCGTATCTCGTTGCACGAACATACGCAGCTTTCGCACCGCGTTACAAGTACCCAGCCGCAGAGCTTCTACAGCGTTCGTTTAACACGCGTTAAGTCTGTAATTATCGCATCTGGCCGGATCATTAGACCCGTGAAAGTCGGCTACCAACGCTTTTACGTGTTCAAGCACACGCAACACTTATATCTGGCACGCAAGTACGTTTAGTGTATTTATGTTGTTTCTTGAGGCGTGCCGACGGCGGGCATTCATTTCTCTTGGCGAAATTGATATTAAATGTTGTGCAGAAAATGGTAAACGCCATCGGTGATTGAAAGGAAACATCCCACAAGGAGGCGCAAATTAAATAACGTGTAGGATAATTAAGGGGGAAGATAATGGATACGGTAGAACGTACATAAGTAAGCAGATAACTGAGGGAAATTGTTAATACCGTTTTCCGAATGAAAAATAAACAAATACCTCCGATATGCGAGAGGAGTATAGGAACATTATGAACGACCAATGAAAGATCGAATTATGTTTTAATAAGTCACGAGGCCGTGAGATTCAATTAATTACAATAGAAGTACCATTTCGTTCGGATTAATTTATTGGGAACATTCCTTGCGAGTAACGTTATAATGGGCGATACGACGATCCGACCAATAGTATCATAATTTTCCAAATATTAATCATTTATTTCTGCGTTGCTCAATTGCTTGTTCATTCAACGTCACGAACTATTATATCATTTACGTAAAATTGCACAATTGCATTACGCGCACATGAAAATGTCAAGAGCACCCCAAATATACAACTTAAACAATTGCTCTGATAAGAAAATATGCATGCATACAGTAACACGTAAGCTGCAATTCACTCTTCCATTTATTCGCCAATAAATGCCGCGGTTGTTCACAAGTAGATATATGCATAGCCTGATCCTCGTGAAATTCCTTCTCATATCGCCAAGTAATTTCGCTCCACGGACAGTGCAGCAATACGAAACGTATCAGAAGAAGCTTATACACGAGTTTGTTATATTTATACAGCGGGAGGAGAGCAAGATGATTGAGTGACTCGAAGCCGCAGATATTGGCCGGCTTTTGCGCCAAGAAAGTGAAGTACATAAAGGGTTGCCAGGGATCAGCGTGAATATCGATGCGATGGGTACGCAAGGGAAAAAAGAATTAAAAAAGAAAGAAGAAGAGGAACGTAAGATAATAATACGACTAATGAAATAAAAGTAAGAACGATGTTGAAAATAAGTGGAAAGGAATGGCAAAGTAGCAATTGAGGAAGAGATGGGCGTGGCAACGAATGGTATATAAGAAAAGAGACGCGTAATCGTGCGTGAGTTCGCAAGATGATGTCACTATGTTGCAGTCGGCACGAGTACACGTGACGTTATCACTTAATTTTAGACGACGCTCTCTCATTCAGTTTTATGAGATTTTTCGATGTCCTCCAGGCCAATTACGAACATTATCCGAGGACTGGTGGTGCTGTAGATCTGCGATAAATACGATAAATTCGATTCTCGTTTCGCTGTGAAAATGACATTTCACCCTGAATTATTAAGGTCACTGTTGAATAAAAAGGACAATGATGTTGCTCGACGTGATAATTACTATAATATATAATCGTATAAAATTTATCACACTCCTGACGCAAATAATAATGACCAAGTTGCAGGAGAATTATAATATTTATTTCATATAATTTTATGGGTTCTGCAATATTCAAAGAATTCGTCTGCTCTTTTTGGAGAGTTTTCGAATTGCACAGTCTAATGGTTATGTTAAGGTATTGATTGAATTGTTCACGGTGGACTAGGCATTTTGGGAGACCTTTGAGTAACGCTTGGCAAATTGCTATGGTCTTCAAAGTAATATCGATTGGCATGCCATTAAAATAAAATTCTGATTACAAACTGAAATATGGGCAACAAAATTTGATAAATAAAATGCTCTAAATAAGATTCACTGTTTTCTAACATTAAAATATGGGACTCCAATATTCCTATTATTTATTATTGCTCGCCATTGGATTGCTATATGATGATCGCATACTTTAATACGGTTGCCACCCACTTTCTCCAATCTATTCGTTCGTGAGAATTTTATCTGATCCTGAGAAACGACTCACGTTAAGTATCTTTCCTTGCGAACTTATAAATAGTATACATTGGAAGAAATAGGGTCATATCTTCATTGTTGCCAGTGAATCATTTTTATCAAAGCGATCAATAGAAGTAGGCTAAAGGCTTCATAGAAAGGAGACGCATCCGCTTACTTGCAAAATTAAACTTAATTTCGCACTATAAAATTAGGGTAAATTTACTTCTAATATGCATTGTATTTATTAATATTATACTGTTGGTATTTAATTTTCATCATTTTTATTCGATTGTACGGATACTGCTTAGCTTAATTATACTCGGTGTGCTTATATTTAGAAATAACTATACATATATCTTTCTGTTTAAATTTATTTCGGCTACGTGTTGAGATATCGTTGAGTTCAGTCATTCTGACGGAAGCGTTGTACACTTCCTGTTATAATTCATGGGGTGTTATCGGTAGGTCTTCGATCATTAAACGTGCTGATAACTACAGTCTTATTATATTTTGGTAACAAACAAAGAAACAAAGTTATCTTACATTTTTATTCTGTTTCAATGATTTATTTAAATTATATTTATTTAGTCCAATTGAAATATCTATTTCTATATTAAAAATACATTATAATTTTTATTCTTTAGTCTCATTGAAAGTATCTAAGGCGTGGAGCTTTTAACCATTTTTTTTGCTATGTTTTATTGTTTAATTACCGAACTGTTTTCATGGAGTTGGATAAAACCTTACCTATACTAACTCTAAAATATCATGAGTGTTTCACACGACATTAAAGATTATAATCATTTTAGGTGCTCGCGTGTATGGTATAATTCTTAAATTAAAAAGCGAATCACCATTGCCATTAATACATTGGCCGCCTATGAGCAGAAAATGACGCAAAATTTTAATTAAGAAAAAGAATATGTACATATCAATTTTGCCCTCGTTAATTAATGCAGATTTAATGGGGGTTTGAAATGTACCAGCACTCCCTTTCTAGAATTAAACGTTCCAATTACATTTTTCTTGTTAAATGAAACGTTCTAAATAATGATATCCATTCAGCCGGTTTCTATTTCCACTTCCACTTTGATATGTATGCATAAATTTATAATGTAAATGCATTTAGTGTTAAAATAAGTGTACGCGTATTTAGCGTTATATTGAAGTTTCATTTTCTCAAAAATGCACCCTTTAAAGAGCAAAATAAACTTTTCGATACTGTCGATTTATTTTTGCATAAATGAGTCGTCCCTTGCTTGCTTGTATCACGATTTCGTCCCCACCACGTGCACTGGGATAAGAGAAAGTGAAAGTGGCGAAAATGCATGTACGTGCAAATAATTGTCTGTCCTCCGATTTGCATATAAATAAGATATTTTTTATTTTTATTTTACTTATCTCATCACCAGCACAGCACATGTTTATTGTATATTAATGATTTGTTGAATTTAAATAACTGTAACAGCTAAGAAAGTACTATAGCTGTGATTGTATTCAATTTCATTTATGTTTCATTATACATACTTACCCACACTGATTGAAATAAATCGTCATGTAACTGCACATATTTTTATTCCACTTAAATACAATACGAAGGTTGATCAGTCAAGTTAATTGATTAACGAATAGGTTAATGATTAAGACACACTTTCTTGAAATAAAATAAGATTTTTCGTGTCTCCTTTGCACGTTCGTAATCTGAGCATGCATTACAATATAATTACTCTAATTATTTCACCTGGAATCAATTTAGAGCATACATCTCGTGGGAAACTGTTTCATACAAGAGTCTTAAGGTTTCCAGGCACACATGTATATAAATAAATTTCCCATAAATGAGAATAATTAAAGATATCTTTGTTTCGTTAAATCAAACAATACAGTTCAACGGAATATTTAACAAAATATTGTCCTCCGTTTTCCTAAAATTATCTTCGTTATTATTAACTGATCGTTAGCCTATTGCTAACTGCAGTTGCACCAGTATGTAAATACTTTGTCATCTAAGTTGCTACTTCAACGTGAAGTAAATCAAAGCTTGCATAGGTATATGTATGTACTATATGTATACATACAAGATGTTCATACCAAAGAGTTGAAGAATTGACATATGAGCACGTCGGACGCTTTACGTCATCTTGTTGGTAAGAAGGGAACCAGACACGAGTGCGAAAGTACATTATGATCACGCATATAATTAAATGCGTGTGCATCATGCACGAAGCGTGGCCGAGGTTACTGCGGTAAATCTAATTTGAATAAAATGTTATTCATTCTTTTGGGTACACTGCCAAAATAAGTAGAAAAGAAGGCAACTTTGAAATCTGCTCTTTTTTTAAATGAAACTTAAAAACTTAAACTTAAAAAATTACTAATAACTTTATAAGTTAATACCATTAATAAAATGTTTCAAAATGTAAGAGTTACCGATGCATTAGCGTTAGTATCAATAGTTATCAGCCAGTAATAAGAACACTCAAAATTGATTATAATAAAAGTGAACATCGTTGAAATTTTTAAGAACAGTGATTGGAAATGAAATTATGGCTTTGCGTTTGAATAAAATTATTCTTTTTTTCCAGACCTTATACTAATTCTTGTTATATTCGTATGTGGAAATAATTGATACAGAATTGTTTCATATTACAGACTTTTTAACAGAAACGATCACAGACTTATTAAGGAAATTGCTCACGTTTTTATTCCGAATTCGTTGTAAACGTAAATCAAGCCGGTACGGAACCACGAAAATGAGAACAAAAATTAGATTCGAATAAAGTGGAAACAAATAACTGCACACTGAGATAACGAAACGTGCAACTTATATAAGTAGTGTACATTCGTGCTATTATTTGCAAAAAAAACTGCAAGGTTGAACGCGCATGCATAAACATTACCTCGATATTATTTTCGTGTCCCCAACTTCAAACTCACTTTAGTCATTAATTTTTCTGAAAGAGTTATTAAAACCTATTACATTGTTTTTTCTAAAAATAAACTACTTAACGACTTATTCGAAAGGATCGACACTTGGATAATTTTCCTTTTACGTTTTACTGATTACGAATAGAAAAACATAAAGAAAGAGCCACGCTGATATTATGAATTGGTGAACGATACCAGAAATTATTCTAATTTATAGGCTTACGTCAGCTAGTATAGAATATATATTAGAGTCTATCGTTACTTCGAAGAGAATTTTTGCCAAAGCAGCGCAATGCGAGGAAATGGCAAGTGAATAGCTGTTATGTGTCCCTGCTTCCAAGAATTCCAAGGAAATTCCGTATTTGGAGCTCTGCTGCATCAAGTTACAAGCCGAGTCACTTTCCTTAAATAGCACTTGGATTAATTTTATTTTATGAACTCTAAAATCCGCCCTTTTATTTAAACGAAAATACAATTAGTAAAGCACTTATTGTTGTGTACTTGATACGTTGATGTGTATTAATATTCATAAATTTCTGCACGGCTCAAGAATTTAACAGTCGATTATGTATTTCGATGCGTTTCAGTAATAAATAAATTCCAATCTGAATAATTTACTAATCGTACTAGCACAATTTCTATTTACTCCACAGAAGAACTGTTGGCCTCGAGAGATAATTTTTATTTTCCCTGGGAAAAGCTATGTTATTAAACGAAAATTGTGGAACATCGTACTTTGACACACTTATTATTTATATCACACGTATTTCCATGTGAACACTTCCTTAAATACTATACCTTAAATAATCGATAAACAGAACTGACCCTTTATTAATCAATTAAATAATTAAACCTACGAATGTTCCTTTATGGCGTGTCGACCATCCATAATGCCAGTTAAGGGACGCAAGAGAAACTCATGGTGGTAGAGATGAAACGAACCGAGTGGGCGTGTGCCTCGTAGCCATAGAGGGCTGGATTTCTATCATTGCTTCAAGTACCCCAACTGATTTTCGATTGTGTTCACGGTGGTGGTAGATCTCTATGGGTGATCGTAAATCTTTCTCTGTGTGAGATCGTGCACATATCCACGGAATCACTCGCATGAGCATACACGTGGAAATGTACAAAGCATCCGAGAGTGTGGGTAAGCCACAATAGAGAGGCTGAACCCTCGCCCCTGGCAACGATTGTTGGATGAGAAACAACTGGCCAGAGAAACATGGAACCGGCTAACTGTATTAAGGAACCTAAGGAACCTTCTGAAGGGGTCGGTTCCACGATTGATCATCTCGCGGATCTCTCCTTTTCCTTTTTGTACACTCAACCCTATAGACACTGGCAGCGAATCTCTGTGAAGCTTTTATAAGATAAGACGTCAGATTTATCGCTGCTCCGTTTCCCATCTCTTCGGCATTGAACTTTGCAATATATTTATATAAATACAGCGCGGCGAATTTATATGTACGTTTAACACTAAACGTACCAAGCGGGGTGAAATGACCCATTTCAACATTTACTTAAAATGAATTATTTCCTTTAATAAGTTAAGAATTTCTTTCTAAAAATCAACGTTTATTTCATAAGGTGTCAAATGACCCCTTATGGTAAGAATAGGTATGTGTAAAGTACCGGTACGTTTAGTGTTAAAAGTATTATCCAGTTATACGAAAATGGACTTCTATCGTGTGAACGAAAAATCACAAGCGGCAAGGAAAGTCAGTGGACACCTATTGCATGAACTGTTTGTCCCTCGACCAGTTCGTACAAATGAAATTTGACTAACGAGTATTAATTTTTCTCTATTCGCCTAGTTTAAAATAGAGAAAAAAAATAGAGAAAAACGAAGGATTATTGTTCGTTTCGGTCACTCTTGTAACAAACACGATTTATGGACACCGTTCGCGTGTATTGCAATAATAATTGGTATCCTCGTCTGTAACCCTTAATTTTTGGGTCAGAGCTTATTCAAGTTTCTAATTTTACTTTCTACTTATCGCGGTATTATATGGAGCTTATCGTTCCGTACGTTTTCTTTATCGAAGTCTGACCGTCGCCCTAAGTGCATAGCATCAGGCTGTTGCATATGAAATGACCGATTTCTCAAGGCGTGTAAAATTCATTCAGAATTCAGTGGTTAAACGTGTTATCGGGCTGCGCTTATTCCGCATAAATTTCAACCCCGGTGCTGAATGAATAAAATGAAGAATTCTTTATGCAAGTAAATCATGGATGAGAGACAGATTTTTGTTCCCCTTTTTGTATGAATTTAAATACAAACATAATGCAATAAATGTTGTTCGCAATATTGATGCAATCACTGGGAAAGTATTTGCCGCAAGTGAAGGTGTTTAATGGTGCATGAATATTTTCGAGTTTGTCTTGCGGTTACCCGAATAAATTGTTATTCGTCCGGCGATGAAAAACGATTTTGGAGGGAAATTTGTAATGTCATGAATTGAACAACTCTCGATGCCCTTTCTAATCTCTATTTCCGGTGACTCTTGACTCCAAGACACACGCTTCATTATTCCAGCGTAATCTTGCATGTAATACCGAGAACACCATCTGGACGTATATTTCACCGTATGTTTTTTATTAAAGGGTTAACTCTTTCGACAATAATGCACTTTCTTCTGGTAAGGCTCTCGGTGACATACTGCTTTCGCAAGGTTGTGGATTGAACATTGTTAAGAACAGGAGCTACCTTTTATGTATAAGTTAACCCTTTCGTGGCCAGTGAGATGCATACGTTCCACTTATGTTACCTACTCGAACAATTTATTTGAATTTTATATCCATTACAGACCTCGATATTCTGTGGATTAGTAATAAATGAAAAAAGATAAAGTAATACACTTTAAATCGTAGCAGAAGATATCAAGGATTTTCTCCTACTAAAAAGTCATATGATTGTACATCTATTTCGTATAAAATCGAATAAGATTTTTCAACGATTTGTCCTGTAAAATTATAAAAATTTAATTTCTATGAAAGAAAGAAATCAAAGATAAAAGTGGATTTAAGATATTTATATGATTCTTTCGTTACACTTTAAACTCCCAAAACACATTGAATTTCTGTCGATTTTGCATGGAAAATTTATTAATATTAATACACTAAAGAATTAAGTATAACGAACTTCTGAAAACGTTCTAAAAAATACACTTGGATAATAATATCGAATTCATCTCGAACTGCAAATGTTCAAAACAGAGCAACGACAGTTGACACTGCACCGGTGCAATGTCTTGCATTTCAATAAGTACGTAAGATCGTCTTGTCTTCATGGACCACTCGTGGTCGTACGTTGAACCATGGCAAACAGATGGTTTTGCAATCGACGAGTTCAACCAGTCCAGTTTCTTAGACCATAATGCTATCTGGGGCATACGTAACTCAAGGATTCTCCATTTTATTATGTTAGGATTCTCGAGCACGTTTTTTACGATAATCATTACGTGTCCTCGCTGAATAATTTTGGCGATGACATAATAACTTCAGTTCAATGATAAAAATGGTCAGAATATCGCAACTGCACTTCTTAACATCTTTTCCTCTCTTTTTTTTAAACATTAGGTCATTTTTATAACTGCTTAACTCTTTGTCTCACGATTTTTTACATTGCAATAACAGCGTTAGAGTTAACTATTTGTTTTCTTTATTGCACAGTTGTAACAGTTTGTAATCGTTGAATGTAGTGCCAATGGGTTACAAGTGCCAATTGTTATTATAAGGACATCGTTATCCCTAAGGAGTTGCACCGGCATAATGTAATTAAATTAGCGTAAAAAAGTCGTGGAACGTGAAAGTATCTTTCCTTCTCAAAGCAATGCCAGCGCGTTATTTATTTATTTTATTTATTATGCATTAAGTTGCAATACATAAATTTTAGCATCAAATAAAATAAACATTATGTGCGCATGTAACGAGCAAAAGAAAATATACAGGATGCAAAGTACGTATGCCTTATATAAAATAAAAGCTGTATTTTCGCAATCATTTAATGACAAAACAAAATCTCCTTCCAGTTTCCCATTCTTCTTCGACTTTCTACAAAAAAATAGCCTACAATTACATTTACATAAATCGACTTTCCTGTCATTAGAATTACGTGGAATTGCTAGAAAGTCGATCCATGTCGATTACCTCATTTATCGACAACAGCTACGCTTTATTCAGCTTTCAAATAGGGAAGAATGAAAAGATTTTTTGTCATGGAATTAAACAACGTTCCCAGAGAATCGAAACTCCAGAAACCGTAACAATGCAAATATTACCCTGCCTTTGGAAAATTACAGCTTTTCCTTTTCCATTTCAAATAAATACCCGTTGTGAAACAGAAACGATTTCCACGGAACTTGCGTTGCGTCGATGGAAATTATAATTCGCTCTGTCCACCGAAGGGGAACGTAGGTTTGCTTTCTCTGCGTGGCAAAGAACCGTACAAAAAGAATCATTATTTAGAAACGATGATGTTGACTCTTCGCGTGTCGGTACTCGCAAAATTAATACTATTTTTCTCTCTGTGAACATTAATCCTTTGATTATGAACATATACGCAAAGTATATGTAGATAAAATATGTTAGATAATTTCAAGTCACCTAAATATATCTATTATTTATAATGTAATTGGTTCCTTATTCTGGTATAATTTTACTATGTTGATTTTACTAATATTTGTCACTGCCACTATTTTTATTCATCTCATGCTTTAGAAGAAAGCTATGATAATAATTGGCGATATGTAATTTTCTGGTCGATATTTCGATGAAAGGAATTTTTATTGATTTTATGTACAATACGAATTTTATTGTCTGTTATATAAGTAGAACAGTAATTTAACAATTGTCAAACAGTGCAATTAGGTAGCACTGACCCCGATTCATAACAGTTCCCCATCGTTATGACTTCTCGTGGATCTTCGAGTAATTAATGGTTAAGTATTAGCTTCCTATTTCTCTATGCATACTATCAACCAAAAGTTGATGAGCACCGGACAAATTTTAATATGATTCACGACTTGAAAATTCAGAAGCTTTTCTAAATTAAAAATGTTAACTACGAATTAAATGACAGATTACTAATAATCTCAAGAAATAAAATGATTATTATTATTATGCGACGCCGACTTAGGAGTATGTTCTTTTAATTCAATTTTTCACAAATTGCAAATTATTGTTTCCTCCTCAAGGCGAGTACAAAATCGAAAATAACGCCACCCCAATTGCACGTTGTCGCTCGTATCAATTATCCTTGCAAATTAGCAGTAATCTTTTTGTCATATCATTATTGTATAACAAAGGCCAATTGATACACAGTATAAAGTATGTTTATCTATACTGCGTCATCGAGCGCTTCTTCGCCGTCACTTTTCATTTTCATTATTACGCTGTACAAGGTGGCCCACAAATAACTATATTTTTAATCACTGTTTATTATACTGAATTGAATCGCAACAATTTCTCTCCGACTAAAATTCCAATAAAACAGGTTTCAAAGGGTATGAATTATTTTAATCACAGGTCGAAACGATTTAACCCACCTGTAATATTACATTTCGCAAAATTTCGTGCCGTCGTTGTCCATAATCTTTCCTTAGAAAAAAGTTGTTCGTCCACTCGATACCAAATTTTATTAAGCTTCGCGGGGGAAACTTTATTTAAAGCTGCCAGCGTAACTCGCGATTTATATAATTTCTGATCTGAAATGCGTTCTCCGCGCTATCGCGAAATTCAATGTTCAGCGGAATAACCGTACGAGCAATATACATGCACGTATGTATGTACAGTGACTAGTGATGTCATGCACTCGTGGCTTCCGTATCCGCTCTTTGATAATTATTCGTCGACTGTGCTCGTCGGTAGCCGCAACGACGCACGCACTATAACTCTATGTTATAATCTAGCAGTGAACTTTCCTTGCTATTCTTTTTTTGTTTCAACACTCACAACCTTACTCTAGCCGCTGTTAATCAATATCTTATAATTTTTCGGTTGAAAAATTGCTCAATGTCTTCAACGCATAGACATGTGCGATATAAATGTACAGAATAATTATAATTTTGATATTCCAAAAAGCAGATATTATTTGGCAGCGCTCAGAAATGACATTTTAAATTAAATTCATCTTTGCAGCACGTATGGTTATTTTTCTTTTGGTCATATGATTATGATAAATGTACGTGGTTACGTGTTGAAGTCTTTATATTAGCAAGATCAATTATTAAATTGTATACTTTATTAAATATAGTTAAGGGTAAACTATGTTACAAAATTTAATGATATACTTGTTAAATATATCAAATTATTTTATTCTATCAGTAATTTCCTTCCAATTTACTTACAATTTTCTCGCCAATAAATAACAACGTATAGCATTCAAAATATACGATTATTCAATTAAAAGAAATACACAGGGCATAGCTTTGCGAATATAAATTTAGTATCCGAATTTTCTTCAAGTTTCTGTAATGTCTCGCAATTGGTCGAAACAACAACTTAATTGTATAACTGGTAATAAATATAGAACGCGACGCTTAAGCAAAGGGTAGAAATCACATAGACTATAATTATATAGCAGCCCGCAGAACATTAATCACATCAGCAACATTTCACGAACCTTTAATATTAGGAATACAGGCATCACCAGGGGTCATTTTACGTGCAAAGAGATCCGAAACTTCCAAGCTGCGGGCCCGTTCAATAAAATCAGCCCTTAGGTACTTCATTCCTCGGCTCTTTTATCACGACCCTTACGCATGACTTCATTACCTTAACGAGATCAGTTCAAACACGAAGGGAGTAACGTAATTATCAGAGCTCGAACATTTGAATAATTACGTAACTCTGCTATCCTCAGGGAAAAAATTATTGTTTGCCTTTCTGTCAGTAAATTACGCGATTCGCAATAATTGTATATCCGGCAAATATTTGTTGCTATCATTTGCGTTACGTCCGTGCGAGTGCGTAAAATTTTTTACGACGAGGCCGTAATATTTCACGCAATACAAGGAGAATAAAAGAATTAGAATGACCAAGTGGTGACGTATCTTTCAGAGTGCGTGACTAAGAAATTGCAAAAGGAAATTACAATTCTAACTGCGCAGCGTATTTCTCCTGGGACGTTTACTCATTAGGTTTATTCGTTTTATCGAACATGCAAAGTGATATTTTCATTAAGAAAATGTTGTAGAGTGTTGCTCTTTTTTTACACTTCCCTTGCGAGGAAGAAAATTAATTAAATGAAACACTTGCTTCGCTTAAACAATCATTTAATCGAAACGCTATGAACATTATGAGGAATATTTCTTATATCAATTTAATATTATGAAGGGAAGACGTAATTAACGAAAAGTGCAATTTCATTCGTAAGAATATTTACGCTTCACCTATTATTGTCAGCTTATTTGTCCAAATAAAGAATTTGTTGGTTCCTGTAAATGGAATACAAAGTTTCACGCTTATTATACGTATGCACATTATTGCAAGCCAGGAATAACTGGAAATAATTATCTAAAACTCATCGTCCTTCAAGCTAAAGTATGCAATTTCAATTTCATTTGTAATGCAAAATGTATATTATCAAGAAGAATACATTTTCCAGGCCATAGTATAATGTTATACAGAATAATATTGTTTTCTTAAGCAAATGATGAACTTACGTAACTTTTCTACATTTCCTAAACTGGTGAACATACAAAGTCGGATATCTTTTATAATTATTCCTGAACCATTACTGCATTTCGTATCACACGAGTGTTTGGTAAGAGGAGGGAAGGAAAATGAAAAGAAAAGACTGGAAAAAACCAGAGCCTCGTCAGCTGTCCAGACATTAAAGTGGAACCTCGATCTTTTTCTGTTTCAGGCTTCAATGGATTTGCCTCCGGACAAAGCAAAGCTTTTGAAGCAGTACGACAATGAAAAAAAATGGGATATTATATGCGATCAAGTGAGTACACAACCACGCATCAACAGTACATTGTAGATTCAATGCGATTCAAAGGTGCAACTTTATTGCAAATTTTATTTCAATAGAAAAAGTACGGCACAGATTAGAAATCAATGCACCCGATCCGACCCCTTGCCAGTTAACAATTTAAAAACAATTATGCACAGCTGGTTATTTTGTATATATATTTTTTTGAACACCCGTCGACGTGCACAATTTTCTAAAATTCATGTATGATTGATTTGTGAAATTTATTCATCAGCTTTAATTGAATTGTTCAATTTGAATTGAACTAAAGTTTCAACAGAATACACTTCATTGTAACACGAAGCTTTATAGAAAAGAAATGTTCCTGTGTATGTACGTACTTTAATTTTCTTTTTTCGAGTTGTCAGTCGCAAACGTTTCGAACGAAATTGCTAGCACGCTGCAATTGGTGTGAATTATAAGAATGACGTAATCAGCCTTTAACTTGATGAACTTATTGTTAATCGGCATATTCTGAGACCTTTGTCCGTTTTATAAGTACTTGTTTAATTCTGCATTGTTCCAGTGAATGCGGGTCCACGACCCTTCTTGCTTTACAAACCGTCCCTCGATTTTCTTCGACTGATTGCTCGCTTATTTGATACAATATACCCAATTGGGATAAATGAGCTTATGATTACACTGAACGTGCCTACAGTTTCTTCACCTTGTTGAAATATTAATGTATTAAAGTTCCTCTAAATCATTACTGGACATTTAATATAACATGAACGCAAGTAAATCTAACGTGGACAACGGATTTATATTTTTCCACGACACCCACCTTTTCTTTTAGCAAGGAATCAATTATTTTTTTTAAAATAATACATTATCAGATACTAAAAGAATAAATCACATTTAATGTAATGACAACTGCTTCCAAGTATTTCACTGATTTTACAGTGCCTGGGGGATATCTTTCGTTTGCCATTTTTTAGACAATAATTTTGGAAACAAACAAGAATGAAGAAAGAAAGAATGAAATCGATGATAATATTGTTTGGCACGTTTTGCCGGCAGGTTGTACAAAAATTTCCGTCACGCAGAGGCGTACATATTTCGTTCTATATATAGGCTACAGACGTTTAATGAGTGAATATACAGCATCGTCGAGTAGACATAGTCGTTCAGTTAGCATGTATGTACATACATGCCTGTGGGGCTATGCTTAAGTGGGTTTAATCTCGAGTTTAATCGAGGGCGAGCAAAAGTGTCGTCGAACGAGACACCTCTTCAGTCCCACGAAGAGTGTGCGGATTATGAAAGACGCATGGAAACACTTTGCAGAATAGATTATGCTAGATTTGTCGCGTGATATCCTGAACCACGGTGCACTTTAATATAATACCAATTTAACCCTTTGCCTGGCGATTTTTCATACCACGATAGACGTCACGGTTGACTGTTTAATTTTTGTATTCGACAAGTGCACGGTATTGACAATGTGTAACACCCTTACCTGGTGGCGAGTCACATTTCTATTTTTCGTATTATAATAAAGTTTTAAATATTTGAATTTGTTTTTTTCAAAAGCAGTGCCACGCATCGAACAATTTTATTTGATTTATTCTGAATTTCCAATGAATTTTCACACGTGGAACCATTTTTCAATATAATATTTCAATTACGTGATTAATTCTGCGGGAAATTATTTTATTCCTGGCTATCGATTTAAATAACGTGGTACACGAATCACCATGTCACTATTTCTTTATCAATCATTATTCATGTTAAATGAATAATGAATAAATTGGATATATTTACGCGAACGCCGTACAATATTTTATATACTCACATTTAAATCGTTTAATAACGATGATGCGTAGAAATCTTTTATAACGTTTCTGTATGGAAAAAGAACGTTTTTATCTATACACCGGCCGTTTTTTGTGCTCCGAAATGGCGGAAGAAAAAGCTACAAAGCGTTTCTGTAAAGAATTCAGGGAAGGGTTTTATGGTTTAGGTGGACCACTTGCCTCGTTAAACCGAGAAGAGGCAAGCAGTTAGGGTGAAACTCGTCTCGAGTGGAAATTACTCCCTTTTCTCATCGCGAGCTCCGTCAGAGTATAGTAGAAAATGAAAAATGGATTTGACGAGCTGTCTGGATTGGGTGGAACAAGATTTACCAAGCCGTGATATTCACTTTCGAATGTATAATAAAATCAAATCAACGACCACAGTTCTACATAATCATTTTCAACAGTCGAATCACCACTGCTCACACTATGGCCACTATTCATTTTATTGAGTCATTCCATAAGTAGTACGGTAATGAATCGAATTTAACTTCTGCCCGAATTCTTCAATATCTTTTTTATTTTATCCAACAGTGAACTGTCAAAAGTGAAACTGTATATCTTGAATACTGAATTGCATTAATAATTCGTTCATACATTTCAAACGTTTTTACCAACTGCAATATTCGATCTACACTTTCGATACCACATTGTCTGAAGATTTCTATTTGCAGTGTAATGTACACTCCAAGTAGATAAGTGACGATTGCGACAAGTTCGATTATTGTACACTCATCTCAAAACGAACGCCTATAAATATACTCAAGAGATGACACGATAATTGAATCTCGTTCCACGCTATAATTATAAAAGTCACTGATAATTTTCTTTTTATAATTTCCAAGTGTAATTCGTAACACGATCGTTACTCGTAATCGCAAGGCCGGTGCTTAAAACCGCACCCGCGTTATAAAATCAGAGGATTGTAAAGAGTTGGCGATAAAGGGCTTTGTTTCACGTGGAAACGCTCGTTTATCGGGTTTCTATTGGGGAACGGTTTGCACGTTGCGTATTAGGATCGCACGGACGACTCTTCTTTATCGTGCTCATTTATTCACTCCCTCTCTTCTTTCTCTTTCACTCGCCGCAACACTTTCCCCGAGCACAATTCTAGTCGCTCGCTCCCTGCACGGGATTCCGTGAAATCCATTGCGAAGCCGCTTTGAACATCTCTCACTCTCGTGGACACATCGATGCTCTCCCTTTTCCTTCTTTTATTCTTCGTTTCTGTATAAATCTTTCGTATTAACTTGACATTTCTTTTTATTAATCTTCGACGTATGTACGTTCAGTTCGACGAATAGGTAATTTCACGCGATTCCATTCGATTTGGCACGGTTAAAAAAGCTGTTCGATTTAAATTTTAAGGACAATCATTTCCATTAATCGTAATTTTCTAGATATATTTAGAGCAGTACAGATGTGCACACAATGCTCTTGTCAACAAACATTAGTGCGTCAATCCAAATAGTTTGCTCTCAGCTTTTTGCGCAAGTACATATTTAATCAAGAAATATATCACACTTTCGAGAGCATGACGTGACATTGAGTTCGCATGTGTGTAATCATATAGAGCTAAACAGCGATAATGTTAAGAAACTAATTAGATACATTGTCGAAAAGGGAGCAATGTATGTAGTATGTACACGATGTCTTTATTTACTATTAATAATCGCTGTTTCCAATCACATTGAACCTTTTTGTCGGGTGTTTGCGATTACACGGTGTATGTACATGAAACAAGATATTGTTGAGACGACAGGGTTGCTTATTCGGTGGATGACCCGTCTCGATTTTTGAACAGGCCTGTAGGGCATGTGGGTAACACGACACGGATGTAATGCAAGCCGTGCTATTATACGGTACAAGAAGACGGGTTGCAAAAAAAAGGGTACAACATCCCTCTCTGATCGGAGTAGATGTGCACACGTGTGCACGTTTTGCGTGGATACATGTAACACGTTACCCCGGCTGAAAAACGTTTTCCCCTCTGTTGGAATTCTCGAAAATTCACGTCCGTTCCCGAAATTGAACAAGATTAATTTCGTTCAAATTGTATTTATTGCACTTTAGCAGATTGAATTATTTCTCTGTATCTTGATTATAGCTTCGATAGTTCTCGCGTGAGGAATAATATAGAGTTCTTAGCAACTCCTCAGATAAACGAGGCAAACGTAGAATAACCCATTGAAGAAATAATAACATAAAGATATTAATAAAACAAAGGATATACGATTTATTAATATCTTTATGTTATTATTTCTTCAATGGGTTATTCTACGTTTGCCTTGTAAGTGCACTAATGGTTAAATATATATAATATACAGCTAGCTACTTTCAATCAAACTGAAATTTAATGATCTTATTTAATGCATTTAACACTTGCAATTATTTTGAGGAACGGTAATATGTCAACGTTTGAATACTACCGAAGGGTTACAAAGTAATTAATGAAGAATCATTAGAAGACTGCGCGAAAGTGTGAAGCGCGCAAATTAAAAATGTACCGCCGAAGGAACAAGAACCACGTGCGTGAAATTAGTCAAATTAGCGGCACAAACAACCGTGCGTGCTTGTACCCATTTAGAAAACCGTGGGATATTGTGCCACACGTTCGTGAAACCTCTCGTCTATTACAGCCGACGATCGTGAAATAGCACACAAGCCAGCTGATTACCAAGCATTAATTAAACTCCGCCAAAGCCTGAACCTGCGTCACACCGAGCGATTTATGTACATTTTACTCCGTAACGTTCCTTTGAAAGACGTTTCTTTTTCTCGCAAAAGCAACGTGCCCACGCAATTTGTACAATTAGATGCGATTAATTCGGAGATGCTTATTGAATTTTATGCGAAAAAAATGTTAAGCCCAATAAGAGCAGGAGAGACGATGAATGAACATTTGAATAACGCAATGAAATGTTGATCTTTTCAGGAAAGGGTACAAGCTAAAGATCCACCGTCGCATTATTTAGCAAAGTTACGTACCTACCTGGATCCCAAAGCTTCGCGAAGCCATCGAGTATGTTGCATTTTATTTATTTCCATTACACACCTTTGCATTCTCGTATTTTCGTCTTCATTTCGTTCGAACGCGAATTGGAGGATTATCAGAATTATCATGAATAGTTTTGCAATATTTATCCGTTTCTGGTATTCTAATTTGCCTTTATTGAGTCATCAATTTGTAGCTTTTGCAAGACGCTGTATGTCGTGCTTGCGAAACGATTGTGTATTTATTCGTTGTTATTGTAACAAACGATAATGTAATTTCGGTAAATGATTAGCTTTTGAGATGCAAAAACATCCGTCTCGTTTTGGTTTTCCGCGTGTGAGAAAGTTTGAACAACGGATACTAATGATTATACAGACGTATCGTTTTCTCACATTCTTTCAGAAAAGGAAAATGGTTGGAGAGTCGACGTCGACCCAAGTATTACGAGATTTGGAGATATCGTTGCGCACAAATCATATAGAGTAAGTTTGCTCACATTAATCTTCAGTTTCAAGAGATTTTTAAGAGGTGTACATAGATAAGTATACGAGTTTCGATCGGAATAAACAGTAATGCATTGGATTTAAAAGAAAAATGTTTACGTTCTCTATGAGACACAATCACAATGTGCTAATAAATAAATAAGGACTAATTGATAAATAAATCGTCGCGTTACTACCGCAAAACTTGTGACGAAATTGTTAAAACCAAAAAGAAAATTAAGAAGAAAAAGAAATGCAGAAAATACAAAAAAATATTAGACGTATATTAAACAGAAATATTCAAACAAATTTGATTTCCTGTTATCGGCTTCTGTGAATATATGGAAAAGAATCATTTTGCACTACAAATTTCTTATTTGTCACACAGTTACGAATTTCGTGCAAGGGTTAAACGCGACACACCCTCCCTATTTCTTTCACAACTATTACACAAGCACATCGTTTCTAATCCGATTCGATCGATTCGCTACAGATGGGTGAGAGAGTTTCTAGACGAGGAGAACCAAGGCCTAGACGCCCTTATAGACTACCTCAGCTTCAGGTTACTTATGATGAGGCACGAGCAACGTCTCTTGGAGTCGTACGCTAGTTCCGAGGAAAAATTGCAAACCGGTAAGTGCCCGCACACTTGGACGAGACGATGCTCGTCAATGTTCATTACAATTGCGGCGATATCGCAGAAGCGATTGAATCGATAAACCCTAGTCCTGAATAATACAATTACGTTTCAGCTGGCACCGGAGACACCTCGCCATTAAATAATGGCTGTCTGAGGCCTCAGCTTCACGAGCTCAAGGATAGTCCAAGCGTAAAAAGGAGATCGAGGCACGTGGCGCGACTGAATATGGGCGAAGCGAAAGATGACATTCACGTTTGCATACTGTGCATGCGTGCCATTATGAATAATAAGGTACGAAACTGCGTATGAAAGAATTAGCTCGAGTACTGTACTTGAACGAGCAAAAAGTATTGTTAAGGAGAGAGGAAAGAGTGTACAGTATTTTTCCGCGTGGTGGAAAGTGTGTTTGCTTGGATGAAAGTTTCTATAGAACTTGTCATAAATAGCGTTTCTTCCTTTTATGCATTTTTGCTCATTAATGTTTCAGTTAAATCGAATAAGGCAATCTCATGGAGTATAATACTTATTGATAAATTATTCATATGTGCATTCAATATATTATTTTCAATAAGAAGAATTTCTCGTCCGAGACGTTTAAAAGTAAACTTGAATTTAACATAAATGTTTAGCCACAAATCTCGCTAAAAATTAATCATCGCGATTACTTCCAACGATCAAAACGCTTTCCATTTAAACAACCGCACCAACGGTGTTATTACGTTCACATAAACTGTCGAAACAACATTTTATTCAATCGTTTTTACAGTATGGCTTCAACATGGTAATACAACATCGTGAGGCAATCAATTGCATCGCGCTGAGTTTGATACACAAGAGTTTAAGGTAAATGGTAGATAAATAAATTTCACGCGTTCACTCGAATGAATAATATAGGAATTATAATGAATAAATAATGTGTGCATGAAATGAAATGTTCCCCTTTTTAGAACGAAAGCTCTAGTGCTGGAGCTGCTCGCTGCTATCTGTCTGGTAAAGGGTGGCCATGAAATTATTCTATCCGCGTTCGA
Organism: Nomada ferruginata; assembly: GCA_963583965.1. NCBI lineage: Eukaryota > Metazoa > Arthropoda > Insecta > Hymenoptera > Apidae > Nomada > Nomada ferruginata. Next base: position 8,747,473 of record OY757218.1, read on the forward strand.
CAATTTCAAGGAGGTTTGCTCGGAAAGGCGAAGATTCACAACGCTCATGGCATACTTCACCCAATATGATAGTTTTCATATAGAGTTCATGGTCGCCTGTATGCAATTCGTGAACATTGTTGTTCATTCTGTCGAGGACATGAATTTCAGGGTACACCTGCAATACGAATTCACCAAGCTCGGTTTGGACGAGTATCTCGAAAAGCTCAGGCATACCGAGAGCGAGGATTTGCAGGTTGGTAAATAATTACTCGTTTTTATTCTAATGTAATTATTCGTTTAACTCTGCGTCAGTCGAATACATGTATTAAAATGCGGCAACAATTTTTTTTTGTGAAGCCCTAATGTAAAAGTCTAAATTATTAATTGAGCAGTTTATAGTTTGATTCTACGTATATATTATTAACTGCGATACACTTCTGTTCGATTAATAATTTATTAAACTCGCGTTTATTCCTATGCGAATGTCGTAATTGTCAAATTGTTTGACGCCTTTCGGAGTAACTTTTGAAACTAACTTCCGTGTGGTCCGAGAATGTATTTTTATCTTCACGCGATAGTTTAGCTTGTAAACGTTTTATAATCAAATATTTTGTTCAGACGCGCCTGGTGCTTTTACCTCGTTTTCTATATTTTTGCTCCATCTCGTTTACTTGATGGACAATTATTTGATTAAGTAGGTATGTCGATAAGCTGTGCGTGTATAGAATTTTCTTCGTTTTAAAAACTATCTAAAAATATATATTTTCACGTGTACATATGACAGGCATAATTAAAATAAAAAATAGTGGGAAAGGATATACGCGAGAGTGTTAAAAAATTATACAGTACGACCGAAGATATTGTATCAGCCACCGAAATATTTTCAAATTTATCTCCCACTATTAAAATCGCCAACCATCTGATCTGTATCTAACAATATTCTCCTAATTTATTGCAAAACTTTGTCCAGGTTCAAATCTCTGCGTACCTAGATAACGTATTCGATGTAGCTGCCTTAATGGAGGACAGCGAAACAAAGACTGCCGCGTTAGAGAAAGTAGCCGAATTAGAAGACGAACTTGGTCACGTAAGTTGGTTAAATAACGACAAAAATAGCAACAAGATATATACTTGAAATCGTCGTATTACGTCGTACAATATCACAGCATAACACAATAATATTATCTACATCAAAGAGTTCGAGGAAACAATTATCTATCGATCCATTATTAATTCACCAATGATTTGTACATGAAAAAATAGGCGCACGACAGAATGGCAGAATTGGAAAGGGAATCTCTGGCGAAATTAGCAGAATTGGAGACCGAGCTGGGCGCCTTGAAGGTAGAATACACGGATGCCGTGGAAGCCCGTCGATTAGCCGAGGAAGAATTAACAGCACTGAAAAGACAGAAACAGGACTCGGCGCGAAGGCAAAGTGTTTTAGAAAATAAAATTATCGAATTGGAAACCCTTACCGGTACCCTTACCAAAGGATCCTCAGGTGTGCCTCAGAAATGTCTCCAAATTTCAAACAGCAACATCATTGGAACGATATTTACAAAATGTTTGAAATGTTTAACAGCCAATCTTCGAAATGGATGCGCAACGAGTCCTATCGGTAATTCCGATAATATCACCTCCTCGACCCTCAATTCAACCCCGTCACCAACGTCAGAAGAAGCACCGCCGTCGGCCCCTGCACCACCACCACCACCTCCACCGCCGTGTCCACCACCACCACCCATGGCACCTCTCTCACCAGGAGATAAAAAATTACCACCACCTGCGCCTATACCTCCACCACCTGCTGGCATGATGCAGGCACCGGATGGAGCGATGACTATCAAACGAAAGGTGGATTTTTTAATCGTGGAAAATTTTATTGATATACTGTACGCATCATCGATCGAAAGCCTCCAGAGAAGCCCATTTGGTCGATCGGGAAATCGGATCGTCGAGAGTTTGGTCAAATTATATAGAGAATTTGTTAACGATTTATAATTATACAAGTGAAGATATCGGGAAGTTTCGAGAAGTTAATTATTATTTAATAGTCTGCACAGATTACGCTTTAGTCTCTTAATGAATTTTGTTAAACGTCACCTATTTCGTGCGCATATCGCATTTAGAGTTCTGGTTAAACATTAATATCTCACGGAGAATATTCAGTGAAATGACAAATTAATCAATTTCTTAATCATTTTCATCGATGCTGTGTAACTGTTACGCGATTTGTTCATTTTCATCGTCGACCCATTTTTATTTGTATATGTTCATTATTATTTAGCCCTATTTAATTTACACGCAAACGTGCTTGTTCGATTAATCGCGTTATTTGACATCTGCTAACATATCTTTGGCTCACGAATTGCAGGTTCAAACAAAGTACAAACTTCCTACACTCAACTGGATTGCACTGAAGCCTAATCAAGTCCGTGGGACTATTTTTAACGAACTGGACGACGATCGGTTGCACAACTACATAGACTTCTCCGATTTCGAGGAACGATTCAAGATCGGCATGGGTAGCCACGTTGCCAATGGTAACAACGAAATCGACGGCCTGCACAGTTTTCCTAGCAAAAGGTTCAAGAAACCGGAAAACGTGTCGCTCTTGGAGCACACCAGATTGCGGAATATCGGTATACACATCTGAAACGAAATTCCAACTTTTTACAACGCCAAACCTGTTACATTTCGCGAGCTAATTATCACGGGGTTTATTCATTGCAGCTATATCGCGAAGAAAGATGGAAATGCCTGTAGAGAAAGTAATCATGGCAGTAAACGCGCTTGATTTAAAAGTACTTTCGTTGGAAAATGTGGAACTGTTGCAACGTATGGTGCCAACGGATCAAGAGGTATTTTATATTATATTTCGGTTGTAAAAATCGTTATTCGTTTCACCGTTCAGTTTGTAATAAACATTCGAGAAGAATGCTTCGCAATTGCATTGAGATATACTTTGAGTTTGATAAATATAGATTACGAGTTATTTTAATATTCACTAGGATATATCATTGTGTAAAATTGTCTGAACATCAACGTGACCGGTTACTTTTCTGGCGGACTGTGCACTAAACAATTAACGTTGGGAAAATATTCAAATCGTTGTTCGAAAATGTTACAGATAAAAGCGTATAGGGAATACATCATAGAGAAGAAAAATGTGAATCTCCTGACGGAGGAAGACAAATTTTTGATGCAACTTGGCAAAGTAGAGAGGATATCTACGAAGCTGTCCATTATGAATTATATCGGAAACTTTTTCGACAATTTACACCTCATTACGCCACAAATACACGCTGTGATATCTGCATCGAGTTCGGTCAAGAGCTCAAAGAAATTGAGAGCAGTATTAGAAATAATCCTCGCCTTTGGAAATTATTTAAATAGTAGTAAGCGGGGGCCGGCGTATGGATTCAAACTTCAGAGCCTGGACACATTGCTCGACACAAAATCAACGGACAAGAGAATGTGCCTTTTACATTACATTGTAGCAACGATACGAGTCAAGTTTCCGGAGTTGATCAATTTTGAATCGGAGCTTATGTACATCGATAAAGCCGCGACTGGTACGTGCACGGTTATTCTTTCATTATTTTCAAATTCAAAATAACGAGCCAAGTTTTTACTCGAAAAAATTACTTCACAGTATGTGAACTAATTCACTTCGTTGCACTTTTTTAATTAAATAAAAAGTAGACCGTACAATCGTAACTACGAAACGAGATTGCAAATTCAACCGTGGTTTCAATTTAGAATACATTGGTTCAAAATCGGCAAGTTTGCTCGTTAAATAGTTTCATTCGTGCTTTTATTTATTTCTTCTTTCGCTTGTTTGGAATCGCATCAGTCTCGTTGGAAAATATAACAACGGACGTCCACGAGTTGGAAAAAGGTATGGACCTCGTGAGGAAGGAATTCGAACTTCGCGGAAAAGAGAAGCACAACACTGTGTTGCGAGATTTTCTGAATAACTCTGAAGAGAAGTTGCGCCGATTAAAATCGGATTCTCGTACCGCCAGTGAAGCATTCCGAGAATGCGTTGAATTTTTTGGAGAGAGTCCCAGACAAGCTGATGCTAATACATTCTTCTCTCTTCTCGTTCGATTCGCAAGGGCATTTAAGGTATTTTCTGTTCACTGTTTTAATTCACTGTTTACAGAAAACAACGTATATTTAACTGAAATATTCAAAAAACATTTTAGGCTGCGGATCAAGAAAATGAACAGCGTCGTCGATTAGAAGCTGCAGCCGCTGAAGCTTTGAACGCCTCAGAGGATGTAATTAAACGAAATAAATTAAATCAAAAGAAGCAACAGGTATGTAATGTGAATTTTTTGTTACGTATATGTATTTTAAAAGGAAGGAAGTTAAAAGTCACTTAACTTCGTTATAGTACTCGCATATATTGCACACTATGCATTTAGTAGTTTGTAATTAAAGTCAGTTTGTTTCCGCAATTATGAACGTCAAAGTAAATAAGATGGAAATAACTATAACGTAGTTACGTTTACATATCTATACTCGAAAATGTAAAAAGTTTTCGTCGAGCTTCTGAATTAAAGTTTTGTTTTACTCGAATTAAGTCTGTTCGCAAAAATGTTATTATTGTTGGCTTTTTATTTGTCTTTGCTATTAACCACTTTATTTCGGATGCGAATTGTTACGGTTTTTTTGCGTTGTATAATGTCTGTACTACTAAACCGTGTTACTTCTTCTTTAAACTTTGGACTCTGTTCCCTTTCTCGTATATTTTCCAAAAAGAACGAAGAAAATAATATACCTGAGATGATTTTTCATTTAAGCACTAATAAATACATTACACGACAATCAACACCTGCACGCTTAATATTTACTTTCGTTGTTTTGCAATGAACTTTTTGGCTAAAGAAAAGTTTGAAGCTTGATTTTTCGGAAAAGTATATACGAACAATCGTCTGTTCAGCTTATGGTTTTGTAAATAAATATTGTACGTGCATGATACTGCAACTGAAACATTAGCATTATGAATTTTATTAAGAAAAATTATCATACTGCTTGATCGCTAAAAAATATTTGATACCACGTATTAAATTAAACAAACAAAAATTGCACACCCATCACCAGTATATAGTTGAAAATAAGCACTTTTCTTTGGAAAAAATGTATCTTTAAGTACATATCGTGGAAGTTGCTATTTTATAGAAATGTTTGCGCTCGATTTCTGTTTGAAGCTTTTATATTTGTGCATTTATGCGATGTGACCTTAATTTTATACCATTTATTTGGTGCGTTTGTGCTTCCCAAAGAGAAAAGAAAAAACACTTATTTCTATTTCGTATTGTTCTTAATAACTACGCATGGCCAACTGATTAATTAAAAGACTAACGTATCTTGGACACTGTTTTTTCTAATACCTTTATTTTCATGCAATACAATTTGGGCAAAAATCACGTACCATCACCGAATAACACGTCTCTCATGTCCATTCGAATCATCGTTATAGAGTCTTTTATTTCAAACGAGATCATCGATTATTATTAAAACGAGAGTAATTTTATTTTCGGGACACTGTGCAACTTTACCATAAGCGTCGATTAAAACCGATGAATAATGAATTTTTCCGTTGTTTCCTTTGGATATAATTTTTTTTTTTTTTTGCAAATTGAATTTACGAAACATTCCTTTTCGCTGCATGTTGTGAGATAGCATGATATTTTCCAGGGAATATCACGTGTCTATAATATGATTTTTCATTATTTCAAGAGTGCTATTTTAGCATTTTTCTTTTCTTTTATCCGTTTCACGTAATACAGGCGTAATGCCGATCAATGTGATCTGACGAACGACTATTTTTCTTATTTGTTACATATTTATTTGGATTTAAAGTCACCGAAATTTTGCTGTAACACGAACAAGAGTCTGTTACATCGGCATCTTAATGAACTGGAGCTCAGAACGTAACAATATAGAAAACAATTCACAACATGTAAGTCTGCCCTCACTCACTTCCATCTAATGACATATTTTTAATAATCGCATTCGCACATACACTACGCTTAGACAACACACATGAAGGCACAGCTTTTGATGATCGTACAATATACTTATTAAAATACCCTGAACCACATTTGAAGACAGTTCTCCTCTGATTCTCATATTTCATTAATCGTTATTATACATATACTGATTATTATTCTGCACTTTGATTATATTTGTTCGTCTTTCTCTGTTAGGCTTAATGCTTCGATACTGTAAAATAATACAGGATAGAATATTTAAACATTTGCTATCGTAAGCTTAATATTCAGCGTTTCGTTTTATATTTACATTCTTCTCTTTTGTTTAGCTTATCTTGTTACGTGAAAAATGTTTCGTTTATCGTACACGCTCGGAAGCTATTTTTTAATTAATCGAAAGTTATATTTCTAAAGAATTGTCTTCGCAATCTCGTGGTACACGTCTACATTTACCGAACTTATACAATTAACAAAAAGTGAAAGAATGCATCAGCATGTATTCTAGCCTGCATTGATGTTGCCTGAGAGAAGTCCTTCATTATTATCACTTTCCTACGCTATTGCCGAAAGTCTCATAGCTTAGACATGTACGACATAATAATATATCAATTGAACTGGATATTAGAGTAGATTTACCTGCAATTAGCATTTACTACTTCTCTTACTGCCAGAGTAACTCGAAAGCCTCCTCACAGATTGTACTACAGCAGAGATAAATGCATATTAATTGGAAGCTTCTTTGGTTTCGAAATAGATCTTAGATATTCCTGCATCTGCATTCCTCCTTTTTTTTTTAGTTCGACTATAGATTTAACCGTCAGCGTTTAACATTATTGTGAAGTTTCAGTTGCAAATTTCCTTGGCCTGTGTAACAAGAAACGAAGAAAGGCCGAGGAATAATAGAATCTTTCAATTATATTTATTTATGAAACAATGACGATAATTCTACTAGATTATATAATTGAGCCATTTTCAAAGAAATATAATATACGTGTACATGAATAAGGAATTTCAATCTTCAAACATTACATTTGAATATAATGGTCGAATCACTTCGAAATCGAAATGCGAATACAGAATCCAGCTTCGTAGACTAAAAACTCGTTCAACACGCAGCTTTCTTTCAGTGGCATAATAAAAGCATTGTATTAAAACTATTCTCTACTTTTTGCCTATATATTTCGATGTATATTAATCAGGAAGAAGGAAAAACACTTAATAATAGTTAGATTCAAAGTCTCCCAAGTATAGGTAAACGATAGTTATTTTATTTTTCATTTAGACATCCAACAATCTAATCTTTTAACATACACCGTATCGGTGGTAGAGTGATGATTAATAAAATGATTGGCGATTTTGCACAGGACGCTGTGATAAACGAACTGAAAAATAAAACGAGACTGGTTCAGGAGAAGAAGCTGTTGCAGCAGGACGAAGTTTACAATGGTGCTCTGGAAGATATACTTCTTGGGCTCAGATCAGAACCTTATCGACGAGCGGATGCAGTTAGGCGAAGTCAACGCAGACGTATCGATAATCACAGACTTTCTCGCACCGCCGAGGAATTGGAACTTTAGAGTTCTGAACTTAGGCTTACATTTCGGATCAACGTGTTTTCCATTTCTCTGTTCTTTCTTTTCGGTTTGTTTTCTTCGTGGAGAAACCCGTTTCTCTTTGGAGGGGAAAAATTTCACTGCATCTCTCGTAATAATTCGCTGACAACATCCGAAACGTACAAACTGTTTCATGCAAGGGCATCTTCCGCGAGGTTTTAATCAAATTATTTATTATTGTCAAAATTCAAGGCACGAATTAGAACGCACATCTATTACCAGCGAATTCGAGTTCAGCCAATGTTTATGGACGGAATTCGCTCGTGTAGTATATGAAATGATGCGAAAATTCTGTGCGATCGATCGACTTGTCTGGGCATGGAATAGTTATGCGTTACGTTTTCGACCTATTTACAAACAATGAATAACGCTGCCGCTACAATACAGATTTGTAGATACGATCATTTCGTGCGAATATTCGAATTTAATATTGAACTGCTTATGAACATAAGTCACATTTACGGTGCTAAGAAATTTCTGGAGAATCAAACGAACGTTGAACTTCGAATGTATCGTTTCAATGATATTTTTAATCGACCGGTAACAACGTACCAATATTCTTTGTACAAACGATTTCCTTTGTTCGATGCGTTTTGTTTTTGTTGTAAAAATTTAGTAACCGTAACTGAAAGAAAGGAAAAATGCGTTTACCAGGATACTATACTAAATAGTATATATTTAAAAATGCAGAAATGGGAAAATTGTTCGATTATTTTTGCATTGTTTTCCATGAGTTACTATCTTAATAAGTAATTAGGCACTGAAATTGTTCCCACTTGATTATTGTTAATTGTTACACGCTTTTGAGATATTTATAGTAATTCGAACTTAATTGATATCTGTTATTCGATTTTTTTTTTTTTTTTTTTTTTTTTTTTTTTTAATAAATGTTTCCAAGAAAACGACGGGATATAAAAAGAGGAAAAAGAGATTCAATTATAATTATAGAAAGCATGAGTTCATTTTCGAGAAAGTGAAAAGGAACAATGCAAGTATATATATATATACCGTCGAATATTTGTGTATGACTTTTGGCAAGCTGCAGCTTCTAATTAAATAATAATAATAACATTCCATTTCTATAAAGATCCAACAAATAGATCTTAATGAACCCTCGATAACGCAGAATAATTATTTTGAGATAGTTATGCAAAAATGTATACAGGCTGCAATTATATGAAAAGTTCCAGTATGCAAATATTGTAACATATTTTTCGCGATAGGCCGACAAGTCAATTCTTCGACTACTATATAATGGTACAATCAAACGACAAACGCGCACAATAACAGTTTATATTTGATGCAAACATTTTCATGCAAACGAAAAATTCTTATTTTACTATACGTAACGTATAAAGGTAGCATAACTTTTTTACATTCCGTCAGAATATCAAAATACGCTCAATATTAAAAATAAATACCGAATAGAATTTAACACAGTCGTTTCTACTATAACGCATATTACCGAAACAATAACTACAATTGCATATTACCAAAAACATTAGAATAGAGTTAGGAATACCGATCTAGAAATACATTGCTTTTGTATATCGTGTATGTGCAATCCAATAGAGACCGTCGATAATTGAGCGAACGTCACCAAGCACAATTTCAAATGTTATAAGATAAATGATTATGTCGAAGTTTCAGCAAGTAATTGTCCGAGCTGACAGAAACGCTAATGCAATAATTATAAAACATTGAAGTACGTAATTATTTGAAAGAGGATTAAATGCAATTTCAAATGTTACCTACAAGTATTTATAACGCAGAGAATTGCACGCAAATGCATGTGCCAATTGGATTAGTTTTCTAGAAACAGAAGAACAATGGAAGCTTGATCACTATATTTCAGTATTCTGAATTTCTTTTGAATCGCATAATGAAATCGTGCGTTATAGTCGAGTCGGCTGTAATAGCAGTCTTTCATATATCGCTCATTGCCATACAAATACAAAAACGAAAATAGGTGTAAAAGAGAACGAACAAGCAATTATGCGATTCATCCCTCAAAGCGACTAAATATAATGTATTTGCCAAATAGTTTTGATAAGATTGCAATTGAAAAATGTTCTACGCGCCTCCTTTCGTGTGATTACATATCTCGAGTTCTTTGGGAAATCTAAAATTATATTTTCACTTTTGTACGTTTTTCACATTGCTATATTATTGATGAGAGGAAATGTAAATATTACTGTAATATATAAAACTCGTCGATAGTAGTTATACAAAAATGTAATTAATAATTGTAGACGAAATGCCAATGTGATGTTTAGATAAGTATAACATCTATGTGTTATAAATATGACTATGTAATAATATTCGCTGCGCCGAATTACGAAAGAAACAATTTCAAATAGTCGCAACAACAAGAGCAACAAAAAAGGGAAAAATAAATAAAAAACAACGTATGTTATGTTTTTTTTGCAGAGATGTAAATACTGTGCATTTTATTGAATAAGTTATGCGAAACAGGCATATTCTTTACTTTGTATAAAATTTATTACAAATAAATATGATATCGATATGTAACTGTATAGACACGTATATATATTTATATATGAAAAAAAACATGGATAATATATTTTCTCGTATTTGTGTGCCATTTATGTTGAAATAATGCTACACAACATTTCTATTTCTAATAAATATTGAATTTCTTCTTTTTTTTTATCGAAACGCTGAGCTAATTCCCGTGATTATAAAAGGAATACGATTCAGTTGTGAAAAGCTTATTGAATAAAGGAAACATTTTCTGAAGTTTTATTTATTATTTATGCGAATAGACTACATTATTACAATATTTTCTGTAAAATATGTTTATATACAAATATACAATATACAAAAGGCACAATATATCTACATTCTTTAGATCATGTACAAAAAAAAAAGTACAACAAAAATTTTAATATACATAGTGGCAACCAATAACAGATAGAACAGCTCTGTTGTTGTATATCGGTAAAGAGAAAATAAAATTTATATACTTCTCGGAAAGATTGTGCTTTGTATAATATATGTATATATATATAAAACGGTTAAAAATTGTCCTAAAATAGTTTGCAATATGCGTATCAATCTGTCGAAAACTGTTCTATCTATTTCAGTCGTTCTATTCAGTATTGTACAAACTTACAAAAAAATATTTCGTCATCATTGTAGCTTATTGCGAGCATAAGCATCATAGTTCCTTAATAAATCACAATTTAACAATAGACATAGTGCAAATATTATTAATAACTACTACAAAATAAATGTCACGTTGAGAATTTTGTTCCTTTTTTTTCAAATAAACATTTGAATCACTTATAATTGTTAGCCAATATTCTTGCATAAAATAAAAAAAAACCAATTTAATCGCAAAGGGAACTAAAAATGTAAATATATCTTCGTACAGATGGAATAAGCTACACAAAATGTTATCTCGCCGGTTTTTGTTCGTTTGTTTGTTGCAATTATGATCTATTACTTATGAATTCATTTCCATGATTTGAGAATGTAGGTATGCGTATAAAAGTACCTAATGTAAATATGATACAAATCATAATATAATCGCTTCAAACGTATATATAAATATATATATATATATGTATATGTATAACACTGTTGTATCATCGTCAACGATATCGTAATTATAGAATATTTAAATCCCACTTTTTCACTGAAACTGAATTGTACAAAATTGATTAGATCGAACAGACCAAAAATAATTTCTGCATCTCTAAAAATACAAAACTCATGTGTCTCTTTACTTTTCGCGACACTCTATCACAAAGTTACTATATCCTCACAGTCCGCGTTACAATATAACTTTTAAACACGTTATACACGTTATATTTGCAGTATTTTATCATTTATCTTCATTATTATACAACAGCTTAAAAGAAAACTTGCATGATACGTAACTTGTGATGTACATAAACGCAACTGTGGGTGCAAAATTATTTCTCCTTCCTTTTTATATTTCAAGCAAATGGTAACAAAATATATTAACGCAAGGGCCATCGTTGAAAACTATTCCGAAATATAAATAAATATTGTGCATACATGACTGTAAAAAAAAGAAGAGAACTATTTATAATATTATGAAACGGACTAAAAGTATCATGGAAATTTTCTATAAGATAAAGGATTTTATACATGTCGTATAGACTCACAGGTAAGTTTGAAATAGATAAAATATCAAGAGAGTATAGACCCTTTCAAAATATCTGTATAAAAATTACAAACATTATCTTCGATGAGTACCAGTAGTTCTGTATATAAGGACATATAAACTGTATAAAATCGTGTATCATTTCGCCTGTCGAAATAATGCTCCATTAGAGGCAATAATTATGTTTCTATCTTATAAAAATGCGGTATAATTTAAAAATACTCTAAGAATATCAATTAAAACCTGATTAACTTTATAGGAATGTAAAATATATCAGTTACGAAAACGTACCAATTATATAAAATTCGCATTTACTTCTTGCTCCATGCAAGCCATTGTAAATATTTCAATTTTCTAACATCTCGTATTGCTACAACTATATCCTAAAACTGTTTATGTACAAAAAAAAGAACAGCAAAATGTTGATTTCGTTTCCATTCGATTTAAAATGCAATGCTTCAATATTTTGAATATTCTATTTCTTGCATACAAACTATTATTTTACGAGAACAAAGATTTTATGTAATAAACAGAACGAAAGATGTGAATTAAGTGTATGCAATAGTATACATGTTTCTATCCTTTTGTCTTTTGTATAATATTTGCAACATTAAATGTTATATTATTAAGCTACTAGAAAATAAATTATGTAAACGTTGATTAGTTTTCAAACTCTTTGGTTTCATCATAATAATTATTACATAAAATCCTTGATTATAACGGTGCTTATAATTTTTACTCCAATTGTTTTTCTTATTATCAAACAAATTTATAATTACAATGAATTCCCTCTGACAAATACAAAAGCAAGCTTCAATCAACGGTGCATTTTACCGTGATTTTTCTTTCCGCTTCGCTGTGTGTTAAATAATGTGAAATGCCATTTAATTGAAAAAATTCACCGAATTAGAAATTCGCATTCCGAAAAATATTACACGATATAAAGCATGAAGCATACGCTCAGAAAAATGTTAAATTAGAACGTGATTGAGAAAAACTGTTGTCAAACTGAAAATCGGCTTCATTTGAATTGTTGCGTATGGGAAAGAATAATACTGATCAGCATAATTCTTTTCAAAGAATTAACGTTGAAATGAGAATCGGATACCAAAATCAAAGTTCAACACAAAAATTTAATCACTTAATTAATCAACAAGAACTAAAATGTCAATTATTACGACTTTTCTTTAGAGAATTCTGTATACAATTTATTGTAAAAAAAAAAAAAATACTGAAAGTTTACAACATAAACAGAAAAAGCTGTACAAAGAAAATAATATTCAACTATTGGAACTATATTAGTTTTCAATTACAGTTGTCTACAGAATGTCAATTAATTTCAATGAAACATTAATTTCCGAAGAACATAATTGATAATACAGCGAGAATGTAATTGCGAAACAAATTACTACTTTTGAAACATTTAGAAGTCTATATATTATATATAATTTTCTAGTTAAATCGAGAAGAGAAGAAAAAAAATGTAGAGCGTAAATAAACATCAACAAATTTTGCACACTGCAATTTGAACACAAACTGGTTAGTTTCATTTGGTTTATATGGCATGGATCTAGTATTTGGTTTCCTCGTTACTTAGTAATTCAAATGTTAACAAAGACAATTAATCTTAAATGTAAAATAAGTTACTTCGATGTTTTCTAAATACCGGCTGCACGACCAGTATATTTCCATCGTACACTTTTTAATATAAAGGAGAAGCACTGGATTAAATATCTGTACAAAATAGAAAAATCTTAGCTAATCTATTAACAAACTGATCCATTTTTTATACAAATATGTAAAACCGTGTTGTTATTGACAGTGTATGTAGAACACAAGATACTATGTACAATAAATTGTATGTAATAGTCTTCTTACAACCCTTTAGTAATTAATATTCATAAAAAAAGATGGAAATATATTATCGATGTATGTGTTTGCGCGTGTGTATATATATATGTATGTATATGTATATATATATGTATATAGTGTATAGAGCATACAAAATTTTCAATAAGTGTTCTTCTTAGGCAGTTTTTACTTCTTTTCTTGTATAAAACTATCATGAAAACGTTTACTTTCCCGTTATGAACGGAGATAATTGTATAATTTACATTAATACAATGTATATAATATATATATGTATATATACATATATATATATATATTGTCTTACCAGAACATTGTTTCCTAATTCGAGATATCCTAATACTTCTGCGACTACAATTTCACTTTACTATGTATCAAACACTAAATGCAGAATGCATATCTTCGGATCAGAAGTCATTTCACATTTTATATACATCTATCATTATTGGAGCATCAACGATTCCAAATTTCTATGCAAGATCGTGTCTTTGACAGCATTAAATACAACTTTTATATTCTCTGTATCCACGGCGGTAGTAAAGTGGTGAAACAATGGTTTTCTCGGGTCCCTTTTAACAGATATAAACATTTCCAGTATAAAATTTTGCACATCCTTCATGGAATGCGAATCTCCTGTGTATTGCGGAAAGTACCAGCGAACATTCGTGTCCGGCGATCTTACTTTTTTGTCCAGCAAGTCTGTTTTGTTTAAAAATAAAATAATAGACACACCGCCGAATATCATATTGTTAACTATCGTATCGAATATATTTCTTGATTCTTCCAAACGATTGGTTCTTCTGTAATGTCAATCGAGCAATATATTATTTTGCATTTTTGCAAACACGACGCCGTTTAATACGCAAATATTTCTGTTATTCGAACGTACCTGTCTTCTAACAACACTTGGTCGAATTCGGATGACGAAACGAGGAAAAGTATGGATGTGACGCAATCGAAACATTGATACCATTTCTGTCTCTGAGATCTTTGTCCTCCAACGTCGACAAACAAAAACGGGATATTATTAATTTGTATTACAAACTCTGAAATTCCTTTTGTAGCTTTTCTACAGTGCAAAATATCTTGATGCGTAGGTACATATTCCTGTAACATGATTTTAACGTTTACAACAAGCTAGAATATGCGCACCTACAAATGTTTGGCAAACTTGCTCGATTAAGAAAAATATGCATGCATAAATTAAATGACGTTTACCACTCTTGCGATCCTATCAAGATTGTCCAAGAAATATTGAACTGAATCGCTCTGTAAATAAAGAAAAAGAGATCTTTTAAAGTCATCCAGATATGGTTTAATATTATTTTTAACACAACTTTATATCTATTAAGATTAAAATTAAAATAATTATTACTATAATACGAAATACGATTTAGAAAGCGTGTCTTACTAATTGAAATTCTCTTCTTCTATCGAAGGCTTTCCTGATCGACGCGTCTCTCCATAAACTTTGCAAAGCCGGTACGTAATGAAGAAACAATCTAGCGTCCAATACCATGGTATTTTCAAATTTCAATAGCTGATAACCGATGTCATAATTTTTGGGATTCTCCCATGGAATATTCAACTTGTCCCTGGCATCTACCAACACTTTCATTCCTTTAATTATGTTCTGATAGATTACATGTTGATATTCCTTAATTAATTCCGGCTGAAACAAACCATTATTATTTGCAACGATGATGAAAATTATTTTTACTCGTTTACATGCTCTTAGTAGAGCTCGTACATAAATTAACAGATCGTCGAACCCTGCGAAACAAATATAAGTAAGGCGATACGCAGATTTATCGATTCTCTTTGCCACTGAAAACATATGACAAACGTCTAAACTATGTTCGACAGTATTAAACCCTCATAATTTAACAGCTAAGTTCTCTGCGCGTTCTCGAGGCATCTATCCCAATTAACCATCCTTCGAACATTCAATGCCGGACTGAAATAACAACTCTGACAACACTGACAGCAACTCGCAGAGACCATGATAGTTGCACTCGTCTGCAAGTAAACTGTATCCAATTATGCCAAACGCAGAACCATACAAAGAGCATCCGGCGCAACAACATCGGGGGAATATTAAATCGAATTAAAATCGTGGGCGACAAGGGACGAAATACTCCAGCAATATCCTACCTCAAATTTAATCCCATGAATAATTCGCATCTGCTTCAGGAATGTCGACTTTCCGCTCTCGCCTGCCCCGAGGAGTAACAGCTTGACCTGCCGTCGGAGGGCTTGACGATCCTTCTCCAGCATCCGATCTATTTCCTGACTTTTGTAACGCTGCTCGATCTCCTCGGGGCTGAACTTGAACCGCAGGCAACAAGTACACGACCACGTTAAGGATCCCGCCATCTTGCTACCCTGCTGCTACCCTCCTCTCTTCCTTCCTTCCGGCGGTTCCTTCCGTGTCAGTCTGTCCTTCCGAACGAATATATTATCCTTGATTGTCCCAGACACCTCACACTTAGCATACAAACACGCGACACGTAACAACACCAATGCCTTATCTCGCTGCTAGTCGAGGATAGAATCGCAACGTAATGCACATGAATGTAACTACGGGTGTACACGTATATATTGTTACGGGTATCAAAGGAACCACCCGTGAACAACCTGTTCGGTGATTACACGAATCGCGATCGTCGCCACGGTCACAAATTCAGAGGCGCATTTCTCACCTAGGCGTAGCCGGGGAACTGCGACCACTGAACCAACGTCAACACAACACACGTCGCCGTTTGAACTCGACGCGGAGGCCTCTCCTCCGCACACACCTACCGTTAATCGTGAGTATACTCACGCCGCTGCGCTGGCTGCCCACCACGATCCTCTCTGGTTCCTCGCGTATTGAACATGATTAAATAATCGTTTCTAATTACCTAGTAAGAGAGCTAACTCGCGCATCGTTTCACATCGCGATTTTTCACCACGTACATTCTAACAAGGGACGAACCCGCTTTGGTCAACTTTTCGGTCTGGTGGAAAAACTTCCTCTTCGATGTGGAACAGCTTTATCAACGTGCATATATGCATTACTCTCTCACTCTCTCCCTGACAGACGTACACATACGCATTGGATGGAACACTTGTACAGTGTCGGGAATAATGTATATGCAATGGGGGTTCACCTATGCCGAACTATACGATTATAATGCGGGGGAAGAAATATGTGAAACAACGAGCAGGAAAACGTAAAACTCCCCACCACGACGCATATTTGTTGTGAGATATACTCCTACATCGCATGCATGTACATGCATACGCGGTGCATGTATGCACGTATATGCGATGCACATATATACACACGGTCTATGGGCACCGACCGAATGTATACTTACTACATGTATACCCAGCGCTGTCCAACAGTGGGGCCCCTTACACGCTAGCTTCCCCCCACCAATCGTTCTTTAAACACAGTCGCTGGCACAGTGTCACTAAACATTCGTCGCGCGTAGCGTGTGAGATTTCTTGACGAATGGAGATAGGTAGCTCGCCGAAGCGTCGTGCGTATCCATGACAACGTGGCTGCGATTGGGGAAACCCGACGCTCGCGAACCGACCTTGGGACAGCACTGCGTACACAGCACACGGGCGCGCGTCTATGCAACGAGATAATACTCGTACACTTACCCACTTCCACCGCGTGATCGGTTTTGCGCGCTGTCATTCGTCGGAAGGCCTTTCTTTTTTTTTGTCCTTTATCCTTGTCGATATTGCAACGCACCGCAACGATTCCCCTTGAACATCGTGCGTCAACAATCGCACGGTTTCTTGGTTATTTCGCGGGGAGAGGGTGATTCATTTTTCTACTCCTTTCTGTATTGTTAGCAATTCGCGAAATCGTTTTCTGTCATTCAACCTCTCACTGTGAGCCGGTTTTTCAATGAATACCTAGAAGCCGATGAAAAGACGGTAGATTGGTGTGCGTATGATAAATGTCGATACTGACCAATCGCAGCGATTCGCTTTTGAGAACGCCGGGAATTAATTCTGTAATATAATGTAGTTATTTGAACTGTAGCGGTGTTGCAGATGGCGCCATCGTAGGACGAGCAAAGTGTCAAACAAAACGTTGGAGTACGTTTGTAAAGTTTAAAGACATTTTCACGTGAACAACCATGTCGTTGGCGGACGAATTGTTGGCAGATCTTGAAGAGAATGACGACAATGATAATAGTATGGAAGAACCGGAACCGGATTTTGTTCCGGCTTCTGTTTCGAAAATCATCGAAGAAGGTTAACCATGCTTTAACATTTATTTGTTTACGTACTAATCGGACCCGTAAAGAAACTAATTGCAGCATTTCTGAACCACGTTTCAATAATTCTTTGTACATCGGCAGAAATAAAAGTAGCTTCGGTCAGAGAATTGGCGAGACTTCGTGACTCGGAGCTGTTACAAAAAGTAGTGTCGCAGATAGAAAGGTACAGCAAAATTCCTAGGAGGCCGGCAGATATTATTGGGCCCGTCGAATCCGATCCAGAATATCAGCTTATCGTCGAAGCTAATAATATGGCTGTAGATATCGACGATGAAATAGGTATAATTAATATTAGTAATTTTCAATAATTTTATAGTACTTTTACACAATGCAATTCCGTCGCCAATGGATTCAAACTGGCGCGAGAATCGCCTCGTACTTATTATACGTGTAGCTTAATATAAGCGATATTTTTCAGCGACCATACATCGATTTGTAAGGGATAAATATTCCAAAAGATTTCCAGAATTAGAGTCTTTGGTTGTTGGTCCGTTGGAATACGTAATGACTGTTAGAGAATTGGGAAACGACTTGGACAGAGCGAAGAACAACGAGATATTGCAGCAATTTTTAACTCAAGCCACAATTATGGTGGTATCGGTTACCGCTTCGACCACGCAAGGGTAATTTATTGTATAACAAGTTTGTAAGATATAACAGCAGTGAACTTTAATAAATTCAATGGACTTTTGCAGGCAATTATTAACGGAAGAAGAAAAGGAAGCGATTTGTGAGGCTTGCGATATGGCAGTCGAATTGAATAATTGCAAATCGAGAATATTTGAGTATGTTGAAAGTAGAATGGCATTTATCGCACCTAATCTCTCCGTGATTGTTGGCGCGTCTACAGCAGCGAAAATTATGGGTACCTGAAACAGATTTCGAATTTTCGGAGAATTTCGTGCTAAAAGATTAATGCGTATTTCGTTTCCTGGTTTAGGTGTTGCAGGAGGTTTAACAAAGCTTTCGAAAATGCCCGCTTGCAACGTTTTGGTTCTGGGATCTCAGAAGGCTACACTATCCGGATTTTCTCAAGTCGCAACATTACCTCATACCGGATTTATATATTATTCTGATATTGTCCAAGACACCCCTCCAGTAAGTCGATGTACAATAAAATTATATATTGCACATTTTAGAGATTATTTATCGTCTCTCTCTCTCTATTCCCATTTCTTATTTATATTTTTAGGATCTACGAAGGAAAGCAGCAAGGCTTGTAGGAGCAAAAAGTATGTTGGCCGCACGTGTCGATGCTTGCCACGAGAGCACAGATGGTCGCATCGGTCAAGTGTTTCGCGAAGAAATTGAGAAGAAGCTGGATAAACTGCAAGAACCACCGCCGGTAAAATTTGTGAAACCTCTGCCAAAACCAATCGATCCAGGCCGAAAGAAGCGTGGTGGTAAACGCGTGAGAAAGATGAAAGAACGCTACGCTATTACCGAGTTTCGAAAGCATGCGAATAGAATGAATTTCGCTGACGTACGTTTCACGATTATTTGTCAGTTACATATTTATAATACTTGTGTCACATAGCAATTCGTTCATTTCTCAATGTGAAAACAGATCGAAAATGATGCTTACCAAGAGGATCTCGGGTACACGCGTGGGACGATTGGCAAAGCAGGAACGGGTCGAATACGATTACCGCAAATCGATGAAAAGACGAAAGTACGAATATCAAAAACCCTTCAAAAGAATTTACAAAAGCAACAACAATGGGGCGGCAGTACAACGGTTAAGAAACAAGTTTCTGGTACAGCATCTAGTGTTGCATTTACACCGTTACAGGTAAGTTCTTTTTTATATGTAGAAACGTTATATTATTAAATATATCAATTGAATTATTAATTGTAATACTTTCTTCCCGTTGTAGGGTTTGGAAATTGTAAATCCACAAGCGGCAGAAAAGAAAGTAAACGAGGCTAATGCTAAATACTTTTCGAATACAGCTGGATTTTTGAAAGTGAGGAAATCATGAAAATTAAGTGAATTAATTAAGTGAACTTATCTTAACATATTTTTTGTTCGTCTGTAAAAATCGTGTATATTTATTTATATACGTAAACTATACTATATATTGTCAGATACATACATAAAAACAATAATAATTATCATTCGGAAAATTGTTTTCTTTCGAATATAGCTGTGTATATTTAATAACATAGTGGTCTCATTCAATTTTAACAATATGGATAGCACTGGCGAGTTATATGAATAGACAAATCACCTTATGGACTTTCGTAACCCAACGTGACTGGCATACCTACTCAGAAATCCGACACTGATTTGAGCGTCCTCTGCTCATGAACAGTGATCAGTTGAAGCACTATTAATAACCGAAGTAGTGTTGGGAGCAGGAGTCATGCGATTGTGTGAATATACATGTGAATGCTATGGGGGGAATCAGGAAAGCAATTTCCACAGGAGAATTACATGAATTCCTATATCTCGTCGGTGTCTGCGTCAAAAGATTCTAGGAAATGATCAGAACGCACGCAATGGTAGGAATTGTAATTTAAATAAAGTTAAGGCAAGGCAAACATTAGTTTACTTATTCTTTAGTGCAACGAACATTACAACAGATATTACACAGATGTGTTTATTATTACTAATAAATATATTTGCATTCCACTATTCGACTAATATCCATACTGTAACACTTGTAATAGCATATATTCAGTTCGACACGATATTCAAAAACAGCCGCCTTAAAGAAAGAACCCCACCCCCACCTCCAACCCAGTTGTCCGCCAATCAGCGCAATCTATTTCAAAAATCTCCCTCTTTCGTCCAACGGATCTCGTAGTGACTAGACGTGTTCAGAGTGTCCGTCGAATTAAGGTATGTCACATACATAGTCTAACATATTCTTCATGGCAGGAAATGGAGTACATTGTTTTCATTTCCCTGTCTTCCAAGTTTTCTGTGGTTTCTTTGTTAATGTTAATGAATATTTTGCAAGAAATTGAAAAAATATTGTGCAATGAACGGAATCGCACCACGCGGCGGGCATTTTCTAATCGACTCGAGTATACATACATATATGTATCATCTTTTACATATGCCTATACGTATTTCAGCTCTGAATTTCATTATCTTGCAATATATTCTGCAGTTTCTAGCAATATTATTATAATATTGGTGATTCTTAATACATTCGTCTGTAACTTTAGTTGGATTCTGTTCCATGGCGTCTTTTTTGCTTGCTTCGAGAATCTGACAGGCGGGTATGCGCAGTAGCATAATGGCGCCAAGCCATGCCGAAATGCCAAACGATCTGGTTGACAGGTAAGGATTTCTCAAATTTGAAATAAATAAGTAGAATTGTACAAATACTAGTAATATATATCGATTTAATTATTATTCGTACCACGTATAAATCATTTATCCCCAATTTCAATTTAATTTCATTGGCCTCGACTCGATATTCAAAAAACATCGGCCTCACAGAAAGAACCCCCCCCCCCACAGTTTTCACCCAATTAGCGCAATCTATTTCAAAAATATTCCTCTTTCGCCCAACGGATCTCGTAGTGATTTGACGTGTTCAGAGTGTCCGTCGAATTAAGGTATGTCCCATAGTCTAACATATTCCTAAAGACAAAATGTTGTATAAATTGTTTTCAGTTCCCGTCTTCTGAGAGTTTTGTAGTGTCTTTTGTTAATATTAAGTCATATTTTAGTAGAAATTGAGAAAACATTGCGTAGTAAGTGGAATCGCCCAGCATGCATTTTTTGTATCTAACGCTACTTCTACGTATCGATTTACATATATCAGCTCCGAATGCCATTATCTTGCAATATATTTTGCAGTTTCTAGCAATATTATTATAATATTGGCGATTCTTAATACATTTATCTCTAATTTCAGTTGGATTCTGTTTCATGGCGTCTCTTTCGCTTGCTTCGAGTCAGGATTGGTGGGACCACGACGATGACAGGCGGGAATGCGCAGGAGCATAGTGACGCCGCGCCATATTGTTAAATCATCTTCTCGCTGACAGGTAAGCGTTTCTCAAATTTCTTGTGGAAATAAGTAGAATTTTAGCAATATGTATCTATTAAATTATAATTCGTACCACGTATAAAACATGTATGATATATAGTCGCGTTGCAGACAAGTAGTAACATAATACAAGCCATTATTTACGACTATTTCTTTGTTGTTTCCGCGTGTGGTCGGGAAGCTTGTTTTCTTGGAAAATATCGACAATTTATCGCGAAACAAAAAAAGGCACTTATCAAGTAACGTATGCGTTGAAATATTTCT
Source organism: Nomada ferruginata (assembly GCA_963583965.1). NCBI lineage: Eukaryota > Metazoa > Arthropoda > Insecta > Hymenoptera > Apidae > Nomada > Nomada ferruginata. The sequence continues at coordinate 8,769,661 of OY757218.1, forward strand.
AGGAAACAGAAGCAATCGTAAACAAAGATGGTGTTTGGCTTTAGTCGGGTATCGGACATAGCCGAACGGCAAAGGACGATCGCGAAGGTTGTCATTCTACTACTTGACGCCGAGCTGACAAAACATGGAAGACATCTCAGTGAGGTGCGTATCGTTAACAATTTGTAACGCGGTGTTCATAATAGTTATACCACAATTATTTACCCTCTATTACCGCTGCTGCTTATTCAATACGATTGTAATTACCACATCGCATAGTATTACTGGATTAGATTAAAGAATATTCGATGTCTTTTGCTTCAATACTAAATCTTTTGTTAACATCGTGTGCTTATACGCCCGCAAATCGAATATTCATATTTGCTATAGAATTCGAGTTTAATTTTTCCTTTAGTATATCACGATTATCATTACCTTCGTGCACTTGTTTTATTTCTCTGTTCCTCTTTGTTACAGCAGTATGGTGAGTACAGAGAGGTGAGTAGATGGAACAGAGTAAGCCAGTAGCTACAATGATTGCAACTAAGGTGTTTGTACGTGAGCATTTTAATAATTTTTTCATATTGGTTTTATATGATGTGAGATGGATACTAAGATGAAACAACGACTGTTATAATACTTGCAAAAGCAATTAAATTTTCAAACACTCGATAGGATGAATATGTTTTCTTTCAGAAAATTTGTTGACCGCGCGCAATGCGGTTGGTAGAGTCAATGTTTGCTTCGCAGTTTTCTAGTATTTCCAGAGCAAGTGGCTCTGCTTAAATTGTCGTTCACTCTTTAGCTCCACGCGATTGTAGAGTCAGTGTTTTTCACGTGCATGTTATTAATACTATTATCAGAGCACCGGTGCTCCTTTTCAATTATTTCAATCGCGAAAGTAGAATCTTAATTTGTTCGCCGATATCATTTGCGTTCGTGGGCATAGTCTTTTATTTTTATTTTTTTCTTATATTCGCTATCGAAAGTAGACTCAGTGCATCACCGAAGGGGATGTTTTGGGCGACACTGATAAAGTGAGAAATGTAAGTATCTTTTGAACAATTCTCAGTTTTCTATGAAGAATTAAATTATGTAGATTTAGCGGTAGATTTTAATGTTCTTTGCTTTCGCGTTTAGTTACAGTTTGCACACTTCCTGACGGGTGACTTCAATTGAGCTGCCTCGGTGATGTTCCTCATCTCCTCCACGAGTACTTCCTTGGTATCTGCAATCAACGAAGTAGTGAGTCGCATGCGTTTTGGTTCCTCCGGTCCCCAATCATTCCGTAGGACGATTGGTCCAAAGCGGCACGGGTGACTGGTTGTATTTTTTAGTAGTTTTGCGAGCATAGTGACCGCGGGTATAGTTTTTATACCCGTCAAATGCAACGTTATTTTCTTATGTATTATTTCTTATATGAAGTTAGATCTGCCTTCTTGTACTCGCGTTTTATAATATAAAAAAATTGAGAACCATAGAAATATTTACTGAAATAAATATTTGATTAAATAAGGACCGTTCGTGTAGGTTCCTCTACTTCGATAAAAGGATATGATGACATTAATAAATACATTGCACAAATGTGTATACATATATTGAAGACATTGTATATTAAATTTTATAATTGCATTTATAATCAATTGAAACTTGTTTTCACTATTGAGCAGTGCAGAAGTCGGATACCCTCCGACTTCGTTACTGCAAGTGTTTCATGATTATAGTAATCGTGTATTAAAATAAGTAAATAAACCGATACGTATGTTAAAATCAGCATTGAATATGCATAGCCAATGATAGCATTTAATATTAATTTTCATGTGCTATAGTCGAGTCCTTTTCGTATGAAATTTATTACACATTATGTACAAGAAGGCACTTTGTATATGGGTAGATTTTCAAATCGGAGTAGCTATCTTGAACAATTTACTTCGATTAAGGAATCACCTGAGGCTTATTTAATAGCTTGTCAATTTTTCAAGTAAATATCTAATTGCATTATACTTATTCTAGTAAATTCAGTTTCAGTGACAGTCATTTCCTTTAATAAATAAATTATTTATCAGTCATTTTCGAGTTTTTATTGATATTTCATAAATTACAAAGTCGAGTCACTTTTAAAGAGATTGAAAATAAAATATACTATTAGCTATTGCAATTTTACGTATACTAATCATCTTTTTAGATCAGGATTTTCAGGTTTAACCCCTTCCGTGTTCATTGTCAGGAACTCACTCACGTGCCCAGGTGCTACTTGGGTGAGTGAAAGGCAATGGGCACGATGATCATATGGTTTCTAAATTTATAACAATGTTTGGCGGCTGACATTTGCTAGTGCACCGTGCACGACGTATTTTCCACACTGTGTGTGTGTGGTTAGGCAGTGGAATTGCGTCGGCTCGGGAATTTGATAACCACTTTTAAACGAATTTATTCCAGTACCGCTACCATGATTTCATGAATGGCAATATGTTTTACAATTGCAAATATACCTTGAATACCATAACGAATTATGAAAATATGGCAACGAATAGAGTACTATACGAACCAAGTATACTTGGTTGAAGGAAAATGTACAATATATTTTAACAAGCCATATCTTACACGAAAGTGATGCACAAGCATATTTACGCACATTTACGCAATGGTCACTAGCCTTTGTCAGCCGATTTCAGGAATTGGTACGTACCCTTAGAGTGTGAATGATTGTATGCCAAGCTCGGGTGTCGGAGGCGTCCCGGGACGTCTCTCTAGTGTAGGTTCATGCGCCCGAGTGTTTGATTGAGAAACGTTGAATGATGTGTGTTTGTGTGAATGCTTTGCCATTTTTTAAATATAGGTCTAGGTAGGATAGGTAGTATACCTTCTGGTGTGTCTGATAGATATAAGTAGGTAGGGCCGGGCAGGTTGACACAGTCTCTGGTCGGGTAGGCACTATTTCGCGTGTTCAACCTGTTTCAGGAAATCTGATTTGAAAAGTCGACAGTGAAGCTGTGGCGCGAACGAAAATGCGTTCGCCTCTGACTTTGCCTATCGATTTTTCGAGTCCATCGCGGTCGTGGTCGCGATTTAGGCTCCGAAACGAAACGTGTTACATTATGCTCGAGGCTGCGCGTGTAGGCGAAGATCGATTACAATTTTAATCGTAATCTGTACGATTTTCCATAATCGCAAATTTTATGATTGTATTTGGTCGTGATTCGTCCACGTGTATTCCATTTAGCTACGCGGTTTAGATTTTTATTTTATGTTTTGTTTGCTTGCGAATAGAGCCTCGAGCCTAGACTAAGTTTCAGCGGGCATTGGGCCCGAAGAAAAGAAGAAGCTAAATGCCGAAGAGGCCCGACAAACTGTCACTCAAGAGGGCAACTACCAATGGCTCTGCATCCTTTGGATGGAGAGCCATTCTTTTTTACTAATTTGTCACTATGCTCGCTTTTGCATGCTGTAGTTGTAGTTTATTGTTTGGCCAGCACTATTGCCTGGCCCACCGCCATCCTATTGGGCAAATCGCGATTTTTATTAGCGTCACGTACGATTGAATACGGGTTGCATTAGAGTTGCGAATAAAATCAAATCGCAATTGCAACTAGCGTTGCGATTAAGTATATCGTGCTTTGAATTTGAGTTGCGAATGAATACAGATTCCGGTTTGAATTAGAGTCGCTTTTATATTAAATTATACTCGTGACATGTACTTGCTTTTAGCGTTGCGATAATAAATTTCGTGTTCCTTTTCTACACAGGTTTTTATTAGCATTTACAGTACTGTCATTCTTTTTCATCGCGAATATTTTTCTTAGATTTCCATATAGTGTTGCGATGATAAATGATCGCGATTTTTAAGTAGAGTTGCGACCATAATGAAATGCCCAAATTGGTTCCTGAGTCACCAAAGGTAGCTATTAAAGCTGTATAAGGTGATTGCTTCGGTGGTAGTCTAAAAAATAGATAATCCACTTACGGTATTTAATCGTGCATATAACAAATTAATAGCAGAATGCCCCTCTGGCTATTGAATTTGTTTAATGTTGTAATTTATTATTCTTTTTTGCGGCTCCCCATTTTATTAACACTAAAAACGAGTGGTTTCATCTTAGTATCCAAGTGAATGCTTGTATTTGTAATTTATAATTATTATTCAGCATATTTGCATTTTGGAAGAACATGCTCCCTTTGTGCTACTGTGCTATTTTTTTTACGATTACTAGTCTCATTAATAAATTTGTTACAGAATCATTAAGTTAAAGGAGATGTCAATATAAGAGAATGTTTACATCGCGCTATCATTCCTAAGAAATATCACTAAATTTTGATGTACTTGAATCTGTTTCAGGTCGAACGATCACGATTTTAATGAAAGAAGATTCATTATAAAATATCCCTTTCTCCTTTCCTTATATTCAGGATGGCTGATTGTAAACTAAATTATTTTTTAAAAGGCAGAAAATTGCTCAATTAAGTTAGCTTTATAATTAGGGAAGCAATTCCCAAATGGAATTAGCCTTTCAATTAGGTAGGCGATGTTTAAGTTAAAGTCAATTTTTGTCAGGCAGGTGCTTTCTTGTGTTCCGGGTGCATGATCATAAGTTTCATGAAAGAACATCAAGATTCATCATGAAATATCCCTTGCCCCTCCCCTTATATCCCTTAAGATTTTCAATGAAGTAGGATATTTCTAAATTAAATCATTTTTTAAATAGGCAGGCAACTTCCAAATTAAATTCGCGTTTTAGTCAGGTAGGATGTTTTAAGTTAAGATTGATTTTTAGTTATAGGTAGGATGCTATTAAGTAAGATCTTACAATTAGATAACATTAAGTCCAAGCTAAGATTCAATTTACCTTAAGTATAGGTAGGATTTATTTGAACTACGTACATGCTAATCTATATTATAATCTTTATCCTTTAGTTTAACTCAGGTTTAACAGAATTTATATTTTCAGCATTCGCCACAGTTAATCATTTTAATACATCCTATTTACTTAAACTTAATGTCTTTCATTAAGGCAAAGAACAGAAGAATTCTTAAAAATTATTAAAGTTTCGAATCGTTTTCTATGATCTGTTGCTAACGTTGCGAGTGACACGGAAATGGTAATAGGACTTGTGGTCCCAGAAATGCGGGCCGAAAAAATATGTACATTGCATGATTTGTCTATTCCTATATCTCGCCTGTGCCTCAAGTACCCAGGAAGTCGGGTCGAAAAAATACACTGGGTGATTGGTTTATTCTTATATCTCGTCGGTGTATCTACTACAAATTAATAAATCATCTACAAAAAGTAATATATTTAATGAGTCATCTCTATCAGTATCATCAGCGACGCGATGGTACAGTTGAGCCGCGACTGTACAATGTGCATATGCGGCGCGTTGCTGAGGTGAGATAAGCTCCCTTGGGGGCAGGAGTTGCGGAGGGTATGTAACCGTAACGAAAACAAATGACGAAAAGCCTATGGCCGACTGGGAAGAAAGGAAGGTAAGATTAACACGCGTATAAGCAAGAGTCATAATTACTTCTTTGAAAACCTATTTTATTTCCGTAACAATTGAAACATTCATACCAACAACGAGGACTCTTTTTCAGGCCATACAGTGATTTGTACAGTTTATAAACCTTGTTACTACCACCTGTATAACCTGGTGCTTGTTTCGCATATACCTCAGAGTTTACTTTTCCATTTAGACAAGCTGTTTCGACAGCCATTTGTTCTATACTTAGACTATTTTGACAATAGTAAGACAGCAGTAATTTTAGTGTCTGCATTTTTAGCACAGGTGAATAAGTGCTGTCGATTATCTCTTCTTGTTGATATCCTGCCACCACTAACTTTGCCTTAAAGATATTACGTGTGTTCTTTTTGTAAACCCATTTTACATCTAAAATATTTTTATTGTAGGGTCTGTTCATTAGTGTCCATATCTCATTTCTTTCCAGACTTTCCATTTCATGATTCATTGCTTCTTTCCAGGTTCCAGCTTCATTACATACCATTGCGTACTCGAACGTGCCTGGAACAACTCTATTACAATAGCTAAAATAAGCAGGTTGATAAATATACGAATCACCGTATCGAGAAGTCTTCTTTTCCTTTGATAGTTTCTGTGTGAGTTTCGTCGTCAGATTCACCCTTTTGATCTAAATTGTTTCCTTTGCTTGTTTCATTTTCATTTATCTCATCATCTTTCAAACCAATACATTTTAATCTTCCTCTATTATGTTAATATTTAGACTATAATTATTAATCAAAATTGTATATCCAATTATATGTAACCTAATAAGATTCCTAATCCTGCTTTTTTGTCCCATTTAGATTTTCCTTCCACTCCTGGTACTCTAACGAATACTCTGCTACCATACAGGTAGAGAAATTTTTGACACACAGAGTTTTCCTCTCTTTCATATAAGCTAATTAGTTAATTTTTAAGATGGAATGTGGTTCTTTTAAACAATCTCTTTTTAACTCTAGCAACAAGTAACAAACATCTTGCTATATCCATATGGTTGATCTGTAATACCTTTCTGCAATACCATTTAATTCGTGTACATATGGGGGACAAGCACTAATATTAATTCCTTTAGTTTGAGCAAAGTGATAAAACTCAGAGTTAAAATATTCCTTCCCATTATTGCACCTTAATTTCTTAATCATTTTGTATTTCATGAACATATTCTACAAAGCATTCATAGGTTTGATCCTTGGATTTAATGTAATAATAGACTTTATTAGCTAGTTTGCTGTATTAATCAATGAAGGAAAGAAGTATTTTTCACCACAATTTCCACGTGTTGTCTTTAGCCTTCCTGGCCCATTTAAATCAGAATGTGTCACTTCCATATCTCTTTTGTTTTAGTTCTATGATTGTCGAAAGGTAAATTATGCATCTTATTCTGTATATAAATAGCAGATTTCATGAACTTCATTAACAGAACTTCCTTTTTTGCTATTGCTACTATAATTCATTCTTTTTTTTATAGATTTTTTATATGTATCCTTGTGAGATAATCTTTTATTTTCGTTTGTTACTTTGCCATAGCTGATTCAATTTTGTTTCATATCTTTTACATAGAATACGTTTGGTAAATTTACTTTCATATGATAACCAATTAATTGGTTTTTCATTTATTAAGCTTTCATTTTTACCTATTAATGGTTTTAGTTCACCACTAAAGCAACTTCCTCTATTCATTCCTTCGCTCTGATAATTTCCGCGTCCTTCACGATAGTTTCCTTTTTTTATTATTGTCCACGCTTAAGATATCCTCGATAATTATTTATATTTACATACCTTCAATCTTTCCCAATATGACCAATAGGGTAATAAAGTCAGCGGAAATGTCTATCACGAAGCCGGAAACCCGGAGTGATGAGGACGTATGGCTAGACGACGAGCACACTGGCACACAGCCAGTACATATGATGTATTCCCAAAATATGGACTTTTCTACATTCCCACTGTTATTGGAGAAGGTGTATGCCGACCTGGAAACCAAGAATGCTTACCTTCGAAACGAGATGCCTTTCTGTGCATTTCAACATGTATTCACAGGAATTCTGAATGCTACGTTAATCGATCACGTAAGGACTGTTAATGCAGAAGATCGATATGCTGACGAGGAATCACCGATGAATTTAGTTCCGCAAGATATGATAATACCCAATCAAATTAAAGAGTATCTCAGTCTCATTACAACGACAACGACTCCCCAGGGTGATATCGTCAAGGTGAATGTACCAGATTCTTGCATTCCCAAGCCAAGATCTGAAGCTGCAGGGAATATTCCTGCATTGCCAGCGGGAGGTTTTGGTATATGCGGAGCAGACAATCATAACGCATATGAATGCTACGTATCGCCACTCGTTACGAGTAGATACGTGGAAGCGACTATTTTGCAGAATACTGCCAAAAGATTTGGAGCATGGCAGCCGCTACCTGACGCGATGATGCCAGTGGGTGCGATACCCACACAGAATTTGCTGGGCTATAGGCCCAATGTGGAAATATGGAGTGCGAATATCGTATATGATATCAGAAACCTTAATTTTCCTGACGGACCTGGAATGGCAGCAAGACTGAAATGGTCTTTGACGCTTGTTTCAAGAGTTAATGCGACTCTCAAAAAAATGGCGGGACGGTATAAGATGTTCATTGGTCGACCAACATCGGGCCCCAACTCAGCAGGAGTCGGATGGATAAGGGTGGATATGGTGGGAGATCGTTTGCATGGACAAACATCTGGCCGATTATCTGCAATTTGCGCACCCGTACATTCCAGTATTGCACTGGGATCGGCACAGTGTAATATCGTCCAATTAATGGGGTTGAAGAGAGAGCGAACGCATGATGCTCCCGGTTTGTGCTATGTCACACCGAACCATGGTGCTTTACCTGGTTGGTGTGCTACTATTAATAGGAACTTTGAGATGGTCGAGCCCTTTGCTGCCGAAATTGGCGTTGATGCGCCCGTGCTAAGAATTAGATCGCATACGAGGGCATCACCATTAGGTGATAGGAGTCTAGACATAGCAACATGGATCCGGAAGAATTTCACTATTCCTGATCAAAATGAGACAAAAATAAAGGAAATGGTAGTGTATAAATGGTAGTGTATAATGAAATCTTACATGTAATACATATAATTGATAACTTTTTTCTTGTGTGAACTTAATTATAACTGAAAAACTTTAAATAAATGGAAATTACCAAAATGAATACGTTTCAAATTGTTTGAAAAACTGAAAATATAGCTCCAAAATATTACAATAAGCAATTAATTATTTAAATAACAGGTGTAATTTGTTGTTATGTAGTCCTTAACACAAATATTGGTACGTAACTTTTCTGGAATGTGTTGGAATGAATCCTTTGTTGATGCATATAATATAATACTCATTACTGCAAGTGCAGAGGCTAAAAGTAACTGCGGCTTCTTGCGGTTTGCTGAGTTACATGGGTTGTAAGTCATAAAGGGCAGCAAAGTTTCCATGAATATTCCTGTAACAAGGTAAAGAGAGTATTATATTATTTCCTAATGAGAAGTCTAGTCGAACGTGTACCGCCTTAAGATTATGCATACATATACATATAAACTGCCTGTAAATATATGATAGACGACCTCGCGGTGAACCGATCGCAAAAATAAACAGTGCGAAAGACTCGGTAAGTAGTGTGAAAAGGAACGTTGTCGTGTAACGAGCTTAGAGGAAGAGGGATAGTTGTATACTTGTGAGATGCATGAAAGAGAGAGCGAGAGATACGCGATTGTTGGTAGTGAAAGATAGAAGGAGGATAGAGAGAACCCCAGGTGGAACGAACGGAAAACCAGAACTGGGTGTCGTAAGGTAATCGTTGACTGCTTTGAGTATATACTCGTGTGTGCTCAAACGTCGTCCGTCATCTCCTCGCGAAGAGAACGTTGCCTGCGTATGTTGTGTGAAATTTCACGGCGACCGTGTGTTCCGTCCAACGTTACGCGGGATGTGTGGATGTGTTTCGTATATGACACGGAAAACATAAGAAAACATTACTGTGACACAAGGTGGAAATTCTTGTTCCTTCGTTGAGGACCCATCGGGGTAAACCGGTGGCGAAGAACGGGTCCTGACAATCGACCATGGCGACTTTTAAGGACTTAAAGAACGATTGGTCCATGTTATGTCAGGATTGTACTGATTGTTGGACACACTCCGGTGAGCTTTTTTGTTGTTCTTAACTCTACTGTTATACGTAGCTTCTTGTTTGCAATCTTTTATAGGACACGGTATCATTTTTGTTAGCTCGAGACAATAATTCTGCGATCATTATCAAAGATATATTTGAACTAAATACAGCGCTTAATTACAAAATGCTGTGAAAATGTGGAAAGATTTCTAATTAATAAAAACTAAGGTTTATATCATTTTGCGTAGGAAAAAATAGTATTGATATTTTTTGGTAATCCTAAAGATTCCAATGGTTTGCTTCAATAGTATGCGATGACAATCACTTTCAACCGAATAATAAAATTTGAATTAAACGTGCATGCGCGAGCTAACGTATTTTGGTTTTCAAATTCGTGTCTAATGCGAAGTTATGTAACGACCGGTATTCTGGTTATGCGAATACTTTCACACACCGGCAATTCGCAATCCTGTGCGACGTTATACAGAATAGCAATCATGATACCGCTTTTCGCGGAAAACAGTAAACTTCGCTTTTCTACAAGTGTCCGATCAAAATGTCACTCTTGTCGAGAGAATTTTTTAATATGCCAGTGAAAGTCTAAGACTAAATAATACTCGTTTAACTCGTTTTGTTATCGATGCTCATATAAATAAATAACAAATCTTTTTTTCTGCATAGAAGATTATACAGAATTTTGTTCATTTACATTTTACTTCCATTTTATTTTACATTCTATACAATATCCGAATGATTTCTGAAACAATGATATTCCTTTTCTACACCAATTATATCCATTATTTGTTAGAACTAGTTACTTAAACAGAATGAGTTATTTACGCCTGTCAGTGTGCAATAACATTCAAATATACATAGATAATATTTAGTATGATATCGTAGAGAAAATGATTTCTTGTTTAAGACGTGTTCTGTTCCAATAACCTGTTACTGTATTTAGGTGGCCACCTTGTTCGACTATTATCCACAGTATTACGTAATTCTAATCAGATTTGTCGGGTCTACTTCTACCGACAGACTTCATTAATCGATCTTGTCTTCGGTGTTACTTAACGCATTGCTACTTTTGTCGCTAACGAGTATCGACGTTACTGTTCTAAATACGGACATTCTATATAATAAACTCAGCGCATTCGTTTCAAGACTCTTCTATAATAAGCTTACAGGTGTTACTTTTAATATTCGACTGCCGAGTGAAATCTGAGTGGCGAGCAATTTAGAGGTCGTAGAAAGGTAAATACGCGGGTAAGACACCACGCAGACTTTGCGGGGAACCTGGCGTAAAATTAGAAAGAGCAGGAAATTCCAATTTCCGTGAAAACAGTATTTTTTATTCAATCTCGTTCCAAGATCGACGCATCCTCTCGACTCCAGATGGCACGAAGGTAACGTTTATCAGGCACCAATTCGTGAAACGTTTTCTACGAGGTAGAAACCATCCGGGGGAAAAAAAGCAGAACGCAGTGTATACCTGCTCGTTGAGTCACGTAACGAGGGAAATTTTGCGCGCTTCTCGCCGTTCAAACTGGCCGCGCACATGCGCCTATTATCGACTGTTGCACGTTTCGCGATGAAACCTGACCGGTCGATGAATGAAATTGTATCGGCCTACATATGCCGGTGCATTCGGTAGCCATGGGATACGCGTGCAATCTCCATCTGCTCTGGCGAACTTTTACCCGAGGCTCTGTTTCACGCTAGGGACAGTGTTTGCTTGTTTGGCGCGACAGTATCGATCGTCTTTTCGTGAAAGCAAATTTAGTTTACGTTCTATGCGCGGTCCGAATGAATTGTTAGCAGGTATTTTCTGGAAACTGATATGAATCTTCGATGTAGATAAAGCAGTTTGGCAAATATATATGTACATATGCTTGAACAATTTGGTGTTATCTGATTGCAAACTAATTGTTAGAGTTTGCTCGCCCTTTTATTTCGCAGTGCGGCGCACGTTCATTGTGAACAATTTAGATGGTTTATGGTGAGTGAAAAAGTAGGGCAGAAGTTGTTTTAATTTCGTTTTTGTGACTGTAGGTAATAGATTGGAAGAAGTTTGTATGTAAATGGAGCAGTGGTGTAAAGTACGGTACATTGGAACAATTGTTCTTGGAATTGTACATTGGAAACCTGTCGCTTTGTTATTGCTACCTTGAAGAGGCCGTTTAAAGTTAGCGACTGGTAGTTAATTTAGAAAATTATAGTCGAACGATATTCTACAATGGAGTATATGGGATTTAAGTAGTGTCAAACAGAAAGCTTTTTTATCTTTTTAACTTTCTTGAAATTCGTTCACATTATTCACAACATATAGTTATTGATACTATAACAATTATTAACCACACGTATGCTGATTAAACAGTGAAATATGATACACATAATTGGCTAAATTTTTCTTTTAATACAATTGATCAACAAATTAGTCTTTCACGAAATTTCTACATACCCAATATAACGCCAACACGTTTGAATTCCTCAACCTGTTTAAACTGCGAGTAAATATTATGAGCAGCTGGCAAATGTATTCGAAATTACTTACTGTGATTATTCTACTGTTAGAAATATGAGTAAGAATAATGGCTAATTCGTACGGCTACAATAAATATTATTTATTTTATGAGTGTAAGGCAGAATATAATTTTAGATGATAACGTTATGCACAGTACGAGGACAGTTTAAAACATTTGCGTAAATGAATTTTAGCTCTATCGATGAACGATTTGGCGAAAGGCCAACGGCTGCAAACGGTTATTCGAACCAACAAGAACACGACTGAAATTAAGTGAACTGAGTACAGGAAATACATAATTAGTCAGCCCTTATATACAATATGTACCTTGACTTCATAATACGTTTCGTCTGACTGCCATCTGCTTAGATCCTTATAGAATTTCCTTACGTGAATAAAATTCAGCTACAAGGATTAAGTTACGGAAGCACTGGGAGCAATTAGAATGGGAATACAAATATTATACAGGCTTCTTATGGTTGAGTGTCCATACATTTAAATACTACAGTATATTAATTTAATATCAGTTTCGTATATTTCGGCCAGTTATAAGATTGCTGTATGAAACATTTATATTAATCATGCATTATTTATTCCGTTCATGCAGCATTTTTAAAAAGCATGAAAGTTGTACAATTTTGTTCCTCTGCTACTTCGACAACGTACAACGACAAATTTATATTGAATTTCGGACATCTGCTCGACGAAAATGCTATAATGCAATCTTTCATAAATGCCTGGCACGTTTCGTGTACTCATTTGTTATGATTGTCACTGATAAAGAAAAAAACGTGTGTAAGATTTAATGGAGCCATTTAATAACTTTCACGATCGTTCCTTTGAAAGGATTCCGCTGGTCCGATCCTGTCGAACTATTTTGCTTTCCATCTACTATAAGATTGACCTTTCCCCCGCTGTTCCTTCATGAAATCAATTTCTCTTTTTAAATCTTGCCACGAGATCGATGGTGATGAGTAAGAAATCCTATTGGCAGCAATAAGGTCGGTATAGTTCGTGTTTCTGCTACGTTATTCGCAGTCGAAAATCGACCACTTTCTACTCACGATTGAAACCGCGTCATTTTTCTTTATTTATTCTCCTCCTTTTTCCCCCATTATTATTATTACTCGAACACCGAGCGCCGTGGTAATCCTTGCCTCGATCGCGAAACTTTCCGTAGTTGTAGGTGGGTAGTTTCGGAATTTAGTAATGCCAATTAATCGGTTCGGGTTTCGTAATTATCGATTTGCATAGAAGATACCGTAACAGCGTTCGCCACAATTGATATCGTACGATCGATCTTTCTGACGAGTATCCAGCACGAGAACATTTATCGATTCATTCGACGATAATCTCCCTATTGTGATTATAATGTGACCCGTTTAATTTGTATGCACGTTGCGATCCGTGTACTTAGCGACTGAACTTATTTCTAATTAAGAGGGACAAAAAAAGAAGGGGGAAATTTTGACAGTACTGTGAGACCTTAACCCTTTATTGCCTGACGGTACTTCCTATGTAATACCACTCGCAGTACATCATTCAAAGTACAATATCGTAGTTTTGCGTAGAATTAAAGTCGCAATATCAAGGTGTTTACATTGGATAATTTCCAATTTACGATTGTCCATTAAAATTTCAAAAGGAAAATTAAACTTAGTTAGCTGATGCAATTATACAAGATTAATCGTTCTAAAGTGAAATCGCCAATTTATTAAATACATTCGCAAGATATTCATAGTACGAATATGTTTTCCTACATAACTTTTGATTTATCTAGAATAAAAGTCGTGATAAATATTAAACGGCGACCTAATTCCAGCCTTAATGGATTAATAAGGAACGTTCGGCACACTTCCGAACACAAAGGCTGCAATTCGTTGCACGTTCAGTATTTTATAACAATCACCTTTTATTTCGCGCCTTCGTAAAGCATACTCGGTAACATAGTGCATCTGCAACGTGTTATGCAGAATTCCACACGCCTTCCGCGTTCATGGTTCGATTAATGGACACAGGAAAGTTGAAAGCCGTAACAGTATGGTGAACGTCATTCCTAGCATAAGGAACGCTTCGCCAGACAGTGAGTTATTAATAATTATTATCGATCGGAAACGTAATCGCGCCTCGCGCGAAATATCAAATTCGCGACAACGTTGGTTATGCAAATTTCAGAGAGCGCCGGCCAACGCCGCCTGCCGAGCACACATTTCTTTTTAATTAGCTGTAGTACGCATAGTTGATCATCCAGTAACTCGTAATATGCAACCTCGGATTATCTCGATCACGGTCCAACGAATACCGTTGCCGCGAAGAGTACTCCTTATCGGACCGACAAGTAGTTTATACCCGTGCAACGCGAATTATGGACATCCTTTGGCACTCGAACGATCGACGTAATTTATTAGTCGACGGTGTGAAAAATCGCCAATCGAACTGGAATTGAACTTAAATTTAGCATTTAAGTGTTCGAGTACAATGAGCCGGGTATTTGAATTATTTAACCATAGCTAGGAATTAATACTGCGAGGGCGAACGGTGATATGTAATTCATTAATTTATTAAACAATGTGTGTGTTATAGAAAGTCCAATAATTGGAAAGATTGGATAACCGAAGTTATTTTTTTTCAATTAACATTTGCAATTAGTTTAATGGTTCACAGTCAGAAATATGTCAGGATGTTCCTTCGATTAGCAAAATGTTACCACGACGGCTGACAATTTTTTGAACGTTCCCTTTTTTCGTCTGTTTTGTTATTTATTCGTACAAGGAAGCTACGAGGATGGATTTTTAATAAATACAGTTTTGCGGATGATAATAATCATTCACGTAGGCGTACTTTCGTAAGGAATCGGTGACGTATCGCGGAATGGAATTGTCCTCCCTGTGAGAAATGTTTGCTTTGCTTTTGTCACACAAGATCTCGTTCGTATCTTGTACAACCTTTCTAAATGGAACGGTGCTTTCGAAAGCCAAAGATCAACGCCAATGAAGTAATGTTTCAGTGATCAGCAATACGAATCGTAAAAGGCGATGCTTGTTGTCTAGAAAGTGCTAATTACGTACACATTTTGATTAAATTGCGAACACACTCGCGGTGCTATTTTCTTTATTTCAATATCAACGGTGCATTGAAACTGCATCACGTTTCAACTTGTCTGCAGATTGTTAATTAGAGATTACAAAAGATTTTATTTTTTGAACAATTCTCCATAAAAATTAAATGTATCGTGCAATTTTTTCAATTATTTCAAGTTTCACTGTTCTCTTGCATTTAATAAATTTAGAGCATTCAGTCCGATTTCCTCCGGGCTTACACGTGTGACTTACATCGGTGTACCTGATTGCAAGCAGTAGTCGCAATTCGATCGGCATAAAGTTAGATATTTATTCAATTACGCGTTCAATACTGGGAGCCGCTCTCTCCTTTGAATCGATCCATGGATCGATACGATCCGCAAGATCGATCGAGGCACACCAATGGTCAATGCGTGCGGTAAAGTCGCTCGTTATTTCCTCGGGTCTGTCGATAATTGGAAAAGAGACTGTTAGTCGTGAACTTCTTGATCGTTTTCTTTCGTTTGTTTCGCGGGCTAACAGGCGTGCAACATCGACGACGAGTTAAATACAGGTAGCACGTAATGATGAGTGATCGAACGATACGCGACATTATTTTCACTTCCAATGGAACCTGTTCCTTGATTGAATAAACTCACCGGCGAACGTTTGAAATAATTGAATTAATCGTTCAAATAAAAGTGAGACAAATCACTTTGTTTCGCGTGTTGAAATATTAGCGGATTCAGTGGAGTAAGAAGGAATGTGTTAAAAGTATTCAGTTCTTTCAATTTGGCAATCTTTGATTTTCTACGAAGTATTTCGTCAAGGATGGTCCAGTCTGAATTATTTTTTTATTTTATTCCAGAAATCCTTGGCACAATATGAGAATAATTTCATTTAACTGTTGCATTCAGATGAAACGTTTAATTATTTGTAAAAACTATTCTCATGTTTCTCAATAATTCTGCCTTAACGTGAGCCTGTTTAATTAACGATTGATCTAAAATTACCGTTCAGACACTGCTAATTAATAATCTCTGATCTGGTTTTCAATAGTTTTGTTAATAATGGTAAAGCGTTATTAACGAGAACACAAATATACCAGCATTCTGGTTAGTTCATGCTTCACAGGAAAATTAAGAATCTTAATAGGGTATTGCGATAATGAAAGACGTAATTAAGTTTCACATTTATTACGATCCAGATAAAGGATACATGCTAATAGCGTACTCCTTGGAATCGTACGATTCGCATTAAAGATTATTCTCTTATGAAATAAATTGCACGAATATGTGAATAGAGTAGTTTTCAAGATTAGATAAAATACGGATACAATGGAAAGCATGAATGAGCAGACTAGATTACGTGACAGCTACAGATTATAATTAAAATTAATAATTGCTTTGTAATTGAGTACAGACAAGTTCAATGCCTCCTTTCAATGTCTGTCTCTTAATTAAAGACATAATTGAAGCATAACTGGTTAAATTGGCGATTCATGCCCGTGATCGAACGTGGAATGTAATTCGCGGGAATAATTCCAATGTTTATGTGATGCAAGAAATAACATATGCATGCATCATGGAAATATAAGCATCAAAATGTGTAGAAGGTAATGAACCAGATCTATCTGCACCAATTGTTTCCTTTTGCTTAAAAGCTCTTCGTATTTAATTTGATGGCGTGTTGAACAATGGATTTGCGTAAAGAAGAATAAAACGAAGCGAAAGATGTTTATATTCGGAAAATTGCCGGTAACAATGTTGCGTATTGCGTATCATATACCTGGCGAGACTAATGAAACTAATCGGCTACCTCGCTCCTACCCTGGTCCGCTCTATCATCGAGGGTGAGAACCAAATTAAACGCGGCTATAATATAATATAAAACAATTTATATTTGAAACGAATAGTTTGGATCGGTTTTCAGATTATTATCGTCGTTCGTCTCTTCAAATAACAGATTTCTAATAGTTTATTCTGCGCGGAAGGATAGAGTCAAGTGTAATATTTAACGAGTTAAGCAAGTTTAAGGAAAGGTGAAAGAAAAAAAAGTCACGTTACATTCGCTCGTCCTCATTCAATAAGTGAAAATCTCCGAGTTTCTAATCCCTTAACTAATCGTACGACGTGTCCAAGCTTTTACACGTTAACATTAACTCCTTAAATATAATCGATGCAAGACTAATGCCAGTAAAATTGATTAAAGCGGTCTGTCATATTTTATTTCAGGAGTTAACAAATTGAATAGGTGTACGTAAGTATAGTTCATACGTTAGGTGCAAAAAGGGGACGAAAACAGAAGTAGAAAAATGGACAGGGAAACATCGTTTGAATTGCTGGGATTGAAGAGGGTAATTCTGTGCACGTATCTACACGTTACGTATACTTGATTACTCGTCTATAATACGGTACCTTTAGAGTACAGTTTCGATATAACATAATACAAAAATTGTGAAATACCCCTGCTATAACACGGAACCCCGAGAACTCAGCTTCTATAACACACAATGCAAGAATTGTGCAATTCTCTTCTATAACACGATATTCTGATAGCATGGTTTAATACTACTGATTCACAGACATTTGAGTGGAATTTGAATATCGTTTTTCACGGAAGAGAAAAAGGAAAAGAATATTCAAATTGGATCAACGCGATTAAAAAATAAAAGTAAAAAAAGAATAGTTACTGGAAAACCTAAATACCTTTTTCAGTAACGTAGATAACGTTTTAGATAACGGCTGTAACAACGTCGTTTGCACCGTAAGTTGATGTCTGATTATGTATTAACCTTGCATTATGGAAGAGGGAATACACCATAGATACCGTCGAATTTATGGTTGAGTGCCATGTATCGACCACTATAAGGATAAAATGATATTTACGATCCACGATGACAGATCAGCGTTAAATTAACCGTTACTCTTGCTTAAACATTTACGTCGTGTGTGCGTGTGTGTGTTCTTGTGATCCTATACGTGATACTACTAGCAAAACGAATGACTATACATCTTCCTTGCACCCCTTTGGATCTTCAATTTTTCGGAGCACAGAAAAATGTCTGTCTTCCTATCTGCTCCAGCATTTATGATAAAGAAATGTTTTGCACAAAAGATTTTAATGTGAAACAATGTATGGAGAAGGTTGGAATAAAATACAGTAGAATATTAAATTATAAGTGTAATTATCACTCTTGCTTTTGATACTAGGATACAAGATAATTGTATATAATTTGCATGAAGAACTATATCGTAATTTCATTAATAATTATTTAACATAAAATCATGCATAAACAGTTCAGCTTCCAAAGAATTTAATTGGCAACAAATGACGCGTATCTCTCTTCGCATCCGTGAAAATAACATAAGTGCCAATTAATATTTGTTGTAGGTCTTTTTTACTGCGTGAAAGTCTAACTTTTATTAAACGTTTTCGCGCATCAAATGAAAACACGATACATTTGCATATGTGCAACCTCCTACAACGTGTCAGTGCCGATAGAAAAGTAGCCCAAACAAGTTGGTTTCATCTTGCTAATAACTCAATCCTCGTTTACTAATAACCCAGTTTCTCGATAACCCATTGCTGGAAACACGTGATTTTCTTCAGCAATGGGGTATAAAGGTGTGTTCACTGTATACTAACGAGGAGGCTGGAAAAACAGCATCGATGACATGCTGACCCATGACGTTAATAATCCACTTCATTACTCGCGTCAGCCTTCCATGACAAATTTCACACGCATTTCATACCTCACGATCAGTCACGTACAAATGGATAAACAATTTTTCCGATACGCAAGATAAACCGTAAAGACCATTGGGTTAACTCGGCCATTTTCGTGCGGCAAATTTATTACGTTCATTGTGCGAGGAAACGAGCTTTATCGTGACTATTAGTTACAGTAGAATGTGGTGTGAATGTAACAGACAATCGACCGGGACGAGGAAATGCGTCAAAGGTTGTCGCAACGTGTCGTTGAGTCACGTTTGTGAAGGGTTTATTCAGTAGCAAATTTTGCAGAACATCGAGACGCGCGTGTAGCGAATGAAAACCGTTTCGCTATTTCGTTGTGATTATAATTATGCCGTGAGGAAGTTATGGGTGATAAGACGAAAGTATACTTGCTCGATACCGTGTGCTTTCGCTCCGTTGAAAAGTTGCATGATTATACTGGAAGGACATAAACATGCAAGCGTTCAAGGAAATTACGTATGATAATTCGTATGATCTCACGTGTCACCTACTTTCACACAGGTTTTCTGCATTCCTATTGATCGATGTATTTACACAGACGGACAGGTATATGTGGTTGATGAAAATAGAGACCAGGTGCGTGGCTGTGCAATAAAAATATCTTTTAAACATCGATTCTGTTTTTTTTTTATCGTGCGAGTTTATGTTTAGTCACAAAAGTGTCGATTTGGCAAAGTATGAGGATGCCAGCGGCAGCATGTCTGAAAATATTGTATCGTACTGTTCTTTGTGGATTTTTTAATTCTTCCTTTTAATTTTTTGGCATTTATATTTCATTGGGTTACTTTTTATTTATGTTATTTGATTAAAGTTTGCTATGCCCAATAAGATGTCCTTTAAAGGTTTCAAATGTACGTTTCACTTTGTCTTGGTTAAATGAAAATTTTAATCGTTTGGAGTAATAGCGAATCGCACGAACTTTTGCAATTATCTAGCCCAATGCTGCAGGGATAGGCCACTGAATTGAACTCACCTTAATGAAAGTTACCTGAACATATTACTTTCGGCGCGAAAGTCGTGGTAATTCAAATGGATATGTATTTTGAATAATATGTTTCATAAATTCTACACCCTATATCAATAATTCTAAGCATCCAAAAAGTGTTAAATACATTGGCAATGATATCGGATAAGTACAGCATCTATCAGTTTCTCAAAATTGAAGCTGCCTTTCCAGCTTCAACGCGTCGGCGTTACTGTACTATTATTATCATCCACAAAAATTCCCATTAACAAACTCCAATTAACTATCTCGAAGCCTGCTATACGAACAACCGATACATAAAACCCGGCACATGCTCAACAATTTACCTCGGCTACGCGTTAGTTAAATATATACCAGTTTATCCGGCGATATTGATTTCTTTGTGCAATCTCATACATGCATACGCAGTCAAAGAGTGCCTACTCCGATACGTGAAATGTATCAATCAGATACACGGTGTAACAGATGAAGGCATAGAGAAACGCGTTCACTTTGAATAGTATCAGCCGGCAAACGGATAAATACAGCGTAGACGGGAGCAATTAAATCGTTGCGATGGTTTGGAGCATCCCAAATTGCCTATTGATACCTATGCGTCGCGTCACGTCGATAGCTCCAGCACACAGACACACCAATACCGACTCGTAATCCCTGTCTCTCTCCTCTCGCCCGGCGTGGCATCGCATTGTTGGCGCAGACGCCGTGGTAGCGCTTATTGATCGAGGCTCGGTGGTTTGCTCGGTGTCCCTGCTCCGCGTCATGCGTCGTCGTCTTTCGCGACGTAGCGACGGTGCTGGACAGGGTTCTTTTCGCGTTTCCATTGGGTCCGCCGGTGGCAAGGTAATCAACAACGACACGGTGGCAGTGGCAGCAGGTCGCGTACACTTTCGATTGGTAGCGCGCGACAGTTCGGTCCGACGGTCAAGGATCAACAGGATGCGATCGCGAAACACGAAGACCGCAGTGTGAATCGAACGGCCGCCTGGTCCAGCAGCACCGGAACGGGTGGATTGCTTGCACGCGAAGACGTTAGACAAGGGGATCGAAAGAAAGCCACCGCCGTTGTCAGGTGTTTACAGAAACGATATTGCGACTGTCCTTTTCACGCCGGGTGAAAGTGATCGGTGGTGAAGTGTTCTGGAGTCGGTCGAATGCCTGGCCGACAGGTGCGTTCGTAGAGGTTCGCTCGGTGTGTATACCGGGCAACCAACTCTTTAACGATTGGTACGGACACGACCAACAACCACTGTTCGACCAATCGCGTACGCGTACGGACCAGGCGGCTTTTTCGCGATTCCGGCACCGCGCCGATCGGCTTTGTCAAGCGTGCGCGTGCCCCGCGAGCCGCTCCTGAAACTCGAAGAGACAGACAACACAACGCAGGGAAACATGAGTCTGATGTCTTCCTCTATCGGCAACGTCCGTTGCCTTGCGGACGAGGAGGCCGATCACAATATGCTTCAGGGTAAATTTCATTGGCAAACTTTTGCCCGTTCATTTAATTCAGGTTCACGCTCAAGGTCGATGTAGCTGCAACCGCGAATCGTTGGATTGGTTGGGCAAGTTTTCGTCGCTGACCTCGAGACGCGATCGATCACGATAAGAAAACGTGCGCGTGGTATACATTGCGTCTATGTTTCTATTTCGTCTACGATTTTCCTTCGCAAAGTATATAAGCCTACGGTCTAGACTGATTGTTTTAGGCGTTTAGCTTAAAGTTTACGCCGTAAACCATCGGTATGCTAGCGGACGACTTTGACGGTCCAAACCGATGATTCATCACATGGTTATACATATAGGTATATACTGCAGCTATATCGGAGCCTTAAGTGTGCACATAACCTTATGTGTCCTTGTTTTATTGTTAACATTGAAGCTTTTAATTTTCTTTCAACAAAAACTTCATTGGAACATTTGCAAACTTCTAAAATGCGAGGCTGGATTAGAATTCAGGGCTACGCTTTTGAGAAAAGTAATGTTGCATTAACTGTACGGTTTTGCTGATTACATGTTATTGGTTCTTCAACCTTTGATCAGTTTACGCAGCACGGTGCGGTCTTGCGCCATAAGGTCGTTTGTGGACGATTATAATAACTTTAGTAAGAAATCTGCTGCCGCTATTATAAAAATACATTCGGAACGGTGTGTCGAACTTTTATTTTCTTCATTAGTGACAAAGAAATTTGCGTAATTGTTTTCTTTATTTATAATTGTATAATATTATGGAGAAGTGGACCGACTGTTTTGACCGGTGCGGTGTGGGCTAGGCGCCTGTGCAGTAGACAACACCGGTAACAGAACTGCATGGATGTTCTTTATAACGCTTATTTTTTCCTGAACATCATTTATAATGTATTAAATACAAAAAGAATGTACGCATATCTAATACAAAAGTGTCGTACTACACGTTAGGCATGAGCATTCATATCTATGCGCCTTAATTAAAAAGAATGTTTAATAATTTATATTGTCCCGAACGATTTCGATCATCCATTTACAATATTTGGGTGCGCGTGAAGATTCTTCTGTGTTGTCTTCTACGGTACTTGACCCATTATCTAATCGATGACATATCTCGCAAGTGACGGTACGCTTTAGGTCTATAATTAAAACGATCAAATTCTTTCAACATAGTAGGTAATGTACACTGCTATATGGAACAAGTATACACGATGAAATCAAACGTTTTATACTACGTATTTATCATTTTCCAATTATACTATTATCTTTATGATTTTCTATGATCACTTTTCTTGCACGACATTTTCAATGGATTAACTGACCGGGGATAATAAAATTTTAAATAACGCATTTGATACTCAACTTGATGCTAATTGACTACCGTTTAAATTCGACATTTTTTTCTAATTAGTATCTTCTTTATCGCTCCATATAACTGTCCCGTTCCACCGAGTAAATTATATTGAGCATATGAAATAAATAAAAGCACCGGGTGATTTATTCAAACGAGTTTTACCATTACCGGACGCGTTTTGCTCTTTCCTTTTAAGACTTGGCATACCTAATGTCGCGTTCTAAGGAAGTGGCCGTGCATATTTATGCTCTTTGCTCCAGGGTCTCGGCATACCTTCAGATATCCCTTATTGCAAAAATGAAAGTATGTGGGGCAGAAGTAATGCACGCATTCTATCTTTACTATCTACAGGAGAAATAGCTTCGCGTTATTGATCATTTCAGATCAGTTGGCACGAGCGGCAGATAATAGAACAATATAATGTGTTGTAGATGACGGTGCATCCGGATATCTATTTATAAATAGATATATTATTTGTATTATATTTTTTTGTTTGTTTTTTTGTAGGAATTATTTAGTTACATTTCTTAAATCATCATATGTGAAAGAATAATAAGAAATATAATACTTGGTGTATACTTGGAGAAACACGTGTGTACAGTTGCAGTACGAAGGGTGCAGCCCTTCAGCGTGTTGCCATGAGATACACCCCCCGTTACTTCCCTAGAAATGTAAGACAGGGATCAATAGTTGCAGTATACACAATTTGAGAAAGCTAAACTTAGATACAGTGCTATCCAAAAGTTGGTTAGAGTCTTGGAAGTTTACGTACAAGAAATTCAATGAGATTATTTTAAGGAAAACGGTATTCTTCAATCAAGCACGTATTAATGTAAAAATTATATCTTCTCTTCTAAAACAAAAATATTCTTTTATTTTACTTTTCATCGATTTTCTTTTTAAACGGGAAGATTACAAATTAAATTCAATACATATAGGTTGCATAATTCTTATTCTCTATTGAAATTTCGAATCTGTCGGGTATTGCACTTATATGGATAACACCTTTTTTAATTAAAGTGTTCAACGAGGATTCGTTGCTGCGTCGAATGTTAGAATTGCAGGAAATTGGTTCTCGAGGAAGTGAACCCCTTCTCGTTGAAGTACCACTAGACAACCTCTTCATTTCTTCCAACAGACAATAGTATGTCTGTAATATAATGTTCAACATTCCCATTGATATAGTAATTATATTCTGCCAAAGATTACATCTAATGCGTATAACATTTATACAGCCATTTTAAACAACAAATTATCTAAAGGAAATTAACGACGTGAATACTAATTCTGATAGCACTTCTCAACACACGTATGCTGCGTTGGCAAAATATTTTTTATTGCGATTACTCACCAATAGAAACTTTGAAATGTACTTTTAATCGATATAATTAAAATTATTTCACGCGAGGTCTTCTAGTTAATATTAGAGTAAAATCTAGCAGTTTTAACCGATATACGTTTTCGTAGAAATTCTCATTGGTCGCTTGGCCAAACCAACTATTTACCTGTTTTGATACAACTACGTAGTGCGCTATTTATGGAAGCTTTAAATAAACCAATCGTGGGGCCTGTGTCTTACTTACGGGAACACAAGGTTTACCTCGAAGTTGCAAAAAACAGAACGCGGAAAAAAAGAGGACAAAAATTCTTGTTCTAAGCGGTTTGTCGAGAGGGAGAAAGGAAATCAAACTTTCTCGCTGGAATACGGCATACAATCAAAATATTACACATGGAAGCA
The DNA here is from genome assembly GCA_963583965.1 of Nomada ferruginata. NCBI lineage: Eukaryota > Metazoa > Arthropoda > Insecta > Hymenoptera > Apidae > Nomada > Nomada ferruginata. The sequence continues at coordinate 8,794,183 of OY757218.1, forward strand.
GGCTTCTCAACCGCAATGCACGAGTAATACTATCTCTCTTCCTTTGACTTCCACGCTTTGTTCGACGCCCGTTCCTTACAACTATACTTCATTTTCTGTACTAGTCCAACTTTACTTTAACGCATCACGGCCTCGCTGAATAATGTATCTCGCAGCAGGGTCAGCGTCAAAAGCGTTAAGCATTTTCTGCGCGAGTCTTGTTACAGGCGCTTTTGTTATACGATACTACGCGGACTACATAGACCGGTACTGCGTTCAGTTTCTGCTCGAAAACGAGTAGGCGTTAAGAGAATATATATGTACATATACGTATGTGTATGTATATGCGTATACATCGCTACGTGAAATACATGCGCATAAGCTTTCGTTGAAAATGCAAGAATAAGAGGAGAATGAATCTTCCCGTGTCACTGTCATCATTCATTCTACGTGAATTCAATCAACTCGGTGGAATCTATTTTCTAGAAAGCCAACTGCGGATAATTTGATCCGCAGTTATACACACGTGCGCCTCGTACTTTTCCCGTATACTTTTTCTGTAAAATTGCTCACGTTTATTTGTTAGCATTTTGTTAGCAGATAGTTATTCAGTTATTCAGAACATTCTTTAGATTTTTATTGTTAAATTAAATTTCCATTGCCGTTTATTCTCCAAAAGTAATGTAAACCTTTCGAACTTGCACTCACTTTGCAAACAGAAATGACTCGTACACCTTACAACTAGGAACGATAATAAACGCGATCTCGTTTGTTGTGTACACCTTTTTTCGGATCCTCAGAGGATCACCTTTGCACAGTATAAGGTGTACGAAGAGTATTCGCTGGATTTTACAGCGCTAGGCATTCAAAGGTGTTTAATCAAATGTTTTATCGATAACTTCGTTTTCTTCATGTTATTCACTGCTGCACAGTGCTTGAAATAACTTGGAGCCGTGAATTTTCGTGTAACACGACGGACAATATCATTGGCCATACACACATAGTGAATCATAGAAGTTTCCTTCAAAGGCACGAGGAGATGTAACACGAAGGTACAACGGCATTGTGCGTTTCTATTCACCTGGCTTTGTATGTTACGCAACAGAATGCAGCCTTATAATTTATCCGTTGCTCAGCCAGTAACTCCATGAAAATGTGAGAAACCCCTAGCTCTTATAATTAGTGGCAGAATTGTCGAAATGACCATGCTACACACTTGTTACCTCATCTTGCATCATCCTTTATTCCTTTTCTTTTTATACAATGAAGCATTCATCTGATTAACTGACGAGTACAATCGTCATTCCAGACAAACTTATCTCGCCTGCTCACCGTGAAACTTGTTGCGAAAATTCAATCATCAGATTTAACCGCAATAGGAATAACGCAGTAAAATAAAAGCCAACGAGATATTTCAACGGAAGGTGTTCGTATAACTGCAATTTTTTCGCAAAACGTGGGGAAAGCTTTTCGCAACAGATTGACCGATAAGAAACGTTATGGGTATCAAATTTTCAATTCCATCGTGTCTTGCTTCCTACTGCGTGTTAGGGATCATGCAGGTTATCAGTTGGCTTGGTATACGGAGAAAGTAAGATTATTTTTCGCAACTTTACCATAGGAAGTGTATATAAGGAATAGTTTTCTAGATTGGTTAGAAATGCAAACCAGATTCGGTTGCAAACCGGATTTAGAAAATCCTGACACACAATTATGTACTGAAATTGTAAATCGTAACAAGTACGAAATATTGGAGGACTATTCACAGACTCAGAGTTACGCGTTATCTTACGTGTTACCTTAGAATAAAGTGAATCCAGGTTGGCCGTGAGATGGTACGGACTGATGGAAGCTCGAAAGAAATAACCCAGGGGTTATATCTTACCTGCAGCGAATGGTACCTCTTACTTTCCACGTTATAGAATAGTAATTAGAATAGTAATTAGACTCGACAGGCTCTCGGCCAAGAGTTTGAAGTCTTTTAGGTTCATTTAACTCTCACTGATAGCATCGTCTACCCACGTGAACAGGCTTTATCGATTAACGATCGATCGTGGACGATAATTAAAGTTACCAGTGCCTTGCATTTATTTCCGTACACTAATTTATACCTGATCACATGGTGCCTGCAATTTACCTAATTTCAAGGAAATTGTAAAGCGCCGCGCCGTGCTAATCGGCGTTCGACGCGATTGTAATTGCTTTCTTGCTCGGTGAAACCAGTATTTTGTTATTTCCAATAACGCATTCCATTTCGTGCAAATATCTCAACGTTCCCTGTCGCGCATAGCTTCTTCCAAATCTGTGAAATGCTTCGTTTCGTACAATATTTGTACAAATACGAAGATCTGTTTCAACGTTTGACATACGCGAAGACTTGCTTCACGTTTTAAACATGATATGCGATTGCGTGTGCGGATAAAATTTGCCAAGAGTTTCTCGTTTTTCATTTTACCGCGCGGTGTTTAAACGTTTGCTTTAATTCGCATAGAAAGACGTCGTTAGTTACCCGTACGTATGCATGGCGCAAAGAGACACGCGTCTTTACTTTCCCGTGATTAACCTTTTGCCAGAAAAAAGACGTACAACACGTTACTCCACGCAGAATTTATCGTTCAAGGTTATATTACTGCACTTGCAGTCTATTTTCTATCGCAACTGCACGCTTCTGATATATTTCCCTGGAACCGAACGAGTTCTCGAAAGAAATTTCTGCACTGGGTAGCTTGACTTTCTATCTTTCACTTTTAAACACCTTCGCTGGTTAAAATCTGTAATTCTGCACGGATCTGAATTACCTACCTCTATTATTTATGTAATTATAAATAATAGAAACACTGCAGCCATTGGCTGCATTTAACCCTCTCGCTTATTTATTTTATTTAATTTCCCTTCGTCACGGGTGGAACCCAATATCGGTCCATTGCAAAATTACAAACAGCAATAGTAAAGAAACAATAAGTGAAATAATGAAAACTACACGCTCTCAATCTTCAGAGTTCCATGGTCAATGGGTTAAAAATAAGTGAAGCAAAGATAGTCATATTTCTGAGGAAAGGAGTGCGATTAAATATCCACGTGGTTCAAGATATCGGCCAGTGACTGAAATATTTCCAAGTTTTTTCCTGGCTAAGGGGCAGTATCGTGTTCAGTGGGAGTAACCGTACAATAATCGTAGGAACGGGATGAAAAAATACAAGTAACGTTTCACTTTCCCGCGGGCTATGCTGGTAGGCACATACTCTTGTTCTGCGCGCAGAGGAAATAACATTTCGCAATGATCCCTCCCGGTATTCGCTTAGTTTCTATTCCACCGTTGGCGACGTAGATTTCCGGCGGATGTACAAGGCCATTGTTTTTACCGGATCACCGGCAAGTGTCTTGAAGTAACAAGCTGTGTAAATGCATACTTCATCTCAAAGTTGCCATTGATCATTCTCTATCACGACATTACCGCAAACTACTTTTCTAACGCGTAAAAAATCCCAGGTTATTTTATCGCTTGTGAATTTGCATGGGTTAGCAATGTAGTGAGGTTTTGTGCACGTCTACGTTCGTACATTTATGATTAGTTTTATTGTTAGTTAAATTGGGAAATAATGCAATTTTAGTTGCACAGTTGTACTCCGTTTTCAATTGCAATTGGTTTATCTATACTGATCTTATTAATAATAAAGAGCAATCGATGGTTACATAAGGACGAATTCCCAATTTATATTTGAAACGAAGTATGTATGTGTAACGCTATTGAACGTACTCGATAATAAGTCAAATGAATCTTATCTCGATCTTAAGCAGGCCGTATTGCAGCGAAAACATTTTTGTTTACCGGAGCTACGCATTCGAGATTATTCTGCAGTCTGCAGAAAAATCCAGGTGATTCTATTAACGGTCAAATAAAAGTCTGTCAACTTCCTCTTATCTCGTGACAAAAATTCGAGATGTCTCGTTTGAGAATTCGCATATACAATGCTTGTCACGAACAGGGGATTTAACCCTTTCGCTACCAAGGCCGGTGTACATTATACACGCCCTCGGATATTCGACAACTGTTCTCCGAAAATGTTCTACTGTAACATACATTACTGCAATCATTTTGATGAGTTATATTTGCCTCAAACATATTACATGCATCAATTAATGTAATATTAATACATTACACATATTAAACATGTTACATACGTCGCGCCACTAAATTGCTCATTAAAATCCACCCGCACACGATTAACCAGTACACCTTGTTTACGTACTAAAGACGTGCTTTTGCACACGTGCCAAAGTATCTAACATACCGATGCAGAATCGTGCCTCGTTATCACTGCAGGATCAAACTTGTTGCATTCGCCAATTCTCTCACGGTGTCGTTACACAATTCATTTTCTACCCAAACGAACAAACAAATCCATTCGAAGTCCAGCGTACCGTTAATCCACTGCCGGCCAGGACGAATTCGATCGGACATCACTTGTCCCCGAAGCTGTCTTGCTAAGCTCGGCAACGAGCGATCATATGCCCGGTAACGGTACAAAGTGCAACGCGCATGGTGCATTTACGATAACCGAGTGAGGCCGTGGTGCAGTGCTTTCATAGATGCCTATCCAGGTAGAGATAGAGTCGAGACTTTGTGACCTGGAACGGAACGACGGTCCCGTGCATATGCATCTATCCATCTATGTTACTCCATTACATGCATGCACACGTGGCACATCAGTATTTGCACAGATACAGGGTGTTCCATTTAACTGGAAACGGTGGAATATCTGGCGAGGGGCTTGGGTTATCGAAAAAATGTTCGTACAATAGTTGTCCGGTACGAAGTGGGGCATTAGGCGGTGTAAATCATTTTTCGATAGGCGTAGCGGTATGAGAGGCATCGAAGTAGAAGTAATTTCTTTAAATGGGACTACGTATATTTTTATTCGTATTGTCGAAGCGTATGCCGGGGCGAATAGAATGACCTGCGACATGATATCATTCCATGCAACGGAGTGCCCAAAAGTGACCCTAGAACAGAGCTAGAAAGAAGTCTCGCGGAACGACGGGACAAATGCTCAATCTAGGTGGAGAAAATTGATAAATCGTTTTACGATGTTCACAATACGATTAAATGTTATTTTTAAACTTGGGACCTGCTTGTCTAGTGTTTTTAATGTTCAAAAATAAATTACATACATTAAATAAATCATTTTCAATTCATAAATTTTCATTTTTGTATGTTATAGTACTTATGATATTATTTATAATAAATAAATAAATCAAATATAAATTCAATTACTAAATAATATAAAAACGAAATGTAATAAGTATGGTGTAAGGTAGGCAGGTTGAGGCTGAAAGTCCTGTCCTTCTATATAACATTGGGTAATAACAATTTAGAGATACATTTTTTATTTTGTAATAAGTTATAAACATTATACTTAACTTTTGCAAAGTCAATGCAAAATGGACTTTATACCATTTCCTCTTGACCATCTTCTGCCTTCCAACTTCAGTTTTCTTATGTTACCTTTATACGTTCATCAATATAAGCATTACAAAAGATTATCATTCATAAATGAAAATTATCGTGCACACGGTACTAAAGGGACATACAATCTCAATATACTTACCTTGTTCACTATTTCATGTAAATAACTATACAGGGGTGCGTCGCGACGCGGGGCATGAGGAGTCGTTCACTGGCTTCCAAGTGTCCTCACCTTTTCGATGCATCAGTAGCTTCCTTGATCGCCCAATTGACGTCTCGTTGGGTCTCGATACGTCTCGATGTGCAACTGTTTCGGCAGATAGGTCGCTGCAGGCGGAAATACGTGCAAGAAGAGGTGGCCACTTCAACTCTGACCAATTAAAAACCGCATTCCTTCCGCGAGTCATCTTTCTAGCTCTGTTCGACGCTCTTCCTATATTTTCGTCCATTAGTTTGTACGGTACATCGTTAACCAATCATTATGTTCAGATTTCCCTTCGTTCTTTTCCTGTCATTCGCAGTTTGTCCGTATCAGATTAAATTAGTTATTGAATAACAAAAAATACCGAGTCCCATTTAAACATATTAACTTTCCTTCGCTTTCTCTCCCATCGCTGCACCTATCGAAAAATTATGTATACCGCCTAATGCCCCACTTCGTACCAAACAACTATTGTAACAACATTTTCCTGATAACTTTAGTATCTCGTGAAATATTCCATTTAAATGAAACACCCTGTATGTGCGCGCGTCTCAACTGTGCGCAGTACGGTACCGAAGAGATCACGGTCTAGGTACAGTCGTCTAGGAAAATTGCAATTTCAGTATCACTCTTACTGCAGCATCGAGTTTTTTATCGAATATTCTGACGTTGATAATATTTTATTGTTGTTGCCGGAATTAATATAAATTATCTTCGTGCAGTTTGTTTTGCTCGGCGATAAAGGTAGGTGTTTGAAAGATCTTCCCTGTTCTCTGTGAGATGCGTCGAGTAAGTACATAGGTGTTAATACGAAACCGTCTTAAGATCTCAAGGAATACTGGGCCGGGTACAATGTATATTTTACGCATATATAATTACTTATGTGTCCAGAGTGCACGGTAGATGGGATTACGAGAAGGAAAGGAAAAATTGTTGAAGGAAGGAATCCGTGGTGAACGCCCACCTTCTCGATTACTCAAACGCAATGAGTGATACGAGATTAAGGGCGCAGCTTAAGTAACGTTACTTAATGATTTCGCTTCTCGGTCGTCTTTGTAAATTTCTTCCCGCAGCATTGCGAAATTGTTATTATCACCATTTTTATCGTTAGTCCCACTTGTCTTGGAGAATCGAATATGTACTTCCGTGTTTAAAATCCACTTCGTCGCGTATAATACATTCCTGCAATGTGCAAGGTATGCGTTTAGGGTGGAGCGACTGGTATATAATATACGTGAGCGCACCTCGTTTACAATTTTTCTTAATCACTCCCGTGAACGTGTCGCGTTAACCACCTGGAAGTAATGGTGACAAGATAGTTAGCAAGCATGCGAGGAGCAACGACGTTCGCGAGCAGGAATAATTTTCTAGCGTGTTAAATAATTTTCTATGCGCTCGCGCGATTATTACGCGAGATAACATTAATTTGCATCTTGTCCAATTATATGGCTTATCGGACGAAAGATTATTGAACGAAACGGCGTTTCATTTCTTAATATAGAAGTGTAACTGTTAATGAATTAACATAAGCGAACTATATACTTGTCGTTAACCATACACTTCCGGCAGCAGAATTCCGTTAAGTGTTTCGCGTAAAATCCTCCGGAAGGGCTCAGTCGGCCGTAAATTATACGTTCATGCCAGATCTACTAATTTCTTCTTCTTACGATGCGCACGAATGCAAAGCACGCGGCGGAAAATACACTTGCCATTCACTACGCGCCATTCGAAAATATCGCTTGCCGGCTTTTACGCCATTATCTCTTGCACGTCATACTGTACAAATGCAAATTCTTCGCAGCAAGCTCCGTTCTATCGCATACCTGTCGTATACCATTCAGAATCTTCGTGCGCAGAATTAAGTGGCTCATAATTGGATATATATTAAAGTATTATAATTATTATAGATCAGGATATTTGTGGATTAAAGGAGGAATTCGGGGAGATTTTATTAGTCGAGTTTAGGTTTATTATTGAAATTAAATATCTCGATAATATATCGTATTGCTTGGCTGAGAAATTATTTTAGAACAATTGCATGCTAATTTATTTGAGCGGGCAAATATCTTCTAAATTCTTCTTTTACCGTTTAATTAATCTTGACGGAAAAGCAAGCTTTTTTTCTCGATAGATCAAACAGTCAATTATTTTGAATCATTATTATTATTATTTCAATTAAAATTACCCAACTTTATTGGCGAACCATAATGCGAATAATGATACGATCGCGTTCATCAGAATGTATTCCACTCGCTTTAATTACAGGTTGGTTAATTCCGCTGGCTAGACAATTTTCGCAGCTATCGATGTATAGCTTACATTTCTTAAATTTTGTTGCATATTTTTTTCTGCGTTGCGAGTGCACGTATGTATACATATATGGTGGCACGACTGCATTTAACTGCATAACTTGGATTCACTCTTCGGCACATATTCGTTCGGCCATATCTCGTGGCTCTCGTGTGTGTTCGTGTGCACCGATCAGGTGTATTAGCTCGTATCTTTTAATAGGAAAGTGGTGCTAGCATTAGACGGACCTGTGGTAGTGTACGTATCACCTTTTCAACACCTCTGTTTAAGGTGCCTTCTCGCGGTTATTGTACAGTGCACATTTGATGGGAATATACACTATTAAAGATGAGTTCGTGAGCATCGAATGTTTCGCAAACTATGCGGCATATTATTACTATAATATTGCCTATGATGCAAACCATTGTTTCTGATTAGAACACGAAACAGATATGATCTACCTGAAATGCACAATATTTTTGGAGAAAGCTGTAGATATTGTAACTTCTATACACCGTGATGCATTGCAATTATTAATTTCCAGTATTTTCTTCAATATTGTGATTTTTATGTTAGTTTCTATATGCTTCTGAAAAATATAATTTTCGTGCAGAGTGATGGTATGAAATAAGATTTAACGCAAAAATTAAAGTACATTTCACTTGGATCAGAAAATTTTTCAGAAAAATTCACATTATTTCTGTTTTTTTTTTAAGTTATTCTTCATTTTAAGCGAATAAAATATATAGAAAATCTTTAGGGTGGTATTTTCATGCGTTCGCTATACGGACTACGAAGCAGAGAACGCAACTCGGTCGAACGAATCGAGCGTCCTCGATTTCAGTTTCCCGTTGATGCTTCAATGGGGATCATTATCGTGAGAATAAAACTGTATCACAGGACAATCGATACCATAGTAGAAATTCTAGCCATTTCATTTTGCCGAGCAATTGCTTTTTAAGAACATCAAATTCCATAAACTTCGCCGCAGACGGTTTAAGTGAAATGTGTTTCAATTATTATTCTCTATTTTCTAAATGTATAGATTATACTTCAATTAACTCGGAAATAAAGTACGAACGCGTTGACATTTTTGTTTTATTTTGCGTTCATAAAAGGAGAAACTGTAGCTAACAGAGTCTACTGGCAAAATTGATCTACGCGTTAACTGCGTTATTGAAAATAGAAAATGATTTCCAGTAGCACTTGGCACTATCGAATACGAAGTGAAACATAGTTCGCTGAGTATATATTAAACGTGCGATATTATTTACGTAATTGCTCCCGATTTTAACGAGATCGGAGACGCGAGATTCGACGTGGTAAACGGAAATAATAGGCAATCCTGAATCACGATCGTGCTCTCGCGTTTCTATAATATTCCAAGTAAGAAAAGTCGACCAGGTAACGAAGATTATACCTTCAGTTCTGTGGAAAACATTGTATTTACCGTGGCAGATGTCGATGGACACTGCGCAAGGCAATTACACTGGGACAATCTATTCATGTTTCAATTGTTTCGATCTCTCCGATGAAATTCAATTTTCTTTCTCTTTAATGCGTACGTTGAAATCCTATTTTCTTCGGAATAATGCATTTAGATATTGCATCGAAGCAGTTGCTTCCAAGGGTACGCATACATATATGCATACGTGCATTAGTTGCAACGTGACATCGCAAATGAAAACGAAGTTACGCGAACCGTTCCACAGGTATCGTGGCAACGCACGACCTAGATGCATCGTTTAGCACAGTCATTCTTGGCAATTATCGCAACACACATTACCGCAACTACGAATTAGTCAACCGTCAAAGAGGAATACCAATATTCATTTTATTAGGTTGAATGAAAAATCCCTGTTTCACAGTTTACAATTCGAGAGCTATCCCAAATGCAATTTATAGTTTTCACCTTTATATTCTTTTACGATCACCTTTCTCATAATCGTATTCATTTCTATCAATTCCACTGTACCAGAATTATAAAATTTATTGTAGTTCCTGATTAAGACTCGACTAACTTTGATTTTGCGAAAAAAAAAGAAGAAGAGGAAGGTGTAATCTTTTTAATCGAAACCGTAATATTTTGTTAATCGAGCGTCTCCTATTTTATCGTAAAATATGCTGAATCAGTTTTGCACAAAGTTCAAATAATTTATGAAGCACGTTCCTTCGATTTCCCGTATCTCGATCCATTCACTGCGCACGAATCGTCAGTTTGGAAAGTAACGAAGCATCGGTGAGACGATCGACCTGGTCGATGCATTATTTCAATTTGCTTCGCGTTGACCTCGGACGATGCTTTTCCCCCGGAATCGTCGGCTGGATTTATTCGCGATTCAACACGACGAATCGTTCGAGATTTGAAGCGAATTGAAATCAGCCCAATCGGAACAATCCTTTCGTTCGTGCCCCGACGTTTACCTGGTGCTTGATCATACCGCCGGTGCCGATGCTATTCTAGTCTCATTTCGATATACAGGACCCCAAGAATCGATTGCTGTTCGCGAGTGAACGGCCTGCAAAAATGCACTTGACACACTGCCTTGGATTCGTAGACGTCTGTCCGCTTCCTGAATTCACGATCCTCCTCGCATATTTTTCCTTTGCGCGAATATCAGATGTTCGTCGAAGGTGACGAGAATAAAGCTTCTGTTGTTAACTTTGTAGAATATTATTGTGGAGTATTCTCGCGACAATTGGATGAGACGGGGTATAACGTGGTTAGTTTGTTTTGTACACTATTTCTTTGGAATGTTAATCATTACTAGTTAATTCAATTTATCGGCGACGATGTTGAAAGAATAATAAGTAGAATAATAAAAACGCCCGCGATTTAACACTAGGTTTACGGACAAGTTGGAGCACTTATTTTTACCGATTACCCTCGGCTTAACGATTGCCAATAATAATGCGCGTTTTTTTTAAAAACGTAATTCGCCTAATTTCGAAATGAAATATAATTAGTTTAGTTATATAATATTAACGGATCTGCCTTAATCTTTGTCTTTCGAATTCTGAAATGCGTCAAATTGACGCGTTCCGTAAACCTAGTGTTAATTAACTGTAGCGTTATAATATGAAATTGTTGAAATCTTCCAGATTTTTTTATATATCATTCAGAACGAGTTTAGCAGAATTAATTATAAGATGTCGTTCTTCCAACTGTAACTTTAATTGATAAAAACCGACGTTAAATTTATTTTCTTCAAACACCAATGCTAATTTGAAGATAATTATATATTAATATCTAAAACTTTAATTAGTTTATTTATAAATATATTATATATTTATAAATAAATAATTATTTCAGTTTATACTGTTGGACATCCTTTTTTCTCGACCGTCGATTAAAATTCATACGTTTCTGTGAAAGTAACTGCGTTAGAAGATCGACATAACGATGTCACGAAAGAAATGTGTACACGTTCGCCGCACCGGCTCGTTTTTACGCGCCATCAGACGCGTGATCAACTAACCGGAAATATCGTATACGTGTTTCCTTCCGATACTGTCCGCCGTAATAGGTGTACATTTTACCTGCTCTCAAACGATAAGATTTACACAATGGGTCGTTAATGCAGAATAAACAATGGACACACTCGATTAGTATCTTTGAAAGCTCCGAATAACCGTGAATCAACCGAGTAACCGTTTCAAGATTTTGCCAGTAAAACTGATTCGTCCCTTAAACGGTTTCATTTTTATAATGGACTCATAATATGTACATATATATACACACTTCACTGTGCCATCGCTTAAAACTTAATATAATTACCACGAACTGTTTGATACTTTTCAACAATAAAATCGATCGATTCTATATCGCTCGCGTTGATCGTTTTCGGTCACTTGTGTGGGACCTTTAATATTCCTTGTGCAATTTAAAAATAAAGCAAATCAAATGGTTACTTTTCAATTCATCAGAATATTCGAATACATCAGAAAGGATAGAGAGACTGAGAAAGAGGAAGGAATCACAGTAAAAGAAATTTGTTGATACAGTATTAACACGATTTTTTTAAACTAAAACTGTACTCCATAATTACGGGTCGAATCCGTAGAACAATTTCACGACTAGAAAAGAAAGAAAAAGGAAATAGTTAAAGGTTCGTCTCATGATTTTACTAATCTCCGACAAACGATGATGCTTTTATTCCATATCGGCCCCTCAATGTACTAGAAAACACTAACGGAGCATCATGTACCTACTTCGTGCAAGAAACGAAATACATCGTAGTCTGCATACTTGCCTCCAAAAAAAGGAATCATCGCCGACCGCGTATTATTACTGTATAAGACATCGACCGAGGAATCCGGTTAATATAGAAAATGGCATTAGAACGGGGGGGAAAAAAGGAAGAAAAAAATGTACAATTTGTACCTCATGTGATATTCAGATTCTTATTCGTAACTGAACCTTCCAGGCAAGGTTAAAGTATCTTCTAGCTGGGGGGCAAAAAAAGAAGAACGAATAGAATAACTTATCTTTTACAGTTTCTTCCGATAGCTTCTTATGCTCAATGGAATAACAAGAACTTTAGATAACTCCTTCGCCAGACGATTATGCGTCGAAAGCGACCGGACCGAAAGCCTTTCTCTTTTTTCCCGATGCCTCTGGACCTGAATCGTTCATCGACTACGATGCAGTGTAACATTTTTTTTCTCCCGCACGATGCATCGTTAATGTTTCCCATGTTGCGTTTAGAAATTGCTCCGGCGATTCGCCGAGACACATATAAACGCAATTACTATGATCGAAAGCACCTGATGAAATATATTTTGTAACGTTCCCCGTAATTAGAGGACTCTTTCCTTTACTTCAAACGAATTACCAAATGTTCACGGGGAGAAACATGGACGCATCTATTTTAACAATCAAATTTGTCGCTCCTATCGTTCCTTATTGATGTTCTTCTTTTCAAGACAAGGGAATACAAAGTTCTGACAGTGGCAGATTAAAGAAACGTCTAATTTACAATTGAATTACAATACTTATATTCTTCGAAACATTCAGCGAGTCAAAATTTCACGGTATCAAAGTACAGCATTGCTATCTGAATTATATATTTATTTTGCAACGTTTTTTTTACGTAACAAAGGACGACCTTTCACCTCAAAATGCCGCGACAAATCGCAACTCTATCGCGAGCGTATCAAGAACCGACGAAATTCTCCTGCGAACTCCAGTGAAATAAGCTTCGTCGGTTTCGTTTCTCGAAAAATAGAAGTCGCCCGATTGCCTGCGCTACCTGCGTTACCTGCGCACTCGTATCGTAGACGACGAATAGATTACACCCGGGGGGGGAGCAAGAAACGTAGAAGTTCAATTAACTGCACGATCGTTTCAGAAACTAGAGCAACAGATAATACCATCCTTATCCGTATGTAACGTAAATACGCGTGCGAAGAATGAACGACAAAGAATTCCTCTGCTCGTACTATCCGTGCTAAACCGTGGTAACTGATTTATTCATAATTCTCGTTTAGAATGAAGTGCACCACGGTTCTCACGAGATGCCAGTGACTCGTTAATTATACCGGCTGTGCGTTAGTTCCCGTTTTTTAATAACGTGTATCGCAATGGGATGCAAGAGCGAGACACAGAGTGAGAGAGAGAGAGGGAGAAAGGTGGAAGAAGGTAGAATTCTCGAGGCGACAGTAGAAAAACGAACGATCAGGTGGCAAGAAGTCGAAGCAAAAAGTCGGACTGTTCCGCTTTTAGACGTGGAACTTGCGTTTCCCGCGTTTATAATATCCATTCACGTTAGCGCGAACCTATGAGACAACTTTTCCCTAATTAAAATACGTTGAAAGTCGGAACGTTTTGGATTTTGTTTCGTTCGTCGACCTTTCTTCCTTGGATAGAATGCGGGAAAGTTAAGGTTGCTATATTCTCCACGCTTTTTCTCCTTTCGGGGAAAGGGGGGTAAAGGTACGAATACAGATGCAAGTATTGTAGTCTTGCGCAGTGTCGCTCATCATTATTTCATATACCAATATCCATTGGAAATGCCTCTTTTCCGTAGAGGAAGCAGTTCGTCAGATTGCTGTCATACTGCATTAAATGAAACGTCAACCATCCACCGCTTTTAAAATGTAGAAGAACGGCTTTTTACTTCGATTGACAGTTAGAAGAAACGAGCATTGCAATTATTATAAATTGCACAGCCACAGTTTTGAATCGAGCCGTATAATATTTAAGAAAATTGTAATTTTATAATTATTTCTCCTCAGAGTTTATATAGATATAATAGTTTTGTCTGTCTTTCAGTTAAGTCGTTTGTTATTTAATGCTTCAAGTTATGGCAAATAATTGTAATTGTTTATTATCCAAAATTGTCTTTATCAAAAGATGTAAAGTTTAATGACACCCAAGTATTATATAATATCCACCGAAGGATACTGCGAACGTGTCTCTGGACAATAGGAGAATTTCATCCAGCAATCAGCAACGATGATATATATCTATACGTCACTGACATCTGTCTGTGTCATGAGAAATGACACTTCACTCTTAGCAGTACATATCTGCAATACAATGGACAGGCCATGGATCTACTCATGACGAAATCTATGCAGCATAGTTAAGAGGTGCATACTGATTGATCATTGTAACGATAACATCTATGCATCCGTAGTATTATACGCGTGTAGAGGAAACGTGTTCTTGATGCACCGTTGTCGAAACATTGTTCTCTGTTCTAGTTAGATAAATAAGTAGACAACTGAATCATCGGTATAAACCGTATAACTTGTAGTGGCAGTGATTAATATATCATTATTTCGACACAGTTTTCACGGTCTAGGTTCTACCAACTAATATCATTCGTGACTTTCAAATAGAAACCAACGTACTGCTGGATGAAAAGTTCGGATTTCCTGGTGAATTATAGTTAAATAGACGACGAGTATTCAAATGGTTATACTAATGGTATTTTTATACAAAGTCAGTAATAACCAAATCAAATTATATTAAACCAAATTGCTCTGAATAGTGTTTTTATAGCCTAGATTACCGTACAGTGGTAGGTATTTGTTTGAGAGATTAATTAGTAAGTGTCTAAATTACTGGTCATCGACGAGTCAAGCCTTTGGTTTAATTAATATATTTATATTGGCTCAGATCATATAATAGAAGTAGTATGCTTTATAACGGTATTAACATGGAAGGTTAAACCTGGCAAATACCTGTATATTAACGGGTATTAGATGTATCTTTGTAACATATCTTTCCAAGACTTTTCAATCGCTTTAAAGATAAACTTCAATGATAAAAATATTTTACACCATGTGTTATTTGCACCGTCATTATTTATTATTTATTAAATACTGATGACACGTGAAATTATTTAAAAAAAAGGGGGGCTCCTGCAATGGAGTGGTATTTTGATGGCATTTTTATGAAAAATTACAGCGGTATTACAGGAAACAGAGTGAAAGCAAATGGAAAGGGTAATGATCACAGTTCCATTTGCTCTTCTGACTTTCATGCGTGCTTAATTATTTAACTGCCACGATTAATGTTTATTCCGACCCGAATGCACCCACCGGTAATAATAATAAAACTGTTGGCACAAACCACCGTGGATTAATTTATTACAACAAATTTGCGTAGAATAGAAACCCGTTGCCGGTACTGTTCCGCGTAATGCCTAAATACAAATTTTTGAAGCCAGCGAAACGCATGAATTCGTGCCCGATTGTGACGCAGAAATGTAATGTTACAATATCGTAGCTGAAGAATTTTCGTGGTCGAATGTCTGAAATACAAGTAGCAGAGGAGGGCTGGAAAGTGTTGTGGTTAAAAAGCAACCGACGGATAAACTCTCGCCGATTGAGTTTCCTCCGTTTGCAATGATTGCCAAGAGTTGTCCGGTACTCTTGTGACTTCCGTTTTCTGCGATAGAGTAGTCTCCATCTCGCGCTATATTCTTCCTGAACGTTGCAAAAATATTTTAGTCCAAACACGTACACTTACTCTGATGTAATCGTCGATCTTCTTCAATTGTTATTGATTACTCCATCGTTAATTATTATTTCATTCGAACAACGTTCGCTGCAACAGACACGCCTGGACACGGTGCACGTTGATAAGCATCGATATTAATCAGTTCATCGTGTCCGATAGGCGAGTGGGTGTATCGGCCGAATACTTTGAGACAATTTTTCTATCAAATAACACCGGTGATGCAATAAATTGCTGTGACGGAAGTGAACGCTGTACTCGATTGACTTCTGAACAAGACCTGTGAGTCATGCACCTCCCCGCGTGGGTAGTTGTGTCTGTGACTAGTACAATACACGTATATGTGGAAACAGATAGAACGAAAAAAATGGAAAAGAAATGTCTGATTCTTGGATTCTATTACAGATCGGTACATATTTCGAAATTGTCCCGTGGGCCGATCGATAACGACAAAAGTAACGAATCCATGATATCGATACTTACTTCAATCGATACCCCCTTTCAAAATCGTTGATCGTGATTATTGAACGTAAATGGAACATATGTTTACCCTTGCTTTTCCTCGGGAAGAATTTAATTTGGAATATAGACGATTTTATGATATAAATTCAGAATTGGAGAATAAATAATTAGTATTTGTATTGACATCTATGCAGTTTCAATCTGTATAATAAATTTCTACATACTTGCTTCATAAATTAGTGAAGCGACAAACAAATTGTATTATAAAACATTTCCTCTCTACGCGTACAATAGATTTTCATTATACCTCTCTTTTCTTCAAATTAATTAACAGAACTATAATTGACAATGATCATTTTCACAATGTACGATAATCACATGCAAGATCGCCAAGATTAATAACTTATTACCTTCATGAAACATGCTGCGAATACAAATATGTATATACAAACTTCCACGATAGTTTTACCCAAGTGTTTATTGTTACACGAACATATTGTACCCGTGTACATATCAATCTCCAATTGAAACAGATTAAATTGTTCCGCTTTATTATTCTAAAGGTTAGTTCTTATTGTACGAATGCATAATATACACGAGGAAGTGCAGTCTATGATAAAACGGGCAAAGTATAAATGTGAACGTCTTGGCCTGCTTACGTGAGAGAAAACAAAGGGCAATAATCCATTATGGATTGAAATTGTGCGGTATGAATGAAGAAAGGCCTAGTATATTATTCAGTACCTCCGGCACTGTGAGAATGTAAGAACATAATAATGTTTTAACGTTGATCGAAGTAGGCGTCGGGCAAATCGAACGCGCATCAAACGTAACGCACACAATTGATTCGTGTTTAGCTATCATTTACAATTGTGGCAGGCAAAACGGCCTGCTTAAACGCATATCTAATTATCACGTCGAACCCTCCCGTACATTGCGATTTATACTTTCACTCGCGAGAATCACAACCCGTAGATAGCCATTCTCTTGCGTTCGATTCGCGGCGAGTATTCGATCACACGAGATCGAAGCTGCTTCCTTGTTCGGACACCGATTCTGCATTACAATTTTTTTTTTTTTTTTAGTACAATTTCTTGTACAGCTCGGTCTTAACGTTGTTCGATTCATTAATAAAGTTACGATATTATTGTTAATTGGTTAACTGGCAATTTAGCGAGATCGATATATTTCTTTTTTGTTCATCTATTATTGGAACGAGTCATTAATGAGATGAGTATCGCGAAATATAAGCTGCAGCCACGGAAAACAGAAATAAATTTGACCGCCGTCACTGCACAATTTTTACATAATTTAATTAAGGAAGAATTGCACTCTTTTGAATCAAAATTACAATACTCCTTTATCGTCAAAGAAGAATCACATAAAGTTTGACTAATTTTTACCGCAATTTAAAACTTCACCATCATCCACGGTGAACATTCCTTCGCTACCTGTGCCTCGGGCGACCTATCTTAATATTCCTGCCAGGTGAGAAACCCTCCTCGGCACAGAAGGAACGGGTGTCTGCAGCGTCGACGCAAACATCTCTCCTACTTTCTTCCTAAATAAATGACCCAGCTTCGAAACGAAGTAATTTGTTCCCCGCCGATGAACGGCGATTAACATCGTTGGAGGATTTAGGTGCGAACGTACATGAACGGAACAATGAGGAACAATCAGGAAGAACGAGAAACAATGTACACAGACTTTCCACAGGTTAGCCTCGAGCTGAGTCGTGATAGATCGTAACAAAGGGTGGTCCATACCGTCCATTAGCTTGGTATCTTATTTTTCTACTCGTTTCTTTCATTTTGTAATTAATTCTCGTGTCGTGAGAGTCGATTTTTCTCCGATCGAACGTCGCAGGTGAAAGAAAAAAAAAGCTCGAACCTCCCCCCACCACCCAGGACAATAGTAGTCACTGTGTACTATCGCCTGCGGTTTCGTCGTTTTCAGGTCACTGCCGGCACGACGTTCTAATAGTCCACGAATAACTTTAACGATCACGCTTGTCCTCATTTTTGTGTCACTCGTCGTGCAAGTGTCCAAGACGTATCGCAACGGAATGCAAATCACTCGGGATCATGTTTCGTAATCAAAGGTGTTTGTGCCTGATTAACTTGGTTTTCGGAGATGCATGGAATTATTTCGAAAGTGTCCCCAAGACGCTTATGAATTTTTCTCGTTGCATTCGCGTCACTGTGCGTGTACGAAAAATTCAGTCATTTATTAAAACAAGAAAATTCGTGATTGTTGAATAGAAATGATATAAATCACTGATCCAATGGAAATAATCTTCGTTTAAATAGATTTGTAATAATGCAAAGCGAAACTGTCGCCATCGGTCCCTGCGAATATTCTTTCGCTACCTGTATATTAAATAGTACCTCAGTATACACTGTAAGACTTACAGGTAAACAAACCCTCGATGTAGGGATAAGAACTCGATGGAAGAATTAAATATAATTCTACATACACAGAAGCGCATATTAATAATCCTTTCGATAAGTACATCCTATCCTTTAGCATGTATATTTCTGAGAAGAATTGTTCATTTCACAATTTGTACAAATCTGATATCTCTTGATCGACTTTGGAAAAAAAAAACGCTTCAATCGTTCTAGTCAATACAGAGGTTTCAATTCAATTATGCACTTCTGTACTATTTTTATTAGAATTCTTATTCGATATCAAAGATGTCCTCCGTGAATTACGATTATCATTCCATATTCAATACTCATTCAACAATGAAGGTTCAAAAAAAGAAAACTGTAACGCACATCAACGAAGGAAATTCCGGACCAGATTCTTATTTTCGCAGTGATAAAGCATACCTGGCTCTAGCGCTGTTTATTTGCTCAGACATATATATAAATAACGGTGAACTTGTACCGTCCGTAAAAGTACGTCCAGCGGTCATACTAATTGAAATTCGAAATTCAGGTAGGCTCAGGTAAAACCATTTTATAACAATCGATTCTAAACTACGCGACTGTAGACACTCGACCCCCCGCAGAGAATTATCGCCAGCGATTCGCATTACTAGTCGTCGGTTTGTGGATTAGTTTACCTCGGTACAGTTAGGATTAAAATAAAGGCTGTACTTTACCCATAGAGGTGTTACCGTGGATTAGGTTCCTTTCGCTGCCATTTTCACCTTTGTTTATACGGCAATCCAATAGAATGGTCGTGCCTGATGAGCACGTTCCACGTCTCGTCGTTACCCATCAATAAAAATATTTTCAAGACAATTCGCGACGCTATAAGTTTGACAATAGCACCAGAATAGAATTGTAAAGTGAGGCTAGACAGGTATACAGAGGTCCCAGACCTGCGTCGCCCTTTGTGATCCATTTCGCGAATTTTACGACACATTCTTGATATTCGGTTTATTGCTGGGAAAGTCACTTACTAATCCCCGCACTTTTGCTTCTGGAGCTCTTTAGTTATGTGGAAAGTTCTTGGAGAATTGTAACAAGGTTTTTCATGAGATAAGAGCGTTTACATATTAGGCTTGTATCATTAAGTTCTACGCTTGCAGTGATAAGAAAAGAATGTGGCGAATGACGGAAACGAGATTTCTTACCCCGTGTCTGTTAATCGTTGTTTCGACAAACGTAACTCGAAAATATTTTAATATTATCGAAGTCGTTAGTTTCAATTACATTCGACCAATAAATTTGGCTCGCTTTCCCTTACCGCGTAAACAAGGTTTAAAATATTACTACATCTCAACTTGCGTTTCTACTTTATGAATATATAGTGTTCTGCTGTATTAAAATTGTTAATGAAATTTAAGAAAGAAGATCGTACGAAGATCTGAATCGTGAATTGAATTTTACATCCATGAACGGTTTATACCATAGAAGTATTTCTGTCGCGTGTTTCTGCCGACTAAAGATTCGTAAGCTTCGCATACAAAATACTATAATCTATTTTGTATTCCGCTCACAGACACATCAGTACATATGTAAAGTATTGAAATTCTCCACGATCCAAACTCTGTGTCCGAAGTGTCAAGACTACCGTCCTTTATTCTTCTTCCAAGCTTTCACTAAAATTATTTCATACTTTTCCACTGTTCTGAACGTGTCACAAATCTCTGTAAATCTCCTCAATTTTCTTTTATCCTTTTAAAATTCTCAAGGGACTAATTTTGATCGCGATACTTCTAATAATAATTGATAATAATTTTACAATGGTCGAATGAAAAAGTAGGAAAGTTTTCAACGCCAAGATTAATCGAATTAGAAAATTAAACGGGAGCTGGTTTTTCTTTTCTGAACTTTAACCAGGGAAAAATGTGAACGGTTGTTTGCAAGAAAAACTGAGAACTTGTAAGGTGAAACAGAAGAATTCTTTTTACACGCACGTTTAGTATAATTGTGTATCCGTTCTCTTTACGTAAAGAATTAAGAACAATTTGCCATAATTATCTCTACGTTTCTCTGTGTCGTATTGTTTTGTCGTTTAAGGCTGCAATTAAAGAACAGAGTACCCTTAAGTTGCTGATATCCTTAAATGTCGGAAGAACAAACTCGGCACGCCTAACACGGGCATAATACGTAAAAGAAAAAGAAAGTGGATCGCGTTGAACCTGTCGCGCCGCAAAATTCTAAAGCAAAATATAATCGGCGAATCTAACGTGGAGGCTATGAACCAGGTAACGAAGACAGAAACGCACAATTACCATATTTTAAAAAGCCAACGCCACTAATTGTAAAATGCGAAATTAATCTTTTCATTTGAATCGCCGAACGACTCGTAACCGGTAATAAATTTATAATTCCAGGAGTTCTTGATTTTAATATCGCCTTAGAGCGGCGCTTTTAATACAACATTTTTCGTACTAACGAATTGCTAATTGTTTCCCTTATTAATATTCGAACGGGCAGGACACGAATTATCCTCTGTGTAAAATGTTGAATGGGCGTGAAATGTTCATTGTTCCCTTGTGAAATTCGCACGAAAATGCAACAGCCTAATGGCCGATCCCGGCACGGAAACTATTCACGACAAGGGAGCACCAGAGATATGAAATTAGTCATTCGGTACTTATCGCCGGGACAGTAATTTTCACGTAACGAACGTCGCGACGTTCTCTCGGTGCATATCCGTGCTTCTTCCTAAATTACCAACCTCATGTGAACGTTCGACAGTGAGAACGCTTGCACACTTGCACACTTGCACACTTACACGCGCAAGTAACGAGGATACTTTCGAAGATGTAATTACGCCGCCGCGCCGTATGGCATTAGAAAATAAAATCTCTTTACTCTTTATTTCTTGCGCTGTTCCAACGTTATTACGTTGAGTGACTACATTGTGAATATAATTGGATATTTCGAAGATAATTATAACGAGCATAACTACGAGGAATTATGCTCGTGTAATTCTTTGCGTGGTTAAGTAACAGAATCAAAATGGAAAATTAAAATGAAATAATTGGACGGCGGCATTTCGTTGGTAAGATTAATTTTCCGCCAACTAAATGTTAAATCAAATCTTCTCATTGAGCTCGATTGTTCGGGCGTAAAGTAATTTACCGGATAATTGTGTATTAATAGTTACAACATTTTTAAACAGTGTGTACCTTCTGTTTGTTATGTTATGAATAACATATCGA
Organism: Nomada ferruginata; assembly: GCA_963583965.1. Lineage (NCBI taxonomy): Eukaryota > Metazoa > Arthropoda > Insecta > Hymenoptera > Apidae > Nomada > Nomada ferruginata. The sequence goes on from OY757218.1 coordinate 8,816,177, forward strand.
GAGTCTTGAAAGTTGCCAGGGGAGAAACAAGTATCGTACATCGCTTCAGGTCGTTTCAAGTTAAAAGAGTTAGTAGCATTTCCCCATTTCTCTTTAAAACACTATTGCATAACGGCGAGTCTTTCGAGAAGACATTTTCCTTCGAAAGACGAACATCGCAGGCGATGGTGAACTAGGCACGGTGAAACTTCGATAACCGTGTATTCGATTATCCAAGGTGTCGAATATGCTAAGAATTTATTTGCAATCGTATTGAATGAAGCGTTACTAAAGATTCTAATAACAAAACTTCATAAACCTAAACCATATGCTTCATCTTAAAAATGTCCTAAAACTTTCGACTTGAAATTATTATTGATCAGTCATCAAATGTTGCACACATCTACCTTGAAGTCTCAGGTGGTCCCGAACCTTTTTTTGCCAGCAGTGTATCTTGCTGGTTCATCCTTTCATTCATTATACTCACGGTGCAACACATCGCTGGAGATGTCCCGTGTATCAGCACATTAACCGCAACGCACTAATTGAGCCCACAGTTCATTATATCGTAAATATAAGGTGCGCATGACTTCCGGAAATTAATTAACTGTCATACAGATGTGTATCATAGCGTCGTTTTGAGTCCAGCTTGAACAATTGTCGCGTGTCGATCGGGGATAACGATGCATAGCCCTTGCTGCTTCTTCTTTTTTTTTTATTTCTGTTGGCTTTCTTACTTACTTTCCATTCGTCGGATCTTCCTTCAGACTTTCCCCAAATAATTCAGTCTTTTGACGGCTTACACGGGATAAGATCGTGCGTTATTACGCATTGTTTTTTGTAATTTCTGGCCCGTGAGAAGGAGGCGATTTCTTGGCGAATAAGCGTAACAGTGTTGTTACAATATCTGTGTGCCTCGATTACGAATGAATCACTGGGATTGCGTTCTTTATAGCCAGTGATTCAGAAACTGTTAAGCATTATTGTAATTCATTGTTTCTTTTCCCATCTGCACAATTTTTGCGAGGATAAATAATGCTTTGGTATTTTTAACGAGCTGTGAAGTAATAGTGAAATTATTTTGATTAATGAAGGTGTTCCTTTTATAGCTCGACCCATTTTTATGTTAATTTTCATTTTACGCGTGGATTTTGTCGATTATATCGACTTCGTGTCTTTGGAAATGTTTAACCCTTTCGATGAAAAGATGCCGAATAAGATCACACGAAATAATATAGCACAGTGTTAATTCATAATTTAGTTGAATTAAAATTTAAATAGAAAATTATCCACCTATCCTCAAATCGTTCCAAAAATGATTCCAACATTAAACGAAAGGTCAATGTATAATTATTTTATTTTTAGCGCTGCCATAATTTCCGCGTAAAAACAATCTTAAACATTATACAATATCTCATTGAATACAGGATTTTGTCGACGCAAATATTGAATTAACCCTTCACTTCATCAAAAATGAATCACAAGATTACTCACTCTTACGAAAAATTCCACGTAATTTAAAAATATACTTAGGCATTGCTACATTTCGCTGAGGCTTTTTCGTCGTCGCTTGTTTTCATGCAAAAATTTTCCTCCATCCGGAAAGGTCGAGCGCTCGTTCGGATAATTATTCCACGATGAAAGAGACCTCTTTTCATGAACTATTAAGCCCAGCCCGAATACGTCCGCGAACGTGTGTGAAAACGGACAGCAATATGCGAGACAACGGAGACCCGTGGAATTTATGGTGCGAGCATCTTGAGGAGAAATGCTTCTAGTACGTCGAGTGTATGTTTTATGCACTATTCGGCACAATGATGGGAACGAAACTCAGCTATACTTCTGTGTTTCTTGCCTGTAGAGACACGTTCATTTGATCCAATGGCGAAGTTTTTCCTCCTTTTTTTTGTTTACCTGCCACTCTGGTTAAACGGGAATGGAATTGTTTATGAGGATACGCGATACGCGTCAGAAGAACGTCCATTTCAAGCTGCACGTTAAATGTAAGATTTCACGGCGACTAGCAGCTTTTAGCAAGACGCTATATCCTATTTAACTTTAAATTATTTAGATAAATAAATCTACTTTGTTAATGGTTCAATTCTTATAATATACGAACGTGCACGATGTGATGTGACTTGAATTAATTATAATATTGACGAGATAATTATTTTTTCTCATTTAGTACTACGAAGTAACCGTAATAATTTATGAACGATTAGAAATCATTCCATTAATCAACCATGCAATGCTTATTAATTCAAGCTTTAAGAAGCTAATGATTAATAATACACGTATATTAGGTTTACGAACATCGATATATTTAGTTCATAAATAAATGCCCGTAATAAACGGGGAGCAATGAAAATGAATTAAGCACTAAGGAGGCTGTAAAGGCTTAAAAATAAATATCCTGGAAGCTGATGCACTTTGTAGCCGAGATACTTAACAAGGTCGGCTAACAAAATATTAACGTACGCAATCCCGGACGGCGTATATCTCTTGCTTAACGCGAAGTGTAATCTTCTGGAGCATGGGAGAGCCTCTGTAATAACCAGCAAATTGCCACGTTAACGCGTTATACGTAAATCTTGTGGTGCACGAATGGTGTTCCGCGATTATCGTTGCGATAATCAATTTATCCGTTTCATTGAGAAACACTCGGTCTCGCAATGGTCGTGTTCATTAAAAATTACGCCTCCAATTGAATCATCCACGACCGTTCGGATGCAACAATTACCTGATATGTATTTACTTTCCCAACGCGCTTCCAAATATATTCCATAAATCTTCGACTAGAATTCGTTTGGTCAGAAACCCAATACAATTAAATTAATCGCGCAATAACAAACAGACCTTTATTGACCCTTTTATTAACCGGTTCCGTGGACCCACAAGTTGAATGCGCGCGAGACAGGTGGCACTAACGTGAATCGCATAAAAAAGTCTTCGATTCCAAGCTTCGACTGGTATCCGCCCAACGAATTCCCACACTCGTGCAGTCTCGTTCGCAGAAGCAAAGTGTGAAATTACATTTTCGACCCAGCCGCGATGCATGGTTTATTGTTGCCGTACAGAGCGCCGTTACGTTACCCTGCACGCAGGGTGTGGTAGAGATACGTACGTATGTATAATGGTCCAGTTGGCCGGCGTGCATACCCCAGTTAGTAATCAGCCATATCTTCAAAGCGTTTTCACACCGTCCTGTTCTCCAATGCTCGCGAAAGGTCACCACTCGGCACACGTATACACCACGCGCACCTGTACGATCACGAGGCTGTGAACCGTTCGAACCCACGCCAACAATAGCCTCCTCACTTTTATTTCGTTCGATGAAGAGATTAATAACGTTTCGAGGCAACGGGGCAGCACTCCCAAGGAGAAAGTGTTCCTCGTTCGGAGAATCGATTCGAACGATGGTCTCCGGGTCGTCCGAGGGGTTACTCGATTCCAAATACCACAAGGAAGTGCTGGTTTCATCGACTGTCCGGGGGGTGAGGATCCCGCGTTTCGCGATAAACGAGGCCACGACTCGGAATGTTCGCAGGATTCGTTGTGCAACGACTGCCCTGAAATCGTTTAACCTGTTAACCAAGGTAAGACGGGTTAGCTCGTCGTTCGCGTTGCCGGTATGTTTCGCGCAGTGATCCGTTTTGAAATTCCACGTGCTTCCGATGCACCTCTACATATGTCGGATTGTATGTACAGGTCCTTGGGTATTTGGTGAATATGTTGCTACGCTTTACATCGTTGATAAAGGATGTTCGTTTGCGAATAAAACGTGGCGAAGAATTGTTAAATTATCGGAATAAAGTAATTGGCAGAGAATTGTGTTAATGATTGGACTTCCATTTCCGTGGCTTTTATTTTTCATTGGGGTCGCAGAGGAATACGCGGAGACTTTTGTGGCGATCTTAATTCGGTTTTATTCACCTTTGTATTCTTTCTTGAAAGAAGCGCCCGATTGGGGGCCAACACGGTCAACCGGTTGAGATAAAGGTAGCCTTCCTTTCTGGTTACGGGGAAGAATAATGTTTCGCGCATGATTCGACGTTTCTCGATGTGAAAATAAGTTCAAGGCCCTGTGTCAGCAGGTAGGGTAGAAATTACGCGGACGGATTTCATAGAAATAGACAATTTCAGAGTCCATTGTTCCATGGTATGTTCATGGTTCTCTGCCCATGTAGCCTGTAATTTATTGTCAACTTGCGTGAACTCAGTGGCCAAACCGTTGCTCGAATGTTCGAATCAGTTGTTGCTTCCCCTTTGATCCTTATTTCTTTATCACTTTATGCGACGTATAAAGTTATGCGTTATGCAAATTAACGATCGAAGGTGAATCTTTTGTCTTTCGAGACTGTTTTTGGGGGTCAAATAAAGTATCATGTGAGTAATGCTGTCGCAGGGTGGAGAGTCTTTGGTAGATATTTAAGCAACAAGAACTTAATAATTTGCAAATTGTTAATAGACGAGCTTGTTTAATCTGATTATTTTCATGTCACTGGATAAATAATAATACTTTAAAACAGGTATTGAATTGGAATTCTTTTATGTAAATCAGAGAGGAACATTTACAGTGTAGTTACGGGAAATAATTATTGTTAATTACCTTTTAGATAATTATTGACTGAGCTTTATACGGTAGTATTGGTGTCAGTGAAGCAATCACAGCTAATTCGTACGTGTTCTCTCTTATCATTTCTCTTATCAGTGCTACTATATTTCATTATCGTAATAGAGCTAGCAAGAAATAAAAACTGTTGTAAAGTTTTTCCAGCTTGTCTAGAGATCTGTCATATATGAAATCTCTCTCTATTGACTTTGATTTCGTAATTACAACTAGTTCGAACACAGGGGAAGATAATAGCATTGTAGCGTTTAATCGTGAGTCATTAAAGTTTTTCGTGCACTCGATTTTCCATTGATTCTTTTCATATAGGAAAAACTAATATACTAGTATAATATAGTTGAGCTTCTGTATATTTTTGCATACTAAATAAATAATTATGTATACGAGGGAAAATGTATATCAGCAATCACCTCAAACTTCAAAAGAATCTGAATCAACTTAAATATTAATAAGTGAAAGATTACATTTATCAGAGCTTATTTTATCAAGGGACACGATTTCATTTGAAAGATTCGCATTTAGACCTGCAGTTCACCTTTCCATACAAATTATTGATCGATGACAGAAGACAACGATAGACCATCAATTTGTTTAGAGTTTTATAAACAAGGACACGCAAAATAAGTGCCCCGTGCGAGTCGTGTCCGTAAGGCTACCCTGGACAAAGACTCCTCGTACTATCATTAAATTCACAGGGCTTTATTACGTACCATGACTTTTATCATTCAATTTTATAAAAGTCATCGCTGTGGAATTTTAAGGCGGAGATTAGTTTAATGATGCTTTTAATTCCTCCTTCGAGGTTATTAAATAGAAACTATCCATGGTTATTGATGCATAACACTTGCAAGTTGTACTTATATTTCTTCATCTAATCTTTGATAAACGCGAAGCACTCCGTTAACAAATTATTTGTAAGATTGCTTAGCAACGTCTACGTAACATTTCCTACGCATTGTCACAAAATCCAGCAATTGAAAATAGCTTTATTTATTGTTCAATGAATATTGAACAGTGCTGCAGTATGCAAACGCATCTGCCAAGGTTACAACATCGAATTAAATGCAGTCGAATATTTCTGAAGAAGTTTGTATTACTTCAAATGTGTAGACGCAAGCATCGATAATTATATAAATAATCCTTTGCACCGTGCGAGACTTCAATTTTCTTAATCTGCACTTACGCTAACGTATCGGGTACTAAATTAGTGCCCAATTGCAACATGTACAGACCCATACACACGAGAATGTAATTATTGTAAGACTTAAACAATAATTTCTATGATATTCGAGGTCTTTAAATATTTAGACATAATTTTGCATTGAAATAACATACTATCGTTAGCCTTGCACTCGTGCATCGTTTCTCCTGTACCTTGGAGCTTACCTGCATTGATATTTAAATTTACATTGCAAATTGGTGTACAAAGAGCAGGGACAGAAAAGGAAGAAATACTGAACGAGTGTGGCTATTCTAAAAACAATACACTTTTATGACAACAATCAAACTAAGGCATCATATAAAATATCCACGGATGCTTCGATAAAATACGATCAAGTTATATAAAATATATAATAACTAAAGTTGAAAGAACTCTATAATAAAATATATGCTTGCCAAACTTTATTCTCTCTCCTTCAAATAATTTACCATTATATCTTATTACCCATTACGAATTCAGAGTCACGGTTTCAAGACGAATCTCAAATTGCTAATTCGGAAAACATCAAATAAAATTTTCAATTGCTCGCATGCGATGTCTACAAATTATTTCCACAGCCAAATAAACCCTCCCTTTCACACACATCTATATCTGCCCGCTTCCAATATATTATATTCAATCCCAATCATTCAACTAAAAGCGTCTGTCCGTATCCACACGATTATTTTTTAGAATTCGAATTAGAAATTGCCCCATTTGACTACCCTCCTTTCTCCAATTTTACTCTACATAACGTGGCCCTCGTCACACCGACGCCCGGCATCGCGAACACGAGGACCCGATCGGAAAACAATCTCGTGAACCAAGTACACACACGCACTTACAAAGTATACGCGTGTATAAATAATTCGCCCGCGAATGAAAAATACACGCGTCGAAAATAACGATCTCCATTCCCGTGGACGCTCGTTCGTAATAAAGGTAAGAAGTGGGACACATTTGCACGTGTGTCGGGGCACAAGCATGCCCATCAGAGAGCAGGCACGTATGTACCTGTGTGCGTACGAACGCACGAAACGCCAACGGAACGAGAAGAAGGGAAAGGAAGAGGAGATAGCGACGCTGAGTGAGAGTACCTGAAGTGAGCACAGGAGAGTACCCGAGGAAAGATGCTCACCGGCGTCACGAAGGAATTGCTCTAGGTGAAAAAGTATAAATAAGAAGGAAGAGAAAAAAAGAAGAGGAACGCGAAGAGCGGCGATTCGAAAAGAGTGAGAGAGAGAGGGGGCGGGAGAACGAAAGAGTTGGAACATTTTACACGGAGGAGGGATAAAGGGAAAGACACGAGGAGGAGAGGGAGTTTGCAGTCAGGTTAGCAGTGGACGGGACACTCGACGTTTGGGTTGCACACGTTCCTCGGCTACCTGACGGTTCACAGAAGACCGGCTACCTTCCGTGGAACTGGTTGTGGTCGATAACCCGGCTACGCTGCGCGTGGAACAATCGTACGCGAATCGTATTATCTGAATGGACGGCCGCCGGGCGGATCACGGAAACTTGTTCTACGTTCGGGGTTCAGGTTCGCGGTGTCTTGCGATCGCTTCGTGAACGTTCGCGTTTGACAATTGTATGCGATCGGGTTGTAACGGGCGCGGGTGAATCGGAGAGGATCGCGCGGTGCACGAGGAGGGAAGGAAAAGTGGAAGTTTGTGCTGGACTGGTTTCGTGATTCTGGGCGTAGAAAGATGAGCGGTCCTAGCGTGGACGTCGTTTGGGAACCGCAGACGCAGATGAATTCTTTGGATTGTTGGGATTATTCTATTGAACTGTCTTGCCTTCAGGGCCCACAAGGTACTGGTGTATATTTCATTGGGGGAGGGAATCGTGATTTTTGACTGTAGGGTTTGGCGCGACAAATTGGAGTACAAGAGGAGTTCGTGAAATGGTACGGCTCTTTTTCTCGATTCCTTTGGTTTTTTGAGTAGCGATTGGCGCGTGTATCTATTTTGGTAGCGCGACGATAACACGTGTAGTTTCGCTGGAATATCATCGACAAGGTATATACATATGTAGTTGCTGGACGAGAGTTAACGGTGTTCAAAGTTTTAGGACCGAACGTGATGAATAATGTAAATTCCTTGCACAATGTTGATGTACTTGCAGAGAAGTGTTAGCGGCAAAGCAGATACATTACATGTTGAGTGAACGTGTTATTTAAACGTTGAGATTAAACGTATGTTGGTTGGCCTTTTAATGTTCGCGAACTTTGTAACTTCGAAGAGATGTATAATTGCATTGTTGTGGCGGTTTATTTGACGGGGCAATAGGCTTTTTTTTAATTTAAAAGAGTGGCACGCAGTTTAATGCTAATTACTTTGTAAAGCTATTAACAGTAAGTGCAGTAACAAAAATTTCGTTGTGTTCGATTTGGTTCTTCGGTGTGTTGAGGAATTGCTTGGAAAAGTCTTGTGTTATAAAGCTTATCGTACGATACGAATAGCATTTTTAGGATGGATATAATATAAATCGATACGCGATAAGTTACGATAAACCGATGCGATTTTGATGGAAGGAAAATTCAGTTTAATAATGACAGTGTTGAAGATCTCTGTAAAATGAAGAGTGGAGTAAATAGTAATTAATAAATAGGCGAATAGATTTCAAAGTAGAATTCTAAAGTGTATGTTAAACAGTTTTCTTTTAATTCTTGTCAGGCAGAAAATTATTAAATTAGTGTAAATATTATTGTGCCCTATTTTTACGGCAGACATTGTCAAGTTGTGCAAGTATATTTTTTATTTTGTATGCTGCATACATATTTTACATTCCGCGTATTCTTCGCTTACTTCGTACATAACTTTGGAGTAATGTAATCAACAAATTATCTCAATTTACAGATAACAAGAATATTAAGATACTTGAACACTGATAAACAAAACTGAAAAGGAAACAAAATGTTATGAATATATCTGCATAAACATGTGCATTCTATTTAACATGCACTAAAAATTAACTACATTTCTAAAATCCATACAAGTCTACAGAACATTCAAGTTCTGTGTCCTACAAAAACGATCCAAGCAAGCATATCATTAACCACTACTACCAAATATCAATCTGCCCATCATAAATTTCCCCCCAAAAAATTAAAACAATAATACAGCACTACAATAAGTAACTTCGCCAGACAATTTCAATCTACCCAAAAACGATTCTAACGACCGATCAATAATTTCCAAGTTACATTTTAACAATATAATCTGAACTACAATTTAAGAACACCTCCAAGCCAAAGCATATTCGAACCAAAGTAATCCCCCACAATATTAATATCGCATCAGTGAATCGTTAACAGAACCATTCAATATTTCCACGAGGGAACGATCTCATACTTTTAACCAGCAATGTACACGTATGTACATATAAAGTGCAATTCCATCGTGGCTGCAATTACCGCCGTGAAATCTTATATACATCGTGAGCGCGTTCGAATCAGGAAAAGGGAAAGAGAATGGCATTTGTCGTTGCACGTTGAAGTGAGTCGAGAAGGATTAACGACAGCGGGGGATGGTAAGGAGAAAACGGTAGTTGGGTCGTTTCCTCACCAAGAAGGTTCTTGGCCCTGGCTAGGTGTACGGTCGTTCCTTGCCCCTAGGCTCAGTCGGAGATCGTCACTTTGAGAACGTAGGGGATCGCTTCGAACCAGATCGCACAGGTTCAACTGCACGGAACATCCAACAGCATTGTCTTCAAGATCGGCGAACGATTTGTAAATCAGTCGGGAATCTGATTTTTGTCGCGCGATCCTTTCGTCGTCGTTCACTAGGAAAGACATTTTATGTCAAGGATTAATCGAGTTTCTTTTTGGTTTCGTGGCGCGATTTGAAGAAGACTAATTTCGAGGACCATGCCTTGCACGAGTACCACTCCATGTATTACATTCTTTTTCTGAAAATAATTTTAGGATATATTAATTGTATAGCTGTGGAGGTGATGGGGGCACGTGGTTGAAGATTGGTGGGAAATTGGAACGATACAATAGTTAACGGTGTCTCGATCATTTATTAATTCAGGTATTTTCGGGGAAAGCTGGATGAAAAATTATTTTTATTGCCAATGGCAACGAGAAACGTGAATGAAAGATTCTTGTTAAATATATCAGAGCTCAGATTAAAATCTGTATATCGATCTAACCGAATTGCATTTTTTGCATTGCGAATTGCAAGTTTTTCGATAAATCTTTCTTAAACAGTGAAGTGGAAATCGCGAGAAAAGCAAAACTCTTTTACATTTTATTACGCAGAGGTATCGGATGATGTGTTTGAGTTTATTATTCGCAGACAAGAGAGAAACCAGTGACTGCGACTAAAAAACCTGTGATAATAAAAGCTTGAAGATAATTCGTGTGTTAGAAAATTGGAATGGAAACGTGAAATATTTGTCGAATACCATTTACGAGCACTAGACGATGCAAATGTTTTAAACGTACTAATTAATGTGATATTTCTTTCAGATTTACAACTGGCCGCAGAACTCGGGAAAACACTCCTCGAGCGGAACAAAGAATTGGAGAACATCATTAAAGCCCATCAGTCCACCGTTGAAGAACAAGCACAAGAAATCGAGGTGAGCTTCGCGACGATTAAACCACGTACACGCAAACATTTATCCTGGATAATGAAAAACGTTTTATTAACATCGGTATCAATGGTGCAATTTGCAGTATATGAAAAAACAAACAGCTGCCCTCAGAGAAGTAAACGATTCGAGATTAAAAATTTACGAGCAACTCGAAGTCAGTATCCAAGATTTGGAACGCGCGAACCATCGTCTCGTAATTGAGAACACTAGTGACAAGAAGCTTATAAAGAGGTACGTAAATGATAAACTAAATAATTCTGTATAACAAGTGAATTACACAGCGAATTATAAATTTAATCAAAATATCGCAAACATAAACATTAACGAAGAGATAATACATAGTAAATAATACATGAATTATTGATTAAAGAAAACGACGCTTTTACGCGGTACAGTTTTAGTTTTATGATAATTCTGCGTGTGGATCGAAGAAGTTCGTGCACCGCCTTGGCAGCTTGAAATAACAATGAATTATAAATGTTTGCCGTTTTGTTCGTTAACAGCCAATGTTTTACAATCGAGAGTCTGGAGGCACGGTGTGAAGATCTACAGAAGAAAATCGACGAGATAAATGTGCAGCATGAAAGTCTGCTTCGGCAACAGTTTGCGAATCAATCGACGAATACCGCACAAACGCAGACCGCTCTATGGAAAGCGTCGGTCACGCAGAGTGGCGGCATACAACAGGTATTAAATATTCATAGATTCGTATTGGACGATCTCAGATAAGTTCGATAATTATCGGTTATCCCGTTCGGTGTGAAATCGCAAATAGCTGGAGATCGATTTCGCCGGTTCAAGTTTGATTTCCTTGCGTAACATTTGTACCGATTGAAACGCATCCCCATTTACATATTTCTCTGCAGAGAGAAAGAGAATAATTAATTTCGTACTCGTGATTTAATCAGACTGTTCAATTGAGCAAGTAAAACCATACTTTGCGTTCATTTATGTGAGAAACTGAAGTTATTGATCTCTTTTTTTTAATAAACAATTTTAAACATTTACACTGTCGATGTATAAATTTTTGTTCAACTGTCAAGGAAGAGAGATTGATCGCTTTGAAATTCTTTATTGTTGATATTTGTAGCGTGGTAAGAAAATATAAAATTGCCCTTTTAGAATGTAATTAAGCTGCTTCTATTCATCAAACAATTTCTTTAATTATTTCCCTGTAATGAGTATGCGGCTTAGCATAATGTACACTTAGCATAATATCAAAGCTGCAGTATTCGCGCGGGTTAATTAATTTTCTTATTTATTAGGAAGCATCTCGGTAAACTGTTCATGGTATCGCGATACCTTTATATGCAGAGTAATGAAAGAAACCGTAATTCAAATTGCGGCCAATTAGAGAAAAAGATATTTTTGCATATTATATATGGGAAATCCTAAGACCGTAACGAGGAAAATATGATCTCCGTAAAACTTATCGATTGTTTTCTTGGATTATTCGAAAGAGTATTATAAATCTTCCATGAAATCGTATCATGAATATTTCAACATTTGAATTATAACACAAATTTCGATGATACGATTTTTCCAATGGAACTTCTCACAATTGAATAATTTGCAAATATTATTACCAACGGTTCACGTAATTAATTCTACTATACTTACGAATGATTATTTCGTTATCAAATCGTGGAATATATTTGTTACAGAGCGCTGCCCTAACTAGCCCGAAAGCTTTTCAAGAAATGACCACCGAATCGAGCATCGTGCGACAAATATCAACAACGCAAACCCACGACGAAGAAGTGACCGACTTGCTGAGACAATTGCAAGAGGCGCGCGGCCAAAGATCCAGAGAACAGAGCAAAGTGTCCGGGCTTGAACAACAATTAGTGAATTTGCTGCAAGAAAATACCACGTTAGAGGAACAGCTAAACGATTTGCGTAATAAAGCGCAAGATGTGAAAAATCTTCAGCAAGAAATAAATACGCTCGAGGAAGTAAGGTGAGCATCGTCGATGACACTTCTATCGTCATTTCTTCTCGAGGCACCTGTGAAAAGAATTCTGTTTGTTAAAAATTCTCGAAAGCTTTGCAGGTTTTTTTTTAAACTCTATATTATAATCAATATATCTCTAATATTATTGGAACTTCTTAATTATATTTTTTTAAAGTTGTTTCTTGTGTCCAAAATTGTTTAACCATTTCAAGGATGCTGAATTCCGTAATATTTCATTGGAGTGATATATATATATGTATATACATTTATGACAGTATTCTTATTATTTTATTAAATTAAGTGCTCGCATATCTGTTGTAAAATATTAAGAAAAAAAGTATTTATAGTTTAAACTAATGCAATCGCGGAATATATTCCAGACGTGGTATTTTATGTGGGCGATGTTTACGCGGAATGGACACCAGAACGCACGATGAGCTCTCTGTAATGCTGAATCAAGAAGAATACGATGACATTAGCGTTGCTGAATCACTCGTAAATGATAATCAACGCGATACCGAATCGCTTACACAGGTAATAATAGTTATTCAGATGCTTGCATTATTATCGTATAACAAATTGCATGAAACGCATTTCCATTGGTACTTTGCTTCTAACATTGTTTCCTAAACACTTCTACAGTCTCATTTGCTCGTTTCTCCGCATCGAGCAATGTTGTATCTCGTGCATACGCTTTTTTTTATTAGATGACAACGGTAAGATGATAAGTTAGGACGATAATGGAATTTAAGCAAAAGTACATATTATTATTAATTGCAGCGTGTTTCTACGGGCTTCAAATCACACGTGGGGTCCGTTTGTTCCGTTTAGTAATTGAATTTTATTTCCTTTAGGAGACACTCGCCACAAAGATTAACGTATCCGAGGCAAATAGTGAGAGTAAAGAAATTCATTCGATGTTGTGGACACCTTTCGCGTTAACATGGAAAATACCGTCGATTATCTATATTTTCTTTCACACGATATCGTATATAAAAAACGGATTTATTATACCGTTGTTAGTGAAGCCGTTTCGAATACCGATTTTTATACTGAAAAAGATTCTGCCGTTGAAGTGTAGCAAAAAGTTGCTTTAGAATAGAAACAGAAAGGAAGGATACGTGTGAACAACGGTGAATATTAGCATAAATGATTATCGAAATTTCCAATAATTAATCGAGCAAGTATTTAATCGACCCATGACATTTATATCATCGCAGACTATTTAAGTTGCGCTCCATATGACAGCAGCTACGTAAAAAGTAGAATTAAATATTCCTTAATATTCTTATCGATAAGACTACATATAGTTTGAATGATTCGTTGGGAATATTCGTCGATCTCTTAATTAGAAATTGAACGATGTTATTAATTGTAATGAAAAATACCAATAGTTTCGTGGAGATTTTCATTATTCATTTTCAAGAGCTTCGAATGTTTTTGTCACAATTTGTCACCAAAAAAAGAAAAGAGTTCAACCCATGTACTTGCATATTTCTACGGATATCATTCGCATTAGCAATTGTTTCGATGTTTCGACCGTAACGTGATTACTACTTTTCCAGCCTTTTACGTTTTATATTTCCATTTTACACTATCATTACAAATAGAACGTTGCAAAAAATATATTTGAACGATATTTCACGATTTATAAACAAAATGTAGACGCACGACTAGTATACGTCGTAATCAATTCTCTTTCGGTAAAGGTGATTGAAGTAAAGGTGTAGGTACGAAATTTATAACTAGGCACTTACATCATTTAGGACTACGTTATTGACAAGTTTGACGTTTGTAATCTACCGTGGATAATATTATATTGGTTGAAAAAAAAAATTGAAAAAAGATAAGAAAAATAAGGACAAATAAGTTTGTATCAAATTGGAGGCCAGAAACATGCCATGCATAATATTGGCGACAAATTTTATTCTATTTCACGTGTATATTAATATGTTAACAAGTGAGGAAACTAGTGGTATTTTCGTGATTTGTAGATATTATAATTTTATTTGAAAAGTAAAGAGAAGAAAGGGTTCAAATGTCCAAAGAACGAAAAGACTGCGTTGAATTAGCGAAGTTATCGAATAAGTTATTTTTCATATGTATATTAGCCGAGATAAGTGTATACAATTCAATATAGATTGAATTTGGTGATGCTGCTTGATTTTCTTCTTCTTCTTTTTCTTCTTCTTCTCCTTCTTTTTTGTTTTTCCTTAGAGTTAAGCTTGCCTCAACGAATTTCATTTCTTTTGTCGACCTTGCTCCTTCGACTTTCAGCACGACCGAATATTGCGTAGTTAGTGTATCTAGTCGAAATGTTTGTGAAAATTATGTTGTACAATGTAAGTGCCAGATTTATAAGATTTTAAATAAAACTTATTTTTACAACAGATATTGCTTTTTTATTTAATATCCTATAAATCTGGCGTGTCCGTCACCCATTACTTCCAGGCATCTTCCTCGTTTCTCTTAACAATTGCAAAGAGAAACGAACTTTTTATCGCTTGCATATGACTACGTATTCTTTTCATAAATATATATGCCGTGCTTGTCGATGTTACCATCAATGTCACGGAGTTTCTCATTGAAAAAAAAGAAAGGGTTACACACAACCAGCTGCATCACCATTTTCGTTTGTTTGAATTTTATTTCACCATCAGAGATAAAACAAATTTTTTCCATTGTTACACACTCGTGCAGCGAAACAGACAAGGACTAAAAGAAATAACAAGATTAAATTTTACGTCAGACGAAATTATTCATTTCATATTCTCTTCAATCAATGGAGGATAAAAATAAAACGAACACTACGTATAATAACACGAATCTCACTGTTTCCAGGATTCGGACGACAAGGGTGACGTATCCAGCAGACAGAAGAATCCGTACAGAGTTCTGGTGGAGAAATATCGCGCGCTGCTAGAAGTTCAAAGAAATTCACATTCCACGGTTCGACGAAAGGACAGCGAGCCCGCGGCCTGTATGTCGTTGCAAGAGGAGCTAGAAATGTCTGGCGATTTCAACGGTTTCCAGAACACAGCGCCGGATGCAGAAATCTATCAGGAGTCAACGAAATCCGTGAACGGGAACATTACACGTGCCAAAGCCGAGAATATATGCGGCAAGAAAGCCTTCTCCGCGACGCCGACGGACTTCTCAGAGGCGGAAACATCGTCGTCCGGTTTCTCAGACGAGACCAGTAACAAGGCCACGCAAACAGAAGGTAGACCGGGCTCGTTCCTTTGCTCCATAGCGGACGGCGAGGACTGCAAGTTTAGTATTTACGACGACAATAGCCCGTTCGAGAGTAGGTTCAGGAAAACACCGAAATGCCGACAGGTGTTCAGCGAAATATTCAGCGTTTTAAAACGCGAGGCAGAAGCGAAGGACGCCGGCGAAAAGCCGCCGTTGTTGGACGATTCGATGAGTTCGAGCGCATCTCAGCAACGGTCCTCGATCTTAATCCAAGAGGACGTCGCCAGCGAAATCACCGACGACAATCAGAGCGTTATTTCATCCGTGTTATCCTCCACCGTGTCTGAACCACTCTACAGAGTACGAACGCCCGTTCTATCCAACGGGACAAACGAGCAACAATGTAACGATGCCACTAACGCGCAAACGAGACACGCGGTGAACCATGGACAACGGAACGGCGGTCGTTTGGATTATTTGTCGATCAACGTGACGAAGAAGTCGACGAAGAAATTCGCTAGCAGAAAGTTGGCGTACAATGATAGACCAGTTACACCTGACGTGGTACCAACGGCGAATCCACAGGTCGTTCCAACGAAATCAAACAGTGGCGGAAAGAAGAAATTCAGACCATTCATGGCTGCCGATCAGAACGGAATGGCATGCAACGGCTATAGTTACGCGAGCCGAATGAAAGAATCGCCTAACAGTGGTAGACGATCGAATAGTGTGTACACGCGTACCAGCAACAACGATCAGCACAACAGTAGCTTCGAGTACAGGGACTACAAACCAAGCACAGCGTCGGAGGAGGTCGCCCGATTGAAACGATTAGAGATGTCTTATGCTGAGGTTCTTCGGTTGCCAAATAAAACTAAACTAAGTAATCATCGTAGAAGTTAGAAAATATTCGCGCATTAGGGATTATTCATGAGGGGAATGAAAGAAGAGACTTTTTTTATACGTAAGTCATAGTCAAGTGAGATTAAGTTGAGTTTGTTAAGTTTAATGTGTCAAGCGAATATTTTAAACAGAACAAGATTAAATTATTTCAGAAGTAAGATTCAGTATTGGTAATCAGTGCTAATTAAACACATTTTGTAAATACCTATGAGATGCGATTTACAGGGGGGTAGCGCCTGTAACTAGGTACTAAAAGCTATTTTGACATTGATTCTACGGTTTTTTTTTTATTGTATTTTGTATCTTAATTGTATATCTTTCTTTTTCTAATGTGGATGTGCGTGGGTAACAAAGGTACACAATTTTAATATATACCCGTCGATGGATATCTACATGAGTTTAATGTGCACGGCATATCGAGCCGTGCCTCGCGTGTTTGTTTTCTCTTAGAAATTTGTAGTTGTGATGAGGAATAAAATTATTTATGTGCCATTTACTACGTTGATATACAACCGTTTAGACTGTTCCAAGCACTTGCTCGAAATTCCCCCAAACAAACGTAACGCCTATTCCCTGAACGGACTCGGTGCATGTCATTAATAGCATGTACAGTATATTAGCTTTTATATTTCGTAACGATAAATTACAATATTGTGATCTTATACCGAGTAAATAAAATCTTTATCATAGTAGATTCTATCGTAGTAACGCCCAACTCCTTCGTCTAGAATATCCTGCGGGACAAGCCATGCAACTCTTTTATTTATCGAGCGTCACGCTATATAAAAACTTTGAACAACAATTAAATATTTACGTTCCGATATTTATCCGATACAGACATATTTTTGTTGTTATTCGTTCTTTCTGTTTTCATTTTCAAAGAATTTCATTCACAAAACGAAATATTAAAAATTCCTAAATGCTCATTAGTTTATTCGACTATACGAAATGTACAAGAAGCAATCTCAAATTCATCGTTTACAGTTACATTCAATTCGTTTGCTATTATATAGATTTCATTAAACTGCCAAGGCATATTTATACAAATTAAGAATAAAATACGTGGTGCTTTTATAGATACATATTCCATTCAGAACACCATTCTCTATTCATTACTTGTCTTTTAATTATTATAATTCGTTCCACCTTTGTATCTTTCGCATTCCTTTCCAAAGATTAGATATAAAATTCACTGTCATTACGGTATATTGATTTCCGATGAAAATTCATCGTGTTCGATTAAGAATCATCGAACAGTGCACGATGCACTGCTCCTAAACTTGGCTGTACATAACTTGAACTAACACTTCTTCTGGATCTATAGAAAGTAAATAAAGTATTTCATTAGCATTTTAAATAATGTATATATAAATAGTTACAAACGATTTAAAAAATCATATTCTCTACGTAATAAAAGAAGTGGCACACTTACTCTGTAAGAGACCTAACAGCTGGTCCTGTTGGATTATTTTTTGGTCTTGGATTTACGAGGAGACATTTCATTGGGTGTCCATCTAATTGTCTGTTGTGATAAGTTTCAACAGCTTTAGTAGCATCCTTTAATGTCTTATAAATTACTTCTGCTGTACCAGGCCGTACTAATCTGGATACTAATAATTCCCCTACATCCTCAAATAATTCCTGAAGTATACAAATATTTTCTGTTTAAATTTTTTTTGCTTCTAACAACTTTACACACAGCAGGTCAACGATAGTTTGGATAAACTAGGAGAGAGCTCGGTTTAATGAGTCGGTAATAATATACAAGCTAACAGTTATTAGGTCTGATTATTGGAAATGTAAATTCTAATGCATCTTAGTATATTTTACTTCGTCGTTTAATAGCTTTCCAACATACCTTGATATCTTCTTGAGTAACATTTGCTTGCAAATTCGATACTACAATTCGATAGCCGCTAGACTGCGACGACGAGCTGGTACTCGTTTTGGTACGAGGTAAAACAGCAAGCGTTCGTGATTTACTGGGCATTGAATCTAATCTTGACTTGACCCCAACGTCCCTATGACTTCGTGAGTCATAATACTTCGAATCAACAGCATCCTCAGTCAATATAGTCCTAGCAGGTATCGGTCAATTAAATAATACTTATGAAAAAATAGAATACAATACAAGCGTGTAGCCGAAAACATTAAATCCAAATAATTCGTACCTTGATTTTGTTCCAAAATTCCAATCTTCGTTGTACGGGGGAGAAACAGGTTTTGGCTAAAAACATTAATTGCATATATGAACGGAAAAGCTCGAGAAAAATAGTCAGCCGAAAATTAATTTCGATAATGCTACTTACCAGCGTGGAACGTGCAATAACTTTATAATCTCTTGCTCTCTCGCGTTCTCTATCAACATCAGGTTTACGAGACGGTACAATTCGTGTCACATTACTGCCTGCCGGTTTCACCCATGTATACGAAGACGCAGGTTTAATACTGAACACTGGCGGTGGTGGTGGCGGAGTCGGAGCGTATTCGTTACTTACAATTCTTCTTAACGGCGGTGTAGGCTCCATCATAAAATCTGCAACATAGAGAAATATTAAAGAACGTTGTACAATAGAGATAACATCATCACGTTGACTGCGAGATTCATAGATCTATCGAACGGAACTTTTGTCGTCCCTTGTCGTCTATGTAGTCCTGCAGTCAACGTGTAAAAAGGGTTGCAATCTTTTCATACCATCGTTGTAATCCATGTTCATGTCTCCCATATAATGTGTTTCCGCAACTGGAGGTGGTCTATAATTCACAGGTCTGGCTGGCGCTGGCATGTAATTGTTTGGAATATTTGGCGGTATAGGATGAGGCATAAGCGGTGGCATCTTATTCGTCGATAAAGACAATCTTCCATTGCGACCTGTTTTCCTAGATATGCCAGGCATTGGCGCGTCTATCTTTTTAAACTGAGACGCTCGTATCTTGTCCAGTTTCAGTCGAGCATCAGTTTGTTTAGCGATCTCCGCGAGCTTGTCCCTTGCATCCGTTAACTTTTCCCGGTTCTTCTGTATAATTTTGAATCGTGCATCGGTAATTACTTGTGAACCACGTCCCCTTACGGAACCATTGGCGCGTGCTCCCCTATTAACTCCCCTACGAATGCTGCGTAAAGGGAAAATGAAGAAAAATTATAACTTATTGGTTATTTTATTCACTCTTTTTTTTAGTTTACACAAAAATACAACTAATTACATAGACTGAACTTCTTGGTTATCGCAAGTGATATTTATCGTATTTACACCGAATAAAATAGTTGAACAAAATATGTGATTAACGGTTTATAAGTGTCGCGGAAAATATCTGCGACTAAGAAATTGAAACTATTAAAATATTGATAAAAATAATGTTACGTATACTATTAACAAAAGTTTCCAACAGAAGAAATGTCTTTCGTAAAACTTAGTTTATTAGAATCAGCGACGGATCGATATAATAGTAGAATAAATTGAACGAAAATTGAAAAACAGAAACGTCGTCCAAAATATTTTCCTAGGTGATAATAAGGACAAAATTAGCTTTTTGATTATCGCAGGTTTAATTTTTTTAAGGTTATAGGAAAATGAAAAAAAAAAATAGCATTCGGTAGCCAAAAGTATGTACTACTGATTTTGCTGAAATTGCCTTACCCTCCTCTGCCTCTCATTCCTGATGATTTCGATTTTTTAATTATGTCATCTAAGCTTAGGCCAACATCAGCCATACCGTAACAATCCAACTACCCGAAACTCAGAAACAGACGCGAATTATAAAACCGAAACTTCAAGCTTCACTATAATCGAAGGGCCATTCTCATGTAATTAACAGGCTTGCCAACGTAACATGCGAACGACATTATTCGTCATAAACTCAAAACTGTATAGATACGTTAAGCAGGTAGATAAGTTTCAATCGACGTAACATTTTATTTCCTTAAATTACAACGTTAAACCGAGATTATTGCAGATGAGTAGTTTATTTCTTTCCTCTTCACTTCATACCTCGCAGATTAAAAAAATTACCACCAGGAGCTGCGATATACAGGATGTTCCGTAGCTACTGACCGACCCGGAAATTGGGGGTTCCTGGGGTAGCTCTGAACAATTTTTCCATTACCAAAATGTTGGTAGAAGCTGCGTTGTTTAATTAACGAAAAACTCTGGCCAATCAGAGAGAGCGTGGCTCTCAACCTTGCTTTGTCCTGGGCGTGAAGAAACGCGTCTGGTTTCAAAAAGTTGTTCAGAGACACCCCCCATTTCCCGATGTTCTGTTAGTTACAAGCCACCCTGTATGATTTTTAATTTGGACACAGAAAAAGCACGTGAGGCCCTCTCGCGTTTGGCGAACCTCGAGCACCTTCAAAACTCACTTTCTGAATTACATCGTCTTTAAACAATTGCGTTTTCCTCGATCACCGCCCAGTATTTTTTAATCAGTCAGGTGTCAAATTAAAAATAAAAAAATAAGCTACTTATTGGTAATAGTCTCCTTGCTGTAACTTTGCCCAGTTTCCAGTAATTATTATTCAAATTGAACGAATTCCGAATGTATATTCTACTATTCGTTATATTAAAAATATTATCTTTCACATTTGAATAAATATACAAATCGTTCCAAAATTGGCTACCAGAATAGACCCCTGTAATTGTCACTGAAGTTAGTTAAACATTTATGCCCGATAAAGATCGCTAAATGTATAACTAACTTCACCAAACACGATATTTTATGTGCACTCTTTTCATAAACGTTTCACACCGCCTTGCACTGATAAACATGGTGATACTACACGATGAAGACTATTACGTAAGTCGCATACCACAACCTGATTTAGGACCACTTAGGAATTTTTTACGATTTATTTGGGACCAAGAACGTAAAGCTTTTCTCGGTAGAACAGCAAAGGAATGGGGTAACGTTCACAAATATTTAATTGAAATTTAAATATTAAGCAATTGTTCTAACTAATATAATTTTTATAGAATTGTTTACATATTAATTTTCATATCAACAAATAACAACATAAATGATTTCATTACAATTTAGGGCAGCTGGGAATTTTTTATTTATGTTTCTTCACCGTCCTGGGATCAATATTCATGATCCAAATGAAGATCAGCTTAGATTATATTGCTACATTAGATAGACCACATTTTCCATACACAAGGTCTGTCTGGGCGAGGCCTCGCCCTTTTCGTGCAGCGTTCGGCAATCCAGGTGAATGCAAGCGAAAATGAAACAAAATTAATTGCAAACCGCTTTCTGATTAAATTCTGAATTAGCATTATCTGTAATAGAATCGTCCAAAATTTAGACTCTAAATAGTACTTTTATTTCTCTTGATGCAGGGAAATTTTACAACGATAATTCGAATAGTAGCGAACATTATATTTAATTATGCGATAATTTACACGATATAAATTCAGATATTAAATACAGTCCGTTTTCTATAGGAATAGTTTTTAAACCAAACAGCATGTCGAGTGTCTCGCCTATAATTTCGGTAAATAATTTAACTAACACCAGGCCAAAAAGATATATCCGTGCCCTATCTGATTTCCTGCAAGGTATTCGACAAATTAATATCCAATATTTATTTGAATAAAAAGTAATGTTGGATTTCTGTAGTAAACAATAAAAGAATGAAATTATGCGACTGTACGCGAGATGGTAACAAAAATTATACATTATACAGCTTAATAAAATTTGCTATATTAAAGGAATGACAAAATTACTATTATTTCTGATTGAAAATTCCAACATTATTTCGTTCTCAACTCAAAAGGATTCGAATATGCAGTATATTCCTTATCATTTACTTCCCCCTAATAAAGTAGAATATATTTTGTATCCCAGAATATAATCAAAATAAATCCAACTATGATGTAAATTGTCAGAATGGACATTCGAACTTCGATTACGATAAACCTTGCTTCTTCGATTTAAAAAATCTTGGGCAATGCGGCAGACCTCCATACGGTTATACCAACCCTTTACAACCCTGTATCCTTATTAAATTCAATAAAGTATTGTCTTAAATTACGATCAAATTCTCGCAATACGAAATTAAGTAAAATTGTTATATTATCAGGGTATACATGTTACAGAGATTCGATTGGATACCTGAATCTTATAACTATTCTTCGAACTTACCAACGGAAATGCCAGACACTTTGAAAAGAGCGGTACAAGAATCACGAAAGGTTTATTTATCAAATTGTTAATAATATTATTCGAAAAGAAATAGAAATGATGTTCATTCTATAAGTGTCCAAACAATATTTCATCCATTGGCATTCGACTGCAAAGGGTTAATGAAAATTCGTTCACACCTATTATTATACACCTTTAACAATGTTAGTATTTTTTTGTATTGTCTATTCACTGCGAACACAATTTTTCTTCATAATATTAATTTATCATATCCGCACTATTGGATGAAAAATCATATGGATCATAAGAGTCAAACGAATTTCTTAAACCGTATTGCAGAACTCATTATAATTATAATGACTTAAAGAAGTATAAACTTATATAATTATATATGTATTATAAATTTATATATATTGAAATAGTCAAGCATTCAGAATATTTTATTATTATTATTAGTTTCATGTTTGGCTGTCGTGCGACGGGGCAAATAATGTTGATAAGGAACATATTGGAGAATTTGAATACATACCAAATCCTGGATTTCCAGTTGAATATTTTCCATTCGCCGGTCAGCCGGATTATCTGTCCCCGATCGTCGCATTAAAATTCAAGAACCTAACGCGTAAGTGCTGTACAATTAAACGAACATGCAACACACGAATAAT
This sequence comes from Nomada ferruginata, assembly GCA_963583965.1. Lineage (NCBI taxonomy): Eukaryota > Metazoa > Arthropoda > Insecta > Hymenoptera > Apidae > Nomada > Nomada ferruginata. The sequence continues at coordinate 8,839,444 of OY757218.1, forward strand.
AATCATTACGTGTACTAACTCTGCGATTATTTCAGCAAATAGACTGGTGACAGTGGAATGTAATCTGTGGGCTTTTAATATCAAACAACGCGCTCGTTACGCGTTGGACTTTCAAATAATGATAGGTAAAGTGTCGTGAAAATTCAATTACAATAATTGCTACCTTTGTTACCCGTTCATAATAAATATGAAAACGAATAACAAATTTACAGTAGGTACGTTACACACTGGCTGTCTCATTTCTTATAACATTTAAATTGTCAACCACTTTGCAGCTCAGAAATATGTACTTTACTGTAGTTCGTTTATGTTATTGTTGGTAGGGACAACAATAATTTAGGTATTTAAAATAATTGCTATAAAGAAGCGAGACACTTTATATCAATTTGTTATGAAACATTAAATCGAATCACTTAATTGTCAAAGACAAATGATTAAGGAATATTTCTTCTTATCTTGCAGAACATTGATTCCATTAAGTGAAGAGGAATATGAAAATAGGTAATATAAATGGATGATTTGGAATTTTTGATGATATGTTACTTTGTTGCAAGGAAAAATCGTTGATAATAAAACGTATTAATTATATAAAAAAAACTATAGGAAAGGTATAAGACTTCGAAAGTTTATTAGAACATACGTGTGTACATAGGTACAGTGTTATTTACTTATTAGCTTTGTATTTAAATAATTATAATAATAACAGTAATCTCGACAATAAATTGTTTCGTAGCAGAATCTACACAACATTGCATGCATAGCAAATTTATGTTCTTACATATTGTAATAAATGTAAAATTAATTTATTTAATTTTACATATACAAATAAATAACCATAATTAAATTACAGGAATACAAATGCACAAGATATATGCATGACGTATATTTTATTATACAATACTATTATCTTGCGGCTGATAATTTATTAATTTCGTAAGGCTCTGTTCTTCGTTGGTCCCTACAATAGCCATTTTGCTTCTTATCTATCAACGTGAATATTGTCCCTCCTTCTGCATATGGCCTTCCGCAGAGAGACAATCTTTTTAGTGTGTATGAAGTATAATTTTAGATGTAATCTCATGACAAGGAACATGTGAAAAAATGAGACCTTGAGTGCTTCCGTTTTATACACAGAAACACTATCTTGTGATATCTGACTTCGTGTTGGTTCAACAGACGAAGCAATGTAAACAACAAAACTTAAGAATAAAGAACTACCAATATTCGACGATGCAGTAGAAAAACTTTGCAAATTAATCAACGGCTATAAACGTAGGACAATAAATGTTTAACAAAAGGGGAAATTTAAATGACAAAACACAGAATCATTTATTGTTAGCAATGACTGTAGAAAAGCTATATTAGTGTTTGTGTTTTAACAGTTCGTATGTGATAATAGAAGATAATATTGCTGATTTTTACCTCGAGTGGAATTTTTAAGGATCGTCCGCAGGTGCGACTGGTGTGGAAATGTTGTTTTCACAAGTAGTTAATCTTAATCGTTCTCGGTGAACTTGACGTGCCGGTACGAATGAACGCACAATGGTCGCGTGCAATCGAAACGCGATGCGTGTGACAATAATTTGAAATAATGTCACTTAATCTCGTATAAACTGCAAGCGTAGACAGATACTCTGGTTACGTGGTACATAACAATGTCTTGCCGTGCACACGATTAGAGTTACTTTAGATTCGTTTGCGACGAAATTAAAAAAGACACGTGAATAAATCTATATAATGAATGGCAAACAATAGTTCTATTAATAAGTAACGAAACAAATCAAACAAATCAAATAAGCCAAACGAATAGTGAATAAAAAAGAGTAAAGTACATTATATTACTTGTAAATAATAAATGAAGAAATAAATGAAACGAGCCAAATGAATAAATACATAACAAAGAATAAGGTAAATAATACTATCTGCAGATAAAACTACAGAGAATAAAAGTTCAATAAAACTCACCAATATAAGATAATATCAATTGAGATATCAGTTCTATCCATACCTATCATACCATTAAATGAGTTTATTATAGAACCAATACCCATTAAAAAATACTTTGACTAAGGTATTTCGTTTTCCATCTTAACAAAAAATAAAACACAACTTTACATCGCAAGTACAGTGACTGCAGAAAATACCTAATACACAATACACTGGCTGCCAAATGTTTCCTGCCAAGCAGCAAACAAATGAATCACATAACTTTTGCAAAAGACTTAGCAACTGATACCCTATAATCTAATGTAATAACACAAGCTACACTTACGCAACGTTTGTTATTTTTAAATACCCGGATTATTTCTAAATTTCATCCGAAAATTTCCGCCTGTCCGCCGTAAGTACACGTAAGTCCTATTTTCCCAAAATGTATTATCACTAAAACTACCAACCATGTCAAACTGGCTCGTTACACATTTTTCGCTTCAAAATGATTAATACATCGGTATCGTTGCAGCAATTTATCATAACTTTCATTAAGACAGAATGACAATTGCACAACTCTATTAAATGTTCATTCAACGACTTTCGTGTTCTCGATCTGTCCAACGCAGCGTTTCCTAAACTATGTTCCGCGAAAAGGTAATAGGTGTTCCGTGAAAACCTATTTTATGTCTTATGTTTTAAAATTTTAATAATTACCAAATAGATAATGAATGTTATTTCTCATTCTTTTAAATTCGATCGATCATGTGTTATTACCTACCCCACAAAATAAACAATGTGTTCCGTGAAAATTTCGGGACTCACGAGGTGTTCGGTTGCAGGAAAAGTTTGGGAAACCCTGGTCGAACGTGTGCCATCCAAACGGAGCCAGTGTGAAGGAAACGTATGTACCTAAATTCCATTGCCTTACCATCCCTCATCCTCACAGACCACGCACGAAGAAGCGGCCCTCCTGTCGTCCGACTAATCGGTTGATTCGAAACCGGCGAAACAACACCGCGAGATGCGAGCTCTCGTTACCAGCTAGGTATGACTCAGCCATAAGGCCAAGTGTGGGATCCGGTATATCTTAACATTTCCCACTACGTACTCTCTATCGGTAGACATAGGGCCGACCGATCGTCGTCGTCGCGTCACACAATTTGGCTACGCGCGGCAAGTATCGCTCGGCTCTCCTCGAGGCGGCAAGAGTTCAGCAGTGAGCTGTTTCAGCTCGAGCGGAGTACAACTTAACAGAGTAAGCTGACAGAGTAAGCGTGTGGTATACACGCACACGGGGCCGCATTGTTAATGCAATCTCTTCTACAAAGCAGTAATTTCTATCGCGAACCAGCGTTTCCTTCGAACGCGACCGACGTGGAATCGTTCGTTGAAAGTAACTCGGTGAACAAGTGAATAAAAAGGAACGAAGTTTCTCTGCCGCGACACTTCAGCTGTTCGTAGTTTACCACGTAAAAAGTATATCGCTGAACATGAGTGCGCCGAGGAAGAAGTTGCAGAACGGTACATACGAGTCCGATTACAACCGGGTGCCGGAGCACAAAGCTGTGTGGAAAGCCTTCCAAGATTACATCCACGACCCCGCCGAGGGCACTTATTGCGGTCATACACCGAAGAAATGGGGTAATTATTTTCCTCTCAATGTTTCGTTATGCGACCGTTAACGATTCGTTACGCGGATAATGGTTTTATCTCGGCACGAAGACAACGTGCGTCTTGTGTTGCGTTGGTACAGTCGATCGCGATGGTTCTTTTTTCCGCTGCGTTCACTGCGATTGGAATTGATGGGAGTATTGTTTGAATAGTTCTAGTCGGGTCTCGAGGGGATCGTTTTTTTAAGGCTGTTGCTGCACGATTTTACGAGGTAGGCGTTAAGACAGGTTGGACGTTTAAATGAAGCGTGTAAAGAGAATTGGGGCTTCCTTCAATCTGTTGCATGCCAATGGGATGAGGTTGCTTATAGTCTGAATTGTATTCTGAATTCGACAACGCTTTCAGAATCGTAGGAAAATGTGTTCAAATATATATACGTACTAAAAGAATTTAAAATAAACTTGAACTTATTTGCACGTATGAACCGTACTTTTACCAAAGTAATTAACTCCATGAAGGAAAGGGTGGAGAGGATTGAGAAATTCCTATATGTACATTACACTCCAAACTTTTTTATAGAATATATATTTAAATATATAACAGATGTAACTTTTACGTTACGAAGTCGAGCACATTGGCCTTTAAGAGTCAGCTATTTTAACCATCGTGCAAAGTAACGTTTGCTGTAATTGTCAAGGAGGCTCATTTTACATATAAAAAAGGTTGAGCATCGATCAAGCGCTTCGTTAGCCTTTAAAGAAGAATTTAAAAAGTGGAGTAAGCCGCATTGATATGTAAACGTTTCATATACATACATCTATGTACATATACAGACGAACATTTGTATTCTGGTTGAAGTCAATCGTTTTGAGTCGACCCTGAGATCTATGGTTTGGCAACCGTAGAGTGAAAGAGCACCGGAAATTAAGTATCGGAGACGTTTAAATGGTAATAGGGAGAAACGATGAAATTCACGACGGCGAAGTTTCGAATGAAAAATCGAAACAGAGTAAGAAAAGCACTGATTGTGAGCTACGCTTCTGGTCGTGTTTAGTTGTTATCGATGGCATTGAGCCTGTTGTGCGTTGTCCACGAGTGACGATAAAATTAGGGGCTAATTCATATGCGTTGATTTAATGGCAGCCTTTAAACATTTCGACAGGGCTACATGACAAATTCAACTGAGAAACGGTGCCAGTGCTGATAAAATATGAAAGGGGAATGCAAATGCCGCTACGACTTTCCATAATCCGTGAATAATCGAGTGTCTGCGAACTTTAACTTTGTTGAATAACGAGGGAAATGTAAAATGACGAGTTACGACTTGACATTCAATTTTACTTTTCGGAATTTTGTTTCAATATAATGGTATCAATTAAACAGCTTTGTCCGCAATCTTATAAAGTACTGGTTACATTTTAGCTTTTTAGTTGTTCAAGTTTTCATACACACTCGGTGGATCACGAAAGTATAATCTTCTGAATTATTATTTCTTAAAGAAAGAAATCAAACAATATTTATTAAACGAAACTTTCGTCCGAAACAAATTTGCGTATTTAAGAATGCGATTTTCCCCCATTTTTTAAATAATTTATCGAGTCGTTTGTAACAACCGTATTACGTATAGTCCTCGATACGTTTCAATGAATGTTTGCATTCTTCCATTTATCATCTTGGCGAAAAAAATGTTATTAAAATCGCTGAAAACGTTATACTATATATTTAATTTGAAACTTTAATTAATTTCCAGTAATACACGCAAATGCATTCCAGGAATCGTAAATCACTCAGCAGTGAAATGATCTTCATTGGATTGCACTGTATTTGCACCAATACACAATTGTTGCAACTTGTTAATATATTAAGTAATATTTTCCTACTGCAAGTACAAATACATTTATTTTCTAAAAACACGTGGAATATCGTTCATCTTTCTGCATTTAACGGACATTTAAGAAACATTCAGCATCACCTCGTTTCCTATCGATGGTATTTTACAGCGTACGAAGAAATGCTTAGATATTCCGGTGGAAAGTGGAAAGTTTTCACGACAGTGTTGCGCAAGCAGTATAGGAATCTCGAACTGTATTAAAGTAACATAAACCACGAATTACGATGGAACATCTGGTATTCTAAATATGTATTACTTAGTCCCACGTAACTGCAATTCATCTAGATTGTTTCCCTTATCAAAATTGATATATTTCGCTGGACTTTAAATACAATTGCACCGCATGTATAATAGATACAGTATTATAAATTATACATAAATGTTTATCCGAAGTTAGCATACGACACTGTCACACGGTCGTAATCTTGTAATGATGAATTTTTCGGTGCACCTATCTAATCTTGAACATAAGACGATTGCCGACTTTTGTTCACAAGTAAAAGCTAGATATGAGTTGGTGGTGGTGGTCTGACATACTTACAGTAGAGCGTATGTTGTTTTGATTTTTTATCTCTTTGATCTTTAAAAGGAAAAATTGTGCAATCTCATGAATTATACGGACGCAAACGCGAATTACCACAGGCGATATTATGTCACTTGCGCCGTGCAAGATGCCTGACGAAAATTCTTATATCAATCAAGTTGATTCCATAGCAAAATCTGTGCACGTTTACTGCTAATGAAATTAGTAATAAGAAGGTTCACTTTTGCATTGTTCGTACTCTTATATTATTATACGTGAATTATTAGTAATACCAAATCCTACTAAAATTGCTATAAAAATCATAATCACATTGGCAGATCTGTCTCATATACGCATACATATGTGTCAATAAATTGAAAAACCAACGCGTACTCCATACCTTTGATTGCCAATGTTACATGTTACAAAACGTACGATCAGACTCTTTAACTTTTCGATGATGAAACGCTGTATGAGTCTTGAAAACAATAATTATATCCTTCACTGTCACTACTGTTTTCCTCGAATGAAAGAGTGATAGAGATAGATAAATATTAGTCACAAGTAGACAGAGAGAAGAAAGAGAGCATACGAGAGAGAACGAGGGAGAGAGAAAGTGGAAGATCGTGGTGGGTGAGGAAGAAAGAATTAGATTTATTAGACCGGAAGTTACTTCTGTCACGTCTTATTGATATTAATGCTTCTAATGTCTTTTAATACAGTAAGATTACAAACGCGACACAGATATCAAATTTGTTTCAACGAATATGCTATTATTAATATGAACTCTGTGACTGCCTACTGAACGCGAAAAATACGTTCGAAGTGAACACGAAACGCAACTGTTCTTAAACTTTACGGAGTACACTCGTTTGAATTATTCGACACGTGTAACAGCGTGCACTCTTATGTACAAATTCACTCGTGTTTTCAGTGCCGTAAAATTCCGGGTGTATCGTACTTGATTAACAACGAATCGAGTTTTGCGGCTGGAGAGAGAAAAAAGGGGAAACGAGATAGATAGGAAGCCGTATTAGCTACAGAAATTACAGGGAACCCTCTCGCGGTTAATAGTCGAGGAAACTTGATAGTTTTCCACGTCGACGTACAAATTTTCTGTATCCTCTCGCGCAAGCGGGAAAAGAAAAATTAGAAGAGCCTGCGTATTTGAAAAACTGGTTTCCACTTGTGTAGGGAATATAATTTGCGACTGCGATGCGAGGTCTAACGGCAGTATGGACTGGCATATTTTCTGCGCGATAAGAAATACAAGATTTTCGCACGAAACGCGAAACAATTTGTACGAAACATCTCTTGCAAAATTTTTGTTTAGATCGATGTAATCGATGAATCGTGTTATACATATGCATACATGTCACTACACCATAGCAATCAGACGCAGATTAAACGCGATATCTACACACGAAAACATCCGCATAAAAAAAGCAAGAGATTATTGCAAAGGCTTCTCAGAAACACTGATGATTCATTAATTAATATTCGGAAGTCTTATTAATCCACGTCTACTGTGAATGCAGGAGAGAAAGAGAGAGAGGCGAGATTTTTATAAGAAATAATTTTTTAACTTTCGCGTATGGCAATTTAGTTTGTTATTGGTTATTGCAATAATCCAGGTGTACCTGAATTCTTATTCTTGTCATCTATTTATTTTTTAAAACAATGTTATTCCTTGGGCGTTTTGAACGGAATGTTTTAATTAAATTTTCCTTATTACTTCTGCAATTGGACGACGATCCTACCGATTTATCTATGCCTTGAGAAAAATACTCCAATCAATTTCTGTTCAATGGAAAATATTGCGACAAGAGTGCAAATGTTTAAACGTCTAAGACGGTGATGATTTTTTAAATAAAATTTTCCAACGAATCGTGACTGTGCAGTTGATCGAAAGTGAAACGTGGCGAGGAACTAAAGTAGACACGCGTGGCCATCACAGCGTACGCTACTCTTGAAAAACGAACTATATTTAGATCGGTGTTTGGCACATCGCCCACGCCTGAAATATTTTCCGTTCAATCTTTGGAATAAGGAAAAGCTTCAAGGCTGCATAGTTTGATAACTAACGTAATAGAATTGAAACCATCCGGCGTGAAACGGCGGTATCAAAGTTTCAAGTCGTGGCGCAGAAAACGTGCGATTCCTGCGATTACAAAAATGGATACACGTTCAATTAACATCGCTTTACTAATGGACGTTTCGAAATGTTTCTTTATATATCCTTGCCGACGAAATGCAATAATTTTTACTCTGCTTGTGCAAAATGTTGGTCCTCTGGATCTGTGCATTTCCTATTTGTGGATTTTATGAAATTGGAGAACGTATTGCCTACGCGGCTGGTATCGGCGGAAGGATATTTGGAAAATAAATGACGTCTGTTTGCTCATTATAATCCACCCTCTAAATGCTATATTAGTACTTGGTGTGGCTTGGAGCACCTAAAAATTCGCGTGTGCTCACTGTATCGATCCATCGAGAATACTGAAGAAAATGAAATAAAACCAATGGATCAATGTTTAATTTTTCCTGTATTATTTTTGTTCGAATTATAGATGCATGCCTAAAGAACGGAAAATGTTCGAACGGATGGTTTAATCGTATAATTAATAAACAATTACTGAATTATTATAAATACATTTAATTATCACTTCCTAATGTTAATTATCGCGTTAATTATTTCCAAGCGAATGGGGTGCTCCAAAATGTTTTGACAATATTTAATAATTGTAAACAAGGTCCACTTATTTAACAGTTTGATTTTGTATTTTATTCCAGCCATCACTGGTATTTTTTATACTTGCTTCTTCACCGTTCTGGCCTTGCTCTTTGCTATCTGTATGAAAGGCCTGCTTGCTACGCTGAACGATGAAAATCCTAGATGGATTCTAGATGAGAGCTTGATAGGAACCAGTCCAGGTAAAGTTGCATACTCTGTTTTTTATTTGGAAATATTCTCATAAATACTGTTATGAGTAACGTATTTATGGTATAGAAGAAACCGATTTTCTGGATTTTGGTGAATATTATAATTGTTTTCCTGTTTCAATTGTTTCACCTGTTCTGTGTATTATTTATAGTAAAATAGTACATAAGTAGTGGATTATCAACGCACATTCTGACAAGTTAATGGTGTGTAGGTATTGAATAGTCCGTGAACTTTGAAACGTAATCATTAACAATTCAAAGTACTTACATTCCCATTAGACTTGCAGGTCTTGCCAAGTAAAAATTAATGACAATAAGATAAGGATTCATTCGTATGTTTGCTTGGAAATCTTTGTTCCGAAATACTTCTTGAACATTCCTTTTCAATTTCCCTAATAAAATAATAAATATTGCATTTCTTAATATTGCTTAATATAATATAATATTTATCAAAACTATTTCTACCGCGGTTTTAAGTATACCTCTTTCGACCAAAGGTGTCTGTTGATACCTGCATGCAAATTGACTGATACCGCCAAATTAATTTAACAATCATTATAAGAAAAGTCAAAAAGCAAAATTGAGGAAAATGGTCGTAAAAATGATCAAGCTTAATAATTTTAGAAATAACAGAAATAATTGTAGAAATAAACTTAGAAAAGAATTTGGAGCTAAAATTTTAAAGGGTGTCTTCTGACACCTGGCAGTGGCGAATCAAGTACCTCCAATTATTTCACCTTTACATCCACAGGTTTAGGATTTCGACCAATGCCTAAGAATACCGACGAGGGATCATTAATTTGGTACAGCTCATCGGATCACAGTTCTGTGCAAAAGTGGACAGGCTTATTAGATAAATTTTTAGAAGGTAAATCGATTGACGATTATTGATTGACAATAACTCCTCCGTTAAATTTCTTACTTGCTCGCCCGACAAAAAACTAATCGCTTAATATCGGCGTCGTTTGTTCTTCACAGAATATATTAACTCATCGCTGCTACCGAACGGCGGCAGGAATCAACAAATTTGTAATTATAATACGCCTGTTAAGCCTGGGCATGTTTGCGAAGTTGATATCAGCAACTGGGGGCCATGCTCGCCTGGTCAACAATATGGTTTTAATAATTCAGCCCCTTGCGTCTTTATTAAATTAAACAGGGTACGTTATGGCCGATTAATCGATACGTCCAAACGATAAGGCCAATAATCTAGTTGGCCGGCAATTTCATCCACTTTGCACGATACTAATCAATTTCTTCGTTATTAATTTACACGCGTGCCATTTACAGATATACGGTTGGGTACCAGAGTATTACAACGACAGCAACAGTTTACCAAGCGACATGCCGCCAAGTCTTGTTCAACATATTGAGTCCGTCAACAGTTCATGGGTTAGTTAGTCGGTCAGTTAATTCCGTCAGTCGACATTTAAAACGAATATTATGCAATTTGAACAATAATGCTAAATCAATTTATACGTCGTATTGAATCATTGAAATATTTTCGCAGCCAGAGAACTGCTCTAATTTAACGTTACGTCTGGATATAATATTTGAAATTGAAATGAAAAAAGGAATATATCTTCTAATTTATAAATTATAAATTTATAAATTCCTTCGATTTATCTAGCGCCTTTTATTTTTCATGCAGCTGAATACCGTGTGGGTATCTTGTAAAGGCGAGGATCCTCACGATAATGAGAATATCGGCGAGCTGAAGTATTATCCGGAAATTCAAGGATTTCCAGGATATTATTATCCTTACGAAAATGTGGCCGGCTATTTAAGTCCCGTTGTCGCTGTACACTTCCTTCGACCAGCAAGTAAGTAAATTACACGTTTCGAGTAAGAAATAAAAATCAATCACTCTTGGTCCTTGCAGTAATACTTTTCAATAAAAGACTCGATATTGTATGTCAAGTCCAGGTAGTTCATTTCAAACATTTGGCCAATAGTGCACCTCGCAATCTGAACGAGTAACCCTGATATTAAATTCTGCACGTTAGAAATCCTCAGGTGTCATAGCTTGCAAAGATAAGTGTAACACAATAGTTTCGACTTAGCAAAATAAATGGAAGTCAAATATTTCTCTCGTACTCCCCAAGCTACTTACTTAACATTAACCAATCTTCGCATGTTTGTTCATAAGTAACTGTTAAGCAAACGACACACTCCAGCTGAAACCGGTAAAATCTAGTGCATCACGGCACGGCATTGGTCGTATGAAAGGTGTCATCGGCCAAACAGTTTTAAAATTGCGTGCATATGCGATCCGATAATAGCAAACTGGCTTCATTAGTCGAACGCATACTCTGTATACAAACAAGTGCAATTAAATTGACGCGAACCGCGCAAACGTGTCGATATCAAGGAGGGGAGTGCATTTTCAAGTGATAACAATCATTCGTTTCATAAAGCCTCGAATATTATAAGTTTGGAAAAATACAAGAAATATATTGTTTTTTAAGAATAGCAGTTTAGAACTCGACCATTACTTCTTCTTCTCAAATCTAGCGACGCTTCGTTGTATAATAAGTTTCTTTCGCTACAGAACGTAATGACATACGACTTTTTTCCAGGGAACAAAATAATTAGCGTGGAGTGTCGAGCATGGGCGAAGAATATTAAGTATAATTCTGCTAAACTCGCTAAACTTGGCGCGGTGCACTTCGAACTTATGATCGACGAATGATCGTACTGATGTTTGTAAAAAGAAAAACGATAATAAAATTGCTTTTTTCATCGGACGCAATGATCCACTGACGAATCACAAGGACGACTGTTAATGGACAATTTACACGGTGAACGAAGATACCTCCCGCAAAAAAAAAGAATAGGAAATATGAGTGGACACATTGAAATATTTCATTGGTCTGTATGGCAGAAGGATATACAAAATCATATCTATATTGTTAGAACAAGTGAGATACTACTATTTCCTAGCATTCGAGGAAACAGGACAGACGTGTAAGTAATTAATGGAAGATCTTGCCAACCGCCGTGTGCGTCTGCTGCGATGCAAGTAATTGCGCTACTGTGTTTGTTGAGCATTGGCAAACATTGCTACGAAATAAAATAATTATTAATCAGTGCCATCTGTCGCAGTCGGAGAAATGAAATGTAGACAAAGCGTTGAAACGATAATGTTGTCAAAGTAGGGGACGAAACAACTTGTTTGTATTTCAAATGGGGCGAGAATGCAGCTGCTGGTACTTATTAAAAATGACAAATTCGAGCGGTTCTTAAGTATTGATTTTTCTATCGAGGATAGAATAAAACCTATTATTAACAAACGTATATTCATAGATCTAATGATTGTTGTGACATTATTCTCTTTTCCGAGTGAAGGGAGAAAGAGCAAGGGGAGAACGTATATATCTATATTGTACATAAAATTAGTATGTTTACCTGCATTTAAGTTGGACTTAAATTAGAGGTAAATTGAACGTCACTAAATAAGAAATATAAGGTGCGGATAATTAGTCCCATATTAAAATATAATTTGTTGATTGCTCGCGAACAACTACGTGGTGTCGCCGATGAATCCTTTTTCGAACTCGAGTAATATATACATATATACCTATGTATAGATAAATACCAGAATAAGTATAAAAATATTATATTCAAAAACTATCGAACTTCCACGAATCTCTCCGGAGTTTTTACTGTACTGATTTTATTACGACTAAATGACTATGGATGAATATTACCGTGTTCGTACAAGACTTTATAATCCTCTACAGTAAGTAAATTACATCATTTTCTTTTCTGTCCGTAGTTTGTGCTGGAAACAAATGTGTTGTTACATTTAAGTGTATTCTATCGTTTAAGAGTTACGAACAGAATTCGCAATGGGATATTAGGATCTCAAAGTTGTAACGTTAAGCATCGTCAATTATTATTGAAGACTTATTTCAAGAATTATACTTAGATGTTGGTACTTATTGAATGTATGTACTTATGTCGTTTACAGCGTTTTCCGTACAAAGTTATTTAGAGTACTCTAAGTTTCCAAGTTTAACGAGCATGATGTATTCCATTGTACAAATAAAAACAAATTTTCTTTAAAAGGAGCACATTTTAAATAATAATCGTACGCGGTTGAAAGTTGAAAACTTATTATACCTGAATTATTTGTTAATTAGATTAATTCTGTTACGAGAACCTGTATTTATTGGGATTCAAAGTTTTATTATATTAAAGTTCGTGCAATCTGATTGCGGATTACATTTCGTTCCATCATAGTTTTGTATAAAATTTTACTAACTTTTTGGAATCGATGATGAACGTAAAATTATTGTTATATATAGATAATGGGATGGTTTCTATATAATCGGTTTTAGAATTATAATTTTTTGCAGGTCATATATTTAATAATACACTTAAGAAAAATAATGCCGTCAGGTAGATGGAAAATTTAGATCAGGTGTAACTAAGGGGCACTCTAATCTATATGCATAAATACTAGAATACATATGTACAGTAATCTTATTTCTTTATTTCAACAATCGATTCATGTTTTCTTTTTTTTTATCAATTATTTATAAATGTTTAAATAGTTTCAATATAACGGTACGATAATATATCATATTTACAGAAAAGCTATGTTTTGTTAATTGCAAAAATTGACCGAGACGGTTGTGTATAAATGAAACGTAACTAACATTTGTTAATTAGTTGAGAATCGTATTCAGATTTAATCTAATGATGGGAATTCAATTAACTTTCGTACACTTTTACTAATGAATGATTGTAATTTATAATGGATAAGACAAATACATAGTAGCAATTTCATTACACACACAGTTGATACTAGTAGTATCGTCATGAAGACTACACAAATTAATTGTATACATTCAAGGCATACATTTCTTTTGTAATTAAACCAACGATAAGAGAAAATAGTAAAACGTAGTTTATATTTTTTGTGATAAATTTTTATAAATATATGTATTATAACTTTATAAATATATTTACAAATATATTTAAGTGACGTTGGTAAAATATTCTTGTACTTGCTTAAAGTTTCTTATTTTAATTAAAAAGAAACACACATTTAGAACGTTTCCCAAAAATAGATAAACAATTTTAGAAAAATTGTAATGTAGTCTGTTTCACCAATTCTTGGACCATTATTTTCATTGCGCTAATCAGTGCCGCCCAACATGACTACAACAAAATTCTATCATCTTGTCACAGTGCAGAACAAGAACAAATAAATGCAGCGATAAAATAAAATAAGTGCTTCACTTGAGAAGTTTCTAAGTGCTGTACTTAATTTTTAAAGAAAACCATTACTATAATTGAATTGAAATAGAACTAAATGCAGATAAAATTTCATTTCTGTACCGCGAAATCGTGTCGCAATTAATTGTTCAACGATAGCCGGTTGAATAAAATAAATAATTATCAATATTTTCCGTCGAAACGTGCTTTCAGTAACTGCTTAATATCGTATTAGAGTATTAGAGTGCTATAGATTTAAATGATAAAGATTTGCAGTGTAAAACCAGAAAATCTTATCTACAAAAATATATTATACACATAAAATACATGTACATACTTCAGAAGCAAACAGTATATATATATTTTATCTTTGTCAGTTTCGTCAAGAGATCTATTCTCAATGAATATCAAATAGGCACGATGTTTCACGAGAAAGAATAGTGAACTTGCAATAATATTTCAATAAATGTAAGGCATATTCCGTGACTTTAAAACATTAATTAATTACCATTGCTTGCTTAAATATTAAAATCAGCTCTCCCGTAAACTTTCATTTATATTAGTCGTTCGTCGAGTTAAAATTCATACGTCTGGATGAAAAAGAAATAAAACCACGTTCATTTACGAACCATGCTAGAATTCAAAATAAGCCAACATTTCATGTTGATTAAATCACATCTTAATTACGCAACTGAAAATACAACACACAAATAATTGTATCATTATAATCAGCCATAGCACCGAGGAAATCCACCTGTCTCAATAAAGTGATTTTGATTTTGAGATAAAAGTACGACGTATATATCTACGTGATAAATATGTCTCGTGGATTTTCCATCCATTTTCACGGGAGAAGCATCATTTTTCGAAAATCATCTAATATAACGAAAATGAATATAGACCTTTACAATTCCCTCGGTGTATAGAGTTCAATATAATTATTGGACTTGCGATAGTACAATCATAGAAAACAAAAATCCTTTAACTTTGTACTTGGGAAAAATTTCATCCACACTTTGGCAGCGGTCATCGATTTCTGACAGCATTCGTGAGTCGTTCGAAAAGCGCCCAGCTATGTAATATCGTAGGGTCAGAAAATATGAGATTCGCATTGAATTTCTGTACGCTAACAAGGGAGGGGCCGGGCAAAGGTGTACAGGCAAGGTTAATCTATCATCATTTCGAAATGGACTATGCCTAATTTTTCGTGGCGGTTGTGTTTTATGTTTCTCGCCCACGCCCTGCACTCTACATTTATTAAGATTCCAGCTGTAACAAAGAATTATTTTCGTTATTACATTATACCAATCATTGTTCTCCTATTATACTTATCCCTGGATATACAGTAGGGACACAGAGATAATTAATTGAAAGTCAACCATTTTTTCCCACCGAGGACAAATTATTTTCGTATACAAATTCTAGAATGTTTTATATTTCCTTTTTTCTTTTAGCACTGAACTTGAAACACTTACTGCGAGGCCTGACAAAATGAACAGCTACCAACGGGCTGAGATATCCCTCAGAATTTTCGAAGGGATAGAAATAACCAGGGAAACCTCTCCGTGGTATGTACTCGATCGGACCAATATTTTCTTGATCCGCAGGGTTCTCGCCCCCGCAAGACACCCAGATCGTATCAAGCTGGAAGGTGTTTGTCACTTTGCCAATGTGCTCCCTCAGATCAACAGGCATCTCATTTGGCAATGATTTCGTGTCATTGTAAAACTCTGGTTTCCATCCGTATATCTGAAAATGCGTATTTATAAATTTCCATTATGTCTTTGTCACGGAAAATTCACTCTGCTATTAATAACAACGGAGATGACTTAAAAATAATTCAATTAGTTACTCTTAATCTTGTTCAGAGAAACGCACAAAAATTTGTGCACTATATTACGATTCAATTATTATTGTGTATATGAAACATTGAAAATTAATGTTTCATAAATTTCAGATTAAGAAAACAACAAATAGGATTTGCCGAGCGATTCGTTTCATACAATTCATCATTTAAGTATATACCGTAAGAAATGAGTTGTTATTGAAAATACCTTATTGAGCTTGAGGAATATACACGGTGCAGATTTATGGTAATTGTATTTATTTTCTTTAGTGCAGGGATACCAGTTTTTAACGTCGACGTCGCAGACCTTGCCAGGCGGCGGGGGTTGATTGTAATCACATTTATTAATGTTCGCGCCAAGACCGGGTACTGAGCCTGGAGTAATGTAATCTGGAAAAATTGTTATAAAACGGCATAAGATATACTGTCTGAAGACGAACAATTCTCAAACGATTTATCTATCACTCATGTTTGTTCCGAACATTTATTCTATTGTGTATGCATTTTTGATTAATCGATTTTTATCGCTGCGCTTAAAATATTAAACAATGAGTTGAAATATTTGTGTAATAAAAATTACCTTTCAGAAATGACTCCAAGGAATCAACCCAGTATTTGAAATTTTCGCTGTCCGTGCCCCTGTACCAAATCAGTGTGCTCTCTACATTCTCTAATGGTGGTCGTGGCCTAAATCCCAAGCCTGTAAATAAGAACATGAAATAACGTGAGACGTTCTATATAGGATAGCTCAGAGAAGCAATCTTTTAAATTGCAAGAGAATAGTACAATTTGAAAATATTATATAATATTATATTATAAAAGTATACACCGTTCACGAGTCTACAAAAGTAATCGAACGCTTCATTACAGTATATTTATATTATTCTCGGTTAATACTGTATAACACTTTATTGGGTAAACTGTAACAATGAAAATTGATCTAAGTCGACAGTCGATACTATAAATTAGTATAATCTCATTTTAAGCACGTTCATAATAAATACATTACACGCGATTGAATTATTTTTCAATTTTATTTATTTATGCAATTTGTTTTATGCATCATTACGCTAAATATATCGCATCATGTTTCATTTGTTAAAAGATTCAGATATAAGCGTTCGAATATATTTTGCCAGGCACTGTACGTGGACGCGTACAACTATAAAATGGAAAATAATTTACCAGGATTTGTCCCGATTATTGAACGTTCTAATTGCCACCTCGGTATCCTCGGATCTAATGTTTGGAAGAAGCCCCAAAAGCAGATCGCAACCAGAGCTGCTAGTACCCCGTAGAAAATCAAATAGAACAATCCTATTTTTCCTGTAAAATAAAAGATGAATTAGTCTCATGGCGGTCGTTTTAACGTCCTTATGCCCATTAGTCAGGCAAGCAAAACTTTTTAACATAATTGCATGTTCGTAATAAGATGTCTCCATTTTAATAGTGCCTTCATTATGCAATCAATTATTATTTATATAATGTATATAATATTATTATTGCATTCATTTGGATATCTTTTCCTCGATATTAATAGTCAGCAATATTCTTGACACCATCCACGTAATTAATCAATCACAAGAATTATTTTCTATGTCATTAATACAACAAATAGCGTAGACACGAATATAATTCAGTAATTGAATTTATATACGGTAAATATAATTGAATATTATGTTAATCGTTCATAACGAATTCAGCAATCTTTAGAAATAGTAATTGATAACAAAAAATTGGTACACGTTTGCATGATCGAAGCGCAACAATTAACGACAGATAAAAAGCCTTCAATCCTGCTACATCCGACTCTCATTTTCTATATTTCCGTTTCCAATTCATATCCATTCCCGCTCTTTTACATACTACATACTATACTTTACTATTTTTCACATTACTATGCAATGTTAAGACAAAGCACATTATAAATGGGATATATTAAGCGCAACATATGCGTATACTATATTTATCTATTTATGTTTGTTTTGGCAAATATTTTCTACCGTGCACATTATACACAATGAATTCGGGGGGAAAATTTATTTGGACGCAAATATTTCAATGATAAAATATTCTACACGCGATACTCCTTGGCATCGTTCTGTTTAGCTAATAGTACGTATCTGTGGAACAAGCTTTTCTTAAGTGCAACACCCCAGGCACATCGAATTGTAATAATTTAATAACAGCTGTACGAGAACGAAAGGGGACTTCCTACGATCAAGGCACTGCATTAGTCAAGAGGTCATTTTAGCGAAGAGTGGAATCCGAGAGGCGACCTTGCCAGACATTGAATCGGCACATAATTGAATTGTTCCACTTGACCACACGCTTGGATATTCCTTTGAATTGAACCAACGATTAATGCAATTAACCTATATTACACGGCGTGCCACCACGCGTCGATTAATTCTGCTAGATTTGCACAGACATCAACGTATCGTGGAAATCATTGAGATTTACACTTGACATTTTACCCTTTGCACGGATTCTTCAGCCACTTGTTTTGCTGCGGTGGTACTATAACTACTGATTGTGAGAGTTACTGAAATTGAAACTTGAATTCTTCTATTAAATTAGTGCCCTCGTTTAAGACACAGAATTCCTTTAGTCTCTTTTAAACATATTCCTTGATTTGTTAATTTGTACACGTCGACAATAATTAATGTAACAATTTCTTTTTGAAATTTCTGTTTTGTACATTCTTTACGATTGATTGAAAATGTGTCTTCAGCGTATTTATATGGTATCGAATTCTTTTATTTTTACCATCTGAACATTTTTAGTGATAGAAGTGATACAGAATATTAATAAACGGAAAAACGAATAGAATAAACGATAGATAAATTCCAATATTTTGATAATTCTTGAGAGATAAATAGCTACTGTCACAAAACTTTTATCTACCGCTCTGTAGCAAAAACATTTCTTATTGCCATTTGCAAACGCATAATCTCGTTTCTTACGACTTATTTGTGCAATCATAAAGAGATGCGATAAGCGCAATCTTTACAGCTAACTGTTATATTAAATTACCAACGTGCTTATATGCAACAATATATTCGAGATATCACTTGTACTCCGCGGAAGAACAAGTGTATGTGCATCTAGAATAATGTTGTATCAATTGAAACAACAAGTCAGTAACTATTTAAATTCGAAAAGGGCATGGCAAATATTTCTCTCAATCCAGACACCGTTTGACACAAGTTCCGCCAAATTCATCAAACAAAATACGTCAGAGGTACTCGATTCTGTTCAATCGACATTCCGTGCTTCCTATGCACATCAAAGATTTATCGAATATCAACAAAATGGAAAACCATTTCATCCAAAATACACCTACAATATCCATTCCACATTGTAGAACAAATTAGTCATAATATAATACAATATTTGTCTGAAGTAATACTTCGAGAAAGGGCCGAACTAACGTCGAAGGATGCGTAGTCGAATTTGAAATTAATTTCATAGACTTTCAGGGGACCGATGCTGAACGAAACCTATGGTATGGTCGCGTGGGTGTACCCTTCGGAATGGCCCTAAGTTACATAATGCCGTAATGCTTCCATTTAACGCCAATTGACCTCGTTGTACGCGTTTGCGCTAAAGGAAGTTTAACAATTGCCATTCAGCCGGGCAAACCGTTGTGTCCACAGCGAATTAGAAGCGCTTCGCGCTTCCGTCTTTTTCTCTCCCTTCCTTTTTTTCTGTTGCCCCTACCTTTATTTTGATAAGTTCATACAAGTGTGAGTCGTACCGGTTTATTGAAACAGATGCAAGGTACGAAGTGCGCATGCACATACGTTCTACAGTAGAAAACAATTTTCTTCTAATTGTTAGAGGCACATAACTTGTAATCGATACGATTACGAAGCAATCAATACTTTTTGTAGGAAGGAATCTTTAATATAATTAAATCCACAGTATCATTGCCGACCACTCTGAGAACTTCATTTAAATATGTAATAAAATCTTGCATTCTTCTGTTTCCTCTCTTTGCAATAATATGTTTTGTGCAAGGATGACGAGATTAATAGGCATTCTTTTTTTTTTTTACTGGAGTAGAGATGCAGTGCATCGTAATATGGTTCGTAAAGTCGTTTTCAATCTTCGTATTAGGTATGCGAGTAAAGTGGCTCCAAGCTTAAGCGAACAAGCTTAAGCGAACAAGCTTAAGCGAACTTCTGCAAACCGGCATCGATATTCCGTAACATGTTATTGTGACCATGTCGAGGTGCTCTTTACGCGCCCAAAGAATACTGCGAAACAGTACAAGTTCTGCGGCAAGGATAAATCGCGGGGCACATTTTGACAGTGAATGCAATTTGCAAGAAACTGCAGAACAACGACAGGCTTCTGAGCTAATTAAACGAAGGAAAAGGTAATCTCACAATTCCCTCTACCTCTCGTTAGATTTTGTGGGTCTTCTACGTATACTATTCAAAGAGATACAAACAAATGATTACAGCATGACTATTCTACAGGTCGATTTTCAGCAGGAGCGATCAATCGAACGTGTCGTATCGTATTCCGTACGTACGCGAGAGCTTCGTGCTACCTGAGGATATAATATCTGCTTCGATGTTTATAGGTACACGTGTGTTGGCTTTATATAAAATGAAATGAAATAAGTGAAACGGTTCGATTTGTTTTGGAAATGAAATTGAAATTTAATTCAAATGTTAAGAAAGAAAATTGTTATTCAGGATATATTTATCAACTATGTAAATCCAATGTTTTCAGCGAACTGTTCGTTCGTGTTCAGACAGGCGAAATATTTTCATCGCAATAAAAAACAGTAACTGAGGGATGAGCTCAAGTATAATACAATTAGTTTAATGAAAACTTGTTAAGTACAGGTGTTGTATATTTCGGCGTGGTATATGTACAGCACTCCCATGTTATGGGGCTGCAATAAACCCGTCCAGAGGGTGTGTTACTATCTGTTACTATGCCAACATAATGATTGGCAATGTGGTCAAATCGTACAAACACACACGAGGCCTTATTCGTTTGTTATTGTATTCTATGAACAATTTAGGAATCAGTTTCGGAGAATTTATATAAATTAAGCAATTTACAAATATTGGATTCATTTGACACATTCTAAATGCACGTATGAAATCTATCGATTTATATGGGCGTGTGATAAATAAATATTTCGTACCTATTTAGTTATAAATATTAATAAAAATGTAAAAAATTAGGACAATTAATTAAATTTGTAATTACAATTTGATATAACGTTTACATAAAGTATTACACTATTATTATAGAGGAAGGAAAGAGATATCCAGGTGAGAATCTATCAGGCACGGCTTATATTTCACATTTCTGATGAGCCTTGACAGGGACAATATAGATATGTATAATGCAAACAGACGTGGGATAAAAACAAGATATCTTGATGAAAACTTCAGGTTTTCAATGTCACGATAAATTAACAGCGGCTGTGCTAAATAAATGAAGGTTTTTGACAAAATATAAATACACTGTTAATTTTATTTTTCGTCTGTACATAGAATTGAATTTCTTATTCATTTTGCATTTCCTATTCGGAAACTTCAGGTATATCCGATAGAAAATACATGCTGAAATAATAGTGGATAAATCATAGCTTATGTTTAACAAAACAAAGCAATGAATTGTAATTTCTAGAGAAACTCTGGATTTATCTAAAATATTTTGCCCTGATTTAACATATTCGTGGTAACGCTAAATATTAATTTGAATGAATTTCACGTGCTGATCACGTGCTCGTTCGACTGTACTACAATTTCTCCTGACACTATTACACCAAGATAGCGTAATTGAACCTCCTATTTTCATTTCTCATTCTTGCTATATTTGAGTCACACAGACGTTAAATTAACTAAATCCTGAACTTAAATGAACCAATTTTTGTTTAATTCAGTACTCTTTTAATCGCTGATTTTTCAAATTCTGTGTAATTATAGAATAAAATCTAAATACATATACATATTACACGTATTGTACCTTATACAATTTACGACCTTTGAATTTTTAATTTATTTTCCTGAATTATATAAAAAATAGTTCCGATAACAATTCTTGTGTGCTTTGCACGAAATATTTACACCGATCGAGGCGGTTATAGAATAGATCCTACCTGCAAGCCCCATTCACCTCACCTGCCTAACAAACAGTTGTATACCTAGAAAGGTCCATCTTTCTCTTATTGGCAAAAGTTTCACATATTTCCCTATTTTATTTTATTTTTAGGTTGCTGAATCAATACAAATATAAAAATATTATAAATACCATCAAAAATTCGTATTTATATCATTAGCTAACACCACTGACGATCTATCTCGATAACGGAGTACAGACTAAAAATCATGGTGTACTCAAAGTTTGCATATTTAGTACTACGGATATTCATCAAATAACCTGCACAATTGGAATTAAAAGCGTTTATTGAAATAAACCACAAAAGGCTGAGGAAAACAATAACGCCGCAGGTATGTACGAACGCCGTGGTTTCAATAGTAAACCGATCCGCGCAAAACAGAAAGTTCAACTTTATATCATATTATATACCGTATCGTATTATACAATACATTAACATACCAATATATGGTACAGCACATAATGTAATACAATATAGAGTGCCTTACAAGTTCATTACATCTCACACGACAATAGCAAGCAAACGCCTAACGTATACATGTGCATTTCGCCTCGGTTCACACCATCACATCGAACGTACACAACACTTACCCCAACTACTCGCTGTTCTACCCATAAAGGCGCCGGTTTCACGATTGTAAATGAAAGTCTTCAGGGATTGGCTGGTTGACATGCTTGGCGGTCTTAGATAGGGGTTCGCCAACTCCGCCATAGCTAAGTTTGGATCCTTGCTAACCATGGCGTTGTCGTTTTAAATGACTCGGCTACCTTACGGAAATTTACGCACTGTGACCACGTTTCTATCGTTCGAAATACGAATGTAAACGGCACGAGAACAATCCAACGTTGAAACGTGAAACAACACGACCGATCGCACTGGCAGGTTCGCTGCACCGTAACCGTGAGTTCCTCGAGGTCGGCTGGTCAGCTTCTCTGCTGCCGACAGTTGGTTGTTCAGCGCCACCAGGTTAACTAAACACGCTTCGTCCGTGCAGGCTTCCACTCCGTCTCGTTCTCTTCTGTGTATTTCTTCCCGCTTTCTCTTTCTCTCTGCCCCTCCTTAAACCCCCACCATCGTCATCACTATCCATTGCCATGACGTGTCAACCATACACGTGCACGATATTGCCATAGTATTGTTGCCCGTTATCATCGATGTGTTGAATTCATGGTGCTGATGCGTGCGGAGAAATAACTAATAACTGTTGCGAGAGTTTTCCAGGATACGATGAATGGCATTAATCGAATGTGCCTGTCGGACTGTCTAACGTGCTTGAATTTGTAATAATCTTTTTCTTGGTAGTTCTATAGTTTCGTACTGTGTACATGGTATCATGGTGGTCAATTGTAATGGTGCAATGTATATACACTCTCATATGCCACGCCTATAATATAGGCTCTTTGTGCGTTTGTCTTCTTTGTTAGGTTACGGTGGATTGAACAGGTTTTCGGCCGTTGAAACCGACGGACCCGCAGATTTCAATGCTTGGTAGCAATCTACCGCTTCAATTACACCTACAAATATGTATATTGTGCTTCCGCTCCTAGATTGTAAGTCGTGAGTTTTTGAACATCGCTTCCTGAGGTCATAAGTTTAATTGGCCATCCGTGGAAATAATTTAGGTAACCTGCCGTGAAGTGTATAATAAAATGCTGTGTTATTGCTGTCTGGCAAGTAAAGTAGGGCGTTCTATAAAAACAGCACAGTTGCATGTTTTAGCATTTGATTTAATAATCGTTTCATTCGTAATAACGAGACAAGTTACATCTACAATTGTTTGTAGTATTCTGTACAGGGATGAATTTGTAATTTAAATAGGTTTCAGTACGAAACAATTGGACATTTCTAATGGATAGAAGAATAATACACACAAAAAAATCGGCATTATAAGTACTAAAACA
This sequence comes from Nomada ferruginata, assembly GCA_963583965.1. Taxonomy (NCBI): domain Eukaryota; kingdom Metazoa; phylum Arthropoda; class Insecta; order Hymenoptera; family Apidae; genus Nomada; species Nomada ferruginata. The sequence continues at coordinate 8,863,471 of OY757218.1, forward strand.
ATACAAAATTGGCGCATGATTTACGGTGAAGATAATCGAAGTTTAGTGGCGCTACCTGCTGCCAGCTATCCAGACTTAATATGTACTACTTGCGATGAATTATGCAGTGGTCTCACTCGGATTATTCTCTTACTCTTAATTATTGTTTCGTGCCCTTATGTACATTTTATCTTAGAGCTTAACTACTGTGCTTGACACGTGTATTACTGTCTAAGCAGCAACTGAACCTAACTATTTGTAATTGTCCTGTAGAAACAAACTACTGGAGCAGTCGTGAAATGGAATAAGTATCAATATAACAAGACTAAAAATATTGAATTAGCTCTAACCAAAGTCAATATTAAATTATCTTTATGCTATTATGTTTTTAAAAGCAGGGACAGAGAGAAGACATATTTTTTTAATTTCATAAACTACAGATTTATAACTTGTTTCGATGTAACAATTGCCTATTAAAATTTCCGTAATCGTTCGTGACAAGAGAAAATTGCGTTTCGATTAATTCACTAATTAAACACAAACGATAATAATAATTGATATTAATACACCTGTGTAACATAGTCATCGAGTAGGTAGCGCGATGAAGAAGGCTGCGAAAATGATTTCCTCGACTTGATCGTCGAGAAACAAATTGGGGGCTAAGGTCAAACCTCATGTGTGTGACCTTAGTGCTTGGAGGCGACTCGTGTATGCGATTCACAGCACTGTACTATTGGTAGTTATGCCTCCTCTCTTTTCGTCACTTCGAGATGAGTTACGCGCGCGCATGTAATGTGAGTCACACACGACCGATCTGAATTAACCATATCCTGTCCACTCTGTCGTGTGACATTAATGTCATTGCCGTGTGTCGTCCGACTGAGAGAATCGGATAAAATAAACGGAAGAATCGTCTTAAATGTCTAGACCTTGTACGACGAATTCCTTTTATAAGCAGGAGTATAATATGGCGCCTGCATGCCGTAACTGCATACATACTTCGTAATGTATATCGATTGCGATCGAAAACTACTGTATAATGTATAAATATGTATATACATATGTAAAAGCGTACTTATTTTTACACGTCCCAAATAGTATACTTGTTTTTTAAATGTCACAAGTTAATACTTTTAATGATTCGAGAATAATGAACTACTGTGGCATAAACTTATGTAGTTCCATGCAACACCTGTCGGGATGTACTATGTTCATAGTGAACAATGATAATCAAACTATTGAGATATTAACGAAGGAAAATGTAACAAATATTAAGAATATTTTATAATTTGTGGAATACTTTTAGATTTGATTCATTTTCTTTAATTTGTTTTACAAATACTCTGTAGGTAAATTTAGTACTTTCGATCTTTTTCCATTACTTTTGATCTAATTGAACAAAAATAATTTCGAATATGTATAACATTTCCGTTTATCGATAAAAACACTTGCTCTCGTTGATAAGTTAGGCTGCAGCGTCAAAACAGTAGAACCCCACAAGACCCCTTCAAAAGTTTTCGGAGTTGCGAATACCACCGTGCGCGACCGAGCGCTACCAACGCGCAGGCGCCTCGCGGAATGGAGATGCGAGGCGCGGGGCACGCGCGGTGTCAGTACGAGTTCAAGCGTCGCAGCGAAAGGGTCGTCTATGCTGTCGAAGGTTAGCGACATACCTCACTCTACAATGCATTAGCATCTCGGGTTTTACATTACCACCGCATACGCTTGACTATTAGCTTCTATTAATTAATACGCGTTTATTTAACAATCGTTTGACTATCGCGGGTGTACATTAAAATCTTTCTCGAGTCTCTTTCGCTGGACGCTTGACCGGTCATCCGGTACCACCGATTTTTTGATACGCAATAACTAGTCGTTCATTAAAATATCGGGTTAATTAATTTATTAGTTTCAACGTTTCTTCGAATCGTTATTATATTTTATTACACGACTATTGGGATTCGATGCGGTGTTAGGGTAGCATTTATTTTGTTTGCGATGTCACTTACATATGTTATTTCGCGACTTCGAATTCAATTCTAATTTTAGCACAGATTTATCACGTTGCTCTTCTTTTTGTTGCAGGTACAATGGATGATTGGTTGGTAGAGGATAATATACATATTGAGGCTGCAGGAATAGAGTATTGAGATACAATTACTACGACACATAACAATTAGTCCGATGAGCAATGATAAAGCACTGGTGACATGTAAGTTATTATCACAACGGTCTATGTATATTTCTTGTTATCTGGGGCCACCTAGTTCTTTTCCTTCGGTATAATGTTGTTGAACACTTTCGTTATTGCAAATAGATTTCAATACTTCTCCCAACTTGTATATCCATGTTCATTAAATACTCAATACATTTCAAATAAATCCTACAATATACCATTCGCGATTTAGAGTCAGTAAATTTCATTAATTCTAAACGAAAAATTGAAATAAGTTCATGTTTCGCTGCATTTCGGTCGCGATTTCTATTATAGCTTCACTAGTGTTCTTGTAGACATCTTTATTATCTCTGTGACCAAGTCACAGGTACGGCCAAATTGCATTTTCGACGCAGGATTGTCCGCGTAACTACTTACTTATTGCCATGCCCTTAAAGCATGATAAATAGTTTCGAGTCTTGATTTTTACAAGCAGCTACGAGAATTTATAAATGCGCGATATCGTTTACTTACTAGGCTCATGATCTCCTTTAAAACTCTGACAATGAACAGTCACAGTATGGTTTTGATAAATCATTTATATTAATCTATAATAGTATATCTTGAATAGACAATGAACAGTAATTGAATCAGAATAATAATACGGTAGTACTTTATTAAAACAAAGCAGTATTTCCTCAACAGACGTTTGACAGGATGAAGAAATAAGAAAGAGACAAATAAAAATCACATGTGTATTGTTTCAATTTCTACCTCCTCCCCTCATTTACTAACTTGTACAGATTTTCTTTCAGAAAATCTTGACGACCGCGCGCAATGCGTTTGGTAGAGTCGGTGTTTGCTCCGTCAAAGTTCTTTTTATTGTTTTCAGAGCGCAACCGCTCTTAATAATTATAATTAAATATAAATAGTAGTAAAGATACGCGAAAGTAGAGTCAGTGTTTGCTTCGAAATATTGCTCTCGCGAAATTAAAATCACTTTGTTCGTCGATCACAATTATAAAACGCGCGCGATAGAGTAGTCTTTTGTTTTTTCTTTTCTTTTCGTAATAAGTATTCCGGTATTAGAGTAAACACCTATGCTGTTCGGCGAATTCGGGCTTTCATCCATCAGCTCGAAGAGTAAGTATCTCCTTATTTCTTCAATTTCGTATTGCAATAATCATTGATAATTAACACATGCGAAAAGTACTAAAAATACAGAGATTTTAATGTTTTCTGCTCTTTTTGAATGTTTCAGCAGCTTCCATGGCTTCGATGACGACGAGCTAGACCGCACCCCTGATGAGTCTGCAACCGTTGAGTGGCATGCTTTAAAGTTCCTCTGGTCACTCAATCATGTCGCAGGACGAAAGGTCCGAACCGACACGAGTGACTGATTGTAATTACGTAGATTTTTCTGGCAAGCACTGTGACCATGGGTATATGGAAATATACTCATGAGTAGTAACTTCTTTACTGCTTTATATTATGTGAGGATAGGTCTTCTTGTACAACGCGTTTTTAAATAGCTTGATAATTTTAAAACAGATCATATTTAGTACAAAATATATCACTATATATATTTTTATAATAGAGTATTTAATTGAATACCTATGAAACGATATTTAAATAGTTATTAATTATTGAATGAATATAAAGTAACGTCCAGTATTCTACGTGCATTAGTTTGTAGTGAAGAAGTCGAATACCATTCGACTTCGTTTACTTGTCAATTGCAATGACTGCACAGTTAGAATAAATTGCATAATTATTGCTGTTAGTAAGAGTGTAGTATTTCATCTTTTTCTACTTTGATAATATATAAAGTGAAGGTACTCATTTACCTTATCAATTTGTTGGAACTATCGAATAATTTTATTATTCGATATCCATATTAGTCTTTAGCGTTTAAAGATATCGATACGTCCATTGTTTCCGTACAAAAAGTTAATTAAACCTGAATGTACAAGTAGACAATACGCGAACGGGTAGTTTTCGAAATCAAGGCAATCAACTTTTAAATTAATCTTGCGTTTTAGAATCAATGCTTTGATAACGGGAACGCCCGAGGATGTTTCAATTTAATTCAAAGTATATTAAAGTAGAGTCGTTGAATAATTTCTCTATTAACGTAGAGTCTTTGAATAATTTGTCTAATAAAGTAGAGTCACTGCATAATTTTTCTAATAAAGTAGAGTCACTGCATAATTTTTCTAATATAGTAGAGTCATTGCACAATTTTTCTAATAAAGTAGAGTCATTTAATTTTCTCTTCAATAAAATAGAATCATATATAGATCTGTTGTACATATATATGTATTTTAGCCCATTAGAAAATCAGTATGTCCTTATCATCTTTTTAGACGAGGATTTTCAGGTTTAACCCTTTCCGTGTTCACTGCCCGGATCCCACTCACGTGCCCCGGTGCTACTTGGGTGGGAAAACGGTGGTAGAGCACGATGATATTTTTTAGTTTATAAGCCATAAAATGATTTATTGTTGGCGACTGACAGTGCGTTGGTGTATCGTGCATGACGTAATATCCGCATTGTGTGTGTGGTTAGGCTGTGGATTTGCGTCGTTCCGTATTAAAATGTAGCTACTATGACCAAGATAAGATGTCCATCAATTTAAAACAGACATCATTTTTAGTATTATTTGCTTCAATAATTCCTACTATACTTGGGCACGAAGTTTTTGTCATTTAAGATGACAGAGGCCAAATGCCAAAAAGAATTGAATATACTTATCAATTGCTATCAAGTACCTCTTGTATCGGTGCTATTTAATTATTTTATTAAATATCTATTAAATATCTCAACCGCGACGTGGTTTTTTCCACGTGAACGCAGAGATCCCAGCCACTGTCAGTCGATTTCAGAAAAATGGTACGTACATTAGAGTGTGCAAGTTGTGTGACAGCACTTGGGTGTCGGGGGTGTCCCGGGACGCCTCCCTAGTGTAGGCTTTTGCGCCCAAGTGTTTGACTGAGAACCGTGGAGTGTCGTGTGTTGGTGTGTTTGTTTGCCATTTTTTAAATATAGGTCCAGGTAGGATAGGTAGCATACTTTCTGGTGTGATTGATAGACATAAGTAGGTAGGGCCGGGCAGGTTGACACAGTCTCCGATCGAGTAGGCACTATTTCGCGTGTTCAACCTGTTTCAGGAAATCTGATTTGAAAAGTCGACGGTGAAGCTGTGGCGCGAACGAAAATGCGTTCGCCTCTGGCTTTGCCTATCGATTTTTCGAATCCTTCGCGGTCGTGGTCGCGATTTAGGCTCCGAAACGAAACGCGTTACATTATGCTCGAGGCTGCACGTGTGAACGAAGAACGATTACAATTTTAATCGTAATCTATGTGATTTTCCGTAATCACAATTTTACGATTTTATTTGATCGCCATTCGGCCACGTGTGTTCCATTTAGCTCCGCGATTCAAACTCTTTATTTCACCTTTATAAGTTTTTCCTTGGTTTCCGATTAGAGTCTCGAGCCTAGTTTAAGTTTCAGCTGACCCTTGGGTCCGACGAAATGGAGAGGCTATATGCCGAAGAGGCCCGACAAACTGTCACTCAAGAGGGCAACTACTAATGGCTCCACATTCTTTTTAAGAATGGGGAATCATTCTGTGTTACTACTTTGTCACTGTGCTTGCATTTTCATTTGTAGAATTTTTATTTGTACTTGGCCGATGCACATTCCGGCCCAACGGTACAGCCCCCCCAAAAATATCGCGTTGCTTTAGAGTTGCGAAAAACTTGCGAACGGGTCGAGTTGGAGTTGCGTTGAATGCCACTTATTGCTCTTCTTATTGCTAGTTAAATTGTAGTATTTTATAATACACTTTACATTTGAGCTTCTAGTGTTGCGGAAATTGTTTTCGCGTATTGGAACTTTCAGTTCATTTTTCAGAGGATCTTCAATTTGCTTAATTTTGGATAGTACATATAATTTACTGTTTGCTTTCTATTAGTCTTAATAAATAGTGTTGCGAAATGATTGTATCGCGAGTTCCAGTTAGCGTTGCGTTGATTAAAGATCGCGTTTTTAAGTAGAGTTGCGACTACTAGTCCCCATCTGCTTCCAATTGGAAGCCTGTTCCTGAACCAGGAACTTTTTCTTTTCAGCGTTTTATATTTGCCTTTCTTTTTATTTTATTTTCCTTAATAATTATACTACCTGGAATGTCTGTTGATGGAAGTACTGCTAAAAATTTGCATACATATTAGTAAATTACTGTGTGAACGAAATGAAAAGAAATGAAAAAGAAAATAAATGAAAGAGAAAGGAAAGAAAAAAGAAAAGAAAAGAAAAGAAAAGAAAGAAGAAGAAAAGAAAAAGAGCAAAGTAAAAAACAGATATAATTTGCAGAATCTTTGATAAATTTATAATAATTCTAGATAGTAGATTTAAATTAGAGTTAATACTAGTGACTGTTCATTATTGGAGTTTAACTCTTAAATATTTCCTCTTAATTGTTGCAATTCTATCTTAACCTTTTTTTTAGTAGAGCCAATTTTTATAACTTTTCGAGCTTGCTTTGTAGAAATTGAAATTCACTCGCGATATCCGTAAATGTTTAAACAAAAATTCTTGCACGAAAAACGTTATTGGCAGTAGTTGGGTCTCGGCATGGTGATAGTTGAAGTTTGATATTTTTCTTCCGAATAATCGTTTGTCGCTTCTTTGTTGAAGCAAAATAGAATCAATTGTAGTGAAATGTGACTACTTCATTTTGGAGTTTTTAATGAACGTGATACCACCATTCAGTTTGATCTAGAACGTACAAAAGAATATATCACTTTGGCCGAAATCCAATTAACTATTGTTAACAAAAAATAGCAGCATTTTTCATATCAATTCTGATTTATTAACTGCGCTAAAATTCAGTTATTACGAATTAAAAGCAGCTTCATTTCGATATAAAATGGGGAGGCTTGGGGATGTCACTAATCCAATGCTTGAGATTGTTACAGATTCACAGATGAACCCAAATATGCTATATTAAACAAACATAAGTACATACGTCAGAGGCTCAAGAGTGGAATATATAGAATACAGATCCAGAAATATTATCAAAGACACGATTGGAAACTTTAAAATTAAAGAGCCAGCCTCGTCGATTCAATTTGTGAGTTTAAGAATTCATTCTTATAATGCTTTACTAATTATTTCGAGTTTGTGCATGTTTTAGAAGCATTGAAAAGAAGAGGATTCATGAAACAATGTATAATACGAACACACCCTCACCCCATCCCTGCCCCAAACCCCTGTCCTTATTAACTAATTACAGGTGTTAGACAATTAATTAGGCAGGCCCAAATATAAATCGAACAATACATTTAGCTCTTTATGTAGGTAGGATTTGTCTCAACACACAATCTTAGATCTTTATACTGGCAGGTTTTACACGAATTTAAATTATGAGACTTTTAATTAGGCAGGGTTTATATAACCAAATATTGTTGGCAGGTGCTGCAATTTTTTGGTTCGGTTTCTGTCTGTTCTAGGACACCATGGACCACGAGAGATTAATACGGACTAACCGAAGAGGATTTAAGTATATGTATACTCATACCTACATGAGTATGGGATAGTATCTATTACAGTCCTATGTAGATAGGATATTATTGAAATTGTTCTTTTATTCGATCTGTTAGATGTTATACTAGGTAGGGTGATTCTAGTCTTAAGTTAGCTCTTTAGTCAGGCAGGGCGTATTCGAATCTAATCTAAAATTTAACAAAGTAGGGTTTATTTTTAAGTTATGTCTTACAATATGTCTTGTTAGTTTTTAAGCCCGCAGTGTTCACCACTGCAATAATATTTCGTTGTCTAGTTTTTAAGATCATAGGATATATTTTTAAGACAGTTTAATTTCAGGAACGTGAATTCTCTGGCAGATTTTCTTTCAGGTTTCCTTCTGATATTCCATTTAGCTTTCGGTCGTGAATTTTCCAAGTACTCCTCTTGTTGTCTTACTTGTACTACGATCAATTAATGAACGTTCTACAAATTGACAATAATAGGAGATTTTTCTTTCTCACATGTTATATTAGAATTAGTTTTCGCGTAATTGGAGGGTGGAAGGGCCGTGGCTATGGTGGGTCTCCATTCGTAGTAACCTCCACGTGGTGAGACCTGGGCAATCAATTATTTACAATATAATTATTAAACGATTCTTTGCACAATCTCACAGAACAGATAAGATACGTTTGATAATTATATGGTAAATAATTCGAGCGAGTAGACTGCGTATTGAACTTAGGATACAAAATACAGTAGTGCCCGCTTACTGTTCGTTCTTTGCCCCAATTAATGTTCGCGAAGTCATCCCAATTCTTGGACCTGTTCCGATGCATCGCGGATGGATTGAGCGTCCGAGTTATCTCAACTTGTGATCAGCAATGGCCCTCAATATATTCCACTCTCGTTCTCAGGACAAACGTGTGACCAATACAGGTCTAAACCGAGAGTGCCGAAAAGGTGTAAGCATGAATTGTTAATTACTGGTAAGTCACATCCCCGGGCACGGTCCGCTAGGCAGCCCCAAACCAGCAAAAATTAAGTGGGCATTACTGCACACGGTCGTTATTTAAGTGGGCAGAGTCTTAAGTTCGTATTGCAATTACTTTTGAATTCTCCTTTCTATTTTTGTATCTATTTGCAGTTATAAATATTATATAGTATTTGTTATCCTGCTTCTTATGTAGATTTTTCTGTTTTCTGACGCTCTAGAGATAATTCACATATGTTTCGCCTGGAGAATTACATTTTCATATTTCTCAATGAGCCGCCTTTTATATAAATAAATTACACATGTATATATTTTAATTCATAAATTAATTAGTATCTGTAAAAATGTGCTTGAAACTACGCGGGTGTCTGCCATATCTACAGTGCCAGCTATGGTTTCGCCATCTGTACAGAACTCCTTGAAACTACTCGCGTCTCTTATTTACCGTAAGTGTAGATATGGTAGAGGCCCGAGTGGTTTCATGCACATCTGTATAGATGGCGATACTAATGGCTTTAGATAAAGCAGACATACGGGTAGCTTCGAGCACTTCTTCATAGATGGCGGATCTAATGACCACTTGGGTGTAGGTAAGACAGGGATACAAGTGGTACGTAATGTCCAGAAGTGCTTGTACGCCTGTAAATAGGGGTACGATAAATGTATTAAAAATTGGTTATTTATGTCCTCATTTATAAAATGAAGTTAGCAATGCTCGTAAATGGTTTCGTGGTCATTCCATATAAATCAAGTGGTAGCAAACACATTCATTAATATGTATCTATAGTGACATTGTAAGTTCCATAACCCATTTTATTCTACAACAATCGAGCTCTTTACCAAAGGTAAATACATTTGTGAATATTTCTTTCTTTAAATAAATTTCCCAGCATGTAATAAATACATACTAATAGTGGTATTATCCTTTATTTCGGTCTCGCAGCAGTGAAATTTGGGGGTTAGTGTACATATAACCTATCTTTACAATACTATTTTAACTCCTGCACTCTTATCGTCTGTTTCGCTCTTCCTTTTAAAACCTTCTCTGCCTTACACTATTGTTATCTCTTTATCGCACATCTTTTATACATCTTTTCCTTTCCTCCCTGTTTCATTTGAAATTCCGAAATCATTTTAATATCCAATTATCTCTATTTCCACACGATCTGTTGACAGGTGTTCTAACGTTCCAAATTTTTGCCTGCACAGACTACATTTATTATTCTTTTAATTTATTAACAATTTTTCTCTCTCCTGCTAGATTTTTACTAATGTATTGTTTGTGTGCGCAGGTTTCGCAGGCAAAAAGTAAGAGTGATTACATTGACCAGCACTTCTCATTGTGCATCAAAGCAAGAGAGAAGGAAGAATATCTCTTACCACACACTTTAGTTATAGTAAATTGGTTTTGTGGGATTGGAAGGTTTATGCAATTCGATGTAAGTTTAATATAAAATATATGTATTTGATATAACAAAAGGTACTACACTGAACTAAAGGTATATATCTTAACACGTTGAATGCCACGCGAACTTATAAGGAAATCCCTGTCAGGCCACGGGCACTGCTTCGAAGTATGCTGGTATTGCGGTATAGCAATGCCAAGCGCACTTTTTAGATTGAAGCTTACTTGATGCAGGTGCGTAAACATATTAGGGCCACTGTTTTTTATCGTAGTAGAAGATAATTACGTTTAGAACGAAATGCTTATGGACATTCATTCAACACGTTAAGCGCCTAGACTGTTTTGTCTTGCTTATCGTTTGGCCCGCTAGACAAGATTTCATCAAAATCGGCTTGCGGCCAGGGATCTGTTTAGGTTACGACAAAGCAGTACAAACATTTTAGAAATATTTTACGTTTATATTCATTCACTTCTCTGCGGTTCTTGGTCCAGGGCAGACAAAAATCTTTCTTTAGCCTTGAACGTGAAAATGTCAGACGACGAGTGTGAAAGCGATAGTGAAACTACTTTTGCTCAAAAACGGCGTAGAGTGGTTTTGTCGTTATCAGAGGAACAGGAGGAGAATGTTGAAGAATGGTATGATCCGAGAGGCAATCAACCAAAGCTTATACCTTTTACCCGTCCTTCTGGGTTTACAATTGACAATTTGAATACAACGTCAGACGTAGCAATAAAAACCTGCTATGAACTATTTGTGCCCGATAAATTGTTCGAGGAAATCGCTGAACAAACAAACTTATATGCATCGCAGCAATTAGAAGGTGGATGCTCGCAGCGCTTGGGCAAATGGACAGTGACAAACAAGAGTGAAATAAAAAGATTTTTTGGGCTACTTCTATGGATGGGATTAGTTAGACTACCATCCTTACATTTATATTGGTCCCATGATCCTGCATATATGCAAACATTTCCGAGAAAAATCATGCCCAGAAACAGATTTGAAATATTATTGAGAATGATACATTTTGCAGACAACACAACGAGTAATGGTTCCAATTGTTTGTCCAAAATACAACCACTTATAGACACTTTGGAAATAAATTTTAAAAAATATTACAATCCAACAGAAGACATATTTATTGATGAATCGTTGATTCCGTTACGTGGCCGCATTATATGTAGACAATATTTAAAACAAAATCGCTACATATATGGAATTAAAATATTTAAGTTGTGCTGCGGTTCTGGTTACACGTATGCCTTTCGTGTATATGCAGGGAAAACCCTGGAAAAGGGTTTGGAAAAGGGTTTTGCCCTTGGAAAAGGGCAAAACACTATGCCCACCAACATCGTAATGTCTCTTTGTAGAGATTTATTCGATAAGGGACACACGCTGTATACCGACAAGTGGTATACGAGTTTAGAATTGGCGGACAAATTAGTCGATAAAAATATTCATTTAGTGGGAACATTACGTTCAAATCGACGGGGAAATCCGCTGCAAGTAGTATCGAAAAAGTTAAAACAGGGAGAAATTATCGCAAAGGAGAATAAAAAAGGAATAACCATTTTGAAATGGAATGATAAGCGGGACATCCTACTTCTGTCAACAAAGCATTCATCAGAAATGGTGAATGTTGAAAGCCGATCACCACACAAGTTGAAACCACAAATTGTAGTCGACTATAACGGAAAGGCAGCTGTCGACTTGTCCGACCATGCCTATAATAATGCCTATAATAATCCACTCCGCAGATCTATGAAATGGTATAGAAAGCTAGCCTTTGAGCTGTTACTAAACACTGCAATTCTGAATGCTTACATTTTATATAAAAGTATCACCAAGACGAATATCAGTATCACTGAATTCCGGATGAAATTAGCCGTAGACCTCACAAATTGCCGGGACGAGGATATTCCATCTAGAAGTATTGTAACTACTCCTAAAAAACCGCTGCACAAACTGCTAACAAAACCGGGAAAAGTCTCTACAGTGCGAAGATATTGTAAACAATGCTATGAGGAAAATGTGGCACAATTTAGTAGAGAAGTGGCCAGAAAATTGACTAAGCAAGTTGCCACATTTTGTGATACCTGCAAATCACAACCGTTTTTATGTTTACTGTGTTTCAATAAGCTCCATTAAAATTTGTTGGTAAGAAATATTTAAGTACATTAATGATACAATCCTGTAATGAATAAAAATTACGTAAATTTTAAATAAAAGTAAGTTAAATAAAAGTGGCACTTAACGTGTTAATGTATTTTAGCCAAGCCTACGCTGTTCCACACCGTTTTACACTACGCTGTTTGCTCTCAAATCCACGTTGCTTCACTCCCAAATCCACACTACGCTGCTGCTCAATCTACCCTCTTAAACCTAATGGTACTCTTAAAGAACAGGGGCATGGTTCTGCAGGTCATCGCTGCTCGCCTGCAGACCAGCCGTATCTCAGATGGCCCTGACATAAATGCCCTATGTTCGAATGCTAGACGCTACACCCCCACAGGTTATAAAAGTAGTTTGTAACTCTTAGACTGTAAATTTAATGTAGACCAATTGTGTAACTAATTGTTACATATATCTATTACATATTTTATTTTATATTCAGTTTATTTGGTAGATCTTATATAAACTTTAGTATTACTTTTACTAATAGTTCTACTGAATCTACTAACTATAAAATTAAGAATGTAATAAATAATCTTCTTCGCATAAACTATGTAAAGATTAGTATATTTTATCTGTAAGATCTATTGTAAATTAATTTCATAAAATAGTTATGTACTAGTACTAGTACTAAGTACTAAGTACTAGATTATTTATGTTTATAGTATTTTTTATATTATGTAATTGTTAGTTTAGAATTGGTAAAGGATATAATTGTATTTGTAAATAGATATAAAAGAATAGTTCATAAGTATCTGCTTGTAAATTTGACTTACAACATTTTTGTAACTTGTATCTTCATTAATTACGTTAAATAAATTTTCAATGAAAAGAATTCCACTGCTCTTTTTATTTTCACACACTAACAATCCTTGAACGAACCTCATTCCAGTTCCTTACACAAGAAGTACCGTGGACGAACTTTAAATGCAAAGTCCTAAAGCGAGAAACTTGTCAAAATGGTCCTATACGTTGTTAAATTAAGCGCCTAGAAATTCCTGGATGTGACGTCATTTCCCAGAACTGCCGGTGTCGGATACCTCCTCGCATATCATATTCTCCTGATACAAATCCACGATTTTCGGCAGATATTTTTAGCAGAAACTCGGAAATTTTGCGCTCGGAAATTCCTGGAATGTGACGTCATTTCCATGAATTGCTGCGATGAAAGACCTCCTCGCATATCATATTCTCCTGATACAAATCCACGATTTTCGGCACTTAAATTTCCGAGTTTCTGCCAAAAATATCTCGCTGAAAATCGTGGATTTGTATCAGGAGAATATGATATGCGAGGAGGTCTTTCATCGCAGCAATTCATGGAAATGACGTCATGTTCCAGGAATTTCCGATCGCTAAATTTCTGAAATTCTGGCAAAAATATCTCGCTGAAAATCGTGGATTTGTATCAGGAGAATATGATATGCGAGGAGGTCTTTCATCGTAGCAGTTCCTGGAATTTCCGAGCACAAAATTTCCGAGTTTCTGCCAAAAATATCTCGCTGAAAATCGTGGATTTGTATCAGGAGAATATGATATGCGAGGAGGTCTTTCATCGCAGCAATTCTTGGAAATGACGTCACGTTCCAGGAATTTCCGGTCGCAAAATTTCTGAAATTCTGGCAAAAATATCTCGCTGAAAATCGTGGATTTGTATCAGGAGAATATGATATGCGAGGAGGTCTTTCATCGCAGCAGTTCGTGGAATTTCCGAGCGCAAAATTTCCGAGTTTCTGGCAAAAATATCTCGCTGAAAATCGTGGATTTGTATCAGGAGAATATGATATGCGAGGAGGTCTTTCATCGCAGCAGTTCCTGGAATTTCCGAGCGCAAAATTTCCGAGTTTCTGGCAAAAATATCTCGCTGAAAATCGTGGATTTGTATCAGGAGAATAGGATATGCGAGGAGGTCTTTCATCTTAGCAATTCTTGGAAATGACGTCACGTTCCAGGAATTTCCCAGAACTTTAATTTAAAGAGCTTCCATCGAGATGTATTAATTCTTTAACAATTAGCGTCCAATTTAATAACGTATAGGGCCATTTTGACAAGTCCTCCGCTTGTGAACTTTGCATTTAAAGTTCCTGTACGGTAGTACTTGTTTAAGGAATCGGAATTAGGTCTTTTTAAGGATTGTTAAGGTGTGCAAATAAAAGGAGCAGTAGAGTTCTTTTAATTGAAAATTTATTAATTAATGAAGATACAAGTTACAAAAATGTTGTAATTCAAATTTACAAGCAGATACTTATGAACTATTCTTTTATATCTATTTACAATACATCATGCAACTAAATCATGTATGAATTCTAAACTAACATTTATGCAAAATAAACAGTACTATAAACATAAATAGTCTAATACTTATAAACTATTCTTTGAATTTAATTTACAATATACCTTACAAATTAAACTTATACTAAAATGTACGTGCTTTTACCTGAAGCTTATTTTAAATTACAGCAATTGTATAACTTGTGCATATGTAAATTATTTATTGTAGCTTTCATTTTATATTTTAGCATTTAGTATTTTTATTTTATATTTAGTTTATTCGGTAGATCTTATATAAACCTTAATATTAATTTTACTACAAGTTCTATTGAATGTACTCAGTATAAAATTAGAAATGTAATAAATAATCTGCATATGCATAAATTGCGCAATGGCTGTACTTTAAATTTATAATCTTCTACGCGTAAACTATGTAAAGTTTAGTATAAGTTTTATCTGTAAGATGTATTGTAAATTAATTTCATAGAATAGTTTATACGTATTAGCTTGTAAATTTATATTGCCACATGTTTATAACTTGTATCTTGTTTATTTTCAATCATCAAACGTACAATTACTTCTTAGAACAAATGAATTATAAATGATATAAAATGTAATGTTTAATATCTGTCGCAACCGTCCCTGGCCAATTTATCAGCCATTTCGTTGCCATAAACGCCGGCATGACTATTCACATGATTCTGAAATATTATTTTTAAGAATTAATATATTCTCCTTATATATCGAAGAACTAAAATTCGATATACAGACAATATAACCATGCATTATTTACCCAGCGTATGTCTAAAGATTCCAGAGCACCCTCCATTTCTAGTAGTTCTGGTTTATTTACAACGGGTTTGTTATTCACAGTTTTCCAACCGTTGGCTTTCCACTTTGGCATCCAATTATTGGTGCAAGAAATCAGGAACTTTGAATCTGTATTCACTTGTAACTTTTCAATGCCAGCCGCCTTTGCTTGTTTGGCGGCAGCAGTTACTGCCTGAATTTCTGCCATATTATTTGTAGCTCGACCAACGACTGGCTCGGATACATTCCTGGAATTATCATTTTCATACCAAAGTAAAAATGATTTTACAGTTACAAAAGGTTGAGTACTGTTAAAAATTGATTGCAACATACAAAGGGTGGTTGTCGCCAAACCAAACACCTATACCCGCACGTGCATTTTTACTACCATTTGAACTGCATGCACCATCTGTATATACATTCACATAGCCCTTGCTATCCATAATGTAAGCTCGGAGTGCCTTCTAAAAGAAATAACGGATTGCTATAATTTGCCTTACCATTTCTCCAATAAGTATTTACTCGATTTGTTAAACACATAATTTCTTAATAACAAAAATTGTACAAATATACCCGTGTTATGTGCTTACTGTATATAAACTTACAGTGGAACCTCAAGTATACAAAGATCTACTATTGCCGCAGTACGAAGTTGAGAATGTGATGCAACGCAATATATTAAAACAAAGATCGGGATGAAGTGCTGTTTCCGGCCGATTTTCAGAAGCAGCGCCCTCTTTCTACGGCCGCGCGTCTGGGCCCCGCGATCCCCTAAACGGCCCTTAGCTCGAAGCTCCTCAGGCGCGTAGCATATGAACCACGGGGTCGCATTAGGGCGACACTCGTATCAATAGGATTCTGTGTATATCGTCCCATGTCCCATGGACATGGGGTCCATATGCTACGCGCCTGAGGAGCTTCGAGCCGTTAGGGGATCGCGACCGGAAACAGCACCTTTGTTTCGAGGCCCGTTTTAATACATTGCGTTGCAGCACATTTTCAACTTCGTACTGCGGCAGTAGCAGATCTTTGTATACTAGAGGTTCCACTGTGAGTTTATTGTATACAGTTAAGCACATAATACGGGCATATTTGTACAATTTTTGTTACTAAGAAATTTCGTGTTTAACAAATCGAGTAACTACCCATTAGACAATTTGTAAGGCAAATTATAGCAATACGTTATTTCTTGTAGAAGGCACTCAGAGATTACATTATGGATAGCAATGGCTATGTGGATGTATATACAGATGGTGCATGCAGTTCAAATGGTAGTAAAAATGCACGTGCCGGTATAGGTGTTTGGTTCGGCGACAACCACCCTTTGTATGTTGCAATACATTTTTCAACAGTACTTAACCTTTTGTAACTGTAAAATCATTTTTACTTTCGTATGAAAATGATAATTCCAGGAATGTATCCGAGCCAGTCGTTGGTCGAGCTACAAATAATATGGCGGAAATTCAGGCAGTAACTGCTGCCGCCAAACAAGCAAAGGCGGCTGGCATTGAAAAGTTACAAGTGAATACAGATTCAAAGTTCCTAATTTCTTGCACCAATAATTGGATGCCAAAGTGGAAAGCCAACGGTTGGAAAACTGTGAATAACACACCCGTTGTAAATAAACCAGAACTACTACAAATGGAGGGTGCTCTGGAATCTTTAGACGTACGCTGGGTAAATAATGCATGGTTATTTTGTCTGTACATTGAAATTTTAGTTCTTCGATATATGAGGGGCATATATTAATTCTTAAAAATGATATTTCAGAATCATGTGAATAGTCATGCCGGCGTTTATGGCAACGAAATGGCTGATAAATTGGCCAGGGACGGTTGCGACAGATATTAAACATTGCATTTTATATCATTTATAATTCATTTGTTCTAAGAAGTAGTTGTACGTTTGGCAAAGTGAAAAATATATATGTGAAATTTTTAAAAGCTTGTGAACTTCCTTTGTAAAGAACAATTATGCTTGAACATACAGACATATATTGTATACATATGTATATTTAATTTGCAGTCAAAGTATCAGATACTCCTTCAGCATTATACATATATACATATAGATATATATATATATCTACAGATCAGCAATAGATATATATCTATTACATACTTTATTTTATATTCAGTTTAATTCGTAGGTCTTATATAAACTTAAATATTACTTTTACTACAAATTCTACTAAATGTGCTAAATATAAAATGAAAGATGTAATAAATAATTTACATATGCACAAGTTACACAATTGCAGTAATTTAAATTAATAAATTAACGAAAGATATATTGTAAATTAACTTCAAAGAATAGTTTATAACTATTATATATATAATAGTTAATTACACAATTGTTTTAAATTAAACTTACGGGTTAATAGTTACAAACTGTTTTTATAAACCAATTTACTATAACTAAAGTACACTGCAAACGTTATTCTTTCTTCCTTCTTGCTTTTATGCACCATGAGAAGTGCCGGTCAATGCTCCTTACTCTTTGCTTGCGAAACCTGCACACACAAAAAATATATTAGTAAGTATGTATACAAAGAAAGAAAAATTGTTAAAGGATATTTGGAGGAAAAAGAAATAGGGGAGGGCCACACTAGAAGCATAAGAAAAAGGGAGGATTATTTGAAATGGAATGGAATGGGGAACAAAATAAGTAAATGAATAAAGGGAAGTAAATAAAGTGACGGAGAGTCTTAACCCCTTCGCACCGGCGGACGAGATATCTCGCCGCGTGATTTCGTTCATGATATGCTATGGACGAGATATCTCGCAACGCAATGTCTTTCATGCGATGCTATTTACGAAATATCTCTCGACACAAAATCGTTCATGCGACGCTGTGTACGGAATATCTCGCAAGCCTTTTATTACAACGCGAGATATCTCGTCCAACGATTTGGATCAAAATGAATTCGTAGGTCACTGTGAATGTGGCATTCAGTTGTAAACATTGAAAAACGGGTAGGCGAGCGCGATGTATCTCGTCCAAAGCAGCACGCGAACGGTGTTGCTTCGCGAGATATTCCGTACACAGCGTCGCATGAACGATTTTGTGTCGCGAGATATTTCGTACATAGCATCGCATGAAAGACATTGCGTTGCGAGATATCTCGTCCATAGCATATCATGAACGAAATCACGCGGCGAGATATCTCGTCCGCTGGGGTGAAGGGGTTAAGGGGGTAGATACGGCACATGACCTCACCGATTTGGATGGTCGGTATTACAGCAGCTTTTTCCTGCACAGAAATTGTAATACTGACAGGCGAGAGGGAGCTGCTTGTTATTTCGATATTCTAACTCACATTTCGATTGACATGGAAATGATAAGGGTATTTAATACTCCGGGAATTTGGGCCGTACGATGAAATAGACAAATCAGCCAATGTATTTTTTCGGTCTGAATCCACGGGGTCATGATGACATTAAACCATTTCCATGTCAGTCGCAACGTTACCAACAGGTATAGAAAACGATGTTATCGCAGGAGTCGCTGCTGATTGCAATCGTTTTACTTTTTCAAACAAATAAGTGCAGATGTCACATTGCATGCGTAGAAAATAAATCGAATTGTACATAGTTTGAAATTAACATTAGATGGGTTTCAACTTTAGTTCATTTACTTCATGCAACGTGTGTACCTGAAACTTCATTCTTTCCTAATATATTGAATTTTTAGTGGAATACGTTTAAGGTTAGGCTTTTCATTGTGAGACTCGATAGTATTTTACGGAGTACGTACGTTGTATTTTTATACATTTTTAAATTTCTTAGTATGCCTGATGTTTATACTGTGTAATAATGAGTACCCTAAATAATGCTATAGTGTAGTTATATCCATACAAACACTTAATATTTAATTATGTAAAATCAGACTTCTCTTCATAATTGGTCTAAAACTTAGCAAAATCTGTTTACTCTCTAATACTACATAATAATAGACAAATATTTAGTTTTGTGGCTCGGACATTGACATGGCAGTTAGTACTAGACCCACTACGATTTGTTTCTTTCGCAGCTTATAATATATCTACCTATAAATATTTTCAGATCTGGTGTTGCATTAAGTCCATGATAAATGTTAATAACTCGATTTTGTAGCGCGTTAAGAAACATGGCACCTATGTATTATGCTGTTGCCAAAGGTCGCAAGCCCGGAATTTATAACACTTGGTAATATACGTTTTTTGTACAATATGTTTTAACATATCGTTTGAAATCTGTATAATACAAATTACGTTTACATTTCTGTTTGCGAAGGGATGAATGTAAATTGCAAGTAAACCAATTTTCTGGGCCTGTATTTAAAAAGTTCTGTTCGCAAGCAGAGGCCGAGAACTTCATTAAGGAACGCAGCAGTTTAAATGAGAAACCAAATTATAAAACTAATGCATCTATACTTGGCAAAAGGTGTAAGATCTTTGACTCTTACATTGTGTTTGAGCCTATGAGACCTAATCATGGTCTTGTATTTGTATAACTTTTTTATTTAAAACCTTTGAATCTTGAAAATACTCAACAATAGTATTATTGTTTTGTCTGTTTTTATTTGCATTTAACTGCCTTATATAAAAAAAAGTTATACTATTCGAAAACCAGGATGAGGTCACTTGTAGAGCCCAACATGATATGGGGGTTGATACATGTGGCCGTTCCATAATTTTGCACCTCTATACATTTATCTACAGTTCTTCCTGAACAGTATTTTAACTTGTTTATTATTAAGTGTACCAATTACTAGTTCACTATTTCTTAATCAATGGAAGCCATGGAGGTGGTCAAGGTACAGTGAACTACTTATTGGTACATACATCTAATAATATTAGAAATATTCTACAGTGATGGTGTAACGAGCTTACTAAGAAAACAGGGAAGTTATTATATAAGAAAGTAACAATTGTTTTCTCATAACATTACATAATGTGTTGGAAATGTTGATTTATGTTTCAATACATGCATGGGTCAAACTTATGGGATGGCCAAATATGACCAAATAAGAAAACCTACTTTAATCGGAAAGCACTTTTAGATTACAATCACAGAGAGACCAATCTTCGGAAAGAAATAATGAGAAACCGACCTTAAAAAGACAAAAAAAGACAACTCTGAAAGAATCTATCAATACGATATCTATTGAGGATAAAGTATGTATTTTTGTGTATACAGTAGAACCTCTAGTATCCGAAATAATGGGGAGACATGACTGTTCAGACAAAGGAATTTGCAGATGGTAGGACACTCATCTTTACTCATGATTATTATTATACTATATAATCAGTTAAAATATATATGAAATATTTTTAATCATTTATGGATCTCGCATTAACTTGCTGCAATATCGTATAAATCTTTTAATTCATTGAGTTGCATTACGTTATAAACTTCATACTGGGGCTATAGTATGTCTTTGTATACTAGAGGTTCCACTGTAAGTTTATTATACATACTATAGCAGTATGTTAATTCTTTTAGAAGGCACCTGGGGATTATACCATTGATAGCAATGGCTATGTGCATGTATATACAGATGGTGCATGCAGTGCAAATGGTGCTAAAAATGCACGGGCAGGTATAGGTGTTTGGTTCGGCGACGACCACCCTTTGTATGTTGCAATGCATTTTTCGACAGTACTCAACCTTTTGTAACTGTAAAATCATTTTTACTTTCGTATGAAAATGATAATTCCAGGAATGTGTCCGAGGCAGTCGTTGGTCGAGCAACAAATAATATGGCGGAAATTCAGGCAGTAACTGTTGCCGCCAAGCAAGCAAAGAAGGGTGGCATTCATAAATTACAAGTGAATACAGATTCAAAGTTCCTGATTTCTTGCATCAATAATTGGATGCCAAAGTGGAAAGCCAACGGTTGGAAAACCATGAATAATAAACCCGTTATAAATAAAGTCGAACTACTCGAAATGGAGGAGGCTCTCAAATCTTTAGATATAAGCTGGGTAAATAATGCATGGTTATTTTGTTTGCGCATCGAATTTTAGTTCTTCGATATATAAGGGGCATATATTAATTCTTAAAAATAATATTTCAGAATCATGTGAACGGTCATGTCGGAATTTACGGCAACGAAATGGCCGACAAATTGGCCAGGGCAGGTTGCGCAAAATATTAAAGATTGAATTTTATATAACTTATAATTTATTCGTTCTAAGAAGTAATTGTACGTTTGAAGTGAAAAATATATATCTAAAATTTTTAAAAGCTTGGGAACATCCTTTGTAAAGAACAATTATGCGTGTACATACAGGCACATATATATATTTAATTTGCGGTCACAATATCAGATACTCCTTCGGCATTATTAACGGTTTGTTTTTCCGTTGGTCGTGGACATATTTGCTTCAACAGAATGTATATGTCCTGCGGAGATATTTGAAGCGCCAGAAGTTCCAGTATGATACTGAAAGAACAATTTCTTGAAATAATCAAGGTTCCGATACTGCTAACCTTCGTCTTACTTTATTATTTTCATACGTTAGTTTTTACATTCATCTATTGTTTATGGTATAACTTTGACAAATAGACAACATAAAAAACGTTATACTTGATACGTTTAGATAAATTTATTAATTAATGTCAAGACACTTATCACATACAAGTCATTTGACTAAAGCTGCCAAAAACAGTTGTATAGGTTATGCTTATATACTTTGTAAATTATTACCGATAAACACCTGGAACTGCTGTAATTCCCGCTAATTCGGCCAATGCAATTAATTCAACTTGACGGGCTTGAGAAAACGTCATTCTCTCCATCGATATTAATTCTGATACAAATGCCCGGGAAATACCGCGTCAGAGTTCTCGCTTCATAACAAAGTTACTGCAGTGTTACCAATATATTTTCAGTAAATTACGATGACAGCCACTACTAGCAACATAAATTATCATTTCACACCGATAAATAACTGAATTATAAAAGTTGCCTACACTTTATATTATCTGTGCACTTTTCAATGTATCAAATTTATTCATAAACAAATGAAATAAAATTTAAATTTGAATAAAATCATTTACAAAAATAAACCTATATATTGATCGACACGGCGGATCAAATCAATAGAAATACAGCCTAGATAAAAATGATTAACACTAATAAAGGGTACAAAATAAGATAATTTTGAACATTTCAGAGCGATGTTATCTAGGATGAATGATGATGATCAATTTTGCAGATGCTAATGGTTGTAGAAACAATACAAATTCAGGAGGGTACGATTAAAAACTTTATTTTGGTTTGCTTCATAATTGGGAAAAATATATATAATGTTGCGTGTACCTGTAGGAACTTTGGACTACAGATTATGTCCGGGAGAATTGTCGTTTGGGTAACATGCTAATTTAAGGGGAAAAAAAAAAAAATGAATTGAACTGAGAATGTGACGAATACGTTACCAACGAACGTGTTACGAAAGGGAAAAAATAGCTTAAACCTACACTAAGGCTAGTTTGGTTAAATCTAAATTTATACGTTGGTAACAAATATGGTATAAAATATAGTATTCGATACGTGTCCCTTTCAAATGAATGACAAAAAATTTACGAAGGCTGAATATCCGTGTGTGTCTCGCATTTTGGTCAACAAATGCGACGTTATTTCAATGTAACGAATAAGGATCAGTTACACAAAAAAAAAGAAAAAAAAATGAAAAACAGCAAAAACAAAAAGAAACGGTAGATAGAGAAACGAAACGAAAATGATGAGATTATAAAAACACTCAAATCTACAACTTAGATTTGTTAAACATATACGGCTGACCATGAAACGAATCTTACGCATGGCACACGGTTAACCAACTTCTTAAAATTTGACGCTGAACAACCCTGCTAACACGTATAAAATTATGTACAGCATCGTGAAATACAGTTTTGTGCTTTTTTTCCTCGTTACAAGCGCACACGCCAGCTATCTCTCTGGCTTAGACATCCTTTTTTTTTCGTTTGGAAAAAGTTGAAAATTCTCGACTAGCGTACATTGTACGTCATGCATTGGTTAAAATCTAGAAAAGTATCTGATACACGAAGTTGTTACGAATGTTTATACCCATCACGAGTTCCTATTACAGTAGGAATTCCATGAACAGTTCGTTCTTTGGAAGATACACATTAAATGCTTAATTTCAGCAGGGTTAATACTCTCTATTTGTCTTACCGCAGACTCACGATCGTTCGGTACTGATAACGAATAAAAGCAACGCGGTGATTACAGTGAAGCAACGATCGTATCAATTCGAATTCTAATCTCTCTCCGTCGAGGTGCCCGAAAGTCTCATTTTTTTTTTTATCACTTTCGTCGTAAATACTCAGTTGACGCAAGAAACACCGTTAATTCGGCAGTTCCCTTTTTTTTTTATGAAATAAAACTTATTTTTTTACAGATTAAACATATCTGAAGATCCTTAAAAATATACACTGCTCTCTCTCTCTCTCTTAATGTTTCTCCTTCCCCCTTATCGTGATCAATACGCGTTATATTCTTGGCCATTCTTTTTTGACTAGATTCATTCTCAGTTGAATACGTATTTAAACCGATACACCACGAGTATGAGGTTTACATTAATACGTGCTTGCTGTTTCTTAACCAGAACACACTTCAGAGTGTTCATCCCACGCAGCGACCTGAAACAAATCATTTTCTTAGCAAACAATACAAACAAGTTATTATATTTCACATACGGTAATAAATATAATGAGTGTTATACGAGTAACTTTCGAAATCGTACCTGGCATTCACGACTGCAATACCACTGGTGTCCACAGCCTGCACATACGAACTGTGCAACGCGCTCGTGACATCCTTGGCATCGCGGAGGACTATCTCTATCTTCTCTAGCATCCCTGCCGCCTGAAGAAATGCGAGTTTCCCTGTCTTCGATTACTGCTGATTCTTCCTCAACGTCGTCCTGAAAAACAAGACGTACAAATAAAAATCATATTCAAAAAGGTCAAATACTTATTTGTATAATTAATAAAAAATCGAAGTGGAAATATTAATATTATATAAATACAAAAGATGAGCTATGTTTTATGGAGATCAACCCGCCTATGCTACGACTACCCGTCCCGCCTTTGACCATTAGAATATATTACTTACTACGTGAGATTGAACTGGAGCGTTGATGACTGGTGTAATCGTGATTTCAGTTCGAGCCTGCAAATACAAAATGCATAGATCAGTTTATGCCGTTGCTGTTGTATAGTTTCGTGCATAATGTGAACAATATACAGTTTGCGAAAAAGTATAAAATACCTTGGAAGATGATAGGAGGTCACTGATAGAAACCGGATTAGAGCCTTGATATGTCTGCAAAAGGTGCTGGGTTGCCGCACTTTGTTGTGGCATAGACGCGGCTGTTGGTGCATTCCTTTCTCTTTCAGGTGCGGTGAGTAATCTAGCTAAAGTAGGTGAAAAAGTAGTAGGTCTTGGCGATTGTGATTTCGTGAGAATTCCATGAAGCAACGAACCACTCTGTTGCGGTGGGGTATTTTGAGGTGCCAGAGATGGTGCAACGGGATGAAGCGTCACATCTGGATAATTTTGGGGCGTTTTGACCGGTTCACCTGCAACATTTTTGTACAATTGAAACGTGAATCACTTTCTTTACATGTAACACGTAAATAAAGAAGTCAATCAACATCGATTATTTTCATACTCCACGATTCTGAACATTGGAAAAGTCTTTCTGCCGTACGAAATTTAAAAACCATTTGCTATGATATTTTTTTTCATCGATTTAAATCCCGTTTGTACAACCTTCTGAAGTGTTAAGGCAGAACCATCTGTTTCGACCATTGTTCTACTTCATAACTTACTGGAAATCCTCGGTACTCTATTACATATTTGTAACGCCTCCCGTAATATTACTAAACTTAATATTTTATACTTATGTACCACGAAATTGAATTATTTATTTATTTCCTCGAATATTCGCCTCACCATTTCTGAATGATTATTGTTTTCTTGGAAAGCAGGTACGATTAACGTAATGAACCAACGCCAACATAATGACACAAAGTATGCGGCACACTGTTCCTAATATTTCATGCTCCAGAGCAGGCGGTTGTTGTAGAAACCAGTAGTTCAAAGAGTTGCGTTTAGGTGCCGGTGACTCATAAGGTTAGATAAACGCACTGCAGATAGACTTTTCTAATATTCTGTACTTTTGTGCAGAAGTTGCAGTTATTTTAGGAACTAAAACACTATAACATTTTTCTAAATGTAGACAAAGATGGTGGTAGAAAACAATATTGCATAGATACTTCGTACATGTTCGAATCATTTCACAAAAAAATTTGTTCATAATATTCTATGATTGCTACCGTTTAGCTACTATTTCAACCCCTTGCTTTAACTAAACATATAAGATTTGTAAATATAATGCTATTCGCACGAAAGCAAAACTTCTGTTTAAAAAAAGCTGCAGGTTTTATTTTTTAGAAACTATCCTTCTTTTCTATGTGAAAATATATGTGAAAATTCATGAAAAAGTTGATGTCGATCTTACAAGATCATCTATGCTCACCTTGTTGCTGACTTAGTTTGGCAAATTGTACAAGCACATCCTTAAAGCTCATGGAATTATTAGGATCAACCGTATTCGAGTTACTTTTACAAGAGTCTGTACTAGATGGCCTTGAATCAACACTGTGCCCGGTTTCGACCATAGCTCCTCCAGCTCCAAGGCCAACGTTCACCGAATTTCTCATTCTGCGACCCCTGCAAGAACCAAACATACATTCGTTTGATAAAACAATCAATCAATAATGTGAAAAGTCAAATGCGTAAATTCAAATTCGTTCATGGAAATCAATAAAAGTTCTTCCCTTCGAAAGAGGGCCACTTCGGGTATATATACATCGATTTTAAATGTGAATTATTTAGATGTCTTATTTACGCTAAACAAATCTTCAGTAGTGTATAGAAAATAAGATAATATTTCCATCGACATTTTGTTTGAATATAATAACAATAATCATCAAATAGACTGAGCATTCAGAAAAACAAATATATACAAATGTGCTGGAATCATGAAGATGATTTAAGTTACATAATTTGGTGTAAATAGAAAAAGCAAATGTATCTATTTATCAAACAAGTTTCGGAAGAATTTTATCCGAATATTTAATATATTTAATAACCATATCCATGTTTACCTGCGCGGTACAGTTTCGGGGTGTCTTAGTCTGTAATCAGCAATGATAGATCTAACGTCAACGATGGCACCTTGGCGTCCTTCGCCGATTTGTCTGTTCTCCGGGCTAAGCGCTTCAACCTGTTTCCGGCCATTTTCGCCCTGCTTGGGTGGCGTCGTTTGACGTTGGGACGCTTGTTTCGAGACTCTTTCCTTCTTAAAAGCAGGCGAGTCCTGAGAGCTTTCTTCGGGTATATCATCCTTGGAGCCAAAACTCAGTTTTTCTTTGGATACGGGAGTTGTGTTACCACTGCTCTCCCATTCTGGTCCTAGCGTTAAACTTGCTGGTGGCATTGTATCCGCCAGCTGTCCGTTACCCTCCATGAATCCCATTACTTGCCTCCTTCTTTCGATTCTCAGGTACGCTTCCTCCTTCAGCTTTCTCATGCTCAAGATCTCGTTCCATTCCATTTCTTTGGCACGTGCTAGCTCGTCCAGGGCCTATTTGCAACAAATAAGAACGAAAATAATTAATTACCCGAAATATCATTTCGTTATCGGGGTGTCCCAATATTAGGTTATAGAAGTGTCTGTCGTATCGTAATCGGAATTTTCTTTGGTGTCTCTTTCTTCTTAATTTTATTGTGTCGTTCATGTTTCGGTCTATGCAACTGTACATCGCCCCCTTAATAGCGATTGTTAATATTTTCAGTATAGATATTACTATTGAACGTGTAAAGGGGAATTGACAATATCGCGAACGCTGGAGCGGCTTCTTAATTATAGCTATGGTCAATGCGATGGTTACTCGAGAGCTACTCAGGAGCACAACCTAAGGCACCGTTTGACAATTATTGTTAATGTCATCTCTAGTATCGAAGGTTCCATTACATATACAATATGCTTGACAAACCAAGTATTCGCTAAGCCCAAGCGCGCTAAAGCAAGTTACCAATAAATCAATAAACGACGAATGCTGCACGAATGCACGATGAACCCTTTGCACTCGGAAGTTTCGTTTACTCGGATTACTCGAATAAATTTCAATAGAAAGAACATATTTGCGTGTAGGTAAAAATGCGCGTAAAGGGAAAGGTTATAGTCGCATATGGTTGGTCTTTCTTTTTAAATGATTTTATATACAGATATAATATTATTTAATCGAGTTTGAAGACAAATTTTAAATGGCTCCATAGTAGAGCCCTCGAGTGCAAAGAAAGCAAATTGTATCGAAAGGAAAAAGGCAAAAATGGTCAGTCTAAAAGATCATACGATCGGAAAGGGTTAAAGGAAGAAGAATATTTACCTGGACTTCGGCTCGAAGTTGATCAGCCCTCGCAGCAAGTTCCTCCGCGGTAACTTTCTCACAGCCGACGAGGGACGTGATATATTGTTCCCTCTCCTCCAAGCAGAATTTCTTTGGGGTGGAATTGCCATTCGACGACAACTGTCCGTCCGTAGACTTTCGTTTTCTGCTCCCTTCATTTTCCGATTTCGTGCAACGCGACGATACGGGTTTCTGGTGTGCCGCCTCCGAGGACCGGCTCTTCGTCGCCACTTCCGGTTCCGAATCACAGAGAGGTTCCTTCTTTATCGACGTGGCCCGCAAACACTCAACGGTGGCTGGAGCTGCAGCGGTTTCCTCTGGAAGAGCAGCCCCATTTTGCTGACTTTGAGGAACTTTTGGCGAAGCCCTTGAAGATTCGTCTTCCCTCGTCTTGTCGGCCGAATCCACCTTCTTCCCGTTTCCAGCTGCACCTTCCATAGCATGCATCTTGTTCAAGCTGCAAGCGGACAAAAGTTTTTCTCCGTGAATAAACGTTTTGTGGGTACTGTATTGTGTTGTTGGTCTCTGGTGCTATTCACTGCAGTTTGATTTTTTGAAAAGCAGTAATTTGGCCAGAAAGCGTATATGGTGATACGTAGATCATTGGTGGATTACATGGATCGACAATACTCGGTTCTTTAAACAATGACACTGATAAACCGATAAGTTCCCTTTGTAAAGTATATTTTGACCTTGCATGGAAAATAGTTGTCACCGAATTCAGGGACGTTCAATGGAAAATGCCTGACATGCGTCTACATTATCATTTTCATGACATCGGCCACACAAATCTCTGTGTCGCTCAGACATTTTTAATAACGGTGTTATTAACCCAATTGCATAAAAAGTACTCTTAATTAAGTGAAACGATATACATGTTTGTTAAAAAAAAATTCCGAAATCTTACAAGAGCTAAGAAACGCTAAGTTTCATTGAAATTAGTAAATTGACGTTGCTAACACACGAATGAAAATGTTAAACTCTTAAAGGAGCAGTAACGTTTTATTGTTTTAATAATTATTCTATGCGAATATTGAATTACTTTCAGAATTCCAGAGAATATCGAATACAAGGAACGTTTGTATTTTAAAATTACATAGTTACTGTTCTTAAAATGAATAGCTTTCAATAGTGTAATACAAACTAAGCATCACGAAGATGGTATGTACTTTGGCATTCAGTAAAGTGTTACTGTATTAATTAACGATTAACAACTAGTCACACTAGTTTTTCAGTAACTAAGGTGTACTTCAAATTGATCCATAGACTGGACTTTATCACATGTCCTCCACAAATTACTTACAGTGGACTAGATATGTAATCATGCCTCTATATTATCTCTCCATATTGAATTTACAGTACGAACATATATGGTACTTAAAACAATTATAGGAAAAATATTTTTTCGCGCTATCTAAACCAGCCCTATTTGGCCCTAAATTATAAATTAAAATCAAAAATATATTTTCCAATCAGTCTCAGTGCCTCCTAGACTTTGAATTAACGCAGTGTTCAAAAGTGTGGTCTGAACTGTATCGCGAATAAGATAGAAATACAACGGTAACTGAAACAGTGTCCCACCCTTCTACCACCTGTTCAATTTTCCAACCCCTAAGATCCTACAACTATACAGCTACCGTGCGGTCTAAAAGGAGTGCATTATTGTACAAAGTAGTTTATAATCAATATGCCAGTGATTGTTGAAGAGTACATTGTACTCTTAGACAATCTCCATAAAAAGAATTGATCTTACGTAGATCAATAGCTCTGGAAGAGAGCTAATCACTCGCTTTAATTGAAACAATAAATTCTTTATAACTTAAACAAAAAGTATTAATTTTTCGACCCATATTTATTGGGATTCTTTTCCCCCATTTGGCTAGTACTATTGGAGAGTACTATCTTCCCAACAAATTGTGAACCCTTCTTCATTTAATCACCCTGCTTAAGATAAAAATAAGGTTTCTCTAACCGATATACTGCAAGAACTCGTGCATCAATATAAGGGATATTAATTTTGTCAATCCAATGGATCAAGGAAACATCGTTGGGTCTGATCTCATCATGGATCGATATTTGGACACGAGCAAGTGTATGGAGAGTGGGGTCGCTCCCACGACGAAGATGACCCACGCTGTTCTTTGCAACGTGTGCGTGCCCGTTCTGCGTTTACCCTCAGCAAGAGGCACGCTTACACGCGCACTAGAATAGAAGGTGACCACACAGCGGGGTTGACGCTTCGCGCTTCCCATGCACTCTTCTACCTGCTTCCAAGAGAGACCACTTCTCTGCAGGTCCGTATGTACTCACTATAATGTTTAATTGTCCAGTTAATTTTGCAAATAGCCCATCACGCACGGCAGAAATGTCCTTTTACGAATTTTAATTGCATTATTCGCTCCTGGTTTTGTTTATTTAATTAAAATTAATTGTTTGCTTAAGGTAACCGCGCAATAGATATAAACAACGTAAGTCGTATGAATAAATTTTGTTGTTTTTATTAGTGCTTGTAAATGTGCGAGGGTATAGATACTATGATAATATATAAATAAGTAATTCTGTTTTTTACTAGCTTGTGGATGAGGCAAGGATGGAGTTCAAATTGAAATATCGAGTGTTACATTTATATGTAACTAATTGTAATGATATATTACAATGAAATTTTAGTGAATGGAGAAATATGCTGCGAGTATATACTGCGAGTAGTTGTTAACGGAACTAGTAACACGGCGGACATTCAGGCTACGGTTATATAAAGTGTAACGTAAGAAAAACAAACAGGTATTAAAGAAGTAAATGCTGGCACACGTTCGAAAATCCTTGTTATACCAGAGCATCAATTACCTCGAAATATACATATAATTATGTGTCTTCGCCAACTTTTATTTTCGGTAATTTATGAATATCATTAACGTGCATGTTTGCCCCGAGATAATTTCTTAAAAGAACGAAAAGTTGAAGTTCATCTTATGCCGCTGCAAGAAAGAGAACAAAAAACTCCAAGTGCCAACACACTCGTTTTCAGGGAAGTACTCTCATTGACGTACGTTTCATAACTTCCCGACTTTCTCACTAGCAACAATAGAAAATTGCAGACAAGAATCCTCCCGCAGCGATACGTAACCGTAATTAGGCTACTCTGTTTTACGAACTGATATTTAATATGCATTACCGGTATTACACGCGACAAATAATAGCTACCAGAATTACACTAGAAAAAGAGAAGAAAGAAAGCAGTTAAGTACCATGCATTATCGAGGCTATAAAGCAAATAAGCGTTGATTAAATAATTCTTTCCAGTTGCACAATACCAATCGACATGTTTCCCCGACGTTATAATGAAAAATAATTATATCCGAGGGAAACTGTAAAAAATGATTCAACTGTTGGGAAGACTGACTTCAGATCACAAGATGGATCGTCCAACAAGACGTAAACATTACGAGAACACAAGAAATAGGATCGTAAAACCGTCCAAATATCGAAGCTACGCCTGTGTCTCGTTCGCTCCGAGACGCGATACTCGCGCGCTTATTTGTAAGAGGGGGGCACGCTTAGAGGGGGGGAATTGCACGCGGGAGAGGGAGACGACAAAGTAGAAAGAGAGGACAAAAGAGGGGGAAAACGAAGTTCGTTGCACCCGCTCGCGTTCACTGCACCTTATAGACGCGGATATAGGTTTCGCGGTACCAATTCCGAAAAGCCCTCGTACTCTTCCTCGAGTCTTCGAGGCTTCCAATTGAACTAAAAGGTTTACTGCTAATTCGAATTCATCGAATATACAAGCGCGATGCTAATTTATTTAATACACCTTGATTTCCATATTACTTTTTTTAATTCACGACACACGCAACGCGGTGAAAGTTTGGGCGATTAAAAAAGCTTTGAGGAATCCTGCAATCGTCTTCTTTTTTAAATCAATATAGAAAACGGGTTTACGACTACTTTTCAACGATTGATGCAGAAATTTGTAATATTTTCTAAAGGAGATCTGTTAACCCATTGCCGCACACTTTAGTTTTAGAATCGTGCCCAGGGAAGCACGTTTTTCTCCATGTTTTGACTTGTTCAAGACATGAAAAATCGTACACAAAATCAACTTACATGTTATCTAGACTGTTACGTCATTTTTTGTATTACTGAAGAATGTATTACTGAAGAATTAACAAATAAATGCATTAGTACAGTCCGTACTAATAAAGTTTTTGGATGGCCATAGCCGTTTGCGGTAATGGGTTAACAAACATTCGTTAAAAATTATAAAACATTAAAACTTGCAATAGAAATTTCATTTATAGGAACAATTTTGATATGGTTATATTATATTTGATCCTTGTTGAATTTTGCTTTTAATTGTTCGGAAATTGTTTCCTAATTTTAGAAAACTGCCTTAGCTTTTAGTTTTGCTACGCTGGTAGTTGCAGTTCAATACGGCAAGAACTTGTAAATGCAATCTGAATGGTTTTATATTTTCTTGTATGTACATCCTTCTTTTTTTCAGGAAAAATGTAACAGGTGGTTCCTAGTTGAATTGACTTTCATTTCAGCGTTCATGGACCAGCCAATAATCAGTGCTCATTCTAACAATTATCCGCATACAACCACTACCCATAAATCATAACACTAATGACCTACCATTAAGACAACGTAGTAACTTCTATTCTGGACATTAACAACAAACTATCTAAATAATCCTAAAAGATAAGCATTTCATTGATTGATACCATGTACTATTAACAGTACGATTATGGAAAATAGTAAAGAGGAGGCTAATGATAACTGCGTTGAATTCACTTCCCGTTTGAAATATCTTATTGTACATCAAATTGTATATTAAAGATACAAATTCGATAGGTTCACATCTCGAATTGTGTATCAAATTAATTAGTTTCTGTAGCTGCAATGATAGCAGCCATTATCACGGTTACCAATATTTAGTGTAGGGGTTAGTTTCAAGATCTCCAAACCGAGGGTCAAGAATTCACTGCAAAAAGATAATGCACCGTAGTGAAAAGATACACCGAGTAACTTTATACAGCAGTGTTTAAGGGATTTGTATTCCTTCAACCTATTGTACCTTCACGCTTTCCTTTGGCCTCGCAAAACAGTAATAGAGCGTAGAGCTGTTTAGCTGTAGCGATAGCGAAAGCGAAGGAGAAAGCGAAACCGACCGGTAAACAGCATATGAAATCTTTTCCACAAACGAACGTTAAATCTGGAAAGAGCTACGTTGCTAGGAAACAATAACCATAAACATCGTGCAGATACCATCGTTTACATTAATGTCGATGTAATGTTAATGCAATGTTAATGTAACAAGCGGTGCAAGTAGCGAAGTTGAGCCTTCCCTCTGCCTCATTTTTTTCACGCGGTAGATGCAAACGAGAATAATGAGAGGATTAATATCGATCGTATAATCGAGGTCACGGAAAGAATACTATCGAAGCAACGGATTTAGGAAAACTATTGAGGTTAAGGAAACTTTGCTTTTAAATAACCATGCCGTTCAAGTCAAACATAAAAATGATTTCTCTCGAAATCCAAAGAAAGGTGTAATTTAGCGGTAGTCAGCGTTCAAGCCTGCATAACATTGCTCTTTTAGCGGTGGCGAAATTCGGGCATGACAATTTTTCTTGGAATAACTTTATACAACGTTTCCCTCGAACCAGTGCAATAATTACTGTCAGCGAATCGAGATGAAACGCAAGAGCTGTGCCTCGTTCCAGCAGCGGTGTCCCGATACAGTAACTTTCACAATTACGATCCTAAAGAGAGAAAAATAGCAGACTTGACGCAGGTATTATGTTGCAGATTGTTTCGCTTGCCCCAATGCAAAAGCACAATTTCCAACATGTTGGCTCCAGTGTTAAACAGATACTCGTTCGAACTTTACGAAAACCCTGACTCCAGTGCGTAGACCCCCCGATTCTGCCATACCAGGACTTTGCTGCTACACTAGACTTGCACGTGCAAAACGTTATCCTACGTACTTAGACGTGTATATCGCAAAACTTCAGTGGTAGGCTATTACATCTTCTCGAAAGTGTCCCTCCGCATTAAGAGGTAGCTTCACGAGGAGTCAAACGGCATGCACCCGCGAAAAAAAATAACGAACTCTCGCTGTGAGAAACCGTTGACACAGGGGAACCAAGTGGCATGAACGCACGTCGCATGCACCGTTCACACTCCACTTGCACTTTTCACCGAACGTTGCCGCTCGCCAGTCACGACGATCCTTTCTTTCTTTGGCCCCTCTACCCTCGGAGACAGCCGGACGTAGTCGATCGCAGCCGATCGCGGCCAACCGTGCGCGCTTCGTGTCTTTACCCGCAAGACACTCGCCACTTGCCACTTCGCTGTTCCAACACACCAACCGACTCCCTTACAACGGGTGGTAAAACGGCAAAGGTCACAAAAGGTCGTTTGTCTATCGTGAACTAGACAGAACGAGAAAAAGAAAACTTTCGTCACGAGAGAACACACACGCTGCGGGTCGCGGAACGAGCAAGGATCGTGTACGGTTACCGCGGTTGGTAAGCCGGCGTCTGGAGTCGCGTAACCCTTTTCTCATCGCTTTCTCCGAGTCGAGGCAGCGCGGAAAGCCGCCACTACTACGTTTCACGGACGCAAGTTCTATGACCGTGCAAGAACCGCTAGCGTATAAACTTTCCTCGAACACGGAGTGTCTTTTCGCGCATTTACGGTT
Source organism: Nomada ferruginata (assembly GCA_963583965.1). NCBI lineage: Eukaryota > Metazoa > Arthropoda > Insecta > Hymenoptera > Apidae > Nomada > Nomada ferruginata. Next base: position 8,897,977 of record OY757218.1, read on the forward strand.
ACACGAAGGACGTTTAACCGACTAAGAGTCGCGCGAGTACCGCGAATACCGTCGAGTACGAGCAGAAGTCCAAACGACAGAGACAGATCGTCGTAGAAAAGTACAGATATAGCGAAGGAGAAAGAGGGATGGTGCGAGGGAGCGAGCGGGAGTGCAGCAGGTCGACCGGCTTAGGTGGGGTTGCCGCGGTTAATACGGTGGATCGAGGGGGGGCGAGGAGATAGAATTGCGCGCGTGTGCGTCCGCGCCTAGATTGGGCTAGGTTAGGTTAGGTTAAACGCTTGCCAGGGGACCTTGCAGCGGCGTCCTACTTCTTCTTCGCGAGCGAGCGCACGCTTTCGTCCTCCGTTTCCTCCTTACTGTCCTCTACTACCTCCTCTGCTTTACTCGAGGTTGTTGTTGCTCTGTGTAGTCCTATTCGAACATTGTCGCGAGCGTGCCTGATTAAAAAACACAGCACCTCTACTAAGAAGAGAATTTCCCCCACACGTTTGTTTCATGTACTCCGGGAATAGACGGTAGACTTAAAAAAGAAATAGAAAAGGAGAACAAAATGTGGCAGTAACCCTTAACGGTCATTTTTGCTGCTTCAAACAGATTTTTTAACGGTCCGATAAAATAGTCGTACCACGAAGGGTAGCACGTTTTTATATATTATACCACACGGGCTGCGAGCGATTTGACGTTGAATGACTGCTGCAAAACCTTTCCATACGGACAAGTTTTTGTTTTATTAATGGTAATTACAACGATAACACTGGTGTGTCTTACTGGCACGCATGCGACACAGATTACATGTAACGGCGGGAAAAATAAATCGTCAGGGACATGTTACGTTTGTTCCTCTAAGTCAGCAAACCTGTCTTTACGCTTGAAGAAATAGACTACATTCTGCAGTAGACGCATAACGATTATAACATTAAATATAAACATCTAATGATACAATCGATGCTATAATGTCTTACACGCTTTTAAACAAGCAGAAGGAAAACTATAATGAAGTTATATTTAAGTGATTTTATTACCACGATAATTTATTCTGATACGATAAAGAAGCAATTTATGATTCGGCATCAGGACGCAATCGAAATAAACTCGAAAATGAAGTATATGTACCTTAAAATTGTAAATTAAAACGACATCGACAGCCGAGAGGTCGGCGTAAGCAACACAGTGCACGGAAAGACGCGCCGGAAAGGTCGACTTCGTGACGCAAGTGGGGGAAGAACACGAAGAAGGAAACCTCTGCACGGTCGAAGTCGCGCTATTATTATTGACATCGAATGGTTACGAGGAAGACTCTCTTTTCTCACTCTAGAGTCCAATGAAAAGGCTCCTATAGTGGTGAAAATATAAAGAAGGGAAAGAACAATTTCAACCTTGGGGAAACTGGTCATCGGTTGGTACATTTTAGAACCTTGCGGTTAGACACGCAGTGTCCAAGGTGAAATAATAAAGACGGATAACCCAAGTTTGCCCTACTTCATTCAACGACCCAAAACTTCAACTGGTTTTCGCCATAAAATTACATTCACGATACACTTCAGAATATGTAGTACCCTCCCACTCTCTTCCACACAAAATTCAAAGAGCTAAGCATTAAATTATAGAAATACGCATTCAAATCTCAGCTTGTGTTCAAAAGATGCAGGTGACATAGATTTCAATCAATCGGAGACACATGTTCTATGCACGCTGCTATTGATGGAATTACGCAATAAATGCAGCGAAGCAATGATCGTAACTTTAGGTAAGAGTTTTTTTTACCAGCACGAACCGTTCGTATCTCGTAAGAGACTCAAGAGAACCAAGAGATATCGCCTGAAATACCACGAATTTGCAGGTAAGATTAGGCGACCAAGAAGAAGCACGAAATACCAAAAGGGTAAGGCGGCAAAGATGGAAACCTCTATGCCAGTGAGACTCGCGCTATTATTATTGACATCGAATGGTTACGAGAGAACGAGCTCTCCCGCCCCTCTCGCGTTCTTCTCGACCTAATTCGCGGACGCTGACGATCGGAGGAGCGTTCTCGCCTGCTTGAGGTGTCCATGAGCGCCAAGGACGTTCTCGGGCGCGTTGGTGAACCGCGCGCACGGAGGTTACGCGACTTTCCTCAAAACGAAGTCGAAGCTTATATTCCCTCCGACCGTGGAAGGCATATCGTTGCCCTTAAAAAGAAGAAGAAACACAGATCCGCCAGTCTACTTTTCGCGACTAATGAGCCGCTATTTTTGGACAACAACCAGAAGAAAGTAGCGGAAGGTAAAGCAGGAGGGCGAATGTGCCAGAAAATTCTTTGAAATTTTCTGTTGCAACTGTTTTAAATAGAAACCGATGACTATAGAGATAACCGCGCGAGAGATGGGCGTATGAAGATAGCTTTGACCACTGAATTTTTTATCGTTGACTTTCTCGGTAAGTGGAGCGATTTATCGAAGAAGCTGCCGTATGGCGGTCATACGAAAACGACACGCTGACGGCTCGAATTTCAAGAGATAGTCGTCTGCCGACAAGGCTTGGTGCATTTGCCAGAAACGAGCCAGTCGCCTTCGTCCCTGACCGCGAAGGCCTTTCTCGTACACGCTGCTGCTGCATCGGTCAGAGGTCGAATTAGGTTAAGTCAGGTCTAGACCACTCCAAAAGTTCTGATATCTGTCGTCATACGTGGAGGTTGTACAATTTTCTTGAATTGTCATGACATTTTTCCTGTTTACTACGGGCGCGAGTAAACAAGAGATAAAAAAAAGTTCGCCGCGCCTTCCATCAATATCGATGGTGTACGATAAATGGATGGATATAGGCCTTTAAAGAAACCGGGCTGTTCAAGGTACCGCCGCGATTGCTACGGTCCGCCATGTTTTCAAAATATACAGTAACATTCTGCTTGGTCGCAATTCACTATCAATTTCTTCACGGCTAAGCGTGAATAATGGTCGACAGTGTGTTATCTTTGACGCAAAAAGTGGTTCGTTAACTTTCCGTCCGTTAATTCGGCACAAGACACCGATTCTTCAAATACCGTTGTGCAGAAAAAAAGAGTCGACCTTGGTTTATAAACAACCTGCGACTACAAGAAACGCGTGAACCATACACCTAAACGCAGGACAGTAGACTTGTAACGTGCAAGCGTTATCCAGCAACGAAATAAGGCGTCATCACTTTTCAACGATAATAAGGTGAACGCACTTATATGCGTGTCTTCGGAAATACCAGCGCGCAGATAACCATCGTTCGATCATTAGTACGGTGTGCCGTTGGAATTGCAAAATGCAGGACCGAATATAGGCGAGAGGAGGGAGGGTCTTAATTTAAGAGGATGAGCGACAATAAAAACCGTTTCGCCCGCGTTGGAATTCCCGAAACCAGTCACGTGTTTCCTTGGAGGACCATGATGCAAATGTTCTCCAGGTAAACCTTGCACGCTCAAGGCCGTGCAGACGAACCGACGAAGGCAGCCGCGAAACTCGCACCCAGCTCTGCGCCTTTTCCACATAAGATTACGCGGCGTTCTACGAGAAACGACGATATATCACGAGGTGGAATGACGAAAGGAGGACGGTCGATTCTCGGCCCGAGGTCGCTCGTAGGTCAAATCGCCGTCACGGAGACGACCCTGATCGGCTGTTTGTGCACCAAAGATGGTCGGGTCGTCGCCGATCGTTTTCTCGTTCTTTCCAGCCGACCGATTTTCGAAGCTGTTAACGCGCAATTTCACTGGGTCATACTACGAACGATGATTTTCTCTCCCCCCTATTAAGGAACGACTACCCGCATCGGTCCCACGTGTTTCTGCCAATGGAAAAAAAAATTATGAAATTTTCCCCGACAGAACTGTTGCTTAATACGAGTCTCGAGGATATTCTCCAAGGGTTATGCAGAAATGAGTAATGCGAACGTCGTGTGGATTTTTGGTACCATTTTTGTGAAATCTTGGCGCGCCAAGGCGTTCACTTAAACTATCTTCTTTTTAGAAATTTACTGTTACGTAAAGGCGTACGTATTTGGTTGGGGATAAATTAGTGATTCGGAAGTTAATAAATGAAATAACGCTGAGGAGATGAAAATAGATACACGACCTTGATGATATCAGATTTGTGAATAGATTGACAGAAAGCGAACAGACATACAATCGTTTTCTAACATGAACGAGCACAAGGCTTCTGGTAAGAAATAATAGAAAAAAGTTCTACGCGGACCTACAAGTATTTACACATATCGTTATTTTGGATCGTGACCCAAGCAATAACGATTCTCAACATCGATAACAGACCGATCGTTTCCCTGTTATTTCATGCCGAAACGGTCTCGTGTTCTTCGACTTTTAAATTAACCAACCACGTCTCCTTGCTGGCGAACCAAAAGGCTGTCCGCATGTAGAAGCAAAGTGAGAAATGTACACATCTCTGTGGTTCGTAACTGTTCGGTGAGACAAGCGGCAAACGACGAATGTGCGCGAAATGGAGTTCGACCTGATACGCGTATTATCTGCTTGTATAAACAAAAGCACTTTTATCAATGGGTCAAATACAATATAAAAATGGCACCGGGCCACCCGAAGTTTAAGAAACATCATCGAACTGAAACGAGTAGGACGTTCGAGAATAGTTTTAAATGAAGCAGATGTTGAAGAAGCATTATCTGCACGTGCGTCGCAGTAAAGATAAAGACGTAGAATTTCATTGGTCGATTCGAAACGGTAGGACCATGATATACGTAGAAAAACGTTCCTGCGTGTCAAAGACGCGTTCTCCAGTTCGCAAGCTTTTTCAAGGACGCAAGTTCCCGCGCTTACCAGCGCAGATTTCGCCATTTAACCGAATCTACATACGCGTATACATTGTTGTCCTTCTATCTTCATCTGAGACAGATAAGCCATCCCGCTTACAATTATTGCACGAAATTTCGTGTATCAACGATACTAATCCTCGTTTACCTCGCATATTAAAGATTGGTCAAAAATTGCAGATATTTATTGTTGCATTGACGGATTTACTTTGCTCCTGCTTCGAATTGAAATACCATCCAGCGTAATTTCGCGGAAAGTCACGTTTGATTTCTAATTATTCCATACGTCGCATTCCCGCCCCGCCAGTAACAAGCTCCCGACTGAATCACGTTACCTCAGAAAAATTAACGAGACCCTCCGAACTGTAATCATGTAATAGCCATTTTATGCACGTGAAAAATTATGTAACTATCTGCTCGTTCATTATGTAGCGCTAACTTGGATTATCGTTGCGAGTTGAAATAAAATGTACATTTTTGCAGATGGCAACGAATTATTGAAATGTTAGCAAAAATATAGGTATATCGTCGTTGGTTCTCTTTTTTTTAGTTCAAAGAGCAGATATAACCTTTGACCTTGAAGGCTGACTGCAGTGACCTTGAAACTTGAAGGCCCGAAGAAGAAACCGGAGAAACGCAGGCCATCCGGTTTCACCATGACGCTATAGTTTATGTTGCTCTCACATGTCGAGAGAAAACGGGCAACAGTTTTGAGTGATCCGCGATTGCAGATCAATGCGCCATTCCTACCAGAGGTCGCGCTAAAGTTCTTTGCGGTTACCCGCGTTAATTAAGCATCGTAGTAACGCACGTTTCCATCTCGAACGAAGAAACGTATGTTTATTGACCCCGTTAACGAATGTCTTACCTTAATCGTCGATATCGACTGTTCTTTCCTTATAACACGAAATAGACGTCGTGGTAACCACGGTGGTCTCCTCCAAAGAGGTATCAGAATTTCATAAACCAAAGGACATACGATAGTTCAAATTCGCACATAGACAGGTGCAGCCGATCGAAGGGCAATTTGTTAAAGGAGAAGTAAGAAAGACTAAGAGAATAAATTGAAAGATAAGAGCGTGGAATGCCTTATCGTTTCCGGTACCAGATTCGTCCTCGAATTCCTTATCGAGAACGCAATCGTTCGAACCGAATGAAAACGACTCACCGTGGCGCGGGTTTGAGACCGAGGGCAAGCAGCACGTCGATGCCCGCCATCTTTTGCTCCTGGTTAGCTTGATTGCCACTCTTGGCACGTTGCTGGTGTTGGTGCTGCTGCTGCCGCCTTTCCGTAGCTGGCTGGTGGTGCTGCTTCTTACTGTCGGCCGTACCGTTGCTGCTGGTCACTTTCTGCCCGGTTAACATTTTAGCATGGGTGACCTTGAGGAGGGAGCGCTTCGCGTCCTCGACCAGCATCTTGGTGACCGGCTGCACGTTCACCGGTACACCGATCGTTGGTACGGCGCCACGACGCAGTCTACTGCGCACAGGAAGTCCGAGCACAAGATGCTCCATATCCTTCTCGTAAGAATCATTGGTGAAGTGGAGGGAGCATATGCGTGCAGTTTGTATGTTGAACGGTATCTCGCCGTTCGAAAGGGGCACGCGACCGCACGCGCGCACCCATCGCGAGCGCACTTCCGGTATCTGGGGGAATCGATGGTAGCGGATACGACGACCGCGGGTTCGACGATGACTGTTGCGGCACGTAGCCACGGCGCACTGCGGCATCCTAACCTCTTAATCCGTTGTCTCCTTCGTATCGAGTGGTAACACGCACACGTTCCAACGCACACTTAAGCGATGCGCGATAACGTCCCTCTACGACATCCTCGATGATACTGCCGGAAATTCTACCGTTGTCGACGATTCATCCTCGCAACGCCACCATTCGCGCACCGACGTTCTTCATAACTGACAGGACGCGAGATTGTATTATTCTTTGGATGCGTAAGCGTGCGTTTCGGTAGCGATCCTTTGTTTCTAGTGGTCGATGGACGCGTCGGTAAGCGGCCTTCCGATCGGAACAGGCGGGATTCGATTCGCGCGACACTTTTATTCTCCTTTTCCCCCAAACAAATCACTCTTAAAGCTTGTTTTCCTGATACTTGGTCGCCGAAGGTCGCAGCGCCCCGTGCGAGCTTCGTTTACTTTGGTAGCGAACGCGCGTGACTAGATGCGTTTTGCCGGGTGAATTGGTTTGCCAGGATTCGGTGACACTTCGGTTACTCAAAACAGGCGCACGTGGGTGTACACGGACGCGCACACAAAGAGACCCGTGGCAAAAATGTAAACGGTAGATCCAAGTCCAGTTGTTCGATCAATCGCTTTTGGATCCTTGATCTTCCTTCAACACACGACACGTGCCTCGAGACCAACGAGGGATGACGAGGGCACTCACAAAGGACGACGTTGTCGCGGGTAGAAGAGCTTCGCTATCGTAGACAAAGTAGCACAACGATGTCGTCGAACGTGAGAATCGACAATAAGACGGCGCGCAACGGAAGCACTCTTACGTACTCTCGATGACCGCGGGAGGTCGAAAGGGCATCGGTACCGCCCTGCGTGCGACGCCCTGCGAACTGTGGCTAGCGAAGTAGAAGGGGACCGGAGACCAAAGAGCGATAGAGACGAGCGGCCAAGGGAACACTGGAGGGGGCAGGGAAGCACAGACGTCGGAGTACCGAAAAACGTTGTGTGCGTGGGCCTCCCGGCAGACGCCACCACTTCCTCGCAACTCAAATCCAAAGCGGCACTCTCGCACGCACACGCGGTCGCGCGCCTCGTATAAATCGACCGTCCACCACAGGGGGTGGGGGTTGTAATTTAGAGAAAGAGCAACAGCGAGGAATGGTTGAAAACGCGTGTGTCGCACACGTCTTTTTCCGCAACACGTGCGAGAGACGGGTCCGCGGTGTCGGCGAAAGGTGTCGCCTGGTGTACCTTTCTCCGTCCGTGACGATCAGCGCGGCGCGATCGTGACGTTCATTGGTGGGCGGACCGTCAAGATGGCGACGGATGACGGTGGCTAAACGACGATCGTCGACGAGCGTACACGAAAATCACCGAACTTGTGTATGTACGACTCGTGGTAGTCACGAGAAAGCGCCAGGGGCAGAGACGCGTCTTCCCGTAGCTGACGACAAGCGGAAGATCGTATGCGAGCCTTAGTATCTCTCGGCTCGATGACTGAACTGTCTAAGAAAAAAAAAACACCGGTGCCCACGTTATAGTATTATTAAAGAACCGTATATATCACACGTGACAGGCAGCGTGCTAACTACTGCACGCGCGCTGCTTCTCCACCGGACTGGCCGATCGGGTCCGGCCGTGGAACAAGAGACAACCAGTGGCAGCTGCGTGTGCCTCCTCGTGTCTGCGTGAACCGGTGAACCAATGATCGTGCTCCGGTGCCGTCGCGGCAGGGATGACGAGTACGATGGAGGGGGCAGGGTTGGAAAGGAAGAGGGACCAGGGAGACAGGGAAAAAGAGGGAGGAGGTCACCGCTACCGACTAGGGTCCTTCAGGGGTTCGCCACCCCTCGAAGCACGCGGTCCTCTTCGCCTCTGTTATCCGGTATAAGCAACCGCTACCGATCTCCTCTCTCCTCGTCGCCCGTAGCGCGCGACCCTTCTCCTTCAGCCACGTTGCGTTGCCTCGACCTGGTCTTCGCAGGGGCGTTAGGTTACGCGCTCTTTTTCCCTTCATCCCCACAAACGCCTCGCTTTGCGAACGCACGCTGAACGACGCGACCATTGTACATACATGTACGTCGAAGAGTGTGCAAGGAAATTGTAGCAGATTTGCCCTTATATTTTTCGATGCGGACGCTTGGAGGAACTGTTTCGAAGGCAGGAAAATGCCCTCCGCTCGGCCGGCATACATTGAATAAATAGATTGCCTTGCAATTTACCATGGAAAATTGCATAACGTTTCACTTCGTTACGAAAGGGCTTGACGAAACGTAACGCCCTATAGGAGAGAGTTTCTAAAAATAGTCGAACCGGAGAAGTTCGATTGCAGCAAGGAGCACTTACGATGGAGCCTTCGATCGAACTCTGTGAACGCGTAATCGTTTCTTGGAATACGTCAGCAGGTTGCTTTACACTCGTTTTATTAAAAATGCTACACTTATTGAAAACGCTAATACTGGCCAAGGGTTGAACCTGAATGAATAAATATAACGTTCCGTTACAAATATTTATCAGCGAGATATAAATTAGTCTTCGGCTATTCAGATAACATTATTTAGATCAATTTTAACTGTTCAAATCCCTACAAACGAGGGAATCCAATAGATTTAATGCTTTGCGGAACAAGGTGGAAGGGACCATTCCTTAGTCAAACGAAAGCTACCGAGAACAAAGTGTACCATCTTCTACGCGTTACGGAATTTAATTTCCCGTGACCAAATGCAATCAGAAGTTGAAATATCTTAGGCAACAATGAATGTAAAAGTATAGTTTATCTCGTCGCCTCCAGAAATATCGTAAATAAATATCGTAAAACTGATTTCCCTTTTTTTTTCATATTTTACGTTCCGCGTATTTCACAAATTGCTTTTCAAATTACATTCTCCTACACACAGCAAAGCAATTTTATTCCATGTGTAACATATGGGAAGAATTGTTCATTAAAACCGCAGTTATTGCCAAAATTGAAGGAACGTGACGTGTCAGAAACTTTGTGCCACATTCGATTTCGAAACGGCACGTAACAATTCGATATTCTACGTTTGCGTTCAAGCAACTTGCGTTGCCGAACTACGTTCTATCCCACGCAACAACTATTGATATTTCGACGCAATTCTAGCGTGTCTCGACGAAGATATTACTATTTCGCCCCTGTTACCACTAATCGGGTTCTCATGGCATCTTATGTGGCACAAAGGAAGGAGAACTTGACCCCGTTCGATCTCAACCGAACCGAAACTGTATTGCACTGCACGATCAATAAGTCTAGTTAATTGTCTGAATACAAGAAAATTCCATGCACCGATCGATGTGGGATCGGTGACCTCCATCAACTCATCCGAATCGACCGTGATCCTTCTAACCACTTGGCAGTAAAGGAGGGAAAAAACGGAGAGGGTAAAAAAAACGCGGTCGAGGAACAAAGCTGGACCAAAACGTTGCAGTAAAGATTCTAGGACAGTCTCTAAGCTGTATTTGTCCAAGAAGATCGTGATGCAGGACGGTTAGGCTCTGGCTTAGAGAAAAAAGCGACGAAGAAGGGAAGGAGATCTGGCATTGAGCGAAGAACCACCAGGGATGTTGGCACACGCCATCCCTCGTCTTTGCAACATGTTAAATGCCTCGCCCACGGCTCCGTTTCACCCAAAATTATTTTCTTCCCTGTCGCTCCGTGTCAATATCGTCCTATCGACGATTGCATCCTCCCAACAAGTGAACAAGGGGTGCCAACAACACGGCCCTGGGACATGGAAGACAGGAAAACTTTATTTATGAGAAAATCTTGTAGCTATGGAATGATCTGAATATGGATGATCGGGGAAGGTTTTCGCGTGTTTTACGCTGATAAGCTAGACATTTTGGTTCCATATTCGTACATATAATTGCTAGCGAAATTAATGTTAAATTAAAATTGATTCACGTGCGCGTCGTATTTAAATCTGTTACAATAACGGGTATTACTTTTGTATTTTTCATTAAACTAGCGTAATTTCAGAAGAAAATACGAAGATCTGTACAGACAAATATAAAATGAATTAATCCTGTGCAATTTAATGTTTCCAGTGAATGAGAAATGGCCATATAATTATAATGCAAATCGGGGTAACGTATATAAGTTTCTTGCCATAATGAATCATTTTTAGAAAGTTGTATGACTTATGCTAGAATCAAAGCTAACTGTAATCGAGGATGACGTCCAAATTCAATACTGTAATAAACTATATGCAAAAAAAAAAATGAGAATAAAACTTGGTTATATTTTTATTACTGCGTATTAATAAACCCGCTGTACCCGTTTCAATAGGTTTAGATAAATTTGCGTTCTACATCGAGAACATTTCTTTGTATTATTTATCGTACGGAGCGGTATTTCACACGAACTGTAATTTTGTTAAATAATTCAATTTACATTTCTTCGAACCATTCGGGAATCGTTCGCCAGTTAAAATAAATAATGTAATACAAGAAACTTGCGATATTGCATACCGCTTCAATCGTATGATATACAGATTTTGTCGATGTACATTATCGCTGATAAGTAACCAGTCTCAAGATATTCAAGGGCGAGCGAAACAAACTAACCGCCTGTTCCAGCAATACTCGGTTCGCCACGACAGCCATTTTGGTTTGATAATGAAGACACGAATAGCAGATAATGAATGTTCCTTGGTGTGGGAATGTTCCTATTAGTGGGATTAATAGCTAACTCTGTGCTTGATAGACAGATCGCGTCCGTTAGATAAAGTGCAAATGTTCTGTCTCTGCTATCATATGTTTGCATTGATTAATCTTTGACACTTATATACACACTGCTCAACACCTTGAACAGTAGAAGTAAAGTAACTCGGGACGACACCAGAGTTTTCCGATTTGTTCAGTTCAATTGTGTCGAATATACCGAGCTAGTCTTTGAGGACACTTTGCAAGGCTGCTTTCGTCAATGTCTACGAAGGCAACGGTTAGAAGAAAATGATAGGAACTATGAAGCAGAATTACCTTCATTACTATCACGACAGTCGCGATAACTTGCTACCAACAAGATAATACAGAATAGCGTAAAATGGTGACCGATACAAATGGAACTCCTCGCAGACAACCCCCGATGTTTGATGAAAATACATCCAGGGAAAATATAATTGTTCGTACGATTTGGCGAGGATGGAGAAATCGAAATCGTGCCGTTATCTTTAGCACGCCGTAAATATAATCCCCCCGCATCGTCATCAATAACAGAAGGTCTTCGACAAAGCACGGTGTAGATGCTCCAGTTCCAAGACAAACGTTCTCCTGCAGCGCAACAGCTTCCCATCGGTTCTCGTCGAGGATCTTTCCCCTTTTGTGATATCGTATAACCAGCACGGCGAGAGCGTCGGGGTATCTCCCCCACGTTCCCAGCGCCTCTTTCTCCTCCCGGCCTCGAAAGCAACGATTTTCTAGGAACGCTTTTGCGGAAACTGACGACGTCCTGGTACCAGAAGCGTGTCCCAACAGAAATATCTCCCCGGTGGTTCTCTGCTGTTTTTGCCTGGACGCGTATAGCCGGTGCGTCCCTCTTTTCAACCGCGTGGAGCCAAAGAGAAGCCATGGAAAAGAGGAGAACAGGAACGAAAGGCCAGGCCTCGGTGTGGTTCACGCGGCCTCTCAAATAAGGACAGACCGATTTCCGGTGGTCTCGCTCCCCTCTCCGAACCGCCGCACCGAGCCACGGCAACCTGACCCCACCATGAACCGATCAAGGGTAGCCCTTCTCTCTCTCCCTCATTGTCCAAGATCGTACTTCCCTCCCGGTCCAACGCCGACGAGAAAGAGACGGAAAACGACGCGCCTGTTTTCTACACGACGCGATACACACAGCCGTTCGTCTCTTTCTGCCACGGTTACTAGAGCACGATCCGCTTCCTTCTCTCTCGGTCGACTAGAGCGGACGTTCGCTCCTTCTCTGTCCGACACTAGAACCAGCTATGCCCGTCCTCGTCCCTGGCCATCTTCGTCGCGTTGACGCTCGCCTCTGCAGGGCAGCCTGTGTGCGGGCGCTCCGCACAGCTGGCACAGGAGGGAAATAAGCCGAGGCGTCTCCAACTCGGGGCCACCAGACACGGCCGCCTGGAGAACGACCAAGAAGGATGCGCAGCTGCGACTCTCTTTCGACGCTTTACCCGGCAACTCGGCCACAGGTCGAAAAATCTTCTCCGTGGGACGAACGAGAACCTGGCCTCGCCGTGGGCTGCCTCTACACCGAGCCACGCGATTTCAGCGCTTTTTCTTTTCATGCGCTCACCCGTTATCTGTTGGGGACGGAAATATCCAGCGATACGGTTGCTCCCGTTCATCGCTCGGGCTGTTACCTTCGTCGATGCTCTCTCCGCTTCTCCAGCCGCCGCTGCGTGGCCCGGCTCGTACACGGTTACACGGGTGACAATCGATTATACCGTGACGTTATTCCGATAGAAATTACATAGGCGATGCCTTTTTGCAATAGCGCTTTTAATTTCAAGCAATTAGATTCTTGGTTGCGATAATTGTTGTTGACGATGAACGATCGCGAGTCACGCGCAAGTTTTCTAATATTGTCCCGATGGATTTTCTTAAAATCTCCAACGCTCCTTGCTTACAGTTGCCGATTGTTGGCGCAAATTACTATGCTCGGAATTACGACAGATATTTCGATTTTAAATAACGTAGATCGTAAATGCGACGGATTCGTCTGTTATTTAAATTGGTGAAACCTGACGCGGTATAGCAATTACGTTTGCTTCGTCGTCGTAAAAGCGACAATAATTGAACGACCATGAGGATATATTCTGCTTCGCCTGAAACCGTAATCGGAACTTGATGTGCCTGGTGCCAACCCATCTTCGCACATGAGTCTGCTAGCATGAACACCGGAGCATGCGTACTGGAGCGTTATTCACTGAGCACGCAGAAGATCGACAATTTTCTGCCCGAGGGCGGCTGAGAGACGGTACCGGTGACCAGTTCGTTTCTATCTTCTCGTTCTCCATTTCGCGATTTTTCTATCTAAATTTCCAGCGGCCCGGTTCAAACGCAACAAAAGGCTTTCTGGCATTCGTGGAATAATCGTCGCGCTACCATTTTCGCGGGACTGGTCCATAGAAACGCGACTGTTAATCCTCGCTGACGATTGCGCTTTCGTTCACCCAAAATGTATCCAACGCGCGCTCACTTAAAGTGGTAACGAATATTCGTGGAAAGGAATTTCCAGCGACGCTACGACGATCAGAGAAGCATGCGGGTGAATTCCGAAGCCGAGCCTTAGGCGAACCAAAACGCACCTAATCCGAGTTTATTGTAGAATGCTAATGACCATTCGTAGAAACGAACTTTCCGTCATATACCGATGATCGAAGAGGCATGCGGGCGAATCAGCCCGAGGAGTGCGTCGACGGAGTCAGTGACTCACTAGACGAATCGTTTGCACGCAAGAAAATATATCTGCGTTACCATAGAAAAAACATGACATCACGAGACGACGGAAGAGCCCGGAAGGAAAATTCGTGCCCCGCGTATCGTTTTCGCATGGCCGTGGTTTCGATAGCGTCGTGCGAGGCCCGATAGCACGATAACGAAAGTGCCGGCAGGCGCGCGAGGCAGAAGCATGATCGGTTCTCCAATAGCTCGGTGGAACAGGTAGCGAGAGAAAGATCGACGGGACGAGGTATTGTTGAGCGGAAACGATGGAAAAAAGGCGGCTTCGATGGGCTCACCTGGCTTCTCGAGATTTTTCATCGTCTCGAGGTCGTCCCTCGCCTCGTGTTCCGACCACTTTGCCCGCTTATTACGCCGGCCTAAGGGATGGTATCTTTGGTACACGGCGCGTTCTAGGTGGTTCACCCCTCTCTCTTAAGGGGCAACCACCCCACTCGCGTGGTTCTTCCTATCTTTGTCTCGCTTTAACATTAGCTGACGCTGAGGCTCAAGCGAGAGGGGGCGAGAGAAGGGGAGACACCCTTCATCCTTGAGGCGGGGTCCCGGCCACCCCGCTGCTAGGTTCGCTAGGATCAATACCAGCCATCCGAACCGGAGTCCAAGCCACCCTCTCTTTGCCTGCGCTGCCTGCCTGCCAAAACCTGCCAGCTACGTCTGCCCAAGTCTCCGGGGAATTCGAGTGGCTTCCCGAATCCGTCGGCACCGGAGATGCTTTCGAATCGCTCCACGGATGCTGAGACCTCATGGACGTCGCGATTTCCCGGTGTGTCACCTCGGCGGCATTCGACGAATATGATCGATCATTGTGCGTGGATGCTGCACGGAGGCGCGCGGAGCAAGGTTCGGCTGAGACGCGTTGAGGCTAGAATGTTTGTTGTTTTTTTTGAGTCGAAGGAAGCGAGGTACGATAAGGATCCGCGAAATTGAGGATCGATAATCCTGGGAAACGACCGGAGATCGTTGGTAGTATTTTAATGGCTCGATTAATTTTTCGATCGAGGATTATGGACTTTAACGATAATGGCCTGGGAAATGTTGGATAATTTTAAGAGAAGGAGAATGTCAGTCACCGGGCGGAAACGCACACTCGTTTGCAACTTTGATGCACCTGCTAATCTTCTTTCTCCGCGTTTCGATTTTATTGTAATCGGTTACATCAACATAATCCCCGATTAAATCCCGCCAGCCCCTGCTACGACTGGCGAACTGGACGTTTAGCGCCACCCGACAGGCGTAATTTAACCCTGAACTTCGATCGATCTGTACGCAATGTGAAAAATTTCGCCCTATACGCGTTTCATTGTTTATTAACCTCGATTAACTCCAGCCTAGGAGAACACCTTGTACGAACGGTGGACAAAAACCGGGCAGATGCATTGTCGCTGGGGCCGCGTGGTTAGTAATGTATAAAGTGTGGCCATCCGATCGGCGGTACGAAGTTATGTTTAATTCATCTTTCCTTTATCCCCGTTACACCGAGCACAAAGCCGATGTTTTCAGCGTGACGGAGAATCGTTTTCAAAAGTGGAGAACCGGCTACCAAAATGTTTCGCGTACCACGAGACACTCTAGTGGATGGCAGAATTATCGCGCACGAATTGTAAAAATAATTGCTGTCGATCGATGGCGTTTTAAGAATATTACACGCGACCTAACATTGGCCTATTGCCGTACCTTGCGTTCAAATCTATCAGAAAGTTTCTCGCATAGTACGGGGGTATAAAAGACGAAACGAAGTCAAATATGATTAATCGAATGAAAATGATATGTTTATTCGCGTTGCAAATTCTCTATAATTTTACTGCACTTCAGTCGACAGACTGTGGACTTTAAAAATTTAAATACGCAATGTACATTCCTTCTGGCTACCCAATTCCCGCGTTCAACATAATACTTTGGTCGAAAGATCGAGAGCAACTTTCTTCTGCCACAGACGTCAAAACCTGTCATATCGCATTTCGGAACCCTTGCACGTTCTACTCCCTGCATCTATTTAAATAGGCTGACAGTGGACCAGGTCTAGTTTTGTATTCGAGTTTGACGAGTATCAAGATGCACAAAACCGTGCCTGTTGCTTGTCCACCCGAAAAATGCAACAAAAAATCGCCGGGATCTATAATAATACATGTTAGAACATGAAATAATAGTTGTATTTTTTCTCATCGGGTTTTCTAAACATTTGAAAATCCAAATTAGTTTCGTTAAAATACTATTCTACTAAATATAAAATTCTTTCACTGGTTTTTTAAGTACCACCATAAGTACTGTCATAATTTATAACGCTGACAATTTTAATTGAACATAACATACAGAATAAGATAACAAACTGAGATACAGTAATACGGGGGCAAAAATTCGCTAACATCCTACTACTACACAAAGACGAAATAGAAAACATCGAGAAGAGATACCAAACAAAAAAACCGTCGATCACCGAAAAATATTTCAACCTGGTATCGAAATCGCACTATCGGAATTCCTCTTAAAGTTAAAATCGAAATTGCGAAATCGCACTATCGGAATTCCTCTTAAAGTTAAAATCAAAATTGCGAAATCGCAAATTAACCAGTTATACAGATCGCACGAGTCAACATCGATCGCGACGGCTCGATCCATCGTTCTCGTTACAGAAAAAACGCCCGCCTCTCGGCGCAGGGAATCTCGTCTTTTTTCTGCCTCGAAGCGAAAGGGTTGAAAGGAAGATCCATCGGTTCGCAGGATGGAACCCATATCGCGTCTCACGGCGCGTTGGGAACCTGCTCTTTCTTCCTCCCGTTACAGCTACAAACGCGATCGCGCAAGAGGGGTCAGAGCCCGTTTGAAGGGCGGAATTGCGAGGGGGATATCCAGGAGGGGGATGACCGTGGTGGCGAGACACGCAGGGGTTGGAAGGCACGCCCGAGGGTGGTATTGCGCGATGGTAACGGATGGTAACCGGCCGGGTTTGGATCACCGGATGACGTCATTGCTGTGTTACCAGGATACCAAAGATCAAAGACCAATGAAAACGTCACCGTCTCCTCACACAGGCTACCTTTTGAGGTCGAAGTCGACCTAACAATAGATCCCCCCCACCCCCCACATATCTCCTTTTTTCCACTTTGCGAGTCGCCTACCGATGCTGACTGTTATGCTTATGGTAATGACGGCTCTGTCTTCGTTCCCGATTTCTATCTCGACTGTACGAGACGACAACGGGCCGAGAAGAATCACACGCCGCGAGGATAGCGCCAGAGAGATCGTGCGCTACTGCGATCGCTTATATTTTATTTATACCTTCTGCCAAGACAGCCGAGCGAAAGGTACAGGGGAACATGCCCGAACGAAATAACCTATGATAATTATTCGAGCCTCGCGTTTGTTCCACCTTATTGGACCATGCGTTTTTAACCTTCGACCTTGGGCAGCTGAGATGCCTTTCTGGGGAACAGATGCGTTTGAGGGAACCGGCGTACACGGTGCGCGAGTGATTTATTTTTTGGGGAAACGCAGGCCCCTGCGGCGTGGAAACTCGAATTGATGACGTTTGACCATTTTTCTTGTATATACAGTGTGTATATATGTATATATATTTTTTTGTTTGCATCAAGTGAAACACGGAACGAGTGTTAGTTTTTTTCTCTTTAGGGGAGCGTGGGGAAAGGTGGACGAGGAAGTTATTGTATATGGAAGGGAAAGCCGAAAAGTGGAAAGTAAATAAGAAACTTTTCAGAATGAAACACTGCAGTATATACCACATTATTGAGATGTATGCAATTTCCTCGACGAGTCTTTTAAATCTGACTTCGGTTTATATCTGTATTTTACGAGCAATTCCATCTCACTTTATTTCCGTGTCTGTGAGCTTCAGAAACAGACGTTCTCGTTAAATGAAAGAATTGCACCTTTGATACTTAACAAAACTTAACAATGCTTGGCAAAGCTTTCAGAGAAAAATATAATTAAAGTGTAACCAGTACTTGCATTTGATTGTTTGGAGAATTGGAACGTTCTTTTACCCATTTATTTACCATTGTGCAAACGCGAAATAATGAATGCCGCATAGAAAGAAGAAATTGAACTCTTTGCATTATTTTGGGGAAAAGGGTGGCGATATATCACACCATTGTAATGGATTGTAAACGAACGGGGCCCTATTTTCGCTACGCATTGTCTTCTATATATACAATACATTTTATTATTATTATCATCGTTGTGCTTATCTATTTAATACCTTTCTTAGAGCAGTACTATTAAATCGTTCTAAACTACGTTTATCCTTCTGTACGGAAAATCGAGGCAGAAACGCCCTTGCTGTTACTCATTCGCCAAGATACCAATTGAACTACCTTACACGAGGGAAAGAATGCTTTATTTTAAAATTATGTCGTGGAAAATTTGATATCCGTTTTCTATAAATATGTAATACGGAGCGGCAGTGGCACAAAATTCATGATACGTTTGCATATTCGATACAAAGGTTAAAGGGCCCTGGCTCGATTAAAACAAAGACGGATACACCGGTCAATAACCGATTTCGTTCATTCAAATCGAACAACACGCGAGCTGTAACGGTTCTATCCGACACTACGCGTCTTTCCGTAGATCACGATTAAATAAATTTACTTCCGCGCAAACAGGGCCAACAGGGCCAACTGCACCATTCACGGGCGCCGTCAACTTCAGAATTCAACGAGTTCCAAGAATCGAGATCCAGTCGAATCGATGAAAGCTACGGATTCCGACGTGTCCACGAATTTCGCGGCCTACGCAGACCGTTTCCGACCTTCCGACGCCTGTGCAGGTCGAAATCGAGGTCAGCTGGGCGGGGTAGAATCTCTTTCGATTTCGATCCAGCCACGGGGATCGACATGGCGCAAGATGGGCTTCAATTGTAAATGAGGAAACGGTATCTCTGGTACCGTTCAAGGTTCTACGCTTTCTTGGAAATTAACTATAATACATTAACTTTCGGCGATTCGCAACGGACCTGCTCACGCGTTTACCCAATAAGCTGAGCCACTTAAGATTAATTTCCCGAATACCTCCAATTCATATTCCTTTCCTATTCCTTCGACCCTAATGGCCCGTGATTTATTCGCCTTACGTTTCCTCGAAGAATCGAAGGAACGAAGACTGCGAACACGAAGTCGACCGAAATAATAAGGGAGACAGTACTATTGGCGAAATTTCCTGGCGAATACGGTACCACGAAAGCGCTGTGCGTATTCAGAATATTGTTGACCACCTGAATGGCCGGCCTTTGAAATCCCTTCGAATCGACCACGGGGAACGTCTTATCCTTCGAGACAAAGCATTTCCATGGCTCCAGGTACCAAACCCTCAAGGCCGCGCAAGAAACCGCCCGAGCCGGCGAACTTCGAGTCCTACGATACCTAGGAACTTCCAGGAAACAACCGTTAGAGCACCGAGGAAGGGACGGTGGCTAGGTACGTTCACACAAGCGAAAGAGAGAGTCTATCTCACGGGTAATTGCGGATTGCTCTCCGCCATCGAACTGGTACCACGACGCACGCTCTAAGAATCCCGAAGAAGGGCTGTCACGCGCGAAGAACAGACGCGTACGCCTGCGGGAAAATATTCATCGGGGAAAAACGTTCCGGATCGAGGAACGCCGCCGCAGGGTGGCGAGAAAATTCTTTCGCGGGGAAGAGAAAATTTCTTCCCCTTTATACAACTGCGTGGTCCGGGCTCAAGATCGGTACACATGTGAATGCTTCACTTGCCAAATCAATTAACTCCACTTTCTGAATTTTATTAAATTTTAATGTCAAAACACTTTATTAGTGTTTATTAGTGTTTTGACATCAAAATTTAATAAAATTCAGAAAGTGGAGTTGATCGATTTGGCAAGTGAAGCATTCATATAGCGAACGCATAGACCGAACGATTCTCGGAATTTGAAATGTAACTTTTCTCCATGCAAATATGAATTCCATTTAATCGATAGAAACGAAGGAAGTTGACGACGAGTTTAACTCCTCCCTGTTTTTCTTTCCTAATTGCAAATGACCATAGCGAAAGGCAAAAGGGCGGACGAAAATGAAATATCGGGGTGGTCGTAATATTCCGGTAAGGAAACTCCGGGGGACTTTTCCTGAAAGAAAGCAAATATTTCTGGTCGAAACTTCTTCCACAGCGAGGTACTCCGACGACCGACTTTTAGCGCAGCATTCATTCGAAAGACCAATGGTCATTAAGCCCCTCGTCGTATTTCTTTCGCGCCGTTGTATACTCGAATGCTGGTATACTACATATACACAATTTCTCCCGAATTTATACGAAAGAAGGCTACGAAGTTTCATTACGAGGCGTTGGACGAGGGCGGCCAACGCCGGGGAACGTTACAAGTGGTAGCCCAAAGCGAGCAAAACGTAGAAAAGAACCGCAGCTATTGCAACAAAGATTCCCACTCTGCAGCTGTCCAAACGACCGGAAAGGCCGCGGTATATCCTATTGCTATCCCAGGTATTCAAAAAGGCAACAATTTTCTCCCGCTGTTGCGAGACGTGCGCGAAAATCCCTGTCCACCTTGCTGGCCGAAGAAAAGCGGCTTCACCCCTGCCCGGTAGCAGCAGGGGACAAACACAGTTCTATATATGTACACCCGCTACGTACTCCACATACCACGTGTATGTATACGTCGTCGAAAGAGGGCGAACACGTTCGCGTGTCCTCGCCTCCAGAAACCGCGTGTTCCAAGCTGGCGCGATCAAGGCAGCCGCGCACCGTCACCAAAAATACCCACGAAGGATACGCAATACCCGTGAGCGTGCAGCGACACGGGCTCGCAGGCGTACGCACGCGTGTACACGCCTACGTCGTCGACAGAGAAACGCATACACCGATAAGGAAGTGCGTTGGCGCGACGAAGACGTGGAACGGGGGAGGGAAAGAGAGGGAACGAGTGCGTGCGTGTCGACGCAGTCGCAAGGATCATCAGCCGACATCTGGCCGCGCGGTCCTTCGCCCGAGGGACCGAGGGACAAAGAAGACCTTCCCCTTTTCTTAGGGGGGCCTTGGGCTGGATTATATCGTGGCCTCTCGCTTGCACGCACCCGGGCCGTGTATCTGGTACCGGGGCAGCCCGGAGTGGTTGCTCGACGCCGGTCTGCAGGCACACGTAACGACCCCACCGGTACCGTTTCTATGGTACCGTACGCAGGGATTAACGCCCCTCCCGCTCGTAGACCGCTCCACTTTCATCCGGGCTGCGGGGTGAGACCAGCCTTGGCCTGGGACCAGATCGAGGTATAGCGAGGCCCGCGATATGGCGAGGCCGTGCAAGTGTACGCGTGTTTTGGTTCGCCGGGAAATGAAAGATTAGACAGAGGTACGAGAAGTTCAGAACTAGAAACGAACATGGACGATTCTTTTATGTATACGTAGTTCACCGCCTGCTCGATTACGCGACCTCGTTACACAGTGGCCAGGTACTATGGGCGTTCTCCGCAAACCGTGAGCCCGACAGGTGACGAAGTATACGCGTTTCGGTTTGCCGGAAAGAAAGAATAGACAGAGATACGAGAAGTTAAGAACTTGAAACAGCCATGGTCGATTCTTTTGTATGTATACAATTTCACCGCCTGCTTGATTTCGCGAGCTCGCTATACAGTGGCCAGGACTATGGACGTTCTTCGTAAACCATGAGCAAGTAAACGGTCGTGGGACATGATTAATGTAATTCCAGCCTGGAATTGTCGATCCCTTCGGCTGGTATATTGCAGGGGACAAAAATGGCGATTACGGTTGCCTGGGTATACGACGGGTAAATAGACGAAACGTTGAATCAGCTGGAATAGGCTGTACCCATACCTGTCGATAGTGCGCACCGCGTGGATAGCTCAGGTAGTTTTTATGCCCTTGAACGGACCCAAGTTTCGTTCGAAGGTCTTTGCAGAATTCTTAGGTGTATCGAACCCCATTGGTTGTACGTGAAAGTAATTATTTTATGGGGGGGTGCGGAAAAATTTGGAGACCTTGAATGGGACACGAGAGAATAACTGTTTAGCTGCGAATGACTTGTTACTGGCTAGGTATGGATATTAACTGTCGGTAGATTCTTTCGAATATGAAAATTGGCAGAACCACAATTTTACTTGAAACTTGGTATCGGACAGTATAATAGTCTAGAACAGCGTTTCTCATCCTTTTTGCCGAGTGACCCAACATACCTCTTTCGGAATGGTACCGAGTCTCAAATGTTAAATGCTTAATTTAATCTATGATAATAAATGTTCATCCCGTTCACATGACGTAGATAAACGCAGTGTATACTTTTCCCACTGATACTTTGCTCCAATATTCGGAAATCGTGGACACAATACTGCACCATACTTGAAAAGGAAGATTGTTCCCCCACAATAGATTCACTCGCCAGCTACTGGGGATCCTTTGTGCAGGAAAAATTCGCTTTCCGGCTACTTTGGGAGGTTCTAGAAAGTTTCTAGTCGTGATTCAAAATAAACTTCGTCCAATAATTATGAAAACTCCCGATACCACCCTTGTCTTGAGCGTAACGGCTTCAGTTGCCCGTTCAACGTAACCAATATATATATATTAAAGTTAAAAGTACCAAGCAGAATGAATGGAACAGACTGTACGATATCCCAGCAAAACTTTACTTTAAAATTAAATGCTGAAATAATTAAGATCCCCTTAGAATTTCGAGGTCTATTCTTAATCGGAAAATGTCGTTTCCCAGAGTTCGAAATACTGAAACAATTATTTCTGCCATCGTATTATTGTTGATACACCTTGAGGATGCTGTAGAGTGCTTCACGATCATTATCGATAGTGCGATCATAAGAGTTGCAAGCAAACGTAATAACGCAAGATTGTCATGGATGGTATTATGATCTTTGTATTAGTCTCGTTTAACCTTTATGTAACATAGCTAGCTTGAACCTCCCCAATGAATCGCGTAATTTAATAAATTTTATGTCTGCCGAGAACTTTATTGCCTCGTGCAATTTCCGCATGCTCTGTAATTAATACACGTTTTCAGTTAACATTTACACTATTGGCACGGGTATTGATATTTTATTTAACGGTAGGGCAAAACGTTCTTTCATTTCTACGAGTGACCTTAGTAAAGCCTGGGGCTTTGTTCAACCAAAATGTGTCAACTCGTTTTTGTTACCTAAAGCTTAGTATGAATTTTGTATAATGCATATTACGGACACGTTAAAATAGATATCGAATATCCTACTTAGATACAGTGCATACGATTGGAGAAAGCTTCTGGTATAACTATTTATCGACGCACTAGACATTTTTAACCAACCACAATTTTTCAAGAATTACGACTTCGAGTTGCTTGTTTCCCCGCATTACAAATGAACAGAAATTGAAGAAAAAACGCGTGCGATTCATTTCACGTGGGCATCATTATTCGACGCGCAATATAGAAAAAAGGTGATAAGGGAAACACGAAGAGGCGGTTCACGTATGAACGCAAGATTTCTGAGTAACCAATCAATTCGAGGAAGTAAAATTCCGAGCCTGAGGGGTTAACGACCAAACTCGATCGTCGTTCTTTTTGTGTGTTTCCTGTTGCAACGATACCAAACGCCCGAACATTGATCGATATTATCTTGGGGATAAGCCACCCCATGTGTTTGTTAACCAGAGAGGAACACGGAAATACGGAGAACCTAATGGTGCTAGAAAAGGGGGGAAAAAGAAGAAAAAAATGGAGAATGATGAGAGCAGATCCACTCTGCGTGTTCTGCGCAGCTGGTAAAACGCGCGAGAAGAAGACGGCAGAAATGGTCATTTTGTTATCGACACTACCGTGTTGCTTATCGTTCCACGGTCAATATTTCTCTCCGTGTTTTTTCTCTTCCTCTCTCCCACTTCACTGATTCCACATCGTTAGCACGCGTTTGCGCGCTCGTCAGTGCTCCTCTTATCCCGACTTTATCGGCCGATAAGGCCAATCTTGGGTAGCATCGGCGATTACGGCGAAAAAAGGAAGTAGAACGATACTACGATGGCGCTCTACACCGATCGAATTTGTCGGTGTCGAGTGAGCGGCCGTTCTCCACGCCGGAGAATGCAACGACCGCAACCTCGTTACAAAGGCGACTCTTCGCGCGGTGTCTCAATTCTTCGTCACGACGTGTACCTTTCGAAATTAACAACCATACGCGGGCATGTTTGTTCATTCATTTATTTACGGGTTAAAGCTAAGTAATTCACCAATCACACACAAGGGAGAACCAATTCTTTACTAAAATAATGCCATGCTCCTATTGCGTACCAGCAGTTTACTTATAACGCCTTTCAGATCAGAAATAGAACTGTGGGAAAAATCGAAACGGTCAGCGAACAAATTGCATATAGCGAACGATTTGTATTCCTATTCATGCAGTTTAGTAATGCTTAACTGTAAGGGGCAATTAATGTCTCCTTTAATAATCTTATACAAGAAGAACGTAAGGGACAAGAGTCGCGGTGTTAATACATTTGCGAATCAGGCGAAATAACGAGAAACGAATGATTCTGCAGGTGCTATGCCAATGGCGTCCGACCATCGAGAGACGATTTCCGGGGAATTCGAAAACTGAAGCGAGATGCTTACTGTACCAAGTTCATACTACTGGAAATATTTATTGCTTCACTTAAATATTTCCAATATTATCATTCTTATCATTTGGGATAGTATTATTGCATGACATTTGTTTATTAAAAGCTCTATTTAGTTTCGGAAGTAAATTGTGGGCGATGCAATAAATTTTTCAGGAAGTTTATTCGCGCCGGAACGGTTTCTAATGACATTTGAAATCTTCAATTTAGAGCAGTAATAGTTTTCAGAATTTTTTTATATAATTCATGAAGGTGTTGATATTTCTCTTGAAATAAAAAGGGGTAGACAGGACGATATTTACGAAACCATCGAGGGATTTTATCATATCAGCTAATTTAAAAAATATATTCATCTCCTTTCATTTTTAAAAATCGCGTATAAAATGGGGGTATAAATTAAGTATTTTTTCTCCCATAAAATGGCAAGTTAAAAAAATTTGTTACTGTCTTAAGCTACACAAATATCTTACTGGAAATATAAAACTTCTGAACATCAAACATATCACGAATGAAATACTTCTGAATATACGAAGCATACATATTTCTCAAAGAAATGATGGAAGTATTGTAAACTGATGGATATAAAATATTGTACAATAGGGTTACAAATATAACGTGTACTTACCATTTAATACTCTTCTTAATGATGTTGCTAACAATCCTCTGGGATTTTCTGGTAGGTACAGCTAGAATATCGTTATTCTTCTTCTTTCTGGCCCGTTTCTCCCTAATATTCTTCTTCTCCTGTTGACCATCGTTAATAGATGCATCCTCTTCCTCAACCAATTCTTCCGCCTTAGCAGAATTTTGAACCCATTCTGCTACATGATCCTGAACATTTTGATCATTTGCTAACGCAGTTTCTGCTCTCAGTTCTTCTTCATTGATAAGTTCGCTAACAGTTGTCGGAGGTCCTACAATCCCAACCTCCATATGCTCCACAGATTGTTTCGTTTCTGAATCTCTTCTAGATGTTACTGTTTCAATTTTTTCAACAGTTGCTTGGTCATTTGCAGATTCCTTTACACTTTCATCCACGTCATTTTCGTCCGTCTTTTCCTTACAGTCAGCGTCGCTTTTATCCTCTTCGGCTACATTTTTAGAGTCCTCTGTGGATTGCTGCACATCTTCCGAACTTAAACTTTCATGTACTACTTTCAATATTTCATTTAATGTCTCTTCCTCCACTGAAATAGTACCTTTAACGTCTTTAGCTTTTAAAATAGAATTATCTATCTCTATAGTTTTTTCTTCACTACTTATTTCGCTTACTATTTCACTCACTGTTGCGTCTTCATTCAAATGCTTTTCATTTTCTGATATAGTTTGTTTAGCTTTAATAGAATCTTCAGTATCTACGCTTGATTTTTGCTCTGTTACATCTTCAGTACTGACTAAGTTACTTTCGCAAGGATCATTTACCTCCGATTGATCCTTGCCGCAAATATTGTCCTCCTCGATGTTTTCCACTTTCTTCGCCGATGTGGAAGTATCGTGTAGTACCTCGTTCTTGTCCGCAATCTTCATTATATCAGCACTTTCTACTTTACTGTCCGCCATTTTTGCAGTTGCTTCGTCTAGAGATTCATTTGCAATGTGTAATATTGTTTAAATGCTTCAATAACGAAGAATTTCTGAGGTATTTCGTAATTCACTGTTGTCATGTTACCATATGAGCACGTATTAACTTTTCAAGATCCCCCTACAAATGTTCATTTTTTCTGGATAACACATTATCCACGTTTATGTTTCATCCTCAATCTGCAAAGATAATAAATATCGTAAGAATATAATCACACACATAACAACATTTTGCGATGTACATTTAATGAATGAAGTGTGTATAATCACTTTTTATCGACTGATAGTCGGTAAAGGCGATTACATAAATTGCAGATTTATCCGCGACTTTGAGGTTAGAATTATTTTCTGTTAAGCGGGACATGATAGTACATAAATATGAAAAATAATCCTATCCATCGTGATATTTAGAATATGAAAAATGCATAACCCTCGAATTACAGGTTAGCCGAGATGGCTTAAAACTTTTAAACGCAACGTAATGCACGCATCATATTGTGGCGTAAACATTAGGAAGACGTACGATAATTAATCATTGATATTTCACGAAATTATTTTCTGCGCAAATGATGCCCAAACGCCTGTGTCACCATTTCTACCAGCAGAAATGAAATTCCTTGATATTTATATGTAGAGTAAATTTATAAACTACATTAAAATGCCACAACTCTTACGAAGATAATTGTAGTTTATTTATACATTGTCTTTATCATGTTTTCGAAAGAGCACAAATATCTGACGAAAGGTTATAATTACGTTTTAGCTATTATGAATTACCTTTTGTTATATGCTTTCACTTTATACCCATGAATGCACTGTATGCTCACGACATGAAATACACTTTAGAATAAATCATGACATTTGTTTGACTTGAAAGTTACTTAATGACACCATCAAAGTATAACATTATTGGTCGACACGTTCATAACCTCACTTATTTCCCATTTGACAATTCGCTTACGACATCGACGCGTAAGAACACGTGAAAGGAAGAATGCCGACAACTAATAATCTTCAATGCCGGTTGCCAATATTAAAATAAGATGAAGCAAATAGAAAAAGGCACATAAAGTACTGCACACCAATGTAGTATAAAATCACAGGGTCGTGTCAATCAACCCTATCGTATCTCGGCCTTTGTCTGCCTTTCTCTCTCTTTCAAAGGGTACTCTTATTTTTACATCATGGCTGACAGTCACGGAAACAATCCGACCAAGACAATATGCAATATGCTTAAAAGAAGTTTCACGGTACCGAATGTAAAACGAGAACACGACCCCGTGGTACATACGTAAGGCTAGTGACCTCTACCTCTTTAAAGTGTGCGTTTATGTGTGCATGCATGTGTCCTGTGCGTCGTCATGCATTACAGTAAACCGACGTGCTTACTCTGATTTATCTACTATCGTACGCATGTTGAACGTACATAATTGAAACGCTCGTACAGTTGCACTATCTGCCGGAAATAATGTCACGAAGCAGCTTATGCCAATCGTTGCACATACTGGCGTATTATGCGTTGCGTTATGTAGCATTTCGTGCAGGCTGCATCTTCGCGGATTTTTTTCTTCCGACCAATCAAACGCGTTTGCACGTTTCTTTGACAGCGACGCCTTTCGTGAAAGATCAACACAATTTTAATTGTCACGGAACAGGGTGCACAGTTTTGGTAGCGATTTTCGTACAAAAGAAACAATGTACACTATCCACACGGCAGAAAAATTCTACGTACTCAGAGCACACTAAACTCTATTTTTCGTTTGTGGCCAAGCCGCGCGCGCGTGTTCTCAACAAAATGGCGGTTGCACGATATAGCGCTCGTTCTTGTCACTCGTATTTTTTGCTTTACCGATTTTTCTCTTATATATAAAATTTGTTATTATGTGCATGTGCACCGTAGTGAGTACCTATGTTATATATTAAAAGATTGGTCATTTAGTTGTTATATTAGAATTGGAAAACAATGTAAGGCAACTAATAATCAATTCGCTTCATATACGCGTGATATTGGCGGCAAATTTAAACCGCACAATGGAATGCATTTGCAAACACGTACGAATTTGCGCTTCTTAGTAATGTTAGGAAATGTTAGGAATTTTTAAATGGAACTTTACCACAATCTATTATTAATAGCAAACAAAATGAAAGGTTACTATTCAAAAATGTATAATCAGGGAAATGTTTAATCACCAATTCATTCTGTTCGTCAATTTTGCTAATTAAATGTATTATAAAGCATCATTAAAAAGGCATATTGTAAATGTATTAATAAAATGAATGGAATGGACTTATAAAAATATAAACTAAACTATTATTCGTGGAAATATGAGATATACCTACTCATTTCGCTCAAAATATGTATGTGCTTCAATATGATAATATTTTATATATTTATATAATGTATTTGAACAAAATATAGTTTGTCGAAATGTCTGATATTGTAGAAAAGTATATTAAACGTTGCAAAAATTTACTTTACTGGACTACTACACTTTAATTTAATGGATGAATAAAATTTAATCTCTCAAAGTTCAAAGTTTTCTGCATAACTGAATGAAATACAACCTTACGTTGTGCAAACCTTACTCCCTTTTAATTAAACAAATTATGCGTTTGAGCAGTAAATTAATTCTCGTTAGCATCACGGTCTTGATTGAAAATATACTTTCAAAATGTTAATGGGGGACTATATGGATAATTTTTGAGAAAGAATAAGAAGTACTGCGTTGGTCTCGTATATTTACAGATTATTTATGATTCATAATCAATAATGTCGTACAATATATCAACAAAATAATGTTTTAGTCGTTCTTATGTAGCTAATAAAATCTAAAGCCTAAACAGTCAAGGTTGTTCTAAAAGTTGGCTCCTCTCGTTACCACGAATATTTCATTCGTGGCCTTTTTTCATGTTTGCTACCTAACAATAAATAAACAAACAAGTATAAATCTATACAGTCCACGTGCCACGTGGTAGTGAGGGTAGTGGTGATAATTACGTTGTGAATCACAATCGCAGTAAACACGATGTCGAGCAGTCTCTTTTCAGTCTCTATCTAAATGCTTCTTAATGATATTTAGATAAAAATATCGAAGATATTTTTCCATGATAGAGAATAACGACATTTTTCCTATCTGCGTACAGTGTGCATCTCAACAACATTTTTCCCTATACTTGGAAAGAGGAGTTGCTTCAGCACGAGTAAAAAGTCTTACGTCTATTATAAAATAACATCATTTATTTACTCTTAGTTTTTCGTTTGTTTTTTTTTTTAAATCCAGCTACTCGGTTGTTAGAGAAAAGCACTTCTATAGAAAGCCATTACGCCTTTCGTCACTGCGACAGGAATAAATATGAAGAACAAAACACCGTTTAATTGAATTGAAATTATACCTCCAATAAAGTTACCAGTAACTTTTCTACGGAAATCGAAACACGTCCTACTGGATCTTTCGCAAACTCCTTAACTGACTACTTGCAATCAAGAAAAAGAAACAATTTCGTAACATCATTTCATTACTCTTACAATTAGTAGATACAAATACATACTCGTCTTGCAGACTTTGCTCGAGAAAAACGAAATTAATCTATGGACTATGAAGTCTATTCGATGATTCTTGCAAAGAAAGGAATATTGCACATTTTGTCGAGCAGTATGCTGTTCATAAAAAATACCAGAGGAACGCGTCCAATTGTTTAACACGCCTCTCTGACTTTGCGTGATGTAGGACATTTTTCTTCATCCATGAATCATGGTAACCATGAGTCGTTAGAGAAACAGAATGATACACGGCAACCTGTCAGCTGCAAATCGGGAACATATAATCGGACATCGAATGCATCATCTAGTTCGGATACGCGTATTAATAGTATACAATTCCGTTTATGAAACTTCGTCCCATACAAATGTCGGAGCTGTCTTTTTATTATTCCAGTCGTAGCCGAGTTAATCGAGTTCTCTTTGACAACGATCGATTTCCTCGGTATTTGCTTGAGGTTTGTGAACTCTCTGTCGGCTTTAACATCAACGTAATAATATTTGACACACATATTCGATCTTCTCCTATGCCATTGTACATTCTTGATCGGATCGCCTTGAGAAATGGCTGCCAAATATTCCGTCATTTTTGTCAACAAATTATGAACGGTGTTCCAATCCAGTCTTTTCGACTGGTAAACGTTACAGGCATGTAACGTTCGTTTAAGCGGATTCGTATAATCTTATTAGTCCAAATACATTGTCGGCCTCAGGAAAAGCAGAAACGACGAAAGTAATTTAGAACGTTCTCATGGAACACTGTGGTTCCAAGGAAAGACAAATTACAGTTCCGAGTTTAGTACATTTTTTGTACGAAGGTAATTTCAATCACTTCAATTTTCTGTCCAATTCAATATCTAAATAGTTATGAACAATCGCCTGTCATTCAAACAACAATAGAACCAGGACTTCGAATCAATGTAATTGCAAATTATTAGTAAATAATGGTATGCTCTTTAACGTAATAAAAGACGAATATTCTTCTGAACGTAGGGAAATAATTTTCTAACACCATAAACCGTTCGACCGTAATTATTGTAAGCAAAATTTGCTTAGCTAATATTTTCTCTTAATAATACCACTGTTATCGATTTCGCCAATGTTTCCAAAGATACACCTAAACGGAGAACATGTATTCCTAGTTCATAAGGCGTCGACAAATACCGAGAAATATTTAAGGGTCATTTTTCGTGCATGCATAGGTACACTCAATCGTGGATATCTTAATACACGTTGTATTTGCGTGTCCAATTTGTACACGGCGTGTACAATGTGTACTGTACGTCCTATGTGTTATGTAAAATATTTTCTCTACCTAAAAGATCTACCTATATACGCTTTCCTGTGCCACTTTTTCACCGAAATACTTTACCGTTTTCCGTTTTATCTATCGAATAGCACCTGTTTCCGCCGCTTTAGACGCGCACAATCGCATATCTCTCTTTCTTATTCCTTTGATACGTAATCGTGTTCCGAGACAATGTCTTTAAACATATTTTTCAATAACATTCTGTCATAGTCGAGTTTACAGGTAGACGCAATTAAAGCCGACAAATATAGGCGAAATTTCATATCTGTCGTCGAAGTTGCGACGCTCAAAAAAAACGAACGTGGTTAATAATTACAGGTATTTGCAATATTTATGACGAACTAATCTTTCTACACAGACAACACCTAGAAAAAGTAAAACGACAATACCGGCTATTTATTTACAAGCCCACGAAAATGAATGTCTGACTCGTTTCGTTCGTCACATTTCTGTTGCGGGCGATTTTTTTATTTCATTTGAACGAAAATCAGCTCCGTTGTTACGACTTATTTATAACGGATTATTTCTACAATATATCGTGATCCATTTGTATCGTTCATTTGATTTTCCTCCGTTGTATAAACAATGCTCAGTGTCATTATTATTAATTAAGTTTATCTCCGTCGAATCCTAGCCTCGACATCGACAATCTCTGGTGTATTTAGTGATTGACGCCTCAATGTTTCCTTCAACATTGCCCATACGTAGAATTTAATTCTTGCGCATGTAGATGATAATGAAGAAGGTTCCAACAACCTAGTACGTAGGACAGTTTAAACTTTAACGGATGTAGGCTGTAAAAAATTG
This sequence comes from Nomada ferruginata, assembly GCA_963583965.1. Classification (NCBI taxonomy): domain Eukaryota; kingdom Metazoa; phylum Arthropoda; class Insecta; order Hymenoptera; family Apidae; genus Nomada; species Nomada ferruginata. The sequence goes on from OY757218.1 coordinate 8,929,731, forward strand.
ATTTGACCTAATTAATTGCGGCTATATTAAGTTCTTCGTGGCCAGCGATACGAGAGCACCATCAGTTCTATTGATTTTCAAACGTGGAACTTCGAAAATGACACCTCTCCGTTAACCACCGTGAAACATCGAATGGATCATTGTCGCCTGACGAAATCGTCAAACAAATTTTGATTCGGCCATTCCTGCGACGCTTTTTGATTTTAAACATACGACACTATTCGCGTAAACGTTTAATTTCTTTATCGATTCGCATCACGCGTTAGAATCGCCGGCGCGTTTCACTTGTTGCGTGTAAACTCGACTTTGACTGCGACGTATGCAAACATTCATATCGCGTTAACGACTCCGTTGGGATCGCGAGAAGAGTTAGCGATCGCCGTGACGATCCATGTGAAATGATCCGATTCGAAAGCTATTGCACCGTGCGCCGTTTATAAGTATCGCAAGCTATTCTTACATATTCGGACGAGATAGTTCGTAGGTAATAAAGATAATTGCAACAACAGCTGAGTAACAATAACAGAAAAAGGACAATCGTCGAATAAAGATTCAGGGTAAACGACGAACCAAAAGCACAGAGACTGGTCCGTATCGATTCTCGAATTGAACGATCGATAAGAACCGTCCCATTCATTAGAAACGTTCCCCGCGTTGAAAACGTATGTAAATATATTCCACTGATGTTTCCAGTGGCGAAAAAATGATTCTGTTTGTAACAATGGCCCTCACGTAAAGATTAATAGAACAAGATTGCAAAGTAACAGCTAATCACAATATCACTGCAGCGTTAACATGTTCGACATGGCGTTAATAAATCAAACGAATTAGAATCGGACGATTAATAAGCAAAGTCGTGGTGCGAAGAGATCTTCAGATGCATTCGCGGCGTTTCGATCGGAACGAACACGATTGCCGTTCGAAACGAGAAAACGTTCTCCCTGTGTGCACTGACGAGTACGCACATCTTTACGCGGCGTTTAATTTTTATCGTCCCGCAACGGAGTTCCATGAAATTACATCCATTTATGATACATTGCACTTACTTCTCACACAGAACGATATACATACACGCGAGTTACAATATTTACACTCTGCTCTCGATTCGTTCTACTATCTCTATCAGAATCTCACCACCCTATCACTTTGCGGTTAAATACCATTTGCTACACGCTACGGCGGATGGCTCTACTCGTTTTACCATTTCGCGAAAATGGAGATGGAGTCTTGCAGTTCAGAAGCAGCCAGAGCAGAAATTCCTCATCAGTTCGTGCCATTAGTAATAACGTTTTTGATTTCATTCCATCGATATTATATTCATACGGCACAGAGTACCCTTGCTTCAGTACGAATCGAACATTCCAGGCTAATACAGACCAGCGTGTACTTTCTATTTGAACAAAGAATTTGGACATTTTTAAAGTCTGAAAAATTCGGCATACATTAACAACAAACCATAAATTATCTTAATACGTGCCAACAAAACGACTGTTCAAGCAACTGATACTAGGAAAAGTGATAAAGAAATCCAGCACCGTTAGTTTTGCCCTGTACTGTGTGTAGAAAATCGTCTGGAAAAGCGTTATTATTTATGGAATGGCCCGATAAATATCGTATGTATCATCATGATAGCATAATACCTTGTTAATCCAATAGCAAGTACATTTTGATAGAAGCTTCGGCAAAACGAATTTAGAGTTATCCGAAGTAGGCGTTATCTTTCGTCTCGCCACGGCGCTCGCGTATTGCACTGTTGCCCCGGATATTTTTCGCCTCCCATAGAAATCCTATGAAAACGAAGCACGAGCTGTTAATAACAAAATATGCGTCGCTTCGTTCGCCCGTTCCTGGTATCGACAAATTTTCCATCCCATGCCCCGTCAGCTTTGCGAAAATTTTCAATTTCATACGCGGACACGCGTCAGCGACCGAAAATAAACCCAAGAATCGATAATCGTCGCGTGCTGCTCCCAAATACAACGCTTCCACGCCATCATTTCCCGACCGGCCGATGAAACACGCAACGAACGTAAAAATTACCCGCAAAAACGTGTCCCGTCTGCTTCGAACGAGAACGAACACAAAGTACTTTTCCAATGTGACAAGCCTGGTTCAAGTAAATCGACAGAAGCGTTGAGCTTTCGTCGACGACGAAAAGGGAGGATTTTCTGGGGAATCGCGACGCGTAGAAACGAAAACTCTGCGAAAACGATCGCTCTCGAAAGAAAAAGGAAGGAAACGTCTCTGCGCACTCGCGACAGAGAGATAGAGAGTGACGGAAACAACGAAGAGGAAGTCACGACGAATACACCAGCTGCGGCTCTCTCTCTTGAATCTGTACGACAATGATGATCAAAGCGGAGTACCCTGACGGAGAGCATCACGGCGAATAGGTCGGAGAGGATGTTCAAAGCCTGCAGGAACAGCGATCGTCCACGTGGAACATTCTTTCCGTGTTTTCGAGTAGTCTCGATGGGTCGTCTTCTTCTTCTACGGTACTTCTGGAGAATCGGAACCGCAAAAGGAGTCGCGTCGATTACGCCTCTTCCACGGCGGGATGAATCCTTTCTCCTCTTCTACCAGAATTGCTGGGCTTGTGGTCAGGGTCAAGGTCACGGTGGTCAGGACGCCAGAGTGGTCCTGTGCCATGATGCGTGTTGGGGCTGGTGTTGATGCTGCTGTTCGTGCTGATACTGTTGCTGTTGCTGGTGATTGTGGTGGGGGTGATGCTGTTGTGGCTGTTGCTGTGGCTGTTGCTGTTGTTGTGGCTGTGGTTGTGGCTGTGGCTGTGGTTGTGACTGTGGCTGTGGCTGTGGTTGTGGTTGTGGTTGTGGTTGTGGTTGTGGCTGTGGTTGTGGCTGTGGCTGTGGCTGTTGCTGTGGCTGTGGCTGTGGCTGTGGCTGTGGCTGTGGCTGTGGCTGTGGCTGTGGCTGTTGCTGTGGCTGTAGCTGTGGCTGCGGCTGTTGCTGTGGCTGTTGCTGCCTCTTCTGGCTGTGAACCAAGAACAAGATTGCACGATTACTTTCACAGTGTCGAATGAATTCTTGTGGGGGATTCGCGACCCGTGGGCGTTCGATGACCGTGATTTTCGACGCTTACTTGCGTGTACTTGGTCTGAAGTATGCGGCTGCCTACGCGTAAGCGGCGCTTCAATTAATTAATATTGCGAAAAGAGGCCGCGAGCGTTGCCATAGCTTTGTTTCTGAGGGAAAATAATATCGCGATGGAGCGCTGGCCACGAGTGCACCGATAAGTGAAAAAAGGGCGATCGTTGGATAACAGTAATGAAATAAATCAATCCGTTGAACAAAGATTCAGGATCAGCGGGATCAAAAATTTGGATTATTTAACGACGAGAAACACTTTACTTCGCGATAAATATTCCACGTGCGGGTTATGAAAATATTCATCCTTTTCGTTTCGGCGGATAAAAAGTATTTGTAATAATTTATGCAAATATTTGAATTAATGTCGCAATCGCCAGCGTAACTATTACGATCGTCTGTGAGTGAAAGCGAAATATTTTTCAGTACCTTTGAACATAGTATAAGATTATCGTATAAAAGTCGAACGGTGACTGAAAGGAGAAACTTCGATGATTGATTTTCACGAAGTTTTAATCAATCGTGACAAAGACGCTGACAAAGATCTATTCTTCGGAGGAATACATTTCCTGGAATTCCTTTGCAGAAGACTTTTCACCTTTCTCCCAATGGAACAGCAAATTGCTGCAGGTAAATCTTATACGAATTAGAAATTCCATTGCACATTTGCGCGCAGATATATTTCATACTTCTGTACATTCGACTCGCAGAAGTGAAAGGAGTACTAAATGTGATAAAAACGCGAGCCTGTGTTATCAACGATTGATTAACAGTATGATTCCATGCGTGAAAAAAGGTCGGCCATTGAATTGACCGCTTTCACAGCTGAACAATAAAGATCGCCACTGCTCTATCGAATAGAATAAAATTGATAATCTACTTTCCCACAACTTTCAATTGTGAAACGAAACCTATCGTCTGAATGGCGGCATTACTGTCACATTGAATCACATTTAAATATCCCGGCCAAGAATATGAATTTCATAATTCAATGTATGCACGTATGCATAAACGTCTAATAAATAATCAAGCGAATGCCATTGTACAATACCTCCTTCACCATTTGACCCTCGTCTGAATTTCAAAGCGATGCAACATTGACGTTTGCTCATTTTTAATGTGTCGTTTAACCTATGGCCTTCGAGGGAAAAAATTAATTAGCTCGAGACTGTTTCGCGACGAGTTTAACAAACCGTCAGGATAGTGCGCCGCGCTATTCAAGTAAACTGTACTTTTGATTCCACGTTCGTTTCCCTTGGATATGCGAGGTCCAGTAATTTGGCCCCGAAATTTCTTACAATTTTCATTCAGACAGACACGTTAGTATTTTCGACGCGAGCCGTGCCGGTGTGTCTGGCTGCCGTTTCAAAATATTGTAATACGAAATTACTCAATGCAATATATTGCCAGCGGTAACTGACACGCGATACGCGACGGATATAATTCCACGATGGAACAATTCCAACATACTGTATAATCCCGGGGCGGATTCCCGGTAACAAATAGTCGCGTCGCGTGTACCAAATCTCGAGTACAGCGAGGCGTGACTACAAGCGTGTAAGCACATTTGTCGTTTTTTTCGTCGACCCTGAACGAATTCCACTATAGCAGCTTCTATTATCATGGCCGTTGCTCGAGCGGCGTACAATGGATTTTGCGAGGCGGGAACTTGCAACATTGTCGATGCATAAGCACGTCCAATGTGTGACAATAGGCGAAAAGATTACAGGATTTCATTTCACAAGTAGAAATGTCGTCGTCAAGTTTCTGAGCACGAGTGTGGCTTCGAGCGGAGTTATTAGCAGACAATGTCTTCGTTTTTATTTCTCTGTTTAATTGTGGAGTTTACGTGGCATCGACTGCTCAGCCATTAGTGATAAATTGAAGTTACTTCGTCGTTTTCTTTCTTTTGTTAGCTCGCCTATAAGTATACGTCTAAATGCGCAATTTTAAACGACTGTTATTTAAGGTATTTTGTTTAATTTGATATCTTTTAAACGTGCTGCGATAAAGCCTATAGTTTTTTGTTATCCTTCGTGACAATCATTCTTTGTATTTTCAGTGAAACGATGTATGTACGTATATATTTGCATTTGGTACTCTACGAAAGAATTCTTGAATTATAAAAATTAGTTTTTAGCAGTGCTTTTTTTTAAATAATTTAGAACACTTTCCTGATTATATCAAAGTTTCTGCGCAATCGGACTTGCATTTATCGGAAAATATCGGGCAGCATGTAGAAAGAGATCTAGAGAAGGAGAAAATGATTGTAGGAACTTTTCAGTATTCATAATTAAGAAGGAAATTAATTTTATCTCACATATCTACTGTGAAGTACCTAAATAATTTTAAACATTGTGGATTAAGGAATTGGAACTCTACAAAAAACAAACAAGTTTTAATTCTCTTTCTGCGTGATATTAAATTTTGCTTTTAAAGCTTACATAATTCTTGTGTACCTCGCTTTTTCTCTTCTTCTTTCAGTCAAAGATTTCTTTAAATTTTTCTTTAATTGCGAGGACTGGTGCAAACGTATCTTGTTCCTCACGCTTGGAAGTACGCAGGAAAAAATTCAAAACATTGACCTCAAACTTATACATGGTAATGTTTTGTGAAACTTTTCCATTTATTCATTACGCTCATGTTTCAAATGGCACACATTTTTGCATTGAACAGGATTTCGAGATTTTCGGGGCACGTTACTGAATAATTAAAAATCTGCGTGGTTATTATATTCGAGTAATGTAACATCGCTACCGCGTATTCAATTATGTAATTAAATTTTCAGGCTGCACAGAATGCGATAACAATTTCAGCTACAATAATGAACAACAGGAAAATAAAGTCTTTTTGTGGATTATTAAAAACCGCGAAAAATTGCAGGGTTATTTAATTAAGTTGCACCTCTCTATTTCTTCGGGCAAAACTCAATGTAGCTTCAGTTTGATCGTTCAAGTCGAAACGTTACAAAAAAATATCGAAGAATACCACGTTGCGTTTGTAGCCTTACTTACTCTATTTTTAATATAATTTACGATGTCTGCTTGTTGCCTAAAAATTTGTTCGTGTCACGAAATTTATATTCCGAGCAGAACAGTCGTATAAGCCAGGTATTATATAATTTCGCGTGGAACGAGTCGTAAAATGATACGGCAGGGCGAAAATGTCTTGATTCTTCATTTGCGTAGTTTCACGAAGTAGCATTGGAAACAAAATAAAATTAAGTATATACGAAATTCATATTGCCATCGATTCAGAAACAGTTGATGCAGTTACAGGTACTTCAATTTCCTCATTCTTCAGTTTTACGATACTATTTTAAATTAATATGTTCAACGCTCAATTCGACATCCTGCAATTATGTAACAATAAGTTTGCAACATTCCATTTCCCGGAGTTTAATGGGTTTTTTAAGTCTGCGTGTGGTTCAATCACGTTAATTTATAGACATACTTTCCGAAGGCCTAACGATTGGAATTAAAAAGGATGTTGCAATAAACCTGCATTTCACTACGTTCACGTACCGAGTATGCGTTCAAAATGGCAGGCATATGTACTAAACGGTGTTCGTGCAACTTCTGAACGGTTCACGCTAAAGCAAAATGCACGAACGATTTCAAGTAACACCAGAAACGCAAAAATCAATTGCCAATAGGGGCCGTTAAAAAAAATATTCATTATTCAATAACGCAGCCGTCTTTAATAGCCCTGTCTCAAGGTCGCAAGGGGTTGCAGTCGGACATTTATTGAAGCATTTTATACGCCCGTCGCGTAAGTAATTTTTATACGCCGCAGGTAATTGAGAATCCTGTCTACAGCCCATATTATTTATTTAACGATAAAGATGCACGTTCCACAAGAGAAGCATCTAATAAGCATTGCCGACTAAATTATACCATCGGCGGGTACTTATAATACAATAATAGTGAAAGGAATGCCACTATAAAACCGTTATTTACAACCGGGATGTTTTAAAAAACTGCTGATTGCAAAACGCAGTGCGCAGAGCCATCGATACAAATAACATTTAACTTCTCTAGCTAAATATTACTATTGTTATATTTTTCAATCTCATATACATATTCGCCAGGTCTCCCACGCACGCGAGTTTAGTTAAAAGTTCCACGGTGCTAGCAATTTTACAATTGCTCTCACGTTAAGAAAAGAAAAGAAACGAGACAAGAAGGGTTTCTCGCAGTAACATCGCCTCGTCGAAATAATGACGGGGAATAACCATCTCGCCGGGCAGCCCTTCGGCGATCGATCGATCCTGAATAATTGAATTAAAACGAAAAGGAAATCGACGGTGGTCGTTGTACGTTCGCTAACGTAATAAAACGACGATAAAAAGGCTCAGACGGTATACTCGTCGTCGAATTAACATTCGATACGCGGGACAACGGAGTAGGAAACGCGCGGCAGTTATAACAATAATAACCCGACGAGTTTCACGAGGGCCATGATATCCACGAAAACGCGATTACGCCGATGAATCGTAATTGGATCGAAATGCAAATTAACCCACTGGCATCCGCGATTGCCAGTAATTACACGGGCACGGAATTCGCAGGTTCCGATCGGTACTTTTACCTTTTTCTCTTACCCCCTTTTCTTCCCTCCGTTTATCCCCCGTTTCCACGGTGCACGTGAACGTAATATCGCGCGCAACGAGACGTATGTGTATATGCACATGTCGCTGAGATTTAATGCTACCCGGTCGTTCTTTAGTAATTAAGCCAGCATTAAGTATTAACCGCGGATATATCTGTTCTCGTATCCGCGTCGAGCCTTAAGGGGGTGCACCACACCTGCACGGTGGCGTGGAAAGGTGAGCGAACTTAGCATTTCTTTCTCTACTTGGGTAATTATTGAGCAGAGCGTCGGGCCGTTTTGAAAGTCGTTAAGTAACATTTTAGCTTCCTCCTAGTATTTTGTTTATCATCCGATGTCGCAAGTGGCACGCAGCGGCAAATGCGATTGGCGTATGCAAAATCGGAAATGTTTTGGGTCAATCTGAAGAAAGATGTATTTCCCCCGATGCAGTATTCGATTTTTCGAATCGAGGACATCTGTTTTCGCTGGGAGCAATCAGCTTTGAACGTTCACAACAATCGAACGAATTGAAACATAAACTAAATCGTACACTCTTTTTGTAGATAATTGTACGCGGAACAGGATTGCGAGACTTTCGAGTTAATCGGACGAATAACTTCGAAGATCCACTGTGTTCCAAGTTATGAAACACAGTTTCGAGAAAAACATCAATCATTCCTACACCTGATATTTCGTCCATTCACTTCAAGTGCTGTAACTTCGCCATATATTCGAATTTCCAAGAACCCCTGTGCACAGTATACTGGGCATACAAGGTTTAAGAAGAGAAAAATGCAAAAACAATTTTGTCCGATTTTTTAATACCGACATCGTGCTCCTGTAAGTCTGTGTGAAACAATCGCGGACATGACGTCGCGCCAAGTGGAGAAAATAACGCAAAGAGTCAGAATTGTGCATTTTTATCTCCACACGATCGTACGTAACCAGTTTAATTGGAACAAGGACGAGGTTCAACCGTGGCATCTTTGTCGAAGTATGCAACGAAACGAATCCCGGAGTGTTATGAAGTAATTAAAAAATTATCGTATCGATAGCTACCTTCCGAGTGGCATTTTAGTCGAACGATTCGATGCATATCTGTGTGGCAAGCGATAATACGACAGGTAGGTGTACCTATTGATTTCAACGTTCACTTTCGTTTGCGAGTTACGATTTATGATATACTAGCTTGTTATTGATCAGTAGCAGCAGTTGCGGACGTTGATTAGCATCAACTGCTATTATAATTCTTGTCAGCCTTTTTATGTTAATCAATACTTGACCTGCTAGATTGTTCCCGACTAAATGGACGGAGTTTTAAACGAACTTTCCAAGCGTGTCGTTTCGTGGAAAATAATATTTAATAATTAAATTACGACACATCGGATTCAGTGCACTTTGGAAATATAAAATCCAGATTTTCTGTAGCTTTATTTAAAAAGAATTTGCGATTTTGGTGGCGAGGTGGAGGAGGGGGGAACTTTGAAGATTCTTTTAACATCTAAAGTGGGGATAAAAATACGTAAAGACAGAATCAAAATTCTTCTTCAAATAATAAAGCATTACGTATTTTTAGTCTTTCAGATGATTGCAAAGCGCAGTGTAATACAGAAAGACATGCATTGAGTTTTTTTTACTAGATATGTATTTTTCAGCTTCTCAATAATAATCGACGTTTATTTTAATGCAAAAGAGGAAGTCCTGGAACACGAAAAATGCGTAATGCAAAAGCGTGGCATGCTATTTGAAAGGCTGAGACTTCGTTATTAAGTGGATTTTATAAAAATGCAACAATGTTTCGTGAAGGAAATTATCATGTGAATGTAGTATTTATGTCAAAAGTATGAATAATGTTAAGATTATGCAGCACCACTTGTAAACAAATGATGTAGATAGAAACATGGGAAGGAACGACGTCATTATTTCTACAAAAAGAAACCAGTCATTAAGACAAAGTAGGAATATACTGCTAAGAAATATGGCAGATGTTTATCTGAATAATACAAACATAAAAAGGATATCAACTACTTAACCGTTGGATATTATTTTCCATACATTTATTTGTATAAAAATAGGTACTCTTCTGCATGCATTGATGCATTGAAAGAATTTTGAAAGACTTATTTAAAACTCTCTGCGGAAAAGGAGTACAAAAGGATTGTATGTGTTGATTGACGATTGCAATTATACCAATGTATGAGTTCGTATAGATAGAAATAAAATTATTTTAATTATTGGAATAAAAATATAATAAGCCATTGCCCACAAACGAAGAATATTATTAAACAGGGAAATATGCATAATTCGATCATAATTTTAATAAATTATTCATCGCACGTTTGAGCTAAACCTGCCTACACGCCTTCAAACTATAATATATTTAATTACAGGAAGAGGTAAGTTCAATTACGGGAAGATGCGTTTAAAATTATCGCTAATATAAAGTATCACATTTACTCTTTAATAAACAATGATCAGAGAAAAGTTAATAGAGCAGCCACTTTTATGTATAATATATACGATTGCTTTAGTAATTTGTAGTTAATAGTAAAATCAATTTTGCAATTGAAATTAATCAGCCAAAGGTGAGTAATTATTTTTCAATTTACTTTAAAGGTATCTTTTATGCAAAGTAGTGCTCCATTCTTATTTTGGATTTTTGATCTTATTACTACTGTTTAATACCTTCCTTCCTGCGATAATAAACAAATCTAATAAACTCAGCAGATTTCTCCATGCGCTAAAAGCGACGGAGTTTTTAATCAGATCATAAATTTCCACGAAACTAAATAAGATTACACACAATAATTAAATTTCCGTTCATTAGCGGAACCGAGGATTTAACACTGAGCCGTGTTATTTTCAGTTCAAGAACATTAGCTTCGTAAGCAAGTGTAACGCAAAGTAAAACTATGACCAATATAGTACCTACATCAATGTGCTACCTAAATTTTTTTTGCAGCGAATTCATTACTGCATTCTGAAATTTATTAAACTAAATATTGGTGATCTATTCCTACATCATTCGCTTCGTATTTAGTACTTTTGTTTCTTTATCAAGTTTTAAACGACACACAGTGGTGGACGAAAGAATGTTTAAAATTAGTATTTGCATACACGTACATCAGTAACTTCGGTCTCGATTATCCATAGTGTCGAATTTACTAATATGCAGTATATTTATAATTGTATCTTCTTATTTCAAAGTTGATGTTATAGAAAAATATAATAGTTTTTAAACAAACATTGAAATGTTTGAGAAAAATGAATATATACATTTTTTAACCCTTCATATTTACATTTACATTTAACCCTTTTTCTCGTTCAGTTCGCCTGCGTTCAGTTGGTCTGGTTAATTGAAGTTTTACTGTAGATATTTTCTCATATTACTAATATTACCCCATTTTCTTCTGAGGTACTCTTTCACTCTATAATACATAGATGTTCCATATTTCCTTGTTTGTGAAATTATGCTGCTCTTCCGTATTGCATACATTTTAAACTTTCCTTTGTCCGCCATTGTGTCTTTATATTCATATAACATTCGTTTCTTACTTAGGCCCATAGAATGTACTTACAAAACTTGGCCATTGAAACCTGGCCAACTGCCTGCACAACTTACGATCTTAATGTTTCTTGTATTAAGAAGAAAAATGGGACAATATATTGTTTTGAAAAGCACCTTCCGATGTGTATCGGTGTATATTTCACGTTCCATTCCCGTAACTTTCAAGGATCACGAAACCTTTCGCTTATGTATCGGGGCTGTTACCTTAAGCATCCTAATTGACTTAAAGTACAGGTTGCATGTAAAAAGAGTGCAAGAGCGGAACGGCTCGGCGTAAAATAAGATCTTGTACACTGCCTACCGAGCAAAGATCGTCCGGTTTGGGAAACATAATGACGACTTGCCCTTAATGTTACTTAACTACGCGTCGCTCACGCTGTCTTGGCCGTGGTAACAAGTTTATAAAGTATCCGGATTTCTCGTTTTGAGTGCGCTGTAAATGGACGATAGAGAAACGCCGACGAGATAGTGCCGTTACTTATTATTGGCACGGAATGTATGCGTCGATGATCAAATAATGAGTTGCTCGTTTTTTTTTATTGCTTTTATTGAGTCGCGAATGATTCACCACGATTTCACAAAGGTCGTGTTCGGGTAGTGATTAAATTTTATGACACAGTTTCTCATGAATCTTATTTTTACTTTGTTTTCAGTTACTCTGTAATCAATATTCAAAATGATGTTTCGCAATTGTGCGAAAATAAACTTTAAAATATTTGTTAAATATAGATTACGAGTTATTTTGTTTTTTATTGAGATCTCTATAGAATAGAATAGAATTTTTATCTGCTTTTCGGCCTCACAGCCATGAAAAGGAACTTGTTTTACATTCTTAATTTTACCTTACATTACGTTCTCCTTCATCTGCGTTACGCTACATTTCTTTATTCCTATTTACTTATTATCTATAACCTTATACTATACACTAATATAATGCACACTAATACTATACACTATACCCTAATTTGTATTTTATAGCATTTGTATCTCTCTATCGCATTCAATGCCATCTATCCCCACTCTTGCCCTCCCTATTCCTTCTTTTTCTCTCTTATTTTCCTTTCCACCTCTCTTAACCATTTTTCTGCCTCTTCGCTTTTCCTACCACTGACCAAATCTTCTACCCCCATGTTCCCTCTTTCCAGCTCCCTGCAATCTTTTACCTGGTAAATTTTTATGGTAAAATTTACCATATGTTCCAAGGTCCCCCACCCCTCCTTGCATAATTCGCATCTCCTTTCTTCATCAGCTTTCCAGTATCTGTTCCACGTCTCCGTGTTCCCGCAACTCGCCCTTGCTATCAGCCTTTGGTTGTTTTCCCTACCCTCCTTGGTCAGGTGCTCCGTTAGCACCCCTGTCCTTATGTGCTTATATCTATTATTGTACCTGCCTCTCTCTATTGCATTGCCCTGTCCCTGCCCTTGAACCTGCTGGTCCCTTTCTTTTAGCCTCATCCCAACATTTTGCCCCTTACTTCTTAGTTGGTCTAGTCCTGCTTAGTTGACCCCGTTATTGAGATCTCTATAATTTTGTTTATTACTGTATATCTAACGTGGACAACTGTATTTCATTTCTTTTAAGCTTGTGCTTTGTATGAATTTATTGTAGTTTCCAGTTTTCATGAAATACACACTGGGCTTCGCAGAATTAATATATAAGTTATATATTACGTGGATCGAGAAGTGTTGGTTTGCAATATTACATGAACATTTTTAGAAATTCCACATGGTTTAAACATTTGTCTCCGCAGACGAACTCGGCACTCGGTTAACGAAGAAATAATTTTCTATTCGTTCTTCAAACGAACAAGAGAAACTTCAAGTATTGAGCAATTATAATATTTTCACTGAAGTTCTAGATTATATAACGCAGTGAAGTTTCACAAATAGCAGAGGTCGGACTGGTAGCAATTGATGATGTCATTTCATTTAGTCGACCTTTCAAATATCGAGTTTTCAGCGATGTACTTTCAATACTTGGAATATTTTTGTCAAGCGAAATATAATTCCGCACAGTACATTGAAACAAGATATCACTAAATTACGAATAATTGTAGATTTGTTCCATGCGTTCACTTTTAGTCATTTGTATTTACAGTATTTTTTTATAAAGATCGATAAAGTCAAGAAACGTTTTAGTAAATTCAGACATTAATCTTAACATGCAACTTATCGTTTCCGTCGAACAGAATCGTGACTGATTAGAATTCCAAACGAGTGAATGCAGAAAATATGCAGATAAGTTTTATATGGTAGAGGAGAAGGTTGAGTAACATATTGACTTTTAAATATCATGGAAACATTAATATAGAGAATAAGATAGCAATATTTATAAGAGGGAAATAATACAATTCTAAATAAATTCTGACGAGCTGAAGTAAACCAGGAAACCATAATGGAGAATTTTTGTACAAAACAAGTTACCAGTCGAAAAAAGACGAATTCGCAGTTGCATAAATGAGAGTTTCGTAAGAAGAAGCTCGATAGTTTTTATTGCCCACGATCATTCAACCTTTGTATATAAAGGTAACAGAAATCATATAGATATTGGAACAACGTTGAAAAATTTAAAAGTAACCCAAATTATTTTTATTAAGCTGTCACGTTAATCTGTGTGTGTATATGTGTATTACTTAGAATTTGGCTCCTAGATAACGATTCTATATCATTTGTATCTTTGTGCATTCTTGGTAAATTGCATAGAACTTTTACACGTTTGCTGTCTTGCATGGAATAAAGTAGAAGTGTTGGTTTCACTTCATTACGGAAATTGCGCAATAAAACTGACTATATTATGGATTTGCATTCCGTATATTTTATTCGCCTTTGCACAACATTTCAACAGCTATCGCATCTGTTTAAATAATCTACTTTCCTAATTCAAGGTTAATATAAAGTCCGCACAAATAACACGTAAATAACATGCAAATCAGGTTCAATAACGCCCAAATTCATTAAATGATTGAAATTGCAAAAATATCAAATGATGTACATTAATTTCCATAATACTGCCATCGAATTGAAAAGACGAATTAAAATGCTTGAAATTATACAGCGCTAAGATGATACAATAATTGCCTTTTATTAAGTAAATATGAAAGTTGCACACATGAAAATTATTCTGTCTGTAGTTTCTTTATCGTATACGACACACACAATGCGTCCCAAGGATTTGGGTCAAATTTTAATATTAGTGATGCTATATTAGGTTGTTGTTTTAGGACGATGTCAAGTGCAAATTTGATGTTTTCCAAATTCAAAAAACCAGTTATGCATAATGTTTTGGACAGCCAAAATTGTGTGCAGGACGTTGACTGAAAATTAAATCTAGATGGTATGTATATTGATGGTTAGTATTATAATATTATTTTATATTTAACGAAATAAGAGGATGCTTTGAAATGAACGAAATTATTTAATTTGTATCATAATAATGGTAAGATCAAGACTATTTTCGTTTCTCTCTCTCACATTGATTTGATTAAATCTCTTGACAAGAAATAGACTTTCGATTATATTGAGCAAATTGGAATGACAAAATGAATAGTTCTCAAACAAATTAGATTAACTAGCTATACTACGTATTCATGAATTACGTTAATGAAGATACGCAGTTAAAATAAATAACGTTTATAGACTTGAAAGACTGAACATTCAGTGGAACCACTAGTTCCTGAAATCCGTACACCGTATAGACAAGACTCTATACACATACGTGTATACCTACGTTTAGAACGAATCGATACAACATTTTTCCTGCAAACATTTTTAGAAATAGTTTACATTCGAAGTTCAAACCAGAATTGAAATTTTACCACGGAATTGAATTTGGTAGAAAAATGAATAATTCACTTAATTAGATTTACTCACTTACTAAAATTGAATGCAAATTTTGAAGATTTTAGTTGAATAATACATAATAGTACTTTCAACTCACTGTAAAGTATAAAAGCAAGAGGGGACAAAAGAATTAGAAATTATTTCGCTTGTATCTCCATTCAGTTTGCTAATTTGTTTGTAAAATTCAGTTTCGATGAAATACAAATACACCACGTATTCACGAACATCCACATTCTATCTGCACGACTGCTTTCGTCTACCGCCGTATGTCGTATGTACACTTGAAGTAAACGATCGACTTCTTCAAGTTGTGTAACTGCTATCCCGACTCTTCCTCTGTTCCAAACGGGTATATTGGTTATGAAATATGAATTGCCGATCGAAGGTTCGCCTGAACTCAGGGCTTCGTATCTTCCACGTTGAAAGCTCCCTGTCGAGTTATTCGTTCATGAGAAGTCATAATCATACAGCGAAGCACCGTAATATTCCTCCCTGATACGCTAACGTTTCTTTCTCCTCTTTTGGAAGACACGGGGCTACCTGTTTTATGTTTTATTAAATCAACAACCAATCGATACTTATATTCAATAGAGGTTCAGAGCGTCGGGTTTTCCAGCGGTGCATCGAAAGGGGGGAAATAAAACAGTTGTTTCGTTTAATGATGCAAGTATGGTAATGCTACGATTTATCATCTGTCGTCGAACATATTGGATTTCATGGCCACATTTTATAATGTATGCCTTAATTTACTTTTTGCTCAACCTTAATACGCGGTGCGAATTATGACGCGAATACACGACCTCTAAGTTCAAATGAATTTAGCAGGATTACGATGAAGACGCATGTTGTCGTCCAAAGGTTTTACAGGTTACATGTTACTCCAATCCCTTAAGTATGCGCGTAATTAGGATCGAAGAATTTCACTGTTAATTGAATTTTTAACCGAGGTTACACTGCCACTTTAGGTTGGAGACTGTATGAAAGGAAATGATTGTGCAGATATACAGTAGCTGCCAAAAGTTTCAATTCTGAATTTCATTCTTTGATATCTCTGATACTAAAGGTACTTAAAAGTATAGTTTGAATATTAGATTATGCAGTACCACTTATTAAGTCCTCCGAAAATGGTGTTGAACTCAGTTTTCTCAGTTTACGAACTGGCGGATATAGAAAAGTTAGGCACTAAACCGACTATATGTTACACTCAAGTAATTTTTTGCAGAAAAATAGTTTTTTATAAAATTAGCCACAGTATTTTTTACAAGCTATACCTCTATGCGATTTGTGGTGCGTTGCAGGCGTAATATATATTTAAATGTAAACGACATGATTCATTGCAAAGTTCAACTGAAAAGTCCAATCATCGATTCAATTACAATAATGATGCATTGTTGCAGAGAACGTTATACATTATACATGCTATGTATGATGCAGCATTTGTAGCGAAGGGGTTAATAATATATAAATTATAAACAAAAGAAGGGACAGTAAGTATGACTTACAATATGCAAGAAACGGCTATTGCAACATATGATTGAAATACTATAATAAAGCGACGCGATAAATTAAAAGGCGAATTTAAATATTGAAGGGTGATGATGATATTTTGCTGCGTGAAATAAATTCCCACGTATACAGAAGCATTCGTGGTACTAGGAACAGTAACCACGTGGTATGAATCACAAGAAGAAAATAAATCCATAAAGTACCGGCAGGAAATGTGGAATTTTCCATCCCAGGAAATAATGTAATACGAAATACGCGATCGGTGAAATGTTTGGAATTACTTCCTACAGTTTACGAACATCGCAATTTCTGATAATTCAACAAAAGATTGCAAACTTTAATTTAAATTTTATTTGCAACTTTTCGTCATACGGAATGCCACATTTTTCTTATTAAAAATATGATACCGACTTAACTGATATCAATTTACTACGAATTGGGTGCAGCTTGTAAATAATAGCAAGATATAATATTGTTTAGTCTCCACGAAATAGAAATGCAATACAGGCGGTTCTAAATCACATTAGCCTAAAAGTAGAAGTGTGTCATGCACACAATAACAGCACCAAAAGATCGTACAAACTCTTACACGATCTCCTTACCCAGTTGCACGAATGTTTGGTGCTCCACAAATTCTTGTGTAAACTCGGCGTTTCATGAACTTATCATTTCGTAAACCACGAACGCCTGCTCACTGAATTATTGGCGCTCTAAAAACTCGCCGATGTTACTCTGATTTAATTGTTGCCAAGCTACGAGGCGAAACGAGGAAGAAATGTACCTGTACCTCGGAAATGTAATCAAACGGGCGACAGCTTTACCCGACTTTTTTTTTACCACTCTCGTGCGCCCAATTTGTCCCAGAAGGTGCGTCCACATGTTTCGATACGCCCTGTATAGACGTCCATTTTACATCGACGAGCTCGTGCTTTTCCAAGGCTCATGCATATTTATGGCGGAAGTAAAATGCGCGATGGGCGGTCGTAACTCAATTATTCAACGAGCACGACTAAATTAAAAATACACGTAATTATGTTTAAGCTGTCGGGCCTGATGTTATTTGGTAGCGTATAAACGTCGCCGAACACCTCGTATTGATCTTTCGGCGATTTATTGATGCATCTGAGATACGTGACACCCATAAATATGTCTGAAAGGGAGTAATTACATGTACCAACGCGTTTCTCGACGAAATTTCTTTCTAACTTTCAGGCTTCGTTACTCTTTTTACAGGCCCGATAGAAGGATGGCGAGTATACCGTGCCAAGTATCCGAGAACGATGCAATTTGTTACTAAAACACTTGCTTCCTGGGAGGGAAACACCGTGAGAGAAATTGAGACTTATTTTGGAAACGCAAGGCATATTGACAGAAGAAAAGATGAACAGTTTCTTCGCCTCAACAGACAAGGAAACCTGACATTTTCTAATTGCTATAAAGATTTATGCTCGTAATTCATGTATGTAACGCCTTGGCATTACCTTTGCTTATCGCTGATTTTAATTGGCGCGAGATTCGCATTTACACTTTGCAGAATGCCATTAGTGTATATGATTTACTGAGTCGATTAATTAATAATTATTGATGTCGCGCAGGGACGGAGGACAATTATGTAAATAATGTTAACGATTTCAATGACTTTAAACTTCTAATAAACATTGTTATGCATCAATAAATAGCTACTACACAGTAGGGTAAAGTAGACTAATAAAAGACCTCTCCTAATATGAGACCCCTGCTTATATCCGATACATAACTCTTGAATGTATTGTAGCGATACTATTTTGTTCCGTAAGTAAGTTATTTTATACACACGTTGGCGTTGAAAGTAACGAAACGTCTTGAGAGATCATATTCTGAAATACATTACTGAAAGTTTTTCTAAGTGTTCGATTAAGTTACAGATACTTCCAAAATGGTAAGCGTATAATCATTTTCATAAATACTGTTGTATAGTGTATGCAATGAAGTTTAAGGTTTCATAGTTCTTTGCCATTACATAACGAAGGCACAACTTTGAATCTATTTAATAGTCATCATGTTATTATTTCCCAATATGGGACCCTAGGAAGTTCCTATTATGAGATCGGTCTCATCTTACGTACCCAATCTTGTTTTAGGTGGATCCTCACATTGGCGATTAAAGCGGTAATACTAAGCCTAAGAGAAAATACAATTCCAAAAAACGAACTGTAGAAAGTGATACTTCAACTGATGTTCTGCACTGATATTGTTCTGGACGATGACAGTGACTATGAAGAAAATTATGATGGAGAATGCTTGTTTTGGACGGGTTTTTACTTTTCAGATGTACATGGTGAACAATGGATTAGATTTTACATGCCCAGCGAGTGAGAAGAGACAGAAAAAATGAAAAAGAAACTGGGTCTCATATTAGGAACTCATTTTTCTAACCTGTGTTTTGTTACCGCTTTCGGTTTTATTGCATCATTTAAGAAACCGAATCATTTTTACTTTTCTTTTCAATAGGTTTCAAAAGAATACATATTGTACTATTAAAACATGTAGCGATTTTTAATAAAAGTGTTGTTAATCGAGAGTTATGATATTTTAAGAAAATGGGTCTCATATTAGGCTCCTTTACCCTATTTTTATATTTGTCTATAGAAGAAAATCTGTATTTAGTTACGTTCTGTTAATATAATAATTCCTTTGAAAATACGACGTCACACAAAATGCTAGTGGCATTTAATTATGAACTGCCGCAACGCTTGACGTATTTTAATTAGAAGATACGCGACGCATAATGTATTTTCAACTAAATTCCCGTACTGGTAATACGATATTTTCATTTTCATATTGCTTTTGCAAGCATTCCTTTCGCTACCCATTTTCTTAATTAACCCAAGTGATGTTTCGCACCAACGTGCGCCTACAATCGTCCAATTTTTCCTATTTATACGCCACCTCGCAATTAATTGTTAATTTCGAGACTTGGGGTAGCACAATCGATCCAGGAATCAATCTCACAGCAAGTAATCCCGTGGAAAAATACTGTTCCAGAAAATCGGTTTACCTTAACCCCATTACGGTGCTCCGCTATCTCCTTTATCCTTCATGGAGCAAAAATGCTCTCTTTAATAAGCATTACACAGTGCACTCTCCTACTTGCTCGACTTACTGATTTCCAAGCGAAATACAAGATTCATGGTAATAGTTCATTCGAGCTCAACCTTTCAGCGTAAAGGAAACAAATTCTGCTGTTGCAGATAAATTGAATAAAAGAATCGTCCAAAGCCCCCCGATCAAATAGCGGGACCGTGTCGTATCGATCTAACAGTAGAGCTGTGACTCCCAATAGACAATGGTCGCGGTTGCAAAATGAAAGAGAATACGGGGACACCGAAACCGTAGTCGGCGCAACACTTTGGTGGAAAAGTGTCATCGTAAAAAGGAGTGTTTCCTTAGTTTCGCGTGGCTGAAAATTGTCGAGCACCATTCTACGGCTGTCTGACGTACGGCTGTTAGTAGCAGCCCGAAGAGTACCGGTACTCCGGTCGTAACGACTCTCTGAAACGTGGAGGATCGATCGAGGTGCCGGTGGTCCGCACGTGCGCAGACCAGAACGCGATTCCTCTCTCTCGCCCTTTTCCGCTCCGAGCGTTTTTCTTTCCCTCGTCGCTGCATTCCTTTTCCCCTATCTTTATCAACGTGCTCATTCCTCTGCCACTCCGTTCTCCTCTCCCTTCGTCGCCTTTCCTTCGTCTCGCAGTTCTGTTTACGGACCGCCCCTTCTTTATCCCTTGTCCTCACGTGTCGTTACCTATTCCCTTTCGCCCTGTCCCTCTCTCTCGTCGTTCGCTCTCGTCCCACTGCCACCGCCGACGTGCCCTAGTCCACGCAGAGGTGAACCAACCCTTTTACGCACCACCGCCCACGCACCTAGGTACCGCCAAACAGCCACACGTGAACTGTGCTATGCGTATTGGTCGTCTATGGACGCGTGCGGAAAATTCGATGGACAAATTCGGCCTGGCTCGTGCACGGCGACGAAGATCGAGTGCGGCTGAAATTTCATCGACGGGATCCAGTCGCATTTACTCGGGTCCAACCGCGACACATATTTTGCGTGTACGTGGCCGACGTGTATACGCGTTGGAATATGCACGAGAGAATGTTTCTAATGTGCCAGGAGCGCGAAATCGAATAGCTCAGTGCGACATCTTTGCGCACGTGTCGGTCGTTCGTCGACCCTTTCTCCGGTATATACACGCGTGTATATCCTCTCTCTTGTCTCTCTTTTTTTGTAGGAGATTAAACCCTCTCGGGGATGGTGGTTGCGTTGGGAATCGTGGCGTCAGAAGGTTGGATATTCGTATTTCGCAAGTCATACACGACCTTCGTGCGCGCACGTGTCACTCGTGGACGTTGAACCTTTTCGCTGGGTACACTCCTTGTCCAGATTTCGTTCTGATAGGGCAACTGGGAATTTCATAAATTTTGCAAACACTTCGTCGGTCGGTTCTGCCGCGGAGTTTTTCTGAAAACATCGTGGGCAATCTTCGGGAGGAATATATGGAATAATATGGGACCGTAAGCGTCAATGTTTCATGGGATCTCGGCGTGTCCCGTGTGCCATGTAATGAATGCTGATTTATGAAGATCTCATTGATAGATAGTGTAAGGGGAAACACTGTATTAAAAACCAACGACGGTTTGACACTGCGCAGGCTGAGAACGGTCGGAGCAGCGTAATCTTTATATCTTTTATGAAAACGTTTCGATTCGTGTCCCGTGTATAGTACATTAAAATACCGTGGCAATGATTTGAAATTGTACAACGTCACTAATTTAAGGGCAAAGCGAACGACGCAAAAAAGGATGCGTTATCTTTGTCTGAAGAAAATGGAATAATTTTAAGGAACTCGTCGTCGCGAAAGCAGCAGGTTGGTACGGCGAGCTCAAAGTTCTTCGCTCGGCGTTTATTTAAAGTTGGAAGCAATTAACAGTTCGAAATCGTCAGGCGACAGAAAGGAGGATGAAACGGGAAAAAGCTTGACATCAAATAAACTGCGTTTCCCACAAATACCGAAAGAGAAATTCATCAGCGCGTCTTCAGCGTTATCAAAGCGACTGACATAAAAGCGAACCTGCATTTGGCTTTACAATTAGAATGAAATGTCCCATCAAAATAATTGCGTCTTAATAAGCTAAGTATTAATGGGAATACGCGCACTGCTCACCGAAACGCGTTTAATTTCAAGATATCGGCGACCTCGTTCAAAAGCACAAATATATAAATTCAGATTGCGACGTGCCTCTTCTGAAGTTTCACGAAATGCAATGCAATCGAAATTTTTGTCGTAATGAAACTCCCTTAGCCTACGAGACACCAACGATTCGTAACGCTGCGTTTCTTAATTAAAAAAAGCGTGAAAATGCAAGACAATCAGAGTTGAAATTGCCGCTCAGACTTCAGAAGATTTGATCAATCTAACGTGGCTTCGATTCTTGTCCCCAATTCACGGCAACTAGTATTGCAACTAGTTCTAAAAAAAAACAAATAACTTTGCACGACCATGACTTCGTCAGGATTGATGCACTTTCGTGTCTATGTACATACGAACGAACAATGTAGAAACTACTTAACCCTGATTTCGTTTGCACGTATCGCAGACGAAGGGGAGGAAACGTTCGTGAAAAGAGTGACACGTGGCGACACTGGTGGCACGTGCTCTGCATCCCCCGACCTTCGTACAAATATGTCAGAAATAATGCGCACTGGTCCAAAATTAACCTGATTCGTGTTGCATACTTGCTTATTTGTAGCGCAATTAGACTTTCTATACGCATATTATTAAGATAACTTTGAATTTCGAAGAACTTTTAAGTCACGCTTGCTGTACTTTCAAAGATACCTTAACTTTACGTGCGTTGCTGATAAAAATCTTGATGGCACTTAAAATTTAATACTGGCTAGTAACATCGTTTAATTGAAACACGAAACTTTACAGACAGATAGCGAATAGGAAACGATTTCATAAACTTCTTTCACCTACGGCTACTCCGCGCAAAAGGTGAATAAATTAATTTTATTACAAATTTTTTTCTAGCAACTACATATTTGCTGAAAATATTAATGACAATAGTTTCAGAAGTATCTATTTGATGGATAACTTCATTCCCTAAACGTGAATCTCTGTCGATAATATTTTTTAATGTGCTTAATAATTTTGTTTTGCTAGACGGTTACATAGTTTTATCCAAATAGATGTGTCTTGTTAGCTGGATGATGTTCTTTGTGAATATATGTATATGCTATTACGTTTTGGATATAATTGACCAACCAAGCGAATATTCTATATACGTGTCACATTTTTTTTTCAGAACGACTCGCTTGGATATATGGACGAAGTATGCTGAATTCGTGGCGGGGTTTCTCGTAGATACTCGTTACCGACATTTTTTGTCGGATATTACGCACGAGAGGAAAAAGTTTCCCAGCATGCTTTGACCTTTCAGAGTTTTCGCGTGAATGATCATGAATGAACAGGCCTGGCAATGCAATCAAGAAATCTCCGGGACAGATATATAAATATTGAATGAAAATATTTTATAACTATTTAAAGAAAAGCATTGTGCTGTTTCTTCTTTGCCCACGATATTCGAAAAAAACCCAGAAAACTACGTTTTACAAACCCAATTCTCCATTACTAATTAAAGAAAGAATAAATCTATACTATAAAATTGAAAAGATGCAGGTCTTAAGAAGTTTAATCGAACTTCACAGCAATCTGAATAAGTCGTACTTCGGAAATTGAATTTTCCTCGCAGCGTACGATTTTCATTTCCAAGGAAGACGCCTCGTATCTATTATAACAAACTTTTACTCGGCGAAAACAAAAGTTTCTGAACCATAACTTTTCGAATTATAGGACATCGATGTTAACTTTAATGCATCCTTCTATGATAGGACGTATTTGAACGTTCGGCTTATCTCAGCGAAACCTAGACTTGAAAAGCATTCGTCTACCAAGATTCTGGAGGCCACTTTAAAGATCCATAAAATGTCAGGTTCAAATAGATGATTAGGGAGGTATCGACGTTTGAAACGAAATAATAGATGCGTTTGATTTTTAGATCGAAGAGTATTGCAGGCATTTAAAACGTGAGAAGTGGATTGGTGCATTGACCAGGGTCTATGAACTGAACGTGTAGAGCAGAATCCACCTACCTATCTGCTGGAATACATTGTCTATACAGGTAGTATATCATACGAACATCGATCCGTGAGAGCGGTTTCATGACTCGCGGCAAAGTACGAATCTCTACACCCTAAGCCGACTGCCATGTGTTACGTTCTGTCTGTTTTTCTCCTGCCCTTCGTCGCTACAAATACGTCGAAATTTAATACCATCCGAGGGATAAATCAATCGGATCATTTAGGGGCAATCGTGTGGACAAGCAGTGCAAATAAAAATTGGTAAAATTGTGCTTGCGACTTCCTCGACACGTTGCACATGTCGTTTCAGTTTGTCGCGCGGAATATAGACGGTGGTTTTTAATTGAAAGACGTACTAGTAACTATTAAGTAGTGCTGTAAACGTCAGTATTTTTTTTTAGCGAAAGTATATTACGGTAAGTGGTGTAAATGGTTTGTAATAGAAGAGTTTCTTCTTCATGATTTGCATACAGATTGCGAGGTGATGAACTATCGAATACTAACATTTAATTGAATCGTGTAATTTTAATTTTAGAATAAATCATACTATCATAGTTTTTGTAATTTTATATAGTTACTGTGTATGTGTGCATCGTGACATTTTCTAAAAATGTAATAATATTTTGAATATATCTGCAAATGTTCCAATATTTCTTTAAATATTAAATTTGGTAATATGGATATATGTTTGCGGAAAATAGTATTTATAAAACATCCAGCAGTACTTCACACATTGCAGAGAAAACTGCATTTAAAATTAAATAATTTAGTAATACATTCAATAGTTAACCATAATTTTCCAATATTTTACAGTTACTCCAAGAGAACATTAATCAAGATACAGTATTCTTTCTAGCCACAATCGACAAGGTGCAAAAAATAATCGTATTTCATCGTAGTCACCATAAAGCCATCGATTGGCCAATGACATATTCTCAAAATAACGACCACTTTCACCGAAGAGATACGTCTATATCCTTAACATCGCGACAACGACAACACACCCTGCCGATTGCAGCGAATTAAATCAGAACCGAACGATCGGGATCGAAACTCGAATGCACAAGGTAAATTCGCAATTCCTTAAAGCGGCCTAAGTGACGGTTCCAGAAATAGATTCGACCGCCCTGAATGCCAATGGCGTCATTAAAACTAGTTCGTAGACTTTCCTGCGACCACTGACCGAGATTCGTGTTCACAGCACCCGCACCTTCTGTAATTCGAGTGTCTTCTCGTAATCCGTATGCTTTTCAACCGACTTCAGGTGTTCGAGCCCTACGTGTCCTCGAGACAGGTATCTCGAGTATCGACAGGTATCTCACGTGTCTCACGTAAGTCGAGTATCGTCATCGTCTGTCTCCTGTTTGTAGGGTACGATCTGTCCAGTAGTACGCGTTGTCCGTTCAAGTAGTCTAGGCAGGATTGCTATCAGCCAAATCTTCCTCTTTGTCTCTTTTTCACTGCATCATTGTTTTCTGCTACTAAATTATAGTCGTGCTTCCAAGCGGTCTATTGTTAGCTCTTAATAGTTCCTGTTATTATGACATAACGTGTTCGTTGTTATTTTGCCAATGACAGTGAAAAGCTGTACTTAATTTTAATTTTTCATTAGAAGAAATCTGATTACAAAAATATATTAGTTGTATTTATGTATCCGATATACAAAAATTCGATAAAATAAAGTATATATAAAATTCATAACAGGAATCCAAATAAACGTTACTAATAATGCGTGGTAATTGCAGTAATATTTTCCTCTATACTTCTATCTAATTTTGAACTATTTATTGAAATATACGAGAGGCTATGATAAGGTAACATAATGCTCGATACGTTTCAAATAAATCTAAAATTTTTACCTAATTTATACAGGGTGTTTGGTAACTGGTGGTACAACCGAGCACGGGGTGATACTACATGTAAAAATAAGTCGAAAAAAAGGAATAACATTTTTTCGTTTGACGCTTGGTTTTCGAGAAAATCGAGTTTGAAAATTCTAGCCAGTACGCGTGCAGTGGACTCTCTCCAAGTCATTGTTCGCTACAAGTTTCTTTTTGCTTAGACATCGTAATGTTGACCTTTCTAATGTTTACATTTATTACAATAAATGTATTATCCATACATTAACATTTCTTATTTATAATACATATTTAAACCTAAAGGCGGTATAGTGCACGCGTACTGGATGGAATTTGCAAACTCGATTTTCTCCTTTGTTATTCACTGAATGGTATTCCTTTTTTTCGACTTATTTTTACATGTAGTATCACCCCCTGCTCGGTTGTACCACCAGTTACCAAACACCCTGTATATTGACTTTATAATTCTGCGTTACGGTGATTATGTTCCTGATTGTGTTCCTGAATAATGAAATCGTTCGAGTAAATAATTGCTCAATTATTTCAAGCAGTACGATACTTATGAGCATATTCTGTCCAGCGAGTAATTTGCAGTGAAACGAAAATAGCATACTTTGCTAATATTAGTCTGCTATTCATTTTGAAACGAAGGAACATTATTTTCTTTGCTCAAGATTCAAGGATGATTTCATAGTACGCTCACACTCACTGTCATAATTATGATTTATGTAAGTGCCGGTATACACAGAACTAACTTATTTCTTTGTACAAGAATTAACATTCGATGTTGCAATTCACACTCGAATCTACCATTCACATCTTCACTCGTTGAAATCCACTATCTTTCGCGGTGATAGTGTTAATAGTGTTAATAATCAGATTTTCGTATCATACATTGCATTAACCGTGGACGTATAGTTTTTTGGGGGGTTTTTAACACTGTAAGATTCCTCAGACTACTAAAGAAAATGATGAATTACAGTAAAAATCGTTGCGCAAAATTAAACGCCAGGTGACGAGCAATTTTTGACAAGTACTGTATATTGCTATGCAGGGGAACAATAACGGTGGTTGGCAGTAAATCGAAATAAACGGTGAACTGTAGTTGACGAGATTCAACGACAGGTTGCAGACTGTTATTAACCCTTTCACTGTGACCACCCTATACATGTACACTAATGGCTAAAAGTTTTGGGATCGCTTCCTTCCTTTTTCAAATATTTAATCCCTTGCTTGGCCGTCCATTTATTCGACATTAATATTGCAGGGACTAATGGTCGTTTGTTCCGTTCCAATATTTTCCACCATGGAAGAGTGTATCAGTTTTCAACTCAGAATGATTAATTGCTCTAAAAATGCCTATGCCGGTTACTAATTGACGATATTCTACAAATGTATCGTTCTTTCAACTATTTATGATCCACGAAAAGGAATCAGATCAGACTATTTTGTTGCCAGTGGGTGGATCGAAACTTTTTTTATTTGGTACAACATGGTTTTATGGGAGCTTTAAGATGATTATAATAAATTTGTTTGTTAACCGTTTTTATTTAATTTTCTTCCACCCATCGTTTATCATATATATGTTTCCGATATTTCTTCGGGTCAGCTCTAAAAAGAAGCGTTTCTTATGGGACTGGCTTCGAATTGGTCTCAATATCTGCCACAAGATAGGTGCGAAAAAAAATCGTAGCTCTGCCATAGAAAAAATTGAAGCCAACGTTGAAAACATCGAAACGAAAGAAAAGGAGATGACGAAACATTTATTACAATCATCCTGATGTTCGATCGGCCCACTAACGACAGAATAATCTAAGCTGATCACGTTTCGTGCTTCACCCTGTATAAACTAGTTGCTGAATCAACCATAGTATCCAAGTGTGTGTACGCGTGTACAATCTATCTGTACCGCATGAATAAAAACTGTGCTGTACCGTCCCACAGGGATTCAATCTTCACGCCGCTTCAGCGAAAGGGTTGAACCTCGTGTCGCCCACCGAAAAAATAGTACAACGTCGAGCACAATGCAAACATGCCCATCTTGCGCGCCACTCTCGTCGTGGGGTTATCCCACTGTTTCAATTCATTCAATTTCCTCGCGTCCAAGCCAATGAATGACGCACGCGTGTGCCCGAGAAAATGACAGAAACCGGAAAGAACGTTGGATTCCATCGATCGAGGAGGCAAGAGACGCTTTCGAAACCGATTCCTCCGAAGCGGCTATGTCGCCCGTACTCATCGATCCGTTTCTAAAGGGGCGTTCACATCGGCGACGTACGACTCGAGACAGCAGAAACGAGGCGCCGAACAAGGTGTTCCCTCCTTCGCTCTGCCACTTACACGAGTTACACGCGACCAGAGTCACCGGCCGACGTTCGCGACCCCGGCATTTCACGACTGCATATTAGCAACAGCGATCGCCGAAACCGCGACGGCATCCGGGGCCCTATTGCGATATACATGGAGGACGAGGGACGGCCAGGGGGCCCGAGAAGTGGCGGAGAGAAAACGAGGAAAAAGGGTTGGATGCACGGCGCGGAACAGTGGAAGGAAGGAGGGCCAATTAGAAATATAAGAAAAAGCGAAAAATCGGTAAAAAGGGATTGAGCAAGTGGAGGAGAAACGAAGGGGTGAAAAGGGAAGAATTTAAAGAGGCTCGGAAAGAACGAAGGGGGAGAATCGACGAGTGGGGGGCAAAAAAAATAAGGACGAGAAGAATATAGAGATCGAGATGAAGACAGAGATAGAGACAAGTTTCTACTGTCCTTCTCGTTTTATTCCTCTCTCTCTCTCTCTCTCTCTTTCTCTCTCATTCTCCCTCTTCTATCTCTATCCCTCCGTCTGTGGCTGAGACGTGGGCGTGGACGTAGGCGAGGTAAGCCTTCAGGGCCGGCGAGCATCGACCGATCCAACTGGACGCATCGTAAATCGTGACCAAGCCTCGTGGTTCACGAACAACGTTGACGGACAGACTGGTACGATTGTTCATTGAGGAATTTTCGAAACACGCGGAACGGCCGAAAAACTTGCTACCGGTTCCACGAGGGATTCCGAGGCGGTGGCGAATCGTATAATTGAGATAGCTTCTGGGAACCGAAGTAGTATAAGTCAGCGCTTCGGGCGAGTAATTTTGGTAAGGGCTACATTTTTGGGGAATGGCGGGACAGCGGTCGGGCTGCGATACCTGAAGTGCCGAATCGCGCTCGTTTTGAGGTAATAAAATTGCAAACGATGTTTGCCATATGCTTGTAACGTTTATTAGTGGCTGGCCGGGAAAGGATGGATATTAGGTGCCTGTTTGTATGACGCTTCCATTGCAACAAAGTAGTACGATTATAATGGGTATTATATTCGTGTTACAGTGTTACGACACGGCTGCAAGTGTAATGGAGCGAACATATGGCAAGTGTAATAGCGTTATTTTGTTAACTGTGCCCGGCGTGGATGCGTGACACGAAAATGTACGAGCCGGTAATCACGTTCCATGGTAAAATGTTAACTTATTTCTGCTGTGCTATTGCGGTACGAAGTGGCTGCGACGCACAGTGGGGAAAAACGCCAATTTAGGCGTGCAAAAGTCTTTCTTCATGAAATACTTTTGATATCCGCCCGTATCCGCGCTAATTTTTATATAAACATTAAGAATGGGATGTATACTTTACGCTCCAAAAAATTTGGCTGCGGGCAACTGCGGGTGCAAAAGTTATTGCATTTTTTATGGAATAGTTCGATGCCGAGAACGTTCGCGCTGATGCGACCTACGGTAGACTCCCGATGATCGGGCCCCGCTTTTTTTGTTGACATGAAAACAATTGACTGGAAGAATATTGATTGACATATTCCATCCTTGTTTATTTTTTGTCACGTTTGTCATTGTTTCAATAGTTTTTCTCTTACTAATTTTATTTTTTATGGATACTAAATTTTGGTGTACTGGATACCGTACGTCTTTCTCTCTAAGATGTATATCTTGTGCGTTATTGATATATTTATATGTTAATTTTTGTTTAGTAACTACCTAGAAATGATAACTGTTGTCTTTCTCGACAAATCACAAGAAAAGAGCTCTGCTCGAAGTAGAGGATCAAATTTCGAACTGATAATTTTTCTAATCCTTGTTGATGCAGTTCCTGCAAATAGAATTACCATTAAGGTCCTCAGCATTAAATAACAGGTGAAAATAGTATTCTTCATTCTTAAGCTATCTTTAATTTTTAACGCTTGTATCCCTTGCCACGCTTAACAATAATGGATTTAAGAAATGAAAATGTCGTTTTTAGCTGCTACGGACATCTGACTTGATATTGGATATCAAATTATAGACATACTCCGTGTTTTGCTCTTCGACTTTTGCACGCCTAAATTGGCGTTTTTCCCCACTGTGCGACGTAAAGTAGTTGTTGCGTGAATCGAGTATTATTTCATTTCATTTAATCTCAGTTAATTTTCACGAGCAACAGCTTGACCAATTACAACTTCTAATTAACGTTTCTAATTATCGTATATTGAATATCGTCGTGCCTGCCTAGGATCTACGTATATGTATTCGAAAGTCAATGTTTCACGGTGGCGTCCACGTATTAAATTGAAACTTCATATTTTGTATTCGCGTAGAATAAACAGGAATGTAATATCGATCGATACCGACAGGCATTCGCCGTTACGATTAAAAGGGTACGGCAGAAAAGTATACGCGGCACCGTACATAAAACTAGAATTAGTGCACATGTTATCATTACAAGGCCGTTAAAATTATAAGCCCGCGGATACGGGGAATGTAAAATCGTAAAATGCTTCAAACATGGTGCATTACTGTATTCAGATCGCATTAACATGCCCCTTCGGCGACTTAATTACGGTCCTCCTTTCGCGAAAATTAATTAATCCAGCAACATGCGCGCGCCTTGAGTTCATTAATGTTCATAAAATTGAACGGGAGTGTGCGTAAATCGAACTCGGAAAATGAAATTCAACGGAACAACTGGCGGCCAGTTTTTCTTCTTGTTCGCGTCTCGTCGTAAAATATTAATCAACAATGCAGCGAAACACAGTAAATCAATATCAATGATCCCAGTTGTAAATTCACAAATTATCGAATAACTTGAATAACCTCAAGTAATCACTAGTTCGCAGAAAAAATCGCAAATATTCGATACTAATAGTATACGAACAAATATCGAGAACAGGTGTCGAGCTCACGAATCAGTAGATGCGACAAGCTCGTGGAAAATTGACGATCATCCGCCATGAACTGGAGTCCGTGATACGAAGAGACGCGAGGAAATGTAATCGGAAGATGTCCATAATTTGTCAACCCGATTGCGGCCGGTGAAAAAGCGACGAGCGCTTTATCGATAATGCGTTCGAAACGGCGCAGCACGGATCGGGGACGCGAAACAGAGTACGAATCGATAAAGCCCATAATCGGTCGTTATCGGGACACAAATGTTCCCGGCGGCTGAGCGGCGAAGAATACCCGGGTCTCAACAAAACGTTAAAGCTTTGATTTTAATTTCCTGCACACTCCCCCGTCGTTGGCCTGCGGCTTTCGAATTCCCGTCGGTACGATCGATGAACGCTCGTGTCGTCACATGGGAGCCCTCCTTTAATACCTCCCCCTCTCATTAAAGCCGTCCGCTCATCGCGTAACATCGCGGAGAGTAGCATCCTAATGCTATTTACACAAGTGCCCCGCTGGAGCGAAAGGGCGTTCGAAACTGTTCACCGCGTCGCGACGCCGCGCCGTCGCCGTCGTGTCACAATGAAATGTCCATTTGCCGCGAATTGTGTCCAACTGATGTTAAATGAAAACATGTGGGAAATTCGTTGGGTCCGGCGTCTCGTTTCACCTCGCTTTCAACCCTTTGCATCGTCGATCTGTATTTATATGTTTCAAAGTTATTTATAAGTTCGATGGCTCGAATCTTTAACCAAGGTTCACTCGTTTGGGCTGTATCTTGAATGCTTGACGCGATTATAGAACATTATGCGAGCTTGCTATTTAGCAGTTTACTTGTTTGCTGATCGGAGGAAGCAAACTGCCGTTTAATAGTAGTGGATCATCTTGAAATGATTTACTGTTCCAACAGTCATGTAATACCTGGCGTGTGAAATGTGCGCATGCGATTGTTATAATTCAATTTAAATGTGAATTTTTGTATCGATTTTGTAGTTCAATTTTCCCTCCGTTAAAGTAATAATTTTACACCGAGCACGGTTGACTTCTCATACAAAGCCACAGCGTTTTCAAGACGTTAATAGCTCAAATTAATAATAGCTCAAAGACGTGCATCTAATTCGCGCTCATCGTCCTTCTTTTGCATAATATTCGAAGTCCAAGGAAAAGTTTCTGCCAACCGTGAATCCTATTATTGTCGCGACAATGAAGGTAATTTTAATGGCTCCGTTATAATAAGAAATAACGGGGACAATGAGAAGAATTAAGGGGGGTAATGACTTATACTGAATCGCAGATAACGACGTTTCCAGCGAAATAAAGTAAAACTTGGAAACTGGAAAATTATTTTCATTAAGTTTCCATTAATGGCGCACCAACGTTCCGGCGGTTTTAAGATTACTTTCATTTAAAACTTGCTGCGTGTTTGTAACTCCCCTC
This sequence comes from Nomada ferruginata, assembly GCA_963583965.1. NCBI lineage: Eukaryota > Metazoa > Arthropoda > Insecta > Hymenoptera > Apidae > Nomada > Nomada ferruginata. The sequence continues at coordinate 8,961,999 of OY757218.1, forward strand.
ATTTCCTTACGTTGGCACTTACGCGTTAAGATGAAGTTATATGTTGGTTATTAGGAACCAAAGAATTTCTCGCATAATGTTAAAAGAAGGCCTGTCTTTAATAAACATATCACGGGTCGAATAAAATATCTCCGTTTTATTTTACATTAAAATATAATTTCCAAACCTTTTCTGCGATCATATCAACCTCCCATTAGACATTTTTTATATTATTCTGCAAGCATTAATTGGACCGTTTATTTTGGAAGTGGCGCAAGTGCATTTTTTGTTGTTCTTTTTACTAGTTATAAATGAAAAGTTTACCCTAAATTAATCACAAATTATGTGATATCTCATTTTTTTAACAAAGTGAACTTACACCACCTTCAAAATAAACGATCCAATTATTTAGTTCTTCAATTTTTCACAACAACCATGTTAACGCGCCTATAGCGACAAAGTCGATTTCAAATAAGCATAGTAAGACTAATTGTAAGAGCCACTAAAAGTAGATGCAATATACTCTAAATAGTAACGATTCCAAGGCTTAAAACCGACGCTATTTTCTCGCCGTGCGAAAGACAATGAGTGTGTCAGAGATATCTTTATCAATCCTTCGAAACAGGACCGCAGACTATGAATTTGAAATATCTGCTTGCGCAATGGTTTCGTCGCAAAACGTAGACAAGGAACGTAGGGCAAAACGTTAACCGACGACCCACTTTCGTGCCGTGCCAATTGCTGATCGTGGAACACGCAGTCCTAATTAGAGAAGCCTCGATCACCAATTAGAAGCCACGTGTTACAAGATCGGTCATCAGAATTCGACCACCTCGTGAGAACGCTGCTGGAGAAGCATCTCGTTGTCTTCCCCAGCCTACGTATCTCTCGCTACTGTTTCTTTCTTTTCCCTGTTTTTTTTTCCAAACCACCTACGTATATTCTATTCCAGGTGTTCTAAATCGTTCACCGTGAAAATTCGTATGGCAGACGTTCAACAGCGGTTAAAGTATGGTAGACCCGAGTGCCCGATCTACTTTGGTCTCGTTATTCTTGCGAGGATTAACTGCTAGAAAGTTCAGGAATTCGGGCTCTTCGTCTTGGAACGAACGATCTAATCTACGTGATCGAACGGCTCCCCTTCACCAATTATTCTGACATTTCAACTTGAGCCGTATAAATTCTATCGCAAACTCGTAGAAAAGTGTGCCGAATAGCTGCTTATCTTTCTTAGCACCAATTTCGAACGTGAGCGTGTTTCTTTTTCCGTCGTTATACTGATTATCGGTACGTTCGTGGATCTATACGTATTGGTGTAAGTTTTGTTTGCGCGCTGTAAGCAAATATAGAACCATTGTGTACGACTCTATTCTTCTCAGCCATTATTCCTTTTCTACCAAAGTGAGAAAACTTATAGAGAAACTGTCTATAAATAGAAACCGTTTGCAACGGCATTTCAAGGTTCGTGAAAGTTCATTCCAACCGCGGGTAACATTATTTTTTTAACTAATAAGCCCTATTTTTGAAACGATAATAAACGTTCTAATTGCTCTACTCGACGCATTTAGATTATGCAAGAACGTGGCGGAATCGGAATCGTGAATATAACGCGCAAAAGGCGTTATATTTTTTTACGCCAAAATGTCCCAGAAGCAACAGAAAAATACGCGTTCCACAGTGGAATGTAAAAAGAAGTGACAAGGCAAAGGGTTAAGGCAGCTAGTTCACGCTCGATATACAAAATCGCTAATGCGATTCGAGCACGATCAAAGTAGTCTCGGCCCAAGCGAATCGTGGAATCTCGTCAGAGCTGTTTAATTGGTAGCGCGAGCGGAAGCGCATCGATCATGTTCAGCTCGCCCGATGTAGGAGGTAGCACGGTAGTTCGCCACGTTCGATCTCGTTTAAATATTTAACAGTGGTCAATGTATACACGTCGATCGGCTCGTTATAACCGTAGTGACAGGCCAGATGTGGGGTCTGCGAGATACAGTCGCTATCGTCGTGCCGGTATTAAAATGCAAATGATCGCACTATCACCGAGTGTTGTTCGTACGAGCGTGTCACCACCGTCGTCGCGAGCTCGCAAAACACCCTGACACCGTCTCCTTTCCCGTTCTGTATGCATAAAGTATCGCTCTGCACGTCGTACACCTTGCCACGGACCGATACGAGTGGAAATTTAATTGTCCCGCCGCGAAGCCCAGCCAGCACGCATGGATAGATCGAAATTTAATTGTCCTTGGAGGAACCGATCGTCAAACCGGGGACGTGAACTGTACGATCAGATGGTGAAAGTGGCAAGGGCGAGATGCTTGTACGGTTGAATGCTTTGACATGCTATTTGCGCGGCGTGGCGGTGATTAATTGTCTAATTATGAACAGCGAAAGAACGGTCGATACCACGGTTATCAATTAATTAAGCATCGACGTAACAGATACCGGTGGTACGTGTTATCTCGTATGTTATTATAGAAGAAAACGTCTTTGAATTCGCCCACTTGCCACGTTAAGATCTAGCGTTGATTAATATCCAGGTTGCGAAATGTTGCCGGTTAATTATTGATCGTTACGCCGCGTTCTCTGAATGCAGTAGGCATTAGAAGTTTTATAATGCATGCCATTCGAGGGCTCTCGATTATTTAACAGCCGCGTCGAACGTATCGATTACTTTAACGATTACAAATTCTTTCGCCCTGCGCGCGTCAAGTGAACATAAAATGTAGTAGTTTAATAAGTCATTGCCAATCTGGATTACCCGTGGCGAGTTTAATTCAGATTTTGTTATTCGCGTCAATGGTATAAGGAGTATAACGAAGGATACGTCGAATATAAGATTGTATAAAACATCCGATCCTTTTGTTCTTATTCAACAATGATCGACATGTTTGTGAAAAACAGTACTTCGAAAACGACCGGCGGACCATTAAACAATTTCACTTTATGACCGAACCGTTGTCTTTGGTTCTTTTTTAAAGGAAAAACTTTGCTTGGACAAACAACGCTTTCACGAGATAGCAGTATAACTCAAACTTCCTTTCTTTTAACTGGCAACGTCGCGTCTGCAAGTTGATTCTACATCTAGATGCAGATTGCAGATGCAGTGAGAGGTTAATCCGTGGACTCTCAATTTTATATGCTTTTCATGATGTTTTTTTTTTACCCTTTCATCTGCCTCACTTTCGCATTAATTACAGTCGACGTCGTACAGACCAGACGCATTTCATTCTAACGTGTACCACGCGATATATATATATCTCTCTTCGTTCGCGTACCAGAAGGCAAATAAAATAACCGTGCATAATTATCTTTGTCGAGCAAATAATATCTCGCTGAGAAAAGGAATCTAGTTGAAAAGCGGTTCGTTCAGGAACCTGCAAGACAATGGCCACGTTCCTACACTTTGGACTATTGAAATGGTTACGCGCATGTGTACACCCGTTATGTGCACGCTTGAAGCGATTAAAAAGTTCCAATGCACCTGCATTTTCTACAGGCATCGATCAAAAGACGCGCACTATTACAAAGAACTCTAGGACAAAGCACTTGATAAAATAAAAGTGGCGGAGTGCCGTTTCGTTGCTTTGGGCGTGGGTTAATGCCTCCGATGTGCATGCATACGAAGTTCTTATCCGTTATAGTTTTACAAAATAAACGATACTAACGTATAATATACGTATAATGTACTTTAGTCTAATCTGTGTGTCAGTATTATATTGCCCAACCACCTAGTCAATATTATGTTAATTGAACGAATACTTACATCACTGGAATAAATTACACGCTACTCTGTAACACGGCTACCTACAGTCAGTGTGTAGTGAACGCGACGTTATTCGAATGTAACTTGGCCTTCTTTGAAATTTTATTTATTAGTGTACACACAAAGAAAAAACAGATAAAATTTACGCATTGCTTCCAGGTTTCCGTACAAACTTCTCCGCAGCGTGTTACTATTAATGATAAGATACTGTAATGTAATGTAAACATTGATTCCCAACATTTCAATTAAATTAATTTATTACTGATAAGCTGTAGTAAAAGTGGAAAATGGAATATCAATTATTATAAACGTTTCAGTGAAACATTTTTGTTCCTGAGTTTATATTATATTATTAAAACAGTTTTGGTCTAAGAAGACACTGGTAAACCTTGTGCGGAAACCTGGGAAACACTTTGAACATAAATTATTCGATATCCATGAATTGTAATCGTTTTATTGATGTCGAATCATAATTCTTTCACTACTTGTTGTGTTCACGTTATTCCTGCCTATCGCCCCAACGCAATTAAACGTTAAGCAACTGTAATTAACGTAGGAAGTACAATCTTCATTGATCGATTCAATGCTTTGTAGTGCTGGTATAGTCAATCACAATTTTCGTTCAATTATTAACCCTTTTATGGAATTTGTAAGTGTATTAAGTAATTTTTGATAAAATCACCCAATATTATTATTATAAAATCTCTGTTATGAAGTAAAAAGTACAGTTTCCCCAAAGACTTTAGTGTTATATTTGAAGAAAATTTGCTTTTCCCGTCGTATATGATAGCTCGAATGGTACATGAATAAATAAGAAGCGTACCCTTGTATCGATTTGAAATTGCATTAACTCTGTTCTTCGTATAAGGGTACCTAAAGGTAGATAAGAATTTCTTCTACGCAGAGTTTTCAATACACTTCTATTCCCGTAGTAAAGTAGATTGTATCATGTAATTGTATCATGCACGAATGAAAGAAAAGAAAAAAAGGGAAACTTACCTGCCGAATAGAGGATGCCAAAGCTGCGAGTCATCGGGGGAATTAGCCGTCGAACTCACTTCCGGTTCCTGTTTCAGTAATCCGCTTCGTACCCTGAGCAACGGTGGATAAGGGCTGCTTCTTCGGCTACTGGACAGATCGATCGGCGCGGGCATTAGCGTGCCGATTGGTTTGCAGCTGAGCTTGGGCCTCGTTTGCAACGCGTTTTTCGTCCCGTTGTTCGCGTGACTGGATCCTTTGTTAGTGCCGTTGTTGATTCTCGGATGCGACTGTCGTGACCTGGACACCGGGCCCTCGCCGTGATCGAGGACGTGCTGAAGATGTGCCAAGGATATCACCAATAAATCTGGATCCCGGAGGAGATCCGGTCTGGTCAGTGCCTCTGGCAATCTCAGCTCCGGTCTCGAGGCCAACAGTTTAGGGATTTCAGTGGCAGGGGCCGCCGCGAGACCTGGCAAATAGTCCCTCGGTACCAGGAGTGGATCCGGTATCAAGTGTCCAGACATCTCGATCAATCCTCTAAGCTGACTGGCAGGATCCAGAAGTTTGTCTGTGCTACTGGACGTGGCGCAAGCTTCCTCCATGGCGTGCGTTCGATGCTTTCCGGAGGATTTTTGATAGGAACTCGAATGGCTCTTTTGCCTACCGACTGACCATTCAGCAGACATTGGTCTCTTGGGTGTGGCACGATCCGTCACAAAGTACGTACTATGGATATCACCGCTGGACATCGGTCTGCCTGAGTTTCTCATCTCCTGGGCGTGGACGCTCAATCGTTCTTGGAAGTTTCTGTTCCCCTTCCTGTTCACGCTACTTCTTTCGACGTCCTTCGTGTGATCAACGCGAACAGGAAGGTGCTCGCTAGGTACTTGCTCGCAGCGAGTCGAAATTTCCTTCTGCTTCTCGTAGTCCCTTGCCTCCAATTGATTCGGCGACGACAGGATTCCTTTCAGAGTTAAATCGTTCTTCGCGTCTTCCGAACAGGACACTGAACACGGAGGACTAGGTAGCAACCTTTCGAGGTAGGCAGAGGAGGGCCTCCTGGAAGCCGGGGAACATGGAATTCCACTCGGCTGCGGTGAGACACCAGTGCCACGAGTTCTTAGTTCCTCGAGAACCTGCTCGTCGAAATGTTCTACATCCTGATACCTGCATTTCGCTTGAGCCTCGCTGCTTCTACTCGAGGTTATCCAATGTGCCTGATTTTTCGTGTTCTCCAGTGGTGTCTTGCGTTCCTCCGAATTTCTCATGTTCTGCCTGTGGAAATAGTCCTTGTCGGACTCGTAGGCTAACGAATCGGCCTTCTGTCGTCTGAGATCCTCAAGCACTTGCGAATCACAATCGTCCTCGTCATCCTCCATGTCTTGTTCATCGTCGTCTTCCTCGTGGGGGAATCCATCCAATTTCAACACGTCTGCGTAAGCCTCGTTCTTGGGAAAATTAACGGTACTTTCCGGAGAATCGACTCGTGTCTTCGTATCCGGAGAAGTTGTTGAATGGCCGGCTGTGTGAGAATTTCGATATCGATAACTAGGAATGATAATAGATAGACCGGGGAGGTTTTTCGAAGATGCCGACGTGCCTCGCATCTCTGTCGCTGAGTCCGCATTCTTTAACAACTTCTCTGCGCATTCCGCCTGAGAATCTGGCGATCTACTAGACGACGACGCCTTTGACGTGGATCTCGTTAGTGGTATTGTCACGTTCTTCGTAATTTCTGGCGTGTGGGTTCTGGTAATAGAAACTGAAAGGCCCGGAGTGTTTCTTAGAGCGTTTAGAATCTTCGAACTGTCACTATAGTCTATTTTCATGGGGTCACCTGGTTCATCGGGTCGTTCGTCTTCTGCTTCTAACTGCGTATCGTTATCCGTAGGCACCATATTTTGCCACTTAGAACGTGAATTTGATCTACACTTTGGTCGATTTCTAAGGCCACCGTCTGCTTCGGCAATCTTGCACGACTTCGTAGTCAAGTTATTATTCTTTATAGAAACGATGATGATGTCGTCCTTGACGCGAGACTTTCTCTCCTCCACGGTTCCCGTGTCATAGTTGGCGAGAATTTTCTCTTCGTGTATCTCGATCTTGTCGTCGGCAAGATTGTCGTCAGTTTTAACGGTGTCTTCGTGCGGATAGCTAGAGATTACATCTGTCCTCGACGGACCCTTAAGCTTATTCGATAACTGCAACAGTACAATTGAATTAGAATCTTTGATTTTGCTCTCACTAGCTTTACTATGGAGATTCTCGTTGAGAACCTCGTATGTTTTCGTCGAGTCGACGGGCAGATCGGCGGTAGGCGTATCGGTAGCTAGAACTGGCGAGGCCGTGACATCGATCATGTTCAGTATGTCCTGAATGCCTGCCTTGTTCATGTGCCTTCTTTTTTCGTTATCTACCGCTGCCTTCTCCTCAATGGCGGTAACATCATCCTCGTTCGGCCCCTTCTCGTCTTTTCCCCGTCTCTGAAGGACATTCTGATGAACGCCCTCGGGCAATTGAGAAAAGTGTAGCTGTTCCAGCACTACTCGCGGTTGGAACAACTTGTCTTTCTGCAGTCTTTCGAGATTACTTCCGTTGCATCTCGTCACTTCTTCCGCGAACCTATTTTCTGACTCCACTTCGTTTTCATTTTCATCTTCTTCTTCGCCATCTTCCGCCTCCTCGTCGTCATCAGAGCACGACAGCCTTCGTCGTCCCTTATCCCAATTTGTTTGAATCCTTCCGTGGTTTCGCGTGTCGTCCATAGAATAGCCGCAATTTCGTCGATGTTCGCTCTTTCTGCTAATCTCATCGTAATTTCTCTTCTTTCCGCCACCGCCTCTGCTGACCAAGCCGTTTGTCCGGCCATTTGCCAGCTCTTTCGAAGGGATATGTTGATGATTCGGGGTCGCGTGTCCTGTCTGCTTGTTGACGTCTTCTTCTTCGCCTGTGTCGGGAGAATTCAAAGAGTTTGCGCTGCTCGTCTTTTGGGAGGTAACTCCGAGGCCAGCCGAGTACATGTTGGAAGCTGTCCTCGGTATTGAACGCCATCCTTGCGCCGTCTTCGTCAACTTGATACGATTTCTCTTGTCGTAATCCTCGCATCTTACCTCGACGATTCTCTGCTCTCGCTGGGAGGCCCACAGAAAAATCGGATTCACTTTCGGTCGTTTTTCTTCCGGCTCCTCCGATTGCTCTTCCGGAATCTGCTTCTGATGCTTTTGATGATGGTCATGATGATGATGATGACGTCTTTGACGACGGGGCGCTGTGCCCCGTGCAGGGGCCCCGCTCATCACTCCATCCAACGAGCGGTTATTACTCTGCCACTCGTCCACGGATACGACTTCTTCTGCCAACCGCTCCTCGTTTTCCAATCGCGTTTAATAACTTCTTGTCCTACAATACGATATCTAAATTTGGTACTTAAAATATTTTCTGTACATTGAAATTTCTGCGGTGGATAAGCTCGCAAAGGGGCAGCCTTCTTAATCACGATTACATCGTCCGATGGCTAACGACCAAGGTGTATTCCGTGATATCTTCGTGGCACACGACTGCGGCGATTAAGTAATTAGTTCGGATCATGGGTGGCTCGGACTCACCCCGCCTAGTCCCGACTCACCCTGAAGTCAACTTCTCACCGTCCATTAACAAACAAGTCAGTTTCGAGCAAGCAACGATCGATCTTAAGGGCATTGACATTGTTGACCCAGCACTTCCGCGAGTCAGTTGTACCGGACACATAAGCCACGCTCTCCTCTTTCTCGTCCCTTTCGTCGTCTGTGCCGATCACCTAATTCTACTCGTTCATCCACTATTTTCTGTTCTCTTTCGTGTCGAGCACTTTCCACCGGGAATCTTCTATCTCGTCGTCACTAGTCAAACAAAAGTTCGCGGTTTCGCCGGAGATAATACCAGCACGGTAGTGAAGGTACCGGATCGGTGACGCCGGAGGTCGTCGACGTTTATCCGGCTAACGAACCACGGCACGATCCAGGCAAGAGCAAACGATCACCGGCCGTTCGATTTTCATCGAGGTATCTACCACGTCGATTTGCATCGAGCTTGCGGCGTCGACTCCGTCGAGCTTACGGCTGGCAGCACTGAGTATGTTCGACCCATCGAGCTTCTCTCGAACCATTCGTTTCTCTCTCCCTCTCTCTCTCTCTCCCTCTCTCTCTCTCTTTCTCTCCCTCTCTCGTTGCCGGTGCTATTCTCTTTCCAACTGCTTACACGGTGGTTGCTCCGGCCTTGTCGCACCCTAAACTTCTCTACACGAAATTCTTTAATCCTTTCCACTGTTTCCACTTCGCAACTTCAAGGTCCGTTTTCAAGTAACACTGTTCTCCTGTCTCGTCCACAACGGGATCACCGGTTGAATTTATCGAACGACACTATTATCCTTGACCGTGGACGAATCGTTGCCATTGAAATCGAGGCTGGTGAGCAATTGTCATCGATGACATAACACTGTGAACATCTTATCCACCGGTTACATATCGTTACGCGCGGAGTCACTGTCTGGGAGCTACTGTCGGTACCTCCTCGTTGCCTTCCACTTCGTCGCCGCCACCCCCGCTCCACAGAATCGTGTGCCAGGGGCGGATCTATACGGGACGCCCTCGACGCACCTTCGCGATACACGAAATTTTAGAATTTTGAATAAACACGATTCTTTCCGCCTGCTGTTTTGTCATGTGATGTGCAGTTGAGAATGTTGAAGTTTTTTGTTTTTACAGCATGTAGAGTAAACCGTAAATATTTGAAAATTTTGACGTTCCGGCGATAACGACTTGTTTGTCCACTTTTGAGGAGATTTTGTAACTTTAACATTGCGGTAGATTGGAGTGGTATGTATTTTTAACTGTTTATGAGAAATGGATTTGACTGGAAATTATGAGAGGTTCTACAATTTAGATAACACAGTGAAAAATGTAGTCGAATTTATGTGCGACACTGTTGCGTTGTAGATCTCGGATATCCATAAAGGTTATTGCAAAATTCAATTAAAAATTAAAATATAACAATACAAGGTAATGGGGAGTTGTAATTAGTCCTTTTCTTGTTAGGAACTTGTAATTTTTTAAATTATTACGAAGAAAATGTTGGATCCCACGTTTTGTAAAGTGAACGAATTCAGGAAACGATTATCAGCTACCATTTGATTCATATATGATATTACAATTTTTTAATAAGTCTGCTCGGAATAGAGATTGTAATTTTATGCTGTATAGCTGTGTGTGTCTGTGTGTGCATAAACGCGTCCCAAGTTATTTATAAAGTAAAGTGTGGTTCCACATTTTCAACGCGAGAAGAGTCTTCGAAATTCTTTACGCCTAATATATCATGATAGCCAACTACATATTACTTTAGATCTACTAGCCAGTGATAAACCCGCGATGCTTGCTTATTTAATAACAACTTACGTTTCGTTTGCAAATATTTCATATGATGAACATTTGATCGGACAATTATACATGCGAATCTGCACAATTTTGTGTCAAAAAATGCCCCATCGTTGTCACAATAATTAAATACAAATCGCTTCGCACAATATTTTGTAAAATAGCTCTTTTACAAGCTGTAAATATCTTGACTTATACAAATCCCATGCAAACTATTACATTATCGAAATATTACAAGTGAAACCATCGCGATAGGCTATGGATTAATTTACTTTTAACATTAAATCTAAGCTGGCTATTGGTTGATAACGGTGTACCCATATATTTTCGAATGCCGTTGTTAATTCGTTGTTAATTCAATTAGCGGTCTAACACCAGGCGACAGGATTCATAGGGCCGGTACTGGCGCGTTCTTACCCCTCACCCCGAGATAGCCAGCTCGCGACCGAAGCACCGACCATGGAAAGAGACCGAAGGAAGAACGGACGAGGACAGACGCAGAGGAAGAGAATGGGATAACCTGTGTGTATATACGGGTATACAGAGTGTACTGAAGGTAACTTCGATTACAATGGTATCAACGATTTTACCTGCATTAAAGCATAGAAAAACTCTGTCGTTTAAGCCGCGCGTTATCAACGACCCTTCCCTCTGCAATTTTCAATCGCAACTCCCGATAAAAAGATTCCCTCAATTTTCACAACTTCTCTAATACGTTTGGCAAATTGGTACAAGGTCGCGGTTAACTATTTCTTTTCGCGGTTAACTAGTTAACTTTTGTTAATTCTGTGTCATGAAAATACGTTCGTTTCCACAATGTTATGCCATTTAAATTTGTCGAGCGCCAATCTGTGCATTTCTTCGTGCGGTACGGTTACGCGGAAAGGAAAGAAAAGAGTGCTGGTATTTTCTGGACGAGAGATTTACCCGTGTCCCCGACGAGGAACTAGTTTTCGATAAACGAGCACCTCCTCGTTAAGTGGCTCCACGAAGGGGGCCGAAATCGTACTCACCCTATATCCCCCAAGCGGTCGCAGGACAGAGAGGACCAATAATAGTGGAAGAGGGAGAATTGTGCCCGAAGAGGGAGCGATGTGACAGAGAGAGAGAAATATTTTTATTAAAAGGAGGGAGGCGTCCTAATGGAGGAAGAGAGACGGATTCGCGCGCAGTACACCGTGTCGGATGCTGATGCTGCATTAAGCCCCGTTTGCACTTCCGCCCTTCTATTCGCGAGCTTCGATCCTTTCATATGCTCCCTTTCCGCCGCAGCCGTGGGATTGTTGTCAATGATTTTAATTTTATGCAATATTCCTGACAATCGTACGGAAAATAATCCGACATTGCGCGTGCGGCAACGATTTGCCGATTTCTTTTCACTGAACAGCTCGGTCGAAGAACTTTGAATGGAACGACCTGGGGTTTGGGAACTCTTTGAAAGAGTGACAATGTCAGTCTGGTCTGATGAGCGTAAATTATGCGTAAAGAAAAAATAATATTTGCGTAAAGAAAAAATAATATTTGCGTAAATGTAGATTTATGTTTTGAAATGTAAAGTAATTACGTTGGACCGTTTGAAGTTTGTTTTCTTGTACGTCATTGTTGGATAGATCAACAAAAACTAACTGCTTAGGCAAATAACATATCAGAAGAAGTCTCAGATCATAGTTAACAAACACGATACGCTGTACGTTGTTCGATGAACCGTAACTCAGCTGTAAGAGCATACATAGACGTTTTTAAACTCGATTTTCTCGAAAACTAACTAAGCTCTAAATGAAAAAATTGTATACCACACTTTGTTCTTATTTTTTGCATATTGGATTTGAATGTAACAAAAGTTATGGTTACATCTTACTTCAGCTTTCTAAAGAAAAACCCGAATTCGTATTCAAATTCGATAGAAATTGACTTTTTCGAATTGACAATACTATCTCCGACACCAGTCTTCAAAAATATTTGTACAATTTACAAATAAATATGAAAATACTTTCAAAACAATTTGAGTACTTGCTATTAAGTAATGTAATAACATGTACTATTCCAATTTTGCGTCACAAGTATTCCACTTGTAAATAGCAAACCGAAGGTCTAAATTAATACATTTTTCATCACGTTCAAATCTCTCATCCTCGCAGTGTCCCACGTAACTAGTACTTCTGACATTTTTGCACTTCAAAGAAGTTGCACGGCGAATTTCGCAATGTGAAGTCTCATTGCGCAGGAGAGCCAATCGGCAAACAATACTACGAAGAGGGGACTGCGTGCCAGAGGCATACATAATCGTAAAAAAATTCTTGCGAACGGAAGTGCTATCGACTCGCCACCGTTGCAATCATGGCCAACAACGATTTATGTACTACCTCGTCAAATTGGAGCTCGCGATCTTATCGACCCAGCGTTGCCGACATATTCTCGAACTAGAGAATGGTGGATATCGTTAACCGTAGGCTGTTTTTATCGGGAGAAGGTAGTCTTCCTCCTGTTTGTTCGCGACTTAAAGCAAACACGAGGTATACCAGCAAGGTCACGTGATGGACTTCGTCCAGGACGAGACGAGGGAGCGTACATAGAAGGGAGACGTCACTGACCGTGGACGCATGCGAGACTCGCGACAATTTTGCCCACGACATAGCAGGAACCCCGCGCATCGGCAGATAAAGCGGAAGAATGCGGCCTCGATGAACTTTGATTCGAGGAAAACAGGCTTTCTGTCATTGCCCAACCGACCCTTTCTACTGAACAGATAAAGCGGACACCGAGCGACTAATCAAAACGATCAACAATTAAACTGTACTGCGAACAAGTACCGTTGATATAGCAGAGCGTTTGCGTCAAAGTATTTTTAAACGTTCATAAATCGCCCGTATTCACAAAAAAAAAATCAATGTCTCGACTGCCGAGCACGATTGCTGTTAGTAACAACTGAATCACATGAATGCCTTCCGCCAGGTAATCCGAGGGGGAGTGGTCGCACAACGAAACACCGGCGAAGTATATCTAAATGCTCTGGGACTGGATACAATGACTTGGGACTGTAGCAATTAAGTTAGGATTCTTTTCCTTCGTATATTATATACGCGCTGGGTTTCGCGAGGTCGTGTTTTGCAAGTTACGATACAACAAAGAGCTTCACGATTAATTTAGCTTTTTATAGTAGAGTGTTGAGAGGTGTAACGCGAATCCAGTGGGTTCGGTCAAATCGCATTTATGACACGGTCAAGCTAATGCTTCTTTTTAGGAATATTTCTAACGTTGCAAAACATGGTAATTAATTGAATGGTAATTAATAAGTAATAAAGATGCGCTGGTCAGTGTCTTTTAAAGGATCGTGTCCTCCCTTCCATTACGCCCTTAGCGCGATGTGTCTCTGGAAGGGGAACAGGCCCATCCCTTGGGGTTTGTGGGGGTGCATCGCGAGGTGTTGGCAACTCCCAAAGGGTTGACGTGAGGCCGCCAGATGTGCCTTCGTATGACCGCTCGGAGTTCTCGTGTTTTATGACAGGGTCGCTGCTATTGAGGTAAAAAGAGAGAGTTCTGTGTCGCGGCTATAATTGTGTTTAAAGTTTATTATAATTCGGTGTCATCTGGGGGCTGGCAGGCAGATCTGTGAAACGTTAGAAATATTCCTTAAAAATAGCATTAGCTTGAGCGTGTCATAAATCCGATTTAACCGAACCCACTGGGTTCGCGTTGTACCTCTCAACAGATACTTTATAATGAATCTTCTTTCATTACAATCGTGACCGCGCAACCTGAAACAGATCAAAGTTCATGAGAATTTAGTGATATTTCTTAGGTATGATAGCGCGGTTGTTTCTATCATTTCCTTTAAATCGTATTAAATAATCTTTCCTAGTGCTTCAATTTAGAATACTCCACTGTAACTCCGAGAATACTTGAAACAATGTATTGATGAATCGATGTAGTTGATAATCGAAAGAACTGTAACAAATTTATTTAATAATTACGCAAGAGTAGACAATTAAATAGTAAGCATGTTCGACGCGAATTTGTGTCATTTCCTGTAAATCCTGTGATTTCCTTCGATTTATTTGATCCATACAACATCACTTTTTGAGCCTTTAATTACTTACGTATTGCAATGTATGTTATTTAAGTACTTGAGGTAACATTCTATTATATTGGCATCTTCTTTAACTTAATAACTCTGTAACAAACTTATTAATGAGACTAGTAATTGTCAAAAAATAGCACAGTAGCACAAAGGGAGCATGTTCTTCCAAAATGCAAATATGCTGAATAATAATTTTAAATCACAAATACAAACATTTACTTGGATACTAATTGTAAGATGAAACAACTCGTTTTAATGTTAATAAAAAGGGGAGAGGCGAAGAAGAAGAATAAATTAGAACATTGAACAAACTCAATAGCCAGAGCGGCATTCTACTATTAATTATCGTCCACTTATTATAAACCCGATTGAAACCCGTAAGTGGATTATCTCTTTCTTTCGCAACCCTAATTTACTGCATTACTTGCAAAGTCAATCGCGTATGGTGCTTCGTTATCTCTAATATAGAATTTCGGATATATTAAAAAAGATAGGAAAAAAATAATTCACTGCACCCATCATGTTTAATTCGCAACACTAATAACGAACGAGTCATGGTAGTCGCATCCAAGACTACGATTGCAGCAATCACCTTATGCAGCTTTAGTAGCTGCCTTTCGTGACTCAGGAACCAATTTGGGCATTTCATTGTGGTCGCAACGCTACTTAAAAATCGCGACCATTTATCATCGCAACACTATATGAAAATCTAAGAAAAATATTCGCGATAGAAAGATATCGCAGCACTGTAAGTGCTAATTAAAACCTGTGTAGGAAAGGAACGCGAAAATTATTGTCGCAACGCTAAAAACAAGTACGTATCGCAAGTACAATTTAATACAAAAGCAACTCTAATTCAAGCCGCAATCTGTATTAATTCGCAACTCTAATTCAAACCACGATATATTTAATCGCACCTGTAAAAAAAATGCCGCGGCCTGGGTCTATCCGTAACTCTAGTTGCAATCGCGGTGTGATTTTATTCGCAACTCTAATGCAACCCGTATTCAATCGTACGTGACGCTAATAAAAATCGCGATTTGCCCAATAGGATGGCGGTGGGCCAGGCAATAGTGCTGGCCAAACAATAAACTACAACTACAGCATGCAAAAGCGAGCATAGTGACAAATTAGTAAAAAAGAATGGCTCTCCATCCAAAGGATGCAGAGCCATTGGTAGTTGCCCTCTTGAGTGACAGTTTGTCGGGCCTCTTCGGCATTTAGCTTCTTCTTTTCTTCGGGCCCAATGCCCGCTGAAACTTAGTCTAGGCTCGAGGCTCTATTCGCAAACAAACAAAACATAAAATAAAAATCTAAACCGCGTAGCTAAATGGAATACACGTGGACGAATCACGACCAAATACAATCATAAAATTTGCGATTATGGAAAATCGTACAGATTACGATTAAAATTGTAATCGATCTTCGCCTACACGCGCAGCCTCGAGCATAATGTAACACGTTCGTTTCGGGGCCTAATCGCGACCGCGACCGCGAAAAATTTGAAAAATCGATGGGCAAAGCCAGAGGCGAACGCATTTTCGTTCGCGCCACAGCTTCACCGTCGACTTTTCAAATCAGATTTCCTGAAACAGGTTGAACACGCGAAATAGTGCCTACCCGATCAGAGTCTGTGTCAACCTGCCCGGCCCTACCTACTTATATCTATCAGGCACGCCAGAAGGTATACTACCTATCCTACCTAGACCTATATTTAAAAAATGGCAAATCATTCACACAAACACACCTCATTCCACGTTTCTCAGTCAAACACTCGGGCGCAAGAACCTACACTAGAGAAGCGTCCCGGGACGCCTCCGACACCCGAGCTTGGCATACAATCATTCACACTCTAAGGGTACGTACCAATTCCTGAAATCGGCTGAGAAAGGCTAGCGACCATTGCGTAAATTTGCGCAAACGTATATGCTTATGCATTACTTTCGTATGAAATATTGATTGCTCAAATATGTATATTGTACATTTTCTTTCTACTATGTACGCTTGGTTTGTATAGTACTCTATTCGTTGCCATATTTTCATAATTCGTTACGGCATTCAATGTGTATTTGCAATTGTAAAACATATTGCTATTTATGAAATCATAGTATTATAATTTGTTATGAAATTCCCGAGCCGACGCAATTCCACGGTCTAACCACATACACACACACAACGTGGAAAATACGTCGTGCACGGTACGCTAGCAAATGTCAGCCGCCAAACATTGTTATCAATTTAAAAACCATATGATCATCGTGCACAGTGCCTTTCACTCACCCAAGTAGCACCTGGGCACGTGAGTGAGTTCCTGACAATGAACACGGAAGGGGTTAAACCTGAAAATCCTGATCTAAAAAGATGATTAGTATACGTAAAATAGCAGTACCTGATGGTATATTTTATTTTCAATCTCTTTAAAAATGATTCGACTTTGTGATTTATGAAATATCAATAAAAGCCCGAAAATGACTGATAAATAATTTATTTATTAAGGGAAATGACTGTAATTAAAACTGAATTTACTAGAATAAGTATAATGCAATTAGATATTTACTTGAAAAATGGACAAGCTATTAAATAAGCCTCAGGTGATTCCTTAATCGAAGTACAATAAATTGTTCAAGATAGGTACTCCGATTTGAAAATCTACCCGTATACATAGCGCCTTCTTGTACATAATGTGTAATAAATTTCATACGAAAAGGACTCGACTATAGCACATGAAAATTAATATTAAATGATTCATTGGCTATGCACATTCAATGCTGATTTTAATATCCTTATCCTTATATTTAGTTATTTTTATACACGATTACTATTATCATGAAACATTTGCAGTAATGAAGTCGGAGGGCATCCGACTTCTGCACTGCTCAACAGTGAAAACAAATTTCAATTGGTTATAAATGCAATTATAAAATTTAATATACAATGTCTTAAATAGACATGTATACACATTTGTTCGATGTATTTATTAATGTCATCATATCTTTTTATCGAAGTAGAGGAACCTACACGAACAGTGCTTATTCAATCAAATATTTATTTGAGTAAATATTTCTATGGTTCTTAACTTTTTTATATTAAAAAACGCGGAGTACAAGAAGGCAGATCTAACCTCATATAAGAAATAATACACAAAAAAATAACGTTGCATCTGACGGGTATAAGAACTATACTCGCGGTCACTATGCTCGCAAAACTACTAAAAAATACAACCAGTCACCCGTGCCGCTTTGGACCAATCGTCCTACGGCATGATTGGGGACCGGAGGAACCAAAACGCATGCGACTCACTACTTCGTTGATTGCATATACCAAGGAAGTACTCGTGGAGGACATCAGGAACATCACCGAGGCAGCTCAATTGAAGTCACCCGTCAGGAAGTCTGCAAACTGTAACTAAACGAGGAAGCAAAGAACATTAAAATCTACCGCTAAATCTACATAATTTAATTCTTCATAGAAAACTGAGAATTGTTCAAAAGATACTTACATTTCTCACTTTATCAGTGTCGCTTAAAACATCCCCTTCAGTGATGCACCGATTCTACTTCCGATAGCGAATAAAAGACAAAAATAAGGATAAAAGACTATGCACGCGACCGCAAATGATATCGGCGAACAAATTAAGATTCTACTTTCGCGATTGAAATAATTGAAAAGGAGCACCGGTGCTCTGATAATAATATTAATAACATGCACGTGAAAAACACTGACTCTACAATCGCGTGGAGCTAAAGAGTGAACGACAATTTAAGCAGAGCCACTTGCTCTGGAAATACTAGAAAACTGCGAAGCAAACATTGACTCTACCGACCGCATTGCGCGCGGTCAAAAAAATTTCTGGAAGAAAACATGTTCATCCTATCGAGTATTTGGTATCGCCATTAACGATACATTCTAATTCCAATGACTTAATTATAATTCATATAGAAAATCGAATTGTTTTTGTAAGTATTTTTACTGTTGTTGTTTCATCTTAGTATCAGTGTCAGATTATATAAAGCCAATATGGAAAAATGATTAAAATGCTCACGTACAAACACCTTAGTTGCAATCATTGTAGCTATTGGCTTACTCTATTCCGTCTACTCACCTCTCTCCATACTGCTGTAACAAAGAGGAACAAAGAAATAAAACAAGTGCACGAAGGTAATGATAATCGTGATATACTAAAGGAAAAATTAAACTCGAATTCTATAGCAAATATGAATATTAACAAAAGATTTAGTATTGAAGCAAAAGACATCGAATATTCTTTAATCTAATCCAGCAATACTGTGCGAAGTGGTAATTAGAATCGTATTGCATAAGCAGCAGCGGTAATAGAGGGTAAATAATTGTGGTATAACTATTATGAACACCGCGTTACAAATTGTTAACGATACGCACCTCACTGAGATGTCTTCCATGTTTTGTCAGCTCGGCGTCAAGTAGTAGAATGACAACCTTCGCGATCGTCCTTTGCCGTTCGGCTATGTCCGATACCCGACTAAAGCCAAACACCATCTTTGTTTACGATTGCTTCTGTTTCCTAGAAATATTTCAACGCATACGTTACTTGATAAGTGCCTTTTTTTGTTTCGCGATAAATTGTCGATATTTTCCAGGAAAAACAAGCTTCCCGACCACAGGCAGAAACAACAAAGAAATAGTCGTAAATAATGGCTTGTATTATGTTACTACTTGTCTGCAACGCGACTGTATATCGTACATGTTTTATACGTGGTACGAATTATAATTTAATAGAGACATATTGCTAAAATTCTACTTATTTCCACAAGAAATTTGAGGAACGCTTACCTGTCAGCGAGAAGATGATTTAACAATATGGCGCGGCGTCACTATGCTCCTGCGCATTCCCGCCTGTCATCGTCGTGGTCCCACCAATCCTGACTCGAAGCAGGCAAAAGAGACGCCATGAAACAGAATTCAACTGAAATTAGAGATAAATGTATTAAGAATCGCCAATATTATAATAATATTGCTAGAAACTGCAAAATATATTGCAAGATAATGGCATTCGGAACTGATATATGTAAATCGATACGTAGAAGTAGCGTTAGATACAAAAAATGCATGCTGGGCGATTCCACTTACTACGCAATGTTTTCTCAATTTCTACTAAAATATGACTTAATATTAACAAAAGACACTACGGAACTCTCAGATGACGGGAACTGAGAACAAGTGATACAATATTTTGCCTTTAGGAATATATTAGACTATGTGACATACCTTAATTCGACGGACAGTCTGAACACGTCAAATCACTACGAGATCCGTTGGGCGAAAGAGGAATATTTTTTAGATAGATTGCGCTAATTGGCTGGTAACTGGGGGGGGGAGGGGTTCTTTCTTTGAGGCCGATGTTTTTTGAATATCGAGTCGACGCCAATGAAATTAAATTGAAATTGGGGATAAATGATTTATACGTGGTACGAATAATAATTAAATCGAGATATATTACTAGTATTTGTACAATTCTACTTATTTATTTCACATATTGGAGAAATCCTTACCTGTCAACCAGATCGTTTAACATTTCGGCATGGCTTGGCGCCATTATGCTACTGCGCATACCCGCCTGTCAGATTCTCGAAGCAAGCAAAACAGACGCCATGGAACAGAATCCAACTAAAATTAGAGATGAATGTATTAAGAATCACCAATATTATAATAATATTGCTAGAAACTGCAGAATATATTGCAAGACAATGAAATTCAGAGCTGAAATACGTATACGCATATGTAAAAGATGATACATATATGCATACTCGAGTCGATTAGAAAATGCCCGCCGCGTGGTGCGATTCCGTTCACTGCACAATTTTTTCTCAATTTCTTGCAAAATATTCAATAATATTAACAAAGAAAGCTCAGAAAACTTGGAAGTCAGGGAAATGAAAACAATGTACTCCATTTCCTGCCATGAAGAATATATTAGACTGTGTGACATACCTTAATTCGACGGACACTCTGAACACGTCTAGTCACTACGAGATCCGTTGGGCGAAAGAGGGAGATGTTTGAAATAGATTGCGCTGATTGGCGGACAACTGGGCTGGAGGTGGGGTGGGGTTCTTTCTTTAAGGCGGCTGTTTTTGAATATCGTGTCGAACTGAATATATGTTATTACAAGTGTTACAGTATGGATATTAGTCGAATAGTGGAATGCAAATATATTTATTAGTAATAATAAACACATCTGTGTAATATCTGTTGTAATGTTCGTTGCACTATAGAATAAGTAAACTATTTCCGTCAAACTGATGTTTGTCTTGCCTTAACTTTATTTAAATTACAATTCCTATCGTAGTGATCACCCAGCTCGTTTTTAAGATACTTTTCAAACAGGCACCAAGAATATGTACGAATTCGTACATCTCGTCTGCGGAAATTGCTTCCCTGATCCCCCCTAACACTACTTCAGTAAATAATAGTGCTTCAAGTTATCACTGTTCATGAGCAGAGGACGCTCAAATCAGTGCCGGATTTCTGAGTCGGTATGACAGTCACGTAGGGCCACGAAAGTCCATAAGATGTCTATTCATATATCTCGTCGGTGCTTATGTCGAAACTACTTTCTACCTTTGATTTCTTTGTAGTCATGCAATTATCTGTATTCAAATTATATATATGCATATATATGCAGGATCGTCCTGGGTTGTTGGCCGCCCAGGTGCAAAAGCAATACCACCGCTCCTATTAATTTAATATTAATCCAAATTTTACATATGTTAAACGGTCTACGGCCGCCCCTGTGTTAGGCCGCCCAGGTGCGTGGGTAACCTTGCACCCCCGTCAGGAACCCCTCTATATATACATACACATTACTTTTACAGATATATAAAGTATTATAAATAAAGGTTAAAATATAAATATGTAACTGTTACATTATAATATAATAATAAAATAAATTAACAATTATTTATTATTAATCTATTTCAAATAGAATTATTTATAAATAAATCGTATAGCTTGGGAACATTTTATGTAATTAATATTATGTATCATGAAAATTAATATATAATTACTACATAATAAATAAGAAATATTACCATTATCATTATCAAAGTTGTCTACAAGTCAATCTAACATTATTCAAAGATTTGCGAGGAATAAAGTTTTAATCGATTTTATTCCTATCTCATTCATAACTCATCCACCATATACTTTGTTCCCAAACATTTCTCGATTCAGGTTCATTTTATCGTTGTTGCCCCGATGCACTCAACTTTCTTTTGAACATTTACGTTGACGTCAGAATTCATTTCCACGGTAAACATTTCGTACGTAAGCTCGACAAGCAACTCGGGAATTTAATTGTTACGCGACGACTATCATCTACGACTGTCAAACGATAAGTGTCAAAACCGAAAGGAATTCATTCGGTCACGTTCGTGCAATTGGACTGTACGTGTACTACGTCGTATCGTTCCTGTTTCAAGAATTGCTTCGTTTATTTTTTTATGTGCATTGCACTCCCGCGTGTACATGTCTGCAATTGCTTTGTAAAATGGAAACTGCGTCAATATTCACGTACTCTCTCAGACTGCCTACATATTTTAAGTCGAAGATATATTAAAAAAGTGTGTTATTATATATTTATCAGTGCCCAATAAACGTGTTAATGCTTTATAATCTAGAAACGTAATTTACCGTCATATCTGTTTCTAATTCAATTCTCAATAATTGCTCTGGAGAAACTAAATGGCCAGATACTTGCAACCTTTTACAACAGTTAAACATAATACATATTAGACTATTATTATTTATAAAAGGTATAAACAAATTATGAAAGGAAAAGTATCGCCATTATTTAGCAATGAACAAAACTTGTACGAAATATTTTCCGCGCAAAATGCACGAAGAATATTTATGAAAAGAAATACTGTAAGCTACCCACTATAGATTAGTTAGCAATAATAGCTACGGCTACTGTACTCGATAGAATTAACTCCTATATTTTTAAACTCCTAGTCAGATTTAACGATAAACTGATCCTAGTTCCTCTCTAAATTTATCATCGGTGATTAATGTCTGTAGCGTACAGAAAACGTCAATATTGCGCCGTGATCATATTACGTGCCTAATCTGGTAATTTGGTGAAAAAAATTACACATCAGTGAAAAAACAATGACTGCGTGACCAAAGCTTAACAAGTTTCACCGGACTTTATTGAATATGCAAGGGAAATCAAATTACAAGTTACACTTATCCCCTTTTTACTGAACTAAATGAAAAGCATCGCTATATAAATATGATTCGATTCATAACATTTAATATTTATTTCATTAAATCTTGAAAATAAATGTCATTAATTTTAGCCTGCGCCATTTTTGCAAATAATAATAACAATTACAGATAGAAAATATCTTGCATTATCAAGCAACAAAACCTTTTTACCGAAAATAATAACGCAATTACTACGAATAACCAAAAATCAAAACCGGGATCAATTGATTTGAAATAAAATTCCACAGATAAATCAGTTCCGGCAGTCCCACGAATTCTGTGCACCCTAAAATTCTGAACGAATTGTTAATCACATTTCTCGCCCTCTCAAAAATCCAGTCACTCCATGCAAATGTACATACTATACACGTACTTCTACTATCGTCCAATTCGGAGTGGAAACTTTGTTTATAATTGTCATCGCATTTTACTCTTCCGCAAAGCTGCAAATATCCCGTGCATAAACGCGCGTACAATATATCTACATATTTGGCTGCACGATCGACAGCAGAACGAATTCGCGGGAACTGACGGCGAAATTTGCAATTCGCAGAAAGATATTTGTAACAAAGTTCAAAAGTGGAGTTCCTCCGTGACGAGCTACTATATTTGCGATTGTAACTCACCGCTACGTCATATCTTCGGCGATAATAGAAAAATTTCTCCGATATTACGTCACACTTCCGATATCTGTCGAAGGTATTTTTAATGAGGAATGCCGGTAGAACGATCGATTTCGCTAATTCATTGAATTTCGCGGGTACACCGCGTAACGCGTGCGTTCTGTGATAGGCGGACAACGAACGAGTGAAAAGTTGAAGAAAAATAAACTATTAATAATCGACCTTTTTTTGTACTTTTATTAGTTACTACCCTTTTTTCGTAGAAATTTCGCTCCGCTCTTCAGGTGTAGGACTCGAATGTTTGTTTTAGAAAATGGACTTTTTAAGTCAACAGAGGAATCGCTGGCGCTCTAAAAGTTATCAAGCTCCGGTCGATTTTTCTGATTATCGTCTATTTCCACCTTTAACGAGAATTCAAAATATGATTGCTGTAGATAATACAAAATTTAAGCATTTCAGCCGTACGATAATTTAATAGAATTGAGTTGAAATTACTGGAGTTAACAACGAGCGTGACTAAAGGGGAATTATTAAGAATGACTTAAGGTTTAAATATATTTTATTAATTTTCACCTATTACCATAAATACCAGAAGTGGAACTATTAATTTTGTCAGCGACTATCAGCTAAGTAAAAAAAAACGGTACACTAATGAATCACGTCACACATACTACTTTTTATATAATTCCGTTTAAAAAAATATTTCGTTTATATTCTATCGAAGTACATATATTCATGATGACCAAAAAGAAACATGTTTCTATTCAAATTTAAACAACATTACAATCTAAAATGATTGCATCGATTCGTGAAGAAAAGGCTGAATTGATTACCACACGATCCCTAACACAATGATTAATTTATTATTAAATAAACAACTTGCATCACCAAATCCGTTTTCCATAAATTCATGCTTACTTTCTATTCATCATCTACAGAGGCATTCTTTCTTTTCGATCCAATAAAGAGTAGCAAGAGAACGATAACAGTGTATCGATAATAACGACGATACAAATCATTTTCTTAACTGAACTTTTTATAATAAACCGTCCTGTGCTCGATACGTGGGTGATTCGACGGAAATACTGCAATTACGACACCTGTCTACTGAATCTCTGACGGTGTATGCACCATACCAGTAATCGTGCACCGATAGATAAAGGCCTGCCTACCTCGAGTACGGCCAGTATGTTCGCCGACGTCGATCGGTGAAGCACGTGAATTTCATCAGGATCCAATACTCCGTTACGCGAGATCGATGCAATTCGATTGCTCTTAACCGGGCCAATAATAGTGAAACACGGAAGATCGGTCAAAACATTCGTCTTCGTGATACAGTTAGTGAACATTTTCTCAGATCATTTCACATTCCTGCCACACTCGATTATTGGTGTTTCCTTCAGCAACCTGAGATTATTGGACAGAAATTTCTGCCTCGACGCGTTGTGCAAGTAGTGGCAAAAAGAAAAGACTAATATCCGCGTGCACAGAATTCGAAATGAAACATTGACGTTAGCGACGATCGGTGATCGATTTCTCCAGGGAGGATTGCTTCGAGTTTTTGAGGGGCAAGTAAGTGTTCACCATAGTCGAAATATCCTATTATTCCCCGCCAAGACACGGCACGTTCCTAAGATGAATTTGCGGCGAACGTTATTCGTTGCCAAATGAAAGATCCGGTATGTTTCTTAGCGAAATAGCGGGAATTTTAGGTCAACGACCATTCAATCATCGTGTTCACTGCGATATTAAAAGAATACGTTTCGTGCCTTCGACGATTCGCAATTACTATACGTGCATCGTTACCGGTATCTGTACAGCCGTCTGACCCTGCACCTCCTCTAAAGTTTAGACTCCGAGCAACAATGATTGGCTCGGAAGTCCTGAACGTAAAACTTGCTTCACGGGAATACGAGGGAAAAACCAGTTACAAGATTCACGGGAGTTACAGTTGTTGCGTCGAGCTATACCACGATGCTAATTGTCCTTCGGAATATTATACGATGATTACGATTTACCAATTGACCGAGTAATGTTGCGACCGTGTGTTTCAGATCTCGTTGAAAGACCTTTTAGGATCTCACGACCGACAAGAGGGGGCGAGGGGCGAACATTATTTTTGATTAACTGGAAGCGAAGAGATTTATCTTTGCTGCGCGAAGAATGCGAGGTGATAGTGATCTATAGAGGAAAGAGGAAAAAGATTACATGTACTCCGTTATCAAAGTTGAGGTTTCGAATCGAGTGAGCGCTATTATCTTCCCCGCCGGTCAATCTTCGATCGATAGCAAGAAAATAATCAGCGATGGAGAAGTTCTGAGCTGATAGACCTCGAACATTTGAAGGAGTATTCCCTGTTAATACAACGAATCTCTGCCAACAAACACCGAGCATTCTTCCGGTTTGGATATTTCCAGAACACGCGAAACAGTTCAGCCACAACGCTGTCTATGCTGATGTGCGATACTTTAAGTTACATAAAATAGGAGGCAATTTCGATAGAGAAATCGCGAGGGACGGCTGATTAAATATTTGCTACGAAAGAAATACAAACTTGTGCCTGGTTCGAAGTGAAGAAAATGCTTCCACTGGATCGTATACTTCTGACCGGCTACTTTTCTACGATCTTCGACGTGCGACGTTTCTACTGCATCGGAGTGCAGTTGCTTTAAACAGGACCGATAGTTTTAACGTTGAAATCGAAAAAAACACGGGTCCATTTTTTTCCCTGTCGAAGTGGTATCATAAGGGGCACGAGAAAAGTTCGGGGCAATCTGTGCCACAGAAATATTTGAAGAACGTTGTAAAGTCTTTACGACTGCCTTTCCAGATACCGAGAACAGATTTCGGGAGAACAAAATGCCTGGGTACATTAAAAACGTCTTAGCGATACTGCACATTCTATTTTGCAACCTGGCGATCTGCACTGCCCGAATGGACAACGAAACACCGATTGTACACATTATTTCTTTGGTAAGTGTCCGCACATTGATCGCGATTTAAGGTATTATAGAGGTGCACAATATAAACGTAATAATCATTAACTCGAATGGAGATTAACTGATCCGAATTTGTCGAAATCGGAGACTGTGAAACCTTGGTACGTTCCATATATTAAACTGAGTTAAATTGAGTTTCGTGACATAAATGAAACGGTTGTGGCAGAAATTTTTAGCGTTTCCGCGAGAAAAATGAGTGTACGTAAGCTCAGTATCTCGCAATTTTTTACAAACAGGACCAGTCGTGCATTATTATAGAATCGTTGCAAAATGCAACAAATCGATGTGGGTATATATATAGGTAGTTGTATATTTATCGAGTTATTTCCAGAGATTTGTCCGTCTATCTACACCTATTTTTGAAGCACCGAAATTTCAAACTTCTGGCTTATTCTAAGGGCGTGATTCACTTATAGATTTGATGAAGACAGTGGTCCAGATGTCGTGAAACAATAATTAGTTTTCTTCGATACGTTTCTCCTTCTTAGGAGCCGCATTTGCTTATTTATAAATCTGAAACTTAATAATTGTCAATAATCATCTGTGCACATATACGTATGATTTTTAAACGTTGCAAACATATTTGGCAATTTAATGCATTACAATCTTCATAGAATTAAGTCTAACATAATATAATTGAAAAATTACAATTATAATATTTCCAATTTTTGCTTTGCAGGAGAACAACACAGCGATACCAGAAACGTACAAAACTTTGCCTGTCGTTGGAAAATGTTGCGTACCAGGTGAAGCTTTTTTAAAAAATGGTAGTGAAGGTGTCGTTTGCACAGTATTGGACCCCTCTCTCGCCGAGAATTTTTCTCCATTTTTCCATGACTTCAATAGGAGCGGTTATGAAGTGCCTGGCGAGAAGCAAGATTCATTCGTCGCAATTGTCGGCGATCCTTGTAAATATAAAAAGTGAGCACGCACCACTGAAAAAGTCTTCAAAGTATTCAGACAATATCTTTGCAAGCATAATGTCACCCGAGGACATTATTTAAAGATTCAATTGAAAATTATTTGATTTTATTCATTTGTGTTGACGTTTTTCTAAATGCACAGGATATGCAATAATATAGGAACCAAATAGTAACAGATGGAAATATTAAAGACAAATATCGTATCAAACTATTGTTGCATTCATTCTAATTGCGCAATTCTTTCCAGATATATTTTAGATCCGGACGAAAATGTCGACGACAACAATTATTTGTTAACGAACGGATCTGTGTTCGCGCCACATCACGATCCAGTAATGTTGCAACCTGCAATCGATTACTGCATCGACTTCGTCGAGGACTTGGGACTCAAAACGTTTGTATGCTTTCCTGAAGGTAAGCCGAGAAATATGTTTCAAAAGTAACCACCGTGCCTCGAGCTTTGCGAAGCTAATTTGAAATTAAAATAAAAAATTATTGCAGATCGCATAATAATGACCGCGGACTCTCGAATCACGATCTATGCCTGTGGCCTTTTAATATCCGTGCCATTTTTAATTCTGACCATCGTGGCATATTCCATCACACCAAAGTTAAGGGATGTTTATGGGAAAGCACTGTGCCGTTATTGTGGATGCTTGGCGGTCGCTTTTATCACACTAGCCATCACGCAATTATGGAGTGAAGACTTTTCGGGCCAAGCCTGCACCGGTATTGGTAAGATGGAATATTTCATACTGTACGCAAGATAATTAAAAATATTAAAATATATAATTGTATTGGTTTTTGCAAGTCAGTACATCATAACAGATATGTCGTTCCAAGTATTCCGTGTTCGACAACGTCACCAATTATTATTTTAATCACTGTTGACATTTATTATATTTATATTACAATTAGTTATTTATTCGATGTTTACCACGTTACTCATTACCATTAAAAAAAAATATAATCAACCAATTTACAAACGTATGGTCTCATTGGTATAAGTATAAAGAATACAAATTGACGATAAAATCTAACTTCGAAACATCGAAAGCTTTCAAGTCTCACGATCTTTCAACTCAGCTTTCTCAGTTTAGAAACTATAGTGGGCATGGAACAGTTAAGAACTACGCTGGCGATACACCTGTCGCATGATTCATGGGGCGCTATAAAATAATATAACATGAAATGTTATTTACTTGAAAGGAAAGTCGCTGCTGATTTGGTAGCAATTAAAAAAACAATTGACTTTTTCAGCATTCGTCATCCAGTTCTCCTTCGTCGCGTGCTTTTTCTGGCTAAATGCGATGTGCATCGAAATGTGGTCGCTGGTACGCAGCCAGGTGGATCGCGAAACGTATAAGAGGATGAAGCCAAAAACGTTGTTCTTTTGGTACTCTTTATGGTGCTGGGGTCCCCCGGTGATACTTATCCTCGTCTCGATGATCATGGATCTCAGCCCGACAATACCTGCGACCTACGTGAAGCCAAACTTTGGCAAAGAAAGTTGCTGGTTCAGATGTAAGTCGAGTTAAACTTATATACGCAACATACTTAGGTATCACGAGTTTCTAACGTAAAAGTCTATCAACGTAAGGCATGTACAAAAATCAACTAAATATGTAGAATTATCTTCTCACGAGAAACTTTCAAATTTAACTGAATTTAATTAATATTGTTGTTTCCCAACTTACAGCGGACGACGAAGCAATGCCGTACTTTTACGTGCCGGTCGGTTTGCTTCTATTTGCGAACGTGATTCTATTCATTTTGACCTTCCTCAAACTGACCAAGTATCAGAAGGATCTCGATTTAAGGCGGCTCGCGAGGAATCAGGAGTCGGATCGACACGATCGAAGATTCCTTCGACGTCTAACAAGAACCGCGTGCGTCTGTATGATCATATTTCTTCTGATGGGTCTGAATTGGACGATGGAGCTGATATCTTGGTTCGTCAACGGGGATTCCTTCGACTGGTCGTCCTTCGACCTTGTGAACGCTCTCCAAGGTGTTCTAGTTTTCGGTTTATTCGTTCTACGAAGGCCGCCGAGAGACTTTGTCTGGCACAGGATACAACAACTTCGTGGCATCAACATCCCAGAACCGGAAGTTGGAAGTATGGAATTCTATCTGCTGCCGATAATGAACGGCGATTCTACAGCGGGCCAAACAATCATTCCGTGAAAGTAATTCACCCTTCAGGCCCTTCCCGATGTCTCATTGCACATCGTGAAAGGATTGCGAATCGATTGTTCATAAACGTTTACAAGTTCCTTGACGAAACACGCAAGTTTGGTACAACTTGTGCACGAAGCATCGAGCCCGTCGAAAGAGAGATTCGACAGTCTCGATGAATTTGTTCGAGACAAGACTTTATTAATTTATTTAAAAATCGCATTATTTATTGTTAGTAACCATACGCCATTTTAGTTCGTTCAATTCAGCATACGACGTATGCTGAGTCGCATTTAAAAGCAACGATGTATCATGAATGCACGTCTTTGGACGTTTTTATTCGACACGACTTGATAATATAATTTATTTAAGTAGGCTTGATTATACTAGCTATTAATTACGAGAATGATTTTTTGCTAGCTAATATTTCATGTTTCGGTGCATCTTGCAATCGACAACTGGACATTCGCATAAAACATCGACATTTAGATTTAATATGAATGGCAGAAAATATTGTGATAAAACTGAAATATTTTTGCTCGACCGTAATAACGTCATAAGCTCTTCTCGTTTTCTTTTTAATACATCTATGTATTACGAATTCTAGATCTCACACACTGAAAAAGACTTGAGTAATTCGTAATTTTATAAGCCCAAGGCAGGTACGAAGAGCGACTGTGTTATCGAGTTCAAAACACTCCGTAAAAGGAGTACGCGTTATTTATTAAACGACGCTACGTTTTTGGAGGAACATAAGATACTCGAGGAACGTCTTGATTACATAAAAACATATGAAACTCGTTTAACAATGGGATATGCCAGTTGTGATATTCGTATACCGATTGCATAACAGCAAAAACCAGGATAAGGTTGACTGTAAATTTACATCGAACGCATAATACATTCTTGGAATCTTCTCCCATTAAAATAAAAGTACTTTCCATCATATTTAGATGTGCAGTCCTCCCGAATGCGTGGCACATAATTACTTGAGTACTTTTAGTATTAAAGGATTCATTTATCATTCACGATTTACAAAATAGCCTTGTGACTGATAAAATACAACGTTATTCCACTAAAATCCGATTAATATTCATTTTCGTTATCCACCTAAACGTGACTCAACAGTCCATTGCGAACGAATGGATTTTGTATAATAATAATTCGTAGCTGCTATACACTAGGATAGCCGGAAGCTATTTATTTATAATACTTTTAAGTTATTATGGAACACGCAAATGAAAATACTACACTTCGTAATTCATAATTGAAACATCAGAAATAGTATACATTATTTATTGTAAAGCTCGTAAGTTATTTATGTACGACAATGTACGTGTAAATTATCGATTAAATGTGTTCTTGTAAAAGATTTTATTTGTTCATCAACGTGGTGCCTCGTCCAGTTGAGGAACGTTGAATGATTTTATCAACGGTCCCCGATACAAGTAGAAAATATCCCCTTTGTTTCTTATTTGTATCCCCGTTTTTCACTACCCTATATGTATTTGTTCGTTTGTTGTGTTTCTAACATACTATAAAAATAAAATAGTGCAGGTTTGTACAACCAAACCCATTATTACAATCATTGTAGCCATTCGCTGCCTGAACGGGAAAGTTTCCTATTGTAATAGCAAAATATTGATTATTATGCACGTGTGCTATAATATCAGGTGCACAAAAATACAGTAGCACACTCTCTATAAGCTCCAGACTGTAAAATATTTAAGCACTAACGCCGAGAGAAAAAAAAACCAGGTACAGAAAGTAACTTTCGAACGTTAAATAGGAAAGTGGAATCTCATTGAAAATCTCCTTTTGCAGTTATGTACGTATACATAACACGCTCGTATTATGAACGTTCTCCCATTTCAAACATTATTGCACTATTCAGTAGATATATGTATAATACAATATCAAAATTTACAAGTGTCGAGAATTTCATACGACACCCTATTAAATATTATACAATTTTAACATTATAAAACATTGAATTAATATACACCGTAATACAAGTTAACTTCGAAAAATTGATTAGAAAAATATAGCTTTATATCAAACGATTTAAATTGTATTTGAAAGATCCGCAAAATAAGCGTGATCTACCGAATAATGCAGTACATACTTGTTAATTCCTTCTCCTTCTGGCATCATAGCCACAGTTCCAAGAAAATATATATATTTATATTCGCTATTGTAATAGTGCATTATCGTTCAACCCTTTGCGGTCCTTGTTGCAGCGACAATTTTCTTGAAATAAAATACAGAATGACTCTAAGAATATTAGCAGCAAATGTTTCATATAAAAGTACGAAAATTTGTGGGGAATCTAAATGGCTTAGCGGGATTATCTTTTTGCATACTTCGTGCGCATAACATGTAACGCGTCCTACGAATTTGCTGACCAGCTTGTGTATAAAGAAAATTATGTAATTGAACAATAGTTCGTGTTCACTATGAATCCATTTCCATTCACTATAACACAAACAAGATCAGTTCTGTTTAAAATTTACAAGTTCCTGTTTTTATCAATATTTTGCAAATATTTCCCACCCTATTGCCTACGGCAACAGATTCTGCTACCAGCACGTGTGAAACGTATTCGCGTGTTAACTTGCATTACGCGTTGCATAATTGCAAACTTTTACGTGATAAAAAGGCCGGTAGAGGCAACGACCACAGCAATTCACAGCTATAGATATTGTATATCTCAATATCCATTCACTATTGTAAAAGTATATCAGATTTGCAATGCATTTTACACATTGACCCCGCAATATTACGAGCTTTTCAGACCGCAACATCGCGGGCAGCATACTATGTATTAAGATCGTGTAACAGAATGCAGATATTTAATACTCTCTAAGCCATTCAAGCGTTTCCCCCACAGACCTATATCCAATTATAAACCAGGTACATCTAAGCAACGTTTTTAACATCAGTCTATGCATAACGTTATAACATTAAATATATTATACAGACTCCATCGATAGTTTCGAAAAGGCTATAGTAATAATCTTTTCTAATCCTCTGTAATGATAGCTCCAATAACAAGATTAAGAAAAATCTTGGACCCCAAAGAGTTCGATAGAAATAAAATGAATTTAGTTACTCACTAAACCTAGTTTGCGTTTACGTGAGTTGAACTGCAGACACACGCGTAAAGTGCAACATATTATTATAATAATAATGTACTAAGTAAGTAAGTGTCTCTGGTTATTGCGACGCTGCATATGCTGCGCAAACCGATTTATCACGTAGTTCGATAATGTCCCGGAAAAGGGGGACTGACGCCTAAAATTCCAATATGATTGAAACGTACACTTTGTGCAACGTAAACCAAACGATACATTCCTGGCGTTCCAAGGGTTTTGCCACTGAAGTTTATTCGCTCGACGATCGCATCAGGTTCGCCAGTAACGGGAAAGGATTTACCTAACATAGAGATTAAACGTGGAAAGATCGAAATAACTGTATCATATGTAAAATAGAGTTCGGTCAGTATACTGGGTGATCCGTAAGTCAGCGTGAACCTGCGGCCAAGGAGATTGTAAAGCTCGAAATAATTTCGTCATTCCCGATTCTCGTCTTACTTTGAGCCATACAATTTCCTCGATTCTATTTGTATCATAACTTACGAACCATCCTATATGTTTAAAGAATAATAATAGAACGGTACGTGCAAACGATAAAACCTTACCCCGGATTGCGTATTCGTAAACGATATATTCCTCTAAACTGGAAAATTCGTTGTCGTAAAGTCCAATCCAGTCATCCTCGCCACGTCTGGCATCTCCCATAAACTTATAAGACACTGAATTCTCCTCGCCTATGTACCACGATGATACCGGTTGTATCTCCACACCGTGATCTTCTATACCCGACCTGATCTACGAATATTAATAGAAAATGGATCATTTCATTAGCCTCAAGCAAATGTCCTCCTGGTTTCTCTTTTTTATCAGGCTTGACGTTTCATCAAAGGAATCTTACAATGATATCAAATTCTCCTGTAACAGGCTTATGGTCTGATTGTATATAATTGGAATGACTTTTATAATTAAGCTGAGTAGCTTTCAGCTTAACATCGTCGTAAACGTCCTCGTTGACTTTGTACAATATCCTATCAGTCCACGATGGTCGTCGCCTGTATTACAAATTTCAGTTTACAGAAGTATATTCTAGAAATATTGAAGAAAATATATTTTAAACGAACTCATCTTACTTGAGATCAAATTCTTGAGATGCAAACTCGTATTTATAAGTAGGGGGGAAAGAAACGGAATTTTCGTGTAATTCAGCAAAAGCTTCACCTTTTTCCATTACCATTTTCAATTGGTCTCTGGCAAATAAAGGTTTTAACTGATTTTTCTTAACTAACGCGTCGATTTCTTTGGCACTCAAATCCTCTCCATGCAGACGAAAATTTAAGTCGCCGATCCAGAACACATAGCTGTGCACAAAAGGATTGTTCATTAAAAAGCATATAAATAAATTAAATTGATCCGCAGAAAATAGACACTGACTCGTGGAACAATATGTTTGATGTATTTGGATTGCTAAAGCTGTGACTCGTGAGTATTGTATTGTAGTCCACAATTCTATTGTTCAATAAATGATCGTGTGGCGTCAAATGCGTATTCACTACGCACATATTAACTCCGTACATATTTAATCTTATACTAACTGCGCCTTTATTACCCTGAAAACAGACAACATTGCATTATAACAATTTACTGGCTGTAAACAAAAGTTTTGCGCGGTAAACAAGCGGGAGATCCAGCGGCCACAGCTATTGGCTAAAGTTAATTAGAAAAAGGCTGGCCAATTGTTGATATCTGTTAACGCTCGTTTTCGTTTACAGCTGGCGAATCGACTCGATGAACAGATTATATACAACTGAAAGTTTCCCTTACCCACATGCCACCGAATCCTGTTCGCGTATACTGTGCTTCCATTAATCTTAAATGCGCAATATGCTTCCTTAAGCAGAAAGCGTTTAAAACTAGACCCTGCAGACGTTGCGTACGTATCTTTACATAATCGTGCTTCTTCAATACTTGTCTGGAAAAATGTTACACGGCAGAAGATTTGTTTAAACCATAAATTAACTGAGAAAGATTCAGAGCCTATGAAAGTTCGATCATTACTTTTCATACATAATTAACTGTATCACTTTTAACATTTAGAATTTCTTTAATGTTCCCACCTAAAGGACTCGGTCCATGGATCGCCGAAGACGATGTCCATCATCATATTCTGCGGTTGAGCTTTGACTTCCTGCAATCTAACGTATCTTATAAGTTCAATGGTTTCCTACAATTATGCCTAAGTTTATATAACTTGTCTATACCCAATGAAGTACAAGTCTGGAAATGTTTTCGTCGTGTTTCTCAAATTCTCCTGGCTCACGCTGAGAAGCTTGTGCAAATCTTGTTCCGGCGATTTGGTCGCAATATTCCACGTGACGAAATAGATTCTAAAATAATGATAAATACCCCCGTAACATTAAAATTAACTATACTTCCGGGGCATAAATAACGAAGCAGAGGGTTCGAAACGTGAAACGGAAACATGCTTTCCATTTATCGTGAAACTTTTCATTCATTATTTATGCACGACACGTAAGGTACACAGAGGGCCATTTAATACGCAACAACAACAACAAAAAAATATCGAATATCAAAGAGCATAATAAAGAATAATATGTTACGAAACTCTCACTTACCTAAGACATTTCATCTTATCCGCCATTTTTAAAACGATATGATATATGTTACACAAGGATTTCAGAAAATCTTACAACTTTGTCAGCATCTGGGATAAGGTTAAAATTAAGGTGACTGTGCAGGGTTTGTTAACACGGCTTTTAGGTTAACACTGACATAGGAAATGTCAACGGTTGGTCAAGCACTTTGTCAACCACAGATTTCCATTGAAATACTGTTAACGAGTGTCTCAAATGTAAACGGCGGGGATTATGTTACTTTTCTATTAGGACACATCGAAACAACGGTCCAATGTGCAAAGAACCATACCGTTGACAGCTCAAAGGAAAGTACTACCCCCACCCCCCCTTCTGAATGCCACGTGACGTCAAAGAAGCTACCTGCCGTTTATCACCGAATGCATTACGTACTACGCAAGTGTGTAATCTTCTATGGACAGTAGCGTAGCAAGTTCGATCAGTCTCCTTACATTCCTGAAAGGTTCACATTATTCTAAAGCTAAATATAAAGCTAATATAAGACGCAGGTTTAATATGAAAACGCGATATTATTTTTTTAATACTTACACGTATATAATTCTTTCTTTTAAAATGATAGTGAATCATTGTAGATAAGTGTAATCGATTTCTTATCGACTTAACTTTGTAGTACGTATGATTTACAACATACGATGAAAGAATTGTTCAATGATCGAAGGGCTCAGTAAAAGTATATATTTCGCTTTAATGCAAACTTTGCATAATTTTCATTATAGATTTTTTTAACTTTAACTATAGTCAACCCTTATTTTAATTGATTAAATAAATAGTTAACTCACGATCGCCTTTTTCGATACATTAATAGCCATTGTAATTATTAAAATTTTATTAACGCATTCGAAAGTTTGTTAAAAGTTCGAGTTCCTTCGATAAATCAATTTCTTAAATCGTATATTTCATTCGGGGATTCGCGATATTTTTAAAGAATCATGCTAGTGTTCAAATACGTATAACAAACGCAATTATAAATACATGCGTGATAATGAAGTTCGACCTTTGGCCTTTTAAGAAACGTCAATTCTAAACAGTGCAATTCTAAAACAAACGTCGTTTAATTTAAACGAACGATAGTCGTATCATTGTCTACGTTCATAGTTGCATCATAAGAATCACAAAACTTTTACTTTATGCGACTAAAAGGCTGCCGTCTTACAAAAATTGCGCGAAACTTCTTCGAACATTGGAAGCTGTTATTCAAGATGGCAATCCTCGTTACATTTATGCAAGGTAACGTAGTATAACTACCGCCGAAGTAAACTTTTTGCTACTTTGTTTCATAATATGAAAATGGCGATAATAAATTATCCACATCCCTGAACCGTAGCCACACTGATAATCCTGAACCGCGGACGTTACGCGATGAAATATATTTGCAAACGGCTTACTTCAAATGGCCGCAAAAATTGTTTAAAATATCAATCATCGTTTCGTTTGCCACAGAAGTAACAAGAGAAGACAAAGAAAGAAATAGTTTGGTATTACAATTTCTTCTTCTTCCGAACGGGAGACAGGGAATTATTATTTTCATCCTTCGATAAAGCACAGCATGAACGCGATGCGCGGAATAATTAAATCGTACCGATGGAAAGAAAACGAGGGGATGTAAAAAATGAATCGTACCTTTATTGTAGTTTCACGTGAAATTTCGCCTCCAGTTGCTACAGTTTGATTTGTTATCGAAATAATTGAGCACGGCCTCCGCATTGAGGAGGTAATAAAAAGGGGGATCCGAACGTCGCTCACAATTGATATTATTTACAATAACAAGGCAAACGAACGGGAAACGAAGACCATTGTTTCGTTGCTATCTAATCTAAGAACGTAGAGAAGCATTTCTTTTCTTATCGAAACCGCGGGCTTTTGCTTGAAAGGATTTCCGGGGGGGCTATCAGTACATCATCCCGGGATGAGCAGCCCGTTGAAAAAATACATTTGGATTTGCCGATAAAGTTGTATATAAGTTTCCCGTGTCTTCTGGCCTTAAATACATGCCTGGCGGCAACACGAACGTTTCCATCGGGCCATGTACATCTGTAAAATCAAAAGATATTTGTAATTTATATGCAAATCGTATCGTCCATTGGTAATAATTGTTGAAGTGTTTGGCAAATGTCTTTGATAACTGTTATTGTTATATGTATACATATACTATTACACACTAATGCTAAATCATAAAAAAAAGTCCCCTGCAAACGAATCCTTAACAAACATATTATTCTTCACTGTTCTTCTTATTTCGTTCAGAACTTTCTGAGTTCTAAGTTCGAATACTATTGCTAATTAAATGATCGTCCTTAAGATTATAGTATGTTAGGGTCTACTTAACGTGCGCCCAATTACGTGCATCAATGGAGAAAAGGTATCGCTGCCGTAGCAAAATTGACATTGTTCGGTCGTACTCGATTCGGTACCGTGCCTTAGACTTCAATTTGAGTTTCGCATCCGTAACGCGAAAGAGAAATTCGTTTAGAGCGATATTTTTTATTTCACTCACGCGTCACAGATATGCTTTCTAGACTTTTTAAAAGTTTTTCCTGCCTTTGTACGAATCCTATGCCAGCAATGACCATACCGTGCCCCCAAAAGGTAGGCCTTTTAAACAGAACTGACGATACGCAGGTACTCAATATCGGCGATATTGAAGTGATGAGTCGGTGATGTGTGTAAATAGTTTATTTTACAGCGCAATAATAAACGGTTTATCACTTTATCGTTTACTTGTGACATATTGTTCATCGCGTATTATTGAAAAGTTTCAGTATGTTATTATCTTTAACGCACATCGTAGAATGTTTTTAGTATTCTAGAGTCAATAACTCATATTCCGTTCGCTGCGCATGCATCCACATGCGTATACATATGGATAAGTATCTCTACAGTTCCATTGAGCATTTGCACTTCCATAATCTGCCCTTTATTGCCTAGTCACTAAACTGCGGCGATT
This sequence comes from Nomada ferruginata, assembly GCA_963583965.1. Classification (NCBI taxonomy): domain Eukaryota; kingdom Metazoa; phylum Arthropoda; class Insecta; order Hymenoptera; family Apidae; genus Nomada; species Nomada ferruginata. The sequence goes on from OY757218.1 coordinate 8,999,886, forward strand.
TAAATTGCTAAAGTGTTCTATTTACTATTTTCCTGGCAGGGTATTGCGGAATAGGAATAATTCATCGTGTTGATGGAATGCGTTTGATTGAATAACGTTAATTGAATGTAAACTACATTTCTATGTTGCCAACGAAATAAGATGGTCGGTAGGTGTTTGTGGCTGTTGAAATGCCGCTGATAAACTTGACAATTGGGTTAAACATTGTCTATTTATATTTGCGGCATACCGAAACCTGTTATTAATTTCCGGTAAGAATAAAAAGCATCGCGTATCTGTTTATCTTTCCGGTCATGCTAAGCAGCAGAGCGTAATTTTATTTTAAATTATTTAAAGATAGTTTTACTACGCGGCGTGCCGATTCTCACGTTTCAAATGCAAAATTCTATTCGATTTATTTAATCGAGGTTACTTCGATCTGGGCATATACAGTCAATTCGTATTCTCATTATCTATAAAAGATATTTGTTGAAGTTAAGTGTTTGAAGATGGGTCAAAATTCGTATATATTTCCGTTGTTAATTCCGCACTTTTGTTCAAAGATCGAAATAAACTTTATGCATTCGTTCATTTATGGAAAAAAAATTGATTAGGATACTTCAAAGAGCGTCACTCAATTTCAATCAATTTCTTTTATTCCCAGTGAAGGTACGAATGCTTATGCGTCTGACTGTAGATAAATTACTACTGATTCATACCAAACACGGCTATACTATGGAGCATCGATATAGATATGTCATGTCATAAAATTTGTATGAAATAAGTCTCCGTAATTCTCGGAGGATTACGTATAAAATGACGACACCGAATTCTCATTAAACAGGGGCACAATTACACCGCAAATGTAAACGCGTTTCAAAGTGGGTCACATCTGTCACACTACCTGCGAACTTACGATCGCTCGAAAGTTTCTTGCCACGGACGAGCAATTTCATTATCTTTGGAATCAAGGAGCGTCATTGCGAGGCAATGAAAACGGGATGAAATGAGTCAGTGTTTTCCCGCAAGTCACTCAATCTTGCGACTGATAGCATGTTTGACGGGAATTCCTAAACTGCGCAGCGTACAAAAATCCAAAGAAATTGCTGCAGGAATTTTTTTAGAAATAAAGCCACAAATAACTTTGTTTTACGGATTTCTATTGAAATATTGAAATGGCTTGCACTTTAATTATGTTCACAAGACATTCTCGATTTTCTTAGAAACCCGGATATTTCATCCGCAACAGCCCAATACGTATTACCGAAGATTGATACCATCATCAACCTCGATTCGCGATTAGCACCGCCTGTGTAAATCCTTTTCTTATTCCCCTGGTTCCAAAGGTACGAACAGGTACCGTTGCCCGAATAGCCGCTTGGCGATGTAAGGCCAAAAGGATGGAACGCTTCCCGTAAAATCTCAATTGAGCTTTTTACGTGCGAACAACTGATTTATAAACCTAATCGAAAGGTTATAAAACGACGAGGCTGGATATATTATGACAACCACAACCGGCGTCATAAACGAGCGGATAGTTTATACCTGGCAGGCTACTGACCTCTGCCTCGCAATTTGTAGTATATTCCACGCCCTACTCGTAATAATGGGCATTACGGTAAAGAGATGCGCTATGAAGCTAACACTGTTACACGGAACGTAAATAAAAACAGTTTCAATTTCCTTTCTGAGGATGCCACGCATTTTTGTGCCTGCGATTCGTAGCAGAATGAGTACTGCGGGAAAAACACAGAATTATTAAAGGCAGGCATCAATTTTAGTAAATTGTTACCTTCTCAAGGATATATTACGTTGATTATATAATTGAGCCGGTGAGTTGAAGGACAATTACACGTTGAGATCGAGAACAGTGTGTAAAAAAGTGCCCTGCACCTTGCATTTCGTATAGTATCTTAATCAGTACAAAAACGGATTTGCTGAAAAATTTTAAATGTGACCAAGTTAATGTAGTGCATCCCATGCGTCAACATTTTGTCAAGAAATTTATCGTTATAAAATTATGACTGACCGACATGGGTATGGATAATTATTTTAGTATCATATTGGATTTGCTTTAATACTGATGATTAATAAACAATTTCTACTTCGATTCCGATTCATGTAAATGTAAATTAATAAATGGTTTCTTTCCACTTTTGTATTACTTGCCCAATTTACAACTGAAAAGTGGCTTATCTTGAAAAACAGTGCAAGCCAATGAATTTATTATAATTATTGGAAATTGATTAAAAAATTTAACGGTTTAAACTAGCATAATCATTGGTAATCAGAAAGCTGCGTTTTTAAATAGCTTATATGGTTTTTGGTAGGCATGGGTTCGAACCTAATTTTTAAATTCTCGAAACTCGAATCCGAAACTTTGTAAGGTTTCGGAACTCTCGGAACTTGAGGTGCTGATTTTATTTTCTAAGAGGAATACATTGTATTAAGAACTGATTCAACATTTTTGAAATAAACAATAAATCTTTCGCGATCAATAGCCAATCTATTTATATTCCAAAAAACGAAAACCGGTCGCCGAGATTTCGCGATCGCGAAATCGCGCATCGAATGCTCGAAACTATCTCGAATTTCGAGGTGCTTCGACGAATTTATCGATATATATCGATTCAATAATCGAACCGATATTCGTGCTCATATGATGCCGACAAAAAATGCGGCGCAACTTTTGACCATAAAAGACAGGAATTCATTTCCTCTTCTGTGACAAAAATTCGATCAGAAACTAACAACAGGTCACCGATTAACTAACGTCATCCGATCTAACGGGATCCGTTTCCCCTTCCAGTTTAATTCTCCAAGAAGCGATTGACCTCCGCCACGAAACTTTCTCCCTCTTCGCCTTTCCAGCAGAAGGTTTTTCCTCCCTTTCGTTCGTTCCTCGAGGTGAAGGTCGTCAGAAGAGACTCCTTGCCGGAGGAAAACTTTTGGAAGGCCAATTTACCGAGGAAACGAACGTAGAATTTTCTGGGACAACTTTGACACCGAACTTACCGACTATTTATACACGGTCTGCCGTACAATAGAAAAGGCAATTGAAACCGGCGAAGAAAAGAAAATTTCCAAGGATTCATTTAATTTCGTCTAGGCAAACTGCGAATGGAAGGAGAAGAATAAGAGAAAATATGAACGTAGCGATTGGATAATGATGTACCGTAGAAATTAACGGACGAGGAAATAGGGAGAGCATCGAGGAGAGCTGAAAAGAAATCTCGCGGAAGGAATGCGGGTTTAATTGGTCAGAGTTGAAGTGGCCACCTCCACTCGCACGTATTTCCACCTGCAGCGAACTATGCACATATTTTCCGAAACAGTCGCAGATCGCTCGAATCCGCGACAAAGAGCGCGATCGAGATTTATCGACATCGAACGGGATGCCCCGTTAACATGGCCAGCATAATACATGTATGCATCGTGAATAGTCGAACGAGCTACGGGTGCAACAAAGGTGGGGGGGATAGTTCGAAGCTAGTGAAAGACACTTGCCCCTTCAGCAAGACTTCTTTCTAGCCCTGTGCGCATGCTGCACCTAGCGATATCTGACTCTCAGGGATCAACTTTTTCACATTCCGTTGCATGGAATAATATAATGTCGTAGGCCACTGTATTTATCTCAGCATGCGCCACCATAATATGAATAAAGAAATGCAGAGTCCTATTTGAATAAATTACGTTGCCTTTGATATCAAAATGTACCACCCAATGCTCCTCTTCCTACTAAACAAATATTGCAAGAACATTTCTGTAATAACTTTAATTTCTCGCTAGATATCCCGCCGTTTCCAGTTAAATGGAACACACGCTGCGTATGTACAGCTTGAAGGAACATTTTCAATTCAATCACACTGCATGTTTCTCATTCGTCTGGGAACCTTTTTTTATAATAAACTAGTTTGTGTTCCCTTCATCGAAGCTATAGTTTCACACGTCACAAGGCGGTGTTATTGAAATAATGTATCTTACGTCGTTACATGTCGTTAGATGATTTATTTTTGAAAAAGCTTACCGTCGGAGTATATAGGGCTTCCACCGTGCCTGCAGGCAGTGCATCCAGGTAGAGCGGATGAAACTAACGCCACGCGATCTGCAAATCAAAGCACATTAATAACACACGATTACGAGGTTGCAAATGAAGAAATACAAATTTGGAAGCAGCAAGCAGTAGACAATATCCTGTCCACTCTCGTTTGGCTGTGGCAGGTGATAACGAACCAACTGTCGTCGTGCAAAATATACGATACAATTATCACAGGACACAGCGCAACGTTAAACGTTATAGGAGCGTGAAAAATTCTGTTCCAATATTTTTACGTTTCAACATTCCTCCTCTACGACGGTTTGTCCGTATGGGACAGAGTTTAATTAACCGGTTCTTCGAGATACATTCCTCAAGTTTAACGTACACGGATGAAATACGACGGATGTGCATCGTATAGTATGAAATGATCGAAACGTAAGAAGAATCGTGGAAACTACGTGAACTGGCACGTGTGTGCACGGAGTTACAGGTGAAATTCGCTCGTTGGGTAAAGGATGGTGAAATCACAACGGGCTACAGAATCTCAAGTTCTGGAAAGTAGGCGCTGCTTCCTATGAAATCACCGAACGTGGCATACAAGAAACGTAAGAGTGCAAGAAGCGCTTTACACATTTAAATACTCCAGCACACTGAACTGGATAATTCAGACGTAAATTTGGAATGCCACGAGTGATCGTTTTTACAGTACCTTAACCCATTGCCTTGCGATAACGATTCGAAACTCCTTTCACCGATCGGACCTCACAATTAACAAAGTCGTGTCACAGGTGGCAACTACGAAAATTGTCAATATCACCCTCACCTGCTATATAAATCCTTTCAAATTTGAGAATCCATGCGCAATAAGCAAGAATCTCGCGAACAAATAATTTATATTGATCTGTGTACGACAAGTTACGAGCTAATTTTTATGAAACTCTGTATTAATTTTTAATCTTGCCTCAATGTGATTATTTCTATATATTCGTCACGTGCACATAAAAAGGTTCGCCACCCTCTGGTATAAAATCTAAATAAAGTAACAAACGCAAGTCTAACAATAAATCGTGGCATCCATTCAACTCCACACACGTCTGTTCTGAATGAATACACCCGATACAGCAATTAACCAATCATTTCTGGCATACCAGCTTAATGATCGAAAAACAAACGCAGCCCAAAATGTCGATTACAGAAAACACTTGGGACTGCTCCTACGCTAAGTCGAGGAATAAACAGACATGAACGTACCACCGCTGTGATAATGCATCTTCCTCTTCAAAGAAGCCTCCGCTGGTTTAAAATGGAAAAAGGAAGGCGAGTACCCGCTGCCTGGGAGCGAGCTCAAAGTATCGTCTCGATCACGAATCACCATGGTAGGAGCTTCCCGGCCGAGGGCAGCTAACTGGCGACCCTTTGGCAGGAACATCGTCAGGAACACAAGAAGGGAAGTAGTCAATAAACCATAAGCCAGCCAGGCCTCTCTGTCGCTCTCCGTCGAGGCTGCCACTGAACCGATCGCGCTGGATATCCAAATCGGAAGCGATAAACCAACAGCGAGGCCAATAAATGCTGCCTCCCGATTGTTGTCTCGGACACCTCGTGCTCTGACCGCTAAACAAGCTACCGCAACGAGCAGCGCGCCTGGGTATCTGAAATCGAATCATTCAATCTTCACTGTGCCGTTTTAAACGTTGCTTCTTTTGTTTTGTTCTGTCTTTCGTTTGTTTTTCTTCTTTTGGGGAACAATCGATAGGATTTTGTTTCCCTCTTTTCGTTCTATGAAGAGAAGTAACGATATTGCGTAGAATAAAAGTGTAATTGGAGGGCTACGAAGGCAAACAGTGTAAGTCCAACTTTCCTGAGTAAGTCCCGCGTAAGTCCCGCGTAAGTCCAGCTTTTCTGATCAATCGATTAAGTCACTATTTTCATACGTGAGCAATAAATGACGGTACTAACATTGTCATTTTTTTATCTGTTATTTATCTCAGTCTGAATGCTAATGGACTTACATCGATTGGCCTCTGAACCCTCCAATTGTGCGTTGTTATTGCATTTGGCGTGGAGAATTCTTTTTGCATCGTTTTGATTATTACTGTGAGGGTGAAATTCGTGCAAAAGTAGGAGAAGAAGATACGATATCGCGTGTAAGCGATTCTTTAATGCAACCGCATATTTTCATTCGCAAAGAAATGAATTATTTGCAAATAACCCACGATGTGCCATAAGAATCATAATAATCAATGAAATAAACCGTGCGAATATTTAAGTAGATGTTACCTGGGAACAAACATACTATAGTTCAATGTTCCTCGTAGTTTCCGGACAATCCAATATTACAGTTTGTACCCTTTAAAGAAATTAAAATACGTTGCGGCGTATGTATTTGGTCTCCCTATTGACATTCCAGAAACCTTTTAACGACAGGTGTCAGTGCTCCGCGAGACAAGCACGTGTAACCATGAAACGTAATTTGCTTTCAAGATGCGGGGTAATGTCTACTTATTCGCACAGCTTATAAGCTAACATATATATCAAATTACCTTGCCTCAATATCCGAACCAAATATTTGCACGCAAACCGCAATTTTTTAAATTCTCTACAATTATTCGATCTCAGTTGAAAGAAATAATGCGTTACTGACAATTGCGTTTACTGCATGCAATAATCAATTGAAACAACTGTAGTATACCGGATAATTCTCAAGCGTTTTAATGCAATAATCAATTGAAACAACTGTAGTATACCGGATAATTCTCAAGCGTTTTAATGCAATATTCCCTTGAATTTGCGCGCGTGAGAAAGTTTCAATGCAATTGAAAGACTGCGCGTTCGAGAGACCGAATGAATAGTGCCGGTGGTAGGTTTACGTTTGCAAATTTTACCCGAGAGACGCCACTATCTGTCCAAGGGGGGTTTTGCAACAGGAGGTTGATGAGCTCTGCCCCGTATTTTGCAGCTGAACAACCGCGGGTGGTTCACCGTAGAACCATTGCCCAATGATAGCTACCTGCACGAGCACAGCGAATCCCAATACCAGCGCCTGTAACAACGAGAACAAACAAGCTTCAACGTCCGCTCATGTGCACGATCGCAAGTTGCATTTCAGCGTTGTGCCCAATTGTATATATCGATGATCGTCCAGGTCTGGTCGATTAACGGATAAACCGCCGCAAATTAATACGATAGCGTACGTAATCAGCATTCTTTACGCACGCCTGTCGTGTTCGCAATTTATATCGCGGACAAGCCGCGGTTACCCGCGACGATCACGGGCGCTATTAAACATCCGTGATTATAAATGAAAAATGATTATATAACCGGAAAGGGCACGGTGGTACTTTTCTAACAACTTATTTCGTAAACTGGTTTCACATCTCCGCGTCCCTTCCTTCAAATGTGTATAATCGCGCCTGCCGACGCGAATGGCGAGCAATAAAAGAAAACCCGTTGAATCCGTTATGCGGGACCGATAATGCCGGCGATATTAATGTTATTCAACGAACGCCAAGATGTTCTTAACGGCCGCGACAGCTGCACTTACTGCTATTAGCAGCGGGCGTTACTACTGCATTACTTTTCATTCAGATCCCGTCCCGCGCGAACAAATAGTCGATCGGGATCGACATCCGGATCTCCGGCGCAACGAAATAAGAAAAATACCGGCGCATCCTTCGCGAGAGTCGTTCCACGAGTTTCTGCAGACCGTTTTCTAAAGCTGTGTGCACACTGGCTGGGCGAGAACTTTCGATTGTGCTTTCAATTGCTCGGCAGCGTCGAACTAACGACGAACGGCTGAAATACGTCGACGAGCGGAGAGAGCATCGTTGAATCGTGGGATCGGAGGGAAAAAATGGGGAGTGAATTTTGGTTGATGACCAACGGAACGTGAACTGGAATGGAAGTTAGTATTAGGTATTCGCGATGAGTACTGCGAGAGGGGGAAATCTATGCATAATACAGTAGAAAGGTAAATTAGCGGTATCGACCTGTTACGAGATTGGATGCGATGAAGATAGAATTTAAACATCTGGGAATTTCTGCGGAGGACAAGAATAAATGCCTGCGCACTGCGAAGTATGCTTGGCATTCGGGCGAAGGAATATTTAATCGAGGTGACGTTAAACAGATAGGAAATAATGATAATAATTGGTTGCCTATGCAGTTGGTTTTATGTCACTTTGAATCTGATTCGATTGCTGCATCCGTTGCAATTATTCCTCTTGCACTCTTCTTTAAATTGAACAGTTTTCCGAAATTCCTTCTACACTCTTTGCAACAAATAACGCGTTACAAACGAAACGTAAATATATTTTGTATCTTTGATGCAACGTGTCAGATTCACTTTCACTCTAATGATAAATGACAAATATTTCCATCGTATATTAAAGCTATTAATATCAGCTCGACCTGTCTATTCTCATTAATATTCTTAATAAGTAGGTATACGTAATCGAACTTACTTGGTAGGGTGCTGGTAGATAAACGCCGCCGTTTAACGAAAGAAGGAAGACGCATTTAACCAACAGAGCCGCAAATACAAGGGCAGCAGGTAAGCCGACTAATCGAAACGCAGCACACGACAAAGGGTTCTGACTGAGGGAAGCCGCTGCTGAAAGGCCCGCAAGGAGGAAGAGGCCCAGAAGCAGAGCTTGTCCCAAAAATAAATGCCGTCTGTTTGGCGCGGTTACCCTCGCCTGCAAAGTAATATTAAATTTCTTAGACATCATTTATGTGTACATTCCATGGTAAAACTAATTATAACGTCGGGTATTTAAATGAATTGTTACAATTTCCAAATAAATGAACCAAGCCGTCAGTAGTTATTAACCGAATAATATTTCGGACAATTAATTCGTCGATTTAACAACGCTAGGGCATAGTGTTAATCTTTCACTTGATAACTGTTGCAATGCGGTGCGCAATTTTTACGCCAAGACGATCCCGCGTATTTAGCATTACACGTGAAAAAGAGGTGACGCGAAAAGAACGTGCATGCGCAGAGTTTCACGCATATTCATGAGGGTGTTCTAAATTTTCCTCCTCGGCGAGGAAAACCTCGATATGGCGATCAGAAAGTAACTTGCACGCGTGTTTTCACGGCGAACTCTCATTCTTGTTTCTCTGCGTCTGTTCTATTAATTTCCGGCGAGCTGGAAGAAAAAACGACGAGGATTGTTGCGCACCAAACGAGTCGTAGAGTGAATCGTTACGCACTGCGATATAATTACAATCGGACGAACGACGGCCGCATGAATTAATGTTTCTAATTAAGATAATTAACAAGGCAATCAGATGGAAGGGCTGCGAATAGTATATCTGGAAACAGTAGCAACCGACGAACCCGTTGAGCAACTTTATCGGTTACGTATTTTCTAAATGCTTGTACAGAACATTTATGCAGTTCAAGAATAAATAAATAAACAGAATTCGGCAAGATAAGCAATAAATATCAATTCGGTAGTCACACCACACACGTAACTAACGAGATCAACGTAAATTAGTTTCTCGCAGATGGTAACGGTCACTTTACGATACAGAAATAGTGCATCTCTATTAAAGTACAATTAGAAAACAGCAATTGCATCTGCCTAATATCACAAAGGGGAATTTAAATGAGAGCGCATGCATAGAAACGAAAAGAAAAGAATCGACTCACGCACGCGTAGAGTGGAATTTATCCTATAAATGTTCAATCGAGAATACCTTGTCCATCACGCTTTCTTCAGCGTTCCTATTCACGATCTTGTTGCACAAATTTAATCTTCACGTTCAAGATCATACTTGCCGATTGAATTTGAAATATTTCACGTACATACATATATATCGAATAATCTTACAGAAGATCGTATAAACTGGAAACGTGGAGCTTGCTATCACAGACTTTCTTACCAGTTTCTGTTCAATGAAGTGTATCGATACGGGGAGACGACACGATTAGGAGAAATAGACAGTCGACATGCAAAGTAGGCCTAGGTCTCGGCGAAATTGCGAGCGGATTATTGGAGCTTGTCGCGGTACGAACGAAAACAATTACCGCGGATTCCTGTACGCGTTTCCACGTGCCATCGGCTGAGAAAGAGAGATAAATATTCCTTCTATAAGCTCTATTAACTCGCTGCTTCCTGAAAACTCAATTACCGATGCTTATACGGCCGCGAAATCGCGCTTCGTGCCATTGAACATGATCGGTCGACTGATAATATGCTCTTCTCGCTTTTTCTTAGCGCCTGTCGTCGGCAACCAGCTTTACTTCCGGCCGTGGACGTGCACGTTCTATGTCACCGCGACGGATCCACTTAAATTTTTAAATCGTACGTATGCGAGTCCGCGACGGCGCTTTCGCGATTAGAACGATATGTTTTATAATTTATAAACATTCGTGAGATATTTGTTTGGAGTATTGCACTGTGACAGCGGTGTCGCGCGACTTCATAATTGTGAAATAGAGAGGCGGAAGTTCGTAAATAGCATGCAAGCCTAAATTGTTTGTCGATCTGCTATAATTATTGTGTAATAAGACAAACAAGAAAAGATTATTGCTCAACGTTAATAATATTCAGGACGATTGATTGATTGATCTAAACTACAAGGAAAATTCATTCATCACCTTTCCTTAATTAAATGCAAATTATTTGCAGCTCATCCCTGCCAGCCCACGATGTATAAACGAACGAAATTGAAAACCGTGCAACGATTATACGATACCTATCAATATTCGTCTAATTGTAACGAAGCAATCAATTTGACCAATTCGCAAATTTCCTGGCACAAGAGTAAAAACAAAAGATCATCTTATCAGCAGCCATTCAGCAGTCCAACCGTTATAGATCCTCCGTTTCTCAACACTTATGTAGCAACCGGGTACCCGAGTACCCATTTCTATATTCGCTTGAAAATATTTGTATGTTCCCGATAAAATATCGCTGAACCGCTCTAGATCTCGATTCTTCGAACAATTTTACGTCCACTCACGTTTCGTGAAAAGAAATTTATGCGAAATAATTTGTATAACTGAGCTTCGAGCTTCTACTCCATTTCGGTTGCTAACATAAGGGTTAACAAACACCTTCCCAATTTCTCCGCCGAATGGCCGTTTCTTTACCAACAAGCCAGACTCGAGACGGCTGAGAGCGGTTTCAAAAAGACGATCGTAGAGGTAAACGAACCGACCTTGAGCAGTACGAAAACCTCGAAGCCAGCCATGAGGAGCATCGTGGCTGCGCTGAGGGCCGCCAGAGGAAGAGCCCAGGGTCGTTGTCTGAGCAAGGACCTCGGGTACGGCCGTGTATCGGTCTCGATCTCCTGGCTCTTCTTTCCAGGAGGCATTTTGAACACCGAAACCGTCCTATTCGGCGCTGGAACGCTGATGACACTCGCCACGCTGGCCAGGCCGTTCTTGTCCATCGTCGCATCGCTGGGCACCAGGAAGAATTCCGTCGACAACTCGTAGTCCTTCGAGACTTGGGCCCGTAGCGCCGTAGTTCCGGTTGGACCCAGCCAACTCGCCGTGGCCCACGACAGGATAATCGGGCTCAGTCTCATCGCGTCATCCGTGCTTCCGTGGATTATCTCTGTATGGCTCCTTTTTTTTTTGTCTTCTCCACCAAGCTTCTGTAGCGTCACCGGGACATACACCTTTTCCTGCGTAAGCGCATCCTTATGCGCCCGCCTCCCTTCCCCCCGTGGAACGGCACACCTACAATTACGATTCGCTTTGGTAATTAAGGCTTGCCGGTTCGTTGGATCGGATTTAGTGGCCGGGTAAAAGTGAACGCCGGGTTAACGAGGAAGCGCGTGGAAATTGTATCGACACGTGTCGCTTTGTACCTGTGGGAGTTACCGTGGCGTATCTTTGTTGCCGGGCTTCGTGGAAGCTTATGTGTTTTCTGTAGAGTAACTTGTTTGTGCTTCGAGGCTGGACGCGGTTAGACGTTGGGATATTGGGCAATTTGTTTCTGAATTTGTTTTTTGCATTTGCACGCTGAGGTTTGTTTTTGTGCTTGTATCGCGAGTGAGATAAGTGCGGCGTGTGGTCGTCTCTCGCGATCATAGGAAATTGTAGTAACAACGAGATATAAGATGTGTGTCAGTCTTGTAACTACCGGCTTCGAATATTTCGCGTCATGCTCTCGGCCGTAAATTAAATCGTCCTAATTGAACTTTCCAATGAAATTCGGTTCAATCGATTTCAGCGCGCATGAAATATTTTCGGTGACAAATGTCAGGTATTTCATAGAATTCCCAATAAAGTATGCTTTATTTAATAGCCGTCGTACTTTATGCGTACGCATTGAACTGTGCACTCAATGAAACTGCTTTGATCGAAAATTAAGAAGCACTTTCTGTGATTCCGGTTCGGGAACGTTTACTCGAATAATTTCAACGCCAACAAAACTGCCTAGACCGCAGCCTATTCTCTGTGAGAGCCAAGCATGACCAGTCCCCAGGCATTCACGGAGTCTAACACCATTAATTATTATGAACAGGGTCAGCCGTAAGTAGAGTGAAGCATGGGCTGAGTAAACCCAGCGTAAACCCGGAGTAAAACCGTAAAACCTGATATCACGGGCCACGGTGCTATAATAATAGATTCGGGGTCGTATCGGGCGAATATTTAACCACGACTGCGTAATGCACAATCGAGATAATAATGTGAACCTTTCAATTGTCGATCATCGTCTGCATTCGATATCTCGACGGTATTGTTTCCCGCACATTTCTCCCTCCTGTCGACGCCCTCGAACGGTGACGCCTGAATCCTTTACTTTAATTCAAGGCACTGTCTACTTCGGAAAATCGTGTAACACAGCCGCGAAATAATCTCCCACCGCCTTTCGCTACTCTTGGAGAACGATTTTCCCACCGGGCAATAGAATTCGGCGAAGTCCGACGAGCACTACGGGACACGCTTCGGGGTCTACAGTTCTGAATGAAGTTCTCTGTCAGAGCATGGATCGATTCGCCGATGGGACTAGTCAGTTGGAGTGGCCACGAAGCGCGCGTTGTGAAAGCCAAACTCCGACTAAACCAACGAGCATTCTCGAGGGAGAAACTGGAAGCAGACTGGAGTTCCGTTCTGGAGGTGAAGCCTATCCGTTACGGAGGAGCCAGGGAGATGGTGATGACGATGCTGAGGTGGTAGTGGCATACAACAGGAGCGGATCCACGCCGACTTTCCACCAAACCTTTCTTTTTCCAGCGAATAAGAAATTTGAAAATGTTTTCAATTACATACTTAATTAACTGTCTGTCCCAATGCTACGCCTTCAATGACCATCATTGCTATCTTGTTACGCGTCTTTCCACGCCTGACGTCTGAAACTTTCATTACGAACGTGTGCACGGTGCAAAATGTTTGGGCCCAATGGATCGGTGCGTTTTTAGACCCATTTGATTGATGCCGTAGAATAATAATTTATCGACGTGCGTGCTTGTGCAAGAGAACGATTTATATTTCATTGGCCGCTCAACATTTTAATGGAATTTCAGGCGGAGCACGGTAGTCATCGCTAACAATTCTAACCGATTTTCGAGTGCAATTACGAATCGTATTGTTTCCTTCATTCACCATTGCAACGAATGCACAATTGTGTAACATAGTACGCCTAAAGTGACGCAACGAAGGCGTTAATTGAACGTGTAACGGGAAAATATTAGTTCACTCGACGGTTACCTTTGCAAAAAGAAAAGCTTCGCTCGATCGTATCGTCGAACGAAACACCTTGACCCTCATGAATTCTAATTAGCCGGCTATTATCGCGAGCAGGTCTAATTTTATCCGAACGTTGTCGATCTGATCCGCCCCTGACGGGACGGGAGAAGGAGCAGCGTGGAATAAAAGAGAAATAGAGAGGAGGATCGGGAATGGAAGAGAGAAAAAGAAAGGACCTGGTCCTCCGACGTCGCGGACCGGACCCAGAGACGCATTTACATATCGTACGTGTAATAACCTCGAAAAAGTTTCAACAATGGTCCCGGGGCTCGACGTCGCCTGCGACGAAGTGGGAAGAACTGCGGTACAATTCGGGGGACGTGGACCGAACGCAGGAACATTTAACGAGACCCCGCGGATGTTCGAGCGACGCGAAACGAGAAATATCTTCGCGCAAGGACCTGCGTTTCGTTTTTTCATTAAGAAACCTGTTGCAAAAACAGTGACTGGAACTTTTGTTCCTTTTGTAAGGAACACAGGGTGGATCGTGTTCAACGTGTACGCTGCAGCAAGAATGTAAGAAGCGATTCGTCGCGATACAAGGCACTCAGATCAAATGATTTCATTTAACCAGTATCGTCCTACCTTTATTCGTCGCGAATGCAGATCGATCCTCGATTCGATTAACAAGACTGCTGGCAATATTTACCTTGGCCCAGAAAGCCCCCGTAAAATAATTGGTCGCCGGTGAAAGTGATAACTGGGAATGCTCCCTTTCTGGATCCGAGTAGCACGTCTTGTTTCAGCTGGAACTAGATAACATGTAGGCGTCCGGGCGTCACAGATCAATGATCGTTTGCGCACATACGGCACGTTCGGTAGCCGTACACGATCGATCCCTTGCAGCCAAGGTTCGATGAACCCTTTGCCTCGAAAACCGGACAAACCGTTTGCAACGTTCGGTTCGGGTGGCTCAGCTTCCTCTATATATGTATAGTGAGCACGAGCACGTCTTACATTTCTTGGGTTTACAGGATAATAGAACTCCCCCCTTTTTCTTTTACTTTTAAATAAGTCCTCGAGACACCTGGGTAGGAAGTTGGCATTCAGACGCGTCTAGGGTAACCACCCTCTCCTTCGTTACTGTTTGCTCAACGGAAATCACTTTTCAATGGCGCTCAATGCGATGCAGCTTACTCTAGGGACCATCATTGGCGTCATCGGCAATAAGTGACACTGAAAAACACATCCGGGGCGAAATGATAGCTTATGCACACGTTTATCCAATCATTCGATGTAACGTATACAAACTGGTGTGCCCTGATTTAACGGATTCGTAAATTCGATGCCACCCGTTTGGCCATTTTTGTACTTGGTAATTATTTAAATGTGGCCCTCGCAGGTAATACAGATCGTGACAAAAAGTTGATAACGAATGGGTAGATGTGCGCGGGGTTCGTATATAGTTTGTGCCGCGATATCTTGCCCCGGTATCATTTAATTTACGCTTATCAATATTCAATTTCGCAACAGATGCCCGGGGATTGACCTTTTCTTTCGTCGCTCGCCGCTTTAAGATTTTTGACGATCCATATGTATGTAAGTGCCGAATCTTTTTCCCCTTTACGTGGCTCGCGTATAATGTTACCGACAAACTGGATCCGAACAGGAAACATAAATATTAAACTTGCCGAATTCGTTGCCAAGTTCTGCAGTCTTCTTGCGACGGGCAGTTCGGGCATGTTTGACATCCTTCTGATTATACGAGGAGAACGTCAATCGACGAAGACGCGATGGACTTACGATTCTGCCTGCTACCTACCCATTTGTGCAGTGAATTAATCTCAAAATACAAACGTATTCTGTATTTATTTAATGCATAAATTATTCTCCTGAAGAAAAAAGGAATCGTTTATGAAACATAACTGAACATTTTTGCATACACATTCGAATCCTGCGTAACGTGGCTCTCCCCGTTGAACGGATTTGCTTTTTATCCAGAACCTACGAAAATGAACAATTTTCTGCCGAACCGTTCGACCAAACTCCTCCTTCGGTGATTGTTATTCAGTGTGGGCTGTTATCTAAGGATCCTTTTACTCGGTGGAACGTCTTAACCATTGGTGCAAGGGAAAAGTATTCTTAGAACAATAGACGTTGTCAAAGGGCGAGCAACGAAAAATCTTTCCCCGGAGCTAGTGCACGCAAATGGGTGCGATGTACAATGTCTCGGCACAGCCACACCCGGTCACTTTCTCCGCCAAAGCCAAAGTCATTCTTGTACCGTAAGTTACTATGCTTTAATGACGCAAGCTGCCCACGCTCGATCTAATGCGAAACACGGTGAACCGCTTTCCTTCTGGCACGCCGGCCAACCGTGGAATGTAAATTACAAGGTACGCCAAATAAGAAAAAACGATAATTAAGACGCGACTCTTTAACAGCAAAAAGCGGAAGATCGAGTCGTATGACGGCCGTGACCGAATTTCTTAGCGCGTGAGCACCGATCTTAGGGGGGTTGAAGCCTTTAAGAAATCTAAGAATGACGGGATGAATTGGCTATTCGAACTAAATTCAGCGAAGACTGAACAGATGATCAACTCGTTTATGGAAATTTCATTGCACTCTAGGATCGATACATTTTATTCGTCGATCGAATCAATGTCGAAGGGGCAAGAAAATTATTCATGCAGGCAATGTTTCTGTATTATAATATGGGACTTGATTAAGTTTCAAGAAGTTCGAATTCTAAAAAGGTCGAGGGGCAATTTCGATTAAATTACATTGACAATTTTAATGCACGTGTGTATATCAATATAAAAGTTATAGTGCATCACTGTTCTCGCTGGTGTAAATCTATTACTATCCATTAAAGAGGTAAAAAACGTTGCAAACATATTTTATTAATTTAATTACTACTTTGCACGCATACTCGCCGAATGCACGAGCACTAAACGCGTTCGTAATGCTATTTATTTCGACGAGGTAACGTGAACGCGACAAGTGCGTGGCTCTGTCTGTAAATTAACGGACACCCGAAAAATGAAATATGTAAGAATTATCTTAATGCGAAAGAAGCTGTCGGGCACGGTGAACACGAAATTCCATCCTCCACCGGAGGAACCCTAAATGATGCGGAGCACCGAACTCTCGGTATTGCAGTAAGAGCGGAGAGAAGTCGCTTGCAACCGGTTTCGACAAACTAAAGCTAAATAAAGTCATGTCCCGGCGCGAACGAAGGAAATCGTTCTGCCGATAATTGCATCCACGAAAAACCTTCGGACCTTGCTCGCGAAACGATCATTATTCGCGGTATAATATTCAAAACCGGCAGTCATCATTATCGACCATCTATCGGCATAATTGCCGTGGTCGTTTCTGACGTGTATAAATTTCTACATAATCGCTGCTCCGATTTATGCCTATACGTCATCGGGGGTTTCATACAAAAATGAATCATTATAAATCATCAATTGCCCCGCACACCAGCATGCTTCTCTTTAGATTCGAAAGCACGAGTTCGCTTTGGAAATTCAGGATGCAATTATTTCAATGCTATCGTCAAAATTTTGTCGTTTAAGGAATGAAAGTTTGTACACCTACATATATGTATACAGTGGGTGGTGAAATTATTATGAACGGGTAGAAGAATTACATATTTTATGTTCAGCCTTTCCTTTGTTCTTAACGTGCAGATACACGATTTAAATATACATATTTTGATTGTATTTGCAACAGTGTTTTAATAAGAAGCATACTTGCAAGAGTCTGCCAATTTTGGCTACTGTCGAACACTCGTGATTGTGACTTGGTGTGCTGATTCATGCTGACTGTTGTTTTTCTTGATTGCTATTGATTTTTACTTTATTGAACAACAGTGGGTGCACATACTCGCAAGTGTTAGTTATATACACTTCGACGAACACATCTTTGAAATTATTGTCATATGTAACAAAAAGCATAAGTACATATTTTGTAATAAAAAGGGTATCATTGTAAGTGTGTTTTAAATTCCATTCCTGATCAAACTTCTGAAGAGCGATAATTTTGAAGTGTTCACAATAATTTCATCACCCATTGTAAATGAAAGGAGAATTGTTCGACTCCTCTGTCGCAAGCTCGATTGCCGATCCAAACGGGTGTGTTTCGCGTTCGAAAATTAATTGTCGAGGAACAAGTCCTCGGGATAATTAATAACAATACTCTCCCGAGGGATACCCGTGATCGATCAAGAAGCATACATTCTTTCGCAACTCACCCCTCGTCTATTCTTCGCCTCGTCGGGTTTGATACGTTGATAAGTCGACCCTTCTACGGCGATTCATTTGAATATAAATCCGACTGTCTACACACGTTGAAAGGCTCACGAATGTACAACGGCGAGGACGACGAGGATCCAAGAGGAGGACCGAAACAATCCAGACGGGTAGAAGAAGAAGAAGAAGAAGAGGGACGAAACGTAGAATTCTTTTTTCGTTGCACATTGTAACCGCAAACCGCGGTGGTCGGCCATGCAAGATATTTTTTATTCACCTTATTTTGGGTTCCTCCGCGAGCGCGTGCTTTTTTTTACACCGTTTTAATACTCGCGCACGAGTGGAGTTTGCAGGTATATTTACAGTATCTTTGGAACCCATCCTTCTAGAGAAATCCTGTAGCTCTCGTTGTTCGTTACGATACAAGCAGAATATTTATATTTATAATAAATTAAAAGGGCTGTAGTATAAATAGATATGCTGTACACCTATTTGCTTATATCTAACATAAGTACCAATAACGTCAACGCGAATCAGAGTCGTGCAAATATGTTTCGTTACGTTTGATTATAATTGCGAAAATGTGAAGAATATAATTGTATGTCGCGTAGTATGTACTTCATTATATGAAAGAATCAAATGTATTCGGCTGTCCGGAATTTCTTTTTAAACAAATAGATGTATCGAAAATTTAAAGCAATAAGAATTTTAGTTACGAAATGAAGCAATAGTTTAGCAAATTGTGTAAAGGTAATCGGGTATAATCTCTGTTTATTCGTGTGCACGCAAGTGAACACGAAGTCGGGAAGAAATAAAAGGAGATAAAAGTCTAACTCAAGGATATAATATGGTTTCGTAAGTTGGATGACCCGTAGCTACAGAGAAATCTAAAAATACCATTGATACTTAATTTTTTTTTACGTCTCTGTCCACTTTTAGTCATTTGCATGTATAATAAACCTACTGTCGTGTTTCTAAATTAAATAAGAAATGTGTTCCGCCATCACTGTTATAATTACCACGATATTATTTCAATAAAGAATAAATTGACGCGGTAAAAAGATACACCTGATTGAAATTTATGAACAGAATATTCAATGAAATGAAAACATGAAATGACTGTGAATATGTTTGCGCGAATATTATTTATGCAATTAAGAAAACGTGAAAAATGAAGATGTAATTTCAATGCATTTGTTGGACAAGAATTCTTGTCGAAATAAATAAATAATTCATAACAACGATCGCTTAAAATTAATGCGAACACACCACACCATTTAACATAACATGATTTTCATGGATACGCCTGTTCAAAAATCATAGGAATGCTATAAGAATAAACGAACCAACGACTAGGTATAAAGGCAGCGCATTCGAACAAACCACGAGCGAATGAAGAGTTTCTTCTGACCCTAAGTTCGTAAAAAAAGCAACAAAAAGACACCGGTGTATTTACGGTAGACTACGGTAAGGGGGCAAAGAAGCGTCCAAAAGGGGCGACTATTATTTTATTCTGCGCGCGAGTGCATTGTTAAAGGAAACTTTTATTACCTCTGCCAAGGACGAAAGCTCACCACGTAATCTCGGGGAAAGCCTGTATGCAGTCACGAAACATTTACATCTTTACACACGCATTATACCGGGGGGTACGTGCATGCAAGACCGCAATGTACGTGTCTATGTGCGCTTACGATGGAGTAACGATATTTATTATATGTCGGCTATGAATTATGGGCCGTTAACTTTGCCTTCGTGACGCGGCCCTTCGCTCCGCGACCAGCCAGCCAACGAATCGCCACTCTGTCCGCAGAAAAATACACGTGTACATGGCTTGGTGGGTTTCTTCCGAGCGAAAACTTCCCTTTTTAACGAACTCGCTCGTTTGCATGGATTAATTTAATTCAACTCGATGTTCGTTAGATCAACAAACACGATCGACTAACGAATCGAGAGGAAGAATATTAGAAACGTAGACGCAAACGATAGAAACGTAAACGCTGTGTGCATTCATTGGTTTTTAGTAGGGATTACGGTATGGTACGTGTATTAAGAAGACACACGTGTGTTCCACATACCTGTGCCACAATCCGTGTATCTTTTAGTACGCTGTGGGGTACCCGTGCGCTATTTCACGTGCACATATCGCAATGAGCCTGAACAAAACCGAGATTCTATTGTTTCAGAGAATTGCCAGGCTGATATGCACTTGGTGTATGACTGATTCACGGATGTGCACGTGTACCGTGCAATAGAAATACACGGGTATCCGCGAACAGAAATATATACATGGTTACCCGTGTAGAAAAAATGACACCGATTGAAGTTCAGATTCGTCTACTACACGTGCATTTCGATACACGTTTCATGAAAACCTTTTATGAAACCTGTATACATACTTCTCTGACATCGTTATTCATTGTCAGTGGAAGTGCCATGCAGATGAATTGTATGTACCGTAGATATTTTTTTTTAATATAACGTATGTATACATATGCATAGGAACGACGCGGCACAAAGGTGACGTTTAAACAACTTTAACGGTAACTTTACGAGTTCTGGTAAAAAGCGCGATGTTAAATGCGTATTAACACGAGAGCGAGGATATGGAATGGTCATCCAACTTCCTTGCCAGGGATCAATTTTCAATTTGATACCTAAACACGAGGTGGTTCCCCCCACCTCCCCTATGCTTAGTTCAATCAATTTAACGTAATACGATCATATATTAGTTTTGTAAGATGCTTACCTATTCCTTTTCTGATAAATATTACAAGCTAACTGTATATAAAGCACTATGGAAAAAACCCCGACTAAAATAATATATCCGTAAGGAATGCTCTCTCGTAATAGGAAATGCTATTGCCTCTTGGGTGACATTCCAAAAGAATTTAACAGCGTGTGACGTAACGCAATTAATTCCCGGAAAAACGATAAATAGAAACAAGTTTTCTGAGCAGCTCTCAGCGTATTGGAATCGATGATAAAAGGTTCGAGTTAGTACTATGAAGTTAAATATAAATGAACTTTTTATCTATTATCTTTTTCTTTAATGTGACAAACTTGGCGATACTGCCAGTTTAAGTTATGATTATGATGTATAAATGAATAGCACGAAAGAGGGTTGTGCATTATGTGTTTTAATAATCTATACATAAGTTTTTAACTTTATACAATATTACTTGAATCGTATTACTAGAACATAGTATAGAAAAATACTGCTGTTCTGCAGAGTGTAAAACAATATGTTAATTTGGAAGTACTCGTGTTTCAATATTTTTAATTTAAAAATTTAATTCTGAAATACCTACAGCACGTATAAATATTATCGAAATGTGCATCGTAATATTGAATATGTTATTAAAATATATACGTTGTCAGTAATTATGTAAATATATGTATTATTCATACGTGTTGATACAAAAAATTGGTTTATTTCGAATTGAAAATATCATATTGTAACTAAATTATTCTATTAGAAGGTATTGTTATTTAACTGGAAATGTATTAAAAACCATTTCAATTTTCAGGAAAATAATTTCATAAACAACTTTGAAATATATATTGTTTCCTTATGAGCTAGAGAGGAAAACATGATCATCGTTTCAATTGATGGAATGCAAGTGTTCCGTGCAGTCGGTTTAAACGAAGTTAATGAAACCATATCATCTACTCCGGTTACGAAAGTAAATACAGTTGTATACAAACGTAACTTAAATATATTTTACTTTAATAATAAAATTGGCTATAATGAGCGACTAAAGTTGCATTAATGTCCCACATTTTAACTAGTTCCTTATGTAATCATAACGCTGTTTTAATACAAATCGCTTAAATATTGATTATAATTGACGATATTAAATGTACATAATACAATCAATAAAATCAAAAAAGTACACCAGTTCACATATTCTTCCCATTGTTTCTTTTAATATAAGTGGAGTCACGGTTGCAATTACCGAAATGATACTTCGTAATAATAATATAATGACAGTTACAATAATAATCGTTGAAATTTTTACATAAAAATATAAATTACAATTTACCGTATGAAATCTGCGAAATATCAACTCTTGGTACTGCTAAAGAGGAACCCGCAGAAAAGGGTGACAATCGATTGAAGGAATCTTAATCTTGTGTCTGGAGATTCTATTTAACTGGTACTGTACATTCTTGGAACCTCGGAAGGTATTACTGAAATTTGATATTTACCATTATTGTTGATAAAATACTATACTTTACAATATAAAGTATTAAAAACGATTTCCGACTGATATGGCAATGCCTCAGACACCTATATTCAACGTAATTATACGTTCGTGTAAAATAATTCTTATAATTATTGTATAAATATCTAAATAAATGTTGGTTAACAATAATTTAAATAAGAATACATATTTAATTTAAATCTCAAAACTGGTATTCTTGTACCGCAATTTGCAAAGATTTCTTTTGTGTAAAATATAGATGCAATTTTCTTCTTTAATTGGCTATGATCTTCTAAATGCAGAAAATGCAAAGATATCTGTATAAGTAACAAGTGGGCTAAATTTACTAAATTTATGTACCACACTCTTTTTTCTTGCCGTGATTGTTATTCAATTTTTCATGTCGCCTTCACAAAATAACTCGCACATATTAATTATACATAAATACTTTACTTATGTATGAAATCCGTATGCCACTCAACGAGAATCGATAAGACTGAACCATCAATTAACACGGCAGTATTGAAGATCAACAAAAACTATTTATTGCCACGAGTTCCTCTTCTAGAGCATCACAAAATCTCGACCCGTGTTAGACTTTTCACTTTCGGAACCTTCGCTGCCTTCTTCTGCTTCTACTAATTCAGACGGAGGAAGTTTCTTCCCTTCGCTAGTGGAAATTTCTTCAATTTGAGTGTGTTCTGTTGTACTAGATTTCTCTTCTCTGAAAAGAAAAAGATGCAAATGAACAACGATGGTTATAAATTACATTTTCAAGATTTAAATATTCTAGTAACGACGAGTCAGTAGTAATTCTATTACTGTAAAGCGCAACTCACAATTGCGTGGAGGGTGCATCTTCGGTATCAGAATCTTTGTCTTTCTTTTTCTTCTTTTTACTACCTTTTTTATCACCATCAGATATAGGTCCGTAGTATTCGTACTGCAAAATATACGAAATTAAATGTATAGACAGAATAGATCAGATAATAGGTAATATCGCACTGATTTGTACTTGGTAAAGTGGCCAGAATGAGGCAAAGAATCCAACGTCTGCTGTTAAATTGGGTAAAAGCCACAGATGACATCTTCCAAGCGTCGGAACCCAGAGAAGACAAAACACAATTAATCTAATGATCGCTAATGCCAAAATGAATATAATCAATCCAGCAGCTGCGACGCTTATATAGTATACACCATGACGGATTGTTAAAGGCCACAACGGGAATAGACAAAGACCGATTGCGCCTAAAACCACGAGCGTTCCAAAGAACCAATAGTAGATCGGAATTGGCTCGTATATCCAAACATAAGCATCGTTGCAGTCAACGAAATATTGTTCCATATGCATTTCCAAGCGCACCTGAATGAAATTAATTGCTCCTTTAAATTCTGGATTGTTTCATTGCATATTACGAATAATAACATTTGCGTTAAAACTCACTTTTGGTTTCTTCTTCTTCTCCTCAGTTTTATCTTCGCTATCTTTACCACCTGTTGCATCTTTCAGGTCTTTAGACTCTTCTTTGTTATCCTTGTCTGTAGGCTTTTTCTCTTTTTTCGTTTCTTTAACCTTCTTCTTTATTCCACGTATTTTACACAATTCTTCTTCAGAAATTACTACCTTTTTTGCCCTATGAAAGAATTTGTGTCGCAGCATCAAATCCAGGAATTTTGTAACTTGCTCGCGTGTCTCAAATCTGGTTTTACTCCAAGGCGAGTTCTCCAACAGTGCATCCACAGCGCGGGTGCCGGTGAAGTATTCAACATTGTGATTTCTATCGAATTTTGTTTTCTTCGATGGTACATTATTACGGATCCATTTGGCTACTGCGTATTCCTCTTTAGACGGTTTCTCTTGAACAGTTTCACTGTCAGCACCTGATACTTCCTATTGTAAGAAATTCAAGCTCAATGTTTGACATTTGTATGACGTTTTACAAACATTCAGCTAATATCTGGTAGCAGACTAAGCTTGGCATAAGTTATAAGTATGTCCAAGGCGTTTTTTTTAGAAAAGATTTGAATTTAAATGCATTCGTTATTTGGTGAAAGGAAATTCAAGCATTGTAAAACGTTCTGTTGTTACAAACGGTGATTCGAAATGTGTACATACTGCGAAAAACGATTAAGATAATCGCGCAAACTCTATGGAAAAAGATTAATGCAGCGTATATTAAAATATTA
Source organism: Nomada ferruginata (assembly GCA_963583965.1). Lineage (NCBI taxonomy): Eukaryota > Metazoa > Arthropoda > Insecta > Hymenoptera > Apidae > Nomada > Nomada ferruginata. The sequence goes on from OY757218.1 coordinate 9,024,207, forward strand.
TAAATAACGGGGTGAAATAATTTAATGAACGATAGAGTAATTGTGCAATTAAAGTTAATTCAAGAATTTGAATAGTGCAATTGAGCTACGCTTTGCTACGTCATCCGCTGGACTCCGTTGAAATATTAATTTACACTGACACGTGTGCTAGAGTAACAATGCGAAATGAATTTAACATGGAACCGGGCATTATACTTTTAATCATCAAATAAATAACACAATACACATGTACCGTTAAATTATACTACAATAATCGCAACCATATGCGATGCTTACATCTTTGCGCTTCCTGCTTTTCCTGCGTTCCGCCATGTTGTAATTTCATTTCACGCTTGCGCGTTGCTGCTTGTCTATACTTATTAACAAAAGCAACAAACGTGGCATGTATGTATGCACATGTGCGATACATAATGTTCTACTGACTATGTAGCCGGCTGCCTTAATAATTATACTTAACGATCATTTCAAGCACTTGCTATTAGCAAAATTGGCAAGAAAGAATTAATAAAACCATCCCTTCGAACTGTAGCAACACTGTACACATATAGTACACGTATAACGCCACTATTTCGCATTTGTGTTTTATACTGTTATATACATATACTAACATTCATTTTGTAATCTCACTGTATACTGAACGCCGATTTCTAACTATGTACGTTTCGTTCTAAATAAATTAAAGCTTATAAGAAATTACATATGTGGTTCGAATTTAATATGAACCGCCAAAATATCAACTAACACGAGTGAGGCGGATAATATAAGAGTATCATACAGAAAAATTGGAATACATGTAATGATTTTTAAATGTCAAATCATAAATAAAAGGATATCGAATGCTCTGAATATTGATCATTTTAAATAAACAGTTGCTCGATTTCTTGTATTCATTGCTCTCTACATGTGCACACATGTGCGTACTGCATATACACATTCACAATCGTAATTACCTGAAGTTAGCTATCAATCATTCAAAAATTATACGATTAGACGTTGAGAAAGATGAAATTTAAAATCATATTACGAATAAAATAATGGAGAATTAACAATATGCATGGATTTATAAATATGTAGATGCCTGCAATATATTTGTCAGCCCTCCCGAAATAAATAAGATTGATACTGTTGCGCGATAACATTAACCTCAAAGATGAGTGCGGCAATAAGTACAGCAATGGATAGTTTGTCAGCTGCGCTTAGATCTAATATAATCCCAAATCAAGAATATTTATTGCAAGGATCGGTGCTGGATAGTGCTGTAGAAGTATTGCTTCACAGGTTACGTGGGTTATGCGATAATGTCGATACTGGTCCAGAAACTTTTAACGATCATGAAGTGTGCTTTAGTATAAGGTACTAGAAAACATCTTAGCTCAACGCTCATCCATGAATGACAACAGTCGCATTTAAGTTCCGATGGAGTTAACTAACATTCTGTGTTTCAGGGGATCGGAGCAACCGTTACTTTTACGTGTAAGACGGGCTTTAGATTATCAAGATATGCCGTGGCAGTTGCGTTACATTGGCCAACCCGAATTGGGTGATAAATCGCGACCGACAATTGTTAGAAGCAGCTTAGACATAGCTACCAGCAACACGGTCGTTGATTTTTTAATGGAACTTGGATGCAGATTGGACTTTGAATATATCGCACGTGGTTACATGTTTCGTAAAGGTAGAATGAAAGTTACTGTTTCGAAGATATTTAAGATGGGTCAGCAGGGGAAGATCCCCGAAAGTATGGAAGCTATATCTCAAAGTTATTTAGTTGAATTGAGCGTCCTAGCACCTAGCGGTCAAGACGCAATTGCAGAAGACATGAGAATCTTTGCCGAACAACTGAAGCCCCTGGTTCAGTTGGAGAAAATTGATTATAAAAGGCTCGTTCATTAATCTGAATATTATAAAACAAATCAGTATTGTAACTTAATTTCTATTCATTGTATTTCTGAACCTCTGTGTAGAATTGTATATAATAAAATTTTGTACGATTCGAACTAAGAAACGATAATATTCCTATTGCTGTGGATAAATTATTGCACCTGTAAATTACTGACTATATCTTTAATTATTGATGCAGGGCATGTGTATCCATATATGTATATATGTATGCATACACTATGTTTGCTTTGCTGCTGTACAACACAAGTCAGTGTAAAGTAGGTATCGATTTTTATAAAAAAATGATTAAATAAAATCCTAAAATAATTGTTAAAAATTCTTCTTTAGTTTAAACAAGTAATTGAAAATATTTTTAATACGAAAGCATCGCCACAGTGTGTGCTTATTATCATTAATAACATTTATAAATAATATATAACTTTAGCAACTGAAATTACCGTAATACTGTATCAATGAATATCAATATTATTATAAATTATTTGCTTAAAGATATACTTTAAGAGACATAAATTTGATTCCTTATCGTAACACGAAGATATTAAATAATATCAAATAAGACCTTCATTTGACTAGAAAGTGGTGAGCAATTTACATACACCAATGCCATCTTAGAAAGAAGCCCACAGAAGGTTAACGCCACACGCGCCACCATTTTGTGGGCATTAGTACTTGTGCTGTTTGAGGGAACGGTTGTGTATGTACGAGGCTGTAGAATCTATTTAAACAAACTTGTGCAACTACAATGTAAGTAAAACATAATACTTTATTAGGAATAGTATCGCCTTCGTATCTTTGTTCTTATTTCCAAAGATATCGCGAACGAGCGTGGAAATAACTTCCAAGTCCCTATGGCGTCGGTTTCGGTTCCGCCACATTCCAATTTCCCATTGCGCGTATATATTTGTGCGAGCGAATATCCATCAGGAGATAATCGTCATTCCTATCAGTAATAGTCCAACGAATACAGTGGACGTATCTTTTCGTGCAAATTCGAGTATATTAGCGTGGCATAATTAGTCCTTATTACTACGGCAAATTGGGAGCACAACATGGCGGTATTCCGACTTTCCCTTTTCAGCATAGTCGGCTGTACTTTCGTGTCTAACCGGATTATAGGTTATTCGGCTTATAACAGAAACATAGCCTCGATTCCGTGCAGATGTACATGAATATGCATGTCCGTTTCTCTGTTGCAAATATCATATCGAACGGTATTATATTCGTCGCCGGTCGATATTCTTTCGATATACGTAAACTGGCAGCGTGGGTGTCGATAATTCACCAATTCGTTCTTATCTTCTGTTCGATTCGTTAATTGGCTCCAAGGCTATTCTTTTTATTGACGCGATCCACAGTATACGAAGTAAATTCCACAAAATCATTACGATACACGGAACTGGTGCTGATGGAAGTATTTCTAATTACTTGCAGACACAAAATGTCACGTTATCGTGAATGGGATCTTTCCTGCAAAGTTTATGTCGGCAATCTAGGAAATAGCGCCAGCAAACACGAGATTGAAAGTGCGTTCAGTAAATACGGCCCACTTAAAAACGTGTGGGTTGCTCGCAATCCACCTGGATTTGCATTTGTGGAATTCGAAGATCCACGGGATGCAGAGGATGCAGTTAGAGGATTAGATGGAACGTACGTGAAATATAGAACAACTATATCGCTGTCTAATGAAAATAATTAACGCATTGACTGCGGGACAAAAAGGGCAATAAAATTATAAAAATGTGACATCTTACGCAGGCGCTGTTGTGGAACTAGAGTAAGGATAGAGATGTCCTCGGGGAGAAGTCGGCGCGGAGGCGGCGGCGGACGCAGACCAGGTCCAAGACACTCCAGGTAAGGAATCTCTAAATATTAAATATCCGCCATTTACAGCAATATTTGAGGTTGTGCAGATGACTAAAGCCTCTCGCCAAGTAGGTATTTAGAATGCAGTTACCAGATAAGATAGTAAAGAAACAATGCACGGGTTTCGGTGCCATTTTTTTTAATGCACAATCGGATGTAATTCGATATTTGTTTAAATTCTTGTTTATAGGAATGCGAATAGAACGTATACTATATATTATATTGTATTTATTCAGTCTTATCGGCTCTTCTGGCTAATACTCTTACATGAATACCAGGTGTGATTTTGCTAGCAATTCGAGTTAAATTCATTAAACAACAAGAAACTGTATTTAAAGTAGCATTACGGGCGTAACGAAATATTGTTCGTATATATATATACGAATACAATGTTCGTGCGATTAGCCAAAGGGCAACAAAATACATTTGCATGGGAATCCTATATGGGAGATGCTGGGGCAAAAGTTTTAGTTACGGCAAAGGTGGTCACTTCTTTTAGAGCTAAATTTCCCTATAGTAATCTCCTTGCATATACGCTTAACGAACAACAGGATTCACATACCATATATCTTTTTGCCAAATTTATAGATCCAGATCTCGCAGCCCTCAAAAGAAATCGCTGGGCCAATGTCCAAGGTAAGATTTTTCTACCTCTGTTGACCGAAATTTTCAGGTACAACTAGACTAAAGAAAGAAATAAAAGTGAAACATGGCGATCGGCAACATATGAGCAGTCTATGACATACAACCGTTTTTCTTAATGTTCTTTAGGTCCGGGTCAAGAAGTCCACGCAGAACTTCGTTAAGCCGAAATTCCAGGTAATTAATCGTTCTCTCATAGTTTTATCAAGTTTTCAGGGCCTTACCAAGACCGACCTATCTACAAATCACAAGTAGGTATTTGCAAATACCGCTTGTATTGTGATCATCGCAATTTTGCACGCTGAGTCACAGTGTAACTCATATATAACATGTAGAGTAACTTCTTTTTCGAGATGTATTGAACACTGAGAATTGCATAATTGTTCACGATCGGCGGTTTAAATGTTTTTAATTGATTGGCATAAGTTGGAGAGGACAGGACAAAAGCAATGTGCGATAGACGGAAGACGAAGAGATAATTTGAAACTTAGAGAGAAAGAAAAAGCAAACATTTGAGGTGAAGAATTAGTTGGCAACTGCGAAGCCCGTTTGGCGCATAAAAAATAGGGCCGATGGCGAGAAAAGTAAATCATAGCGGTGTCTGGTGTTTCAAAGTAATCTATTTCTAATGCTTTCTATGCTCTTATATAGAATCTGATTGATTTTCCTTTGTAAGTGCCACGGATCAAGTTGTTTGGTATCTGAACATTGATCACACAGCGTTTGAAATAACTAAATACGTTAGATGCTCTTTATTATATGAACGATTTACTTGGATGATCTTTCAGTTGTGGTTCAGATATCGAATGAAATACAAGTTTACACGTTGATTTTATTTAATTAGTTAAATAGTAAAAGGGCTTTAGTATTGGAACGTACTAATGTGCGAATAGCTGACATGCACTTGGTATTTTAGCCACCTATTTATCGTACACGCATCGAAGCAGCTTCTAATTAATCTCAATTACATTTCGTACGTCAGCTTTACGAATTGAATTGTTCTCCGCTTTTGATATACAGAGCCCTCCTCTTAGCGTACTGCGCCATGCGTTACGATAAGTACATAAGTACATATAAAGGATAAGTTGTAAACTATACATCCATCATATAAGTTTAATCGATCAGCTGCAACTAGAGTTCTTCTTTTGTACGCACTAGAGTGGGCAGTCTAGGATTAATTGTAAAGTAAAGAAATGATCGTTAATGAGTGAAAAGATGTGCGATTTTGATGAATTTGGATTAAGGAACAAAAAAAAAATTATGGAGTCGTGTATACCGATAGTGGTCAGGAGTATGATAACTTTGATGGTTATATTGCTAAAACTGACGTTTGCAGATTCGACCAGCGTCGGCTCCTAGCTCTGCTCGTCTCCCCGCCACTACTACTACTGCTACTACTACTACTACTACTACAGCCACCGTGAAAGAAAGTCTAGCAATCAAAACTGAACAAAAAAAAAGCCTGCCTGCCCACTAACTTCCCAACCAGTCACCATCAGTCACCACCAGTCACCGGTAGGAGCCAAGTCGTCCGTCAGTTGACAGTCCGATGCTGTCCGTCAGTCCGTCTGTTCCCCTTCAAAAAGACTTCTTCGGGCTACCTCAACCTCTAGCGGCTAGGAGCATCGTGAATCCATCGAACAGCCAACGCGATATGATCGAATACTTCTGTCAAAATCTCGGCGCGTCAGTCCGTCCGTCCGTCCCAACTTCTACTGCTAGTCGTCAACCATCACGTTAAACTTAGCCGACAACGCGACCGCCACTTCTCTTCGACTGAGCAAAGCAAAATGATCACCACCTACACACCATCCCACCACCACCCAACCAAGTACCACCAACCACCACTACATGTTCACAATTGTCTGGTATTTCAAAGATTTTTTATCTTTTTTTTTTTAAATCTAATCGATGGTGTCACGTTCTCTGCAGTCCAATGATAAAATAGGATTTTGTATTAGCTAATGTTCATTGCGCTTGCTCAGCATATTATTTAGCGGACGGACCGCGAGACACTGGTTAATATTTATTTTCTTTTTTCCCTATCGCTCTCTCTCTCTCTCTCTTTATTATTATTTTAGCGATATTTCCGTGCACATTGGACCAGGGAACTGCCGCCAATTACGTAATATGTATTTATCGATATATATTCTACATATATATCTATTTATAACAGTTATTTGTGAAGATTTAATTTAACTAACTTAATCCTACTTTCGTTTATTGGTTTCTCATTATTGGTGAGATGTCATTTTGTATTAATTATTGTGTCTAACTAGTTTTATCACCCTTTAGGCAAATAGGAATTAGCCAGTCCTAATTCTATTATGGTTGCCTTCCGATCATTTTCGTACCTGTGTTTAACGCGCGACGTTCTGCTTCGTCTCGCAAACTTTTGCGTGTACGAGGACATTACTTGGTGAAACTCGTTTCATTCTATTCATAATCCGTATGCTCGAAAGGTATATATAAAACAACTCTCGTTTAACATTTCACTTAATGATAATTAACGATTGTCAAAAATTCTTTGAATCGAAGCAGAGAGTCGTACATTAATTAACTAATATCCTCGTTTGAGTAAAAATTGTTTAAAACTTGTCTTTAATATTTTAGGTCAAGGTCCCGTAGCCCACGTAGAAGATCTCTGACCCGTAGCCGCAGCCGAGACCGCCGTTCTCGTTCGGATTCTCGTGACAGACGGTACGAATTTTAATTCAAACTCAGGACAACAACAAAAAAGAATGGGGAAAAGACGATAACGGAACAGTGATCAGATTTTGCTTTTACTACAAAAAGAACCTCGTCTCGTCAACTATTTCGGCGCGGTTAATCTATGTTCGTCGAAAAGATACGACAGGAACGGAAAGGTTCGGTCGTCTCGCGAGTTCTATTCATTTTACTGCTTAACCGAACCGAAAATAATAGCTTCCTTTTTTTCTTACATTCGATATCATTGGAAATGTCGGATATTTAACAGATCTCAATCGTCGCGTCGCGAAACAGTATCCGAATTTGTCCATTGCAATATACCCTTTACACTGAAATCTCGTCCTGCAGTGCAAAGCAGCGACGTAGCGAGATTGAATGGGGGGCAGAGCGAAGATTTTCTAAGTATGTTTTCTATTTCCTTGCAGTTAAGGTGCTATGGAACTTGGATGCAGATTGGACTTTGAATATATCGCACGCGGTTACATGTTTCGTAAAGGTAGAATGAAAGTTACTGTTTCGAAGATATTTAAGATGGGTCAGCAGGTGAAGATCCCCGAAAGTATGGAAGCTATATCTCAAAGTTATTTAGTTGAATTGAGCGTCCTAGCACCTAGCGGTCAAGACGCAATCGCAGAAGACATGAGAATCTTTGCCGAACAACTGAAGCCCCTGGTTCAGTTGGAGAAACTGGCTTAGAAAAGGCTCGTTCATTAATCTGAATATTATAAAACAAATCAGTATTGTAACTTAATTTCTATTCATTGTATTTCTGAACCTCTGTGTAGAATTGTATATAATAAAATTTTGTACGATTCGATCTACGAAACGATAACATTCCTATTGCTGTGGTTAAATTATTGCACCTGTAATTTACTGACTATATCTTTAATTATTGATGCAGGACATGTGTATACATATATGCATATATACAGGGTGTCCCAGAACTATGGGACTTCCCGGATGTGGGGGTTAGCTGGGGTGATGCTGAACAACTTTTTCCTTGATCAAAATGTGGTTTGCAGCTTCATTTTTGAGTTATTAACGAACAACACTGGCCAATCAGGGCACGCGCGCGGCGCTCAAACGCGCTCGGTCGTCGCGTGAGCCAACGCGTTTCTCCGTGACCACAACCGAGTGCGGTTGAGAGCCACGCGCTCGAACGCTCTGATTGGCCAGTGTTTTTCATTAATAACTAAAAATTGAAGCTGCAAACCACATTTTGCCAAGGAAAAAGTTGTTCAGAATCACGCCAGCTACCCCCCATTTTCGGGAAGTCCCATAGTTCTGGGACACCCTGTATACACTATGTTTACTTTGCTGCTGTACAACACGGGTCAGTGTAAAGTAGATATCGATTTTTATAAAAAAAATGATTGATATTCTTCTTTAGTTTAAACAAGTAATTGAAAATATTTTTTAACACGAAAGCATCGCCACAGTGTGTGCTTCTATCATTAACAACATTTATAAATAATGTATAACTTTAGCAAATGAAATTACCGTAATGCTGTATCAATGAATATCAATATTGTTATAAATCATTTGCTTAAAGATATACTTTATGAGACATAAATTTGATTCCTTATCGTAACACGAAGATATTAAATAATATCAATTAAGATCTTCATTTGACCAGAAAGTGGTGAGCAATATACATACACCAATGCCATCTTAGAAAGAAGACCACAGAAGATTAACGCCACACGCGCCACCATTTTGTGGGCATTTCTACTTGTGCTGTTTGAGGGAACGGTTGTGTGTGTTACGAGGCTGTAGAATCTATTTAAACAAACTTGTGGAACTACAACGTAAGTAAAACATAATACTTTATTAGAAATAGTATCGCCTTCGTATCTTTGTTCTTATTTCCAAAAATATCGCGAACAAACGTGGAAATAACTTCCAAGTTCCCATGGCGTCGGTTTCGGTTCCGACACATTCCGATTTCCCATCGCGTATATATATTTGTCGAGTGAATATCCATCAGGAGATAATCGTCATTCCTATCAGTAATAGTCCAACGAATACAGTGGACGTATCTTTCCGTGCAAATTCGAGTATATTAGCGTGGCATAATTAGTCCTTATTACTGCGACAAATTGGGAGCACAACATGGCGGTATTCCAACTTTCCCTTTTCAGCATAGTCGGCCGTACTGTCGTGTCTAACCGGATTATAGGTTATTCGGCTTATAACAGAAACATAGCCTCGATTCCGTGCAGATGCACATGAATATGCATGTCCGTTTCTCTGTTGCAAATATCATATCGAACGGTATTATATTCGTCGCCGGTCGATATTCTTTCGATATACGTAAACTGACAGCGTGGGTGTCGATAATTCACCAATTCGTTCTTATCTTCTGTTCGATTCGTTAATTGGCTCCAAGGCTATTCTTTTTATTGACGCGATCCACAGTATCCGAAGTAAATTCCACAAAATCATTACGATACACGGATCTGGTGCTGATAGAAGTATTCCTAATTACTTGCAGACACAAAATGTCACGTTATCGTGAATGGGATCTTTCCTGCAAAGTTTATGTCGGCAATCTAGGAAATAGCGCCAGCAAACACGAGATTGAAAGTGCGTTCAGTAAATACGGCCCACTAAGAAACGTGTGGGTTGCTCGAAACCCACCTGGATTTGCATTTGTGGAATTCGAAGATCCACGGGATGCAGAGGACGCTGTTAGAGGATTAGATGGAACGTACGTGAAATATGGAACAAATATATTGCTGTCTAATGAAAATAATTAACGCATTGACTACGGGACAAAGAGGGCAATAAAGTTCTAAAATTGTGACTTCACACGCAGGCGCTGTTGTGGAACTAGAGTAAGGGTAGAGATGTCCTCAGGGAGAAGTCGGCGCGGAGGCGGCGGACGGAGACCAGGTCCAAGATACTCCAGGTAAGAAATCTCTGAATATTAAATGTCCGTCATTTACAGCAATATTTGAGGTTCTGCAGATGACTAAAGCCTCTAGCCAAGTAGGTATTTAGAATGCAGTTACCAGATAAGATAGTAAAGAAACAATGCACGGGTTTCGGTGCCATTTTTTTTAATGCACAATCGGATGTAATTCGATATTTGTTTAAATTCTTGTTTATAGGAATGCGAATAGAACGTATACTATATATTATATTGTATTTATTCGGTCTTATCGGCTCTTCTGGCTAATACTCTTACATGAATACCAGGTGTGATTTTGCTAGCAATTCGAGTTAAATTCATTAAACAACAAGAAACTGTATTTAAAGTAGCATTACGGGCGTAACGAAATATTGTTCGTATATATATATACGAATACAATGTTCGTGCGATTAGCCAAAGGGCAACAAAATACATTTGCATGGGAATCCTATATGGGAGATGCTGGGGCAAAAGTTTTAGTTACGGCAAAGGTGGTCACTTCTTTTAGAGCTAAATTTCCCTATAGTAATCTCCTTGCGTATATGCTTAACGAACAACAGGATTCACGTACCATATATCTTTTTGACAAATTTATAGATCCAGATCTCGCAGCCCTCAAAAGAAATCGCTGGGCCAATGTCCAAGGTAAGATTCTCCTAGCTCTGTTGACCGATATTTTCAGGTACAACTAGACTAAAGAAAGAAATAAAAGTGAAACATGGCGATCGGCAACATATGAGCAGTCTATGACATACAACCGTTTTTCTTAATGTTTTTTAGGTCCGGGTCAAGAAGTCCACGCAGATCTTCGATAAGCCGAAATTCCAGGTAATTAATCGTTCCCTCATAGTTTTATCAAGTTTTCAGGGCCTTACCAAGACCGACCGATCTACAAATCACAAGTAGGTATTTGCAAGTACCGCTTGTATTGTGATCATCGCAATTTTGCACGCTGAGTCACAGTGTAACTCATATATAACATGTAGAGTAACTTCTTTTTCGAGATGTATTGAACACTGAGAATTGCATAATTGTTCACGATCGGCGGTTTAAATGTTTTTAATTGATTGGCATAAGTTGGAGAGGACAGGACAAAAGCAATGTGCGATAGACGGAAGACGAAGAGATAATTTGAAACTTAGAGAGAAAAAAAAAGCAAACATTTGAGGTGAAGAATTAGTTGGCAACTGCGAAGCCCGTTTGGCGCATAAAAAATAGCGCCGATGGCGAGAAAAGTAAATCATAGCGGTGTCTGGTGTTTCAAAGTAATCTATTTCTAATGCTTTCTATGCTCTTATATAGAATCTGATTGATTTTACTTTGTAAGTGCCACGGATCAAGTTGTTCGGTATCTGAACATTGATCACACAGCGTTTGAAATAACTAAATACGTTAGATGCTCTTTATCATATGAACGATTTACTTGGATGATCTTTCAGCTGTGGTTCAGATATCGAATGAAATACAAGTTTACACGTTGATTTTAATTAATTAGTTAAATAGTAAAAGGGCTTTAGTATTGGAACGTACTAATGTGCGAATAGCTGACATGCACTTGGTATTTTAGCCACCTATTTATCGTACACGCATCGAAGCAGCTTCTAATTAATCTCAATTACATTTCGTACGTGAGCTTTACGAATTGAATTGTTCTCCACTCTTGATATACAGAGCCCTCCTCTTAGCATACTGCGCCATGCGTTACGATAAGTATGTAAGTACATATAAAGTTACCATAAGTACATATAAAGGATAAGTTGTAAACTATACATCCATCATATAAGTTTAATCGATCAGCTGCAACTAGAGTTCTTCTTTTGTACGCACTAGAGTGGGCAGTCTAGGATTGATTGTAAAGTAAAGAAATGATCGTTAATGAGTGAAAAAATGTGCGATTTTGATGAATTTGGATTAAGGAACAAAAAAAAAAAATTATGAAGTCGCGTGTATACCGATAGTGGCCAGGAGTATGATAACTTTGATGGTTATATTGCTAAAACTGACGTTTGCAGATTCTACCAGCGTCAGCTCCTAGCTCTGCTCGTCTCCCCGCCACTACTACTACTGCTACTACTACTACTACTACTACAGCCACCGTGAAAAAAAGTCTAGCAATCAAAACTGATCAAAAAAAAAAGCCTGCCTGCCCACTAACTTCCCAACCAGTCACCATCAGTCACCACCAGTCACCGGTAGGAGCCAAGTCGTCCGTCAGTTGACAGTCCGATGCTGTCCGTCAGTCCGTCTGTTCCCCTTCAAAAAGACTTCTTCGGGCTACCTCAACCTCTAGCGGCTAGGAGCATCGTGAATCCATCGAACAGCCAACGCGATATGAACGAATACTTCTGTCAAAATCTCGGCGCGTCAGTCCGTCCGTCCGTCCCAACTTCTACTACTACTACTGCTACTACTACTACTACTCGTCAACCATCACGTTAAACTTAGCCGACAATGCGACCGCCACTTCTCTTCGACTGAGCAAAGCAAAATGATCACCACCTACACACCATCCCACCACCACCCAACCAAGTACCACCACCACCAACCACCACTACATGTTCACAGTTGTCTGGTATTTCACCGATTTTCAAAGATTTTTTATCTTTTTTTTTTAAATCTAATCGATGGTGTCACGTTCTCTGCAGTCCAATGATAAAATAGGATTTTGTATCAGCTAATGTTCATTGCGCTTGCTCAGCAGATTATTTAGCGGACGGACCGCGAGACACTGGTTAATATTTCTTTTCTTTTTTTTTCCTATCGCTCTCTCTCTTTATTATTATTTTAGCGATATTTCGGTACACATTGGACCAGGGAACTGCCGCCAATTACGTAATATGTATTTATCGATATATATTATACATATATATATCTATTTATAACAGTTATTTGTGAAGATTTAATTTAACTAAATTAATCCTACTTTCGTTTATTGGTTTCTCATTATTGGTGAGATGTCATTTTGTATTAATTATTGTGTCTAACTAGTTTTATCACCCTTTAGGCAAATAGGAATTAGCCAGTCCTAATTCTATTATGGTTGCCTTCCGATCATTTTCGTACCTATGTGTTTAACGCGCGACGTTCTGTTTCGTCTCGCAAACTTCACGTGTACGCGGACATTACTTGGTGAAACTCGTTTCATTCTATTCATAATCCGTATACTCAAAAAGGTATATATAAAACAACTCTCGTTTAACATTTCACTTAATGATTATTAACGATTGTCAAGAAATCTTTGAGTCGAAGCAGAGAGTCGTACATTAATTAACTAATATTCTCGTTTTAGTAAAAATTGTTTAAACCTTGTCTTTAATATTTTAGGTCAAGGTCCCGTAGCCCACGCAGAAGATCTCTGACCCGTAGCCGCAGCCGAGACCGCCGTTCTCGTTCGGATTCTCGTGACAGACGGTACTAATATTAATTCAAACTCAGGACAAAAAAAAAGAACGGGAAAAAGACGATAACGGAATAGTGATCAGATTTTGCTTTTACTACAAAAAGAACCTCGTCCCGTCAAGTACTTCGGCGCGGTTAATCTATGTTCGTCGAAAAGATATGAAAGGAACGGAAAGATTCGGTCGTTTCGCGAGTTCTATTCATTTTACTGCTTAACCGAACCGAAAATAATAGTATTCTTCTTTTTTTTACATTCGATATCGTCGGAAATGTCGGATATTTAACAGATCTCAATCGTCGCGCCGTGACAGACAGTCTATCAGAATTTGTCCATTGCAATATACCCTTTACACTGAAATCTCGTCTTGCAGTGCAAAGCAGCGACGTAGCGAGATTGAATGGGGGGCAGAGCGAAGATTTTCTAAGTATGTTTTCTATTTCCTTGCAGTTAGGGTGCTAAAAGTGTTCGAGAGAACGGACCGACTAAATGTGCCGGAGGGAAGACAAAAGAAAACCGATTTTATATGTACATAAAAACAAAAGATATAATCGTTACCACGCGTACATACTCTGACGAAGCAATGATGATAATAAGAGTAAAAGACATTTATAAGAAATACGAAAAAAAACACGTACACAATGTTTAGTATTTAAGCTGTTAACTTTGTACACGCGTAAAGTCACGTTTGTGCGTAAATATTACTTAAAAACAATATGATACACGTACACACAACGTACACGCTTCACTGCACACACAACAGAAAACATATACGCGACACTTTACATACAGACGTATTTTACACGCATACAAAATTCTTTTTGTGACGCGGCTAATCGAGTGCGTTGGATCTCCTACGAAATGTGCTCATTGCTTTAAAGTGTACGAGTGAGACAAAAGAATTCGGTTTGCAATTAAGAACAATCATCATGATAAGAACAACGGTGAGTGTTTAACTGATCGCAAGATATCCACTACCGTTTCGAGCCAGAGACGTTTTTGATGTGAAGAAGTTCATAGAAAGAAATGAAAAACGGTTGTTTTACGTTGTATTAATTATTTTGTACTCTTACGGATCTAAGACTTTAAAATAAAAGTGTATCGTATAATTGTTTGGGCTTTACTCTTGCAAGTAACAATTCGATGTTTATTAATAAGAATTAATAAAGCATTCAAGTAAAAGTAGACCGCAAATTGTTCTGTCGTTCACCCTGTAGTATGTATCAAACACTTCGGAATAAAATATTGACATTATGAACCGCCTAGAAATCAAACTGATTAACTCTATGAAACAAAAAGTAGATAACACTAAGGAACTTAGAAACACTGCTCCGAAGAATCTCATTATCAAATATGTTGAAACATCACCGCATTTATTGGTGCATCGATTCGCATGATTATAATTACAGTTTTCACTTGTCAATGTTATCTTCCCCTAAGTTATTTTTATTGCGCAAATAGTTAAATATAGGCAACATTGCCTAAAGGAAGCATACATAATCGAACACCTTGTTGACAAAGGTGATAGTCTCTTATAGGTAGCGCAAGGGTTTCATCGAGAAGTTTCAAAATTTCTAAATAAGATTTCAATGCTTCCTCGTGTTTCCCTTGCTCTAGGTTCCTCGAAGCGATTTTAAAAATAGCATCAGTGTCCTGCAGCGCTTTCAAACCTTTAAAAAGATTCGTATTCTTATGGCATTTCGGGCATCTGATCATAAACTCATTTGTGTCCGTTTTTACGGGTAGAACGTTTCCACATTCTCTCCCAGTCTCGCACTTAAATCTGAAAATGGTAAATTTGTTTTTGCAATACAGATTTTCAAACAGATTATTTATGATGCAACTTAAAATCGATTTTGTCAAATAAAGAAAATATTAAAGCTTCTTTCGATATTTAGTTAACAGGTATCTGTACAAAGTTAGGAAATCAAATGAAAATTCGTTTGAATAAATATATACGTTGCGTTTCATTCTGTTCTTCTACTATGTATTATACATATGTCTTTTTATTCTGAATTTATAATATAGACATCTCGTCAAATTGTTCTTTTATATTTAATAGAAAATGTATTAATAGAAATTATATACGTTACTATACAGATAATTCAATTTTTTAGAAATCCATAAAGAATGCTAATATTTAAGACCAATACAGCTCATTAAAAAAAGTTTTTCGGAATGTTTCCCGTTTTGCTATAGTGTTCTTAATCTATTTCATATTTTCTAATAAAGAAATACCGTAGATGTGTTGGATCGATTTCGTCTAAAACAGGCCAATGCGCCGTACATGCTTCACAGTTACAATCGAACCAATATTGCCATCTCAGTTTCCTTTTCCGTTCAGCTTCTAGAGTTGTAGTAAAAATTGGTCCATAGTTCTCAGAAATTTCCTCACCAGCTAGTATCGATCGAATTGCTCGTACAACCATAGTAGTGCCGTGGAAGTACCTATATACTCAGGGTGCAATTATTTATAATTAACGTGCGCATCTTTATAATGACACATTGTGAGCACAGAACTTTTCAAATGCATTCTACTCATTGCATTGTAACTTTATATAATTATTAATATTAGTTTCATTACTGTAATAATTTGGAGGAAGGAAATTCATTTGAACAACTTCAATTACCTGATGATACCAGGGCTGCACGAATGATTAAATAACGATACGGTTGGATAAAGTCCACCGCCGATAAATTTGCTCTTCGCTTTTGTCAGAGTTTTGTCGCCTTTCGGCATGACTAATTCCGATATCTGGAAAGCAAATTACGATCAAAATTATTCAGAAGGGTGTGTAATAAAGGATTGTGCTACATTTTTAAAGGCGTTAATTGTAAGTCTTCTTCCTTATTCTATTTCATTAATAAGAGGAACGCGTGAACAAAATGTACAGTACAATCTCGATTAACGCAGTCTCGACTGTCTTAGCGCCTCAAATTTATAATAATGTATTGCACCATCTGACTCTGAAATTAGTTGCAATGTCCCTACTACAGTTTTGAATCGAGTCTTTCGACGTTCCAGAAAAATTTGTTTTTAATTATTTCTCTGCGGTTGTCGATTTTCCTGCAATTCAAGAATTCCTACATTTAACAACTTACCTCGTGCGAATTGAATTGCAGCACCATCAAGTTGTGCAAAATTAAACCGCCAGCAAATAATTCAATCTCCGATGGCTTTGCATCGGCTGTATCCGGAGTTTTAATGTGCTC
Source organism: Nomada ferruginata (assembly GCA_963583965.1). NCBI lineage: Eukaryota > Metazoa > Arthropoda > Insecta > Hymenoptera > Apidae > Nomada > Nomada ferruginata. The sequence goes on from OY757218.1 coordinate 9,040,847, forward strand.
TGGAAAGTAGGAGCTCTTTTGCAGAAGCCTCAATAACCAAGTAGCTATGTACGCTCTGTGAAGCAAATCCTCTGTTGTTCTTTCTTCCTTGTGAGTTACTATCAAATGTATAAAAAGAAACATGCAATTACATTTTTCGTATGTATGTACTTGTGACAAGAATATTCTTAGCAAAATATAATTCTGCCGATGGAAATGTTTGCAACTATATCTTTATATAGGCATTATTTTTACTGACAGGCATTTTTCCAGCATTACCTCCAAGCATTCCACGAACGTAACTATTGTGGAATTAATTACCTAATCCGTGAAAGACCTCGTAATTATCTGGTTGACGAGGTTGTGCCGGCGGAAGTTCAAATTTACCCTTCGAAGCTTTCAGCTTGTCTTTCAGTGTGAGCAATTTTTCGAAGGGCTGCTGAGTGATCGCCCTTACAGCCAGGAAACAATTCACCGAAATTTTCGAGATCCACAAACTGGGTAGAATCATGCACTCGAATTCGTGAACTTGTGCTTCTGCGTCTCTACAGGATAGACTACAGTAAGCCACGCAACTGCATGCCAGGCAAGCACCCGGTATTGGAACGAATATCTTCGTCAGACAGTAGTGGCAGTGAGTCAGTCTGCAATAAAGTTATTTTCCTCTCAAAACTAATTGCTAGACGTACAGTCGCTCAGGGCGAAGATCGTATCGTAAGAAGTATGTACACATTGTAGTATCTTTTTTTTCGTGGATGAAGAAAATTGTTATTCTTGTATTTTCAGTGCGAGTAACGACCAAGTATTGGACTATAGATTGGTAATTTATTCTCGACAAAGTTCCTTGTCTTACAATTGAACCGGGTTAATACTTTTTACGATACGACCTGCAAGAGTTTCTTCAGAGTTAATTCTTCTCTTATGGTATTGCTAATAAAATCGCATTCAGATTGGGTAAACATAGCAGAATGGTAATTACATAAATGTATCTTATAGACTGTAGGATATATCACACTTTCGAAATTAATTAAGGGGTTCCCAATGTTAATGAAAAATAATTTCGTTATATTGCTGTATGATAACAACTATAGAAACCTTTAATAACTAGAGGGTTAATGTGTTTAATATAGTGTATTCGACATGGATAACACTCAAAGTGCAGGACCAAATGTTTCCAAGTTTCGCAAGATAAATACTCGTAATCCTGGTGTTTTTGTAACGAATACACCAGAATAACGAGATGTATAAAGTCGTAAGAAAGAAATATACACGTTTCACAGCTCTTCCACGTTTATAAATGTACTGCAATTAAGTACCACTTAGTTTGCATTCAATTTTCTACAACAAAACCCTAAAATAATTAATTCTGTCTCTCCTATACAACAGACTGAATGCTATATGCTAATAAATACAAAAGCACTATCTGTGTCTCGAATTTTAGTCAGCGTAATTCATTTTCCACGTTAGTATCGATATTCTCAATAATCCCAAAGGATTCAAAAGTTCAATCAGGGACCGTACCTGTATTCCGCTAACAGGAACGCACAATGCGGTTTTTCAATCACCAGTATTTCACCAGGTTCGATATCCCTCGAAGCAACGGCGTGCCTTCCTATCACACCACCCTCGTCCTGAATGTGAACCGCTTTGGTGCACGAGGGGTACAAAGGGTTGCAGTCCTGGATCCTTGGAATTGATTTCTTGCCCGCCGCCATTTGTCCCATCTTCTGGTTCACCTTTGGCGCCTTCTCTGCAATCTTGTTACCCTTGTCTATCACCGCGAGCATAACTCGAATGTCTGCCTCGCGTTTTTGCTTCTTCTCCAACGACAATTTCGCGTCGTCCAGGGCCTTCAGTGCGCTTCGAAACGCCAGCACGGCTTTGTCGTGTTTCTTCAAAGCGAGCAAGCACCTGGCGCGTCTCTCCTCGATTTTGTGATACAGCTCTGGCGGATAACCGATGCGTAAAGTTTCCTCCGCGTCTGTCAGAGCGTAGTCGTATTTTTCCAGGTGATAAAGCGTGGCTGACCGGTTCGCCAATATAACACCTAATTCTGTGGAACGAAAATTTGGACGACGTTTGTATAATATAATTTCGCGAAAACGTTCGCTATAATTTATATTTGGTTTTGTGGATTACATATTCTTTGATTGCAACTATTTGTGGAGGCCGTAGCTTACGTTTATTTCGTAATAGGGGGAAACTCGTGTCAATTGGTTACTAATACGGCTGTTTAGAAGAATTTGATTAATTGTCGAAGGAATAATTAGATTTTTATACGAATACAGTTTTATTGAAAGTCAAAGTTATCTGGTTCTTATTTATTAGCACATGACAGTTTCATTGTTGATAAGGTCAGGAAGGGAAGATAAGAAACGACGATTGAAAGATATTGCTTAATAGACGCAAATGGGTAACAGATGCTTGCTATTACTCCATATGTTTCGAGGAATACTCGTGTTAGACTTCAGACAGTTTAATTGGGTCACCCTATGTCATGGAATGGAGTCAGGTAGGCAAGTGTGTACAGCAGAGCCTCGTTTATCTGAGATAATGTGCAAGGGTCGATGGGTGTTCACAAGTCGTCTAATAAAATTCTAAAAAACATTTTGATAATCCAATATTGCACACGCATTTAAGTTCAATCGAAGCTCTTACTTGCAATTATTCCTCTTAGATTAAAAGAATTGGTCATTTCGCTGTACTTTTTTTATCAATACTGTGTTGCCATCCGTTAAAATAATTATTAAAGTAATTAGCGAGACGAATTATGCCGATGAGAATAATAAACGACTCGAACGTTCGGCTGAGTCTAAAGGAGAGCGACGTGATTATAACATTATTGTAATGTTTATACGATAAATTAAACGCGTCGACAGTGTCGTCCACGGAAAGTGTGCTGATCGTTGCGGGGCGATAAATTTCCACGGGGCAAATAAGACGGGCGATCGTAACGCATTAATAACGTTAAATAAATAGCGTCGATAGCATCGATGATCATTAATTACCTTCGCGAGGTGCCAGCAGAACCGCGTTGGAGTACATTTCCAGCGCCTCGACAAATTCACCTCGGCCAAATAGCTTGTTACCGGCGTCCTTGAGTTTCAGAGCTTTCTCGCCATTCTTCTGCATTTGAGCCACCGTCTCTATGGGAATAGCGCGCATCTCTGGATAACTCATTAAGAAGCCGATCCTCTCTGAGTCGCTGTCCAGCGACATAAATTTCTTCCTATCTTGCGGGGATATCGAATTTTGCAGATCGAGAAAATTCGCGTGAAAGTAGTTGCCGACTTCGCTATCGTCCTCCTTCGACATTTTTCTTTTCTTGTTTATTCAACTTGCACCTGTTATTGCAATACAGATTCAAACGTGACCGGCAATCGTTTAGTATTCTTTATTTGTTTATTGGTGGCCTACAGGGGTTCATTATATAGTTAACAAATTTATTCACTGTTTACTTGACGCCTCCCCTGGAATGGCACGTGTAAATGACGGTTTTACAATCCTTTTCTTTTTGGAATCGAACGTTCGGATGACACGTTGCCGGTCGACGACGTCCAGAGTTACTCTGGCGTCGTCGAATCTCACGGAAACTACGTTCGTCTATTTCAGTTCGCGCTATTTTCAGCGTCCTGACTTTCGAGGCGTACGATACGACATGGAAGCATGTGTAATTGCCCGAGGTGAAATTAAATGTATGCAATTAGTTGTACCAATTGAAACTTTGATAGGCACTTGTTGAGATTAGCGTTCGAAATGTTATCGTCAATCAAATTGTTCTGGATTGCTAAGGAACCTTCTGTGTAATGTTTCGTTGATTCGATTGTAATATAAGTTAATCTTATTTTAATTGAGTTAGAAACATAGATAAACGAAATATAATTTAGTTATTATTGATATTATTTGATATTATTATACAAAGAATTTATTACGGTATAGTTGGCAAATTTATACTAGCACATATAATTTACAGTTTAGTTGAAATTATTTGTTGGACTATTAGGTTCATTTTAAGGTTCCAATATTTTTATTGATCAACTTTTTCAATTGTACGAAACTAAATAATAGATATTTTTATATTTGGAAGATCAATTGTTAGCATCCTTACTAAAGAACATTTGAATTGGATTAATTTATCATTTATGATTTCGAATTGTTAAAATCAAATTTTATTATTGTGCAAAATTGATTACGATTAAGATATTCTGACCAAAATAGAATTGGTTCATTTTGAAACGCTTCAACATTTCTCTAGTCATTCTTCAATTTCTTCGAGCAGTTAACAAATATTTCTCCTTTAAACGAGTTTGACTACGTATTTCACTAAACCCTTGCCGAGCTTCGCCTCCCTCGATCTCGTTTATTTTCGTCGACAAACCATAAAAAGCGATAACACGTATGTCTCCATGGCATTTATTTCTATTTTAATATCTTCCCTTAGACCAAATCGATTCTATGTATTTTTGAGTCCTGCTTCGTTTTATTTAAAGTGCCTCCCTTGCATCGGGCAGAAAAAGATAGGAAATTACCCCAATTACAAAATAGCAATTACTGTTTAATATTCGAGCCAACGATGAACCCCAAACAATAACGTAATTATTACATTTTATTGTGATTAAAATACAATGAATTGCTTTTATGGCATAGTTAAAAAAAAATGCGCAAACGTTTCTCTTAAATCGAACTACATATATTAATATTAGTTGTAGGAGGGGAAAGAAATGAAAGAATTATTTGATTTAGAAGATAAGCATTTTATGCACATTTAGCGTTGCAATGTAAACCATATAATTGTATGTTGTAACTTACGAGCTAATTTAAGTACAATATGTACAAAACTTAAACGATGTAGAAAAATATCGACACGAAATGTATTATACATGAATTGCTTTTCCCGTGATGAAAATAAAGCCGTCAAATGAAATTGAATACTAGCTTCAAGTATGATATAGATAACGTTATACGTTAGACTATAAATTGCCTAAGTGATCGTCCAAACCGTTCATTACATTTTAATAAAATTTAGAGATTAACTGGATAAATATAATAAATATAATATTAAGTATCGACGTCGTGAAGATTACTAATTCCTTTCCTTTCTACTCTCGAATACATGATAAATATTAGGTGGATTTATGACATTAATTCTACAATTAACAGTAACGAACTTCATTCTCAGCCAGAACAATGTCAATTGTCCTCCCAGTACAGTGTACTGTACTTGTTCCTAAATTTCCTGGGGAAAAAATTCGATAGCCGATGTGAATCAGATATTATATCGCAAACGAAACATTGTTAACTATTAATTGACTTCTCTCATCATTTTTGCCACTAATTTCGCAAGAAAAAATTGTCCAGAGCGCACAATGATACCCTGTTTTACATCTTAAAAGTAACGTTCAAAAAATAACAAAAGAACGTCATTCATAAAAGAGACAATTCCAATAAAAACGTGTTAAATACTCATTGATAAATTACGTGAGACTGTACAACGAAGCAACCGGAATATCCATATTTTTTCTCGGCTGAAAATATTCAGTCAGTCATAAATCTGTTTTACAAAAATAACGCGTCAACATTGCCAAACATTTATCATCCCTCTGTACGTTCACTACAGTAAACTCTTAATACGTAACACGTAAAACCCTATGGGGTAATTCCATGCCAAATCGATCAGTTTCTGACGTCACCATGGGCGGTTTCGTTCTAAACGAAATATGTTGTAGTCCATGTGAAATTAGGAGCGGTTTAAGTCATCATTTTCGCGGTTTACAATTTGTTTAGGAAATACAGGCTTCCAAAGTTTAAAATTTTGCTAATTTTTACGAAAACATTTTGTGGCATCACTTACGAATTTTTATCTCACGAACTGTTTGTTCTATTCGAGCTAATTTTTGTTTGCTTTATTCAGAAAGGATTGGGTTATTATGAAACAATTTTTTCATCCCCGATAATTAACTTTGCAATGTCGAATAATGTCAACAAATTCTTTTCTTGCGTTTTTCTCGATGACGAAGAGTGATTTAAATTTTGAAATAAAATCCTTGACCTTTATGTACCTCATATTCCTCGCTGTAATCCGCCAAAATGATGACTTAAACCGCCCCTAATTTCACATGATACAACACATTTCATTCAGAACAAAGTCACCGATGGTGACGTCAAAATGTGATCGATTTGGCATGGAATACGACCCTGTATCGTCTTCCGTTCAACGGTTTATAATATGAATCCGTTCACCGATTCCTTTTCCTTTCTCGACGACACAGATCAAAATAGCACGATCGATATTTACATGGGACTCGACGTTCAAAAATCGTACGAAGCTTCGTCGTCCTCTTTTTTACGCCTGAATGCCATTTTGTACATTACGCCGGCAACACAAGCCCCAAGTATCGGTCCAACCCAGTAAATCCACAGGTTTTTCCATTGGCCGAGGATAACAGCTGGGCCCAGTGTTCTGGCGGGGTTCATGCTGCTTCCGGTTACAGGTACGGCGGCCATGTGAGCCGCGGTGATGGTCAATCCGATTGCCAAAGGTGCCCACCCTTTCGTGTCTGTTCTCTTTGGATCGGTCACTGCGTGGACCACCAGAATCAGAAGGAACGTTACGATCGCTTCCATGAAAATACCCTGGCCTTCGGTGATCGACGAGCCTAAGCCTGTCGCGCCTAGTCCTCGAGATAGCGATCCCTCGGGGATCAATACCTGGAAAAGGTGGTAATTGTCTGTTGTACAAACGGTCTCGACTGTGTCGCAAGTGTCAATTGTGAATTATTACAGTGGAGTATTATACCGATAAGTATGGCGATAGGGAAACCACAAGCACATCGATTTTCAATTTTGTCATCGTCAAATAATTTTTAATAATGATCTGTAGTGGTTTTTAGTCCATGTACGTTCTATTCACTCTTGTCAAGTAAAGTTTCGTTATTTCATTCTTTGCTTGTGTGATTTATGTATGTCGATCATGGTGTCATACTTGCGAGGGTAAAAGTGTATTTATCGTAGAAATAATTGATTTTGATCATTTACCTGTACCCACAATTGTATCATTCGTGATATTCAATGGTAAATTGTGGGACGCCTGTTTCCTACGAATTGCAATGGATAAACTTATACCAATACTTTCTCAACCTATCAGACTCACATGTACATATATTGTTGGACTGTGCGATACCCTAGAATGACAACTGGTGATCATTTAAGGAATGATTCGACGCTTTTTCGTCCGTGTCAATTAGTACTGTTATCATGAAATATTATGTCATGGCCAAAAAAAAGGCAACTATGTTCTCTCTTCAATTGTCGCGTTTTTATTGGGCAATTATAGTCGCATTTCGTTCGATGGGATCAGGTTTTGGAAGGTCTGTTGCCGCCAACTGTTTGGGGGGGTTAATGGCTAACACGTCGCATTATGTAATTTAATGCAACAGCATTTCAGGTATAAACACTTCGTAACGGCTACACTCTATTACCGTGCAAAAAGTCCACCTATTATTTCGTATGATTGAAAGCTACTTTTGTAATCTATGGCATATAATACATACAATGGCTCTATTCATACATTTTTTGTGTACTTCACTCGTGATATTATAGCGGGCCAAAAAAGTATTCATACAAGTTTCACTTGCAACTTCATTATTTTCGTGCTAAGATAATTATTTGTTAAACAATGTATATGAATATGAGGCACGTCAATTACACTTTTACAGATGTACCTCGTATCTATGTATAACGTTTTAGGAATAATTGTCTTGACACTAAAATAATGAAGTAGCAAGTGAAACTCATACACGGTATGAATACTTTTTTGGCCCACTGTAGATGTTTCAAAGAGCAATTATAAGAGGTACAAGAACACATTTGTAAAATTAATCGTCATCGCTTCCTTAGATCTTTTTTTAGTTTCGTAATTTATTAGGAAGCCCCATATTCACATTCACTTTGATCTACGAAAATATTCCTGTTAATATATAAAATATATTTTATATTTACCTGAAATTGCATTCACATATTTCAAGGTATTTCGTGAGAACTTCTATGCTGATAACTATATGATCTATCACAGGCACTAGGGTGTCGAACCTTTGCACTGTGCAAAAGTGAAATTTTTGTTTCATTCACGTCCATATTTTTTTTTAACCGTTCCCTGTCCTCAACACTTTATATTCATGAGTTCAATAACTGTCGATTGTTATCCATCTCTACATAGGTATGATACTCCCGGCGAAATTAAATCATAGAAATTAATGTTCGTGCGCATCAACTCTGTCGAATAAATCATACGGCGTGTATCTGGTGTCTGTAAGCGTACGTGTGTCTGCAATTTGTTTCACTCGTTAACTTCTGATGTAACCAATGACGGTAAACAGACGATAAAACCTTAACCTTCGCCAACGTTTCAATTAAGATGGGATGATTCAAGAGTCTTCTTCAATAATTGATGAACAGTGACAGGAGAAATAAATGGTTGAAAAAAAACTTGTTCTCTTACGCGATTAGTTGTTAGTCTTTTATTAGCAACGATTGACTGTGCAAGGAATTTTTTTCAACTGGTATTTATAGAATTGTATGCAATCGCATTGTTTACTTTGACAGTTGATAATATATTAATTGCAGACAATTGAATCGATGAGATTAGAACAAGCATAAGTAAATTGTTTGTTAAACTTCAATTGTGCACTGAATAATGTCATTCACATTGAACTATATTGTTTGAATGCAAAATATTATAATTAGATTTTGAACAAAAAGTACTAATTCCATTTTTTGAAAGTTACTTAAAACCGTCTTGCTTTTTTATCCCACTGATTTAATTGTAAGGCGTTGGGTTAGTGATTCGTGCATTCTGTAGTGTTTTATTGAGTTATATCCAGGTTACCTTTAAAACTGCTGAGCCTGCGATTGCACCACAGCACTGACAAACTATGTAGCATAGTGCTTTCAGAAAGCTGCAGTTTCCACTAACTAGAAGACCCACTGATACTGCTGGATTCACGTGACATCCTGAAACGGGACCTAATACCTAAAACAAAAATGTTAAATATTATTAATTAACGATGATTTATACCTCTACACATTCTACTGTAGCTACTTTTATATTTTTTTGTTCACTTCTGTTTAATTCTTTGCTTTTTCTTAACGAACTTACATGGTTTGGCGATAATGGGTAAACAAAATTTGGTGTAATTCGTTGCACGGTATCATTTTGTTGCAATTATTAATCATTGTGATACAACATTTTCTATACCTATTACAAATGTTGGAAATAATTATTCTTACCTCTGCTCGTAATTTTTTACATTTATGTGTACCCTAGTACAGTTACATCGAACGCCTGTAATGCCATGTACTTGGTTCGTATAAATTTGTAATTAAAATACATGTTGCAAGCAAGCACATCGTTCGAACAACACGCAACATTATTCACTTAAACATCGAGTAACACAAATGCGCCGTTCCGTTCGACATCTCGTAAATTAAAACGCGCAAAATTAATGAACCTCTCCTCCTTCAACAGGTTCGCTGACATCTCTTTTTTACAAAATTCTGATAATGCAACCGAAGCGGGTATTCCGAAATATCCTTCACGATAGAGTAATTTATTTTACGACCCACCCAGCGAACTTTCAACGAGCATGCGAATTAAATCCCGCAAAGGGGCAAGGAACTCTCGCGTGTTGTCAGATTTCTGGATAATCTTGTATATTCCCATGATTTACATCATTCTTACCAGAAACAGGTAGTATGCGTTCACGTTACGTGAGAAGATAACACGCTCGTGCCCCGAAATCTGTCGCAAACGTAACCGCGCTCACGTTAGCAACAATATCCCGAATTCTAATTCGAATTTCACAATTTCTGGAGCACGGCCAACTGGAATACGTGCCGATAAAGAGATCTTAGACCAGTGTTTCTCAACCTTTTTTTTTATAATACCTAGTTACAACGTTTGAAAGATTTTTATAGACAACTCTACCCTCAACATAATAGTCAACAAGTAGTTCTGAAAAAGCTTAATACAAATAGGTATTTGAAATGAATAAAGAAAGAAATGATTTTTAATTCGACTGTCTCCAATGAATATCAATTTTACATTACACTTTGCATATTGTCAAACATTAATCGAAGTTAAAAACTGTCACTATATCGTAAAAATGTTTTCATATATTTACCACACCCACTCATAGAATTTTCTAATTACTAATTACCCGTCACACAATATTCAAAATTCCCACCGTTGGGAAACAGGGCTTAGCCGTGTGCGTACATACATGTCTCAGAACATGAACCATTTTCTAACGATTACGAACTTGTTGCGTACGCAGGTAGGTAAGTACGTACGTGAAGAAATTCAAGGTCCTATCGTTAGATCCGTGATAACGTTCACAAAATGTGCTCTGCACGGAATTGTTTAAAAATTTTAAACGTTTGTCTTCGGTTCATTTCGCCGAAGTGGAACATATTCGAGACTCACGATCGGACTTATCGCTTAGAGCCCTTGAAATGCTTGCGTGACTCTGAATATCTTGCGGGGGAACAGTTGCCCTTAATTCGTGTTATAAAATTGAGGCAATAAATGCGCACGTGTGCGTGCTCCTTTGCAGGTAGTATAAATGACGAACGAGTTTAAGAAAGATTGACGTAATGCGATTGATTTGTGCGTCCTCTTGCAAGGGTAAAGTACAGTCCTCTCTGGCGGGTAGAGTCGGAAGAATTGATTCGATAAACGAATGTCGTAATTCAACGAAAAGCTCGGGTAGCAATTTTGTGTGAGAATGTGGCAATATCAGTGTAATAATTCGATTGTGAACGTTTATGCGGGAACAGGAGTATATTTTGAAACGAGTACAATGTGTGCAGGGTATATACGTTGAAAATGTACCATATTTGATTTCTTTTGTCATATTAATTGTAAGCAATATGTTAAAACAGTTCTTTTAATATTGTCTATAAAGTGTAGTCTATCGATGAAATCAATTAAAAGGTATGCATGTGCGAAATATATATAAATATTTTTAAATTTAGAATATATGGATTATCTATAAATAAATCATATGTATATATTATATATACGTAATATAAAAAACATATATATTCGCAAGCTCCCAAAATAAAGCAAATATATAAGCAATAAATATTGCAAATAGGAAAAACATATACGCTGAGTAATAATTTTCTGTAAAAAGGAAATGGGGAAAAGTACACACAATATCAAGGAAGCTCTGAAGTGTTCCTAGAAAACTGATAACACCGTGAAATTATAATTAACAAATAAAGAAATGTTTACTTGCGCGAATTATATCCCCATTTACATGACTGGAACAAATGTTAAAGTTCGCGTGCAGCATTATTCCAGATTTGGTGAATGCGTAAGAGCAAATGCGCCGCAGACATTTTGGCGTCGGTCGACTCGCCGGAAATATTTCAGGTAGAAACCAGTTGGAAGAAGGTGAGATATTGAATGGAAATGAGGTGTCAGAAAGTGTATTAAGCAAAGAACTCGGCCACGTAGAAAATCAGCTGGCAAGTATATATTTGGAAAGAAAAAAAAATTTTGTTCAGCGCAAACAGTGAACAATAATCGCGATCTTGCTAATACAAAAGTTAAATCACCGTGGAGGTAATACAGCGAAGATTTTTATACAAGTTGAATGCCTTTTTAATTCTAATTCTGATTTTAAACCAAATTTTACCCTACTTCCCCTATGAAGTACTTTGCAACATTATACAGTAAATAAATAATTAAACGTAGGTACGACGTAGTGCAGTTTAATTTTCATTGTTATCTCATCGATCAGTAATTTGTTTAAGCTACTGTATGAACACAATGCGTATTATACAGGGTGGTACACGCAATTGGAGAAAGTCATACCTTTTTTCTCATGGCAATTGGAAAGAAACGTTGGAGATCAAAATTGAATAGGTCAAAGTGGACTACATTTTCAGGACCACATTATTGTCGACAGTGTAACGACGTACGGGGTACTCGCGTTTTTTTCTTTATTATTAATAGCAACGTATCTTTCTTTTTGTATAAATTAAACCGTCACGTAATTCAGCGCAAAACATTATCGGGACGTGACAAAATTGCTGCTCAACTATCCCGCGCGACACTTTCACGAAATTCCAGCGAACAAATAAATGACAGTTCTAAATAGAACTCAACAAAAACGCACTCTTGCACATTTCATAAAACATATTGACAACAGACAGATCCTAACAAAAATGAAAAAAATAAAGCATCACTAACAGCATGCCATTGCATAAAGAGGAACGTAAGGGCAAGTACATGCCGATTCAAGGCAGTAGGTCGTGAAGGCAGAAACAAATAAATAAATAAATATCAATTAACGACATACAAAAGAAATCAAGCACTCAAAAGGCGGGGGAGATATTTCCCCGGAAAAACTGCTGGAAATCGGCAGAATCCAAACGAACGGTGCCAGTCGAGAGCCGAGAAAGAGACGGAGACGGCCAGAATGTCCGAAAAAAGAGAGAGAGAGAGAGGGAAGCGTAATGCTGTCTAGATCGGTGGCTGGGTCGATTTGAGTCCGGTGGAATCGGTGGGACAGCGGTACGCCCCGACGCGTCGCGACGCGGCCCAGTTCTCATGCACGTCGGCAAGGTCTCGGTGCGCCCGGGGCGATCGGTACACATGCCGCGATTATGCAACTCATCTCCTCGGATCGTACACTTTTTCCCCCCTTCGTGCTCTTGTTCTTTGCCTCCCGCCTTCGCCGCTAACCGCTTCGCCGTTTCGCGGCTTTCTTCGTCGACGACGCTGCGGCAAAGCAGAACGATCGGGACGATCTCGTTCGCCAATCGTTTATCCACTCTCTTAACACTAGATTGCCGGACAAGTTTGAACACTTATTTTTACTGACTTCCCTCTGATTAACAATAGCCAATGAAAATGCGCGTTTTCTTTAAAAAATTAATTCGCTTAATTTCGAAATGTAATATAATTAATTTAATTATATAATAATCACGGATCTTCATTAATCTTTGTATTTCAAATTCTGAAATGAGTGAAATTGATTTGCCCCGGCAATCTAGTGTTAACCGATCGTTAACTTGTTCGTGGTTTCTCTAGGGCAGTGATGAGCAAACTGCGACCCGCGGGCCACATTTGACCATTTGAACACAGGCCTGTGGCCCGCTAGAATATGCGATTTGCGGGTCACGCGTGATTATTGAACAACGTTGATATGTATATGTTAAAAGAAACAGAAGAGAATTTTGCTATAAGTCAAATAAAAAATGGCCATTTTGCGTGTTAAATTAAATTATTTGATTAATATATGGGAGTATTTAGTATTGCGGCTCGCGTAAAGAAGTAGATTTCAACTGTTGGCCCACTGCGAGCCAAAGCTTGCTCACCACTGTTCTAGAGCAATGCTCGGTAACAAATTAACCCCTTGCAATACTTTGACGAGTCTGACTCGTAGCGAGAATTGTGGACCAAACCTCAATACATACCACGAGTCAGGCTCGTGGTCTAATTTCATGTCAAACGTGAATATCACGAGTCTGACTTCGTAATCGACATTTCGAACCAAACATAAATATCGCGAGTCTCACTCGTGAATTTAGTTTAATTTAATTTAGTTGAATACCATTTGTTTCGGATGCTTCTGGTAAAACTACGATTACTAGATCTTGAAAAGACTGTGCGATTGGAAATATGTTTAAGTGCCGTGAAATATGTAACACATGGTATTTGCTATATAAGTATTGCTATATAAGTATTTGCTTTCAACTAAGGATTCATGCTTTACTCTACACGAACACTCACCGGACTCCCTATGGGAAATTTAATTGCTTCAATCGTTTATGCACCAACGCGAACAAATTTTGCAATTGTCTCAATTTTTCTGGGACTTCCTTTGCAGCGTTTAAACAATCAATTAATTGCGGTAAATTGTAAATAGTTATTAATTTTTCCGTTTTTAAGAATTAAGAACTGTCTTCTTACTCTGTCTCATTTTATTTTATTATATTCTACTTTACTTTATTTTATTTCAATTCTTATTCTTTTCTGTATTTCTGTTTTTACTTTGTACTGTATATGATACTATTACTTTCTGTGTGACACAATCCCCTGTATACTAAAGAGTTCTCTAGCCCGTTGATTAACGAAAATATATTATTATTATTATTATTATATATATTATTGGTTTAAAGCAATTTAATTAAATAAATAATAAATAAATCGTTTTTCCACAACCATGCTTGCAGGCTCGACGAAGACCACGTCGGATATATTCGTCAATCGATCGCGCTAATTAAAACGATCGGACAACGAACGTGTTTCACACTGTAACTACCGAGCCAGTCGAAATGACTGGTTTTAGACTTCTTGCTTTCAAATTATTAACATGTGGTATTGTTGCAGCAATTCATGATGACTTTCGATAAGACAGAATGGCAATTATACATCTTTATTTAATGTTCATTCAACCAATTTCCTGTTCATAATCTGTCTAACGTATACTGTCTAACCAGTACCAAAATCTATTGGTAGTTCTAGTGTTAATGGTGCCTCGACGTGGAGCGATGAAATAAAGGATATCTCCGGCGTTTCGACGGTGGTCTGTCCGGCGAAAATTAATTTCAACGAGGTGGCACGCGTCCCCTGGGAGGCGAGAGGGACCTTGTGCCGAATGGCAAAATATCCTATCCGGTGGGATTTTTAATTAACACTTTCGCGACAGACGGTTTCGCCGGGAGACCCTTGTCGTTCCGCTGTTTAAATGGACGCGGGTGTAAAAGATATTGCTGTATCGTGTCCTGCTTGCAATCATTTGTTGTTTAAAGGTGAGAGAAAGGAAATCAATTTAACAGCAGACTTACATACGGAACCCGTCGAATCGACGGATAACAAACTTCGAAGTAAAAAGATTAATGGAGATACATGTGTATTAATATCGTGCGATTCAATTAATTATATTGTATGTATTTCTAAATTAAACGAATCAATCTTTTCAAAGAAAACGCGTATATCACTGATGCTCGTTCATATGAGGGCTGCGAGTGAAGGTAAGTAAAAAAGCAATGCCCGCAAATCTAGTGTTAATTAAATAAAGGGTGCTCATACATGTACATATCGAAATAGTACAATTTTTCCACTATGCTATGGATACTTAGTACACGTATGCAGCTTAAACAAATGGTAATTGAAATGTTTTATTCAACAGCTTGTAGAAACGGTAATGATTCAATTGTTGGCACTGTTACTGCATAAAATGTATAAATAGTTACGTTAAATTGATGTGCACCGCTTTGCCCCCAAATAACGGCGGCTGTTAAACGATAAGTAAAAATAATTATACAAATATTTCCCGCAGATCTGGCGTTAAAATGACGCGGGCTAAGTCGTCAATCGCGTAAAGGGTTAACACCCAACCCTCGACGCCGTCTAACGAAGCGACGCTTGGCGTCGCGACGTGCACGCGCGAAACCACAAAGGGGAAAGTGCTGCGTTCAAACTATTCATGGGGCACCGTTGTCCTTCGACCCCGCGCTGGTCCTCGGTTGTTCCAAGAAGAGCAATAAACGAAGCAACTTTTATTCGGCAACTCGCGCCGCGATCAGACTTTTCGCGTGCGCCCTTCTTCTTTTTGCGCCGGTCCGGTGGCCGCCGCTTATCTCGCATTAATCTTGAATTATTAATTCTGCGAAATGTCTAGATACCGTAGACTGTGCGATGGGATTTACCGGTGGCGAAACAACGTCCGAGAAACGGGCACGAGCTAAAAAATCGTAAACTTCTGTGAGTTTCGTGGGATCCCGTGACAAGGCCGAGACTGGCTGTGCTTCTTTTCATCCGCGAGCCTTATCCGCGTGGATTGTTGCACAGAGTTCTTGTCAAACGATTAATTGCACGGAGATATATCTCGCCGCGGTGAGAGCATCCCGTGGTTTTTATGGAGCGGAGGGGGTGCGAGCTATTATTTTTGGCACCCGGTTTTTATTTTTTGAACGATCGACTTTGGAGAATTTCATTTCGATATTGATTGTTCTACTTTTTCAGATTTGGGCGAAATTGGGTGAGTAGAAGATAGTGTTACTTTTGAGAGAAATGAATTATGGAACTGCATTAAAGTGGTAATAAAAAGATAGTTAGTGATATGCGAGTATTAAATATAACGACACGATTACAATTTATTTAGTTTTGCAGTAATCACGTATGTTCAATTTCGTTCTTAGATAAAAAACGTTCGCGGGATAATAATTCTGTTTCAATTCGAGAGCTTAACTTTGTTCTTGGCATCTGAGGGAGCAATTGAAATCTATTTTATTATCCAGTGGAGCGGAGGGGGTACGAACTATTATTTTTGGCACACGGTTTTTATTTTTTGAACGAACGACTTTGGAGAATTTCATTTCGACATTGATTGTTTTACTTTTTCAGATTTGGGCGAAATTGGGTGAGTAGAAGGTAGTGTTACTTTTGAGAGAAATAAATTATGGAACTGCATTAAAGTGGTAATAAAAAGATAGTTAGTGATATGCGAGTATTAAATATAACGACACGATTAGATTCGTGTCTGACGTGTGCTGTCCAATTTCGAATGGATATATTAATAATATATATACATAGTGTTAGCTGCTTTATGGAATTTTGTAACGTCATTAACTGAGGGGAATTTCATTTCCGACGGTGAACAGGATGTGCACTGAAATTTTATTCGCAATGTTCCAGTCATTCGTGCTGCTATTAATCTACGATGGTACGAACAAATGAATAATTCAAACGTCTAAAATCATTACTTTAATTAAGAAGATTGATCTACCTAGTTGCTCTGACGCATCCAGCAATTTGAAAAAGAAATTCGCAACACCTGCTGGTGAATCGATTCGTACTTTGGAATGCAAGTAATTAAGAAGCATACACGGTTTTGGGTTGAGAATGATCTTTGGTGTTTATTGTTGCTTTCTTCGAATGTATGTAAACAACGACGTTAAAAATTTTAATGCACTTTCCAAACGTCCTAATATTTTTAATTGTATTTCAGAAATAATATTCTTATCAATCAATTCTCCCAAGTAATACGATTCGGATTTTTGCATACGAGAAAAGGTTAGTAATCGTAATTCATGGTTCGACTTGGCGTTCTCGCGAAGGTGTAATGGAATTAAATACGACGACATTTTTTAATCCACGGCAGTATTCATTTTGAATCATTTTCACGGAAATAATTTGGATGGCGTAATTCATTCAAGTATTGAGATATATGATGAAACGTTCTTCTAAATCGCAATGGTTTATCAAGAATCGAAGAATCTCGAATTAGTTCATAGACTTCGTTGCCGCAGGCCAGTATGACCCACAGCCTTAGGACACATCCATTGCACGTTCTCGACTATGTTTTTGCTCTCGTTCTTTTAAAACAAATGGCATACCATAGGAATCCATTGTGATGTCGTGCACGTCAATCTTAACTGTTGTTGCGAGTAAATTAATCATATGTTTCATAAACTGGCTGGTAAGTGTGCGATTTGTGAACGTCTCGAAAGGGATTCTTTTCAACTCTAACGCGCTACACATATCTATGGAATTATTTTTCAATGCGTCGGAAATGTAAATTAATTGCTTTCTGAATAACGAACACTGCGCCTTTCTATTTTTGTCAACAGTATTATTTGGTGAAACGTAATTGTTGGTACGAAGATTTTCCTCGGTATAGTGCAACCTGTTCCATTCTGCGAATCAAAGAACGACATGGTTGAGTTAAACAGAATATATATTTGATTACCTATCGAACGGCAATAAATATATACTAATACAACGTGATGGTGCTTACGAAATCGAACTTTCCTCAAAGCATACAAATATTTACCCAATGATAATAATAATAATTAGAAATTACAATGAATAACTGCTTCGTGTTTCTAACAGTTCAGATCACATATCACAAAACAAGAATCCCTCTACTGTACAGAGTGTTTCAGCTGAAAAGAAACATTATTAAATGAGTTTGAACGAGGAATGGAGTGAAAGAGAATTTCTTCCAACATTTTCCAACGTCTTCGGTAGTTTTTCGCAGCATAACGCATACGCACCTCTTTCTATTGCATCTTGTAATGGATGAAAAGGTTCGTACGAGCATGCCTGAGTTATGATCTTCGGATGCCAGATTCGGAAGGCATTTTATTCTCGCGCCAGGAAAAATCTAACTTGAACGTCGTAAAAGTCCCTGAGCATGACGGTGGTCTCGCTTTGTGACCGCATAATTAGGGTGCACGTGTTGCACACGGGCTGCATGGTTCACGTACGACCATGCGGGACAATGATCCTTCGCTCGTGGATCACATTGCGCAACGCTCCGAGACGAGGGAGCGGTCTCTTTTATCATAATGCTCCAAAAAGACCTCCACGCGAGATGACTCTAATATGTATCCGCCGAGGGATACAAAAGTGTTGCGACAGGATCGATCTTATCGCGTATCGCAAACCGAAACGGTGAATCGCCTGAAGAAAAATTGAGCAATTCTAGAAACAGCGCTGCCTCTAAAATCCTCCGATATGCACGCGGGTTACGCGTTACACGGGACGCGGCATATTGTTTGCGGCGGCGCCGAACACCATTTCAGACGAAATTTATAGCGCTTTGCATAACATTTCAGCGGCAGAATTTCAGATTACTTCAGCTCGCTATTATTGCGGCGGAATGCGGATGCTGAACAGGAAACGTAACTCTGCGAACATTACGTTTTTCAAGAAGTTACATCGTAATGTTCAAGCATTTAATTCGCAGTCCGGGGAATTTTCGTAATTAATTCTTATCGCGTATGGCCGAGACTGGTGCGCGGGTATTTTCATTTCAAAGCCTGCGTTCATTCCTCGCACAGCTTTCCGATAATTCATAGATCAGCTGGTCGGATAGTTTCCTCGTTGTACGTACAATGTTTTACACCGACGTTTACGACATTCACTGATGGACATAAAACTAACAATGGGCGAAATGTTGCAATCCGCCACGGGGGATATCATAATGGAAGCAAATATCTTTTAGAGTGAAAGAAACTTCATGTTACAGGCAGTCGATTATTTATCAATTTCAACGGGAACCACTTCTGTTCGTAACTTTCAATACAGTGCAGTCATAAAATTTAAAACCGCAGCCTTCAAGAAAGTCTGTGTTGAAACAATCTTATTTAGAATTACTTATTAATATATCCACTGCCGAGTGTCAAAATTTTCCCCGAGGTTCTACTCTTTTTAAAGATAAAATAAACAAAAATTAGAGACCACCCTAAGCCCACAAGATAGTCTTCAGGATAATATGAATTGCAGTGGCCATGCTTGGTTCAAACTTCAAACTTGTACAACTCGTACAACTTCAAACTCATACTTGCAGAATTTCAATAAAATTCACCTCGCAGTCGCGTGTCTTTTCTCCCGTTTCGAACAACACAATACCTTGTTTACGTTCTGTCGCATGCGTAGTCACTGCACGGTATTGTTAAGAGAGAATGTCAAAGGTTATCACCGCGTACCCGCGAAGAACAGCGAGTATCGCGTAATAACGATTGGAGTGGACAACGCTGGAAGTAATCTAAAACGTGGCAAATACGTAGGGGCTCACGCTAAGGTCGGTCGAGGCGAGTCCACTAATTTAGCCGAGCAACGAGTAATTCAGTGATGCGCTGCGCTGTTTTCTCAACATTGAAATTTAATCGACTAGTTTAGAAAAACAATGTGATCGAGTACAGCCGGGCCTCCTATAACGAACACGTTTTCTCATTAAATCGAAACTCGTACAACGAGCGCCAAGAAAAGTAGAGTTAATGACTCCTCGCGCTATTCTTCTTTGCAATTCTCTTTTATAAATGTACACACGAGTGGAGTGTTTAAACGGAAATTTAAACGGAATAAATTAAATTTACAATACGTACATTTGCATGCCCTTCTCTTTTATTATAGAGGTTTTCGAGTTATGCAGATTCGATTGTACATGCATCCCATCCGATTCGTTCCTGACGGGGGTGCAAGGGGTGCCCCTGCACCTGGGCCAAACCCAGAGGCGGCCGCAGACTGTTTAGTAGTTTAGTATAGGTAAAATTTTGACTAATATTAAATCAATAGGGATGGCGGTATTGTTTCTGCACTTGGGCGGCCAACAAGCCAGGAACGGTACTGCATCCCATAACGAACAGGGGTCTAGAACGAATTAAGTTCTGGTCGATTTTTCTGGTCGAATGACGTTCCCTTGTTACCTTTTTCCCGAAAATTCAACTGTAACAATTCTGGCCACGTTCTATTCCCCAAATCGTTTACTGGCAAGTGGCTGTTTGCTACTCGGCTAAATTACTGGACGCGTCTGAGCAGACCTTTAATCGTCTACTACTCGGGGAGTATACGCCTCGGATTACGCAAGCGACATATCGCTTATCTGATGCACCGCGTTGTGCCCGCGATGACGTTACTCAGGTTAGCTGTTGCAGGTGTTTCGCGTTACGCGGCCCTTTTTGTTTCGCGTGACGTGACAGCGTGTAAACATTTCTGTTTTACGACGGCGGCGGGCGTTATTTTCTTTTCCACGCAGCGTGGCCGCAACTGGCACAATGACCGGTCAATAAAAATCGTGGGTTAATTAAAGTGGGAAGCGAAATGCTCGAACGCGGCATTGTTGATTTAATATCTCGTACCTGCAAAAGTCTGGCGCATTTCGTTTGATGAAGTCACAGCTTTCGTTGCAATCATCGTAAAGACGATCAAAGTGATTTTTAGAGGGATTGACACCTCGACGGACAATGACGTCTGGGAGGCGTCATTCATTTCATGTGCCATTGTAGACTTTGACGTCTCCGTGACGTCGAGAACTGTCTGCGGCGAACGCAGTATAGTAATATACTAATTACACTGTTCAACACGGGTTTGATTTTGTAACCTTCAATATGCGTTTGTTATAGACTTCAATGTGCTGAATACGAATCTGCAATCCGTTTTTCTCCAGAACGTACCATTTTTTAAGAAATCAATTTTGAAAAAAGTCGCAAATTTTCAACTTTGGAAGTGTTTTGTACTTTTACGGTAATAGTTATTCGGTTGCGCTTGGTGCCAAATGATTCTTTGAAGTTTCACGAATAAAATGGTATATGTTGTTATTAGACTATAAACATTCAAATGTGTTTAAATAATGATCAAAGTGAAAAGGACACCGAAAATACACCCATTTTGGCTGATATCTTTCAATTTATTTCAAAAAGTAAAGGTCCAGGAGAAAATCTAACTATGCCACGCGATAGAGCAGACCTTTCTGCAAAGGAAAGCATCAGTGGAAGTTACAAAATCATTTTTGTATTCAATATACAAGCGAAATAGTTTGGTAAAACACGCGGCGGCAACAGTGACACTCAGCAGAAGTACAGCGCGTTTAGTGATTCCGCTACGCTGAGCAATAAGCGGGGAGCCGCCGTCATAGAGCACCACTGTCGCCGCCACGTGTTTTGCCAAACTGTTTCACTTTGATATTGAAAACGAAAATGATTTTGTAACTTCTGTTGATGCTTTCCTTTGCAGAAAGGTCTGCTCTATCGCGTGGCATAGTTAGATTTTCTCCTGGACCCTTAGTTTTTGAAATAAACTGAAAGATATCAGCCAAAATGGGTCTATTTTCGGCGTCCCTTTCACTTTGATCAATATTTAAACACATTTAAATGTTTATAGTCTAATAACAACATATACCATTTTATTCGTGAAACTTCAAAGAATCATTTGGCACCAAGCGCAACTGAATAACTATTACCGCAAAAGTACAAGACACTTCCAAAGTTGAAAATTTTCGATTTTTTTCAAAATTGATTTTTTCAAAAATGGTACGTTCTGGAGAAAAACGGATTGCAGATTCGCATTCAGCACATTAAAGTCTATAAGAAACGCATATTGAAGGTTACAAAATAAAAAAAAAGTTAAAATTTGTCGAACAGTGTTATTCAATTATTTCAACTCGTGCGTCGATTCTGTTTTGTTTAGAATGTCCAAGATGCTATTTTTAATGTTCCTGATTAAATGTTATACAGTAGAACCTCGATAAGTCGAAAACCTCTATAAGACGAAAATTTTCTCAATTCCCTTCCGCTCCGCTGCGAAAACCTCTATAAGTCGAGATGAAACTTACTTTAACTCGAATTATTTGCCACATGTCCGGATGCATCATTTTACCTTTGCAACTCGAATTTAGAATAGTCAAACCTCTACTACTCGAAGTTTACGTCTATAAGTCGAACTTCTATCGCTGCTCTGCCTCTGCAACTCGAAGTTTACAACTTCGTGTCAGAAATCATTCAATTGTTTCCTTCCTTTCAACCGCTAGGATTGTCTCAAAACATAAAATGACCACGTGCATATCCATGGAAGCTAATCGTTTTTCGTCAATCTCCATAGATAAACAATGTGTTAATACATTAACTCGGAGCAAAATTACAGACTTTTTGAATAATAAGATGTCGACACATATATGTATGTATAGTGACCCAACTTTCGTCTTCTGATTACGTTTATATATGTATACAATAAAAACTTTCCTTCACGCGAAAAAATTTAATTTGCCTTCCTTTCCGTCCTCGCAAGTCCTCGCAAAGTTAACCGTCATACAAAGCCTCTATAAGTCGAATTTCCTTGTGCTAAACCTCTCTTACTCGAACACTCGATAATACGAAACCTCTATAACTCGAAGTTTTTTCTCTTCCCTTGAGATTAGAGTTATCGAGGTTCGACTGTAATATACTGATCACTCAATTATTTCAACTCGTGCGTCGATTCTGTTTTGTTTAGAATGTCCAAGATGCTATTTTTAATGTTCCTGATTAAATATTACATAGCAATGGAAATTTCGAAATAAAATGTTCTGTTTCTGAGCTTGCACGTAGCTCTTCAGTTGAGCCGAATTAAATAGTACTTTTCGGACGCATCAAATTCCATTTTTTTTACCATTTACGCTTGACGTAAACTCGTTTACGTAGAACTCATTATCAGAAGGGAACCAATCGAATCGAACGATTTCGTCTTGCACATTTGCCGATCGACTCAATCCTCAATTGACTCACGAAACTTGAAACAAAAGCGCACAAGATGTCTTGCGGATCTGTCCCGTATAATCGATCTCGATGTCGCTTTTTGTTCCTTGTATTCTTGTTACGTAGTTGCGCAACGCTGCCTTCTTCTTCGTGAATACTTTGTTCGCTCGCAGGACGCATAATGCAGGGGCGGCAAACGTATGATTTGCATTCGAATTATCGCTGACAACTTCGAGTTTGGCGCCGTTCTTCTCCTTCCTTTTTCGCCTCCGCTCTTGCTTTTGTCTCCTTCTCCTTTTGGGCCTTTCGCATTGAATACGCCACGTTCGCGAAGGAAGAAAAGGGCGGAATAACAAACCGTGGCCGAGTTGCATGAATTACATATTGGGATCATTTATTTGAATTTCACCAGTCACTTTCTATTCTTGTCGTTGGTACTTGATGGGTATTTTTGGGGAGCCTGATTTGCATGCACTGTTAGGATAATTAATTTCACGGAAATTGTTGCTACAGCGTTTGAACACAATTTTCTTCGTTATTTAATTGATACGTTCCACGTTATTCGCGTGGGAATGATTAAAGTTTAATTTCGTCGCCAATTTTTGCATTCTTTTTCCGGCGAAACGCAGAAACAATTGAGCCACTAATCGGGCAAATCGGTTAACTCTACTTTCTGAATTTTTTGAAAATTTATCGTCAATGCGCTTGACGAGCTCTTAACTTTTCATATTTAAAGTAAATTTCCTTATTATTGGGTGTGATACCATGAAATAGTCAAAATTTATTTCACAAGCTAATGTGATTAAAAGGGATAATGTCTTTCTCCAATAATAATAATAATACACACCACAATATTTACTCGATTTTCAATTTAAAAAGGAATTTTAATAACCACTATGTATACCATTCAATCACTTTTCTCCACTTTTTGTTCTGCACAGTTAACCGATTTGGCTAATGCGCGGCTCAATTGTGCAACAGAAAGTAAGCGAACGGCTGCTTTATCGGGAATACATGAAGCTTCGTTTACTTCAAATTAAACATTTATTTTAAAGATTACGCGCCGCACTACCGTTTCAATTTCTTTTCTATGAACGCCAATTTTCTATATCGCCCAACCCAATAAACGGATCAACGAAGAGAACTCCCCAAAAAGGAAACGCGCTTATCCAACACCAGCGTCTCGTCGTTTCCAATAACCGTGACTCACTCCACCGATTTCGCCCATCCATCAAAGCGATAAGCCTGACAATTAACCGCGCGTAAAACAATTGCACCCGTTCCCATTCTACGAAACCGAGAGGCCGACCGCCGAGCCAAATACAGAGCCACAGGCAAATCATTGAAATAGTTGGGTCGAACGAGCGAGGCAGAAGTCCGAATGCAGAAACAGTTCGAAGGAGAAGTCGGGAAGAGTGTGCAGTATGGCGAAGCGTCGCGCGGCCATGGATGATACACGGTATTAAAATCGCCCGTGTCCCGAGCGGTTAAGCTGTCGGAAAGTAAGGTATCAAAAGAGGCAGAACAAGAGTCACATTAGCCGATCGGAGGTTTCGAGGCGAGTCAGCGGTCTCGAGTAGGTTGCCGGGGCCTTCGGGGCAGAATTGCACCATCCGGGCAGTTAGACCCCCTTGGGCGAATCAGCGGCCTTATTTACCCTTCTACCAACGTGCCAGAGGCTCTCTGGGATCAAGCAACGTCACGTGCGAGCAGAACACACGCGTGTGCATATGTAAGCGCTTAAGAGGCGCTGCACACCGGCGACGATTGCTTGTAAAAATAATTTTCGCTCTTTGTCGTCGTCGCTTGTCGTCTGGGTTCTTTTAATAATTTTCGTTACATGTCGTTCGCGTTGTCGAGGGAAATTTTTTGCGGAGCGAACCCGTGACCCTTGATCTAATGGAATAGTTAATTTCATTAGGCGACGCGGCTCTCCATGCGATGCGTGGCTGTCTGATCATTGGCAGTAGTAATGGTCAATGCTTGACACTGATTGATTAAAGTTGCAGGACGACTGTATATACGTGGATGGTCGTGTTTATGTTTGCCTCGATTCGTTGAGTTATTGGTCGTGTCACTGCTTGAAGTTTGTTTAAATATGGACTAATAGGATGGTGGCAATGAATGATTGTTATAGATCGTTTTGTTATTTAGTCGGGATTGAGGGTTAGCGTGTTTCGATTTAATTGAGTGTTATTTGATTTAACAGAAATTGCGGACGGTCTGGGTTGTTCGTAGAGACGAGTATTTAATTTGTATAAATTCTTTGTGCAAGTTCAATGAAAGCAAAAGTATTGTATCAAACCCTTGTATATAGTTTAGTCAATTTGTAAGGATTATTTAGGACGCATCGATAATATACAGTCCGCTTTGAAATAGTCAATTCATATTTCCAAGTTTTTGCTACCTGTCCGTTCACTTGTACGTATTCGTCAACTAACGTCGCGAAAGTAAATGCAGACAGGTAAATACTAATAGACCACGACCACCTGGACTAAGGACACACCAACTGCAGAACACTTTCGAGTATCCACTTCGTTCTTCCATGATATATCCAGAAAGGCAGAAGGTAAAGTAGCAGAACATGAATTAGTAACTATGTCGTGAGTAAACTTCGTTTCCTTCGACTAACAGTGATTTATATTCACTTCGACGTGAATTCAGTTAGAGAGAAATATTTAAATAGCTGAATAGCATTAAGAATTGCACTGATTATATATAAACAGTTTTTAGATTGCGATGTGATTGAATTCTTGAATGCTACTTTGCTGAATAATTTCAATCGCAGGATGGGTTAACATTGATTCACTCTGCGAAAATTCTGTAAACTTAATTTGAATGATTCGTTTATTTTTAAATTGCACCCGCGTATGCGTACATTGGTCATCCTCGCCCGACCCTAATACGACCAGAAAACACTAGAATTAACCAATTAAAATATCATTTATTTCATTTATTTCATTTATAGTAGCACTTAACTTACGTATAACTCACTCCGCACGCGAAACTATACAACTCTATTAACGACCAATCAGTGTGCTGCAAAAAGTCAAGCAAAAAAAGGTTGTCAGTGAAAAACACTGGGATATTAATTACTGTCCAAAACATCGCGCAGCCTTTAGCACGAAACGATTACAAAACCTCGCCGATCGAAACAATTAACCAATTGTGCGTAACGAAACTCGATTAACTTTGCGTTCAAATTTACTCTACGCCTTGAACGACCGATTACACAGGCCCACTCATTATGCAATATAGACTTGCGGCTAAGCGAACCAGTTCCGTCCTAAATTCTCCTAATGACAGGTCTCGCGGGGAACTCGACGTCAGTCATTCAGATTCACGTTCCATGGACCCGTCTCGGGTCTGAATGATTTTTTTTTTGCTTCGTTTTTTCTTCGAAATGTCAATGAATGCGAAATCACGCGGGGAAGAGAGCCCGCTTCTTTGCAGCCATGCCTTCCGGTGTAGAACGACTCGGGGAATGGGAAAGAGAAAGAGGAGACGGGTATTCTAGTTGTTACACGCTGACAGAAAGCAGTCGAGCTTGGCAAATTGCTGATTTCGTGGTTCAGCTACCTCCCACGTGTTAAACCTGCGCTACATCACACGTCAAGCTGTTTCGTTGTGTTGCAGACAATACTTTCTCGAGGGAAAGGGTGTTTTCTTCGTGTCGAATGAACGAAAACGAGGATTGCATCTTTATTAGGTCGGGCTGCTGACATTCGTGCAGGTACGGTGTTAGATCGTGGCAGGTGAAATGTTTGTGCTGCTTAGTTAAAGTGAATTTGTCGATTAAGATGCGTGGCGTTTGTATGGTGTTGTTTCTGTTAATGGATCACAATGTTTCTAATTTTATTTTGATAAAACTTTGAGTTTATAGAGTTTATTGACGGCACTCCACGCAAGATGAATGTACGAAACTGAATTTGTAGCAAGACTTCCATGAGAAACTTGTACGAGAAGAGTACACGAGATGATTTTCTATTCTTCACGTCTATATTTATTCATAGTTTGCGATTACGAGTGCCATTTGGGGAAATATAAATTTCAGATATTAATGCGGCAACTTAGCGAAGGATTGCTTCTGTAGAATTCGCCTCGATTCTTTCGGTAGAAGAAACGTTTGTTCCTGTTGGAGAATTGTTTGTTGATACACCGATTCGATACTAGGGACGAATGGAATTTTATCGAACATTAGGGAACGTGCGATAGACGCGCGAAAATTATTGAATTGCCTTTGTTCGTATGGAGATTGAGGCGAGTTGCGTCATTTGGCATTGAGCAGAAAGGGAAATAATGTTTCGAAGGAGAAAATAGGTCACGTTTAAAAAAGATTTACTTCGTTCAATGGCAGACGTTGCGACAAAATGTTGCTCGCATTGTTGTTAACGCTTCGTACTTCAACCTCGCAAGGATGCTGATGGCCACTAAGAGATACGTGTTTCTTTCTTTCTATGAGATATCAAATTAATCAGAAAATTATTAATTGTAAAGCGTGATAAGAAACGAGTGTACGGTGCATGACAACGTATACCATTTATGAAACAAAAGATGCAATCATTATTGTGCTACTTTTTTCTTCAAACGACAGATTAAAGTTCACGTAATTGGTTTTGTTCAGTGGTTCTCTTTACATAATTTTATATGACTGAAAAGAAAATGAACATTTTGAAGGGTCGTTTCTATCCATAAGCTATCTTTCTAAACCAGTGATGAATAGATTAATGTATGTAAGAATTTTACTCATTTTGTTTCGTGCATGGTGCAATGTTTACGACTTCGTGATTGATATGAAAATTTGTATTTACATTTAGATAATCAGTGCACAGTATAATGTAATAATTAAAAATAATTGGGCAGCCTCGAACAGCGATTGAAAAATTGCGATAACAAAATATATCGCGAGTTAATGGAATATTGTATAGGAATATGAATACATTATATTTTCGTGCAATCAATTTGGCTACTGAACAGAATATGCTAAGTCGCTCTTACAAAATACATAGATACAAAAGTTCGTACAGTTATATATTGAAAGGATAATTACGTGGAATTTAATTTGGTATGATATACCTTATAACTCAATGCCAATTAAAAAGGAAGATAAAAAGATTATTAAGTATTGGTCAAAATTTGGTTACGTAAAAGTATCTTGTGTCTTTCGTCAGAATTTATTTTTGCATGAAAATAAAGGATCTTTTCTTAAGGAACAGTAATTTAGCAGTTATTATCTCGTATAATTTACTTCGGCTCAAAGTAAATGTTTAATTTAAATCTTCCCAATTGAATGTCTTAATTACACCTTTATTGATTCACTTGCCCAATTATTTTCGACTCACTTGTTACACTAAAAGTATGCGTCAACTTGTATCGTTCATTAAGCAGATCCACCGATATTTAATATTATCCAGAAATAAATTTCAAATTGTTTGATGCGACGATTAATAATTTGGAACCAAACTGCTGTTTAACAAATCTCACAGCTATCAGCATTGTACTCCCGAAGTAAGTCCCTTTAGAACAGCTTCACCAGATTTACAGGATCAAAGCAAAGCAGTTGAAACCAAACCGAAAATAAACGATCGTGAAACTTCAAGACCTTGCCCGATCGCTTTCGATTTCAACGATGAATAATTTGCACGTGCGGGCTTATCGGTCGAGCAAATTACTTCGCAATTTGCTAATCGACTCCGACGAA
Organism: Nomada ferruginata; assembly: GCA_963583965.1. NCBI lineage: Eukaryota > Metazoa > Arthropoda > Insecta > Hymenoptera > Apidae > Nomada > Nomada ferruginata. Next base: position 9,069,558 of record OY757218.1, read on the forward strand.
AAGAAAAGGAAAGGAAGAAAGAAAAGGAAACACCGCGCGCGAATGAACGAACGATAGTGAGAGTAATGGAAGAAGTCCGCACGTGAAACCTTGTCCGACACGATGCTTTGGTAAGGTGAATGGAATCCCCCTTTTTTTCTGTCCCCCACCGTGGTGATTATTGACGGTCCACGACTCTTATGGAACGGGACGAGAACACGGTTACTTTTGTCCATTCAATGAAATCAGATAAACGCGAGGCGGTAAACGATTTATCACGCGAGCAACGCCCACTGCGAAAAACTCGAGAGGGTGAAGGCAGTCGAAATTTTTGCGAATTTATTTGCCCCGCATTGCGACGAATTTGTGAAATTGTTTGATAAATTAATGAGCTTGCTAATATCCCGACTCCTTATGGCGAAATACATTTCGTTTCCTTCATTCTGTTCCTTCACTGCGACTGTTTAGTTTTAATATGTGTACTTATTGTTTTCATCATACTGAATGCTTGCTTTCTATTTATGCACATACATATACACATGTTAGTCTCATAGTCTCATAGAGAAAAAGTGCTGGATATTAATTGCAAAAACAAGGGCAGCCTCGCTTACGTCAAACGTTCCGTTCAGGAAATACAGTAGATTAAAAGGTTCAGATTCGGGCGCACTGCTGTCTGGTCTGACCAGCACTAACTCAATCTACTAACGGGCGTTCAATAGAGCTGCGTTCTAGTTTCTTCTCTTATGTACACATTCTTTCGTCACAGAAACTGCCCCACGAATATGCATCGTCAAGATTATCGTATTCGTTACTTCCTGCCTTCTATCGGTTAATTTATAATTATAATTTCATTGCTTTAGTTTTGGTTAGGCTACTTGAACCGTCTACTCCAGTAGCGAATCTCCATATTTTAATCTACGTTTCTTGAATGGAACGTTTGCAATAGCTGCGAGCAACCTTATTGGACGGCTTTGTTTTTAAGCTTTTCAATACTGTGCTGTATCTCTAAGTGAGCCTTGGACTAAATATTATAGCGCAGACCAATCGTTTAGCTCTATTGCTGATTTAAATAAGACAACAATTATTTTGGATAATATTATTTCACTTTTTCATCGTATACGTATTTATTTTACTTTAATGCTCTACTCAGTAATGATTGAGTCATTACTTTTATTAGAGACTTTGTATCGTGCTGCACGCGACACAATTAGTTATATTTGCTTTTCCGTGAAGCCATTTTATTACGACACCCTTGATTATAGTGCTTAAGTTAATTGAGAATACACTACTTTGGTAATTGTCCTTTGCATTACATTTATATTAATTCATTTATGTTTAATAGAATCCAAAACATGCCCACTCACTACTCACTGTGCAAAGCTATCGATAAAATACACGATAGAAACGAACCAGTCTAATCGAATACTCGTAAAATGTATTTATCCTAGATTGCCACCAATTTAAAAGCATCCTCGAAAATGCGTTTGGTTTTAACAATTCAAGTATTATAACCCTTGAGTATATCGGTGAAATTACTGTTTAGTAATAAGATCTATACAAAAATGAGTAGATCAATTAATAATTAGTTTAAACCCTTTGGATAAAATATTTACTTTAATAGATATACTTGTTTAAATAGATACTTCGAGATACGTGTCACACTTATGTATATAAATCATTTCTTTAATCATAATTCATGGTCATCCCAATCATAAGTGACAGACAGATTCTACGATAAATGAAACACTATTTCGTTCATGTAACCTTTTTAATTGATATAGAAATCTACTAGATGTTATCGCATATTGATCAGCATTAAGTAGGTATCACTGACTTAGACTTTGATTCACATCAAATAAATCTAGCTTAGTGGAAATGTTATCGATCATTTTAAAGTGGACACGAAGATTACAGACACCCAAAAATATCTAATATTTCATCTAGTACTTTAATGACTCTCATTCTGTTCTGTAAACTATTATACATACATGTCTCTTGGCTTGCATGTTAGCGATAGCGTATTTTTAAAGAAAAGAAGAGGATCGGGTGGCAAAGTGCTACGCACCCTGTGGATAATTTATGATGGGGACGCAGTCCTACGCGTGGTCAAAGAGTGTCTTGGAAACGAATGAATGAAACCAAACATCCTGTCGGCAAGCGGTGGCTGGCGACCGCTCTGGGTCTTCCAACTATCGAGTGTCGAGGGATTCTTTATTAGATAGAAGAGAGAGTTTAAATATGGCAAGCGACATGACGTCGCATTGCTAAAGAATAGGGACTCTGTTCCTGGAGGATCTGGCCACGGAGTGGGGAAGGCTATGCCTTTTGGTAAGAGGACTGTGATGAACCCCACGGCACTTACCCCAGAACCTCCATCGAATCAGCATTCTTTTAGAAATCTAACAAACTTATAGAAATAATCGAATTATTTCTGACATGCATAAGTTTTTTTTTAATATTTTGACATATCATTGACATTCCATTTATAGTGAAACGCGTTCCAATAATTTCATATTACAATTTTAATAAGCGACTATTAAACAATTCTATAATTTTAATTTTACAGCAAGCTTGTAATCGAGTATGTTGATCTCTTATAAAAATCGCAGCCTTCGTAATATAAATTAATTCAAATCTTCTTTAATATTCTACAATCAAAGTTTTCAGCAACGGAAAAAAAGCTCTAAAACATTGCGAACTATTTATTAATAAACCAAACTAATTCCATGGTACCGCTAAAATCGCAAGCACTGGTTTCTTTTTCGCTGCTCAACGAATCAGCTAATCCACCGTAGCCTGCACGCGATGCACAGAAATGGCAAGTAAACTGTTGCATTACTTAACGTGAAATCAAAAAGAGAAATCCATGTTACGCTTTGCGACAGGGTATCGGTTAATTTCGTTTGACGACTCGCTCGCGGAGTCGTTGTCCTTTCTAGAAAAGCATAGAGGCAATGATGTACAGGTGCAGGTGACTTACGTGAACCAGGCTGGCAACAGCAAGGCCAAAGGTGAACGCGATGTGTATCACCGTGGGCGGATTGCCCACGGTCCACGTGATGCAGGATGCACAACCGATCAGAACCAGGAGGAACGTTCCCAGGGTCTCGGCGAACAGCATCACCAGAAACTTCACCTCTGTCACCTCTTTGAGGCCGACGAAATCTTTTGCACCTGCGGGAAAGAATGGGAAGAGGAAGAGAATAAAGTCTGCCCGTTCGTGTGTTGTCGAACAATCTCGTTGCGACGTGTCGCACGTAATTAAATAATACACGAGAACGCGAGGAGGACATTTTTCATTGTCCATCTCCATTGAAACGTAAGAATTCGTCATCGTGCGGCGAACGTGAAAAGATTATGAATATTCATGATTGTACGAAGTTGTTGGATTCTTTGTTTTTCTTCTTTTTTAAAACGACTGTCATTTTTTTTGCGAAGAGTCTTGTTTGTTTGTGCACGAATCAATGAAACGGGGGACCGTGTTTTTATTCGATGGGTCGATCCTTTTGGAGCGTTTGCTTTTCTTTCAATCTTCGTTCCCTTCTGTCTTTTCCTTTTTGGCAAGGGACGATTATGTAACGGGAGTCAATGAAACAGATGACGCAGAGTATTAAATGGTCTGCGGAACAAAAGAAAGGTGTAAACAGTATATCCGAGGAGAAACTCTATTTCGCTGCTTATTGTTGAATGATCGTCAGATTATGATGTAACGTGTGATAAAGAAGCATGTGTCGTTTATGATTAATGGAAATTGTTGACCAAGTTTTAAACGAAGACGACTTCTGTTTGAATTGTGCATTGTTAATTATATAAAATCAATTGGTTATTACAATCATAAACTATGGGTATTTAAAATGTATTTGAAAAGAGGATTGTTTTTTAACTATTTTTGGAATTACGACATGTCATTTAAAGGAAATGCTAAAGATGATTCATAGTAGTACAATTGTGGTACCGCTTATTTTATATAATAATTCTTCAATGTGTCTGTGTAAGAAATTTGATATTTGCATACTGTAGAAAATCCACATTCGCCTTCAATCTTTAATTCTAATATTATATTTAACCAATGTTTTAATCAATTTCTCAAATGTACTTGTTTACATTATTGTATTCTATATACTTAAATCATTATTACATCTACTTCATTCGGACAACGTCCATTGAAATATTAAAACCGATTTTTCTGTTAACATTATTAAAAATATGAATAATAAAATGTGTAATTATAGTATACTCCAACTCTTTAACCTAACGTCTCGATAAAAGTATGAAAATATGTCGAAGGTAAAGTCGTCTCCTACGTTTAGTTCTAAATGATATAAATCGTTGCTTGTTGCGTTTAATCGTGTAATAATCATTATCGGCTGTCAAGCCCTATCTCAAACTGAAATCGAACCGGTGCGTTAGATATTTTCCAACCATTGGAAACACCAAAGAAACGTATGCGCGGCAAAGATAACGAACCACGGCGTTCGCAAGTACATTTCTGTTCGATGCAAGATATCAGGAACGCCGAAAACGAGAACGTGTGTGATACGTTCCAGTACTTTGCACGATCGTTTCTACCGTTCCTTTGCAACGAGTACCATACCGTGGAATAACAGAAATGCTTCCTGTGTAATTTATTATCGAACCAACAGACGGAAACGGAGACATCGCTGACTCGCGTGTGAACTGCTGAAAAATTACAGTCCGAAACTTTTCCAACGACGAGAAATTAAAACGTCGCATATTTTTTTAATATGTTATTCGTGGCAGTTAATTTCGTAAAGGCAACAATTAACGCCGATAGAATATCGTTCTTTTTCTTCGTTCCAGAGGTTTACATAATACGTACCCGGCTCGCTAATCGAAAATGTAACTTATCGTATGATTCATGCAAATTCTTTCGCAGTTTCTGTCGTTCCTTTCGAAAACAAATTCGAGCGATAAAACGATTCAAATATACTTCATGCCTTGCTCGAGAACGTTATTAATTATTATAACTGGATGATTTTAGAATTTCGTGGTGCATTCCATAGGTGAAAATAAACAGAAATGTTCTGATAGACGTGTATGCGCAAACTAGTTATTTCAAAGATGGCAGGTGATTTATGTTTGAATGTGTGTGCCACCGTACCTGTACAAATAATTATAACAGGTGTTCAAAATGGCCACCACTGTTGAGCACACAGTGCTCTGCTACACAACCGTAATAAAAATGTATATCCCATTCTGCAAAAGTAACTCTATTATCTGTTGCATTAACACCAGATTTAATCCTAATAATCTAATCAATAAATCATTAATCCCAGTCGGTCTAAGAACGCCACACTGCTCCCGTTCAAGAATCGAACCGTGCAGCTATATTCAAATGAAAATCAAAGCACTTTGTTAATATTCTATGGCGATTTTGTTTCGTTAATAATTTAAATAAGGAACATCCAATTTGAGCACGCAATTTAAATAAAATATTATGTACGAAATAAGTAGGTTGCGGATGTACATTTATTGGAACAGTTATATTCTATTTGACTACGCCTCTAAATTTTGTGACACTCTTTTAAAATCGCCCTGTACATTCTGAAACAGTCACGGTTACCCATGTTGCGTCTGGTCAACTTAGGCGTGCAACGAATTTTTTTTCCATGTAACTATTTACACATTTTGTACATTTCTATTCTTCACAGTTGTACACATACCATTACCGTTTCCACAAGTTAAATGAATCGTTTGAATGACCATTGGATTAAACCGCGTACATTCGACAAGTACGAATAATACTCGATAAATGAGCACCCTGTATGCCATCAAATAAACAAGATAAATTACCCATTGCTTAAACTACATACACGTGACCAGTGCCCATAACATTAATTTAGTCTCAAAATTCCATCATTTCGACGCACGAGCACTCTTTCGTTCACTCTCACTTTCTAAAAGAAAGAAAAAAAACCGGTGCACAATCGACGTACCTTTCCAACCTTTGCCCATTTTCGTCTGGTTATCGAAATGAAAACGTCCAAACGTAAGCACCAGTACTTCCCTCGATCTCGCACCCCTGTTCTCGCTTCTCACAACGGCCGGATGCCAGCAGACGATTGTTCTCTCATCGAGACTCGTCTACCATCCCAACGAGGGTATTCGATCACCGATCCACCTTTACAAACAACCGACAGTCCCGCCTCCCCCGCGTAGGACAAAAGATCCTTTCGAAATAAGGCAACAATGGCAGCGTCTTATCACCCGGATCGACGAGCCGAACTATCGAGCTGTTATCCACCGTAACGGGAGACTCGATCGCCGTGCAGATCGCAGGTAGAACAAGCAACGAGTGTCTCCCGGTGTCTCTCTCCCGAAAGAAAAAAAAAAACAAAAGGAAAAGAGGGAAGACGAGAAAAATAATGAAAAAACAGTCGTTTCCGTGACACGCGAAACCGCGATATTCGAACCGTACACCACGTGGAGTCTCTGCACTATTGAGTCTGCGGAGCGCGAGTTTCGCCTTCATATATCGCTGTTCTCCACTGCTGTCCTCCCCCCAATCGACACGCGGATCCCCCCTTTCTCACCTGCTCCACCACCTGAGCTCTTCGCCGTCGTAGCCCCACCGAAACTCGCCCACTCAAAAACCCATTCAAAACGAGCCGGCTTGCGCTTTGCTCGACGCGGTCCTGGACGATGCCCGATCGCGGCTCACCTTCGCGAACACCGCATCCTTGACACGCTGCAGGTTAATTGTGATCGCGTACGCGCGCGCGCGCTCCCAGGTCTGATAGATCCTGGCGATTTTAATGCCGTCGAACACTCTAGCCCGTCGCAACCGTAACGGAACGAAACCACGGGACGGTGTCTGTTTCCATCGACCGGGGTGTTGCGATTCCGTCGAAACTTCGAGTGGTTCCACTGAACGCGATCGGGAATCGCGTGAAAGATATCTGCCGGCGCCGGGGAGTAAAAGCGAGAAAATACGCGGGGAGAGAGGAACGGTTGTGTACGTTGCGGGAATATTTATTTCGCATTAATTGCACGGGGTATTCACGCGGAGAGTTTCGAATTCAAACGCGAATCGAAGTTTTGAACTGAAAGGCAGGGGGGAAAGAGGACACGTTGTTCCGGTAAGCACAATCAAGTGCGAATCCTTTCTTTTTCTCCACGATGCGCAGTCGCTTCGTTGAATACAATGGGCAGATGCGTCTTACGAGCGCATGGAATGAAATCGCGCGAAACTGAGACGTCGCACAGTGGCGAAAAAGCCTGAAAACCTGGCCAAAAGTAGACAAAATGTTGTCTAATTTTTAAAATGTGTAAACTGTTATTCATTTATGAACTATTGCTGCATCATCTTCTATCAAATCTAGCGTTAATAATTTCTTCCTCTAAGAGATATGCAGCTTCAAACATACTAGTATTAGAAAGGGGATTTTTTCAACAAAAACTAGAAATTATGTTAAGATTCACTGTCGATGTATTAAAATAATCTATGAATGTTGGTATTATCTAACGTGCTCTAGCATCATATTTCCATTGATTTTATTACTTTTAACAAATTGCTAAGGCTGTGGTACTTAAAACTGCAAGATCTATATATTTTTTTCTTTATTTAAGCAAATAGTTGTGAAAAAAGCAAAGTAAAGTGCCCATTTTTTTTTAAAGTAAAGCTTAAAGGTCACGGAACAAGTTCCGATTGAAATTTGCTGCGACTTTTTGCGACCTTACCAATTATCGTCATTTGTTTATCGCCTTCCATTGTGATATTCCTTTCATCAGCTTTGGAATAGTGTTCCACGTGTATTCTTTCAGTGCTTTATTTTTGTAAACTATTCGTGATGGCTCAGTTACCGTTTTATTACTGTTTTGTTATTCATTTATTTCTTACATTGTTGTTAGGACTTCGTTAGTTACCCACTGGTTTATAATGCGGCTGCCTGTGCATTTTATTCAGAAACCTCGGGCACATTAGCTACAGTTTTTTAATTACCCTAATAATAAAGATAATTCTATTCCAAAACCCAAGTCCTCGCCGCCTATCGTCTCTGAATAACAATGGCCGTATCATAATCCCTTGATGCTTCGCTGGGGAGGCCACACTTTGGAACGGCTCTATGTATAGTAACGTTGGACATTGGGGCTATATTTGGAATATAAAAGTCTAAACCTGAAATTTTACTGAATTGGCATTAATTTTAATAAAATTATAAAATTCTGGTTACAAATATTAATTATAAAATTAATAAAATATTGGTAATAACTGTATTAACATTAAATTTTACATTGCTTACTTTCTAAAGTGATTTTATTATAATATATACCAATTATATACCAAATATATTAAAATTTTACTTTTGGCCACGTTTTTGGACGTTTTCGCCACTGTGCGTCGTGCGAATAAAGAGCGTCGTGCAAATCGATCGAATGATCTTTGGACAACGATTTGCGACCGTTTCGGTCCTCTGATCTTGACCAGCGTCGAATTGCCTACGATTTTACGGCCTCCTCGGGCGGGAACGAGGCACAGTGCGACGGGAGCGCGCTGTTCGAAGCGGGAATCGAAAGTGGACGGTGTTTTAGGATCGCCGGAATTGTAGGATACATTGAAGAAAAATTGCTGGGGGAAATTGTCAATCGATAATTCGCAGAGCACTCGAGGAGATTACTGGTGCCGAACAAACGCGGCGGGAACACGTAAAGGTTGGCGTGAAAGGGAAACGTTAAACGAGATTACCGACACGGGACCGAGAATTTAACACCTGTTTAGCTGCCCAGGTAGACGGGAGCGGCGCGAGGTACGTGTGACGCGTGCATTACGCGATACGATATACATAACAGCAGGCACGTAACTGTGTTCTCGATTACAAATGTCTTTCCTTGTTTAATTAGATATAACAACTTTGCATTCAGGCTTGTTTTCTTTCGCGAAGGTGCTACCTGCGCTCTATCGTACTAATGTATTTCGGTGCTCGAAATTTTATGACAGCAACGGATTGCTTGCAATTGGATTATTGTGGTTGCATTTGGATAATTTCTACGCGTTTTAGTTTGATTTGTTTTGGCTGTTCTAATATATTTATAGTATGATTGCAATTGCGGGCGCAGGTGACCAAAGTTGATTGAATTTGAATTAATAATAAGATTGATTCCTTTATTTGCTTGATATAATTAAATGACACGATACAATCTTCCGTAAAGAAAAAGAACTGTAGAAAATTCCTGCACGATACATATCGACAATTATTCAGATTATTGTACTTAATAATTCCTCATTAGCAGCCTCGGGTCGCAAATCACGTGGCTCCAAGTAACTTCTTCGGTTGAGCCGTTATAAAATGATTCGTGCCGATAATATCCTTTAATTCATCGTAGAAGGCGCAATTAGGAAAAGCCGGGAAAGAACGACGTTTCTGCCTACGTTATACCGTCACGTATAGTTGCTGTCAAACGACTGCGTGTCACGTTACGCATTGCAAACTTCAGTCATCTTCGATGCGTTACAGTCGTATCATAATGTTCTATAAATAATAAGTCGCGGAGGAAGAGTCATTTTTCACGCAGGACTCGGGAAAGAATATTGCCTGTCATCCAACACGAATGTACAAATTGTATACGTAACTGCGTGGCATCACGCGTTACGATAGAGTCCACTTTAGACGGTTCGAAATAAATATATTTCAATTTTATAGTATATCGAATAATATTTCACTCGCAAACTGCCAAGATGGTCGTGATCACTCGTCTATAAATTCCAGTATTTCCTCCCATTTATCTGTAAGTCTTCGCGGTGACATCTTTTATGCACAATTTATTTTTTAATAATATTATATCTATCCCCGATCGACGTTCAGATAAAGTGCGAATCATATTACCGTATTTTTCCTCGGATTATTTACTTCTTTCAATACCGGTAGTTCTAATGTTAACTGGAAAATAGCCTCCCATGGCGATTTTGCAGAGTCGAAGGTATCGCGTCATCGAATCTGATAAATTGCGTAGTTATCCTGTCTAATTTTGCGTTAAACTCATTTTTCATTTGCGCGTCTGATTGGATCGTCGGGTTCTTACATTTTGACCACCTTTCCGTCTTATTCCATCCGCCACTTGTCCGGATTTAATTTCAAATTAGACGAAGGCAATTTAACACGTTGTTGCTTGCAGCTTCCTTTCGTTTCGTGAGAATCTCTTCGAACGACTTCCGTTCGATTTCAATACAGCTTCGCGCCATACGATGTAAAATAATCGCGTGCTGTACTTAATTCACAATTAAGTACCGTTACAAGGAAGCAATTTTTAATTCAGAGATTTGCTGTTAATTATTATTTGATTGCAAGTTATGGGGGAAATCGTATTGAATATTTTTTTAAATAAAGGTAGGTGTGGAATCAAAAATTGATCAGATGGTAGACGATTCAAGAAAGGAGCTTTGCGATTATTGGAAAGCTGCGTGTCGTAGCAATGTCGAAGTTCGATTCTAGATTTAAGCTTCGGGGTCGTTTTACATGAATTATTAATTAAAGAGTTTTCTGTGCACGCGTATTCGTATCGCTATTAATGTACAGGTGGTTTAACGTTCCGTTTGTTTTATTTGAACAGAATTTAACAAATGTCGGCAAACAATTTTGACTTCCGACGATTATTTATCACGAGACAATTACCTTGCAATAAGTATGTCTGAATTTATTGTTAATTAAACATAATCTCACTTCGCACATACATATGTTCGTTTCTCAATTTAATGAACGAAATAGAGTTTTCGAACCTTGTCACAGACACGTAATGAAATTGTATCACTCGTACAAACGAAGAACAATCTAATATGTAATTTCAACGAACTATTTAATAACAATACCGTGCTGATAATAATTCCAAAACTAGAGTCTCGAACGTCGTTAAATATTAAATCTGAGTCTACTGGCAATTAGGGGATGGCTTTTATTTGTCACACAAAATGTAATTTAGATGTCAGCAAATTGCTGCTCCTACTTGCGCTTAACGAGATTCTGTTCTTTATGTATGCTTTACTGACATCATCGGATGTGCAGTAGTATCAATAAGATAATTGCAACCTCTCGAGTCAACAATGGTATGTAAATATCGTACAGAGCGTAATGCACGAGGACATACTCGTTTTCCCAGCTATCAGTGGTTATCTTGCGAGCATCTACTGCTAGATAACTACGCTCGACAAATTCTTCGGGATTGCAAAATCGTGCTACACTGTCGCTACATATGTCCCCCGATAGTAATTAAGCGGCGTTAATTGGGTCACGGCGTAGCGAAGTATCACCTGTGAATAGATCCTTAGTCCACCTGCCGTTTCATTTTTAACGAACGGTTATTCGAATTGCAATTTCGCTGAAATTCGGTTTAATTCGCTTCCGCGATTAAGGAATATCCATCGTCGATCGTTCGTTGCAATTATTTTCTGATAGAAATTTGAATTGTGTAAATTGCAATAATTCTGATGCAGATTCGCTTTTGGATTCGCGACATAAATATTTTGCTGAAATATGTCTAAAATGTGTTGTAACACGAAGGAGATTTTACGCTAATATGCTGCGCGATAGTATTTTCAAATCAAACCAGCTTTCTTGCTGCGATCATTGTAATTAATGTAACCAAAGTATAGTTTACTTGACAAATAATTTGGCTGTAATTTTATTTGACAAACCACTGTCAAAATGTACGCGCGTGTTTCATTTCATTAAAGCCGGCGAAAATTATATAATCGTTGTCGTTCCGTTGCACTCTTAATGCCACTTCAACATTACTTTCATCTTTCATTCTTACAACCGCACCCACGTCGTTATTAATTCAACGGAACGAAAGAAACAAAATGTCAAATAATAAATAAACGCGATGCTTGATATTATTGATCGTTTGATATTATCAGGCGTGCGAGATCATTGCGTGTAATAAATGTCAATTAAAGGATCGATCTCGACAATGCAACAGTTGGTGATTGAATACAGTTACGAATTCCAAAGGTGCATTACTCCGTTAATGGAAATAATTGATTGAAAATGTAGCACAGTGCGAAAGGCCACCGGGCCGATATATTTTAAGAGGAAATTATGTAAATGACAAATTTCATACAATGTCCAAAACGGCGAGCTATTTCGCAAACTCCGTGTCCCAGAAAATAACAAAGGCCCCGGGGCTGCACTTACAAGTTCGAAGAACTCGCGGGGTGTACGGCTTGACAAAAAATCATGTGGACTATCTATTATTTACATTACTGGTTTTCGATGTAATTGTGCGCGGCAAGAAAGAGTCAGGCAGCATGGAGCAGTGAGAATAGCAGTCGCGATTTATTCTTTAGAACGGTCTGAATTTTTATCAACACGATTTTACCTGCTGCCGTTACGCGTAATAATTGCTAACAATTGAAATGTGCATTATGATATGCGAGCGTTTAGCAAAGTTTGAGAATGATTAATTGGAAATGAAACGAAGTACAGTGGAACCTCTATAACTCGAAAACCTCTATAAGACGAACATTTTCTTAATTCCCTTCCGCTCCGCTGCAAAAACTTCTATAAGTCGAAATGAAACTTACTTTAACTCGAATTATTTGCCACATGTCCAGATGCATCATTTTACCTCTGCAACTCGAATTTAGAATAGTCAAACCTCTACTACTCGAAGTTCACCTCTATAAGTCGAACTTCTATCGCTGCTCTGCCTCTGCAACTCGAAGTTTATAACTTTGTGCCAGAAATCATTCAATTGTTTCCTTCCTTTCAACCGCTAGGATTGTCTCAAAACATAAAATGACCACGTGCATATCCATGGAAGCTAATCGTTTTTCGTCAATTTCCATAGATAAACAATGTGTTAATACATTAACTCGGAGAAACATTACAGACTTTTTGAATAACAAGAAGTCGGTGCATGTATGTCTGTATAGTGACCCAACTTTCGTCTTCCGATTACGTTTATATATGTATACAATAAAAACTTTCCTTCACGCGAAAAAAATTAATTTGCCTTCCTTTCCGTCCTCGCAAGTCCTCGCAAAGTTAACCGTCATACAGAGCCTCTATAAGTCGAATTTCCGTGTGCTAAACCTCTCTTACTCGAACACTCGATAACACGAAACCTCTGTAACTCGAAGTTTTTTTCTCTTCCCTTGAGATTCGAGTTATCGAGGTACGACTGTATCATATTCTCGTCGCAAATGCAGCACAAATATTATCAGGTAATTATTTATCAGTTACAAAAAGGGGTACAGTTTCGTCATTCTATCCTACTGCTTTCCCCCCTTTTTGTTAGAGAATTCGACGTGCTCAATTACGCGAGCGTTCGATAACAATGAGGGAAATTAGTTTCACTGAATTCTACCGCAACGGCAGTGGAAATCTTGTATGAGCGATTTATTGTCAGGTCAATCGTCTTACTTCTCTACTTATGAACTGTTTCGCACGGATGTACCTAATGGGGGGGAAGCAGTTTCTATTTACCAGTCAGCGAATGTGCCGCGAAATTGCTACAATTATATCGTGCACTGCGGTTACTCTTTCCTCTGCTGCCTGCAAGTATCGTATTCTCGGGCAAACTTTCCTTTTTCAACGAATCACGTTTGGGAACTGATTGGAAATAAAAATAGATAATTCATGACACGCTGATTCTCAAACGTTATTGAGCTCGTCTGTCAGATTTACGGAAGAATTTATTAACGAATAGTAAAAGCTTTAGACGGCGCAGGAAAATATGAATTTTTAGTGAAAGTTCCTGCTGTCGCAAATTCAAAGACAGTTTTCACGATTTCAATGCAATTCACTGGTCCGGGAAGGTGCGAAGAAAGTTCCTTTTGTTCTTAAGCGAGCTTTCACGTTTGCCAGTTAAGGGGATATATATGGGTAATGAGATTACTTGTGGAAACAATCATGGGAGCGTTATACTTTCAAACACGATCACTGCTTAATGTTGGTACGCTTAACTCTTTACTTGTAACGAGGGGGTATGTTACGATTTGTATATAAAATGTATGCAGTGTAATTTCTATCGGCGTTGGTAGTCAGTCAATTAAAGCTGAAATTCGCACGAAGAAATTTTCATAAATATTTATTTACGTATGTGTATTGTATACTTGAACAAACATTGTTAATGGTACTTCTATTACACACATTGAATAGTTACAGATTTTCTATACAATTGAAAACCTTGGTGTCTTATATTCCTACCGTACCTCGTATTCGCACGAAACAGATTTATAATCCAGTTCGATGGAAAAACTCGCTCGATTGCGAGCATAATTTCAACGAACTACAATTCAATAAGGATACTGTGTTTATAATAATTCAAAAACTAGAGTCTTGAACGTCATTAACACTAGGTTTACGGACAAGTTTGACAACATATTTCTACTCACATCCCTCGCATAAACGATTGCCAATAACAATGCGCGTTTTCTTTAAGAAATTAATCCACTTTATTTAAGAACGAAATATAATTAATTTAATTATATAATATTAAAGGACCTTCATTAATCTTTGTCTTTCGAATTCTGAAACGTGTCAAATTAGGGGATGGTCTTATTGAGCCGAGAACCGGCAAGCAAATTGAGAACCAGCGTTATAATTCCAGCTTAGATCACGGTTACAGCCGAAATAGGCGAGCGATAAACATTATACCTGGGGAAAAAGCAATCGCAACGCTTCTGGGAAGTCGAATGGGAAACGAGTTGTTGCGCGAATCGCGAAGAACAACGACCATGACGAATTTTCACGGGGCGAACCAGGTACGCGTGAGAGCCTACCAGAGCTCTGCAGAGGAAGGGAAATTACCTGAACGCTCGAGTCCTCGGTGATGAGCTAGCTGAACGAACACGGTTACTTGTTACGTGATAATGGTTTTAACGAGCAGCTTCATCGACACGAGAATCTTTTAGCAATGACTCGATGCAAGGTCCTATTAATCTCCTTCGAAACAGCGTTTTAATGCGGTGATCACAGGTGTTCGTCGAATGACTCGATCAACCCCCTGCCGCGGAAATTGTGAATGCATATACCTGTATTAACACTAGGTTTACGGACAAGTTTGAGCATTTATTTTTACCGTTTACCCTCGGCTTAACGATCGCCAATAATAATGCGCGTTTTCTTTAAAAACTTAATTCGCCTAATTTCGAAATGAAATGTAATTAATTTAGTTATATAATATTAACGGATCTGCCTTAATCTTTGTCTTTCGAATCCTGAAATGCGTCAAACTGACGGGTTCCGTAAACCTAGTGTTAAAGAGCTCGAACGGCAATAGACATTTGTGATATGGATACAGTACTTGATATACAGCGGGTTTTAAAAAAGTATTTGCATACATAGGTTCCTTGCGGCAACTTGGTATAAAGAAATGGTACACTAACTAAAGCTGTTGGAAAACAAAATTTCCTGTGACACGTAAGAAACGAGTAATACAGTAAATAGAGTTTCTAAGCCAAGAAAGTATTTGTGCACTTGTATAACAATTCTACTGGTAGATCTTTAAGGATCGTCGAAGTATTATTGAATAGGCAACGAATGCAACCAACCCTTGCAAGAAAATGTGTAAACACGTATATATGAGAAAAAACAGTAAAAATTTCGGTGAGTCGAATATTATAAATTACGATTTAATATCTCGAAATTTCTTTATGTTTCCTTTAATACGATTTTAACATATTTTATCTCCTTGTATACAATCATTTGAATGGTACATTAATAAGTGAGAGAAGAGAGTGTTCTTTTCTCGATTTTATATGGGATTGACCCAATTTTCCGTGAGAGAGTTAATCGGTTCTGTGTTACGTGCCTTTTTATTATCTGTGCAGAATAAACTTATTATTAGCTGTATTGTTTCGCGCTATATAGTTTCAGTTTTTTCAAATCACTTTTCTTGTTCTAAATATGTCTTGTGTAAATTAATTTCTTAATGGATAGCGCATACCTGTTACCGACAGTGAGTTTATTGATTTCTAAATGTAAAATTTATAATTTATTGCAATGAAGTTCAGAAATCTTCGTTGCCACGAAGAACTGTTATACAGAAAACATTTATTATCGTTTGCACGCGTTACATTTCATTCAATTCAAAAGAGCAGCGCAATTATTTACATACATATATGTTTTACCATATTAATAAGAAATTCCATATTGAAACAAAAGATATTGTGGGAACAAGGAAAGGGAATATGTATTTAGATCTGTAGAATTCTACGTTTCTTCACACTGTTTAATCTATTTTCTGCAATTTTCTAATCTGTAATCAAAGAAAACATTGGAGAATCGTAAGTTATTGTTTCATGAATCCTGTATAATTATATAAATATTCGAATTCCATACATTGATTTGGGCAAGAAACATCGTTTGGATTTTCATTTATTGTTGCAAGAGACTCTAATGATATTTATTCTAAATAGAGGAAGTAGTTCAAATACATTTGCATTGTGTATTAAAATCCTTGGTGTATGACACGGTAATGAAAAGGACTTTGTTGCTTTCACGTTTCCAGTTTTGCACTTCATTTAAACATTATTAACAAAAAATTCACTACGTATGCTGGGTACAATATACATATGTTTACTACAATTCTGTACGGTAAACGTGCAGTAGTCAATCCAACAAAAATAACTTCAAGACTGTTATTCCCCAGCGCTCTTTCCTATTTTTAGAAGTAATATGGAAGGCCTATTGAATTGCCGAAAAAACCACTCGTTTTCTGGTACTAGGACTGTTTCAAAATTTTGCAAAACGTTCAAATTTATCTAAAGACAGAAAATTGCAAATATATGTAATAATACACTCACTGCAAAATGTTTTATTTAATCTCAATCTATTTTTGTCATTTTAATAAGATAATACGAGTCTATTTCAACAACTAAAAAGGGGGATTTTTATAAAAGCTGCATTTCTAAATGATATATTCTTAATTTGCAAAATATTTGATTCCCAACGATTCGTGACTTTTCATCAGCGTTCAGTTTGAAAATAAATGATGTTCAAGGCTCACTAGCAACGAAAATAAAAACGGTAATCGCGTTACCGGTGGAAATTATTTAACATTCGTGGCTTAACGGAATTCACGGCAAAACCGCAAGAATAAGTCCCGCGAAATCTCTGTTACGCTTATTCGCTTGTTGCGGTCTGCCCATGGTCGTTTGTCGCAGTTAAAATATCCTTTGAACCATGGCACGTAATCGAGACCTGAAATTAAATATCCGCGACGCTTTATGTATTGTAAAAGGCCCCAGGAAATTTTCTCCGGAGGAAATTCTGAACGGCAGTGCATAGAGAGATCCGTATAATGATATTCGTACATCGCGATGCTGATGTCATAATCGAAACGAGCACAGTGGACGAAATACATATTTCATTTTGTTATAAAGGAGGCTGAGTGTCTCTCGGAATTTAGGCGCGAAAGAGATTTAGCGATGTAATTAAAATGTATTCGTACAGGTGTAGAGGATATTTGCTGTACTGGGTTGTCCAGGTGACTTTAACAAATTGCCTTTACGTATATCCTGAATGCTACAACGTTTACTGGTGCGAATTAAGTGACACTGTTGTAGAAACGATTGATGTCAACCTTTATTGCCTAGTACAGGTTGTAAAAATTGTGTTCTGTCTAAACCACTGGTTTATGGCTACGTTATGCCGGTGCCATTTGGCTGTTTATTTAACAGTCAAGGTGGATAAAGGATGATAAAGTTGGTGGAAATATTTTTATATTAATTTATCTAACTTCAAGAAAATTTTACTGTCGCGTAATGCTATTTAAGTGGATGGCAAGATGCATTAAATACGTAAATTTCCTGCGATCGTCAATTAATATTGTGATGAAAATAGGACGCGGAATTCAATTTTTGTGCAATTTAATATTGACCAGGTCGTAATCGATTACTCTAATTACAGAATTTACCAATAATAAATTCATAATCTTCCGACTCTGCGCTAAAATAAATCAAAGAATAGCTACAGTTTACAGAGTCAAGCCTTCCAATGTTTGGAAGAATTTGTTTCTGCTCGTTCCCTTTCTGAACTCAACATATTCCGCCAGTGTAATGCTCTTCCAATTAATCCGGTTAATCAAGGTCCACTTATATTATTAAAACCGAGATTACGTAACGCGTAGCAATTTGACCGATCAAAATGGAAACGTGACTCGGTAATTGAACCGTAGGATTCGAAAGGATGGAATCCGTGAGTCTATTCGCAGTACAATTAATTAAACTCGCGTCTTCGTGATTCGAGTATAAAAATTCCCATAATGGGAACCTCCTTAAACTTCATTAAATAAGAACATCGTAACGTTACACGACGATTAAAATATTCATGTTCGACGAGTGCAATTATTTATTAAAATACGAGCAACATAATATCTACACTCGCATCTATTACACAATGTTTATCATAGATGAGTCATTCTCCCAAGAAATTCTCTTCCTCGCTTTTATTTTCAATCGCGCGTAGATGAAGATGAAGAACAATTTAATAATAACCGTGTATCGGCTTCGATTATCTGCCCCCGATCTTTTCTACGTGAACATTAAACAGGTACGCGTGCTGCTTTCTAAGAAGAAGTCAACTATATCGTTGTAAACGGCGATAATCGCGAATTCGCCGTGTTCATTCAACATCTGCGTTGTGTTTCTCTATTGAAAGGCATCTTTCCACGGTTAAGATCAATAACAATCGTTGGTAAGATCTCAAGCACTCGATATATTATTCAGATGCGCCTCTCGAATGGGCTGCTCGTTTTATTATTAAATATTACATTGGTCCGGGGAGATGGGTATTTTTTTTTTGTTTCTCGACGTGGGAATTATATACAGAACAGTTATGCACTTGTAAATGTACGTAATGCGACAATTTAGGGGAATATTTTTGATCTTCGTGCAGGGTAAGATTAAAGTTACATATCAGATTGGTAGCAGAAACGTCTGATCAGTTGATAAAGGCTGTGTAGAAACAAAAGTGTGCAATCTTTAGATAATTAAATAATTAGACAATTGGGACAGATGAAATATTATAGATAATAACATGTGATTGTGATTGTTATACTCGAACTATGATATTCTTAATGTGTTAAATTGAGAACGAGGGAGAACGAAGATAGTTATTAATTTTTAAATTACATTTGGTACCTGGTAAAATCTACCTGCTTAAAGTATATTTGCAGCAAAGTGTAGCCTGCCATGGAATAAATTAATAAATCTGTGAAATTAAGTAATATAACTACGTGCGATTTGAATACCGATCAATCGAAGTATGGAATTTACAAAAATATAAAGGAAACAGAAATATGTATTGGTTAAAATATATTGTCAGATTTAATCACGTTGACGAGGCCCATTTTCAAGGTCTCGAAGCATAAAAATTCCGTTTACACCGTGATATGGTCCAGAAACTTTTCCATCGATTAGTTTCTAAATACACGGAATATGTAGATTATTTTAATTTACGTATGCATACATTGCGATGCGTGTAAATATTTTCTGGCTTGTCATATTTTCAAATGTTAGGATATGCATATATATGTATCTATGAAGTTCGCGTTGTGCTGGGCTTGGTTAACATTATAGGCAAAAAATTAACGGCGATCGTAATTGTACGAACAATTATAAATGCCTCTCTCTGATTGACAATCGTGTGAATTCTAATTTTTTCGTCCGAAGTGGAATATTTCTTAAATATACATTATGATGTAAAGGCGTGAAGGGTGTATTTATAAAAACCTTGGAAATACGGAGAAGGTAGACGAGTATTAATTATAGTGAGTTCAAAGTACGCGTGTAATAGGAACGCGCAAGAAGAACGCGTTTGTAAATTCAAAAATCTCTCAAAATTAAACTCTGATTCACACTTCCCTCTCGATCATCCTTTTGATGCAATTCACTATTAACAACATAAACAGTTGCTTCCAAACCTTGCATCCTCAATCCTTTTCACATACCAAAACATTTAATCCGCCAGTCTTTAATCGCGATGTCGCAATATTAAATAAAATATTAAACAGAAGTAGAAATAAATAATAATAAAAGATTCATCAATTTCCTTTGCGTCTCTTCGTCGAATATCAGAACACACATATAATCACCCTCGATTTTTCTCCAATCTTGAAAGAACAAAACCAAGAACAAATCGTGCGACAGAGTGGTGTTCCTTTCTTCAGTTATTTGGAGAAGTAGCTTACTTCTCGTTTCGCGTAACGAGACACTTCGAAATCCACAGGCATCGACGTGAATCCGTGGTGTAATTATGCGTTTCGTCGCTGGAGCCGGTTCGGGACACGTGCTAAGCTAATCAATCCAGTTAGAGCGAAGGCTGGTCATTACAGCGGCCTTTTAATGGCAAGCAAACCGCAGACAGAAAAGACCGTGCTCTGTTAAAACGTCACCGATCCAGTCACCGTAGAGATTCAACCTTTATCCCATCGTCATTGTTTTCCATTTTCTTGCGCTTTCTAAGCTGAAGATCTTTGAACCTTAATTCGAACGCAGACACGTGTAATATAATGCGGAAGGAGACGCTGTTATTTAAATGAATGGCGGTTTTAAACCGGTTTCCCAATAGTATTTGTAAACCCTTCAACGCGTAAATGCGCATCTGCCAAAGAAATGTGGCCTTACTTGTGATGTTGGCGTGATGATATTCATAATTTTTTTAAATTAAGCGATATTTCAATAGATTGATAGATTCACGAGTACGGCGAGACAATTGCGGCGGGACCTCGATTATCGATTTCAGTTTGCCTATCCTTCGTAACACTCAATTCATTATTGAAATTTCTTTGTAAATAACACAGGAAAACCCTGTATTTTTATTGAAAAATTGTACCGCTTTCCGTTATTTTAGAGTGCAGGTAAACGATTAATGGCGTTGTTGAATTTTTCGAATAATCGACTCGCATTATCACTGATTGTAAATGTATGTTGGGTAGTGTAAAATAAAAAATGATGATGCCATTCATAAATTTACTTTTGCTCATAGAAAAAGTCGGTATATGTAATTGTTACGTATTTGATTATATACTGAAGATATATTGTGCAATAATATATGTCAACTCCTTCTCACTTAATAATATGTTGCAGAAGGTGTTATATCTATGAATATTATTTATCCATCAGTGTGTTTGCCAGTGTGTTCCTGTGTTACAGAATTTCCCTTTTTCCCTCATTAGTAATTCCGTGACATTCGTATTCGCAAAAATTTCTTCCGGAAACTTCAAACCCCGTCGCAACATTTTCCCTTGCAAATCGTGCAGCCCGATTGCACAATTGAAAAATCCATTTGCTCTGTCCATATTTTTGCCAGACGACCGATTCACGCTGTACCCCGTCACTTTTCAGTTTCCTGAAAGCCCGAAGGAAGGGCAAGCAGTTTTTTCTCACTCTTTATCGTCTATTTCCGTGCCATTCGTTATTATTGTTCAGCCAGCGTCCAGCATGCATCGGTATGCGCTTCGCTTCTCATTTCGTATGCAGCCTGTGTTAACCGCGTGCAGGAGAAGCTGAAGCAGTGCTAGACAAAGTTGCTTTTCACGATTTCCGATGACAATGTCTGCGGCTCATTAGTTAACGTAATTCCTCCACCTCTGGTTGCTCGTCCTTTGTTACCTTTTAACGCGTCGACGCGCAACTCTCGTTCCACGAATATTCACACGCTTGTTAACTCGCGAGGACCATTACCGATTCTCTGGGGGTGTTCGTGTGCGCCGTTTCTTTCATTTTCATTATTACTCTATTATGTTGCGAATAGTTTTGCACATTGCGCTGTTACTTCTTTCACGAAACATTTGAAGCATCGCATTCTGCGATGGAGATAAGTCTCCGTTGATAATAAAGGTGGCGGCGAGGTAGAATAATGAATCGCAACGGAGAGCTGCTTTGAATTGAAAACAATTAATTGCAGCTTTGCTTACTAATTGCTTCCTTCGTTTTCGAGATTCCATCGATTCTATAAATAGCTGACTCTTCTATAAAATAGTTCAATTGCTGCAACAAGAACACGGTAAGACCGCGCGCATGTCAAAATTTCAGCCTTAAGGTGCAAGGTGAACGTTATTAGAAGTAATTTCCACGTTTCGTCTCGCCTTTGTGAGTACGTATAAAGTTTTCTCATCGTGTTCCTTGAACACGCGTGTTACGTACTGTAAACACGTAATGTTTTCAACCATAATACGGGATCACGTAACCCATTAAATTAAATACTCGAGGAAGAAACGAGCGGCAGATCGACTTCCTCGCTATTATTCCGATCCGCCGTGCGTTCTATAAACGTGCGTCGTTACCCCGACGGTTAATAAAAACTGTGAAATCTGCGGCAAACCTAAGGCCGATTCGTAGCACGCATAGTAATGGGATGTTTGCGAATTTCATTTTCAAGAGATTTTCAAAGAAGGAAACAGACACGTGGATCGGACAAACGTTACGATAGGAATTTTCACCTGTCGCTAAGTTATCTTGCAAGCGAGCCTCGCAATTAGCGGTCGCTCGTTAATGTACGGAAACTGCTCTGATATTTGTAAATCAGTTTCGTATCTATTCTGAACGCGTCGCCATCAATTAATATCGACCAAATTTTCGCCACGGAGTGAATTACACCGAACGAATGTATGAACGGAAATCATCAGCAGTAGCACGGTAATTATTCCGTGGCTAATTTTTCCAACTACACGCAATTACTTCGGTTCTGCGATACGGGCATGTGTACACTGTGGATTATGGATACGCCGTGGAAAAATATCTGGTATGGTCGGATTGATATCGAAACGAAATAATGCGATACGTATTTTTAATGTAATTAGCGAAATTCGCGCCCCTTTGTTTTCTTGCGCGAATCAGTGGCATTACATACGAAGCACCTGTTCCGCAGGAGTAGCACGGGTAAGCTGAACGTTTATTATGCGGCCTTGAAACACCTGAGTGGCTGTCAGCAATAAAATCTCATTGTTCTCGCTAAACAAATTGCGTGCAAAATGTTTGCATTTACAATTGGAATCGGAACCAAACTGAATGAAATCAACTTAACAATTTTGGTGAAGATTCCTATAATTGGGAATGCAATAATTTTATCGTCCTTGGATTTCATTTGATACACTTCAGGTGAAAACAACAGGTGAAATATTCTTAAACGACGTGGATAATATAATAAGTATTGTACGACGAAAATAAATGCAAATACTTCTAAAATATTAACAAACATTCATGCTAAATTCCAAGCTCGCAAACGTTCTGCTTCCCCCAGAAAAAATGGCTGAAAATTAACTATATCTCCAGCACTCTTTCAGACAAATATCATTTCCAAGGGAACGCGGGGGCAAGGTGGCAATGTAGAAACTATTAAATTAAATGTAATATAATCGCCTCCAATCGAACATCAATGCGTCATTCTAAATTAACTCCGTTGCTCGAGCGTAACAGCTTGTGGCGACAAGAGAAACGCCTGTCCCGCGCCATTCTTGCTCGGTAATCGGCGATGAATGAAAAATGAGCGATGCTTCTCGGTAAAAAGAATTCCGAGTTCGTCCTGCGGATTCGTTTGGTACACGTGACACGTAGCAAGAAGCCTGTTTTATGCGAAAGATTCGCGCGATCGCGGTCGCGTGCGACGTGCAATCAAAGTCAAGGTGAAATCTGGAAATTTCCAAATGCCGCGGTTGAATCATGCTTCTGTACCAGATCCCTGTTACATCGAGGAGAGATCTCGTTCGCGGCAACGAGCACACGACTTTCTATAACCGGTGCGATAGATCTATTGGGGGAAATCAATTTTTCTTTTCGTTTTTTGTGCCTTTCATAGGTGCCAGATTAGAAGGAGTTGTATAAAATTATTCTGCAACGTAATTTTATGAAGGAACACGGTTTGCAGTCCGCTTGCGTTACGATTGATTAACGTATTTCATATTTTAGCCCAATATGAATGGAAGAAATTTTTATGCAATGTCTTCGTGCGTATACCACCTGGCAAATAGTAACATTTCTGCGCTTGTATTGGTTTTATGGTGTAGCGTATGATTTATAGTAGCAAGTATCGTTCACAGTAGTTTCAATTTATTGGCATTCGGCGGGGGAAATTTTAATCAAATGTGATACATTCCCAATGTCATAATTTTGGATATTTGTCACAATGTGCTATATTATATTATATTCAATGACGAATTTTAGTAGTATTTTCAAACGCTTTCAGAATCTGAAAAACAGAAAGAAATTGAACAGTCTGGGCGACACTTGTTATTGCAAGATAATGGTGAAACTAATTTTTGTCCACTGTACGTAGTAAATAATGATAGCTCTTGTATGTATTCAAAAACTTGAATTCACTCCAAGGCTACAGTTCACGTTTTGTCGACTTTAGAAAGGGATCGAAAACATGGCATGACTAATTGCAATTGAAGGATTCAACATTTGTGTCTGTACTCGAACGATAAGTTGTAAGTAAGTATATAAAGTAATATGTAAAACAAATTTAGTAATTATCGTGCTTTTGAACATCGAGTACATTTATTGTCTCGTTAATGAAATGAGTATGAATTTTCTGAATTATAAAACAGACTGATTATAATTGAATGAAAGTTGGCCTAATCAAACGCAAATGCGAATCACTTTTCTCTAATTAATAGATAATTTGCACCAACGGCATACGTTTTTTAATATTGTTATTCATATTAATATTATGAGCAGATATATATCTTTAAAAACAACGAAGACGCATAAATTTAAGTCAAGTGCCAGATACTTGACAAGCTTTTCAATTGCTATTTCCATTTTCCAGCATTTTATCGTAAACATTAATGAGTCGCGATCTGTTGAGAATCCATTCAGTCAATTTAAAGGTAACCGCGCATTTATTACTACCTCTCCGTCGATAAATTGCTAGCACAGAAGAAGTTGCTTTATTTAGAATCAGAATTATAGTTTTATTGTGAGCTTTTTATCAGAATTATTTAACAGGCTTCAACGAGAAAATTGTATCGTTATCTGATTGATCTAATTCAAGTGCATTGGATAATGTTTTACCAAAAGAAAAATACATTTTGACAGAAGGTGGAAATAGAAAAATTCTGGCAAAAGAGAATACTCTAATTCGTGTCGCAAAAATGATTATACACTGACCAATAAAATTTCCTTTGCAGTATCGCAAAAATGTGTATCAAACTTTTACACAGAGTGTTTCCGAAATCGTAGCGCTGTTTACCCAGATTCAGTTATAGAAGTAGATCGTGTCCAAATGCATGTGCATTTAAGGAATCTTCAAATACCTTTTTCTCGAAAATGGAGCCTCATATGAACAAATTTTATTCTACACTATCGACTTATTTTCTACCTCAGGGATCATCTTTTTTTTGGTTGTACCACGATTCTCGAAACACCCTGCGTATGAAGCCCCAACTTCAACATTGTAATACTCTATCTATCATGTCCATTATGTTTCGGTATGTCACGCAGAAAACTCATGCAAGTTTCTGTGATACTTTTTAAAAACATTCTTGCAAGCCATTATTGTCATACCGTGATATTCAATCGACCAGTTTGCACACTATCGGGGTTTTCATTAAGACATATACGAAATTAAATGCTGGCTCTGTTAACTCCACATTTTTTAAAAAAAAAGCTCTCCGCAATTGTTCTAAATAGCGCACAAAAAATATTCCCTTCCGAAGACCATGGCGATTTAATTATTTCCCAGTGCAGTTTACACGACACAGGTTGAATAAAGTGGAAAGTTTTTCCGACCGTTTTCCCGGGACTCGTACCGTACGTTGCGGCTTCGAGAAGACCCAATGTGTCAGCTAATTTCACGGTAATTGTATAATCAGTTCGCCCTAAGGAACGACGAGGAGGAAACGCAGATAGCAACTGTTCCTTGCAGGACTCTTTGCTAGGGAATAATTGCATATCAAACTGGCAGATAGTGAATCACGTTTACTCACCGGAAATGTATTTGCTACGGCGCAACTGGTTTGCAATATTGTGCACAAATAATGTTTCCCATTTTATGTGAAATAGTCACGCAGCAGTTGTAAAGTAAAATTGTCGATATATGCACTGCTGTTAGTATTCAAATATATAATACGTGTTTCGTGTATATAATCCTTTTTTCCTTCATTTAAAATTAACAGTTCATTTATGTAAGTGAGATGGGACTACATGAAATCATTGCATGCCTTTTGTTTTTCATAATTGGTCGAATTAATAATATATTTTTCAAGGACGAATGTTTTGTTAAGGTCGTTGATTACTTGTTAAATGTGGAGATACAGTTCGTGACAGAGTTAAATGGTAAAGAAGAAAGACAATTTCTCTGGCTATCAGTACAGATGATACTTCAGTTATCTATGGCCTGTTAATTTTGTGAATTATGTAATTCTTGGATGTTGGATCTGAACGTCGCTTTTTCAACGTGTTTTGTCTAAAAGCAAATTAGTATATGTATAGGTTGCCTTCCTTGAAATAAAAATTTCTGGATATGTAAGTAACATTGCGGTTATTCATGGAATCGTCCAGTAATAGAATAAGTATAAATTATCTTCGCAACTAACATTCATTTGAAAATGTATTGGGACAGGAAGTAAGTGCCA
Organism: Nomada ferruginata; assembly: GCA_963583965.1. NCBI lineage: Eukaryota > Metazoa > Arthropoda > Insecta > Hymenoptera > Apidae > Nomada > Nomada ferruginata. The sequence goes on from OY757218.1 coordinate 9,096,072, forward strand.
CTGTCGTGGAATTCGTATGAAATGCACTGACAATTATCTGATAATTACACTGCGCCATTTAAACTATTTAATACGCGTATATTCTGCATTTTACAACAAGCATTGGGGATCACAGAGTTGCACACGTTTTTCTTCTATCAGAGTTATCCGTTTGACTTACAAGTTATAAATATTAATTTGATTTATGCGTTACAAATAATTACAAATAATTATCTACTATATTCATAAATAGAATTCAAAATAATTCTCTACTATATTTATAAATGGAATTCAAAATAATTCTCTATTATATATTCTTAAATAGAATACAAAATAATTCTCTACTATATTTATAAATAGAATTCAAAATAATTCTCTATTATATATTCATAAATAGAATACAAAATAATTCTCCACTATATTCATAAATATTCAAAATAATTCTCTACTATATTTATAAATAGAATTCAAAATAATTCTCTATTATATATTCTTAAATAGAATACAAAATAATTCTCTACTATATTTATAAATAGAATTCAAAATAATTCTCTATTATATATTCATAAATAGAATACAAAATAATTCTCTACTATATTTATAAATGGAATTCAAAATAATTCTCTATTATATATTCATAAATAGAATACAAAATAATTCTCCACTATATTCATAAATATTGAAAATAATTCTCTACTATATTTATAAATAGAATTCAAAATAATTCTCTGTTATATATTCATAATTAGAATACAAAACAATTCTCCACTATATTCATAACTAGAATGCAAAGTAATTCTCCACTATATTCATAAATAGAATTCAAAATAATTCTCCACTATATTCATAAATATTGAAAATAATTCTCTACTATATTTATAAATAGAATTCAAAATAATTCTCTGTTATATATTCATAATTAGAATACAAAACAATTCTCCACTATATTCATAACTAGAATGCAAAGTAATTCTCCACTATATTCATAAATAGAATACAATATAATTCTCTACTATATTTATAAATAGAATTCAAAATAATTTTCTATTATATATTCTTAAATAGAATACAAAATAATTCTCTACTATATTTATAAATAGAATTCAAAATAATTCTCTGTTATATATTCATAATTAGAATACAAAACAATTCTCCACTATATTCATAACTAGAATGCAAAGTAATTCTCCACTATATTCATAAATAGAATACAAAATAATTCTCCACTATATTCATAAATGGAAACACGTTAAGAAACATTTGCACCTAGAAAGATCTACGAAAGCGAAAGGTAACTATCCACGACAAGCTCCAACAAATTACTCTTCTTCAACAATATCTCCCTCAAATCGTGCGAGTGCGTTCCACTGCAATTCTTGCGCCCGAAATTACGCTATTTCCGATTATGTCACACGTTACACGACATTCGGGACGACCTGACATAATATGAAATGTAGATGACGTAACGGACAATAGATGACATTGTGATTCGATGAGTGAACAAAATTGTCATGGAAGATGACGGTGCAACAATTGCCTACAATAGAAAAGGCTTAGAATCTGCGAGTACTTACGATTGTATCTATCCCGAACCTCCTCGTCATCCTTTACGCTCGCTGACGCGTGTCGTTGCGACCTCTCAGCTTCGGTGAACCCTTCCGGAAACACGGTGGAGACATTCATGCTACCGCTGCTTTTGTAGAACTGCAAACAGAACGAAACGATCAACCGCGAGCTTTCATAATTGCCACGAGTTCATTCGCATCTTCCATTAATTCGCCAAGCTCGACCGTAAAAATGTCAGCGACGGATGGTCAATGAATTTCAATGCTATTCCAAATGCAATTCAACTACGAATTCAGGCACCGATGGACATAATCGTATCCATCCTTCATTCTAGGAACGCGAGCTTTTAAATGACGCCGCGTAAGCGTGTGCACGCCGACTGGAATGAATATTTAACGAGCGAATGCGATTTACATGCATAGTTGTGGCCGGGACAAATCGTGCGACGATCGCGATTGATAGGAATTTTCATTTCATTCAGCGGGAAACGTTGTTACGCGCCGCTGATACTGATCCTACTCGCTCTGAACTTGTTTCCGTATCGCGTTAGACGCGCTGCTAATTCAACGTTTAAATTCCGTCTGTTAGCACCCTTGTTAACAGAGTGCTGCAACTACCAGCGGTGATTTCCGTTACCGAAGCGACATTTGTTAAAGGTTGCAAGGAATCAACAGTTAATAGAAGGTCGAAAAAGGCGAATATTGACGAGTCGGGCTACGAAAATTTCCATTGGTCGACGGTGAAAAATAATCGATCGCCGACGTTCCCGCCGTTTTCCGTGAAACGAGCACGTCGCGATCAAAATTGTTTTCCATTGCCGCAGGAGGAAGACACTCATTATTCAAGGCAATTAATATTATGCCCCCATGTTTGCGTTTCATCAAAACTAAAATAGTTGCTCGAGGCGAAGGGAGAGGGTAATGTTTTTAGGCTTTGCTAATTTCTCGAAACAGCTTGGTACATTCTTGGGTATAGTTGCGTTTTCATTATGACCTAAATGCAACAGAGTTGCGCTCCCGCGTCTTGCATTCTCGAGGCACTGTTTGATTAAATCATTGCTACTCTTATCAACGTGTCATTATCATTTTGTACACGTTACACTTTCGACGGAGATTTAAACCGGACGAATAAATTCAGCTTCGCCTTCGCAAAGAGTGTGCAACAAACGTTGCAAATGTATTCGACGCAATGGCATTATACATTAATATAATTAATGTTGTACATTATGTTAATAAACAAAGTTTATGAATGAAAAAAAAAATTTTCTGTAACTCAAACAAACCACCTAAATTAACTTTATTGATATACATTGCCCACCTTTGTTTACCTAGACATTTGATATGTAAGAACTGAAGTTGATGCAATGCAATAAAGTGTAAAATTTTTTATATATTTACTAAAAATTATTACATTTCATTTACAGTGTTTAATGTATAATGCCCGTAATGTATTCGACGCAAATATGTAGATTTAACACTTGAATAAAGTGCGAAAGATATTAAGGGAGATATTTTCCTTTTGTATTACTTACTATTTCAAGCACCAATACTTCTAATGCCAACACCCCTGTTGCTCTATACCAATCGCCTCGATCATTGATTAAATTAAATACTAATAAATAAGTATTAAAAACAAAAAGCCCGAACTCTTTCTTTAAAAGACGGTCAAGGTACAAATATTTTCACTCTGTCACCAACTGCCATGTGTTTAATAACTACGATGGTTCGCGCCTTAACATCGCAATGGAAAAACAGCGGGAAACTGTTTAAACGTTCAAACAATACGCAAAGGCGCCGAATTAATTTCCACGCCCAATAGAATTAAGGGGGTATTCTAGTGTGACACGCGATGTTTTCCACTATTTTTAGGAATTTTTTTTAAGACCTTAGAGAAAGATTTTTATACCGAACTTTTTACTGTGTTTTTACTACATCTTTAACTGTAATGTAGCATTTTTTTTTATTAAAAATGTGAAATAAAGCTAACGTTACAGCGCACAGAAATAGATCATCTCGAGAAAAATGGCTTGGTTGGTAACCATGATTCAGTTCCTTCTGGTCATCGAAACTACAAAATTCAAAAGGATTCTGTGATTATATGGCTCTGGCTATCGCAGGTAGCAGATTTGGGTTGAAATATCACATTTTCTTAAAATGGCAGCAATTTGAAACCGATTTCTCGTTCTTTTCTATTCTTTTCGTCTTTTGTGGCCTGTAAAAGTAAAACGGAAAAAGGCCTAATTCTGGTAAGGGCGATAGCGACACATCTTCTGAAGACGTGTGTAAAAGATAGTCCCCATCGATTCATCAGAATTACAGATATCGTGGTTACCATGTTATAAAACACGGTTTTGAGAAAAACGCAAAAATGTAATGTAACACTTACTTATATTGCGATATATTTAGTGGGGACGCACTAAAATTTCGGAAACTTGGCTGCCGAGGGTGCACATGTGCACTGTAGACCTCCCGCAAAACAAAAAGGACAGTTTTGTCAAGACAAATGACCAGCAACTGCCAATGAATAAGTGTCAAAAATAGAGAAGTACCTGGCCTAGTCCCAAGCCGACCGATTCTGTTATTTTTATGAAATCAGACAAACCCCTTTGCAGATCCATTTTCTATAACATCTAATTCGAGAAAATGTAAAAGGGAAAAGTTAATTTTTTGTATCCGTCACACTAGAACACCCCCGTTAACTGTGATTCAAAACGAATAGGACATTGCACGCTAACAAATCACCACCTAGTCGCGTATTGAACACCACTCACAGGAATTCGCGGCAGGTGCCTATGTTTCGGCTGGATGGTCAAAAACTCCTTCCAAAGATGCAGATAGGAAGGCCTGTTCCCCACTGACCGATGCATCCCCCGGGCGACTTACAGCACAGGCGATTCTTCACACCCTGTCCAAGGCTCTCAGCCATAACATTCGCCACTGCGCACTCCGTCGACGGCACGCGTGTCACAGCTCTCCTCGCCAGCAGAACAGGTGGGCCCACGAAATACTATGACGGCGAGCGATAACCGAATGAACGATACCGTCGCAAACGTTCGGCATCACAACTACGAGATCATCGGCTGCCGTGTATGTAGCGTGACTGACCACCAAGATATCGTGTACACGATGGCCTTGGCAACAACCCTGCCGCAATTGCGTGACGCAGAGATGGCCTGTGGGCGCGGAACGCCGTGTATTTGTGATCAATCTTCTCGCGATGATAACACGATGCCCCCGTCCGTTTCAGTTCTCCGCGTTCGGTTCGTCCTGGCCGGTCGTGCTCGGTTTTTCATACGTTCCTGGTAGCTCTAACGAGTACTTAGAAGCGCAGGTAAGCCGGGCAGGGACGAGCGTATAGAATGACGGCACGCTAATTCGTGTAATTGCCCGCGCACTTAATTGAAAGAAGGTAATGCGACGTTAATTGCGCTCGAACGCAAGGATCGTTTTATCCGGAACGATCTGTAGAGCGGCCGTATTAGTTGTTATCTCCGATATAAATTTGCCGGACGAAGGTAGACAGGTATTTCATTGTAACGCCAAACAGCCCCTTATCTGGCATCGTCTTTTCGCTTTATGAAATTGGCTTTTAACGAGTAACCGCGATACTAGAACGTTCTCTTGCCCGCAGTGGGTGTCCCGAGGGTTCGCCAGGATAATCGTTACTGGTCATGAATTAATTCTATTCGGTTGGCGACTTCCACTGAATTGCCTCTCGTAACAGGTAGCTTACGAGAACCGTACTTGCAGGAATCTCTTTCGCCAATCACCCGTACAATTGTATCACCTGTCCGCCCTGCGAAACGCATAGCTTCGAACTTCGAAAAAACAATCGTCGATTGCACAGTTTCAAAAGATAATTTTCCACGAGGGATCGCGAAGGTCGCGAACTCATTGTTGCTCGCCAACTTTGACAACCGCGACTCCGTGATATCGCGGGGAACGATAAGGGTTTCGCTCGAAGGTTGGCCGGTCAGTCTTCGACCGCGACTTCCGGTCATCGCCTGCAACGTCCGACGTTTACTGGCTCCCGGTGGCCGAGATTGCGCCGCCGATACGATCCGCAAGTGGGTCGTCGTCGCCTCGAATAGGGTCGGCGAAATTGCTCGCGACAGAGAAGAATTTAATTCGCCCGAACATGGACAACGCGGCGGGGAAACCGAATTTTGGGGAAACGCGATCGTGAAGAATATTTACAACGTTCGTGGGAATGAATCCGCGTGACTATTCCTCGCCCTATATAAGGAGGCCGTTAACTGATATTACAGCGACGGTGGGCTCGCGTGCAGATAAGACCGTGATAATTAGCATACGTGAGGTCAGTCGATGGATTCGATGAGAAAGAGGAACGATGGAACGTAACACCTGCAGTGTCTTGCACACGTTGCGACGATCCATACCGAATGTTGCCTACATGTAGAATACATACGTTTGAAGAGTAAATATCGTTTTGGTGATTGATGGGCTGTTGGACGATACAATGGAATGGATATGTTTGGGAGGATATATGGAGTTTGGTTGTGCTATTAGCAAAGGATGTCATTCTACGTGTATGTGTTTCTTATTATGCTATTTGTTGCGACTTAAAATGCGATTAGAAATGAATGAATAGTCGAAAGTTATTCTCCAAGTGACAGGCTCGGCTGTAATGCAAATATGTATAGGGAAACAGGCATAGGTTACATAGGTAATTAGAGTGAAACGTAGGAAAAGTGGGAAATAACAATTGTTTACACTCCCGTTGATATCGACGCGAGTTTACTTTAAACGGCATAAATCTTTTATCGCAATATTTGATGCGCACGGGAGATAATCCGAACGGTTGCATAATTATTAACGTCGATGCTCGTTCTTTATCGTTTATTCAATATTTCATATCGTTGATGAGTGCATGCGCATGGAAATATTAACAGAACTCATGAATTATTCGTATTGCACTACTGGTAAATATGCAGGGTGAACCACGAAACGTGGTCAGCCTAGTATTATCTCTTATAACGTTGTTTAATGAAAGCTTGAAAGAAGTTTTCAGCGTTCTTCACTTTTTTTTTGTACAAAAACCTACCATCTTTTCGCACACCTGTCTTTCAGCGTATATTGAGACGAATTCAACGAGTACGGTGATTTCTAAATTTCTCTTTCTATCCGACTCGAGGAAGCATTAAAAAAAATGTATGGATTAAAACATACGTGTAAAAAAAATGGTGACTTTATCTATCCAAAACAAAAAACCGCGACGAAAGATTTATTATAATCGTCGCAAAGCTTTCCTACAGATAATACAAGTTTTCGATCGGCCCGTTAACAGCAGACCAGTCTTACTTATTCACATGTCGGCGTTCACCCTGTATCTCGATATATTCTTTGGTAAACCGGCGAACCATTAAATGTTTTCAGCTTTAACGCCGGCGAAGTGCAACACGTGATTCCGTTCCTTTTAACAAAAGCAATCGTGGTAAGTACCTTAGCCTAGGACCAACGGACTTGCACTTTGCCAGCAGAGCTCTGTCAAGGACGACACGAAAGGTGTTCCCCAAGCAAGTGCATGCCCGCTCTAAATTGAGAAGCAAAGGAGATTAGGGCGTGTTTGAGGCGAGGCGGCTGGCTTTCATTCCATCGACGTCTCGATGTCTGACACATAACAGGGACCGTGCCGCACATTTCGTGCACACCCGTTCCTCCAATTAGTTAACGCAATATAATTTCGTCCCGGTCTTTCTATTATTTCAGGAACACGATCGATCCGATTCGAGGCTGGCGCAGGAAGCACAGTGGTTAATTCGCCGCGATGGTTCATCCTTCTCGACGGCTGTACAGTTCCACCGACCTCGGTGTACAGTTAGATTCCTATGGAAAAAGAGCGGCGTTCTCTATGGGGAAACGGAGATAATTATCAGCGATAAACACCGCCACGCACGATGGGAACGATTGTCCAGGTAAAAATGTAGAACAAGCGCGCGCGCCCGCTTGAACGAAGAAGTATATACGTTTCTATCTGGCGGATACTGGTTTCGTAGAAGAGCAACGAGACCAGATGGAACAGTTGACAGTGAACTCGTGAAAGGAGTGCTAATGACGATGACGATCCTGTTATACCAACTATTGCCGGGAATGCGTGCGGTTTTATTGCGCAGGAGTGCCGAGGGGACTGCGTGATAACTGGGGCTTCCGTAGACGATTTTGATATCACGTTCCGAATGTACCGTCAGCCAGTTAACCTTGCACTTTTTATACTGATCTAAAAGGAACTGTAACGAACGTTGCGATATCGCTTTGGGAGGGAACGGCTTGCCCCGCCAAAGGATACTATTAATAGGGACGATAACGAAAGCTTTAACTCGAATCAAATTAACAGCGTAATCGGTAACTAATTATTATTATTATTATGTTCAGTATGACGTTGTAACTGTAGGCGCGAGGTTAAGGAAATTCTTTAACCCGTGGCTTTCTCGCAAATACTATCTGCAAAATTAATCACTAATTAAATCGAATGAATTGTCACGAGTTTTGTATAAAATCGTTCTTTGCATACGTACATAAGTGTGGAGAGTAAAACTAGCTGAGTGTTTCCGAGGAAACGTAATAAAACATTAACAAACGGCAAATACATTTTTAACAAATAAGTTAGTTGGCAACCGACGCTTGAATGTAAAAGACGGACACCGAATTTCATTGTAAATACATCAGTTACATTTCAGGCAATAAACCAATTTATCCGTCTACAATTATGCTTTTCCCCAAAATCTGTAGAATGATGATTTGCAAAATTGGCCGTATTTACGTTTCAAGGCGACGTTGCAGATTTTTATGTCCCACGTTGATTTTCCTTTCAGGAAACACCGGGCTTATTACACTTCAGATTATTACCGATGAATGGAAAAGAAATTGTAATAGGCCTCGCATTGTGTCGCACGAAAGAATCGGAAGACGAGCAAACAATTGATTGCAAAATCTTCCCCTTATCGACCGTTCGCAAACGATTCGAACGAAACGTGTTACGGAAGCTGGTCCAGTTAACATCGCGGAACGTTGAAACAATTGCGAGTCACGATACGATCATGAATTAAACAGATTTATCGAAGCCCGATGTCTGATTCACGTATAATGTACTTTTTATAACGAACCACTCAAGTCTAATTAGCATAACGCAGCAAGCTAATCTCGTTAGAGCGGCTGATATATGAACGAATTAAATCATTCTCAAGTAGAGAATCAGCGGAGGCGTGCAGCGCTGCGTTTAGAAATGCAAATTGGCCATTCGATCAATTTGTAGCATTAAACGATTCGTCCGGTGCGATCATTTTCATAATTGATCGTGACCGAGCGTGTAAACAGTGTCTCCTAAAATTCGTAGACAATTCGTAGACAATTCGTAGGACAAGCAATCATTCTTGGCGCTCGAGGGAAAATAAAAAATCTGTTTGTCGTTTGCCCAATGCGAGTCATTTTTCCTTGACGCGATTGGAAATAGAATTCCGTCCAACTTCGACGGTTTCATTGGCCTCTAGGAACGTTCTGCAATTATATATTCACGCTGGATATCGTTTGCATAGAAGCCGATACGTCCTATGCACGCTGCCAGGCAAACCGTTAAATTTGCAGCCAGTCGTTGCGCACGTCTAAATGAATGTCAGGAAAGAATGCTGAACAAATAGGGAGGTAAACTCGTTGCCTTGACGTTGCCTACCTGACAGGGACGTATTACGGCGATGGGAAAGAATTGTTGCATACAAATCACACGCGGACACGTTTTAATTTAAATGCGACGTTTGGAAGACGAGGCTTTCTTTATGAAAGTGAACAGCTTCGTTTGCGACTGTTTGTTTCGATCGACTTGAGTGACTTCATTTCACTATTCCACGTGCAACTTTATCGTAGAATAGAGTATTCCTTATGGTTTCTATTTAAAGATATTCGTTTGCTGTCTGTTATTTCGCCAGTGAGTTATAATATTCGTCAGCTTCGATTATTCTTTTGTTAGTGGGTTCATCCAAGGGTTTAGCTAGTTCAACACGATTCAACGATCGTGGAAAATTGTTAATAATTCTTTCGATATATTCAAATTCACTGAGAACAGAAGCATCTGAGCTTGTCACGTCTCATGGTTTCGCCCTGTGTAATAAAAATATTTAATTCGTCTCTGTACTAATAAGCCTGCTCTTCGTTGGATCGAAGTCGAGGTTGGATCTGGAGTTCAATGAAATATGTCACGAACGTCAATCAAGAATACTAATTGTGCATTTCACGACATCAATTAATGGATGTACTAATTCGTGGGTGCTTTTTAAATATATGTACCTACGAAACAGATTATTGTGGTATTGGTAATTGTTTTAACGGTTTTACTCCCAGCGCAGTCATGAATACGTAACTCGCAACGTTCTGCATCGGTTGTTTCGCATGGAAGTTTCCTCGATGACTTATATTTCCGTTTTTCTGCGGAAAAAAGATGAATCCTTTCGTTTCAAGCGTCGACGCGAATAAATACGAACAAAAGGAAATACTGGTTGCGCTGAAAATATTGAGAATAAAATTTCTACGTTTTGTGCGAAGAACTTGAATGATTTTGAGTGACGATATTTACAATAATAAATTAATGGATATTCATTTTTGTTTGTTCACTTTTTTTGTATCTTAACAGGTTTTTTCCGTTTATTTCGCAACCTAACGCAAGGTCGTCGATCTTATGTCTCGTTACGTTTAATTAACGCGGAGTCAGCAGGAGCAGGTGTACAATATTGCAAATAACACGGTAAAAATAATGCAAAATCATTCAGAGATAGGCGCACCTTCTGCCATAAAACAGTATCTAAACGTGCTTACCGATAGTCTGCAGTTCAATCAGATCTTCGTTGCTCCCATTCTAGCATTGTATACCGATAAAGGAAAGAAGATTAAAAAATATTTTGTACTTTGGTATACAACAAAATGAATTCGTTTGTCTACATTTTGTGATCTTAAAGAAATCATAAATAAAGAGAAATATTTATAACGAAACGCATACAACTGTCGGGCCCTGTCCAAAATGTATCCACGTATTTCAGAAAGCCTCTACTACAGCACAGACTGCAAATATCTGCACCTCTTAAAACCAGGTAAATTTGATAACAGAAAATAGCAAGACATTATCACAAATTTGACCTGCTGCTAATTAAAACATACATTTTATGTTTCAACAATACGCCATCCTTCCCTCCAACTGCAAACCTCTCAATCAATTAATTGCACTTTGCTGAAATACATAAAATATGTCCTTGAAACAATCTAGTCGAATATTTTCGTCGCATATTCGAGTCACTAAAAAAGGTCTCCATCGAAATTCTATTGCAAATAACGGTGCGTGCCAGAAAATTCCCCTTCTGATGCATATCGAGTAACTACCGCGTACTGATGGATCCATTTACAACAAGATAAAGCTCTGGGGAGCCACACTCGAAGAACGATATCCGTAATTGCACGGGGAGAACGGTAGACCATTTCCATATTTAGTATAAAGCGATAATCGGCATTTCTGATACATCGAATTATGTCTCACTCGGCCGCTGACTTACAACAACGATCATACCTGGAGATCGTCGTTCCTTTTAACCACGATATCCCTACTCTGGTGGCAGCTAGTAGAGTAAGAGACCAGACGCAGTTAGACACCTATGTGGGACCAGTTGGTTTCTGTGCTCGGGAGCCACAACAGTTGTCGCTCTGTAACTCTTGCGTAGCGTTCGTCTCTTCGGGGAGCTGTCGACGTGAAGATTGTGACAGGACTGGTCGCTGAAAGATCACAGACGACTTTTAGAAGCAAGAGCATCCCTCGTGGACTGACCTGGAACACTTTCAGGGTGAGTTCGATTATTTATCCGTTCGTATCGACTCGGTGTGATCGACCGAGACTCGACGTTCTTCTTACGATTCGACGAGAAACTTTGGTGGCTTTATTTGTATTTGTTAAAATCATCCGATTAAGCGTGGAAATTGATGTTCCCCTTCGGAAGCAGCGGACCGGGATATCGAGGAAATTATGCTGGGGTTTTTTAAAGCTACGCAGACGTTTGTGATAGGGTGTGATAGGGTGTGCGATAACCCAGGTGTTAAAGGGCAATCGAATTAAACTTATTCTGTCAATGTGGCGATGAAATTTTGTTACGTGAATGACGTTTTATTGGATAGAAAGGTAATAGAGTTGAAGGTAATAATGTGACGTATTGTCTCGTGCTGATGAACGTGAAAATAATATTTCTATTTGCGTTCCGAGTTACACGTTATTTAAGCAAACTTGACTGAATCGTATTATTATTGTTTATAGGATTTTTATTAAATTTCATTCAAAAATACTATGCATGCAATATTAATTTTTGTATACAATCGACATACTTTTATTATCCTACTATTATTTACTTTCATGTTGGCAAGTATCTAAATAAAAGTAAGCAATTTATGTTGGCCATTGTGTGTGCTTGGCTCGAAGAATTATATAAATAAAGGGTATTCACTGTTTGCATCTTGTATATATGTATACATATCTGTATGTACACTTTCCTAGCAATTAACAAAAAACATCTCATTGTCAGCCGTAGTGTGATATGTACATAATATACTAAAAATTAATTTTAACATTGTTATTTTATTTCTACTTATTTTCTGCGGGGTCGAAAATAATGTAAATTCGATGTCAAGTATCGTTTGCTGGCAATCGTGGCGTGCTCTTAGAGCAGTTTAATAAAAGATAAATGGGTTAACAAAACAGCAGCAGGTGTTTTGTATATGACATCCAAAAATTGCGAAATCCAGTTTACTGTCAACTTTGCACGACAAATGAACGAGTCTCTGTTGATCTTCTTGAAAGAGAGAGAGTAACTGCATTTTTCGATGGACCAGATATGCCGGCAATTAAAGAGAACAAGAAATTGCCAATAATTAAGAAAGACGCACAAAAAATAACCAGTACACTAGACAATAAAAGCAGGAATATCAAAAACTAGAATTATAAGAATAATTACAAGAATAATTAAAAATTATAGGAATAATTACAAGAATAACTAAAAATTATAAGAATAATTACAAGAATAATTAAGAATTACAAGAATAATTAAGAATTACAAGAATAATTACAAGAATAATTAAGAATTACAAGAATAATTACAAGAATAATTACAAGAATAATTCAGAATTACAAGAATAATTACAAATTATAAGAATAATTACAAGAATAATTCAGAATTACAAGAATAATTACAATCGGTAGACTCACAAAGAAGACATTACATTACAATGTAACATCACATCGTAACAGCAGATATATGTATATAAGCACGACACATCATAAATAAAAAGCCTGCAAATTATAATACATCATACATGTATGAGGCAAGAAAAGTTGCCAATTGTTTCTATTCACTTCCCAAAGGGTTACACGCTCCGTGGAGAGAAACCAGCGCATTCGGAAAATCTATAAATTGCCGTGCTCGCATCGACGCCGAAGAGAAAGCAGGAAAAATTGAAGCAGCACATTATCCTCGATTACAGAAAGGAGGGTAAGAGGGAGAGAGAGAGAAAGATGTGCAGAGATAAGGAGAGATATCGCGCACTTGTACTGCAATTCCATATAGGGATAACAGCCATCATCATGGCTGTGCAGTGCACAACGATAAATCGCAGAAGACATAACGAGTGATCTATGTGAAACCGAGCGGTTTCGGTCGTAAAAGAAACATTAGCGGCATCGGAAATTTTACTTGAACGCTTTCAACGCAATTACTACGCTATTTCTAAACGGAAGAACTATGTAATAAGTTCGTGTTACATCCTCCGTCTCATCTTACAATTAGCGTTGCTATAGATCCGGTTAAAAGATATCCAGGAATGGATGCAGAGTGATATCCTTGAACAATATTGTACGTAAGCGATGTATTGGATGTATCAATGAATAATCCACTATTTCCTTTCCTTCTTTATCATTATCTCGATTTACTATCGACGCATACTGTAATTGCAGCCATTCAGGCCTTGATGTAACATCACTTTTTTTAAACATCTATTGAAAACTTTTGCTCCATCGAAGCGCAGCTTTTTATTTTAATTATAATCGCCAGGCCGTTTTCTTAGAACGTCCATATTTTTTACACCACTGTTGGAAGAAAAGGCTTTGCATTGCCAGAGATAAATGGCAATAGGACTCTGCCGTTAGAGCAGCCTAGGAAAATTTGCGTGAATGGAAATAGCATAGGATCATTTTGTCGAAAGGAGAAATCAATTTTTCTATGCAGATAAAATTTCTAGCTTACTAGAGACATAGGAGATGATTGAAAGAAATGATGAATCGTTTGGGATTGCTGTTAAATAATAGGATAAATAATGAAAATAATGGACCATTGACTAATTGACTAATTGACTAATAATAAAAGGCGGGGAAATATACCACGTAACTTAACGAGGTCGCATGGAAGCTAAGGTAAATGAATTGTGTTTGCAGTGCTGAATTCCGAGAACGCGTGGCAGAAAGGAAACCATACGTTTGTTAGCTTTGCGAAAGTAGGTGCAAGGACGTTTACTGAATTAAAATTATACATAAACATGCTTTGCAAAATTTGTATTCAAGATTTGTATAAGATCCGACAAGTTTCTACGTGCGGCTAGGTGCGAATGTATCTAATTTCGGTATTACTTCAATTGTCCTCGCCTCTAAAGAAAAGATCTGAGATGCGCCGGGTACGTAAAAGTTTCAAGGATGTAAACTATAAAACTCTATTATTGACGAGGAAGAAGAAAAAACAATCTTGAGGCGTGACATAATCGGAAGAATCGAACATCTCTACATCGAGGTAGATCAAGTTTTAAAATAACATCTGTAATGACACCCGTTCGCGTAATTCACCTTCCAGATGTCTGATTCGAGAGCAATCTACTTTTATGTTCGACATTTTATTCACTTAAACTGTAGTTGTACAATACAAGCTTCAAACAGTATCAAGTAATTTTTCATCGAATAAAATAAGGTAAAGAAGTGTATCTAATTATTTTAGGTACTTCCGATCAATTTGCAATGACTCTAAAAAAAAGTATATTAAAAAAGATATTCAATATGCATGTGTACCGGAGCAACGCTTCATCGGCTAATACAGTAAGTCTAATGAAGATTCAATAATTCGTCCACAGGTACATATTATTAGAAAGTACTATTAGACGGTGTTTAAATTGGGTATTCAATTTCCACTGATACAATTACGTTTCCTTTGGTACTCCATTTACAAGAAAAGCTACTAAATTCACAGATCTCGCGAGCACAAGAGAATATAAAGCGTAACGATTTATAAGAAATCGTCATCAGTTCTTCTTTAAACATCGATCGATGCATCGAGAGTAACAGGGGCTAATTATCATCTGTCTTTCCTTCAGCATTTGCGCAAAAACGCGTAATCGTTTGTCGTCAAGTTTTACACGTTAACACGATGCGCTACGAATACACAAATCCGTCGCGAATTCTCGCGTTCAATTATCTACACGTACAGTCAGTTGTATAAGTATTCGTACCCTCATTGTCAACAACGACATAAATAAATTATTATGTATGTTGAAATTCAGTGACGCGTTCGAGACTCTCTAATAAATTGTTTACTATGAATGAACGCGTACACAGGCTTTATTTAAATCGAATTTTAACAAAATCGAGTAACGAGTAATCGAGTAAGAATAAGAAAAATATATGAATTTAATTTACCATTAAACTATTAAACACTTCATTTCGATCATTCCCTTGCACAGACAGTGATGGTACTAATGCTTATGGGACTGGCTGTATGCACGTATGCAGGCCCGTTCCTGTGTTGTTGGCCGCCCAGGTGCAAAAGCAATATTAGTCGAAAATTAATATTAGTCAAAATTTTACATATACTAAACGGTCTGCGATCGCCTCTGGATTTGGCCGCCCAGGTGCGTGGGCACCTTTTGCACCACCGTCAAGAACGGCTCTGCGTGTAGTATGCCCATATATAAACATGCATCGTTATCAGTAAAAAATACGTCGACGGGGAAAGGTAGCTGGAAACGATTATTGAGGACGTAACGAGCGTTGCAACATAGAAACAACTCGGATAAGGAGTAGCGTGTCGTCTTTTGCTCTACGCAGGGATGATCTCACCCGAATTAAATCCATCATTGAATTAACCGAACGCCGCGTTCTTTGGCTCGGCACGAACGTAAACTCTCCGGCGATTTCACTCACGTTCTATTCTATTGTCGGTTCTGTAGCGCATCTTCCTATTCGAGTACAGTACAGGGTCTCGCACATTCGAGGCAATGTGACGAAAGGGTAATTAAATCCTGGAGAACATTTCGACAATGAAATAGTGTAGGCACGTTTGCATAACTTTGATTACTAAGTCAGCGGTCTACGTGTTTTCGTGAACGGGATGATTTCTTGCAAATTACGGAGTTAATGGTTTTTCTTATCGATATATGCGGTCAGGCGAATCAATAATACTTTTTGCCACGTGTTTGGCAATATTTCAAGTCGTTGGAGGCAAGCAGTCGGGTCTGTTTTCATTCAAAGTACGCGGACAGGTGTGTCTGACGTCGTCAATTTTGGAAAAACGTTTCCCAGGCAGGGAAAACTGTTAGCCCCAATGAGCGTTCTGCGCTACACAGCTGATGAATTATCCATTTCCAGTTCAATTCGTCAATTGAGCCGTTTATTTTGAAAGTGGCCTAAGTCCATTTGTCAATTATTTCTTGTTGACCGTAGTAATGTGTACAACTTGAAGTTAGCTATCATAAACAACATTTGTTGTTAAGTATATTTAAAGTTACATGATTACAATTTTGGACACATAAGTTTTCGCAGTTAGTTCAATAATTAAAACCATTACTTTGAAAGTGGCCTAAGTCCAATCCACCATTGATAATGTCCGAAAGTGCAGATTTTCAAATGTCTGAAGGCAGTGATGAAGGTAATTTTAATTAATTAGTATTTAACCAGTTAACCTCAGTTTTTCGCCAGCTGCTTTAGTTGAATAATCAGTACGTTTAATTAGTACAATGAAAAAAAATTCACGCATTACACACTTATAATTGAATATTAAACTAAAAATATTAAATTATAGAAATTATTACACCCATGGGGAAGAATAAAACAACACGGCCATTTAATTCAGATAGTGAACAAGAATTAGTAATTAATGATTTCAATAAAAATCGACAAAGAAAGAGAATTATATACGTTTGAAAATATTGTACTGACACCACTTTATAAAAATATAAGACAAATTACAACAGCGAAATAGAAGGACATGATAGACTTACTACGATATATACCACCGGAGCACCATGACTTCTTTAAATCCTCCCGCATACGCAAAATGTAGATGAGTAATTTATGTAGTTAGAAAATTTAATAAACTGAGTATTGTTTTTTCAATTTGAAGCATTTTAAATTATGTCGAACGGACTTGGGCTCTTTTCAATTTAAAACGAATCTGGTTGTTAACTTTGAAAGTGGCTTAAGTCCATTTTTGGTAAGAAAACACATATTATTCACTTAATAATTGTTATTAGTTTAATAGGAATTGTAAATTTAACACTTTTAGATACACTTAAGCAGTATGACACATTGGTATCCTATACGTATATTTTTAATTTTATTGAAACGCAAATTCTTAAATATCTCAATTCAAGTATAAATGGACTTAGGCCACTTTCAAAATAAACGGCTCAATTATCTTCTGCTGGCGCACAGTGGTTCGAATGGCATATTTAAGTGGACAAAATTAATTTTTGAACACCGAAAGAAAAAATTGTTTCAAAGTAATCTAGAATAATCATACACTAAAACTCCTGACCATTAGAACATTAACCCCACTTGTTCAATGTTTGCAGGGCGGTCAAAGTACGACTTCTAGCAAACAATTATTTGAGTACTGATCGAGCACAGAGTTCCAAGTGCAATATACGAACGAGGGTCACCCTGTCGCAGAATAATCTGTCAGAAATAATACGATTATTTCTACATATAAGTTGGTTAGATTTCTAAAAGAATGCTTATTCGATGGAGGTTCTGGGGTAAGTGACATGGGGTTCATCACAGTCCACTTACCAAAAGGCATAGCCTTCTCCACTCCGTGGCCAGATACTCTAGGAGCAGAGTCCCTTTCTTTAACAATGTGACGTCAGGTCGCTTGCCATATTTAAACTCTCTTTCTCTCTTCTATCTAATAAACAATACCTCGACACTCCATAGTTCGAAGACCAGAGCGGTTATTATTCAAGAGCGGTCGCCAGCCACCGCCTGCCGACAGGATTTTTGGTTTCATTCATCCCTTTCCAAGACGTGCAATAACCTAGTCGATCCTAGGACATTCCCAAAACACTCTTCGGCCACACGTAGAACTGCGTCCCCATCATAAATTATCCACAGGGTGCGTAGCACCTCGTCAACCGATCTCATTCCTTTCCCTAAAAATACGTTACCGCTAACAAATCCCTTTTCGCGAGACTCAACAAAACGATTTCTTTCAAAGGTTCCCTTCGTGGGCCACGCAAGTGATATTATCGGCCAACCAGAAGAAGAAAAAACCCTCAAACCCTACTTATAAATCAGAGACGAAGACCGTTTAATTGATCTAATTGATTGAAACTTTGATTATACACGTTTATTCTTTGCACGCTAAGACATTCGATGTCCTGTTCCATAGTATCCGTAAACTGCGAACCACCGCGGTTGATATGAAACAGCGAGACGTTTCTCTCGCGAAAACGCCATTCAAACTTCAAACGACACTTTTATTAGAAAATGGGCAACGACGAAGTAGGCACGTCGTCGAGGGCAGGACGATTATTAGGGAAGGGCGGGTCGACCTAGATCCGCGACAAGATATTTGCGTCAAGTGCGAAAGACGTTCAGGCACCGCGGCGTGGGTGACGATTAGCTGGTTCCAGCGTATTCTGACGGCAATGATTAAGTAATTCGTGACGATCGGGACCTGCCATACTCGTCGCGGATATGACCATCTGCATGCGTAATGCAACCTGGATGCGTCGCTCGTTAACGTAACGTTTCGTTTCACCGACGTAATTCGTAACGTTGCGTTTAACAGCAAGCGTGTGCGTGGGTGCCGCGCGGTGTTCGTTGAACGTGCTCGCGTCCTCGATCTAAATCTATGACGCGAATCGACGGAACCGCTAAACGATCGGTCGGCTTCATTTTCAGAGTGGCTGGTGAACGGTGAATTTGATCGGGAACGGTCCCGTCCGTTCGAATTTTAATCAACGATTCGATTAAATGGGGTAGGAGCTGGATTCGCGTGTTTCTGGCGTCGAGGCTCGGCAAAGTCGAAAATTGAAAAGAAATCGTAACTTTTATGTAAATGATTTTATTTTCCTGCCGAAGAACCCTCCGAGGAAATCTTCACTTTTCATATTATCGTGAATATTTGGGAAACTGTGTAAGATGCGGGGAAATAGTTGAATTGAAAGATGCAGTGCCCTTTGCGGTGTGTGATGTGGATGTGGGAAGTTTTCAAGAAGCTATTTCCCTTTCAGAATTTACCCCCATTGACCATCATTATTGGAAGTTTTATTTTTACTGTGGAAAAGATTATGGAGTACTGCAGCTTTTAATTTAACTTCTTTTTCTGTATGTTACATCTTACACAGTTTCTTATAAACGTATTACAGTAGAACCTCGATAACTCGAACTTCTATACGACGAAAATTTTCTTAATTCCCTTCCGCTCCGCCGCAAAAATCTCTATACGTCGAAGTAAAACTTACTTTAACTCGAATTATTTGCCGCATGTCCAGATTCATCATTTTACCTCTGCAACTCGAATTTAGAATAGTCAAACCTCTACTACTCGAATTTTACCTCTATAAGTCGAACTTCTATCGCTGCTGCCTCTGCAACTCGAAGTTTATAACTTTGTTTCAGAAATCATTCAATTGTTTCCTTCTAATCGTTTTTCGTCCATTTTCCTAGATAAACAATGTGTTAATACATTAACTCATAGCAAAATTACTGACTTTTTGAATAATAAGAAGTCGGTACGTTATGTATGTATAGTGACCTAACTTTCGTCTTCTGATTACGTTTATATATGTATAGAACAAAAATGTAATTCACGCGAAAGAATTTAATTTGCCTTCCTTTCCGTCCTCGCAAGTCGGAAAGTTAACAGTCATACAAAGCCTCTATAAGTCGAATTTTCGTGTGCTAAACCTCTCTTACTCGAACACTCGATAACACGAAACCTCTATAACTCGAAGTTTTTTTCTCTTCCCTTGTGATTCGTCTTATCGAGGTTCGACTGTATAATAGTATTGAGAGTCTGTGAATACATTGAATTGCTATGCGTAAAGGTATATATATTTAAATTATTAACAATAGTACTTATTAAATTGAATAAAAAATGTTCAATATAGATCTGAATTAGTAACAATTAGTAACAATAGTACTTATTGAATTGAATCAAAAATGTTCAATATAGATCTCTGAAGAATAATCTTCGAAGAAAAGACGGCTGTTTTCTACTTTAATATTATATTTTGTACTTAATTGTCTATACATGAAGCCTCGTTGTTTTTTAAGCGAATATTTAAAACGTGTTCTCATTTCTAAAAATGAATACACCTAACTATGGGTTATACTTACAATTAGCAGGTAAAAACAGTAAATACGATCCTTACGCTGAGTCATACTTTCCTATGAAGAAATTAGGTGAAATAAAAAAGGCCAATGAAGAGTATGTAATTGTGTAATGCACATTTACATAAATGAATAATTTATCCAAAGTAGAGAAATTTGAAAATAAGCGAGTACTCGCGATATTGCAACCCCTTCGTGATTTATTCTAATAGCATCGAAAATAATTGTGTTCCCATCTCTCTTAGAACATGAAATCAGATTCGCCAATAGCCACGTGTGGAATGTTATTTTTTATTTAGGTCCGATATTTTTGTTTCGAAGAATTCATCGATATAGTATACATTTCGAATTGAAGGTAATAAATTCGAATTATTTTCTACGGTAGGTTCACTGGGGGACTTGTTGCAGCACTTGCGTATTTCGATAAAAAAATATAGGACTATTTGTTTAGTGGGTAAGTGTGTAGATATGGACACATAAAGCATTAGAAATGCGAGAATAATAACTAATAATTGACTCACCTAAGGTGTTCAAACATGCAGTTTAAACGTTGCTTCGATACTGTGAACTACGATACTTCCTTCTTTAATAAAACGAATTATCGTTTGCAACAATTGCTGGATCAGTAACGTTTGCATTGGAACATGTAAAAGTAGTATGGTTTACGTTCTTTTGTGTTCACTACTGCTTGGGACAAAGTATGGGGAGGATACGAAGTGCACGGCACTCTAAAGTTTGTAATAATAAAGTAATAAAGTGTAGTAAAGTGTTCCCGGATTGCACAGGTACCTGAGCACTGTTTCTTTTAGCTTCTTGGTATTGTTATTCATATTTTCAACTTTTCAGTAGAATTAATTCTCCGCGCAATTGATTTACATAATATCTGCAGGAAAGAAGGGCAAGAGTCGGTAGATACAAGAAATTGAATATTCACTTCATTAGGAAAAACTGTATAAATGATTATTCATTACTTTTATGAAAAAAGATTAGAATGGATAGCTTAACACAGAAATAAAAAAGTCTCTGTCTATTATTGTACTTTAGATAAAAGGCGATACAAAGTAATTATTGTCATGGTCTTTTATAAATGATCCTTGAAATTAGAATTGGGGAAACTGGAACTATTAGCTTCACTATTTGTACTAAATTAGTCATTACTAGCGTTAAATGTCCTACTTCTTCGAAATCCAATATTTATTCCAAGGAAAACTATAAAATATTTTAAAACATTTCAGACCGTACAAAATTACCGCACAAGAATAATAAAAGTACTGTACCCTTTTACTACTAATTATCGTTATATACACAGTGTATAAGTGAATCACACACTAATAAATAAACAGAAGAGATGAATAATTTATACCACAGAGCTTTTCTCAGGAATATAATTTGATTTAAAAAACAAACATTATAGTTCAACTTCAACATTGCCTCTGCTTTCGATTAATAAACAATACTAAAATTGAATGAAAAAAAATATCATAAAATTGTCCATACTAATTTCATATTTACAATGACGCACCTGAAGAGAAGAATGGGAAAATCGAAAGCCACGGAAAACATTGATAAGACATAATTAAATACTGTGTACAGATAATGCATAAACATTTCGTACTCGTTGTTCAATGGCGCATACTCGAAATCGCACAAACTGCGATCACCTTTGAACCTGTCGAAAGCGTCAAGAAAATTTCACGCTATTTTTTATTCCCCCCTTTTTTGCAACTAACAAGATCATTAACCATTCCGTAATGGCGTTGCGCAAAAAGTCCACTGTGCCCTTCGAAATCCTTTCCTTCGCCAAATGCGACCCAAGGCCTCCTCGCCGTGCAACTAGGTATCGTAGACGCCGTGGATGCCGTGTGAAAAACTAGACGTTGCTTTTTATGGTTGAAACGCAGCTGGAAATACCGCGTCCCGTTTCCTTTATTATATCAAAGCGACGCGACGCGCAACTCTCCGCCGTTTTTACGCGTCCTTTCGAAGTCGATTAATCGGATGGTTTATTCCGCAGATGGCGAACTTAAAGGAAGCGCTTGGCGCCGGCGAACTAACAGATAAGAAGGCTGGCCTTTATCGGGCGCTCGTTGCGGAATTTATTGGCACGCTTTTGTTAAATTTCTTCGGCTGCGGGGCTGTTATCACAGGCAACGTCGTGGCCATAAGCTTGGCCTTTGGCTTGGCCGTGGCCGCAGCGGTTCAGGGAATCGGGCATGTTTCCGGTGGCCATGTGAATCCTGCCGTTACGTTCGGCCTGATGGTGATTGGCAAGGTAAGACGAAAATCTTGATCCTCCTTAATTATCCCGGACAGGTTGTGTTCGAATTAAATTACTGAACCGGCGAACGAATTTCTTGGTATTGTTTTTTTTTCCTTCAGAAAAATGTTATTAATTACAGATGTCATGTATTAGCAAAGAAATGATAATATTGTTTTGTATTGTAATTGTTAGTGTATCAGTCTTTTGACGCAATTTTTTTCGCGTTGAACGAATTGGACTTTGTACAGTAATTAACCCTTTTGCTGTGCAATTCTACGTCGCACAGACAGAGCAGGGTCATATTCGTTTGGTCCATTCGGTTTGTTCGATGTTTAGATAAGATACAAAATTAAAGGGATCTATTCTATTGCATTCAAAGCATTAATTTCTCAGAACAATTATTAAAATATCTTTTTGAATGAAGAAACACACTGGTAAAATATATTTTTCTTATAAATGGGAGCACTTTTAATTGCAGAAAAAGTAGAATATTTGTGCACAGCTTTTCGACACTTTAGTGGGGAACGAATGGATGAATGTTAGTGGAAACGAGTATTGATTTAATCGCAATTATATTTGTTCTTCACACCTTACAATAGATACCGTGAATCGTGTTGTTACGCACAAGAAGTGCCTCAGGTGAAACGGTCGCTAACGATATGATTTGCCGACAATTTATTCAATCTCTATAATGTTGATTAGTCATGAGTCCTCTCGATATAACTTCCTTACAATGATACATCGGTACATACAGCTTAATCAAATGCGCATAATGACTAAATAATGATATATTAGTTCGCTCACGTTTCTTTGCAAGAATACTGAATACTA
The DNA here is from genome assembly GCA_963583965.1 of Nomada ferruginata. NCBI lineage: Eukaryota > Metazoa > Arthropoda > Insecta > Hymenoptera > Apidae > Nomada > Nomada ferruginata. Next base: position 9,119,335 of record OY757218.1, read on the forward strand.
TTACTACTAGTTAATAATGTGCACATTATTCTTCTTCGTAATTGCCTGTCATCTTTTTAGTTAATTCTTAGCCACCTGTCGAAATGCATGTACAGTTTGGACAATTGAACCTTAATGCCCAACCGAGCAGAATTAACTTTGAAAATAATGATCCTAATATGTACTAACTAATTCTGTAATTCGTACGAAATATTTATATGGCTTTTATTGAATAAATGATACTTAATGATACAATGATACAATGTTAATTTTATCTAAGGAGCTCGATTTATGTTACAGGTGCCAATCATTAGGGGTTTATTGTACGTGATACTACAATGCCTAGGTGCAACAGCGGGTTCTGGTATTCTAAGGGCGTTGTCTGCCGAAAGAATGGAAAATGCCCTTGGTGTAGTATCTCTGTCGCCAGGGATTACACCTGTCCAAGGTTTCGGAATAGAATTCTTCCTCGCCTTCATATTGGTGCTGGTCGTATGTGGTGCATGTGACGCAGCTAAGCCGGACAGCAGGGGAGTAGCACCCCTTATAATCGGACTCGCAGTATCTGTTGGTCATCTTGTCGGTGTAAGATTAACAATCAATATAATTTTTCTGCTTGGACATCGTTTGCCTTACGTTCCTGTGGTTTTTGTGATTCATCAATATTTTGGCACCAGCAGAGCAGAACCGTGATTACGATTAAGAGTGGAAAATTAAGAAAGGAACACACTTTTTAAACAGAATTAAGTGCACGAAACTAAAGAAAAATTATTATGAAAGCCCAGGAACATTAACAGTGTGCAATGTAATTGATAAATCGTTACTGATGCATTGTTATTTATGAATAATATATTGTCGACAATTAAATATTCCCTCCTTGAATTATATTATTCAATAATAATAATACATATACAATGTGTTCGGTTTAAGTGGGAACAGTTAGATATCTTGAACGATATAGAAGATACGAACAAATGATTCAGATAAAAGTTTAAGCATATCAAGGGCTCCCAAATCCAGGGCTAAAATAGGTAGAGATCGTTCTTTGAATCGCCAACTTTAATTTGAGATGTCGTTGATTAAAATCGGCCTAGTAGAACGCGAGATAATTGAATTTGTTTAAAAAAATTATAAACAAATGCGATTACTTCGACTTCCGGGCAAGCTACATCAATGACCAAATGACATAAATTAAAGCTAGAAGCATAAGCTACCATCTCCAATAGGTGTGATCATCATTCCATGTGAAGTTCAATTGTTATAAACAATTAAACAATTAAAATATTTATTACGGCCACCTGCATATAGTTGCAGCAGCGGGGTATTTTTTATTGTGTAGCTTATTCGTTTCCCTTTCAATTGACACCCCATTTATTAAAAAACAACCATCAGGAGCCAAGATAAATTTTTTTTAACATTTTATCGGTAACGTTGTGTGTGACATGGAAATGGTACTGGGGCTTCAGTGCCCCATAGACAGTCGATAATCGGGTATGTGGCGCCATCTCGCATTGTCGGCCTTTTTCGCAGTATGCCGCGCCTTTAAAAGGCCACATTTCTGGATTATTTAGTTCATTTAAACAATTGTGTTTTTCTCAACTTCTAGTAGGTATTTTTTAACCGGACTGGTCTCAAATTAAAGCTACGAACTATAGCTACCTCCTTAAACAGTTTCAACAATATGGCATTTGTAGTTTAAAAGTTATAAACAATTAAAAAATCGGCGAAAATGCACTCCGGGTCGTTTCGATTATCTCGACTTCTGGGGACTCTAGATTAATGATCGAGTGCTTAAAATAAAGGTAAAACATGCTGCTACACGACAATACATGATTTACAAATCCTGAATGCGCTGTTTATTTTTTATAAAAAATTTAAACATTCGTTTGAGAATTCCGCAGTAACTGTACATGAGGGTGGTTCTCACCTTTAGAATGGTCCCTACGTATAGTTACGGTGGAATTCTCAGACGAATTTTGAAATTGTTTGCTGATCTTGATGCTCATAGGGCATGTCACGGTCATTTGAAGGTGGCATAAATACCAGCATTATACGTGCCCCCTGATATGTTACAAATTTCGTCTCAATCATTTTTTCGTATATTCTATCATTTTCAAGATATTTAACTGTTCTCACTTAAACCGCACACACTGTGTAGATATTCATTAGATACTCGTCCTTCCTATTTTTTAGTATCTATACATTAACCGTAATGAATGTTTCAACGTGGGACCTTAGAGTACCTTCTTTATTTTGTATCGTTTTAACTTTAGGTGCCAAGAACTGGCGCTGGAATGAATCCAGCACGATCATTTGGCAGTGCTGTTGTAATGGGTTTATTTGACGATCATTGGTTGTACTGGGTTGGCCCAATACTTGGTGGAATGGCAGCTGGATTAATTTATGCGTTCGTGATCGGTCCTGCAAAGGAAACGGAAGTTTCTAACAGAACATACACCGTTGCCGCGACAGATGAGAAAGAGGTACAGTAATTACCAAAGGTACATAAACTGAATTCATTTCAACAAAAATTGATAATAATACTAGTAAGTAATTAATTTCGTAATAAATTGGTATTTTCGTTTTACGTTTGAAAAATGAGTCTCGTTTAATAGAGAATTCTTGGGAAAAACGATGAATACAAAAAATGTATTATTAAGTCATTGGTATTAATTAACTGCTGTCATATATTAATATTAATTGTTCAATAGTAATTAATTATCCTATTTTCAATCTCTTTTTGTACTGTCACATATTGAATTGATATCCTTCAGCAAAAACTACCTGCACTATGAGAGTGTAATAATAAACGAAATTGTCGTCTTTCAAATACATTTGCCAATAAGTCAATCGTATCGCACAATTTGGACAATCGTGCCGAATTTAAAGTACTCGTTCTAGAATCTCTTTACGGTTTCTTAGACGCTGTTTACTTTTTTTTTTATAAACCTCGAATCTCGTCTCTGTCCCACAGAAGTTCGAGTACATAGACAGCGGACGCGATGGAGTTTAAGAAACGACGGCACAAAGAAAGATTCGAAGACAGAAAAACAATTTCTTTATGCCGTTCACTATGATAAACGGTGAAAAACATTCGAAGTGTTATTTTTACAGCTACAGAGCCTTACCAGCAAGAAGAAAAGCAACCCTGTTTGATGCTTTAACCGCTGCTACCGCCACACTTTCAGCACTGTCATATCACTGTCTAAATAAGTATGAAATACGCAAGCGATATTTTGAAAGCTGAGTGATATTATACTTTATTACACAATCATCTAAGTTACGAAAAAGGAAAAAAAAGGTGAACGACATTGAGTATGCGAAATATGCGTGCATTTTATTCGATCAGAATTTCCAACCGGTACGCTATTGAGCTGAAGTATTTATTAATTAAACGTCTTCCAAGGATAAAGGCTAACATATTCTTGATATTCATATGATCAATATTTTTAAAGTCATGAATTCACTTTGACCATATATATATATATTCGTGGAGTTTAATCCCTTTTAATGAATGCATATTTATTCGTTTCATTTCTGGAGCTTTGGTTGTAGGTATGTATATCCGAAAGGCACCGGTTGCCAATCGGGTGGACATTTCGTAAGTATCATAAGATGAGATGCTAGATGTGAAATCTTAGCTCGTCCAATCATGCGTTCGAAAGATACAGGCCTCAATATTGTTGCATGATAAAATTGGTTCCCCTGTGTCGCGTAATAAAAAAAAAATCAATTCGATAGCATGATTTTCCGAAACTACGAATTTTTATTTCAGATTTAATATTCCATCTCATGATACGCATATCACATCTTAGCTTTGTACCATTCGAAAGTGCATCCGGATATTTAAATACATGACTTTATCTATGATTTCGTTCCCACTGCCTGGAAAATAGCTCCTTGGTGTTATTTATTATTTTATATAACAAAAACTATCGGAAACCAAAGATCAATTCTGTCGATTCGCAAAATTATAGTGTCGACGCCTTCCGCCACTTGGACGCAATCCATTTATTGGAATGTGTGCAGAATGCATCGGTAAGCTGTGGAGGAACTATGGACTTCCGGTTAATTAAATTGTCACTTTAAGTTAAACGATTAAATGCAACTTTATATAATGCATGAAAATTGTATTAGCCTTTATTGCAAAAGTCATATTTAAAGAATGCTAATATAATTTATTCTACATTTAATCTTTGTTACTTTATTTGTCGACGGTATCGCATATGCTAAATTACAATAATTCTGCTACATAACACGTAATTAAAATTGAACATGCAATATTTAATGGATCAATTTTGAGGAAAAAGTGCATTCGGTATTTAATGAATATTTATACATCCTTATTGGTGAATTACTCCTCATTCAATATCATTCATTGTTATAATTTATATCCATTATATTATATAAATTCGTAAGATGTACGCAATTGTTTTGTTTTTTCATTATTATTGAATTGTATATCAAAGTACGATGGAATTAATATATCACACACGTAATCGCGTTTACACATATATTTATAATAAAATGTATACCTTATAAGTATGTGCTAAATTCAGTTATATGAAATAAAATGTAAATGTTTTTGTATGAAAGTGATGTACCTTATTTGTACTGTGTGTACGGCAAAGGTATTCCCGGGAAATAATAAACACTTTCAATTTTACATGTACATACTTTGTATTATTTGATACACAGGTTCAAATGTTTATAAAATACCGAATACTCTATGTACCGTTCCCATTCTAATCTCACGAAATTATCATAACGATTAAACGCGATTAGTAAGATTAATTCTTCTTTAAAGTACCTTGTGTGTTCCCAATAGTGGAGTCGTTTATGTATGTATAATAAAGGTAAGAAGATATAATAACATTCAGTAAGACAATTTAGTCAGTAATTGAAAATAAAGAATATTTGAAATAAAGTATAATCTGCCAATGCATTGTATATACAAATGTCTTACGTCTGGTACATACATGTTCATATACCAGGCAATAAGTCGAATTCCTAAAATATATGAGTGCCCAAATTTACAATATTCTCCGCTCGGATTATTTGTTTCTATTTCATTTGAAGTTCCTAAGTTGTACTTACGCAACAATGAATACGAAAAATGTTTTTTTTTAATACATGAAACACTGATTGACGCACTGACGATATTTTTTCAAATAAACTTATTTTTAACACCTTTATTCGGAAATGTTTTCTTACTAGGCACTAATTCATCTTCATGCTTTACTGTCAATAATAATTAGCATTGTAGACCCATTACTACAATTCTTGCATAGGAAAAAAGAGGGATACGTAAGGAAGTTTAGATGTATTATAATATAATAGTAAGATATCGACTACCTTAATTTTACGTGACTGCATGATTGACGAACTTAGTGATAAAATGACCAAAGTGTTTATCTATGTCTGCTCGAAATGTGTAAGCCCAAATTTTTGAATTTGTAATATGATAATAAAAAATAGTGAACTTCATTCAATGAGAGCATACAGTTTTCAATCATAGCTCTGGTTGAAACAAAGGTTTATTGTTTTCGCATTTTATCACTTCCTTCTACGGTAAAGTTCAACCTTCCATTTGCTGAAGTTTGTCTTCAAGACTATCCTGGCTGTCGTTAGTATCATTCAAATTGATTGTGTGACTTTCATGGTCAAGTTCTATTACAGAATCTGTCAATGGATTCTTCTGTACTTCTAATACATTGTCCGATGGCTCAAAAATATCTGTCGACTCCGATAAATCTTGCTCGTCTAAAGTCAGGTTCGAATTTTGTTCAGGTTGCTCCACGATTTGTTCTCCTGATACTGATTCGATTTTAACATCAACCTCTTGTGTATCGGATATTTCCATAGCGCCATCGCTCTCCAATTTGATATCCATATCTTCTATCTCGGAAACATTTTCAGTAATAGCTTCTTCTTTAACTGGCTCGTCTTCGGCTCTGGAAGGGCCAGGTTTTGATTTATTATCGTAACTCTTCTGAGAAGATTCGCCAAGGGAAGATATCTGCGCGAGGTTACTTAGAACAGTTTGCTGCATCTTGACTGCGGATTCTGTAGAATCTAATATACTGCATAATTCTCTACTCATTTCTTCCACTTCAGACGACTCATCCACCTTTACTACAATAATTTTCTTGTTCCCGTAAACTTTCGAACTAGTTATCAATGGTTTTCCTTCCCTTCTAGAAACAGGTGTCGCTGGTGTCATTGTTGCTAAAGCTGTCGTTGTTACAGTTGTCGTCTCGGTGGTGGTCACTGCAGCAACAGCTTTTTGTGGCGCAGGAGCACCTTTTGCGGAGCCTCCATCTGCTACTTCAGTTTCAGTCTTTTCCTGCTCTTTCTCTGGTTCATTTTCGACTTTTATTAATGGCGGAGTCGTTGCTGTTGTTACAGGAGTCGTTACATCATTGTCATTGTATTCTTGTTCTTCATCATACATACTTTGCTTCTTCTTCACAAATACCCTTTTTAATGGTAACTGCTGCTCATCGTCGGATTCATCGTGACGCTCCGGCGACATTTCCTCCATTGGTTCATATTCTTGTTGCTTTCGTGCCTCTAGTTCTTCTATCTTCAAGCGCTGTTGTTCTACTCTCTTTTCCAGCTGCTCCAATTTCTCTTTAGTTTCTTGATCACCAACAGTCATCGCAGGTTTCGGCACATTAGCCACAACTGTTTTCGTTACTGAAGGTGTTGCATTTGTGGATTGCGAAGTTTTTAATTCGAACTTTGGAGATTCACCTAGCAAAGCTTCATTGCCCTTTATTGCACTGGTTGATTGTCGCAGATCTGTAGATGACTGTAATACAGCTTGAACCAAACTCTGGTGCTTATCGAGAGGTTTTTTCACGACAACTCTCTTCACAACATTACCAGTTGGTAATTTTGCTAATTCCGCGGGATCTATTATTGTGCCATCAGGATTCATAATCACCTCCCTTGTAGTATCGCCTTGACGAATGATTCTTCGAACAATTACTCTCTTTGTCACTTTGTGACCTGAACTGATAGTTTGAGACGAGCCACCTGTTGCCTCTTCTTTCACTGCAGTCGAGCTAGTTGACATTTCAGTAGCACCACCAGGCTTCCTTACGACAATTCTCTTTATTACTTTAACCGTATTCACAGGTTTAGGCGTACTGGTTGCAGACGCAGAAACTTCTAATTTTTCATCTTTCGTAGAGACCTGATTCTGTGAACCGCTCTGCCCCAGTTGAGGTTTCGATTGACTTGTAGGAGTCGATGGTTCTTTACCTTGCTCTTGTGCGCCTGTTGGCTTGAAAGGAATTTTGTGTTCCTTAAATACAGAGGCAACAATCTTCTGCACTTGCACCTCTGTGTCATCCATGCGGGAAGACTTTGTGTCTTCGTTTGGTTTAGATTGAGAAGGTTTCGTATTCGACTGCGATTGGCTGCTATTCGGACTCTGTTTCATTTTCACCTCTTGCACTTCTCTACGTTGAATAGGCATTAATGTTTTAATTGTCTTCTTGATCATATTTCCGTCCTTATGCCGTACATATACAACTTGTTCTTTCGGATTTTCTTCTTTTTCCGACCTCTCTTGCTCCTCCTCGCTTTCAGAGGGCTTCTCGGGTTTCGGCAGCTTTTTGATAATATACGCCGGTGGCTCGTAATCATCGTCCCCGTCTGAATATTGCTCCTCCTCATCTTCGTCAGAGTCCAACTCAATTTTATTTTTATTATCGGGCTGCAATCCATCCGGTCCCATCTTTTCACCTGCTTCGATATGCTGCTTTATATGCGTAACATAATCTGCTCTATTTCTGCACGATTCCTGACAGACATCGCATGTCAAACCCATACCTGTGCGTTTTGTGTGCGTCAACTGGTGCACTTCCAAGCTTTCTTTACGCTTGAACGCTTTACCACAATCTTCGCAAACATGACGTTTTTCTACTGAATGCGTCCGCATGTGTCTAGTTAAATGATGAGATAAAAGGAACGAACGGGGACAGAGTTTGCATAAATACGGACGATGTCCCGCATGAGTTGTCAAGTGACGAGCTAGCTTTGTACTTGTACGGAATGCCTCCTTACAATACTCGCAAACAAAAGTCTTGTCCTCGTTATGTAGTACTTCGTGGCGCTCCAAACCTTGCTTGTAGGTGAAACGTTTGTTGCAAATGTTACATTGGAAAGGTTTCTCTTTTTTGTGCACAGAATCCTCGTGCTTCTCCAACTCCTCGGTCGTAAAGAATTCGCGGTCGCAATGTTGACAACCGTAACGTAATTCATCCCTGTGCACCTTTTCATGACGTTGCAACAAGTTCGCCCTGGAGAACTGCTTGTTGCAAATTGGACAGGCGTACGGTTTCTCTTCCGAATGCGTAGTTATATGCTTTCCCAGATCGTACTTCGAGAAAAACATGCGGTCGCATTCCTTGCATTTGAAATTGCGATCACGGTGAGCCCTTTGAACATGGAGGGCAAGAGCTTGTCGTAAAGGGAATGTGCGATCACATTGATCGCAGGCGTGCACTCTTATTTCACCTGGCTCCAATTTTCTGCTCTCTTTAGTACTGTTCGTGTCTTGATCTCCGTCGCTACCTGCATCTTGTTCCTCCTCATAAAAACTATGCTGATCTTCCTTATCTCTTTGTTTCTCTGCTTGTCTGTCCCTATCTCTATCGCGATCTCTATCTCTTTCATGCTCCCTGTCCCTCTCTCTTTCCCTTTCCCTTTCCCGTTCCCTTGTTTCCCGTCTCTCCCTGTCACCATTATCGACACGAGGCTTTTTGGCGCCTTCGTTTTGTGGTCGCTGCTCCGGAGGACGTTTAGTGTTCGTGTCGGGTGCATCATTTGGAATTGGCGGAAACGGTCTAGGTAAGACACCGGACAATGGATAAGCTCTTAACGCCTCGTCTGCTTTCTTGCATTGTAGTTTAAATTTGTAAGATCTGTCCAGATTCCAGTGGCACATGTTGCAAATCATCTGCGGCATTCCATCAGCCGCGTATACCTTAAACACAGTAATATGAAACGTTAGAAACTTCTGCGCTAATGTGTATCGAAGGTATGCTATTATGAAACTCAATTCAAAATGTTCATTTTAAAATAACAGGCTGAAAGTCAGAATACAAGCGAAGATAGATCATAAAAAAGATTGTGTAAGAGTATTATGTAATGTATAAATTACAATTGTGACAATCGCGTAGAAATTTTAATTTACCAGTTGAATAATTCAGAATATCGTGCGGCGTCATTTTATGACAGAATTACATTCAAAAGTTAATAGAAGTGTACACGATCGCTTTCCCGCCAAAAGTGCATTGTTTTAAACATACTAGAAATTAACTTACTACATAATTATGTGAAGCATATTTTTAACACAAATCGCGAATAAAATTAATACAAATTTATTTGCGAATATACATTTATATGTACACGTATAAATTGTAAAAGCATAAATATATAAAGTACGGTAACTCAAAATGTTTAACAACTCGGAAATTCATCTTACAATTTTACCATCGCGGCGTTCAATCGAAGTTATCGATTATATTTCGCAACATTTTATCAATCGAACTGATTGAAAAGTAACGAGTTCGAAATTTCAATTGTTCATCGTGCACCGATTTTTACCGTTCGTACATACATGTTCCACTTCGTTCAACATACCGTTCAATAAACATTTTTTTACGATCGCATTTGCAACAAAGAGTCACACGTATCCGCCTCGACCGATAAACTTGATATCTACATTATCCAAGCTATTCACTGCCTATTCACGTCGCACTCCTTTTGCTAAATGAAATATATCGATGATAACAAATAACTTAACAGAGCCGTACAATCTTACGGAAAGGGGCGAACGGCACGCGTCCAACATTATTAACACGGGAAAGCACGGTTCCGTTAAAGAATATGGTACGGAAATGTTGAGAGAGAAGGGATAGTTGGCGGGCGATGCCGTCTTGAAAGAAAATAATTACCTCGATGGCGACGCACGACATGATCTGCAGGGTAAGCGGTACTTGGAACGGTTTACTGTGATCCCGTTCATAAATAAAGCTAAGTGGCTCGGACTCCGTCAGACAAAATCGGCAGACCCGCCTGGACCGGAGAGCAGCCGGCCTGTTCTCCATGTTTTCCTGACTACCGTCCGTTCAGGCGCCCACAAAGCACACACTCACGCGTCTCCACACGTCGTTCTTCCCTCGAGTCTCCTTCGACGTGGTGAAATTATTACTTTAACACACTGCGAGGACAATCGGGACTGGAAGCCTTCGGATGATTATAATATATCGCTCGTCAATGAAAATGCGAGGAAACGACGCCGAGCGTCGGTAAGCGTCGCGTCACACACGACGAACGAGCGGGACGAAGTACACACCGCTATGGCGCTATTATGGCGGTCCGAGAACTCGCTTCCCCTGCGTGGCGTCTTTCGAGATTTCAGCCTCGTACAACTTCGGCCTTTGCACATCAGCGCCGCCACCTGCTTCTCGTCGCCGCCGCTGTGATATGCTCTGTAGGTAAAGCAGTGCATTTGTCACGACGCAATTATCATGCGATTGATATCCCGGCTTTTCTGGCAAAATATTTATTTCTTGCGGGAAATTAAATCATTTAATTCTTGTATGTTAAAGTCAATTATATTCAGGCATCGGTATAATTTTTGCGTGGTTATATTAATCATTTTTGGCCAATTCCGCGTTTCAAATTCACGGCAATGTCATTAGGAAACCGGAAGTTGTGTGAAGTACAACTCAAATGTACCTTCGCGACATAAAAATGATTAATGAAAATGCGATTAATTTGTGAAGAATAACACCGCATTACTAATCTCTTTTGTATTCTAAAATATAGACCTTCTTATATCTATACATATATTTTTGAAAACCAGCAAATAATTTTTTCAGTAAATGCGCATTGTGACGCTACGAATATATATCATGACATTCGCGTTGTAATTATTTATAAACGTGTAGTATAGCAGTTAATCGGGGGCACAATAGAACAGCGATACGTCACTGTTCAGAAATGCGTGTTACGATATCTCGAGCGAATTTTATTATCGAATTTTGGTTATTTCCAGTTTTATAAGGATAACATTTTTATTTTAATCGTCGCCCGGCGAAACTTGCAATGAACCGTTTCCCGATACGGCAAATACTAAATTGGTTTCAATCGTGGAAAGAGCAGCGCGCCGCTGGTAATCTGGACGCTTTACGCCACGATATCGAAACGGACGTTCACCTGAAAGATGCGGTCGAATTATTGCGCAGCCTAAATACTAATATGAGATACGGTTTGTCCACGGTTGCTGCCCGTGCTCTTTTAGCCGAATCCGGCTCGAATGTACTAACGCCCCCAAAAAGGGCTTCCGAATGGTTGAAGTTCCTAAACCGTTGTTTCGGAGGATTTTCATCACTGATATGGGTAAAAATGCGGAGCAGTAGTGTTCCATTGTATTGTGCACCTTGCAATTCGTTATTTGTATAATGGGTACAATTTAAAAAGTAAGGTATAGTTAAATTTGCGGAATGGGGAAGCTTTGATAGATATAATTCATTGAAATTATCTATAGAAACTTGGAATCATCTTTTAAGTGATATGGAATAAATGGAATAGAGTTTTAAGATCTATGACTGTTAACTATCAAGTTACTTTCCCTTATTTTAGGATTTACGGTGTACTTAGACAAATACGTATACTTCAATGCTATAATCAGTTATATTCCAAAATTGTTTGTCACAGTATATGTCTAAGTACTTAGCAGAAAGAAAATGTATGAGGGGGCTTGCAATCAAAAAATGTAAAAGAAATCTCTTCTTTCTTCAATACAGATTCCTAGTATTATATACGAGATACATCTTTCTGCAAGTTGTTTCGTTGAAACAATTTTCAGGATTAAAAGTAAGGAATCTGTAAAGTCGCGCTTCCATTTGTAGAAAAGAGAAAGATCGGTCATCAGTTCCTGAACGATTTATGAAGAATTATGTATCTTTCTTTCTAGGATGCATAAAAAGAAACCGTCTATTCAATTCATTTAGAACTATTTAACAGAGTACGCGGTTCAAATCTCATTGATAACTATCTATAGGAACTTCGAATAAAATGGGTCACGAAGTTCGTACAGCTTTCCTACGTCTACAGAGCTTTGTTGCGAGTCCCCTGTAAAATATGAAGTTAATTGAGTTAGAAGTTAGACATCTGCCGAATAAATTGATCCAAATGATATCGCAGATCCTATTTATAAGAACGCAAATACATCGTGAAACGCGTTACTATTTGTACAATTATATGACAATCGGAACTTTTAATTTTCAGGTGGGCGCTATATTGTGTTTCGTCAATCACTTTTTAGAGAAAAAGTCTAGTAAACACGCTACCAGCGAACAATTGGGACTTGGTATCGTGCTTATCACCCTGATTTTAGTTACAGCGATGTTTAGCCATTATCAGGAGTCGCAGAGTTCCCGAATTATGGAATCGTTCCAACAATTGCTGCCGCAGAAGACGGTGGTTCTGAGGGACGGTCGAAAAAAAGCACTGTGGGTAACCGACTTAGTCGTTGGGGACATTGTCCTTTTGGAAACCGGTGACCGAGTACCTGCTGACATTAGGATCCTGGAATGTCAAGGTAAATTCGTATCGTTGTAGTTGCAGCCGTAACTTTCTTATTGCTCAATGAAAAAAAGAAAAAAGTCCTCGCCTTTCTCTTCATCGTCGATCGAGATATCGCGTCGGTTTTGTCGTAAATACGACTCAGGGGACCGTGAGATATTCTCGTCACAGTTTATTCGAATTCACAAAAGGAAATGAAACGACTTGTATAAATAGTTATTTCTATTGACCACCATATACACACGTATCTACCACACCCGTTCCTCTACCTGCGATCCTAGGGCCTCACACACATTCAATCGTATACTAGTTATCGATTTTCCAAGTAGGCCTTGTTTAATCATACGAACGTTGTTCAACAATCCATGCTTTCGAATTAAGGTCTCAAGGTCGACAATGCCTCGATCACTGGCGAATCAATTCCGATATTGCGAACGCCCAACGTTCAGTCTGAAGACGTGAGCCTGATGGAGGCCAAAAATATGGTTCTCTTCTCGACTAACGTCGTGGAAGGTGAGAACCGACGAAACCAGTCGCGGCCTGAAAAAATAAAATAATTTCTCAAGCCGTCCCAACGATTTCGTAAGTCCCCCCGTGCGTCGTTTCCTCAACTTCCGTTGATTTATCGCAGGTACCGGAAGGGGAGTTGTCGTTGCTCGCGGTGACAACACCGTGATGGGCAGAATCGCCAGACTAACGTCGAAATTAACGCCAAGACCGACACCGCTGTCCCGCGAGATTAGTCGATTTATGACGCTGATCTCTTGCTGGGCCGTTTTCCTCGGCTTGCTGTTCTTCACTCTGTCCGCGGGGATAGGCTACAGTTGGACCCATTCAACGCAGTTTTTGGTCAGCATCATTGTCGCGAACATACCAGAGGGATTGATAGCCACTATGACGGTCAGCCTGACTCTAACGGCGAAGAGAATGGCAAGCAGGCATTGCCTGGTGAAGAATCTGGAAGCGATCGAGACGCTGGGATGCACATCTGTTATTTGCAGCGACAAAACCGGAACGCTCACGCAAAATAAAATGACCGTAAGCGTGCTCTGTTATTGACAAAATTCTTTCCTTCGTCCCATTCTATGTCTACGCCGCGCGATCTGCGTGTGTTTGTGCACTGATCGCGATTGTCGAAGAAAGTGGAACAAGTAGTGCAGAGTGTTTCACGTAGGTCTGTCGTCTGAAACATTTCTGTTACAAAAGTCGTAACAGTTTTTTTTGTTTTTAGAGACAAGCTTACGGCAGGAAATTGTCTCGTTGCATTAGAAAGGGTTATACACCGGACACTAGAGTTGTGCAATTTAAATTTACAGTTTGTATTGTACTTTCATTTATGTGACCACCACGAGCCTCGATCGTTGCAGCACAATTTACAGTCGTCCCCGGTAGACTCGCGTTTCCAATTTTCTCGTAGCAGCGCCTTCGTACCGGTGATTGCAGAATCGGTTTCATTATTCCCTTCCCAGGTCCGGCACATGTGGTACGACGGCACGTTGCAGGAAGTAATGGCTTCTGACACATGGAGGAAATATATCAGCAGCTTCGGATTTCATAACTTGGCCAGGGTGGCCAGTCTATGCAATCGTGCAGCATTTAAGCCCCTACCACGTGGCTCGCATCGGCCGCCTCTAAATAAACGAAAAATTCTGGGGGACGCTTCTGACGCGGCTCTGTTGAAGTGCATGGAAGTACTCGTTAGAGGAGGCGTACACACGTATAGGCGACGTTACAAGAAGGTCCTAACGATCGTTTGGACGCGACTGATTATTTTCTTTCGCAACGGCGAACGAACAACAAATTGAAGCGCTGAGCGAAAAACTTTCTTCTCAATTCAGGTGTACGAAATACCGTTCAACTCGACGGACAAATTCCAGGCGAACGTGTACATCGAAGATGGCAAGCACATTATTTTTTTAAAGGGCGCGCCGGAAACTGTTTTGGAACGATGCTCGAGTGTTGCGTTCGGGAACACGACGAGAAACATAGACGACAGAGTGAAGGAGGCGTACACGGAATCTTGTTACATTCTTGCAAATAATGGTGAACGTGTACTCGGTTTCGCTGACCTCGATCTCCCCGTCGATACTTATCCCCCGGGTTACGTCTTTCAAGAGGACCCCATCAACTTTCCGCTGGAGGATCTGAGACTGGTAATATTATTTATACAAAGGAAAACGTAGATATTGTTTCGTACACATGTGGTTTCATGAAGAATCATGCGTAATATAGGGCAGTGCTTGAAATTCGACTGATCAAAATATTGCTGTTGGCACCTTTAATTAGATCTGATAATATTCCAGAGTTTGTCACTCCATTATCAATATTTTGAATTGCGAATTTGTATACCAGGATCTCTTAAAAAACATGACATTCGAAAAAATACTATATTGCTTACGTATAAGGGGCGCCCCCTGAAAAAATACAAAAAGAAGCAATTGTTTTCTGTTAACACTAAACCCACCGACATTTCATGTACACCTAATCCTACCATGAGCGGTCAAATGACCGCTTCAAAAAAACATATGTATCTTAATACAGAAAGAGATTTTAGCCAATTGGATAGTAAACAAAATGTTTTTCTGGTGCTACAATTTTTTTTGCCAAACAGTTCCGTCCATAGCAGTTTCAATCTCTTCCTCATTTTCACTTTCGGAACTAACTATAAATCTCTTTCTTTTTTGTCCTCTTCGTATATTCAAAATATTCTCTTCGTCCGTATCGCTGTCAAATAAGTCACAATTATTTTCTGCTGTATCATTATCAATATCGGAAACTTCTTGGTCATCTTCCGAACAATCCTCGTCGATATTATTTAATTTCTCTAATAAATTGATATTCCTCGAATGTCTTGACATTTTTGGGGATGAATATACAAATGATAAAGTAAAAAGTAAAATATAAAAATATAAATCAAGCGGGACAAAAACATTGAGGCCAGAAATAAAGAAAAATTGTAAATCATACCACAAAATATTGTTGGCTCTGTTGACTTTGTCGAAACTATCACTTATTTATTTATTTATTTATTTATTTAATTAACGGGTAAAAACCCTTTATGTACAGTGATAGCATATTTGATATACAATGTAGTAATCAGTCTAAATCTAAGTCTTATTTTATTTTAAATATTATCTTATCTAGGTCTTATTTTAGTCTAAGTCTTGGTTTGTCTACTTATTATCTTAGTCTAAATCTTGGTTTAATACCAGGTGGTAGCAGTGTTGTAGAGAGTTTCAAAGTTCTTCCCTTAATTGCTTATATACCTCGTTTTTAAAATTTGCGGCGCTGACGTCGAAAAAGTTGAGATTGCGGAAATAGTGGTTAGCTGTTTTGAACATTCTATACCACGTAATAATTTCTATTATACACTGTGAAATTTTGATGCTCTCTGTTCGGATCGCAAGACCGTATTGTCGTACAAAGAACGCTATGCATTTGTTCCAATCGAACGTTTGTCTACACTGTCATCCACAATTACATTGTAGACTCGTAAAACAATTTCAGGAGTGCGCTTTCCGAAGAATATAGTCGTAAATAACATGAATTTTTCAATTGGTCAAATGACCGTTCGTGGTAGACCAGACATGCTATAAATTTTTGTCGGAAAGTAAACAATAAAGAAAGTTGTGAATATTGAAAAATGGGTTGTATTTATATTATAGGAAAAGTCAATAAGCTACATGGTGATACAGTAACGTTGTATACCAGAAATTCTAAACGAAATTTCAAAAACGGTCATTTGACCGCGCATGGTAGGTTTAGTGTTAAATAATAATTTAGTGTTAAACCATCCTACTATACATACATCATACGTATGTGTATGTGAATCCAAGTTTTCTCGTCTTACAAGAAACACAAGTATATACCTTGCTTCCCATGAAGTTTTTAGCTAAAACATTAGTTTGACATTCGCAGAAGAATCAGTTGAGTAATTTCCTTCAGCCCCCGGTACTGTTTCATTTTTCTCCACTAGCAATGTGTTCCTGAAATTACATTTGCACAAGGAATTCTTCCCTCTGTTCCAATTGCGACACACCGATGCGTGAAGTAATTTCGCGCAAGGCGAAAAATCAAATTAAATATAAAACAATAGCGCTTACTTACAATTAGTTACGCGACGAATTCGCGCGGGTAAATCGACATTCTCTATTGTCAGATCGGATTGATATCAATGATGGACCCACCGAAGCCAACAGTGCCGGACGCCGTGTACAAATGCCGCTGTGCCGGGATCAAGGTGATCATGGTAACTGGCGATCACCCTGACACGGCGAAGGCGATCGCAAAGTACGTCGGCATCATCACCAACGATCATTTGGTCCACGACGACGACGAGGGGAGGAAACAGTCGATTGTGATAACGGGAGCGGAGCTTCGAGAGTTACAATCGGAGGAACTCGATGATATTATAAGGCTGTATCCTGAGATTGTCTTCGCCAGGACGTCGCCGGTGCAGAAGCTTCAGATTGTCGAGAGTTGTCAGCGGCTTCATCTGATCACCGCGGTCACCGGTGACGGAGTCAATGACTCGCCGGCATTGAGGAAGGCCGATATTGGAATCGCGATGGGGATCGCTGGTACTTTCTTCCTGCGTTACAGTGCATTAACTTTGTGGCTGGCTAATTGAATCGGCGAGTCGGCGAACGCGAACAGTCCGGGCACTGAAATCGCATTTCGAGATACAGCTGGGACTCTTTTCTCAGGGAAATAATTGATCGGCAACATCGGCAACAAAAAAAGAATGAAATTTGTGTCGAAGTAAAGGGAAGAGTAGAGAGAGCGATTTGAATTGTACAGCTGCATCGTGTTTGGGAAAATCGGAGAAATGTTTTCTTAAAAAATCGTCATTTTATTGCTCGTTATCCTGTATTATGTTACAACGAATAGGCGTGAAAAATCCTGCAGAATTGAATAAATGGTGTAAAAAGGCGTGCAAACAGTGCCGTGTAAAAGTGAATCGTGTAACAACGGTGCTGTGTAAGAAGAGTCCCAGGGGTAGTTTGAAAGCGCAGCACTTGTTTTCGTGTATCGTCAACGTCACTGATTTTATAGCCCTGTTCCGATTTAAATTCGATTACGCTGTGTCACGATGAGCGTTTACGTATACTCAACTGATGTCGCACTTTTTAATCAATTTTTAATCATAGAAGGACTTGCACTGCTTTTCAATGCAGGCAACTTTTTACTTACGACACTAAATAAATAACACAGTAGTAAAAGGAAAAAGACACCATTTGTTAACTTCGGAAATATTTGATTGAAAAGCGATTATTAAAATAAATCCAGCATGATGTTTGAACAATTTGTCATCCCCTTGTTGATCGGCAGTATGCTTCCAAGAACAATATTCATGATAGAGCATGTGAATATTTAAATAATTGCTCACCACTCTTTTGTTAATATTTTAATAATTGCCCATCATCATATAAACAAAATGCCAATTGTACATTTTAGCCACTTATTACAATGAATGAATTTTAATTCTCTATCACATTAACACCAGGATCGGACGTTAGCAAAGGAGTTGCAGATTTAATACTACTAAATGACGACTTTGCATCGATAGTCACGGGGATTGAGGAGGGTCGAAGGTTGTTCGACAATTTGAAATCAAGTATCGCGTATACCCTTGCCAGCAATGTTCCAGAGATAACGCCGTTTCTGGCATTCATTTTATTCGGGATTCCTTTACCTGTAGGCGTGATTTGTGTTCTGTGTATAGATCTCGGCACAGACATGTGGCCTGCAGTTGCCCTAGCCTACGAGCCAGCTGAATTGGGCATTATGGTCAGGTATCGATCGCGTTCCATTGAACTTACCCAAAACTATCATTCTCGCATCAACATTCCCTTTGACGTGAATATTTCACGTTAATTGCATTTCACAGGAAGCCCAGGATACCTTTCAAAGATCATCTCGTCAGCAGTCGTCTGCTCTTCATGGCTTACGGGCAGATAGGCATAATCGAAGCTGCCGCCGGATTTTTCTCGTATTTCGTGCTGATGGCGGAACACGGTTTTCCACCTGGCATGCTGTTTGGCTTGCGATCATCGTGGGATAGCGAAGTTATAAACGACATGAAGGACAGCTTCGGCCAAGAGTGGACGTACGATGAGCGAAAGATTCTCGAATACACTTGCCACACCGCTTTCTTCGTCAGCATAGTGATAGTTCAAGTAACCGACGTGATGATATGCAAAACCAGGCGGAACAGTCTGTTCCGCCAGGGCATGAAGAACTGGGTGCTGAATTTTGGGATACTCTTCGAGATATCGGTCGCGTGCGTCGTTTGCTATGCGCCATCCATGGACACTATCTTCAGAACGTACCCACTGAAGCCGGCATGGTGGTTACCAGGCGTACCGTATGCCGTGATCATTTTAATTTACGACGAACTTAGAAAGCTTTGGATTAGAAGAAATCCTGGAGGATGGTGGGACCGAGAGACTTGTTATTAACGTGTAAAAAACTAGCCCAGAGACCAGGCAACAGTATAATCCACGGCGCCACAGAGCAATATCTATTTCGCGATTAAGCAATTTTTAAAGATAAACAACATTTGGAAGAACGATCGGGCGAAAATAAAAACGACGCGGCGGATATAAATTGAATGTGCGGTTAACTCAGATGTATCTTTAAGTGGAGTATTCTCAACGAACGCGAGTATGCAGAAGAGCAATGGTTCGCCTTTAGTTCTACGCGGTCATCGGGTGTTGTAACCTCGCGAACGGAAAAGTGGGGGATGCATATAAGGCCCTGGGACCCTCTCGATGCGGCCCCAGTAGTCTCTAGTCATCAATTCTCTCACGTTCGGAGAACCGTGACTTGATTTCGAGATAAATCAAAGGCTATATTTCCATCAAATTGTTCCCGTACCCCGTCAGGATGAAGACGGAGGTCCTCTCTCTGCTGATCTGTCTCGGTGAGTAATTCTATACCAGCGAATAAGTAATAATGCAGATTGTGTAATCTCGTTCTCGCCAATCGATTGTTTCTACACCTTATTGTTACATTTCGAACGTCTCCAAAAATTCGAATTAGTCGGATGAGAGGACATTCTGACAGTAGCCCGAGGAACTTACACCTTGTTTGACTAGTGACCTTTAGTCGCGATATTGTTTTACCCCTTTTATGCACGATGCAGGCGTAACTATTGCCTCAGCTGTTACTATGGCTCCAATTGCTGTGACGTATCCCATATACCGTCGTCCCTCTGCTTTGAATCTCTTTCACCGATATTCCAAGTACAATATAATTTCCCACGTTTAGCAAATTATTTTCACCTTATTTTGCATGCGTATCGATCGGCCTGTACCCGTCAAATCTCCACGATTCATTCATAATTCGCTTGATATATTGTACGCAGGCAAACGATACCTGGCCGGCCACGAAACAACTTACGCCATCGTTGGTTATTGAGAAATCAGTCCTCCTTACGATTCTCATAGAAAGTTCAATTTCTCCGGAACACGTGCTGTCTGGCACGAACAACAAATTCGAGCACAAAAATCATGGATACTTATCAACCATTTAATTAAGTCTCGAGTGGTAAGAATAACCATTCGGGCTAAATTAATACTTTTTTACGAATTTCCTCGCGAATATTCGTAGAAATCGCGATCCCTGTAAAATCTTTCAAAGGAACAGGGCTTCGTTTGATAAATACGGTCCAAGAAGAACCTCCGGCATCTTCCCACGATTTATATTCGTAGAGTTTCGCTGCGGGTCTCGCCTCGAATAGCCCAAGTCAGGGTCCTCGAAACGTTCTGGCGGCTATATAGAGTGTTGGAAAGTTAACAGGTCCGTGCGATTAAACGACATTTAAGTTCTGGCCGAGCAGACACACACGGTGAGCCCGGGCACTTTCTCGCTTTCTTCCGTTCGCGAGGTCGACCGGCGTTTACCTGTATACAGCCGGCGTTTATTCAGGGACGAAAGACGTCGTCGTGCTGCCTTGAAAATACTTCAACCAGTTGACCCTCTCTCGCCATTCACCTGTTTTTTTTTTTTATTCCCTGCTCTTTGTATTTCTTTTCCCCCCCATTCTTTTCTTCTTTTATACAAATTCATTCGTTATTCCTGACTACCGGCGCGGACGCATCCGCATTGTGCAACTGCACCCTGTTTTAGAGAAGCGGTGGTAACGGAATTCAATTACGAATCGAGGTCAGATATGCGCTCACTTAACAACAAAGGCATGAGAAAAGTTCTGCGCAAAGAGGAGTGACAGGAATTTAAAATTATAGCACAACGTAGATTCTAAACGTGATACTGTAAGACAATGGAATGCCAAAGAATGGTTTTGTCTGAAGGGTTGATGCAAAGTAATAATTTATTTGCATCGCGATTGATGCGTTATACGTAACATTCGTATGATTTTACAAATTGGTAATTATTTCAACGATATATTTTTTGGTCGGTAGCTCGGAGTGGTTAATTCAAATCGGCGTTATCCGAATGATGTATGCAACGCAATATTTGAATATTATTTTCGTGAAACCGTACCTGGTGTGCTATTTATATTCACACATGAATATTTCCCCTGCCAGCCGGTTACGTCTCAGCATGCGTGCTTATATTTTCTTATTTATTTATTGAGTGTCCTCCAGTGATTTTCCTTCGCGGAGTAATAATTGGGGACACGAAATATTTGAACCGATCGAGGTCAGTTCGCGGGCGCAAAATATAATTCCGTGCAATTATATTATTTCCGAGGAAGTTGATATTCCAATGAATAACTTTAGTGAGCCGCGCTTGAAAGAAATAACCCCGCCGTGGCAGGACATTCGCCGTCACGCGGAACAAATCCCCGAAAACTATTTCGCAGGGACCGAATGATTTCAACGACTATTTCCAATGTTTTCCGCTCGAAGCGTACCGAGTACCGGTAATGATCGATCATTTTCTAGGCGCTGTCACCGCCCTGACGAGAAAACAAGAGGCACTCGAGCAGAGTCGCAGGAGAGTAGCTTCGCCAATCTTGCAAAAGAAACAGCAAGCAGGAACGCAGGAGGAGTACGAGGACGAAGAGGGGCTTTCGGATCTATGCCCTGAGCCGAATGGTTATTTCCCTGACGCGGACCAGTGTGACAAATACTACGACTGTCGAGACGGCAAGGCCAACGGGAAACTGTGCCCAGACGGTCTTGTATTTAACGACTTCAGTCCTCAACATGAAAAATGCGATCTGCCATTTGGGATCGACTGCTCGAAGAGGCCGAAATTACGTAAGCATTGAACTATTTCGTACGATCTAACGTCTCTGTAATCTCCAATGATAATAACGATAATAACAAACGAATACAATTTGCAGAGGAACCGCGACCGTCTCTGCATTGCCCAAGAATTCACGGGTACTTCGCCCACGAGGATGCCAGGATATGTAGCACGTTCTATTACTGCGTCGAAGGAAAGTTCAATATGATCACGTGCCCAGATGGACTGGTCTTCTCGGAGAAGACTGGCATCTGCAACTGGCCCGACGAGGCGCAGAAAAAGGGCTGCGGTTCCAGGGAGTTGTTCAACTTCACCTGTCCGCACGTCGACGAGTCCACTGCGGCTACGCATCCCCGTTATCCAGACCTGGAAAACTGTCAGTACTTTTACGTTTGCGTCAACGGCGCGATACCTAGGAGGAGTGGTTGCAAATTGGGGCAGGCTTTTGACGAGAGGACTGGGAAATGTGACTGGGCGAGAAGAATACCTGAGTGGTAAGCTGATATATGAATGGGCGAACAATTGGAAATTTCAATTCTCGTTTGCTCTTACTTTCGATATACTTATTTGTTATTTGCGTTTGAATATTAAGTGTATATTGAGTTGAATTTAATTGAATGAACAAAAGGTTATTAATTAATTTCACTCTTCACGAGATTCACGCGACATCAGCATAATAAAGTAGTGACATGTTTCGTTGATTGAATTTTAGCAAAGAATGGTATAAAGATCAATTGACTGACGAGGAACTGGAAGCCTTGGAAAATCCACCACCGAGACCAAAACCCACTGGTGGGCATAACCGGAGGAATAGGCCCAAGACGACGTAAATTGAAGACTAAATTTTTATGTAGATTTTAATTTTCATCGATTTATTATGCAGCGACTGGAAAATAAAAGATTTGTAACA
Organism: Nomada ferruginata; assembly: GCA_963583965.1. Classification (NCBI taxonomy): domain Eukaryota; kingdom Metazoa; phylum Arthropoda; class Insecta; order Hymenoptera; family Apidae; genus Nomada; species Nomada ferruginata. The sequence goes on from OY757218.1 coordinate 9,142,052, forward strand.
AGATCCATTCTTTTTTCTTTGCGACAGAGTAACGAAAATTATAATTGTGCTTCGACTCTTGTGCTTACCGTACAATTGAGTGATTCGGGTATTTTTGCGCGTGTTGGTGTGAATGTAGGATACATGTGACAATTATAGCTAGAACACGAAGGAATGATTTTAAATGGAGAAATAAATCTAAACTATTTTGTTTCTACAAATGTGTTTTTTCCGGAACATTGATCTCGAAATCTTTTGCCTACACGGTATAGCCTGTCCAACAGCAATGTACATATATGTATAGTTGCCATCGTATATGTGTGCAACATTCATACGATTTGTACGAATGTTTAAATTTCAATGTGCAAGGAACCACAAGTTTTCGTAGGCAGGTGTTTTTTTGTCGGTGAAGAATACTTAATTAATAAATCACTGACACTGGAGTTCTCGTTCTTTATTATGTATTTACAATTTCTTAATTAATAAGATAAGTAGTTGGTACTTTTCGTGTTTTCTAAAATCTTGTGAAATTGGTGCAAATGTGAAGGCCATATTGTAAGTTTGTAAGTTTATTTAATAGATAGTATTTTTCAGGCGGAGTTGCATAGTTTTTTCATTTATAATTGAACCGTTCAAGCGAAAATAACAAAATACTTTATTAGAAATGAGAGTCTACGAATATAAATTTCAGATTGTTGATTATGCACCATTCATTATTTGACGAATAAACTATTTTCTAACGATCCACTTGCGACGAATTTCGTTATTTCACATCCGGATACAAAAGGTAAAATAAATAAATTTTGGAAACACTGGTAGGACTATCGCGAAGAGCATAAGCAAAATAATTATTGCTAAAGTAATTTAGTTATTAATATTTTTTGAAACCAAGCTAATTTCAGTTGATATAAAAGTTCTATTTAAGTAAATATTTTGAAATGGAAGTACATTTCCAAAACGTCTGACACTACTTAATAGTTTATTAACCAGAGAAGCATGGAATTTAATCAACCTATGAAACATTTCTTCAAATAAATATTAAAAAAACAATCTAAGACGAGAAAATTTTGTGCAACAGTTACTTTCTTTTTCATTTATTATTATACTACTATTTGTGCCGCTATTTTTGTCCCACTCTGTACATACATACTGTCGTGAATGACTGCACGATTATCAGTATGAACTTAAGTGAAAGTTTTCACTTTTATTTATATTCACTGTCACTTTTCCACATGTACAGTATCTATATGCGGAAATCTAAATAAAAAAGTATGTGAAAAACCGCAAATATTTATTAACTCGCTCCTCGCGAGTTTACGTAAGAGCAACAACGTTCTTTTTTTAATTTTACAGATTTTTCATTGCCCGCTATAAAACACTGCGATGATACTTTTTCGACGCAGCTTAATCGTTCACGCTATTCCCAACATTAACGCGAACATTTCTACTCCGTTTTTTCTTTCTGTTTACATCAATAACGAATTCGAATCGCGTTTAGATTTCCGTGTGCCAGTGAAAGTGATCGAGGCCTGAAAGTTCTTCACATTTCACGGGAAACGCTACCGAAATCTACTCAATCAAACAGTGGGTCAGCCTGAGAATGTGTCGGTGATAAATTCAATCCAGTATCGCTTGCGCAATTATTGTCCCAAAGAAATTTTATATAACACAAATGTGTTATCAAAAAACAGTAGTATGTCGCAATTGATCCGAAGGCAAACCCACACAAAAATATTTGACGGAAGAAAGTGTGGAGAAATGTTGGTGACCTCGAGGGCGGAATGAATATCGAGCCATTCTAAATTGAAACAATCGTTCTGCCTACAGATTTATGTTAATTTAATTTTACCATCAGTTCATACGTTACAATATATGTACATCATAATACAATACCCTGTCAAATTAACTCCTTCTATTAATTTCCAATCAAAGGTGAAGAAGAATTCGAAATGATTCGATGCGAGAATTAAAAACGAAAATATAGACACTCTGATGTCGAGGAAAATTATTTCTATCGCTCTTGCCTGCATTACTCTCAACTTCCGCGTTAATGCAATTGGATTGCTATAAAACCTTAACGCCGCAAGCTGCACAGCAACTCAAGAAGCGACTTAGCGTCGATGCAAGCGTGCAATAAATTCCATAAACCAGGGTATCCAGAAGAACGCGAACGTGTACGCAGTATACACGAGCAGATAGCTTCACAATTACTTGCGTTTCGAAACATTTCGAAGAATGCAATCCCCGTCTGCAAGGATCGCCGTAATTTCAATTTTGTTACGAAGAGCGGCGAAGGACGCCCAGGCGAGAGTACACCGCAAAGAAGAGGAAGATGACGAAGTACGACGACCGTATCTCGGGGAAAAGAGAAAGAAGTGTAAAAGCGCATGGTTCCTACGATCAATCTTGATTTTAGATGGCAATCCATCGATGAAAACGTGGCGAAAGTGGGGAAGAACCATTGGGCGTAGTGGGGACCGATGGGGTATACCCTGTGGTGAGTTGCTGAGGAGCTGCAGTGTTCCGCGGCGTAGACACCATATCCAAGTGGGATACAAAAGTATAAGTCGCAGTCCCTTAGTGAGCGGTGATTCAAATATTCTTCACCGTATCTCGTGATTCGATTCTGTCAAGCAAGTCTGAGGAAGCACGGGATAAGAATGATCAAGGCGTATCTTCTAACGATATCGGCGGTGGTTGCTGTGACACGTAAGTGTTTGAGTAGATAATTGTACTCTTTATTGTTTGAAATGCTGAAGAAAAATATTCAGAGGAAAGGAAACCCAGCGTCTCAATTTGTGTAAGATTCGCTGGCAATAAAGTGTGCGCAGTTTTATAATAATTACGGTGATTCTGAATTTATTCGGAATTGCAGCTATGCACACTGAGCGGCAATTACGCGAGGATAAATAAATTTCTATTATCATCGACAATACAGCAATGTGATAGTTTTGAGTATCAGTTTTACACGGAACGGTTCAATACTCTTATTTATGTAACTGCAAAAAAATGATCCTTGTTTTTCAAGTAATACGTTCCCTAAGTTTTCGAATAACGCACAGGGCAACTACTCTCGCAATCGTCGCGCATCCATCGTTCAATGTATTCCCCGTGCTCCATTGAAAGTAAAAACAGCGAATGCTGATTGCCACGAAGGAAAAGAATGATTCCGCTGAAACAGTCCAGGTACTTTCTCCTCGTTCCTTGGCACCGTTCGCCGCAGCTTCTAAAATGCAACAGGATTTCCTGTATCGTAATCGCCGCGTGAAACCGGTAAAATTTCATAACCATCTAAATATCTGAACCACGTCGCCCATCCTACGTTGAAAAATCGTTCTGGCCACTGGAGCTACGTCTCGTAGGTATCCATTTCTCCTGGAGAGCGCGCGGGAGACAGCCGAACGAGACTTTCTAAACCGTAAATGTCAGATCTACTGCTCGCCGCGTTGCATAAGTAACAGCGACCGTTATCGTCCGATTAATTGCAGAAAGAAATAAAACAATAGCGATCGACCGCGGGCCGTGTGATCGGAAAGATTAATCGAGCTGATTCAACTGTCTCCCCGTGTATAAACACACACTGACACATCTCGCTAGGCTACCTCGCATGCCACATCGTGCGTGGCATCGATTTCCGGTATATCTTACGAAGCGAATGCCCCAGGTAACACGGAGAAATTTCAGGGATTCGTTCCGGTCTCGTTCTCCTTTCTTGTCCACCGATTTTTACCGAGCAAAACGAACGGTCTCGAAACAAGGCCTCGACGAAGTTTTCACCGTTCTTCACGCGAGATCGAACGGTTGATTTAGACTACCGTTTTACGATCGTCGATGGAAATAAAGAGGATCGAGTTCCGGTTAATCGATCGGAATATCAGAAGTTTGGTAAACGTTACTTGAGACTGAATTATTTACACGAACGAAGCAATGGCGTGAAGAATTCCATTTAATAAGGACGGGGGAAGATCTCGCTGCTGCCTGAAGAGGATAAACTTTCGTTTACGCGAAACCCGTTTGACATTTACAGACGGCGCGTTCAATTGCCCGAATAAAGACGGCCAGTACGAGGACCCGAAGCAGTGCGACAAATACTACGGATGCACCGACGGCTTGGCCAAGGAGAAGCTTTGCCCTGACGGGCTTGTCTTCGATCCCTTGATACGCAAAGTGAACAAATGCGACCACGTATTCAACGTCGACTGCGGGGATCGCCTCGAATTGCGTAAGTTGATCATAACTGTTGTAGAAATTATTTTCGGTACACCTGACTTAACTTGGAATAGGGGGCAGGTGGGGTAATAAGACTTCAGTCTCCTTCAATTATCAACTAACTTTATTAATGTAAAACGTCGACACACGACGACTGTCACACGATTCTCACGATACTCTCAACTCAACACTCTCTGCTCTCGATACGACTTTCTTGAACTCTCCCTTAACTCTGCCTCGCGCACGCATCATCCACTCTATTGTATATTCTTTCGCCCTTACAAGGAAAGGTAAGGATCAGATTCCGATTTTAATAAAACTTTGCAGGCTTGAAGAACAGTCCAAAATATTAGATACATATCTTTCTTAGCTGTGGTAACTGAAATTTACGAGGTGATGCCACCCTCCAAAGTTGAACCGCCAAAGTGTTATTTTGGAAATGGTTTGAGACAGACAAATTTTTGTAGTATTTTCTTTCGAAACATTAAAAACTATGTAATTTTTATTTTAAAAATTTTGTTCTATCTCAAATCGTTTCTGAGATAGCACATTGGGGGTTTAACTTTCGAGGGTAGTTTAACCCTTTAAACTTGAGTTCCCGCAGTTTGAAAGAAATACGTATTTAATATTTTCGACAGTTCTTCAAGCCCGCAAAGTTTCATTAAAACCTGTCCTTGTTAGTTACTCCCTCATTCTATTCCTCATTCGTTCTCACTCGTTCAGAATACACCCTGCAGACATTCCTTGGCGACAGTCAGTCGCGTCCACCCGAATCCCTTGGCCGCTGCACCCTCCGTTCACACGATCTTCTCAAGTAATCAGCCCCAAATACATACCTGTCGGTATTTCCGATCCCGCACTATTTGCACTTTCGCAGCGTTCAATTATCTCGCCCGGTCGGTTGATCCAGTGAACTTTGGTCCTTGGGAATTTTTCGTGTCCCTGTCATCTGTCGTTTTTCCTTCTTTCGCAACGAACGGCTGTATCGAGTGTTGGAAATGTACTCCTCGGCGGTAGAAACGAGGCCCCGAGGCGAGGCACGTTACACGTGTCGTTGGCTTTCGCGGTGCGACGCCCTTGACATACAGGATACGGTGACGATCGGTGGCGAAAGTGATTTTAATTCGCGTGATATCGTGTGTCCTCAGAACCGCCGCAGCCAACGAAGAAGTGCCCCCGTAGGAACGGGTTCTTCGCTCATCCGGACCCGTCCGTCTGCAACATCTTCTACAATTGCATCGACGGCGACTCTGTCGAAATCACTTGCACCACCGGGCTGCACTTCGACGAATACAGCGGCACATGCGTCTGGCCCGACAGCGCTGGCCGAGAAGTAAATATCGCTAATTATACGCTCTACGGTTAGAATCGTCAATTCGTCCATTCTGTCTTCTGCACTCGGCAATATCCGCGTATCGACGTTAATCACCGCGGCCCGTTGATTAATTTGCGTGATCACGCGTTAACAGTCAACAGTCACGGCGATTATAGTCATTTGGATAATTAATGGATTGCGCCGTTGGTAATTATTAATGCAGAATGTAACTGATTGCGGTCGACGGTTATGATAATACGCGTGATTTCAGCGGGGGGAAACGACCATTCGGGATCGCATTGAAATCGTGTAATCGGTGTAACGGAAATACAGTGTTCCTGATTGTGGGTAAAATTGAATTTCTATAGGGGTGCGGAGCAGTCGACAAGAAGTTGAAAGATGGCTTCGAGTGCCCGAAAGAGAACCAGTTCGACACCAGGGGAATGGTCGTGGATCATCCCAAGTTCGCCCATCCGGATGACTGTCAAAAGTTTTATGTCTGCTTGAACGGAGTGACACCCCGTGAACAGGGATGCAGCGATGGTACGGTTTATAACGAGGAGCAGCAAAGATGCGACGCGCCTGAGAACGTCCCTGGCTGGTACGTAGAATTTAGTAATTGATTAGTTGATCATTCGTTTGCGATTCATTCAAGACTAAGGTGACGTTGGGTGCAATATAATTTAGGAATACGTTTGCCAAGTGGTCAAATAAATCGAGAATTAATTAATATTTTACTAATAAGAATATAATAGAACTTTAAGCAAATTTTTAAATAAGTGGGTGCAAATAGAACGAATTAATAAATGGTATATTTTACAGTGAGGATTGGTACAAGGACGACGACAAGAAGGCATAAGAAATGTTCTAAATTTATATGTCCCGCATCGGGATCTCGATATCATTTTGAAGTCATACATACCATCCTCGTTTAGTGTGTAATCATGTGTGTGTCTAGATAATTGAATGTTCATGAATAATAAATTCTATTTTATCTTATTCACGTTAACTTTTGGAATTTTCTTTCGTTCACCTGTCCCGATTTTATCCGAATTTTTGCGCAACGTATCGATGCATTAATTTGTTGCGATACGTGTAGGAACGAGCTTGTATTGTTATTACAAATATATTGTGAAACGTTTCATCGGTACGTGTGTATCTACATATACTTGGATATTATTTTTGTCAGGAAGATATGGGTGCGAAATTTCTTTAAGCTTTCATTCGTAACGAACCAAGCGTAGCGAACGTAACTTTCTCCTGGGCCTTTTATAGTTTTTTGTTCTTCAATTCATCGACAAACGACTTTCATGTTAATGTTCTTTTTATAAACGCGCGTGATAACAGCTGGTTTTCTATTTTTAATATTAGAGCAATATTGGCTCTGGTTACATAGATGTCTTGAGCATTCGATTTTTGTAAGCGGTAGAGATAGAATACGGTGTATGCATTCTTTCGCTAGTAAAACAGTAAAGACTAAGGCAATCTCTGTTGTACATTGTTAATGCACATTACGATTGTTATTACACATATTATAGAATATCAACAAAATCAACGTATACTTCTAAAATCCACAATGGTTCATACAAATCTAATTTTTCAAATTATCTAATTTCCTTTCGGCGAATAAGTCGGTTTGCATAGTTTAGTACTTCCCAGATAATTATGCAGAATTTTTTTATAGAAATCGATTAGAGTAGGAAATAGACTAATTTATTTATTTGATACTTCTAAAATATACCATATTGTTTTCGACATTTATATCTGGGATCGTAAAATCTCTCGTCGTTTTACAAGGATGGATGTATGAGCGAATGATTCCTTTGCAAAATTTACCTGATTGCTAGATTCCCGCGCAAGAGTTTGTATATTAGAAACCGGTGTTTGGAAATTACGTTTCCGCTCATTAAGAACAACAGTTTTAAGATTGAACACGTTTTTAGTCCTCTTATTATAAAAATGTATGTGTATCCAGTTAAACTCGTAAATAGTACAAGATGTATTTTCTCTTATATTATACATACTACTAATTATATATATTTATATCTAATATATTGTTTCAATTATAATAATATCACAATTGAACGTTGATACTATTTTTATAAATTCTTTGTTGAAATTTATAGTAAAAATAATAGCATGCTAAATGGATTAAAACGTTTGCCTTTATTCCTTTCATAAAAACACATTTTGTTGTCATCTTGCAGGTGTATAAATTACATTTTCACCAGGAAAATTACAGTTTCTCGCGTGCAACCACTGTGCACTAGCGGCCTCAGATACCACATCGTTGCTTTTCCGAAGTGAAATCACACACGATATTGAACAACCGGTTATGTAGGTTCCAAGTATCACGATTGTCGGTTGCGAACCTCGTCCCTTATCACAAATTGTTATCACACATTTTGTTAATAATAATAATGAAAAAAGTAACGATTTTCACGCATCCCTTACCATTTGGGAGGATGGCCGTGAAAATTGCATTGTATTCAAGAATTAAAATCGATAAAGATAAATAACAGGTGCGAGCGGGATCCCAATTTGACACATTTTCAAAAGAAAATCGGTGGCATGTTATGGCCGCAAATATGGATTTATTTGGACACTTTTGATTGATCGACGTGCAAAATATATTCAGTTATGAAAAGAACGTACATAGAAGGGGAATATAAGGGGCTATAATAACAAATATTAAACGTTATTCTGTAATGTGAATAACAATATTACTATTTTACTGTTAATGTTCGTAATTTGACTATTAATGTTCAACGAATTTGATGCAAAAAGCAATTTGTTCAAGAGATGCAATAGAAGGAAATGAAATAATGGTGGCAATTATCAAACCCTCGAGCGGCTCCATCGTCAAAGCGAATACTCTACCTAATGTTACAAAATCATTGAATAATTTCACTTTGGCTTCGGTGTATATCCGTCGCGAAATGTGTTTCTCTGTGTCAAACAAATTCAATTCGAAGAATCGAATTGTAAAAGGAAATGGTATGCAAAGTGCATTGAATTATTTATAATATAATTTGAAACACGAGACACAACGGAAACCTATTGCAAAAGGAATTTGAATTAATAAATGGAATTTATTAAAAAGAAATCATGGAATTTCCGTCTAATATACATAACTACATAATTAAAACCTTATATTTTGCTGTCAAAAAATAGCCGATAAAGAAAATTCACGTAGAAGGTCAATCAACTGCGTTTGCCAGAAAGGTTTATTTTACTGATACGCAGTACTTTTGGTCACAATTTTATCGCTATAAACAAATTAAACCCAGAAAAGGTGCGTCTTTTTATTTTCAATTATTCGAAAATACCATCTATTTATTAAGTACATAATAAATATTAGAAAAACTTTAGTGAACCTTAATTTAATTTCTGCGTGCGCTGTTACGGATTGCAAAGAAACGTAACTTTGTAATTCTGTACCTCGTAAAGCGCAAGATGTACTTGCAACAATAACTGTAAGCAGGGAACAGATATGAATATGACCAATCCAAACTTTCGGAGCAGATCTCTGATTACAGTGTGTTCGTGCAATTTCACTGCATTCATTTATACGAGATTCAATCTAAGCAGGCATTTCTTGCGTATAGTTAGAATCAGGTGCACCCGACCAGGTTGTAAGAGCATCTTAAAGTGTCGTGTCGAGGGAAAGGGGTGGCGATACAGGATATCTCGGTCCCGCTAATGTTAAACTACAATCACAATCAAGTTGTTTGTGCAAATCTGTTAATACGTTACTAGTCCGGCTGCAGGAATATTACTTACAACGTAGTACATTCGTGCGATAATATAATGTCCGTCTGATATTAAATTTGAGAAATGGAGGTAGCTATACGATGTTTTAAAATAAATAATTGTAAAGACAGTGAAGACGATAATCATGGTTTTAAAACTACCTGAGGGTATACATTTGAGTACTTTTTTTATTATTAATGATGGAATAATAATATAAATAATGATAAAAGTGAGAGAAGAATCTTCAAATTTAAATAAATAATACATATACTATTCCATACAAAGTAAAGTAAATACGACAATTTCTGTTCTATCTCTGTGCTATTTATTTTTCAGAGCTACTTGTTAATATGATAGGTAGATCATATGATATATTTTAATATTTGGGAAAATCGGACTAAAAACAATTACCCACTTTTAATAATAAATTTGAAATAAAACTATAATATTTACATAGCCGTACATTATGCATCTGTTAATAAAGAATCTTAAATATTTTAAGAAAACGTAAGGTAGAATTAAATCTGTGCAAATAATCCGGTACCGTTTTTATTTAAAACATTGAAAAACTAACTGTTCCAAAATAACTTTGTAATAAATAACTAATAATTATTTTCAGTATTCCATCATTACAAATGTTCGTATTACTTTACAGCAATGCCTACAGTACATGTGTACTTATAGAATAATATGCAGAAATATTATTCCTCCACCAATATTTGCAATTTTCTCATTTCAATACATTTTTTCCACTACTCAATGAACTAAATTCAATACATGTAAGTGTAATCATTCTTAACCCACCCTTGAATCCTCTCATCTCATATTCATCGCACACTCTTTGGTTGGTAGATTATGCGATTTAATGGGAATCTCGCTAACCTTTGCAGATTATAGCGTTCAGCTTAAAGGCATTTCAATAATCGGGGTTGAACCGTCGTACAAAGAACATTGGACGCAGGCGTATGCATGTAAGCACACGTTAACTTGCAAAGGGACACTCGCACCAGCTATTGGGATAACATTCAAGAGACTATGGGGAAGTTCGGTGAATAGCTGGGGTGTAATATTAGGAACACTTTGAAAGGTAAAGTTACACCAATAACAGAACTATTGAAGCTCGAGAAAGTCAATAGAATATGCAAATTGGCTTTTAAATGGTCGGGCAAAGGTTTCCTTTGATTTTCATTACGTTGTTCAGGTCGGAGTTTGAAGCATGGACTTTGTATTTTCTTCTGGTTCTCTGTGAATCTAAACTACACCGTTCGAAGCTGCTTTCTGAACCGAATTCTTACGTAGAAAGACAAAGAATTAAGAAGACACTGTTGGGACGCTGGATAATGGTGTAGCAATATTTTATTATAAAATAATATTTGTATAGGTGCATTTGTATTCTCTGAAGAAAAGTTCATTTTTTCTATCGTTATACTAAATACTATAATTTGTAGTATAATTAAAAATAACCTAAAGTTATGCAACCATATATGATATTGTATGAGGTAATTTTTTTCATTCTAAAGCATTTACAGAATCTATTTCATAGATTCCGTTACCTATTTGGAAAGTTTGCATAAAAATTGATAAGAAAGAAAATTTTAGTGCAACCAAAAGCAATACAGTGTTCTTCCAAATTCTCGCAATAATTCACGACAATAATAATACGTACAAGTAATACAAAAATTGCTTCCACCCGATTATTTCCAGTGTATCCTTACGGAGTCCTACGAATAACCATTTTAATCGTAAGCAAATAATAGTTACCAAATGTCTAGAGAAAGTTACATTTTTATCCAGTCGCATATTTTGCGATGATCGTACTATAAAAAGGAAAATCCTAATAAACAATTGCTCTTCAAGGCAGCCGGTATACTAAACAAAATTATACAACGTGTCTTCGCCGCCAGAACATCCGCAAAGACAATTATGATGCAAGTAAAACAATCCGACTCAACCCGTTCGATGACCCGAACGGTTCTGCGAAAGTTTCGCAGCGGCGTTTCCGAAAGTTGATTCCCTTCCGTGCCACGGATTCATGCCAGCTCGAAGCTTTCGACGGAGCTTGCGGAAAGTCTTTGGACCATTTTTTAGAATTAGAAGGAAACGGCAGCCGAGCCGATCGGTAATCGATATCCACGGAGTGCAAGAGCTCGTAAACTGGCCAAACAACGATACGTACGAGACGATTGGTTTAGCAGTAGTGGATGTGCTTACAGGTGTGCGATTGCTAGGCCAGGTGAGCGATTGGGCCGATCCTTCAGGTTCTCCGTGAACTTCTCTTTTCCAACGTCAATTTCCTTTCTATTTTCCCTCTCTCTCTCTCTCTCTTCTTTTACGTGATAAAGTACCAGAGCGGTCCCCTAATCCCGGCTATTCCACGCGCTTCTCCTCCTCTATTTAAATTCCCGAGAAACCGTCCGATAGATTCGTTAAATTTTAACGAAACCGGCTCGCACCGTAATCCGTTCCTTCATTTCCTTTGCTCGCTCTCGATTATGTTAATCACCGTAAGCAGGTATTTTCTGGAACGAACTTCGCTTCGAAGTGGCGCCAGTTCAGATTGTCACACGCCCACTTTTAGCTCGCTAATAACCGTACCCGCTTTTTGCCGCAATGAATCGCGGTATCGCGGCGCGGAAACGATTCCGCAATGATAATCGACCGTTTGCCGTTATGCTGCTTAGGGAAAGGACAATACAGTGTATGCGGCGTTCCACCGTATTATTCGTGCTGCAACAGCCGCAATTACTTTTATGTAGGCATTACGGAGCAACGGTATCACGCATTTTCCGCCTACGAGATCGCGCGATTCGCATTATATTGCCTTTAATGCACCTCGCTGATTGTCTTACGGTTCACGTCGATAATTCGACGTTCAATTACCCGGCGTTCGATTGTTCTTACAGCGCTGTTCGGTGGTGGTGGAGGAATATCGATAATTTCCGATAGGTGGACCATCGACCATCGATAGTTATCGATAGTGATGGAATGTGATATGCATATATGTATATGTAGTACCTTATGTATATAAGGGCCTTTCCTGGTTTGTTGTCCGTCCAGGTGCACAAAACAGTGCCGCCCCTATTAATTTAATATTAGTCAAAATTTCACATATACTAAATAACTAAACGGTCTGCGCCCGCCCTTGGCCTGGGCACCTTTTGCACCCCCGTCAGGAACGGCTCTGTACATAAGTAATCTAAGGAAGAGCGCTCTCTCTGGCAGCCAAGGAAATAACGCTAGGCGCAGAGGAAGAGAGCGCTCTCTTAAAATCGCGCAGATACAGTTCAATCCTGTACAAAGGATATAAAGTTCTTTAAATTGCAGATTCTTTCGCACGCAAGATCACGCAGAAAGCCAGCCTTTAATGTCAAAATACTATCGGTGTCGTCAGTTATAGAACAAATGCCTATCATCAAATTATCAAACATTTTTATCAACCCACATTTTCGATAGTAAACATATATTATCGATAGTTTTTGATAGTAGCAACCATCCATAATATCGATAGTGCCATCGATATTTCTCCACCACTACTGTTCGAGGGGAGAACCGTGTGGCTGCCTTAGTCGAGCATAATTTTGAGGCGACGTTTCGCTATTTCTGCTTCTCGGTGTTTGGATTTTCTTGAACATGGTTTCTGGCTGAAGCGACAAACGATGGTCTGTTAACTATAGTTTATGTACAATAATTAATAAGTGCGCTGCTATATTAGTTTTGTGCAACCGAGTAGTTTATTATATGTCTTATACAATATTTCAGTTCTAATAAAGACTCATGCAATATACTGATTTTGCTACATGGTAATCAATAAATGATAAGTCGCGATTAATTACCGTTTACATTGATTCCACCTGTACGACGCAGGGATACTTACATAATCAAGATAATAAAAAATAGAAACAGAGATGTCATTTATACAATGCTGGATGTGCAAAGTGAAAAGTTATTCTGCGCTACTCGTTAATATCGTAACGGTTGCAATTAGTTGTATGCGTGTAATTTTCAACTAAATAGCGTTAGGTAACTACGTGTTACGCTTGCAAACATAATTTCCACCGTGCGCTATAAATTCAGCGTGATAATATCTTTCCACGTAGCAGCAATTCGTGGGTAATTTATAAGTTACCGTGCCCCCTCTCCATTCTTTTCAGCAACTTTGAATTACACGCCCGATGGAATTACGATTATTCGTAACTCTATGCGGACACCTTGGATTGATTTTTTGTTTAAAAATCATCCAGCATTTCGGTCCGGGAACGTCCGCGAATTTTCTAAGAGGTGAAGGTAGATTTTGCCGAAACGTGAACGCGATCTGACGTTCGATAACATCAGCGTAGCAATAATTTCATCCAACCTGCGAGCATTCTTCACGATTTCAGGCGCTCAACGTGCCGGACTGTTGTTCGAGTCGATTTGTAAAAGTTTGTTCGAACAGCCAGCGAAATTTCGGCTACTCACAGATTCTGAATACTTCAAATATTCAAGCTCGATTGATTTCTTCAGCTTTTGCTATTTCACTCTCGAGCAGCCTGTAACGCGTTCCCATCAATATACGTTTCGATACGAATGCACCCACGTACGTACCGGCTGTTACCTTCCACACAAGTATTCTTTTATCAGCGCGTTCACATCTTTGTCCCGATAAGCGGTTTTATCGATTGAACGTTTCAAACGCTAATATTATTATTTTATAATGTCAACAGAATTTCGGTAAACATGTGACGCTGTTCGACGATTGTAATCCAAAGTTGCATGCTTGCGGCGCAGTTCGAAAATTCTGTGCGAAAATGGTAACTCCTATTTCGCTTCGCGCCGGTGAACATTTTTATCTTCTGTGAGCTCCCTTAGTTTTATCATTTGTGTCCGCCAGGTACGGTTGCTCGGACTCGTACCTTTCGTAGGCGTTAACTGTGCTGTGCAATTTAACGTTTCAGGGACGTATAATCGTGTTAAAAGTCGAGGACGAACTCGAGACGGGGCGGTAATCGGCCGTTCTATCCGATAACGAGTTTCGTACAACTTTGCGACTGCGTGGCGGCGAAGAAATAGAAAATGAAGGACACCCTAGAAATTGGGGAAAGGGGCGGGATCGGAAGAATTTTTTCACGAAAGCCACGATGAGTAACTTCGTTTCGATATCCTGACATTTCCACGACGTTCGCCGCGATTCCATTTTTACATTTATTATTATTTTATTTTATATTTTACGTACGTTTGTATATCTCGACGATAAGAGAGCCAGTTCACGTTCAATTATTAGTCGATACCGAATGTGTAATTATTTATTTTTACTGACATGAGGAATATATTTTTCATTATTTCCGAAGGACCATCCTGAAGCGTCATTCCTCGATTTCAATAAAATCACGGTATAGGTTCTTATGAGTTTCTCTATATTTCATGCTTTAGTTCTTTTTTCCAAGTTGACGAAATTATCACCCAATTCGCGGAAATTCTGTGGTGCTCTACTTTGCGGCAAGGATACCACGAGGTACGCGTAGTCAAATGCTCTGGGAGGCTCGTGGTCGTATACGTTCCGCTAACTCTATCTCCTTTGTGGTCGGAGGTGTTTTCTTATTGCCATTACTGTAATTATGTATAATTCTCCATTAAGATCCTTGCAATATTGGATACATTCACTATCATGGTAGAGCTATGTCCAATTTATTAGATACGAACAGAAATGTAATACAATTCTGCCGTATAATTAACCGAATTAATAAACCATATTTTCTCCATCACAGAATTGTATTTGTGAATTTTTTTTAAGTGTACACACTTTCGCAAATTTTCCTGCGTTCTTATACCTTTGTATACTTTATATATACATTATAATAGAAAATTTTGCAATTCGATACTTATCGTTCGATAGTTTCAACAAGTATTTTCTGAAACCTATTATTATAGAATAGAATAGAATTTTATTTGCTTTTCGGCCTCACAGCCATGAAAAGGAACTTATTTTACATTCTTAATTTTACCTTACATTACGTTCTCCTTCATCTGCCTTGCGCTACATTTTTTTATTCCTACTTACTTATTATCTATAACCTTATACTATTATCTATAACTTTATACTATTATCTATAACCTTATACTATACACTAATATAATGTACACTAATACTATACACTATACCACATTCAATGCCATCTATCCCCACTCTGGTCCTCCCTATTCCTTCTTTTTCTCTCTTATTTTCCTTTCCACCTCTCTTAACCATTTTTCTGCCTCCTCGAAACCTATTATTATAATAACAATAGTAACATTAAATTCGTGTCCATAGAAACGAAATATTAACTGTGTTGTAATACTATTTGCACGAATGTCGAATGAAGTATTTAATTAAATTTGCACCTTTGACGGTGGGCATTTTATTCGATCTGACTTTTTGCATATGAAAATGAAAATCGGGGGACATGCTATCCTTCTTTCCAAGGGTTTATCCAAATACTGTTCAATGCTCACTCGCTACACTGTCATCCACGAAGAAAATTATGATTCGGTCGAGCTGAAGGTTCCCAAAGGATTGTCATCCGTATGTATAAGTAATTTGAAAGTTCTCTACCTGAGAAGGAAAGGCAGCTCCGAAAAGAACGAATGTAGTTCTCTTCCATCGAGACGTTTTCGGTCACCAGTCTACGGGATCACTGTAGAAGTGCATGGTCGATAAAGTTTGAAAACTACCACAGTACCCGTATAAGTCGAACGGATCAAAAGTAATAAATATTTTAGTGTGATTTCCGTCTCACTTCCCACAGTCCTTTTCATTTGATCCTTTTAAGATCGGCTTCTACCGCATTTCATCAGCTAAGAGTTAATGAAAATCCTGCAATCATATATATTCGTAGAATAACATAGAATTTCGAGTCCCTTCCGAATCCTCATAATTCATATTTTTAGCATCACGGATCTATGACAATGGTTTATTTTCCAATCTGAGAAAAGAATGCTTTTAACATTTACTTTATTTCAGCACAATGTAATCAGCGACAAATTTCTGCCGATCTCTATTTAAATACTTCATTGCTTCCCTTTTTCTAAACCCATATCTCCATATTTAAGAAAATTCAGCCAAAGAAACGGCGCTCCCTGATACACCGCGTCCTTTTCCAGCTGATTGTGATGCCAATTTTTAAATCTCTATCCTTCCGAAGGTCTCATTTTGAAGAGGAAACTTCAAGAAATATGACCACATATCTTGCAAAATTAATATCACTGGCCCATCGTCGAAAAAAACGGCGAAAAAGAATTTGTTTACGTTTTTCGACATTATAAAGTTAATTATCGAGATTGACAAAATTATTTTATAATAGCCCAATCCTTCCCGAATAAAACAAACCAAAAAGTAGCTCAATCGAGCGAACAGTTCCAGAGATAAAAATTCGTAAGCGAAGCCCGTTTTCGCAAAAATGAGCAAAATTGCAAACTTCGAAGTCCCGTAATTTCTAAACAAATTATAAACCAGCAAAACGATGACTTAAACCCACCCTAATTCTATAATAGACTACAACATTGTATTTCATTTAAAAGAAAATTGCAGCTGGCGACGTCGAAAAGTGATCGATTCGGCATGGAACGACTGAACAATCATTATTCGGATGTTCCCGTGGAAAATATTTTAGCCGTTTCTTTAACTGAACGCATGAAGCAATGCATACATGCATATGTACGTGCAAGGCTGTACGGAACGGGCAACACGCTGGAACGGTAAGATCTTGCTTGGGAACGCCTCTCGCTATAAATAAGAAAAAAGATCCCTATTGGAAACGCCTTTACGTTCACGAAGATCGTCGAAGGATGTTTGTCCATGGACTCGAGTACCAGTTCAACGAGAATCGGGAAACAATCGCGTGGTTGCATGTAATGTAACACGCGCCGGGTGCATCCTCCATGGAACCGTGTTGCTCTTTGTTTTCTGTGATTCTGATGTCTCCTATCCTTTCAGGTGCCCCGACGGAGGAACGCGGACAGGTGAGATTGCACACAGTCACGAGCTATCCGGACGGGCGACTCTTAATCTCTTGAGAGAGAAGGCCGGCGCCGAACTCGATGCAATCATTCCCGGCAGAGACTTAGATCAGTTCCCCGGGAACAACATTCTCGCGCTTCCTTTTACTTTCGTCCCGATCAAACCGCGTCCGAACCGATGCACACGTTTCGCCCCGGGGATTTCATTTGACGGCGGACGATTTTATACACGCGAGCCTGGCCGGTGGCCGTTTGAAAATTGTATTCGGTTTTAAGGGGCTGGCACCAGCGGGGGAATATAAAAATATAGCGCGCCGTAAAGAAAAACGGGGCTGACCCTTGATTTCGCATGTCTCGAACGACGCCGCCTGCGAAAAATCGTTACGGCCACGCGACGATCCTATTTTATAGCGAGCTATTTACGCTCGACAAATTGTCACGCTAACTCCCATGACATCGGGGACATTTAGCGTGATTATTCTTAGCGATCCGCTCTGACACGATGTTCGAACTGAGACAACGTGTATGTTTACTTGCACTTTACGCGTGCACCGACGAAATTATTTCCAACTTTTGCATCATTGGATACCGTTTAATTTTCTCCTATAACATTTTCGCGACACCCTGTATATCTTAGATTTAATATAGATTGCATAATCCAAAAATAAACGTGTCGTGAGAATTTGTTCAATATTTTTCTAATATACTCCGCTATGTAACTAAACCATATTTACAAACACTGAGGTTAACGACCCTTGAAAACAGGAGAGTCGAAGCCGACCTATGGTTTTTATATAATGTGTTAAATGGTAAGATCAGCTGTCCAGAAATCCTTCAGAAAGTTAATTTTCTCGTGCCTTCAACTTACCTACGGAACAACAACCTTATAGCAACTGAGCAACACTCCACTAATTATGGTAAACATAACGCATTTAACAGGGTATGCTCGCTCGCAAATGTTTACCATAATGAAATTGACTTCTTTGGACAGTCACCTAGAGAATTTAAAAAATCCATTCGCAGCATGCTATCACATTATGGATAGCTAGCATAAATATAATTACTATTATTATTATTTCTCTTATATATATACAATCTACTGTAATCATTGTATGAAATGTCCTTTATTATAACTGTTTATCATGTAGTCTAAAGGGGCTATCCCCGTAAATAAAATTATTATTATTATTATTATTATTAAACGATTAATATCAACTTTCGCGCCAGAACAGAGCTGACTTTTCTCTTTACATTAACCTGCGTGAATTATTGCAATCTCTAATTCAATTTCGATTCAATTTATTAGCAGTGTCGTTCGCGTAGTGCTCTACAAAAGTTGCCTCATGCAGCGACAGTAGATGTATACATGCATACGTGTCGTACCGTACAGAGGACACCGAGTTGTCACCAAACACGTTAGATTGCTCTATTTTATATTTATTGCTGAAAGTTCTATCGCACTTCGGATGCTATCGGGTTAATCGTGTATCCACGGAACGATCGTGGAAAAACGGAGATAGAGAGGCCGCACAGAACGAACAGTTAAAATGTTGCTGGGTGGAAAGAGGAAATCGAATTTTGAGTGGTCGCTTGGCGGAGCGGTACGGCAACCGGAAATAACGAAGCAGTGTAAGCATTAGGACGAAGCACCGTTTCGCTCTTTACACCCTTGCCTTGGCAATCTAATGCAATTTGTCGCGGCCCAGCTCGAGACTGAAAAATAAATAAATAAATTGAATGGACGAGAAGGAAAGTAGAAATGCTATCGATAATTGTCGGTCGTTGAAATTTCCAGCGTTTACGATTAATCGAAACGGTCGACGATGGACGACCCTTGGCACAGAAAGCGCGAGGAACTTTAAATGCCGCGTGTAATATAAACGACAGTATTAATGGGTAATCGATAATGGCTACAAATTGCACGATATTTGATACGATAGGGCATTAATCAAATTAGCAATGCGGTGGTTAATTTGGTACATTGATAAAGCTGACTTGCTGATAAGTATGTTAATTAAAATTTCTATCTGTTACACGGAGTCGTTTGTAGCGCAGCGTTGTATAGGCCCTAGTTACGCGCGAATTTTCATTTGATATCTATTAAACGACGTTACGAATAAATAATCTCTGCCCCATTAAACGGCTATAATTTTATTACGAGTATCTCGTAAAGGTGTATAGATACCAGAATCCATTTAGAGTTTATAACATTTGAATTATGTATTAAACGTATATAGACTACTAACTTCACCTGGCTGAAATATCGCTGATATTTCGAATGATATGAAGGAATAAAGCAACGAGGGTTTATAGTTTCGCAGGTCACGCGATACGGTTGCAACAGTTTCGTCATACGTAGAGGTTTCAAGCAGCTTCGAGCATTTTCTGCTTTTTTCCAAGGGAATGCTGTATGTTTTATTTATAAATTTGACAGTGTTGAATCCTGAATAGAAAAGTGTTAACCATTGCCAGTAAACGCAAACCAAACCTAACAGTTAACGAGATATTTCGTCCCGTTTTGCGATATTTTTACACGGGAAAAATTACTATAGCCTTGTGATTTATGACGGTACAGATCCCTCGGTTTTAGTGCGAAACAAATATTTGAAAAATAAACAGAGATACATCCACTTGAAGAAATAAAATGATGTTTTGCTACACTTTGCTCTTATTTCCTGCACTTTCCTTTCTGTGATCGAAACGCTGTCAGCTCACTAAAATGTTGGGGTCGCTGTACAACCAGCACAGGAGTACAATTTTAATTCTGCACTGTTACAAATTTAAGGGGCAAATTTATCACTACGGACATGTTCTTGGTCTAATATTTTTCCTTGCTATCCAGATTTTATTTCTCATTTGGTACTTGGCCTACTGTACATCTGTAGTGGCGTGACGAATTATTCTCGCGATTGTTCTACTCGCTCAGTAACGCTGTCAGTATTTTCAAACGACGGCAGACACCACACTCATCGTGTGTGATCAGGTTTGATGGATTGACGTTCAGCATTGGCGTGGATTTTTGATTCCCGAGCCTGAACGCCGCCGAACGAATTGGCTGCTAACAGTGCTGATTGCAGTGCATCAGTATTTTTCCGTCGATGCACAAAAATTCACTCTCCATCCGAAGAATTTGCAAGCTTCCACCGTTTAGCTGAATTTCTATTTCGACAATTATTCGGTAGTCTGCTTGGCAACGATTAAACTTACGCTCTCGCGATTACTTTTTGCTAGAACGGAAACGATGAATAAAGTACACCGCGTGTATACGATATTAAGGTAGTATTGAACTAAGGAGTATGTATCCTCCCTTGGCAACATCAGTTTCCCTAGTTAAATGCAATTTTCCGAAACTGCGCGACAAATTAATGAGCGCGTGTAATGGTTCCCTTCTACACGAAGCACAGAGGTTATTGGGTAAGACGTCACATGCTATTAATTTGACAGAATGACGCTTGAACACTTTGCACCGCATGAATGACAAATGACATTCACGATGTTTAGACCTCGGAGACTGCTAAACTAAAGTCTAAGTACTTTAATGTATCAATCAATGTTGCGTCGCTGCGGGTAATGTAATTAAATTGTCATTCACGATACTCGTTCGACTGCCTACACCCGAACGGCGCGCAGAAATTTTAATTGGAAAGAAGAAACGGAAAAGATTCATATCTCCACAGGAATGCTACGAAAATCTGTCACGTTTATTATCCACTGAAATCCCGTCGGATATCCGTCGACAGAACAATTTCAAACGCCGTGAATCGATACAGTCCGAGTTAGTTCGAGTGCAGAAGCTTCGTTTTACAAAATAATTTCGCGGAATGCCTTGCGAACAGGAAGCATTGTAAATATCGGGATTCATAAAAACCCTTGGAAATTCTGCAGGAAACTTCGAAACTCTCGGAACTCTTGAACCCGCGAGGATTTTCAAAGTCTCGGAACTTTCGATGCTCCAGAAATCCTTGAAGCACGCCAATAAAGCCGAAGCGCCGTTTTCGAGCAGCCCTGTTCAAAACGAGTGATATACGCCCGCGGGGAATAAACGGCGGGAAATGCGAAACAAGAATGGCAACGCCCGATTGAACGAGTCCGCTCGACCAGAGTTAAGCCGGATCGTTTGCCCTAATTATACTTCCGACGCGGTCCTAATCGAACGATACCGTCGGGTTTACGTGACGTTGCGTTCGAATCGGGCGATATTTCGCCCCGGATGCGCGGCAATTTTGTTTAAATACACGGTAACGACCAGGCGGAAATGCGCATGAAAGATAGCGCGCAGGACATGAAGTGAGCAGCGCGAAAAAAATAGGCAAAGGGAACGCGCTGAGAATTCATCTCTCGATGTTCCCGTTATGGGCGTGCTTCCGCCCCATTAAACGCGATATCCGCTGCGATCTTTTCATTTCGCTGAAAAATCTATTAGCAAAATAGTCCGGATTATACTTGCTCGATTTTTCTCATTACCGTTCGGTGTCGATGTGCTTTCGTGCGTTGCTTCCCGAACGACCCCGATTCCCTTTTATTGCCCACGTGAATAACATTGCGGGATAATCCAGCGTGTGATCGGTTCGATGCGTTCTTTCGCAAGTACTTGTCGATTGTGAATATCGTTTGTCATTGAGAACGTACAGCGCCGGGCATATAAATAATTCAACGATTTATCCTACCTCCAGTGTAAGGATTATAACAATAATATTTAAATGTTATCGCGTACCCCGTAAACGGCGTACTGAAAGGCAAAAGCGATATCCCTACCTGTGGTGGTCGCAGGCAAGAGTACAGGAGCCAGAAGGGAGGGTGAAACGAAGAGTCGGATGATGGAGTCGTCCCAGTGTCGGGGAAGAAAAACAGGAACGGAAGAAGTGCGACAGGTAGGCGGGTTCCCGCAAGAACAATTCGAGATGTAAATCAATGGCTGATAAGGGTGGCCGTCCTATGGGAAAAGGAGGGTCGCTCTTGGATCCCGCTCAACTAGAAAAGCGGATGGAGAGTCTGAACCGAGTTTGTACCAGAGAAAGGTGGGTCCTCGTTCCGCGGAAATGCCTCGTTCAAGAATTATTTATTCGCCGACTTTCATCGAAAATTTCCCCCCCTAAAGTGGGCTCTCAGTTTTCTACCAAATTTCCGCCCATTTCGCCCGCTATTCTAATCCCTTCATCCCCTGCTGCGTTCTCCAAAGTTGCTACGGGTAATAGTCTGCGATGGTGGAATTATGGTGTACAGTCCGGCCTTTTAGTGGATGATTAAAAAATTAGGAATCGATTCTATGGGAGATTGTGGGCTACGCGAAAGTGATTGAATTGTATGTGACAAATAAGAAAAATTAATCCATCCCTTATTCTGTGTTCGAAAATAATGTCGTTGCAACTAACTTGCACTAGAATTTTTTTTAAACGATTACAATGAAAAACAGTTCATGTTCGGCTGAAAGAAATCCATATTTCTGAGCTTATCATTGGCAATTCAATTTCGCAATGTCACTTGCCTGCGTAGCCATACATTTTTCGTTTAAAGTATATCGTTCTGGTTGTGCGAAGCCTGCAACGAATTTGTTTGTAGCTTATATTGTAACGATCGTAAGTTCGACCAGGGTTGAATTCATCTTTTTGAGCATCCTTACATAATCGATATCCGATAATAACGATGTCTCCACCTAGCCAATCGCCCTACAGTCGCATGATACGTCATGTCACAATATCCTGAATTGAACGATTTATTGAACAGGCCCACAACATGCAACGGTTTCGCATACGTGGCGTATAGGCTTCGACAAATGTTTCGATCAGCGGAAGAGAAGAGAAAATATCGGAATAATCAATCTCACGCAATTGTCATATTTCAGAGCTTCGAAGTTCGAGATAATTGTTTGCCAGATTTACTATCACGTGTGTGCTTGCTGCGGGAATTGCCGAACGATATTAAAGTATGATTTTTTAGTGATATTTGTTTGAAGAGCTTGCGACATTATTGTGAAAGAATCTGTTAAGTTCCAAATTGTTCATTGTATTTTACAAAAATATAGGTATATCCAATGGATTCATTTATTTACAGTTGCTGTTTAACGTTTCTTGTACAATGCATTTTTGTCTCTTTATATTCCAGCGTCAATTAAAAATTAATATAATTCGTACTGCACAGGGCTTAGCAAGTGCCACTTCATAAAAGATTATAATATACGAGCTACTCATACTCGTGCAATTAGCTAATGAAGAATTACATTTTTGCTGAAAACCTTTGGTATCCACTATACATACATATGTGTAATAGGTTGGTGCTTAAATTTTAATTTTCAGATATTGCTGGGGCAAGCATTTTCTTCTCTATGTCGAAGGAAGAGCCCGGCTAAAGTTGTATTATATTTGACAATGTTTCGCAGCTTGCCTTCCCATTTGTTCAAATTTTAAACGACGAATTAATACACTAAGCATACTATCAATCTAGGAATCCGATATTCTGACGTCATTATATCAAGAATCCCTAACGAAAGACTAGAATGACAAGTTACGTGCCATCAAACAAGCAGCAGAGTGCATTTCTAAAAATTGCTGCGCCTCAAATTTCCCCCGCAATAATACTCCAACGTCAAGCACGTGCGTTTAAAAAAAAGAATAATAATATAATAATGCAAGAAGCGGAAATTGTATTCTTTCCTCCTCGCAACCACAAAATTCATTAGCTGTTAATATGCGTTTGTCTAAATTAGTTCATATGATCAAGGTGCCTCTGGTAATACCGTTCCTCCAATTTCTCCGAGCGAAGATGAATTTAAAAGTTCATTAAAAAGAACGCCAATACCTTGCTCTTCGCGAGAGCCAACAGCAAAGAGGCGAAATCGTTGCTGATGGCTTCATGAAGCGTCCACGTTTCAAGCAGAAGCATACGGTTCTGGACGGCGGAATTTCACGCGGCGGTTAACGACTGGTAGATAGCGGGGCCGACTCGCCGGTCAGATAAAACGCAAAACATTGGGGCTGACATGCAATTAGTGGCAGCGCCGACTGCAAATCGTCGCGAAGCTGTGCCGCGAGATTTACTGTTCTCGCCCACCCCCGGCGATTTTATCCTGTCGCGCCGTTTCTTCCTTTCTTCTTTTCCACGTCGTCCTTTCCTCCCTTTATTTTCTTTCTACCCCTCCATTCGTCCCGTTCTAATTTTCTTCGCGTCCCCGAAACGCACTCGGTACTTTTTCTCAAACAAATCAGTGCTCGCGTTAAGACCTGTACATCCAGCTTCAATTTCCATGCGAGCTCAAGCAGATCGTTTCCCTCTCGTTCAAAACTTACCGCGTTTCGTCGACCACCATTGGATATTTCTCGAACGTTTCACGGAAAAATTTGACCCACGGAGGCAGCCAGAAATATTCTGTATAATGCAAGGGGATCGATATTCCACGCACGATCCGCTGTTCTTCGGCTCGCCCCTGCTGATCCGCCAAGAGCCAGGGAAGTCGTTTCCCCCGAGCAAGGAGTTTAATCCAAATTGAAGAATAATATCGGTGGTTAAGCCGTGGCCGGAGGAGACAGATTCGCGGGAGGGAAGCTCGCGGAATGGTCGAGGACGATTCAGAATGGTCCACCGATTTAAATATCTCGAACGGCGAGCAGTCGTTCGACAGGAGATGAGAAGCAAGAGTAGTCGAAATGACGATAAGTATTCTTCTTCGGTCTGCCCTTTTTTCCCCTTTCGTAGCGTTTCATTCATCTCCAACCCTTTGCCTTGCGATTTTTCACATCGCAACTCGCGTCACAGGTCCAATAATATTAGGTTGTTTAAGTTGAAGTTGAAACTGGTATATCCCATTTCGAATTATATTTTATTAATGAAGGTAACCACCATTATAATGTATACATCCCTTTCTAACCATTTGAAAGTTTCTAGTCGAGCTTGTCAATATTTGAGAAAAATTTGCTGGCAATTTACAAGCTGCTCTGTATCTGCTTACAAGTCATACTGGATTCAATTTCCACACTGGACGGCTGCACAAATCTAACATTCGTAATTTTAGTGCTAATCACCATCCACGATTTACAATTCAGTCTGTTGCATTTGAAATTCACGTTAGGCTACGGCACGAGTTGAATTCGCGTTGTTTTTTAAAGCTCAACGTGTGATTTGTAAAACGAGTGCCACTGGTTGTTTGTAATTATTTCGCCGGGATTTATGAACAATATTGAACTTATTACATTTTTGTCCCCTGTGTTACAAATCACGCCTGTCTTTTCAACAGGACGAAAAGCATTATTTACCTTTAGACACGGTCGTAATCAAGCAATCGCGTTTCGTTCGTACAAGTACGCGTAGTTGAAACTGATTTTAATTTGTTACTCGATAATTCTGTTTCGGTATTTACGTGCTTCGCATGTATTAATTCCTCCGTGCATTATTGCGCCGTGTTATTGATTACTGAGCATGATACTGTAATCACGCGTATACCTGATTATAAAGGCGCGTCTTTATTTAAGCCTGTTACATACCTGTGCATTAACAGCAGCTTGCATACTCGTGTATCTAATTATCCGTCTATTTCGGGTAATACATGGCTCGTCCTGTACCTAATCAATATTGGAAATACAATTTTTTTAAATAATGGCAGAAATTGATTGAAAAGTGTAGCGAGAATTATTTATTATGCGCAAGGTGTGACGCCATCTTCTTTGATTATATTTTGTATAGGTAAACATATCATAAAAACGTGGACATGATATATCGTCTGCACAGAATTAAATTTCAATTGCACGTCAACATGCATGCGTAAAACATTACAAATGAAGATAATGGAAATCAATATTAATAAGCTCGAAAATTGCGCACGCAGAATGAATTAATCTAGAATTTAGTGTACCAATAATATCGTCTTCTTAGCGAATATCCTTAACAGATGATTAAAATAAAACGCCTGTGTTATTATTTTCCAAGATACTAAATGGCCTTTTTTCGTTCGACCCTCAGATTGAACGGTGCCTTTGGAAAATGCAAGTACCCCCAGAAAACAGCAAAAATAACCAGCAAAATGCGACGCTATAGTATAAGGTTACAGAAGTTCAGAAGAGGATGTTTGTATACACATTGAAAATTGTACAAGCTAAGTTCTCCGTAAGCGCCCCCGTTGCACCTCCATTGCATATATTGCAACAACCGTTGCATTAACACCCAACAAGTCGAGCCCATGGTAATCCAGGCATTACCGTCATTGATTTACGGTGCAACGATGCCAAAACTTTTTCGTCTGGTTAACGATCCATCCAGATCGTGTCGAAATTTACATTTTAAAAAATTAGTGTGCAATTTGTGGATTATTTCCTTCACCATGGCGTTGATATCTGACTTCTTTTCGAAGAATCATCGACCATTTCAAAGTTACTCATTCATTTTACGAAATTCGTGCATGGTGATGTTATTTTTTTATTGTACCTCATGATCGCGGTATTTTCTCTGCGAGATTACTAAAATAACTGGATCAAGGTTTACGAAATAAATATGTAAATTAGATAATGTGTGCAATAGTGACACTTGTGGCAATTTTTTGTAATTTTTGAAAGAAATGCGAGCACTTCGGTTTTTAGTACGGACAATTAAGCTCTAAATTTATCTAAAAGCTTTATCTTAAATTACTTTCTAAAGTGCCTACTAGCTTTTATTTTCTCTCATATTTTTTCTTTCCGCGTATTTTATTATTTTCTACCTGTAAAAAGTAATGTTCGAATTTATTTTATAAAGTGTAAGATGCCGGACACTGAACATGGTCGTTACAAAGCAAACGAAGGGATAATTTCGAGATTCTTTGGTGGAAATTCTGCCTCAAAATACTATAATGAATTGAAATGCGAGGAACAAAATTAAATTAAATTGAACGACAGCCAAATTAAATAATCGCAACGGCGATATTATTCGAAGAAAATACTGACGACCACTTTAAAACTATACAACATATCTCCGGTTTAATCGTCCACAATTAATTAAATACGTTTATTCCGTTCTTCGACCAATTGATGCAAAAAAACAGCGGGAAAACGTTTGCCAATGCAAGAAGGCGCGCATTGGCAAACCTTGCGAAACAAAAACAATCACCGGTAAGCATACACGTATACAGCAGCATCGTTTGATGAACATTCAATTTTCATTGAAAAAAGATTCATCAAAGAAGCCTTTGTCGCTCCGATTATCGCGTCCCGAGTTATTCGGCCGGCGGGCTACTGTGAAAAGCGTTCCTTTTTTTTCGATAGCCATGCGAGCGTTCATGTGTACCGACTAACAATTTTCTCCTCTTCCATGCCCACCTAAAATATTGCCGCCTGCTTCGAATGTAAATCATTTTCAGTATTTACCTCGAACGTCAAATTCCATCGCACCAGTTCGAGCGAACATACATATGAGACGAATCATTGAATGAGAATCTCACATTTACGTTTTCGTATTGCACGTATACAACTACGTGTCTTGCTCCTTTTTTCCGTTCCTTCGATCCTTTATTGTAAGCTGCATAATTGCCTTTGTGCATGGCGCAAGTAGAGTGGTGAACGACTGCCACTGATAAAGGATGAATCAACAAGTGTGCAATGTCCTGCAACAACGATGAAAATCTCGTAACACGTGTTACGATGATATCTAGGATTAGCTGCAAAAACTTCTGTATTAAAGATCGAATCGCCTGACTCGGAATTGTAGAGCCGTTTCATTTTTGGGGAACAATCGTCTTGGACAGTTTGGAAGGTCCTTAATGAATCTTCACTCTGCACCCTTTTTGTTTTTACCATGTTACCATGGTTACCAGGTTACCAGTTACCATGAAATTAATCTAACATAAATTCCCAAGACGAACGAATGTTGGATGACCAGACCTTGAGTCGTCAATAAGTTGTAAGGCTCGCGGATCCTGGCCTAGTCAGAGTTGATATTATTCACTAAGGCAGTAGTCAGCGATATGACTACTGGCAAGGGCCAGACTCCACGTTGGCTAAGGTGACTAAGGTCAGCTAAGGCCTAAGGTTAGCCTTTCTCCCTAAATATCATAATATATATTGTAGAAGTTATTTTTCGTAAACCTCACCAGGATACACGCTGCAGACATTCGTTGGCGTCCACCCGAATCCTTGGGCCGCTGCACCCTCCATTCACACGATCTTCTCAAGTACTCAGCTCCAAACATATCTTACGCACCTCGGAATCATTCTAAACAGTCACGCAGTATTTCCAATCCCACAATATAGTAGCGGAATAGCCATTGTAACAAGAATAGTTTTGCACGCGACGCACACTGTTACTCTGTCGCGCACACTCGTCATCGCACACTTTGCAAAATTAATTGTTGAACACGATTTCGTTTAACCCCGGAATCCAACACGAAACACCATTCATAAATGAATTAACTTCAGAGAAATGAAGATCCCGAATAAATGTTAACAAGGAACCAGCCAATGGCAGTTCTGTGTTTAACCACGTATATAATTTAACGTTTACAGTAACGTTTGCGCGTTAACAAAATAATATACGTAACGTTTCAAGGTTTCAAGATCAAACGAGGGGGGAAGAGAAATTTCTGTCTTCTGCCGTTGCCACACGAGCAAATGACAACAACAATACTGCAAACGTATACGTGGAAAGGTTTTTCCTTTTTTTATTGCGAGCGTAAACGTGTCCTGCGGTTTTCATTCTAACGATCTGACCGAATCCTCGTCGTTGCGGCAGAAACACGCTGAAGGCCTTCATTCGGGTTCGATTTAACTTTGCCTCTGGCGTATCGTCGGAAGTTAAATTACTAGTAGGACCGTCCGACAGAGTTGCATCGTGCTCTAACGAGAAACATTCATTCTGCGAAAGGAAGAGCAGTCGCATAAATGTATTATCTTGGAGGACGTAAACGTTACAACGTCGTAAGTTCATAACTGGCACGAAATACTTTGCCGCTAATCTAAAAAGTTGAAGCACTTGAGAAATTGTATTCTGTAACTAGAAGGACGGTGAGGTTTGTTTCCGCGAGTGTTGTTGCAAGCTAGAATATAACTGTGTGGGAATCGAACGAGTCAGTTTCCATTGCACAGAGATTTATTTCGTTGCGAAAATTGAAGGAATCGACCGAACACTTTGGTGCAAATGTAATCTTAATAACAAATATCTAAATATGTATTTCGAATGTCGAATGATAATTTATTTATACCCGATAAAAACCATTTCTTCGCGTAGCTAAGATTTATTATTTATTCTCAAGAGAATATTGTTGCTTGCCACCTGTATGCATCGATCGCTTTTATTTAACAAATATTCCCGTTCAATAATTCTAACGCGGGGAATCATTTCTTCCCATAAGCCTCGGGGCACATTTTGCGATATTATTCGAAGGAGACGCTTGGAAACATTCGCGCGAAAATAGGCACCGCGAATCGCACAAAACCGCACCTCGTTCGTCTTGCAATAAATTGAACCAGAAGCGTCCGAGGCATGACAAATAAACTTTCTATCAGATATCGGCCTTTCATCGTTGCGGTTTCCTCGCCAAGATCACGGCTATCCTAGCTAAAGAAACAAAGTTTCATCAGCATTCGAATAAATTCGCAGTCACGACTCTACAAACATTCGAAACTTTCAATGAACCGAGAAATCGTGGAACGAACGTGTTACAGCATTTCCACTTGACGTCCGCCGTGAAGGCTTTCCACACCGTCAGAAAAATTCTCGCCGTCTCCTCGCTCTCTCCGTGTCTCTCTCTAACTCCGTTTTTCGCCACTCGACAAGTCAGCTCATCGACATTATTACACGATGTCACTCGAGGTACGCGGTATCGATTTCGAATCACACTGGCGGACCAATGGAGAAATTTAATTGGGGGCCGCGTAATTCCCAGTTCAATTCGAGCCAGCCTGCAAACGCTCGACGTGCCGGAAAAAAATTACCGAGCCAGGACGCGCTCGCAGGAAGTCGAGACTGTCCGCATTGGTCGCGCCGTTAAAATCACTCGGGGGAAAAATTTGTCCACCGAATCGATCGCTACCTGCAAAGATCAGTCACTGGTAACGTTGCACGGGCCGATTTTCACTTTTATTTTGCACGTCGATCGACAACAGGCCGACTGAAAATGGATCGCACTCTGTCAAGGTGTTTTCCTCGAAGGGTGGTTCAAATGTTTCGAATGAAACATACTCCGTTCAGTTGGAATAATTAGATGCATGCACTTTTATGTTATTTACGTTTTCCGTTTATTCAGATATTAACCCCCTGCACTCCGTATTATTTTTCCAATAATTCCCTAGTACTCTAAAGGTTTCATCTGACATCGAGTGTGCCTCGACGTGGGAGCTCCTGTGATAACAACTGATGTCGAGTCACACTCGTGGTTAAGGCAATCCTGAGATTCTTTAAATGGCAACGCATATTTTTATTAATGCTACATCGCAACGGATGAAATGAAACATTCAACGATGTACAACAAAACGTACCTAAAAATAGAAATTACGAAGTACAATACATACATATACAGTCCTTTTATCTTTATCAGTCCTTTAAGTCTTTTATCAATTTAATAAAATATTTACTAGAATTGCACCGTTTCTTTATACTCTTCTGTTTTGTCGTATAATAATCATAAATAGGTTCGTTTCTTCCCCACATCGAAGAGTGGGAAGGAAAGATTTGCGAGGTTAAAATGGGGAATTACATAGCATGAGAAGAATGGCAGTAACAGGGGCAAAGGGCGTGCTTGTCGGAGGGAACGGCGGATATAAAACTGTAAGGACTGCGAGGCACAAAAGCATGAAAGTGAACGGCTAAGGAAGCCCCAATTGAATTTTTCCCCGGGAAATCCCTTTCGAACTATTTAAATCGCACTGTTGGCTGTGCTGCAAGCCAACGTGATTCGCTAGAACTATGCGCAAAGTATTTGAGGCAGAAACAGGGGAACAAACTATTCTGCGTTATATACGCAACTTTGAGATTTCTGGCAACCAAGGAAAAGCCACAGTAACCCGTCGCACTAACGTCGAACGAATTGTCAGACGAGATTACAATAGCGTGGAAAACAGGTTTATTTCAAACAACGAAACTGCACGTTTTTATAGTAATACCGTTTCCATTTGTCATTCGCGGCCTGAACGATTTGGAGATAGCACTGTGCTGCTATATACTTTGAATCGCAGCGGAAAAAATGGCTTTGATTGTTATTTGCATTTTGTGCTAATAAATGAAACAATCATGCGTACGTGCTTCTACACTTTTATATAAAACAATGATTTTATGACTATTGTGTTCCATTGGCGAGCACGACGAAACAATGGGTAATCGTAAACACACAGATTTTGTATTTTATATTAATTATGGTTGAATTGGATTGTTTAAATGTTTTAGTTAATTCAGAGCATGTCATACGAATATAAAGGAAATATGTAGATTGGTGGAAGGTGAAAGCAGATCATTTTTACAATCACGTAAATATACAGATAAATATTATTTGCTGTACGATTCATTATCGAAGCATAACAGTCAGTTCGATAAAAACAGAAATAATGGCACAAAGCTAACGGGATTGTTTCGTAATATAACATAAATAAATATGGCGAATATAAATAACTATAGTTTAATAGAAATGAAAGGGTTATTGTAGTTCTAAAAGGAAAACAGTTTAACCCCACCACACCGTGCGAAAATATCGGATAGTACTTCATACAGAAATTAAATTTCTTCAATAATTAAATTTTCGGTCTTTGAAACTTCACGGGGGTAACTCTAGTGTCGAATTGATGAGTTCTAAACGACCCGCCGAACGGTTTCCGTAACTTCGAAGCTCTGTGAACCGAAAAACGAAAGCTCCTCGAAGAATCTTCCCACTGAAATGCTTCAAGGTGGCATCTAAAGGAAATTGAACGCATTCCTCAACTGCGTTCCGCGCAAATAACCACTGAAACATGCCTGACAGCCCTGACTGATCTTACGTTTTTATATATTATATGTGTACATTGAATTTTACGAATTTGCAAAGTAAGATTGAACGGACACAGTATGAGAAACCTAGTTGTCTAGAAACAACAAGCGACCAGAAATAGAAATAGAAATTTTTATCTTTGATTTTGAACAACTGACTGACGAAACAACTGCCGCCACAATTGTATTACTTTTATAAAAATTCGAAAAACACAGTCGCGTATTACCTTTACGAAAATTCTCAAGTAAGAATACAACAAGTTACATAACATAAAAAAAGAACAAAAGCAATATTTGTTATACAAACAATTCGGGTAGACATTGTTAGTCCGATAATATTATTTGCCCAATTAATTTTTGGAAATGCGATCCGACTATTCTTAAAAATTGTAAATAAATGTTATAGTAAATTTAAAACATCATAATTCGTCGCGAATAATTCAATAGCTGGCAGCAATCTCTAATATGTACCTGAAAAAAAAGAAAAAAGTGCTGTATCACTTATACGTACGGTTAAACAACTTAACAGAGCGTTCTTTTCATTACATGTTTAACAATAAAATTTTGTCTCACCAAATAACCACAACCCTGATACATACATGCATGCAAATAATGTTGCGAAGGGCAACATTATTCCCCTCTAACACTAAGCCAGAAATAAACCATTGATCGAAAAATGATTGGCTCGATGGGTGATTATTCATAGCTGAAGACCACGTTTCTGAAAACGATTAATTCCCGCCGGCCAGAAGCAATACCATTTATTTATCATGCGTTAATTTCGCGAGGTTCCAGGGCCAGCAAACTTGCCCGGCCCGAACGAAAGCGTGTCAGGTCGCATGGCCTCGTAGTTGGTGCACGCGATCAATCGTTGCCGCGAATTATTCAATGTTATCGTTATCATAAATTCGGCGTCGTCCTATTCTCGCGTACGCCGCGCCGGCCCTCGCTATGATCCTGATAAATTATCGAGCGTAGGGTTGCGCCTGCAGCGCTGTCGGCTGCGCTGAAATTTTCATAGCCGCCCGCAGACCGTGCCCGTAAATCCGATTCTAAAAACGTTTCCTGATTGATCTATCGATCCGTTATCGTTTTTCCATCGTTCCAATTCGAACGTACCGACGTTCGTCAACCTGTTGTGATTTTTGTTATCTTCGGTGCTACGAGCCTGCGCCTGCTATCGTGGATAATACGAGTGGGAACACGAGTACCGGGGGAAATATTTCACGGTGCCGCTCGAGCCCTTTTTAACAGGTATCCGGGAAAATATTTATTTTGAATACCCCCCCATCCCTTCGTAGCGACGTACATCTTTCACTCGTTAAACGAGCTTGTCTGGAGGTTTCGCAGTGGAATTTTATGAATTCGATGCTACGTTATATGCGCAGTTTGTTGACGACAGTGGAGGGATGAAATTTAGTGTTATTGTGAGATTTGTGATGGATTTGTTGTATGGAAATGATTTTAATGTTTCGAAAGTCCCTCGGTTCGAATGGCGTTTGAAAGGAAAATCTTATACGCTTTTATGTGTTTATGTTTGAGGAAAGTGTGGGTTGGATTCAGTTGAGGGAAGTTAATGAAGTAATAGAGAAATAGTAATTTAGTATCGAAAGGTTGCATTTATGTTTATGATAATGTACATGTGTGGTGTATCAGTAACGCTATTGCACTTTGTACTTGTCTAAACATTTTTTAATTCATATTATATAAATATCTATAATAATTAAAGTGAAATAAATTATCCACTAGATTAATATCGACTGCATCAAATTTAACAAATAATAAGTGACATTAGGACTCGAAGGAAAAGTAAAAAACGATTGTGCATACCTGGGATCGCTATTGGTAATACAAAAATTTAAAAAAATTTTAATCTAATCGCTTCTTATTTGTTTGCGGATGAACGATTTTGTTAATTATTGTACTTTTCAACTGCATGCAGTAAATCTCTGCCACTATTGGTCTACTATCTGACCTAGCTCGATAATTCAGTTTCAATTAACGACCGTAATTCAATTCTCAGTCCTCCATTATATATTAACGCGACGCATGATTGCAATATTAATCAGGCGTTCGATCATTTCAGCCCTCAAAATTTATCTACTGCCGAGTAAATGGCATAAGTATGGAGGGATTTGTGTACCACTCTCTATATTCAATCGACATAACTTCAATATTACAGTAACAAAAGTAACATTAAAACACGTAAATTGTGTAATTACTTGTGTTATAGAATTATAAACATTAAATATGATCAGAGAAAATGATTAGTTCCAAAGTTATGTGGTGTTTAAATTATAATCCATACTGTCATTCTATTATTATTAATTCGGTGACAATTTTCGCCAAAGGGTACGATATTACTATATTCATTTCAAATGGAAAATTAATATAACCGAAACCAAATGAGTATAAGAATATTGAATAATAAATTGTAGCCTTTATTTAACTGACTGAATTCTATGAAATATGGTAATTTACGATTGTGTATATGAATATTGTTTTTCACGACTGAAGTATGAAGAATGACGAATGGTTTTCAGCAGTTACAGTAGTGCTTTAATACTTACACGTTCGTGGTGATACATGTAACCCACACATATGTATACATAGGCACATGTATTTATCTATCCAATTTGAATCCGAAATGACAGGAACGAGAGCAAATCTGCCCCGATTTGAATAATTTCAATTTCTCGACTGAATGAATAGGCATTTAGTTGACAGCACTTAGAAATGTAGAGTATAAAAAAATAACCTTGCGGTAACAAGTGGATATAATTTTTAATGGCAATGCTGCAAAGAAAAGACACACACAAAACAAGGAAAGCCATTGATAAATTGATTAAAATCTCGACTGTTTTATTAAACGCAACGACAGATTAAACAGATTGAAAACATTGCGGAATATTGAACAAGCTTCTCGTCCTAAATTCTGAAACATAACCAGTTTCATAATTATTCTGCCAACTTGTAATTTAATTTATTCTATTATTCGGTATACTTAACATTTCTTAATACATCCCAATTTTAATTGGTTGCAATAATATTCTTTCAGTCGTTTCATAGTACCTTAATGCTGGCAACAAATACGAAATACATAAATGTTTCTTTCTGCATCTTCGAATACTGCATAAGAATTCTACATTCATAATAAAAGACAAATGATTTAATGCGACATGATATACAGCAGAACCGTAACGTTTCTTCCAATCAAAAGCTTTATTCCACGAAAAATACATCTCCGCCAACAGTCAAGTATACTTTGCAGATTCATTTATTATATAATCTTACGTTTATATTTCACGGTAAAAAATTCTCCTCTGATACGGTATTTACATTTTACATAGAAACGAGCCGAGCTTAAGATATAAAATAAATTTAAATAAATCCGAGATGGAGTTATGTACAATTCCACAATAAATATTCTTGTATTACCTTGCACTGTTAACTTCGCACGCAGGATGGCTCATAAAGGAAAACGTCTCGCTGTAACTAAAACTCTACTAACTATTGCAATGAAGGAAAAGCCGAACGACGAAATTGGAGCATTGCGAAACTATCAGAGAACTTGGGAAATACTTGACGATACTTAAGGAATCAGGGAAATGAAAATGTTCGACTGTAGTTATTCACAACATTAGTGTAATAGATTGTTAAAGTAATTCTTCCGGCAGGAAACGATGGTGGAACTAAGAGGGACAAGACTGTTGATCCTAGACTCACGATAAGACACGATGAATGTTTCAATACTAAACAAAATATCTCCTTTTCAAATTAATTAGAATATTTTTAGTTTGCTTTAAATCTCAGAATTTAATTAACGTTATGTTCTTATATCCTAGCGTTTATGCGAATTTCGAGGACACTTTTAGAATCGAATTTTGGAAGGACCTTAAATTTTGATGACCCTTCGTGCGAATTCTTTTTTCTCAAATAAAATAAACCGTTCTATTTTTTGTTTCTTTTCTATTTCCACAGAAAATGATAGTCCTCAATAGTTGATCGGTCGGAAAGACCGGCTTCTGTCGAACGACCGCAGTCGTTCTTCGAAAATGGGTGAGAAATTTCTTCAAAGGTTTCCATCGCGTTCTACACCTCGCGAAAATTAGACTGCATCTTTTACGACCGGCTCGTGAATATCTTAAAACTTCTGCAGCTGCACCTTACCATTCGAAGACGTACTCTAAATCACAGTCAAACGAAGCAAGACAATTCGAGGATCGCATTTCCCCCTGGAATCGACGTTCCTTTTAGTCGGTAAAAATGATACGATACGTTGAATAGGTAAATTCACCTCGTTGCGTACAATACAGAAACAATTTAGTTCGTTACTTAAACGTGCAATAAAATTGTTACACTCATCACTTGGTAGCTACCTAATTTTCTGTGACGAATGGAAGGATTGTAAAAGTGAAAGATTTGTTTTATGGTTAGTGGGGCATAAATGATTTGGAATGCATTTAGATATGTAACACCATATTTCTACTTTGCTTAGTATATTCGTATGATTGGAACGACGTCGTGTTGCGTGTTTTTGCTATAAACTCATATACCGTTTGTTTTTCATTTCGTTGAAATTGTCAAGCCCACCTGGTTTGATACTCTGCAGGGAATGAATGCAGATCAATCCCAATACGCGCTTAAAGGCCCCTGGACTCGACGAAATTTGAAAACAAAATTCGATAATAAAACTTTTTAACAGCTTCGTGGAACTGTGTTGACAGTTGACACGGGCCTGTGAAATCTATACCCCGTGTGGTTCCATAAAAAAAATGCACGATTTTGTAAATCCTCGAAGTAATGCAAAACAGAAAATAAAAAGAATTAAACGTATATTTTCGATGCATCGTTTTCAATATATTACAGAAATGATATACTTCTTGTTTCAAACATAAATACACTCTTATTAAAATTGATTGACAGTAATCGCAAGAAATAAGTCTCTCGAGTGAACAAATTATTTTTAACACGATGGCAATGTTAATTCAGAATATATCTAAAGAATGGTGTTTTAAAAGAAGGGTTTCAAATATATCATTCATCGTCTATATCCAACATGCTTATCATTCCGTCGTCTTGCGTGGCGAGCTGCTTATTCCATCCGGTTAAGAAAAGATAAATTTTAATTAGTGCGATACACACGGCTCCGATTAAAGTGTCCAGTTTTTCTGCTATACAGTAATGGTAGTACCTAAGCCTGTTAAAGTAGTACTTCAATGTTTTCCTCGGGCTCTGTTGCACTTTCTTCTCATCTTCTTGATTGGACGTTGAATTTTCTACGTCTTCGTTCTGCGGGGCTTTTTTTCCTGTTAATGAAACCTGTTGCAACGAAACTACAGCTCGAGATGTTTATATAAAGTATAACAGAAACTTACGTTGCTTGACTGTTCTTTCGGTATTAAGCATTTTTCCAGTGACGTCTTTCTTACCAGGTGGTAATAACTGGTTACCCTGTAACACGTGTGTAACAGTCTATTGAAAGTTAAACGAAATACAGTGAAAGCTATTGCGGCGACTGGAAAGCCAGTATTTAATTGGAAAAAAATATTAAAAGAATATTTACAATATAGAACGCAGAAATAGCTTATTTAATGGTAAGTATGGGAAGATTTGTTGTTTAAGCATTAAAGAATTGAAATAAACAAATATAAAAGTAATACATTAATATTATCTGTAATGTAATTGCTGGTTATTTATTTTTCTCTTCATATTTTTAATGAGTATCCGTAATAATTAAATAATGAGAAATACAATGCATCCTTTTCATTAGAATGCAATTATGGGCATACATTTATAAAAGACACTTCGTTGTTTTACGAATTTGTTGAAACAAATTATTTCTGGACGAGGCGGTTCGCTATGTCTGTTTACCTGTAATATTACACTTCTTATAGGATAACAGAAAAAAGTTCCAGTCCACGTGATACATATACATATGTATTGGTAATAGTTTCGTTGTGAGCACAAATGTGAAAGAATTGTAATGAATATGTGTAAAGCTTTCATTTTTAAACGAGATAACAATATTTTTACCTCACAGTCCAACGGATTTGATGAATCGAGGAAAGAGATATTAAATCTTGTGCCAATAATCAAAATATTCAATTGTTTGATAATCGAGATATTTCTGTAACCCAAGCGCTCCGCAGGTCTGTATACATTGGCCTATACTACTTAAAAAATTTGGCTCACCGTATCATTGACTCCTAATACCTTAAAAAGTATATCTAATTCTATTAACGATCTGCAATGCTTCCAAAAATATGCGCCTGACTATAGCAATCACCTGCATTGATTGAAAAACATAATTTCGATGCAATTATCATTGACATGTACTACTTAAGGAATATGCCTTCAA
The DNA here is from genome assembly GCA_963583965.1 of Nomada ferruginata. Lineage (NCBI taxonomy): Eukaryota > Metazoa > Arthropoda > Insecta > Hymenoptera > Apidae > Nomada > Nomada ferruginata. The sequence continues at coordinate 9,180,547 of OY757218.1, forward strand.
ACGCCAATTCTCTTTACAAAAATCACGGGATATATTCTGCGATTGCAATTTTGAAATAAACGTCGATATATAGTAACGAAGCAGGGAACTAATATGAAATTTATGATTTAGAACAGATACCATATAAATAAAAACACATTGGTTTAAAACTCATTGACGCATTTTTTAAAATTTAACCGCATTGAATGGCACTATTTCATTCTATCATGTTTTAATTTATTTGATATCAAGAGGACCATTGGTTTTAACCACATATCTTGACGCATTTATTACAACAATTATATTATTTACTTTACAAAATGGTACGATAAAAATTAGTCTTCCATTAGTCTTAAACTCCAACGTAACTAATAATACTACATACTATGTACTCTACGAAGATGTGAAACTCTGCAGCTGCAATTCTTTTCATGGTATAAAACAGCAGAGAAAAATCACGAAGGCGCAGCTAATTGATATAATACGATATAATACGATTATGTACGATTAATGTAATACGATAAATGGGCAATATAGTACATACACATGTACATAAAATTAATTATACCAAATAATATGTAAATGGTTAGCACTTTTTATACGCATTAAAATTGTTTACAATGCAATCCCAAATATTATGGCTACAGAATACATACTTTGGACCTAAAATGTTGTAATTTCACGAGGCAGTTAATATTATTATTTAAATGTTGCTTTTATCTGATTATTAATGATCAGATTTAACGTCGATTGCAACGGCACACACGCACGACATTTTGCCCATTAAAATCCCCCAAATTCTGTTCCATTTCGTTCCGTAAATCTGAACGCGCTACCTACAGGCATTCCTTTATTTTTAACTTTCCATCCGATCCAAATAACTTCGGAGGATATTAAATTCCTTTTTATGGAGGGGCCAGCTTAGATCGCGGGCCGTAAAATAATTTATCTTTTTGATCCTCCGAAATTATATGCAAGACCTTAATTTACATATAAAATGTCCTGTGGCAGTTTCCGTAATTTCCCCTAGTAACGATACTTGCTTTACTACTTCGTTCTATTCGAAAAATTTTATATTCCTCGCAAATTTTCTTACGTTCCCATTTAACGGATTCAATTTAATTAATCCACGGACCGGTTTAATGAAAACGCTAATACTTCGAATACCAACGAACCGACCGTTCTTTCGAAGAACATTGCTTATTTCTCGTCACGTTACATTACAGACGTAATTTCTCTAAACAGCCTTAAAATTTGCATTCGCCAACAAAACAGATTAGCTACTTAAAATTTGTCCCGCGGTATTCGAATGGAAAATCGGAAACTCGTTGCTCTAAACAACACGGCAACTGTTAATGGGAAATTCATGAAATATCGCCGCGGCGATCTAAATGCGTATCTGTCGTACCCGACAATCATAGGTCTCCTTAAATTACAATACGACGTAAACCGTGTCCCAGAGATTTCGTTGCTCGCAAACGTGTAATCTCGTCGCGCGTAAAATGGTGGAGAACAAAACCCGATTACATTTCCGCGCGACTGTATTTCAACGCTTCGAAACCCTCTAGCTGGCGACGAAAATGGACACTGCCGATATTTCGTAAACGAAATTCTATTCTGGCCGCTCGCGCGTTATGCCGCAACACGAAGCCATAATGGCCGAAAATATTTCCAGAGCGGTGGAATTAAAATAACGGCGGAAAGGGGATCGTGCCAATACCGAAAGCACACAAGATTTATATAAAAAATAGCCTTCCTTTTTTTTTTTAAACGATCATACGGCGCCGGGATGCACAAAGCAGTGCGCTTTATCGATAACCTATATTTGTTCCATTCGATAAAATCCACATGTTAATACACGACTCGGTCGATTTCTTCAGCCTACTTTTTTCTTTTTCAGTAAAACGTTTTTACGCTCGTCGAATTTAGTTATGAGGACCGTTAATGCGTTTCTAAGTAAGTGTTGTGGGAAAAGGTGAAAGTCTGTGTCCCTTTTTTGGAATCATACTATAACGGGCAGTGACAGCTTTAGTATGCAGCACACCGGATAAAATGTTTGCAATTATTATTTAGACTCTTTATCAACACAATGAACTGCGATTTATGTAAACCGAAAGAAATGGAGAATACAAGTGAAATTTTTCTTTACTCTATTTTTCACGGTTTAATAATAAATCGTGCGATATTTTCAATACTGTTGCATACTTGACGCGACTTCGCCGATTGATTCGTCATGTTAAAGACAGATCAGCAGATCGTGCGAGAATAGACAATAAATACGTGGCTATGGATAGGGTTAAACTTGCACAGTTTTAAAGGGAAATTACGACAGATGATGAATAATGGTAACGTTGAAAATATTTAAAGCTGTTCTGCTGTTTACTAGTTGAAAATATATTATGTTTAGAAAATTTCAAACGCGGTGCGACTTAAAAAATGTAAAAATGATATCAATCAAAGAAGAAGTTTTATTATAGTTTTTTTTGAGTCTCGGCTAATTGCGTGTAAATTCCATTCCTGGAAAAGGCGATTTAAAAGTGCAGGCTTTAAGATTGCTTTTACGGGTTAAACAAAGCGTAACTTACCACCTTACGTTAACGTCTCGCGTTCACATCATGTTTACGTATCTTTATAGCTGGACATAAAACCCTGTCTTACGTTCATGCAGGTACTGCAAGTTTATCTTGATGTTAATATAATCTTCGATAAAAATAACTTGCAAAAGTTTAAAACGTACGATAGTATTTCTCCTGGCTCAAGTCAATTTTTATAATTACCCAGTTTTTCATTTATTTTCTGTATTTAAATGTTGCGATTATTAATTGCTGTTTATTAATGCTTCTTACTGGAACGGTTTGTTGAATTAATTAATTTTTACCAGACTTTGTTATAAATTGTAGAAACTGTTTCACTGTACTTGTGATATCGATGGAACCAGATTGTAAAGGATATGTTATCTAGCAATATTTAATTTCTGACGAATATCTAACTAATATTCTATTGGAATTCAATTTTGCAGTTACTGCTGCTTCATTAAGAGATAAACAATATAGAATAATTCTTGTAGTCACATTAGGTATGAAATGAACGAAACAAGGGATGAAGGTCCAATCATTGTGAATCGATTAATATACGACTATGTAATATCTACTTCTACTTTACTAAAAAAAAAGAAGTAATCCCTGTTTCTACTCATATTACGATAATAGCAATATTAATAATATTATTAATCTATTTAATAAACTGTTTTTTCTCCTTCGATTTTCTCGTCGAATAATATTAGCATTAATAACATATTATTTAAAAACCAGGAACGGCATTCAAATGTGCGATGCCGTAGTGAGAAAGACAATTTACCGTTTTCGCGACTGCATGAAACAATCAAAGTATGTGCAAACTTTTTTAAATTCATCTATTTGTAATAAAAGAACACTAGTCGATCGTGTTCACAGCTGACAGAGCGACACGAATCGTTTCAACCTGCTCGACAAAACCGCGACATTGAATGAATATCAAGTTGTTGTTCGATTAGATCGTTCCGCTCATTGAAGCGACATCGAACTGGAGCGTAGGAATTCGAGAAAATGATATTTTCACATTCTCCGCGTCATGCAAACGAGCGATGGGTATCGTGTATCAAGCAGCCAATGCCGAAAGTCAAACGAATCCCAACATTTTTCAGCAAAATTTCGAAAACGATGCAGACCTCGCGTATTTTATTTATTTTTTCTAGCAACTCCACGATCGATCATACAGAATCCTAGAGCTAAAACCGCCAGGACCGCATTCATCATTGTGAACATTGTTGCTCTTTTTTCCCCCTTTTTTTCTACAGACGAATGCGCTGCATTGGCATGAAAAAAGTCGATGGTTGTTCTAATATCTCTCTCGTTCTCTCTTCGCAACTGTTTTACTATTTTTTCAGAGGTTGTCTCGATTTAGTTCCCGCGAGATTAAGCGATACCCGTAGATGTACGACGCGTCTATACGAGCAAGTGCACCGAAGAGGCGGCCTTGTGACGGATTGCTGGCAAAGAATTCGACTATCGCAGCGTCTACGACTTTTATTGAGACTAGATACGAATACCGATTTTTTTCCCAGACACTGGAAAATTTGCTGTGTTACGTGGCGAGCGTAGTGTTGCATATTCTTCGTTAACGTATCGATTTTAAAGGCCACGGCGATCTGAATATAAAGCTCTGGGGTCTTGAACGATCGGGTATGAAAACGTTAACAAAGTAGCTGTGCGATGTTTGACAGGCAACGTTAACTGGAGCGGTCCAAACAATATTTGTATTTGTCTGCTGCAGAAATTTGAATATGGTAATTGCGAAAGTTAACGTTGGGCAATTTTCCAAATATTCTGTGTGAAATAATTCAGGATGCAGCGAATTAAGCAGTAGCTATATAAAATCATCGTAATATTTATTTATGGGTTCGTATAATACTTATTTATAATCAGCAACTATTTCCATTTTATTGGATCTCTGTTTAGAAACACTTAGCTTCACCGGACACCGAACCACGAGACTGACTATGAGATTTTTAAAGGAACGCTTTGCATTCAAATAGGTAATTGTAAAGTAAATATTGTACTCAATTTCTGCATTACTGGCCTCGAATAAATAAAGCCGATAAGGGTTTTGATCTTCGGCTTTGAGTGTACGGTGTAAGGCCTCTTGAAAACCACAAAACCCTCCGGATATTGATTAACACCGAGAACCCCTTTCACCGTCGTCATTACTTTGACTTAAAACACGCCAAAGAGTACCGCGAAAGTAGAGAAAAAAGCTTCGTCGTGCAAAGAATTCCCTGATATTTAAATACCTTTACGCCGAAGCACTTCAATCCTTTCACTGCAGGGGCAAGTTTTCTTTGTATTTCATTAATCACGCTAAAGCGGCACATTAACAAAGAGATTTATACATTTGTCTTCACTGGGTAAATAAATTGACGTAACTGAATTAAAAATTGTAGAGTTTAGTATTTTGCTAGTTTCTGTTTTTATTACAATTCTGTGTTATTAATTAGAAAAATTAGTTTCACGAATGCAAAAATTGTAAGAAGTGTATATTTATATTTACTTGTGGCACGTTTAGTAATATATAAAATTGGATTAGAAAATATTGCCACTATTATAAATAGTAATAATTTATTATCAATAAGTCGGTGTAATCGAAACAAGAGATAATTACCAATAATTGTATATCAGATCTTCCAAAAACAAACGATCAGGAAGGTAAGAAAAATCGGTACACAACTGAACTGCGCTGCAAACTATTTTATACAGCATTCACGTACTTTTCGCGGTAAATAATTTTTCAACAACTCGTATCGGACTCGTGACTCACGTTAGTCATGAACTGGCGCTAGTAAATTTTTCAGTACGATTTCGACAAACTTATCATCTGGACCTTGTATGTTTATTTCAGCGCATAAACTTGCATAGAACCGAGAAATACAATAAGAAATGTGTAGCAGAACGGTAGTCAATATTTGTCTACCATCTCCTGCATGCAAGTACTGAAAAGTGTTCTTAGTAATAAAGTTTTTGTTCCATTAAAGTAATTTATTTACATTAGAGGGATTTCTATATTTATTGAAATTACACCTTAAACGATAATCCTTTTTTATTAAATATATATTCTTGTAATAATTACAACTACAATACAATCTATTGCTAAATTGAATACATTGATGATGATTTAAAACAAAAACATATACGTGACGTTGTACCACATACGGCTACGATACGCAATAAATTTAAAGACAACAGAATATTTTCCCCAGAAAATACAATCACTCGTTCCCCCTTTAAATAAGCGTTGAATGTGCAAAATTGGATCGCCACGTATAAACAAACGCAAACGCCATTTGGCCAATAGGAACGTGACACTGATAACAATGTATATACTGATTGAACAGGTTCGAAAGTGCGGAGAACAAAAGCAACGCAATCTTTCATGAGAAATGGTAGAAATTTCGTTGATCGTGCGTGACCAGAGTATAATGCAGTGGATTCTTTCCCCAAACCTCGGACTTTCTTTTCGCCTCTCGACCACCTCTGCGCACTCTGTCATCCGAATACACGCCGGCTGTACACTATAATTCCACTTCGTGGCCCGCCGCAATACATTACGAATCGAATGGCTCATCCTGGCATCGATTCCTTATTGCGCCACTCGCGTATTACAATATTGATTCTGTTCCAGAATGAACAGAATGTTCCACACGCAATGAACCGCGGATAAAAGAAATCCGTGACTCGATTCCTCCACACCCCCGTAGATGCCAAGGGGGGTAGATTAATTCTCAGACGTTCCGTTTACATCGTTAGCGACCGAGCCGATAAAGCTGCCAGGAAAATGCTTTCCCGTAGTGCAAGCGATTCAGACGGAAACTTTATCTCGTCGCGCGCTTGCCTTTTATGAAAAATGGAACGGCAGAACTAATGCTAACTGGACGGGACATAAAATTAAACTAGGACAATGTGCTGTTGCTCCATTCAAATCCGTAACACCGTTCTCTCCATCTTTCCCACCGAGAAACGCCGTTTTCCCCTTCGTTTCCGTTCGACGCACGACGAATGGCCACGTCGCGACGCGTCGGGCTTAAAATCTCTGCGGAGTGCCTGGAAAATCAATTGCCACTTTTTGTCCCATTTTCGTCCGAACGGTTCGTGCTTTCTTTAAATTGTTTTCTGATCATTTGCGAGAAGCGTCGCGCACGACGCGGCGTTAAATTGGTCGTCACAAACGCGATCGTCGTCGCGGGGCTGTCAAAATGTGATTTCTGCTGTACTTCTTCGTCGAGGAGTCCGGCTTGGCAGGCAGCAGGTGGTCCGGTTTGCGCGAAATCTGCAGGCAAATTGAAGAGTGCACTGTTGATTGCAATCAGGCAAGGCGACGGACGTCGATGGAAACGATAGCGGCCACCTTCGTTAATTATATCGCCATCAGATATATTCTAAATTTGTTCCCAACAATTATTTCTATTCCAAGCCCCCTGGCACGAAGCGCGCATACGTAACGGGGCAGCGGAAGAGCGAAAATTAAAGTAAATTGACAACTAATTGAACTCCTGAGTTGTTCCGCGAAGAATAATGAAACGTGAACGGGAGATGGAATAAGGGAACGAACGCGGATTGCAGATGGCATCCGCGATAGCAATAACAATGCAAATTTTTTATATTAAGAAACTTCTCGTTCCTTAAATAATATTGAAATCAATTCACGTCTGCGCATCGATTATCGAGATCCGCGGAAATTATAACTTGGAGTAATTCGAGCCGGCCGAGAGCCTAGAAGGCGATTTAATTACGGCAAGAAGTTCCGGGGCTTGATAGACGCGTAATTTGTAAGATAATAGAAAAGTCGCGGATAAAAGAACGCCGCACCGATGGGGCTTTCATTGTATTGAAGAAAATAAATGAAAGTCGAATGCACACATCCCGCGCGGAAAGAAATATTTAAATCCTATCGACGCCATCGAGGACGGACTTTGCTTTAAATATAAAGTTGTGGAAAGTTTTTTTAATGTTAAGAGAAGTCTTGCACGTCAGGCGATACAGCAATCATTTTTATGTTAGGCGACATGACAACTTTATTCTACAATGTAGAAAATAAAGAAAGAAAGGAGTCTGAAAGCGTTACAATAATTTAAGTAATGGAATCTTGAAATTAACTAACATCTTACTGCCTGAATCCAGTATTCGCCAAATTGTTAAAAAAACATCTACGTATATTTTCAAATCTTAATTCCTTTATCAAGCTAGACATGAAATAATTGCTATTTCAACTATATCATTGGACTTAACGGTATTTATAATTTACTAAATAAAATTTGCGTCTGTGATAAAACAAAAAGAAGATCCCACGAGTTATGTTCGTCCGAATAAATTCAACATTCATATCAATTGTAACGAATGAAGGCAAACGAATTGTGAAATGCGAATGCATACTAAGGACATCTGGTGCGCTGAAAAAATTAGGGTGCTTAACGAAACTTTATTAACGACAATATTGGAGGATGTCCAAATGAATAATATCCCCGCTCTCCCTGCTGGCAAACAATGAACGAGATTAGTCTGCTAATTAATCAAATAACGCAGCGCGTCCAAACGCGCGATTAATTCTCGAAACGTTCAATTTAGAAACGATCCATCAACCAGCCAGAGCCGATATTCGCATTCAAACAGACCGTCGTATGTACATACGTGCGCTTTGAAAAGCATCGTTGCGGCTGAAAATGAGAGTATGGAAAGTACGTAAATTTTGAAAAATTGTTAATCGTCGCCCCAATATAATATCGCCGACAGAAACAATGATTTAAGCGGCAACGAACACAATCCAATCAAGCGTGCAGACGCCAAAAATAGTCGAGAAACCAGGTACGACTACATTGTGCCAAGTGTATTACAAGGAGTCGAATTAAACGCGAAAATAAATCGCGGTGTGCAAGAGAAATTGGGAGGAGATGTAGATAAAAGGAAATGACGTCGTGGAGACGTGGTAGCGCAATGCTATGAACGACCCCTACGTAGAGGGTGCATCATTAGAGGAAATAGTACGTGCAGCATTCAGCCAGATTCTTAATGTCAGCGATTTATTATACCGCTGTGCGCCTCATTATTACCGTAAAATAGAGTAAAGAAATGTTCCTTGGAAAGTAATGTAGATGTTTGCCGGTTTAGTGAATAAATGTCGCGACACTTGAGCTCAAATCTTCGAGAAATACTTTGGAACAATATTCAGGAACATAGGTTGTGTGGCTGACTGCATGATTCTCACGGGGCCAATTGGCCAACCATACTGCTTTGTACTTTGATGAAACCTTCCCTTGCTTGACTAAGCACGTAGATATTTGAATTCGACTGTCGCCACTGAATAGTTTGTGAGATATTAATAATTGAAGGTGTGCAAGGCTGATAATTAAGGCTGAAATGTAAGTTGGAAATATTACAAGTTACACGCACGTCGTTAGAACAAGGTAATCTCTTCACTGATTTCAAGTAATCGACAATAAGAATTGCTAATTGGTTATACTAAATAACCGGTTTATAACTCTTTCATTTCTCGAATTGACATTCGAAATATTACTTCATATTTCCCTGAACTTTTATACATACAAAACGCGCGAAGGTGAAACTGTGTATATTTCACTTGAAACCTGAAATTCAAGTACATATTATGTATCATTAATTACCGCAATGATTATACATTGAATTATAAATCACTTCTACTTCCATGGCGGAGAGATAAATCGGGAAGGAAGGTGTTCAAATAAAATAAGATGGACAAAACAGTGGAATGAAAATATCCGCCTCATTTCTAAGTCGAATTAATTATGCCAACGCATTCGCACCCTTCTCAAATACTTCAAATTGAAATCCAAAAATCGCGTCCCTTTCATCACCAAGTATTAAGCCTGAACAACGAAATACATCGTATCATGAGTTACTTCTTGGTCAAGCTACAGCATGTGATACGATTATACCAACATTATTATTCTGTGCTGAACTGTTCACGGAGCTCTGTGCCCAACTATAAGTATAGGTGACTACTAAACAAGTTAGCGGGCACAGTTCGAGAGTCCACCGCGAATTACCAACTCGATCCCAAATGTCAGGCTCGCCGAGTTGCCTTCTACCTGTTGTTTTCGCGATAACGACGTTTTCCTTGGATGGTAATTTAAATTTCAATGGAATTCCCCGGGTTCCGGCGGTCGATATTGTCCGATCGGAATTTCCCCGGAATTTTTCCTTCCTTATTATTAACTTGTTTTCTATAGTTACACGGAATTCTATGCGCAGGAGAATTTATTAATTCACAAATGTTCGACGGATATTTAATAGAGTAATCCGCATATTATAAACGGTGCATCAACTTTCGAATCCGGCTTCGTCTTCCATCCAGTAGCTTTCATTTAAGCGAAGTAGGGGAATTTCTAATTATTCTGCAATTGTTCTACAGATTAGACGGGCAGACGTTTGATTGCTATTCGTTATTTACCGTACACGTTTCCCTTTCTAATTCTCAGACAATTCCCTTTCACCTTCATCACTTTTATATTATTAATATAATCTGCATTTAAAGTGGCCAGTGGTGTATCACAATTGCTTATCGAATTGCCTTTTCAATTTCCCATTTCTCGATTTATATAAAACGTCATTTCTAATTTCGTCGCGCATATTTCTCGCACGTTTCTCTTCGCAGAGTAATTCCAGTCCAACCATCAATTAATATTCGTCAATCTTCTCTGGTTCCACAAAATTGTCACAAAAAAACATACACCTTCATTATCCTGCCTATCCTTCGACAGAGAAGTTACAACTATGCTCACTTCCGCTACAGACTTACGACGAGGATGAACCGAGACACGTGTGCGAGCAATAAATGAGATCATCGGCGTTCATAACTGTGTTTGGACTTGTTGATGGGTGAATCCACGATCCAGAGATGGTGCATCGTTAATAATCGGAATTATATCGACGAATGCCGCGACAGCGGTGTGGGCCTATCCTCTTCAACCTATCGACTGGGAACAATGAGGTGGCCCGGGTCAAGCGTGCGATAGTCCCTGAGTACTATCGATTTCCGAAAAGCTCCCTCCAGTCGGTTTGAGGCAATGAAAACGCTCGCCATTGAATAGAAAGGAGGGAAAAGAAACGAAAGGAAAAGGGGAATACAGAAAGCGTGACGGTGCCTAAATTACGCTGGTCACCTGGCGGGCACACCTTTACCCCTTTTAATTCTACCGATATTCGAATAAATGTTGGTACGACGCGTCGTTGCGTTTCGCCGCAGAATCGGTTAACCGAGATCCTCCGTATCGAAACTTGAATTACGTCCCGACAGGTTGGCTTACCGGCAAAAACGGCTGGGAGCGTCCGAGGGCATCGAAGGGGTTAAGTTTGGACACGTTTCACGTGCACGGGGAACATTTTCACGGGGAACACCCCGATAAAGGGTGGGCAAGAAAACGGCTAATGATAAATTGGTATGGACAGGTTCCGATTGAAAACCGCATGCGGTTAAAGCGTGGCCTCCGTTATTGAAATAATATGAGGCAATTGTTTTAAAACTGAATTGCGCGTCGCATTATTCTCTTCGCGTTTGAATATATCAGGCGGCTGCAAAACTAAGTCAAACGACTTGTAGGCGTGCTTTGAGAAAAGATATATTGTCGTTAAGTTTCGAGAGTGTTGTTGCTGCGTTATTTCTGAAAAGTTACCTTAAACGTGACACTGATCCTGCATTGAATATCGCCGATTTAATTGTATAAGCTGGACAATTTACTCGAGACTTATTATTATTTTATTCACGCTAATTAGATAGATGTTTGTCTTTGTTTGTATTTTTCATTGTAATTATCTAACCTTTCAATACAATTTTTTTCTATCGATGCATAAAATAAAAAAATAAGTTTCATTCAAATATTGATGGTTTCTAGAACATCAATATAAAATATAAACGATTTTCTGCGGTACATGCTTTTGTAAAATAAGGTATCCTGTCATTGAGATATGTAATTATGGATATTGAACAAAAATGATCAATTTTCAGTGATTAATCATTTTTGATTGCGAATAAAATTGGCCTGTCACGATACAATACTCTGTATTTTATTTATAGCAAAAAATGTATTTTAATTTTGAAGTAAAATATGAACGTGCTTGATTACCAGGGATAATGTGTAGAATCTATTAAATATTGCAAACGTTTTACCGCGAATCATAATTTTGAAACTCTATGACAGCGCGAATACTGAACTTAGTCGAAAAGTAAGATTTAAACAATAGAATAGTTTGCGAACCAATGATAGTATTTCTTCGTAGGAGAACTATCGATTTTGATTGTTAATGTGTATTACTAGAGTATGCAGAGGTAATATCAGCATCAGCAATAGTTAATGAAGTTACAATAATAAACTACTATTGCCAGTAACAATTTAAATTCCATTAAATTGAGAATCCATATATTCCCCTGGTATATAACAAATGTATAACAAACGCTATCGTTCATACGTAACTATAAATCGCTATTACGCTTCCAGTAAACTGTCAAGCACGATGCGGACAGTTCGTATTCTCACTTCAAAATCAAAAGAACCAGACTGAATTGAAAAATAGTAATCCAATCTCCCCTCTGTTCCGCGATTTAACCACCAAACGCACGGTTGTGCTTCGCGAATCCGCACAACAAGTTACTTTTCACGTTATTAACCTTACGTTTGCCTAATTCCCTTTAATGTCGCAAGTGCCTATACAGCTTCCGCTTTCATCATAGAACAAAACGTTTCTCCACACCGTGGGACAGATAAAAGCGAGGAAAGCTGGCGATAATTTGTCGTGGAAATACCGGGGCGGGCCATTCTTCTTTTCTTGCAATTTTAAATGCCTCGCGACGTATTTCGTGGGTAGCTGCCGCTGCCGCTTAGGATAATAAAAGCACCAAGTGCCAGCTTAAGCCCCTTTCGTCCGTGCGACTTGAAAAACGCGAGAGGAAGTAAGCGAACGGACAGGCGGGCAGAGAAGATAGGGGAAACGAGAAACCGATAGTGAGAAACCGGCGACGTTCTAGCCCGTGCACCCCGGCAAAACCTGATATTTCGTTTCATTTTATTAGACTGCGCTTTTCTCTAGGCCAACTCGCCGGCATAACGACGTTTCCGTGAATCGTTCGACGCCATGGAATTTTCCCGCCTGAACTACCAAACGTGACGACAGAACGCGAGTTGTGCTCAACGAGTTTACTGTGCAACTAACGTAAATGGATCTTTAACCGTGGTTCCCCCGCGCTGCTACCTCCGTGACATTACCAGAAAATTTGTTATCAGTTGGCGGGTATACTCGAGGGGGAAATTGGCGCGCGAAATTTTTTCGAAACGAGCTACATAAAAATACGCCGGCAGATTTCGTCGTGCTTCAACTTGGCGCGACATCGGCGGATCCTCTGAATGGGGAGGACAAAATGTTGCTTTTTAACCGTAATTACGATGAACTTTTGAATTGGAAATAAGGGACAAATATTTTCTTTTCACATTAACGACAGCTATATACTTTTGCTTCTTTTTTTTTAACGAAAAACTGTATATTTTTAGCAATGTAATAAATGGAAAGTTTCTTTTTCTCAGTGGTAGGTGAATATACTCCTATTTCAATCGTAACGATACGAATTACGTATTTAAAATTTGTGGAGATACATTTATTTAATACGATTTTACATTTGCAAGATGAAAAGGATTTTAATATAAATCCTGCGCTCACTTTATAGATCTCCGACTCCATTCCACCTGTTCTGCCTGTTGTATTTAAGTGTTCGACGGCATGATTCAGAGCATAACTCAATTTAGAAATAAAGAGAAATAGATTGAATGACGTTATTTCTGACCCCACCGATTCAATAAGTCTGTCCTCGTTACTTTAAGAGCAGAAGCAACGATACACCTGGCGGAAATTCTAAATCAAAATTATCATAGTGAAATTATTATTGGCATTCAAGGTTCACAGACGAAGATGAGTTGCCTTCCCATTCACCTATTTCCATTAACAAGTCCAGGGACGAGGACGCTAATATCGCTCATTAAGCTCGCGAGGAATAACGCGATTAAAATTTTAACAAGCTTGACGTGCGCGTGGACGCGGCGGTAAATTAATTGCAAAGTTCATCGAGAGGAAATTTCATTAATATTCGCCAGTCGTTGGTCGCGGATTTGTTTATAAAAGGCAGTAGATTGATTCGTACGGATAAATTACAGAATCGAACACGGGATCGCTCGGCGCGTTTAATTGCCGTCAAATTGTATCATTGAATTTAACTGTTACTAAAAGCTGTTAATAACGATGTGCCAGTTGATCCAGTGCTTTTGATTGCAAGGAAAATTTGGAAAACCCTAAAAATCGCTGCTGTCATAATACAAAGAAAATGTTTGAACAAAAATATTACTTTCGCCGGGCAGCTTTCACGATTTCCCTGAACACTTAGCAAGTTCGCGAATCATTAACCTTGAGAACCATTACTCTACACTGCACCGTACAAATCTATCTCGTTTATTAGTTGAAAAAGTACAAAACTGTATCAACCCTCTCTGCTCGTCTCGGTCCACCCTACCGTCTCCCCTACTTTGCCGTTCGACCGCTTTCGTCACGGTGAGCTTCGTCGCAGAACAAACGAGCAGCGACGCAAACTGTCACGCAGTGTCTCGTCTGAAACCGAGGCTTACTTCCTCAAGGTAAGACCGCATCCCCCTTACGAGCACCGAGCTTTCAACAAGTCTGCGCGTCTTCTTGCAAGCTTTCCCCGTGGACTTTATTTCTACGTTTCTTCCGGTATGATTGTACATGGAGACACTGCGACAGAAAGAGGGGCAAAGCGAAACAGAAGGAGGGAGAGAAAGTGAGACAGGGATAAAGACAGACATAAAACAGAGATAGGGAGAAACAGAGCTAAATGCAGAGAGGCAGAGAGAGACGCAGAGAAAGGTAGAGAGGCAAAGAGGTTCAGAGAGAGACAGAGATTAATACAGACGTAAAGCAGAGATAGAGAGAGGCAGAGACAAATACAGAGAGGCAGAGAGAAAGGCAGAGAGATAAAGAGGATCGGAGAGAGAGACAGAGACAGAGATAACACAAACAGAGATACACAAGCAGAGATAGAGTGTGACAGAGCTAAAGGCAGAGAGGCAGAGAGAGAGAGTCGTCAGAGAGGACCAGGGAGAAAGAGAGAGAGAGGGAATTCCTGCACGCGGCACGGTCGCGTTTATTCTCCCCGGTGTTCCCACAGGACGGGAAACTCGCGCGCGCGAATCCACGGGAATTATCGTAGCGACGATAAATGGCGGCGTGTCTTGCTTTTCCACGGGCCGGGCGAGGCGCGAGTGTATCTCGTAAGTGATTTACATCGTTCCCCAATTTCGGGTCTTTGGAGTAAGTACACTTAGGGGCGTTATTCTCTCTCGCTCCCCGCCGAGTACCCACGGTGTTGCCGGCGTAGCGACGCGCCGGGCAGGGCGGTGGATGTGCATTTTGCAGGCTCCTGCCTTGCAAGGACGCCGGGCGTCGGGCGTAGGGCGGCGGAAGAGGGTGGGCGGATGGCGGCCGTGATAACGGTCTCGAGGAACTGGAATCAGGGGGCGAGGGGTTGCCACGAGGATTGTAGGGTGGTAGATTGCTCCCACCGCCGTTGGGTTTCTTGTAAGCCGGTAATCTTCGGTAAGTAACAAAACACGCGGCTGAGCTTAGGAACCCCCGACACTCGAGGTATTCTCTTGCCAGCCCTATGCATGTATATTGGTCTGTCGTAATGCGGCATTCGACATCGTTCTCGCATAAAGATTTATACACGCTCGTTGATCGCGATTCTTTCTTTGCCCTGGGGGATGCGGTTGGGCGGGATGCCGTCGTTTCAGTGATTTCTAGGTGATAACCGCGAATTGCGATGGAAACTAAGGATGCTTTGTATTTATTTGCTTGGGAGAGCGTGGCGATGTTATGGGGGTGGAGTGTTAGACATTTTGGTGGTGGTGTACTGTAATTGGCCAGAGTGATGGAATAGCTTTGCATATTTTTCAAGTTCTTTTTTTATATTGTTTTACGTATTACGGGGATCGGTTTTTATTTATTTATTTATTATTTTATTTATTTCTGTTTTACCAGGATAGAATATTTATATTGAACTTTGTTAGCCTCTTTTAATTCTTCCTCCGAACACTTGGATATTTTTATAGAAATCTTTTGTACCTATGGTAAAGTTGTAGACAGTATACCAGTTCATCGCCAGAATGAATAAAATAAGCAGTTAATAATTGCTAACTTCCACAAAATGCTACACAAAATAAAAACTCCTTTATCTGTGACAATAGCATAATCGTGAAGCTTTTACTGCAACCAAAAGATTTCATTCCAGTTCATGTAAAAATATTATTCCCCGGTGTTGCCGTTGAAGTGTTAAATATTTATACAATTCAATAACCTGGGAATGTATCTCAGGGAAACGTCATGCAGGATGAAATGTAGGTTTCGAAGAAGCGCGTGCTCGCTAGTCACCCGAGCAGCAACGCGTTCAGAACACGTTTCAATTAGAAACGGATATAGAGGAGCGGCATGAGGCAACGGAGTACGGTAAACGCTGGAGTAATCCTCGACTGTTGGTATTAAAACCGAATGTATTTATAACTCCTAAACCATTGTGCTTCGCGGAGGAACCCTTTGTGCAGTTCCTAACATTCCCTGTACATCACAAAACGTACAGATGCGTCTGCGTTTATTTCGAGCAAGAGATTTATTATCCTCTTCGAATCTTATTCCCCTTAGCTTTTGTTCGCTTTATAAAGTGCAATGATTTATGTTGCCCGGGGGAATAAGACGGTTTGAATGGCGCGGGGAAAAATAGTATTTCCTTAAAAACGCAACGAAGTTGTAAGCGAAGAACGTTGAATATTTAATTAAGTATACGAAGGAGCAGGAATATCAATATTGCGGACTGATTGGTTTTCAAGTATTATGTAGAAAGTGTGTGGCTATGTTGTATAACTATGGTTGATAAAGCTCTGTCGTAATAAAATTAATGAGAAATTATGAGACGTTCAAAGTTTTTTATAATATATACACTGCTATAGATTTGTCTTTCAATTAATTAAGAGTGCATCTGCACCAATGTACACTCGCGAACAAGTGGAAGAAGAATATTAATATATCCGTAAAATAAGATTGAATTGAAAGGTTTCGATGTTCATAACATAAAAGTCAAGAAACATGTATCATTTTCATCCACCCAAGAAATCGCCGTTGGATTTAATAATTTCACGTTAGACCTTTTCCTCGATCCTCTTTCCGCACATTTTACAACCCCTTCTTTTATTTGAACGCTCCTTGGCGCAACGGAGTATGCCTTTACCGGGGAGCATTTAGGTTCTCGTACGTGCTCGTAATTAAACTCTAATTGCTGGAACGGTCGACGGGCTCCGCCGTTGCAAGCTGACAAGTGCCAGCGACGAAAAGTGCGACGGGGTATCGTGTTCTGAAACACGATGCGCATGTGTCAATACACGAATACACTTCACTCGAGTGATCATCGAGGAGCCCCCGTTTGGGACTCTTTGTTGGAGCCTCTGCTATAATGTATGTGTGTACATATATGTACTACGAACACTAATAGCGAGAGCCATTGTTTGTTCGATGCTGTATATACTTCGACAGCTGATTTTAATTTCATTATTCGCCTTAATAACGTTTCGTAGATGATATTGCTAGATTACTAATTTTTCTACAATAGTTGAATCGCCAGGTTAATGTAGATTATCAAGGAATAGCAATATTATATCCCAAGTAAGTTTAATTTACAGGAAATTCGAATATCTGAATGAACGTTTGCCAACATTTCTTTCTGCATCACGTATCTTAAATCATTTCTGCAATGGTTAACTTGATAATTCATAAATAGAAAAACGCATATGATACAACAAGGTGAATTAAGGGATGCATGTACATTAAATAAGCTTAATTATACAGCTACCAAGGTTTTCCAGTAAAATTCTCTGATGAAGGGACATCGAATTCGGTCTATACCTCGAGAAGCCTTGCTATTCGTGTTCCACGTCGTTGAAAGTTTGCCAGTGATGATAAAAATGACTGTGTGCCTGCGCTATTAGGCTCTGCCTCGCTTATGATGCAAAAGAGAAATAATGTCGCTGATGGAGGGGCAACATAGTGGGCAATGGCACGTACAACAGTAAACGCGAAGGATTATCCAGGTCATTGCTTAGTAAATCTAGCAAATCCTGGCAAATCGTTCTCGTTCCTCGAGTTTGGTGTGCCAGTGGGCCGATATTTAAACGGGACGACTGTTACAGCAACGCGAGCAACTATTCTACGGGCAAACAGTAACGAGTTGCTTAAATGAAGAAGACAGTTAATTGAATATCTGTTAACTATTGCATTGCGCCCGCGCTTATGTGCCGAAAAGACTCGGAGAATGGCTGCTTTTAACGAGTTCCATTGGAGGGAGCAAATCCAGTCGGCCCGGCAGACTCGTTCGTGGACTCCGAAATTGAATCGCGAACCCATTAAGATTTTATTCGTTCGTCACTGAGCACGAAATTTTTCCATCCTTGAGGAACTTTGAAATTTTCCGCGGCGCAGCTGCCGTTCGCGGGATTTAACTTGAGAATGTTGCGCATTCTTAGCGCCGAGCGAAATCCTTAATCAGCCTGTTAATTAAATTACGCAATACCGAAGCACTACTTTCAATAAGAAAGTGGCAATTACTGTGGACGACAGCTCGAAGCACTGCGAACATGCGCGAGGAGTTCTACGTCTTATTCATTTCGAAACGTAGCATTTCCTTTTAAACGTGTCACAGGTAATGCATAATTATTATTACTAGTCTACGTATATTTATGCAAACATCTACTTTTCATATCGCATCAATTTTGTGCAATTTACATAAACGACAGGTGAATAAAGACCTTGCACATTTTCAGTACATTTCGGATACTATTCTTCCAATCTTCTTCTTCCAAGATTGAGAAGAAAACACCCGCAAGACCTGTTAACACAAATGCAAACATAAACACTGCATTTACACCCTAACACGCATAAACATATATATATATATATATAGGTGCTACTTACAGAAGCAGCATCTAATCAAAACCCACTCCATTCTACAACAGCCTGCCAAATGTCCACTGGACAAATTGCATGGAACAGTGGGGTTAAATAAAAAATAAATAAAACAAATTCTTCCAATACCACTGGCATTATATTTCTAACAATTGGTGAATCCTGAACTATGATTCTATCCTATACTCAGTTCATATCAAGCCTGTGCAATGTATGCAATTTTAAATGGTAGGCACAATTATTGATACACCAACAAAAGAGTGGAATTAAATGTTATACCAAAGGAAGACAAAGGGAGATACAGCCTGCCATTAGTACAATCTTTATCGCTATCATCGATCCACCGATACACACCTTTCTACTTCCTTGTGGATCTCCTTTGTTCCCTTATCCTCGCGAACCACTCTCGAGAATCGTTCGGAGCCTTCAAACCCGAGTTCGGGGGGTGTTTGCATGCCGGAATCAATTGCGTTAGAGATTACCGCGTTTGATTCAATTCCGAGTTCAGGCTGAGCTTAATTTATTATCGTTCTGCCTAACGCCCGGACTGTTTGGTCGTGGACTTTGGCCTCAACGGGGGTTATACGTGTTCCCGTGTATGGCTACATGCTCGTGCTGGATATAGGCGAGATTTATAAGCGGCCAGAGAACTCTGGCAAGGGTGGACGATACGTGTTAGAATCCCCGAGTGCTCGCTGTTTAAACGTTGAATCGCAGTAATCCTCGGAGGCCTGACACCGGCTGATTGCTTTCTCGACTGCGAGACGTTGGAAAAACATCGTTGACAGAACGTTACTTTAATGGAAACGTATTACGCAAGGCAATTAGGCGTCCAATATTTCTTGATTATTTTACGTGGCCTATTGTCAACAGATTTTAACACGATTCGACCGTGAAAGTAATACTTATTTACTGTTAAGTGTAACGGTCGATTGCATGTTAAACTCGCCAAGGTTTTTCTGCAAAATTTCTCCCACTTGGGGAACAATTTTGGTTCCCTTTCTTTTCCTGGTAAGTGAGATGAAGTAACGAAATATATTTGCATGCTATAATACATTTCTTGATTGGAGATTATCGATTCTATCCTTTGTGTTCTTAAGACTAGTTCTATTGCAAAACGGTTTGTTCCTTAGGGAAGTGAACTGGAAAGCAGACTGTTACCCTTTGTTCGAGGACAACCACCGATCGGACTGATCCGATGTCCATTGTTTGTATTTGAAAATTTCTACCAACGTTTTCCCGATGAAAATTGGCTGGAGAATGGACCGATTAAAGCCTCTAGTCCATTTTTCAATTGTTGCGATAAAATTCTGATCGACAGGCAGCTGTAATTGATCTTTATAAAGTTCCACTGCTCGTTTTTTTTTTTACACGACTTTCACTTCAGGTATGTATTATACTATTATTTTCCGCGCGGAATGTTGGCATCAATGCTTAAATGACACTAATTGTTTCATTCATACTTTTGTTATTTCATGTACGTCGATTTATTTTCGTTATTTTCGTCCCTGTCTTACACTTTAAAATAAATAACAAACCAGTTAATCTGTACTCATGAAGGATAGAATAAACGCTTATATTTATTGTAATCAGGTACTTGTACTGTACGTTATTACGTTATAATTTTAAACATGAAAATATGTGTAGTACTGAAAGAGAAGCTGATAGGTATATGCACATTCTAATATTAATATTTATATACTGATGGTATACGAAATTGTTTAATATTTTCCTTTATTGTATGCATGCAAATAATTAATGTTCAGTATAATACATATTCGTATTTATATGCTCCTCCAATGTAATGTACGGGACGCAAAAAATACATCAGTCACGCTCTGGAACATAAATTCGATCAGTTAACAATTAACCATTTCGTTATGAAAGATCGGAAAAGTGAATTTGAAGTGCATGTAACATCGAAACCAATTATTATTTCAGCAAATTGAACCCGACGGTACTCGTTCGTAGCTGGTCAAAAAACAATGTCAAATACAGACACCACCGTGGAAAACTTTGTAGATTCAATTATTCGAAAAAGTGCCATTCGATGAAGCTAATGCATGAAGTTAGATATAGTAAGACACTCTTCAACCTATTAACGATATTTTTAATACAAATCCACAGTCATGTAATATAAATTAGCGTGAAAAGTATCGTATTCAACAATTCCCCCACACGTCCAATTAAAGGTACACCCGTCCCTCCCCCCGCACTCGTCAATATTAATACCCCTTTCGCAAGGAAACCAACCCCTTCATTTCACCCGCACGAATCCAGAAAGCCAGTAAATCGCGAGCACCCCGAATATATTAATCGCAACGCGAACATTCACATGCTACGCGTGATTCCTTTTGAGAACAATGCATCGTCGACGCGTCGCAAAATATTTCCAGTACCACTCCCCGTGAAACGCGATTCGTAAGCGATCGACGATCCGTTTAATATTAATCCTCGAGAGTTTATTTCCTACGGCGAGGCGCAGCGATTCGACAATAAACCGTGCGACTTCGAAACGAGTACAATAAGAAGGGGTTGAAGCGCGTAGGAGGTACAACGGATGATTTTATATCCGCCGTTCCATTTCGAGCCGATGGAAGGCGGAAGTTCTTCGTACGGCTTTCGCTGGAATAGCGTGGGGCAGGGGCGGCTGGGGGTTGAGGGGGTGGCAGGGGGTCGAGAGGTTGACGCGAAGTCCCAGCAATTAACACGAACGTTTAATTAAGCATCCCCCCGGCTAGGTGCACGTAGACGCTGTTATTCTCACATACCTAAAGCCGAGATATATCGTTACTACTAACAATTATTCTAGCCCCGGGTTCTGAGGTAGAAAGGGAGCAGGTCTGTCTTAGGGGTGTCGGAATTAATAGCGGGACGCACGTTCCAGCCGCCTTTGTATTTGCCCGACTACCCTTCTTATAAGTGAGCATCCACCCTTTATGCTCGTATATCTGCCGGCCAGCCGGGGTGATACGACTTTGACCTGCCCGACGCGAATTCGTGTGCCTATTTACTTGTTCTGTGCATGTGCGTGATAGGCACCGACGCAGAGGTGTATGTACCGCATATTGACGATTTTGACTTGGGCAGATTTTATTTGGAATAGAATATGAAGTAGTAGTTTGAAGTAAGGGATTACGTTGATTAATTTGTTATTTTCGATTCGGACATAGCGAATGAAAGACAACTTTGTTCGATTTAAAGTACTTGCTTGTTATTTGTTGACTGGAATCAATTAAATGATCCAAATGAGAGAATAAATAATCTGAGACCAGACGTTCCGATCGGATTGCATACCTGTTACTTTATTTGCGTTGTTACATTATAAAAGGTGAATCAAAATGATTTTTACTTCTATTTTAACACGACTGCGTTTATCGGTGCAAATAATCCTTTGAAAGCAGTTCGGGAAATGTTTTCGTTAATAGCTTTCGTAGTTCGTGCCTCCCGATTTTAATATTTCAAACCAGTCGCGGATTGTACATACTTCAAAGGCATTTGAGCTTGACGTTTATCCATAATTCGCTTTGATACACTGGCTGACTCTTTAAACTAGGACAGTTCAGGATCCATCAATAATTTGTGGTCGTCTACTTTCAATTTTTAAGTTGACGTAGGTATACCGTGGTATTTAAAAAGGATTTCGTACGCTTGAGAAATCGATCATTTCACACGGAACAACCTAATATTTCCTGGTGGTCGCGACACACGTGGAAAGTTATGGAAAGAGGTCTTAATAATAAGAAAGTTAATCTTTCCATTAATAATGTGTAATATATTACTGCAAGGTGAAAGGGTGTAATTGAGAACGAGGGACGAGACACGGGAATTTAAAAAATTGCGGCGTGATTAACGCAACTGAATCGCAAGCACGAAGGGAAATATTTTTGCTAGTGCCATATGCTACAGTGTAGGATTATAACGTGCTGATAATCGCCTGATTATTCCGAGTTACCGCCGCAATCATGAATATAATAACAGGTGTTTAGGCATTAATTATTTCAACAAACTCGCTTCAACAATTTTGAAATACATTCGAGCTAGAGCGGCTTCTGCAATTACGTTTACAATTACTCATTCGTTTTCACCATAGTACTTGAAATATCCCATTAAGTAATTAGCGTTAATTTATTGTGTGATAGACATAAAATCTTGTTTTCTCTAAATATCAGTAAACAAGTATCAATAAAATGACGTTCAATGAAAATTTGTAATTATAATTTAGCGTTGGTGTTAATATATATATTGTATATAGTGTGCTTCACCTTTGTTTCGTTCTTTAATGCATTTTATAATAGCACTTTTAGTATTTTACGCACTGCAGCCAATGATATTTCACGCGAAAGAGCTGTGTTTTTTTTACATGGTACCTGAGGGTTGGAAAGTGGTTGTCACGCTAATTGTACCAAGTGTTTCTCATCCCGCGTGTCTTAGAGGCAGGCTGCTATTTTAATTATGCTTTCCATTCTGGTTTAATTACTGAAAGGTTTGTATTTACAAAAGCGATTTGATATATGATTTAAAATAGAATAGTTTAAAATGAAATGCGATGTTTCCACGACATTCAGAAGAAATGAATAAACTTACATGGATTTCTATAGATTGCACGATAAAAAATGATTACAGAAATACTATTGTTGTTTAAACCTTTCTATGAATCAGAGAATTTCTTATGAATGGATTTAAAAATAATCCAAGTATAACAGATAAATATTTTATCTCATGATAGTTTCCAACACAAATTGAATTGGAATATTATTTAACTGATTTCAAATTTGAACCAGTCTCGTTGGAATGATCACCAGCCCCGAATTTTACTTTGTTAGTTACCTTTAAAATACATGACAGCCCTCGAATTGCGTGCACATGTTTTTAACAATTGCAGCGAACGCAAACAGTTCGAATTGCGAATAAATCGACTAGCAGACCAATGTTTATTCTGATAACGTAAACATTTTGTCGAATAAATTGATAAATACAAGGAGCAAAATTGCATTCGAGAGTCTCACGTAGAATCGTTATAAATATTCGCAGATAGATCGGGGCAAACAACGTTAAACCATTCGACTGTGCATTGATTTTACCATTATTATCTAACAAACCGACACAATAATTTGTCCAGCGAATATACACTAAATGGTTCTTATACGACTGTATTGTTTAACGTGTCCCATGTAATCCGCCATAAATGGGTACAAGTTCCGTGACACAGAATCGCCAGGAATTAATTGCGCTGTGTTAAATCGAAGCACCGTTAAAAACTTGGTAATAAGATTAAACTGATGCAGCGTACGCAGTTAATCTGCCACAGCCGCGTATCGTATGCATTTAATTTTGTTCCACTTGGACGTTCACTTATATAAGTAGACATTAGCGTAAAATAAAATAAACTAAAAGAAAGTTATGGATAAGTCACTGCTGCAATTAATAATGCAAAGTTCCCTGCCATATCCAGGATTCTAGCGACGAAAATAAACGTTGCCATATGCAGTTTCAATTGTTTCATTAAATTCGTTCGACTCTTAACAGAAAACACTTCAAACGATTTGAGAAAGCAGCGAGCAACAACTGTTTATCAGTTCTCAGCAAACGTTCAGCTGTCGTAGAGTTACGCGAATTTATTATTCAACCTGGCACGTTTGAAAGAAGCAAAACAGATTGTCGAAATGTATGAAACTTCTTGCAGAAAGTCGGGCAAGAAGTGGACAACGATATTCCCTTCGAAGCAATTTAATGTGTGCTGTTCAAGTTTCGACGAGGAAAGTACGTACACGCAAAACGGCTTCTCCGCGGCAAACTCTTATTAAACCTGTCCTATTGCTTGAAACGGTTGTCGATTAAACATTATATGAACGTCGAAATAACAATAGAGCAAATACTGCAGAATACTGGATGAGAATATCTTTTTTCTTTTATTCTTTATTTAATTCAACTAACCGATTTCAATAATTCGAGTTGACTATAGTCACTTAATAATGATCTATTATTTGTATCATGTAGTATGTTTATTACATTACATTATATTGCACCTTTATCTGTATATTTACGTTAGACTTGAAGCCACAATTTTTCAATTATTTAGTTCCTGAAATATTTCGCGGCACGTGTACTTAAGTACTTTACCATTTCTTGACGACGACAGAGGGGACTAAGGGGACGCGTCTCCGATTCTGTATTCCGATCCTCTTGATCCTGCTCGATCCTTCATTCAGATACAGAGCTCTGATACGGTTGGATATCCTGTGCGCGTTATGGACAGGCTGATCCTGACACACGATGCGCATTACGCAGGGAACTGTTACTGTGCTTTGTACATGTGACCATGGCCATTCTCTGCGATCTCTTCGCGTTCACAACGAAACACATTATCGTGATGCCTAGTACGAGATTGTGGGTTCTGTTGGAGCGTGCCTAGGGGTGGATTAACCGTTTGTCTTAACATATTTCACATCGTTACGCGGACGCAAGTGTTGTCCATTTAATTTCTCCGTCGAGCAACAGCATAGTCACACGCTAACCTCTTGAAGGGTAAATGGAAAACAATTGAATTCTGTTCACGATTCGAAGTCGTATATTAAAATAAGAAAGTGATACAGCATTCGGTGCCTTAATTGTTAATTCGTCTATATTTTCATCGCGTAATATTAATTACTGATCAGTTTATAATAACCTTAGTCCTTATATTAATTTAATATTCTTGCCGATAATTTATATTAAAGCAATTGAATTGTTAAACTTTCTAACTTGGGGTAACAACCAAGGCGTTCGAAAATGTTGCTGAATTGCAAAAGAAACAAAACATTCGCAATGTTTCTAATCTATTTGAGCGGTGAAATTTTAAGATGGATTTGAATATCGTGGCAGCAATATGATTACCAAGATTCCTATGTGTATAGTTAGACATGTGTACCGATTTCAATCGCTACCTACTGCTTTAATTTTAGTAATGTGGCAACGTTATGTGCGTGTATGTATGTATAATATATAATGCCATCGTACGCGGTGATACGTGCAGGTAACGATATTAACACGGTAATCTCATTATTGCAGCGATGTGATTAATGTGGCGTTAGTGCAATCCGATTACGATTTATTATGTGCAGCATCGAATATGAATATTATTGCAAAATATTCAATTGGTTTGTCCTCCTCGATCAAAGAATTCCTGTATGACTAATGTATGTCTGATAGGGACTGTTCGGTTATGCGCTTTTAATATTTCGCTTTCCCCTTTGATCGTGACTAACTAATTACTTTTTCGTTGGGTTTCGTTGGTAATTGTTGACGCTGTCGGCGTATTATTTAATATTTCCGTCGTTCCTATTAATTTATATTATAATTACATGTATACAATCGTTTTTCAATCGAAAACTTTTGATATGGAAGGTTTCCTTTCTCATTTGATTTCACCGTTTTCAAAATTTATTTTTCTTCGTTCTATTTGTTGAACCTTTCAACTCGAGTATCGCTTCGATCATTTTACAATTTTTTATCATTTCACGCTATGCTGCCTTTATTTTATCACTCCAGGAACAGTTAAATTTTTTTTAGAATTGCCCGCTAATTTTCTTTCCTGAAAATCGTTCTGCTTTCGTATCCGTAACATTTCCATGTCTTCGAAAAACTAGAAATTTTTAATTTCGTATGCCGTTGCCCTCGCGACGATTGCTTTTTTTCAGTCTTATACATATTAAATTGGTAACGGGTCGAGGAAGAATTACTCCCCGGCCCATCGTAAAATAGCCTTTATCGCCGGTTTATTGCTGTTTAGGCTCGGAAAAACGATACTACGCAGTCGTAGCACGGCAGTAGAAGGTTAAGCATTGTCTTTGCCATTCCTTTTGGTACGCCTTTCCGCCACTTTTATGAAACAATATGTAACTTTGTATAATGGCACGCCGCGCTATTGTACTCTTATTTATGAATCAGAGATTTATCTTGGCTTCCAAGTGAAGGGGAACAGGTTGAATCGGGAAAGAAGTGGAAATTTATACGAGTGCGATTTTATACTTGGTGGCTTCTTCCAGTAAAATTTATTATCTAGTTCTAGATACGATAGCGGATACAGCAGATCCAATGCGCCGAGTGATATTCTCGTCATAAAAATCGCCGCATTAAAATTATCGTTATAGAAAATAAATCGTTGTCCATGTACTCGAAACATAATTTCAACGGCGAAGCAATAAATATACGAAATATTCATTCGGCAAAATTCTGCAGCTTTATTAATCGTTATAATATAATATATTAATACATTATAATATAATAAGAACATTTTTATCCATGGGTTATAAGAACATTTCTTCCCTTTGTTTTATGCAATTCGAGAGCGCGAAAGTATATCTTTGTCTATTTCCACAAACTAAAAGTACACGAAGAGCACTCTTGATTTTCTCAGCAAGATTCTCGGAAAGTAAAGTAAAAAACTTTCCTATCTTTTACGCTTTTAACATTGATTATCCGAAGATGATTTCGTTTGCGGCGCTCTTGACAGAGATACACAGACAATTGTTCAAGTTCTGATAACATGGTACGCAATCAAGGGAGAAAAGCTGGATCCGTTTCGTTACTTGACCAGGTTACACGTTTCAAAGGGTTTAACTCTATGAACCCCATTGAGTAGTAACGTGGCAGATCATTGATGGGTTGCGACAGGGGTTGATGTAAAGAGGAGATGTACAATAGATAAGAAAATGGTTGGAAGGAAACGAATTTTATTGGAGAAATGGCCGAGCATTATTTCCGCGACATTGGCTTGGATATGGCCCCCCCTTGCCAAATGCAGTTAGCCTGAAGCTAAATATCCCCGCGACACGGTGTATGGGGTTGGAAATTTCACGTGCATATATACCCACGCATGTATGTACGTGTGCACAAGTATATTAGGGAAGTTCTTATTTGTGTGCGGTGAAAAATTTTGGCGCAAATATTTTCTCCAACCTGCCTGACAATGTCCCTTCCAATTTGTTGTTCTATAATAATTCATTAATAATCCACGTAATAATTATCGGCCGACTAGCCATAAGTGTAAATTTTATAAAAGGTTCAACAGGTGACTTTCAAAAGCTCGAAACACATCCCAGCGATGAAAAATTCGGAAAATTAAGCTATTCACAAAAAGGAAAGCTATTCCACTGATCTATTGTCGGCACCGGCCAATCGCAATTGTGTTTCTCGTCGCGATACAACCGCACTAGGAAAGTCTACTCGGTCAGACCGATATAAAGTTGAAACAATTGCGTTTTACGACGCGAACGTTTCTGGAATATCGGAACCAAACGAGCTTGTCGCCCAAAATAACGCTCGCGTGTATCTGTTCCACTTTAATTATCCATTCCTTTTTAAAGCTACCCACTGCTTTTTCGCGTCCGCGCCCGCCGAATACGTACCCCCTGCCTGTTTACGATGTCACGTGCCTGTGATTAATTTAACAGCGCAACTGGGTGGGCACTTTGTGAATGCTTTAACTCGCAAGTGCGACGCAAGATCGGCCCCTTATATCCGTGTTTTTCCAGCCGGTATCGCCATTGAATTGTGGTAGGTGGAAATTTAACCATTTAAGTGTATTACGAGTATCATCAACTTGAACGTGTGAGGAAAATATGAGTGTTTCGAACGGAATTTTTGAAGAAGGTATGGAAAGAACATACGACGTGAATGAAATATTGGAAGCAGTTTGGTTTCATTGATATTCTTCGTTTTGTTCAGGGTGACTGCAATAGAGAAAAATTTTCAACGTTTTACAGGAAGCAAGGTGTTATTGATACAATTAAAATATTTGTTAAGTATTATGTTAACTATGCATGGTTAATTGCAAATTGCAAATGTACCGTATTGTGAATTGCTCGTCATGAAACAGATATCAGTGCGATAATTCAATTCGTTCTAAATACACCGGACCATGTCATCTTCAGCACTTGCAGCAGTTGTCTATTTTTGTTTTTACTATGGCAAGCAGGAACTGGGATTTAATTAAAATTAAAGTAGATAGAATGGCCTTTAAACTCGAGGTATATGATCCGGGAAAAACTATTTCCTCGCAGAAATGCTAGAGGAAGAACTTGCTGCCCGCGATATTTAAACTGTTAGTACGAAATAACGCAATTGCATTCAAGAATGCAGTGATATCAAATAGGGATATTCAAATTGCCCTTCTTGCGTGGCCATATGAAAGCTCCATTTGCAGGAAGCATGTTACCACAAGTAGATTTCAAAGGTTCAAGAAAGAAGGCAACGAGAGACAGAGAGGAAGAGAAAGAGAGACCGGTGAAGCGAATTCCAGCAGTAAATGCCATTTAAATAAATCAGAGTTACCATTTCGTATTTTATACCGGAACTTATTACATACGTGTGGCTTACAGAAATTATTTAACTCCGCAGTTTTCCGTGCATACTTCATTCCCCGCCATAATTTATATTTGGCTTCCCCTTCATTTCAAATGGCACGAGGGGAGACATCACTTTCAGTCCTCGAGTCGTATCGCGGTGTATTCAAAATTCTTTTCAATTTTCTTTACAGCGGATCATTTCATCCAGAACAGAAATACTGGACTCGAAACGAACAGAATGCGAGCAGAACCGTGGAAATAATATTTCACAAATAACATTAAAATTGCCCCTGCTACGTCTTCAAATCGTAAACGTTTTA
Organism: Nomada ferruginata; assembly: GCA_963583965.1. NCBI lineage: Eukaryota > Metazoa > Arthropoda > Insecta > Hymenoptera > Apidae > Nomada > Nomada ferruginata. The sequence goes on from OY757218.1 coordinate 9,209,797, forward strand.
TCCTATGGAATTCACGTTTTCTGATATGGTGCAGATTAAATGTCAAACTCTTCAACGTTATTACAAATACCGTCGTATCCACGAAACGAACACGGTAAACCAAGTCCGAACTTAAGTAGTACTGATCAATTTTCCTCTCTAACAGGAACGAAATTAAACGGTACTCGCGGCAAAGGTAACGTTTTACAGCGGCGCTTCTTCACCTCGCGATAGTTAATGAGCGTAAAAGCCCCGGCAAAAAAAAAAACTTCATCGAGGAAGTTTTCATCCGCTCGTTTCCCCGATTCGGTATTTTGTTCCTTCGCCGCCCTGTTCTGTACTGCTGCGAACGAATCCATTCGGAACACCACGCTAACGATAACATCCAAACGTTCGTCTTGAAAAGCTACTCTCGTTTTCCATCGCGTGTGCTGGAAACTAGCGAGCATCCCTAATAATAAATCAAACGAACGCTTCTTCCTTTACGCGAAAAATGTATTACAATCTTTAATACATTGTTCAACACAATCAAACGAACGTTTTGTTGGACGACCAGCCCTTGAGTCACCTATGAGTGTAAGGCCCGCGGATCCTGGCCCAGTCAAAGTCAATATTATGCACTAGGGCAGTAGTCAGCGATATGACTACTGCCAAGGGCCAGACTCCGCGTCGGCTAAGGCGACAACAACAAGGGCTAAGGTCAGCCTTTCCCCCCTAAAAACCAAAATATATATAGTAGCGGAATAGCTACTGAAACCAGAATAGTTTTGGACGCGACCCACACCGTTACTCTGTCGCGCACACTCGCCACGGTACTCCTAATATATTAAAACTCTCATTGCAAAATTAATTGTTGAAACACGATTTCGTTTAACCCCGGAATCCAACAGTTTCTTCCTTTACACAAAAAATGTATTACAATCTTCAATACATTGTTCAACACCTTACTTAAAATATGCTGCGCCAAGTGAACAAATTTTCCATCGTCCAACCAGCAACAGAACAATTCCAGCTGATCGCGATCCCTGGTCCACCCTGTATGCTGCACGCCGCGATGCTGTACTGTACGAGAAAGGAATCTGATTATTCTGATCCGGCTCGCGAAGAGACGCGAAAAATGTGGCGGGATCGAGTTCAAGCAACTTAAACGGCGACTTTATGATCGCGGACAACGGCGGCAGCAACTGCGGCGGTGGCGTCAAGGCAAACTCGAGGGAAGATAAGCAGTTAATCCATTACCGGTTAATTGAAGTGAATGTGAAGTATCCCGAGTACGCCTCCGCTGCTTCGTCGTAGAATCCGCGGAAGGTAGCAGCGCCGAGGGTGGCCGTAGTTAATTTATAAAACAAAGAGTAACTATAATTATTATCGCAGCGCCGGACGGGAAAGGGTTGCGGCGAAATTGCGGCCGGGGGTAGGTGATAAAGCGAGGCGCGGGACGGTCGAAAGAGTGAAAGGGGGCGAGGGGGTCGACGGCGAAATGGCGGAGGGGGGGTCGTGGCGCTCCCTGCCAATTAAAACTTACGAACTCGAGTCAGTTTCTGGCTATCTACTTTCACCCTTTCAGCCCCTGCCGCTCTGGCCCGGCTATCTGCCGACTTCCCTTTCTCGTTTTCTAATCGTTTTCGGGCCTCGCGACCCGATCTAGCGCCCGGCCTATCGACGTCTCGTTATAACAGTTTAACTTTAATTGCGCCCTGCCCCCGTTGGTCGCCGGGTTATTGCCGGATGCCGTTTCGAGTTTACGCGTCCGCGGCGCGGGGTTTGGGGAACGGTCTCGCGTGGAACAATGCCGAACGTTAAGCTGAACGGATTTCCAAGGTAAAAATGAAGACGAGGACGGGATCCGAAAGACGGTTAGGACGCAATAGCATTTGGTTGTCATCCGGCTGCAATAATGGGTTTACAGCGAGGTTCGAAAATGAGGGTGCGGCGAGGTCTGAGTTCAGGGGCAGTGTTTTGCGAGATCAAGTGTAAGATATTTATTTATTTATTTATTTATTGATAAACGCTTTGATAAACCCTTTGATATACAGACAAAATTGACAGTAGAATTTCGCAAAGTAAGGACACATATGTTAACGGTTCAATAATACACAAATGAGTTGACTTTTGAACTTAGATGGACTTGCGGCAATGATGTCAGTGTCAGACGATACATCGTTGGTATTCCTACAAATCCTATTTATTGTACTATTCTGAGCATAAGCAGTGCGATGGTACTGAATCTGAAAAAGATCATGTTTCCTGAGGTTGGATGCAGGAATATAAAATTTCATTTGCTCAAGAATTTCAGGACAGGAAAGAAGTCCATTAATTAATTTATATACGAATATAAGATCAGATATGATGCGTCGCATTTCTAATGACATTAAATTAAGACTGCTCATAAAAGGTTGGTAATTGTGTTCTCTTGTATCAATGGGTCTGCCTGAGTGACTAGCAGCAATTCTTAAAAATTTATGTTGGACTCTTTCAATTAAATAACAATATTTCGTTTGATAGGGAGACCATGTTATAGAACAGAATTCCAGATGAGACCTAACTAAAGAACAGTACAATTTCTTCACAGTGGAAACATGCTTGAAAAACTTGGAAGTTCTATAAAGAAAGCCAAGCATTCGCATACTCCGACTAGTGATCGTGCGGATGTGTTCTGCAAAGGTCAAATCAGAAGAGAAAATAATACCTAAGTCTCTAATTTTATTTAATTCGTGCAATTGGGTCGAGCTTAAATTATAAGGAAAGATGATCTTTTTCTTCTTGCGAGTAATTCGAATGAGAAGAGTCTCTCTGTCTCGATTAGGCACTACAATGATTTTGTAGGCGTGTATATGTTAAAAAGGTGTTCTGTTTACTCGATGCACCCGATTACAACCGCGCTGAGTTGTGCCTTAGCTCGCGGTATACGGCTGCTCTCATTAGCCAGTGTTTTTCGTTAATAACGCAAAAACGAAGCTTCAAACAATATTTTGGTCGAGGAAAAAGCTATTCAAAATGACCTCAGCTACCCCCCACTTCCAGATACTTCACGAGTTAAGAGTCACCCTGTATGTATAAAGCGACTTTCCTTTTAAGCTCAATTATTTTTCAGTCCCCATGATTTTCTGAGCAATGAACAATTGTATCACTGATGTTCTGTTCGCACCATGTATAGACCCTTAATCTAATTGCGTTTACATTAAGCGTACTCCCGTTCACGTCAGTCCACTGCAAACGGAGTAACTATTCGCGAGAGATAAAAGGAGACGTCCATTCGGAAAATCATTCGGCTGTAAAGCACCGATGCCTGTTTTAATCCCGTGTTGACGGCCTCGTGGCGTTTAAATCGCAGGTCCATTCGGTCGTATCGTACCGATCGAGAATCTTCTGGGTCGTATCGAAAATCGGGAATCGAACGGTGCGGCAGTTCGAGTTATGACCTATCCGAGGACCCGGTCGCTTTTTCTCCGACGTCTCTTCTTTTACTAGGAACTTTTGTACTTGACCTTATCGCCTGTTTCTTTTCTTTCCCTCTGCTTCCGACGGGGACGGAAGCGCGGGAGCTCGTGAAAAAATAGCCGACCGCACGGCGAACAGAGGAGAAAAGGGGAGAACAAGAGACCCGGAAACGATAGGGAACGATGCTTCCGATGGAAAGTAAAAATGAAGGAAATTGTACGACTTATCTGGGAAAATACTTTGTCCCGACGTTGTCGAGTGTGATGTGCATGTTTTATTATCGTTCCAGAGTACGGCGAGATTTCTTTGCGACAGGAGTTTTCTACTCTTATTGTTGTTGGTATATTTCTCCGGGCGTATCAATTGTTATCGCATTCCCCAATGAAAGGAATTGCATTTTCTTTCGCCTCGTGTAACGAGATGAATAATGGAAACGCCCTGAGAGCAGAGTGTGTAAGGAACAGTAATTTATAATAATCTAATATGTAGCTGGTATTACGAAATTGCGAGACAAATGCGTGCACATTTCCAGTACACTAATATCGCGTTCTCGTGCGTTACATTAACACGTTGTACAACCTTGTTTACTGGGTTTTTCCACGAGTAATGCGACTTTTCCGTGAGTGAAATTCCGGGCAATTTCAGAACGCGACGAAACAACACACTCGGTCTCCTATGTGCTGCGAGTTTGAATTTAATAAAAGAATAATGTTTCACTGGCAACCATTTCAAAAGATTCAATACGAATGTTAAATTCGACTGATTCTTGACCACTTAATTAGTTGTTTCTTTTCACCTAACATATGTGCCGACAAACTATTGGATGATCCAATACATTTTCATCACTTAACATGCAATAAGCGTAACACCTGTCTCATCTAGTGCCTGCCTGAAATGTTCAGCCATTCGTTGCGTTTAATATATTTACAACAATGTTTGATGCACTTGTACGGGTTGAAATACAAGTACAGCTGGTTTTATGAGCTACTTTAATCCGCCATACGAGCCGGCGACGACGTCGCGTGTGCTTGTATGGGGTATTTCTGGCTTCCTCTTTCTCATCAGCCCAGCGTCATAATCCTCTTCAGCAGCTCATGAAGCAGCTGGTACAAGCGTCGTGCCGCCAGCATCCGCATCCTACGTCTTTTGCACGAGCTTCTCGAGCGCGAACAGTGTAACGCAAATATTCCCCGCCTGAGCATTCTCGAGAAACCTGCGGTTCTCGTTCTCACGGTTATTGACCTTATGCTTCAGTTATTAAGGGAAGAAATCTTATTTGTAAGTACTTAGCTTATTTCTTTTGCCTTGCCGCGAATACGTGCATCTTTCGTTCTTCTCGCAATTGCAACGGATAACGTGGTAGGTAGAACGTCACGTTAGACTATACTATGGATACATTTACTTTTTCCGCTTCTTTTTATTAGTGATAATGGTTTTAATGATCGTCGAGATATAGGAGTATCGAGGAGGATAACTCTAATGGTGTGTCTTGTAAATTATTGCATTCGGCATAGAATTAATTGATTATTGTCTCGAGAATTATAATGCTTTAATATATTAAAACACATGTAACATTCTATTATCATATGATATGATAATGGAATCGACAGAACAATTAGGGTAATCAAACGGCATAACATTTTCAGTGTCTCGAACTGCTTTGAATAAATAAATCGATATAGTTGTAATTAATAATAATGGACGGTCGTTTACACTCTGGTTGCTCTTATCAAATGCGCATTTGGATCATCGCTCAACAGTGGTCGCATAGATTCAGGTGAAGCTACCTAAGCGTTTTGGATACGAGATATTAAAAGTTCGCGAGCAAGTATTCAAAATTTTGCGGAAAATTGAAAATAATCTTACTGAACTGCGAAGTTTATGGTATTGCAAGAGTTTCGAGATTCTAACAAGTTAGGAAGTTCGAATAGTTTCAAAGTTTTTGACTGTGCAGTTTAGAAAGTTCGCGAGTCTTCAAAATGCACCCATCTCTAAAAGCTAATCAGAAGATAACTTTAAGTTCGCTTCTTTGTCCGAGGTGTGCTTGAAAGACTATCAATGACGACTGAAATATGAAAATATCGGTAGACACCTTTTCTGTACGATCGAATAGGTGGAAATGTTGATGCAAGTATGAAAAACAGCTAAGAAAAATGGTGACCAATAAATTTTAACAAAAGCATTTACGATAACAATCATGATAAATGCCACGCGAATTACAGAGGAGGCCAGAAATTAAACACAATTTCGTAAATACATTATTAACCGTCTACTTATATTAACTTATCTCAAACAAATTTATGGATTATTCAAATGATGGAAGTAATGCAACGATTAAGGGATGAATAAAGGAATATTAAATCATTGTATATTCCTCGTGAACTGGGTGGACTGTTATAGCAAGAAACATTATTCCAGCCACCGCAAATTGGAATGGATTATCTCTACTTAATTACGCTTCCCCCCCAGTTGTTGCTCATCATTATAACAAACATAACATATATTTCGCAAATTAATTATAAATTGTCCGCGAACCAATTTGAAAAACCGTGACGACAATCACCAGCGAACGTCCTGTACAATGTACAGTGAGCCAAAAAAGTATTCATGCAGTCCATTAGTTTCACTTGCAACTGCATTACTTTGGTGTCACCTAAAACAATATACATTATTTTAAAGTGTAATAGCTGTGCTTCATATCCGTGTATATTGTTTTAAGAATGATTGTCTTAACGCCAACATTTCGGTGACACCAAAATAATGAGGTTGCAAGTGAAACTAATGCACTTTATGAATACTTCTTTTGCCCACTGTACATATCTGCATGAAGCCCGTGGTCTTTTTAATTTGCTTTCTTCTTCTTCTTGCCGCCAAGATTGATTCGAACAGCCCGGCTGTCGGTGATTCCAATACGGAGGAATATCGAGCGTAAATCAAAGACGCATCCGGCCCCGATTATATTCGACGGAGACTCCTTCGATTTCTTCCGACGGGGTCGGTTCTGTCCCCGTTCCGGTTTTGTCCCGGGTATCTATCGTCGACAGGAAGCAATTCGTAGTTTTCCAATCAGAGAACGAGACAGCCGCGCTCATTTCCCGGGTAGTACGCGACTCGCATTATATCTCGAAACCGGAAGCGGTCGATCAGAGAAGACCGCGGTAGAACTCTAGAAGCAGAGGAGAAGCCCTGCGTGCTCCTCGGTTCCCGTTTCCGTTCCCCGTGGGAACTCTATTCACGATATTGTCTCTATTGTTCCCTTAATCGCGAAAATCGTGCTTCCTTTTTTTGGGCCAGCCGGCGTTTATACCGCGAAACGACGATTCGACATCTGTGCCAATTAATAACTGTTTGTGTTGCGAAGGTATTGCAGCATTTGTTTTAATCAATCGAATGTAATCTTTGTATATGTCGCATGCCCTTTGCTGTCGTTAGAGTGGTTAGAGGATAGTAATGATTTCGATATTGTGAGCGCCTGTAAGTACCTGGTGATCATTTATTGGCACCTTTTCGTTGCAATGGTTTTTCACAATTGTTGAGCGTTGTGTGTTTATGCTACTTTTTTTTTATAAACGTGACGAACTTATTTTTAATTTTTATTCTCACAAAATATTCTGGATTTGTTTGCACATCGCGCAAGTGGTTCAAATAAATTGCTTTCGAATTTGAGAGAGAAAACTAAAGTCTAATTCGTTTTACCCCTTTCACAGGATCTGTATATATTCCATGATCGAATAATTTTGTTACGATATCGAATATTAATTGTAACCGTGTGAAATGCAGATTTTCGTGTTCAATGAGATTTAGTGGTGACAAAAGTATAAATCATCGTGCTTTTTGTGACGGTTTCTATAGTATTATATGAAGAAAAGTAGCTGATATTCTTGGAGTCTCGAAAGAAACGGTTTTAGAGGAGATAGATGGTCGACCAATTATAATTTGTCCCTTTCACGGCTGAATAATCCCATTTATGCCGTTTTATCCTACTTTTAAGAGGACGAAAGATATTTCAGATGATAAAGACCACCTGAACATTTAAATGGTTGGAACATGGCCAGGAACTTGGTTGCTGGGTTCACACATTTTTTAACATTCATTATTGTAATAGTGTAAAGAATACAAGTGTCGAATTTGAATTGCTCAATATTTAATCGTAATGTTCGAAATTTCTGGTTAAATATACATGGGGTATTAAATTAACTGAATTCCATCGAAATTTTTTACAATTATTCCCCCTGGGTTGTTAGTTCTTGTTTTAATTCTTTCGATATTAATTACTGTAATATATTAATGTATTCTTAAGATAAAGTTTCTAAATCGATTGACCTATTACAAGTTACTAAACACTCTAACATTAACATTTCTTTAGTACGTCTCTAATTTTATCCTGATCTTGTTTATGATAGTCAACGTACGTTTTAACGCAGATTTCTGCAGTCGAGTTTAAATAATATAATTTCCCTTTAATGAAAAAGAAAACGAAGTATCAGATACTATTACTATAATTAGTTTCCTTTCAATTTCACGCCCTCTAGGATATTTCTCTTGCGACGAAAGGAAAGTATGTTAGTGTGCATTGTGAAAACGAGAAACCGTCATTAAGTAGCAGCTACTCGAAGACTTCAGTGTAAGTCAATGGAATAATGCCAGATAATGGGGCTTGACAGAGTTCAAGTCTCGACCCTTACAGCCACTAACCATCTTCGCCTATTTTAATTCGCCTATTTCCCATCGTTTCCCCTCTAGCACTATTCCCCAGACTAATTGTGAGTACGATCGTAGATCCAATACTCTGAAATGGTTGCTGTCTGATTCAGCAAGTTTGTTAGACATATTACAATTTATTAAGCAACAAATTATCGTTCGCACGTTTCGATTAATGTTCTACGATTAATGCTACCTTAAATAATTGTTCCGCGGCAGTAATTAAAATTCAGCTATTTATTTACGCTTTCATGAAAATAAGACTATTTACGTGCACACCTCGAAAGCTGCATAAAATGTCTAAGAAATATTAATCAGCGAAGAAGAGGCACTAGGAAACTCAAGGAGCTTACACAGTATCGGACGTTCTTCAGCTCTTCATCACTTTCCATAATGTAAACTGCTTGGACAGTAGTTCTATTGACATTTATCAAGCTGGTTTATGGCTGGTGTTGTATGGTGTTAATGTACTCCATAATAAAAAATTTGTTTGTGACGTACCATATATTGAAAAATACTTCTAAATGGATGGCACAATAATTACGATAAATACCGCGGCGCAACAATTCGCCACAGGTTTCCTTGGACAAATGACATTTATGTACCCAGACTAACCGGGCTAAGGGTTTTTTTGGCCACAGACTTCATGGGGTCCTGAGGACGATATCACGATATCGTTGGAAACAAACGTATCTATTTTAATATATTACTTTAATCGATCATTTCTTCTCCATTTACTTTTCTTGTTGTATTCACCTATTTTTAATTCGGTAGACTGAAAACCGGATATAATATTTGTGATGATTACCCAATTATTCTGCGAAAGATCAACGAAACATTAATTTGCAGATTACCTACACAGCAATGAGAATTTTAGTAACCGATAAACGTGAGCGTTTCCACGACTAAAAATCGGCCCTGCATAGGCTTACCTCGAGCCATGCCGAATTCAGGAACGGAAATCCTGCCTCTATCGACGATTTATCGATTTCAGTTTCGTCGTCAATAAAACTTTTAGCAGCAAAGTTTGCATCCGGCGGGGTAGTCCATAAAAGGGGCAGAACGAAAGAGTAAAGTGGGCGAAATGAAATTCTGTACATATGTACGCGGGGGTCACGGGGGGCCACGGGTGATAAACGCGTTAGACAGATGCAATTGGAATCCAAAGTGTTTCGTCTGAGTTCACGTATTGAACGGCTATAACCTCGTTTCCGGAGATAATGTGTGGCTTGCCTTCGACTATTCTCGAAATTGTCGTGTATCGTGTTCTGATCCCGCCACGCAGTTCCTCGAATAACTATTGTTGGCGATCCGCATCGCTCGTGGAATTTCCTAGCACATACGTGGATCGTGTGGCCTTTCTCTCGGTTTCACTGCACAATCGATACCTGCTAACAAGAGGGCAAATGGGATCAAACGTGGATAAGATATGGGGAAATTAATTAACTTGCGAAAGTCTAGGCAGTAACGATTGAAGTAAAAATAAAATAAATAGAAGGAATATAGTGGAGAACGAAATATTAGATTCTAGTGATAGTCATTTGGAAACTTTATGCCTAGCAATGGATAATCATTTCTGACATATCAGGAAAGTTACTGCTTGTCAAGTATTCAAGGGAAGTATAACAAAATAAATGGTGTGGAGGAAAGACAGAGAGAAATATATGAAATATTGCTACAGTAAGTATGTACATGTATGTATCCATGCGATTGTTATTTGTTCCAATAGATCACAAATCATTTAGAAACGTATTTTATAATTCCAAGTTACAGGGGATGAAGGTGTTGCATTACAAATTCGAAATTTCGAATAAATCGAGCTCCAAGATATTCTGCTCGAATTTTTCTTACTGAATAGCAGGTAATCTACATTGATAATACTAGTTTCACCATTCCTTAGTATGATGCATCGAAATTATTCACAACAGCTCATTCAGGTACACGAAGGTGTACATGCATTGTATTGGAACAAAAATCTAATTTCACATAATACCTTCATCCACCAAAAAATACCTTACATCAATGTAGCACACTCTTATTCGCACTATGGTGTGCGCAGATCAATTTAAGGCGTGAATTTAATAATATTCTAGCACCAAAAGCGGGTCCCAGATGTCCCATCACTAGTATCGAGACTCCGATGTACATGTATCAATTTCAAAGAATCCCAGGAGACCGTCCAGCCTTGACTGTCGCCGTAAATAGCTTCGCTAAAAGTTTCGGACATCCGTTGGGAGATCAGCGAAGTAATTTACACGAAGGGTTAATAGTCTCACGGTAGGGTTCAGTAGTTCTTGCTTTGTCCCGTAGGCAGCCTTTATTGGTGTTTCCCTCGTTATCATGCAAATTAATCCAAGCGATCATACTGTCGAGTTCCGGTGCAGCACCCGCCCACAGCTCGACAAAAGGTGGATCACTCACTTAGAAAATTGTTCACGCAGTATTTTTTACAACCCGATCGATATTCACTTCGCCAATGAATTACCCTGACTCTTTTCAATTTGTCCAGGTACATGGAAGAAACGGTGTACGCGTATGATGTAGGTAATATTAATTCACGCTCGAAATTCTCATGATTTAGTATCACTTCGAAGCTATTGGCTTGAGAAATTATAACCATTGATAACCTTCGTTCTTGCTGGAAAGAAATCTACAGAAGATACCCGGGAAATTTTTCAGACCACATAACTCCCGGATATATCTCCTACCAATTTCTCAGATCCTTTGTAGAACTTTCTTACACCTGTCGATATGGCTCACCGATGTTCCGAGTGTATTTTTGAACAAATTCTCTGAAAATCGTATGGATTTACTAATGAACAATAAAGTGATACGAATTTTGTATTGAATGAAAGGGGAATCATATTTTAAACAGATTTATCTATCCATGTGTCGTATTTATAACATTGTTGTCTGTTTTTCCAACATTGCCAATTTAAATGTGAAGCTCTTTGTTATTTACTGCACCCCTGGCATGTTTGCAATAAAAATAAGAGAATTGCGCTTTTATAATATAACGAATATCGCAGAGAAAAAGGGTTAAATATTTTCTTGAAATGTGCCGAACCTTCCTCCATCGCATATATTAATGTCCACCATTATACCTTGCGACGTCTTTCTTTTAATTGGTGGTTTTACGTCGCACCTACGACTAGCTAATTAACGGTGCTGAATATTTTATGAAAGGAATTATCTCACCTCTCCAGCTCTTGCTGCACGTATAACATTTGTTTGAAATAAACGCAAATTGTATGATTTCCATATAAAAGTGGATTTTCCAGCACGAATACAAAGTAACTTTCTTGTATATGTTCTTTTATACTGTCAACTCACTGACGATTCGTAAATATTTCTCGCCATTCCCTTTATTAAATATTTTATTGGAAGTACAATTAAGTGAGAAATAGACGCGCACAACAATTTACAGGTGCAGTGAATTCGTGCGTATTTCCCTCAACGTCGGGTAATAGTCAGAAATTGGATTTCTAATTAACAATACGCATATTCCTACCGACATTACGTTGTAATGCGTTCACCTGGAAACGCATTCCGCCATCGCGATTCGAACCTGTTTCGACATCTCCGTGGAAATTAATAAGCATAGCTTCGGATCATTCACGTGCGACTAAGTAACGCGTTAATACGGTGTGTGAATGTCTTCTGCGAACCGGAGAATCGTGCAGAAATATCATTTCGATTCGCAAGACATTTACCCAATGGTAAAGCAGCCGGGAACAAAGCGTTTATCAGTAAAACGAATCGTAGAAGGCATTTAGAATTTGCTAGAAAAGAATATATATTGACAAAGATGTTAACTTCTGGGAAGATGTAATATTCTCAGACGAAAGCAAATATAATTTATTTCAGTCGGATGTATGCGCTATGGTATGGGGAAAATGAAATGCTGAGTTTCATTCGAAAAATTCATAATCGACCGTGAAACACGGAGCCTCTGTTTGAGAGGGTGAATATACGAAACATTGGAAAAAAATAGGCGCAGCAGGAATTATTGTTTGTTAATCCGCGAAAAATTTCGAGTGGTAAATACTGCATGAAATTTAATTAAAATTGTACGATCGACAATGCCGCATATTGTAAGGCAATGTTCATTCGGCGAACGTTTAATTAATTGTAAGTAAACAGGTTCAATATTTTACGTGCCGCTTTTTGCGGCAAATATTGAATAATATCAAAGTGGAGAACAAAGGCTCGATTGAACAAATTTGTACTTCACTGCAATCAAAAACTATTAGATATAATGCATGCTTGTGGACAGAAGTAATGGCTAATCGAACGTTTACTTACTCGAGCACGAAGGATTTAGATACAAATCTCCACAAAAAGCACGTATATATAGAACCTATAAAAAGAATACTATAAAACCTCGCTTGTAGTAAACCCAAGTAAGGGTTAAAAATTCGGACAATAAGAGACACAGATGCAGACCGAATATCGCAGTTATTAAAGACACTCCAAATAACCTGGCGACGATAGAACATATTCTGCAAGTTCAGTAAAAGAAAGAATGCAAATTCAGCTGTGGAAAAAGTGCTTGAGCTCTAAACGAATATGAACAAATTGTTACCGAAAACTGGTGTCGAAAGTGGATCAAGAAATTTCAAGTCACGAACCACGCTGATCCTTCCAAAATGGAACAGCGAAATTGACGCGAGATCCTTAAAATCCATCAAATTTGAATCCCATAACTCAAAATACAACACTCGTTCCCCCCGACCAATCCCTTACGAATTTAAAAACCAAAGGAACTAACTCAAGAATATTGTTCTTTGTGCCATAACTAAGGGCCACTCCAATCCGTATGCAACGTGGCCGAATCCCACGAGCTTGTTAAATAATAAATAATAAGGGTGCCATTCACCCAGCATCCTCTCTTATTAACAATAACTTATTACCAACATTTCGACACGCTCTACAGGCATTCGACTTCGACACCCGTTTCGAGAATTTATATTTCTCCCGCTGGCCGTTTCACGGATGCAGCTCGATTGTGGCAACATAAGTTACCCGCGTTGAAACTTTGGACGATAAATAATTCTTCGCTAAGGTGTCCGCGAGTCGGTCGAAGACAGGGCGAAACACGCCGGGGGATGACTGTCTGGTACGCTGGTGAAACGATGGCGGGGGCGTTTCGTGGATAAAAGGGCGGAGGGAAGGAAAGGGAAATAAGAAATTCGGCGGGAGCGTGGTAACAACGGGCGCAACAGCAATAAATAGGACGATGGATTCCGTTCGCGATGCAACGGGCTTCCACGCTGCTTTTATATAAATAACACGGAGACGGAGGTGCAATGTTGCTCGTAAAACTGAATTATGTTCCCCTTTTCCCTGCCCCTTTCCATTCAATTCGTATTCCGCTCTTGTTACGCCGTTAGATTCGTCCGCTTTCGTTATACGCCGGGCTTTATGATTATTTTGTGTACCGTGGAGGAACATGCGAGTGCTTTCACGGAAATCTTCGAGCTTCTTGCCCGACGAAAATGTTGCTTTATCGTAGTTAACGTTGGCTCCTAAGGTTGGGTGTCTGAGAAAGTAAAATCACCGTGGATTAACTTCCTCGTTCTCCCCAACGAGTCTCGATCTTTTGGCACTCTTATTAAGTGCTCTTATTTGGCACTTTCGTGGTCCAATTATATATTTTGTAATTGTCGATTAGCTGGCTATCTGTTGAACACTAAATTTACAAGGATTTTTCTACTACTACTCAGGTGGGGTTTGTTGAACAAATTTTCCAGAGAAATATTCAGAGATTTTTAAGGAGAACGCATTTTAAATATTAGAAAATGCAATCTCCTATTTGCGTTTCCTAAGACAGTAAGGATGGAACAGTCACCGTTGAATTTTATTTCCTGGCTTTTTATATAATATACTAATAACTATAATATATTGATATATTACTTCCAATCTATGAGCCACCGTTTTCATCTTTCGCCCAATTTTTCCTTTGGAACACGAGCTAACTCGAAAAAAGAGTGAACAACAGTACCATTTTTTACCATCAATGTACGTCCCCTTGATCACGAAAGGATTAAACCAACGTTATTGTTCTGCAGACATAATTTCCAAATACGACAGATAATAAGCAATTATGTTTCAGCTATTCATTTACGTTTCGTCCGAATCATTTCACCTTAACATAACTGTCTCTATTAAGGTACAATTTACGACGCCTCTGAAATTACGATGCAACCAGGAATGAAAGCTAAGAACGGTAATCAGCGTGAGGAGCGTCGGCTTTTATAGCCGGCTTTATGCTTAGTTTTGCGCAGCCTTATTTTCACGCTATAGCATTTGTATTCCTATCAAAATGTAACAGAGATTGACCCAGTGCCCCGTGGAGTAACCTCGCCCTTTCAGTGTTTCCACTGCACGAATTTAAGTCCCCGAAGGAAGCAATGGCAACAACAATAACACTCAAACATTTTGTAAAAGAATCGACAATTCCATAGGCAATGTAAGCAATAGAGCAGGCAAGGACTACACGCGAAGATAAAGCACCAGGTGGCAGATACAAGAAATTAAAGAAGGTACATTATAAAAGATAACAGAATATCAGTACATACAGCCACAGTAGGCCATGTCCAACTGCAATTTTAAATTTTATACTTCTATTTTAACACGTTCCGTGCCACGTGGCACAGTGGGTCGGGACTGAAAAACACTAGGCATACCTTCAAATTTCACGTATTTCATTATTTATTGATTCCAATTCAAGGTTATAGGTAAAATTACTACACGATACTCATCTAATCTTGAAATAAAACAATTTATGAAAAAAAAAATACAAGGCTTTATTATGCCTCTCTGTCAGTTTACATACCTTCCGAATCTTCAAATACTTACTGGAACCATAAAAATATAAAACATTGTACAAGACTTTTGAGTCATTTTACCTATCTTGCACCTATTTTTGTTGCAAGAAAAACATCAATTTCTCAAAGGGACGAATGCGGACGGATGCAAATAATAAAATTCTGCAAACCTGAATCTATCAAATACAATCAAATACAAACAATTTTTGTTATTTATAAAAATGTAAAAGCGTGGGTCGTATGTGCCCCACGCTGTCAAGACCAACATTTTTGTTGGTCTTGAGATTGCAAAAATCATTATTATCAAGGAAAAGGTATGACGTTTAACACGCAGTACAGAAAGGCTACACATATTTAATTTAATTTAATTTAATTGTTTAAGGTCGCATACACCTGCGTGGTTATTAGCGACCACTGTTGTTACCTTGGTTATATACAGTTATACAATTCAATGTCTTTTAGAAAAATTATTGCATTTATGCACTGATGTTGACTGTTAAGCAGGGTGCGAATTTCATTTGGAATATTGTGCTTGAGTCTTTTTCTTGTTTGAACAAATTATCGTCGTAATTTTTGCACAATTTAAGTCAAAGAAAGTTACCTAAAATCGCTCTGGCGCAGAACTTGTCAAACGAAACCCCATACGCACCAAATTACCAATTGCCCAGTACAGACACAAGAATTCCATCCCGACTAGAACATTAAACTCCGTCGGTTGATAACAGCAAGCCAATGCGCTTCTTTGATAACACACCCCGTATCATAAAATGGATGAATGCAAATTCAAACGGGATGGGTCTAACAGGTGTACGCGTTCTCTTTGAAGCCTTTTTCTTCCCGAATCTTGCCATCGAAATAGATGATCCATTATTCATCCACAAACCTTGCTGGATCCTCCTGCTACGCCAGACAGTCGGATACTTTGCTAAAAGAATTTCCCCGGGTGTACTGGCGAAAACTGGCAAGAATATTCCCCATGGCGTCGTGGACGTGCTCCACGTCGGCTGACACCACCGTCTCGCGGCACATACCTTCCTCACCCTGGTCTCGTTACCGCGTCACGATATCGTCCCACTTCCTTCGCTTTTCTCGCATCGAGATGAGCCGTGATGTACACCGGTTTGGAGTGGCTGGAATCGTCGTCGTAAACAAAACAAAAAACAAAACAAACAGTCGTTCCTTTCAATGCCCATTTGTCAGCTGGAGATGCAGCCCACATTGTCGGGTCTGCAACGCTCTATTGTTTGCGTACTCTGCCTCTGGAATGAGAAGTTTCAAAGAGCGAAGAGAGAGAGAGAGAGAGACTCCTGTACGCGGCGAACATTTTACGATTCTGATACTGGTTATCTCGTTTCGTTTGGGAACGCGCGCAAACTAGCCGTGTTTAAGCGCTGAATCGTTCCAATAGCCGGGCCAATAAGTGGTTTATTAATTTGATAACACTTAACGAGACGCGGAATGTTGGCGAATGGGATATCGCAGCGTGGAATGGCAAATTGAAGCTCATGGCTTTGTTGAGAACTTCCGTATCGTTGCCCACCGGCGATACGGTAACGCGTAGTTCCGTTTTTATTTTCATTTCTTTCTTTTTCTTGATACGCTCGAAGCGCGGCCGGCGGTAAATTAATCATGCCGTAATTAGGCCGCGCGATTGGATTGCTTGGACGCGGTTTCAGAGCGCTGGAAACGACCACGACGGAACGCAAACGTTTTATTCTGAATGATGCTCGATCGCAGAATAAATATATTCTTCTTTACTTATTTTCCGCGCGGAATTATCCGGCGTAATCAGACTTTCATGCGGGCACACGGGATCAGGCGTTTTAATCGCGCGAAGATTGTTCAATTGCTGCGTTTCAATCGTTTCCATTCCTCGTTCGCAGAATCGGAATATGGCACGTGGAATATAATGCAACGATAGTACTGTGTGCATTAGTAATATAAATCGTGTGGGTTCTTTTTATTTTCGAAATGTATATACTGTGAAAGCTTGGAGTACTCGTTGCATAGCGGTTGAACTTTTAATTTGGCAATGTAATTAAATCAAGTCCGTTGGATTGAAATATGGAATGTATAATTGGTTTAGTTAGAACCCTTTGAAACGTAATTCCGCTTTGTGCGCTTTCACAAGTATTATTGTCGCCCCACCTAGACCTACATGCATACATTACGTAAAACCAGGTCATTTTCCTTGTGCATATTATTGCATTTTACACTTTTCGTCGTCACACAGGGAAAGGTTTGTTTAATAGAAGATACAGGGAAGATTAACTCGTTCCTATACGCGGAATGTTGGCCCAAAGCAATTCACTGTAATGCAGTGAATCAAACTTAAACTTAACGTTGGGAAAATCAACGGAAAAAATCAATTACCATACTCGTCATCAACGAAAGCTATCGCGCTTGTATTGTACAAATACTTTTCCGCCTTAGAATTTCATATTTTTCCAATAGCCAGCTTAATAAAAGTTATATCTATGTTTCAATAGGATTTAATACAAATTTCTCTTGATCCGTCTGTCTCGCGGCAAATTGCTACAGCTTAGCCGCGAGAATTTAAGCAGGCTATTTATACCGGTTTGATGAATGCCAGCTCGAACATTCTGCGGATTCTTCCCCGATTCAGATACCAACGGGAATAAAGGCGAGAAACTGGCAGCCCGGTCGGATTAAGCCTTTGAATTAGGGTGAACGACGTGGCAAATTAGCAAGGAATTATCTAAACCTCTTTCAGCGCTTCAACGAACTTACCAACGAAATCGTTACGGACCTTCATCAAGCGGGCGCAGGAAAAACCTTTCGCAGATTGGATATACCTGCGGGAAAGGGGGAAGGAAACTTCGCAACAGAGGATTTCCATTTAGAGAGATTCCCACGAAACCTTTGGCGCTCGCATTAAACCGTAAGGGCTCGCGAGAAATAACACGCTTGGAGAGCGGTTCTTTCGAAATCGTGAATCGTCGCTGTGTCAGATGGCACGAAGACCAAGGATCGTCTTTGAGACGTGGATTTACTTTGCTGTTGTTTGCCGTTGTTTGTGCTCCCAGCCAATTTCTCGATATTCCAAGCGATATCGAAGCTTTGGCGGGGGGAAGGAATAATAAGAATAATAATAACCCTTTCTTGCCGCTGCATTGAGGAGTATAAAATGGTACTACGTAGAATTGCTTGCTGTTGAATCTTCTGGGTTTAGCTACGCTAAGGGAACCTCGATTATTTCAAAGGGATGCGATATTTTATTTTAAAGCGGTATAAGTGCGTGGGGTGATAGGAATACATATTGTGCAGTTTTAAAATATTTTCACGTGAAATAACTATTTTAATTATTTTTTTTGAGACGGTTAACATTTATGGTCTGGTGAGAAATAATATTCGGTAATTGAAGTTCGTTACAAAATCGTAAAATAATTCTTTTTAAAGGGGAGGAAGTATTTGAAAGCACGTTTGTTCGAGGTTCAAATTTAAATAAGGGAATTTAGAAAAATTTTGGAACAGAAGAAGGGAAATGTTCAGATAGTTTGTGTACGAATCCGAGGTGCTCTACTGTATTACTGCTTTACAGGTTACTAAATCTTCGATAACGCGTCACATAACAACCTACTGGATTATCTTGTCATGATTAATTCCCCATAATTCAAGCGCAAAGACGTGAACCTTGTTAGACCGGACTATGTATATAGGTACATACGTTCATACACACGTATATATACTTATGCATGTATCTACATCCATGTGCATTACTCACAAAAATGTTCAAACACCTTCTAAAGTCAAATAACATATTTCAAAAGGTACAACGGCTTCAAACACTTTATGAACAAATACCTCAAACTTCACCGTTGCTTGAAATTTTGTATAATTTTAACCAATAAAGTTATCGGCCACAGTGTCAATTGAACTCTTATCGCGATGTTCGATGTACATGAGTTATGCATAAACTTTGGTTACAAGAAACTTCTGAATAATTACGAAAACGTTCCTAAAGCAAAAATTATATTACAAATGAAAGTTTTAAATCTAAGTTAATAGCACCACGGTGGGACAATGTACGTTTATTCTAAGTACTCTCTGCGAGTAACTATCTATTCTAATATGCATTGCCTCTCACGTTTCCAGACTCGTCGCACCTTTTACGCTCCCGCCCTAAAATTTATTCGCTCTATCTTTGCTTCACTACCTTCCATGCAACTAATTGCAAGAACAGAACTAAATTATGATATTTATAGTAAAGCACTTTTACAAACTGTTTATAAACTAAAACGTTTTTCACCCCGCGTCCCAGGCATTTCAATCAAATAATTATTGGATAACATCGTTGATCATTCATCGAAAAATCACCGAAAATAATAAATATAGGATTTCCCTTTGACGAACACGTCCCTCAGATCAAATATTTATATTTCACAGTGTAGTAATAATAATAATAGTAATAATACAAAACGGACAATTAAAATATATGTAGGACTTCACTTTGACGAACACGTTTCTCATCGGAGGTTTTCGGCCAACTAGCTCACCGTCGCTACTCTTTTGTTTCTTTCCCCGCCGTTCGGGCATCTCGTACGCCTCATTCACACCACGCGTAGAATTAACATTCCTTCATAAATGTCCCAATATTTTCGAACAGCGGCGCGGATTCCTATTGCAAACACGAACGCACTAAAATTCGCAAGCTCGTCTGAACATCGTGGAAAACAAGTTGATACTACCGCGTGGCCCTCGGCCCGCAAATATGCACGCCGTAAACGTGCCGACCCCGGGGTTCTTCGAGTCGTAATACTGTAACAGCGTTTGATATTAATAAAAGCGGAGTTTACTGGTCACGGAAATTGCAGCGCGCTGCCTGGCCGCGTGTCCCTTCGACAAACTGGCTGAACGCGGGCCAAGGGTGAATTTCAAAGGGTGGCTCGTGGCCGTTTATTATCCCCATTATTGTGCCGGCGAACTTCGACCTTCGTTCGTCGCGAAGTCAGCCACACGCCTGTACGCGCACCGTGTCGGCCCTTTTCACCCGCGACAACGGTGCTCGCCGTGACTTGCTTCGATGTCGAATTATAATCGACAGTGTCGATAGCTTTGGACCGTGTTCGATCAAGTTTCGCCAGGCGTCTCCTGGTTACACGTCGTCCCCGATAGTCCGACGACACGAGAGCTTTCTGGGCACTTAATGTCCCATGAACGATGGTAATTCGCTGCCATTTGGTCGAATATACGATGGGTTTGAATTAATTGCAATTGAAGTGGCCATTGTTACTGGAAACGAGGGAGGTAAATGTAACGTAGGGTTCGCTGGTTACTTTTTGTCTTCTCTAGTTGCTTCAGGACTTCGAACTGGCGAGGAATCTTTTGTTTGGCGGCGTCCCGTGTTTGGCTATTGTTTAGGGGATGGAGCAAGCGATGCAAGTGTGGCAGGGTTATTTTGAATTTATTTGTGGTGTAATTCATCAATTTCGCCAATGTCTTAGCCTTTGCGACAAGAGTTGCTTTAGGAATGATTCGTTTTTCTGTTCGAAGAGGAAGAGGGTTACGGAGAGTTGTACGTCTGTTGGTGAATAAACAAAAGTTGTTCGATAAAAAGAAATTAAGAATCTATTTCGGTTTTGAATTTCGATGCAGCTGCTATTGACTGGAAGCTGCTATGAAACGTCGAAATAATAATTGTTTTTTCTCAACGTCCGGCTTGTCGAATGAATTGTTACCCCCAACAAATGAATTCAATTTGCCTTGGGACTCAGCATTAAACAAAGAGCAACGGCGTATCAATTAAACGGCAAATAATGGAAGGATCATTTATCTCGAAGATTAACCCACGAAACACCTTTCTCCCCAACGTCGTCGCATCCAACTTTTATATTGTTTCACCCGGCAAAACGAAAGCCCGAATAAATTCAACACTTCAGACATAAATATTCCTTACCCGATTCCACAGCTTTAATACTGTCGCGCCAGGCATTCCCAGTGAGTTACAGTTTACATTTTCCTATCGATTCGACGAGTGCAATAAATCCACCGTTTCTGCGCTGTCCGCGCTAGGACGCGACGTGAAAGGGACGGAAAGCTAAAATATCCGCTGGAGTTTCTGTCTCATTGCCGATAAAAGGAGGCCGCAAGTGGCGCACTTGCGAAACGGCTGGCCTGGAGAGGGGTGGCCCAAGTCTCGTTGAATAAAATAAAAGGGTGCAACGGTGCCGTAGTGATTGGCTCGTCGAAACAGGCAGCCGCTGGGAACGACGATGCAACGCTACGTTAAATTAATAATCTCGCTTGGCCGGAGTATCGAACGTGTCGTTAATATGATGGCAACTTTATGGGGCCGTGCAAACCTCGATCCTGCTTCGTGCTGCTTCCCCCCCCCCCCTTTTTCCTCTTTTTTTCTTTAGTATCATTTCACCTTCAGTGCGTCCGAGTTTATAGGGTCAGCTGGCCGCCGAGTATGTACCAATGGAGCGACCCCGTGGGTTCACCCTTTATGCCTATTTTTACGACGTTCCTCGGTTTGATCGTGATCGTCGTCGTCGTGGGTCCGAGCGAAATCCTGTTTGAGAATTAATGAATTTCTACCTGTCCACGGATATTATAGCCCGTGCGGTGTAGATAAGGAATGGGAGGAGAATAGTTGTTCGTGTACCTACGTATGTACACCTGTCGTAAGGTTCAATCGAACGTGGCACGATCGCCAGTTTGTAGCGTGGAATAAAGTCGCACGATGACTCACGAAGCTATTTATTGAAATGGACCGATGTTCGACATTTTGCGAGGGGAATGCTCACTAGGTTTATTGCACATATTCGGCGGAGTGCGTTTTCGTAATTTTGTTTAGTTTATGGAATGCATGTGTTAAATGCAGGGCGAGGTGGGTGCAATTTTATCGTTTAATTAAGGAAGGGATATGTAATTTTAATGACGAACGAGGATATTATTGCGTGCTAGTTGGAGCGAAATAATTTTATTTCTATGAATGCAGTTCTTTGAGTGATACTGTGGGGTAATTGTAAAAGAGTACGGGGAATTTTATGTAAGATTGGAAAATGCAGGAAATTCCGAATAATTGTTAATGGTCCTCTTTAAACTTCCTATTACATATTAATATATAAAATAATATTTTGAGGGTTACATTAATTGATTATAATAGATGATAGACTGCGAAGCTCGTGTAAAATGGGACAATATTTTCAATTGACT
This sequence comes from Nomada ferruginata, assembly GCA_963583965.1. Taxonomy (NCBI): domain Eukaryota; kingdom Metazoa; phylum Arthropoda; class Insecta; order Hymenoptera; family Apidae; genus Nomada; species Nomada ferruginata. Next base: position 9,231,930 of record OY757218.1, read on the forward strand.
AATATTAATTACTTATTTTTATTAAATAAATGTATCACATTTTCTGGGCAAAAAAGCCTCCAACATTGAATTTTGTAGAAAATTAATTTTAACGTCCCGTTGAACTAAAGTAATTTAACGTGAAATGAAGTAAGTTTAATGGACATTGAAATTAATCACGCCGGGAATATGATTCATTTTAACGCAGCCCATTTTGCACCATTTTGTTTTCATATCATGCATCCATTTCATGGATTTTAATTTAAAATATGTATAATGTATTACTAGGTGACAGGCGAACAATTCGAAAAAAGTGTTTATATATGATTTAGCCTTAATTTATATTGGTACTATGATTTCCGTGTGTTTTAAATTGAAAAGAAGAAAATATTAACACGCTGACTGTTTGCACAATAAAGCAATTAAAATCCTTTGAAAACAATTACCTACATACAGTTCGTCCCATCTGGAAACATTATTAAAATTTGAAATGCCTTTGGCACGTCAATTAAAGTTTAATATTATTTGTACTTCCTACGGATTTCTTGCAACTAGTAATTTTCATTTCAGCGAGAATTACGTTCCAGGATTATTGTGTTCGATGGAAGCTGTTCACGTACCCCACTCTTTTCCCCTTCTCTCTAATCATCCAATCGTTTCCGATCGATACTTTCGTAGGTACAGATCAATTTCCTGTTTCATAAGGCTCGCAGAGATTACATATACGCGTTTTATATTCGTTAACGAGTTCTCCTAGGGTTTCAGTTTGAAACGTACGTACGTTATCCGAGCGAAAACGAACGCAGAAGGGAACGAAAAATTCAAACACCCAAAGAGAACTTCGCGAAGCTTGCAATTTAAAAAATGTAAAATACCCATATGTGAATAACGTATCGAATAACGAATGAATATCTTTATAAATTTACATTTGTTTTAAATCATACTACATCGCGAACAGTTATATTATCGAAGACAAACAGACAAGACTAATGATAGCAAAAATATTTTGCATCCCATTCCCCTCCCATTGCTCCGGCAGAAGTTCAGCAGTGATCGATGCGAGACGAGCTTCTTGGTCCAACTTAAATTTCTATTTAAACGGTACCGCTTCTTCTTCGCAGCGTGCCTCTTTAAATTTTCAAGATAAGCTCAATAATTACTCACAGCAAGCTACCCAACGCGATTACTTCAGACGATTGAGCCCGATGTGCCAGTGCAAGTTGCGCCAAACGAAACGATTTTTGCGCAAGCCGCGTCATTAAGGGAAGCCAATAATTGCGAGGCTTTATTTTTTCAAGGAACGCGCGATTTATCGTTTAACCTTTTATCGACACCATACTTTCCTTACGCTAGTATATTAATTAGAAATGACGGGATAAATAAATAAATCGCGATAACGCCGGTGCTATTTCATCAGGTGGAACAACGAAGTCGATAAACTTCACTTCGCCGGCAATTTATTACAAACTGGTATTCAAAGTACATGCTCGGCTACGATATATGCGACGATATACTTGTCTAGCTTCGTATAGCAGGGATGAAACCACAAGGAAATATACAGCATGAGGTAAAAAAGGGTTCGTGTACACGGTGTTCTCGGGCGAAAAAATGATGAGAGAGAGGGCAGAGTTCAAGCGGTAATTTCGAGGAGAATTATTTTCACAAAGGAATAATCTGATAAAGATAAAGATAAAGATAAAGGTAAATGTAAAGGTAAAGATAAATCGTTTTTTGTTAGGTTCGAAAGTACGCCCAATCTGGAAAATATTTAATTATAAACATTTCGAAATGTGACAATATAAATGGACAATTTCCTTCTTTTATAATATTATCATCACGGTTATTAGCCGGTAAGTTATTCATACAAATCTTGTGCCTGTGGATATTTATTTTATACACTGGCAAAATGAAAATCGTTGTATATTAATGGTATATTAAATCAGTTTACGAGTAACGTTTGCATATTTCATTTAACTGCCGTGACCATATTACAGGTGACACATAAAACACTCCGCAATTATTTAAGAGCTGACATACAAAAAGAAATAATTAAAATTTATTCTACTTTCCACGAACACGTCAGTCAATATTTCAAAATGCCACTCCCGATGGAAAATCCTTCAGACATGCAATTACTGTAACTTACATTTTCAATCCCATAATTTCGTCTTTCCCGCCACGTTTCATCAAGTCATCGGCAATTCTAACATACAACGCTGTACTCCACAACAATTAACATAAAATGGAAGGAAAAAGAATGGTTTTTACACCACAGCATAGAAGTGGATAAACTAAAATTATCAGTTCAAAACAGTCCCTATGTCAAACACCTCGATATGAGAATCTTATTTCTACTCTGTCCTCGAATTAACACCTTCACGTTCCAGACACCCTGTATCGTTCCGTCACAGCGTCGTGTTTTCCCAGCGATTGTTATCATTGTCCCTCATCTGCCTCCCTCCATCACGGTTCGCCTTTCGGCTTTTACCTCAGCTCCGTCGGTTCCTTAGCTCACAGCGCACGCGGCGCCCGGAATTTATTCCCCAGCAAAATGACTGCAGGCGAATAGCGGGCCGACAGTAAGTATTATGAAAGGGCGCGTGATGTACGCGTGCATCGGCTACATCCACCGTGAAACAATAAATTGCGCAATTTAATCGTGGCACAAAGGAATTCCGATTACGCGGCTTCATTATTACGCGAACGATACGATGGGAAACATTCGTTCGGCCTCGTCGTTCACGCGTTCACCCCGAATCCTTTTCGTTCTTACTTATTCGTCTGTTTATTACGCGATCGTGCACAATTTAACGTTACTTTCCCCGTCGAAGCTGCCCGGTCGAAATTACCGTGGACGCAAGTTCCTTGAATGTACCCTTTGAAAACTCGAGCGGAGCGCCGGTTGAAATTTCTAATTTACGTTGTTTGAATAGGTTATTTGAGGAGGCCCACCCCCGTGTGACAGAACAGAGCTTTCGAGAAACTGAAAGGGAACTGCGTTTCTTTTCCGGCGAACGGTTCACCTTGGACAGTCCGTTCTAACGAATCTTTGCTCTTCGAGCACGTTTTTGTTACTCCATCAGTATCAAGTGAAACGGAGGGAAGATTCGTTTTATTCCGGGCTCGATTAATAGTGGATTTAATGTTTAATTTATTATACTTATTTTATTATGGGCGGTATCCGTTCATTCCGCTAAAGTAAGTTTAGTATGTTTTTTAAATTTGATCGTCCAAGCGCTTGATTGACTCTTAACTTTTTATATTTTAAATTGATTTTCTCATCTTTGTTTTGCGGAGTTACCCGATTTAGCCAATGAGCGGCTTCTGTTCCCAGTGCATTGTATTATTATATTATATTATATCTGTGGGATTGGCAATATTGCGCGACTGTTTAAAATGATCCCGAGGTGTGAAAGATATGTTTGGAGCTGAGCACTTGAGAAGATCCTGTGAATGGAGGGTACAGCGGCCCAAGGATTCGGGGGACGCGACTGACTGTCGCCAAGGAATGTCTGCAGCGTGTATCCTGAATGAATGGGAGCAAATGAGGAATAGAATGAGAGAGTAACTAAGAGTCGAAGAATATATAGAGTGAATGATGCGTGTGCAAGGCAGAGCTAAGGGAGAGTTGAAGAGAGCTAAGGGAGAGTTGAAGAGAGACGTATCGTGAGCAGAGAGTGTTGAATTGAGAGTATTGTGAGTATCGTGTGAGTCGTTTAATAATGATAATAATAATAAAGTTAGTGTTTAATTTAAGCAGACTGATATGAGGTTTACGAAAAATAACTTCTACATATCTAATTTATAGAAATTTGAGTCGTACAATTTAAATTTAGGTCGATATTGTACTTCTGTTTATGTGAACACCTGGATCATTGCACAAAAAGTGCAAGTGTAGTGTACGTGAGTTTCTCTATTCATCGGTACGCCACAGACACATTTTGAGATAGTCAGATCGTTTTGACGAATTGTTCTGTGTGTTCAATGAGCTCAACACTGTTGAGAGGTCCACCGTCTGTGAAATACGGTCTGTTATCCGTTTCCCGAATACAAGAAATGCGGAACCAACAGACACTCGTCGTTAATTTTGTAAGCTGTATGGGTCGATGAGACGATAGGTCAGAAACTCTAACTGATTCGATGCACGCGGCGGAAAAGAAAATCGGCGAGCACAGACGAAAACTGTGAACCACTGTACACTTTCATTTGCCACCAAGAAGCACAATATTAAACTAAATCGCTATTTACTCCATAAGTGCAGATAACTGGTGCCGCGAAATAACTTATTCTCAAGAATACCCAGCAAATCGTTCAAACGTGCGATTCGAGTGCCTCGTTAAAAACATTTCCCGAAGCATTACAACTTGCTAACAGCGTAACGTGAAATTTCATTTGAGACGTTCAAAGGGGAAATTAAATTCAAACCGGCATCCGAGGGAATAATAACTTTTGCAAATAACTAGCAAATATCGTGCACGGTTCTCCTTCTGAAGTCAAACATCTTGCTCGTATCTTCAAAAGCAAGGAAAATACTTACGCTTATAAAATAATAAATAATAACGTAATAAATAATCCCGCGCGAAAGCCAAACGCTGTGGACGTTCGAAATGTCCCCGTTTCGGACCCTATTACGTATCGAATGTCCCTCGAACCGCGGCGGTCCGGTTTTGTCGAGGTAATTGTTCGATTTACGATGCAACTTTTCTCGTTTACAAGGGAACATCAACGTCCACTCGGTGGGTAGTTGAAAAAGTATCGGGGAGGCGTTGAGGCCATATATGTATACGTTGGATTGCGTTTCCCGTGACCACTGGTTCCCTTTCCTTTTGTTCGTCGTCTTCGTCTATTTTTCTCGGCCCCTTCCCTTCGCCCACCCCTTTCGCCCGTGCCTACCCTCGTTCCCGTTTCACCCCCGTTCGCTTGTACACACGGTGGCAGAATTTATCCGCCGGCAAAATGGCCGGCACCGATCGTCGACTTGGTAGCTGTATCGCGTGCAATTATGTAAAAACTATGCTAATAGAAATTGCATAGAAAAATCCATTTATGGGGCAAGGGCGGCCGGTCTACGCCTACGTTCCAGGCGAACCGTTCTCCAAACGGAAGGGGTATTTCGGTGTAATGAAAAAAACCGGCGAAATTATGCAGATTCGATAATGCATGCAAAATAGACCGAGCACCGGTTAAACTTGCCGGAACCATCGCAGCTTTTGTCTACCCGTTACCATTGGCTGTTCCATCTCGCTCGATCTTTCGTGCTCAGCCGTTTTCTAATACGTGCTGGATTGTGTTTGCCAACGGGGTCTCGCGACGGGCGGGAAATATTATTTTCTATCGGGGAGTGATATCTGGAGGGGCCGGAATAAATAGAATGGAGGGGGCGATAATGATAATGAACCTCAGATTAGGAGAATAGAAGAAATAAATTTCTTCGTTTGGCAATCTGTCAGCAACTGTCATCTTCGAAGGCACGCGAAATTGCTTTTTGAAGAAAGTGAGACTGTGGTATGTTTGAACAGGGAAATTTATATTCCACCAAACCTTGATATATTACAAAGAGACATAAAATATGTAATAAACATTCTGAATTCACTTGGCATCAAAGCTTGTTAAGAAAACTTCAGACGATCAATGTACATATACTGTCAATAATGTTGAGAAGCTTGAAATATTGACAACTATACAATTGACCGTCTCAGGTCACCTTTAGATGTACGAATTTTAACCTATTAATTAGATCAGCCAATTGCCGTGCTTCCTTCGTAAAAGTTAATCAAACCTAACTACCTTGTTCTGGCCGTTGAAATACGGCAAAGGATTTTTCAAACAACGGCAGAGGTGCTAAATTCCGAAGGAATTCTGAAGAGAAAGCAATTATTTCATTTCAAACATTATCAACTGTCTAATCACTCTCAATTCGTAACTTGAAATAGCCCATTAGCAATAATATAATACAATTGGTACAGTTCCTGCGATCACTTCAAGTTCAGCGTGAAATTTACGTTTACGCTTTCTTGAGTGCCTAAAAAAGACCAGCCTCGTTCAGATTCCCAACTCCACAAAGGCAAAAATTCCTTTCCCTTCATTTCTAGTGCACAGCTACCAAGAAAGGGGTACGCATTCCGGAGCATAAAGAACACGGAAGACAAACACTCTCAGAGACAGCATTCACACTTTCGCCAGCATTTTTACAGCAAGTACACTTCCCTCCCATTCGTAACGAAGTTTTAAGCCAGACACTCGAATAGACGTTCGAGATGAGCAGCCCTAACACGACTGAAGGCACTTCCGCAGGGATGCCAGGAGCGCCGTTAAATTTGCCCAAGGGTGAAGCCTCCATTAACAGCAGATATACGGGACTCGTAAATTCGACAGATTCCAAATCTCGGGAAGCAAAAATGAACGAAGGTCCATTAATATTGTACGATTGAATCAATTACATTTCGTTTGAAATTGGATGAATTAATTTTTTTAAGGCAAACAGCCATAACCACTTCGAACCAAAACTGAATCGCAGGTCTCCCGCTCGTTTTACGTATTTCTTATAGCCATTATTATAGGATTATGTTTTGGGGAGATTGTGATTCACCATTTATGAAATAAAAACAATTTATGTTTAAATAACTCTGCACAATCCTCTCACTGTGTAACACAATGACTCTCAATAGTCTCAACCCTTTTCACACCTCTCGATACTCTGAACTCTCAATTCTCCCTGTTCAACTTGGAATTAATTCTGACCCGCGCGGCGATCATCCACTCTATATTATATTCTTTCACTCTTCAGATCCCCTCTCATTCCAATCCTCATACAAATTCCGCCATCCCACATTATTAATTGCCGTTGAGATTTGGAATTATTTCGCTCGCGACCAGGCCGTCTGAAAATAATGCCGAGCAAAAAGGAACAGCGGTGTTAAATGCTCGCCCCTTGTGCTTGCTTTTTGCGTCCAGCAAGTGTCGTGTAATTTTCACAATTATCGAGTGTACAGCGGGTGTCCCGGTAAGAACGCGATCGTGGGTCCCATTAAAGCAACTCGCGGACTAATACGAATTTACGAGGATGGTACGCTTGGGAGTTTTCATTGTAAACAAGGGTGAAACAAAAACAGCCGGGGGAGAACGGATGTCGAGGCCGGACGTGGGGGTGGTGTCGCGCATGCCCCCAGAAGAAGTAGGTTCGCCGTGTAATGGACGATTATAAGCATGAATATGTAGATGGCATTTAGGGTGCGAACGGCCTTGAATGCCAGGAGCACGCGCCCGTGCTTTAACCCCCTCGTGGCTCTGCACCTTAATAACGTCACCTTGGCCACGTGCTTGATGCACGCCGCGTTCGGCCTGCCAGTGGATGAAGAATAGTGGACCGTGCAGGTAGAAACGTAATTTACTCAGCGTGGTAAATGTGCCGCGGGGCGAAATGAAAAAGCTGGCTCGGTGGGCAATACGTACTTTTGAAGGCGGGCATTAGTTTCCGAAATACATGATACACAGCGGTAAAAATTGGCCTGATATTTCTCTCTTTATTTCGGCTCGGTTTATGAAACTTTTCTGTGACGAATCGCTGAATCCTTTTCGCGATGTAATACTTTCAACTGTACTTAAAGGGACGGGTAGATTCGTTCGCTTGGTTTCGAGTTTCGAGAGTGGCGGCTGTATCCTGGCCTTCGTCAACTTGAAGTGTAGGTATTTTTGTGCGAATTTGTAAGATTATTGTTTGCGAATGAGCTAGTATGCGGAATTCGTGAGTAACTATATATTGCATACCATCAGTACCGGAAACAGCAGAACAGGTGGCCGATTTGTATTCCGAAGGTAATATTACTATTTAGTTATAGTTAGAAAATATTTATTCTTGGGCTCGTTTAATTAGTAAGTACACAATATTAACATATGCCTAAATATGAACATTTTGCTGAATTTATTTTTAGTATTTCTTCTTATTCTTCGTAACCACTTATTTTCCTACATTGAATAAATTAATAAGAAAGGGCAATTCTGTTCCCATCCTTGCTTCCGTTGCTTGAGTAACATGTTTCTTCCTAAGAAAGGGACGCCACTGTTTATCTTGCATGCAATGATGGAACTTCGATACTAATGTGCAATTTCCTGTAGATTCCACTCCTCCGACAAGCGTATCGGTTTCTAATTATCGATGAACCATATCGATGACCCAAGAAAGCAGGCATTCAAGAAACAATTTCAAATTAAATCATTATAACTTGTACTTGTCCCGGTAATCGTAGTAATATGATTGACCCGCTCCTAAACAGTAATTAAATAATTTGTTTCTCAAATTTGAAAATTAAATATTCTAAACGCATATTTCTATATGTTTCCATTATACGTAATATACAGATTTGACTGAAAATCTAAGGAAATAGAAAGAGTATAAAACAAAATGACAAAATGCATTGAAAATATTTAAGTCGAAATAAGCATTTCTATATTAATTAATTAGCTATAATGTCATTCCTTTAAATGCAATTGTTAATGAACAAATACAGTGTACTTAAAAATAAATGTACTCCTCCGTTGTGGAATCCTTTGCAGATTAAAAGATTGCAAAGTAGCAATAAGACTTTGCTAATGGTAAATAAATATTAAGACAAAATATGTATCTCTTTCAAATTGTAATCTATCGAACTGCAAGGTAAGCATTCTTTCTACACGAAGCTATTCTTCTTTCTATTGAAACAAATCTGTTCAATTCACGGTGCATTATTTTCATAGCTTTGAATCAGTCAGTTTAAAACTGTTGAACTTTGCTACATGCTCATCGGTGATACTAAACGACTGCCCAGCGATATTTTTCCCGGTTACTTCGCTGCACGAACGTTTTCAGTTTTTAGCTTCGAATCATCAGCTGAAAATGGCGAAGTACAATCGCGTTTGACGTTATCTCTAGACCCGGCACACGATCGGACTAATTTTGAAGAAAAGAAGATATCACTGTTGAAGCAGCTCGTTGGACAACGGTCCTTAACTGGAATGTTCTTACGATTTCTTTCGGCATGGCGGAAAATGAGATAAAACGAAAACAATGTTCGGGAATAGCCGGTAATTTCACATGATTACGTCCAGCCTGTGCTCACTCGACTTGCTTAATTAACTCCCTTATCCTTCGTAAACGTCAAGGGAACAATACTTGGAGGATCCTGTGCCCATTGTCCCGGTCATTCTACAAGACCGCGTGTCCTTTATGACTTTGGATTTCGAACTAGAACACACGCAAGACCTCCTTCGCTATCTCGTGTCTGATGTCTTCATCTGTGTCGACATTTCTAAAAATTCTATGTACTTGTTTCCCCGAAATAAACGCGATTTTTAAAGCTGCGTATTTTTACAAGTACAATTGAATCGGCGCGATGAGAAACAGCATAAATCGAACCTTAAGTGACTTTTGAAAAACAGGGAAAAATAATCGATAATATGTTTCGTTAGATACCCTTACACGTATGTGAGTTGTGTTAATTATTGTGGTCATTTGATGCGTTCAAGTCTGAACGACTTGATTCAATGCAAACAAGAGCTCCTTTAATTGTAACTGTACTATCGCCAGAGTTGAATTCAATTGGAATTAAAAATAGAAAACTTTAAGCAGTTTAGCTTCAGCAATAATTAAACCTACAAAATAATAATTATTATTACAAGTAAAGATGGCGTGTCATTGTGACGTACCTACTAGAACGGCCATTGCACATAGAACTGCTAGTAGCATGTACAAAACAATATTTCACTTTGCCTCACCACTTCGCTTCAGTCCAATTTCCCGTACTTATATTGAGCTTATGCGTTGGATACATGGCCACAGCCGCAATTATTCAATTCTCCACACTCTTGGGAGGTGACTAAATAACTTCTGTGACAATATTTAAGGTAACGTGAAAAGCAAAATACTCTACAGTAGATATTATAAGTTGTGAACGCATATCATTGATACATACTACTTGCGGAGAAAGGCGGTTTAAGTAGTAACGGCGTGCGCCTGGTCAGACCCGCCACTTTTTTACCATATTTCTATTATTATATTATTTTCAACTCTATTATATTAATCTTCACGTAATAAACCTCGAAAGATTTATTTAAATATTTTTAAATATGTTTCGACGTTTCGAAGCCAACCAGTGCGATTACTTGGAAGGGCAATGCGTGAAAGGACTCGAACGAAATAAAGAGTAAAGAGACTGATATTCGTCACAAGGGGTTTGAGCAGCCTTGCTAGTGTACAAGTGGAATGAGGTCATGTCTGTCTGTGCGACGACAATTATCCTTAGAGGGAAGAAATGAGAAATATACTCGATTCGTTAATTTATAGTAATATAATTTTTAAGATGTGGCTACGTTGCGTGATATGTTAAATTGTTTGAGGTCTTCATACAATTCATTTTGCAATGATTAAGATGCCTCCACGTTTACTTTTTTGGTGGCACATTATTTATTATTTCGTATAGTCTTACATCCCTTTAATAATATACAGTTGCGTAGAAATATTTTCTTTTCGGTATAACAACTGTTACCTTCAGAAAAATAATGATTGAAGTATTCAATCGTGATGTATAAATGTAACAAGCAAAGGCACATTATATGTGTATATTTCCATAATATAAAAAAGGATTTTGTAATAATTACGATTATACAGTTCTGACTGCCGTGTATGTCAATACTGAATGAACGTTTGCAAATATGGAAGTTGCACATATTAATATAAACATTTGAATGAAGCTCATGCAAAGTTACACGTAAAGAGCTTCATAAACAAATGACCAAAGCTTTGATGAATTAATGATAACAAATAACAATGTCCTTAATGAATTGATATTTTCTCCGCGCAAATATATCCGGCATATCGTGCATAAAGTGCACATATGTTAGCAACGGAATATTTCATTTCATAATTTTTACTCCAATGGTTATGTACGCTCATCTATACAGATGCACGTTCAACAAAAAATTATACTTACGTATTATATAATATACAAAAGTATATAATTGTGCTTTTTATATTGTGTCCCGATCACAGCGCATGTCGATGGATTTTAGGGTTTTACACGAATCATCAAAGCGAGGGATAATCGCCCTTTGTAAAACCTTGTTTTACACCGAGAGCTCTCTGTTTTTTTCCGAGATACTTCTCGCGTGCAGCCGCTGGTTTTGCATTTGAAACAGGCATACGCGCCAGACAAAATATTCATTACACACTTTTGCATGCGTGAAACGCTTCATACCGTATCATCATTGATAATATATTGTTTCTACACGTCAGCCGTTTTAATGGAAATACTAAAATACATTGCCGTTCCAAAATTAGTGCACGTAAAATTTCACGATTCTGTGAAACGTGTACACCAGTTATATTGAGAAAAAAAAACAGTACTGAATAGCGAAAGCAATACTGAAAAATCATTTGTTACGATAAAAAACTTATTACGATTTCAGTGAATTAATTTGCTCCCCGATAGCATTATGGTAGTTCAAACACGACATCGTCTAATATTATGAAATTACCCGCGCTACAGATCAAGTTGTCGAACTGTTACTTAATAAAACTTCAGTGGTTTATATCCAATTATATCCCGGCAAACTTGACGCGGGGATATCGAAAGCTTTCAATCGTAGTGACTATCGTTAATTGCGGGGTATATTGCTGAGTTGCAATCAAGAATTCAGTCGAGTGACGCGTAGTCATTAGGAATCGCTGCCCGATCGATAACGATATCTTCCATACGTGTAGTATCTGCGCGGCCACAGTACCAAGCTTAACGTCCATTTGTCGATTTTTAGTAGCACGATGCATGGTAACAAGCTCGGTTTTAAATATACTGTGAATCATGTGAAATGTGTTTTGAATGAAAAAGAAATATACTGCAAAGGAAAATGTAACTTGTGCTTCAAAATATGGGAGACGTAATTCAGAAATATAAAACATGGAGCATTGCGGAAATTAATACCAGAATTAATATAAGAATTTACAGTTCTATGAACTATTCATGATATTACGTCGTTTCCACGATTACTAACAACAGCAACAAATTTATCAGAGAGCTTCTTCCTCCAGACCAACTTCCAATGTCTTTCTGTCATGTAATATAAATATATCTATACATTTGTGAAAAGAAACTGAATTTTATATCCGTCACTTCACATCGCGTACTAAACCAATATTGAATAAACCCCAACTGCAACACACACTCATAACATAAACTTCCTCTCCACATTACAAGTCCGCCCAAACACGTCAATACGCTCCACCTGCAAACAGGGAAAAGGCGAAAAATGAAAGCGAAGCGAGGGCTGTAGTTTTCCTAGTAACACTGCAGGCCGTACACACAATTCCTGCAGACGGCAAAAATTGTTACTTCAATCCGGCTGAACGATTTAACACGATTCTGTGCACGCACTAACGAACCGTCCGCGAGCCTCGCCGTATCGGTCGTTTATCGATCTCCGAAGCTGCAGCTCGGCACAATGTACACATGTATATCTCAGAGTATATCTGCAGCACGAACCGTCGCGTCGAGTCGAGCCGTCTCCGCCCGATTCCTCGAGTATCCAGGGAGCAGGATTTCGCGGCGCAACGGCGATTTACGAGGCGCCAGAAGTCCTACTTTTGCTACGCAGGAACGCCGGCTAACGTACCGTTTCCGATGGAAAGCGTGGAAAGAGCGAGCCGCAGCCGGACAATGGGCAATTTTCCTCGCAGACGAGAAGTTTCGTGGCCGGCCTCGGCGACGATTAGATAGGCGCCAGTGTAATGGCGGTAGGTCCAATCTGCATTTGTAATGACGAACGTGGAAGGTGACACAGTGTCTGACCCCGGCAGGGGGACATCGGCCATCTATTAACCCCTGGGGCCGCACGAAACCCTGCCCAAGTCGTCTGCATCTCTGTCACGGGGAACCATCCTGGCCAACCCGTCCGCTACCATCGCCCCTTAACGAGACCCCATCCTCGGCTACTGCCGTCGTTCACCATTCTCCGGCCGCAACCAAGTCTTCCAAAGGGCGGACGTATACCCGTTATGCGAATATGCGTTCCTCCTGTATACTTTGAACGGTCGCCGGGCTACTCTGCGCCCTTGAGCTCGCGTAATTGGCGCACATTTTCGGCGGTAATATTGTTGGGTGTGAAATTTCGAGGGAAGGGGTGGAAGTGTTTCGTTGCGGGATGAGAGTTTTAAAGATTATTCGAGGGAGTATATGCAGGCTATTTAAATAAGAATTGGCGCTTTGAATGTCTTTGGAAGTGTGACAGCAAGGGAACGATTTTTCGAATAGGTCGACGTATGGTCAGATGAATATAGTATTTTTGTAGGTGATGTCGACTTGGAGTTGCAAGGGTTGTCTTATTATTACCAACTGGTCATCTGGATTATTTTACGTAGGTAGTGAATGATATAATATATGAAACCGTCAAGTTATGGCATTTAATGTTTAATTCGAAACTAATGTACAGTTACTGGAAGAAAAGAATGCAATAATTATTTCCAAATACAGTACAAAAATGTTGTACATAATAGAAAAGATGAAACATATATACAATGTAGATCCTTCTGTACCCATGTGCATAGAGAAACGAACACTTTTATTCGCCACGTTATGCACGCTGCAATTATTTCAAATTAATTTCTTTGGCATCGTTTTTTTTCCATATTGTTGCAATTTCATGCATCATGCATAAATTATTTACCTTCATCTACGTTTTCGTTGAAATTTCACGGGGGAACTCTCGTAACACTGGCCTGTCGTTCGACTGAGTGCAATTGTGTCTGCGCCACAGACGAACGTAATGAGATTTTACCGATACCGGATGTCCGTGCATCGGTCAAAAGGCGATATCAGTTAATTATTGTGCTCGCAATCGGACCGAGTTTCGCTGTTACGCTCGACCCTTGGTACTCGCACTTTAGTATTCATCACGAACTCGCAAGTGAAACGGAGACCATACATCTGTTCTTTTGTAAAGCGCATAACCAAGTACCGGATTGATTTAAAGCAGGTAACGGAGAATAAATTCTGGCAAAATAATTCGCGTGGAAGTATAAGAAAGATGCACAGCAGAACTGAATGAAAATAATTCAGGTTCATAAAATGTGTACTTCTTTTTAAATTAAAGGTATTTCGAACAGTGAGAGAGTTTACTTTGTCGTGTCGGACCGACATGACAATTTTAACACTGTTATTACAGTTTAGTGACCAAATATTCGCCAAGCGCGGAGAATTAGGAAAACTTAATAGACAGTCAGAAATGATTAGGAAAGTAGTACTGAACAAAGCATTTCATTGCTACTGAGATAGTACCTACTTCGTTTAGCAAAATTATTTATAAGCTGCAGTGAGTCATGATGGTTGAATGAAATACGTTGATACAAATCGTACAAGAACATACAAATCTCTCCAATATTTAATCAATATTTCGTAGTAAGCACCCTATTGTTGCACGGAAATTCATTTCACCTTACAATAATGTTTCGCGTTGAACGCGACCTGTTTAAATTTCGTGTTAATTTAATTTAAGCCCTTTGAAGCAACAGCTCGTTAATTCTTATCATTTCATTGAACGTCTACGGTCCAATTACACAGCCGAGGCCGGCAATACACTGGCCAGCATATAGCGCCAGTCTGATTGTACTGTGTTGCAAGCAATCAAATTGGGAAACAGTTCATTATAGCTCGCTAATTGTCGTGCGTAATTTTATTAGCGGAACTTATTGTTACGGTGAACGATTTAAGTAAGGTAGCATAAATATTATAAACCAGAGGAACGGGATGCATTCTTCCGTTTGGGCGGTATTACCTTAATTAAAATTTTATGATGTATTTTGATTACTATGGTTACGTATACCGAGCACGCCGGCTCTATTAATTAACTCGAAAGCCACGGAGCCACGTTATATTCGTACACACAGTTTACGTCGCGTATCGTAAACCTATGTCTATTCTCTGTTGACCGAACAACGAATCGAGAATAACGACGTATTGTTTGCTAAATGCGATGCCGTCTAATGCTGCCTTACTAACAATTCGTTAAACCGTGGCTGAAAGTAAATCGTGCTTTTTATTGCAAATCAATATTTTTAGTAGACAAGAATGATTATTGTCGCTAATGACTCTGGTGTCGATGCGACGTTAAACTTTAATGAAAAATAAAATAAGAATGATTAGTTATATTTTGCGTAATGGTACTTTATTGGAAAGGGTTGACAAATGTTATATATGTTAAATATTTCGTGCTATTGTAATTCATATTGCGTCCCCACTTCTTATTTTCGCTCTCGTACTTGACAGAAATATTCGAATTAAATTAGCGAATAAACCAAATAATGTATCTACCCCCCGACGAAAATTTATTCCGCTTTCGGGGCGCAGAACTCGTAGACGTTCCCAGTAGATAATCGATAGAAATGTCGAACGAAGCTTGTCGGGGAGACGATCGTTTGGCTCTGTGCCTTGCATCGTTTGCGTTCGGTTGGAGGACGGGCAGAAAGGTCTAGTGTTCTCTAATGCATTAGAAAGTATAATGGCTACGTTTTATAGACGCTAGCAGCGCATGGCCAGTACATGCATACGTGTGCGCGGAAACATACACGCGGAGGCAGTTTTGCGGTACCCGATTATTGGTTTCACGGAACACCGTGGTATTGGTAGATACATGTAAGAACAGTCACGTATGCTGTAACAGTTTCCCCTTTGTTTCGACATCTTCCTTCCCCTCGGGGAAAATTTGCGTACGTCAGTTGTGTGGAAAATACGCCTGTGCATCCCCCTGCCGAGTTTCGAGCCTCGAACGAAAATCTGAAGACTATTTATTTCACTGCTTGTCCCTTTAAGTCGCGCTCGTGAAACCGCACGGATCTGCCCTTATAGCATTGAGGTTTCTGAGGATTTCGAACAACAATCGTCCGGAGGTTCAATTGAATTTATAAGTATATCACGCCCGTTAAATCAATAAGTATACACAGGTATTAAATGCTTATTCAAGCGCAATTTAAATTAAGCCAGGGTTTTCATAATCTTGTTTTGCTTTTACAACGATTCTGGGATGTTGCTGTTACTGTGCGAAGCGTAAAGTGGATTGGTGGGTGCGTTTAGTTAGCGTACACAATATATGAAATTATAGGTTTGCCCAAATATTCGTTAGATAGAAATACGCAGTGCGAGTAAATCGTTTGAAACCGTTCACCCGGGATTTTTATAAATAACATTTTATGTAAAAACTGTCGAATGAATATTTGGCACAAGAAGGTATTTGAACACGATTCAGCAAACGCATGTAGAATCACGAAATAATTATTGGTAAACTAACGAAGCGCATACATTTGTTTAAGGGAAATTGATACGATATTCGTGCAAGTCAAAATGTATATTTTATTTCCCGTACAACATGTTACTAAAAGGGATGAAAGGGTAAGGAAAAAAGTTTATCCAATCTCGAATCATTTAGAAAGAATAAACGTATGTGTAATTGAAGATTTTTTAATTCAACTTCACTCTTGCCAACCTGCTTTTATAATACAAAGTCGATTTGCTTTTAATGATCGTAGAAAGTCTGTTCGGTGTGTCTTCGTCGTGATGTCAGTGGGCAGTAGATCCTTCTTCGTGATGTCAATGGGTCCGATTAACTTTGATTTCGCAAAGTGACAGAGCAACGTTTCACGATGTTAAGGTGAAACACCGAAGGCGGGGTTGAACAGCCCTCATCAGGACCAGTATTGCCACGATAGCGGAGTTGCTCATCAAATATTTACTGTAGGTGATGCTGGCGCAGGAGAACCTTCTAATCCTCTCGCAACTTGTCAGTGCATTCGCTCCAGGGAAGAAGGTAGAGGTTGCACGGAAAATATGTTGTTGGCAATTCCCATAACTTTATTACTTCGTATGCGAAGCTATGCTAATTCCATTCGCATTTTCTAAATGACTGTACACTGTTGTTATTAATTCTTGTATTGAAAATTGGGTCGATAGGATAAAATCGAAATAATAACCCATTTTCTTTATTAATATACTACTTAAAGTATTCCAAGTATAAGGAGTAAAATTAATTACCTAAGAATTGGGTTATGGAAAATTAACGAAAATTTTAAGATATTTCGCGATTTCTAAATTAACTGTATTTTTTACTTAATGATTCGCTTTTAATAAATATGTGATATTTATTTCTGCAATATTTAAATATTTAATTAATGCAAATTGATTGAAGAAAATTAGAGTAAAAATCATATAGCTCACATTTAACACAGATAAGCAATAACTATATTGACATAGATCTCCAAATTAGTTGCTAGATACACAGAGACAACTTAATATAAATACTTTGCGTTAATTATTACAGGTCATTATACTCAATGCAACATGTAATATGAAACACAAGTTTACTGTGCAACAATTCTAGAGAAACCAGGAATGTTTCAATCTTTTCAA
Source organism: Nomada ferruginata (assembly GCA_963583965.1). NCBI lineage: Eukaryota > Metazoa > Arthropoda > Insecta > Hymenoptera > Apidae > Nomada > Nomada ferruginata. Next base: position 9,249,329 of record OY757218.1, read on the forward strand.
TCGATTCTTCCCATGGAAACGTCAAATTCGCATCGAAGGGATAGCAGAAATGTACGAACATCTCTTTAAAATGAAAATGGTGACAAGAGTCTAGCTCCAAATGAACACCAGTGTTTATCTCCGCCTATGTATATCAACCGAGATTAACTTGTGCATTCATCTCTGCGCGTTAATTCAAAACGAAATGTCATATCGAGTCCGAGATCTGATTACCATCCGACTACCAGACGGCGTCTAAATACGTTGAAGTCCTATATGTATACTTGCACAGGTGAACCGCGGGCAACCGCAAGGCGCGTTTCATTATCGTCCGTAACCAGGCTGTTCGTTATCAAATAAATGGCGTACTTCAAAGCGGCGACAGAGTGATGGACGAAATAAAGAACCTGTCGCATGGATCGAACGGACAGGTGTCTGCGCATTAAACATTCGGAGTCCGTTTCGGTTCGTTCTATGAACGTCCACAACCGGAGGACTTTGAAGTGTACAAAGGTCGCGTACCTTACTCGAATGTGGTACAGTGCGCTGATTGGAGGGATCAAAGCCTGTACGGCTAGCCGGTATTTAATCATCCGACCGCTGAAGAACGCATCTGCTGTCAATTGAAACCTCTGTCAAAACCTCTGTCCGACTCGTTTTTCACGCGTCCCCTGCCACCCCTGCGCTCTGTTTCTCTGCCTTCGCCGCCACCCCCCGTTTTTGTTTGGTGACGACACACGCGTTTGTTAGTTCGCTTGATTCATCAATCGACGGAATTATTTGAGAAAGTGTGTGAGATGAATTGTAATCATTAATTGAAATTTACTTGGGCCTTTATTGCTGTGCAGAGTTTCTAATCGTTGGATCAATTGACGGCTGTGGATGTGCATAATAAAATGTATGCACGCAATTTCGCGTATATGTGTAGTCGTTTAGAAAAGTGTGATTATTTCTAACAAGCTGCGTCACGGGAAGGAGTCACAATGTTAAACCTGGCCGTGACATGAGAGGAATTTGCAACTTTCTTTGGTACCACTAGGAAAATGGGAAGTCCTAAATCATTTTTCGTTTAATAATTTTCGAACGAATATTTATAAGCCATACAAAGTAGGCACCCATCTGACCGACATTCGATCTAACAAATGGCCAATACCAATTACTCAACTTCAACAAACAACAAATGTGCGAGCCTTTTACGCAAGCGTGCATCATATCCATTTGAACTGTAGCATATTGGTCTGCAGTAGGGATGATACTCTGTAAATAATACATCGATGCAATTCTATATTAATACTATACAATCTTGCATGGCTGACACACAAATTTGATCATATTTCAATCCATCACCGCACGCTCAATACGATTAACGACGCAAAACTGTATTGCCGCTGCATTTTCACATTCATTCCCATCGCCTGCCCAAAGAATCGCACATTCTATCCCTCGCGTTATTGAAAGCACGTGCCCTATAGAACGTTAACCGTCCTGTCCCTTTCCTTATCGCGCGACACGAATGGACCTTGTTGTTGATATCAGAGGTTTCTCGAAAATTCAACAGCGACCAACACACCGTGGCATGCATATCCTCTCTGTTATCGTGCTCTGCTTTTTACACTTTCCATTCGCGATGATCGCATCGGCGCGACGCGACGGTTCAGTTTTTTTTTATTCACGCACGCAGGCATACTATTAACTTAAAACTCGCGACAAAGCCCGGGCAGACATGGTTGCCGATTCATTGAATTCCATCCAGCGACTTTTCGTTTTTTTATGTTTTTTTTCGGCGTTGATGATGCTCAAGTTCTATGGCCATTGACGGAGGAAGCTGCAATGAATTTTGCGCATGGCAAAATCTGCTCGTTCGCACTGTGAAATTCGGTGCTTGATTTGGGATGAAAATGGATTCGATTGATGGAAGCCTTCTATTTTATCCTTGGCTCTCGTCCCCTTCGAGTTTCGCCGATTTTTTGTTTTTCTGTTGGGTACTGCGAAATACTGTCCATTGTATATGGGCCGTTCATAAATTGGTTGCCGATTTTGTCCGTTTGCAGGATTCTAGCTTTGTGGGTGGCCTGTGGAGTCTGGTGAGCACATAATGTTAACATGGTTATGTTGCTTGATTATGTTAGCTTCGAGAGTCAGCTTATGGGGCCACAGATAAAAATGATCGATGTGGAATATGGCCAACTTTCGGTGGCATTGGACTGCGATTAGATATAAGTAAAAATTTATTGTTTAATCACCTGCTAAAAATGAGTTTCTTGGGAATTACAAAATATTTGTTTAATTGTAATTTATATGAGAATATATATAATAGATAATATATGTGCCTTTTTTATTTATAACTTGTACATAGCGTGAACTTGAAAATAAATTTTCTCTATGAAGCACGCTAAAAAATCAGCTTTGGACATTCGTAGAAGCGAACCCTCGTTTGATGAAGATTTGAGCTTTCGATTATTACATCCGGAAAGTATAAAATTTGTACACATTTACTTTTGGATATTAAAATATTACATCGCGGAATATGAAGACCAGTTATTGCAACAATCTGTATTGATAACGGGCACGATGTTGCGTTGGACACGATATAGTTGTTAGAAGAGATGCAGAACATATTCCTATGGGAAATTCTGTTTCTTTGGTTTAGATCTGCAGAGCAATAGAACATTATTATAAGGTATTGCACGCATACCTTTCCATTAAATCATTTGCAATAATTTTTATTTTGCAACGCGAAATGAAGACACCAGGCCGTTCAAGGAAATTTACTTTCATTGCTGCTGAAAAGTGATATTAATAATACTAATCGTAAGTCGAGAACGTATTTCGAACCCAAATGACGATGGAATTAATATTGAATAATGTAATGACATTTATAATAGAGGGGCTTAATAATGTTATATTCTGGCAGAATCTAATTAACTCTTCCGAACGGGTGATTGGATGCACAAACTAATCTGCGCGGACAACACTCTTGGAACAACAATGATCGACAAAATACAAAACAAGAGAAAGTACCATCACGGCGACATTAATTAAAATATGAAAAAGCAGAAAATTGGTACCGAACATTCACCCAAAAAATAAATTTCACAGCAGCTAGTGCTCCTGTGATTTTCGAAACGCACACGGTTTTTGAAAAATAGAATTATACAGCTGTAATGTATTCGCCCCTAAATATCTATATTAGTCTTACGATATATATTTCTGTATTATTCTCTATCTCTTTACCTCTGTATTACTCATTATCTACTAGTCAATTAAGGATTCATACGTACAAATATTTTTAAGTTCTGACATCACAAATATTCATCATGGAACCTTATCACATCACCGCTTCCAAAACAACTATTCATACTACCTACAATCCCTACCCATCTGCAGTCCTTTGGAATTCGCCCTCACCATCCCTACTACATCCTTTCCAACACCCTTTAAAAACCCAAGGTTCCCCGACTCCTCACTCATTATTATCATACTCTAAGTCCAAGCTCACATCATACAAGTCCAAGTTCACTCATTATTATCATACTCTAAGTCCAAGCTCGCTATTATTATCATACAAGACCAAGCGCATTCATTATCATTCTTACAAGTCTTAGTGTTAATAAAATCTCTTAAAAACCGAAGTTGGAAGTTCAAATTTTCTCTGTGTCCATTACACAGCTGTCCTTGAAATAGCAAAGGGTTGTGGATCGCAATGGCTAATCGGATAGGTATCGTTAATTCTTACTTTCCATTCAACCATTTCATTTCTTAACATATTTTTATATTATTTCATATTTTTTTTGCGTCGCGATCCCCTTTTATAATATTCAAATAACTTGCGACCTCCTCCCTCACCCAGTATAAAGTAAACTTAATAACGTGGAGAACACGTTGTACGAGGGGTACCTGTACCAGGCTCCCTTTCATTTATGAAAAATCAGTATTGCCTGCGTAGGAAGAAATAAATAACCGCAGGCCAAATACCATTCCGATAAGAAATTCTAAGAACGGACATTTCGCCGTCCCAGCATTTTCAAGGGTAGTTTCTATATTTTCACGAAGAGGTTCGGCGCAGCGAAAGCCTCGAAAGCGGTAGGTCGTAGTTCAGTTCGACTACGAGGGTCAGAGTGTTAACGAGTAAATTGATATTAATAATATACGCTATATTTGTCCGAAATCTATACAGTTTTATGTTTAACTGTCAGTGTTTTATCACTGCGTGCGCTTCACACATCGTTAACACAACAAAACAACCTAAGTGTTCCCATTAAAATATACAAATGCTAAAAGAAATCGTCACCCGACAGTAACGTACGCCCCGTAAGCCTGTGCGTTCGCAACCAACTATTTACCTTATCCCTTAACTATACAAAAATTCATCGGTCGTTCCACTGTCAACAGAATGTTCCCCAAAATGTTGCCAAAAATGTAAAAGCCTAAGCGTCGTTTCGAAACGGAAACCGCCACGTGAACGACAAAAGGAAGACGCCGAATTGTTTAACAGCGCGCCGGCTGTTAAACATCGTTCGCGTCAAAGGGGGAAAAGTCAAAGGGAAAGTTTTATTAACCCCGTTGCGGCGTGTTCCCGGGCTGAAGGGGAAGGGGAGGGAGGGTTCCAATCGTTCGACGAACGCGACACCGTGTGCATCTTTTCCGACGCAACCCCTTGTCGAACGTGTTTAATAAAACAGAAGCGGGGGCGCAAAGCCACGATCGGGCATTATATTTCCGCCGATTAATTATCTTGCAGCGACACCGCGGACCCCGTCCATCGATCTTCGTGCACGTTCGGTGGTGTTCGCCGCCGATCGGACGGGTTCGCGCGTAAGCTCGCAAGCGCCGAAAGGGCGGTGGGGCTCGGGAAGTTTCGGCCGCGGCGCTTTCGTTCATTCGCAGTTCTGCGCCCGGTGCGCGCGTTTGTCTTAATTTACGGTGCACCGCGGTTCGGTTTTTTTTTCACGCGCGTCGCGTGTTACCCCGCCGCGATCGATCGCCACCGCGGATAGCAATGCTCGTTGGGATCGCTGGCTAATTATCTCGCGGGGGAGCAATCTCGTTGTGCGGTGAGGAAGAGAGAAAAAAAGAAGTGGTGATCGCCGGTCGATGGGAACGAGGTGAAAGGGAAAGAAGTATATACGAAGGTGATGCGTGCCTGTGACACTGTTGGAGTTGAAAGTTGTGGGGCTGCAGGGATCGAGGCGTATTGAAGTTGAAGCGTAACAGTGATTCCCCGGTACAGTTCGATATATCGTCGATTCAGTGGATGACGAGGGATGCTGTAACAACATCAGAAGTGCGTTCAAACGGCGCAAGGTATTACTGCCGGCGCGTCAAGTGACGTTTAAGTTACGGGGAACTTCGTGATTTCGTTCGCCGATCGGAGAGGGCGAGTGGTCACGCTGGTCTCGAACGGTCGACGTACTTGGAAGATCACGTGTTGAGTGCGAAGTACTGTACGCGCGTACTCGGGTCGCGTAAGTTACATGTCAATTTACGATCCTCCTCTCTTTCCGTACGTCAGCCCCCCCACCTTTTCTTTTGCGTGAAAAAAAATAAAATGAACCTGGACGATTTAATTCGTTGCCGTCGCGCGTGTAACGCGAGAGTCGGACGGGTTTTCAGTGATGCGAGTCAACGTATGGCGCGACGCACACACGCAGTTTACGCGCTCCAAGCGACGCGGGCGAATGTCGATTTTAATTAATCTGTGCTCGTTAAATTCTGAACGAGCCCCGTACCTTTCGTTATTAACATTTTGGATTATTTTTCATTAAGTTCGTTCGTTTCACGGTTCAATCTCAATATCCGCGTTGAAATTGTGCCGTCATTGCAGGCCCCCACGTACTTTAATTACAGGCGGCCAAATTTGCAGAAGCCCCTCGCGTAATTTAACAAAGCTTTCCTCGTTTTGTTTCTTTCAAGTGCACGCGTTTGAATATTTTGGGTTCGGGGGAGCAGCAGTACGCTTTCCGCTTCTAATTATTTCGGTTTCATTTTTATTTCGGTGCCCGCGCAAACGTTCCAGTGTGAGCGCTTTGGAATGAAAATCCTGTGCACGGAGAATTCTTTGCTCGCGAAATGTTCCGTATAAACAATGACAATGGAACACAGATGCATATTCACGACGACGGATGAAATATTTTGGAGCTTCCGTGGACCATTGATTTCTTACGTCGCGGAAGAAACCACGACTTGAACAATATATATATATTTCGTGAATTACTCCACGAATTACTTCCTCTCGCCGGCGAATAAAACGATCTTTCTGTTTACGGGGAAGCCGATCCTGTGGTTGGCAGGACGAAGCAATAAAGGACAGCCGTCGGGGAATCGAGAGGGATAGGGATAAATTATCGGGGAAAAGGGCGTTGGAACGTGGCGATTTTTCGGTCACAGTTCGCGAATAAATTTGGCTTGATTGAATCTCGGAACGGGCCAATAATTTGCAAATCAAGCTGGCTAATCAATTGAATCGCAAATTTAGAAAAAATTAATACGCAAAAAAACGAAGAAAAGCTCCAATTATAATATCGAATATTATTCATACTCTATCGTGCTAGTCTCAACGTTTCAGGTTCGATACACTTTACGTCCGAGTATTTCGATAACGTTCGCATCTCGAGCGACTTGTTTAAAAATTGACCAAGAAAATTGAACTCCAGACACACCGAACGGTTCGTTTACTCCCTTCGTTTCGATTTGCACTCGGAGAATTGCCGATTTAGTAGCCTGTTTCGTAACCATCGCGGGCAATTCGTTCGACTTTAACTGCTGCAGCGATCGCGATTAATGGAGCCGCGTAACTGCTGCGCTTCCAGGCGGTTGGAACACTTTGAAACGTCGCAAGAAACGAGCCCCGGAATGCATGTAAATCACGGCGTCTGTATAGTACGCAGTCTGTCGTGGTGTGCAGCGTCGTGAAATAAAGCAAACGAGGAAGAAAAAAGATTAATTCAAACATTGTCTACGGCTTATCGCGTTTCAACGTTGCACACGGCGCTTGTATAATTGGCATTCGTTTGTCAGTTTTCACGGGGAAAGTTGTTTCATTATTTTTCGCGGCCCCTTCGTTTCCCATAGTTGTGCGTTCCGACGCTGGCAAATATTGCTGTTCTTTGATAAAAAAAAGAAGGGGGGAGCGATCAGTCGGGGGATACATTTGCGTGATTTTTTTGTACCATTATTTTAGCGTTGGAGAAGTCGACTGTTATGAATAACAACCGTGTTGCACGGTGTATCGCCTATGTGTTTAATCAACGACCGGTCTTATCCGTACTCCGTGGTCCCCTAGATCGTTTGAATGCGCTTCTGATTAAACGTTTCACGTTGAACCAGCCTGGTGCAACCGTAGCAACGTGTTAAACGGATAATGCAATCTAAATAAACGTTACTGTTAATCAACCAGTGTGCCAGTGTTATGTTGTGTAACGAAGTGTAAACCCACATGTTTGCGATTCATCTACCATCTTCGACGTGTTTGTCTGTACATACATTGGTGACTGGATTACGGCGAAACGGAAGAACCGATTATTAGGGTAAAAAACTTGTGTGCGAATCGGTAGACTGTTTAACATTTTGATATTATCGACGGAACGTCCGGTCGACGCATCATTGCTGGTGAGTTGTGATTTAGTTTTACTTACATCTGTAGGTAATAGGCGTAGACAAGGGTAATTGACACTCATCGAGCATCGCGCGTAATGTTAATCGCCGTATAATTAAATCAAAGTCGTTAGATGCAAACGTACAATTGGACGAGGAAACTGTAAGTACGATTAAAATTACTTTTGCATATACTTGATAGTCGTGGCTGCAACGCGTTTAGATATGTATGCGTCAGTATCACGTTTAATTTGTATTATTCGAACTTTCATATATATCTTGTACCGGGCGATTGATTAAAATTAGTATTAAGAGCACTAAAGAAAAATAAATCGGAAGCTGGCCATAACTCGATCGCCTGTAATGAAGGGATTTAAATATACTCTGCAATTTGTTGTTGATTAAATCTTCCGTTCTACTACACGAATTGTTAATCGATTTCTGTTTCACTATGTTACGTGTAGTATGTTATAGTAGAACATTGATTGACATTGGGTGGTGTTCAATTCGATAACTTTATAAGATTTATTACGTATTATGTTAGCACAAAGAGTATCTTCCTAGATTTATGGCTTTTTTGATTTGTTCTTTATATCCAGGAAATAGTGCTGGATGATTCTAAATTCTTGATTATAGTAATCGTTATAGTAATAAGATAGATCTGCAATCACAGTTTTAGTCTCCTTTCTCTATGCCCACCTATTGTGCTTGAAACAATAAGAAATTATTTCGGTTTTGATTCTGGTTATTTAATTTTAAATACTTCGTTTACGAAGCATTTTACTTGAACGAGCGACATGTCTGCAAGAAATGTCAACATATTCAAAATTATAATTGCATATATGTACGTAAAATGATACACGAAATGTTGTGAGAAGTGTATATTATTCATTGTAAGAAATTATGCACTATTTCTAAAAAATCTGGCTTCTGACGTTTACTTCAAGAATTTCCAACCATTAACCCACTACGTACAAGTCTGCGTGCAAATTGATTATCCTTAATGCATCGATCTCGATATACATACATAGCCGACGCAGGTGTGAGATTTTGCATTTTATATCGCTGGCTGTGTGCAGCGTGTGTGCGTGGAACAGAAAAGAATGTTGCGCATTAATGTGATAGAAACGTTATGGAAGCGTAAAACCAAGCTTTGACGATATACACGAGGATTTCAATCGATGTACGTACATATAGTGTATAGCGGACTCGAAAAAGTGTCGGCTTGATCGACGTAAAATACATAAAAATGCAAAGCTTTCCAGCGTCCATTTGGCCGAAACGTTGGAACGAGACCGTTATAAAAAAAAAGCGAAAAAAAGGCGTGGAAAAAAAAAATTTATCGAGTTTTGACCAAGTACATTTACCCTCTACGCCAGCAGCATTTCCGACACGGCTACAAGACGATTCTCGGCAAAATCGGATGCGTGAAATATTCATGTCATCGAAGGTACATAGAATATATTTTATGTAGGTTAACGCGGAGCAGAGTTTCGTATATTTTCGAAGGTTTTAAGAAAATCGTGTACGCCGCTGCTTTTCTATTATGTAATACAAGGTTGGTCGGTTTGCCAGTGCCCCTTTAATAGGGAGACTTCTTTAAAACGGGCTTGATGTGACCTTAATTAGTTGCATTTCATAAGTGCGCCTCTAAATGCGTAGATTCTGAATTAAAAAAAAAAAGTAGGTGCACATCTAACACGGATAATTATGCAGACCTGAATTTTTTGTTTAACAGATCTAAATTTCTTGGTTTTGTAACGATCTCGAGGGAAACTACTATTGCTTAAATGAGTAATGCGGGCGATGTTTTATTTGATGGAATTTATTAAGTGTGTTGCTTAGATTCTGGTGTCTATTTTTCTTATTTATCGTAAAGATGCTCCATTTGTAATTTATAATTGAATTCTTGTTGGATCCTAAAATTCTTGAACGAATTCAAGGGAACGTGTTTTCCTTCAATTTATCCATAGTTCTGAATGTGGCGAATAAAATTTTGAAACGCTCGAAACGTTGCAGTTCTAAATATGCATTTATTATCTCTTTCCGTGCGTGCATCTATGATCTACGTATACAAAGTTACAAAGTGTATGCCAAACTACTCCAATTTCGAATTTCAATGCGTTCACCCCCTACTCCGTCGACACCACTATATTTACAAAATTTATCAATTTTCATTCGAAACGTTTGATTGATTGCGGCACAAAATCCTACTAAATCCTAACAACACTACTAATTTAGAATAGAAAGGCAGACTGTGGTTCGTGTTCCATAGCATATCTGGTCGTTCAATACAATCAAAAAAATTGAAGCGGGACAAATGATAGGCAGCGTTAAAAGTGGCGCAAATTCGGGCACGGATACGCGGAATTATCCAAGCGTGATTCAGGCAAGGTGTAGGAATTGAAGCGTGGTAGCCGGAGTCTAGAACGTGCCAAGACTATTTTGAAAGAGTTACGTGCCACGCTAATGTCGGTAATACCAACACTGCAACCGTCGTGGTATTTCGACTCCAAAGCTTCTGCACCCGCGATCTGGATTCCGTCCAATGGATATACCTTACTCTAGGTCGCTCCCCCGTTTCCGGAAACTGGGCGATTGTTAAAGAAAGCCGGATTCGCGCGATATGCGATCGCGCGATAAGCAACCCTGTCCTATTCCACTTATTCGAGTTTGCTTTGTCGCGGAAGTAATCAGCACCTCTATTGGACGAAGAGGCGTGAAGTCACGGCTGACGTGTGTATCACAACGGGGGATGAGAAGAAACCAGTTTGACCAGGTTCTAGTTATTGTTGCAGGTGTTGAACAGATGGAATTACTGAAATTTCAATTGGATTGGAAACGATGTTACGATTGATGCTCTTATTGTTTTGCACGTTTTATTAGAAAATGGGGCGGTTGATGTAAGGGGTTATGCCTACCTGTGAGGTCGAGAAAAGCAGGGTACCTTTGGGATTTTTTCGTGGGAAAACTAGAAGACTTTTTAGGAAATATTCCTATGTTCAAAAGTATATATTTCAAAGTAATTGTGTAATAGGGTGTCTCGAAAATACAACATTTTCAGTTACATAACTTTATAAAAATAAATTACGCGAGTTACGACGTAATACGTAATGCGCGTTTCTTAAAATGTATTTAAAAATCGTCTTGCACCAGAATATTTCAATGTTAAATAGAAACATAGGAAGAATATAATAATATAACGTTTTCAGCATAATGAAACATGCTCCCTCGTAGATAATCAGTTCAAAAAATATTTCAATTCAATTCCCTAATCAGAGTTCTGTGTCGTTTAAGTTATCAAACATTATCAGCAATTATAATAAAGCTTTTCGTTCAGGTTTTCGAACGCAATAAATTGCAAGCGCTTTATCCTTGCGTGAATAAGAAGAAATGTTAGGAAGGAATGTGAATAAGTCAGTTTAGTCTACCTTGAGTTTAGAGACTGTTTCTTGGCTAGGTAAAACATTCGTGTGAGATACGGTAAAGAAACTGTACTGCGGAGGCGAAGCCAGTATTCATTTTCACGTTCCATTTCCTGATAGTCACTGCACAAGACGGTTTCAAGGGCCATTCAAAGTTTCTGAACATTGCTCTTCTCGTCACAGTTTCCTGAAGAAAATAATCGAATTGAATAGTTTCGTGTCACTGATGCAGTGCCACTGCTGAAAACGATATACATTTCTTCTAGAAAATTGCTATGACACTCCTGGTAATATTGAAAGGTTTCCAATTACTTTTGCATAATATTTCAAGCATATTTTTAATTCATCTCCAGCAACATAAATATCGGTATATTCTGAACGATATTAATATATTTATTAATACGGATATGGTACATCCAACTGTGAATAACAAATTTTCGCTATATTATTTTAGTCTATATACCCTTTAACCGAATTATATTTATCTTTCGTAAAAGACACGAATGCTTTATTTCTTTTTCGCGGAAATATCGTTCCTTGCACAGTCGTCGGCAATATTATTCACTCCTCTGGGGGTATGAAAATTTGTTTGCCATTTAAATAATTCTGTATATATGGGAATAAAGTGTAATTAAGTGATGCTAAATCACCTGAACATAGAGAGGTGTATATGTCTAATTATTCAATGTAATTCATTCATGCCTACTGACCCATTAGGCTTACGCGTGATCCCTTATTTACGCTTCTAATAAAAGACAACCTCTTTAAAAGGTCTTTTCTGCTAATAAGACGCGTTCAATTTCTCAAAAAGTATTCGTTGCTAATTACACGTGCTAATTACAAACAATTTCTTCAGCAATCGTGCGAGAATTCATTCAACCATTTCTTCGATTTATTTTCTTTAATTAAATGCTATGGTATTTACGCTTGCCCGGAAGTGTAAATAATTTAGCTTGCCATTGTCGGGCGTGTGTATCGCGTTGACCAGAAGTAGGCGATGGTGTGCCGAAATTTTCGAGTGACATCTGGGCAATTTTCCGAAGGACTCGACAAGTGGACGACAAACACACGCTTTTGAATTTGCCTGCCGCTTCCATTCTGCGAAGAACGATGCTGGTAAGCATCTCGGCCGAGTGCTTTGCTGTTCAGATTCGAGCCTTTCGAATGTAGCGGGGCTCATTGACAACGTGCGTCGAGTTGTTTATCTGTCTGGATCTCTGGCGCCATCGTTTAGGTGCCTCTCGCGATTTCTGATGCCACGTTGTACCCATTGTGAACCTAGTGTTCATGTGACAGAATTTGTTGACAATTACCGTCGAGCGGCCTTTCAGCGGACGCGTTGGAACCTTCGTTGGCGAATACACCAGCTTTATATCGCCAAGGTACTGCTGGGAAGGTATTCATTACAATTCGGTAAGGTTTATTGCTGAAAAGTAACGAACACCGTTTCCTTCGAGTCGGTGACCACAGTTCACTGACACAATTCTACGGATTATTTTCATTAAATGATAACAGCACCAATGAAAAATCTTAAATGAAAATAACGTCCCCATCGAACGAACCGCTGCGGAATCATCAGAACTTTCGCAAACAACGAACGCCAAGACGAGGCGGAAGGCAATCGGAGTTTGTATAAGTCAGTCATCGTGACTGAAACCGGACTGCTGGAAAAGAATTTTCAGCGGGGTTTTCAGTTATAGCGCACACGTACAGCGCACACGAACGCGGGAGGCTGTTGTCTCAGTGGTAAATGTTGGTGAACGCATTGCAGAATAACGGGGCTGAGAGACGGGAACTCGGATATCGGATTGACATGGGAGAAAGGATTTTAATATAAAATGCCAGACGTTCCAAGTCCTCGGTTTCAGTGCCTCGAACGGGTCTTGATAGGCGAAAGCGGTTTCGCGTTGGTCGGATCAAGTTTCTTTCCCCAGTCTCGCGTGTCCTCGATCTTTCGCAACCCCTTCATCGTCCCGGATCAAACGCGATCTTCGATGTAATTAACAAATTACCGGCTGCAGTCTCGCGTTTCATTGGAAATATTCTAGCCAGCACTAGTGGCTCTGGAAAATGATGTTAAATGATGAGCAAGCAGTTTCGCATGCGCTTTCTTGTTATTCGTGTTATTTCCAACTGTATTCGTTTATTTGAAAAATAAACGTAAACTATTTGATTATTTGGATCGTTCTGTAGTGACCGACTTATAGCGAAGCAGACTTTGTTGAGATTGTTATAGAGGTGTTGCAAACACACGCAACTCTGAGGATAGAAATTATATTTCAGATTGAGTACTTACAAGTGACTATTTATATTGCACTCTTTTTCCATATTTCATATCGACGCTGAAAAGTATTACTATCGCATAAATAACACTTCTTGCATACTTTCTAATAAAATAGCTAAGTGTTAACGTGATCAGCTAAATAGCTAATAGTTTACACAATAGCTATGCAATTACAAACCGCTTTTATTTAAAGATAATTCACAAACTCACAGAATTAACCGAAATAACTGCTTCACGGTGTAATACTGTGCTCAAGCTGTATAAGATATGCTGAATTAAATCCAATTCAATAGATTGTAATTTACGCAGACAAATGCAGAAATGCGGAATAATTAAAGTAAACGGGAAAAACGACGGAAGTAATGTAATTAATACAATGCACGCCTCTCAATAGCAGTAGTTAATTGGCAATTGTGTAAATAATACCGGAAGAAATAATCAGATACTTCTTAATTGAGCAGCTTCTTAGAATGAGGGTCGAGTTATAGTAACTGGTAAACTATAAATTAATTTATAAAGGGTAGATACTGACCTTCCACAGTTAATCTTTCCCCGGCTGCGGCAAATTCTGCTCATGACAATGATTACTTGAGAATAGTAGTTTCGCCCAGGACCGTAGAAATATCTGAGTTTCCATGGCTGACCTATATCTGTTCATACTACTGCAGAATAGTCCGAGGTAATCACGAGATTCAGAGCATCATATTACACGTTAAAATGGAACAGAGCATGTGCAAATAACCCTTCAAAATTTGATTAAAAATTAGATGGTCAGAGTTTGGATAAGCGACATATGTACAACTTTTTCAAGTATGTAATATAATATTATAATAGCACTTAAGCAAACGATGGTTTAAATTCGCCGTGTTAAAGATTTGAATAATACTGTAGTTAAAATTGCTTCCATTTGGCTCCTATCCTATGTTTCTTGCCATAACACCATTTTCAATTTGCATTTTTCAGCGGTTAAAAACCTTATTGTTTGACTGAATTCCACAGGAAAATTAAATTACCAATATGGGTCACGCATGAAACTAAACGTTACCGCGTTTCACTTATTATTGAAGCGTTCGACAGCTTTTATTAAAAACACATTGAAATTTCGACAGGTGGTGAAAGCAGAATATGTTTCCGTAGTTCGATAACAGTTTTAAAATAAACGCTCGAACAGTTTTATTAATACTTCGTCTATATTTTACGAATATTATTATTTGTGCGCTACAATTATTTTCCAAGTTTTTAGTAAACCAACCGGCGAGGTATTCATTCCTACGACCGTTAACTAATATCAACGAAATCGTACGTAGTTCGAAAAATATTCAATTCGACTGTCGGGCCCGAAAATTCGCAATATACCACGATCCGTTTGTTCCCGGTCGTTTTATAAATGACAGAAAACCCACGTTAACACTTATTTCGCCCGAGGTTCCCCATAATTGATTATCGACTCGCGAACTCGTACGAACTCAAGTTAATACGTGCCGCGTGCATAGTTTTACACCACAGGAGCGTAAACCCGGCGTTTTGCACGTACACATAATCGCCACTTATTCGTTCAGCGCATTTACACTACGTACGACCGTATAAACTTTTATTACACCGGACGTTTAACTAAAAACGATTTTATATACACATTGTGCCCGGAAAATTGTACGCAATAAAACCGTGCAGTAAACACGACAGCGTGGCCCTTACGGTTAACCTTTACAGCTCCTGCGCCAAGCGTTTTAAGCTAAGGTCGCTCGTAAAGAACGCCCCGATCTGACCTAAACGTGAAAACGTTTCTGCCCATCCACAAATATTTCGTTTCGTTTAAGCACCACGTCGCACAGTGGTCCGGATTGGGGTTAAGAGTGCATTATGACCAAAAAATGAACTTTCATATATCGATAATTTTCGAATATATACTACTTCCTAAATGTCCAGCAGTCTCAAAAACGAAAAAATTTACATAATTTAATGCCATTTTGTAGTAGAAATGACAACTTAAAGTTGGACTTTCTAAGGACAGTGTATTTCATCGAAAAAACGTGTAGTATTCTTTTGGGTATGGAGGTCCCAATTCAACATGTATTTAGTTCATTCTTTTCTTGCAGTAAAGGGTATTCTTCCGTGTCATAAATTCACTCGTCGTATTAATAATTACCATATAAAGTTTATTAAAAAATACTGTCGAATGAACTATTACAAATTCTTGAAATGTTTTGTGTTTGAGAAGAAATATCTTGCAAGTCCCAAAGAATCCCGCAATGTAGCAAATTGGAACATGTTCCGGACACCTTCCTCTAAATAACTATGAAAAAATCGGTTCCCCCCTTCGTCCCCCTACGCAGACTATGATTTTTATTATGTCGCCTCTTTTTGACATCAGATCCATACATGAGCACTATTAGAATAAAATCGGGTACTAAAAAAGTTAAGGAATTAGATCCAGAAGCTCCAGAATTAATAATTAAATGACAGGAAATGATAATAACTAATAATAATAATAATAATTTTTTTCTTCTTAACCAATACTTAAATTGACATTACTACATTGTCCAGTCCAAGTTTCGCGTTTATACCTTTTGCAAATAAAAAGTTATAAGGCAAATGCACACTTAACCCCAATCCGGACCACTGTGCGTCGGCGGTAGGGAAGGGGCTCCGGGTTTATCTCTGTCTTCCGCTTCATCAACGATTCCACGCACATTTTAATTTCTGCCACGGCTCACGGCGTCACACTCCCCCGTTCTACGCTCGGGTCCATCTTCTTTATCCTCGTCGATCGTCGTTAACCCGGATCGCGTTCGGCGTTCCCCAATCTTCGATGCTCGCCGTCAATCCATCCTCGATTCCAGTCGGTCCTTGGCCGGATCGATTCCCCCTCGTTTTCCATTCTCTCTTCGGTTCCTCTGCTCTCCGCCCTGCTTCGCTCCACCGAAGTCGATCTCGAAACGATTCCCACGGCCGGGCACCCGTACGACTTCTGCTATCTTCATCCCGTCCCGACACCCTTACGGGCCGCGGCCGCTCTGAATTACCAATGAGCATTCCGATCACGTTGTCCCGCGCGTGCTTTTCACGCTGAATGCCGGCCGACCGAGGCCGGCGCGAAAAAGAGCGAACGAAGAAGAAGAAAAGAACACAGTGGTTGGGCGCATAAAGGGGTGAGGGGTGAAAAGATTGCGGGGGCAAAAAGCGGACGGCGCGGACGCGAAGGTTAATTCGATTTCGTAGTCCTGCATATTTGTTTCTTTTTGTCGCACTTTTTCTACTCTGCAACACTTATAACGCCGGTGCGCGTGGTCCCTGCCCGTCGATACGCTTTCCTCGCGATCGTCGAGGCAGTCACGTGACGGGGGTGCGAGTCAGGGTTTCGCTGCCGAATCGAAAGTTGCTGGCCAGAACGCGGTGCTAGCGAGAACGGTGGAGCGAAGGGATGGTGGATAATTGAAATTACCCTGTTCCTTCTTTATGCGCGTTTGGCGACGCGTAACATCGGCCTCTAGATCATTAGCGACGATTTTGGATCTGGATCAACTTTGCACATCCCCGAGTCTCTTTGTACAGGTCGGACGCGTACCGAGCTGAGAAAATTGAATTTTCTTGGAAACATTGATTTCCAACAGGGTACGAAGCTTGTGTTAAAATAACGTAAACTTTAATTAAACTTGTAAAAATGCGTTGACCTCGAACATTTTATTTAGCAAAGATGCGAAGGGAAAGTTAATGCATCGGGGAAAATGAAGGGAGGATATTTTCTTGTTTAACACTGTGCCGGCGACGCCCGGGTCCGTTTACCCCCATCGTTGTGTCGGTGTAGCTTGTTCGAAAATGAAGAAGATGCTATTTGCGTTTCGGAAATGACAATAAATATAGAGGAAAATGTAAGGAATGTTAGAAACATATTTGTAAAACACACTCTTTATCTGAAATATGCTGCACCAATTGTATTCATTTTGAACAAACGCATTGGATTTGCATATGTTATTTTATTCTTTATTATTCACGTTACTTGACTAGTAAAAGAAATCAATCGCTATAAACAAAAAGAAAATGTTACTCGGATCCAAACGGACCCAGGCGTCGCCGTCCGAGTGTTAAATCGACGTTTATTTATCGTTGCTTTGTACTCCAGTACGACGAACTCGTTTTCTTGCTGCCGGAACAAAATCATTTCTCATCGCTGGAAACATTTCCTGTCTGCCACTTTTACGTCACCTGTGATGACGTCCGTTTTTGCTTTTAATAATTCTTTGTAGCCTGCCATAGAAGTTTTTTTTTTTCATCTGCGAACTAATTAGTGTCCGTTTCTCGCCATCATATAAAAGTAAGTGAAACACGTTGAAAAGGACCGTGTAACTGTGAATAGAACGTGTTAAGAAATACCATGTGAAAAGAGACACAGGTGTGTTTGTTTCTTTGAGGTAGTTTATTGTGTCTCTTACGTGGCCCTGTACAGTTAGAATTGTGTCTGGTTTTTGTAGTGTATTCTTGCGTTTGTAGTTCTATTCTTCTGCAGTTGTATAGTGTGTAGTTGGTCCTTAATGTTTGATTTTTAATGCTTAATGATTTTTTAATGATTTCATGATTTTTAATGTTCCGTTCGTTCGATTAGGCGTCCACGAACTACTTTAGTGCGTTCATTTTATCAAGCTTTTATTTATGGCGCGATGTGAGCATCAGATGTATCTTGTTTTGTTGCAGTTTGCTGCGTAATCAATTATTTAGTTTTCAATTTCTCTTTTTTCAGTTTTGTAATGTTCAATATGAGTTACACATCGCGGAATAAAAATTGTAATTGCTGAACCTTTGTGTTACGCAAATTCAATGCGGAAAGGAAGTTCGTGTTACATTGTAATTTGGAATAAATGCCATGTTAATTATAAATTGAAGGAATGGCCGAGGTTGAACAGTTTTCTTTCTGCGCATTTTTTACGCAATCGACGGGGCCGAAAAGAGTTATTCGTAAAAATATATGCCTTGTATTACCCGCCCTTTCTCATTAATCTTGTTTGCGGCTTGATTGCATATTTGGGTCAAGTATATTTCGCACACATTTAGAATTCTCTTATTTAGTACTGTGTTTGTAATTTTACATTAAATTTATTGAATTGATGTAAAGTGTAATAGAGTTTGAAGTGCGTCTCAAACTATTAAGACTTTTAAATTGTGGTAATATCAATAAGAAAAGGGCTTAGAGATTTCATCTTTTCTACGAAACGAAAGAGTTATTTGCAAAGGCAATATGGGCATGACGAAAATTCAACGCGATTTAAAAGATTTACTTTAATATTTATAGAGATATTTTTCATCACAAAATTATAAAAACAACTTTTGCTCAATTAGATTTCAGCCATGTTAAAACACTGTTGTTTTTTAATCATATTCAGACGGACATTCATTTTTAAACCAATTTAACACGTCGCACTGATTGACGGTTCTGCTTCTCGTATTGAATTTAAAAGACGACGCAGAAAATTCACGTTTTCACTTTAAAAGTATTTCAGTTTAAAAGCACAGCGATCTCAATATCTTTCATTTCGCTTGAGCTCATATTCTATCCTCAAAAAATAATTAATAGAAATAATTCAATCTGTTCAGTGCCACTCACTCTACAGAAGCTTTCTATTAATCAATAACTCCGTTTTTACCAACTGCGGCATTCACCATAACTATCCAATTATTTTCTCCATACACATTGCTGTGCATTTTTTACAAGCACAGAAACTTCACTGACACAAATAGAATTATTCACCAGAAATAACAAAACCTGACAAGACCTAAACAAATAAAAAGAAAACACAAAGTGAATTCTACGTTCGTCCCGAGGGAAAATAAAGAATCGTGAAAGAATGTGTGTTACCACAGAAATGATTTGCCAACGAGGATAATCTGTTTATACAATTTCCATTATCTAAGGGCGTTCAATACAAAGTAATATAAAATAGCTCGTTATTCTGTAAAACCATTTTGGGAACATAAAATGCAAACGTCTCAGAATTGAATCGATAACAAATTATCTTGAAAACAAATCTAGGGTCTGCTGTATTTCCACGTTGCTTTATTGCTCGATAGCAGTTGTATGCAATGCATTCGCAATATCGCCGTAAGCACAAAACAACGATCGTCGAACAGACACGACGAGCGCACCGTCGATCGCAAACTTCTAACGCGCGTTTAAATCAAAATCGCCCTTCCAGGCACCCATTATCCTTGCATTCAGACAGCTTGGACACGCGACATTGTATACTTTTAAATAACGCGAGGCTGTTGTTGCGGCAGGTGTACGGTGCGTTCTCCCCGAGGACGTCGGAGTTCTCCATTAAGAATTCATTTTTCATCGGAAATCGAAACTGCTAGAAATTCGACGGGCGTTCGGGCGCCTGCCCCTTCCGCTCGTCATCGCCGCTTTGATGCCAGAGAATGGAAGAGGAGAACGGAAACTTTTCTCTCTCCGCCTCGTGCCAGTATTTCCCTCGATTTCTGCTTCGCGCCGTACACCTGCTTACCTGCCACCGTATTCCCTTTCCCGCTTCATAAGGGATCATGAGAGCCTATTTTTCATCGATAAGAATCAATGGCACATTTTCGCGCAGCTCGCACGCGCGACACGTCGGCGTAAAAGGCACTTCCCACGCGAAGCTGAATTCGATGGGGCCCATAAGACTCTTAGCCCCTCGACTTACATCGTCATTCTATCGCGGCGCATCGTTCATTTCTTTAAAACGATTCGCCTTTTCTTTTTTTTCTTCTTCATTCGACTCGCGCCCCTTTCGCCAGCCTTTCACGAAGGGATCCGCGATGTCGGTCGAGCGAAACATTTCTCAGTTCACGCGTGTTTTGTACCATTTGCCGCGAGCGAAAGAAGTTTCAGTAGTTTCAGTGCCAACGATCCCGCATCTTTTCGAGCCGCTTTGACGTCCTCGAGTCGTCGTATCTTTTCGTATCGCTCCGTGGTTTTCTTTTGGAGATTGATGGTATATTGCGGTGTACAACACTCTTTGCATTCACGAAGTAATTGATGTTGAAAATGATTATAGGAAAGGGTATCCCTTCTACGGTGTACATCGAACGGTTCATTTATTTAATCCGTACTTGTCGCCGAAAAAATAATCCAAAGTAGATTATGTTGGATACCGGGGTTAAACGAAATCGTGTTTCAACAATTAATTTTGCAATGAGAGTTTTAATATATTAGGAGTACCGTGGCGAGTGTGCGCGACAGTGTAACGGTGTTGGTCGCGTCCAAAACTATTCTGGTTACAGTAGCTATTCCGCTACTATAAATATTGTGGTTTTTAAGGGGGAAAGGCTGACCTTAGCCCTTGTTGTTGTCGCCTTAGCGGCGCGGAGTCTGACCCTTAGCAGTAGTCGTATCGCTGACTACTGCCCTAGTGCATAATATTGACTTTGACTGGGCCAGGATCCGCGGGCCTTACACTCATAGGTGACTCAAGGGCTGGTCATCCAACAATTATGCCAACGATTAGCCTTTAAGGTATTGCAGCTTGAATGAATTAATAAGATACTATACAGCTGTAAATGCAGTTAGACGGTGTTTATAAATCTTCCAGCGAATATAATTCAAACTGTAAAACAGTGACAAATATAATTTTCGAAATGCCATTTTTACCAGTCATACTATACTAGTCATATTATTGTGGGATCGGGCGCCTCCATCAAAGAACTAAGAGGAACATAATATCATAGAAGACTTGAAAGGGACAGCACAGTGGTGCCATTTCTCGAACAGCTGGCGAAAATTCAATTTTTGAAGTATATAGCAGCTTTTTTTTAGTATGGCAGATTTGTTGTGTATATATCAATGCATCAAATGCCGCTTGAGTTTTTTAAATATATTGATTGGTTACTGAGATATAGACCGTCAAAGTTGACGAAATTTCATGCTCCTTCGTATCTTGAAGATTGGAGTTTGTTTAATGCGACAGGGAAAGCTTATCTTTTAAAAATTGGTATGTGAAACATTTGACCATAAAAATAGGTGTTATGAACATAAAGTTTCTACAGAAATTAAGTAACATATCTTTGAATTTATTCTAGTTATTCCGATGTCGATATATCATAAATCTTAGCCATAACTTAATGACCCGGAAGGAAAATAAACCTGTTATTCACCGAAATTCACGCTGGGACAAGTTTCTTGATATAAAGTTGCATGTCAACTGTGATATCCAGTTGAGAAACCTTGCACCTTTCTGCACCTTTTTAAGATATTTAAATTTAAAGTATCAAGTAGGAGTATTTACGGTCTGTCCCACTAGAGCGTAGTGGCGATACCTCCTGCAAAGGTTACTGTATTTGTAAAAAATTTAATATGAGATAAAAAAACCTATCGAGAACACTAATATAATAATAATAAATAAATAATAATAAATAATGAATAACAATAATGATGGGTCCAAGATTATAGACGACTAGCAACCCCAAAAACATGAGAATACCAATTCCTCGGTTCCTACATTATACAACAGACGAAAGTTCAGATATTCCTTCCTAATTCTTCTTCCTAATTGCAATTGTCCGCGGTCTTTCAAATTTTCTGACCAAGACGTCCGCGGCTGATCTAATTAAGAATTTCCCTGCGAAAGTCCCGCGGCGTGACCGTGTGGGAGGCCGAGTGCCATGGGACGTCCCCGGCGAACGTATTGCCAGGCCTGGGCTTGTTCTCAACGGGGGCAGGGCGGCTGCGGTGAATTTTCCGTAAATTTGCCAGGAAACACTCTTTCCCGTCGGCATAGGGGCGGTCGGCTGGCTGGCCAGGATGCCTGGACTTCAATTAAATTCCTGAAAGTTTTCAAGTCCACCGCGTGGCCGCGACGCGGTTGCGGAGCGCCGCGCCGTCCGACGGAAATTTAATTAAAAAAGTGCAAGCACGCAATTTTTTTCAAAGTTCTCGCGAATAATTGGCCCTCCGCGCCGGCAAGGAGAAGCTTTGTCTGTTTGCTCGTCTGGTCGAATGATACTTCACCGGGGCATAACGGCTACTCGAGCTGTAATTCTTATCTCTATTTTCCTTTGCGTTCGCATTACCAGGCCTCGGGATGAGATTTTCTTCGCGCGGAGCTCGTGTTTCACCGAGGGGATTACCGGCGGTGCTCCTCGTTGCCTGGAGGAGATAAGCAAATAATTTTTACTTCATTGAATGTACACGCGCGCGAGTAATAATTCAACCTGGGCAGACTTACGCGGTGCAGATTGGATCAGGGTGTCGGACGTATTAAGATTGTGGCGACGCGGATAATTCTGTGGGTTATACCTGGATATAATTATAAGTGGATAGCAAAGCAGACGACTACGAAGAATTGTTAGTTATGTGTTATTATTCGAGCGGTAATGCGAACAAATAATTGAAGTCGAGTGATTGCCATCGACAAAGCATAAAGGTGCTGGTAGCTGTAAACCACAACAAAACGCAATTTATTCTATATATCCTACATATTGTTAATAATAGGTAATTTAAAACGCTCTAGAAAAATAGACAAAAATTTCATTTCAATAATTCGACACAGAGGGTCCGCAATTACTACAACATCCCATAATACGGAAACAAAAATCAAACTTCTCAATAAAGCTGTTTGACGTTTATATTAGCAAATAAATCACGAAATGCCGAAAGAGATGACAATTGCAGGAACGAGTAAATTCTCTCCGGTTACAATTGAATGCTATAATTGTTTTAAAAAATATTGGATCCTATAGCCAATAGAAAAGTACACTTTGCACCAGATATACTGCCACGCTGTCCCGTCGCAAATTATATTACGCAATTGCAGCAGTTTCAAAATCTCGTCAGAAAGCCGCGCCAGAGTGTCGTTAAATTCGAGGCGTGTGTGGGGCGGGGGATAATAAAACGGCGAGAGCAGGAGAAAGAAATCGGTCGTTACCCATAACGACGTTACATGCGGCGGCGGAGATGGGACAGACGGTGCGCTTCCATCCCCCGGTGAATTTCAAGCGGAAACGCTTGCATTCGTTGAAGCGGCGCGTATTCAATCCACCCGAAACGGAGAATATTTTTCTTAACGTTCCCGCCGTAATGCGGACGAAACGGAATGCCTGAAATCCGTGCTACCGATCTGTGAGCGCGCCTTTAACCCCTTCGCTTAGGAGATCGTAATATATTTGGCTGCAGGTATTCAACAATCGCCAAAAATTTCTATAAACCTTCTTTACTGTTATTATCGCAGGATCATTTTCTGGGGAAAATGTGATTTGCTCCTTGTCGATAAATAATGCTTTATTGCTAAATATCTCTTGACGATACCCTATCAACACAATATACCTCAACTCAATTCAACTTTATGTATTCTGTGTTCTACTCTCAATACTCCACAATACTCGATGCTCAATACTCGACTCTACTTCGATTCTCTCTCGACTCTATTAACGCTACCTTGTCTCTGCATCGCGCACGCAGCATCCACCCCATATATTCTTTCACTTGCAGCTTCCCTCTCATTCTATTCCTCGTTCGTCCTCACTCATTAGGACCCACACCGATACGCACACGCTTGCCACGTGTCACAGGTCGACCACGGGCATGCACCCAAGACTCCACGTGCATTCTCCGAAACCATTCGCTCTTTCCTCGAGACAAACACTCACTCGATCCACATTGGACTAACCACTTTCCACTAACACTCTTCATGCACACTTCGCGCCACATTTCTCTCACACTATTTCCACGAAATGTTGCATTCCACATTATTGTCCGAATTATTAACGCAAATGATACCACAAGTAATTGAAGAGTATCTATTGTAAGTGTTTATTGCGTGTGAATAAAATCTGCGCCGTTTTCTGCGTCGAGGGCAATTCCATTTTCTGTGGCACCGTAGCGAAAGGGTTAAACGCTACCCACGCGATGTTTCCGCGATTTTTCCGTGAAAACGCAGGGCCTACTTGTCTCACGTGCCCCTCTGCCAACGAGTCCCAGGGCGCTTTGGAAACTGTTATTTATTTATCCATGCCGCCCAGCGAGGCGGTTCGTCGCGGAGGAATATTATTGTCGCGTCGCGTCGGGTCTCCTGTTTGACTTGGAATGGCTGCCGGTTGCTCGCGGGCCTGGAAACTTTATTCGTATGCCGAACGCGTGTCACTGCGACACGATACACCGAACGAGCGCGAGGCAAGCTGCGCGAATGCAACTGGGTTAGACACACCTGCTGGTAACGAGCCGCCGCGATCCACGTGTAACCGCACACGAAACTGTGCACCGCTTACCAGCAGTTTATGGTGGCCGTGCGATACGAGACATGGTATCATATCGCGTCGATCGCGTACACCTGAAGCGTCCAAGCGTCGAGGACGGCTGTTATTGTCCCCGGTGGACGAAAGTAATTGGCCTGCTGCTAGAATTGTCGGCGATTCGTTGAAAGCAATTGGCCGTGTGGCCGCTCGCGCTCGGGCCAGGTAATTGGTTGTAAGATTATTTTTGTTCACCTGCGGTTGCGCGTGCGATGGATGAGTTTACGGGGTGTCTTTATGTTTGTTTGCACAACGAGGTACGGAGTTGTGGTACCAGAAGTGTCATATAATTCGGGAGATTGGCGATATTGTAGTTATTTTCGTAGTAAACTTCATTTAATCAATCGGACAGAGAACAGGTGGGCTCTCTGGCGATGCACGACATGTGGCAAGTATTGCTTTGGTTGGAAATAAAGAATTATGAGGGAGGATAAACGAGATTGAGCCATTTTTCCGTGAAAGGGTTAAGTCGAGAAACTGGAACAACTAATGTAGAAGCTATTTTTAGTAAACATCTTAATCAATCCAAACAGAGAACAGGTAGGTTAGTGAGAGTCCGGTTTCTTCCAACCATTAATAGCTTTATTAATATAGAGAAGTCGACGCACGACAATTCTCTTAACAAAATGACTCTCACACTGTACTCGCAATACTCTCAAACTCGGCACTACTCTCTGCTCTCTTCACTCTCTCGAATCTACGCTCCTCTCTATTCTCAATACAACTCTCCGAGCTGTTCTGCTCTACCTCCCCAACTATTCTGCCTCGCGCACGCTTCAGCCACTCTATATATTCTTTCACCCTTAGTTACTCTTTCATTCTATCTCTCATTTGCTCCCACCCATTTAGGATACACCCCGCAGACATCCCTTGGCGACGGCCGGTCACGTCCACCCGAATCCTTGGGGCGCTGCACCCCCCCTTCACACGATCTTCTCAAGTACTCAGCTCCAAACACATATCTTTCACACCTCGAAGTCATGCGCTCTTTCTTCGAGACAAACATTCGCTCGATCCACATTCGACGTTTCTACCAGCACTCTCCATTCCTTCGAACCTCAAGACAGTACTATAAACTAAAAGGCGCCAACAGACCTGGCCCCATCCGCTAATATAATCTAAAATATCCACCAATACCACAATATGTACCTACGTTAGACCAATTTCAAAGGACCCACAGCGATTCGAAATACAGGACTGATTCTTATTAATAAATTCAATTGACCGCATTGCGAAATTCTTGTTGATTTCGCGTGTATTAACGTTTGTATTAATGTTTGCCTGGTAAAATACACCGTCAATGGGTCTTTCTGCAGCGCCGTATATACGCTATCATCCAGGTATGTACTTGCAATTGGTAATAATTTTCAGTGAAATTGCACAGTCCAAATTCCGACGGCCAAGGTCTGCACTCGAACAACTGAGGACCTCTTTCGCGCGCGTGCCTGCGCTCAATTCAGAATAAAGCACGCTCGAAGTTTCACAAAGGATACAGCTTGATTCAGACCCGCGGACTTTCTCAAGCCGGAAACGTGCTTGGGACGAACGCAGAGTTGCACGAAGAAATTCCGCAGCGGACCTTTCCTTTTCGTCTGACTGTCTCTATCGCGTTCCGCGTTCTACTTAAACGCGTGGGAAGCTCGACCGAGCCGTGCCTAACAGGTCCTTTGAAGCACAACGAGCAACTGTACCAGGCGAGCCCGCTGGTTCAAAAATGTCATCGTCGCCCAGAGCGGTGCGTCGCAACACGGTGTAAAACGTGAGAAGGTAAATAAAGGGTTGCAGGCAGACGCGTGCACCGTCCTCGCCGAACGAGAGAACACTCGTACATTTCGCGTGCCAGTTCTCCCAAAGTTTTGACCCTTATAGCGCGCAAATTACTCGCCCGCAAACGTCTTGCGCGCATCACGCTTTCGACATAAACTCTGACGCAATCAAAGTCGTTTCCGGAACGTGTCGTTCCGTCCTCTTTGATAATTAGCAGGTCCTTGCTTAAATAGACGCGTCGTTTGACGAAAGTGGCGATGATTTTACAGTTTCGACAGATGACCGGATTTACGGGGGGATGTGTGACGCCATGTGGCTCGCGACGATTTGCAGTAAAAGTAAGTTACGGGTATCGCCAGCGACCGGCGTAAAACTCTGTTATCGGGGCGCAATTACTGTAGAAGCTTGGATTCAAAATTTAGCGACGCGTGAATCATAACGGGACGTTCCATTAAGATTGGAACTCGAATATTCCGCGGTACAACGGAGGAGAGTAATGATAAATCAATGGTGGGAAATGGACGTGTCTGTGAGCTTTGTGGGATAAAATTGTGTAAGTTGGACAGATAGGTTTCGAGGACAGGGGGGCTTCATGAGCTTTGGTAAACGAAGTGAACGCGGATTTCATGTATTAATGAATCAGTTTGAAACATGGCGTAATAATTATTAAATATGACACGTCCGTGTATTCTATCCACTGCACACGAGGTCGTATTAAGAATTTTCAATTACGATTGAACACAAGTTTTCATCTTTTCTATAGGAAAGATTCCTATCATTGTAATTCAGGTAAAAAAAGAAAAACAGCTCATTGCTCACTGTGGCAATCAAAGAAGCTGCCGATTGTAACGTATCAGGTCTAGTAATAATTAGTGTCGTTTTTTAGTGTTTGGTGGAATTTTAAAGGAATTCTTCATTATGCACTCTTACCAACCAACCAAACCATTACAAGTGAAGTGTATAGTGCACAATTGGAAAGGTTAGACCGATCTTTGAGAGTAAAGAACCCGCGCTGATTAATCGGAAGGGCGTAATTCTTCATCACGATAAGGCAAGACCGCATACTGCAAGAATCACGGCGGAAAAACTACGCCAGTTGGGATGGGAAGTTCTCCCACAACCTGCATATTCTCCAGATATTGCCCCATCCGATTATCATTTGTTTCGTTCCTTGCAAAATTTTCTTCTTGGAAAACATTTCAATAATGAAGAGTGCCTCAAAAACGCCTTGACCGAATTTTTTGAATCAAAATCACATTTTACAATAGAGGGATTAAGATGCTACCTGAACGTTGGGCACAAGTAGTTGAAAACAACGGCGACTATATCGTTGATTAAATTGTTTTATTTTGTATTGGAAAACGACATTAATTATTACTAGACCTAATACATTGTAATCTTGGATTAATAAAGAAATTGAAAATATACATACATCCGTATGAGTAATTAGTTATTTCATTGGAGTGCATTGTTTTTATCCTTGTTTCGTATATTTTTTTAATTGTGGATACCTATTCAAATTGTATAGCAATACTAGAGCCGCTATTAAATTCTTCGAAACCCGTCGACAAATCTGTAGCGATTAACTGTTACAAAGTATGAGAACGAACGATTTGAAACAAAGTTTCGAAGTTAATAGCTCGCGGTTGGTGCACGCCCTTTGGGGCTGTCGCAAGGACTTCATGATCATCTATGCGAGGTTGCTGCGTGATTATGGCTAAAGTAGTAGTAAGCTGTTACTTGGAACACATTATCGGATGCGTGCAATACGTTGCATCCAGAACTTTGTCGTGTTTCACGAAACAATGCATGTCGATATTTAGCGCACCTGAACGGCATAGCTAATTATTCGTATTCGTGTAATTCGTTTCGATACGTGTATCTGGGCTCTCGATTTCTGTCGTGGCGACAATAGCTAATGAATTTGCTGTTCTATTGGTGGTAAAATTTGTCGTTATTCCCGCAAAGAGTAAATCGTATAAATTTCGTAATGATATATTAAATGTAATTTATGCCAATCCTTATTTCTGCATTCACAATCTGCTTTAAATTTCAATAGATCATAGGTGGATCAAGGGTCGTATATTCTTGTTTCGGTCAACGAAATTTGGCAACAAGAAAAGCGGTTTTTAAAGAATGTTTCAATTACTATGCTTATTTGAAATCATTGACCTCGCCATATTTTTATATATTATTGAAAACTACTGTAGGATTGGGAATATTGCATGACTGTGTAGAATGATTCCGATGTATGAAAGGTACGTTCGGCGCTGAGTACCTGAGAAGGTCGTATGCATGGAGGGTACAGCGGCCCAAGGGTTTGGGTGGTCAGGACCGACCACCACCGAGGAATGACTGCGGGGGTGTGTCCTAAATGAGTGAGAGCAAATGAGGAATAGAATGAAAGAGAAACTAAGAGTGAAAGAATATAAAGAATGAATGATGCGTGCAAGAGTCAGAGCTAAGGGAGAGTTAAGGGAGGATCGAAGTGAAGAGTATCGTGAGCTGAGAGTATTGTTGAAAGTATCGTGTTTGAGTCGTTGTTTGTTTGAGTAACGTCGTGTGTCGACATATTGTATAATAAAGTTAGTGTTTTATTTAAAGTAAACTGAAGTCTTATTACACCACCTGTCCTCTATTCCAAACTACGTGAGGTTTACAAAAAATAACTTCTACACTACTGTTGCTGCAAGAATTTCTTTTAAATATTTAGATCAAGAGAAGTATTCTATAAAAGTGGGCAAAGAATACAATTTTTTAAATCTTTCATGCATATTTTTGGCGTACACTTGAATGCATATTTTACACAGAATTAAACATTGTACTCGAAAATTTGTTTAATCCAATTTATACAATATTCTACCAGTATCGCTGAACGTGCAGAGATTTCACTTATCATTTATCATAGCCGGCGTATATTTGTGAAAAATGGATAGACTTTTCAGAATAATGCAGTCAAGTTTTATAAACGCAGCAATTAGTTTTGGCGATTGGTTGCGTTGATCGCATAGCGTATCTCTTCGAGCCGGTGTTTTATGACCGTGTTGGTTCTCGACGCAGGAAGTAGGAAACGATACAATGAATTACCACACGAACCCGAAATTCGCATCGCTTGGTTTCCTGGCCGTGTAACAGGCACGCGTGTCTTTGCAACGTTTGCGCCACGGAATTGTTCATGATAGTTGGTAAATGTCATCGGATTCGGCGCAGCAAATTAGGAACACCGTGTTTCATAGACTCGAGTTACGTATTTTCGGTGCACCGAAATTACAGTAAATTCTATTTAAGGAATTTTTCGCGTTGTTAATAATTGAGCTTTTGGTATAGGAATCGTATGGTTGACCTGCAGCAAACAAAATGTCCTCTCACACCTGAAGTAATCAAAGAGGTGCCCACACCCGTGGGCATGACAATTATACAATTTCCGCAAATTAATTCGCGACAATGGCAGGTGAGACTGTCTATGTAAACGGAAGCACCTGATTAATAAACTAAATATTATCTCGATACAAAACTTATATTGACACCTGTTTACTTATTGCTAGAAATTATTCGATATTTTATTCAGTATCGCCAATGCTTGGAAAATAATCGTGCCCATTTACTAAATAGCTACACCATTTAAGAAAAAAAACCAATTTTTGCGAGAGTACCAAGTTTCCTTGAGTACCCTCGGTTTTGTAATTGAGATTCAATCTAATTATAATAAAGGAATTAGATTGGTGTAAAGTGAGGAGTCAAAGTTTGGTTTCTCTGGATTTATTGTAGATTGGTTTGATTCTACTGTACAAGTAATAAATGTTTATTGGTGCTTACTCGTCTGTATCGTCCTTACTTCCTTAGCACTTGTTATAGTTTTGTTTTAGTAATACTTTGGCGAGAGCCGTGCGGGAGATTTGTTTAGAGAGAACTGTGCGAGAGGAACCCGAGAGGGTTCCTAAAAATATGCAGGGTTCCCTTTGCCGCATTAATTGACGATGCAATCGACAAATAGACGAGCGGATTAGGTAAACTGGCGCAGCAACAAATATCGCCAATGCCTTGGAAAATATTCGTGTCAATTTATTAAAGTGACACACCATTTGAGAAAAAAAACAGTTAAATATGCAGGGTTCCTTTAGCCGCATTAATTGACGATGCAATCGACAAATAGACGAGCGGATTAGGTAAACTGGCGCAGCAACAAATATCGCCAATGCCTTGGAAAATATTCGTGTCAATTTATTAAAGTGACACACCATTCGAGAAAAAAAACAGTTAAGTATGCAGGGTTCCTTTTGCCGCATCAATAGACGATGCAATCGACAAATAGACGGGCGGATTAGGTAAACCGGCGCAGCAACAAATATCGTACATCAGCGTGCACGTGTCCGGATGACGTGCATACGTTTGCCTTGAATTTGTTGCTCAGGTGCAGGATACTGTCATGTTGTGCTTGTCGGCGCAATACGGCCGTGAGTAATGCGATTCAATATTGACGTTCACATCAATGCCGGTAACTGGCTCGCGAGCGAAAAGACTTCTGTTGCTGTCGCGGTATTAATTATCGTTCGACGCAGTGTTTCGATTCGTGCCCCAATTACTACTATAAACCCTTCATTGATAGTCGCGAGGTCGCGCAGCATCAATTACAACTGTATGTCAGAAATAATTCGATTATTTCTATAAGTTTGTTAGATTTCTAAAAGAATGCTGATTCGATGGAGGTTCTGGGGTAAGTGCCGTGGGGTTCATCACAGTCCTCTTACCAAAAGGCATAGCCTTCCCCACTCCGTGGCCAGATCCTCCAGGAACAGAGTCCCTATTCTTTAGCAATACGACGTCAGGTCGCTTGCCATATTTAAACTCTCTCTTCTATCTCATAAACAATCCCTCGACACTCGATAGTTGGAAAACCCAAAGCGGTCGCCAGCCATCGCCTGCCGACAGGATGTTTGGTTTCATTCATTCATTTCCAAGATACTCTTTGACCACCCGTAGGACTGCGTCCCCATCATAAATTATCCACCGGGTGCGTAGCACTTTGCCACCCGATCCTATTCTTTTCTTCAAAAATACGCTATCGCTAACATGTATGAACACTTTATTGGGGTCGCAGGTTTGCAAAACGAAACTTTGCCACGCGAATGGCGGCGGGAAAGTAATATTCAAATCATACGGAGATCATAATTGCAGTTTTGCTTCGAATATCTTCGACGGTGCTGAAAAGTAAGGATTTCGAATTATACAAGGGCTACCTGTATTATTATTATTGGAAACGCCGTATCGGAAGCCCGACGAGAACGAGATCCCTTCAATTCCACGTACTCGCAGCCGGAAGATTTTAATTGAACCGCGATGAACGCATTGTACACGAACCACCAACACCATTCACCGCAGTTTCTAAACAAGAATTGTAAAATCGAAAACTGTAGATCTAGATCGCGACCACGGGGGCCAGGATCCTCTCGAACGCGCAAGACACGAGCTAGAATTCACGAGGGAGAATGTTCACGACAGCCGATCCTGCGGCTCGTTAGCGTTTACCTTCGTCGCCTTTAATTCCACGCTCGCGAACGTTCCGCGAACCACCGGGAGCCGGGCAATTAAGTCGGTTATCTTAACGGCCGAGGCGTCACGAGCAAGAAAGCCGAATCTTCGAATTCGTTAGGGATATATCATATCCCGAGCGTGATCGTCGCGCGAGATTTTATTGCCGCACGCCGGCGTTCTCGTTCATCTAACCAACGCGTTCGGCGCACCATCGCCGTTCGAACTTTTAACTGCCCCGACAAACTTCGCTGTTCCCGTGGTAATCCCAGCGATAACATTGTGGGATCGTTAGCCAGACGGCTCGCGGGCTCGCTGCGTTAATAACGCCGAGCGTCGCGTAGCCCCGACTTACGTTGACTACCGTAACGCGGCACCGTCAATCACCGCGAGCACCTTGTCGCGAAACAATGGTGTGCCGCGTGACGAGAAGTCGAGGTGGACGTTATCCGCTGACGTGCACTTTTAACCGTGGCGAGGGGAGTTCAGAGCGGCGGTATCGGCGGCTGGTGATCGAGGTGAAACGAGAGGAAGAGGTAGAAGGGCGGAAGGGTTGAAAACGGGGGACAGGGGGAAGGGTTCGATCGTGACGTCTAGCGACGTGCCGTTTGCGGGGTCGGTAGAATTGCGGCCCTCAGCCATTTATCCCGGGCAATAAACGTTAGAGTATTTTTATTGGCGTCAGACGATTTCGACGATTCCGACGGTGCACTGACGGAACGGATAATCCGGACCCTTGGAGTTTCCCTTCTGTCTCCCGGTCCACCGCGTGATTTCGTAGCCGCCGCTGTATATAGAAGCAGTGAATTCACGGCGTATGTAAATGTTATCCGGGCCGGGGTAATCGGGAATTTGCTGGCTGTGCTCCGAGGCCACGCCTGTTAGAGAAAGCCGAAATCTATGGGGGTCAATCGACGGCTGCCTGCTCGACATTTATTCTGATATTAATCCTCGGGCGGACGGAATGTTTTATTAAACTGCGACACAGGGCGGGAGTGTAGCGTGAATAGTGGATCACTGGGTGTGTAATTAGTTTTAATTTGTGGAACCAACGTGGATCGGCGTGAAAAGTGGGCGACAGAGCGAAACGCGATTGCGTACGTTGCTTAATTAGTATTACGGTTATGCACGATTTCGACGGAGTAATTACATCGGCCCACTGTTATCAACTGGGCAAATTTAATGTTGGTTTTTCTTATAAATCGAAGCGCCCGCAGATTTATTAAAATTGGGATCAATGCGGAAAGCTGTGCAACGTGGTGTTAATAAAATTGCGTATTACAACAGCGTTTACAGCTGTAGAATATTTTAACAAACAACTTATCGTCGGTGAAATACGGACACCACGAGTGGGAATAGAATGCGTCCTCTATTTGCAATATTTCCCCGCGAGGAATTACGTTTCCTCTTGTTTGCGTCGCGATTTGAAAAAAGAAACACCCCCGTATACGGACGTACGTCGAATGGAAAATATTTTTGTCTGGAAACAGGATCAACACCGAGCAGAAACGACATCGTTTGAATTTTTCCCGGCCGTTTTGCCCACATGTTGACCACGTGCAGTGGAAAACAACTAGGCAACCCCTTGGTACGTTGCCACCAGACCTATTTCCTTTCCACCATAATGTGTATCACTGTGGACCCGCAACGACGGAGATCCGGTGCCCGCTGGTTTGGAACGGCAAATGTATGCCGTATGTAAATGTTATCCGAGGCGTAGGGTAATCTGGAATTTGCTCGTAGTGGTTCAGAGACAAGCGTAGCGAGGTAAGCTCAGGTTTATGGGACGATTGATACTACAGACTATACATCCCACGCACCGTTACACGCAGAGAACTGTCAATGGGTGATGGATGTAGACGATTGGAAAGTAGAGCTCGATAATTGTTGATTGTGTGCTTGGAAAAACTTGGCCCAGTTGAATTCGCCAGTGAAAGAAGAACTTTTTAGTGGCTATCCTATTCTCTTGTTTCTTTTGTTAAATTTTTTTGTTAGTTTTCCAACAATTGGAGTGAATGGCATTGTATAATATTCGGAGTTTCGAACGTACGAGGTTAATGTTAAGTTCTGACACTTTTGTTTAATCGAAGCTTTTTATCCGTGGTAAGCAATGATCCGAAATGTTCGATCACTGAAAGCAATGAGATATAATTCATCGAGACCATTCTCAGACTCGCAATGTGGAGAAAATTCAATTTTATAGAAATTATAAATATTTTCAATCCCTTCGCGACTTTTGCTCCACGCTCTACGAATGAAATAGACTGTCCCTGCGTTTATACAATTCTACCGCGTACTTGTATTTCGCATAGATTTGAAACTATTTAAAGAACGAATGCAAAATAAAAGTGGAAGCGGTCCATACGTGGATTCCACGCGCAATATAAAGGACAAGAGCTTCAAATCTCCCTGCCTCAAGAAATCTTTCGTTTCCTCGAACAAATAAGAGTTTCGTTAATTCCCATTTGGGTCGCTCCTCGAAGAAATTCAAAACAACCACTCATCCGATTACGTTCGTTGGCGAATCGAGACATCCACGTTCTGCTCGAAAGCGACGGCTGACTGAGCGTGATCTAATAATGAAAGACTGAGCTCGACTCAACGATCGTATTCGTGCTGCTCCCTTGTCCAAATTGGAATGAGCAGGATGGCCAGAAGGCAGCGTTGTATGCGCCTGGCAAAGGGCAACGATACGTTTCATCTTCTGGAGCAGCGCAAAACACAGAGAAATTTCGTACGATTCGTTGAAGCTACGAAAGCTGGCCGTGTCGCTAACGAACAGTTGCGAGCCACTGAAACGTGGAATTGGAAAAATTGTACCGAATTGACCGGGAGAAAAAGAAAGATATAGACGAGGGAAGAAAGATCTGTCGTCAGAGTTGCCTTTAGGATAATGGAAAACTGTCTCGACTTCCGGTCTTGACTTGTCCCATCACTGATTCGTCCGTCGTTATCTGTACGAGATGATACACTTGTATGGGACACCTGGAAGAAATACACGTTTCAATTTCGAGCGGTCATTGAATTGAAACTTGTGACATTTCGTGGCGAATATATTAAGTGCACTAAAGTAAATTGCACTTAAATAATGTTACTTGATAAAAAAGATATGTATTTAAGAATATAGACGTTACTGAAAAACATACTGATACGAGCGAATCTTTAATCCAAACTCGGGGACCTGATCGAAACATGCTGCTGCTCCGCATATATTGACCTATACTACTTAAGATATACCTGGAGATGTCATTATTCATGTTCTAATGTGCGAAACATATTTTTAACCTTTTTTAATTTACTTACAGCTACGTTAACAAATATTTTAGATTATATCACTAACCAGCGCTGCTACAAGATTACGCCTGAACGTGCCATTGACCTATACTACTTAAAATATTACTAAATTCACAGCCCACCTGCACTGCTTAGAAATATTTATGATAACGCCACCGGCCTGTAGTGATGAAAAGTATATTTCTGACTATATCACTGATATGCACCGCTGTGGAAGAAATATTCAGGGCCATATCATTGATCTGTACTACTGATTATTCCTGTATGTTCCCTATTCTACACTACTCGAGTACTTTTCCAAATAGAACCGTGTATCGTATTTTCTCGCGGCTGTACGAAAAGCACGATCAGCTTGCTGTCTCACTGTCAGAAACGTTTCTACGCAGAAAAGGCATGTAGCTTAATTTCCGCGAATCTGTCGAATTATCGCAATAGAACAGTGATGAGCAAACTGCGGCCCGCGGGCCAAATTGGCACGGCTGCCACAGACCTGCGGCCCGCGAAAACATGTGACACGCGGGCCACGCGTGATTTAAACGTATACCCTTTTACACTATAAGATGTATTGTAGGTATATTAGTATGTGTATGTTAAAAAAACAGAAGAAAATTTTGCTATAAATCAAATAAGAAATGGCTAATTTGCGTCTTAAATTAAATTATTCGATTGCTATATTTGAGTATTTAATATTGCGGCCCGCGTAAAGTAGTAGATGTCAACTGTTGGCCCACTGCGAGCCAAAGCTTGCTCACCACTACAATAGAACACACCAGCGCGTCATTCGTTTCTAATCGTCGTAACACAAATCCCTGCCCGCATTTGCATACAAACCTTCGAATGCTCACCCCCAACAGCTTTCAATGAGAAATATTGCAAACATTTTCGCGAACGTTTCACGAAACGTTGCTTCGCCGCTTCCGCCATGAATCCCGCGCCCGAATGCGCGAACCTCTGTTTGCGCAGTGTGAGTGTGAGAAGAAAAAAGAAGGAACGAACCGTAAGAAGGCCGCGAGGAACGGTGAAACGAACACGTCAAATGCAGGATATCGCGTGAAACGGCGCAAGCGAGGGCCGAGAGCGAATCGCGGCGACAACGGGAACACATTTCTACCCCGTGCGAAAGAACCGTTGGAGCACAGATCGGCCGCGAAACTTGCTAAACAGTGAGCGGCGGCGTGCCGCGAGATGCAGCTTCCTTCAACCCTTTCTTTCCTGTCGTCACCCGCGGGGCGCATTTGCATTTGAAATCTGCACGAGCCCTTGGATAAAGGGTTGCTCTGTTCCGTCGCTACCTCCGAACACTCGTTTCCTTGCGCAGCGTCGCAACGGAGAAGAGAACGAACGTTTTAAACGAACGAAGACAGATTAACGCACACGCACTCAAACATTCACAGAGAAAGTGAGAGACGAGAGTGGAGAAGTCTCAGCTGTTTGCCCTGTCTCTCTGCACCGAGAGTCGTCCAGGGTTCTCGCGAGCTCAGACTGCGGAGACTATCCGAAGTAAAGAAAACAGGCCGCTCCCTATTGTTTAGCACGGGAACGGATGCGAGCTTGATGGAATACAAAATAGAGACGTGACCGACCTGGACGGTGGAATCGCGACGACCGGGCAGGGATGATGAAAGGGGGTGGAACGGTGGCAAATAAAGGGAAAAGGGAAATAAATCGGTGAGTGGACGCGCGACAATGACTGTCCGTTGACGAGCGACGTGATATACAGTGGCGAATGTCGGCCCTTCGTGAGAGCACGTGTGAAGGGTGGCCGAAAAGGGATTGCAAATGTCGCTGGCGATAGGGAGAAATGTAATCGAACGAAGTTTTTGTCGGAGAAATCAACGCGCGTGGCGGCGGCAGATTGTTTCGATTAGTTAAAGATTGGTGTCGCAGGATTGGAGATGCGTTGGTTTTTCATTCGCAAGTTTACGACACGACTGTCCGAATCAGGATGTTTTCTTTCAGTGTTTCGTTCGTTTCGTACATTTCCTTGATCGGTGTGGCGGAAAGTGAACCATTGAACTGTACCACGTGATTGTCGTACACTATGCAATTGTCTGTTGGGCATGTCTATACATATGTACATAAATTCGTTTGATCTATTGTAACCATTACTTCGTGGCTCCTAAAACACGGCGTTCTGTGTGGATTGAGTTTTGTAAACATTCGGCTCGTGTAGTCAAATGAACTATTACTCTGCAGGTAGCAAGCTTGTGGGTAGTAATGTGCAATGTGTTGTGGGTGAATATACTCGAATTTTTAGCACGGTGTAATTAAGAAAATACAATTGATACATTAATAACTCGCAAATAAATGTTTTTTAATTTCAAAATAATTTCTTTCGGCAAATACATGTTTATTGTCATGAATATATTTTAACTATAATTTTTATTATAGTTTACCATTCTATATGCGGCAATTACATTGCACGATAGTAATTAACCGTTAATAAAGAAATAGTTGACCGAATTTTCGAATTTTAATAAACGAGGCTTTTGTTATAATTATTTTATTGATGAATATTCGATGAAAATTTTAACAAAGTGTTTCCTGAACGCTTTTCCAAAACGTTGAAACTGTAACTAATTAAGAACATCAATAATTAAGAACTCTGTTAAGTCTTTATCTTCTCTACTTTCGCGCTTAACTTTAACCATCTACCGACACGTTTACTAAGCTACATCGAAGGAATATTTTTTATGGACGTACATAAAGCTTATACTGGAAAATGTTAATGCATAATGAAATTTATAAAATGGAATTGATGACAAAATTAATTTTCCAAATATTGTTTCAAATCTATTTCGAATAGCTTGAATAATTAACATTTATGATAATTATATTTTATGCATACACATGCATAAATTTGCAGGTAATTAGTTAAATTATTAATATACAATACTTGTGTAATTTATTAGCAATGAACTGTTCCGTTTGAAAAACATATTAAATTTTAATAATTTCCTCTCGCCTAGAATTGCTCAAATGGTACAAATGTACCTAACTATGCATATATAGAATTTGAATTATTTAACTGCCGAATTTAACGTTAAATACAATGACCAATTAAATTATTTACACAGTATATCAAATTTGCCTGACAATAAGTTGTGTGAAAGCGTAGATAATATCGATCAAATTTCAGAGTAAATGCATATTTTTAAACCAGCTGTTGCGAAATATTTTTATTCAACATTTGGATAGGTGAAAACGGCTGCCATACGTAAAACACGCCACACTACAGTTTCGAATATCACGACCCATTGCAGGCGACGACAACAATTCACTGTTATCCAATATTATTTAACGAAACAGTAACAAGATCGGCAACACCTGGTACCAAAATTGTTGACCGCCTAACGGTACGTAACCCATAAACTAAAACGTGCAACATTTCCCGTCCTATTTTTAACGAAAACCCCAAACCTTACAGTGCTTGTAAACAAAACACACGCACATAAACGCAAACGTTCCCGCTTAAACTGCAACCTAAACAAAACAAATCGCCAATACGATCGCATATTTACACGCTCCCCTTGTAATCCTCTTTCACAGGGACCGACACTCACCTGCGTGGCACACCTATCGATCGGGAAAATCGTTCGGATCGATCGGCGGCGCGCCCTGCGAGAAATCGCGGCTCACTTCGCAAAAAGCTCGAGCAACGAAACCAATAAGCGGCGCGAAATAGGAAAGCGTGAAAGAAGCGCCCGCAGAGGATCCCTCGGTCGATCTTAAAACTGAATGAAACGCTGATGAAAATCGTCAGGAGGCGAGATAGTCGGGAACAAGCCGATTCCACGGGGGAGAACAGAGGGGGGATGGAGAGGGCAATGGATAAGGAGATGAAGCAAAGGGTGGAAAGATTTGGCAACGGAGGCGCGGATAAATAAAAGCGAAAGAAAGGAACGCCATCGGGGACCGGGCCAGAGTATACAACTACGTGTCGAGAAAGAAGATGAAGAGAGTCGGGTCTGCGTCTGTGTGTGTGCGCGGCCTGGTGTCTGTTGGTTGCTCGAGCTGGCGATGGATCTAATGGCGCGAAGTTCCGGTTGCATTCGCCTGGATCTAAAGTTTTATCGTCCGCCAGCGTCTTCGGTGGCAATTCTTGAGCCAGCCTTCGCCTGCCGCCCTTTGCGTGCAAACCTTTGCCATTCGCGCTCACCTCTGGATCCCCCCACCCCACCGATGTGTTAGTTTCTATTCTTTGCCGGTGTGCTCGCCCTGATTGCCTCGTTGTGCTTCACCCTTTTGCTGAAAGCCGCGAGTGAAATGGCGCCGCAGCCATGCCAAATCGGAAAGGAATTGCGTGACTGACCAACTGTAGCTGGGAAGTGCATGCACTGCTGCTGCGCGGTGTCGAGTGGCTGGCGAGTGTTCGCCTTAAAGGGTCGTTGAGGTTGATCATGCATTCTATCGATTTTATAGGCGTTTCGCTCGCAAAGACTGATAAGATCTAGAAGTGTTTCGGCGCTTTTATAGTTGGCGGAGTAATGGGTTGTCTCGCGTGGCGATCTACTGCGAGGGGCGTTATCAAACGGTTATTTGGAACGTAAAGCGATAGGGCTGTCGTGTACCGGGTCGTGCAATTGAAACAAGGGTGGAGCGAAAAGTGAGCAGTGAGGTGCGAGTTTTGTTGTAAATATCATTGGAATAAGTATGTACGTGCACTGACTGTGAGCTTTCGTTTTGAAACAATTCGTTGGGGGAGGCGGGGTGGAACTATGGCATAACAGCGAGCGATAGATTAATTTCACACTAATTTTACTGTTGACCGGGTAAACATGCTCTGAAACAATGCGTTAATTAATTTATAGCAATCGCTGTCATTGTACAAGTTCTATAGGGAGATTCAGTTTTGTTTGGAATGAAGTGATTCTGTTGTTGCTGCCAATTATAGTCTGTACGACGAAATTGTCAAAACCAATTCAAACTGCACGTCGTATCCATTGGACACAACAACGTCGTATCATTATTTATTACAATGCAACGCACTTGGCACGACAAATGTTATTGGAAGTATCATTGAAGTGAGGGGGTTCTATGTTGGAGGGTTCAGAAGCCAATCAATGCAAATCCATCAGCATTCGAACCGATATAAATGAGATTTTTACAAATTACTTGGAAAAGAATGACAATGTTAGTACCGTCATCTATTGCTGACGTATGAAAATAGTGACATAATTGATTCATGAGAGTTTTAAGAATAAAGAGGGCTTTTGAACTACCAAACTCGTGTTCAGGGAAAGTTGAAGTTGAAAGGGAAGTTGCTCCATATGACTTTACCGCAAATGAAACTCAACTTAAAATTTCTAACACTCGAAATAAAGGAGAAAATAGTTCATTGCATGACAGAAATTACATTTACGTTTTTTTGCAACATGTCCCTAATCATTGCTGCGCCAAATAACAATGTAAAGCAACTCAATTTCGTATTCCATGCTAATAAAATTATATCCTGTGAGTGGCTATTTTTGTTACCAGACTCGTGTTTTTCGGAATACGACCGAAAATGGCGTGTAACCGCGTACCAAATAATGGCACGGAATTTAGGATGGAATTACAATCACATTGTAAATTGAAAAGGAGTCCTGTGCACGAGATCGTTCGTGTTTGGTGCACGTGTTTAAGTTGCGATCGATTGTTGGCCGTGTTGCAGCGCTTTGCATGCAAGAAATTGGATCGCTGTGAAATTTAATCCGATTTCGATCCGAAAAGAAAGTCGTTAAGATCCTTTA
Source organism: Nomada ferruginata (assembly GCA_963583965.1). Classification (NCBI taxonomy): domain Eukaryota; kingdom Metazoa; phylum Arthropoda; class Insecta; order Hymenoptera; family Apidae; genus Nomada; species Nomada ferruginata. The sequence goes on from OY757218.1 coordinate 9,290,185, forward strand.
TTTCGCGTTGTCGTGCCACTAATCGTTTTGTATCTGGACTTTTTCATCGACATGCGATTTTCGAGCGAAACGACACTGGCGTTCGAGTAAAGTTGTTTGGCAGGTACTGGCAATGAGACCAAACAAATCTTCTACGACAGGTATGGGTTTACATTGCCGTCACTCTCATGATATTCTGGTTATGGTTTTATAATTATAAAACGATATGGAATTCACGAGCAGAGCCTCTGTCGACATGCAATAATTTAATAAAACTTTACCAGTTTATTTCAACAGTGGGAAGGTATTGGACTCGTCCCTAGTTCGATTAATCTGTCATTCGTAATTAATGCGACTTAACTTCTTTAATTAAAGAACCTTCGGTTATAATTAATCTTTACCGTCTTACGTTCGTCGTACCTCTTTTCTCTCTTAGTGCCCCGATTAATTTTCAACCATTTCATTTCATTTTATTCGATTCTTTTATTTTATCATTTTGTCGTGCTGTTACTGTCGTCATAGAACTATTCGTTTATCTGCAGCAGTATGATTATAATAATAACGGTTGCCCGAAGCGTTTAATAAAATTTAGTTCATTATAATTGATGCAATCCCATTTTGGTATTTGTCGAGTTTGTGTTTTAATTGTTATGTTTCAATCAGTTTTACAACATGAAAGTACAAAACACTGTAACGTAATTGTCTGAAATTCATTATTATTAAATGCATGATACCAGTAAATGGTAGTTTGAGAATTACGAATCTCGTTGTTTTAAATCCAGGTAGGATAATAACAACCTTTTTAAATGATTAATTCCTCCGTGACACGAACCACTGCAAAATCTTGTACATGCGATCATGCGTTCTTATCGAATTTCAAAGTATACTAATTACTAGACCAGTGTTTAGCGTTTTTCCAGTGCGAAGTATTATGTCACAATTCATATTTGAAACCTTAAAATTTTTTAATTTTTAACGGAAAGAACTTATTCTTCAGTTTAAAGGTATCGTACTATATTATTGCTGTTAATTTTCTGCGTTGTTTAGTTCTAGTTTCAATTCAATTAACAGTGGATTCTTCACTGCTTACGCACAAGTGATAGAGACCTGTCACTAGTCAGACGGCAGCTACATTATACTATTATTTACAGCGTTCAATTCTTTATGACGAATAGAACTTTTTTAAAGAAATAAATAAGTAATAATCGGTAAGGCAAGATTAGAAGAGAAAAAAGGGGGGAGGGCTCGAATATTCCAAATCAGATCCAAATGCCTTCCCTGCTTTTCCATCTTTCGATACACGCAGAACGGCACCGAGGCCATCGATTCAAATGACAGTTATGTTATTGAAAAGCTAGGGAACAACAGAGTGCCCTAACATAAACGAAAAATGGCTCAGTCAGTGTGTTTGACTAAACGATGCCCCATAAAAACGAGCGGCCGAACAGCGAGAGAAACTTTTGGGACAACCTAATACGGACAATTATTCTGTACCGCCTATGTCTCTCCATGATGTCTAAAATAAAGGCAAGCCTCAACATAAGCACGATAAGTTATTTCATCCTTCCGGAACAGACGTAACCTTACCATGCAGATGGATTTTCTCAAGCTCTCCCTCGTAGTTTACTCTTAACTGACCTTATTCTCAAGTGCACACTGTCACCCATCCCTCGCAAGTATCCCCGCAGTTTCTCTACGGAACTAAGCACTCCTCTAGCGCAACATTGGACAACGCAGGATTAAACGTTTCGCCAAAGAATAAAACCCAAATCTAATTCACACCAAAATGTCCGCTCGAGACTGCTGAAACTGTGCAATCTAAATAGATCGAATCAATTGTCGAAGTGCTTAATTCCAATTCGGGCGTATTTGTCCAATTGCATAACAATCATCTACTGCACAAATTCGTCGCAGCGTCTACCCGGTGGATATTTCGAACCTTCTAGCCCTACCGCGATCTTCCATCATCCAGTTCCATGGCGTCGTTTACGTCGATGAGTACGAGCGTCGTTTTAGCGTCGCATTACGACCAGATAGGCGCATAATTGTGCACGGTGAAACTATTACGACCGGTCGAGCTTCGACGAAACTTTCTCGAAATGAGGCGAACGGGCCGAGACCAGACACGGCGAAAGGCTAAACAATTCAGTACAGGTGTGCACGCTGTGCTTTCGCGGGATCTCCCACATACAAATCGTTGTCATAATTTCGGGACAACGAAATATATAATTCAGCCACGCCCGTGCAATGGTGGGACGAGCTCGACTTCTTTGGACTATTGTCGAAATACGCGTGGGTAACAATGATATAGTATTTTGATTTGATCAGGGATTGGCGAATGCGCAGGTGTCGTTCGATTTTTGTAATCTTTCAAGCACTGCCGGTCCGCTTACGCGTTTTGGGAAAAGAAATTCATTTTTCTCTGTCGGCGAATATGTACGCTCAGAGGTCGATCATGTACCAGTCGTTTCGTCCCTTCGTTAGGGCGAAATTTGCAAAATACGAGGCCCTTGAAATGCGAAGTGTACATGTAGGATTATTTTCTAGGGAAATTGTGATTCGCTATTTTTCGTAATGATAATGCTTTATTGCTAGATATTTCTTAACAATGCTCTTGCACAACTCTATTAACTCTTACACAACTCAATGTGCTCCACAATACTTTCTACTCTCGATTCAACTCTCAATGCTCTACACTCACATCTGCGTACTCTATGCTCAACTCGACTCGACTCTGCTCAAACTCTATGTACTTTTCTTTAACTCTACCTTGTCGTTGCCTTGACCCATCTCTTGACTCTCCTTTGACCCTAAGTCGCGCACGCATCACCCACTCCATATATTCTTTCACTCGCAGGTTACCTCTCGTTCTATTCCTCGTTCGTTCTCACTCATTAGGAAACACGCTGATACACACACCCCTGCCACGTGTCACAGGTCGACCACGGGCCACCATGCACCCAAGACTCCACGTGCATTCCCAGAAACCATTCGCTCTTGCCTCGAGATAAGCATCCACCCGATCCACATTCGACGTTTCCACTAACATTCTTCATTCACAACATGCTTATAAACCAAAGGCGCCAACAAAACAGTTACTCAATGAACAGTTTCTCGTAGCTAATTTTTAAATCTTTACTATCTAAATCGACGTCTAAATATATTGCACGAAGCATCATCATATAACTGCATCTTTAAACCCTGCAGCGTGAAAGAACCTTTCTTGTCAGACATCGAGTCTGACATGATTTTCAGACACGATCTACCGAGGTAATTCTTCGTGTGACAGGAATATGGTGAAAAAATACGGGAAGAAAAGACACGCGACAGGGCGATAGCATATAAAATGTGCCTCATCCTCCGAATTTTCGAAGGCCTCTCGCACGTTCGAGCTTACTCGTTCCATCCCTTCGTTCTGTCCTGCTAAATTATTCAATTCATTCCGTCGTAGGTTCCAACTAACTTCAGCTCCGCAGTCTGTCTTCGTTCCTCCTCTTTTCCATGACTTTACCTCGTGCCCGTGACGTCCATCGCAAATTCAAGCCTTGTCTTTTGTCGCGGATTTGGCGTTGTTGTCGCCGCTGAACTTCTCCTGATTGCGCGTGAAAACTTCGGTAGAACTTCGATTCACCGAATAGCGTTGATCCACGATCTTGTTTATCCGGGGTGTCGAATTAGTTAATAATAATTTCTTTCAATCGTATCTATGATATATTTATTTATATACTGCCCAATCGGGTGTGCCCTCGCACCGCAGAATTAGTTAAGTATTAATAAATATGAATTAATATTGAAGAAATATTTTTACTTCCGATACATTCGTCGTGGTAAATAATTTTTGTTATCTCGTTCGTTCACTGGAAATTTCGAAACTAATTTCTTTGCCCGCCGTTCCGTGTTTCAGAAGAACTTTCCACGGAGACTTTCGAAGCACCCTGCGTTGGAATAAGCAGGCCACGCCGGTGATACGTCCAGGTAAGGGAATTACGTTGCATATGTATACACACACGTATTTGAAATTTCAATGGACAGAGGATGAACGTGGGATCGAAGGTATTCTACATGGCACGGTGTCGTATTCGAGTATCGTGATTTCGCAAAGTAATAGCGTTATTCGTGAATGTACACGGATTGAATACAGCAAGCTGCGAGTTGTATATTCGTGTGCACGTTTCGCGAAACAGTTTAAACAATCAAATTAACAAATCTACCACCCTTGCACTGTTGGATTCTGGGGTTAAACGAAATCGTGTTCAACAATTAATTTTGTAGAGAGTTTTAATATATAGGAATATCGTGACGAGTGTGCGCGACAGAGTAACGGTGTGCGTCGCGTCCAAAACTATTCTTGTTACAATTGCTATTCCGCTACTATATATATTATTGTAGGATTGGAAATACTGCGTGAATGCTGAGTACCTGAGAAGGTCGTGTGCATGAAGTGTACAGCGGCCCAAGGGTTCGGGTGGTCAGGACCGACCACCACCGAGGAATGACTGCGGGGGTGTGTCCTAAATGAGTGAGAGAAAATGTGTAATAGAATGAAAGAGAAACTAAGAGTGAAAGAATATAAGGAAAGAATGATGCGTGCAAGAGTCAGATCTAAGGGAGAGTTGGAACAGAGTTAAGGGAGGATCGTAGTGGAGAGTATCGAGAGCTAAGGGAGAGTTAGGGAAGGATCCAAGTGAAGAGTATAGTGAGAATCCTGTGTGAGTCGTTGTGTGTTGAGTAACGTCGTGTGTCGACATATTTTATAATAAGGCTAGTGTTTTAATTAGAGTAAACTGAAGTCTTATTACACCACCTGTCCTCTATTCCAAACTACGCGAGGTTTACGAAAAATAACTTCTACATTATGATACTTAGGGGGAAAGGCTGACCTTAGCCCTTGTTGTGTCGCCTTGGCCAACGCGGAGTCTGGCCCTTGCCAGTAGTCATGTCACTGACTACTGCCTTAATGCATAATATTGACCCTGACTAGGCCGGGATCGGGCCTAACACTTATCGGTGACTCAAGGGCTGGTCATCCAACAGCCCTTCTTTCGTTTATACCGCCGAAAAAGTTCACCGCCAAACAAATTATATATAGCAAATTATATTTCCCCCAACAACGTCTAAAGTATAATTACACCAGCACCAAATAAAACGCGCATCTCACTCGGCGTGCGAATTAAAAATATCTCGCAGCGCGATCCTGAATTGAGCCAACAAGATCGGTCGAACGACTGGGACGCATCAAAGCCGTTTCCGTCGGCGTGCAAATAGCTGCGCCCTGATTTATCGAGCGCGTCGCGGCGTAATTTAGCAAAGACCGGCTCACCCCCACCCCCCACCCTTCGGTATAAAATACATACCGCGGCGATGGCGCTCCTCGAAGCATGTTCACTCATTACCGTGACTTAAGGAGAAGCGAGGCTCGGGCAAAAGCGAAATTGAGTGAAACGAGATTAAAACTCGGCACGAAATACTGTGCAAATTCATTGCTCCGGGTGTCTGGCACGATGAAAGGGGCCAACGTTGCGCCACGGGGCGAGGAATTTCTGATAGCGTTAAAATGCACCTAACGAGCGCTCTTCCAGCTCCTGGTGTACGGTGTACGCCTCGCCTTCAGACCACTCCTCTTTCAGCTTTTCTCGTTGCGCGCGTGGTTCCTTCGATTGCTCGTTTTCTTTAATCGACGAGCTCTGGCTGCAACGGCGAACTGTTCAATGACGACCCCCCCTACCCCCACACTCGGGGCTGATTTTCGTTTTCTTCCGGGTGCCGGATAGTTTGGGCGTAAATTGCATTACTGGTGTGTTCCGTTGTCACTATTGGCGGAGGAAATAGAATAAAGGGGGAGAGAGACGAGCGGTTTGCTGATGAAACATGGCTGGATGTATTGTGGGATGCGAGAATTCGTAGGAGTCGTGAATGAGAGCTTTGCGTGGAATGTGTGACGGGAAGTATGAAATGTGGCGCGAAGTGTGAATGAAGAGTGTTAGTGGAAATGTCGAATATGGATCGAGCGCATGTTTATCTCCAAGAAAGAGTGCACGATTTCGAAGAATGCACGTGGAGGCTTGGGTGCATGGTGGCCGTGTTCGACCTGTGACACGTGGCAAGGGTGTGTGTGTCGGTGTGTGCCCTAGTGAGTGACAGCAAGCGAACGATAGAATGAGAGGAAAGCTAAGAGTGGAAAGAATATATTGAGTGGATGATGCGTGCGCGAGACAGAGTTGAATCAGATACGAAATAGAATCGAAGTCGAGTCAAGTCAGAATTGAGAAAGAGTTGAAACAGGAACGAATTAGCCAGGTTCAGGCGTGAGGGAGCGAAGTAAATTCCGAGACGTGTATAATTACCATATTTCTTTGAGTTTATCATAAACTGAATTGGCAGTTCATAACTTGTCCCATTTTACCCTTCTTCTGATCCGGTCGCTTGTAAATCCCATCTTACAGTATCGGGTACGATGGAGGTTTGTGTATTGTGCGTGATTACTTGTGTAGAACTTCTGTGATTTCGTAATTCTTGGAAGATAATATCACTGTGCTCTCTATTTCTCTCTCTCCTGCTGAGGTTGCGTAATAATATCAGTGGTTTCATTTTCCTTAATTTCTTGGTGGCGGAAAATTTAATACGCTGTAGGTAGCCATCTGACAAAAAATAGTTTAGAACAAAAGTTGCACGCAGAAGACGGCATCAAAGGCCGATTTCTGGTTTCCACGAGAAGACCTCCGACGCGTCATGACCGTAAGCACTACAATGAGGTTCACGTTCGTTAATGTGCATGTCGTGTGCGTGTGGGAATAAGCGCGAATCAGATTTGTATCGACCGCCGAGACGTGCATTTCGTGGCATAAGATTGTTATGATAGGTCAGGATCGGTACAATGACCAAGTGCCAAGGACCCACGTCCCTCGAAGCAGGTAAATTCGTGGACGAATGGGTAAGTTTATTTAACTACCCTTTTCTAACATTAAGTATCCAAACACTTTTTTCATTATTAATAAAACACCTTATTCGTTTCGGATAACGAATAAAAGTATGGAACGGTTATTAACCGACTTGTTAATTAAATTATTATTCATGAATAACGAATAATTACATATTATTCTTAATGTAAGACGATGTAATATGTGCCGTACGTTGCTCTTCGATGCATCTGATCACGACCCTGCTTTTCGTTAATAACTCAAAAACGAAGCTTCAAACAATGTTTTGGTCAAGGAAAAAGTTGTATGTATTTCCGGATACTTTAAGAATTAAGAGACACCCTGTATGTATTTACGTCACTCTATTTATCGAGTGACAATCGATGGCTCTTTGGCACATTTAAATTAAGTGAAAAATGCAAAACGCTATTTCAAACATTAATGACTTCACGCAGCCGCATTCTCACGATTCTTTCGTGGGAAAGTAGACTTGCAAAGTTATTCATGTCGATTCAAATGCAGATTCATGCAGATTCAACACTTTTTATTATTCTATATTGCATGTAAAACACAATTCTGAATTAAACGTTATCTGAATTTATTAGCTTGCGTTCTCCGATTCGCGGTACACTGCAATAATGCTAATCAAGGCGGTGGTTCTAGTTCTAAGCCAGTATTTAAAAGTGAAAATTGAAACCATTAGCATCAAATACGTATGACGTACATACACGGAAGTCGTGAATAATAGTGAATTAAATGTTTGTCGAACGTGCACAATTTCACGGCTACTTCCTTGTGCACTGCACAGAAACTTACTTTATTAAATTTCCTGTAACGTTTCAATTTGTTCCTTTATATTTCGCTGCGCCTGGAACCTTATTATGTTTAATACTTTTTTTCTTCATCCGCCAAATACTATCTCCCTTAGAAATTCTGAATCACTTTTTTTCTAGTTTTCTAGCCTTCGCAGTAAATTGCATATTAAAATATGCGTTATTCGGAATCTACGTAGAAGATTCCACAACTTCTTTACAACATTCACGCGAAATAATTGGGATGCACAATTGAGAAACGAAATACTGCTTTCCACAAACGACAACTATATATCATATTTTATGTACATCCATATACTCGACGGAATCGATATGGTGAGGTCATAAATTAAACCCACAAGTATCGACACCTATTGTAACCGTGGCACCAAGATCCTGTTCACGACTAAAGCTCCTGACGTAGCTTTGTCCCTCACTATACGCCAGGGCTACCATTTACCCATCTACCCCCTTTAAATACCAGACGTGCCCATGCTAATACCGTAATTACCAAGCCTGCCAAAATTAAAGTTTCAGATTTCTTGCTTTAAAACGATTAAAAGTGTACAATTCAAGATGATATTAATTGACGCGTTATTTGCCACTTTAATTCGCGAATATTTCCTTTTATGTTAATAAAAAAATATGAGTCGATATTGCATCGTGTGTTCAAGTGATTGTACAAAGTATTACACGAAAATCCAATTTTCACAATACTAAGAAACAGAACTTAATTCACTGGTCAACCGTGATTTTTGGAAAATCAGAACAACAGTTATACATTTGTACATTTCCATTTAATTTGCATTCAACGACTTTGAAATATGTAGGATTGGAAATATTGCATGACTGGGTAGAATGATTCCGATGTATGAAAGGTACGTTCGGCGCTGAGTACCTGAGAAGGTCGTGTGCATGGAGGGTACAGCGGCCCAAGGGTTCGGGTGGTCAGGACCGGCCACCTCCGAGGAATGACTGTGGGGGTGTGTCCTAAATGAGTGAGAGCAAATGAGGAATAGAATGAGAGAGAAACTAAGAGTGAAAGAATATAAAGAATGAATGATGCGTGCAAGAGGCAGATCTAAGGGAGAGTTGGAACAGAGCTAAGGGAGAGTTAGAGCAGAGCTAAGGGAGAGTTAGGGAAGGATCCAAGTGAAGAGTATCAAGAGAAGCGTGCGTAAGTCGTTGTGTGTTTTAGTAACGTCGTGTGTTGACGTATTATTATAATAAAGTTAGTGTCTTAATGAGAGTAACTGAAGTCTTATTACACCACCTGTCCTCTATTCCAAACTACGTAAGGTTTACAAAAAATAACTTCTACAAATATGTCACCTGAAATTTACCGCAGACACGTTTTCCTCGAGGTTTCGCGAATGATTTCTCGTACGAAGGTGAAGCATTCGCAAATCCAATATCACTATAGGGTAGTTTTCAAATCAGTAACGCCCACGCCAGGCGTATATGCCCCGCACATAATACGAAACAGATTTTTATTGTTCGGGAAAACCGATACATAAATCCTAAGTCCCTAGCCTGTGCCAAATAACATTGACAAGGAGGGATTTGCAACCTCTGCCTCACAAATAAAACATCCCCGCGCGTTAATAAAATTATCCAGAACGGTATAGAATAATCCATTGATGTTGTTGACATACAATCTCGAGGTACGATTGATTAATCAGTTTCCAAGATAGTCTCCATTAAATGTTGAAACAAGCTATTGCTTTTTGCATAATAGGAATGGCTGGTAATAGTAACAGCGACAGGATTTAAAGATCTGAGCGATTAAAGGGTTGACAATCTGTAAGATGCAAATGAACCAGTCGATAAGAACTAGTGACACGTACGAACAGGCGTGTTTCATAAACGCAGGCTTTTCAGCTGGCCTCTTTGCAACATCGAGAACAAGTCAGTGTAGAATGTTTGTGCGCAAACTAAAAATATCTGCATCGTTGAGGCTTCTGAAGCTAACGTTATAATTAGGTCGAGCGGCGTGGAAAGTGAAAAGCTTTGTTCCATTTCTTTCACACGGACGCACTAGAAAATTTGGACTGGCTAGTTTTTCTTCTTTTTTTTTTTGCAATTATATACGTGACACCTTTCTGAGAATGGAGTTACAGCCGCCACGTGTAGCGCGGTCTACTGTATATATGTATGTACATATATATCATAATGTTCGCATAAACTTCAAGTGGAATATGAAGTTTCGAGAAGTTGCAAGTCGCGGGTGGAAGATCAACCGCGCGAAGCTGTCGCCACTTGAAGTTCGAAAAATTGCGAGGTGTTGTATTTGCCTTTATACAACGACAAATTGATTTGGAACAATTTCTGAAGTTTCTGTACGCTTTATTTTACACGTGTCTCGCAAATTTATTTGCACTGGTACAGTTTATTTATTCGTATTCTCGTTTCTGGTTTACTTGAATTTTTCTGTTGCGATGAAGTAGGTAAATTGGATTAATATTTCTAATTTTGTAATGTTGTTACTAACGTATTGGTATTATTGTCGTCTCTTTTGTTTGTGAAAGTATGTAATTTATTATTTATTATTTGCATCGGATTCAAGGCATCTAATAGTCTGTGAGTAGCTTTTAGATCTGTGAATGATCGATTGTTAATCAGTTCCTTGAAATGCTCGTATATCTGATTCGCTTGATGCAAACTGTGATGGATGTATTTGTTAAAGTTGTTAAGTAAGTAAAGTATCAGTGCACTCTGTTTTCCTTATTACTATAGATATTTTAAATCTGTTTCCTTGTCAATTTAGAAATTGCAGCAATTTAAATGATCGATGGAAATGAATTTTAAATGATTTTCAATGAAAGTTATCACGATACCTCTGTTCTCTCGATTCTTTGCAATTATTTTATCACAGACGAGTACTGTGCATCACAAATTAAAAGTTGCGAAGGACGTTTCAAGCATGCCACATGGAAAATTCTGCTCCACAAATACACTTTTCTCGAACTTGAAATTCACGAAATAGTTGTGCTTTAACTTGAACTTCACACATCTATAATGTATAATTTCTGACCACTTATTTACTTTCCATAACCGCATTATTAAAAACAACCTTAATATACAAGATGTTCGAGTGAAAAATGTGATGAATATATTGTTGTCCAAAATAATTTTGCATGTCCAAACATTTTGCGTTTACAGGTAATAATAGTATAAGCTTATAACTGGCTACATTAGAGGGAAAACGTATGTATGCATGTATAGGTGAGCGTGTTAATGACGACCGTATAAATTCCCGAACACCTACACCACAAAATCAATTAGTGGTGAACTTATAGCACTTGGCATCTAGACCCTTCACATAAAGGGGCGCTCAAGGGTCATTAATAGAGGATCATAAATTAATAATATTATCGTCGGCAAGTTATTTACACTCTGAATCATTGACTTGCAGTACTTGTAACTTACACAGTTTATTATTAATATAATACACTATCCACTTAATATCGTAACGTAATTAATAAAAAAAACGACTGCTCCATTAAAATCACGTGGACAATATTGGAAAAACGTCTATTCGATTCTCTGTGTGTTGAAAATATGTATTTGCAAACTTCAAAATGATTGAATTCTACCCTTGCAAGTGATCAAACGTTTACCACAGTCATTACAGTCAGATAATAATTATTAATCTAAGTACTTGCCATCCATCGGATTCAATACACCTGAGGTAATTAAATTATTGAGTTATTCAAAGTTATTTATGCTTGTATTAAAATGAACCTTCTGTTTTTATGTACCAACAATATAAAATATTCCACAACATTTTTTACTGCGCCTTTGTTACCAATTTTTCAGATTCGTATTTCCGTACTTAAAATATTCTCTAATCTTTCCATTAATCCGCTATTTTAACAATTAAGTAACCATCGTCGACCACATTTTACTTATCTACCTCTGATCTTATTTCCTTAATATAAATACTGAAATAGAACAATAGAAAAAAAAAGATAGCTTCCATAGGACCCATACCCCTTTCACCCTACTCTTTGTTCCCCAGCTAAACGTTCTTTTAAATCTTTTGTCCCGTTCCCATGTACCCAAATTCCCTCTCACTCTCACATATACATACAATAAGCACCACCTTCCAACACATTTAACCCCTCCGTCCTAAAACACGTGGCACTCTAGAAAATTCTGAAAATTGCCGAACAATATTTATAGTATTTAATACTTTCCTTGCCACACTCTATATTAATCATAACCACTTCACGCTCACCTCCGCAATCCGTCCGTCATAGCCACCACATTTATCCAAACGCAGTGGCTGCGATCTCGTAATATCGACCTAATGACGTTTCCCTGGCGCATGTGCCTAACAAGCTCGGTCGCGCGCTCATTAACCGGAAAATTATTCGCAGAATGATCGACGAGACGCGGTTATTAGTTTTCATTCCTCTCCTCCACACGCGTTCCTCCCAACCACCACGATCTCCACCATGGCTACTCCACATCGACAGACATAAGAGAAATTTTGGAAATATTGTAGAGATATTGTGGAGTGTGGAGAAGCAATAGTGTTCATTCGTCTATATATTCTTTCACTCTTAAATACTCTTTCATTCTATCTTTCATTTGCTCTCACTCATTTAGGATACACACCGACACACACACCCTTGCCTCGCGTCACAGGTCGACCACGGGCCACTATGCACCCAAGTCTCCACGTGCATTCCCCGAAACCATTCACTCTTTCCTCGAGATAAACATTCACTCGATCCACATTCGACGTTTCTACAAATATTTTTAATTCAATGCATGCTTATCATACAACTGCCTCGACAAACCTCTAGACAGTACTATAGATTAAAAGGCGCCAACAGACGTGGCCCTATCCGCTTTAATCTGAAATATCCACCGATACAGCAGTAGTTTTGCGGAATACATATTGTATAATAATCGTACGAGCTAAGCGTTAGAAATAGTATAGCCGACTACTTTGTTTAAACAATCCTTTTTGGGTACTTATACAGGGGATGGACAAAATAATATGAACACCATGCAATATAGTACATCTTGTTGCATGTTGGCAACACTGCTTCCGTGTAAATAATGCGACGCGTATGTATTGCACAGTTACAGTTACAGTTTGTATTCCGCGAAGAATTGCAGCTGTTCTAAAAGCATGTTAGCGATAGCGTATTTTTAAAGAAAGGAATAGGATCGGGTGGCGAATTGCTACGCACCCTGTGGATAATTTATGATGGGGACGCAGTCCTACGGGTGGTCAAAGAGTGTCTTGGAAATGAAGAATGAAACCAAACATCCTGTCGGCAAGCGATGGCTGGCGACCGCTCTGGGTTTTCCAACTATCGAGTGTCGAGGGATTGTTTATTAGATAGAAGAGAGAGAGTTTAAGTTTAAATATGGCAAGCGACGTGACGTCGCATTGCTAAAGAATAGGGACTCTGTTTCTGGAGGATCTGGCCACGGAGTGGGGAAGGCTATGCCTTTTGGTAAGAGGACTGTGATGAACCCCACGGCACTTACCCCAGAACCTCCATCGCATCAGCATTCTTTTATAAATCTAACAAACTTATAGAAATAATCGAATTATTTCTGAGGAGCAAATGGCCCAACACCTTATTAATAAATAAATATTGTGTATATGTCAGGTGTTCATGTTATTCTGTCTATCCCCTGTATAACTCTTACACTCTGGCCCAAGAATTTCTTCGACCCGCTCCTGGATCTCCACTCTCATATCGACGCCCACGCACCTGAGAACTGTTCACGCCGTTGGACGCGCAAGCTGACCCCCGCGGTCCTCGTGAATTCGCTTAAAAGCTCGCCAGGCTGCCATGCTGCTCGTAACACGACCCGACACCTCAGATTGATTAAGCGGCAGACGGCCGTTGCGCGACAGCCAGCCCGCTGCTAAATGTCTCGCATCTGTCACCGAGCTTTCTCACTTCGGGGTGAGCTTACCGCGCGCACTTACACGCTCACACGCCTCTTCGCGGAGCGTTGAAGCGGCAGAGGTGGCGAAACGTAGCGTCGCTGGATTCGCAGCCATTCTTCAGTCCGCTGGCCCACCCAGTCGTTCCAGAAAATTTTCTCGCTTAGACGAGGGGGCTGTTTGGAACGCGTTGCGCGAAATTGCGCGTCGTTGCTGGGTGGAATGCGATTCCGAGACGCTTTGGATCGATTTGGAATTGCTGGATTCCGGGGTAAACGAAATCGTGCGCAATAATTAATTTTGCAAAGAGGTTTTATATAAGAGTACTGTCACGAGTTTGCGCGATAGAGTGATGGCATACGCCGTGTGCAAAACTATTCTGAGTCTAATTGATAGTCCGCTGCTATATATTATGATGTTTAGGTGGAAAAGCTGACCTTAGCCCTTGTTGAGTCACCTTAGCCAACGCGGAGTCTGGTCCTTGCCAGTAGTCATATCGCTGACTACTACCTTATTATTAGTGAATAATATTGTGGGATTGGAAATATTGCGCGACTGTTTAGAATGATCCCGAGGTGTGAAAGATATGTTTGGAGCTGAGCACTTGGGAAGATCGTATGAATGGAGGGTACAGCGGCCCAAGGATTCGGGGGACGCGACTGACTGTCGCCAAGGAATGTCTGCAGCGTGTATCCTGAATGAGTGACAACAAATGAGGAATAGAATGAGAGAGTAACTAAGAGTGAAAGAATATATAGAGTGAATGATGTGTGTGCAAGGCAGAGCTAAGGGAGAGTTAGAAGAGAGCTGATTGAGAATAGTTTGAACAGTTTGAGAGAGACGTATCGTGAGCAGAGAGTGTTGAATTGAGAGTATTGTGAGTATCGTGTGAGAGTTGTCGTGTGTCGACGTTTTATAATAATAAAGTTAGTGTTTAATTGAAGCAGACTGATATCTTGTTACCCTACCTGCCCTCTATTCCAATCTACGTTAGGTTTACGAAAAATAACTTCTACAATATTGATTCTGACTAGGCCAGAATCCGCGGGCTTTACATCTTATCGGTGACACAAGTGTCGGTCATCCAACAGAACTTACTTACTTTCGTTTGGATTGAACTGAATTGTATTTTTGGGTTTGCGTCGGGTCTGTTAATTGTTGATTTCTATTTTTTATTTATGTTCAAGTTTATCGTTCGGGCCATTGCACGCGAGAGGAAGAGAATTAATTGTTTTGGAATTCGTGCGGGGGCAATTTAACCGAACGTTGGCGCAGAGATATTTCAAACTGTATGATGATATTTGGGGAAATTAGAGAAGTAGAAATACGATGTTTGGTAATGTCGCCGAGAGTGTTGGATAACATGTGGTTGATAACAGCATGACGTGCTACTGTGCCCGGACCATCCACAGATGAAGCCATAAGCTCTGCCAACCCCTAAACGTTGGGCAGGCAGCATCTGTAGCTAAGTCCAGGTTCATTACCGCGGATTTCAGAATTTCCTAACTTACGGTCCTGAAGAGAAAACCGTTTATAGAAGCAAGCTGTACAGGGTGATAATCGTGATGCGAATGTACGAGAACATGCCCATTATATGCGTATGTATATTGCTGAAAATTTTGTTGAAAGTATTGTATTTTATTGAAAATTGCATTAGGCAAAAATTTAATAAAAATTTAAGACGTTATTAAGAGTTCACGTACGATGTGACAAGCTAAATGACTTTCGTTTGCTTATATAAAATATCTCGTATGAATATCTGGTCAGATATGAACCGTTTATTTTGAAAGTGGTGCATGTCCATTTTTTGTTGCCTTTTTTACTAGTTATAAATAAAATGTTTACACTAAATTATTCACAAATTATGTGAGATTTATGTCAGATTTACGACAACGTAAATATGTAGCTCGATAAATATCTCGTTCTAATTGCAATCTAGAGTAATTAATCGCAATACTCTTTATTAAAAATAGGGAAAGAAAAGTCCATGGACATGTAAAAATAAATATAACATCCTCATGAGAAGATCTTTTGCGATTTCACAAACATTGTACCGCATACTGTCAATATAACTCCCGCAGCAATTTCTTCAAAAATATTTCTCAATTCTCCAACTACTTTTTTCGTGTCTCATCTTCTTCTTCTATCTCCTTCAACCCCCTATGTGTAACCTTTTTGCCTCATTTCCCACATCTATCTTATTTTGTCCTATTAAATAATTTGAAATTATTTAAGTCCCTTAAAGTTATACCATTCTTTTGCAACGAACACGTATCCAGAACCCCATGGCCTATTTTAAATTCAGGTCCATAAACCGTATAAAATATATTCAAGCGTGAATATAAATTGTGATACGCAAGATTAAAACTGATGCCCCCGTCGAATTAACTTCCTCAGAATTATACAATCAACATATTAAACTGCCACGCATTCAGCTAGCGCTGAAGTACCATTTTCAGGAACAAAGCGGCAAAGATGGCCCTATCTTCCTCCACTCTGTACATCCCTTTCTGCCGCGTTTCCACTGAATAACAATCACAGTCCACCGTGAAATCAACGAAAAGGGATTATCGGGGGCCGACTGGCGGGGCGGGTTTTCAAAACTCTGCTCACTTTCTAGCGGCGTGGTCATAAATTTTCATTGAAAAGTAACTTCCGCAGCCGAGCTCCGCTCGGAGGCTTTGCCACGGGATTACCGTGGCCCGTTTCTCTCATTGTTTTCATGACGTCACCGTGATGGAAGACTAGAGGAGAGGAGCCTAGCCGGATACGTCGAAGAATCGTCGCCCGTCCGAAGTTTCGGCTCTCCCCGGTTGGCCGGGGAGCGATTGTTCACGAGCAGCCCCGTGAAAAGCGCCGAGCCCCGGTGTCTTCTTCGTTTTTCACTTTAAGTAATGGTTCTACGCTGTTGCAATTTCTTCCTAATGAAACGATATCGCCGGTTTCCCCGTTCACTCGGCACGCGAGCGCCCGATCCGAACGCGACACCGTGGTACCTCGACGGTTGCAGTATCGACAATTTGCAAACGGCAATGTCGTCTGTCGCGTTCGAAATGAAAAACGTAAGTGCATACCGGCAGATGCGAGTAAAGATTCCAACAGTTCAAGTAAGTTTCAAGAAACATAAATCTAATGTTGTATTCCGCACAGCTTTTATTTATTATATTTAATAAATTACAATAACGCTTTAACGGAAACTTGACCGTTCATATTCTCGTAACAATTCGCCGACGGAGACTGTGTCGATGAAGTCTGTTGTCTAAAGGAACTCTGTTTTTTTGGATGTGGTTCAGTATGTATATATTGGGGAAAAATGGGAGAGTAGGGGTTATCTAGGATTTAGTAGGGAATAGGGAAAGGAGTTTGAAGTTCAAGGGTTGAAGATGGCTAGTGGCAAAGATTGAGGTTGTTATGCATCGCGAGGAGGTTTGGAGTATTTGTCATTCACAGTTGTGATTGAAATTGACCAGGAAAAGGAGATAATTATGTCGGTATACAACACTAAATATGGTGCAGCGATGTTAGATATATTTGTTAATGTATTGACATTAATTTAGAGCTGTCTATGTTACCTGAAGATTTTATAGATCTTCACAGTTTCATTGTTTTAATAGGAGTTCTGTTATAGACTACTTCGCGAATCTCTTCTATCTCTTCTTCGATAAACAAGTAAATGTTGATGAACAACATTGTTAATTACGCAACTACCATAAGTAACTGACTGTTGGAGCTACGTTGAATGGACAGGGTGTTACGTTGCTTGTGGACCGGTTTTTTTTTAATTCTATACCACTTCTACCATTACGTTTCTGTATACTGTGCCGGTTGAAAAATTGGTCTGGCAATTGTTTCACCTTTTTTTTCGCGCTTCTCCTTTTTTATTTCGGCGCAGTGTTCACAGTGTTCGGTGAATAAATTTGCGTTTCGCCAGATACCGGCGCGCGGCGTGGATCGAATTTATCCGACGAATTTTTTGGTTACATAGACCAACCTGTAACTGTTTGCGTTCCTCGAAATAAATCGGCAAGCAGAACTGGAACGGCGCGAGAATTTTATTTGAAGCTTTCGCGGTTTCGTTACACGGGAAATTGGTACGCCTGGAAGATACACCGTCGTACGAGCAATAACAGAAAATGTTTGTCGATGTAATTAATGGATTAATAGGATTTGGTTTACTCTATACTATTCTGTTATTTATTACGCACATACGAATGCACCTGCTCGTTTATTCAGAATTCGTTTCGCAATTCGACGAGCGTTTGTATCGATGTTTAAAACTTTTATTACATAAATGATTGAATTATTAACAGAGTTATTAACATTTTCACATTCGCGACCAGCGTGTGCTGAAAATGAACTGAAAGTGCGACCCTCGAATGAGTATGGAAATATCACTTTTCGATAGTTAATGAACGGTAGTGTTATTGGTAAGGAAGTTTGTTCCGGAACTATGAGCACGTAGAATCTGATAAATCGGTTTTCGGTAAGCAAATATTTTTCCTCCACTGTCGAGAAGAAAATATAGTACACCAATTTTTTTTTAATTCAATATGCCTTCGGATTTCCACGAAACAAGTAGACAATTTAAATACCAATCTTTCCCCAAAAGAAATACTAGCCCCGAATTGAAACTTCTGTTAGCACTGGGGCGCATAAAGTTAGCAGCAGCTTCGTCTTCATATCAAACTTCCACACTGACTCCAACTTTTACGACCTCGTCTACCGTATCCGCAAATCTCGCCCGTCAAAATTCCCTCCAATCCGACTTTTCATAATCAAAACGTATGCTGACTACAAAAATCGACTCAAACGCGCGCAGAATGAAACGCTTAACCTGCCGAAGCAATAAAAGAACCAGAGATAAACAAAATGAATAAAGAAATACCACCCCACTCATCCTAACGAGTCCGCACCCTATCGATTCAGCAGACTATACCCATTCAAGAAAGTCCCGCAAACATCAGCCGGGGCTTACGCTGAATTTGTAACAGAATACACGATAAGCCAACAGTGCAACACTTTTGAGCGACGAGACGTGCACCCGGGTACGCTATGCATGGCAGTACGCCCGACAGAGATCAACAGTAATCGAGCCGATCGGATCGTCTGATCCGCTTGTAGACAAGTGAAACGTAAACGATGCCGTATAGGAAACCCCGTTGAAACGCTTCGAGGTTTCCTGGAAACGCGTAAACAGATCGTGCGCGAATTCAGCCCGAAGTTCGCAGCGTGCCCGGTCCAGAATATCGCCTAGGAGAATTCGCATTAGAATCTGCCTCGGCGTTAGGCGGGATCCGGAATAGCCGCTTGGTTGCGAGCGTGTATATTGGCTGGAATACTGGCGTACGTCGCCTAGAGCGGGCAGCTTCGACGGAGGTGTCGGCAGTGTGCTGCTTAAAGGTTTATTTATAACATCCGCTTATTGTTAGACACAGGGCGGCTTCGCTGTGGGTAAACGTACTCGTGTAGGCAATTGGATGAGGGTGTTTGTATTTAGCGTAGCGTGTGAATTCGGTCGTGGAGGGTTGGGGGAAAGAATGTTTCTCATGGTACGATTGTAAGAAAGTACGACGTATTTGCAGAGAGATACACTACTGTGCTATTGGTGGATATTTTAGATTATATTAGCGGATAGGGCAAGGTCTGTTGGCGCCTTTGAGTTTATAGTACTGTCTCGAGGTTTGTCGAGGCAAATTCGCAATGCGGCCAATTGAATTTATTAATAAGAACCGGTCCTGTATTGCGAATCACTGTGGGTCCTTTGAAATGGGCCTAACGTAGGTAAATATTGTGGTATTGGCGGATATTTTAGATTATATTAGCGGATGGCGCCAGGTCCGTTGACGCCTTTTAGTTTATAGTACTCTCTGAAGGTTTGAAGGAATGAAGAGTGTTAGTAGAAACGTCGAATGTGGATCGAGCGAATGTTTGTCTCGAAGAAAGAGCGTATGACTTCGAGGTGTGGAAGATATGTGTTTGGGGCTGAGTAATTGAGAAGATCGTGTGAGCGGAGGGTGCAGCGCCCCAAGGATTCGGGTGGACGTGATCGACCGTCGTCAAGGAATGTCTGCGGGGTGTATCCTAAATGGGTGAGAGCAAACGAGAGATAGAATGAAAGAGTAACTATAAGAGTGAAAGAATATATAGAGTGGCTGATGCGGGCGCGAGGCAGAATAGTTGAGGAGGCAGAAGAGTTTGGATGGCATAATAGTTTGGGAAGCAGAATAGAGAGGAGCGTGAATTTGGGTGCAGAGAGCAGAGATTAGTATTGAGTGTGGGAGTATCGTGAGTGTGAGAGTCATTGTTTGGAGAATTGTCGTGGGTCGTCTTCTCTGTATTAATAAAGTTGTTAATGGTTGAAAGAAACCGAAGTCTACTAAGAAGAAGTTTACTAAGAATAACTTCTACACTACTGGTTCTTGTACGTATATGTATATAAGGACTAATTCTTTCTGTTGCGAAGTTATCAAGGGTCGGGATGGGCGCATAAATGAAAGTGCAATCCACATGGATTAGTAGTAGTGAAAGAAATGATATTCTTGTTATTGTTGTAATGATAATTTGTTTGCCTGGCAGCGCACACCTGAGATTCTGAAACGTATGTACGTATCCGCGTGTGATGATCAGTAAGAAAGTAGCATTTGTTGACTACGGTATTTAAAAATCTGTTTGTTATGGCTCCTTATTGAAAGTGAAGCGATATATGAGCCGCACATTAGCCAAATCGGTTAACGTCATAAAACAAAAAGTGGACAAAAGTGATTCAACAGTATGCATTGATTATTGAAGTTCCCCTTTAAATAGAAAATCGACTAAACATTATAGAATGTGTTATTAGTATTATTGCAAAAGAACATTATAACATGATAAGACAGTTAGCAGGTTTAAAAAGTGTTTCGGTCGTGCGATGTAAATTATGAAAATCACATATAGCATGATAGCTGTGCACACTTAACAATATATGTTTAACATTATTTTGGCGAAGGAAATTAAATGTTTAGTAGTTGAAACCGTTCGAACAATGAAAAACGTGTTTAAAGTGTTGAGAAATATTTCTGGACGGAATTTCAAACCAAATTCCAGTGCAAGATAAAGGAACGTTAATCAGGTGAGTTCGGCGTGCAATTTGAATTCGGGTGCTTTCAATTCCGGAACGAATTGTCCGTGGACCGTGCACCGTTGCAATGCAAACGACCGTAAAACCGTCAGTAGATGGATGCTGAAAATTAGAACGTTGCTTCTATGGTGGTTACGTAGCTGTGTGACGTTTATGGGATTTGTAACGTCCTGCTGGAGGCGTATTATTACAAGCGGCGACGTAGCATCTCTATGGAGCCGGTCTATGAGTTGCTCAACCCTCCACCAAACCTTGATCTTATATGCCGTCGTGACACTGGGTGTGTGTATGTGTGTGTATGCCCATGACAAACCACGCGCTGATATCCGGGTAATAAATTGTCCATATCAGTGGCCGACAGTAACTAGCTGTCACGTGGAACGAGGAGGATACCTTAGAACCGGTCATAATCACGACTGTTTAACGTTTATCTTGAGCTTGGAGGCTTTTGTACCTGTTAATTGGAAAATTAGAAAAATTCTATTTTATGGACTCGATGTTTTCTTTTTTGCCATCATTTGTCAGAAGCGTTTCAATTATCAGAAGATCATGTGTTGGGTAGTAAAATTAGATGGATATTTATACATTACTATTACACAATACTATTATTTAAATTACTATTATTATAAATACATACTATTTAAACATTACCCGATAGGTTTCAATGAACAATATCAAACTATAATACTTTGCTACTTAGATAATCATAAGGAAACTAATTAACATGTCATAATGGTATATCACAGAAAATATAAGGAGGCATTTGATTTAATTAAATCTGATATCTGCAATTAACAAAATCGCCTTTAAAAATATTATAAAAGCTTTAGCTTACACGGTTGTGCGTGGCATCAACAACGAATTCATTATTTAGAGCACTTTTGTGCACAGAAAACACGGCTTGCCCCTACGGGGATTATTTTTTGTTAATTTTTTTTTAGGCACTCTGGTCGCTGCATGTAACGAATGGAAAATTTCGCCGCGACGTTTTCAGTGCGCAAAAAATTACACCGGTGTTCAACCAGAATAATTTCACACAGTCCTTTTCGTACTTCGTCGTTCGCAGTGTTCAACGGGCGATGTTTCTTTTCTTCTTTTTTTTTTAAGCAGCACGAAACAGAAATTTTGCGAAACGTTCGGGCAGAAATCGGACGATTTCTGCCGACTCGGCTTTACACTGATTCGATTCTGTTTTAAATTGAATGCTCGCGAGTTAATTGTGCTTGGCGCGAATCGTGACCATTTCGTTCGCGTGATTGAGTAATTGCTTATTCGGCCGATGGAACGAGGATTGGATGAATTACATGTCGGTATGTTTTCATGAAGCGTTTCACGTTATGCGGAAAACAGCGCACGCTTTGTCTAATTTAATTGAAACGCGGTAGTTGTTCGTTGTCGGTTTTAAAGTTAAAATCCACGGAATTAGATTTGAATGATATTATTGCAATACTTATGTGTACTTATGTATCAGCAACAGAATTTAGTACGCGAAAATTGGTAATTATTTCAATAAAAAAGTTGCAATTAAATTTTGCTTGACTGTTTATGTTTGCTTGTCAACTCTTTTATAGCATATTGTTCATAGTAGTAGTGATTGTTGTTTTAAATAGTAACTTAATTTCATTATTCAATAAATATTTACTCCCTTTCCCTTCCATAAGCAAAGTCTAAGAAAATTTTTATAATTGCCGCACGTATGAACATATTTTTGAGAGTAATATTTGTGAAACTATCTGTTGCCTCACGAATTGTCGCTTCGTAATTGATATGGACAACAATGGTAGCGTTTCAGAAGAGAAAATTATGATTTCAACAGAGTTGTTTTTCGAAGTTACTTTTCGGTGGCCCTGTCTGACTATGAACGCACTCCGACTACTGGCATATTTGTATCAGCTTAAAATTGGATACAGCACTTTTTCTACGCACAAAATATATTCATACATACACCGTGCCATGATTTCAAATTCAGTACAGTATCAAAATTTGTGTCAAAGCCATGCTTATGAAACGAGTTTCAGTAGAATGTGAAAAAGCACCTAAAATTAAAAGGGAGAAAGAATATTGTAATAACAGATACTCAAATCATCGCCAGCTCTCTGTACGTATAGTTTTGTCTCACAATCAAACGATTATAAAAATCAAAAGATACAAATAAATATCCACAACTCTCCAAATAGACCATCCTTCAGTCTTACGAAATAACTCCACTATTTTACCTCCTTCGCCAGAACAATAATTCTGCAACATTCGAATTTCCAAGACAGCGAAGAAAAACAGTGGAACACTCAAACGAGACGTGTCGCAAACAAAATGGTAGGAGTTCAACGCACTCGAGCAACACAACCATTTCAAGATGCCAAATATCCACGAAGCTCTTTCGTTTCTACGCCCATTGCCTTTATTTCCATCGAAATCAATTTTGCACAGCAATCGAACGTTTCTGCGCCGCCTGGTATATCGTTCAAGAGCGGGAAACGGATCACGAATCGAAGAATCACAGAGGGAAAGGGACCTCCTAACTGCGATTATAATCTGGAACGTCGTCGCGTCGTTGCCCCTGTACAGACTGCAATCAGAACACAAGAGGAGCTCAATTGAGATTGGCTGGATTTAAGGATCGTTAGTAGACGCTCAGCTACACGTAGGTAGATGAGTAAGCTGATTGAGTTTATCGGATCGGCGAATTGCCAAGCGTCCCCTTCGCGAAGGGGAGCCTCTTTCATTTTCCATTCTTGCCCGTTTCTCGATTTCTTCTTTCCGATCGGGACCTCTTCTCTTCGCCCCGCCATTCGCTATCGCTATTCAGGTCCTTCTCGATGGAAGTTCAGTAATCCCGTGGACTCTATGTAATCCAGCACCGTCGATAATCCGGCCTTTTCGTTAATTTATTATTCACCGGCCGGTGTACCGGTTGGTCTAGCGCTTCACACTTCCACTCGATTCGAGTGGAACGATAGGTGCCTCTAAATTGCATAAAGAGGCTAGTTGGTTGCGCCATTTTCCCCTCTTGTTTCCTTTTTCTTCCGAGTTTCATTACGATCACTCGTTTCCCTGAGAGAAGATCCCGTTCTTTCTCCTTTGATTCAATCGCCTTCGTTATGCCGATACGCTGGGTCCTTCAGGATGCCTATTCACACAGCGAAGGTTAGAGGATATTATGGTTGCTGGTGCTCAAGAAGTGTTGAAGTTACTTGGAATGTAGTAGGTACTCTGTTCAGAGTGTATTTTGGCACGAGCAGCATAGCGAATAACGAGTTGAAAAACGAGTGAGACAGTGTCGAGCATAAATTCACATGTTTGATCATTTTCTGTAAAAAAAACAAAAACGGGGCGAGCTTTGTTTTTTATCGATAAGTGGAATGACTATAAATCGATTTTTCAATTAAGTGCGTTTGCGTACTCGTTTTGTTAATAACGTTAACTAATCGTGTTCCAGAAACGGTGGAAAATAATTTCTATGTGAAACTAATCAGTCTGTCAACACTATTACAATGTTCGAATCTCGCCTGAGAACTGGTCACTGCAAGATGACACACGAATATCTCATAAAGAAGACTGACTTTCCCTTTGTTGCGAAGCCCCACTCACAGTTCACCACTTTTTGTATGTTTGCCAAAAGCTTTCCACCCAGCGTCTCAAATTTAAAATTAACTCGAAAACTGCCCTCACGTCCGAAAAACATGTGAGAAATACTATTGAATTCCTTAATGAATCCAACCTCTTCCACAAAATTTAAAGTCATTGCGGAAGTTCGTCGCTAATGACCTCGATGTTGACGCGACGTAAAACCCCCCCAAAAAAACAAAAAAAAAAGTTCGAAGTTTATATATTCTCAATAGTCCCATTCTGTGTTTAAAACATATACTAATTTATAAATTAATTACAATTCATGGTCGATTGAAGTAGTCCTGTGAACATAATTTTGGAAAAAGTTAATTCATAGACATAGTGATAAATCTTAGAACCTGTTTTAATCTTACCTAAAATAATAGTTTGCTAATCACACAACTGGTATCATTCAATAATTCATGAGCCATTATTATACTTGGCTGGCGAAGCCATATACGTATATGTAGGACAAAGCTGTCGGTTATTCTCGAAACAAACGCGAACACAACAAAACCTAGCCCATCAAACCGCTCAATGCATTGCCTAACAAAATTTCCCCGCGTTTAAACATCATGTCCATTTAACCCCTTCGCACCGGCGGACGGGATATCTCGCCGCGTGATTTCGTTCATGATATGCTATGGACGAGATATCTCGCAACGCAATGTCTTTCATGCGATGCTACATATGTACGAAATATCTCGCGACACAAAATCGTTCATGCGACGCTGTGTACGGAATATCTCGCGAAGCAACACTGTTCGCTGCTTTGGACGAGATACCTCGCGCTCGCCTACCCGTTTTTCAATGTTTACAACTGAATGCCACATTCATAGTGACCTACGAATTCATTTTGATCCAAATCGTTGGACGAGATATCTCGCGTTGTAATATAAAGGCTTGCGAGATATTCCGTACACAGTTCAGTTCTTCTCGCCGAAAATCCCAACGCCACATCCCAGGCCCGTGTAACAATACACAACTGCGGGTCTCCCCTGACCCAGCGATACCAGTCGAGGATTAAACCAACCCTCAGAAACACCAAATTCATCCATCTTGCAATACCAGGTGCATTTTGGAACCCGGCTTCCCCCATCCACCGGGTTCACGTTGCATACACGATGTGTCTTCAGCGGCGAGAATAAATCTTACATTACAACGTGGCTCGTCGTGGGAGCTGCGTGAACATATACACGCACAGTTCTCGCCACGCTAAATCGCGAGGTATCTCGTTTGTCCCGGCACTTATTCACAGGTAAAAACGCGCGGAACTGGAGCCTGTACATACGCCGTTGTCGCCGAACAACGCTCTCTTTATGCGTATAATTTTTAAAACTACCTACGAAGCTTTTACGGCCCCGTAAAACAGCACAGTTATTCACACGGTCGGCCCTCTCATTTCGTAGCAGCGACAGGGCGACACGCGAGACCGGTTGACGTGTGTGCGTCGCAGCTTGCACCTGTGTGCAGTTTGCAGAGCGACTTTATTGTTTATCGCGGGGCCCATGAAGGGAGCGGGTCGGGAAACGATGGCTGCTCTTCGTCTGCCGTCCCTCTGTTCGTTTGCTTTCAGTGTTGAAAATTGAAGAGGACCCAGACGCTATCTCGATTCAGGTGGCACGACTCCGGCGTGGTGTTGCTTTGAATGAAAGCACCACTGGGGAGATCGTGGATCCACGTCTGCCACTTATTTCGTTGTTTTTCGGCGGCATTGTTAGGCGGTAAGGCAGAACGGACGTGCATTATTCCTGGCTTGTGACAAGTCCTTCAATTTCCACAAATTGAGTCTGTCGGATGTACAGGCAGGTGGGAAAGTGTGCGCAAGGGACTCGGAACTGGAAACAGTAGAATATTGCGGGTATTTAAGAAATGGAAAGCTTTGCCTGATATTGCGTACAGTGAGTTATTCATTGGTTAAAATAGAACGCATTTTGCATTTGAGGAATTCAGTTTTCGTAGATTATCTCGATGGTTCTTGCCTGACGGGAAACCGTGCGAAAATAAACTACTTGTTCGCGTAAGGAGATATAATTCGTAGAATATTTTCACGCAATCGTGGGCTTAACAGCAATGCATATTTGCGCGTTGTAATTTGTTGCTATAGTTACGCGCCACTTGATGAACGTGTAACAACGATGAAGCGTCGACCGGGGAGGGAAATTTGTAATGCAAATTGTCTCCGTCACACTCGCGCCGGCGAACACAGTCGTGTGTGACGTAGAAAAGGTAAACACCGCCGGTTCACCTGGATAAAATGTACCTGAAGTGAGTTCTAATATAGTGAAACCCTGGATACTCTGTTTGCTACATAATGGAACAGCCGTGTAACCAAGAGCACTCGAAGCTTTTTGGAAATTTCGAACGTCCGAGCACGGAAGTCGTTTTGTACGCGAGTGGAAAATTTTAGATCTTTCAATGGGGAGTCACTTCACGTTACTTTTTTTCTCGTGCGAGTAACATCGGGGCCAGGGCTGGACACAATTGGATAGTTTCAAACGCTTGAACACATTTCAGGATATTTCGGCGACCCGTCGTATCGTGCGACTGAAAGTTTCCTTCGGTAAAAATAAATTATCGTTGAATAATGTTACACATACAACAATTAAAACAATGAATTCAATCCCGTATTAAAACAATACCAAAGAAAGTCCCTACGAAGCAATTCAAATTCGATCGAAGTATTCCGGTACGAATTTTCGGAATATCTCTTCCAAATTCATAAACGATAGAAGCACGAAATTATTTATTTCACTGTTGTGCTATTTCCTTTCATTCAGCCTGACTGTTACGATCGGCTGATAGTTGAACCGAAACGCAACGAATATCGACGAACAATAGTACGGCGGGAAGTTGCTGTAATAGCTGGCTTAAAAATCCATCAAATTTATGGTGTATCGTTTGGAATAAAAGAGGGCCAGCTATGAACAGTTGAAACGTTTCGTAAACGTGCCCGTTTCATTTATGACAGCGGCCGTGTGTTCTGCTACGCAGGATTTCCCGAAACGCGCCGGCGAAAGCTCTTTACGAGCTTTCATTCGAAAGGGCAATTATACTTTCGGTTACGAGCAGAACGACCGCGTCAAACTGTCGACGGACGCCGAATTGACTGTCTATGGCCGGCGATTTACTTAGCCGTTTTACGCGACTTCGCACATTGCAGCTTAATTGGACAATTTTATGCATTGTTCGTTTTGCCCGTCTGCAGACAGAACGGCTATAAAATAAATATTTCCGACCATTAGTTCACGTCGCGCTTAGGTATGGACGGGCAACTTATACGATTTATCGATTTCGCGTATAAAGAAGGTATGAAATAAAGAAAGGAACAAAGAAGGAAAGGATTTTGTATATTTGTACAGAATGTAAAACGTATGCTAATATTGATTGATGTGTATTCAGTTGAATTAAAGCGCACAAAAATTGATTTCTTATTTAAATAATCGGTGTTCTTTTCAATTTACAAGTGATATACCTTCTAAGCTGTTTCGCCAATATTTGTTATTTCGTACGTGGGAGTTCGTTCATCTCCACTAAGATATTATTTCTTATATCCTAACACCTTTACTGAAAATGCAGTCGATCAAACTAATATCGAGCCAAAAATACCCTTTCCTCATTTAATAATATACCATTCTAACCATTATACTGTACGTGGAAAGGAATAAGTTACTTTAAAATCGTGTTGCAGGATATTTAACAAACGTGTAAGATCGTCAGCCCAAAATTTGTCTTCTTTACCAAATTCTTTTTCCAGTAAACACTGCACACTTTAATCAACCTGCACAATATAAATGCAACAAAAAAAAGAAGGAAAGAAGAAATAGCACGAACGAATTGCACGAAACGCATCCCAAACAGCAAACTACTCGAAACTTGTCAACCCTTAGCCATTCGCGATTCGCTGACTCTCCCCAGCCATGATTGGGGATTCCCTAGCAATCCCTTCAGGTCGATTCGATAACGCGAACGACGGCGTCGTAAAATATAAGGAACCTGTGCTGAGGCATCATTAACCAAACGGACTCGGAAGACAGTTAGCTGAAGTGAAGGATCTAGCGGCGTTCTGGATGCTCGCCGACCCGGATGATCCAAGAAGGGGATCGAGCGAACTGTTGACCTCGAAAGACATTTCTCGAGCACGCTCGAGGACACCGGATGTGGACACAGGAAAGTATGTTCCATCAGGCTAAACGAGAAGCAACCCCGACGATGGATATAGCAACGACGTTGCACGACCCGGCCACGGTGTCCTGGTTAGACATCGTCGTGGTCCTTTTCGTGAATTAAAAAACGTCAGAATTCCGATGGATCGGTCGCCGAAAGGAAGAAGTGTGCCTACGACAATGGGGACGGTACTAAAATTGTTCGTACCTTCAAGGGTCGTTCTTGGACGGTCGCCGTGTGGTGTTAGAATATTCCTCGAGACCGTCAACCGTCTCCGTAGGATCGGGACGAGTCCCCGGGGATCCATCGAACCGACTCGCCAGCCAGTGGAAAATATTTTCCCGTCTATCCACGTTGGGGAAAGTTTATCGTTCGTTACCTGCGGATGGTGCCGTTGCAGTTGGAAATGTCGTTCGCCGGGGTGGTTGCTTGGAAGTTTGACGAGGTGTTTTGACATTCCCCACCGATGAATTCGAGCAGTACTCCGGGGAGCTTCTGTTGTTCTCGAGTTTTTCATAGCTGTTATGACAGGGCGTCGCTTTTGATGAAGGTTGTAAATCTTCACGATTCCCTGCCAATTCTCCTGCACTTTGGTGTCGTGCAAGAGCCTCGAAAATATGAACTGTTGTTCACGGTGAGGAGCAAGTCGTGGGTGAAGGAATGAAGACACAACCGTTTAACAATAATACTGTTGATATATTTTAAACTGGTGAATTCGACAAGCAGAATTCGATGGTGCTATTCTGACTACTTTCTACCCGTGACTCCCAAATGCTTCTGCCGTCATCGGCACCAACTTCCCCAAAGGAAGCCTACGAAACCCATTGCAGGGGTGGAGTCTTAAAACTAAGGGAATAAGCAATAAAACTATTGGATCAATAACAACTAGGAAGTGGTAAAACGAAAACTGATGATTGGTGGAGGCGTGTCGATATCGAAGATGGTCGTGAAGCGAAAGAAAGGGAAACTCTACCAAATATGGAAACTACGGTACAAACATGAAAGGACAATTTACGACTTCCTGGCTGGTATTGGCGACAATCTAAAAACTAAACAAACGCGAGGCCACCCGAGTCGACCCTTAAAGCCCGGAGACACTTGGGTCCGGCTGAGGCGATGACTCGAGCCTCCGGAACGAAACGCAAGACAACAGCCCTACGCTCGAACTCGATGCAATCCAGACGCGTACCCTCGAACCTAAACAAGGCGATACGCGACTGAACCTTTTTGGCCTCTATGCTGACGTCATAAATACTCGCTCCTCAACAATAGCCCTGTTTGCGAATACACTTTGCCTACGGTTTGGCCTTTGAGTGGTCGCGTTTGGCTCGTTAGGCAGACGAGGATGTGTGTTTCGATAAACGAAAGTGCGCAGAATGTAATGGAACGGAATTTTTTTGAAGAGGGTTGATGGTTGCTGTGATTAACTTTTGATAGGGAAATATTTTGCGAATCTGTACTCTTCTCAAGGAAGAACTAGGGAGGAATACATTTGACCAAGTATGATGAATGCTTTTTTTTAATTGTGTTAGTTGGAGAAGGTTGAATATTTGTTCTGTAATATATAATAAATGGCGGGCAAGCGGGTAATTTGATATTTTTCTATTCGCATGGCGAATTTATTACGCAGAAAGATTGGTTTTAGAGATGGAATTTTATAATCGTGACAAATAAATGCAAAAAGTTCTTAAAACCAAAGGAAATGGCTTTAGTTAAAACATTTTCTAACAAACAATCGGATTGACGAAAATTGTATACAGCTATCATGTTCTTTGTGTGGAACTTTATGGAAAATTCAGGCAAGGTGTACTTCTAAAGTAATTAATTGAAGCTGTTTTTAAAGAAGCTTCCATGTTGAAGGTATTATTTCCCTCTTCTTTAATTTCATTTTCATAAAATTGCCAAATATTTTCTATATCTTATAGAACATCCTATAACATTTTTAACAATTAATTGTATATTGATATTATTACAATACCCACAAAAGAACTTGTATTAAAATTTTATTTATTTATTTTATTAAAAAAACACATGTACACACATATTCCAATTAAAAATCATATAAACAGCGACTCAATAAATATATGCATTAACCATTCTTTTAATTCTATCAGTATTCCGAATATGCTAGGCAGGTGTAATATATATAATTGAAACAGGGGGTGTGAAACAGGTGAATTATAAATGCCTAATTTAAAAATCTGCTCGAATTTTCGGCGGATGATACGAGACTTTGGATAAACCACAAACGTGTTCACAATTGATAAACATCTTCGTCGAACAATTTTGCGGATCGTGGAGAAAAATGTCACGGCGTATTTGGTAATAATTCCATGGGTAATGATTTTCAGTGCGCGTGTACTCCTTCCGCGTTTTATAGGAAATACGTATCGCGTTTTCGTTTTACCCCCAATAACGATGCAAACTGCTGCTCGTATCGAGAAAACATCGAATCTGTGCAATGTTTGCACGGAGCCAGGTCGTGTTTACTGTTACTGCTGACGACTCTTTTTCTTTGTTCGAGAACATTAATGTTAATTATGTTTCCCGAAAATTCGGTGGTAGAAACCGATCACTGAATATTTTCATTGCTGCATTTGCATTTTTTGTATTTATTGTATTATTTTGTGTTATTAATGGTGTTATCGCAATACCTTTTCGTAAAATAGCTAACTTCTATATTCTACCTTTGAAAAGTAAAATATGTATTCAGTAATGTAATCTTGCAACTATAAAACTAAAGTGTTAATACTGAATTCAAATTAGAGTGCGATCGACAATGCAAACTTATGGAATAAATGATTTAGAAAACACTTGTCAGTCTATTTCTAGAAAATAAACGACTGAAGTATCCCATAAGAAATGCGAAAAATATCTAATACTAACAAATCTACTGTGCCGTCCATTATTTTGCTTCCAATAGGGAATGTTCGTTTAGAGTTATTAAATTTTTGCCGGCTGTGTGCTAACCGATTCATACAACACCGATTCGCGAAATGTATACAAATATCAAGAGTAAACGTTGAGAGATCTCATTATCAAATACTTTAATGCCAATTTGATTATATTGTTGAAATGCATGGAATAATTAGATTGGGTGGTCTTCTCGTTTCTGGCCTCATTATCGTGATAAATTGCTGTTGCTGTCGTTCGTCTATCACCCTGGCCACTTTCGTGACGACAACAAGCTTGTAATAGCATTATTCGGTAGCTAAATTTCAACCTAATTGTCGTAACGATTGCAATTGTTATTGTCGTTATAGCACAGCTGCATTTGGTCACACAAACGTAACGGGGAATTCCCATTAACACTGAATGCAATCTCCGATTCGACCATAACAAATGTTTAATTTATTTTGTACTGCCATATATTGCTTGCATACTATTGTTCTTATTTAATAAATTTGTACAATGTATTCCTAAAGTACGTCTTTAAATTCCAGATGTGCATTCCAATGTCCACGTTTCAACTGTGTAAATATTTCTGCTCCTCATTGTAAATTTAATCCAATTTAATCAGGAAGCATCACTTTGGTCGAATAAAGTTTTTTTCGGTGCAACCGCAAACCGTTTCAGCAATACAAAAATAGTACAGAGATTTGCAATTTTTAAATGCATATTCAAAAATAAATTTCATACTCTGTGCTTTTGTACTGATCGACTCTACTTTTTTCTTTTAAATTGGAGACCACTCTGAAATTGTATCCGGGTCGCAACAATCTCCATTAGAAAATTGTTTCAAAGCTGTAAAAACTATTAAATGTACCGGGAGCTTTTATGGATTTGTGCTAATTGACTATAGATGTGGCCAGTCAGAAAAGTTGCCTAACGCGATGAATTATCGAGAACGAAAAACTGAAATCTATTTCTGTGAGCAACTCATATATGACGCCAATCATTTAATAAGCGATTGTAACGCGCATAATGCACCTACTTTTACAAGCAGTACTTGAAACTTACCACACTAGAGGAAATGAAATTTCATATTTTGCTATTTAATGTCGCTGATTCTTAAGAAGTCGCCCTTGTTTCCAAAATTTTATCTACCGCAGAAGTCGAAATATATTTGCTATGATTAACGATGGACTAACATCGTGCGATTTCAAGCTACACAGAAATTTGATGATTGATTAATAACTCCAAGTTGAAAATTCAGGAACATCTCCCGGGTGAACCCATATGTTAATCGAAACAAGGTTTATGACGAGCATTGATAAGTAATATTAATTTCGCATCAATGAATCGTTAATAAGCCACGAAACGTTTATACAACTAAGGAAGTGTTGGCATGTTGGCAGTGTACATACTCTACTGAAAATATTTATTCCATCAATAAATAACAAGACCTTAATCAATATTTGTTACAAGGGAAATATTATTTCACTGTTATCATTATTTAAAAATCCACTGCATCCATATTTTCCCAAAATAACTCATCAATCGCTTAACAATCTATTCGTTCTAAAAAGTTTGGCATTATATATAAATATGTAATCGATGCAATAACAACTCCCAGAATTCTATTATACTATATATTGTGTGACAAAATTGATCTCTTCATTGAATACGCGGTTCGTCGCAAGACAAATTCACAAAGGATCAATATCGTAGATGCTATAATTGGTGATAATGGAAAATCGTGTTCTTGAACACGATACGGAGCTGCACCTCTTTAGTAGATCACAATAGATAATGAACCGACATATGTATATCGTGAATGATGCATTGCTTCACGCGCTAAGTATCACGCGCAGCCCATTAATACAAATCATTGAGGCATCTATAATTATCTCTGGTAATCAACCGTCCGTTGAGGTGAAGCTATTGTTTCACCAAGTCCAATCTTGTGCCCATCTAACCGTTCCTCTCCTGTGCCTTCCTCTTGTCGGGATCCTGTTGTACTCACTGTAGGACCCATTGATTTTCAGGATGTTGGACATAGCTCTCGGTGGTCACCCGCAAATAAACCTAATCACGACTAGGGTGTCCTGAATTGTCAAGCCACTTTCAGCGCCAGTCGCGTCGAGACTGAAATTAGATTAGTGTTCCAATCAACAGGGCGATACCTGTTGTTGATAACCGCTACAATTGTCGCACAATTTGCAATTCGAACTACTCTTTCGAGGACATTCGCTTAGTGCTCGATTAAAACATCGAGCCACTCTTCAGCTATAGGAAAGTTTGGCTCCAGAAGAATGTTTCGTAGTGAAAACAAAAACACAGAATGCATAGTTTGCGAAGTTAAGATAAAATGCAGCCTTTTCAACTTTTAGGTAGTGGAAGGTTTATATGTTGATAAAATAGGTGATAAGAAAAACTTGATATTACGGAAGTTTTTACGTGTCGTTAATTACCTTCCTCTTCGTGTTCACGATAGATACAACCTAAAACAAATGTTTTTCATTCGTGCGACCACATTTTTGTTTAATTTATTGGAGGGAAGCTTGGCTATAGATATTCTTATGTATTTTTTGCTTTAATTTATAACGATTTTAACTGCGTAGATACTGAAAGTTAGGGCTGATATTGCGGTGACTATGTTGGATTATGTTTGACGAGATAGGTATTACAGCATGGCGAAACTGGGATGTAATAAAGGATTAAGGTTGCGCTCTATGACTTTTTTATCTGTTCTACTCTGACCTAATATTCTATACTTCTCTTGACTATAATCTTCTTACACACTTATGGAACGTTGCGAATCCTTATTATTAATGAATCATTCCTCGATGTAAGTTCTTTAATATTGCGATTTTATTTCTACAAAAACAAATCATACAATGTTCGTCCTGTGGCCCTATAATTGACTCAAAAACTAAAGAGCCAGTACTATAGTATCAATTCTGTTTGACGTCAGCGAGACTTGGTCTCAATTCAATCTTCCACCAAACATTTTGGTACCCATAATAATCAACAATAAATTTACACGCACCTTTGTCAAGTCGTATACGATGTTCATTGAAATCCATATTCATACATAAAATTATTTAATAATATATAATTAATAATAAAATAATTTCGCCCTTGCGTGTACATCTAATCCAAGCCTGTGCATCAAATCCGTTCGCAACAAGCTTGCATACATACACACGCGTCGCCGTCAGGCATTGTCAGCTTCACAACTATAAGTTTCGCAATCGTCATGCGTATCTTGATTGGCAGTCGAATATACCGCCAACACCGCGACAGTTTCTCATTAGAAATTACCGGGGCATCCCGTGCAAGAAATCGAATGACGCGAACGACCGCGCTCAACGTCGAAGTCTATGTATTCGCCTTACGAATTAGAAGGAGACGATTCACATCAGAGCCGTCGCGACGGTGCTCGTCGAAGTGTGTAACACTAGACACGAGCTGGCGAGGAGACCAAAGGAAACTTCTCAAACGGGAAACGTGGATTTCCTGGTTTCTCGCCCCGTGTAACAATGTCTCCTCATCTCGGCTGGATCTTTACGCTTTTCCACGGTAATGAGGGTGCATGGGAACGCTGGAACCGGTAGATTTAATTTCCCTTGGTCCTTACACCCGTCCTCCCCGTCTTCGCTGGAAGATCATACTGGTGGCTCCGTCGTTCTGCGCGTTTTCTCGTCTAATTGTTCTCTGGATCAGGGCGCCGTTGTCCTTCAATGGCAGCCAGCTTTAGTGTGGATCGTTTTCCATCTCTTCCGCGATCCAGCCGTTTCGGTATTATGGGAACAGTGACGGCTTGTTAAAATTGTTCGACATGGGTTCTTCTGAAACTTGGATGGTATTTTGTCGGAAGCAAACCGTGCCGTGACAGTGCGTGTCCAAACGGATAGTACAAAAGACGCTGTCCCCGGTGATAAATAAGATTCAGCCGAATCGCGGATTCTCCGCGACACGCGGCGCAAGTTCGATTGGCCATTATCAATTCTGGTCGCAGACATGCCTAACTGCCGCCCTAGGACAACGGCGAGCCGGATCCCGAGAACTTGGGATCCTACGTCGCGTCGTCGTTGAATTCCATGAAGAATTCAAGCCCAGCCGGGCGGTTCAGCTTCCGGACGATCTCTGTTGAAACTATAGTTTCTGCCTGTCAGTGTATTATCTAGACGGAAAACCCACGGGGGAACATCGTGGCCCGTTAATACTTTAATTTCGTGCGCTCCGCGGACCTTTTGTGGCGCAGCCACTGGCTGACAAACGGAACTCCGTCGCGACGCGGCAACTTCCCGTTCCGCGGCGAGAGCTTAATTGTTTTGCTTACCGAATGGTTGTTAGTTAAAGTGGAAAGTTGCTGATAACTCTGCGAAAGGGAAAACGAGCGTGGAGTAGGGAACGCCGCGTGCAAGTTGCTGCACAGTGATTGCGGGGGAAAAGGGTGGGCGGTAGGGAGGAAGGATGGACGCCATTAAGGGAATGAATTCTCGCAGGGTTGAATTGTATCTGGCGGTGGAAGTGGTGGATCGTGTAGCTCGATCGCGTTTGATCACCAGCGACAGGAAAAATTCCGACCGAACGGGTTGAATGCACGGTATTTCTCTTGCTTCCGGTTCGATTCGTAAAAGGCCCCGGGGAACGTTGATAACTGTATTAACTGTTAAGGTCTTGCACATATACGTGTTGATACATTGTATGGACCGAGTTGTTATAGTTGAGTTGCAATAATTCGTTGTTTATGTCGCAACTGTGGGCAAAAGTAAGGAAACTTTTAATAATTTAATCTGTAACATTGACATTTCATCCTGGCCACGTTTTCAGTGGCCAGGATCAGACTGTAGCTTGCCGTTTTGCGACAGCGTTACCCAGAGAACAAATAAACAAACGAACAAATGAACATTAAGTAAAACGCGTGGCTGATTGATACACAAAATACGAACACAATAACATCACACACATCGACTCCACAATCACACAGCCACACATGTCACATAAACGACCCCCACACATAGTTTAAAAATATAACGATTAAAAATACAGAAATTATCGCGTGCGGTTCGAGTACAACAGCCAGGGGCTACAGAAGCGCCTGGTACGTTTCATCGAGCTGCACGAACAATCTTTCTAATAAAGAGGGGACATTAAAATTTGTTTAATTTCAATTTGTCAATCGCAATATTCGCAGCTCGATCTTTCCTAAATTTCGAACAGAATGCGATACAACGTTCTCTTCGATACGACCACCTTCGTACGATTGGAATCGGCCGAACCTTTTTCGCTGCTATTGGTCGACGCGAATTTTTTTGAGGAAGCTGGATTCTCGTGGGGCGAGGTGAAGCTTCGAGAAAATTCACTCGCCCCACCGATGGAAAGAGAATGAAAAGTGCTTGGCGAAAATTCATAGGTCGTAAACGAGCTGCACGGTGCAATAGGAAATGAAAAGGAGGTTCAATTTCGCTACCCGGACGACTCGTATGCGGACTCGTAAAAATAAGCAGCGAAGAAGGGTTCGCTTCCTATCTCAGTGCATCCGCGCGTTAGGCGGACCAAATGCCAAACCGAAGGTACGAACATTTTTTTCCCCACACCATCATAATTCCGCGTCCCTGATATCGATCCGAACGGAGCCCTAACGAACCGCGTCGTTCACACTGAAGCGTTCATTTCGCTTGAACGTATGCCAAAATAGTATGCACGAACGCAATTGGATCCGATTAGAACGTTGCTTGGGTTTATGGCTTAACAACACTGAAGAAGGGACTGACGTTTAATGTGCCAGCAATCTACAGTGGCGACCATAAGTACTCGGACAATGGAAATATTCGTATTCTTTTTTTCCCCATGCACCTGTGCTTCGCATTTCTTTGCATGGACTGAATGTTGTTAGCTATATCTCTAGGGTGAACATTCTGAATGTTTTGCAAAAGAAATTCGTGGGATTTCAAACATATGCCTCGAATGTTATTTTCGATCTTCAGTCTACCGAATTGCAATTATACATAGAATTCTGGCAGTGTGATTTTTGTAATTGATAAGAGCGCTAAAAGTAAATGCGGCAAGGGTTGAGGCGCTAGAACAAGTGGGAGTGATGAGATGAAGTAATATATTGAATAATAACATGGCGCGTCACAGAATTTTTTAAACGGTATACATTAACAAATATCCAAAATTATTGCATTTCCCAAATGCTTCATTTCATTTCATTTAATTTAATTTAATTTAATTTAATTCATTTCATGAAGGTCTATTAACCCTTTGACTACGGAAGGCGTATATATAC
Organism: Nomada ferruginata; assembly: GCA_963583965.1. Taxonomy (NCBI): domain Eukaryota; kingdom Metazoa; phylum Arthropoda; class Insecta; order Hymenoptera; family Apidae; genus Nomada; species Nomada ferruginata. The sequence goes on from OY757218.1 coordinate 9,327,884, forward strand.
GTCATTCCAAGTCTATCGATATGTACGAAAGACGTAAATATACGCCGACTGCACTCTTCTTAGGAAGAAGTAGAGTTTTCCAATAAAGCATTCTTCTCGTCCGAAGAAGAGAATCTCATTACACAAAAAACAAAACGCGTTTTGCGCTTACTGAGTGCTGACTCATTGTCAGAATCAGTAAACGGAGATCAAGATGTTTCACAATCGCAAACATCTCACCAAGAAAATTTAAGTCCGAGAATACGCAATTTTGATGCAAAAGATTCTGGATGCAAAGCAGCCCCGCATAACGTGTCGAAACCTTTAGACTATTTTCAATTATTCGTTCCAGAATCTTTAGTGATTTTCAATGTAGAAAGAACAAATAAATATCACAATTTTTGAAAGAGAGAGCAGCACTGGAAAATTGATTCGCGACTAAATTCATGGTGCAATACTGATAATGAAGAAACGTATTGTTTTTTGGGTACCGTGTTGTTAATGTCACGCGTTCAAGAAGTTCTGGTCAGTGGACACCCACTCCCAGCGACTTCATGGTTCTCTCCGATAGTGCGCCGTGGTCAAAGGGTTAACCCAAAATATCTCGTTATCGTCGTGTCGAAAATCTCCCGTTGATCAACCGCAATACGTAATCCGTCCAGCGGATAATTCAGTATTCAGACCAGCCTGTCGTACACGTGGAATATAAACAGTCGAGGCGAGGCGTCTACGACAAATCGACGCTTTCATCTGGCCCTCGCGACGAAAACGTTGGCGGCCGTTCGACGAACAATTCCAACGCACTCGCCCCGGTGCTAATGTTAGGACGGCCAGGCTGCGAATACATTTGCAAGTGTAAGCCACGGCCGAACGAGAAGCCCTGACCAAATACCGGACAAATGGGCACGCGGCAACGTTCTACTCTCTCCAGTCGTCGACTAACTGGAACGACTGCAAGTACCGGCTGGAATCCCCTGGCGATCGAGTCGCGAATATGTATCACCGCGATTCAAATTCCTGCCCTCCGAGGTCTGGCTGCCTGTCGATCGCCCCGATTACCCGCCGCGGTCCGTTTAGAGGAAATCCGGCCAGTCTGCGGAGATATTGTTGCTCCCGCTATCGATCAGCCTGACAATCAGATGATAACTGCGTGTGACGGTTGATGGGCTCGGCACGGTGGGAAAAATGCCTCGATTCTCTTGGGCACTACGAACATTTGAATTTCAATGCGGACCGAGCTGGACGGGTTTTTGTGCGATCGTTGTAACGTGGGCACTTGGAGCAGTGGTTCTTAAGGGGCGGATAAAAAAAAAAGACATTTTTTTGTTTTACATTTTCTCAAATTAGATGTTATAGAAAATGGATCTGCAAAAGAATTTGTCTGATTTCATAAAAATAACAGAGTTACAGATGTCGGAACGTCCAACTTTGGACTATTTCTCTATTTTTGATACTTATTCATTGACAGTTACTGGTCGTTTGTCTTGACAAAACTGTCCCTTCGGTTTTGCAGGAGGTCTATAGTGCACATGTGCACCCTTGGCATCCAAGTTTCCGAAATTTTAGTGGGAATCTGAACGTCGAGCAAGGCATATCGTCATATACGTGTAATATAACATTTTGGGGTTTTTCTCAAAATCGTGTTTCATAACATGGTAACCACGATATCTCAAATTCTACTGATATTACTTGAATGAATGTTACTTATTTGCTGGTCTTAGCTGAAATTTGTAAAGAAGTTGGTGGATATTTTTGTTGTTAGTTTTATGATCGCAGAATCGGTGATTTTGGTGGATCGCAAATTTCCCTTGCAATTGGAAGTGTTTCGTGAGATTCCATGGGGTAAGAACTAATGGTTTGGGAAGGTGGTAGATTGAATTGAAATTATTAGGTCGTTGTTCCACAAACAATAATAATTTCCACGACTTTGCACATTAGAAAGTCACTCCATGTCGAATTTCATATTATATCCAGCATTCAATTGTCATCAAATTCTTAGCATTTCGTGATTAATAAATAATAATATCTTTCACAATTATGAAAACAGTTATCCTCTCTCTTTCTCTCTTATCCTGAAAACCTAAATTACGACATTCTATTTAGTAAGAAACTTATCATCGTTCTAAGAAACAATTTTATTTACAAAAATTGATCCCCTATTCGTCAATGACATCGATGAGAATGCCGGGGTTAAAGGGTTGATTTGTTGCTTTATTGTTGGTTCAAACAAAAATTTCTATTCTCCTTGAGATGTCGTGCGGAAGGCAAATATATTTGTCGACTGAGATAACTGCGACTAATTAAACTGATGTGACTCTTTGATTGTCCCAACTGCAACCGTGCCCTGAGCAAGTGCCTGATTGCGCTGTAAGACGTTGTCTTACTGTAACTGCTTGACCATCTTTGATAAACTAGCAGAGTGCCTGGCTGTAGCTGTTGTATTGTTTAACTAGAACACGAAAGGTGATCTAAACTGAGCGGCACATCTGATGGTGGCCTGATTGCAATGCGTTTCCTAACTAACTGTGGACTGACTGAGCTGTTTAAATGAAATTTAAATGTCTCTAATTTCAAACATTCCGACCTAAATAGTTTAAGGTGGAACGAGTGTGTGAAGAAGCAAAATAACGAAGAAATTGTGCCCCGATTCTCGCATTGTGTCGAATAAAAATAATTGCACGTCCCTGGGGCTTTGAATTATTATTTATGATATCTTACTTGCCTATATACACGAATGAATTTACATGAGCAAATTAGATAATTGTAACGACATGTGCACTAAGTCTCAATAAATTGACGCACTGCGACTAATCTATTGGTAATCATAACAAATTGTTTAATACTATTTTAAAAATTTTACAATGGGAAACCTGAGGAGTGTGCAAACTGTGGTACGCAGAGTTTGGACAATTTTTGTTAACTCTGGCGACGGGCAAGATTACAAACCGTGTTTATATCAAAGTTTCTCACTCGCAAACTTGCTGTTTCATACTTCCCGATTGTCTAAAACAAGTAAGTTCGATGATCGACCGAAACTTCAACAACAGCTATAGAGCTCGTTAAGAAAACGAGGGAAACAATATCAATTCTCCCCAGGCATTCGCAGAATTTACAGGAAGAAACTTATTTAAATACATGAATTTCTGTCAAAACTTCCGCCAAAACTTCATTCAAACTTCAGCATTATTCTGCAATCAAAAAACAATACTCTGAATATCTCGCTACGCAAAACAACATTCGTATAACTTCGAATTAAATACTTTCATCAATACAGAATATAAACTAGGACACCCTTTTTACCGTGAACCCTACGGTCCAGCGGAGATGTACAAATTCCACCAGTCCACTCCTCGCAACATCTCCCTACGTTCCAGTCATTTCGTTCGCTTATTAAAACGGTATAAGGATAAATGACACTGAAAATCCGGGCGGAACGGAAAAAGCTATGAAATATGCAAGGAATATCGCGCGCGCCTGCAGATATCCTACTGTCGCAAAATCCGCCGGTAAATGACACGAAGAACGGATCGAGAAAAGAAAAAAAAAGAAGAAGAAGGAGCAAGGTAGCCACGGAAGCAGATGCAGAGAGGAAGAGCCGATAAGCTTCCAACAGGGAATACCTACGTATCCGTCCACGGTGGCAAAAAGTTTCTTCATTTGTCGACCGCCGATGTCCGCGGTCCTCGCGTCCGATACGAGGTAGCGAAAGTTTCAAAAAGTCCGCACCACTTCGTAACACGTGTCCGGCTGCTCCGAACTTTTTCCACGCCACGCCCGGTACATGACGAAGATCTCTCCCAGGTAGTCAACGATCCGAGTGTAACGCCGCGCCGCCAATTCCCGCGTGAATCGCATGGTTGCCAGGGCCGGGCAATTGGATCGAGGGGCTTTGGCCACACTTCTGCGGCTGGCTGTTACGCGTGAAGGGATTTTTCGAAATCACGCGAAGAGCAAATAGAGCGCATTTATGGATCGGGCGAGCCGTGGTCACGTACGTTCGCGTATAACCGAGTGTGCGGCCGGCATTCTGGCTCCCACGAGCAATCGTGGGTCGAGCAACTCGGTTTTCTGGAAGTATGGTCGATGGATAAATAACCGAGGAAACGGGGGAAGGTTTTCCTCTTTGCAATGGGGAGCTCTGTCATATCTGTTATTTTTACAGATACGGGAGGCTTCATTTGGGAAAGTTGGACGGTACCCACGGGCCCATAACGTGGTTGTAATCCTTCTTTTTTTCGAGAGGTTGTTGAAAGTTTGAGAAGATTCGAAGGCCACTGCTGTTTGCTTTCTTTTTCGATACGTACTAGACTAGGAGATGTTCGGACGATTTTAATTATTCGTAATGTAAGATCATTGCGTATTAAATAACGGTTCCTATGGAAAAAGACTGTGACGTTTTTTTGACAACTGCTGTGAACAAAATTTACGAATATTGCAAGTGTTTCGGGTGATAAAAATGACTGTCCTATCTGATGTTACTTGGAAAGATAAGCCCAGGTCTTTGGGTAGCACGTAATCAAGTAATTGACCGAAATTCCGTGGGAAACGAATAATTTTAATCTTCAAAGGCTTCAGTTCAGAGACATACCTGAGTAACTAATTCCCTTTTTACGGAAATGTACTTGGGGAGAAATTATTTGACTAAATTTCACACGGAGAATAAGTTACCTTTACGCAGGTGATTACTGTATTAGTTAACTTTGCTAAATTAATTGAGTAGCTACCAAATTTAGACATTAGTACATTGTACTGCAAGGTGTCAAAATTATACTGCACATTTCATTATATTTATAACGCAGTTTATATTAATGTATGATAACATATTACAAAGAAAAAGCAGAGTTTAAACTCATTTTTTTGCTTTCACTACAGTCTGCTAAAAAAAAGCAGTTTCACACGTCTAAGACATTGACAGTACAGAAATCACGTTATTAATCATGTTGAAAATTTTGTTCCCATACAATAATTATATTTCTGTGGTTAGGCTAGCTGTTAAGACAATTATTCCTATACCAATATACATATATGGATATGAAGCACATCTGAAAAAGTGTAATTGTCGTGCTTCATATTCATGTACATATATTGTTTTAGAAATAATTGGCTTGACACCAAAATAACGAAGTTGCAAGTGAAAGTATGTAAGCACTGTATGAATACCTTGTTGCCCTACTGTGCAGTATAACTGAAAATAAATAAAAGTGTACCAAGAAACACCTACTTGTAAAACGAAACCAAGAATCCCACCTCAGTACATGTGTTATACTTTGCACTATGTTCAACAAATTGATAATGGTAATTCATTACGAATATTAATAGTGATACCGCCTTTGAACCTTTCGGCCTATGACTTATATTCGCGACTGCGCGCAATAGTTTCACGTTCATTGTACACGTGCCTAGAGCCGAAGCGGCAATTGGACCAAGTAGAATCTGCTCATATGCTGTACTCGATCTCATAATTTCATGAAGTAAGCAACAGTATGATGGGAAAATAGTACACTTTTTTGTATGGGCAAAAACAAAAAATATATTAAATAACGTTCATTCAACTTTATACAAAAAATCTTACTTAAAAATTTTCTCTGCTTTCTGTATTTTTCTTTTTAGGGAAATCTTTCGGCATGTTCGATATTATAAGCCAAGGGGCTAACATGTATCTTATTACCGATTTAATGATATTCACGTTTATCTTGGGGTCACTGATTTTAGTTAGAATATTTCAATGAAACGTAAAGAGTAATGTATCGTGCAATGATGGGACTTTTTGCTTGCTCATTCTTTTAATTTTTTCATAACGCAAAGCTACTTATGCTTAAATGCTTAAATATATGCATTTCTTGGCTGTTAATTTCCCTTTTTCGTTTACCAGTTAAGTATTCGACTTTGATGGGTCGAAACGAATTTTTTTACACGAGGGATATTCATGTAACAATTATCCACAATATTGCAGACTCTATCGTTAAAACAATTTGTAGGGAGAATGAAATATACTATTTATTATTCATTATCTTTGTGCTAAATATGTATTTAACAGATATACTGCAGAGTCATTAAGAAAGTATAATCGATGCCTTACTTTACTATGATTAGCAAAAATATAAGGGGTGATATAACAAGGTATATATATATATTTATTATAACAAAGATACTACGCTGAATTAAGGCGTATACATTATATATTTTCTAGTTTATTCTACTCGATACCACGCTGGTCCACACTATTCTATTTACTACTGAATCCACACTGTCCTACTCTTCTTTCTACACTCCTCCGCTGTCGAACCTACTCCGATTATACGTTCTATTGGATGTACAGTAATTTATCGAAGAACGCTCGGCGAGTCCTGCAGCGTGAACGCTCACGCTTCATCCCCACCACTGGGGGGGTCCCCCGGGTTCGAGTTGAAGGAGCAAACTGATACGTTTTGACTAGCCGACACATCCCGGTGTAAAGATTAAAAAAAAGATTAAATGTATTCGTATCCGTGGAACAACACTAATGCAACAATGAAACTTTTTTATTTCAATTAATTTTGTTCTGCAAATTTTTATTACGATATTGTTTACGTTTTTATATTATATAATTTGGATCATATTGGCTTTATATTGCGGCCGGTTTTTGTAATTTATCAACGCAAATACGATCCAATCGCTGTCGCGAGCCTCGAACCTCAATAAGAGAGCCACGAGAGTAACAAACGACCGTTCCATTTAACACCAACCCGAGAAATACGATCGATCCGTCTCGATTTTACACGCCGCCCTGAACCGCCTTCCCGTTGATGGTAGCGGGCGTAGAATAATTCTCCAAGTCGATCGGTGGCGGGGCAACCGTCGTAATCTGCTATGGAATCGCGGACGGCGGTGATATACGATTGTTATGGCATTATCGCGAGTACAACCATTAGCCGCGGATCAATTGCATTCGAGTAAGTCCAATCGGTGATTACGGGCTCGCATGGAAACTGCGCAATCCTGGTATGATCCGACGGAATGCCGGTAATTCCCGGGATGCGCTTCCATCGTACCACTCTCGCATACTGACTGAGTGTTCGATTCGCAAGTTCTGCCCGGCCTCGTCCGTTTCTGTTTCTCCGGATCGATCACTTTCACGAGCCCGTGCAACCGGAACGCGTTCACAATCGACGATGCTCGCGGCCACGCCGGCCGCGACGCCGACTGTTAAAGATCGATCATAGGGTGGAATATCGACGCGGAGAGATACGTATGTATGTATGCGTATGGTCTGCCCACGATGCGGGGAAATAGCGCGGCTTTAATACTTTGCCAGGCGGGGACGGGATGGGAGTTACTTTCTATTCGCATATCTTGAAGTCCTTGGGTAGAAAAGTGTGTTGCTTTCGCTGGATGGGATATTGTTGTCCAGCATTTCGATACATGCGAGAGAATTGACGCTGTTTTGGGTCAGACACAAACCACTGTTTATATTTAATATTTAAAGTACGATATAGACTTGTTAGCGTTAGCGTATTTTAAAGGAAGAAATACGATCGGGTGGCGAAATACTATGCATCCTGTGTATAGTTTATGATGGGGACGCAGTCCTACGTGTGGTCGAAGAGTGTTTTGGGAATCGTCAACCTGGGTGACAGACAATGGCTGGTGGCCCGACGCCATTCAGTTATCGGATGTCCTAGGATTGACTAATTTATGGCATGTTTTGAAAGAGAATGAATAGGGACTCTGTTCCTGGAGGATCTGGCCACGGAGTGGGGAAGGCTATGCCTTTTGGTAAGAGGACTGCGATGAACCCCATGGCACTTACCCCAGAACCTTGGAACATTGCACTCGTTTATAATCTCGAGCTAAATAATCTTGACGGATAAATTAATATCTAACAGACTGATTGAGTAAGGGAAGTGACTAACCATATGACCAAACAACGAGTCACGCCGCCTCTTCTTATATATGAATATGTTTTTTTGTTTTTTTTTAATGAATTCGTAAGTGTACAATTTGCCACGCGAGCATTTGGCACATTGTGTGTTATTAGAGATCCAATTAATTTGCGTTTTGTTTGTTTGTTTCTCCTCTGCCATCGGGACGAGTAATTTTCCTGTGAAAATTACCGTGATATATGTATATGTATAAGCAGGATCGTGTCATATATACATACATATGTATATTTATGGGTAATACTGGAATTTAGTAATTGTAGGATTGGAAATACTGCGTGAATGTTGAGTGCTTGAGAAGGTCGTGCGTATGGAGGGTACAGCGGCCCAAGGGTTCGGGTGGTCGGGACCGACCATCACCGAGGAATGACTGGGGGGTGTGTCCTGAATGAGTGAGCGCAAATGAGGAATAGAATGAGAGAGAAACTAAGAGTGAAAGAATATAAAGAATGAATGATGCGTGCAGGAGTCAGATTGAAGGGAGAGTTTGAACAGAGCTAGTGAAGAGTATCGTGAGCTGAGAGTATTGTTGAGAGTGTCGTTTTATCAGCTTTTCGTTAATCTCGAAACACTAAATGAAACGATAACGTTGTTACGTGTCAGAGACGACTCACTGTTGTTGTTATTGAAACTCGAAGTACGACAAACAGGAGTGAGTAAGGGCACGTACCGACCGTATGACCCAGCGGCAAGTCATACCGCTTCTCCCTCGTCCAGGCCCAGGTATGTAAGGGTCGCGATGCCGACGCGACCGAAGCCCACGAAAACAAGGGCTAGAGATATAAAAAGCGAGGTAGCTAGAAGGAAAAACTCAATAGTGTACGAACCGTCACGCTGCTAGTTTGCAGTTTCATAGTCTGTAGTATTTCTCTGTAAAGTACAATCCGAGGATTGTACTCGTGTTTTGATAAAAGTGCTGTATTTACCACATAATACCGTGAGTGCGAATTAAAGTAAAACCAACCAACATCAGAGTTATAAATTAATCTACCCACCACGTAACAACGTGCTTAATATTCGATCGATGCCGATAAATAGTTCGAGTGAGCGTAGATTACATTAATTACATTAATTACTAAATTCCTGTATTACCCCATCCCTCGTCCCTCGTACGTGATTCATCCACTCGCGCCGGGAAAGTCGAATCGCAGCTGGGGGGAAATAAAAGGACCCCAACGGCGCTGGTGTGCAATAATTGAATCACGCGATATAAGGTTGTACAGCTTGTTGACGTTCTCCACAATAGCCGGTCGTACTGTTGACCCGCAGAAGCTTGTGTTTCTTTGAACTTATTTGCCCAGCGTACACAACGGGCGTTTGTATCCGCTAAGAGTGGCTTTCCACCGGCCACGTTTAGACGATGCGACAAGGGGAGAAGCCGGGTGTAGCGTAATTGAATACGAATATAATTGAAAGTTCCTCCGATCTCCGCGATTTCACAGAACCCCGCGATTATGCCTCGGATATGATTGTGAAGAGCCACTCGGGTCGAATGTGCTTCGACGAACGGTAAAGATCATCAGATTGTTTCCACTTCACCGATTCCTCTGCCCTTCTCCTTCTTTCTGGTTTTCCTTTCCCTTTGTTTCTTTTTTTTCCGCTGAGCACAGCAGTGCCGCGGCCCCATTGAAATCTCGCAGACGCGAAATTCGTCGAAGCTAACCTTCGATCCTCGTCCCATTGCCGGACATTGTTCGCAGGGACGAGAGATTAATTGACCCTTCTCTATCCCGACTGCCCCTTCACTGGACAGTACACTTGACTGGCGCCATCCTATCACTCGATCGAGGGGGGCAGAGCTGGATAGCAGTTTCATTTCTCAAGTCCGTTGTATCGCTTGATTTATCGATTTATACTCGTCAAATGCTGGGGACGATACGTTTAACGCGCGTTACAGTGTCACATGTTGGTAAGGAGCAACCGACGCGAGAATTCGAGGGTCTCGACGCGTTGTGGTATAGGCGTGTAGTACCTGTGACACCCCGGCGATAACCCGAAACAAAGATGTACAAAGGGGTATGGCACAGCGTCGCATTCGATGCAACAATAATTTTCGGGACACCGCGTACGCTTATCGATACGAATGAAACGACTATCGTTTGTCTGTCAATAGGCGGTATTGGTTTAACGGTGTAGTGGAGAGCGATCCGATTGGCGATACAGGTGTCAGGTGGTATGGGTGCTTTTCAACTTGGAGGTGGATCCATGGTGCATCGAATTATATTGCATTATGTAGAAAATGCTAGACTTATTTTGGTTCGGTATTTTCATGCAATATTGCGTGTATTTTATTTGTTGTTTAGATATGGAGAATTCAAAAGACAAGCAGTGAAAGTCCATTAGCATCCAAACCGAGATAAATACGGTTTTTACAAATTACTTTTAAAAAAATGCCAATGTTAGTACCGTCAATGATTGCTTGCGTATAAAAATAGTGGCTTAATTGATTTATCAACGGAAAGTTATAACAATAAAGAGGTTTTTGAACTACGAAACTCATGCTCAGGAATGTTGGACTTACCCTGATCGACTTCTGAGCCCTCCATATATGTATATCATATTCTGCTCCAAACTTTTATTTTTCTGTTTTCTTCCTGATTAAAAATTCTACATACATTTATGCACGTGTCCTTAAAATATTCATAATCGTTTCCTTTTTACTAAATCCAGCATCCCTTCCCAGCACTTTATAACGGCCCGATTATACATACCTTAAAATAATAGAACATAGAATATAATAGAATAGAATAGAATATACGATTCCCTTGTGCATTTCACAAAACGTTTAAACTATGCTAAAATAATTTCTATTTCTCCACCGCGGCTAAGGCAATACGTGCACGCTATTCGTATAATTTCTCCCCGCGCATAGTTCTTTTGTAAGCGCTCTCGAGGTCTCAGCAGCCGCTGACAGCTTCGCATTCAGAAGCGGGGACGAACGGACGAAAGTGCCGGGCGAAAGGAGCGAACACCGCGACGAGCAGCTAATTGTTCGGCCGCGAACGAAATGCAGTTAAAATTTTCTCGCGTGGCCAGCACATTCTGCAATACGCGCCGGGGGGGCGCAATGATTCAGCTGCTTGCATAATTAGCTCGGCCCGTTGGATTTAACGAGGGCAATAACGCCACTCGGTTCTACGACCACTTAGAATATTAAACGATAAAGCACTAACAAGCTCGCTTTACCGCTGATAACTATCGTCTCCCGCGGTGACGCGACCGTTTGGCGCTTTGATCCCCGATAAATATTCTAGAAAACATTCTACGCAACGTGAAATCTGCGCTTTAACGAGTTCGCTATGCGGCAGGTCACGGATAGACGAGATAGTGTACAGTAGTGCCGTGTTACCTGACCGTGGCTCGCGACTAGGTACGGTCAGGTATCAAGGGAGATGTAGTCGAAGGAAATTCCAAGTGGGTGTTTTTTCTTCTTGTACTGACAAGGACCCATATCGGGGTGTCCGCCTCCGATTTTCATGAAACTTGGTGGATATATGAAGCCGGCGAAAATAAGGGACACGTATTTTTTTATAGCTGCCCAATCGCAAGTTTAAGGGTGAAGCCACCCCCTTGAAGTTTCAGCAGAAAAATGGTATCTTGAAAACGGTTACAGATATAAGAAAACTTCTTAAGGAAAAGTTTCATGATTTCTTGAGGTAAAACAAATAGTGGTCATAGATTTTGTAAAAAGTAATTTGTTTATAACAAACAAATTTATTGTTATTGTTTTTACAAAATCTATGACCACTATTTGTTTTACTTAAGAAACCATGAAACTTTTCCTTAAGAAGTTTTCTTATATCTGTAACCGTTTTCAAGATACCATTTTTCTGCTGAAACTTCAAGGGGGTGGTTTCACCCTTAAACTTGCGATTGGGCCGCTATAAAAAAATACGTGTCCCTTATTTTCGCCTGCTTAATATATCCACCAAGTTTCATCAAAATTGGAGGCGGACACCCCGATATGGTTCCTTGTGAGTACGAGTGAAATACAGGTACGCAGTTGACACGAAATAAGCTACGGGGCTCCGAGGTCGGGTTGCTGTTAAAATTAATATACATGCGATGTAATTGGGCGTCGAGACGAGAGAAAGACAGGGATAAGGAGAGACAGGGTGACGAACTCTTTGAGGATGAAAGTCGGACGTTAAGATTTGAATAAGAGGCCTTGGGGACGCTTATTCCTGGAGCCCTTTAACACTGGGATATATAACGGGGTGTGATCGAAAAGCGGGTGCAATTTTTATTTATTCGTCAAGGTATTTATTTATTCGCCGCTGGATACAGGGTATTTCTGAAATTTCGAAAAATGTGACCCCGAGAAATATCTAGAGCACGCAATTTTCTATGCTCCTTAACTATTTATCCGCAAAAGTGTCGGGCTGTGTTAACATCCCCCTTGATTACTGTGATTGTATTCGCAGTACGGTGAAACAGGTGAACACGCTCGTGAAAAGAGAATTGATTAATTGTTAAGCATAACGTTTCTCTTTCATTAATCATGTAGCATAATAAGCTTTTTAAATAGCATGCAATGTTCATTATCGCTACCTTCGCTGCGTTTCATTTTAACAACCCTTTATCGCCCCTTTCACGCCACAAGGCGCTCTGGCAATCTGTACGCCATTTTCTTCATATCACTCGGTATAATACTTAATGTTTAAAGGCCTCTCCACTAATCTACCTGTTACGTGCTTTATCTTCAGCTTAATTCCCCCCTTTTTTTTAACTTTGCCCTCTATCTACCAAGTTAATCCAACTAAGTACTTTAAGAAAAACCCACAGAAAAATGGCAAATGTTTTGGGAGACGATTCGAAAATGCATCGTAATAAATGAAATAAGGAATTTGTTAAATGTGAAACAAGTTGGGGATGGGATTGTTCTATATATTTTTTATGTTTATAGGAAACTGCGTTATTAATAGAAACGATTACAAAAATTTGTTGTATTAAAGCGTGGAACTCAATTTAATATATTTAATACGATTTATTAGGCGGGTATTAAAAACAGTGCCTTAATTTTCTTTTTGGAGCGATATTAATTATCAACAATGTTTCCGAAATTCTGTGATTTGAAGCGTAAGATTTTCTAAGCGGAATTTTTAGAACTTTGTGAGCGTGAAGGCTGTTAACCATTCCAGGAGATTTCTGTCTGTTCCCTTGGTTCAAATTTAAATTCTCACGTATAATTAATCCGTAGAATTTAAAGCATTATCCAAAGAATAATACAGAATGAGAAAGGTGCGAATTTAATAAAGGAAGTCAGCAGAATAGAGGACGATGGAAAGAAAAGATATGTACTATTCTACGTCATGAAATAATAATACAGTTTATCCAAAAATTCTTGAACCTAATCTCCACAAAGCATAGTATTTCATGAACTCGTTTAAGTTTCACCTGATACCAACGTAACATTCACAATTTTCTGCAGAAAGTGTATCCTTTGAAAAATACAGAAAAATCTGGCAATATTCTTTTCCAACCCTTCTTTCGAAATACAGACACGAAAAGATACTGTGATATGTACTAGTTTTATATATTTAAAACTACCATATCCTTCATAATATCTTAATCATTTTCAATTTTCAACCAGATTTCTTATTATTCTGAAGCAATTTAAAATTGTGCACATGCTATGACGATACATAAAGTTATCAACGTGATCTATTTCATTTATGAAAAGCTAAACGCCAATTATATGCCTTGATATTGAAATTCGTAAACTCACAAAGAGTAAACCTAATCGGTTTAACTTTCGAGCGGCTCATATGGCATTGTCGTTATGACGCAAAATGCTATTACAATAAAACTCTTTTTCGAAAGCGTTTCAAGGGTAAATCTAGCTGCACGAACGTTTCAGCAAAAGAATAAAACTGGATATTAATAATTGCGCTTTGAAAATAACTTTTCACCGGTTTGTCCGTTGAACGTTACTGTTGATTACGACAGCCTTTCCGGCGGTACGAAAAACGTACTCGAAGATCGCGTTGACTTACGTTGAAATGCAACCCTTACGAAACTACTATTAGACATGTAGATTAAGAAAGAATGCAGATCACGTCAGCTTCAAAAGTATTTACCGACAAAAACGATCCAAAGCTAAGAGCACCTTTCGCCTACATTTCGAACCGCTTCTATTATCACCAGCATGCTGGTACATATTTGCTGCAGCAGCCGACTGCTTGCGACACACCAGCAACAGCGCCGGCAAACAGACGCAAATTAGAAGCATTTGAAACGGCGCGCATCGAATACACCGCCGCACCTATCTCGCCATCGATTCGATTAATAGACAACGGGTAACAATTTAATACCGTTCAACGAGGGTGCGCGCAGCTCCTGTCGCGCGCGGCGTGTCAAGCAAACGGGCAAACAATGCGAGACGAAAAGTTTGTAAATACGCGCGTAAACCGTCATCGTGCCGATTTCAAACGTCAGCAATTATTCTACCCGCGAGCGCCACCGAAACGTCCCATTTCCGCCGTGCATTTCGGCGAAATTAGCCCCGGTCTAAATTAGATTAACGACGCATCGACAAATTGCGCCGCTTTCTCTATTAACCCGTTCTCTATTATGCCCGTTGGAGTTGCCCCGCGCTGGCACGTCCGCACCGCGGAATTGTGATTTCCCGCGACCGTTTGCATTTCTAACTGCGCGCTATGCAAATCGCTGCTAGTCGCGTGTCGTTTCAGATATCAGGCTTAAACCGTTGTGTGTTAATTTGCGGCGGTGGCCGCACAGGTGTCTCCGCGTTCATTAGCCGCGGTGCTTATCAGCGACCGGCCGGCACGACGATCGCGACTTCCGAGTTTATTCTCGTGTCGCTGCGCGACTTCTCGTAATAAACTTCTCGTTTATTTCTCCCTTCTCTCTTTTCCCCATTTTTTTTCACCCGTTCTTTCCGTTATCCCTGCCCTGTGTTTCTTAGTCGACGCCGATAAGAATCGAACGCTCGATCAACGGGATGACACGAGCTCGCGTATCGGCGGTACGTTCCTTTTTCTTTCGCCGTTTTTTTCTGGTACGACGGATCAATTTGCAGTCTGCCTGCCGGTCCCGCGATTCAGGCGAGGAAAAGAGCTGCGCAAAAAGCTGGTTACACTTGCCGCCGATCGATATCCGAGCTAAATGCAGCCGCGTACCTCGAGGCCCGCCCTATTGGAAAGTCCACATTTTTGGGCTGGCTCTGATAAGATTACCACGGAAGCGCCAAGTTCCCTGATTATCCTAAATCAGCAGTTCCTAAATTGGGCGGCTGAAATGGGTGGCCCGGTACGACGTTGTTTTAGTATTCTTGCTGGTCGGCGGATTCAGGGCTGCCGGCGGGCTCTTTTCGAACTTTCGCGGAGGAAGGAATTCGTGGTTTTCTCTTTATTCTTCTTTCCTGTTTATTTTCGGGAGCGTGTACTGACAAGGAAGGTGAGGCAACCCGAAGATACAAGTACAGTATGTCATCCGTAATACAACCCTATTTTCCGTTCGTGCCATAATTCGGTTTTAAGGGGTGAATTCAGGCCTTGAAAAAAATTCAGAAAGTTGCTTTTCGTGAAATATCTCAAGAACGCTGGGAGATATTTAAAAAAAGTATAAACAAAACTTGCATAGTTTTACTGCATCTACTAAACCGCGTAAAAATTTATTTTGAAAAATCTATGGAAAAAAAAAATTAAAATACTCGTGGACTTTTCAGAAAACTTGTTTACGCTGTCTTGTAAACACAATAGAGTGATGCAAGTTTTGTTTAGAATTTTTTTAAATAACTCTCGTTGTCCTTGAGATATTTCACGAAAAGGATCGTTCTGAATTTTCTTCGAGGGCTGATTTCACCCCTTAGGACCGAATTATGGCACGAAAGGAAAACAGGGTTATATTACGGATGACATATTCTACTTGTATGCAAAGTTTCATACACTTCTGAATCTTCGGGTTGCCTAACCTTCCTTGTGAGTGATTCTGGCAACTGATAATACGTATTTTCTGTGCCTCCGAAACCCCGGTAGCAATACTTATGCGGTATGTATATAAAATCTATGCAGAGGCAATGTAAAAATACGAGGTATCTATCCAGTGCAATGATTCAAACAGAAAAATGTAATTCAAAAAGAGACGAATTTAAATATGATCTGACTTTGATTTATTATATTTAACTGGTACACAGTGTGCACGGTAATTTATATAAAATCCTAAAGAATTACTAGAGGTGACGGAAGGAGTGTTATCATTTCGAAACATTCTGGATCGTGTTCGTTGCAACATGCTGATTGCAATGTCAAAAACCGTTCGTTCTAGAATTCCCAATCGTACATTTATCTGCCTTCGGCATTATTAGCGTATAATAATATCTCCATAAACATCCACCGTCCATTTATACCATTCCCATTAATTCTTTCCAATCGCCGCTAATTTCTCGACTGATTGTATTTCTGCCAGCGACTTACGCGTGTACATATTATGTACATGTATACGTATATCGTATTGCGCATCAATTTTAAGGTGAACAAATTAGAACGACACACGCGAGACTCGGATAAACTCGCCCCATTCTTTATTCGCGTTTGATAGCAGCTCAGCACTCGATCATCGTAATGACGTTCTCCCGTATCAACGGCAAGGCCACGTATCTCTGACGGAAACTAATTTGAACGTAACTGCGTGCCGGACTTATCGAAGCACGGGGTAGCAGTAAAAGGGTGATTACGCTACCTTGAAACTGATACCAGAGCGGAGTGCATCTGCGTGGCGGGATGTATTATTCAAGACTGTTCCTTTCTTCGTTCCAGCCGGAAAGAAAGTAATACGCCTATCGTAAAAGTTGACTGATCGCAACGGCAGTGGGAAAAAGTGCAGGACTATGAAAAGGGTCGACCGAATACGCCGATAAAGCACGAGAATGCGTGAAATGCAGGTGGGGAAAAAAGGTACACGGTATATTCGTCGAGATAGAAATATTGTAGAAATAAATGACACCCAGTTGCCAGAGGATCGATGTAATTATAATAGACTTTTGGTTTATAATTGTTTTATAGTTGTAATTATAATCTACTTTCGTTTTATAATTGTTTTATAGTTGTAATTATAATCTACTTTTGTTTTATAATTGTTTTATAGTTGTAATTATAATATACTTTTGTTTTATAATTGTTTTATAGTTGTAATTATAATATACTTTTGTTTTATAATTGTTTTATAGTTGTAATTATAATATACTTTTGTTTTATAATTGTTTTATAGTTGTAATTATACTGTACTTTTGTTTTATAATTGTTTTATAGTTGTAATTATAATATACTTTTGTTTTATAATTGTTTTATAGTTGTAATTATAATATACTTTTGTTTTATAATTGTTTTATAGTTGTAATTATAATATACTTTTGTTTTATAATTGTTTTATAGTTGTAATTATAATAGACTTTTGGTTTATAATTGTTTTATAGTTGTAATTATAATCTACTTTTGTTTTATAATTGTTTTATAGTTGTAATTATAATATACTTTTGTTTTATAATTGTTTTATAGTTGTAATTATAATATACTTTTGTTTTATAATTGTTTTATAGTTGTAATTATACTGTACTTTTGTTTTATAATTGTTTTATAGTTGTAATTATAATATACTTTTGTTTTATAATTGTTTTATAGTTGTAATTATAATCTACTTTCGTTTTATAATTGTTTTATAGTTGTAATTATAATCTACTTTTGTTTTATAATTGTTTCATAGTTGTAATTATAATATACTTTTGTTTTATAATTGTTTTATAGTTGTAATTATAATATACTTCTGTTTTATAATTGTTTTATAGTTGTAATTATAATATACTTTTGTTTTATAATTGTTTTATAGTTGTAATTATAATATACTTTTGTTTTATAATTGTTTTATAGTTGTAATTATAATATACTTTTGTTTTATAATTGTTTTATAATTGTAATTATAATATACTTTTGTTTTATAATTGTTTTATAGTTGTAATTATAATATACTTGAGGGTTAAATAACTTTGGATTGCACGGGGTGTCTCGCGAATTTGTGTGGCAATTTTATTAATCCGTTTTACGATTGGTAATGAAGGTAAACTGTTACACAGATGCAGGTTCGTAAACGCTTTATTGAAAAGGTGTAATTAAAATGTGAAATGTGAAAGATGCACTGTGTTTATGTATTTTGTCTAATGTAATGTTAATTCTTTGCATTATGTCATTTGGAGCATATAGTTTCGTAGTCCATATTTTCTCTCTTGCAGTTCAATGTGAGTACAAGTTTACAGGTGTAAGGCCAGGTGAACTAGACGGTCAAGGCTTTGATTTAATATACACAGAATTGGCACAAAAGTTCTCATGCTACCACAGAACACGATTAATGTTAAAACAATGATTTCCCTCTTTGGTTTTCCCATATTTCTGACAAAATTCATGTCACAGTGCTACATTTCATTTCGATAATCATATTAAATCCCCCAAATAATTGGGCATAATTGAACGTGCAAACGTATTGCATATTCAGCACTCTATGAAATAATTCCTAGTTTACTGATCTTATCGTCGCCGCGCTGAAAATGATGTCGAGTGTGGGAAAATAATGACGTGGATACAGATACCATAGTACAAAGGACTATTCTGAATTTCGGTTAATTGCGAGCACGTACTATCCACACGTTGGTTGTTAATAATTTATTTCCGATCACGTGCAACTTCTGTTTTCGCGAATTATCTCTCATTGCCGACAGCCGACAATTACAATTGAACCATGCCCCAATTGTTTCACTAGTAACGAAACGCTTGTTTAGTTCGATCGATAAGCGTGGCGAATCATTTTTATTCTTGCATTATTACGATTCGTTCGCGGAGATTCAACGAATTTATAATTTAAACAGCGTTGCTATACCCGAAGCCACGATTTATCGAAAAGTGCAACGATCTTGAAATACGTTAAAACGATTATAAATATTGTAATATTATTATATCATTTCCATTTACGGTGAATTGAATGAACGTTTCGCAGCAGAATTGATTCGTCTATTACGAAGTTGCACGGTCTGGATTTGAACGAAGTTCAGTTCAAAGGACGAAACAAACGAGGGTACCTGCAACAAATTTTTTTTTGGCGTTCTTTGATAGATAAATTTTTCGTATCCCGTGATGCTCGATAATCCCCCGTGGCGATGTTATAAAATTCCTAGTGCACAATTCGATTCAATGAAGGCATCGATTGGTTTTCATAGCTGTCAGTATTCTGCTCCACCATCGTCGAAATGACTGGAAAGTGGGGAAAAGGCGCGAAGAAATTCCCGAGTAAAAGGGCTCAGAAACCCTGGCCGGTAAAAATTGCTGCGCTGATCGTGTCCGCTATTCATGATCTTCGCGAAACGAAGGGATCTTCTCCAAGGAAGATCATAGATTATATTAATTTTGAATCCAACATGGCCGAAAATCGTGTTAAGCGACAGGTGAGTGGCATAAATGGTATAATTGTGATTTCGCGAACAGGACTGCGCGCTCTCGGCAGAACTTAATGTCTTAGACTCCGTTGTTTTAGAAAGAAAAGTGAAAAATAACAGGAATGATTAAACAGTTACAGAATGAATAAACTTTTTATTTTACGTATGCTTGCGATGTTTCGTTCATGTATTATTTTATGTGCGAGATTTATATAGGATATTATAGAAAGTTTCAGTATCGTAAATTCAAAGTCAATGCATTTGATGATACTAGGATTATTTTCAATTTTTTACAGTTAACATCTGACACATTTATTTCACAAAGCAATGATCAATGGAAATGGTTTTAAATGCTGAATAGGACTCGACGTTCGCAATATTTTTCTCGTTTTATATAAGTCAACATATTTTAGAATTGAATGTTTGCTAATTTGTGGAATGCATGAAAAGAAAATGTGCTTTCTGAAAATATTCGAAATATAAAATAATAATCAACGATGTTAAGTATATTTCATTTGCAATTGCTGAAATTGAATAACATGATAAATAAAATGTATTAAATAAATGACTTGACCAAAATCTGTACCTAAACGTTCAATTCTTTGCAAACAAAAAAACAGAAAAACCATTTAAATATACTTCATACGTTTCCATCCAATAATTCCGTGTATAGCCAATCGAATTAACGTTCGATATTTTTCAATTGCAGGTTAGATCGGTGTTGAAACGTGGCGTAGAGTATGGCATACTGAAAAAGTATCGCGGCCAGTATTTTCTTCCCATGAACGACGAATTGAACCGTGCAAATCGAGCCGCCCTGAGATTCGCCAGCTTACCATTGCCCCCTTCATATCCCGAGAAATCGAGCACATCCTCGTCCCGAAAAATTCCACCACTGGGGAAACAGAAAGTTTCAAGCAAGTCTGGTGTGAGACCGCAGACGACGAAACGGCTCGTCAAACCTCGCGCACCTTTAATCTCCCCGACAGTTAGCTTAACAGGCGCGATTTGCAACGACTTGTGATCGATCGATGCAGCTATTCGATAGAGAATCGAAGGAGAACATTTTGTGTCCCGATATTGCACTCGGATGTCAGAAATTGATCGTTAATTATTTGTACGGATATATTCCAATGTTTCTTGTGGATCAATTGTAACGAAAGTCGATACACAGAGTTCGCCGAGAAAAAAATTACGAACGATTAAGGCAGAGCAATTCTAGTTGTTTCCCGTGCACACCTTTGGTACGCGAAATTTAATATCAATGCGTTTATGTGGTATACGTGTATGTGAGAGAAAACTTTCGCGAGTCCTTGCATTTATTTAGATATATTCGAATACGTAATAGACGTTTCTGTACAGATTGTGTGTACGAGTAACATAAAAATAATGATCACGAAATACCGAAAAAAGGGAGGTGTTTCATCGTGGAGTCAAGTTATTTAGTTATTATTTTTCTATAAATTACACGATTGTCCTGTAAATTCTCTAAATAGCGTTTACTACTCTCGACAATCGTACGTTTTACTATGCAGCAGTTCAATCGTCTTTCACTGTGAATACTCTCTTGGATTTTTGGCAACGTGACATACCCTACAAATAAAAGAGATCAACAGACTGTTTCTTTTCCAATTTATTATATACAGTAGAACTCCAGTCATTCGAACATGTTGGAAGACACTAGGGTTCCAATAAACGAATGGTTCTGGTAGTACAGGCATAGTGGAATCCCCTTCTACCTGTGCTTATGAGTTTCACCCGAAAGAACTGATGTTCAGAATATTGGAATCGAAGAAGTTCGAGCAACTTGATCCTCGACACGTATCTATACATCTAATTAACACGTACAAATATTGATTAATATTTATTACAAAAATTCGTTCAGATAAATGGAGTTCTACTCTACCCAAAATCAGTCTTACTTGCGACAAGATTTATTGCACGACAAACAGCAGAAATAATGCACAAATAATAGTTGCCTACATACATTTGGTAAGAAATGTTATTTTACTTCGACTGCTGATGAATATTCGTTTCAGCCTCGGAGCATGATTGGAAGTATTTGAATGAAATTCGGATTGGGTGGGGCGGCCGTTTAACGGTTTTATTGCCGGAGAGATTTCAATACCTTTCGAGACAAAATAAAGTGGCTGGCGATCCTAGATAGCGGAGGACGACGATGAGACGGATGAATCGTTTTCTATTACGATATATCGATCCGCCACGTACCGATAGCTCCGCGCTCCTTTTGCTCGCCGCTCGGCACGTGGCTGGAGAATTAAGTGAAATGAGGGACGAGCTTTTTTCGTAGATTGCACCGAAGGAAGCGCCGGTCGACCGATCGTACGCCATTTATAAAACTTTCGCGCTTTTTGCGCTACTCGATGAACTTAAATAGCTGTCGAAATTCACGGGTTTCGGGGAAAATTTCGTACACCCGACGCAATTACACTTTCGGCGTTTCTCGAATTGATAAGGCACTGAAAATATCACACTTATCGTATCACTTGCAATTGATGCGGAAAATACGACGACACCATACAAAATCATATCATTCGAAATGCAAGAGGTTGCTTCCTAAAGCGGCCAATCAATGTGCTTTGGAGACTCCATGGTGTTCTATTCGAAATGAAAGTGGATTATTCATTCAGACCGTGGACACGTTGGTTTTTATATTAAATTTCGGAGAAACAATGCAGCACACGCTCGCCTATAATCCGTAAAAGCATAGGCCAAACTATGAACAACGGGTGGCTCGGAACAATTGGAATCCGTTTAAATGGTAATTCGAGAAGCTAGTTGGTACATAAAGGCTGTACGATGTCGATACTACTCTCGTTATTTAAACGAGCCAGTGCATCGACTGTGCACATGCACAGTGAATGTTCAATGCTTGCTCCATGTTAGAAATTGCGGAACTTTCGGAACAGAAATGTGTATATCAGTGGAAAATACAACGAAAGTGCGTTGTGGCAGTAAATTTAAAAAGAATCATAACAAAGTGAACGAAGT
This sequence comes from Nomada ferruginata, assembly GCA_963583965.1. Lineage (NCBI taxonomy): Eukaryota > Metazoa > Arthropoda > Insecta > Hymenoptera > Apidae > Nomada > Nomada ferruginata. Next base: position 9,350,234 of record OY757218.1, read on the forward strand.
TCGATGCATAATAATTAATTATACAAATTTATGTTAGCTTCGCCCCTGAAAGTTTCTCCACACTCCATGAGACTTCAGCTTCCTTGCCCCATCGCTCCGATTCTTTAGTTTGAAATGTCGTTAGACAGTGTGTCACAGTGAAAATTGCTCCACGGGGGTTAATTTAGTTTCACGGTCATCCGATTTTACTTCAGAGAACTTACCAGCTGCTTAATATGCGACACACGATCTCCCAATGTGATCAAATTAGAGAACGTGAGTGGAAGTTGCCGGATAAATGATGAATAATTGTAACTGGAATTATTTGATCGAAATCGAGGGCATCCTTCATAAGTAAACATTCTAAGACATGAAAAAAAAATATTCTGAATCAGAATTGTTTTAAACTTGTGCATAACAAGCTTCAATTAAGAAACGTTTTCTATAAGCTTGACGTTAATGTCACAACGATATTATTTCTCTGTTAAATGTTGTAAAAAAAAGATCTGTTTCAAATTGTCAAATTTTATTCTCTCACATATGTATACCTGCTGAAACTGCATCGATAATTGCGCGATACAAACGCAGAACGCAGTGTTTCAGTGTCAAAGGCTTTTCATCCGCAATTGAATTTTCTTTGAGGGGAAAACGAGTCGCGATAAAGTTTCAAAGGCTCATGTAGAATTTTTGGGGGTGTGCAGAATTCGAGTAAACGAATTGTCTGTGAACAGGTAAAATATACACAACGGAATGAAAAATCTGTGCACGCAGAATATGGCGGCTCTGTGCGAATGAAAGAAACAGTAGGTGATGCTGCATGTACACTGACGAGTATGTAAACGTAATACTGACAATTTAAGTGAAATTACTTTTTATTTCAGAGCTGGAGCTCTACATTTGCATACTACCTATGATACATTAAAGTATGCACGATTTAGTTATAAATCAATGTAAATATACAAATCAATTCTGAAATGAGCACATTTCATTAAGACTAACATTAATCGAACATTATAATGCGAGTTAATGCATGTTCCTTTTTAATATTTTTTAAAGATACTTTTTTCATCGTCCCTAATGATTGTTAGCGATTGCATTGAACAGTAAGTTCAATCTTTAAATCTGTTATTTAGAGCACTTCTTATTTATTTGAAAACAACGAATATATGCTCTTATTATTATGGAAAATGTGACGTAGGTATTACAAAATTCATATCTGGCTGCCTATTTTTTCAGCCGCTCGAAAATTAAACAATGCAGAACGCATTCAAGATTGAAAAAACATCATGGAGAACGTGGACAATATCAAATATTCCACATGTCAATATAAATGTTATACAAATATTCCATGTAATACGATGAATATAGTTTGTGTGTTTTAATTGCTTCACGGACAAAATAACTCCCAGCTATTTCCTTTAATAATAAACAAAAATATTTCACACCTTACTACACATTTACAACGAAAACGTATGTTTTGGACCAAATTTCCTATCGTGCAAATTTGTTGAACCATCGAAAGTAATGAAGTTTGTATGCGTTTCACTTACACGCATGTTAGACGTTTCTCTTATGAACTAATTGTAAGATCTCGATTCGTAACGCGGATGGAGCGACGAAAAACGCCCCTCTGAATGTTTCTGCTTTTCGTCACGTGCTAAAAAGACCACGGAGAATATCCTGCATCGGGTATTTCGAGAGAATAATGGTAGTATTTATCATCAGTTCTTCAGAGACGCACTGTTCTCGTTGGCGGTGTTTCCATTTTTTGCTCCGAATGAATAAAAATGTCTATTCCCTTGAGGACGCGAAGCACGATAAAGAAATGGACAAAATATGATGCTTCTATTTTTGTTCGTGCTTCAATGCTTTATACATAGTATACAATATGTATGTACGTCTCAGATTTACGCAGCTTTACTGACTTTCGTCGCGTTCGTGGTTTAAGAAAAATTAAACCATCAATCATTCTAATGGTTTCTTCTTCTTGTATAGATACATTCGACTGTTTGTATTCTACTGTAGCATTTTAATATTGCTCGTGCGAATGGTTTTGCTTTTGATATTGAACGATTTATTGCGTCGGTAACTGAATTTTCGGTAATGAGTGTACGCGAAACATTGTTTTATATAATACTTGCCACTGTTGCAGTTCATGTAACGCTATTCACACCTGTTGTCCAAAATAAAAGCTGGCAGGAAGGATTGCGATTCGGAAAATATTTTGCGTTAGTATTGAATTACCTTATTATTGTTTTGTCTATTTGGAGAGCAAACAAAAAGCACAAAATTATAAAATAAATGAATGGATTTTCCTTTTTATTCATCCGCAAATTGCAGCATCATTCCAATTAATATATACTTTAATATAACGTCGTGTGGTTGTAAATAAATATATTTAAACAACGATCTAAAGGCAGAGTACCCACGCTCGTCAATATTCGGGTAATAAAATGACCCCAACAAGACTTTCCATGCAAAGACTAAATTTAGAGGAACAAAACATGTTTTTCTCAGAACACGCGTGTTCATCAAGCTCTGCTTCAACCACGAACAACTTCCTCGCGATTCTCCAACCCGGTTTGCTTGACACGCACATCTTAACGGTGTTTCTACTTTATTAAAAGAAGCAGTGCAGTGCCTGGCAATCATTTCTGTCACAGAACATCAAAGCAAGCCACGCGCAAACGCATATAAAAACACCGAATGCTTCCATAACAGCTAATGTCACGAATAAGGAATGAAGATCTATCGAAACGCCAACATAAATATCGAAGGGTGTTCAATCACGATACTCGAAATGAATCGATTCGATGACCGAAACCAAAGGAAATAAATACTTGGAGAGGCGCGCTAATTTCGCTAAACACCCAGTTCGCTTTCGAGTTCAATCGCAAATAAAATCGAATAAAATCCTCGCAAGACGGGGGAATATATTTTCGTGGAATTTCGGGCTTCCCCCTCGAAAGCATATTGCACGCGGAAAATGACCAATGGCCGAACGTGCGCTTCGCTATGACCGGCGCGGCGGTTGCACACGGCTGCAGTGTATCAGACGAATAGCATTAGCGCGAATTGCGGCAACTGCAATTACGCGGCTGCCATCCGCCAATACGATTCTGTACTCGCTTCGCTTTTGGCTGCAACGAGGAGACGAATCTAGCGTGGCCAACGATGCCTTGCCTTTGAGTTTCGCGACAGTCGAAAGCAAATACGGTCGCGTTTGCCTCGAGTTCCCACCTCGCCGCGCTCCTCGACAACTCTTTGGAATTGTAGACGATTGTTTAAACTGGCTGTTCTGGATATTTTTTGTCCGCCTTCTTCTGGATATTTTGTACGACGAACTGTGCACACTGTGGTTAACGCGAAACCGTTTCGCTAATCAACAACGCTGCAGTAGTGCGAAAGCGCGGCGCAATTTTAGGGGAAATAATGTAGAAGTTATTTTCAGTAAACCTCGCGTATAGATTGGAACAGGGGGCGGCAGGGTAATAAGACTTCAGTTTACTTCAATTATCAACTAACATTATTAATATTATTAATAAGACATCGGCACACGACAATTCTCAAACATGCAATATCTCTCTTACGATGCTCGGAATATTCACGACTCGATACTCTCTACTCTCCAAACTATTCTGCCTCGCGCACGCATCATCCACTCCATATATTCTTTCACCTTTAGTTACTCCCTCATTCTATTTCCCATTTGCTTTCACTCATTTAGGATACACCCCGCGGATATTCCTTTGCGACAGTCAGTCCACCCGAATCCGTGGGCCGCTGTACACTCCGTTTACGCGATCTTCTCAAGTGCTCAGCTCCAAACACATATCTTTCACGCCTCGGAATCATTCTAAATAGTCGCGCAGTATTTCCAGTTCCACAATAATGCACATTGCCACCAGAGCGTGAGCAATGGAAACGGTTTTGCACGTCTCTGATATCTTTGGAGATCGCGATATTTGCAAGTTCTTGCAAAGTTGTTTGCCTTATTTAGAAAGTTGATAGTGCTCTTCTAATGATTCATTCATCGGATTTATCACGCGACGTAATACGTTTTACTTGTGTAAGATGGCTTGCACGGAAGTATGTGTTTATTCATTCAATGCTCGTCGAAAAATCCGCAACAACAACGCTTCTGAAGAAAATCACCACGCAACACATCCACTTGTTTAAATCAATAAAAATAAGAAACGGCCACAGCATACTCTTTCACACTCAGCCATCCATCCAGCCATCCATGCGGTGATACATATAACAAATATCCTTACATTTGTAATATTTCTCTGCAATATGATAACGTCGCGCAGCTTTCTTAATTGCAGATGCATATAATCACTTTATCGGAGGAAAGTTTCATTGAATTGCCAATAATTCACATGGCGCGACGCGTGTTAAAGCTATGCAGTCTTCAACAATGCATAACCCAAAGAGGATTCTGCACTTTGTCACGTACTTTAGGGACACGGCGCGCCCCGTCTCCGCGAATGGCAAATGGAATTGCTAGCTCAGGTCCTTCAAAGTTGTCCCAAAAATAGCGGTGCTTAATACAATGGTACATTAAACTTGGCACTAGTAATTATTCATCCGAATGTAACACTATGTCTCTGAATTAGCGAAGAAAATTAAATTCGTCACTAAATAAGATATACCAACACCGAGTGAGAATAATTACTTCATTTCACGAAAGTCAATTAAGCTTCTATCAAACTAATCAACCGGCTTTCACAATTTTCATTACTCCACGAATCACGAACTTGTTGAAACCAATACATTGTTGCATTTCTTCCCGAATATCATCTCCACTGTGAACCAAATCACTCAGACAATTCCTGAACATGCCGATCACATTAGAACTTCCCATCAAGTCACTTCTGTTTCAATTTCTCGGATCTTTGAATTATTGTTTATTGTTTGAATGAATAAAGTCCACATTTTTCCACGTATTTTGTGTTGATCTTGGGTTGCGTAATATTTATCAGCGAACTTTCTGTTGGTTGTAATTAACCAGGTGTACGCGGAGGAAGTAGTAAATCCTGAACTGCAGACGAATCCCCAGCACTGCGAGGATAATTCAAGATTCCGAACTACTATTTAACTGCTTGCCAGAATTGAAAACGTTAACATTAACTATGACAGTGCAAAATAGCTTAGAACTGTGTAATTCAGAATAGCGAATTAATAAGTGTTGGCGCAGAGTTCGCGAAGCTCCAACTAGCATTTCAGATCTCGCGAATGCAACGATATGGCTTGCGTTAAGTAATGGAATTCTAATTGGCTGGGAATGTGTGTTACGCGCAGAAGACGATTGCCTCGCATTTCATAAAAGCTTCGCCTCTGGAAGGTTAATAGGTGTTTCGACACAAATTGAGTTCTCAAAAGTGATTCATTGTATTTATGCTTGATTGTTATTAAATGTACAATGATAGACATTGTTTTCATTGCACTGGTGCTTTGACGTAGAGTATGGCTGACGAAAATGTTTGAAGAGCAGTATTTTATTTACTGATGGTGAGTTTGTACGAGAATATAACTATAATGTATTGTAAAGTATAATATGTTGATATAAATATGAAGAGATATTTAAACGTAGCAATTTATTTCGAAGAAAGACCAATCTATTATTAATTGCAACATTTATTTGCATATTTTGTTACATTTTCTATTTCAATAATTTCATATTTTACATGTGTCCATTATTTTGTATTTCCAGTGGACACTGAAGGCAATTATTTTTGCTCCATAATTTAATTCATATGCGTTGTACTATGATAAATATACAGAATTAATATTGGTTCTGCTTTTAAAACACTGCTGTAACATTTCCACGTCCTTAAATTAATTTCGTACACGTTTGAAACAAAAATTGCAACTTATTCAAAATAAGAATGTCAGATGTCTGACCCAAGAATGATTAATTTACCTGGTCAATTACACTTTCAATTAGCTCTCCTTTTGAACTCCATGTCTAAGTAAATACCTTACCTTGGGGCAACCGGAGAAAAAAGAAAGGTAAGCAGAGCACAAAGTAGAAATAACCGAGATTTCCTACAATTGCATCTTTATTTAAACGAATCCTGCTGCTCCACAGTCGTTCATCTTTTTTAGTATAATGTTCTCATTTAGCTGGATAAAAATTCTTTTTAATATCACGAAAATAAGATGAACGAACCGCACTCTCTGACTGCGCTGCGAAAAATCAAATCGTTGTACATTCGTTCTTTATTGCACGCAGGAAATGCGTTTCACATTGTTCTTTTTACGTAATTGGAGGTTCGTTTAAAGCGGGTCTGTATATTTCATTGAGTGTTTCATGGAACATACAAGTGTTCCATGTTTCGAAGTTCAATTTTTGTATCTTATTCACGGGTGTGCGATGTTTTTATAACATATTTTAAGTACCTCTGCGTAAATCGAAATTATGCTAAAGATATATTACTAGAACAGAGACATTGTTAACCGTGTAAACAAAGTGATCGAAAAATTCACCCCGAAAATATAGAAACGATTTGCACGCAATTTACGGTAAACGAAAATATTTCAGACCCTTCTGAAAGCTTATTTTTTAATCAAGAATTTAATTAACATCGCGGTCTTACGATACACCACGGGGGAGAATTGTTCGAAACACAGTTACGGAAAGTGAGGTCAATATTTTCGCATCCAAGAGTTTTCCTAGTTCATAGTTCGGAAGGCAGGTTCTTCGCGATTCATTAAACCGCGAAAAATGCGTTGCTCTTTGTGAAGTAAAAATTACGGGGCAAGGATATTGCATGGCGCGAACCGAGCCATGTTTCCTTGTGAAATGTTGAGGCTTAATAAGCTAGGGAACTTCATGGATAACTTAATCGCATATTAATGGTCTTCGTTTGAGTTTGTTAAGAATGTGAAACTTGGAACATTTCACGTCTTTCGAAACATGTACAGAAGTAAAACAAAGTTAACGGGTTTGAAAAGCATTTTTTATTTTAAAAACTTTTAAGAAATGTTTGTTTTATTAATCAATAATTCTATCGAATTTCTTAAAGAATGCTGCTCCCTTCGTTATGTGCATATGGGAAAATTCTAGCCATTACATTTACACCGTATATGTAGTTAATACCTAAGAAATTTTGTTATTTATTTTTAACTTTTACTTCTCAAAATTTCTACACGAATTTCAAAGGAATTTCTTTGAGTGCTGTGAGATGTTCTTTTTTATAGATTCAATATTTTATTGTAATTATCCCTCCAATTTTTGTACATATTGCACCTAACTTGTCTGCATTGCACTGTCAATTATATTTATAATTAAAATATGGTACTTAGTTTCCCCATTCAGGCCTTTGAAAGACAGAATTGAATGTATCATGGTTGAACGTACAATTTCTCGGTTTCACTTCCCTCGTCTTTATAAAACCCAAGCGAAACTGCGTATGAGCTTCATGGCTTATATTATACGAGATATGATGGTCTAACCTTGTCGTGAATTCAGTGTTCTACCATTGAATGCGTGGGATGTTTCATAAAATTTTGTGAAAAAAGAGTTGCAATATTCTCTTTGTGTTACTTTCGCTGAACAACACCATATTTTTGCACAATAATTCATTGTAAAGCTTCCACGCCTTTGTGCTTCGTCATTTTTGGACCATTTATTCAGATTTGTTGCATGCTTTGTTAACGGCTTTCACAGAGGTACATGTACATGTGCATGTAACATTACTCGAGGCAATAATATATTTAACTTATGAAATAGCTGTATATTGGTATCAATTGTCATCATTTCCTTAACTTAAAATTATGTCAATAAACTAACTTATGTAAAATTATGTAGGGTTAATATTAAATAGGTATAACAAATCGAGTGTTACATTTTAACAGTTAAGCTGTGTTATCGTCTTCCATTTAAATTTCACGTAAAACCAAACAGTTAGATGAAATGTTGATTTTAATTTCTTGTTTGCAGACAGCTTACATTTTCATAGTATTAATAGTGCGCCCTTTTGTTGCTAAAATATCGTGTATAATTATATATAATTAAAATAATAATTTGTGTCAAAGATTGCCATACGCGGTTTCTTATTTAATCCTCAGTACCTCACTAAACGTTATTTCTCGTATCTTATTACACCATGTCATTAACATATTCTCTTCGCATGCGCTCTTCTACTAAAAACAACAACCACAAGTTTAGCTTATTTACCTGATGCAGAACCGCGATATCTCTGCGAAGAATTTCAGCCACATCGTTACACGTAATATCCTCCCGGTATTACGCCTTTGTTTTTATAATAACATTCTGATAACGACGACAGGTTAACGTAGTCGCTGGGCCTGGCGGCTTTTTTATTGCGCACTCAAAGGCCATTCTTTCATTCAAGTGTTCGTACACGTAATGACATTCCGGAATGCAATTTACGGTCCGCCGTGTACCGCGTGCTGCGTGCGCGTTGGAACTTCTGCTTTTTGCGCCCCGTGTCAAAACTGTTCATGCTGTATAATGCTAAGGGTCGCGCGGAAAAATATCTTTCGTTAGTTATATTTTCGCAGAGCTGCCCCGTGCCCGGCACGAAACACGCCGGTGACGGAGCGACAAAAACGGTCGAAATGAAAAGCAGATGGCTTTGAAGCGGAGACGTTTTAATGCGAAACGACGCGGGGATACAATTAATTTCCTGTCTAATTTTATACGCGCTTCTCCCCGTTCTCCTTAATTAACAATTTAATTGGGGCCCGGTTCACTTTGGCGCATAGCTCCGCCGTTTATTGAAGTCCGTGCTCTTTGACAACGATTTCTTAGACATACGGTTGCATAACGTATCGATGTTTCATTCCTCCGGTGGCCCGCGTGTGCGACGCACTGTCTACCTGTGCGAAAAGTACGTGTGGAGCATTCGCGTTGCTGCACACTGAGTCGGCACACGTCGTTTATATGTATAATACGGTCTAGCCGTACCGAATACACAGTAGGCGAAGATGGAAATTTTCTGTTATCCACAAAGACCGGTGTAGCCCTGGTTCACGGTGTCTCGTAGATAACAGAATTTCCCTTGGCACTTTATAACAAAAGTATACGTACGTTCTTCTTTTGGCAAGCCCCTTATATTTTCGAGCTTCTGAATTTTTTAAATAAGTTGGATACAATGTGTCTTTGCGGCTGTCATTCTTTTACACAAGCATACTATACAGTGTCGTTTATTTTAGTTACAGTTTATTGTGTAAACCGTGGGATAGAATTATTTTAGTAATGTATTTTTGTAAATAATACGGTTAGCTGTGAGTTAGTATTTTGTGGAAAATTACGTAAATTCTTTTTTCAATATTTGTCCACTGTTGTGCTCGGAACTTATATGGATTTTCCATAGATTTATATTATAGTAAAGTTAAGTACACGTGTACGTTATTATGCACGAATTGTTACTGGTGAAACTAAAATAATTTAGTATACTCTGTTCGCAAATGAACAAGAAAGATATCTTCAGAAATTAATAGCTTTTCTTCCAAAATTGCTTCAAACATTCCAAACCAACAGAGGATAAATTAATATGGAGCTTATAAATGAAGTCGAAACTAGGTAATTCCTTTCATGCTATTCGCAATTGAAATGTTGACTTTTAATAAGTTTTTCTGCAAATAATACGCTCGGCCGACCCCGTCTCTTTCCCTCGGTTAGGAAATGAAACTGCAGCGGAAGAAAGACAGAATTTTAACGCGCTACTCGTGTGTTTCCATTCTACGTTCATTTCCACGAGAGCTGAAGTAATAATAATAGAAAATATCAACCGAGTCGTTGGCCTTCCTCAGTTGAGTGAATGTACTTCCCGTATATCTATTTTCCTTTCACGGAGAATGTCCCATGCCAGCCGAATTCATTGCAAAATTTTACTCTTATTCTCTGGAGATTAGTATCGCAGTAAAACTGTAGCACGCCCCACAGTAATTCCAACGACCGAGAACTTTAGAACAATTGAAACAAACTTCATATCGAAATGAAGAAAAAATTGAATTCTTCTCGATCCATTCATAAAATATCCTAACGAAAAGAAGAAAAATGTGGAGCTTTAAGTGGCGAAATATATTTAAGTTTTTTTAGCATTTTACATTTTATCAGCACTTGCGCTTGTTTTAGTTTTTAAACCGTTGCGTTGTTCCGAAACTGTGCATCTTCACATTGGACTGCATCGATTCTTTTTTCTTAGATAGAAGATGTACATCCCTTGTCTACGAATAAAATGCATTTCGTTATTAACAAATTTTTCTCAAAATATTTCAAGATTATTTCGGAATTACAATATTTTAACAGCATTCATTAGTTTGCAACCATCAATCACTTATCTAGTAAACAAAATGTCGTTTCAGTCAAAGCGTTATCCCTCCAAGTATTCCAAAAGCATTTCATACAATCATCCGCCGAAAAATAATCCTTTCACGAAACATTTTGCTAGCGGTCGTTTATCTCACAACTGTGCGTCACTTACGTTCACAATGAAATCTCTCAAATAGAACGCTATCAGCGGATCATTATTTCCCCTATTGCCATACATATCCCTAAAAGAGTTCAACATCTTGCAATAATTATTTCATGATTCACACGCGAGTTTACTTAAGAACACGCATTTCGTCGTGAAAAAATTCACAGTTCTGGTGGTGAATAGCGCGGGCCTCGGTTGGCCAGAAATACGACCCTTCTCTTTCTTGGCCAGGTAGCACATGAGTTTGTACGCAACACCACTCGTTACCGTGGTCCTCATAATTCGCCCTCCTTCGCCGCCTCCACCCCTTTTCTTTCCAATGGACCGTTGAAATTAAAGCACACCGGCATAATGAAGTTAAGGTTTCGGCACATACCCGCATTCTCCGTTCAACGTTCTACGAAACGAACAAGAAAGGAGGCAGCTGGTGGAGCATGGGCGAAGAAAGGGGCGAAATTGTACGGAAAGGAGCAAGCTAGACCAGGAGGAGAAAAAAAAGTCTGCATCCTTCTGACTCGAAGCTTATCCGTGAAAATCTACTGAATTCTAACCAACCGACGCAACGGCCACGTTCTGACATGACCACCGGCGCCAGCTTCATTAGCTTTCGTTTTGCTTTTAATAAAGTGGCCGGGCTTCTACCGGGGAAATTCTCGGGCGAAAGTTAATTGTGAAATGTGCCCCTGCAGCGTGCACCAATGCGGACTTTGAGACTCTGAAAGTTTTGAAAGGGTGACAGTCGCACTCGTGTCTGAAATTGTCCCCGTTGTAATTCATATGTTTCTGCGGAGGAATGTACTGCGCAGTTTTTGCTCGATCGTCGGCGGACGTTCACGCTTTTATTATTGTGGACTGTTCGGATGAAAAGGAAGAGAAGGAAGGGGTGGCTCTTATATATTGCGACGTGGTATAATAATCACATTAATGTTTAGCGAAAGTATGCAGTAATTACGATTATTCGATTGCAGCAGTATAAAAATATAGAGCAAACAAAACGAACGGGCAAGTAGATTGATATAAAAGATAAAGGGAAAAGAAGACAGTAACATGAGTAGAATGCCCCAGTGACCATTCTCTAAAACTCTAAACATATCTCTTCATAAGTCTTGTACAATCCAATTGTACTACAATTACTGAAACACTCCGTAGATGAACAATTCTTTGCAATTCTTTTCTGCCAAATGGCACCATTTTCATTTACTAACTTTAACCAATTTTTTCCATCAATCTGCCAACCAACTTTAACCAATATGTACTTCCTATTAACTTTCATCGTTTCGCTATATTTTCCTCGTTTAAACACAATTCGCAGCGCTAATTGATCGTTTAATTCTGTTCCAAACAGGTTTCACCGACTCGAAGCAGAAGAACGAAAGAAATGTAACCGATAAACGGGAAACGGAGGGAGATCGAAAAAAAAATCAAGCGGACCTATGGAGTAACGGAGAATAGGTTCCAGCAGGAGGGCAACATCACAGGGGTGGTAGGTTAGTAAACTGTAGTTAAGCGTCTGTACGAACACGGAATGACGCCGACCGGTTCCTAAATTCTCTTAAGCCCGCTGAGTGAAAAAGGGAAAGCCGGGAAAGTACTTTCCTGATTTGTTAATACCCAGTGGATTTTATGGTGGATTTACCGGAAGGTGTTTCTAAGTGATTTATTACCGATCGCGTAGCACTGGGTTAATGGATTTTTCATACTATTCTGCTGCCTGCAATGAGGTAAAACGCTTTCAATGCGAGCTCCAAGTGTAGCTCGGGAAGCGGCTTACCAAGTAGAAATAAAATTTAGAAAATTACGGTTATTTATAAGTGTTGACCGTTTTTTTCTTTCCTTTTTGCTCGAAGATTATTATATTTTAGGTTCCTTTTTGTTTCGAAAAATGTGTAAAATCTCAAGCAAGTTCGACTTACATTAGTGAGGTTTAGGAATAATTTTGCCATACACCTTTTCGGTCTCGTAATGAACTTTTCTCGTAATTAAATAGAATATCCCATGGAACCTGCACTATATTTGAACCGAGTACATTCATACTTTTTAATTTAATTTAATTAATTTAAGCAATTTATTATATAGGATGGTTTATACATAAGACTGAAATATATATACCCCGCGCGTTGTTTCTTTCTTGTCTGAAGCATTACTGAATTCTTGCAATGGCTTGTTTCAATCAATTTATTTCCAGAAATAGCAACAAAAATGGTGTGTTGTCTAAAACAGACCAAAAGTAACGTACGTATATATTTCAGTCTAAATTACAAACAATCCTATCCCGAGAAAAAAACCGCACAACCATTCGAACAAAACGTAAAACATAATTAACAAAGAAAAGGGCTCCGTCGACCTAGCAAGAATTTTCAAAGCAATGCGCTTACCTCCGATCAATGAAACACCATGCAGATCCTCGCTCAGCCATCTCGAATTCTCCGCGCAATAAATAAGAAACACACGTGCGCGCATGCATGTAACAAAATAAGCAGGAACCGGCAAGGGCAAGAAACGCGTCATCCATCTCCCGTGGGATATTCGATTCGTTGGCAGAAAGGCGACACTGGAGCGGGCGTCTCAGCAAAAACACGAATAATTGCCACATAACATCAGATGCCGATGTCAGGTGGAAACGTGGCTTCCACGAGGCGTTGGAATTCGCTCGACGGTAACGCCGACGGATGCAGAAATCGAAAATATAAACCGGCTTCATAAGTCAGCCGGTCGACACGGCCGACGCGGTACGTCGATGCATTACACGCCGCGTCCCGGAGGGAGGATCGATGCTGCGGCTGCCTCTCAAGGGGTTGGTAGTTAGTGGCGTAATTTTGCCGGAAACGGGTGCGTCGTTTCCCGCGGCGAATCACATTCGTCAACCGGTGTTTTCGTTGCTCCATTTTTCGTCCGACGCTGGTCCGCACAGAGAGGCGCCCGGCACTCGCTTTGCCTCGCTCTGCTCCGCTCTGTTCCACTCGATTCTGCTCGCCTTGAAAGGGCGGCTATCCCACCTTTCTCCAACGGCTTGTAATAACTCTACGTTTTCCCGGCGCGACGACGTCACCGCGGGCAAATCGACTCTCCGAATTCGCTCGTCTATCGAGGGGAGATCGATTGGTCGAGCTTTCGACCGTGGAATGCTTGCAGCGATGGGTTGAAGCGTTTAATAAACATTTTCGAACGCGAGAAACAGCCTGGAATATTGTATGTTAAATGGTGGTAATATTTAGTGGGTCGTAAGTGTAGCTTTAGAGTTACAGTTATATTGTGAATGCATTGCGAATGATGTAAAGTGTTGCTGTATTATTGTGATATACATAGAGCGATGACGTTGCTCATTACTTTATTGTAGGATTTCAGACAGGTATTATAATCGTTTTTGGGCGATACTGATTCTCAAACTGTGCAGGCGTGACTGGAATTACACATTGGAACAATTTTACAAGTCTACATCGCACACTGCTTCAATTCACTTGTGAAATAATTTTGGCAACACAGGTGACGATGGGGACGTAATTAATATTCACTTTTCTGAGCGCAGGGGAACCGAATTTAATTACTGCTGCTGAAGTTGAGGGAAATTAATGTTAAATGTAAAATCTTTATAATGGCCATTTTATGTAACTGCGTAGAGTTATGTATATACGTACATAAAATTAATGAAATTTTGTTCGTCCAACCGTTAAAGCGCGATGTGAAAATTTTCATTTGACATTTTACTGAAGACCGCCAACGATTTTTATTTTCGTCGGGATAAACATTTTTACAACATAGTTGGAAAAATTAGAACACTTGCGCAACGTGATGGGCACTTCGGACCTGGGTATTATTTACCATCAATTGCGTATCCGTCGAAACATCACAATTTAAATATTCAAGTGTACATTTGGTCAGTATTTTTCTAACCAATATTGGAGATTAAGTGAGAACGTTCTAATTAAAAAACAGTGGACTTATACATAATAATTCATATCTAAAAACACGGTTCAATTATGTAAATGCCATTCGAATATTTCCCAGTATCAAATATACTCAATATATTTTCGTCTTTAATTATTTAACTATAATTATTAAAACAAATTTAAATATCTTACTCAAACATTATTGGCTAAAATTGCCAATCAAATTTCGTATCCACTTTAGAATGAATCCTGAAAAATAATTTCAATGAAAACACTGCTTCACAATTGCGAATGTTAAATATTCTTAACGTAAAATGAAACGTAAATACGAATATCATTACGTACATTATTTATTCTTTTCTAATTGCAACTATTATAGATTGGACAGAAATTCTTGAATTAAAAATTCATATATGCTTCACAACAAATTTTCCCTCATCCCTGGCAACCGTGTGATACGAGAAAAAGTTTTACCTCACCCGTCTGGCTATGAAGGGCATTACCCCTTTCACGATAACAAACAAAAAAAAGCAGCGAAACAAAAAACTGTTTACTACACTAAAAGTTGAAACGTAAAGGCTCGCGATTTCGCGCGTTTTTACCTCGAACAGGACAGCGATAACTGTCGAGCACACGAGCACTCCCATTCAAGGGACGAAACGTTCCCAGAACGTCGGGCGAATGGTTCTTGTTAATTCAATATGTACATTTGCGACATAAATCACGCGAGCCGACAAGCGGAGATATTTTCTTCGATAGCGAAAAATGAAATACATCCGGTAAATGAGATATCGAACGGAACGAGCTTGCAGCAGAAATCCCGCGAAACGCTGACAGAGATTCATGGCTGCGTTGAAAAGAACGAGCAATTAGTCGGCAACATTCCGCGATAAATATCTGCTGGCAACTGATATATTTTCTGCCAATTAATTCACGAATTTCGGATTATTTATCGCGTCACATTCCAGCTTTCGAGTGCCGATAATTAATTTCCTTGCGGCTGAACTGTATTTACCATGAAAGTAATTAACATCTTCGAATCGAGGGGACGTTATCGAATACCTTCTCGCCGCTGAAACGCCTGTGCTGAAAACTATTGGGACACCCGTTTGCGATCAAGTTATTGGAATAATTGTTAGGGAAATATTAGGATATTCTGGAGTGAAGTCGACTTTCGTGTTTTTATTGAATCAGTCCGAGAACTTTCTGAACAATTCGCGTAGATTGAATAATCTGAACAGTTATATTAAATAATTAACAAATCTGAGCACGAATTCGAGAGGTCACGATGATTCAAATGTAGTATATAATATTTTACGGTTTAACCACACGAGGCAAGCGTGTTGAACGAAGTGGTATCGATCAGAATATACTTAAACAGTTGTCTTCCGTGTCACCTAAATATCAAGGGGCTTCGGTACGGTTTCATCGAATCATCAGACACTCGAAAGCTCTTGGAGCGGGCTGAACAAAAATAATTGGCCACTAATGAACGAGCACCCCAGTTACAGTACTTGTTTCATTCGGTCTGTTTCTGATTCTCAAAGGAATTTCGAATGTTCCATGCTGTTAGACAAATTACGACCAAAAGATTTCTATTCTCTTCTGTGAGTGGCTTCACCTCCTTGTTTCTTCCCTGACTTTCACGATATTACGTGGGCTACATACATACATTAATTATTAATTGCAATTAATAATGCGTTTATATATTCAAACACAATTATGTGTTTCAGTTTAATACTTCGTCATTTGTAAGATTGAAGTGGACTATTTTTTTTATCGATTTTACCAGTTACTGTTTAATCGTTGCTAAGTTTTCAGAAACATTCCTGCCAGCTTTTCGTTGCGATCTAAATGAAATGTAATATTATATTATACATTATGGAGTTGTAAAACGTACAATAGAGAATCTTAAATTTGTAGATTTTTAACATATTCCACGTGCCACAAAAATAGTCGTAGAATAAACAAGAAAAATGACAAGTAACTACGAATCAATATTTAACAGAAATATGTTAAAATTGAATTATTTTGACCAACGACATTTGGTTCGACTGAAAATTCCAATTTTGTTTACAGATTAATCGAAGAACCTTCTAGCTATTAATAAACGGTTGTGAAATTTTAATTTCCCGTATCAATTCGGTTCACGTGCATTCAATTTCGATAGTGACCAACGTTTTTCGTTTCAATCGATTTATCTTCGTTCACATAAACGCAACCGGATATGTACATGTTACCTATGCACACCTTTATTTGTTTTATTCGGGCAAATAAAGTGAAATAAACTACGCTGACCTACATTCAAGCGATTGTGTTACTTGAAACGAGCCTGTAGTACGTCTTTAACTTGCTTGACAGCATAAACATTTAAATGAAATAATTAAACGCACTGTAAATCTGCTGGAACTTTTACCACGGGACGCGTACAATTTGGCGTGTTGCAAGCGAAGCGAAATGGAAATGGCGTTCTGTGAACGTTGCAGATTGAAATTACACGGGGAACGTCATTTTCTTTTGCTATATTTGACGCCGAGTTTTTTTCCATACGGTTTCCTGTAAGTTTAATTGGTTTAGTAGATCGTTATACATATTAGTTTTAAATCGTATATTTTGAATTGCCAGTAGCTTTGGATTCTTCTAAATACAATTATAGACAAGCAAAAATTGATCATTCGTCGATTTGGTGACCGGGTACTCAATGAAGAATCTTAATGAATAATTGGGTAACGCTTCAGCAATACCAATTTCGTTTAATATTTTTTACGGAAATAATTGAGAAATTTGGAAATATGTACGTACAGTTACTACTGATATAGTCAGACGTGCCGTTTTAAGTAGTACAGGTCAACGATTTGGCCAATCATAACTTCTTAATCCGGTAGTACTGTATATTAAACATTTTTTAATGACGATATATAAAAATCGACGTGCGTCTAAGGCAGCACAGTGTAGCCAAAAATTATTATTCCATAATACACAGTAATAACTTAACAGATTTATCATCAGGCCAGTCTGACACTTCCACCGGATCTGTTTACGAAGCACCCTTTCGCAAATTTTCTGCAAATGTTTTAAACACATTTTTCTATAAACTGCGCCACAGAAACACTTTCCTTTTGCATTCTGCTAATTCTGTAAACATCCTATACATTTCACATCGTTCCAAAGCAACTCGTACATAGATGGACGCAGATATTCAACGTTTCCTTTCCGCAAAGTTATGCCGCCTTTCCTACCATCTCTTACACTTTAGACTTTATCTCCCGCGCCACTGTAAATAACGTCTTATCGGGCCGCACTTTCACACCCCCATCATCGCAAGTCCATTCCTCATCCCCGTCGCACTGACTGTTTATTCCATCCGAAATCAGCAAAGATCCATTTTCATACCTCCCCGAGCCCTTTCGCTCGCAGCACGATTCGCAGACCGAGGGATCTGCTTGACTGATGCGCAGAATCAATCTTTTAAAGAATGCGTCGTATTTTTATTCGTTTATTCGAGCCGCCATGCCACGGGGCCGCGGTGCATCGCGGCCGAGACACCGTAGGCATCAGACAAGAAGGGAAGAAAAATGCTCGCACGGTCGCTGCTCAGGAATATGCAGGAATTCCGCAATGTCAGAGGGATTCCCGGGGGACCGACGGGGTGGTGGGATCCGTGGGAATATTCCTCGATAAAATATTCTTAACTGGCCGCGCAGTTGTTCAAGGGGGCGGTGCCCTGCTCGAACGAAAACGTCCGACCGTGTCTCGTCTCCTGTTTCTATGGGGTGCAGCTCGAACCTCGTCCTTCGTCTCTGGATTACGTGGTATCAGCTGGAGGAAACCTTCCACGGTGGATGCAACCGGAGACGCGGGAACGAGATTCCGTTTCGACAAACTTGTCGTTCTCCGTTTGGTTTTCTTTCCTTGGATTTGATCTTGTTTCGGCAACGCGGCTCGTTCTCGCAGTAAAGATTGTTATTTACTAATTACGTTACGTTGCACACACAGCAATAAATTAATGACTATGTTCCCTGTGTTTAAAACGTAACACTAATCGTGGAAAATAATTCTGCTGTTCTGCAATGATCCCTTCAACCCTCTGGGGGTCGCACATTGTGAAAGTCATTCTGACTTTTTATTACATTTTTTTAATCGTCACCTCAACAAGCGAACCCCGCAGAACTGTCTTAAAAGACAGCGATTTAGTGCTAGGAAGAATTGTTCAAATCAGTTACGAACAGATCAGTCAGTTAGTGACATTCGGTTAATTAAGAACGTCCGATTAGAAAAGATCACTTGTCGCGTCGCAATTAGGCACTCATTCAGTAAGTTTTAGAGTTTCAATGAGGAAACTAGAGTTTAAACGAGTATAACAGAGACGGAGTGCAATTAGGTACCAATTTACATGTCACAGAGTAGCTGTTGAGCAACAGATATTACAGAAAAAGCCACAGGGCTTTAAATACAATAGTTTTTCCAAGACAAATCGTGCAATCTTTCGAGTTCGTCATAGAAATAGGCGAATCTCGCCTGTGCACTTACACGATATTATTCTCCTTACGTTCACTGATATTACGTGGGGATTTAATCTTTGCACAGAGAATTGTATGCACCATTCAATCTATTATGAACGTAGGAACAAATAAGTTGTATATAGAATTGTTGTGTGCGAAACGTAATAAAATAGTTGGATATAAAACCAATAATTTTTAAGTGAACCAAATGCATTTAAAATATTCGAAGTTGATTTGCGTCGTGAATTGCATTCGTGCGCAATGTGCTACTTCAAAATTGCAGAATAGCTAAACCATTGGTCACGTAATATTAATTCCAGTTTTAGTCTTCAAGTTAACGTGCAAATAACTTTCGAACGATATCGCATCGAAAATGAATCGGTCATTTCATATGAAACAAAACTAATGAAAAATTGAATTTCTATGATAAAGCATGGAAGACGCACATACCAGTCTATAATTACGTTTCCCGTATAAAAGAATAACTGAAACGAATGTTGCTTTCGCACAAATTTATTCCTCCAGTCTCGAACGATTTTTCACGTTCTGCGCAGCCTGCAAAGCGAAATCAGCGAAACGCTGAGAATCAATCGGCCGCCAGGCGTTGAAACGGGCGATGTATCAGACGTTGGATTATCGATGCAATAAAAGAAGGAGGAGCGAAAGAAAAAAAGAAGCAAACGTAGGAGAGAATTCCAGCAAGAGAAATGTCTTAAGAGTACGACGGGGCGTTTGTTTTTCATCAAATCGTTCCACGTTCTTCCCTTACTCGTGGATGCCGGCCTCTGTCTGGCCGTAGCAATGTTTGATTGTATTCAACGGGGAAACGTGGAAAGGCAAACGAAAGGGGGACGAGCAACTCGTGGACAGTTGTGCTGATTCTTGTCGTGTCTCCGTTGCTTTTATTTGCTTTATCGGCAGCATTCGACGCCGGCTTATTAGTCGAATTAAATTGTGTCCAATTTGAAGCGAAGGCTACGGGTAAACTGCGTTAACAGGGACGAGTGATGGGAAATTCGTGAGAGCAAACCATGGGGACGACAGATGCAGGTATGACACCTGCGGAAAGATCGAACTTTTATCTTCCCACCTGGCGGTTCTTGAAATATTCGTGGAGGAATGTTGATCGAATAACAGCTGCGAATATTGAAGGTGGGAAATTGAATTTACACTTTTACGCGTTGCTCTCGCTCTCGTGTCTTCGGGGATGTAAACGGTAATTGGAATGTGAACATTCGAACCCTTAAATATGGTTCTTTAATCTTGGGTTATTACAGAATAATTCATTGCCGCGTAGAATTATGGTGTATTTGTATTTGTTAAATAAGCAAACATCTGTCTATAGTATGATCAAATTACAATACGCCGTTTATGCGAATCAAAACGTTTTGACAATTTACTGTCGATAGTGATATTGGCTTTCACGTTGCGGCCTGTCAATAATAACAACAGATATTAATACAGTCGTCCGCGAGAATAATATTATACTCAACACCATAACGAACACTATAACGCTGGAACAAATGCATATTTCCAAAAATCACCGCGAACAACGCCGACTAGAACCGGCACATTCATTCACAGTGAAAGCTGAAGTGCAATTCAGCGGTTCGATGTTGCTCCAGTCCATCTTCTTGCGGCGAAACAGAGTGACGGAATGCCCGTGACGCAAGAACGATGGAACGGAGGTGGCGCACGCGACATTCGTCAGTGACCCAATGGGTCTGAGAATCCACGGCTGGTCCTGCAGCAAAATCGTTCGCGGCTTATTAGCCACTCTGCCGCAGCATCCGTTCCTGTCCAGCTCGAATTTGACTGCCGTTTGATTCATTATCCGCCATTTTCGACGCCGCTTTCATCGGTGACCGTGTATCGGCGACACCTTGATAACGTAAACCTTCAAATTGGCAGAGCATATACAGCGCAGGTACAAAGCGAACGAACACACCTGCGCCGCGCGCTAGGAAACATGGAAATCGTTTCACCTTCGTTATTTATTCGGCGATTTATTCAATGCAGCCGGTTTCAAAGAGTCCGTACTGTAAAGAGCTGGTAGTAAATTCAGCATCAGCCCACTCTGAACTAATCGCTAATGGCGTTGTTTAGCAGTGAACGTTACTGTTTGACGATCTGACGCCTTCGAGTTACAACCGTTCGAGGTTGTTGACATTTTTCATGTTTTTAGTAAAGTTGAAAGGCCCGAGCGAACTCTAATGCAAAATTTATGGATATACAGATATATGCGTTAATATTTCGTGATTGTCAACTATTTGTCGTAGTTTTCAAAGTCACCGTCAGTTTTGCAAACCTCCACCTTCGAGGATATTAGTTAAATAGAAATTGTGTCGACAACTGAACGACAGAATAACCTGAGCTGATCACGTTTCGTGGTTCGCCCTGTATGCAATTAATTTCGATTTTAAATCGGATAATGGCGTGATGAGTGATGACAGGCCAACCATTTCGGTAGATCCAAAATATTTTTAACGTCATTCGCTTGGAAATTTGATACAAAAGTGCAATATCTTCGTGCGATCCAAATTCGACGACCAGCTGCTGTCTTCAAAGCATCGCGTTGTTTCATCGAAAGACTTTCGACGGAAGATGAGAAACGTAGAACATGTATGGCACTCTGGACGTCTGTTCATTAACGTCAGTTAATGAATTACGTTGCTCGCGAATTAACGCATAATCTTGTTGATATTCCTCGCGTTTGCGGCACACGCTCAACAAAGTTGTGCACGCGTTTACATCGGCTAACGCGAAATTAATAATTGCTGGAGAAATGGCTTTTAATCGCCGGCCGAGAGGGCTCTTTATGCTTTATTAGCCAGTGTGTGAAACAGTTGTCGAGAGATTACGCCGCAAGTGTGTTACTTATTGGATTTTCAATTAATCCACGATTTAATCGTCGGCGTAGGTTATCGTTCGACGGATTTCAAGCGGAGCCATCGGTTTGAAATGCGTTGATTAAAGAACAAATTGATCGTAGAATCATTTGCAATTAATCATATGGCGACGCCGGTTGGCGAGTTTGTCTGAACATTTGAGAAATTATACCACTCTGACCGCAATTTTATTTGTCCACTTGTTGAACTCAACGATTCAAGCGTCGCAATAATAATAATGAACGATGATAATGATGCGGTAGGCCAAGCGAAAAATCTCGCCCGAAAATGGAGGAAAAACAGAACTGCATATCCAGTTTCTTTCAAACGTGCGATTTCTCCAGGGCAAGATGCAATTCCTAACAAATTGCGGAACAAATAAAACAACGATGAAAGCACCAAGACGAAACCGTGGAAATGTATTTGCAGCCCCTAAATCTTTACACGCTCTCAAAAACAATATCTCGCGCTACTGTCTCGAAGCAAGTCACAGTTCTCGTGAAACTACGGCGAGATCGTGCGATACATAAACCGCGGGGAATCGCCGAAGAAACGTGGCTCGATAGTTTCTGACGAAATCGGTGTTCGCGAAACGCACAGGCTTTTGTCGCCACCTCGTCTGGCCGTAATGTAACGATGTTATGACAGCGGAAAGTCGGCGAGAAACCGGCGGAGATGACGAATCGTAGTATGGCGAGCGAACAGGGATACGTTTTTCGGGTGTTGGTTTATGCAAATTGCCACTTACCAGGAGAATCGTTTACGGGCTCCGCAGCCGCGGAGTAAAATACATAACGAGGCGGCGGGCAGGGGCAAGAAAGCTAAAGAAGAACGTGAACGGGCCTAGCTGGAATGCACGGTAAAATACACCGTGTACAGAGGGTGCTTCATGGGTTGGATAATGAGAAGGAGTCGAGAGACTTTTGTCGACCAATAACGCGTCGTCTGTAACATTAACTTTCGTATTCGTTTAACCATTGACTTGAAGGATTCGGTTAGTTGATCTGAGTTAAACTTGAGACGGGAAAGTGCAATTGATAAATTCGTTCTCTAACAACGTATCGTTATTTGATAGAATCAATTGTTTTAGAATTGCGGTACAGGGAATTGAACATTAAACAGAAATTCACAGATATGTCGTAGTTTAGTGAACGACCACACAATTTGTCCGGCGTTTATTTCCCTCGATCACTTCAAGTAGAAAGGGTAGATGATCGTAGCGCCAATTCCAAAAGATCTGGGTCACATTTAATATCATTGATATCCATTATTATCATTCTAATTTTTACTTTGGTTTAAAAGAATTTTAATTAACTGATCAATTAATCCTCATTTTTCCTTAATTAAACGAAACAGAAGTACCCAGTTTGTCACCTGTTATTAATTGCTAGTACATATTATATAACAGATTCAGTCCTCGAAATATCAATTACATTCATATTTTGTTGCATTTATAATAAAGGGACCTAAACTAATCATATAAATCGATTTACTGAATTGCGAACTAAATACTAACAACAAATGGATATTCAGTAAACCATAAATAGTAGCGAAGGTGTAAACGAATATTTTACTACAATTTTCAGCAACTAGTTATTCCTACCTGCACGTACTGTCTAGAAGTTTATGTATGAGCACAATATTTCACTCTTATTATATTTCATCGTGACACGGTGAAATTAATGACTCCTTGTTGCAACAATTATGATACATTATATTATATGCATACATGCATACGTACATGCACAATGACACCTTTTTAGTATCGCTTTGTAGATCACGGAAGTACTATTCCACCAATGCTCTTGCATTTATAGCGACCCTTGCCGTCCACGATGCCATAAATCATGGTTGCATTCAAGCTCGTAGCTCGCGACAGTCCACCCTTTCGCGAGAGGACAAGTTGGATCCCTTCTGGGTCAATTACGTTCCTGCAAATCCACTGGCCTTTAAGGTGATCAAGTTACGCGCTCGAGACGAGGCAATTTGTCACTATTATAAACGCGTAGATGCTGTAAGTAATGTGATAAATAGGGGCGAAAGAATCAGCGACAGGTTGGGATTGCATTGCTTGTTCTTGAATGTAAGTTGAGTTCAATCGTGGACGCTTCATAGAGAAATATCTGTTTCGATAGGGATTGATAGTGAATATTTTTCAATGAATAAAATTAACGATTATAGTCGAACGTATCTTTTCGTTGATGCTTTCATTGCTGGCAGATGGAGTCGAAGTCGAATTGAATTATATTTTAGCTGACAGGCCTCACAATTTAATGCACCACAAATTATGAATTGAAAGTTAACAGACATTGCAGAAAACATGTAAATATTAAAGAAGACCAAAATCACGTGAAATGTTAAATCGGAAAAGTGGTGGTTGCTTTGTTAAGCTGGACATTTAGCAGTATATAACTTTTTCCTTTTACAAGATGTATCAACTATAGTTATTTCAATCATTTCCATGCCTATTTACGTAAACAGGGAACATTAAAGCATTCGCACTACACGAACAATACAAATTGAAGAACAGTTCGCACAGTAGTGGGTGTATCCAACCTTTTGTCCAATGGCGTATGCGAGCAAAATAAATTTTTTCGAAACGTATTGCAGCTCGTGGACTCGATTCTCGCGACACAACTTTATGAATTCGCGTTCAAACGCGTTGCTTTCAATTTCCCCGTAGTTGGATTGTTCTAGGAACAACGAGTCGCTATACAGCGTGTGTATTCGTTTCGCTGATGTAACAGCCATCATAGATCGTACAAAGAAACGTTGCGACGGGAAGCCATAGGTGAATCTCGCGAAATTGCAACCCCACCGACGAAACAGGGTGCTGGTATTTTATTTGACGTGTTCGCGAATTTGAGGGGAGTAGCGAGGAGGCACTCTCGTATGTCCGTCACTTTGGAAACAGGGTAGACGTGTTTCGGAAGGGTTGCAAATAACGACACCATTTGTCGCGAAGGATACTATTCTCCATTGGACTCGAACTTTTGATAATTGACGTAGTGCACTATTCGGGTTACTTCACAGTCGACAATGTTTCGCCTCGATATTTTCATTAGCTTCATAACGGAGTAGAATTTTTGTTAGGAATCGAAAATTATTCTGCTCGCGTGAGACGTATGTAGAAGTGGGAAAAAGCTTTTAGTGAATACAATGGAAGTAATGAAATTTGATGCACAATTTGTTCGTATACATACGTGACATATATTGACATATTTGTGTAATTAACTGTATTGAAAGGGGTATCATAAATTTTACTTCTCAAACTCATGCGACTGCAGTTTCGTGAGCTATAACTGGGATATTGAGGGCAAATTTCCTGAATTACTCTCTATTCTATTTAACTGAACGATACAATGTAATCAAGTGAATTCCACTATCTGGTATTCAGTTAAATAACAATTTCCATTAGCCTCCATATTACCGTACATACACGTGTACGGTACTACCAAGTTAATATCTGCGATTGTATTCATTATACCAAAAGAACATTGAACAGTCGAATATCTTCAAGTGCTTATTTCTCTTCCGTATGCGAGTAAAGCGTATTATATTTATGAATAACGTGTCAGAAAATTCCAGCGAAAAGTGAAGTCTTCGACCGAAGTGTCCCGTAAGAACGTGATTTACCGCGCAGTTGGGGCAAGATAATTTTATTGAAAAATTACACCTCACCGAAGTACGCCTGCGAATTCGTTTCGCTACGAAAATTCCAACGCCGCGCCGGTGGGACGGTAATGGAAGCACAATAAAATTCGAAGAACGCCGGAAGTAACGTCGCCAGCCACATTTCTCCGCGCTGTTTCCTCCAAAATACACTTCGAGTCTCGTTCCTTTACAAGTGTTACGCGGCGAGCAATATCGGGAAGGAGCGTTTGCAATTTCCATGAATTTCACGCGAATCACCGAGTTACATGGTTCTTTCCGCAAACGATACCAATCACTCTCCTTTTCCATTTAAATCGACGTCTGTAAAACAGAGATGTGTCCATTTTCGGTGCCGCGCGAAAAAGAATTGTTCGAAGGTGCAGGAAGCAGGTATTGGAAATCGCGTGGCGAGCAAATAGAGGCACTCTGCGGACCGTTTTTATTTCAACGTTCGGCCTGTTCGTCGTTTAGGAAGCAGTAAACGTTGTCAGGAAAGTCGTGGAGCCTGCGATGCTGCTGTTCACGGTGTACCGCGAACTTAGGCCGCACGTGGAAAGGTGGGTGTGTGAACGTTTTATTAAAAGTAACGAAGACGGAAGATCAAAGTACGCCGAGAAGATTCGAGGGTGAAAGTTCGCGTTGGATAGCCGAAGTTTCGGGGAGAGAGGCGGTCGTATAAAGAGAAAGAGGAATAAGGAAACAAGAAAATATGGGGGAACAGGTACGGTGTCGTATGGTTGACCAGTGCGTGTGAATTGGTAGTTGCTGGCTTCGAATCACGAATGTCTGACCTTCCATTTACCTCGATTGGTTGAATACGAGGCCTAGGGGAATCTCGACGCACAAATAACTCTAAACAAAAGAGAATTGCAAGAATTTTTTTTAATTGAATGCTTAAGGTCACATGCCCCTTATTAGGTTATTAAATCACAGTTTATTTGGAACGGAGTCACGCACAGGTGAGTTTATACTTGATGGTAAAGTTCGACATCTTCGAGGAACATTAGGACTCTTAGATGCATCCACTTCTTGTAGCATACTTGCTGGATTTGATATGTTATATTCTGTTCTTTTGGCAAGGTATTTGTGGCACTGGTCTAGAATGTGGACAACAGAGATTTTCATATAATTACCAGACTTGTTGTTAACTCTGAAGGAACGAAAATACGCTTGGGATCGACGTGAACGTGAATTCATTTATAGCATGGATCGGACTGCTTCTCTTGAGGAAAGAGGAACAATTAGTGCAAGTCGGATGAGCGTGGTTAAACTTTGTGCAGAAAAGGTTTTACTACTGCTAGTACCGATGATTTAACTTCTTTTTATCGAATGGACAATTTGGTATTAATTAATTATTTTATTGTAATGATAGTTCCTTCGGAACGGTGTTAGTTATACACTGGATAATAAATAAACAGTGGACCTTTATGCCGACTATTGTACATCATTTTTGCATAAATTAGATGAAGAAGAAGAATCTGGACAGAAGATTTTCTTATTAGACGACTACGAAATAATATATTTCATTTTACAAATGGATATGCATATTTAAAATCCTGCATGCTTTTTGTATATTTTACATCTGTTTAAATTTGAATTCATATAATCCATAAATTATTTTAACGTACCGACGACGACGTTAAAGAAACATATTATGCTATCTTCTAATTTAAATCACAATAAATAAAATGATACAACGCACACGTGATACACTTTGTACTGCATATGGGTTACGAGTATATTTTAAACATCAGCACACCATGAAACATCGCACAAGAACTGAATAAATCGCAGTGCAACGCAAATGATCAATATTAAACAAAAATAATCCCATGCATTATTTAACAAATGCGATAAAGCAAATCTTCAACGTAGCATTTATCGAAATTCAATAAAGATTTATTCATCTACTATCGAACATTGTCAAACGCGCCATGCGTCTCCTGCCATCGAAAGCTGCATAAAAAGAACCGGAAAAAATAAATAAATTGCACGGGAGTTGCCGCATTATTTCGCGTGACGTTCGCGAGGTGCAATCTTAACCCTTATGTTAAGTTTATGCGAGAGCAAGCTGCAGGCACGGGAATAGCTGTTAGGTCGGGGGGAAAAAACGCGTAGACGCGCAGAGTCCCGGCGGAGAGTTAAGCCCGTGTAAGCTGCCTGCGAAATTATGAGAGGGATAATACCCGGGGAGATAGCCGCGAGTGGAATGTGGCACGTGCCACATACTTTTTCCACTTTGGACAATAAACGGGGCCCGAATTTATTTTCTAACATTATTCTGCCGACTCTCTTCTCGCCCGGTGTGTCTGAATTACGAACGCCGTGCGCCACCCCGCCCGCGCGGCTCGGCTGTTCAAATTTGATGGTACTCCTTGACAAGGCGATACGGTAAAGATGAGTAACGACATCGAAAGTGCTTTAATAAAATTTGTTACGGTCCATCTGGAACGGCGGCCCGATCGGATATGGAGCGACCCGCCGTGTTGGAATAAATTGAAAACGTTGAACGAAGCTTTTCTGTTCGTGCTTTTACTTTTTCGGGACAAACACCGTTTCGGTTTTTCGGTATAAATGCCTGCGTCCGTTGGACTTTTCACTTTCTGAACAGTGGCGACTTGTTTTCTTGTCAGAATTATCAAGGGGTTGTTGTTTTTTATTGATTTAGTATTGTGGGATTGTGGAATTCATGGAAGACGTATGTTAGAGTTTCGTATGAACAGAGTGATAAGAAGTATCGAATGAACCGCGAGGTGTGAATGACAAGTGTTAGGGGAAATGTCGAATGCGGATCGAGAGGATGTTTATATCTGGGAAGGAGCGAACGATTTCTAAGAATGCACGTGGAGTCTTGAGTGCATGGTGACCCGTGGTCGAACTGCGACACGTGGCAAGGGTGTGTGTGTCGGTGTGAGTCCTAAATGAGTGAGAGCGAATGAAAGATAAAATGAGATGAAAGCTAAGAGTGAACGAATATATTGAATGGACGTTGCGTGCGCGAGGCAGAAGAGATTTGGGTTTGAATCAGAGCAGAATGGAAATAGTATCTAAAGGGAATAGATTAGACCTCAGACGTGAGAGAGCTAGAACGCGTACTTCCTTAAGTTCCCAATAAATATGATTAGTTGTTTGTCATTTGTTTCATTACCCTGCTTCTGATCCAGTCGCTTATCAATCCCATCTTACAGTATCAATACGTTATCGCGCTGTTATGTGTACATGTCGTCCAAAAAAAAATAACTATTACTTCTTCCCGTCTCTAAAATATTATTTCACGCTCAAGCAAATCGTCCCGACGCGTCGCGACGCTTTTTAATTTCGTTTCTGAGTATACATATTCGAATGGAGCGCGTGAAATATTTAATATTTCCAAAGCTCGAAAGGATGCCTTCTGTTCTAATTAGCATTCAGGCACTTGGATGCACAGAATCGAAACTTTTTCGAAAGTGCGAAACTACCGCGGAACGATCGATCGTTGAAAGCGGTTTACGTCCATCGAGTTAGCACCGTAACAGCGGAGTTTCGAAGTGGCTCGTATTTTTTCACTCACCATACCGATACTTCCCCATCGAAAAGGCTGCTGCACCACCTTGCGACGGTCGCGTCGTAAATCGCGTTCATCGTTTCGCGGTAACACGTTGCTACAATCGCACGAGCGCTTATCTACAGATTTAAGACGCCGGAGATAGTCGAATTCTGCGGAAAATTCTATTCCAGTGAGTTCCTGCGTTGTAAAGTACAGCGGCGCCCAAGTAGATTGACTTTGGCCAAGTTCGCCTAATGAAACAGTTCTGCGGTTAATCGCGTCAATAAAAGGTGCCGCGTGTCGTTAGTTGGCGATTGTTATCGTTTATAGTGTAAAAGGGGTATCTTGCGCGAAATCGCTTGTTCGTGCGAATGAAAGCGACAGGTATAATATTTGGATCGTTATATTCGAACGAGAGTATCAATGTTCGAGTTTTTCATGGTCTGGAATTAAATTCATTTCCGTTTTGAACGCCAGGTAATTGTTATGAACCTCTGGATAAGAAGTGTTGTACTTGTTCATGAAAATTTCATTTATAGTACTTGTATTTTCTATTGTTAGTACTTTGGAATACTGATTCGGTACTGTACATATATTCCAGACACGTTACATATATTTTATTTCGAAAAATTAAAGTAAAATAATGATGAGGAAATATTCGAAGTGAATAGTTTTCTACAAATATTTCGAAAGTATTGTAGAATATAAACCACAGTTGTTCCTGTTCGCATTTTCACAATTAAAATTCATATCTCCCGATTTCATCGGGACTACTCAGAATTATTTCACACTGACGTCAATTTAATTTAACTCATTAAATTTACATCATTGTATAGGGTATTCCATCTAATCCAAAACACTCAAATAGCTCCTCTGCTTTTAATAACGAAACAATATACCAGGCAAGTTGGTGACACGGTCCGGAATATTATTAAGTAGTACAAGCCAGTGCTGGAGTCGGAAATATTCCTCAAGTAGTACAAGTCAACGATGCGGTAACTAGTAAAATGCTAATTACATACCCCTTCGATTTCAAGTATGAACAATATACCTGACAAATCAGTGATACGACAAAAACGATTTTGCAAGTAGTTCAAGTCAATGGTGTAATCAGACATAGACTTGAAATTAATTAAATTAATCAAATTAATCCTCTGGAAACGTAAATAGTACCTTGCAATGTACCGGTCGGTCGACATCGTTACAGTTACCCCTACAATTGTTGCTTCAAACTTCGAACTAATTAATCGTGCAGCGCGTTAATCCCTTCGTGCTCGTTGCAGCGTGATTCCTAGATTTTTGATACTACTCATTTGCCAATCATGATGCATCGTCGCATTACGCTTGACGAGCGTGATCGATATTTCCCGATATCGCCGCCGATATAGTCGGTCCGCGTACAATTTTATAGGATGCAAGGGCGGATTAAGTGACAGAAGCGATTGGAAATCAAACATCGCGCGATTATCTGCACCGCTCGACGCAAATCGTTCTCATATAAATCACGCAACAGCCTCAGCTGAAATCCTGGTGCCTTCCGCGTATGCACCGTACACCACCCCCCATTTACTATTCGATTTACGGGTCTATGTTCCGTAATCCTACCCCGTTCCTTCGACTCTGTTGTCACCTGGCCCCGTCTCATTTTCGTCCGCACAAATGGAGACACCGAGGGACGTGCGGTTCCCCGTTCACCATTGACGAAACGTCATCTCCAGATGCTCCCTTGCCTTGTACCGATTCCACCCCTAATTTCTGTCAACACAGCTCAAAAGGTCTAATCCTATTAGTATTGAAAGCTGTGCCACTGCTTTCGGGCAATTTCGTTCATGGGGCTGTTCAAATTATTATATATAATATAGTACATCTGCAATATATATCATGTATAATGTAATATTTGTATAATATAATATCGTGTAAATCTAATATAATACTTGCCGCGTTAAGTTTCAGTTATTTTAGGAATTGGTAGAACATATTCCATTTATTATTGTTAAGTGGTTGGTATTCGGGCGTTTTCAGAGAAAAGGCAGATTCGCTAAAACTCTTTAATGAGAAAACCGTGCGATAATATTATTCGTAACACAAACAATGAATTCGGTACTAAGTACCATAGTGAGTAATGCAATCAATATTTCCAATAGTTTATGCGTGCTGCAATAAGTAAATGTACCAAGAGGCGGATCTCTAACATCTCAAGTATTTCACGAAAGCCAAACAACTCTATTGTCGCCGCACGAAATGTCACAATTAAATTCAGGATAATTATCGAACCGCCCTCGTATAACCCTTCACTCGCAATTATAAACGTTTCCCCCCTCTTGTTTCCCCGACCACCTCCAGACGATCTGGTCAATCTTTTCGAATTTCAATTCACGTAGGAAGCATAATTGCCCCGTTATTAGTCTCGAATGCCACCGTACGGCGCTCGGGGCAAATTTTTTCCCCCGACCAGCCAGCAATTAAGTTCCACGATCGTCGGAGCGAGCGCGCCGCGTGAAACGTGTAAAACGATCTAATTATCATTATACTGAAAGTCCGCTATCTGTGTTCCCATAGTTCCCATTCACCGCTACTAATTACAGGTGATTCAGGCGCGCGCGGGCGAAGCTTTCGCGTCTGCGATCCGGCGACAGAGACGCTCCGACCGACTGAAAGCTAGACGGGGCAGGTTTGACAATGAGTAAAAGAAGAATAATGGCTGTGGCGCGGCTCTCTTTTTAATTTGTTTTTTTCTTTTTTTCTTTTCATCCCTGCAATCACGTCGATCGATTAGCACGAACGCGAGCCGGTGTCCCGTGTCCTCGGGAAGTCGAGAACTCGGTTCATAAATTTCGCCTCCGCCGCGCTTCGACGGGGAAATTCAATTTTCTTCGTGACGAACACCCATCGTTATTCGTTATTTTACCTCGCTTATAGCGTGCATACAGCTTAACTGCGTATAACTTTCTGCCGTAGGACGGAGCATTTTCGGGGCTCCATTTGAATACGCGAAGAGTTAATAATAAATAGAGTGCATTAGAAATGTTGCAGGAGTTGCTTCGCAACCTTGTATCTATGGTTCGGTAATTGTTCAACAACTGGGCCAACCAAAGATCCGAATCTGAATGCGATTGTTTAATCGTTTGCAAGACAGATTGGTAACAATCTTGTATAATCCTGTGCTGTAATTATTGCTTGCACCGATCTCTCTATTATTGTCAACGAAACATTTATTGCATTTCTCAAACACTCGCAATGCTATCGTCCTCACCCTTATTCAATATTTATACTATGCACACATTGCCGCGCGATTTTCTGTTCTGTTTTGACAATCATACTGTTACGAAAACTCTTCGTTCTACAGACATTGATAAACGATGCAATAAACATATATTTCCGTCACATCGCCTGTCTACTACTATTTTAACACTAGAACTACCAAGCCAGTCATAATGACTGGTTTCAGGTTTGATGTTATGAAATTGTTAGCATATAGGTATTGTTGCAGCATTTATGATGACTTTCAATAACACAAAATGCCAATTATATATCTCCGTTTAATATCCGTTCAAACACTTTACGTGCTCATAATCTGTGTAACGTATACTTTCTAAATAGTACCAAAAGCTATCGGTAGTTCCAGTGTTAATAAATCGAACGACTGTCTGCGAAATGCAGACTTTCACCTTCCTATCATAACAATTACAACTTTCCTCCCATTCTTCTCCCCGATGTACACCATGGTTTCTATTCCGCGCCGCTAGCTTACATCGAGTAATAATCGAATCTCGGAGTCACTTGCAGTCTCCTCGAGCCCCATCGAGATTTTAATTTCCGCCGGGAAGAAAAGCACGCTTAATAAATTATTCCCCCCTGCCGGTATCTCGCCGCTACACCCTGGGGGTTTACGTAGAACGCCGGGACACCGTGATACACTTTAACGCACTCGTGAACGCGTTTCACGAATTACAAGGGAGAATAATTATCGAGCCAACGACAAAGGGCTGCGATCTCGGCGTGTACCTTTGTCCTCTGCCTCGCGCAGACGTCCTTCCGAGGGGTCACGAGCAATTTCCTCCCGGTCCTTCGTCGTGGCCGGACAAAAAAGCGATTTGCATCGAATAAAAGAGCGGCTGATGGAAGGCGCGAATGGGATAAGATAAGGGCCGCCATTAGCGACGGTAGAAACAAGTTTGTCCGTCCGCCTATTTAGCGACTGCCGGCGAAAAGAATAGAATTTCCCCGTCCCTCGAGCAATTATTACGGTATTCCGTATAGGACGGCCTTATCGTGCCTGGCCGCATTAAGTGGCCGGCCCAGTTTCTCTGCCACCCCCTGCCGGAATCGTCCGTGAATCGCAGGGTGCGAGCGGTGTGTTACTTCTCTTTTCTTCCTTTTCCTTTATTCTTTTCATCACGCGACGGGTTGTCGATGCGAGGGGCGAACGTGCCGTATGTACGCGGGTCACGCGTTAACAGTGCTGCGATTTCGATCCCTGTACGACCTTTCCCTCGCGACCCTTCGTCGTTCTTGCGTAACTCTAATGTGTTACGTCTTACAGTTTTATCGCCAACTTCCGTCCTAAATCCACGGAACTTCTGAGCTGCCTGGAGGGAATTTCCCTGCGAACGGCGGGGATAAATCGGAATGTACGCGATAAGGCATTGTTAAAACTGAATCGAACGGAAGGGGCGAGGGGGATATGGCTTTGAAGGGCTTTCGATGTTGGGCAAATAAAGGAATGATTTTGGGTGGGTGTAGCACGGTTTGATTTTGCCTATTTGTTCACTTTTTGTTCGTTTGCACATACGGGCGTCGAGTACTTTTCATCGGATTGGGCATTTCTTCGACATTTATTCGATTTTTGTTTGCTGCAAATGAAATATTGGCGGGGGATGTGTAAATAAATTTTTCGTTTGCCATTATTTTCGAGCAAGCCGAAATAAAAGCGTGCAACGTACGCACGTATGTGCGAAACGATATTGAAATTCTTGCTGATGCATTCGGGAGGATGCAACTATTACAAAAATATTTAATTAATTGCAAAGTGCTAATTCAATTGTTGCATTTAAATGGGATTCGCGCAGGTTTAAAGTCATGGGCAGCAAACTGTGTATCATATGTATAAAGTTGTCTCATTCACTCAAAAAAAAAAATACGCTATGTATCCAATAACCATTAAAAAAAGGGAGAAGAAGAATGAAATAGACTTCGTAGCGCCATACGATTGAACAGGATTAATCAAATTCAGAATACTATTATAATCGCAATATTACGTTGAACATAAAGAAGTCCACAATTTATCGACGATGGTTTATCGTAAACACGTTCATTCGACGTATCGATATATTGGCAGTGTTTATGCAGCAGCCGATTGGAAATTCTTCCTTTCAACAAAATGCCCCGGGATCAAATTTTATCGAGTGGCCAGCAGAATCGACCAGTGGTCCGGAAAAATACTTTGAAACGTAAAGATGACTGGTATGCAAGCAAACTGCGAGAGTTCCGTATGCGGCTCACCCTATACACTTCTTTACTACTTCGGAGTCTGACGAACACAGTCTACGACTCTTTAACTATGAAAAACGGTTCAAACTTGTATGCCGTGTTTAAAGTTTCGCAAAAGCAATCGAGAATTCTCGGTGAAAGTCGCAAGCCGTGTACAAAGGCCGAGGGGGAGGGGGTATGTAATTTTCGGTCCCAGACAGCGGGTAAGACTTTTTTTTCTCTCGGTCAATTCACGCGTAACAAACACGGGCATCGACGTTTTTGCGAAACTCCGGAATTTCTACAGGTTATTAAGGTTTTATTAGGTTTTACGTGTGGAATTTTACACGTCGTATACCTGTAAAACATGCTATGCAACAAATTGCTTTCTGAAGACCTCCAACACGCGCTTAATGATTAATTGTTGATGCATGCTGGGCTGTAAATTACTTTCTGGATTAATTGAACGTGTCGCAATGTCTCCGTGAACGAAAATATATGTACGCTACATTGCAGAGTGCAGTATAATAATACTTCTTTTTGCAGTCTATGTACGGTCGTGTGAAAAAATAGAAATAACTTTTTATTCAGCTCGCAAATTATATCCAAGGTACGAACATTAAACTGCGCTGAGAAACTATCAAGCCGCAATTTCCAATTCGGCAATTACTCCGAAAATGAAGATTTGAGGCAATTTCCTCTTTTCGCGAGCACACGCATCGCGTTTTCCGTTTCCCCCGACTTGCAATCGAACTCGTCGCCGCCAGTCCCCGTGCTAATCGATTCATTAAACGCGATAAAAATTCGTCGGCCTGGCTGCGACACAATCTTTTCATGTCAAGTATCGATTGCAACGCGACGCCCTCGATAATAAAACGGTCTCCTCAACTTTTCTTCCACTCGACCAGGCCAATCGACCATCCCCGTTTCCTTCCTCTTTTTTCCTTCGCGCTGCTGAATAAGCTCAAGACGAAGTTAAATAATGATTCCGGGAGCAGGACGGGCTCGCTCAGCGTGCACACTTTTGAATAATATAACGATGTTGAACGATGACACAATAATCTGTACTCGTTGCACCGTGCGAGATGAGCGTCTCTCCGTTGAAAGATTTTTCGGCGAACCGTGGCGGCAGGTACGTACCTGCGAGAATCTGTAGTTGCGAGAATTCTAACGATCCAGTCTATCGATTGGAAGCTTCATCGACCGTGCTTGCTCACCTATTTCGAGTCAATGAGATTCGTCATCGCGTGATAGCGAGGGAAAAGCTGATCGAGATGAAGAACGGTTTCCACCAGGGACAATGTTTCCATTTTTCTTTGCTCGACGAAGAAATTGATTACTTTCATACCCGTGCATAATAAATCGTACATTAAACGGCGTCCCTGGGTGTGTATTATTTCATTTTTCTTCTTCTTTTATTTCTCATCTTGCCTCGGATGCGCCTCGAGATTGCGAACGAATACAGATGGTTCATATTTTTGTAATTGCAGGACGTTCGTGATCGTTCATTCATTCGCGAGGAAGTTAACGAGTCTTGTTCGATGATGGAATTGAGCATTGAAACGCGGGTAATTTAAATTCATGCAGTAGAACATTGATTTACGTAATAAGCATTAAATTTAACGTATGAAAAACTGGATAAACCAAGAGACGATTAGACGTGTCCATTGGCTGGACAATAATTCATAAAATTTGATAACTATCTTTTTTAGAAGTGTTATAGTATTATAGCGTTATTAAAACCCCACTTATTTCACTCCTTATTAAAATTAACATATACAGATGTATATCGTGGACTGTTTATTTCATACATTTTTTATTCCAATTTATCTATTCGTAAATTCGCATTCTCCTTGTATTTAAGATAAGTTAAAGTTATGGCAGTAATATTACCAAACGAGCACCGTGTACACGCGGAATGAGTATAAATTATGAAAATTACGAAAAATTTTACTCCATATAAGCTGTAAATTAAATATTAAAAATTATATCTGCACAGTTTCTAAGAGTATTGTTTATCTGTCATGAAAGGACAGTTCAAACACGATGATGAATGCGCAATAACATTTTTGTCAAAAATGTTTTACCATATTTTAAGTGCACATATTTAATGTACACTTCTGATTTACTAGCAGTCATTCTATCAAAAATTCACGATTCGATGGTGTTTTGCTACTCCGCGCAAAGTAATCAGATTAGTATGTCATACTAAAATTAAGTAGCTCTACTCTGCGATATATAGAGTATGGGAGGCGTTCTTTAAAATTCAGCCCATGGGGCGTGTTTCCATAACAACGTCGGTATTAATCATTCAGACATAATCTAGGTAATGTTCTGAATAATTTCGGGGCACAGAGTACGCGCCAGATGCGTGAAAAATGTTTAAATTCGCCCCAGCACTTGTTTATTAAACCCCATGGCATCTGGCGACGAAGCCTCGCGATATTGGAATATTTGCCAATTTTAATGTGCAACTTGATTAACAGCGAAATTTCACTTAACTTGACAAACATTGCGCGAAATTTCGTTAACAACGAGCCCCTTTGCAAGTGCGCTGATTTTTTTGTGCCGTAATGAAGATTAAGCGTAAAAGCAGCGTTAGCAACAGAATGCAAATCTTCGTAGGAATATATTGCACGCGTATAGGGCGCGTCATTTTAATTTTAATCGCGCCGAATACACGATGCGATCGCACGAGAAATTTCACTTTTGCCTACAGAACATTTGGTGTAGCAATAAAATTGTATTTCATTGCGTATTTCAGAATTCAATACAGAACTTCGCGTCGTGTCTTCGGCACTGCAATTTCTGCAATCTCTTTGCTGCATTAGTTACGATACGACACAATTTGTCACATTCATCTCTGCGACAACTTTACTGTTCGATTTGTCCACCGATATGAACGAATATACTCGCAGTATACCCTTGTCTAAAACTTTACGACGCCGACCTTCGATTCGATCAACTTGTCAAACTTAAATGAATGAATTTCACTGCAACAAACAATCCAAAGGGAACGCGTTAAAACGATATCGATGTCCACGCCCAATAACACTTCCAAACATATTTACCCAAAGGCATATTCCCAATAGCCACGCGATATTTATCCCGTTGTAGGCTCTTTGCGGTCCCTTAGAGAATAAATGCACCCGCAACTAACATAAGGGTCGACAGTGCGGTCGACAAAGTGCAAAAACCGATTTTCCGCTCCCTGCCACGGTTGAAAACTTCCGACCTCTAAAGAGTCTCATTATTTCCCTGCCAGGAACGATCGTTTCTAGTCGAATTCGACCACCCTCGTCTCTCCCCTGTTTCTCTCTCTCTCTCTCTTCACTTCTCCCCTTCTCGTCGACGCAGTCTGATCGAAGGACCGACTATGGTGAACGAGATTGATAAATTATCGGCTTGAAAAATGCAAAACCGATACTCCCACACCCACCGACCCATACAGCTTATATGCATACGTGCACGATCGGATGGTTATGTGTGTGATCCGACGGGGGCACGTTACCTGGCGCACGAGCGAGCCGCCTGTGCGATGAATTCAGGCGAACCTGTGTTCTCCACATAAATTCCGACACGCTGCCACGTCGGCTGTCATACGAAGGCGTGCTGAAAAACTGCAGCCTGTATCGCGAGTGCATTCTTCATTTTTCCGCAGTAACCCGCCATGTTCGCATGGTTAAATGTTGGTCGAAGTTGGGCGCATAGACAGCTGCGTCAGGGCGGCGTGAATTAAAACAGCATTTTCGACCGTTTCGTTCGGAATCGAGGGCGGACGAATTCGTTGCACGGCGCGATTATGCCGGGGGCGCGTTTGTTTCGTCGATTCAATTTAATATTAATAACCGGCATTCATCTGCGAAACAGCGGTCCGTGCACCGGCGCCCATCATTCCCCTTATCACGCCATATCACACGAGCGCCGTAGAAACGCGTGCACGGCACCCGAGCAGAATAAATACATAGAAATCGAAAAATTTACAATCACAATCGTCTTGCTCTCGTATGATGAATCGCCCCCCCCCCCCGATAGGAGATACAATGAGCTTAATGAAGCTCGCAAAGCTAATCGTATTCGAAGCGGGACTTCAATCTCATCGTTTCGACTTACCCGTCATAACTCGCCGGCTCGAAGCCGTTGCAACGAATCACCGTCGACGCGGGGAAATAAAGGACAACGAAATAGATATTTATATATTACACGTTCAGCGTGCAACGGCGAAGAGTATTTCTTTTCATTATTTTATGGTCGTTCGTTATTGTTATAAACAGGACTCGGAGTGTTGGAACCACGCGCCGATATTCAATGGGCACCGTAAAACTTTGGTAACGGGGGCGAAAGAGCAACGCGAAAAGTAAATTAAACGCGGAAACCCGGCCGGCCCGCTGGTGTACGTGCATACAGCGGGGATTGAAAACTCAGAGATACGCTGATTTATAAAACAGCGTAGCAGAACGGACGCTGTTTTCTATGTTGTTAATGGTTCTCCGTAATTTGTATAAATTGCTAGGGAATTTATGTTTTTCCGTCGGCTTCCGACCGGAGAACGCTTTATTTAACCGAACGAAACTCATTTTCCCTTCTGCTGCCCTCTCACTCTCACTCTCTCGCTCCCTTTTCCTCTACGTTCGCATCGCGTATATCGTTTATCACTGTTTTATTTGCCATCGTCGCTTATTAACCAGATGAAGAGGATGAATGAAGGAAAGGCAAACAGTCGCATTAATCCTCTTATTTCTGGGGGAAATTATTACCATCGTGGATGAAAAAATATCGGCAAATGTTGCTTACGGTTCTTTGCGTCAGACGAGACACAGAAACATGTGATAAATCGGAATTACAATATTTACGGATGAGAGTTGACTTGAGGGAATGAAAAATAAATTTAATAAATATGAATGCTGCTTTAAAGTTATTGCAGCGTACGTTAATCTATACTTCTTGCTGGGTATTGTATTTATGAACCTTGGTAGAAATAATTTCATCCCATTTCGTTTGGTGTTAAAGTAGCACCGATTAACACTGTAATTTTGTATTTG
The DNA here is from genome assembly GCA_963583965.1 of Nomada ferruginata. Taxonomy (NCBI): domain Eukaryota; kingdom Metazoa; phylum Arthropoda; class Insecta; order Hymenoptera; family Apidae; genus Nomada; species Nomada ferruginata. Next base: position 9,389,635 of record OY757218.1, read on the forward strand.
ATTAAATGTCGATCGAAAATTGTAATAATATGAAAAACTATATGGTATATAAAATAAGATGTCGAGAGTCAGAATCAATATAGTTTGAAGAACTTGATAGTTAAACACTCAAGTTGCTTAAGAAAATATACCAATAAAAAAATGTTTAATTACTTGAATAATAAAATGAAAATGCAATATATCTCGAGAATACTTTCAACACGCATCTCTCACAGCAAAATGGAGTAAAGTTCCGTGAATCTGCTGAAAATAACTTCAGCCACTCCGAGAACGTAATTCTTCCGAGGTAGAATTCCATGGCCGGCAGAATGGCTAGTATAAATTACCAAATTATTTTTTATCCTTAGAACTATGTTACGGTACATACTGCAAACTTCAAACTTCAAACGATTCATATGAAAATTATTTTCAGATGAATTACAAAGCTATTCGTCTCTGATGTACGTACAAACACGAAAATATTTCCTCTCATTATTTCATATCGCACCTAGGCACTTCGTGAGTTGAATAACTTTCAACGAATAGCACAACAATCGCAGTTATTAGTATTTACTGAATTGCAAACTTAAATTATGAATCATAATTTATGATAAATGTATTATTTTTTCGTAACAGCCGCTGAGCAGTGAATTTCTTAAAATACCTGCCGGCGCTCTGGCTCATTTTCCAGCGAAGGAAAGGTAGGAATTTGCGTAGGTAAATGGGGCGAAACGCGTGTGCATCTCTACGCAGGTCGGGGAAATATGAAAGAAAACGTTGGAAGGCATCATCGATACCGCTCTACTGTCTGGTTGCCGCATTATGAGCGTATTGCCGTCATGTCAGAACTCTTGGCTTCGAATTCTCCTATACTGCTCGCCGCAATAAAAGACACCGAACTCCTTTTATTTTCGGCCCATCGATACTCGGGAAACGTGAAATGTCAAAGATCGTTTATTGTTCCATCTTCTCTTATATGCATGAATGTATGCGCGCATTTGGACGATTTTTATCTTCGAGCTATCGAAATGCTGTATAAGAGATTGTGCAATATTTAATAAATATCATTGAGGTTTTTTCAATAACAGCTTATTCGGAAACAGGTTAAAGAAACGCGGTGGAAATTAAGTAGATAAGAAATGTGGAACGACGCGTTGCGCAAGAACGAAGTGGTCTGAATCTACTTAAATCTTCGAATTATAATTTATCGGTGTCCAGCCGATCGTGACATGTTCTGGAATTTAGAAAATATAGAAACTATATATATATATATATATATATATATATACAGGGTGTTACTGTTAAAATTAAGAGAACACTATAAACATTAGATAAATGTTTTATGCAGAATTTTCGACAAAAATGCGAAATTGCAAAAAGTGCAAAGCAAATAGAAATTTTTTAAATGAAGTCAATATTATTATAGTGACCACAGGCAATTTAAACAAATTAGCTGTTTCCAAACAATTGTACAAATAATTCTATTTACATATTAATACGCATTAAATAATTCAAACTATAAATAGTTTTAAAATGAATTCGTTACCATTGAGTATTTTTGTTAGTACTTTTTAATAAAGTATTTATCAGTTCCAGTTTGTATAACATTTCTTTCGTCACTCTTAGTTGCTGAATATATTGGCACTCTTTAGTGAACAAATTGTTTTAAATGGAAATTAACTGTATATAGATGTATATATGAATATATGCGCATACACATTTTTTTTCCCCGTGCACAAATGAGAAAAATCTCGCACGTCCTGTCTGCGTTTAAAAAAGGGGTATTAACGAGGTATTAGCGCGGCTTACGATGAGCATTACCCTTGATATTTAAATGAAACTAAGCCCCTATTCTGCATGCGTCAGTGTGATATTCTCGTAAAACAAGGAAACTGCTCGTATCCTTTTGAAATGTATTATTTCGATATTCTACTTTGTGTTAGGATTATTTCAAATAGCACATTATTTATTTCACAGCCATGGACTATGTATATGGCGATGGAATATTATATGAAGAATGGATTTTATAACTTCGTATTCATTTTGTCCCATCAAATTTGTAAAACAGTAATATATTACGATCACATATCTCTTATCGCATTTAATTTCAATATACTGACTTTCATTTTACTCCAACTATTGATCTTCATACATTTTTAACCTTTGCTGTGAATTATTGATTTTATATTTGTTGTAGAAAAAGAAGAAAACTTTATTTCTACGACAAAACACTTTTTTAAACAGGGGATAACATTTTTCACCATTTTGTAACATGTGGTTCAGTACCTACTATACGGTTAAATGCAACAAATACATTTACATGATATCTGTGCTTTTTAATACCGTAAAATTAAATAGTATCCTTTTAGAAGTAAAATAAATTCATTGATATTCATATCATTTATATTTTTGAAAAATCATCAACAGTCCAAGTACATTAGTTTTACTAACGATTTACGAGTTAAGCAATGCTGGCACAACTTTTCTGTTTGAAAACTTACGGTACGTACAGAAATTATTTACATGGTTAACGTGATAAATCATACGAATGCATCCATAACCGCAAACAGTGGAAAGCATCACTTGTTATCCGAGTGACGTTTATAGCTTTCAATTGAGTACTCTCAGAGCACTGGATTTAATCACTTCGGAAAATGATACTTGGATAGATGTCAGCGTGAATTGTGTTTGCGCAGTTTAAAGTGGCACTATAAATTTATTCATTTTTCCATTCAGATCCCGCCAACAACATATCTCTTAATTATTTCATATCTCCGGCGATTATATTACATTTTATAAATCGAGTTTTTTTTCTAATAATATAAAATCATACATTAAAATTAATTTACAAGATATCCATGTAAATTAAATTGCTTTGAGTTCTATGATTGACCAATTCATGATAATTACTTTCTAGCATGGAAGTATGAATCTTAATTTAACATATTATAGAATAGTGTGTAATATAATTTAATATATACGAAACTTCGTTACTTCGCAGTCTATTTAAAATTCTTGCTTCGTATATTCTATACTGTGGCTTTCAAATTGTCAAGGCGTAGGTACTGGATTCGAGTGAAGGTTCGGAGGTTGCTGTCAGCATAATTATGTACACAGTATTGTAACTACTAAGGCATTTTACAATAAATTAAATTCGTTGAACGATTTTACTGGAAGTCGAAATTAAACTGAATTCGCCGTAATATACCTCAGCAATATGTAGTATACAGCACTTTTGCAGAGATCTACCAAATATTACATAGTTTAAAAAAGTCTAGTTTCGCATTATATTACCTACGACCTAAAAATATTCATCCAAAAGTTCCCCTAGTTTACAATCACCCTCCTTATCTATAAAATTCAGCAAAAAAATAGTTCATGCACCTTAATTTACTAGAACCCATTTTCAATACTTATTCTATAACAACTATTGATAGTTCATTACTTTTTCAATGAAGACGTGCATCATGGCGAGCCCATACTAGAACAAGAACAAATCGGCCAAAAATGACGCAAAGAAAACCTGTCAAAGTTCCTCGATCCTCGTGTGGGAAAATCTCGTTTTCTCCTTATCGGTCAATTGGCCACGCCACGAGATTCATATCGAATGCGGAGCACACGAGAATGGGCAAGGGACACGCGTCAATCGAATGAACGATTCGCGCTTATTGTTAGTTGTACAGTTAGGAGCTGCATTCGAGGGCGATAAACGAATCCGACGAAACGTGACGTAATTCGATTTTCCTCGTGCTCGATGAAGCGGTTTCCTCGTCTTTCCATTGGACCGTGTTTCCTGTACGCCGATCTGTGTACACACCGGCGCTAACGTTCTCTCGTAACTCATAGTTCCATACGAGCTAACAGAGAAGATAATAACTGTAAAACTCTCGTTTATGCTTCTGCCATCGATTTGCCTCCTAGTGAATAATGGATAATTTTGATAAACACCGGCAGAGTGTATTTCCGCGATAACAGGTTCGATCTGGGCCGCTTTTATTGCACTGATGGATCGTGTTCGTTGCTATTGTCGTTTGTTGCACGTCCAATATATCGGGAAACGAATTAGGTTTCCTTGGATAATAAATCCACCGTTTGATGCGCGATACCTGCCTTGTAATTGGAGACTGGCATTAAATTCACCCTCTGCTGCAAACGACGCGGGGGTTTCAATATAATTTAGATTCACCGGATGCAAGGTGAAAATACGCTTTCGCTGCCGAGGAACGTAATTTTTCAGCTACGATACGTTGCACGCTTGCTGACTACTGTTCAAGTGTTTGTTAAGTGCAGGCGAGCGTGCAGAGATTTATCGTTGAAAATAGATTTCGAGTCATTTTCTCGAAGTCTTTAAGGTTTTATAATTTTGTATGAAGTGCAGTAATAAATATCCAACGTTGCTAAAGATACATTTGTAAGTTTTGTTGTATAAAAAATTGTCCAAACTCGTTCGAATATTCCGCGTCTGATATAATTGTACAAAACGCAGCAATCACTAAAATGACGTACAAAAATTGTACTCTCGGCTACAATTTAGATACACTACATATCTATAAAAACTCGAAAATTCAGATGATTTCACGTATCCTATGAACGCAAATTCGACTTTGATTTTCCTCCAAGTTATACATTTCGAATCTGCATCATTGCAACATTCAAATGTCAGATACTAGCCTGTAACATTAATTTTCCCTACTTTCCTTCCTCATTTCATCTGTTCTAAATCTCAATTGAGCATGTTGGTATCTTCATCCTCAAAGCACATCTGTTTCATTTAACCCTTTCTACGAGTTCTCGTGCTATCCACTAAATTCATACGTTCACTTCGCAGAACCGCGGAATAATTAATGGAACGCAGCAATGGCGCGACGGATGAATCATATAAACGAAGCAGTTGGGAATTTAGCAAGATCGCGTGTAGAATCTTAAAACGCCGCGCCTGGGGTCACGTGTGACACAGAAGCACGTACCCCATGATGGGCGAATTAATTCATGCCAGTACTGCATTGCTCGAGACTTAAATATTCTTCTTCATCACCCAAAGTCAGAAGGGATAAAGGCTCCTATGTACAGTGCTGGATATATTAGGCCGTTTAAAAAACGAAACAATTTTTCGTAGTAGTGACTTTCTGAACATTTAATTCGAAAGCAAAGTGAAAGAAATATCTATAATTATTGCGCACATGTGCATGTTCCGTAAAAGAAAATTGCTGTAGCGAATTTTAGGCAGGTTTCACTGCGCAAGTAGTAGAAGCCTTCGTGGTCAGACATTGCCGCTGAAACGTATCTCCAGGGTTTCAACTCTGTTCAACTCATACTTTTCCATCCTGAAGTTTCCATAACAGTATCATCGTTAAGTGATTGGTACTTGAGTTCTTCCCAGCAGAATGTTAAAATAGAAAATCGTACACCAATATTGCCCCAATAAAAATACTAAATCGGACCGAAACTTTAGTATCATGACTGTCCCAGCGATACAGTAAATTGTATCCACCAGAGCGCACAAAAAACGTGCTGCCCAATTAAATGACCAGATAAAAATGACGCTGTTTATCCTTCCGAAGGGTTCTTCAAAGGGTTGGGACGAACCCTTTGAATCCCATTACCCAAATATATGCGTCCAATAAAAGAAATTCATTTCAAAGTGCCTGTTACTACTATTTCTATTACAATCCCAAGGCTGTCTATTCACTGCGCCGTCCCGCAAGCGAAAGGGTGAAAAATATGATCAATCCTTTGTGTACCGTTGGCGGGCACACATACTCAGGCAAAGAAATTCACTTTATTCTCACGCACACGTGCGCAGAGTAAGAAATTCGCCCGTCAGGCAGCGCGATTCTCCACTGCGCCGTTTCAAAAGGGTTTAATGTGCCGACACTTAAACGGGTGTGTAGACTGGCCGCCCGAGTACCTTCTATGGGCCTCAGGCCCTCGAGACGTTAACTGTCGTTGCAGCGCAGCGGCGTCAAACAATATTCTCCGCGCGCCGGTTTAATTTGACGCATCGCGTGCGAATGGTCCTCGCAGCCCCAGTAAAAGGGGATGTCGTCGTAAAAGGAAGTATTCTCCGGCCAAAAGCATCCGAGGCATGGCTGCTCATTAAAATAGTTAAGCTCTATTACGGGCCGACTAGACTCGCGCACGCCCCACGAAGTGACACACTGCGTTGTACATCAGCCCTGCCCCCGAGGTAGCTGATAGTAACCTGGTATATCGCCCGAGAAGTTTAACGCCGCCGACAGCTGTGGGTTCTGCCACGTCGGATCCGTTGATGGATCCCCGCTACAGGCTTCTTAGCGAGCTCATTAGCTCCGAAAAAAAGAAACAACAACATCGAGTAGTTTAATTTCGGTACAGCGCGGCATTCGTGGCCCGGCGAGACTAATTAAATTAAAGGGACTCTTCATATTATAGTTCAATTGTAGCCGAGCCGTTCCTCGAAATTTCGTCGAAGCGTAATTACCTGCCTCGAATAATTTCGCGTAGTGAAATGATACGTCATGGCTCCCAGGTACGTTGTAACGTTGGAAATCCGGCCGAAGTAATATGATACGCGAAGCTGTTTTAATTTTCAACTGCTCTCTACTGTGCGGCGTCGTTTCTAGATGATCTATTCGCCCGGTTGCTTTATGGAGAAGCCGGCTGTAGAGATGTAGGTGCGGCAAGGGTTGTTAGTGTGGTATTGGTGGATATTTTAGATTATATTAGCGGATAGGGCCAGTTCTGTTGGCGCCTTTTAGTTTATAGTACTGTCTTGAGGTTTGAAGGAATGAAGAGTGTTAGTAGAAACGTCGAATGTGGATCGAGCGAATGTTTGTCTCGAAGAAAGAGCGCTGACTTCGAGGTGTGAAAGATATGTGTTTGGAGCTGAGTACTTGAGAAGATTGTGTGAAGGGGGGGTGCAGCGCCCCAAGGATTGGGGTGGACGTGACCGACCGTCGCCAAGGAATGTCTGCGGGGTGTATCCTAAATGGGTGAGAGCAAATGAGAGATAGAACGAAAGAGTAACTAAGAGGGAAAGTATATATAGAGTGGCCGATGAGTGTGCGAGGCAGAATAGTTCGGAGAGTTGTATCGAGAATAGAGAGAAGCGTAGATTCGGGAGAGTGCACAGAGCAGGGAGTTGTGCCGAGTTTGAGAGTATTGCGAGTATAGCGCGAGAGTCATTGTTAAGAGAATAGTCGTGTGTCGACTTCCCTATATTAATAAAGCTATTAATGGTTGAAAGAAACCGGACTCTCACTAACCTACCTGTTCTCTATTTGGATTGATTAAGAAGTTTACTACAAATAGCTTCTACATTAGTTGTTCCCGTTTCTCGACTTAACCCTTACACGGAAAATTGGCTCAATCTCGTTTATCCTCCCTCATAATTCTTTATTTCCAAGCAAAGCAATACTTGCCACGTGTCGTGCACCGCAATTTTAATTAATGTTATAATGATATTATTTTATCGCCTGCCGCCAAGAAGCCGACAGAATGAACGGTATTCCAGTCACGCTGAGGTTCCGTAACACGCGAGTACAGAGAAAGGTCGCAATAACACTGGCATAAATAACATCGCGCGCGATTACACGCGATATCGTAAACCTTCGTAGCGCCAGCCGAGCGCAGGTACAGGCGCCGCGGTGAAATGTATTGCAACGGTGGTTGACACGGTTTTTGTCAATGTTTCGAAAACGTCGCGGTGGCGCGTGGACTAGTGTAGACACTGCAACAAAAACGAGCGATATAGGTGACGGCGGGCGTTCAGCCCCGGTGTCAGGCCGCAACAAAACCGATGCCTCGAAAACAGTCTCGCTTAGAACGTCCAATGAAACGAAACACCCTGATAACGACCGTTCCAAAACGAAATACCGAAGCACGAGAATACCGCAGACCACTTTCAGCTGTCTCTGGCAGCCGAGTCTCGAAGGGACTCCGTCGAAGCCTCCATCTCCCTTCTCACCTGTAATTCTGCCGCGTGACACGCACTTGCACCTGCACTGCTGGGAAACTGCGATAGATTTGTCCCCTTCTTGGTTGGTCAGGACCGTGACCGGGCTTTCTCCGTGGGCAACATAGAACACTGAACTCTGGAGGCTGTCTTTATTTTATTGCACGTAGTTTTCGTGGCAGAGTTTGTGTTTAATTTGGCGGCGTTACGTATTTCTTTGTAAATATGTTCCTAGGCTGACGGCGGGCAATGAACGTGGAAGATTTACTCTAACGTTATTGGTACACCTGTGCATACGATAAACTCCTGGTGTACATTTAGCTGCGACAGGGATAATCCAAATGCTTCTCGCGAGTTTCAAGCAATTCGGCAATCAAATGTTTAGTTTGAAGATTATTCGATACGTTCGGAGAAGCGAAGTGTTTGATATTAATGTTTCATATTGATATCTGCCGAAAAGAATACTAAATAATATTGATATCGTGAAATTAACGAATGCATCGACGTTATCGCAAACAGAATCAAGCGTTTAAGTGACTTCGTGAGTATTTCGAACACATCTCCAGATAGTATCCCTGTTGCAACAGAGTTGGGAAACTACTGATACTAAATCGATACTCTGTAATACTTATGTATTCATCCGCACTTTAGAGAAATATTGAGGAATATTAATTAAAAGTATTTCAAGCAAATCTAACATTTTTCTTTTTCTTTGTGGTTAATGCAAATGTGGGTATAAATAATTTTAGCGGTATGCATATTTAAATTGCGTTATGAATTATTATATTAAATCAGAACTGTCCAATCGACAGCGAAATGTGAATTGCAATACGATTGTGAGAATGAGGCTATTCCTGGGCTTATTTTTGTAGAATTTTAATTAAACTCCGAATTTCGCTCGTGTTGTTTAAAACGTAATTGAAAATGTTTTCAAACAGTGCATGTTGGTGAAAAGAGGGCAAAAGTTAGCTTTAATATCCTGCACTGTAGACATATTTTTGCCACTAAAATAAAACGTTTAAAGCAGTACGATGCCACAGACATTTGTATCATCGTTGAAAGTTGATCTCAAGTATCCCAAATATATTTCAAGATTGGCCACGACGTGTAAAATCAATACCAACTTCAATTTTCGGAGTTAGGAAACTGAGAATCGGCATTATTCAATTGAAATAAAGATTTTCTATGGTATATTTATTTTCTGTTTTCCTGAAATACAATAGCATTCTATTGAACTCGAAATCGTATACAAAGTATGACAGGCACATATGATATTTTGTAATATTACATTTCCTCTACCTTTCAAATTCAGACGCAATAAAAGCTCGAGCTTATGCATATTTTCCTCTTTCCTATGGATCAATTTCGATATTATTATGCTTATTTACGTTCAACTACATTTATAATATTTTAAATTGATAATCATGTCATTTATACAACTTTCCTCGGTTTCACTTCGAACATTATTAAATTCATTTCTAATCCTTTCGACTGCAGTATAAAAATAACACATCTCCCAGATAACAAGTCAGTTCCATTATTTAAATTTAAATTTAAAACATACATTGCCTTAAACTCTTTGAAATGGAAATGACATATGCGAAATAGATACAAATACCCGGAATGTTTCACAGAAGATATGTAAATCTTTGTGTGATGTAACATTGTTTTAAGTTCCGGTATTCGGTAAGGATCGCTTGCGCGACTTCCTTGAAATTCCTTGAAAAACTTCTACTGCTTCTTCGCATCGCCATTCCCTATGCTCTTTCAACTGTCTACTCGTCAGATCTTTCTGAGCCTTCAGGATTTAAAGCAGCCTCTGCTTGTCGGGTATGTCCTTGCGATTGTTATTTCACGACCGTCCAAAGCAATCGTATTCGTGTTATTTCAGGACCTTCAGTGTCTAGCTTCGTCCTCGTGGAAAACGCCACGATATTTCGCGAAGTTGGCCGAATATTGCTGGTGTATAATTTATTCTGTTTTCGTGTTATCGTGATTGAAATACTTGCATTTTCACGAGTATTTCGTTCCTCAAAAATTAGACTATCGAAAAGGTTACAAGCTCAAAGGGACTTGTTTCTTTTTCTGTACAGAATTTTTTCAGTCACGATCTACCCTTCTTTTAATGAACATTCCTCCTTCGAAAATTCAATGCCCCTCGGATTTTTGAACAGCGTGCCACGCCTTCACTTAATTACTGCAATCCGATTACTACATACGTGCGTACTGCACGCACGACCGGACGTGGCACACCTTAATCCTTCACAGCACGGCTTCAAACACATCAGATCATTTGGCAGCCTGTATTCGCACGTGATTTCATCGATTTTACACGGTCACGTAGGCAAGCGTGAATTTCATCAGCCTTTCGAGTGTTCGCTTTGTGTCGGTGGTCCGACTGTGATCTATTTCGTGCAGTTGACCAGACATTTCGAAACTGACGGTTGTAGTCAGAGGAAACTCAATGACCTGATAATTAGCCTCTCAATTTAACGTTATCGATGACGGTGGTGATATTTATCTTGTTTAACTTTTTGGCTGGGAAAGGCGGATGTGTTGTCTTTAAATATTCAGCAATTGTTCGTTAAAAATCTATCTCTACACTGTTGACAATAATGTATTGTCATACCCATTATTTATATAAATTATATCTTAAGCAATTAAACTGCAGATGCCCTTTGCGTATCGAAAATATCTCTTTTTTTTAGAGGGAGTATAGGAGGGAAAGGGTTAAACTGACATAGTTTTTTCTCAGATTAAAAATTACTGAAGCGAGTCTTGGGAGGTGAATTGGGTGGGAGAGAAGAAATATTCTGTTGCTCTTGAAAAGTAAACATGTTACAATGGAGTATTTTTGTGTACTTTTTTGGTTTATATGCGATTCACATAATTCTGCCATTGCGTCCTATATGTTTGTAAATTGAATAATATTACGTGGAATAAATTCAATGTTTCTGGTGTGTGTAAAGTCATTAACAAACCCTTTTGATGAACTTAAAACCGGACAAAGCAATACTGTTAGGGATTACATAGAAACAATCCAGGCTTTTACACATCATAATTACTTTACAAGAACAAAGGTATCTCTGTGCAATGCAGGAGTTGTCAAAATATTTGCTCCTACCCAATAATCATTACGAGTAGTTCTATAGAATTTATTTATCTCATCAAGAATCGATTACGAAATTGTTTAAGTTCTTTCGCAACGTTGCACATGTCGAGTAGACTATTTCTATGATATATTTTCATTTCTTTCCTCCTGCGAATCATTTTCTCCCGGTTTTCTGAAATATTACGGAAAATGAAATTTGACTACATCTTTATTTTACGTTTCAACTACGCGTCCTTTTTTTTAAATTACGCAGCAATTCCTTCTCGATTGCGAGAAAGATCCTTCGTTTCTGAGGGATGTTTCGTTCTTTCGAAATTCTGCTGTTTTACTAGCAAATATAAAAATAATATACCACCTATATGTTTTGATATACTATTATATAAACCTGCACTGCGAAATAAAACCAAAAGGGTGGTCGAGTTTTGACCAAGACGTATCGAAATGAGAAAAATTTGCGGGTCCGGAACTTGCTGAAATATAAACTGAGACCTCGGAACATGGAGGGCTTTTAGGTTACTCCAATAGAACTAATTATTGAATATACATATTTTAGCCGGGTCGTTCGATTACACAGCTATTACTGCAGCGTGTAATTACTATTAATATCATCGATCATATAGAACTGTTCGTCAGGGTAATACACGGGCCGCGTTACGACCGGATTATCAACTATTACCGATAATTACGATGATAAACAAGGAAGAAATCACTATAATTTAGCTGCCATTGAAGCAGGACTGTTAAATATATCGTGCTATCATCAGATTGATATCCCACTATCTAAATACTACTAAATCTAACGAAATTAAGTAACATTCGGTAACATTAATTCAATTGGCGTTTTACTGAAAAATTATCTTTATTGGACTTTACGGGTACCATGATCGAATATTTATGACAAATAAATCTTCAAATATTAGCTTAAAAAATTACATTCTCCATTTTGTAGAATTTAGATATTTGATACAAAGGTTTTATTATACATGTATATTATATGTATACAGGTTACTTATATTTTATTTATATTTGCTGTCATTACTAAAGTTAAAGGATTTATCAATAACATATGTAATACGTACATACATATTGATTGTATAAACGCTACGCAGCAGTAAAAACAATAAATGTCGCGTTAAAGATAAATGCCAGATGCAGATTTATCAACTTAAAAGAAAAGCAACAATAAGTTAGTAGCATACATGTCTGACTATAAAAATAAGTGTGCATATCTATCAAAATGGACGAATTTTCGCAGAAAACTTTGCATTGCAATGTCGACAAGTCCGTGCTCCGTCAATACCAATGTACTATTAGTCAATCAATCACGTCGTCACCAGAGCTTGCTATTTCAATGTGTATCGAATTTTTGTTTCCAAGCGTCGGCTTTTTTTATCCTGTATCTTATTTATAGTACATCAATTCCTCTTTTCATATGCAAAACTGTTCTTTTCGTTTGATACGACTCATTCTTCATGCTTTCTTTCACAAAGCTTTTATTCACACATTGTGCATCACGTGTTAATTAATACTATTATAATAAACTATATAGCGTTACCTGGGCCCATTGTGAATATGTAGTGCATTAATATTTGCTTTATGAAAGTCAAACAACAAACTGAAATTAATACATAATGATTTTCTAATTGTCAAATTCGTACAGAGTATATAATTGCCCCGCAATACTAAATGCTGTATGTACTAATTGACTATTAGAAAATTCTGCGATACACAATATTCTTGGCTAGCCTATAATATTATAATTAACAGAGTTCAGTTGATTCTTAGATAAAGCACTTGAAAATAGACTGGCGCCCTCATTAATTATTTCGCGATGCCAACTTACATAATAATGCGTTGAACTTAAATTACCGTAAAGTTTCAAGACGATGAAATCAATGGAATGGGGTGGGATGTTCGTCGTGGTTATTTTAGCACGTTTGGGAATTAGTGCAGAATATACTGGCATTTTATTTTACAAGACTTTTCAAGATTTTCAACGCTCCAAAAATCGGTCATTTCATACTCAACAACCACAATATTTAACGTCAAATCACAATGCATTTCCACCCTGCACAATCTCGCGCTACGAGCTCTAAATTTTATCCTTAATTGCTCAAAAAAACACACACACACACAACGAACGTACTGACCCCGTATGAACTGCTACCGTTTTACTAAAAACGCCCCACTTGAGAGAAACGATTTCGACGAAAAATTTTAAATTATGCGCCGCAAGAAGTTCGGCCGCCGTAATGGAAAAGTGTTGCGGGTCACTTGTGACACGCGTATAAATAAGGCGTAATGCACGGTTCGGTCTGCGAGGTGGCCAGGGGATTAACATGTACCGTTCCCGGCCTTCTCCGACTTCCGCCGCTGGAATGCAAAGTACATTCGCGTATAAATCATGCGATAGAAATGGCCGGTAATTCATCGACCGTGGTGTACGCGCGACGTAAATCGAGAAGGTTGTGACAATGATTCAACGCAGCTTTATGGCTCGCCGTGTAATTAAGTCGTATCTAACGAGCATTATGCATGCAAACGCGAATCCATGGTTCGTGCAAGCTACAACGCCTGCCCTGTCCAACGGCGTGCAATCGAATCGGATACTTAATTTCTTCACTTTCTTAGGTGACGTCGCGTACGCAACGTTCTCCCCTTGGAGAATTTATATTTTTATGTCGCATGCAGAATATCATTATTGTGGTGCTCGATAAATAATGGGGACGCGCAATTAAATGTGAAATGTAACCAGGTAATATGGGGGATGAACAGCTTAAAAATTCTCTTCAGAATCGCTTGATCGATTTGATTTAGTTGGAATTTTAGCTGAAGTGTAAAGTAGTTTGTTATTGAAGAGACATTCAATGAGCTTCTTTACTGAAAACGAACAAATTTGTAAGATCTTCGTTCTGATATAATAGGAACGATGTTAGATTGTTTGCAAGCGAAATTAACAGTTATCCAGGCTTGTATAATTTCCCAGAATTGACTGGATAAATATGCCAGGAAATAATACTTTACATCGTTCGTTAATCTGTAACTGGAAGTGAATTAATTATGATACGGTTCACTATCTTTCAATAATTTTCTTCGAAGTTACAAATTGTGTACAGTGAAATTCCCACGCTCATTTTAAACGAGCTCAATTTCAGAAGCATCGCGAGCACAAATTACTCGCACACTATCGTTCCCGAAATCCTCACGCAATTTTAAGACACACAGTGAATTAAGAAACCGGTCGCTCCATAATAAGCGTTTCGTTTGCCGATCGATCATTTCGTTTTTCCTCCTGTTTTTCAGCAAATCGACGACGCGGCCGCTCGAACATGGATACGCATTAACAGGCTCATGGAATGGTAAGTTCCCACGGTTTTTAATTTCGCGAAGTAACGAGGCTTCAATTCATAAAGGGTCGCCTCCAACTGGCTGGGACTTTAACGGGGACATTAAAGTGGTTTCGAGCCACGCCGGAACTGGCACGCATTACGCCCTTCATGGGGGGCTGTCGGCTGTTAAACATTGCGCGAAAGAATTTTCCTTAACACGGCGGGACGAACTCCTTTAATTTCGTGCAATGAAACGCTCTCCGGGGCCGCGGCATCGAATCAAGACTGTTACGCGTTCCGTTCAACCAATTCGTCGCCGATTTTCGACACGTTCGACTCCGTTCCCTTCTCGTTCCGGCGTTATTCGTAATTCGACGATGTACATTCCCGCGCCATTCCATCAAATAAACCATTCCGTCCCGCGCTACGCCCTCGACTTAGCGATTCATGAACGGTCACGGCGTCTATTTACGACGCTGTAAAGGTTTATTAATCCTTGAGATTTTATATTGTCTTAAAATTATCGGGAGTTACGCGAGTTGCAGCGCGAACTCGCCGTTTTAGCGTCTTGCCGGCACTTCTTGCCGCGCCTTTATAGTTTCAGGCGGGAGATCATCGGGGGAATTAAATTTTCATCTCGAGTTTTTATTCCATTATATTTTCGAAACGACCAATGGACTCGTGACAAGAAGTTTTGATGAAAGTAGTACACTTGGTGTAAGTTAGTGGCAACCTGAGGAGAGGGGGGGGGGCCCGAAACCATCCAGCAAATTAACCTACCTGAAACTACTAACGATGGGTCGTAATTCTTGTTCCCCCGAAGTAACGCTGCATCCAGTGAATTTAAATGTCCCCATTAATGGGAGTTTTATTCTTTTGTATATTGCTCGACACGTGCATAGATTCGAAACGTACCACGGGGTAGAAAAGTCGAGATTTCATTGTCGTGCGAAATTAGCAGTTAAAAATGCAGTGATTCAATTAATTCGACAATATCTGCGGTTCGTATTTGATGATGAAACACGTGTAACGTGTACATGGAAATAAATCTGTACAAATGATAAATAAATGGAAATGCTGCATGGAATAATAATCTGGATTAGGGAAACGTGAATTGAAGAAAGTAACGCGATACCGGCGGCGGTAGTAAATTTACGCATGTTACTAATTACGGTTAATGGCACTCAAAGGTAGTGTAATGGACACAGAGAAAATTTGAACTTCCAACTTCGGTTTTTAAGAGATTTTATTAACACTTAGACTTGTAAGAATGATAATGAATGCGCTTGGACTTGTATGATAATAATGAGCGAACTTGGACTTGTATGATGTGAGCTTGGACTTAGAGTATGATAATAATGAGTGAGGAGTCGGGGAACCTTGGGTTTTTAACCCCTTCGCACCGGCGGACGAGATATCTCGCCGCGTGATTTCGTTCATGATATGCTATGGACGAGATATCTCGCAACGCAATGTCTTTCACGCGATGCTATGTACGAAATATCTCGCGACACAAAATCGTTCATGCGACGCTGTGTACGGAATATCTCGCGAAGCAACACCGTTCGCGTGCTGCTTTGGACGAGATACCTCGCGCTCGCTTACCCGTTTTTCACTGTTTACAACTGAATGCCACATTCACAGTGACCTACGAATTCATTTTGATTCAAATCGTTGGACGAGATATCTCGTGTTGTAATAGAAAGGCTTGCGAGATATTCCGTACACAGCGTCGCATGAACGATTTTGTGTCGCGAGATATTTCGTACATAGCATCGCGTGAAAGACATTGCGATGCGAGATATCTCGTCCATAGCATATCATGAACGAAATCACGCGGCGAGATATCTCGTCCGCCGGTGCGAAGGGGTTAAAGGGTGTTGGAAAGGATGTAGTAGGGATGGTGAGGGCGAATTTCAAAGGACTGCGGATGGGAAGGGATTGTAGGTAGTATGACTAGTTGTTTTGGAAGCGGTGATGTGATAAGGTTCCATGATGAGTATTTGTGATGTCGGAACTTAAAAATATTTGTACGTATGAATCCTTAAGTGACTAGTAGATAATGAGTAATACAGAGGTAAAGAGATAGAGAATAATACAGAGGTAAAGAGATAAAGAATAATACAGAAATAAATATCGTAAGACTAATATAGATATTTGGGGGTGAATACATTACAGTAGTACATAGTTACAGCTTTAATAGTTACCTACGTTTCATTTCGGCAGTTATATATATTAGTTTAATTTTGCAATTACATATCGGGCAATATTATTGAACACTGAGAATATGATTATCGAGCGAATCAGAAATATCTTATTTTTAAACAAATCTTATTTAACCCTTTCGCTGCAGCCAATCCTATCGCCGTTACACTTTGCGTTATTTACTTATTGTTCGCGTATAATTATTCACGGAATCACCTGATATTTTCATATCTGTTATTACCTGCACGATGTTTGCTTTTATAAGAAAAACAATTGCGTACAAATTTCCTTTCGCGCTCGTTTACTTTGGACGCGGAACAATCGCCATGTTTTCAATATCCTTGCATAAGGATAGCAAATTTTCCGCCTTGAAAGTAGCAGTGCTTTTAACTCAAGTAGAGCGACCTGTGTCGCTACCAATATACATGTATGTATGTCTACCCAACGTCTTGTAAACGTAGCAAGGCTTGTTGCTTCTGCAAAGAGCGTCGTGTTTATCTACGTTATCGTTGCGTCGCGAATATAACATATAAGTTACCCTTCGTCTCTTTATTCTTCGACGAAATTTCTGATACGTATTTTTAAGCATTCAATCGGACACAGGTATAGAAAGAGTCGCTTCTTCCAATTGTTTGTCTCGACGAACGAAGGAGATTAGTTTGGATTACGTACGATATTTAAAATTCGAAGGGTAGAGATAATTGGCAATGATTAAATATGCTAAAGTTTTGACTTCCGGATGCACAAGGATAATAAAATGTAAATCTACAAAAAGTCTGTAATCAGTATCAAATTCACAGTAACGTTCGAAAGATCAGAGCTGATATCTTTGTGCTACTAGAAATGCCGGCAGAATATTTCATATAATATAATTATAGTTTACAACACCTCATTCGAAGTGCAATTAATTGCTCAGAAGAACATGATAATTTGATTTGATATCCTCGATAAAACTATTTAACATTTCCCTCGCAGATAATTAATTTTGCTAATTATAAATAGTCTTCGCTATTTAGAGTTTCCAAATATTCCTTAGGCAGAGATCTGAGTATGATTTGTGTATCGTGTTTGACTAAATTATAGTTCTACAGATGCTTGAAACTTGCCACGGCCAATCGATGTTTATCAAATGATCATCGTCATCTATATCGTAGCTTGGTATTCCCACACCGTGGTGTTCCGTTAAATTACCAAATGCTACGCATTAGCAGTACAAACTCCTCCCAAGGGTGTATGGAAATGTTCCTTTTAGTGAACAGTAGCGAGATCAATGAAGGCAGCAGTACCTCATCGTTAATGCATTTGCTCTGTCATTTCAATTTCCCTGAACACACAATGCAAATAAAAGTACAAGACATCACTGCCGCGTCGGAAAATCAGAAATAGGGGAATGGTTCGCGGTTGAATCTCTGTAAAGTAAAAAGTTCTAAATAAATAGTTTTATGGATGATTCAGAATGCGGGGATACGGAGAGAAAAACGCATATTTGTCTCGTCTATCAACTACGGGAATGAAAGCAAATATTTTATACATTAATCCACATTGTATAACTCGTTTCTTTCCGAAGCTTCCGCCAATAAAACATTTACGTGTCTGTTGAATAGTAATTAAATTGCTTAATTCTTTGCTTTCTTCTTCGCGCATATTTCTTTCGAACCTCTGTAGATGTGCTGATGCAAAGGAATTCTTTTCTTCCTTCAAATACCAGTGCCTGTAAATTAATGATGCCCACATTGACCGGCGAAGAATGACCCACGAGAAGGCCTAGAAAAATTATTAAAAAATCTGTTTTCTTGAAAACGTGACCAGTGAACACACTAAATAAAGTACACCATATACATTGCACCCTCTGCGATTGCTAAATAATAAAAATTGCAAGGCCGAACTGTTAGGGATTGCAGAGTTTAATGAGACGAGCAATTATACACGTACACCGTTTATTTTATGCTTATGTCTAACTATAAAAGTGTAGAAGTTATTTTTATTAAACCTCACGTAGTTTGGATTAGAGGACAGGTGGTGTAATAAGACTTCAGTTCACTCTAAATAACACTAGCTTTATTATAATAATATGTCGACACACGACGTAACTCAACACACGACTCACTCACGATACTTTTCACTAGCTCTGACAAACTCTCTCCTCAATCTGCCTCTTGCGCGCATCATTCTTTCTTTATATTCTTTCACTCTTAGTTTCTCTTTCATTCTATTCCTCATTTGCTCTCACTCATTCAGGACACACCCCCCAGTCATTCCTCGGTGATGGTCGGTCCCGACCATCCGAACCCTTGGGCCGCTGTACCCTCCATGCGCACGACCTTCTCAAGTACTCAAAATGCACGCAGTATTTCCAATCCTACAAAAGGAAACACAAAATGTAAACTAGATTCAAGAGATCGTAACGATACACGTGTAGCGTAGACTAGACTACAAGTAGTCACGCTTCACGAGGGGCCAATCATACAATAGAAAAGAAAAAAGCGCGCATTACAAGTCTTATTTAACTTCAACGCGAACAGTTAAAAAGACGATGCTAAAAATTGAATCCAAAAAGTTCCACACCCCCCCCACAAGCCACGCACAAAATGTCCAACGGCCATGAACGACGCTGTTCAGTGCAAATCGAATTCTCATCCGCAATTCAACAACACGTGGACGTTAATTCGCATTCATAACAGCGGCTCGTTTGCCAGGAGACACCGGCTAGCCGCAAACTCTCATCGGGGAAATAGTAGTTGAAATTACGCTTGGTTCCGCAATTACAAGGGTTAAGACGTTTCCCCTGCCGACATTCCCCGTGCAAGTAATTCGTTAGGAAGCAACCCCTTAAAGGTGATGAACAACGACTTTAGCCCTTTCTGCCGTCGACCCGACGTCAGCCGCCGACTCGGCTTTCCTCCATTCACCTAAACACCGCCGTCTGCCCGTTTCTTTCCCGCTTCCTTCTTACCTCCCGCCCCCCTCTGCGTTCACCATTTCACCCCGTTACTCTTTCTTCGAACGACGGCCCCGGCCCCGCCGGAAGTACGCAGGGGGCTGACCCAGATTCGCCAACAATGGCCACACTCAACTGGCTGCGCTCGCCCCGAACGGTGTAGCTGCGGCAAAAGTTGCCTCGTTTCAGTCTCGATTTTCCAAACGACTTTCCATTCTCTCCGTTTCCCTACGTTCTCATCCCCCGCGGCCACTCGCGCTTTTATTATCATGATTTCCTCTCTGTTTCAATAATTCTAAGCCCGACCTGTTCAATTCCAGCCCCTTCTTCGTCGTAAACAAACGTCCACCGCGTGCCGGAGAATCGATTTCGTCGTAGATCGCCGGGGATCGGAACCTCCTCTTTAAACTCATTCATCCTGTCGGTGGGAAGTTTGCTTGCTTCCATGAACTTGCTCGCCGGGCTGGAAGGTGTGGCTGGAGTTGGAAGAATTTCACCCTGGTTATCGTGTCTGGGGAAAAGTTATTGTATTCTTTTGGTCTATTTGTTTCTTCGTTTTTAATTGCTGACTTGAGATTTTTTAAACTTTTAGGCGAGCAATTGTATTAACATCGGTGAAGGTTGTTTTGTTTCTTGTTGCAGAGCGTTCGATACGTAATTTGTGCAAAAATGAAACTTTGCTCTTACTGTATTTACTGTAGGCATTTAAACTTATCTAGAAAACTGTGGAAACGGTATGAAATGTACAGTGGTGAGTACATAAATAGGGAAGTACATACGTATGTGCGCCTAGCTTCAATTGATTATATCAGTGCATATTATCAATATTATGTATATGTATACCTATTTTTTTCGAGTATTATAGCATTCCAAATTATTTTTCTCACAGCTTAAGAAACTTCTGAATTTTGTTTATAACATGTAATTAAAAATCACGTGTGGTTAAGCAAATTAAATGTTAATTTGCAAGTCAATGGACTTTACTAACAATTTATATTTCCTCGATCCACCCTTCATGCGATTTATTTAAATTAGTCGCTGTACAACATTTCATACTCACTTTTATACTTTCCATGTACATAGATATAAACATTATTCATAGATTATATCCTAAATCATTACCATAGATATTTCATTCTTCCCTATTTTCGTATATGCTCGCCACTGATTTGAATCCGTGTTACTACTTCACAATAAACATCTGTATCTACTTCAATGACTTCTATTACACTCATTTGTACAATCCGCAAGAATCAACTTATCAGCCTTCCGTTATCGCTTTGCTTTCTTTCACTTCCCTTGCCACGGCCATTAAACAACTCCTTTCGGCCCCCCGCGTCGTGACATGTCGATTCTTCATACTTCACTCGGCAGACATCGCGAACAGTTGCTGAACTCGAGTTTGACTGGTTTGTTGGTACGAAGAGTAAAACTAGTTCGAGGGAAGGACGACAGCGCTTTCGCTTGCCGGAAGATTCGCCACGGGAATCTCACTTGTTATCACTACCATCACGCGTAGTCACTGCGGGATCGTCGACTTTGCATTACCTGACAGCATCATCGGCAAGAGATTTCATTCAGACAATTTCGCGATTCGACTGTCACATTTCGCTCGGAAATACGGGGTTACCGTAAAAGAAATGGATGCTTTCAATGCTTTATGGAATAAAAGGTATCGGTTTGGTCAAAACTTAATGACAAGTTTGTATAGTATAGGATACTTGTAAATGTTCTTTCAAAAGAAACGCAATTATTGACTGGTGGAAATATTCAGCTGCCTGTACGAGAGCAAAAGAGTACAAATCAAATTGGTTATCAAGTAAAGTTTTTTTTTTTATTTGGTAAAAGTTTTTTTTATTTAGTAAAGTTTTCTGTACTTGAAAAAGTAGCTGTCGCTTCTTACTGAAAATTCAATTCGTTTAAAACACATTGCAGTATGCTTCTGCCAATACTCGCAATAGCTGTTTAATTTATTTTATATCATAGCAATCTTATACATTGATAGGTAATATTTATTAACTCATATCATATCAAATATATCAATAACGTGTATCATCGTCTTGAGCTGGAAAAGTTGATCCAAGAAGCAAATTTCAAAGAGTGTGGCCCCAAAATTCCATTGAACGACGACTCAGAAATTCCAAGCGGGCATAAGCTAGTACGTGGGCCACGAGGCAGATTATAAAGCAGCCATTCAAAGTTGAATTCAGAGAGGTAGATATATACTGTGAAAACATGTGTTTACTACCGCCACTCCACATTCCACGTTCAATGAAAGTATAATTACGCAGGGACAGACTCGTCATTTACTTTGAACTGGAACGTGTGAGAACTCATAAAATATTAATTAGCTGTAACAACTAAATAGCTTTACCAACATAAACCCTATTGACGCGTATGTTGCTTACTAACCACCAAAAATGAATTATAAATTTTCTGTTCAATTTTCCACTCTCTCGTTAACGAGATAAAAGTGGGTAGCAATTGCGAATCTAAAAACGAACCTTCTATCTTTTAATGCTCACCATACTTGCTAACACGTTTGAAAACATTTTTAAGTACCCCTGCGATCGGGTTCACGATATAAGATGGCTGCCTCTTTTTACGATTGTATTTTTACATACGTGCTTTCCTAAATTGCATTAGCAACGATGGAAATTATATTGTTCAGTAAGTATTAATAAATGTATTATTTCCTTTGAATTAAAAAAGGAGCAAGACTTTCCGGTAGACCTATCATTTAGAAGAATCAATTCCACAGAATCAGAATCGCAAGAGAAGGTCCTCCTTTTACTGATGAATCACGTATAATCAAAATTTCCCACGCAAAGTTATGTCTACCGGAATGTTCTGTCCGTTTTTCAACTCAAAGGGAATGATATTGTAATGTATGCGCCACCAAATATCTATATTAGTCTTACTATAGATTAGTCCATCTATATTAGTCTTACGATATATACTTCTGTATTATTCTTTATCTCTTTACTTCTGCCGCTTAAGGATTCATACGTACAAATATTGTTGCATCTTGCCAAACCTTCCTCATCCTTGCCCTTACCCTGTGACTCACCCCGTTTAGTCACCCGTCCAATGTTTCCAATTCCTGACCTATGTCCCTAACTATTTTCCATCCCTACTTTCGACCTCTCCTATCACCCCTACTCCTATATTTCAGATCCCTTATAAACCCTTGACCATTCCTCCTAAAAGGCTCATTACATTCATTATTATCTTACACTTCATACGAAAAGGCTCATTAGATTCATTATACTTTATTATTATACTCGAAGACCAAGTTCAAGCATTACTATTTCAAAATCCGAGTCACAAGTCCATCATCGTCGTTTAAGTTATTTTATAAACATAAAATAAAAGCCAGTCTTCGAACAAGGTTGTTCCGACTTATTTTCACGTGTAACCCATCCATTACAATATTATACATTTTCGATGCATTTATTAATATTTCCCGAGCAACATAATTTCCATTGTTACTAATGTAATTTAGAAGAGCACATACTTAGAAATACAATGGTAAAAAGGGGCAGCCATATAATGGTGAAATATTATCTTAATTAAACTGCATGCAGTTCGAGTTCCCTTATAAATATTTTCGCGTGCAGGTAACACGAATTCAACAAGGTCCCTTATGTTCGCGGCAAAACAAGCGTTTCTAGTTTCATTCAAGAAATTTCTCCCCGCATAAGAAACCCTGCCTCCAACGTGAAACTTCATCCCCGTCTTTATATCTCGCCCAACTAATTTAGGTTAACGTATCTGGAAGCGATTGTAGCCCTTTAATAAAGCAAGAAACTCGAGCGGCACAGTTTCGCGCCATCATTAAACACTCTTGAAACGCGGAAGAAAAGAATCGCGGGGATTCCATAGTTATACATCAGCACGTCAGGCACTTAACATCTCCGCGCTCTAAATTACCCTTCTCTTCTATTTTCATCGTCCTTCTCCTCCTACTATCCCGGCTCACCTTGCTCCCCTTTGTCCGTCATATTCCTCTTTTTGCCCATTTTATCCACTTCTCTCGGCTTTTCATCTTCCTCTGCTTCATTCTTCCGCGTATCCTTTCTTGATTAACTCCGCTCGCCCCCTTTTCCGCCTGTCTCCTCTACACCGGCACACCCTTCGCATCTCCACCTCCTCCACGACGCATCCACCGGTTCATAATCTTCGTTTTCTTCCGCACAAACGGGAAGAATAACATTTGCAGCCGGATGAAGGCGCGGTTGAATACAGACGCTGATAAAGTACGGCGCCCTGTTGATTAGAGAAGTTCCTCTGGCGTCCGTGGACGTCGACGATGATCGAGTTACCCGGGCGTGCGAGCGTTTTAAAGTATATTCCAGGTAAAGGGGACCGGTGGTGAATTATCGCAGAGGAAACGCGACGTTAGCCACTGGGCGCTCGATCCTGCTGTTAAGATGTGCAAAGAAACGCAGACAAGTTATGGGATTAGCCGTCATTTTCATCGAAAATTACAGAATGCACCGTATCGCTCGACCATGAAACGAAACGGAATCTTACAAATACTTCCCACTGCGACCCCACACAGGACAGACACACTTTTGTTGCCTGCAACGAGTGGGCGTACAGTTTTGTCAGGATAGTCTTTAACACCAGGTTTACCGAACGCGTCAATTTGACGCATTTCAGAAATCGAAAGGCAATAATTAACGATGGTCCGTTAATATTATGTAAATAAATTAATCATATTTCATTACCCAATTAAGTGAATTAATTTTTTAAGGAAAATTGCGCATTTTTGTTGGCAATATTTAATCTGAGGGAAGTCAGTAATAGTAGGTGTTCAAACTTGTCCACGAACATAGAATTACATATTGTCGTCGAGTACACATAAATTCTATCAGTACGCAATTCGTTTTCCTATCAAGCTACCAGAACGACACTAGTAGATGCTGTGCTAGTACACATCATTCCCTCTGTTAGTACTCTACACAATTCAATTATCTACACATTCGTTTAATATTATACATCCATGCAGTATTCTCCTCCATACTGGCCCCGATACCTGCATTCAATTTAAAGAGTTCAGAAGCCAATCAGTGTAAGTCCATTAGCATTCAAACCGAGATAAATAAATTTTTTACAAATTGTACTTGGGAAAAAGTGTCACTGTTAGTACCGTCATCTATTGCTTACGCACGAAGACAGCGACTTAATTGATTTATCAACTGCAAGCTTTAACACTAGGTTTACGGACAAGCTTGAACAGTTATTTTTACTGACTTCCTTCCGATTAACAATTGTCAACAAAAAATGCGCGTTTTCTTTAAAAAAAAAGTTCACTTCATTTCGAAATGAAATATAATTAATTTAATAACATAATATTAACAGATCTTCATTAATCTTTGCATTTAAAATTCTGAAATGCGTCGAATTGACGCGTTCCGTAAACCCAGCGTTCCCAATACAGAGGTTTTTGAACTACGAAACTCATGTTCAGGGAAAGTTGTACTTACACCGATCGACTTCCGACCATTTGTACATCAAACTGCATCTTGCAAAATACATACACCACAACGGAACGCACACATTCCACTATCCTTCAGCAAGCCCACCCTGCAAGAAGTCCACGTCATTTAACCGCCGCCTTTGTGACGCAGAAAGCAACCCCCCATCCCTTAACGCGAACGCGGTCGATTTCGTTATCTGCTCGTATTCGCCGGCGACTCAGCTACCTGGCGGTGAATTGCTCGTCTTATCGCGCAATACTTTTCGCGCGTTTCGAATGTCGTCCAATTAAATTCAAGGTAATGCGCCGTAAATTGGTCGGCCGCGCCGCCTCCGCACGCTCGTTCAACCGGAATTTATTGTTCCATTAACTTGACATTTAATTTTCCGTGATAACGTCGCGTCGCGTCGGTGTGCCCGCAATTCGGCTTGACGCCCGGGGGCCGTCGCGGCGCGGCGTCCACTTCTGAATTATTCCTACCGAATTTGTCGCCGACAATTCGTTCGCCGTGCAATTTCGTTTCGCCCGTATTATCGATGTGGCCGCGGACCCGGAACACCGCTGACTATCTGAATTTGCCTTGGCCGCTCGACGACGGCCCGGAACCCCCGCCAACCCCTTCGCAATTCCGCCACCCTCCGCACGATAGTCACCCCCCTGCCGACAAATCCTCGTTTTATGATTACGATCCTTCGCGCGGGCTTTCGCCGTTCTCGTTAATTGTCGCCGAACGCGTGCCTCGCCGACGTGTATTTCCGTCGCGCGGAATTATTCCGCGTGGCGCGAATCGGGCGTGCCCGCGTGGAAACCGAAGAATTAGAACTTTGAATTTTGTTTAAACAGTGACAAGTCGAGGAAGTCGCGGGATTTGGAATGCTCGATTTACTTTTACGAGGATTGGTGCGGTGGTTTTATTTGATAGATCCGTGGCACGACAGGTGTAAACTAAGTTTGCATTTGCGTGACTATGTCTATTGGTCGGCCTTGTTACGCGAGGTGTCTGAATTTCGTTTAAATTATTCCAATACGCGTGGCCATATTTATGAAATATTTCTTTCTTTTCAAAATATGAAATTCTGAATAAGCACTGTGCAGTAAAATATAACAAGTGTTGAACAATTTGTACCCAATTTTTATTTTGCAAAGGTAATTTGTAATTATGGACATCAAAGATCGCCAGCACTAACGATCCAGCTGATGAAAATCTCTGTTAAATATTGGGTACGTGTACAAATTTGGATGGGTTTTTAATGGACGGTGAGATGAAACATTATTTCTTATTAACTGATAAAATCGCTGCCAAGAGTTGTATAAACGCGGAGACGCAATTCGGGAAATACGTTCAGTCGTAGACAATTTCAAGCACGTTACGATCCCATTATGGGAACACAAAAAATATTCACGTCGTCATAGAAACTCGTAAAACCTTCGGGAGTTGAATTAGAACGTTATTAAGCATTCCATATATCTTTCGCATATTGCTACGTAAAATCTCCATTACGTGGATCCCTATCAACGCAATACACGTTCTAGAACGTCTCCCCTTTAAAAACCTCGAAAACACTGCGTCTGGCCCGAGACAAATCCAGTTTCCTTTTACACAACAGGAACAGCCGAACACTACAGAAATGAACTCCAAAAATCACAGCGAATTAAGTGAATCGTGCGAGACAAAATAATGCACTCTGAATACAAAATTAGCACCGACCTAGTGAACACCTCGTGCACAAGTTTCCTGCAAGACAATGGAACCCTTAATCTAACTTAAACGGTGCAGTGGACACAGAGGAAATTTTACTTCCAAATTCGGTTTTTCAAGAGTTTTTATTAACACTTAGACTATGATTTTGACAGTTGACTTTTCTTGGATGATCTAAGCTCGAGAATAAGGGAACCTTGGGTTTTTAAAGGGTGCTGGAAATGAAGTAGCGGGGATGGTGATGGCGAATTCCAAAGGACTGCGGATGGGTATGGATCATAGGCAGTATGACGAAGTATTTTGGAAGCGGAGATGCGATAAGGTTACTTGACGAGTGTTTGCGACTACGGAAACTTACAAATATTTGTGTACATTATACATGAATCTTTAGGTGACTAGTATATAATAAGACTAATACAGATATATTGGGGGCGAATACATGGCAACGAAATTACAAAGCAATCGCCAATGGCCATTGGAAAAAAAGTCCATGCCAAAGCTTGTCTGAAAACGATCAAAAAACACCCAAATGCCCAAATAAAATCTATCGCACTAACCCAGTAGGAAATTTTGTCAACCAGTCGTTCGGGGAAACTGTCGACGTGCCAACTAATCGTGCACGAAGAATTTACGGGCCTCTGCCCCTCGCCCAGTGAAATTCTGTCCACGTGCGAGTCGTTCCCCTTGCTTCGCCGTTGCTTCATTGTCGATTTAATTAACTTTTTAACCGTAAACGAGCCAGAACGGTTCCTGGAATCGAGAGGACACGAGGGCGCGGCAGCCTGGCGGATAGTTGCTCCTAGAAAGGAGCAGCGCCCTGTTCGCTCCTTTGCGCGACGTCGATGCGTCGCGACGCGTCCCGACGCTGCTGCAGTCAGGCTGGGCGAGGACGAGCGATCCGTGGGCAGAATTGTCCGTGGCTCTGTCGCGGAACTCTGGCTACCGGAGGCACGTCTCCGTGAAATGATCACCGCGATTCGAGACGTGATCCGGGAGCCGAGGAGGATGCACCCTGGACCTCCTTAAATTTTCCCCACTTTTCGCCCGCCGATGCTTATTCGGCTTTATCGTCAGCTCGGAACCAGCTGTTTCTACTGGGACGAATGTTGGTAGGAGTACACGGACGACGCGTCGCGACGCGTGTAATCCCAGTGAAGATTCGTTGGGAGATTCGTTCGATCTGAAGGGTGCTGGATGGGTCAGAAAAGGGCGATAAATGTGGGATTATTGGTTGTGGTTTTTTTTTATGGGTTCAGGAGTTTGGGGAGGTAATTGTTATCGAGGGGGTTGTGCGAGGATGTGTGAATCGTTTTGTAACGTAATGATCCGATTTTATTGCATTCTTGTTAGCGAGGTTATGGATACGGCTATACGCGAGAGTAGAGTGAGCAATTATTTAGTTTTATGTTACACATTGTGTTCTGTTTATGATACAGGGCCGACTGTGTGAAAAGGGGAATGAAAGTATCCTTAACAATTTACCGTTCATGCTGTTTAGGGGTTGGTCTGTATAATCATTGTGAAACAATTCTTTTTAGGGGACTGCCGAATAAATCTTGTTGGTTTAAATTATTCTTCGCGGCAGGAAAGGAGTTTGTACATACGGATAATGATAATATTCGAACGTAAAACGTTATAATGGAATGAATGAACAATGAACGATATAATTCCTGATTAAAAATAGAAGGTGGCAGATGTATGTAATATAAGCTAGTTTATCCCAATGAAATTTAATATATCAGTATTAGTATTCAATATTTAAAATTTTTAAATGTTTCTTTGCCTTCCACAGCGCAGTTCAAGCTTGTCTAAAACTCGCTTTACGTTTCCCTTCCGTCTATAATAGAACGGTATTTTCAATGAATGATAGATATGCGAGAATTTTGACTCAATTTGTGTTCGTTATTTTTGTTCAACAATTGGGCGAATGGAATGAGTGATTGAAATTTGTAGAGAATGGTAACGAATTTGCGTGAATGAAATGTTGCCAGTGTAGGGGATTCATGACATCCCAATGATTCCTATGTTTTCGTTAGTCACGACCATTCGATCGCTTTAGTCGTTATTCAATGCAAAAAAAAAAATTGTAATTGTCTGTATAATTTTTATTCATTCATTACATGAAAGAAATTCCTACCATAATATTAAATTAAATATTGAAATAAAAACTTATATTCGGATAAGCAGCTAAATGAAAAGGAATTAAATAATTGAGAAGATATATTATTAACCAAAAAAATGTAGTACGTATATTTGTAGCATTAATTTAATTCTGCCAAATTAAGCGTATTACCTAGAGATATATATTTAAAATTAAACTTCTGTGTCGCAGTAGGTACATACTACTTGCTAACCATTTCGAAGTAAAAAAATCATAACTTTACTGAAAGTTTCAATAACACAAGACTCCACTTATTATACAAATTTGTCACAAACTTGTGTATAATATTAACAAAATTTTAGAAGCAAACAAAGGTTGCAAACAAACAGTTGAGTAATTTCCAATGCTCATTAAAAATAAACCTGCCCGAGCGATGATTTATATTTCGTTGCTCGCGTATTAAAGCGTGTGTATTAATTTATAATTGAAATCACTCGAAGGCAAACTCGCAATGGAAAGTTTGAGAGGGCCTATCGGGCGAGAATTTTTCACGAACCGCGGGACAGTTTCATCGCCTCGACAAACAGTTGTGACTCGGGGGAATTTTTCATATCGTCATAAATGTTTGAATTTTCCGTGGCACGGAGGAAATTCGAAAATTCCATAATAATAGAACGCATCGGTGCATGTCTATGCATTGCAAATTCAACAGAAGTTTTATGCGTGAAATTTAAATATTGATTAAATGTTCAAGCGCGACGTGGCGCTCGGTTATAGAGCCCGAATGTGTACCATTGGAAACGGAATGCTTCAATTAATATTTAATCCAACTTCAGAAATGCGAGTAATTAGTCGTTTTTCGAAAGTAGAACAAAGCCGGCGCAATGTTTGCCACTGCAGGTAAGCAAACAGCGAATTATTCATCGCTTCTTTTATGGACGGCTCAGCCTGAAATAGAAAAATTAATTTGTCTCACGGCCGTTCCACCTGAGGACTCCATTTTTCATATATAATATATATTTCTACACCTTTACTAAATCGTGCATGATCAAAAATACATTACACGGGGCAAGAATGCGGTTTGGCTAAGAACAGTTCTCTCAATAATTATCGGTCTCGCCGTAAAGAATGATTAAACGTTCCCAGACTGTGAAATATTTAAACGAAAAAAACTACCGAGACCGCGTAATATCAGCTACGAATTCATTGAAATCGGCTGTCGGGGGACTCCGTGCGTTTAAAATTCAGGAAGTGATTCCAATTTTTCGATCAGCGATGTATATTTATGAGGGAACCCTGTGATTTGACACGAGAGCGGAATAAACCAACGTCATTGTTGATAGCCAGTGAAAATAAAAAGGGCCTCGAGGTAAGAATTTCTTCTCGTTTCAGCATAATGCGTCCCAAAGAATAACCGACGGGAAGAGGACGCAAAACTGTCTTCAAAGACCTCCTCCAAAACTGGGTCGTGCTAGTTACACGTTCGATTGATTTATAGCTTTGCGCTTATTCGGTAGTCTCGAACCCCTTTCGCCTTTTCGTTTGTCGCTTTGTCGTTTTCCACGCTGGCGGTCCACCCTCATTTCACTTGGTCGGTAAAGAATTCTCCAGATGAATCGCACTGAATCTAGGTGTAGATTGTTGAATCTGAATAGAAAGCTTACGGTGTGAGGTGCAGCTGTTTGAGTCACGTTCTATACGTAACTTCTACGAAAAGATGTTCCAATGTGGGTCATGTAGATTAACGGGGAGCAAAAATTAAATGAAGGTCTTTAAAGTTACGTGGGCCCGATCGCGCAGAGAAAACGATGGGGAAAAAAGAAGTTACCTATGCATATATCATTTTATATCAGTTAGTGTGACAAATTTCTTCTTTCGAGCCATTTTCAACGCAAATTAAGTGGACCTTTAAAAAGCTTTCTACCTTTTGCTTTCACGTCGTCAGTTTTCTAGAACAAACATTCCGCCCGTTTTGTCATACCTGGTAATTCTACATTTTTAGCCGGTGGAGTATATTTCTTGTACGCGTGGAATGAAGGAAAGTGTGCTTGATTCGATTTGAAGTACATACTCAAGCTTTCTTGTCTCCAGAATTTCAATAAAAATCACATAGACTAAAGCAATGAAAAATTGGAGGTAGTTCTGACTACGTGCATAAAGGTTTCGTGGAAACGTTAGGTGATATTTAATATATTCGTATATTTAATATATTTTTAGTTCTGTTAACAATTAGCAGCTTTCTTTTTATCAGAACGGCAGTGGTCGATGACTATTAAGTCAAGGGAATTTGCAGATAATAGAATACTCGTGTTTTCTCATAATTATTATGCCTCATATTTCAGAAAGAAAAACAAAACAACAATTGCAAAGGATGAATTATAACATATTAAGTTTAACATTCTTGCTTTCTACCCCTAAATGATTCTACCCCTTAGCAAATGAATAAACAAATATCTCTCCAATTATTTCTAGATCCCATATATTTTTGCTGCCAAATCGCATAAGTTTGTCAATTTATTGAGCCACGTTGAAATAAATTCCGTTTAACAACGTAGAACACAGGAAAATAAATTCTTCACTCAAAAGAACAATTTGTGTAATAAAATATTAAATCGTAGATCTACAAATACTGAAGCTTCAGTATTAATTAATTTCACTCAGACTAACGTACCACATCGTTATTGATAAAAGTCCACATTACCAAACAATATGATTGTACCCCTATTCTTTCGTTTCTCACGCCGCTGTTCGCCACTTCTTTCCCCATATTCGTCTCCCACTTTTTTCTTCTTACACTGCTCTATCACCGCGGCGGTCTTTTCTTGCCCGATCGGGGAAAAAATTGGCTGGAAGTTGAATGTGCGTTTCTGTCCGCTCTCCAGCTTCCGGGATGCTGATGCGAAAAAAGTCTGACGCTGTCGCGACGCCACGTTTTTCCGTAGGACGACACATTGGCACCGAACACGTAGATTTCCGGCATTGCCGATTAATCTGGGCATTCGCATTGTTCCGTGCCGTTGGACCGTTCTAACTGAATCTAGGTATCGGCGATGAAATTCGATTTAAATTGAAAATGATACTCGTGCATCGAGGCAGGCCGTCGGTAATCTTGATTAATAATTCATTAAGTTTTAGTATAGAACGTATAATTTTATAATGATCCTTGATCTGTTAATAGTATATTCTTTATCATCGCACACCTTTTCTGGAAATTCTTTTGGAAATTTTTGATGCACGAAAATAATTGAAGAAAGAGAATGAGATTCATATCTTCGAAAGCAATTTCTGTTGTTAATTTTTAACACGCTACTCTCCGATCAACTTCATGATCTTTAATGGTGACTCTGCCCCATTGATTTAATTGAATTCGGATGATACAATTTTGTCACCAGCTCTGCTATGCTAGGACAAACATTTGTGAAACCTTTTATGCAAATTAAATTGTTTCGATGCAATACTAGAGAATTCCACATTCAGATATAGAAGCAACCATTAATTTAAATAATGGCATACAAAAATCAAATATCGAAAGATATAAATACTTGCACAGTTATGATACACGATGTACCTACGTGTCAGAATATTCATTACCTGTTTGCATTTCAATATCAACGGTTCCCCGCAGACATTTGTTGTTTCGTTCAGCAGTCGTTATCATTATTGCAATTCTTCTCGGTATTGCACATAGACATTCTGTTACAATTTGTTCCGATCGTTCCGACAATGGCTTGACTTCCAGCGGAGTTTCGACAAAGCTTCTACAAGCGTAAACCGAATTCCCGTGTAACAAATCCATCGTACATCGACGGTTCCACCAGCACGTATACCGTTGTTGGTTGCTTTCGAAGTTAGTTTCGAGCACGTAGCGCGTATAACTTTAAAGTAGCCGCTATTAATACAGGGTTCAGTCGTTTTTCAAATAATAGTTTCTGGACTCCCGGGAGGCGTGAGAAACGTTGCGATGTGTGGAAACAGGAGTTTCAGCATGCGCTCTGTGTGTCAGAGATTACTTATCATGCGACGTGACGTATAATTTCCACTTTAAATTTCCACCCTTATTTTACACGCTTTCACGTGCACCTGCGATTTTTTTTATTTCAGACGAATACATTATAGCAATTTGCCCCGATGGTTGTTAATATTATTAGATTAGGAGTGGTATTGAATAGAGTGGTGATTGTGGATTTGGTAGAGGGGGTAGGGTAGCGGAAGCAGTTCAGAATAGAGCGTGGCTGGAAACGGCAGGAAAGTCGGGAAATGAAGAGAAAAGATTTGCACAAAGTGTAGGATTCGTATAGCAATGGATAAAATTGGAAGTACGTGATGATACAACACTTAAATTTCAACAAAATAATGTTCCTATTCACCGCAGTGCGATTATACTTGAGAGTACCTGTGCTGGTCATATAATAATATTCTTGCAACCGTAATTTGTAGACCTATGATATTATCTGAGCAAGGATCCCGTTTTTGTTTAAGAACAGTCGTGAATTTAATTGATTTAAAATTATCGTAACATTAAAACGTAAATATGGTTGCAGAATATATGTTCACGTTATGTTATATATCCTTCATCATCTTTGATGTAAAAAAAACTGCACGTTTTAACTTGCTGAAAACTAAATCAAGTACATACACATCATTTTCGTCCGTTCTTTATTCAAATTCATCAATTAATGGATATTAAGCAAGAATAAACTTGAATATTAATTACATTTCTGATTGAAAATTCGATGAAAATACGAATCTTGAATATTCATGGTGTATCGAAACTTACCTCTACCTTCTTTTCTCCGCTCATGTTATATCTTTATTGAATTCTTTCCATTTGCAATATCCACTGCGGACGAAACAATCTGAACGTGAAATCATGATCAATACGCTGTTTATTTGCTTCAATGGTTATGCAATGCGTCTCTAGTTAATATTCATACGTGTGGATCCGTGAATCACGACACACGCATCACTCTATTACAATTCTGTCGTGTACATGATATTCATGGCCTTGAATTGCAAACAATTTAACTTAATTGCCATCAGCCATCGTGTCCTCCAATCATCACTTAAATATTGCGATAATCGTGTCCTTAACGTGGGCACGAAATTGAAATTAACGAAATGTTTAATTTTAATTCAAAGAACCATGGTACACACACATTTTTTAGCTCGCGTCAGTGAAGGAAGAATATCAATAATACGAAATTTCCTCCAACCCCTTCTATGTAACGATAAACCATTGTCCGGTATCGCAATTTTATGGCTCGTATTCTGCATAAGGTGGAAATATTTCACCGTAAACACTAGGAAATTGTGAAGAATGCCGTTCAGATAATACCGAAACGTAAACCATTAAACCGAACCAAGCGAAAACGCCCAACACCGAAGTGCTATCAACATTCGGCATTGCACGATTCCTGTTACGACGCGGCCACGTTATTGCTTCGGAATATCTTTCCGCTTGAATCGTTATTTTCCCCCTTTCTTTTCTTACCCGTTCTATACGCGCAAGATTTACTTATGCAAGCACAAAACGATCGACACCAGGTGGACAAACGACAACAAAGGAAAGAAACGTAGGAAGGAGGAAAAAAAACATTTTATTTCTTATTAATAAAGCAGGACGATAATTTTGAGTTCTGATAAATTTGTTTCCCAATGGTCACACTTTAATCGACAAATATTCTTTCCCCAAGACTATGGGCATAAACCTAAACGGTTTGCCTCGAGAATTCGAACGTTCCGTACCATTCGCTGAACAAAATAAGCAGCGACCGTGGACGAGATCAAACCGGCGAAGCCGAAACGCAAGAATCCGTACGTTTGTTCACGGCGCTCCTTAAGTTAATTGCAAGGGGAGCGCCACTAAGCCACGGTGCGAGACTTTCGTAACGGCACAGGGGAGAAATTTGAAGCGCAGCGGGGCCGATTTACGAAACGGCGATAGTTTCGCAACGAAACGATCGCGAAAAGCATGGATAACATTCTATCACGGTCGCCTGCTCGCGATAGTTCGGAAAGTGAACGAGACTTTACAGGTACTTCACTGGATAAGTGGGATTCCGCGCATTTCTTCGGCAACCCCTTCCGGGGGCTGCTGGAACGTTGTAAAATGCCACCGAAGTTTCGACATTGCCAAGATTTATTTATTCACGCCGGTGAAATCTGCTGGGATTGAAAACAGACGACGCTCGCACTTTTTCATTTTCTATTCGGTACTTTTTGCTCGATCCTCACGATTGCTAACCGGTGAGCCTCGAGGACTCGTCTCGTAACGTTTCTCCCGTCTCGTTTTTCCATCCTTTGCCCCCTTTGGCCACCGTTCCGTTGGCAAAACTTCAGATCGCGACGATTATTTATCACATCGCCCCTCGCGACGACATTTTCCCTTATTACAACATTTTTCCCACGACAGAATGAAAGTTTCGTTGCGATGCCCGTGAGGGTTGATTTATCGCCTTGCGATTTTCGCAAGTTTCATTCAATCCTTTGCCCTGGACGGGCAACTCTAGATGGGCTAAATTTAAACTAATAATATTAAATCTACGTGGGCAACATGGGTCGTTTGTGTTCGGGACGAAACTTCACTACTTAATCTTCTTCCTTTTCAATTGTTATTTTTGCTAATTAAGTCCTGAAACATTTGACCAAAGGAACGACTGTACATTCAAGTAGAAACTTCAATAAGTATCACAGAATTTTCGCAGATTTTTGAATGCCAAGATCGGTAGAAAAATTAAAAAATTTCGTGGGCGTAAACGACCCAGTTTGCCCATGGAAGGTGCTAAAGATAGGGTTAGCCATGGAGGGTTACAGGCCACGCTCCACTACGAATTACAGGTAGACTGAACGTTTAAAATTTAAGGGGAAATATCTCTGTTGATGAAAAAGTTATTGTCACCTCGCAGTCACTATTCGAGCTTTTGTGTTAAATTGAATGGCGAGTCAGAGTCGCTTTCCGGGAGCAAAGGGTTAACACGTTTAATTTCTTTTTAAAAATGTTACTTCTGTGTTAAACGACTGCACGGCGCGAATAATAATAATTCACGTTACGGATTGCATTTCCGTTTCTCAATTTTGGGTACGTTATCTGCGGCACGAGTGTCACGCGTTATTTATTAAAGAGTTCTGCAAAGACGCGCGATAACTTCTAGAATATCTGCAGAAATCTTGATCGATTAATAACGATGGATATATTTAGGCTACGTTACAGGCAAACCTCTATTATGCGATTACTTCATCATCCGAACATTCTATTATCCTAACGCTTCTGGTACATCACATTCTATCCTCCTCTCGGAACAGAAACATTACTCACGGTTTTGATTACAGTATGTGTATACACAATTCCACGTGGATCGCTATGTCGGATGTAATAGAATGGATTTTGCACAACAAATGACAACTTAACTGACAACGAAACTATACGTGATATCGTGTACATAGCAAACCATGCAACAGCATATGAATTTAGCGAGTATAATGACTAGATAAACTTTGATACATTTGTAATATCGGTAAGACGTTTGTTGAAAAATTCGTTATCCGACATGTAGGAAATTGAACCTATTTTTCTTTTATTTCAAAAGTTCCAATTAAAGCACAGGTGCGATAACAATTTTTATTTAATCTCATTCTAATCCTACGTAGGTTCTCAACTATGATAAGAAGAATATTGATAACACGTGCAACAAAATAGTAGGCACGATAAGCAGTTTATTTGCTACTCGCAAACCTTCCATCTTCGAAGCTTAAATAATAAAAATGTAAGTAATTACTGGATCATATTTTCTAGTTTTGTATCTATTATCTTACATCTTTTATATTAGCATTATTATATTGTATACTATACATTATTCTACAGTAAACATGAATAGAGACAAAAAGTGTTTAAGCAGCAGTCAGCATGATACAATATTTTGAAATTGCAACAATTCTATTGCACTACATTTATTTTATCGTACATGAAACCGTGTCGTCGCTCTTAACGTAGATTAATTCGCTGTTTCACGGAAAATATTACTCCACATAATCGAGCAAATAAACGGCGATCGACTGTTTGATTTCCCAGCCGAATTTACCGAACAATGAAACGAAAGCTTTTGTTCGCCCATCTTAACGAGCGTTATTCCTGTTTCTTAATTAAGAGAACAAAGTTCAGGAATATCTTGTTGCGAAAATGCCAGAAGTGCTCTTTCACTGGTAAACATCCTACGAAACGGCGTTTAACTAAATTTGCTCCATGTTAACTTCACTTCATTCTACGTGGGAGGAACTTCGATAATAGGGCGTAAAGAAAGCAAACGCTTCAAAGCGAAATTTCTATGCCACGAAAACATCAATTTTCAGTGCTATTCTCCTGTGTCAACGTTGTAATTGAATTTGGACTTTCGATTAACTGTTCAACGCACGCGAATTTCTTGTTCAAAGGTGAACGAAATGTGTTTTTCGCAGTTGAGAACCACCAATTAAATGTCTTGCTTAAGCTCAACGCAATTCCGTAATAACTTTTCCTTCTACAATATTATGGATCGCCCTTTTACCTCGGTATTTCTTTCCAGGCTATCTCTTGCGAGCAAGCAAGCGCCTATAAAACCAGGCCGTACATTAATCTGATAAGCGTACAATTTTCGGTGCATTTGTATTTACTTGCCAATGTAACAGTTTTACCTGTATAACAAATAGGGAAGCCTGATACAGCTTTATATTTTCCAATTAATAAACTAAAGACAATCGTAATAATTAGGTGAATAATATTAAGCTGCGAAACGGGCCCCTACAATCTCTACTATTATTATTATTATTAAAACTGGGCAAACAGAAACAAAGACCGGGGGCAGTCGATCAATTTCACATTCAGCTATCTGTTAACATTTTGTACGACAAATTGTCAATTATTCTTAATTCCTCATTAGCAACCGTACCGAGCCATCAAGTCTCCCGTTCTAAATATTCTCAATTGGTATCATTAGCGTATATCGAATGGCACCGATATCCATTTCGCGGAAGCACGAACGTTTCGAGGAACGAGCAGAATCCGCGGTCGAAGGTTCCGCGAATCGGCACAGATTTCGACGGTTCAAAAGCATCGGGGGGGGGTCGGCAAATAAACTCGAAACCGTCCGTGAAAAGGGTCCTTCGACCTCGAAGTGGATTCGAGTATCACGGAACGTCCCCTCTCGGCCGGGCGAAATATCGATTCCGCCTTGGAGTAATGGAATTCTGAAGACAAATTTATGAGCCGTCGTCCAAACGCACGGCTTGGACAGCGGCCTGCAAAAAGAAGCTGCGTCCGCGAAACGATACCAGCACCGCGAAGTCTACGACCTACATTCAGGGTAATTCGATTGGTCGAACTTTCGAGTAAGGTATTACGTGACACGCGATTATTGCGCTTCGATTTTGAACATAATGGTATGTTGGACGAGTGCAAAAGTTCCGTGAGCTTTTGCATTCTCTAGCAATCACTGGGCCTCGTTTTTAATGGATTATAATGGATAGGTGCTTGGTATAGTTTTGCAGTTTAATGATATGCTGTGTCAGAGCCAACCAGGATAGATGCAGAGGCAATCAGTTGAAAAATATTCGATTGATGGTTTCTCGATTGAGCCATTCGTTTGTTTAGGGTTTGCAGGACTGAAACAATTTATTCGTAAAGGTGTAAAGTTGAAAATTAAACAACTTGTCAACGATATCATTTGGTCAGCAAGAATTTTGTAACGAATACATATTAATTAAAATAATTGATAATAAATATGAATTAAGTAAGTGCATAGAAAATATTAAATAATATTAATGGAAGTTACGTATTAATAAGTTCATTAATTAAGATTTCATCTAATAAATTCATAATACTGAGGAGTAATTTGGAAAGAATAATCTGCTTTATTTCAATATTGCCTATCTTACTTCCTACTCTTTAATTATTGATAGTAAGAGTATCGCGAATAAATATTCAAATCTTTAAATAACCTCAGCTGCGGGAGGCTATACTCGAGCAAATAAATTTTCGACCAGCAACGCGTTCGAATTTGAATTTCCGCGATGTAGGAACTCGAAGGGAAATTATTCGTGCGTTGGGAAGTAAACTTGCTAACTTCTCGTTTGTGTTCGAACCAAGTTTCTTATCCTCTATTCTTCGTCCCAGAGAGTTCCGTACAAGCGTGAAAGAATACGATTCTTCCGGATTATAAAGTTGTCCGCCCTTTCGTTTTATGTTTCCTCGTGTAACACCGCCTCCACCGCACAAAATTACGCATAATTGTTTTTGAATATATTTCTTGTCAAATCTTGCACGCACACGTTGCGGCAACAAGAAAGTAACGACGCGTGAAAAAAGTTTATCGCGTAGCAATCCACGTATTCAAGTAACTACTGTACCTGAACAATTTCCGATGTTGAATCGAACAATTGGCTAAGAAAATTCACGCTGTACACCGATCAATACGAAACAGCTTCAACAATGTACATACGCGTGACTTCTAATTTCCAGCGATCAAAGGATTGCGATATCGTTCGCAAACGGTCCCCGCTTCCCAAACGATAATGAACCTACCAGTTTCACGGGGTTTGGCCAATTTCCGGCTCATCGACGAGCAACAGCGGTAAACTTAATAAGTACGGGTATGATCGGCCAGTGTACTTTTTGCGGCGTGCCTCGTGGCTTTTACGAATGCCAAAATCAATGGTTACTATCGGCGCAATTAAGCGTTTCGCTCGGGGCCGCGTAAATGTTTTTTGATAATAGTGCAATCCGCCTGGGCCATTAATTAACTGATTCCGAGCCGTACGCGAGAACGCAATTTCCAGGCCCGTGGCTGTACTAAAAACGTAGCGCTGAAAGTGTAAAGTAGGTTTTAGAATTATTAATATCTACATTTTTTTAAACACTTGCTGGAGATAGTGACCGAACTGGTGCGACCTTATGAAATAAACGTTGCAGCAAAATACGAGGAGGCTTTTTTTAAATGAAAATATTTCGTCCCTCATCCATTTACCACACGTTCCAGTGTATATAAGTATATTTCAATCAGTAACAATTTCTCCTTCGTGCTTTCTTATCTATTAATTGAGACTAACGATGTGAAACTGCAATATTTATTTCCCGTCGATGTATGACAATATTTTGACAATAGTTTTCGAACAAGCTTTCTCCTCGCATGGGAATGGAATTAATTAGTTACATGGAACAAACGATTCCTGACATGTTGTGCCAGTCGAAATTGAAGACATACATTCTGAGGCAGCATCTGTTATTACAATAATGTAAAACGGAGAGCTCTGTGTCTGGGAGTGTCTCGTACGCAATGCAATAATATTATTGATAACTCACATTCGTTGTTTGAATACGGTAACTAACCGCGTAAAACAAACTGAACGAATTCGTGCAAAACAGTTTCCATTGGACAGTCTGCCGTTGCTCGTTGTGCGACATGAAAATGTTTTTATTGATACACCGCAAACGGAGTTTTCTTTTTAATTCCTCACCCGGTGATTTAATTCCTCACCTGATTTTTTTTTGTATTTTGTAACACTTCCACGTGTGTATTTTCGCGAAATTCTATTGTTTCAGTTTTTTACAGACG
The DNA here is from genome assembly GCA_963583965.1 of Nomada ferruginata. Taxonomy (NCBI): domain Eukaryota; kingdom Metazoa; phylum Arthropoda; class Insecta; order Hymenoptera; family Apidae; genus Nomada; species Nomada ferruginata. Next base: position 9,429,998 of record OY757218.1, read on the forward strand.
GTCGTACTAGCGTCGCCAGTACAATTCTACATTGCCTGCTGTTGTTATTTCTTTTGATTCAGTAGTATTTCATTCAGTACCATTGCAATATTTATAGGGAAGAGGCTGCAGTACCTTTTGTATGGTTTAAAAACAGGTGTATCACGTATTCGGCATGAATTGTTGATTAAGACGAATGTATCTCTGTTCCTAATTAAGACGGCAGAATACGCTTGAATAGAATAAGAGACAAAGACCATAGAGTTTCCATTTCATTAGTAATAAGGTGTACTTTACTAATGCCAGTCGATTTTTCTTTGTCCTTTAGTTTCCAATTTATTCTTAAAACACCGGCATAGAAACGAATTCATTATTCTTGGGACAAACATGGCTGTCTTTTCGCGGTACCGCAGCTCGTTTGTTCATTACAAATTACTATCTGTACTTCGCCTTTCCCTCCTTGCGGATGCATGTTCAAATAGCTAATTAACGTTGGCAGATGAGAATTACAATGCTGGTGCAGAATAATGGATCATTCGGTATTAAAATTGTATCTGTCAATGACTGACATATCTAAATAGAAATTGCATCAATAGTTTTAATAGCGTTAATGTAATTATATTTTTCAAATTGTCAGTGCAGCAATTAATCAATTGTATGAGCAATAATGACAAAAAGAGTGTTATACTTTCAATTCCCGCGATTCCCATAACAATATTAACCCTTTAAGTTAATATTAAGGAAGTTCCAAATAAAACAGACACAAACGAGACTCGCAGTAATCGGCAGCTGTCTGATAGAGGAGAAATTGAATAGTCAACTATGAATTGCAGCGATCGCGTAAAAAAAAACATCGTAAAGCAAAGGGTTGAAGCCAAATATCGAAACGAATCACTTAACTCAACAACCGTTTCAACATCGTCCTGGTTGGCGGAGAACAGTACTCCTTTCCTGGTATTATCTTCAATATTTTACCCGCGATCGCGTCACGTTCCTGTCGCGCACAGTTTTCAGCAAAGCGAGAGACACCGCGCCAAAGTGGCCGAAACAAGCGGCTGCAACCAGCAAAAGAGATTCCGTTGCCGGCGGAAATAAGACTTTCATAACGCGTGACGTTGAACAGGCTCGAGCAAGCATTTTGTTCCACACGTCGACGTTTTGGACAGGAAGCGTAGCCCGCCGGTCTACCACCTGTGTTATAACACGGAACCGAAACTTCCCTCCCGCGATAGAAACGGAGTGCAATTGCGGCAGACAGAGTTCCTAGAAAGATGCAACGATTGCGCGGGCGTCACGTATCGCGGGCGTGCGAGTACACGCGTGCAAGAGCGCGAACGAAAGAGTCACGGGCCGACAAAGCTAACGTACACATGCATGCCTACGTGTCCCGGAGGTGTGCGCAGGTTGTTCTGTTGCACGGCTCGAAGAAGAATCCCTTGGACGATCTATGCACGTTTCATTGTTTATTGCTGGCGAAATTCTCGCCAGCGATTTTTCAATTAGAGCTCGGACAATAACTGTTTCAGGTTTTTTTTGGGAGATCGAATATTTGTTTATTGTCACGGGTTCCAGTTTCGGGGGATGAAATGTTAATCCAATATGGTCTAATTTGTTTTCACTATTGAAGAGTTTTTAGATGATTTTGTTGGTATATGAAAAAGGCTGGTTGCATTAGATGTATGGTAGACGATGGAGCTGAATGAATATATTGATTGAAATAGATTGGTACAACTGAGACTCCTCAAACACTGATGGCTAGTGATATCAAATTGTGTTGAAAGTTGCAACGCATTCGGCTTTTTACTTCGTACGTTTAATTACAGTGCATTGGAGATTGGAAAATACTGCAATCTCCACTCAAAACTCTATCAAAAAGCTATTAACTTTTCGAATAATGTAAAAACCTTTTAAAAAATCGTGTGCTCTCCTGCGTTTTCTATACAATTTGTACATAATAAATCTTTTTAAACGCACTGCCGTTCATCCAAATAAATTCTACACTAGCAATTCCCCCAGAACAGTTACCTCAACATTTACTTAGTTCCACAGCAATAAAATCCATTCAACCCACAACAACTATGTGTACAATAACACTATAACTACCCCCGCATAAAGAAATCTAATTTCCCTCTAAAATCGTAAGTGCAAAACACCAATTAATCCAAGCCAATTACAAAGTACCAAAAGCAGACAGCTCAAAATTAAAAGCTCGTCTACGTTCACGGCAAGCCAGACAGAGACTGTTACTCTGCACTGGTGTCCGTGTTAAATTCGCCAATTTATCGGAAAAGAAATCACACGGTGAGGGCAAGCCGAATCCGGCACCTCATTAGAAGATTCGCTGTAATTCTTTCCCCGCCAACCACGCGACCTAACCACGGTCGTTAATCTTCCGGGGGAACTCTAAGGGATTCATTAACTATAGTCGGCATCCAGTGCTCAGCGGAGGCAAGTCCAGAAATCCGGATGTATACGCGCTCTTCCGCAATTCCCCGTTCGAAAGACCAGACTCCCGTCGTTTCTTACATTTCCTGGCCGCCACTGTGCGTCTAGGTGGTAGTCCTTTTTCTCTGCTTTCTTACGAAGTCAGCCGCCGTCAAAGGAGTGGTAAAACCGTGGAATAATCGACTTCTCCACGCCATTTCTCCTCCCTCCTTGTACTCCTGTTCCCCGAGACGCTTCCCACGGGACCCGCGCCGCGCCAACTTGCTCCATTTAAGAATCCAAATGCAGCGCGGGGTTGTTGTTGCTTCTTTCGCGGACCATGCGAGCGAATCATACGTTTATTGCTTTCTACAAAGATTTTAACGTACCTCCGCGGAAACAGGCGTTAGACAGGGTTTATCGCAGATAACGGATAACGAACGCAGGTACGGGGATAAGAGAATATTGTGTTATTGATTGGAAGGGGATGGACGTGTGCGAGAGACGGAATAAAAGTGGTACGAGGATTTTTAGCTAGGGTGAAAAAGCGCGGCGCACGGGAGTCATTGAAAGCGTGAGGAATATTTTTATGCCTCCGCTTCTTTTCATTATTTTTGTTTTATTTCTGTTTCAATCGAACCGTTACTTTCATCGGTGCCGGTCCGTTCGTATTTTTCAAATATTGCAGGTGTAGAGTGGAGGTGTCGATCATATTTTATATGACCGCGTATAAAAGTATATTTCATACAGCTCAGGTCTTTATTAAAATATGCGTGTGCCATTGAACAAAAAAAACAGGCGTAACAATACCGCTGGGAGATGCATTTATTCGTTAACACACAGAAATGTGTAGTGCTTATAACAGGAACTTATCTCTGTCGTCGTATTTGACTTTCCAACGTAGTTGAAGAGAGGAGTCAGCAGCGGCGCGAGTTCGAACGAGAAATGGAATAGTTACAGCCCTTTAATGGAAATTCCCACGCGTAACCTGCGACATTAACGAAACTGGAATCAGTAAGAAACTCCCTTCCCAAGGCCAGAAAGATTTCGCTAATGAGCAGAGGTCTCGAAACTTCCAGATCAGTTACAAGTTGCAAGCTCATGCGCCGTACAATAACCGGGCAAAATAACATCGTTATCGATGGAATCCTGCTGCTTTTTTTTATTAGTTCCACATGCTTCACAATTTGTTGGTGATGTATAAGGATGAAAGCATTGGGAAAGTAAAGTAAATATGAAGAGAGGGAAGAAATATTGTAATCGTATTCGATAAACCTTCTAAATAAACAAAGATAGATTTCTGCAATTAGGAAAGTTCAATGGAAAGGTATTTATAGTCTGCTGTTAGGAAATAAGTATTAACAATTATATCCAAAGGAAGGTAATATGATATAATATATTGCATTTCATGAGAATTTTAAATTATAGACGATAGAATATACATTTTATAAGAACACTTTACATAAATAAGGTACTTGATAAATATTACAATTTCGTCAAGTTCCAGAGATCACAAAAATATTTTTGTAACACCAATTCCGCATTATATAAAAATAGATTTTAAATTATTTTCCGCTTTATCGATATATTTCACACATGCACGTGATTAGCTACGTCTGCGATCACCTGTATGTTTCCTTATTTAGCAAGGTAACCCGTGGATAGAGATGCTTAATCACGATTCGAGCCAGCAAACTTCAATTCGCTAGAAAAACGCACCGTATTCTTTCAACAACGGAAAGACACTTTACGCTCGTCCGTAAAGTCTAGCGTCGACAATAATTAGGTTCACCCTTGTCCGAGTTTAACTTCGCAGACGATTCTTAATTCAGACGAAAAACTGAGTTCGTGAGGTTTGTACGATGTGTCGAGGAGGAGGAGACGAAAGGAGCCGAGTAGCTCAAACAGCGGGAAAGGCTGGCGAACGATGGCGGTCCAAAGGACTAATCAGGTCAGACGAAAATTCTTCTTGTTCTTTCCTCGTTGTTCGCTCATGTAAACGTCTGCTTTCGACTTCGCAGAATTAATTAATTACGCTGCTTCCCTATGTTTCTTCTATCTTCTTTAGGTTCCTCTGCTTTCATCACTTTGCCATAATAAAACAAAGCGTGAACATTGGAATCGTCATCTCGAGTTCGTCTGATCATGGGATCTCAGTCATTTCGCACGACGCAATTTCAAGCTTTTAAATCATATATTTCTTGCACCCAATTTCTCAAAATCATTCTCTAAAATCCTCTGAGTACCAAAATAACGCGGCGAAGATTATAAATCATAGGATGCGTTCGTTTGCCTTCGCCAGCAATGTGTTTTCGCTGCCACGTTTCGATGTAGCTCGCTGAAGTTATAATATTTCGAAAAGTCCATCCGTTCCAGGGAAAGGATGGAAAGTAGCGACAATATCATTGGAATTAATGTGGACGAAACAGGCGCCGCGCCGGAATAGATTTATTGTCTGTAAAAGCTCTCTATTCGTCATTGTCGTGTACACGGTGAAAACAATGTATGCATTCAGGAAGATCGCCAGGGGTGTCGGAGTGCCGGGGGATGTTCGGGGTCGTTGGTACCAGCGGCCACGGGGTGATAAATAAATCAACGAATCGTCGGACGGACCCTTGCGCTTCCTCTTCACTTTATTAACGGACCAACATTTTTTTCACCACCTGCGATCTGCTGCACTATTTAAAACTCTTCAAAACTAAGATCGAAATAAAAATGAACTACGAAATGCTCGTGTCACGTGTTAATACACCGGGCGTTCTCGGTAGACTGTTCGAAAGCTTAGTTGCTGTAAATTATTCAATTGTGCTGTTGCAGGGTTTTTAATTTGTTAATTAAATGCAATCTATAAGTGGGATTTATTTGAAATGTTAGGAATGGGTTTTACAATTAGTTCATTCGGCTATGGATTTCAGTATTATAACGTTCATGTAAGTTATCATATCTTCTATTTAATTCGATGTTAAATAGATTAACAATTGATGACTTTCTTCTCTGTTGTGAAACTTAATTAATGATTAGTACTTTAGTTTCTTAATAACTGGTAGGTACCTCTTTTTTTTTGTTTCGGATTGTGTAAACAAAATTTTTGTGAAAGGGAATCAGTTTGAAAATAATTGGTGAAATCAATTGTGTGGTAGCATGATTTTTCATTTCTCAGATCTTGTGACAACGAATTATTCTGAAAAAATATGTAGGCACTGTCTCTTGCCCGACATCTTGGGATTTAAATTTCAAGAGTAGAAAAAAGAGAATCTTCTTTATGGAAGCACAAGACGAAGTCTTCGAGCAACTACTTTGAAGTCATATAAAGAAAAAAAAAGTTCTTCCTCGGTTGGTAACGGATGTACACTGAATGTAATTAAATTACAAAGCACTTAACTCGCTCGTGAGCTTGAGATTAATCCGAGATTACTTTGTAACGGAGAAACAGTATTATTCTATTACCGTGCTATTGTTTCCTTTATCTCTTGCACGGTCATTTTGGTTCCACGATGTACAATAATTGAACAACACTGGCCACCTTACCCTACCATTTTAACGCTTTCCCTTTCCCTTCAAAGCTATCTAAGCAGTTTTGTTCGCTTTATTCAATAAAATTTCAATATATAGGGGAAACAGTTAAATTCTTTCTAGCGCATAAACTGAAGCAGTTCTAGAGATTATTTTGTAACGTTTAAAAAGAAGAAGTTCGACTTATTTAAAACTATTAATTAAAACGCACGTTCACATTTGTACTATTGCCATTGTCAGAAGAGAAGTTCGAATGACAAAACTGTATTCTTCACTAACAAGTATTTTTAATTAAAACATTAATTTTGTAAATTAAAATTAAAATTTATTTTTATAACTAAAAATAACCTACTCCCTTAATACCAGTCTCAGGTGTTCTCAATATTTGATATCAGTATGCAATTGATACAATTAAGAGTGTCGCAAATATTTTCCTTTATCTTACTCGCTTTGTCTGCAACGAGGTAATTATTGTAGCATATATGAAGGATATTACTAGAATACATTATCTTTTCCAAACAATTTACTGACAGGGTCGAGCATTTTCATTTTCACGTAAATACAAACTAAGCGTGTCACCAGAAAGATTGAAACAAAACCCCAACGCTACCGCAATCCCTTAAAAATTCGAAATCACCTCAAGGAAGGGAGTAAACCGCGCTGAAAATAGTTTACCCCCATGCCTACCCTTGCTACAAATTACAAATACACCATCGTCCAGCCATCGCCCATTCAAAGGTAACTCAACCCTTCGATTGACTAGCGCCGTTCGAAATGTGTTCGGATGTTTGCGCAAATCTGTCGAATCGGGGAAGTCACGTACGTCCAGGAGTTCGTCGAAAGAAAGAAACGAAGAATCGCAAGTTGGTCGTGTTCCACGACAAATTTCGCTGCATGTTTCATCAAACGGCCACGTGGGAGGGGAGAGGTGGAAGTTGCTTTCTGATCTTCAACCTAAATTCACCTTTCCCCCCGCCGCCCAGCCTCTCGCCCCTTCCTCGCCAAAGCCGTCGATGTGCTTGATCCCTTCGCCCTGCCGTGTCTCCTTAATTTTGCAGGGGCGTTGCAACAGAAAGTTTTGCTGGCACAGCCAGACCAGTTTCTCGGGCATTTATTTCTGGATCCTTCAGTCTCCGCCGTCCTCGGCGCTCCCCTTTCTTTACTGTTTGCTAAATCCGTAATAACGACGCGTCCCCGTTTGAAGTGCTCGCTTTTAAACTATTCGAAACGGAAGGTTCTCCTTCCCAGCTGGGATACGTGGCGCGCCGGGGAACGAACTGGAGATAACCATTCGAACAACTTTCGTGGCAAGTTTTTGAAAAACACAGTTATAAGCTCTTAGCTGGCTCCGGCGTTTCCTATTATTCGCCGTGCTGAACGCAAGAACATTCCTCTGGCCGGGGCACGCTCTTCTTTATTTCGTCTCTTACGGAACATCTTCCGGTTCTTATTTCGAACGATACTCTGTTCCGCTCGTGTTTCTTTATTAGCACGCTTCGAGGGCACGCCCTTTGAGACTTTCCTTCGCCATCCCTTTCTGCGACTTTTCCACTTGCCGGGGAACCCGCTTTGCCTCGCCGCGTCTTGCTTACACACGCATTGCTTCAACAAGATAGAGACCGCCGAGTGCTTTGCCGGGCTCTTCCCCTCGAGCACCGGAATACCTACGTGGTTGTAAATTTCCGCGAGACCGAATGGAATATATACTTCGTGGATACAGATGCTGCGATTTAGTTTAGCTCGATGATCGACGAGAGGAATCCTGTATTGTGCGGTTCGGCTAAGCGATTGCCAGACTCCGGGTTCACGTATTTAATCACGGGGGAGAGAAACGGAGGGACAAATTAACGCCTGAACGTGTAACTAAAAGACAGGACTCGATGTGTGCTAAAAAAATTATTTAATGCAGCTCAACTTAAAGTTAGGTAAGGCGTACAGGAAGCAGAATATTTACATTACTAGGAAATCGTAAACACTACTGTAGGATTGGAAATACGGCGTGAATGTTGAGTACTTGAGAAGGTCGTGCGCATGGAGGGTACAGCGGCCCAAGGGTTCGGGTGGTCGGGACCGACCATCACCGAGGAATGACTGGGGGGTGTGTCCTGAATGAGTGAGCGCAAATGAGGAATAGAATGAAAGAGAAACTAAGAGTGAAAGAATATAACGAATGAACGATGCGTGCAAGAGGCAGATTTAGGAGAGAGTTTGAGCAGAGTGAAGAGTGCCGTAAGCTGAGAGTATTGTTGAGAGTGTTGAAAGTGCCGTGTGTTGAGTTACGTCGTGTGTCGACATATTCTTATAATAAAGCTAGTGTTTTAATGAGTAACTGAAGTCTTATTAAACCACCTGTCCTCTATTCCCAAAACTACGTGAGGTTTACAGAAAATAACTTCTACAAATTGGGGGCCCCTCCGGGATAGAGGTAACAGGAAGTGTAAGATTGTCAGTGCTGTGTGCGACAATGAGTTTGTCCATTATTGTGATTTATTAAAAGGTAACAGTTTGTGCGTTTTGTGATTTCGCCATGAGTACGGGAAATCGTAGCGATGTTTGTGGTACAGAAGCACTGCGGAAATTGGAAGAGCAACTGGCGCTGGTCAGTCGGCAGCTTGGGGTGTTGCGGCAGGAGCGCGCAATTCAGAAGCTGGGACGTGCCACGCAAGAAGTACAAGATGATCAATCTGCGCGGCCGTTGGCGGATATATCATTGGTATCCAACATGCTAAATTATTTTGATGGTGATGGTGCCTTATTCGACCAGTGGGAACGACAGCTGAAACTGCTGCGAGACGTACATCAGCTCAGTGAGCAAGAGGCTAAAATTCTTGTGAGTGGTAGGCTGAGGGGTAAAGCTATGGAATGGTTCCATTCGAAACCAGATTACATCGTCATGGACATGGACGAATTTATTGCCGAAATGCGTGCCATGTTCTCTTTCATGCCGAACAAGGTCTTACGGCGAAGAGAATTCGAGCAACTGCAGTGGCAGCAGGGGGAGCGTTTCTGCGAATATTACCGCCAGAAAGTAATATTGGCGAATCGAGTGCCCGTCGCTGAGGACGAGATGATAGAATATCTAATCGAGGGCATTCCGGATTTGAATCTGCAAAACCAAGCGCGCATCCAGTGCTTTGCAAGCGGAGCAGCAATGGTGGTCGCTTTCGAGAGGGTGACGTTGGGTCCGACGGTCGACGAAAGCCAGGCACGGTGGGAGCCGCCAAGGAACAACGAGTGGCGAGGTGCGTCGTACGTAGAGCAGGTAGCGGAGGTGAGGCCGACTACACCAAGATGTTACAGCTGCGGAGGGATAGGACATCGCGCAGCGGGCTGTCCGTCCAGGGTGCGAGCGGTCAAGTGTTTTGCGTGCCAGGGACACGGACATGTGGCGTCCAACTGTCCGGGGATATTGTCGGTCGGGGGGTATGCACAAACAATAGAATCAAGTGATGAGGAAGGTAACGTAGAAACGGAAGTAATACCCAACGCGAATTTTCCTAGTTGCAGTACCGTAAACGTTTTGAAAATTGATGTGTTCAACGTAGCTGAAAATTATGTCGCACAACCAGTTGAACCGAAAATAGAAATTGTAGAGTATCACGAGCCGACGGTGATAGGAAAAGTTCAGAACGATGCAGATTCCGCGACGTGTGTCAACAAATTAGAACCTCCTTGTTTAGTAAAAGTCAAACCAATTGAGAATAATTACGTGCATGCCGACCATTTCCTTGAGAGTGTGAATGACGATGTTGAATTAACATTAACCGTATCGAGATTTTCGAGACAAGACGTAAGTGAGCGACCGCGTGTAGACGGTGATGTATTCGACGGAGTAGAGTCTTTCGTGAGGCGCGATGCTGAGTTTGAATATGGAAAAAGGAAATTCGGGAAGGTTATACCTAAGCGCGGCAAGAGCGCGAGATTCTTGCATGTGGTCGGAAAAAGTCCAGTTCATATGAAACCGTTTTCTTCAGCGGAAATAGCTCGTAAACATATTGTGCAATGGAAAAGAAGGCTAGAGCGAAATAAAGGGTTTAATGATAAGTGTAAAATAAGTAATCATGCTGGGAAAAGAATTCGTGGGGTTCAACGAGAAAATAGAATTAGGTATAACAAAAAATGTAAAGACGCGCAGCGTTACGCAATTGACGATGTATTTGTAAACAGAGGGACTCAGCGGAGTTCTAATTTAGAATATGTATCGTAATTGTAAGGGAATGAATGAGTGATTGAGTTGAAGCGATAGAGGAGTGTTTGTAGGAATATCTGAGGCCAGATATCTTTTTTTTAGGATGGTCGAGTGTAGGATTGGAAATACGGCGTGAATGTTGAGTACTTGAGAAGGTCGTGCGCATGGAGGGTACAGCGGCCCAAGGGTTCGGGTGGTCGGGACCGACCATCACCGAGGAATGACTGGGGGGTGTGTCCTGAATGAGTGAGCGCAAATGAGGAATAGAATGAAAGAGAAACTAAGAGTGAAAGAATATAACGAATGAACGATGCGTGCAAGAGGCAGATTTAGGAGAGAGTTTGAGCAGAGTGAAGAGTGCCGTAAGCTGAGAGTATTGTTGAGAGTGTTGAAAGTGCCGTGTGTTGAGTTACGTCGTGTGTCGACATATTCTTATAATAAAGCTAGTGTTTTAATGAGTAACTGAAGTCTTATTAAACCACCTGTCCTCTATTCCCAAAACTACGTGAGGTTTACAGAAAATAACTTCTACACTACTGTAAATCGGGGATTATGTTAGTAAAAATATAATGTGATATATGTTCTGAATTCTTTTGGATGTTCTTTGCAATGTGGTAAAAGACAAATATGTGTTCCTATTTGTAAAACCCAAGACGGCCTCGATTTCGCCATGAAAATAAACTGTTTTCGAAATTTTTCTTACGTATATTTACTGTACACATCGTACCCTGCAACTTTTCTTCCAAACTTTCTTCTATCAGATGGCTGGGAGTGGGTGAAATATCGTGCGTCGCGTTAGACGCAACCCCCTGTACATTCTTCAGAAAAAAAACAATCCTTCTTGTTACAAACATCTACAATCTTTCGAGATCCAATATGTATCTGCGTCTTCCTCGCGTAACACATGTCGCACGCCCGGTGATATCTTCATTAGACCAACCATCGAGCCAACACAAAAGTTTCCCCTCGTCTAGTACGTAACAAATCCATCCTCAATTCCATCGGAACCGCCCGGCAAGCGTTTTCCATACACGCTTCGCGATAAGCCTCGCTCGAAATCCAATTCGCTCGAAATCCACGCCTTCACGATCTTGCGTAACACCCTTCGCGAGCCTGTCTGAACGTTAACGCCTCAACAAGTACCAGGAACACTCGTGGCCTCTCTGCATCCCCCTCGCCGGTAAGAGACTTAGCAACGTTGAGCGTTAACGTGACGCCGGACACAGGCGAATTCCGCGGCTGATTAAGGGAATTAGGCGGCCGTTCCAACGAGTCCTACGGACTCCGTTTAACCGAGCTGTAACTAGAACTCGTGCCGCGTCACTGTTCATTGTCCGCCTCTGCGGCTCTCCAATTATTCCGACGGCGACAGGTGCCAATTGTTGGATAAGCTTCGCCGTTTGAGCAACTGCCGACGAATGGGCTATAATTCTCGCGGGGCTCTATTTGCCAGAGAGATTCGTCCCTTGGATCCTTATGGGTTCGCGGATCCTCGTGGAACCTTATGGTTCTTGGACCCGATACTCACATAGAATTTATCATCGGGGACGACGAACTAGTACGACACTTCGAAACTTTACGACGGCTACGGGACGGTGGTGCCTGTGTCCAAGCTTCTTTCGTGGAAACACTGACGAAACGACGTTGAAGTTTCGCAGGCTGGCGGGGATAAAAAATGGTTATCACTGTATGGTTCGCGCACAGCGTCTCGGAATGTTTAATCCTTTCGCGCCTTCCTTTGGATAGTTTGTGGACGCGTGTGGGATCAGATGGAGAACGAAAGTGTACAAGAGTCGTTGGTCAGTACGACGATGTTTGAGTGAAAGAAATTTTACAGGGAGTTTTGAAGATCTTTTATAGCCGGGGTATAAATTTTTGTTGGCTATGAAAGATTATTTTATTAATGTTTGAGAGAGGTGTAACTCTGTGAATGGAAGTTACATTTAATATGCTTCGCTCGCGAGATAGGGGATCGTGGATGAAGAAGTATTCGTATTTTCATTGATCTGGGAATAAAGGAGAAGCTTTTACCGCCTCTTTGATGTACTGCTTTAAGAGGATCATTCTACTTCTACTGCACTATTCTTTTATCAATACAGTTCCTAAATTTCGTTATATTTCACTTCATTCCCGTTCCTCTTTGTTAACTTTTTGTTCTGCTAATGTGTACAAGGATACAAGAATTTGTAGATCTTCTATAAAGTACTGGACACTTTTCTGTACAGTACGTATGTACTTGCACTTCGGAAATAATTTTCGGTCGTCACATTATAATATCGAATATGCATATACATAAAAATTCGACACTTCAATATTTAAAAACAATATAGAAATGTTGAAAAGTGTACTCTTCTAATTATTTTGAATTAATAGTAATCATCGCGGTCTAGCAGAGTTTGATACCAGAAAAATGATTCACCCCTTTTCATTACAGGAATTAATTCTCTAACCAAACAGTAACTACAGCGAACCTGTAATCTGTAATCAGTGTATAATTTTACATAAATCATTGCGCAAGAATACTTTGCATAATGTCGTTTTCCGTTCACTGATCGATTCTTCCCCGCATTGACTTATTGGACGTAACACGCGATGAGTACAAGTAGGAGCACGAGCTATTGCACAAGCTCACACCAACATGCCCTAAATAGTGTCCACCTGTCGACGAACACAAATCTCTGCGTTGTCACGATCCTCGAGGCCCATTAAAGTAACCGTCACCGCCCTCGACGGATATTCCTGCCGTTCGACATGCATCTACTGCAAAGCTATTTTTGTTGGAATCGCACATATTGGTCATGTATTGCTAACATCGTTTTTGCTATTTGTCAGCATATAAAAATTATTGGTGATATAGCATTGTAGTGGATTATTTATTAGCAGTCGCGAGCATATATTTATGAGAAAATTATTCGATTATATTTGTGGTCTATGTATTTGTTCATTCTCAGAACTTAGAACAGTATTTTATGAAAAACGCGCACCAATTTCAGCAGTTACGATAACTCAATTTTTACAAAAACGTTACGTCCCACCGTTCAACCGCGACAAAGTATTTATATCTCACATTTAAAGCATAATACTTCTCGAAATTGCCACTCCTAAAATCCAGTCGAGCCACTGTTATGGCGCTTGAAACACGTTTCTTTCTGCCATTTAATAAATTGTTTACTCGCGCTGTATCGATTTCTCCGATTATATACGAGACAGCATAGTTTAAGACTACAAAGCTACATTTCAAACGAGACACTTTGCATAGCGCAGTCAAGACAAAACACTCTCAACTACTGAGTCTTGCATACGTATAGCGAACACTGTGCTACGGTATTTCTCCATGGAATACAATGACGAAATATTGGTTTAAACGTACTCTTTCTCGCGGGACGCACGCCTGATTACACAAAGTGTCGACGCAGTGTCTCCTTTGAAACCAGACAGACAAACGCTGCGTCAAACACCTGGCTGGTAGCGAGGCGATCTTTGTCTTTCTTTCCACCACGTATACCGCCTTCCATATTTAACCACGAATGCAAACTCTACTGCCGATTCTCCTGTGGCACCACTGTGGCGAAGCTACCGCCTTACCTCGCAACGGCCCTGATCGGACGACCCGCTTGGTCCCGAGAATAGCTTTGCAATTAGTAGTAACAGGAGCCCGCACGCCGATGTGTCGCCGGTTTGTTTCGCGAGCTGCGCCCAGAAAGCAGCCAGGATTTCGGGATCTCCGTATAATTGAGTTTGCGTCGTCCTAACAGCGCCGCACGACGGGAGCACCATTATCCACGTAGAATCTGCCTAAACCAACGTCCGAATGAATCTGAGCTAAGCAATTGCCACGGGCGGTAAGCGTGGCTTGGAAAGCTGCTGGAACCAGCGACGTGTCGATCTTATCAGAAGTATGATACGGAGTCGAGGCTGGATAATGCTGATGGTACGTTTCGCTCAGCTGCCAGCGATGCGGTTTGTTTCGTGGCTTTCGCGGTTTTGCGCGGCGATTAGTTTGTTAAGGTGTTCCTGAATGGATCCTGCTGGGCTGATTGAACTTTTCGGAGTTGGAAGCTCGCGATACACCGCCAGATACTAGATATAATGACATAGTTGATGCAGAGTGGTGCATCGCGGAATACAGAAAAATGTTCGATCCCAATTACTGTACGTGCAAGTTAATTTCAGCGAACATTGTTCGGGCCCGTTCGCATAGCCTCGAATTTAGAGTGCAGCGAGTGTTGTTTATGAAAAGAATTACATTTCTAGTTGCAAGCGTATAGTTTAAAAGCTTAAGGATTACTGGCATTATTGTCACTGGGCGATATGCTTTGTGCAACTGGAAATCAATTGGGAATGAAAAAGCTGGAATTTGTGCCAATAATATCAATTGACAATCCATCGATATTGTCCACAAAGGATTGATATTATTATTAGTATTTAATCCTTCCGACAATGAGTAAATTGATCACGAGCGTTCTGTACCCGAAGTATGCTCGATTACTCCAAACGCTCCACTTGTCTGAGTATATTGACCTATACTACTTAACGATTATATTTGACCGCGTCGTTAACCTGTAGCACTTAAACCATATATCTGCATATGTTACAGACTTATACTGCTTTCAAACTTATTAATGCACATGTTATTGATTTGTACTACTTAGCAGACATGGCTGTATATGCGTGTATCGTACACCTGTACTACTTAAAAATATTAACCTCTGCTACTTACGAAACATGTCTTAAAAATATAAATAATACTTGCAAATATGACTGAAACAGTTAAAAAAAGTTAGTTTTATTAAGAACTTGCAAATATGTATCATACTGTTTATTTTAACATCGATCTTACTTAACATTTAACACTATGCAGCGTTTGCTTAACTGCAAAGAGAAGATACTCTTAGATGCTGCAAATAATTTAATTGTGGCAAATCTCAGGAAATGGAAATACCGGATTCGCATTCCGATTTAGTAGCCCAAATTACCTTTCTCCTTAGAAAAAGAATCGAGTTCGTTTAATCGGACTTTACTTAAAAATTGAAATTGCCTTAAAACTCTTGTGCCTGCGAAGGTTGTGAAGTGTAATTAAACACACTTTTATTTTTATGTACTTATGGTATGTCTGAGTAATACGAATTATTTAAACATTGGGAGGGTAACGACTACTTAACATTACGAATAATTATTGGAAGTATCCCTGGTAATTGAATCGTTTTCGTTCTTTAATTACTGTTTAAATTCTGACATACATTTCTTGCGTCCACTCAAACGGCTCGCTCACGTATTAAAATATTTCTTTGCAATATTATTATACATATATCCCGTAAAGAGCATACAAATTTCCACAATACAAATACACTTGTACATTTTATCAAAATACCAGCAGATTTTCGTTCGAATCCCTTGTAAAAAGCTGCCGAATTTATTACTTTATCTACATCCTGGTACATTGGTTGCTTAGGGATTTAATATGAGGCACGTTTATTGCTTACAGCCCAAATTGAAAAAGAACTTGCCATCGTTATGGCACAACTTTTACTATTCAGCTTCCATGTAAAGCTGGGTCGCAAGCTTTGAACAATATGGGGGCGAATAGTGGAATAAACGGGTAAGAATACAACTGCTCCCGTTCTGCGTATAATAGTAGCACGAAATTGTTGAACGTTTAATAAACATCTCTCCCGCGTGTAACTGCTAATTGAACAAGTTTTTGACGTTTCGTGAAATTGAAACCGAAATTTAGTTTCAAAATACCCTTCACAGATATTTCATATTCGCTATTTGAACGCTGCTGTGTACGGTGTAAGCGAAATTACGAAGTATTATGCTATGCATTAAATAAACTATAAAAAGAAGCAACGCAACATTTAATAATAGACAACGACCTCGATAGAAATCGTCTAAATAATTGCTTGCAATGGCGCAAGAGCGCAAAGTATTAAAGGATTTCCCGTTACACATATATCCGGCGGAATTAAAATTTCTATCAAAATACAACAGGTAATATTACGAAACAAACGTGAAACGAGTTCCAGCAATTTCATCGCGAAATAATTACGAGGGTCTTGCATTAAAGCCGGTAAAAGGTATTACAGCGAAAATGTTTCGCTGCCTGGGCCGTTTACCCCGAAATTGAAGAAAGAAAGAATCAAAGCACCCCCGTATTTGTTCTTGCTGTTCACCGACGAGCGCAGAAATCCAGGAATTAATTTGCAAAACGACATACAGCCGTAACCCCCCAAACGAACGTTCTCCATCAGCTGCTAAAACCCGTCCGAATTACCATACCGAAATAAACTTGCCATCGCGTTCTTGGGTATATCCCCAAAAATTAAACAGTACATTTTTCCGCCAGAACTTTCCCGCGAACTTTAATCCATCGGCGAGTGGTGCCGTTTCTTTGCAGCCCCGATATCACCCCCGCGAGTCGGGTCAAAAGTACGGAAACGAGTATAAATAAAAAGAGAGAGGGGAAGAGAAGAAAAAAGGAACGGGGATGAAGGTTCAGTAAAAACGATAAAAGGGGAGAAGCAGCCGTGCGATGATAATCTGAAAAAGTTGGAGCCTCTCGGACGTCTGATCTTCTTTCGCGAACCTCTCTCTCTCCCTCTCGCTCTCTCTTATTGCCCGCGGTAATTAGCGATCGAAGGTCCGGAAAAAGGGGTGGTAATTATACTCCGGCTGATTGCAACAACATCGGAACGGCGTCGTGCCATTACGTGCCTCGCAATTGCCGCCCTCTCCTTCCGTTCCTCTCGACGCCCTCGCCGACGCTCTCTCGTGAAGCCTCTCCTCGCCTTTATCGTGGCTCAAAGAAACGAAGTAAACACTCAGAACGACGCGGCCTTTTGTCGCCATGGAACGACGCCGCTCGTGGAAATGATAAAGGGATAACCGCGACGAGCTGCGAGAGAAACGTCGTTGGGACAATTAACACGACGCGGTCGAACTTCGACGAAACGACTCCACGACGATGATGTCCCGTTAGGTGTACCTGCGGCGATTTCCTTTGGCGGTGTCAAAACGTCGCGCGTGAAGAATTACAGGTGCGTCGTCATCGCGGAAGCAAGGCCGTTTGGGAAATATTCGTATGCACGGGGCGTGGAAAGAAATGTGATTTTACTGCGATTGTGTTAATTTAATTGTGAAGTATTCATGCGTAAAGTTGTTCACGTGAGAATTGTGTTGAAAAAATGGTAATCGTTTTAGGATTAACGAAAATATGTTTGTTCGTGTCTTTGTGTTTTATTCGATTTTAACCAGAGATAATTATAATATTGTATAAAAAGGCAAGGTGTGTACAATGTTCTATGTGAACCAGACGAAAAGATAAACGAAAATGGAGTCGTAAAAGGGTTGTTGTTATTTGAATCGCCTTGGTAGGTTTATTGTTAAACTGGTAGTTTAGTGTTATATCGATGTCGTTGGAATTTCTAAAACGATTATTCTACTATTACACGCGACTTATTATACTTGGCTGTTAACTAGTAAATCGATATATACACTTCATTGCATTCGTCTCGCATCGATAATTCATTTAAAAATACATTGTCCATAAACTGGCAGATACAGTGATATAAGTTTGTTCGCATAATACTTTTAAACTCGAAGGATAATACCTTCAACTTTACACTCTGTAAATTTAACGTGCAAACACTTATTCTGCTTAATATCTATTATTAATACAAACGACTTATGCGTACCTCATAAAATAAACGCGACTATATTTCACGAACAGATAAATTGAACACGCGCAATCAAATTTACCAGTCACTGTAACTTAATGACGAAACATAATTCTGGCCGAGCAACATCGGATTTACCTTATCATTGGACGTACCTGTGTGTTATTACCCTTATTAGCTTGTAATGCACGGATCACTACCCGTGTTCGAGGCGTATCGATGATCTTTACACGCCTACACGAGATTTACTTGGTGTCATTACCATATTCGTGCCTAAGCATCGACATGGATTAGATGTCTGCAGGTTTAGGTGCGTATCATTGAATCTCTTATTCTCACGGTCGCAAGTATAATATATATAAGCTGGCGCGCTGATGTTCTGTAAATTTTAAATACGAATATTCGTCGCACAATTTACCTACCGTTTACGATTCGATTCAATTTTCGCGCATTGACCAACTTCGCGTGACAGGCAGTATCGAAATTGAACGTGAGAAATTATTGGTAGATTGGCTTCCGACGGAAACACTGATGGAAGTGTCACGTCGAGATCACCAGCAAGCCACATATTTCAGGCGTCGCTGAAAGTTTTCATTCGGACAAGCCGGTTTGAAGCATCGAACGGATTTTTCTTTATTTGTAGATGGAATGATAGAAAGCGAAGATATTCTGGAGTTTTAACCCTTTGACGGTGTTTGACGAGTCTATTTGTCACGAGGAAATTGCCACTTTTCGGGTAATCTCATTTATTGGAACGAAGCAATCAAACGATCAATGGCTGTTTCGCTTTTCATGGAAATATGGTCATACGCGACGTAAATGAAGTAATTTATTCTGCGTTCGATACGAGTATGCCCGTTCGTCGCTTGATTTAAATTACGCATGCAGACACACATTGTCGAAACAAAATTCCACCGTTGAAGGGTTAAAGATGAGTTATTCGAATTGTGTACGCGACAGATATAACTTGGCTCGTGTTCTATTGGCTTTATTAGGGGTTCTGGAACGAGGGATGTAGAAATGTCATGGCACGGTCGGCGAAACAAAACCGTAAAGGAATTACATTCCATCTGAAATGTCGCAGGGAGTTGTAATATGATTTCAATCGCAAATACGATTCGGATTCTGAATGAAACGCTACCTATCGCAATCGAGGCTGGCGCAATACTCCTTCCCTGCGTTTCCTCTACTCCAATTTGTTAGAGGGCCTGCGCCTTGCCGATGCGTTTCTTATATTATTGACATTTAGCTTATATTCGTCCTCCTTCTTGCGCTTAAAATTGAAATATTGAGGGCGCCTTTCACCAGTAATTCACTGCAATTATGTGGTAGTAGGTACAGAAAAATTATTTTGCACAAAGTTTATGCAAGCGAGAGAACAATATGTTCAACCTTTCAAGTAGTAGTGATAAAAGAACATGAACTGATAATAAACTCTACAATTTGTTGTTTACTGTCAACGTACCTACAACTAAACTGGTTGCATTCGATTAATCACAGGTAGGATAATTCAACTGACCGCTGTTATAAGAATTTTCGTAGTAATCTAATTGCAAGAATTGTACTTTAAACAGAATACACGATTTACACAAAATTGTTGCACACTTCTTAAATTTCCTCGAGATAGAAAGTTGGCAGAGTTATTACAATATACGGACACCAACTTTCGACCTGTAAATCACCATATTCCTAACCATCTCAAATGTTCCCCGGCAACGGAACAGTTGCGTCCATTCAAATTACCCCGAATCCCATCCGAAAACATAAAGCACAAATGAAACCGGCGAACGTTCTCGCGTCGCCGTAAAAAAACGCGCCGGGCATTAGCCCGCCAACGCGAGCAAACACCGAAGAAATCCATTTATTCTCTGGAATAGCACCTCGATAATGGAATGTAGCATACACCGTCCACGTTTCCCGCAGTAAGCGTGAGCTTTCTTTGCGCGAATCGCGAATCGCGAACCGTGGAATTTAATCGAGCTTTGACTAGCCGGGGGATTGTGGTAATGGCACAGGGCGAAGCGGACGGGATGGTCGGAGAAGTCGAAAACTCGGAGGACGAGGAGGAGAATAGCGAGAAAGGGGGGAAAGGGGCACGGAATGCCGAAGTCGAAAGGAAACGCAAGAAGAACGAGGCAGAAGATGAGCGGATATCGCGTCGACGATCTTATTAGAGAATCCTTCGGCGCGGTCTGCCAAACGAGGTATTTAAGTTTGGACGGGAAGGAGGGCCGACGCGGAAGGGAAACGAAGACGACGACGAAGATAAAGGGGAACGAAAGGACGGCGTGGCTGAATTAAAGCTGGTCGAGGACGACTAGGACGTGCGCCGTGTCGAGTCGTAAAGGGGCAAGGCTTTCACCTGTCTGCGCCCTTTTATCATCGCCGCCGTTTAAGAAATATATTAATTAAGAGCCTGTATGATTTAATAACGTCGCAATTACCGAAGTGGCTTGCCCGACCGCTATAACGTATACCGGTTCATCCTCGACCCCCAAGATTCCTCTGGCCAATCTTCATGCAAATTGCTATCCCTTGCGGATCCCTCGCCACTTGGAAACTACCGTTCTAAGTCCTCGCTGCGGCCGTTGTTAAGCTATTCGACCTGTTCCATTTTGCCACGGTCTGCGGGTTTCTGTTTTTCGTGTAGAGCTGCGGGAATATATTCCTGGTTTAAACAGACTGACACTTTTGTACATTCTTGCCCGGCTATCCGTTGTTATGTGGGTCTTTGAAAGAGACTGACGGCATTGTGTATGGTCTGCGTGGATATTCGCCGGTATGCTTATCTGACAATGAGCGGATAACGCGTAGGTACATTATTATGGCGCTCGTTGTTCTTAATATTATTATTATTATTATTATTATTATATCAGGAAAGATTTTTGTACCGACAATGAACTCTACTTTGATTATTCGTTAGTTTTGCAGGTTTATGGTAGAGTGGCTTTCGCTAAATCATTTCTGTCGAAACGGCTACTCCCATCGAACACTGACTTAAACAATACACAGTGTCCTCCATATACAATTTACTCGCGGGAATTTTACACCGGATGCTAGAGGTCTCGTAACTGCAATGGAACGTCACGGCAAGCTCCCTAAAGATCAAGGAGCACAACAACATGGACGCAAGTGGAGCCGCAGAAATCAAACGGGGCCGTCTGGCTGGAACATCGAATCCAGGAACCGTCCGTTCCAGGCGTAGCCCTGCACCGCTCCAGCAGAGAGCGAGCTAAATCACCCGGGTCTTAAACGAATCGCAGCCGAGGAGGTTTTGGATGAGGTTAGCCAAGAAAAGACAAACCATCGTCGTCTCGGCAACAGCAGACTCGAGAAATCCATGGATTAACCTGGCCTACACTTTCTCCACCATCGGACACCATGCGACCCTTCCACGACCACTTCCCTTCCGCCCCCTTCACAGCGACCGTGCTTCCTTATCCGTCGTACTAATATTGGCGCAGCAAACTGTTTGGCCCACGAGGGAAGAGGGTGGATAGCATCTGCTACATCCTGTTTCACCCGTAAGACTTGCACATCCTCCGCGGGATACGCGCAACCGCGTCTATGGTTTCGCTTCAACCACCCCTCAACCCTCTTGATGTCTTCTGTCGGAGAACTTGGCCCGGCTGACTCGAACCGCCAGCATCACCGCCGTCCCTTACCCCGTCTCTCTCTGCGCCCTTAAGTTCCGTAAAGTGAAATTTACAGCGTGCTCAATAGCCTGTTCCGCCCGCGGCGTTTGCCGGGAGGCGTTAGAACCTTGCTTAATATTCTGTCGGCTCGCTTGGGTCACCTTGCTTTCGTGAGGGTCGTCGTAAACGTGACTGGTGGCGAGAAGAATCTCTCGTCTCGAGGGCGGCGAGATTCTGGGAACGGTGATTTTTCGTGAGGGTATTAAGGGAAATTATATTGAGCGTCGAATTAATTGGCTGAGCATTTGGGAAAGCTTTCGGTCATTTATCGTTTTTGCTTCTTCATCAATGTCGCGTTAACTGCAGTGGCTGTTGGCGACAAACGTTGAATAAATGTGTCAGGAATAATATGATTATTTCTATAAGTTTGTTAGACTTACTAAAGGAATGCTTATTCGATGGAGGTTCTGGGGTAAGTGCCGTGGGGTGCATCACAGTCCTCTTACCAAAAGGCGTAGCCTTACCCACTCCGTGGCCAGATCCTCCATGAGCAGAGTCCCTATTTTTTAGCAATCTGACGTCAGGTCGCTTGCCATAATTAAACTCTCTCCCTTCTATATAATAAACGATCCCTCGACACCCGATTAATTGGAAGACCCAGAATGGTCGCCAGCCACCGCCTGCCGGCAGGATGTTTGGTCCCATTCATTCACTTTCAAAACATTCAATAAATTAATCAATCCTAGGACATTCGACTTCCAAAACACTCTTCGACCACACGTAGGACTGCGCCCCCATCATAAGTTATCCACAGAGTGCGTAGCACTTCGTCACTCGATCCTATTCCTTCCTTTAAAAATACGTTATCGCTAACAAATAGGCCACATTTGGCATTTTTATTTTAAATCTGAAGCGGTGAACCACAGGAGAAAAATATTGTACGATATATTTGGGGGATGCAATAATTCATGGAAAGGGTTTGAGAGGGATTCGTATGAATCGTGTGAGGGGAAGTATCGAATGTGGCGCGAAGTGTGAATGAAGAGTGTTAGTGGAAACGTCGAATGTGGATCGAGTGAATGTTTATCTCGAGGAAAGAGCGAATGGTTTCGGAGAATGCACGGGGACTCTTGGGTGCATGGTGGCCCGTGGTCGACCTGTGACACGTGGCAAAGGTGTGTGTCTTAATGAGTGAGAACGAATGAGGTATAGAATGAGGGGGAAACTGCGAGTGATAGAATATATGGAGTGGATGATGCGTGCGCGAGGCAGATACAAGGTGGAGTTTACCGAGAATCGTAGTGAGAGTCAAGATAGAGTTTAAGCAGAATTGAGAGATGAGTTGTGTTGCGAGTATTGAGTATTGTAGACATTGTAGAGCATTGAGAGTTGAGCGTAGAGTACATAGAGTTGAGTTGAGTTGAGATAGAGTATATTGAGTCGCGCAAGCGAGTTGTTAAGAGACATTTAGCAATGAGTCATTATTGTTACGAGAAAGAGTCGATCACAATTTCCCCCAGAAAATAATCCTACATGTTGGTTAAAATAAGGATTGAACGAAGCACTGCCAATTAATTGAGCATTAGGAATGGAACGTCTTTTCGCTTGGGTTAAGGGAAAGGCAAGGATTCTCGGGATAGTAAGAGAACGTCTGGATATTTACCGCTATAGCTACAAATGAAACTACTGCAGTGGCAGAATTTTCTCGTAGATCCAATGGTGGTATTTCCTGGTTCCCGGATAATAGACGCCGACATAGCAAAAGCAATTTTATTAACTCGTCGAGGTGTACGGTACGATTTACGACGCAATTGAAACTTCTTTCACGGCGGTGTATCCGATTACCATGGACGTTGATTTAAGGAGATTTTTAATAGCCCGAGTAACAGACAGTCGCATTGAATTTACTGGCATCTTTATTGCGAAAACACAGCAAAAACGCTAAAGATTATGTACTTGAAACAGCATAATCTGATACCGTTCATAAATCAGAAATGAGGAAATACAACGTAGAATCTTAACTCTGGAATAATTCTCGTCCCTGTAGCGACCTCAATTTCATTTGCAGAAACAATTGATTTTCACCATGAAAGTAGAAAACCGTGAACAATACACTACACGGACAATTGCTATCCATATTGTAACGCAGAAAAACATAAATGAATAAGGAACAAAGTGAAGAATATTCTTCAAGTCTCACCTCGCCTCGAACGTTCGTGCTGTAGGGATCCCTTTGAAAGGAATCGAAATTCCTTCGTTAACGCAAGGTTCGGAGCACGAATAATCCCAAAATAATTAACGGCGCGGAATTCGATGAAGGGGCTTTGATCGAACTAGCTTATGTGCGTGGAGTATGTGCCGGGTACAAGGTCGATAAAAAGAGCCTGATAAAGGCGTATAAAGGGAGTGGAGCTTTGCATCGTTCAGTCCCCTCGTATGGAAACTGATATTCTATAAAGTATCGTGCCGCAGTACACTCTTTCAGCCCTTTGGGAAACGCATCTGTAACGCACGATGACAAAGAAAGAGGATTACGTTGAACGTGGAAAAAGATTAAATGAAACGAATAACGATAACAGCCGAAGGGATGCTGCATATACTCTTTTCCCTCATTCTCACTCTCTCCCTCCGTCTCTTTATGTATTTCTTTCTCGTGCGAGTATAAAACGTTGTTTCTCTTTGTAGATTGTTACGTGGACATCGTTCTTCCACTTATTTGTCCTGTTCGCCATTATTCTTCCAGCAAATTCAAATAACAGTTCCGTATTAAAAAATATTGCTAGACGTTGCGTTCACTTTGCTGTTCCAATTAGCACATTACTGATTTCGAGTGAGGATTATCAAATGATTACTGATTACGCGCGGGTGGAATAATGTAAGAAGTATCAGCATTATATGATGTCAAATATTTGCGAGCAATTCGAAAATCAATTATAAAAGTGTACTCCAACATATTTCAAGGAGACGTTCGAAATTGCTTTGATGCAAGCACCGCTTTCAATTGCAGGCGTACACATGCACGCGTACCTCTATGGCGAAATTATATCCAATATAGTGTAAATACATGCACCTGTGGCACGCCTTGTTCAATGCACGACTCGTCGATGTACCGTTGGCAATCATTATGCGACTCCTACAAACGCATGGAAATGTGTGTGGCTCGTGTACGCGTACGTCGCGTCCATTTGAATTTTGGGAATACTTGTGGTACACTACGTACATATTTCGGTACAATACCTGAGACGAGGTACAACGTAGCGGTATGGGAAGGTGAGAAAGAATTGAATTGTGTAACGTTGAAGGTACGCGAAATTCGATTACATGGAATCCAATACGCGGGGTTCATGTTTGGTAATTAGTGCACTTTGCGCTGATTAATGTGAGAAAGTATGTCAAAACGACCGTGCTATAGTAGTATACATTTGTGTATACGTGGCAAGAGTGTAGACTGTGCCAAACTTTATATACAATTAAGTTAAAATACTAAGTTAAAATAAGGGGCAATTTTATTGTGGAGACTTATGTGGAGACTTCTTATACTTAGGTTCAAATTAAAAACAAAAGAATACAAATTGGTAATAAATAACTACAATATTGTTTCAAGCTCTGAACCCCTTTTGTTCTTTGATTGCAGGAATTATATCGCAATGTGGTATTCGGAAATTGATTGGCACATTCATTAATAATTACCGAATGTTTGCTTACATACACCTCATTACCCAGTGCTTGCTCATTTAATTATGTACTGCATTTAAATTATCGCTAGGTGTCAGGGGAATTTAATTAGGAGTAGGTGTCCAGGTTTCACGGTAGGATATTCTAGTTTCCTAAACAGTAACTATGCCAATTTTGTTCGTGATCGGCCAAGGGGTTTAAGGGTTAATAGGGTATGTAAGTTATATTTTATGCGAGCAGCACAGAAGCTAAACTACTGTAATCAATTCTTCCTTTTGCAAGTACTCCTTTTTCTGTATTACTAATATAATTTGTAACATTTCATACAGTTATTATCAAAGGTGTTTCTTCAAATAATTATTCATTTTTTGTTCTTTCCATTCCAACCAAGATACATTCTCAATCAATCGCTAATCAGCTTTTCATTATACGAACAGTGTCGATGAAGGTGCAAATTTTCCTCCCTTTGAATGTTTTCCCAAGCGTAATCGAAGTCCGTAATTACCTGGATGATTGTAGGGGGGGGGGGGCAAGGTGGATAAACTGTACTTGATTAACCATTATTCGCAACTTTATATTGCAATTTACTGTCCTGTATACATAGTCTGGTCTCTTTCTCAAGTAGCGATTCAAACCGATCACATTTTAAGCTGAAAAATCAATCGTCATAATTCAAACAATTTATTTTGTTCCATATAATATATTGCAATGTAATACTTATCGTCAATACTACAATTACTCTTGTGTCGAAAGCCTGTATGCACTGTTTCATTTTTACCACCGTACATCGAGGCATTCCTGTTTCGTTGTAATTAATGTATCACAGTAACAAGAACAAATAAAAATCTGCTAACGATGCATGTACAGTTAACAACTTAAATTTATTGTTACTAGCTTACGCTGCATTTTATTACCGTGCAATCACTGTATCGTGATATTTACGACGCATTTTTTCCATAACAAATTGCTCCCTTCCCGACTGTGTCAGAACTATTCGCGGAACATCCTGTGTACAAACGATATCTACATCTATGTACAATGTAGGTACGTGCATGCATACGTATGCACCGTGGTTCTAACCTTTACTTCCCTCCCTCCGAAACGATTACCCCTTTTCTTCCGCTTGCTGGATTCCGTTGCTACACGTCATTCGTCATGGTAAATGAGGATTTAGTCGATTCGCGAGCTCGAACTTCCCATCCAAATGGCTGGGAGCGGTTAAGGGTTACTATGATAAACGATCGCGGTTCGATATTAAAAACAAACCGTCCTTCCGTGCTCCCTATCAAGCTATTTGTACGCGGTGTCGTTTCGGCCTTTATCTCGGAATATCGTCGCTTTACTTTCGCTGCGATGCGAGAAATCGTTGGTAAAATATTTAACTCGGGGCTATAACTCGGAAGCTGGAAACGTTGAGATAGCATTAATTGACGCCAATTGCACCCCCGTCGCGGATACACAAATCGCAGAGACGAGGGTGCCAAACGTTTGATGCTCCAGGTATCGCGATAAATTCCCCAGCGAGGGCGTGCGAGCCGCGAAATTATTCACCTCCCCGGATGATCCCCGAGCGGTGCTCAGCCAGCGCCGATTCCTTCCCGAAATCTCAGACTTAATATTCATACCAGTGCCGTATCACGCCGCGACCCCTCAATCCATCAGCGACTTTCACGGCGCCGATTAGCAACGGGGCTGAGATGAAATCGTTCACCCAGGATCGACACTGGGAGAAAGTCCAATCTAGGTGGAAAAATTCATAAATCGTTTTGCGATGATCATAATACGATGAAATTTTATTTTGTAACTTTGTATATGCATTCTACATACTTCAAACTTAGTACCATAAAAGTTTCAAAGCAGAACCTCTTGGAACTTTTTAGTTCTACTCTATTAAAGTCAGGTAAACGGCATAAAAAAAATGCTTTTGAAAAACATCCAATAATTATTGTAAAAGGCATAATTTTTATTATTTATAAATTGCTATGTAAACATTCATTTATGCTAATATACTCCATAATGCATAGAAGTTTAAAGAATGTTACTAATTCCTGTCATATAATTTTCTTTACAACGAAAATAAATGCACGATTTCGTCGTGATCAGGTTTGGAGTTTTCAGAGGTCGATTCCCATGCTTAAATAATCACTAAATTAATTATTATGACCATTATTAGTGTCGGCAAACATTACTTAACAAAAATAAATGAAGATACGGCTGTTTCGCGATATGAATTTCTTCCACCTAGATTGGGCATTGTGCATTGGGCATTGTGCAGCGTGATTTTTTAAAAACGTTTGGACAAAAGTTAAAAGCTAATGTTGTACGCGGGCCACAATATTAAATACTTAAATATTGAATTTGTTATTTATAATTCTATTTGTAGATCTACAATGAAACGCTTTTTCTCAGATTGATTTAGTGTTTATTAGTAACATTTACAGCAGCATGTATGTACATGTGGTATTTTATTGAAACGGAATTAAATAACTATTAATATTTACTTATTGACAATGAGATATTACAATTTTCATTCTGCTTATCATCAACAAGCTTATCAATATGGGTGTTGAAAGAATGTCCAAGGAATTCTAAACATTAGTATATCACACCTAATATTGACAACACGAACAAAAGCAAGGATATTATTCCGTTAATTAAATTTCAATAATTAGTTAACTCCATTTAGTTAAAAAAATATGTAAATGTATGCCCGTGTACACTATAAGATGTATTGCATATTAGTATGTATATGTTAAAAAAAGCAGAAGAGAATTTTGCTATAAATCAAATGAGAAATGGCTAATTTGCGTCTTAAATTAAATTATTTGATTAATATATTTGAGTATTTCATATTGCGGCCCGCGTAAACTAGTCGTTTTCAACTGTTGGCCCACTGCGAGCCAAGGCTTGCCAACCACTGGTCTAGAAGCCAGCCAGAGAAGAATCGCCCGGCAAAGGAAAACCGCTGACGAAGAAAAACCGGTCGAACGGCCGGTGCTTGTCCGCTCGAGGATTTAAAAGCGGTCGAGTAAGCGGTGAAGTTGTACGCCGGATTCGTGACTTGCGGCCGACTCCGCTGCGAATAATCGCTAAGGACGATTCACCGGCGACTGCGGCTTTGTTCAACCCTTTCGCCTCCCTTCCGGCTTCGCCGTTCGAGACGAGTGCATCTTGCTCAAGGCCGTCCCGGCCGGCACGTTCGCGCGTGCCATCCTAAGAAAATTGAATCGGCAGGGTAGTCACGGGCGGATCCACAGGGGCGCTTGGACGAGTGGAGCTTCGAGCACGATGGGGTGGGGCCTCGTTGAAATATAGTCACGGACGTGGGCCGTGATTTTTCTCGGGAGGTCAATCTACCCCCGACGAATACGTGCTGGAGGATGAATACCGATGCCTCGGGCAACCCACGCCCATGGGAATGCCGCGCGAATGCCGCTCATCGTTTAGGGATCGTCTCACCCCCGCTGATTTTACGGGCCTGTTCATTAGGGGGTCGTGATCGTTGGAGTGTCGGGACACCGACTTTGCTCGTCCGTTCGCGCGGAAGCTATTTTCGATCTGCCCCGGGTATTTACATCGAATTAATTCCATCTTTCCCCGATTGGGGTTATTGCGCGACGATCGTTCTGGAAATCGTTTTCCCGATCGGGTGGTTAACGAGGCGAGCAGATTGCTGGTATATAGATGCGGGGGGTGTTTGAGAGTTCCGCGACTTTTTGATTTTTATTTATGCAGCGGAGAAGATGACTGAATAATCAAGTGCAATTGTTTTCACGAGGAAAGTAGATCTGCTTGGCCGGTGTTTGTTTAAAGGAATGGCTGGCGTTGTGTTCTTTTAATGGGCTTGCATTGCATATTTACTTTTGTATTGTGGACAGTCGCGTGGCTAATTAAAAAGATATGCTTTAGGGACACTAGTATCGTACTTTCGATTCAATATGTACCGCAGTGTACAAACAGTAGTCGCTAATATTATTGGATGATTGCATAAGTTCGTGCCCGATTTGAAAATAAAACATAAGTGGTTATATTTTGAAGTTAACAATTTTATTATGCAATTATATAGTCACCACCATTTTCTACAATTGTTTGCCAACGTTCTACAAGCTGGTGAATTCCTTTCTCGTAGAAACTGCGTGGTTTTTCTGCAAAGAAAGTCTTAAGGTAGTTTTCGACAGCTACCAGGGAACCAAAATTCTTGCCATTCAAATTATTTTGTAGAGACCGAAACAGATGAAAATCCGAAGGGGCAAGGTCCGGGGAATACGGTGGGTGCTGAAGGATTTCCCACTTTAGCTCCTTCAGTTTTCGTAGTGTCTGTTGGGCGACATGCGGTCTGGCATTGTCATGATGAAAAATGACGCCTTTTCGGTTAGTCAAAACCGGACGAATTTCTTTGATTTTTGCACTTAGTTTGGTAAGTTGCTCACAATATTTGTCAGACGTGATTGTTACACCAGGTCGAAGAAGTTCAAAGAAAATTATTCCCCTGCAATCCCACCAAACAGATAACAACACCTTCATTGGATGCAAACCAGCCCTTGCCACGGGTTCTGCACTTTCACCTGCTTGTTTCCAGGTTCTTTTTCGTTGCACGTTGTTGTATAGAATCCACTTTTCGTCGCCAGTTACGAGTCGATTCAAAAAAGGTTGTTTTTCATTGCGTGCAAGCAGAGAAATGGCCACAGTGACGCGGTCAAGCTTATTTTTTTCCGTCAAAGAATGCGGCACCCATGTATCGAGCTTAGAAGTGAATCCAAGTTTCTTTAAATGGCGAAATGCAGATGAATTGTCGATATTCAGTCTCTCAGCAATCTCTTTACTTGTAATTCTTGCGTTCCCTTCCACCAAGGCACGCACAACGTTGTCATCAATATCAGAACGTCGTCCAGAGCGAGATCGATCGTCCAGGTTAAAATCACCATTTCCAAATCTGCATTTTGTTTCATGCATTAAAGCATGCAGCAAAAATCAAATTCTAAATTTAGAAATATAATAAATTTGTTATATAATATTAATGGATCTGCCTTAATCTTAATCTCAGTCTTTCCAATCTTGAAATGCGTCAAATTGACGGTTTCCGTAAACCTAGTGTTAAACACTAAAAACTACGTATTAAATTCCGTTAGGTATCGATTAATATAGTCGGTTGAAATTTGCAACGCTCAAATGAATGATCGACGCCGTCTAACGAGCGATGCAAGATATTCGATAACTGAACCGAAGTTGGGTTGGTTATATTGATATATCTACGTTTTGCTAAATTATCACTTCAGATGTTCCAAAGTCTTGGAGGTGAAAACATTGACAGCATCTTACACCATCGATCCGTATCAGAATTTCTAACTAACTATAAGTAAGTACTACCCTGTAACTCCAGCTCGGGCATAAATGAAGTATTAATTACGCTAGGAAGATGTTCGAGTTATATTTCCATCGATAATGTACTGACAAGGGAACTTTAGTAATTCCAGAATTTCTATATTTTGCAAACTTTGTTTTATTTGCAGGACATTCAATAGAACTATATTTCTATCTATATCATCTATATTTCGTTCAATACAGAATAATACTTGTTTCGAAAGTGTCTTTATTTTATATAGAATGCTATAAATTGTGTGTTGCTCCTAATAGAAGCAGTGATTGTAAATTACTGTTCTAGAAGCTACAGTGTTTATAACAATTGGTAAGGACTTGTTGTCATAGACCGTTTCGCATGGGGGTTTTTGCATAGTTGATCTATGGTGACTGTAGCTCTGCTCGCTTTGGAGTTTTGTTACTTTCACCTACCGAAAGTGGTGCAATTCACGAAACAATAGTCTTTGTCGTACTCAGGCAAAACTCGGGCACCGTAATGATCAATAGTAAGGCGAATTTTCAGGAAACATCACTTTGTTTCTATGGCTCGTAAGGCGAATAATAAAAATGAACACTTATTGTTACTGAAAAGGGTACGAAAATAAAGCATGCAGCAATTGTTTGATGTCGGAAAGTTAATTGCTTCGCCGACTTACGTTGTTCTTTAGAAATATCGCATTGTAATTACTAAACACTATAAGCAATTAAATTAACAGGTTTATTACCCAAACATTTCCAAAGAATGCACGATTTAAAGCAAACATATCTGCTACGGTTATTCAACTTACGTGGTACATACAATATTCAGCTTGCTGTATCGTGCTTTTTAAATATGTTAAACCATGTTATTGCTTACATGCACGCTGCACATAACCGTAATCCGATCATATCATGCGTGAATTGTCTAATAATAGAGTTCCACTCTATCACAAACAGTAATGCGCGCAAAATGTATGTATTGATTGATTACCGTTTTCATGGATAATGTAATTAATGATCTAAACCCCGGCAGGTGAAGTTCTATTACGCATACCTGTTTCGAACGTTTCATTAATAATTACAACGTATCATTAAATATGTTTATACATAAATTGGCCATTATTAAGTATAATCTAATTGAAATGAAGAATTATTGCATCGCAGTGTATAATTTTATTGCATGCATTGTTTCTATACTCCAAGCCTCATTTACATATATGTATATTCATCAAACGGACGTTTTCTAGTACGTATTTTGATATATCAGATTAGAGGCAAACAAAAAATACCCAGACTGATGGAAATTAATGCAAACATACATGTTTGTTTTGCATTGACTTGTTTGAAATATACATGAGTATATGGAATCGCGGCATGACGTATGATTTAAGAATATTACAGCCCAATTAGCGATTATCTCTGCAATAATATTTTGATAAATTGCCGTTCAGGAGTTTTCGATATTTGCGCACTGCAGTACAAATGGCATTAATCCTACGGCATTTCACGCGCAACTATGTACATATACTTTTGAAGCAGCGAAACAGTCGTAAATCGTATTTTAAAACTCTGCCGTATTTACGGAAAGGTTTATTCAACAGGATCGAATATTTGCCTAAATTAGAATTTCATTTTAATGTAAAATAAAGTTATCACGTAGCGTTTTAAATTTAATACTTTCGGTTCGCGCAGCCAACTTTGCTTATCATTTTCAATGCAGTATTTTGCTTTGTTATTATTGAGAAATCTCAGGACATTTGTTCCTTTTACATAATAGAGCCCGCGAGAATTTGACTTAACTTGAACTCGCATTTTCACGTTTCTCACCGTAATCGGCACACGTATGTAATTATAATAAGACATTTAAGTAGCGTCTGGCGATCAAGCATGTATTCGCAAGTGCGACATAAACGTCTTTGAAATATCTGAAATAAAATGGATGCAGCGAGCTCGAGAAGATTCAGGGGAGAGATTTAAAAAATTAACGAGTTGGCCGGCAATGTGGTCTTGTAAAACGGCTCGCCGCGTGCCAAATTAATCTGCTGCGACTAATTCCATGAAAGAGAAGCGACCCGAGGACTTCAACTTCTGCATTTACGTCACGTCATCTTATGTACATGGGGAGGCATTTAAATGAGAACACTTAATTGCAACTGTTTCTGTTTCTCGTGCACACAGTAATTCGAAAGAGTGCCTCGAGACAAAGTCAAGGGAAAGAGTATCTCAATTTATCTGTACTTGTCGACGCATTTTGTAACGATATTTTTTCTATTAACATTGCCGTAATGTACGATAAATATCCTTTATTATTAGGAGATATTAATCGCTGTTACGTATTGGAAATAATATGCAAAGAATGCATTCACTTGAAACGATTAATAAATGGGATAAGTAGTAACCAATACTTAACAATTATGCAATAAATCTGACCTGAAATTAATATTTTCCTTAAATTACATGTGTACACACTTTAATTCGATTTCTACACTGTATTGCTATAAACGATTTTGTTAAATACATAAGAAATTTAAGATTAGCAATCACATCTTTCTTAAATATTATTATATTTCACTTA
The DNA here is from genome assembly GCA_963583965.1 of Nomada ferruginata. Taxonomy (NCBI): domain Eukaryota; kingdom Metazoa; phylum Arthropoda; class Insecta; order Hymenoptera; family Apidae; genus Nomada; species Nomada ferruginata. The sequence goes on from OY757218.1 coordinate 9,463,001, forward strand.
TACAGAGTCGACGTTAAAAACTTGCAAAAAATATAAATCTTGGACACAAAACAGCTTTTTACTATCAAGACTTACTATCTACTTACTATCAAGGCATAATAAATAAAAATACATCTTAGAAGTATCAATCTATTTTCTGACTAAATTCTACAAAGTCCATGAAAACAAATGTGGGATCGGGCGCCTCCATCAAAGAACATAAGAGGAACTTAAGAACCACGTTGCCTAAGAAGGGGCCGTGGCGTAGTGGCGCTGATCAGTGCCTAGTAATACGAAGGTCTCGGGTTCGATTCCCGATGACTCCCCTTCATTTTTATAAAGTTCCTACATTTGGGGGCTCGTCCGGGATGGAGGGCAGCGCCGGAACACACGAAGGCAAATGAGACAGACGGCGGCAATGAGGGACACGAATTCAAGGTGTGAAATTGTCGTGCGTCTTAAAAGCGAAAACAACCGTCGGCAACGAGGGACACGAATTCAAGGTGTGAAGTTGGGCGTGTTGCAGTTGAGTTGTGAGTTGAGCTACAGACGAAATTCGAGGGCGAATTTCCTGTAGAAGGGGCCGAGTGTGGGATCGGGCGCCTCCATCAAAGAACATAAGAGGAACTTAAGAACCACGTTGCCTAAGAAGGGGCCGTGGCGTAGTGGCGCTGATCAGTGCCTAGTAATACGAAGGTCTCGGGTTCGATTCCCGATGACTCCCCTTCATTTTTATAAAGTTCCTACACAAATGACAAAATATAACCAAAGGATAATAATTTGAAATTGTCGCTAATGACCATAATGCCGATGCGACGTTAAACCTTAATGAAAAAAAAGAAGAAAAATCTATAGCATTAAAGAGTTAAACAGATATTCGGGCATCAATTGTCGACTACATGCTAAAAAACAAAAACGAAACTATTAAACAACATCAATACATTGAAGCCAAACGAATTTCGTTCGGAGGACGTCTTTCACGAGAAACACCCACGTGCACTGCACGCAATTTCTCCACCAGCTAAGAAGAATAACGTCGATCGATGAGAACAGTAGGGAGTACAGTGGATCGTGCAATAAACGTCACCAGCGGACACAACGTAAGGCTGACCGTCCAGGGACGTTTGCCAAACGAACTTCTCCGTTCGGTTTTGCGGGTCGTTTTGCTCGTTTATCGAAGTCCGGCTAGCTTTCTTGGCAATCGAGGCGCCGTATCCAGCCCCCATTCCGTCCGTGTATCGTTAGCATCGTCGCATCGACGGCACGTTCGTCTCACACCCTTAGGCTTAGCCCCCAAAGTCCTGGCTGTCGGCTGGAAAATACAAACCTCCCAGACGACCACTGCCAAGATACGGGCATCCGTTTCCCAGTTTCCTGTCGACTGGCACCGGCCCTGTCGCCTTTCGCCGTGCCACGAGTTCAGCGTGAAGTTCGTGGCATCCGGGCCCGCGAGGGAACTCGCTAAACTGCCGAGTTGCAAATGTGCATCGCATTCTGGCAGACGTGTTGGTCCCGAGTTCGAAACGATACCGCCGTTCGAGTACTCGCCTGGCCAGCAAACCCTTTCGAACGTGTACTTAGGGAGACATACGCACGAACTTCGTTTTCATTTCCTTCGATCCGCCGCGCATATTTGGTTTGCTCTTTTAAGGCGAAGCTTTCTGGTCGATCGGATTGGAACGGCGAAGCTTCGACGAAGTTTCGCTTTGCGAATTTTCAGGCGGAATTATGCTTCCAGGTGATCGTCGTCAATCTTAATTGTGGTAATACTGGAAAGCAAATATGGCAATTGTTAAGTTGCGCTGTTGTATTGAAAATAATTAAACGTTCAGATGGAGTAAGTGTGCAGCATTATTTATGCCGGAAACGTATCGATAAGAGAACAATACTGGTATGATCGTAAGTAAACTTCTCGTGGGAAATTTCACTTATATACCGAGCATGCTTGTTTAAAGTATCTTCGCTGGATACTTCGATAAGCGCGTTGACATATTATGTCTCAAGAGAGGATCGAAGTATATACTCCAGGTGGTGTATCTTACGGAATAGGAACTTCGATTTATTGAGCACGGCCCCTCTGTTATCGTCTTATATTCGATAATACACCCTGTCTTTCGCTCAGGTTTCGACACACAAGCCAGGTACGTACGTTGTGAACGCTTAGATCTCAGCCTTTGCTCACAAATGATAAAAGAAGTGTACGGTATTGTGTATAAATTGTCGTAATGAAGACAAATGTTTCCATCGATACGGTATCATTAGAATATCGCGTAAAATATAGCATAATATTGTTGCAAAAAAGTTCACCGTGTACATTTTAATATTGGACATAGAATGAATGAATGTAGGATGAAAATATATAATCAATCTACTCACACACGCTACGTTGAAGAAGAACATTATCCCCGTAAAAAAAACAATAGTATAAACGTCACAAATGAAGATCCACATATGCTGACGCTGTTGAGTACGAATATGCTCAGACGAAGCTGCCGAGCCGTATCCGATCTCTTATTGCCGAGTTAATGTGTGGTTGGTTAAATCAAATTACACTGATGGAAAGCTGGTTATTAGTGGACTGTATTTAAAGTATTAGTAATGGATGGTACAGTGACAATATATGGTTGATGTTCTTCTTTCAAGCGCTCGTTTCGATCTGATCTTCGATCGCATAATCGTCTTGCAAGAAAACTCGAAGACACCAGTAATTGGTCGACTTAAAAAGAGTGGGTGAAAATAGTCAAGTCCACTGACTATCGGAAAATCCATGGTGGGAAAAGAATCCCGTCGAAATAACCCTGCGATATCGGAACTGCGTTTCTGAACGCTCGCGTATCGCACCTCTTGACTAATATAAACAAGGCACCCTAAACTCGAACTGCGACGCCGGCCGAGCACTCAGCGTCGTTACAAATGCATAGATTTAACAAATACAAAAATAAGGCTATCGAAGACGCGCAAGAAAAAAGAATCTATTCATGACTCAACAGACGCATATGCATTTAATCGTACAGCCAATATAAACAAAATCGGATCATTATTAAACCAACCTTCTATATCGGTTCAAGTAAACATTTCCACCTTGCATATCACCAATTGGAAATTCTTCAAACGTGAATATCATTACCCTTTCACATCCACCATAGCTCGCTCCACATCCAAGTATAGTTCGCTCTATAATATATTAGGTATTGTTAGAATATTTGAGGTACAGGAACGGCCGAGGCGGGCCATGTGCATTTTGCCGATGCACGCTATCTTTGTCTAGCGTAGCTTTCTTTTGGGCCGAACCCTAAAATGGTTAAAAAGGGCCATGGTGACGTAGACGTCCTCACGACCGACGCTTTTTGCCAAGGAAAGGCATTCTTGTATAGACTACGGTCGAGAGTGCACAGTTTTAATAAACAGAACACCTTTTGACATATACACGCCTACAAAATCATTGTAATAAGTAATACCTAATTGAGACCGAGACTACTCCTCTCCGTTCGATTATCTTACAGTATTTATTATAAAATATTATAATATTGATTCCGATAGATAATTTCCATGGTTATTCATAACATCTTGCCACAGTTTAGGCAATTTCTCGATGCCTCTTTTATAAAGTTCTGCTTGCTTTGACTTGAAAAAGGCAGCCAAGTGTTTTCCGACGCCAACAAGACGACATTTCTTTACGCTTTACCTAATACATAGTACATTTACCAAACATTTACACCTCTCGGGAGCTCGACAGAACTTTCCCATAACGCGATCAAATTCTCCAACGATTTCATCGCGGTAAAAGTTTGTGGAAACGTTACACACGAAACCAATCGGCGAACGTTGCAAAATCGAACTCCCACAAGGGTCTGAAGGAGGCGTCTCCGAATACAGTCTTCAAGACTCCAGCAAGACGACTACTTCCGAATTCCTTTCTTCGGGGTTTCTCCGCCGCCCTCGCGCCGGTTTCCCTATCCGTTCCCAGTGACGGTTTGTTTGTCGTGAAACGTCGACCAGATTTGTCAACCATCCTGTCCGAATCAGCCGAATTATTCGTCGAACCGCGGGATAATTAAGGAAGTTTCACCGAGGACAATCCGTCTTGCTTGGCTGCTTCCCTCAAAAGGGGGATGAGAGGACAGTCTGGTTCGTGGCGATCTACGATCAACACCGTCCCCCTTTCTCCCTCTGCTCCTCGCTGCATCTCCGTCTGGCTGAAACACCCCGTTCGATACGTCTTTTCGTCTGGCTGGCTTCGATCTACCAAAGGACAGGCGAGATGTACCCATGTCAGGAACTTCTTGAGATGTGCCTCGAACAATAGTGCCTTACTCGTTGCTCGTGCACCTTGCAATTTCGCTCTGCAACTCCGTTGTAAGCCGGGGAACGGATCTGACGAGGCCCGTGAAACGTAGAATTATCGCGGCTACAGATGGGTTTCACGGTTAGAGATGGTAATGGAAAACGGCGATGATTTTATGGAGAATTTAGGTGTGTCGTGGGGTAGGTTTCAGACGCGAATGGCACGCGTTTAATATTGTAACGACGTTTCTTTGTAACGTACTCGTTCCTCGATTTGGGCGACACTTTCAATTCAACTCGGGTAAACAAATTGCGCATTCCTGCGATCTATGCGTTTCATTGTAGGCGGTAATGATTGATTGAATATTTTAGAGAAATTATTGTAATTCGTGATACACGTGGTAGTAATGTAACGTTCCAGAATATCAATAATAAAAGTTGTTCTCCTTATTTTCCAATTTCTTTTGCATTTTTCATTAATTAATTATTAATTATTCAAATACTCCATGCTATATACTTTTCTCTGAAACTGCTTGTTTATAACTGCGACGACAATCATACCGATTCACGGATCCCGAAGCAACGGAGAGTGCGAGATAAGCGTGAAATATTAAAGTAGGTATACAAAAGCAGCAGTAATGTATTACCGGGCGTTGATTCAATTCACTGAATTAAGTCAGCAAGCACACGCGCAAGAAAGATTTGTGAATCGTGCGTTCTGCACTGGAATATACTGGCCTATATGTATATGTATACGCCCGGTGTACCGTTGCTGATAATGGAACAATATTTTCTGAACGGTTATATTAAGTGCCCTGTAACAGCGAACGGAAATGCTGCATTATTCAGCCTATGATAAATTACTGATAACCTCTGCGTCGTTTCAACGATCTTTTCGAGGTGCATAATACAACAATCAATCAACCCCTTGTAAACGTTCTGCTTTAATCTTTGCCCGCGAACGAAATACTTTTTCACTTATCTTGCGCTCGTTAAGGACAGCGAAGAAAAGGCTAACTTTAAAACAATGCTAAACTGAACACAATAATTTTATTTTTCATACCACGAAAATAACGTCACGAAACACTGTGCTCGCATAATATATTTTTTTATTCAGTTCATAATATAGTTAACATCATTCTTTGCAACTTAAAAATTCGTAATGCCTTATCGAACGCAAGCACGCTTCTCTGGACTTGTTACTTCAATATAACAAACAAAGCGAGAGACGAGTATACTCTAAACTCTCCGCCGCGGCATACATTAATCGTAGTTTAATGAATATTAAAGAAAGTTAGCTGGCAAAAATTCCCATTAGGTACCTCTGCGTCAACCCCATAACACATTTCTACCAACTTCGATCCACGCTATTGAACAAACCAAAAGATTACAAAATCGTTCCACTATCATTCCTTTGCAATCTCTTCCGAACACAATTTTCCCGCAACGTGTTCCCGTTTTTCTCGCCGAGCTTCGTCGTTCCAAAGGAATCCGGGCAAAATTTGCATTAAACACCAGTCTCGCGGCACGGGGTTAAAATGGAGGGAAGTGCGATTTCGTTCATTGTTCTCGGCGAGAGTGCACAGCAAGGATCGTCGTGTCCGTTGCGAGGGTGTGCGAAGAAACAGGGGGTTACAAGGGGTCGCAGCGGCGTCGAAGTATGACCGAAGTAGCTTCATCCGTGCTCTCGTTTATGGGGGAGTGTCTCAGAACGGCAGAGTGCGGCCCATAAGCGGTGACGGGAAAAGGAAATTTCATTTCGCATGCCGCCGTTTTCTTTCCGCGTCGCGACGGTCCTTTTTCCAACGAAATTATCCGCGAACCGCCCCACGCGCGGCACTCTTCGCTCCTTAAAAGCGGAACCATCAGCCTGCCGGAAAACTCTGCGCCGTTACTTGCATGCGCATACGTACGCGTATAAAATATATTCGACAGAAATGGTCTCTATGTAGCGGGGCTGAAAGATTGGAACGCTGCGGCTGTACACGAATTTGTTGCATAAAGGATCGTTCGAAGTGCACTGTGGGTATTGCTCTTTGCCGCAATTGTTCCTTGATAAGCTGGCGGAGATTGTGAATTCGTTGACGAGATCGATAAGAAATATCAGGGGATATTATTGTCCTTATGAAAGAACAAGATTATAAAATCGTGGCGGGTATTGCTGAAAGTATTACGTCGGCGAGCTCTAAATTAGTATTTATATTAGATCGCCCAAAGAAATCGCATTAATTTTGTGTTCATTTCGTTATTAGCTAGTCCTAGTTACATTTATCAATTTAATGCGCACCGCTCGTCATTGGATAGGTTCGGAATTTTTGCTTTCGCGGCTGCAGGCGAATTGCTCCGCATTTTTTTCTAGTACCGTGGAAAACTTTAATCTAAAAACTATGGAATGCCGAGTTAAAAGCGACTGGCATCTATGACACGTTTTACATGACGAGTTTAATCATAGCTTCAAAGCTGCAGAGGTTGCCCGAAATATTTGCGCGGTCTTTCACAAAGGCTGCGCTACTGAAAAAGCGCCACGAAAATCATTTCTACCCTTCATAGATGACAATTTCTGCCATAAATGATACGAATAACTTTGGACGCGACCCTTCTTTCAACCAGGAACGATTTTACAGATCTACTAATTAATATAAAAAAACAATTCTTCAATACGTTGATTTGGTTAATCGTGCTTGCGATCGATTAATTGTTGCAAGGTAGATTTGATATGTAATTTTTGCATGTTTACGGAAATGATTTATTGGCGAAACGAATAGTAGAACTTTTAGAAAAATAACGCTTCGATCATTCGTTTATTTGGTTGAATTTATTAGCATGCTTCGTGTATACAGTGGGCAACGAATGAAATATTGCGGCCACCGAAAAGCTAAATAATAACAAAAAAGTGTGTACATGAGAAAAAAATCGATGACGTTGTGTGTGTAGATTTTACAGAAATTTCAATCTCATGCTTTCTAGCAAATTGGATATATTTTGCAGCTTGAACTCAGCGAAGCTCTAACTATACCTTACCGTTGTACTATTTACGTTATTTATATGTATATAGCCTCACTGTCCGATTATTTTCTGATTTATATTTTCGTTAGTGATCTATAGATCGAATTTGTCAATTGGATGTCTTACCACTATACTTTACACTTTACTTTTTATGACGAATAGATGTAAGCACAGCGTGATAAGAATAGACGAGACTTATTTTTATGGAAAGAAGGATTCTTCATTGACGATTATCGTGCACTGAAATGTATTAAACTTGTAGTATTTGTAATATGTCACGCCATGTATTAAATTATGGACATTTTTGCCTGGTGACGCAAATCTCGCGACGTAAGCTTCCTTTACGCAGCCGCCAAAACGAAATAATTATCGTTGCATACTGTGGATAGTGAAAAACGTTCGTTTTCGCAGAAAGACCTTTCCCCGTCGAACAAAAGATAGAACCGTTTCGTATTTCGTTGAACCGAATATCATTGTGGCTATACTTTTTCTGTAACTATAACTCAAATGCACGACACATTCAATACAATGCATTGTTTGAACTGCACATGAATGCCAGGAATTGTTTACAGTATAAATTCGTGCGTCATTGTTCTTCCTAGCAGGGATGCGCATTTTGCATGCGTGACGTGATTTTTCACGTACGCTGTTTGTACCTTGGATTTGTTCGTGCAGTATAATGTTAATTTTGGAATTAATCGAAGCGCTTCAACTCTTAACGCAATTTATGTCCATGGATGCATGTAGATATTTATTTGGAACGCAAGCAAATAATAATTAAAATAAATACATTTTCATAATTTGTATAAATAAGTCGGTCTGTATAGTGTCATTATTTAGTCCAATTTATGATGCTTAGCGAAGGTATTATAATATAAACATACGACTGAATAAATAAATAAAATATTACCAGTTTGCCAAACGTGTGCAAAATACTTTTCCTGGTGTTGCTCTGCTTTCTTTGTTATAACAATTGGTAATATAATCTTGTTACGCCCTTTTTCACTATATCGAAACACTTTTGACATGCAAAAATAAATCAGATCAACAGCGCCAAATCAGTGTGAGTGTTCATATGCAAACTGTTAAGTACTACAAAATCTATTTCTATGTTCTTTGTTAATCTTGCTGTCACTGAATCTACTTGTAACTGCCTGTAATTAACAGTAGTATTTATGTAACAGAGAGGAACAGTGTATTTCTCTCACACCGAAAGTCCTGTGCTAACTACAAACTAATTTATAACATAAAAGAAACCTATATAAAATAACTTCATCGTTCAGTGTAATTAATCATTCCTCGATGAAAATATATCGCCCCATTGCGAGAGAAAAAATATTATTGTTAACCTCAATTGACTAGCTGCGACGTTGAAACTGCCTTTTCAGGGAAACGACAAAGACTGCGTTTTACACTTTATCTCCTGGCCTGTCGTCGCGTCAAGCTTCTATCCATGTTTTATATTCCCTTTCTTACACGTACCCGATATCCATCCTCCGCGTTCATTCCTTTTTTCAAATACCGTGAACCGTCACGGTTCGCAACCCCTGTTGCGCGTTATGCGCTCCCTTCACCCTACGTCGTTCATTTTTCTCATCTTTCCCTCACTGTTTCCGCATTGGACGCTTTTACAGGTACGCGTCGCGTGCTCCAGCATTTGCCACGTGGATATCCTTCTTGTTGATAATAATTTTCTCAGTGCCCCATCTCTTTTAGCATTTTGTGTTCGGTAGATTGAGCGCTGCTCACAAATTTATTGGAAACTTTGTGAATCAGTGTGGAAATTCTTCATTTGAGTAACATGCTCTGCTTTGGGATAGATAATTGAAAATACAGGACTGGGTAAAGCAAGAATTGAGGTGCTTAAATTGTTATAATATGGATTTACATATTTCTATTTGACTTCATGTTGTAGATATGTAATAAAAATATACAGTTATTATTATTTATATTGAATCGTTGCCTCAGTTTTGGGAAAATGTATAATTATTGTTGTAAATATTTGATATAACGCGGCACGTTTTATCATAAATTAAAGATATAGAATATAGTAGGAACGAGATACTTTCTGTTGTCACGGTGTTAAAGTTGAAATAGCATTTCAATATGAAAATAGAAATAGAGAAATTATCTTTTCTCCTTTCAATCGCCCTTATAAGTTTGACGTTCGCTTAGAAAATCGAAAATTGAAATCCCCCAACCTGCATTGTAATAATGAAAAAAAATGAGCTTCCGAGAAAAATAGTTCTTCCAGGGAATTTATCCTTTAATACCAGTCAAACCGCGCTCAAAAAAGTTTATTCTACCTCAAAATTGCAGACAACACTTAGACGCGACACTGTGCAATTTACAAACAGGAAAATGCGCAATTTAATTCCCAATAAACTCGCTACTGATATTCTTGTAAGTCAAAGAGCAATTTATGGGCGATAATTTTCTGCACCAACCGAGAGACCCTGTCGCTTGCTGCCATGTATATAATACAGTGTACTCGTAATACTTATAAATATACAGAGCGCCTCAATACAAGGGGAACCTTCTTGCGAGGGTGAATACATTCACTACAGCTCTACTTTTAATCCGAATTTATAGCTGTTCCCCATGTCACTGCTCCGACCACGCTGGATCACACCAATTACCATGACTGTCACGCTATATCATCCCTTGCCATCTTATCCTCCCTTCGAACTTCCTGTTTTCCCTTCGGCCAGCCATCGAGCCTCGTTGTTGTTGCCCGCGTTCTTATTGCACAGGAGTTATTGCGCGTATGAGGATCAAGCCGGAAGACAACAAATTTTCTTTCGTATCTTTCCAGACGAGCTGGCAGGAAATGGGAAGCGGAGCTTTTGAAAAATAACTCGAGGCACCGCGGTGCGCCGAGAACCCAGTGACTCAACTATTCCATTGTCCAAGGAAGCTAGCAACAGCCGAAGGAGGCGCAGGTATTTTTCAACATTTTCCACCTCTGTTTTCCGTCCCCCCTTCTTCACCAATGCTCCTTTTCTTTCCTCTTCCACCTCTTGCTTTCTTTCTCCTTTTTTTTCTGCTGCCGTTTCAGTCACAACGGGGGCCCCGTGTCCTATTAATAATACCGACGGGGTTTCGATATCGCAGCGAACGCCGCTCGTTCCTTCGCGACGAACGAGCCGATCGGGCAACGCGGCCAGCAATTATTCTCTCCGCGATTGGTATCTGGAGCGGCGAAAGTAATCGACGGGATCGATGAATGGGATTTTATTAGACAGCTCTCGGTAGATTGATCACAGGTCATGTGGCCGTTTATTGTCCGCCGAAACAAAGCGTTTCGGCCGCGACGAAAGTAGTGCGAAGCGAGGATGACACGCTTCGCGGAGCGGAATGAATTCGAACCTTTTGATCGCTGGCGCTTCTTTTATTCGCTCGCTCGGTCGTTAAGGCGATCGGCCCGGAAAGCGGGCCGCTGGACAGCCGTTCGATTTTTGGACATTTTATTTATTGAATTTGGCGGCCGCTCCTGAAAATCAACCGTGCATCGGTGTCGGTTAGACGATCCAGTCGGTTGGCCCGAATTGGGAAACGGAATCGTGTCTTGGGAGTTTCGTTTTGAAAATCGTTTTGGATCTATGTCACGAAGCGTTGCGAGTTGAATCGCAGAATATTTCTGCGTTTCCGATGTTCAAAATGATGTTTTGTGTTATTTCAGAATTAATTTATTATTGCTCGCGGCGTAACATATACATTAACATGTTCTTATTAATTAATTCATCAAACATATCCATATATAATACCGTGAATATATCGTTAAGAATTTTAAATAAATGTACGAAGTATTGAAAATAATTCTAGATGTATACGTTTATATTTGTTTCTCATTTTCAATGCAGCAATATAATAACAAATATCAATCTCGTGGATAAATGATATCAACGGCCCATGCAGTATTACTATTTCGTAAGCCACGATGCTTTTGTTTTCAAATAAATTAATAACTAAATAATAAAGCGGTAATAAATAAGCTATAATTTTTTCAGCCTGAAAATCGGGAATAATCTTTGACCCTTGCAAGAAAATGTGAAGCGCACAATCCGTGAAAGAAAAAACAAACACATTTCGCTTATCCGAATATTTATTGTCCGATACACTATCTACACATCCTGTAGCATCTTCGACGAAATTTCGTCCAACGATCGGGAGGTAAAACGGGAAACGTTTTGGACCGTTAAGTGGGCCCGCATTTCAGCTTGCAGAGAGATAGTTACCGGCAGGGATGCAACCCTTCCATTGAGCAGCCGGACGCAGAAACGCTAACACGTGCAGAACGTATCAACGCATATCTTCGACGGTTCTATTTGTATTCATGGCCCGACATGTTTTTTCTTTCTTCTATCCGCGTTCAATACACTCCGGACAGGAAAATAGGACCGCGTGAAACTCAACCGACATTTCGAGGCATTGTAGCTGAACGAGCACGACGCAAACTGAATACCACTCTAATGCCTACTCGAAACCTTGATACTGGTATTTACATGGATCCAGCGAGAGCCTGGAGTCGATTCGATAGACATTCATGGCCGTGGCAATCGAACGTGTAACTATTCACAGGGACCACCGACGGTTCGGTATTATCTTGACTGTTCGCCTATCTAGGATGGCGAATCGAATATTCGCCAGAGGATATACAGCCTTCATAGAACTAACATCTTTTATAGGATGACATCCTCCTGTTGGTGAACGTTTTAATGGCGTATCCATCGTGGGATATTAGCTGCGCTTTACACGTTTTCGCCCGACGTTTGAATTGGAGCGAAAGCTTGACGAATAATTATTGCCCACTGCGTTCTTTTTTATATTCGGGAATTAAAATTCTTGGTAGAAACGAATTTAGCAATTTCTAGCCCCCGTTTGGTGTTAAATATTTAATTGGTGCATGAAATTGCAATGGCCAGGGGTCGAAAGATTTTGCATAGCACCTATTATTGAATAAGCGAAAATTGTTTAAGCGACAGGTGGTTTTTAAATGAATTTATTGACACGATGGAGGTATTTTGCCTTTTCGATTTACAAGTCGATGAGAGATGACGTGTTTTCTTAAAGTTAAACATACAAGTCTACATAATAAAATTTGATTATATATATAAATATCAGGTGGTAATATGTTTAAAAAATTATCTTCCTGTCGTGTGTTTAATATATTACAGCAGATGATTAGTCATTTAAATTGCGAATAATCGTCACAATTTTTTATGTCACTCTTTCACGTTGACTTCAACATTTGCGCATAACACGAAACGACGAAAATCATACCAAACCGCATCTGCAACTGCAACGAAATAACTAAACTGCGTTATCTGTAAAACAAAAATATCCAGGGAAAACGACACTTTGCCCTCAACAAGTGAACAAATTCGGACAGAATTTGATAAAACTTCCATTCGACTATGCACAAGACTTTCACGCAAAGTTTAAATATTCGACCACCCCCATTTCACCATTAATTATACGGAGAACCATGGCAAATTATCGCTGCCATTAATAAAGAAAACTCGGTTACACAATTGATTACACAATCGAATGGGCGGCGATCAGAACCACGACAGTGCGTGCTTCGTACAATTACTACGCTTATCACTCATTGTCGGCGGCGGTTACCCGAACGAAGTTTCCCAGTTACTTGCGCAGCGTTTTTGCCAGCAAATACAACTAGGTGAGCTAGACGCGTTCGTAATTATTCGCGGCTGGAACTCCATAAACTGCTTGCTTCGCGTGTCGTTGATACACCCCGGGGCGCACGCGTTGTCAGTACTCGCCTAATTTGGCCGCATTAATTATTCAACATCCACGAACGAAACGGCGACGTACGCGTCGCGCCCGGTTCGACAATCTTGGGCGAATTTTCAACGCGATTCTCTGTTCGTAATTTGTCAACCAACGGGACCGGGCATCGCGGCTCGAAGGACGGCTTGTAAAAAAAAAGAGGCGGAGAAATGTTTTATGCGGTGCACTGCGCGAGCGGAAACTGAATTCTAGCTGGGTGCTCGTTTTTTCTTTTTTCTTTGTTTTTACTTTTCGCTCGTCGCGCGTCCGCGCCGACTTTTTACGAGACCCGCGAAGAATGGTTTTCGCCGCGATAAAATTCACGCGTCTAACTGTCCGTCTTTGTTTCCCCGACGCTGGCTCGCCGGTTTTTGCGTGCGTAATTTCACGCGCACTGTGAGGGTGGAATCATCCCCTCGTTTCGCGGTAAACGGACGGTGATCAGATTTAAGTAGCCGCTCCCAGGATTGCGACTATAGGCCGACGGGAATAAACTGTTTGGTCGACCATAGATATGCCGTGCAAGAACGCGGGAGGGTAATTGGATAGATAGGTCGATTTGTTGAATTGTCTAAAGTGCTGACGTACGCTCAGTGTTCAGGATAATAGTTGCAGTTATTTGCGAATATTAGTTATGTTGAGGAGCGAGAATTTATGATGTAAGCATAGAGGCCAAAAAGGTTCAGTCGCGTATCGCCTTGTTTAGGTTCGAGGGTACGCGTCTGGATTGCATCGAGTCCGAGCGTGGGGCTGTTGTCTTGCGTTTCGTTACGGAGGCTCGAGTCATCGCCTCAGCCGGACCCAAGTGTCTCCAGGGGTCGACTCGGGTGGCCTCGCGTTTGTTTAGTTTCTAGATTGTCGCCAATACCAGCCAGGAAGTCGTAAATTGACCTTTCATGTTTGTAACGTAGTTTCCATATTTGGTAAAGTTTCCCTTTCTTTCGCTTCACGACCATCTTCGACATAGACACGCCTCCACCAATAATCAGTTTTCGTTTTACCATTTCCTAGTTGTAATTGAACCAATAGTTTTGTTGCTTATTCCCATAGTTTTAAGACTCCACCACTGCAATGGGGTTCGTAGGTTTCCTTCGGGGAAGTTGGTGCCGATGACGGCAGAAGCATTTGGGAGTCACGGGTAGAAGGTAGTCAGAATAGAACCATCGAACTCTGCTTGCCGAATTAACCAGTTTTAAATATATCAACAGTATTATTGTTAAACGGTAGTGTCTTTATTCCTTCACCCACGACTTGCTCCTCACCGTGAACAACAGTTCATATTTTTGAGGCTCTTGCACGACACCAAAGTGCGGGAGAATTGGCAGGGAATCGTGAAGATTTACAACCTTCATCAAAAGCGACGCCCTGTCATAACAAGTTATAACATGTGACGAGAAGTATTGGCGAATTGATAGCACTCGACGTGGTAATGACAAAACTTTACTGTTGATTGGACTTTTCTTTTAAGGCAATATAATTTATTTATTTATTAGTACACGGGTTTTAACCCTTTGGTGAACACATTAATATAAAGGTAATGAAATACAGCAGTTAGATTATACAGAAGAGTCGTAAGAGGCCAGAATTCGCATAGCATTATTTCTAAAAGTAATAAGTGAGGACGAGAAATTGAGAAAGCGATAAAATCTATTGACATTGATAAAGATTCTATTTAGACAATTAAACTGGCCGTAAACCGTCCTATGAGCTTCGGTACGAAATATTAAGTGATGTCTCAGAGATGGCCGAGATGTATTTAAATAAAATTTGGATAAGATATCAGGACAGCAGGAGAGACCATTTAATATTTTAAAGGCAAAAATAAGATCAAAGATACTATTCTACGATTTCAAGACAATGTTCAACAATATTGTGATTGTGGTGAAATAATGTATACATGACATACTAATATGTATCATCTAATAATACTTTAATAATAATTAATTATACGATAAACGGGTCTACGATCGTTTTAACATTCAATATGTTCACCTGCAACGTTATATTCTTTTCGTTCCAGTGCATTATAGTTAACCACTTTTGCATTCTGGATTTATTCAGCAAGGTAGTCTGTAAAAAGGAGTCCATTTAAACGCGCAGGTATACGGATAAAGTACCTCATGCAATTTTGACGTAAGATATTCTCAGAAGTAAATATCTCGTATTGTTACGGCACAGTAGCTGAGACAAAGTGGCGACAGTGCGCTAAGCTCTGGAGTTTAACCTGGATATTTCACCGACCTGTAGGACAGATAGTGTTCATTAAGTTGAATAAAAAGCGGTTAGTGAACATGATCCATGTTGCGTGCCAGTTAGTCTAATTAGTTAAATCGGCCCGTTAGAACTGGAAGTAGTTTTTGGTATTACTAAAGCGATCAATAAAAATGTGACAGACATACATTAGTGTAATTTGAAATCAACAGCAACAATATTAATCTGCATTGTTTAACGTAACGATTTCGCGTAACGAAGAAATGTATATTGTTACAAATATACACATTCACTCCCCCGTCTCAATCCATTTATTATATATATTTACAGAAATACCATCCCCTTAAACGGTATCTCACAATTAGTGTGAAAGAAAACTGAAACAATACAAGTTCATCTACTGTACTATAAATGTACATGCAATTTTGTTATTAATCCATTTCCTCCGTTAATACATCTCACGTCTCGTGAAATATCGCGCGAGTCATGAATTCCAATGTAACGATTAATAAATCTTCCAATTTTATATGATAATTACCTTTAATTACCTTTATCACTTCTTGTAAGTTAAAAGTGACAAGAAAATACGGATTTTTCTGTTGGCGGTGGAATCGAAATGGACCAGTCCGCGTAAATTCAAGTAAATTAAACCCGCTCAGGACACGAAAGTGGCTCAAAAGATTATTCCGCGGCATTAATGCCAGGATTTGCAGGCGACCGCCGCATCAAGGGGAGAAGCTGTGTAACAACCATAATAAAATGACCAACTGACCACCGTAAGAGGGTCGTCCGGCAGGATTTCCGGATGTACCTACGGCTAATCTAGAAAATGGCTTCGTGGTACTTGAGCAACGTTGCGAACACTCCAGTTTTCATCGTACTTACGCCAGAGTTGTTTTACACCTACCGCGCAGATGCGCGTCGTTTTATTTTATGTTCACTACGCTGTGCGCGGAAATTCGTTTTTATATCGTTATCCAATGCCTCGCTGTTAATAGTATTGTTCGTAGGATATTTTTCAGTAAGTGCCACGTCTTTAGTTTATGTATGAAGAGGAGAAGAATTCGGTGGTTGATAATTTTGGAATAATTTTGAAATGTATACATGCATATTAGTGGATCGAAAAGAAGTAAAGCTAGGTGATAGTAGGTATATAATTTGAGAGAACTCGTATGCATAAAGCATGATGTTCGTCAAATATTAGATTGTCTCATTATTTATAGGTAGTGACGTGTTTTATTTTGCATTAATTGCATATACATGCCTCGCTTGTTCAATATATGTATGCAAATTTTGTGGAATTTCGTTCAAGTAAGGTGCTTCTTAACTTAAGTCAGATATTTAGTAATAAGGTATACCCTACAGGAACTGAATATTATAAAATGTTTATAAACGTATTTAAACTATATCGTGCAGTAATTGTACTAAATGATTACTAATTTAACTATGGAAATCGTATAAGTCAAGGACCGTCAACTGTGCATGCCTGCTCTTCGCAATGTCGAAATAATAACTTTAATCAGTTCGATGAAAAAAAAACAGAATTGTCAAGCAAGATTCAAGTCTCGAAACGTGAAACGAAACGGAATTAGTAATAATTTATATATCAAGAGATGTTTTTATTCTTTATTTCTTCAAAGTAAAGTTCCTGTACTTTCTACTAAACAATTAGAATTAATGAATTAACAAATATTTGAATATCCAAGCTGACTAATGCTACCACGAATACCCTGTCAAACAATTTGAACAATTTAGTTTCTTTGGCGCGTGTACGGCATCAGGGACTTCCGTCAAAGAATTATGTTAATTACACGTCGTGTCTGAGCTACATTACGCATACCAAGTGCCGTAAATTCGTTAATTAAAGGACAACCGTAAGCGCAACCACCGTAGTGTACAACAATATTCCCGTGGGCAGAACTGCAATAGTAAATCTTAAGTAGTTTGATAAGTAGAACTTCCATGTGTCTTTCACTATAATAAGAAGATTTCCTCTGAATAATCGCTACTATAGCAAACGCTACAGAATAACATATAGGTTGCTTTTTGATGCAATGCTTGAGTTTGTGATGGCATTTGGCCAGAATCAATGTAAATTAATGCGACAAATATGAATTTTATTGTTACACTTATGCTAGCCATTTTTTTTATTCAATATATGTAATTCAGATTTTAATTGCAAGATATTTCGAGCAACAGCGTAAATTAAAATAGAAACTTAATGATTCCTTCTTTCCTTTTTATTCAACCAAGTAACTGTATTGTGTTCAACGTGTTATTCTTCCATTATAATATGAATGATTTATAATAGTAGGGTAGCCTCACTTAGAACATATATACAGTAGATACTATTCTTTCTTTTAATGCCAATAGAAACCACAGACTATCGAATTATTTGACGATCGGCCCACGAATTCATGGCAGATCGACGTAGTTTATGAAGTCTCCGATCACACGCGATTTCCGTCGCGCATTTTCCGCAAACTTTTCTGAACACTATACCTCTCATGGCGGATACGTCTAGGTATTAAATCCACCGTCTTTCCAGGGTCATAAATTTCACAAGGGATTCCGAAATCTTTAACAAACTTTCCAGCCTCGTTTCCTTAGAGTTGCAGCCGCGAAATAAAGAGCGACTGGATTATGCATCAAGCCTTCGAGCTTCAAGAGTATTCAAGCTTCACGGTGTATTGTGAACTTGGTGCACAATGTGGAAAATAAGTTACAAATACAAAGCCTGAACCTTCGAGTAGAGATTCTGGACGATGGAATTCCATGATTTACCTTAAAAAGGTACAAGAGGGCAACAGCTTGGCGATGCAGAGAGTTGCAGAAAGGGAACAGTATTTGGACTATATAAATAGGATTTGTTATGTATTGGCGGATGTCCAAAAATAATCTGGCTCTTCTCTGGAGGGCGAGGAAATCAATAGAATAAGAAACAGATAATTTATTACAATCTTCCACGCGAAACCTGAAAAGTTGTCAAGCTATACCATTGTAATTAAAACTGTTCTCGAACAGTTTGCATGAAAATAATTATAGTACGAAAATGATTATAATTGTAATCTCGAGGTCTCGTACGAACAGAAAACAAGGGAACAAAGAATACAGGGAAGACGCTGTAACTAAGGGAATAACAGTTTTGTTTCCTTTTAGACAAGTGTCGACAAATTATTTGTCAATAATAATATATTATTCATGTAATATATTATCTTATTTTCTTGGAAATTATTCGGAACTAATCATACGTTAATTCTTCTGCCGGAGCAAACGATTGAATTACTTGGCTATCAAATGATCAATAAGTTCAGAATGAAAATACTAAACTAGTTTAAACAATTGATTGCTTGCATATTGCGATATCTCATCCTCATTCCGAGTAAAATCTGTCGAGATCTGAATCTTATAAACCTCCGACACAATGGCACTTCGCTGTTAAAGAATCAATGTTATTATAATAATATTTGAGAAGTTTTATGCTCCATTACCAATAAAGTACTGATCCACGGTAGAACATTCTTTCATTACTCTTTTAGTTCCGGTTGGCGTGGCTAGACTCGAACACGCTGGTCTTATCGTCGACTTTCACCCTCTGTGATATTACTGGAGGGTTGAGGGAGAGATAGAGGTGGGGAAAGACAGACAACCGGACTGATTTACGATGACCGATTTGTCCGAGAAAAGTTGTTCGTCTCTTGGCACGGACCACGTTCGCCCCGTCCACCCCTAATGGCCGTCTTTTGAAATAACGAGGAAACAAAAGTGGGAATGCATTTGCTCTTATGGCTGCCATCTGTCGTGTGAACCAGCGGCAATTTTTATTGAAAATTTCAGACTTGGGGGGGAGAGGCCCTTACAGCTGCAAGTTTAATTTAAGTTATCGAACATTCTGCTTCACCTTGGTACCAATATGGAGGAATCCGTTTCATATCGAGGGACATGAAGTTACTTGTTTGATTACATTATGGAGACTTGGCGAATTGGAGTTTCGCTAATCGTGTTTGTTGATTGCCTGTAATACGACAAGTTTTATTTTGTTGTTTAATTTTTGTAACTAGTATAAATCAAGTATGTATAAAGAATGGAGGGGTGTTGATAGATTTTGCCACAATTTGATGTTAATGTTTTGGAGGATTTGTTGAATCAATTTGGGGTAAATCAAATTCACATTTAAATTGAAAGTGCTGGCAATATTATTTAAATTGTCAGAGTAAGCTAGTTAAATACACACTCGCACAACTGTAGTTTAACTTGTATCTTATCCTTAGATTTAGTTTCATATATCATCTTGTAAATCGCAAGTAATACCTGTGAACAATACTTTAACTGGATTAAACGTTAAAGTGGGAAGCGTAAATTAAGAAGAACAATTTATATCATTTATAGAAGAACAACTAAATTTATTTTAACTCAATATAATTACTTTAGTTGATGATATTTAATTAATTTGCATAACAATACTATCGGTTACTTTATCCATAGCAATATTTTATAGACTAAGATATATACTAATTATTATAAATGTCCATTTGCTAAATCGATTCTTTACTTACAAATAGTTCTATTATTTACTTATTCTATATTTATTACAATTTCTAATTCAAGATCTATATTAAGACGAGGTAAATTTAGTATCGGTTAGTAATTCGTACTAAAAATTTTCAGTAATTATTATTGCTGTGACCTAAGACATAAATATGAAACAAAATCACTAGTTAATTTTTCGTCGTCACTGTTTATTCCCCCTAAAGCGAAACCACTCGGCTAATTATCGTAAATGCTCTTAAATAAAAACTAACATACGAAGAGGCTTGTAAGTGTCGATCCTCCGCATCGTTTCGGCTAGCAAAAAGCGGCCCATCAGCCACCATATTTCACTGTAGATTTTCATTTCTTCCACTCTCGCCATACAATCTCGTTCACCGGACTCACCCTCGCCGGCTCAAACCGGACCACTAACAAGAAGAAAACTTTTTTCAGGTTCTATCGGATCACAGAAAATCACAACGGACGAATAGAAAATATTACAAAGTCATTCGTTCTCCCGTAAACGTAAACGGCACAAACTTTCATATTCCCGTAAACATTTCTCCGCCAATACGCTTAGTAAAATGCATTGCTGGTACATACTTGTAAACACAAAACGCCCGGAATACCTTGGATGTACGTACGTTTCGTTGCTCGTATTAATTGCTTCGAGATAACGGCGCTATGATTTAAACGAACGCAGGGAAAGGAAGGGTTCCAAGTTTTTTTTGTTCTGTTTTCCTTTATCGAGCAGCGATAGGGAATTGTAAATCTCGTATCCGACATTTCGGTGGAAGTGGAAGTGGAGATTGTCGCTAATTACCCGGAACGGTGTTCCGCTGATAAAATTTGAAATTCCTTATCTGAACGTGACAACGTCTGGCAACCAAGCCAATGTAATACGCGGTAAACGCGTACAGGGAGCTGGGTTAACCAGGAAATTGCCTCTCGACCTGCAGACAGGTGTTTCCTGCCAGTCAGTAATGTCTCTGATGATTTCTAATCGTGTCGACGACGTTTCCGATTAAGTTCACAGACTGCCAGTTCCCGATATCGATTTTATGGTTAATATTATATCGCATAACCAATCGATAACGGAAGTTACGTAATTTATCGTTGACGTGCACGAACTTATCCGGGATGGAAATTTACAATATTGATGTTTTTTTATAATTTCGACGCAGGAGAATTATAACGAAGTGCTTCTTCACGAGACTCTTGGTCAATGTGCCGTTATTAAAATGAGTTATGGGTGTAATTAATGTTGGATTCCGGGGTTTAAACGAAATCGTGTTTCAACAATTAATTTTGCAATGAGAGTTTTAATATATAAGGAGTACCGTGACGAGTGTGCGCGACAGAGTAACGGTGTAGGTCGCGTCCAAAACTATTCTAGTTACAGTAATTATTCCGCTACTATATATATTGTGGTTTTTAGGGGGAAAGGCTGACCTTAGCCCTTGTTGTTGTCGCCTTAGCCGACGCGGAGTCTGGCCCTTGGCAGTAGTCATATCGCTGACTACTGCCCTAGTGCAAAATATTGACTTTGACTAGGCCAGGATCCGCGGGCCTTACAATCATCGGTGACTCAAGGGCTGGTCATCCAACATTAAAATGAATCATTAAGAATATTAAAATGGGGAACATTGAAATCTAGTATACTCTATCTCAGTGATAATAAATTCTGAACAAAGTTCTCGGCGAGGCATTGTAAATATTAATTTCGGGGCAATTTGTATTTAGAGTGCAGAAAGTTGCGTACGGAAAAACCTTGTTATTCGTCTTAATATGCTTTCTTGAAATACTTCTCATGTATTATATCTAGAACGAAATATAGAAACGCTATTGTAGTAGCTACCACAGTACAATCGGCGAACCGTTGCGCAAAGAATGATTTAAAATCGATGTCAAACTGTAAGTCGTCTTATGGCGAAGTAATAAATGTTGCTCCACGAGGGTTTTGCATTATTACGGTACAATTAACTGTCCAGCGTTGCGATATAAAGCTCCATAGAGACACGTGAATTACAATACATTCAGCCCACAAAAACTGTGAGCGGTTAATCTCCTGATACAATGACAATCGAAATGTAGTAATATGTGTTTACGATTTAGTACCGCCGCTAACAGGCCACGTAAATAAATTCGGAGGTTGAAATTCTTGGACATTTACCCTGTCTCCATTTATTATCCACGCTTAATTAACCCGACGTCTGTAGGATGTCCTCCCTAGTTAAACGTTTCGAAGAACTTCCCCCGAATTACGTATTTCTGGTGTATTGAATCGCGGCAAATGAAGTGTCCAAATTTTTAACAAAATCGTGAACGATCATAGTCGTGTGGAAATTATATTGCATAATTAAAGTGTTGGATCCGCTGGAATCGATACGATTAAACCATCGCAAACCATAGTTGATTATGCCTTCGTTTAAACAATTTCGACAAGTATCCGTAAGTAACAATAAACTGAAATTTGCAATTGAATTCAGATTAATTAGAAGCTGGCCCGATCGTGTAACGAACAGATATGTACCCGTTAAACAGCTACGAAACGAAGTCTACTTAAATGGACGTGACAGACATAGACTGCTATTCTGCTCGTGCACATCGAATCGTCGTTAATCGATTCTGATCAAGTGCAACGGAGTGTGGATTGTACACGTTGGTACACGTTGGTACACGCTGAATGGCAACGTTCCCTCCTAGTGAGACATTTTGTGTATAAGATCAACGGGAAGCAAACGGGAATAATTGGAACGTTTTAGCAAGCAGAAGCGTTCGAATTTACGCTACGTTCGGAACTTCGGAACTTAATTAAGCGCGGCTACAGCCAGAAACTCTGGCGAGCTGATACCTTTCGCAGGTAAACAACAACCGTATGAAACAAGAGGTGACGTTACTTTTACGGAAATGTGTAATGACGCGTGCTTCCACTTGCTATTAATTGAAATCGCTGTGCTCCTAAAACGAAATAATGAATTTAATCCCGCTTAATTATAACTGAAGAATCGTTTTCAAGATCTTTTAAACATTCACTGATAGTGAGCTATAAGTACGATTTCCGCCGGTGAATTATGGAACGTAAAAATTGTCTCGGCAAGGTTTCTACGTATTATAAATTTTGGAATCTATTTAGAAATATGACAGCCTTAGCACTGTAACAACTCTTCCGCCACATATATCGTGTTCAAGATTAGCCACATTAATAAATGCTATTATCGTGTTCGATCCGACGGATAAGCCGTGGATAAAAGGGTAGCGGTTCTTTTTCGGATAAAACCGATCACCATACCTCAAGTAGTTTCGGTAAGTCACTCACAGCCGCCGGCCTTTGTGAGCCCAAGTAGCCATAACTCAGGCCACAGACTATATCACTCGGCAATATCCCGGTAATAAATTAAATCAGCGAAGATAATCCAGATGGACTCGGTTCGGGGCACATAGGGTTGGTCAGGGACCGATATCATAATGGAGAGTTTAGTGTTTGGACGTGGCCTCCCTTGACTTCCCGCTTTTAGCCCGCACAACATCCCCGTTCGTAATCGATCGCCTATTGATAAGTCGTCGCACTGATTCGAGAGTCTTACTATTATAAATATTAACAGACACTATGTACTTACAGCTAGAAATATCATGAAACAATTATTCACTTACGCGAGTACGCGCCATGGCAAAGTTTTGTTTAAAACTTTTTGACCATATTATATTCGTCCAGCATTAAGGTTTTATCTCAATTACCGGGATGTAATAAGTTCCATTTACTTTTATAATTAACTAATACATTTTTAGTTTTACCAGGTTTTATACGATTGAGAAATTGGTCATTTCTTTAATCGCAATAATTATTATTAAAACTTATTTAACGTATTTAAAACATTAACTCTGCTTGAAACGAGTTCGATATCGCAAATATCCTGTATTGCAAAGTGCAGTTCAGAGAAATGTGCCAATCAATTGTATGCCATTATTATTACTCAATTAACAATCCATTCTTCCTGGGTAAATAAACACTCTACTAGCTTACACTCTACTCACTGTCAGTATATATAATACTGTGCACCTCCGATTGTTATACAACATTTCAATCTGTTGTTCACTCTTAAAAATTGTTTGCAACAGAAACCGAAACCCTTAGCAACCAAGAATTATCGTGCCTTCTTCAACGATCCAGAACAATCAGTTCAGACGAACCAGGTCAGTGGTATCTCGCAATAATAACCAAGAGTTCTCGTGACTTTTCAAGATCCCATGATTATGCACGCATTCTTGTGCACCCTTGATACATCTATACTCCAAAGCATGGATCGTTATGTGCTATGTTGCAGTGACTGCGAGTGCATCTGTATCGTGCGGGGCTCGGTGTTTCTATGTACGAGTAGATGAAGGAGATGTCTTATATAGCGTGCGTATATTCTTTGAACAATGCGTGCATAATGGACACGTGTCTGTCTATGGACGCATAAATCTTACACATACATGCATAGATTTGCGAAGGCAATGCCATCAGCGCAGATAGAGCTGCAGCCCTCGACCCTTTCAGCTGGTTGCAGCATAAATTACAGTTCATTTTATTATGCCAGCTCTGACGTTGCTTATTCGTCGTACACATTATTTTAATGCACGGCACACGGACCCCACCGAAACGAAATGAGAAATATTTTAATTTCTGTTGTAATGCTAAATCATATACGGGATGACGAATATATATTGGGTGAGGTAAATGGTGTTGTATGATTATTTTAATCTCGAGATTACTGGTACGATTATTATCTGTTACAGCTTTATAGTACTTCAAGACCTTAATGAAATAAACGTTAGTGATATACTTGTGGCAGGAATTAAAGTGCCTTCTGTTTAACATTTTCTCTTGCTGCTGGTACTAAATCTTGAGGATTTAATTTCGACCTTTCAGACTTGTCATTGTCATATAATTATTATAGCTAAAAAACTTGTTAAAACGTACATCAAATATTCCGTACACGCGTATGCATACAGTGTATTTCAGTATTTACTAACTTGTTTGCCCTTCTTTTATACATATTTTACGTAACATCGTGCTACACTCAGACAATGAAAATATGAAAGAACGGAATGGTTGTAAAATCATACCTAAAAAACGTTCAGCAAATAGTAATTTGCATTGCATCGCACGTAAGAATTCCATGCATTTTAAATACATCTCCTGAAACGTTACATCACGTACAATGTTTAAGCACTTCAAGGAACTTCGTTCACGTTGCCTGAGAAATGCCGCCTTTGAGACTGAGACCCTGCCTCCGTTTCTCGATATCGACGGAATCTGCAAACAACCGTGATCATAATTCATCTAAATGAACTACGCGGGGCAAGCAATGCGTATCCATTATAATGATTCTGTCTGATCATTCGATTCGTGCAAGTCAACAGTTTTAATGTTTCAGGACCGCACAAAAATAATCAGAACATCAATACATTGAACGAAATAAAATATAACAATATTAAATCAATTTATTAACATCAATAAACAAATATTAATAATCAATAGATTTATTCGTCAACGATTCTAACGTTTTACGAAAAAGAATAATGGAAACGTGTCGACGCTTATCGTTGCAGAACGAATGATTTTATAATACACCGTTAATGAGCCATAAGGAGCGTCTGAGAAATATCGTTCCACTAATTTCGCGCCCCTGATAATTCCGCGATGCCCGCGGAAAATAAAATACCACGCGGGCTAAATTGTCCCCGCTCCAGTGACCCACAAGATCGTCTGACACACGTCAAGCCGACGTTCCAAGCGTGAAGCACTCCTCTGGCGGATTTTTCCGCGAGAAATGATATCTTCGTTCGCCTCGCGTCCCCGCAAAACTCACGCTCGCGCCAGCGTGGAACACGAAAAGGGAAGAATATTCAAAACATCATCGCGTCGATCGACCGCCCGATACGCTGCTTTTTTGCCGCGGTATAAGGGGCGCAACGGATATCGTACGTGTGCAAAGAAACGTGTGACAGTCACGTACGCCAGGATACACAGAAATTATTCAGATATACGACGGAGGCGAGAGGTGCGCGTCGATTTCAGTCGAGAGCCGTGAACACAAAGAAAGAAAGAAAGAAAGAGAAAGAAAAAAACAGAGAACGAGGCAAAAGACTTTGAGAAAGAGTGGAAGGAAGATGCGATGGAATAAAGAGCGCGCCAGTTATTGTCCCGGTTCTCTTGGAAGACTTTAGACGTTTCGATGCTTTCAGACTCGCAGAAGACATTAAGATACGCGGCGAGCCACGAGATTTTAACGATGATATTGTAGTTGTTGCTCTTTTTGTTTGCTCGGTACAGGCTAAGTGTTCAC
This sequence comes from Nomada ferruginata, assembly GCA_963583965.1. NCBI lineage: Eukaryota > Metazoa > Arthropoda > Insecta > Hymenoptera > Apidae > Nomada > Nomada ferruginata. Next base: position 9,489,136 of record OY757218.1, read on the forward strand.
CGCTGTCCACAATCCCGTGCCTGTACTGCTTGCTGAACCGCATTGAAAGAGACGAATTGCTCGCCGCTGACTTCCCTCACAACGGCCAGACCGTAGTACGAGTCGGAAGCAACGTATTATCGTAAATGTATTTCCCAATTGAAGGGAATGGGAGTTTCAATAATGGATCGTCTTTATCAGGGATAGAGAGAGAGGGAGGGAGAACGAATTCTATTGTCATCGTTAGAAACTTCCATTGGAATTATAAAAAAGTTCGATTTACTCTTTGGGCAATTATTGGATTGGGTAAAAAGCAGTGGCAGGATTTTCAATAAGGAACGATAGTTATTCTCCGAAAATATAGGAAACTTTATTAAACGATGGGTTGACTTTTTTTTTATCAGGAAGATTTTAACCGCGCAATGCTCGCCTGCATAATTCCATTCTCCAGAATGACCGTGTCCTATATGAAAAATAAAAGAGATCTATCGTAGAAACTTGACTACACTTTGCGCAGTCTGGCACTTTTCAAAGTGATTAAATTGCAATAGCTCAAATGTCATTGTTGGAACGATTTAGTTAAATTGAACTTCGGTAAGAAAATGGGGCGATACGAGTTTCGTAATATAAATACATCTTCATTGAAATAAATGATAAGAAAGGTCTTGCTTATGCAGTACATACCTTGCGTACATAGAAATAATTAACTCCTTCGATTATTGAATCTTTATTACATACACTATACTGATCGACGAAACATTCCTCTCGAATGCATATTGCCCTCTTTTTAAATTGAAAAAAAACATTGTGCGAATGAAAATAAGGCGCGGTCTCCGCGAATATACGTGTGCCTGTACATGTAAGTCGAGGTTTAAATTTCTAGCGAATATATAAGATGATAATGAAAAACTCTGCAAAAATACTCGTTCAAGCGAACCGAACGAAATCACCCATCGATGGGGATATTTTGCCAAAATATTCAACGACACGGATATTCCTGGGTTCCCCGGGCGTTGGAGAGATTTTTCCGCCGAAGGCGGATCCGATGGAAATGAAATGGGCGTTCTATAGGAGCCCATTAAACATCGCAATTTCCGGCTAATAATTTTTTTCCTTCACGGGTCTCGTTCCCAGCGATTTTTCATCGTTGTTTCTGAGATTTCTCCCGCGCCGTTAAGAGGGACCTCAAAGTAAGCCAGGAAGTCGATCTTCCGTGTTACGAACTCGAAGTAACCCTGGCCAGGTATCCGCCGTGTACTGAAGATAATCACCGTAGTATCTCGCAAGTAGGTCCAATAAAAACTTTCCCCACGAAACCCCTCCTCGTCCAGGCGTATATAGATCTCGTTTCGTTCCGTGTAAAAAGGATCCCACCTTCCTACATTTCCGTCTCGTACCGCGCTATCGTGGGCGAACTTTTTAATTCGTCCTCGCACGAGAAATCTACCCCGCGATCCTCTTATACCCCATCCCCCCTGTTTCCTCTTTGACGACGTTTCCGGTTACTGAAAGGCGGACGCTCCACTACATTCCGATCCTTGGCCCTTTGACCCTTCTTGGGGGAAATTGTTACTCGAAGGTAATTGCATCCCCTCGCCAATATTTCATGTTTACATACGTAGATAGCCTGTCGGTATTATTCGCTCGACGCGGTATTTTTTCGAGAGAAACTTTGTGGACACCGCGTGGAGTAGTTTGTGTAATAATTGGCTTTCGTTGACAACGAAATGCTTGACTTTCGTACGACTTCGAGATGTTGTACAATTTTTTAGGGGAACCTGGGAGTTTTGATAATAGGTGGTTTAAATTATACCAATGATTAAACAGTTGTGAAATATATAGTTCAGTATCTTAGCAGGATAATCATTTTGCTGCCGCTAGGAGGGTGTAATTATTTTTCGCCAGTTTAAAGTTACAGCCTCGCGCTTTTACGAGGCAGTGAAATTTGAACGCCGGTAAACTTCAATGAATAAGGAAATGAATGGAAGATAAACATTTGAGCTCGTAATTAGTTCAGAACACGGACGTTACCTCAGTATCCTCCTACAAATAGGTTCTAATCGTGTGTATCAATAAAATTTATAGTCCACGAAAGATGAACACATCTTTCGAGAGTACAAGCGTGAAATTGTTTCATATAGAAAGGGGATGGTACATCGTTGTGTCAAAATGTTTCAAAAGAAAAATTATTTACAGTCAATAAGGTTGGTACGATTTATTATTTTCAGCAATCTGTTTTTTTTGCAGGTGAATTCTGAAACGAGATTATTCCAATGAAATGTAATCTTGTTAATTTTAAGACGGACTTCTCCGCTTTGCAAATCTTTTCCGCGTTTTATCCAGCCCGAGTTGAGCGTTCATCAGCAAGTAACATCCATTCCTGGGAATGCATTAAGGTTTTCAATTAGGAAGTTTTAATGACCAATTAAGTATGACAATGCTAATGTGCGTCAAGGTAGGTTCCCACGTAAACAGTACGATGGAAAATATTAAATTGGTGTGAAATGTTTTCACGTTGTTAAGACGAAATCGAATTACTCAAAATATATTGCATAAGATAAAGAAATGGAATGTGTACCGCGTTAACTAAACAATATTTCTATTGCAATCCTTCGAGGAAAAGGTAACGCAAGACTGTGTTACGATCACAAAAATGAAGACTTAAAATGCATTCCTGGACCATAGATAACAGCATGACATTATAACAATATCTAAATTATGACAATATCTAAAACTCGAGCTAAGGTCGACAAGGAGGACAAAGTGATTAATTATCGAGAAATCAACTTTTTGACCTTAATTATAATACTTGATAAGTAAAGAACAAACTGGCACGGTGGTTTCATTCTGTATTCGTGTCTTTCATTTTCACGCTTCCTGCAAAATACAATCAAACTTTATTCACTTCCATTTCCCTTGCAAATTTAAAAAAGAAAATCAGTAAATAAAAATATCAATTAATGTTATCAATTAAAGTTAAAAATTCGCCAGAAGATATCCAACTGCACAGCTCGTTAAACGGCACCATCGCGTGTTCCATGCTCGTTAAAAGTGTAATAATTCGCAACAAATTTGCCCATCCTCTGAATGTCTTCTTTATCGCATCTTGGAACGAGAAAAACAGAGATTGAGAGACGTACATAGGTGGTGAGTTAGAGAAATAAATGAGGAGCGAAGGAAACGGACACACAGATGTTCGATAAAGTAGATAAAATGAAGGGGAAAGAAAAGAAACGAATGGGGGTAACGGGGTTGCAATTAAAATTGGAGTTTTACGTGGTATTGCACGATTGAAAAGGTGCCTCAAGTAGGTGAATTCAATACAGTCTATCTTTAATTTGATCATTCGCGCGCCGAACGTTCACGCTTCAGTGTTTCCCAAACTGCCGTCGCTCTTACAAATGTCCTATTTTTAATTATTATATTCCGATGAAACTTTTTTTAACATTTTATTTCGTCGATTTTGATCCAATATTTCAATCCACCCAATCTACCCACTATCTAACAAATAATTCATCTTAATTGGCATTGCAATTGTTTCGAATAAACTCCCATTACTTCTGCTAATAATATAGTATCATTAATATATTAATACACAGAGCCGTAAGCAGATAAATCGCAATTTGATTTTCATAATCGCGCGACGCAATGCGAATAGATATATCGAGGATGTTCTACAGCTTCTTTCATAAGAAAAAGTATGTACTGTGTCCAAGATTTCCGGAAGGAGAATATTCATCCTGCTCGGTCTCCTTTGCGTCTCCATTTGCTCACGTGCCTGCAGATGGATTTTCATCTGCCCGTCTGTGATACCTTGCCAACTGTGTATGCATAGGTACAAAGGATCCCGGGTGCATCGTTTGACCAATTACACCGAAACGGAAACAGAACTTCCCGCTGGTAATATAATTCCCCGACGCTTGGTCGTTTGAGCTTCCTTGTAAGTCGTCGAGTAATTATCGCCGTGGAAACCTGTTAGGTTTTCGCTGTCGTGACCAGCCGTAACTCTAACGCGGCTATCGACGTCTGTTTGATTAATAATCGTGTAATGGAAAATCGATTTCATCCCGCCACAGCGTCTGGCGTCCACCTTGGCGAGCTTTCTTTTTGTTATTTTTTTCTCTTTTTTATCGTGCGCAAATTCAAGTGAACCCAAATTTGCCACTCGATATCGCTTCAAGTGATCGGATTGTTTCTTTCGTTTGGAAAACTGAAGGCAGTTGTGGTTCTTGTTCCTGCTTTGTGGAATATATAATAATATATGCGTGAATTCTTTTTTAAAATATCGCTCGGGTCGTGTCACAATAATAATGCATTTCATTATGTTGCATGGATAATTATTTCTTTGACAATATATTACATACTTGTTACGTAATAAAATACAATTTCGCTGGGCACCAATTTTCCTGGGAAATGAATATCGAAGATTACAAAGATATCTGAAATTTTTAAGAGCACGGTTATAGCTTTAAATACTTGGTAAATTGCAAACAGAAGGGTTAAACTATTCTATTTCGTTCGCTACAGCAGCTACGCGTTGTCAAGTTGGAAATGTCACGGGCAACATCAGAAGACTGGATATAAGGTATCTGATTTTCGATATATCGCGTCGAGGGACGCAGAGTTTGTCGTCACTGGAAACTTTGTCCTGTTGCCAAATTCTATTTAGCTCGAACAACTATGCGGACGTTATATTAGCGTTTCGAAAAGGACACACTTGAAACGATCAAGTAACACCGGGGATAATTGATTTCGGATATTAGGTCGGTGCTGATTATTTCACGGGCGTTTTAACTTATAATTAGTTTCTAAACCACCAGGCGACGTCGTTCAACTGAACTAAATTAGTTTCGCTGTCGAGCAAAAATGTTGCAAGGATGTACATTGGAAAGTCATAAAATATGTTACCATTTTTTATTATTATATGTTGCCTTTCTAGTTTTAATTTCCACAAACATTAATTTTTTTGTTAAATAGGAGGAACGAAACAGCAATTTCATTTCATTTTAAACTATACTCAAGTTGTTTTACTTTCATTGTAAAAGGGAATATACAATTAGAAACACAAGGTAGTATACAAGGCGGACAAATGAGTGATCATTATCAATATTGTATTTACTTTTTCAGACTTACCTTAACTTGTTTCCGAGTTTTTCTATTTTAGTCTCTGCTGATTATAAAAAAATTTACGACCAAGGTAAGCCGCAAAGATTAAACTTACTGAAACACATTTCTCAATCTTCCTTCAATTAGATTGAAATATTCAAAGTAATTAAACAGTGAACCAAGAGGACGTCCCATTAAAAATTGTTTTCTAAAACAACGCAAATCTGCATTGCACAAAAGCATATGTAATGCAAATATTCGTGTTAAAAAATAAACCAAATAAAGTAGTGAAAACTACTTTAATCCAATCCCAAATACTGCAATGCTCAAATTTCCAGGATAATATTCAAAGAGGAAAATTCACGTGAAATCCCGGAAGTAGAATTCTATAGAGAATGTTACCCATGTGTCCATTTAAATTCGTATTTCAGTCGTATCAGACGGGTTGGCCCATAGAGAATTAGCTCCCGAAATGGTACCTAAGAATCAGTTTTCCCTACTGTAAACGCGATATAAAGGGATATAAATGTCATACTTGTATTCCATTCAAATTCCCTGCCTTGATTCCTACGTTTTCAGATACATCCAAAAGTTCTGCGCGCCGCCCTTTCTTCCCTTAGCAATTTTTTCCCTTTCACCCCCGGTGAAATTTTCATCTCGTTCCACATCGTCGCACTTAACAGCGCTTTGCAATTTCCAAAAAACGTTCCTCAATTCGTACCCTTGAACGCCGAGCTCCCTCCGAAGTTATAGGTGTAACTGTTGCTGGCGAATTTTCCTTTTCTTCTGTCCACAGTGGCACACAAATGTGTTTCAGTGCTTACGACTTGTTCGTTTCTTTTTCCCAGCCGACGGTTTCAGACTCCGACGATGATTCTGTGCAAGTTGACATGCTTGGATGGGCGGTCGAAAATGCGGCAAGCAATTTGAAAGCGGATTAAATAACGAAATCCGAGCGGATTTGCGACGAACTCTCCACACAGGAAGCGGCCGTTCGAAAATTACGCGGACGCTCGTCTCGACCTAATTTTTCCCCGACATGTTGCTGATGCTTGCTTACAAAATGTGCCGCGTAAATGCAATTGTTCATTAATGTTTCGTTAGGTACGAATCATTTGATTTATATTTTTATGATACATTCTTTCACCGACGTGAACGCACGCAGATTTTCAATTCCATCGAGACAAAAGTGAGGAGCGCCGAGGAATGTTACGGTCGACAAATGTCAATGCTATTCCTTGCTGGATCATTCATCAAACATCTTTATTCGAACTTTTCTTACGCGTGAACCGCTCCGCGCGCAACAGAATTAATGGCGTAATTGAAATGGCTTTTCTGGAAGCACGCCAGCGCCGAAATCGGAAAAATCTCTGCCCCCGGCACCGCGGGCTCCGTGTACAATAAACAAGCGTGTCCGCAAAAACGGGGCAACGTTCCTTCCTAAATAAATGTCCAAAGTTGCATTACGTAATTGCGTTCGTAAAGCAACACCGAACTTTACGTTCCTACGCGCAGCTTGTTATTCGTTACGTTCAATCGAGCCTCGCCGAGTAACGTTTGCTTCCCGCAATAATCTTCCCTCCGGCTTCCCGATTTTTCTACGAGTTACGGTAACAAGAGGAATCAGTCGTCGACGACGTCGCGATATCGCACCCAAGAGACAGCTGACGCGACTAAATAAATCAACCGCAGTCCATTTATTTATTTGCGGTTTATTTATGTGCCGCTTGCACGATGCGAATAGGCTGATCCTCGGGATAACGAGGTTGTAAGACGGCGGCAGTAACAAGATCCGTGGAAATAGTGTTGTATATCGGGGGAGAAGGATACCTTCGTTATTCCGCTGTTGCGGCATTTGATCCACTAACGAGAAAAAGTATTAGTTTGGCTGTCGTGTTCTCTATCTCTGTCTGCGCAGTTTTCATATTCGTCTTGTTGCCGGATATGGCCCTCTATTTTATTGAGACAGAAGGGACGTTTTTGCTTGGCCTAATGGAGACTATGCTGCAAGGGGTGCGCTTAACGATGCATGTGAAGAGGATATTTATGGGTGGAATAATCGTGTTTCTTACGTTCATTTATTCACCGCCACGGCTAGATTGAAATGGAAATTACGATAGCCCGGTGTACGATGGAAGAAGAATTGAGAAGTTGAGACGTGGTCGGACGAAAGGGTTGCGAACATTTTACGATATCTTCTTTAATCAAAAAACTGCCGTTTATTTTGTCTGAGATTGCAAGAGTCTGTGGCAGGCGATGTAATGGCAGTGCATATTTCATTTTTGTCGTTTTCATTGCTACAAGGAATCGTTACTTTGTTGCTCGTTCGCTGACAACTTGGCAACTTCCGTTGTTTTAATTAAGATCTATTTATTTTGTTCAGTCGAAACCGCTGCTTGATCTCTCAGAAAAGTGCAAAGTTAATAACTCCTCGTTAATAACTTATAATTTAACATTAGAACTACAAAGGGGTCGAAATGACTTGTTTCAGATATCTTGCTTTAGAATTATTAATATATAGGTACCGTTGTAGCAATTTATGATGAGTTTTAATAAGACATAATGGCAATTATATGTATATCTCTATTTAGTGTCCATTCAACGACTTTCGTGTTCATAATCTGTCTAATGTATGCTGTCTGAATAATACCATAATGTATCGGTAGTTCTAGTGTTAATTATCTAATAATTTTGTGGCTGTCATGATACTTCGAGGTGAACCGATCGTTGCGTAAACAGAAGAATGTAGCAAATTCACGAACAAAGTTGTAAACTATATTATGCAAGCGAATTGTACTTATTTCACTTCATGGAGTGGTAGAAGTGAATCATCAATGTATGTAGTTACGAAACAAGGTGATTCGCATAATTTACTGCTGTATACCAACGCTTTCAGTTAATTACTTGGCATCGAAGGAGGCTGGTGAACCGAATCGCCCACCCTGGTCGTTCTTCATCCGCCTAACCACTTTCGACAAACGTTCTTGTTTGAAATATGGAGAGGTTGCTCCAAAGTTATAAGGACGCGCCAGGTGCTCACCTTTCACCGCTACATTCCGCATTCGAGAGCGGTATATTCACCCTCACAATTAGAAATGGCCTTATCTTCGTTCGTTTCAACGTTCGAGCACACTGGCCGGCTTTGCGATGAATGAGCACAATTTCAGGATGCAACTTAAAATCTTGTTTATAGTCGCTAGTATGTGCGTTGTTGTTGTATCGCGCGAAACAGTCTTGAATCCTTGGTCGTTGAAACTTTAACGATTGGCGGTTTCGAATGTGTTTTAGAGGCTTTCAGATGAGCCACTGCTGGAGTTGAAGAGAATAATGATGAGAGTGTAAATGGTAGACATATCGATTTGCTTCTTTTAATTCATGCCTATTATGCATCTGTGTGTGCACTTATTGCATGCACTTACGTGTGTAGCTCTTTTTGGAATACCCTTGCATAAAGTGGATTTATTTATTATGCAGGTTTTTTAGTTAAGACAATTTTACAATTTTATTTAGTATCGTACATTGACAATGTAACATTGGGAATAATTCTAAATTTATTGATGGATCATTGTTTAAAGTAGTGTAGGATTGGAAATACTGCGTGAATGTTGAGTACTTGAGAAGGTCGTGCGCATGGAGGGTACAGCGGCCCAAGGGTTCGGGTGGTCGGGACCGACCATCACCGAGGAATGACTGGGGGGTGTGTCCTGAATGAGTGAGCGCAAATGAGGAATAGAATGAAAGAGAAACTAAGAGTGAAAGAATATAACGAATGAACGATGCGTGCAAGAGGCAGATTTAGGAGAGAGTTTGAGCAGAGTGAAGAGTGTCGTGAGCTGAGAGTATTGTTGAGAGTGTTGAAAGTGCCGTGTGTTGAGTTACGTCGTGTGTCGACATTACCTTATAATAAAGTTAGTGTCTTTATGAGAGTAACTGAAGTCTTATTACACCACCTGTCCTCTATTCCCAAAACTACGTGAGGTTTACAGAAAATAACTTCTACAGTAGTGTATTTATTAGCGATGGAATTTCTCCTTTTAAGATTTCAATTTTGTATTACTATGAAACGCTAGCATGAAACGAAATTGTTTACTAGCATACATTTGCTGGACACTATTTTCCAAACTTTCCCAGAGTTTTTCTCTGCCAAAATACGCTTCTTAAGATTTCAATTGTCCAAACGTTTTTTCCAATTAAACCAGCAAGCTAACTATTTAGAGAACTAGTTTGCAGGGGAAAAAAGAAGTAGAGCTCAATCGCTTTCAGTATTAATTCTACGCTACGTCTGTTCTTCAACTTTCGTCCGTCGACCGAAGGAAACAGAAATGAAAGAATCGTTAATGGTTTCCAGAGTTCGCGAGAAGTTGGAGGAAGGCCGATACTGTTGTCCGATGCACGATTACTTTCTCAACAAGTAGGGAGAATTACTGAGACACACTCCTTACCAAGGTTTCTTATGGCAAGAAACTCAGACAATCACCTCCTACCTGTAATCTTCCTCCCACGAACGCCCGCTTCCAATTTGTTTCTCGGGTATTTGTAAACAAAATGACAGTTCTTGCAAACAATTGTACAATAGTCTTACAGTCGAGCAATAATTAACCTGAATTATATGTGTACATTATATGTACTTGAAAATGATTAACATTTCTGAACACAGGTGAATTAATCATTTCTATCATAAATATTTGTCATTAATTATTTATTACTACATTGACGAATCAGCGCTTGAATTGGGACTAAGTAAGGAGTACCGAACTCTCTCGCGTAAGGAATGGCGCGAGTCCTTTTTCTTCTGGCAGCGTCAAAACACGCTGCCCAACTGCATATACATAACACCGCACTATGATACACATAACACCATAATCCAATCAAAAATTAAATAGGAAGAAGATATCTTTCCAATCTGAAACTCATATGCAATTCAAGTGAACGCGATTGGAAGATTCGTTTAACATTTTCAAGGTGCACAGTGTTTATTGGACAATTGTATTAAGTTAAGACGGAAAAATCGATTTTAATATTAAATATTTACCGGCACGGGGATGAAGCTCGCGTTATAACGTTGCAAATATGAATTTCCAATTACTCTTTCGCCACATTCCTGCAACGTCGAATAATACAGCGCCCGTGCAGGGAAGCCAATAATATTTACGCTAATGAGAAATACCGAGTATTTCCTTCCTGTCTGAACGAGAAGGATATTACGAAATCGAGCGTCTCTTCAGAAAGGTGCAATACAATGTATCGAAGAATATTGATCTGTGCCGCAGGCCAACGTGCACAGTTAATTCTGAAATCGAAATAGTAAAAGATCTAAGAATGTGAAGTGAAATTCTTCAATATTTTTGTATCGTATATTATTTATTGTTTTTATCAATTGATGAGTCGTAACGGTAAATGATATAAGCGAAAATTTTCTGTATTGTTATAATTGCCTTTTAATATAATTTGCACTGAGGAAACAATTTCTTATTTCTTTCCCACTTATAAGCTGTTACCCTTTGGTCACCTTTGGCACCTGCAATCAGTATAGTGCTTACGTGTATTTATCTCAATAGAAAGTATACTTTCTGGTGATTTCCTCGTGCAAACGTTTAGCAGCTACAAGTTGTCAATTATTCATTTACAAAGAAGGTTAAAAAGTAGCAGTGTCCCCTTGTAACAACAATAGCGCCAGTATTGCGTTAGTAGTAATAAAAATGGTTGGCCGTTAAAAAATAGCCGAGACAAATTTATTCGCCCTTCGTGTTTCTCGTGGGTTTCGTAATTCCACGTCGCTCGTTCTTTCCCCGTTGAAACTTATGCCTGCGGGAAATCGAATTTGTCGTTCATGGGCATGTGTACTTTGAACCCGAGGAAGGATTAAGAGTCGGAAGTGACGGTCTCGAAAAGTAAACGACGTCGTGTCCTCCAGAAAGGATGGAAAAAGTTTACCCTCGGTGGCTCGTCGAGTGAAAATTCAGTTTCGTGTAACGCGTTTAAAGAATTCCTCAGGCGAATCGTCGCCTCTTTATGACGCTGCTGAGAAGTTTTTCTCCGTTGGCTGAACTGTGTGGTCGTTCCTTAATTGCTTCATGAATATTTTATAAATTAATTATACTTATCGATAGTTTGAAAGTAGATTGAACTAGGTCGAATCTGTGAAAAAGTTGCCCATCTTACTGTGCAAATGTTATCGAAGAAATTGAATTGACTTTCGTGCATACATTTCGTGAATTTGGTTAATAGTAACGGGATAATTGTTGGATATTCTGTACACGTAACACGAAAGTAACTGGAATTTCAATTCGTGTGCGTGGTTTATCAATATTTCACAATGCCTGTCAAATTCTGGATCATGCGGTTAATACTGTAATAGTGGTTGCATGGATATTACATTAGTTAACGGTGCAATGTAATAACAATTTTGCAGCTCATTATACAGTAATAAGTAATAAGTAGTAGCACTGGTGATTCAATTAGGACAAAGAATATTGTAGTTTGACATATTCGACTCTGAAAAATTTGATTCAAAATTGTTACAAAACTGCTATATTCAAAATTACTGACCAATGCAATGAATATTCGTGTAATTATGACCGCGGCCAAAATATTTATTGGATATTTAAAAATGTTACGTAAGAGTAAGAAAGCAAAAGAATACAAATATTGGCGCATATAAACTAATATCTGGAACCACCATGTACTCTATGTTAAATTTGCAAAATAGGCCGCAAAAGTTAACGAGAACTATCCATTGCAATTTGGAACAATTGATGCTTCTTCAGTGTGCAAAATCTTGAATCCAGATTAACCCGACTGCAGTTCGTGGAAGCAGAAGAATTTTACAATGGTAGAAAACGGTGAATCTTGGATTTTGCAGGTAAAATAAATTTTTGCAAATCATAAGTGTACAAGTTTAGAAATTCTGAATGCATAATTAAATGCATGTCCGTCATCGTTTAAAAAATTGTAAAACATTCATCTTAGTTAAAACTTTCGTAGTCAATACTATTTTATTCTCTCCATTGTAAGACAAGAAACTATTATATTTTCAAAATTCTTATCAATGATACTGAGAAACAAGTTCCCTTTAAGCTAATATTAAAAATGTTATCAACTACTACACAGTGCTTTGTAGTTGCATAGCCTTTCAAAGCCAGGTCGATTCTGGTTGAAAGATTCAAGCAATACTAACACGAAGACAGGCTCCATTATCATTTTAAATGAACTTCAATTTTAAATTTTTTCTATCCACTGCACGAATACTTTTACCTCTCACTGTACGTGTATTTAAAATATTATACAATCTGTTTCTTCCTATCCCCGCAATGAATTTGAATATATCTGCACTTTTTCGACGAGGAAAAAAGCTATTCACCTTTTGTCCACGTACTTATTTTATTCGTACAACGAAGTTGATAGCTTATTCTATCTCTTTAATGCGATGAAAGCGGTCCTTTCAGCAGAAACTCTTGAAATAATTTTAATTATAGCTTTTGTTCTAACGGGGTAATAATTTTATTCGACGACACGGACGATTAAGCACCTAATTTAAGATCCCATTCTCTGACAAGCATTTCGAAGTCTCTGCCATTAGATTCTCCGCCGATAAATCAATAAGATTCTCAGAGGCTTTTCATTCACGCTCAAACCTTCGCACCTTGGCCAATTGATCAAATCTTCTTATTGCGGACCAAGATTCTTTTCTCACACACGTTTCACCACGGATCAGATTGTATGAAATATACTCGTTTAGAACCGCGATACATATTTCGACACATCGCAGCACCATTTATATTTCAATTTTGACACGAAAGTTTCGCAAAATTCACTTTACAGATAGCGCGTATTGAATTTAGTTTCTTTCGCTCGCAGATGCCAAACTGTTTCGCACTAGTTCGCTTTAAAAAGTTTAATACATTCTGTTTTAACTAAACGTTAACTGCTCTCATGTCTGCGGGAAAAACTTTACAGTACCTTTTTGTGTATGCGGCCAAATTGCAGCAAGTTGCATATTCACGCTCTTGTTTCTTTCGTTTTTCACCTGGCTATGGTGAACCATACTCTCAACTGGTGTTACGTACAATACAATTTGAACATTTCTTTTTCTTCTAACTGGTGACGACAGGTCTTTTGCGTATAAATGTACTTTTTTTGCTCCCATATCAATTTCCGTTCGCATCTTTGTTTCCAGATTCACTCGTTGTACATTCACTTTGCATGCAAATTATTACGTATGAACTCAATTCACCGGGCTGCTGCGGTTACATTTCCCAGAAAATGCACAGTTGAATTTTCTACAGGAAGAAGAATTGAAATTCTATGGAGAGTTATCTCTCGCGAACATCATTTTCACGTTTTGTTAAAAACGATCTACGGAGTAATTTCACATTGTTTTGTTGCTACTGAATGTGCACAACGCGGTGCATTGTTAATAATAATATTATATAACACTTTTGAATGTTTAGTTAAATGCGCATTGTGCCAGTAACGTTAAAGTTCCGATAATTCAGGCACATTTAACATTTTGATGTTTGCTTGGTTAAAGACAGGATTTATTTTGATCAAAGAGTAAGTTTAATAAAAGATATATTTCTGATGACCTCAGAATTTTCACAGTTTGTAAATGATTGTTTATTCTTAGGGAACTTATTCGTAGAATTGATCTTCCGCTAGTGTGTTGAAGTTTTTCTTGATTTTCCTTGGTAAGCAAACGTGAGCTAGTAACCTATAATGTTAAAAAAGTATACTTGATATACACAAACTAAAAATCAATTTATACGAAAAGATGAATGAATGAAAAAACAACGAAATTAAAAAAAAAATACCTCTACTGTATCCCCATTGGTTGACGATTTTTTTAAAATTATTAAAAGTGGTATTTAAATAAATATCTAATTAATACCGATCGTCCTTTATCTTTTGATAAACAAATTGAAGCACCAATCACCAATATCTGTTGCCAAGAATGGTACTCCGTTAAGGTGGTTGTAAATTCGAGATAACGTTACGGAACAACGTTGCTAAACGATATTGCACTCTTTCTATTCATGCATTTCTAAGTACACACGTTTATGTATGTATGCATAGCTTGCTATGCCTCTCAACTTGTCTCGCAAGGAGGGCAATTCTTTCAACACTAATACCAATTCACATTGAGATGTTTGTCCAATCCATTGGTATGCAGCAGGGAGCTGATTCGGCTGGAGGATAGCTGAATGTGAAATGCTGATTTCGTAAACGCGATTACGTCCTGAGGGATTATTAGGGAAGTAACTTAGCTCGAAGATATCTTATACCCCCAAATCCAATCGTCAGTATGCGTTTCAACTAGTTCCTGCAATTTAGAAAATTAATATGAACAATGTATTGTCTTCGCGCAGCACTGGCCAAAGTAACGTTCCTCGTTTTAGCAATCTTTTACTGGTAATACGAATATTCCACAGACTACTACCTACATTTGCTTCGATAATTACGTTTCACTATAGACAAACTTTTTATTTCTAGAATTAATAATTGTCGATTGTTCTGAGAATGTACTATACATATTATTCCTTGGAGTGCCTAGCAAATCCAAATTTTGTACTGGTACGCTACTGTATTATTTTGTGATCATTATTTGTGCAATATTAATTACACTTACATGCACACATATTATACTCCATTGTATGTATTTAATGAATATTCATGCATCCTTTCAAAATAGGTTTTATTAAATTCCTGCTATGTATACTTTCCTGTCCGTTCTTTAATATCTTTTTTTGCGCGACTATTCAGTAGGAGGTCTTTATATTTTACTTTTCGCCTAGCTTCCGTTCGGGATCGATTTTGGCGGTCTCAATTGGGACCGAAATGTATCTTGCACCGAGCTTTTACTTCTTTTTGTTATTTGGAAGCCGATATTCGCCTTCGTCACTGGTAATTGTCGAATCTCTAAAGCGGTTGTAAGCTGTCTTTCTCTTCGACTTGTTATTCAATGTTATTCCAATCATTTAAATAGCTTCTTAGCAATTTAATCATGATTATCAAGGTAACAAATAATGACGTAAATCTTTGCTGCTTTATCTTGCATTTTCTAGAGTAATTGTAAGCCAGAGAAAAATTGGTGAGTTCAAAGTTAGAATAAAAGTAATAAAGTAGTGCAATAAATTTATTTTCGACTTTTTAAGCTGGAACTAAGGGAAAAATCTAGTTGACCAAACATTACTGACGTGATAGAGAAGAGTTGCTGAAAGTGTGTAAATTAAATAACAGTCTGGCAATAAGCAGTACGAAGTTAATATAGTCATAAAGATATTAAATTCTGCTCTATTCCGTCGCTACCCCTTTTATTCAGCTCTTATCTTCGTTGAATATATAAAATACCTTCATTATAATAGCCCACTAAAGTTCGTACAACTAACCGCGTGTAACTGCACGTCATACTTTATAATCAAAAATAAAAATCGAAAAAATAAAAATCTATCTTCGATCAAAAGAGAAAAGTTTGACCGCTCCCAACTAACTTACAATTCCCAAAGAAAGTGGTAAACTGACAAGATCTCGGGCCTGTTGTTACGTTTCTAACACAGACAAACAATGGCGTTTCTTTAACAGAGAGGAATACAACGCTAGCAGGAAATAATTTTCCCCCGCTAACTGTGACAAGACATCTGTAGATACGTTGCTGGCGGTTGCGTTTAATTCGCAGGAGCCGAAAGTTTTATTATAAAGTCCGGAAAGTAAATAAGTTCCCGTGTTATTCACGGCAAGTGTGCCGCCGTAATGTATGCGCCTCGGCCTCCGGGACGTTTAAGAATCATGATAATTTACGAGATCGTAAATGAAAGAAGCGGCGGAAAGTTCAGCGCGGGGTTAAAATGAGTTCCCTTGTTACGACGGTGTTATTTATCGGAAAATAAAACGAGAGTCGGCTTGGTGGCTTCTCCAGATTTCCTCGTTGCTGTAATACAAATTGCTTTTTTATCGCACCTTCGCGAAGGCTGTTGCGACACCTACGCCGAGGGAACAATGCTTGAAATAGATTTACAAATAATATCGCTGGGCGTGATATGTCGGTCGTGGGCGCTTGACACCGTGCGAAACGTACGTAAAAGTGTTTGATCAGGTGTGTGGATTCGAATACTACAATGACGAAAAAAAAGATGTCCTAGATATAAAGATTGTACGTAGCAAACAGAACGAAACGTCCGGGATTATTTGCTTAAACTACAATGGTGAATTTTTATTTCAATTCCTTTTTACCTAGGTGGGGATCTATACGACACGTTTATGTGTTTGTGCAACTTTCGTAAACCGAGAACAAATGTGTATGAGCACGTCATAAAACGTGCTGGACAGAATTTGTGTTCCGCCAACCTCATATATACGAAACTTACTGTGCAGCATTATTCGTTTGCTTAAAGTCGACGTTTTGTTCTACTTTGGTTGGCGTAAATTCGAATAAATATGTTGCATTATTATACTCCAGAGATACAACTATGGAAATGATTGAATTTATTGTAATATAGGATAAATTGGGTTTGCTAATTAATTGGCCTATGAATATTTTGAGGTGTTTAAAGCTGTTAATATATATATTAAATGTTTTAAAGTTATACTATTTCTTTATTAACCATTTGAAACCTGTGCCAATGCATATTATTCATTTTGTTATATACATTTCATAGCAACATATTCTGAAACAGTTCACTCGTTATAGTAATTTTTTCATAGTAAAATTAATTTTTGTTTGCAAATCATTGCAACATTATTATTACTATTACGTCAATGTCGACGTGGTAACAAACTGGTAACATTGAAAGGAAGAAAATTTAATTAATTAATCTTTGTACAATATTGTATTAATTTGTATTAATCCATGAGGGTGATCGAGAAATGGTTTCTTACTCATTGATACACCTAATACGTTGTAATTTTAAAACAATAGCGGTGAATCACGTAGTTTTAGTTACATCTGAAGTGGGACATGTACACTTGCAAAAGGAGAAAAGAGTTATGTCTATAGAAATGGCGACTGTTTCAAAAGAAAAGCAGGAAATGTTTGCCACAAATATGATTGTGGGCAAAATATATCGAGGCCCCTTTAAAAGTACTAACGGCACTGAAAGTCTTCAGAACTGAAACTCGTGGGAAGTGATTATGACTTTCGATGGCCCACGAAAGTGGAGGCATCAACAATAATTTTAAGTTTTCCGCCCTAGTGGTAAAAGTTAGCGTGTTTTCTCCAACATGAGATTACATCGACCTGGTTCCTCGAAAGTATTCGAATCACCGCAATTTCCATGAATAAACGATACCGTACCTATTTACAGCGGCCGATCAAATTAGTACGAACACTTCGTTAGTATCACTCGTTTGAATTTTGATCAAAGAATTGAATTTAAAATGCACTTGCAATCGTTCATTTTTTATTACAAAACATATATTTTTAATGATACATGGCAACGAATTAATGAAAACTCGTGAGTATGTGCACACACTCAAAAATAGCACACAAATCAAAATGGTAATAAAGTCAAAACACCAAACAATAATTGACGTAATCGGCAATATCAAATCACACTCACGGATGATCAACGGTAGCACGAATTGGCAGCTTCATTACAAACATGCGTTTCACTGTGCACTGATTGAACAAAACACTGTCATCAAATTGTTCATCTATACGCTAAGAAAAGAAGAAATGTGTCACGTCGCACTTACTAAACTTCTGGAAACATAAAGCATATAATTGTCCAATCTGTTCCCAAATTAATTTGACCAGCCACTGTACTCGCAAAAGGATCACCCGAAGTGCAATAATATCGAAGAAGAAATTGAACAACGCTTGCTACGAATTAATTAACTTCGACGAACGAGGCGGACGAATTATCCATCACCGTTAATACATCATAAAGCGGTGCAATTTATTTTCCAAAGCTTTTCTCGATTGCCATTGTGAATTGTTTCGCGTAAAGTGCCGTAATAATTTTTGGCATTGCCAGTGAAACGTTCGTAAGCCTGGAAGATCTAGCGGCTAAGAAGTGCTTCCACGGACGAGGATTTGAGGTACTTGAAAACTTCGGTGGCCAGTTTTGATTTATCTGTTGCTGCGGTTGAGCTCTCTCGCCTTCCAGGCAACTTCCACCGAAAATAGAGAAACAAGATTTCTTCTTCTTACAGAGACGTCCGACTATCTATCGACTTCCTAGACGACCAATACTTTTTTGCAGGAATACGTACAACGTAAAAATAGATGTCTGCGCGAGTTTTATTCGCCCTTTACTTACTCTTCCAGACATTGCACACTGAAAAACGAAGCATCCGTCTGTTTCGACTGTTGGGCGCTGCAAAAATAGGGCAACACTCTGTACATTTCGGATATTTCCTTGAAACTTCTTGAAGGAATTTACAATTATTTTTAATTGGCGAATGAAACATACTTGAAGTATGTTTAGCTGACTGATAAGGAATATTGCACATTTGCAACGAATACTATAATAATAATTTGAAATCAAGTGCTTCGAAATTCTTATTGGTATAGAATAGGGAAATGTAAGGGACAATTAACAAAATTAGGAAGAATATTTTTTCTCGTTCACAGACATTGCATAATTAAGGATCTTGAATTCGTAATAATTATAATTCTCACAACTAATTTTATTCTTTATCCAGTTCGTATTACGTGGTTGTAGAAACTGTTTTTAGTGCAAATTTTAATAACCAAATTCCCCCTGGATCACCTTACAATATTCGAGAAAATAGAAACTTAGAATCCAAGCAAAATATTGACACTCCAATATTGCTGATTTTAGTTTAAAGTTCGGCAATTTCGTTTTATACGTACAACTTCAAAAAATTAAGTAAACTAAGCTGCTCTAAAAAACACTATATTATTCCTTCGAATTATTTTCGTCAATTATCAAATGAAATCTATTTGCAAAATATAATTCATACGTTCAGTAATTTATCCAACGTCTACCCGATTTCACCCTTTTCTCAAAAAACCCTTACAAATCGAATTACTAAAGCAATGCTCGAACTCCTATTAATAACGCCAAAAATATTATTTCTGAACAGCTGTACGTCCGATTGCGTAAACGTTTTATCGCAACTGATCACGTTGAACTTGCATGGAAATTTCTATGCAGTCAGCGAGCAGAAATCGTTGGATAACGTCGGAATTATTCACACGCCAGCAGCTTGGAAAATAATAAAAGTTTGGCAAGCCAGGACCGTATACAATCCTCTCTATACAAACACTACCTCGTATCCAGCCGAAGAATCCAAGATATCTGGTGTCCACTCGATCACCGCTGAACTTTTCCACGGCTTCTATTCTTCCCCGAACTTTCTACAACCCCCTTTCTCCGTGGACTTGCCTCGAACTTTCCCCGGAAGTGGAGACCGCCAGGTTTGGTATCCAAAAGCGGGACAAACCGTAAGCAGAAAATGCGAGGGAGAAGTGGATCTTGCTGGGAATTGTGGAAAGTACATTCTGGGCCAATAAGAAAGAATTTTCGAGACCCTCACGCGACTGTGCCGATGTTGTTGCGTAACAAACTGTCCGATTGTGAAGTAACCTGCGATCGAAGTGCAGCACTGTGGAAAAGGGTACATTTTTCTTCTGTTTATTCTGTTTGGGAAATAAATAGATTTTATCCTGTACTGTACGTGCAGGTTGAAATTTGTTGAATGGAAGCCAAATTCATTTACGCTAGTTTCGTGTATTAATATTAATATTCCTTTATTTTATAGCAAACGCAGGTGAGGTTTAGTTTATTGTTAAACTACGGCTTCCAGCCTTATTCGTGCATTGGAACAAATCGATCCAACTCGAGGCAATGCTGTGTCAAATTATACTTTTCAACAAATATAATAACAGCTTTACAGCAACTGTGTGGCAACACAATATCTCATAAACCCACGCAGTCTCCACAAAAATGACATAAAAGTTACATCTAATGAATCCACACAGTGAAGCTAACTTGAAAAACTCTAAAATTCAATGCTTCTCCACCTGCCACATAGATATAATACGTAAGCAAAATTGCAGCGAAAAATCATTGCAAGCCCCGTCGAATAATTCGCAGAAATTTGCCCGGTTTTTGGTGCTGTCTAAACAAACGATGCCTCCGAAACTATCCGCGAAAATAATGACCCCGCCTGCAGAAACGAACGCAACGGGGACGAGACAAAGGAGGACCGGCCGCGTTTCGATAACTCTTGCCTCACTTAGCCAAATGGGAAAGAAGTCTTCAAAGGGGGGGAGGGGGCAAGTGAAAGAAAAAAAAAAGAAAAAAAAAGATTAAAAGAATGCAAAGTGGGCGGCGGCGGAGAGCAGAGGGTAAAGTTAAGTAAGGAGCTTGCAGAAAGAAGAAGGAATTTTATTAAAATATTTAAGTAGCGAATCGCATTAGGGAAATGGCGACACTATTGTTCGCCTGAAATCTCATTATGGCCGAACGTTGGGTACGGGTGAAACCTCGGCATACGAACTTTTCCATAGAAGTGGAAAAGAAGTAGCGGAGTCTCGGTTCCAGGAGAACGGACGAAGGAAAGCGGGGAGGGGAAAGGAAGAAGGAGAAGAAAAGAAGAAGGGGATAGGTCATTTCGTCAAAATTTCCGGAGGATTGGCCGTCTCTTATGGGTTCGCTGTTCGGTGCTTTAAGGTGCTTTCCGTGTACTCGCGAGAAACTTGCTAATCTCGAACTTCCAAGGCGTCATCGAGTCCTTGGATTAATTTATCGTCTCGTTAAGATACGAATGGGGATGATAACGGTAACCGTGGCTCAAGGAACTTTCTCGCGAAAGAAACTTCGGGTTCTAATAATTAAACGTCGGCTCGCCGTTTTTACGGGACACGCATCAGCTTCCGCTTTCCCGTTTCTGGATACATAATGAGAACAGGTTAGCAGGAATTAATCAAAGTCTATTTACAACGCGACCTTTTCGCGCCGGGCACTCTGACTGCTCGAAGGGAATGAGAAATGTTGCTTACGTATGAATGATTTGGACGGCCATGGTAACGGTGCCTCGTTGAATCTACTTTATTTATAATGCTTTTATCTGTTATGAATTTGTTCTGTATTGAAGTTCTTTATTATTTCGATAATCAAAGATGAAATATTTTATTTAACGCGGACAAAACACTGTACAGACACTGACAAAATACTGTAAAAATGATATATTCTGTAATAATTTCCGATTGAATTAGCTTGAAATATTTTCGCCTGTGTACAAACTAGAGTTTTTAAAAATGGAAAAGAGTTTAACTTGTCTAATTTGTTCGGTCCGATCGCAACATTTTCTCTAAATAAGTACAATAGATAATACGTGTATTTGTCTGCGAAATGGAAGTGTACAAATAATTATTACATTCGCGTCAGCGAAAAAAAAATTCACAGACAATCGTGAATGCAGTGCGTTAAATAAAGAAACCCGAGCGTTTGAAAAAAGGAAAAAAAGGGAGAGACGTGAATGTGCCAAATAAATTCTTAATATCCAAGGAAATAAATTGCCGGGTATTAACTTAGGAATCTCAATTTTCTCAGAACTGCAGGAAGGTTAATAAAATTTTCAAATACCAAAGAAAGTACGATCCTCCCTCCTTGAAGAAATCTTACCCGAGTTTACTTCCGGCGAAACTAATTTTGTCTGAATTGACGGTTCATTACCAGCATCGATCGATTTAATAAAAGATTCTCCGATTCACCGATCTCGAATCTTTTCTTTTTAAATTAAACGCTACTTCTGTAACAGTACAAAGATGCATGCACTCGTAGAACCGCTGGCTGCTATCTCAGTAATAAAAATGCAAAACCAGAAATCATTACACTCTTGACTGTTTCTTTCTTGTTATCAAATACAATAGTAACGACGATTGACCATTTATGGAAATTAATTGAAGTAATTTAATTCATGAATGCGTATAACCATCTTTTGTGTCCAAGTAAAAAGCCAATTGTTGTTAATACAAAAAGTTATTACGTGTAAAATGTTAATTTGCAATTGTGTCTGATCACATAAATATGAAAAAATTTTCTGGTTCAGTGGGAATATACTTTGGTGTGACACAAGTATTTGACTTTTCACCCTCTTTATATTCAAATTCTATATCATCTTTTGAGTACTCTGGAAATCTCCGTGTCAAGTTTACACAATCAATTGCACGTATTCGAACTTGGAAACGAGGTCCAAGTTTATAATTGAGCATTTCGAACGCAACCATGTCCGAAGCATTAGTAATCGATATTGTCTAACTTCTCCCCCAATATTAACTATATTTCATATTTGTAAAACCATAAATTCCATTCCTGTGTTTGACTACTTCTGTAATTGCCACTTCCGAATTAAATTTCACTTTCCGAGCAAACAGTTGATCTAAACGAGGGAAAAAACATCCCTTACCATCAATATATTAATTAAACATGCCCATGGTACATTCTAATTTCATTCTGTTAACCTTACACAGTATGAACAACGTGAAACGTTGCAAATATATTCATAGTAATTGATATTTCTAGCTGCATTCAAAAAATAGTATACGCACATAAACGTAAATTGCAAATTCGACCGTATCGGGAATAGGAGCAGTCGATTGGTGTCGACCTTTCCCCAAAAGTATTCGGTCGAAATCGGGGAAGAGAAACGGCAATTTAATTCACCGATAGACCAATCGAACAATCAGCCCAAATGCTATTCAACGCGTGCACGGCCGTGCCCGTGGGCCAGCTGCATGATCATAATCAAGAAGCCAGGTACGTAATCCTCCGGAACTGGCGCCCTGGGTACACAGCAGTTTGCTCTGAACAAAGCATAAATCACAAAGCGCCGAACATTCGTTATGCGGTATGCAGACCATGAAATACGTGAAGCCCGAGTTTCTCCGCTCGTATGTACGTGCACACGCGCGTGGTTACGCTCCAGTATCCGTGTACACAGAGTGCGTTACGCTCGACGAAGCAAATTCATCCGATTGGATTCAGAGTTATTCGCGGAGGCGAAGGAATGGGTTGCCGAACGGGGAGCCGTCTGGCGAACCGACGATTTTTTCACAATTTACAGAGGAACATGGCAAATGTATCACTGTTGGGTCGGCGCATGCGAAACGTTGTTTATTAAAAGGAAAACATTCGGCAAGAATTATGTGTGTGCCTTCGAGGCAGTGTACACTTTGCGAAAATATGTTCCACGCGATTCGTTTCCAGCCGGGATCTTGGTTTTGGCATTCCAGATCGGCGAAAGTCAGGTCGATTCCAGAGGCGAGAAATTATTCGTGTGTCTATTTTTGTAGACGTTGCGTGAATCATGGCGTGGATAATGTGAATCATTGATAAAAGTTAATTTCGATTGCCCTTTTTATTCGAGGCTGAATTTGGACGTTTTATCATTTTTATATCAATGCAAGTTTTAAAAAAGGTGGAGTAAATGAATGTGGCCTCCATCGCTCGAAAGTTAATAATGAACACGCGGTAAAAAGTACTTTCGAGTGATTCCTTTCGCCTGGACATAGATATTTTTTCGAGGGTGGAAATAACGATGTGCTTTAATTAAAGAATATTATTTCATCAGAGCGCTATAAGCGTCGACACTCGTTAAGAGTTTGGTAATTCAATTTAGAGCAAACGAATAATTACAATAATTGTAACAACCGAATAATAATAATGCTCACTCTGAACAAGAGTAATAAGGTATCTGTCGAGAAGACTGGAAATCCTTGCAGATTTCCATACAAAAAAGTGAAGGAGAATTGTATTATTGGATCTCGTAGCCCTTAATAAATTCGTTGCAAGCATTTGGGCATTCTATGTGATACGTGTGGATCAAAGCAGTGTTTCGCAATTAGCGAAAATTAATGCGTTAGAATGGAAATTCTACGGTAACTTCTACCGGTCGCCTTGGACCAATTATACGTTTCTCAGAGGATCGTGAAAGTGCATGCCTTCTACAAACCGATCCTTTGTGCCCGAAACAATAACAACTCACCGCAGTTATCCAATTCTCTGTTAGATGGGCGAATAATCAAATTATGGTGTTACTTGGATTTCCATGTCTCGTGCGCCACAAGACGAAACTCTTGATTATTCGGTTAACCGTTAATTAATATCCAACCCAAAGTTCTACTTGTATGAATGTCCGATTTATGGTGTGACAATGGAAAAGCTGTAGCTTCTTCGCGATGTATGTATGTACACGTAAAGATGATGCGATATTGTAAATGGCTATTTTACAATTTATTCTAAATTAATATCGGTGGCAATTTATTTTAAATTAATGCATGTAGCAGTCTATTTGAAATGAATGTATTAATGAAGCAATATTTACAAACTTATACGCATTAACTGATGCGTACCATAGCTGAATATAAAAATTCGCCTTTCAGAAATTCCAAAGAATATTTTATTTCATCCTGAGGCTGTATTAAAAGTTAAGAACTATCTTAATGTTAATATCTAACAATGTTAAAAAAACGTAACGTGTTATTTGCTTTTTAATCAAATCGTCTTATTCTCCATATATCTATTTTGTAACAAATGTAACTATTATATTGATACGACATTCAACTGTCATACAATTAAATCAGTATATATTTTTGAATGTCGCAGATTAATGTGTCCTTAATCTCTAATCTAGACAGGTTTTCAAACCACCAAACAAGCCCTACTGCCAAAGTAGCAAACACTGTCGTAATTCAGACATTAACCATAAGATCCCAGCAAAGTATCTTCTAACGTTGGAACGCAATGCATTCGTCTAATTAGAAATGTCGCCGCTTGAAATCCAACGAAGTTTTTCAGTAACAGGAGGAAAGATAAATCGTGAAATTTATAGTCCACGAAACTAGCGGCCGCTATTTCCCAATAGCAATTAAAATTTATGGTCCACCGGGTAACCGTTCGCGTGATATTCAGCGAAACAAAAAATATATTGTTGGTGTATGCAATTTGTAGGCGACAAAAGTATGAAATAGGAGAAAAATCGTTTAAAATACGCGATGATCAATAAATTTCGCCCCCCCCCCGTGAAACGAACTTGCATTTTTCATAAATCCGGCTTAGTCCGAGCGGAAAATTGACCATCGAAAGCCGCGCCGAATGTTCGTTTTTTATTTTAATTTTATTCCAGTGGTCTCGCTAACAAGGTTAACGTTTGTGCGCTTATGATGTAAATGGTCGACGAAAGTGGCGCTCGTTCGATTATCGATCTTTTAAAGGAACTGTCTAAACATTTGCTGAAGTATTTCAGCTAATTTCCGGAACATTTCCAAACGCCTGTCAACGTGTACCAAGCGCACTTGCTAGAGTATTCTTAAAAACGTTCGGAATATTGATTGCGAATCGCAGGGTTGAAAGTCCGCGGATGTATTTACGATATTTAATTAGCCGAGTTGAAGAATTTAATTAGTTAAAGAACTATCCAACTGGTTAACTTTGGTATGCGAACGTGTTATACGACAAGGTACACGGAAACGATCGAACTACAATATTAATTATTCTTTGGCATATTTTTACCGTTACGCTTCGTTAAAACTTAGGTTCTAAGGCGAAGTTCGGTCCAAGTTTTACCTAGTCAAGAGTTTCTCACCGCTAGCCTTCGCGAATTAAGTTTTCGTTGCGCGTCGATGCCTGAAAGTTTCCTGCTGCGCAAGTAGAAACAGTGCGTGCGTACACAGCCGTACGCTTTCTTCTTAATTATTCCTCCGCCGTGCAACACCAGCAAGTATTAATCTCCGATCTTGAATGTCTTTTAAAACTAAAACTGTTTTTTTTTAAAACGATATCGTTCTTTACAATTTATCGTCTTGTATTAAACTGTATCTCCTTTATTAATTAAATTTCTGTACAACTGACGTGGAATATTATCTCTGATATGTCCCTTCTGTGCAATGCGATTTTTAAAGTGTACAAGGTACATTCCCCGCCGTTGTGCGTCTTCGTAGTATTAAGACGTGATCATTTTCATTGCAGAAAATGAATATTGAAAGCACTGCGCTTTACATTTCATAAATTTCATAGTTGTCCGGCAGTGAGGCAAGATTTAATCGTCGATGGTCTACGACATTTCAATACAGCTTCGTCGACGACGTTTCAATCCCATTTATTTAATCGCCTCTCGTTTAATCGAGGTATCCCTCTTAAAATAGGATTTCACCGTATCGATCCTCTCGTTGGTGCATTAAAACGACCGTTTATATGCGAACAGCACGGTTAGAAGGATCGATTCGAAATCAAACGTTCGTTTGACCGTCGGGGGAAAGATGTGCTTCTTTCGCTATATCTGAACGCATTGCCAGAACACCGTTTAACCGATCGAGCTTTCTCAAACGTAGCTCGTATGAAGGAAATTTTTATTAAACATTGTAGAAGGTATATCGCAATATCGAGTAGAAACCGTGCAATTTATGTATGCATATGATTGAAGTGAGGTTATTTACTTCACTTGTTTCTTGGCTTAACATTTTTTTAATAACTTGAGAATATTTCAGTTATTTATGAACGAATAAAATTGAATAAAATTCATGTTCCTTTCGGGGCGTTTATTATTTAAGGAATTTAATTAAGGTATGTGAGCTACTGTAGTCTGCCGTCGACAATATTGTTTAATTGAAAAATTATTTAATTAATACACTGAACAGTGAAAATCTGTTAAAGATAACGAGGTCATTAAAAACGGGACACCGAATCGTAAACTGTTTAACAATATTCTGCGACGCGAAGGGAACAAGTCGATCGCAGAATAATTAAAAATATCGGTGTATTATAAAGCAGGTGCAACATGTTTGGCTCCGGAAAATAAATTTTTATAACGAAGTCCCTCAGGGAGATTTGACATTTTTTTATATTTTAATATAAATCATAGCGGTACTTGCTTTCTGACGTACTTGAAAAATTCACTTACGAAATGAAGAGACTGACTTCGATTACAAGAAGAAACAAAAAATACAGAAAGCAATAATGATGCTCAATTGCCATTGTAATTATTTCAAGAATGAACCTTCACAATTAGATTAAAAATCTTCACGTCTATCTAAACGCTTTCCATCGCCAAATAACTTTGCGTTCCAATATAATCGTCGGTAAATTGGCATAAAAATTTATTCTACTGTCAGACGAAACACGTATTAAATAACACGCTTTGTCTAACGTATCCCCACCCTAAATTAATCATAATAAACGCGTGCGTTATGATAAATTCGTCGCCTCGTAAAAGACTATTCTTCATTAAAGCTACAGTACTACGTACTTTCGAAATTACGATACCTCGTTTGAAGCATTTTTCATGCTTTGTCCGCGAATCGAGATAATGGACTTCCCGTTCGCGCGAAACAAGAGGACCGACCGTCCCTTCTTTTGCTACGACTCCTCTTTCCCCCCATTAGCATTCCTAACGCAATATTTCTACCTGATCTCGCTCATTCCTTTTGCTCTTTGTCGCCACTCTTTTCGCCCGCACGCCCCACGTGCTCTTCGCCCGAGATCCGGGCTCAATTAACAAAGAATTCGAGCGACATCATTTCGTTTCATTCGACGCTATTCGTGCTCGCGAGCTTCAAGCGGATAATTATTGAAAAAACTCTTAGCCTCCGAGCGACTATGATTTTCTCAACGTGTTTCGATCTTCGATAAACGCGAGATACGCGTGGAAATTCGCAATTCGTCAGGAACGCGCAATTATGCCCGCCAGATCGTATGAATAATAGATTGTTTAATTAATTTCCTTATGAATATTAACCCAGGTGGGATCGTATGGTATCGTCGTTGAATTCTAGCAGTGCAATTATGTTCCGTGATGATATGAACGGGTGAGCGACCGCTACTTTGTACGGCATGACATCGCATTTTCATATGAATATACATCGGCAGTTAAATGAATAAAATATAATGATTCGAATATTTCGTGCAAGTTAATTATTTCGCACGACCAAACGTAATAATACGCCGTACAGAATTCATATTGTCGTTGACTGTAAACCATGCTACAGTTGGAGATATTTAACAATACAAGACTTTCGGGAAAAAATAATTTCAAGTATTCTTGAGAACGTACATCTACCGACACATCTTTCTCTGTCAGCAGCACTGATACACAGGTAACAATAATACGATTCAAGATGTTAAACAATTGTCGCGAGGAAATTTCTTACGTGTATACCTATTTACTAATGAACTTTTCTGATATAAATAACAGAAATGAATTCTACGTTACAGGCACACAGTTCTTATTGTGCGTACAATTTTTGTTTAACACTAGAACTACCGATAGATTTTGGTAGCATTTGGACAGCGTACATTAGACAGATTAAGAAGACGAAATTCGTTGAATGAATATTTCATAGAGATATACAATTGCCATTCTGTCTTATTAAAAGTCATCGTAAATTGGTACAACGATATCTACATATCAATAATTTTAAAGCGAAAAACCTGAAACAAGTCAGCCTGACTTACTTGGTAGTTCTAGTGTTAATTCACTGCCTACCTATATAGGTCCGAGAAGTAACATCAAACGGCAAAGTTTTTCGCTCTGTGCACGACTAGCAACTGCGACGATTCGAACAGACGATCAAAAGAGAAGATCGTCGTCGCATGCCCGTCAATTCTCGAGCGTTATTCCAATGCCAATGATCGAAGAACGCCATCCCTTCGCGATATTTTACTATTTAATTCCGCAGGAAGAACTCTGCGAAGAGCCACCGTACGTGAGAAAGATGAAAATCGTTGGGCAGCTTTATACCCACGCAGCGTGGCGAAAGTTTTGCCGATGTCTGACAACTTCCGGCGAACTTGCTTCACGACACCGGTGCTTCGTGTTCCCCGGCTCGTCGATCCATTTAATAGACTTACGCTTACACTCATCTCTATAGACACCGTGGTGGAAAGAGACCCGTAGAACAGCTGAATATGTATGGGCTTAAATGGCGGGCTGATGCTGTAACGTATAGCTCCGAGGTAGTTGGAACGCGAAATTGCACGCGTGCGCGAGAAGAATGGTCCTTGGATTCGGGGTTGAATACAAAATTTCCTCCCGTTGCGTCTGACGAGTAACGGGCGATTCTCCTTAAACCGTTTAGATTTTATTGCCGACGTAACAAGCGTGCCGAGTGGTACAGGAAGACTTGTATATGTGTATAATCCGTTAAGTGGTATGCACGCATGTATATCTAGTACATGTATGGAATTGTGTAGAAGTTATTTTTAAGTAAACTTCTTGACCAATAACAACAAAGCGCAGATCAGGGTAATGAGACTTCTCTTTCCTTGTATTACTAACTATTATTAGTATAAACGGTCGTCGCACGACACTCTCTCAAACAATATTCTCTTCGGCTTCGGCTTCGCAAGCATTTCTATTCTCTTTCGTATCTACTTCCATTCTGCTGTCTTTCACCTCCCCAACTATTCTGCTTCGCGCACGCATCAACCACTCCATATATTCTTTGACTCACAGTTTCCCTTTCATTCTATCTCTCATTTGCTCTCACTCGTTTAGGACTCACACCGACACACACACCCTTGCCACGTATCACAGTTCGACCACGGGTCACCATGCACCAAACGCTCCACGTGCATTCCCCGAAACCATTCACTCTTTCCTCGAGCTAAACATTCACTCGATCCACGTTCGACGTTTCAACTAACACTCTTCATTCACACCACGCTTATCTTATAACTGCCTCGACAAACCTCGAGACACTACTATAAACTAAAAGGCGCCAACAAAGCTGGCCCTATCCGCTAACATGTATTCTAAAATCCACCAATACCACAATTGTAAAGGGGATGCGGCGTAATCTATGCGTGCAATCATAGTTGTGATTATGAGAAAGTTGGGTAGCTACTTCTAAGGCAAATATGCGTTTTAATTATGTAGAGTAATATAACAGAATGAAATGGCAAGTGAAGGGCCGTTTTCTTACGGTATATTAACCCTTTCAGCCCCGATGCGTTATATACGTCTCAGAGAGAGTGTGCGAAGCATCTTACTGGGAAAGATGTTGTTGGATTCCGGGGTTTAAACGAAATCGTGTTTCAACAATTAATTTTGCAATGAGAGTTTTAATATATAAGGAGTACCGTGACGAGTGTGCGCGACAGAGTAACGGTGTAGGTCGCGTCCAAAACTATTCTGGTTACAGTAGTTATTCCGCTACTATATATATTGTGGTTTTTAGGGGGGAAAGGCTGACCTTAGCCCTTGTTGTTGTCGCCTTAGCCGACGCGGAGTCTGGCCCTTGGCAGTAGTCATATCGCTGACTACTGCCCTAGTGCAAAATATTGACTTTGACTAGGCCAGGATCCGCGGGCCTTACAATCATCGGTGACTCAAGGGCTGGTCATCCAACAATGTTGGTAATATGCTTTGCAATTTCTCTGGGATGTATACATATGACCTGAAAAGAGTTAAGCGGAATTTTCTGGTATTGTTTTACTTCTATCCATATATCTAAAATAAAAGGCAAATTGTACTTCGAGATATTTTATTCCATCAAAATACTGCGCAATTAATTCCTCTTATTCCCATTTGTAAGGTTTTCGCTCAGAACGAGCGAACGAATGACCTCGTGGCCATACATTGTAAGTGTCGAGCCGAACCACCGTCCGACGTCGTCGAATTTGTGACGTCAAACCTGACGATCGACGGGGAAGACGGACGGTTCGATTCTTGAGAACAAAGACAGTCTTGCCCAGACGCGATCGTAAAGCAGACGTATCGCAGCACACGCACAATAAAGTATATAAATGAACGAAGAGATTAGTTTACTCTCCCTCCGCCTCCTTACACATTATTGCTTTAATTAGTATCGTTTTCCAATTAAATAATATATTCACGTGGCTTCCGCGAACGTATCACAGAGAAGACAAATAATTTACGGACGACAACGTACCCTGACAACTGTATGCCTTTCAACCCTATAACTATAACCCTACAAATATAAAAGCCTATAACATTCCACGTACAATATGTAAAGTATTAAAAATATTCATTCATATTATAGTAATTCTCAACGCAGTTGGAAGCCTCCAAATCACTAAATGAAAAAAAAACCCTGAAAATCAGCGTTCATCCAACAAAGTTAGTCTTGCATTCTACACGATTGCATATTCTATTCCACGTTTAGAAAATTCTCTCTGATCGCGTGTCCACGGTACCTATCGCAGGCCATCCTCTCCTAGGCTCTCTCCCACGTCACAGGCTTCGGAAGCCGCGCAGAATTTTCAATGTCGACCGTGTTTTCGCCGCGCAAGTATCACAGCTAGTTTTCCGCGAATCCCGTTACGCCGGCATGCGGTCGGTGTTAATGCAGTCCGCAACAAATGACAAACAACAAGCTGCGTCAACGCGGCGTAGCGGCCGCAGGGGTGAAATTCGCCGTGGCAGGGGGCTGCGTGTATCTCTGGGCCGTGGACGCACAGGTGAGGGTGAGAAAGGGTCGGTTAGGGGCAACTAGGTTGAGGGTTACCCGTGCAACGTGTAAACGCGCGCGCCCTGGAAATTTGCAAGTAAATGGCAATTAATCAGTGTCCGTATGAATAGTCCGGCGCCGTTAATTTGTCATTTCGCGCCGCGACAATTTGCATGCGACTGTCGTCAGCGTAGCCGAATTCGCTACTCGTGGCACCGTGCGCAATAATAATTGTGCTGCGCGTACGTACACGGAAATAACGCGTGCGTGTGCGTAGATGGAAAACGCGAACGATGGCGGTGCCTTTTGCGCGTAGTCGCGGGCCGCCGTTCGACTTCGCGATGATCGATGGCAGGTTTGAATTATTAGCGCGGAATGGGTCCATCGATGTGAATGAAACCAGCGGCATGATCACTGCCGTCTCGTAAAGGGAATCCGTTATGAGGGTGCTGAAAAATGATCGATCGAAATGCTAGGGATTATTGTGGCACTAGCTGTAGCGAATCGGGTTGAATTATCCATGATTCGGAACGGGAAACCTGTGAAACAGCTGATTCGGATTTCGTCGTGGACAGTGTACTGGTTTTGACGACGTCTAAGGCGATTATGTTCACTTTCATTGTTTATAAATTACCTGTTATTTAATATGCATTACGTACGTGACACTGGATTCTACTGAATTGTTGCGTTGTAAAATAATTCATTTCGCGCATTTGCT
Source organism: Nomada ferruginata (assembly GCA_963583965.1). Taxonomy (NCBI): domain Eukaryota; kingdom Metazoa; phylum Arthropoda; class Insecta; order Hymenoptera; family Apidae; genus Nomada; species Nomada ferruginata. The sequence continues at coordinate 9,521,310 of OY757218.1, forward strand.
TCCACCAATGACACGAATCAGACTGAAGCGTTGTAATTCATAATAGTTGTTGTAAGGGTGAATGAGAAATCACTGGCACCGAATGACGATATTGCTATATCTTTTTCGCAGTTTAATATCTTGTGATGGCAGTCGAGAATTTCAACGGGGTGACGATAGATTGTAACGAATAATTGTCGAGTTATGTTACTGGCACTATAAATAGATAATATTCTACGTACAAAAATTGTATCGCTAAATGTGCTTCAAAATACTCGGCAAAATGTGTCAGTTTAAGAAACATTAACTACGGCGATTTCCACGCCGTTGTTGCGTGTTTTTGTTGCCCCCACCCGCATCGGTGCAGTCCGTACGATAATACGATAAATATTTTTGCCACTTGAGGCATGTGGGGTTGTTTCAAAGTACAATAAGCACCAGGGTTACTCGCGATACGCGCGGAAAGTTGAAAATGGAGTTTCACCGGCACCAGGAATACTCATTTCTATACATTTTTCACTGGAATATCTTCAAATGTACAGTTCTACCGCGTTACTTGTCAGAAACATCACCGTGCACTCTGAATTTCTGATCGTACGCTGTTCCGGCAGACGTTAGGCGGTTTAAAAAATTGATCCTCTAAAAGGAAATAACTTTTCGAATACTTTGAATGAGGTGAAATTCGCATCACTGTATGAAGACTCTGTTAATAAATACGTACAAGAATAGCGAATTCGAATTAATAATTAAAGTTTATGGAAGTTATTGTTATTTGTACAGATTTTTCGATGCCATTAAGCATTTATTTTTATACACGGCTGCCTTCGAAATTTTAAGAGAAAATTTATCAATTTAAAACGTGTCTGTTAAATTCACGTCAATAGGGTTCGACAGATATTTCCCAGTTACCTATTCTGATACGTAATTTCTCTTCTGTCGTGGAGAATTAAAAATCGAAAACAAGACAACTGAAGAATTACTATTTTCTCAATCAGTAATTTGCTTCAGGGCACAATCGACAAAAGGAAAATCTGCTGTTTCGTTAAGTGTGAAAATATTTTCGGTACGATGTATTATATTATATAACTTTCCAGGCAGACATTATTTTACAATAATTCACGAAAATAAACGACTAAAACTATTTCATAAGTAACTCCCTTACCTTTATCTTAAACCATGTGCACTTTGGTCAAGTCTTTTCATCAACTCTTTCAATCCCACTACCGTGTTCCATTCGTTTCTAAAGCACAGACGATTCAGTAATTTATTTTATTGGACGCGAGATGTTCGACAAAAGGAAAATCGGTAAGAAACCTGTGGGAAGTATACGTTCTCCGGATAAAGTTTGTGTTTCGCGAGAAATGTTTCTGGGAACGTAACCATCGGATTCTTGCGAATTTATGTTAGCACTTTTACGTTCTCGTTCCAACATGAAGCTGATCATTTGTTGGTTATTGATGCTACACGTTGTAGCGAAAAGTGATAAAGGAGAGTGAAGCACCTAGGAAATTTTTTGACCCGCTGAGGCGTTTTAGAACTCACAACTTATTTAGCAACAACACTGAAAATCATTAAATTATATATTAAACGCCTTGATATACCATGCTGTATCTTTGTCGAAATTCTACAACAGAATAAAAATTAGCAAGACGTATTGCCCTTGTAATTGTACAGTAATAACAGAGATTGCACAGCACATATAGATTATTTGCCTTTTACAGAAAAGCAGTAAATGTTCAAGCAAGTACAGTGGCGGGGCGTGGCAATTTTCAATTATTCATAACGATTGAATTATTCGCAGTCCATTAGCTATATGTAATCCCTTCGACTGGAAACTTACTTTGCTAAAAAGAGAACGTTATATAATTTCAATCGAGACCTTTATGTTTAATTACTCTCATTAAATACACGGTTCGCCGAAGCAACGTTGAATTACGAATTTTTCCATCTTAATAAACTGAACTGATATTCTTTGATAACGCTCAAATTCATTAATTCGCAGCTGTAAAGATGAAAGAACACGGCGAATTAATATTTCCTTTTTCGACACAAAAGTTCATTCCAGTGATGGGAAATGAAAGAACGTTTAAAGAAAAATTTATTACGTCCCCGTGAATATTCTCTTCGAACACTGCGGATATTAAAAATTTCTGCGACTGCACAAACGCAGCAACACTCCACATGTACATATAATTCCTATATAATCACGGTTGTAAATTAACTTATTAAGAATACGCTGCGTATGTGACCATCTTTCGAAAATTCAGTTCTAACATAACGATTCCCCATTTATCAGTGATTTCTTTACTTCCTTGTCTGTTCGTCGGCACTTTTCCGTTCCCCCCTTTCTTCTCGATTCGTTTCCCCTCTGTTTTTACGCCACTCTCCGTCGGCAGAACGACAAAATGAAAGTTTCGCAGCGGGTGAAATCGTTCAAGTGTCTCGTGCAGCGCTTTTCGCGCTTCGAGTGAACAGAAAAGCTTCGATAAAGTTTCGGGATATTTCGAAATCGTTCCCACCTATCGTACGACCGGCCACGAGTGAAGTAAAGAGGAAAGTCGAGAATCCACTGTCTCGCATTACGACACCGAAGCACAACATTATCAATGATTACGGAGTACGATATTATTCAGCAAAGTTATTCATTATCACAATTGAAAAAGAATTTCTTGACTCTCGTATGAAACTTTTAATTTCCCCGCAACTAAAAAATTGTACGAGCAAAACCTATACAGAAAACGAACATAAAATAAGAAATATAATTCACCTGCAAACTTGTCACGACAAAATTATAGTTTTACATACGGAGGTTGACATTCGTTTCTTTCACGCGACCGTACATACACTTTTCTTACGGCTACGAAAATTCGTTAATGCTGCAAAGGGTTAACAACGCCGCCAACCACAAACTTGATACGATTTACTCGCTGTACCTTCAATCTGCCTATAATCTACCTTCCGTTACGCACGAAAATCCAATCAATTCCCTTTTCCATTGCCGAATTAACGAGTCCCCGTTTTCTGCGTAGCTTACCTCGGTCATCGCGCGGTTCCGCCGCAATCCGAAACACGTAATTCGGCTTACTTCCGCTAATGAAGGAGGCACGCGCCCGACGCAGGTGAAACGCGTGCACGTAGGTCAATTTCGACGTTGCGCCTAGAATAATACGAACGGGGCAGACACAGAGGGACACCCCGAATCGATCGACGTGCAGCGCAATGCGTGTTCGTTTGGTTAAATTCCGTCGCGCTGGGCCGATCCGACGGGCACGGCGAGAGACCTGTGCAAGCCTGTGCAAACGGGGGCAGATTATTGTCGTGCAGGCGATAATTGAGCATAGTCTGCTAATAAACTGTTCGGAATTGCTAACTCTTCGATAGAAATCGTGATTCGACCGGTCGCGATCGTCGGGCTGGTCCCTCTTCGTTCATGGCGTATACCGGCGTTACGTTTACGTCAGAAATAACCAACCCTGATTGCTCGTGCCATAAACGAGAAATACCGCTTGGGGTGGAAAAATCCGACGGCGAATGGCCAGCCGCGATGCACCACGGTTCGTTCGTTGTTATTCATTACAGCGGAAGCGATCAATTAATCGGATTCACCCTGCTAATTACTCGTCTGCGCTCGTTCTCGATGTTAAAACAGCGCCGCTTTGAAATTCGCGGCAATTAAAATTGTAGATTGACCGTCGCCTTGCGAGACAGAAATATCGTGCGGCGAGTAGGTTGAAGGCAAGTATGGTAATCGATTAGATACAATCGATTGTAATTGGTTCATTATTGCTATAGATTAGCACCGTTTCGTTAGATTCGTTTTGCTTGTGGTATAGAAGATACCATCGCTGTTCTTCGGAGTATCTTTCCTCCCTTTGGAAATAAATTTAATTGGTTCGGTTTACTGGTATCCTATTTGAATAGCTGTTACTTAACGGCTGGTGTATTTAGTGGTCGATGCTTTGGAGAAAAGTTCGCATTATGGTTCATAATGTTTGATTGTATTAGACGATCGACACCGTTCTTGTAACTGTTATTCTTCTGTATTAATAATCGATCGCCGTATATTAAGTTTCGCGGGAATTATATTTTATAAAGACGTAAAAGATATACCAAAAATCAGATACTACCCTTCTCTCTTCCTCGAAGGATTCACAATTTTATTCTAATATTTTAATAATTCTGGTTAAAAAAATACGAGTACACCCTCCACTCTTCGTTGCAGATTCCGATCAGTCGCTGCACGCACTAACAAGCGGCCACGACATTCCCCCTCACCTGGGGGAGAACACCGCGATGCAAATATTTAACTCGTAGGCCCGTGTCGGCTGCCATTTCGGTCCCCCGATATTATCAAATCAGCGACGTACTAAGTGGTTTCGACTGCATGCTGTCCGATACTCACAAATCCGGCGAAATGTTTATCAACAAAATTCAGTTACCACCTATATCGATAGGTATAGAGTTAACAGGGACGATAAACCGACGTGGTTTGGCAACTCTTTGTGATAGAGCTAATAGCAATGGCCGGTGTCGCTCGACAAGATCCAACGCGCATTAGTGTCACATCGACGAGCGACGGGCCAATAATATCGCGTTTACACGGTGCAACGTAACGCCCGTGTGTAATGTAGCGCGTCGATGGTAAATAGTATAACATTTATACCGGCAATTAACTTCTAATTAGTCTGACGGTGCACATGTACTGGCCTGTAGTAACAGTTGCGTCGTTCCTGCCAGAAATCGACATCTTGCCTATTACCGTTTAGCGTTGTATCGTGTTAGCTTTGTTCGGATTATACGTGCATACACATTCGTACATACGTCGACAGTAGTTCAATGTACAAAGAACGTTCAGTCACTTGTTGCAACGTTGCAGGGTTTATTGTTATTTAAGTGTTTCTGGCAAGTGTTACTTTCGGATTATGTCGCACTGCACAGGGCATACCAAGTTATTTTGCCGACAGCCTGCGGTGGTTTGTTCTTTGGATAAAGATAAGGAGGGGGTGTAATACAAATTTTTGTAATAAACATTTTGTATCATGTGCAGGATATAAGGAAAGAAATATTGTGGACAGGATATGGATGGCAAAGGATATTAATTGTTAATGATAAGAAATCGTTAACATATTCCATCTTCCGTAATATAATTGCAATTTAGTTAACGGAGAGGTGTTTGAAAGATGTTTAATTTCCTCGAAAAATATCTCTACGTTCCTGAGATAAATCATCGAACCATAACTTGCCTCACAGATCTCCGTTCTGAAAACGAAGATTAAAGTACATAAAAGGAAGTCTGGCGCACTCCAGCGTCCTTTGAAAAGTGCACGAAAAATTTCGAAAGAAATTGTGGCATTCAATATTCATCCGGATAGCATCGTTCCGTTCAATCAATTACAGTCTTAATAAAATTGTAGAATCTTCTTTGTACATCCACGTTTTTATCCATTAACATGAAACACTTTTCACCGAACATGCCACAAATTCCAAAGCACCTCTCTACCCCAATAAATGTGCCGCACTTTATCAGCACGTAGATTTATCTTTTCTTCGAGACTGAACGAGAATCTTACCCACAATGCAGCTGTGGAAAAAATCAACGACGAGCTTCCAGTGCGATGCTTGCTTCCCTGCATCACTAATTCTCCAGAATATCGTTGTACACCCGGGTCTGAAACCATCGCGAAACCGCATTCTCTAACAAGCTGAATTGCGAAAGGACTCTCTCGAACGGATACATACGCCCACACGAATATCGTTGCTATATAGGGGTGGAATTTCATCTCATGACACGAATTTCTACCTCGTTCTATTTCGGCACGCTACACATCGGCCCGTTGTACACACCCGCCGCGATGTTACTCGGGGGGGAGGAATGCAGGCACGTCGTACTAAAACAATGTCATAAGTCGCAGGATGTTTCTGCCTTTTGTTCTTTTCCTTGCGCAGAAACCACCGTGTCGTATTTTTACTTTATTTTCTGTTTTCCTCCTTAGCAACCTTTCCTTTACACCGCGTGCCTGTAACTTTTATCTTCGGTCGTCTATTTTGCCTGGGAGGAATTTAATTTTCTGCCCCTTTGAATAATTTTTTTCAGGGGGATGCGCCTTCACTCGCGTCTCACTTATTTCCTTTTAATATTTCCTATGACGTTACCGTTTTTGTTCAACGAGTTTGCTAACGTTTCCTTGTTTAAGAACAACGTAGAACGGAGAGCAGATATTGGGTTAAGGGGAAGCAATGTTAAAGAGAACGGTAGAAAATATATTTATATAGTTAGATTAATTTAATTAGGTTTGTTTAATGGTTAAACAAATCATGTTAGCGTTAAATATCAACCCCTTAAGTACAATACTACACTGTACTTAGTGGTCTACACAGAATAGGCTTCAAAGCGAAGTTACTGCTTAACCCTTATTTACCACCAGTTAAAGGGTTAAAGCTTAACCCATTAAGTATAATACTCGCCACTATCGTGGCTTGCACAGAATATACTTTTCAAGACAAACCACCGCTATATTGGCTTCGGGTTAGATTACGGTTCGCGTTGGGTTTGGATTAAGTTTATCTTGGCTTTGCTCTGAGCAGAAATTTCAGATCGACATATCGTTCCACTCTTTCTCGTTCGAGGGCCTGCCAGATAAGTCACTAACACTACTGTAATGGACACAGAGAAAATTTGAACTTCCAACTTCGGTTTTTAGGATATGAGCGAACTTGGGATCTAAAATATAGGAGTAGGGGTGATAGGAGAGGTCGAAAGTAGGAATGGAAAATAGTTAGGGACATAGGTCAGGAGTTGGAAACATTGGACGGTGGACTAAACGGGGTGACTCACAGGGCAATGGCAAGGATGAGGAAGGTTTGGCAAGATGCAATAATATTTGTACGTATGAATCCTTAAGCGACAGCAGTAAAGAGATAAAGAATAATACAGAAGTAAAAGATAAAGAATAATACAGAAATATAGAGATAAAGAATAATACAGAAATATAGAGATAAAGAATAATACAGAAATATATATCGTAAGACTAATATAGATATTTGGGGGCGAATACATTACACTACAACACAGTTCGCGCAACCCTTTCTTGTCGAGAATAGGAAAACGGCGGTCCCCGAATTATTCACGACACCGTGTTTCGCAACAAAGCTGCCCGTAGTATAGCTTTCCGTTCAAATCAGCCGCGACTAAATAGTTAAACAGCCGCGGCCGCGAGCAGCAAACTTCCCGGTAAATAATTGAACCCTTGACATGTTCCTTATCGACTAACTGCTTCTCTTTGAAACTGATTTTGTCTAGTCCCCGCGAGAGTGGTTCGACGAGCTCGGAGCATGTGTCCAAAGTCGCGTACGCCTAATTTATGCACACAGTTTCGCGCATTCGGTGGAAGCACAATGCCAGCACTGTTGTTCACCGTGTTGCACGAGCCACTCCGAAAAGCTTGCCCCGAAATTCCCCGAGAAACCGTGTCTCGACCGAGGGCACGAGTATCTGCGGCACCCAGCACAATAATGGATCGATACCAATTATCCGCCGGCGCGTTGATTCTTAGCTGCTCGATTCCGCCAAATAACCCAACCTGTCTCACTTTCTCCCTGTCTCACGTGCACTTCGTATTCCCAACAAATACGTCCGGCCCGAAGCACCGGAGTGGAGAGGAACTATTACACGGGATGGCAGAAAATTGTCTGCAACTTACGACGCCCCTCTTGGAGACGCCGCGCCGGCACAACTTGAACAGGGCACAGGTTGTCGTACACGTGTAACACGCTGCGACGGAAATGCGGCCTTTTGGTGTACGCGGGGAAATATCGATGCGCGTGTAGGTGCAGAGGGACGACGGTGATAAAGTTCGGCGAACAGCTGTGGGGGATGTATCGTCGTTATTTGTCGAGGCGCGGTTCCTTTTTGTCGCCGCATCCACAACCGGTGTCCGGCGCCGTTTCATCACGTTCGGTTCTTGCGGGATCGGTCGTAAGGTTGACCGAATGGACATTTGTAAAAAGGTTCGGGGTGCAGGTTGCGGGGTTAAACGAGGCGTACGGAGTCGGGCTGAACGTGGAACGAAGGGGTCGAGGGTTCCAAGTAACCCGTACCTTGGATTCGCTTTTTGCTCGACAACTCTTTTACCTCTCGCGACATTCAGTTCTGTCGAATTGATATTTTTCCGTTGCTCTCGTATTCGGTGGTATTATTGTATTAGGTTTGTTTTGAAATAGAGATGCAATTCATTTATTTATTTATTTAGTTATCTGAACGGGAAAGATACAATCCATTAATTAACCAAGTATATGATATTTACATCGTGGTGACACAATGTGTAGAACTGACAGACGAGGAATGAGTTAAATTTATACAGTTTCGATCGATGTACGTAAATATTTGGAATAACTTGTGCGCGGCTATCGTGAAAGAGTTAAATGAGGTATTAAAGATATCGAGCTTGGAGCAATAATTGTTTGCAGTATCGCATATTCTGTGTATGAGGTCAGGGTAAATAAACCTGGTGAAATACCTGCGCTGTAGGAAAATACAAGACGATCTTACAGGCCTTGATGGAAGCTGATGCATGAGAGCAGAAGGGGGCATGATATACAGTCGTGGGCCAAAATAAGTGGACAGGTAGAGAGAATAGATATCAATGAAATTCAATCGTCTTTAGATTATTGTTATAAACTTAACTTTTATTTGTTTTATATCCTTATAATACCTAGATTATTTAGTGATATATTCAAACTAATATTTACATTTTTATGTACGCAATCCACATTTAACGAAATAGTCAGCCATTTCTCGAGAGACAAAAATAAGTAGACGCCTAGCAACAACGTATGTAAAATCGATTAAATTTCATTGATTAAATTTCATTCTCTCTACCTGTCCACTTATTTTTGTCCACGACTGTATGTCCATTCAAGATTTTGTGTAAGTAATTTGTCGGCAGGCGAACTGTTTATTTAGGTGCCGCGATAAAATGTATTAATGTGTAAATAATTGTGGGACGAATAATGTATGTGTAAGTAGCGTTACGATTGAGTACTTTTAATGCACAAATGGTGGACGATATGGACTTATATTGAAATGTACTATGGAAAGTGTAATTACCGGTGGACGTTATGCGGGAATACATTACTTGCGCATTGTTGATTGAAATAATGTATCACTGACTGCCGTGTCGCAACGATTGCAGTGGAACATTAAACTGATTGGCCTCGTAAAAATTAATATAGCTCGAATTGTGATCACCAATTTCGCCAGAACATTGTGAAATTTTTACCGATAATATGGAAAACGAATCTCAATAAAAATTACATATAACCCTTCGCTTTAAATAGTTTTTAGAATGTTAAACGTGAAAATGATGCTGGTTTAAATGGGCCCATACGTTCAATTCTGCTTATTTGCATTTCAGTTTGAAACAATAATTTGTTTGCGGTACTCCGAAAGCCAAATTCCCTACGCAACGCTGCTCATATTCATTAAATATTCCGTATGCACACTTTCATTCAATTCTGAAATAAAGCAGTTAAATTGATTGTATCTTCTCTTTGAGAAAATCAACTTTGCTAATGGGATAGATATGTAGATAGTTAATTCCGAATATTTAATAACACGAAGCCTTATACTTAATATCGGATTTAACTGACTTCAACATCGGAAGCTATAAAAGTCTAGTTAAAGTCTTACGAAGGAATGCCGTCCTAGCAGTACGAGGATAATCCACAAAATATCGCAACCGCTTTAAATTCAAGACCAACAATGTTCCATCGGGATAGTACATCCTGGTTTCCATCGATTCGTGGCGATTTTGAATATCGTCGCTTTGCTAGTTTAATGAAATTTTCGATGCTGTTGACACTTCCATAAATTTTGTATCGCAGACCGTGATTTCATTCGTTGATACAAGCCCGTGGGGAAATCCAGACAGCAGTTAATGTAAATTCATTTTCGTTCTATCATATTCCACCTGCGTTCCACGTTGCTCGTCGAAGGATTCCACTAGCTTGTTAATTGTATCTGATTGTCTGGTATAATAGATGTTTCTTAAAAATATGAAACACGTGACGAAAAGATACCCTTATCGAAAATAGTAACTAATTATTTAGGAAATATTATTGCAACCGTGTAGAACATTGCATTCTAAAATAAATATAGTACCTACCATTAACATAGTACCCTCGATAAACATTTCGTTTCAGAAACAGCTGTATCTAATGGACTTACAACGACAGGCAATGAACACGTTTGTAATCCATTCTGCATACAGCAACGAAAGTATTCGAATATCAGTTGTACAAAATATTGTGATTTACTTCAATAAATTGTATACAAACATCTATTAACATATAGATAATTTGCACATTTTGCAAATATAATTACAAATATAATACGTGCATTAATAAAGAGACAATTTTCATCAAAAAATCATTATATCGCGTATAATTTTTATACAGTCTATATTAAACTACCGCGTTTTTCCCACCGTTCGAATATCTTTTTTAATCATCGTATGTACTTCCGTACATACGTGAGTATCACATTATGAAACCAGATACGACGCGAAACGACACCAGGGCCAATATCGATTCGGTACCGTCAGCAGGTAGGGGTCGAAAAGAATCATATCGCGCGGCCATAAACCAAAGTCATTTCAGCACTTACCTGACGCCGCTCTATTTGCCTGAAAATTTGCTCCACTTTGCTTAGCGAGAAACTCTGTCCCGTTCTCCCTCTCTCTCTCTCTCTCCCCACATTTTTTTTCTTCTTCTCGCCTCTCGCCCTCGTCCAATTCCCATTGCTTGTAGTGGTGCGTCGGGGCTATTCGAGCAAAAGCGACCGGGTAAATATCTTGCAGTGACGGTAAACGGAATTGAATAAACATTTTTCAGCAAATAGAACCGACAATGGTACGAATTTAAAAGTCGCTGAGACGAGCACAGGTGGTTCTCCCGCCAGCGGGTAAAGCTGCGAACGGAAAAATTGCATTTCACCCTTCTTGGCCCCCACCGACCCTCTATCAACGCCATCCTCCCTTTCCCCCTCTATCTCTCTCCCTCTCTTTCTCACCATTTCTTGCGTCTAACATTTCCTTCGTCCCCTAGTTCTACTATACTCGGTCACCATCGTTTCCCTCTCGTTTCCGCGAACACCGACTACAACGACCCCCATAAACCTGCACGTCCGTTATCCTCGTGGACGAACTTGTGGTCGGTGCACTCGACTCTCTCTGTCTCTCTCTCTCTCCCTCTCTCCCTCTATGTCTTTCTCTGAGCCAGTTATCTCCCGATTCTTGCTGAGAATTGGTTATAAATGCTAATGTACGAGCCAGCTGCGATGCAATCTCCGAGGACGAAGATTTTCGGGATGAAGTGCAGTCGACGTGCAATTTTAAGGTCGACCACGTTGCAGCACTCGCCGTGCCAAAGATGAATGCCGGTTCGTTGAGGAAAACGAGCTGTTCAGGGATGCACTCCAATTTGGGAAGTTAAGGAAGTACGCCGAGACGCTTCTATGAGGGAGAGATAGATGCGACGAGGGTGCTGGAGTAACGTGGGAACAGGTTCGAAACATAGATGTTCGTGCTGCGAAACTTGAAGATTCTAAGGGGGAAATCTTGGGGAAATAACAGTGAAGGTGAAGGTAACGAAGCTTCGTGAGCGGATAAGAATCGATGAATTGTGAACTTCGTTTTATGTGATTATTGCCTGCTCGTTTTGACGTTTGTTGTTTTACAAAAACAGTGACTCGTGGATAGTGACACGTATCCAATTTAAGAGAATCACGTCTCCCGAATTGTGCGTCACTTTCAGGGAAAGTGTTTTTATTTCTGAAACATTCGCCACGTTTTATTAAACGTTCGTCGGAAAACGTTCATGCCAACGCGAACTCCAGCGAGTTGCACTCCGAAGAATGGAAAAAACCATGCTGCTTTCAGAACCTAGGATCCTCCAAAACGAGCTACAAACTTAGGGCCGGTTGTTGTCGATTGCTTGCAAGAAAACATAAAGCATAAAGACGAGGAAGAAAAACTATCAACCGTTTACGACGATACAGGAGCGAACTCGTAAACGGGCTGCAACGGTGGGGGAAGGAAAACAAAGGGAGCAGCTGGGGGTTGGAAATCGGAAATCGGATGTGAAAGAGATCCATGTACCTAAGAGTAGTCGCGACGATCGATTTCCGATCGCGAAGCCGGTCCCGGCAGTTTATTCAAAGGACAGTTCGTTCCTTCGATAACGAAAAGGAAGGTCGAGGAGCAACGATCGATCAGACAATAAATTAGCATCGAGATTCGTTGCTCCCCTCGATGTTCGTCAGTTTTATTCGATCTCTCCGTGTACATCTACGTGTCCATTTGTCGCTGTGTGCCCGTACGATGCAGCAATTTTGCCGTTCAAACAATGTCGACGCGTGCTTGCAGGCGTTCGATTCGAACTTGCTCGGTTTCCATCGTACGAAAAAGGAGCACGGCGAACGGTAAGCCCTTGGAAACGTTACTCTTTGGGTATCAGACGCGGCATGGGCGTTGTGGGGAAGCGGTGAAACGGATTTTAACATTGGCACTGAATTGCAAAAGGTCGGCAACATCCGGCTTTCGTCTACGGAAACCACAGATGTAACGGTGAAACGCTATAATTGTTGCGGTTAATTAATTTCGACCCTTGGTTAGTTGTAGCTTTGCTGTTGGTAATCACGATGGGGGAACTAATGGAGAATTTAATGGATTTCGCTGTTTATTTATCGTTTGCTACGTTTAATTATATTGGGGGAGAGGGTTTCGCGGTTAATTTCGATGGCCGAAGGGATGATGAACTTTTTTGTTTCTGTTTATTTTAAACGATTAGGCGCGATCAGGTATACGATCAATTAAGGACTTCATTAATTTTATTCCGATATGGAATTTAGTATAAGTTGACTTGAATATTTAAGTGATTATTAGAAGACAATGTTATCAGACGTATTAGTGATATAGGTTGCTATTCTGTCAGGGTGAAATGCAAAGTTTTGTTTATTTTAACTAGCGTGATCGAATTATAAATTATAATAGAACTTGCAAGGAAACAATGTGTAGCTTTATTAACAGTGCTAAATATTATTCCGTTGCCGATTCAAGTGAAATGAGTACAAGCTCGTACCGTTTATGGAGACTAGTGCGTAGATGTAAGAACTGTGAGATTATATTTAAAAATTATAAAGGTAAAGGAGCGAGTAAAATTTTTATCGGCGAATCAGAATCAGGGAAACTTTTGACTGCAATAAATCATATTATGCAATTCTCATCGGCAAGAACTCGAATTTCCATGGTTGTGTAAATATATTAGTACCATATAATACAACAAAGTATACTAGCAAGTGAACCTATTTCGAACTCGTTTATGGTGTCACAATACCGCAATTTTCTCTTCGCCCCCCATTCAAAAACCTGACATCGCAATCCACTCCACAATTTCCAGAGAATTTCAATAGTTTCCTATCAAGACGATATTAAAAATACCATGGAAGCGTTTGCAGCACTCGACAGTGACGTCGCCGGGACTCAAGCTGCACTGCCTACCCTCGTCCCATCCCCACCCTCTGCCCCACGTCTAAAGTACAAAATCTCCCGTGGAATTTTCGAATTTAAATATCACTGAACATCCAGTCGGCCACGGATCCTGAATCACGCTCGGATACGAGCAACTCCGCAGGCTTCAAACCGGTTGATCTCGCTATGCATTTATGGATGTCGAAAGGACGAAGATATAGCGTGGCGGTTTTTCGTTCACGACGACAGACGACTTTTCGTTCGACTTTTCCGAGGGTTCGGTCGTCTCCATCATTTCTATCCGACGGCCCTCTCTATCGTTTCCTTCTGTCCGCTTTCGTGGCTTCTGTATTAGTGGATTTGAGGTTGATCGTCGATTATAGTCCCTCCGCTGGACGGTTCGCGTGAGCCGGGGCAGCCGTACGAGGAAACAGAAATTCCACGGAACTTCTCCACGATTTCCCCGGGGGCCTTCCTCGATAATTCAACGTCCGTCCCGCGTCTCCCTGGACCTCGGCTGTCTTCCACGGGACAGCCGAGCCATTGTGGCCGGTGTCGGATCTCTGATTCTTTCATCGAACATTGATACACGTGCACGGTGTATGAAAACCTGTATCTGAGAATTCTGTGTGCGCGTAATTCTGCGCGGTCAATCGATTTAAATCTTCGTTTGTTAACTGGTTTTATCCTTATCGTTTCGAGGCGACTGAACGTGTGTACGTATAGCGTGTCGATGTTAAGAAAAACTGTGCTGCTTTTTGAACCGCGGATATTTTCACCTTCGACGGTACCGCAGCGAAGGGGTTAATAAATGCCACCGCAGGTAGCATCGAGTATAAATATTGCATTTATACGTGGGATGCAAGAATTCGTGGAAATGGAATGAGAGGGCTTTGTATGAATTGTGTGAAGGGAAGCATCGAATGTGGATCGAGTGAATGCTTATCTCGAGGAAAGACTGAACGTTTCCGGGGAATGCACGAGAGGTCTTGAGTGCATGGTGGCCCGTGGTCGACCCGTGACACGTGGAAAGGGTGTGTGTGTCGGTGTGGGTCCTAATGAGCGAGAACGAATGAGGAATAGAATGAGAGGGAAACTGCGTGAAAAAATATATGGAGTGGATGATGCGTGCGCGAGGCAGAATCGAGGCACAGTCTAAGTAGAGTTAATATAGTTGAGTTGAGTTGTTAAGAGATATTTAATAATAAAACATTATTATTCCGAGAAAGAGACAATCACAATTTCGGTAGAAAATAATCTTACATACATATAATTTCGGCAACCCTATTTCCTACAAACCACATTAATTGCAAGGTTCCTTTCAATACCTTGTTGAGACCACTGCTAACGCGCAGAGGTGCAGGAATAAAAATATCATCCGCACCGCCTACTCTTCAAACTCAACAGCAACATTGGTCCAACGAATTCCCCATCGAGCAGCCAAACGATATTAATCAAAAGCACCTTCACCTTGCACTATCCGAAAGCCGGACCCGCCTCAAATATTAAAATCGCCCCATCGCGATGCATCGTCGTGACAAAACGGTATCGTAAAAACACAGACGTTCAGTTGCACCCCTGAATACCCCCCTTGCTATACTTCGTTTCCCTCAACCCGTTGAAATATTGACCGCGTCGCTGCCTCGCGCGAGAGCAAAGAAACCGTAAGCGTGAAATCCAATCGACCAATCGTATTTTCTCGTTTCTGTTTGCAGATTACCTCGATCGAGCGGAAGGGAAACGACTGCCAGGTCTGCGAGTCGCGTAGAGCCCGATTTATTCGCAAACGAGCGGAATGAGAACCAGGTACATTGCGGAAGGGCATAAGCAAATTACCGTGTCGAGCCTGATTAGGTTAATCGGCTTGTCGCAGTGAGTTTTCGCCCGCGACGCGTTAAATCGTCGGGTCGCGGGTGGCCGACTGGCAAAGAGAAAAACGAGAAACGACGAGCAGCGGGGGGGAAAAAGAGACGGGGTGGAAGAATGATGAGAGGGCGCAGTCAACGTAGCAGAAGATTTAAGGGGAACGCGAGGACCAGGCCGCAGTGTGCGTCGGGAATATTTATTCCGAAAATCCTGTTTGTCGGAATGAAGCCTTGAAGTTGCCATCCACTTCCTTGCCGGTTACGCTTCCGTCTGCATACCCGCGGCTCTACTTGCGGCTACGTCGCCCCCATTCTTCCCTCCCCCCAGCAGGCGAAAGAAAGAAGAAGAAGAAGAAGAAGGGAAAAGGTGATGGGAAGACGGGGAACTCGGTGGCTTTGCATTCAACCGGTACGAAGGAAAGTTTAAGTGAGTCATGGAGACACTCTTGAAATTCACTCCGCGCCGTTCTTTGAGTTTCTATTTTCCCGCTAACAGAGAAAAAGGAGTCGTCGTGTAGCGGAAGTGCTCCTATGAACGACGCAGTTTCGCGGCTTCCCTCGGTGACGTCGCATCGGGCTTAATCGATCGCCGAGTGCGGCTGGCAAGATTCGTCCCCGAGTCCCGCACACTCGATAACTCGAGCCCCCGAATTGAAATTACTCGAAGGACGGCCGCGAGGACGCGCCAGCCGATTAGACCGGGGGAGACCTATTCGAAAAGATCGTCGTAAATCGACGGCGAATTCGCTGGATCGCCGCTGAAACCGTTCGAACGGCGATAAAATTGAAATGCCTCGCGCGGGCTCATAAAGCAGAATTATGCGTTGCACAGTGTCGGCGAATTTTTTAATAAGATCGAGCTCGACGTTATTGCACCGTCTCCGATAAATAATCTTCTAAGCGTATGCGCACCTCGAGATAGAGGGAGAGGGAGAGAGAGAGGGCGCAATAACACCGAAAAACGGGAGGATCGAGCCTCTCGATTTCGATCCCGATAGCTAGCCCCGTGTCCCCCGCTGAAACTAATATCCCGGAAAATATTTCAAACATCGATTTCGCCCATAGAATTCCAGCCGACGTTCCAGCCGGGGCGGCCACCCTTTAGAAAAATGACGGGAGTGCCCGGTTCCCGTGCGATTGAACGCTCGCCCGATCCTGACAAGCCCTTCCGCGATCTGCCTTCGTCCGTCGACCGTTTCTCAAGAGGATAATAACAATCGACGGCGACTGCGATCGTGACGTCTGTGGCGTGATTCCCTTCGTTCGTTGCCCCTGAGAACTTCCTCCCCGCAGATATTTCAGGGCGAATCGTGGCCCAGCGATCGGCACAGGTGGTGCGTGTCCAATGGAGTGTTCCGGGATACGGGC
Source organism: Nomada ferruginata (assembly GCA_963583965.1). Lineage (NCBI taxonomy): Eukaryota > Metazoa > Arthropoda > Insecta > Hymenoptera > Apidae > Nomada > Nomada ferruginata. The sequence goes on from OY757218.1 coordinate 9,538,048, forward strand.
CCACGCGATGCCGTCACCAGGAACGGACAGCACGGAGATCGGGAAGACGATCGCGAGGAAGATCGTCGATGAACGTGTTCAGGATTACCGGCATCGAGACAATTTCGTCGACGTAACTAATCCCCGTATCGAAGTATGCCCTGCGCACGGTGTTGCGACACTCCTCTACCTACCTGAGGAAGAGATTCGAGGAGAGACCCGGGGGATGATCTAGCAGCCAGCCAGCGGGAAGAATAGCAAAGGGATAGTCGGCGAGGTCGGCCACTTTATACCCGGCCGAGGAGAAGCGACGTTACGAGTGGCGCGGGGTCAGGCATCGGGGGAACTGGGAAAAGATTAGAAAACCCCTCTTATCTTCCTATTTCTCTTACCCGCTATCGGCTCCTGCTGTCGGCGAAGCGAGTTGACAAATGCGAACGACAGGCCGCCCTAAGATACCGTTCGACAAATGCGAGTCGCCGGACAGAATTGGGTGATCCTGTAGGACGGGAATAAGGAGAATGGAGAAGGACAGCGCGAGACATTACAGAGCTTACGAGGGCTTTAAGCCCGCGAACAATGGCAATACGTCGTCCTTGAAGAGGTCCACGTCGGACCGCTCGAAAACGCATCCGTCGAGGCAAGTGAGATGCCTTTGCTTCGGCGGCGTGCCGGACAAGGCCAGCCAGCACTCGTTCCTCAAGGGCTGCATTATAAACCTCGGGATATGTGCCCTCCTGGTGGCTTATACGTTGCTCGGTAGCTTCATCTTCCTTGCCATCGAGGGCGGCGCGGACGTTGGAATACAACAGAGGACACTTGCCGCCACAACAGCGGCGAACCAGCCTACCAGACGGAACACGACCGCTTGGCTGAAGCAGGTGAGTGACCACCGATTTCCGTCCAACGAATTTTCCCTCTTCTTTGTCCACGCCGTTATATTTGCTCGGTTCGCGTGGCTTCAATGTCGGTCGCTTCTGGAGATCCAACTTGGAACGTCGTAGGTGAATACGTTCTACGGCGAGCGTTTCTTTCATTTCTTTTTTCGAATTTTGTCCCGCCCACTGTTGCGGATGGAATTGGACGTATTGTTGAAGCTTGGTGGCCTTTGGACGGTTGCGAAGACAGCAGAATTCTTTGCAATGTGTGACTGTTTATGGTTTGTGTTGTTGTACCGATTCTGAGGGAGTGTGAATTATTCTTTTTCTATGTATTGATTGCGGCGCTGATTTTATTGCCAGAAGAGTATGTACCTTTCTGCTAGATTTCTGCGATGTATTTTTATTTGTCCAACAACGCCGACATGTAGTCAACTCGATATTACCGGAAAAAGATAATTACTTCACATTCTTCGTGATTGTACAAATTTATACTTTCACCTGTTGCTATTATTGTATGCAATAGTAATAACATTTGCAGTTAACACGGCTTTGGTATTCATATAAAAAGAAACAATGAATTTCGCGTATTGTCAATTGAATTATTTTCCCATTATAGTGACTCCAGAGCTAAAGGAAAAAAGTGGTGAGGGATTCCTCACCCCTCTAAACAAACTACAAAGCTCGACCGCTCGTCGAATCGAGCAGGGCAGTGCCATGCTAATTTGAAATGGGTGCCCATATACAATATATGATATACTGCTGATCCATGTGCAAATTGTTGAAAACAGTGTCAGTATCGGTAGCACGGCTCGTGGCTCGCTTTTGTCTGTGTCGCTAGGTTGTAAAGGAAAAAACAAGGGAAGAACGATGGCCGAGGCAACCGAGTCATTTAAATGCCACCGTGTCGGTGTGATTACACAAATGCAAAACGATGTTATAATAAAAACGACAGATTGACTTTTTTATTTTTAGTTTTTTCGACTTCCAATTCCGCGGCGCAACAATTCAGCACTGGTTTCCTTGGACAAATCACATTTATGTACCAAGACTAACCGTCCAAAACGGTTTTTTTTGCCACCGATTTCACGGGGCCCCGTGGACCCCCGTGACACAATAATTTCCATTTTTGACGAAAACCTAGCACGATATCATTCGGAACAAACGTATCTATCACCTCAAGGCACAATAATGACGTTAAATACCGCGGCGCAACAATTCAGCCGCTCTCTTTTTTCATTTAGCTCTGGACTCACTATAACTGCTAAGCAATCGTTAATGCCAAACTAGAATTATGAAGTTAATCGTATCCTAACGAGCAACAAACATTTCAATTCTCTCCAAAGAAGAGGTAGCTGTGTATTTAAAATTTTCAGTACAAGAAAAACCATTGAATGAGCGTTCCCAGGTGTTCGTTTTTTTCCTTTATCGGCCACCACCTAAGCGGAACAGCAAAGTTCTAATCGAACTTCAATTTATCGTCACATCTCTTCTTTGATCCTGCTTCTCTGCCTGGGATGACCTCAGTGAACCCGAAGTCAATCGAATTATCGGTGCGTTCTAGTGTTAACGCTCGTTCCAACGAAGTTTTATCGATCGAACGTCCCATTCAGTTTCTTCCTGGTTCAAAGTGAAACCCGTTCCGCAACGTCTCCTGCGCAGAAAAGATATTTCCGGTTTCCCGATCTCATTCGTAGCTACTCTTCGCGTGCCAAGTCCAACGATGTTAACCGTGGTTTTCACCGAAAACCTTCGTTCCGGACGATTGTTTCCACCCGTAAGAACGAGTCGCAGGGTCGTAAGGAAAGTACGAGGAACAAAAATATAGCATATGCTAAGGACACGTTTTCTCTATGAAAATCCTGCGACCATTTTTCAGACTGGATCCCACATTCCTTATGATACCTTCCTTTGTTCCTTCGTTGTCTTTGCGCAATTATTATATCGCTTTTACGAAACCATCAAATGTTTTGATTCGATAACTATAACGATTCTGCGAGAAGGCAGAGGGAAATGTGAAATGTGTTTCATAAAGAAAATTGGAGGAAAATATAATTCAAATTAGATGGAGATGTTTATATTGATCTAGGTACACTAGTAAATTCAATTTCCGAATTTATTTGACAAAGAATTGTAACTTTACATAGACGTTTCCGAATTATTTTCCTTTTTCCCTTTTTCAAGCAAAAAATAATTTCATACAATAAAAATTGAAATGTCCGGTCTGCAACTTGTTACTATGAATAACACACTATTTGGCACAAGCAATATAAATAACACAAGCAACAAAAATCCTTCCAGAATAAGAAATCTTTCCAAGAAAACCCCGCCTTGACTTTCCTATTTACTTTCAACAAAAATTCGCGGAACTTGTGGCCGCAGCCTTGTAACAAAGTATTCCTTTGACGTTAAGGTTAATTACGAGGCTCGAGCGAAGACCGTGGAGAATATATGGATAATCACAGAGAGTTTGAACATCCTTTATCGCGACAACTGGACGAGGCTGGCTGCCCAGGAGGTCGCACGTTTTCAGGATCAACTAGTGAAGAGGATCACCGAGGACATGATGGCGACCCAAAATGCCGGGACATACGTTGGAAGTTCCGCGAGTGACCCTGGGCCGGAACGACGTGCACCAGAGTACGAGTGGAACTTCGCCAAAGCATTCTTATATTCTCTCACGGTGCTGACGACGATCGGTAAGTGTTTAAAATAGTATTACTTAACGATTAATTGACGTGGACGCGAGACAATTATATGATATCCCGTAGTTACTTAGTTGCGTTATTTTCGCAAGCTGTTGAATCGAAATTTTAAGGAGCTACGCTTGGAATCAACGAGATATTAACTCCTATTTGCGATAAAGCAGTTTTATCGCTAAGTATATTAATTCTAATGAGTTCTAATTTCATTTAATTTCGCGATCAACATCGTACTTATTAATATCAATACATTAAATCAATTGAAATATCTCGCCAAAGAGCCACGAAAATTTACTTAATATATTGCTCATTAATGCACCTAAACCATTCGTGTAAAAATGAAATGGAATTGCCGCCGCGGCGTAAATACGAAATGAGAACAGCCGAGAATTTTACGTACGAACGACTCCTGATAAAAACGCGACAGATACGCGGCCAGCGGGCAAAAAGAACGGGGGTAGCATGGAAGCGCCGAGAGCGGTTGGCTTGCAGGCCGTAAGGGTGAAACAGGGGCCAGTATGGCGGGCATCAATTTTCAAGGCAAACAAAGTCCAACATTAACGCGTAATAGCCGTGGCCCGGGTCGGGCTTCCGTTGTCCACTTTGCATATCGGAAAGCTCGGCACACAAGCCCGCGGGCCCGACAATTTCAAACCGTTCAACTTGCCGGCGCTCGAGCCGAGTGACGTCACGTCCGATCGTTTACTCCGGTTATTACTGAAACAGATTGGAAGTCTATGAGTTTTGTGGATATTACAGAAAAAGAATGGGAGAGCCGGGGGTGGGTGGAAGGAAAAAAATAAATAAAAGGGAGGAGAAATTGAGAGAGCGTGCGTATGGCAACCAGGAAGGACACGAAGCAGCTTATCGAATTATCGTTTGCAACGTGTGTGCTTCCTCTTTTTTCCCCCCACATTTTTTTTTCGTTTTTATTGCATCGGCCATTTCTTCCGCAACGAAAATAGCGTACGCCTGCCGGTTCAAAACTTTCGTGCATAACCACGTGCGTGTGTGTGCAGTACTCATAAGGTCATAAGTATTCGGACCACCGTATTGGCTTCGTTCGTTCGTTCATGTATCCGCGTTTTACGTTCACATACGAAGGACGAATGCGAGATTATTTATTTATTTCAATTGTTTCCCAGAAAAGAGCCGATTTGAAAAACAGCGGCGAATATTATTTCGGATTTTCAGTCCTCCAAATTGAAGTGCGAGGAAAGAACTGTCGGTTCGTGTGATTTACTAAATGAAACCTTGTAGAATCTGAGTCGCAAGCAACGTTTTTAATATGATAGACGTCAACAAATAATTATGAATTATCTTAATAAATGACAATAGGACGACTGATCAAACAATATGAAAAGCGATAAAGAATTCCACCCCCATAAATCCTCCGATTGCTCGTGCCACGTACTGTACATACGCGACGAGAAATTTACGCGAAGTGGAGGCGTGATTAATCCACGGTGTGATAATCGATAGGATTGAATTAACGTTCAAGCGATGGCGTTTACGCCGAATGGCTGTTCGTCGACGGGATGGTACTGGTTTTTTCCTTTTGAGCAAGGGTATAGACAAATGCATTGTACGCGAAGGTGGTGGAGTTCGGTCGACTTTGAAATACGCGTGGCGTTGCCGCCGAATGATCTGTGTTTAACAAAAAACACAAAAAGAATTCGTAGGTATTTGTTGGAAAGTGAGGTGGTCGAAAGTTGAACGAGTTCTCTTGCCGTGCGAGCGAGGACTATCGCTTTGATAGTTGTCGGATATTGGGGTCATTGAAAACGCGCTAGATTTTCTAGTTTAAAATGTTTTTCTATTTTGAACCGAAGGCACGGGAAGTTTGGCGAAGTACCTCGTGCGTTTAATTGCATAACGTTCGAAATTTCTTTACATTATTGATCGTGTTCTCGGTGGTGCTGGGAAGTGGGCGATAACAGGACACGAAATAGGTTTCCTCGATGCAAAAATGACATTAAATTTTGTCGTACATCTTTTTCTTCTTCGGCAGTAAGAAGTAAAAAATTGCTGATACATTTGGAGTAATACGAAAGGTGATTAAATAATCCGAAGATCGTTACGAAATATTGTATTCGTGCTATAAAAAGGTAGAACAAACGTAATAAAAATTGCGCTAAAAATGATATGTACTCACAGATATTTCAAACGATCGTTGGCTTATAAAACTTTATGTGTGCGATATTTAATCCGAACCTTCAAATATTAAAAGTTTGTGTTAAATAAGTTATTTATTACAACGATCTTCGATGAGGACGAAGCATTCTAGTCGATTGCATTCTTTGTTTTAGTACAGTAAATTCTTTTATTTTCCCTTTGTTCTGTCTCGTCTCGTTCTAACCGACTTTTCCCACGTTTTCCTCATTCGTTTGTTTCAATTTTTTGTTGTTCTTTTTCATCTCTGTCTCTCTCAATCTTCTCTGCACTTCCTCTTTCAACTTTCTGTCAAACCTTCCTTTCACCGTAATCCTCTCTCTAACTTCCACTCCAGTTTCCGTTGGTTGCTTTTCGAGATTGAAAACAGCCAGTCGTAAGGTGGGACGAATTTAAAGCCCGATTTAAACTACTTTCGAAATCGTTACCACTCCGGAAACTGTGCGGAGATTCTAAGAAAAATAAAATCCAATTTTAGGCCATTTTTTAACCAAATGACACAGTTTTCCTATTTCTTCGGTACAATATTCAATACAGCTTATGATACAAAGTATAAAGCTATTTTTTACTACTTAAGAATACTTCAAATATAGAAGTGAAAAATCTTATAAAGAGATCTAAGCATTTATAGTTTCTCGTGTAAGAATCTTGAAACACACTTTTTTCCCGCGTGCCCACGAGGATATCTCCTTAATAAAGTTAACGCCAGTGTTACAGCCATCAAGTTTATACTATTACCGTCTAGCTAACTATTGTACTTTCGAAAACTTGATTACAATTTATTACACCTCAATTCTCTGTTCGCGCTGAAAGCCACTGCATAAATATTACTTCATGAATACAGAAACTCTACGCTTTCAATAGGATCTTGCTTTTGTATCCTCAATAATAATTGAAGTGTCATAAACCTAGTATGTCATCAAATGTTATTTTCCATACACTACGATGCTCTATAATTTTGCGTAAGGAAGTATATTATATTATACATAATATCAATTCTTGAGGAAAGAAAGGCCTGAGAAGTATTTTCTATTAATCATCATTTGGTCTTTATTACTCTGAGTAATCTCAAATAATTGTGACATACTTTGTATAATATTGTAACAATATTATAGCTTGCAATTTCAGCGGAGGCAAATCGTTATTTTAAGATGACACACGACGAAACAGGTTTCTTAATTCAAAATACTGTAACTTGTGGTCGCCAATCTAATTAAAAAATATTTGCGCAGTGGGCCAAGTGAAACGAACATTAACGTGAATCTAAAATGAATAGCTATACAAACATGATAACAGAATTTGAAGATTACAATAAGAATGACCCCTTGAAACTTTTTACGAAATATTACTTTCCCCCCTTATTTGTTGCCGATAACAGATAGGGCGAAACTCGTTGCTTAAAGTGTATGCAATTTAATTGTACCAGCAATTAAAATTCAGTCGTATTTGAGGTACGGCTCAGACTTCCCCGTTGCCCCTTTAACCATTAAAATTCCCGTCGACTTTTATTGCGACGACGATAAGTAATGAGGGAACAAAAGGAAAGGGTTCGAAAATAATTTCTGGGAACGGAAAAGAATGAAACGTCGCCGGAAATTAATCCGTTTCCAGAATTCTCGACTCGTCGTTTCTACTTTATTTCGCGTCTCGTTACGTACCCGTGAAGAACCACTCAACTGCTTGTCAGCAATGGTGGTGAACGTGTCCGGCCATATCTTGCCTCTTTCCCCGTCCACTTTTTGCAGTGCCTTCCTCTTAATTACCGGGCGCATCGCGGCGTTTTTTTTATCAACTTGTTCAAACGCAACGATATCGTGCACAACGCGCAATAGTTTCATCGAGCGTTCAATTTCGATGCAACGATATCGTTCGTACGCTACAGTCGATTGACTTTTTGCGTGAGGGATACGAGTAGTGAATTAAGTGGAACACTTTTTGATGCAGAATGACGATATGTGATTTATTTATTATATATCTGAATACATTAATTCATTGCTTGAAGAATCGTGTACAAAATATTACTAGTATACTCTCTAAATTATTATTAATATTCCCCGTTTTATTAGTTATTATTGTACTACGCACATTCTTAATTCTAACCTTATCGAACATTATACAACAATAATAACTAATATGAACATTACTAATCCCGTCCGATATTTTCCAACTTCATTAGGGGTCCCCATAATTTCCATTGAAACGATTAAATTAGAAACGCGAGATAATCGTTCAAACGTATCGCTATTATTTCTCAGTGTCGAGGGGCGAATCGCAGCCGTGACTAATGAACATCAAAATTACCGTCCAGAACGGATTATTAATTCCGAAAAACCTGTCCGCGGCCCCCAGATGTGATTAACTCGCTTCAGCAAAATAGGCATTCACTGGGAGTTCCGTGAGAATCGGATCGAGTGCTTTTCGGCAGTGTGCACAAATCCCGCTGGCTGATGCCCGATGAAAGAGGTTGGAAATGAACTCGGTACATTTCCTGGATGAACCGGGAACCACGTAAAAACTGCGATTGCATTCCAGAAACGTGATTAACGCTCCCTTGTAACGTCATTATTCGCAATCGATGCAAAATGACGATTAAAAGCATATGTCGCGGGTATTATTCATATTACCATTCTTGCATCAAATTCCAATCCTCAAGTATGAAAATTAAACATATATTTAACATGTCATTGTAGAAATACAAGGATATTATGGATTGCAAATAATTGTCGAATGAATATTGAACCTTAATTCGCCACAAAACCTTTGCGCCCTAATATCATTGTATATTACACGTAAAATATTATTATTTGTTAACGCATTACGATACGTTACGTATAACAAAATTGTAATGCACGTTAGCAAACTATCACGAATTAATATCGCCGAATGTCAGAGGTACGGCGTTTACGAGAAGGTTGCGTTGAAATTTCGATTTGGATGATCGAGCGAATGAACGATAAAGGAAATTGACGGTAAACACGGCAAATTTCTGTTCACGCGCGGCAATTAGTTATACTATCAAGAGCACTTTTAAAACGTGAACGTCGCCGATGTTGTTTGTCGCGTAGCCGGCAGCCATTGCTAAATTAACTCCTACTTTTCCAACAGGAACTTCCAGGTGACGAGAACAGCCCCGGTGGCGTCTTCATTCCAAGTAACGAACTTTTTAATTGGTGACCGGTCTACTTGAAAAATTTCATCGTTCCCCGAGTTCCGTCGACGAGCGGGCTTCTTTCAGAGCTATACAAAACGACTCGTGTAACGGTGGCCTCCGTGATTCTGTTTATTAAAACGAAGTTCTGATACGATTCACGTCGCTCGCGATGGTACCGCCAACTTCCACGATAACTTTTATAATTAACAAATATCTAGGTCCAGCTGAAACAATTATCACGGTACGTTTAAACATTACAAATTCGCCGTCGGTCAGCGGGGTGCAGAAATCAATTCGATAGGAAGAGTTGGAGCGTTAAGGAATTCTTTTTAATTGTCGTCGATGCGTTTCGTATTTGTGCACGATTGAATGGATTAACCCCTTCGTACCGGCGGACGAGATATCTCGCCGCGTGATTTCGTTCATGATATGCTATGGACGAGATATCTCGCAACGCAATGTCTTTCATGCGATGCTATGTACGAAATATCTCGCGACACAAAATCGTTCATGCGACGCTGTGTACGGAATATCTCGCGAAGCAACACCGTTCGCGTGCTGCTTTGGACGAGATACCTCGCGCTCGCCTACCCGTTTTTCAATGTTTACAACTGAATGACACATTCATAGTGACCTACGAATTCATTTTGATCCAAATCGTTGGACAAGATATCTCGCGTTGTAATAGAAAGGCTTGCGAGATATTCCGTACACAGCGCCGCATGTCCGATTTTGTGTCGCGAGATATTTCGTACATAGCATCGCATGAAAGAAATCACGTGTTAATTGGCGTGAGTATGGCAGAGGAATTGCTGAGGTTGTGTTTTTGTAATATTAACCCGTCTGATGCGTTCGTTCGTTATGGGTTAAACATATATTTATATTGCATTAATATATTACGTGAGTGCGTATTGAAAAATAAATGGTTTCGTCGTTCATAAAATACAGTCACTGTATACAAAAGCTTTTCTTGAGTAAAAGAATGTGCAATCTCTACTCAACGATTTCGTTTTGTTATTATTATTGGCACTGTTGGTAGCAGAATATCGGAGTGAAAAGGAGTAAATACTGAAGATCATAACTTCGACATTTACATGATCGTATCCTTACCTTGCAGGTTTCGCGAATTATTTTTGGAAATTTAATTATCCCATCGAAAATATTTAAGTGGCCAAAGAAGAAAGTTTATTTTAGGTACAAACATAACGCCATTATTCTCTTCTTCACGAACCGTTCGTTCATGCACGCACGCCGATTTGTATACATATATCTCAAGCTCACTCATATTAGCACCTCTAACACAAAATGTCGTTCACTTAACTTTCTATGATATCAAACACTAAGGGGTATATTTATGTAAATTACAACTCCCATTTCTAAGAAGTACTTTTTTTACATCTACATCTAATCTGCTAGTTACCTGTTTCTCAGAATTACACTGCAGCGGCTGTGCGTGAGAATTACGCGATCGATGGCCGTGGTGAACAATCACGAAACGTGTCGACACCCTAAAACGTACTTCCCGTGACGGTTTCATTCAAACACCTTATCGATCCGCGGTACGCAAGACGAGCCGCACCCACGATGCATCCGGGCGAAACGTTTCGTTTCCCCTGGCTCACTGAATTTTTCATAATTATTCGAAACTCGTATGGACGTCCCTTTTCAGGCTGGTAAAACATGTTGACAGCAAGACGCGTACCAAAAATGTACCATTAAAGATGCACAACCGTGCAAATAGCACTCTGGTGCATAGGAGATTGCAAAGAAGATTTCGTACGTACTTTTGATAGTTGGCGCGTAATTGGTTCGTCAGCTTCGTTTTCCTTCGTCAGTGATATTAAATAATCATCCACGATTCGGAATCCGTTATTTAACGTTGAATTATGGGGACTGTTTCTATCTATTGGTAGTATCGGTGTTAATGAATTAATGAACACTTATGGATGAACATGAATTGAAACAAATTATGGCCTGTGGAAATTTGCGTTTAGTTTATGGGGTAAGACTGTTAATTTGTCGTGTAGTTAGTACTTATTTTTTAACACCTAGTATATTTTAATCAAAGCACAACGTTATTTTTAATGGGCTGTTTATTATTTATTATTTATTACCTTGGATTTTATTCGTATTTCATTTATCAACCGTAATATTATAGAATGTAATAAAATAGTAATGCTTGGTACCTACTTCATAAATATTTATCACATACTTGTGTGCACAGCATAGTATATATCGTTCTACCTAATTTTCTAAATTTCACAAAATTTTCTTTGCATTCGTACTTTGCACGTCAACAACGATATTATAGTATATAGATTGCACAGTTAGTAAATAAGCATTTTTAAGAACAACACAACACTATTAGTTATTGCAACAAAGGACGAAAATAAAAGCTAGAAGTTATTGATTAAATCATTTCTTACAAACGGCAAGCACGTACACGCTATTCATACAATTTCAATATACAGCCAAAAAGATTCATTCGTATACTTGTCTTATCAAAGCTGCACAGGGAAGAAAAGAAGCTTCGCATGTACACATGCACTATCTCGACCCTGACATCTTCATAGGAGCACTTATGGCAGATCCCTTCCCGCTACCAGCGCATAATCCGTTTTTCGTTTTCGCGGGAGGTCGAATCGCCCGTTCGTATTTCTTCGATACGAGGTCGTATGAATATTTGGCCGATTGCCTTTCCGCAGGCCCGAGTTACGTATTCAGAAAATCGCCCGAACTCCGTTGCTGGACCAGGACCAAGTGCGACAGTACGGATCTTGGGGATCAAACTCAATTTCTCGTACCCCCCGTTGGATATACATACCTTGCACACCACCTGCCCTATGTGTTCTTAGTCCGCTTTATCGGCAAGCATCCTCGGATATGGAATTTTCAGGATCAAATATTTTATCCGTCCCGTGGATGGGACGCGCACGACAAAGTCCCGACGAAGTACCGTGTTTATCTGCAAGATTGATACTTTTATGGGAATAGAAGCTGTTGTCGATGGTACCTGCGATCCGCGGGGTTCGCGGGTTTTCTTGGATCCTGCCTGCGCGGCGGAGTGGCCCTTTTTATTATTTCTGTCGTTCCGTTAGTATCGATAGGAAGGATAGTAAGCTGAAAAGTACGAGGTAAGTATCCTGGAAGAGAGCAGCTTGCGAAAGCGAAGGAGAAGAGATCTGAATATAAAAGTAAAACGGCGAGTCTTTACAAATTACAAATATCACTGATTGATACTTTAAACTTTAAAGGATTTAGGAAGATAGGACAAGTGTTTTAATATGCGTCAAGTATTCTGCCTTTATTAAATAATAAAATTAAAAAACATCTACTAATGGAATCATCGAGGGAAAAGGCTAATATCTTTTACTTCGTTTAAATGAGTGACGACACGTTTAATACTCGAACGATGCGATAAATATTTCCAATACCGCGCGTTTCAAAACATCAGACGAACCATTCAGATTTGCAGTTCAAAATTTCGTTCGGTCGGATGTAAGTTCCTGGTGGCTGGTTAGAAATAAATCAAGCATCGGAACTGCCCGAGGGAACCAAAGCATGAAATACCACGGCTCTCGTGGATGAACTCGGATTTTGTCCGCTCTAAGCTCGAGCATCTCCTATTCAGGCTCTTATTCCACCGTATCTACTTAGCTTGCGCGTCCTTTAACATAAAATGTCCAGGCCCTCCCATTACAATAAAAACTTCAGTAGCATCCAGTTCTAATAAAACGAAAAATCGGCCTTGATATTAATAAGTACTTCTATGACCGTGAAGACCTGCCGTTTGTACGGTTTACGAGGCAATCTCGACGGTGAGCTACTTTGGTCTAGCGTTTCAGTTTCCCGGATACATATGTCGAAGTTTATCCTAGGGACAGACGTTGGGATTTATTAAACAGGCCCTTCAGGAGTTTATTTCACTGATGCTCTCAGAGCTCAGGGACGTCTGATAAAACAGTAGTCTCCTACGGGTAACTTGGAAAATTCGATCTACTGCTTGCTGGTCGAAGAGCTGGAACCTGAAGGAAATTGCGCACTGTTGTCGGACGCTTGTCCACCCCGAGTCGTCCAAGGCGTCGTTACACCCCCGTCGAAAGGAGCCATGCCAAGGGCGCAGTGTAAGGATGCTTTCATTGCATTAGTTTGATCCGAAGTTGTACTGTTTTATTCTTGGAGGAAAGGCAAGTCGATGAGCTTGTATAAAACATTGATTAATCGGTAATCTATAACAAATCTCGTGATTATTGTTATTAAAGTACAGTAATGTTGGTTTCACTCGTTTTTTCTCCCTCATCGAAGAGTTTGCCATGGTTAAAGTTTGTACATACGTGGCGTTGAGATGTAACAATATGTGAAATGCAGAAATAATGAGTTATGAATATTTATAATTCCTTACTTTTCATGCTGAGAATACAAAGTATTGTACGAAATTATTAAGAAAGATTTATAAGATAATCATTTGTCTGATCTTTCTCCTCGATCGAAGTTTTCTCCCAAATTTGTTAAACGATTCTAACTATTCGTGTTTGTCAACATAAGCCCACGAAAAAATAGAAAACTTCTAGAACTTACAAATCTCCAATTTCTGTTTAAACCGTCTTTAAATGAAATTCCTCATGGTACCAAAGAACTTTCGCATTTTAGAATCTCAGAAAATTCAATACCTGTTCACGAAACATTTTACCCTTATAACATACTTTTACCACAAATGTGGCACGAAAATAAGTCGAGGGTACATTTAACAAATACCGATATTTTATTCGCGATTAGACGAATTACATAGTCATGCGCAGATAAAATGCAAATGTTGCTCCAGATAAAATGTCAAAATCTTTGACAAAATCGTCAACGCCCATAGTCTTATGAAAATAATATTTACTAATTAAAGTATGATCCAATGGGTTTCATACACTTATTAGACCATTGTAAAACTAAGTTAATATATATATATAATATATGAACCATTTAAATTCTTCAAAACAGTGGTTAACTGAACGTTCACTTACTGTACATTGTCCAAAAGCTTCATCGATATTACGAATAAACATAATAATTCTTTTTTAAAAATGTTATTTCAAACTCTAACTAAAATCAAGTTATAAACCGATGCATAACAAATCCCAATCGCTTTTTCAGAATTAAGCACTAAACTTTCAAAGCTTCTCTACCTTCCAGAATTCAACCTTTTCATACGGTGCAACGTAATGATGTAATGTTTACGATCGTACTCAGGTTTTCTCTAGTCCCTTCTTTCGATCATCGACAGACCGACCGTCTGTTAGAAATTAAGCAGAACATTGTGTAGGTTTGATTACTTATTTTAATGTGAGGAATAAAATATGACATCATATATATTAGTACACTTATTTTAACATAATGAATAATATTAGACTCGGTTATTAAAATAAACTTAAAACGATATTTTTGGATTACTGCACCGATACTCAGTGCTAGGTACGATACGAGAAGACTTAAAAACTATAGAATGTGGCAACACAAAAGAACATTTGAACAGAGAAAGAAACGCGCGCCACATTCAAATCGCATAGATGCAATTCTGCAAACGAATGCAACATCATACAGTCGAACGAAGAATCTATCGGCCATCTCGCATGGTCACTTTCGTATCGTCGTAATCTCCTCTATTTCGCAATTCACTGTCATAGGCAGTCGTGCACTCTCGAAAACCTTTTCGAATCGCGTATCCCACGTCCCTTCTACACCGTGTTCCAATTTTCCCTCTGCATACTCGTTCTTTTTGTTGGCGCGCTACGCCATTTTGCCCTGGCGCTATAATTCCTCTCGCCGTTCTCTGTCGACCCGCGCATACTTCGAGAAAACACGGGAATGGAAAACGAAAGGAACGACGACGGCCATCCGAGGACTATAGGCCGGGCGTTCGCTAGGAGGCCAAAGGGCCGCCTTTCATTCTCGACAGTGTCGCGAATTTTAATCAGAGGATTCGAGGCGCCCTAAGACGACCCAGACATTCGACGTTTCTACGACTCGCTAATGGATTGCTAGGCGAGAAGAGGTCGCGGACTAATCGCAATTTTGTTCCGCGTTTCGGCTAGCGTTGGCCCGTCGACTTCTTCTATCCCCGTTGCTTCACTCTGCGAAGCGTTTTCCTCTGACACGGCTGATTTCATTTTGATATCGCAAATCTGTGTTTCTTCGGCGTCGAAATGGCTGATTCATGAAGAATCGAATTACGCAGAAGGATTGGTAACGTCGTGTGAGGGACGAGTTGAACGAGTAGGGTAGAAGAAAGGGGTGGCAATGTGGTCTCTCGTGATTTTGTTGCTTATAAGGTGTCATTCGCTGCAGCCGCTAGCTATGTACCTGCGCAGATTTACTTTACGTATAGAGATATTCTATGCTCAGTTTTTGTAAAATTGTGCTGCAAAATATTTCGTATTGCTTACTTTTGAACCTTTCGCTTCGTTCGACATTGTATGCATAGGGTCGCCTTGAGATTCGTATGATGGATCAGTTTCTTCAAGTCACTCTGTGTGTAAACAGACAAGTTATATTTACAGGTAAATGAAATGATTTATTCGGTACATACTTCGTGTTCTTTGTTATGACAAGTATTAAATAGTATTGTACTAGATAGAGCTGAATAACTTAAGTAAACATTGGTGCATTTAAACATATTCCACTAAATTTGTTCCTAAATCAGTCAAGCAATATAAAGTATACTTTTAATAAAGTTTTCGATATGTCTAACAACTGGAGTTCATGAACAATATTGTACTATTTTTTACTGTTTTGTAAAAAGCTGATATACAAGGAACAATAAGTAATTTGCAAGGGCAAATTGAACCGACCGTATGTCAACAAGTGGTATAGATGAAAGCCAACAGAGTCAATTTACTTTGTTGAGTCAACTGTACATGCCAAACTCATAGTGGTTGCGTTTGAGTAGTTCAATAGTTTACAAGTGACTTTTGTAGAAAAATCGGCGATGAAAAGCGTTGTAAAGTAAATATCTCAATTTTACTTATGCAGTCATTGAAATCAAATGAAGGGTAATCGATCATAAGGTACTAAACTATGGAATTGTTAAGATTAACAAATATGGATTTACACGACCAAAGATAAGGTCAAATTGAATGATAATGAAATTTCATGAACGAGTATTCGAGGCGGTATAAAAAAAATAATTCGGACGAAATGTGATTCGTGAAGAACAGAAATTTGCGCCAATTATTGTATTTGAATTGTATACATAGATAAGATAGACTCGTGGGTCATAAAATGGCACAGTTATTATAATATCCGCTGCATTGATTAAAACCATATTTCTAGATTTCACAAAAATAATAAGGTTACGATTTTCAAAAATGATCCAACACAATAACTAGGTAAGTTTTACTTGATGAATTTTCAGAAAATTTTACAGAATGATTGTTACCTAAATAGCATAAGAGACAAGTATTACAATATCTTCCTTTAACTGTTCACTTCGACGCATGCATAGTCGTCGCAATTTCTCTTCCTTAAAAAAAGTTTGCTTCCAAATGCTTTCACGAACTTTAAAATCGAAAAACTTCTGCAGATCGAGGAAACCTTGATTATTATTACATCGTTCCGTCTGTATCGCAGGCATTAATCAAATTCCATAGAACTGGACCGAAGTAAAGGGTAGAGAAGAGCTTGAAGGGGTAGTTGAGAAGTCTTGAAATGGCAAAGAGGTTCACCCTTTCCTTTCATGTTTCGTTGGATTCGAATCACGACTTTCCCTTTCTCGTCTTTCCGCATTTCTTCGTCCCTTCCTTTCTTTCTCACGCTGCTCGCCTTGCTTCTCTTCTTTCAGACACTGCAGCACCGTCAGTCTTCTCAGACGTTCTTCGCATCACGCGTCCCCTATCCCCTTTTTCGAAATTGTGATTTTCATTTTCTATTTTCCTTAGCCACCGCAACGAAACGCTACAACCGCAAAATCTAAGCGATCTCTATTCGTACGTGCATCGAAGGAAGACGAAAGCAATCAGTGTAATTTCAAGGGAAGTTCACCGATTCGTGTTTTACCTTCCACGCAGGTAAAATAGAAAAGTTCAGTGCAAGATTTATTTTGTCCCTACCAAGATTTTCTTATTAATAATTATGCGATCTCGGGTAGGCTGTCTGCTGGTCGTACGCAGGTTTGTATGAATATTTAATATATTAAATATTACCTATCACGTAATCCACAGCTGATAAGTAAGCATACACAGATCAATCATTCTTCTACCGCTAAACATTCGTGCGAACAGAACGAAATTAATTATTCCCCACTTCGCCAAACTTTCATACTTTCACGCTTCTGTTACCAACGCTTCGGCATGATCGTCGCCAATAGAACGATCATCGAAGGGGGACCATTCCGCTTGGACAGACTTTCCCATATCGGGAAACGTCAGCGCGAGGGTGGCCAGAAGAATAAAATGTGATATAATGAAACGAATGATAGGTGGGCAGATTTGGAAAACGTGACACTTTTATTTTCCATTCACAACGTCACGAAGATTCTTGGGATCTTCCTCTTTCGTCGGGACGACGCGATGGTAGTATATACACGTCGACGTCGACGTCAACGTCAACTGCCATAGGAAGATGGATTCCCCCCTTTCTCTTTCTATGCCCAGAACCTGGCCACGAGGATGGTAATATATACGAATGATCGATCGTTGCTCGAGTGGAATTGTACGCCTCGCAGGATATATATTTTTTAATCTCGTTTCCTCCTCCCCGCCAACCCCCGTCATCCCTCTCGCCTTAACGCTCCTCTTCGTTCTTTACGACACTTCGGTCCGCAGATAACTTTCCGATTACGTTTCCTCTTCCGAGTGCCGTGCTTCATAAATTGCACATTGAATAGGTGAAACGAACGTCGGGAAATATATATTTCTTCTAATCTACCGTGTCTCGCAGGGGGAACATGTATCACGGCGAACATGTTTCTCTACAGCCACGCGAGAATTTTTCTCTATTTACGCCCCGTGATCGTTCGCCCGCCCGCGACGACGAAGGGAATTTCTTTCGATTGCGACTTCCTGTTTTGCGCTTTTTCCTTCTAACACGCGTCCCCCTGACGTCGCCCATTTAATTCGACGAGTTTATTCGCTTTGGAGAATGCTTCGACGGTGCGACGGTTAAGTTTCAACGGCGCGGGATCAGCGTGGGACAAATAAAGTCTCCACGTAGGTGAAATTACAGTCGTGTGTAATCTTTTCGTGCTGCGCATACGTCCGGGAGGCGAGTGACAAAGACGCCGGATACTTGGGATTTCAATTCTGTGCGTTCGAGGTGCAACGAGTTGTTGGTAACAGATAGAGAATGAATTCTGCCTAAATGATATTTAGGGCTTTTGTTTATTTTTGTGGGGGACTCTAGATTAATTATTGCTCAAATGAGGTTTGATATTTTCAATGTGAATAATAGCTTGGGTTAATACGGGAATTAATGAAAGTGTTATTATACTGTTAATATCATTTGTTGATCTTTACATAGCTTCGGATGTGTATTTATCTTGTTTTTCATTCGTCCTTGTCGGCCTCCATTATCTTTCTCTTTACTATTTTTCATACCGTATAATACTTATATTTCACATCATTCATTTTAGTTAAATAACATGCAAATGTGTCTTTAAAAACATACGTAATAGAATATATTTTCATTCAAGATAACAAAACATTTATATCCGTATAGCGAAATACCAGAAAAGACGTCTGTGTTGAAAGCTGGTATGAAATTATTTGGAATTGGCAACCGAACCAAAATTTATTATTATTCTTTCTTAAAGTATCGGGTAACGCATTCCGCCTCACTGCAGTGATCAATGTTCGATCACGAAAATTCAATTTACGGAAATAACATTTGCGAGCAAACAGGTGCTCCAAAACAAATGGAACGAGGTGCGAGCGTTACTTTGCTGAAAAATTGCAAGACGGTTGAACGATGTCGACGTTTGGGCAGGAAACCAGGATAGTTGCCGTTGATTAATGTGATTCAGTGTACGTGAGAAAACGTGGAACTATATTTCGGCTACAAACATTTTCGCGCTTGCACACAATGAATTCTCAAAATCCACTTGCGCCCAAAAATTTATTATCTTCATTGCAACGTCATTTTAATATCGCAATAATTTAAACAATATTAACATATCATTCCTTCACGAGTTATTGTACTATTTGGTTACATTTAGTTCCATATGAAAAATGAAAAACGTACATCGCCAGTTTTCACGAATTAAAACTATTTTGAGAATGCCTTATTGTACAGATAATTGAACAGTAAATAATACGCAATTGTCATGCAATTACAATTATTTCAAATACCACGGCAATTAATATTTCGATTTTACTGAAGAATAAATTACTTGCATATTTTAAACTATTGAGTTCACCGATTGGAATTCATTTTATCCTTAAACTATAGTAATTTAAACACATTTTGCCTACATTATGCTTCGTTGCAATTTCTTTGACACGTTAGGGCCCCATTTGTCGTCCAGTACAACCAGCGTGCAATAATTCGAATTATACGATCACGGAGTACAGTAATAAGCCAGCCACAGATAAATATCGCGGATCACCGTGTAAGCCAGCGTTATTCTATAAAAATTATTACCATTAAATCCAGCAACTCCCACACCTAATGCTGCAGTGATATATTCTGCAAAAATGGTCAGACTCGCAGATGCTGCCGCCTTCCAAACGCATTAACCATTCATCTAGACGTTTTATTCCTTTATGTAATCTTCCCCCATAAAAACTTTACCGTGTAATCCGCCGTGTTTCCCTTAACATTCCACACAGACGGCGTCTCCCTTCTCTTGGCTTTTTTAAACACTTCGCCTAAGTATGCCCGCGTACATTTACAAACTACGAACGGATCTGCCGTGGAAATATTTAAAAATGTGAACGCGCGTGGACGTGGCGCGCAAAGAGAATTGCATATGAAATTGTAATCGGTGATAAACGTTGCTTTTCCTTCCGTGCAGATTATCCTGCAAATAACGTCGCCCTTCTCGGTTAATCTCGGACATTCGATTCTGTGTACTCGTGGAATTCTTTCCAAATAATTAATTAGTTCTTATACTGCAGTGCAACGGTCTCTAATTATTAATTACACTCCTCCCCGAAGGTAAATATAATCCAACTAATTACCGTTCCGACAATCTTCGCAACTATGCCTGTAAATTATGTTACTAACGCAACAGAAGGCCTGAATAGAACGACACGCAAGTAGAATAGCATTAAACAAGCACCCCCGGGCGGCGCCACAATTTGCACGCGTATTTATAAACGCGTTAAACATCACAATACACTTTCATCCGCCACCCACACCCCCAGCCATTCCTGCTCCACCCCCTCCGAGCCGTAAAACGAGCAATTTCACGATACTTCCATCGTTTACGTCCCGGCGTTTCCAACAATTCCGCCCCGAAACGATACCCGCGGTCGAACCGTTGAAAGCAGAACGAAGCTGGTAGTAATTAAAGCTGATAATGCAAATGCGTGTGAAACTGAGGGAAGAAGGAAGCGACCCGGGCGAGACTTCGGTAGGCAACAGTGCTACCGGAAGTCCCGTAGATACGGCACTGCCGGAAATATCGTCGAAATATGCTAAGAGCCGACCAGGCCGCCCACGCGGTCTTAGCATAACAACGTCCTGGCATTCGGCGCAAAACTTCTGAATATTCAAGAGGCGCCCCTGGGCCTGGAATTAAAACGGGGGATCCACCTTCGTCCTCGTCCCGTCTGCTTCTCGTTCTACGTTTCCCGTCGCACCGTTCCGGCGTGTCGGCCGCGAAACGGCGAAACGTATCGACGGGGGATATATATCTTTCTCCCCCTCAATCTCTCGGTACTTGCCGGCAGCTCGCTAAGAACGCCGATTTTCACGCCACGGGAAACCGCCCCGGGGTGCTCGAGTTCCCTCGAAGCTTGTTCGCTTAGGTCGGACAAACAGCAAGTATCGGGTGTGAATAATTTCCCAGCGTTTACTCGCGTCGAGGATATTCGCCTTCCGCGAATTTTATTTCCTCATTTGCCTCCGAGGAGGCCAATTGTGATTGACTGCACGCGTTTCAATTGAATTAGAAATTTGTCAGAATTTCCCCCGAAATTTTCGCGAACACTCTTGCACCAATTCATTGATCTTTGTATTTTTAAATTAATAAGTGACTCATGGTGTCACGCAATTGATTGTCCTCGACACGTCTCAAACTGAATCCAATCTTTCAATTACCTGTGCTTTTTAGTTTGAACTGTCCAGCAGTGTTGAATGTACAATCCCACCATTTCATCGAACACCTTGTAGTCAATTGAAAGAAATCGTTCGCGATTATTCCCGTACGCAGTATCGCTTAACGAAACACTTTGCACCTCGCATTTACAAATCTTCCGCTCCACAGATTTAACCATCGAATGCTCTTCACCCTTTCGCGAATGGGTTATATCCCGCATATTGTATGGAAAAATTCCACGTCGTTTTCCAAAGTGCCGTCCCATTCTATCGAATTTGCATATTGCTCGACTCCGCCCTGCACTGCCTCGACATTTTAAAAGAAGCACGGATAAGGGCGAAGTTCCTCGCGGTCTACAACGGAGAAGTCGAAGGAGGCTGCGTGGAACCGGCACCGCGAGTTTGCAGCCATTAACATTGCAATGGGGAATGGTTACGGTGCACAGGACCAGCATGGTCGAGCGACAATTTTGCCCCCGACAACGGCTGCGGCTGCGAGGACGAAGAACTTGTACACCCTAGGAATACATTAACCGTAATCTCCACCTTCGCCCTGGAAAATAGCGTCTCCGTCGTGTCTGCCATGTCTTCATACTCGAATATACCAGGCTATTATACAGGTCTCGGGGAACGCTTTTCATTCTACGAATACGATTCAGTAATTGTGGTATCGGTGGACGCGGGGATGATTGAGTGCAAGAATTGTTGTGCCCTGTTTTCTATGCGTTTCGATTGCATTCGTTGACGGTGCTTTGGGAATTTATTGTTAGCCCACGATGTGGCGAAATGATTCGGAAGGGGGAAGGAAATATTATATATTTTTGTTTGGGCGTAGTATGGAAATAAACAGTTCTCGATCTGTTGAGAGATTAAGACTTTACTGAGTGGAACCGGACATGGCTTGAGCGAATAAATCTGTATCTAATAAATTATTAGTAATAATTCGTAATTCATAAATCTAATCTAATTCAAACTGGCGGTAGAATTTTTTTGAATAACTAGAATCCTTGAAATTTAGATACTCTCAAACATGCCAGGTACTTCTTATATTTAAGATCAACGCTTTCTAGAAAAGTTGACAAGTATGATAATTTAATCTTAATCAACGACGACGAGCGCGGATATATTCGCGTTAAATCAAAGGCAGATTTGAACTTTCATATCTTAAAAGGCTTGTAAAAACTTCGTCCTACTCGAGTTCTGAGAATACTAACTTTCCCAGTTTTTAGTTTTTGACGACGAATTTCATCGTACTTCGTGCTGAAGTACGACTTATCCGATTAAGATAATACTGAAAAAATTCGAAGCCTGTCATAACAGATAGCTCTGCATGGCCTATACATATATTTATAGCTCCCAATTTCGATACTAATAGAACTTATTCAGGCCAAAGCATTAAACAAAATAACATTTTCTAATTTATTGTCATTTCCAAAATTCATTTATAAACCCAGTCAAGTTTCACTGTAAAATGATAAATTTACAAAAAAAGGTTCAAGTATGCCTGCTGTTAAAAATGCAAGCAATATATACCACATTTTACTATGTTCGTCTAAACGGGAAATAAAGTTGTTCAATAGATTCGAGAAAATAACTATGAGAACAGGATAATAGGCTTGACTATAACTATGAAGTAGCTGTCTATCTTATATCTTCTTGACCGAACATTTGTAAACATCGAATTGTGTAACAGATGTAACATAAATGTATCTGTTTAATCAAAAGCTCTTATGCTGGCTTCGTTTATAAAGCTCCAAAATCTCATCAAAATCAATGATGAATATCTTGTAAACATCCCCGCTTCACATTATGATAATGTACAACAATTAGTTCCAGCAATCTCCATTATCCTCTCATTATATTAATAAACGCACATTCGTCCAATTCCTACCTTAATACCGACAATCGATATACGCCGATTAACAAATATTCAGGCCTGTCTGAACAGGATAACCGTGCAGTGTATCGTTTCAAGCAAAGCCGAAAGTTCATTATCTCGAAATTATCCGTTTCAAATATATTTCCCAGATACCGTGCGCGGCTCAACACAAGTGCGGCACAATTTAAATTCGAGTCGTTCGTTTCACTTTTCCCCCCAAATCATACTTTAAACAGGATCGAAAAAATTATCGACCGCCCCCTCGATTTACGGACGGCTAATAAACTCGCATGTTCGGCTCCCAAGTAATTGAAAGACCGGACAATAAAACTGAATGGGTTTATTGAAACCACCGCTGAGAATATATATACGTATGTATATACGAGAACGCGATCTGGTACGTCGGACCCGACATATCGAACAGAGGTCAGCTCCGAATGTAGAACCGTGATCCGAATGAGCCAATCTGCCAATGACGCGATCCTGTGGCGACGTTGACGTACAACCACCGCGCCCGTTGAAAACGCATTCTTCCCGGCGAGCTCGTTTTGACGATTAAACATTTTTTTATCACGCCACGCGGCGAGTTTATGCACGGGCTCATAGAACGCAGCTGACGGGAAGTGCATTACACTGAAAACCGAATGTCAGGATTCGAAATATAATGCCGCTCCACTATTTTACCGCCTGTTCTGCGCTTGGTGTATGTTTGGTGCGTATTTTTTCCGTCTTTTTTTGTCAGTTTTGATGGGGGTAAACGTTCGAAGAGGGGAGTTTTTGCCGGACAATTCCCTTGCGCAGAGTTTGCGTCACGCTTTGCCGTTTCATGAATTAGTATTATAAGTATCATGTGAATTGGAAATAGTTTGTTACCACGCAGAGCTTTTGATTTTGGCCCCGCAATATTATCTATTGAGAAGTAACATGTTCTTAGTTAAAATGTTATCAACTTTGATGTTTCCAGTGAACGTTATTTTACTGCAAGTTCACCCACAGAAGTACTGGAATTTAATTTCATATTTCGCCTTAAATACTGTAAAAAAGATAACTCTACCGCGAAGCAACAGCATCCCATTGAAGCCACCATTTCTTTATCGTTACTTTGGTAATAAAAGAAGACATTTCGTCACTTTGACCAAAGTCGAAGCTATAATATGTTCAGCAAATATTCATAGAAACGTTCAATAAACAAAAGTGTATCTACAGATGGAAACGTTAACCTGAATTTCAACAGTGTCCAACGGCGCTCTTTTATCATCGTAAACATGAACCGGCAATAAATTCGGGAAAAGGGGATTGAACAGAAGAGATATCGTATCTGCTTCTTATTCCGTTCACGGCTGGTCGCAATCTAGAACAGCCTCGGACCTACGCGACTAAAGGGACTCGAACAATCGAAGCCACCACCCGATAAACTTCCACGACGAATACTCCTATAATGCTCCAGATACACTACTGGTCTGGAACTTATATCGCGGCTTCGCGAAAATAAACTCACCCCTTTCTCGCAATCCGCTGCAGAACTGCCGTCGCCTAAGCCCCCTTATCCGTTCGGTCCCCACTGCACTGGGTACTCATCCCTTTCCTGAATCGAACAAGAAATAACCTTTTGCCCCGTGGACATACATCGTATGACCCAGTGACGCGCTTCTTAATCTAATTAAGCACCGATATCTCGGTGATCGATATTTTCCAGTAATACGAAGGAGCGTTTAAAATGAAAATTTTTTAACAAATTATATTTGTTGAACTGAAGTCTTTGAAGAAATGTGATGCCTGTAGAAACGGTTACAGAGCCTAATTGTAATTGTGATCTGAACCGGGGAAAAAACTAAATGCGTTTTAGAAAACATCGAAACATTTGTTAAATGAACATTCGAAGTGGGGAATTGTATTTTTAATGCCATCATGAAACATTGGTTTATAATATTCGTTGTCGGCTCAGGGGGATCATCACTGTAAGCGTGCAAAGCTCAACAATCTACACGAATCAGTGACAATACAGCAATCCGAGTTGGCGGAGAAGAATAATCATCGAAGAATCAGAGGAAGACGAACAAATAATTAAAAGCGTAGAGTTTATTTACGCACATCTATTTCATAGCGCTTCAGACAGCCGCGACACAAAATTAAAGTTTTTATCCACCCTTTTCATCTACATCTTTCCCGCAACACCGTATTACAGCACCCTCCAATATTCCGCGCCGCGGTTCAAGCGAACATCTTACGTAACTCGATGATTCCGATGAAGTGGCGCAGCACAAATAGAAGAAAATCGTTTCGCGAATGCGCCTTCGTTGGCCGGGCCACGGTTATACGCGTTTCGATAAACGAGCACAGAAACTGTCCAGGGGGTAAACGGTTTACGGCGACGAGTAGAGCGGACGGGAAAAACAGAGGCAGAAATATAGAATGGAAGAACGGCGAACGAAACGTGTGGTAATAATTCGGTGCACGTCCTGTCGATGGATTCGCATAGATAACTCGAAACCTGTAATTACCTGTCCGATACAAAATCGATGTCAAAGCGAAAAGACTGGGAACACGAGGCGGACGTGATCGAAAACAAACGGCGGACGAGAGTCCGAGAGGAACGGATATGCGATTTGCTATTCCGACAGTGGAGCACTGGCGTGCTTTCACGAACCTGCAGATTTTTCGTAGCGGGATTATTGAAGCACTTTCGAAAGGGTGGCGGTGGGTGTACCGCACTGTGTTCGAACGGTTGGTGGCGCTGCGTGCTGTCTCTTTGAGGGAAACGCGTCGTACAGGAGTCAGTGTTGGAATAAAGGGGAACGTAATGTTACAGGGGAATTTAAATTAGTCAGGGTGGAACGGTCTGTCAGATTGTGTAATTGATAAAGGAGGCGAATTCGGTACGCGTGCGACAGAATTTAGGGGATGTAAAAGGTTTTACGTTAACTGATAGCATCTTATTCCTGGTTCCGTTCTGTTCTTCTGTCTGGTTTCACTTTTTTGGATTTTCTACTTTACCGTTTATAATTGCGTATTATTGTGAGGTGGATGTTCGATTTTAAATGGATTATGTATTATAGATATTATGCTGGTAATGTGTTAGCTATTGTTAAGTCCAGTCTGTAACAATTTTAATGCGCTGATTATTTTCATTCAAATGTTCGGATTGTGTGATTTTAACGTACACTGCTTTAATTTGGTGCAGTCAAGTGTTTCTTTAAGTATATTCAATTCTCTAGGATTCTTCTTTTTTTTGTTAGTCTTAAGAGTTCTCCAAAATCAATTCATGGAAACCGTTCTGATACGAAAACTTCTTTAAATACTGTTTAACAAAATAAGCGAGAAAAACGTCCTGAATAATGATCGTGTACAGTACAACACTTTTTCCAATGTCTCCAGCGTCCCACTATTATAGCGCGATCATCAACGGCATCCAATTATTTTACTCTCACCAGGACTCTTCTTTCTTCACTCGTTTTTATCCTCGGTTTTCAGAATAGAATTGCTGAAACGATGACGATTCTATTCTAGAATTCTTCAACATTTTTTGTTCATTTTTTATCATTTTAATCGATTCAAGTATATTAATACTGTTTGATTTTTAGTATTCAAAATGCAACATTTTCATTTGTCATTTGTAGTTTGACTTTCTGGGTACGTAACTCGTCTGATTCACACTGACTTCTATGAAGTTTTGCGCACTGCGAGGGGATTCGATAAATTTGTCACCTCAAATGCAGTTATGTGATGCTCGGTTCGAAAAAGTGCAGCGTACAAGCACAACCTACACTTACCACTGTCCCACTGAATCACATAATTTCCACATGTCGAAATTCCACGATATTTCGGTGACAGTTACAATTTGCCAATGAATTTCAACCGCGATCTCTCGGGATCGTGGATACATTGTTTTGTGCCGAATGGAGGACAGTGGACTGGCGTCGACCTGATTATAATTAATGAACGAGTTTGTCCATGCTTTGAACTCTGCTAACCATATTATAATTGTAATAATTGTTCCGCAGAAATTCATAATGAGATTCGATCGCGGGGCTAGGACTAAGCACCGATGGATTTGCTATTTATCTGCTCGTATCTCCTAGATAACGGTTATACATATTATAAATCAAATTAGGAATCGTATATGAATCCACCAACTACGCGAGGCAAATCAAATTTTAATCAGGACCCCTGCAGCAGAACTTTTTTGGACGAGTCGCTCGTAAAACAAACTGATTGACTCTGGTTTTTACGATCTCCCGAATTCCAGTAGCAAAGCACAGAATTGCCATTCAGATTTTCACAAGTAAAATGATTGATCTCCATAATTTTATTCGTCGACATCTGGTGTGGAAAATTTTATATTGCTACTGCATAATAAGTATATATTTCCGAAATTGTTGTAATTAACTGCACTGCGAAGTTATATATTTATTTAGAATAAATTCGGTAGTCTTGCGTATTTTATATACACTTAACAATATCTGTTTGGGTATACTTTTTCAAACGAAACTTTAAACGACAGTGTTTAATACTAATTTATTATTTGCGTATAATTGATCAAGAAATACACAAAGCTCTGTTTCACACAACATTTAACACGGTAAATCGCGAAGCTTTAATAGTTAGGCTACGTTCACGTTGCACTTTCAACTAAACTAATTAAATGAACTCTTTATGGCTTGTATATTCCTGTAATTAGCATCTTCGCAACGAGGGATGTACAAACTAAGTTCCGTCTACGACCGTGTATGTATATCTTAACTCTGAAATCACCAGGGACTATACAATGTATTTCAGCTGTGGACTTACTGATTACGATTATATTGATCGATCAGAGTAAACTATAAACTTTTTGTTACAAGTACATAGAAATATTTATTGCACATATAGCAGGTACGTGCAAACTTTGATCAGCAATAACTTTTGCACTATAATAATAAGTTTAGGGTTTAGGGCATAAGTACCTTAGTAACTTATATTTGTGTAAGGATGAAAATACTGCATCGACTAGTGCAGTCAAAGCGATAGGATTCTATTTAAAAATAAATGCATACAGACGCACACAATTATTTTGAAATTATGCAGTATTGTATACTATTTAATTTTTGCTCATAACATTTTTATCCATCTCTAACTGACTAACAAAGAAACTTTCAAGCAGATTATTTCGTATTTGTTTAAAAACATAACGCCGCCTCGTATCAATATTGGAACTCTGAAAACGGGCAGAAATAAGAAGTTGCTGACTCAATACTATATGTATTGCGTTTGCAGTTCTTTACTCTTTCGATAGTACTTTACACGTCTGAATTTGTGAACATTTTAATTCATTTTTATACAGGGAAAGATTTTTAATCTACTCAACTGGTTTAATGTACATTGAAATAGTATTTTGAAGCAATGAACATTTTACGCGTGTTTGCTTGAGAGGAAAGATATAATATTTTAGTCATTCGTATTTAATTTACTCGGAATTTTTGTTTAACCACATGAAACGGAGCTGGTGTAAGTTCCTTTGAAATTCGCATGATAAACTGTGCTGCTTCAGAAGGAAATATAAAAGAATAGAGGTCTTTATTTCGAAAGCAGCTTCGCTTTATTCTATGCGAACTACAATTCAGCAAAACTTTCGAGCCAAATAACTTTATTATCCTCAAAGTACTTGACCATCCGCTGGTTTTATGTCTTTGAGTAATCAAAAGATTGATTACTTGCTTCTGCAGACCTTCGAACGGACTGCAGCATTGCACGTTTTATGGATCGCCAACAGATAATAACACCTAAACAGTTGGTTCAGAAAATGATAAAAAGTGGTGCTTCAAACCAAATTAAAATTTGGTGTACCCTGTTAAAATAATTGATTCGTATCACAAATGGAACGTAAATAAACTTTTATTACATCCCATAGTCTATACAGAGATATGTATTAATTATTAAAAATAATATATATACAAAAACAAATCAATGCGTGTTGTAAAGAAGATGTATATACTAACCACTGCCTCTTCCACGTGAATACGATTATTTATTCAATTATTTATATAATATATCTAGTAGAGTATAATTTTGCAGTGATGACTATTTAAATTGAAATATCAGTACAGTATTATTGTAATTGCATTTGAAGATATTTAATATCTCCGTCAAAAAGTATTTGTTGTAAACGTAACACAAAGTGTAACAAGTTTCGTATAAAAATTTCAAAGATTTCCCTTGCAACTTCAAAAATTTCAAAATGGGTATACAACGTTAATAAGAAAAAAAATTCCCTTTGGTATTCCATCCCAGCTATTTTATCTAAAAGTCTCGCAACCCATCATAATCTTCATTATCCTCCACACTAGCCCCAAGCAGAAATTGTTAAAGCATTATAAAATGTGTTTAAAGTTTAAACTGGCCAGGTGAAAAAATGATCACCACCATCATGAAAATGAACAAATATCCAATTTCTTAAACAGAAACGCGGCCAATAGATGAGGCAACTATAGACAGCTATTTACCTTCACTTTATTTATCGCATCCATTGAAACAAGTACACGCCTAAGTAGCGAGCAACGTAAACCAGCAACTTTAATTACCTTTAACGTGTCGTTTGCGGAAAGGAACAAAGCTCAGCACGAAAAGTTTCGACGGGGGAACGATCCGGTTCGAGCAGAGAAATTTCACGGAAATTTACATTTCCATAAGTCCCGGTAGACAGCGAATATTATCCCTCCGTGAAAGTTTAGGGGTAACCACCCTCGGTTTGGTTAGAGGTACCTTCTTTGCGTTCCTCGGTCCCCGCGGGATTTCTGGAAGCGATGACACGTCAAGGACACGCCAGATATTTGCCCGCGGCAAATATACCGTGGCGAGTGCGGCTATTACAATTTTCGTGCTTGTACCTTACCAGAAGGAGCTTTGTAGCGAGAAGTTATTACGAAATCTCGAAGGACGAATGAGCAATTGCAGCGATGACCCGAAGAAATCCTTTGTGGAATTCCACTTCCGTTCCATGGAACTCGCTCGCCTATGCACACATTGTGTACCAGGTTGCATCAAGAATGCTTTTGGAGTGTTCTCGTGGTTACCTTTGGTCCGGGTGAAATTGAACATTCGAGTTCTCGAAGACAAACGGAACGAATGGTTTGCCGTGTGAACAATACTTGCAAGATTTTGATAAGGATTTTGGGAATTATTCGGCTTCTGTTCTGTGTGTTGAATTTGACGAATTTTTATCGTCTTGTTTAACTTTCTTGAATTGCTTCACCGGTGATTTGAAATGAAAAAGCAAAAGAACGTCAGCTTTGCAATTTTTGATATTGTGGTAGCATATTAATTATTCGGTGTATCGAAAAGGAAAAAATATACTTTGCATGAACACAGTCTTTGATAAAGAAAGTAATTAACACGAGATGACACATATTCTACAAACAAGGAAGAAAAGGGTGTTAATCACCTTCTTTCAGCATTTACATTGAGATTACTAATTTTCATGCATTCATAATTCCTGTATTTTTAATCCTTTTCTCCACTAACAAAAGATACAACGTGTCACAATTTGCAACTATATTAGAAATTTTCAAGACATTTATATTCCAGTAATATATTTATCAGGGGTGTGCGGGTTCTCGAATTGACGAGATTCCCGAGCCGAGAGTCGGGTCGGGACAACTCGGGCGAGAACGGGCGGGCTCTCGGAAATGTGATACTCTTCGAGATTCTCGAAAGTATCCCAACGCTTCGAGATCCCGAACGTTTCGAGATCCCGAACGCATCGAGAGCCCGAAAGGCGTATCGAGACCCGAAAGGCGTATCGAGAAATGGAGATCCCGAAACTGTTTATACGATGCAATGTCTCGGGATCCCAATAGAGCCGTCTCTTATAGTATTTACTATTTACTACTATCTTTTAGCGGGCAGAACATATGGTTTTTACAATTATTTTGTGCTTTTACAATAATATGTAGTTGTAGTTATTCAAGTTACTCTCGGTACGAATTGATTCTGTGGAATTTTTACAAATAAAATTAACATAATAATAACATACGAATTAGAATCATTATTCAGCAGTTCGGGGATCTTACTATTGTTACTACTTGATGCGGATGATGCACTCGGGTTGTTATTATGATTATCTAGATTAATTAGTTGTTCCAATTTTTATTTAACGAGATTGCGTCCATTGTCCGTTATAAAAAAAACTGATCTATTGAAACTAACTAAGCCCCCAAACTGTTAAGAAATCCGTTAATAAATAAATTCGTGAGATTTGTACGGATCTTTCTGAGGCGTTAAAGGTAATTTTAATTACTTAATTTAAGTTTAATCTCACAGAGAGGAACAATAGAATAAATGTATTTATTTATAGGAACGTTTTGAATCTTCAAAAAAAACGAGACATTATTGCTGGCCATAGTATTAGACCCGCGATTTAAAGACCGTCTTCTCCTGAATAGCGAAAAGACGATTGTCACTGAAAAATTGGAACAACTAATTAATCTAAATAATCATAATAACTGTTTTCATAATAATTTGTTTTTTACACTATAATTTGAAATCAAATAAAATATCTAGTATTATACTCGACGTGTATGTGATTATTTAATTATTTATTATTATTTATTATTATTATTATTATTATTTATTGGATATGGTGTGTTAAATAAAATAACTATTATATTTATCTCAATCCGTGTATTTAAAATAGCTCTGAAGGAATGTCCACTCTCTATGAAATGCTCTTTAGAACTGAACGAAAACACCCAAAGAACTGGGGTTCACTTATACCTACGAATGCGCATTGTCCCACTTTACAACCTAGGCCCTTTTGACTCTCCAAGTGCAGACCCATCTGGTTCTCTTACTATCTATGTTAGTAAGACATTTCTAAGAACGTTGAGACAATTTTGCTACAGCATGATATATTATATTTACTATCACTAGTAAATATCCAACATTATTATTTATAAATTAACATACGGTATATAATAACATACGAAAAAAATTAACAAATTATTAATAACAAATTATTAAATTATTAATCAAATTAAGTAATTAAAATTACCTTTAACGCCTCAGAAAGATCCGTACAAATCTCACGAATTTATTTATTAACGGATTTATTAACAGTTTGGGGGCTTAGTTAGTTTCAATAGATCAGTTTTTTTTATAACGGACAATGGACGCAATCTCGTTAAATAAAAATTGGAACAACTAATTAATCTAGATAATCATAATAACAACCCGAGTGCATCATCCGCATCAAGTAGTAACAATAGTAAGATCCCCGAACTGCTGAATAATGATTCTAATTCGTATGTTATTACTATGTTAATTTTATTTGTAAAAATTCCACAGAATCAATTCGTACCAAGAGTAACTTGAATAACTACAACTACATATTACTGTAAAAGCACAAAATAATTGTAAAAACCATATGTTCTGCACGCTAAAAGATAGTAGTAAATAGTAAATACTATAAGAGACGGCTCTATTGGGATCCCGAGACATTGCATCGTATAATCAGTTTCGGGATCTCCATTTCTCGATACGCCTTTCGGGTCTCGATACGCCTTTCGGGCTCTCGATGCGTTCGGGATCTCGAAACGTTCGGGATCTCGAAGCGTTGGGATACTTTCGAGAATCTCGAAGAGTATCACATTTCCGAGAGCCCGCCCGATCTCGCCCGATTTTTCTCGTCCCGACCCGAACCCGAAATATCGAGAACCCGCACACCCCTGGTAAATATTCATTTTTATGTAGATTGTAGCACTGTGTTTCCTAACACTTTATTGATATGTAAATGGGTGTACGAAACGGTTTTCGAGGATTATTAACATGATTTGTTGAACCAAATTATAGCACCGCTACTTATAAACAGGTGTCTGAATGTAGGTACCACTCACATCCCTGTCTTACCTAATACGATAAATTATACGATAAGTAATTGATTGCCCGGGTCTCACCAGTGCCCCAAGGGGCCCCAGTGCCCCAAGGGGCCCCAGTGCCCCAAGGGGCCCCAGTGCCCCAAGGAGCCCCAGTGCCCCAAGGAGCCCCAGTGCCCCAAAGGGCCCCAGTGCCCCAACAAGCCCCAGTGCCCCAAGGAGCCCCAGTGCCCCAAGGAGCCCCAGTGCCCCAAAAGACCCCAGTGCCCCAACAAGCCCCAGTGCCCCAAGGAGCCCCAGTGCCCCAAAAGACCCCAGTGCCCCAAAGGGCCCCAGTGCCCCAAGAAGCCCCAGTGCCCCAAAGGGCCCCAGTGCCCCAAAGGGCCCCAGTGCCCCAAGAAGCCCCAGTGCCCCAAGGAGCCCCAGTGCCCCAAAAGGCCCCAGTGCCCCAAAGAGCCTTAGTGCCCCAAAGGGCCCCAGTGCCCCAAGAAGCCCCAAAAGACCCCAGTGCCCCAAAGGGCCCCAGTGCCCCAAAGAGCCCCAGTGCCCCAAAATACCCCAGTGCCCCAAGAAGCCCCAAAAGACCCCAGTGCCCCAAAAGACCCCAGTGCCCCAAAGGGCCCCAGTGCCCCAAAAGACCCCAGTGCCCCAAAGAGCCCCAGTGCCCCAAAAGACCCCAGTGCCCCAAGAAGCCCCAAAAGACCCCAGTGCCCCAAAGGGCCCCAGTGCCCCAAAAGACCCCAGTGCCCCAAAGGGCCCCAGTGCCCCAAGGAGCCCCAGTGCCCCAAGGAGCCCCAGTGCCCCAAAGGGCCCCAGTGCCCCAAAGAGCCCCAGTGCCCCAAAAGACCCCAGTGCCCCAAAGAGCCCCAAGGAGCCCCAGTGCCCAAAAGGGCCCCAGTGCCCCAAAAGACCCCAGTGCCCCAAAAGACCCCAGTGCCCCAAAGGGCCCCAGTGCCCCAAAAGACCCCAGTGCCCCAAAGGGCCCCAGTGCCCCAAGAAGCCCCAGTGCCCCAAAGGGCCCCAGTGCCCCAAAGAGCCCCAGTGCCCCAAAAGACCCCAGTGCCCCCAAGAGCCCCAAGGAGCCCCAGTGCCCCAAAGGGCCCCAGTGCCCCAAAGGGCCCCAGTGCCCCAAAAGACCCCAGTGCCCCAAAGAGCCCCAAGGAGCCCCAGTGCCCCAAAGGGCCCCAGTGCCCCAAAAGACCCCAGTGCCCCAAGGAGCCCCAGTGCCCCAAAGGGCCCCAGTGCCCCAAAGGACCCCAGTGCCCCAAAGGGCCCCAGTGCCCCAAAGGGCCCCAGTGCCCCAAAGAGCCCCAGTGCCCCAAAAGACCCCAGTGCCCCAAAGAGCCCCAAGGAGCCCCAGTGCCCCAAAGGGCCCCAGTGCCCCAAAGGGCCCCAGTGCCCCAAAGAGCCCCAGTGCCCCAAAAGACCCCAGTGCCCCAAAGAGCCCCAAGGAGCCCCAGTGCCCCAAAGGGCCCCAGTGCCCCAAAAGACCCCAGTGCCCCAAAGGGCACCAGTGCCCCAAAGAGCCCCAGTGCCCCAAAAGACCCCAGTGCCCCAAAGGGCCCCAGTGCCCCAAAGGGCCCCAGTGCCCCAAAGAGCCCCAGTGCCCCAAAAGACCCCAGTGCCCCAAAAGGGCCCCAGTGCCCCAAAGAGCCCCAGTGCCCCAAAAGACCCCAGTGCCCCAAAAGGGCGCCAGTGCCCCAAGGAGCCCCAGTGCCCCAAAAGACCCCAGTGCCCCAAAGAGCCCCAGTGCCCCAAAAGACCCCAGTGCCCCAAAAGACCCCAGTGCCCCAAAAGGGCCCCAGTGCCCCAAGGAGCCCCAGTGCCCCAAGAAGCCCCAGTGCCCCAAAAGACCCCAGTGCCCCAAGGAGCCCCAGTGCCCCAAGAAGCCCCAGTGCCCCAAGAAGCCCCAGTGCCCCAAAGGGCCCCAGTGCCCCAAAGAGCCCCAGTGCCCCAAAAGACCCCAGTGCCCCAAAAGGGCGCCAGTGCCCCAAGGAGCCCCAGGGCCCCAAAAGACCCCAGTGCCCCAAAGGGCCCCAGTGCCCCAAAGAGCCCCAGTGCCCCAAAAGACCCCAGTGCCCCAAAGAGCCCCAAGGAGCCCCAGTGCCCCAAAGGGCCCCAGTGCCCCAAAAGACCCCAGTGCCCCAAAAGACCCCAGTGCCCCCAAGAGCCCCAAGGAGCCCCAGTGCCCCAAAGGGCCCCAGTGCCCCAAAAGACCCCAGTGCCCCAAAGGGCCCCAGTGCCCCAAAGAGCCCCAGTGCCCCAAAAGACCCCAGTGCCCCAAAGGGCCCCAGTGCCCCAAAAGACCCCAGTGCCCCAAAGGGCCCCAAGGAGCCCCAGTGCCCCAAAGGGCCCCAGTGCCCCAAAAGACCCCAGTGCCCCAAAAGACCCCAGTGCCCCAAAGAGCCCCAGTGCCCCAAAAGACCCCAGTGCCCCAAGGAGCCCCAGTGCCCCAAAAGACCCCAGTGCCCCAAAGGGCCCCAGTGCCCCAAAAGACCCCAGTGCCCCAAAGGGCTCCAGTGCCCCAAAAGACCCCAGTGCCCCAAGAAGCCCCAAAAGACCCCAGTGCCCCAAAGGGCCCCAGTGCCCCAAAGAGCCCCAGTGCCCCAAAAGACCCCAATGCCCCAAGAAGCCCCAAAAGACCCCAGTGCCCCAAAAGACCCCAGTGCCCCAAAGGGCCCCAGTGCCCCGAAAGACCCCAGTGCCCCAAGGAGCCCCAGTGCCCCAAAGGGCCCCAGTGCCCCAAAAGACCCCAGTGCCCCAAAGGGCCCCAGTGCCCCAAAAGACCCCAGTGCCCCAAGAAGCCCCAAAAGACCCCAGTGCCCCAAAGGGCCCCAGTGCCCCAAAGAGCCCCAGTGCCCCAAAAGACCCCAATGCCCCAAGAAGCCCCAAAAGACCCCAGTGCCCCAAAAGACCCCAGTGCCCCAAAGGGCCCCAGTGCCCCAAAAGACCCCAGTGCCCCAAGGAGCCCCAGTGCCCCAAAGGGCCCCAGTGCCCCAAAGGACCCCAGTGACGCCCCAGTGCCCCAAAGGGCCCCAGTGCCCCAAAGAGCCCCAGTGCCCCAAAAGACCCCAGTGCCCCAAAAGGGCCCCAGTGCCCCAAGGAGCCCCAGTGCCCCAAAGGGCCCCAGTGCCCCAAGAAGCCCCAGTGCCCCAAGGAGCCCCAGTGCCCCCAAAGGGCCCCAGTGCCCCAAGAAGCCCCAGTGCCCCAAAAGGCCCCAGTGCCCCAAAGAGCCCCAGTGCCGCAAAGGGCCCCAGTGCCCCAAAAGGCCCCAGTGCCCCAAAGAGCCCCAGTGCCCCAAAAGGGTATTTATCGATACTGGATTTATTTATCACATGCTGGAAAATTATTTACAGGAAAAAATATTCACAAATGCATTTACCTGTGCTAATGAGCCTGATTGTGGTGACACAATCGCAATTGTGTCATTGACACAAATGCATTTACCAGAAATACATTGCATGTCTTGTCTATTCCTATGTATATCTCGTCGGTGGTATAACTTCTAACGCGCGTACATAAGTACACACACCATTTCTTTTTCTAATTAGTTCCATTTTTTTCTATATAGCTATAACTTCAACATCGTTTGTTGAACCAAATTATAGCACCGCTACTAATAAACAGGTGTCTGAATGTGGGTACCACTCGCATCCCTGTCTTACCTAATACGATAAATTATACGATAAGTAATTGATTGCCCGGGTCTCACCAGTGCCCTAGTGCCCCATTTACCTGTGCTAATGAGCTTGATTGTTGTAGAATAAAATGAACAATGGAACTTGCAATGTTACTGTAAATATTAATTTTTATGTAGATTGTAGCACTGACTGTAGCTATAACTTCAACATCATTTGTTGAACCATAGAACCTAACTTAACACTTTACCGACCAGCAGTCGATTAATCGACTTTTTGTTCCCAGCGCTTACCGACCGGCAATCGATTAATCGACTTTTTGTTCCCAGCGGTTACCGACCGGCAATCGATTAATCGATTTTTTTAATTATTAATCCGTTAGATTCGGTTAAGTTTGGCTGACAAGTAGCAGGCATTTCTTACTCTGTAGTCAGATACTCGTTGCTTTGCTCTGAAAGCACCCATATTTTTGTACAGTTTTTAAAAATTTAGCCTTCACGATGAATGAAAAGGATAGTATTGGTGACTTTTATCTCGATGATCTGTCAGATTGTCTTGACAGCTCTTCAGCAAGTGATACTGATGGCGAAAGTGATAGCAGTGAAGTAATGATTCGAAAGCGACGTTCTATATTACCACTAATATACAGTGATTCTGAAGAGGATGATATAAATAATAACGTTGAAGACAGCAATGATACATGGTCGACGAACGACAAGGCGATCATTTTAGAACCTTTCGAAGGCAGCCCTGGCGTAAAAATTATGCCAAGTTCCCCTGAAAGTGTAATGGATATTGTAAACTTATTCATTGGAAATGACCTGCTTGAGCACTTAGTAAGGGAATTATCAAGTCATAGAAAAATATAGAATTATACCAAAAACGAAAAAATGGACAGACATCACAGTATCTGAAATGAAGAAATTTTTGGGCCTAATAGTTCTAATGGGACAAGTAAAGAAGGATGTTCTCTACGATTATTGGTCGACGGATCCAACCATAGAAACACCATTCTTTTCGAAAGTAATGAGCAGGAACAGATTTTTACAAATAATGCAGAGCTGGCATTTTTGTAACAATGACAGCATTTCTTCAAATTCGCATAGACTTGCGAAAGTCCAGCCTGTCGTCGATTATTTAAAGAAAAAATTTAACGATGTTTATAAACCAAATCAACAATTGTCTCTAGATGAGTGTATAATTCCGTGGAGAGGTAGACTTTCAATCAAAACATATAATCCCGCAAAAATCACAAAATACGGAATATTGGTCAGAGCGCTGTCTGAAGCTCGTACAGGATATGTATGTAATTTTTGGTGTATGCTGCCGATGGAAAAAAATTAGAAGACACTATATTATCTGTCATTGAACCGTATAAGAACATGTGGCACCATATATATCAAGATAATTATTACAATAGTGTCAAAATGGCTAAAATTCTTTTAAAAAATAAAGTGCGAGTGTGTGGGACAATTCGAAGGAATAGAGGTCTTCCTCAACCACTTCAAACGACCAAACTTTCCAAAGGGCAGCATGAATTTCGTAGAGATGACCATATTCTATTACAAGTATGGAATAATGGCAAAAGGAATGTAAATATAATATCGACAATACATTCTGCACAAATGGCCGAATCTGGAAGCAGAAGTAGGACATCAGATTGCCCCATACAGAAGCCTATTTCAATAATAGACTACAATAAATATATGAAGGGCGTGGATCGCGCAGATCAGTATCTGTAAGACCGAAAGATCTTTATATGAGGATGGGCAATTTAATAAGATTCTGTGTCAGGTAAAAATATTGAAGCAAGGGCGTGATAGAGTTTTCCATAATAATTGTTATGAAGTTAAGAAATGTATTCAGGAAGGAATGCGGAGGGTTCGACGGGAAAATAGAGTTAGATTCAATAGAAAATGTAAAGACGCGCAGCGTTACGCAATTGAAAATATGTTTGTAAACAGAGGGACTCAGCGGAGTCCTGATTTACAATATGTATTGTAATTGTAAGTGGATGGATGTGTGACTGGGCTGAAGCGATAGAGAGTGTTTGTAGGAATATCTGAGGCCAGATATCTTTTTTTGAGGATGGTCGAGTGTAGGATTGGAAATACTGCGTGAATGTTGAGTACTTGAGAGGGTCGTGCGCATGGAGGGTACAGCGGCCCAAGGGTTCGGGTGGTCGGGACCGACCATCACCGAGGAATGACTGGGGGGTGTGTCCTGAATGAGTGAGCGCAAATGAGGAATAGAATGAAAGAGAAACTAAGAGTGAAAGAATATAACGAATGAACGATGCGTGCAAGAGGCAGATTTAGGAGAGAGTTTGAGCAGAGTGAAGAGTGTCGTGAGCGGAGAGTATTGTTGAGAGTGTTGAGTGAGTCGTGTGTTTGAGTAATGTCGTGTGTCGACATTACCTTATAATAAAGTTACTGTCTTTATGTGAGTAACTGAAGTCTTATTACACCACCTGTCCTCTATTCCCAAAACTACGTGAGGTTTACAGAAAATAACTTCTACATTTATTATTATTATTATTATTATTTATTGGATATGGTGTGTTAAATAAAATAACTATTATATTTATCTCAATCCGTGTATTTAAAATAGCTCTGAAGGAATGTCCACTCTCTAGGATAAAAATTCCCGCTTTAAACCAAATAACCGAGCGTCCGTTCATGCAAAGTTAAACGTATCATAGATCTGTCTGCGATGTTATAAAACTTTTGCCTCTGTGCTATCGCCGGAGTCTGCAATGTTTCTGTGAAAACAAGCTGACCGATAGCTTTTTGTTTCTTTCGTTGCGTCTGACAATCGGCCCATCCACGTTCAAAACACAAAGCACGAGTGCTTATTTAAACGCTCAACTTCAAATTCACCGGTTCTACGAGTGCCTGGCTTTTGTTCATAATAAATGCAAAAGAAATTAATTAAGAATTGAGAATTGAGAATACCAAGAAGGGAACTATAGCCGGCCACAAATAAGAACAAAAGGCAAACACGATTAAACAGTAAGTAAACATTAATTGCGATGCTGCATATGAAATAGACGAATTGGCAAAATAATTGGGAAAAGGTTGAAAGATAGTTAATGGGCAAGATGATAAATTACACAATTACGTAAACATTTGCTGAGAACAAATGCCATAAATTTAAAGAGTATACTGAATGTATTAAATGTAAACGTCATAGTTGGATAACATTTCACGTTCACTGCCTTTCACTAATCGTTCATTGAAACATTTGAACTGTTTATCACGTTAATTAGTAACATTCCTATGCCTCAAGGGGAAGTATTTATTCCTGGCGTTAATTTGATGTAATAATACTTCCATCGACACATACATACATTCTGCCAAGTGAAACCACTGTGTACACACGTGATCCGTTGTCCAGAGGGTGAATGAAACCCGGTCCCATTTTTCCCACGATGCACCAGTCAAAAGACTGTCCTCGGTTATTCAATTTTCCCGGCGACGTGCATTCATCCGGCCCATAAATAATCATGAAACAGCTCGGCGTCACGTAAAGAGCTCGCCAGTTTTTGCCATGAACGTTTAATCTCCGCGCATCGATAGCTCGGCTCACGTATACCACACATACATGCAAACGAGCCTGCGACACGGTGCATGTATCGTTCGCTGTTTAATCGCTCTCGTACCGTTTTTGGCCGTAATAAAGAGGGAAACCAGGTTAACGCCTATATGATCGAGATTCTTTCGCGGCTTGATTTCACGCGATTCGACACAGCTCGCCTAACCAAGTCCAAATAGAAAAGGGAAAATGGTTTTCACGTTTTTTACGTGCACCGCGATGACAACGTTCGTCAAGATAACGAGCTGCGGATAATTAAGCCCGCCTTTCTTGAGCCCCCCTTTTGTCCGGTGCATTTTCCAAACGATGCCCGCGTCAGCTTACCCTTGGTGCACGGAGTTGCTTCGATGGTAGAAGTTGTGGGACTTTGTTATTTGCGGCAGGTTTTTATGTTGGTTTGAAACACGCTTTATTGGGGCTTGGTTTGTTGAAAGTTTTAATTTATCATACGTGCACCACGCTCCCCTGGTTGGCACGAATATTGCACCGCCTAGTAGTTCTTCAAGTGAAATTTAATATTTATTTATTTATTTATTTATTTATTTGTTGACGGCAAACGCCTTTTACAATGATAATGAGTACACAAATTATGATGTGAGAGAACATAAAGTTGAATAATTAAGACTGAGCATCAGAAAAAATATATAGTAAATTTTTAAGTTTAGCGCAAAATGCTGAATAGCTCATTGAAATTTAATATTATAGGGATCCTCGGTTTGACATAATTATTTATAAATAAGAATTCATGGAACAACCTGAATTGTCAATCGAAATGGTTAATAGGCGTGAAATAAAGCGTAAAGGCGATGGGGTGGTTTCCCTTTTCAGCCCGATTTCACATATTTACTACTTTGTCACTTAACATCATCTTTGTCTACTTATTATTGTACACGAAACTGTAAAAATAAAGAATGCTCGAGTGAATCAATTTAAGTTCTACAGAACTCGAGGTGAAAACTTTCAAATGAATTTCTCATCATCTCGCCACCTTACTAATTTGGAACCTGTCACCGTCAGGTGCATTCATTGTGCATTTATTGTACGTATCAAATGATTCGTACAATTGGCGTAATTCGAACGGGCTACCACACCGAAATCAGTTCTACCTCCATAGCATTGTTCTATTGCAGAATCTACGCCGCTGGTCGCAGCAAGCATAATCAACCGCTCAGCAGCTTCAACAAGCGATACTCAGCATATATTAATTATTGCTCCGTATCCCCCTCCCGTCACGTCACGATTCGATTGCCAACATAAATT
This sequence comes from Nomada ferruginata, assembly GCA_963583965.1. Lineage (NCBI taxonomy): Eukaryota > Metazoa > Arthropoda > Insecta > Hymenoptera > Apidae > Nomada > Nomada ferruginata. The sequence goes on from OY757218.1 coordinate 9,579,386, forward strand.
CTACTCCGCAATAATGATCGTATAGGCCTGCGAATTCGACTGGTCAGCTGACTTGTCGTTCGCGTGATGTAGTACTGGATGCGATTAACGAACCATGCATGTAGCCTTGCCACACGAAGGCACAAATTCTTGTTTGGCATAATAAAATACAGACATGGCGAGTATTCATTGTCCTGTTTAATTTCGATTAAAAAGAATCGGCATTTCCGTTGACAAATTTTATATCATCTTAATTTCCCGTAGAGAAGGAAGTTGTTGAATTAATTTGTATCAGAATAGTACGTTCTTCTTGGAATTGTGATATTTTCGTGTATAACAGTCTTTTTAAAATGATTCCACTATTCGATTCAATTCAAAATATTCGAATAATATAAAACGAATGGTTAAGTTGTCAAATATATTTTATAATCCAATAAATTCTTATCAATCCACCTTACGAATTACAGTGTGCGAAATTAAAGCAAACGAAACCAAAAATTCCAAATCAAATTATCTAAAGTCTGCTCTCTACAGATCATTTTTTCCCCGTTTCAATAAGAAGAAAGAAAGATTAGGAGGTGTATCTTCCATCAAAAAGCTGTTGCCAAGAGAAATATTTTTCACCTTAACAGCTATCAAAGCCAGACGCCTCCTTTCCGATTCAAAGGTTTGTGCATTACCACGGCGTAGCCCGTGCATCCTTAGAATTGGTGAAGCTCGCCATATTCAATGGAAAGGCGCAAAGTAACAGAAATCGTTAACTTTGATGCCAATTTTCAAAGAGATTCATTCGGGTGAAAAGATTGAACGATATAACTCGGTCGGGGCAACTTTCTCCTGGACGCCTCGAAAATCTCCAAACCTGTCGACTAATATTTTTTTCTGCGAAATGTCGCGTACTTTACTTTCCATCGTGTCCCATCATTGAAAAACGAAAAATCCAAATAATGTCAGTAGAAGAAAGGCTGTCACATCCGATTGCAATCCATTTTTTTGTTATTCGTCAATGAATATATCACATTTCCTCCTGTACTACAAGTTAAACAGAAGGCAATTGATATTGACTTAATTCTAATGGATCGCTCGGCATATTGCAATCGGTACAATGGCAAACTGGCTGCATTTCATTACCTTAAAGCAAACAGAATACATCTTGGTAACCATCAAGTTAACTGATCCAAGTTTCAATTGCTTTCGCCAAACATGTCGCTTAAACTGTCGATCTATAAGCTAGTCAAAGTTTTGTTTGTGGTAGAATAGTAAACGTTCAATTGTTCGATATACTCAAGACGTTTCGTTTCGTCTAATATATTTTTAATGGCCACTGTTCGCCTCGTCGACGATTATATTTAATATCCGATTAATTATCCATTTTTCACGTGACATTACGTTTTCACCTACACTTTACGAAGATTATATCTCGCCTTTTTTATGTATCGATATAAACGTACAAAAAGCAGAGTGTATTCAATGGACACGAAGAAATCGATTACCAGCGTTCGCAGCGAAGTTCGACGGTTTCAAACGAATAAAATGGATTGTTGACAGTATAGTCGAATGGCAAATTCGAAACCGAGAAAAAATCATTTATCACAGAAAGTGTAAAACTATTCACTATTCAACCGAACACTGGTTAGGTTTGGTTAGGTTTTTTTTTAGGAGAACAAATTTCAGGAGAACTTTTAGGAGACAAAATCAGCTATCACAGAAAGGACAAATTTCGACCCGTACAAAGAAAGTGCAACACTATTCACTATTCAACCGAACACTGGTTACGATATTGTTCATTATTCTCGAATCGAATGTGCCAGCAGGTTGGGGGTTTCCAGCTGGGAGCGTTGCACAGGTAGCCCTAGGTGCAACTGAGTGAGTGTTTCGAACATTTTGCAGGCACAACGTGTCCCTATTATCCGTTCCACCTGTGTTAATTCCAATTTCCAGCAAGCGAAGAACATGACCACTATGTGTGGCTACACGGCCAGAATAACGTGCATAAAAATATCGCCAAGATATGAATGAAATAATTTGCAATAATTAATTTTCAACGTATACTCTCTTTTTTATATCGGGTTTTAAACTTTTAGTTAACCTATTTTTAGTTATAGTTATTAAATGAAAGGTACAAATATTTTGTTACTTTCTTTACTTATGATTCTACAATAATAATTAGACTACAGTTTATATTATATTTTATTTACTTTTATATTTAATTTTATACATTTTTGGCAAGTAAGAATTAGCTAATTATTTTGTTCAGTGTATATACTCAAACTACTAACTTATGTTTTAGCATAAAAATTGTACATTAAATTTGGAACAGTGTATGATTAGCAGCTACAATAAATATATAAATAAATAAATTCAATTGTAGACAAGGGCAGGTACGGTTCTCTATTTCATGATCAAAATTGAAATCGAATTCAGCTGATGTAGAGTCTGAGTTGGGAATCGAATCCCAGAAGGATTAAAGTCCAACATAATCCAACACAGTAACGCTTTTTTACGCGCTACTACGTACTTTAAACTTAGAGTACTCGAGTTCCGAAAAAAGGACGAAAATTTTAACAGGAAACGGATTACTTAGAGCTTAACAGTCGATTCTTTCACATTTCAGTTGGTGCTTTCAAACAGGCTTTTTCTCTGCGTATTAAGATCTTTAATTTACTTTTTCGCACTCGTAAAAGTTAACCAACACGAGCTTTTCTGCAATGACATTTATATTAAAAAGCACTAACTTCTCATCATAGTATTTTATTAAAATTTTTGTAATTAGCTTAAGTATAATTGTACAGTGCGATATGAATATTTTTGCTTGTACAAATGGTCCAAACAAATACAATTGAACACATATTTTTTAAGCAAATTATCGACAAATAATAGTACAGGACGTGGAATGAACTTTTAGTTTTTCAATGTTATCATCGTAATAAAATTTTAGCACATCGCAATAACCTTGAATCCCTCATCTTACACCAAGAAAACCTTCCGAAAAATCCTTGGAAGGAGAGAAATATGGGGAAAGTTTCTTGGACGAACTTCTTATCAGTTGCTGCACTTTGGATGGAGTCAATCTCACGTCAGAGGATACTTAATTCAGAGCATACTTTAAAGTCTGACCCTTGTCCTTTGCTGCAGTGGCACGAACTTTTGTTTCCGAACAAATAATTTCTTTTTATATTTGTACTTCATGCATCATCGGCAAGTTTCACATGGTTTCCTTTACTTAAATTTCCTGGAATAGTGGAGACTTTATTTATTTCTTTTCATACGATATTCTGCACTCGCACAGTAAGATATCCGACAAATAATCATTTTATTCGGCACAATACAACCGACTTCACGATATTGGAGCAGCACTTTCTTCTAAACCCGTCTCGTCAATAAACGTGGATTTCCTACGAAAATTGTATTAAACCTTTTCCACGAAGAAAAAAGCGGAACAGAGGAAATGAAGACAATACACCGTAAAGGAATCACCAGTGCTGCCATAAAATTGACCTTATTTTCACACCGACCCAATACTTGCGTGGCATCAACGAAAAGAAATCTTTGACGGATCCCTAAAGCAATTCCGGAACTGGCAGATCCGATTCCCCTTCCGTCGATCGGCTGCGAGATACTGGGGTGGAGGCAAAGTGTGAACGCATCGTATCACTTTTTGCCATGTGAATTGTAGGTGAACGTGGAACCACAGCGGCCATGTCGAAGGGCGGAAGAGAAAGGACGATGTGTAACAAGACAATCCAATATCCTAGCACCAGAAACGCCTCCAGGACTGACAAGTCTACCAACTAGAATGGTGGTTTTACCCTGCCACTCTGTTAACACCGACACTGTCCTTTGTCCTGTGTAAGCTTGGCCGAGGCCTGATTAACCACCTGTCCCAGCCGTGAAATATCGATTCTGAATCGATTACGGTGATTTGACTTCTTTGGGTTTCACGGCGACGGCCAAGAAGCCACTGTTTTAATAATAAATTACTGCTGCTTATTATATTGCGCAATGCATGTTGCTGCTTAGTGATCGATGAATATATTGAACAGTATGACTGTATTATAATGACAGTGTTATATTTATTTTAACAAATTACATATCGATTACTGGTAGCCTAATACATTCAACGTTTTTTTCTGTGGGAGTATTTAATTTTCTCCGCAATTTTTATTATATGTTCTATTCCTTTTACTTGTTTTACTGGTTACTGAAATATTGGAACGGCACATTGCTTGATATTTGTTAATTGGAAATGTTTTAAATCCATTTCCTGAATTTCATCTGACCTTATGAAGCCTTGCTTGATTCCATGCAAACGTGTGTGGTATCTCTTTGGCGCGAGTGCCAATAAGGTCAGAAGTCAAAAGTAACATGTAGAAATGCAATCAGGGAAAAACTAAGATGTAGGAAACTGCAATGTGTGTATTATACAGAATTGAAAAGTCTTTCAAATATTATGCGGAATTTAAATTCTTCATTCCTTTCATTCAATTTATAAATATATGTATATTTATATGTGCATATGTAAATAGATGGTAATCTACTAATGTCAGTCGCAGATAAACATGTTTCATTTACAATTACTTTTCGTTGATTATAGTTCCTATACCAGATTTTCGCATGCATATTTTTATACATTTCTACATAATTCAAATACAGTAATTTCTTTTACAAGTTCCAAATTTTTAAAAAGATCTCGAAACATACGGGTCTTCCAAATACTTTTGCTTATTATACAATATTCAAGCGCATTTACAAAAATGAGCTTCTCAACCAAATATATATGAAATGTAATCTTATTTTATATTTTTTAATAACAAACTATTACCTGCAACCACTTCAATATACTAATATACCAATCGGTATCAACGTATTATTCTCCAAACATTCCCGCAATAATCTGAAGATATTCTCGGTGCTCGGCAATCACTGACTTTAGTATTAACACGTGAAATATGTATTCTGTCGTCGATGTAACTAGCTTAACCACCTTCACTGTTACCATGGCATTGATTGAAAGAGCCGTCGGCAGCAGGTGTGATCAGAACGAGACACGTGAATGCGGAAGCAACGTGCAAGCGACGCTTCCATTTTCCTTGTCGTGTCACGCTTCAACAGCCAGCTAACCGAGGATCGTGCGCGATTTTCCACAAAAATTAATGTCAATCCACTGGGCTCGTTTCACGAAAAAAAATCCCGACGGGCTTGGCGGTACTTTTCCATTCACACCAGCAGGTCGACTGATAGTCACGTGGAACGATCCAACCTGAAACAACCTGTACCGACGTCATTGCCTGTCGCCCTTCTTGCCACCCTTTCGTTAGAAAAATGGCAAAATATTTATTTTGAACGAGATGTGTATGTTTTCGTTCGCGACGAAAACGATTCGGTGATTTTTACGAACACCTATTCGCTATTAGAATATATTATATTGTTCGTATGATATTGCATGTATTATTTCTTTATGATGCCCGATAAGGCAAAGAGAAGGAATTTTAGAAACATGGTGCATTGAGAATTTCTACATAGAGTAAGTTGAAATTGAAATAACCTGACTGAACAAATTGTACATGAGACGGGAGTATTTTAAAGACATGGTTCTTATCTTTCAAATTTCCTAAGTGTAACGTTCTTGCGTTTTACGTGGAAAGTTTAATTGTACAGTCGGGGAGACCATGTGCTTGTGAGTCTTCTTCATTTTTACGTCCGACAAAATGATGGTTCAAAGATATGATCAGTGAAAAGGTGGACAATGAAAGGAACGTATATTTAAACCAAATTTATATAATATAATGTGTGTATATACTATTTTTTGTTAATTTTAACTATGAAAATAATTCGGTAGGATATTTCTCAATTCTATACACAGTACTGTGCCCCAAGTATAGACATAAATCTCAGGAACCTAACGAGGTCTAACATAGACAAGCATGAAAGGTGGAAAGAGGCGAGGCGCTAATTGAAATGAGGTGAAATTAATTTATCACGCTCTGACAAACTCCGGGATCAAATATCACGAAATAAGGATTATATGGGTACAGTGGAATGGCGGACATAGAGGAAATTAATCCGGTAAATCAAAGTGAAAGTCAAAGAGCCACAAGCGTGACAGCAGTGTGGGGGTAGTTGGATCTCGAGGGGTGGTTGGAGGTGAAGCAGGAAAGACAAAGGGTAGAGTAGGTTGAGCAGAAGGGGTTATTGGTATTACAGGTCCCTTTGGTTCTCCATTACTCTGGCAAAGGGTTATAAAACTTATTGGATAATAAAACGGGGGCATGCCTATTCCTCGATCAAAGTGCATTCTCGATAAATCGCACATTTTTATTCGCAGCTTCGCGATAAATATGTGATACTATACAGTATACCCTGTAACTGATAGTAAAACTAAAAATATGGTAACCATACTTGAGAAAATTAATGGATAAAAAGCTCACGAACCTTTTATAGGAGACCATATTTTCTTGAAACTTAGTCGGTAGAGTTGGCAGCGCTATTTATTTAACCGCTTATACTATTATACTTTATATTAACGAAATACTAAATGGCTTGCATTTTTGGAAAATATGGATTTTTGTTTATGTATATTGGCTAATTTAATTTTATTAATCGTCAGTTTGGGTAAAGCACGGCCTTAAGCACAGGTAACCCATATTTTTCAACACCTTGTATATCTGAACGTCGACTTGTTCTACTTGAAGCAACGTCGTCCGTCTATAAACTGAATATTCTACTTAAAGACTGTGTCTCCGGAGGTGTTCGAAAGTTTCACGTACCTCGCACATTCTATAATCTATGCAAGGCATTAAAGTAAAGCTGTTACAGTCTAATATCTCTGAAACTGTGAAAGATGGAGACTTGTAACTTTGAAAATTATAACTGTCCGAAGTACTTAACACGTGCTATCGAAAAGTGTATAAATCTGTTAAATAAAAGTTTCTTGACTTACTAGCCGCCTTTTTGAAATATTTAGTTTATTGAGACTCCAAATATTAAGTGGCTTAATGAACATTAGCATTCAAACGATAAATTATTTTGAAAATTGAATGTGGCAAATCTTTATATGTTATTTTTGTTTCGAAATTCTGGTGTAGTTTTAAACAATTTTCTGACGATAAACAAATATTGTGTCCCCATCGCGTCGCGATGAAAAGCTCGCGATATTGGTTTACAAAACATAGTTCGCCACGTTTCATTAATTAAATTATTTTACGTAGAAATTTATTTAAAAGAACCCAAATAGAATTTAATACGATATACATATAATGTGAAATACATGTTCAATATTCTTTTATTATATTTTGAACAAACGAAACCCTGTAAATTCTTCTTGAATGAAAATGTTACCAATCAATCTCCAATATAATATCCATTTTTACCTCTAGCTGTCAGGCAGCGTTTCAAAATCTTTAGAAACCCGAAATTCAACAACGACTGAATTCTTTATTCGCCACTCAAATTGCAGGCCCTCCCGCCATTGGCATCAAACGCGTCCAAATATGAACTTCGAAGCACGAACACTTGCACAGCCCGCTGCGAACCCTGTCAGACCATCGAATCTCGCAAAGCCAAATTCAAATCGCCGGCAATCAGTTCCATATCGTGCTCAGCTGATGGACGACGCGTTCGCGACGTCCAGCACGTCAGCTATCGCACGCGATTTTCTTTCCCCAATTCGTGCGTATCGTGAGCAGAACGAATGATCCTTGATCCGCCGTTCTTCGGGCATCTCAAAAACGGTCCGCCGAAGCCGACACCGAAGACCAAACGGAACGCCGATAAATCCTGGGTGACGTGGGACGGAAACGATACGATCGAGGCGTCGACGGACGCTATTCTCCATTATTCGGACACGGTGACACACAGAAAACGGAAAAGGGAAGACGATAGACAGATACAGACAGATAGATAGAGTGAGGGATACGGACGGACAGAATAGATAGATAGAGATAGCAAGGAAGATAGCGCGAAAGAGAAAGGGGGGAGACAGAAGGATTTGCTGGTTTTCGCATCCAGCTCGCGGGGTTAAAACCTTTTCCCCCGGAATACGCGGGGTTTATTGACTGTCGCAAATCGCGTACCTGAGCCTCCCGCTTGCCTCGCCGGGGTTATTGGGTTTGAGCTGTTCTCGCGCGCACGGAGACACACCGATACAAACGTCCACGTGCAACCGTAAGTATACGCACGTACGAGTCAAGGCCCGTGGTGGTGCAAACATTACCGGCACACGCGCACCCGTTGACATGCATTACGGTCACGTAGCAATATTCAAATAAACCGCGGCAGAAAGCAGCGTGGCATAATAAGTTTCTCCAAACGACACCCTACTAGCCCTCGTCGCTCTCCCTCTCTCTCTCTTTCTACATATATATCTCCCTTCCTCTTTCTCCCCCCCTGCCACCCTTTCTTACGAAGAAGAATAATCGGGCGGTGGTTGTGTACGGTCCGGTGAAGTTTCCGTCGGAGAAACGGAGAAATATTGCGATCTTCGACACGTACAAGCTCGTACAAGACCATAAAAGCTGCAGGAATCTGGAAGGAAATTACTCGTGGACGGCGATTTGTAACACGACGGACGGCCAACACCTTCGGTGACGAAAGCGTTGTTGCAGTACGAAATTGATCGTCGCCGCCCCGTTATTCAAATGATGGAGGAGAAATTGGTGAACGGGGGTTAGAGTAATTCGCTGGGCTTTGTTTCATTGGGACGCGATTATTGAATTTGCAATTCTGTTTCGGCGTACAGTCGATAGCGAACGGTGGATCGTTCTCGATGAAGATTTGTGCGTTTTGATTTGTTTGGAACGTATTGGCGGGGAAATAATGATTTGTTTTACGGGCAGATCAGATGGGTATTTCTATTATTTCGTTTGTAGCAGTTGGAAGTTATTTGCTGGGGATTTTGTTGTATTTTTGTTTGTGTGTATTTGTTGCGATCTGTGCTGCAATTGCGGGGGGCTTATTTAATTTAACAAATGGAGCTGTGCTGGAAAGAATTTTACGCGATATTTTTAATAACTCGTTGTGAGTTTATAACGATTTTTTGCGCGTATGGTATAAATACCTTGCCGTGGCGAAAGTATTTGCATTGAATAATTGTGCATGTAATATGTATAACAATTTAGAGCTTTAATTAATGCTGTAGGAGAATTGCGATCATTTTAGTGATTCACAATGACAATAGGATAATAGAATAATGTCATACGGTAAAAGTGCTGTCCATGTCGTGCCTAATGAAAATTATTATTGTTAAAATAATAAAGGACACTTTGGATCTATCTTAGAAACAAGACAAATATTTTGAGTGTACAAAATAAAAGCACCATATAATAGAAAACGAGCAGAGACGCATTGACGAATTACGCATTGAAATCTGAAACAGATACTCATCATAGAGCTTCTTAAACAGAGAAAATTTCACGCAATGAAGAAAAGGCTTGAAAGAACGCAACAGTACTAAAAAAAGCTCATAAAGTGTACAAATTACCTGCATCGGTAGAACCGAATTTTCCATTACGCACCAGTGCATAAGAATAAAAAGCAAACTCAATATAACAATCTTTTGTTCGACTTAAACGACGAGCGAATGTATAATAATATTTTTTTCAAGCGAATAAACATATTGTTTAAATCAACAAGCGTACGAATTTGTCTATTTACTCCTTGGAAATAAATATCATTCGTATAAAGAAGCAAAGGTAGCCGTGGCAGTAAATCATTTTTCGTTGTATAAATGACGCGGTCACTGGTAATTCCGTGCTGTTGGAAAAGGAAAAAAAAGCTCAAAAAACATGCGTGCGTGCTTTACCCGATGCAACGAATTAAATGGCAGGCCGGCAGCTCCCAGCGCAGATTGGAAAATTCGAATCGCGGTGTACACATTTCTCAGCCAATGTCAAATACACTGTCGGCATACGCAAAAGTAAACAAAAAAATAACGCTTGGAATCAAATCGAATTTCCGGTCCAGTCGAACTGATTTGAACGTACGGTGCCGCCCTGATCGTACTCGCAACACTGTTTTTTCTTTTTTTTGCATCCAACACGTCGATTTCACTCCACTTTTCTTACGATTTTTGTGCCTCGAAGTGGTTCAGATGGGACAGATAAACTTGAAATAATTGATTCATCGAACGAAACAGATATCGTTGAAACATTACTGTTCATTTCTATTCATGGATTCGTAAATGTTTTCGTTCTTTTTTAGTCGACGAAATAAATTCTTATGTTATATTTTCCAGAGAAATATCATTACGATATCTCTGAAATGATTCTAATTGAAAATAATTGCACCGTATAGATATTGACTATTACGAAAATTGTTGAAATCAATTTTTCTCTATGGTTTCAAAGACGTGCCTAGCAATGCATTGTGATTATCGTTACGTTATAAGTAAATACTTTTGCCTGTTATTACACATTGTTGCAAGGGTCAACAGAAATGTTGCTAGAAATAGGAAACGACGTCCAATCAGTTCATCCAATTCAGTTATTTTCTTTTTTTAAATTAAGAAAAAATGTTTGAATCTGAAATTAATCCATGACATAAAAACACTTTACCTCGCTTTCAAACAAATAGGTATTCTTAATTACGAATACTAATTGCCAACTATGTAATTTTAAAACTTTCATACAACCCTGCAAGCGGTTTCTAGCGTTTCATCGCCCATTTTCCGCTGGCAGTTTTCTACAAGTTTCCCGCTTTTTCTTTCAATTAGCCATTGATTAAAATATCTTTCGATTGCCCGCGCGATAATCAAAATGATCCCCGGCCAGCCCAAATTTTACACGGCTGACTGGATATCGTTGTTAATTAAATTCCATCGATTCACCGAAAGCTGATGTGGTTATCGGCCAATTTGCACCCGGATTTTCTGCTCTATGAACGATCGGTTTGGCGATTTCACGAAGAACAAAAATCCGGACGATTCTTCGATCTCCGCACGCAGTACACGCCGTTGTGCTGAATTGCATCGGGGCCCAGCCTTTTGTTTCGTAAAAGAATTTACGTACGATAAAGACAGACAATTCCGCGCTCCATTCGAAAGCTCTCTTTGATCATCGCGTTCATTAGTTTCGCGTACAACCGTATGAATTGCTGAAAGGGTAGGAAAGTTGAAAAACGAAATACGGTGTACAATGAAACGAAATACAATTAGGGGAGGCAATTTCCACGGTGCTCGTGCGAGCCTTGTACTCGTTTCTTTTCTCCGCTTTTGCGTTCACCGCGATTCAACTCGCCTTAGAAGTTTGCTCTTGGACTTTCCACATGGATAATTTACAGCTTGGCAGATTGAAATCTCGGCGAAGAATGAGAAATTAATTACGTAGGTAAGGTGGATCTTGAAGGAAACGTGGAATGTATTGCGGGGGTGCAGATGAAAGGGGTGCTGACACTTCGCGCCACGTGACTGATAATGTTGTGTCGGGGTTAGTGACAAAGGTACGATTTCTTGCCTGTATCACAGACAATAAAATATATAATAGTAAAGAATGTCCCGAGGTACAGAAAAATTAATGGTACAATAACTGTTTAGCAATGTATCACGCATTATAATTCATTTTATTCATATATTGATACAAATAATACCAGCTAGCAGTCCGACAGATATTTAAAATATTGTTCTGAAGATTCTAATTCGAGCAGGAATTACTCTTACTAATACAGAGTACTCCTGAAGTAAGAGGCCAAATTACAAGATTTCACTCTACTCGTCACAGTAGTATAAGTACATCATATATCATACAGAGTTTCAAAGTTTCTCATTTTCAAGCCTTCGCTGTGGTGCCGCTTTTTGGATGGAAACGCGGGCAAATGTTTCATACGAAAAGTTATTTGACTTGATGTTGCAAATATACAACAGTTGATTTTGTTTTTTAACCGTCACATACAGAGATTTCAATAACAATAGTACTTTGTTAAATAGAAACATACTTTCGTATTATCGCCAATTTATTACACGTTTCAAAACTTCTTCAACGATGTACCCAAAAGGTAAATCATTTGAAAACCTGCCCGTGCATAATGTATTTTTCAAATCACTGTGATAAATATAATTCCCTTTTGTGTACATAACGCATTGTACATTAAAAGCTTTTAATTTCACCCCTGCTGATCCTATTCCTGCCGTGCACAGAATAGAAGCAAATTCAATTTAAAATATGCCCTTAAATACTCCAGAAATTTCAGCTCGAAATGCAGTTTCTTGGAATGAGTAATGCGAGAACAAACGCTTCAAGCGCATCCGGCACGCTTTCTTTATTCTCAAGCTTAAAGTGAACATTTCTGGACAAGGGAAAGCCTTTTGCTTCGGCGTTCGGTCGCATGATCGGGTTTGATAACGAACACCGCTTACAGTCGTTATCATTTGCTTTCTTGCAAAGACAACCCAGGCCAGATAGTCTTTAGCGGGCTTACGTTTTTACGACACGTGCGGGTAGAATACAGCTTACGCCTTTACGTTTAATCCCCTTTTTAACCGGAAGGGGGATCGCCTCGAATATCACGGCATCGTATAAAAGCAGACGTATATGCAGTTCAGGCTTCGCTGTGCAATCTCGTTCGGTGCATCATAGAAGACAAAGGGGCGCTTTACGTGCTGAAATATATGCATGAAACACTCCTCCCCCCCTGTTAATTTTTATTGTTACATTTCCCGTTCATTTCAACTACAACAAAAAAGATTGTAAAAAGAAACCGGCGACCCTCGCGATGAATAAAATAGAATCTAGTATTTGTCCAATTGAATAAAGAGTTGAAGGAGAATTAAATGAGTACGGGGATGGGTTTTAACGTGACTTTATCTCACTTCCCTGTTACCTTTGAATTACCTGCTTCTATTTTGTTGGACAATTACATTCTGTTCCCACGATATTAGAGTGCGAGATTGCAATTTTGTTGAATTAATATTGATCTTGCGGAAACTGAATTCAATTCGCCTTAATAGTAATTTAATTTCCAGTTACAGTGTTATCGCCCTACTGTATTCACACTAATTGCAAGTTTGCAATATGTGTATGTACGTCAAACTATTTCTTTTATTTACTAAATAAAGTTCAAGGGAAATCAGGTCAGTGAATTGAAATTCGTATACGTTGTGCAACGAAATCGTTAAAATAAAGTTTTTCTTACATAATGTTGGATTGCTAGTTTAATAGAGATTTTACTGTGCCCCGCATTCGAAGTCGATGACTAGGTACTTTTATTAACTGATTTAGTAAAGTTTACGCTAAAAAATTTGTTTTCATCTACCGTTTATATCATTTATGTTGTACGCGTACACGTGATAAAATATTCTTTTAATTTTTTGCTTGGCCACTGCTTTTTCGACGAAAACCTGGTAATGGGCAATAGTTTTATAGCAACGAATTCGCGTAATATGACTTACGGCATATTCTAGCTTGTAAAAGGTCGGTAAAAAATTTCTGCATAGCTTGCATTTAATAGAGAACGCCGTGAAAGAGAGAGGAAATATATTTAAAAGGGAAACGCATTCAAATATAATGGACTCAATAATTCACTCAGCAGGTTTCATCGGAAAAGTTCCTTCACGAGCTAGTCAGCACAGAATCTAAGGATGTAATTCTTCGAACACAATAAATTGAATCTTCGAAGGCTGGTAATAGCTGTGCAAACCGATAAGTTCATTTTTACATAAATGACTATTAATTAAATGAGCGTAGAAATGTGTAACTTAATTATAAATGCGGTACAATTATAACGGCAATGATGACTTATAGTAGTTACAGATTTTCAATTCAAGTTCACTATAAAGTTTAACAAGTGAAACTTATTGCAAAAGGTATCACTCAGGTTAGGGAGGAAATTTATACAATTTCATGCAATTACTGTAGTTCAAGAAAGGGCGTTTTATTATCGAGTATTTGGACTACATTTCCCATTTCGTTTTTGCATCGTGTTTTGTTCCATCTTCGGGGAATAGATCCAAGTAAACTTTAGTTAAAGAACACTTTTGTGAAAGAAAAAAGTTGCTACTGAGAAGAGTAAAAAGGACTGCCCCTGTATATTCGTATTATCTGAAGTTTGGCGACACTTCAACCAAGTCTAGACTATCGACCAGTTCCACGTGGTTCACTTAGAAAATTATCTCGGACCAGCTTTTGCGGCTTTCCATTAAAATCTTTCGCAAACTTGCGGTTCAAAGAGAATGGCTCTTATATACTTAAATTAATATTCCAAATATTTACAGCGGATCGAAATGAGACCGTTAAGTAAGAAAGACGAAGGGAAGCCGTTTTCGTGTAATAAGAAAATAGATTACTTTAGATCCAATTACGTTGCACGATTTATAGGCGCACGTTAGAGTGTCCTAATTGAAAATTTAGGGTGGGCATTATTTTCGTGCTTGTAGCAATACAGAGGAATGTAAGTGAATAAAACTCATTGATTTAATTAAGTGTATCGCGTTTATTATTGGTTCTTATATATTATATAACATTTTACAAATTTGTAATGCACGTGTTGCAGACAGCACGTTGTAAAAAGGCCGCCACACATATTATCAAAAGTATTTGTCGTAAATTTAGCATGAAACTGATCACGGATATTTATTATTGCAGTAACTAGTTCGCAAGCTGAACCTTCAAATATTTACGATGTTTCGCGTGATAAGTTATAGGCACAATAAAACGTACGAAATATGGAATTTGCTGAAAAATGTAGTCGAAACTTGCAATAAATAACCATAGTCAATTATTTTCAGTCTAAGGATTTTTATTAAATCTATTGAGCATTTCCATTTCCAACGTTTTAGCAAAGCTCATGGACAGCTGCAAAATTCCATCCCCCTAAAACTATGTTTGTTTCGAACAATATAAAAGCATCATTTACTACGAAAATCCAACATTATACTTCGATCGAGTCAATACAATTAAATTCAAAAACAATGAAACAGATTGTATTATAAATGTTTCTTACTATTAGATAAGATATCTACGATGCAACAAGACACTACTTCTATAACTTCTATAACATTGATTTCGAAGTTCTTCCATATCAGTTCGCAAAAATTAAATCGCGAACCCCGTTGGTGTCCGGAACAAATGTTATTAATTTCTCTGCTCGGCGTTTCAATCAAGTGGCGCGGGCTGCATCTACATTTACAAAAAGCAATCAATTCGTAACGCAAAATATAGGTATAACTTTCGAAAAAAAGTCAAAAACATCCGAGCCGCCATGTTATTTGACACGAAAAAGAAGAACGAACTATTCGTCGAAATCTCCGAATTCAACCAATTCGCGTATAGGCACAAATACTTGGAAAAAAACGAATAGCAAGCAACGAAAGGAAACGATAAAGAAAAAAAGCATTATTCCATGCCCTGCGTATCGAACGATAGAATTATACGAAATATACTGGGCAATCGTTCCTCCCCGCCCTTAACGCGGGCCCTGTTAAGCAAAGAAAATATATCATCAGTGTCGACGCGCGCATTAGAACCAGCGTCAGGGAAATATTACAGCCTGCAATTTATTCCGGATAGGCGTTAGCTTCTCGAAAGGGATGACCCAATCACGAAATAATTAGGCACTAAAGCGGCTTGCCTATTACACGGAGGGTAATATAATTAATGCCGATATTATACCTCGCACCCGAGGTATAACTAGCGCCCCGACGCCGCGGCGTCTCCCTCTCCCATATTCCCAGGAGATCCTGAAAATAAAATCCCGGGGATCATGCGGCCAGACTCGTACGTACAGGAAGCCTGGGCCAGCGGCAAGCTTTTCCTAGATTTACGAGTGGACATTATGCAGATGGTACTCGTGGTAAACGTACTGACAGTACGGTCATGCACGGATGAAAAAACAATCGCGTGGTGGGAATTAATTGGAAAATCACGATAGGCAATTGATACTTGTTCTTATCGACAAACTGTGCTGGACATCTTGAAATAGTTCAGCAGGCAACCTTCTGTTTGCTGTAATATTATGCAAATGACGTAATTCTTTAAAAAAGAAATCGTATGGTTGATAATACGTTCCTCGGTAAGCTACTGTTTTGTATATGTACAGATGTACCGCGATAAAATGTCCTGTCTGCATTTCAGATGTAAACTAAGGACAATTTAATTTAGTAGATGATACGTGGGACATTGTAAGCTAGACAAACCACCTGGAAGGCAGTTAGGCTAAATGAATTAGACTGTTTCTAGAACACTACAAAGCGCATAGACAGCTCTACCTGAAACTCAAAACTTTAAAAAATGCGCCGGGACATATTTCCGCCCAAACAATAATTTTAATTATCCTTTGCCGCTTTATATTTCGGTGTAAATAAAAAATTGATCAGTTTGATATCTAATATACAAGCTATACCTACTTGTACAATGAGTTTCTAAAATTGCTTGAGCTCGTGATGAGGGTATTCATCTAATTAAACATAGCAAGAATAAAGTAACTTTTGTAGCTGCGCCATAAAGGTGAATTACGATTAACATATTAAATATGGCTACCTTAATGTATCTAAACAGATCCATAAGTGAACGAATTATTTATTTGAAATGTGAATGCGGATAATTTGGCGGCCTTCTTGCTGTATCAAAGGAACGAACGCAATAATTAATCCGTGCACTGTGCAAACGTGCCCCTCCACTTTGCGCGACAAGTGGACAAATTTTAATTACAATCTAGAGCCTGCGAAAGAGTTTAATTGCACTTTGGCATGAATCGTCATTCAGCGAACTTTGTTCTGTACAGCTTCGTCACGTTTCGTTACACCAACGACGATATATTGTCAAAGATCCAATTTTCCTGGCTAATTCAGCCCCTCGAGTGTAATATTCGGGCGAAAGCATACGCGCTCGTCTAATTACTCGGCGTTTCGAAAATAAAAGGGGAAGGAAAGAACGGTGGTTGAAATTAATTTCGTCCGTGCCAGAACCAGTGTCTCGTGATATTCGACGAGAGATAGAGAATTCTGAGCTGCATGGCCGCGTGATCCGAATACATTGCAAATACAAATACAAAAGAGAGTTCGATTGGCTTTCGCACGGAGCAATTTGTCGGCAAACGGAAACCAACTTGCGCTACTGAACCTCTATAACGTTTCGCGATATTCTAGCCCTCGGATTTCCCTGGTATTTTACTTTCCTGTATATTTAGGGCACCGAAATGGCAACGGATTGATATTTTCTTCGAATAAACTATGGTACGCGCAATTTCACGTGTGCTCGAAACGGGCGCGGAACTTAATATGCCGCTTTGAATTTCGAGAGCCATCGCTACGAATATTACTGTTTTTTCGGAAAAATATTACTACCGTTTCATTTTATAACAGTGGACTCAGGTTTAAAAAAACTGTGATTAAAAAATGATTTGATCAAAAACATTCTTACCCTGTTATTTTATTTTGAGCCATTACGCAGGTTTTTCCGGCTCGTGATTTCTACGAAATGTTAAAAATTGTGGAACGGCGTTTAGTTGCAAAAACATTTGCCATTCTACGCGGGAATTATTTTTATGAAGTTGCCACAACAAAACAGTTCTAAATTGTACTATACGTACGTTCACAGTAGTAGAAGTACTACCACTACTACTACCACGTGAAATTAATCGACTTGACAAATGATGGAACATTACACGGAGCAAATGATCAGACACAATGGTATCGCCTCTAGCGTGTAATCCTCGGGCACTCAGTGACGTAAAATATTTTCACGAATGCAAATCACGAACATTCTGAGGCGATCCGAAAAAGGGATCACATACACACGACAGTTTCCGACGCGAGGCGATTTCCGCATTTTCTGCACGGATGCTTTCTGCTGTTGCAATTTTCCAACGCAACGTTCTGCGGCACGGATTATAAATGTGTGCCTCAGAAACGGGTCGTTGATTCCTTCTTTGTGCTTCTATCATTGTTTTTTATCGCGTATTTTTAATCCCGATACACGCAATTTCCCTCCCTCCTGTAGTTTTTCGATGATTTTTCTTGAAAGAGACTTTTACTTGATTCTTATTGCACGCATATATTTCACGTAGATAAAAGTATTACTTTATTTATTAAACGAGGCCTTCGTCATATCATTTAATAGATATATATTTATTCAATGTTTTATATTATTATTTATATTATTAGAGGATTATTTTTATGCCCATGCCTGGAAGTTTACCCCAAAATGTATTTTAATTTTAAACTTTAAAAGTATTTTATTAAATATATGCAAATCAACTAACCGATTGTACGCAGTTGTATTAGTTTTAAACTAACCGATTAATAGTACGGAAAGTATCTCATCAATTTTATATTTTGTCTGGCAGCAATAAATACACGAGAAGACAATAATCATTTGTTTGGTTCCCAGGATTTCCAACCCCATACGTATCGTTCCCAAACGTTCCTATGTCAGTAATCCATGAACTAGATCGTACAGACCCTCCTCAATTCCTCCTCTAACGATCGTTGAAAAAGCTATCGCGCCAACTAATTTACCATTAGCGTCCCATTCAGGCTGTGCAGTAGTGAGATCTAAGATGAAACAAATTTATGAATTCTAAATCCAAAAGTTTCTAAATATATATACTGTATTATAATCAATGCTTGTACTAACTTGAAGTGTATGAAACGTTAAATTGTGTTAAATTTCGATGAAAATTCATGGTGCACAAACTGAACTAAACATTTCGCTATATATAGTGTTCAATAATATCCAACCACACTTTATTTACACAGGCAATTGTACAATTATTTATTCATACACTAATATATTAATCAGAAGTGATTATATTAATGAATTTAATACATGAATCAATTAATAAATTTATCCCTAATTTGTACAAAGAAATTATAAGCATGTACGCGTATAAATCATTTAATTAATATAGTTACAAGCATGTCGTTATGCAAAATAAATACTTCTGAAGTGATGTTACTCGAAAATACCTCACGTCGCACTTTATTATTAAGGTAACACGTTCATTCCAATAAAATTTTAATGCATTACTTTATCTACGAATGCCAATAGTATTCCACGACAATGCGATAAAAATTGTTTAAGATTCATTTTTTATTAACGCATATTTTTCCGCTTCTTATTACAACTTCTTCCCTTTAATACCGTAATATTCGATCCCACTGTTCCTTTCACGTTTTCATTTTCTCACCGCCCTTCATCATCTTTCTATCTTTATGTATCACTCTCTTCCCCGATACGATTTTCCTGCTTTTCTACCTTCCACGGGCGATGAACGTTTAACAGGCTGCGCGTACAGTCTCGATAACGAGGTGCATCCACATATATACACGTACACATACCTCACCTGAACACAGAGCAAATATTAAGCTTTCTCGAAACTATCGTTATCTGATGCCATGAAGAAATACTGTTCGTAAAAGTTCATGGAAAGGGTGCAGCAACACTAAAGGGTTTACGATAAACCAGAAGACAAATTCTAAATAATACTTGAAAAATACAATATAAATTAAAGTTAGACTTTATTTACCTACATTATATCGAAAGAAATAAAATATTGAACATTTTCAGATCCTACCTGTTAGAATGGAAAAATAAATCTCTCCCTCTCGGATCTTATTTGTTACCAACCGAGGGCTAAGGGGCACGGCTGCGGAACCGAGGATCGGTTGTTTATGGTTTTATGTTAGTTAAACGGTCGAGCCGTTTGATTCCCATCAGTTGATGGGAAATGTGTGGATGTGCCAATGCCTATTTCATCACTGGGTGCCACTGGAAGGTCAAGGTTTTTGTGGATGTGCCAGAGCTTACTTCATCTCTGGGTGCCACTGGAGGGTTAGAATGTGTGGATGTGCCAATGCTTATTTCATCAATGGGTGCCACTGGAAAGGTTGTTGTGGATGTGCCAGAGCCTATTTCATCTCTGGGTGCCACTGGAAGAGTTTATTTGTGGATGTGCCAGTGCCTATTTCATCACTGGGTGCCACTGGATTGTTAGTAATTATTGCCTCGTAACTATCGATATATCTCGAGCGGTTGAGATATATCTATTCGGTGGATTCTATATACTACTTATGATTGGTATAGGAAACAGAAAGAAATGAATATATCTATGATCAAATAATAAAATGTCTATATTCTATATATCAAGTAAATACAATATGTAATTATCGTGGACTCAAAGAACCCACGTTTACAGTCTTTAACGTTATAAATATGAAATGCTTGAAAGGGAATGCGACCCGATCTTGCTGTCTTTCGACGAATGCGAACTTTGAAATAAATATCGATGATCGAAAGGGAATTTAACCCGATCTCACTAACTTTCGACAAATGCGAACTTTATAAATAACGGTTGATGATCGAAAGGGAATTTAACCCGATCTCACTGAGCTAGAGTATTCAAACAGCCTAAGTCGCAACGTATCACGAAGCCAGTTAATTGGATACTGAGCCCTTAATAAATAGAAGTTGATCGAAAAGGAATGGAACCCGATCTCACTGGCATCCGTATGGCTATCTGGCACCGACATGGTACACAGGTAGTAAGGTCCATACTGAGCCACGAGAGTAGATTTCATGCCCTTTTTATATCCGAAAAGCGGACCAAAAATATGGTGGGGGTACAGAATCTTGCAAGGGAGTCCAAAAGATCGCCCTGAAGCGTTGCGTCATCGCGCCATCGCGGAAGGGGCAGACTCGACTGCATGCACTCTCGATTTCCATATAAGGGCATAATAGACGAAACGAAGGAAACAGTACTTCCTACGTAACATATTCTTCATCAACTTTCTCTAAAAATAATCTGTAATAATATTAGCACGAGTACCCGTTGTCCAGCGATGAAAAATGTGGATTGAAAACAATTTAAGGATCGCGAGTAATTAAAAATTCCGACGTGGTGAAACGTATTCGAGACATGACTGGTGCATAATTTCATATTTCTTTCGCACGACAGGATAACGTATCGGCGATACTATTAATAATATCGGCACGTGACCGCCACAGCTGCATTTACAGCAGCTTCTGACGGAGACTAATGAACATCAAGGGAAGAAGATGGACTGAGAGTGTTCCGTGCAGGTCGATTTGATCTTATTATAAGGGAAACTTGTTTCGCTGTGGTGGAGTACCGGCTTCTGCGCATTCAGATGTGGATCAGAGCGAGTGAAAGAATTAGAGGCAGCCAGTGTCTTCGCAAACTTTACAGACGGCCATCAAAATAATATCAAATTACTGATGATGGACGGAATACTGGATAATGGTTACTGATAATGGAACGTAATATCTAAAAATGATTGGAGGATTGCACTAAAAACTGAATAGAATTACTTTACCGATTATAAATATCTTGTATAAATAAATAAAGAATATACAGTGTGCAACTAGTGTGGCTGGTGCAATGAAATGTAGGCGATTTACTTTTTTTAAAAAGGGACAGTATCGAGCAGGAGATAATGTCATTTATTGCAACAGCATAATTATTATATAATATATTGTACCATTTTATTTCGTGACACCCATTATTTCTTCCCATATTTTGCAATTTTTAATTGTCAATACTATTACTTGACTCGTCACAAATAGTTATAAGGTTAATACAGCCAACTAAATAATTACGTTTTCGACCGTATTATTGCAGAAGAATTCGTTCAGCATATTTCGTTTAATTTACCGAAACAGATTGCGTTTTGTATTTCTATCTTACTTTGTTACCAGGCTTATATTAGCTCGCAACGATCTTGTATGCGTCAAATCATCCTCTCCTTATGAAACCTTTACATAGCATAGCTGACATTTTTCTGATTAAAATGACACCAAACACGATATAATTTGGATCATATTCAAATTATTTAATGCATTGTGAACAGTAAATATATTTGGACCATATATGGTCCAAATTATATCGTGTTTGGTGTTATTTTAATTATAAAATTATCTAATCATGACACAATATTGTCCCTGTTACAAAACATCTTGGTGAAGTGGTAATTACAATCGATTACAAGATATGTGAAGACTAAAAAGTACAAAATAATATATATAAAAAAACTTTTTAAAAACCACGCTTATATTAAAATGCACTAAAAAGGAGAAAATAATATAATAATTTAATATGAATTTAAATAAAATCATGACATTAGTGACTATAAACAAAAGCGTGGTGTGCTAAACTATATTGACTTAATCTTCGTGGGCACTCCACGCTTTTGTTTATAGTCACTAATGTCATGATTTTATTTAAATTCATATTAAATTATTATATTATTTTCTCCTTTTTAGTGCATTTTAATATAAGCGTGGTTTTTAAAAAGTTTTTTTATATATTTTATTCATTACGTACTAGCACCGGTGCAAAATATATTTAATTCAATCTGTACAAAGGCGGAGGTAGAGTGGAATTAACAATTAATTTGTCAAATATGTAACACTGTATGTTAGTCTAGCTTTCAAAAACAGAATTGATGAGAAGAGAAGTAAAGAAAGTGATGGGGAAAAGTCTTAAGGGGGTAAACACTATTTCTCGAGCAACGTTTCGGTAGAAAAATTGAGCTACGGTGCATGGTCGCGCGATGCACTTCGGCTCGGCTCGAGTTGAGTCGAAACCACATCGCGATGCATCGGGACAATGAAATTGACAGTGTCACGTCAAGCGTCCCGCCTGTGCTGTCCCGCTTTCATTGCGCGGCAAAGAACAAAAGAATTCTTTAACGAGGATCGTAGGTACAGCTAAAACTAAATAAAATATATAAAAAAATCTTTTTAAAAACCACGCTTATATTAAAATGCACTAAAAAGGAGAAAATAATTTAATATAAATTTAAATAAAATCATGACATTAGTGACTACAAACAAAAGCGTGGTGTGCTAAACTATATTGACGTAATCTTCGTGGGCACACCACGCTTTTATTCATAGTCACTAATGTCATGATTTTATTTAAATTTATATTAAATTATTTTCTCCTTTTTAGTGCATTTTAATATAAGCGTGGTTTTTAAAAGGTTTTTTTTATATATTTTATTTTCATATCTATTTAATAACGAAAAAGTGACAAGTTCAACGAAATCCAATATAATTGGAATTTCAATTTCAATTTCGGGAAGATCAATTATACTCCCAAATAATAACTGTAACTGTTGCGAAACACGTAAATTTTCCATGAAACGCAAAAGCGTGGAAATTAATGCCACAGTATCCGAGCTTATAAAAGTATTTCTTCGCTTTGAGCATTTATAAGAAAGAACCATTGAAGGAAACGAATGAAGGAAAAATAATAGACATAAACGTGATGGCATACCCTTTGCAATAATTAATAGAACGCTGAAATCTTATTCATGATGTATCTTTTAAACCAGAAACAATATATTTTTTAAACAAAAAATTTTCGTGGCAAATATTCAGCTGCTGCTAATAACACAAACGGAGGACAAGGTCTTTTTTCTCTACGAGGCTTTCTTTTCTATTACAGATAAAACTAATTAAAAAATCCCGGGGAAAGCGAATTTAATTAGAATCTGTGGCTCCACAGAACCCCTAACGTCCCATTCTCTTAGAGACTCTTTAACTATTTTTACTCGTAATAAGGTATACATTCCACCGGAGTACAAATTTCTTTTCATAATTATAAATGTTAGCGAGACGCATTTGACTTTACTATAGACCAAGCCTGTGCGGAATTTCTAAGTGGAAAATAGAGTACGCTTGACAAAAGCATCTTTGGTATTCCGCCGAAGTATATTTTTCCTGCGACCCACTACCTTTAAAGGTAAAAGTGTTGCGTGCCTTGGAAAGTTTGACGAAAAAATGTGTTGCAAAAGGAATTTGTTGAATAAAAGATGCTGAACCCGAGTAGTTAATAATAATTTATTTTTCAATGAAAACTGACGTTCTGTAAATGCATTACGCATCCAGTAACTTTAAGCTGTGGGCCATAAAATGATATAATAATAGATCTGTAATTAATCTTACTTTAACTTCTCTCTGAGGGGAAGGAAACAAAATATATAGATGGAACGAAAATACTATAGTTTAGTAAATGTGATCAAACTAAACTGTATTGGATAATCTTGAAGCAAAAAGTAAGCGCATTGTATAATTCACGAAATCACCCTATTTAATATTTCTTTGCGTCCCAACTACACATATGAATATTCTATAATAAACATGAATAAGAATATGACGACTAAATAATACTTAACAATCCAGTTGAACAGAAACTATTATACATTGCACGCTATACGTGACCATAATGATACAACTGTTTTCAAATGTCCACCACTAAAATCCTATTAAACGAAGTACCTATGTAGTAACTTCCATTAACGCAGCGCATCACTTCGTAGAATAATTCCATTGTAATCGAACGAAACTGGGCCCATTTCACGGCTCTATACGAACGTGCAAGGCACACAAACGAAAGGAACTGTGTATTTGGCTGCAAGTGATAATTCCCTCTCGCCGTTTAATTCCAGCTAAGCCGAAATGAAGGCCCTTCGTATGAGAAAGTTCCGACGAGAAGGTGTAGCAAAGCTGCTGGAGGATAGTTTACATCGTCGACAGGCTGCACGAGAATGCCGTCTCAAGGAGGTGAAAGATGAAAGGGTGCAAGGGGGAAGTATTAGGCAGAGACTTATTGTTCCCGTAATTACTACTAATAGCAACCCCTTGGGTAGCGAAGGAGTAAAATGAAGTAAGGCTGCGCTATCTTACCTCTGTCTTGCGTAGCCTGTGAAATTTGAAACGATGCCAAAGCTTTGCGACATCATTTTTCTCGGAGAAAGAAAAATACAAAATTTGACGACGTTTGTCATTATGCGAATGAAGAGATACGCTTACGAAGCATAAAATGAATGGATCCTATTTACATAGCATGATGTATAAATTCATCCCTTATTGGTTATCAAAATATGGACGAATTCGGAAAAAGGAACGAACCGATCACTTCGAAGGAAAGGGCATAAATTTTGAAACGCGTTTCCTGCCACGGCTGGTCGTTGCATGTGAGACAGATATTGGCAATTCGAATGTCCTTGCTGTTTTATAAAACGTGAAACTTTGAGAAATGTGACACGACTGTCACTGTGTACAATGATCCAGGTGCATAGGTTTACACGTGCAGTTTGTTGTGCCCTTGTAAATACATTCAACATACATTCTTATTTTATTGTTTAGAACTTAAATACAAATACTTCCTGCGTAGCCACTGTTGGGTGTATTAAAAACGAACTTCCCTTCACGAAACAATTTATAACCAATCTGTCGTATACAATGAACACCACTCGCGCTCACGCTTTCAACTAAACAAACATTCTCACTTTCATCTCACGTTTCCGACAGCCCGTACCGATCGTACAACTATGCAACACGATCTTGTTCGATACACGAGGCCTTACTAAACCACGTGTTAACGAATCCTGGACAGAATCCAAATTCGAACACGATAAACGGCTGCACTCCTCGCAAGTTTCAATGTAGGCCGGAGGATACGACGCGATATCTTTCTGCATAAACTTTCTTGGACACCCTCCAAATTTCCTCGGCGTGCACTCGATGTTCCCAGAATTATTAACCTATCCGTACTTCGCGAATGCTGATATCGCCAACTCCTCCACGTCCCGTCAGTTCCTGATAACTACAGACCACGTCAATTTTAATGTCGCTTTATTACAGCCTGCACTCACCCCCGTTTCACCAACTCGCAGAACGTCGCAGTACCCGCTTCTCAGCCAGTCCATTCTCGATCTCGCCGGTATTTCGTAAAAAGTCGGCAATTTGCTTCGGTCCGCTCGCTCGTAAAACGCTCGCTGCCGGTGCGAAAATCGCCACAATAACGACAACCCCGTAGCCCCAGGTCTGAAATGTATGTAGCTTCGAATGGCTTTCCAGGTGATTTATACTTGGACCTTATCACGTCCTTATTCCCTTAGCTCGTTGTCCCGTCGCAACTATATTCGCCGCGCATTTCCGTCCGACGAAATCATCTTGAATTACGAAATACGGGACAATTAAAGATACGTATCAGTGATTCTTTATTTTGCTCGCCCGCCGCGCGTGGTTGGCGATACGTCAGAGGAGATTGGAATTCATTGTTGAATTTATGGCACCGCTATAACGATCAGCAGTAAACGTAAACGTAAACGTACTAAAAGATTTAATATTGCGGCTCGTTGCGGCTGGAATTTTAACTGTGCCTTAGGAATTTCGAGGCACGAATTAAAAGGGATGTAAAAGTTATTGGGGCGTTATTTGGATAGCCCGAAAGAATATTCTACTGAACTTTGACGCATGACCAGCGCGGAATTCTTAGACATGTTTTACTTAGAAATAGCATTAACGTAAAATGCATATGTAGAAGTTATTTTTTGTAAACCTCACGTAGTTTGGAATAGAGGACAGGTGGTGTAATAAGACTTCAGTTACTCTCATTAAGACACTAACTTTATTATAATAATACGTCAACACACGACGTTACTAAAACACACACAACGACTCACACACGCTTCTCTTGATACTCTTCACTTGGATCCTTCCCTAACTCTCCCTTAGCTCTCTTCCAACTCTCCCTTAGCTCTCTTCCGACTCTCCCTTAGCTCTGCTCTAACTCTCCCTTAGCTCTGTTCCAACTCTCCCTTAGATCTAACTCTTGCACGCATCATTCATTCTTTACATTCTTTCACTCTTAGTTCCTCTCTCATATTTGCTCTCACTCATTTAGGACACACCCCGCAGTCATTCCTCGGTGATGGTCGGTCCTGACCACCCGAACCCTTGGGCCGCTGTATCCTCCATGCACACGACCTTCTCAGGTACTCAGCGCCGAACGCACCTTTCATACATCGGAATCGTTCTACACAGTCATGCAATATTTCCAATCCTACACATATTTGCTTAAACATCTAACACTATTGGCGTGCGTATTTTTATATCGTATTTACGAGCAAGGGAGATACAATGCAAGCAACGACATAAACCTGGGGGGAAATACGTACACGTGCATACGAATTTTATATCGCATACTTTACGACAATGTGAAATTGTCTTATCTTGTCGGTAGGAATTTCATCTTAACATTGGTATGATAATACGCGAGGACGGTGACAACGTAAGAGCAGAATAATGCGCTCACGAAATAAGTAGCTCAATTCATTTTCAAATGCCCTTCTGATTACAATTTTTAACATTAAATGAAATTGTGCGATATACAATTGCAATACTGTGCAAATAAAGTGACTTAACATATCTCACTTGAAAGTGTCAGTAAAGCAGTATGTACTTGTAATAAATCAAATGAAAGCTTAAAGCTACGTGAACACATTATAGTCGATGGTTCCTCAATTATTTAATCTGAAAACGACAAATTAATTTTATACACACGCGACAAATAAAATCAAATAATAAATTCATCAAATCTATTTTCAATATAAAGACAATTCTTGTAGATGGTACAGAAAGTGTGCGTATCGCTTACCACTGGTCCGTGAGCTAAAGAAAGAAAATATTTCCGAATGAACGAATAAATAAATGGCCTCACTTTTGCAATGGCCAGTGTATATTAAATCCAACGGATTGCTATATCCTTGAATAAACATTGTCCGCCGCGAAACTGTGAACATCGATAAGACAACCACCCGATTACAGTCCAACATAATTTAGACAGTTCCTAGCAAGGAGCAGAATTACGTCGTTAAGATTTCGTCGATAATTTCCAACAACGAGAACTTCAGGCACAAAAGCTGTGAAACACAGTAAGCCATCGAACGAGCCCCAAGTGGCTTACTTCAACTCTATCGTCAGTCTTATCCCTCGTCACATCGCCTTCAACACGTTCAACCGGAGAATGTGCGTTTCCATGAAGTATATCTTACCTGGCTGCGCGTGGCATAAGCCAATGTACGACGTACTTTATAGGGTATTATTTTCTTGACAGTGTTGGCTGGTAGAAGTAGCCATGGACAAGTATCCAATGCATCAGAAACAAACACAGTCGCTATGAAATGTTCTCGGTGCGCCTTGTGCATACTTTCTGTTGTACTTCATTTTATTTCTTCGTTTCAGTCCCTTGCTGTCCACATTTGCGACATCTTTAACATATTTGTTTCTTCTTCTACTTCACTACCTCCTGCACTCCTCTTTTAGATCTCTTCGATTTATCTTCTTTGAATATTGTCTCCTTTCTTTGGACTATATGTACGTATGTATGATATGAAAATATGGTACAGTATAGACTTTCAAATGTGTAGGCTGAAGAAATTCAATGAGTGATAAATGTGTGAAAGATTTTCTAATGTAAATAGCACTATGGATGGTAAATTTAACCCTTTTTCAATGGAGGACGTATATGTATACGTCTCAGACATTCAGCTAAAACAATTTTTAAACGTTGTGTACAACACTGTATCTATACCTCAATTATTTATATAAAATACATCTCAGGTTAATTAAACAGAGTATGCAAGTGTTTTGTTCTTTGCCGGTCTTCGCATCGAGAGCATTTCCATTTTTGATGATACTAGAGCAAAATGGGTTGAGGGTTTACGCCCACAGATAGCAAAATTACAATGGTACTCGTCCTATTTCTTCTTTAGAAAAACGAAAATTCATCGACAAATTTTTGTGCACAATAATTTTACAGGTGTTCTATTATTATTTAAAAATTGTTATCAATTGTGCCAAATAGCTTTTCTACATGTAACATAATAGTCTCAGAACAAGGTTCCCATACAGCACGGTGCGAATTAATCGTGTTATAAAAGGACAGCAGAGTGCACGTCCCATTTACACCCTTGCTATCCTCTAAACTCTAAATCTTATCTATTCCCATCTTCCTCTCTCTCTCTGTCTCTCTATCTTTTCTCTTCTACACCATTCTATCTTTTCCCTTCTACACCATTCTTCACCCTGAAGATTCTACTGGCTAATGGTATCATATGCAGAAAATCCAACCACTTGCACTGATATTTATCACGCACGTTCCTGCGGTTGGCCTGTTACACCTGGTTACTGTCCCAGACAGGTAATACTACTTTGTCGCGGTGAGAATAAACCCATTGGAATTCACTTTAGAATCCCTTTAATACCTGCGAGGACCGCCAGTTTGCTTTCTGATTACCCCGAATGATCGTGCAACCCAGCAGCTACCGTGGATGAACTAGGCTTTCAAAGGAGAAACTTTCAATCCGTTTGATATTCCGCTTCTGAATAGTTAGAACTTATTAATACGTTAGACAGTATTAATCAAGTGTTCGACTCGTTCCAATTGTCTTGGAAGAATATACGTAGTTACAAATTCGTGTTGAACAAATAAAGGTATGCAGTTCACGCAATAAGTCACGGGTTGCCTGGCAGAGCAATATTAATAACATATTCAATTTATTGATAACCCTTGTAGTCCACGTGTTATGCAGGGCTGCCTTGCATCCAGAATTTTTTGCATCGAAACTGTGTGTTTTCGGAGTTAAATTTTCTCGGAGAGATGCTTGCGATTGTGAAACATCTTGATCTCCATTTTCTGATTTTGAGTCAGAACTCAGTAAGCGCAAAACTCGTTTTGTTTTTCCTGCAATGATATTCTCTTCTTCAGCCGAGGAGAATGTTTTATTAGGAAACTCTACTTCTTCTTAATTATACGTACGCTCTTCGTATATATTAATAGACTTGTGCGGACGTATATATACGCCTTTCGCAGGCAAAGGGTTAAACCGATCAAACACCTGTCCTTATCCTCGCGTAAATTACCCCGATTGCTGGCGATCCCCATAAATCGACCCAACGATAAAAAGAACCCGCGAACAAAAGCCCCCAGATCACACCATTCAAGCAACCATTTAAAAGTAAATCGACAAACGCGAATCCCCAAGTGAGAGCCGCGTCCAACCACCTACCAAGCCATCCCCGTCCCGTCCCAATCCACCCCCTCTTATTACACCAGAGAATCAATATAAATCAGCCGGCCGCAAACATCCTCCCTATCCAAGCTGCGAATCGAAGCGCGTGCACGCCTTCAATCGCGCAGCGTCGTCTCGCAGCTAAATAACATCCGTCGCGGCGCCAGCCTGCCGCCAGACGATACACCAGCCCCCGTCCCAGATCGTAATATCGCTTTAATTATGTGCGCCGTATTTGCGCCAGCCCCTCGTTATTAATTTCGGGTCCTCGCGCGGCAAGAGACTTACCGTTACGACCCCCGGGGGTTGCGTCGGGGATCTCGACAAGCCTGTGCCGTGGCGGTAACGTCGCGTGGCCGGGGACGAAAGGGGATGGTTAGGACGACGGAGTGCAACGGACCGGTGCGAACGGTCGGGGCTCGTCGAAAGGGGGTTTGTTCGCCTTCGCTCCCAGGATGGCGGCGCACGGTGCAACGGGCCTCGTCTGACGCGACACACGGCTCATCTTCGGGATGTTATTGCACGGGGGGAAACGCTCCGTCCTGCTGTATGCAAATTGTTCCGCGCGGCAAATTAAACAGCTGAAACCGGGACGCGAACGACGGGCAGAGGATAACCGGGTCGACGAAGGTAACCTGGTCGTGTTACGCGGTTGCGAGATGAAGCTGAACACCGTTGCTGAATTGCGGTGGTTTCCATGCGTTAGGTCGTTCCGAAAGTTTCTTTCGCTGATTCGCCGCTAGGTTTTATTGGGCAACGTTTAGTCAAACACACCGACTGATCCAGTTTTCGTCGATGTTAGGGCACTCGATTGTTTTCCAGCTTTCCAATAGTATAATATGATGTCGTTTGAATCGATGGTCTCACAATCAGTCCCGTTCTCCGTGTATCGAAAGATGGAAGAGCAGAGATGACATTTGGATCTGATTTAGAATATTCTAGTCCCCACCTCACCCCCTACCCTTAAAATCTTGCTTTTCTGATTATTACTTATTTTTTTCTATAAAGAGTTCTATTTGTTATAGAAAAATACAATTTTTTAAATGAGATAAAAATCATGTTGTTCAATATTTTGCAATAACATAAAGAAAATAACATTAAAACATGATATCATGAGGCTTCCGGACGGATCAAGGAGAATGATGAAAAAGAACGTATCGTACATCGTTTAAAAATATTGTACTCTTCGTAAAATTGTTTGCGGTTAATATCTATTGATTTTAACCCGATCTATTGAATTTAATCATAAAATAAAATTTAATAATCTAAATATTAACACAATAGTAAGAAGACGGAAGAAACTTTTGGGACAATCTAATACATAACGTGGGAACGATTCGGTTCGGAAAAGGGGGGAGTTGGGATGGACGGGATAAGGAATTTGTAGTTGCACATTGATTGTATGTATGGTGTGTGTTGCGGTTGTTGGATTCTTGTAATTTTTCTTGGGTAATTTGCTTGACGCGATTTTGAACGTGGCGGAATTGGTAGAGAATTATTGACGGCTGAAGCGGATCATTGCGGGAAATTGATATAATATAGAGGGTTTTATGTTTGGTTATACGCAGAATGTATTAATGAAACGTTTGTCAGATATGTGACTCAAAGTAAACCATCATTCGGTAAATGTCTTATAGTTTTTAAACAACTTTGCATACTTTTAGTTGCCATTTATAAGAACCAACACCTTACTTCACTTTACCCCCAATTATTACAATTGAGTTGAATAAATATTTTTATTTTTCAAATTAATACTTACTTTCTACCCTAATCTACCTTGCTATGCTTATGTTTAAATAATATTCGTTCATCTTCGAGAATGTTATATTAATCCCGCTGAACTGCCGAATTGTACAGATTTTCTTTAAACTTATTGTTAGTTATTCCTTGGCATTGAACCAAGGTTGCTCGATCAATTTTAATTAGTCAATTAAACTAACTCGACCAGATTTGTATGGAATTCCAAAGAACGATACTGCTCTGTATCGAGAACTGCTGCAATACTGTTACTGCTTCGTGTCTGAAACATTTATTCCTTGGGATTACCTATCGGTGTGAGTTTAACCGATGTCGTTCATTTTCCTTGGAATAGTATAGAAAAGGTAATTGGATCGGAAATGGAATGATAGAATCTTCCGAATTGTTGGGTAACGGGACACGCCTTTTGTTAGAAGAAATAGAGATGGTTAGGGGAGGTTCATGAACTGATTGAAGTGGAAATTTATAGTCTTATTACCCCCATCACAGGCGAGTGTTTAAAATGGTTGTATATTCAGCCATCTTTATAGCTAATTTAAATAGTTAAATAGCCACTTAGCATATGGTATTACTTTTCTTTTACCTTTCGCACCATTTAAATACTACTTGTATCCGATACTATAAATGCTTCCCAGTGCGTAGAAAGTTCACTATTTATATTATCTTGCTCATCGCCCCTTACGTTGAAGATTTCAAGATAATAATAATAATAATAAATAAATTTATTTGCTGGGATAGCCCCTTTAGATTACATGATAAACAGTTATAATAAAGGGCATTTCCTACAACAATTACAGTAGATTGTATATATATAAGAAAAGTAATAATAATAGTAATTATATTTATATTTGCTATCCATAATGTGATAGCATGCTGCGAATGGATTTTTTAAATTCTCTAGGTGACTGCCAAAAAAGTCAATTTCATTATGGTAAACATTTGCGAGCGAGCATATCCTGTTAAACGCGTTATGTTTACCATAATTAGTAGAGTGTTGCTCAGTTGCTATAAAGTTGTTGTTCCGTAGGTAAGTTGAAGGCACGAGAAAATTAACTTTCTGAAGGATTTCTGGACAGCCGATCTTACCATTTAACGTATTATATAAAAACCATAGGTCGGCTTCAACTCTCCTGTATTCAAGGGTCGTTTTTCTCCGGTTTTCAAGATCTTATCATTTCGTAGTTTTGGACGAAGTTCGCGTGACTCAATCCAACTAACACAAATTATTAAAATTTCCCTTCCGCACTGGTGCATTCGAACAGTATACTTCTTCCACAGAAGAAGAGCGTTCTATTTTATTTATCACATCGTCACAGAAGAACCAGACTCGTAGGTGCATTGCACGCACACGTCTGACGTTGACAAGACCACCCCACCTTAAACTTCCAGGTGCTTCATATGAAAAATCTTCTTCAAACCATACGAAGTATATACAACTTAACAGCGTCATCCCACCTACATTCACAAATCATAGCTGGCGAGCGGATTTTGATTGCGCTGAGCGGCTCACTGACATTCCACGTGTATCGTTGGAAATGAGTTTTTCGACCTGGCATTGTTTCGTCGACGTGCCACGTCCAACGGGTGTCGAGATATTCCGGAATGTCTGGCCGTCGATGTACTCGTCCGAGGTTTATGACCGCGTTATGCGCGTTTCACTCTTTTTTGCTCGTCGTTCGGCTATTTGCTTGCCACGAATGAAAGTATAATGTAATCGCGTTCTATCTACATGACAATATGAAACGCTTGGGGCATGATTAACGGCGTCGTACATTCGAGCGAGTGAAAAGCTGCGGATTCCTGCGACTGGTAAATCTTTCTCTGTTTTTCTTTTTTCGCGTGCACTTCGAGTTGCCGAAAATCGAACGGAAAGGGAAGACGGGGGGAATCGAGCCCGAGAAGTAAAACAGGTTAAAGAAGAAATGGAATTGCACGGTGATTTTATTTTTTTTTCTGATTCACAGAATATTTAATTGGTTTCGTTGCGTGGCTTATTGGTGCTGGGCAATTCATCGTTGCCTGTAATGTTATTTATACTTTATTATTGTATTTATACAATATAATTCAGTTAAATGAGGGGGAAGTGTATAGTCCTACGTGTGTACGTAGTGTGTATTGTATAATATCGTGCCAAATAAATACGAAGTAAATAAAAATACATGCACAGTTGCTGACGAAAGTATTCGACTGTCTAAAACGATTGAAGAATCTTTATTCATTGAATGTCTGTCACAAATGTTACGTAATAATGCATAACGCTGTATTAAAATAAACTGCAAAATATTTCTTCAAAATAAATTAAAAGTTATTCTATGTTTTACTGAATACTTTCGCGACCAACTCGCATCTATAATATATAATAGAGAAAAACGTACTTTCAGAGTTTATGGCAGCTTGTTTTTTATAATACTCCCCATTTCCCTTTTTTTTATTCACTTATGCGACTTTATACGTTTGTTCTCGTGTGCCAAGTGGGGAAATAAATTACCTTGAACAATAAATCGTCCACAGACAACGATCTACATTAGACTCGTCGAATCGACAGGAAAAATAAATTTCTCGCCAGAATAGGGGAAGCTATTAGTAAGAAACTATTCCATCCGACAATCCATGTTCCCCCTAGATCTATTCGCGTAATTTATACCTTCTAATAGCCCGCGCCGCCTGGAACTAGGTTCCATCAATTAAACCATTATTCCCCATGCCAAACTTTTCCTCCCTCGTGTAATCTCGCCCGCGTAAAACACGAAATGATTCCCACCTGTCCTCTGTGCAACATTTCGCCCCTTCTCGGTAACGTAATTCCTATGCTGTCTGCTTTAAATCTTAATTTATTCCTCGTCGCCGTTGCGAAAGTCAAAGTGGCACGGCACGAAATAAATTGGAATGCCTCTTACCTGGAATGTCTGCTGCTAATATGTATTTTAAATCTTACATGTTTTTTTAATTCGACGTCCAGCCAATGGTGGCACATAAGCCAGGCTCCGTTATTTTTACCGATGTGATTTCACCTCGTTTTCCAGACAGTTTGGTCGGTCGTCCTGGGGAAAATGCAACCGCGGATTGCGGTCGACGTGCAAAATAAATAATCCCCCGTGTCTCTTCCGTTTCTCGTTACGTTACACTCCGCGTGTCCCGCGTCTCTAACCCTTTTTATTTATCGCGATACCGTCATCTCGTTACACCGTTCACGGTTCATCTTAGTCCCCTTTGTCCGTCTCCTTTTTTGTCACCCTCTGTCCATCTCCGCTTGAATATAATACGGTGCCTTTGAAACACGACGGACGAAATGCTGTTCGCCTGTTTATCGAGATCCAAGCGAGAGAAATTTTTCGATAGCCGACTGTGAGAAGGGTTGCTTTCATTTTGGAACGATTTTTAACTGTCGTCATGAACGGGTTCCACGAAATTATATATATATACATTTTTATGGTTTGTTTAACTCTTTGACGACTTTACCCCGAGCGGGACTCGGGCAGAAAGTAGGGTGCCGCATATATTTCACCCTGAGTGCAAGGTACGAAATGAATGTAATAGATAAATGATGCCAGGGTTTGATAATAATAATGGGGCCTGGTTATTCTCACTCCGTGATTTTTATCACACTTTTTTCTTTCACACGGAATTTACAATGTCCTCGCGTACACTTGCAAACACTCACTCGCTAAACTATAGTAAAATAGACACCACGCTTTTCTATAGTATCACTGTTAAATTTAAAATTTACCCTTTCTTGCATATCTTATTAATATTAATTGAGAATGATATGCGGTATGTAATTTGTAAATAAATGCAGAACTATTTATACAAAGTGATATTAAACTTTGAATACATATGATACATTCATAACTGTAGCGAATTTTAATGTAGTTACTTATAAATTGCTTGCATAATACATACGTGTGTATGTAATTATATTATATCAATCGACGCGTTGAAACGAAGCACGTAGTATGACTTCATTATCCCATAGATAAGGATCGATCATATTAATGACGTACATGTATACGTAATTCACAAGCTACCCCTTAGTGGGCAATTAGCCTAATAGTTTCTATTACTGGCAATTATGATTCTGTCCTAAATTCGATGACACAACTATATTACCTACCAAAATTCTGTGAGAATATCAGGGAACATTTGTCGACAATTGACTTGTTAACTCGTTACACTCGTTCCACGAAACGTAACAGCTTTGACACAAAGTTTTCAAATACAAATTCAACTGAATTAATATTTAAATAGTATCGAGAGAGAAATATTAAATTATTCATTGTTTTATTATTGTAGTTCACTTTCTGCGAACATTTTTGGTACTGAGTCATTTTTTGTTGCAAATTTGCTTAATCCTCTTACATTTATAAACTGCAACAAACGTTAATGCTAATGTCGTTATTTTTATCGTATTTCTGATTCAGAAAACTTTGTCAGAAATCAAATGAAAAGATCTCCGCGAAACCAAACGCAAACCTCAGTTTTTCTGGCGCGTCTGACCATGGGTGCCATATTCTACTTAGTACGAGAATGATTTACTAAACATGTTTCTTTATGTTTAAAAATATTGAATCTTCTGCTAGCAGTATATTCAATCGAAAATAACCTGGCACTATGATAATAGTAATACCAAATAAATTTTGTGCAATATAGTTTAGCTTGCAAAGGATTGTAATAATATGAAATACTATACTGCTTTGAGAACTGAAAATATTTACTTTAACACTAAAAATAATTACTCTTCCTTATGGGAAACTATGAGCAAATATAAGAATTATTTACATTATATTCGAAGCTTTGACAAGTGTAGTAAGTATTGCCGCAAAAAGTCGAACATTAATTATGTTTACCTGACAAGTTTGTGTAATGCACATATGCATATTGATATTTTAAATTTTAAATACGATGTGTAACGTAGATATTAATTAAAATAGCACCACAATTCGAATCTCTTGCCCCTTGTTACACAGCCTAGGTTACTGTATGTAACGTTAATTGGAAACTGTAGTTATCAAAATTCTGCGAGAACTAGAAATTTAATCAAACTAATAGCACCCAGTTTTCCACAATTCTCGATTATCACATAGCTACAGAGACGTCGTACGATCAATGAATCTGTTTAGAAATTTGATACACTTAAAACTTATGAACAATATGAAAATGAGTTATTTCCAAGTAATTATTCATAACGGAACAGCGGTTAATAATTGAAGTGTGTTTTTATTGAAAATTATAATTAATTAAATTGCTTTTTATTAGTGAACACGTACTTTTTCATTGCCAGAACATTCTTCCTATTTCTATTCATTTTTGTCTTCCATTTAAAAATCGTCAATTTGTTTCCAATGCCTATGGGTTGAAATGAGGTCGCCGAAAGTTTCGAAAGCCAATGCTAGTTTTCCAATAATCACGGTAGTTATAGTTAAAATAGAAAGCAGACCTCCAGCTTTGCTAAGTAGCGCGTCTTAAACTTTCCGTACTCCACGAAATCCTGCAGGATTCCCGAATCCAATCAGCGTATTTCCTACCAATACTTTCCCATGTACACAGTCGTGCCATAAATTCTGTCCGTAAGATAAGTGACTTCGAGTAACAAATAAATAAAAGCAGAAGTTAATCCTATAATACCAGCCCCCACCAAAAACGCGAATGCGAAAAAAGTGAACGGTATTTCCGCGTTAAATTTACGAGAAGAAATAGAAAATGTTTAAAAGTGTAATATAAAAAATTGTTAACACAAAAGACATTAATCTTTCTTGAGCCCTTAATACATTTAGTGCATGCAGCCCCGTTTGCGTTGCATGTTTAATCAAAATGGTAACGAGTTCTTGTAAAATTATAAACTATGATATGCCATTAAAAGTGAGTAGAAATTTATTAAAGTGTTTACTTATCGCTTCGTGAAAAATATAATCAATCTATATGCGCACATCGTTGTTAAACCAAATGCTGTTATAAAATCTTTCGAAACGTCTTTGGCCTTTTTGCAGTAACACGATTATGAAGCCCCCAGCGTGACTTTAATCAAAAAATCACCATAAATATACATAGCATCTCGTATGCATTCAGTTTGCATTAAGAAAATCGGATATGAATATGCGTCACACGACGAACTCCGAATTTCGTCCGCATCTGTGATCGAGTTGCGATTAATTTCCATTCGATGATAACGAAACAATTATAATTTGTCGTCAAATCGCTGGAGACTGGATGTGGTTGACCGTGGTTTATTGAAGAGTAGACTTTTAGTACAATATATAAGAAACTTGGTTTTATTTTAAATATTACTTCGTCGAGTGTTACAGAACTTTTAAGTTATGTACTTCGCTTTTTCTACTGAACTGATTGGGTTTGGAGAGGCCCCTTTTATATCGTGAAAAGGGCCGGGAAGTTGTGAGTGGGGGATAGCCCCGGGAGGTAGTTTTCTGGAATTGGGGTTACGCCTTGATTTCCTAAAAATGTAATTGTATATGTGTGGAAAACGGGAGTTCTAAGAAAATAGGATTGGGCCACTTTTGGGTATAACCCTTTGATCGTTCATGAATGAAAGGGGTTATTCAGTATTTGAGTCGTTCGACACATTAAGAGGTGCGCCAGGAATGGCGATAAAAATGGTTCCACGATATAAATAAACGAGAGATCCTTTCGAAATCTACCCGCTGCGACTGCACAGACAAGTCGCAAAATAGGATATCGGACGGTGTCTAAAAAAGTTCCATCGTTTCCCATCGCGCCATTACACGTCACAGATTGTTTTCAATATCTTCACGAAAGGATCGCGGCGCGTTATCGATTCCAGCACAGTCGCGATATCGGACATTTTAATAAAAGGCGGCCGTCTTCCCTCTACATCGGCGCGACTTGAATCTCGAATGCGTAGATCGATCCACTAGAAAGTTGGAAGGAGGGAAAGAACGATAGAAGAGACTCGACAATACGGTTACAGAACTTCGATATTAAATCTCGGCATTTATTTATTTCTTTGCATATACTTTCGCCTAATTCCTATTCCAGTGATTAAAAAGTACTTCGCCCTCGGTACAAAGCGAGCAATTAAACCGGCAAACGGGATGTCGCCACGGTGAAAATTTTTTCCCCGCGGACATTCGTTCCCGGGTACGCTCTCTTCGTCGTCTGAATTTAAAAGTGAAATTCTCGGCAATTTACCGTCTTCAATTTGTGGAAAAAAGTTGCCTTATCTCGTTAAAAGTGCTAATGTAAAGTTGTGTACGCGAATTCGATTAAAATCGCAACAGCAGCGCTCCCGTACCATATTAGAATTTATTTACTCTTTGTCCTCAGGCTGTAAAATATTTTCCGGGGGGTAATAAAAACGATAGCTCGTTGCGTCTTAACAAATGTATTTTGATCTTTTTTTTTAAGAAGGTTGAAGGTTTCCAATGGAATGCGTGCCGTTGACACTTAACAGAATTGATTCTGCATGCGCCTAGCGAATAGAGGAGATCGCGCTGATTAATTTGCTTTTTTTTCGAACCCGATCCGATAATTCTGAGCCGAGTTAGCAGCGTTTAAAGATTCGTCAAAATTATGAATGAAGACGGCGAATCGGTGACCCATATAAATTCCTAGAAATGCGTACGGCATTACTACGGCCGTGTATGGGATACGCGTGGGAACGCCCTTGCAAGGCCACGGAGATGCATTGTCGTAATGCCAAATTAATCTCGATTTCCTCATAAATTCTATAATTTTCCATTGGCGTAGGTATCAATTTTTTAAATTTCATTTCACTTACTTAGTTCTCCCTTAAATTTCTTCTCTTTCTACTTTATTATCTGTGTACGCAATAGCATTTCCTTTTACTTTCTCGTTGCAACAATAAGAATTACGCGAAACTGGATTAAGTTGCAGCAACGAGATAATTGCATAGGAGTAGCTTATTTTCTTTCCTTTCATTTGACACCTCAGTTATTACAAAATCACCACCAGGGACCGAGGTTCAAATTTGTACACAACTATAAACGATTTATGAATGCTACTTGCGCTGTTTATCTTCTGGAAACAGTTAAGGTATTCGTTTGATAATTTCGCAGTAAGTATACAGGCGGGCGGTTTTGAAATGAGAATAGATTGTTCCTTGAACCAAGAGCTTTAATTTAAGACATCGTTGATTAAAATCGGTCCAGTAGAACGCGAGATAATTCAATTTGTTTAAAGAAATTATAAACAATTGCTGATTACTGCCACTTCCCGGCGAGCTACATTAATGACCAATGGACACAAATTAAAGCTCGAAGTATAAGCTACCATCTCCAGTAGGTGTGACCATCATTCCATGTGCAGTTCATTTGTTATAAACAATTAAACAATTATAATTGTTATTACGGCCAACGGGATGAAGTTACAACAACGGGATATTTTTTATCGTGTAGCTTATTCGTTTCCCTTTCATTTGATATCCCAGTTATTCAAAAACAACCACCAGGAGCCGAGATAAGAATTTTTAAAAATTTTATCGGTAATGATATGTCGATAATCGGGTATGTGGCGCCATCTCTAGTTTTTCGGCTTTTTCGCAGTTTTCCGCACCGCCAAAACCGAATTCCTGGATTACATCGTTAATTTAAACAATTGCGTTTTTCTCTGCTTCTACTGCGTATTTCTTGACCGGACTTGTCTTAAATTAAAGCTACGGACCACTGCTATCTCCTCCAGCTATTGCAACAATATGGCAGTTGTGGTTCAAAAGTTATTAACAATTGAAAAATCGCAAAAAATGCACTCCGGGTCACTGCAATTATCTCGACTTCTGGAGGCGCTAGATTAATGGTCGGGTGCTTAAAATGAAGGTAAAGGTTGCCGCTACACGGCAATAAGCGATTTACAAACGCTGCCAACGCTGTTTAATTTTTATAAACAATTTAACAATTCGTTTGAGAATTGCACCAAAAGTATACACGACAGCCTATCTAGCGGTGCATCAGACTGTTCCTTGAACCGAGAGCTTCAATTTGAGAGGTTGTTGATTGAAATCGGCCCACCAGAAGCCGAGATAAATGAATTTGTTTAAAGAAATTATAAACAAATGCAATTACTGCCTCTTCCTGGTGAGATACAGCAATGACCAGAGGACATAAATTAAAGCTAGATGTATAAGCTACCACATCCAACCGGTATGAACATTATTCCATGCGAAGTTCATTTGTTATAAACAATTAAACAATTCAAATTGTTATTCCGGCCAACTGCATATAGTTACAGCAACGGGGTATTTTTTATCGTGTAGCTTATTCGTTTCCCTTTTATTTGACATCCCATTTATTAAAAAATAATCACCAGGAGTCGAGATATTTACAATGACCCGGATTGCATTTTTGCCGTATTTTCAATTGTTAATAACTTTTAAACCACGAATGCCATATTGTTGCAATTGTTGGGGGATATAGCTATGGTTCGTAGCTTTAATTTAAGACAAGTCCGGTCAAGAAATACGCAGTAGAAGCAGAGAAAAGCGCAATTGTTTAAATTAACGATGTAATCCAGGAATTCGGTTTTGAAGGCGCGGCAGACTGCGAAAAAGGCCGCAAACGCGAGATGGCGCCACATGTCTGATTATCGCCTGTCTATGGGGTACTGGGGCCCCAGTACCATTTCCATGTCACACACAACGTTACCGATAAAAATTTTAAAAATTGTTATCTCGGCCCCTGGTGGTTGTTTTTTAAAAAATGGGATGTCAAATGAAAGGGAAACAAATAAGCTACAAGAGAAAAAATCCCCCGTTGCTGTAACTACATACATTTGACCGTAAAAACAATTTTAATTGTTTAATTATTTACAACAAATCAAACACGCCTGGAATATCGTTAACGCAGCGATAACTTACAGTAGAAATATATTACCACAACTGCAGTTTTTCCCTTACATTTAATACCATACTCATGATCAGTTGTGTAACAAGAACA
Source organism: Nomada ferruginata (assembly GCA_963583965.1). Classification (NCBI taxonomy): domain Eukaryota; kingdom Metazoa; phylum Arthropoda; class Insecta; order Hymenoptera; family Apidae; genus Nomada; species Nomada ferruginata. The sequence goes on from OY757218.1 coordinate 9,620,852, forward strand.
TCTTATCAACCATAGTATTATACAACCACGAGCTATCTATAATTGCAAAAATGAGGTCGACAAACAATTGAATGCCCAAAGTATCCGACGAATCTTTCAATTGAATGTCCACGGAAGCCAAGCTTCTCGCGACAAAATTATACCCGATATTTTCCCTTTATCACTGCACGTAGTAATCGTCCCTCATTATTCCTCTACCAAGTACCAATGGTCCCACCAATTCTGCATCTTGTTGCTGTTCGGCCAATAAAACCCCAGCCGGCAATCTACCGTGGTACCTAACAAATGGTAACAGATAACGGATACGAAAAGGGTCAGAACGTCGTGAACGATAAGGCGAAAGGACAGTGACGAATAGGCTTTCCCCATAGTTCCGCGGGGTTTCCGCGGCTGCAATTCCATCCGCAATGCACTCGAAGCTGCTATCATGCGCGGTCCAGAGCAATTCCAATAGGTGATCCATTATCTTAAGCGGTGTCGGCCAGATCGATTCGTGCCGCACTCTTTTTTTCCCAGCCCCGTTCCTCGCCTATCGGAAAATACCTTCCTCCATTTCCCCCGACTCTTCATTTTCGCGAAGCACTACATCTCTCATCGATCAGCTTACGATATACTGACTAACATCCGCCCGCGAATATTGCATTCGTCGTGTAAATAATCGACTCCGTTCGTCGCGCTCTTTCTCTATTCCGATATCGCGATTAATTGTCTTAATTGATGCACGAGTTTCTGGCAAATTATTCCTTTACTGTTCGCCAACATGTCATTCCAAAGTACCCACAATGTCTTTTGCGAATACCAATTATTCTGACGCGTTGCAAAAGGAGAAAAATTGCCGCTGAAAAAACAAAGTGGACTGATTTAATTCATTCAGAGTAGAAGGGTTTAAATGTGTAATTGTCGTTTCAGGTTGCGGCAGTATAGCACCGAAATCTGCGTGGGGTAAAATCGCGACCACAGGTTACGCCAGTCTCGGCATCCCCTTGACCCTGGTGTACTTGTCGAGTGCCGGCGGCCTTTTATCCAGGTGCGCCAGAGGTGTTTTCACGCGTGCTCTTTGCTGCTGCCTTTGTTCAAATTGTGGCTATTGTTGCTACGATGAAAGACGAATGGAGGTGAGTGGATCAATCGTGATTCTCATGCGAGTTTTCTTCTTTAAGTATTAACAAATGTGGCGTAAATATTATTATAATATGATAACACTATCCTTATAATATAACTATACTATTACTATGACTATGGTTCGCGGTATCGCATCTGTATTTATCGTTCTATTTTTCTATTTATGAGAACAAGCTTCAGCCTAAATGATTACTTATATTACTTCTTATAATTCTATCTAATCTAACTTATAATAAATGATTACTTCTTCGCTGCAACATACGTGCACGACTTTGAATAAAAAGAAAAACTAAGCTCGTGCCGGTAATCTCTCGAAAGCGCGAAGAAATAAATTAACAGGCATAGAAACGATTCAATATAAATCTTGGCGAAAGAAAATTTTCAAAACCATTTTCCGTACGATACTCGGAGAACACTCGATACTCTTTCATATAATGCACACGCATACGCATATCGATCCTAAAAATTGCTTTTAAATTGGCATCAATGCAGGAGAAGGAAAGACGGATGAGAAAGAAGAGACAGCAAGAGGAACTAGTGCAGCAGCAGCAGCAATTGCAGTTGCAGGAACCCTTTTACGTTCGTGCGAACGCGTCAACCTTCACGAGCACCGTGGAAATTAAGGCCAGCCCGAAGGACGAGGTGTCGAGCCTTGGCTCTGGTGACAGACCCAACGTTACTATACTTGCACCAATCAGCATTTGTCTGGGCGCAATGCTCTGCTACATAGTGGCAGGTGCTTTTACTCTGCACAAGTTAGACGGCTGGTCCTTTGTAGGTACGTGCAAAAGAGATTTCTCTCAACAATTTTATCCTGTAATCGCGCTTTTAGAGGGGTTCCAAATGTATGTATGTGCCATTGGTGTACCCGGCGTTACGGGGGTACAGTGACGGACGAAGGAGAGTCTCAAATTATTCGAGACGATGGTTATGGAGATGGTGACGGGCATTCTTTTTTTTTGGGTACCTCGACGTTTGGATGCGAGACAGTTGAAAAATATTTTCTTGAGCATAGAGCGAGAAGCAGATAATATTAAGTCTATAATTATTTCTTAGTATACGGGCTTTAACCCTTTGGTAAACAAAGTAATAAAAAAGCAATAAACTACAACAGATAGATTATACAGATTATACAGAAAAGTCGTAAGAGGCCAGAAATCGCATAGTATTATTTCTGAAAGTAATAAAGATTCTATTTAGACAATTAAACTGGCCGTAAACCGTCCTATGAGCTTCTGTACGTAATATTAAATGCTGTCTCAGAGATGGCCGAGATGTATTTAAATAAAATTTGGATAAGATATCAGGACAGCAAGAGATACCATTTAATATTTTAAAAGGCGAGACAATAATATTGAATAATAAGTCTCGTTACATTGAATCTAAAATGAAAATTCATTATTCATCAACTGGAATCGTTTAATTGTATTATTATTGAAATTCTATGAGCAAGTATATTAGTCTAGGACTTCGAACATTATTCTTTTATGGAGTAATGAAAAATGTGCTTGAATAAAAGAAATTCATGAGACATATAGCAACAAAGTATTACAGTGTTCACAGAAGCTACATATCTTACGGATTTAACGTTGACAAAATCTGATAATATATCAAGGTAATTATAATTGCTCGATGTGTTTATTCAAAAACTAACAGAGAACAGCTAATGCAAGTTATATTTATAAACAGGTACTATCGTGATATAATTATTATTATCATCAGTTGCATCCAATTTACACAAACTACTTTACAGAAAAAAGAAAAACTAGTGCATTAACAAATTCAATATTTCTCCAAACTCCCTTCCAAAATTCGTGCGTCAATTTATCATTATAAATTACAATACCGCCAATCTTTCGTAATTCCGTGTCGCAATCGCGTGCTTAAAGCCAAATGTTTATTATTGTATTAGTTCCTTTTGCACACCAATACCAAATTGCCTCGGAACTACTGTGGGAATATTATTTAGTGGTATTACTTTCGTTAAGAATTGTAAGTTTATTCTGATTATACAGATCTTTCTCTTACAACGATTACTATTAGAATGAATGTTTAATGGCGACAGCTTTTCAATTTACAATCGTTTTCTTTGGGGGGGATTTCTTTAAAATCGCATCGACTTTTTAGTCATTAGCGACTCCTTGGAGTGGGGTTATATTTCCTGGTGTAAATTGGTGTCCTTTAGGAATTTGAGGGTGTCTGTTGTGTGGTCCTGTGACGTTAATGCTGTGTGAGGATCCAGCTTGTATCTCGCTCTATGGTGATGGTATTTTATCTTGTTACCGGGTAAATCAATAAACAATAACAAAATGCGCTACTCACTGACTACCGTTCATTCTCTTTACCTTCTATGATTTCATTCACACGGGCACATTCAATCATAGATTCACATATGTATTCACACACAAGTACTCTTTTCTCACACCCTACACCCTACACTACTGATTTATTAGTTCGCTCATTATATAAGCTAAGAAAAGTACAATCCTGTTGAAATATAAAGATGTTGGTATATCAATCAAGTATGTTTGAATAATCAAAATTTAATTTCGTGAATCTGCGTTTTTATTTGGTCAAATTACAGGACACCTAAACAACACGTATGTAATCTAATATTGATTAAAAAGATATGCATTTCTATAATACACTACTGTAGAAGTTATTTTTTGTAAACCTCACGTAGATTGGAATAGAGGACAGGTGGTGTAATAAGACTTCAGTTTACTCTAAATAAAGCACTAACTTTATTATAAAATACGTCGACACACGACGTCTCACACACACGATTCTCTCAACAATACTCTCAGCTCACGATACTCTTCACTTCGATCCTCCCTTAACTCTGTTCCAACTCTCCCTTAGATCTGACTCTTGCACGCATCATTCATTCTTTATATTCTTTCACTCTTGGTTTCTCTCTCATTCTATTCCTCATTTGCTCTCACTCATTTAGGACACACCCCGCAGTCATTCCTCGGTGATGGTCGGTCCCGACCACCCGAACCCTTGGGCCGCTGTACCCTCCGTGCACACGACCTTCTCAGGTACTCAGGGCCGAACGTACCTTTCATACATCGGAATCATTCTACACAGTCATGCAATATTTCCAATCCTACACTACATTATTTGATTTAGGCCTCTGGGGACCACCTTACCATTTTTGTTACATTTCCCCGTTTTACTAACGCCGGATTAAGCACAGTATTAACACTAGAACCGACAAGCCGGTCAAAATGACTGGTTTCAGATTCCTTGCTTTCAAATTATTAACATATAGATACTGTTGCAACAATTTACGACGACTTTCGATAAGACAGAATGGCAATCATACATCTCTATTTAATGTCCATTCGACCGCTTTCGTGTTCATAATCCGTCCAACGTACACTGTCTGAACAATACCAAAACCTCTCGGCAGTTCCAGCGTTAACTTCATCGAAAACGGAAGTTCAAAATGTCCAATTCCCATCCAATTACCGCCTCCATATGAAGTCAATACAGCCGCAATTGTGAACTCACCGTCTCGTGTTTAACCCGTAGATGCGAGCTACTTCTGCTTCATGAGCCTGAGCACGATCGGGTTCGGCGATATGGTGCCCGGTTCCTACCCCCGTCAGAGCCTCTACGAGCCGAGGAACGTGACCGTTTGGTTCTGCTCCTTCTACATAATGTCCGGGATGGCGCTCACGGCGATGTGCTTCAACATACTCCACGACGAGATCGTCCACAGGCTCAGCCATCAGACGGAGAGGCAGGAGCCGGTGAAGGCGAGCACGAGCGTGGACGAGCTGTCCGCCGATCCATTCGCGTTGACCTCGTGACAATTTCCGTCTGGCAACCTGTGCCACAGGAACGGCACCGACGAAAACGACGTATGCGGGTCAGAAGCGCCGGCGAGCTTGTTCGCCCACGAAAACGAAATCAATATCCTAAAGGACACGTTCAATCAGGTAGACGTCACTAGGGACTGCAAGCCGATCTTGAAGCTCGAGGACCACGTGCCGCCGATTCCCGGTGTTTACATGTTGCCAAAGGTGGACGAGGAGGCCGAGGAGAACACCGAAATGTAAAACCCTCCCGATTCGTGGCTGGACGAGCACGTTTAGCAACGGTAAAACGATTAGAGAAGGGACTGCGAGGTAGATGGATCCGTTCGGGGACCTGTCCCGGATCGATATTGTACACTTAACGTCTATGTTATGAATAGGAAATTAATCGTTTTATGGCAGCGATATAAATATGCATAATATTTATATAATAACCAGGCCAGGGGACTGGATGAACACTTTTGTTGAGTTTACCGACGACGTTGATTGCCAGGTGTTCCCGTTTGAGGGTAATAACTGGTAATACAGCTTTTCGTATGTCTTTTTCATAAAGTGTCTTCGTTTCGAAAGGGAACGGACGATTCGCTAAATTGGGAACGTTTGTCCAGATAGACACTTGGCGGTGCGATACATTGACGTATCGTTAGCGATCGATGGACTTTGTCGCGTTGAAGTTTCGGGTATCGGCGTTAACCGATTGCGAACAGGCATTTATGCGAGGCGCGTACATACAGAAATCGCCCTCGTCGCGAGACGCAGTGAATCCAAGGAAAGTATGCAGAAATGTTTGGAATCAGTGGAAATGTCGTTTCCGATGCAACGTGTAAGACCAATGGCCTTTAAGTTAGAACGAGAATTATTTTTACCCGGATGGAAATCTGAAATACGATCGTGATCATTTGTCTTACTGTTAAATTATCGAAAACGCCTGTTCAGTTGACATCACAATTGCGTAGAAGAATATTTCCACAAGTGTGCTAGATTTGTTAAGCAAATTAAGCGGAATAGCAACAATGCGAAACAAACTTTGCCCTACGACACAATGTTGATGTAACGTCGTATTTAATAAAGCCAGCAATTATATTACGCAAGTTCTAAGTAAGATATCCTCGGGACACACGAAGTGTCTCCCTAAACGTTCTGGGAATATCCGAAACTTCCTTCAGACGTTCCTACGTTAATCTTGGTTTACTCTTAATGAACGCTCGCTTCATATTAGTAGAATGTGAAATCCGTGTTTTCGTCTAAACAATTGTCGAACGCAGGTGTATAGGATAAGGGAGGATTATTTTGTAGATGTACGTACGTGTGAAGCGATTTACGTGTTTCCGTCAAAGGTGAACTAAGTTTATAATTACGTTTAAAAAATTTTAAGTAAAAATACAGTACATTGATTGAAATTCGAAGACGACATTCTAACTTACCGCGAGGCAGACTCAATGTTTCTACACGCCTATTTAGATAGAAACTCGTAACAGTTTTTATGTACAATAGACACACCGTCTGTACGTAATTGAGTGAATTATTGCGTCTAGTCTTGCCAGATGGACCATGGAGAATTAAGTACTTATATACTTGTATATCATCATTTTGTATTATACATACGTGCGTGGTAAACACGTACGTGTGATACACTCGTCGAGACATGATTTCTACGCTGACCATTTACTAAAATCTATAATAACACTGCCAAAAGAAAAGTAATGCCCGCAATGACTAACGTACATACCATTAAAAACAAAGTGCAACAAACTTTAACATAAGAAGAATTTCTACGTATGCGTATTTTGTAATAAATCAATTTTTCTAAATATAATCTTGCAATGTTCTTGTATAATCTTATAACATTTCGTATAATTTGTCCTTCGGATATATCTATTTTTATTATCAACACACGACTGAAATTATATTTCGCGCAACCTCTGGCAATTATTTACTGCATCGTTCTTCAAATTGAATAATAAAATGCACAAAGTATTATCGTAACTGCTCGAGGCTTGATGCACGACCACCGACTAGACGCAGTAATCGTATCAGACAGTAATCACACTTTAATTCTGTGCTCAAAAACAATAATTAAAGTACTGTTACGATTAGGCACTAATCTTTAAGAGTGTTGCATATAAAACTATCCACATTGTTTATTATCGGTACTCGTGATAGAATATGAGATTATGGAGTGCGTAATGTATAGCTGCGAGTTAGCTGTAAAAATTTTACTCTCGTCGGGTATAGAGCAGACTTTATAGAAATATTGAAAGAAAATAAAAAGAAGCGCAGGTTGCTCTCCTTTGTACATACGAACTTTCGCTACTCGTTCTAGAGACATATATGTATATGTATATATATGCAATACTGATAAAATATGTATAATACTATATACTTCATAATTACCTCTAATTTGTTCACCACAATAATTGCGTTGCTGTTGCACTGAAACGTGAAGGACATAATATGAATCGGATTGATCGTTCGAATTTTTTAACACACCAACGCTCAAAATTACACCTTCTACAGACACAAATACAAATGTCTACGTATTATAAATACGTACACTCGACCCTTCGAATTTTCTATTCTTTGTACCAAACCGAACACCCTGTGACCGTACATTACGGAGCTTGCATGTACATTATATAAGAAGATATCCTCCAAAGAAGTCGCACAACTTGTTAATATATATATTCCAGAACGTTGAACAGCAATGGAACTCTTGCTCCGTCTGCTCTGTACAAGCGACCTGAAGCAGGTGTTTTTTTTCCGTTTCTTATTATAACATATCATAAGGTATAAGACCGTTAAAAGTTATCCTTTTGCGCTGCGAAAGAAATGGCAACTGAAACGATCGGCGAACAATACACGTACATGTTAGTACCTTGGTCCAAGCGTCCCTTGGGACTACTCGAATGCGCAAATCTTGCGATTAGATTCCGACGGTATGTATGGATGCACGTGAAGACGAATAGGCAAGCGAATTTCTTAAGGTGTCTAATGACAATCGATATTGGCCTGAACAGTCGATAGAGTTATCGTTATCGCTTCGTCGGTGACTCGATAGTGGCTCGTGGCAGGTAGCCAGAACAAAGTTTGCGTTGCTTCTTGCACCAGGCCATCCATCCAATCATCGATCCAATCTGGCTGACCGAACAAACATCCCCTAACTCTCGGACGATTCATTTCGAAGAGGCGCACACGCGTTTCCCCGAGTGGACGGTTTTAGATAATTTGTTGCGGGGAACCACTTGTATCTTTCCCACCCGTTTCGTGTGAAATGTCGATATAAGTATACGTGTACTAACGGTGATACAGGTGGTTCGATTTTAAGTTTACTCGGCTGAATTGTATTGAACTTTTTCGTTATTTAATTCGTCGCGAATTTCGGAAGGTCGCGATGAGTAAAAGTATATTGTCGCGGTTGGTTTGTTACGGTAGGAATAATAATGGGAATATTTGCGTGGAAATGAGAGGGTAAGATGTCCCGAAGGGAGATTCGTCACTCTGTGAATCTGATAAAATTTCGTGGCAGGATTGAAGAGACGAGTGTCGCAAGGTTTGTGTTAACAACCTTTATCGATATTTCACGAATTGATTTATTTATAAAGATATACATTTTTCAATGATGTTTCTATCATTTTCTTCTCGTGTTTACGTTCCTGATTTCTCCGGAATATTTATTGCACAATTCAATTTGAACGACTTTGCCTGGTTTCTGGTAAAGTTGAAAGAAAGTCGATTGTTACTTCTACCTGTGCGCGAGAACGTCATGATGGTTGTGAAACGGAGAACGTTTTCTTTATGTTGCTCGATCTTTGGCTCCAACTCGATTTCTCATTAGACAACCCCTCAGTTCGAATTTTCTTATTTCGCAAGGTTCATCTCCTGCGTGTCTTCTGATTCCACCACCTTGCGCTTTAGTTTCTCCCCTTGTTCCTCGGGGAAATATACCGAAGTTCAAAGTGTTCTTCGTTCGTTATGGAACTTTGTCGCGAAAAGTTGTCTAAGAAAAGCGATCATGGAATCACTGATTGATAAGACCTAATTTTCAAAGGAGAAACTACTCGATCCTCCGTTGGTCAATTTTATGAAATTAATACTTATATCCAGCTCTTTATACTTTCGAATTAACCCTTTCGCTTGCGGAGGGGTAATTTATATACTTATACGGTCTGAGGTATTCACTAACTGGTGGCAAAAAATTCATCTAAACGTTCTCTACAGTAATATATTATTGTTGCGATTATTTATAATCATTTAAATTATGTTTCACGCAACTAAACAGAACATCCAAGCGTTTGCAAGATATAGCTCTCTGATATTAATAAAATTTCCACCGTTTTTGTGCGGGGACATTTTCATTTTTTATAGTACTGGAACGAAAGAGTTCAAATAACGAGATTAATAATTTATTAAGTGTAAACCTTCGAATATCTTCATCTAAAGCCGCCGATTTTCTTAACAAGTATTACAATGATACTGTCGATCAGCAAATAAAGTCAATTAAACAACAAACGATGCTCGTTTAAAAACAAATTTGCACGCACGTTTCTATTAACCGACTGTTCAATTTCCGCCAAATACGCATGCAAGTGTTTGACATTCACGCAGCAACGAGCGAAACAAATTTATCTGAGAACCAATGGAAACGAAACGGAGGAGACGACCCGATACAACGGATAAGATACAGAGAAGAAAATGTTCGTCGATTGCTCAGGCAAAGAATTGTCCGACTCGTTGGGCAATGGAAATAATAGAAACGGGAATAGGTGCAAATAATTTTGCGCCGATTCAATGTTCGCGGTTATCGAACCGGCGGGATTTGCTTCTGCCGTCCTTCTGTACCAGCGAATCCTAACACGAAATTAGCAGCGCGAAGTAATCCGAATGGAATTGGACGTTCTTGCGTGTGTAACACGATTTTTTCGAACATTTAATATTAACATGTAAGAGAATCACCGTGAAATGGTAATGACGATTAACATAACGGTACTTAGACATCGATATCTGTAAGAACGGCAATGTTACTAAACTTTTTCTATATTACCTTGTACATACTATTAAACATTGTACGATAATGATATGAACAGTTAACAGTTAATGTTAGAGAAACGCTATCGAGAAAAAAAAAGAAGCAGAAAACGTTGGGCCTGAATTTCTATTTTCACTCTCGGTCGGTTTTGTCCAAACAGGAGTTCCGCATTAGACGCGAATCGAAACACATCAGACGTGAAACCATCAAAAGTATTGCAAGCACGGAGGAATATGTTATTACAAGTTTTTTCATACGTCGATCGTAATATCTCAACGCCATGATAGAAGAGCCGTCACGTAAAAGTTTATAGAATTTGTATTATCTGTTGTACGGAGTGTAGATCTATGTACAGAGTGAGATCTGTACACTTTGTTAAGAGATATTTAATGTTAACGTTAACATTTCTTTCCCACTTTGGTTGGTAGTAGAGTGGGTAGGAAATCTGGATGATTTTTCGCGTTTTCCTATTTGAGTCGTGACAATGCGTGTGTATGCGTGTGCACTGTACGAATGCGTTTGCACGTGGGCGTTTTGTATTAAGCGATTTCTTTGGTTTCACGAATTACATAATATCTGTAGGTAGGAGAAAATCTGTTTTAATTTTGCCGCATTGCAATCTGTTTAGTAAATCTAATTATTGTTTGCCTAGATTTACGATAGCAATCTAAATCGATTTTGTCGATTAATAAAAACGCCGGGTGATCCAAAAGCGTGAATAAATACAAGGCTAATCGAATAATGAGAATAAACGTTAGTAGAATTTGCAATCGCTGTGAATTTATTTTATTTGGATATAATTTAAGTATAATACCGCATACACGAGCGTTAGTTTAATTTAAAAAGGAATATGAGAATGTTAACATAATTCGACATATAATAGGAATAATAAGAGAACAAATAATACAATTTGCGAAATTATCTGCCGCGTGTAAATTTTTCAAATTACAAGTGCGACCTTTCGTTATCTAACATATAATACGTTTCTTATATCGTTCGCATTCCTTTGCCAATTGTCAAATGATTATTACTTGGAAAATTCATTCGGGCACATTTTTATCAGTTTAAGTGCTCGTTACAGTGCTTTAATTTTTTCAGAGATATATGTATATGTAAAAATGGGAGAGAGGAGTGCGTGAAAGTGAGATAAACAAAGCGTAAAAGCGACAGAGATAGAGGAATAAAGGGAAAGATTACCATGAACCTATCATCTGAATCGGTGTCTTGTCACAAACGTAAGATTCAATTAATTAATTGTAAATAGCTAAGGAGGTAAACATTGTGAGAGTGCATTTGACGTCACTGTAAAATACACGGGAAACGAATCGCTGGATATTGTACGTCTGTATAATCGTTTGTCGAACACTGTATCTTATATTACAGAATAATAAAACGAAAAAAGACTTATCAAAATCTGAAGGTTGACTGGTCGATAAACACACAATGAAAGCTGGCTTCGAATGAAAATTAAATGGATTTAAATCGAAGCCAGATTTCAATGCTCTACTCCCTGCCTAGCAACCCTTTACTTCCAAATCGCACACCATTAACAATTTTTATTTCGTTGATATTTTAAAAACGTTTTAAAAACATATTTTAACTTGAAAAATATATAAGCACAACAGTTCAATACATATCTTACTGTATGACAACTATACAAAGGAATATTAATAATCTTTCAATATCAAAAATCACATCAATGAAGAAGTAAGAAATAATTTCTTTGACTTTCATGGAAATGTCTGATAAAAGATATCGAAAGTGAAAAGTTATATCAAAACAGCAAGTGTTTCTGTTAAACACTTCTAATGGTGAGTATGTATATGTAGATCTCGAGCTTGAGCTAAGAAATCCCAAAATAAAAGATAGCAGTAGATAGAAAAAATTGTGCATCCCAAATTAAGTGTGCTCGACATTTTTTAAAAGTAGATCTATTTACAGCAGAATCTTTGAAGTCTTAAAGAATACATATATGTTTTCTAAAATCGATCGTCACTTCGAGTTTCGTAGGCATTATAGCCTCAAATGTGTATTAATATAAAATGAGTACAAAATTGATGTATCGGAATAAGAGAATAGCATGACTGCCGTTCCAATAAACAGGACGACCACGAACTTCTAAATTCTAACGAGAAACAAAAATTCCACTTGTCATGGTACGTCCCCTTACGCTTTTAAAAATACCATCCATTGGTTAACCTTGTACAATGATATCGCGTAAATTAATATACAGTGAACTCAAACACTGTTTTTAATACATTATTAGACCCTCTTCATTGAATTGCATTACATTTCGTTCGTGAAACTTAATAGAATTAATTACGCGTTGTGGCAACATTTGTCATGTGTATTACCAACAGAGTCCATGGGGATGACCATACCTTGCCAAGAGCGATGGATCTGGAACAGATCGGCCCTAAGGTGCTGTCAGATCGAACTATCATAGAAGGCAACGTAACTGTCTTAAAACGAATGTATGCAAGATTTGTTTGGAATATAATTACACAGAATTATATCGTTCACGGTTTAACGTGTGTAAATCTACAGTAATACTACAGTAATCGTTACAGCTTTTCTGTATACTTCGAGCATTGAAATTACATAAATATCAATATCCGGGGATCAATAATTTAGAAATATTAATTAACGACAACTTTTTATAATTATCACAGTTCACTATGGGGGGAAATATATAAAAGCTATTGCAATATGAATATTGATATAAAACACTACTAATTATTTTATTTAAGATATTCCAACTGTAACCATTTATTACCTCCCTATATTATAAAATATTCTATAATTATATTCTATATAAAAACCCGCTAAATAAGCTGTTGCAAGTATGGAATTAATATTACACCTGTGAGAATCATTTTTAACCTTTCCCATTGTCCTTAACAATTTTTTTAACGACCAAGAAAATGAGGTGGTTAAAAAGAGGGCGTCCATCTTTATCGGTCTTTCAGGCGATCAAATTTTAGCCGATAAAAGAATATTGTTTTAGAGACATCGAGCAAGATGCTCTTTGCCTATGTTACACGGAGACCTATGACTTTTTGGCGGTAGGCCTAACAGATGGTACGGTCAAATTGTTCAAAACCAATGCAGAAGAGGACGCGTTAACGTTGTGCGACACGGAAACGATGCAACAACCGAGTCCAACGACCACGATTAAACACAGGCCTGTGCGCAGATCTCATCCGATCACACGCACTGTGCTCGCAGCTTGTTAGTGATTAGTTTCTAATTTCCATTCTTTTCTCTCGAAAAACGCTCTCTCTGTTATCAAAGTCTGCAAACATTTTGCGTCGCTGCAACGTGCAACAAGTCGATACGATTGTTCAGAAAACGTTGCTCGTGAAGAAAAGTATGAGCTCGTTTATTAAAAAAAGGAAAATACAAACGATTTGGTAACTAGACTAGAGTATGAAGAAGGAAAAGATTGCTTAAGTTTATTTCACCGCTCTAGATGCTAACGGTACGGTGAAATGCTGGCATTATCCAACATCGCAGTGTATTTACACGATACGGGAGAAGAGGCAGACCCTGGGCTTGGCTTATCATTCGCACCTGCCGAAATTTGTTACCTTAGGCGACGACGCGAAGCTCATTCTGTACGACGAGGAGACCAAGATGCAAGAAAGAGTATTCCAAGCAAGGTGTACTACAATATTCCAATTTTTTAAACTTATCATGAGAAAGTCTGTATGCATCTCGGTAAATAAGCTAATATTGTGCAAAGGATTGGGACGGCTGTGAAAAATATAAAATACTGATGAAATATTGATAACTGTTCGCTGACACTTTTCACGGTAAAATAGACATTTCTCTTGCGACAGTTCTGTTCCATCTAATTGCAAGTGCATACACACATACATAGTTCAAGCTCACTTTTATAGAAAAAAGACTTTGCCTACTTCCCTTCGTAAATAAAGGGTTCTCCGCGATTCTGACACAAAAGTGTTGTCTCTTTCAAGAAACTCCTTTCCGTTTCATTTATACCAGTGAATCGTTGGACATAATGGACGGCCATAGATCTAGAGTGTTCAGCGCCTGTTTCAATCCGAAATCCGCACACGAACTGATCAGTGGAGGCTGGGACGACACCATACAGTTTTGGGACACAAGGCAACCGCACGCACTTAGGCGTATATCGGGTGTACATATGTGCGGTGATGGACTCGACATTAGCAGTAATGGACGAGAGGTACTTGCGTCCAGAATTAGAGGTCAATGTATACGTTTTGTTAGTTCACTTTCAATTTCCACGCGTCAAGCATTTAAAAATGTGGGAATCATTTGGGAGAAATTCGATTTCGATTCTGAAACGACACTTTACACATTGCGCAGCAAATTTTGCTCCTTGATAATTTAAGATATTTATTGCAGCAATGCCAGAGACGAATTATTAAATGACTGATTAAATATTGAATTTAAATGCCACTTAACTAGTCTTTCTTTATGTTAATACTGCACTTACTATACTAGACTTTAAGTTGCATGCAAATGTCAACATTCTTTTTATTTATTTCACTATGTTCCATATGAAAGTATTAAAGTGTATGGGAAGTTTTATACGGGATGTTCAAAACAGGTTTTATCGTACTTCAGGGGCATTTACTACTCGTTAGAATAAACGACAAATATTTAACAAGCATTCGTTTATTTATACCAATATTTCTCTAAATTTTATTTCGCCGAAAATGAGTATTGCACGCCCTTAGATTTTGGTACCACCTTTCCTGAACACGTTGTATATATATATGCATATTTTACATTGGAAAATTTGTCAATAACTATAATACAGTACATTGTTTCCTTACTTTATTCTCATTTTTACATTTTGTTTCTTGGTTTTTTACATTTCACTTATTTTATCGTTTATCCACTTAGTTATCAGTGATCACACGGCAGTAGTAGTAGAGTTTTACATACAGATTGACGGGAGAATTTGATTTCGTTCAATCGAAAATTCAGGTTGTACGCAATGTAAAGGTGCAATTATACGTTTAACAGCAGTTAACGGACGTTTGAGCGACAGCTACGGTCCGTTTCCAAGTATAAAAAAAAATCGCACTTAATCACAATTTCGACGAAAAATTTACAAAAACATTCTCGACAGGATAACGTGCAAAGTGTTTCCGTGTCGTTAGGCGTATCTCGATTAAACAGAAGCACACTTTGCGTCGCCGGCGAGACGGTCGAGGGGTTCGTTAAATAAATCCCGACACGGACGCGGGACAGGTCGAAACCGAACTAACTCTGCAGATATCGGTACGCGGAACAAAATGGAAACTCAGTCTAAATTCCAGTTTTAGTTCATATATCACAGGTCAACAAAAAAAACTGACCCAACATACACGGTCGAAGGGTTAAAAAGGCGTCCGCGTGCGCTAAAATCCAGCACGCGAGCTCGATGCTCTCCTCCGTCTATTCGTCGAAACGAAATGTGTTACAGCAAGAAATAGAACGAAGGACATCCGTTTCAGTACGAACGTACAGCTTTACAAATTATTTAAACAAATACGCTACACAATCTAACGCATCGCATAGGAGCCAGACGTTCCGGTGTTTTCATTAACGAACGGCCGACTTGCGAACAGGTTCTGTCGTGCGCCTGGCAGAGGGAGAATCCCATTCAACTTTGGGACTATCGTACGGGCAAACTGATCGTCTCCCTGGAGCCGGACAGCTATTCCTCTCTGCTCTATTGTGGCAAATACGTGTCGAGGATGTTCCTTGCGTGCGGCGGTTCGGATGAAAATGTCTTCAGGGTGGTCGACCTGCGGTCTCACGCGGTAAGTGAAACGCGGCTCCGCGTCCGGGCTCGCGCGAACACGGCAATAGTAGAGCGACGACGACGATTGTTTTATCCGGCAGACATTGGCGATGGTTAGAGGTATAAGTTGTGGCACGTACAGCTTGGACGTTGGCCCGGTGAACCCGAAACACGCGAAGAAAACGAGGACCCTTTCTATAGTGCCGCAGCTCGCGTTTTGCGCTGGTAAGAAGATCTTCGAGATAGACGCACAGCCCAGTTGACGCGGGGCTTTCATTCGGTCTTCGTGTGCTATACAGTGTCATTTGACGTCTATTGTGTATTTGAGAAATAAACATTGTTCTTCGCGATAGCAAGACTGCGCTTTCGGTTGTTTTTGTTCCTTTTTGGGGGTGGGTGAGGCTCGCCGTTGGAATGATTTGATAATTAGACGTGGATGTGAAAGGGGCACTCAGTCGTTCAATGATTCTGATTAATATCTCACGGGCGAAGTGACCACGATCCTTTTTTCTTTGTCTTCTTTGATATAAATACGAGGAGTTGATATAGATGAAATGCGCGGTTTTCATGATTTTCAACAGTTCCCTATTTGGGCCGCAAATCTGTATCTTCGGGCGTTTAATAATGCCCATAGTATTGAAATATTGGAGGAAACGTTGAACATCCGTAGGCGCACCTCACGAAATGGAAATTAGCGCAGATTTGAAAATCGGTGGTGGGAATTTTGAAATATCTGTTGCTCCGCTTCGAATGAGAATAACTTATCGCTCGTTTCCTGACGAATATCAAATGTAAAACATAGCACTGGCGATGTAACATTTTCTATTTTTTATTCTAATTTTAATGCGTTACAGTTTAATAGCGTTCGCTCTCAGGTTCCCTTATCGCCACGAATGTTTGATCGAATATTTGAGAGACAAGGGCGGTTCGAATGAACGTATGAGAAATTATATGCAAAAAATTATCTCGGTAATAAAATATATTTCTACACACACAGTCGCCGGGGTGCATCTTATCAAAAAACGAGTCTCTCGCATTCATAATTATAGATCATTACTTTATCATCTTCTTCATTATCATCATCATCATCATTAACATCACCATCATCATCATAATCATCATCATCATGAACATCAGGGAAACAGTATAAAATTGGTCGACATGGCTTTGCGAACGTAAACAAGAACGAACGGTTCGATGATATGTCTGAGAACGACGAACGTTTATATCGAGCCGTGCTTCTCATTGTACTTTCCCGTGTTACGGTTACAGAGTTGCGGATGAAAATCTTCGACAGACAATCATCGGGACTGGTCGATAAACGAGATACAGGCGAAGAATACGAAAAAAAATAGAAATAAAAAACGAGAGAAAAGTTGCGATGGCTAAAAGACGAATATCGAAGTGCGAACGAACGAAAAACGATAGAGAAACGAGAGGGGTGATTTGAACCGGGCGACGATGATTCACACGCGACACATGTATAAAGTGATTTTGAATAAGATTAGATGAACCGATGAAGATCGATCGAACGAGGGCCCGTCCGGGCGAATCGTTCGAACGATTTTAGAATCAGCCGTTTTCCGCGTGCAAAACGGACAAGGTTCCGCTACATTTCGCCCACCTCGCATTGCTACTGTGCACCATCCTAATCACATTGTTCGCTCTAAAATTCTAAATAATATAGCTTACACGTTAAACACATCGTCGTTCCGAGGTGTCTGTATCTATGGAATCTCTTGTCTTGCATTACGCCTCGGCGATCACGACGTATGAATGGACAGAAGGAGGAGCCAGCGCATTAATAATACGCGGCGCTCGGACCTTACGTTCACAGCCTGACCGAGCCGAAAACCATTTTTTTATTTATTCATTTTATTCTTCTTCCCCCCTTTCTTCACGGCCGAACGCTGGATCCAACTTCTGTGGGTACACCGCCGCGCACAACACGTCACGTTCGATTCCAAGCACAATATTGTTCTATAGGTGACGACACGTGGTAGGAATAAACATTTCTCTCGCGTCTTCCTAGAATTGTTGCATTTCCAGCTTAGAAAATAATTGAACTAATTAAGAGCAGGCCAAGACACGTCTGACGAAGAAGGAACATAAAACGTTGAGGGGCCGTGAACGTGCCACACGACAAACATGTATACAGCTAACAACGGTGGTAGGACAAGGCACGTGTATCCCTTCGATATATACCTTGAAATCGATGCGACGTAGAAACTTGTCATTCTTGTCATAATAATTAACCTCAGCGAACTGCTCGTACGATAACAGGTGTTGTTTCATTTCACAGAATAGTTCATTGCTGGACGAACACGTAACATTTAATAGCGCGACGATAGTAGAACGATTTTATTAATTTCTCGCTTGAACTTTTGACGAACCGTCCAACTTCGGAAATGATCGACCGCGCTGCAACGCGAACGCCGCGAATTAATAAATACCCGATCGGTCGCTACGGAATTAAATACTACGAATCGCGTAAATTGCATCGAGCAAAACAGTAACGCTATCGACACGCATACACGCACGCACGCGCGCGCGTGCTGGCACACATATACACAAATACGCAACATCTCGCGAATAAATTGATCCTCCGTTTGGGAAAACACGTTGTCATGCGAACACGAAAAGCTTGTACACCTCGGTTAACTCGAGGAAAGCATCGAATAAAATACACGTAATCTGCCCTACCGTCGCGCGGTGCGTGGTACCGGACACATCGTTTCCCCCCCGCGATACAGTAAAATTGTACATCGAAGATGGTGGGAATAGTGAATCTATAGAAACTCTGTCCCCCGTCGATTGTCGAGTTCGAAGAGGACCGATCCTCGACTCGTTGGCATCAATAGAGATCACACAGTTTCACATCGTAGCCACGACAACATACCCATGTATTC
The DNA here is from genome assembly GCA_963583965.1 of Nomada ferruginata. NCBI lineage: Eukaryota > Metazoa > Arthropoda > Insecta > Hymenoptera > Apidae > Nomada > Nomada ferruginata. Next base: position 9,639,518 of record OY757218.1, read on the forward strand.
AGGTACGCGCGCTCAAATTCGACTCTACGAGAGAAGGAGAAACGATAAGGAAAACAAGAACCGAAACGTCTCCCCTTTACATGGTGTTGTAAACCGGACTGCTGTGCCTAGGCCTGACCTGCAGCCTGGCGAGAGGATGCGTCCTGCCGTGCTGTTGCTGCTTCTTGCTAGCTGCCACAACGCCCGCCGAGGGTACTGGCGGCCTGCCAGGTGCTTCCGGTGTCTCGGTGAACAGAGGCGGGGACGAGTGATTGTTGATCATAATCGGCGCGGACCTTCTACTGTACTCGGGCGTCACCTTTGTCTTGCCACGATTCTCAGCGGCGTGACGAGAGTCCATCGGCTCCCACTCTTTGTCTTTGTGCACGCGCAGCTGGATCTCCGACGATTTTCTTGAGTCAGGCTTCACCTCGTACTTCCCGACCAGGACCCTGACCGACCGGTCCTCCGAGTTGTCCAGCGTGGTCGTCGTGTCGCTCGGTTTCTCCTTGTCTTTGGCATCGGACGGCGAGTGAATCTTCGATTCGTTGTGAGGGATCACCGGCGACGAGGGCAAGCTTCTGATCTTCGCGTCCTTCTTCGATCGACCGGCCGTGATCGATGAGTCGTTCTCGAAACTACTTTCTGGACTCTTCTCGAGCTTCGTCGACTTCGCCTCGAACTCCTTCTTCAGATTCTTCACGATACCCGAGGTGCTTCGCGGACACTCGGCGTCGGGCGAGTCATCCGCGGATAGGCAACGTTTGCTGAATATCGACTTGTTGTTCAGATTCTCCAGGACCATCTTGTGATGCTTCACCGACGGGCACTGGGTGGTGTTCACCACGCACGGGCTCGATGTTTCGCTCTCTGACCTGCACGACCTCAAGGAGGACGGGAGGTCCGAATCCGATGAGAGGGACGACGGCGCTGGCGCGCTCGTGGACAGTCTTCCAACTTGACGAATCGACGCCGGCGAGATGTCTATCCCCCTGATGGGACTCGGGGAGTTTCTAGCGGGGTCCACTTTAAGATTGTGCTCCTGGCTGGGCGACGAGTCCCTTCTTCGTGGCGTTGGGGACGCGGTGTGATGTAGGAGCACCGAGTTGTACGATTCTTCCTCGACGGGCAGTCTGTCTTTCTCTTCCGCGTCAGAAGCTTGAGTGCACACTCGTTTCACGGTGCCGGGTGTGGTGTTCTCCTCGAGCTTCTGCTTCGTACGCTTCACCGTTCCCGGATGCCAAGGGATCTCCTCCTTGTCGTAAGGGAACAGTCCGCTGGAGCCGAGCAGATCGGACGGACGCATGTCGTACGAGCCCCATGAACTGTTTCTCGACGGCAGCGTCGCCCAGGAACTGTGCACCGAATTGTTGTCTAAGACCACGGCACTGTCGTAACTGCTCCAAGAACTCTGTCGGCTAGGTGAGTCCCTCGTGACTGGTTCACCTTGTCTCTCCTCGCGATCAAACACACGATCCACCTGCGTACTGAACGGGTCCCCTTCTTTTCTCACTTTTCGCGGCAACGTGCCCGGGTACACTGTTGTCGTCGTCGCCGTCGTCGTCGTCGTCGTCGCGACACATTCATTCCCCGCACTCACTTCCCCGTTAGTCTTAGCGTTACTACACGAATTGGTACATGTTGCATCGGACGATGATGCAGTCCAGACTAGACATTCACTATTACTACCGTTTTCCGTCTTTCTTCCTTGCTTCTCACCGGGATCCCAGACATCTTCCTTCAGGCAGGTGTTCGACAATCCCTCCGACTGCACGCCCAGTCCATTCTCGTTCACGCCGGAGACCGGACTTTGCGGCAGTGGCTTGCTGTCGGGGTCGGAGCTGGGAGAAGATGGTTTGCTGCTAACTGCCTCGAATTGATTCGTTAAATTCAGCACCAAACCTTTCCTCCTCTGGCCCTGCTGTGTCTCCAATTTGCTTATTCGGTTCTTCACGCTTGGCACGTCGGGGGAGGGACCCGGCAAGTGGACGAACATGTTCTGCGACACGCTGTAGGACTGTCCGTTGCCGCATGGCATCAACACGTGCCGGGCTTCCTGCGGCATGTTGGCCTTCTGATGATTGGAACGAAGAAGGTCCTCCCTGGTCACCTCCGTGTTCGCCGTCTTGTCGATGCTCTCCAGGGACTGCGAAAGGGGAACTGTGAAAGAGGATAAGAATTTGCGTTTCAGAGTGATGGTAACTTCTTTTGGTGTTACTAGAATTAATGTTGAATTCAATTTGTATCGAAGAATGAGCGAAATTTATAGAGAGTCCAATAAGCAGCTGCTAAAATGATTCTACCGAGCGTCTCTCAATTTCACACTTGTCCCGCATAATTATATTTGAAAGAGATTTCAGGGGCTTGAAAAAAAAGAGAGCACTTTGGCTCGAGGTGTTTGAATTGACGAAAAGGAAACTAGCATAAACAAACGATAAACAATGTTACATACCAGAAGGCAGCATGGTTTCGGCAATCTTTACATTCGGCGACCAACTTTTCGGCCTCTGGCTACACTTTTTCAGTTCCGAGCCCGAAACAGTTTGCAAGCCGTTGTCCACGTTGCCCGATTTCTCCTCCTTCTTCGACTGATCCTCCTTCGTCGAGGTAGGAGACTTCAAATTAGTGTCCGACTTCGATCTCAGAAGCTTCTCTTTATTCTTCATTGCGTCCAGGATCCCCTGATAGGTTTCCAGCTGCAGCAGGAAGCTGTTGTTAGGCTTGATGCAGTTTCGCTTGTCCTTCACGTGCTTCCAGGCCTGAGAGAAGTCCCAATTGTACGCTTTCATTGCGTACGCGATCACAACCGAGGCGGACCTGGACACACCCATTTTACAGTGCACCAGCACCTTCGAGCCCTCCTTCTTCGCCTTCGTGATGTACTTGAACGTGTCGTCCCAATGCTTCAGCAGGTCGGTCTTCTCGTCGTCGTAGACGCGTACGTTCAAATACGTGAACATACCGGGGAAGAAGTTGTCGATTTCCCGTGTAACGTTCAGGATATGCCTAACACTGTGCAAGATAAAGAAATTGTTACATAGAAAGGCTTGAGATAACATGGGTAATATTTCGAAGGAAATAGAAATATTCGAGAGCTAATTTTCTTAATGGTCAAACGGCAAGTGGATTAATCGGAAATATTTGAGGCAGCTGGAAAATGTTTGCGAAATTATTTCGAACAAGGAACTGGGGTACTTCATTCTTTATACAAATCGATCTTCTCGCTCCACGATTTAGTAAGCTCATGCTTAAACAATTGTATGTCAGAGACCATCTTTGACCAACGGTCGCAGTTCAAAGACTTGAGCTCGCAAAGCTTTTACCCGGCTTTTATTTATGGAAACACGGTGGCACAGTTCGATAGTGGAATCTTTGAACCCTCTATGACAATATATTGGCTGGATGGTATTAAAAGGACCTCGGGTAACACGAAGAAAGGAACTCACCCATTCTTCTGGAGCTCCTCCAAGTTGCTCGCGTTCCACTCGCTTCCTAGATAAACATGGTCAAATATCTCGGTCGGCGCGTCCATCTGACCCAGAATGGTGAGCATCTCCTGATCGATGAATGGTTTAAACTCCCCGAGATCCATGTCGAGGTCTTCCTCGAGACGACCTCGAATGTACTTCGAGGTTACCTCGTCGAGGTCCACAGACATCATGATCTCCTTCAACGTTGATCGGATCACGCGTTCAGTCTCGTCCCTTTCTCTGGGTCTGTTATGATGACAATCAAGATATTATAAAAAATGTATTTGGAAATAATGTCAGTATAGTTCGATAATGGGTTCACGTGTTCGATCTCGTTCCTTTTTTTCTTTTCGAGTCTGTCACGATGATGGACAAGTTATTACCAACATGCGTGTACAATAGAACCTCGATTGATCGGATCGTGATTGTCCAGGAAATTGAATTTACTAATAATATATTTCCAATTGTATATCTTGACATTGTGTATACTTGTGATATTGTGTATATACATGTGTATCTTGACACCGTAAGATTGCGATAAAATAAGGTGGCACTGCTTTTGCACATGTTTTTCAATGTCCCAGAAACATGTGCTTTTGACAATTTCTGCAGGGCACCTGTCTCCCCATTTAAAACGATTAATCGATGTTCTAATACATTTAGGAAAAACGCCAATATAATTTATAAAAAGCAAACGCCGCCGGATTCGTTTCTGTACAGGAATTCTTTTTTGACATATACATAATTCTAAAGGTTTCGTTGATTTCTCTGAACTCTGTTTCAATTCTCCTACTACACGAAATGATTTATATTTTCCATCTGATATTATCAAGTTGCTCAAGATTGCCCGAAACGTAAAAGACTCGAGAGGAATTTTGAAATTTACTTAAATCAAAGCAGTTCACGTACTGCTGCAAGTTTCTCGTTTCCAGCAGATGGCGGATAGACGCAGAAACTGGAAATAATCGAAGGATAGTAATAAAGGTGTGCCTCGTTCGTGTGTAAGCTATCATCAGAAACGCCGGAGATACGTCAACAAACCACCGACTTGGCAAAACACCAAGTTAAATTCGCAACGACGGCCAGCTGTTCCCCGATCGGTTCTCCGTTTCACTTACGATCCCCCTTTGCAAATGACGGGGGAAAGAATCCGCGCAATTTAACAATATCCATTACGCTTTCGCGTTCCTTGAACAGATTCGATGCGCCAACGAGTACCAAAATTATTCTTCGTTTATTGCCACGCATACCTGCATTCCCCATTCGCAACGAAACCACCAATCGAATGTCCTCGTCGTTTCTCAGTTACACAAAATATAATTCTACCCAATTTTCCGCGCGATCAGTTACTCGACAAAAGTTTGAAAACGAACCGCCATTGGATAAACTGTGCACCGCACGGATGCTGTTGCGATTTCTTCGAATTTGCAATAACTTTTCCATCGGTTCCAAAGTGAACAATTGTTGGTTTCTGTCGCGACCGAATTCCTTCCCCACCAGGATGACAGAAGTTCGCCGATTTCTGTCCGCGTAATTTTCTTCTCCTTGAAATTCTGCGAAGTGCACTTACTTGGTGCGTACGCTGTCCGGCGACGGTGGTCTTCGAGATTCCAGGCTGTCCATAGCATGCCACTCGTTGAGACACGAGCGATCGCTCTCGATTCGTTGCTCATAGTAACTAACCCAGTCGTGTGACAAGCCACCCAGGAAATAGTTCTGCTCGCGTGCCTTGCTCGACACCTTGTGCAACGTCTGCAGGGCGGACCTGTGCAGAAATTCGACAGAGATTTTCAGACACGATTTTTGCGGCCAGCAAGCACCGTCTAAAATGGAAACTTTAATCGATAAACTGGTGCAATTTCGAACGCGCAGCTCGGGGAACGATTTTCTATTTATCTTCTAATATGTACTGAATACGTGCCGCAGCGAATAGTTTAATAGTATGGTGAACGATAACGATTGCAGGCGAGCGTGTAATCATAGAAATGCATATGAAATGGATGATTCCTCGAGGGTGGAATACCTTTCGAAATTTACCGATTAGATGTATTGTAGAAGTAAACGGGATTTGTATGTACGTCAATTTAGAAGTTGCAGCTAATGGTCGATGGCAATGTTCTGTGAGGATCTAATTGCTGTTAAATTGTGATAATTACTCATTGTAAACATTTCTGTGTAAATTTATTATATGTTGGAAAATGTGTACTATCCAAGTTATGCATATATAAGTATACTGTAGTTGTTATACGAGCCACATCTGGTTTGAAGCAATTAGAAATAAATAAATAAATAATGGTCTGTGATTTCTTGAAACCGATGGTCGTATATCTGTTTTGCTAGAATTATACTGGTGTGCAATTTAAATGACAAAATATAAATCTGGAAAATTAATCATGAAAACGCATTAGTAACTCCTTTCTCCCATTTAAAATCACAGATGTTTTCTGTCACACTGTCAAACTGCACCGAATCCGATTGATTTATAAATATTATTTTCCACGAGAAAATAGTTTTCGTCAGAGTCCAACCATTTCATCCACGACAACATAATATTATAGCGGCCTCGAAATTTCGAGGAATAAAGTAGATAATCTGTTCCATCATTCTTTTATTTGAAAAGCAATTGGGAAAGGTTGTGGAAGCCCCGTATTTATTGGAATATCTTATTCCACTAATTTCAGACAATCCTGAAATCCTTTAAACCAGAAGAACAACTTTCAACCAGACTCGATCTTTTGCCACAGCCATTTCAGAAAATTTATGTGTTTTCTGGGAAAAATAAGCGAGAACTCGTCACGAGCTTCTCTGTGACCAAGCCCGGTTGGTCTGACGAATAAACAAGGTCGAATGGTCAAAGAGTATTACTTATCTTGAACGAGAACCACTTCCGTTTCCAGGCAAGAGGAAATACTTGGTCGGGTTTCCCCCGTAGTGGGTCTGATCTTTATCGACTCAAGATAAATGTGGTTGACAACGCAACTTCATTGCACTTCGGTGGAAAGTTTCACGTGAATGCAAGACTATGGACTACGGAGTACTCGACAAGTATTGGAGAACATTCACTTTTTCAGTGTACAATGATATTCCTTATTAAATTCTGAACTAGGAAATTTGCAGCCTCAATAAAATATCATATTAGTGAATCTATTGCTTCTATGCGTGGTAACGGTGGATCAGAAATTCCACAATAACATATTGAAAAATATTGACAGAAATCTGTTCGAGTGTTAAACGTGTAAATGGTGAATCTGAGTGCCTGGAGGATATTATTAATTCATCATAAATTATACAGAAATTTCTTGCACGGTGTTAGACGATTTTGTAAAAGATTTCGTAAAAACCTGAAACAGTGCAACTTTGCTCCAGTCAGTCTAGACTCGGTAGATCGAATGCCCGACGAAATGTTCTGAAAAGTGAAAGTAAAGCGTGTATGTACGTACACGTATGTTAACGCCACGGTGGCCCTTAGTTTATGATAATTAGGGGCACACGATGACTCGAGAAAGAATCTCGAAGGCATAGATTTCTTTTGCAAGCGATGTCGAGGCAGTGGTTGTCTAAAAAAAAACTTTATAGCTGTGCACGAAGGACATTTGCATTACGATCGATATTATTAAGTTTCAGCCTGAGAGCACCTTTTAAAAGTGAAGGTTGTCACCGTTGTAACAATGACGCTTACAAACTCGAGCAAATAAACGCGTAGCTGGAAGGCCTCCTTGTTTAACAAGCTAAATTGCTCAGTGCGATCGTTCAGCGAATACACCGTGCATCTTAGCTGTAATTTTCAATGGCCGTCGTGGTTACTTTTTGCAAATGTTTCTCCACGGACGTTTAGAGAATCATGTTCGTTTCCTCTTCTTTTTTATGTATTTTATTTTATTTACGGTTGAACGTACTGCCGGGGGAAAAAGGTAATACTTAAAGGAAGATCTAAGCGTGAAGATTTCAGACCGAATAGCAATTCGTTCCCTTTTTTTTTGTATGTACACGAAATGTAACAACTCACTGACAAATGTTTCCAACAATGTCCGATCATCTAGATAAATGGAAGAAGCTCGAACACCGTCATCGTGATCGGTCGACCACGGAGATGTGCACGAAGGGAACAAAAAGTACCGTGCTAAGATGGAAGTTTCTTATTCGATGATCTGGTCACGTTTTTTTTATTGATCTTTCGGTGATTTTTAATATAATCGGTGATGCAGACGCTGCGGAGGGTAAAAGTGATAGTTTCAGTTACAATTCAAAGGTATATAGCTTCAATGCACATAAGTACTTTGCAACCAAGGTACAAATAGCAAGTGATTTATGGAAACGGAAGTTTGCCAAGAGACCGATTCAATGAAGAATGTTCTGTTGAGAAAATTACTCGAATTATATGAATAGGTGAAATAGCTTGACAAAGTTCCGGATGGACTTCTCTTTAATTACTCACGAGTCTCCTCGATTGGTTCAACAGTTTTCTATAAACGTCCAAATTTTTCCAATTTCTTGAAGAGTAATAAATTGCTGGTTATAAGTAAAAAGTAATAGGGACCAGATATTTTTATTCTCGGACAGAAACTCGTTTGAAAAGTTAATTCAATTGTCGTGCAATTACATGTGTCGGTTAACCCTTTCGCGTCTACAACAAACGATTTTATTTTTACCCAGCGAATTGTTTGGACGAAATATTTCACGGATCAGTATCTTTTCACTGTATTTTAATTGTGCCATACATTGTGCATTGTGCTACGCTAAAATGTTAACAAAGGTACCTTGTCTTTCTTTACATTACTCACTTTCTTTATACGCCACATGAAACTATTGAGACTTGAAACGGAATGGCAGAAATTGATCAATCACAAAGAGAAAAGAACACCAAGAAATCACCAACGATCACACTGACCCCTTGGAAACATCCCACCTTCTTCGCGGATCTTTCTCACAAAGAAGAATTCCTCCGCCAAAGCCTCCAACCAAATCGATTCTCCAAAGCTCTGAACCGATCTCCGTCAGAGCCAAAACCTTTCAGGCTACTTCCGCGTGCTCGTTCGATTCGCGGGTTTCTCACACTCGCGACGAAACGGAAGAACGACTGGTCAGGATCCTCGTGGAACCTCTGGCCGTAACGTTCCAAGGGTCCCATGCGTCCAGGAAGACGGCGTTCGTCGGTTTCTGGTGTGAAGTAGTTGGACAATTTGCGAAATCGCGATCGCGAACCGTCAACGACGGATCAGCCGCGATAAACGACGCGAATCGAACGATCGCGTCGTTTCACGACGATAAAGATAACCAGCTGGCTGCGGTCACGCGTCCGTTCATTCGTTTGCACCTGATGGCAAATGTCCCGTGCGTTTTTCTCGCTCGTCCGAGGCCCCGATGTCCTTCTTCCTAATTTATTTTAAGCCCGTGCACCTCGTAACCGCTGTTACGCGTTCGTTCCCTCGCAGTTTATCGACCACCCTTCTCCCTCTCTGTTTCTCTGTGCACACGCAATAAAAGTCTAACGGTGATTCGTGTGGTTTCGACGTTGTTCCCGGAGAATTATTTGGTCTATAGGAGGCAAGACGCCTCGTAGCACAGAAACAGCTAGGAATTCTCTTGGAGGAGGTAAAAATGATTTGTTACGCGGGGCGAGCAGAATTTAGTGGCTCTGCGAAGATTGCACGCGTACTCGCGGTTATTGCAGGGTAATTGTATGCTTCTGTATGAAGTTGCATAGAGTGGAGTACGCGATGCGATCATTTGATATGGGCGAAACACTGTCGTTTGTAAGTGATGAAGACGGAACAACTATTTCTCTTTATTTTTGACTTGACTTTTTTGGACAGTCACCTAGAGAATTTAAAAAATTCATTCGCAGCATGCTATCACATTATGGATAGCAAATATGATAATAATTACTATTATTATTACTTTTCTTATATATATACAATCTACTGTAATTGTTGTATGCAATGTCCTTTATTATAACTGTATATCATGTAATCTAAAGGGGCTATCCCCGTAAATAAATTTATTATTATTATTATTTTTACTTATTTTATGAACGTCTGTATATTGTATACTTCATTCTACGACTATTTTCCATTTTCTTTCATAATGCACAAATCTCCTCGAATCCCGCCAATTGGACTGGCTTGCGGCCAGTAATCCGAATTCGTCGCTATCCGAAGAGCGTGGTTGATCTTCGAACAATAGATTTCCAATAACGAAAACGAATAAACCATATTTGATTTGGTTCATCATGGATTTCACTTCAGATATATTCTCACAGGCTCGAACCGCGCTTCTAAGTTTTTTGTACGCAAGGAACAGTCGCGTTCTTTTTTTGTAAAGACGAATTCGTTTTTGTTAAAAGTGTTTTACGAAATAGGCAACGAACTTTTCATTCACAAAATCGCCGCATCGAGTACATTTAAAGCGACATTATTTTCGCACGTTCAACTGTTAACTAGCTTCCTCCTAAGCTCGCGAGCGTCCTGGCGCGACTTATGTTATCAGCATAAAAGTATGTAATCATTAAAATGTCGCCTACGAGGTGAGTTCGAGTTGATTCCAGCACGTTCTCCGCTCCGGCTCATTTTTCTGGCGTTTATCTAACGTGTCAAATGACTCACGGGAGCGAGCGTAAAAAATTTCATTGGTCATTCGCGTATAGTGAATCCTCGAATTTAATGCCTTGTAAAAGATAGCCGAGGAATATAATTACGATGTGTGGCAAGCTTATCAGATACTACGTGTAACACTCGTGATCATTCTAAACGGAAAGTGAATTGAGTTATGCAAATAATTCAACAATGAACGTTACACTCTAAAATGTATGAAATCGGGGCAAAGAGATTGCTTCTTGTTTTTTATTATATTCCAGCTTACGATGCGATTCCTCGTCTCCCACGAAATTCTTCTTACTAGAATTCCTTTCACGATTCACAAATCCGGAACAGATATTTCAAGAGAATTAAGGAACGTGACGTAACGTCGCGATCGGTTCGATTTATGTATCGGGGATAAAATAGCGAAGCTCTTAGGCAACGATGAAGTAACTTCTCCAATGATCAGCAGTTTCTCGTCAAAACGACTGCCTTGAACGGTGACGTTATTCCCTATCCTCAGGAATCCACTGTGGTGCACTTCGATCTTTGTCAGAAATCTTGGTGAACAGAAATCTTAACCCCAGAAGTACCGAGCCATGAACTCGGGGTAGTGGTGAACACTTTAGTTCGCTTCCATTCTTTTTATACACAAAATTTATGATCATATACGACGACAGTAGTCTCTGAATACTAAATTTTGAAGTGTAAGTGTACATTATATTTAAAGGTGCTGTGAAGACAAATATTTCAGACGAAAGATCGTATTATAAAGGGTGAGTTACTTAACCCTTATGTTAGCAACCAAAATGGTGAAGAGGTTCGAAGCTTAGTTAATTAAAATATTTTGCATAAATTTGTTTTCACAAAACGCGAGTCCACGCGAAATTGTTCAAACAATCAAGATCTGGAGCGGTTTTGCGATCTTTTATAAAGCACATTCAAAAATTATTAAAGCAAATATAGAAATGAGTACCCCGTTGCTAAAATAAATATTAAGAAAACCAGCTGAGTACTCCTACAATTTTGCAGACACTGAAATAAAAGTTATTGTCTCGATCTATGTAAAAAATTAAGAGTGGTCAGCCCTTTTTACTAATAGTATCTCGCCCTTACTTAAATACAAAGAAAAAGAATATGAGCCCCATCTATTTCCAAAGAACGCAGCTCGCAACATTTGACTTGCCCTACACTGAACAATTGTATTGACAAATAAAACCATCTTTTCATTTATCAATTCCCGACAATACGAGGACGATTCCAAGCCCGATCAATTGAAATCTTCGTCAACGGAAGCAGGGGATTCGTTGAACGCTACAATTATATTTAGTCATCGCGGCCTAACCACAGGAGCCGGTTTATTTTTATCGCCATCTCGAGATACCACGCGGTGCTCTTGGATCGTCAAGTATGTACGTAGTCCTGTCCCCTCTTCTCCTCCACGGCGATTAGATAGAACCGCTTCCGGTATTTTCACGGCGCGAAACCACGCCAGGGTCCGGCCGAGGGAACGTCAAACTCGTTTGCCAGTGTCGATCGTCCAGCCTATGGACGCTTTTGCGTAACTGAGAACGATCATCGCCGGCGAGGACGCTAAGCGTATTTATAATTAAACATTTTACGTAACGCGCACACATCTAAACGGTATCCAATTCTGTCGATAGCCTGGTTCAACATCGACCGATGCCAATTGCGAGTTTCGACGAACAAACGTCGTGTAAGCCAATCGTATAAAATAGTTCCGTGTTCGTGGCATAAGGTAAATGTAATTGCATTATGGAGCCCGTTGAGGGTATGTTGATTTAATGAGCGACGAAATTGAAATTGCGTGCAACGGTGTTGAGTTATCAGGTGTGTTGTAAAATTATGTCGGTTTTGGGTCTGGTACTGAGCTTGTAGCAAAGTGGGGTTGCTGTTATATGCATTGAACTGGAAATGTAGTGATTATCGTTTTCCGTATTCATGCCCATTCCCTGTTTTCTTATTTCTGTTTTAATTTAAATATTTGGAGCGTGCATTATTTCCGCTATATAATTATGAACATGTCCGTGGTGTTTAAATTGTGATGTGTAAATATCCGAGGATTTTATCTCAACTTCTAAGCTTTTGGAAAAGTGAAGTTTTGTTTCGAAGGCAAATAATTTATTCATATTTATTTCATCTTCTTGCGCCGTTTCGTCGTCGCGAAGTAATTTCCATTTAACCTGGTGAAATGCACGTGCCCCCATAACGAAGCCAATGGAGTTATGGAATATATATTACTAGTGCCCACGTAACGGAGTAATCCGAGTGCAAGGGGTTAAATGTTTAAATAACAGATTTTAAAAATTCTCTTAGATTTCATATTTAATTTTTCGGAGTATTATTTACGTTGCAAATAATCTGCCGCACTGGTAATCCTACATAACTTCGCAGTGCAAACGTGCAAGTTTAAAGTCTTCCCGCTACCTTTGCATAGCTCTAACATTTTCAATAAAATTGCCGTCCCCAGAAACAAATTGACGAAATTTCCAGGAAAATGCTCATCTTGCATTCTGCCCAAGCCTTCTAAAGTGTGCAATATAGTTATTATATACGATACCGACACGTGACTGTTTAGCTTTTGCCTATAAATTAATTTCAGACGAACGAAAACCGAGCGATTCACGCAACCAGCGAAGACGAGAGGAACTTACGAGAGTCGAGGCGTAGCATCGTAATTATAATGAGTCGCGTCATCGGCCAATCCTAAATGGAACGGCCGGTGAAGCAAGCAATGACAGGACAATTTACTCGACCACGAATCCAATTCGATGTCGTCGTCGACTGTCTGTTATGCGGTTAATTGAATGGAGAGGCTGCCCCGCGAGAACCAACGAAACCGAAGATACCGCGAGTCTGTTAACGCCGTGCAATTAGACGAATAATGGACTGGAGTTAAGTAATTTCATTGCGAATTGGAGAAAGTTGCCTTTAAAAGCTGCGGAGGCTCGATCGCGTCAGATAAGTTTCGCGGAATTTTAATTCGACGTATTCTTGGATGAATACTTTAAACGGTACGGGATATTTGCTGTCTGTAATTTGTAGTTAAATACAGTTGTAATAGAAATATAATTATATTTGTATTTGAGAATACAAGCACCGTAATTATTATCCATTAAGAATGATAATGTTATGCAAAGCTGCTTGCCATTCATGTGCAATACCGTAAGTGTGAATTCTTGGGAATTTTTAGTATTTACCGATACATAGATTTAAATATAGACTTGCATTCTTTAACATCTATTTGAAGTTATTTGAAGAGTCGTGTGGTTCTTCTTTCGTGCCATTCTATATTCTCAACTAAAAATCGTTTCTTTCGAATTCGACGTAGTAAAAATGTGAAAGATGAATTGTGAATAGGGAAAGGTGCTGCCTGAAGTCGAAAAATATAATTATTTCTAAGACACCGCATTAATTACTCATAATTGATAATGCGAAGGGTAGCGTTTGAATTATAAATTCTTGTTCAATTTTATCAATATTTATCACACATCTTAGCATCAAGTGCAGAGGAGGAAAAAAAAATATCATCTACAGATTTGATGCAATATACATATGCATGTATCACGAAAAATCCCAGCCTTTTGGAAATTCCAGTTGGACGGCTTATGGTTCATCGGGATGATGCAAATTCAGGAAAATGAGCATCCGTCTGAATCCCACTGCTTCGTCGAGATCTCGCAGCAGAAGACCGTGATTCATTCAAACCCTTGGGAAAAACAGTGACTTCCTTTTTTTCAACATAATACAACGAGTAAATAGATTTCCACTAAGGAAAGCGAGAGTCAGGATACAAATTACACCAAAACTATCTTTGACGAAAATCCACAATTTCCAAAGTATCTTTAAATATTAAATTAAATATATTAAATCCTTCTGCATATTAATAAGTTATTCTGCCAAAGCTTTTGTGATAAGAATACACCTGCGCTAAAAAAAAGCAGACGTGTTTTGTAACTAATCGATAATATAAAGATATATTAATATTAAATGCCTCAATATCATACAACGATGTGAAGCAAAGAACCAGCGGTGTTTTCAAATAAATACATATAATAAAGATATAGCGTTTCACCAAATGCAGAAGGCAGGTGTCGTAAAAAGATCGGCGCACTACATGACCATCAAGAATTTCTTGTTACACGTGCATATTTACCCCGGTAAAATTCTTCGCTGGCCAGCTGCCAGAGCAGTTAGCGACGAAACAGAAAGCAGCACGAAACGGATCATGGACGAAGGGACAAATAATATCGCAGAGCAAAGGCGTGCCGAGATTTTGTCTACCTAAACAATCGATAAATAAACGAACATTGTGAGCAGCCTGAACTTTCTCATAGCTGCATTGTGGTGAACGAAAATTTGTTGGAATTTTCTATCAGAGTTACCATAGTATTCTGTTAAAAGAAGTACCAGAGAACTCGCGACAAGTTTCCAACAAATTAAAACGAGTAAACGAATGTCTAATTACCAGTCTAATTTCATGGGTCTGAAAAAATTAAAATAAAATTGATTGAAATTAATTTACAATCAAATTGAAAAAATAATCGAGAAATTATAATATATATGTATAACCTGATTTAGGATTACCAGATCACCATTTATTTAAATCCTTAGAAAATTGTCTGGCTATTAAAAAACTGTAATCACGAAGATGTCCACAACATTGTTCAAGAGTATTCCGCGTCCAATTATCGGAGCGGTCGACAAGTTCCTGATAACCTGACACGTGCATGCCTAATCGATTAAAGAAATCAATTGCTATAAAAATGATAACACGCAAATATCTTCCGTCTAGCCCAATACACGCGATACGACCTCGATTAACCGTGTCATGGTTATTCAAGGTCTCGTTCATCCGGGTTAAACTTCCAATAAAAAAAGGAAGTGGTTACATATTATTCAACTAGCTATTTCGTAAACATTTGACCGTTAACAGCAAGCCTGCTGCTTCCTATTCCCAAACATTTCCCTCGATCTTACCTAGCAGCCTTCGAGGTGCCAGCGAGGAGCTTGCTCCCCCTAAGGTTTCCAAAGACCCACAGGATCAGCGGCAAGACAAAGAGAATCGCCGCGTAAACGGAACCACGCGTCACCATGTTTCCTCTCAGGCTGATGTCCGGCCTTGTGAGTTATTCTCGTCAAGGTCATTGGACCGCCCCGATTAAAGAGTCCGCGCCGCTGCCCCTTTTTCAGACCAACTCCAAGGGTCTCGGGAGACCGATGTTGTCGGATTAGCCCGATTCGAGATAAGCCCAAGCTGTTTATTCAACAGAGGGACGTTCCATCTCCGGCCGCAACAGCAGAACACGTATTGTTTCTCGCAACCCTTTGTACCTAGAATCCAGTTTCACCCTGATCAACCTTGGCCGGGACTGGTTGCGGTCCACGCGTGATCTTCTCTTTTCACGATCGACGATTGCTGAACGCGACACACCGCGACAACGTAATCGAGACATCGGACTATTCATTCCATCGATATTGTCACAGCCGATGCGCCTTGTCGTTTTAACTGACCGCACTTCGCGATTATTCTTCGATACCGAATGAAGAAGAGTCTCGGCGCACACCTTCGTGAAACACTTCGCGGAATAGTTAGGGGCTGGGGAACGTGAGCGACGTTCGACGAGAGGAAGCACGATTTTAAATAGCGGATGTCTAACGTCGGCTCGTAGGCACGAGGCGCGGCCAAATTTCGATAAACGAGTTTTTCTTAGCACGGCCACGTTCCGTCGACTGACGGTGAAGCTCATCCGATCGCGAGATCTGGCAAATCAGAATAGTATGCGTAGGACAGGCACGAGTAGTGGTGGGGCAGTGACAAACGACCGAGTCCGACCATATTTAGCGTCGATGTGACGGCCGTAGTTTTTTCATCCTTCTTATTCCTCTTTCCTCGTTCCTTTTGCACGCCCGCGGAACCCGTTTTTATCGACGGCGATACCGGAAGCGCGTGAAAGGAGGATGACCTGCCGGAAAAGAAAGTGGATCTTGACCTCGGAGAAGTTTTATAGCATCGCCGGTTGTGGCCTGGGCGTCTCTCGCACGGCGAGCACGATCATGCGTTACGGGACTGGGCTAGAGTCGAAGAAATCGCAATTTTACGTCCGTTTCCCGGTGGAAACTTCTTGGAAGTCTATTCGCGGACTAGTGGAACGGCGTGTAGTTTTTAGATACGCCCTCGGCGGTGTTCAAAAGGTAGTTTCTCTCGCGACGTTTCGAACCTGACTTCTTCCCAGCTTCTAAGAAGAAGTCCAAGAGGACTTTGGGCGATTATTAATATTTATTGCATGTATTCTTTTTTCTTGTCTCTTTCGAGTCTAATAATAAATGTAATTACGTTCATGTCTGGCACATTTTGTTTATATTCGTTTGTCTATTGAATTAACAGTCTTGGATGAATATTACGTTTCGGTAAGTCGAAATGCAATTTTGCGGTGTCATCTCTAATCGTGAATGAAAACTGCATTTTTCGAATTGTTTCCACGCTATTGAAGTAAGTCGGCCGACAAATTTCAAGCATCTGGAGAAGGTCCAACGATTCAACGTTTTCGGTCTCCATAAAGTCTCCCACTTTAGAAACGAGAGATTTTATTCTGCGAAGGTTCATGTAAAAGTTATTTTAAAATGTGAGCGCATCCAATATTTAAGCGGCAGGATTTATCCGATTTCGAAGCGAACTGCATACTCGTGGCGTGAAATATAACTTTTCAAAATTTCTAAACAATTTGCATCTTCTATGTTCCCATGGAACTGGTGTGGCTTGCGCTGCTTTACTACCTGTCTAGCATAATAACAATGATAATAATGATGAAAATATTAAATTATTATGAATAATAATAACATCAAATAACAACACTGTTGTGAACCCATGAAGATACAGGTAAATTGTATATCTGTATTTAAGAACCAAAAAAAGGGAGCATACATCACAATTATTGAAGTCACAGTAACGGCAAAAATATAAAATACTTAATTTTTCCATCTACTCATAATAATTTTGCCACTCACTGTACTTTGTACATTTCTATAAAAGTTGTACACAACTTTCTTAAGTAAATGAATATTTCATTCATAATCTTCTAGATACGTTATACTAACGTACAAATACAATATTTCTAATGAAACATCTGTATACGCTTAAAAAAATGATTTCTTTCGACCAAAAAGCAGAAGATACTCCAAACTTTTAAACGGGACTATCGAGTCAATACGTACGTAATATGGCTAGATAATTGTTTAGCAAATAAACCAGTGCGGGTTGTTTATATGACCAAAATTTAACGAAGCAGATGCGCCCGCGCGACGCACCAGGAGATACACCTGTGAGTACGTATTGCTTTTCATTTGTGCAATCCGCGAAGAGAGACGGTGAGTCATTTTAGAAGCACGCATACGGTATACGGACTTATTCAGCCTGTGATTGCTGATGCTATGGAAAGCAATGGGCGATTATAAGAAACAGCCCGTACGTAACAATCTCAATTACGATCTAATTTACGGCTGACGTCCAATGAGTAATTAAAGATCTTGTAATTTAATTATTATACTTTGGAAATCTTTGATAGTTTGGCTTGCTTTTGTATAAAGCCTGCGATTATCTTGATCTATGTACGTACGTGTTCGTCGTTCAACCTTGAACCACTTTTTAGTTCACTTAGGAACCAGAGTGAACAATGAGTGACGAATTCACGCAACTCGTGCTCTCGTACAGAACGAATTAGCTGATTGTCTGGGGGTATTACACGGGTCGATTGTTCTTAGATAAGGTTTAAGAAAAGGTCCTTGAAGAAGCCACTCTTATGCAAGTCTGGACTTCTATAGAGAACAATAACTCTGACACGAATTTCTAAGTAAGGGAATAATTTCTTGACGAGCAGAGGATTTGATATGCCACCTGTCGTTAATTAATAATTTCAACGATAAGACGGTAATAAGATTGATAAATTTTTATGCAAAAGTGTAAAGTGACGCATAAGTTGTTTAAATGTTTATTTACAATTTTCTCGTGGATCTAATAATTCCACGATGATTGTGGAGAATTTTAAGTAAGTGAATTTAAATCGAAGGTGGCATGTCATTTGCTAAAGTACACGGGTTTCAGTAGTTTCAACAACGCATTTAACAATTGCCTGGCTATCCAATTATGCGTCGGGAAACGAAACGCAGTAGAATAGAAATTTCGTTTTTGGCAATGCAAGATTCAAATGCAAACGGAATATACATATAAGACGATGTTTATTGTGTTCGATGCACAATTTGCGTCACGGATACGACTCGGTACTATAAAACAACTAGTTACTGAGGATTTCACATTTGAAATGCGTCACTGTGTCAAGAAAATGTACTATGAATAATACTGTAAGCACATACCATGGATGCGATGCGCAAATTAACAGAAGGCGAAGAGACTGAAGTTTCTCTATTTGCGACACTATTTTACCACTGCCACAATATTTACATTTAACAATTTCTACACCTGGATAATTCATTTGTATAAAAAAAGAGGAAAATTAAATTGACTTTAAATCGATTTGCGCCCACGATCGCGTTTCATTTGAAGTCCCATTTATTCTTACAGCAAAGGTACAAAGGATATTACAGTATCGAGATTTTCATCTATGTGTTACAGCTGTATTCTTTATTTTGTATAAAGCATAACAAAGGTCTTATCTGAGGGGGCAATAAATTATGAGTAATCTACCAACCGGTTATTTCCACGCTTGCAGATTTTTGTATCCTTTCATAGCAGGTAAGTGGGGGAAAAGAACATTCTAATTTCTGTATTTAATTATCTCGTCACTTCCATATCACGATTAGTCTACAATCATTGTATCCTCTTTCTGTGTCACAAAATTAGTCATATTTATCAGATAATGCAAACAGGCAGAACTTTGAAGCATTATACATATACAGGCTGCTATTTTGCAAAAATAAAATACAATAAAATCAGGTATCTTATTCAATTATTAACTCTTGCAAAGCTTATTAATGCTTTCGTTTCTACATGCAAGTTCATGGGTGACTATTCCCAAAAAGAAAATCTCGAATTAGGAAACTTCCCCCGTGAAGAACCATCCTTTTGGAGTTGCGTCAACGCAGCATGGTCAAACGCTATGAAGTATACAATTTTATATAAATATATTTCCCAAGGTACGTTGCAAACGGAGTAAATCTGATAGAAAATCGGGGCACCAAGAATTTAGGGCAGGGTTATTTTTATCTAACTGACACAATAATCGACGTAGTGGTCATTAGAGACCCTCGAGGCCGCAATTAAAAAAAACAAAACAGAAACAATATGACAAAAATATAAATTGCCCAGCAATACAGTACGATTATTATTACCATTATACGAGTTTTTAAATAGCCATTCAGTAACTTATCTTGTACACCTGGAATAAATTAACTGGTTGCAAAATACTTTTTGAAGTCACCTATCAAACGTCAGAAGATTGCACCCAAAATTCATACAAGGTTCACTACAAACGTAACATTTAACTTATACCGTGCAAAAGGTGTTCGAATAAAACGGGTAACAGGAAAACCAATATAATGCACCAACATTAATGTCAAAGTCCCAAAATTCATCAATTATAAAGCATCTTCGCTGACAACGAGTATATTATTATTATTGCAAATAAACTAAAGCATTGCGAACCAAAGTTCCATCTCTCTACAGACTCCACGGTGATGCACCTTTACCGATTCCAATTCCCGCTTCATACATTTCTCATTGCTGGCGAAATTCTACACACCTCACCTTATATTAACCACCAAACTCGCGAGGAGCTCTATATTCCATTTCGAGTCGTGGACAGACAACGTGCAACAGACAAAAGTGGACCTATCACTTTGTTACGGTCGAAAATTGACAAAAATCAAATAAATATTTACTGTACAAAAATGAGGCTCTGCATTAATATAAACTTTTGCACACATACTCCATGGTGTCTTGGCTACATGCTGAATAAGTTTCAGCCGAATCGGTTGACTGGGTCCAGAGTTATGGAAAAAAATCCAAGTGTATCATTATGTTACACATTGTATATACGAAAAATCGCGTGCGGTCGGTGAAAATGTCGAAAAGATTAATTGGCAAAAACACCCCCTCGCGAAAACCGGCATCGCTCGCTTTTTCCAACGCAAAAGAAAATTCGCTGCGGCCTCGTAAAGAGGCTAGAGCAATTCGACCGAGTTCCGAAGCGTTGCTGGACTCGTTCATCTTCGTGTTTCGCTGCCGAGGAGAGTTTACGGGCGCGTCGCAAAAGTGGAACAATCCCGCCAGAAATAATCGCTCTGCTCCGCTCGGCTCCGCGTCGAGCCGACGCTAGAACAAACCGTGAAAGTCGACGGGGATCGGCGACTTGGTCGTCGCTGATCGCAGTTCACAATGGTCAACGGACATTCAGCTTTCGTGTCCCGCGATAACGAGAGACGACCGGTGCTGTAGTTATCGAAAGTGAAGCCGCGCCTTTGGATTATGGCTATGGTTCGTGGTTTCGAATCGCCCGAGAATGGAAAGCGAGTGGCCTGCTGTTCAATGGAGCGCTGCCAGGCCAATGGGATCTTTCATTGTCTTTGTTCACGGGTCTGCGTTTCATTCGACTGGCGAATAAATTCGCGATCTTTTGTTTCCCGCCCTTCCCCGGTTTTCTTTTAGGAATTATGTTTGCAGGCCGCCTTCTTTGCAGGGTGGTGTAGTCGTTCGGGTGGCTCTTCGAAGAGGAAAGAGGGACGGCTCTGACAGAGGACAAGGATCGTTCGAGATTGCACGTTGGACGGTAGAGAAGATTGAAGAATTGAGCTGAGAATGACTAATTATTTTAACCCCAATTTATTCGAGTGATTGTCGATTGTTGAAGTCGCTGCGGCAGTCGCTGGTTGGAAAACGTTTTTCCTGATTTCAGGAGGTCTGAACGCAACTGTTCTTGTGTTTTGAATCGAAGGAGACAAAGTTACACTGATCAGGAATTGAAAAATTGGGGAACATATAGCAGAAATATTATTGATTGAAATGGGGCTGTTTCGATTAAAAATTGTTAATCGGGCAACTTTTACGGAATAATTACGTTTCAGAACATATGAAGCTCGTGGACTTAAGTTGCCAACCTGATAATTTGTCGACGTCGTTACTTTAAATTCATTTCGTTAAAGCGAGTACAAATATTTGTAATGTTGAAAAGCTGGTGAGAATGGATAATTATTCGATAATGCAGGCTAGAGCCGATCGAAAGGCAAACAAAAGTACGGGCCAAAGAAGTAATTGGCTTTCTGCATAGCAGTGTGGCAATTATCGCGAATGGGCATCAAGAATGCTATAAAAAGTACGTTTAATGGTAGGCATTTCTCAGGCTACCTAGGCTGAAAGTGCAACCAAACACGGATTGATTAATTACACACAGACCAAAGCTGTTAATTCCACGTCTTGAATTTTCAAAATTTGTCTACCAAAGCACTTGTTTGCTGCCTACCTTCTCGCATGAAAAATAAATCGCCCCGAGAATTACGTTGAACACCACTAAATAACAAAACCTCGTATGGTACTTCGACTAATAAATAATTTACATCACCAGCCAACACATAATAACTAACTTCATACCCTAAATCCACATCTGCACCAATACATTTCTGTCTAAGAAATTTAAACAAACGATGCAAATACATGAATTGATTACCTTCGGAAATGCCCCAATTGAACCTCGCAAGATTCAAGTAAACACTTACGTACACAGCTCTACACACGAAACAGTTCTTTCTCTTTATCGAACACCTAATATCGCGTCGACTAAAACGCCCCATTCGTTCGCCTGTACGCGCCACGTCGATTCTCCTGGATCATCCGGCGTAATGATCCGCGAATGGATCTAGATCGTGACAATGCGTCTTACTCGCGGTTATACCGCGAAGCAGAACGAGCCGCGTGTACCATTCTCTGTGTACCACTGTGGCCAACCTGTTCCATGCCGTAGTCACACACCGTGAAAGGAATCGCGGCGATTATAGCGTGACATGCACATGGGAGCACGGCGAGAACAGCCGGTGACATCAACAGTGCCTGCTGGCTGCATTAAACTATCGTCGATAAAGATCTAGCCGACACTAGTGCACCGATGCACGGGACTATCGTACACCAGGGAACACGTCGTCAGGGAACGCGGATGAACGACGTAGCTCGCGCCCTTTTCTCTTTTCTTCACTTTGTACTCCGTTTTTTTATTCTTCAAATTAGGTTCCAGAAATGTAATGGAATGCGGGATCGCGACGGACAAGGGTGAATATTGGACTCGTTTTCAGGATGAAGGGCGGGTAATTTGTGGCGCGTTAATAAATTGTTTATTCGGCAAATTAATTCACATACTGTTGCTTGACTCTGTGGTCGGGATCAGCATTGACATTTCGTCGGATACTGAGCGGAACAAGTCAGTAAAAGCACCGAACTTTTCATCGGACGTTGTTTCTAAAGTTCACTGCTAAGAATTCTATACGGCAGAGAGTTCGGCGAAAATCGAATAGGTGTGGCCAATTCATTAACACTAGAACTACCAAGGGGGTCAAAATGACTTGTTTTAGATTTCTTGCTCTAGAATTATTAATCTATAAGTATCGTTGTAGCAATTTATGATGAGTTTGAGCACTTATTTTTACCGATTAACCTCGGCTTAACGATTGCCAATAATAATGCGCGTTTTCTTTAAAAACTTAATTCGCCTAATTTCGAAATGAAATATAATTAATTTAGTTATATAATATTAACAGATCTGCCTTAATCTTTGTCTTTCGAATTCTGAAATGCGTCAAATTGACGGGTTCCGTAAACCTAGTGTTAATAAGACAGAATGACAATTATAGATCTGTAGTTAATGTCCATTCAACGACTTTCGTGTTTATAATCTGCCTAACGTATGCTATCTGAATAATACCAAAATGTATCGGTAGTTCTAGTGTTAAAGGAGGCAGGAAGTTGAACTGCGGATTCTAGAATCGAGTCACAATTGAATGTTACGCGAACAGGTGGTGTAAGGTGCAAAGTTGGGGCAACAAAATTGAATACAAAAGTAAAGGTGGATAGTAATGGCAAGGAGCCAAATTGTCGTCCGGCTTATGATTGCATACGCTTATGGGGTGCAATGCTCTTGGCTAATTCCATTGCATCCACTTGCACACCGCCGTAATAGAAACGGTTGTAATATGCTCTGAGATGGAATAATCCCACGATTAAACGCAACAGTATCCGGAACTGCTGCTACGCTTAATGTATGCAAAGGTAGGAAACTTGAAGGAGGAAAGGTACTTGTATCAAAAGGTAGGAAATTTCGAGATGGACATGCGTACTCGTAACAGGTGGCCAGTACGATAATAATTGACAAGAGCAAAACGTTACGGTCATTCCTCGAACAGCTTTGCTCCAGTCGATGGGCGTTGATCGGCGAAGATTCATTGTTCTTATCATCAGCTTTCACTATCAGCGGTTCGGTTCTGCGTTATCCTGATAATGCGACAGGACCCGACCTGCTGTTATCCATTGACGTATGTCGCCTTGATAGGCGGAACCACCTTGAAAAGCTATTGCCGGTTCACGCCCACTGACCAGACTTCGATAATAAAAAAGAACCATTGCTTCAGATATCACGCTTATCGCGACAACGTTGTTAACATGTACGAAGAAATTGGAGATTTTAACAAACGTGATTTCAGAGATTCTTGTCGGTTACTTTGGAAATGAAAGAAATAATAGACAGGGAAAAACAGAAAATAATGTTACCCCTTAGATGACATACTTGAAATAAATTTCTTTATCAGTGCTAAGATTTCTTTTTGTTCAAATAATAAGGGAGAAGCGTTGAAGCGATTTTTGTTACAGTACAGAAGTACTACAATTAATTGAGCTATCTTATTACAAGAATTAAAGTCATGAACCTGCCCAAACTTACGTTTGCTATAAGGTCAAAAAGCGAAGGGTATCTGCACCTTTAACCCTTTATAAATACCTCAATCTATTTGCACGCTTGAAAGAATTTTAAATATATTATCATGAGAAACAAATACTGAATTCACGATGTATCATAAAGTACAATCAATAATTGTACATAATGACACGTCTGCAAAATGCTACAGCAAATCATTCAATAAAATGAAATAAGATTTAGAAAATACACATATATCGTGTGTGCGACTTGAAAGCTGCATGATCGTACAGACTATAGAGGATTAATTTAATCCTAAACGGAATCGACATCGAATCGATCGATCATAAATTTAAATACTCTGCATGCGATGAATATTAACCAGTGGCAACGATCAAGTTAATCGTATCTTAAACGAAGGGAAAAAACTATACGGTCAACGACTTCCTCGCGCAACCAGGAAGAGATTACACAGAATTATTTTCCATCCTGTCCCTGCAAACGGGATAGCGAATTTTTAGCGCCCGTCGCGAAGCTATTCGATGCGTGGCGCACGTGGGGCACCGCGATTTCTCTGGCAAAAAGTGAAAACGGTTGCCAAGATCGCGACACTGGACGCAGAGGAAACGAACCAACGCGATGATGTAAAGCCTGTTCTGGCGAAAATTGCGACCAGGTATTGTGCTGGTCGTTAAACCGACAATCGACGCGAAACGAACAACGAGACGCATCTGCTACGGTTTTGTTTCGGCCGAGTAACTTCCCGGTGTCGTGTGCTTTTAGTACGGCCTACAAAATCATCCTACCTTATTAGAGAGTTTTAGTAGGGCCGCCATCGCGATAGAAGCGGTGTAACAGGGTTTTGTTTGATACGAAATGACCATTGACTTGACCACAATAAAGTGCCCATGTTCATAGTTAGAAAATTTCATTTGTGGCAATAGTTGCGGGCAGAATATAACAATGAAATGCACTATTCATTTGCCTTGGCCGTATCAGCGTTGGAAACCAAATGACCAGTTCGCACAATAATACAGATCGTTCAAAGTTCATTTCGTTGGACTTTCACAATCGAGTTAATTCTACTTGCCGTTCTTCTAATTAAAACAAGTATTTTATCCGCTTGAGATAAATCGAAGAAATAATTCCTGCTTCATTTGCGTATCTCAACGCTTACTAAAAAAAATATAAAGTCGAAATATGGCGATTTAAATATTGGCTAAAAGATGGTATATTTATGCGTAAATAACGCAGGTCTTTAAAAGAGTAACATTCCATCGAGGCATCACATAAGTAATACGATTTCGTTCGATACTTATATTCGGCGCAAATTAACAATTGTCTGTTGGTAATTAAGGACGAATTATTCGACGATTTCTTATTCGTTTTGTGCAACAGTACCAGTGAAACACATTCATTTAATTCTTCAAATCTTTCCACGTGAGGTTCAGCTTGTGGTTTTTTTCATACATCTCTGACCATGACTCGCAGTAATAATTATTACAGTCACATTATTCCCTTTATTAAACTAAGATAACATAGCATATCGAATATGTTCTTTCATCGAGTTCGTTGTAAACGTCTGTAATAACTGCAGTATCTCAATCTACCCTTCTGAACAGGTACAACATTACCTGTTGGTTCCCGTTGATCGTGGCCAGTTCCATCATTTCGAACTCAGCTATCAGAAAAATCGCATTATGTACTTACAAGAGTGGTACCTAATGCACAGACCACACCTGTGACACTCTCCTAATACTCAAAATACAGTACCTGCAAATCTAGCACTCCAGTACCGGAGAATCAAGAGCAACGTCAGAAACTCCCAGTCGTTCCCCTATCACTGCCCCTTTATTTTCTGTTGCTACAAAATTGATCATCTCGGACGAGATTGCAGGCTGGTCGAGGAGCGGGCTGGTTATCGTGTACACCCGGTGGAACGAGTGATCGGTGACCTTATCATCGAACCAGGTGTCATTTCGTGGCAACGTCTTCGTCGTCCGGTTGGAAACCGGTTGCTCGACTCGCAAAGGTTCATTGATTTCTCGCTAATCCGAGAGCTCTTCCTGCTCCGATTTCAAGAAAAAAGACAAAAGAGAAACGAGACAGAAAAAAGAAAGGTAGGGGAAACGGTCGCGCTAATAACTTCGGCCAGATAAAGAAGATAAGGAAATTACGGGCCGTGGTCGGAATCTGCGGCTCGAGATTAATTAGAAACGAAGTTGGTTTTGCATGGTCAAGAAAGAGGAGTGCTATATCTCTGGACATTTACCACGCCCAAACCTGTTAGCGGCGACCTGGAAACCGGCGAACTCCGGCGTCTTTTACACGGGAGAGAATAAAAAGCGGCGTACAGGAAAGTGTAGTGCAAGAAGCGCACGGTGGGGTCGTGCGAGAGATTTTCTGACGATTTATGATTTCGGTTCGTGGAATGGAAAAGGGGGCGATTATTAAACGTCACTTTTCCGTAGACGCGTCGATTTAAATTCGTGACCGATTGGAGGAATTCGAAGGACAGGTGCAGGCTGTAACTAATATGGGGATAATTTTGTGAAGACGTTTTCTACATTTCTGCCACGAACTTGCGATGTTTTTATTGTTAAAAAAAGAAAATAAGAGAGATTTCATTCGGAAGTGATCGTATATTTTCTTGCGCCGTTTTCTCGTCGACGCCCAATAAAATGAAGAGAATTACTCGTGCTCGTTACGGCAATTATGCTCGATATTTAATGGACAATAATCGTTAAGCGTATATAAAAAAACTTCATGCCGCATTGGCAGCTCGTTGGGCTAACAGAACGAATCAGCTGGCAATCTTCTTTCACTTCGAAGTTACCGCTGCTTATAGTCTGTGCATTTGTGAAAGAATGGAAAAGCTCGGCGAGGAATTAAGTATTATCCATCGAAAGGGAGGGAGCGAAACGTAAGTATTGCGTATTATGTTCTAATCGTAAAATTAAGGAAGGAAGAGCGAACTGGTTATGCTTCGTGTAACTGTTAACAGAAACTAGGTCGTCGTATTTCCGATCGTTTTGACAGATATTCCGTAAATAATTATAACACAGTACGTAAGCATAATGGTAGAGCATTGAAAAGTATTCTTTTTTATAAATATCGTACAATTGGTTGTGGTAAAAAAAACCACAAATGACAAATGAAGTAGTTTTTATATTTATGTTAATAGTAATAATAATAATACCAATAATAGTATATTAATGGAATGTGAATTAATATTACACTTTAATTATTTCCAATACAAATGTTAGACGATCATAATATGTAAGAATGGCTGAAAAACTTTACCGAGATAAAATGAAATTTGTAATTTAAATATCTCGTAAATCAGATATTCATTAAATGTAGTTAACAGTTGTGTTTTTTCTTATCCTGAACGTTTAATCAAAACAAGCGCATATCATGTATAAATTAATTCACAGATTATCAGATAAAACGAGAATGTAACCGTTTCTTCACCAGCAAAATTGGATAAAAACTTCGTACGCGTTCAGCACTCGTTGCATCGTAATCGGTAAAATTAGAATAACCCGTAGAAAACATTATTAAATTAGCCTGGATGTAAAATAATTTGTCTCTGCAACTGGACATTCGATCGATGCAATCTAGAGGCTAATTTTAATATTCTCAATTTTTGAACTTTCAGCAAAATATGTATGGTGGAAACCCGTTTTCATTTTTGTGTTTTGTTAAATAATCGAAACATTGCGTCAAATATTAATTAAAGTCTGAACGACGAACTTTTACCTTCCATGGTAGAATTCCCCTTTTAATAACGCTCGTTCTCTTCCGAAAATTTATGTTTCTACGCCGGATAACTTTCTATTAGATTCATAGCAGACCGCGTACAATTTACGAAACGCGCGAAGCTCGAAATTTTGCTGTCGAAGCAGCGCTTTCTTTCCGTACTGTCGCTTCATTATTCGTCGATTACCTAACGCAGACATGTACCATAACGAATCGACGCGCAACGACAGCACAGTGAAAGTAAACGGGCAACGGAAAATACAAGACACCTGCCTTCGACGAATCGCCACCTTCGCGATCGTTAATTACCTGTGTAAATACCGATACAAGGTGGAATAATTAATTAATTACTCGTTGAAATCGAACACGCCCTTTGATCCTGCCATTGAAGGCGTCTTGAAAGTGAACAAACAAAATTTGCGTAACTTATTTACAGCTACAATATATTCCAAGGATTCCATTTTTTGTTTAATTTTCTTCGATTTACTTGAATTTCGATAAAATTCCATGATCAAGTACAAAACAATAAAGAACGTATTCTTTGACTGTCCTGGAAATGTTAATCACGGTGCACAATATGCCGCACGTATATTCAATTAGAAGCGAAGCAGGCATATTTAAGTTACATCAATTTCAATTACATCTCGGTGTCCAGCTGTCGCTATAGAACATTAGGGGAAACTGAAAATCCACGGGCTTTAATCCTTTCAAACGCAATGGAACAGTTTAAATTTTCACAGACAATCAGCGGGCAAATTTATTCAAACCGAATGGGATGGTGAATTAATTTGAAAGCTGGCTAGTGGAACCAATCCTAAGTAAGCCTTCGTCTCCACCGACAGAATTAACTAGGTTATGCACACAGATTAAGATCCTTCGCCTAGTAGGATACCTGGAGCAAACAGCAGCCCGCTCTTGATTTCTGTGTCAAGGCGCTGAGCCAAAGGAAATCAATGAAAGTATCTTAGAAAGAGATTGATGGATTCCATCGAACGGTTGATCGTTTTTATCTGTCGATCGACGTGACTTTTCGATCGACTTAATAAATCATTGATCGTACACTCTTGGAAACTTGAACCGTAAATCTCTTATTATTGTACACAGATTATGAATTGATTTGCGGTATTCGAACGACAGGGGATTTGAATAGAGGTAACTCAACGGCGAGAATAATGAATATTAAAGAGCAGCAGAGTATGTAACAATAATGGAGATTATGTAAATCTGATGAAAGTTGGGTTCAAATAGTTTGGTACTGTGTGGAGTTAAATAATTAGCTAATTTGTTGTATCGTGTTATCTCTTCGTAAACGAACTAATGGACGTTGAAATAAATAAATAATAACTAGCTGACAGTTATTTCATTGTACACATATGATTTAATTATGCCATATTATGAACTGAATTATTGCTTGCGTACTCCTAATTGTCCGGATTTTTAGAGCTCCGTAATCGAGGATCAAAACTGCGAGAGAAAGCTCCAGGCGTGTCAAACACATGTCTCATAAAGAGAACTTTCTTTATTGCGCGATTGCAAATTACAATCGCAGGATGAATCGATATTCACAAGAAACTGCCGCTGTGATACGTAATTCTATTACAATCTAATGGCCTTCGGAAAGATTTACGCGATCATACTTGATTCGTTATTAGAATACGGATGATATATGAACGAAGCAAGTATTCTAAATCGCGCTGCGAAATTGCTGATTTAATGAAAGAAATTCTACCTGACACATATTTGCAGAAGCAACTTTTTCAATTTCCTTCCGCTATTACGCTAAGTTCTTTTTTTCCTTGGATTCGCACCCCGATTTTATTTCATCGTTTCCCTGGAATTCGATTACCACCCGTGAGCAGTTTCTATTCTTTACATCACTCTTTACAAAATATTTGGACGAAAAAGTCGCACAGAATCTACTTCATTAACTTAGGAATTTCCTTAAGTGCATTCAATGTTATCTTCAATACTTTCCAACAGTCTCAGTCACTGATTTCGTGTTTGAAGTTCGAGTTATTCAAACGTTTAACAGAAGGAAACGAACAAAGCTCTGTGCAATAATAACTGTGCTCAAATGAATAAACATCAAGCAAAGATTCAATTAGAATCGATCTTATAATCTTCTGCACCCACCCTCTAGGACTAAAATTCGGTATCGCATCAATTTCGTTGAAATCGACCGCTTGAACTTGCGACAAAACCGTACCGCGCCGCGTACCAACAATTTCCAAGTTACCCCTCGCAACACGACCAAGTGACACCGCGAGTAAAGTAACAGGGTTGCACTCGTGCACGTAATTTCGGGGTTGATGGTACAACAATTCGACAAAGTGACCACGCGATGCGACGCGGCCATAAATGGCGCGGCCGATGGTCTATGGTCGCGTGCGACCCCACCACTTTGATGGTTGGGTCCAACGAGGCTTCTCCAAAAATAGGACGACGACAACGTCGACGACGAGAGACCGACGAGGTTCCCGGTGCCGCGCCGCGAAGATCTTCACCGGCTACCACACGACAATAGATCTCACCGGAGGTTACTGCAAAACAGGCTGATGCATATTGCCCGTAATACGCTTGGGAAATTGAACAGTTTCCCGGTCGAAAGATATGCGATTCGTTCTGAGGCGATGTCGACGGGACGGTGAATGGAGGAACGACGTTGGAGTAGAATTAGACTCGTTGCATTTATTGGAATGTTTGTTGGAGCCGGATTTTCTGAATCTTTACCATTTATATTGTCAATATTTCGGGGCGCTCGAGATTATTGTACGTAGTGGAGGGAACAGACGATCAATATATTGGGCTGTAATATAAATAAGTTCGACTGCGAGCGTAAGAATATATAGAATGCAACCGAACTTATTTATGTTACACCGCAATGCTGCAACGTAATGCTGAGAATCTTGAAATATTCACAGTGTATATTGACTGTCCGTAGGTCTGCCGAACTCCAGTTACATGGACAGTAGAGTGAAGCTTACCCCTTTGCCTTTAAATTTAATTCGCCGCCGTACCGAGAAATTCTATTTCTGTTGATTACAAGCAATTGGAAATGCTATTTGATACTATTCACATTATTTCATCAGAAAAATACTGGAAACGATTCATTTCGATCTGCACTGCAATCTGCCATCGGGGATCGCAGGGCAAAAGAAAAAGAACGAACGCACGGAGGTGTCTCGATAATCGATTAGTCCCCAGCAATGAGCTGACGCCTCGCTGAAACTGAACTGACACTTCGCGTCATTAACGACACCGTGAGAAGTAATCGTGTCTGGCGCCAAAGTGGGTCGCGAACACTCGTGATGTGTTACAGCGTGGACTCACAGGCGACTGATGAATCGAACCGTATTTCCGCCTACGAAAAGTCGACGCGATCCAATCGGCGGCCACCCACGGTTTCTCGTGAAAACGGACAGATTGTCTTCGCTGATCAGCGTTTCATCTATTTGTAGACTAGGAACAGGAAGTACTTGATTGGACTAGAGGCAAGAAATTGATATCTGACTATTGTTAGCCGATGATAGAACGATATAAGTTGCACCGCGAAATTGCTATTTAAATGGATGCATTATGGTTGAACTTTCGAACGAGGTTCATGGAGCTACATTCAGGTAACTATGCAGTTTTAATTGATATCGAAGGTAACAACGGAATTAGAAAAGTTTTACGTAAAGTAATTGTTTCGTATTTATTTTCATCTGGCAGCCTTTGAAATTGAGGTAAATGGAAGGTGAAATAAAAGTTCGAAACACTTCGCATTAACGCGGACGTAACACCATACTGATAAGATTATTAATAATTACAAAATTAAGAAAGTATAATTGATTCGTTTACCAGGTCATACGTCCCACCTTATATAATTTAATTCTTCATAAAAAAAATCAACAGCAGTTCTTCGATAAATTCCTCTGGCCGCGAGTTTCGTTTATTTTCATCCAGAAATAGGTGTAAAATCTATTCATGTTACACCTGACCCACGGTGACCTAGTGTAACAGATCGCCGCATTCGTGTCAGGCCTCATTACTATTATAATTTACCATAGTTCAGCGGTGAGTTTTCAGCCTCGATCCACACAGTTTCGAAGAATTCTCGATAGTTGTAAGAATTACGATCTACACAACACTTTATTTATAGTGCAGTTGTACCTGATAATTATTTATCCTTGTAATTATTGATAGCATAGTAATGTGAAGTTTTGACCTATAGGGGGTATTCCCAATCGATCCATTTCGATAAGAAACACAATGACGGAAGAAACCGTGAAACGCAATTAGAAAGGGGACAATTCATGTGGGAAGAGCGAGACGTGTTTTCACCGGCGATGAAAAATCCGCGAGCGGAAGAGGTTGGGCAGGTAAGAAAGTTCTTCAATCGTCCAGCCGAGCATAAGACAATTGCCATGCCGACCAATTAAGCCACGGCCCACGCTTTATTTTTCCTCCCATTCAACTCGATCCTATTTAGCGTCGATAGCATCTCGGTTACGCTTCGATTCTTCCTCGCGAGCGTTTCGTCTCAAGGAACCACCTGCCTTTCTTTGATAAAAACTCTATGAGTCATTCTACCTCTGTATGTGCCAGCTACGCGTGTATGTATTATATGTGTACGCGGTTAATAACATTTTATACAATGGTCGGTGATTTGCATTTCACTGCCAGCAGTGTAATTCTGTGGGAAGAATTTTGTAAAAATGTTCGTTCCATTTACCACTTTCTTTATTTTCCTTTTGGAAACGCCTGTTTAGCTATTTGAATTAAACCCTTCACTGGTAATCTGGAAATCTTATTACTTGTCTGAGTCTTATCGTTAAGGTCTTACGTACACCAAATTTGGTTCTGTTTAGATATTAAATCGACATAATTTCGTTGGAAGAAAGCATTCAATGGGTTTCATTTGGTATGTTAATAAGAAACAAGGCGAATGGCATTTTATTTGCTATAATTCATGATATCCTACGTGGTGAATTATTTTCTATATTGAGATTTATTTATTTACGTGTTCTTTAATAGATTCTATTCAAGAAAATTAAATATAAAATAGAATAAAACTGTGAACGACTCCGCAGTTTTGCTACCTATGAAAGTTCTATCGATAATTCCTATCTTGATACAGCACCGAGTATGTTAAGGATACTGAGAAATACTGAGCAAGAAAGATTCAGCTTCAAACGGCGTGCGTGCAACAAATTACTTAATAATTACCGATCACTTGTACAGCTGGCACAAGTATATCGTTCCGCACTACTACAAACGCGCAAAGGGGCGCGTACACCACCGCAAACATGATTCTTTTGGCTGCGAACTATGCCCAAGAAACGTGCTAGTGAAATTGTTTTCCAGCAAACTAAGGATTTACGAAAAATGTAATCTTGCTTTCAACATAGGGTGTCAAATAAAAGAACAGTGCAAGGGGACTGCAAATCGAAGCGTTAATCGTGCACAAACACGAACGACATTAATTGCATCGTTTGTGACAAGCATAGAACTTAATAAACCGCGAATCACCGAACGATATACACCCTCTGTCCCAAAAATAACCGGAATGCCTTTAAAGAAAACAAAATAGTGCAAAAAACATAACAAAAATCATTTTATTTATTCGAAATATTCTCCCTCAGCAGAAATACAACGATTTGCACGTTCAAGAAGTGCATTAAATGACTTTTTTATTTCACTGATTGGAATGGTGTTCAGTATGCTCGTCGTTGTCCGTTGAATATCTTCAATTGATGAAAAACGGTTTCCTTTCATCACCAAATGCAGCTTAGGGAATAGAAAATAATCGCAGGGAGCCAAATCAGGTGAGTACGGGGATGTTGAAGCAAAAAAATTTGTTTCTTGGTCAAAAAGTCAGTGATAATTGACGAACGATGAGAAGGTGCATTATCGTGCAATCATCATCCACATCCTCCCTGCCTTCTCTGAATCGTCGATGCCACTCAAAAACTTGTGTTTGTGATAAACAATTATCTCCATAAGCGATTTTTAGCATTTGGAACGTTTCTGTGGCACTTTTACCGTTTTTAACACAGAACTTAATGTTGATTCTTTGCTCTTTATTCATTTTTCGACCGATGTATACAAACTAGTGTCACTTAAAGCGTCGTATCTTGGCTTTTACTGAACGAAATCTGATGCAGTTTTTACAGATTGGTAAGGAAAGTTAACACTTCATAAATCAATCGCATAACAATAGATAGCAGCACTAATTTCGTTAAACTAGAGCCATTCCGGTTATTTTTGGGACAGAGGGTGTATAAACAAAGTTTTCACCATTTAACTGCAAAAGCTGGCCTCAGTGCCGCGAAGTATTTAAACTTTCCGCTATTTATCTCGCGACGTAATTGAAGTTAAACAACATTCTGATAACGTTGACAGAAGCGAGCTCGACTGGATCAGTAAACACGTTACACGACCAAATACAATTAATTGCTCCCAATTAGCACGAGTTCAGAAGATTCTCGGGAAACAGTTGCGTCCTCGTAACGCCGGAGTAAAACAATGCACAACTAACTCGAAACGCAAGCTCCCTCAATGTGCACGCGTTTATCTGGGCAAAAGGAAAACGAGATGCATGTGCAACAGAAATGCGCTTATTATTAGTCTCGTTTAAAACACCGACCGTAGCCCACGCCTACGTGGGTCGAACCCTTTCATAAGTTCTATCGGCTGTACCTATACGTCGTCCGTGGGTGTCGTCTCGGACCGTTCGACGTAATTACGCGAGGTTGTTTATTAGTCACGGTTATTAGATGCACCGCAATGACCGCGGTGGCTGCATCGAAATGTTTATTTCAGGGATGTCGCGCGATCCTTGCCAGTTTCGGGAAATTTCGATCGCGGATTAAACGATTAACAGAGGTGAAAGGGGGGTAAAATAAAGCAATATATACACGTGTGTTCTTCGAGCAGAGAGCATCGATTTTTAAGAAATACATTTCCCTTGCGTTCCATATTCCCTTTATGAAGAAAAGTCAGAAACGAAATTCATTTCTCACCGTCTTACTTACCGATTGGTAAGAAGCAAGCCTGCAATAAGTGTTCGGAATATAAAAATCGGCGAATCCTCGAGGTAGGTATTCAGAAAATATCAGAGTTCCTCGAGCTTGATAGTTATGGAAACAATGATCTTGTACGTGCAATTTGGAACCTTCAGGGCCACTGTTTTTAAGTCGTTCTTTTCAACTTTTCTGCCTTTCAAAGTTCTGCCTGAACTTCACAAATTGGGGGAAGAATATTGCGTCGGGTATTGAAAAACTCACCACATCGCCTGCACCGATACCGGCTTGAAGATGTGCTGCGAGCCGCAAACGCTGACGCTGAAGCCTCTGTAACAGAAACGAAGAAAAACGGTGAGATTGCGGTCCCTCCGGGAGGAATCGAGGGTCGCACCCGTTCACCTTATACAGGGTGGCCGGCAGATCTTATCGACGAGCTATCTTATTGCCGGCCAAAACGGACCAACTTCCCCGTTCTACGCGGCTCGTTGCTATTTCGGAGCGAGCTTAGCTTGTTACAGTTTCACCAGGCCCCTGTGTCGATACCAAGACTCCCTACGAAACCTCGAGGGACGTTCTTTTATGTTTATCGGCAATGAACGCATGCCTCTTCCTTTTATAGTGAGAAGTTTTGCTTCATTCTTTCTCGTGCTTAGCTTATTTAATACTTTGTGCATTTGTGGATCTAACAGAACAGCTTTGCTTTAGCAAATTGTTATTACGTTCCACAAGAATTGCAAGAAGACATTGAGGGGAATCGCTTTTAGTGAATTAAATGATAGAGGGTGCAAGCATAAATAAAATTGCGCGAGCAAGCTCAAATTTGGATTAAATTTGAATTGTGTAAAGGTACTTCAAAACGCAGGGTGTTGGTGGAACTTTTAAAGTGTTATTTTACGACTGAAAACAGTTACTGGCATTAGTCAAATACGTGAAGGAATAGAAGTGGGATCTAGAAGCGAAACTAATGCGAATGAATTTCTCGTGCAGTGTAACAATGACATGTATGAAGCATAAATGTCATGGAAACTATGGAAAGCCATGGTTCTGCGGAAGGGCCACTTTTATGAAAACGAAGGAAACGAACGCTGTGATGCAACGTGGCCGTGCTCGAGTTTAAAAAGTTTACAGAAGCATTTTGAAATATGCTGCACATACACTGAGGAATAATAATTCCGACGATTCGAGCCAGTTGTAACATATTCGCCACTTCTCCGCCGACAATGACTTTTCCTGATTGCACCTGATTAATGTTTATTTCGTTGATAATGGGATTTTTTATCAGCGATATTTTTCAACATTAACCACTCTCCGCCCTCTGGCCACCGATTTACAAAGTAACGCACTCACGAGAAAGCGTGACATGAAAGGGGAAAAAAGATGACACGAGGAAAGTAAATTCCCGCCATTAGCTCAGCAAGCCAACCGTCTGAAACACGTCAGTACAAACCTAAAACGAAGTGCGTAGAGTTGGTTGATTTGCTATTTATAGCTTCTACAAAAGTCCCATTCCCGCGCCCCTAAAAATGTTTTGAACATCAATCCCATATGTAAAGCAACGTCATCCAAAGATTGCCCTCCTCCGCGTCGTTTACAACCCAAATCGAAGTTTCCCATTTGGAAACGTCTTTCCCCTTCAGAATTGGAAGACTTCATTTAGGAGAAATTTCGTAATGGAATTGACAAGACTTTTAAACTTTGACATTTTTGTAATTTGTCTTACTTATACAGACGTACACTAAAGTTTAGGATCGTTAGGAAAGTTTGAACAGTGCAATCATTTTTACGGCAATTTTATCTTGGAAACTTATTAAAATGTTTCCTCGAGACAAATGATTGTTGAGCTTTATAATGTTAATTTCGAATTAACAAACAACTGATATGACATACAACGTTTAACAAACAAAAATATTTTTTTCAAATATTCTGCGGCGAAAATATCTGATAGTCCTTCAAATTAATTTAAAAGTTACGAAAGTAGGTGTCAATGAGTGTTTATACGCCAACACTGTCCAGAAACGAAACGTCCAAAAGTTATCTCTTCGTTTCTCGGATCTGGTCGTCGTGGGGGATATTTCGTGTTTATAATACCGATGTGAGGATTCATTAAAAAGCGGCAAGAAACATCGAAGTGCGTATTAACATCAGGAAATGATAAAGGTTGAAATTATATTGAATTTGATTCATAATATTCGAATAGCAAAATTAATCAAACAAAATCATATTTCAGGATTAATTCAATTTACACACATTTATAAGTGTACGGCACTCAACTCGCGAATCGAAAACTGTTAATTCTAAACGCGATGGCCGTTGCGCTCTACGGCAAATTAATGTCGTGAGGGCTAGTTTTAAAGATGATGAGAGGTGATGAAAAGTTGATGTCACGTAGTAACTTAACGTATATTTATCGTAATAGTACAAAGTGGTGAAATGACGATGTTGATGTATACTGTACGATGGTTAAGTAAAAAGTGTCGTCTTTCCCTTCTCGAATGTTTGTCGTAGACATGAAAGGGGTGGTTTTTGCGAAAGGGAGTGGGTGTTGGAGCTGGTTCATTGGCTGTTCATTTTGTCTAATGTGGAATTAGGAAGTGGTAGGAAATACGGGTGGGAGAAGTATTAGAAGGAAAGGTGAGGAATAGGAAAAATACAGCAAGGGATGGTCAGCAAATGTAGAAATCCAAGGTTTATGGTCGGCTTTGCCGTTCGCTGTTTTATGATGGTGAGAAGTTGGCGGCCGGCAGCATGGGTACGTGTTTTAATACCTGGAGCGGTCGCCGGAATTTTCCATGTATTTATCCTTGCACATCTGGCAAGCAGCTTCGATTTCGTTGGACGGTTTATGGGACCGTACAATAAGATTTAACTTTAAAGTGAATCTTCGAACAGTATGTTACTGAAACATTGAAACATATTTATAGGACTGGCGATGAGAGTGAGCTGGAAATAAAATTATACATTCGAATAGGATCAGGGTGTGGTAACGCAAACAAAGAGCATTACGTTTTTAGAGTGAAAGGGTTCATAAATTTAGCCGTGTGCATAAGTGTGATAACGCAGCGTACAAATTGCTTGTAATAAATTGTAATAAATTTGCTTGAGAATGAAGAAACGTATTCATGACTAAAAGATTAATGAAAACAGAAAATTAGAAAATCACAGAACACCCTCTATATTCATTTGATTGAACACCACAAGCTTGTTACTTATTTAAATCGTCACAAAATCACTTGAACGAAAAGACAAGTATTCAATCACCTAGCAATCAGCAACAGTCTTCAGGAATATTTCCGAAAGATATTTTTAAAAGAAAAAAATTCGTGGAATGCGAAAAGAGATTATTCATATGGACTAACGGAGGTTACATCGCCGATTAAAGAACTCAGTCCCTGTAAAAATAACACAACAATTCCCAATAAAGAAAAAACGCAAAACCTTTCGTTCAATCTAATAATTCCGAAGGCCGCCCATTGTAGGTAGACGGAGCGTGGCGTTACCTATCACCTGAGGCCTAAGTGCGATCAGATCTCTCCTGTATGAAACTTGTCTAACATTATAATCCACGTCATTCTTCACGCCTTATAAAATCAAACGAAAAACCAACCAATTTCTCGCAGCATTTCTTTACCTTTTAACCACTTCATTTCCTACACCTTTAATTCCCACTCGCGTGATTACGTTCGTACTGTCGCGTCGAGGCAAGTAAAAGTACGAGAGTGCGACAAGGAAAAGGAGGAAAAAAGGGTACACAGGATTCAGCTGACGGAGGAGACACTTGTCACTGTCCAAACTTGACAACGTGTACTTTTTTTCTTGTCCCCCGTGTCCCCCTGCTCCATTTAGTGTATCCGGTACCAGCTACTTTTCATGCATGTATGCCTCCTCTATAACGATCATTCAATGTCTCGATTTCGAGGCGGTAATCAGCAGGCTCACGTGGTCGAGCAAACTCGAGGCCTGAAATTACAACGGTAACGCAGTTCCCCGGTTTGCTTTAGCGTTACGACACACGCAATACACATCCAGCATAACTGTTAATTACGCATTATGTAAAAGTCGGTGCAAAATCGACGGCTGTGTGAACGTCACGGTGCGTCACTTTATCCTGGCCGTGTATGTTCGGCCATACGTTTCCGGGAAACCCATTCTGATCGGCTTTCCCTGAACGAACGGTACTTTGAGGTGCCACTATCACGCGCGACATTAACCCTTCCGTTTTACTTGCACCGTTGCAAAGAAATATCTTCCTTTTTTCATGCTTGCGATGAATACTTAGTTCATTCCCGTGAAAGTTCTGGTATTTTGAAAGGGTTGAACGGTTTGTTGGAAATTTCCTGGCGAATTTTCATTGGAATTATGACGTGGTGTAATAATTTGTATTTTAATTTCGTCGTTTAAAACGAGCAGCAATATGGCTACGGTGGAGACGAAAGAGTTCAAGGCATGATTCCAGCGGGATGTATTTGTTACTTTTGGCAAATTATCCTGAATGTTGCAGAGCAAAGATGTTATTAGCGAGCCGGTGATTCGTAAGGAAGAACTGGAGATTGAAAATACGTTCTAGGTTCTAGCATTGAGACTTGTAACTGTGGATAGTTAACCTTTGCATACACAGGCTGAGTCACGCAATTGGGATGGGTTAAATCTCCTCTCCGAATAGAGATAGAAAGAAGCGGTTGAAGAAGAAGAAGAAGGCTGCAAGAATGTCTATTCTTTCTCGAACCAATTTCTTCTGATAAATATGGCAGCTCGGCTGACAAATTATAGCACTACTTTTTCATGTAATAAGACTATTCATTTTTAATGGACGATAGTTGTGGAATGGTCGATATGGAATGGAAAACTGCTCGCATTATTACAAAATAATTTTTCTTGTATTAGTATCATGCAATTACAGGTTTGTTTAAAATGTATACATGTATGTTTGCCTAGAAAGCATCAGTAAACCTTTAATCAATAGCACTCTGCAATAATATTCTATACAAAAAATTAATAATTTGACAAATTGTAGAAATACTTTAAAATAAAAACGAATATAATTGTCAGTGGAAAAATTGCCTGCCATGAAAATCGCAACAGAAAAATCCTATCTCATGCAATAATTTATTCTTTCGAACAGTTTCTGATATAGAATTCTCGTTCTTCCTAGTCGAATTACAGATTTTCCCAATTACCCCGCCAAATATAATTCTAAATTAAACAATCGTTACGAATGTTTCGGTTTATAATTTGTTTGTCACGCGGTCGGCAGAAATAGAATGGAGAAAGGATCGATCCAATCGCGAGCAGTAAACGATGAAAGGGACAGAAAGTTGCCTCTGCGTTTCACGGGAAAGAGAAGAAAGACAAAGATGACGCGAAAATCGTCTGGGACGTAGGAACGCGAGTTGGCCAGTGCTTGCACTCATTTTCTTTCCATTCTCGATCCTTTTCTGGCGAACGCTCGCTTCTTTCGAGCTAATTTGCTGCGAATTGCCCGCGTGATTCACTGTCTCAAACCGTTTAGACGCGTTCTTGTGTAGGCGAGCATACCGCGCAGTGTATTATACTTCAGCGGGAAAAGTACAGCGCAAACGAGAAGAAATTTGTCATCGTTGCCGGCATTCGTTTCGTTACGGACCGAAGTGCCGCGATGCAGGCTAAGTTTCATGCCCGACACGCAATGGCCGCATATTTCAATTGCTCGTGTCTCTGTTCACTAGTGGTTGACCCTTGAAAATTTGTTGCGTTCAACGAAACGCCCAATACGATGGTACGAGCGTTTAAAACTAGATTTAACATGAAAATTCTTTACTCGGTGAAAAAATTAAAATAGAACAAGCACTGCAATAAGCTGGGGAAAAATTTCCACGATTTCTAACAACTGAACAATGGCTACCACGAATCATCCACATACCCATGACTAACCCTACACTAAAAAGCTACCCTCCCATTC
Source organism: Nomada ferruginata (assembly GCA_963583965.1). NCBI lineage: Eukaryota > Metazoa > Arthropoda > Insecta > Hymenoptera > Apidae > Nomada > Nomada ferruginata. Next base: position 9,680,171 of record OY757218.1, read on the forward strand.
TTCAGTTTTCACATTCGTACTGCAACCACGAGCGTCACTCGTCACAGTAAAAAATCAAGGGTTAATTCACCTGTACGAGACTCGGCACACCTCGATATCCCCGACATCTCCGACATCCCCAACATCGAAGCAGAAAAACTACCGAAGCAAAGCCGAGAAATGGACCATCCAAGGGACCCTGCCAACGAAACGCGTGCCGCGGCCGATAAAAGCGACGCGAACCCTCAGCCCGAAGGTTGCATCGCGACTGGCACGGCACGACCTTCCAGCGTGACCTTGGTGCTCACCTGTCAAGCACCTTGCTCTAACGCGTCTTACGGTAACGCGCTCCATTTCCCTACGGCCGAGTACACGGGGGTCTCGTGCGAAAGAGAGCGGTACTGACCTTCGCGTTCACCTTTCCGTGAGCGGTAGCCAGTGCGTTCGTTTCACGTTCCGGCCGCTCGATGTACCGTTCCGAGCCGCGTTTTATTCGCCTAATTGCCGGGAGTTTTGCGTACGACCGCGTGCCACCTGAGTGACTCACCTGAGAGACGCAAGGACCCGGACGCACACGTACGCGCGAAATATATCGCATGCCTGCGAGTACCAGCACTGGACGGTGGATCGACCGGTTAGAAAGTGGTTCGGGACTGTCGATACGATGGCTTGCTGGCAGATTTTTTTCCAGCGAGATCGGGAACCTCTGTTACGCATGGGGAGGCAAGCTTAATTGCAGGTTACAGGGTGGCCCGGACCGATTTGTCCGCGTCGCCGTGCTGCTTTTTTGTATTTATTTTTTCATTTTTACTTCACGCGGTATAGTGTATCGACCGGAGGAGAAAGTGCGGAACTATCTGCCTAGCTCGGATAAAAATCTGATAACCTGCGAAATCCGCCGCGCTTTCCCTGCGATCCGTACGAATTGTCGGAAAGAAACCTTGGGATCGGCGGTGACGTTGATGTGGACTTTTTAATGGATTCATTTCTGGCAATGTTTTGGCCGGATTATACGTGGGCGTATATGTATAAGTAATACATATGTATAAAGATAATTTTCGTATGGGTCTCTATTTTGTACATTCTTTTCCCTCGCCTCTGATTGTGAGATGATTTTTGCGCGTCTTCTTGAAAAGTATTTGACACAGTTGCCATGAACTAGCAATACTAATAATAAAAGACCAACGTGATTAATGTGAGATAAATAAAAACTACCATTCTGAGGTTTTGTATTCGAGTGCTTATATAAACACATGGCCTAAACAAATTATGAATGTTTATTTAAAGTGTATTTATTTCCAACTATATTATCCTTATATATTACATTAAAATAACTGTTAAACCGTATAGCTTCCTTTGGAACTCTAAAAAAGCCATTCTAACAAAGGGAAAGAGTTAATGTGAGGAACTAAAGTTTATAAATTGCTTAATCAATTATTCTTGCAATATAAACATACTTGCTTCGAAAATTAATCAATCATTTCTTCCGAAATATTTGATCTCCGACTTTTCATCAATTGCTACACAAATCTCTAGTACAATGTATTATAAACGCGCGAGATATTGTAAATTATTTTAACAAATTCATCGATTAATGCATTTAATAACAAACGATAAAGGGTGGGGAAAATTGGGCACTTTTACAAGCGAACAAAATATTGCAACAAAGATAAGTATTGCTTCGACTATCCAACTAGGACAGGCTGCTGAGCAAACGAAACAATTAATCGAAGACGATAAGAATGCGTGGGAAGAATAAGATTTACGCGAAGTCTAAAGTTCAGAATGCAGGAACGCTCTTAATCATCGGCAGCATTTTATTAACAAAGGAGGGGGTGGATTGATTAACTCGTAAAAGATATTTGCATCGTATAAACATGAACCTCCTCAACTACTTTGTTCCTAAGACTAGATATTGCTTCGCGTATCGCAAGTCATTTCGGTGTGATTGAACTGGAAATCGTGCTGAACGATATCATTTCATAGAACGCTGTTTGTGCAAATATAACGCTGAAAGCGAAAATATATTGGAAATCTACTATAATTAATTAAATTCTTCCGTGCTTTAAATACCTATGCGTGATCAATTTAAATGGACAGATACTTTCAACACGATCCAGCAAAAATTATATTTTAGACGACTTATATAAATAGCTGTATCGAATTTACAATTTCTCTCAACCTATTACACGAAACTTCCAATGTATTTCGAATACGATTCACGCAAAAGTTTCAAGTATCAACAATGCTGTCCTCGTTGGAACAACGTTTTCAATTAAATTAATACTATAAGCGAAATGTCTCACAAGGAAGGTTAGGCAACCCGAATATTCAGAAACGTATGAAACTTTGCACACAAGTACAGTATATCGTCCGTAATACAACCATATTATCCATTCGTGCCATAATTCAGTTTTAAGAGGTGAATTCAGCCCTTGAAAAAAATTCGGACAGTTCTTTTTCGTGAAATATATCAAGAACACTGGGAGATATTTAAAAAAAGTAAAAACAAAACTTGCATCGTTTTATTGTCTATACAAAACTGCGCAAAAAATTTTTGTAAAAAATCCACGGAAGAATAAAAAATTAAAAAATCATGGACTTTTTAATAAAGTGATGCAAATCCTGTTTAGATTTTTTTTACATATCTCTCATCGTTCTTTACATATTTCACGAAAAGGATCATTCTGAATTTTCTTCGAGGGCTGATTTCACCACTTAGAACCGAATTATGGCACGAACGGAAAACAGGGTTGTATTACGGATGACATATTCTACTTGTATGCAAAGTTTCATACATTTCTGAATCTTCGGGTTGCCTAACCTTCCTTGTGAGAGGAAATACAATAGTCTTCAACAAATTTAAATGCAATTTTAAGCGAGGCTGAAAAACATTTTCTATACATACAGTTTTGGCATCAATGTACTGTGTCCATAAAAGCTACCGTTGCTACCAACCAGATACTTAACAGAAGTATTATTAACGTTAATAGAAATACCACCTGTCTAATCGACCTTTTTTATTTCAAAAACGTTATTATACGCTGACTAATTGCAACCTTTCCATCCAATGCTGAAACTAGAAATGCTTATATAAGTATCGGAGCAAGTTTCATTCCGCCGTTGACGTTCCTTTTCCTGGTGTATCATTCTTATTTCCAGTAGCGTGTTCGCATTAATCGCTCGTATCCTGCATTAAAGTAACAACAAGAAGGGAAAGGGGGGAACGGCAGTCTGGACGTTCGATTTATTTATCCGCCGATTCATTTTTACTTTCGTTCCTTCGTGCGTGCAAAACGCCACGATTCGCAGCTTAATACCGCAGCAGCGAGCGCAGGATGTTTGTATGATAAAGTCATTTCGCGTCGGAACTAACCGAGACCCCGCGAGTTCTCCTCCAGGGAAAATAGGAAAATCGTGGAAACATTTAAGAAAAAAATAAGGGAAAAAGAAGATCGTAGAAACACAGTTATTGAGGAACGTCAACTTGTCGGGAAGTATGTTTTATTAAGGAAATAGCGCTTTAACTGTTGAAGAAATCCTGCAATATCGCAGAATTATTGGGCTCGTATTTCATACGAAACTCACATCAGAGAGTTCCATGCGATATTAAAGCGATGGTACGTTTATCCGGCAATAATTTATCTTACTTTCCCGGCTTTTTAGCTCTGTGCATTTGATATGATGAATCGTAGATAAATTGAACGTATTAAACACGACTAACAGTTCCACGAATTGCTTCGATAATCCCCGTAAAAAGTGCATTACTGTTCTCGAATTTTGGAGTCTGAAAGCTCCAACGGTATGTATGTTACACTGTTCATTTGCGTATAATTATATTTCAAAACAGTCTAGGATTATAATAAATATTTCAACAACAAAATCAACGGCTTGTTAATGCTCCGATCGAGTAAAGAATAACTTCTTAACCCTTTCGATGAGAAGCAGTGCGGTGAAGAGGCACTTGTGCACAGAGCAGCATGAATTTCCCAGCTGATCCAATGTACTATAAATGCGGGATCGCAGAGGTGTGCTGCGATGATTGCGCGATAAAGGAAGCGAATAACGGACAGGTAGATAAGCAATAGGTACAAGGATCTGTCGAAGTGATGGGAGAAAATGGAAAATAGTCCAACATACCCGTCGCCGTCGAGAGTAATGGCTGTGTCAGCCAGAACTCGAAGTACAAGACCAACAGTCGCCCTTGCGTGACAATCGATACCAAGGAGGCAACTCTCCTCGGCATCCTGCCTCCCCGTGCAGGATACAACGACCAGGTATCTCGTCCTTCCTGGATGCACCGACTCCAGTTTCACCGCCTGAAAGCAGAACAGACGAGTTAGGTTGTTTTTATGTTGTTGCGAATACAGGATTTGACTTCTGCTAAATGATGACACTAATCGCAGTTGCTCAGTTTGTGCAGTAATACGAGTCGTATACAGGCTTTTCGAATTTTTTTGCTAGCTTTCAGAATTACACGTTGAATGCAAATTAATGGAAAAATTTGGTACGGCAGTTCTTTAATAAATGATTTATTTCAGAAACCGACCTGATGAATTCCGTACTCCAAATTAAATTAGTAACGTCTAGTTGCAACATAAGGGTTGGAGCTGTGATAAGACGTATGTACAATGTGTATGTTTGAATGTATACTTTATAAGAAATGTAAGACAATTGAAAATAGTAAGGCAAGGGTTAATTAACAAGCTTCTCGACACGTGTGCCATTTAAACTCAATCTCCGTGCCAATTAATATTTTTGTTATTAAGAGGAAAAGTACGGTAAAATAATTTCTTATCGACCATTCGTGTTTTGTTATCATATGTGCAGCACTTTTATAATGTAAATACTCATTTTCGTAGCAAGCAACGTTTCCAATTTACAAGAAACCATGAATTAAATCATTCTAACACGCTTATCAAGCTTGATAACGTGCACCATTTTCGATACACGCGGCGTGAATTGAAAGTCGCGTAAATTCGATCAGGTTGTGAAAGTGTAAAAGGGTAGGAAAGCTCTATAGATGTAATAATCATTACTTTCAATTTAGAATTTAGAATTTTCTGTATACTGACACATTGCAGATCGAATTAATGCCACTATCAGAACTGTTTCTCAGAAACTTGATGAAAATTCGGATTTTAAAATAATATTTGCACGTTTAATAACATGAATCTGCATGGACAGAATATTCTTGAAAATGAAATGTGGAAATAATATACATGAATTTGCTGAAAATTGTCAAGACGATAAACGGCACAAGTGCTCGAGTGATGGACAGTGCAATTAAGGTTGGTGTTATTATACTGTAAGACCAGAACTGTACACTATTGCGCACTTATGGTGATTTGCATAAATGGCCATAAAAGTGGTTTAAAACACCACCAACGTATCGTAGATCAATCGGTGTCAAATTTCACAATGCGAAAGCAATATAAAAGTTTTACAACATATACGTTTACCAGCATAAATTATTATTAGCGTAAACGGAGCGCCTATATTTTTCTGTCGCAAATTCGACCAATCGTTAAATGTGGTAATCGTCCACAACAAAACTTGACATTACATTTTTCCATGCAAATCCTACCAATATAACATTTATTTAATCCCATTCTAATTTTATCAACCGTACAACGTATCGTTCCTCTATCTTAACCCTTTCTGTACTTCTATTTATTTACAACGCCACCGTTGCGTTGGCCAAAAATAATTTCGTCATGTTTAACATCGACCACCATGTATATTTTTTTATTCCTCATTTCCCAAATGGTATTTCACACACCATTATTTTACAACTTCCTCCCTTCGTATGTATTACAAATATTTATCTACGATTACACAAATTCCCTTCCCCGGAGAGTTAAAAATAGTTCTGCTATGATAGAATGCACGGCAGATATTCTTACGACGTATGTATTTCGATATGTCTGCGGAATGAAAAGACAGTGAAAGTGGCCGATTCGCAAAACTTTCCTCCGCGTCAAAGTAATCGCCGGACGAATAAACGTCCGCAATTCGGGTCGAACGCAACGCGGGAGTAATCCAAAATTGTCATTCAGTCTCAACGAGGGGTAAAAAGGAAACAGAGAAAGTGGCAATAAAGACGTCGCGAGATTCCGATCGGATCTCGTACACTTGACCGGAGATCACTATCACGACATGCGTCTCGAGTCTCGAAACAAAAGTTGTCTCTCGAGGTTAATGACACCGCAGAGAAGTGCAGTTGCACAACCGTAACGTTTCTGTCCCGTTTCCATTTCTCAAACGTTTCCCGCTGTTATCGATATCGATGTTAAATTCGACGGCTGTTCCGTTTCTTTATCTCTCTCTCTTTTCCTTTCATCCGTCGCCACCTTCTTCCGCTCCTCTCTCTTTCGAGACTTGGACGCGTGATTCGAGATCCATCTGTTCCTGTTACGCGTGCGCGCTTTTCAATTTAATTACACCATTTATTTATTGTATTTGCATATACGCGTGGCGATATAATAGTAGCAAAGTAATTCTGTTCGTAAACAAAAGATTTGCGTTAATGTGTATTATTGAAACATTTATTGAATGCACGCATAACGAGTACATCATTGCTATTCGATCAATGTGAAATTTGTATTATTAACATGTCGCGAGGGACATTTTAATATTGTAGCAATTATATCTCGTAGAATTTTCGTTTAAACAGCATGCTTCCTGGATTGTATAATAGTTAAGACCTTTGAGTCAGTTCATTAATTCGTTCTAATGAAACTAAACGAAGCGAAGAAATGGAAAGAATTCTCGGGCATAGTACAATTACGTTTGAAATTAACCAACAACCCATAGCACACTCTGTCGTGAGCGTATAAATTTCTCGCTCGCTGAGCCCTACGCTAATTTGTTTTATATCCATCCTACGAAATAGTTCAGGTAGACGACACTGTGGGAATAGTAAACTCTGATATACAATTGCTACCATTTATCGAAATAAAATTATGATTAATATGATCGAAGGTATCAATCCAAATGCGAAAATAATATTGCACATTTTCTTTCGTTCCCCTTAAACTACGGTTACTTCATATGGTTACTCAAAATACCAAATTTCATTTAGCTGTTAACATGATCATTTTCGGAAATGACGAATAAAATATGAGGAGCTGCTGGAAACAAAAAACAATAATAGGTTCAAGTTATCGTATCATATAATCACGACGAAAATCGGTTAGTTACGTTCGTGTTAAATGGAAATAATAATAAACAATAAGTAAGTTGAAATAAAATAATTGAACGAAAATAAATTGCTATATTATCTGATTAAGTTGCAGTAATATCCTTTCGTAGCACACGTTACGCAAAATCTTCTATAATAATATACAATTAAAAGTTTAGCTCGTACAGCGAAGTTCTGTACCTGCCCGCGTACAGTTAGAAATGATAAAAAGAATTCAAGTCACTTTCAACAGCCGACCGAGGTAAGAAAGCAGCTTCAGGAAATTATAGTAAGAACATCAACGATAGGATGTTTTACTTTTCTTTCGTCGTTTTTCTCCATTTCACAAAGAATCGTAATTGTGTTCCGGAGAAACCGTAAAAGTCTCATTTCCTAGTGTAGGTTTAATAATCTGCAATTGGCTGGACACTCGGTGTATATACAGTGTACGTGCACACAGTGTACGAAAGACGAACAAATATCTATATAATTAATACACTTAGCACGACTGTTAATCCTTCGTTGCATCACACGTAACAAACAGTTCAACGGGAATGCCACAATTACATATTTCCATTTCGCTACACCTGCAACGATTGCATAATTAAGACTTGGCTCGAGGAGAATGAAAGTAATCGCGTCGAAGTAACGAAAGTGATCGTGTCGATTAGACAATCCCATGAGTAATGCCATTTAAACAAAAAATGCTCGCGATTCATGGAGCATGACAGAAGCAGCTCACTTTAATGTTTCCGTGTGAACGATTGAAATCGTCAATTAGTAATGATTTCTACGGGGCGCGCAATTCCATGAATTTTCATTTACTTCATCCGCTATGAAATGCCATAAAATCGTAACGCACTGGAAAATAAATAAGTGAGCAGTAAATTGGAATAAAACTTGAGAAAATAATGAAATAATCACGATATATATAAACATTTCAGCTAATACATTTATTAATTAATAAACGTCGACGACCTGACTTTCTGCATCTCGAAATTACATAAATAACGTGAAAACGAAATTATTTATAGAACTGTACGAAATAATGGAATAGTGCCGGGCGCAAGTTTAACGACCTGGGAATAATTCGTTTCATTGTTACTATAAATTGTACGGGATGATCATTTATAATGTCTAACAGGCTGTATCTGATACGTATCTAACAAGACGATGGTTTCACACGAGAAAGCGAGCAATGCATGAAAATAAATTGCTTGTCATTGGTGAAACTTTTTTTTTTTAGGAAACATAACTCTCGACACAAAGCTGTTTAAGTGTGCAATATTATTTTTTATGTGACGGTGCGTTCAACTGCTGGGACGTTGCACTTCCGGGCACAATAATTATCAACACTTAACCCTATTAAACTGTTAATTAGGCAACCCACGTATCCGTATGGGACGCCGTAGACTGTAGACTGTTGACCATGCCTGTTTCCTTCCGCGATACGACGAACCGCCAAAGTTCTGTAACGTTAGCTTGACAAACACAATTATTCAATAAATGTAATTAACCCTGGAGCTTCCAGGATATCCTTCGCACTTCTCTGTATAAATAACGAAGCGCAAAGATGATCTGGAGTACGAGAGGATAAAACGTTTTGGGCTTAACAAACTGTTTTCGAACGTACGAAAAATATTCTCTAAAAAAAAGTAGTTAATTCAAGCACAATTCAAGTACGCAAAACAGGGGACAAAAACACGAGTGTCGGATTCTCGTCTTCTCTGGCAACCACGAGTTAATGCGTGCAAAAAAAAAATACGTAAGAAACCATAAGAACCCGTTCCAGCGTAAGTTAGCTGGCGTTGAAAGCGAGAGACACACGGATATCGAGAGCGAGAGTTTGATACGGACAGGGCAGTTCGCGAGTCACATTTACGGCGACGATAGCATCTTCAGACGTTTCCGCTCAGACGAGCGACACTCGAGAGCCTTTCGTCCATGCCCGTTTCACCTCTGCATCGTCAGTTCTTCACGGTTCGCGTGTGTACGAAGGGGATGGGCCGGGATTAACACGAGAAGAAGCAGAAGAAGAGTGGCCAAGGTTTCGTTTACCAGCCACTTAAACAAGTGCCGGTCTTTTTTCACCTTCTTCAGGTATACACGACAGAGGGTCCGTGTGTGTTTGCCAAACACCGGGCCCCTGTTAAGTTTTCCAGCGTCTGAGGGCACAGGACCGTCGTGGAAAATCTTTGGACAAAGAATGGGCTACCTGGGTAGTACCTGGCACGCTTGTGCCAGTTACAGAAGGGAATATTTTTAAGCGTTTTGAATGCGGCATTCTATGACGCGCCAGCGTGTTGTTCGACGGTCTGGAAGTTTCACCTGTGTCTAGGCAACACGAGAATACAGTATGTATTGTACCAAGGGAGACCCTTTGACGCTACAACTATGACCAGGGACGCGTCGAAAGGTGTTTAGGTGAATTGGGTGTGAGGGTTTTGTTGATATTGATTTGTTCATTTTTAATATTGCTATTCAATTTTCTTAATGGTCACGTGCGATGCAGATGCGTGTCCGTCGTAAAAGTATACGGACAGTACCTGAACTTGAAGTACATACTATGTATTTAGAAGATATGTAGGATTAAGTAATCTTGCAATCTTCAGAAATATTTGGAACTTAGTATTTAGAGTTTGGAAAGTATTTTTCACAGATTTCTGCAGATGGAGGGAATATTTAGAAAAACCTTCCCCTAACTTTATTTACAATAATTCACTAGCGTTAATAAAATATAGTTTCTAGGGAGATAAGATTGTACGACTCGAACCTAATAAACCATGTATGTACACATATGATAAGGCGTAAACTACAAAGAGAATCAACATCGACCATATTATTTTAAAAAGTATTATCCAACAACGACATAACAAACCTATTGTCAACAGAAACAAAAATATGACGTATGTACTTCTATATCCCAGATAAAAATATTTAAATGCTAAATATTCGAATGAACCAAAATTTGCAAAGCAAAATTTCATTTCAATTTCATTTTTGGTAAATACCAGCTAGCAATACATACGCGTTGAAAAATCCGCCCTTTGCTCGTCTCGCCCCGTCGATTCGTCGGACACGTCGACGCGGGTAATCCCATTTCCTTCTAGCCACCCGCTATCCGACTCGTGATCGAGAGAAGGCACACCGTGATCGTTCGATCCGACGTTCGTGCCAGCAGGATCCCACGGAAGAATCGCAAAAGGCCACCGTGAAAGTGTTTCGCGATCGACAACGATGGCTGCGCTTCGCGGTCGCGCACGTCTCGGGCGTCGTGAAACGAAAGCGAATCGTCGAGAGACGTCGGCTAACAGACCAGCAGCCAGAACCAAAAGGTTCACGCGAACAGCGGTTCTTCCCTTTCTACCTGAGCGATCGATGATAATTTCACACGGTCGCTTCATGCTGCAATCGACTGTTGTTACGCGGTGCACCGATACAGACGTTCTGTTCGATCGCCTGTCGGGATGCACCTCGACACCGCCTGTCGGGATGCACCTCGACACCACCTGTCGAAAAGTTCCGCACTTGTGTATTATACTGCACACTGCGATTTAGAAGCTGCAGAGTTTAATATTTCGCTGTACATATTAAGCCATCGATATTTTTCGCAGAATTTACTGACACGAAAGTGCACTGGTTCTTTTCTACCAGCGGATTATGTATTTGATAATAAGTGACTAATTTGGGGAATCAGTTTCAAGAACACCGAGAAATTGTGTAAAAACTTTGCCCAGCGGGATTTTGTTGGGCAATGTGTGTAGCATTTGTCCAGAAAAATATTGCAACTCTCGTCAGCTATTTTGTTGTTATTCAGTTACATGAGAACGTACGCTTTCGTTGGTTTTATATCTAGCAAATGGGTATCGTTAAATCGCTCAGCCAAGTTCTTTATTAAAAGAGTAAATAACACTAAACATATGCACATTCATGGTTTTTGAATAAGGGGGCCGATATCCTCTACTGACAGACAAGGTAAACCGTGGAAAGTGTACTTTGAACGCATTCTGAACACGATCTTCTGAGCAACAATTTTCTTTCCAGGGTTTCGAAGTTGATCAGAAGCAATCAGTTTATCTGTATCTCCTTTAGTAATTTTCTATTGACAAACTATTCCCTGCGCGCTTTCGTGTCGATTCACGTGCCGTGATATAAAAACGTGTGCTATATATTTAAAATAACTAAGCCTCGAGCTTGTGGAACCTTTTGGTTTCCTGTACGAGGGTTAAAAAAGAACAGAATAGCGATGGCATTTTGAGAACCACCCGTTTGATGCTGGTGAAAGTTTCTTCTTCCGAAGGAAACGCTTGAATTTTGAATTAACACGGTGCAAGTTGGCCGTTATTGCAACCAAGCCAGACTTGGAAAGTGCTCTTCGAGGATGAGGATTTATGGCTTCGTTGCCTTTCAAACTCCATTGCCGATCCTAACAGGCAACCGCAAACCAATGTGAACATGTTTGCAATTTTCAGAAGTATGGTTTGACAACAGCCAATTCGTAATTGCGCAATCATTGTACGTAAAACGGTAAATATTAGAAGAGAGATCCCCGTAACGATTAGTACGTTAATGTTTTCAGTGCAGACCTTCTACGAGACTATCTTCTTCGATGCTGAAAAGGTTATGCATACAGTCAGTTCAATAAGTATTCGTGCCCTCCCTCTATATAGAAGAAATTTGCTGAAATTAAATGCTTGAAGGTAGGTTGAAATTCATATATTTTTGGTTAAATTTGGTCTAAATAAACTTTTTATATATGAGCTCATTTATAGTAACTTTATTGGGATACTTCAAACGCATTACCCAATCTCAACCAATTTCTTTTGTCGACAGTGAGAAACACCGCACACTGTGTCGCGAAATTTATAAGCGTGGCGGTGCTTCTGCAATCTTACCTGCTGGAGAAACAATAACTCAGACGTAAAATGCCTATGTCGAATAGAAAGTAGCAAATGGCTTATTCTATTTTCGAGTTTATATGGGCACAGAAGGATAAGTGGTACTGTAAATGCGGTGTTTCGAAAACAGCATTTGCAAATTGCAGTGGTACTTCGATTAACCTGGTCACGATTATCCGCAAACCCAATGATTTCTAACCGTAATTTGAACCTGGATTATCCAGGGTCTTGGACTAACTAATATACAATCGCTTCCTACAAAAACTTCCGGTTGACGCGCAAAAGTTGGCGCGACGAAGCGCTTACGAGCGAAAAATTCATTTAAATCAAATAAATCTAAGAAAGTATGCGGACAGACAGTTTGTATCGTAGCCGAAACGTATTTCCTTTCGTATGAAGAAACAATAGCGCGTGCAGAATACCTTTTTCATCATTTGCTACCAGATCTCGATTATCCGCTGAGCTTTAATTTATCCGGCCTGTCTGACTCCTAATTAAGCTGATTTAATCGAGGTCGTACTATAGTCCTCTAGACCTCTAGAAGTGATGCGATTTTACTTGAAATATTTCATTTTAATCACTGTGGCAATAGTTGCAGCCATGCAGTTTGGTAAAATCGAACATTGGCAAATACGCAATGGGTCCTGGTATATTTACGTATACATATGTTAGACAAATAATGATAATGAAAATAGCTGAACGGGTAATTAATAACCATTAAAGCAACCGAAATGGAGTAGAAGTTCGAAGGTTGGTTATTCAAATTATTTTGGATAAATTTGTTTTCACAAAACGTGAGTTGACGTGAAAATATTCAGAGAATCGAGATCTAGAGCGGGTTTGCGATATTTTATCAAGAACATATAAAAATTGTTCAAGCAAATATAGAAATGGGTAACCGGGTAGGTTGCTAACATAATTGTTAAATAGATATACATAATACATAATCATAATACATAAATCATTCCTTCATATAAAAAAAAAATGAAAAGAAAAGTTAGATTACTTGGGTTACTCGGGATCACCTGCATTGGCGATCGGCACCGAAATACCGATAAGTGCAAGCGCCTGGTAGGTACAGGAAACTATTGGCCGATCAGAAAGTCAGTGAACTTTCCCAGGACGATCCAATTATACGCGACACGGGAACGAAGCATTCGCGAGTATCGGCTCACCGCAGACATCCGCCGGTTTTCGATTGAAAAACAAGAGTAACCCGTGCGCACACCGGTGGCACGAATTTCTGACGTTTCTAGAAAGCACCGATCATTTCGACGTCCACATTACATACTGCGTCTCGTGTTGCCTTGGTCGCCGCATTTGCTGACTTGATTTCGCGTTGCTATTTCGCCTTCGACCGGTGACTAAAAGCGTTGTGCACGTTTATTAGCTCGTTCGGTTCTGAACAGTCAGGCAGGGTGAGCTGTAACCTTTTTCGTTGCGAAACGAGCCAGAAATCGGGTAGATCGGACAGCTCTCCATGTATATTTGAGGCCACGGTGAAAATTTAATTTTAAACAGATCTATCCGTTTCATTTGCGCGCTGTGTCACGAGTTTCTGTAGAAAATCGGCTGCTGTATTATTAATTATTGGGTTGTTGCAGATGAAATGATCGAATATAAGGAAACTGTGCAGGTAATGTTCAGTGAGGAAGTACACTTAGGATTTCGTAAAACGAAGTTACTGTCTTTTTTGAATGAACAATTTTTCAATTCGGCAGATTAGTAATTTTTCAAGGTTTAAATTATAATATCGGGACAGGTGTGGACAACTCTACGGTTACACGACGGTGATTGTTGAATAAGAATTCAATGCTTTAATATACAAATATGTTTGAAATATTGTATAACTCTGCAACTGATTTCACTAATAAAGTTAAGCTGCAGCATTACAGAAGTACGTTAACTTTCGTGGCTGACTGTAGGCATTAGATACATATACATACGTACACACACAACGAGGAAAGGTTCCCCAGTGTGCATTCGTAGAAACATTTGAGAACGTTTCAACCGAGCCTACTGTACTGTATTAAACCCCGTTCACGCGAACAGATTTTCCTACGCGATAGTAGAACCTATCTACTCTACTCGTCTTCGTGAATGTCTCTATAAGATTTCACAAGAATTGAGGGATCAGTAGCATTGCGAGATATTAACCCCTCGAACTTTAGATATTTTTCTTTTCTTTTTTACAGAATCTCCTGAGCGTCGTAATAAACAAAATAGTCATAACCCAAAACTAACCCTTTGAGCTTCATATGTATGTTTTTTTTACAGAATGTGCATAGAGTAGTAAACAAAAAAATCAGTCATATTCTCTCATTGGGTTTGCCTATTTATTGTTTAGTCTTAATGACAAAAAGGCACGACTTCCTCTTGAGCTGCGCCCCTCAATACAATTGCCGCGTTACGATACGTTATTCGGGGGAAAAAGGATTAATCGGAGTTGGTTGTGGCCAGTAAGTTAAGACACGTCCCGCGAAACGGCGACGGTGTTAACCTGCTGTCACGACATCCGATAAACTTGCTCCACTTTCGAAGGGGTCGACGCGACGTTTTGCACGCGTGAAACTGGTTCGGCCCGAGTTAACTCGACACCTTTTGCAGTCCACAATGAAACAACAATGAGTCTCGAATGTCCTCATCGTTTTGTTCGTCTGCTTTTTTTTACTATCGAAGATTTGCGATTTTCCATCGAGCGGAGCGCTCGCGGCTGGCAACGGCAGCAGGGTCAGCCTGTGCAATTAACCAAGCGCGGAGAAAGTCTCGCGATTCTTTCTTGAAGATATTGTGAGACCGGAGATAAGTGATTGTTTCGATGGATTGTTTCAGCAGCTGGACAACTCTTTAGTTCAAGTTCATTTTCAGCTATATTTTTTGCCGTCGCGTATGAAATGGCTGATTTTCCAAGCGTGGAAAAGCTTTCATTTGTATAATGTGTAATAACTATTTAATTGGCGGTGGAGAGGCTATGATCTGCGCAAAATTTAGTGGTTAATGGAAAAACTTTATCCATAGTTTCTGAACTGTTCTATTTCGGAGTAACAGGTGGTGTATAAGAAAAGAACGAAAAAGAATCGATGCATCCAGGATTGCAACCCGGACTATTTTTCCACTAAATCGCCATACTAATATTTTAATTGATGTCGAACTTTACAAGTACAGTGTTCATCAGTGCACTAGCAGTCAACGTCAGTGCTCATTGTCAGACATCTCGCAGACTATCACTATCCAGACCTGCGATTTGTCGCACCTTCGTACTTCAAGCTTCTTTAACTATTTATTGAGAATTCATAAAAAAATCCAAGCTGTAAACAAAGCTCCAAGCTTCAGGCTTTCAACTTTTAGATTTCGTCTCGCTGGTGCAACCAAATAGACCACTGTGCGACATATGTATCACGATGCCCATGACTATGATTATTTCTCTACTTGAAACAGAACCGTCGTGGACGGTTTCTCGCCCGGCTTTGTCCACTTCTCGTCCTCTTGTACACAGCTGAGGAACAAACGGGGTCAACGGATTGGACGCGTATTCCTCATCCGTAACGTTGACTCCGTCGCGACGATATCCCCGCGGCTTCTGTTATAGGCGAGAAAGTTGGCCAGCAGCGAGAGGATTGTTACGTGGTAAAAAGGACAGGGGCTTTCTGGAAAAATCATTCCGTTTCATTCAATTGCATGTTTTCTGGTGTTATTTACGAGCGCGTTCCACTTTTCCGCCGCGATACCAACGCCGCTCCCTTGTCAAGTGATTTACGGTGGAACCGTGGGCATTGGACTTCGTTTTTCGCGATTGTCCCGTACGATTTTTAAATACGTTTCTGCGAAAAAGTAAATAGTGATTCATTGCAGACGGGCGAGAACGCCTTAAGAAGCGGCCGGGTGCGCTGGTTACTTGTTGTCAATAAACGTTGCGCGTCGATTGTTTAGTTAAGTGTCGGTAATAAATATCGGAGAGCTGTGGTTCAACTTCTGTGCTCCGATTTATTGCAGTCGAGGTGGAAAACTAACATATGCTATCTTACGAGAGACAGGGGCTTTTGCTGAAACACTTGTAATAGTGTCCCTCTTGTTTAGTTATGCGAAGTAGAAGGAAAATGTTTCGTGTCGTTGTGAGAAATGTAAAACGTGTATACATTTTCATTTTGAGAAAATTAAGCAATCCCGTGGAATCGATATCTTTGGATTTGTTCTTCTTTGTATTATCAATTACGGTATAACGCTTGTCGATATTAATTGACCTAAAAGATACATAATTTTCCATTAAATGATGTTGATATTCTAGTGATATTCTAGTGCAAAGTGAATTATTTCAACGGTTCAATTCAGATAATCATTTTTACAAGCGTCGAAATCTAATCGACGAAACATTCATCGCATATGCATTTACTTGATTACATCAATCGCTTATTTCCTTACCTTTCACATACATAAATGAAAATTACTTTGAAACGCACACGATGAACTGTTTATTTGTTCATTATTGCACTGCAATATATTGGAGTTCACTTTGCAATTTATATCCGTATCGCGTAATTTATCATTTGCAACGATTACGAAACTATGAAAATCGAATTTCAGTATTGTTCCACGTAACTACGATTTTCATCAGCTTTCCCTTTTTCGCCATAACGCGAACACTGACACGTGTCACTGTGTGTACACGCCATGGAAATTTATTGTTGAAATCGCATCCACGGAAATCACACGACGAAACAAAATAACTCATACGTATGATTTTCCGCGTTTTATTGCCGAAGGAAAAGTTGTTTCTTCGCTTACATAATTACGATTTATTACATACGCCAGTAGTAACGTTTCCTACTCCCGTCGATGTTCAATTCAGTTCTCACACTGACTCATGATACTTCGATCGACCCGTTAATTGTTTAGACATAGTTTATAATCAATGCGCGTGTCGCGAGTATTTAACGATATCATAAAACTTTCTTCGTGCACTTATTAATGTGAACTCCTGGAAATTATGGCTGCTTGCTGCTTTCTGAAATTCAACGCCAAACACGTTGTCTTGTAATTTATAACCGCCAAACAAAGTTGTAAATTGATAGTTGACGTTCTTCTGTGCAAATACGAAATCAGAAGCAACCGTTTGCCCGAACTTATATTGTTCTGAAAACATTTCAACGATACCTATTTGAGTGATTTCAACGATACCTATTTGAGTACTCGATCTTTGCAGGTACACACCTATTAATCTGTATTTTATTAACCATAAGAAATCTAGAATTCGTAACATACAACCGTATAATAAATACGTTGACCCCGTTCATTGGCTTCGCGAATCATTGACCCTCGATTACGCTTAATTGATTATGAGAAAAATCCGGCTCACTGCGGTATAGTTTCACGAGAGTGTACTCTTAACGACAAACAATGTTTCCCAGGCGGCGTGGCATATAAGTAACGGTATTGTGCAATAACTCAAGCCTGGTCTACACTTTTCAAACAGACTCGAACAAACGAAACGACGAACGCTTTCCGTCATTGGCAGATAAATGAAATGGGAAAGATTCGTTCACGTCTGTTTGCTCTCGTACACTTTACTGTTTCTTCGTTAAATGATAACCGAAAGACGAATATATGTTTTTCCGTTTTATTTTACTTCATTGTTGTTTCCACTTATAGCGGTCGTTAAGAACCAATTAACAATTTACACGGAGATGAAAAACCGATATTGGATTAAATTAAAGGAAAAGGTTTAAAGTATCTCAAACTTTTGGTCAGCGGTGTGTATCTTCTACAGACGTCACTATTGCAAATTCGACGATTGAAGGAGAAAGGGTTGAAAATCTGCGCGTTCGTGCTTATCTGCGTTTGTCAGTACTCGTTCGTGCTCGTTCGCAAGATGTCGAATCGGGTTTGCGCGTCAAGCAACGCGATAAACGAGTATAGTGCGCACCAAAAATATAGATTAATTACTCGAACGTAATTACCTTGGTAAGAAAAAAATACTGCCATGTTCCATTAGGATCTTTTTTCTTAGAACTAACGTTTAACCTTTGTAGCAATACCCCAGTACCCAGGTACCTATAGTGCGCACCAAAAATATAGATTAATTACTCGAGCGTTATACCTTGGTAAGAAAAAAATACTGGCATGTTCCATTACGATCTTCTTTTTTTTAGAACTAACGTTTAACCTTTATAGCAATGCCCCAGTACCCAGGTACTATACTTTACAATGTAGCATAAAAATGTCTTTTGTTTATTAGTTTGGAAAATATAAGTATCTCCTATTGTCGGGTGAAGCAGAGCTATTTGCACATAGTATGCATATATGCAAGCATTAATAACGTGTCATGTAAAGCCGAAAAGAATCCAAAGTCTAGCCCGCTGATCAGTGAATTTGCGGTGTGACCCACAGGTGTGTCACACGGTACAGTAGACCAGGTATGGTGCGACCCATCGGTGGATCTTATGACAGCCAACGTGTTAAAATTAATTATAATTCTGTAGAGATATTTGAGAGTCGCTCTAAATCCCCATTCTTTGGATATTTTTACGTTCGTGTCCGTTTTCCACATGAAGATTTTTCCAGTGAAATTTTAACTCTGAAATCTAAGAAAACCGTGACAATGTCCAGGTACTGGCACAAGGGTTAATCGTGCCTCGAATGCACTCTTATCCTATACCGCTTCTTGCTCGCGACAGAGGCACATTCTTGCAATAATACAAGAGAAACTCGAACGTTACTTCGATTATATTACACAGGGAAACGAATGGCAGATGCGTTCACGTGCGAGGAAATAAGTGTCACCCCTCAGTCGATCGAACGCGCAACCTGTTCTAAAGTAGAGAAAAGAATTCTGCGTTGAACTCTGCGTAGGGACAACCTGGCCACGAGTCGACTAACGAGTTTTTATCAAGCTAATAAGCGGATCGGTGAAACGTCGGCAGTTTCGCGAGACGCGATCCAGACTGCCCGGGAATGTGCGTTCCAATTGCGCAGGTGTCCTCTGAGATTTCGTGCTGCATAAAAAGCCGCGTAATTATAAGTTGACCGGCGCAGCGAACGCGTCTGAAGGCTACAGTTTATCTCGAAAGTATTCGAATACCTGTACATACGCGAATCTTTTGTTGGACCAAATATAAATATTGAAATTTAATTTTTCAAAGTGATATTGCTCCTGCTCGCGGTGTTGAGTCTCGGTGATTCGATGGGAAAGAAATTTGTAAGAGGGTTAGTTAACCCCTTCGCTGCGAACGACGTATATATACGTCGTCATGTATTCAGCAACTGCTTGGTACAAAATGTAAACGTTCTGTTCAACGGTGCAGAACAGTATCTAAAATTGTTCGTGCATATAGCCATTCGATATTAATAAAATTTGTACTGCTTTGTACATCAAGAATAGTTTGACTTTTTATGCTTCCTTAGCGAATGGGTTAATGGGCTAAAAGACGTCCTGCATGGTTATAAAAAGAAAGGTAACCGTGTGCCTACCTTTGTGATCTCTTGCAATTATACAATCATAACGTGTCTTTGTTAAAGATCTTAAATATTCATTGAGAAAACTGGTTTTAGAGATTACAAAGAACAGTTGCGATTATCGTTTTACGCAAATAAATAAGAATTTATCCGTTTCCAGGCTTCTAATAATAGATTTAGAAATGCAGAAAGAAGATCCATCTCATAATTAACCACCCACTGCCTGCAAACGACGAGTGCCATTAAAATAAATATGTACCCTGAATACTTCACGGAAAGCTGCATTCTCGTGTACAATTAAATTCCACTAAAATCAACGATCGATGATTTACTCAGCGTTCTTTCTAACAATGTTCGTCCTACAATTCGTACTATCATTGAACTCGGCAAACTAATAACCCTCGAGAGAAAAAATGAAACACGAGGTCACCGAAAACAATGGTTAGCATATCGAGCACACGTGAACGCGTACTTACGCAAATGCCATTGAAAAATAACTTTACCCGCAGAAACTATCTGGCACCAATTGAAGCCTAGACCCCAATAGCAAATATCAATTCGCCCTCAAGGCTCTTGTTCCTTTTTTCTTCTCCCCCGATTACCCAAGAGTGCGAGCTTTCATCGAAATCGCCGCGTGGATCATTATTGCGCAACCATATTCTTTTCTTCTTCTTTTTTCTCACGTTAGGCAACAGCGATTATATCAGAAGCAACGCGTGCACATTTTGACACGGCTCGGTTGCAAAATCGTGGCTTTTGTCAGCGAACGGAATCGTTCAAGTCCGCGGACCAGTTGCTTCGCCGCGAACCGTGACCAACGTACCACGATACGATCGTTTATGTAATGCCACCTTTTGCAAATTCTCTTCTCCGTATTTGCTCTTGTCATCTCCGTAATATGCGCGACGTTCCGTACGCGGCAAAGATCGAGGAGTGCTTGTAGAAAACCCTGTGATCGCCGAAATTGGAAAAGGTTGTTCTTTCTAGAGCTCGGGGTATTTGAATTTAGAAATCGATTTGTCTCGCTGTAATATAATGTACGGTGCTTCTGTCGGATGCAGAGTCAACCCTTTGCAATGGAAGGTGTTACTTGATTATTAACAAAGCATCTTTCGTTCATAAATCGTAGTCTTCATCTTATTTTTAATAGAGCGAAGCACCAATATCACTCATAAGGCAGGTTAGGCAACCCGAAGATTCAGAAACGTATGAAACTTTGCATACAAGTAAAGTATGTCACCCGTAATACAACCCTATTTCCCGTCCGTGCCATAATTCGGTCTTAAGGGATGAAATCAGCCCTTGAAAAAAATTCAGAATGTTCTTTTTCTTGAGGTATCTCAAGAACGTCGACCGATATTTAAAAAAAGTATGAACGAAACTTGCGTCGCTTTATTGCGTCCACAGAACTGCGTAAAAATTATTTTTGAAACATCCACGGAGAAAACAAATGAATAAAGTCATGGCATTTTCAAAAAAAATTGTTTACGCAGTGTTGTAGACGCAATAAAGCGCTGCAAGTTTTGTTTATACGTTTTTTGAATATCTCTTGACGTTCTCGAGTTACTTCACGAAAAAGAACTTTCTAAATTTTTTTCAAGGGCTGATTTCACCGCTTAAAACCGAATTATGGCACGAACGGAAAATAGGGTTGCACTGCGGACGACATACTTTACTTTAATTTAATTTAATTTGATTGTTTAAGGTCGCATACACCTGCGTGGTTATTAGCGACCACAGTTGTTACCTTGGTTTTTCCTTTGTTGTGAATTTCGGGGGGAGCTTTGTACCGTATTAGGTGGTTATATAGAGTTATACAATTCAATGTCTTTTAGAAAGTTTATTGCATTTATGCACTGATGTTGACTGTTAAGCAGGGTGCGAATTTCATTGGGAATATTGTGCTTGAGTCTTTTTCTTGTGTAGTTGGGGCATCGCAGAAAAATGTGTTCGGTGCTATAGTTTTCGGCGCAGTCCGGGCATTTCTTCGGTTCTTCCTTAGTTATGAGGTGGATATGAGTTAGATTTGAGTGACCGATTCTCAATCTAGTTACTCGGACTTGGTCCGCTCTGGGTAGCGTAAGTGCTGGATTCCGTTCAAAGATGACATACTTTACTTGTATGTAAAGTTTCATACGTTTCTAAATCTTCGGGTTGCCTAACCTTCCTTGTCAGTACTTCAACCTTCCCATATTCAGACCACTGTACATATTTTCCATTCTTCATTTCGTCGATTTCAATGGACAGTTCTTTCATCTAATCTTCCTGAGAATAGCGTACAACTTCTGCAAAAGAACGGCATCCTGTGCAAAGGCCAATTGCACAAACGATCAGGGTGCATCAATAAAATAAACGATGTGCACGCACCTACAAATATACGCATATCTCTACAGGTAAGCAAAGGAGGCAATCGACGCCCAATCAGATCAGAGTAAAGAATGTTTGTCGAGGAAATCCCGGATCCCTGGACAGATATACCTACGTGTACACACGTATCCTCGGTCTATCGTGTCACCATCCGGTTCTGTCACGTGTAACGCTGCTTGGTTCGCGATGTGTCACGTGCTTTGCTCGTGACGAAAGTGTGTCGTGACAAAATCACAATGGGCCACGGCACGAGACAATCGTGACGCTAATGGAACGACGCTCCGCTTCGTGTACGCGCCCGCTCGCAAACGCGGGTACATCTGCCCGCGAGTTACTCAACTTTGGGCTTGGCTCGGCATTCTGGACGCGTACTGGGCCGCGCCGATTCCGCGTGACATTTCATTTACCCACTTATTGTTCACCTGCGTCGTATAAGGCGGTCACCAATTACAAATTCGAAAGAAACTGTGTCGAAAATAAATTTGTGTACATTTTGTAAGGAACGTTTGAACGGTAATGTGTCTGGTGTTTGGATAGTCGGAAAGTTTAAGACATTCGGGAAATCTAATGCGTGCGACAAGAAATCTTAAAATGGTGAATGGCATTATTGATAAATTTGTGTAAATTATTTTTATTCGAGCATACATTGCAGTAGTGTATTTATTATTGGAGACGCAGCTTTCATTTTGGTGGCTGAATTTTTCTAAATTAATTTAACGTATGGGATTAATCGCCATTAGCTTCTGAATTGCAAGCTTAGTATGAATATTCCTAATACATGTGCATAAACTTATATTTGTATGCATGTCCATTGTTAACCTTTTCAGGTACAAGGGCTGAGAAGCATTTCAACATTACTGACACAAGAGAATAATTATATTTGCTTTCCCTTATCATACCTTATCATACCTTACATTTCACATTTTCAATAACAAGAAAAACCGTGTAATTACTACCGTACCAACTAAGTTAGTTGGTCAATATTGTCACGTTAATATTGATCAATACTGTCACGCATTGAGTAAATACTAATAACGCAAAGCTCGCATAAACTAATATTTAATCACACGCACTGACTGTGTCAATTTATATCATGTCACTGTACACATTTCGCGCAGCAACATTCCTCTGTGCCTCACGCCTTCGCACAGGACAGCTTCGTTTTCCCTTCGAGCGACCAAAGAAACTTATCCGCAGAAGTTTCAAGCGGAAATAGGGAAAACCTGTAAAGGCACCCACGGATATTCGGTAGCTTGGTTGCGCGAGACAGGCGGCTTATCTTTTAGCGTATTGTGGATCGTATAGGGTCGCACGGCCGGCCGATTACACCTGCGTTTGCGAATTCATGGCGTCCTGTTCGAGCGAAGGTGAACAGGTACCAAAGACACACTGAAACGAGCAGCCCGTACATACCGCGCTCTAAATGCGTACGTTCACTTTATAGGATATATATCCGAACATCAACGATCAGAAAAACTACATAAAAGTTATAGTATCGCCTGTAATGGGCGGGCTGGGCTTAATGGCCGTTGGCTGGTGTCCAGGCGAAAAGATTCGAAGAAGTTTGCCGTGGATTTATGTCGGAATAAAACGGCGAACAGTATTAGAACAGGCTACCGTGCGATATTTCGCAGACGTTTTGCGTCACTAATTTTCTCGGAAAACTAGTCAGCGGAGAGGTGAAACGCGGAGTGCGATTAAATTGGAAATACAAATGACGTTTCAATAATGAAATTTCGACATGCGCTCGAGGGGCGGGAAATGTTAGGCGGACAAGGTGTTCGATGAAATTCGCGGTTCGGCAATAAGCTGTTTCGGTGGTGGTTGTGTCAGAACGGGCGAGAATATTTGATCAAACTGGTACTCAAGTAATTAGGTTTCCAATCGTCTTTCAGAAGGAACCATTGTACTCTACCATGTCAGTTTCGCGAGATATATTGGAATAAAATAAATGGATATGTCGTCTCATTTAAAAAGGAAACGAGGGGATTCTTTGGTCCAAATTTCTTGTTTACCCCTATCTGTGCCATTTAATTAAAAAGAAAGGGTCAAGTGGATAGCTGCGGTGGCTTTTGACAAATGAGCTTGAAACGGTTTATAAAGGGTTAACCACGAAGCGTGATTATTAGTGGGCAGATTGAATTTTTTTTTATCCAGCATAGCAATGATTCAAAGAATGCTTTAAAATAATTATAGCGAATTTTCTGTCAACTCTCCGTTTTTCAGTGTTTTCATAATCATGGTCAGAGCTTTTTTTTTTTGCAAGATAAATCTATAATTCTGTACACCTATTCTTTCATCGAATATTGACAGAAATATTGCTCGCGCAGATTGAGCGAATTACTGAGCTACCAGTTGAACTGAATATTTCATCAGCTCGATAGCTGACTATTTCATCAATTCAATGGGTCGAGAGCGATTCGAACAATGAAAGGACGAGGAAACGGATTTTTCGCGAGGCACTACCTTGAGATTCAACGGGGCGCGGCAAGAAGAATTGAACGAGAAGCAAAAAGAAGCGGGAAAGGTGGTGGTGGTGGCCAGAAGCCGGTCGTAAAACCCGTTTTAGCAGCTCGAGTGGCGAGATAGCCCAGTTTTGTTCGGAGCCTGTTCGAATATTGAAATCAGAGTTATTGACTTCTCGAGATGCTGTTGCTCTTTATGGATTTTCGCCAACACTTCTAGGAACTCTGTCTGATCAGCAAAAATGAGACTCGGTCGAAAATGTTGCACCGTTTTTTTTTCAACGATGTGCAGGAAAAGATAATTAAATTAGGAGTTCGGGAAAAAGTGGACGCACCGAAATAATTGGTCGATAAATAAAACTCAAGGGTGCTATTTCGGTTATGCCAAGTACATGGGACAGCTGTGTGCTAAATGAAAATGTTATATTTCATGGGATAAAACATGTGTATCTTCTATTTATTATACATCCGTATACATTATGGAGCCTCCAAGAATAGTTTTCTTTCATTTTTAACGAGATCATAACTGAGGATTTTATATTTAACGTTCGATCTGTCGAACGTTCGTATTTATGATATTCTAGTAAGCATAATTATGCAAACATTTCACTGTAAATGTAAGCAAATAAAGAATGCTTTACAAAGTTATGGGATAATTTATGCAATCTTCTCCGTAAATTTAGGAGGAGCAAATATTACTGTAACAAGATTTCCGTCCGTGAAATTTAATTATGCGCGCGCCTGTTGAGAAAATGATTTTCCAGGCAAATATCATTTCTCCTTTGCGTTTGGGCCACCGAATCTTTTCATCGCCTATCGTAACATGAATTAGGGCACACAAATATTGAATACTCTTCAAAAATTATCATTCTATTTCCACATTTGCGCACAAATGATATATCAAACAAAATAACCGATTTACCGTTTCGAGACGATCCATTCAGCCGTCCCCGTCCGCTCTAACGCATTTCTTCGCAACACCACGATAACATCGACCAACAATCAATCCGGGGACAACAACGAGGCACACTTCGCAAGATAAAACGCACGCGAAATTACCCACCCTATCCCTCGTGTAATACAAATAGCACGAAATTAATCGGCCCGCAATAGCGTAGATTGATATAACCTACGGGCTGCCGCGACGTTTTATCTCGGACAGAGATGATCGATCGTAACAACGACGTGGACGTAATTTTATCGATAACGCTGACCTTACGAAACCCGGAAAAGCAGTGTCGCGTGGGCGACGATAATTTATCGTGATCGTTCCGTCCACCGAGGGGCAAAGATCTATTAACCACAGAGCGTACGTTAGGATCCAGCGAAACTTGTTCCTCGCTACTGTATCGGCTAACATTTCGCGACAGACAGTTAAATGGAACTGAACGGCGCGTGATAGAGCACGAGACAAGTTAGCCCCGTTTCAAACGAGACACTTTGTGCCGGGACTACATACATACTTGCGACGCGGACGGGACAAACGTTATAGAAGCTTGCGAATCCTTTCGCACGTGTGTCCGGTGTGAAAAGAAACGACGCCGCGATGTCTCACGGTGGATCGTGGACGTCCGTTTTAAACGTCGCGAAAGAACACTCTTCATTTGTAGACAAACGTGACCAGATTAACCGTTTGAGTCCCAAGCAGCGCGATCGCGCTGTTGAGATTTTATGTCGAGAAAACCCAGCACATTTCAAGCATTGTGGACAACTGAGGGTGCGTTACCGATTGTCGAAGTCGTGCGCTCAGATTTACTGACGCAAGTACATCAAACAGCTCCTTTTAATGTAAATAGTACGTCTTACAATAGGTAGAATAATACTATAATAATGCACAATAATAATGCTAACGCGCCGCTTGGTATTTCTCGACATAAAATAAAACGAGCGCTATCGCGCTGCTTGGATCTTTTCGTACTCATTTAGACAAAGCGCGGTTGCGCTGTTTGGGATTCTTCGACAGTGTTTTTTCAATACCCCCTGGGACTCAAACGGTTAAATAGATTCATCGGGGCATTAAAAAGAAAAAAAGCAATTTTTCGTGTGAAAAATGGTACCAATAAAATGTTGATCTTTAAATGCTTGTACTAATCGCAATTTGTAATTAATTTCATTCATTTTAGTATTTTCGAAAGTAATGGACACTTGTAAACCAATATACATTTAAAACTACTAATCACAATTTTTAATCAATTTCCTTAATTTTATTATTTTCGAAAGTAATGGACACTTGTAAACCAATAGACATTTAAAAAACATCGATGTGAGGAAATCGATTTTTTACCAAATGAACAGCTAGCGTCGTCTCGAGGGCAGAAAGTATGGACACTGTCTATGAATTGGTGTCTTCGATTGTTCAAGATATGTCGGCGAAAAGTTAGCAGTCAGTCGTTGACAATTTGAATGATACGACGAAAATCAATGAGACCTTTGATATTGGGGTAAATGACACGGAAGGGAACATTTTCTTTACCATTTGTCAGGATGAAACTGAAATATCGTTGAGGCGAATGAAATGGAACGTTTGAGAAGATACGGCTGACAATAAGTACAGATAAATAGTAGGTGGTAGTGTACTCAGAGAAAATCACCGAACTCTTGTTAGTTTCTCAGAGATTCTCCAAGTTATTGGGCAATCTATCTTTCCGCGCATTCAATAACAATATCGGATACTGTATGCTGGTGATAAATTTCGAACGCCCGAGTGACCATTAAATATGGAAAATACAAATACGAAGAGAATCTTCAGATTAACAGAAATGAGAAGAGTTATAAATAGCACAGTGTACGTATTCGTTTATCTATGATTTAAACGAAGTTTTTAAATTGAATGTGAAACATCAAGATAACTCTTCTGGAGTTATTAGTTATTGTTATTATAAACTAGCAGTAGCCAATAGCTTATACTTCTGACAAATACTGGGAAAAATTAGAGAATTCAGAATTATTCTAAAAAATTTGGTCCATTATAAATCCAATCGCAACGAAAAACCTTCTACTGTCATACGTATATCAATGAATGCAAAACAATTCTCCTTTAAATACCGAAATTACACTAAAGAATTTGGTCAATTATAAATCCAATCGCAACGAAAAAACTTCTGCTGTCATACGTATATCAATGAATGCAAAACAATTCTCCTTTAAATACCGAAATTACAGTAAAGAATTTGGTCAATTATAAATCCAATCGCAACGAAAAAACTTCTGCTGTCATACGTATATCCTTGAATGCAAAACAATTCTCCTTTAAATACCGAAATTCGCAAGTTAAAAAAAAGAGATCAATCACGTCCGATTTCAAGAGCATACCTTGCTACAAACTATTATGACACAACGAAACCATTAGTGACTACACATTCACCGTCGAGCAGACAAGTTGACGCAAGCCCACCTTCGATAATCTGCATTTAATTAAACGAAAGTTCGTTCTCATTCGTGAAGGCAACATATGTGTATCTGCCACTCCATTCCTGCATATTTATGCGCTGATAAAATACCGATAATTTATATAATCGCGCATAGAGCCTTGATACAATTGTTTCATATCACCATTTCAATTGAATTCCTGCTAGCCCTTGCCTCAACTCAATGTTTTATTGCATATGAAAGAAATTAAACGGGCATGAAGGTTTTCGATGATTCAGCCTGACACGTGAAACTAAATAAAATCGCACACTCTCGAAACGAAAGATGCATACTCGCATTCCAAATAAGATTACTCAGGTTCAAATTCGACGCATACGTGTACGCAAGAATGCGTCACAGATGAATAGTAAGAGATTTGAAAAGTTTACAGTGCTTACTTGCGATGAAAAATATGATTGCCACTGCCGTTTCTTTAAAAGATACGTATGTACAGTTGCTCACGGAAATATCCCATCGCCTACCGTAATTAAGTTATCTTTATTCACTTATTGTTTACGTACTTTGTAATAACTATTCGCAGATAACGTTTCATACTTGCATTAAAATGGACTCTGTTAACTTTCGGACCAAGTTAATTCCTTTCTTACTTCCATATAATTTTTTGCACAATTGGCTAAACACTTAACGTGATATGGAATAAAAGAAATTTGAAAAATTTGTCACCAGACATCGATCCACCAATCGAGACTATAACGTGCCACAATATTCCCTCTGAAAAAATCGAGCATTACAGAAACTAATCTGAAAACTGTCTTAGTAATACAACGCGAAAGTCCAACGTTTGTGCGACACTTTTGTATGTGTTACACATAGGTTCAAAGTTTCAGTATCTAGTCACAGGTTCGCAGTTTCCAACGACTCTGTAACAATTACGCTTCTCGCACAGGTATCCCCGACGCTACACACCTATTCCCATAGAGCGCCACGCGAAGAAGTTCGGATCGCGAGGAACAACCCCCATATCGATGATCCACGAGGGTGTCCAGCCTCGATACGCCCGTTGATTTTTCCCCAATTTTCTCGAGCTTCAATTCATGCGAGGCGCAAAGATCGTCTTGGACTTTTCCACCGTACTTATCCCAATATATTTAACGCTTGAGCTTTACCAAGTTCGCCAGCAAGTTCCGTCTTCCATTCTGAACTGTTCGACGTCTAACCACCGCGTCGACACCGCCAAACAGTCGAACAAGTAAACGGTTTAACAGTTTACGCGGGACCGCGTCGCGAACCTCGATTCCCGCGAATGAACGAAAGCCGAAAAGTGGCTTACAAAGCGCCGGAAGTGGACGAGCGAACGGGTTAATGGTCGGCCGGGTCACTGACTCTTTCCGCATAAAAGGCTCGGCTCGAGGGCAAGCGTGCGTTTAAGTGCGAGCGTAAAAAGTAACGGGCCCTGCTGAAAAGCAGTCGACGACGAAACGACCTGTAGCGAATCATACACGTCCCCCTTACCTCGTTGTCCTTGTAGGGACCAGTTTCACGTCTGCCGTATCGCGGAGGAATCCCGACATCTTCAACGTCCGCGGTGAACGTGGAACATGTGTACCGTGTCCGTGGATCATTAGATTGGCCCAGCGGACCGGTGCGCGATTTTTCGTGAAAATCGATGTTTCACTTTGGCTTTGATACTGCGCCCGGGCACGTGCATAATCGATCGGCCGGAGGATCGGACGATTAATCAACGGGAAGTCACCAAGGATTATGCCTGCTAGATTAATTGGCAGGGCTGCTAAACCCTCCCTTGGTATTATTGTGCACTGTACGGTGTAGTCAGTTTGTACAGGGCGGCTCAGGATGGATGGCACAATGGAGGCGGGAAATGGATCTGCGAGGTAAAGACACGCCGGAAGTGGGGAGTAAAATTCGGTCGAACGAGACTTTGCTTTCGAGGTAATGGAAGCATGGGAATTTGTCTACTAGAGATGTTATAGGGTTGTTGCGAATAGTGGTCATCCGTGATGCCCTGGGAATTTTAATAATTGGACCGAAAGATGAAAGAACGAAAGTGGTGTAAGTTCGTTCTTTAAAAAAAATGAGGTATCACATAATTTGTGATTAATTTAGTGTAAACTTTTCATTTATAACTAGTAAAAAAAACAAAACAAAAAGGGACTTACACCACTTTCAAGATAAACGGTCCAATTGTATGTGCTTATTGGTGAATTGTTGGAATTGTTACCTCGGTTGATTTATGCAAATCATTTATATTTATCGGAGGTAGCCAAATGCAAATGAATTAATAAAATTGTCTTTCAACCCTTTTTCTGTACAATAATCTCCTGTGCAGTTACAGAGATTTGTAGTGATCTATCTGGCATATGAAATGATCTCGCAGGAACTTTTGAACCATTTTTGTCATTAGCAAAACAAGAAACGTGTACGTACTTCTTGCACCTGCCGATAGAGTAAATTGTTTGATCTTTCTGAAGAAAACCGATCACCTGGCTGTCAGAAGGTTGTACTTATTTATTAGCAATAAAAGAAAACCTTGAATACTATTTCGTGACAAATTTAAAAGTCTGAACCTTGGAAGTGAACGCTTGTATTGGTATTTCGATTGGAAGTAATAAAGTTTGCAGTCTGTTGGAAGGACCATGGTAATAAAACGTGTAACAACATTACGGCAACAAAAAAACAATTAA
The DNA here is from genome assembly GCA_963583965.1 of Nomada ferruginata. Lineage (NCBI taxonomy): Eukaryota > Metazoa > Arthropoda > Insecta > Hymenoptera > Apidae > Nomada > Nomada ferruginata. The sequence goes on from OY757218.1 coordinate 9,710,583, forward strand.
AGCGTATAAATATAAGTAGTAATAACGTACACCTCGTGATAATCCTGACTAACTTTAAATACCGAATATTGTGAATGATTCATACAAATAAATTTCCAATTATATCTCATAACTAATACCATCTGGCCCGAAGCAATTGAATCGTTGCATATTTCAATGCCACGACCAGAGTTATTACAGAACTACAGCAGTCCCTATCGCCAGCGTAATAAGTTCGAACTGGGTCGAGGTTCGCCGAAGCTCATTTTTCCAGGGGCGAGTTCGCATCCCTTTCGAAGTGGACCCGTGTCAGGGACTAGTATGTATGCACGTGAAACTCGTGCCATTTTATTTTATTTTGGTTCAGCCCCAACTTTAACCTGCACCGTTCTTTTACAAATGCTTAACTATTTTTTTCCAAAATGTGGGACAATGTAAAAGTGTTCGACGAATGGGGATCCCGAATGGCTTTGCAATATTTGGTCAGGGACATAATAGTATACAGAAGGGTTAAGCATTGACAAAGTTACACTATAAAGAAATATACAACAGTGATTTCTTTTAGAATGTTTAGTTTTTCTTGTACAATGCAATAGGATCTATCTTGGTCGAGCTTTGACAAATTTGTTTAGAGGAACCGAACATTTTTCTCCAGAATACATAAATTATTGTGGAGCTTATCTTTCAATTGCATTCATCGAAACCTAACCGTTATGTTCCACATTTGTTCCCGTGTTAGTTAAGTTAAACACATCACCGTTATCGTTTAAAGTGATGTACGAAACAAGTCGGTAAATCTTTACTGAACGAATACTCAGCCTTGATTCGTGGCTTTCAATCGTACTGTCGTGTCTTGTCATAAATCTAGAGAGCACACCGGTAATTTCGTAAAATGCCAGAAGACTATCAGAGGCGACCAGTAGTTTACACCTCGACAAAAAACAACCACTCGCGGGTCTTCACTTTATTTCAACTTCCAACATATGCTCACACTTAGTATGCTTAGCATACTCTGTATGTAGAGAGATACTAATGGCCATTAGGTCTATCGGTGAGATTCCAATCGATCTCCACAATCGTTACATTAAGGAGGTAACGGGCAAAGAATACATACTCACTGTCAGCACGCGGGGACAACTAGTGACGAACTGACAATATTATTAGAAATGTCGACAGGATAGTTCCATGACTACTCATTTCGAACCATTAACATCACATTCATATCAATTCGTAACTCCATACATTCTCGGGAATAATATTTAGCAACTCTCCTTATTACTCATGCCATCCAATAAACAACTACAAGCAAGAAAATATTGAATTTCCCTGACAGAGACAATTCGGAGCACAACATATTAAGACGAATTGCGCACCCCTTTTCATTCGTGCAGTGGAATTTTAATAAAATAAACTCAAAAATCGCTCGCCTAGCTCACAACTGTACATAGCATATGCCACCACGACATTCAAAGAACAACTTCCTTTGTAAGAGGCATCTAGCACCGCCACGCAAACCAGTGTGAATTGTCTACGCTGTCACTTTCGTCCAGGTGCTAATTACAGTAGCCGAGGCGCGAGTTAAGAACGCTTTGTTACCCCAATTCCGAGACTATGTACTGTCACCGCGGTCCGTGCACGCGACACGCGTATGGAGCGACCTGGTATTTTCCACGTGGGATCGGTTCAAGCCGCTGGTGTCGCTGGAAGTGTATGTACGTATCGCGAAGTGGGCTAAAGGCGACCCACATGCACGGGTCGCCGACGAACGCGACGCATTGAGGTCGCGGCCGATGAGAAACGAGCGCTTCCGCTCGGCAAACGGCTCGAGACGTGTTTCAAGTTTCAAAAGACTTTACGGCGACCAGTTTCTTATCAGACAAGCCAGGCTTCCCCGTGGCCAGACTTCGCCAACCGAAATCAGGATTTAGAAGCTTGCGTCGCCGTAATACGTGTATATGTATACGTGTACAGCGAGTCACACAGGTAGACGTGCACTCGCTATCACTGAATTGATTGAAGTTGAGCGATGCATTTGAGGTTTTGCAATCAACTTTTTTTTCCATGTGTCCAGTTTATTTCAGCTTATTTCAAGGAATTTCTTGCATTGAAAGGGAGGATGCGAATACTTATGGGACTGTGAGTGTGTTTCAGTTCTTCTCACTTTCTTACATCGTCGTAATACTTTTCGTCATTTTAGAAAGCAATTTTTTCTTATCGGTTACGTTGTGAACGTAAATATGAAATAAGCAGTTACGTACTGAGCTGCATGGCTCACAATCGCCAAGCTTGTTATTTTACCTGTTCACCTGGCGGTATTTTTCGTTTGATAATTGATTTATTCGGAACCCCTTTATATTTGAATTGCACGTCTATCACAAGAATACATTATCGAATTTGAGTTAATTAGCAAAGGTTCATGGCATGATACATGATTCAGTTCTCTTTCCTGAAATAGATAACCGATTTGAATCTAACCCAGTTAACCCTTCTGTCGGTAACCAAAACGTTCTATTTTCTAACGTTTCGAAGTGAATATTTTCTGTGAAAACCTTTATCTGGAAAACAGATAACAGGAGCATAATCAATTTTAAACGTCGATGTAGGGAAATCGGTGGCCAGTTATTGATGCAAGGGTGAACGGGTTAAAGTTCTCTTGAAACGGTCAGATATGTACACGACTATACCAACTCGTTCTACGAAGAAAATGTTCGTATTTGAACGAACTAATCTACAAAAATATTCACGTACTGTAAAAGCGGGCTGAACGTGTACAGAAGACTCTACTGGGGTTATCAGTGAAAATCGCCGAAAATATAGGACTGTGGGTCACGGAGTGTCGCGCATGCGTGACAAGAAATCGACCTCGAACTTTATTCCACGGTGGACCAGACGCGTTAGACTATGTCAAGCATGTCCGATTGTCGTTTTCCAGTCTTTCGCTTTCGTGCCGCGTTTTCCCGAAACAACGGCGACCACTTTTCATTCCGATCATAGAGCGGTGCACGTTGGAAACGGATTTCGCAATCACCGACGACGAGTTTGCTCTCGTTAGGATTGCCTGACGTCATGCATCGAATACCTGTCGGTTGTTTACACAGGCATCGGACTTTCTGTGCTGGCAAACGTGAACGACATAATAAAGCATCGTAATTATAGATGAAACTGTTCTATTAGTTGCACTGAAAATTGCTGCAACATTTCGAATGAAACGTTCTCTCTTCGATGCCTTAATTTTATGAATGAAAGGATTCGTTTCGATATTACCATTGAATAACAGTCGCTCGTTCATGTAGCATCCCCAAAATGCATCGTGAAGGAAAGTTTCAGTTTTTAAAATAAAGTACTGTGTGACTAAGAGGTTGGAGTTTTCCAGGAAGTGCTGATTCTGTATCTTTATGTACATACGAGCCCGTATATTAGATTCTTGACAGTAAGCGAATATAATTGCTAGCTCTTTTAATGGAAATACTTATAATGACAATATATAGGTACGCTGATAGCGCGGGTTTTGTGACTCCAACCCAGAAAACGTTGAAAGTAAGTAGAATTGTGTGCCAAGTTTCATATTATTCTTATTTTTATAAATATCGCGGTGTATGTATATTTGGCAAAAATCGATCAGTTGCGCCGTCACATTTACAGAAATAAAGCAAACGTTGCTTTCCTCATGTTACCGAACATCGTTCACAAGAAACTTATTATTCGCTGTTCTGAACACAGTATAACGTAATACAGTTACATTCATAAATTGATGCGAGAATATGTAGAAAACATTTTGAATGACTGCCTGAATAAATTGATAAAACTATGTATGTATGTACATTTGAAGAGATAATAATACCTGCTGCAAACAAGTAAAAAATATAAGCAGCAGTTAATGAAAATATTCTCCGAGCAACACGCCTGATATTAGAGGAACTGCGAAGCAGCAACACGGAATTGTAATACGTAACAGGCATAAAATTACGTCGATGCACGTGTACACAAACATAAAACGTCTAATTAAAACTCTTTCGTAAATGTGAAAACCCTGGAACCGACGGACAGCTTTCTGTCCACGGCAATGTATCGATTGCGACGCGCACGTTTCAGATAAAATAGATTCCATCCTTCAACTTTTGCCCGCGTAAAATGTCATGGCCGTTGCTCGATCGATTGCATGCAGATAATCGATACATACGAAAACATTATTATTTCAATGTTCCCCCTCGCGCCGCCACTTCATAGCGATCTATTTGCACATTTCATTAACACAATTTCTGCCAAGCGGTGTCCAAAGACACTTTTCCAATTTTATCTTTAAATTATTCTCCAAGTATAATCATTCGCCCACAACTAATTTGATGACTTTTAGTGCGATGGCTGTTAAATTAATTCAGCGATATAATTTTACTCCAGCTCATCCTGGATCTAAAAATATGCGCATGGTATACCTATTTCTATAATACTATGAGGTGTCCTTCGACACCGTAAGGATTTCATAGCAAATTCTAATTTTAAATATCTTCTATTCTATTCTAAATATCAACACCATTTTACTGCATCATATCAATTATAATCAGTTTGGTGAATCCCGATTTCTGTTGTAACGGAAAATACAGGTGCTGCTGCATAACTTTGATATTCGTTTGGTTTTCGCCATGTTGCATTTTAGCGTAGATCATTGCAGTGACTAATTCTACAATTTACAAGCTAATTAAATAATCTCTAATAAATATGCAACTATGTATCAATAAATATATTGCTCAAATTATTTATATTTAACCGATAATTCGAAATCCCGACAGTTTTGTCAATTAATTGCATACAAACGCAAAGGTGTCAAAAGACACTTTTTATACACAAAATCGTGGTAGAAATAGTGATAAGAAAACAAATATGCTGAACACATTTATTTGTGGCCAATACCTACATTATTGTATTTTATGTTACCAGATTCATTAAAGATCCATCATTTCAATCGTTCATTTTTACGACTGAATCTACGAATGAATCTTCAACTATTACAGTACTTAACTGTAGCACCGATTTTACAGCAAGTGCATTCACTCTACTCCTGTCGAGTACACTCATCGTCGGTTAAAAATAATTAAGCACACCAGTGCACATTTTCCAAATAAAGTAAAACACTTAAAGGGTTAAGTTTGGTTACTAGTATAGTTAAAGATGAGTATTGAACTGCGTAATAATTTTGTTCATTTTTCAGCACACAAAGCATCCAATGTAGAGGCATTGAGACCTCTTGTGCTACCCTTCGGATATACATTTTTCAAAACCTGGTGACTCACCATTTTGAGGGTTTCCTCTGGTCTTAGCAGGTAAAACATAGACTGCAAGTGCTGTTGAATGTCGCATCCTGCCGCGGAGACCCTTCTCGAGGGTCTGGCCCTTTCGTTCGGGGGTAGAACAAGGGCCGCTCCCTTCCCTGCGAAGTAACATTCGCTCAAGCTGTAACAGAAAAGGAGAGATTTATTGGAAACGGTGGAAAGTTGACAGGTGATGCTTCGTGTAACGAGAAACCTGGAATGCTTGAGGCACAGATCACGTATACAACGTGTCTCGATGCGAATTGTTCAAGGTGGTGCGCGTTAATTTACGTTTCGACAGAGCGGAGTCAATTACGAAACGCTTGCTACGTGTGTACACACTTTTACTTTTTCCCGGTTCTCGCGGTTTTATTTTATAAATGTATTTTCCCAGGCCAAATATTGTTAGCAACAAGTTACAACAATCTTTGCAATTTTGTTATAAGAGACGTGTCTTTCTTAAAATATTATTATCAATCACCTTAATGCCGTGAACTGATATTAATCACTTTTATCAGAATATACCGTTTCGGGATATAGTTCGCCGCAGGTGGAAATACGTGCGAGCAGAGGTGGCCCCTCAACTCTGACCCAATTAAACCCGCATTCTTTCCGCCAGACTTCTTTCTAGCTCTGCCCGATGACACCCTTTTCGCGCATTAGTTTCTACTGCCCATAATTATTTAACCATTCCTCTTATTCTTCGCCCTTCATTTGCGGGTACAAATACCCAAACAATATCCAACACAAACGCAGTCAAACTATTCGCTACGCATGATTATAACTCACACATAATGTCACACTTAACCTTTTATCTCTTGAACTGTTACTTATGTCGTAGAATAGTATTTGATCTTATTTTTGCTTTCAAAATATTAAATGGTCTCTCTTGCTGTCCTGATATTTTATTCAAATTTTATTTAAATACATCTCGGCCATCTCTGAGACACCATCTAATATTACGTACTGAAGCTCATAGGGCGGTTTACGGCCAGTTTAATTAGTCTAAATAGAATTTTTATTAATGTCAATAGATTTGACTGTTCTCTCAATTTTTCTTCCTCACTTATTACTTTTGGAAATAATACTATGCGATTTCTGGCCTCTTACGACTTTTCTGTATAATCTATCGGTTGCAGTTTATTGTTTTTTTTATATACTTTTGTTTACCAAAGGGTTAAAACGCGTATACAAATAATAAATAATGCTCTTGACTTCGCTGCATAGGGCTTGCATTTGCATCGTATAAAAAAGTTGCACGTTACACCACGTTTATTATTATTTCAAATGCAAACAGCATCATTAACACGCGCAAATAAATCAATAACCACGTCGAGCAAATAAATTTCACCCTCACAAAAAGTAATAATAATTAATATAATACATCAAAAGACACCGTGGACCGTTTCGAACGTTCCAAGTGGCCATCGTCAAGCAGCATTGAAATAAAGGAAAGATCAAAGAGGCACGTGTCGTCGCGCGTGTAAACGGAAGCGGAGAACTGCACTCCCATTGCAACCGAGTAGTATATACATATGCACGTATATGTATACGTAACGCGCAAGCTTCCGGTAAAGCGCGCCCACGTCTCACAATGGGAAGTTTCTCTTTCACGGGGGTAGCGATTACACGCGTGTAACCGGAGAAAAGAGAAACCTGAAAATCTATCTTCGGCGACGGACTCTTTCCCGATCTTCGTTATCGAGAGCTGTGACGATTACTTTCACACGATAAGGGACCAGCCGCCGTGACGGGGGGCAATTAACGGCGCGGCCTTATTAGCAAAAACTGGAGCGAGTTGATTTCTCTGCGGTCATTTTCGCGCCTACGATTCCCATTCCCCGTCGCCCCTCCGCGATTATTAACCCTTCCCGCTTGATTTTCACGGAACTGGAATTCGTTTCGGCGTTCACTGTCCGCGGACGTCGGATTTCTGGGTGAAACGTGATGAATGTGGATTGTACATTACAAAAGGTGTCTCACTTGATTTTGACATCCTCATTATCTCGGTATTTGTTGATCCTAGCAAAAAATGTTTCAGAGTAGAGTTGAATGGTGTCATGTCGGGCATCTTCTGGTCTTACTAGTTCTTTCGGTGGTGGACGCGTAAAGGTCACATGAAGGTCAACTTTGTTTTGTTTAAAGGAATGATGTATTTTTTAATGTGTCAGTCGATGCAACTCGACAGGCGTTATAAAAAAGTATTAACCTATTTACGTTGAAAAGTTGATGGTTTAGTAGATATTTCAATTTAAATAATTGGGAAGTTCGGCAAACTCGAAAGTTCGGAAAAATTTGGGACTTTGCACACATGCAGTTCATATTATGCCAAGAACGGAACAATTTTTGTTTCCCGCTAAAAAACGGTCCTGGGGGTGAATACACCCCTCCAAAGAAATCTTGAGTTTTCACATTATCGTGAATAATTAAGGAACAGTTTAAGATACAGGAAAAAAGTTAAATTAAAAGTTGGATGGCTCTCTATGGTGTATAATCAGGACGTGAGAAATTTTTAAAAACAAAATATTTTTAAAAGTTCATACAAAAAAATATTTTTTTATTTTTCGCATCTGTATTGTGGACCATAAAGGGCTATTCAACTTTGAATTTAACTTTTTTCACACCCTGTAGATACGCGCATTACACATGCAGCACCGGACAGAATTTTAACGACTAGAACGTAATTATTCTCTGACGGTCAATTTTATTTAACGTTCTATGCGTTAGCTAGTTGTTGGGAGCACGGATCTACCTCGACGCATTTTTGTCGTTTTTAAGCAATTAACGTCGGCAAAATGTTTGGTGGGAAATTTAAATCTGCGCCCCGTCAAAGTTTAAATAATGACTGAAGCACTGTAGCTTTATCGGGCAGTATATGCACGTTCGTTTTCTCCTTGATTGTTTTTATTGGCATTGTACATGTAAGCAGTATTCATTGTTGAACATTCAATGGAACGAAAGAGGCCCCTCTTATTTTTAACAATTGTGAAATGATTTTTATATCGCACCGCTTGAGGCAGTACTTATTAAGTGCTAGAGAAATTCGTCTGCGGAGATGATTGCGAACAAGTTGTTATAATTCTGTCCGGTGCTGTATAGATGAAAGCGAACGATGAGAAACCGTATCCTGCACTTCCGAAGCATCATTAAACGAAGCTGGACTTTATGGATCACTCGTGAACGAACCTGTCCAGAGAAGATTTATCGCACGGAATGCGTAACTAATCCGGAACTGAATGATTTTTATGTAACATCCGATCTCATCTGACGAATGTATCGCCCGAGGGAAATATCCGACATTCGTGTTACACCTTTTGGAGGGTTGAAACTTGCTTGATGATTCGTTCTTTTTTTTCCAGCTCTGTCATGGCTCGAAGTTAGTTTAATATGGAAGGGTACAGGGGCTTCGAAAAATTGGCAACAGTGCAGTCGAAGCTTGTAATACTAAATATGCAATAGAAAAATGGCAAGGATGCGCTAATAATATTTGAGCGCGAAATGTACAAAACTGAAGTGAGTTGTGCACATTCTGTTTAAAGAGTGGACGGAGAGCAATGTAATTTGAATTGTTGCAAAAATGGACATTTCTGTGCAATAAGAATCGACAGAGAAATATAATGCTTCAATTAGGCACGCGTGCATTTTCTTAAATATAAAATCCGCGTCGCGAAATAAAATGTTCGTTGCGTTCGAAAAGCAAGCCTGTCAAAGATACGTCAAAGTCCTTGACCAAAAATTTGCCACCCTGCCATATTTCCACATTTTCTTTTGCTGCGCGAAATTTGAAAGTGGACAGGCAACGGTTAAGCAAAAATATTGCTGTCTATTTCCACAGGGTTCGGTACAAAATCAAATTTGCCTTCATTAGTACCTGCAGCATAAAATTGACAATCGAACAGACGCAAATAGTCGGCCGTTGTTATGCTTCAACCTTTCCCTTCATCCCCCTACGTACCCATTTACAGTAATGGTTGGTACCCCTGCCCTTTCCTTCGCAGGGGTCTCTTTCTCAAGCTTCTCCGTAATGGTGTACCGTCGCGAACAACCTCCACGAACAACGATGCCCAGCAGAATGCTCACTGATTAAAACTAAGAAAATCACCACCAGATCACCCTTTACCCACCACAGTAGGAAGTAAATCACAATTTGTCGCCAACGGAAAATCAATGACCAACACAACAGCTGCCTCGATTCACTCTGAGCTTTGCAATTTTTACCAGAGAATTCGCAACCGAATCGGACAATGTCTTTAGAGAAAAGAAAATCGCCGACGATCCAACCGAATTTCGTATACATCTGCGCGCACAAGTAACGAGGTTTTAACGGGCGTGAAAACGCAAATGGAGTCCGCCGCTGCCGGCTCTCGCACGCGATTACACCGAGGACCGATGTGATACTAAAATCATCTCGAGACTCGGGCTAGAAATTGCGAAACCGCGACGCGTGGGCGCGTCTTCGCGAGCAAACTTTTGCAGGCCGTATTATTAGCCCCCGAGGAGAGATTGCGCTCTGTGCTTGTCGCAGCATTCCAAAGCGGAGGAATTCGTGGAAGGGAGATGCCTAATCCTTCAAGATCCCTGAACGCTGACCCTTCGCGGGGCTAATATTAATCGTTCTTATTACCGTTAGTTTATTTCATTTAAAATAGTACCGGCTTGCTGCTTGCTAGCCGTTATTCACTGGAAATAGAATATCGCACGGACGAGTGGCTAAAGTTAATTTAATAAAGAAGAACCTCGATAACTCGAAAACCTCTATAAGACGAAAATTTTCTTAATTCCCTTCCGCTCCGCTGCAAAAACCTCTACAAGTCGAAATGAAACTTACTTTAACTCGAATTGTTTGCCACATGTCCAGGTGCATCATTTTTACCTCTGCAACTCGAATTTAGAATAGTCAAACCTCTACTACTCGAAGTTTACCTTTATAAGTCGAACTTCTATCGCTACTCTGCCTCTGCAACTCGAAGTTTATAACTTTGTGCCAGAAATCATTCAATTGTTTCCTTCCTTTCAACCGCTAGGATTGTCTCAAAACATAAAATGACCACGTGCATATTCGTGGAAGCTAATCGTTTTTCGTCAATTTCCATAGATAAACAATGTGTTAATAGATTAACTCGGAGCAAAATTACAGACTTTTTGAATGATAAGATGTCGACACATATATGTATGTATGGTGAACCAACTTTCGTCTTCTGATTACGTTTATATATGTATACAATAAAAACTTTACTTCGCGCGAAAAAATTTAATTTGCCTTCCTTTCCGTCCTCGCAAGTCCTCGCAAAGTTAACCGTCATACAGAGCCTCTATAAGTCGAATTTTCGTGTGCTAAACCCCTCTTACTCGAATACTCGACAATACGAAACCTCTATGACTCGAAGTTTTCTTCGCTTCCCTTGAGATTCGAGTTATCGAGGTTCGACTGTATATTCGCGCCTTCCAGGTTCTCCAGGATTTTAATAATTTACCTCACGCCCGCCGCGAGATAGAAGAGCTGAAAGATCGCTGCGTTACAACGAAACCTCTGTATGCACTTTTTCTTAACACATTCACCTTCTGCCGAGGGAACATATGGAATAAAAAAGAAGAAACACCTTTGTCTGCGCCGCGAAAACTTTGCCTTTAAAGTGTACGGTGAGTCAGCAGCGCGAGCCACGTGAGCCGCGTTAATTAACATTAACACTCGCGAACACAAAGAATCCCATAATCCGCGCATCGTGTGTCGAAAGTGCAAAAACGATTCGCACGATAAATCTCTCGTATCTATCCCCCGGGCGTTTTAACGGATAGATACAAATGGTGGCAAGAGTGATGATGTCATTTAACATCGAGCTGCTGGTCGCCTCGAATCATCTCGACATCGGCGGGTCCGCCATCTGAGATCGCATCTGCAATTGTCATCGGCGTGCGACGAAGACCTTTCGAGCAGAATGCAATTCGCATAACCCCGTTAAAGTGTGCCACGTACCGGTACACGTTCAGTGAACAACGGGGAGTCTGATTTTACGCCTGGTTACCGCCACGTGAGAGCCTCTCTCTCTCTTGCCTGTCCAAGATTTGTCCAATTGATTTTTTGTTATCGTGCAGCGTGAAACGACGTTGAACGGATACGTGAAGGGACTAATTTCAATATCGGATAATTATTTCATTTTCCACGGTGATTTCGGTTTGACGATGTATGCGCGATTCTAGTGGGATTTATCGAAAGTTGGGCGATAGTGTAGGATTGGAAATATTGCATGACTGTGTAGAATGATTCCGATGTATGAAAGGTACGTTCGGAGCTGAGTACTTGAGAAGGTCGTATGCATGGAGGGTACAGCGGCCCAAGGGTTCGGGTGGTCGGGACCGACCATCACCGAGGAATGACTGCGGGGGTGTGTCCTAAATGAGTGAGGGCAAATGAGGAATAGAATGAAAGAGAAACTAAGAGTGAAAGAATATAAAGAATGAATGATGCGTGCGAGAGTCAGATTGAAGGGAGAGTTGGCAGAGAGCTAAGGGAGAGTTAAGAGAGGATCGAAGTGAAGAGTATCGAGAGAATCGTGTGTGAGTCGTTGTGTGTTTTAGTAACGTCGTGTGTCGACATATTTTATAATAAAGTTAGTGTCTTAATGAGAGTAACTGAAGTCTTATTACACCACCTGTCCTCTATTCCCAAACTACGTGAGGTTTATGAAAAATAACTTCTACAATAGTTTGGATAGACCTTACGACCCGTTAGATTTCTGTCTACCTGCGCTCTTCTTGGCATACGAATTCAGCGGGTGTACTTGGTGAGCGCAAAAGTTGTGCTTACATGTTATTTACTATCTTTTTTCAATGAATTATCTTGTGCATTATGGAAAAAGAATCGCAGAATTAAGTGGATAATGCATAGATTTTATAGGAGTTTCTTAATATTTCATGGATTAAAAAGGAGTGGATGAAGCCTTTCGCACAAACTGTAAATAAAATCGTACTATCGTTGTTTATCGTTCACACGATAAATAGTATTGTTGCGGTGCTTTACTTCTATTTTACTTTGTTTGATGCGTATATGTTTGTCAATTGAACACGCCTGTATCTGTTTCACAAGAAATGTGTATTGTGTACTTACTTTGAAACGTGAGAATGATTAGGTGATACGAAAATCTTTTTTCAGCACAATTTTTTATTGTAAGATAATATCATTCGACAGATTTTCCGAACAATATGTAACAGATGCCTGAAATGTTTGTCCGCTATTCTGAAATGGAGCACATTTCATAATATCTTTTAATTAACCTACACTACTAACAATATTTCATTATCCGGTTCCTATTGAGACAACAAAAGATCACCTGTTGTGAAAAGGGAAATAGGTATCGACCGCGGACACAATACCCTTTTTCCGTCTTTCTGTTTTATCAACACACATCATGTAACATGCGACGTCCACGGATGTAATCGACGCTAACTTCCGGCAAATCGGTCGGCGCGTAGACCGGAAATCGCAGGCCGGATGACCACGACTAGCACAAGGTCGTTAATTGTATATTTTCACGCAGCTCCAAAAAATAGTTTAAAAAATAGGGAAATCTTTACATAAGCGATATTCCCATTTAGAAAGTGCAATGGGTGATCTAATTATTATGAACCGATGGAATAATGGTAAAGTAACCACTCTCTCGTTCTTAACATATAGATACATGATTTAACTGTACTTTGATATGTATTTGGAATACCTTATTTGTTTGATCAGTGTTCAGTAAGACGTAATTATTCGTAGCAAGCTACTGCATAATTTGTAGTGTGCTGTTTTTTATGCCATACGTCTATTAAATGCATCACGATATATTTTGTAATAAGAAATGGTATCGCTACAAGTGTATTTTAAATCCTGTTCTTGATCCAACTTCAATCGTGTGATAATTTCGAACTGTTCGTAATAATTTAATCAGCCATTGTATGTTAATAGGGTATATTATAATATTATTGCATCTTCTTATTCGTTCGATGAACCTTTATCAAGGAACCGAATTAATAATTCTAACAATTCAACTTAGTCGCACAAGAGTTCGATAAACTCTATTTCTGAAACAATAAAGTCTAATCTTCTGAACAATCCTCTCAGAAATTTTCTATTTTTAATTAACGCAATACTTAACTATCACAAATGAACTATCTTATACGCATACCAATTGTTTACCTAATTTCTCGAGATTTTTAACAGCATTTTCTATTTATACAGTTAATTATTGATTTCCCCTACGTTCCCTATTTATTCCAGTTTAAAACCACGGACGAGCAATATTTTAGAAACCGGGCCTATTATGAGGTTTAATCGCTCAAGCAAATTGCGTGTGCCTCATGCACTGGAGGCAATTTTAATGAGAAAGACACGAATCGACAACGTAATTCCGTTGAATTGCATACGGTTTCCCCGACAGACCCGGCCGTACTTTCCGGCGATTTAAGTAATCAGTTCCAGTGACTCGATACGCACGCAGATGCAAATATATAAATTTAGTCGGAAACCCGCGCATACGTGTACATTAAGCGTGCGTTTATTCGGGAAATAAAATTATAAAAACAACTTTTTATCAAGAAAAGTTTTCACGTAGATAGTATAGTCGTTTTCGTGACAAATAAATTAGAAAATACCGGGATATTGTATGTATGCTCGATGCTATACATTTACCTTGCCGCATAAAATCGAGTGTACAGGTGAGTGTGCTCCTTTATTCGGTGTATTATAATTTTTCAGTTAAACCTTTAAGACCTTCCCACGAATGCTCAAACTTGGACACTAACCATTAAGTACAGAGCTTTCCAAATATATTCATAATTAAAACAGCATCAAGGTATCTGCAATTCAGCAGTTACCCTTTCCCCCTTTCATTTAAATTAAATGCTACGACACAAACTAAAATAAAAGCATAAACTAAATTTCTATCCGAAACGTAGGAAGGGAGAGACCGTCCATTTGCTTGCAACGATACCACTTTTCTACATTTGACAAAACACTTTTTGAACATTATTGACACTAATTGTACAAATCAAACAAATGAGTGGCAATCGTGACGACTTCCATACCTTTCAAACCGCGCAAGACCACCCCGTGCCTGCCCAAATCCTGCTCCCAAAAGAAATGCACAAATTTTCACGCAATCGCCGTATTGGTTCCACTCTACTCGCCGTTCAAATCAGGCGGCAAGCGCGTCGGCACATTTCCATGCGCATTAACATCAATCGGACGATCGCTTTCACCGGGGCCGTGATTCTCTGTGACGCAACAACGGGTGATGAACGGGAAAAGCGGCGTTTAACATGGAGAAAATTGCGTCCCACAGCGAGAAGAAAGAACATATCCAGCGAACCGCTGGAAGACGGCCAACTAGAGCGGAAACGACGAACGCGAACGTCGACCGACTATCAGAGACGATCGAGGTAACCTTCCAAAGCCTTTCGATTCTCCGGGTTAAAAAACTAGGAAAAGCGTAAAACTACCGGGAGGGAAAAGTTGGAGAGGATCGACCATTGGGACTCGATTCCTTTGAAGAAACACAGGCAGCTTCGAAATTCAGACCGCCTTATTGTTAAATTCGTTTCACGCAAGGCACTCTGAATGGCGTGTCTCGCGTGGAAGCCTGCGTTTTACAGGAAAGCATGGTTCACAGCAATTCACCGAGACACTGCGACGCCGGTTTTCGATGTTGGAAATCGTTCGCACGTCTCAGAGCAGCACCGAATTTTTCGCAGATATTTTGCAGCGGAAATCGTTCGCATGTTTGGGAGGATTGCTGAAGTCCATCGAGACATTTTGTGGCGAAAATATTCGCACGTTTTGGGAGAACGTGTAATTGAATCGGTGTGTCAAGGTACGGGGCTAGAATTAGTGAATCAGTCAAATGCTTCAAAGTATATACACGTTGAGACCAAGAACGTAACAGAAACAATTGCTACTCCAATTGCGAATCGAGCAAGTTAATAAATCATTTTCGCACTACTGTGTCATTTGCTCAGTTCCTTAACTAACAGGGGGGATTATTTAAAAAACCGTACAAGCCCGATAATTTCATTTTCAACAGATTGACCACACTAAAACGTTCGTCCAACTTGCCTTAACCACGTTTAACACTAGAACTACCAAGCCAGTCAAAATGACTGGTTTTAGATTTCTTGCTCTAAAGTTATTAACATATAGGTATTGTTGCAGCAATTCATGATGACTTTCAATATGGCAAAATGACAATTATATATCTTTATTTAATGTCCATTCAACCATTTTCGTGTTCATAATCTAAATAGTACCAGAACCTATCGGTAGTTCTAGTGTTAAATCGGCCCAGAAAACCAAGTCTGCGTTTTTGAAATATCTGAAAACGAGTTCTCTTTGGGCCTCTATCGTTCTTCAACTCGCCAATTCAATTGTATAGAGGCGTTTCGGTATTAACTGTTATCCATATGCATAATTTTGCGCCTCGCCTAAGTATGCAGGAGTATGCAGGGCTAGAAAAAAATCGGCTGGTCCGAAACGAGCCCGAAAGTGGCAAGGTTTTTCTAAACGGCGCCCCACAGTGTCTCGCGTGAAACGGGTGTTCGTTTCATGCAGACCAGCTGAACAACGAACCGGTTCCCCGGTTCGACGTGAGCTTCTTCTCTTCACGGGCCTATTCGAAATGGGACGACAGATGTCCCAACTTCTTGCTACCTGCACGGGGGATCCTGATTTTAAATGGCGAACTGAATGGAGAGTGGAAAGGCCTTTGGAGGAGCAGGAACCGGCAGGATTTCGGCGAAAGAATAGACTGGCGGGCAAGATGCTTTCGTTTCGGAGCGCAGTCACGGCGATGGAACCAAAATTGTTTAAACTTGCCGTCAGATTAGACGTAAGAATAATCTTTCTGCTGTTGTCTTTATGTTAGAAAAAAATAAACAGTTAAGGATTACAGGCGAGTAAATCTAAAACGAGCGAAGATCTTGACCTTTTCGGACTCAAAAGAGAGACAATTTGAAGAAATTAAAGTTGAATCTAGCGGTAATGCAGATATTTCGTTAAATGGCTGCATGAATTGGCGTCGCTCATTGCAAAATTCACAACATGGAGAGCGCGTGTTAGCACGAATAGGAAATGTTGCGGTTTGAAATTCGTTCTGGGTAACATTAGAATGAATAATTCAGCAAGTAACCCTGCCAAACTACCTTGCTCTTGAAGCTACGCTACGTGCTATTTATTATAACATATTTTTATTCAGTACTGTTAATAACAGTTAAAGTAGTAATCTGATAAAGAGTGTACATCTTTATCGAGAAAATAATTCATAAGAGACTATGATATTAGCTATTCACCCGTTCGCGGAAAGTAAGAATTTTAATTAGATACAAATATAGATAGATGATTTATTATCAGTTTATTATTTTTATTTAATTTCATAAAATTAAGGCTATATAGAATAGAATGGTTTATAAATTTTAATGTTATAGCATTCATGCCGTTTTGCATCACAATTACAATGAATGCTATAGCATTCACTTCCTTGGACGTGTTAATAAAACTTGTCGATATACATATTATATTAGTGAAATACTATGTTTCCTATTATCATGCCTTACTATCAGAGCATACACCGTGTACACGTGTGTTCTTTAGTACGAACGAAGGGTTACTAATGATATCCAAAATGAATTCCAGACCGATGACATATCGACCCAGTGTGGCGCCAGCTTGTCTATCGCGAGACCAGGAAGCAGTGCCCTCGGTGTTATAACATGTCTCACGTCGTATCATTCAATTTCTTTTCTTAATCGTCTTGTATTCCAAAGGAATAAATTGTCCGCATGGAAACCATCGTTCCACGAAATATATAATTTTTAAAAATAAATCTGGCAGCAATTGTACATGCTTGTTAAAATATACTTTTCACGAATTCTATTTATTTCTGTAACAATTGGAATCTTGTAAAAATGTAACTTTTACCAAAACTGCTGCGCTATATATGGCAAACCTATATGTATACTCTTTGCAAAATTGTACAATAGTATATAATCGATTTGTGAAATTGCTGATTTTACAGTAAAAACCTGTTGTTGTATTATTTGTTCTTTAATCTAATGGTAGTTTATTCGAGAGACGTTCAAATATATAATCGATAATTCTAATTTCTCACAATAAACAGTAAAAAAAATAAAGAATCTCAAGATATAAGGTCGACACATATTACTCATTAATTAATAGCAATCGAATATTTTATTCGAAGAACTATATTTCGCAAAGAAATATTCCCATTATTTCTAATATAACGGTAAAGAAGAACAAACCGCGTTGCATTTTCAAGAAAAAATGTTTCCAGTTTCACGCGCAATTAATGAGAACTTTATCGAAATTTCATTACCACGTCTTCCGAGTAAACGACCCAGGAAAAACTTGAATAATTGGAGGCTGAGTAATAGTTATCCAATCAGTTGCAAAGTTTCGTGTTGTGATTCCTCGTTTCCAAGCAACACCGCATTGCTGTACAATTGGCCAGTAACGATGATCGACTGCGCGTCGAGACGATGTTGAAACCAGTGAAACTTTCGAGCGAATACACTTAGGTCAACAAGGTATTAACTTTCGAGGGCAATAACAAACAGTAATGAGTAAGAACGTTATTGTGCAATTACTTCGGTCGATGATTCAACCGAAAAGCCATTTGCGGATTGTATGTATCACTGAAAAGCTGCCCGCACAATTTTCGCGAACACGGTCGGCAATTTTATTTTGGAAATTAGTCTCTCTGTAGCGTGGAACACGTTTAAATATTTATAATTCTGAAATAATTGAGGAAACTGAATCTATTCTTCTTTTCAAAGCTAAATATAAATGCCTGATTAACGTCACTGCAATGAAAGACGTAACCATTGTATGAAAGATTTGATACTTTATGCCACTGAACATGTGCTCCATTACAAATTACCAAAAAATTGCCACGCTTCTACAACTTATCTGTATATACATACTGAAAAGGGAATGCCTTTTACACATGTAGGACATCAAAGGAACAATCGCTGCTCCAAAAATCGATTGTACAGCATTGATGTTAGCACGTGTGGCCATAATTTGGCCCCAAGATTTAAATCGGCTACCGTGAGAAATTCAGAAGTTGTACAAAAGCTAGGCTGCACGACAGCTCTCCTCTTTGAAAAATAATTGCTTCTGGGGGCCCCCCTTTTTAGTCTGCGGCGGTACAAAGCACGCAGCTGTTGCTTCAAGTCAGCTGATGTGAAAAGCAAGCACCTTGCTAGTAAACAGGGGCATTAACACCAAACATCATGTACAGATTATGCAATCTTTTTTATGCCTTCTTCGACTGCACTTGAAAAAATCGTACATGTTTGTTTATCAATTTCGAGGGAACAAGAACATTGGAACTCATCGGCGGGCACAATTTGTACTGTTACGTAAATATGCACGTACAAGTATACACGTTTAACGATTAAAGTTCTTAGAAACTGAATACTATATACATACCTACGGATTTAACATTTTTTAAAAGGATTGTTCATCAAGTTTTATCAATATTTCGATTACACACCTATCGGTGTCACTTAAATGCAATCTGAAATTTGTACATATGTTTTATTTTGGAGCAGAGAGTAATTGAGAAATTCGTCACATATAATTCATATTGTTTTAATATTATTTTCACTTCAGTTTATGTAAACCAAATATCGACCAATCCTCGTTCGCTTTATCAGCATTTCCATATCTTCTTCGATGTGATTTTAAATAATTCATCGAGGTATTTTGGAAAATCAGGGCTTCTATATTCGCTGTGCATATTTCAAACTTATTTCATTTCACTGGAACAACTCGAAAATAGATTTTATGCGGACGTGAGTCAAATTGGGTAGTAGGGCAAAAAGAGACCCGCGGAATTACTCGAGCCGGCCTCTGCTATTTGCCATGCTAATTCCAAAAATAAAATCTCCGCTAAGAGAAAATCGAACGAAATGTGGATTTCGACCCCAATGCTCCTCCACTTGCACCGAGCAGTCCTCATCTCTCCCTAATTTTCTGACAACCAGTTACCCTCGAAGTTAATTAAAAGCTACCAGCTAATTAAAAATCGCAGGGCAGGCCAGTGAATTTACAGAGTTCGTAGCGAGACACATTTTTTTTAAAAAACCATTTCGCTCAAAGTATCGTTCGTCGCCCGCACAAAGTCCTGCACAATATTTTGATTCAACCATAAACAACTGGCACTGCTCAATTTTTGTTATCTCGATCATATTAGCTATTCTAGCGCAAAGTTCATTCACGAAACGATTTCATGTAACTCACTGTAAACACAAAGGGAAAAAAACTAGAACAAGTAACCGCCACAGAAACGTGAAAGAAAATCTTCACTTGCAATCAGACAAATCGTTTTTTATGAATACACATACGTATATACATATTTCCAGCCCAATAATATTATCTTTCAATTTCATTTCATGAAATTTGTTACGTTAGTTAACTGCAATTAACAGCAGTCATGAAACTCCGAAAATATAGAAAATCTGCAGATACTAGATAGCATAAAAACATTATTGCCTCTGCTTCGTATGAATATTTAATTCTACATGCTGTACGTTACTTCGGTACATTCTTCCTGAATACAGTACACAGGGAGTTCACTCTATTACTAGCCAGGGTTTTTCTCGTAAAATGAAACCGGAAAAGGTTTTAGAGCTTCCTACAACCAACATAATAAACATAGTTGCCATACTTTCCGCGAAACGAAGACGAACTTTTTTTCATAGGATGCTGCAAATTTTTCTATAAATCGTATCAAAACGTGTGCCAAGACGAATTCATCCAAGCACCGTCCAATGATTTTGGAGTTCAAGGTACATATGGGTATTGCCTATATTGCTCATACTAGAATGCTCCAAAATTTGTACTCCTTTCATTCTTTTTTACTCTAATACTTTCTATTTACGAGAAAAACGCTGGCTAATAATAACTTGACCCCCGTATAACGTCGTTCAAGAAAGACTATGAAACAGTTTCATGCAATACATCATCGATGCCCACTGAAATATCGATTTTTCCCCGAACAGTCATCTTTACGGAGAACAATACACACTCGACGTCTGGTTTATGACACATTATCCTATTCGCATCGCTCTGCAGGGTACGCGATGCATTGTGCGAGCTCGTGCGTTTGCAAAAAGAAAAAAAAACAAAAGCAACGAAAAGAAAACTACACGCTACTTTTCCATTCCCGTGATTGCCCAATGGGCAGAACGAGTAAACGCATCGCGAAAGAACCCTACCTGATGTACTGGATGTATCCGTGTCTGGCATCTTCGAGGAGGAACCCCGGGTTCCGCATCTCGACGCTCTCGAGAACCATGAAGTCAACACATGCCACGAGCCAGCGATCGTAAACCTCTTCCACGAGTCACGAGATTCAATCATTCGACGAATCTTAAACACTGCACACCGCCTTCGTGGACCATGGTCTCGTATACACTGAGAACGTTCCGTGGCGAAACATGTTACACCATTTCTGAAATCCCCTCAGCTTCGCACTGCGAATTAATCAGAAATGTTCCCCTGTGCTACGACTGAACGGTCGGTAAGGAAGATGCAGGACTCGTGTGTACATGTACGAGAACACTTGGGGATTCGATAGCGCGAAGCACTCGATTTCGGGATTCGATTGGGGAACGCGACAAAACGAGATAAAAACAACGTGTCCAGTAACCGGAGCGGACGAAACAGGACGTACACTCTCGATTCGACGTACGCGAGGCGACTGAAGTACGAAGCGAATCGAGGGACAGTGGGAGTCCGGTGTTACCCCCTCCACCGAAGCTACCGTGCCGTGACCCCCACCACTCGCGCAACAACGACCCTAACCTAACCTACCAAACCGAAATGCGGCTCGCGGTCGATGGTGGAAAGCGTGGAACTATGGAAAACGGAGGGAAGAACGCGTTCCATGGCACCATAACACATTTCCGCCCTCTGTTTACGATTCTGTCTATATAACACACAATTTCCTTGCGCATGCGTGCCATTGTACCTTTGTCCCTTATCTCTTCGTAGTCTGTCTCTTATCGTAACTCAGGACGAATCGTGATATTGGCTGAAAGGCTGGGATAAACTTGCAGAATAGTAGATAGGGGGTAATGCGGCTTGTAGGGAGACTGGAATTACCGCGCGAATTTGTTACGGGGCGTAAAAATACAGATTATGGTATGCTGTCTTTAGATGCGTCATACGAAGATGCTAGAGAAAAGGAAAATTGTGTTGAGAAGTATTGAGTGTTTCACCTCGAGTGAATCTTAACTTAAAAGGGACGACTGGATAAAAGGATAATGCTCTACGGTTGAATTTCATTTGGAGCACTATCTATTGGGTTTTATTCAAATTGTTATGAAAGTCAGTTATAAGAGCTGTGAATACAATTGAGTAGTGTATTATAAATAGAAACTGAAATTTAAGTTGTAAATAAATTGACGAATGATTTTCCCATATAAACTAACTAATTATAAGTCGTGAATTATGTACATGTATCTGTATTTGTTACATAAGCCATATCTGGTTTAAATCAATTTAATTGAGTATAAAAAGAACTTGTAACTCCAATGCTGATTTTTAAAAAATTTCTAAATAAAACAACAAATTTATTTCGACAAATGCACGATTTTCCAATGTAACGTAACCTTCCCATTATAAATATCACAAAGTCTATTAAAAATAATTGAATTCAACCTTAAATAAATTTCATGCAAAAATCAGGCAAGGTACCTCAATGAAATGCAGTATTTATCATATTTCGATGTAGGTATACACGTAGATACAAAGGAAGACCTTGAAGGTCTTCTGCCATGCGTTTTACCCTCGAGGAAACACCGGTCTCGAGATTTTAGATATACGAGAACAATTACGTATTTCCTTTTGTACACGTGCACATCCATTCATAATCACAGTGGGGCGTATGTATGTGTTTGCGAAGGTGCCAGCCATCTAGCTATATTTTTTACGGTAGTATTAATTCCATTAGCAAAGGGTACACCCGCCAAAATTTTTTACTAACCGCTGAACCTAGACAAAGGCCGACTCTCGTCTGATCGTTAACTCGATCGCTAATCCACTCAGCCGCACAGCATCGTCTGCTGCGTTTCCCTCTTTTCACTCCCCTTGTGCAACCCTTTGCTCTTTCCACGCACAAAGCGACGTAATCGATGATCGTTTATTTTTTGCACAGTTTGGTGGTAGATTATGGACTTGAATCGGCCGTCGGGAAATTATCAGTGAAACGACGTGTAGGGACGAGCAAATACAACGATGTAAAGAATGGAATATCGGTATAGAATTTCACTTCTTTTTACTATTATTA
The DNA here is from genome assembly GCA_963583965.1 of Nomada ferruginata. NCBI lineage: Eukaryota > Metazoa > Arthropoda > Insecta > Hymenoptera > Apidae > Nomada > Nomada ferruginata. The sequence goes on from OY757218.1 coordinate 9,733,213, forward strand.
TTCTTCTTATTTTAATAATTAATATGTCAAATTTAGTAATTTTTTGGCCCCCTTATTATCACTTCGTTTTCTTTTCCCTTTCCTCTGCTATCGAGTATTGGCTGCCTAATTAAAAGCAATATTTTATTATTTAACAATGGGTTCTTACTACCTTTTACCTGGTTTCTATTTTATTGCCAGGCTATTAGACGTAGCTTATCCTTTAAATGATTTCTAGTATGAATAAATTAGTTACAGCTGAGCCGTTCATTTGCCAAAGAGATTAACTCGAAATCGACGAAACAAAGACTAGAGAAAATCAAGTGCTTTGCGAGTGAAATTTTAAAAAACTAGAAAAATGGAGTTGGTCGCTTCGTGAACGACACAATTGTAGCAGTGCGTTGTATCTAATTGTAAGTGTCAACAGATATAAATAATAATTGGTGCAAGTTATGAAAACTTTGACATCTACGTAATGAATCGATGAGTCATTGTTTGAAGCAAAGAGACCTCAACCTTCCAGCCAGGTGTTCCTTACAATCGTACAGTCTATAGATTATACAGATTGTCGTGCAATGGATACCGAAATCCTTGGAAAGTGGTATCAATTGTCCAGGAATCCGGTGATGTCTACTCCGATCGCGTCAACAAGGACTATATTACATCCACTGAATTTTCCTTTTTGAAATATGATACAATGGATGGTTGCACAGCTTTAACAACAAAGTTGCGGTTGTAAATAAAAAAAAAATAGTACCTATACAATATTTTATGCTAACATCAGAATGTATGAATGGAAATAGGAAAGAGCAAAAGAACTATGCAGCACAAAGTCGAGAACAACTCGTCGAATAAATAATAATTGCAATGATAGTAATAATAATGCACAAGCATTAATCCAATATTCTGTCTAAAAATTATATTATAATAATGTAACATGCGATAGTTTTTAAAAATGCAGAATCCCAGACTCTCCATTGTCAGATTTGTCAAATGTGTAACTTGTTATATATTATTTTCAACGCTAAATCAAGTTAATACACTCTGCTCCAAACGTTAATAGAGTTGTTCAACGCGCCTGAGACATCAATACAATGCGCAGAGCTTCGGAAATACAATATGTCGAATCGTTAACACAGTAACTTGACTTTTATGAGCGTAAACACAAGAAGATCCTAATGAGACATGTAAATGCCGTGTTCCTGCTTGGCCTTCCACAATACTGAAACATTGTATTTTTCAAAGGCGCAGGTGCGCATGCATCATTATTGTCAAACGACGTTGCACATCGCCATCGGAATACCAATGACTTTTCCGGCGTATCGCCGACAGGAAATGCACACGACCTTTCGAACCGGTCAGCGAGAAAAATTCGTGTCTGCGATAGAAACATAAATCGCGAGTGTTTTGTGCGTCTCATTACCAAGCCCATTGACAAGTGGGCGATAAACAGAGAGTACAGTGGAGAATCTAACAGCAGCTGCGGCAGCACGAGTCGAAGGTGAATGACCCCTATAGAGAGCTGCAAACTAAAAAAAAATCAATGAATGCAGTGCCACGAATGTAATTATCGACAGCCGCGGCGAAAAGTCGAACACGTTGCATCCGGCGAATTCTCTATTACGGAATTAAAAACCGGATGCCATTTAAATAAGTCCCTGTGCAATAATAAACATATTATTCGAGTACGATTTTACGTATTCTACTGTTCAAACAAATCAAACGAAATTTGGTAAAATTCCATATGGCAGAGAACGGGTTACGATGGTGCAGAGTCAAAGGTCACTGGCGCGAGAGTGATAAAATCAAGTGCAACAAAAGGAATCTACGCGTCGTTTTGGATACCATTCTGTTGAGTCATGGATAAGTTCCGATGCAGGTAAAGCATAATTGCCCGTCCAGGAATTTCCTAATTAGGTACCTGTATGTCGCGGCAACTAAGCGCAAGTTTTATTAGTCGCTATTAGGCAAGTGTCCCTCAGGCTCAATTTAGTAATTGAAGTGTCAAGTTCGCAATCCACACGCGCCTTTGACGCTCAGAAGTGCATGTGCGGCATATTATTTCGTACAAGTAAAACATTGCTCATAACGCTGTAGCAACGGCGGAGAACACTTTGATGTTTGATGTTTGAAAGTGGTTCGAAAAATTCCTCTGCAACTCGTGCATAGAAAGTGTCGTCTTCAAGATGAACCTAGACCAGACCGTTCCATAGACTCCGATGGCGACGCTTGAAAAATCTTTATCCAGCAAAAGCCACGACGAAACTAGGTGGCACTTAGGTGGTGAAGCTAAACGCATTCCATTTAACCCTCAATCGTCACCTACAAAGATTAGACGTGGCGAGCAAGCTAAGAATTTGGGTTCCACGTGAGGCCCTTGCTTTCTTGGCACAGAGTCGAACTCCTTTCGGATACAATTGTTACATTCTGACGCCTGTTCGGTCTGTTTAGCTCCATAAACCATATTCCGATCGCTGCGAAACGCTTTAACCCTTCCCGCACGGTCGTTGTCTCGCATGCAACGCTCACAGTCCAGACAACGAAGAACTGCAAACTGTTGACTCATTCGCAAACTGTCGTGCATGAAATTGGTCACTCATAATCGGTCAAAACTTCTCCAACGATTTGAACGTCTGCGAAGAATCCCGCGCGGAGTGTTAAATAGGCAACGCTTTCGGAATAACGATCAGGTCCACGAATTTTTAAACCCACCAGAATTTTACACAAGAGGAATGGACAAGTTGCCGGAGAGGACGGTAAGAAGCTACCGATAATAGTAACGATTTATAGATTAAAGTTAACTGTGGTTGGCGTTAATTTTGCTGAACATCGTGCCAAGTCGGAAATTGTTTAACATTTATGAACGATGAACGACTTGAAGTACGACCAACACCGGTGGCGGCTAAGAAAGACGAGTGGACCAGCCGGTGTATGACTAAACAATAACATCGGTAAGCCACTAGGATTGTTCGTGGGACCTCGGTTAGAATCTGATATACACCTATACGTGTTATACCTGGTACGACTGCAAGGTGTTATAGGACCGTTCAAATGATTCCACCTAAGTTTCGAATTGAACAGCAAAAGATATTCGTCTATTTAATAAAATAGGGATAGATATAAATGTACAATTATAAGGCAGGCGAGGTTGAGAATTAAAATTAGCGTGTCGATTTCGACTGGCGCGAACCTGGGCACTACCTGTATTTGACGCACTGTGGAATGCGGGGTCCGACCAACAATACGACTGTGTAAATGCCTAACAAGAGTGACGAGACGCATTGTACGATCATACGTGTGCTTGAACAGAGGTTAATGACACAGTTTTACTCGAAAAGTTAATTTCATCATGAAAGTGTCCATTATATTATTAAATCCTTTGCTCAGAATAAACTTGCACGACTCCATTCGACTTTTCCATGGTAGTCTGTTTATGAATTTGCGTAAAAGCACAAAAGTTACTAGAGAACGCCATACATCCGTCTATCTTTTTTGAAGAAATTAAGTGAAACCATTTGAAATTTACGTAATCACCACAAATCACGTACAACTCTCGATAGTTCATTTTAAAAAAAAACAACAGATTGAGCAGCAGAAAATAAATGCGAAATCATTAAAAACGTGTTCCACAAAAATCGTACACTGCTCAGGTGTCACTTTCATCGGTAAAGATATTCAAGTGGCGTAACGGACATACGTATGTACTGCTACGCGCTTTACCATGCTCGTTGCCTCCCTATCCGGCAACCTACCGAGCAAACTGTCCAGCAAAAAAGCGGAATAGAAATGCAGAAAGTGCTATAACAATGTCGGCTAGGATTACGTAAATACCCGAGCACAATAAGATACGCAAGGTGTTATTCTCTCGGGCACGATTGCGCTTAGACCGTTTCACGCAGGTCTGCGCGAGTCCGCTTTTAGCAATGGTTGCGATGCACGACGCATTTTCTGCACGCACAACCCATTACCTCGTTCCTGGCAACGATGCCATTTACGGCCATGGAGCAATTAATGCCGTGGATTCGAGCGGACCCGACTTCGTCTGGACAGGGTGGCTGCTGCTTCTCCGTTTTTCTCATTTTCTTTTTGCGAATGAAGGGAATCGAGCGCCAGAGGTGTTCATTAGTTACCGCGACTTTCGAGGGAAAACAATTGAACGTGGACAGGTAAGTTTGTTCGAAAAGTGCGGAACGGTTTTCGCGAAGTCAAGCATATATTCATAATCTTCGTATCGACTTCTTCGATTTTTTTTCCAGCGTATTCGAGCTTTATTTGAAAGAAACAAAAGTACAGTTCTGAATAGGGAAGCTTTATGTTTGACTTGTTAGGTAAGGTATGGAGTTAATTAAGGTATATTCATGGAAACATTATTGAGGCCGCAGTAAGTGAAAATATAAAAAAATGTAATCTTATTAAAATACGTGCAGTTTTATAAGGAGAATCGCAAACTACTTTTACTACTTTCTTCGTTTCAGAGAGCTATGCGATGGAGGCTGGTTTATATAACGATCCAACTCTACGTCGTGAAAGTTTAATGAAAAATTAAACGTGCGCGCAAACGGGAATTATTTAGCCCATTAAAATGCGTAAATTCTCAATCCTCGCCACGAGATGACCAGCTGCATTGGAATGATAAATTACGCTAGCGTCGACTTACTACGTGATACGGTTAACAACAGCGCATTGTACATTTTGGTTTCTTCAGCGAGACTAATGCAATATTCAATCCGATCTGCGCTATTGTCCTATGCATGAATTATTGGGATATACATAAAAGGCGAAGCGTTTTCTTAACGATACGTCGAATGCAAATTATAATTATACCGCGTGGACGAAGCTTGCAATCGAAGGCAAAACTCCATTTAATTTTCGGTCACGAGTTGCTTACAAGTCATACAATTCGATAACTTTTCTGACTTCTCGGAAAGTAGAAACTGTCAATTGCCTGGAAGTAAAACGTCCAATCTGCCGTACAAGTATCCAATTCCAAGTATCCATCCAATCTAACCCCAGAACCATGATTGGACTAGATACCAACATTTTGTCCATGCCCATTCGTGTGCTTTCGTCTCTTCTGAACGAACTTGTTGATGTCTTTTGAAGTTATGGAGACCTCAGACGGTCAGTACAGAATCGGCAGCATATGCGAGGCCTCCTTTACGAACATGTTTGTACAACGCGGTATTTATATATCATCCTATCTTTTTTCCGTGGGAGTATACTAGGGACTCCATTCGCCCTGCTCGTTATTGCTAATTGTTTTGCACTCCGCGCCGCGTTTTTATCAACCATTTCAACTAGGATACTCCATTAGAAATTTGAAGCAGTACTTTCGCAGGAGCGTCTGTCAAGCCGTTAATGAATTTAGAACAATGCTATATAATAACAAACCTACGGTCGACGAAAAAATTCTCCGAACGTGCAATTACGCGTGCAATACGCGTCGGTGCCAGCACGATGAAGCTGTGTTCTCCAGTGTCGTTTCCGCGACTCTTCTTCAAACGTGAGCGGGCGTCCTGGTAAGGAAGACACTGATCACCTACGTATTTCTTAACAGATAATTAGCAGCTGCACAACGTCTTCGACTTGTTCATCCATCATCCGAGATAAAAGCAGCCAGCTCGCGCGCAAGATGGCTTTCAAATTGCTCCTGCGCCTTTATCACGCCACGAAGAAAACTCATTCTGACACGCAACAACGACGCCGAATTAAATATTTCCCTCCCCGCAGAGCGCGGTGCAGAGCGTCGAGGAGCGTAGAAGTTGCAGAGTATTTCGAATCTATGCGGCTCACTCGTGCAAAATAGCATCAGTATTGTCCGAGCAGCATCGTTAACGAAGGAAAAGACATGCAACGTCCGGCCATTATTCTCGACGGAGCCGTGGCTCTTTGTTAGTGAAATTTACGAACGACCGAGAATTCCGTTCAAGGTAGACTACCTTGGTCGGCTTCGCCGTCCAGACGAGTCGTCAGAATTCTTCCCAGTCTGTGTTTCTCCGTTTCACCTGACACGGGCGGCACAATGGACATTAAAAGTGAAAACCGTTCGATATTCCTGCGCGATTATTCCGCGCACGTGAACAAAACCGATCGAATCGTTCCCGATCCGCCGAGATTTCTCCTGCCGCCTTGCGATCGAGGGAACGAACGTTCGTGGATGATGAATTTATGGAGCGATTCTTCTGCCCCCGGTGATTATTATGACGTACACAATCTCTTGGAAATCGGACGTTGTCGATTGTGTATGTAGGATTTTAAGTTTTCCGAAAGTCACTCGCCCATTGCGTGTATTCCTTGAATTTATAATGGCTGGTCCGCGAAGGTAACTCTAAATCGCCGAATGCCATATTTATGACTTCAATTTTATCTTTCGCGAAGCGACGACGAATTCTGAACAACGAGAGTACGCCTGATCCGTTCAGATGTAAAATCCAATTATATCGGAGGTATGAGAAAAGGAAAAAGAACTTCTCAGGCAAGATCAACGTTCACGAAATGAAATTGTTTTTAACGCCGTCCTAGATAGAATATAATAGATAAATGTCAGCTGCCTGAAATCATTCCAACGGAGTATAATCTGTGTGTACCATTGCTTCCATCGTAGAACGGTCCGCATTCTGCGGAAAGAAATTGAATTTCACCTGAACAGAGCACGAGGCGGCTGATGCTCCGACGAACAGGGATTGTCGTGCACTTTCACGTTCCGTATGACCTGCCGTCAATTCAATACCCGACCACAAACTTATTAGCGTCTGCCACGGGTACACCGTTCCTCTAAACCGAACGGAGCCAGCTTTGTGCACGGTTTGCCGTCCCTAAATGGAAAACATCCTCCGATTGTTGGCGGCGTTGGACGCGTATCGCTGGAAGAAGACATTTCTTTCCGGCGACGGAGCTTAATAATGCAAAGATTCACGACTGTCGAAGAGAGCACAATGAAGATCTTATAATCTGACAGTTGTGTTTCGTTCGGGAATCAAAGGGTTTAGTTGTGTGGCGGGGACAAACGGTTCATTTAAAAGGAGGGACCGTGCGTCAAGGTAATGAACGACGGCCCTTTTCTCGAATTGAGTAACAAACATTACTTCGGACAGCGGTAACAAATCGTTCGAATATCGAATAACACGTGAATCGAATTTCCGTGCTGCCCCTTGAGCAATGCTCCCCTTGAGCAACGCGGTCATAGGTTAAATAGTAAGTAATAGTTAAAGTGGGACTTTCATCGAGATGCGTCTATTCTTCGTTTTCAATAGACGCGTCAGACGCTTAGTCTAAACGTCCATTTCTTGTCAATGAAATAAGTGTAAATAAATATACGTATTACATAACAATTTTAGAGTAATGCTAATTTGTTTGGCGTGAACATAATTCGTTAACAGATTTCCCACGAATTCTAATTGCCGAAGCAAGTTTATGTCATAATTTCTCAACACCGTACTCCGTTGCCATGTGACACGCGAATTACAATTGCAAACCAATCTTTACAACTGATATCCAAATCAATTACGAACAATTAGTAATTAGTCTCGCGTTCGAGAACAGAAGCAAGAGTAATAAGCGTACCCTGTTCAACAGTTAAAATCAGTGCACAAATGCAGTAATTTTTCTAAAAGACATTGAATTGTGTAACTCTATATAGCCACCTAATACTGTACAAACCTCCCTCCGAAATTTATAACAAAGGTAAAACCAAGGTAACAACTACCTTTGATTAGCTACAAATGTAACAGTGGTCGCTGATAACCACGAAGGCGTATGCGAGCTTAAACAATTAAATTAAATTCGGAGTAACAAGAATAAGTAATAAATCATTTTCCTTCGAGCACTCCAAACGAACTTTCCAATTTTCGCGAAGAAGAAGTATCCTGAACTCCTTCACGGCCGTGCATTCGGATAATTCCCAAAATGATCACGACGACGCGAATCCACGGGCAGGCGAGGCAGGCCTCGAGATAATAAACTGCACATAAATAGTGGACGTTTCGTTCGTTCGCGTCGAGTCAAATCGAATTACTCTAAAGACAACTTCAATTATAAGTAAAATACTGCCGGCGGTGCGATCATTCGTTTTCACGCGTCCATAAATCTGCCTCGTTTGTATGTGAAAACGTTCTCCTATATCGAACTTCTCGTTTGATCTACGGTGATCTGCACCCATCGGCCACCCTCGCCGGAGCGTGTGCATACAGGGTGTACGCACATGAAATCTCGCATTCTTCGTCAAATCTCTTCGAACTGTGATTGTCATTTACAGCAGCACACCTTTTAAGCCTGCCTAACGAAACACCTTGCCGTTTGGAATAAGCCGACATGTATTTACGAGAATCCATTGCGCTTGTAAGAAGTTAATAATTGTCTTCAATGATTTGTACATCGCGAGGATAATTATAATTGGTGGAACGGCGTACGATTGCCTTTTCGAACAGTCTTAAACTACGCGCAGAGTTAATGTAAGATTCTTTCGGCATGAACAATAATACTAGCGTCCGTATGTACAGGGTGACCCACGAAACGTGGTCGGCTTGGATTATTCTGTTAGTCTAGTGCGTTGATTGAAAATAAGATCGTATTACTTTGATCTATCAAGGTTCCTTTAATACCATATACACCCTCTGTCCCAAAAATAACCGGAATGGCTTTAAAGAAAACAAAATAGTGCAAAAAACATGACAAAAATCATTTTATTTATTCGAAATATTCTCCCTCAGCAGAAATACAACGATTTGCACGTTCAAGAAGTGCATTAAATGACTTTTTTATTTCACTGATTGGAATGGTGTTCAGTATGCTCGTCGTTGTCCGTTGAATATCTTCAATTGATGAAAAACGGTTTCCTTTCATCGCCAAATGCAGCTTAGGGAATAGAAAATAATCGCAGGGAGCCAAATCAGGTGAGTACGGGGGATGTTGAAGCAAAAAAATTTGTTTCTTGGTCAAAAAGTCAGTGATAATTGACGAACGATGAGAAGGTGCATTATCGTGCAATCATCATCCACATCCTCCCTGCCTTCTCTGAATCGTCGATGCCACACAAAAACTTGTGTTTGTGATAAACAATTATCTCCATAAGCGATTTTAAGCATTTGGAACGTTTCTGTAGCACTTTTACCGTTTTTAACACAGAACTTAATGTTGATTCTTTGCTCTTTATTCATTTTTCGACCGATGTATACAAACTAGTGTCACTTAATGCGTCGTATCTTGGCTTTTACTGAACGAAATCTGATGCAATTTTTACAGATTGGTAAGGAAAGTTAACACTTCATAAATCAATCGCATAACAATAGATAGCACCATTAATTTCGTTAAACTAGAGCCATTCCGGTTATTTTTGGGACAGAGGGTGTATGTGTATCAAAAATGAACCCAGCCTCTACCGATTCTATACAATTATTTCTAAACTGACATGTTGTAACGTATAAATATTAAGCTTACTAAATTAAATTTATACGCTGTTCGTACTTACGAACGAACACAGTTTCCGACCCAATTAGCTTACCCCATTGCAACTGTTTAATAGTTCATATAGAAGTGTCTCTTCCTAACGTCACTGTTATTAGCGCAGCTTAATCGTAACCATTTCATTCATTGAGGCAACATTACATCGGCTTGCTTCGGCGTCGTAGCAATTTAACACTAGAACTACCGATAGGTTTCGGTACTATTTAATATGCGTTACACAGATTGTGAACACGAAAGTGGTTGAATGGCCATTAAATAAAGATGTATAATTATCAGTTTGTCTTACTGAAAGACATCATAAATTGCTGCAACAATGCCTGCGTGTTAATAACTTTAAAGCAAGAAATCTAAGACCAGTCATTTTGACTGGCCTGGTAGTTCTAGTGTTGAAATAGGACACCCTGTACACGTTTGTCGAAGTGTCCGCCGAAGTGTATGAACCGGCTCGTATGAATTACGTCGCTGGTCGGCGGCAATCATAATTTTCGTGACACACAAAGTGCTGGTTCTCCACATTTTTCTTTTTTCACCCGGCCAGCTTAGCACGAGTCTATTTCGAAGAGCATAAGCTCGCAAAACTGCATTGATCTAGACGACACGCTTCTCTTCTCTCCACGCGGAAACCATTCCTCCGGCCAGGTCGGACTATTTCGCCCCGTGACCTTTAACTTAAGCCAGACTAAAGGTCATGTATCTGCTTATAAGACGCCTTTTGAGATGGTCTAATCGAAAATAGCAGGGGATCCATCGAAGCGATTAGAAAGCACATCGCCGATACGCGTGTCTTAAGTGGATCTTCAGTTTTCATTGAGGACATTTTCATTCATAAACGATCCGTCATAGGTATATAAATGATAAATTGTAGTTTTTCACTCGACGGTCGCGTGTTGAAAGGGAAATAAGCGAGCACGTTTTTTATAAAATATCGCTGGAAGTAAAGATAAAGGACTGTTTTCTTGGCAAAATAATATTTTTAAACCGGCTGTAACGAATATCACTTGGCAGTGCTTTATGTAACTTCCGTTACGGACTTTTGTGTATAAAATAAACCTACTAAACTTGCGTGGGAAAACCACGCTCAGTATATTTTTAATAATTTCCCAATGAAAGCGCGGCTGTTCGATTGTAATTACACTTTAAAGTACATTTTAAACAGTGGCAAAATTATTTCGGCCAGAAGAGGTCGTTTTATAAAAATCCTAATGCTTCAACCCTCTGAATACAAATACCAACCCCTTCAGTTATCTCGCACGCAATTAACCATATCGTTTCTCCCCGATCTACGTTCGAACTCCAAAGCAATTCATTACTCGGCCTAAAATTTCGAATCGCGGCGAACCATTTTTCGCCAGACAGGAAACGCCCAGGAAAAACGGTCCACGACAATTTCCGCAGTCGAAGAAGCTGTGAAAGCGCGGCGGTCGTCCGCGAAAAGAGCAGCGTTAATTTCCGGTGTTTTCCCTAACCCAGCTAGAGCGAGGGTCGTGCGATTACGTGCTCGCGATTTCTGAGCATTACGCAAGCAGCAACGTAGAAAGTCGAACGATTAAGGCAAGAAAAGGGACGCTCGCCTCGACTTCCTGCAAATTAACGAATGTTTACATCCCAGAGACTCAAGGAAGTTCGCACGGGACTTTCCTCGGGCCCGCGAAGCTGGTTTAATTGAATTATTGCCAGAAGGAGGAAGCCGGGACGACGCGAGTCTTTTCCCAGAAAGGAACTCGTCTGCTTGATTAAATAACAGTTCCCTGTCCTGAAATTATTTCCTGTGAACCGAGCCGCGTATAACGTTGGCTTTCGATTTACTTTATCTGCCGGGGAAATCGAACGGCGCCCCGATTAATTTCATCCTGGTGAAAATTGAATTTGCAACCCGTTGCGAAATGCGAGCCGATTTACACCGAGCGAGGTAATTTCATCGATATTTGACAATTGTCCCTGACGAATCATTTGAAACTTCAAAGCTTAGTTTCTCTTGGTTTTAATTCTCCTTTTTCTCGCCGCGCTAAATCGCTGAAAGTTTCGTCGAGCTGGTTTGTCCGTAGAAATAGTTTAAAAAATGCCAATAGATCGAATAGATTATTCCGTTTGTGTACTGCGATTTTCGCTGGTTGGTAGTTAAAAGATCGCATATTATAGTCGGCTACGGAACATGCGACGACAAACCTGGAAGACAGGTTTTAATAAGAAAAAAAGTGTCGACGAACAGCTAAGCCTCTCATGCGGCCACTCTGTGTGAATTTCATCGACGAACAGTACATGCAAAGTTCAAGACATTTTGCTAAGCAACGTTCCTTCCTACAAACTATTATATTGCATTAGTTTTCGAATGGAACGTTCAGCGAATTATTTTATATTTTATTCGGGCCGCGTGTATAATGAACCGTGTCAATCGCGATAATCGTTTAATACATTAATATTTATTGTCTTCGATATTTCATCGATGTCCCGTACAACTATTTGCGATAGAAAGAAGTTAGAAAAACGAAATTTTACTAAGCACACGATAAATTGTATCTGCAAGGTACTATTATCGTTAACAATTTCCATTTACCTAAATAATGCCACGGTTTAATTCTATAATTTTCATTCATCTTTAATTCTATATCTTTAAACATCGCCCCTGTTCAATACTTATTCGTAAGAATCTCGTTCTCCACAATCTGCACTTACATTTCATTCTTACTCTTACCAAAAAAAGGTAAAAGTATCAATCTCCATAAATACAGCTAATCCCCATTAAACGAGCGCACCGCAACAATTTCTATCGTTCTTTCAACTTCGACTCGCCGGAATCGCAACCTCCCGCGTGATATTTAAATGCCGCAGCATCAGAGTGAAATGCCAGGAAAAGAAAAATACTTAAGAGGTGAATATCGAGATCCCTAACAGCCCGACGCATTAAAGTGGACTAAAACTAAAAACATTTAACGACGGAATTTCTGAATATACAAATTTCGTTGGCATCCAGAATCCCCGAGCCAGCCGCCACTCGGCGAAGGCAGTTGTATAGCAACTCCGGTGTATACGCGGACTTTACCAGCTTTAATGGTACGGACTAGCGATTCGATCTTATCGGAGTTGTAGGCCAGAGTACGTAAGCGTGTACTCGTATACGGTCGCGTTCGTACATCTATGATATTTACGATGGAAGCTTCGGAACTAGAGCCCCCTAAGGGACTGACTGACCGACAAACGCGTTTTGGTCGGAGCCATAGAGCCGGTAGCTAATGGTGTTTCACATCGACTTAAAACAGGTTTCAATTGCATACGGTAGATTTTCGCTGAAAATCGATGAATAAAATCTCTCTGTCTCTAAACGACTACCATACCGCAGCTGTTAGGGTAAAGTAGCCTAATATGAGACCCATTTTCTTAAAATATCATAACTCTCGATTAACAACACTTTTATTAAAAATCGCTACATGTTTTAATAGTACAATATGTATTCTTTTGAAACCTATTGAAAAGAAAAGTAAAAATGATTCGGTTTCTTAAATGATGCAACAAAACCGAAAACGGTAACAAAACACAGGTTAGAAAAATGAGTTCCTAATATGAGACCCAGTTTCTTTTTCATTTTTTCTGTCTTTTCTCACACGTTGGGCATGTAAAATCTAATCCATTGTTCACCATGTACATCTGAAGAGTAAAAACCAGTCCAAAACAAGCATTCTCCATCATAATTTTCTTCATAGTCACTGTCATCATCCAGAACAATATCAGTCCAGAACATCAGTTGAAGTATCACTTCCTACAGTTCGTTTTTTGGAATTGTCTTTTCTCTTAGGCTTAGTATTACCGCTTTAATCGCCAATATGAGGATCCACCTATAACAACATTGGGTACTTAAGATCAGACCGGTCTCATAATAGGAACTTCCTAGGGTCCCATATTGGGAAATAATAACATGATGACTATTAAATAGATTCAAAGTTGTGCCCTCGTTATGTAATGGCAAAGAACTATGAAACCTTAAACTTCATTGCATACACTATACAACAGTATTTATGAAAATGATTATACGCTTACCATTTTGGAAGTATCTGTAACTTAATCGAACACTTAGAAAAACTTTCAGTAATGTATTTCAGAATATGATCTCTCAAGACGTTTCGTTACTTTCAACGCCGACGGGTGTATAAAATAACTAACGAACGGTTACTTACGGAACAAAATAGCATCGCTACAATACATTCAAGAGTTATGTATCGGAAATAAGCAGGGGTCTCATATTAGGAGAGGTCTTTTATTAGGCTACTTTACCCTACTATTGGATTACTGCTATTCGACTCGAGAAGAAAAAACTGTTGGTGTCTACTTTTAGATTGGTGCATTAGAAACATGAATTTTTTTGGGGAATTTTATTTATGTATTGTTTTGATCGAGCAACATGTTGAAGATTAATCGAAAGTAATTGTTGTAAAAAAAACCTTCACGAATTGGAGTACGATATTTTGTTACACTACTCCGGTTTGTTTCAGGGGCTTCGCGAATTTTCAGAAAATGAATTATTCTGTATTAAAAGAGGTCGTATTATATGTATTAAATTAACGTTAAATACACTTCGTGCGTTCGCTTGTTAATTTCAGGAAAACATTTTTATATTCGCCTGCCTAATAAGTGGACGCTTGGCTTTTCAATGTTCTCGCATGAAAAGTTTATCTTTGTTACATTTCATACGCATTACCCTAATTTGAAGTTTGTTTAACCGATAAAACTAATAACTTTCAACTGGAAACGCTTCAACGATTTGATACTCACCTTTTACAACTCCTCGCTGCTTCGTCGTCGTCCGCTGCCGCGCCAGCGCCTGAATCCTGAAAGCGAACAATTCAAATTAATGACGAAACGCCGACGATATAGTAATTCGCAGATAAGGATAATTTAAAGACACGGCGCACGGGCGTAATTTCTTTGAGCATCAGCTCGAGAATGGCGGCCCTTTAATTTGCCAGGGAAAAGAAAGGGCTTATAGTAGAGAGGCGAAGCTTCCGGAATGACAGGGATATTTATTTCTCGCGCAATTCGCAAAGGATAATTGAAACGTGGTGGCGCACGAATGCCTGAAAAACATAGCCCCCGTACCGGAAGTAATTTTATTCGTGAGTCGCTACGATAAACGAAGCCGCGAATGTCTGTTTCGAATGTTTTTGCGTGAAAACTACATATTTTCTGCTCCTATTTTCGGTGAGCATGAAAGTTACTCTTCACTCTATGACAGAGTATTCGGAAAAAATATTATTATCGTATGTGTAACAATTTAAACAGCGCTGGAAATATCGTTACATAAGGAAGAAGGTACAGGTGAGCCCGTGTAACTTGGAAACAATTAAATACCTGGAAAACTATGCGATTGCTTTTATTCGTTACGTACAATTTATTTGCTGAAGTTTGGCAATGAACCATTGAGATTCCTAGAGACTAAATTATTATCAACGATACGACGGCATGAAAAATAAATAAAACGTACATACACTTGTTTGTTACGCCTAACTTATTATGCTAGCTAGATAATGGGAATCGTTTAAATTCAATAATACGATTCGATAGAAACCCTCTTTTATTCACTTTTTCTTTACTCACCATCTAACTGAACGTTTCAAGTGACTAAAAAGCGATAAAAGATCGCTTTTTAATCGTTGGTTCCGAGTACGGTTCCCTTTAGCTACGTTTCTATTTGATATATTTAAGGCATCCTTCATGCCATCCCCTAGAGTGGCGAATGTAGGTCAACCCCCCCCCGACATACGTTGAAGTCCCCAGGGATCAATAACATTCAAGACCAAAACGATTAAAATCGATTGGACAGTTTTGGAAATACTAAACTGCTTCCGGTTGTGCGATGGCATTTAACGATAATAAACTTAAAGACTACTTATGCGCAAGTATTATTACGAAGCATTAATTCCAGAAAAAAGATGAATCTCTATTATAAATTCAAAGGGAGGTGCATAAACCGGATGAAATTCTTCAGAATTACACTCTCTATAAACCAGTCGGCAGCAGGTAGCATCGAATAAGTAATGAAGATGGTCGATGACGCAGCACTTACAGCAATAAAAAGGAACGGTTTAGATGCTGATGAATCATTCGTATAGCCGTGTTTTAAAAAAAAGTTTAATAGAGAAATAACTGTCCTCTCGTATCCCAAAAATCTGATTAATAACTTAAACTGCTTTAAGTTTTTTCAATCGTGTAAAATAATCTACTAAAGAAAGAGCATATTACTCAATGTACTGTATTGCTAATTGTTATACATTTACCAGCAGGATCAAGTATTTAATTAATATTATTGATTAATAGGTACTGGTTAATTACAAATATAATAACATCTCCTAGGAAGCATTCATCTTCACATTTAATACATATTTAAGACTATGAAGAATTTCATGTATTTTAGATATTTAATTAAAACTAGTTGCCTGATTTTATTTTATTGAAATTAATAGGCCGTCGGATAAATTACCGCCGTTTCTTATCGTATATTAAAGAACCATCGATATCTTCTTTTTAACGATAACATATGACGTGATTCATGATATGATTAGCTTTTTAGTATGCATCTGAAGTTATATTCTTTTTTCAATTAAAGTTGAACGATAATTGGAACGCATCGAGGAGTTAAGAGAAAATTCAAAGGTATTTGAATTAAAATGCGGTACATAGATATCTGCAGTCTATATTTCGTTGAAGAATACAAGTCAGGCAATTTTCGGTTTAAATCAACCGCACTGTCCACGATTGCGAAGTGGTAACTTTTTTGTTTTACAATACCACTTTATTGGAACTTCCAAAGGTGAAATTGCATAAAGGAAAACAAAGTTCTAACAATGCCACTACTTAGATTAGAATCAATGACAAGCATAACAATTCTATATCATACTAAGGGTTGAAAAAACGACACGGAACAGCTGAAGGGGTGACTCGATACTTTCTTATTCAAATTTTTCTTTACAACACCTCTTTCTGTCGCGCATTATTTATAACAAACACTTTACCAGCCAGAGCCCGCGACATTAAAAGATCGTCATTAAAGTTTACACTTATTCCAAACATGTTCGTCACATATGCAACAGCACGAGTTGCAATAAAGATTCGCAGGGATCGTAGGAGTAGAAGAGAAGACGATATGAATTACAAAACGCGATGCCTGTTTTATCAACAAAGGTACATCGTGACGTGGCTGAATGAAGGCACACGTGCACTTACACGTGTCCGATGCACACTCGAGTATGCGTGATGAAAAAAAGGCAGAAAGCCGTCAGCCCAAGCACCTGTTAAGGCTGCCTTTGTTAAACGATTTTACGCGTTGTGCCCCGAAGTGCCAGCCACTTGCTTTCGCGGGTCGTTGTGCGATAATTCGCCGACAAACGTAACGCAAGGTACTGTCATTGATATCAAAAATACGAAGCATCGAACGAAATTGGTCCATGTCGCAGAAGAATACGTTCGATTGAATCGTGAGTGCTTGATCGGCCAAAAAGAACGCCTATCTACCAAAAGTTTGCAAGGCATCTATTGTTTAATCAATCATTTGTCTACGTTCATACCGTTTGAGCGCAATAATAACGCGGATAAGTAAATCAAATAACAAAATCGTATACGCATACCACTACCATCTACATATTATTTTATTGTGCGAGCGTGTTGCACATTTAATGTACGATATTAGGATTCGGTGTGTACGTAAAAGTACTAACCAAAAATAAAAGAACGAGTTGTTGGAAAATAATAATAACAGCAGTATGGATAATACCGTGGTAAACAATCCTCGCGAGGAAATACAGATTGTCAAATGAATGATTACTAAATACTTATCAATACTAGAATCATTAGTACACTTTAGAGCCAACTAATTTCCGGCGCGACACTAATCCCAATCGATATCAGAATATATATTAAACTTTCACGACGTCCGGCCGGTTAAATAGAAAATACTCAACACCGCCAAACGCTAAAATAATTATTTAATTGTCTAATCAGGCGTAGTGCGTCCAGCTCTTTATCAATAAGGCGTCATAAGCATACCAATGTGCCATGCTGTCGTGCATGCAGCACAGAAAACGAGCCCTTAAAATCAATAGCCCTAAGTCCCCCCGTCGAATCCGCCCCCTCCGGACGCGTTAGAAAAATGCAACTACCCTTTCGGGCGGTGAGTGCACTTGGTAGGCCGCGGAACATTCAGCACATGTAAAGTACAGGCTGGGAAACACGAACCCTCTTTCGACCCCCTCGTTCGAGGGTTCCTGCGACTTAGTCATCCCCCGGAATCTCCCATTGCATCGCGTTTTCATCGGTATCGCGTTTTCATCGCCCCCAGAGATTCCGTGCTCCGATTCGTTTGGCAATTCTGCACTCGTTCTTCCTAATGTTTCGGAGCACCAAATATTCCCTCTCCTTTCCGCATTAGGAAATGCGCCAATTTTACATATTATTTGTATATCACTTTATTACTAGTTACCCCGTGCTCCGATTCGTTTAACAATTCTATGTATCAGCCTGCCTATGTTTCAGAGCTTCAAATGTTCTTCGTCCCTTTTTTTTGTATTTTTTATTAATGAATTCGTAAGTGTACAATTTGCCACGCGAGCATTTGGTACATATTGTGTATTATTAGACGTCCGATTAATTTGCGTTTTGTTTTGTTTTTTTTCCCCTATGCCATCGGGACGAGTAATTTTTCTTTGAAAATTACCGTGAGTCTTCGTCCCTTGTACGTGCATCAGGAAATGTGGCAAGTATTATTTGATTTTGTGTTTGGAAATGCATAGTAATAGATTTCAATCGAATTTTGCTTTAATAGTTATAATGAAAGCTTGATAGAGATGCATCGCGCGTCTAATGTTAGATGCAGCATATTTCTAATGTTAATGCGAATGCCGTTATGTGTAGCAAATAATGCAGAACAAAAATAGAGAGGGAAAGGGGGAAAAGGTTCAATATTGCAGTACTTCTTACTGTATCATTAATATATCAATATTATCGTAGACAGTATTATTATCAAAATTAAATTTCTCCACTAGTATGAATGGGACAACGCTTAATAATATCTCTTTGGTGGATTTGAAGTGAAAGATTGAAACAGAAACGTGATCGGCACGTGTCCACCACGATAGACAAGAATAGCACGGTTTGTCATATTTCCGAATTTCTCCAGGGATTTCATCCCCGCGCGGGCATAGAATACCGGCTGCTATTAACGGCGCAGCGCAATTTTCCATTTCCCAGCACCACGTTACGTCCTTAAAATAGAAGCTTTCGTTCGACAAAAAGAAGATTATACCACGGCAAGCAGAACCACATCCGTTGTAGCTTTTTTAATCGCAAGTTTCAAGGAGAATCGTTCACTTATCGTTGCACGTCATGTGCTAAAGAAATCAATATATCAACCCTGATCTCTTTGAAATTAAAATAAACTACACGGGGTTCTACATTACTACAGGAACGAAAATGTCTCTGAATTCAGGGAAAACGTGTGAAGCAAAATATATCTGCCGGTTTCAATTATAAAAAATCTTTTCACGTCAACTAAGGTGAACTACAGAAACTTGTTTTTGAATTGTTCTGCATTCTTGTAAATGAAAAAAATTATCAGGCTATCGCTCGCCTGCTAAAATAAAGGAATTAACAGGTTTATAACAAAACTTAAAACTTCGCAAGGCTTCTAAACTTGCAATACAAAATGTAATGCCTCTGGAGAATGAACAATTTTATAAATTAGGTTCTGAAGGTAATAATTGAAAATAAACATTATAAGCGATTATTGATTGTGTGTTACAAAAATGGTCGTAAAACGGGTAAGCAGTACAAAATTAAAAGAATATGCGAGCCAGAATTTCGGATTCCCTAAAAATTTCATTGTTTATTTGAAACAGATGAAAATAAAACGTTTCCTTCTTTCATTACTCCGTATTTTCATACTGTTTCGTACCTAAAATTCCCACGTCTGTAAAATATTTTATTACTCCAATTGGGTAAATACCAGAACTCTGTGCAATACCTTGAACAGTATTAACCCTTTCGCTACGGTAATCTCTGTCGCGAAACGCATTACCCCATACAACTTTACGAGCCACCGGCGAGTTTCTTGGCGATTAATATTTGGTTGCGCTGGCAACATTTGTGCGTTTATACATTATATTATAAATAACCTTTAATTGGGAAAAGAAATCGACAGTATAAACATAATTTTAATAGAATGTTAGTGCAATATGTGCGTTGGGCGATTGTATTTTGTGGCCGTATCGCTACAACTACAGTTGCCGTTAGTATGTATTTAATAGGGTTTCAATACTATTGTTCTAACCCAGACATTTCAGAATTTGTATTTAAAAAATTAAAAGCATTATGTAGGAAAAACGGAGCATGTTGCAAGTCAGGAAAACGGAAGATAAATCTATTATATACTATTTATTTTACCCTAAAAATAGTGGTATAAAAATACACACATTAACTAACATAAATTGAACTTGAAGAAAAGGTTATAGATCACAAGCATATTTAATTAGAAAAAAATGCCGCCTTAAAAAATACGCAATATGTGCTGAAGTTTATATTTTACTTTCCTAGATTAACTTTCTCTGAACACAGAACTCAGCACAAGAGAAATTCTTCGAATAGATATTTTTAATGATTAAAGCTTTCGCTTCAAACGCGAGACATTTGATTAAAAAATGAGACTGTTCCGGGATAATCAAGACGGATGAAAAACTCACCTTGCAAGGTTTAATATCGAAAGGGTTAAGGTGAAACCGTGCTATAAATGTACCATATTATGCGAAGGACGCATACATACACGGACTGTAAAATCCGCAAGAAAATTGTACACGAGTTCCTAAGAATAAATAATAATTTAATTGCCTTTCCAATCCATTTTTCCAAAACTTAATTGCCTCTCTAATTACCATCATCGGTTGTTGCTTTTCTCTATGTCCATTTCAGGCCTCCTCTTTTAATAAAATATTAATCGATACACCTTGAACAATAAGGATCACAAGCACCTTCACGCAGATAGCACAGATTTTATCTTCCCGCGCATTCTTGAATTGTATCGATCCCCGAGATCTCGCTACTCGAAGTAAGGGCCCATAAGAGGGGAAGAAAAACCGATAATTTCCAGGGTTAGAACTCGTTTCAGTTGATCAAGTTTATAAACAAAGAAGGCACGACGCGTTACTTCTCTGCCGCGTTGAGAATACCGGGGCGGAGAACTCTCCATATCCGGATAAACTGCCTCTGACGGGCAAGAAACGCCATTCTCTATCAGCGAGATAAAGTATTGCGGACATGCCTGTACGTTTATTGCTGCACATTAATGAAATTTCATATATACGAAGTGTTCCACGATATATTTATAGACCATTCAGCTGAACGTCTAAAAATGATGCTAAAGGAGTATATTATTTATAGCTTCTTTGCAACTTTTATACCTTTATATTTATAAATTTTATAAATTGACTTCTGAACACGACGTTTTCTACGTATTGTACTTAAAAAAGAACGCCAGTTCCGCGGTGCTTTTATTGCAATAGTAAACACATACAAAATTCAGACAATTTCTGTTCTCCAACTTCAAATGTAATCATTTTGCAATCGATAGTCCTGTATAATGTTATAACTCTAACACCTGGAGGGTGGGATATTTCATTTGCAAGCATATATTTTCCTAATTTCAAGAAAATATTCACATTATATTGGATAGCTCAAAGTGGTACCATATTATAAAATTATTGGCCTTCCCAAAGATATTGGCGTTGTATGCATACCATGTTACCGTTTACACTATTGAAATGCCCACGGTTAGTGATAGTCGAATAGGATTGCATTTTTACGATACTCGTGGTTTAACTGTTAATATATCAAATTATTAACCGTAATAAGAGATATTAAATTTATAATATCGCAAGAAGTAATATGAATTCAGAAACGTAATAAAACACGTAAGGAATTGCACATGTCTGTTAAAGGCAGTGTCCAGACGTATGTAACTCTTGAGACGGTCAACTCTCAGAAAGGCTGAACAATAGGTCCACTCGAAAGCAACATTATGATCCTCCCAGACAACCTCCATATATTTACCTCCTCCATGACGAGCTATACACATATACATGCAATGCATCACATACGAAATTGTCATCCAAACCATAAACGTTGGCATTGTCAACTAATTGTGTGCTTTAAACGTATGAAAACATGGCAGATGTCCAGTTTATTTTAACGAAATTTATATTAATCAATAATATAATCAAATTTTCCATGTAAATTCCACTGACTTACAGTGCCGTACAAAAGGTTCGATACACCTACTATGTGCTCCAATCGATGTACACGGCAATACAGTATTTTTTTACACAAAGTAAATGGCTCGAATTCAACATTTTCTCAGTTATATCTTCGAAGAGTTTTTTCGTATTTTTATCAGAAATAGGAGTATAATCATAAAATACGAGCATTATCATAAAAAAAGACGAACCTATTCTACCGTCTTTCGTTATTTTGTGAGCAACAGTGAACGGCGAAAGGGTCAATAAGGATTACTGATATGGGCACTTCTGTTTTTTACAACAAGAGAAGGCTTCTGTTACCAAGCAACGGTTTGTTCGGATAACAAAACGTTTGAATATTCAGATAATGAGTGAAAATATGGTATAACTATGAGTATCCGAATACGGCTGTCTCTACTGTATTTTGTTTCAGTAGAATCATCCTACCGGTCGAAGAAAACACGATCGTCACGGCACACGTTCACGGGCGGCAAATACGTATATGTATAAAGTGGAACCACGTGTTCCTTTCGCTCTCTTTTTCAACTCTCATCGCTCCAACATCTAGCTACGAGCGGCAAACCAACTGAAACGATTGGCGTCGCGACGCCACCACATGACTGCCTCAGTGCACAAACAATCGGTAGCACAATCGTGACGCCTCGACCTCGGCGACCCCACGAAATAGGGGTAAGTTCACGAAAAAGCCAAACGCTAAATAAGTACGCCCCTTTTATGAATCTTTCCGAAATTCTTAATTCATTAATTTTATTTCTTTCCAATTGCATTGCCTACTATTATATAATCGTCAACAAGGGGATACTTGCTAACATAATTTGTTCATGTTACAAACATTAAAAAAAAAATTGTACACTACCGGTTTCTAACTTGGTAATCTTATTGTAATACTTTTTAATAAATTAAAGGAAACAAATGTAGTAAACCTCAATATTTTTAACGTTTTTTCATTACTTTATTAAATTCACCTTAACTCGTGGGGAGGGCGCAGGTTATTTAAATACTATAAAAGGGAATCGCGGCTGAAACACTGCTATACACACAAACGAATGCAAATAAACAATTGATAGAACGATTAAATGGAATTAGAATATTGCATTTACCAGTACGATTAAATGATACCAACAATGAGACAAAATTGGTGAAAGGAGTTGAATTGAAAAAAAGTAGCTGCATGTATATCTACATAGCAAACTTTTATCGAACACTTATCCAATTTACCTCGTCGACGAAACTCTCGACGCACCTACACATACGCGATCGCGCCTGCGGAACCGTGTAATCGCAAAGTGCAAGAAGGTACGAATACACCAGACGCGTGGTAACTCATGCATAGAACGAGTCATCGAGTATAACAAATTGCCAGACGTTTCCATGAACGATAGCCGGTAGTAAAAGAACATGCGATTCCAACAGGGATTAGATAAATAAATGACGGTTAACCGCGAAATCGTTGAGCGCTATGTTGTAATCTTCCGTCGCGGGAGGGAATCGTCAACACAAGCAAGTGTTTGTTTACCAGGAGTATGATTTTTCCAAGATCGTAAGCTTGATTCGTTCACTGTCACACCGTTCACATAGACGGACAGGGAACTTTGAATTTTCCCAGATTCCCTTTGTCGATTGACTGTCAATACGCCAAATAAGGGAAATACCGATTCGCGTGAATCCAAGCGATTCACAATAGGTTTTCGGGTGTACAGTCTAGTACAGCGTTGAAAGTAGATTTCTAAACAATGCTTTCTTGGCTAAATTTGACAGCAGCTATCGACAAAGACGCACAAAGTAACAAAACTCACCGAACTCTGAGGGGAATTGGATACACTTGGAGACCGTTGCACGGTGACCAACGCCATGATAAAGACCTCCCACGTGGCTGAAATGTCGGAGACAACACTCACTATCACTATACACACACGTGAAAACGATCGAATCGTTTAAACCTCGGAAAAACGATCATTTTTCACGCACTTCTAACGGCATCACGCTCCCGGCGGCCATGTTCGATACAGTCTAACGTAGTGGACTGTCTGCGCATGCGCGCGATGACGGCGTGCGCACCCCGCGACTCACTTATCATACGACGACGTCATGACTACTATTTTTTTATTCATGCTTTTTTAATTAGTGGAGAAGTTTGAAACAATGTAGTAATTGATAAACAAGAAATGGGGTTAATCATTGAAACCATAGTCACACGGGAATTTGATATTTCCAATCACATGATTAACCAAAAGTTATATCTCTTTTCAAATAGTTCTTGCGTTTTTGAATGTTAATCTTACACCTTTTAAATTTTTATATATACATATATACATACAAATGCTTTAAAACAGCACATAACCGTGTTTTGTTGCTTTTAGAGAAATACGAGTCTATTACAAATATATTAACACTTACAATATAATAGATAAATGCATTTTTCTATAATTTAAAAATTTTCAAAAGTTTTTCAAACTTTGCAAGAAGTTATCTCGTATTAACAGTTCCTGTATACATTTTACATATGGTTTAATTTAAAAAAAACAATTACAAATGCACGCTCTTAATTTATCATTTAAATTAATTACGAATTAACTATTGCAAGTTGTTAAAACTATTGTAAATTGATGCACGCGATTTAGAGCGTTTGAATACAATCTATCGATATTTTGGCAGAAATTAGATACATTAGCGAATCGATTATTAATCGAAGTTTCCGTCAGAGATATTACATACTTCGGAGAAGTATATTCTATACCTGTACATTTCAAGATAAAGAACAGTGTGGATTATTTTACTACATGTACATTTTATACGCAATAGAAGAGTGTTACGTTAAAACTTAAAAATGTCAAAAATATTCACACCGACAAATCAGATAAGATTAACCAACGTCGCCGTGGTTCGTATGAAAAAAGGTGGAAAGCGATTTGAGATCGCTTGTTATAGGAACAAGGTTGTTTCATGGAGAAATAAATTGTAAGTGTATGACAACCGGTCGAAACAGAGACGTTCATATGTTAATTTAATATGTACTGAGCTTTTTATAGTTCCTAACCTATATACATTTGTTTATATTTTTCCCCCAAAACACGTAATTCTTTTTCGCACACTGTATTCTATCGGCAGTTGTGACAATTGAAGTATATTTCAGAGAGAAAGATATCGACGAGGTGTTACAGACACATACCGTATTTATAAACGTTTCAAAAGGTCAGGTAGCGAAGAAGGAAGACCTTATAAAATCCTTCGCTACCGATAATCAAACAGAAATATGTAAAGAGATTCTTACCAAGGGGGAGCTTCAAGTATCCGACAAAGAAAGGCATTCAGCCATAGATTCCATGTTTAAAGATATCGCGACGAATGTTGCAGATAAATGTGTTAATCCAGAAACGAAACGCCCGTATACAGTAACTATGATAGAGAAGGTTATGAAAGATATACATTTTTCTGTAAAGCCGAATCGAAACGTGAAACAGCAAGCTTTAGACGTTATTCCTCAACTAAAGGCAGTCATGCCGTTAGAAAGAGCTCAAATGAGGCTCAGAGTTTTGGTGTCGGGTAAAGAGGCGAAGAAGGTGAAAGAAAAGATTGTAAAAATTGTAGCAAAGTTGGAAAAGGAGAAATGGGATGATGGAGCATTGGAAATAGAATGCTTGATCGATCCTGGCCAATACAGAGAAATAAATGAACTGGTAAGATCTGAAACAAAAGGCTTAGGATTGGTGGAGTTACTTAACTTGAAAGAAGTTGTCGAGGGGGATGAAGTTTTGGAATGAATAATGAGTTTTGCAGAATGTTAGAACAACCTGTAACGTCAAATCTAATACGCCAACGTGTGCACATGGTTTATTATTATATTCAGGACTGTACACTTATTTACAATACATTTCTTTTCCTAAATATTTTTCTATCATGTACAGAGACAAACGAAAAATTCTGCATAAAATAGAAAATATCTATTTAATACCTTGTTAACAATGTATATAAGAATTAGAAATTATTTATAAAGCTTGTTCAAGTCTGTCATTTAAATAGACAGGCCTAAAAAATATCTCAACATATACGATTGGTTAATAGAATTTAACAAAACGTTCTATTAATTATCAGTTTAAGTAACTACATTAAAAAATACATTCAGCATACATGAAGACTGTAATCTTCCTGTTACATTTTATTCAAAGTCTTTAAATATTATCTATATAATATGTTATTTAATTGCTATATACATTTTCAATATAATAATACAGATAGTACAAACTGTAACTTATTCTTATAAATTCATTAAAAAATATTTACAACCTACCTATGCTTTGAACGTATATATTTGGAAACAAAATTATTGCAAAATTTGAATTTTTGTTATCTTTAAGAGCAAAGCATTAGGGGGCCAATGTTCTACGCATTTCCTAGCGAACAGTATCGTCTACTTTTTCTCATTCTTTTCAACCTCTACTCTGGGAATATATATGTTTTCTGTACGTTCATCGCACTTGGCAGCTATACGTGATGTTGTCAATAGAAAGTTTTGTAATTTACTCAAGTATATTTGTGCCTCTTTATTCAATAAACCATCATGGACCAAAGTTGCAACGTTTCTTTCTACCCGCTTGCATATCGCTTTCGCTGAGTGTAGCATAGAACAAGCTTTGCCACCACCCTGTTATGACACGAAATAGGTGTAGGTAAAATATAATTATCTGAAAAACGTAACACAAAAATGTTTCATTACCGGTATGATATAAGTCTCCTGTGGTGGTAGTTGATTAGCGTATTCTGCTATCCATTCTTCCAAATCATTAATATGTTTACTTTCGAATGATTCATTTTTTCCAGGCATCGGTTTCGATATAGCATGACTTAGGTCAAACAGAATCATTTGCACCCTCTTTAGTTTATCGACATAAGGATGTTCAACTTTGCCGTCAGTGGCGAATTCCCTCGCCAATCCAATTTGTGCCAGTAATTCTTCAGTTGACACCAAAGCATTGAACGTTACGTCGTTTTGTGCGCGTAAATCTAAGTCTGTACTTGTTAATTGCAAATCAACATCCCGTACTGAAACGTTTTCCCTCTTTGGTACCTTCGACGCAGAACTGTTACTGCAACAAAATACTTTCAACGTTATCAGCTGTGATTCTTTAACAGCACCCCAATATTCATGAAAAATAGCATGAAAAGTAAGATGATCGTTATACATTAAACTTATCGGAAGAAGTTACATTACTTGCAGACAATTTAATTAATTGTAACATAGGGCAAGGAGCTATTAGTTGTGTGTATCTTTACGTTAAGTATTGGAAAAAGTTACAATGTCCAGAAGTTGCAATGAGACAAATACCACACCAGCTTTCATAACTTTGTCACACAGTTTATTTTTTAAACTTTATCCCTATCCTTTTCTTTTTTAATAAAACTATACGAAGATTAAATATATCACAAGAAATAAAATAGCTTTTCTCGCGTAAGAATTATAGGGGTAGTACAGTTACTTTGTAAAAAGATTGACAATGCACATACGTCGAAAAGTACGAAAATACCGGTAAAACACTATTAACGATACATTGACAGGTCGACATGAAAATGTTATACGATTAATCTTGTAGTTACGTTCGAACAAAAGCCACGAGAAGTTTTAAAGGAAACAAATATTGCTGAAAAAATAAACATTTTGCATTCCTATAATAATCCTTATGGCAAAGTACCACAATGTGTAAAATAAAATTTAGGTTATACCATGCTTCATCATGTACCTATTTCTAAACGATACCCGCAGTCCGGTTTTATATACCCAAAGAGGCCTTTTCCATACACTTCTAACTACCTCCATATCTATGACAAACAAATCTGAACGTAATTGCGTGAGTATACGGTGTTTAAACGTACAATTTTAGTCGAAGCAAGGGTAACGATATTAATCGCTATGTTGCTTCACGAAAATGCAAGTTAAACCTGCGCAACACAAGCTGTGTTATTTAACTGAAAATTTGTTTTCACTAAAAGGACACTTAAATCGATTATATACTTATAAGCACGTTAGATTTTCGTGTGTATTTAGTGTTTAAGATAATACTACACATATGTTAAAAATATAGTGCACATAAAACTTAATTAATATCTGTAAAGATGTGTTTGAAATTACGCGGGTCTCTGCTATATCTACAGTACCGGATATAGTATCGCCATCTATACAGAACTCCTTGAAACTACTAGCGCCTCTTACTTATCTTAATAGCATGCAGTTTCGCAAACTTCCTTATAGATGGCAATACTACAACCACCGACGAGATATAAGAATAGACAAGACATCTTATGGACTTTTGTGGCCCAACGTGACTGTCATACCGACTCAGATATCCCACGCTGATTTGAGCGTCCTCTGCTCATGGACAGTGATCACTTGAAGAACTATTCTTTACTGAAGTAGCGGGGACGGGATTCATGCGATTGTTGAATATATGTAAATGCTTTGGGGGGATCAGGAAAGCTATTTCTCGAGCAACGTTTCGGTAGAAAAATTGAGCTACGGTGCCTGGGCGCGCGATGCGCTTCGGCTCGGCTCGAGTTGGGTCGAAACAACATCGCGATGCATTGGGCGATGAAATTGACAGTGTCACGTCAAGCGTCCCGCCTGTGCTGTCCCGCATTCATTGCGCGGCAAAGAACAAAAGAATTCTTTAACGAGGATCGTAGGTCCAGCTAAAAGTTGGTCAGAAACAGTAGAAATCCACTCGGCACGACCCTAGAGTCGTAGATCCGGCTATAAGTTGGTCAGAAATAGTAGAAGTCCAGTAGGCACGACCCTAGAGTCGTAGGTCCGGTTAAAACTTGGTCAGAAATAGTAGAAGTCCACTAGGTATGACCCTAGGGTAGTAGACCGCCGGTCGCCGTCGGCGACCGTCGAAAATTTTCGGAAATAGCGAATACCGCCGAGCGCAGCTGACGCGCCGGCGCGTAGCGGAGTGGGGAGGCAGGCGGAGTGTGGTCGACCGTCGCGCGGCGCGTGCCCCTTCTTTCTCAATTGGAGTGTCGCAGCGTAAGGTTGTCTACGGTGCTGATGGTTAGCGACATACCTCACTCTACAACGCAATAGCACCTCAGGCTTTACTTTACCATTGTGTTCGCTTCATTATTAGCCTCTATTAATTAATACGCGTTTAACTAACAATCGTTCTACTATCGCAACAGTACATTAAACTTTATAGATTATAATCTTTCTTGAGTTTCCTTTGCTGAACGAATATGAGATTAACTAGTCGTTTGTTGTAACATCGCGTTAACTAATTTATCAGTTTGAACGGTTCTTCGAATCTTTATTATATTTTATTACACGATTATTCGGATTCGATGCGGTGTTAAGGTTGCGTTTATTTTCTTTGCAATGTCACTTACATACCCAGTTACATATGGCCTTTCGCAACTTTGCATTCCATTCTGATTTTACCACAGGTTTATCACGTTAATTTCATTCGCGATTGAAACTACAGTCAGTAAATTTCATTAATTCTAAACGAAAAATTGAACGACGTTCATGTTTCGCTGCATATCGGTCGCGATTTCTATTATAGCTTCACTAGTGTTCTTGTTGACACTTTTATTATCTCTGTGCCTTTGCACAAGTACGGTCAAAGTGAATTTTCGATGCAGGATTGCCCGCGTACTTACGTATTTGTTGCCATGCCCTTGAAGCATGATAAATAGTTTCGAGTCTTGCTTTCTACAAGCAGCTACGAGAATTTATAAATGCGCGATATTGCTTACTTACTAGGATCATGATCACTTTTAAAACTCTGACATAGAACAGTCACAGTACGCTTTTGATAAATCATTTATATTAATCTATAATAATATATCTTGAATAGACAATTAACAATACAGTAGTACTTTATTAAAACACCAAAGCAGTAATTCCTCAACAGACATACAGAAATAAGAAAGAAACAAATAAAATCACATGTGTATTGCTTTAATTTTTACCTCCTCCCCTCATTTACTAACATGTACAGATTTTCTTTCAGCAAATTTTGATGACCGCGCGCAATGCGGTTGGTAAATTCAGTGCTTGTTTCGTTAAAGTTCTTCTTATTATTTTTTAAGCGCAACCGCTCTTAATAATTATAATTAAATATAAATAGTGGCAAAGATACGCGAAAGTAGAGTCAGTGTTTGCTTCGAAATATTGCTCTCGCGAAAAATAGAGTCACTTTGTTCGTCGATCACAATTATAAAACGCGCGCGACGGTAGTCCTTTATCTTATTCTTTTTTATCGCAATAAGTATTCCGGTACTAGAGTCAACACCTAGGCTGTTCGGCGAGTTCGGGCTTTCATCCATCAACTTGAAGAGTAAGTACTTCTGTATTTCTTTAATCTTGTATTGAAATAATCATTGATAATTAACACATTCCAAAAGTACTGAAAATACATAGATTTTAATGTTGTTGGCTCTTTTTGAATGTTTCAGCAGCTTCCATGGCTTCGATGGCGACGAGCTTGACCGCACACCTGGTGAGTCTGCAACCGGTGAGTGGCATGCTTTAAAGTTCCTCTGGTCACTCAATCATGTCGCAGGACGAAAGGTCCGAACCGACACGAGTGACTGGTTGTAATTACGTAGTTTTTTCTGGCAAGCATTGTGACCATGGGTATATGGAAATATACTCATGAGTAGTAACTTTTTTACTGTTTTATATTATATGAGGATAGGTCTTCTTGTACAACGCGTTTTTAAATAGCTTCATAATTTTAAAACAGATCATATTTAGAATAAAATATATCACAATATATCTTTTTATAATAGAGTATTTAATTGAATACCTATGAAACGATATTTAAATAGTTATTAATTATTGAATGAATATAAAGTAACGTCCAGTATTCTACGTGCATTAGTTTGTAGTGGAGAAGTCGAATACCATTCGACTTCGTTTATTTGTCAATTGCAATTACTGCACAGTTATAATAAATTGTTAGTAAGCGTATAGTCGTTCCTCTTTTTTACTACTTTGATTATATGTATATAAAGTAAAGGTACTTACTTACCTTGTCAATTTGTTGGGACTATCGCATAATTTTATTATACGATATCCATATTAGTCTTTAGCGTTTAGAGATATCAATACGTTCACTTTTTCCGTACAAGATATTAATTAAACCTGAATGTACAAGAAGACAATACGCGAACCGGTAGATCTCGAAATCAAAGCAATCTACTTCAAAATCAACCGTGCATTTTAGAAGCAATGCTTTGATGACGGGAACACCGGAGGATGTTTCAATATCATTCAAGGTATATTAATGTAGAGTCATTGAATAATTTCCCTAATAAAGTACAGTCATTGTACAATTTTGCTAATAAAGTAGAGTCATTGCACAATTCTTCTAATAAAGTAGAGTCATAGCATAATTTTTCTAATAAAGTAGAGTCATTTCAGTTTCTTTTTAATAGAATAAAATCATGTATTGATCGGGTATATATATGTATACATGTATACATTTAGCCCGTTAGAAAATCAGTATGTCTTCATCATTTTTTTAGACGAGGATTTCCAGGTTTATCCCTTTCCGTGTTCACTGCCCGGATCCCACTCACGTGCCCCGGTGCTACTTGGGTGGGAAAACGGTGGTAGAGCACGATGATATCTATTTAGTTTATAATGATTTATTGTTGGCGACTGACAGTGCGTTTGGTGTATCGTGCACGACGTAATATCCACATTGTGTGTGTGGTTAGGCTGTGGATTTGCGTCGTTCCGTACTAAAACGTAGTTACTCTAACCAAGATAAGATGTCCATTAATTGAAAACAGAGACATCATTTTTACTATTAACTGCATTAATAATCCCTAATATACCGGGCCACGAAGTTTTTGTCATTTAAGATGACGGAGACCAAATTCCAAAGTGAATCGAATATACTTATCAATTGCTATCAAGTACCTTTTGTATCGGTGCTATTTAATTATTCTATTAAATATCTATTAAATATCTCAACCGCGACGTGGTATTTTCCACGTGAACGCAGAGATCCCAGCCACTGTCAATCGATTTCAGAAAAATGGTACGTACATTAGAGTGTGCAAGTTGTGCGACAGCACTTGGGTGTCGGGGGTGTCCCGGGACGCCTCCCTAGTGTAGGCTTTTGCGCCCAAGTGTTTGACTGAGAACCGTGGAGTGTCGTGTGTTGGTGTGTCTGTTTGCCATTTTTTAAATATAGGTCCAGGTAGGATAGGTAGCATACTTTCTGGTGTGATTGATAGACATAAGTAGGTAGGGCCGGGCAGGTTGACACAGTCTCTGATCGTGTAGGCACTCATTCGCGTGTTCAACCTGTTTCAGGAAATCTAATTTGAAAAGCCGACGGTGAAGCTGTGGCGCGAACGAAAATGCGTTCGCCTCTGGCTTTGCCTATCGATTTTTCGAATCCTTCGCGGTCGTGGTCGCGATTTAGGCTCCGAAACGAAACGTGTTACATTATGCTCGAGGCTGCACGTGTGAACGAAGAACGATTATAATTTTAATCGTAATCTTTGCGATTTTCCGTAATCACAATTTTACGATTTTATTTCATCGTGATTCGGCCACGTGTGTTCCATTTAGCTCCGCGATTTAAACTCTTTATTTCACCTTTATAAGTTTTTCTTTGGTTTTCGATTAGAGCCTCGAGCCTAGTTTAAGTTTCAGCTGGCCCTTGGGTCCAACGAAAAGAAGAGGCTATATGCCGAAGAGGCCCGACAAACTGTCACTCAAGAGGGCAACTAATAATGGCTCCCCATTCTTTTTAAGAATGGGGAATCATTCTTTGTTACTACTTTGTCACTGTGCTTGCATTTTCATTTGTAGAATTTTTATTTGTACTTGGCCGACGCACATTCCGGCCCAACGATGCAGCCCTCCCAAATATCGCGTTGTTTTAGAGTTGTGAAAAACTTGAGAACGGGTCGAATTAGAGTTGCGTTAAATGCCACGCCGTTTTTCAAGTAGTGTCGCGAAAAAGAAAACATGTCTCGCGTATTCTTGGAGTTGCGAAGTGACTCGCGGTTTTTAATTAGAGTTGCGACCAAATGAAAATCGTGGTTGATTTAGCGTTGCGCAATGATACCGCGATGGTTCTTGCAATTTTGCCGTGGTTATTGTTAGTTAAATTGTAGTATTTTATAATATATTTTACATATGAGAAAGTTTCTAGTGTTGCGGAAATTATTTTCGCGTCTTGAGCCTTCAGCTAACTTTACAGAGGATCTTCAATTACATTGCTTTTTGATATTACAAATAATTTACTGTTTGCTTTCTATCAGCCTTAATAAATAGTGTAGCGAAATGATTGCATCGCGAGTTCCCATTAGTGTTGCGTTGATTAAAGATCGTGTTTTTAATTAGAGTTGCGAATACCAGTCCCCAACTGCTTCCAATTGGAAGCCTGTTCATGAGCCACCCTGGAGGGTGGCACATCATCATCAGCCAAAGACCATAGCTGAATCTTCCGCGTTTAGTGTTGCGTTTAAAGAGACAATTGGTGCATAGAGCATCGAGTCATTCTTTCATTAGTGTTGCGTCCAATCGCGATTTTGCTGATTTTTAATACTATTAATGATTAACTTGAATTAGAGTTGCTATTTGACATATTGAAGCACCACTCGCGTCTGATTCTTACAAATTTGTGTTGCTATTGAATTTTCTAATGTTTAAAAGTAGTATACTAGCGTTGCGTTACATAAATATTCTTTAAATAATATAAAGTTGTTGGCGGCCCTTCTGGCCACCTGCTACTTCAGGCATTTTCAACATTTTTTTTTTATCAAAGCCAATTCATTGTCAATTATTGTTCTACATGGTGTATTTTTTCTTTTCAGCGTTTCATTTTATTTAGTTTTCTTAATAATTATACTACCTGGAATGTCTGTTGATGGAAATACTGCTAAAAAATTGCATACATAATAGTATATCACCGTGTGGACGAAATGAAGGAAAAGAAAAGAAAAGGAAATAAATGAAAAAAATGAAAGAAAAGAAAGGAATAAAAAGAAATAATTAAAAGAAATAATTTGTAGAATCTTTGATAAATTTATAATAATTCTAGATAGTAGATTTCAATTAGATTCAATACTAGTAACTGTTCATTATTGGATTTTAACTCTTAAATATTTTCCCCTAATCGTTGCAATTGTATTTTTACCTTTGTTTAGTAGAGATAATTTTTATAACTTTTCGAGCTTGCTTTGTAGAAATTGAAATTCACTCGCGATATCCGTAAATGTGTAAACAAAAATCCTTACACGAAAAATGTTCTTGGCCGTAGTTGTGGCTCGGCATAGTGATAGTGGAAGTTTGATATTTTGCTTCCGAATAATCGTTTGTCGCTCCTTTGTAGAAGCAAAATAGAATCAATTATAGTGAAATGTGACTACTTCATTTTGAAGTTTTTAATGATATTGATACCACCATTCAGTTTGATCTAGAACGTACAAAAGAATACATCACTTTGGCCGAAATCCAATTACCTACTGTTATTAAAAAGTAGCTGCATTTCCCATATCAATTCTGATTTATTAACTTTGCTAAAATTCAGTTATTACGAATTAGAAGCAGCTTCATTTCGATATAAAATGGGGAGACTTGGGGATGTCACTAATCCAATGCTTGAGATTGTTACAGATTCACAGATGAACCCAAATATGCTATATTAAACAAACATAAGTACATACGTCAGAGGCTCAAGAGTGGAATATATAGAATACAGATCCAGAAATATTATCAAAGACACGATTGGAAACTTTAAAATTCAAGAGCCAGCCTCGTCGATCCAATTTGTGAGTTTAAGAATTCATTCTTATAATGCTTTACTAATTATTTCGAGTTTGTGCATGTTTTAGAAGCATTGAAAAGAAGAGGATTCATGAAACAATGTATAATACGAACACACCGTCACCCCATCCCTGCCCCAAACCCCTGTCCTTATTAACTAATTACAGGTGTTGGACAATTAATTAGGCAGGCCCAAATATAAATCGAACAATACTTTAAGCTCTTTATGGATTTGTCTCAACACACAATCTTAGATCTTAATACTGGCAGGTTTTACACGAATTGAAATTATTAGAGTTTTAATTATGCAGGGTTTATAAAACCAAATATTGTTGGCAGGTGCTGCAATTGTTCGGTTCGAGTTTCTGTCTGTTCTAGGACACCATGGACCACGAGAGATTAATACGGACTAACCGAAGAGGATTTAAGTATATGCATACTCATACCTACACGAGTATGGGATAGTATCTATTACAGTCCTATGTAGATAGGATATTATTGAAATTGTTCTTTTATTCGAACTGTTAGATGTTATACCTACTAGGTAGGGCGATTCTAGTTTTAAGTCAGATCTTTAGTCAGGTAGGGCGCATTTGAATCTAATCTAGTATTTAAGAAGGGAGGATTTATTTTCAACCTGTGTCTTAGTTTTTAAGGCAGCAGCATACACTGCTGCAATAATATTTCGCTGTCTAATTTTTAAGATCACAGGATATATTTTTAAGAAAGTTTTATTTCAGGAAATTGAATTCTCTTGCAGATTTTCTTTCAGGTTTCCTTCTGATATTCAATTTAGCTTTCGGTCGTGAATTTACCAACTACTCCTCTTGTTGTCTTACTTGTACTACGATCAATTAATGAACGTTCTACAAATTGACAATAATAGGAGATTTTTGTTTCTCACATGTTATATTAGAATTAGTTTTCGCACAATTGGAGGGTGGAAGGGCCGTGGCTAGGGTGGGTCTCCATGCGCAGTAACCTCCACGTGGTGAGACCCGGGCAATCAATTATTTATCGTATAATTATTAAACGTTTAAGAGACGTTTGATAATTATGTGGAAAATAATTCGAGCGAATTGACTGCGAATTGACCCCTAGGCTCCCTTTTCCCTTCATAATTATTCTTCCATTCCTCCTCGGCGCGCGCGAATCTAGCATTCTGACCCCGAGGCTCCCTTTTCCCTTCATAATTATTCTTCCATTCCTCCTCGGCGCGCGCGAATCTAGCATTCGACCCCGAGGTTGCCTTTCCTTTCGTAACTATTTCGTTTCCTTTTCCGTTCTCGGCTCGGGGGACTGATGGTTGGGGACTTAGTGTCAGCCAGTTACGATGTGTGGGGGCGTGATTGTGGTTCTGGACCCTGGTCACGAGGCCCTCGGTTAGACTACGTTCTCTAACATGGGTAGGTTATCCACCATTCTGGAATCGTGGTCGCGGTTCTTGCAATATCCGGGTTGCAGTGTCATCGGGGGGCGGTGTGTGGGGCTGTGATTGCTTTTCTGGACACTTTGGCCCGCCTAGTAGGAAATTCCTATGTGTTAGACCACGCCAAGCACACCTTGGGGTGGCAGAAGGCATACGGGTCATAATCTAGAATCGTGGTTGTGGTCTTGCATATCCGTGCCTTAATAATTTCTGTGGCTCGGAATCGAAACTGGTGTCGATGCTAAGTCGTTTTACTGTACAGACTCTGGCCGAGGGCTCGCGGGCTGCTCGGTAGCAGTCACAAACACAGTAGAAATACTGTCGCGAAATTAGAATCACTTTGTTTGTCAATCATAAGTGTTCCATTAGAGTCAGGGCCCTGTTCGACGAGTTCGGGCTTTCAAAGGCACGTTTGGAAACTATAAAATTAAAGAGCCAGCCTCGTCGATTCAATTTCTGAGTTTAAGAAGTCATTTTTATAATACTTCATTAATTATTTCGTGTCTGCGTTTGCTTCAGAAGCATTGAAAATAATCAGCTAAAGAAGAAGATTCATGATAATACATACGTATAATATGACCACATCCCCGCCCTGCCCCTGCCCCTACCCGGGCCTTTTAATTCACTACATTTATTAGATAATTAATTAGGTGGGCCCAATTAAGATCGATCAATACGTTTAGCTCTTTATGTAGGCAGGATTTTTTCGAACAGACAACCTTAGAACTTTATACAGGCAGGTTTTACACGAATTGAAAATATTAGACTTTTAACTAGGCAGGGTTTAGAAAACCAAAAATTGTTGGCAGGTGCTGCAATTTTTTGGTGTGTGTTTCAGTCTGTTCTAGGACACCATGGACCACATGATTAATATCGATGAATTGAAGGGGAATTAAACATATATGTACGTACTTATACCTATATGAGTTTGGTAAAGTATCTTTTACATTCCTATGTTGGTAGGATATTATTGAAATTATTCTTTTAATTGAACTCTTAGATGTTATACCAGGTAGGGTGATTCTAGTCTTAAGTTAGCTCTTTAGTCAGGCAGGGCGTATTCGAATCTAATCTAAAATTTAAGAAAGTGGGGTTTATTTTTACGTTATGTCTTAGCTTTTAAGCCCGCAGTGTTCACCACTGCAATAATATTTCGTTGTCTAGTTTTTAAGATCATATGATATATTTTTAAGAAAGTTTTATTTCAGGAAATTGAATTCTCTTGCAAATTTTCTTTCAGGTTTCCTTCTGATATTCAACTTAGCTTTCGGTCGTGAATTTACCAAGTACTCCTCTTGTTGTCTTACTTGTACTACGATCAATTAATGAACGTTCTACAAATTGACAATAATAGGAGATTTTTGTTTCTCACATGTTATATTAGAATTAGTTTTCGCACAATTGGAGGGTGGAAGGGCCGTGGCTAGGGTGGGTCTCCATGCGCAGTAACCTCCACGTGGTGAGACCCGGGCAATCAATTATTTATCGTATAATTATTAAACGTTTAAGAGACGTTTGATAATTATGTGGAAAATAATTCGAGCGAATTGACTGCGAATTGACCCCTAGGCTCCCTTTTCCCTTCATAATTATTCTTCCATTCCTCCTCGGCGCGCGCGAATCTAGCATTCTGACCCCGAGGCTCCCTTTTCCCTTCATAATTATTCTTCCATTCCTCCTCGGCGCGCGCGAATCTAGCATTCGACCCCGAGGTTGCCTTTCCTTTCGTAACTATTTCGTTTCCTTTTCCGTTCTCGGCTCGGGGGACTGATGGTTGGGGACTTAGTGTCAGCCAGTTACGATGTGTGGGGGCGTGATTGTGGTTCTGGACCCTGGTCACGAGGCCCTCGGTTAGACTACGTTCTCTAACATGGGTAGGTTATCCACCATTCTGGAATCGTGGTCGCGGTTCTTGCAATATCCGGGTTGCAGTGTCATCGGGGGGCGGTGTGTGGGGCTGTGATTGCTTTTCTGGACACTTTGGCCCGCCTAGTAGGAAATTCCTATGTGTTAGACCACGCCAAGCACACCTTGGGGTGGCAGAAGGCATACGGGTCATAATCTAGAATCGTGGTTGTGGTCTTGCATATCCGTGCCTTAATGATTTCTGTGGCTCGGAATCGAAACTGGTGTCGATGCTAAGTCGTTTTACTGTACAGACTCTGGCCGAGGGCTCGCGGGCTGCTCGGTAGCAGTCACAAACACAGTAGAAATACTGTCGCGAAATTAGAATCACTTTGTTTGTCAATCATAAGTGTTCCATTAGAGTCAGGGCCCTGTTCGACGAGTTCGGGCTTTCAAAGGCACGTTTGGAAACTATAAAATTAAAGAGCCAGCCTCGTCGATTCAATTTCTGAGTTTAAGAAGTCATTTTTATAATACTTCATTAATTATTTCGTGTCTGCGTTTGCTTCAGAAGCATTGAAAATAATCAGCTAAAGAAGAAGATTCATGATAATACATACGTATAATATGACCACATCCCCGCCCTGCCCCTGCCCCTACCCGGGCCTTTTAATTCACTACATTTATTAGATAATTAATTAGGTGGGCCCAATTAAGATCGATCAATACGTTTAGCTCTTTATGTAGGCAGGATTTTTTCGAACAGACAACCTTAGAACTTTATACAGGCAGGTTTTACACGAATTGAAAATATTAGACTTTTAACTAGGCAGGGTTTAGAAAACCAAAAATTGTTGGCAGGTGCTGCAATTTTTTGGTGTGTGTTTCAGTCTGTTCTAGGACACCATGGACCACATGATTAATATCGATGAATTGAAGGGGAATTAAACATATATGTACGTACTTATACCTATATGAGTTTGGTAAAGTATCTTTTACATTCCTATGTTGGTAGGATATTATTGAAATTATTCTTTTAATTGAACTCTTAGATGTTATACCAGGTAGGGTGATTCTAGTCTTAAGTTAGCTCTTTAGTCAGGCAGGGCGTATTCGAATCTAATCTAAAATTTAAGAAAGTGGGGTTTATTTTTACGTTATGTCTTAGCTTTTAAGCCCGCAGTGTTCACCACTGCAATAATATTTCGTTGTCTAGTTTTTAAGATCATATGATATATTTTTGAGAAAGTTTTATTTCAGGAAATTGAATTCTCTTGCAAATTTTCTTTCAGGTTTCCTTCTGATATTCAACTTAGCTTTCGGTCGTGAATTTACCAAGTACTCCTCTTGTTGTCTTACTTGTACTACGATCAATTAATGAACGTTCTACAAATTGACAATAATAGGAGATTTTTGTTTCTCACATGTTATATTAGAATTTGTTTTCGCATAATTGGAGGGTGGAAGGGCCGTGGCTAGGGTGGGTCTCCATGCGCAGTAACCTCCACGTGGTGAGACCCGGGCAATCAATTATTTATCGTATAATTATTAAACGTTTAAGAGACGTTTGATAATTATGTGGAAAATAATTCGAGCGAATTGACTGCGAATTGACCCCTAGGCTCCCTTTTCCCTTCATAATTATTCTTCCATTCCTCCTCGGCGCGCGCGAATCTAGCATTCTGACCCCGAGGCTCCCTTTTCCCTTCATAATTATTCTTCCATTCCTCCTCGGCGCGCGCGAATCTAGCATTCGACCCCGAGGTTGCCTTTCCTTTCGTAACTATTTCGTTTCCTTTTCCGTTCTCGGCTCGGGGGACTGATGGTTGGGGACTTAGTGTCAGCCAGTTACGATGTGTGGGGGCGTGATTGTGGTTCTGGACCCTGGTCACGAGGCCCTCGGTTAGACTACGTTCTCTAACATGGGTAGGTTATCCACCATTCTGGAATCGTGGTCGCGGTTCTTGCAATATCCGGGTTGCAGTGTCATCGGGGGGCGGTGTGTGGGGCTGTGATTGCTTTTCTGGACACTTTGGCCCGCCTAGTAGGAAATTCCTATGTGTTAGACCACGCCAAGCACACCTTGGGGTGGCAGAAGGCATACGGGTCATAATCTAGAATCGTGGTTGTGGTCTTGCATATCCGTGCCTTAATGATTTCTGTGGCTCGGAATCGAAACTGGTGTCGATGCTAAGTCGTTTTACTGTACAGACTCTGGCCGAGGGCTCGCGGGCTGCTCGGTAGCAGTCACAAACACAGTAGAAATACTGTCGCGAAATTAGAATCACTTTGTTTGTCAATCATAAGTGTTCCATTAGAGTCAGGGCCCTGTTCGACGAGTTCGGGCTTTCAAAGGCACGTTTGGAAACTATAAAATTAAAGAGCCAGCCTCGTCGATTCAATTTCTGAGTTTAAGAAGTCATTTTTATAATACTTCATTAATTATTTCGTGTCTGCGTTTGCTTCAGAAGCATTGAAAATAATCAGCTAAAGAAGAAGATTCATGATAATACATACGTATAATATGACCACATCCCCGCCCTGCCCCTGCCCCTACCCGGGCCTTTTAATTCACTACATTTATTAGATAATTAATTAGGTGGGCCCAATTAAGATCGATCAATACGTTTAGCTCTTTATGTAGGCAGGATTTTTTCGAACAGACAACCTTAGAACTTTATACAGGCAGGTTTTACACGAATTGAAAATATTAGACTTTTAACTAGGCAGGGTTTAGAAAACCAAAAATTGTTGGCAGGTGCTGCAATTTTTTGGTGTGTGTTTCAGTCTGTTCTAGGACACCATGGACCACATGATTAATATCGATGAATTGAAGGGGAATTAAACATATATGTACGTACTTATACCTATATGAGTTTGGTAAAGTATCTTTTACATTCCTATGTTGGTAGGATATTATTGAAATTATTCTTTTAATTGAACTCTTAGATGTTATACCAGGTAGGGTGATTCTAGTCTTAAGTTAGCTCTTTAGTCAGGCAGGGCGTATTCGAATCTAATCTAAAATTTAAGAAAGTGGGGTTTATTTTTACGTTATGTCTTAGCTTTTAAGCCCGCAGTGTTCACCACTGCAATAATATTTCGTTGTCTAGTTTTTAAGATCATATGATATATTTTTAAGAAAGTTTTATTTCAGGAAATTGAATTCTCTTGCAAATTTTCTTTCAGGTTTCCTTCTGATATTCAACTTAGCTTTCGGTCGTGAATTTACCAAGTACTCCTCTTGTTGTCTTACTTGTACTACGATCAATTAATGAACGTTCTACAAATTGACAATAATAGGAGATTTTTGTTTCTCACATGTTATATTAGAATTTGTTTTCGCATAATTGGAGGGTGGAAGGGCCGTGGCTAGGGTGGGTCTCCATGCGCAGTAACCTCCACGTGGTGAGACCCGGGCAATCAATTATTTATCGTATAATTATTAAGCGTTTAAGCGACGTTTGATAATTATGTGGAAAATAATTCGAGCGAATTGACTGCGAATTGACCCCTAGGCTCCCTTTTCCCTTCATAATTATTCTTCCATTCCTCCTCGGCGCGCGCGAATCTAGCATTCTGACCCCGAGGCTCCCTTTTCCCTTCATAATTATTCTTCCATTCCTCCTCGGCGCGCGCGAATCTAGCATTCGACCCCGAGGTTGCCTTTCCTTTCGTAACTATTTCGTTTCCTTTTCCGTTCTCGGCTCGGGGGACTGATGGTTGGGGACTTAGTGTCAGCCAGTTACGATGTGTGGGGGCGTGATTGTGGTTCTGGACCCTGGTCACGAGGCCCTCGGTTAGACTACGTTCTCTAACATGGGTAGGTTATCCACCATTCTGGAATCGTGGTCGCGGTTCTTGCAATATCCGGGTTGCAGTGTCATCGGGGGGCGGTGTGTGGGGCTGTGATTGCTTTTCTGGACACTTTGGCCCGCCTAGTAGGAAATTCCTATGTGTTAGACCACGCCAAGCACACCTTGGGGTGGCAGAAGGCATACGGGTCATAATCTAGAATCGTGGTTGTGGTCTTGCATATCCGTGCCTTAATGATTTCTGTGGCTCGGAATCGAAACTGGTGTCGATGCTAAGTCGTTTTACTGTACAGACTCTGGCCGAGGGCTCGCGGGCTGCTCGGTAGCAGTCACAAACACAGTAGAAATACTGTCGCGAAATTAGAATCACTTTGTTTGTCAATCATAAGTGTTCCATTAGAGTCAGGGCCCTGTTCGACGAGTTCGGGCTTTCAAAGGCACGTTTGGAAACTATAAAATTAAAGAGCCAGCCTCGTCGATTCAATTTCTGAGTTTAAGAAGTCATTTTTATAATACTTCATTAATTATTTCGTGTCTGCGTTTGCTTCAGAAGCATTGAAAATAATCAGCTAAAGAAGAAGATTCATGATAATACATACGTATAATATGACCACATCCCCGCCCTGCCCCTGCCCCTACCCGGGCCTTTTAATTCACTACATTTATTAGATAATTAATTAGGTGGGCCCAATTAAGATCGATCAATACGTTTAGCTCTTTATGTAGGCAGGATTTTTTCGAACAGACAACCTTAGAACTTTATACAGGCAGGTTTTACACGAATTGAAAATATTAGACTTTTAACTAGGCAGGGTTTAGAAAACCAAAAATTGTTGGCAGGTGCTGCAATTTTTTGGTGTGTGTTTCAGTCTGTTCTAGGACACCATGGACCACATGATTAATATCGATGAATTGAAGGGGAATTAAACATATATGTACGTACTTATACCTATATGAGTTTGGTAAAGTATCTTTTACATTCCTATGTTGGTAGGATATTATTGAAATTATTCTTTTAATTGAACTCTTAGATGTTATACCAGGTAGGGTGATTCTAGTCTTAAGTTAGCTCTTTAGTCAGGCAGGGCGTATTCGAATCTAATCTAAAATTTAAGAAAGTGGGGTTTATTTTTACGTTATGTCTTAGCTTTTAAGCCCGCAGTGTTCACCACTGCAATAATATTTCGTTGTCTAGTTTTTAAGATCATATGATATATTTTTAAGAATGTTTTATTTCAGGAAATTGAATTCTCTTGCAAATTTTCTTTCAGGTTTCCTTCTGATATTCAACTTAGCTTTCGGTCGTGAATTTACCAAGTACTCCTCTTGTTGTCTTACTTGTACTACGATCAATTAATGAACGTTCTACAAATTGACAATAATAGGAGATTTTTGTTTCTCACATGTTATATTAGAATTTGTTTTCGCATAATTGGAGGGTGGAAGGGCCGTGGCTAGGGTGGGTCTCCATGCGCAGTAACCTCCACGTGGTGAGACCCGGGCAATCAATTATTTATCGTATAATTATTAAACGTTTAAGAGACGTTTGATAATTATGTGGAAAATAATTCGAGCGAATTGACTGCGAATTGACCCCTAGGCTCCCTTTTCCCTTCATAATTATTCTTCCATTCCTCCTCGGCGCGCGCGAATCTAGCATTCTGACCCCGAGGCTCCCTTTTCCCTTCATAATTATTCTTCCATTCCTCCTCGGCGCGCGCGAATCTAGCATTCGACCCCGAGGTTGCCTTTCCTTTCGTAACTATTTCGTTTCCTTTTCCGTTCTCGGCTCGGGGGACTGATGGTTGGGGACTTAGTGTCAGCCAGTTACGATGTGTGGGGGCGTGATTGTGGTTCTGGACCCTGGTCACGAGGCCCTCGGTTAGACTACGTTCTCTAACATGGGTAGGTTATCCACCATTCTGGAATCGTGGTCGCGGTTCTTGCAATATCCGGGTTGCAGTGTCATCGGGGGGCGGTGTGTGGGGCTGTGATTGCTTTTCTGGACACTTTGGCCCGCCTAGTAGGAAATTCCTATGTGTTAGACCACGCCAAGCACACCTTGGGGTGGCAGAAGGCATACGGGTCATAATCTAGAATCGTGGTTGTGGTCTTGCATATCCGTGCCTTAATGATTTCTGTGGCTCGGAATCGAAACTGGTGTCGATGCTAAGTCGTTTTACTGTACAGACTCTGGCCGAGGGCTCGCGGGCTGCTCGGTAGCAGTCACAAACACAGTAGAAATACTGTCGCGAAATTAGAATCACTTTGTTTGTCAATCATAAGTGTTCCATTAGAGTCAGGGCCCTGTTCGACGAGTTCGGGCTTTCAAAGGCACGTTTGGAAACTATAAAATTAAAGAGCCAGCCTCGTCGATTCAATTTCTGAGTTTAAGAAGTCATTTTTATAATACTTCATTAATTATTTCGTGTCTGCGTTTGCTTCAGAAGCATTGAAAATAATCAGCTAAAGAAGAAGATTCATGATAATACATACGTATAATATGACCACATCCCCGCCCTGCCCCTGCCCCTACCCGGGCCTTTTAATTCACTACATTTATTAGATAATTAATTAGGTGGGCCCAATTAAGATCGATCAATACGTTTAGCTCTTTATGTAGGCAGGATTTTTTCGAACAGACAACCTTAGAACTTTATACAGGCAGGTTTTACACGAATTGAAAATATTAGACTTTTAACTAGGCAGGGTTTAGAAAACCAAAAATTGTTGGCAGGTGCTGCAATTTTTTGGTGTGTGTTTCAGTCTGTTCTAGGACACCATGGACCACATGATTAATATCGATGAATTGAAGGGGAATTAAACATATATGTACGTACTTATACCTATATGAGTTTGGTAAAGTATCTTTTACATTCCTATGTTGGTAGGATATTATTGAAATTATTCTTTTAATTGAACTCTTAGATGTTATACCAGGTAGGGTGATTCTAGTCTTAAGTTAGCTCTTTAGTCAGGCAGGGCGTATTCGAATCTAATCTAAAATTTAAGAAAGTGGGGTTTATTTTTACGTTATGTCTTAGCTTTTAAGCCCGCAGTGTTCACCACTGCAATAATATTTCGTTGTCTAGTTTTTAAGATCATATGATATATTTTTAAGAAAGTTTTATTTCAGGAAATTGAATTCTCTTGCAAATTTTCTTTCAGGTTTCCTTCTGATATTCAACTTAGCTTTCGGTCGTGAATTTACCAAGTACTCCTCTTGTTGTCTTACTTGTACTAC
The DNA here is from genome assembly GCA_963583965.1 of Nomada ferruginata. Classification (NCBI taxonomy): domain Eukaryota; kingdom Metazoa; phylum Arthropoda; class Insecta; order Hymenoptera; family Apidae; genus Nomada; species Nomada ferruginata. The sequence goes on from OY757218.1 coordinate 9,778,058, forward strand.
GATCAATTAATGAACGTTCTACAAATTGACAATAATAGGAGATTTTTGTTTCTCACATGTTATATTAGAATTTGTTTTCGCATAATTGGAGGGTGGAAGGGCCGTGGCTAGGGTGGGTCTCCATGCGCAGTAACCTCCACGTGGTGAGACCCGGGCAATCAATTATTTATCGTATAATTATTAAGCGTTTAAGCGACGTTTGATAATTATGTGGAAAATAATTCGAGCGAATTGACTGCGAATTGACCCCTAGGCTCCCTTTTCCCTTCATAATTATTCTTCCATTCCTCCTCGGCGCGCGCGAATCTAGCATTCTGACCCCGAGGCTCCCTTTTCCCTTCATAATTATTCTTCCATTCCTCCTCGGCGCGCGCGAATCTAGCATTCGACCCCGAGGTTGCCTTTCCTTTCGTAACTATTTCGTTTCCTTTTCCGTTCTCGGCTCGGGGGACTGATGGTTGGGGACTTAGTGTCAGCCAGTTACGATGTGTGGGGGCGTGATTGTGGTTCTGGACCCTGGTCACGAGGCCCTCGGTTAGACTACGTTCTCTAACATGGGTAGGTTATCCACCATTCTGGAATCGTGGTCGCGGTTCTTGCAATATCCGGGTTGCAGTGTCATCGGGGGGCGGTGTGTGGGGCTGTGATTGCTTTTCTGGACACTTTGGCCCGCCTAGTAGGAAATTCCTATGTGTTAGACCACGCCAAGCACACCTTGGGGTGGCAGAAGGCATACGGGTCATAATCTAGAATCGTGGTTGTGGTCTTGCATATCCGTGCCTTAATGATTTCTGTGGCTCGGAATCGAAACTGGTGTCGATGCTAAGTCGTTTTACTGTACAGACTCTGGCCGAGGGCTCGCAGGCTGCTCGGTAGCAGTCACAAACAGAGTAGAAATACTGTCGCGAAATTAGAATCACTTTGTTTGTCAATCATAAGTGTTCCATTAGAGTCAGGGCCCTGTTCGACGAGTTCGGGCTTTCAAAGGCACGTTTGGAAACTATAAAATTAAAGAGCCAGCCTCGTCGATTCAATTTCTGAGTTTAAGAAGTCATTTTTATAATACTTCATTAATTATTTCGTGTCTGCGTTTGCTTCAGAAGCATTGAAAATAATCAGCTAAAGAAGAAGATTCATGATAATACATACGTATAATATGACCACATCCCCGCCCTGCCCCTGCCCCTACCCGGGCCTTTTAATTCACTACATTTATTAGATAATTAATTAGGTGGGCCCAATTAAGATCGATCAATACGTTTAGCTCTTTATGTAGGCAGGATTTTTTCGAACAGACAACCTTAGAACTTTATACAGGCAGGTTTTACACGAATTGAAAATATTAGACTTTTAACTAGGCAGGGTTTAGAAAACCAAAAATTGTTGGCAGGTGCTGCAATTTTTTGGTGTGTGTTTCAGTCTGTTCTAGGACACCATGGACCACATGATTAATATCGATGAATTGAAGGGGAATTAAACATATATGTACGTACTTATACCTATATGAGTTTGGTAAAGTATCTTTTACATTCCTATGTTGGTAGGATATTATTGAAATTATTCTTTTAATTGAACTCTTAGATGTTATACCAGGTAGGGTGATTCTAGTCTTAAGTTAGCTCTTTAGTCAGGCAGGGCGTATTCGAATCTAATCTAAAATTTAAGAAAGTGGGGTTTATTTTTACGTTATGTCTTAGCTTTTAAGCCCGCAGTGTTCACCACTGCAATAATATTTCGTTGTCTAGTTTTTAAGATCATATGATATATTTTTGAGAAAGTTTTATTTCAGGAAATTGAATTCTCTTGCAAATTTTCTTTCAGGTTTCCTTCTGATATTCAACTTAGCTTTCGGTCGTGAATTTACCAAGTACTCCTCTTGTTGTCTTACTTGTACTACGATCAATTAATGAACGTTCTACAAATTGACAATAATAGGAGATTTTTGTTTCTCACATGTTATATTAGAATTTGTTTTCGCATAATTGGAGGGTGGAAGGGCCGTGGCTAGGGTGGGTCTCCATGCGCAGTAACCTCCACGTGGTGAGACCTGGGCAATCAATTATTTATCGTATAATTATTAAACGTTTAAGAGACGTTTGATAATTATGTGGAAAATAATTCGAGCTAATTGACTGCGTATTGCACTTAGGATACAATGTACATTAATGGCCGCTTAATGTTCGTTATTTTCCACAGTTAATGTTCGCGGAGTCATCCCTACCAATTCTTGGACCTACTCCGAATCGGAGTATAAATTTTACTCCAATTATTAATTTGGTATTATATATTTTCAGAAAAATCTCGATTAGTACACTTCGCTCGGGACCGAATACGAACACTAATCGTTTGCAGACACGTTTATCGCAGGAATTGCCTTATATTAGTAAATGAGTTACTTCGTTTTTTGTTTTTTTTCATTAAAGTTTAACGTCGCATCAACACCAGGGTCATTAGCACTTCGTTATTGTTATTAGTTGAATATAAATAAGAAATTGCGCCTTTCATTAACGATAAAATTGCTCCAAGGAAAAAGATAATTAAAGAATTTGTCTAGTAACTATACAATTAAGAATTGTAGTATACAATTATCGTCACTATCTTTTTCATTGTGGCAACATTATTGTTTGGGTGTTAAAAAAATATACATCTCTTAGCTCATTTTTTTTTTTGTGAGTTATCAGAAAATAATGTAAAGTATAACTTTAAAAATTATTTCGTTTATTGATAGTACAATTGAAATAAGAAAACTTTTTATCATGTGTTTCTTTAATTAAAAGATTTTTAATTAACATTAAATGTTTCATATCCTTCGTTGCCTTTCATTGCGGCAAAGAACAAAAGAACTCTTTAAAATTATTTAATTTTCGCATTGTTTTCTATAATCTGTTGGTAACGTTGCGAGTGACTCGGAAATGGTATGGGTCCCTCAGGCACCCAGAAATTCGGGCCGAAAAAATACATTGGATGTCTTGTCTATTCCTATATCTCGTCAGTGCTACAACAACGTTTTCGGGTGTAGATAAAGCAGAGCACGAGTAATTTTGAACTCTTCTTTATATGCATATGGCCAAACCTTATACAGCGTATATGTATTATATTATACGTCATTAGATAGGCGAGATTTAGAGGTGTGTGAACTCTCGAATAAATCGAGTACTCGAAATTCGAGTCGAGTAATGTTCGATCAATCGAGCCGAGTTGAGCGCTTGAATTTTCCGGGCTACTCGAAGTCGACGAACTGCTCAAAATAAGCGAACTACTAAAAAATTTTCGCTAACCAGTTGTGTACGCGCGGTCGCTGGGGTTACCGAAAACTGAATATCAGTAACAATTAGTCTTACGACGCGACGCGCCGCGTGGGACTCGAATAATATTCGAGCTGCTCGATTTTTTCAATCTAGTTCGCTTTGTTTCGAGCGGTTCGTCGATTTCGAGTAGCTCGGAAAATTCAAGCGCGTAAACTCGGCTCGTAAATTACAGGTACTCGCACACCTCTAGGCGAGATTCAACTCACGTTTCGAGTGACGTGGAAATGATAAGGGTATTTAATACCCCGGGAATTCGGGCCGTACGATGAAATAGACAATTTAAATCGGCCAATATATTTTATTGAGACTACTTTGCTTGAAATTGTCATTCTGTTACAATATAATGAAGAATCTTTTTCATTTTTTGTACAAATATAGTCCCCTAATTTATATTACGATTTATTCCACATTTGAATACATCACTTGCATTTCAACACTGTATAATTCATTATTTATATATTACATATATAACATATGTAGATTTGAAATATAGAATAAAGTACATTCACTACTTTCACAAGTATAATCTTATTCATTGTGTACAGATATTCGCAAATTACACAGAGTAGGCATACAATGCTTACATTTGCTGTGGTTATTCCTATTACTATTATTTGTATTATATGGCGACTAATTTCAAGACATTGCACGCAATATCACGATATTGTTACTGTGAAATAACAATAGTATTTTTCAATAAAAACTTTCCGGATACGGTTCAACGATTTCACATAATCGATAGGTATTACATTCTTATTCTACAAGTAATACTTATGGCAGTTACATAAGTTACATGGTTACACTGTATTGTATATGAATACATGTATATACAAATGCAAAATGTCATTGATTTTTGAAAGCTTAATATGCTTCGTACGCTACTAGGTTTGTCTTGAAACAGTTTTCCAACAATATTCAATAAATGCCTACTGAAGTAACACCCGCAAAAAATTTAAATTAAAACAGAATGTAGACGTATAAGTGCTTTTTCCCCACAAAAATTCTCTGCGAAAATTTTGTTACAGATTAAAAACGTGCATTAAAAGAAACGGAGAACAAATAGGTGTAATATAAACAAGGAGTTATATAAAATACTTTCGAAATAGTACGACAAATTTGCGACCATAAATATATGTACACTGTACATTATACCTTGTTCATAGAATGTGATATGTAATTGCACTACTTACATTTCTAAGACTTGACGATATAATATATTACTGTTCTGTATTATCATTTCTAATACAAATTACAATAAATATGTTTTATCACTTTCAACAGCCATGTTACACAAAGACTCACTTTACCGGTAACTAATGTTGCCTTAAACTTTAATACATTAATCAAATGTTACAGTTTGAGGTACCATCTTGTTGCTTTGTGCTTGCTTTTTATTTATTTGTTAAGTTTCTAACAATGTATTACAACAGGCTCTTATTGAAGCTTGTTCATTCAATTATATTTCTGTTTGTTTATAACTTTCTATTATTCAGTCGCCGACATTAATTTTCTCTTGCAATATTTGGTAGTAACAGGCCTGGAAGAAAGATATGCTGGTTAGATTATTCTCATATTACAACAAGGTTCTCGAGATAAACGGTATAAAACCTTGAGAGTAGTGAACATAATTCCAAGTTCTCCATTTTGTAAATAGGATTCCATAAAATCTTCTATAAAATGTATTTCGCTGCCTAGTTGCAATACGCTGGCGCGTACGACAACGAAACAAAAAACGGGAAACAATTCATCCATTGTCCATAAATACGTAGGGCCCAATTGTTTCTGAACTGCCTGTCGTAAGAAAAAAATATATATCATTTCAACGAAAAGCAATGATACACGCTACAAGATACTTATTCGCTTACTTGTGTCATCTGTTCGAATGTATTCCTAACAACTAATAACTTTTCTAACGGAGAGAACGTTGTTTTCAATTGTTGCAATGTTTCTATTGCCTCGCCAAAAAATGGTTCGCACTGATACGGTAATCCATTTTCACTTAGATTCATTACGTTCGCATTCTTCCAAAATTTTCTGTAGTTTCATCAGTTTTTATCAGTGCAAATAACTTGTAAACAGAATTAATCATTATCTTTTACTCTCGGTATTACTTACTGATCGACATCCAAGAAGGCCATTAATGTTATATCAGGTTGTTTATTCCACTTCATTAATCTTTCCCAGTAGGCATCATCCTCTTTCTTATTATGTAAGGCGTACAAGACAAAAAGTGCCGAATGTACACGGGGTAAGAGTATTGGATGAAGTATTGCTGCAGCGCTTATAACTTGACTAACAGAATACGTTACAATGTAATAGAATTATCATAAATTTCACATAGAGATTGCGCCGAATGATCGAGATAATTTAAATTGAAAACATACCTCTCCCCTTCATTTTCTGTTTCTAATACGTATTCTTGTCCACTTCGTGGTAATTCCGGAAATAATAAAATAACTATTTCGTATATTCTCGAGGTGATACTATGCAGTTCGGATACGGCATGGATAAGTAATAAAGGATGAACTCTAACGCCACCATAAGTAGCTGTATATACTGCGGCAACTTCTGTTAAAAGTGCACCCAACGGATGGTGTGGACTCTCAAACGCTTTCACCAAATATTTGTGAATCTCGCCGTAGCTCTGGACAGTAAGCCTGTCCCTTCCAAAACACGGAATTTTATCTAATTCGTCGATTACTTCGTTGCTTTCCTTCTTAATAGATGTGTTCGTCGCGAGCTTCCTTCGTTGCAGAGCTTTTTGGTGTGATTTAGTTATTATGCTGGCTACGTTTTGCCAAACGCGTTGCGTTTCCACAGATTTATCAATTACGCCTACAGTTCTGCTACCTGATTCAGGAACGCCTAGTTGTTGATAGCATTGCCTAAATATGGCTTTCCATTTTTGATCCGGTGACACGCATAATTTACCAAAAGACCTGCATTCGAGAAAAAAACAAACGCAGATTATAAATTCATTTTTTATCGATTACCGCTAAATTGTCTACTCACGTCGGCTTCGAATTGTTTGGAATACTTCCGTTGGCTTTATTCATATGCAATGTTGCGATAACTTTCACCCCTTCGTTCCATGCACCATTCATGTTGCCTTCTAATCGATCGCCGCTTCTAAACGTTAATGTACCCTTGCCGTAAAAAATACCAGCCGACTTAAATTCACCTTCGTAATGGGTACCGTCTTCAAACACCATTACCCCATGGCCCTTCAATGAAAAGCATTTTACTGTGAGTGAGTGTGCAAACTAATACTCATTGAAATTCGAGAAATATTTAGGTATCTACCGTTAATACATCCTGCATGAAAACACCTTCGTAATAAATGCCATCTAAAGTTACAATTAAGCCACAACCATGTTTCATACCATTGCTCCATGATCCCAAGTACTTTTCGCCTGAAACAGTATTTTATTTTTAGTCGATCAACTATCTATTTATTGGTTTTCAATTTTTGTTTCCAAAGAAAAATTGTAATTCTTCCGGCGTTTAGTCGTAGTTGAAAATGTTTACCTGTCATAATATCATCCATAATTCCATACCCCTGTTTTACACCCGCAGCCCACTCTCCAATATAAACAGAAGCTACGGATGCCATAAAATGGCCTTCTTTCTTAACACCATGACCGTGAGGTAAACCATCCTTGAAATATCCTTCATAAAAGTCCCCATTAAGATATCTGGAATATTTCATATTTAGCTTTAACCGCTATGCATTCTGCAATAATTGCCGTACTAGAATCTTAATGGTACATAATTTAAAAACTAACTTCATGGTTCCGTATCCATTCTGATGGCCATCCTTCCACTGTCCATCGTACACACCTTGCGATGGAATCTCCATTCTTCCAGCACCGTGGATTACACCTTTATGGAACTGTCCAACATATTTACGCCCATCAGACCATTCTAATTTTCCCGAACCGTGCGGTTTACCATTTAGCCATCTCCCTTTAAATCGGAAGAAAGGAACAATAATTTTTTGACAGAAACATGTGCTTTTATTACATTTAGTAGTAGACTCCCTGCGTCAGATAATTTCTAGTTGCGGAAAATTTCAACTATAATGACCTTTAATTGTTACGGTTCATACGATTACAGAGATATTATATGTGTAAAAAAATCGCTATAGGACTTTCGTATGTTATAGAACTAATTGTACACAATATCTTTATCAATGACTTACGAACCAGTATATTTTGCATCTTTGAAAACACTGTGCTTTGTGAAAGAGAATGAGCTAGAACGTACTATTGGAGGTATATGTCCAATAACGCTTTGCAGGCTACATTTTATGGAATTTTGCAAAGCATACAGCCACTCGTTGCGTTCAGAAGGTGTTGGTGTGTATACTACAAACGCTTCCTCTGGAACTACTACTGATATAGCATTCTGTTCCCAAGCAATGGAACGTTAGTATTATGCATATGAAATTACACATTTATTTCATTGTTATATGATTCGGTTTAACTTACTTGTACTGTTTCGGAGTCTGGTAAAGGCTCTATCCATAATGTTTGCAACGGATGCACGGTATGAGAAGCACCGGTAACGTGAATAAATATATCAGTTAGTAAGACGAACCAGTGGGAGGAAAATCTTCCGGAATTAAGTATCGACAAAGGATGCGTCCGTGACTCTCTAATAAGTCTCCTGTCGGGCGACCTTAATAATTCGCCCAATTTGCCAGAACTTTCCCAAAATAATTTCGTTGCTTCAGCTTCTTTCTGGCGTTTCTCTTGCTCGTCGCATATTTGCTCCCATCTTATTAAAGCTTCTTGCAACCGTTCGACGCCCATGCGTGTCCCGTTACATTTTATCAAATTTAAAATCATATTTTTATACCTATACAGATGAAGTACTTGTTATTATGTGCAGAGATATAAATGAGAACAAAAGAATTCATTGCTATAACAAAATATTCATTGTACTGCTACCTACAATTTTTTAAATGTAATTGCATTTTAAATTGGGGTATAGTAAAAGCTATTCACCTATTCAGTTTGCGCAATGGATACTGTAACGCAGCAGTGATAATAGTTTCGTCCGTGATCTTTTTAATTTCGCCAGCTTTTGATTTGCCTTTAAATAAATTTGTTATTACTTGCGGTACTTCGAGTATTTTTGCAATATACGTAAATCCACTTATGGAAATAACATCGCATACTGCGTTCAAATAGTACTTGTAGACCGTAATATACTCTTCGACATTGGCAACAATCGTAACTTCGTACGCTTCGCCGATATGATTAAAATAATCCCATAAACTAGTAACGCTCAATACGCTAAAACTTAATAACTCTGTGTAACATCTGCATAATGTTTCGTAAACATTTGATTCCTGCATAGAGCCGCCTTTCTTTTGGAATGGCTTAATTAAATGTTGGTAAACTATTGATAACTCCTCCAAGAAGATCTGATCGCCCACCAAATCCTCAGAGATATTTATTTCTGGTTCGTTTATCACAGAACAACAACTGTACTCTCCAGAGCTAAAAATTTGTCGGGGACTGCATTCATTGTCTGTTTCAATGTCAAGTTGGAACATTTCCCCGGCTTTACTGAAACCATATACACCATTTTTTTTGAGCAATTGGAACAACATTTACATTTCTACCTAAATTTTGTCAACTTCGGATAACTTACCTTGACTGTCCGATAAAGTATAAACCATGATGCATCATTACTAAGCTATGAAAGTCCCCAGCTGCCATATCTTTGGCCCTTTCGTTTGGAGATAATTGCGTGGAGAACTGGCGAGGTGAACTTTGAAGCGTGATTGGTTCTAAAGTCACCTGTTTATGATTATTTCTCCCCCAAGCGAAAACCCTTCCGTCTAATGTTAATGCGAGCACATGATATGCGCCACATGAAATTTTTCTCAGTCCAGCGTTAGTCAGCTTTGCCACCAAAACTGGTCGCGGCCGCTTGATTATATCACCTGTTCCCAATTGTCCGTATTGAACGTCGCCCCATGTCCAAAGCTCGGTGGATAGAATATTGCTACCAGTGCGAGTTAGCACGTTTATCCTTTCGTTTAAACCTTGCTGCGATAATTCATGCTCCGAGGAACCGGTACTCGACGACCAAGGAAATTCCTCGCATCGCAAACTTAGCGCTAAACTGTTGGCGGTGGGTTTTGTATATTTTTCATCTACATCCGCCAAATGTTCGCTGTTATCGTCTTTGCATTCATTTGTATCGGAACTACCGCTCATATGCCTGGACAATGTAACAACTTTACCTCCCACGTTTTTTACTCCCTCGTACACCAAATTAGCTACGTTGGACACGTTCTGTTTGATCAGTCTAGTCGGTTTTTCAACAGTTTCCAGAGGTATGTCTTCTTTGACGCTTCCGTAAGACGAAACCCAGGATAGCTGTCTTGTTAAAAATTGTCTCGCGGCTTCTGTATTTATAAAAATAACATTCTTTTTCTCTTCTTTCGCCGAATCTACAGGATTATTAGTACGCAGTTCACCATTCTCTATAAACATCGGAATTTGCTCGTTCTTGGCACACTCTGCAAGCGAAGCAACATCCTGTTCTTTACTAGCAAGGGATAAAGCGCTGATGGAGGTAATCGAACGATCTTCGCTAAATCGATGAGCGTGAGGCCCGGTCGGGCAAGTGTCTGACGATGATAAACTAGCAGGGCTTAACAATACAGCATTGATGCATTGGGGACATGAATTAACGAATACTTCTTCTTCCAATTCATTTTCACTGTCGGTATCATCTTTTATAGCACTCGTCGTTTTTCTCACAGCAGCTACATTAAAGTTGAAGCCGCATACAACGGCAGACACGGTTCTACCTTCAAAAAACCTGACCTTTTTAGGTTCTATACTACCGATATCGATTTGCGACTGATTCCCGTTAGCCCAAAGCTGTCCAGCTTCCGTTACGAACAATGCCGATTGGTCGCTAACAGCTATCGACTTCACCTTGACCAATTCGTCCTCCTGTTTATATCTACAACGGATGCAACTTTGATGTAAAACGAATTGCGTCTGTAAATGTAAAAGCCGGATCAGACATACCCATGACTGCAACATTTAGGTTCCTCCTTCAGGATAATCGTGTCTACTACACTCAAGTCCTGAGGGTTTACTTTCAAAACATGTCCATTATTATCTACAATAAACAAATAATCAGAATTCGATGCTATATCGATTACATCGAATTGAGCCCTTCTGAAAAGCACTGTTGGAGGGCTGTTCTCCGTAAATGCCACCACTCCGTAGTATAAGCTGTTGGTCGTAGTTGCGAGGAAAATATGATCTTTAATAGCGGCTAGTCTACAAATTATGCCGTTCGGTCTGTCGCCGAAGGTGTATGACAGTTTATCAACGCCCCTCCATAAGTGCATATGTTTCTCCATTTTGTAGAATGTTTTGACAGATAGACTGGTATGCATAACCTACAGGTATCTGAATTTTAGAAAATAACACTTTTAGTCAAATAGCACTTTCGTCATGTGATTCGTGATTGAATCCCTTTTATTGAACTTTGTTTCAAGTGTACTCGGGCGAATTTACATATTGACATGATTAAACTAATGATTTCCTTATTACAGTCTCGAACGTCTATCCGACGACACGCACCGCAAAGTAGTAAGTTCGTAACTGATGCTCCAATATCCCGATATCAGCTGATATACTATACGGTGTATAGTATTACACAGAAAGGGAGGGGATTGATTGGGAATTTCTATAAAAACAGTGAGTGGTTTATAAAACTACTGGTTTTACAATTTTAGAACGTATTAGTGAGAAATTTATCAAATGTTGCATGCGGAAAGCAACTTTTATCAATTTTGCTCACTTTAGAATGGAACACGTTACATATAGCAGCAATAATTATTAAAGCGTATATTAATATACGCTTTCAATGATTTTGAAAAATGTTGACAAACTTGCTTATTTATTCTTTACCTGCTTAATGTGCAAAAAATATTAAAATAATTCTGTAGTTATATCTGCATGGATATTAGAATTAAATGACTCATTCTACAGTGAATTCAAAAGTTGCATACAAAGATTGCATATTCTTTATCTGCCGGCATACATTGTGCCTTCACGTTTATAATTAACACTGCCAAACATGTAATCGGTGTTTGTATGATTCTTTTTTTTAATGGGAATGGTGTCTGGTTATTATCAAACACTAATTCCATTCCCAAATATTTGTATACGGTATATTATTAAAAGTATTAGATTACACACGACGGTAATTCACGAATACTTGTGTGTTATATTTATATTATAAGTTTATTATAGGCTTCATATTTAGAGCCTTCCCTTTACTTATTTAATCGAAACGCCACCCAATTTTAAAAGTGTGTTTCACATGATACCTGTTGCCTGTTAATTATGTCTATTCTGCTAAAAATTAATATTAATTCCAGAATTAATTAGTGATGGGCACCTTCGACTAAAAACTATCGATTATTCGATAGTACCCAACTACTACTTTCACTCGAATGATTTTTAAAACTATCGATAGTATCGGCTAACGACTAATTTAGTCGACTGAATGTAGTTACTTAAAACTATCGACAAAATTCAGTCGTTAAGTTAGCTCTTTAGTCAGGCAGGGCGTATTCAAATCTAATCTAAAATTTAAGAAAGTGGGGTTTATTTTTACGTTATGTCTTAGCTTTTAAGCCCACAGTGTTCACCACTGCAATAATATTTCGTTGTCTAGTTTTTAAGATCATATGATATATTTTTAAGAAAGTTTTACTTCAGGAAATTGAATTCTCTTGCAGATTTTCTTTCAGGTATCCTTCTGATATTCAATTTAGCTTTCGGTCGTGAATTTACCAAGTCTTGTTGTCTTACTTGTATTACGATCAATTAATGAACGTTCTACAAATTGACAATAATAGGAGATTTTTCTTTCTCACATGTTATATTAGAATTAGTTTTCGCATAATTGGAGGGTGGAAGGGCCGTGGCTAGGGTGGGTCTCCATGCGCAGTAACCTCCACGTGGTGAGACCCGGGCAATCAATTATTTATCGTATAATTATTAAACGTTTAACAGACGTTTGATAATTATGTGGAAAATAATTCGAGCGAATTGACTGCGCATTGCACTTTCCCCTCTCGTTCCCTTTTTTGCTTCATTCCGTTTTTGCTTCACTCCGTTTTCTGTTTCCAGCTAAAAGTTGGCCAGAGACAGTAAAAGTCCAGTAGGTATGGTCCAAGGGTTGTAAGCCCAGCTAAAAATTGGTCAGAAACAGTAGAAGTCCAGTAGGTATTGTCAAAGGATCGTAGGTCCAGGTAAAAGTTGGCCAGAAACCGTAGAAGTCCGACAGGTATGCTCCAAAGGTCGTAGGTCCAGCTAAAAGTTGGCCAGAGACAGTAGAAGTCCAGTAGGTATGGTCCAAGCGTCGTAAGTCCAGCTAAAAGTTGGCCAGAAACAGTAGAAGTCCAGTAGGTATGGTCCAATGGTCGTAAGTCCAGCTAAAAATTGGTCAGAAACAGTAGAAGTCCGGTAGGTATGGCCCAAGGGTCGTAGGTCGAGCTAAAAGTTGGCCAGAAACCGTAGAAGTCCGACAGGTATGCTCCAAAGGTCGTAGGTCCAGCTAAAAGTTGGCCAGAAACAGTAGAAGTCCAGTAGGTATGGCCCAAGGGTCGTAGGTCCAGCTCAAGGTTGGTCAGAAACAGTAGAAGTCGCATAGGTGACCCAAGGATAGTAGACCGCACGGCCGCGGTCGGAAACCTTGAAAGATTTTCGGAAATTGCGAATAGGACCGAGCGCGAGCGAGCGCTACCGACGCGACGGCGCGGAGTGGGGAGGTTCGGGACGCGACGCGACGCGACGTCATTATCAGTTCAAGCGTCGCAGCGTAAGGGTCGTCTATGTTGTCGAAGGTTAGCGATGTACATCACCCTACAATTCAATCACATTTCGAGTTTTAGTTTACCACCGCATACGCTTGACTATTAGCTTCTATTAATTAATACGCGTTTATCTAACAATCGATTTCCTATCGCGAGAGTACATTAAAGTCTTTCTCAAGCCTCTTTTCCTGGACCCTTGACCGGTCCACCGGTTGAGTATCGACGCGTCTTCTTCCGGTAACATCGGTTCTTTGATACGCGATTAACTACTCGTTTGTTGTAACATCGTGTTAACTAACTTATTAGTTTGAACGGTTCTTCGAATCTTTATTATATTTTATTCAGTCACTTACACACTGCTTTTGCGACTTCGAATTCGATTCTGATTTTAGCACAGGTCTATCACAGCTCCATTCTTTTTGTTGCAGGAATAATGGATGATTAGCTGGCAAAGAATAATATGTTGAGGCTGCAGGAATGGAGTATTGAGATACTGCGATCCATAACAATCAGTCCGATGACGTATGATGAAGGATTGGTAACATTTAACTTATTATCCCAACGGTTTACGTATATTTCTTGTTATCTGGCGATTGGATTTTGGCTCAAGTTCTTTTCTTTCGGTTGAAAGTTATTGAGCAGTTTAAACATTTTAAGTAGGACTTACAATATGCCATTCGCGATTGAAACTAGAGTCAGTAAATTTCATTAATTCTAAACGAAAAATTGAAATACTTTCATGTTTCGCTGCATATCGGTCGCGATTTCTATTATAGCTTCACTAGTATTTATTAAAAACTTTTATTATCTCTGTGACTTGGCACAAGTACGGTCAAATTGTATTTTCGATGCAGCATTGTCCGCGTACTTACGTACTGGTTGCCATGCACTTGAAGCATGATGAATAGTTTCGAGTCTTGATTTCTACAAGCAGCTACGAGAACTTATAAATGCGCGATATTGCTTACTAACTAAGATCATGATCACCTTTAAAACTCGGACAAAGAACAGTCACAGTATGCTTTTGATAAATCATTTATATTAATCTATAATAGTATATATTGAATAGACAATTAACAGTAGTTAAATCAGAATAATAATACGGTAGTACTTTATTAAAACAAAGCAGTATTTCCTCAACAGACGTTTGACAGGATGAAGAAATAAGAAAGAGATAAATAAAATCAAATGTGTATTGCTTCAATTTCTACCTCCTCACCCTATTGACTAACTTGTACAGATTCTCTTTCAGAAAATTTTGATGACCGCGCGCAATGCGGTCAGTAGAGTCAGTGCTTGCTCCGTCAAAGTTCTTTTTATTGTTTTTAGAGCGAAACCGCTCATAATAATTATAACTAAATATAAATAACAGTAAAGATACGCGAAAGTAGAGTCAGTGTTTGCTTCGAAATATTGCTCTCGCGAAATTAGAGTCACTTTGTTCGTCGATCACAATTGACGTGCGCGATAGTAGTCTTTTATTTATTTTTTTTTTCTTTCGCAATAAGTATTCCGGTATTAGAGTCAGCACCGATGCAGTTCGGCGAGTTCGGGCATTCATCCATCAACTCGAAGAGTAAGTATCTCTGTATTTCTTTAATCTTATTTTACAATGGTCTTTGATAATTATCATGATCGAAAAGTACTCAAAACGCAAAGATTTCAATGTTCTCTGTTCTTTTGAATGTTTCAGAAGGTGCCATGAGCTCGATGGTATTACCATAACGATATTGTTGACCGCGCGCAATGCGGTCGGTAGAGTCAGTGCTTGTTCCGTCAAAGTTCTTTTTATTATTTTCGGAGCGCAACCGCCCTTATTAATAATTAAACATAAATAGCAGTAAAGAGACGCGAAATTAGAGTCAGTGTTTGCTCCGAAATAATACTCTCGCGAAAAATAAAGTCACTTTGTTCGTCGATCACAATTATTCCGTTTCCTTTTCCGTTCTCGGCTCGGAGGACTGATGGTTAGGGACTTAGTGTCAGCGAGTTACGATGTGTGGGGGCGTGATTGTGGTTCTGGACCCTGGTCACGAGGCCCTCGGTTAGACTACGTTATTCTCTAACATGGGTAGGTTATCCACCATTCTGGAATCGTGGTCGCGGTTCTTGCAATATCCGGGTTGCAGTGTCATCGGGGGGCGGTGTGTGGGGCTGTGATTGCTTTTCTGGACACTTTGGCCCGCCTAGTAGGAAATTCCTATGTGTTAGACCACGCCAAGCACACCTTGGGGTGGCAGAAGGCATACGGGTCATAATCTAGAATCGTGGTTGTGGTTTTGCATATCCGTGCCTTAATGATTTCTGTGGCTCGGAATCGAAACTTGTGTTGATGCTAAGTCGTTTTACTGTCCAGACTCTGAGCCGAGGGCACGCGGGCTGCTCGGTAGCAGTCACAAAAACAGTAGAAATACTGTCGCGAAATTAGAATCACTTTGTTCGTCAATCATAAGTGTTCCATTAGAGTCAGTGTCCTGTTCGGCGAGTTCGGGCTTTCAGCCATCAATTTGACGAGTAAGTATCTCATTATTTCTTTAATCTTGTATTGCAATAATCATTGATAATTAACACATTCCAAAAGTACTGAAAATACATAGATTTTAATGTTGTTTGCTCTTTTTGAATGTTTCAGCAGCTTCCATGGCTTCGATGGCGACGAGCTTGACCGCACACCTGGTGAGTCTGCAACCGGTGAGTGGCATGCTTTAAAGTTCCTCTGGTCACTCAATCATGTCGCAGGACGAAAGGTCCGAACCGACACGGGTGACTGGTTGTAATTACGTAGATTTTTCTGGCAAGCACTGTGACCATGGGTATATGGAAATATACTCATGAGTAGTAACTTCTTTACTGCTTTATATTATGTGAGGATAGGTCTTCTTGTACAACGCGTTTTTAAATAGCTTGATAATTTTAAAACAGATCATATTTAGTACAAAATATATCACTATATATCTTTTTATAATAGAGTATTTAATTGAATACCTATGAAACGATATTTAAATAGTTATTAATTATTGAATGAATATAAAGTAACGTCCAGTATTCTACGTGCATTAGTTTGTAGTGGAGAAGTCGAATACCATTCGACTTCGTTTACTTGTCAATTGCAATGACTGCACAGTTAGAATAAATTGCATAATTATTGCTGTTAGTAAGAGTGTAGTATTTCATCTTTTTCTACTTTGATAATATATAAAGTGAAGGTACTCATTTACCTTATCAATTTGTTGGAACTATCGAATAATTTTATTATTCGATATCCATATTAGTCTTTAGCGTTTAAAGATATCGATACGTTCATTGTTTCCGTACAAAATGTTAATTAAACCTGAATGTACAAGAAGACAATACGCGAACGGGTAGTTTTCGAAATCAAGGCAATCAACTTTTAAAGCAATCTTGCGTTTTAGAATCAATGCTTTGATAACGGGAACGCCCGAGGATGTTTCAATTTAATTCAAAGTATATTAAAGTAGAGTCGTTGAATAATTTCTCTATTAACGTAGAGTCTTTGACTAATTTTTCTAATAAAGTAGAGTCACTGCATAATTTTTCTAATAAAGTAGAGTCACTGCATTATTTTTCTAATAAAGTAGAGTCATTTAATTTTCTCTTCAATAAAATAGAATCATATATAGATCTGTTGTACATATATATGTATTTTAGCCCGTTAGAAAATCAGTATGTCCTTATCATCTTTATAGACGAGGATTTTCAGGTTTAACCCTTTCCGTGTTCACTGCCCGGATCCCACTCACGTGCCCCGGTGCTACTTGGGTGGGAAAACGGTGGTAGAGCACGATGATATTTTTTAGTTTATAAGCCATAAAATGATTTATTGTTGGCGACTGACAGTGCGTTGGTGTATCGTGCACGACGTAATATCCGCATTGTGTGTGTGGTTAGGCTGTGGATTTGCGTCGTTCCGTATTAAAATGTAGCTATTATGACCAAGATAAGATGTCCATCAATTTAAAACAGAGACATCATTTTTAGTATTATTTGCTTCAATAATTCCTACTATACTTGGGCACGAAGTTTTTGTCATTTAAGATGACAGAGGCCAAATGCCAAAAAGAATTGAATATACTTATCAATTGCTATCAAGTACCTCTTGTATCGGTGCTATTTAATTATTTTATTAAATATCTATTAAATATCTCAACCGCGACGTGGTTTTTTCCACGTGAACGCAGTGATCCCAGCCACTGTCAGTCGATTTCAGAAAAATGGTACGTACATTAGAGTGTGCAAGTTGTGTGACAGCACTTGGGTGTCGGGGGTGTCCCGGGACGCCTCCCTAGTGTAGGCTTTTGCGCCCAAGTGTTTGACTGAGAACCGTGGAGTGTCGTGTGTTGGTGTGTTTGTTTGCCATTTTTTAAATATAGGTCCAGGTAGGATAGGTAGCATACTTTCTGGTGTGATTGATAGACATAAGTAGGTAGGGCCGGGCAGGTTGACACAGTCTCCGATCGGGTAGGCACTATTTCGCGTGTTCAACCTGTTTCAGGAAATCTGATTTGAAAAGTCGACGGTGAAGCTGTGGCGCGAACGAAAATGCGTTCGCCTCTGGCTTTGCCTATCGATTTTTCGAATCCTTCGCGGTCGTGGTCGCGATTTAGGCTCCGAAACGAAACGCGTTACATTATGCTCGAGGCTGCACGTGTGAACGAAGAACGATTACAATTTTAATCGTAATCTATGTGATTTTCCGTAATCACAATTTTACGATTTTATTTGATCGCCATTCGGCCACGTGTGTTCCATTTAGCTCCGCGATTCAAACTCTTTATTTCACCTTTATAAGTTTTTCCTTGGTTTCCGATTAGAGTCTCGAGCCTAGTTTAAGTTTCAGCTGACCCTTGGGTCCGACGAAATGGAGAGGCTATATGCCGAAGAGGCCCGACAAACTGTCACTCAAGAGGGCAACTACTAATGGCTCCCCATTCTTTTTAAGAATGGGGAATCATTCTGTGTTACTACTTTGTCACTGTGCTTGCATTTTCATTTGTAGAATTTTTATTTGTACTTGGCCGATGCACATTCCGGCCCAACGATACAGCCCTCCCAAAAATATCGCGTTGCTTTAGAGTTGCGAAAAACTTGCGAACGGGTCGAGTTGGAGTTGCGTTGAATGCCACTTATTACTATTCTTATTGCTAGTTAAATTGTAGTATTTTATAATACACTTTACATTTGAGCTATAATACACTTTACATTCTAGTGTTGCGGAAATTGTTTTCGCGTATTGGAACTTTCAGTTCATTTTTCAGAGCATCTTCAATTTGCTTAATTTTGGATAGTACATATAATTTACTGTTTGCTTTCTATTAGTCTTAATAAATAGTGTTGCGAAATGATTGTATCGCGAGTTCCAGTTAGCGTTGCGTTGATTAAAGATCGCGTTTTTAAGTAGAGTTGCGACTACTAGTCCCCATCTGCTTCCAATTGGAAGCCTGTTCCTGAACCAGGAACTTTTTCTTTTCAGCGTTTTATATTTACCTTTCTTTTTATTTTATTTTTCTTAATAATTATACTACCTGGAATGTCTGTTGATGGAAGTACTGCTAAAAATTTGCATACATATTAGTAAATTACTGTGTGAACGAAATGAAAAGAAATGAAAAAGAAAATAAATGAAAGAGGAAGGAAAGAAAAAAGAAAAGAAAAGAAAAGAAAGAAGAAGAAAAGAAAAAGAGCAAAGTAAAAAACAGATATAATTTGCAGAATCTTTGATAAATTTATAATAATTCTAGATAGTAGATTTAAATTACAGTTAATACTAGTGACTGTTCATTATTGGAGTTTAACTCTTAAATATTTCCTCTTAATTGTTGCAATTCTATCTTAACCTTTTTTTTAGTAGAGCCAATTTTTATAACTTTTCGAGCTTGCTTTGTAGAAATTGAAATTCACTCGCGATATCCGTAAATGTTTAAACAAAAATCCTTGGACGAAAAACGTTATTGGCAGTAGTTGGGTCTCGGCATGGTGATAGTTGAAGTTTGATATTTTTCTTCCGAATAATCGTTTGTCGCTTCTTTGTTGAAGCAAAATAGAATCAATTGTAGTGAAATGTGACTACTTCATTTTGGAGTTTTTAATGAACGTGATACCACCATTCAGTTTGATCTAGAACGTACAAAAGAATACATCACTTTGGCCGAAATCCAATTACCTACTGTTATTAAAAAGTAGCTGCATTTCCCATATCAATTCTGATTTATTAACTTTGCTAAAATTCAGTTATTACGAATTAGAAGCAGCTTCATTTCGATATAAAATGGGGAGACTTGGGGATGTCACTAATCCAATGCTTGAGATTGTTACAGATTCACAGATGAACCCAAATATGCTATATTAAACAAACATAAGTACATACGTCAGAGGCTCAAGAGTGGAATATATAGAATACAGATCCAGAAATATTATCAAAGACACGATTGGAAACTTTAAAATTAAAGAGCCAGCCTCGTCGATTCAATTTGTGAGTTTAAGAATTCATTCTTATAATGCTTTACTAATTATTTCGAGTTTGTGCATGTTTCAGAAGCATTGAAAAGAAGAGGATTCATGAAACAATGTATAATACGAACACACCCTCACCCCATCCCTGCCCCAAACCCCTGTCCTTATTAACTAATTACAGGTGTTAGACAATTAATTAGGCAGGCCCAAATATAAATCGAACAATACATTTAGCTCTTTATGTAGGTAGGATTTGTCTCAACACACAATCTTAGATCTTTATACTGGCAGGTTTTACACGAATTTAAATTATTAGACTTTTAATTAGGCAGGGTGTATAAAACCAAATATTGTTGGCAGGTGCTGCAATTTTTTGGTTCGAGTTTCTGTCTGTTCTAGGACACCATGGACCACGAGAGATTAATACGGACTAACCGAAGAGGATTTAAGTATATGTATACTCATTGTTTTGCCGCGCACCCGCGACGTACCGTGTGGACAGGACCGAGCAGGTAAAGCGAAGGTCGTAAATCTTTGCTCCGACTAGGGTCGCGTCGCTTGATGTTTAGGCGTTCCTAATCTTATTTCGAATAGGATTATTGTTGATGTAAATGGACAATCAGTGAGATGAACGAATTCTTCAAGTAGCAATGCGATATATTTATATAACAAGTGAGCGAATGTTGGACGTTGAACGTAATGACGAAGTATCGGGTGGAATCGCGATGTTCACACCTCTCGTGAGGACGGATACTCCGGAGTCCTTTAGGAGGTGTACTCCTTTACAATTTGATTCTGAACTTATCGTGTAAGAGGGTGTAAGGCTCCTACGTTGACGTGTTCGTATGAATTATCTATTAAGACTCGTTGGTTGCTGATCTTAGACTGGTTTCCTCCTCGAGTGCTTCTCAGCACGTCGACTCGGAACCTTTTTTGGGCACGCTGATTGGACATTAGCAAAAATGTCTAGTTTCCAATCAGCGTGTTTTGGAGGTGTGACCGCACCCTTCCTTTGCGTCCGAGGCGCGTTGCACGAAGGAGAGGGTACGTCTTTGAACGCTGCAGCGGAATTTCCATCGGGGACCTAGAGCTTGACCTGGCCGTGTCATCTGCGGCCCAGCTGCGAGGCCCTTTTGGAAACTCACGTTTATGACGCATGCAATGAACTGCTGAGGTCGTGCATGCCTAAATTCTGTTACCTCGGCGGATTAGAGTGAAAAACGACTTCCTCAAAAACAGTTATATTACTTGCGCGTCATAAACGCTCTAGCCATCTGCACGTTGAAAGTCATTCCTTGTGCAGATGCCTAGACGCCTTTTTATGAGGGTGTCGATATTGGAAATATGTTGGTTCCGTGGGTGCGCCGCGGAACACTCATACCTACATGAGTATGGGATAGTATCTATTACAGTCCTATGTAGATAGGATATTATTGAAATTGTTCTTTTATTCGATCAGTTAGATGTTATACTAGGTAGGGTGATTCTAGTCTTAAGTTAGCTCTTTAGTCAGGCAGGGCGTATTCGAATCTAATCTAAAATTTAAGAAAGTGGGGTTTATTTTTAAGTTATGTCTTAGCTTTTAAGCCCGCAGTGTTCACCACTGCAATAATATTTCGTTGTCTAGTTTTTAAGATCATAGGATATATTTTTAAGACAGTTTTATTTCAGGAACGTGAATTCTCTTGCAGATTTTCTTTCAGGTTTCCTTCTGATATTCCATTTAGCTTTCGGTCGTGAATTTTCCAACTACTCCTCTTGTTGTCTTACTTGTACTACGATCAATTACTGAACGTTCTACAAATTTACAATAATAGGAGATTTTTCTTTCTCACATGTTATATTAGAATTAGTTTTCGCATAATTGGAGGGTGGAAGGGCCGTGGCTAGGGTGGGTCTCCATGCGCAGTAACCTCCACGTGGTGAGACCCGGGCAATCAATTATTTATCATATAATTATTAAACGTTTAAGAGACGTTTGGTAATTATGTGGAAAATAATTCGAGCTAATTGACTGCGTATTGCACTTAGGATACAATGTACAATAATGGCCGCTTAATGTTCGTTCGTTTTCATCCCTACCGATTTTTGGACCTGCTCCGATGTATCGAGGATGTAGGTTGCGTCCGAGTTATCTCCACTTGTCATCAGCAATGGCCCTTAACACGTTGAGTGCCACGCCGGTTTTGCCACGCTTTCCGTTTAGGCCACACGGCGCGACATGTGCGACGGCGCGCCGCGGCGTAGCTTAACACTGTGATACCCCGACGCCTGAACGGAAAGTTGATTGTCAGTCACCGATGACTGACGCGGCCTGAACGAAAGGTTTAGTGTCAGCCGCTGAACGGAAAGTTGATTGTCAGTCACCGATGACTGACGCGGCCTGAACGGAAGGTTTAGTGTCAGCCGCTGAACGGAAAGTTGATTGTCAGTCACCGATGACTGACGCGGCCTGAACGGAAGGTTTAGTGTCAGCCGCTGAACGGAAAGTTGATTGTCAGTCACCGATGACTGACGCGGCCTGAACGGAAGGTTTAGTGTCAGCCACTGAACGGAAAGTTGATTGTCAGTCACCGATGACTGACGCGGCCTGAACGGAAAGGTTAGTGTCAGCCACTGAACGGAAAGTTGATTGTCAGTCACCGATGACTGACGCGGCCTGAACGGAAGGTTTAGTGTCAGCCACTGAACGGAAAGTTGATTGTCAGTCACCGATGACTGACGCGGCCTGAACGGAAAGTTTAGTGTCAGTCACTGAACGGAAAGTTGATTGTCAGTCACCTATGACTGACGCGGCCTGAACGGAAAGTTTAGTGTCAGACACCGATGCCTGACGTGGCACTCAACGTGTTAAATATATCTCACACTGGTTCTCAGTACATCTCAATCCACTCCCAACACAGCCTAAACCGAGCGTGCCGAAAAGTGATAAGCATGAACAATTCCTTATAAATCACATCCCTGGATAGTGTTCGCTAGGCAGCTTCGAAGCAGCGAACATTAAGTGGGCATTACTGTCCACTGTAGTTATTGGAGCGGAGAGAATCTTAAGTTCTTATTGCAATTACTTTTGAGTTCTCGTTTCTATCGTTGTATCTATCTGCAGCTGTAAATATTGTGTATTATTTATTGCCCTGCTTCTTATGTAGACTCTTCTGTTTTCTGACGCTTTCGAGATAATTCATTAGTAACATAAATCATATATGTTTCGCCTAGAGAATTACATTTTCTTATTTCTCAAGAAGCCTTCTTTTTTATAATTAAAATACCCGTGTATATATCTTTTAATTCATAAATTGATTAATATCTGCAAAGATATACTTGAATGTACGCGGGTCTCTGCCATATCTACAGTGCCTGCTATGGTTTCGACATCTATACAGAACTCCTTGAAACCACTCGCGCTTGCTATGGTAGTCCCATCTATACAGAACGCATTGAAACTACTCACACCCCTTACTTACCATAAGTGTAGATATGGCAGAGGCCCGAATAGTTTTAGACACATCTGTATAGATGGCGATACTAATGACTCTGGATAAAGCAGACATATATCCAGTTTCGAGCAGTTCTGTATAGATGGCGAAATTAAAGCCCAATTTGAGTGTAGGTAAGACAGGAATGCGAGTGGTACGTAAATTCAAGCACCTGTTTATAAATAGCGGCACGATAAAGTTCATAAAATTGGCTATTTATGTCTTCATTAATAAAATTAAGTTTATAGTGCTCTAAAATCGTTTCGTATTCTCACTTACACATCAGTAAAGTGTTAGCAACTACAGTGTTACAATCTACATTAAAATTAATATGTACAGTAACATTTTAAGTTTCACTGTTCATTTGAGTTTGCAACAATCAAGTTCTTTAGCAAAGGTAAAACGTTTGTGAATAGTTTCTTCCTTCAATAGAATTTCCAGCATGAAATAAAGACATAAATACTAATAGTCGTATTATTCTTTATTTCGTTCTCGCAGTATTGAAAGTTGGGTTAGTGTACTATAACCTATCTTTGCACTACTCTTGCACTCTCATCTTCTGTTTTGCACTTCCTTTTCATACCTTTTGTACCTTACGTATTACCCTATTGCTTATCTCTTTATCGCACATCTATTATAGTTCCTTCTGTTTCGAATTCCTAAGATTCCATCCTTTATTCAACGCATCAGATCCCCTATTGTAACCCCCTTAGCTGTTTCCCTGCATTCTTTTGCCACATGTCCTAACAGTATAAATTTTTGTCCAGATAGGTCACATCATTTAGTCTCGTCTTACTGCCAATATCTATTCAACGTTAGAGTGTTTCCACATCTTACCTGTGTTATTAACCCTTTCGTTACGGACGTGCGCTCCGCTGGAATGAAGCCACTGAACGGGGACTGCACCGCAAAGTGTGCATATTGCGCGTCTGACTTAAGTCTTTCAATACTACCTTGTTATTTTGGAGTAAAACAAATCAAGAACGAACGAATGAAGGCAAGATGCATACAAACAAAAGAAAGAAGTATATCGTGGCGCCGGTGGTCAAGCGGTATCACGCTTATTCCGGCTACAGCTGCGTTCGTACACACAGTTCATTGCATGGATGGCGTCTATATCTGGCACTCGTAACTAAAGGGTTAACAAGTTCTGTGCCACGTGTACCACTGATGGAACATAGTATCTTCTTTTAAGGCTTTCCATCACTTTGTTTCCTCTCCTTCATGTCAAATTTATTCCTGCTGGACTTACAGCGTTCCTTTTAAATTAATCCTACCTTCCTTTTATGCTTTTGGTTTAACCCCTTTTCCTGTGAATATCCCTTCATAATTTGCTCTCCTGTTATGTACTTACTAATATATTTTTTGTGTGTGCAGGTTATCTGCACAAACAAATGAGGAGCATTGACTGGCACTTCTCGTTGTGCATAAGAGCAAGAAAGAACATGAAAGAACATTTGCCACATACTTTCGCTATCCTTTAGTTATAGTAAATTAGTTTGTAAAAATAGTTTGCAACTATTAACCCGCCAGTTTAATTTAGAACCATTGTGTAATTAAGTGTTATGTATACCTAGTATATATTTTATTTTATATTCAGTTTATTCAGTAGATGCTATATTACTTGTATCACAAGTTGTACTGAATGTGCTAAATATAAAATGAAAGATATACTAACTACTTTACATATGCACAAGTTACACACGTGCTGTAATTTAAAATAACTTTCAGTACATAAAGTACATACATTTTAGTATAAGTTTTATCTGTAAGATATATTGTATATTAACTTTAAAGAATAGTTTATAAGTATTAGATTATTTATGTTTATAGTGTTAGTTATATTACATAAATGTTGGTTTAGAATTGATACAAGATTTAGTTGTACGATGTATTGTAAATAGGTATAAAAGAATAGCTCATAAGTATCTGCTTGTAAATTTATTTAGAACATTATTGTAACTTGTATCGTAATTAATTACTTTAAATAAATATTCAATGAAAAGAATACCACTGCTCTTTTTACTTTCACACCTTACCAATCCTTGAAAGAACCTAATTCCAATTCCTTATACAAAAAGTACCGTGGACGAACTTTAAATGGAAAGTTCTAAAGCGAGAAACTTGTCAAAATGGTCCTATACGTTATTAAAATTGGCAGAAGGAAATTCTTGGAAATACCATCATCTTCAAGGTCTTCACTCGTTTAAAAATTGGTTGGTAATTAAACGCTCGGAAATTCCTGGAACGTGACGTCATTTCTAAGAATTGCTGCGATGAAAGACCTCCTCGCATATCATATTCTCCCGATACAAATCCACGATTTTCAGCGAGATATTTTTGCCAGAAACTCGGAAATTTTGTGCTCGGAAATTCCAGAAACTGCTGCGATGAAAGACCTCCTCGCATATCATATTCTCCTGATACAAATCCACGATTTTCAGCGAGATATTTTTGCCAGAAACTCGAAAATTTCAGAGAACGAATACCTCCTTGCATATCATATTCTCCTGATACAAATCCAAGATTTTCGGCATTTAAATTTCTACTGAAAATCGTGGATTTGTATCAGGAGAATATGATATGCGAGGAGGTATTCGTTCTCAGAAATGACGTCACGTTCCAGGAATTTCCAAGCGCTGAAATTTTCGGGTTTCTGGCAAAAATATCTCGCTGAAAATCGTGGATTTGTATCAGGAGAATATGATTTGCGAGGAGGTATCCGACATCAGCAGTTCTTGGAAATGACGTCATATTCCAAGAATTTCCGAGCGCTTAATTTTCTGGACTTCTGCCATCAAATGTTGCAAGAAATGAAGACCGAAAATGATGTCGTTTCCACAATTTCCTTCTTTTATATTTAATAACGTATAGGGTCATTTTTACAAGTTTCTCGCTTCAGGACTTTGCATTTAAAGTTCGTCTACGGTACTTCTTGTGTAAGGAATTGGAATTAGGTTCTTTCAAGGATTGTTAAGGTGTGAAAATAAAAAGAAGAGTGGAATTCTTTTAATTTAACATTTATTTAAACTAATGAATAAAGATACAAGTCACAAAAAGGTTCAAATTACAAGCTAATACTTATGGACTACTCTTTTATATCTATTTACAATACATCGTACAACTAAAGCATGTATTAATTCTAAACTAACATTTATGTAAAATGAAAAATACATTAAACTTAAATAATCCAATAGTTATAAACTATTCTTTAAAGTCAATTTACAATATATAGCTTACAGATAAAGCTTATACTAAAAATTATGTTCTTCATATGCAGAAGCTTATAAAATTTAAATTACAGCATTTGTGTAAACTTGAGCATACATACATTATTTATTATATCTTTTATTTTACATTTAGCACATTCAGTAGAACTTGTAATAGTAATATATGTATAAGTAATATCAAAGTTTATATAAGATCTACCGAATGATCTGAATATAAAATAAAGTATATAATAGATATTATACAGAACAGTTAACTACACAATTGTTCTAAATTAAGCTTATGTGCTAACAGTTGCAAACTATTTTTATAAATCAATTTACTATAATTAATGGATAAGTAAAGTATGTGGCAAAAGTTCTTCTATTTTCTTTCTTGCTCCTATGCATGATGGGATGTGTCAGTCAATGCTCACTACTCTTTGCCTCCACAACCTGCACACACAAAACATATATTAGTAAGTATGTAAAAGGAGACCGAAGAAAGAAAGGAGGGCCAAACCAGAAGCATTAAAGAAGGAGAGGATTATTTGAGAATGGGTCTCTTAACACGTACGGCGCCAAAAGTGATTCGGATAGGTTTTAAAAAATCGCACTGACAATCTTAGTTAACTTGAATAAGAAGAGCGTCACCAATATTTGGGTGACGGTCACCCATGGCAGCATAACCGTCACCCAGATATGGGTGACGTGGCGCCGAACGTGTTTAGACAGAATTTAATTAGATCGGAAGTAAAGGAATTGTCGCAGACCCTTAAAAGAATAGACTATGAAATACAACATCAGGAACGAAACATAAAAATAAAATAAGCGAGATATAATGGACGGTGTAAATATATTGGAACAGCAACGCTAATAGAATACCAAAGCAAGAATGAAATAGGCCATAATCATCAGTTAATAGCACAGGTAAGATGCAAAAGCATTAAAGGATTAAATAAATATTAGGAGGAGAAAAAGAAAATAGGATCTGACCTGTGCACACAAAAAATTGGTACGTTAGAACACCTCTTAACAGAATGTATGGAAAAAGATATAATGGTGTATAAACATGACATAGGATTTTGTAATTAAACAAGAAGGAATGGAAAAGATTTATAATAGATACGCGATTAAGAGGTAAGAAATAATGTAATACGTAAGGCAGAGAAAGTATGAAAACGAACAGCGAAACGGAAGACGAGAGTGCAAGAGTTAAGATAGTATTGTAAAGATAGGTTATATGTACACTAACCAAACTTTCATTCCTGTGAGACCAAAATAAAGAATAATACTACTATTAGTATGTATTTATTACGTGCTGACAGATGATTTTTACCTTTGCTAAAGAGCTTGATTGTTCCTGAATAAAATGAACAATCGAACTTACGATGTTACCATACATATTAACTTTAATGTAGATTGTGACACCGTGTTTGCTAACACTTTATTGATATTTAACTAAGATTGCAAAACAATTTTCGAGCATTATTAACTTAATTTCATGAATGAAGACATAAATAGCCAAGTTTTATGAACTTTATCGCGCCGCTACTTATAAACAGGTGTTTGAATTTACGTACCACTCGCATCCCTGTCTTACCTACACTCAAAGTGGGCTTTAATTTCGCCATCTATACAGAACTGCTCGAAACTGTATATATGTCTGCTTTATCTCGAGTCATTAGTATCGCCATCTATACAGATGTGTCTAAAACTATTCGGGCCTCTGCCATATCTACACTTATGGTAAGTAAGGGGTGTGAGTAGTTTCAATGCGTTCTGTATAGATGGGACTACCATAGCAAGCGCGAGTGGTTTCAAGGGGTTCTGTATAGATGGCGAAACCATAGCAGGCACTGTAGATATGGCAGAGACCCGCGTACATTCAAGTATATCTTTGCAGATATTAATCAATGTATGAATTAACAGATATGTACACGGGTATTTTAATTATAAAAAAGAAGGCTTCTTGAGAAATAAGAAAATGTAATTCTCTAGGCGAAACATATATGATTTATGTTACTAATGAATTATCTCGAAAGCGTCAGAAAACAGAAGAGTCTACATAAGAAGCAGGGCAATAAATAATACACAATATTTACAGCTGCAGATAGATACAACGATAGAAACGAGAACTCAAAAGTAATTGCAATAAGAACTTAAGATTCTCTCCGCTCCAATAACTACAGTGGACAGTAATGCCCACTTAATGTTCGCTGCTTCAAAGCTGCCTAGCGAACACTATCCAGGGATGTGATTTATAAGGAATTGTTCATGCTTATCACTTTTCGGCACGCTCGGTTTAGGCTGTGTTGGGAGTGGATTGAGATGTACTGAGAACCAGCGTGAGATATATTTAACACGTTGAGTGCCACGTCAGGCATCGGTGTCTGACACTAAAGTTTCCGTTCAGGCCGTGTCAGTCATCGGTGACTGACAATCAACTTTCCGTTCAGCGGCTGATACTAAACCTTCCGTTCAGGCCGCGTCAGTCATCGGTGACTGACAATCAACATTCCGTTCAGCGGCTGACACTAAACCTTCCGTTCAGGCCGCGTCAGTCATCGGTGACTGACAATCAACTTTCCGTTCAGTGGCTGACACTAAACCTTCCGTTCAGGCCGTGTCAGTCATCGGTGACTGACAATCAACTTTCCGTTCAGTGGCTGACGTTCAGTGGCTTCATTCCAGCGGAGCGCACGTCCGTAACGAAAGGGTTAATAACGTTAAATACTATAACGTTAAATACTATGTTCCATCAGTGGTACACGTGGCACAGAACTTGTTAACCCTTTAGTTACGAGTGCCAGATATAGACGCCATCCATGCAATGAACTGTGTGTACGAACGCAGCTGTAGCCGGAATAAGCGTGATACCGCTTGACCACCGGCGCCACGATATACTTCTTTCTTTTGTTTGTATGCATCTTGCCTTCATTCGTTCGTTCTTGATTTGTTTTACTCCAAAATAACAAGGTAGTATTGAAAGACTTAAGTCAGACGCGCAATATGCACACTTTGCGGTGCAGTCCCCGTTCAGTGGCTTCATTCCAGCGGAGCGCACGTCCGTAACGAAAGGGTTAATAACACAGGTAAGATGTGGAAACACTCTAACGTTGAATAGATATTGGCAGTAAGACGAGACTAAATGATGTGACCTATCTGGACAAAAATTTATACTGTTAGGACATGTGGCAAAAGAATGCAGGGAAACAGCTAAGGGGGTTACAATAGGGGATCTGATGCGTTGAATAAAGGATGGAATCTTAGGAATTCGAAACAGAAGGAACTATAATAGATGTGCAATAAAGAGATAAGCAATAGGGTTATACGTAAGGTACAAAAGGTATGAAAAGGAAGTGCAAAACAGAAGATGAGAGTGCAAGAGTAGTGCAAAGATAGGTTATAGTACACTAACCCAATTTTCAATACTGCGAGAACGAAATAAAGAATAATACCACTATTAGTATTTATGTCTTTATTTCATGCTGGAAATTCTATTGAAAGAAGAAACTATTCACAAACGTTTTACTTTTGCTAAAGAACTTGATTGTTGCAAACTCAAATGAACAGTGAAACTTAAACTGTTACTGTACATATTAATTTTAATGTAGATTGTAACACTGTAGTTGCTAACACTTTACTGATGTGTAAGTGAGAATACGAAACGATTTTGGAGCACTATAAACTTAATTTTATTAATGAAGACATAAATAGCCAATTTTATGAACTTTATCGTGCCGCTATTTATAAACAGGTGCTTGAATTTACGTACCACTCGCATCCCTGTCTTACCTACACTCTGGTGGGCTTTAATTTCGCCATCTATACAGAACTGCTCGAAACTGTATATATGTCTGCTTTATCCAGAGTCATTAGTATCGCCATCTATACAGATGTGACTAAAACCACCGACGAGATAAAGGAATAGACAAGACATGCAATGTATTTTTTCGGCCACGATTTCTGGGTCCCGGGGACCCAGTACCATTTCCGTGTCACTCGCAACGTTACCCACAGATTATAGAAAACGATGCGAAAATTAAATAATTTTAAAGAATTCTTTTGTTCTTTGCCGCAATGAAAGGCAACGAAAGATATGAAACATTTAATGTTAATTAAAAATCTTTTAATTAAAGAAACACATGATAACAAGTTTTCTTATTTCAATTGTACTATCACTAAATGAAATAATTTTTAAAGTTATACTTTACATTATTTTCTGATAAATTACCAAAAAAAATTGAGCTAAGAGATGTATATTTTTTTAACACCCAAACAATAAAGTTGCCACAATGGAAAAGATAGTGACGATAATTGTATACTACAATTGTTAATTGTATAGTTACTAGACAAATTCTTTAATTCTCTTTTTCATTGGAGCAATTTTATCGTTAATGAAACACGCAATTTCTTATTAATATTCAACTAATAACAATGACAAAGTATCTCATTTACTAATATAAGGCAATTCCAGCGATAAACGTGTCTGCAAACGATTAGTGTTCGCATTCGGTCCCAATCGAAGTGCACTAATCGAGATTTTTCTGAAAATATATAATACCAAATTAATAATTGGAGTATACTTTATACTCCGATCCGGAGTAGGTCCAAGGATTGGTGGCGATCTCTCGGCGAGCATTAATTGGGGAAATGAACGAACATTGAGTGGCCATTATTGTACATTGTATCCTAAGTAAAATACGCAGTCAATTCGCTCGAATTATTTTCCACATAATTATTAAACGTCTCTTAAACGTTTAATAATTATACGATAAATAATTGATTGCCCAGGTCTCACCACGTGGAGGTTACTGCGCATGGAGACCCACCCTAGCCACGGCCCTTCCACCCTCCAATTACGCGAAAACTAATTCTAATATAACATGTGAGAAAGAAAAATCTCCTATTATTGTCAATTTGTAGAACGTTCATTAATTGATCGTAGTACAAGTAAGACAACAAGAGGAGTAACTTGGAAAAGTCACGACCGAAAGCTAAATTGAATATCAGAAGGATACCTGAAAGAAAATCTGCAAGAGAATTCAATTTCCTGAAATAGAACCTTATTAAAAATATATCATATGATCTTAAAAACTAGACAACGAAATATTATTTGCAGTGGTGAACACTGCGGGCTTAAAAGCTAAGACATAACTTAAAAATAAACCCTACTTTCTTAAATTTTAGATTAGTTTCGAATACGCCCTGCCTGACTAAAGAGCTAACTTAAGACTAGAATCACCCTACCTAGTATAACATCTAAGAGTTCAATTAAAAGAATAATTTCAATAATATCCTACCTACATAGGAATATAAAAGATAGTTTACCAAACTCATATAGGTATAAGTACGTATATGTTTAATTCCTCTTCAATTCGTCCATATTAATCATGTGGTCCATGGTGTCCAAGAACAGACAGAAACTCGAACCAAAAAATTGCAGCACCTGCCAACAATATTTGGTTTTATACACCCTGCCTAATTAAAAGTCTAATAATTTCAATTCGTGTAAAACCTGCCAGTATAAAGATCTAAGATTGTGTGTTGAGACAAATCCTACCTACATAAAAAGCTAAATGTATTGTTCGATTTATATTTGGGCCTGCCTAATTAATTGTCTAACACCTGTAATTAGTTAATAAGGACAGGGGTTTGGGACAGGGATGGGGTGAGGGTGTGTTCGTATTATACATTGTTTCATGAATCCTCTTCTTTTCAATGCTTCTGAAACATGCACAAACTCGAAATAATTAGTAAAGCATTATAAGAATGAATTCTTAAACTCACAAATTGAATCGACGAGGCTGGCTCTTTAATTTTAAACTTTCCAGTCGTGTCTTTGATAATATTTCTGGATCTGTATTCTATATATTCCACTCTTGAGCCTCTGACGTATGTACTTATGTTTGTTTAATATAGCATATTTGGGTTCATCTGTGAATCTGTAACAATCTCAAGCATTGGATTAGTGACATCCCCAAGCCTCCCCATTTTATATCGAAATGAAGCTGCTTTTAATTCGTAATAACTGAATTTTAGCGCAGTTAATAAATCAGAATTGATATGAAAAATGCTGCTATTTTTTGTTAACAATAGTTAATTGGATTTCGGCCAAAGTGATATATTCTTTTGTACGTTCTAGATCAAACTGAATGGTGGTATCACGTTCATTAAAAACTCCAAAATGAAGTAGTCACATTTCACTACAATTGATTCTATTTTGCTTCAACAAAGAAGCGACAAACGATTATTCGGAAGAAAAATATCAAACTTCAACTATCACCATGCCGAGACCCAACTACTGCCAATAACGTTTTTCGTGCAAGGATTTTTGTTTAAACATTTACGGATATCGCGAGTGAATTTCAATTTCTACAAAGCAAGCTCGAAAAGTTATAAAAATTGGCTCTACTAAAGAAAAGGTTAAGATAGAATTGCAACAATTAAGAGGAAATATTTAAGAGTTAAACTCCAATAATGAACAGTCACTAGTATTAACTGTAATTTAAATCTACTATCTAGAATTATTATAAATTTATCAAAGATTCTGCAAATTATATCTGTTTTTTACTTTGCTCTTTTTCTTTTCTTCTTCTTTCTTTTCTTTTCTTTTCTTTTTTCTTTCCTTTCTCTTTCATTTATTTTCTTTTTCATTTCTTTTCATTTCGTTCACACAGTAATTTACTAATATGTATGCAAATTTTTAGCAGTACTTCCATCAACAGACATTCCAGGTAGTATAATTATTAAGAAAAATAAAATAAAAAGAAAGGCAAATATAAAACGCTGAAAAGAAAAAGTTCCTGGTTCAGGAACAGGCTTCCAATTGGAAGCAGATGGGGACTAGTAGTCGCAACTCTACTTAAAAACGCGATCTTTATTCAACGCAACGCTAACTGGAACTCGCGATACAATCATTTCGCAACACTATTTATTAAGACTAATAGAAAGCAAACAGTAAATTATATGTACTATCCAAAATTAAGCAAATTGAAGATCCTCTGAAAAATGAACTGAAAGTTCCAATACGCGAAAACAATTTCCGCAACACTAGAAGCTCAAATGTAAAGTGTATTATAAAATACTACAATTTAACTAGCAATAAGAATAGCAATAAGTGGCATTCAACGCAACTCCAACTCGACCCGTTCGTAAGTTTTTCGCAACTCTAAAGCAACGCGATATTTTTGGGAGGGCTGTATCGTTGGGCCGGAATGTGCATCGGCCAAGTACAAATAAAAATTCTACAAATGAAAATGCAAGCACAGTGACAAAGTAGTAACACAGAATGATTCCCCATTCTTAAAAAGAATGGGGAGCCATTAGTAGTTGCCCTCTTGAGTGACAGTTTGTCGGGCCTCTTCGGCATATAGCCTCTCCATTTCGTCGGACCCAAGGGTCAGCTGAAACTTAAACTAGGCTCGAGACTCTAATCGGAAACCAAGGAAAAACTTATAAAGGTGAAATAAAGAGTTTGAATCGCGGAGCTAAATGGAACACACGTGGCCGAATGGCGATCAAATAAAATCGTAAAATTGTGATTACGGAAAATCACATAGATTACGATTAAAATTGTAATCGTTCTTCGTTCACACGTGCAGCCTCGAGCATAATGTAACGCGTTTCGTTTCGGAGCCTAAATCGCGACCACGACCGCGAAGGATTCGAAAAATCGATAGGCAAAGCCAGAGGCGAACGCATTTTCGTTCGCGCCACAGCTTCACCGTCGACTTTTCAAATCAGATTTCCTGAAACAGGTTGAACACGCGAAATAGTGCCTACCCGATCGGAGACTGTGTCAACCTGCCCGGCCCTACCTACTTATGTCTATCAATCACACCAGAAAGTATGCTACCTATCCTACCTGGACCTATATTTAAAAAATGGCAAACAAACACACCAACACACGACACTCCACGGTTCTCAGTCAAACACTTGGGCGCAAAAGCCTACACTAGGGAGGCGTCCCGGGACACCCCCGACACCCAAGTGCTGTCACACAACTTGCACACTCTAATGTACGTACCATTTTTCTGAAATCGACTGACAGTGGCTGGGATCACTGCGTTCACGTGGAAGAAACCACGTCGCGGTTGAGATATTTAATAGATATTTAATAAAATAATTAAATAGCACCGATACAAGAGGTACTTGATAGCAATTGATAAGTATATTCAATTCTTTTTGGCATTTGGCCTCTGTCATCTTAAATGACAAAAACTTCGTGCCCAAGTATAGTAGGAATTATTGAAGCAAATAATACTAAAAATGATGTCTCTGTTTTAAATTGATGGACATCTTATCTTGGTCATAATAGCTACATTTTAATACGGAACGACGCAAATCCACAGCCTAACCACACACACAATGCGGATATTACGTCGTGCACGATACACCAACGCACTGTCAGTCGCCAACAATAAATCATTTTATGGCTTATAAACTAAAAAATATCATCGTGCTCTACCACCGTTTTCCCACCCAAGTAGCACCGGGGCACGTGAGTGGGATCCGGGCAGTGAACACGGAAAGGGTTAAACCTGAAAATCCTCGTCTATAAAGATGATAAGGACATACTGATTTTCTAACGGGCTAAAATACATATATATGTACAACAGATCTATATATGATTCTATTTTATTGAAGAGAAAATTAAATGACTCTACTTTATTAGAAAAATTGTGCAATGACTCTACTATATTAGAAAAATTATGCAGTGACTCTAATTTATTAGAAAAATTATGCAGTGACTCTACTTTATTAGAAAAATTATTCAAAGACTCTACGTTAATAGAGAAATTATTCAACGACTCTACTTTAATATACTTTGAATTAAATTGAAACATCCTCGGGCGTTCCCGTTATCAAAGCATTGATTCTAAAACGCAAGATTGCTTTAAAAGTTGATTGCCTTGATTTCGAAAACTACCCGTTCGCGTATTGTCTTCTTGTACATTCAGGTTTAATTAACATTTTGTACGGAAACAATGAACGTATCGATATCTTTAAACGCTAAAGACTAATATGGATATCGAATAATAAAATTATTCGATAGTTCCAACAAATTGATAAGGTAAATGAGTACCTTCACTTTATATATTATCAAAGTAGAAAAAGGTGAAATACTACACTCTTACTAACAGCAATAATTATGCAATTTATTCTAACTGTGCAGTCATTGCAATTGACAAGTAAACGAAGTCGAATGGTATTCGACTTCTCCACTACAAACTAATGCACGTAGAATACTGGACGTTACTTTATATTCATTCAATAATTAATAACTATTTAAATATCGTTTCATAGGTATTCAATTAAATACTCTATTATAAAAAGATATATAGTGATATATTTTGTACTAAATATGATCTGTTTTAAAATTATCAAGCTATTTAAAAACGCGTTGTACAAGAAGACCTATCCTCACATAATATAAAGCAGTACTAAGTAGCAGTACTAGCAGTATATAAGTTACTACTCATGAGTATATTTCCATATACCCATGGTCACAGTGCTTGCCAGAAAAATCTACGTAATTACAACCAGTCACCCGTGTCGGTTCGGACCTTTCGTCCTGCGACATGATTGAGTGACCAGAGGAACTTTAAAGCATGCCACTCACCGGTTGCAGACTCACCAGGTGTGCGGTCAAGCTCGTCGCCATCGAAGCCATGGAAGCTGCTGAAACATTCAAAAAGAGCAAACAACATTAAAATCTATGTATTTTCAGTACTTTTGGAATGTGTTAATTATCAATGATTATTGCAATACAAGATTAAAGAAATAATGAGATACTTACTCGTCAAATTGATGGCTGAAAGCCCGAACTCGCCGAACAGGACACTGACTCTAATGGAACACTTATGATTGACGAACAAAGTGATTCTACTTTCGCGACAGTATTTCTACTGTTTTTGTGACTGCTACCGAGCAGCCCGCGTGCCCTCGGCTCAGAGTCTGGACAGTAAAACGACTTAGCATCAACACAAGTTTCGATTCCGAGCCACAGAAATCATTAAGGCACGGATATGCAAAACCACAACCACGATTCTAGATTATGACCCGTATGCCTTCTGCCACCCCAAGGTGTGCTTGGCGTGGTCTAACACATAGGAATTTCCTACTAGGCGGGCCAAAGTGTCCAGAAAAGCAATCACAGCCCCACACACCGCCCCCCGATGACACTGCAACCCGGATATTGCAAGAACCGCGACCACGATTCCAGAATGGTGGATAACCTACCCATGTTAGAGAATAACGTAGTCTAACCGAGGGCCTCGTGACCAGGGTCCAGAACCACAATCACGCCCCCACACATCGTAACTCGCTGACACTAAGTCCCTAACCATCAGTCCTCCGAGCCGAGAACGGAAAAGGAAACGGAATAATTGTGATCGACGAACAAAGTGACTTTATTTTTCGCGAGAGTATTATTTCGGAGCAAACACTGACTCTAATTTCGCGTCTCTTTACTGCTATTTATGTTTAATTATTAATAAGGGCGGTTGCGCTCAGAAAATAATAAAAAGAACTTTGACGGAACAAGCACTGACTCTACCGACCGCATTGCGCGCGGTCAACAATATCGTTATGGTGATACAATTGAGCCCATGGCAGCTTCTGAAACATTCAAAAGAACAGACAACATTGAAATCTTTGCGTTTTGAGTACTTTTCGATCATGATAATTATCAAAGACCATTGTAAAATAAGATTAAAGAAATACAGAGATACCTACTCTTCGAGTTGATGGATGAATGCCCGAACTCGCCGAACTGCATCGGTGCTGACTCTAATACCGGAATACTTATTGCGAAAGAAAAAATAAATAAATAAAAGACTACTATCGCGCACGTCAGTTGTGATCGACGAACAAAGTGACTCTAATTTCGCGAGAGCAATATTTCGAAGCAAACACTGACTCTACTTTCGCGTATCTTTACTGTTATTTATATTTAGTTATAATTATTATGAGCGGTTTCGCTCAGAAAATAATAAAAAGAACTTTGACGGAACAAGAACTGACTCTACCGACCGCATTGCGCGCGGTCATCAAAATTTTCTGAAAGAGAATCTGTACAAGTTAGTAAATAGGGTGAGGCGGTAGAAATTGAAGCAATACACATTTGATTTTATTTGTCTCTTTCTTATTTCTTCATCCTGTCAAACGTCTGTTGAGGAAATACTGCTTTGTTTTAATAAAGTACTACCGTATTATTATTCTGATTTAATTACTGTTAATTGTCTATTCAACATATACTATTATAGATTAATATAAATGATTTATCAAAAGCATACTGTGACTGTTCTTTGCCCGAGTTTTAAAGGTGATCATGATCTTAGTAAGCAAGCAATATCGCGAATTTATAAGTTCTCGTAGCTGCTTGTAGAAATCAAGACTCGAAACTATTTATCATGCTTCAGGTGCATGGCAACCAGTACGTACGTACGCGGGCAATCCTGCATCGAAAATACAATTTGACCGTACTTGTGCAAAGTCACAGAGATATTAAAAGTTTTTAATAAATACTAGTGAAGCTATAACAGAAATCGCGACCGATATGCAGCGAAACATGAAAGTATTTCAATTTTTCGTTTAGAATTAATGAAATTTACAGACTCTAGTTTCAATCGCGAGTGGCATATTGTAAGTTCTATTTAAAATGTTTAAATTGCTCAATAACTTTCAACCGAAAGAAAAGAACTTGAGCCAAAATCCAATCGCCAGATAACAAGAAATATACGTAAACCGTTGGGATAATAAGTTAAATGTTACCAATCCTTCATCATAGGTCATCGGACTGATTGTTATGCATCGCAGTAATTGTATCTCAATACTCCATTCCTGCAGCCTCAATATATTATCCTCCACCAACCAATCACCCATTGTACCTGCAACAAAAAGAAAAGCAACGTGATAAACCTGTGCTAAAATTAGAATCGAATTCAAAGTTGCGAAAGGACATATATAACTGAGTATGTAAGTGACATTGCAAAGAAAATAAACGCAACCTTAACACCGCATCGAATCCGAATAATCGTGTATTAAAATATAATAAATATTCAAAGAACCGTTTAAACTAATAAATTAATTAACCCGATATTTTAATAAACGACTAGTTATCGCGAATCAAAAAATCGGTGGTACCGGATGACCGGTCAAGCGTCCAGCAAAAGAGACTCGAGAAAGAGTTTAATGGATATCCACGATAGTCAAACGATTGTTAAATAAACGTGTATTAATTAATAGAAGGTAATAGACAAGCGTATGCGGTGATAAAGTAAACCCCGAGATGCTATTGTGTTGTAAGCTGATGTACATATGTCGCTAACCTTCGACAGCATAGACGACCCATACGGTACGACGCTTGAACTGATAGTGACACCGCGTGCGCCGCGCACCGGCA
This sequence comes from Nomada ferruginata, assembly GCA_963583965.1. Classification (NCBI taxonomy): domain Eukaryota; kingdom Metazoa; phylum Arthropoda; class Insecta; order Hymenoptera; family Apidae; genus Nomada; species Nomada ferruginata. The sequence continues at coordinate 9,816,799 of OY757218.1, forward strand.
TCCCCACTCCGCGACGCGCCGGCGCGTCGGTAACGCTCGGTCGCGCTCGGCGGTATTCGCAATTTTCGAACTCTTCGAAGGTTTCCGATCGCGGTCGTGCGTACTACTGTACTAAGGTCAGACGTACTGAACTTTTTCGACTTCTGACCAATTTTTAGCTAAACCTACGATCCTAGGGTTGTACCTACTGGACTTTTACGTTTTCTGACCATCTTTTAGCCGGACCTACGACTCTAGGGTCATGTCTACTGTGTACTTCTTCGGGTTCTGACCAACTTTTAGCTGAAACTACGATCCTAGGGTTGTACCTACTGGACTTTTACGTTTTCTGACCAACTTTTAGCCGGACCTACGACTCTAGGGTCGTCCCTACTGGACTTTACCGGCTTCTGAACAACTTTTAGCTGAACCTACGATCCTAGGGTTATACCTACTGGACTTTTACGTTTTCTGACCAACTTTTAGCCGGACCGACGGCTCTAGGATCGTGTCTATTGTACTTCTTCGGGTTCTGACCGACTTATAGCTGAACCTACAATCCCAGAGTTGTACCTACTGGACTTTTACGTTTTCTGACCAACTTTTAGCCGGACCTACGACTCTGGGTCGTGCCTATTGAACTTCTGCGGCTTCTGATTAAGATTTAGGTGGACCTACGATCCTCGTTAAAGAATTCTTTCGTTCTTTGCCGCGCAATGAAAGCGGGATAGCACAGGCGGGACGCTTGACGTGACACTGTCAATTTCATCGCCTCGATGCATCGCGATGTGGTTTCGATTCAACTCGAGCCGAACCAAAGTACATCGCGCGACCAGGCACCGTAGCTCAATTTTTCTACCGAAACGTTGCTCGAGAAATAGCTATCCTGATACCCCCAAAGCATTCACATATATTCACACAATCGCATGAGCCTGTCCCCAACACTACTTCAGTAAATAATAGTTCTTCCAGTGACTACTGTTCATGAGCAGCGGACGCTCAAATCAGTGTCGGATTTCTGAGTCGGTATGGCCGTCACAGTGGGCCACGAAAGTCCATAAGATGTCCTGTGTGACGTCTGCCGGCATCGCCTTCGACGTATTGATTTAGATCGTCGTCGGTAAAGAGAACGCCCTCCATACGTTCCTCTTCTAATTCTATTTCTAAGCGCCTGAAGTTGGTACGCAGGATACGCCACCAGGTCGCCATCGTCGTCGTCGTCTTCGCGCAAGTGGTCGCCCCTTGGCCACTTCATATATATATAAGTTCCGATCCTGAATCCTTGCGTCTGGGGCAGGAGTCGACTGCAGCCCTACTGATGAGTCTAGGCGGTCGATTCCGAGACGAAACGCACATCCAAACTCCAATATCCTTTTTCCTTCCTCGACATGCCTCCTCTCCCCGGAGAAATTACGGTCCTCAGCAAGTTGTTGCAGCGGCGGGCTGGGTGACGTGGCAAGATCCCTACGTTGCGTCCCACCTTAGGGCCGGGACGTAACACCTGTCTATTCCTATATCTCGTCAGTGACGATATGTCGATAACCGGACATGTGGCGCCATCTCGCGTTTGCGTCCTTTTTCGCAGTTTTCCGCACCGCCAAAACCGAATTCCTGGATTACATCGTTAATTTAAACAATTACGTTTTTCTCGGCTTCTAGAGCGTATTTCTTAACCTTAATTTTTTTAATAAATGGGGTGTGAAATGTAAGGGAAATGAATAAGCTACACGATAAAATGTTGAATACAAACAAAACAAAATCCTGTTTTTTGCAGAAATTTTTGGTGGATCCGCTGAAATTTAATTTCTCAGAAATTTGGGTAAACGAGGACAAATCTCCGGACACAAATCGAACATTGCTTGTACGTTAAAAAGTTTATTTATATATAGAAATTCAATTTATATTTATTTCAAAGTAAGTTTTAACGTGGAAGGTTTCTAGATGGCACTGCGATACGTGTATTCATCTAGTACACTTCTATGCTTATACATATTGGCTATGGAGAGTTTTGTTATTTGTGTTTTATCTTCGTAAGGCGTTGTTTCGTAGTTTATTTTTCTAGCAAACATTCGGAAGTGCGTAATAAGAGTAACATGGTAAATCGAACTTGATAAAGCAGTAATATACTTTTGCAGGTAATTGAATTTTTTAATTTATTCATACAATTGTGTTACACAAATGAAAATTATCAATACTGTAATGGCGGCTTGTTGCGCATTTCTACAATAAAATGGAGAAATTGTATGGCGACCAGGAACTTGTTATGTACTATTTTCTAATATTTGATAAACGTGGAAGCATTATGAAAAACTTGTGTATTTTAGTAGGTATTACTGAAAATTTGAAATTCACAATATTGATACTGCAAACAAAATATATTGATATTAGGGTGTATTATGAAATTAATATTCATGAAGGCCATCTGAAATATTTCAAAATTTTAGTCCTTTTATATAGAATAAGAATATATTTTAACAAGATTGAATTAAACAAATTTGTTTTTTATGCATTGGTATAAATTGCAATGATGCAACCGACAAGGGAAGGTGCATGGGTAGATATAATGTAGAGTATTGCCATAAAATTATATGGATATGTTTATTCATAAAATAATATGGATATAATACCGTCTGTATTGCTATAAAATTACATGGATACGATACACAATAATGCTTAAATAATAATATCGTTTGCATAGACTATTGCTATAAAAAAATGTGTATTGTACATTCGCCAAGAGTTGGCGAGTGACAGTTTATGCACTGACTCTGCTGTTACCGCATAAGTTGTTGTTATTGGCGGAGGACGTTGACAAAAGGGCGACGATCAGCACATCGAGACAAAGTGAAATAGAATGATTCCAAAGCATTGGCATAGCCTCGGGAAATCATTCAATTTCTTAATACATACATAGTGTACACTGTGATGGGGAGGCTACATCAATACTCTAAAGTAATCATTCTATTTCACTTTGTGTTGATATGATCGTAGCTGTTCTTTGTCACTGGCCATAGCCAATAAAGGCGATGCGTGTGGTTGAGAAGAGGTGGAACAGAGTTAATATGCTGTCACTCTTGGCTATTGGACAATACATAATACAAGGTATTGCTAAAAAAATAGTATAGATATAACAGGGTATTACTATAAGATTATGTAGGCAAGATACAAAGTATTACTTACAATATAATATGGATATAATATTGAGTATTGCTGCAAAATTACATAGATATGATGCACAGTATTGCTATAGAAATATGTGCATATGATACAAGGTATTGCTAAAAGAATAATATAACATAACAGGGTATTGCTATAGGAATATGTGGCCACGATATAAAGTATTGCTTCAAATATAATATGGATATAATATTGAGTATTTCTGCAAAATTACGTGGGTATGATGCACAGTATTGCTATAAAATATGTGGATTTGATACAAGGTATTGCTATAAGATTATGTGACCACGATATAAAGTATTGCTTAGAATATGATATGGATATAATATTAAGTATTGCTGCAAAATTATACGGACATGATGGATAGTATTGCTATAAAAATATGTGGGTATGATACGAGGTATTGCTAAAAGAATAATATGGATATAACAGGGTATTGCTATAAGATTATGTGGCCACGATATAAAGTATTGCTTAGAATATAATATGGATATATTAATGATTATTGCTGCAAAATTATATGGATATGATACATAGAATTGCTGAAAAATAATTTGGATATAACAGGGTATTGCTATAAGATTATGTGGACATGATATAAGGTATTGCTTAGAATATAATATGGATATATTATTGAGTATTGCTGCAAAATTATATGGATATGATGCATAGAATTGCTAAAACATAATATGGATATAACAGGGTATTGCTATAAGATTATGTGAACATGATATAAGGTATTGCTTAGAATATAATATGGATATATGATTAAGTATTGCTGCAAAATTATATGGATATGGTGCATAGTATTGCTAAAACATAATATGGATATAACAGGGTATTGCTATAAGATTATGTGAACATGATATAAGGTATTGCTTAGAATATAATATGGATATATTATTGAGTATTGCTGCAAAATTATATGGATATGATGCATAGTATTGCTAAAAAATAATATGGATATAACAGAGTATTGCTATAAGATTATGTGCCCACGATATAAAGTATTGCTTAGAATATAATATGGATATATTATTGAGTATTGCTGCAAAATTATATGGATATGATACATAGTATTGCTGAAAAATAATTTGGATATAACAGGGTATTGCTATAAGATTATGTGGACATGATATAAGGTATTGCTTAGAATATAATATGGATATATTATTGAGTATTGCTGCAAAATTATATGGATATGGTGCATAGTATTGCTAAAACATAATATGGATATAACAGGGTATTGCTATAAGATTATGTGAACATGATATAAGGTATTGCTTAGAATATAATATGGATATATGATTAAGTATTGCTGCAAAATTATATGGATATGGTGCATAGTATTGCTAAAACATAATATGGATATAACAGGGTATTGCTATAAGATTATGTGAACATGATATAAGGTATTGCTTAGAATATAATATGGATATATTATTGAGTATTGCTGCAAAATTATATGGATATGATGCATAGTATTGCTAAAAAATAATATGGATATAACAGAGTATTGCTATAAGATTATGTGCCCACGATATAAAGTATTGCTTAGAATATAATATGGATATATTATTGAGTATTGCTGCAAAATTATATGGATATGATACATAGTATTGCTGAAAAATAATTTGGATATAACAGGGTATTGCTATAAGATTATGTGGACATGATATAAGGTATTGCTTAGAATATAATATGGATATATTATTGAGTATTGCTGCAAAATTATATGGATATGGTGCATAGTATTGCTAAAACATAATATGGATATAACAGGGTATTGCTATAAGATTATGTGAACATGATATAAGGTATTGCTTAGAATATAATATGGATATATGATTAAGTATTGCTGCAAAATTATATGGATATGGTGCATAGTATTGCTAAAACATAATATGGATATAACAGGGTATTGCTATAAGATTATGTGAACATGATATAAGGTATTGCTTAGAATATAATATGGATATATTATTGAGTATTGCTGCAAAATTATATGGATATGATGCATAGTATTGCTAAAAAATAATATGGATATAACAGAGTATTGCTATAAGATTATGTGCCCACGATATAAAGTATTGCTTAGAATATAATATGGATATATTATTGAGTATTGCTGCAAAATTATATGGATATGATACATAGTATTGCTGAAAAATAATTTGGATATAACAGGGTATTGCTATAAGATTATGTGGACATGATATAAGGTATTGCTTAGAATATAATATGATGCACAGTATTGCTAGAAAATAATGTGGATATAACACAGAGTATGCAGTGCTATAAAGTCAAATGGATATGACACAAAGTATTGGTATAAAATTTAGTACAATGAATAACATTCAATAAAAAATAATATAGATATAATACGTAATTAAATATTCAGTGAACAAGGCCATAAACACAGTATAAAACTTGTAAAATAATTTCAACCATTTATTTTTATATATTTTTCGCACATAATTGTATGAATAATCTAATAACATCCGAAACAATTTCCAGGTTCACATGAATATACTGGATTTCACTCCCAGAAGGAACATGGAAATGAGGTAGATCTTGATTCACGAATGCAGTGGATATATTAAATATTTCTTAATTTATTTAATGAAGTAAAGTTTCAATGCAGATGTAAATCATAAAAATTGTATAGCAACGCAGTGTGCGTGTTTGTATAAATTAAAACTATAGTTTAATTATAATTGTATGTATATTGTAAATAAAAGTATGAAAACAATTTTCGTTATTTATTACAAACAAACATTTGTTCTGCGCATTCATTTTTTCTCGTTTGTTTACAGAATTCGTAAATAATTCCATGGCTTGGGTACATGTACGATATTCGTCACTAACTTCGTAAAAAAACCCAAAACTATCGATGCGGATATATAATTCAGTCCTAACGGTTAATCCATTGAATATCAAAGGCGCATATACCTGAGGTTAATGAATTTCTAACTCAGGTAGGAATACTAAACAATAGGGTCTTGTAATGCCCCTTCTATACAACAATGAAAGCATGTCTCGTATGATAGGTCAGTTTGGAATTAAAATAACCCCACTCTTTCCGATTTTAGCAAAGTCGTCTACCGTCCAGGCAAGCAACCATGTTAAACGATCCAATTTATTTGGATCAGTCTTAACTCTTCGTTCAATTTGAGCGGTTCGTCGAATAAATCCTCTCGAAGAGTTGTACAACCTGAAAATTCGCTCATTCACGTATATTTCGTCAGTTTAAGGATCGTGTGCGTGAAGTTTACTGCAACTTTTTCTCATATATGCATTGTTGGACCAACGTACTTCCTTGCGCATTTTCGTGGCGTATCGCGCGCTTTTTCGTAGTTAGGGGTATTCCTAACCTCTAAAGGATTCTTACCAAGTAACTTATTTTGTGTATACAATAGATATACAGCTTCTCTCTACTGCACGGTGCAGCAATGAAACGAAACGCAATATCGGGTACTTCGAGCCGCGATGAAAGTAGCAAATCAACACGCGGTGAAGATTCGAAAAGTGAAGAAGACCGTTCACGACGTAGACGCGAGTGGATGGTAGAGCAAGAACGGCAACGGGAACACGAAAGGTTGAAGAGAAAGAAGATTTTAGAGTACGAGATACGCCGGGCCCGTGAAAAAGGTCTACCGGTTCCCACAGGAAGATCGTCGCATCGAAGTCGAAGTACATCGCCGGAGAGTAGTAACAGAAGCACGGTAGCAAGTGCGCCCAGAACTTCTATATTATCCGAAAAGTACGTATAAACAATCTAAAAATTCGTTTGATTAAGCGACATTCTTTGCTTATAAACGTTAGAAAAATTACATATGTCAGTTATGTCCAACTAAAATTTGGATGATTTTGAGACAAATGAAGTATCTTAACCGTTTGAGTCCCAAGCAGCGCGCTGTTGAGATTTTATGTCGAGAAAACACAGCACATTTCGAGCATTGTGGACAACTGACGGTGCGTTACCGATTGTCGAAGCCACGCTCAGATTTACTGACGCAAGTACATCAAACAGCTCCTTTTAATGTAAATAGTACATTTTACAATAGGTAGAATAATACTATAATAATGATATCGCCCCGCTTGGTATTTCTCGACATAAAATAAAACAAGCGCTGCTTAGGTCTTTTCGTATTCATTTAGACAAAGCGCGGTTGCGCTGTTTGGGATTCTTCGACAGTGTTTTTTCAATACCCCCTGGGACTCAAACGGTTACTGTATGGTATATGTTTAAGAGACAGTAATACATTGTTTTGTTCCACAGATTAGAACCGTCGGATGGTACCACACCATTGTTTAAAGGACCAGAAGGGACAAAAGCTAGCGTTATGGAATTGCGGAGCATAAAAGTAGATATTCACAGAAAGATTCCCGGAAAAACCACTACCGCCGACCTGCAGAGAGATATTCTGAGTCCTGAAGATGTAGTGCTTAAAAGAAGAGCGGGTAAAATGTTGCTCCTTTACTACAATTATCTAATAACTTTCAGTCATTCAGCGAAGAAATTCTTAGAACGGATAGAAATTCAACACGGAAGATGATTACGTCTGAAGTTTTTCAAGAAGTTTTACAATCTACGAAACCAAGTTTGAGGAGATTGTATGCTTTATAATGTAAAATTGAGAATCTTATATTATCTTCTTTTTTTTTTCTTTTTATTAATATATGAAGTTTAATCAGAGATAGCTATTTTCGCTTTACTGAATGCAACATTTGGAAGATTGACGATCTTCGTTTACAAGTATCAACAGACAAGAAGATATTATTCGTAAAGTTAGTAACATACTCGTGAAACATCCAGGATAAAGACAATTTGTGGAACACGACGTTGGATTGGGGTGTTAAACACGTACTGTGCAATACGTAAGCACAACATTTTTTACCTTAACTGCTTTGTGTCCTTTTTTTGGGTTTGCTATCGAGTTTGCACAAAGAATTATTCTTATTGAAATATTAATATAGCTTTCATAATTTAAATGTTAATGTAGCGTTCATTGTAAAAGAATAGTCCTGTAAAAAATCAAGGAAGAGCTTTGATATTTTGTGCATTCTCTTCTTACTTTGCTTTGGGAATGTGTGCATGGTTAACAGTGGAAACGCTTTACCGCTTTGTTTATTAGAAATGCAACAGCTGGAAGACTTTAATTTCTTTGGTGGTATATTAGATTTTAGACAACAACAATGGAAGAGATAAAGTCGTGTAATGATTATGAGAATTCTACATGGGAAGAATCCGTGCTGAATACCAAATGCTGTACTAGATAATTGGGAGTTACTATAATTAAATAGAATTCTACATTTATTACGAAATTAATACTATTTTATTCTTATGGCTTTCACTGGAACTGAGTTGAGATTTGTAAAAACATTATAAAACGGAGCATATAATTGTAAAAAAGCTTAACTTCGAGTAATGTGATTGATAGTTACACTAAAAAATAATAGAAAAGTGAATATAATCTTCATACGTTTGCCATCTTTTTCAACGAACAAGTTAATAGTTTTAATGCATTACAATATCAAAATAAATTGTACGAAAATTCGTATTTTCATTTAAACGGAGTAAATGACAACGACAAATTCGCTATTACTAAATTTATCCACATGTCCGGACTTGAAAACGTTAACGTCTGAAGGAATTTAAATTGATCTGTTAAGCATTTACTTGAATGGACAATTTCTTCGTTAAAAATTTCTTCACGAAACTTTTGAGCATCGGCAGAAACGAAGTTTCTAATCGTCATGGAAGATATAATACATCATGGGAAGATTTTACAACAGGATTCTATTTTACATAAAGTAGTTTAATTCAAAGGAATATTTTTACGATATTATATCATATTCTTTTATAAAAAGGAGTGAATTATTTACGATTATTAATGAAACAGTTATTTAACATCGCATCAACCACTAGTATGGGTTATTGGCAACCTAATGTCTTGGTTTACAATTTTTCGTATAATTAGGTACGTTTTAGCTAATATATGGACCAGATGTGGCTGTTTGTCGAGGTTTGGGTAAAGAATTTCATATTTTATTCCAGTTATCATCTATTTTTCGTTTCAGTTTAAGGATAAAAGTTTCTGGAGAGAGATGCACATTTTGAACTCTTTTGTGCAGTTGCTATCATTAGAGTTTCTCTGCAATGTAGTTGCTAAAGCTCCAGATATTTCGGTTGGGTCTGTGGTAGTTGATTATGAGTTGAGGGTTCGATCCTTTAATTGCACTTATTTTCTTCTAGATTATTGAGGATGGTGTGTATGAATTCAAGGATGAGACATATCTTGTCCAAGCCGGTCTTTTACTATTTTTTATCGTTAGCCACTTGCAACTGCAATTTAGGGTGGATTATTGCATTGTTTAGCAATGTGGCTTTCTTACTTGCATTGGAAGCATATGACTTTGTCGGTAGATGCCAACATTTCAGATTGAATGGCATCGTGTGTGATTAGGTAAATTTCGCGGATTTTTCGAAAGTCGTCAGGGTTGATATAAATGTATCTTCTGGGGCTCAAGATGTGGGGAAGTCCGGGTTCTTGTAGACCAGCACACAGAGAGGAGAGTTTCATTTAATATTGTGATCTGTTAAGCACTTTTCGATGTAGTCATGGGGGATGGCGCGGCAAACGTTAAATAGAACCAATTCTCTGTTATGGATTGAGCAGGAGTCCGATTATGGTGGTTGTATTATTTATGGATATTGACTTCTATAGGCGTACGAAGTTTCTGGCAGTGGATATACTGTCGAAGTACATATGTATAGATTCTGTTATTGGATATTCTGGAGTGATTGGGACTGGTAGATTTTGCAGCTTCTACGTACTCTTTAACAGTTGTTTCTTCTATAGCGTCGATTATTATACCTTACTCGTTACTTCGGAATATACCATAGTTAGATCACTCAGCTATCGCTATCAGGCACTCGCGAGCAAAAAGAAACGCAGTTAGAATGCTCAGGAGCGACTGATTTATTCTTGTCATGTAGGATCAAAAGTTGTCAGAACTGAATAATTTTTGTACCAGTTAATTTCATGTTACAATTGTGAATTCATGTATAGGACCACGATTTTATATAATATGAAATCTGGCACTAAAGAAAATTGTAAGCCAGTTGCACCTACAACTTACTTGCGAGGAATAGTCTTTTTTTTAGAGACTATGCATGAAAATATTACATTCTATATTTCTTTGAAAGATTGTATTTCTAGTAAGAAATACACATGATTTTTGATGCGCAATATAATAAATAGTAATAGAGAACGAGTGTTGGAATAATTTGAAAAAGACAAATTAAATATCTAGCTACTTAGTAGTCTATCCTTATAATTGTAATTCTTTGTAAAAAAATATCCTGGCTTAAAATTGTTCAAAGGTAGCCAATTTATCAAGGTCCGTCTAGTTGATTGTACCGCTTGATTGCTTGTTCCATATATGCACGGTTTAAGTTTTCGCTCTACAAATTATGTTGTTCGTCTATAGGAGAAGGATCCAAGCCTATATTCGAAAGAGATGAAATAAAGGCTGCCGTAGGAAAAGATGAAGAAATTGAAGAACGTCGTTCAGTTGTAGCTGTAAGGAATGAATCTTTCGGTATGTATATTACAAATTTCCCCATTGACGTATATGTACATATGGACATATTTTCTCTGTTACTGGTTCAAATGTTTCTATTATTTTGTCCGACCGACTCTTAATTTTATAGAACATAAATCGAAAACGTCTTCAAAATATACGACGCCGGCACATTCCGTAAGGCCACGCAGCTGCAGTCCTGTGTGCACACCGCCTCACCATTCCAGGTTTGTGCCCGAATTGGTAACAGAACCTTGCGAATTAGCAAAGTTGTTACAAGCAGTGGTACTTGTATAATCTTAGGCATAAGGCTACATTTATAAGATAATTTTAAAATATGGATATGACCTGTATGTAGTTGATTTATCAACGCAAAGTATAAATTACATAACATATGAATGAACCAAATGGTTCATCTGTACATGTACTTGTCTAAGAGACAAACGTTGATAAGTTAGATCCTACATACAAAAGTTGACATTCACCCTTCCGTTACGGCGGTCCATCTCGGTCGGTCTTACTCTGCAATAGAAATGTTTTTCTTCATTTTATGCTTATACAAACAATGCAAGTACTTAAAGAAATACTTTTTATACCATTTGACGGTGTTCCTGATACATTCAACTGAGGAGTCGGGTGACTATAGTGACCGCTAGTACACACCGAACTTGAGGCGTCGAGTGACTATAGTCGCCGCTAGTAACGAAAGGGTTAAGTATTGCTTGTACGTTTCTGTAAATATTACCACGTTGAGTGCCACGTCAGGCATCGGTGACTGACACTAAACTTTCCGAACAGGCGTCGCTGTTTCACAGTGTTAAGCTACGCCGCGGCGCGCCGTCGCGCATAACGCGTCGTGTGGCCTAAACGGAAAGCGAGGCAAAACCGGCGTGGCACTCAACGTGTTAAACGTACATCGTATCATATCCAACGAACATTCGATTGCAATTTCACGTTTTTTGTTAATTGTTCGATTTGTAAGTATATGTGTACCTAACTAGTGGAACATTTATACGGTTGTTAGTTTGCTCAATTCCATAAAACGTGACTAAATATACCAAACACGCAGGTATTACCACAACATTTATTGTGGAGACGCTTTTGCGTTGTACATACATTGTTTTATAATAATTGGAAATGATGTATTTCTGCTTCTAGACTTCTGTCTTAGGCATGTGTTGCTTTTGTGTTACTACAGTCTGTTTTGTTCTAGCTGTGTTATCGCTTCACAGGGACGTAGCGAAGGGAATCGGAAATGGGACGAGGATGCTATTTGCAGTGCACCGGACTGTATGCATTTGCTTGCTTATGTATCTACACCAATGCTCACGTTGCTCACAGTGCTCAATGCTTCCGTTCTCGTGCATCCATTTGTATATATAATTTTTTTTTATGCAAAATGCAAAGACACAACCAATTTTTCTTTTTCCGCGCATGGAGGTTGGCGGACTGGTTGATTTGCACTGGGTCAGAATTAGTATTGCTAAGAACCTTAGGATTTTTAATTCTGTATATGTTAAAATTATAACGTGTCATGAGTTTGTTAATTATTGCTAAATTAACGTTAGAAACTAGAGAAAATGTTGGAGAACCAAAATTTTGAAAATCTTTGGTAGCAAGTTTTGCAAAATAAGAAGCACTTAAAGTAATTCACAGTTTAACATGAAACACACTATCGTGTTTCTTATGTATCATTGGTATGTCATATGTGATCGTTAAGCATGGCTTTTACTTCAGGTAACATATTGTTCACATAATCCTTTACAACATTAATTACATGGTGAGTAACTTGCATTTTTAATGCCTCATATAATTATTTATGTATAGATTACGTTATACTCATAATGTATTGCATAGTCCTTTGTGGGATTTATATTAAATTCCGCACTGGCTATTTTTCGGTATGTTGTATTAAGGACCGTTTTTCGAAACGTGTATTGCTCCAATGAATCATTCCATCTACTTTTCGATGCTTTCGCATCAATAGAAAAGTTATTAACATTGCCTATAAATCATAAAGAAATTCATATACAGATCAATAATTTATATAATCCAGCATTGCAATTTAAAATGATACTCGAAAGAAAACAGAAACATTTCATGTTACTATAAACTTCTAGCTATTATTAATTTTACAACATAAATGAACAACTTCGTTGCTCAAAGTATATATTGATCTACAGTGAAAAGTAGAGACGAAAGCTTAATTTATCAATGGACAAATGTATTCACCATGCAGTGAAACATTATTATGGAATGAAATACAACATACCTATTATGGATAGCTAAAATAATGATCAAAAAGTATTGCTTAGCGCACGTAGATTAAGCCTAGATTAAATAGATTTAAGGATACGATAATATGTATATTTTGTAATATAGATAAAATTATTAAAAAATAGGCATTTTTTATATAAGTTTTTTTTTTAGGTGTGAAGATTCAAAACATGATAGTAAAAGAAGGAGTTACAGATGTGATAGGTAAGAATTCTGTTATAAATTTATATATTCATCCGACATACCTTGCAATATATATATTACATTTATTTTATTAAATTTTAAACAAATGTTTCAGTGATAAAGATCGCAGTAGGAATCAAAGTAGAGAGTACAAAGATGGAGATAGGCAACGCCGTGAGACGCGTGATGCAGATGAAGATCATTTGCAGGAGAGAGAATGTCATCGTGATCAGTCGCGATCCAGAGATAGTGATGCAAGAAAACGAGACAGAGATTCGTCGCATCATAGGTATGTCACAATAGAAAGAAAACAAAAGAAAATAGAAGGCAAAATTTTATCATTCTCAACATCATGCAACAGGTCATATGATGAAAGATCTCATCGAGAGTATCGAGACAGATCGAGAGAACGATCTCGTGAAAGGAGAGACAGAGATAGATCCAGGGAACTTAGAGTTCCTCCGCCGCATTTCATCGAGCATATTCCAGTTCCAATTTATTGTGGCGTAAGTATCTTTGATTTGCGTGTAGTAGAACATGATCGTATGAAGATGCTATACTTTATTCATTGATCTACAGAACTTCGCGCCGAGGCCGATAATGGTTAGTCCGTTGGTTCCTGTTCGAGGACACGTTCCGTTAGGTGGTAGTAGACATTTTCCAATGATGGGACCAATGAGACCATTTCCACCACGATTTGCTCCCCCCAGTATGTACAGATTGCGTCCTCCATCGAATCCCAGTATGTATATACATAGAAATATTTCTAGCGTATAATAATTACGCGAATATAGACGATGCTAATTACTTGCTTTTTGTACAGGATTTAGACAAATGTACTAATGGGACGTTTTGTGGTAAAATCATAAGTTATATGGTAAAAATTGACGATGGTATTTGGTTATGCAGTACGTGAACATATAGTACTTGGTGGGCCAAGTTATTTGTTGGCATTCTACAAGAATTACAAATTCTAAAGGGTATAACTTAATAGGATATGCTGTAGGCGATCATTTGTTACAAGTGTTGTTGTATAATTTTTAATTGTTTTGCTATGTTAGAATTACCTACAACCGTAATTGTGTAGGTATTTATTTAATGTGTATGCATGTATAGTCGACTTTCAACCGAAGAACCGTGAAACAGCGGGAGCTTTTTTACCGCAGATGTTCCAGAATTTTAATTATCATTAAATCTAGCTTCTTCATTTTATACTTATATTTTAATGTTCCTTAGAAAATTTTTAAAATTTGACTGTACCTAGTTTTACGAGCGTGTTACGCCTTATGTGGGTTGTGCGTAATATCGGACCATGTGCTTAAATATAAGAAATATTTTCAACAAACTTTGTGCGTTTACTTCTTACAGTTGCAACAAGTAGCATGTGTTGTTCAAAAACATTCAACCTTGTCATTGATTTAAATAAAATTACGTTTCAAACAATATTATATAATAGCGAAAGAAAAAAAAACGAATTACCGTTAGCATTCATTGAATTTACGCATGCGCAGGCAACGTAACGTAAAGATACAAAAATTTGTGCGCGTTATGAGGCAATGAACGCGTTCGGGGAAATTCAAATTAAAACACATGCGAGTTGGGTGCGTGTCAGTGACAAAATCGTATTTAACAAGTCCGCCCGATTTTACAGTTATTACGAATCAATCTAACAGATTGTTCAAATTCACGCGTACAATATTTAGTATACAAACAACATTCGATTTGTTTTTTAGCATATAGGATAGACAAACACGCGTGACAAATTTCCCGCGTAATACATAGCGTGGTTAAGTTGTCAGTCGACCATCGGCCACCGGTACGTGCGGATTGTTTAGTCCCGTGTCGTTACTTCACTCGCGGAAGTATTCGAAAATTCAGTGTCAACGTGTCGTGAAGCAATCGGGAAATCAACAGGTAGGAGGAAGCTATAAATCTCTTCCAATCTTAATAAACATGTTACACTTACTTTAATCGAATATCTCTATCGGAGCACGTACACTCCGAAACAAATTTAAAGTATACTTCTTTCTTCTATTTGTCCACGTACAAGTATAAAGAATTAGATTAAATCGAATCAATATCTCTTTCTATTAACGGCTCTGCGTAGAAGTGCAATATCGATGAGAATAAATATAATAATATAGAGAATGTAAATCGTTTTTGACAGAAGTATACTATAGTTTGGTAAGCCATTTCCTATGACCCTGTTTGACGAATATATTTCGAAAACGTCTTTCAATGATATTTTGAAGTTCCGTGCATTGCGTATACACACGCTGTATCGTATATAATAATATAATAAACACTCGCTCGTGGCAAAGTTTTTCTATTTCATCAATGACACTGTATATACGTGTGAAGGGATATCTGTGGTGTTAATGTGACGCAAGTTCGCAGAAGTCTTTAACCTTAAGGTTTTCGCCGTGTCGCGTGGCTCCGATTGTACATATGTAAGCATTTTCTTTCGATGCGTAGTAACTGTCAGTACGTGTGTGCACTATCGAACGCGTTACTTAACGGACGTTAGGATGAAAGTAAGTACTAAAATGAATTGTCTTCTATTATAGTATGTACATCTTGTAAGATCAGTGCATTCCGATTATTACTAAATTTGTTGGAATTATAAATGAACGCATTTATTTTACTAACGGCATTATTATTTGTGGCTTATGAAACGTCTATTGTATCTTTTATTTTCAAGTTCGTTCTTTCTCTTAGTTTCGTAAGCATCTCGGGCATCTTGATTGACAGTTATTTAACCGTGATGCATTTAGCAATGTTCATAATACGGTTAAATAATATAATTGTTAACTGAAGAAACGATCTCGATAGAATGGCGATGATATCAATGTAGGAGGCATATAAAGTAAATTGTAGTTAATATTGAGCGCCATTTTTCTTTCGCTTTATCGATAAATCTATCGATGCTATCGATCGAGCCTTTTACCCGGAAATATAAAAACGTGAACACGTGTCCTATTATAGCGGGAACCCAAATATGCACTGATATACGGTAGTCAAACTTGAAGTAGAACTTAACAAAATAAAACGTATACGCAGGCAATTGATAAATTTGCGAAATGTAAAGTTATCATCAAGGTAATTCTCTTTGTTTATAAAATATTAAGCATTTGAAGGAAATTGGAGTAAAGTTAGTAAATCAGTTTGGTTTCCAAACTTGATTCATTTCTCAATCTTATTTTCGTCCACTCGTATAATTCATTTTATTCTTCGTCTTCAGTTTAACTTCTTTCTTTGCCCTCTCCACTCTCCTTTCCTCTATTTTTATTTGTTAGAACCCTGGCCAGCACGGAATTCCTGGCCAGTCGATTTCACGAACCGTATTATTTTATATTTACTCGTGTTACCCGTTACGTGTTTAACTTTATATAGATCGTTCTTTATGCATTACAAAATCTCTGATGTTTCATGCATGGCATTATCAATAGAAAAAAATAAATATAATATATGTTCGCGTTAGACGAGGTAGTTTCCCGAGACAAAAACTTGATTGCTAAACTTGTTCCTAACTAAGCATCCACTAGATTAAGAGCACATTCACCGGCCCGATATTATAACGATGGCTAATGATATTTAATGTAAAACACCAACGTTTCATAATATAAACCGTCGACCCATGCCCTGGACCTGGCCTCGTGTTAATATTCATAATATAGGGTATAGCGTAGGGTATTTGTATTAAGAAAGTAGGTCTTTAAAGTATAATAGTTCTGGGAGGTGCTCTATCACTAACATGATATCTTACGCTAGGACCGTCAATTTAATTAACTATCGTGAACATAGTACATATTTTGCTTTGCAATGAGTAGGTGAGAATACATACTCTTATATCAAAAGATTATAATATATTATATATTGTACACTGGCGACCAAAGGATCGAGAGCACTGTGCATTTAAATACTGTCAGTATTTATTATAATTAATTTCCATCAATGAATCGTTAACAAGCTTTTTAATATTTATGCGCAAGTAAGGAAACCGGTAGTGTACGCTCAATGTTACTTGTTACGCATTCATTAAGTGCGTACAAAAAATATGTATAATGTCTAAGACGATGCAAGAAAAAGAGAGGAGCGATGCCAGCGAAAAAATAAATAAATTCGATGGTAATATTCAGTTAGTTGCGACACGTGGTAGAATGTACGCCAGTGTGACCCCAAATCGTTGAACGAGGATTAACAACGAAATTATTTTAACGACACAATGCCTGCATAATACGTACTGTAGATATTGCCTAATGAAACACAGTACGTATCCGTACAAACGTTTTGCAGACAGTTGTGTCCGTGTAATATCGTTCTGGTGAATGTTTCTGTTAAATTTTATATCTTTTCCTAAATGAAAGTCCTATTTATAGTATAAGGTATATTACTCGAGGAAATTGAATCGAATAACTTCTCTAAATAACAATGTTAATAGATTCCATGTAGTAAAGAAAATTGATTTATCTATTTGTTCATTTATTTAAAATTGACTTGTTTTAATGCACACAAACATGCCAGAGAAATTTGAAAATTACTCTTGGAAGCTATCCCGTTAGTTGTACATTTAATTTCTCCTATTTCTTTAAGAAACGATAATGTATATTTAAGGAGTGAACTTTCCTGCCTTGACATCGACCATTTTGTGAAAAACTATCAATATTCATAATTGCTATAATTTAAAACATACATTAGTACAATGCTCCATGCGATCGAACTTCGGGATGTATGATTATGTTATAATATGCATATTTAAGCGAAACACAGCAATACCAAGTTACCATTTATCATAAATGATAACGTAACTCACCTTGGAGGCGGTAATATTTGTTAATATTCCTTTCCTTATTGCAGGTTCGACGCGATTCCGGTGGTGACAATCGGCTCGACGCATATTTTTGGTAATATGGAGAGTACTATGACAGAATTCGAGGAAAACGTGTCCTTCGACATCGATGACCCGGACTTTGCACCGTCGAATCCCCGTGCTATTGCCCATAATGTCCTTCGCAGCGTACAATTCACCGATGTTACACTTGGCGCCAATAAACGTGAGTACATTCACTTCTGGTACAGTTAACTTTAAATCAGCGTACGTGCAACGAAGATTATTTATTATATATGTATAGATGATTGCATGATTCAATTTTTCAGGAAGATAATATTTTTCTGTTTTCTTGTAATTCGTTTGTTTATTTCATTTAAAATTATCGACATTTGCTGAATTAAAGTACGGACAGTGTTTTTAGTGTGCGTGATAATTTCTGCAGAAGTTCATTGAACTGACATAGTTATTATAAAGAAGTGCAACAAAATTTATTATTTTTGATCCTTTGCATAAGTATAGATAGATCAATGGCATCCATAAATATTTCGACTTACAATACTATTGTGCAAAGATGTAAATGTAAGCAGTACATTTAGCGTGCTCGTATTTTCGCCAATAATCGAATGTAATTAAGGAAAGTCCTCGTTATTAATTCAGGAATTGTTATGGTCGTTGCTGTGATACCTGACCTACGGTTCAAAGCACACGGTTGCGTTATGTTAATTAATATTGAATGCAAATTGTACAATTTATAATTGAAATTTTCTCTAGTTAAATGAATGGTAATGTTGTATTTTAATACTCAGTATTTACAGGGATAGTACTCGAATCCGTACTATACAAATATATAGCGCTGGTTTTTATTTATTAATAGTCTGCAATAATACTTTTCTCTAAATTGATACTTATTCACCAGAATGGATCTTCGTCATTAATTTTGTGCACCTAGAAAACAAGTAGATCAAATGAAATATAATAGATATTACTGAATTGCTATAACAATCAAAGAATTGAATTTCACGGTGAATTGAGAATATTTTTGTACCGGCAGCTATAGAATCATTTTTCTTCAAAAATATCTGTCGTTTCTCTAAAAAACAATATGTATATGCATAGTCAGAAGAACCAAACGGAAACACCTGTCCTTTTAAAAAATATCCTTCGAAATATTTGTCATTATTCTCCCTGTCGCCATCGTTCTGTACAAAGTCTTCGTTTGATATGCCTGTGTATTACCTTGAATCCTCGAATTGTTAAGTATCGTTTTAAATACAAACAATTGCACGAACGATTACGCAATTACGCACGTGCGATCACGTGCTGTATCTACGATATCATTGTTATCATTGGACAATGCGTGCACTGAATAGTTCGCACGAAATTTTCCGCGAAAGTTCCACTGCGTCCTGTAACTGGTATTGAATGGCATTAGTGCAGCAATAATGCGAAACAGTCGATGGTCATCACGTTACACTTTCAATACGTTTCCGTTACGTCTATAATAATTAATGGGCTTTGTTGACACGTATTGCCGAGTGACGTTAATAATTAATATGCCTGCGTAAAGCGAAATGGACAGGCGTTCGGACAGAAAATCCTCTTGATTGGTTTCTTTACTTTTTCGCGAATCGTTCTGTATGATAATTTTAGATCTGTTTTGGAGATTTACGACTGCATATCGAATGACGCACGAGCGTGTAATACTTAATATCTCGTTTCGTCGTTCGTTACCTTAACTATCACAATCATTAGGAATATTATAATAATATTATCGAATTCTTTGTGTCGTCAATGGTGATCCATCGTTGTTGCAAAAGGTTACAATGGATTAGAAATAGTTGTGCTCAATGAAAATACGTCACGTTTTTGTGCATATTGAACGTTTGAAACTATAGCCAAGGTATTTCAATAATATAGAAAATAATATCTCGATGCAATACCGGGCGAATAATTCTCGTTAATAATACATTTCTCGTTGCAAACGTTTGATCGCCCTTATGTTATAACCACGCGAACACGGAAGAAACGCGAAAGCATATGCTGACCCCGAGAATTTCGTGAGCTGCGAACACGAACATTACACAGCGTGGAAGCTTATCGTATTGCTAACTGCCAGCTGACATTTTATCACGTATGAAACGATCTTATTACGTTAGATGACCACACATCTCGTACCGATATTGACGTCAGAGCACCTCGTTTTGGTAAATCTATTTTTCGGGTCATGCATACCTTGCAAAAAGACACGCACCTTCGGCAATTATTAATACAGGATGATAAAACAGGCCCGCGACTGTAAGCAGACGTAATTAAAGAGAATAAAACGATGAGAAATATCCGATACAATATCGACACATGATGGGCGATCACGGCTATTCAAATCGCGTTCACTTGAATTACATTCCACCTGATTCGATTCTTCATATTCGATCGTAAATTTTTACTCCGAATTTTTATATTGCACTGTGTAAGAGGCAATCCATTCTATTCGAACAATAGCGTCGATCATAAATGCGATCGACGTTTCTACGTTCATAAGTTGTTGGTTTTAGAATTGACCTGGCGTTAAAGAGGTATGTACTCCGTTATGTAGGTCTAAAAGTAGTAGGTATATTAAAAAGAAAATTTCCTCGAGCAAATTAATGAGTACAATATTGGGATATTCAACGAGTTAAGCAATATCTTAATTCTATTTTCATATTTTATATAATATTTTTAATTATTTAATGATTTACTTCGGGTGCTATTGGAATGGAAGAAATGGAAAAATTGTAGATCATCCCAAAGAAAAATAGATTTCTCCCAATGTATCGTAGGATCTTTAAAAGAATTTTTATAACAGAAAAAATTGCTGGTTTATGTGGGGGAAAAATTGTAATAATTGGGCAAGTAAGACAAATATCATTTCGAAATTAACCTTTTCTCTAAGCAGAGCGCATATCTATATATTGTCGTGAACCCGTAGGAGTGAAAAATGAGCCAAGTTTAAAAGTATATATAAATCGCCTTTATTTCTTTGGTTGGGAGTGAAGTTGATTATCTTAGGTCTATACTGTTTGGCTGTAGGATTTATTCTCTTGTTAGATCTGTAGTGTTCGACTGTAGGATTGATTCTATTTGTTAAGGTGCGAGAAGGCAAGGTTTATGGCAGGGCAATTGACAACAGTCGCGGAGTACGTGACCGTTTAGTTTTTCTGCAGATGTACAAAAGGGCGCATTGAAACAGGTTATAGAAGACCCTGCCATAAACATCGCCGCACCAAGGCATGACTCGGCCTACACACTTTATGGTGTCCGCGGCAGCAACTCGTCACCTGGCAGAACCTGGGAAATACCCCGGCACTGCCAATGCGTCGCTCACCCCCAAGTTCCCCTGTGGAAATTCACCGTGCCCCTTCCTAATGAACACCACACCAAGGGCGTAATGGATGGGGAGAACACGATGTCTTAAAACCAGGGGAACTTGGAAAAAACGATAGAATTTAGAAAACCATAGAGCACAGCACAGACAGAAGTCAGTAGAAATACTGACAATACAGCATCCACACATTCGCGATACTTTAACAAACGATACAATAAACAACCAGTTGTTGTATTAACACGTGTCACACTTAATTACCATCATCACGGTCCCAAGCCGTACAAACTTGGGTGGTCCTTCGAGCAGAAATATAGACGGCACCTTTGTGCAAATATCCAGGGAAGTTACGCTCCCTAACACTATTAGATCTGTAGTGTTCGACTGTAGGATTGATTCTATTAGATCTGTAGTGTTCGACTGTAGGATTGATTCTATTAGATCTGTAGTGTTCGACTGTAGGATTGATTCTATTAGATCTGTAGTGTTCGACTGTAGGATTGATTCTTTTAGATCTGTAGTGTTCGACTGTAGGATTGATTCTGGAATCTCGGAGTGCGTAGGAAAAAATTGTAAAGTATTACTATCGAAGGAATGGGAATAGGAGATCGTAGTGGTGGTTGATAGGGGTGGAAGTGGAACTAGAAGCAGTGCAAGAACTTTTAGGGAAGGAGGTAGTTTATGGTTTGCAAAAGTCTTTAGGAAAATTCCATGAGGTAATAAAAAGGGAGAGGGAGTGCTATGGTTGCTTTTGCCAGATGTGTGCAGAGTTAGGGTTTTTCCTCGGTTCTACAGGTATAACGTCCTGTAGACGTGCGGGGTGGACGGTCAGGTATCTAACAATACATGTATACGCCCTCAAGTATTCAACAGCTGTTCACTGAAAATATAAACGTTCTCTACAACAATATATCATTATTACAATTATTCATATAAATAATACCTCGGGAAATTAAAGAGAGTATCTAAAGTATCTTTTTGCACCTGTAGCTCTTCGATATTAATAAACTCTGTACTGGTTTATGCATCGAGGACATTTCTTATTATACCGGAGTGAAAGGGTCAGAAAGGGGACATACATCATGCCGTCCTGCCTAATTGGATGTGTAGTAAGAAAAGAAATACGAAATACAGAAATGGAAAATCTGTATCTTCTATTTTTCTCAAACCGATGACAAAGTAGCGTCATCCCCTTAACCCTTGCACCCTGTTCAGATAATTCAATATCTCTCTTAGATCCCTGTCCTTCGTATATTTTCACATTGTTATCCATTTTCCACCCGAACATTGTCGGAAGTAAGATATTAACTCTGAAGTATATAGGAAATCGTGATAGTTTTGGTTATCGACCAAAGGATCAAGAAAGATCGTCGGGAATCGAAAAGAATCGCGCACAATTGCGAGGAACGCATGTGCAACAGCATGCTTATCTTTGGCCTACGGCTGCTCTATTATTATATCAGTCGCGAAGCATGCACAGTTCGCGAGTCTGGAACTCGATCCACGGACAAAATTGGATCCACGTGGGTATCAGCTTTCTTCCTGAGAAATCAGCACCGAGTCGATGTTCTGTTCTGCGGGGCAATTCGCCGGTCGCAATTCGCGTCTGGCACGTGCACTAAACGCTTAGATAACGATTCCCCTTTGTTCGGCTAGAGGCTAGCAATGTATCCCGTTGCATCGTGTGTCCAGTGACCAGTGACCTGTTCAACACCATTGTATCGCTAATTTCGTTTGTTTGTTTATTTTCTTTCCCTCGTTAATCACGTCTAGTTTGGTTTTGCTTTGTACTCTCACCTACGGTTTCGCGGTGAAGTATAATCTTGCACGTTAACGGGTTTTATCATTGGAGCAATTGCGGGGACTGGACACGTTATGATTTTACGAATGAGTATTTAATTAATTTGCAACGTGGAGCGTAACGACTAGGTTTGTATTATTCTAAGAGTTATGCGATTGAATGTTCTCTTTGAAATAGGCACGTATATTTAAAATTTCAGACTGCTGTTAATTTTCCAATTATCATAATGCTATGTGTTATCATTTATTTTCTAAGTATAGAAATTCCGCGGTGCAAACCTCAGCCGTGAGCACTGGGAAAAGTCCACAGCGATAAACTTGACTTTTACAAAACAGTAAACGTTTTTCTACTCCTTTTTTGTTGCAATGCCTGTTAATTTTCTGAATTTATCAAGTAATGATTAGTAAAAAGTTCATTACTGACTGTGAAGTAGTATATAAGATTGCTGCTTTATATGCTTCACGAACAACAAGAGACAACTTTTTTTTTATTGCATAATAATCGCAGTAAGTTTCTAACAAACGCTCATATAAATTTGTTTAAATATATACATCGGAACATATCGGTATGCTCTATACAATAATAGTATATGATTGATATCAGTAATGCAAAAATTGATTCCTAACATTTTGTACCTATAATGCATATTTATTACGTTTCTTTACCTCAGCATGTAAAATATTCTTTGAAATTGTATGACTTTCTTCGTTAATTTATTTCAGTTTTGAACTTATATATGAACTGGAAATATGTATTAGCCGTTCACTTTTTCAGATAAATTCGGGACATTTGGGATATTAAAATTGCATATCTTTTTTATTAACTATTTTACGCGCTGCAGAGTCCTTCATTATCTACGATCTTGTTTCCGTGAAAATTACTAGATGGGGATACAAGAAAGTTTAAGAAAATAAGTTTACAAATTATTATAAATTACTTGTATGGTGTACAAGCAAAAGTTGGAACAAATTAATACAATTCCAGAAGTGAATGAATTTTACTTTATTCGGTTTATCATTATCAGTATCTGTTACTTTGACAATTAATGCAAAAATTATATATTTATATTTATTTCTCTAAAAAGTAGTTAATATTAAACTTTTAGAAAAACTTACTGCTCCAATGTAACACTCAATATAACAAATTTATAATAAATTGCTTGCCATATTAAGTATAGACAATTTGGTGACATACATAGCAGTGTTAATAAAATATACGTAACCGAGCAAATCAAATCTAAACAAAATGTATAATAATTTTGCTTATTGCACTTTCTGTCATACTTTCTCTTTGAATACGTTTGCATAGTATGTACACATATCTGTGCATATAAGATATCCCTCCCGTTTACTCCGTTTTTTTTTACTCTCACTACAGAGTCCTTTCTCGTGACAAACAGATTATGCTTCTATTCATTTTTAATTATGCACTTGTCGTGTACTCGTACGATACCAAGTTGTATTTCAATTTCTTTCTTTATTATATATATATTTCAAATAAACGAGTTCAGTACGCCCACAAAGTTCAATTCCAAGAAAAATACGCATTCAAAGAACTATGGAATACAGAAATGATTATGCATCACTTATTAAGAACAATACGAGGCAGAATACTTATTACAAACACCCCGTTATTCTCAATTATTTCGTGCTGCAATACTACTGCGTATATAATTCCAAAGGAATTACTTATTCGTATCTTCTTTTCCTTTCCTTTTATTGCCACTAAATTAAAACCGGACAAAGCCGGTTTAATAAAGGAAAGGAAAGTAATTTGTAGATTAACTTCGACTGAAGCTCCATTTTAACGAGTTCGTTGTGTCCCACTGCCAGCAGATATCGACACTCATAACCATAACGAATTTCGTACCGCCGTATTTAATAATAATTATTGCGAAGTTCTCCACGGTTAGGGTTCGCCAAACGTTTATCAAGACCCCCTGCGTATAGCAACACGATCTTTGAACCAACCTGCACGCTCAGGCCACTCGTTCGCGATAACAATTATCAGCGTCTCTTCTGCCGCGAATAATTCGCAATTACCCCTTATCAATTACGATAAAAGCTTGCATTACGTAAATTTTCGTCTCCTCTATTCCTAGTTATCGGATGAACCATACGAATTCGCCTCTGTGTCTGTCATTTTCTACGTAGCGCATAAATATTAAATCGCATGGATTTTTCTACTGATTCTGATTTTACTCATTGTGACACCGCGACTGGAATGTTCTTCGTGGTGATAGAATTTTGATATTGAGAGAGAATTTATTGCTTTGCCCGTGGACAGAAATAATTGTGCTTCGATTAAGGAAGTCACGACGCGAAACCGTGCGACCTTTAAACGGCTGGTTTACGTTTGCACAATTCCTTTCGAGACTTCAAAGTCTGTTAAGATACGGGGAATTTTGTCACGGAGTTTGTGTATCATTGTCACGTTTCACTGTTAAGAGTGTGAAACAGTTTTGCGTTGGGGAGACGCGAGTTTTGATGCATGCTGGAGAATTATGCGTTTAGAAAGGACGAGGTTGCAGCGGTATAATGGGATTTATGGTTAATTAGTAATATATGTGCGTGAACACGAATGATACTACTATGTATATTTAATGGCAATGGTAATTCTAGTAGATATAGTCGCGTCAAGTTAAATTTCTAATACATGTATTACTATTTCTGTTAACGCGTAAAGTGCAACTTAATATAATACAAAGTAGAGCAATACTAATTTATAATGTTAGTTAAATATTATTAGAATTGGAAACGAATTTAATGCAACGTGCTACGATTATTTCAATTTTATTTTAATTGATAGTAGAAAGTCCTGATATGCAAGCAGCGATAGATAGCGCCATATTATTTCTATTAACAAAAATAATATAAACAACTCGTTCTGTGAAATATTCCTTTCCCTGATTTTTAATACCTTTTAACCGGAAAGTTGCCGGAAAATATATTATACACGTACATCGATACATAAATTAGAATGCTATTTCGAACTTGCGAATAATTAAGAAACAAGATCGCTGTAAGCATTTTAATATATTGTATAATTTTGGTTGCTTATTTTAAATATCACTTCACGGGCACGTGATTTTTTTGTTTAAATTACAATCAGCATTGCAATTGTCACCGCTTTAATTATATATCCATTAAATGATATCCGCAAAAGGATACGATAGCTTCATATCTTTTTTGCGTTCGTCGCGATTCTTTATCTTCAAGTTTGGAATGTCGCGACCTTCGTGTTGATTATTAAAAATAAATGACTTAATACAAAAATCTCAAGCAAATACTACGAAGAATAATGATTTCTCATTTTCAATTTCTCT
This sequence comes from Nomada ferruginata, assembly GCA_963583965.1. Taxonomy (NCBI): domain Eukaryota; kingdom Metazoa; phylum Arthropoda; class Insecta; order Hymenoptera; family Apidae; genus Nomada; species Nomada ferruginata. Next base: position 9,843,320 of record OY757218.1, read on the forward strand.
CAATGGCGAAGAGGAATTCTATTCATTGTATGAAAATATGACCATCCCACCGCGATAGAATTCATTTCCTGGATTCATTATTAGTTTAATGGGGTATTTAATAATGAAAAAATAGTCACGGAATCGCATTCATTTTTCAATTCATTGCACACATGACCGATTACGTATTGGGCGTTTCGTTTAATTAACTGTATTTTAGTCATGTATATCCCCCCTATCTCTCTATTAAATTGAAATTAGCACGCACATGTATATGGCAAATAGGCTATTTCCTTAAATGAAGGAAGTGGCCAAGTGCCTAACCTTCCCTACGGCTAGGCACACAACCTGAATGGTGCTTGGCGAACGTGGAACACATTTCACGTGATTCACACGTGTCATTTCTTAAGTGAACTGATTTAGTTCTATAGTAGCCACGATAGATGATAGTCCTCGGGGTTCAAACAGGCGATTATTGTCTTCTTTTATATCGGACACCTTGCTCGTCGTGAGAAACTTCAAACGAGACTATTACTGCAATTATAGTATTCGAAGTGAAGTATGTATCATTCGCGTAACAAAATTCAACCGTGTTTCATTTACTTTCATTTGGTACATGAGATATTATATTTGTTTCCTTCTTTTAATTATTCAGCAGTTTGGTTTGCTTCTTTGTACATTCCTTTAATGTGTTTTATTCTAAATTGAACTAAATAATAAAAGTTTGATTTATTAATTATTTCTTTCTATATCTTTTTTTTTTTAAGAATGAACTGTCTCGCCATTGATAAAATTTGAATTCTGAGAAATTCTTGATAATATTATTGTATAACTGATTATATTTGCTGAACGTCAGGTATATTTTGTCTCCTGTTGCAAAAGAATCAATGTACTTTTTTTCATGAATAGCTGGCATATAAAGAAAGAGTTTATAAATGTTGCCGATTGTACATGTCGTTGCGTATTGAATGGACAGTATGTATTGCTTCTACTCTAGGATGCGCTCATTGGTCTGTATATGATCGTGTTATTGATGTTCTAAAAAAGGAACGAACAGTTTAGAAACGTACAGCAGTACCTACAAAAATAAAGCAATCTCGTTCAGCTAACAGTGAACGTAACTGTGCAAGTCAATCGCGACAAAGATAAGGCAAGATAAAAGAGTTACTACTGTGTGTACACTATACACGTATATTGTATGTATTTCCAGGCAGGCTTGATACACGACTTCCTAAAAAAGACTTCCTTTTCACTGTATATAAAATGTTAAAATTTAAATTCATTATTCATTATCCTTTTGGCATTTGTAAAGAAATATTCTATGTTTTAAATATTGGTGATCGTATAAAGCAATAGATATATGAGGCAGGTAAAACTGTTTGTCTAAATTAGAACTTGTTATATCATAATTATTCAGTTTACTTAATTAGTAATTTCTTGTTACCACATTTAGCATTATTACGCGCATCGTATTATTAGCGTTTGCACTTATGCTTCTTACTAGATTGTTCATTGAATAAAAATTGAATTAACCCAGAAAAATACCGGAAACAAAGATATTAACGAAAATTATATTTTTATGAAATTATGCTTACACTTTTGTAGCCATCGCATAGTTAATCATCGTTTGCAATGTTTTCCAAGAGGCCGTGACAAAGTTGCTAACGGGGAATGCATTTTGAAGTACAAAAGGAATCTGTGAAATAGAATAGAATTGATGCACGTGTGTATTATTTGTTTGATTTTAACGTTTCGAACGGCCGAATACAGAATTAAGAAAAACAGCCGTGGAACGCGAAAGAGCTCCTTTTTCGCGTTATGTACGCGTAGCTTTCCTTTGTATAGCAGAGAAGAATCGTACTCCAAGTGCAAAAGAAAAAAAATACAGCGTTGAATGGTTGCAGATATTTCTGTCTGTTTCCACTAACGTAAACTTGTATTCTTATTCCATAAAAACTCGTTGGTCACGTATTTTTCTCTTTTTCTTTCCTAATATATTGTCAAGGAAAGTTGAAAAGTTTCAAAATACAACAAGGTCGTTTGCAAATATTTCAGACATAAATATAATGAAATTTACAGTAATTTCCATTACAATTAATTGTAATTAGTGAGCGTTAACGGGGAATAAAATTGTTGCCATTGAGGAGGCTTAGTTGTACGTAATATATTACGGAATATGTTATCTGATTAAAAAATGGAATTGAATATAAATGAGTTAATTGAAAACCTTCGCATTCCAATATGAAATTAAATATTAACCATTACTAATTGAACGTAGCTTCAACATTCTATGCAATACGAATAACATAGAAATATCAATATAGTATAAAGTACATAAGTGTAACTAAACAAATGATTAAACAATGCAATTACGAACTAAAATTTTTATTGAAACATTTTCAACGTATGCAATAAGTTAATAAGAGAGAGAAGAAAACACCTATTGTCCACCAACAGCCTGAGGTTACAGTTCCCTGCCATTATATAATTTCGTACTATTTATACGTGTCACAGTTTTGTCACGAATAAAGCTCGAAGCAAAGAAAGCTAAAGTGCTATCGAGTTTCACATTGGTATATACAAGTTTCACACCCAATTCCTAGTTTCATTTAAAGGGTTAGCTATTTTCGTATTTGCAGAGAGCTTACTGCAACACGTTAACATATAGAAGGTTTCCTATAATTCATTTCGTCGAGGTTGAACAATGTGAAACTGCACGAATAGTCGATAACAAAACATTCAACCATGATAAGACAGAGAACGAGAGCAAGGAATCGTTGAATACGTAAAAGTGGAGCGTGGTTGTGAGCACATTGGTTTGTTTAAAATGAATCTTCGTTGTGCTTCCATATGCAGACTTTAATAATACGCTAATAAATTAAACTTATATTTAGCCACTGAACGGCTGACGCGGTTATAAATAGACGAGACAGTCGGCTTATTTTCAGTTTGCCAAACTGATTAGTGTATAAATGCATGCAGAGCTCTTCTTCGTTTTTTCTTCAAAGAGTAGTGTCTCCATTTGTACTGTGCAGTTACATTTAGTTACTATAATTCAGTTACACTTGTGTTACTGGGTCTTTCGTTTAGAACAGGCGAAACTGTTGTATTTATCGTTACAATTATTGGTAATCGAATTCACAGCTTCTGAAAGTATGTATTATTTTTCTGTATATTTGTTTGGAATTCTTTCGAAGGTTGCAGTCTACTTTTTTTTTTATTGCATATATTATACTTTACAATTTGTCCAGCTGGACATTTGGTAAATTTTTTTATCATTTTGTTAATATATAGCACGTGGATGGCTACCCTCAGCAGGGTACCATCTTGTTAATTTATCTTCTACTTTTCTTTAACAAGATCGGTGGGATGCTTTCTTTTTAATCTTCTTTTTATGTAGATTTCGTACGTTTCTGCCGCCAACTGATTTGGATGTATTGTAATTCTTTCTTGGTATCTTTTAGCATATCTGTTGATTTCTTCCTTGTGTGCGTTGTAGCTGTTCAATTTGATGTCTCGACAGTTGGAAAACGATGTAGATGAAACAAATTATTATATTCACAAGGAGCACGACTTGTGTTTATTTTACTTGGAACTGCATTAACGCCACAAACATAAGTGGATGTTTTTAACAACTACATATTTGCAATTTCGGTAGCAATCCTTTTTTTTTGGATTGGTTACTCCATTATGTTTGTTAACCTATCGACGGACAAATGTATCGAAACTAAAAGTTCCTTCTTTATAATTTAAACTTTAGATACATAATTGCATTTCCTGCCTCGAATGTAGAATGGTTTAAGATGATTAACAAGTAAAAATCCTTGTGATACCTGTTATTGGATTCTTTTGCAAACAAGAAGCAAAACTGATACGCTTTAGTGAATGTTCGTATTTTCCTTGTTACCATTAATTTTATTTAAAAAAAAAACAAACGAAATAAGCTCCTTTACTTTAATTATTATAGGAATATAATAGTGAAACTGTCTGAAAATTTATTTGCAAGATTTTCCGCTCCAGGGATAAATATACAAAGACCTCAATATTATAATTTCGAACTAAATTTTTTAATCGGGGAACTGGATTTTTAATATTTAACCTCTCCTTACAATTTAAGCGTGACAGATATGAACAAAATAAGTTTACCTTTGGAGTAACATTTCTAAAGAATAATTATCGATTTATGTTATCTACATACATGCACACACACCCACGCACACACATATATTTAATACAACGTCTTTTTCTTTCATTTAAAAAAAACTTCACCGAACACCTGCAACCGTTTCTATTGAAAATAATCCATCGATTGAACACTCCTCACCTGACTAGATTATCATAAACAATTCACGTTGACGTCAGTGGTGATAATCGCGTATAGTTCACTGAACTAGATTTTCATCGCGCATCGTACAATATGTGTGTATACGTATCATTTTGTATACACATACATACCTCGTCAACGACGCGACCGATCCACGGCTCTTCAATCCGTAAACACCACGCCCGTGTTATCTCGCGGCCAGATAACAAGCTCTAAATATATAATTTTTGGCCACGAGTGCCTCTTAAGTAAGTACATACTTACATGCTTAGCCGCGACGATGCTTAATGCACAGTGGCTCAAGGCGAATTGTACATCACTGTCCTAGCTTCTCGAAAATAATCATGGCCCTGAAGGATTACACACATGCGTTTAGTGTCGTTCAACCTCGCGTGCATAGAATTCACTACCCGGATGTGACGTTAACTTCCGTATAACATAGAGGTGTGTACGATGCCGAGGCATGCATACTCGAAGGATACTTGTTTTAGGAGAGACGGTGTTTCCTGGAAATGTTCGTCCTTGGATCCTGATGGAAGTTTTTTCTTCCATTTTTTTCCATTCCCCCTTGTGAATTGTATTTCATTATAAGTTTTTTTTGCTCACCGTTTCCTGAAAGTTTAATGCTTACTTCGAAGTCGAGGTTCTTTTTTTTGGTCATTTCGAGTTAGGTTTGCATTTTCAAACGAATGACGGCGCGGTCGCCTGGTGTGCAATTTTTAAACGGAATGTTTCGAATAGCTTTGCTTTGGTTTCTTTCGCGGTTTTGAAAGATTGCGTGGGGCACACAGTTAAGAGACGTGCTTGTTGTTTAACTGCGGATTTTAATTTAACCGCCTTTTCGTTTATCTGCGATTCGAAATAAAGGTAAAGGAATAAATAATAGCTAGAGAATAATTAAAATGCACGCAGAGCGACGAAATTTGTTTATCGTAATTGTCTCGTGCGACATTTAAAAATACGACTCGCTAGTCGACAGATATTGAAGTATCGATTTTTATCGACGATAGAAAATTCGCTTTGATCCCCTGTTATCGCAAGCTACTGTATTATCCCTCTTCCGCAATTTGTTTTCCTCTTCTTCTTTTATTTATTATCACTATACCGCCTGTGTATCTGCGCACGCCTGTTTTCCTTTTTTCCTTAATCGGGCGTGGTTTTTTCGTTTAATTTATAATTACGGTTGCACGTGAAATGTCGGTTCGATGCAGTTTCGCTTCGATAGTGTAATAATAAATATTTCGACAGACGGCCGATAAAATATGGCCTCATATGATTCCATAGTCCAAAGAAACTTTTATTCTTTGTTGCATATTGCACGATATCTAATGTAGTATGCACTAGTGGCAGACATTCATTTCTTCGCATTTCGCTCTTAGGCACGGGGTTCACATTAATATTTATATCAGATGCACAGTGGCGGGCAAAATAAATTTAAAATTACTATGTGTATACATAACTATCGGTTATTTCCATAATAAATATTTTATATCCTGTTGATAGCACTCATTTATTCAGTAGTGCTCCTTCACTTTTACTTTCCTCTGTCCGCTACGTGAACTAGAAAACATAATGAAACATTGCATTCGGGAATTCGTATAAATATATGTATTACTATGGAGTACGATTACGGGCAGATCACCTAACCAAACCTAACCAAAGGGTACCCCAACCAAAACTAACCAAAACCCAATCAAACCTTTCGAAGGTGATGCACGTACGTATGCTAAATTGTACAACCTGCCCGCCGATCCCATACATCCAACGGTATCGGTTAATTGGAACAGTGAAAATCTTTATTTAACACTAGAACTACCGAGGGGGTCAAAATGACTTGTTTCAGATATCTTACTTTACAATTATTAATATATAGGTATCCTTGTAGCAATTTATAATGAGTTTTAACAAGACAGAATGACAATTATATGTCTCTATTTAATGTCCATTCAACGACTTTCGTGTTCACAATCTGTCTGACGCGTGCTATCTGAATACTATCAAAATCTATCGGTAGTTCTAGCGTTAATTATCACGGACCCCGCGACAACATTTCGATGCACATGTGCAATTGGACTCGCAGTTGGATCCAGTGGTTTTAACCAGAAATCGCGATTTGTATTATACTTTCCAGACAAGAGCGTGAAAGGAGGACGAATCTACTCGTTTCGAATCGAGTTTTTCTGCTTCCGAGCGAATCGCGATATTCTCCGCATTAACGCGATTCCGTGATTCTCTCGAATGAACACGCGTGCTGGCAACGTGTTCGTGAAATAATCGACCGTTTCGCGTGATTCCTCCGCGATATCTCGGTTTCTTTCCATTTTGAGTATCGTTTTTTCTCTTCTCCCTCCAGTTTTGTCGCGAAACTAAATAATTTGAAAACCTTGTGCCCGCGATTGTAGTATCGAGAGTTTTATAGTTCACGGACGCCAGATATTGACAAAATATTGTACGTGTACATGTACTTGCTAAAGGTTTCGCGGATTTGAATGTTAAACGGACGATTTTAAATGTTGGGTGAAATGGGATCTTTCCGTGAAAGTTTTTAGGATTCTTCTTTTATGGAAACAGCTGGAGTATTTGTTTGCATCAATGTAGAAAGTATTCTGTTCGTGGGTACTTTTATGTCATTTCTTTTACCGTGGAAAACTATATTTATTTGTCATATTTTATATTTCTGTTGTCCCTTGTTAATTTATTGGCAATTTCGCGAATAGAAATGGAATATTTAACTTCTGTCGAATGAATCGTACAATTTATTCTACAAGAGTTGTAGCACCTATTCCATAATAAAAATGGAGTCTATTTTCTCGCGTCTTGTTCACGCTTGCACCAAAAATAAATGGAAGTTGGACTGATATGCATTGGGTTTTACAACGCGGTTTACCGCAGCAATGCGAATTTATGGACTCGACGTGATGAATATTATCATCTTTCCTCTTAACGATTGATTTTCCTGTAGAAAAAAAGGGTTCTAGAACCGTTGATGAAACAATCGTTCCCTTTCCTTATATTTTACCAGTGCATCCTATCTCTCGATAGCTAACCAAAATATCGACTTTTTATCATTTTTACAAATTCGCCGGTTTATCTTGCAAGATGAGTCTCGTGGCTGGTTCGTGTCGATGTTCACTGGCCAATGAGAATTCTCGGACTTCTCTCGGCAAAATATTATATCGTTGCTCCGAGACAACAATTAATTATATCATATTAGCTCAGCGATAAATTAAAGTACAGCGACAGAATTTATTGGCAATTTCATACACGGTATAAAGGAGCTATTGTTTGTTTTCCGTTTCCATTGATTGCGACGAAAATGGTGAGATTCCGACGGCGAAGCGGAAATTTTTAACGCGAATGAAATACATACACATACATACAGTGTGTAGCTAATAGAAATCCATGGCGTGATCAAAAAAGAGGAAAGATTGAGTCCTACTTCTACCTTGTATTTCTAATGAATATAGAGATGTAATTAATTATGGAAAGTGTTACGATGTTTCTAGAGCCCTGTCTTCTAATTGAGCTTTATTGTACGGAAAATTGCAGATGCGGTTTAGAAGAACGGACTGTTGCAAACCGCAATTAATATTAATACTTAATAATCACGAAAGATATATAGGTACATATAATTATAATAATATCACATTACCAACACTTTAATGGCGAATAAATCGATCTATCCCTAATATTTATAATGTTAGGGATTTATAATATTACCCTATCAACAGGGTATAAAATATTTATTATGGAAATAACCGATAGTTATGCATACACATAGTAATTTTAAATTTATTTTTCCTGCCACTCTGCATCTGATATACATAAATATTAATGTGAACCCCGTGTCTAAGAGCGAAATATTTATAATATTAGGGATAGATCGATTTATTCGCCATTAAAAACAAGTGATCACTTTTGTCTCACAGTCATTGAACTCGTTTCTAAATCTTCCCAGCTATACGTAACTACATATTATAATTTCTATGTATAGTTGAAAATATGTGAAAGAATCGCGACGAATGTAAGTATGTACATATAGGGGCGATATTTAAATTGAGATAATCGACCTTCTTTCGGCGACATGTCACGAGCATGTGCTTCACCCAGATAAGGGAAGGCATGATGAAACTTCTGCAGAAGCGTGTGCGCGGTTCTCGTGACACGATAGGCGGACTTTTCAATGAAGATAGGTCAAAGGATGGCGGCGACCGAAAATGGAAACTTCCATTTGTCGGGAATCGATCATACCAGGGCTTAGACCTCCTAACCTTCGTTATATACAGCTGACCTCACTTTAAACGGATTTTAGTCACGAGCTTGTTTCGCGGGCTTCCGCCATTATGTATTCCTTTTTTTGTTGTTGTTTCTTTCACTTCCGTTTCGCTTATTAACATTGTGCCGAATTGGTCCTCGCCTCCTTCTTGTAGTAAAGTTTCGCGAATGGAACAAAAAAACTTAACTTGTTTCTTTTGCAACCACATTTATTATCACCTGGCGATTCAAGGTTTATTGTGCCAATTTTATTTGCAGAATCGGTTTCAGTCTATAAAATTTGCCTGGCATTGTTTCCCTGAAGTAAGTGTGTAAATGTACTGTTATGAATGGAATATTAAATGCAAAGGTCTAAGAATACAGATAAATAACACATGAAACGTTCTGTTGTGCGCGATTAAGTGGGTGTATGTAAGGCAGCTGATGAGATAAAACGTTGACTCGAACTTTGAAATAATTGTATGGTTGGAAACTGTAGGTCCACGATCCTAGAGTCATTGGATCGCCCTAATTGGCGATTATATTTACCATTTAACCCTTTGCTCTTCGTGTCGTGCGTATATGAAGGATATCTGTATTTCTTGTAACAGCCCGTCTGTTTTAATTACTTGAGGTAAACAAGCAATTCTATCTTTATCATTTAATTGCGATTATAAATAGCCCCAATTCTATTCTGCATGCGTGCAAAATTCTTTGTAGGTAGAAATAATGAAGATTTAAGTGAATATTCATTGAGAATTTATTCCCTTTAATGTTTAACCTTCAATATTTAAAGAGTTTTTGTTTTTTTTAATGGAAAGAAGTTTTTGTTTTTTACAGTAAGAAGTCGAAAAGCACTTAACTTTTATTTTATTAATCTCGCAGATTTATTATGTCACGTGATTTTAGCACAATGTTCATCTAGTGTTAATTTTTTCCACTGCAAATTTCCCTAAACTGACATTGTTAATTGCTAATCATACACAACGCATGCTTTATCTAATTTATGTGCATACACTTCACAGTATTTGCACAGCGTGTTGGCAAATTAGTTAATTATGACGTACCTTCATGACTAAATAACTTAAAACACTGTCTGCACGGTTCATGATTAAATAACTGACTAAACTAAAACGTGAAATTTAAACGAATTTAATTTACCTTTGTAGTACAGTTCTTAAGTTCGACGAAGCTTAGAATTTTGAACTATTTTTTAGGTTTATCAAACTCTTCTCTAATACATATTTTGTCCCACGAATACCATTAAAATATAACTCGAATTTAGTCAGACCCGTCACCAAAATGTTTTATTTCAATTATTCTGCGATATATGCAGAATAATGGTACATATCGATCTTTCTGTTTTAATGAAAAAACAAAAGGATTCAGATTATTGCTATTATTGTCAATTAATAATATAACGTTCTGTAAATATCCGACTGAATCACAGGAAATAACAAATTCGTATAAATATTACAGAAAGATATTAATAACAAAATTTACTATTAGCCAGAAATTTCATAATCTATTATACATCGGTCTGTCTATCGTTCGATCGTATATTTACGACACATTAGTCACCGAATTACAGGGGTATAATTTCTAAGCAACCAATTAGAAAACATCGCGGATAAGGGGAATGAAATGGATTTGCACGAGATACGCCCGAGAAAAATGTAGATTTAGAACGGAGCACTTGAATTTATCAAAGTGGCCAGATATAATGGCATTAGATAAAGTAACGACGTAATAGTATGTAAATATATGTATTATATATCGTGTGTTCAGTTATGTCATAGGATGCGATTGGCGTTTTCATACACGCGAGGTTGAAGGAAAATTTATTGGATTCAAAATTCAAGGTTAGCTCGACATACCGGAGGGGTTAATAATTTAATACATCGTTGCAGATGATGGGGATAATTTGCACTTAAATTCTAGAATCTTCACAAAGTCTATACAAGTTAAAACATCATAACGTAATGTCACTTTCTTTTATACATATATACTTTTTGATTCGCCTCAGATTTAAGCATACATCTGTTCTGAACGGTTTAAAAATCGTAGCTAATTTTTTGATTGATTTTTATAGCAACAAGAGAGACACTTCTATTCTGACAAAAAATTGGGGCGATAGCTCCCCATTTGCTATTCTTTGTCATAAAGATTTTTTCGATGCCCCAGTATTACTTGTTCTAATACTACGTTTCCCCTACTTTATATGTAACTACTTTTTCACTAATGGGTTAATACCCGTAAATAAATAAATAAATAAAATGTCATCCTGCGTTGTTACAGTGTACGAAAGAAAATATTATTTACTTGTTCTTCGAAATACTCTAATCACTCAGGCTAGTGCAATCGTCTCTTTACTAATTAATCTCATTTAATTATCATGCACGCTCCTCTGTAGACATTAAAAAAAATACTAATACAGATAATTGTAACATCACCTCATCCTCGTCAAATTAAAAAAGGAGGAATAAAACAGTGTTTACAACGAATTGTAAACTTCCATACTTTACCAGCCAACGTCGTTATGCAATATAAAAATGCCAATGCGCTAAAAAATAAATTTCTAGATCTTGAACACTCTTGTGCTAATCTCATAGAAAAACTACAGTCTTTAAACACGTCTCTCTACTATTCTGATATATTCAAGTTCACAATTCCAATAGAATCATCTAAGAAAAAATATGTATAGATGCGACACGAATGTAAGACACGATACAGACACAACTCACTTAACTCTTTCAGCCCTTCTGGATTATAGACCTCTCGTCGCTGAAAGGGTTAATGAATTGGTCACAACTCCAATTCACAATCAGTACCACAGCATAGAATGATTGCTTTAAAGGCAAAAGACGGCGTTACAATGTTTTTGCTTCAATTCAATACTATACCAATTGGAAATTGCAATGTGACAATGATTAAAAAATCCGTAGCAATAATTCGGAACGTTAGAAACTGGTACTCCTGGAAAATGGTGATTTTTTTTTAAATTATGTCATTCTTTTGCGATCAATGAATTGTACGTCACGTACAGATCGACGTCCCTCGTAAACAAATGGAAAAAGTGCATCGACACCGCGCGCGTCGCGATTCTACGATGTCTGTCCAGTGCTTATCGTGGCCGCTAGTTAATTCAATAATCTTTAATCAAGTTAACCGAGTTCTGGCTGGACAGGAAAATCATTTTCAAGGCTCCGACTTATTGGCTCGATCGCGGACGGCCGAGTTCCTTCGTACAGGAAAGTGATATAACATCGATGCAAATGAAACAAGTCAAGCTTTACCTTTGCCAATTACCTGGCCGCATTGCGCGTCTCCTTTTGCGGCAGCTCGTTTCCCTTTTCCCTATTATTCATTTTCTCCACGCCGATGCAACGTTTCTTGGATCACAAACATTGCCCCGCACTTTATTCGCGGATCGTTTCAATATAATAATGATTATTATTATCTTGGTAAGGAACTGTATATTTCAATTACTGTATTAATCGTGTAAACATTCAGGGAACGATCTCGCACTTTCAGTATGCAGAGTAGACATAAGACGTCAAATTGCTCGGCCAAATAATTATGATTATATTTAGAAAAAAAACTTACATAATGTTAATTGCAACATGCATTTAAGATTAATGCATATAGCCTTTTTGTTCTGGAGCAATGCGCAATTCCTCCAACTGCACTCAAATGACGCTCTACGGTAATATTACAAATCAATGCAACAACTTCTATTGTTCGTTACAAAATATTCCATGAGCCCTTTCCCCCCCGTCTATTCTTGTCGTGGATCGATGACAAGACGTTACACGCGATACACCTGTTGGCCAGGGTACTACGTACGCATGTATGTGTATGCATATTGCAAAATACGGTAAAGCAACATCGGAACGGGTTAAAGGTACATATCACGACGGGATAAACTTCATCGATACGATTCCCGTTGCTTCTTGGAAACTGACCATCCGCGTACGATCCCCTCTGCTCATTTTAAACGCGATGTTTGGATAACAACGTCAGCACGAATGTAATTATTTAGTCTGCTGCCCAAATGTTGGTGTTGCTTTTCGTCGAAGCTTTTGGAAATTCTTACTTCCTCCGTTCTCTTATTATTCACGATTGCTGTCCCACTGCAAATTGCAAGCCGCGAGCAAGGCAAGTTCATTGGTCCATTAAATAGTTCAAAGGTGGAGATCAGGTTGGAATTAATTGTGTAAGCAACTTTTCGTGGAGCGACGATTTTTTAAGATATTCGATTACCCAGACGTTGAAATTATTTAGAAAATCATAAATATTCTAAGCTGTTGGAGAATGTTATTATCTTGGTTCGCGTTGCTATTCCTTTCTAGAAAAATAAGTGACCTTTCAGATAACAGATATAAATATCAAAGTTCTGCGCAATCTCATTAACTGCTCTCGCAATGATTGCAGATTAATTAAATAATTATTATACATTCTACACCACGTCGTAGCATACGAGACTAATACTTTCGATAAACATTTCCAACGTTTAATAAATAATATGACAAATAAATTAATCCAACGGTGATACTTCCCCTGCGTTCTTAAACCCTTTCCACCTTAAACAACGCCCACGTCCGCGTCGCCTGATCGGTCGCTCGATTAACGAGACTCCCTTAGCCCCTTTAACTTCTACCTCCGCTAATTATTACGGATCACCTGTGACCCGTGCTTTATTAGAACCTGTTAGTCTCTCTTCCGTACGTTTTGTTCCCCTTCGCGTCCAGCGCAGCAAGCGGAATCGATGGATTGTCTTAAAAGATTTCGTCGAATCACGACATTCGCCCAATTTTTCCTCCCCGTTCCCTATTCGTATAAATCTTCCAACGATCCTCGCGCATCGACGTGCCCGAGTACTCTGCGCAGCAGTGCAATTCCACCTGTGCGACAAGGACATCCTTCGCGGGATTTCAATGCCCCGCGATTGTATCATACGCCACTCACGCGTCTCGTTGCGAAATTAATGGCCAGGTCCTTGAATTCGGATACATTGCCCGGAAGCAGGTCCGTGCAGAGAGAAGATGGGAAACTGGTGAACGTCCTTCGAGGGTCGTGGACACGGTCGGCGTGGACCTGTCGCGACGTGCAAACGAGTTTCTACCTTGCCCGCAGGTTTCTCGGAGCTCTGTTTCCTTGTAACAGCTACCCCCGTTTCTATCGCTTCTGCCCGGTTCGCAAATGTACAGGGTGTTTCCTAGTTTCCCGGCGAAATGTATGCAAGAAGTTGGCGAAGGTGTGAAAATATCGTCCAGATGACATTGGTCTAAATTAATCAGCTGGGTTTGGAATAGAATGACCGATTAATTTTGTTGGCAAATTATTTTGGTAGGTGTTTTTACATGTGGATGAAAAATTGTCGATATTCTTTTTGCGGTAGAATGCGTGGATCGAACGTGTTCCTTTTTATTTAATTTAAGTAAGGTAAGCCGAAACGTATCATTTATTTAAGCAACATACTGCAGTAGTTCAGTATCTTGTCGCAATGACAAAGAGGTTGGAAATAATTGTGGGCATTCTACGTCATTCGCCTAAGTTAACAGGACTTCACGAGTATTCGTAGCGTTTCGCTGGAAGTTTTAGTAAGTAATGTACTTATACTTTGTTCTCGAACCAAACATATTTTTCTGTTGAAAAGCGAGACGTGAACGTGGCGCTTCGCCGTATGTTCGGGCATTAAACCACGAATAAAGATACTACGAAATTTCCAGAGAAACATCAATTGTCTGGTTTTCAGAGAAACGTAAAGTGCATACAGCAATATCTTCCATTGTGTTTACTCGTGTAAACTCCGTGGATCATGCTTCAAGGCGACCTTGCTGTTGCAACAAGTGTACCAAAAGATCAAAGACTTTGCTGGATCTCGTGGTTTCGCGTTATGATATTTTTCTTCAGAAAATTCACTATTGTTCCCTTCTCTGCTGCAAGTAGCTACAGTAAACAGTTCGACATTTTCTGTTTTAATTCAAGGAACTAGCTAAGAGGCTATGCTTACCTGTCACCGTATACAGACATATGTATATTCATTCAATTATTCTAACTCAACCTCAAGATCTTTGATCTGCACAGTAATTAAACTCAGGCATATGTATATTCATTCAATTATTCTAACTCAACCTCAAGATCTTTGATCTGCACAGTAATTAAACTCTAATATCTTTTTTAGTATTGAACTTCTGTCGTCTATTGTTCGTTCTCAATTATACAAAATCACCACGACTAATGTAGCCACTAAGGTTGCACAAGAATATCGATAATCTAGCTACATGGTAACACAAGATTTGCATAACTTCGCGCGATATTTCAAGCTTCTTAGAAACCATTTTCACACGATCGACATTCTACAGATTAATTCCACGAGATATATGTACACCGTCACATGTTCGTTTCCTGCAAGTAGGTGCAAGAACAGGTTCTAATCTTTGGAACCTTTCCAAGAAGCTCCTTCCGTCTCTTTTCCCTCAACCCCTTCGTCCTTGCCCCAGCGCCAGGCCTTAGCCTCTTTGTTAGTTTGCCACGGACGTAGGTCTATTTATTTATTTGCTCTCTTGTTTCCTTCGACGGGATGCTTCTGCCGGACCGGCGATCTCTATGTGGAAGATTTCTTCCTCCTTCGATCGCGATCTCGCCGTGTCGGCTGCGAATCAGCCAGTTCTCATCCGCTTTCGCCCTTTTCGCCAGACGTGTTTAGATCCAGTACACGTTTTCTAATTCAGCGGGAAAGTGGGCAATTTGTAAATATTTTGATACGCCGAGAGGTTTGTTTTATAATTAGGTGGAAACAAGAATTTCAGGGTTAATCTGAGAGTGATTATTGGTGGAAATATTTAGGGGTTTTTCTTTTTAGAATCGGTAACAATGATTCTTATTATTAATATACGCAGCATTGATCTTTTTTTATATTGATTACATGAATGGAAGTTTGTATGTTCTCGCAATATTTCCGAGGGTCTAGTAAATCACAGATCTGCTTCGTAAACGGAATATACTGTAGCATAAATAATAATTAATAATAGTTATTAAAGTTAATAGAAGGTTGAAATAATAAGAAATTTTGTATGGTAAAACAGTTGTTTTGTAAAAACGAAAACTATATCTCTTTTCTACAAAAAATTCAGCTATAAAACAGTGACTGTATTCAGTGTCTGAAGGGTTGAGAGGAAAAGGAAATACGGCGGTCACAAAGACATAAACTTTCATTTCGTTTTGTCACGTCCACGGGACTCGGCTCCTTTTTCTTAAAAAAAAGAAAAATTGCACGACACACGTGACTAAACTAACTCGAAAAATTGAAAGAAACAAAACGCACGTTCTCTATCGATGAACCGTGTCTGTATTTTTAGCCTCTATTCTCGGTGCCGCGCTGCCTTTTCTGCCTTCTTTGTCGTTCACCCTCGTGCTGCAAATGTATACTTCTGAGGTTGTTGGCTGCGCCATGGAATGCAGACAGGGAGACTCACAAAACCACTATCCTCTTATATCTCGCCCTTCCTTTCTTCCCTACTCAGTGCTTCATTTTGGACACGAGTTCCTGCTCTATGACCATTTACGCGTGCACCCGAGCAGGTTTTTGGCGGTTCCTTAACGTTACTACCGCCATTGCCTATGGCGTAATTTTTTCGTAACAGAACAGCCACTTCACTGCCTACGGAACGGTATTAATAAATGTACGGGGTTTACTGTTATTATGAAATATTTAGGTCGGAGAAATATTTCGGTGCGTGTCTGTACTACTTCGATGAGTGAAATTAATGGGATTAATATTTCGAAATTCTGTCCGTGCCTCTTTTCTTCCTTTTCTTCTCCCTGTGCCTCGCAGAGCCATACATGTACAATTATAATATTTAATTGTATATTTTTGGCACAGAATTTTGCTCATACCTCCATTCATCGAGCAACATAAATTTGCGTTTCTTGTAGAGGAAACGATAAGAGACTCAATCGAAAAGAAACGCTAGTCAAGTATGTACCTAAAAGAAAAAGGCTGATGTCGTGTATGCATCACTTATCGTATTGCAACCTGCCACACCTTTGATCCTCTAATTGATAGGTACATCGCCGTGTGTAGCAGACGCGCCTGACAGGTCCAGAAGGATTAACAAACGTAAGAAACGTCACACACACCTGAGATAAAGAATGAGCAGGTAGAACATCGCGATCCTCGATTTGATAGGCAACCCGCGATAAGAGATTGATAGTGTTTCGCGTTGCCACCACCTAAGTCCCTTTCATTCCAATATAATTTATTGAATCGTCCATGCGATAAGAGCCTCTTATCGATTACAATCCGACCGTACCTGATATCTCAATGTTCTCGTTGCAACGATAACGTTGGTGGAAATTTTTCAGTCGCATAACGCCTCCTCTATCTCGATCTCGTCGCGAATTGTATTACATCTCCTTTTCCTTTCTTTTTTCTTCGTTTCATCGTTCCTGGGTCGAACGCAGCCCAACATTCGGCGTTCTCGTACGTCACGAGGAACGCTGGGATTCGCTTGTTGAATACGAGAATGAAGTGTGTACGTAGCGAGTTTGAAATGTTTCTTTTTATCCCAGAAAGTCTTGCACAGTTTCGCGGAGCGTGCGCGCAGAATTCGAAGAAATTATTTTTGCCGGTCGAATTTAATTTTGTAATTTGTAGAATGGAGCTCTGGTTTTATGAGATGTTTAATACGATATCAATATATAATTATGAACGTACAATAGTGAAGCAATGGTTCTTGGGTAAATGAAAATCTGAAAGTTCTATTCATCATCATCTTTAGACATTTATTCATCGTTCAATTTAAGCTTGCAGTCGAAACTTTTTAAGGAAATATTTCGTTTCGCCAACGATTTTTCTGAAATCATGTAGAGAAGTACATACTGTGGTACAGTGACAGATAAGAGTTGCAATTAAAATTTATGTAAGAGTAACTTCTTGTTCAGTAGAAATATTATATACCTTGCAGCAATAACGTCATGCTGATATATATGTATATAATTCATAAATGTCGACGTGATTAAAACGTCAGAGATGAGGATACTTAATCTCTAACCCGTAGACATCAGTTCATCAACATTCTCGCGTTTCATATTCGTCTGACCACACACGTGCATGTCTCTACTTACTTTGCAAGGTGTGTGATCGTCTCTAAGAAGTCTCAGCCACGAATCTTTATTACCCTTTTTAACTTTTAGTACGGTAACAAAATATTGAATTTTTTTTTACTCTAATACTATTCAGGGGTCCTTATATAGCAATGCACCAAACGATGCTTATTGCTTTTAATAAAATACCATAATACATATATATAAATTTATTAATTAAATATTCCTTCCATAATATTACGTAAGACGTCTTAATCCAGTACACACTTGCAATAATATTACTTTGCAGTTAAATAAGTAACTCCGTTTGAAGTAGCACGAACCAAAAAAAAAAAAAAAATGAATATCCATAACACTTACGAATCTGCCACAGGACAATGCACATGGGACGCGATATGCAACGTTGCAACAACGGTAGAATGTTAATAACAAATCGGTCAACAGCATCTAGTCAACAGCCTCGTTATCAACGTAATTGCCAGCCGTCAACGTCAATCTTTATCGGGGGGGATTTTTTGTTTTCAATCGATACGCGTACACCACTTGCGACCCACTACGTAGGTATCCCCTCTGTCTGCAGTTAGCTTGATCTATACGCGGTTCCATCAAATTACACCAATTGAAATTATTACCCTCGTGATCTGTGCAAACACGAACACTCCTATGCAAGTACTAGACCACGCCAATCATCTTGTAGGAACGACCTTTTTTCAGCGACTTTCCGTGCCCTTCTTTCTTTGCATTCTTCCCTTTTAACTCCTTTCTTCTTGCTTTCTGTTACCTTAGGAAATGTCGATTGCCACTTATTTATTTATAATCGTGGTCGCAATGATTTCTGGATTAAAGTAGAACGACTTTGAAGACGTAGTATTTATTGACAGAAACAAAATCTTTCATATTTATTGTTTTATTTAAAAAAATGTTAAATTAGGGTCTGCCAATGTATTTATACACGCGTATTTAATAGAATTCGAAGGGAATTGGCATTATTTACTTCCAGATTAATCGTTAGCTTCTTAAAATTGTCTGTATCGCGTACGTCATCTGTGATAAACTGACAGTGATAAAATTCTACTACGCGTGCAAATACGATCGTGAATTTGATGTTGCTCGCGAGATGGTCGTGAAACGAGAGGTGTGAAACGCGGAGAATTCAGCGAAAGCAATCGATAGGTTTCTCAATAAATAAATTATAAAGTGCAGCACTATTTCACGAAATTTAACCCTCTATGGGCCGAATTTTTGTTTTAACTCCAAAAAAATTGTGGGAACAAAAAATCAGCCATGAAAAAAGCTATAATTACTTTGTAAAATGTCGATAAATTAAAATGTGACCTGAACGTTACACGAGCCCATAGTGGGTTAATACAGAAAGCTCTCTATAATTTATAATATTTAATAACCCTTACTAGTATCAGCTTCATTAAAATTAATTAACGTTCCTCGAACATTTGTAGAAGCAAGGATAAATTATCAGTCTAATTAGCAATTTTCCGGCTGCTTTTGTACGATTTGTTTTATATGCACCAAGCAACAATTGCGTACCAGAAGTTTCATGAAAAATGATGCTGTTATAACCCTTCACTCTGCCCCACAATGATTCTTGATTTTAACAAGTTCACCAAAGATAGCGCGTCTGAGGCCAAAAGAAAAATGATTCTGGAATCATTTTCACGTCCATTTCGCGTATTGACCTCTAATTAACAATCGTTAGCCTTGCTCCAACGACAAGTGTAAACGCTCAGGGACGAGTGTTCCTTGTTCAGCCTTGGTGAATCATAATCAGGCCGTGAATCTCCCTATAAACGTGCTGGAAAATAGTGGATTGCGTAAAATTGCTAATATTTTCAGTGATACCAGCCTTCGTATCGCAAAGCAATCAAGCTTGTACGTTTCACGAGTATGCTGGCGTTTATTATGCTTTCGAATGGATGTCAATTGATTTTTCATTGTAATCGTTTGAAGACGATTACTGTCATGTTGCCTAGAGGATAAAAAAAGAAAATGTGTGCGCGTGAATGCGCGCGAAAGGGTTGAAATCTGTTATCAAAAGATAACAGATTATGCACTACTATTTCGTGGACTCGAATGTGGAGTAGAAATTTGTCTTACTAAAGAGCGTATAATACAGCGTTCAAATCAAGGGAATTAACAGTGTTCCGATTAAAAAGTATATTTCATTATACGTTCGCAAATGTACATTGTATTTAATTAATTCATTGTTTATGTATTTCGATTAAAACCTTACTTAACAACAATTTAATTGAGATTCAAGTCATTTCAACAATAAGATATTCAATTTAATAAATACAAATATAATAATGTTTTAATTAAATGTTTTTTTTTACAATTGTTTAAACTTTTTTTCACCCCTTCTAACTTGATTCCTGCGTCTGGAGCAGTTTCCTTCAACCTCTCCGTGGTAGCTACGCTACTGATAACATTCGATTATTGTGTAATAGTAGTGTCAGATCACGAAATCGTGGTGAGTTTTAGTAATGTACTCTAATACTGCGATGTAGTTCGTAATTAATGTCTTTGCTTCGTAGTTTAATAGCTGTATTTTTGCTCAGTCATCACGAGTTGAACGTATCATTATAGCAAACGAAGAGATTTTCTTATCTGGTCCTGATAAAAAATCATGTATTGTATTTAAGACGGACATTTTTCACGTTGAGGAAATTCTGAGACGATTAACGATCTACTTTAACATCTGAAAAAGTCAGTCACGATTTTTGTAGAATATATAATTTATGCGTTTGCTGAATAATATTAAAAAATATACATATGTATATTGTAGCGACTTAACTGCAACCTATGAGAATAAGTTAGTTTCACTGAAGTAACCAATTAATTAGAAAAGCTCGTTTGAAACTTTGTAAAAATTGTTTCTTCCAGTTCATTTGCTGCAATTCTGTTCTTATAAATTTACGATTCAATTCAGTCACCCTTGAAACGATTTACATTCCGAAACGGCATTAAGGTCAGAGTATGTACATTGTAGACTCTTCTTTATATATCATGCTGCACCGTAATTCAAATGTTTTAAAGGTAACAGACTACCTTTAAAATGCAATCTATCGATTTACATCGCTCTTGTCCTATACAAATTGACGTCACACGTTCAATTGATTTAATAATTTCATGGTGCTCTAAGCAAAAAGCTTTTCCATCCCTTACCCTGCTCTTGTAATTAGCTTTTTTTATCGCGTCACAGTGTACCTCGAGTACCCTCGTCATTGATGTTGGAAAGACGTCTTGCATGATCAAGTTTTTTCACCCCCCAAGTTTTCCACCTTCATTGCGATCGACTTGGTTTATTTTTTTCTTCATTCACCGTCAGTGTCCTTAATGAAATTCTATTCTTGTAAAATATGAGCGCAGAAAGGGTGGCGATGGCTGCCACGTGTTTGGCAATGACGTCTGCTAATTATATTTTGTCACTTTTCGAAATGTCCTATCGCGATATTGAACGTGTTAACTCTTCCCCGATAAATTATATTTAATTAAATGTCTAGTTCATTGTCGTACTACTCGCCTATATAATTTTGAATTTCATTTTTTGAAGATCTTTGAAATGAGCCTGATGAAAGAATGGTTTTATTTCCGTGCAATAGTCAGTGTAATTGTAATGAAACTTCTCGTTATCTTGATTGATATTGCATCTCGCAAATCTGATACGCTCTCTTTTTCATTAATTCAATTTTGCGTCTATTGATACAACTAGGTCAACATATTTAAGACCGAGAATCGATGTTCTATTGAAAGTCCGCCAATATTGATATACATCAGTTGTATGTCAGAAAAGAAATGCATCGAATAATTATTCACAGAATATTGCGCGTTACCTGTTGCAGATCTTCCGCCCAGTATTTATTGACAAAAATGATCTCTGGGACAAAGAAAGATAGATACGGAACAGATAAAATATCAAAGAAATATATTTTTACTGCTTCCAATACTCTTCGACCAAGTACTATTATTTCTCAGATCATTAAATCGACATTTACGTTCCACAGCAGTTTCCCTATCTGCATCATTAAGCGAAATGTCCGCGATTAGGAGAGAAATAAAGAAAACAAAATCTCTTTGTTAAACCTCACGACTTATTAACGACCGTGCACTGTTCTTTCCCTCACGAGCTTTGGAAACAAAGTGAATTCCAGGACAGCAATTATTCACAGAAACGTTAACGGACGCGTTGAATCAATCTTCTATTAAAATTCCACGCTTATTGTTAGATATCTACATTACTTTCATCAATACGTGGCGTTTGATTCGAAGCGAGCCGCGTATTTATCTTCCTTACTTAGGACGATATTTAAACATAATTCGAACGGTATTATAATACTAAAGAAACGTAGATTTTTATTATTTCCAATTTTACCTTCTTTTCACCGAGGAAATATTAATTGCCAATTAAATATTACAATTAACCTGCGTTTACAATACTAACTTATCTCTTGAATTCTTCTCTCTCGCTGTTCCTTTCACACCTTCTCTGTCTTATACACTATCCTATCTTTCATCTCTCTGTTGCACATCCATTCTACTTCTCTCCTTCTCCTCCCTTTCCCCTTCAATTTTCTCAGCCATTCTTCTATCCTATCATCCCTTTTTCATCTTAAGATCCGCATTGAATCCGCCCCTCCCTGAGCCTCATACCTGGTTTAACACTACGTTGGCCCTCTTCACTCTTTCACTGATTAATCAGTAAATTCACCGCCATTCGGAACGCAGCTTGACCGTCACGACCGCGACATTATTCAGGAACTTAACAGGAAGTTCCACTCGTTAATATTCAACGCTCGATTTACGCGAATAAACCTTACGCGTCACCTTCCTCCTTTAAATCTATAAAGAAATGAACAGCACAAAGAGAGAATCACGATACATATGCGCAGCAAGGGGACAGAAACGCAATATCCGTGCAGCCGATGGTAATTCCACAAAATTTAACGCCTCTCTTTAAAGCTTCGCAAAATTGTAGATGGGATAACGTTAATGAGAAATTCCGTGAGCACGCACTTGAAGACGCGCATACGTCTAATTCCATAAACTTTCCAACGCGAACGTTCATCTGTTTTCCATTCCCAATTTATTAATTCGAGATCAATTTTCCTTTCAATCAACATCGCCGTAGCTGTGTTGTATACCGACACAACTATCTCCTAGTCAACTATAATCACAACTGCGAATTGCTCCCAGTCTATATTAGTCATATGTAGATATCCGGTACTTTTCACATTTCCACTCTGACGACAAATACTCCAAACCTCCCCGCGATGCACAACAACCTCAGCCTTTGTCACTAACCATCTTCAACCCTTGAACCTCAAACTCCTTTCCCCATCCCCTATTAAGTCCTAGGTAACCTCTACCCTCCCATTTGCCCCCGATAGATACATACTGAACCACGTCCAAAAATGTCAGAGTTCCTTTAGACTAGAGACTTCATCGACGTAGTCTTTTCTTAACGAATTGTTACGAGAATATCAACGGTACGCCGCCGCTCTAAGTATTCGTCGAGTTTCCGTTAAGCGTTATTGTAATTTATTAAGTATAATTAATAAAAGCTGTGCGGAATACAACAGCTGCTAATGAACGAACGCGAACGAAATTGATTTTTCAACTCGACGCTACTCTAAATTGGGATCAATCTTTATCTCACGTCGATAATTCGCACGCGTTCCATCCGTAAATTATTATCAGGTCCGGTTATTTCTTGAACGATCGCTCGTCTTGGCAGGTCTCCTCGGGCGATCATCGGTCCGAGAGCTAAGTTGACCGATTAACGTCACTAGGAGGCGATTCGACTTCTCGGAGACCGGCTTAAACTGGATCCACTTAATAAATGTATGAAACGTAGTTTGCACGGTGTTTCGTGTCAAATACGCGTGCGATCGACAATTGTTTGCAAACGGTGTTTAGTAAAGCAACCAGCCTTGACAACTAGTTCTACTCGGACCCGACAAAGCCACCAGAACATTCCCCTGCGAAGGATGAACCGTAATAACTTGGTACCCGCGGTATTAATTGCGTGATTCATTTGCACTGTGACATGCTAACAATCTAAATTAATCTAGAACACGATCTATATGAGCCAGACGGATTGCTCTAATCGATTGCCTTAATGTTATGCCATCGTACTCTACGCTATGTTACTATAATATTTTTTTTGTTTATTTATTTGACGGGTGGATGTTAATATTATTATTCAGTCTAATAACAGTTTATTAGAATGCATGTACATATTTTGCTTATTCTTTTTCTACACAATTTTTCCCTTCTCTTGGAAAGTTTCGATAAAAATTAGAAACACGAAGGCCGGAAAATTTCTGTGGAAAAAGAGGGACTATTTCAAATTGGTATTATCAGTCAAGGTGTATTGATGTTGAAGGATAATTGATTCGAATGATTATTCTAGCGGCAATTTAAATATTAATGGCCAGCAGTAAAAGTATTAAAAATTTTTTAGCGCTGAAGTATTGCGTCCTCGGTTGTGTTGAAACTTGTGTTTTAGTGAACAGTGTCTTCTCTTGCGACTTTCTATGTATATGTATCGAGAATATTCGTACTGAGATATTTTATCAAGCGTCTCCTCGGTGTTATGCAAATTTTCTTTCGAATGACGAAATTTATTTTGATACTGTTTTTCCTCCCGTGAACTTGTTAGGCTAAATATTACATCAGCGTGGAAGCTGCCTGGCGAATAATATTGTGTCATTAAACTTTGTTTTTCAATTGCAATATCTATTGACAAGCGTTACAAACAGTACATTAATAATCCAATAAATTTGTAATGGGCGCAGCTTTGTTCCTTTCATTTCGCAATTTTAAACTTAATTAGAAATAGAGGCTGCTGAAAGAAATGTTGTTACCTTTACTATTCTATTTAGCAAAACCATGTGTTCATTAAAAATGTTCACTAAATACTTGCTCGTATCAACGTACGATACATTAATGATTATTTGCGTTCATTAACACTGCTAGTGTACGAAAATGACGCGTCCTCTTAAATTTGCTAACAAACCTTGCACAAAAGCACAGATGAACGTTCGCGTCACGAGTCACGAGACAATGGTTATCCATGCGATGCTATCGTATGTTAATACGAATCGTGAATAATTACATCACGTTATCTCCCTCATGACTATCGTGAGCAATGAAATTTATTTGCATCTTGTGCTTGAATAGCGAGCATGTGATATTTATCCTGGAGTTATGCAGATCGTGGTTCATCGAAAATTCAGTAGTAATTTAGCCAGTACGTTTTAACCAGTTTTCCCAGTGCAAATGGTTGCATCGAAATTATAATCAAGTGGTAGAAGCTGCACTGTTTAAAACCAAACAAGATTAAAATCAATAAGGGTGAAAAAGTGTCTTGCTAGATCTTACTTACATGTCAATGCTATCTTAATCAAATATTTATTACATTTTATTCATTCCCCTTGGACTTGGACAAGACTTATTATATTAAATATAATATTTAATATAATAATATAATAATATAATTAATATAATATAATTAATAATATAATAATATTATATTTAATATAATAAGTGTTGTCCAAGTCCAAGAGGAATGAATAAAATGTAATAAATATTTGATTAAGATAGCATTGACGTGTAAGTAAGATCTAGCAAGATACTTTTTCACCCTTATTGATTTTAATCTTGTTTGGTTTTAAACAGTGCAGCTTCTTCCACTTGATTATAACACTTATTATATTTAATATAATAAGTGTTGTCCAACTCCAAGAGGAATGAATAAAATGTAATAAATATTTGATTAAGATAGCATTGTATCTATTTCTTTCTAATAATTTCGGTGAGTTTATTTCATTGCTCTGGATGCAACATTTTTGTTACCAGCTTTCGATATTGTTTTCTGGGTTAATAATCGGCCGGCATCCAGTACTAAATTTATTGCATTATTATACTTCACGTGACCGTTATCAAAGTACAATCTACAATCCATTCTGTCCCGCAGAGTCATCGCAAAAAGGAAAATAGCATAGAAAAAGTGGTCTGCAATGCTACACATCTCGGTCAATGTAATTAGAACATTTCGAAATATCTCTCACGGTGAAAATATAATTAGTTTAACGACCGGAGATGAATAAATGAAACGTAGAAATTCCACTGTTCTTTTCTTACAATCTGCTTTCAAATCGTCCAAAGCATTCTTCGATCGTGTTCCTTAATGTACACAGTCATTTTCATACCATCTCGATCCTTGCATTGTTGCCCGAAGGATAATTACCTGGTCTACATACGCGGTTGTTTGCATCAGATATGCGCGTGCGTACGTACCTCTTGAATCGTCACGATCCATCAACATTGCGGTACAATGTGTGATTTGCGTGTGACGCCTGCGATTCACCAGAACGCGTTGAATTAACGCAAATAATACGCGATTGACGTCAACAACGCGTGCGTGTGAAAAATCTCGAAGCTGTACGATTTCTGCATCGAGCCGTGTTTCTCGAGCGACACCGCCGCGGATATGACCGATTAAACGTGTGCAAACTAATTATCCTAAGAAAAGAACGAGAACGCAGATATGTACTTTCCATCAATGAACGTTGCGTTTTATTTAACGCGTACCGATTTTCGGTGCCACGTGTAATTTTGCCAAATTGATTCGACTGGAACGTAAAAATAATTCGCCCAAATTCATTACACTTCATTTCGCGTACCTTTGGCGCCAATAATTCCCAAACCA
This sequence comes from Nomada ferruginata, assembly GCA_963583965.1. Classification (NCBI taxonomy): domain Eukaryota; kingdom Metazoa; phylum Arthropoda; class Insecta; order Hymenoptera; family Apidae; genus Nomada; species Nomada ferruginata. The sequence continues at coordinate 9,869,716 of OY757218.1, forward strand.
AAAAATACGCGTCTACATAGGACAAACTGATTGCCAGTTTCCATATGTCGCGCCCAAGTACGCGAAAATTCTCCTGCGCCAGAAATTTCATTAAAACCAATAGTTACTGCACGCAGAATGGTCATTGATAATGTCTAGTACGCAGTAGCATAACTACATAATCACAGCGTGGCTGTGTTGGCAGTTTCTTCGACAGATTCGCGTTACATCGGCACATTGTGCGCAAAGATCGTTCATTTAGCAACATTTTAGAAACATGAAATCGATGTACATGAAATCGATGTTCAGTCACGTGTTTGCGTATTTCGCGGCCGCGGCAAACGTTGCAAAATCATACATTATTTTCGAAATTTTCATAAGTCAGTGACCCAGCGCTAGCGTGATGCGAGTATTTTTTAAAGCGATTGTCAATAAATTTGCTCGAGAAAAAAGCCTGCAACGCGGTCGAGTTGTTCGTTATTATTATTGCTCTCGACACTGTTCGTCCAATCCTGTTGATTTTCGAACGGAAAAGAGTTCGTTGGAATTATTAAATGGACCATTCATCGATTCTCCCGTCGTTATTATACACAGGCAATATTATTAACGTACGCTATTTACGCTATTGTCCGATTCGTTGATTATTTATTTATATATCAACCAATTTATTGTATTCTCTTTTCCCCTTGCACGATGAAGTCAGATCTTTTTCTGAAGGATGTAGAGCGTGTCTTTTAGGCGAAATAAATTATTCGAAGCGCGTGGCAACTGATATATCGGTAAACAAAGAGAAATCGGAACAGTTCTTCTATTTTTCGTTCTTATTGAAAGTTCGAATATTTATCTGCCATTAATTTCGAAGCCAGTTAATTGTCCCACTTAAAATTTCATTGTTTCGTGAATCTTACTTTTTTAGCGCCACCATCAAACCCCCTTGCGTCAAGTAAAAATAACGTTTTGTATATAAAATTTCATTGTTGCACACTGTTAATTTTATTCAATTATTCTCGATATCATGAATCCACACGCGTTGGAAGACACACGTGCTGTCCCCTACACGAAACTGCCCGATTCCACGTGCGAGCGATTTTCCCGCCGACCTTCTACCTCCAACATTATCGAAATGTGTGCATGTTGCAAATTGCTCGCACACGTGCGCCAGTTTTCCTGTCCAACCACCCACATCTTACTGAATAATATAATCGCTGATACCTACAAACTCGAGACGTCAGGAGGCGTTGTAAATACCATTAACAAACCCCCCTGGCTATTCTATGGAAGTTTGTCGCGGGGGTTTAAAACGTAGCTACTTGAACACGAAGGAGAGGAACGTGGAAATATGTCAGGAAAATTGTGCTCATTTTCCCCCTCAGAAAGTTAGTAGGAGTATACACAAATGAAAGGGAAATATTATAATAATAATAATAATGCTTTACTTCGCCGCCTGCCTCTCGGCTTTGCGGCCACCCCTTGTCTACATCTCCATACTTCCATAAATCTCTTACTTACATAGTAATACATACTACTAATACATACTTCCTAACTTACATACTAATATAAATTCCTATATCTCTGTTTCTTATTGTTCCTTTTAGTTCTTATCTCTACTATTGCTTTTTCTTTGGCTTTTGTTGACTTCCTTCTACCTCCAACTCTATCCTCCTCTCTTTCCTTCTCCTCCCCAACTGCTTTCCCCATTCTCTCCTGAAAAGGAAATATATATTAATGGTATTTATATTTATTATTTATTGAGGACAATTTTTTTACCATCGAAGAATAGATATGACGGCAGTTAGAGAAAATTTATTGCTGCATTATTGCATTCAGCTAACGATGCACAAATGGAACTGAACAACTTCAAATGAATCATGGTCACACTTTAAACATGTGATTCATCATTTTTACCTATATTCAATAATAGAAATTGTAATAATTATTATTCGCAATGTATTCTTTATTTTAACGTACGTTTCTGTCTTCGTTCCTACGTTGTTTTTAAAACTGTAAAACAGTGCTAGCGTGTACCGCTGTCTATAAATATTCCGGAATCTAGAATATCGTATCCTTTAAATCTCGTCCCCAACCCTTTCTCTATTTACCGTACTTCTCAATCGATTAGGCGGATGTGTGTGTTCTTTAAATGAACTCTCAACCTTTCTTATAACGTGTCAATGCTAAACATCCGTCACCTCGACGCGGAGAATCTCTACTGGCGGGAATGCCGCGTAGATGAAAAAGTCACGAATTCCGAGGCCATTAATAAAGAAAGTTCATTCATACCTGAGCTATTTTTAGAACAGGTAGTGTGCTTCGTACAGGTAACAGGAAGGTTAGATATGTAGCATGAAGACTAAAATGGTGCCTCGACACTTGGTAAAATTCGAGGCCCACAGTGAAAGTGATACATGCTTGAAACATTTCATAAATATTATTGGTGAATGGCAAGGACTCTGGCAATTTAGGATTTTGGAGTAGGAGGTTCCTTCTTTTTTATTCAATAATTATTATATTAGGAATATACGAACGATCGTGTAAAATAAAAGTAAACATTTAAAACTAATCAAATTCGGAGTATAATTGATATCTTAGATTATAAATTTTGATTGAAACATTTCCATATTATAATTGGAAACAGAATTTATTCCTACCTTCGTAGATATATAATTAATACAATAATAATAGTAATACAATATAAATTCTTCATTGGTCAAAGTGATTAACGCCAAGGTATTATTATAGACATAATCTTTATCTTACAGTTTAGGATTTTGGAGTAGGAAGTTCCTTCTTTTTTATTCAATAATTATTATATTAGGAATATACGCACGATCGTGTAAATTAAAACTAAACATCGAAAAGTATCTTCCATGAACATACTATCTGTATAATTAAAATCGTAGTAATACATACACGGAGATTCAAGTTAATAATTAATCAATGATCTATACAATTTGTACATTTGCCCCGCGAAAATCAACGTGGATGAAAATGTTACATATTCCTAGAAACACCAATCGAGTTACTTTATTCACGCCTCGTCTATTTTTAAACCTTGTTCACGGAGCAGAAAAGTTCCTTACAAATAGGAAAACAGATTATTCCGCGGCAAAAATGAATTCTAAATTTAACATCTTTTACCGAAATTACGGTCGCAATAGCATTCGAACGCGATATAATATTTTTTTGTATTGTATGAAAATGATCGCGCGTTACAAGACGAAAGGAAATCAGTTAATTAGCATACACGTATCTTAATTTATTAACACATCACCGTACATCTGTCTCCAATGATATATCAATTTGGTAAATACATTTTAGCTTACATTCTAGCTTACATTCTCGGTGGAAACAAAGGTATACTGTTTAATATCGCCCACGATTTCGCTAGAATTGTTCACAGACTGTTTCAGTGCCGATCAAATATCAGGTTAAAGCGATCCACATACATATATTAAATCTGCACAGCTCTTGGCTTACACATTTTTCATATCAACCAACGCGAATATGCATCGACCCTCCTGTGGCATCCGATTATAAACTTGAAAATGACTCGTCATTCCGCGAAACATCATCTACATATCTTATGCATACGCATAGATCATATATAACAAGATGGTTAGATGGATAGATGTATAAATAAGTCCGCCGGATATTCTTAGGAATTTAATTCAGCAGCTTGTATCGTCCGACTTTCCATATGACTGCAAGTCGATATGAGTCGCGTTAAGATTAAATCGACGAAATCTTCTTCTCATTTCCCGGCTTTCCCACTAAATACTAATACTTGCCAAATGTAATTTAAGTTCAAATTTTAATGCACTATTGATTCGTTTACTGTAGAATAAAAAGGAAAATCGGCGTGGAAACAAGGAAGCAAGGGAACAATGAGTTCCCCGATTGAAATATATTTTCATACTGCGCGAAATAATTTCAAGAACGATAACTCGCGTATTCTCGCCTCCTTGTTCGTTCATTTATACGCGGAAAGCGTAAAGACGACAGGAAATCGATAGCTGAACGTTCAACTGAGAATCTCTGTAGCGTCTGATCTGCAAAGGTGGCTTGACGTATGCCGGCTTATGAATGCAACACCGAGGGCGGTGACATTTTAACGTTAAAGATAAGCCTACGCTCTTCTTTTTTCCCCGCATTATTTGGCGGGGTGTGCGTATACACACGTGACAGCCGCCTTTCATTTCCTGGGGTTCTTACATCCTGTTGCGTGGGAGATGTTTCGGTATTCACTTGCACAGTTCCTCTGTCCACAATGGCATTCACGTAAAGTCTTCCATGCCTTCCGTATAAATGCTTGAATACCAGTCTCGTTTCAAGCTCTACGCTTTGCACCGTCGAAAATGTGGGAAAGGAATAAAGAAGAGAGCCATGAACATTCCAAAATATACTCATAGTTTTAAACGAGCCATTATTCGCGAGGCGGAAAGATTTGTTAAAATTTCTACGCCTTATGCATGAATGTCGAACCACTAAAATCCCGCCGCGATAAGATTTCTTATCGATTAACCGTTCATTATTTATTTATCAACATGTGTCCGTGCACGCCGGCGCCACGCGCGGAGAATCCCTGCCCCTGCGTTGCTCTATACACGAGCACGCGTACCATCGCGCGACGATGCTGCTCATACATACAAACGATGCCCACTTACACATACCATCGCGCTCGGTTGCGTAGACGGGGCTTTCTGCCTCGACTTTCCTCTACCCCCACTATTTGATCATGCGTCGATCGTGGCGCCGCCCATCCCATACCGCGGTTATAAAAGGTCCCTACTCCAGCGCGGTTGCCTTCAGTCAGACCCGTAACACGGCTTTGAGTAGAACGTTTGTTCCGATCGACTCGAGCGCCTAGTACGATACTCTTGAAATCGTTCGCTCGTCAAGATAATTCGTATACCCGTCTGAATCGCAATTCAAGTTCGTAAACGAAGTGAAAGACAGTGCGCTACCATTGTGCTCCGCCTGCCGTCCAAGTTTTCGAAGATTACTGCTTAATGTAAGTCGAAACAACCTTTGCCCCTTGCTCTACAAATACGAGTGCGTGCGTGTGTGTGTAGCTGCGTTGCGAGAGCGTCGCGTTCCACTTGTGTGCCAGGGAACAGTGTTGTACGAAACAATGCGTATAGATATATGTATATACATATATATATATATCTGTATGCAATTTAGAGATTAATTCTACAAAGGACGCGAACGATTGTTCAGTCGAAGTGTCCGATTGCATATTGCAACGTTTGAAAACGAGGCGTCAATTCCCATGGCATCGTGTTTCGTTCTCTTTGCATTCGAACCGTTCGCGTGCGTCCATGCTTTCACCATGCCTTCCTTTTGAGAAAGCATGTCTCGAGCAGCTAGATTTTCTTTCGTGTTACATAGACCTCGAAGAAAGCAGCAGAGTTTCGCTTTCAAATGTATATAACAGTATACAGAAAGATGGGTTAGATTTGTATATTGTATATGCCCTCTGTCTCTCCTCGCAAGGGACAGGAACGACAACACATAGAAAGCAAAGAAACGACCGCGAGCGTGGGAATCAATACTCTCGACCTCGGAGCCGCGTGACTAACTTCAGATTGGTTCCTCGTTCTCTGACGCCCAACGGTCGTGCATCGACCGAACTTTTGACTGTTCTCTCTCTGTGTCGGCGTTCGGAGTGCATATCATTGTTATGCACGTGAAAACTTCTTTGTTAGCCTGAATTTCTATGTCCTGTTCAAAACAATACTATTATTTCCCCCTGACTTCTTCCTTCTAGGTCTAAATAGAATCTATTAAAGTTATTTGTATCGCATACTTCTATTATCATCAGCCTATCATTCAACTTAAACATTCTCGACCTACGATAAAGCTTGTTTATTTATCGCCTCTTTGAAACGTTAGGAGCAAATTCGGAGTATAATTGATATCTCAGGTAATAAATTTTGATTGAAACATTTCAATATCACAATTGGAAACAGAATTTATACCTACCTTCGTAGATATATAATTAATACAATAATAATAGTAATACAAGTTCTTCATTAGTCAAAGTTATTAACGCTAAAGTATTGTTATGGACATAATCTTTATCTTACTAATAACTGGCAAATACATATACATGTACAATACAATAGGCATAAACTTTGACTAACGAGATAACTTTTCTTCTCTGTTCGCCTCCTGTGCGATTGAACGCTCTGTACATACAGGTCACTGGTTAATTTTTGCGAAGGCATCGTCGGTGGTGGCAGACGAACGAGGTCATACCACGATGTTGCTTTTACTGTTTGTTTGTGTTTAAAAGGCTTGTAGAAAACCCGTTACGCCAGTCGTGTGACGGTGAATTCCAGAGGCGGAATTTTAATTTCTCAATCCTGTTAACGCTTCGCTGCATTCCTGTTCGTTTCGCTCATGCACGTCGATTGCAAACATTTTCTCGGTCAATCTTATAAACATAAAACCATCGTGACACGGCGACAGACATATTTTTAAGACCTCGTAAATGCGTACACTTTTTAATTATACCAATTATTTCAAACTTTTGCGAAATTCATTAAAATGCATGTCGCCAACAAGTTTGGATAAAATATTTCATGTAATTTTCATGAAATTCGTGCATAAATTTTCGCCCATACATATGATGCAGGTATGTAATTGAAAGTAAACAATTCTTCCTTCTTATGAGCCGATCCATGCGAATTATCTTTGTTTTACATACGGGCAATTTCATCAAGGTCGTAGTTACTGCGTTCGTCTGATTAAATATTTTACGATACAATCAAGTACCTTTTTCACTATTTTCACTTCATTTGATGATTAATAAATGTCCGTGAACGGGCGTTAGTTATTCGTTCGTTTCTCGCGAGAAACTGTACCGTCCTTGTAAGCACGATTTCCATTTTTCACCGTGGAAACTTTCAATTCCGTATCCAGAGCTGCGAACTTTTCTTCTCTGCCGTATTTAGCGCTATTAGCTTGAAAAGGAAGCCGTGTACCGCTGTCGTTGTTCATTATGCAATCGAAGGTCCGTGCAATGTCATCGTTTTACGGCAATTCAAACATTATTATTACATAAAAGTCGTTGGAACATAAACTCCCATTACATTTTTTGTCACGCGACCAACGTGGGCTCTTTGGACGTTTCAACGATTGTCATTTGCTTGAACTTTGCGTATGTGTGTCTGAAGTAGTTGGCCATTAGTTCCATCGATCACGACGTTTTTTATTCATTTATCCGAGATTTTGCTCACCTGTTCCAGACGTGGTAGATTGCGAATTCTATGTAATTGAAATCTTGGTTTTATTCATTTTTTTTTTATTATCGCACTGTTTCCCTCTTGCAATTGGAAATACAATTTCAATATGATCGATTAGATGGTGCATAATTACAATATCGATAAACACATGATAATCTAATATGTTATATTACATTAGGATGCAATTATTTGGTACAGATCCAGACGTATATTAGCAAATTCTGGGCGAAAGATTTACGCATAATAAATTAAATAATATGTATTATATATTTAGTATATTTTAGTTTGAATTAACAATAGGCTAGTACTAAAACAAGTTCGTTGTTGCACGTAAGCAGGTGAATATTAGAACCCGGTTAAGGTAAATCGAATTTCATCTATTTCCGTTTCGTATCCCGCAGTTTATTCGACCTGATTCCTCCTTCGTAACCGTAGCTAGCCACGCATCCGCGTGGGAGTTTAGCCAGAATGCAAGTGAGTGAGGTCGATCGATATCTCGAATTCATCCTCCCTTCTAGGTCCTAGAGGGTTGTTGGCCTCGTTTCAACCCCTCCAGAGACTCCCGATGCACGGGGTGTCCCGAGACAAATTCTGTTTAAAATAGTGTCCGAATTAGTGACTTCACGGGACAATGTTTGCTGGAAGCATTTTTCAATTTCACATGAAAAGTTTTGATGAAATAAATCGTATACTTGTAGCCATTGATCATTTTATTTTTCAATTTGGTTAAATTATAATAGAAAAAATACTGCTAATATTTATACTAAATCGTGTGATCTAAAAGTAGAAAAGTTTATCGTATTAGCAAGGAAAGTTATTAAGTTAAATAGTCTATTATGTTTTTTATTAAAATTTCGTTAGCAGTAAGTATTAAGGAATTTATGTCGAAAGACCATTAGCTTAAAATATATTTTAGCCTCGATATTGCAAAGTGGTATTTACTTACTTTAAGAGTACAAATGCGTCTAGGTATCGGGACTTTTACCTGGATATATGGCGATGAATTAACGTATACCGCTCAAGTTTTCGGGTCAAATATGTCTGTCGCCGTTTGCTGGGGAAAACCAGGTGCGATCCCATATTTAGCACCTTTAGGCCCAGGTAGTTTGCTACCTACTGACGATGCCCTTTTCCACAAACATGACGCGAACTAGGCTTAGATTGAAAATTCTATTCGCAGATCATAGAAAGAGTATTTAGTTTGATTTATTAATGTTATATTTAATATATAAGTGGTATTGAAAATCCCTTTATAATGTTGCTCGTGGTTGAAACTGTTACTCGAACCAATTACTATACAGTTATATCACGCCTTTTCTCTTATTTGCACTCATATGGTATAACGGTATGCACAGTCAAACGCTATCATTACTTAACTTTAAGCACGAGAACCATCAGATACAAACTTCTCAGGTATTAACGTTCAATCATGCAAAGGCAATGGAAAAATTAAAAACCACTCAAATAATAGAAACTATTACGTTCTATAATAAAAAAGATCACACATAAAACTGAACGAATTTATTTACAAGATATAAAAGTTAATGCATTTCGTCAGTGCATATTTTCTGTGTATTTCTAAAGGAAGGAAATAAACCTAAATTTAATCCTCGTACCTCTTGTTGAATTCTTGCAAATATAACATTGCAGACATTTAAAATCTGCGAATGGAGAATACTTTTCTCGAACAACGTACAGATTCAAACATTATCCTCCGGGAATTTTGAGCACAATAGTTTAAATATTAAATAGAATTTCGTTCAGTTTTGTGTTCGATAATCCTAAAATCACTTTGGTATATACATGGTACGTCTCTGCAGCTTGCATACCCCTTTCTTAAAGCACCTCTATTCCTAGTGTATCGACACAACAAAAATACAGAATCACGTGAAGGTGCGCCTCGACAACTATATGGTCCCCGGGATACTTGCCAGCGGTTTGCGAACCCGTTTTCCTCGTAAACTAACGGCTTGAAACAGGCGAAAACGTCTCGAGCTAATCTTAGAAGCATCTCCACGCGAAGAGAAGTAAAACGCAGGGGAAGTGAACGAGTTTTCACTAGCGGCGACGTTCGAAGCATTAACTTTGTCGTCTAGACATTGTGACTCTTTTAGAATTTCATTTTCTTCAGCAAATAGCGTCGCAAAGGCATTTTCGAAGAAAAAAAAATAAATTTCGGAGCTGGTTTATTCGTGAACTTGAACTTTAAAAGTCTACCTGTGGGTGGGGGTAGTTATTATTTTACTTAATATTCTATTTCGATTTCCACGGTATAAATGATAACATTTCAACTTCACTTGCACGTCCCTCTTAATTTTATTCATACACGTACCGCGCAAGCGTATGCACGTCGTATTATAGTTGCAAATAATTCAATTACTACGTCATTGTTCTACGTATAACGTAACAGCACAGCTTTCACAGTACGTCAACTTCCATTGCTACGTCATACTTACGTTTCATTGATAATTTCAACGCCAATTAAGCCTCCTGTACAGAATCACTTCGATTGAACGCCCGTTATATTGGAAATCGATTAGGCCCGCGGGTTTAAAATAAATTAAAGCCCTGCCACGTTCTTCTTCGTGAGCCATTGCAGAGCACGGCAACGAGTCTCTCCCTCTATTATATAAAAATCGAAGCAGCTAGTTTCCATTGCCAGGCTAAAATTGTAACGATTGATATCGTCGCAACCGTGAAGAATAATGGTCTATAAAAAGCTGTCGATGAATCGATTCAGACGAGTGCCTGTATGCACGTTGGAAATATAATGTATGCCGCGTTACAAGCCCGTAGAACGATATCCGTTTTCTACTTTGCACCGTTAAAAATAATCGTATATTTTCGGCGCCGTCTATTTATACGATTGAATTGCTCAATTCGCTTCGAAACGGCTACAAACCACGAGTCATGCGAGAATAACCCTCATTAGTGGTGTCTCCTTGTTCTCTTTTCATTGAAAAGATCGCGTTACCCTTTCACTTGGATTTAAAATCGATCAAGCAAGGAGGCTGCTATCCGATACCAGCCGGCGATTTAAAGAAAAATGTTCTTTTCCTATCCGTGAAATTTTATGCACGCTCCAATTACACTTTCGACGAAATCTTTTAACGTTATTGGATTTTTGCTTCTTCATAACTCCCTATATGGAGAATTAAGTACGCAATTGTAGTTCCGCCGTGGTGATTTTTATTTACTTCTATCCGTTTCAATTATTTTAATGGAGAAAAGTTGCGCGGATGTTGAATGTATCTAATTAGATTTTAACCCGGTTAGCGGGTTGTGAGTTTACAGAAAACACTGAGAGGAAATTAACGTCCTAATTATTATTATTAGTTACACCCTGATCCAATAAATTCGTCCACCCTACCATTTCTCTTCTTTTTACGGTTTTTTCATTTACAAATAATAGCGTTAGGTAATGGGTTGAGTTACGGGTTCATTGGTCTCCTGAAATACATGCAAACGATATTTGAGAATTGTATCAGGTCGTCGACAGTTAACGGAAGCTGCGTTTATTTTCAAACTGCAATTGCGTTTGCTGCACGGTTTGTTGCACTCGTGCAAATTCTTTATTGATCCTCTAATGGCGCATTCTACGATCGTTCTTTTCCTTTCTTTCATTTTCCTCAGTCAACAACGAAATTGCATTTCATTGCGCAAGACGTTTCATCCTTGCTGATGCAATTCCCTTTTATTGTATTGTTCCATTAACGTGGCAATCTCCCGAATAAACGTTTTGTTCTTTGCGTTGAACTTCAGATATTGTGCAAGCCGTAGAAGAATTCCAGTGATTGTACATATTAACGTTTCAGCTTCGTATATTAATTCTTAATATTTGTGTCATTTTTCTCTTTTTCAAGAACGATCAATATTTTCGATTTATATTTTATCGTACTCTTTAATATTACTCGCGTCACCAAAATTATCTGTCGAATGTTGATCATTTTATTACGTCGTAGGAGATTAGACAAAATATTTCCGCAGAAAGAATGCAACAGCATACGATGAATCCATTGTGATTTTTCTCGAAAATACCATCGAACAGGCGCGTTTCCAATCGAAAGTTAATAATGTACAAACATTTCAATGAATCAGTGTTCGTATTTGTCCGGCGTATTCAATAAAAATGGTGGTTATTGTAAACAAAACTGACGTCGAGAGAAAATATTTATCGTGACGCCTTTCAACGTGGTATTCTTCGTTATTAAACCGATTACAGGCGTGTATTATGAAATAAGAAACGTGTCTGCCGGGTCAAGTCGTTGGGAATTCATTGGAAATTGCAGGATGAAAACACTGTGTTAATTCTACGTTTCAACTTTTTTTGTTCTATAATTAATGGAAAGACCTGTTTCTACTGTTGTAATGGAATATCATTGATACCAATCCTTGGATACACATTTCTAGAAATCGCGAGCCATCAAACTGTTTGTTCTGTGTGTGTCATTTTCTTGGTATACTATCAATTATATTTTTGTTATCTATAGTTAACCATATAGTACGTTTTGGACACAACATTTTCAACAAGTAATGTATAATTGAAATTATTCAATAGCGGTAGAAAAGGTATTGGACATTTAACAGAATCGTCGTTACTTACAATAATAACAAAAGATGCATGATAATTAAAAAGCCTACTCCGAAAAGTACATTCATAAAACTAAAGCAAGTTCATGAAATATGTTAAGGCGAAGTACGCATTATATTTATCTGTTAACCCGTGTCGAATAATAATAAATGATTGGCGTTTAACATGTGACACGTGTACCAATTTCCTTACCTTGATTCGCTTTTGTAAGTGTACATCAAGGCTTCTGTGTGGATGCTTGATAATGAAATCCACCACGCAATGCCAATCTGTCAATGATAATATCCTTGACATTTTGATACGGCCTTGTATTAACACCGGGATCTTCGCGCTACTTAATTATCATGTGATTTTTCTTTCTGTAATACAGTTATAAACACATCACCGTTTTGGAGCTAAATGGAGCAGCAGGGACAATTGATCCTATCAGCTATACAGATAAGGTTCAATGTCGTGTACAGAAGTTTAAATTAACATGTTCCATTTAATCCGACCGGTGCATTAATTTGGCAAATCAATTTCAAAATCGAGCGGAAAACTTTCCCCCCGATATTTCAACGATAATGTTTTCATTCGTCGCCGTATCAAAACATACAGCGAATTATCAATCAATATCTAAATTGAACAACTTCTGCGCAACACAATCACCTTATCCTATGATTATTACTCACATAATTCTTTGCGCTTCAATAATTGCATAAATCGGTGCATGTGCAAACTCGTAATACGCCAACAATTGTATCGATATACAACGGGTGGTGTATATTCGAGTAAATTAATTATCGCAGTACGAAATATAATGTACAGCTGTTCACGCAATATTTATATTTATCTTTCCCCGGGCTTACACGTAATTAAACGTTTCATTTCCAAAGAAACTGACCCCGTGCAGGAATGCGAGACATTCGCAAACTTTGATTACACAATCGATTACGACGGGGAAACTCGGGCCGGCCGTAAAAATAAAGGATTCAAAGCGTGCACACCGAGCATTCGGCTTTCTTTCCTCGCTGGGAAAGTAAAAGTGCTGATTTCGTGCCAAGGTGAGAGATTCACGGTGAAACTTATCGCGAATGTCCTTCGTAGATCGTGTTGTGCCACATACTGGGCTCGTTCGCCGGCTTTGAAACCTTTCCTTCTACTGGCAGGGGATTTCCAAGCGCGTGGAAAACCTTGTTTACGACGAAATTCTCTGGTGAATTCCCTGTTTCGCGTGTCCTCGATCCCGTAATTAAATGTTGTTTCTCTTTTCAGCAGTAACGTATCCAAGCAGCACCATCATGTCTGTAACCACGTCTGTGCAGCCGGCTACCGAGAGTCTTTCTCGCCATGGGTGAGTTGCTTTTCCGTTTTTGGCCAAGTTGACCCGTTGGAGGTCTGCATTTGTATATGATACGTACAGATTGGCGACACAGAGTTGTGGGGAGGTTATATTAAATTCTTAATGGAAAATAATTGGGGCGCGAAAGGTTGAAGAAAGAGGTGCTCAGAGAATAATTACGGGGAAATAGTTCAATTAACAATTCCTAAAATCTGCCTGCTTTTGATCAAGGATTAGAAGTGCTAAAAATATAATATATTCCACACAACAGTATTACGCTTGAATATATATTTTACAAGAATCTGAAACGGTCGTTGCATACCAATTTATCTATTTTATCTACCGTTTTTCCCCGTAATATTAATTCCACCATTGAGATACCATTATCACAGAATAAAGTTCCCCTCAATAGGCCTCTGAAGATTCTGAAGATTCTGACCTCATTTTTTTTCGACCGATCCACTTTTACATGAATGTATCAGGGCCCATTGTAGGTCGGTCAGTTGTGCATCTGACTCACGGGGAACAATTTATGTACAACTGTGTAACGAACACGTACAAACGAGGTAACACGAAAATAGAATAAATAGAGAATTGTTGGACGGTTTGCTGAATTATTATTATTAATGTCGATTTATTCGTGGAATGCCCTTCGTCTATGCATAATGCAGGCACGTGGCTGTAATGGCGTCTATAGTCGTTACGCCATTGTGCCTGAGAAACCACGAAGGACAAGCTTTAACAGAGGAAACTGTTCTGATATCTCGCAATAGACGCCGGATTTAAATCGATACCATTGTTCTGTTCGCGTTTTACTTAGAAGCAAGTTGCTGCACGTTGCTCAGAACGTTTGGGAGATATCTAGAGACAAGTTTACACCTTGATTCCTGTACTGTCCAACTGCGTCATTCCTTATGTTTGGATCATAGTTTGGACTGAAACTTAAAATTGCTGTGCGAGACACGCATGCTCTATTTGTACACTCGCCGACAAAAATTGAGAAGCAAATCGAATTCGAACGGTTCTGCAAGTATTCGTGATTAAATGACTGGAATAAATTATTATTACTTGACCGTATGACTTCATAGATTACATAGTGATGAAAATTAATATCAATATTACTGTGCAGTGGTAATGCAGTCCGTTTTTAGTAACAGACACGGACAAATGTCTACTGCGTTGTTTCCTAATTTTTACCTGCAAGTGTATTTCTTTCAATTCTCAATTTAATTCTGCGCCAATTTAACGAAGATTGTCCAATTATTTTTTTTCTTAGTGTTTTAGATTACATTCTTATTTCTTCTAATGTAGAGACATTTTAGTCTGCAATCGTTGCGTATAAAAAATTGATTTACGTTTGTATTGTTAGAGAGAAATTTACTGGCACGTTTGAACGGGGAAAAATGTGACAATTTGTTTGAAATTAAATATATAGGCTGTATAGGAAAACGAAAGAATATTGTGATGTTTCTGTCAGATAGTGGACACATAGGGAGAGAGAAACCTCGACCGAGATTCCAACCCGGATCTCTTTTGCTTGCGGGGCGTCTACTCTTTGAAGGAACAATTTTATTATTCGGGTCAACGACGAATTCTTTTTTCACTTCCCGTTGGAGGCATTGATTCTCTTCAAACGATAATTGTTTGCTCAGTGATTGTCGCACAAACGGAGTACAGTTACGAAGTTTGGGGGTGGATTTTTTTCGTCGAACGTTTCTGTTTCGTTTTATATTTTGTATGAATATTTGTAAAAAGAATAGGTTTTGAAAGGGAGTTTTTGTCTCGAAAAATAATGTTCAATATTAATCTTCAATATCGCATATGAAGTTAATCAAATATGATATAATTCATATAGATCTGATTTTAACGAATTCAGTAAAATCGAAATGCTGTTTTTCTTAAATAAAACTGAAACCTAGAACATTGCAAATTGTACCATGGGTTCGCGAATTAAAAAATTATTCAATAAAAAACCATCGGTTACGTATAACTTATGTCATTCCTTGCTTAACATTAACTGAAACCTATC
The DNA here is from genome assembly GCA_963583965.1 of Nomada ferruginata. Lineage (NCBI taxonomy): Eukaryota > Metazoa > Arthropoda > Insecta > Hymenoptera > Apidae > Nomada > Nomada ferruginata. Next base: position 9,884,886 of record OY757218.1, read on the forward strand.
GATGTCGCCATTGCGTCACTCTAATTACAAATTACATGCACGGAGTACTTGTAACAAAAAAAAAACGCGTAAAAAGACTTCCTTCCAAGATAAACGTCAGCCGTTTAACATAACACCACCTACTTACTCCGAGAACAATTTAAAGCAAAGAAAAGAAAGAAAATGAGCAGCTATGGAAAACTTAGTTCTCTAAATTTCACCCATCGCGAATTTCTTTCAAAACTCATTCTTCAGCGACGAATGATTTTCACGGCAAAGAATTCCACGACGCTCAGTAAGTTTCGTCGCTGTTAATTAATACTTAACGCAAACCGGAAATTCTCGAAACTGCTGCGCAAAAGTAACCGTGGGAGAAAGAGGGGAGGGACCTTTTATCCTTTAGCCTACACTATCACGTTGTTTCCAGTTTAATGATTAGCGAGCTGCGTATATGTATGAGCCAGTTGCACGTGAACCGTGTGCAAAGGGCAGCAGAGCTACAAATACTCTTGCCTGTGTAACTTGGCCTCCTTCAATAGCGTAGAATAGAAACAAACGTGAAATTACACGGGGTCATCTACGTACATACATAGTACAGTACGGTCACAGTGATCATAGTGACATTTTTGCACATATTTCTATTCGTGTGATATAAGGGGAAGAAAAAAAATAGGAATAAATGATGAACGATAAATAACTGTTAGGTATAAGCTTTTATCGCTTTTAATTGATGGCCGATAGATATCATCGATATTTGAGTGAATAGAATTGGTTCTGCGTTGTAATAATAGCTTTCGTAAAGTATTGTTAGAGATATCATAAGTTTGAAGGTTTGAAATGTAATGATAGATATTTTTGTTTAGCTCGCGATGTCACGTATAAAAAGATATAATATTCTTTGGACGAGCAGACTTTTTTTTAATACGTTTTCTTTTTCCTCGAGATAAGAACGTTATTTTAGGAATTATTTTTAATTTATTCTAAGCACAGAAATTGCAGTTGTGTGTTAGAATTTGAAATGAGAGGTATATGCATAGAATTTTCTATGAGAAGATAATCAGAATGCTTTAGGTAATTTCTATTATTAGATTAAGCAGTCGTGTAAAGTTGAACAAAAAGGAGATACAGAATGAGATTTTATATAAAGAATTGAGGGGAATCAAAAATAGATGAATCGGTCGTATAACATTTTGCAATTTTTCTTTGGCAATTAGTGAGCAACTTGGTTGACGATTTCTATAGATGAAACATCCTATCTCCACTTGCTGCGGGAACAAATTTTATGTCGGGAAAATTGTTCAACGTGAAATATTAAATTACTAACTTCTAACTTACGAAACGCTTCTGTCAAAGAATTCTAAATTGCTAATCGCATTAGCTTTACGGTTCATATCAATATTAATCTCGTTGATTATGTTGGATTCTTGCTGGATATCTTAAAACTGATGATATCCGCTGGTTTAGACACGGGATGAATCTTGATAAAAAAGAAAAGAATAAATAAAACGTTCACCTGTTCAAAATGAATGTCAGACACATGGAAAGTTAGATATTTATTTCCAACAAATGATACGAAAATTAGAAGAGGAAAAATAAACTCAATAAATACTGCAGGTACAAAATACATATTGTTGCAACTTTCGTAGAATCCTGAAGAATTGTGTATAAAAGAAATGAATCAAACTACCGAATAGAACATAATACAATTCCAATTCCATCCAATTCTATCTTATCATCTTTATTAAATAATAGCCAGGCATTCGCCGCATGCCATTGTAAAATTTCACTTATCCTCGATCAGCTACAATTTCGCGATAAGTGCTTCTCATAAAGTCGTCACATGACGATTCGAATTATAAATCTAGCTTCAACTTTGTGACCGCGCACGAACGAAACCGGCCGCAACGGTTGGACATGCGAAATCGTCCCTAGTAGCACAAAAATATTGGATAAATATTTTTTTCTAATATTGAAAAAATATTTTTTAAGCCACACTTTTTAAGATTGAAGAAATATTCGATCTGAATATTGTACACATGTACAAGAAATATAAAATAAATATTTAGAAAACATGAGCTAAATATTCATAGAACATAAAATAGATATTAAAAAAATGTAAGGTAGATATTTAAAACATGTAAGATAGATATTTAAAAGATGTGAAAAAAATATTTAAATGATATTGAGTAAATACTTCAAATCTAAAAAATTATAACATTCGAAATTGTACGCGTTGTCTGAGTCGACCCCATATAATTTTTTCTAATATTGAATGAATATTTATTTTTCTCTTAGAAAAAAATATTTTGTTTCAAATATCGAATGAATATTTATTTTTCTCTTAGAAAAAAATATTTTGTTTCAATATTGAATGAATATTTATTTTATATTAGGAAATAAATATTTTGCTGTGACATCTAATAAATATTTCATACATATTCGAGAAAAAATATTTCTTCCTGAATGTAGAATACATATTGTATGTATATTTAAATATTGGATAAATATGTAGTCAATATTTTGTGCTACTAGGGGTTCATCGCGTGAAATATACAAAATAACGTCTTCCGGACCCATCCAGTCCATGTTGCATTGTTTCTCCCCTCCCGTTTGCGTTTATTGCAATGCACTCTGGCATTAAAACTGGCACGGGTTCGCGTTAAAAAAAACCGACGGGCCAAAGGCTGGTTTACCGATTCCAAGATTCACGCGTCATTCTTTTACCGCACACGCGCGAGCGAAACTCGCAAAGACCATTTATTACGCGCTTGTCCACGTTACCATCACGTGAAAGGAACGTTTTCCTTCCTGATTTCCATATCTGCAAACTTAAACCTTCGTATACGTTCCGTAACATTCGTGCCTCTATATTTTGCGGATCATCCTCCTTCCAGCCACCGTCTCGCCGATCTTCCTTTATTTTCTACCCCTTTTTTCTCTCTCTCTTTATCTCTGCCCGGTTTCGTTTCTTTCGTTCTTTGCCCTCGAGTATTCAGAGCAACGATCACGTGGAAATCCGTGCACCGATCACGAATCGGATGGACGGTTAAGGTGCGATAAGCGAATGGAAGAATTTGGTTCGGCTAGATAGATGACCGTGCTGAATTGTTATCGATCGATTTGTGTGAATTAAATGATCCGGAACCGCGTTTCTCAAACTTTTCGAAGTGCGACAAAAGATATTTGGTATATACGTGTGTATAATATTTTGAATGTATAATATATTTTGTGCATAACATTTCTTTCAGGTGATAATTTGATGGCTTCGTTGCCGTTTATCTGCAATTAATCGCGGTTCATTAAAAATTTAACGGAGTACAATATTGGTTGAGAAACGCTGTTCTGGATTATCTGGTAAAAGTTATTTCTTTCTTTTCAACAGCAAGTTTCTCGATTGATAGATAACGTCCTGCCGTGTTCTATTAATCGAAATTCGCAACGGCAGCTGGAAAGATTTTCTGTAGCATACAAATTTTCCATTTGTAGTATCGCCGATAAGTATTGGAAAAAGACGGAGTATTGTATACTGGCTATGCATGATAATCTGTCTGATTTATTTGGAGCTGACAGTCGTTTTTTATACTTCAACGTATTGATTAAGCTTCTGTTTAATTATAGAAATTTTTGCCGTATAAAAATCGTTCGAATAATTTCTCTCGCAAATTAGATTAATTGTATTTAAAATATTTTATTCTAAATATCAATTTTGAATGCATCAATTGTTTTAATGTTCTGCAGTGTAAAAATGGAGTTTTATTTATTTACTTTCCTTTTATTGCTCACCTTGCATGTACATTGCAATTGAAAATAAGAAAAAATAACGTTAGAAGGCAAGAAAAAATCATCATCTGTCGAAACGACACTTGTGTGAACAGATGTTCCCCTTACCGATTGACTTCAACTTAAACGGTTACTCGCAAAGACCGTAACTGTCTACAAAAATGGATAAAAAAAAAGAATCATCTTAGCCCCGAAGCCTTCCGGGTTTAACGCTCGAAAATGTTCAAGGCCAGCATCCTCCATTCAATCCAATCATTCTTGTCAGCCTCCTTTGTCTGAACAATAAATATTGATTTATCTCTGGGTACTTAAGAAATTATTGCTAGAAGATTTTCGATAAGGTTCTCCGCTATCGAGCACGATGTATCAGAGATGTTAGAACTCAGTTTCTTGAAATTTCATTGATTCTGTGTTATCAGACCTTGTGTCACGCAGTATCGTGGTACATCCTTTAATATATAAAAAAGAAAAAAATAATCGTAGTACTGAAAATATTTGGAAGAGAAAAATTTATTTTCATTACTTCTCTTCTTTTTCTTTTAAATAAACGATTAATTTAAAATCGTGCATCGTACTTGAGAGATATTGCTGATTCTTCGAAAAGTCAATGATCGCAATCTTTCGTAGAATCTTTTACCAGTTATATAAAGGTACACGTGTTGTAGAAATATCGAAAAAGGACAACGATACATTACCACGGTAAATGTATGCTCTATAGCTGTGACGATTAGGTAATACGTAATTCCTTTCTTGTAAATTATTCAGCAAGTATAATTCTGGGATAGTTACCAGACATTCTAAGACGAAATTAAAGGAAACGAGGAGACCGTTAAAGAGTACAATGAGGAATTAAAGTTAACTATCCACACCCCAATTTATTTTCACATTTATTTGATAAGATTTAATCAAAAATGAAGTCTTAAGTAACTCTGAATATCGCAATGGCTATTGGAGTGAAACGGAACATATTTGACTGCAGCAGTAAAAAACACCTGGAGGAATAAAACAAAAATTTGAGAAAACGTTTGCAAAATATAAATGTCGAGAGTATGTGACTTAAAAGTTGCAACAATTCATGGGGAGAGTCGAACAAATTAAATATCCTAATTGCATCGCCACGAATTGTCACGTACCATGAATGACCGAATGATATAGTAAATATTCGAAATTAGTATTTACCATTCTCGTTTCTTTTATGTTTACAGAAGCAACATCTCCCTTTCCTGCCACAGTTCATGTGGGAGCGTTGACGATGGCCTCCAAGGATCTCATCCTCAGTATCAGGACACGATCCTTACCATTGAGGAACTTCGTGCTCAACTGAACTCCTGTTTCACGTGAGTTTTGTGGCACAATACTTTTTAACCCCGTTCTCTTCAGCCTCACAAGAGTACGAACCTATATTTTCTTGTTTTCATTTTTAAGGGGGAATAGGAATGGTTAATAATACAACATAGTTAATTTCATTTATTGGACATTTATTCAACCTATTTTACAAAGTACAAATTACAAATCGCAAATTACACGAAGCCCGTAAGTGTGTAACGTTAATCGTCGCTTTGTACAATCTGTTGGTAACGTTGTGAGTGACATGGAGATGGTACCAACTTTCTCGATTACATCGTTAAATTTAATAATAACGTTTTCCTTGGCACCCATTGGGTATTTTTTAACCGGACTGATCTCAAATTAAAGCTGCGAGCTTTACCTCAAAAAGGTTCGAAAAGAGTGGCATTTGTGGTTTAAAAGTTATTAATCATTTAAACATCTAAAGGACAATCTAAATTCTAAAGGAATGCTACACTATCTTCTCAGTACAAAAAATATTACGACGCTTAAGAAATATGACTGTACGAAATGTATTAAACATTGCTAACATTAGATATGACTGACACTGTCTACTTAAAATGTGGAATAAATGTACAGTAGATGTATGTACATACCTAATCGTTTTAGTCGGTGTTGCACATACTTACAGACATACAATGTGCATTCTGTGGGGGTGTACATGTGTGCGTGTAAGCCACAGGGATCCTGAGAACGATCTCTAGTTGTCTGGGCGAAGTTTAACCCCTTGTCCCGACATCGAACCAAGTAATAAACCGACAATAGAATCCGACATGATCCGGACTTCTGATGATTAAATTCGTTTTAAGCGTTGGTCACGCATTAAACGCGTCAGATACCACGGACAAATCCGGTTTAAACTTCGTAATTCTTGGTCTTCGTATTGTTCTAATAGAAGTTGATTGCTGCGTCATAGGTGCTTGGGAGGCAACTCTGATTCTAAATAATAGATTTGGCTCTTTAAATTAATTCCCGCGTTCTTTTCAATTGAATTTTTCCGTAGATCTTCGCTGAATCATCTTACATTCTTGAATGTTCCTTTCTGTGTACCGTTGGGAGTGTCTGTTACATTTGTAAATGTACGCACTCGATAAAAAAAAAAAATTAATATTACAGAGACCATAATTATTATAATTAGTAACTGATGTGTTCTTAAATCTTCAATTTAAAATTGTCAATTAATTGTAGAATTTCTGGATAGTGTCTAATTTTGTTGCGAGCTGTGGGTATGGCATGTTTTACGGTGCAATTGTAATTATGGTTGAAACGTGTTGAGAAAAATGTAACGCAGAAGCTCGCGTGAGGCAGCATTGTGCAGTGGCTGATGTTGAACTCAAGACATTTTAATAACCTATCGGTTTTACAATTACTTCCACCTTGTGATTTTATAATTATAGAAATAGGGCATCTCAGGACTGTATTGTCCAATCGAGTTATTATTCTTGTCTTATTTATCACTCAATTCCATATTTTTTTATTTCTTTAGTATTAATATATTTATTAACAGGACATTACGTTTAAATAATTGTACAATTACTCTTTAATAGTACATCCGATATAAAACAATTTCTCTTTAAATTTCTATTATTTGAATCGATGTATAATTTAATACACACAGTACAAAAAATGAAATACAGTTCAATGCAAAATTACGAACGACCGAAATATGAAAACAATAAAATATAATGGTAGGTGCAACTACTATGATAGTGGGCCATAAGCAAACCGAAAAGTTCTTTCATTTTTCGCCTCTTCATGTCCATGGCCAGACACGTCGCATCCCCCTTTATGTAATATGTGTATCTGTAAAAATTGTTGAGCAACCATTCTTGACAGCAAAAATTTTTGTTTACAGATGTGGTGTATCGTGGAGCGAAGAACACGTTTCTCTTGACTGCAGTGAATGCGGTGGATATTCCCTTCATAGACCCTGTCCGCTTTGCGATGGACGTTGCCGCACCTCGTGGAAACGCGACCTTACCATGGTAATTATTCTATTTTCTTTTACTACATTTATTAACAAAAGCAGTCAGTAGAAGTTAAAAGGGAGAATCACAGGCACGGAGATTTTGCATTTCAAGTCTAATAAGTCCTTTCTTTCCCTTTACAGTCCCACGCGAGTGGAAAGGCAAGATGGACCGGCGAATGTGAACTGAGTTGCGGTCCCTCCATTGAGGAACCATTGGTGCCCGCGTTGGAGAAACTGCGTGCCACCTCGTGAAAGGTGTACGACGACGAATGCATAGAAAGACATCGTCGTGTACCGTCAACCATGCACAAGACTTAATCCATCACCATCCATATAGCGTCACCCCACCTCCATTGTACGAGTCAGAAATGTGTGAATGCGGAGATTCTGGATGCATAGATGATACTAATTATGTTCCTGAAGGTTTAGAACGGAACAAACGATATCTAATAAGTAAAAGAAAAAAGAAAAAAAAAACGTTCTTCTCCCGCGGCTGCTGCTGTTGCCTGATTCACAACGATGAATTATTATATCACGGACGACGACTGATTGGCAAAACGGGAAAAGAAAGGGTGTCTTCTCGTTAGAGCTATGAAATCGGGCGTCGCCGATTTTCATCGTCATCGTGAGTTTATCGCAGCTCCAGCTGAATTTAAAAAAAGAAAAAAGAAAGGCAAACAATAAGAATTATAATGATAATAGTGAAAATAGCGAAGAAATTCAACCGTGTGGAATATTCTCAGCTGACGAACAGCTTTTTATGTAGTTCGTAATATCAAGGATTCGTCGTTTATTGCAACGCTCGATACATGTGTCCTTGTGTTATTGCAAAATCTCGAATCGAATTTTCGTTCAGAGTTTTACGATGTTTAATATGCCGTTTGCGGCGAACCGAAAGAAGTATTGCCGAATCTGGTCTTTTAACAGCGTGATTCTGAGCGAAACGTTTGATCCGGGCTAGGAAAATTATTTGCGCCGTTTCAATGGTAGCTGAATTGGTAAAATTGTAAAACCTTTTAAGTAGATATTCTCGTTAAATGAGCGACTTCGATGTAAATTATTCGGATCGCGTTGTATACGCTGTTTGTAATGTACACGTTGTGACACACGTAACTCCGAACAAAAAGCAGGTCGCAGTGTATTTTTTCTTTTTTTTTTTTTTAAGCAAAGGTAGCTAGGAAAAAACCTGTGCGATATTGTAGTAAAAAAAAAGTGTGAATAAGTTAAATAGTTTGAAACACGAGCTCAGCACTGCGTTTCTCGAATACGTAATAAAATAGGTACTCTCTCGTATATTTAAGCTTCAACGAGAATTATATTTTATACGGTTTTTTTTTTGTTTCTTTCATTTGCGAAGCAAACCTTTGGTAATTCTCGAGAAGAAGGGGGAGAAACAACATGCACAACGTTCAAGATTTAAGCAAAATTTGATGCGACTAAATAATTTAAAAAATGAAGAATGAGTTTCTCTTGTTAGGCCGATTTGTCACAAAGCTGGTATCTAGGATGAAAATTCATTTAGAAATGAAGTTAAAACAAATGGTGGCTACTAACATCGTAAATTAAGGCAATCATATTTATTAATACAATAGGAAATTACTATTGTATGCTGGAATTAGGAACGAAATTTGTCACTTCCAAACTGAAGGAATTTAATTACTATATATACCTTTCGGGCACGATATATTCTACTTAAATATTAAGCCCCGAAAGTTAGGCAAAATTGATCATTCGGAACATGAGAGAATTGTCTTTTCGTAGAATCGAAGAACGTATCGTTTTTTTGTTTTTTTGTCTTTTCCGCAAAGAATTGGATAATATAATTAACTCTAACTTAATGAATAGTAGGACTTCCAAAAGGAAAAATTATACGACTGAAATATTGTTTATAAATGGGATTGGTAATTTTCCTTATGTTAAAATGAATAATTAAAATCCCAATGCGTGATTATATTAAATGCGATACATCTTCGTCCTGCGATTACGTTTCGCAATAGTTGGTGCTAAGTTCCAAGTGCCACAAAAATTAGCCTAAGAAACGGGAACGCGAGGATAATAACGATGAGAATGATTAGAAACTCTTAGTAAACGTGCATTGAATTTCTTTTTACGAATTAATGATATATATGCACACATATATATTGCAAAAATGTTGCATTTTTAAATAATCGTGTACAATCGAGCAGTAATTTTAATTGCATAAAATGAAGCGTTCTTTTTTAATTCGTCAGAGGAAAAAACAGTTCGAATAGAGTTGTCACATTCTTGCTTTACTATTTCTCACATAATGTTTCTACTTGGTTTTTAGGTAAATATTGTGTTATGTAGCTCGTGCGAGAGAATCAACCAGAGTGAAGCATTTATTTGGTGCCGACGATTTTATCCTATTTGTACCAATACCATCTTCTTCTTTTTTCTAAGTGATCATCGGAAACGTTCGTACCATTATATTATATTTCGTGAAACAATTGTATAATCTGTGCACGGCTCATTTTTTTCTTTGTCAACACATCTGTGTATTCTTTGATGGTGTTTAATGTTTCGTATGCGTATGAACCCATGTTCATCAAGCCCATGCTCATTTTAAATTAAACTGTAACTCGTGTAATATTTTCTGAAGTATTAGCCCCAGCGACGTGCTTTAGTTTAATGCTTTAGAAAACTCCGTATGGTAGAAATTTTTATTTAATCCGTAAAATTCTTATTTATGAACCAGAACAATTAAAATTATTATGGGTTTAATAAATGATATTCGTGAAAGAAATACCATGTTGTTTATAGAAACCGAGCAATAATCATAAGAAACGAATACAAGAAATACATGAAATACAATAATCATAAATTGTACCCGTAAAAATAAACATCTTTTTCCATACTTGATATAATTTTGTAAGAAAGGAGGACGATTCTTGTTGACAGAAGCGCGTGCAATTTTTAGGTGATTCTTTTTATTGACAATCTTATTTACAATTTCATCATACTGTGCAGCATTGTCTCTATAGCTCAGTCAAATTAAATAACTCCACCATACATGACCACTTTTATTCATGTATCTTTTGCTTTTCAAATTATTCACTTGCCTACTTTACGAAATATAAAGCACTGAAAATTAGCACAACACTGTGTAACAGGCATACATCCGTATTGTACATGTAATAGAAGTGGGAACGCAAAAGAAAAGTACGAAAAAGTGATACATATTGAAACTTGGAAATAAGTACTGTTCACTCCACAGACTATAAACACTAAAATCAGAAAAGAATTAGCGCATTATTGATTAACGCAAAATTTTTTACCGCATAAGCAAATTAGGTGAATCCTCTATTGCTCTTCTCCAAATTTGTTTCCTTATTAACCTGTTAATATTTAAGTATTTAGCCGCATGAAAATTGGCCAGTTTTACTGCTGCAAAACCTTTTAGGGAGTACTAGTTCGAATATATGTATATATATATATATAGTCCCGTAGAAAAGATCTTCGTTAAATAGTTCTTCACATTATTACGTATATTTCGCAAAATAGCATAGAATAGAAAGAAATCGCTTCGATCGAGAATTAAACATGAAATACTGAAAAGGTCGAGTAAAGAGGTAGAAATAGATGGATAGGAAAGAAAGAGAGAGAGAGAGAACGTTCTTCCTTAAAAGATCTGTGCGTGAAATTATTTGTAGCCTGAATCACGCTATAATAATATTTGACTATTTAGTTTATATAAACGTAGCAATGATTTGCTAAGAGATCGGGCAAAAAACTCTTCCTCGAAATAATGAAGACAGATCTCAGCACCATTATCCTACAAGGACAACTAACTTTGCTCGCAACGCGTGCAAGTATTGACAAGAATACACTTTGGCGCACGATTTAAGCTCACGTGCAGATAAATAAAAAATGTTGCTGCATTGTAGTGATAGAATATCGGTAACTTCGTTTCTTGTTGGTTCGTTCCAATCCTGCAAAACAATCGGGGATCATAGTCTTGCCAAACGGATCGATCTTACCTTTTACTTTTATTCAATTAATTTTTACTAGATTTACGGACACTGTTCGCATACCTAAAAAGCGCGTCCTTTTTTAAATTGACTTATTCAATTTGGAAATAACATATAATTATTTCGATTATACGATATTAATAGACCTTTATTAACTTTTTGGTTTCGAGACTTGACATCCGTCGAAATTTACGAATTCCGTAAATCTAGCGTTAACATTGCGACGAAGACATTTCATTTGAGAAATTATATTTACTTTGAAAACAAATCTAGTAGGAACGAATTGCAGGCGGGACCGTCGCACATTCCTGTTTATCTAAGGTACTATCTATGACTGGTCTGAATTCGATAGATACCTATAAACAAAAAAAAAGAAGAAGAAGGGTTACAAATTAATGCAGAAGAACAGTTATTAGTTGGTATTTACTGTTAGCTACTCACTTTTCCGGTTCTAGGATCGATAGTTGTTAGCGTGTGTTTTCTCCAATGTTGATCCCACGATTTCGGTTTTTGATTCTCTGTTGGCTTGCTATAATCGTACTCGTCGAGTCTGTCTTTGAAATCTTCGCGTGCATGAGCGCCCCGGCTTTCCTTTCTATTCTCGGCGGCCACTATCGTTTGCATAGCGTTGATCATTAAATTTTGCAATTCAAGCGTTTCCACCAAATCAGAATTCCATATCATCGATCTGTCCGACACCTTAAGATCGTCCAATTTTTTGTACAAACCAGACATCTTCTGGCAACCTATAAAATGGACAAGAGCATTTCAATTAAATTGAACTTCGAGCCGTCTATATTTTTGAACAATTTCAAATCGATCTTCTAAGTGAAACCTTGCCTTCTTGTAATGTCTCCGCTGTTCTGAACACAGCCGCGTGCGTTTGCATAGTTTTCTGCATGCTCAGTCTCAAATCCGCGGTGGTGACGTTACCGTTGGCATTTCTGACCCAATCCAAATTCGCCACACTTTCCTCGCCGGCGTTCTACAACACACAATCCAGGTCAGGGTAATCGTTTTTTTTTCTCTTTCTTTTTCCTTACTCTACGGCTAATTTATGTCACCGCGCGAAATACTAACAGCTCTTAGCGGCCCGATAGCTTCTCTTGGCTTGTTTTCCGCTGCGATTGTCTTTGCACACGCACGGCCGAACACGACCAAATCTAATAAAGAATTAGCGCCAAGGCGATTAGCACCGTGAACAGACGCGCAAGCCGCCTCGCCGCAAGCGTACAATCCATGCACAACTGTGTCTTCGTCGTTTTTCCTCGTTAGAACCTGTCCTTTGTAGTTTGTCGGTACTCCTCCTGTACAAGTCAATCTTTAGTAGTATCAAATTATTATCGAACGAAACACGGTGCTTCATCGGATGTACGAAATATTCTGTTGTTTATAGAACAAATGGCAAATTATATTGATGCATACCCATGTTGTAATGTACCGTTGGTATAACAGGAATAGGTTCCCTCGTTACATCGACTCCGGCGAATATCATTGCTGTTTCTGAAATTCCGGGCAATCTAGCCGCTAGCTGCTCGGGTGGTAAATGATGGAGTTGTAAATAGATGTGATCCTTTTCGGGACCAACACCTCTAAATAAAACCAAGTTATAGATACGGATTAATTTTTTGTTTAGTAATACGTATAAGATTCGGGCGGATCGTCGAATAAACGTATGGTTGAAGTATTTATCAGGAATATTAACTTTGTGTGATTTTTATATATGTATGTAAAGTAAAGTGAAGAATAACATTGTATAGAAAATAATATCATGTATGAATCGTACGAAACTGTATTTCAAAAAGGATAAAACACGAAACAATTGAATAACGACAAGTTCGTAGACTATCTACGGATAGATAGTCTACGAACTCGAGAACGAAATTATTGCAAATTATTGCGAAACTTTTGACTCGTCTGTATGTTATATTTATATATGTATTTTTTATGAATATTCTTACCTGCCCTCCCGGATTTCAATAGTCATGGACCTAGATACTACATCCCTAGAGGCTAAATCTTTCGCGACCGGGGCATACCGTTCCATGAACCTTTCACCCTCACTGTTTATGAGGTAGCCACCTTCGCCGCGACTGCCCTCTGTGATAAGGCAACCAGCGCCGTATATTCCTAAAATTAAATCATTTTCATTCTTGGCCCACGATTTCCGAGTTATCGATATTCGGCTGTATCAATTTGTGCACCGAAATCAAGCTACTAATTTGTAAATAGTTTGTAAATAATTTCGTACCAGTAGGATGGAATTGTACGAACTCTAAATCCTGATTAGGTAAATTGGCTCTAGATATCATTGCAGTACCATCACCGGTGCATGTATGGGCCGACGTGCAAGAGAAATATGCGCGTCCGTAGCCACCAGTTGCTAGTACTGTATTTTTAGCGTGGAAACGATGAAGAGTACCATCTTCTAGATTGAGGGCAAGCACTCCCCTGCATTCGCCATCCTCCATGAGCAAATCCAGGGCAAAATATTCAACGAAATAATTGCAATCGTAGCTCAACGATTGACCGTACAATGTGTGTAACAAAGAATGCCCGGTTCTGTCCGCTACGCAGCAACATCTGTGAGCCTGGCCACCTTTTCCAAATTTCAACGACTGCCCGCCAAAGGCACGTTGGTATATTTTACCTGCAATAAGAATCATTATTTTGAAATGAGAACGTATGAAATCGGTTGAATTGGTCTCATTCGTTTCATACGAAAATACCACATTGAAAAATGTATAGCGTATGTACAAGTGTACATATTCACATCCCTGGTAGAAGTGCAACAATGTTTAGACACATGGCAACCGTAAGATGTAACTTGTTATTTTTTTTAAATGTCAGTTATACATTCGTACATTTTTTTCCTTTTTTTCTAAATTGTAATAAATTCTCACGGTAATAATACTTGCTTGCCCGGAAGTACACCTTAGCGAATTAAAATGCAGTGGTCGCTATTGTGAATACCGAAGTATTAAATACTGTTTATGGATTTCAAGTATGGACGAGACTACGAAGGGAGAACAGAATCATGAAGAACCTGTCGAAGAAACTAGAAAAGATTGGGTGCCCAAAGCAGATGTTAACAGTTCCCGTTCTCAAAGGGCCAAAACTTCTGAATCGAATAATACAACGAATAAACATAAGTAATTTACATATCCCCTGCTATTTGACTTTGTAATTAATCTATTATGCAGAAAATAACTATCAGACTTTTATTACTTGTATTCGATCTTAGAACGAACGCAATTTTGTCCCCCTCATTGCACGGCACCAAAATTACCAAACAATGGATAAGCTCTAACGCTTTCATCAATTTCGTTCAGGTCTTCAGAAAGGTGATTAAACGTATGAAATATCTGCTGGTATTGCATTAGGTGTAAAACCAATAGCACATTTGCAGAACTTTGCTGGCCTCAGAAGCACAATGATATTCCAAATGGCGGGTGAAAGATGGAGGAATATGTCGCCAGAGGAAAAGCAGCCGTACTTAAAGGCAGCTGCAGGTATCAAGAGACGAAGGCGAAGTGAAAGAAACATTGAAAATACAGATAAGCTGGATACAAATACAGAGAACCCACCAAATCGGGACACTCACAAACAGGAGAAAGTTGGAAAGAGGGAGAGAAAGAAACGGGTTAATATCTCATTTACCCAAAGCGTCAATAACTTTTGACCATTTAGAAACAATGGCACCGATATGTATAGCGCACGTATCCCAATTCCAGGAACCAAAGAAGACTGCCAAGAAGAAACGTAAACCTGATTCAGACTGCGATTCAATGAACTCGGGCACAACAGCTTCGAATACAACCGACGACTTGACGGATGATAGTTCGTGAAGAAGTGAACAAAACATCTGGACAGTACTGTACTTGTAATTAACTAACATTTTGATGAGCTTTTCATTTGTATAACTTGTTACTGGGCATCTTCTGTAAACATAATACTATGTTCAAATATATATATGTATATAATATACATATATCTCGTCCACCATAGGAGGATGAAATATTTATATTTGTGTCTCGTACAACACTAGCTACGCTGCATAATAATATTACCATCTGTGGTTCGACTGAAGGGCATGCCACAGTTTTCCAACTCTATGACTGCCTTCGGTGCTTCACGTGTCATGTAATGGATAGCATCCTGGTCGCCCAACCAGTCGGATCCCTTAACGGTGTCGTACATGTGCCACTGCCAGTTGTCGTCCTCCATGTTACCCAAAGCAGCATTGATACCGCCTTGAGCAGCGACGGTATGGGAACGCGTAGGAAATAATTTTGTAACGACTGCTGTCTTGAATCCTTCGGCGACCAAACCGTATGCAGCGCGCAATCCAGCTCCGCCAGCGCCCACCACAACAGCATCGTACGTGTGATCTACCAACGGATAATGCTTGGAGACCCCCTCGGAAATTGTTGCAGCCTTGCCATCCGGTGTGTAATGCAGTTTACGATTTATGATAACAGGTAATCCTAATTTATTCTGAAATAGAGCAAAAAAACATGAGGAAGATATTAAAGATAACAATCACGTGCAATGATTGCAAAATCACGTCTGCATCTTAAGATAATTATCTCTCTAGTGTCGTCGGTCATTGTGTTAGTGTGACGCGTGTGTGCATCCGTGCTGTGCATACATATGTATATATATATATATATATAAAACATATACATGATGGCATATATAGAATAACTACGTTGCATTAACACTCTATTTATAAGACACAAAACCATTTTAGAAACCGAGATGAAAAGACGTGACACGACGAGTTGAAATGAATAATTCGATAGTCTAACATTCGGCGTCGGTGACACACGTGATACATTTTCTAACTTTCACGGTTTCCAGCGATCACCGAGCGAGAATTTCATCTCGCCCAATTTTAAAGTTTAATTCATAATAATGATTTCTGGTTGGAAGATAATAACATTTCAAGAAACTTCGTTAAAGTATATTAAAATACGGAAAGATGAAAATGAAAATGCAGAACTTCTTGGGAATATATTTTGTGAATAATAATATCCCCTGGGTTTCATAATAATGGTTCCGTATTATCAATAACAAAAATGTATCGGTGATATATATAAAATTATGTAAATCTGTGGTTTTCGACAGCGTAAACAAGGTTAATCATGCTTCTTTCCGGCGTTATCGAAATACACAGAGAAATAAAAGCGAAATGTTAATTAGTTAGTGCTTAATTGAATGCATCATTGAAATCGTTCGAAGATTGATAACACGTCAATGAGTAATTAATATTATCGAACAACGAATAATGATTCATTATAACTCCTGGATAGTTATTACTTATGGAAGCATGATTCACCATATGGAGGTAAATGGAAACGGTACGTAATCCTTGACGTCTTTTTACTTGCATACAAGTACACAAATTTCAAAATCTGAGGTATTACGAAAAAAGGAATCGTAATTACTAAACAGACTAAAAACGGCGTGTGTCGTGCAAAGTGCAACTAAATTCAGTATAAATTAATCGAACTTCGAATTTAATAATAATTGTCTAAAAGCATTGCATTACATTTTTATTC
This sequence comes from Nomada ferruginata, assembly GCA_963583965.1. Lineage (NCBI taxonomy): Eukaryota > Metazoa > Arthropoda > Insecta > Hymenoptera > Apidae > Nomada > Nomada ferruginata. The sequence goes on from OY757218.1 coordinate 9,901,514, forward strand.
GCAACCGTAATACAGTACAAATGAAAATAAAACGACGAAGCTCGTAATAGTGAACTACAACAAAGACGAAACTGACAATAATCATAATTTTAAAGAGTGTAATTTCCCCGCTAACGTCCAGCTTCCCGTGCCGGTACCTCATCCGCAATTATAATTAAACTTTCAAAGCGTAATGTAACGGATGATCCTAGTGCCGTGCGATTAGGTTCCGTATCGACGTAATGTAGAAACTGAAACAATTGTTCGCTTAACAAATGTATAAGAAATTAGAAATGACGGTCGATTACTTCGCAGTGAAAAATCATGATTACTGGGTAGAGACCGGCTGGCAGTGGGGTGGCGCGTACGAAATGAGGGAAGTGCGGTAAAAAAAGACAATCGACGTCAGAATCGTCTGCTAAACGTTCCAGTGTACATCTGGAATCCGCAAGAATCGCCTGAATGATACCTGGTTACAGTACTTTGTATATTTATTCAGTTATAGATTTTAGGCATCCGTTCAGAGGAAATTGTTCTATGAGAATTTCAATGCACCGATTCATTCATACGTGTTTAAGAAGCTTACGTAATTGGTCGATGTCTTATATTGTGCGAGCATAGGTGTATCATTGTTGGATTAAAAATTATGTAACTTAATGAAAAATCGACTCACCAACGTCGTCGTGGGTGGATTTCTCGCTAATAAGGACGACAGCTTCAGTATACCGCTCATGTTGACGCAGTGTTACTTGTGCTAGTGAAAATATTTTTTTTTTTTATCGATGACACGCGCACACCTTGTTATCTGCGCGATCCAATTGCACCGTATAACTAACCCTAATTTTTTCTTCAACTTCACTCCCGCACTTCTTGCACGGCGACGTGAAGCGATCGAGTCGGTTGAGTACCGACTACTGGCGGTAGCTCCCTGATGAATACCAGTGCTGCCAATTGTATCCTCGTGAGATAACCTCACTTTTAACATATTTATGAATTTTTGATTTCACCCTTATCGTGGATCGTCTGTACCCTTTGCGCAATTTGAGCGTTAATATCGCGCAATTGAATCGTTACAAATTCGTTGTCGTTCGAAATTTCGAATTTAACGCCCCGAACAATGGGTGACTGCGGGCGGGAAAATTCAAATGGTGCCGCAAAAGAAATGAAGCGGTTCTCATTTCACTTTACGTACGATGGGGTGCTAACGGTATGTCGAATTATGTAGCCAAAGCGTTTGCATGGGTTCTAAGGGGAAAGGTATTTACGTACAAGTTAGGACGTGTGCAATGCTCGCTATACTTTGACGCGTGTATTTAAACAATGAATATTAAATTGGAAAGAAATTGAAACTCAATTGATAAGCGTGCATGCTTATCTATACATATCAGTCAAACATGCCAGTGAAAGGTAGCTGTTATTCTAAAGTTATCTGCAGTTACATTTATGTTCGCCACACTTTTGAATTTAAATTCGATCATTTGTTCTATGCAGATGGGAGAATTCTAAAGTGATTCGATCCTTCGGCATATAGATCCACGGCTTTGTGGATCTCTAATCTAAGAGTCGACGGGTTGTTTAATTCTAAATTGCACAGTTTTTAGTGGCATTGCAAAGTCTCGTCCTTTATTACCACAATGTTAATACAAGTAGTAATCTGGTTAATGCTTAAACGAGCTTTATTTCCCGTAGTACAATGAGATAAAAAAAAATGAGAAAGATTTGTCGCTCTTGGGGCTGCCTGTCGGCCCGGCGCGTGTCGCATTTCCTCATTGGTTAACTCTTGGTAGGCTTGCCTCTGTACACACAGATAAACCATATGGTGGTACATTACGTAGGCATACTGCGCAATCATATGTTACTAACACAATTGTAATTCAAGTATTAGTAGGCGTAGGAGTACTTCATAAAACTGGTTTACCGCTATACACATGTGTGTACAACCGAGTGAATAACTTCACGCGCGTACGTAACTCGAATATTTTAGGCATGTATTTTGTATGCATTTTTCGCAGATCTTTTAGTTTTATGGGTATAATTATTTAATACATATTAATCATATTAATATATATTTCAGACTTCTGTCCGATCTTACAGATTACTATGTACCAAGTTAAGAATTTATTTCGATTTATTCTTTTTAGCTACTTTTAGTTGGGGTTTACTTACATTAAGAAATAAACGTATAATGATATATAAAACATAAAATTGACGTGGTTACAAGAAAAGTATGAAATTATATAACAAGAGTGTAATAAATAGTGTACTAAAATGTATGAAAGTATCAAGTATTACATTTGATTTAACTGTTATATATGCATATCTGTTTCACTAAACATCTGTGCATACGATCAAGTTATATTATTATACTTCAAACGTTGTTAGATTGTTTTTCATTTTAAATTTATTTATGAAAAGTTAACAAAATCTTTAGCACTAACATCCATCTCCCTAGCATTTTAAAAACCTTGCAACTAAATACATTTTACACGCATGCGATTGTTTCGCGTTTACATTTAATTTACAGCGTGAAAGTAGACCGAAGTATTTTCGAAATCGAAGGTGCGATTTTAAATTTACATCGATCGAACGTCGCGTGAAACAATTGCCAAGAAATTTTTAAGAAATTCTTTCCTGTTAAACACTTCTTACTGCATCATTTCCAACTTCGTATGAATTCTGAAACGAAACGAACACACGGCGCACCGTCCAGTATAATTTTTGAAAAATCTGTACAAGTAGAAAGTGACGCTATAATTTCGCCAGAGGAAGATATAACTATTTATTCCGCGACAAAGTAAGACAATTATTTCACGCGATCCATTCCCTCCAACAAAATTCGACAAGTCACATTCAATATGTGCACCTACTGCGTAACTTTTCCACGCAATACCATTTACCCATAACGATCCGCATTCGCGAAACGCCGATATGAAATTATAATCGACCGTTTTTTCCACTTCGCCCAATCCACTCAGTGACACGGGACGATAAATTTTTAATCGCGTTACAATGTGTCCGAAATTGGTCGTAAACAGCGGGAAGATGCGATCTTCACTGCATGGGGAAACAATTCCGATCGTTCGCCGATCCGTTTCATCGACGAAATATGCAAATGAGATGGCACACAGGTCTCCGGTCGGAATTAATTAGTTTCAATAAGCACCTGGCATTTCGAAGCGACAAACGAAAGTTGTATCGCACAAACGACACACCTGATAAAGACCAACGAAACCTTTACGTTCGTTGCCTTTACAATATTTCAGATAACGTACGCGGTTCGTGTCTGTGATTAATTATCGATTATGTGGAACGGCGAAGAACGCTAATCTTTGGCGGCGTTTTAATTTAAGGTAAAAGGGGGGAAATATAGGAAGGAAAAAAAGATACAGACAATCTACTGGGTTCAGGCGGCCGTATCAATAGGCTCGAATCGTTGGGGGGACGTGCTGGGCCTCTTCTTCATCCAGGGTCGCGTCGATCACGGGACGATATGAAATACTTATCTGCAAAAGCAGCGCGGATCTCGTTGACGTCTCGTTTCGATAAAAACGCGCGAGGTTATAAAAATGTGACTGCGGTCAAAGATACAGTTGTTCCGTTCTATTTGTTATTCCTATTCTATTTTGTTGGATTGTAAATTAAAAAATCTTAGAATTGCCCTGAAATTGCTTCGCGTCTAACAGGACCGAATATATTATTATGAATATATTATATATATATAATTTCGATCATAAGACAATCATGAAATCGTACGACAAAACAATAAGGAATTATATTGCAATGGACATTGAAATTCGGAAGACTGCTCGTCGAACGAAGACGAGAGATGAATTGATTTGAGAAACAAAACGTCGCGATAACCATCGACGAAAAAAACCCCATAATTTTTCATAAAAATCGCAAGTGCGACTGAATATCGATTTTTCATAGCTCACCGTCCCATTTTTTCGAGCCCACGTGAGAGTGTGTTTGCGCCAGTGCTCGCTGTATGGTCGTTTCCTCTGGCCTTCGAGCGGTTGCGAAAAGTCGTACTCGTCCACTCGTTGCTGCGGGAATAATTATTCATTCGTTTCCCCCCGTGGATTTTCGCCAAGTATTCAGAGGCGACGGGTGAAGGAAAGGAAAAAAATTCTCAATACCTTGAAGTCGTCCCGGGCATGCGACCCTCGGGATTCTTTTCTGTTTTCTGCAGCGTACACGATGTGCATACCAAGCAGCATCATGTTTTGCAATTCTATGGCCTCGACTAATTCCGTGTTCCAGATTAGAGATTGGTCTTGAACCTGGTGTGTTTTTAATGTTTTATAAGATTCCAAGAAAAAAGAAGAAGAAAACGAGGAAGATACGCCTAAAGAAATTCGAACGTGTTATAAATGTCAAAGATCTATCGAAGGGAGGATTGGTCCCTTCGATGTAACGAGTGTCTAGGATATTTAAACAATTATTATTATGTTAGTTTGATTAGCACGGTGCTCAGGGTGGACTATCTGTATCGCTATACTGTGTTGTAGCTTGGTCTTACGTAAGTGGAACATTTCGATCAATTCACCTACATATATGTCCGGCAAGTCGCAGGTAAATAGTCGCGTCATGTCGCGACATCCTCGTTGCAATATATCGCAGGTTCTGAACACCGAGCAATATCGGTGCATAGTCTGCTGCATATCTTCGCGTAGCTCGGCGACGGGGATACAGCCTTTTGCGTAACGGGTCGCGTCGAAACGGCAAATACTTTCCTCTCCAACACTCTGCAGAAAAAAGGGATGATATCAGTTGCAATCGTCGCTAAAGATGAACGGCGGGCAATATTTTATACATCTCGTTCGCTTGTCTCGCGTCTCTGCCCCGCGGAAAATTACGCAACGCAGGTATTCCAGAGTTTAGAGAATAGAACAGATTCAAGGAAAGAAAAATGAAAAAGATACAGTGAGTTCTGTAGTTGGCTTTTTTGCAGATAGGGTCGAAATATTAGTCGTGAAATGTTAGATCGTTAGAAATGTTATCGCAGTATCGATTTTTAAGATCGCGTTTCTCGGCTCGCCTGATTTAACTGAAATTTCACAGAGATAAATTCATTTAAATAACGTTAACATTTATGATATTTAAAACGATATAAAATAATAATGTTTTTATATTTGACGGTCTTGTTTCCAGACATTCAATTCACTTTCAATATTAGTGATTGCCATTATCGCATTCTGCGCCGTCGTGTGCCATTAATAGCCAACGGTAGATAAGGAAATATTGTTTGCACTAATAACAAGCAACGAAAGGTGTTCCTACATGGTTACGAAGAACTGATGAGAATGAAGATCTCCTTTTAAAAGCCGGACATTCACAAATAAAACTGTTCAAATATTCCGACAACATGACTCCCCCGCATAACATAAAGTAACGAATTAGCAAAGAAATTCTCGGATAAAATAATACCGCGAAACCTCTCTCCAAAGCATCAATACTGTTCCGCGAATTTCGCCGGAGACACGTTTCTTGCTTCTTCTTTAACAGCACACGTACACGCATACATTTAGAACGAAGAAACGCGCCCACAGAATTCCAGTCCAAGGGGACCAGCCAGGCTAATTTATGTGAAACGCGTGGAGGAACGCGATTTCGCTCGGAACACCTCGTCGAGCATTCGATGCCGCCCGTTGCTTGCCCCAAACCGTCGAGATCATAAATCGCACTCTCTTACGGGTGATAAGTCCTCGTGACGCTCCCCGGGCCTGGTCATACAGTCGATCTGATCTGCGATCGTTTTGCCGAAAACGATCAACTCCAGGAGGCTGTTGGCACCTAGCCGATTAGCACCGTGAACAGACACGCAAGCTGTTTCACCTGCTGCCCATAGACCATCGATTATACTGTCTTCCTCGTTCTCTCGCGTCAGAACCTTGTCAATAGAATGTTCACCTGGGTGATTCACGCGTTACTTGTCGCCGATATCGAGAGCCACGTGGATCACGCACGAACAATAAGCGCTCACCTGTGCACGCCAGGTGGTGGGTATGCCGCCCATGTTATAGTGCACCGTTGGAACGACTGGGATCGGTTCTTTTTCCACGTTCACGCCAGAGAACACCCAGGACAAATGGGATATTCCTGGCAGTCGCGTACGTATGGTCTCGACTGGAAGGTGGTGCAGCTGCAGAAATACATGGTCCCTCTTGGGACCAACTCCTCTGGGATTGCAAATTAATTAACTGGGTTTAACGACTGGCTTTGCTGTGACGATTAATTAGACGAAGCTTTGCAATGCTTTCTCTCTTTCGTTATGCAAGTTTAGACTGAGCTTCTTTAGAGCAACGTGAAACTAGCGTTAAACATACAGTGGCGGTCAGCTACTTAAGGCCGCTTGATAGTTCGGTGAATGTACACGTTGCACGTATTTCATCAATTAAAATTTTCGTAGATTAACCTCATATACAAGTGAGTTGTCTGCTGTTATCGCAACACCAGCTAAGGAACTGTTACAAATATACAATGTAGTTTGTAGTGTGAGATATACAATTTTTGTAATTTACTGTACAATGTGCTTCAGAGATTGTTACATATGAGTTTAACCCACGAAAATTTCAATTCAGGAAATATGTGCAACGTTTGTTTGTCCAACTATCAAGCCGTCGTAAGTAGCTGGCCGCCGCTGTATATCCGCGATGAATGCATTCACCTTCCTTCGAGTATCTCCATCGTGATCGCTCTGGAAACAACGTCGCGGGACGCAAGATCCTTGGCGTTCGGCGCGTATCGCTCCATGAAAAAATCCCCCTGGGCATTCAACAGCTTGCCACCCTCTCCGCGGCTTCCCTCTGTTATCAAAATGCCGCTGCCGTATATTCCTGGCGGAAAAATCGACCGGTTAAACGCGGAAAAGCATTTGCACTCGCGGCCTGTTTTCCTTTTTGCCACGCGAATACCGGTTGGATGGAACTGGATGAACTCCATATCTTGAAGGGGCAATCCCACTCTTGAGGCCATGGCCATTCCATCTCCTGTGCAGGCGTGCGCACCGGTACAGGACATGTAACACCTTCCTGCTCCGCCCGTAGCTACCACCTGGACAGAATAGACAAAGGGGTGGCAGGTATGTTTATCAAATTCGATGTCCGCCGTTAATTGCCCGACGTTTTCACTGCGTTTATAAGGTAACCGAGGACGTTGTTTGAATTTCCTTCTTTTTCTTGGTTTGCAATCTTTTTCATGATGAACTGCGAATGTGACAATTCATAGAAAAATCTTGTTACCTAAGGGCAGCAGACTAACAAAAGGTTAGGCAACCCGAAGATTGAGAAACGTATGAAACTTTGCAGACAAGTACAGTATGTCATCCGTAATACAACCCTATTTTCCGTTCGTGCCATAATTCGGTATTAAGGGGTGAAATCAGCCCTTGAAAAAATTCAGAAAGTTCTTCTTCGTGAAATATCTCAAGAATGCTGGGAGGTATTTAAAAAAAGTATAAATAAAACTTGCATTGCTTTATTGCGTTTACAAAACTGCGTACAATTTTTGTTTGAAGAATCTTCGGAAGAAAAAAATGGAAGAAATGATGGACTTTTCAAAAAATTTGTTTATGCTGTCTTGTAAACACAATAAAGTGATGCAAGTTTTGTCTAGAACTTTTTTAAATATCTCTCATCGTTCTTGAGATATTTCACGACAGGGATCATTCTGAATTTTCTTCAAGGGCTGATTTCACCCCTTAAACCCGAATTATGAATGGAAATCAGGGTTGTATTACGGATGACATATTCTAGTTGTATGCAAAGTTTCATACATTTCTGAATCTTCGGGTTGCCTAACCATCCTTGCAAGCGAACCAAGGAAAGTATTGAAAAGAAATGCTGTCCGAACAGTGAAAGGATTCGGAATTGCAGCTTATCCTTAGTTACCAATTTCTCCATACAACAGATTCCATTCGAATTATATGAAGAAGTCCTACTTTGTTGTTAAAAATACGGATAGCCACGATCTTATACCGTTACGTGGGAAATATTCTACTGGAACGGTCAAAGGTCATCGTTTACCGTATGGTGGGCCCTGAAGCGATGCAAAAGTCCGGTTTCTAGTTCCCATGCTAGAACGCCCTTGCAGCAACGCCCGTGCATAAGAAGATCAAGGGCGAAATACTCGACGTAATAATGCACGTCGTATCGGAGGCTCTGTCCATATAAAGTGTGTAGTATTGCGTGACCGGTTCTATCCGCGACAGCGCAAGTTCTGTGAGCTTGACCGCCTTTGCCAAATTTTAACGATTGACCGCCAAATGCACGCTGATAGATCTTCCCGTCCTCTCTGCGACTGAAGGGGCAGCCTGGCGTACGAAAAAGAATCAATTGTTTGGTTTGTCTAATACCCCATGCACGTTGTGCGAACGCACACAAATTAAATTGACCTGAGTTGAACGCAGGTCAATTTAATTTGTATCTTTTCGAAATTGAAATAAGAATTGTAATGTTCAGAAACATAGCACACGTTGCTTCGTATCACACGAGTAGTTACTTTTTTATCTACAGCGTGTGTGTGTGGGTGTGTGCTATATACATAGATGAATGGATCTGTGGGGGCGTTTCGTCGGACTCCATACATGGACCCATAAGTCGTGGCCGGGATAAAAATAAAGTTTACCATAATTCTCAAGTTCGTAGACCGCTTGCGGTGCCTCTCTTGTTAGATAGTGTATAGCATCCTGATCTCCCAGCCAGTCAGATCCTTTAACGGTGTCGTACATATGATAAAGCCAGCTGTCCTCATTGTCATTATTAATGGCAGCGTTTATTCCACCCTGGGCAGCTACAGTGTGAGATCTCGTTGGGAATAATTTTGTAACTACCGCTACTCGATATCCCTTGCTTCCTGTTTGATAAAAGAAATAAAGGGGAGGCAAACTTTTCGTAATTTTACACGCTAATTGAATAACATCCCAGCGGAATATTAAAATGATTAAGTGGACGCTTGTGCGGTAAAGTTCGTTGGACATTGAACAATTTAGAGCATACCGCCTCGAGTTAAATTATGGGACTGTGAAATGCGGTATAATGATAAACGAATTTCTCGATTGAAACTATATGGTAATTGCGAAATGAACTTTCCGTCCAAATGAATCGCGAGTGTTCGAGGTCAACATTTTACTTCAATTCTAATGCGCAAACGTTCTTGTTACCAATGACGATATTTTGGATAACTTTACCTAAACCAAACGCTGCTCTTAATCCTGCACCACCTGCACCGACGATTACGACATCGTAACAGTGATCTATCATAGGATAGCCCTGAAACGCACGTTTGCGATATTTAATATTCAACCGTTCGTTAAATGTTCACTCGAAATGATACACTGCACTATTGAATGCGATTGAAAATTCTTTACGTTGGAGTTCTCCGCGCCGCATTTCGCTTTTTCACCCGGACTGACGTTCACGTGAAAGCTTCGACAACTTTTCCCGTTGCACCGTTGAGGTTTTGCAGCAATTCGCTGCAAAAGAGTGAGACATGAATAAAACCGGCCACGTTAACGACGATTTCCTCGTGCACGTTAACTCTTACAAGAAGTCGTGGCAATCGATTCGCGGACCGTAACATTATTTCCTGAAGTTTGTATGCACCATGAAGTGTAAAAGGCTGTCATTCACTCGCTCGTCATTTGATCAAAGAAACAAGAAAGAAGTTTTCCCGCGACAGTTTTCAAGGTGTAAAAATAATTATTGTATGCACAAGCCGGTTGTCGTATTTTGTACAAGCATTACGTTTATTGCACTTGCAAAAATACAATTCAAAACATAGACAATTTGTTGTTATATTATTATGACAATATACAATTGGTTCGCGCTCGTATTCCGTACTCGCCGATTAAATTAATGGCTCATACGTTGCGAAAAATTTCTGGTCCTAAATCCCTTTTTGCCCTGCACTCTTTCGTCACCGGATAGTGACTGATAACGACGAATCGCTCTCATTAAGTCTTCGTCGCTTAACTATTTCGGTAGTTTTGTGACAATTATTTCTCTCTGTTTTTTTTTGTATATTTAAAGAACTTTTATTACTAGGTTTATCGAAACTGTTGACAGCGCTTTTTCTTACGCACCCGTAATTTATTGCATTCGTTAACTATTAATCGTTTGTTATTTGGGCGGAAAAATTGTACCAGCGGTCCACCTATCCTTTGTAATAAATATTCTTAAACGTACGCTACAGTTGTTTCGTTATAGGCACGCATGTAGAATGCGTGCACGTGTTGCAAACAGGTGCGTGATTGGTTTGTTTATATTAATTCGGTGCGCTCACTCGTATGTAAAATGCTTGTAAAAAAAAAGGGTTAATCGGGGTAAATGGAGAAAACGATAATGAAGATGGATTTCAATTCATTACTCGTTCCACAGACGCAAAAAGTTGGAACAAATAAGGAGCGAAGCGAGTAAAAGAATTAACGATGAACAACGTAACAGAGAACACTGGTATGGAATAATTATTTCCGTACTTTCATATACATATCGATCAACGAAAGGCAAACGCAAAAGTTTCTATTTAATAACGTACACGCTTATTAAAATAATGGAAACTGTATTCGATATAATCCGTCCATTTCGTTAATGGGGCATACAGTACACACATACAGCTCATAATTATTCGAACGGTATTCATACATATTTCTAACGTTACAGAAGATAATTAAGCTGAATCTACTGGAAATTATCAATTATGTAAATACATTAATTCTTATTAAGGATCTTATAATGCGCCCGCTACTCATTGGATAATGTATACATTCTCTTTCTTTACATTTAATTTCTTTTCATTGCGTATTACATTCGATGCTTTGAACAGAATCTTATTAATCGCTGAAAAACATTTCCGTATTGTTTCCTTTCTCACATCACCGTTTCAACAGCGAACGTTGCTGCAAATATTTCCTACAAGAATATAGTGGATAATTCCCCTTTCAATAAATAAAGTAATTCGAATAATTATGAACGATACCGTGTATTATATATACGTAATTTCAGTCGTATGTTCGACTCTGACGATTGCTTCCACGATCGAAGCTAAACAAGTCGAATCTTTCGTATCGAACTCTCTCATTTCAACTACAATAATAATGGAAACGCTAAATCGACATTATCCCACCGAAACTCAACAAATCATCGGAACAATTTCGTAACAATTCACCCGATTCTATTCTCATCCGTAATTGTCTTCCGTTGTTTCCGTCGAGCGCCGCCTAATACTGAGAATTTAACTCGTTCGAAATTCCCCCGTTGAATTTCGCGACGCTCGAAACCAGTGACTAGAGTACACAGATAAATGGCATTAACTCTAAGCTGCGAGAATAGAATCTCCCCGCCTATATTCCCCGCGAGTATTTCAAATAATTCTTCGTTCAATTCCTTCTGCGCCGATGCAACCGCGCTTCCAATTACGTTCGCGTATTCGTTTCACGCCTGTACGCGATTTTAGTAAAACGCACGACAATTTCTCTTTCTCGGGCTGCCGTCTACGATTGAACGTTAGAAAAATGAACCCGACGTTGCTTCTTCGTGCTGCGTATTCGTCGTCCATGGCCGAGGACGGAGAAATTTCAGAGCGCCAGCCTTCTGATGCCGCATTCGCAGCAGAACTTGGCGGTTTCCGGAAACTTGGAGCCGCATTCGTGACAGAACTTGGACATCTTGGACTTGGCCGACGACGAGACGCCGTTCCCCTCTCGACGATTGTTCCTGGACACGTCGTCGTCGAAGCGTCCCGCCACGTCGCTAGTGCTGCGTCCATGGTGCGAATATTTTCGATTTAAACTAGGCAGGAAGAGATTGAACGGCCTTTTAGGCGTGCGATCACACGGACAAGCACGATTCGACGCACTCGTGTATGGCGATGATACGTTCGATGCGGAGGAACATTCATTTCAGCAACCTTGACGTTTTTATAGCCTTTGCGAGTTAAGAGTGAAGGGAAAGAAAAAGCAGAGGAATTTTTGGAAACAGCACTGCATACAGGAGGAAGGCAATGAATCAAATTTTGACTAAAGGCTATAGCCGGATAAGGGGGTGAAATGTGTCATTCGATAGCTTATCAAGAAAAACCAATTCGTTCCAAAGATTCAACCCTGTAGCTCGACTGGGAGGGTAGTACCCCTTAAGGGGACCCCCTTATCCGGCTATAGCCTTTCGTATACGCTAACCCAGCAGAAGGTGTCCAAAAGTGTTTCAACAACTCGAGCAATTCGTCTAACGAGCATTGCATTAACATTAGAACTGCCAAGCCAGTCGAAATGACTAGTTTCAGATTTCTTGCTTTAAAATTATTAACATGTAGGTATTGTTGCAGCAATTTACGATGACAATTATATATCTCTATTTGATGTCCATACATCCATGTGCGTGTTCATAATCTGTCCAACGTGTACAGTCTTAATAGTACGCAAACCTATCGGTAGTTCTAGTGTTAAATGATGAAATGGACAAGCACTAAAATACATACACCTGCAATCACGCTTCACGCTCAAGTATGTATATTTACCTGCTGTAGGCGGAGTCAGCGCTCATTTTACTGTGATCCTGCCTTTTGTAACTCTCAGGCGACGACAATTCCTCGTCGCTGATCTGCCCGTTGCGATACCTGCCGTGGACTGGGCTAGACACGGACAACGAATCGTTTTTCAGGAGGGTTTTCAGGGAGGCAAAGGAACCGTTCTCGTCCTCGAACGAGGTCAACAACTCGTCGAACACGGAGTTCGATCGTTTCATGTCCACGTCCGAGGACACTATAGAGCTCAAGCTGAGATTGCTGCTCGACAGATTCGCGTAATTATTATTTCGACTGTTCAAACAACTGTTCGCGGATCTCTGGCCGTCGTTGTTATCAACGTCGGCCGTTCTCTTCTCGCGGGGGCTGCTGGAACTTTTTCTGTCCTGCGTGACTTTCGGCGCAGACGCCGCTCGGATCGACAGTGAACGATTGACCGCCGGCCGCGCGACTTTCGGCGACAATTTGTCAAGAATTTTACGACCCCTGTCCGTGCCACCAGCGAAACTCGAATCGTCGATCACCTCGCCGCCCAACGCCCTCGATTTGTCGACGATCACTCGTCTGCCTAGCTCTTTAAACGGCGATTTCATTGCCGCGCCCGGCTTCGGGATCGGGCCGTTCGGTTCACGGCCGCCTTTGGGATCTTTGCGAAAAACTTCGCGGGACAACGAGTTGGTCTCGGTGGAGTCGCTGGAGAAGTCGGACGCGAGGTCGTCGAATTCTGTCGGCGGCGCAATCAGGGACGAACGTTTCCCCGGTTTCGAGAGGGATGATTGACCGGGATATTTGACGAACGCTGAGGAATGAGAGAGGGGAAAGGATGAATCGCGAGTTTTCCCGATCAGACGACTGTCGGTCACGGACTGTTCACTCGTGTCCGAGAGGAGATCGTTCATCTGCTGTTCCGCCAGCAGGAAAGGATCGTAATCCTTGCCCCTGAAAGCAAGCAGAACAATTTAATGGCGATTCTTCTATTGTTTCGTAAAGACGTTTCTTCCGGGAGTATCTTAAATTTTCGGGCGAATAGTTTTTAATCTGGAATCGAGGTTGAAATTACAGTAGATATATGTTACGTAATATTGTTTGTTATTATCATCAAGGGTTTTAGACTTTTTTGAATACGATAGAGAAGGGGCGTGTAGAATATTGGTATAATTTTAGAGAATCATTCACGAGATAGAAGAATGTAATATCATACTAATTTCTTCTCTTTAACGAAAATACAAATTTGATAATATTTCATTATTTGTTCTTTGCGTTATCGATATCAAGGTATTCGACAATTGAAATATCCATTTCTTTTCTTCATTCTTATTGAATTTCAATTCGAGATTCGTAAAGCAGTGTCAATTAAGTCAGTGCAGAAAAGAAATAAATGAATAATCATTCGCAATTTCTTGTTCTCTAAAACTATGCCCCTATTTTACCTAAATGGTAATAAAGAAAATATTTATATCACAAAAGGTCTCGGAAAAGAAACGTCTTTTCTAATAGAAGAGCCAGTGCAACGTGTCGTACGAATAAAATCTTTCCCATTAAGATCATTTCTTGCAAAGCAATCTCAGAATGGCTGTTTCAAAAAAGTGCCGACATAAATACAAGTCTACAGACGAAGCTAGCGATAAATAAAAATATGCCACACTCCCCTCGAGTTCCCGGTGCTTGAATAAATTCGAACGAATGCATCGAACCGCACGGACGTTCTATTCTAGGAAAGCAAAAATGAAGATCGATATTATGCGCCTGTGAAAAGACAATGCTATGTACACGAAACATCGGAGAAGCCTTCCAGCCTGGGGCAAACATGCAAAGTATGTTTCTTTAACCAGTCTCCAGAGCAAATCTTTGCACGGTGTGATGGATAAACTTGCGTGGTGACACGCATGCGATGCAAAGCGCGCCAAGAGACGTGCCATGATTGAACTTGCGGTTCGAACGGCTGATAACAAAGTAATAAGAACGAACTTTAAGCAACCATTACAAAAAAAGAAGAAGAAGAAAAAGGTTTAGACCTTGGACCTCTTTTGAAACGAATATACCGACAGTAAAATGAAAAGTTTCGATGATAAAATGAAGGTGGCTCGATGCTAATTCTGAAGGAAACTGAACTCTGCCCTGGACGATACTCGTTGACCAGCCAGGAACTTACGTTCTACCGCTAAGTACGAGATTAAAATCCGGTCTTCTGCGCACGTAATTGCTCCATACAGGACGTAATGGCGGTTTTAAATCCCTATAATATCGTACGGGCGTTAGGATGCCCCAATACTGTGATCGGGATTAATGTTTTCAATTTGTAATGGTCATTGTAACGTAAGATCTTTTTCTTGCAATTATACAATTGCATTACGTAATTGAAAAATTAGTTAAAAATATCGGATCGTGCTAGTAAATCATACAATTAATTAATTCGAAATACTACTTGCAAACATTTCTGATATAAGTAACGTTGGAAATTTGTACAGCAAAGTATAAATCTCGGATCAGAAAGAAACGAACGAAACTTCCTTGAAATATAATTTTGTAAAAAAGGAAAAAATCGCGAACGGTAAATCAACAAGCCAATTCCTACCTGTGCATTATCAAGGAGGAATTACTAGGGACAGGTGGAAGGACACGGATTTTCGGATTTCTCTTAAAAAGCCTGTTCTGCCCCTGATACGGGGGATCAAGATTTATTAATCGATTCCTCGAAGCTTTCGATGCTTTCTCCCAATACATTTGCGCGTTGATCGTCTCTTTTTCGTTGCAATTATCCTTTACAGCCGCAGTTGTACCCTTGATCTCTGGCAATATTCTAAGCCTGATACTTCTGTTCCTGGTGCCGATTTCCTCGATCGTTTCCACTTCGACGGACTCTACTTGCCTCATGTCCGAGAGTTCTATCGCGCCCATAGATGACGGCAAACTATCGCTGCTACCATTTAAACCGCCAACACGCTCGCTACTTCTGTTTCCCGCTTCGAGCTTCTTGCATCGACGCGATTTCAATGCTGTCGACCGACTCGCTAATGAATCGTCCACGCGAAATCGTTCTCTCATCTTCACACACGATTCTGACACAACGAACGAACGTAGATTCCGTACGTTTTGCTGCACCTTTTCGTTTCTGACGGACGTATATTTCAACCCGTTGATCGCATCCTTTATGTGATGCTCGATACTATTGTCGCTGTCGCGGTCGAAATCCTGATTCGAGCAATTTTTGTAGATCTCTTCGATATCGTCGTGCGCGGCCCTCGCGATGTCTGTCGATTTTGCAGAAAATTTCGACGGTTTACTTGAACTATTGCACCCCTCGGCGTTCACGTGTACTTTCCCGCGATCGCGATCTCCTTGTTCGAAACTTACGCTCGATTGTAGGTGCATCGAAGACTGGTTTCGTTTGGAACTCAAAGTTCTCTCGCTAATAGTCTGTTCAGCTTGCACGTTCGAGTTGTTCACGGGTTCAGTGTACGGCGTATTGCTGGTCAGAAGCGTATCGCGAGCTTGCTCTTCAGAATGAGATTTGTTTCGCGTTGAATCGACGCGAAACTCGTCGACGCTGCTCTCGCAGATATAATTCGTGCACACTTTTAACGAACAGTTGCAAATGTTCGCTTGACTGGCGATTTCTTTTCTGTACGTTCTCGGCGATTCCTCTTCGCGTTCCTTTCGCATCGTTGCAGACACGATTTTGCTATCGTTTCCTCGTTTCTCCCGCGTCACGGAGGTTGCGATTCTCGAAAAGATTCGTCTCTCGGTTTGCACTGTAGGCGATGCATGTCTCGAAATTCTTTCTGGACTTTTGTTCGATTTACAACGCTTGCTGCCTGATGGATCTCGAAATTGCGCGGCGTCGTTGTCAGAATTAGTTTCGTCCACTTTGTCGATCCTACCGCGAGACGACAATCTCGAGCTGGAACAATTCGAACCTCTGCTTTCACTGCGATACAACACCTCCGATCCTGTCTCAGTGTCCACCTCCATTTTCCATTCAGACCTTTCAGGCAGTCGGTGTAACTCTTTCTTGAAATTCTCGTACGCGTTGCATTTTGGATACGACGATTCCGTTTTGCCCACGAACGGCGTGCTTGATCTAGTTGGCTCTGGCGTGTCTTTCGTAGAAAATGGTTCGATCTCTGTTTCGATCCAATTCGTTTCGGTATCGCGGAATTCCATGTCCTCGTTGTTGCCCGCGCACTCTGCTGGACACTCGATTTCATTCTGCACAGATTGAACGGAATTTTCGTCGTCAATAACGAACACCTCGCTCCCTCTTTTCAGATTATTAGAATCCTCCATTTCTTCGCTGTCCAATTGAATATTATCTACCACGGACTCGTTCGTTTCTTCCGCATCGTTATTATCAACAACGTTATCGTTCCATTCAGGTTCACTCGTGTCGAAAAAAGCCTCAACTTTATTCACGCACGCGAACCGCTCGAAGGAAGTCGAAGATCGCAAGTTTTCATTCGACGGACGATCTCCTATCGATAAAATCTCTCTTTCGCTGTCTTCGATCGCATCCATGCTACTTCTGCTCGCGACAGCAACAGCTTCCAATATCTCGTCGGTTGCATTCGTTTCTTTTACCGTGCATTCTCCGTTACTCGGTATAGCATCGGCCATACTATTTTCTTTTGAATACATCTGCGTAGTGGTGGCCTCGATATTATGATCAGTTTGCCGAGGAACCTCTTCGCGACTCGTCGCTCGCGAAACTCTATCGCTCGACGCTTCGAAACGTTCGGCGGACGAGTTGCTTTTTAACGACAACGCTTCTGAATTGGAATCTTCCTTCGCAGATCGTACTTTGTCCAACGCACGATCCGCTTGCGATTCAAAGTGTTTCGAGCACGCCGCTTCGACACTTTTCCCTCTGAAATTCGCGGGCAAGTTTTTAGCATCGTTTCTGGCGGCCCTTTCATCGGGATAACCGAAGCCAATCGGCGGAGCGTAAACGCGGCTCACTTTCTCCGGATCCCCTAAACAGAACTCGACGCGGGGGCTGTGCTTCACGGGCTTCCACTTTTTGTTTCTCGCGATTTCTACGTCGTCACCGTTGAGCACCGATTCTCTGAACGAATACGTTCTGTTTAAGGACGACGTGGTTGGCGGCCAATTTACGCATTCGCTCTCCAAGCTCGGCACACCTGGCTCTTCCTTGACCAACTCTTCGCCCAATGCCAGTTCAACGGTCTTTAATTGCTCTTTGTACAAAGACAAACGGTCCACGGACTCTGCGTTTGGATCGAGAAAGTTGTTACACGGGGGCACACTTTGATTTTTCGCGTTCCTTTCGTCGCAACCGAGTTTGCAGGTCATTTCTTCCGAATCCTTTCCCTCGCTGATCTGCCTCCAGGTGGTTAACTGACTCTGATTCTTGTATATGTAGCAAGGCTTCACGGTTACCCCCATCATTTCTTCGTTGATCGAGACGTCGTTTACTTTAGGATTGCCCTGGCTTCTGGCAGAAACGATGTTCGCTTTCTGCGACCTGGCTGATTGCAGCGCTTGATACTTCTCGTCTTGCTTCATCTTTACCTTCGAATTGTCGTCCGTATTGATATTCGTTCTCGTTCTTCTTGGCTGTTTCCTGCCGGACCTCGACGATGGTATACTGTTGCACTCGTCGAGACTTTCTTTCTTATGTTTCAGGGGCGGAACAGGGAGCTGGGAGATTCTTTTTACGGGTCGAAAGGTTATCGGTCCGGCCTCGTCTTCCGGTGGTCTGAGGATGAGGAAACAGGATCAAGGATGTGTGCCTGACATCAGGAGAAGGTCTTCAGGCGTTTCTTTCTTTTTTCAATATCCGATACACGATGTCGTTTAAAGATTTTTAAAGGAAAAACAACCTTGTCCCTTTTCCTTCTCCTCATGCGCGTTACTAACGTGTGTCTTAAACTAATGCTCCGCGTAAGTAAGGTTCCTAAGATACGCCGTGGCTCAGGTGATGTATTGATGGGGGGAGACTCACCTATTTCCACGGTCCATTGATCGATATTTCATCGGTGCTGCGAGATTAGAAGACTCTTTGGTTTGTCCTGGACGTCTGCTGCAATAGCAAGAAAAATCTGTATTATTTCCGCCTTTTTTTATATTTCCGTGCTTTAAAGGGCGCTGGAGAACTTGTCGTTTTTTAGAGACCGTCGAACGTCATGTCTCGCGATAAATTCAGACAAATTCGTGTCCATATTCTGTTCGTAATTTTGCACTCAATTCCCAAGTAATTAAAGTAAAATCGCGGCAATAAAAATCTACGTTGGCCTAAAAAAAAAGGCCGAGTTAATATATGCTTCTGGCAGAAGTCCAGCGGACACTCGAGGCTGGTTCTGACATAAGGAAGCAATCGTTCCATAATCGTTTCTCCAAATTTAAATTACTCCATACCATCACCCACGTTTCCCATTTAACGCGAGCACACGAAAATCCCATAACCGCTCCAGTTTCTTAAATGCACACCTACATATCGATTACTTCATTCCACTACAGAGTACACGAACAGAAATAAAACAAAAAGTAGAAGAATAAACAGCATATCCTCTGCGTCACCTTATCGCTTCAAGAACTAAGGATCTATTACAGATTCATCTCGACGCGTCGTTAAAGGCCAACGACAATCCTACTTCGCCCGCCCCGAACGTTTGCAATTACTAAAAATATTACCGCCAAAATCGTGCACAACAATTTCGTGAGAGTCCGGACAGTATCGTCGATCCTACGGTAAATCTTTGCCCACCGAATGCACCGAAATATCCTCGTTTCGCAACTTACGCGACAGCTATTTTCTGTTTAACCAGGCTGTCGCTGTTCTTGTTGCAGCTCGGCGCCGAGACGCTCTCCTTCGCCCTGGCCGCTGCCAGCGTCGGGGACGTTTTGTTGCCGGAAGTCAGGGTGACCGCCGACCCGGGTGAATATTTCTCGCGGGTCGTGTGCCGACGATTCTTCGCCGCCGGTGCGCGATAGTTCATTCGTGCGTCGAGACGTTCCTTGGCGACGTTCGTCGCGGGGCTGGTCGTCACACGCACAATCCTTTCCTTGCACCACGCCACGTGTCTGTCGTAAGCTTTGACACCGAAATGTCTGCTACAGGTGGGACAAATGCCCTGCTCGTTTGGGCGGGTCGGCGCGTTCGGTGTGACCGTTGTGCCACCCTGCTTCTGCATCCCGGGAACCACCTGAAAATATATTGGAAATTTTGCAAATTGAACGGGTTCTCGTTGAATTTCACACGGCACACGGTTGTTCTAAATTAATAAGGTAGCACATAATATCGTATGCGTGCTGTTTGACACGAAATCGAAACAGTTTTCGTTTCATCATTGCATCTTCGTGATTGTCAAACTGAGTTAGATTTCTCTAGCAACGGAACGAAGTACATAGGTAGGCAACACTTTTTGTAGGCCGTATTGCAAAAAGAATTTATCTCACGCGCGGATGCACTTGCATCATTCGCAATGCATCTGGGTTAATCTCCGATTGCACATGCAATTCTCGCCTCTCTATTTACCCTCTCGTTTCAAATCGATTGTGCAATCTTGCATTATTCTCATTTACCTCCTGCCGTGTGTTATTCGCTTATCGCGTTAACGGTAATAACAAGCGATTATAGGTGATTCGTTAATTCCGCCGCTGAATTAGCTCGGTCTTTAAAGATACATTAATGCGTTAAAAAAATAAATGGATAAGAAAACCTATACGTTAGAAATGATTGAATCCAGAAGCATAACGCTAATTGATAACTGTCGCCAATCGAGTGCCGTTCAAAATGTCAGATCACCTTGCTAATTCTTATCTCCGCTAAGAAATTTATACTTGCGCTCAAAATTTCGATGTCTTTTAATTCCCACCAAAGTTTCTACTGTTTCACAATAACGATTATAAAAGTTAACAAGATATTCAATGGCGCGTCACTTACGACTTCATTGCGGGCTGCACGGATGGCCTCAAGGAAATCATCGTGTGTCTGTTTCCAAGTAGATGCGGCCTTCGAGGACTTGTCGTCCGACAAGTGCCGTTTCTTCTCCTGCCTGGGCAGAAATTCCGCCAGCTCTGTACCCCGGATCCTCTGTTTAGCCGAGTCGAACGGCTTTCTTCTCTTGTTCGCCGATTGCTGGCAGATCTTCGAGTGCTTCTCCAACGACTGCGGCATAAAGGTCCGTGCGCAGATCGCGCACGGCAGAAGGATGGGCGGCACATCTGTGTCCATTTACCAAGAATTAGTCCAATGCTGCGATCCACCTCCTGTTCGACAGGCACACCTGATATTGTCCGATGTTAGCAGCAGATTGAGTCAGAACGCTCGAAACTCGCCACCTAGCATCGGTGAACCGATATCAACGTGTCTTTTGACAAAACGACGGCACCGTGAGGCCTCTTCTGTTATTCATGATATCTGACTCAGTCTGCGTTCAAGCGGAAGTCGCTGAGGGAGGCAACAGCACACTTCAACGCGCCGAGAGATGGACAATTTCAACGGCAATCATTCGTCTAATTGTAAGTTAGATGGTTCAAAGATCAACGCGCAGTAACCCTTCACACCGCACCGAAAACTGTTGCGCTCAACGAAAACAAAAGCACCAGCACGATTGGTGTTAACTTTTCCAGACACGACTCACGATTGGTGTTAACTTTTCCAGACACGACTCACGATTAGTGTTAACTTTTCCAGACACGACTCACGATTAGTGTTAACTTTTCCAGACACGACTCACGATTGGTGTTGACTTTTCCCGACACGACTCACGATTGGTGTTAACTTTTCCAGACACGACTCACGATTAGTGTTAACTTTTCCAGACACGACTCACGATTGGTGTTGACTTTTCCCGACACGACTCACGATTGGTGTTAACTTTTCCAGACACGACTCACGATTAGTGTTAACTTTTCCAGACACGACTCACGATTGGTGTTAACTTTTCCAGACACGACTTACGATTAGTGTTGACTTTTCCAGACACGACTCACGATTGGTGTTGACTTTTCCAGACACGACTCACGATTGGTGTTAACTTTTCCAGACACGACTTACGATTAGTGTTGACTTTTCCAGACACGACTCACGATTAGTGTTGACTTTTCCAGACCCGACTCACGATTGGTGTTAACTTTTCCAGACACGACTCGCGGTTAGTGTTAACTTTGGTCCACAAAGGTTACGGAAGGATCAGGTTTACGATTGAACAACGGAAGTGTAAAGAGGCCAAGAGTATATCAATGGTGTTCAACGAGTTCTACGAGTCGGTAATCGATCGACGATCGAGCGGATTTGTTTGAAGCGCGCGCCTGGATCACGGACACCTGCGAGGTTCTTCTGTCAAACGACATTCACGTAGAATAGAAGGTAGATGAGGACGAGGTGTCGCCCCCGCGAGAACGACTCGCCTACGAGGGAACAAGCTTCCTTTTTTGATAATACGAGTTACCGTTCGAAACATTATGTTTGAGTTCACTCGTGTGTGCGTGTGTGTGTGTGTGTGTGTGTGTGTGTGTGTGTGTGTGTGTGAGTATGCCAGGTGTGTTGTATGCGATACAGAGACGAACCGTCACGGTGTTACTCCTGTATGGACGATTTCTTCCGTCCTCGCTTTTCCGACGACGCGACGATATGACCACATTACGGTGTTACACCTTTTCGAAGTGTCTACTTCACGGCCGAATTCGTAATCTTACGGGCGTGTTATTTACGGCCGATCACAAATAAAGACGGATGACTTTCATTCTCCTTATGTGGTCCCCTGCGGTTCTGTTCTTTTTTTTCTTTCTTACAGGGCTAGTGCGATTGTGAGGGGGTGTTGGGAGATTTATGAAGGCGTTCGTGAGATTTAACGCTTTTGTAAATTCGATGCAGTAATTCTAGTTGATAATAGAACTCTTAAATTTTTGTTATTCCGCTTGGTAATATATTTTTTGGGAACGAGATTGGGGAATAAATTAGGGAAATTTCTTTTTATAATGGGAATGTTGAAATTCCGCGAGTAAATGGTTCACTTAATGATTGAAACAGCGCTACAACTTTAGATGTTTTATAGTTAATATTTTTGTTGGGCTTCTCTATGAATGACTTCATTCATTTACATTTTATAGTTTGTTCTTTATTTGAGTTATTGATATTGATTTAAATGACTTCATTTTATTCAACATATGTTTGCTCAATGGAAAAAGACAGAATAGAGTTTGTATAGATAGGGAGACGAAAATTTCGTGGGTGTTAATTAAACACCTGAACTCCGTCATCGTCGAAAAATTCGGCTGGCTATACTCCTACGTGTATTGATTTAATTTTCATTTATTTTGTGAACGTATCATTGGCATTATTACTTCAATCATAAGAGTCGAAGTCGGAATAGATGCAGAGTAATAATTGAGAAACGAAGGCTGCAAAATAGAAGACAAAATTCCTCTATCATGCGTTTCCATTATTAAACAACGAAACGCAATGAATTCCGCATTATTTATTATTGTTTCCCCACGAACACAACAAACAATTTACTCCAGGCGTTAACGAAATATTGAAGAATAACGACAATTTTATACCACTGGCGCCAACAGTAAATTAAAAATAAGCTTACAGAGATTCTACGAACCCGTCGAACTACATAATCGTTTATCAATACTGTTCTCTGCCACTCTTTTACTACATGCATAGATAAACCAAACCAAACCACGGACGTTACGCCTGTTAAACCGCGCACGAACAAAGAATACAGCAATTAAAAAAAAGCATCCAAGAAATATGCAATCCAAAGTTAATACACAATTTGAGTTGTCAGTGAAGGAAGACAGTCCAGAATAATGGGGAAGGGAAAATCACCAGAGACGGGGGGCGAACATTAGTGATTCCAGTTTCCAAACACGAATCTTACCTGGTTCAGAGGAACGCTCAACCTGTGCCACCTTTTCCAACTGCACAGGTTGCTCTTTTAACGAGCAGCGATTGTACGGGGGGCCTTGATCCGCCCCTGCGATTGCTCTCCTCGAAACACAGCACAACATCGGAGAGCATGGAAACACACTGACTGAGCTTCTCCACAGGCATGAGGCTGTTCTTGTGCGCAACGTGCACGCGGTCTCTTGTAAAAGGAATTTATTTTAGGTGTCACTGAGAGAGCATTATGAGCACCAGCTCCATCCCAGTCGTTAGCGATGGGACTGGGAGATTCTACTTAGGATGAACGAGAGGAACACTCAGAACTGACTACATAACTTTGTTGAGACATCGTAGCTTCTGCTTTTTTAATACCTTCTTTAATAATTTCACAAATTATTAAATATGTTTCTCTGCTTTCGACTGTTTGTTATTTAAGCGACAACTGATTCGGCATTTATAACAGGTTTTCGCGTGTTAAGGGTTTTAAAGAGGTTGATTGTTGTGAAGTGGTTTTTTCAGGGAGAGTTAATTCTATGCAAAATCGAAGTATTTATTTTGCAAGCGTATCTTAAGGAGGCGAAGGGTAGGTAATGCCTGCCTGCTACATAAAGGTAATTTTTGAAGATTTTAATTTTGTGTTGATACAGATTTTGATGATACAAACTACATTCCGAGCAATAAAATGATTCTGTTATTATATGTATGATCTGTATACCGTAGCCACCGGTAACCCAGGTAACGTGGATCACGATAATGATTTAATGTGACGATAGTATATACATGCATATGCATACGTATATTTCGTGAATTTGGTAAATACCATAAAGAATACCCCAAGCGATACAGAAAACTATTTTCCCTTCGCAATAATAAAAATATATTTACCGAAAATATAAATATCAATAAAAGCAGCCGTAAAAAAGTAAATTCCATGGAATTTCTCAACTACATTAGCTATAAAATAAGACTCAGTTAAGTCAAATAATATATTATACATCGAGTACAACGAAGCTAGTGTACTATGTACACATAAGGATGTATAATAAATATTGTTAAATATAGACTGTCATGGAACTGGTTATACAGTCGAAGAGGGGTTGATTCTACACGGAAAAGACTAAGACAAAAATAAGCAACACAATTTTTGCATACGAGGGTGTATTTTCGATGAAAATAACTTTGAATGTTCATCGAGTGTCCACTCAACAGAATGCGCGGGCACTCAATAAACTTTCGAATTTATTTTTCGCAAAATCAAAGCATCGTGTACAAAAATGATATCCTTCATTTTTGTCTTATTTCTGCATGTAAAATCGCTGCTTCACCCTTGCACCACCGGTTATACAACACCCTGCAAGTTGACTGCGCGCGCATCCCATAAACTTTCAAATTCATTTTTCTCTAAAACGAAGCCTCGTATACAAATTATACGTATACTGATTTTTTGTTACGCGACACCCCCCGCGTATAATGTTATTATTCGATTGCACTTGCAGCGGGACCCACATGTCGATTATCGATTCACCGGCCATCGATTTCGATGTTTCCGCACACAATTAAAAATGTAACCTTACCTCTTCGTCGCTTACTTGATTTCTCATTCGATATTTATCGATCTAACCGATCGTAGATCGGAGACATTAGCTCGGGCCCATCGCTTGCTCTTCACTTTTCCACTCGTGCAATCCGAACACTTTTGCGCCCGCGTGGTACTCGGGTATATATATTATTAGAAAATGGTCCCGGCCGCGAAACTGAAAGCGGACGGAAGTGCAACGCGAGAAATACTCACGCGGCAATCGTTATGATCTCTCGACGCGTTATTTGTGTCAGACAAACCACCGTGACTTGGTGAATACTAATAGAGACAGGTTTGACATATGCAAACTTACCCTCAACCTCCGCCATGTTAGTTGTTAGGGGAAACAATGGTCGCTATGGTAACCGCTGACAGGTCCTCCGACTGTTAAGAGATTGGAGGTTTTGTATCGGATTGCGCGGTGCATATCATTGGCCTCCTGTTTTGTAATTATCGATTTATATTTGCACTGATACGTATATTTCTTGTTGAAATATCTAATGATGAATAGAAATTGAAATCGTTTGGTTGAGTTACAGGGTATACTGTTTAAGTATTTTGTTTATTATATTTTATTTCTAGTGCTAGATACCCAGTAGATTGTATGGTTCTAGAGTTTTACACGATATTTTAGTAGCATCGTTCAGTGTATGGTTTTGGATAATATTTGTAATGTTACTTGAGGTCTCTTTGATTTTTAATGAACGATTCTACTATTTTCTGTTGATGAACACGTGAGTGAGCAAAGGCGAATTGATACGTCATATTCTACTATTTTAATATTCAACGGCATGTTGATTTATTATTTCTGCGGAAACAGAGAACAATAACTCCTATTCTTTTGTATTAACTAGTTCTCTTACCTTTCGACTAAAGTTCGACTTTACTAAGTATTCAATTAGATTTTACTATTAATTTATATTAAATGGTATTTTATTTATTATCATTTTAGTTGTATCACTCTCGACGTTACCGATACAGTAGTTGGAAAGACTACAACGCTACTAGTGACAGAACTCGACACTTCGGCGATACATATTTCCATAAACAAAGAGTATCATCAGACGTTAGATTATCTAGTTTAGCGAACGTCGCCAAAAATTAATTAGTATCATCCTTGTACGGAAAAAATTGATATAAAAATCAGCAGAAAATGTTTAGCATTTCGAAGAGAAATATTTCCATTTCACAGGTAATATATCTTTTGAATGAAATACACACATGTATATAAGTGACATATGGAATCGAGGTTATGTAATTTATAGTTAACATTAAGATAAATAAGTTGCACGTGCTGTATTATTAACAAAATATTTTATATTATATATTTTTCTTTCCAAAATATATCGCCGTACTATAATCAAAGGTACTTTCTAAATATATTAGCATAAGTTACCTATGTGCTGCGTACAAATATTGCAGGTACGGAGATGTATTACCAGGACCTTTTCCACTGATAAGATGTTGGACTCGGAAGAAAAATATTTGGTTGTTAACGAAAACAGTGGTGTAAGGATATTATTAATCAAATTTTTCTTTATTTTTTGTCTATATTATATTTTTATCCATTTGGTATGTACTTTACTTACGTATATTTAAAATTGTTTCATCAATTGATATCGCACAATATTTTTGTGGACCATTATATCTGTACACTATTTTCCGTACTAATCTATTTTTATTTTGTCTTTTCGTAGGTAAGGACATTAACGTTGAATCATCCCCCCACACGAAACTCTTTATCTCTACAAATGATAAAATCTCTCCAGGAAAACATTAAGAAAAACGAGGATGATAAGGCACTTCGTTGTATTGTTCTTAAATCTGGTCTAGAGAAAATATTCTCCGCCGGGCACAACTTAAAAGAACTGGTTTGTAAATGGATCAAGAAATAAAATAAACGGGGGTCCCTTTAATATTGCAAATTTACGTTCGTCACAGAGAAATGATTGGCTTGCGTCATTTAGACTGCTAACAATGGAAAGCTTCACAAGGAAATTTTTGAAACATGCGCAGAATTGATGAGAGCAATGACCCAAAGTCCTGTTCCTGTAATTGCTGCTGTAAATGGTATAGCAAGTGCGGCAGGCTGCCAGTTGGTTACGGCATGTGATATTGCTATTTGCACAGAGAATAGTTCATTTTCTACACCTGGGCATGTATAATAATTGTATAAACATATAGAATATATAGAAATCGTGACGTTTTCATTAGTATTACAATTAATAATTATAAATCTTTAGGGCCAACCTTGGAGTATTCTGTTCTACGCCAGGTATCCCTCTGGTTCGAAACATACCCAAGAAAATTGCAATGTATATGCTCTTCACAGGATTTAGTATGAGTGGCAAAGAGGCGTACGAAACAGGTCTTGTAAGCAAAGTTGTGCCAAATGATAAGTTTGGTAAGTTAATTCGAGTAATTAGTAAAAATGATATATTATAAATCCTTTATAAGTTTCTGTGTTATTTTATGTTCAGAAGAAGAAATTGATAAAGTCACTGCTGCTATAAATTCGAAAAGCCGCTCGATTTTACATGTCGGGAAAACCTTTTTATACGAACAGTTGGATCTTGATATATCCACAGCATATTTCTTGGGGACTGAAAAAATGGTCAATAATTTAAAGATGAAAGACGCCCAGGAAGGGATTAAAAGTTTTATTGAGAAAAGAAAACCTGTTTGGTCACATAATTATGAGAAAAATTAATATATTGTAATATGAAATATTTATCGTGGCTCTTCGGTAATGATAATTCATATATGGTTCGCTTTGGAAATTATATTTTCTTATTCTCCACCAAGCCTTCTCTTTTATAAATCAAATACCCATCTGTATATTTTATTTCATAAATTAATTAATATCTGCAAAGATATACTTGAATCTACGCGGGTCTCTGCCATATCTACGGTGCCTGCTATGTTATCGCCATCTATACAGAACTCCTTGAAACCACTCGCGCTTGCTATGGTAGTTCCATCTATGCAGATCGCATTGGAATTACTCACACCCCTCACTTACCATAAGTGTAGATATGGCAGAGGCCCGAGTAGTTTGGGTCACGTCTGTATAGATGGCGAATAGATAAAGCAGACATATATACAGTTTCGAGCAGTTCTGTATAGATGGCGAAATTAAAGCCCACTTTGAGTGTAGGTAAGACAGGGATGCGAGTGGTACGTAAATTCAAACACCTGTTTATAAGTAGCGGCGCGATAAAGTTCATAAAACTTGGCTATTTATGTCTTTATTCATGAAATTAAGATAATAATGCTCGAAAATTGTTTTGCAATCTTAGTTACATATCAATAAAGTGTTAGCAAACACGGTGTCACAATCTACATTAAAGTTAATATGTATGGTAACATCGTAAGTTCCATTGTTCATTTTATTCAGGAACAATCAAGCTCGTTAGCACAGGTAAAAATCATCTTTCAGCACGTAATAAATACATACTAATAGTAGTATTATTCTTTATTTCCGTCTCACAGGAATGAAAGTTTGGTTAGTGTACATATAACCTATCTTTACAATACTATCTCTTACACTCTCATCTTCCGTTCCGCTCTTCCTTTTCATACCTTCTCTGCCTTACGTATTACACTATTTCTTATCTCTTTATCGCACATCTGTTATAAATCTTTTCATTTCCTCTCTGTTTCATTACAAATTCCTAAGTCATTTCTGCGCTATTAATTGCTGACTCTTTCCTGTTCCCTCTTTACTTTGGTACTGAATTATTGCTCCCGTTTTAATACATTTAAACCTTTCATTATATCTTGCTTCTTGTATTTTTCTTTGAAGGCTCTCCGTTAGATCCTTTAGTTCCGTTCTTATCAAATTTAGTATTCTCGCACTCGTTCCATTCGTTCTAAAAGACCATTTCTCTTATGCTTCTAGTTTGGCCCACACTACTTTCTTTTTCAACTGAATATCATTTAACAATCTTTCTATCTCCTGTCATGTACTTAATAATATATTTTTTGTGTGGGTAGATTTTGTAGGCGAAAGATATGGAGCATTGACCGCCAATTGTCATTGCGCATAAAAAGAAGGAAGAGGAAAGAATAACTCTCGCCATATACTTCAGTTATATTAAATTGGTTTTGTGGGATTGGAAGGTGTACGCAACGAAGGCTGATGTAAGTGTAATACGTCTCTAAATTTCTTTTTCTTTCAATAAATCTTCCTGCGTGTAATAATTACATACTAACAATAGTTATTCCTTTTTATATCCGCCTCACAGCTATGAAATTTCGACTTAGTGTACATATAACATAACTTTAGATTACTATCTTAACTTATGCATCCTTCTCCTCCACTCTTTCTTGCCAACCTTCTCTACTTTACACATTATCCCATTACTTATCCCCTTATTTCATTTCGATTATACATTTGGTCTTTAAGACTCTCCATCACTTTCTTGACTTCTCTATTCATCAAATTCATTCATGTTTGATTCATTCCATTCCTTTTTAAACAATCCCCCCCTTTTTCTTATACTTCTTGTGTGGTCTTTCCCTATTTTCTTTTCTTCTAACTATCCTTTAACAATGTTTCTTTCACCTGTTACATACTTACTAATATATCTTTTGTGTGTACAGGTTTTGCATCCAAGGAGTAGGGAGCATTAACCAGTGCATCTCATCATGCATAAAAGCAAGAAAGAAGAAAGAATAACCCTTGCCACATACTTTAGTTATTCTTTAGTTATAGTAAATTGGTTTATAAAAATAGTTTGTAACTATTAGGGCATAAGATTAATTGAGAACAATTGTGTAATTAACTGATATGTATATCTATTATATGTATATTTTATTTTATATTCAGTTTATTCGGTAGATCTTATTATATGAACTTTAATATTACTTATATAACTATTACAAGTTCTACTGAATGTGCTGAATGTAAAATGAAAGATATAATAAATAATTTACATATGCACAAGTTACACAATTGCTGTTATTTAAATTTGATATGCTTCTACATATGAAGTACATAAATTTGAGTATATGTTTTATCTATAAGAAATATTGTAAATTAACTTCAAAGAATAGTTTATAAGTATTAGATTATTTATGTTTATAGTGTTAGTTATATTACATAAATGTTGGTTTAAAATTGATACAAGATTTAGTTGTACGATGTAATGTAAATAGATATAAAAGAATAGTTAATAAGTATCTGTTTGTAAATTTAATTACAACATTTTTGTAACTTGTATATTCATTGATTAATTTAAATAAATTTGCAATGAAAAGAATTCCAGTGCTCTTTTTACTTTCATACCTTACCAATCCTTGAAAGAACCTAATTCCGATTCCTTATACAAGAAGTACCGTGGACGAACTTTAAATGCAAAGTCCTAAAGCGAGAAACTTGTCAAAATGGCCCTATACGTTATTAAAATAAGCGCTAAGAAATTCCTGGAACGTGACGTCATTTCCAAGAATTGTTGCGATCGAATACCTCTTTGCATATCATATTCTCCTGATACAAATCCACGATTTTCAGCGAGATATTTTTGCCAGAATCTCAGAAATTTTGCGATCGGAAATTCCTGGAACGTGACGTCATTTCCAAGAATTGCTGCGATGAAAGACCTCCTCGCATATCATATTCTCCTGATACAAATCCACGATTTTCAGCGAGATATTTTTGCCAGAATCACAGAAATTTTGCGATCGGAAATTCCTGGAATGTGACGTCATTTTTGAGAACGAATACCTCCTTGCATATCATATTCTCCTGATACAAATCCAAGATTTTCGGCACTTAAATTTCTACTGAAAATCGTGGATTTGTATCAGGAGAATATGATATGCAAGGAGGTATTCGTTCTCAGAAATGACGTCACTTTCCAGGAATTTCCGAGCGCTGAAATTTCCGAGTTTCTGCCAAAATTATATCGCTGAAAATCGTAGATTTGTATTAGGAGAATATGATGTGCGAGGAGGTATTCGACTTCACCAATTCTTGGAAATGACGTCACGTTCCAGGAATTTCCGAGAATTAAAATTTGAAGAACTCCCATCAAGACGTATTAATTCCTTAACAATTAGCGCCAACGTTAATAATGTTCAGGTCTATTTTTACAAGTTTCTCGCCTTAGGACTTTGCATTTAAAGTCCGTCCACGGTACTTCTTGTTTAAGGAAGTGGAATCAGGTCTTTTCAAGGATAGGTAAGGTGTTAAAATAAAGAGAGCAGTACAATTCCTTTCATTGAAGATTTATTAAATTAATTAATGAAGATACAAGTTACAAGAATGTTGTAATTCAAATTTACAAGCTAATACTTATGAACTATTCTTATATATCAATTTGCAATTAGTCGTACAAAGTAAATCTTGAATCAATTCTAAACTAACATTTATGTAATATAAAAAATATTATAAACATAAATAATCTAATACTTGTAAACTATTCTTTAAAGTTAATTTACAATATATCTTATAGATAAAACTTATTTTTAAATTACAGCAATTGTGTAACTAGTGCATATGTAAATTATTTATTATATCTTTCATTTTATATTAATTCATTTTATATTTAAGAACTAATATAAGAACTAATATAGATACTAATATAAGTAGTATTAAAGTTTATACAAGATCTACCGAATAAACTGAATATAAAATAAAAGATATAATAAATATACATAACAGTTAATTACACAATTGTTCTAAATTAATCTTATGCGCTAGTAGTTACAAACTATTTTTATAAACCAATTTACTATAACTAAAGTATGTGGCAGGAGTTATTCTCTCTTCTTTCTTGCTTTTATGCATGATGAGATGCACTGGGCAATGCTGCTTACTCATTGGATGCGAAACCTGTGCACACAAAAAAAATATTAATAAGTGTGTAAAGTGAAAGAAACATTGTTAAGGGATAGTTAGAAGAAAAGAAAATAGGGAAAGACTACACAAGAAGTATAAGAAAAAGGTGGGATTATGTAAAAAGGAATGGAATGAGTCAAACATGAATGAATTTGATGAAAAGAGAAGTAAAGAAGGTGATGGAGAGCCTTAAAGACTAAATGTATAATCGAAATGAAATAAGGGGATAAGTAATGGGATAATGTATAAAGTAGAGAAGGTTGGCAAGAAAGAGTGGAGGAGAAGGATGCATAAGTTAAGATAGTAATCTAAAGTTATGTTATATGTACACTTAGTCGAAATTTCATAGCTGTGAGGCCGACATAAAAAAGAATACTATTGTTAGTATGTAATTATTACACGCAGGAAGATTTATTAAAAGAAAAAGATATTTAGACACGTATTACACTTACATCAGCCTTCGTTGCATACACCTTCCAATCCCATAAAACCAATTTAATATAACTGAAGTATGTATACGGCGAGAGTTATTCTTTCTTCTTCCTTCTTTTTATGCACAATGAGAATTGGCGATCAATGCTCCTTATCCTTTGCCTATGAAACCTACGCACACAAAAGAATACATTAGTGGGTATATAAAAGGAGATAGAAAGATTGTTAAAGGATATTTAGTCGAAAAAGAAAGTAGGGCAGGCCAAACTAGAAGCATAAGAGAAAGAGTCTTTTAGAACGAATGGAACGAATGTGAGATTACTAAATTTGATAAGAACGGAACTAAAGGATCTAACGGAGGGCCTTCAAAGAAAAATACAGGACGCAGGATATAATGAAAGGTTTAACTGTATTAAAACGGGAGCAATACGACAGTACCAAAGCAAAGAGGGAATAGGAAAGAGTCAGCAATTAATAGCGCAGAAATGACTTAGGAATTTGTAATGAAACAGAGAGGAAATGAAAAGATGTGTAATAGACGTGCAATAAAGAGACAAGAAATAGTGTGGTGCATAAGGCAGAGAAGGTATGAAAAGGAAGAGCGAAGCAGAAGATGAGAGTGCAAGAGTTCATATAGTATTGCAAAGATAGGTTATATGTACACTAACCAAACTTTCATTGCAGCGAGACCGAAATAAAGAATACTACTACTATTAGTATGTATTTATTACGTGCCGAAAAATTTATTTAAAGGAAAAAATATTCACAAATGCATTTACCTGTGCTAAAGAGCTTGATTGTTGTAGAATGAAATGAACAATGGTACTTGCAATGTTACCGTAAATATTAATGTATGTAGATTGTAGCACTGTGTTTCCTAACCCTTTATTGATATGTAAATGAGTGTACGAAACGGTTTTCGAGGATTATTAACTTAATTTGATGAACCAAATTATCGCACCGCTACTTATAAACAGGTGTCTGAATTTACGTACCACTCACTAGTGGTGGAGAAATATCGATGGCACTATCGATATTATCGATGGTTGCTACTATTGAAAACTATCGATAATATATGTTTACTATCGATAGTTACCGAAAATGTGGGTCAATATTCGCAATACCGCGAATTTAAAAATGTTTGGTAATTTCATGATAGGCATTTGTTCTACAACTGACGATAGCGATAGTATTTTGTCATTAAAGATTGGCTTTCTGTGTGATCTTGCGTACGAAAGACTATGCAATTTCAAGAATTTTACATTCTTTGTTCAGGATTGAATTGTATTTGGCCGCTTTCAAGAGGGAGCTACTATATATATCACATTCCATTACTATCGATAACTATCGATGGTCGATGGTCCAACTATCGGAAATTATCGATAGTGCTGACCATCGATAACACCACCACCACTACCACTCACATCCCTGTTTTACCTACACCCAAAGTGGACTTTAGTTTCGCCATCTATAAAGAACTCTTGGAAACTACTCGGGCCTCTGCCATATCTACACGTAAGGTAAGTAAGAGGCCCGAGTAGTTTCAAGGAGTTCTGTATAGATGGCGAATCCGTAGCAAGCACTGTAGATATGGCAGAGACCCGCGTAGTTTCAAGTATATCATTCCAGATATTAATCAATTTATGAATTACAAGAGATATACATGGGTATTTCAATTATAAAAAAGAAGAAACATATATGATTTATGTTACTAACGAATTACAATATTCAACAATCGCATGAATCCCGTCCCCCCTACTTTAGTAAAGAATAGTTCTTCAAGTGTTCACTGTCCATGAGCAGAGGACGCTCAAATCAGCGTGGGATTTCTGAGTCGGTATAACAGTCACGTTGGGCCACGAAAGTCGATAAGATGTCTTGTCTATTCTTATATCTCGTCGGTGCCTTTGTTACCGGTAGCTAAATATTTCTGATTTTAATTTTAAGTATTATCTACCAATAAATTATTGAGACGATATTGTCGTACAGATAGTATACTAAAGGTAATATATGTATGTTTTACAAGCTATATTATTTTTACACTAGGATATATATTTTAATATTAATATATAAATGTATAAAAGGAGTTTAAATTTATACTCCTCGTTCGAACAATGAGGTTTCCCGATCTATAATTAGTTTAAACATTACTTTTAGTCTTACGACTCAATTTGCAGAGATAAAAGAATTTCATATTACAGAGGATTCCCGTTTAATTGGGACACATTGGAACCGGACTTATTTGTCCCAATTAACTGGAATCCTCTGTAATATGAAATTTAATTAAAGATGCACAATAATTCAAGGTGATGCTGCAGTAAATGTTCATATGGCAGCAACGACAATGCTACAATTAAACAAACAATCACTATCCAAGCAACCTGTACCGGACTTAAAAGACACCGCCAATCGTTACTTGAGGTAGAAAACTTATATGGAAATTAAATGAAGTTGCTTTATCTACTGTGTAATGGTAATGTTGACTTTTCTTTAGATCATTGAAACCCCTACTCAGAGAAAGCGAATATAAGACAACACGAAAGATTGTTCTTGAATTTATTAAAGAAGATGGAATTGGTTCTAAATTACACGAGAAATTACTACAGAAATTCGAGAGAACCAACAACTGGGTATAATTTCTTTTTCTGTATTTAGCTTAACCCTCGATATGTATAATATTAGCAAGTCGATTAATTTGTTACTTCGACGCGAAAACCCCAATGACTGCTGATTGCGAGAATCTTTTATCTTTCTCGTCCCTTTTATATTTCAAATTTTGAATCTATTTGCACGTCATAGTATAGAGTGGCCTTTAATATGATTATTTTTAATTTAATCTACCTGCAGTTATCACTTTCCTACGCCAGAAAAGAGATCGTGAACTGCAATGGGTTAAGCCAAACGCAGTTATATTTATTATGTATGTGAGGCATTGTCTATTCAAAACATTAAATATATAAAAATATTTAGATGAGCGACTGGTGGTTGGATACTACTTACTTAGGAAATAGAGCACCAGTAATAGTGAATTCTAATCCTGGAACAGTTGGCCCGCAAACTGACGTCAAAAGTCCAGATGATGTATTTGCATTTGCTGCGCAGCTGATAAGAGCTGTAGTTGCTTATGATCATCTTGTTAAAAGGTAGAACATTTAGGAAACAGATGCTGCGTAGAATTTAATGAATACATTACCAAGTTTTCAAACAAATAAATCCGTCTTTGAAGGTGCAGAATAAAACAGGAAATGGTTGGAAATATTCCACTCGATATGCAACCCTATACAATAATCCTTGGATCTCATAGACGACCTAAGGAAGGATGTGATCAATTGATGCACACCGATGAAACTAATCATATTATAATTATAAGTAACAATCATGTATGTATATTTCTGAGAGGTGAATTGATGTAACGTTTAATATGCCAATTTTACAGTTTTTTAAACTACCTGTTGCAAATCTGTCTGGTCCTCTGAGCCAAGATAAGCTTGTGAGTGCTATTAAAGACATTGTGAAACGTTCGTCTGTGGAAGCAAAGCCAGTTGGAATCTTAACTGGAAATGACAGAGATACGTGGGTACAGGATTATAATTTACTTTTAGGTTGATATTAACTTACTGTGTTATAGATATGTATTTTCCCGAAACTTTACGTTAATTAATTCATACATATTTCATACTTCGTAGAGCTTGGGAATAATCGAAGTATAATACAGGATATTGAATCGTCGATGTTTATATTGTGTTTAGATAAAAATATACCAAGAACAGCATATAAAGGAAAGAATATCGAATCTCTAAGAGCTGTTCAATGTCTAACTGGCGTTAGTAGTTGTACGAATGCAGGGAACAGGTGGCACGATAAAACTGTACAGGTATAATAAATAAGAAATTATTGCATTTAGTATAGAAATAAAAATATATCATAGAATTCTTAATCATTAAGCATAGGAATGTATGCTTCATAGTTTATAATATCTCCTGATGGATTTGTGGGCATGGAATACGAGCATAGTCCTTGTGAAGCGGTACCAGTTGCGGTTTTATTTGATTACGTATTGAAATATATGTAAGCTATGTACAATAATATTACGCATTTATAATATTAATTTTAAATGTCTATTTTAATTGTTAGCACATCCGAGGAGTGTAACAGAAAATGCTGTAATTCGAACGATTTTCCACGAGCGGAACGTTTAAAATTGAAGATTAATAACGTTCTAGGTGACGCAATAAAAAACGCATCTCGTACAGTAGATCAGTGAGATAGCATTATATTCACATTAAAAAAAAGCCATAAATATAAAATCGATGCAAACTAATTAATTTCTTATTCATAATTTTAAAGGCTCTCTGGGAACATAGATATGGAGTGTTTCATATTTGATGAATTTGGGACAAGTGATATAAAAAGGATAAATCTAAGTCCTGATAGCTTTATACAAATTGCAATGCAAGTAACATTTTACAAGTTACATGGGAAACCAGCAGTCCATTACGAAACTGCGACTTTAAGAAGATTCAAAAATGCACGAACAGAATGTATTCGATCCACCAGTTCCGAATCTGTGATATTTGCAATGGCTTTTGATGACTTAAGTATAAGTAACGCAAAAAAGAAAAAGGCTATGATTGATGCTATACATATGCATAAGGAACTTGCTAATAAGGTATATGTATTTGTAAATTACACCCAGGTGTGTTGTTCTTTTTATATAAAATGAAAATACAGTCTTTTTACGAACATAATACAGGCAGTAATGGGCGAGGGCGTAGACAGACATTTATATGGCTTAAAAATTATAGCCAAATCAGAAGGAATAGAACTGCCGGAATTATACAAAGATATAGGATATAAAAAGAGTACATACTTTACTCTAACATCTAGTCAAGTAATATTTAATTGATATTTTGTATAGTAATATAACAGAAACATATTTGTAAAGAGTGTCCCGCGTAGAACCGGCCCCAATCACTGCATCCCGCGGCAAAGTAATTCTTTTAAAGTAATCGATAGACGCTTCGAGGGAGAAACAATAGATCGTTTAAACCTGGTCGGTTTTACGTGGGACATTATGTATTTATATGATCCTTTCGAAGTTATATCATTATGATGTAAAATATTATTTAAGGTACCTTACAAAACTGCATCTTTCATGTGTTATGGTCCAGCTGTTCCTGAAGGCTACGGATGTTGTTATAATCCACGTCCAACAGATATTCTCATTGCATGTTCTTCTTTCAAATCGTGCAGAGATACAGATTCCAAAAAGTTTGTAAATATTTTGAAGGATGTATTGCATGAAATGAAAGAATTGTATAGTAACTGATTGTTATTACGCTTATATATCATTGTCAAAGTTTGTACACCCGTATTTTTATAGTGTATTATACTGGTATGTTCAAATTGAGTACTTATCAAAATCTGCGAAACATTTATAAATTCCAACAAATTTAATTTACTATCATTTTTCGTGTGAAATGGAATAAAAATTTAAATAGAACTGCATTTTTCTATTGCAAATGGTATATAAAAATATGAGGCGCTGCAAGATTTCGTAATATTAAAATGAATACAAGTCTTGTCGGATTAATCGTGGGTAAATGAACGTAGTTCAAAATTACTTTGTTACAATTCTTCGTGCGTAACGGAAGATGATGATCTTTCCGTGGGGAAGCCCCAAAAGAACGTAGGATACCCCTTAATTTCTCTTTCTCTTGCGACAAATGCTGAGAAGGAAGATATGCAATTTCCTATAAAATAATTGGCCCGTCCAAGTATAACTAAATCCAAATGGGGCAAGGCAGGTAGGTCTTGTCTTAAAACAGAAACCTGTAAAAACAGTTGTTTAAAAGTCAGATACCGGTGAGTTGAAGATCAAGCCGAACGGTGTTGCCGGGGCAGGTCTGATCCACACTGAATGAAGCTCGAACTAAAACTGTTGCGTATCAGCTTATGCTAGCGCTTACACTCAGAATTGAGGTCAGAATTGAGCCGGCAACCGCCAACGAACTATTGTTATACAACTAAATATTGTTTTACATATACTGTTACGTATGTAAGAAATATATTGTTTAATTTCTTACTTCCATTCGTGCCAGGGCTTTAGTCAATTCCACGATCATGTAATTATTATCAGACGCTACGAATACTGATTTCACATCGTTACCGTTGCGAATAACGCGTTTCAAATGACGTACAATTAAATCGAACGATGGTAAACACATGGCGGTAGTTGCTTTTCCTCGTTCGTTTCGGTATCCAAGGCATTGAGGAGCAGAAAACAGATTCGGCGTGCTTGATATAAATTCGCACGCACGAACCTGCAGAGAAGAAAATAGATATTCTGTTTTCAAATTCTTTACTATATGAAAGTTAAATATTAAATATACCCAATCGATTCCGTTGCGTAAGTGAATTCCAACGAAGGCACCCTTTGGCACCTTCCGCTTTATAAATGTTTTTCCTTTATTCAGCATATCGTCGTTCCATTCGAGGCATTTGTGCAACTTCTTATTTTCCAATTGAACAGGAAAGCTAGCAGGTGCTCCGGTAAATGCCAGTATCGGCCAATGCAATGAGGAATATTTTTTTTTCCATTGCATTGTCACATCTGTATGATAAACGTCGTAATGAAGGGGTCCGTAAAATTCAGATTTTACAAAATCTATGTTATAGGTGTCCCAAAATGGGCCAAACGGATTTCCCTCTTTGGCATTACACGAATCTCCTTTACCTCGCGCAGAGTAACAGAAAGCTGAAAGAAACATGTATGTTACAGAAGAATTGTTTTGCATTTCTATTTAACATTCAAAACTTACATACTCTTTCCTTTGGTTGCCATATTTTCGGCGCAATGTTTTGCATGAAATCCCCCATTGGCAACGCTTTATGGCAGCTTTGCACTGTTGATACATTAAAGTATGTATCGAACGGCACTTGTATCTTAAAATAACAAATTCTGCTGTGAACATATTATTATTATTACTTTGTAACACAATAAATTCTATACGTTACTAACAGATCGTGTTTCTCCAGTTCTATACTCGACCCAGGGCGGTAAAACTAATGTACGATTCAATGCTTTCGCAAATCCTAATGCGCCTAAAAAGTGATCCGCCTGATTTCCGAATCGTCCTAAAATATAATGGAATTGTTAATCGAACATGTCACGTTTTAGACATCTATCTACATAATTATCTAATAAATATACAATTATAAACTTACCCATACAGGGACAATAAAGAATGTATCCGTTTATATCAATTTCGAAATCATCGCAATACGTGCCGTACAATTTAGTTAACAATAGAATAAAAAAAATGATACTGGACATTGTGGTTGGGTTTGTTTGATTGATTTTAACCTAATTATAAATAACTTAACATACGATACCGTATTAGGTTAGGAATATCAAACAAAATTCAAGCTGAATTACATATGTGTACCGGTTTCATATGTCGACCATTACTATGGTTACGTGCATTGATTAAAGAAAACATAGAAATGCTGCCAAAATCGAGATATGATAAAAAAAATTCTGGCAAACTGGGAACATTGCATATTTCCCCTTAATAGTAGTTCTATTTTTGTTGGAACCGTAAATGATTTTTTCATTATGAATGAAAAATTCATACGATATGAGGAACATGATCATAAATAAATATTCTGAATATAGTCATTGCTTTACGAAATTTGTATTTTAATTTTATATTTGTACGATAAGCCGGCTATTTATGCACGATGTTCCCAAATAAAGTATTTTTATTGGTATCGTTGCATTATGAAATTTCGTAATCTTTAAAATAAGGGTAGGTAAATAAAATATGTTGAGATGCACACGCAAAAGTATCTTCAACTAACTTTGGCAATAATTAAACCACATATTGTTAAATCTCCCTTTGTGCTTCAGGTAAGAAGATCTAGCCTAAATTTTATACAATTACACAGGACATTTACACCTATGCATAATTTTAAGTGGCAAACCAAACCGGACTGACAGAACAGTTGGCTTTTATATCTAATTAAAATCATGGTAATATATATATATATATATGCATCGTTCAAATTTTCAGAAAATTCGAGATTTAATAATTGACAATAATTTGAAAATTGTCAGATCGCACAGGACCGTAATTACAAAAGCAGAAGCAGAATTATTTTATGAAGAGCACAAGGACAAATTTTTTTACAATCGCCTGTTGACATTTATGTGCAGCGGCCCGTCAGATATTCATATTTTAGCTGATCATGATTCCATTATTAAGTGGAGGAAATTAATGGGACCCACAAAAGTATACCAAGCACAATATGTAGCACCGGAAACAATTCGCGGGATGTTCGGCTTATCGGACACAAGAAATGCAACGCATGGTTCTGGTATAAATTTTGTACTTTAAACCAAATCCAAGATCACGTTTTGTGGATATCTCATGGAAAATTGTTCTTCTAGATTCGATAAAATCTGCGGAGAGGGAGATAGGAATATTTTTTAAGACTTTTGATTTTAAAAAATGGTACGAGAATGAGGAGAAGTATTATAATTTAGGCCAGCTTCACTTTGATCCAATAGCTTTTTTACATACTATTGACAGAAACTTTATAAATAGTAATAAAGAAATTACCAAGTAAATATTACACATAAAGTAGCTGTATTTTATTCTGTATCCGGTGGTACAGAATTTTATTCATTTTGTACAAAACTCTTTTCGTATATTCTACACAACTGTAACATATAAATATACATTTACAAAGCGTTGCCGTGTGATATGTACAGTATGTCTGATTTAGGTAGAAACGATGGAATATCTAATAAGTTGAAACTATTAAAAACATTGTTCTCTTATTCAACATGGTTAGCGACTTTCTCTCTGTGACCTAAATGATATTTTTTGAAAGTGAAGCGATAAGATTTTATAATAGAATGCTGTACTTTCCTTGCTCTTATGGTGATACGAGGCTTCCCAAAATAAGTTTAACCACAAACGAACAAGTTAAACATTACGAGTTTGTGGACAACAAACTGATTTATGCATTCATTTTTACATAAACTTTGGGTCTCGAGAAAACTTTGATCCCTTCTTCTAGCTTGTTCAATTGCTTTTCTATTTCTATTTTCCGTCGCTGGGCTCTAAGTGTATCCACTTTTATAGGCATCATATTTAACTCGTTTACATAATCTTGATAATCTGCAACAGTACATAGTATACGTTCAGCACAGTAAACGACAATTTGGAATAAAAAAAATTAATTTTCGTATCATATACTTTTTCTCAACATTCGCAAAGTTTCCTTGCGTTCGCTATCAGCTAAAGGAACATGACCAATCGGACAATTACGGTCTATTTCCTCTGCCTTGGCTTTCTGCACTTTTTCTTGCATTTCTTTTCTATTTTTAATATACCTGGCATTCAAAATATCGATTATTACAATACGACAGTTTAAAATAACAAGTGTGACGAAGCTTAATGTTTAGAAAATCAAGTGGAATTTAGAAGAACGGGAAATGTAAATTTCCAGAGATAGGAGAAAAGCATGTTACATTAAAAAGATAACACAGAAATATAAGAAGCAAGTTAAGTCGATAGAAATACAATAAAGAATTATTGTGTTCTGCATACTTTGGAATTACACCCATGCGATAATTAGAAGAAGAGACATTAGTATTAACTTGTGGCGCTATCTTGTTAACTGAAGAAATACGTTCTTTGTTTAGTTTAATGAAATCTGTTTCGTCTTTAGAAGAACATAATTTGGCATCCTTTATGCTATTCTTGTTTTGTAATCTCTCCATAGGACTCTGTACATCTCCCCGATCCGAGGGTTGATTTGCTATATTCCTTGGGGGTGCATTAATTTCTTCGTTCGTTTCATTCTTATTCATTGCTTCGCTAGAATTGTAATATTTCTTCGTCGGGTACCTGTGCAAAGAAATAATTAGAAACAAATATAACTAATATAATTACTTGGGGAACATACTTGATTACTCCTTCAAAATATAAGTTATCGATGTCCTCTGTTTCCAATGTTTGAATACCTTGGCTTCTAACTTCAATTTTATCATTATTCATAATATCATTGACCGATTTATACGATAAATTAGGATCCGATGGAACTTTTTCATACAATTTTT
The DNA here is from genome assembly GCA_963583965.1 of Nomada ferruginata. Taxonomy (NCBI): domain Eukaryota; kingdom Metazoa; phylum Arthropoda; class Insecta; order Hymenoptera; family Apidae; genus Nomada; species Nomada ferruginata. The sequence continues at coordinate 9,943,857 of OY757218.1, forward strand.
GTGTCGTTTTGCGCGATCCCCTGTGATCCTTTTTTCTTTGTTTATTCAACAAACTGTTATTGCCTAAATGTACCACCTTTCTTGTAACATTATTTTTGTTGAACATCGGCACACTGCATTTTTTGCACAATTCCTGTGGCTGCTTTACTTTATTGTCTACAGTTGCATTCGCATTATTGGCATCGTGCTTTTTTCCTTGAAAATTCGAGTTCAACTTTGATAAAACATTTGTATTGTAATTATGACTGTTGTTACTATTATTAGTAACTTTTCTCCGATTATAGACTTGCGATTTTTGTATTTCATCTAGCTCTTTACTCATATTAAAATATTCTACGCGTCGAAGATTCTTTATATTTTCATGTATGAAATTTTTTCCTTTCACCGTTTCTATAAAAAAAGAAAAATAATATTTATTGTTGGTAGCCTTTAATTTCTTGCTGTATTGTTGTCGTCGAAAAAAAAAATTCGTATGCAATATACTCACTTATGTCAGGAAAAATGCCTTTTAGCGTAGTCATTTTTAAATAATATATGACACTGAAAGCTAAAACTGGCTTTCTTCCCAATCAATGTATCACTTAAACAATGTAATTTCCATTGTGATCATGTTCATTATATAATAATTATAATTCCACTATTTCTAATTTATTAATTCTCCACGCGTAATTTCAATTCTTTCGCGAACATCCTTCTCCAAATAAATAATTTTGTATACACAACAAACTTCTAGAAGTCAAACATACTAAGCACAATACTACTAGAGATTCAATGTAGCCAACATAACTTTCTTTTCAATGGATGTTCACATGCATAAATTCTTATACATACATACGCCTACACATTCGACCAGATGCATTTTCCTACAGCTCGCAAAGTTTTAGCAAAAAGTGGGCTTCAAATTTGAACGATGTGTACAATTAAAAATATTAATAAAATTCTCGTGCTAAAACTGTTGAAACATATGCATAGAATAGCCTGCATAAATTTGATAAAATGATTATACTTATGTTTTTTGATAACAGGGTGAATATATCTTTATTAAGAATAATTTTTTAAACATTTCTGTATAATATAACATATTAGTTGAAACAAAATGAACAAAAAGAATTTATACGAAATGAAATACTCGTATATGCTTTGAAAGTGCGTGCTGCAAAAATTCGAATAAAAATGAATGAAATGAAAATGACACTGAAAAAAAAATCGAAATCTATAATTACGGTCTCGAATGTATTCTATATATTCACTACGTTCATGTGCATGGTCAGAATATGATTAAACAATTAAACAAAAATGTTTTCGTAAAGCAAAATGAACTAATATTATTAGTTTACATGTTTTGCCAAAATGTAATAATCGCCTAGTATAAAGTAAAATTCGTAATTTTCAATTCAAGTAAGTACATCCCATGATTATAATACAATATGATGCCATTAAAGCGTTTAACAACTTTTAATACAAATTCAGTAGATCATAGAAATTTTTAATATTTATCAGACACATTACTGGTTTCAACCGTCTTTTTAATTCAGTACGAGTAGTAATTATAACTTTTAAAGTAGAATTCATTTAAAATAGAAAAATTGAAATTTAATAATTTCGAATTGTAGTATTTCTCAAATATGCATTAGCTACAATTTGAAAATAAATATCTCACTGAACAATTGTAAATAGTTAAAGTTTTATTTAAAAAAGTAAATTAGTACGAAACATGGAATTGTGTCTTTTTACTTATAAAAAAGAAACAGTTTGACAAATTCATTAATAGTTCCTTATTATCCTGTTCATAAAACTTCTGTTTGTATATGTGATAAATACTGTTTCCCTTCGCCGACACTTTTCCGTAACGATCATATATTTAAGAAAGATAAATCATTATAATTATTTTCATAAAATATTACGGAAAGAAAATCTTTGGACCGCTTAAAATATATAATATCTTGCATTAATTGTTCACTGTCTTATAGAATGATTCCTTCGTTTGTAGGACGAAAGTGACTTTAGCCGTTTGAAAATGGATAGTTTACCGTTTAGGCATCAGTTTACCCTACGGGCCTTCGACGAAGTGTAAGAGAAGATTAGTGTTTTTTTGTGTAAGATCCATTATTCCATTAGTAATTAAGAAGAAAATAGTGTGTGCAAATAATAATTAACTATAGACATTTATTGATCGGAACACGGTTAATTAATAACCTTAATTCTGATAGTTCTGTGGTTCTACAAAGCCTGGTCGCCGACACAGCTTTGTATTTTTCTTACGATTCCACCAAAGGTAAATTTGTAGAAAGTATCTTATTATTTAATACAATTTTTGATGTTTTTATTTCGGTCTTTCCTACAAACCACTTTAATGTATATATATGTATTCTATTTTCGAAACGAAAAGTGTTTGTATGCCAAATTAGCGTCCTTTATAGTAGTAACCAATTACGTAGGAGATGTTTTCCCGCCATATTAGCAAAACCTGTTTTCGGTATGAAACTTTTAATAAACATCTACATTAATATTTAACAAAAATACACATTTTTCCCATCGCAGTAGAGATTGTGTTTATATCTTCTATACTATGCATATTTAATTTGCATCCAGCGTTAGTAAGAATGCATCACAACACAATTGCATTCTGTGGGTCGAAAAAAGTAAACTTAACAATATTATATGTGGAAGTTACATAAAATTAATTCTGTCATCCACTAAAAGTATTATTAATAAATTCGAAATGAAAATCAATTCGTATGCTTGTTTTTAAAACGAAATATGTTTACTGTAGAGTGAGAAATCACGAGAAATGTGATATCAATAATTTCTTAACGATTATTCTGTCGTTATCTCCGTGCGTTTAATATGATTACAAATTTCGATTACAATCCAAGTATTTAGTTGTTTATTCGTTTCAATATTGGCGAAGTATTAAGGTAAACTAACCAAATTCGTAATTAGTTATAGATATGTAATTGATTGTAACTGAATTAAGTAAGATTCAAAGACATATATGAACATGGAGCAACATTTTTGTCGAAACAGTAGTTTGCATAAAAAAAATTAACATTTTAAGAAGAATTTACAAACAACTCTTTAATTAACGAAGACATTACATTTTTAAACGCCTGCATTATTAGTCATACTATGGCTAAATGAAATCAATTCTAGTTTCTTCGCATTTATTTAATTAATATTTTGTATGTTTTACAGCTACACGAAAAGGTGTCGCGTTATAATGAGTGCCGCGGTAGAAAATGGGGGTGGTGATAATACGGCGAAGAAAAAAACTATCGAAGGCATATATCAGAAGAAGTCTCAATTGGAACATATTCTATTACGTCCCGATACTTACATCGGCTCTGTTGAACCAGTGACAGAGCTTATGTGGATTTATGATAAAGAGAAGGATGCAATGGTACAGCGAGAAATAAAATATGTTCCCGGATTATACAAAATATTCGATGAAATTTTAGTAAACGCAGCGGATAATAAACAAAGAGATCCTAAAATGGACGCCATTAAAATTGAAATTGATCCGTAAGATTTTCTATTATTTATTATTTGATTATACGATTTGTATATATATATATTTGCATCAATAATTGCGAATCAAGATGTAACTAAATATAATTTTCAGAGAGAATAATGTCATTTCCGTATGGAATAATGGTAAAGGCATTCCAGTTGTAGTTCATAAGGAAGAAAATATGTATGTTCCCACAATGATATTCGGTCATTTGTTGACATCATCCAATTACGACGACGAAGAGGAGAAAGTAACGGGCGGCAGAAACGGCTACGGTGCCAAATTGTGTAATATTTTTAGTCATCGCTTTACAGTGGAAACTGCGTCCAAGGAGTATAAGAAGTGTTTAAAACAAGTAATTAATCGTACAAAGATATATTTCGGAGAAAAATGTATGTGCTTTTCGTCAATCGGATTCATGCCTAATATTATTCATATTTCTAGACATGGAGTAGTAACATGGGTAGCGCAAGTCAACCGAGAATCAAAGACTTTTCTGGGGAAGATTTTACAAAAGTTATATTTTCACCGGACTTAGCGAAATTTAAAATGCAATCTTTGGACGACGATATCGTTGCACTTATGTCCCGAAGAGCTTACGATATAGCAGCTTGTAGTAGGGGCGTTAAAGTTTATCTTAACGGTAGCAGAATTCCTGTAAAAAATTTTAAAGATTACGTCGACTTGTACATTAAGGGTAAAGAAGATGACATTGGAAATCCTTTAAAAATTGTGTACGAGAGTTGTGGACCACGATGGGAAGTAGCAATTGCTTTATCCGACAAAGGTTTTCAGCAAATGTCTTTTGTAAACAGTATTGCAACAACGAAGGTAAACGAAGCAATAAAATGAAAAATGAAAATATTATTCTATATGAGCAAAAATTTTAATTGTACTTGTCTCTGATAGGGTGGACGACATGTGGACCATGTTACAGAATTAATAGTAAAACAATTGACAGAAACATTGAAGAAGAAAAACAAGGGCGGAGTGGCAATTAAACCTTTCCAAATTAAAAATCATTTATGGATTTTTGTTAATGCTCTCGTTAATAATCCTACATTCGATTCGCAAACTAAGGAAAACATGACATTGCAACCGAAAAGTTTCGGATCGAAATGCACATTTAGTGATAAATTCATTACGGCTGTAAATATTAAAATGCAACTTAGTTATAATGTTTTATGACATCTATATAACATTTTTATTCCACACGATAGGTAACGAAAATTGGAATTGTAGAAGCAATTTTAACCTGGGCTAAATTTAAAGCTGACAGTCAACTGCAGAAGTTGGGACCCAAATCGAAGCAAAGAAAATTACAAGGTAAGCTGCATATTCATATTATATATATATGTGTGTGTGTGTGTGTACATAACGCAGAAGACCTAGCTACTTTATCGTTCTTCGATTGACCTTATATTCAGAGAATACTCTGAATATAATTGTATATTATTTGTTATATATGTTGGCTAAAATTTCAATTTGAAAGCAAGAAGTAAGAATGGATGTTCGAAATAAATATTATAGGAGCATTTAATATTTTGCACAATTTCGTATTCCAGGCATACCGAAATTAGAAGATGCCAACGACGCTGGCACTAATAAGTCACTAGAATGTACGCTTATATTAACTGAGGGAGATTCAGCTAAAACTATGGCTGTGTCTGGGATTTCTGCAATAGGTAGAGATAAATATGGTATATTCCCTCTAAGAGGTAAGCAATATAAATACATCTAACGTAAATTAAATAAGTAGTTCAGTTTAATACGTTATTTTTCAATGCTTTTACTTCAGGTAAAATTTTAAACGTAAGAGAAGCAACACATAAGCAGATATTGGAAAATGCAGAAATCAATAATTTGATCAAAATCCTCGGTCTTCAATATAAAAAAAAGTATGAATCTCGAGATGATCTGAAAACCTTACGATATGGAAAGATGATGATAATGACTGATCAGGATCAGGTTTGATTTTCAATGAATTTAGCATGCCTGTAATAGTGTAATAGATAGCAATTTTTAAATAGGGCTCGGATAACTGAGACTCCACTGTATTTATATAGGCAATTAAGCATATCTATATAATACTGATATTAAAAATATAAAATATATATATTTATTTATTGTATTTAATCTTTTATCACATACGGTATTCATTTTCTAGGACGGCTCTCATATCAAAGGCTTGCTAATTAATTTTATTCATCACAATTGGCCATCATTATTGAAACTAAATTTCGTAGAAGAATTTATTACACCCATTGTTAAAGCATCAAAGGGAAATCAGATATTGAGTTTCTTTTCAATGCCAGAATTTTCAAAATGGAAATCAGAAACTGATAATTTTCATACGTACAAGATCAAATACTACAAAGGTTTACATTTTTGTTTTCGTACATTATTGTACTACTAATACTATTATTTTTACTATTAACCTTGTTGTCGTTGTTTACAAAATCTTTCTTCTTTTAGGTTTGGGTACCTCTACTGCTAAAGAGGCGAAAGAATATTTTGAAAATATGACTAGACATAGAATTCGATTTAGGTACGAAGGCGATCAGGATGATCAAAATATTATTATGGCTTTTAGTAAAAAGTGTGTTGATCAACGTAAAGATTGGTTAATGAATCATATGGATGAAACGAAGAGACGAAAAGAAATAGGGCTTTCTGAACGCTATCTGTATGAGAAAGATACACGTACCGTGACCTTTTCTGACTTCATTAATGTTGAGTTAGTTTTATATAGCAATTATGACAATGTACGATCGATACCTAATATGATCGATGGTTTTAAACCTGGACAAAGGAAAGTGGTGTACACGTGCCTGAAGCGTAATGATAAACGCGAGGTAAAAGTTGCACAATTGGCTGGTTCTGTTGCTGAACATTCAGCTTACCATCACGGTGAAGTTTCTCTTATGTCGACCATTATTAATTTGGCGCAAAATTTTGTGGGCAGTAATAACATAAATATACTTCAACCAATTGGTCAATTTGGTACGAGACTCGCAGGTGGAAAAGATTCAGCGAGTCCTCGTTACATCTTCACGATGCTTAGGTACATATTACTTCGATATTGCACGAGTAGAAGAATAACGTAGATGCGGGGATATAGTTACTAAACCGTTCTTTATTCTACAGTCCATTGGCGAGACTTATATTTCACAAACACGACGACGCATTATTAAAACACGAGTACGATGATAATCAAAAAATCGAACCCGTTTTCTATATACCAACTATACCAATGGTATTAGTGAATGGTGCTGATGGCATTGGTACTGGATGGATGACAAAGATACCGAATTATAATCCTAGAGAAATAATTGAAAACTTGTATCGAATGATGGATGGCGCCGATCCGAAACCTATGGTAATATTTCCTTCATATGCCTCGTTTCTATTCAATATTTACATATTTTATTCCAATCTTATATACTTGTTGTAGATACCGTATTACAAGAATTTCAAAGGGGTGATAGAAAGCTGTGGGGACTTTAGGTATGTGATTAATGGAGAGATTTCAGTGATTGGACCTGATAAAGTTGAAATTACTGAACTTCCAATCGGGACTTGGACGCAAGTTTATAAAGAAACTGTGTTGGAACCAATGTTGCACGGAACTGATAAAGCTCCAGCTGTTATTACGTAAATATTATTCTTATTATTAATATCAAAATTACGCGAGTCAAGTAGTTCCAAGTGAATGTCCAATATTTATTTTCCTTTGTATTATAGGGATTATAAGGAATACAATACGGATACAGCAGTTCACTTTATAATAATGATGACTCGCGACAAATTACTAGAACTGGAAAGGGATGGGCTACATAAAGCGTTTAAGTTGCAAACGACAACGACAGTTACATCTATGGTAGGAGACAGTATGTCATATTTGAAAATTTTAACATCATTCGACGATGTACCAAATTGATTTGCTTCCTTTCTGTAGTGCGCATTCGATGAGAATCAATGCCTTCAAAAATACGACAGCGTCCTTCAAATTTTAAAGGGCTTCTATAAAGTCAGATCCGAAGCGTATCACAAAAGAAAAGACTATTTGGAAGGTATTCTACAGGCAGAAGCGTCGAAACTTTCCAATCAAGCACGATTCATTTTGGAGAAATGTGACGGCACAATAGTGATAGAAAATAAAAAGAAGAAAGACATGATACTCGAATTGATTAGACGGGAGTATGAATCTGACCCAGTTGTAGCCTGGAAGTTGTCCCAAAATAGGGAAGAAGTTTTGGTGAGTACAGTATTATCATATTTGAACAATAAATACAAAGGTTCATTCAATCTTAATTGTTACGCTACATTAGGAAGCTGAAGTAAGTGATAGCAAGATAGTAGTCGTGCAAGCGAAAGCCCTATTGTTCCACAACGAAATTCAATTTCCTATGTAACTTTCTAACATGCAAACAATTATATGATATAGGAGGAAGTAGCAGAAAATGTTGAAGACGAAGCGACCGCGTCGCCCGCTGCCATAACGAAGGAAAACTTTGATTATTTATTAGGGATGACGTTGTGGAGTTTGACAAAGGAGAAGAAAGATGAGCTATTGCGTAACAGGGACGAAAAATTAGCAGAGTTGAGAAGACTACAAGCACGCACACCTGTTTCTTTATGGAAAGAGGACTTAGATGGCTTATTGAGCGAATTGAATAGGGTATGGGAATAGTTGCTGTTCTCCATGTAAAATGTTTCTCTTGCTTTACATATTAATATATATATTATATTTTAAACAACTAGTTAGAAGAAAAAGAACAGAAAGATGAAAATAAGTCGAAGCAAACTCTTAAAAAACCGCCATCAAAGTTTTACGCTTTTGACGATGTCCGACGAATAGCTCCTATAATTGATATCGAATTGAAGAAAAAGATTGAAAAGGCAGATATTGTATCTAAGGATAAAAAAGAGGGAATAAAAAAGCAACAAAGGGTAACAACAGTGCACAACTAGCTTAATTAATTCATTTTTAATCAAATTCCTCATATGTAGGATACTTTATGGTTCTTTAACATTAACATTTTATGTCGTAATGTTAGGTAAAAAAAGAACCAGTGGAAGAGAAAGATGAGTTTGATATGTTAGTAGAAACAAACACCAAACCTTTAGAAGACAGATTGAGTAGTTCGCCAGGAAAGACGGAAAAGAAGATCGGTGGCAAGAAAAGTATGTATGAGTATAATTTCAATGAAGTAAACGGACTTTCGAAGATCGGAAACACTAATGTATCAACTTTTATTTGAATTAGAACTGAAGCAATCAACGTTACCGTTTAAATCAAAAGTGAAAAAAGAAAAAACCGACAAGAAGAAAGACAAAGATGACAGTAATGATGATATCGATTTCGGTAGTATCTCTCCTGTACCAACCCCGCGTACATCTCGCAGAGCTGCAGGTATTTTACTTATTATCGATATAGTTTTCGCTTGTGCTTCTAATTAATTCGTGTTAAACGTTACATGAAAGCATAACTTACTTTTTCAATTCTGCTTTTGACATTATAGCTAAAAAGAATTACAGTTTAAGCAGTGACGGATCTTCTTCTAGTGACGAACTGTTTAGTGCTGCTTCAGATACAGAGCAGTGAGTGCTTTCTATATTAGCTTTGTTTCTAATAGGAATACATGAATGATATAAACTTTTTCTTGCTGTACTTGTGTTTTAGGAAAGCGAAACAGGCAACGGCTGCTAACAGCGATTCTGACGATATGTTCAAGGTACACAAGAAACGTAAGTAAATTTGTTAGTTCCAGGTGAACTGAGTGATAACTGAGCTATGGAAGTATTGCAATCTAATTTATTTCTGTTCATAACAGCCAGTTCAGAAGAACTTTTTGACTCCTTAGTCGGTGGTAACTCACCAGAAAAGCAACCAAAATCTACGATGATAATATCTAGCGAAGATTCGTCGACAGTGTTCTCACCTCCGAAAAGTAAGATATTTAATTTAATTATCGCATGATAATTGTTCATGTGAATATTCGAACGATCGTAAAATCGTTTGTGCAACGTTGTTAATTCACGGACACACCTGCCATTTATTTTCTTTGTTTTTCTTTTCATTTTAGTGCCGGCCAAAAAGAAAACTGAAAATGGAGGCAAGGGGGCGAAAAGGCAGTTAAAGAAAAAAATACTTTCCTCCGACTCGGACTCCGAAGAAGTTATGTTTTCACAGAAACAAGCCGTAAGTAATAAAATAATTCGCGCGCTATAAAGCACGAGACATTTTCAAACAGGAAAAAAGCAATTAATATTGATGAAGTGAAATGATGCATTTTAATGACAATTCAATCTCAATTGTGTTTTATGCAAGACTTATTATCATTTGATTATGTACATATATAGGCAAAGAAAAGAAAGAAGAACTCTGAATCAGAGGATGATACTATTGGTAATACAGTAGAAAGTTCTTCGTTACCAACACGGAAAACTGCCGGCCGCGTTCGTAAGCCTGTTTCGTATGCTGTTCAATCGGACGACGAGGATTCAAATTGATCGATTTTGTACAATACTTTAAAAGTATAAGCAAATAAATGGCAAGTGCTCGAGAAAGCTTAAATAACAAAGAATACAATTTTAAATTAATTCATAATCTGAATCGTTACTGAATTTTGTGATTACATTTGATATCAATGTTAACGAATTCTGCCTTGATTTCTATCAAAGCATTAGTAATTTTATATAATATTGTACATATATGTACTAGATAGTAAACATACGAATTAGAATTTTAAGAAAATTTACATCTACGATGATAAGTAAACTGTGTGTAATATGCAATGTAATGCATCTGGATAATGAATGGCTGGATATCATATCTGTATGTTTAAATATTTAAATATTATTGAATTTAAGAATACGTGTTTTCTTCTATGTCAACTTTCTTAAAAAAACAAGTATAAATATTCATTGTTCTGTAAAGAAAATTAATAAAAATATCATATTTTTGCACACGTGACAAATGCTAGCTTATACACTCTTCTAAATTAACGAGAACGAAATAATGTATAATAATTTGCGAAGCTCAATACGGATGACGACTTTTCTTTGTTGCAATGGCCATACACTTAGTATATTAAATGTTGATTTCATGTACATAAAAAAAAATATATATATACATATATAATCATACATTTTAATCTTCTTGGCAATGAGTATTGATATTGAATAAAGGAAAACGATGTTCTATGTATGCGTAATAATTATAGGAATTGTATAAGTTTGACAAGAATTAGATATTTCCATTTATAATTAATGAAACAATAATTTATATATCAAATTGCATTATAGATATTCAATTGATTAAATTTTTTTTTATATTTATTTCTATCTTTTTATACCGCAAGCTAAGTTTTGTAATATTATTATTTGCGACGTGCAACATATCAGTAATAAAGAACGTACTTACCATAAAGTGTAAACAACAATTGTATTAATTACAACACACAGTGCTGTACATAATCGATTACCTATAATCTCTGAACGAAATTTTTTGTCAAGCAGTTAATTCAACGATATTAACGTTAAAAACATACTTTAAGCCAAGTGTCTGTTGAATACCAAAATTATGTTAACTTTTCACAATAAAATACTGCGTATGTGTCATGCAAATAGAACACTATCTCGCCCAATAAACTTGATTTCTACCCCGTGTTTGAAATTCACCTAAAACTATAAGTCCAAATAAATATTCTAATCATTTCCATCTTAGCGATCCCAACTCGACAATTACAATTAGTCGATAATGATCCCGGTAGTCGACGCGGATTTAAACTGACAATTAAAAACGAACTTGATCTCAAGCAAATACAAATCGTAAAAATTAGATATGAAATATAACATTTTGTTCTTCGTACAAAGTCATTGGTGACATTGTTCCGATCCATTGCTTTACTTATTGCATATGCAATTTGACTGTATATCTTAATTTTTATTCAACAATTTGTTCGTTGAAAACTTTCATGTGTATGTGAATATTTTATCGTAAGGAAGATATACACCGTTATATGTAATTCATATTTAATTAATAAGTTTACTAATTTTAAATTATACACAAATACGTAAATTTATTGCTATAACGTTTCATACACCATCCTCGACGCAATTCCTGTTGTTTATGAGGAAGATCGTGACTATGCTGACACGCAAGGGCGATAAAAAAATGTCTCCTTTATTAAAGAATTGGATGAATTAATTTTCTTAAAAAAATTCATAATAATATTCCAAAGTTCAACGTGCATAATCACGAGGGCACGTGGAGCTAAAAATATTATTATGCAATGATTTTATACTGTGCAGTAGACCCGATAATTTGAAAAATATTTGTATAATCAGATAATGCTAAAATATTTGTGCAACGAATTCTCTATAAAAAATCTCATTCCTTGAATGAAAATCTGCTTTCGACACATGCATTTATTAATTTTATTGACGATGCATTTTCAAGGAATCTTCATTATATACAAATGCAAAATTGATTCTATAACAAAACATATAAACACTGCTTGGCATAGATTCACCTTTTTCTTTTACCATTACAAACTACCTCGAATGAGATTTCACGGAATAAATGCTCGTTAAATGATCTTTTCATTCTTTCATTGCTTTTAGTTTAATCGAATAATTCTTTAGTTTCTTAACTGTGATCGTAATCGAAATAATATCCTTTTTTTCTTTATTTGAAACAAGTGTTTTCGTAACCTTTACTGGCCGAAGCAAAGTAATTTTTGCCCAAGTATAGTATGCACGAATTGTCAGTTTAAGCTACAATAAATATGAAACAATATCGTGAAATGAATTACAATTGACGTTGATTCGACGACATCAAGTAAAATTTCTTCAGAGATAGGAAAATAATGATTATAAATATATCTAAAAATTAAAATCCGTCAATTTTGACAATTATGCATACGCGTCCCCGGAAAAAAATTGAACGAATTTATTCTTCTGACTAGTTTGTTTTTCAACTTAGTTTACAAAAGCCACTTCCTCGCAGAGGAATCCAAGAAATATCTGCTTTCTTTTGTTTTGACAAATTTGAATAGTCGCAAGTGAAATAGGAGAGGGAAGCAGGAACGGTTGGCTTTTAGAATAGAAGCGATGGATCTAATCGTAGACTCTGTTCAGACTTGTAATGTATTCTCCTCTGACCATTCTTTGCCAATCACGTTGGTATTGAGTTATCAATACCGTGCCCACATTGTTCCAACAACTTACAATATTTTTAACAACTCTCTAGTACTCCCAAAAGCTGCAGTACGTCGACAGATGCGACTATAATACAAAGCAAGGGCACTTGATAAAATAACTTAATCTTCTATTTCATAATTATCTATATATAACGTACATATATAAAACAAATTATGAATAAAGAAATAGCAATCAGGTTGGTACAGTATTATGAATCTTACCCTTAAAAATTTGATAACGCCTGATTATACGAATTGATATATATATATCACGAAATTGTAAGATCATAATTAACGCGCCGAAGTCCACTCTTGAGAGAGAAAAAAAAAAAGAAAGAAAGAAAAAACTGGGTCACTCTATTAGAAAATTCTGCATTAATAATGTACATGTGCATGGAGCATATAAGCGGTGGACTACGATTCTATATGTTCTTTTCCATTTGGGAGCATCGCAATTCTTTTTTTTACTTTCCTTGCATCCGAACCTTAGCCCAATCAATCCGATATAGATAAAGCCCACTCGTTTCAGAATAGGAACAACCAACCAAATCTCCTCGTGTGTGTATGTTAATCGTTATTAGTCATGATATAAGTAATAATGTTAATATTTGAATAAAGTAACATGATGTGCAGTCAAATATTCATGGAATACTTGGCTGCACGGAGGTCATGCGAGGATCCACCACAGTTTGTCTTTCCACTGTCAATGCTGTCCTGTTTCTTTACACCATATATATATATTATATCGGATTTATTAGTATATATATATATAGTATAAATATATACACGCACGCTAGTTTTAACAATCTTTCGTCACACTCATTCATGCATACGTAACTTCAGAAGAGAGGAACGTTTCCGTAAAAGCAAAGTCCCTCTACACAGCTTTTGACATGCTTTGCTTCGGATATTTTATCTTCCGTTGCTCTCTTTATTCACCGAGTAATTATTTTTGTTTTCACTTTGCAATGTGATTTCCATCGCTATACTCCTTTTTGTTTCCTTTTCTTCTTAATTTGAACTTCACTTTAATTCACAATGACTTATCACATGTTTATCTGTCTCTCAATTCATTTTAAACACTATTTATCAAGTCAGCCCACTGTTTTTTTTTTGATACAAGGAACGATAATACATTTGAATATTTACGAACACAACATTTTTTTTTTTGTCATGCTGAATAATGTAGCTTGTATTGTAGAAAGACGCAAGCTTCTGGACTTGCGGTGACCAGTCTCGCATCTCTCTTGCAATGTCCTATGTAGTCGGCCTGTAAGTATAGTTGTAGAGGTGTGGTGGAAAATGGTGATGATGGTGGTAGTAGTAATCGTGGCATTGGTGATGGTGATACTATCCGGTTTTTAGTATTTACAATTCGTTATAGCAATCGCTATGTTCCTAAGATGAGATGGTGTGCAATTCAGTGTTCGAGATTTGGCATGTATTAGTATATCGAAGATTTTGTCTTTAGTCCTTTTCCACTACGAACTGCTTGACGCGTTCATGCCACTAAACATGCCAATACTAAATGAGGTTTGTTGCTGTTGCTGTATCTGCTGCTGCTGTTGTTGCTGCTGTTGGTTATTCGCTTGACGGCCATGTTTTGGCACGGGTGGTTGTAGATATTCGTGTCTAGCTAATGTCAATACATCTATGCGTTCCTCTTTTCTATACGCTAGGCAACTTCTTATGAAACTCTGAAAGAGAAACATTCGAACAGAACTTTATTTTAATACTCTCGTTTGTAATTGTATTTTTGCTCGTTCGCGTAATCGAAATCGTACCTTTGCTTCGTTGCTAACAGTTGGTTTATTTGCAAATTGAACTTCAGTTGCTTTTAAAATTGTGTTCTCCTCTAAAATTGTAGCTTGAGACTGGTTATGTCCGAATGGCTGAAAAAGAATTTTGATATAACGATATAAATCTTACACTTATTAGTTAATGCCACGCGAAAAAGGAAAACTATTGTAAGAACTATGTCGAAGGATTTAATTATACCTTTTTGCCGTACAGACATTGGTAAAATATGACTCCTACGCTCCATACATCAACTTTTGACGATATTTTTGGAGGATTTTTACCAATAACAAAACACTCTGGTGGAAGATACCTAAATCATACAAAACACGTACCTCATTACCACATTTCAATTACGGATTGTAACGCGAGAACTTTCATAACCTATAACGCGAAGGTTTTTTCATGTTATAAAATAACGTTCTCGGAATTAAAAATATACACACCAATAGGTACCGGCCCCTTGAGATGTTAAATCCATTCCGTGGTCTGGATTATAATTCTCTTCGTCCATTACTTTACTTAACCCGAAATCCGTAATTTTTATTTCACCGCAAACATTGCCCTCGGTTAATAATATATTGCCTGCAAAATTACAACGTTCGTGGTGTGGAATACAGAAATTTTTAATAAACATGTAATGAACATATAAATAGCAGTAACTTACCAGGTTTTAGATCATAATGTATGACTGGGGGTTTTATTTCATTAAGGTACTTTAATGCGGACACAACTTGCATAACAATAGATCTTGCTTCTCTTTCGGGTATAGTCTTATGCTGAAAATGCGAAATATTTTGTAACGTATCGATTGGCGTTCTATGAACAATTGCAATGGGAGAATATTAGAACTACGCAGCAATCATACATACCTGCTTGAGGTAAAAATCTAAATCATGGCCATCACAATATTCCAAAACGGTACAAAAAGAATTAGCGTCAATTTCAAACACATCATACAATTTCACAACGCGAGGATGATCAAGAGCCTTATGTATATTGTATTCTCGTAGCGCATGCCTGTATAAAGAATAGAAAAAGAAATATAATACAAACAATAATCTAAAACTATATTTCCGTTACGCGGAATTAACATTGTTTATGCAGTTTCGATATCGATATTATTCTAAGTCCGAGAATTTATTGAGAAAACGAAAAACACTTATCCCATTAGTTAATGTTGACAAAATTTTGCAAAACTTACTTAATATAATTAGCCTTCTTATCCTCTTTCCAGTCTTTATTCAGTTGATGCACTTTACAAGCGACATATCGTTGTTCTTTTAAGTCAAATGCCTATAAATAAAAAAAAAATGGAATGCTTAAAAGTTGAACTTATTAATACGAAATATCGTTCGAATGAATAGGAAGAATCACCTTACCTTATGCACTTCACTGAAGCCACCCTTTCCTAATAACATTAGTAGAAGATAACGTTCGTTCAATACGGGATGAGAGTTGAATCTCGATTGGTCCTCGTTGTGAATACGTTTTAGTTCTCTGATGTGCAAATTTCTTTCCCTTTCGAGTTTCTCCATTTCTAATTGTAAATCTGCGTCTTCTTTCTTCAACGCACTTTGCCTTAACTATATGTATTGGAACAGGGGTAAACATATGTGAAATAATGGCCGGGGAGCATGAAAATATGATAAATAAACTCGTTTACTTAATGGTGGAATTGCAAGGAACAAAGGATGTGGAGCGAGGCGTTTTAGCAAAGGAATATTACGCGCCGATGGCGTCATATAATGGACCATGAAGGAGTTGAGGACAGTAGGTAAATGGAATTGCGTTAAGAAAACTACCCTTGGTGGAAACGATATCCTGTAATAATTGTAAAATTTGCCAAACGGCGGCAAAAAGACCTGGACGATTTTCGGATATCTTGGATCTTGAGAGTGAATTGTGTAAATGGTTTAGTGATAGATGATACGCGGTAAAGCATTAACCGCAGTATTGATATAGGGTGGAGCAGTGTGTTTTCAACCTTTTCAACATTACACGTTCGTATTCTCTGTGTTAAACCTTCCAAAAAAATGAAGTTGGGAACTCCTACCATAAAGTTCGAATCATCTGAGCTAAACAGAACTCGGAAAACCGAGACTCCATTCTACCTGGGTATCACAGTATCAATGTTTTCATTTCAATTCATTTGATCATTCCCACCAAGTATATCTGGAAGAAATTCATTACCTTGAGTATTTCGTCGGCTTCATAATACTCCTGCCACGTATAGGATCCAGGTACTGCATCCGGCTTCAAAAATGTCGCTTCCGTGCCATTATGCAAAGAAGGTTGAGGCTGACTACGTTTCCTACCAGTTTCACTGTTCGACGGCCTCTTTTTGAGTAAGAGTTTTTTTTGTTTATCAATTTCCTCCCGTTCGGTCGCAATTTCCTCTTGCCGTCGTGCTAACTCTTGAAACGCGTAACCATCCGTCCAATTTTCTTGAAACGTTGCACCAACCCTTTGTGTCACAAATTGTCCCAACCTCAGTCTATTTTGCATACACTTTTGCCTAGCCTCCTTTTTTTCTATGTTTGATTTTTCTTTTAGTAGCTTCTTTACAACATCTATACATTTATTTATATGGGATTTGTGCTGTTCAATTAGTTTTTGTTGATTAGCCATTTGATGCCTAAGTTCGTCCGTTGTCTGAAAGCAGAAGAAACAGCCATAAAAATATGTTGATATCTTTCATCGTCATACATTAAATAAGTTGACTCAGGGGGATCGATATTTCAACATGTTAAAAGGAAGATCTTCACGTTTTATACAGAAAAATAGATACGTATTTTTCTATAAGTGCCGACTTATAGAAAAATGTTATCCAATATCTACGGTATACTATCATACTTACTCTATTCAATTCATCAATTTTGTTATTACGTAATTCTAAATCTGAAGAGGCTTGAGTTTCAAATTCCTGTATCCTCTGGCAAGTAAGTTCTGTCTGAAATGCAAGTGATACATTTTATTATTAAAACGAATCAACAACTGTAACAGCTGATACATTTGTCAACATAGCTTTATAAATTCCAGATACCTTGCTGCACCCGAATAGACTTGGCAAGCAGATTAAGTTTTTATTAGTGCAAAATATTTTAATAAGTTCACGTGGAAGTATGGTCATACTTTCGGCCTTGCACAAAAAAATTGTAATAAAGACAGTTCTACATTTATATATGTATGTATTATTTAACAGTAATAAGCTCTATTTTTATCGTAAAAAAGTAAAACTACGGAGCGAAGCCCAAACATATAGATGGAACGGAATCCCGCAGGCAGCAAGGAAAACACCGAAAATGTATGCATGTGCAAATAAAGAGAATTGTAGAACACAGACTTTTATCTTGCATAGACGCGTTAATGTTTTGTATATCGAAAATAGAATTCCATCGAATGTAATCTATCTCAACGATAAAACGGACTTATAGCCAAGTACGAGCCAAGAAGTGGCCAACATGCACACCTACTATTTTTCTTAGAAATTGAAATAAGTGGAAGTGAAATAATTCGAACGACTCGGAAGCAAAGTCAAAATTTCGAAGGAGTGCTATTACAAGGTAGCCAGCACTCTTATGATAACAAATGGATACAGTGCTACAGTCCAGACAGAAGTCAACTGCGAACTTACTGCAAACATCTGACAAGAAATGCCCATTATAAACCACACAATACAAATATAAACAATATATAAAACGTGAAGAATCTTTCCTTATGGAAAAACTGGTGTAAGGAACGCAATGAAGTATGTTTGCATTTATACATATACGATCTCCAAATAAGTACGTAATAATAATAAATTGCGCATTTTCTAACGAAAATGGACATCTCCAAAACAATCACATACCGTAAAAAAAATCTACATACTACAAATATTAATTATATTTACATCACTAAATATATTCCTACGTGAAGATCCATAGTCTAAACATAAGTAGACTCGTTTTCGAATAAAATCAGATTCGACTCTACATTCGTAGTGC
Organism: Nomada ferruginata; assembly: GCA_963583965.1. Taxonomy (NCBI): domain Eukaryota; kingdom Metazoa; phylum Arthropoda; class Insecta; order Hymenoptera; family Apidae; genus Nomada; species Nomada ferruginata. The sequence continues at coordinate 9,962,363 of OY757218.1, forward strand.
TTATAAAAACACTTGGGTCTTAATTTAAACTAAGGTATCGCAGAGAAAGAAATATTATAATACAAATGGCCAAAAGATTCTTTAATCTCATAAAGAGTCTTTACGGGCCGTTTCTTATAAAATGCTTGCAGATATTACCGAGTTTTGCTTACATTTGGGGTGTTAGTCTTCGCTTGCCTGACCTGGCTTGTCCTACTGAGGTTGGTAGGCCTTACCTGCACCTGCTTGCTGACCATCGAGCCTGCGGGTTGCGTTGAGGCTGGCGGAGGAGGAGGTGGAGGTTGAGGAAGAGGTCTTGGCGGTTGCATTAGCGAAGAAAATTCTGCCGCTGAAGAATTGGGTGTTGTTACTTGCGGTGAAAGAAGTTGCTGAGGCGATGGTGGATACTGTTCAAAAATAATTATGCAAAATATGAATAAGAGGATATAATGGAATAATATTACAAAGATGCTATATTTATATAGCGAATATGAAGAGTTCTATGTGATGTGAATGTACGCAATGTACGTAGTGTATATAAAGTGTACATCTCATATTTACCATAGGATATCCTTGTTGAGGTGAAGGACTTTTAGCACCCCCATGCCGAATGGGACTGTTACCCAAATGATGCTTTGGAAAATACTCGTTTATCTTTTTGTTTTCGAGAGCAGCAACAGATCTGGACCCTTTACTGCCTCCCACAGGCCCTCCTGTAACTCCTCCACCTCCGTCATCAGCTTTGCGTTTCCTTTTCCTTTCCGAAGGAGTTCTTGGTACCTTTTCCGGAGTATTTGGATCTACCTCCTTATCGCTATGTGATGAGCCTGTAATTACGTGATGTGTTATTACAATTATAATATAATATTTATACAACTGTTTGCATTAATTATTATAACACGAACAACCTGTTCTCTGTTGGAAATAAAACGGAGATACACTTATTAACTTACCAGTGCTCATGTTCGAGTCTTGACTATGAACTGACTGACCAGAGTTTACGGTTGATTGAGGTGCCATCTGAATTTGTGACCCAGCAGACATCTGAAATAAAAAAAAAAAAATAATGATATAAGATAATATCTAAAATATATTCCTTCGCCAGAGAATATTTTAGCAAAATGGAAAACGGATAACTATAATGTTATAATAATTAGTGTGACCGATACTTGTCAAAAAGATTGCGATAATGGGGTAAAAAGACGATTATCTTGTACCAATTATTTGTGTTGAAAAAAATTTAGTGCAAGCTTATTCGGGAAAACAACATGGAGAAAAATATCGCAACGCGAATCAAGATTCAATACTTGCAAAAGAGGTTACACCAGTTCGAAATCGTACCGGTGTATAACATACTACCTAGGAAAAATCGCATGTTATTAAGACAGAATTTATTATACAGAAGGAAACTTAGACGGGTAGAGAAAGACTAACTAGAAAAAAAAGGAAAGACGTGTGCGCAAGAGAGATAGATGTACGTTCATCAAGAAGTGAAAAGAGACGGAATGTGAATGAAAAAGACTGTACAGGAGAGAAAGAGAGAGAAGTGACACCTTCCAGGACAGCCTATGGTGGAGCCCCATAGTCGTACTTGCTATTTGAGCTAATAGACAGTATGTCAACCATAGGCACGGTTTCGCGCACAATTTGTACGTAAATGTCAATAACACCGTGTGAACAAAATGTGTGATATATGTTTAGAGCTAGAGGAATCACGACAAAATGGAGGACCCTAGCAGAGGGGGACGACGGAAGGGCAGGGAGTTACAGGGGCTATAGAAGAGGTAAGAGGGAAGGCGACGGAAAATGGAGAGGGGGTGGAAGTACAGAAACAGTGAGAGAATGGAGATGGGGGGTAGGAGGTAAGAACTCGATGGCACAGGAGTGGTTAGATTGGGAACCGCGGACGCGCTCCGCAAGGGGGCAGTTTTACTCACTGTTTCACATCTGAACTCTGGTCAGCCCGGCTAGTTAACTGGTTTTCCTATCGTACATACTTTTCTACACACGTAGCAAACGCAGCCGCTAGGCTAAGCGCTTTTAATTAACAGCAACGATAAGCGCGACGACGCGCTACGTCATCCGATTAGTGACGTCGGCGATCCTTCGATAAATTACGCAGTCTTATTATCATCAGCGGCGTGTCAGCCACGTTTACGCCGCGCGCGGTTAAGAACCCGGATTAATGGTAAGTTCTCATGGACGCGGTCACGCGTTTGCGCGTTTGCCAGGCGAAACACACACGTTCGAATTCCACGCTCTGTCACTGACGTGCACACGCTGCTTATGATTAAAAGCATCGCTACCACAAAGCACTGCAAATATGGATGCATCGTTCAAAAAATTGCACTTCCGATAACATTTCTCGTGGGCGCTCGTATCGCGGTTCTTTAAATTTTTCATTTTGCCAAAATACGTAAGCTTACTTGTTACGTTCGGGATAATGTCACATAAATTCACAAATCTTACATACTCCTTTAATGTGCATCGATTACATTTATGATATGCTAATGCAGCGATTGTTACTATAGATATATAGTGGCAAACAATGCGTGTCCAAAATAAATTTCCATATCACACAATTACAATATATATATATATGTACATATATTATACTAGCGAAGATGGTGCAAGGAAAAAGACGATGTAAGAATTTAATCGTGCTTATTTATATTTACCTTCTTTTGTATGAAAATATGAATGCACAGGACTTTTTGTGTTAGATTTTTCTGAATGAATGTGCAAGAAAAGATAATCCCATTAAATTTAATTTTAAACTTCCGATTTATTTATATCTTGCTCGAATGTGCAGCATTACACTTTTCTGATATTTTGCAATGATAGTGAAATAATATAAACTTATTTACGAAAAAATTTGAAATATCCTTTGTCATGAATTATGACGAAGCATAATGACACTTGTCTTATGGAGCAAAAAGAAGAATGAAAAGATACCGAGTACAATATTTATGGAAACATGGCTATTTACTTGTGCACTGCTACGTCAATACGAAATTGCATGTAAAATTTACTGGAACGCATTAAACTTTCGGAAAAAAATGAAGCCATATTCAATCGCAATACTCCAATGAATATAAATTCCACACAAAACCGCAGATTGGCGAATTCTGAAAAAGATTCTGCCCTACGTGTGCGTTCACAGTTGTTCAAGCGTTAATACTTGGAGGAAGGAATGAGAAGATTGACAATGAAAATTCAACTTCACACATAATCGCATTAATAAACCCTGAGTTACCAATACGAGAAATCTATGTCCGGCGCAGCATGGGAAGCACGTTTTCTTATTATCAATAACTCGAATCAGCCAGGATTTTGCGGTCCATGGGTGATTCGTTTCACTTTCCTGCATCTCTTCTGAATATGTCAAAAATCCAACAAAGGATAGGAAACTTCCTTATCGATGGATCAATGTCCGTGCCCGGAACTGGGCTAGAGGGCCGGGGAATCGTTTCTCCGGCAGCGATTTGCCTTTAAGTTAGCTTTGCTTATGTGCGCCTGCGTGAGTGTGCGTAAGCAGGGAGGTTACATGGAAAGTGGTAACATATACGAACCCAGTGAATCGGGACATGCGGATTTTACAGTGCACTCCTCTATTGCTGATGATTTGACCCTTCTATGAACACATCCATGGAGTCGTATTGAACGATTTAAAACGTCACACGTAAGCTATCCTTTCGAACACTCACGAAGTTGATTCACTTCGTATCTTCTTCAACTGAGCAGTTCCACTTGCAAAAGCGGCGTGCCGTCAGCGCGCCGGGTAAACAGCAACAGCACCAACAGCACCGAGTGCCGTCAATGGCCACGATAAACGGCATTACGCGTACGCTTCACGGGCCACGATCGAGCCAAAAACCCCGGCGTAGTCTCGCCTAATCGAAACGGAACTGGAACTGTCCGACCGCCGTACCGTTCGCATACTACTACCTAGCGGAGTTTCCTCTTTCTCTCTTTCTTGGCTGCTCTCGCACTCCCTCCTTCCTTGCCGCTCTGCTCCTCTCCTATGTACGGCAAATGAGCAACGCGCGAGATTCCGAGATGCGGCAAAAGGTGCAACCTCCACCTCCCCGCGACGGCGCTACCGCCTGCGATCACAACAGACAGGGAAGAGAGAAAGAGAAAAATTGAGAGAATGTAAGAGAGAAACCAAGATACATCGAGAGACCTGCGAGAGGAAGTAGAGAGAGAGAGGAAGGGGAGGGCAAGCAGAAGTTGGCGAGCTTGGTGGAGAGGGATGGACGACAAGTTGGAAAGAGACCTGACTGAGTGACAGAGAGGTTTTGCAAGGGGGGAGGGTCAGGAGAGGTAAAGGGGGAGGAAAAGGGAGTCGGAGGGAGGCATATGAGACATTCCTTCAGTGAACGGGTCGACCGAGTGTGAGTGCAAGCGAGCCGGTAAAATCGATGTGGCGAAGTGTGGCTGTGCCACTACGGCGGGCAAAGGGTGTGCTGTACCCTGTGCGTGATCAGTAATAATCTGCCTTGTGGCGTTATGCCCTACAGTTGAGTAAATCACAGTACCAGCCGTAAAATTCTATCTATCGATGAAATCGGATACACGATTATAATGTTTATATATATTTTTTGAAACTGTAGCTTCAAATTTGTCTGATGATAGCGTCCAATTTTTCTATTAATCCTTTTGCACTTTTCATATTATTAAATGAGTAGAAACCCCTGTTAACATGCACAGCCCGTCATAATGACTGTAATGCAATTAGTCGTACATGTTACGCGGCTCAACGTGTAACAGCAACGCATACATTACTCCATCACTATCTAACGCTTATTTCCTTATTGCACCTTATAAAATGAGCAAATGTATGTTAAAAACATTGTTTACGGATCTACATAAACAATGAAGGCTAATATATCTCAGTAGCATATAGGCAAAACGATTAATGTTTAACAATTGTAATGTTAAACAATAATTAATGCTTCGTCAACGTTAACAACAAAAGATACATACCTAATGCGTATGTAAGAATTTATGGGTGCACGGTTGTAGTCGGCTGCAATATTGATTTAATTCGTAGAATTTTGTACAAGCTTACAGAATCCTATCAAACGACGTATACACAGAGAATGGCACCTGACTCGAAATCAACATGGAGCGCCTTCACAGTAGTTCAACTAGTTACGCTCCTGCAATACGCCGTGCCGACGTGTGCTTCAGCCAGTGCGAGGGCGTATTAGCGAGATATAGCCCTAGTAGAGGGGATTGGTAGAACTAAGCGTATGTATGAAATGACGGCTCGACAGACGAACATAACTGGTCGGGCGGGAGCGCACGTCAGGCTTAGGTTAAACCACGCAGCCTTTCTCGGCAGTCGCGTTTCTATACTGATGTAGTGCGGTTATAACAACGTTTGCTCTAGTGCCGTTCACTTGGATTTCTCGTGTTTAATTCTCACTATATCCACCATTATCAATTAACCACATTTGGATATATTCTCAGTGGAATTTCGTCGTACGCAAGTTGCGGCAACATCGGCTTTGTGTTCATATAATTCAACAAATATTTCTGTGCGATTTCATATTCACATATTTGTACTTACACGATGTGATCACAATTTTATTTCTGGCAGCACATATTTCCTTGCAATAATTTGATACATGATATATGATTTTATTACACGTTATTGTATATTTGGTGTACTCGATGTGATTGTAGCTTTTGTTGCATCTACATTTGTTAACTTTAGTCGAACATGAATTATCGAAGTGCTAAAAGCCGTCATCGAATATGGTGGCGTTATGTATTTTACGCATTTCCTAGCATTTTGACAGTACAGTTGAATAGTTTAAAGTTTGAAAGCGGAATAGAAGTACACTATTCATGCGACACTCAGCAAGGAGCAACGTTGCAATATTTCGGATGCTGTGACAACATCGCATCAACACAGTGTTTTCATTTCTTGATGTAGGTACAAGATAGTTCATGTACATATGTATTCCTTTAATGCGATGCCATATCGGACACTCTCGAGCAATGTAGAATTTGTATCTCATATATTCAGAAAGTGGTCAGTATTAGATTAGTTCCTGACTAAATTCGAAGGATTTGTAATAATTAATCAAACTTATAAAAAGTTATTTGCAATATTATTACTAAAATTAATAGTTCTAGTAGCATGTTGTTAACTTTAAAATTAATAAAACGGATAGAATAATTGGTGGTGGAGTTATAAATATCTAATTTTTGTTATGCTGAAGATGAATAAAAATAAGAAAGTGTTAATAAATGTCTTCTTGAAAGAATTATTTCAACAGCTAACCATTTTAATGGTCTTTATAAAGTACACGTTAGTCACTGATAGTTCCAGAGTATAGGAAGCCATAACTTCTACTCCGAATGGTTAATTAGTAATTAGTGCATCATTTTGATAAAGTAATGCAAATGCTTATATGCTTCTCAGATAAATACTCATAATTAAACTATACACATATCCAAAAAAAAAAATCCGGGAACTTGTAATTTAAATGATATAGTAATAAAATGTAGCATCTTCATGAAAATATTAATTTAAAACAGGTAGAGCGGACGTACACATTCAGCTCTTAGACCTTGCAATGCCATTCGATTATAGAAAACAGTTGCAACTACCGCGAACGTTTGACGCGACGGCAACACGGCAATGATTACCCCCACTCTTTCATGGACCGAGCCACTGTTTCCCCCACCACACGCAGACTTAGTCCCCTCCAGTGAACTCCCAATAGGTCGCACACTCATTAGCCCAGTCGCGCGCGATTTTCTCCCTCTGCTCCCTTCAGTCGCATGTCTCCGGCCCGATCAGCTGGTCGACCACGCGGTGTTGCCTCGTTGCCTCGGCTTGCGCTCTGCTCACCACCGTTCGCAGCCACGCGGTTTTCTATGTACACCGTTCAGGGAAGGTTAGGTATGTTCCGGTGCCCTGTGTAAACGGCGTATGCGCATCGCAAACTGCAAGGACGAATCCTCTCGATCTTGCCCGAGTTAACATGCTTTCTTTTAGTGCAGCTCGATCGTTACCGAATATTTTTACTGCGCTTTCTTTTAAAACATTTTTATATTGACGGTATTTAACATTATTTCTAAATTTTCTTTTTACATTGCGACCTAGATACTAATTGAATTTTATTGTTTAACGTGATCTGAGTGTGATGTTTTACACTTTTTATAAATATGTTTGAGATATATGTAGTGAATAGCGTAATAAAAAAAATACAAATAAGAAATAATGCAATTTGATATGGGAAGACAAATCGTTTTTAAAAGTTTAGTAGTATTAATATTAATACTACTAGAATATTTACCATTTAAAAGTGACCCGTCATAGAACCACAGAGTATAATTTGCACGACAGTAATATCGAAACTTTAGTTTTTAGTGTCTCTACACCTACTTTTCATGCCCGATCGATTGTAGGTAACGCCACCAAAGCTCCTTATGTAAAAGTATTTAAGATAAATACATGAAATATAAATGTAGACTGAAATATTGATTTTTGCTCCCCGTTAAAATTTCACTTTTATTACATTGATCGTATTAGAACGAAGATATCTAATTTCTACATCGATATACTGACTTTTTGTTTTGTTAATTTCACAAAACGAGGATGACAGGTGGTTCATTACGTATGAACACAAGATAACATATTGCGCAGTTCAGTTTATGCTGTAACATCATTTAGTATTAACTTCTCGAACTGACCGTGAATTAATGAGGCAGCTAGCATGCACGGCAAATGGAGCTTCTAAAGCTTTCAATGTTGGCCTAGACGCAGATTGAACGTAGGGCGATGCAATAACAGCATATTGTCAATATATGTATCAAGTAGCAAAGAAATTTTTGATGTCGCTGTGATTTACATGCGACTGTCCTACGGATGACTAACATGTTCTTCGCTGCTTCTAGCTAACTGCGTTCAATGTGTCTTTTAGGATTACTAACTTATGGCACGCGCGCAAACACACGCGTGTAATTCGGTCCTCGAAATTATATCGTTCATTTTTACATATCATAGAGAATTTAATTTCGATTTATCATCCTTCAAATCACACGGCGAATCTAAACGCACTGACTGTCTTGGCCAGGTGTGCAAAACTAAAATGTTATAATAATTTTACGGGCTAAATTTTCGAAAGTGCTGCACATATCTATAATAAACTTGCAAAAAGAAATAGCAAACAGATAAACGGATAATTTATGAAAATTCTCTAGCTTTCGAATTTACAAGAATAAGAAAAAGTAGTCGCACAGAAGTAAACTCATTTTGTTTAACCCTTTGCGACCCAGGATATAAAAATGGAAACGTACAAATGGAATTTTTCTTTAATTTAGCTTTAACGATGTAATAAAGGCTAATAGGAATTATAAGCTATAAAACATTTTGAATATTGTTACATATACTTTTCGTGCACTCACTGATTGATTCGCCGTACTGGTTTCAAAGACAGACCACCGGTTCGTGTAACAAACAACCATGAAAACGCGGTTTCAGTATGAAAACATGAGGCCAGGAAGCGTTAATGATGTTTTTTATATCATCAATTATTCAGATATATTAGTTTATCACACCTTATGCACGAATCGTATATTTCTTTTGCGTAGCATTGTGACTGAAGAATAAATCAAATCAGCAACTTAGACCGGTATTTAACAACTGAGTCTATAAATCGAGCCTACAGGTTTTGTGCAGAGGGATTTGCCGGAGATATGGCATCCCATAAACGCATAAACCCATAATCCGAACACGACAGTTTGTCCCCTTACTAAAACGAGGATGTGAAATAATCGTTTATTTTTACTTTCCAATTATGATGATTTTCTCCATGAGAGCCCAAACTAATTTATGAACTGAGAGGCCAGTCTAGCTTCTAACTAAGAGACTAAACTAAACTATTTTTAACTAATTTCTTTATCTTTTCCATTGCCACTTATCTTTGTTATCTTTGCTGAAAGTTGTATGGTTTTCCATAAGAAATGACGCTGATAAAAATATCTGTAGGTAATAATACAAATAGCTATGCTTGAATCCATAACTTTAATCAATAACATCTATAAGATCTATTATTGCGAGCATTGTAATGTCAAATATGAAACTACTTTCTGAGTTACTGTTTTGTCATGCATACTGCTACACTAACGGTAGATAATCGAAGTAAGAAAAAATGAGTAGACGAACAGACAGAACTAGTACTATTTTCATACCAATACATTGCGAACGTGAGCATAAATTTTTGTAGACTAATTTGTCGCTGATCTTTGTACTGTAATTGATTGGTATTTCAATTTTTCTTAAAGCGTCAATTTTTTAATAGAATATATCACAGTCGGTTTTGTACATGTCCCACTACTCGATTGATTGTATTGCACTGTGTCACCTGTATTGAATATACGACTTTGGAAATAAATTTTAGGGTGGGGCTCAAGCATATGTATGTACCTTAAGCAAACACTTAACGTAGGTAGATCAGTAACGATCGAATCTCGTTCTAGTTCCAGTACGTGGCACTAGGTGGTCGGTTGAAGCGATTTTTCAGTTACTACTTATCTTATTCGATCAAATGCAAATTTGGAAAAGTAGAGCGGAAAGTACTAAAATTAATTTTTCATAGTTTCCAACTATGCTCGTATTCTAATTACCCTGGTGCGATGCCTATGCTCGAGTTATGTATTTTGTAATGTTACGTATCATTCATCTATGAAAGTGAGCGATTACTTTCGTTGTCAATCTATAGTATTGCTTACGTGTTTCCTGTTTCGCTATTTAGATGCTTGATTTAGATTGCCCCTACTATTTAGATAATATATTGTCCGTATATATAAATTGCCTAATTTCGCATCAAATTTAATACACTAGTCATTTTGCTTCGCAATGCTAAACTATACAACGAAAATGAATCAGCATGGAAATCTTTCAGACCGAGGGACATTAATACTATTTAATAAGTAGCAGAATTTGATAAAAAAAAAAATAATGAATATAGTCTAAGAGGTTCTCGAAACTGATGTTTTTTTTCAATTCTTTTAACATACACTCACATAGGATACTAATTCTCGCACCATCTAGAGTACTGCTCTTTAAGGATTACTCGTGAATAAAACAGGTATCCACCGATCTGCCACACCTAAGACCCGGTTCAGCCGAAACACTTTGTTTCGTCACTGTGGATATTTTAGTTTACAGAGCCTCGGAAAATTAATGTAAAATATATCATAAATAGTGTGTTGATGATGCATACGATGTAGATCATATATATCTTCAATATTAAGAGTGACACAGTGAAAGTGTCAGAAATAAAATACTTCATTTTTGGCTGGAAATATTATAATTGGATCGAATGGTCGCGTGGCAGGTGAATCAGAATGGAGGAAGCTCTCTAAGCTCCGAAGCTTAATTTGGACAACAGTTAAATACAGGATGTTCTCTGACGTGTGAAGAAACATTTAAGAGGCGATTCTGGGACTCTTACCGAATTGATATGTCCCGTTGCTTTATTTTGGACTCAATAATTAACAAATTAATATAATGGAAGCTGCGAATTATAATCGACCCCGACATATCCTACGGATAGACCTCACCACGGGAGCTAAAAAAATGTCCGATCTATTAATTAAAAATAAATATTAACTGTAAGATGTAAAGCTTCAACTTCGGTGATCGAATTATCCTTAATCTGAACAGAGTACTTCATTTTTTAAACGATGAATAAATGAGAATTGCTTAGTTTCGTTCGTGTTAGTCGTATGTACGAGGAGGTATGGAATGGATGTACTGTCTATTAAATATCCACATCTTCCTACACTTGTGTAATACGGTTTAGGACCATGCATTCCACATTACCACTGTTGTATCGCTTCCAACTTTACCGAGTCAGGGTAGAAGAAGATTGCGACACAACTAGTGGGTGCAACTGAAACTAAATAAAGTGAAAGCAACTGGATTTGTAAACAAAACGTAGAACATGATCCAACGAGGTAAAAAGAGTGACAATATAATTTTTTTAAATTATAACGAAATATTAAATTGAATTGCGCGTAGATTACAAGTGTGCAACTTAGAAACTTTCTGCCAGGCTCTTGGTAGACCAAGGAATTGGTTGTTAGAAAGTGTGTAATATCAGGATCTGGTATAACACGTGTTTTAATCGTCCTATTAATCCATTAACAATTTTTTCTTTCTAATACAATTAAGCGAGAAGCGTGTAATTAACAACTCTAGGTTTTTAGATTGGGTTGACAAAAAAACGTTATCGAAAAAACATATTAATTATCTGGCAATCAATAGAATTCTCGATTCAAACGATTGTATACAATTATTTAATTATGGAGACCAATATTCATTTAAGCATGGAGAATGAAACGAATGGTTAGATAGAAAAGAAATCGGTCGCACCAACGCGTAGGTTTATTTGGGTCGATTTTTTAGACTATTTCACCGCAAAGATATGAATCTAAATATAAATGCTTCCAAGAGGTATCATCGGAAATAAGTTAGTCGATCAGTATAACGTTATTGTAGGGGGTATAGCTCGTTATCCATTTCTGGATAGAAGTGTCAACATTGTTTATCTAGATTGTTTTAACAAAATTTCGACAATAGTGTGACACTATCCAATCTCTGTACGACAGTGATTACCTATGTACATACAATATGGTACAGTATACTATGCTATAGTAGAGTACAGTGCAGTACAGTACAGTTACTTATGTATATACAGTAGACTTCCGTAGGTACTACACGGATCGTATAACGCGACGAAAAAATTGGGGCAGTGCTCATATAACGCGTTCAAATAACTTTTTACAGAGCGATAAACAAACTTTTTACATTTTCACGCACTAATCTCAACTATTTTACGAAAATTTTTCATTTCCGCTTTCAAAATTCTTCGTACCGAAGTTGCACGATATTGAATGGATAAGTGATAACGAAATGGTACTTCTTGAGTAATACATTTGTTTACGAGATATCAGTTGAAATATTCTGTTAAGAAACTTTTTTTTTTTGAAGAAGAACAAAAAAATTCTACTTGTTACAATGTTGACATTTCTTTAACAGCTTTTTTCCTTGTGGAATAGAATAACGAACTTGGATCGAGGATCACTAGGCCATTTGTATAATCGCACTACTTGTGGCAAAGTTACAGAGTTAAACATGCACAAACATGTCTGCTTTTTCATTTAAAGAATTAATGTTGTCATACTAATAGTTTCACGCGGATTAGGATCATCACACTTGGACTGTAATCTTTCTGCCCTTTGAAACAATTACTTAACAGCAGGAGATAACAGAAGACCGTAGGAAAATGTTCGTCGATTCTGTTAGTTATTTCAAGGCTACATTATACTTTATAATGAAGTACTGTATTTTTCGGTACGCGTAATGAAAGGTCGTAAGACGACAAATCTATTGGGTTTTGCGTGAACAGTTCGTAGCAATGTACGAGGAACACTGAAAGATAATATTCTATTTGTTCAGAGTGAACATTTAATTGAATGTTTATTCAGTTCATTTCGGTGTTACTTTCATGAGTTATCGAACAAGTCACGATCCATATCGTGGGTAATTTCCGTTTAACATTTCGTTTAATTGATTCCTCCCCGGACAAAAGTTATCAACTCCGAATTTGGAGAACCACTGACACGTAATATCTTCATTTAAACGATATCATATTTATAAGCGGTGCGCATCATGTTTTTATACGTACAGTGGTTTTACCCTTCTAATAATACCAAAAACTGTAAATACTAGTTCTGATAAAGAATATATCGTTTCCGTTATGCTCAGGCCACGAATACACGGGTCGAAAAATTAAGGAAATACAAGAACGGAATGTAAAATGCAATTAGATAAATCTGTATGCTTTTCAAATTTCCTTGCAGACTTAAATTTAGCTATAAAATAATATTTATTAAGAAGAGACATTCATCCATAGATCTTTACTAAAAAAAAGAACAAATTTGATCATTCGTGGTTTTGTCATAACGGGGACAACATGGAAAAAAAGGACACGTCAGTGCAAGTGGATGAGTGCTGTAATTCTCTCCTGTCAGGAATGAGTCTATGAATTTTTTGTTACTATAACTTTTCACTGTTTCAACGTCATTTTATAGTAGTTCATATGAATTTCACTTCATCTTTTAATCCTTTTAGCATGCAGCGGCAAAAAAAAAAAAGAAAACAACAATCTGACCTTAAAAACTTGCGGAGTATAGTTTCCCGTATTTCTGAGCGTAGTTCAAACGGCACAAATTCGTACACATTCTAATATAAAATCCGACGCTAAGAGGACTGGACGGGCAACGGAGGAAACAGAGCTGATATAATACTTTTCCTTGTTAGCACGGATATGAGCGGATATCAGCAGTCGGCGAAAGAAATTCAATGTGGTGGCAAAAACTGATGGTAATGCAGATTGCGGGTTAAGGATTAGGTATTGCTAGCTGTCGCACAGTGTTATACTTTTATCGTCCGTGTTTTAAACCTGTATCTGTCGGCTACTATTAAGAAATCGTCTATTCCGATTGCAGATTTATAAACGTACAATTACCTAACGGGGTAAATCAGAGAAATATACCGTGGGGCGATCAAACTATTGCATAGATATGAAATCGTAGTATGAAGGTTTTCACATTGGACAATTTTTAATTAAAGACTGTCCATTATAAATGCACGACAGAATTGAACTTAGCTTATGTAATTATAATAAAAAGTAACCGTTAATAATTTGATCGCCCACTGTACGATTGGAAAGAACTGTTAACAATTTACATATACTGTATGCAAAGTTTAATACTTGTTCCATGTTTGCAATCCATTGGTACGGTATCCAATAAAACATGACGTTTGATTTGTAAACTTCGTCTTATTAATAATATTATGTGTGTGATAAGCATGGCGTTAAGACTCATAGGAAATACATAATAGTCCGATAGCAATTAAGTAGAATAGGACAGGATATAATGGCTGCGATGTGTAACCAGAGAATCTAGAGAACTCGAACTAAGACTGATCGGTGGTCGAAGAAACTTGCAAGCTCGAATCTTGAAAATATTCGAACCCCGAAAGGTTTGTCTATATGTGTTCAGTTCCCAAGGTTGGTAGGTAGGTATGTATAATATAAAGCTTCTATACAATGTGCGTAGTACCCACTTACTATCGAAAGGATCAATACGGGGGACATGCACCAGCAGCTTGCTTGGTTGCCTGAATCTCCCGCGCTAAGACATATAAATGAGTCGCCCAGAAGTCGAAATATCTATCCCATCAAACACACAAGACCGAAAGAAGAGAAAGCTGATAAAGTTATAAACACCGTCATTAGAGGCTGTTTAACAAACGGCACAGAAAATACTTGAAACAGTCGTATTGTACTTGCCAGTAAATACTTAGAATGGATGATTTTAAGAGATACAAGTATCCGGATGTATGAAAATTGTATAAAATTCAAACTCTTTTCTATAAAAATAAAAAGATTAAGAAATAAGAAATGTATATAGATTTGCTTAGCAACCTTGTCATTAAGACAAAGGGTTAACGGGAAATGCGTATCAATTTTGACGATATATTCACGACTCCAACGAGGATTGTTATTAACCCTCGGAAGCTGCGTTTCGTGGCGCATCCGTTGATACCGAGCAACGTGTCATTAAGGGCAGGGGAAGTGAAAACGTCGAGAAAGGGTAGAGGCACGAGGAATGTACTTGCACATTCGGTACCTGTCGGAAGTGCAACCCAACGCCACCGCACAATCGTGGCCGCTCTACTGAACAATGTCAAGTATACTGTGTACAAATGGGCAACTCGCGGGCGATCGATTAACTGTCTTTCCATTACACACGTTGTTATATTTGTATGTTTATGCGGTGGTCCTCGTGCCGAATTGGCTAACGATATCCTCTATTTTCAATTTCTCACGAATGCTTCTTTGATTTTTCAACTATTTCGGTACAGAACAGTGTAATGGACAAATTTCTGACGAATTTCTTATGGATATGTATGGATGTCCGCATCAACAGGTCGAAATGAATTTTTCTCCCCCGAAAGCACATATGAGTCAACAGTACTCAAAAGGCTAATAATATTTCTAACCCTTTCGGCGCAATACAGCGAAATGAAGAAACGATTCGTGGCTGGAGTGGAAATAGTGGTAACATACACTATGAAAGGGCACATACATATGAATGCTTCACTTGCCAAATCGATTAACTCCGCTTTCTGAATTTTATTAAATTATAATGTCAAAACACTTTATTAGTGTTTATTAGTGTTTTGACATTAAAATTTAATAAAATTCAGAAAGTGGAGTTAATCGATTTGGCAAGTGAAGCATTCATATGCGGTGGCAGGCCAGAATGAACTTTTCTTGGGCGCATGCATGTACAGGCTAACAGCACTCAAAGGGTTAAAGGTGAATTAATTTGTGTTAGCAAAAATTAATTCTGCGAAAGAAAGTACGTCTAGCGCGATTTCATAAGGGCGTAGAGTATTTCTTTCTGCATTGAGTTGGCAATTTTTTCTCCCGTTCACTGTATTTGATATTAATAAATGATATATTAAGTCACTTTGCACTTCAAGATAGCCAGCGGTATTCATGATTCTTAATTACAGTTAAAAGTAACGATTTAAGATATAAGATTAGAATGGTTACCTTTCGCAATGAACGATTGATAAATAAATGAAAGGTTCAGCATTCGAGGTGACTGATGATTATATTAAGCATTATTCGCTCACGATGATGAGGATTAAATTAATCGCTATACACTTGCTGTGATCGATGACTAAGCGAATGCTGTATCTTCAATATCTACCGATGCGTATGTCAGTCATTTCATTGAATTAACATGTCGTGTATTGTAATGCAGCTATTTTTAACAAAATTTATAAGTACAATATACTGTTCACCTTAAGTGCCCCGAAACTTTTTTCTTTTGCCTAATAAATCATGTATAGTGTGAAGAACTTTCTGGTTTTTCATTCATATTGAATTTATTGTGCGTTTAATTGGTCTGGGCGTAAATTATTTTAGTACTGTTACGCGTGGAATTTAACAAACCGTTAGAATATTAAACCAACATTTTTAATATTTTCTGCGAACAGAATGTAAGAGTAAGTGAATTTCTTAATCGTGGTACACTTACAGATTCTGTTGTGACTGTTAACTTTTCACACTCACTTTCTTTTCCTTCATACCACATAGCGGGGAGACGAAAAATATTTGAAATGAACGCTTTACTGCGTTCAAAGGCCAATACTACATCGGTTCAAATTAATTTAGAAAGGGACACATTCGTAAACGGTAATTCTTGTTCATTTCGTGTTATCGGTTGAAGCATCAGTATCATATTATTTGTAACGGTTTCCAATACCTGCGGAAACACGGTAAGCTGTCGAATGATGCAAGTGAAAGTGCGATAAGATTATTAAGTCTGTACGAAGAGCGTTATGTTTGGTCTGTTCGTTAATTCAGATAAACACCGTTTGCGTATAACAAAAGCCAGCAATTGAGTTTATTATACGATTAACTATTTGCCTGGGTAATTCAATTAACAAACCAATTAAAAAGCTATAACTAAACCAAAAATCGAGCGAAACGGATAACCGCCTGTACAACCGAACAATTATGGAACTGATGTGAGAACCAATATCGGTACTGGAACTGATACTGGCACAGTTAGAAATTTTGATTCGGTATAACAGTTTAATAGTTTCTCTATATCAGTTTCGTCAGGAACCAGTTTAAAACAGTTATATCTAGAAAAATGTCAATCCATGTAGCATAGTCTTGCGAAGAGGAAGTAAATTTAAAGTTTCGACAGCGAATGCAACAGCGTTTATGTTATCTTCCTCTGTTGTAAATCGTGCAAAACTCGATCAACTTCTTTACGTTCTTTATCAATTTTTAATAATGGATCTGCTTCTGCGCGCATTATTAGTAGTACGGAACGATATTCATGCGCCGACTATACGTATTACGTTGAGGTATCATAAGTATCAGCTTTGCCAAAAATGAACGTATCAGAAGCAAAATAGCTGTGGAAATCAATAGCATGCGAGAAAACACGATAAGTGTATCTACTGTATAATCAAACGGAGACTTTACAGGCCGGCGTTGTGCGCAATAGTTGCAAGGCGAAAATCGTTGTTCAATGAAGCAAATGGGGCGAACCGACTAAATTCGGAACGTAAAACGCTGTACAATCGAGTAACGGGGGAAAGTTTCTGTGCTTTAAAAGATGATTCTAAATTTGAAATGTACCAACCGAAGACGACCGACAAATTGAAAGGGTACCGACGAAAGGAAGTTACAAGCAGATTCTAGAAGAGAACGCCATCCCATTCGCATTACGATTGTTTGCTGCACCGTGTTTTAACGATATCATGATCCAAAGTACACCGTCAAGCTGTGCCCAAAAATATTGACGAAAAGAAAAAAAAAAAGAAAATGGAGAAAACGGAAATAATTACAATTATGAAATGGCCACTCCAAAGTTCTGACCTCAATCCCATTGAGTATTTGTGGAAAAAACTGGATGGTGAAGGATGGAAACTGGCTTCAACCTCAGCCACTGATATGTGGTATAATCTTTAACAGTCCTGGAAGCAAATAACAGAAGGAATATTCAAATAATTGATAGAAGGAACGGCTGTGTACTGTCGTTATCAGTAGCAGATTATCTCACATTGATTGGTCAAGAATTTGCCTGTTATTGTCAATACTAAATTTTGCGTATAACGTAAAAGAAAAAGAATATGTCGATATATAATAGTTACATGAAATTGATTATATTCTCGCCGCTTTTGTAATACACGCACAAATACCTTTTAACGTACATGTATGTCTTCGAAAAAAAAAGAGTGACTACTAGGTGCTCCAAACTTTTAAGGAGCAGTGTACAGAATGCAACTGTTCAGTCGAAACCGTTACTAATTCTTTGGCGAATGGTGGTGGTCCCTATACTATTGAAAGTATTATACTATTGAAAAAGCCAATGGAAGCATCGAAATGGGTCGAAGAATTAATTCCTTCATCGATAATAAGAGTATACCGTTAATTAATATTCAACGTAACAAGGAAACGAAAATTCAAGCGAGCCATGCAAGAAGAAGTTGTTGTCCATTGTTTGAAACGATTAATTCGTTGTGTCTCGTCTTTATAATAACTCTTTCGATTCTGCTATTGTTTTTAATACATTTTGGTTTACTGGAGAGGCATAAAGCTCTGAAAGCTTTCTTTTATACGAAATATATTTTGTCAAAATGCTTGCTCTTTTATTAACCGCCTATGCGTAATGATCCGTGGTTAACTTTGAACGTTAAGAAGTCGTAATAAAAAGGGATACTGCTTCAGAAATAACAGCAGGGGCGAGTAAACATAGGAGTGAACCAATTACAGTGGCAATGGTGAATGAGGACTTCTGGAAAGTGGAGTTGGTTGGGTGTGTGGCCGAAAAGAAATCATCATTGGAAGCAAAAAATAATCATAGATACCACAAGAATGGGAGAATGTATTATGGACGAACGAATCTAAATTCGAATTCGTTTATTCGAAGTTTAAGTAGTGAATTCTCGTTTGTTGCAAACTGATTAAAGAGTTGAAAATGAATAAAATGGAAAAATAAATTAAAATGGAAAAATAAAACTGAATACGTTGATATCAGACTATCTAGAACCCCCCTTAAACATTAATCATATGATTCAATGGCGTGTACTACTCTGATTTAATTGCCTCACGAAACTCAGCGTTCGAGATATCATTTTGTTACGGGGTAAAACATTTAGGGGGTGGAGGAGGTTTAAACGGGTTAGTTCTACGGTTTCTACTAAAAATTTCCTACATCTCTATTGTATGCAACATTCATTGTTTAATCAAGTAGTGTACTAGTAAATGCCCTGCAGCTTTGCTTCAAATTGATATATCATCAACGTTCTGTAGTAATCATTTTTGTAACTTCGCATGTTGTTAGTTAGTTTAATCAACTGAATAATTTCCTTTATTCGAATCTAGTTTATCGTAACTATAATATTTACTCCTATGCAGGTGACAGAAATGATATAATATGTTTTATATGAAAGATAAAATTGAAGCAAAAAGGTGAAAGAGGTAAAAAGTACACGCAACAAGTATAACTCACCCTTGCTCCGAGAAAACGCGCCTCCAATAACTCCTGTTTCCGTGGGTCCAGGGTGGCCTGAAAGTGCTCCATCTTGACGCCAGCGCCTGCAAAAATATTAGGAATATTAGAATGAATGAAATACAATACTCAACTGAATTATTATTAATTATTATTAATATTAGGCTCTGGGGAATAGTTCTCCGCAAAGAGATTTTCGATGTTTAGATATAGTTTTCCTGTACTAGCTTAATAATTTTTTTCCAGGCCCGCATTTATGCTTTTGCCGGACCCAGGTGCAGCATCCTTATGAGGCATCGAAAGAATAAGTCTATTTCAGTTTTAAAATGTGGCCCCAGTTTGCGCCTAGAGTGCCTTACGATAAATGCGGCCCTGCTTTTTGCATTCCACTTGTTGACATTCATACGTGTATGACACTATGGTGGTTATGATATAGAATATATAAAAAGGAGACACATGATTCTAGTGTCAGAACAGTAAATCGGTATAATTTTGGAACGTCTTCGAGTTGCTCTCCTTGCCTTACAATGTTTCACTCTATTACGCACGCCAAAGTTCGCCGCTTTATGTCTTGTATTATAAAATGATTAAATAACTGCACAGTTTCAACAATTCATAACAGTTGAACGTAGTGCCAAAAACTACAACGAGTCACACTCATAATTTATTATGCTTGGACCTTATACTGTACTATGAGTCACACTCTTGTTTTTCAATCTTTACATGTAATCAGTGCATAACACGGACTTCACTCTTTATTGCCAAGTAAAGGGTTAAAAGTGAGATCCGTAGATGCTGGTGTTTCCCCTTTTCTTTTTAACCGATGAGAAAAAAAGATTTCTCTTTCTTAATTCTTCCTTATGATTTTCTGTGCTATTATTAAGCAGTCACTGTAGTAAGTTATATTATGATTACTATTTGTTATTGTATATCGGACTATAAGTCAGTTACAAAAATGTTTTCCGACTTTTAATTTAGCTTAAGGGTGGTAAGTTATAAAGAACAACTAAATTGAACTAATTACGATATTGAAAGAAAAGTGTTCTTTTTTTCTGAAAAACTGTTCGATCACATATAGTATAATAAACGAAAAGACCAATCATAAAGTTAGAAGAATAGTCTGCCACTGTATTACAATACAAATAATATTGTTCAGGCGGCTGGGCAAACCCACTCATTTGAAATTACGTACTTAACAGCTTACGACGTTATATAGAAATTCATGTTTGATCATTCAAACCCTGCATCATAAAATACTAGATGTTCATGGAAAACGTTTTGTCACGAAAAACATTTATTTATTACCTACAAAGTCCACATTTTGTACTGCAACTATTTCTTTTATCGTCAATTAAATATTTAGGGACAAAGTTTTAATTACACGAAAAATATTTCATATTCAATTTCAATGGCGTTAAAGCGCAAACTTGTTTATTATAACATTGTGTCTGATGAAAACGCGTCTGACCAGGTTACCGACCTATACTACTTAAACAGTATTACTGGCCATACTATTGACCTGCGAAAAATATATTTATGTGGTTTGTTTTAGATGGGACACTTTGTAGAGGGTATATTATTGTATGCAATTCCTACTATTCCTCGTTGCAAAAAGTGCACCTCTTTCTATATAACATGCGTAAAATTCGCACATGCTTTTGTACATGAATTTACCGGTCGTTTCTAAAAGGCATAAGATTGTCCCTCAAAATGTTTTCGCTGCTTCTTGAACGCACCCCAATGCTTTGCCATGCATTTCTCATCTGCAGCTTCGCAATTTTTCCCTGCCTAATATTATGCCTTTATTTGAACTTGCGTATCCACCTGTTTAAAACCTTAAAATAGAATGTTCCGCTCTAGAATTTGTTGGCTGCAGCCAAGACTTATACTAGCAAATCTCGTGTCATCACTTGATGACACTATTTTCGTGCTTCTTTAAATTGATAGTGGGTTTATGTACCAGTAATATTGTATTTACTCGGTATGATTTCGGGCGTGGGCAGAATTAGTTCTGCATTCTTTAACTTGACATTTTCCCCTTAATCGAGATACGTAGGTACTTATTTCCTTCGCAACGTTGAGAGACCGCAATTTGGATTAGATTCGGCAAAGTAACAGTCTCTGTTTTATTTGTAATATTCAAATCGTGTACACGTTACCGTTTCTAATCACTTCTGTTTTGAATAAATCATCGTCTGCTGCAACTTGTAAGTTACAAACTTTGCTTCCTGATGGATAAGCTTATTGCACATTATTAATTGTCTTCCTAAAATATATTTCCAACTAATTGATGTGGAGCGAATCGTGAAACTCATGAAGTGGAACATTGTTATATGTTTATTTTGAATAATGCTTTGTTAGAACAATTTAGTATCGAACAACGAAGCTTCACCTGTTTGTTTACACGCCCATATAACGCCGACACACATGATTAAATGATCGGTTGTTTAAAAACTATTTATCAGTTGTGATCGAACACTCGTTCAATTTATGTGACTGTTAACTTTCGCGCGGTATACAATTCTTTTGTATGGCTGATAGTAAAATTATTGATCCATTATTATCACTAGCTAACACATACGGAAGCATTGTGTGAAAATCAAATACTATTCCTTCGTATGGAAGAGATACATGTGTATAGTGGCGTGAATAATTATAGAATGCAAATAATATTAAGTTCATTAAATACGAAAGTGAATTGCTTCTGTGGCTCTTACAACAGAACGAGACGCAAGATAAAGTTTTACTATTTTTTCAACCCGAATTCTACACACCAAAATGAAATACCAATATGCCTATCGTAAAGCGGTGATTCGTACTAATTAAAACGTAAAGAACCAACCGTGACTTCAGGTAAAGACGGAAGATGTGCCGTTGCTTTAATTATATAAATTATAGATACTTTTAAATTTCTCTTGAACTTATAATCATTCACATCACTGTATAAACATGTACATACTCCATTTAATTAATAAAACCATCATTTATTACATGTCTAAATTATTTCGATAATAATACTCTGCTGGAGAGAACGTTTATGCTCATTTTCAGCAAATAATTGATCAATTTTAGAGAACTTATGTGTACAGCATTTGCACTGAAAGGGTTAAATGTGAATGTTTCTGATTAGTTGATTATTTTGATCAAATATATAATAGTCATAATATATTGTCCATATGTCCGTCACTCATAGATCGATTTGAAGGAAATACCATTGAATGCTTTTCCAGTCAAACTCTGCACAATTTAATTTTTAATAAGATGGAGCAACTTCGGTAGAATAGCTTCGTGAAAATAAAACGGTGCAGTTCCACCCATGCAGAGTTAAAAAAAATTAATTGCTTTTACCATACGCAGTCAGATCCCCCTTAAATTTTATCCTGCACGCTTAATGTAAAATATGTTGGTGTTGTCGGTCGCAGAAACGTACATCTGACTACCGCTTTTTAACCACTTGTTATGTTCCAAACATATCTTTGAACTATTATTAAAACGATAAAGAAACGTAAGAATGATGATGCAATTTACTACATACATATTTCTTCAAGGAAACGCGGAAGACGATCTAACGCAAAGTTTCTGTTTGAACATCCATTGAAGATTATATTGTTATACATCGTTAAATTTGGTGATAAGTTCTGCCACAGCATTATGTGATTAAAAATGTATGGTTCTGTTAAAAAAAAAAGAAGAACAACTACGACCTTGGAATCGTCGAAAACATGACCGTGACCTAATTCTTATGTCTACCATGATATAAGCCACCTTAAAGCTTACAACTTTCTCTCTGGCCAATTCTTTGTACCATTAAAAACAGCGAAAATATTGTGGTTGGTCACATGAAAAAATCCATATTTGTAACAAAAATTGTTCAACCTGGAGGAGGACACTCTGGTGCGAATAATTTTTTTCTTAATGTAGTGGTAGAGGGGATTTCTAAATCATTCTAACGTATAACTGTTATCGGTTTCTTAAGTGAATTTTTGAAAATGAGTTCAAGATCTATATTTTACCTATGTGCCTAGTACACCTTACAATTCTGATTTTTTATGGAAGATTTAAAATCGTGAAAAGATTGCTAGAAAGTTGAGTGGTCTGGCATATACATATACATCAGGGGTGTGTTCGAGTAAGTACATTGTTTATACCTGGTGAAAGACGCGTGGCATGCGTTAAGATGCGATTCCTTATCTACGTGAGGCGCGTGCGTTTAACTAATGCATCATGCACTTCTACACTGATGCAGTTTCAAAACATTCGCTCTTCCTTTCCTACAAAAGATTTTCCACCGTAGGAATCGGTGCTAATACATACAGGATATCTACATATTTTTTACATAATCTAAGAATTATCTATATATCCCTTCGGTATTTGATAGCTCGCCGTGAAAGGATTGCAATTAAGAATAGCGGAATAAGTCTCTTTAATTAGTTTCTTTTAAAAATTGATTTTAAAGAGAAATTGCGCAACGGGGCGGTATGACTATTATTACAGAGTTCAATATATGTATGTATGTTGAAAATATCGATCCAAGTTTTAATACGAACACGCTTAATAGGCGGTGTACAAGTGAGTAAATTTTATGAATGATAATAATGAATGAGGTTTCTGTAACGATAAATGTGAATGGACGGTAGTTAAAACTGAGGGGTCGAGCTCAGATTTTGGTATTGGATTGCAAGTAAAGGTGTAAATCGGAATCGCTTCTAGGAATGTGCATGGACTTTTAGATAGTAATCGACACGTGCATGAGCATCAAAATGAACGAGCAGAGTCAGTTTTAAAGAAATAGTTATCATGATCAGTACGTCTTCACCAATTCATCAAACCGACAAGATACCGCAATAGCGAGTTCACTGATATACTTTTGGCTCTAGAAGGAGCTTGCGTTGTTCATGCACAGACTATAAGCTGTGTGTGACAAACAATTAAATGTTAATCCTTACGTTAGCAACCAAGATGGTGAAGAAGTTCGAAGCTGAGTTACTTAAAATATCTTGCATAAATTTGTTTTCACGAAACGTGAGTTAACGCGAAATTGTTCAAACAACCAAGATCTGGAGCGGTTTTGCGATATTTTATCAAGAACATAGAAAATTTGTTAAAGCAAATATAGAAATGGGTACCCGGTTGCTAACTTAAGTGTTAATCGACGGTCTTACACCGGCCAACGTTTAATAAATAAATATGAAACGAAATAAATTGCAGAACAATTTCATGAATATTTTTCTTCAACATTGCACATCGCCAACCTGGTGCTGTATATTTCTAATGGCATGCCTGACTGTATGCAATGATGCCGAATGATATTCTTGCGCTTACTGTACGCTAAATGTATCGGGAACTAAATTCTCGAGAAACGTTTTAATCTCATCGATAGCTAAATTGAAATGCTTGCTAGAAATCCATCAATGCGCACTGTAATCCACGATTAACGACACGAAGGGATAGAAAAAGTCGAATGTTAGTCGCTGAATTGATACGCCAAATGTTTCAAAAGATACAAGGGTTTCTCTAACATCCTCTAAACAAATACGATTAACTTCACCGAGGCTTGAAATATTTATCATCTTAATCAATAAATTATTTCTTATCCATCATGTTGACTCCAGAATAAGCTTACAAAGATTCTATTCGATTCAATAACTTACGACGCGATTTTTCACAACCAGAATCACGATGATCACTGTGCTCATTGGAACTTATAGGGGTTAGAGCAATTTATTATATTTGATAAGGAGACCTTGCATGACGATACTTATTATTCGACGATGGCCATATATTTTAGATAAGTGTATACGTGTATACTGCGATGTAATGGAATGAAATTTTAATATAATGAAATACGACGAAGGTAGTTAATTACTACATTGTTTGATCTTTCTAGTTAGTCTGTCTAGTTTAGACATCTGGACATCAAATGACCAGCTGAACCGATTGAGAATATAAGCTTTATCGGTCGGCTCGCATTTGCGGTCGAACAGATTCCAATCACCTGGTCGAAAATTACCTGTGCTAGCCCCTGGACTAATATTGAAAAAATCGTTCCGTGAAAAACGCATTTGAAAGGTTCAGTTTGATTTTCCACACTAAAGAGTATTCATTCTTTTTTATTGGACAATGGTATGGCGCCGATTCTATAACTGTGACATAGGTCCTATTGAAATAGTTATCTGATATGCAATATTTTTTATGCCGATTCTTTTTTGTTACGTGCTTAACATTAAAACAGCAAATTATTTAACAGCAAGTTATTTATCTAATTCTCATGTTTGGAATATTTAAAATGTACTGTAGTGATTTAATATTATTGTTAAATATAAAATGATGTCTCCAACAGAGTTCACTCCACATATTGCAAAATTCCCACGGTTTTTAATTTCATATTTAACTAAAATAGCATTGCACATACATTAGCTGTGATACCCTTGTACGCATTTATATCTACTTTTGGAGAAATTTATATTTACGGTAAGCTCCACTTCTACAGCAATAATATGACTCAATGGTAGAATCTTTTGTATTTATTCGATACTGTTTCAGCCATATAATGCGCACGTATCAAAATTGCTGAACGAAATACTAAAAAACACTGTGCGCTTTTACATGATTAATGAAATGTTCGTAGAAGTTGTCTATTTTTTTTTCATTCTAAAAGTTAACACTATCAGTTCGACTAAAAAGATTTGCAGGGCCTAATAATCTAACAATCGAACCGAGAAAACCATATTATCGAAGAGGGAACTAGAGAAAGCGAGGAAGTGAAATTTGTCCTGTATAAATCGAAAATGGAATGATACAAATTCGGCTTCAAGTCGTGTTACAAACTGGCATCGAGAACACACTATTCTAGATTAGCGTGACGTATACAAACAGGGCGTGGCTTCCATAAAAGTCGATTGTAAAACCCTTCGATTTGTCTTATACCAATGACTCATTATTAAGTGGAAACTTTTATTCCTACATAAACGTATCAATGAAAAGATCAGCTGTATGTAACCTTGATCCTTAATCCGTTATAAGACCAACATTTTTTAGTGTTATAAAATACTCATACTTTTCCTTCCTACAACAATAAACTGTACAAAGTATACGCCACATGATAATTCCATTCAATGTTTGTATGCAAAACCAATCAATGATAATATTATTAGCGTGAATCATTTTTCCACCCAATTTTAATGGAAGAAGAGGCTCGAAGAACATCTGAATTTTTGAAAAACTAAAATACTACACTTTTTGGCCAAAGACGAGTTTGTTCAAGTGAGTTCATCGTGGTATATACACTATGTATCACGATTCATGGAAAATTTTTAAGTCGCAAAGGAAGTGCTGAAAAATTGTTAGCAATACGATCAGGTATGCTGTTTATATTTGGTTTAATTCGCGTGCTATGCATCTAGGTGGGATTCCTTATCGCTATCAGATGCGGGCGTTTAACGTATCCATCATGCACTTTATACTGATGCGATGAAAAACCGTGAATTTCCTTTCCTACAAGTGATTTTCGACTGTTGCGTCTGCGTCAAGTGTATTGCGATCGGTGCTGTTACACGTCGGTGTCGTGTTAAGAGAACTGTAACTGGGTTTTCGCTGTGGGCAAGATAGGATACTGCCACTTTCGGATAAATATTGCTTAACGTTAAGAATTGTTTTGTTTTGCGATGAAATTCAAGGTGTCACGCTCTAAGAAGATTTTTTAATAAACTGCTACCGATAACATTTCAATCAGAATCAACATGTTTTTTTATTTAATCACGTATACATCGACCGGTACCTTTCTCTTAGAACTCCCCCGCACGGAGCGCGTTAATGTAAAAATGATCTATATGTTCCTTTGATGCTCAGTAACTCAGGTTTGTAATTAATCATAATGAAAAAGTCCTATTTCTCGAGCATTCTTTTTTCAATTTTAACAAATTGCGAATTGACTTCGTTCTCCTATTCTTGGAATAAGACTGATGGTATTAAAAATTGGTTCCGTCCTTTCGACATACAATCTTCTGGTGTACAAACAACAATGTGAAATGTTATTGGCTTGGACATTTTATAAAGTCATATCACATTATGAACAAGAATATGTAACATCTCACTTGAAAATAATACGATAATCTTGTAATTTTCCTCATCAACAATATATTGATAACGAAAATTATCTGCGAAATAGTCTACTTTTCCAGTTAAAATGGACACACAGTGTATGGGATCTAGCTCGAGTCATTCAATACATAAAACGTGATGTTACAAGAAATTAAATTTAAATCGATGAATTTATTTTTCCTTTTGAAAATAATAAGTAGAAATAACATAATACTGTGATTGGTATCCCTAAAATTACACAAATGACCATACATTGCACCACTGATTTTAAACCAATTTCGTAGTTTGTCCAAACAAGCCATACTCTTTCGAATTCTTTACCTTACTACACAACTATGCCTAGTGCTGTTGTCCAATATTTTGGATTGCGATATTGTCTAGTACGAGTTAGAAAATGAAATATCTCGTAATGCATTAATGTTTTTTCCGATCTGAACTATTTATACCCAGCATAACCGGAGAAGTTCATTAATGTGAAGAATATCATAAGGTGTGGTTCAAGATAAACGTGCAATTCACTTTGCAAGTTCAGCAATGCACTTGTGAACAAAATTTTGTCGCAGCATCGTAAAGCTTGCTAAGGCATGCAAATTATTCCCTTACGATTTTTTTCTATTTTTTTAACTATGTATACTGAAAACTTTCCGTTCACGTTACTTTAATGGCCAATTCTTTGGTATCACTTGAGTCATTACTAACATTTGTTTCACTAATTTTAAAGTGTACAGAGACTTTCAATTTAGTTCCTAATTGCAGTTTCCTCAACAGAAAATTCTTATACTGAACCGTCTATTGTATATTTTCGTAAAATATGGATTCACAAACTAGCTTTCCCATTATGATCGTTGCTACATAACTTACAATTTGCAATTTTGAGAAAAGAAAGAATTATCGTGGACACAGAGTTAGAAGAGCTTCTCAGGCGTTAATACTCTATTTTTGCGGACTGAACTTGTTTGTTTCCAGAATCAGTTTCGACATTTCTTATCTACCTGGCACAAGCAAAGCATTTTTTTCTTCCCAATTGCCTCGCACACAAAAATATATTCGATAAATCGAAAAGAAAAATATTTTTCTCGTCCAAAGGAATTGTATGGCGAATAAGTTTAAAGCGACAGCGATTTTTTTACAAGATTAGTAAAAAGTTAATCTCATATTCTACGGCTACTTAAGTCAAGGATGCTGTGTTTTAGATTAAACCACAGAAACGCTACTTTGAGTGACAAAATTAACAAAGACAATCGCATCTTGCGATTGATAATGTACATCAGTGATCTATCTTTACATTGATCGATTACACTGATGAAAAATCCGTATAAACAAATCCCTATATATATGTTTTGTTTTCTTTGGAGTAAAGTGTAAAGCGGAAGCATATGGTCATGTAGCTTCCCGAAAATAAAGTTACGTCAAAGAAGCTGTGTAACGCGAAACACATTTTGGTATACATAACAAGGATTTTACGAAACAAGAAACAGTACCAAAGGATACGTGACTTGGACATTTAATATATGTATATAGTAAATTGCGGTTTCATTTACAGAATTTTAAAAAATTTCGCTCAAAACAAAATCAACGCTCATAATCGTAAAAACATCGCGGATAAATAAAGTTATACCCTTGGTTATCATTTCTTTGCCCGAATAACTGTGCCAGAAATTTGATTAAACGTTAACACGATAAATAAAAATGATATTTTATGTGGGATACCTTGTTTGTGATACGCGCTTGTTGTTTCGCGTAATATGGCGCGGCCAATCGAAAGGAAGAAGAGAAGGAAAGAAGATATTTCACCAAGAATAGCCGATTAGAGCGTCCCTAGTGTAACACATACAGAGACTATTCGCAAAGATTTGTGTTGTATCTACTTCAGAGAAAGCAGAATACCTTAGTAACACTAACGCAACGAATATACGTGACCTTTGTATTACGATGATGTATATCGCTTTAATCGTTTATTACAAAACACATTCTATCACGTTTCGCTTCTTTGACAGCTTTATTATTTTTGATAAAAAATTTCATGGATAAATATGTACGCGATATAAAATTATAAAACCTAGGTGTAACTCGCGTCGGCATTGCAGAGCAATCACTCGTATTATGAGTATACACCTGTATCAATTGCTTAAAATAATTTCGCATGAAAATTAGAATATCTATCGGTAAAAAAATATTAATTGTATCACGCGATCCAGTATTGAATTAAATTCTACTCATTAAAAAAAAAGGACAATTACGCATGTTACAAGAATCTCGTATATTCCCAAGACATATTGCTCCAAACGATTACAATGATGATAAGAATTTCTGGTTCCATTGAAACACTTTTATCCATATTCCAGAAAGATGTTCAGGAAGGGAAAATTGAACATACGTGAAAAATGATTGGAAATTTACGAATTAATCGTTATAAACTGAAGCATTTCCAATTTTTCGAAGTTTTAATTATGCAATCTTGCATTCACACAGACATTCTCTTTTACACAATACTTAGAACACAATAATACTGTTACACTAAAATTGTGAAAGAATTTTGACTGAGACCTTTAACGCCATATCTCAGTTATCAATTGAAAAGATGTATTAGTTATTACCATACGATGTAACGAAATTAATAAAACTTCAATGCGAATAAAAATGAACGAAAGGAATAATGCCTACACAGTGTGTATTTTCAATAGTTTCATCATGCTAAAAACCAATACAACATCAATTGAAAACAAATAGGGAAGCTTAAGAAGCACCAACCGATTGATATAAGCAGAAGATTGCATAATTTGTATTTTACCTTTGTACTTCATACGCGAAAATATGCAACGCTAATTTTTCATTAAAAGATCACGTTTTTACATATGCAATGCCAGTCGTAAATGTTACACGTACGGTCACACTATTCTGTAACTCAATGACTTCTTGCAATAAGTACTTCTCTAAATTTCATATTTGTAAACACAGTGGACAAATTGTTTTACTTAATCAATTAAATTGCAACGAAACATAAGAAAAGCTACATTCAATTAGATATACCCAAAGGAATATTTGCACTATGAACATTATTAACTTCTGTTGTTACAACGCGGAGTAACTCATAATTGAATATACTTCAAGTTTTAAATATCACTGGCAAATATTTTGCTGATCGTGTATTTCTAAACTTTCTTATATAAATAGCTTAAAAAGAGATAAGCATGCATACAATATAAAGTTCATGAAAACTTACCACCACCAGAATTCCAACAATTATCAGTCATCCCTGTTTATCCATCTGTAAAGTTGGCACTACATTATTACACTGGCATCCAAGCTGTTCCGTTAAATCACATCACAATTATCCTCGCCAGAGATATGCACTTCTCATGAACTTCTTGTAATCGGGAAATTAAATTCTGACTGTTATCGCACCTTGTTACACCAATAAGAGCACATGTTTCATTATTGATCTCACAACACTTGTCCCGTCTAATATTAAACGATCGTAGATTTTTACACTCGACAGCGTACGTCTTAATTCTTTCAGATATATTCTTTAGGAGGGCTGTATTACATAAGATTTAAAGAACATAGATTAACAACAAAACTTATACCGCTTACAATTCTCCCCGATACATTGGAATTAATAAATGGTATTTCAAGAAGCAACATACACGAATGTAGAATTTATTACGTATTTACATCTCTATCGAATTCAAATTATTCGTGCCAATCTATATATTTCTGTGGCACTGTTTGCTTCATAATAAGGTTCGAATTTAGATTGAATTATTAAAAATACTTTAGCATATAGTACATACGAAAAAATTACGAGTGTAAAAATTAAAAATATAATGACTAAATAATAAATAAAAAAAAAAACTTGTTCTAATAGCGACAAAAAAACATTGTGATTTCCGAAAGGAATAATTTAGGTTCAAGGTAAAAAAAGCTATATATGCAAATGTATGTGTTTCCATAAAAGAATACTCGAACGATCTTCCATGACAAATTTTGGAGTCATAATTTCAATCTAATCTATTGACTATAGGAATGAAATGAGATTTCGCATCCCTTTTTCAGTGATTAATTTTTCTCCCAATTTGCCTAACAGCGATATATAGAAAAACTGGCTGCCATATTAACCCCAAGGTATGGAAACAAACAAGAATACATTTAAATGCGGGGACGATTCGTCGAACAGAATAGCGAAGTACATAAATAACCGATCGAATATTTCGTTCCAATCGTATCTTGAAATAAATAAATGAATCTGGACAATATAGGTGTAACCAATAAAACACTGTAAGAGGAGGTTATGAAATCTTGTAAATAAAAGAAATCGTACGGCAAAAGGAGAACAGTATCATCGAGTTGATATTAAGGTTATTTATGCAAGACAAAGAATCAAAGCACTTGAAACAGGATATTGTAACTGTAGTGTGATAAAATGCTGCATCACAAGCACGACAGCCAGCTTAAAAACTTGAAGCGAGGTACAAAACCATTTTCTTGTCGCGGTATCAAATCAACGAGCCACCCCTCGCCTTTTTTTTCCCCCTGAACGGTGCCTACAGATCGTCAAATTTGATTGACGTCCGTTAGATATACTACACGCAATTGATAGGGGCCTATTTTCGGATCATATGGAAATGCATTCGATGATTATTGGGCAGAGAAAAAAAAACAGATCCCAAAGAGTTGACTGCTTCATTACCAACGACCAAACGTACGACAATGGGGGATCTCTGTATTGTCAGTAGTACGCCGTTTCCTTCGTACCCCGCGGCTCCTTCATCATGTTCACTACTTCCATAGATAATCTTTCTCACACCAAGGTTAAATACTCATTAATGTGAGACTGCATAGATTGACGTGTTTATGAATTCTTTTCTTTTTTTATCAGCCGTCAAATGATGCTCCGTCTTCTAACGTACCTCACAAAACATGATAATGCACGGTTTCTTCCTTCTGTTTCTTCACTTCTATCCTCTTTCTTTTAGTTTCTTTCTTTCTCTAGCTACTTCATTCGTTCTTTCTTTCTCTTTCACGACATAGCGCACTTCGCTGATCGAAAGAAAGGGGAAAACTCATCTGGAAAATGGCTGCCACCAGACAGTTACCGATTTATCCCGTTTTTGCATAGCTACTTTTTAATATGAACAACACAGAGACATCGATGCATAAACATTACTATTTAATGTTTGCGCGTAACGTTATAGATCGTTGTTGCAATGAAGAACACTGATTACGCGACAACACGAATGTACATTTTAGACGCCGGCACATACACGTAATAATCGCACTACTTGCTATTCCGAGAGAGTATACGTACTAGTTTTTTCTTCCAGAAATCTCACAGTAACTTTTTCTTTTCCCACCTACACACACGTCAGTAACATAGCACTCCGTCGACAACCGTTTACGTATCACGCAGGTATCACCGCAATGGGAAAAAAATCATCAACGTCTTAAAACCCACTCTGATTTCCTTTCGCACGTATTCAACGTAGTGACGTCGCTTTACCATGGCACTCGCACGGTTCCTCCATCTCACTCGCATCAATAGTCTCGTTCGCCACCTTACGACTTCGGCTATTATCGGTGAACTACGATGTTTATTCGGCACATCAGTTGACCAGTCACGGTTCACACTGGGATCGCCTCTGTTCTCTTCGTTTACCTATTGCTTTACTAGTTTCGGATAGTAGGCACTGCTGCCACTAACTGGCTCTTAATCGATGAAAACACTAAACACATTCGTTTTGTAATTGTTTCAAGCAAAAATGATCTTTCTTCCTTTTTATCTGCCACTTTGCTTAAAATGTTATTCAGCTTTTTACCACGTTTCTTGTTTGTTTGTAATAAAGCAAAAAACCTTGACGTAGTTGCTGCATCATAAAGTTGCATTTCAGCAAATGTTTTATCTCGATCAAATTGGACATGTGCAATGGTAAAAGCAAGGTGTGCGACATGATACACACGGGCGCGTATGCATACAATAATATACATATACGTAGAAATTAGTATTGCCTTTCTTGCTTTCAATTGTTACTTATATTTTACCAGCAGGACTGACAGTACTCGGGAAACAAAAGCTTTTAATTATGTGATGTGACGTTTGCAATTACGTATCATATTCTCTAAACATGCTAACACTTATGACCACGTAAGTATCTACTATAACTCTAGTCAGTGATTCTCGGGGAAAGATTGCAAAAATGCTACTTCACGATTGTATCGTATTTGCAACAAACTATTAAATTATTGTCCAATAATATGTATAGGTATATTTCTTTTCACACTTTATTAAGCATTAATATTTAAAACTCGATCCGTTTCAAAGCACGCACTACACGTTTTTACCTATAATTCGAAAAAATATTGTATAAAATATCCTATTGAATCTTATCGCAAGAGCTTAAATTATATGCATTAAATCGATAAAAAAAACTATCTTAGTATTTTTAACGTAGATTACCTAACGTATTATTTTTCCTCGTAATTTTTTGTTTTTTTGAAGGCATCTCTTTTTTCAAGTATACATATGGTCCTTTCGTGGAACGTAATCTTAAAAGTATCTTTACTGTAAAATTTATACGTGGCTTTAGATAATCCATGTTATCGATGCCACGGACAATTGCTACATTTTCGAAAAGAATATAAAAAAATAATACACAAGTATTAATTATATAGATTTGCAAACCACGAATTTGGTCTGTCCTTGACCTAGAAAAAATGTATTTCCTACTTTCATGTTAATGTAACATGCATTTTATCTTATAGGGCGTTTATTATAAAGAATTTCATTAGGAATACGACGATCAAATTTTGGCGCCTTGCCAATAAGTACAAAGTAAATCCCAATCCACTGTTTCAGATATTAAAAAATGAAGTGTAAACTTGTTTAGCACTAATAATTAAAACTTGAATACATCGCGAAACGATGTATTATTTCCTTACCAGTGTTGGGTGTATTGCACACACCTAATACTCGATATATTATCCATTTCTACATTGATTTTAACAATGCACATTTTAATAATTTTGAATCAAATAAGATGTCTATTAATACGTAAAAAATGACGATATAGGTAGAATTGAATGTGAAATTGTTGAAAAATGCAAAAAATTGTCGCGAATTTGAATTAAGATGTAAAAATAAATAATATTTATAATTACGGTCTATGGTTTAATTTTGTTGTTATTTGTATTTCAATTATATTTTAAATTAAAAAATCTTTACGTATTCATTATTCAAATAGGTTCGAAAGTACGTTCATTTCGTTGGCCGCCACGATTTTTTTTTTGGAAAGAAGTTAAAAATTAATAAAATCGAGTTCCCTTAATGTCTGAATATTGGATAATGTATTGTTATGACAAATGTAAAAGCGCATTAAAAATCTAAGGGACTTGTGAATAAATCGGGTATTGTATTCTTAATAATGCTCCAATTTAAAGAAAAATGCCAATCATTACATTTCAAGTATTAACGTGTTCCATAATCGATTACGATAATGAGACTGGTACTCTTCTCTATAGTGGAATAACTTAAATACATTCCATTAAATATTAAAAATGTTACACTACCAGTATAATAAAATCTACCTATTTTTTATACCAAGTTTTGAAACCAAAGCTCTATAAAGGTTACTCATTGATGTGTAATTTTTTTAATTTCTTAATAAAAATTTTCGTGATACATAGTAACGATCGCTAGATTAAATAATTGTCCATATGCTTTTATCGTCTGCATAACATGAAAACCTTGCAAACCGTGAGGGGAATTTTTCTATTCGCTGGTATGTTCTTTGAGTCATACAACTTTTTTATATAACATATAGTTCAGCAAGTACTAAAGATGAGCGAACAGCTGTCTTATACTACATAACACATACGCACACAGGCACGCATGCACGCACACACATTGTGCGTGTGTGCGAACACATTTCACGCTCACATTTACATCCATATACATACATGTACCGGTGGTTACTTCAAGTTCATTTCAAATAATATAATCTATTATCAAAATCAATAAACTTTTTAACGACTTTAAATTTACCCGTGAAAAAAATAAAAATAAAATAATACGTTTATGGCACTCATTGTGCATCAGGATATGATGCAACTAGACACAATCTAAAATGTGCAAGGAAATAAATAAAATTTGAACAATGAACTCAACACACATTTTACCTATATCTATATACAAACGAAATATCACTTTTTGTCATTTTCGGTAAATACAATAAATCTGTTACATTACGTCTGCAACATATAATACATAAGTGATGACTAGTATAATACATTTTTATAGTATGAATGTCTAATACATAAATACTAAAAATGTGTCCTACGATAATAAAGTTTACACGAACGTAAATTTTTGTTACTATAATAAGTTATAAATTCTATGCCAATACATTTGGCACACAAGTGTAAATAAAAATACTTATTATATCGAAATGAAATTCTCCTGTTGCGTTCAGATTTTTTCGAAGTTTTGCCAGTTATAAACCGAATATCACAATTATTTCTTAATTTACATGTTAGAGTCGCGCTATTGCAAGTCTCGACTTTGTATTTTTTTTTCATCCGATTTCTCTTTGTAAACCGTTTGAGTGGCGTAGATAACTGTTACGTTCGTAAAGTGTCTAGGTCGATCGTGCTTCAGTTTCTTGTCAAAATTATGCCAATTCATTGTAACATTCCTTCTTTGATGCTTATATTAATCACTCGGAAGATTTCGCTCATTTAACCCTTTCGCCCGGGATGACGAATTAATTCGTCATTGGAAAATGGAAAAGTCTTTAAAGTTTCATGACGAGTTAACTCGTCGTCCCCGGTTAAAGGGCTAATATTTAACAGTCTAGCAAAGATGAATTCAAATATCTCGTATAATGTAGTTTGTCATTTTCGTTGCAACTGTGAATTATGTATGCAGGAACTTTCAGCGTGAAATAGTAGAAATATGATCGTGCTGCATGACACTCAAACGGTGTATAATATAACGGATGTTTATTACGAAATAAAATTGTGTAGTAGGTAATGCATTTCAGTTTAACGTGTAACGTATATTCAGATCGCGATGTAAAAAAAAAAAAAAGAAAAGAGAAAGAAGAAAGAAAAAGGATAATTTAAAAATGCATTTCCTACTTTATGCTAATATTTGTAATATCAATCATATATATTGTTAATCTAGTATAATTTAAATAATCTATGTACTTGTTACCAGCAACGAATTCAAGTTTGTTACATCCTATATAAGTTATACGTATATAATAATAACTTATAAATAATGGACTAAACATTTTTGTACTAAGACTGTAAAAAAAAAACAGATCTTTAAAAATATTATTTGTTTTTTAATCATTGTAGTACGTTCATGATGTTTTCTGAGTTACGTAATAATATGTATAAAATTAATGATTTATATTTTACGGTGATATAACGTACAGATTACGACTGATATTTCGCACATGAGGCTAATAGACAAAACATTTCATACATTTAATAAGGGATTTCTATAAAAAAAAGTACTGCAAATAAGCAGTATTTTGTAGATAATGTGGTATGTATATCGTTCATATACATACGGCGTGAATTAAAAAGTGTTGGCAATATATGATTTAACTCAATCACAATAACATACGTTTAAACAGTATTCAGAATATTTCCAAATAACATTATAATATTGTATCGTAATATTACTCTATCGATAATGATTGATTATAAATAAAATATTTTAATTACTGTATTTGTTTAGATGTTTTTTCCATTTACGATTATGTATCAAACAAATAATGACCAGGTACTTTTCATTAAAAAAATATTCTTCTGTATAAATAGGAGAAAAATAAAAGAAAACGATATTTAATACCTATCTTCGCTTAGTAAATGTATGCTTATTTGTTGTAGAAAAAAATCAACAATTAAGAGGAAGAAAGTATTATAAATAAAGTATTGAAATATAATATACATACATGAAAATTCTATACAGCTTCTCCAACACAGCATCACAGGGATACATCCTATTATACCACTCTCTTAATAAGTATGCTATTTGTTCTTCAATTACTCTTCAGATGTTTCTTTTGCACAACATCGATATGTGCAATGCCATAAATAAATTGTGTTCACTCTACCAATACATTTCGGTGGTAGATATGGTATCACTTTTTCCCACTTCCGACTTTAGAAAAGTTTTAGTTTTATAGCCATTTCAACAAATAATAAAAATTTGTATAACTCGTTATATTGAATCTGCAATCACTTCTATATCGGTATTATCGCTAGATATATTCGTGCCTTCGTCCTTCATAACACTTTCCGTAGCGATATTCGAAAGGCTTTGATGTATAGTCGTCGTTTGATTGTCAGCAATTTTGCCTTCTTCTACCGGCTGGACAGTTGTTAATGTACTCCACCAGTTAGAGAAAGCACCTTTGGCTTGCGAGAGTGCACCACCTTACAGATAAAATATATTTTAATCTTTCCTTAAAAAACGTGATAAATACTGTGCGTCCAGTTAAACTAAAAACGGCGAAATATGTACATCGTAGACAGTTTAAGCTATAAGGAAATTGTTTGGAAAAATTGTTCAGCACGTAGTAAGAAATAATTTTCTTGTAAGTGGGGAGGGTGAAAATTTCAAGGTAATCTTAAACTTTTTTAAATAGATTTTATACTTCTTCGGTCAAGAGAAGATTTCCAAATTAGATTAGGTAAACCGTATACTCGACCGTGACCCTAACATATGGAGGGCCCCTTTTTTCCTCCCACCTTTTTTAAATATACCGCCGGCATTTAATTTTCAAATATATTATTTACATTACAGAGTGTAACCCTCTGTGTCGGGCAAATGAAAATATCTTCTGTTTTCAATAGCAATAAAATATTTAACTATCGGGGCAAATATTACGATTGACGAATCCTTTTTTTTAAAGGACATTCATGTAAAGAGTGAACGAATCATTTATTGGAGTAAATAAATAGCACTGCAACCAATTAATAATAAAATTAGAATTGGCGAAATTATATAATTGAAACGCTGTTCAGCTTTGAGGGTCTGTATTTACTTATTTCGGGACAAACAAAATGATGCTTTACTATTTCAACTCACCTACTGCCTTCCCGGTCGTTGCAACCGCCCTTCCAGTTGATGCCATTGCCTGATTCAACTTCCTACCACTTTCTGTATTTTGCATTGTACTAAAAATAGATTGGTGTCCGCATAATTCTATATGGTCATTTCCAAAAATTGATTTTTCGGATCAAAAGATACTTACTGTGACAATCGTAACTTCATGTCTTGCACCGATAGCTGTCCAGCAAATGGATGGCCCGGTTCTATATTATTAATTTCTGGCTTATCGGAATTACTCCAGATTTTGTAATTATTTGTTGAACGCCAGGCGGTCATAAACGCAGAATTGTAATGATCGCACTGGCGTGTATCTTGTTGCATAGATGTCCTTAACATACTTAATAAATAAACTCGAAACTGAGTTCTGATCCATTCATCTCCACCTTCCCATCCTACACCATCCAAAAAGATATCTTTTCGTGGCTCCGATACATGCCTTACTACATAATCCGCAAATCTTAGATCCTCGGTCGTAAGGTGTAGCTGTCTTCTTAATTCTGGATCAGTTGCTTCTATTCGCGTACTTTCAACCTTTATGTGTTTTTAAGGATACAACATGTCAGCGATATAATATCCCTTTATTCTGTTTCGTTTAAATTAAAAATTTCGATTGAAAGTTACCTCCACCAGTACATCAATAAGTTGTTTCTTTTGCTTAAATAAAACATTTGTTGCTCCCACTATGTATCCTCTGACATTAATATCTGCCAGAAGATCCAAATACGGTAAGGACAGGTATGGTAAACATAGATAACCCTTAAGAAAATCAATAAAATTAATACAGATTATTAACAATCTAACATTTCGGATTTCAACAACGGCGCGTATGCAACTATACGCGATTAATATCAATCGAAATTTTCATACCTTAGTGAATAGACTTAAAGGCAAACCGCACAGTTCTGGACTTACATGAGCAATTTGCGTAATATTATTTGTTAAACGTACATCGGACAGCGCGTCATTACTTGTATCACGGGGTAATGTATTGTCTGCGTCTGTCGTGCCCAATGTGATCGCGTTTATACTACGCACTCTGTGCACATTATCATTCGACTTCGAAGAATATACAGAGTTATTTTCCTCTGCATAAGATTCAGTGCATTCCTGCATTGTTTCGACTTCGATAACTTTCATATTTAAGCTTTCATTCTCGTTGTTATTCTTTTGTACTGTCATGCTTTTAAATTCGTCCATACATTTACCCTCCATGGTTTCGATAGCTTTGTTATCGTTTATGCACAACGAATGCCTATTAGAATTACCATTATTAATCTCCTGCACAGTGTCGGATATGTTGTGTGTAAGAGAATTTGTGGTCGATAGATTATTGTCAATGGCATTTACTGATACTTCCTCTTCGTCAAACGTTGGTATAGGAGACATGGGTCTGGACGGTCTAAAACAGCGTAACGAAATGTGAGCGATTGTGAAAAGCGTAATTGAACAGAAATTCTTGCATTCATTGTTTCACATTATATGTAGTACCTAACGCACGCAGCTTGTTGCAAACCGTGTTCTATCATACCAGGATACAGTGAAAGTAGCGTCAATATGGCAGCGCACAGTGGCTGTACAGGTGACTGATAGAAAACTATTTTTTTCTCTAACAAGAGTAGCTTAAATAATAACAAAACTTTGTGACGAAATTGCAGTATAAAATCTCTTGCGGATAGTCCTATAAATATGAATGTTTCTTATGTAACATATTTATTGGAATCTATGCAAAGTTTAATTACCACTTTATAGTTACCAACAAAGATTTGCGGCGGTATCTGACTTTCGCTACTCATACACGAATTAAGATGGTGATAAGTATCTTCCAATAACGATACTTTACTAAAGTCACCTTCCTCGAAATATGCGTGCGTTATTAAAGCCATTTTCACATGAATATGACCGTACAACGGTAAAGTGCTTAATACGCACACAGACTTCTGTACAGTGCCCCTCGTTATATCGGACGTGCGATTCTTTAATTTCTGAAAACACAATGTATTATTATGCGTTATTTAAATACAATTATTATAATAATATTATAACATTACTTTTCTTTCCTTATGTATTTTTTTTTTTATTTGCATGGTAAAGGTGCACAGAATAATACTAAAGAATCCATTACAACAACAAAATCAATTCCCAATACATTCAACATTTGAGCCTCTATGGTCTATTTACCTCAACAGGAATCTGTCTAAAACATGAAATGCCGTATATTGTACGCCTTGGATCGTTCAGACTGGGCAAATGAAAGTAAACTGTATCTTCGTCATAATTGTGAGATCCATCGGGTAAAGCGAGGGTTGGTAAATATTTCCAACCCAATGGGCATTCATTTGGAGCACCGGGTACCAAGGGAGGAAACGAGTATTCTACCTAATAGTAACATGTTATTATTCGTAGATATCCCACATATATATTCGATTTAATTAGCTTTACAGCGTTTTACCTCGGTTGTGCGATAATAACATGTTTGAAGTGGAATGTTTCAACGATTAATGACACTGACATGTATCAATCGAATACTTTCCTTGATAAAAGCTACACGATTTGAAAATCGATTTACCAACTTTCAAAACTTATGGCAAAGTAAATAATACTGTATCGTAAAGAATATATATATGTATTTATACATATATACATATATTTAATCATAAAACGCGTTTTGTAAAGTAAGATCGTTGGTTTGCAAATGTTTTTGAAGAAAAGTGTGAATGACTTACTTGACATCCCTTTTTGTGATGAAACCCGACGACAATCACATGAAGTATTGGTCCAGCAGATTCCGCCATATTTTCGGAATACGTAAACGTATAAAACTTTTATGTGGTGTACAATTTCGTCTTCGAATTGATTTACTTGTTCATTTTAAGTAAAGAAAGTGATATCTTTTAACGTGCACACGAACTGCAACAAACG
This sequence comes from Nomada ferruginata, assembly GCA_963583965.1. NCBI lineage: Eukaryota > Metazoa > Arthropoda > Insecta > Hymenoptera > Apidae > Nomada > Nomada ferruginata. The sequence continues at coordinate 10,003,629 of OY757218.1, forward strand.
TATGGTTACCGCACGCTCTTAACCACCATGCCACTAGCTTCATGCTTGCCAACTGTATTATCGAATACCCTCTTGTTTCGTATACAAGACAAGATGTATAATTATAAAGTACCGATGCATTGAATACTTTTCATCAAATCGCATCTATTTATTATACAAATGAAGTTAAATATATATTTTTCATTATATAAAGGGAAGCTGAATATAATATTATAAATATTACTATATATCGAATATAAAACAAAGAAATTGTACAAGCAAATGAAATATTTATAAACATACAACATATTTACTTTCTACCATTCTAACTTGATTAAATAGAAATTACGTAAGAATACTTTCAATTTTCGGGTATCAAATTTTATTTATAAGGAAATTATTACGAAGTCTGAAAGGAGCATCATTATCTGTACATTTCTTATTATTTATATTACACACTCCATTGCACATTCTTATATTTCGATATATTTTTTAAATGAATATTGTTTATAGCAAAAATAACATAAGAACATGGTAAATATTGGAAAATTTTTGGACGAAATAATAAAGAATCATTTAATAAGATTGCACACTCTAAAATCAAAAGTTCTATATTTACAAAATTACATATTTCTCTATCGATATATTAACGCTTACGCTTCCTGTGGAATACAGGAATATTAAACTAATAAGAAACAAATATGCATTATCATTGAAATATAACAAATCGATATAAAGAGAAATTTTTTATTACACATATTTTTCTTTCTTTCAATGATTTGAAAAGTAGATACAATTATAGAAGGTAAAATAATTTTTTCGTTTATTTATATTATAATCAAATCTTTCATCTCAAACGTGTTCCCATTACGACAGTATTTTGCCTTTGTCTTGATTAAAATTTTTGTTAAATGTAATACACATTAACAAATCTTGGTAATATCATATTTGCAAGAAACATTATCGTCTCTGCAATGACTTATCTTCGCCAATTTTATAGCCTTCATCTTTTTGTACATACGACCTGTGTTATAGCAGTGCTCGCCGCACAGTTCTTGGTATGCTGCGTTCGAAAAGGCAGGAGCAATACGTTTGTATTTGGGCAGAAACATTGGATTGTTTCCTGCCATCAGCCTCATAGCTGCCTCTCCTCCTTGTGTCAAGAAGAAGGAAGAGAAGGAAAAGGATGGGTGGAAAAAACTGTTCCTTCAATGGCGCGCTACCTGCGTACATTAAATCCACGTGTTCCATCTGGCCCAATAGGCATACGGAGAACATTATTTGGTAAACCGCTACGACTTGGCGTTATAGACTTTGCTTGAATCCTATTTATTTCTTGTAATAATTTCTCTTCCGGACTTTTCTCTTCCCCTAAAATTCTCTTTCTCGCTTCTGCATATTCTTGTTCCCTCTGCAAGTACATTTCATTATATACCACTAATTTAAACGAGCTCTCATTTCGAGGCTACGAAATATACCTGTTTCAAAGATTTAATAGGTTGCTTTGGTTTATCCCCGTTCACCAGCGGCCCGTCGCCGCTACCTTGCGAATCTCTTGTAGGTCTTTTTAATATTTTTACTGTTGGTCTTGGCGGTACGTATTGCGATCTCATACCATCATCTCCCAGCATTATCATTCTGGTGCCTGTATTGTGACTGCTTTTGAAACTAAAACATTGTAATTAGAATAGGATACAGTAATAACAATAAGAAAACAAACTTCTATATTATTCTTTCCATGTGATATTCCTTTGCAGATCCGTTTAACATTAATTTATAGCTATTTCTTGTACTCTTAAATACCCATTGATTTTTTGATATTCAACCTCTCAATCCTATTTCTAAATTAGATTTATGCTCGGCGAATATCGTTCTGCACATTATCGTGTACATTTTTCATTTACATAATTATGCGTTATGGCATTATAATTCTAAATGTAATAATTCATGAAACATCTTGTTTTATATTCATTTTTCAAATTTGCGTACATCGTTATAAAGTTAACCCATCTAAACATACCTAGAAGATTCTAGTTCTTCTAATGCTTCTACTGCATTTAACTGGAGGGCATCCAACTTTTTGTCGAGAGCCTAAAATTCATTGTAGTTCCAATATTATGTTATTATAATATATTAAATATTTAATACCACACCTGTATTCAATTATATATTTCTAGATAATTTCTTTAGACTATTTATCGCTCTGATCGATTTAGCTTTTACTTAAACACATAGATTAGGTTTTATGTATTTCGTTATATTATACATATGCAAACCACTGTTCTGAAAAATGTATTGAAATTTTGAATAAATGGTGCAATTTAATTGATAGAAATATATGTCATTCGCAAGAAAGCTCCACTCTTATTACAATAGCCACATGGATACTTATTTATATCACGGTAGATATGCAATGCACGTAAACATAATTCATGAATTATATATACATATAAACGATTTTCTTGTAATAGCCGCATGTATCATTTACTTTATTGTCGACGAAAAATAAAATCTAATATCCAGGATGTCCGAAGAAATGATTACATTACAAATTTTTTTTTGCAGTACAGGTTAACACAATAATTTCACTATTACTTCAACTTTCCGCCGTAGTGCCTCTTCTATACTATGAAGAATAGTTTACCTCGGATTCTTCAATTTCCTCCCAACTCTCTAGAACGTCATCCATAGTTAAAATTTTTCGAATAATATACTAATTTTTCTCCTTTATAAATTGCCTCAAAAACTGAATGATATAGCCTTGGCATGAATTGAGAAAAGTATAGGCGAGCGAAAGATTGGAATATAGGTGTACCTCTTGGTAAGAGAAAAATTGAAATAGTCTTGTTATGTCACATTTGCCAAATAAAGGAACAGAATATTTCCTAGATAAATACTATCCTGGGGCCGGGTACAAATGGCAGTGAAAATTTTTGAAATATATTATCAATTTTAATGTTTCATATCTTCCATGTTTCAGTGATCGCGCACCAGTATTCGATCAAATTCGATAAAAAGTAACTAACAGCAAAACATCTCCTTAGTGAAGAAAATCTTCGATTTAATTTCAATGATAAAGCTTCACTATGTGCTCTTAGCTAACTGTGGTCAACATGAAAATCTAGTATAACAAAATTACAAAGTTTCTTTAAATACTTAAAATATCGCATCTCTTATGACTATATTGAGGTAGTAATGAGCCTTCAGCGATCTGTTATTCAAACTATGTTGGTTCCTATCGTGTTACAATAGCTATGTTATTGACCAATATGTTATAGGCCAATGGCCACGGGTGAGGCCCCTTATACGGTAGTGTCCCTCGACATGCATTATTGCTATGAAACAATGAATAAATACACTGTGAGTGTGCTTTCGCTCTTGAAACAGTGCGCAATATCTTTTGTTAAGTATAGCTTATTGTTAGTGATAATAGCAATTCTATTAAATATAGATCATATTTACCACAGTACCACAGACGAAGTACAGAGTAGAGACCTAACATCTTATGGAACTCCGTGTCATATGTTCTGAAATACCGACACTGTAAAATATCACCGGTTTTTTTGCGCCCTCTACGATTTAGAATGGTGGTTGTGGAATTCAATTCAACTACAGCAGAGAAATGTAAATTAACCATTCGCGGTCATATTTAGCTCAGCTATGGATGCTGAATTGGTCAGAATTAATTTTCATTGAACGAACGTTAATAATATAATGCAAGATTATAAACAGATAATATTTTCCCAACTATATCCATATTGCACTTCCTGCATACATAAGCGTTGAAAAAGTTCAAATATAAGTCGTAATCACTACTTTCAGAGCAAATATACGACCACAAAGGGTTAACAAATAGGTAAACGGTCCTTATTTGTTACAACTCTGAAAGACAATTAGTATCACTATGTGAATGGAACTTACCGAAAGTGCGGTTGGTTATGCGTGAATGATGAATCTCACTTGCTAGTAATAATTTGTGTTCTTTTATTCAAGATAATATTTTGTAGTCTAATCTGTAGTTTGGCTCGTATTTATTATTAAAGATTTATTCTATAAAAATACAAGCAGCCACAAAATGGAACTAGAATTCACAGCTATAATTTAAACGAACGCAAACAGCTGTAATAGGCATTCAAATTTGTAACAGCGATTTAAAACATCGGGCGTTAAGATCGTGCAAAAATATATTAAGATATAATTGAAAAATTTTAATAAATGAAAAGAATGGTTTATAAATCGTTCGCGATGTCATTTTAATTAAAATAAAAAGGTGTTTTATACAGCGTATTAATTTGCTATGAAAATGCCATACTTTGAAACACGTGGCGCATGAATAACTAAAATAAAGCACAGAAATATTTGAAAGCTTACAAAGAAAATTATGCACTCGCGCAGTTATAACTAGAACGTATACGTTCGAATCGTACTGCGCTCTATAGCATGCAATAAATATATACAACCAGTGTCATGTCGAATCTTTGATCCAATTGCATGATGGACACAAGAGGAACTCGAACGCATGCGACTCACTGTTCGTAAATTTGTAGCTGTGCATTGTACACCGTAAAAACCATCTGATCGATACCGCGGTCGCGATACGACTGAATATACGCGCTCGATTTTACTCTATACTTATATGTATGTATAATGCAGGACCCTATGCATAAATTGGCGCGAAATTTTTCTAACGGTTGCTAAATTCAAATACTGTTATTCGTTTAAAGATTGAACTCTAGAATTTTTACAATGGATTCAGACACGATCTTATACCCGTAAAATTCAATAATAGAAAATATATTCTTGCAATACTGTTATAATTTGTAAAGTATGAATTCATTCATACAAATTTGTCGTCATTGTGTTTAAAGAGATTTTTACAAGGAAAATTCCTTCTTTATTAATCAATGTACAAAGATTGCACTTCGGTCACAAAATTTAAACTCTACAAATTGATCTTGAATTTACTTATGTCAAAAATTGCGTTTTCTTTAGTAGCAGCCTAATGTTTTGAGACAGTGAATCGTTAATGTCGCATGTGACACAAGAATGGTAACGGAGGTTACTTGACCTCCACATCTTCTGATCAAAATGTGCAATGTATGATGGATCTATTCTTTATTTTACTTGTGCGAGTACATCGTCTGTTGCCGGTGGAAATTCTTTACATTTTGCATATGTTTGCTTTATCGTCTTGGGTAGATGAAATTAATATAATTCCTACAATCACCGCTGTAAATCGTAGAGGGCGCAAAGGAAATCACCGGGTTTTTTTACAATGTCGGTATTTTAGAACATGCGACAAAATATCAGAAAATGTTAGATCAATCATGCGCCGCATCTACATCCTCATAATTCTATATGCATTTGGCTATCGATCACAAATAATAGAAATGGTTTATCGATCGTAAGAAGTAAAGTTGATCCGTAATATTTTTGAATTAGCCAGCAGAGAGCGTAGGTGTTTGAACAAACCGGCGCATAGGAAAGACGGAAGAACATATGTTTAAGCAGAAGCGCATGCGCAATCACTGCTTCCGCGACGTACCTAGCCATCTTTCCAGTCAAGCAAAAGTGATTGTTTTCAGCTTTAGTCTTATTTAACGGAACTTTTATTAATGTCAGAGCCACAGTCCGCGCTTCTACTACGAAAACAATTAGCAGGTATCCAGCAAAAACAGTATAAGTGCTAAAGTGTGATCCGTGCCGCAAATTCGAGCTCGACGAAAAGCCGGAACCGTTCTCATACTCCAAACTCGTGCGATCTCGTCATCGTTGTGCTTCGACCCTCGAGATTGGCTTTGTGAACATTTTTCTGCAGAGATCAATTTCTCGAAACCTCTAGTAACCTTATGTGAGCACCGATTGAGTCTTCCGTAATCTCATGCAGGCCCTGCGCCTGATTAGGGCGTGAAAATCAATACGGCTACGGAACCGTAGTGTGCCTCCCATGAATAAGTTTAACCTAGCATCCAGTATCGCGTTTACCCGTAATTTTCGCCAAGTCGCCCTCGAAATTGACTTACGAGTAATTTTTATGCACAACGAAGGACGTTTATCGTTGTTACCGAAAATAATTTGCAGGCAACGTTATTTATAGCCTTTCGCGCGTCACCGTGTACGACGCGTTTCTCAACTAAGAAAAAAAAAAAAAAAAGTACAGAAAACCATGCCGTGCAACGACCATCGAAGGTCAACCTTCTTCGGCCCATAACTTCTCTTTTGACACAATGACGAAACACCAAAATGCAATGCAATCAAATTTCATCGTTTCTTGTGCTTTCTTCGTTATTCGATGGTCGAGCCTACTGTTCCTTTTTTTTCTACATAAAATCGTCCAGCCAGAGCATCGATTCGTTAATCTGGTTGATGTTTATCGGTTATTTAGTACGCTTCAATCCGACCTAACCTGTATACGTTGAATAATAAGAGTGCCCTCTCGATTTCTCAAACCTTGATCTCAAACACTCTGGATTTCTATTAACGGTTTCGTTTAAATATTTCCGTTATCTTCGCGTCGAAGTACGATTGATTGCATATATATATTTGTATATTTTTCAACGGTTCTGTGTTTTTTGATATGAGCTTACTTTCAGTGCTTCTCAATTCTATTATACTGCATTCTGTGCACACTTTCGATTTTATTCAACTTTATCCACAAAAAAAAACATATATCACAATGTACATGTTTAAAGTAGTTATTAACGAGCACTTTGAGTATAATTTCATTTTCAATTGGAAGGCTGATTTTCTATGCAAAACCTACATGCTTGATTCACACTTTCTTCTTTTTTATAGAATTAAATAAAAACCCAGTAGAAGGGTTTTCAGCAGGCCTCATAGATGACAATGACATATATCAGTGGGAAGTACTCATTATCGGACCTCCGGACACATTGTAGTAAGATATTATTCACTTTCCTATTAGGTTGTAAATAATTTCTGTTTCTGGGAACAAATCTGTATAATGTAATTGACGGAAATTATTTATGACTATACCTAGCGTGTAATAATATAGAATTAAACAAGTTCGCATACTTACTATTGTTTCTATGCTAATGTACAGCATATCCTTACAAACATCTTTTTTCCCCATTTCAGTGAAGGTGGGTTCTTCAAAGCACACTTACAATTTCCAAAGGAGTATCCACTTAGGCCGCCAAGAATGAAATTTATAACAGAAATATGGCATCCAAACAGTAAGTCATTTTTCTTTACTCTTCTTTATACAGGAAGATAATAACAATCGTTTTATATTCGCAGTCGAGAAGAATGGTAATGTATGCATATCGATTTTGCATGAACCCGGAGATGATAAGTGGGGCTACGAGAAAGCATCGGAACGGTGGTTACCAGTTCACACAGTTGAGACTATTCTCATAAGTGTTATTAGTATGCTTGCAGATCCTAATGATGAAAGTCCTGCTAATGTGGATGCTGCCGTAAGGAACTATTATATGTAACAAGAACCAACGGATCTACAACGTTGCTGTTGCTTCTTTAACCATAGCGATTTTAATATTGCAGAAAGAGTGGAGGGAAAGTTACACAGAATTCAAAAGAAAGGTGGCGAGGTGTGTCAGAAAAAGCCAAGAGGAATGTATGTAGGAGATGAACAATTATTCAAATGGAAAGACTTATTTAATTCTCGTAAGTTCTATTCTTTTTTTCGAGAAATTTAATGGCGGATATTTGAACTGTATACATCCGATCTTGTACCATTTCTCTACAGGGAAGCCGTAAGCACTGTAAAAAAGAAACCGATGCTCAGCATTAAAACTAATGAATAAACAGTGCCACTAAAAAACGGATAAAGCCTGACCCATTCTTATGCAGAAGCAGGGAGGCAGAGTGCGTGTGAGAATAAAAGATAAAGTCGCACGCCTCTATCTAGTTTGTACCACCGCCACAGACGTACCATCCATTAATACAAAGAACATGAAGAAAATACATGCAGCTCACCTTTTACATTATAGATAACTAAAAAAAAAAACAACTAATTTACACATATACATAATGCAAAAAAAATTATCTGTACGATTATTACCTTAATATTGATAGTTATAAACTTAACTTCCCCGTTGCTCCTGCTCAAAAATCTAGCCCCCACTCTTTACACCCGAAGACCCTGTAATTTAAAATGTTTACGTTTCTTATTGAATAATAATTCCTTAGTGGCGTTTCGTATTTTCTTATTTTCGTAAAAATATATAAATAAATTTTTGTAAAGTCAAATATACGGTATACATATATGCTACAATCGTCAAATGTAATGCCAGTTGAAAAATGAAAATGAATATATATGTGAATCAATTGTAACACTGCGGCAAACAAATATCGAGTTAAGCTGTACAATCGTGGCTATGTAAAAAGAATATGAAATTTCCGTTGAACCGTAAGTTGCCAAAATAACGAATTCTAGTTGAAGTGATATTACTGCAAATAACGATATTATTATTACTATGATTACTATTATTAGAACGATGTCAATAATTACAAGCTAGTAAACTTAACATAAAATTTCATACGCTTCTATGAGAACTTTGTATACGTTTTTAATCAAAGCGAGGTCGTAAAATAGTTCATGTCTATCTTTCTATCATGTATAAACTTGCGGTTCTAAATCGTAGATACGGTAAAATTCAAACCTTTTGTGCAGATATACATAATTTCATATTGTCAATTAAATTCTACAGTGTGCAGAAAACGTCTATTGCATCGAACCTACATTCACATAATAGTATTGTCTATCTTCTTTTTTAAAATTACTCTTTACTTCTATCATTGGAACGAATTAATTTTTTATTAATGCTGTGATTAAGTGTTTGCTCGTGTATAACCGATGATAATACTTTATTTTTAATAAATTATAACATTTAAATAAACATTATTTTATCTGACGAATTATTGTTTCTCACAATTGCATTTTTCTGTAATGGAAACATTTTTTCATGTCTGTATAGTATATTAAAAGCAAGGATCACTGAAGATGCAATCAATAATGATTGGTAAACGCTTACTACGATTAAAAAATTAACAGGAAGAATAATGTATAAGAAACAACTTAAAGCGTCATAAATAAAGAGAATCGGAAAAATAAGAATAATAAAAAGAACTGATTATGTCAATTGATTACTGACTCGTTACACCATAGTAGTTTTTAATCGACTTTTCATTACATACTACTATTGGTCTTTACCAATATTTTCATATATTAATTACATTTTATTTGTATAACAGTTTGCGAATTATAATATTCTTTACACTAATGAACTTAATTTCTATTTCAAAACTTATTCAGCAGTCGAACTGTACATACGTATGTATTATTTACAGTACAGCTTGTTAATAAATTTAAATACTAAAGTAAACTAATGCTGTATGCCAAATCGATTTTAAAACTGGCTACATATAAAGTGGATGTAGAAGATACCGAATTTGTCGACGCAAAAGTACATTGTACGTATTCAACCTACAGTTTGTTTCAAATATTATATTCGAATGCCTGGGAAACATATGTACATATATGCCAAGGAAGATTGGAAGGGGAAAGAAGCATGGATGGGACCCCATCGGTGGATAGCGCTGTGTATGGTACAGAGTCGTAGTTCATCAGGTTGTTTACAGCGTGATTTACGTTATGCGTAAAAGTTGTGCAATTGTAGCTTAATTTTGTGTATGCTGATGTAGTTAATCAAAAAAATTAATGGAATATTCAAGACGTTGACTTTCTCTGTTTCTGTTACAAACTTCATATATTTTGCAATTCTATTTCGCATAGAACTACTATTATAACATAGCACTGCTATGGTTGGTGCTGTTTATGTTTCATTTCTCCTTAATATTATCATACTTCATTATCAACAATTTTAACGCGGTTTTCGATTACTTTTGGTTTCCCTTAAACCAATTATAACTTATAGCTATGAACGATGAACAAATTGTTTTAACATTACCGGACACGCAAGACGCGGATTCAGTATGCTTGACTCAATCGCAAGCATTATCACAAGAAAAAACACTGATGGTATGGGGAAGATTATGCCCCATTAAATTACCTTTCAAAACTATGGGTATGATATTATGCATTTCTTTTTACATCGGACGTTACGCGCGAATTTGTGCGTGCGCGCATTTTAGATAACAACAGTCGAATTTTTGTTGTAACTTATTCATTAGCAAATAATAACATTAAGCGTAAATGATTATTTTTATAGAACTGATTAACGATGTTTATACAATGGGTCGTTCGGAGAGCTGTGATATTTGTGTAACAAAAAATGAATTCAAACCGAAGTGGGTCGGTGTAATGAGCAAAGTACATTTTAAAATAACCAGAGAGTTTATTGACGGTAATACCAAAGACGCCATAACATATTTGGAGGACGTGAGCCAAAATGGGACCTTTGTTAACAAAAAGAGAGTGGGCAAAGGAAACAGGGTTGTACTCGAGAGTAACGATGTAATATCTTTAGCACAACCTGGAGTCGCTGGTAAATATATTTCATCATACGATGTATAGAAGTACATACATTGTCAATTCTTCATTAGGTTTCATGTTTCATTTATAATATCTAACACAACATTTGCAACAGTTTATATATTCATGAGTACAACAACGTGTGAGAGCAATGATTTACCTCCGATGCTCAAAAGTAAATACACAGTATCGCGCACATTGGGATCAGGAGCATGCGGAGAGGTGAAAATGATTTTTTCTAAAGTAGGTTGTCGAAAATTTGCTATGAAAACTATTATGAAAATAGGTGGCACGACAAACGGACAAAGACATCCACTGAATGATCCGGAAAAGATTATGAACGAAGTTAAGATATTAAAGGCGCTGAAACACGTAAGTTAATATAGAAATGGATGAAATCGTGTAACATATTAACAAGTCTTTTACTCTATAGCCTTGTATAATCAGAATGGAAGACATAATAGACACACCAAAGGCTGTATATATAGTGTTGGAATTAATGGAGGGCGGGGAACTTTTTGAAAGGATAAAAAGTAGAGGAAAGTTATCGGAGAGGCATGCGAAATTAATCTTTTATCAAGTGGTCCTAGCTGTTAGTTATCTTCATGACTGTGGTATAACTCACAGAGATTTAAAGGTATATGTTTCTTTAGACATTTTATAAGTAATATTTAAACATTACCTATTAAACAAATACCTATTTGCAGCCAGAGAATATATTATTAGCCACTGCTTCGGACATTACATTAGCAAAAGTATCGGACTTTGGTTTGTCAAAGTTAGTCGATGCGCAAACTATGATGAAGACCTTTTGTGGGACACCTATGTATGTTGCACCTGAGATATTATCTAATATTGGACGTGTTTCTTACACAAATCAAGTACGTTTATTTACATAATAAGTAACCAGAAGTTACAGTATTCCATATCTAATAATTCTTTAATTTTCTAGGTTGATGTGTGGAGTTTGGGGGTGATATTGTATGCTTGTTTAAGCGGTACAATTCCCTTTAATTGTCACGACAAAAATATTAGTTTGCAAGATCAAATAAAAAGGGGAATTTATAGTTTTCCACCGTCAACATTTGGAAATATTACATACAAAGCTATAGATTTGGTACTTGCGATGCTTGGTTAAATATTTAGAAATTCCAATTATGCAGATATGTATTAAATACCTAACGAAATCAATTTCTAGATCAAAAGTATGATGACTGTCAATCCACGGAAACGAATTACAATTAAGCAAGTTCTGTTACACCCTTGGTTACAAGATCGGGAACTTCGAGACACCGCTGATACCTTACTATCAAAAGAGAGGAATGATGAAAATATTTCTAACAATGTACAATGTAAAAGTGAACCATACCAAGGCTTGATCAAACGCGCAAGGCTAGAAATATAAGTACAAACGTGTAAGATTAAGTAATGTATAAACAAAGTACCTTTTGAAACTAATAACTTGAGCACTATCGTATGTTAAAATAGCAATTTGACTTCACTGCTGCCGAAGTTTGTAATGTAATGTTAAATAATCGATGGATTCTAATCTATTTGTTACATACAAACTGTTATGATATAAGTTAAGTAACGTATACTACAGTCAATCTGTGTTAAAACAAATCGAAAAGCAACATTCCTCACAAAATTAATAAGTGATATTAAAGTTATTACACTTGAAATCGATTAAACCTACTAGTACAATTATTGCATAAATAAAATTAATTTAATGTTAAGATAGCAAAGTGATTAGTCAAGAATATTATAATAACTGGGACATATACCAAAATGTTGCGCAAATAACAATTGTAAGAATTTAATTTTTGTAATTCATATTTTTGTACGTTTGTAGTTATCAAAAGTTTATTAAATATCTGTATTATTTCTTCGTTTTAATTAAAACTTGTGTACATATTATTTTAGACAAAATCATTGTCTATTTATCAAAAAACTTCTACCTTCATCGTCTTTCGTTACAAAATAAATAAGACCTGGTTTATAATACGAAAAATCAATTTATATACAATTACAAATCATCTTAAGACTGTTTTACTAATCACGTTTTTCTCCCTTTCATTATTCTTCCCTGCATGGATACGTATCTTCGCCTTGACATGGATCTGGATATGGAGTTTCCATCTCTGGCCTATCTTTTTTATTCAGTCCCGCTAGCAATCGTTTAATTTGAGATATTGCTTTCCCAGGATTTAAACCCTTGAAAAATTATTCATACAACAACGGGATATCGATTATTGAATACATTATCATTCGCGTTTCTTAAATAATATTGCATACTTTGGGACACGTTTTTGTGCAATTGAAAATAGTATGGCATCGATATACGGAATAAAAGTCTCGTAATTTACCAAGTCTTTCTCGATGTGCCATATCACGCGAATCAATTATCCACCTGTAAGCCTGCAGAATCACAATGAACCAAACTTTATTGCAGCTAACATTTATTGTTTGTCATATGATTTGTTTAAGCCGATCTTTGTAATATACCTGCAAAAGCGTTGCAGGGCCTAAAAATTTATCACCAAGCCACCAATACGGTGGACAGGCGAATGTGCAACATCCGCAAAGGATACACTCGTACGCGCCATTAAGCTTGTCCCTGTCTTTTGGACTTTGTAAAATTTGACGTACACCGATTATATTTTCTTCCCCGGGTCGTTTTAAAAATGGCTCGATATCCTGATATTGTTTCAAGAATTGCTCCATGTCTGTTACTAAATCTCTAATTATGTACGAATGTGGCAGAGGATATATAACTATCGGCTTTGCTGATTGCTTCACTTTTCTACGAACAAGAAAAGAAGGATACTATACGCTTTTACGATGAAATAAATGTTACCATTTCTTTTCTTCGTTTAAGCGTTACAAGCGCTTCTAGATAATATGTTAATAAGCATCAGAAAGGAATCGTTATTCCTATTGAAATAAGAAAAAAAAGTATTTTTTCCCGCATTACGTGATGCAAGCCAAGGTATTGACACCATTTATATTCATCGAACAGCATCCGCAAATTCCCTCTCGACAGGATCTCCGATAGGATAACGTTGGATCGTATTCTGCTTTTATTAACGCCAATACGTCTAATACCATCGAATTGCATTTATTTAAATCCACACTGAACTGTTGCATATACGGTTTTACGTTTGCCTTTTCTGGATTCCAACGATATACCCGTACAGTCTGCAACCTCGGTTGCACGAAAGGTTTTCGCGCCTACAAAGTTAAATTAATCACACCATTAAGTTTCTTCTTCTTGTTTAGCAGGATTATTACAATAAACTCGTATATATTTATATGACATTAATCTATTACATATATCGCGTTTCACGTAATAATGGTTTGTATGTATATAATTTCAAATACTGAAATAGTACATTGTTTGGAGGGTGGGTTTAGTTCGTGAAAAATGTATGAAAATAAAACAGCGGACACAGCCGATGAAAATGAAAGGAAATAAGACGAACTTTCTGTATATTTATGGCCAACAAGTTTGTAAGATTTATGATTACTAACATCTGGGGGAATCTTGCACTCCTTCGTGATAGCGACTTCGTCGCTAACAAGGCTGTCAGCCTCTTTGTTTGACCTTTTTGCACTACACAAAAATCTATGGCTTCGATAACGGCTAATTTGACATGTGCCTCGAAGAAGCGTTGAAATTGTACAAGACCGATATTGGCTCGCATGACTGATAGTGAAGAACAGCATACTTGTGTTACTTTAATAGGAGACCTCTTATAAATTTCGTGTAGCCTATGAAAACATATTCCGCTTTTTTAATTGTTCAATCATTTCATTTTTTGATGCCTGTGTAATTCTTCGATAAGATGGAAACAAAATATCATCATTCGAAAGAACTTCACAGCTGTAATGGTGAAAGTAATGATTGCCGACCGATCATTCTTCGTTCAATACAGGGGAATACGCATTTAATTATAATTAAATGGAAATTTACTAATACACAACATTTTTCTGAATTGAACGTATCCACTTTAAACGCTACATTAAATATTTTACAAAACACGAATGTTCAAACTGATGCGATCACAAATATCGGTAGTAAACAAATATTTTATCATGTGCATTCGTTACAAAAAAAATCAGCTTCGACGTACGTCCATTCGTCTTGCTTACATTCGCTGGTTTTGCAATAATAACAAGTATTTCCTGCACTTAATCCTTTAACATATAATTGGTTTAACAATTATCCATACGCTCTTTATATGTATTTGTATACATATACGTGAGGGTTTATGTAATTTCGTAGCTTGACAATCGCGTACTTGTGAACTTTAATCTTTCGGAAAAGTAATTCATGCATTTAACTGATTCGTTCTATTATACCTATCGTTATAATAGAACGAATTTAGTATACTAAACAGTTTCAAAGATTTGAAAAATACATTTTTATTCTGTAAAATGATATACACACATACATATGATATATAATAGGAAAATGAAACAACAAATATAACTACAATGTTTTAAAAAATTAACCAGCATTAATGCTGGTTAAGGCAATTGCCTTGGGCGCGCTATTATTAGTCTTACAAAAGGATCAAGTGATAACGCGAGTTGCATGTGCAACTCGATCTATTTATATTATACTATATCGACGAGTAATACTTTCGATATTTTGCTTGGAATATTATCGAATAATTTATTTATCAATACAAAATATTTAAAATATCTTAGTGTTGATTGAAGAGGTCAGAAGTTATCGCCCGGCATACATCGCTGCAAAATGGAGTAACCCCCGCGAAGAAGCAGTCTTTCCGTTGATAAACCAATAAATATTCATTAAGAATCTCATATACTTCTATTAGTAGCGGCAAAGGCGGCTAAACAACCTCAGCTTCATTCATCGGCAACCACCTGTTACTCCAAAACACGTGGATCGTTAAACACTGGTAATTTAATCGCATTCAAATTTCAACCACGTGCATTGTATCGATAGCTCGCGAAAAATGAAAAAAAAAGAGTTTTTATCAATTTATCTTGGATGAAAAATAATTTTTGCATAATTCCATAAGTTCTGTCCAGCGATTACATACACATAGGTTATAATTTCATCTAGTATATTATATTATATAAAATAGTACACGATATATATATATTAGTAAAAGTAACGTATAAACTTATTTCAATGCTTTCATTAACGCCGTGTCGCATTGTCACGAAATACCTAAAGATTTTTATATTCGCGTTTGTGCGGGTAATCAGTTTAGAAAAGTATTGAAATAAGTCTATACGAATTACGATGAATGTTGTTAATATAATTTTACAAACAACATTTTATTACATTTTGCTGTTATTAATGTAACATTTAATATCTGTTAGACACTATGCAGTACTCTGTTTTGGTGATTGGTGGTGGTGGTAGAGAACATGCCATTGCTTGGAAGCTTTCACAGTCATCGCGTGTAAGTATTTTGAAAAGGATTGTCTACAAAATGTAAGAGTTGCGAGTTTTCATTAGCA
This sequence comes from Nomada ferruginata, assembly GCA_963583965.1. NCBI lineage: Eukaryota > Metazoa > Arthropoda > Insecta > Hymenoptera > Apidae > Nomada > Nomada ferruginata. The sequence goes on from OY757218.1 coordinate 10,019,584, forward strand.
CCCAGACAGCCAAGCCTCTTACGACTGGCAGGCCGACAAAGGCCAATGCCGCAAATTCGCTGCCGATATGCTGTATTGTAGTACAATCCTTTGTCGGCCTGCCAGTCGTAAGAGGCTTGGCTGTCTGGGCAGTGTTCAATTTGCAACACTTTGTCCTAAAATTAACTAACAAATCTAATAAACTGAATTGTTTTCAGGTAAATCAAATTTTTGTTTCCCCTGGAAACAGTGGAATTTCATTGGTTGACAAGGTTTCTTTGGTCAAGTTAAATGTTCAAAATAATCAGGTATATCTTATATTATATGATGAATTCAAGTACAAGACTATCCCAACGAATTGTATCATAGTTACGTTAAAACTCTTTGGTGCATAGGAAATAGCAAAGTGGAGCAAGGAGAACGACATAAACTTAGTAGTTATTGGTCCAGAAGAATACTTGGTCAATGGATTGGCAGACGAGTTGAGAAATATAGGAATTGATTGTTTCGGCCCGGTGAAGGCAGCTTCTATAATTGAGGCTGACAAACATTGGGCAAAAGAATTTATGGATAGACACCGAATTCCTACTGCAAGATGGAAGGGATTTGTGAATGCAGGGGAGGCAAAGAAATTTGTTTTAAAGTAAATACAACAGATTATTTGTGAACAAATAATTATAAAGATTATTACATGTTAAATAATTTATTATAGTGCACCATTTCCAGCACTTGTGATAAAAGCCTCCGGTTTGGCAGCCGGAAAGGGAGTCATTGTTGCGAAAAATAAAGAAGAGGCCTGTAAAGCTATAGACGAGATTTTAACAGATAAAATATTTGGATCAGCTGGAGAATCGATAGTTGTAGAAGAATTATTGGAAGGGGAAGAAGTTTCTGTGCTTGCATTTACAGATGGTAAGAAATGAAACAAACTACTTAATAGTATTCTAATGAATGCGAATTACTCGTAACTTTAAAGATTAATGTACCAAGAATTATAAGATTCGATTTAAAAGAACATATGTCACCTTGCATGCATAAAATCGTTCGTGGTACTTTCCGAATCATTTTTTCATAGCAGCTAGTAGTTTACGAGTAATTCACAATTATAAATTAAAATGGGATACGTTGCAGCAAGTACGAATGTTTGCATTTGCAGGTAAAACCATTGTACCAATGGCACCTGCTCAGGATCACAAAAGAATATTTAACGGAGATACAGGTCCAAATACAGGTGGCATGGGTGCTTACTGCCCATGCCCATTATTAAACAAATTGGATTACGAGAGAACGAAAATAGACATTTTACAAAAAGCCATAGCTGGTCTTAGGCACGAAGGAATTCCATTTGTCGGTTTGTATCGAGCATCGTTACGGCAATGCAATTTAACAGAGGATCTAATTTTACAAATATTTTTCGTTCTCCATAAATGCAGGTGTTCTGTATGCTGGGCTGATGTTAACAAAGGAAGGACCTAAAGTTCTGGAATTTAATTGTAGATTAGGAGATCCAGAAACACAAGTGATACTACCACTTTTGAAATCAGATTTATTTGTAGTTATGAAGGTAATTGTTACGTTAATACAAGAGAAAAGATTTTTGCCTATAATTAATTTAACGTACATCGCGATATAGGCTTGCTGCGAGGGTTCTTTAGTCGAATCTCACATTGCATGGGAAGAAGATTTGTTTGCCGTTGGTGTTATTTTAGCATCGCGGGGGTATCCAGTGTCATCATCGAAAGGTCAAGTTATAAAAGGCGTTGATGATATTTCGCGTAAAGGAAATCATTTTATCTTCCATAGTGGAACAAATGTTTCTTCTGACGGCGAATTATTAACTAATGGTATATATTTCGTATAGCTATATTCAATTGGTCAACATTTGTGCATCACAAATAAGTACAATATTCTGTTAAGTCTACTTTGTTTATTAGGTGGAAGAGTGTTAATTACAGTATGCTTAGCCCCCACGTTGGCCTTAGCAGCTGCTAAAGCGACAAACGCTGCACAAAGTATATCATTTGAAGGCAAACAATTTCGAACGGATATAGCGCATAAAGGGATAGCAAGGTATCTTGTAAGGATCCTTTTGTCCGAAAGAAGGAAGAATACATTACTGATACCATATTTTTAGATCTATATTACATCATGGTCAGTTAACATATAAAAGTAGCGGCGTGGACATAGAAGCCGGTGATTCTCTAGTTTCAGCTATTAAACCAGCGACATGTTCGACGAAACGTTTGGGTACAATGGGTTCAATTGGTGGCTTTGGTGGGTTGTTTGATATAAAAGCTGTTGGATATAAAGATCCAATTTTGGTTTCTGGTACGGACGGTGTTGGAACAAAATTAAAAGTATGTAGAAGTTTGTGAACCTTCATTAACACGTTCACCATCGCCTTTTTACAGCCAATGCATGCGGCACATCTGAATCTGTACTTCTGACTGTTTCATTTAATATAGTACGATGGTGTATGTATAAAGTAACTCAAAAAACTCGTCGCGATTTAATTTTTGCTTCGGTTTTGAACCTGCTCACATTTCACAGTTTTGGTTCAACTCTTAGCGAGTTCTTCCTACAAAGCTAATTTCGTTTAAAATCTGAGTGCATGCGATCAATTTCTTGAGTCACTGTACATCGTGTGATAGTGAACGTGTTATAAAAGCTATCGTACATCTTAATCATTTATCGTTTTGTCGATTTAATTCTGCAGATAGCGTTTGAATGCAACAAACATGACACAGTGGGCATAGATTTAGTAGCTATGTGTGTGAACGACGTTCTTGCACATGGCGCGGAACCCCTATTTTTCCTCGATTATTTTGCTTGCGGCAAATTAAACGTTAACGTAGCTAGCAATGTTGTGAATGGAGTAACCGAAGGATGTAAAAGAGCCGGATGTTCATTAGTAAGTGAGATATAATTGTGTTTTGTACTATGCACAATGAAAATCAATTGAAAATAATACATCGATTCTTTTAGATTGGCGGAGAAACAGCAGAAATGCCTGATATGTACTCGAATGGAGAGTACGATTTGGCTGGTTTTGCCGTAGGTGCTGTTGAAAGAAATGATCTACTTCCCCGTGTAAATGATGTGAGGCAGGGTGACGTTATTATTGGTCTTCCATCGAATGGTGTTCACAGTAACGGATTTAGTCTCGTTCGGAAAGTATTAAAATTAGCCGATAAAAAATATTCCGACGCGGCACCTTTCTCCAAGAATAATCGGACTATTGGTATGCCACTTTTGCCCCCCATCAAATATCCTACTTTTTACATAGAATACAATTATATATAGAAGCAATTTATTCATCTGTGTTACACGTTAAAGGTGACGAATTATTAGAACCCACGAGAATTTATGTAAAAGGAGTAATTCCAGCTTTGCGAACGAATTTAGTGAAAGCATTTGCGCATATTACCGGAGGAGGACTTGCAGAAAACATTCCAAGAGTACTGCCAGAAGGCCTGGGAGTTGTTCTGGATGCAGAAATGTGGAGAATTCAACCAATTTTCAGTTGGTTAGCAGCCGCAGGTGAGAATGTAAACCCTAATGAATGTTATAATTTGATGCTTGAGCCGGTTTAACATAATTCACTTTATAGGAGGAATTAATAAAGAAGAAATGTTAAGGACATTTAATTGTGGTATCGGAGCTATTCTAATTTGTGCGGAGAAAGATAAAGATGAAGTTTTAACTAAATTACAAACGGAAGATCCTAGAATCATCGGACATGTGACAAACTGTAATGGTAAAATCTATTTACTAATACTGTTCGAATAAAGCTTTATTTCATGCTAACATTTTAAAATATCCCAGATAAACAAGTGAAAGTAAATGTCAAGAACTTTGAAGAGGTGTTAGAATTGGATATGAAACAATATGTACCAGATATCGTCACAAAATTGAGTACACCATTAAAAAGAGTGGGTGTTCTAATATCTGGTAGCGGGACAAATTTGCAATCATTAATCGATGCAACCCGCGATTCATCGCAACATATTGGCGCAGAAATTGTTATAGTAATATCCAATAAAGCAAACGTTGAAGGACTTAAACGAGCTGAAAGAGCTGGTATTAAAACTGTGGTACCTACTATTTCGTTTTCATTTTGTTTATATCTTAAATATTGATCTGAAACTGTATACATTTGTGTTTTTATTTAATATTTAATCGCAGGTTATTAAGCACACGTATTATCCTACGCGTGAAGCTTTTGATTCAGCCATGAATGTTGAACTCGACGCTGCCGGAGTTAAAATAATTTGCCTTGCCGGATTCATGCGCATTCTATCAGACAGTTTTGTGTATCGGTGGCGTGGCGCTTTAATAAATGTGCATCCTTCATTATTGCCGTCGTTTAAAGGCGCTAATGCACATAAAGACGTTCTGGCAGCCGGAGTACGTGTTTCTGGCTGTACAGTGCATTTCGTGCAGGTATAATTTGGTCTGAATTTTGCCTTACTAATTGTTTATTACGACCTCGTTCATTCTGGCGTACCTTTCCAAGGCTTTTAGCTTATACTGCTTCGTCCGCTATTATTGCCACGTTCTATGTTCTATCACTGTATTCACGTCATCTATGACCGCGTTAAATATCGTGGGGCTTAGCGGGCAGCCCAAATATTTTATACTTTATACATTACTGGTGTATTAAAACACTTCCATTTTCAGGTCGATATAGATTCTGGAGCAATTATTGAACAAGCTACGGTACATGTGTTACCACACGATACTGTAGAAACACTTCAAGAAAGAGTGAAAACGGCCGAACACCATATATTTCCGCTTGCTTTAAAACACTTAGCTACCGGACGAATTCAATTGAAAGAAGATAATACTACTGTGTGGAATTATTAAAAGCTATATATGTATATGTATATATAGCTCTTACTCTTTGTCTGTGAAAGGCGAAAAGAAACCAGGGACCAGCTGATATTAAATGCTATTAAGAGACACTATGAAAAAGGGTACAATCGGTATCTACGTCAGTTTTTTATTAAACATTGAACTTATAATTCCGAGGAGACTATCTTGTTCATTATCAGAAACACCAACATCTGCATTTTTCGATTTATGTTTTTTCGCTGTATCTTTTGGTGGCGTTGAAAGTGCTTCCTTGGCGAGATCTTCTAATTTAACGTGAATCATTTGTTTTTGAAGTATAGGCACCAACAAATTGTATTTGTCGATTTTGCTGTTCACTTGTTTTGTTGTGGATGCGAAGCTTTCTACAATCTTTCTCCAAGTAGTTTCATCGGTGAAATTTAATGGAAGAGGGCCGACTTTATTGCGAGCATTTATTAATTGTTTTCGTAATTCTTGTACTTCTTCTCTGATTTCCTTTGACAACTGTATCCACTCAGGAGTAAAACCATTTTCTATTAATACCTGCAATTCAATTGAACTTATCACTTATCGTAATTTCTCAATTGTTATCGATTTTCTGTACCTCGTTCAATTTGTAAGTAACGAAATCAACATATGGGCTTCGAGTATTTGTATTTTCTTTCAATGGCCTACCCATTCCTGGTAGATCGTTGAATTCGCCTTTATTCATTGCCTCCTGAATCAAATCTTCTACTAAACGATCCATACCGAAACGTGTTTTAATATCTTTCGCCCGCTGTTTATCCATTCCTACTAATGTGCTACGTTCTTCAGCCTGTAACTTCTTCAATCTGTGGTCCATTACATTATCAACTGCTTTTCGTGCTCTTTCTGCTGTATATAGCTTGTGCCTTTTGCTAGGCGTTCCAACTCCTATGTTATAAACCAAGTAATGACGATGTTGCGGTGCAGTGTGCTATAATGTAAATAGATACGTAATTAATTATTAGAAAGTAAAAAGCTCTAATATATCATACTTTAATATCGAACTCTTCAACTTGTGGCAAGCTTGTAACATTCTCCTTTTCTTCCATTCTGATTTTACGGATCTGCCTATAAGCTGTATCAATCTGTAAAAGAAAGCGTTAGCATCGAATGTGCAATATTATTCAGTGCTTCGCGATATACTAAAATACATTATACCGCAGAAAATTTTACTGCATCAGCTTCCGATGTAGCACTATCCGGATGAAATCTTTTCGCTTGTTGAACAAACGCCAATCTCAATGTCTCATCCTCGCAATCTTCTGCAACCTCCAGTGTTTCGTACCATTTCTTAAAGCGAAATAGAATTTGCACAATATAATGAACAATGATCCGTACAAAAATGCGTAAAAAAAATTGTTAAATTTATACCTTCACATTGTGACGATGTTTGAATCTTTTTATAAATATATTTTCCAAGTACAGTACGCAGGGTGCACTTCCGAATGGTTTTCCACCACACTGATTTATTTTATACATTTTATTCTTCTATTATGTAACTTACTGCGTAATTATAATACACACCCTTGTGCGTATTATTGTTTACAAAAATAATTCGTAGCAATAAATAAATGTTTCTCAATTGTATGTTAGTCATTACCAATTGGACCGCTTTGAAATATGCAGACACGGAATATTGTAGACATGATAAAGAGGACAATTAAATTGCAACATAGTTAACTGATTTTTATTTAGAAGCAAACGTAACATTGACGTTCAGGAAGCACGTGGCTATATGATACATTGAGGACCACGTGACGGCTATATGCCAAAATCAGCTGTTTACCATATAATTAATTTGTTCGCACTATTATCATATCTTAAACGGTATAAATTCTGTATTTCTTAAGATATATGTCGGTACAGTTTAATAATAATCTTTGGGCATTATGTATTGCTACACCTTTTAGATTCTCTCTTCCAAATGAATTATCGGTATTTGCCATACCGATTGATTTGAGCGGCATCTGCTCTGGTACCATAGACAGCACAGGCGAGATCTATGTAGGCAGTACCTAGTAGCACAGACGAGATATAACAATAGACAAGACATCTTATGGACTTTCGTGGCCCAACGTGACTGTCATACCGACTCAGAAATCCCACGCTGATTTGAGCGTCCTCTGCTCATGGGCAGTGATCACTTGAAGAACTATTATTTACTAAAGTAGTGGGGACGGGATTCATGCGATTGTGTGAATATATGTAAATGCTTTGAGGGGATCAGGACAGCTTTTTCTCGAGCAACGTTTCGGTAAAAAAATTGAGCTACGGTGCCTGGTCGCGCGATGCACTTCGGCTCGGCTCGAGTTGAGTCGAAACCACATCGCGATGCATCGGGGCAATGAAATTGACAGTGTCACGTCAAGCGTCCCGCCTGTGCTGTCCCGCTTTCATTGCGCAGCAAATAACAAAAGAATTCTTTAACGAGGACCGTAGGTCCAGCTAAAACTTAATCAGAACCCGCAGAAGTTCAATAGGCACGACCCTAGAGTCGTAGGTCCGGCTAAAAGTTGGTCAGAAAACGTAAAAGTCCAGTAGGTACAACTCTGGGATCGTAGGTTCAGCTATAAGTCGGTCAGAACCCGAAGAAGTACAATAGACACGATCCTAGAGCCGTCGGTCCGGCTAAAAGTTGGTCAGAAAACGTAAAAGTCCAGTAGGTATAACCCTAGGATCGTAGGTTCAGCTAAAAGTTGTTCAGAAGCCCGTAAAGTCCAGTCGGGACGACCCTAGAGTCGTAGGTCCGGCTAAAAGTTGGTCAGAAAACGTAAAAGTCCAGTAGGTACAACCCTAGGATCGTAGGTTTAGCTAAAAATTGGTCAGAAGTCGAAAAAGTTCAGTACGTATGACCTTAGTACAGTAGTACGCACGACCGCGATCGGAGACCTTCGAAGAGTTCGAAAATTGCGAATACCGCCGAGCGCGACCGAGCGTTACCGACGCGCCGGCGCGTCGCGGAGTGGGGATGCCGGTGCGCGGCGCACGCGGTGTCACTATCAGTTCAAGCGTCGTACCGTACGGGTCGTCTATGCTGTCGAAGGTTAGCGACATATGTACATCAGCTTACAACACAATAGCATCTCGGGGCTTACTTTATCACCGCATACGCTTGTCTATTACCTTCTATTAATTAATACACGTTTATTTAACAATCGTTTGACTATCGTGGATATCCATTAAACTCTTTCTCGAGTCTCTTTTGCTGGACGCTTGACCGGTCATCCGGTACCACCGATTTTTTGATTCGCGATAACTAGTCGTTTATTAAAATATCGGGTTAATTAATTTATTAGTTTAAACGGTTCTTTGAATATTTATTATATTTTATTACACGATTATTCGGATTCGATGCGGTGTTAAGGTTGCGTTTATTTTCTTTGCAATGTCCTTTCGCAACTTTGAATTCGATTCTGATTTTAGCACAGGTTTATCACGTTGCTTTTCTTTTTGTTGCAGGTACAATGGGTGATTGGTTGGTGGAGGATAATATATTGAGGCTGCAGGAATGGAGTATTGAGATACAATTACTGCGATGCATAACAATCAGTCCGATGACCTATGATGAAGGATTGGTAACATTTAACTTATTATCCCAACGGGTTACGTATATTTCTTGTTATCTGGCGATTGGATTTTGGCTCAAGTTCTTTTCTTTCGGTTGAAAGTTATTGAGCAATTTAAACATTTTAAATAGAACTTACAATATGCCACTCGCGATTGAAACTAGAGTCTGTAAATTTCATTAATTCTAAACGAAAAATTGAAATACTTTCATGTTTCGCTGCATATCGGTCGCGATTTCTGTTATAGCTTCACTAGTATTTATTAAAAACTTTTAATATCTCTGTGACTTTGCACAAGTACGGTCAAATTGTATTTTCGATGCAGGATTGCCCGCGTACGTACGTACTGGTTGCCATGCACCTGAAGCATGATAAATAGTTTCGAGTCTTGATTTCTACAAGCAGCTACGAGAACTTATAAATTCGCGATATTGCTTGCTTACTAAGATCATGATCACCTTTAAAACTCGGGCAAAGAACAGTCACAGTATGCTTTTGATAAATCATTTATATTAATCTATAATAGTATATGTTGAATAGACAATTAACAGTAATTAAATCAGAATAATAATACGGTAGTACTTTATTAAAACAAAGCAGTATTTCCTCAACAGACGTTTGACAGGATGAAGAAATAAGAAAGGGACAAATAAAATCAAATGTGTATTGCTTCAATTTCTACCGCCTCACCCTATTTACTAACTTGTACAGATTCTCTTTCAGAAAATTTTGATGACCGCGCGCAATGCGGTCGGTAGAGTCAGTTCTTGTTCCGTCAAAGTTCTTTTTATTATTTTCTGAGCGAAACCGCTCATAATAATTATAACTAAATATAAATAACAGTAAAGATACGCGAAAGTAGAGTCAGTGTTTGCTTCGAAATATTGCTCTCGCGAAATTAGAGTCACTTTGTTCGTCGATCACAATTGACGTGCGCGATAGTAGTCTTTTATTTATTTATTTTTTCTTTCGCAATAAGTATACCGGTATTAGAGTCAGCACCGATGCAGTTCGGCGAGTTCGGGCATTCATCCATCAACTCGAAGAGTAAGTATCTCTGTATTTCTTTAATCTTATTTTACAATGGTCTTTGATAATTATCATGATCGAAAAGTACTCAAAACGCAAAGATTTCAATGTTCTCTGTTCTTTTGAATGTTTCAGAAGGTGCCATGAGCTCGATGGTATTACCATAACGATATTGTTGACCGCGCGCAATGCGGTCGGTAGAGTCAGTGCTTGTTCCGTCAAAGTTCTTTTTATTATTTTCGGAGCGCAACCGCCCTTATTAATAATTAAACATAAATAGCAGTAAAGAGACGCGAAATTAGAGTCAGTGTTTGCTCCGAAATAATACTCTCGCGAAAAATAAAGTCACTTTGTTCGTCGTTCACAATTATTCCGTTTCCTTTTCCGTTCTCGGCTCGGGGGACTGATGGTTAGGGACTTAGTGTCAGCGAGTTACGATGTGTGGGGGCGTGATTGTGGTTCTGGACCCTGGTCACGAGGCCCTCTGTTAGACCACATATAATCTCTAATTTGGGTAGGTCATCCACCATTCTGGAATCGTGGTCGCGGTTCTCGCAATATCCGGGTTGCAGTGTCATCGGGGGGCGGTGTGTGGGGCTGTGATTGCTTTTCTGGACACTTTGGCCCGCCTAGTAGGAAATTCCTATGTGTTAGACCACGCCAAGCACACCTTGGGGTGGCAGAAGGCATACGGGTCATAATCTAGAATCGTGGTTGTGGTTTTGCATATCCGTGCCTTAATGATTTCTGTGGCTCGGAATCGAAACTTGTGTTGATGCTAAGTCGTTTTACTGTCCAGACTCTGAGCCGAGGGCACGCGGGCTGCTCGGTAGCAGTCACAAAAACAGTAGAAATACTGTCGCGAAATTAGAATCACTTTGTTCGTCAATCATAAGTGTTCCATTAGAGTCAGTGTCCTGTTCGGCGAGTTCGGGCTTTCAGCCATCAATTTGGCGAGTAAGTATCTCATTATTTCTTTAATCTTGTATTGCAATAATCATTGATAATTAACACATTCCAAAAGTACTGAAAATACATAGATTTTAATGTTGTTTGCTCTTTTTGAATGTTTCAGCAGCTTCCATGGCTTCGATGGCGACGAGCTTGACCGCACACCTGGTGAGTCTGCAACCGGTGAGTGGCATGCTTTAAAGTTCCTCTGGTCACTCAATCATGTCGCAGGACGAAAGGTCCGAACCGACACGGGTGACTGGTTGTAATTACGTAGATTTTTCTGGCAAGCACTGTGACCATGGGTATATGGAAATATACTCATGAGTAGTAACTTCTTTACTGCTTTATATTATGTGAGGATAGGTCTTCTTGTACAACGCGTTTTTAAATAGCTTGATAATTTTAAAACAGATCATATTTAGTACAAAATATATCACTATATATCTTTTTATAATAGAGTATTTAATTGAATACCTATGAAACGATATTTAAATAGTTATTAATTATTGAATGAATATAAAGTAACGTCCAGTATTCTACGTGCATTAGTTTGTAGTGGAGAAGTCGAATACCATTCGACTTCGTTTACTTGTCAATTGCAATGACTGCACAGTTAGAATAAATTGCATAATTATTGCTGTTAGTAAGAGTGTAGTATTTCATCTTTTTCTACTTTGATAATATATAAAGTGAAGGTACTCATTTACCTTATCAATTTGTTGGAACTATCGAATAATTTTATTATTCGATATCCATATTAGTCTTTAGCGTTTAAAGATATCGATACGTTCATTGTTTCCGTACAAAATGTTAATTAAACCTGAATGTACAAGAAGACAATACGCGAACGGGTAGTTTTCGAAATCAAGGCAATCAACTTTTAAAGCAATCTTGCGTTTTAGAATCAATGCTTTGATAACGGGAACGCCCGAGGATGTTTCAATTTAATTCAAAGTATATTAAAGTAGAGTCGTTGAATAATTTCTCTATTAACGTAGAGTCTTTGAATAATTTTTCTAATAAAGTAGAGTCACTGCATAATTTTTCTAATATAGTAGAGTCATTGCACAATTTTGCTAATAAAGTAGAGTCATTTAATTTTCTCTTCAATAAAATAGAATCATATATAGATCTGTTGTACATATATATGTATTTTAGCCCGTTAGAAAATCAGTATGTCCTTATCATCTTTTTAGAAGAGGATTTTCAGGTTTAACCCTTTCCGTGTTCACTGCCCGGATCCCACTCACGTGCCCCGGTGCTACTTGGGTGGGAAAACGGTGGTAGAGCACGATGATATTTTTTAGTTTATAAGCCATAAAATGATTTATTGTTGGCGACTGACAGTGCGTTGGTGTATCGTGCACGACGTAATATCCGCATTGTGTGTGTGGTTAGGCTGTGGATTTGCGTCGTTCCGTATTAAAATGTAGCTATTATGACCAAGATAAGATGTCCATCAATTTAAAACAGAGACATCATTTTTAGTATTATTTGCTTCAATAATTCCTACTATACTTGGGCACGAAGTTTTTGTCATTTAAGATGACAGAGGCCAAATGCCAAAAAGAATTGAATATACTTATCAATTGCTATCAAGTACCTCTTGTATCGGTGCTATTTAATTATTTTATTAAATATCTATTAAATATCTCAACCGCGACGTGGTTTTTTCCACGTGAACGCAGTGATCCCAGCCACTGTCAGTCGATTTCAGAAAAATGGTACGTACATTAGAGTGTGCAAGTTGTGTGACAGTACTTGGGTGTCGGGGGTGTCCCGGGACGCCTCCCTAGTGTAGGCTTTTGCGCCCAAGTGTTTGACTGAGAACCGTGGAGTGTCGTGTGTTGGTGTGTTTGTTTGCCATTTTTTAAATATAGGTCCAGGTAGGATAGGTAGCATACTTTCTGGTGTGATTGATAGACATAAGTAGGTAGGGCCGGGCAGGTTGACACAGTCTCCGATCGGGTAGGCACTATTTCGCGTGTTCAACCTGTTTCAGGAAATCTGATTTGAAAAGTCGACGGTGAAGCTGTGGCGCGAACGAAAATGCGTTCGCCTCTGGCTTTGCCTATCGATTTTTCGAATCCTTCGCGGTCGTGGTCGCGATTTAGGCTCCGAAACGAAACGCGTTACACGATCGCGTTACAGTATGCTCGAGGCTGCACGTGTGAACGAAGAACGATTACAATTTTAATCGTAATCTATGTGATTTTCCGTAATCACAATTTTACGATTTTATTTGATCGCCATTCGGCCACGTGTGTTCCATTTAGCTCCGCGATTCAAACTCTTTATTTCACCTTTATAAGTTTTTCCTTGGTTTCCGATTAGAGTCTCGAGCCTAGTTTAAGTTTCAGCTGACCCTTGGGTCCGACGAAATGGAGAGGCTATATGCCGAAGAGGCCCGACAAACTGTCACTCAAGAGGGCAACTACTAATGGCTCCCCATTCTTTTTAAGAATGGGGAATCATTCTGTGTTACTACTTTGTCACTGTGCTTGCATTTTCATTTGTAGAATTTTTATTTGTACTTGGCCGATGCACATTCCGGCCCAACGATACAGCCCTCCAAAAAATATCGCGTTGCTTTAGAGTTGCGAAAAACTTGCGAACGGGTCGAGTTGGAGTTGCGTTGAATGTCACTTATTGCTATTCTTATTGCTAGTTAAATTGTAGTATTTTATAATACACTTTACATTTGAGCTTCTAGTGTTGCGGAAATTGTTTTCGCGTATTGGAACTTTCAGTTCATTTTTCAGAGGATCTTCAATTTGCTTAATTTTGGATAGTACATATAATTTACTGTTTGCTTTCTATTAGTCTTAATAAATAGTGTTGCGAAATGATTGTTTCGCGAGTTCCAGTTAGCGTTGCGTTGATTAAAGATCGCGTTTTTAAGTAGAGTTGCGACTACTAGTCCCCATCTGCTTCCAATTGGAAGCCTGTTCCTGAACCAGGAACTTTTTCTTTTCAGCGTTTTATATTAGCCTTTCTTTTTATTTTATTTTTCTTAATAATTATAGTACCTGGAATGTCTGTTGATGGAAGTACTGCTAAAAATTTGCATACATATTAGTAAATTACTGTGTGAACGAAATGAAAAGAAATGAAAGAGAATGGAAAGAAAAAAGAAAAGAAAAGAAAAGAAAAGAAAAAGAACAAAGAAAAGAAAAGAAAAGAAAAGAAAAGAAAAGAAAAGAAAAGAAAGCAGAAGAAAAGAAAAAGAGCAAAGTAAAAAACAGATATAATTTGCAGAATCTTTGATAAATTTATAATAATTCTAGATAGTAGATTTAAATTAGAGTTAATACTAGTGACTGTTCATTATTGGAGTTTAACTCTTAAATATTTCCTCTTAATTGTTGCAATTCTATCTTAACCTTTTCTTTAGTAGAGCCAATTTTTATAACTTTTCGAGCTTGCTTTGTAGAAATTGAAATTCACTCGCGATATCCGTAAATGTTTAAACAAAAATCCTTGCACGAAAAACGTTATTGGCAGTAGTTGGGTCTCGGCATGGTGATAGTTGAAGTTTGATATTTTTCTTCCGAATAATCGTTTGTCGCTTCTTTGTTGAAGCAAAATAGAATCAATTGTAGTGAAATGTGACTACTTCATTTTGGAGTTTTTAATGAACGTGATACCACCATTCAGTTTGATCTAGAACGTACAAAAGAATATATCACTTTGGCCGAAATCCAATTAACTATTGTTAACAAAAAATAGCAGCATTTTTCATATCAATTCTGATTTATTAACTGCGCTAAAATTCAGTTATTACGAATTAAAAGCAGCTTCATTTCGATATAAAATGGGGAGGCTTGGGGATGTCACTAATCCAATGCTTGAGATTGTTACAGATTCACAGATGAACCCAAATATGCTATACTAAACAAACATAAGTACATACGTCAGAGGCTCAAGAGTGGAATATATAGAATACAGATCCAGAAATATTATCAAAGACACGATTGGAAACTTTAAAATTAAAGAGCCAGCCTCGTCGATTCAATTTGTGAGTTTAAGAATTCATTCTTATAATGCTTTACTAATTATTTCGAGTTTGTGCATGTTTCAGAAGCATTGAAAAGAAGAGGATTCATGAAACAATGTATAATACGAACACACCCTCACCCCATCCCTGCCCCAAACCCCTGTCCTTATTAACTAATTACAGGTGTTAGACAATTAATTAGGCAGGCCCAAATATAAATCGAACAATACATTCAGCTCTTTATGTAGGTAGGATTTGTCTCAACACACAATCTTAGATCTTTATACTGGCAGGTTTTACGCGAATTTAAATTATTAGACTTTTAATTAGGCAGGGTTTATAAAACCAAATATTGTTGGCAGGTGCTGCAATTTTTTGGTTCGGTTTCTGTCTGTTCTAGGACACCATGGACCACGAGAGATTAATACGGACTAACCGAAGAGGATTTAAGTATATGTATACTCATACCTACATGAGTATGGGATAGTATCTATTACAGTCCTATGTAGATAGGATATTATTGAAATTGTTCTTTTATTCGATCTGTTAGATGTTATACTAGGTAGGGTGATTCCAGTCTTAAGTTAGCTCTTTAGTCAGGCAGGGCGTATTCGAATCTAATCTAAAATTTAAGAAAGTAGGGTTTATTTTTAAGTTATGTCTTAGCTTTTAAGCCCGCAGTGTTCACCACTGCAATAATATTTCGTTGTCTAGTTTTTAAGATCATAGGATATATTTTTAAGACAGTTTTATTTCAGGAACGTGAATTCTCTTGCAGATTTTCTTTCAGGTTTCCTTCTGATATTCCATTTAGCTTTCGGTCGTGAATTTTCCAACTACTCCTCTTGTTGTCTTACTTGTACTACGATCAATTACTGAACGTTCTACAAATTGACAATAATAGGAGATTTTTCTTTGTCACATGTTATATTAGAATTAGTTTTCGCGTAATTGGAGGGTGGAAGGGCCGTGGCTAGGGTGGGTCTCCATGCGCAGTAACCTCCACGTGGTGAGACCCGGGCAATCAATTATTTATCGTATAATTATTAAACGTTTAAGAGACGTTTGATAATTATGTGGAAAATAATTCGAGCGAATGGACTGCGCATTGCACTTTCCCCTCTCATTCCCTTTTTGCTTCATTCTCTTATTTGCGTCATTCTCTTATTAGCTTCATTCCCTTTTCCGTTCTCGGCCCGGAGGACGGATGGTAAGGCGCTTTTGGCACCTGTGGCGGTATTTGGGTTGCAGTGTCATCGTGGAGCAGTGTGTGAGGCTGTGATTGCGGTTCTGGACAGGTGACCCGCCAAGTAGGATATTTCTCCTCGTTAGACCACGCCAAGCACACCTTGGGGTGGCAGAAGGCATATGGGACATAATCTGGAATCGTGGTTGCGGTCTTGCATATCCGTTCCTCAATGATTGCTGTGGCTCGGTATCGAAACAGGTGTTGATTGTAAGTCGTGTTACTGTCCAGACTATGGGCCGAGGGCTCGCGGACTGCTCGGTTGCAGTCACTTTCGTTATTTGCCTCCCATTTGATCCCACTTGTGAGTTGAAGATTTTTATAATGCTTTACTAATTACATCCACTTTGTCTTTGTTTCAGAAGAACTGAAAGGAATCAGCTAAAGAAGATGAATGCTTAAAAAATGTATAATATGACCACACTCTCACTCTGCCCCTGCCCTGCCCGTGCCCAGCCCTTACCCTTACACGTGCCCCTGCCGCTGCCCTTTTATACAGGCAGGTTTTACACGAATTGAATTTATTAGACTTTTAATTAGGCAGGGTTTATGAAACTAAAAATTGATTCAATCTGTTCTAGGACACCATGGGCCACGAAATTAATTCCTCTTCAATTAGTCCATATTAAGCATATGCATACTTATACCTACACGAGTATAGGATAGTATCTATTACAGTCCTATGTAAATAGGATATTATTGAAATTGTTCTTTTATTCGAACTGTTAGATGTTATACTAGGTAGGGCGATTCT
This sequence comes from Nomada ferruginata, assembly GCA_963583965.1. Classification (NCBI taxonomy): domain Eukaryota; kingdom Metazoa; phylum Arthropoda; class Insecta; order Hymenoptera; family Apidae; genus Nomada; species Nomada ferruginata. Next base: position 10,035,990 of record OY757218.1, read on the forward strand.
AGTTTTAAGTTAGATCTTTAGTCAGGCAGGACGCATTTGAATTTAATGTAGTATTTAAGAAAGGAGGATTCATTTTTAAACTGCGTCTTGGTTTTTAAGACAGCAGTGTACACTGCTGTGATAATATTTCGTTGTCTAGTTTCTAAGATCATAAGATATATTATTAAGAAAGTTTTATTTCAGGAAATTGGACTCTGATTTTCTTTTCTTTTCTCTGATTTTCTTTCAGGTTTCGTTCTGATATTCCATTTAGCTTTCGGTCGTGAATTTTCCAACTACTCCTCTTGTTGTCTTACTTGTACTACGATCAATTACTGAACGTTCTACAAATTGACAATAAGAGGAGATTTTTCTATCTCACAAGTTGTATTAGAATTAGTTTTCGCGTAATTGGAGGGTGGAAGGGCCGTGGCTAGGGTGGGTCTCCATGCGCAGTAACCTCCACGTGGTGAGACCTGGGCAATCAATTATTTATCGTATAATTATTAAACGTTTAAGAGACGTTTAATAATTATGTGGAAAATAATTCGAGCGAATTGACTGCGTATTTTACTTAGGATACAGTGTACAATAATGGCCACTCAATGTTCGTTCATTTCCCCAATTAATGCTCGCCGAGAGATCGCCACCAATCCTTGGATCTACTCCGGATCGGAGTATAAAGTATACTCCAATTATTAATTTGGTATTATATATTTTCAGAAAAATCTCGATTAGTGCACTTCGATTGGGACCGAATGCGAACACTAATCGTTTGCAGACACGTTTATCGCTGGAATTGCCTTATATTAGTAAATGAGATACTTTGTCATTGTTATTAGTTGAATATTAATAAGAAATTGCGTGTTTCATTAACGATAAAATTGCTCCAATGAAAAAGAGAATTAAAGAATTTGTCTAGGAACTATACAATTAACAATTGTAGTATACAATTATCGTCACTATCTTTTCCATTGTGGCAACTTTATTGTTTGGGTGTTAAAAAAATATACATCTCTTAGCTCAATTTTTTTTGGTAATTTATCTGAAAATAATGTAAAGTATAACTTTAAAAATTATTTCGTTTAGTGATAGTACAATTGAAATAAGAAAACTTGTTTAGAACCTTGTTTGGAAGGTTTAGTGTCAGCCACTGAACGGAAAGTTGATTGTCAGTCACCGATGACTGACGCGGCCTGAACGGAAAGTTTAGTGTCAGACACCGATGCCTGACGTGGCACTCAACGTGTTAAATATATCTCACGCTGGTTCTCAGTACATCTCAATCCACTCCCAACACAGCCTAAACCGAGCGTGCCGAAAAGTGATAAGCATGAACAATTCCTTATAAATCACATCCCTGGATAGTGTTCGCTAGGCAGCTTCGAAGCAGCGAACATTAAGTGGGCATTACTGTCCACTGTAGTTATTGGAGCGGAGAGAATCTTAAGTTCTTATTGCAATTACTTTTGAGTTCTCGTTTCTATCGTTGTATCTATCTGCAGCTGTAAATATTGTGTATTATTTATTGCCCTGCTTCTTATGTAGACTCTTCTGTTTTCTGACGCTTTCGAGATAATTCATTAGTAACATAAATCATATATGTTTCGCCTAGAGAATTACATTTTCTTATTTCTCAAGAAGCCTTCTTTTTTATAATTAAAATACCCGTGTATATATCTTTTAATTCATAAATTGATTAATATCTGCAAAGATATACTTGAATGTACGCGGGTCTCTGCCATATCTACAGTGCCTGCTATGGTTTCGCCATCTATACAGAACTCCTTGAAACCACTCGCGCTTGCTATGGTAGTCCCATCTATACAGAACGCATTGAAACTACTCACACCCCTTACTTACCATAAGTGTAGATATGGCAGAGGCCCGAATAGTTTTAGACACATCTGTATAGATGGCGATACTAATGACTCGAGATAAAGCAGACATATATACAGTTTCGAGCAGTTCTGTATAGATGGCGAAATTAAAGCCCACTTTGAGTGTAGGTAAGACAGGGATGCGAGTGGTACGTAAATTCAAGCACCTGTTTATAAATAGCGGCACGATAAAGTTCATAGAATTGGCTATTTATGTCTTCATTAATAAAATTAAGTTTATAGTGCTCCAAAATCGTTTCGTATTCTCACTTACACATCAGTAAAGTGTTAGCAACTACAGTGTTACAATCTACATTAAAATTAATATGTACAGTAACATTTTAAGTTTCACTGTTCATTTGAGTTTGCAACAATCAAGTTCTTTAGCAAAAGTAAAACGTTTGTGAATAGTTTCTTCTTTCAATAGAATTTCCAGCATGAAATAAAGACATAAATACTAATAGTGGTATTATTCTTTATTTCGTTCTCGCAGTATTGAAAGTTGGGTTAGTGTACTATAACCTATCTTTGCACTACTCTTGCACTCTCATCTTCTGTTTTGCACTTCCTTTTCATACCTTTTGTACCTTACGTATTACCCTATTGCTTATCTCTTTATCGCACATCTATTATAGTTCCTTCTGTTTCGAATTCCTAAGATTCCATCCTTTATTCAACGCATCAGATCCCCTATTGTAAAACCCCCTTAGCTGTTTCCCTGCATTCTTTTGCCACATGTCCTAACAGTATAAATTTTTGTCCAGATAGGTCACATCATTTAGTCTCGTCTTACTGCCAATATCTATTCAACGTTAGAGTGTTTCCACATCTTACCTGCGTTATTAACCCTTTCGTTACGGACGTGCGCTCCGCTGGAATGAAGCCACTGAACGTCAGCCAATGAACGGAAAGTTGATTGTCAGTCACCGATGACTGACGCGGCCTGAACGGAAGGTTTAGTGTCAGCCACTGAACGGAAAGTTGATTGTCAGTCACCGATGACTGACACGGCCTGAACGGAAAGGTTAGTGTCAGCCACTGAACGGAAAGTTGATTGTCAGTCACCGATGACTGATGCGGCCTGAACGGAAGGTTTAGTGTCAGCCACTGAACGGAAAGTTGATTGTCAGTCACCGATGACTGACGCGGCCTGAACGGAAAGTTTAGTGTCAGTCACTGAACGGAAAGTTGATTGTCAGTCACCTATGACTGACGCGGCCTGAACGGAAAGTTTAGTGTCAGACACCGATGCCTGACGTGGCACTCAACGTGTTAAATATATCTCACGCTGGTTCTCAGTACATCTCAATCCACTCCCAACACAGCCTAAACCGAGCGTGCTGAAAAGTGATAAGCATGAACAATTCCTTATAAATCACATCCCTGGATAGTGTTCGCTAGGCAGCTTCGAAGCAGCGAACATTAAGTGGGCATTACTGTCCACTGTAGTTATTGGAGCGGAGAGAATCTTAAGTTCTTATTGCAATTACTTTTGAGTTCTCGTTTCTATCGTTGTATCTATCTGCAGCTGTAAATATTGTGTATTATTTATTGCCCTGCTTCTTATGTAGACTCTTCTGTTTTCTGACGCTTTCGAGATAATTCATTAGTAACATAAATCATATATGTTTCGCCTAGAGAATTACATTTTCTTATTTCTCAAGAAGCCTTCTTTTTTATAATTAAAATACCCGTGTATATATCTTTTAATTCATAAATTGATTAATATCTGCAAAGATATACTTGAATGTACGCGGGTCTCTGCCATATCTACAGTGCCTGCTATGGTTTCGACATCTATACAGAACTCCTTGAAACCACTCGCGCTTGCTATGGTAGTCCCATCTATACAGAACGCATTGAAACTACTCACACCCCTTACTTACCATAAGTGTAGATATGGCAGAGGCCCGAATAGTTTTAGACACATCTGTATAGATGGCGATACTAATGACTCTGGATAAAGCAGACATATATACAGTTTCGAGCAGTTCTGTATAGATGGCGAAATTAAAACCCAATTTGAGTGTAGGTAAGACAGGGATGCGAGTGGTACGTAAATTCAAGCACCTGTTTATAAATAGCGGCACGATAAAGTTCATAAAATTGGCTATTTATGTCTTCATTAATAAAATTAAGTTTATAGTGCTCTAAAATCGTTTCGTATTCTCACTTACACATCAGTAAAGTGTTAGCAACTACAGTGTTACAATCTACATTAAAATTAATATGTACAGTAACATTTTAAGTTTCACTGTTCATTTGAGTTTGCAACAATCAAGTTCTTTAGCAAAGGTAAAACGTTTGTGAATAGTTTCTTCCTTCAATAGAATTTCCAGCATGAAATAAAGACATAAATACTAATAGTGGTATTATTCTTTATTTCGTTCTCGCAGTATTGAAAGTTGGGTTAGTGTACTATAACCTATCTTTGCACTACTCTTGCACTCTCATCTTCTGTTTTGCACTTCCTTTTCATACCTTTTGTACCTTACGTATTACCCTATTGCTTATCTCTTTATCGCACATCTATTATAGTTCCTTCTGTTTCGAATTCCTAAGATTCCATCCTTTATTCAACGCATCAGATCCCCTATTGTAAAACCCCCTTAGCTGTTTCCCTGCATTCTTTTGCCACATGTCCTAACAGTATAAATTTTTGTCCAGATAGGTCACATCATTTAGTCTCGCCTTACTGCCAATATCTATTCAACGTTAGCGTGTTTCCACATCTTACCTGCGTTATTAACCCTTTCGTTACGGACGTGCGCTCCGCTGGAATGAAGCCAATGAACGGGGACTGCACCGCAAAGTGTGCATATTGCGCGTCTGACTTAAGTCTTTCAATACTACCTTGTTATTTTGGAGTAAAACAAATCAAGAAAGAACGAATGAAGGCAAGATGCATACAAACAAAAGAAAGAAGTATATCGTGGCGCCGGTGGTCAAGCGGTATCACGCTTATTCCGGCTACAGCTGCGTTCGTACACACAGGTCATTGCATGGATGGCGTCTATATCTGGCACTCGTAACTAAAGGGTTAACAAGTTCTGTGCCACGTGTACCACTGATGAAACATAGTATCTTCTTTTAAGGCTTTCCATCACTTTGTTTCCTCTCCTTCATGTCAAATTTATTCCTGCTGGACTTACAGCGTTCCTTTAAATAATCCTACCTTCCTTTTATGCTTTTGGTTTAACCCCTTTTCCTGTGAATATCCCTTCATAATTTGCTCTCCTGTTATGTACTTACTAATATATTTTTTGTGTGTGCAGGTTATCTGCACAAACAAATGAGGAGCATTGACTGGCACTTCTCGTTGTGCATAAGAGCAAGAAAGAAGATGGAAGAACATTTGCCACATACTTTAGCTATCCTTTAGTTATAGTAAATTAGTTTGTAAAAATAGTTTGCAACTATTAACCCGCCAGTTTAATTTAGAACCATTGTGTAATTAAGTGTTATGTATACCTAGTATATATTTTATTTTATATTCAGTTTATTCAGTAGATGCTATATTACTTGTATCACAAGTTGTACTGAATGTGCTAAATATAAAATGAAAGATATACTAACTACTTTACATATGCACAAGTTACACACGTGCTGCAATTTAAAATAAGCTTTAGCATATAAAGTATGTACGTACATTTTAGTATAAGTTTTATCTGTAAGATATATTGTATATTAACTTTAAAGAATAGTTTATAAGTATTAGATTATTTATGTTTATAGTGTTAGTTATATTACATAAATGTTGGTTTAGAATTGATACAAGATTTAGTTGTACGATGTATTGTAAATAGGTATAAAAGAATAGTTCATAAGTATCTGCTTGTAAATTTATTTAGAACATTATTGTAACTTGTATCTTAATTAATTACTTTAAATAAATATTCAATGAAAAGAATACCACTGCTCTTTTTACTTTCACACCTTACCAATCCTTGAAAGAACCTAATTCCAATTCCTTATACAAAAAGTACCGTGGACGAACTTTAAATGGAAAGTTCTAAAGCGAGAAACTTGTCAAAATGGTCCTATACGTTATTAAAATTGGCAGAAGGAAATTCTTGGAAATACCATCATCTTCAAGGTCTTCACTCGTTTAAAAATTGGTTGGTAATTAAACGCTCGGAAATTCCTGGAACGTGACGTCATTTCTAAGAATTACTGCGATGAAAGACCTCCTCGCATATCATATTCTCCCGATACAAATCCACGATTTTCAGCGAGATATTTTTGCCAGAAACTCGGAAATTTTGTGCTCGGAAATTCCAGAAACTGCTGCGATGAAAGACCTCCTCGCATATCATATTCTCCTGATACAAATCCACGATTTTCAGCGAGATATTTTTGCCAGAAACTCGAAAATTTCAGAGAACGAATACCTCCTTGCATATCATATTCTCCTGATACAAATCCAAGATTTTCGGCATTTAAATTTCTACTGAAAATCGTGGATTTGTATCAGGAGAATATGATATGCAAGGAGGTATTCGTTCTCAGAAATGACGTCACGTTCCAGGAATTTCCAAGCGCTGAAATTTTCGGGTTTCTGGCAAAAATATCTCGCTGAAAATCGTGGATTTGTATCAGGAGAATATGATTTGCGAGGAGGTATCCGACATCAGCAGTTCTTGGAAATGACGTCATATTCCAAGAATTTCCGAGCGCTTAATTTTCTAGACTTCTGCCATCAAATGTTGCAAGAAATGAAGACCGAAAATGATGTCGTTTCCACAATTTCCTTCTTTTATATTTAATAACGTATAGGGTCATTTTTACAAGTTTCTCGCTTCAGGACTTTGCATTTAAAGTTCGTCTACGGTACTTCTTGTGTAAGGAATTGGAATTAGGTTCTTTCAAGGATTGTTAAGGTGTGAAAATAAAAAGAAGAGTGGAATTCTTTTAATTTAACATTTATTTAAACTAATGAATGAAGATACAAGTCACAAAAAGGTTCAAATTACAAGCTAATACTTATGGACTACTCTTTTATATCTATTTACAATACATCGTACAACTAAAGCATGTATTAATTCTAAACTAACATTTATGTAATATGAAAAATACATTAAACTTAAATAATCCAATAGTTATAAACTATTCTTTAAAGTCAATTTACAATATATAGCTTACAGATAAAGCTTATACTAAAAATTATGTTCTTCATATGCAGAAGCTTATAAAATTTAAATTACAGCATTTGTGTAAACTTGAGCATACATACATTATTTATTATATCTTTTGTTTTACATTTAGCACATTCAGTAGAACTTGTTTTAGTAATATATAAGTAATATCAAAGATTATATAAGATCTACCGAATGATCTGAATATAAAATAAAGTATATAATAGATATTATACAGAACAGTTAACTACACAATTGTTCTAAATTAAGCTTATGTGCTAACAGTTGCAAACTATTTTTATAAATCAATTTACTATAATTAATGGATAAGTAAAGTATGTGGCAAAAGTTCTTCTATTTTCTTTCTTGCTCCTATGCATGATGGGATGTGTCAGTCAATGCTCACTACTCTTTGCCTCCACAACCTGCACACACAAAACATATATTAGTAAGTATGTAAAAGGAGACCGAAGAAAGAAAGGAGGGCCAAACCAGAAGCATTAAAGAAGGAGAGGATTATTTGATAATGGGTCTCTTAACACGTACGGCGCCAAAAGTGATTCGGATAGGTTTTAAAAAATCGCACTGACAATCTTAGTTAACTTGAATAAGAAGAGCGTCACCAATATTTGGGTGACGGTCACCCATGGCAGCATAACCGCCACCCAGATATGGGTCACGTGGCGCCGAACGTGTTTAGAGAGAATTTAATTAGATCGGAAGTAAAGGAATTGTCGCAGACCCTTAAAAGAATAGACTATGAAATACAACATCAGGAACGAAACATAAAAATAAAATAAGCGAGATATAATGGACGGTGTAAATATATTGGAACAGCAACGCTAATAGAATACCAACGCAAGAATGAAATAGGCCATAATCATCAGTTAATAGCACAGGTAAGATGCAAAAGCATTAAAGGATTAAATAAATATTAGGAGGAGAAAAAGAAAAAAGGATCTGACCTGTGCACACAAAAAATTGGTACGTTAGAACACCTCTTAACAGAATGTATGGGAAAAGATATAATGGTGTATAAACATGACATAGGATTTTGTAATTAAACAAGAAGGAATGGAAAAGATTTATAATAGATACGCGATTAAGAGGTAAGAAATAATGTAATACGTAAGGCAGAGAAAGTATGAAAACGAACAGCGAAACGGAAGATGAGAGTGCAAGAGTTAAGATAGTATTGTAAAGATAGGTTATATGTACACTAACCAAACTTTCATTCCTGTGAGACCAAAATAAAGAATAATACTACTATTAGTATGTATTTATTACGTGCTGACAGATGATTTTTACCTTTGCTAAAGAGCTTGATTGTTCCTGAATAAAATGAACAATCGAACTTACGATGTTACCATACATATTAACTTTAATGTAGATGGTGACACCGTGTTTGCTAACACTTTATTGATATTTAACTAAGATTGCAAAACAATTTACGAGCATTATTAACTTAATTTCATGAATGAAGACATAAATAGCCAAGTTTTATGAACATTATCGCGCCGCTACTTATAAACAGGTGTTTGAATTTACGTACCACTCGCATCCCTGTCTTACCTACACTCTATGTGGAAACACTCTAACGTTGAATAGATATTGGCAGTAAGACGAGACTAAATGATGTGACCTATCTGGACAAAAATTTATACTGTTAGGACATGTGGCAAAAGAATGCAGGGAAACAGCTAAGGGGGTTTTACAATAGGGGATCTGATGCGTTGAATAAAGGATGGAATCTTAGGAATTCGAAACAGAAGGAACTATAATAGATGTGCGATAAAGAGATAAGCAATAGGGTAATACGTAAGGTACAAAAGGTATGAAAAGGAAGTGCAAAACAGAAGATGAGAGTGCAAGAGTAGTGCAAAGATAGGTTATAGTACACTAACCCAACTTTCAATACTGCGAGAACGAAATAAAGAATAATACCACTATTAGTATTTATGTCTTTATTTCATGCTGGAAATTCTATTGAAGGAAGAAACTATTCACAAACGTTTTACCTTTGCTAAAGAACTTGATTGTTGCAAACTCAAATGAACAGTGAAACTTAAAATGTTACTGTACATATTAATTTTAATGTAGATTGTAACACTGTAGTTGCTAACACTTTACTGATGTGTAAGTGAGAATACGAAACGATTTTAGAGCACTATAAACTTAATTTTATTAATGAAGACATAAATAGCCAATTTTATGAACTTTATCGTGCCGCTATTTATAAACAGGTGCTTGAATTTACGTACCACTCGCATCCCTGTCTTACCTACACTCAAATTGGGTTTTAATTTCGCCATCTATACAGAACTGCTCGAAACTGTATATATGTCTGCTTTATCCAGAGTCATTAGTATCGCCATCTATACAGATGTGTCTAAAACTATTCGGGCCTCTGCCATATCTACACTTATGGTAAGTAAGGGGTGTGAGTAGTTTCAATGCGTTCTGTATAGATGGGACTACCATAGCAAGCGCGAGTGGTTTCAAGGAGTTCTGTATAGATGGCGAAACCATAGCAGGCACTGTAGATATGGCAGAGACCCGCGTACATTCAAGTATATCTTTGCAGATATTAATCAATTTATGAATTAAAAGATATATACACGGGTATTTTAATTATAAAAAAGAAGGCTTCTTGAGAAATAAGAAAATGTAATTCTCTAGGCGAAACATATATGATTTATGTTACTAATGAATTATCTCGAAAGCGTCAGAAAACAGAAGAGTCTACATAAGAAGCAGGGCAATAAATAATACACAATATTTACAGCTGCAGATAGATACAACGATAGAAACGAGAACTCAAAAGTAATTGCAATAAGAACTTAAGATTCTCTCCGCTCCAATAACTACAGTGGACAGTAATGCCCACTTAATGTTCGCTGCTTCGAAGCTGCCTAGCGAACACTATCCAGGGATGTGATTTATAAGGAATTGTTCATGCTTATCACTTTTCGGCACGCTCGGTTTAGGCTGTGTTGGGAGTGGATTGAGATGTACTGAGAACCAGCGTGAGATATATTTAACACGTTGAGTGCCACGTCAGGCATCGGTGTCTGACACTAAACTTTCCGTTCAGGCCGCGTCAGTCATCGGTGACTGACAATCAACTTTCCGTTCAGTGGCTGACACTAAACCTTCCAAACAAGGTTCTAAACAAGTTTTCTTATTTCAATTGTACTATCACTAAACGAAATAATTTTTAAAGTTATACTTTACATTATTTTCAGATAAATTACCAAAAAAAATTGAGCTAAGAGATGTATATTTTTTTAACACCCAAACAATAAAGTTGCCACAATGGAAAAGATAGTGACGATAATTGTATACTACAATTGTTAATTGTATAGTTCCTAGACAAATTCTTTAATTCTCTTTTTCATTGGAGCAATTTTATCGTTAATGAAACACGCAATTTCTTATTAATATTCAACTAATAACAATGACAAAGTATCTCATTTACTAATATAAGGCAATTCCAGCGATAAACGTGTCTGCAAACGATTAGTGTTCGCATTCGGTCCCAATCGAAGTGCACTAATCGAGATTTTTCTGAAAATATATAATACCAAATTAATAATTGGAGTATACTTTATACTCCGATCCGGAGTAGATCCAAGGATTGGTGGCGATCTCTCGGCGAGCATTAATTGGGGAAATGAACGAACATTGAGTGGCCATTATTGTACACTGTATCCTAAGTAAAATACGCAGTCAATTCGCTCGAATTATTTTCCACATAATTATTAAACGTCTCTTAAACGTTTAATAATTATACGATAAATAATTGATTGCCCAGGTCTCACCACGTGGAGGTTACTGCGCATGGAGACCCACCCTAGCCACGGCCCTTCCACCCTCCAATTACGCGAAAACTAATTCTAATACAACTTGTGAGATAGAAAAATCTCCTCTTATTGTCAATTTGTAGAACGTTCAGTAATTGATCGTAGTACAAGTAAGACAACAAGAGGAGTAGTTGGAAAATTCACGACCGAAAGCTAAATGGAATATCAGAACGAAACCTGAAAGAAAATCAGAGAAAAGAAAAGAAAATCAGAGTCCAATTTCCTGAAATAAAACTTTCTTAATAATATATCTTATGATCTTAGAAACTAGACAACGAAATATTATCACAGCAGTGTACACTGCTGTCTTAAAAACCAAGACGCAGTTTAAAAATGAATCCTCCTTTCTTAAATACTACATTAAATTCAAATGCGTCCTGCCTGACTAAAGATCTAACTTAAAACTAGAATCGCCCTACCTAGTATAACATCTAACAGTTCGAATAAAAGAACAATTTCAATAATATCCTATTTACATAGGACTGTAATAGATACTATCCTATACTCGTGTAGGTATAAGTATGCATATGCTTAATATGGACTAATTGAAGAGGAATTAATTTCGTGGCCCATGGTGTCCTAGAACAGATTGAATCAATTTTTAGTTTCATAAACCCTGCCTAATTAAAAGTCTAATAAATTCAATTCGTGTAAAACCTGCCTGTATAAAAGGGCAGCGGCAGGGGCACGTGTAAGGGTAAGGGCTGGGCACGGGCAGGGCAGGGGCAGAGTGAGAGTGTGGTCATATTATACATTTTTTAAGCATTCATCTTCTTTAGCTGATTCCTTTCAGTTCTTCTGAAACAAAGACAAAGTGGATGTAATTAGTAAAGCATTATAAAAATCTTCAACTCACAAGTGGGATCAAATGGGAGGCAAATAACGAAAGTGACTGCAACCGAGCAGTCCGCGAGCCCTCGGCCCATAGTCTGGACAGTAACACGACTTACAATCAACACCTGTTTCGATACCGAGCCACAGCAATCATTGAGGAACGGATATGCAAGACCGCAACCACGATTCCAGATTATGTCCCATATGCCTTCTGCCACCCCAAGGTGTGCTTGGCGTGGTCTAACGAGGAGAAATATCCTACTTGGCGGGTCACCTGTCCAGAACCGCAATCACAGCCTCACACACTGCTCCACGATGACACTGCAACCCAAATACCGCCACAGGTGCCAAAAGCGCCTTACCATCCGTCCTCCGGGCCGAGAACGGAAAAGGGAATGAAGCTAATAAGAGAATGACGCAAATAAGAGAATGAAGCAAAAAGGGAATGAGAGGGGAAAGTGCAATGCGCAGTCCATTCGCTCGAATTATTTTCCACATAATTATCAAACGTCTCTTAAACGTTTAATAATTATACGATAAATAATTGATTGCCCGGGTCTCACCACGTGGAGGTTACTGCGCATGGAGACCCACCCTAGCCACGGCCCTTCCACCCTCCAATTACGCGAAAACTAATTCTAATATAACATGTGACAAAGAAAAATCTCCTATTATTGTCAATTTGTAGAACGTTCAGTAATTGATCGTAGTACAAGTAAGACAACAAGAGGAGTAGTTGGAAAATTCACGACCGAAAGCTAAATGGAATATCAGAAGGAAACCTGAAAGAAAATCTGCAAGAGAATTCACGTTCCTGAAATAAAACTGTCTTAAAAATATATCCTATGATCTTAAAAACTAGACAACGAAATATTATTGCAGTGGTGAACACTGCGGGCTTAAAAGCTAAGACATAACTTAAAAATAAACCCTACTTTCTTAAATTTTAGATTAGATTCGAATACGCCCTGCCTGACTAAAGAGCTAACTTAAGACTGGAATCACCCTACCTAGTATAACATCTAACAGATCGAATAAAAGAACAATTTCAATAATATCCTATCTACATAGGACTGTAATAGATACTATCCCATACTCATGTAGGTATGAGTATACATATACTTAAATCCTCTTCGGTTAGTCCGTATTAATCTCTCGTGGTCCATGGTGTCCTAGAACAGACAGAAACCGAACCAAAAAATTGCAGCACCTGCCAACAATATTTGGTTTTATAAACCCTGCCTAATTAAAAGTCTAATAATTTAAATTCGCGTAAAACCTGCCAGTATAAAGATCTAAGATTGTGTGTTGAGACAAATCCTACCTACATAAAGAGCTGAATGTATTGTTCGATTTATATTTGGGCCTGCCTAATTAATTGTCTAACACCTGTAATTAGTTAATAAGGACAGGGGTTTGGGGCAGGGATGGGGTGAGGGTGTGTTCGTATTATACATTGTTTCATGAATCCTCTTCTTTTCAATGCTTCTGAAACATGCACAAACTCGAAATAATTAGTAAAGCATTATAAGAATGAATTCTTAAACTCACAAATTGAATCGACGAGGCTGGCTCTTTAATTTTAAAGTTTCCAATCGTGTCTTTGATAATATTTCTGGATCTGTATTCTATATATTCCACTCTTGAGCCTCTGACGTATGTACTTATGTTTGTTTAGTATAGCATATTTGGGTTCATCTGTGAATCTGTAACAATCTCAAGCATTGGATTAGTGACATCCCCAAGCCTCCCCATTTTATATCGAAATGAAGCTGCTTTTAATTCGTAATAACTGAATTTTAGCGCAGTTAATAAATCAGAATTGATATGAAAAATGCTGCTATTTTTTGTTAACAATAGTTAATTGGATTTCGGCCAAAGTGATATATTCTTTTGTACGTTCTAGATCAAACTGAATGGTGGTATCACGTTCATTAAAAACTCCAAAATGAAGTAGTCACATTTCACTACAATTGATTCTATTTTGCTTCAACAAAGAAGCGACAAACGATTATTCGGAAGAAAAATATCAAACTTCAACTATCACCATGCCGAGACCCAACTACTGCCAATAACGTTTTTCGTGCAAGGATTTTTGTTTAAACATTTACGGATATCGCGAGTGAATTTCAATTTCTACAAAGCAAGCTCGAAAAGTTATAAAAATTGGCTCTACTAAAGAAAAGGTTAAGATAGAATTGCAACAATTAAGAGGAAATATTTAAGAGTTAAACTCCAATAATGAACAGTCACTAGTATTAACTCTAATTTAAATCTACTATCTAGAATTATTATAAATTTATCAAAGATTCTGCAAATTATATCTGTTTTTTACTTTGCTCTTTTTCTTTTCTTCTGCTTTCTTTTCTTTTCTTTTCTTTTCTTTTCTTTTCTTTTCTTTTCTTTGTTCTTTTTCTTTTCTTTTCTTTTCTTTTCTTTTTTCTTTCCATTCTCTTTCATTTCTTTTCATTTCGTTCACACAGTAATTTACTAATATGTATGCAAATTTTTAGCAGTACTTCCATCAACAGACATTCCAGGTACTATAATTATTAAGAAAAATAAAATAAAAAGAAAGGCTAATATAAAACGCTGAAAAGAAAAAGTTCCTGGTTCAGGAACAGGCTTCCAATTGGAAGCAGATGGGGACTAGTAGTCGCAACTCTACTTAAAAACGCGATCTTTAATCAACGCAACGCTAACTGGAACTCGCGAAACAATCATTTCGCAACACTATTTATTAAGACTAATAGAAAGCAAACAGTAAATTATATGTACTATCCAAAATTAAGCAAATTGAAGATCCTCTGAAAAATGAACTGAAAGTTCCAATACGCGAAAACAATTTCCGCAACACTAGAAGCTCAAATGTAAAGTGTATTATAAAATACTACAATTTAACTAGCAATAAGAATAGCAATAAGTGACATTCAACGCAACTCCAACTCGACCCGTTCGCAAGTTTTTCGCAACTCTAAAGCAACGCGATATTTTTTGGAGGGCTGTATCGTTGGGCCGGAATGTGCATCGGCCAAGTACAAATAAAAATTCTACAAATGAAAATGCAAGCACAGTGACAAAGTAGTAACACAGAATGATTCCCCATTCTTAAAAAGAATGGGGAGCCATTAGTAGTTGCCCTCTTGAGTGACAGTTTGTCGGGCCTCTTCGGCATATAGCCTCTCCATTTCGTCGGACCCAAGGGTCAGCTGAAACTTAAACTAGGCTCGAGACTCTAATCGGAAACCAAGGAAAAACTTATAAAGGTGAAATAAAGAGTTTGAATCGCGGAGCTAAATGGAACACACGTGGCCGAATGGCGATCAAATAAAATCGTAAAATTGTGATTACGGAAAATCACATAGATTACGATTAAAATTGTAATCGTTCTTCGTTCACACGTGCAGCCTCGAGCATACTGTAACGCGATCGTGTAACGCGTTTCGTTTCGGAGCCTAAATCGCGACCACGACCGCGAAGGATTCGAAAAATCGATAGGCAAAGCCAGAGGCGAACGCATTTTCGTTCGCGCCACAGCTTCACCGTCGACTTTTCAAATCAGATTTCCTGAAACAGGTTGAACACGCGAAATAGTGCCTACCCGATCGGAGACTGTGTCAACCTGCCCGGCCCTACCTACTTATGTCTATCAATCACACCAGAAAGTATGCTACCTATCCTACCTGGACCTATATTTAAAAAATGGCAAACAAACACACCAACACACGACACTCCACGGTTCTCAGTCAAACACTTGGGCGCAAAAGCCTACACTAGGGAGGCGTCCCGGGACACCCCCGACACCCAAGTACTGTCACACAACTTGCACACTCTAATGTACGTACCATTTTTCTGAAATCGACTGACAGTGGCTGGGATCACTGCGTTCACGTGGAAAAAACCACGTCGCGGTTGAGATATTTAATAGATATTTAATAAAATAATTAAATAGCACCGATACAAGAGGTACTTGATAGCAATTGATAAGTATATTCAATTCTTTTTGGCATTTGGCCTCTGTCATCTTAAATGACAAAAACTTCGTGCCCAAGTATAGTAGGAATTATTGAAGCAAATAATACTAAAAATGATGTCTCTGTTTTAAATTGATGGACATCTTATCTTGGTCATAATAGCTACATTTTAATACGGAACGACGCAAATCCACAGCCTAACCACACACACAATGCGGATATTACGTCGTGCACGATACACCAACGCACTGTCAGTCGCCAACAATAAATCATTTTATGGCTTATAAACTAAAAAATATCATCGTGCTCTACCACCGTTTTCCCACCCAAGTAGCACCGGGGCACGTGAGTGGGATCCGGGCAGTGAACACGGAAAGGGTTAAACCTGAAAATCCTCTTCTAAAAAGATGATAAGGACATACTGATTTTCTAACGGGCTAAAATACATATATATGTACAACAGATCTATATATGATTCTATTTTATTGAAGAGAAAATTAAATGACTCTACTTTATTAGCAAAATTGTGCAATGACTCTACTATATTAGAAAAATTATGCAGTGACTCTACTTTATTAGAAAAATTATTCAAAGACTCTACGTTAATAGAGAAATTATTCAACGACTCTACTTTAATATACTTTGAATTAAATTGAAACATCCTCGGGCGTTCCCGTTATCAAAGCATTGATTCTAAAACGCAAGATTGCTTTAAAAGTTGATTGCCTTGATTTCGAAAACTACCCGTTCGCGTATTGTCTTCTTGTACATTCAGGTTTAATTAACATTTTGTACGGAAACAATGAACGTATCGATATCTTTAAACGCTAAAGACTAATATGGATATCGAATAATAAAATTATTCGATAGTTCCAACAAATTGATAAGGTAAATGAGTACCTTCACTTTATATATTATCAAAGTAGAAAAAGATGAAATACTACACTCTTACTAACAGCAATAATTATGCAATTTATTCTAACTGTGCAGTCATTGCAATTGACAAGTAAACGAAGTCGAATGGTATTCGACTTCTCCACTACAAACTAATGCACGTAGAATACTGGACGTTACTTTATATTCATTCAATAATTAATAACTATTTAAATATCGTTTCATAGGTATTCAATTAAATACTCTATTATAAAAAGATATATAGTGATATATTTTGTACTAAATATGATCTGTTTTAAAATTATCAAGCTATTTAAAAACGCGTTGTACAAGAAGACCTATCCTCACATAATATAAAGCAGTAAAGAAGTTACTACTCATGAGTATATTTCCATATACCCATGGTCACAGTGCTTGCCAGAAAAATCTACGTAATTACAACCAGTCACCCGTGTCGGTTCGGACCTTTCGTCCTGCGACATGATTGAGTGACCAGAGGAACTTTAAAGCATGCCACTCACCGGTTGCAGACTCACCAGGTGTGCGGTCAAGCTCGTCGCCATCGAAGCCATGGAAGCTGCTGAAACATTCAAAAAGAGCAAACAACATTAAAATCTATGTATTTTCAGTACTTTTGGAATGTGTTAATTATCAATGATTATTGCAATACAAGATTAAAGAAATAATGAGATACTTACTCGCCAAATTGATGGCTGAAAGCCCGAACTCGCCGAACAGGACACTGACTCTAATGGAACACTTATGATTGACGAACAAAGTGATTCTAATTTCGCGACAGTATTTCTACTGTTTTTGTGACTGCTACCGAGCAGCCCGCGTGCCCTCGGCTCAGAGTCTGGACAGTAAAACGACTTAGCATCAACACAAGTTTCGATTCCGAGCCACAGAAATCATTAAGGCACGGATATGCAAAACCACAACCACGATTCTAGATTATGACCCGTATGCCTTCTGCCACCCCAAGGTGTGCTTGGCGTGGTCTAACACATAGGAATTTCCTACTAGGCGGGCCAAAGTGTCCAGAAAAGCAATCACAGCCCCACACACCGCCCCCCGATGACACTGCAACCCGGATATTGCGAGAACCGCGACCACGATTCCAGAATGGTGGATGACCTACCCAAATTAGAGATTATATGTGGTCTAACAGAGGGCCTCGTGACCAGGGTCCAGAACCACAATCACGCCCCCACACATCGTAACTCGCTGACACTAAGTCCCTAACCATCAGTCCCCCGAGCCGAGAACGGAAAAGGAAACGGAATAATTGTGAACGACGAACAAAGTGACTTTATTTTTCGCGAGAGTATTATTTCGGAGCAAACACTGACTCTAATTTCGCGTCTCTTTACTGCTATTTATGTTTAATTATTAATAAGGGCGGTTGCGCTCCGAAAATAATAAAAAGAACTTTGACGGAACAAGCACTGACTCTACCGACCGCATTGCGCGCGGTCAACAATATCGTTATGGTAATACCATCGAGCTCATGGCACCTTCTGAAACATTCAAAAGAACAGAGAACATTGAAATCTTTGCGTTTTGAGTACTTTTCGATCATGATAATTATCAAAGACCATTGTAAAATAAGATTAAAGAAATACAGAGATACTTACTCTTCGAGTTGATGGATGAATGCCCGAACTCGCCGAACTGCATCGGTGCTGACTCTAATACCGGTATACTTATTGCGAAAGAAAAAATAAATAAATAAAAGACTACTATCGCGCACGTCAATTGTGATCGACGAACAAAGTGACTCTAATTTCGCGAGAGCAATATTTCGAAGCAAACACTGACTCTACTTTCGCGTATCTTTACTGTTATTTATATTTAGTTATAATTATTATGAGCGGTTTCGCTCAGAAAATAATAAAAAGAACTTTGACGGAACAAGAACTGACTCTACCGACCGCATTGCGCGCGGTCATCAAAATTTTCTGAAAGAGAATCTGTACAAGTTAGTAAATAGGGTGAGGCGGTAGAAATTGAAGCAATACACATTTGATTTTATTTGTCCCTTTCTTATTTCTTCATCCTGTCAAACGTCTGTTGAGGAAATACTGCTTTGTTTTAATAAAGTACTACCGTATTATTATTCTGATTTAATTACTGTTAATTGTCTATTCAACATATACTATTATAGATTAATATAAATGATTTATCAAAAGCATACTGTGACTGTTCTTTGCCCGAGTTTTAAAGGTGATCATGATCTTAGTAAGCAAGCAATATCGCGAATTTATAAGTTCTCGTAGCTGCTTGTAGAAATCAAGACTCGAAACTATTTATCATGCTTCAGGTGCATGGCAACCAGTACGTACGTACGCGGGCAATCCTGCATCGAAAATACAATTTGACCGTACTTGTGCAAAGTCACAGAGATATTAAAAGTTTTTAATAAATACTAGTGAAGCTATAACAGAAATCGCGACCGATATGCAGCGAAACATGAAAGTATTTCAATTTTTCGTTTAGAATTAATGAAATTTACAGACTCTAGTTTCAATCGCGAGTGGCATATTGTAAGTTCTATTTAAAATGTTTAAATTGCTCAATAACTTTCAACCGAAAGAAAAGAACTTGAGCCAAAATCCAATCGCCAGATAACAAGAAATATACGTAACCCGTTGGGATAATAAGTTAAATGTTACCAATCCTTCATCATAGGTCATCGGACTGATTGTTATGCATCGCAGTAATTGTATCTCAATACTCCATTCCTGCAGCCTCAATATATTATCCTCCACCAACCAATCACCCATTGTACCTGCAACAAAAAGAAAAGCAACGTGATAAACCTGTGCTAAAATCAGAATCGAATTCAAAGTTGCGAAAGGACATTGCAAAGAAAATAAACGCAACCTTAACACCGCATCGAATCCGAATAATCGTGTAATAAAATATAATAAATATTCAAAGAACCGTTTAAACTAATAAATTAATTAACCCGATATTTTAATAAACGACTAGTTATCGCGAATCAAAAAATCGGTGGTACCGGATGACCGGTCAAGCGTCCAGCAAAAGAGACTCGAGAAAGAGTTTAATGGATATCCACGATAGTCAAACGATTGTTAAATAAACGTGTATTAATTAATAGAAGGTAATAGACAAGCGTATGCGGTGATAAAGTAAGCCCCGAGATGCTATTGTGTTGTAAGCTGATGTACATATGTCGCTAACCTTCGACAGCATAGACGACCCGTACGGTACGACGCTTGAACTGATAGTGACACCGCGTGCGCCGCGCACCGGCATCCCCACTCCGCGACGCGCCGGCGCGTCGGTAACGCTCGGTCGCGCTCGGCGGTATTCGCAATTTTCGAACTCTTCGAAGGTCTCCGATCGCGGTCGTGCGTACTACTGTACTAAGGTCGTACGTACTGAACTTTTTCGACTTCTGACCAATTTTTAGCTAAACCTACGATCCTAGGGTTATACCTACTGGACTTTTACGTTTTCTGACCAACTTTTAGCCGGACCGACGGCTCTAGGATCGTGTCTATTGTACTTCTTCGGGTTCTGACCGACTTATAGCTGAACCTACGATCCCAGAGTTGTACCTACTGGACTTTTACGTTTTCTGACCAACTTTTAGCCGGACCTACGACTCTAGGGTCGTGCCTATTGAACTTCTGCGGGTTCTGATTAAGTTTTAGCTGGACCTACGCATGAATCCCGTCCCCACTACTTTAGTAAATAATAGTTCTTCAAGTGATCACTGCCCATGAGCAGAGGACGCTCAAATCAGCGTGGGATTTCTGAGTCGGTATGAGAGTCACGTTGGGCCACGAAAGTCCATAAGATGTCTTGTCTATTGTTATATCTCGTCTGTGGTTCTGTATAGATGGCGAAACCATAACAGGCACTGTAGATATGGCAGAGACCCGCGTAGATTCAAGTACATATATCTTTGCAGATAAAGATATACATGTATACACGGGTATTTCAATTATAAAAAAGAAGGCTTCTTGAGAAATAAGAAAATGTAATTCTCTAGGTGAAACATATATGACTTATGTTACTAATGAATTATCTCGAAAGGGTCAGAAAACAGAAGGGTCTACATAAGAAGCAGGGCAGTAAATAATACACAATATTTACAGCTGCAGATAGAGACAAAGATAGAAACGAGAACTCAAAAGTAATTGCAATAAGAACTTAAGATTCTCTACGCTCAAATAAATACAGTGGACAGTAATGCCCACTTAATGTTCGCTGCTTCGAGGCTGCATAGCAAACACTATCCAGAAATGTAATTTATAATGAATTGTTCATGCTTATCACTTTTCGGCACGCTCGGCTTAGGCTACGTTTACGGTGGATGCGAATTCGTACGAACGGCGTTCTGATGAATACGTCTGAACTGTTTCAATGCATTAGTTCAAACAGTTCAGACGTATTCATCAGAACGCCGTTCGTACGAATTCGCATCCACCGTAAACGTAGCCTTAGGCTGTGTTGGGAGTGGATTGAGACGTACTGAGAACCAGCGTGAAATATATTTAACACGTTGAGTGCCACGTCAGGCATCGGTGACTGACACTACACTTTCCGTTCAGGCCGCGTCAGTCATCGGTGACTGACAATCAACTTTCCGTTCAGGCCGCGTCAGTCATCGGTGACTGACACTAAACTTTCCGTTCAGGCCGCGTCAGTCATCGGTGACTGACAATCAACTTTCCGTTCAGTGATTGACACTAAACTTTCCGTTCAGGCCGTGTCAGTCATCGGTGACTGACAATCAACTTTCCGTTCAGTGGCTGACACTAAACCTCCCGTTCAGGCCGCGTCAGTCATCGGTGACTGACAATCAACTTTCCGTTCAGCGGCTGACACTAAACCTTCCGTTCAGGCCGCGTCAGTCATCGGTGACTGACAATCAACTTTCCGTTCAGTGATTGACACTAAACTTTCCGTTCAGGCCGCGTCAGTCATCGGTGACTGACAATCAACTTTCCGTTCAGTGGCTGACACTAAACCTTCCGTTCAGGCCGCGTCAGTCATCGGTGACTGACAATCAACTTTCCGTTCAGCGGCTGACACTAACCTTTCCGTTCAGGCCGCGTCAGTCATCGGTGACTGACAATCAACTTTCCGTTCAGTGGCTGACACTAAACCTCCCGTTCAGGCCGCGTCAGTCATCGGTGACTGACAATCAACTTTCCGTTCAGCGGCTGACACTAAACCTTCCGTTCAGGCCGCGTCAGTCATCGGTGACTGACAATCAACATTCCGTTCAGCGGCTGACACTAAACTTTCCGTTCAGGCCGCGTCAGTCATCGGTGACTGACAATCAACTTTCCGTTCAGTGACTGACACTAAAGTTTTCGTTCAGGCGTCGGGGTATCACAGTGTTAAGCTACGCCGTCGCGCATGTCGCGCCGTGTGGCCTAAACGGAAAGCGTGGCAAAACCGGCGTGGCACTTGACAAGTGGAAATAACTCGGACGCAACCTACATCCTCGATTCATCGGAGCAGGTCCAAAAATCGGTAGGGATGAGTCCGCGAACATTAATTGTGGAAAAAAACGAACATTAAGCGGCCATTATTGTACATTTTATCCTAAGTGAAATACGCAGTCAATTAGCTCGAATTATTTTCCACATAATTATCAAAGGTCTCTTAAACGTTTAATAATTATACGATAAATAATTGATTGCCCGGGCCTCACCACGTGGAGGTTACTGCGCATGGAGACCCACCCTAGCCACAGCCCTTCCACCCCCCAATTACGCGAAAACTAATTCTAATATAGCTTGTGAGAAAGGAAAACCTCCTATTATTGTCAATTTGTAGAACGTTCATTAATTGATCGTAGTACAAGTAAGACAACAAGAGGAGTACTTGGAAAATTCACGACCGAAAGCTAAATGGAATATCAGAACGAAAACTGAAAGAAAATCAAGAAGAGAGTCCAATTTCCTGAAATAAAACTTTCTTAATAATATATCATATGATCTTAGAAACTAGACAACGAAATATTATCACAGCAGTGTACACTGCTGTCTTAAAAACCAAGACACAGTTTAAAAATGAATCCTTCTTTCTTAAATACTACATTAAATTCAAATGCGCCCTGCCTGACTAAAGATCCAATTTAAAACTAGAATCACCCTACCTAATATAACATCTAACAGTTCAATTAAAAGAACAATATCAATAATATCCTACCCACATAGGAATGTAATAGATACTTTATCATATTCGAGTAGGTATAAGTATGCATATACTTAATTCCTCTTCAATTAGTCCATATTAATTTCGTGGGCCATGCCTTCCTAGAACAGACAACTGGCAACAATTTTTGGTTTCATTAACCCTGCCTAATTAAAAGTCTAATAATATCAAATCGTGTAAAACCTGCCTGGACTTTGGACCATCGATACATTTACTGAATTGTGTATATGTATACAAGGTATATGCATGATATTGGAGAATCTGCCGATAAACAGAATTTAATTTTGACAGAAAATCAGGGCTATTTGGGATATGCCAAGTTTGATACTTTACTTGTCAGATAATAAAGATATAAAGCCACAAATCATACGTAACTTTAGTTAAAATACACCGTTCAAAAAAAGTGCATTATAGATAATAACGCTAAAATAAATTTTGTTTCCTAGATTTATTTAAAAATATTAGTTTTGAGTTTGCAACATTTTCATTCCTAGTAATAATTCGTCCAAATTTCTGGGGAAGGTGTTATGCTTTTGTTATTCTATTTCCGATAACAATAACATGTAATGCATGGATTCCGCATACGTTTTTGATACGAATTATAACAAATGCGTGTATTAACGTGAAAACTAAACGTGATCTATAAAATTACACGAACCGAGTATGTACTGTCGAATCCAATATTTTGTATAGTGTACTTGAAGAATTTATTATTCCTTTTACGTGATTTCATGTTTAGTGCGAAAATATTGACGACCAATACGCAATTCTTGTTATATGAATATATTTTATCGTTTGTTTACCGAATTTTCCAAGATCGTTACGCACATTTCGAGTTGGTGGTGGTTTTCTTTTTCTTCTTAATGTGTTGCATTTATAAAATGAAGAATTTATGGCTATTTGGTTATTTACACTTAGGAGGTGTGTATACGGAAAAGAGAATGGCATGCATGCGAATGAAACCGGATGTATACATTTCGTAGGCATGCGTATTACCGTATTGTGTCTTTTTTCGCTTCCCGTTGACGTCAGTTTTTCATATACTTGAGGAAAAAACGTTACGCGAGCTTGTAATAATTGATATCTAATTAATTCGATCGTGTAGTTATTATTAATTTTCTATTATATTCGTTAATTTTGCAAATCAGCCTTGAAAATCTAACATTCGTATGGTGTGTTTGATCGGGTGATATCCTTCCGCGACACTCGCGAGTTTACGAATACAAACATGCAAGTTCAAGAAGGGGAAGGAGCTGATGGTAAGTAAACGTACATTAATTGTCACGCGGAGTTTGTTTTATATGTTTATAACATTCGACCGAAAGATTTTCCACACCGAACTCTACCGCGAACTATTTCGAAGTACACATAACCTCTACGACACGGTTATTCGTGACCATTAGTATTACGTAGCTATCCGACAAATGCTCAAGCCAAGTGTTTTTATATACAACAGGTTCACCATGGAACAATTCCAGTGGCTGCGACGAGGAACGTCGTCCGGCCCAAAAGGAGGGTAAAAAATCGAATATTCTACCTCTATGGGGAAATGAAAGGACAATGAATTTAAATCCATTAATTTTAACAAATATACAGTCGTCGCATTATTTTAAAGTGAATTTATATGAGTTGAAGACTTACCATGAGGTTATCGATGAAATTTACTATAAAGTCTCCCATTTGGAGCCGTGGGAGAAGGGAAGCAGGAAAACGGCGGGGCAGACCGGCATGTGTGGAGGCGTGAGTATGTTTTCTACTACAATGATTGACTCATAATTGTTATTTACCGACTTACAAACCAAGGTGGTCACAGATCACATTCGCACAGAACAATGCCTAAATTTATAGAACGTTAGAGGACCTGGGCACTCTATGAATATAAGAACTGCCGATAAAGATAGGAAAAGGTGAAAAACATTTGCCATAAATCAATTGATAAGCGAAAGAACTAAATATTTTAGTCTATCGCTGTTATCGTACGATCAGGCATCAATACTAAAATATTGGCCTCGAACCGGTCTGAATTGTTCAGACATTGAGCAGACAGCCTCACTTTAACACCACACTTACTTGCAGAGTAGCATGTTCTCGGTCAATATATTATGATATAATATGAATGTGATTAACTGACATAGGGGGTGTAAATTTAGCGGTTCATGCAGGTCCGAGGAGTTGGCGCTGGCGGAATTGTTTCAACGGCTTACTGTCTGCTATATAAACTCTTCACCTTGAGGCTAACACGGAAACAGTTGAATGGCCTTATCAACCATCCTGATTCACCATATATTCGGGCGTTGGGTTTTATGTACATTAGGTAAGAACCGTAACTTAATAGAGTAAAACCATGGTAACTCGCGTCTCTATTAACTTGAAAACATCTAGGGGACTAGAATTTTCTTCATTCTCCTTTGCTACACTTTCTGTTGCGCTCTTTCACCTCTTTAACTCAATTTCTTATACATTGTCTTATACATTGCTCACATACCTTTATTTGTATTAACAGATATACACAGCCACCAGCTGACCTGTTCAGTTGGTATAGCGATTATTTAGAAGACGAAGAAGAATTAGATGTAAAAGCTGGTGGTGGTCAAGTGATGAAAATGGGTGATATTCTGAAACAGTTTCTTACTAAATTAGAATGGTTTTCGACATTATTTCCAAGAATACCAGTGCCTATACAAAAAGAACTTGAACATCGATTAGCGGAAAGATTTCCACAACAATCTATGAATACCAGAAATGCAAAACCACCTATCACGTTAAATAGTCACGGAAAATATAGTAATAATAGTGGTAGAAAAGATAATGGAAACCTTACCTCACGAAATCAACCACGACATATCCCAGACAATGAAGCACAATGGGGTGAGGCGGAAAGAACAAGTCACTGGCGAGCCAGGTGCGTCTACGTGGTATGAATACAATCACGTTTCTAATTTATATAAGTTAAATAATAATCCATTAGCTTCGCAAGAAAATGTGATGACGATCAAAGATGTTTACCGTCTTTAGACAAATATTCTTGATCTCAGAAAACAAACTACCCAAGTGACTGTCTTGTATGTTAATGAGAAGCATTCATATTTTACTTCAATGTCATTCTTTCGTTGCGAATTATAATTTTAAATGTATCGCGCACTGTTTAGAAACGGATAACAGTTTCGTGGAATGCAAGGTCGTCAGTTGGATAGTTTCCTTGTCAGCATATCGTCGTTCAGTTCTGTTTTTGCACATTTGATATATTTTATTTGATTCTTGCACAATTATTTGTCTACTTTACAATTTTAGAGCAAGAGAGTTTCCTTTATACAGGGCGTTCAAATAAACTTGGGGCCAACTTTGAGGATGTACAAAAAATATTTAATTAGCACGAGTCAGAATTATTTGCATTATTTGCACCATTTTAAAACATAATTGTGGACTTTGACTGAAGCAAATTTTAAGTCTTCTTCAAATTTTGCAGCAATGCTTTTCGATTTGCTTTCATTCTATTGAACTCCTACATCGTGTATTAATAAGGGGGGATAATTTCGAATTATTAAAAGCCATAGCGACATTCGGGGCTAACTGTACACTGACCTTTGCATACATTGGGTCACAAGGAACTTGAGATTTATATACATACAAAAAATGGGGCGACAACTTGGTCTGACTCAAATATGTTCATCATTTTTAGAGATAAGGAAGTCCTTTTTTTTTAGCAGAAGTTGTACGATATTAAGAAGCGAGACATCGTATTACTTCCGTAAATCAAACTTGTTCATATTTTGCAAATAACTCATATGTTGCAAAAATATTAGCGTACATAAAAGTAGCGTACGTACAGTATGTATTAAAGGTGTACAAATGTTTGACATCGAGGTGTTTAAAATATTAACAACATTACGATATCATGCATTTCTAAACGACGAAATTATTCAACATTCAGCGTTACTTCCCTTCGAATAATGTTTTTCCAGATCTGATGAGGATCGTAAAGACAACAAACACAGAGATCGGGATCGCGAGCGAGATCGCATTAGAGATAGAGAGCGGGAACGTGCACGAGAAAGGGATCGAGAAAGAGATCGACATTGCAAACGATCGAGTAGCCGTGACCGAACTAGGAGGCAGAGAGAACATAGAAGTCGCAGCAGAGACAGATCACACAGCGATAAAAGTAGAGACCGTTATCGTGACAAAGATCGCCATCGAGATAGGTAACAATAATCTCTTCCCTTAACGTAGTATCAATCAATCGTAGTATCAATTCCCAGTTGCATCATTGGCGCGGATTTATGCACTCTTAGATGACGTTTACTGGTAATACTGATTGTAATGAGGAAATAATTAGACCCGCGAAACGAAGATGCATTATTGAGATAAGTTCTGACAGGGATGTTTGGCGCAAATGGGTTTCAATTTGTTCAATGTTTCGTTAATTGCAGGAGGGGTTCGCCATACGATTATGCTACAGAACTTGCGCGGGAGAGAGAGAGACAACGAAGAGAATGAAAATATATGCTGACATGTATATATCGATATAAATGTTTGTACGAGTGTAACTATAGAGATGAAAACAATTTAGAGCCGAGCCATCCGAACACCACCGCGTTTTGAAGGATTATTTACTCCATCGGGAGTAATAGCCTAAATTTAATTCGACTGTATTCACCATGTAGTTTACATGTTTTTATAAAATAAATTCATGATTATAATTACTGTTTCATCTGTCCTCGCCCTATCCTATCATGTTTCGCAAATATGTACAAGCTATGGTACAAGAGTTTAAAAAATTACGAAAAATGTTCCGAGTCGGTTTTGTTGCAACTTAACTACTGTACAGAAATGTAACGTAAACTAATCATTTTTTTTTTTAATAAAGATTATTACAAATGCGAAGAATTTTAATATCTTCATTGTTCTTTAATATTAATTAAATTTCGTTCCAAATGTTTGTTTATCCTTGAGAGTCCACAGGACTGATCTTTACGGCGCGTGAGTACTTTGGATTGAAGTTAAAAATGGCGACGGCTACCTGCCGCCTCATCATAGTTGGATGTGCCTAAAGAGAAGTTTCGCCAAAATATGAGAGAAATATTTATTATCAGGTGACAGCAACCGCGTGGCCAATTTTCTAAGGTGACATCAATAGATGTTTTTTTTATGTAATCCAGATATTTCAATATTTTCTGTCAATAAGTTTGGGTTATAATTTAGATACACTCTAATCATCATAGTGCCATTATATAAATATTACTTGTTTACAATGTTAACACTTGTTCGACCAAATTCCTTAATTTAGACAAAATTCTATGTTGTATAAAAATTAGATGATTTTATTGTAACGTTAATTAGCCTATGCTTCGTAAATCTCGACAGGAAATATATGTATTAAAATGTTTATGGTATTATTAGTTTATGAAATTATAGAATCGAAGAATCCGTGAGAACGAAAATAGCGTAGCAATAGAAATTTATAGCTACATATTATCGCTATGTTATCATGTCAAATAAGAATAGTCGTGCGCCATCTACTATACATTTATTATATTGAAGCTTGATATTTTCTTCACAGATGATTGGCCGACGCTGTGCTCTCATCGCTTTGGGCGGCCTTTTGATTCTCGTCCTAAGCGTGAATGTATATTTTATTCGAATGATCGTAGAGAGCTCGTCGCAAAAGGCCTCTAAAGGCATGCCTATTTCGCAATTGAAACCAGAACAGGAGCAATTGATTTTTCAAGCGGAACAAAATTTACTAGTCTCGCAGCAGTCAGTTGCGAAGGATATGGTGAAGAAAATTAAAACTGAGATTCAGATATTACCATCGAGATATTTTAAACAAAATATCAGCTACACGATAATACTGGAACGTTTGTTGTCCGAATTAAGGATAATGCCGAACGTTCGTGAAAATATATGGGGTATACCTAACGCTAATGTTAGTATAATTGCTGAAATACTCCGAATTAAAGTAAAGCAATATTACTTGCTATTCTATGTTTGAACATATCTAATATTCCTGCACGTTAAATATATCCAATTTCTAGTGGCCTGATGCTCATCAATTAATTCCGCCGGTTGCGCCAGAGTTGGGAACGATTTTGGGCACTTTACGCAAATCGAAAGTAATACGAGCTGATAATGCAGCACTCGGTACGCAACTGAAATTGATGTTGACTTTGGAACACGGGATGAAAGCTATGTTTAAGCCACAGTGGTATTCCAGGGACGCTATCATTCGGGGGCCTGTTTATCACGGAAAAGACCGGCATAATGCCGAAGTGGTAGCATTCCATTTATCTTCTTTACTGGCCTTAAGGAGGGTACCGCTTACTGTTATAAGAAAACGTATGTTCCAATGGAATTCTTGATGAAAAAAAGAACCGTACTTGCTTTACACAGTTCGAAATATTTTACAGTTGACTTGAGGAATGAAATTCGACCACGCGCAACGCCAGAACTATCTACCACTATGTATCAAGATGGTAATGATACTTGTCTGTACGGTGTTTGCCATTATTGTTCTCCTGTGGATCCGGTATGCGGGACGGGTGATATCTTAGAAGGTGCTTTAATCTCTTGGCTGCCGCGATACTTGAGGCTCGTAAAGCATCGCCACCCGTGGCAAAGGACTTATAAAAAGAATAAGCTTGCAACGTGGGAGACAGATGAAGGATACTGCGAAAAAGTATGGCCAAGTTTTATGACGATGTGCAATTTTACGATTTGTATTCTTCTCCTTGCGAATAATGTTGGAGTGTTTAATCGTTTAGGTAAAAGAGTCTAAAGCCTATTCACCGCAATCGTCGAGTAGACTTTTGGATCTAATAGACACGGCGATATTTGATTTCTTAATGGATAACGGTGATCGCCATCATTACGAATTGGCGCAAAACAATTTTCATAATCCTGCTGTTTTGTTAATCGATAATGGGAAGAGTCTTGGGAATCCCGACGTTGACCATTTTGATATCTTGGCTCCTTTGTACCAGTGTTGTATGTACGTATATGTATACATATATCTTTCTTGTCCATTCCAGTAGAAAACTTCTAACAAGAGCCATGTACAATCATTATTTCTCTCTACATTTTAGGATTCACAAAACTACTTGGGATCGTTTGAAGTTATTTACCGGCGGTTCTTTGAGCAGAGCACTTGGAAGGCTTGTTGCCCATGAATCGGTAATAGCCGATGTACAACCCCTTATTACCGAAGACCATTTAAGTGCCATGGATAGACGATTGCTTACCATTTATGCAGTTGTAGAGTATTGTTTGAAAAGTAAAAAGTATGCTTCCAACGTCATTTTAGACCATCGGTAGCCTATATTTTTGATGAGACACTAATACATTTAAGCAATTTTAAATACTGAAATCATTAGGAGACCGTTCATGCTTTAAAACGTTAGTTTTGACCAACTACTCTGTAGTGCTATTCCAAAGAATTACGCGAGCATAAAGATTTGCCAATACATCACTGGATTGTTTTTACCTGCTATTTAATATTTATGCACGAATATAATGTACATGATTGGTATAAATAAAGCAGCTTTGTACATACGCATTAATTAACTTCATAGTTAACATTACACCTGTGCGTGGGATTGCATACAAGTGTGCTCCACGTAATTGTCATCAGTAATTTTCAGGGCTTCCCTTTATTTGCACAAAAAATTCTGCGAATTGCCGCAGACTTAAATACAGTTCAACTTTCCCTAACACAATGCCCTGTAGGGTTTGAGGAAAGCCATAAAAATTAACGACGACAGTTCCGTGGGACATTCTGTATAGGGCTATCCCGCGAAGTGGACGATCTAATGAAACAGGTGGAATCAATAGCGGCTGTATAAAGTTTAGTGTGATTTATTTGATGACACAGTAATTATCATTATTCGAGTAAAGGTCGAGTGCAGCGTCGTACAGCGTATAAATACGGTACAAACGTAAAAAACCTGTAAATGCGACTGTATAATCGTAACGTTACATGCACATCGTAATTGAAGACAATCGTGCCATCGATCGAAATCTGAAATCGGCCCCCATGGCCTATTGAACATGTACAATATGTATAGTTACCGTAGCCTGTGTGTTATCTTTTGTTATTTTGCCAACTGGTACGCCGCAATCTGAAAAAATTCGCGTCAAAGGACTCGATCCCTTCGCCTCTGATCTCCTTCACTTCCCCTCTTTCTTTCTTTTTTTTTTACACTTTACAGATTCCATCAGCTAAAGAGATCTCGCAGGCTACCATAGGACTTGAAACGAAATTTGCATCATGCGTCATCGCATATTCCACTCATATCTTGTATTTACAATGTTACATGACCAGAATTACTCTCGTAGCTTACTGGCTAATTATAAACTTTATCCGTAACATACATTTAGCGCCGTCGTCGTTACCTTGTTGGTTTTTTGTGTGTATGTATATATTTATATATATATAAATTATATATATAATTTATATATATATACATGTTATTATATTAACATTTTTTTTTAATTAAATAGAGCTTTCGTAGCAAAGTATGTATAAATAGACTATTTTTGCACGCACATCCATTAGTGCTCACTTCGAACTGCGCTGCATTTCTGAAGGCGAAACGATACTCCGTTGAGCGGTCCGTCCATGAGATCTGTCTATCGAATAAGATAAGCTATTTATTACCTGAAAAGTAGTGGACGTGAGGAATGGCGGTTCCTCGATCCTAAATCTTGGCTCAGTCCGAACGCTTTTTTCTTTTTACGCCCTATGATAATACTGTATATTTCATCCAAATTTCTCTTGTAGATTCGCGTTAAGCTATACTTAATCGTACTGCGTTTGATCATAGAAATGTATTTCTTTAAAATAGACTCGTACTTCCGTGACGGCAGCGTATATTATTGCATTCGCGTTGCGACGCACACGTTTACGTCGGTATATCCAAAGAACATAGAAGTATCGAATTAGTCGCTCCCTTACTTATTTAATTATGTATCACACCGAAGTGCATGACGCACATAAAAGTCTAAAATAAATATAGGCCAGCTGTAAGGCATTGAACAAATTTTCTCGACGTTTCTAGCTTCATTTGTAATGCACATCGCGTCGCCTCGTGTAAAGACCAAACGGAAGGACGTATTCCGTATTATAACCGTATTATAACGGAACGAAACAGTATTATAACGCGTACTGCTGAAAATCTTTTTGCTTCCTCTTTCGTTTCCCATACGATTCGGTCATCTGATATCCGTTTGACATCTGTCATTGTAAAACTTTTTAAAGTAAACAGCTTTGTATTCTAAAGGTATCGAAAATTTATTTTTGATTCTCTCTTCGTCTTATTTCCTTTCCAATCTTCGAATGCATTTTCTGTCGTGTGCCCCGAATTGGCGAAAAATGTTTACTCTTTCAATTGGATGTTACAAACTGGCCTGGCGCACTGATTTGAGATTAGACGTTGTTTTCCATCCTCGTTGACGTTCGGGTAGAATTATGGAGTTTAAAGTGCCGATTCTACGCCCCTTGACGAAGACGTTGATGAACTTAGATCTTCCGAGTGCCGGGTGTGCGACGAGTCAAGGGACGTAACTGAATCGCTGTCGTTGCTGTGGGGGCTTGAATAATTGGCTGCTTCCTGTAGCCTCATCAGCATATTCAGCTGTAACAATGAGTTTATATTAATTATCATATTGTAGTATATAAAAAAATTGAATTGAATTTTTAATTCTATCGTCCTCTGTATAATTTATACATCGAGGATACTTTCTACCAACCAACCCGAACTACGCATGTATCTGAAGCAAAGCCGAGATTGTATCGCGTATCGTTTTGCATAAATTACGAACAATCTGATCTATCGGCTTCCACATTTCGAAATGTACGGCAAACGAAAGATACTAACCAGTGGATCCCCTTCAGTGTCACTGTGTGTGCTGCCGAGGCTTTTCACGCTCGACGCACCGACGCCGGAAGCGTGTCCAGAAGTAACGACATCATAGCCAACGTCCTCAGGGCGTAAACGGAGAAGAGCATCGCTGCCGCCGTGCACAGCGTGCGTGGATATCCACGGATAGCTCGAGGTGATAAACTGTGCCGGATCCTCCCAGGTGGAATCGCTATTACCATTTCCGCTCACACGCCTCCCATAAAGCGTTAATCCTTCTCTGACCGCTTCCACTAGATACGGTACCACAGAATAGTTCCACAAATCCGTGAACCATACCTGGGATCCTGTTACCTCCATAGGACAGGACAGAAATAGTCTCGGCCCTGGAAATCGTACATTCATTATATTTCAAGCGTTCCCGGTGGACCGTTAACCAGTTGCCGCGGTTCAAGCGTCCTACCTATCGTTACATCGGAGCTGCTATGCGTTTCTAGGAACTTGTTAAGATGCAGCCACACACGGGGCAACCATTCGACGACCGCTGCCATTTCTGCGTTTCTGCTACCGCCGCACTCCCGCAGCTCGTGCTCCAACAATTTTCGCCTGAGGTAACGGCCCAAGAAACCCTTAACTGGTTCCATGTGATTAGCGCATAGCACCCACCTAAACATACAGCGCACAATTGTAGAATAGAAATTGTACAGAGTTACGAAGAATTTCCATTCTAATAGAAGGAGAAACGGCGGGATGTACGCGTTCCTTGGACAGCAATGCTTTCGTTTTCTTGCAAGCGATTCTCTCGCGCCTCTGGCGAACGTCCGTATCGAGAGTAACCTGAACGAAACGCAGTGCGAACCAGGAAAAATGTGTGTTCGGTGGCAAGGAAATGGACGAATACGAATAACATCCAGAAACGTTCGTCAGACGCGTATAAGACGTCCGGTCTAAGGGAACAGGTGCACGGGTTAATGGGGACAGCGTACCTAAAATTGTGATGCAGCTGAAGATTCGTGGTGCTGCAGGTTGCCTGGCTCATGGTGCCGATAATCGCAGGGCAGGACGAGTGTCTGGTGCCAAGGAGGCCGCTGAACAATTCGCCCAGAGACGCAGCGTGTTGCAGGTTCTCGAGGATGATCACTCTTGGTAGCTCGTCGGCTGCGTTCGAATCGCATCTTTCGGCGATGTGCGCGAGATATTGCCTGAGTTCTTTGCTGGATTTGTGATCCACGTTGAACGTGGCGACCGCCGTGGCATCTTTCGTATCGTTGTCGGCATCGACCAAAGCGTGGGCCAACTTTCCGGCCAGGTAGCTCTTGCCGGTGCCACTTGGCCCGCACAGGATGACCCTGCGATGCTCCGTTAGGAGAGATATCAGTCGTTGCACAATGGATCGCGGTATCAGAGTATCCACGGCGAGCCACGAGTAACCGGAGAGGACCAAATAGATAGTCTTCACGTGGCCAATCAGGTAGCCGCAGGGAAGCAGTTCTGGATGCTGGGAATCCGTAGTGCATCTGTATCGACAAGTATTAAGAATTATTGTACTGTATATTGTTGATATTTTACTTTTTTTTTACAGTGGATGTTTAATTTAATTAGTCCACGGTTCTCCTCGATCTGGATTGGAAAGAGTCTCCAAGCAGCTGATAATATATTTACAATAGTATCTGCCAACTCTAACAATCGATTGTAGAGAGACGTTACAGCTTCGAGTAGAGTGTTTCACTTTTTACAAAATCCTCGACACTTAAAAAGAATAAAAACTGTTGTTTCAATAGTGCAACGAACGTCCAGAAATGACCAAGAGACTCGTGTATCAATTTCTGATTACAATCTTTGTTTCTCAAGTCGCCTACGTGTGAAAGTAAAGTATTGGGTTCTCCCAAAAGTTTCTTCCGCCTTCTTACTAGATATTAACTGCAAGCAGTTTCACGAAGAGTACAATATTTTTAAATGATGCACGATACGTTCTTTTTCATCATTCTCCTTGATCCGTTCGGATGCATCATGATATCATGTTTTAACATTGTTTTTATGTTGTCACAAAATATTGGTCTACATGATATTTATCTCACTTACAGAGTTCAATTTTTTACAAGGAATAGAACTTTTTAAAGAAATAAACAAGTAATAATCGGAAAGGCAAGATTTGACGAGCAAGGGGGGTGAGGCTAGAATATTCCAAATCAGATCCAAACGCCTTCCCTGCTTTTCCAATCTCTCGATACACTCAGAACGGCACTGAGACTATCAATTCAAACGACATTACACTATTGGAAAGCCAGAAAACAACTGTCTGCCCTAACATCAACGAAAAATGGATTGGTCAGTGTGTTTGACTAAACGTTGCCCATTGAAACCGAGCAGTCAAACAGCGGAAGAAACTTTTGGGACAACCTAATATTATCCCAAAACTGTTGGACACTCAACTCCTCACTTCCGCTCCTTTCCTTCTGGAGGCGAAACATCGATGCAACTGTGACGACAGACTCACCTAGAAGCTTCACCAAGATGATAAGCAGCAACGCATTCGGCGCCCAGGCCCAAGTTTGTCACAGGATCGACCCTGGAGACGTACTCCTTGAAGCAACGTCTAACGGTCGAGTCAAGCGAGTCCCATGTGGTTTTATTGCTGATACAGACGCTAGCGATCGTGCAATGAGGTGGCTCGCCGATGCCGCCGTCCGATGTGTTCCCACTTAGGAGATTGTAATTGAAATTTTTCTCGCTGCCCAAGTAAATAGCAACGTTGATCCTTTTTCCATCGGTGTCTTGCTCCATCGCTGGCTCCCCGGTCGCTGATGTGGTCGACGGTACCACTTGATGTTCCGGTACATTTAAATCCTCCAGCTGATCGGCCGATGCACGAGCATCACCGTTCGAGAGCGCAGCAACGGTGGAAGCCACCTCTGTCATGCTGAAACGTCTGTCTGGATCACCCGGCAGCGACGACTGGGACGACGTCAAGGATTTCGACGTCACTAGTCTCTGAAGGCGCTCGTTGTTTTGCTTCAAATTCAGCATTTCGTTCTGCAAACAGTAATTGTTGTTTCAAACGGGTTGACGTTATCGTGTAATAAATTGTAATAATTACGATTACAATTATAATTACTAACAGTTCCACTGCGTGGAAACATAAAACGAATAGTGTATGAACGGATAAGTATTATCGAGTTCGATCTAGGAACGGGACATTACAAATAAAATTCCAAAATATTGGGTTGAGTCATAAGTAATTGCCGTTTCTTTGCAGCAATTTTATTATTCTCTTAAGAATATTGCAGAAGTACTCAGTCTAAAACCTATTCCCCATTATTAAATATAACTCTTTCCCATTTATTTGGTAGCTTGTCAATCTCTGAAGCAACTAAATTAGGCTACTTTGGCAAAAAGGACGTGTCGATGAAGGCTTGTATCTCCCGAATGAAATATGGCAAACCAATTTGGCACTGTACGTTCTGATGCTACATCTTCACCAATAATGTCACATATGTTCTTCGCGGTATCGGCCGCATTATTACCATTTTGGAACTCCCACAAATAAAGGAAAAATAAAGGAACCAGCATGGTGACAGGGGACTGCAGGTCATTCGGAATTTCCGAAAAAGTTTATGACCCAGTACCGGCAGCGGCAATTACTTATGACTCAACCCAATAATTGCCAACTAAGAGAAATACTACGCACCCTCATCTTGATAACAGTATCCTTCAAGGATTCCAACTGATGCGCCGAGGACAGGGCTTCCAATCTGATATCCGTCAGAACAAGATCCTTCTCCCTCAGCTGTTTCTTCAATTCCACCACGTCCTCGTCTTCTTTCGTGTACAAAGCCGAGCTGCTCTTGCTTCCTGTCAATGGATTCTCCGTTTCCGGTGATTTCTCCTCGGTGCTCCTGGCGCCCTGGCTCCGTGTCGAGTCGTGCTTCACCGCGGTCGGCAATCGAGGACTATTCGGTGCACTCAGATCACCGCCGGCGCTCTCTTTGCAATCTTCAGCATCGGAAACGGAGCCGTGTCTGTTCTTCCGCGATCTTGAGAATGCCTTGGAGAACGAGCTACGTAGCCAACCCTTCTTCTTGTGATGGCTGCTGGCCGAACAGGCGCTGCTCAACGAGTTCAACGACGTAACACTGTCTGCTGATAACTGTCTGGCGATCGCGGCGACCTGGTGGTTGCTGTTCCCAGTGCAGCCTGTCGTTCCAGAATCCGAATCGCCAAGGGTGTGTCGACGACCATTGTTTGCTGATGGACCGCTGTTCAATCCAGCTTCGGCGCTCTGTTTCCGAAGCCTCTCGATCGTATCTCTCAGCTCCTGAAGCTCGGAGTCCTGGAAATGAAGTAATTTTAACAACCGAATCCCGGTGACAAACACGTGTATTCGTTCTTTCTTATTTTGCAGTACTTTTTTGGCCTGTTACAATCGTTCCTTGCGAACGTACGAGAAAGATCTTGTATCTTGTACGCGATTTGTTGGTAACGAGAGCGCTTATGAATGTTGAAGAGAATTTAAATGTTAGTACCCAATGTACGGTGTAAGACTGGTAATTTAGAAGGGAAGCAAATAACGTTGAATTCGAATTCCTTGCGAGATTTTAATTTTACTAGTATTACTAGTTTACTAGGATTATGAATAACGTGTGAATCAGTGAAATTTAATCGTCACGTTTTTGGAAGAAGGGGATCCATCAAAGTACAGAAAACAGTGAAGCGCTCCTTTGTTTGTAGGCATTCGAAGAAGACGAAATGTACAATTGTAAAATAAACATTACTTAACTTTAAGTCAGACTTAAATATTTGAATAAACAACAAAGTTACCTCGGTAATTGAATAATTCATTATATTTCTCTCGAAATTAACCGAATGAACCTGTTCCATTTACTCCAACGTACTATTTATTTTCAATTAATAAAACTCATTTGATTTTTCGTTTGCATAAATACACCACCGTTAGTTAACAATAGATAAGTGTTATAAAAGGCACACGCTTTAATATACAGAACCGAAATTGGAAGAAAAATTTCTATAACCAGAGCATCCTGGTCGGTCGCCCCGAATTCATTTACACGATGCTTTCTCATTAAATCGAATAACTGTTATGAAAATAACCATTCGAACTTCGCAACAATTTAACAACTACTTTAGTATCTCTCAATTAACTGTACTACACATATATTCTAATAATTATTCCCATAATACGTTACTTAATTTATCCACGTACTACTTAAACTCCGAGTTCTATTCAATTCGTTCGGGATTCCTTCGAAATAACGTCGTATCGCGACACGGTTTCGCAGCGCAACCGTGGACCATCTTTTCTACCCGATCATCTGTCAAACGTTTCTCAAATGACGGCGCAAACGAGGCCGCCTCATTTCCCGCCGAACAAATCGTTCGTTCCGTGAAGGGGGCATGGTTCCCGATTGTGACAGCATGAACAGTTGTCCGAATGGCTGGCCACGGAATCGCTGCTCCAGGAGTTGGCCATGCTGAACAACTGTCTCGTGGACTTGGAGCCGGTCTCCTTCCTCGGCTGGTTCGACTTGCCCTCGTGGGTGGACGGGGAACTTTTCTTCAATCTGCCAGCCAACGACGATCTGCCCGATCCATTCAACGAGGTGGGATCGAAAACCGACGGAACGTTGGCGTCTTTCGCCGTATCCGAAAGTACTTTCTGCCTCTTCTTCGTTTTATTCGAGATGCTCCTCAGGCCCTGCCCCAATTTCGCGTGCAAGTTACTCAGCCTCTCCAGCGTGGCCGCGCGCTGGGCCTTCCGTTCCTGCTTCAAGTCCGGAAGCTTCTTCGTTATCTTCACGTCGACGTTCCTGTAACGCTTCATGTCTTTCGACTTGCTGTCGTCGTTCGGCCTTTTGCCGATCGACCTCGAGCCGGACAGGTGCGCGGAACTCCTGGACGAGGCCGAGTTCGATGTGATCGCGTAGCTGTCGGTGTCAGGCGCCCGAAGACCGAGGGTCTTAGCGTCTTCTGGAGTGACGGGAATCATGAACATACCATTTACTAGCTTAACTTTATTGTCCGGATAGGCGGACAGTAATTGCATGATTTTCACGTCACCTGGTCGATCTAGCCTCTGATTTCGTAGGGATTTGTGCAGCGACGAACGATCGACAATTTTATCCGAATGCTGACTGGCGTGCATCTTGGAAAGCGAGAAATTTCAGAGTTTTTTCTTTTTTCCATAGAATGTTACAGGTTACGCGATCGACTTGCAGACGGGGGGATACGCGAAGATGTGCTCGTTCATTTCTGTGGCGCGAGACTCGTGGACCTTGTTCATCGCCGAGAATCAATAATTTCGTACGGCTGTGGTTGTTCGACAAAATTTCGCGCTAACATTGTACCGTTCGAGGCTTCATATCGAAATAGCCTGCATTCGCGATGGAACTTCTCGTTGCATCGGAGACTCGTTTGACAGAGTTAGATGTGATATTGTTTTCACTGGTGACTTTTTTATCGGTGCCCTCCGATCTAGGGGACGTTTAACACTAGAACTACCGATTCATTTTGGTATTATTCAGATAGCATACGGTAGACAGATTACGAACGCGAAAGTCGTTGAATGGACATTAGATACATAATTCTCATTCTGTCTTGTTAAAACTCATCATAAATTGCTACAACGATACCTATATGTTAATAATTCTAAAGCAAGAAATCTGAGACAAGTCATTTTCACCCTCTTGGTAGTTAACCCATTTGCATCATCGGTCTATTTCAGCTGCCGCGTTGAAACATCAGCGACGTTCAACTGACGACTGACTCGTATCACCGCGCGCGGTCGATTGTATGTGCAGTAACGGGCATCCAAATTATTCATGGAGTTTATTAACAATGTACTGTTTAAAACGATAGATACACAGTGTATATTAAACTGATGGAACCGAAACGCTCCCACAAGGGGTTAAACGTGGTCTGTCGCAACTAAAGAATATTTCGCAACTGGTAAAAAAAGCAGTTGTAGGCTCGCGGAATATTCCGCGCCTGGTGATAGCTGACAGTCGCGTTTCGCGGATTATTCCGCGCTTGGTGATAGCAGGCAGTCGCGGCTCGCGGATTATTCCGCGTTTTGATGCAAATGGGTTAAGAAGGAAAACAGATTGAGCTGGTGAACGACATTTACTCACTTTCTTTTCGGCGGTCGCGGTAAGCTGCTGCAGACGTTGTGTCATGTTGGACAATGATTGCTCGAAAGCAGACACCACGTGAGCCTGTAACAAAAATTGTGGACGAAATATTATTAACACTCTGTTCGATCAAATAGTGCAGATAAGCTGAATAATATTATGCTACATTATATTTTTTATTGCAATTCATCGTAACGCACATTCATTGGGTCACAATAATTATAACTGTAATTCGTAGTATCATTCGGATAATAAAATCAAATCGATAATAATATTGTGCACGGTTCTTGCGTTTCCCTATCGCATCGATATGTACTAAATCAGGTAATTGCGGACAACTGCAGCCTGAGGGATCATTTCCGACAATTCACAGATCCACGTAGAAAGAAAACCAGTCGTAGGTCGGCAATCTAAAGTGTACCAACGCAAACTGCTCTTATCTATTCCTCTGCTCACTTCTTCGGCCACGCTCTGCCTCGCGTCACTTCCGCCACCAAATCTGGTTCATTGAAAAATTCAAGTGGCCCGTAAGTTCAAGATATAAATACATCTGCGCACAATTTACCTTCTCGCAAAGAACTTTGTAACTATAATCCGGGTTACACTTTGTGTAACGTAAAACGTAGTGCGAATATTAATTTTTATGCTTCATTCTTTCTGCCTTAAATACTTTGCATTTTTATGCGCTGCAATTTTAAACATTGGTCGGTGAAAATATTAATTAGGATTTCATGAAATGGTCAAATAATTGTTTTCACCGGCAAATACCGTTGTATCAAATTTTCTATATTCATCTTGTATATTCAAATATACATTGAAAACTCCTGAAACGGAATATTTGTGGATGTTAGATAACATCCGGCTGTGGAGCACAGAAAATATCTTTCACGTATCGATCCTGGCGATCGAATTTTCCTTCCTGTGTTCAATGGCGAAGCGATCATTTATTTTTTCCTCCTCTCGAGTGGCCAAGCGTGGCGGAATAGCCGCAGTGGCGATTCGAGAAGCGATTTCGATTGAAATAGAAAGGGCCAGAATTCTAATTCTGGTGCAACGACCCTTTCAGTCAAGACTATGCCTGGATACAAAATAAATCTGCTTTCCTTCATCCTCAATTTTATGAGCAGATTAGTTGCATCCGATTTTATGCATGCATCTTTGTACGACATAGTAGTTTCGTCATTTTAAAACATATAAATTCTGCGATTTTACGATGCTTGGAACTTAATTTCAATGGAATCACTGAATAAATGTGTATTCGTTAAGCAGGCATTAAGGAAATTAAATTTGTTCGATTATTTTCTAAACACAAAAATAATGTATCAACGAAAATGCATTTCTACTTATAATGTAGCTTTAATTCATTTTCTTTTTAACAATATTAATCAGACGAACAGT
This sequence comes from Nomada ferruginata, assembly GCA_963583965.1. Lineage (NCBI taxonomy): Eukaryota > Metazoa > Arthropoda > Insecta > Hymenoptera > Apidae > Nomada > Nomada ferruginata. The sequence goes on from OY757218.1 coordinate 10,077,150, forward strand.
AAACATCGTTCGACAAGTTTCAAATACATTCAATTAATACTGAATATTTCTATTGCTATCGAGTGGCACGTAATTACTTTACTTTTATCTACGATACATAAAGATCTCGTGTCCCATCGCCACGCGATTCCTTTCCCATCGTTATTTATTCGAATCTATCGTGCGCCTCGGGTAAGGAAACATCGTCCAACACCATCTTGAAAACGTAGGCGAGCTGACCCACAATGCGACCCACACGTTCAATTTTTCTGCTCGCTTTTTCGCAAAAAGGAGAACGAGGAATGATAATAAAGGAAGGAGAAAATTTCATGTATCCGGTGTCCGGATACACAAACATCTTTCACAGAGTTATTTTCTGCTCCACGGGGTGCACTTAATGTAACCACCAACGGCTTCAATCGATTTCTCTAAAATGATAAGCAATCAGCGAGGAAACCACGCGAAGGGTACAATACCTTCAAATGGAAAAGCAAAGATTTGCTTTATTATTAGCACGAATACTGTGCAGTAATTAGTATATTTTTAACAAAAATAAAATTTAATCATCCTCTTGGATACCGCTCTACGAGAGCAAATATTTTTAACTCTGCAATAGTACACAATGACTACGATGAGCAATAGCAAACCGTCCTACCTCCTATTTTCCATCCTATTTTCCTGTTTTCATACGCCAAACCCCTAACTTTCCTACCGAAGCCTTTTCCATTGCCTACTACCTCGCACCCCTATTTCCAAAACCCCTTAAAAAGGACATGCGAAGGTTTGTGAGAAGCCCTTTGACTTCCAACGTCTTCGGGAGAGTCACGCATTAAGAAGAGTTTCGAAATAAAAGTAGAAATATCATCGTCCAAGTGTTTTAAAGTAAACTGTAAGATTTCGTTTATTAAAGTTTAGTTTTCAAAGTGAGAAAGCGTTATTTTCTTAAAATACTAAACCCTCAAATGCAACAATCCCTTGCCAAGTTAAGCATTGTCAAGCAATCGTTTGCTCCTCCCTTATCACTGTACTCCAAATCATAAATAAACAACCTTCGATTTCCACGATTGTAAAATACAAGTTCCTCGCTAGAAATATTTCCAAAACATAAGACCTCCATATTTATTATCATCGAAACTACCAACCATCAGTCCTGGCATTCCAAGTTTTAATTGCAGCGCTCCTATTACAAATCGACACTGAAAATCCATTAATTGTATCGCGACAGGCGGCTGCACTCTGCCACGGATTAAAAATTCGTTCGAAAACCCACGTCACGATGATCCCCGCGAATTTCTAGCCGGCGAAGTGCGCGAGAGGAAACGAGAGAAGCACAAGTTGAACAACGCGTGGGCGAACCACCGTTTCCACGCGTAATACCAGAGATATTATTCCGTTCGTAAAGCGGCAAACGGCAATTTTCTGGGACCTATCTCAGGCCTCCTTCATTGTTGTAACTATTCGCTTTGCGCCGTAGGACGCGGAATGAGCCTCTGCGGCTGTAACGATGATTGCAGGTTGCGAGACATGCGACGTACCCCTTTCTGTCGGAATGTCAACCTCGAGCTGCATTGTTCGAGTCGATGATCAAGGTCCGCTGGCTTTGAACGGTGATATAAAACGTTTCTCACAGGGCAATGTGTACAAAACGGGCCCACTGGTACTAGAACCAGGAAGGCGTTTCGTTTCTATGCTCCTCTGTCGACGAGGCGGGAACATTCGAGCGGGGGTGACGTTTGAACAGATCTGATTGAGATTTGTTGGCTATTTCTCGCCCTTTATTTCGACACTTCGTGATTTTACTGTTTCGCGGACGTTGTTTGAATTTATCGTTGCCGGCGCTGAAGAAGGAGGAATCGAACAGGGCTTGAGTAAATTATTTATTGGAGCTATTGGGATGAGTTAAGAATAATTCATAATTAAGTGGGTGAGTATTTCATTAAGTAAGTAAGTATTTCATCGTACTGCTACAATAATATATTCAACGCTTTATTATAAACCTGCAATAGCAGATTCTGTTAGCAGGTTTTGTCAACAGAATGGCTGCAGATTTGATGCAGAACCTGCTGAACAGAATCTGATGGGAGATTGGCAGCAGAAACAGAGCCATTTAAATACATTTGAATGGTCCAAGTCGCGGGATCTGCTCGGTTTCTGCTATCAATCTGCCTTCAGATTCGGTTTAGCAGATTCTGTCTACAGATCCGTGGCCATCTGCGTCCGCATTTGTCATTTCTGTTGCCAATCTGCCAATCTGCAGGCAGATGGCTGTTACGGAATATACATAAAGCAGCGAGTTGGATCTCTATGTTGCTTCTAACAGAAGCAATTGAATTTGAACAATAATTCAGTTGTCGTTCATTAAAATATCCTACTGTTATTTTGCTTTGGCGTGTCTGCAACGCTCTTCTTCGATCCGTGCAATTAAAAGAAAGAGAAATGCCACCTAAATGGACACGACCCGACGAAACGTGAAACCTTCAAATAAAAATGAGGGAGAAATAATAAGTTTTCCATCACCGACGCTGTGATTCGTATTCAGAGTACAGTTGCTCCGGGACGACATTCTCTACGGTAGATCGAGGCGAATGTTTGTTGCACCGGGACGAAGATCTTTGAACAACCCGATGCGATCGAGGTGGCCGGTAAATCCCTCGAAAGATCTCGGTCGATCGTAAATCTGCGATGCGCCCCCGCGCGATACTCTAATGCGATTGCCATCACGCTTTTCACCTACCGCCGAATGTGTCGAGTGTGCCCAAAGAAATATATTTCTTTATTGCGCTGGACGTGCACGATATAGACACTCGTAAACGCGGCCCACCTACTTGCTGACTTGGCGCACTCATCGAGCCGTACTATCGAAGCGCACCTCAACCGTACCTTTTCGGCTCCGCCGCTGAACAAATAAGAGATGGTGTATTTTTCCAGCTGGTTTCGCTCGCCGCGTCGTATAACTTTGCAGGACAGTTGTGGCGAAACATTCTACACGAATGTGTTGACACTGTTGCCCTGGACTTGGAGTTCAACAAGTTGATTTGGAGTACGAGCAAGTGTGCTTCATGTACGTGAGTTTTGCTGGGTCAGGGAAATATAGTGAGCTATGGTATCGCGAGGCGTCATCTTGAAGAATTTGTAGAAATTCGTGGATATGAATTAATTAGCACACGTAAGAGTTTGAGATTATTATTGAAATACATCCGAGTTATAATTAGAATGTACTGAATAGTCGGATATAAAACAATACAACATATGATTCGACTTTCGACTAGAACCAGCCGATAGATCGATTTAAATACTTCTCTCATCCAATCGCGAATAAAATTGGAAATTCGGTTCAGATAAACTTCTCATTGTTTTCTCCAGCACATAAATACACGAGCACGTTTCAATTTCACAGAAAATCTTAATTAGCCACTCGTGATGGAAGCTGCCGAAACGGGAGCAGTAATTATGTCGCGGTGAGCAATTAATCTGTAAACATTGCTCCGGATTTAATTCAGGAGCACTCTCACGCGAAATCGTGCGGCCCATCTGCAAACATTCTTTGTATCGTTTTGTCCGCAGGAAACGGTAATTAAACGCGTTTCCGGCTGTCGGAGGCACGTCGATGTGGTTTGATTGCATCGTCAGAAATACGAAACAAGGGCGTTCGGTTGCACGGTTGAACGCGACGAGATCAGCATCCCCAAGGATCGGTTCGTCGTTTCGAGTTTAATCGAGCCGAGACGCGGCGACAGGTGTGTTGCGATAAAATGGTTCGCACTTTAATTTGCTTTCCACGCGATCTCTCGTCCTCCTACGATCGTCGGTTTCGATGATCTCGATTTACGAGTTTACGGTCGAGGAGCACTTCGACGCCCACGGGGCGCGACGCCTCTGTGTACCCAAAGATATTGTATGTCGTGAGTGGGCTCATATCTCGATCGATTTGGAAAGCGTTACGTTATTGATGTTGCTGCGGATGCCTTCGAGGTGCGACTGTTAATTTCACAAGTTAATAACAAGAATAAAATAATGAAATTCACTGTCGACGAGGTCCAAATGAGCAACGAAACAGATACGAATTAATGGAAATGCTGCTTCTAATTACACGGCTTCTATGCGCAAAGTGACTATCTGAAAAAGAATAATTTATCGCTTTTGAAACGCTGATCGTACTTGTCTTAGCTTCCCACCGTCTCGTCTTCGCCGATATAATATACCCTGCGAACGACCGAGTCGTAGATCATCTTTCGCCGTTCTCTTTCGCGGGTTTATTTCGATTCGCTTCGAACCACAACGATGCACATGCCTTACTCGCAATTGTACAGAGTGGATTGGGGTCGGTTGCTAATCAGAAATCATCGCGTAAGACTTTTTTGTATGTGGTTCTATGCCTTCACTATAAAGTGTATCCCACGCACTCGGTCTACCTGAAATATCTTTGTTATTTTAAACAATACGCGATAATATGTCGGATAGAAGTTATAGGATGTAAAGCAATTAATAATGTGGTAATAGCAGTTTTTCGACAGGTGGGCGCGTGAAGGAGATATGAAGGTCACCTTGGTTTTTTGAAACGGAATGATTTATTTTTTGTATACGAATTCGATAGAATGGTAAATTCTGAATAGAAAAGTACTAAGGTACGTTTGTCCTAAATCCTACCGTTTCTGAGATATTTAACATCGCTTTTTCTAAAGTGTCGGTAACATTGTGCGTGACATGGAAATGGTACTGGGGCTTTAGTGCTCCACGGGCAGTCGATAATCGGGCATGTGGCGCCATCTCGCGTTTGCGGCTTTTCCGCAGTTTTCCGCGCCTTCAAAACCGAATTTCTGGATTACATCGTTAATTTAAACAATTGCGGTTTTCTCGGCTTCCAGTGGATACTTTCCATCCGGACTGGTCTCAAATTAAAGCTACCAGCCATAGCTATCTTCTCAAATAGTTTCAACAATATGGCATGTGTAGTTTAAAAGTTATTAACAATTAAAAAATGGATGAAAATGCACTCCAGGTCGTTCCGATTATCTCGACTTCTAGTGTTTATTTTTTAATAAATGGGATACGTCAAATGAATCAAATGAAAGGGAATCGAATAAGCTACACGATAAAAAATACCCCGTTTCTGTAACTATATGCAGTTGGCCGTAACAACAATTTGAATTGTTTAATTGTTTATAACAAATGAACTTCGCATGGAATAATGTTCACACCGGTTGGATATGGTAGCTTATACATCTAGCTTTAATTTATGTCCTCTGATCATTGCTGTATCTCGCCAGGAAGTCGCAGTAATCGCATTTGTTTATAATTTCTTTAAACAAATTCAATTATCTCGCGTTCTACTGGGCCGATTTTAATCAACGACGTCTCAAACGAAAGGGAACCGAATAAGCTGCACGATAAATAATATACCGTTACTGTAATTATATTCGGCTTCCCTACAAAGTTGCAAATGACGTCTCGTTACAGCCCAACGAGGTTGCAAATAACGCATCGCAAAAACACTACAAAATTGCACACGAACGTTAACATATTCGAGTACAATTGAACAGTTTCAAAACAAGCGTGAATCACCTAACAGAAATATTTTTCGCCTCTAATAATAGCCTGCAAAAGGCTGCACCACGCGAATTTTAATTTGATGAAAAGCAGTCATTACACGCGCTCAACCTTTCAGCCTCTCCGTGAATTAAGTGTTGTTCACCATGACAGGGATCGGGCGAAGCTAAACTCTGAAGGGTGCAGCGATGTTTCGCGCAATCCTCTGCTAATTGCACGCAAATATATGACTCACATGGAAGCGCGTTGTAATTCGCAACTAGACGCGAACCATCGATATTCGAAACACGTACTCCCTTGACGCGGCATCGTTATTAATCGTTTCGACACACGACCGTCGATTTCCATGGAAAACGAATAAGCTATAAAATACCTACGCCTGGAATGAACAGAATTGACCCACTCGTTTTGCCTTCATTTGCAATCAGTAACGCGTTAAGCGTTCACGAAATAGATAGTACACTTTCTTCTCCTTTATTTGCTGGCGATAGGCTCGAAAGATCCGTTTATACGCGATCAGTGTAATCAGACATTCGAAAGGAGTTGATGATGCGTGAGAAGGAAAAAAAAACACGTGGCTCCTCTCGGACCTAGTTGCAAAATTGATAAAGTTTCGCTCGTAAAACGAATTACACGCTTAAGATGCGCAAGATCCTCGAATGTTCCGGTTAAAAGGTTCGCGAGAGGTTCAGAAAGGAGGTAGAGAATTAATGAGAAATGTGTAACGATACGGACCGATAGGAAATTCTTGTTTTTTCGTTTCCTACACGGGGGAATTATGATAGATAGTGATTATGAGTCCTGTATTTGAAAATTTTCTCCGTATACGTGCGCGATTCTCCAATTCGACGAAACTGCAGATACTGTGAAGTCTCTGTTTTATAAATACATAGTGTAAGATAGATTTAAATATCAAGACGTTCCACTTCAATGGCCTATCTCGAGTGGACAGATAGAAAACTTGTAGAGACTTGAAATAAATTCGTCTATATGGAGCTCGGTTATATTTTATCAGTGCAAAGGATGCTGTTCGTCTATCGTAAACTCTCACCCTGATTATGGTTTGTAAACAGTATGTCAAAATAAAAAACTACCGCGGTGATTGCAAAACTGGCCTGACAATGAATTAAAAATCAAAGGAAGATAACTCTGAGTACCTCGAATCAAAAATTCAATTTTGATCTCCGAGTTTCCTAAAATAATAACTGCTAAATTCAATAAAATTGTCTTTCTTCTATCGCGTATGACCTCATCAGTCTACCCGCGTTCGAAGCAAAAATTAATAGCAGCTTAACTTATGAATTCATCGTATATTTTCCAGATAGTACTTTCAGGACAATCATCGTCACGTATGCAACATTAACTTCCGTATTTACTAATCGTAACGAAAACTTTATTAAATTTTAGACAATCCGCACGTGACGATGGTATAATTCAAAAAGCCTCGACTCCTGTTTTGGGAGCCCTTTTCTATCGTGCGTTATCTTGCCCCCACTAACGCCACGTTGGAGGGTCTGTTGTGGATCCTTTGGAAATTTCCAACTAGTGCTCCTTGGTCCAGGTGACTCAAGGAACAACATCGCGTCAGCAGACTTTTCCAAGTCTATGTTTGTCCATTACTCATTATACTATTTTTCTATTACGCATAACTAGTTCTCTGTAACAACGTTCGGCTCGGTCTAGTTGCTCGTTGGAAAAACTATTTATCGGGGTACGCGCCAGGGCTGGCAGGCGATTTAAATGGTTCCATTCGACGCAGTTGGAAGAAAAGTTTACCTCGCGCGTCTGCTTTGATGAGGGGTCAAGCGAGTCGAGATGAAGCCGATGGCTAAAAACTGGACCGGAAGCTGCTGTGGCAAAAACGCACGTGCCGAAGCTGAGAGCGCAAAACGCATCGTTGTGCACAGTGGCTTGGCTTGCTTCCCTTTAAAAGATGTGCGTCGGTGTTGCGAGTTTCTGCGGTTCCGAACGGGGATCCACAGGCATGAATATTGAAGTCCACCTTTTAATTCAACGTGCCGAGCAGAAAAAGTTACGGCTGGAATATAAATACGCCCCTTTGTATGCACGCGTGTTGCGCTTGACCGTACCTATGGACAGCGCTTGGTAATTTCTATGCACTTATAATAAAGTTGGGTAGCGGATTCCTTACAATACTTGAGCTTGTTCTCTCGCACTCGTCCCCTTTCTCAATTTTATTTCATTCCTGAATATGTATATAGTTCTAGGTTTGCAGGGATTCATTGAAATTGAAAGTTCTTCAAGACACGAAGGAAAAAGTGGCGTCAATATTGGAATAATTGTAGGCCCGAATATAAGGGGATGGCTATTTTATATGTGTGCACAGTTTGAAGAAGATTCAGCAATTAATAGCTTCGATATTTCAAGGGACCGAAGTGGACATTTGCGAGGACATTTGCAGAATGTAATAAAATAACGATTGTTCGACACCTCTGAATAGGTGTACCCCATTAACCTGTCGCAAAGTCTGTGCCGCGTTCACCTGCACGAGTTCACCTCCGACGAGAAGTGTCTCGTTATTTCTGTAGGAAGCTATCAGAGTGATCGTCACGCGAAGAATTGGAGGAAACTACGGAGATAAAATGGGAAAGCAATTTCGATCCGCCCAGAACGCGGAACAAGGAAGAGCAACGAGCAACGACCCATGAAACGTGCATTTTTACGATTCAATTTCTGTTTGAAAAATCAGTGTAAATTAAACAGTGTTATGGACTATGTAGAAAGCATATATGTACATATTATATATGGTTATGGTGCTTCTAATGGACCCCGCTCCTTGATAACGCTCCTTATCTTTCATTTATACACTCTTTTTTAACGCGGCTCTTATTATTTTTCAATACTGCTCCCAACTTTCAACAACGCTAACTAAAGATTCGAAACCGCAGCTGCTTTCTTCTAAGCGACTTAATTTAGTTTGAAAATCTCTTCCATGTGGTTTGCATTGTCAGACGTGCTATACGATACATACAGTTTCCGCGAAATATATTTGCCACTTCTAATAATAAAATTATGTATAGCATAATAAAATTATGCTGTTAAACAGCATAGCAATGCGTGACTACGATAACTGTTGAATCTAAGCGTCAATAATGCGTCAACAAAGTATTGTAAATGTCCACACTATCCTATGATTATCCTATAATTATCACACCGATAGCGCTGATAACTCAATCGTCCTATCATAGATAATAACACGTCGAAAGCAACTGCCTCTCGTCATTCCCGCGACAATTCTATCTCCATAGTAATTCATTTCAATTCGCGTCCAGCAATGAATTTCTCTATCCTACCTTTCTCTGAGTACACTATCATGCACGGTACACGGTGCACCGGAGTTATTCGAATCGCAACTCCAGTCTCAATCATTCGGGGACAAGGAAGACGGGGAAAAAAGAGGAAACACAAATCCTAGATACCCCGCAAGCACCGCCGGGAATCTCCATGGCAAGCTTCTGCGTAATGTCGATTTAAAAATAAAAAGGGGGTCGTCTTCCGTACTTTTCTTTCCGTACGAGTGGCGCTCTGGGAATATGAGACCAGATAACACGCGATGTGAACGTACCATAATCCTCGAAGCGTTACGACCCGAGCTAACCGGGCTAACAGTTCCCAGGCCGCAGAAGAACGATTCTCCATCGCGAAACAGTATACCCCAGTGCATAAGTTTGCACAAGAGAGTGTATGTCGGCACATGTGCGAGACCCGGCTGAAAGATACGCCGATTTCTTCCATCGGCTTCCTCGAATCTTTAAATCGTGACTACGTAAATGGTGCACCTTTAATCTGTCCCCATTTTTCCATTTCCTGTGTGCATAAGCAACTGCGCGGTTTTTTTAATTGCGCTATCATGTGCGATGCAATTTTTCGTTGGGAATATTTTTGTTGGGGAACGTGGTTCAGAAATAATTCTCTACAGACAATCCCTTCGTAAGTGGTGTAAAAGTTGGCGAAAATACAGCTTCCGTGTAATGCAGTGGTAATTAATAAATTAAACGAAAATTTGTTATATGTAAAGTCGTATGTTAGACGATTTAATAGATCAGCAATTTTTCAACCCCTTTTTTTATCTCACGGTGTACATATGATAAATTAATCGCGAGTAAGACTATATGGCACACCAAATAATATATTTTCTCACCAAACAGTATACATACATACATACATTTTCTATTGGTTTACAAAAAAGAGCTATGTTCTTGTGCCCTTTCTTACAAATTTTAAGGCGTTAGCACGACCACGTACAATTTTTGCTTCATTTATACAAACGCGACGGGAGAAATGAACGCAATTAAAATTGTTAACATTGTCGCTTTGATTATGTCACGCTAATGTTACTTCAGAGCGGAACTGGCTCGAAGGAATCCAATAGAATTTCACTGTTATTAAACGTGCATCACGGGACCAAGATGATCTTATTATTTTAATAACAGCCTCGACGTTGCACATTTTTAATTACGAAACCATCTACCCTATTAGCCCCGCCGCGTATGCATTGTCCCCCCGAAACTAATACTAAAATTAATACGTTCACGTAATACGTTTCTGTTAGGACTGACGACATAATCCGGCATGCCTTCGGGCTTGCCGTGAATTTCATTACGCACACGCAGTACGGAAAGTTACAATAACTTCGGGCGTCAATTATAAAGGATTTTAAATGCGTTTCCTTCCCATAGAAAGTCGTGCAGATCGTCGAGTACTTTTCGACGCTGGAACAAGGATTTCACTTCCTACCGTGGCACAAAAACCGAGATAATTGTAGAATTTATCCAATAGCGTGCATTAACTTTCCCCCCACTACTTTCCATCCAACGCCAAGCATTATTAATCCTCTTGTAAGCTTTTCGCGATTCCATTGCACTTTCTCCAGGCGTTCTAATACGCCGTGCTTAACATTTCGCGTGTTCACGAATTTGCCTGCGAGGATTCGTAGCGTGCAATTAAATGATCATTTCGGTAGAATGTTAATGGATAATATAGTTTGCTGTCATTTGTTTATTTTAGGCCGCGAGAGAGGCTGTCTTATTTTTTTGCAATGCTTTATTAAAAATAATCGAAGTAAGATAGATGAGGGGCGTGGGGGGTGAATGCGTTTCAAAGCAATTCCTAGTACATAATAGTATCAGCAAAAATTGGAGTAAAAGGTTTTATTAGAGGGGTATGCAACGCGAGCAAGAATCGAATGAGTATTTATAATCGTTTCCTCGCCAGCAAGTGTATACACATATCTTGAAGCGCAATTTCCTGATTAGTGCTGCTGGAGATATTAGAGACTTGAAGTTTTCGTGTTCGTATTGGAACTGGGGTGAAATTAAAAAAATATTACATAATTATAATAAATTGTATCCAATAATGTAATGGCCCATCTATAACACTGCCCATCAAAACCTTTACTAAATATATTTTAGTATATTTTATTTACCCCAATAGAAGAGAATAGAATTTGATTTGCTTTTCGGCCTCACAGCCATGAAAGGGAACTTGTTTTACATTCTTAACTTTACCTTGCATTACGTTCTCCTTCATCTGCCTTACGCTACATTTCTTTATTCCTATTTACTTATTATCTATAACCCTAAACTATTATCTATAACCTTGTACTATACACTAATATAATGTACACTAATACTATACACTATACCCTAATTATTTACCCCAATATATTATTAACAATGCTGAAATATATGTAACTAACGTACCGAAGGTACTCTTTGCTTATAACTTCTACTCCGTTTAACTTGATCAAATTGTTTCGATTCTCGTCTAGGTTGACAATAAAGGAACTCCTTAAGAGTACACAAATTACATACTGGGAATTTCTGTAGAAGAATGACAATTTGGGATTGTATTCCGGAATACTATACTCGCTTCTTAATCACTGTCAACTTGCACAATGGCAATATAAATTAACAGTTCTTATTGCAAGTCAATGCATAGTATTCGTTTGTACGTCAATCAGAAAGTAGGTGAAATGTGAAATGGACGTCGATAACGAGTGTTTCGATTTCGTTCTTTTTCCCAAAGCGATACGAGCATCTGGAATATACACGAATATCATAAATCAGAGCTTTAAACGTATTCTACGCTCTTGCATGATTATTCTTGACGATTGAAATGAATTTCGTACGACCGGCGATTAATTCTTACGTCGAATAATTATTACCATTTGGAGTAAGTATATCAATCCCTCTAAAGAAATATGACATGTTGATTTTTTGAAACACGATGCATGTTCGGCGCAGCCCGCAGGAAATCGAATATCTTTTCCTTTTACTTTCTACAGTAGTCGAGCGTAATTCCCATACAGGCAAGTAAGTAATTACGGGTTTCATCGGCTCAGAAATGTATCCTACAGCGTAACACGCATCGAATTTGTTTCTCTCTCGGATTACGTGGAAACTTTGCTGAATTCGATTTTAACGCGATCAGAGTTCGTGCAACGCATTCAACTGATTCGATGAATTTTTCTTCGCACGTATGACCTTCCCCTTTGATCCTAGTCTACCCGTGGACATTTTTATAATGCACAAGATGTGTAACGTTTACAAAAATTCATTCGCTATAGTAGTGCACAGCCATGCAAAAGCTTTAGATCTTTTTTTTATCGACGTTTTGCTCTGCGACGCGTGGATATTTGAATGGTAAACGGTAAATAGAAAAGTGATTTGTCGTTCAATAAAATATTGCAGGTGCCAAAATTCACAATCACTGTTCTTTAAATATTCTAATAAAATATATATTCATATTAAATTATTTGTTAATCAATACCCACGCGAATTTGATCATTCAACTACCTTGAACGTAATCATCAACGAAGTTCATCTCAAATAGAAAAAAGGTTAAGCAGCAAGTCAAATGCTTTAGCAGGGAAATGAAAGAAAAGCTCGAAAGGGTAAAGTCAATCGCTTTGACCTGTGAACGGTTTAACCCCTTCGCACCGTTGGACGAGATATCTCGCCGCGTGATTTCGTTCACGATATGCTATCGACGAGATATCTCGCAACGCAATGTCTTTCATGCGATGCTATGTACGAAATATCTCGCGAAGCAACACCGTTCGCGTACTGCTTGCGAGATATTCCGTACACAGCGTCGCATGAACGATTTTGTGTCGCGGGATATTTCGTACGTAGCATCGCATGAAAGACATTGCGTTGCGAGATATCTCGTCCATAGCATATCATGAACGAAATCACGCGGCGAGATATCTCGTCCGCCGGCGCGAAGGGGTTAAATGCGCCCGCCATACGGCAAACTCAGCCATAGTCATAGCTACGAAACAATGTTCCCGGCATTCTAAACGGGGGAAAAGCGATAATCTAGTTTCCAATCTGGAACGCGTAATTTTCAGATTACAATGCACGTGCATTCAAGTGCATTAGACTCGCAGACGAGATTCCAGCTGAGCAAGTTAAGTCACCAGGAGGAGATGCCGTAGGCGTGCGTCTACGGGAAAGGTGAACACGTGATGGCCATCTTCCAGATAGCTTCCCCCGGCGTGCGTTGACGTGATAAACAAGACGACGACAGTGATGGAAGGAAAGGCGAACAAGAAATTTGTTTAGTTCAACGCGATGAACTTCGACTTCGAATGTTGAAGACGGTGCGACGCGACGACCGTGGCTCTTTGAACAATTTATGCGAACGTTTTTCTTTTCTTCTTTTGTTTTTTTTTCGTTTTTCTTTCGTCCGTGTGCGAATCGTGAGTGAAAACGCCGCTTTGCATGCAGATGCAACTGAAAGGGTTACAAGCATCGCGAGGACGCTTGCGATAGTGGAACGGTAGAGAGAGAGAGAGAGAGAGAGGAATAATTTCAATCGATTAAAGTGAGAAGGATGATTCATTAGAATTTAGCCCTCTGATTCGCGTAATAATTTACGGGTGCCGTGTTTCATCTGGTTCGATGTAAATAGATTATGTATATTATAGGAAGTTTGACGGATTTATTGCACCGTATAATTGTTGGGTAACGAACTGCAAATATCGAATGAAAGATCGATAAAAGTTTCGAAATAATAAAATTCGAAATTAATAAGAATTAATCTTTATATGTATTTGATACTAATTGGAAACATTTTACCTTCCATTAGTACGTGAAAGGTGCATTCAATCTTTAAATTAATTGTTGCTTCCAAAATTGAGGAAGGCGAGAATTTAATTGGCCACTCATTACTTCGAAACTAAATTTAAATCACTTTCTCAAGCCTGTTATTATAACACCTTACTCTTAATAGTAATTAATGGATAGCTTAACGCTATGTTCGACGAAAGATTCAGGTCTCGAGAACCATTTCATTCGGGTTCGTTTAAATCTATACGATCTTCTTTCAATTAGAAAAGGAGAAAGGCCTTTTCCAACGATGCTCCAATTGCACATTTTTGTAATGAATAACATCGGGAACAAGACCTTATCGTTTATTCATCCTCTTTAGAAAATGATCACTTAATCTTGTATCTTAAAATATACGAAAGAAATCGCAATAAATTGGCCCAGAAAATTATTATCCCTGATTTAACTGCATTTAAAAAAAAATTAAATTCCTGTTGAAAAGTATAAACAATTGCTCATCGATGCATCATCCCGTTATAATAATTTAAATTTTGCACTCATGTTAAAACATTAATTACCAAGAAACAGCATTATCCAAGGAATAATTCTGCGCCACTGGACACTGCTTACGCACAATAACCAGTCAAATCCTTTAAGCGAACCATGAAACCATAAATCTTCCTCTTGCGGGGGAGTTAAGGATATTTACAACAGGACCGAGTGTCCAGCGTCTCCTAAACGAGTGAAATGGCCCACCACAAATCCCGGCGACAGTTTTATACGTCCTCGACTTTCCCTTGGCTCATGTTGCACAGGGATATTTTGACCTGAAAGGCTACTGGAAAGTACCATTGTAGATCCTTGTTCAGCATTAGGGTTGAACCCAAGAACCTGTCGCTGGTTTCTTTCGTCAGGAGTATTTTGAATCCACGCGCAAGGAATATGATTAAATATAGAATAAGAAGAGATGAGTGACAGACACTGTCAGAAGCTTCGTTATTACTTCCCAAAATTTCGTAGCAGAGTAGCTTGTATGGTCTGTGTTCAATAAAGAATGGTCGAAAACAAATTCTATTCTCTGCGCAAGAAAAAGGGTAATTCTAATAAATGTAATAAGATGCGACACAAATCTGAGAGCAAGTACAAATATTGTACATACTATTACTAATTAATGGACGCACAATTCTTGAACGCAGCCTTTAAAAGTCAGCACATACTTTCGTGCGATTCAAAGGTAATTAGAAAGGAAAATGGATGACTAGAATATCAACAAATAAAGTAACAATATACGTAGTTGAAAAAGTGGACGAAAGGTTGCTCCTCGAAGAAGAAGTTGGAGTGCTCGTGAGAATGGACCCTGTGGCAGGGTTATATACAAGCGGTAGTAAAGAGGGTTCGCGTGTACGTGGTTAATTGAATTGGTAGTTCCAACGATAGTTTTTTGCTTTAGCCAATTTTCGGTGCAGTAGCTGTAGTACGAGATTTATTTATATGTATAAACAAGCTAGAAGCTAGGTGCACTAAATATCCGGCAATGTTAAATATCGCCTATATAAAACTTGTTCTTCTCATTCGTTGTACATGTATTAATCTCAACGTTTTTACAAAGTATTGTAAAGAAGTAAATTGAAAATTGCAATCGTGTCGAATAAAATGTAATATACGCATATTAATATTGCTAACAGCGTACAAAGTATTATCTACTTGCAGCTGTTTTATACAAAAATGTAGGAAAGATAAATATTTAAGTTACATAATTACTTTTAGTATATTGCAGAAAATTGCATAATGTAATTGACTAAAGATTTGAAAAATTCCACTTGGAGCTTTGCACCTTATATATTAACTAAATAACGGTAAGTAGTTAACAGCTCTTTCTGTTTTTCTGTACCTCACAGGTACCTATACATACTGCGTATACTAGAACTACCTGCACGCCCACGTATAGTCCAAACGGGAGTACCTGCGATAGGGTTAAATAACTCTATTACAAACTGTCCACCAAGTGGATACACGTGTCATATTTACTGCCCAGCTGTTGCTTGCCCAATAGACAGCTGTAAATGCAAGAGAATTAAAAACAAAAATTCCTGGAACAAAGTGTTCCAACGATGACGTGCTAGACAACGATATGCAAATGCGTGTATACACATCCGCGAGAATTCTTCAATCAATTTTTATTACCGCGACACGGAATGAATTTTCAACAATATTTGTCAATCAATCTATTATGCGTTGCACATATTCTAATAAGCATATGTTAGTAGCCGATGGGTCAGTATTTTCAGCTTGTTTCACGCGGGTAATCTGACCGATCGGTGCACCAAGGAACGAAAATATTTGAGCAGATAAAATGAAGAAGAAAAAATGGAACCATGTTTGAGGGTATGAAGCATATCATCGGATGTAAGATTGATTATCGACCGATGTTGTAGAAGTAGGTGTATACTAAAATCTAGTGACTAGATGTTTTCTTAGGACAGCTATATACCTGCTGCAGATGTATGGAATTTCTTTTTGAGGGGAAAACTTGAGAAGGGTCGGCTACCAGGCAAGATGAAGGCAATGAGAGGGTCAGTGCGAGGCGTTGATTTACTACTACACGCCATGCTGGCCAAGGAAACGACCGAACATTCTTCTGGACGAATAACAATCTTCTCGGCGTAGATTTTGGAAGGAAAATCACGTTTCACAGAGCGTTTCGTGACGTGAATTTCAACTACTGTATATATTTTCCTACTCCCGATACTTTTCTCAGTATAAACACCAACAGATGTTTTAGAAAAATCTGCTTTTATATTTTGCTTCGAGTTACTGTATACACATACGTTGCTTTTATCGTGCTACAATATCGACTTTCAAATAATAATGTTCAATGTTAATGGTAAAAATGGTAAAACAATGGGATAAAACGTTCACACAGAGCCTCTATACATATTTTAGTATATTATAGCACCACAGGGTTAACCCTTTCAGTACGGAGAGCATATACACATATTCACCGTCAGATATTAAGCCATTGCTGGTTAGAAATCTATAGTAAACGTTCTATACAAACTGTCCATATAATTATTGCAATTATTTATACAAATTACACCGTAATTATTTAAACAGAGAATGTTTTAAATGAAATACAGTCGAAAGTTGACTGGAAGTCATTCAACAATCCTAAATTTTTCAATTCTAAGGAAGCTCCTTCGATTATTTACCCCGTGAAGAAAATAATAATGCAACAGTGGAAAAGCGTACACGTGAAGTTCGGAGGGAAGCACGATTGCGAACGAGGATCGCGTTTTAAAGAGGATACAGAAGAGGCTACGGGTACGAGGATATAATTATTCAATCGGGACCACGAGTGGCATTGTCGACCTACGCTTTATTACACATCGTCTTTCCTAATGGTTCAATGGTATGCGCTCGCTTTAATTCCGTTTGACGGCTCCACCCGTGACGTCTTATTATCGAATTTATTATACGAGGACCTCCACCTACCCGCAGCAATTTAAGCGCAGCGACTTAAGGTGAAATAAATCACGTATATCGTCTTGACGTCCGAGTGCGGCCGCGTTCGAATTTATTCATTTCCTTTTCCTCTCAGCCACTCGCGAACGAAACGTGATTGTTCTTCCCCGAGAAGTTCGGTAATAATTATTGTAGGTACAAGTTATGTGGCCACGGTTGGAGTAGCAATAGTCGGAGATATTGTTATTAACGAAACGAATAAGAAATATATTTTCGATAAGAGAAATTGGATATGCTAAGGGTAATTCAATTTTTATTCGGGGCTTTTAATCATTATACTGTGCCCGGGTCTGTACGACAGTACGACCTGATCTTGGTTTTATATTACTATCTGTAACTTTTAAATTGGAAACTTTTTAATCTTGGAAAAGTTCGAAGTGTGCTTGAAATATTCTCCAAGAAAATTCGTATGTAAACTTTGTGCTCATATCTGAACTGCGACAAAATGTTGCTTGTAAAAATAGAGGATAACAAAATTAGTTTAAGTATCGACAAGTTTTTCATCGTTCGTTATGTTACATTCAATTGGCGGCTTATAAATTATACGCCGTTTATTAAATGAAGATCTGCAGTACTCCAATTGTAAATCAAACTTTATCGCTCCACTTCGATTGTAAATCTCCCGGGGCATGGCACGCTATTCGCGTATTATATCCCATAAATATACATATATTATAAATTACTGTATCGTAAATCCGACCGCTTTCACCGCGGCCAGATTAAGATCGCAATTAAAATAATTTGCAACGATCGCCCTTGTTCTTCTTACTTTTTTTCTTCTTCCAACCGCGTTAACGGTGCGCTGTTTAGTTGAAAAGATGCAATCGCGCAATGTTAGCCCCGGCGTTCGAGTTCGTCGTAATTCATCGAGAGGCTTCTTATAATTTGCAACGGTCAAGATGCACGTTGACGTGTGAAAGGCGCGAAGAAAGATCGACGAACCCGATCGAATGTGTATAAGTGGCATAATGAATCGAGTCATTTCGATAGCGCAGCACCGATTCTGATAAATGAAGCAGTTTCGTACACAATCGGAGTGAAAGTGACTCCTCACGATGCTATCTTTGGCAAAATTGTTTTCATCGAACACAGAGCGAAACTGTGGCCTCTGGGATGCCAAATACTATCGTGTATAGTTCAACCCCTTCGCAACGGAGCGGCTGTGACGCTAAATATAAACGTTCTCTGCAACAACAATGCCGTTGTTGCAACAGTGCCGTAGATAATTAAACAGAGTCTTCGATATTGAAGGAATCTGTACTATTTTGTGGATTGCGGATATTTTTATTTTTGCCGGGGCCTGAGCGTAAGGGTTAAAACGTACGAGAGATTAAATTAAACGATTAATCTCAACGACTTCGGTGTTTTTAGTTAATTTCGTATTACCGCGCTCCAGCAAGAACTATTCATGCCAGAATTTCAGAGGTAGTGCAGTCTGACGAAACGATCATTTTTACAACAGCACTTATTTTTAGTGTACCAGTAGTGCTTTAATCAGCAAGATTTGTTAATGAAGTATTCAACGTACTAAAATTAAATTTAATGATTAAATTTAATGAAACTGAATATCCACCGATGTAAAATGCGCTTGCAACAACGTAAATATCCAGCGAAATTGATTCAGCCATTAACGAAAGAATCCGCGTATGGACGATTAAAGAACACAGCTATAGGTGCATGCGCAACAGAATCTCGAATACTTCAATTAGTGTTCCATCAATGTTTCGTATGAAAGAACCTTTTCAGCAAGGTCTAAGAAACTCCTTGATCGCAGCGCGGATAAAAGGATCATTTAAAACTGAATCGCGCATCGTCGCCGAACACTTGTAACTTGTTCAGCCGCAATAGTTCGCGAATTGTTCGAAAGGCAGACTTTTTACAGATAACCATCGTAACCATGCGAGGTAAGGAAGAAAAATGGACATTAATCAACCGTCGAGCTAATCAGTACGAAACGCAACTGCTTCTTCCGTTATCAAGCAAATACAAGATCGCAGAATTTAAATCTCATTTGCGCAGCGCGTAAACTCCGCTTCATTTTAATCTCGACGTAATCGCTCTTGAAACAAAACCATCACGGTATATGTACGCCACGGAAGGAAAGTAATATTCCAGCGAGCCGTCATAAAAGTAATCCTCTTTCCGAGATTTAAAATTCACACAAGACACAGTGGCAACCACTGGTTATAGGAAACCCGATTCGTTCCCTTGCGTTTCATAAATAACTGAATTATTGTTCCCATCTACCATAGAGAATAATGCTACGTGGCCTATATGCACACAGTCGCATCGGAAAGTAAGTGCAACGATTGGCATTTTTCTGCAAATGAGAACGACATATGGACCGTTTATTTTGAAAGTGGCGTGAGTCCATTTTTTAAAAAAAATGAGATGTCACATAATTTGTGATAAATTTAGTGTCAACTTTTTATCACTTATGTTAGCAACCGGGTACCCATTTCTATATTTGCTTGAATAATTTTTGTATGTACTTGATAAAATATCGCACAATCGTTCTAGATCTCGATTCTTTGAACAATTTCACGTGAATTCATGTTTGGTGAAAAGAAATTTATGCTAAATAATTTGAATAACTAAGCTTCGAACTTCTACTCCATTTTGGTTGCTAACATAAGGGTTATTTATAACTAGTAAAAAAAACAAACAAAAATGGACTTACACCACTTTCAAAATAAATGGTCCATATGTATGTACATGAGTTTGGTATGTACATAAAGAATTCATGAAAACATATAAACGTCCATCCTAATTATTATTATGTATATAAACTGTTGGTAAGAGCGTTAACTTACTTTCCGAGTCGACTGTACATATACAATTATACCTAACTTGCAAAGAGAAAGGAAAGAAAGAATAAAGAAAAGTTTTTTACGGCTTCCAGGCAACGCAACGCGATCTACTAAAATTCTCCTTTATGTTACCTGCAACGACGGGCAACTTCGATGCCTGTACTTCCTAGTCGCGAGTTCCCACCAAGGTATGACGCTCTCCGTGCTCCTCGGCTTAACTGGATCGCTGACCGCGTGCTCGTAAAGCGGCTCCAGGATCGGTACGTTACCGGACAAACGTCTGTGCGGATCGTTGGAGGTCTGATCTTTCGTGAGATTCCCCCGCCTGGGCAAAGTCGCGAAAGCGTTGTACCGGCAATTATCGTCGCCACCTTTGTCCTCCGACTCTTCCGATTCCAACGAATTGTGCCTGGTTCTGCCGTGGCACGATCTCGGCAAGTGTTCCTGCTTCTGAAAGCTGCGGCTGGTTCTGTCGAACTGGCCGCGAAGTATGATATCCGTCGCGTCCACCAGGTAAAACGGCAACGTTCTGGCGTTATCGAAAGCGTTGTCGGTGTCGCCGTTTCGAGAGCTGACGTCGATGTTGCTGGCGCAGGGTCTGCTCAGGGACGACGATCTGACACGAGCAGGTCGTTCACCGTCGAGCACGTCTTCGCTGGACTTGTGAAGAGGTCTCGAGGTGGCCCGCGATCTTCTGGACGGCAGAGTATCGTATCGTCTCTCTGGATAATTGCACCCGAACGCGTTCGGCTCTGGCTGCGAGTCGCGGGACGTTTGGTCGACGGTGCCGTTCGGTCGACGAGCGATATCGTGTTTGGGCAACGACGCCGGTTTGTCCTTTCTCACGCAGAATCTATCCGCAGCGTCGACCCTAGAACGATTCTTTCGAATCGTGCTGGTGACGGAGCATCGTTCCACGGAACGGACAATCGCCGGTCGGTCGTCGTCCGTCGACGACATGTCATCTTTGGACTCGAGTTCGTCGGACCCCTCCGTGCTCGTTGGACCCCGTTTGAAATGAATCGCAGTGTTCTGGCCGTTAGTTTGTGGTCCCGATTTTCGTTGGACGTTTCGTCGGACCTCGGTCGATAGAGACTCGCTGATCGCGTACAACGACTCCGTGGATCTCGTCGAGGACGTTGTCGTCGACCCTGTGGAGTATCTGGACGTGTTTTCGATAGAGGACGATCTTGGCAGTAACTTTGGTGGATGTTTCCCGAACGAGTTCGGCCTGCTTCTGAAAGTCAAGGAGCTCGCTATCGTTTCTGGTTTAGCGGTAGAATCCGGCTGCTTGTCCGGTTTCTCGTCGATAGTGTCGTCGATGTCGCAGGATATAGGCAGCATCGGTGCCATGTTCCTCTTTCTGACGTAGCCGTAAAGGTTGCACGATCGATCTGTCAGCTCCCCTTTCACCACCCTGTTGATCACGCCGTAGGCAGAGCTCTTCGTGTTCGAGGACGATTTCAGCTCCTCGTAGCTCTTGTCGATCTCCGCGATGTTTCGATTGATGTCTTCTATGTACTTGGCGGTGGTGCGATAGAGATCACCGCTGGGCACGTAATTGCCGTCGACGACGGCGACCCGACGGTCGCGTCTCGTTTTCCCGAAAATATTCGGGACCGCGTAAATCGGTTGTCTGTCTTTGGCACCGTCCATCCTCTTCCCGTCGACGAGGCTGCTTCTCTTGAACTTCGACTCCTCTTTGACGCCCTCGAAGCTTCTCCTGCTGCTTACCCCGAACTGATCCGTATTATTAATAAGGCCATCGATGTCGTTCGCCCTCTTCAAACTGGGATCGAGCATAGCCGTGGGTTGAAAGGAATCGATCAACACGGAGGGATCGTTGGCCTGATCGCACGTTTTAAACGCATTGGTCCTCGACGAAAAGGAGCACAGAGCGGTTGCGTCGTTCAGATAACAGTCTTCCGTTGGCACGGTGTCGTAAAGGCAGTCCTCCGCTGGGTTGTTTCGCGTAGAAAAATCCTGCTTCCTTTCGTTGGACCGATTCCCATTCGAGAATGTATTCAGACGTCCCTGTTCCTGTCCGTTCACACGTGCGCCGTCGTTCTCCTGGGGGCAATCGTTCTGTGGACTGTCGCCAGCTTGCTTGGTCTGGCCGAAGGTGTTCAGGGTCACCTGTTTCCGCTGATCCAACGGATTCGCCTTCTTCGTGCCCCGCAGCGTTCCATAATTTTCAATCAGATGGCAATCCTTACCGAGGTCGGTCCACCTCGGTATATGGGATTGTTGCGCGTCGTTCGCGGCTATGGGGAAATTGGAGAGCTGCGGCAGAGCGTACGGCCCGCCAGATTCTTTGAGAAGCTCCTCGGAGTCGGATCTGTACACGGCACGAGGTCTGTTGCGACCCCGCGACCTGATGGTCGCGTAGCCGTCGTGAACCCGACGCGAGCACACGTTCATATCCATCGGGAACCGTTTACGTATTGAGTCGAGCCTCTGGCATTCTTGGTGTCGCGCCGACTGCCGCGAACAGGTAACGAACTATCCGTTAATCACACCGCATATCGTTTGATAGAAAGTCTCGCGGACGTGTCGCCGTTCGGCTGCTTTGTCATTCAGATTGGAAATGAAATGGAATGATTCTGTGGAAACAATTCGCTGATCGTTAGACAGAGCCGTTCGCCCGGTTTTTGCTAATAGAGTTTACGCTCGTGACACTTTTCAGATTGCACAAAGTATGCAGTTTTTTTTTAAGGGGATCGATTTAACGATTCTCATTGCAAAGAGGATATCATCGTACGGGTTCTGTGTTATAGACGCGACTTCGCTGTCTCCTTTGCTTAGTGCGCAGCCTTAATCTCTAATTGTATTAGAAGATCTAGTTAACGTGTGGGAAAATGCGTATATTTCTTTTTTGAAGAATGCGGGTATAGTGTGAGAAGCGTTCAATGTGTCAGTGTTTATGGGGGCAAATATGAACGTTAACCTGGGAAGAAGGGTGTTGCGGATTATGAACGCAAGGGAAAACATTCGTCTCTTGCTGTACCCGCTATTAATATTTTACAGAATCCAGACGAAACTGGCCGTTAAGTTTTCTAATGTATTTAATACAATTTTATTGCACCAATGAAATTTTCTATTTTAAAACAATTTTAAATCCCACGATAAGTTTCATTATTTTACCACTCAATAATATTATAATTTAGGGCTATTTCATTTCGATTATTCCATGTTTATCATTTGAACAATCTTTCAAATACTGTTTAACTGAACCAACTGCGCGTCTGATTTTTATTCGACACACATATGTAAGCAATGTACAATGGCCGCGATGCAGTCGCATGGAACTTTTATTCATCGTTTAATGAACAAACGAATATGTGTCGCACGAGCCACTTTATGTAACGAATACGAGGTACATACATTGCGAAGCTGAAGCGTAATAGCGTCACTGTCGCAGCGAGAGCATTATCAGTAGCGTACGGTATTTACAATCGCATAGTTTAAAGAAGGTTACAAACAGGAGTTCGTGACTGGAAGCAGCTGTTGTAATAGCACCATTGATAACGAAATTGGGTCTCGTGCGAGATTATGTAACCTATCAACCGTAAAGTTTCCCAACAAAAAATTGTAACGATATGAAAACAATTGACGCGATGATTTAAAAAAAAACCAGGTGCAGGGAAATGCTGCGGCAAATGGAAAACTCGCAACGACGAGATAGACGAAAAATAATGTGACGAGATTTTCGTCTCGCAAGCTGAACACACGAATGCGATTACACGAGATAGTAAGCTTATCTTAATTTCATGTTCAATTGAACAGATTTACTGCTCTATTGTAATTCTCTTTAAATCCGTAGGAAGCTAGATTTGAGTTTGAATTACTGTAGCTCTCATTTGTTACTATTTAATCATCTCTGATAATTCAATAATTCAACCAGACTGAATTACGCAGATTTTCATAGTCTCTCATTCGCCGAGGATTCGATTTAAACTGTTGGCTGGTAAAGAATGAATATGTATCAGGTAAATTCTGATTAGAAAAATGATGATCGATAACTGGAAATGTATGTTTATGGAATTACAGTTACAGAGTTCACGAGTTACACGGATAGGCAATAGCGATAGCCACTGACCCAGATCAACTAGTGCAAGGAAGGGGTTTTATGCTACTAACTAATCAATTATCTATCAGAACACCATTTCTGATGTGACGATTAGGAGTGCTTCAAATAGAACAGTTAAGGACGAGTGATTGGACACTGTTATTAATGGCGACGAAGTTACACGCGTTACGATTACATATTTTAATGCATTGTAAACCGCTGCATTACTTAGAAATAATTGCATTCATCGATTGAACATTCATTAGCAGTACTCTCGCATAACAATTGTCTATAAAGAATCTATAATTATGTAGATTTTTATACGACTTATGTATGCATCTTGCCATTTTTATTACATTTATTATGCTATCTTCAACTATAATTATTCCACGTATGACATTAGATTACATTTATATTTCTAACAGATTATGAGCAGAAAATACCGGGCGGTTCAAATAAGACAGTACAGTCTACAAAATCGAGAAATATATCTCTCAAAGTGAACAAAAAAGTCGATTGGCACAATGGTAATTTCAAAACCGAGCGGACAAAGCTATTTATGCACGACGCGTGGGTGATTAATTTCAAACAGCATTTACCACTGAAATGCACTTACTTCCCAATTTTTAAGCCACCGATACGGCCGCAACGGTATCTCATTTAAACGTCGCGAAAAGTCGACAAGCGGTATTGCTACGAAACAACCACCATAGGCCACGAGCACACACACACACCACACGCACACAGAGTACGCGTTATTAATTTCTGCACGCGACAAAGATACCACCACTGTGTCCACAGGTATCAGGCCGTAATATATGCGCGCCGGTGAATTTATGCCCGCCATAAATTTGTATCGATTAGTGTTTCAGATAAACCAGTTCCCTTGGCATTAGATCTGCCTCTGCAAGCACTACTTGCGACCGTCCTTAGCGGTTTACTCTACGTACATAAATATGTACATATGCATATACATACGTACTCCGTGCGGCGGCTATCCTAAATTCTTCCCGTTACATCACGGGTCACCAATTCGACCTATCGAATCCCTCCAATTATTCTAAGCAATTTACATTGCAGCCAACGAAATCCACGGCCGCAGAGTCACGTTACGACACTTTGCCTCGTTAAACGGTAACGATTAGCATAATGTGTTGTCTACGTTGATCACGTTTCTGGCACATACACGTGCTCTAAAAAAGTCCAGCGTATTGGCACGACGTAATAAATAAGCGTGATTTTTATCCATCGAGGCTGGACGCCCGTGGAATGTTTGTTGCATCGGGGAAGAATGAAAAACTGGGAAAAAATCGTGAAAGAAGAGAAGAAAAAACAACGACGACGAAGTCGAGTCCTTGCGACATTCAGAAACGCAAGGATGTCTATATTTAACGATTAAGTAATAACCGCAAAGGTATTCGCTGCTTATGTAGATTTTCAGCAACAAAATTCAATCCGCCACTCCCACGTTCTACTCGCAACGATTTTGGGCATATACGTTGGTGGCATGATGTTGTTCGGTTATGTGGGCAAAATTGAAAAGGTACTTTCTTCGGAAGATTTTTATCGTTGTGCTTTCGGTGTTGTATAACGGAAATATCGTAAATTTCCCTGATTTTGTCATTTTTTCGCAATCGTGTTAATTCATATAACAGAAGCTGTGTACATTCTAACAATATTATAGTAAATTACACGTGTGCACGTAGACGTGCTTTCTTTGAAATTAAACATTTACTAATGAGGGTAATGCGTAATACATGTGTAGTTTGTTTCAACGATTTTGAAATACCATCGACCTCGACTTACAAAGGCTATCATGAAAGTAAGCAAGCGATCTCTAATCTGTGCAGCCTCTAGACAACTCGTTAATCAAAATGCGTGAAACAGTTGGAAAGACTGTTCGACGATTATATACCATAGATTTGTTATGGAAATTCCGTTGAATTCTATCTTCCGTATGAACTCCGATATTTTATTCCCGATTGGGGTCGAATACCTCTCGAAGACGGAGTATCGATATTAAATAATTCGGTGATATAACTGTAAAATCCTCGAATATATTACGAAAATGTAAAAGTATAGTGACTTGTGCAATTTAATTCTTTAACCTATTCAAATGTTTCTCTTATTTATCCTTTAAACAAAGAAGATTTCTAATTGAAGTTTTTTCAATTAAAACTGGCAACGACGGACAGTTGCGATTTCTACAGTATTCTAACTACAGGTGTCGAAGCTGTCGAGAGAAAAGGAGTGTACCTTTCGTAGACGGTAAATTAAAGTATTAGAAGCTCAATAGGGCTGTACTCTGAAAGGCGCAAACAAAGCACCACGGGGAACATCAGACAGCAAAGAAACGAGAGTAACTCGTTTACACAGCATCCCATGTGCGTATCATAGTTCAGACACACCTTGGAACACCATACAGGTCCCGCCACAATTTCCATGACATTATAAGTAATCCAAACAGACTTTCGTTTTCACGGTCCCTGGAGGCTATTCAGTGCTACGAGGACAGAATAGGTAGACACGAAGGTACATACTGTCAGTCACAAAAGTGACAATACGTCCTCCATAATTCCAAATATTTCAACAGTCTCTCAGGGCTTTCTAAATAAACGATCAACAAATTTCGACGAACTAGCTGCTTAAAATGCTTTCAATTGGAACGGATCAATAGTTTCTCGTCCACGGCTGATAAATAATTTATCACGTGCACCCTCGTATTTTTCAACCAAAGAACTTTATTCGCCTCTCAATTTCATCTTCCTAATTATTTCAAAGCGTCTAAATTTGGAAATCAAGTTTCGGGAATAATAGTGTGGTAATAAAGATAAATGTACGTTACCATTAATCGCAAAGAAGTTGTGGTAGAATTTTATTCCACCTATTCTAGCAATATACATAGCAATCGAGGACTAATTAAAATTTAATTTCGATGAACAGAGTTTCTACACTCGGCGGTATTTAATATTTTCAATTCAATGGCAACAAGCAGACTTTGGACACATTTAATACCTTGAGCAATAAAAAAAAGGAGAAGAAACGAAGATATCCACGCGTGTTCGTCGGACGTAGCAGCTTTGTCGCGGTGCGCATGGATAAACGTACACGCGACGCAGGTGCATTCTCTTTCGCAGGAAGGGGCTCATAAATATTAATATTTCGAAGACGTCGATACGTCACCCCCTGTTGTATGTACGCAGTTTGCTGTCGTTCGAGGATTTTCTTCCCCCGTTTCTCATTTCGTCTTTTTCTCCACTCGCCCTCACGCGTTCGAGCTTCTTATTGATGGATACGCTACGCGTTCATACGTCGGGGAACGATGGGGAACCGGTGGCACAGCATCCTTTACTGTCTCCGTTCGAGCTCGTTATTTCCGAAGAATCTCGCGGCTCCGTTAAACGCCGAGACCTTGATGAAACGACTTCTCGATGGGAATTAATTGACATAAGGTCGGGTATGTGCTGCGCGTTGTGAATTGAGTTGCGTAACAACTTGGACAATATTCTGAGGAGCAATAGCCGAGTGCTCGAGATCGCCAAGATATCCTAAGCACGTTCTGAATGGGTGAGGGTAAAAATGAATGAAAAAGTTAACGCACTGTTTCGAATGCCCGTCCAATTGTGCTGCACTTGTATCTATAATGCTTTCAGTGGTTCAACATCTTTGGCCAGGACTTCTATTCAGTGAATAGAATTTTTTGGGGGTTCAATTATTCTGAATCTAAATAATTTATCCTATCTATATATTCCTATCTATCTAAATTTTAGATAGATAGGAATATTTACATTGTTTTGTATTTAATGCGGGTGAAAATGATTTGTTTTAGTTTGCGCTGCAAAGTGCCATTAAAATCATCATTTCACTCGGCATTAAATAATGTTCAACGACATGCGACGAGCATCTTGTTCAACTTCCCCTTTGAAAAATCTTACCGAAGAATAATGCTGATAATTTCTATTCGTTTCTATCACACCACATTAACTTGTTTCAAACACTCTCGGACAAACTGGCTAAACATTGCAAGGAGCTTCCGATGACATTCAATAAGACAGAACAATTAATATACAACTAAATATATCAAAATTCGTAGCTACAGTGTTAAAATTCGATTGTTATTTTTCACAACGTAAATGAGAGCGACATATTATTCGCTACTCCTACGCTTATCAGTAATAACAATAATTCCTGCTTACGTTTCGAATTCCTGACGGACGTTGAAACTACGCCAACCTCTCCTCGAGTTAATTACGAGTCTCAAGAGGTGTAGAGATAATGGATAAAAAAGACGCGCGAATCGTACGTACGTCGGGCGTGTGTACGACAAATTATCTTATCGGTGTGGGGGACGGTGATACGTTGCAGGTAAAAAGAGACAGATGAAGGAAATGTGATTAAATGCGGGCGTCGTGCGGCGCGGAAGACATCTGCGGTTAATTGTAATTAAAATCGTAGAGCCGGAAGTAGTTCGTGACGAGCACACGCCCTGTGCGTGTTTCTATCGTGTGAAAACTGAAAGTAAAAGGAGACTGGTTTCTCGTTTTTCACCAGAACAAACCGGAACTCCTCTGCTTTACGATGAAGATTTCGAGATTATGAGAGCGTATGAGGTAATCCCCGGGGATGCAAAGTTTCAAACATCTGGCCATCGACTTTTTCTTATACACGCGTTTTGACACCGAGTAAAAGATAAGAGATGTGTTATTTAAAGTGCAAGGTGTGTGTATAAATGTTGAGACAGGCCTGGAATTCTACTGGAACTAAAAAGTAAAACGATTTATCGCTGTTGCTTAATATTATCCTCCAGTTACTGTTATATTTTAATCATTTAATTTTTGTCCCTGCATCGTTGTATTAAAAAGTTGTTTCTTTGAAAAGTATGGACTTCTATGATTCTTCTACAATTGCTTCTACAATTACACTTCTACAATTATGTGTAATTGGTTTCTTTGCTAAGAGATTATTATTATCATATATATTGAAGAAATTTTTCGAATACACTTAGCTCGATATCGAATACCTTGAAATTTCATAATACTAATTATGTTGCGTTCAACGTAAACATATAATAATATCTTACAATCACACGAGACACAGTTCCCCATTTACCATAATTATCACCGCAATATGGAAAGTCAGTACAAAGAATAAAATATGTCACGGTTAATTTCAATTGAAAATGCACGTACCCACACTGAACAACCTTTCCAAAAACCAAATTTCTTTTTTCTACCAACTGCATACATAGCTTCTGCAATTAAACTACATTTCTCTCTAACAGAAAAATGCACAATTCCTATTTCCCAAAAATCCGATACATACATGCTCCACCAAAGCGTCACCCGCAAATACAACGTACCAATATGCATCGCAACAAGTTAAAACAAAAAGCTATGTATTAGAATTGCATCTGGCACAAATCGGAGCAACATTTCGTCCGCCTTTCAAAGCCGGCCAATCGCGATAACCATTTCGAAACAGAGATCACCGATTCTCTCCGAAGAATGCGCTCGGAATCCGCGCGAAACAAAATCCGAGCAAAGAACTCGACGTCCCGCATCCATTTCTCTCTTATTTCTTTTACCCCGTCGCGTCGCCTACAACTTTTTCCCGCGGCGATAGCCGTCTTCGGGCAAAGAACACCGCGGGGATAACCGAGTACATATGTACAATATATTTCTCCTCGTCGAATCGACGCTATGTGATACAGAGGGAAGCGTAAAAGAACGAGATCACGAATGGCTCGTATTCGCGGCATCGCTGCCCTGATCGATCAGACTCGGTGGAGCTCTTTTATTAATCATCGTGGGGTCAACAGCCCCCGTTTGCTGTCGCTCACGACTTCATTAAGATGTTACCGATAACGGCGAGGAAAAAGGACGAAGATATCGATCAAATTATCTTTCACAATTTTCTAGGTGCATATACAGTATTATTAGATTCGAGGCTCGGAAACTTTGGGTAATTGAAAACGCTAGTATTAATGTACACTTAACCCTTTATTGCGTTAGCATTGCTTTTTTAATTTAAGGCGTTCAAAGTTGAAGCTCTTGAATATTAGACAGATTCAATGGGAACATTGCCGTGACTGTTTTTTTATTTAAATTTGAAGCAGAATGTCCAACAGGGTTAAAGACTTTAGTATGTCAGTGCTAATAGTATAAACGTAACGTGCGTGTCCTGTATCTGTCAATTGCGATCCTCGAACCGAAGTTACAATTTAATGGAGAACCGTACAAATTCTGGCCGATCGGTTTGAATCAATTTCTCGTTATATTATACGATATTAAAAGCCGCAGATTAATCTATACATTATTGAGATTAAATCGACGTCTGGCCGAATCGGAGCTATTGTTTTAATTTGATTGCCACTCGAATTTCCAATCGTGCCCCCGAATTTCAATTTACTGAAATTGCCTCGAATATAGCTCGGCAAATGAAGGTGCCAATATCACGTAGCGGAGTTCCCGTTCAATTTGAAAAGCGGCTACGTACGTGGATATATGATTTTATTGGAGTCAATCGACGTGACTGCGTTCCAATCGTTGCAATCCAGTTCCATTTTCAAGGAAATACGGACGGTCAGGAATTTAACGAGTAATCGGTGGCCGCAGGCACGGCTTTTTGTTAGAAAATTAGTGCCTCGCGGCGTATGAATATCCGCGTGATCTAATCGACGGAGTTTTACGATACGCCGCCATACTGACGGGGATACAAACAATCGTCATCGACGACGACAAAAAAATGTAACGCGGAAAAATATTTGCGCGATCCCACCATTACATTTATTCCTTCCGCGTGCCAGTGGCGATTAGATAACCGTTGCATTTGCACAATTAAAAGAACCTATTATTATGTAGATACGGTGGCATTCAAATTATCCTTCCCGCGACTTACGCTGGCACGTCGTTATTCAAATTCGCCGGGAGATATCTTTAAGAAGCAACGCACGATTTATGATAACAAAATTCACGCGTCGCGCATACGAATTTGTGGGCGTCCTTTTTTTTACCAAGCTGCAGTATTCGTTTCTTTCACGACAAGTCGAAAGATGCGTAAGTGATTGGGTTTGAAATGAAAACATTTCAAGAAGAACCGTCGAATATACTCAGCGATATAAAATATAGATTTGAACCAATGAAATTCATCGATTTAGAAAACGAAACTTTGACAGCAGGTAGTTTCAGTGAATTCGAATCGAATTTTCATTCTGAATATCGAAGAAAGGGTTCCCCGACATCGAGAAACAAACAATTCTAAGATATTTAAGTAAGGAAAATAGTGCATCGATAGAAACCATTCTTCTACGAACTAATCCAACGGTATACAGTTGGCGCAGGACAAATTATTATATACATATCATAAACACAAAAAGGTAAGACAGAAAACGAGCTAATCCAACGATGTACAGCTGGAATAGAACAAATTATTGCATACATATCGCAAGCACAAAAAGGTAAGACGATAAACGACCTAAATCGTGTACGAAGGAAATTGTCAGAAAGACGAACGGTCTGACCCGATGCGGCTAGTTAATGCGGGGCATTAAAAGAAGAGACAGAAGACAAAACAACGGCACGAGTTTTAATAAGGCAGGGTACGGGATTGGCCGGCCAGTTGGCTTCAATCAAGTCCCGTGGTCTTCTTCTCTGCTTCTTCTCGAGGCCTTTACCCATTCCTCGTATGTGCACACGCAAGTCGTCGAATTAAACCCACGGACGACGGGGGACGATAAATTATTATTATTGTCACGCTTATTGTTATCGTCGGCCGTCGTCGACGTTGACGGCACCGGCGATGGTCCACCTATTCGGATCGTCGACGGGGGAGCGCCAGAATTGGACGGCTCGTTTCGTATGGATTCGCTCGAATCACGACTCGACCATTTATCATCGTTTTATTCCGCGCGAATCAAAAGAAAGTTACTGTCCTCTGCGGCGCGGTGTTTCTTTCTTCCCGGGATTGTGGAGCGATGCGTTGGGGAAATGAAATCGGGGAGAACGTTTGGAGGAAAATGAGTAGAATTGTAGCTCGATGATTATTTGCACATGGGGCTGAATTAAATGGGTTATTCTTTTGTGGAATGTTCGATATTGTTGCTTGTATATGCAATGATTTTGTTGGTATTATATTGGGTCATAATAAGTGGGTGATAATTCATCAAAATTTGTCAAGAAATTCTTTTGGGTTCTGTGGAATATAGAAATCTGTGTAACGTCTGTACGTACAAATTTTCAGGCGGTTTGGCATAGGATTCATCTTCGAGACTGTAGTTTCTAGCTTGAAATCTCTTAATTCCCTTGAAATATGTTTTTCGGCGCTGCAATTGCATTATTTCTTCTATTGCATTCCATTGCATTCGCTCAAAGTAGCCCGCAATATTTATCTTTTCCTCGCGTTTACTTTAACCCTTATGTTAGCAACCAAAATGGTGAAGAAGTTCGAAGCTTGGTTATGCAAAAGATTTTGCGTAAATTTGTTTTCACGAAACGTAGGTTGACGTGAAATTGTTCAAAGAATCGAGATCTGGTGCGGTTTTGCGATATGTTATCAAGAACGTACAAAAATTGTTAAAGCAAATATAGAAATGGGTACCCAGGTTGCTAACATAAGTGTTAAACGTTCATAGTAATTGCGATACTCGATCTATAACTTGTGAAGTACACGCACCAAACGGATAATCGTAACTAGCTCTATTGTTTGAAACTCAGTTTTCAGAAAACTTGTATCACTTATATTACACTTCTAGAGCATGCGCATTCAATTGCAATAACTCGCCCACGATTGTCCACGTTGTCCTGCGATTATCGTTCAAATAAATTCTCCCATCCATTGGCGTTTTGCCCGGGGAATTTAGAGTTGATCGAACGGTCTCTCGTCGGCGACACGTCACGAGTTGCACTTTATCGTTTATCATCGTTTGATGCCAAAGTATACCCCCTGTCTCGGCCACGGTTTCTTTTTACGTCGATTTATTGGATGCTCGCGTATGATCGAGGACAATGGGTGTGCAGCGGCACCGAGGCTCCTTTTATAAATCGTAAATGACGCGAGACTTATTCGCGTGCTTCTGCGACATCGAGAGCCGATTGATAAAACTATGCGTCGATACGACTAACGGATCGTTTTAATATTTCACGGTTACTCGACGTGTATCGATGAACAGAAAATTAATTGAATACCGGAAGCATATAGGCACTGGAAATTGTTGTGTCACGAGGTATTGGAAAATGTGTAATTTTGAGTTTCTAAAAAGTCGAGTTTATTACTCACAATTCGTAAAATACGGTGCTCAACGAAAAATATACATCAAATGTAAACTGGAAGCCATCCTACGTCGAGGGGCAAGAATTATACGACAATAATAATTATAATAAAAAACGTAAAAAATTATAATAAAGATTTCTTTCCACCTGTATCTATAATTACCACATCTTTCAATCATTTAATCCACCTTCAAAACCGTTGCAGCCGAAGTTGAACTTCAATGTCGCCGGAAAAAAGGCTCTCAAGTCTAAGAAAACTCAAATGCTTGAAACGCAAAGGTGCAATCAAAACCTTGAAGCTATAATATATATTCAATAAAAAATCGCTGCGCCAATTAATGTGTAACAGGCATTTTTTATCTGCACGAAGACCAAGACTGCAAGCGCACCTATAAATTTCATATATCGGAATCTCGCTTCTCAAATCGATTTCCGACAATTCCAAGTACGTTCGGCAACGACGTCACCAACAATTAAAATCCCATTCGCGGCTCGTCTCGATTCGTGTTCCACGTTGCTTCGTCAGCCGACACAAGCGAACACGGTGCACGTAGCAATATCAGCGTCGAGAAAAACGAGAGAAACCGGAGAATTCTTTGTTGGAGCATTGTGTAATTGTTCGGAGCGGAGTGCCTCGAGTGCCAGATGCGACTTCGAGAAAGGAAATGGACGCTTGCGATCGGTTGGTTATCGCGGTGGTCAGTTTCGACAACAGGTATACGACCGTCTAATTCACCGGCAATTTCGTTCGGCCCGAAAGGAAGGAACGATCTCGAAGTTGGCCGGAGGTAGGCCAGGACAAGAAGAAGAAGAAATCCGGGCGGCTCTGACGGAAGAAAAACATCGATAAAAGCCGGGCTGGTATATACACTCGTGTCAGAAGAGCCTGGAGGATCCGGGCCAGACCCTTCGTGCACCATTGGCGTAGAAGCCAGCTTCCTTTCTTCCTTTTCTTTTCTTTTCCTTCTTTTTTCCCCTCCCGTTTTATCGACTTTCATCGATAACTCGTCTGCCGCGTAACTTTTCCTCTGGAAAACAACAGTCGACGGAAAAGTTCTATCTTCCACGTGGAACAACGCTTGCCGGGCAACGCTGAATCGAAACGAAACGACTGTACAACTCTGGCGACAAATTCTTCCAGGTACGACGGAAAAGTTTCGCCGGTTTGGATCTGTACGCATATATGCGCGCTTGCGAAATTTGGTATTTCTTGAGAACCGTTTCTTCTATTTTATCTGTTCTTCTTTATTTAGCTCACACCGCGTTGACTTTTGTTATTAATGATTACATTTGCCGTAAAACATTATAATAATGTAGAAAAACATGGAAGAAATGTAAGACAGTTGCATTACCAAGGGGAATACGACGAAAATGTGTTAAACCGACAGTTTTTCAATCTGAACAAGAATCAGAGGGGATGAAGAATCTGACTTACGGATAATTGCCAAAATTATGCAACGTCACATTTTCCCCCGATCAAAGGTACGGCCGTTAGGAGAACGCCAAACGATTAACAATCGTCAGCTCGATGACGAACAATGGTAACAATTAGAGTTTATGACTTCCTGCGCCAGTGGGGACTCGCTCGGTTCCTACGGATTAACGGAACTCCCACGCGGTCTGTACGAGCTGTCTTTCGAGGCAAGTTCATGAAGTCGTGTCGACTCCGCGAGCTGCACGCCCCTGGGTGCCAATGGGTTGTCAATGGAATATCAATAAAGCGTATGGAAACGCTCGTTACGCGTGGCGCCGCTTGTGGTTTCTCGATTTAACGTCACCGGAGGCTCGACGTAACGCAATCGATGCCTCGTTTCATAAATTACAAGTGCGATACTGTTTTTCTCCGTATCCATAGAAGTCGTTGGATAGACAACGGCGCTACTGTGCGCATGGTTATCCTTTACACTTTTCTGTACAGGGAAATTGGGTGAACTGCCTTCGAGCGAGTACACCCACGACTGCATCTTAGCTGTATAAAGTGACGAGGAAAAGAACGTTTACAGGTTGCATTTGCATGGTGTACGAGTATCAGTAATTTCCATAATTGCTGTTTGAGATCACGTTGGCAGCACCCATTTACTCTTCGTTACATAACATACGGATAATCCATATTTTCTTATAGATTTCTGCCAGTTCTTTTGTCCCCCACGTGTATCTATGTTTTGCTACTTATTTAACACTAGGTTTACGGACAAGTTTGAGCACTTATTTTTACCGATTACCCTCGGCTTAACGATTGCCAATAATAATGCGCGTTTTCTTTAAAAACTTAATTCGCCTAATTTCGAAATGAAATATAATTAATTTAGTTATATAATATTAACGGATCTGCCTTAATCTTTGACTTTCGAATTCGGAAATGCGTCAAATTGACGGGTTCCGTAAACCTAGTGTTAATGGAAGATTGTACGACGGGAAAAGTAACAGAGACAAACAAGAGAGCAAACCTTGCAGCATGCGATACGAAATGGATAGAGGCAAAGATATTTACGCTGCTATAAATATTTTTTAATAAAGCAGTAGTTTGGTGGAATAGATTGAATCTAAACAAACAGAAGACGTGCTACGAAGAGTGGAAGAAGGAATTGATTTCGAAGGTGTGCAACAGGTGTTTCGATAGCAGTTCGCAGGGATTGAAATAAATTGTTCGAAAGCAACTGAGTGCTCCAGCAGCGAGTACATACTATGCGACACGAATACGGTGATACGACACTGAATGCAAATAGAGAGCACCATAAAACGAGGCCGTAAAGCGGGCTACGCTCGTGCAGAAATTAAGCCCCATAAAGCCCAAGCTGCTTTTAATAATATTCTCTGGAGAGGAGAGGCGTTTAATTTATTCCTCGCCGGCAAACGTTGCGGGTATGGAAAAATTCTAGGCTGGGCTTACCCTCCAGCAAACTATAAACTGCCTCCTATTCATTCTTTAATGAAGACTAATAATTTTTAATAACGCCAATAAATATTAATTGCCCTTTCCGTGGAAACGACTCGAAAATCGTCTGTGCAAAACAGGTACCAAACAACTTTGTGCCGATCGTACTGTGACAGGGTATTGTACATAGAAAATGATATTCGGCGTGCAACAGACAAAATCATCTAGAGTTGCAAGAAATACAGTGGAACAAAAGAGTGAAATAAAAAATAAAACCATCGAGCAACAGATGTCCGGGGACAGTATTTTCGCTGTTGGTTTTGCAGGAACGCGCAACGGGCGTGGTTAATGGCTGCAAATGTGTGGCAGTTAATTGTAAACGGTCGTATGATTACGCCTGTAAAAACCTGATTAGAAGAAAGAAGCATGCAGGACGCGTAACTTGGATTATGTATCTACCAAGCAAGCAATGTTCGATTTGAATTTGTCAGCGGAGAATGATGGTACTGCCGCAAATAATAATGACATAATCTACGAGCTACGTTTCTCTTAGATGACGTTCCAACGAAACCAGTTCGTGAAGCTTCCTGGTCGGAGTATAGGCGAAGAAGCTTACCGTGATTAATAACAATGACTTTTCGTGAACCGTTCATAGTACAGTCCTTTTCGAAAGTTTAGAGCACCCTTCGCCTTTTGGACGGGGCAAATCTTTCCGTGCATATGCGGGTGTTTTTCATTGGAAATATTGCGATTGTACAGGGTGGGCATAGCGGAATGCTTCAAAGGAAAGCTGTTTGGTATCAAGGAGGACGTACAGTGTAATAGTTATTTTTATCGAAATAAGAAGGTTGCTTTGTGCGTTTTGATAGCACTGGGTAGAATTTGATCCTGCAGTTGGAAAGAGCATGGAACGTTGAATAAAAAATGATTGGGGTGCGTGTGCGTTCAAAAAGTAATAATTACATATATGTACTGAGATATTCTGTGAACGACGATAAGCAGATACATTAAACAAATAAATGTTTATTCTATTAATTAACTTAATTTAATGATTAATTATTAATTAAATGATTAACTTAAAAAAATCATTATTTCTTACGAAATCCTGAAGTGATTTGAAATCCTCTCAAAAACTTCAGAGCTTGGAGTGCATCACACATAAGAATTCCTCATTTGTCTATTTCTTTTCACAGGGAAACAAAATCAAGTCTTTCAAAGAAGGTCCTGATTTTGTCTAGCACCACGCAAGACTTAGTGTAACAATTAATAATCGTTCTCGATACCTATATGTAGAGCAGCATTTAATACATATCCGAGGATTTTCCCAGTTCCCAGTACAAAACGGAGAGATCTTGTTCCCTACGTTTCCGGGATGCAGTATAATCGGAGCAATTTCGATGAGACAAACACAGCCCGGCTACTGCATTTGCCAGTTACGATTTTTATTCCAACGATAATCGATTTGTAGTACAAAGTTATTGGCGATGATCGTTTCCATGGAAAGCATCGAATTTTTCCTTTCTCGGGGGAAACGACGATGGAATCTCTCCAGCCAGAGCGGAAACTGGGAGCAGAGCTTGTAAGTCGCGAGTGTGTCTCATTAAGACGTGGATTAATTACAAGTATGAGCGTTGGATGATCGTTGCGGCGCGGTCATATCGCAGGAAAAATGCCGTCATACACTAGAATTGCTAATACGTCGAGAAACGTGATGGTGTATCTGGGCCAGCAATATATTCCGTGACCGCGCGGCGTTGCCGTTTATCGTTCATCTAGAAACTCTTCTTGTAATTAATGAGGCAAGATAAGAGATTTCCCATTGGCACTGTGATAGGGAAACGCCTGGGCCCGGGACACGTGGATGTGGCTTAAGGTCGATCGTGAACAGCGCAAACGAGGGTCGTTTAATTGCGAGCGTTATTACACGTGTGTTCGATAAAAACCGGAGTCATTCAATTACAGTAATCAATCGCGAGGAGCGTCGCCTCTTTTTTCCATTTCTTCCGCCTTTTTGCCCTTGGTTTTTTACTTTTTGGTAATGAGTTTAATTGCACGCGTTTTGTGTGCCCGGCGTGAAATGGACAAACGGCAGTACCTTCGAGATTTCGAATTGATAGGTTCTTTCTTTCTTTTTTTTCATAGAGAAAAGGCTGCATACTTGGAAGGGGTAGAACAAAATTTAAATTAACGTCGACACGTTGACGTGGGAAAACTGGGAGCTGTGGTTGTTGGAAAATTGTGTAATCTAATTGTAAGTGCGGTGGAATCGACAGGAAGAAGTATTTCCCAGTAAAAAGTACCTTGCTCGTTTATACAGAAATTTTCTAGAACAGTAATAATTATAATAATTATTTCACCTTATCAAAATAGTAAATGGTAAGCGAACCGTTAAGCGAACAGAATTTTAAATAGAAATAAATGAGAGGGCAAAATTGACCCCTTTGCACAGGATACAAATATCGGAAAATATAAATAAGAATAAACATTAACGTTAATTGAACATGGTAAAATATTTGTAATAGTGTTAGACCGTTGGGTCGTGTGAGAAAAGACTATGAAAGGGTTAATACTGTTGATATATCGACCTATCTACACAAATGTTCGGTATAACAGTCTAAAAAAGAAACTTTTCTGGGACAGTGACAAAGATTGAGCTGTTAGAAATTTCGAACGCCGTTCCCGGCAATATTTTAAACAAGTTTCTGCCGTCGGAGAACGAATCTCGATTTACGAGCGTCCCAATGAGAAACCCGATCGTCAAGGTGTAGGAAGTATGTAATGCTCCTCGAAGAATAGAAGAAGTACCTACATATATACTTTTCATGGGGGAGTGTTAAGGTGTTCCAAAGGCCGAGGCATCGATTATTCGAAGCAAAGTTATAAAAGCATGGGGTCACTCGAGGCCGTAAATCTCCTGTCGTGGATACGTGCTGAAAGAACGAAGGCGGGTAGTTCGTCCAAGCGTTCCTCCTTGCAATGTTTATTTAAGGAAAATTATTTCGATTGTGATCAGAAATCGTCTTTCTCAATAAGTATCGTTCAAGAGTGGCTTATGTATGCACAATATTAACAGTCATTTCCGTAAGTATGTACTCGTACCTTCACTGTGAGCATAAGAAATTGGTTGGAATTGAACGATGTGTCTGAGATTTTGCAATAAATTTTCTTTACCGCAAATGTACACACGCATGAATCGAAGAGTGTTCGATAATGTAATTAGAATACAGATTAATTGGGTCGTAATTATTCTCGATCTCGAGCTTATTAACAACATACACATTTATAATCGTGTAACTGTCTGTAATTAATAATTCATACAATTAATATTACAGTCGTCCAGTTTCTAATTAATTGTGAAGCTGCCACACATTTAAATCGACCCTTTAATCGTTAAGCGAAAAATTTGCTTTCATTTTAATCATTTCTCATCAGGTCTCAATTTGTTCGACCGATTAAGCCGGTTAATCGAGTTCCAACTATACTCCAATTCCCTCGCATTTCTTGTAATTGTCTTGCAACTAATTGCTGAAAATTTTAATGGCAAATTGCTTAAGACGAACTTCTCTTATTTTTTCCTCTCTCTCTCCTACGATAAGGCTTTAAATACAGGCTATTGAGTGCACGTGCTAGTTCTAAGGCTGCGCTAGAATCACCGGTGCGTCAGTTGCAATTCGTATCGTAATGAACATCAACAGGCTGTAATAGCGGGATTTAAAGTACATTTTGTATGTATCTATATACGTTTAAATTTCTACAGGGACCTTCGTCTTTAATGCTTTACGATGTGTCGTGCAATACGAGTTACGATGTAACCACCCGGTAGAACACGTCACTGAATTCGATAATCGCCGTCATAAATTTTTAGAGTTCGATGAATCACAGGGTCCTACCACCACCTGCTGGTGCATAACGTAAAGCTGCTTAAACTGTCGCGGAAGTCGTAACGATTAAATTTATGAACTTTTGGACTTGCCTTTCTTTGACATTACATTGCGCATGTACATTAAACAGATTTGACTCCGAAAACCTGCGATTGCAAAATAGTTTCCATTTTTTTTTCATCTTCTTATTAATTTACAGTCTGTTTAGGAACCATTAGGTAAATTGCTCTTACATTTTGGTGTTTGAATATAAATAGTCTGTGGATACGTTCTCACTGGATCGTATCTGTACTTAGTTTTAGTTTAATTGCTGACGAGATGTGAAATCACGCTTAGTTTTACGTAGCCTCCTTGTAATGATTCTTTTGCACAGGTATATCAAGTAATAGAATAACTAGAAAATCAGAATTGAAGATCCGCTCAAAGGCTAATCATATAATTGTATACCATTTATGGTATCGTTTAAAAGATAT
The DNA here is from genome assembly GCA_963583965.1 of Nomada ferruginata. Taxonomy (NCBI): domain Eukaryota; kingdom Metazoa; phylum Arthropoda; class Insecta; order Hymenoptera; family Apidae; genus Nomada; species Nomada ferruginata. Next base: position 10,117,647 of record OY757218.1, read on the forward strand.
TCATTCGAAAATTATCCAGATCGTAGATTAGGCGTTTCTGTTGTGCCCGATTTTTGAATATCAACATAGAGTTACCGACAAATACCGCGTGTATCGTTGAAAGAAATACTCTTATCAGTGGCTACGATAAACGAAAATAAAAAAATGGAACATTTCCCTCAGTTCTAAAAATATCCACATTCGTGTTACAATTGTGTCACGTGAAATTACTTTCACGGCTTTCATTTCCTGCTGCAATCCTTCTAACTTTCCTTGCGGCAGAAATGTTTGAAGAAAAAATATGTGAATCTAGAATATTCGCAGACCAAACAATGCCGTAATCTTTGCAGATAAGATCCAGCTAAATCCATTGCAGCAAATACATAAATATTGTTCAACAGATAAGCACATCCACTTACAATTTTCCACCGATTTTCGCCCCAAACTTGAAATCCTGATAAATCTTTTAAGACAACACACTTGCGATTAGGAGCAACAATACGTGCAATTATTATTCAATAAATAGCTTTATTGCAGTACACGCTGTACACAAATGTTTTACGTGCGACGAATTCATCATTTTATTAGTACGAAAAGTGTCGCAGCACAGAGTTCAATTTATCCGTCGATGTTTATTTAACTGTTTCTGTTCTGTTATGCCCAATTTGTCCCTGATTTCTACCACACTCGGAGCAAAACGTATTTCGACTGTCACCTTAGCCGAGCATGTTTCTATTAACAACAAAGATCAATCCCAGGATTAGAAAAGCTAATAAATAATCGACACGTGAAATGTGGGCCACCTAATTAATCGAAATGCACAGGCATGATTGATCGTGCGACAGACTCAGGTAGTTGATCCATCAATTTTTATTGAAATGTTGCGCAACGATCATTCCTACGACAGTGGGCCGACAATGGCGCCGATATACGACACATTTCCGACGAATCGAAACGAGATAGAATGTGCTGCTGCTACCTGTTACCTGGCTTCCGGCTAAGAGCCTCTACTGGAATTTTGATTACAAGCAAATGCTGTACACATATCGCGAAGCGTCGTGCGCACGAACGATATAATTACTTATTTTCCCACACGTATGTACGCGTGGTTTTTTTCAGCCATTTCAGACTAGGATAGTTGCCGTGACAACCAATTGCTAGATATAAGTGTGTCATTTTTCGTAAATAGGTCAGATAACGACGAATTTTTCTACGCTTTTCATCGTTTCCTGGATAATGCGTTATCGTAGGAACGCGAATGCGAACGAATTGGCGCTGCGTCGGCGTAAAAATAACTTTCTCGCAGCGAGAAGTGATTCATTGAAAATTATAGATCACGGTATACATTGCTGTGCGTATATTTAAAACGACCACAAATGTTTCGAGGCACTGCACGCGTTTTCCGCGTATCGTATCGTTAATTGTATCTCGCGACGATTGAATGCGACCGTAGTTCCGGAGCGCCGGTGGTACATTCTATTTTGCATGTTTATGCAAGGATGCCGCATAAACTTTTACGAATACTGAAATATATGTTATTACGTTTTACATGGAACGCGAGTAAGTATTATATTTTCGAACAGTTGGACCAGCATTCATATTTTTGTGAGATATTTGTGATTGGCAAGATTTTCTATTACAAGAATCATTTAATGTCTGTATGAGATAGTTTGTAACTCACAACATTCGGGTATTCTTTCTCGTTTGCATGTTTGTTCAAGGCAAGCAGTACGCGAACGGTGTTGCTTCGCGAGATATTCCGTACACAGCGTCGCATGAACAATTTTGTGTCGCGAGATATTTCGTACATAGGATCGCATGAAAGACATTGCGTTGCGAGATATCTCGTCCATAGCATATCATGAACGAAATCACGCGGCGAGATATCTCGTCCGCCAGTGCGAAGGGGTTAATGGCGCGTTCTATAAAATGGTCTATGTTTTATGTGCTAGATTCCACAATTACTAAAAGCTAAACAATCAATCATCTTGTGGCATAGCTCCAAAAGACGACAAATCAATTCATTACGAAAATAGTGACTTAATTAAGAATATTTCCATCAATTACCACTTCAACATCGCAAGGGAAGCAACTAGCGTGCACAAATTGTCGATATTAACGATAGTCCAATCTTCACCCTGCCAAGCAAACACAGGCTTAACTCACTTGTCAACTGCAAAGGGGCTCGCGTGTATTACCGAACGAACCCCATACGTATGCCCCATAATATATCCAGGCGTATTCGCGAGAAGATCGGCATAACGAGTCGCCGTACATGGCGTGAATAACTATAAATGGCCACGGTGGAAGGAAAGACCCGAGTTCCGGAGTCGGTCGACTGTTCTTTCCACGTTGCCCAGGATCATCCCGGTTCGCCCGATATATGTAACCGCCTAAGTACACTCGGTTGCCTCGTCGACCGGTCGCGACGAGTGACGAACGGTCGACCTGGCTCGCCGGCCAGTCGGCTGCAGAAACGGAAACGCGGGAAAAAGACGAGGAGAGGAAAGCCAGGTAGAACGATAGCGGACGAAGGTGTACGCGGCGGGAATGTTGGTTACTCGTCGCGTATAGTAGCGCAAAAATGATCGCTACTCGGGTAGATCCCCCGTTTCCTAGGAACGATCCTCGTCGTGCTTCTTTCCTACCATATATGCGGACCGGCAGCTCGCGTTCGTCGATCCGGCCGCAACGCGGACGCTATATTGAAAATTTTATATATCGCTCGCGGGACGTTGTCCTATTATGGTCCCGTCCCGTCGATGTTCGACCGTGTCGTAGTTTGCTATCTTTTTTCCGTTTCTTTTTGTTTCAAGTAACGTATTCCGAGCGCAACATGGAAGAGTTCGCCGGGTGTCGAGCAACGAGACCGGTGTAGATCGTTTGTACCGTGTGTGTACGGTTCGTCGTGTAGATGTGCGTGATCGTTTATTCCTGACGAGTTCGATATTCGTGAGCGCGTGAAAGTAAATTGAACCCGGGGGTTGACAACGGTTTCGATTTTTCCTTGCCTTTTTCAGACACTGTGGGTGGTACGGAGATTGGAATTGTCTTTGCATCCTGCGAATTTTAGGTTCGTCTTGTTTCATATTGTTTCAGTGTACCTTTGGTTAATTAACGGCATCGGGTTTGAATGTAATTAGTGTGAAACCCTCAGTGTCGGAGTTGCCCAGTTTCAGTTAAAATGCTAGCTTTATGTCGAGGGAAGGTACGATCATCTTTTTTACCTTTGGTAACATCATTGATACTGTTTTCATTATTTCTGAAGTACGTAGAATATTCCGTGCTACTGTCTTTCGATGTTCGCGACTATGTAAGGATGACGATATTTTTTGGCCGTTTAGAGAACCTTTTTTTTGGCATAAGATCGTGGAATCTTCTTCGCCGATTTTATTCGCCCGAGGTAAGAAATGAAGGAAGCATGGTTTAATCGAAAGATTAGCTCCTCGTTGCTCGAGCAGCGGGAAACCTACATTTGTATGCAAATGTGTGGGTTTAAGTTCGAAAGTTGATCGATTCGCGATGCATCGCAAGATCGTATCGCTGTTATACGTTCGATAACGACGAGGCAAATGAGCCGATTTGCCCGTAATATCTGTCTCTCGGCATGTCTGCTCCATTGCTCGCCTATAATCCTCGATTTAACTTCAATCGGATCCTTCTACAAGCTGTGCTCAAATTAAACTTGAAATTATCACGTTCTAGCAAGTTCGCATCGTCTACCTTAGATCATTTTTAAATCGACTATATCCCATTCGTTCGATTGATTGTTTCAATGGTGTTCAGAGAAATTGCCATTCATTTTAAATGTTTCTTATATATATAGGGTATCCTCAATTTTTATTGTGCAAAACGGATTTTATGAATAAAAATTGGGGATGTTTATTATATCAGTTCATTTTAAAACGACGCCTGTTCTTTTAAACGACATTTGGCCAAAAACTGATTTGTTATATTGTTAAATTTTGGTTGATTTCTTTTTGTTAATATAGGTATGCATACTTTGTATTCATTTTTGTTCGGCGAACCGTTTCTTTCAATCTTCCCCACAAATAAGAATCGATTAACGCGGTGAATGAAACTCAGTCTAACCTTAGTTCGTATTTTTGTTACAATTTCTTAATAAACCAACTTCAGGCCCATGTTTATAACTTTTTCTCTGATCTTTACCAGTAGTTTGTGCAATTTTTCAAAATCATCGCTGCATAAAACACAATAAATCCTCGTTTCAACATTTCGCGCTTAACACTAACATTGTCCTAGATGCAAAATAAAAACTGTAGGGGGTATAATAACGTTCAGGATACCTAGGCAGTGTCACGAGCGTAAAGTTTGAGAGATTAATAAAAGAGAAAGGCCGGTGGTGAACGATAAGTTATCAGTAGCGGAAAATAATTGATAGTCACCAGTTGCATTGGTAAAAATCAAAACCAGACAAACGGCTCCGTTACGATTTACTTTTCTCTTGTACACTTCAGCTCCGCCGCGGGACTACGTTTTCGACACATTGATCCAGCGTCGATCCAGCCGTCTATCGATCACTGGCAGAACATGCTGATCGTTACACGAAACAATATCTCGCGCTAACAATATTCCTCACACTTTATCACAAACGATCGTCGTATCGATCGATAAATAATCATAATGATCGTTCATTTGTAAACAAAACGCGAAGAAAGACACACGCGACGTTTAAAGGTGCGCGTCTCAGCACAAACTGAATGTAAACGGAGTAGCGATCCACGCTACGGTGATCCAAGATGCCAGCAAGTGGCCGCTTCGCGTCTGATTGGCCGAGGCCAGTGATCTTCCCTGTTAAACAGCCATTCAGCTGTACGGACGCTTTCGTTGACGTGTGACCGACGCGGGTAATTTGAAATTATTAGGTCATCTTTCGGTAGGCAATGCTATTTTTCTGTTGTGGTTATTGGACTGATCAATTATGTGCAGATTTTATGTGTTTATTTTCGTTTGTATCAACATTCTTCAATGGGTATATTTAGGTTGGTAATGAAGTTTTATCGTTTTCGATGGGCGATGCGTTTTTAAATGAGTCGAAGCGGTCAACAATTTTTGGGATAGCTTGCATTGAAAGTTGGAGAATGATTTTTAAGCATTCTGATAAATTAAAAAATTAGTTTCACGATGGTATATTAAAAGTTTTAGAACGCGAAGTGGAATAGAATTAAATTAAAACAATTCAAGCATTGAATTGCTTAATAGTTTCGTTGCCGATCGGTATAATAATACGATAAATAGTCAGCTTGCCAGATTATTCTGTCGTTAGTTTTCAAAGTCACCGTTTGTTTTTAATATCAAAAAATTGATTGTATTCATCGCTCAATTTGTGTTACTAGATTTTCCTTTGTGTTTCAAGAATATCGACACCTTCTGAGTCTCAAAAAAAAGATCGACTTAAACAAGCACAATATACACATACGCTAATTATGATTAATTTCTGAAATAATTCCTTCTAAAAATGTTACTGGTCAATAAAATATTTTCCACACGATAGAAAAAACGATATTAACAAATGGGCCTAACATAACTTTAACATGACTCTTCGAATAATATAATATACCGCATACTTTAAACGTTATTCATCATTTTTCGCATTACTTAACACGTTTGGCAAATACAAAACGATCAATAGATCTCGCCAATGTATATACCCTGTTGCAAGGATGATATATGGTGGCAGTCGCAAGAAAATTGTTCCAACAGGTTTGGTCGGATCGGGCTCGTTAAAGCGTACCGCTGCTATCAACTGGTAAGTTCGCTAACTGTTGTCTCGTTCGATTAATTATGATTAATCATTTGCACCAATTCGCCCGGCGCAATGAGAATAACTCGACCCGCCCTGCCATCGGGCAATGATAGATCCGCTCGAGGCGAACGCGTATCACGCCATGACGTCAGTTTAATAGGCCGGCACATGAATTACGAAATGCGAGTGACTTAAGAGCGAAACAGTAGCAGGTAGTTAATATACGTCAGGCATGCTTTATCGCTACGGGTAATCGAAACGTAACGTTTACTCACGTTTGTCGATAGCTGGCTAGTCAACGAGTGGACCTTCTCTTGCGCGTCAAGAAGTTCTCGTCGCAGTTTTCTCAGCTCGTGCGCCTGTTTCTCCTCGGCCGAACTGTACAGACTGCTCGCTGTCGATACCAAAGATACAGAAGAACCATGGACTGAAGGCAAAAGAAGAGGGAGGTCTTTTTTTCGATTTAGTTTTCAAAGGTAGGAGTACATAAATGGCGATGTTTGTCAGAAAATATTCTTTAGAATTATTTGGAGAAACCAAAAACACTTTTCAATTCGACTATTGTTAATACATTCGAGTCTTGGGACTTGTATGTTGGTGCGCGGGATACCTGCCCCAAACAGTCGATGACCCAACGTTTGAGTCATTGGCTGTTATCCATTGGTTATTTACCTGTCACCTTGCTCTGACAACGAAACCGTCCCGTTAGAGTTACGAATTGTAGATTGAGGTATCTAAAGGCACATAATGGTCGTTGGTTTGAACTTCGCGTGGAAAATGTACCATTCGCAAGCAGGTCCGTGAAAATGTCGAAATAAAAGTGGTCATCAGAACCAAGGTACGCAGAACTCGAATGTATTAATACAATTAAGATACAGGTGTTAATGTTGTTGACTTCAAACGTGTCTGTTGTATATTCATTTCTTTGGCATTTCGTTCTATTACGTTTTTAACCCTCGTATTGTACACGGCTCTATACAGTGGCGAGCATGTAAATAAGAAAAATGATAAGCACCCCAATAACTCAATATCAACATATAAGAAAATATTGAAATTCGCAAAAGCTTCAATTACAATTAATTATTTCGTACGGCCCACCCTGATATTTTTGTTACCTCGGCGCATTTACGAGGCATAGAATCAATTTAACGATGCCTTCATATAATTTATTTACATTGACTTCTTTTTTATAGATCGTTCATACAACTCTGTATCACTTGCATCATTCCATAATCATTTTATATGCAAGTTTTAAATCACCATAACTTGCTCGTGAAAATATCCAAATTTAAACAAAGACTATGAATTTCGACGAGACTCCAAAGTGTCAACATTTAAAGAAGTTTAAAACAAAAGGTTACACTACTCTCAAACCAGTGTCGGGTCATACAGAACCATATACAATATCAGAGGATTAATTTATCAATAAGTTATGCACAAAACTATACGTATCTATAATAGAAATGAAATATCGACAAGATAATTGCACAACTTTAAATGGATACTCACTATCGTCGTCCTTATGCACATGCTGGTAAAGATTGGGTGGCTGTCGAGAGGTGTGAGTGGGCGTTGGGGATGTCGGTTGAGACCAGTGTTGCCCTGCACACCCTGTAGATCCTACAGGAACACTGTAATACGGTTCGACGCCTACACCCATTCCTATTCCAACGCCGACTTCCTCGCCAACTGAAGACGAAGCGCCGCTTCCTCTAGCTAACATTGACGGATACATTTTTTCGCTTTTCGTGGACCTGCGAAAACAGAGGTGCAACCATCTAAAATTTGGATTCCGAATCAACGGTCAACAAATATTGCCATATTAAATTGTAAACAACTCCGGAAGATGGACAAACAGTTCTATGAACATATTTGTCAGCACAGTACTGGCCATATATATGTATTAAATCGCCGATTGATTTATCTAGAATAGACAGTTTTTTTATATAACAACATAAAATTGATTGTTAAGCGATTGGCATTGAAGTTACTTTTAGGAAAAGGTCGATGCACCGAATTGTCGATTACAGAATCGTGGAATGAAACACCGTGAATAACTGAGCGATGAAATAGATATTTCCAGTAGTGTATTGATTATTATCAACTACGGAGCAACAATATTTCATACGCCATACGAACTGTTCGCATCTTCGGAGGAAGAAAATAATGAGCCGTATTCGAAAAGGAGAATGCGTTGAAATAATCCGCAAATCCTCGTCGATATTTCAAAGCGTGTCTGTATTTTACACACACATATATACGCGTATTACCCAAATACTTTTTTTCAACTGACAGAAAGCACAGTTAGACTTTGTATTTGTCGTACGGCTTGTTACACGCTTGCTTGCATTCAAGAACGAGGGTAATCGAATCAGGAATTGGAACGTATTCCTGAATACAATTGCGTATACGTGTCCTCGAAATGTAGATCGTGAGATGCAAAGAAATTGGCGTATTTCAATAGACGGACAGAAAGAAAGAGGGAGGCAGAGAGCTTTATAAGTTCATTCGATGGAAATATTCTGAATAGATCGATCGACTAGACAGACAAGAGTTCTTCGCATCTGGGTGTTCAGTTTACTTGGGACAGAGATGAGAACACGTCTGTCTACCTGGCGAGTGTATACGTAATTGGTCGATCTGGAGGAGGCTTCTAATTAAAAGGTAAACTCCCTTGCGTCTGAATGTTGGGTACATACATATATATACTGATTCTCGATATCGCGTATACACTCGCACGGTTCTTTGGGAACACGTCGAAAGGAAACAACTGTTGTGACCAATAAACTCGATTACCAATGGTGTTTGGATAATCCTACGTTCTATCAAGGAATACATTTTCTTTTCTTATTAATTCATTTATTAAAAGAATCCACGAATTTCAGCGTTCTCCGTGGTTGAACGGTTTCCCTTCGGTGTGCATAGGAAAGCTTCGCAAACAAGCTTTAACATGCGATTCGTGTGCGTACAAGAAGCCATAGATCAGTCGCAAATAAGAGAGAAAACACGAAGAACGTGAAAACAGTTTAACGAATGGTGACCAATCAATTACTATCGGGTCGAATGGTACATGTGTGCGGATATTCGAGGAAAATAAGTACACATGGAACGTGTCGTGAGAGTGTGGTTTCTGGTGCGAATAAGTATATTGCCACACGTGTGTGTACATATACGTGTAGGGTTGTGCAACCCCGTGGAAGGTTCGTTTCTTTCAATACTTATGCATGGAAAACAGGCTGGGCGTATGTGTATTCTAGATTTTCTCACTACCTTGGGAATGTCCTGTCCCGCAGGTGGCTAGAACGGCATCAAATGAACTGCGTTATTTCACCGTGGACGAGCAATCGTTTTCGTAGAGTGGTCAATTTACAATGAGTCAGAGCAAAGCTGGTAACTTATATCGTCTCAAGAAATTGTGGGTGAGAAATTTGCATCCTCTAGACATGCAACTATACGGTCTGGTTGTATGCGAATGACTTCTAAAGAATTTTCGTACGAGGTTGTGAAATCTAATGCATCGAACGAGCGTGATACTGCGAGCTTACCTGATGGAATTGCTTCGGTTTAGTCGTGGCGGTGCTGGCGAGCCCGTGGAGTCCCTTTGATGTATCAATAAACGTGCGTGAGTTAAACTCGCACGATGCGATCCTAACGATTCGACGCTGTCAGCTTCGCACAATCCCATTCCTGAAATCGGGGGAAAAATACGTGAGATTTATTGATTCTAACATAACGCGCAGATAATGTGCAATTTATGCTTTGGCCACGTTATTCCGTAGAAGAATCATTATACGAGGTATTATTGCTATTATAATTACAATTGGAAAATAAGCTTTAGATATTTGATAGTATGTATATGTAAACTGGTACTGTCAAGGTATTGTTATTAGTAATCTATTTAATTTAATTCTTGTTGTAATTGCAAGAGATTTAAATTATTATTATTATAGTATCCAGTTTAATTCTCTGTACCCCGATTGATTAAAACGTTGTAACTCTGAATTTGCAATGAGTAACGAAATACAATAAGCACGTTATTGGCAAAGTACTTCGGCAAATGACGGAGAACAAAAGTTAGATAAGATTTACAAAATATAAACGCCGAGTGTCCGACTACAGAGTTGCACAGGTGTACAGCGGCTTAATTATACAGGGGTCAATACAATTATCTCGCAACTGTAATTACAATACATATAAAGAAAAATGGTACAGTCAACTTATTATCATTAGCACCTCTATTCCTATTCTTTTTTTTATATAGATCTATGACTTCCTCTATTTTACTGCTATCTAAAAAATAAAAAGGAATTAAGCTCGACCAGGTGGATACGAGGTACAGCGTAGGCGACATCAAAACTCTTGCCTTGCGAACGTCCGCTTGGCGTGTACGTATTGCTATGTCTCATCCAGGACGTTGTGTACGGACTGTTGGGTGTATAATATCCCTGAAGATCAGGTGCCGCGTAATTGCTGCACGTGTCACTGAGACTTCCATCGGATGGCTTGAGTACTCGCGGCGAGAAGGAGGAGGACGTTGGTCCAGCGCCGGATCCTCTTTCACGATGATGAGCAGACGCGAAGAGCGCCGTGAATTCTGGGCTACCAGGTTTCGGTAGACTTTGCGAACCCAGCATAAGGCGATCTCGTACTGATTGGGAAAGTTGGCTCGCACTTGGACCGGTGAGGCTGTAACTCTTGTAATGATGCCCCTGATTCGACACAGAGGAGTTGGCTTGAAGTTCAGTGGTGCACGTTTGCGTACCGCCGGACACTTTAACCTGCAACAATAAATTAGACGACAAATAATCAAATTGTACTATGATTGGTTCAGTGATAGTGTTGTGATAGTTTGTGATAGTGTTGTGACAAGTTTAGGATTCAGAAGCAAATCGGTGTAAGTCCACTGGCTTTCAAACCGAGACAAATAAGGTTTTTGCAAATTACTTGGGAGAAAATGACAGTGTTTGTACCGTCATCTATTGCTCACGGATGAAAATAGTGGCTTAATTGATTCATCAACTGAAAGTTTTAACAATTGAAGAGGTTCTCGAACTACGAAACTCGTGTTTGGGAAAGTTGGACTTACACTGATTGGCTTCCGAGCCTAATTAAATGTATTTCCCGATAATAACATGTTAAGGACTTGTAACAAATGAAAGACACCATTTATTCGTGCGGTGCAAACAACAGACGATAAGATTTTGCTCCTCAACGCTATTGTACATTCTTCTTATAAATTAGAAAGTAATTCAATCAAATTTTGTATCTGAATAATTATGCTTGAATATATTTAATAGCGTAGAAAGTATAGTTCATTGTTATCAATTCAGCTCGGACCTTTCTCGAGGCGTCCCTTTATAATTAAAATCGGTACAATTTTACTCACCTTTGTCCTCGGCACTGCGCTAACTTGAGCAGTTCTCGTGGAATCTTTGCCATTTTGAACCCCGTTGGGACTTGGACTGGTACCAGCGCTGTGCCTTTTCACGTAACCAAAACTCTGAGGCACTCCTCTAACTTTGCTGCTGCCGCTGGTCGATGTTCCCGATGAAACTTTTTGCGGTTTCTCGCCGTTCGCATATTCAGCCATGGCCTGTTTCCGGTGTTTATCCTGCGGAAAATTATTAACGCGATATTAAAATATGGTCAGGCGGAGTACAACAGAATTACTTCAAAATAATTATTGGCTATCAGAATGACGGTAGAGCTTCGTTCATGCGAAAATGTCGGGGTGCAACATTTTATTTATAACATTAATCGGATACATTTGAACGATATGTGGACTGTTTATTTTGAATGTGGTGTAACTCCATTTTTTTAAAAAAATGAGATATCACATAATCTGTGATTAATTTAGTGTAAACTTTTCATTTATAACTAGTAAGAAAAACTCCAAAAAATGGACTTGCACCACTTTCAAAATAAACGATCCATATATTCTGAGCGAGCAACTAGATAGGCAAAATTGTACGCAGTCAAACAATTTAATATTGACATACAACGAATCGTGGAACTTTGCAGAAACTTTAATTGCAATTAATATTTCGCCGATCTACCTTTATTATTAATTACTTCGGCGCACCTGTGAGGCGTAGAAACAATAAAATCTATCCAACGCGTTGCAACGTTCAATAGAAATAATCATAACCCTTGCATGTCGAATGACTTCATCTAATTCATTTAAATTACTCCCCCAAAATCGTTCCATAATATAAACGAAGCCGAATTCTGTGTATCGTTATCCCCAACTTATTTGCCCGCCGCTGTAATACACGTTACTAGGCCCACCGTGCAATAACCCATGACGCGTGCACGTACACATCGCTAGCTGCAAGTGCATTCAATTATTCGCGTAAATGTAACGCAGCCGAACAGAGTACCGCGGTATCATCCAACAAAAATGAATTTCGACGGCCGCTTGAAGCCGGCCAAATTGCCCATTACGAAAATCAATATTGTATGACGCAAGGAAGGAAGGAACAAAAGAATATAAATGTTTACCTGGGATCGCCTGGAGGGACTAGGGCTGGGGGGTGCACCCTCCTTGTCTCTCTCCCGGTCCCTTGCAGCACCAGCCTCGATATACTTCTTCCATTGCTGGCTATTCGAGCTGCTGTTCGCCGAGCTGTTCGGGCCTGGCTGCTGCTGATGTTTGAACGCCGAGTTGTCTGTTTGCTGAGAGCTGTCCGATTTCTTTACATGAGGATGATGCCCACCGCCAGGATGCCTGGAGCTTACCACGCGGTATACCAGGTTACTGGCCTGTTGTGCACCTTGGGGGGTGGCCGAACTACCGCCACCCCCCACAATCACTCCTCCACCACCCGGCACCCTCTGTTTGGGGAAACAAAAAGATTTGTTCGTCGTGAATAAGTTCGGGAGTGACAGTCGAATTTATTACGTTCGTGTTGTATTAATGAAGCTATGCGCGACGTGAAGATGATAGAGGCGTGTGAGCATAAAGAAATGAAGGCCTTTTCGATTTTGCTCGATGCTTCGTAAAAGTTGTGCGTAACAATATTTTCAGTATGATTTTTCAATGGTACAATTTGTCCGGATTTATTATTTTCCATATCAAGGGAAATATTTGTCCGTATATTTGCCATGCCAATTTGGGACGAACTTTGCATTTGAATAGAAGCGATTAACACTTACATAGGTGGCGTACTTCAAGGATAGAGTAGAGATCTATTACAAGGATGGGGATTAAGGGGTCGCGTGACTGTAAAGTTTTAGAAAATCGAGAATGATTGTTCTGATTAGAAAAGATAAGGAGAAAGTGGTCTTTTTTAAAAAATCATCATATAGTGCTGCTAAAGGGGGTGTTCTCCGTTTAAATAAAAAGTGGTCTTTTTTAAAAAATCATCATATAATGCTGCTAAAAGGGGTGTTCTCCGTTTAAATAAAAAAAATTATCCATGTATAGGCGATGCCTTTTATTTACACAGCTGCACGAACTCGACTTTTCCAAAGCAACGAAAATTTCTTTTCACCAAATGCCACATTTATATCCATCGCACGCGGAATAAGAATGTCGATGTCCCTCTAATTGAACGCGTGACCTGGGTCAAGGGCTCGATGACGCCGATTTCACCAGTATCGATTCTCAAGCACGAGGTTTGCCAGAGTCAGAACCCTCGTAGCATGATTCAGAATAGGGCGCCATGACGGCGGCTGTACGCAGGGGTACAAGACCTCTGTTGCCTGCCAGTGAGATATTTCTATTTCAGATATGAAAGCTCCACAAGTCAAATATTCCGTTTCCGTTCTCCGCTATTTTTTCCCCCTTAAATAGAATATATTTTTCATTCCGAAGTAATACAGAACGAATAGAATATTTATTTTCATTCCGCAGATATAAGATACAAGATGTATTATTACACAGATACCGGTTGCAAATGTTTCATCATATGTAATAAAAAAAAAAGAAGAGATTTACCACAGAAATCGGAAAAGTCCCGATCTTCCCTCAATTATTATTACGGTTACAGTGAAGCAAAACGTTTGCCAAGTGACAAAAAGCACGAGTACATCGTTCCCATCGGGAAAGTTCCAGTTCACTGGTACATTTAACTCAACGCGCACTTAAACTGTGTCGCACCAACTGCAACGCCGAAGAGTCAAAGGGTTAGGCAATGAAATCGACGCAATCACTGCCGAAACCATTCAACAAATCGATAAAACGGAAATCCTTGATCCCGCCGGCTGAAACGTTCATCATTCTTTCCCTCCCCTCATTTGCCACGCAAAGTTACGGCGTGCCCAAGTGACTCATGGGGGTAGGGAACGTCTCCACCGGTTTTTACTACCCGGATCGCGAAACGTAATTCGAAAAGGCCAGACAAAAGATCGCGGCGGATTAAACGCCGCCTTCTTCCCTCGCTGCCCTTTAAAGGCGGGTGCACACCGATCGAGAACGCGTCGGCGCTAATACCCGAGCTTACATCACGCGGGTAGAAACGATCGAGGAACAACAAATATTCGGCGACTTCTTTGCCTTTGAGCGACACTGGCTGCCGCAAAAACTCAAATAAACCAGCCCTTCCCTTCTGAGTACGAAACGCAGTGTCGGCTGTGCTTCGCTCATTCTTTCGTTTCACGCCGGTTTATTTTCAGAAAATCCCGTCGTAAAAGCATCCCCTTTTTTAATGGAATAAATGTTATCGTTACCACTCTGTCGCGGCGTACAATATTCGGAAACAGAGGAGAGATTGGTGAAAAAATAGAAGAGAGAGAGAAATGAGAAACAGTCGCCGGTGGCAGAAATATATAAACGACATTGGAAAAGAAAATGCTGGAAAGATTTGATTGGGAGGTATCGAAATGGAAAGCTTGTCGATATTGACGACGAATCGGACGATTGACTGAATTTGTGTTCAATTTTACAGTCTCTCGATTGAATAATTCTGTTTATTCGGAGTTTAATCCGTAGACATTAGCGTATGGATAAAAGTCGTGGGCTCACCATTCTGTCCTTCAATTTGCCAGCGTATCAGAGATATTTTTCCACTCATACGATACAGGTGTTACAGTTCAATGAACATTTCAAGCACTGCCATTCACGAAACACTGCGTGTATACTATTTATATTCCAGTTTAACAATTGCACATTGTACATTATTTTCGCACTCCAATTATCATACAAATTTTGACCGCACGTAATTCTACCATCGATCACTTACTTCCTCGTCCACGAATTTCCATAGAGCAGCCTGGATCGCGCGTTTAACAGAATCACTGTTCGTTAATGTTAAACGTTAAATAATTACGCGCGTAGCAATTGCACGCATTCAGTAGCGTCGTTTTAATTGAACCGTAATTTGGCCAGGCCGAAAAACTGCCCCCGACAGTCGGAAATGCGTAAGCTCACCGATACACGTGTCCACGGGTTTCAATGGATCGATAACGTCGAAATACCTGTGTGAACATCGAATGCGTCATTGCACGGGATAATTAAGGGATAGCCCTCGAGCAGAACCACCCTTGTTGCCCTCGACGACTAGTGCCATTCAACTGGGGTACCTATTTGTTTCGGGCCACTCTGCATTTATCACCGTATTCCAGACATCCTCGATACTCGTTTGATCAAAGCAATTTTGCGTTGCTGAATTTTCTCTTGCACTCCAAACATATTTAACAAATGTCTGCTTCACGCGAGGAAATCGAATGCTGCGTTTAACGTGGCTTATGCACAAATGCCATTTATTATACTGACATACGCGGTCGTGTAATAATAAGAAACTGATATCCCACAGAAAATATCAAGGATTATTCCGTCGCAAGTTCTTTCAGAAACACGAAATCCGAAGGACGTTCTTCGTTAATCCCAACCACATACACTGTACCTAATGTCCCTATTCAGATACGAGTGACTTTGCAAAGCAAGCCAATCCACTCACACGAAACACCAACACACATTCCTAACCGAGCCATAGTATCCACAAGTAATCAATCTTCGAAAGGTACTTCGGCGAGTACTTTGCCTCCCAATTAATTAGACGATCCCAGATCGAATCCTTTCAACGTGTGTCCGGCCGCCTCTTTCGGAAGGGGACGATGGTCGAGGGCAGTTCGAGTTCGACACGAAGATATTATATTTACAGGCGTTTCTACGACAAAACCACCGGCAACGCTGATATTTTACACCACCTTCGATGGACGTTGCGTTACGTTTTCGTGAGCCGGATGAACGTTAACTGTCGACTGGCGAGGGTCGACGATCCATTGCTCGCCGCCCTCCCCACTTTATGCCACGATACTACTTACTGACTGCCTGAGTACCGAATACGCCGCCAGTTGTACAGGCTGCCCAGGGGGGAAAATAAAGGGGGAAGAATAAAACGAAATCATCGATGAAACATTAGCACGCCACTGCGATAGCTTGGATTCGCGTGTAACTTTGCATGAGTTACGGCAGACTTGCTTGTGTATGACAATTTCACCGGCGAGTGAAAGACTTAAGTGGCGTATTGCTTTTTTGTTCTCATTTCACCGCGAGCTGGAAGGCTGTAAAGCTTGATAATGAAACTTAACGTTACTGTAGCGAGTCATAAATGGGCCGTCTGTTCGAATTTTGTAACGAGGATTGGGCCCATTAATTTATGTAAGTAGCTGTGGGACGTTCATAAATTATTGTCTGGTTTTATGCTTCAAAATATGTTTTTCTTTCGACCAGCATATGGCGGGGTGTTTTTTTATTTAACACTAGATTGCTGGACAAGTTTGAACACTTATTTTTACTGACTTCCCTCCGATTAACAATAGCCAATGAAAATGCGCGTTTTCTTTAAAAAATGAATTCACTCAATTTCGAAATGTAATGTAATTAATTTGATTATATAATAATCACGGATCTTCATTAATTTTTGTATTTCAAATTCTGAAATGAGTCAAATTGACTTGCCCCGGCAATCTAGTGTTAATAGACAAGGCATTTAGGTTTTTCCACGTAGTATAATAATATTATTTTAAAAATAATTCTGATGTAAAAACTGTATCAGTAATATAATAGCATTCAATTAGTTTTATAGCGGACAAAAATTTCTCCAATTTCTCCAACTACAAAACATTAAATGTATTCATAATAATATTTATCAACTTTCAAATACTTCATATGACATTACCCGAACATAATTCGAATTTCTATTCTACAGTATGTTTGCGAAACATGTTATCTTCTTTACACTTCATTGGAAAAGTCCGATCAAACTACCGAAAAGTACCGAAGCTTCGTTACTTTACTGATTAACACATTTTAACAACAGAGTTGAGCAATCATTTAATGCCGGTTACGTTAGAAAGAGCACAAAACGAACAATGTTTCGCAAACGACAAGCTACCATGCTAGCCACACCCCTTTATTCTCCACCCTCCTCGTTTGATCCGACAGAAGGGTGGCTAGGTTTAAAAAGCGGAAAAGGAATGTTACTTGAAAACTGATTGCATTTCGTTTTTGCTAGGGGATTCCCGATTCGAAGCAACGAAATCGGGGATTATCCCTGACGGATTATCGGCTAAGGAAGGAAGTAACTTTCCATGGGAAAGCGTATCGAAATGACGAACTTTCCTTTAACTCTATCGATCGTTTGCGATAACTATGCATTATCACTATTCATTTGCAAGTATCATGCTGTAAAATACGAAGCATTCAATTTTGTTGCATCAATCTTCCAACCTTTTTTTTTTTCAATAAATATTTTCGCTGGCTCAGAAGTTTCGTGTATACCATCTTGAAGCCTTGGATTTGCTGTTTTAGATGTAATTTTCACTCGTTTCGTTTACGTATCCAAACTTATTTTTACGCAGCCTATTCTTCAACGTGAATCAGCGTGATATTCGTGGTGCTCTTTTTATACAAATGGAAAAGTTGCCACAGCGCATCAGCAGCTGTTCGAAAGATCAATGCTGCGTTTGCGGAAAGCGCCGTAAATGTTTGTAAATCAAACAACATTTGAAAATATCTTTCAAGAATTTATCGACACTAGAACTCTTTACAAATAGAATTGTGAGGCTTGTTAACCAGTCGAAAGAAATGTGCAGATTGTAATCGTTCCTGTTCTGATTTTCTTAACTGTAATGGAGAAAAGTTATGCTTCGTTCAATTTGCCGCACAATGAATACTCGATCCATGAAACAATATATTGTTTCTATTTTTCATCGAGTACTTTCTCCGTACCTCCGCATCGAAAAAAAAAAACTGTCGACAATAACCACCATCAGATACGATTTCCTCCATATTATTTCCCTCTCTATTTGTCGCCATCAGATCGTGAACACGTTCGATCGTTTCCACCACATTCAATTTTGCAACTGCATGTGCGCAAACACATTTGCGCACGCTATATGCGGGTACATCTGTACAGAGGACAGTATAATCTGCTTTTATCAACGATGAATCACTCTGGCCGACGGAACTTCAAAATTGATAATCTGTACAAAACGATAGTCCATGCAGTTGCTAATGCACGTCTGATTTATCAGTTGAAAAGGACGGTAATCCGTTTTGCGTCTGAGGGCAGAACACTCTGCGCGTTTCAGTGAAAATTGCTGCTCGTTAGTGGCGATTATAACGTGAGTAATGAGGAGTATTCGTTTGTTCGCAAGGTATATAATATCGTGGAAATACCCTAAACAAGATGAACGAGACACTGGCTGAATGAGGTATTCATAGGTAGACGGAGTAATTGCGAGAGAAGAGAAATGCTTGCCCTTCGCTTCTCATTCAGTTTGGACAGACGACTTTACCGTAAACGGTATAAACGAAAAGAAAAAGAGGAATGCGTATCAGACAGAGATTGTAGAATTGAAAAGGTATCATAGAAAGATCCTAAGGGGGCAGGGAAGATAGCCTTGGTCTTTTCTATTTGGAACCTCGAGATTATTATTGTTAATTACCTTTCACAGCTATCACGCTTCGCGTATTTAATACTGTTTTATCTCGCTGCGATATTCATCAAATTTCCATAATATTTAGATGATGAAAAATTAATTCAGGTATTGGTCCTATAATTGTATCGGAGAAATACTCGACGATCAAACCTGTGAAAATATTTATGCATTTTTCTTCAGCGACGTATCAATATTCTAAATGTCCGTACAAATTATTTACTTCAATACTTCTTCTTCGTGAACAAAAACTATTACACGTTTCACCCAGAACATTTACGAATTTCAAAAGTATCGCAGCGCTAATAATATAGAAACCACAACACCTACCATTCCGACATATTCCCTTCCTCAACAATTCCGGCGCTCATGGTGCACGTTGCATTCGCATCGTCCAAACGAATCAACCTTCCCGAAAGTTGCACCTTTATTTTCCCCAACCGCGGAACACTCCGCGCAGTAGAATTTCGACAGCTTCGCGAACTTCCCCTTTCAGCCTGTCCGGATGAACCAGGACAGCCCCGCTAATCACACGAACAAACGGTATAAACAATGAAAGATAGAATCCGAAGGTGGCTCGTAATCAGCCGGCACGTGCATATTATCAGCCGCAGACACACGGGCAACGCGAAAGGCCCTTCAACCCGCGTGTCTACGGGCAGCAACACACTTCGTTCACATGGTATATACACGGAGCTGTTTTGCCCACGAACAACGACAGAGATAGCAAAAGAGCGCAGGGGCGGACAGGAGAAAGAGAACGGTTATTATTTCACCGTGCAGATATCGATTCCATTCGACGACCTGCCGTGACCCGCCTGCATAACTCACGGCGACGCGTACGCTAATCCTTCTCATTCTCTCTCCTCGCGATCCGTGCAAAACCGCGTGTCGTTTCCCGTCTCGTCGTATATCCTCGCGTCTTTTCCGACAGAGATTTGACAAATGCGCGTAACTTCGCCCGTGGGAGAAAAAGCGGAGGGGAACGCGGTCGGGAAGAGGGCGAAAAAGTCGAACAGGCGGAAGCAAAAGGATGAAATATGAAAGAACGCGTCGCGCCAGGAGGAAAATGCGAATCGATACCGATCCTTGAAGCCTCCTCCTCCCTTTCGCTACGGTTTCCTTAATAAGAAGAGTTTCCAAGCTCCGCTTGGGATGGAGTTTTTTGTTTTGCGTCGAACGGTTTCGAAAGCAATTGGTAATATTATTCGGCGAATTTTACTGGGTATTTGTTGAATAATTTTAATAAATCATCGGGGATTCTCGCTGATTCTTTTCGTATTTCATCTACGACTTCGTAGGAAGAGCAGTTCAAGCTGCAGTTGGAATGGAACTTTTGGGCGTCGAACGTTTTGAAGGGACACTAAAGTGACGTTAAACTGTTATCTGCGGAATGATTTTTCAATCTCGTGGATTCCTAGTCTACGGTGGCACAAAATTAAGGAGCGTCCAGTTTTAATTGAATGCTTCACTTGCCAAATCGATTAACTCCACTTTCTGAATTTTATTAAATTTTAATGGCAAAACACTTTATTCACTCCTAACTGTATAATTTCTCATTTTTCTCAACTTTTTGTTTTATGGAGTTAATCGATTTGGCAAGCGATGCATTCAATTATTAGTCAGTTTTAATTTTAATATTGCCATGCAATACACTTGTGGAAGATTGGAGAAAAATAAAGGTTCCTGGGTCGACATATAATTTCCTCTCCGAAAGCAATTCTCCTTAACCAGTTAACTGCGTTCGACGTGTATACACGTCAATCCAAATCTCTATTGCGGTGCGGTTGACGTGTATACTCGTGGTGAAAAATAAAAAATTACCATTAACTATAAAAACTGGAAATTTCAAGAAATGTAATAAGAATATTATTTAGCGGTATGTGTCCTGCTATATATTTTATGGCGGCTTTTCGCCATAATTCCGCACCCCGCGGGGGATTCTTAAAACTAAATTCCGCAGTTAAAAGGTTAATTATTCTATCAATGTTCTCTAGCGTTAACGAAACTCGTGCTACTTTACTCTGCGTCTGTATGTATATTTCGTACGGGCGAATGAAAACGAACGACACCAAAGTCCTCCCTAATTAATGTCACCCTTAATATACTTAGCTCTTGAACTTCACGAGCATTACCGCGAAATTCGCAGAATTCGCAAGAACGTACTACCTTGCCCAGTTCACTTCGCCTTATCCCCGGCGAAACTTCAACGCCGAGCAAAACACACTTTCCTCCCCATTTACCTTGAACCGCTGACAAGACACAGTAAGCATCCTTACCCGGACGCGCCGCGAAAGAAACCGACATCCCATCCGCAAAGTAATACAGTTTTTACCCGTCGAAACGTTTCGACGAATCCTTCGAGCGTCGAAGAAGCAGCAGCGGAAAACGGCAAATCGTTCGACGATGTATACAAATTCAAATGGAGGAAAGAAGAGATGAACGAAGAATATGAAACGAGGGAACGGAAGAACGCTCGAAGGACGTCGGAAAAGTTGTATGTGTATATACGAAACAACGACGTCGACGAATCGAACGGCAATACCGGGCGAGTTGGATACTCGTTTTTTCCCTTCGTCTCCTTTTGTTCTTTACTCGCAGCGATAAGAGTGTCTTGGAAAGTTGGTCCAAGACATCCCATGGGGCCCGTTAAGCCTCTTGTTCATCGAACACACGGTTGGCCCAGGATGCACGCGTGCGGGACATCCAAACTCTCGACGGCACGCGCATACACACAGCCGCACACACAGTTCTGCAGGATGCAACAACGGGGCATGCACGTAGAAAACGTTGAGGCCACGGTGAATGGGGGCTATTAGAGGAAAGGGGGTCAAATGCACGAGCTTCAAAATGGTGTGTTACAGCGGTGCAACGTACGGCGTATATTAAGAGGGGGGTGAAAGGGGGATGAAAGGGGAGAAAATAAACGCACGAGGCACAAGGAGCGGGTTAAATTGGAATAGGTGGAAGATGCGGGGGTTGGGAACCGAATGACTGGCGAACGGGTGAAAAAAATCAGAGCGGAGGGAAATAGCCGACGGGGGTAAGTTTGAAAAGGGGCAGATCACCTAGAAGATTGCCCTGTGATCAAAGAGGGTTTCATTCGCTCGTTGTACCGATGCGCCTCTGACGATGCACGATATATTTATTGCATCGTCCATATGCTCACGCAGATATCGTTTCCTTCTTACTTTGGTCCATTCAAAATTTGTAATTAGGGAAAATATTTCGTTGCACGATTTTTCTTCGCATCGAAATATGAAACGTGTCAAATGAAAACTGGAATGGCTTGAAGATATTTATCCGGTATACTTTCTCGACAATTCTATAAATATTTCGACATATATCGGCAAGGATAACACGGGGGACAAACACTTTTTCAATTACCAAAGTGATTAGCTCTGCAAAACGGAAAACTGAAGAAGTTGACATTAATTCTGTTTTAAAATTTCTGATAAGAAATATATATTCAAACGTGCATTGTGGAACGTTTTATTACTATCACATATGCAGCCTTCACGCCACGACTAGAATTCCCCAATTTAATTTAACATATGAGCGCAATCGCATTGCATTCTGAAGTAAATTACTCATTAATCAACTGCCGTACAAATTTCCGCCATTTACACGTATTGGCCATAATTATCAATTTTTACTCTAAACACGAAAATTTCGAAAAGTACATCTAGTCACTTTGACCCATGAACCCATTCATGCTCCATTCGTCGTTCCATCTTGACTCCGTCTCAATTGGCAAAGTCACGGCGGACCTTTAATTCAATTTCCACGATAACTCGATTGCCAATGGCTCGAACGCGAAACACTTAAAACGACACCACCCAGTATATGCATACACGGCAGCTGCACGACGCAACAGCTGACGTGTGTACACGTACAAGCGAGCACTACGCATTGTAATCTCATTGTTTGCACCCGAACTCTACGTCCACGTTCGTGCATCGTCGCGTCACATCCCGGCGAGACACCGCCATCGAATAATTACTTAGCAACGCGTAATGCGTCCAGAATAATTATTATTCGTCGAGTGACACTCGCGGCGATCATATCGTCGGCTGTTCAAACCGAACCGACTGTTTGCCAATTATCGAGATTTGGTTCAAGAAACCGCAACGGCTGGTGAATCACCTCCTACGCCTCCGTTCCGACCCTTTGCCGATTGTGTGCGCGCGCGTGGAGGTAAAGGCGTGTTTAATTCGCATTGTTTCAGCTCGTTAGCAATTGTTTTAAACGGATCGTTCCGCCGCAAGCCCCCGATTTATGCTTAATTAACGTTCGCCGACGTTTATAGAGCAATTCGACGTCAACTGATTAATAAAACCTGACTGACATGGCGATCGGTTTGCCACGTTGGCTTTATCGTTTGGGGGTTTAACGAACGAGCGATCGATGGATCGCTTTGATCGAAAATGATGAAGCGTGCGAAGAAAAGGGGGCAAGCGTGTCGCGCTCATTGCTCAGGCTAGTTAGCACGAGAGGCTACAACAGGTGTTATTCACATTTTGATTTTGAGGTAAACCGTAGATCGGTATTGTTCAACGAATTGGAACGCTGCGGGCGTTCACTGATAGGATGACACGGGGATTTCGTCATTGGTCGTTGTTCGAGCGGGATTCGTAAATGCTTTTAATCCGACGTGTACTTCGTACGTAACGTTGAAAAATGTGATACCATTTGGCTGGTATGTAAATAATACACGTTCAGATTACTTTTCAAAAATTTAAGAATCTTGTCTTGCTCTGATATTTCTCATCGTTATATATTAACACTAGAACTACCAAGCCGGTCAAAATGACTGGTTTTAGATTTCTTGCTTTAAAGTTATTAACATATACGTAGTGTTGCAGCAATTCATGATGACTTTCAATAAGGCGAAATGACAATTATATATCTTTATTTAATGTCCACTCAACCACGTTCGTGTTCGTAATCTGTCTAACGTATACTGTCTAAATAGTACCAAAACCTATCGGTAGTTCTAGTGTTAAGTGTATCAAGAACTCGTTTCTCTTAATCGAGGAAAACTAAGTAAAAATATTTCAGAGTATTGTTTTATAAATATTTAAATACAGACGTCGAGGGATATTTTATCACCGTACTGTCAGTGCAGCATCGCGTCTTCGAGTTTTTAATTCAGCTCACTGCCCTAAAGCAACAAGTGCTAATTAGCACAGCAAAACCTGAACAGAATAACAAAGTTCTTTAAAACGAATCCACCGTGCGGCATCCTTGTATTCATCGTTCCCCATAGAACGTCGATCAATAACACGTAATGAAAGTTACAGTAAACTATCTCGGGGAGCAGTGGAGTTTCCAGTCGACGTTAATGAACAATGAAATGCATGCACGACGGTACAGCGAACAATATTTTCGCCAGCTATTATCCTGCTTGGTGGGGATTATTTCGGAGCACGTCTGTGCCAGTTAATGTAAACGTGGTCTAGGTAGAAAATAAAAAAAGATATAAAATTATTTCCACCGATTTACCGCGGCAGCCTCATCAACGTGGAACCATTTTTATGAAATACTTATCAACTATTACCCTGTTTGATGGCGACAATTTTGAGGCACGCTTGTGTCGATCATTATGAAAGTGTTCTAGCACCAAGTAAAAATGTATTGCCAGAAAAATATTTAACACTAGAACTACCAAGCCAGGCAAAATGACTGATTTTAGATTTCTTGCTCTAAAGTTATTAACATATAGGTATTGTTGCAGCAATTCATGATGACTTTCAGTAAGGCAAAATGACAATTATATATCTTGATTTAATGTCCACTCAACCATTTTCGTGTTCGTAATCTGTCTAAATAGTACCAAAATCTATCGATAGTTCTGGTGTTAAAATCATTGCAAGACCATTCAGCAAGACACTTTTGCCTGTCCACAAAGGGGTTAAATTGAGTCTGCAGTTACGACGTTAAACAGAATCCGGTTGACGCTTGTTTGTAAAATTCTAAGTGCGATTTACTTAGCCACTCACTGACAGACGTGTTCATAATTGATCGTGGATTTAAACGGTGAACACAGACAAACGAAATATCGATTTAACCAAGTTCACTGACCTTGTGATGAGAGGAATGGCCCGTGTGATTGGCGGAGTTGTGATTTCCGGCTGGAATAGATGCCAGGTCCTCGATGGTTAACTCTGCTAAGGCGTCGTTGCCACCGCTGCAACCTCCTAGCAATCCGCTCGCGATGACGCCGCCACTTCCTGGACTACCCCCGATGCAACCTCCATCCGACCTTACAACGTTTGCCGAGGGTCTCTTCTGCACCCTCCTCGAGGTCACCAGTTCTTTCACCCCTGACAACTCTCGCCTCGAACCACCCACGTATCTAGAAAATGATGAAAAAGAAAGCACGTGCGACTCTCGTTACTGTTTACTCTCAACAGGGGCATCGCTGTGAAGAATATTGAATTAAAAATGGCGCTGGGGTTAAAGGCGGGGCTTTATGCTCGCGTTTATCTCGCTGGCGTTGAGTTTAGGGTGTTGGCATAATTAATGGAACTTGGTTAAACCAAGCTGGGTAATGCTTTCACTCTCCTTCGAGTTTACTCGATGGTGCTTCATTCACGAATACGATTATCAATCGTTTAATATTGTTCCGATGATGTACTGTTTAATGGGAGGTTGTAATTAATTTACGTTGCACGCGTTTGATATATAATTCTGTTGTCCATTGAATCCACGTTGAAACCGGAGATATTTTATACGATTCACGTTCGATCATTTGTTTGGCTGTGTATTTTTTTATGGATAGTAAAAATTGACGAAAAGATTCCAAAGTCAGGTCTGTGTAACAAATCGAGCTGTGCGTCTACTTCCAATTTCTATCGCATCTTCGTTGAACCACTATTTTCGTGTAAACATATATATTCTCCAAGTATCAACGAGCAGGGCCGTTCTGTCTGCTCCAGTACCGGTACTCCTCTATTTAGAGACATTTCGAAGAGCCAACGCGCGGGATGTAAAAGCTGAATGCGCTAGACAATGGCAGTGCACTGGCATTTTTTTTTGTGCAAGGAATCTCTGACAGAGCGCCGCAGGCGTTTGAAAAGGCAACGTGGCCGCCTCGGGTCTATGGATCGTGGCAAATGAGGGTAAATTCGAATCGTATAGAAGTGGCTCTATTAGCGAGATTAGATCCATGAGTCAATCCACTCGATGGACAGAGTCTGTCTTGTGAGCTGCTCTAAATCGACGAGTCGCTGTCCCCTTCGTTTCGCTCGTCACCTTGCGGGACAGGTATTCGCGTCTGTCGCCGAGCAAGATTGCACCGAACCGTAACCGACTCATCAGTCTTACGACAGAGGTGCGATACAGGGTTGCAAAAAGATAAACGGCGTTTTAAAATCGATTGTCTCCATTTTTTCACTCGTCTGCTTCGACGCATTGTTGACTAGCCGTTTTATTCGCGATAATTCGTGTCGGGTAATTGTGATTAAAATACCAGAAATGCACGGAAACAATTAACGTATATATTAAACAAACACCGCAGCAACAGAATCACCGATGTATCGAAGTAACAATTTTTCATAATCTTATGCTGCAATAATCGCATAAATAAATGCAAGCGTAAACAGTGTGCCGCCAGTCAACAGTGCGATAAGATACTTTGCACATCGCTGGAATGCAGTCGAATAAAATTAAACGCGGAGATACAACTTGTTCGAATAGTGCAACGTTGATTCGATTTATTTACAACCGGCGTAAAATGATGCAACGGTTAACGTTTGCAAAACGGGAGGGCAGCGTGGGGGAAGAAAAATGTTAAATAAAGCGAATAAAAATGCGAATCGATAGCGGTTATTAAGCTGACGAGATGGATTCGACGGTTCAGCGCGGTTGGAGCGACGGCTAATTAACTTGCAAGTGGAATAAGTCAGCGCCGTATCCGCCGATCGCAGGTGCATACGCTTGCTCCGCATTTAGGCAGGTCTACGAGTAACAAATTCGCTGACGCAAATCCAACGAGTGGTCGTGGACTCGCGTGATTAATAATTCAGGAATCACGCGCGCTGGATTAGGATTACCGAGCTTACGTGAGCAGGCCGCCAGTGCAAGACTTTACTAGCTAATGCGATTAACACGCTCCTCTTCTAATAACGCTTTCCCGACATTTCCTTGCAAGCTTTCCCGACGGACTCTCCCCTGAAGCTGCTCTGACTTTCCATTTTTTAAAAATTATACTTCGCGATGGAAATTGTTAGGAGTAAATAACGTCACTTCTTTCTTAGCGTTTCGTCATTAACCAGTTAAATAATAAACCGCCGTGTTCATTCAGCTTCGATCGAATACTGCGCGATTGTATTTTACTTGATATATATCGTTTTTAAATAAGGATGGAAAGTATCGGCTGACACGTAGTAGCAAGGAAAGTTTTATATGCACAGCATGAAGGACTCGAAGGTGAGAGTGATTTATATCGGAAAGTGAATCACGCGAATATTTGAAAGTTCTATTACTCTGTTGCTTTATTTAACGTGGATTCTGTAGTATCTTACAGCTCGGCGAATTTAGCGTTTGTCTTTTTAACAGAGGAAAGTAAAAGTGTGCAGTGGATGATCTCTATTTTGGTCTATCTTCATATTTTTGCTGAAATTTTATTCTTCCCTTTTAGACGCAATGGTCGATCGTTGCGCGCGAACTTCCAATTTACAATACTTTAATATTCATAAACCTCTATAAGAACTCCGTACGGATATTTACGTCTTTTAACGCGCCACGAAGAGCGTCGTGTGTACTCGTGTATTATTGGAAAATTTCTTTTGTTGCTCCCGTTCCAGAGAGTTAGTTTCCACAGAGAATGTAGGTGACACGGCGGGTCTGTTTTGTCCGAAGAATTATAGAAAAGCGCGACGGCGATTGAATTTCAATGAACGTCAAAACCGATCGTACAGGCCTGTCGATGTTTCCTTCATTCGGGACAGACAGTCGAGTGATTTCTACAAATAACTTCAGTTCGCAAACGAGATTCTCAACGAAGCATCCTACCCTGTGACAATTCTACCAATCCCTCTCAAACACACAAATACATGATCGATAATAATCCCTTTACTCTATCCCACCTCCCCTTCGAATTTCTCGCCGAAATTCCCATCGAAGAAAAATATCGAAAATTCTTTAAATCCGATTCAACCCGACCCTAACATTCCCCCAAAATTCACGTTACAGATCCTCCGCCGTGTTCCGTCCATCGTCCCCAGAAACATCCCAACCTTGACACCGACCGCACCGATATCCTCGATCATTCCAGCAGACAGAAAGTGCCTCCTTCGATCATCACAGCACGCGAAAGCAGGCGGGACAAGTGAAACGCAACGGAAAGATTACCCTGAGCTTGCGTCTTGCAATCGTGCTTCTCCACCCTCGTACAGGACGTCACTCGGCGACGTTCTTAACGCGTACACTTCTCACGCGACGAACATTTCCGCGAGACATCGCACATCGGTGTCGAGCGAACCCGCGTTGCAACCCGCGAACCCGTGAACGGACGAACAAACAGAAGAAAAGGAAGAGTGTATACGTGTGCGCGCATAGATGTGAACGAAGATCGGACGGGAACGTGGCGAAGAGTAGCCGGTTCCTCCGTCCCCGGAGAACTATCTCTAGCGGCGACTTTCCGTCGTTCGTGTACGTACGTCTCGTTCGTTCTCGACGACGCTCCCCACCCTCGTCACTACACGCCACGTACGAACGGGCCTCCCTTCGAAGCGACCCCCGTGAGCAACCCTCCGCGCCCTCCGCCACCTTCGCGCAAGAACCTCCCTTGGTGGCGCCTTAAGCCACCCTGCCCGGTTGCCCGACGTCGCCGGCAGATCGCACCGGCGAGACCGTCGCCGACGGATCGATCGACGTGACGTCACGGGGCGACGCAGGCGCCGCGGCGCTCCGTGCCAATCTAGCTCCGTGTCGTCTCAAACGGCACGTTTTCTTCGCTACATCTAGATACTGGGTGGTCCCTGCGAACTTTTCTAGACGCAACCACCTCGTGTAGGGGAAAGAGCTTTTTGTTTTTGTATTTTTTTAGTATTTTTTCTTCTTATCGGGGGAATCGACGCTGGCGATGGCTTGTAGCTCTTTTTTATCGCGGGGTTCGGGTGGTGTTTTCTTGTTGATTTTGTTTTTTCGTTGAGGGCTTCTTTTTTATTGAGACGGCAACTTTGTTGCGTAACGGGAAACGGAAATTCTGTTCGAGGGAAGTCGGTTTCTGGTGGAACGTATATGTGGGTCCATTCGTGGATCTGTTCACCCTAGCTAAACCGCGACAGGGGGAAGTGTTTCGTGGGATTAGGCTTTTGGGGTAGCTATGAATCGTCGGGGAACGTGGAAATTTACTCGCTTGGGGACGATGTATTCGGATGGTCAAGCGTCAAGTATTATAGAAACTTTCCGTCTTTTCTTTCTAAGTGCACGAAACTTTACTAAATATGCATTGAGGATTGTGACTGGAAAGTTTTTTTTAGCAGCTCGCGAGTGGCTGATTAATTTCAGCCTGTCGGAAGTTTGTTTGGAAAAATGCAAAAGTAAAATTACGTTTCAGCCAATTGTAATATTTTGAGACGAGCGGAAGATTAAAAAATGGGGCGTGTGAAACTTCTTTGGGAAATCATGGGAAAATTGTGTTAATTATTTTAATTAAATCGACGTAGACTTTTCTGTTTTATGTAAGTCAATTTCTTGCCTCGTGCAACGCCGATAAGAAACACCACCCGATAGATAATTTTGGATTACGATGAAAGTTGTCAACGGGGGTGAAATTTCGAGCATAGGAAAAATTCGACACGACCTTTTTTATCGGTTTAGAGTAAGGGACGAGAACGCCCTTGAAATGTGGGGATGAAAAACCTGTTTAATTAAATTCCTTCAAAACTAATGCTATATTGAAATACAACTGGGTAGAAAGAAAATGTAAGATTGTTTATAACCGTTTATAAAATAATTTTTCAGTTGATGCATTTGTGGAAAATAAATATAATAAATTAAAAATCTTCGTTTAGTCAAGCATTGCAATATTTCCGGGGCAATTTCTACATAAATAAATTGAATGTATTCACATATGTCTGTAATCTGTTCTTCTGTAAGTGTATTATACGCCAGACCGTCTAAGTAAACGATACAGTGGTTTGAATTTGTTGAAGTCATCGTTCTGATTGAAGCTGGATTCGATATAGGAACATTGGATAAACCCTAACATGGCTGTGTCAATGAATAACGTGGATTAACTTGTGTGATCAACGCAGGATTGGCAGAGAAACCGTGATAATTGCTGATAGAATAAATTTCTCCGATAAACAACACTATAGTATATCGTGTTGTACAAATTAATTTATATAATTTCCTAAATTTACGAGGGGTCCATAATACAGTATTCATAATTGTCCTCTAAAAGGAATAAAAAATATCGTATTATTTTGTTCAATGTCCTGGCTATAAGAAAAAGATGTGTGACGATATTAATAATAACATAAAAATCAATGACACTTCTGTAAGAGACGTTAAATAATACTTGTGACCAGCACAAACTTTGTTGCTCCGAGGTAAAGCAGACTTTATCCAAATACATATTAATTTTAATTCAAAAACATGAGATCGAGAAATGTACCGTGCAGACATTTAACATTTAGCACATAATATCTCATAATATTTAATTAAACAACAACAGCACGAGGTAAATTTCCATTTTCAGCTTACTCGTGACATTATTAGAATACTTTCCAGCACGATGAAAAAATTCTATACCAATATTTAACATACCACACAGGAAGATTATTATACCTATCCACAAAAAATGATTACTCATCAAATATCACAATCCTTTCTCCAATCCACTATCCCTATTTGCCGCATGAACGTGCCTGCATCAAGTCCTTAACTTCCTACAACGATTCTATTTCATCGGCCAATTTAAAATCGGCATAAAACTGAATGCTTGTACTTGGACAATTTGTGGGGCTCAACGCCCTCAAGTGATTACCATCTAAATCACGATCCTGCAAAAGCACTACTCGCGGAAAGTTGCCGCTCATGCTGCGGTGATTTATGAAACAATTAAAAGGATTGAGTGTGCCATTACAAACCGTCAAAGAGTTATGGTAGTTCCGTGTGAAGTAATTCAGCGAGGCAACCGGGACAACTGAATCGAGCACGTGGCTCTACTCGGTTGAAATCCGAGATCGAGAATCGGGGACCGTTGATGTTCTCGATGCTCCAGCGAAAGCCAAAGGGTTTAAGGCGCGTTTAAATGTATCATCTGTTCATACAAGAAACGGATGCGACCCCGCATTCGTTCATTCCAAAATGTTCTGATCACCTCAGATACATTGTGAACTGGTCTGTATGACTCGACCCTAGTTTTCATTATTGCAACATTTTCACTTAATGTTTTTTAGGTTGAAATTTTTGAACGATGACCAAAATTCAAGGTATTGTCTCCTCAGTTTTGATTTCAATATAAAACTTTTGAAGAAAGAAGGTAGGCTAGTTTGAAACCAGGATTGGGTTGTATGTATAGACCTAAACACAATGTGAGGGTAAAGTGGCACACCAGGGTAAACGTTCTTGTCTGAAACGTTAAGTGCTTGAGTGGAAGCTAATTGTGGGTATAGTATATTTATTCTTATAGTTCATATATAATCGAACGATATCGATTTTATACTGTATACCTATATTTAATTGCAAAAATGTTTGTCCTAGTATAGTTTACACGAGTGATTATTCTTTTCAATGTTACACAATTATAGTTTAATTTTATTCATCCCTTAAATTTTTAACATTGAATTACCACCCCCTGTTTTATATATGTATAGCTGCCGATATTTTCAGGTAGTTATTTTATTCCCTTTAACTACGTCTTCTTACAATTATTGACTTAAATAATACATAACGATTGAATTGTAAAATATGTGACACTGTATGTTCATCCAGATTGTAAAATCTAGATCACCTGCTGGGAGCACTCTTTATTGTACCAACGATTCTCTTTTGCTTGTTATTTGGATAATATAAAACCGTGCCAAGCCTCACCAATCTATTCCATAATAATATACAATAATATATAATAATATATTACAGGATAATAAAATCGAAGATTGCAATCAAAGAAATCCATTGAACACTCCCGTCTATTTTCCCGCAAAGTTTGTCTATCTGACAAACAGGTATATCTGACACTGACCAAGTAGTGAAGATCGGCTTTAAATCAGCCTTCACTCGTGCATCATATCGAAATAAGCGAGGCGCGAATCCTCTGGCCCTCAGGTTAGCATTGTGCCAAGTCAAAAGGACAATACGGAACTCTGGCGCCAAAGGACAAAGGCGCTTATCTTTCTGCATACCACTACGCAGAATACGATGTCTCGCCTCCCTGGCTTAAATTGATTTCTCGCTGCACTATCTGTTGGCTCACAATTGTTCGATGCTATGGGCGAACGTATTGTGCATTCTGTCCTTTCGACAATTCCTGGGAATTGTCTTGAGGATTCGGCGTTAATCGTGCTTATATACAGTACTCGGCGAGCATCGTTTCGAACGTGTTTGCAGGTACATTTGTACGATCCTGAACGATTAATTTGTTATTAATCGAGCTGGCTTCCGATCGGGAGTGTACTTCTTTCAAGACAGACGTTAAATTTTAATGAAACTAATTTGTCTCAGTGTGAATTAATACTGCAAGAATCATAAATAGTTAACTCCGACTTGGGCTGAAATATTAATTGTTTCAGCTGGAAAAAGCTTTGTTTTTTTTGCACCCTATTAAATGAAACTTTCTTTCATACAATGCTGCACATACTGTGTTCCTACGCTACCATTGCGATAGCCTAAGTATTCGAATAAATTAACAACAAATTCTTTCGTCAGACCAGTCGTGAATGATTATATAAATCCGTGATTAAACATTCCACTCAACGAAAACCGCAATTCGCACGCAAGAAGTACTTTATCCTAAATCCTTTGTCCCTGGGAACTCCTCAGTGGTATAACTTTCCCCGTAAATCGTTATTCGCCCCGAAACCCCTCGCACATCGTTCAGCTCAGGATAAAAGGGTAAGGATACGGGAGAGGAAGTGAAAAGTATTCGATGGAACAGGATTAAAAGAGTTTAGGATAAGAAGCAAGCGACAGATAGCGTTCTGCGGCGTTTCTCAAGGATTCGTAATCGTTGGAATATGCTCTTGGGGTTCGCCTTCTTTGTTGTGCCCTCTCAACCCCTGCTTTATGGAGTTCACTATGGCGGCGGAAGGGATACAGAGGGTCGCCCCGAAAGACGGAGGGCGTCTATATTGAATTTCCGAAAAGCGCGTCGGGTTTCAAGCGGATGATACGTCGGCAAGCTTATGCCAAACGAGTTAGCGAACCTGGAGAGGGTCCAGAAGACGCCCGCGGCCGTTTCGCGTATTACGAGAACACCGCTGCCCCTTAAGTAAGGTTTGACGACGATTCGTTTGGCTCAACACCAAGGTTCGACGCGGTTGTTGCAAAGAATACCTGCATCCTCGACGAGTGACAACAAAATTTGACCGGGCGAGATTAAAAGGACGCGGGACAGAGCAATAAAGTTGAATGCAGTAGAACCTCGATTAACCCTTGCATGGGCAAACAAAATGGTCAATAAGTTTCGAAGCTTAAATTTTGTTCGCAAAACGTGAATTGACGTAAAAGTGTCCAAAGAATCTTGTCAAGAACATACGAAAATTATTAAAGGAAATAGCATAGAAATGGGTACCTGGTTGCCTATACAAGGGTTAACTGGGTCGTGACTATCCACGGTCTTGATCATTCGGTGTATTGAATTTGTTGAATAATATATTTGAAATCAAACCTGGATACTTTATGGGTGCTTGTAAAAGAAGGTACTGTTTTGTGTCGAGCTTGGTCAAGTATTAAAAAATTGGTAATTATTATTACTATCGTTGTACGTGTACGATCAATTAACCCTTTCGCTGCCCACTAAAATAACGAAAAGCAGTAAAATACCTATGTTATGTTCTGATTTTTATAACTGAAGATGCTTCTACTAGTATTCGTAATAAAAATAGGAAGAAGCATATTTTTCCCGGTTTATTTCTACAAGTATTTTAATAATGAATTCAGAAGTGGATTGAGCGATACGACGAATAAATTAATGAAGAGTAAGCACGCTGTAAGGATTAAACTGCGAAAGGGTTAAATCGTAAATCTGATCGAAGATCAGTTTAAAGAACGAATCTTTATCTTTACGTAAAATCGTAAAATAAATATAGGACTAATTATAATCAGCATCTAAAGATTCCAAGGTTATTTAAATCTGCCTAAAACTAAAATGGCTAATAATATTATTATTGTTTAACTTAATACTATAAATTGAATCCTGTCTATCTGCCATACACTCTGTCTCCATTATCGAAGAACGAATCGATAGCTTCGTTCGATACGTTTCACGCTTAAATTGCACGCATTGTACGATCCGGGCAAGTGTCTGGTCCGTATCCAGATTTCGGATATCGGTACATCGAGAGTACATTGCCCCCGGACAGAGCTTTTACGTTCGTTCAGAAACGGAAA
This sequence comes from Nomada ferruginata, assembly GCA_963583965.1. Lineage (NCBI taxonomy): Eukaryota > Metazoa > Arthropoda > Insecta > Hymenoptera > Apidae > Nomada > Nomada ferruginata. The sequence goes on from OY757218.1 coordinate 10,151,845, forward strand.
GCTTCAAATGCGAGGCGTTGCTCGACATAGTCAGTATTAATCCGTTCGAAACTGCTCGGGGGCTGCACGTTTCCTGAATTATGTTTCCCTCCTCCATTTACCCTTTTCTTCCTTCGCAAACTCGTTTTTACTTTCCCGCCGTCATTCCCCCTCCATAAAATGGAACCGGCAGAGGTACGACTTTCTTCGAGGACCTGGACACCCGATGAACTGCGATATTGTGTTTAACAATGGAACGCTATTCCACCAATGTTAACGTCCACTGAAACTTTTACCAAGATTATCAAGGCGGGACGTGTTCCCCTGCAAAAATCGCCGCGAAGACGCTGCTCGGATGTCTCTGTTAAATTATGGACACCGGTGCAATCAGAATTTCCTCGTGCGCCAGCCCCCGGACTATATGCCGACGAGAATCGCGGTACACTTTCCTATAGGTAACATAGAGCGTTCCAGAGAAATTATTGTCATTCGTCCAATGCATTCTACATGGACGACACGTTCGAGGGAAATCAAATGAGGCTGAATAGTTGGACGAGCAGGATAGGGACGCCCACGATTCAACGAGATTCTGCTCGACCGAGACGAGTCCAAACTCAATACGGTGAATCTAATCGGGATGATCACTACTGACCCACTTCCGATTTTTACCTACTTCCGATTCTCTCGTTCTCTCAGCGAATCCTTAACCCCTTTATGATAAATACAGTTGTCTATTTGGCATTGGTTTGGTAAACGTGTGTATAAATGTACTGTACGTCAGTATATCATTGCTCTAATTGTTATTCAAAATTTGATTTAGTTAATTGTCGAACAGAATATGTAAATTCTTAGAGCTTTGTTTAAATGTACGGGTGTATGATGTTAATAAATATTGCATGCTTATTCCGAGGATATTTTCAATTTCGTTTTCAGAGGATCCATGCTTCGTATCGTTCGACGGTGTTTTTGTTTCCTTATTTATTTTATTAATCACCAGATCACGTCTGGGAGGAAGATTTTAATCTGTATTTAAAAGAAATACGAGATTATTGCGCACCTATATAGACATAATTACGTATGCAATGTAATTTCACTGCAGGCAGTTTTAAAACTTAAATTGGCCCTCAAATTAGTGGAAAGGTGAAAAAGTTCCACCGGCAAGGGAACCTAATAAGGGAGTACCTAAATAGAAAAATGGAGAGAAGTGAAGTATACGCTGGTTAATTAAGCAGCATCTCGTCCAGTTTGCTTAATTCAATCGAAGTAATCCACGTAACCAAAGATAACCGTTCTAAGATGAGTGGAGCTGAGTAATTGGAGGCCTGTACGAAATTAGCCCTTCAAATTTCGTCTAATTAAAGGCCGTTCGTACACGGTGACACGACTATTCGGTGCACGCCGCATTAAGTCTGATTCAGGCATTGCTGCGCGACTTCGCGAAGTGATTCACGTTGGAATAACTTAATATTAATTAAAGGAATGCCTGTCTCTATTACGCATGGAAATAAACATATTAATTAATATATTTCCCCGGGGATCGTACATTGTATTAAGACGGAACCGGATTTAATATTTTTCTATTAAATCACATTTAAGTCTCTAATTTCTAATCTAATAAAAATCGAGGGAAGTATAATTGACAGAGATATGCATGAGCTCCTGAGAATTCTTATTAAAAATTAATCGTGTCAAAAGAATTAGGTAAATGTTTTTATTATTGAAATTTTTTTATTTCAAGGACACTGAATTTCTTTGGAAATTCTTTATATATTTTATAAAACCTGAATGGCTTTCTGCCATTTCCACGAAGAACCAAATCGAGAATTCCTAAAAATATGAGAGCCGATTTTTATTGTTATATTGTATCGCACTTTTTTAATCTACTGTTATGACTGACTTTAACGCCCATCGAATTAATTAATATCAATCATTTTTTTATATTTAAGCAATTTTGTTGTCCCTTTAAATGATTGCTGTAAAAAATTCCTTGTTCAGAGGCCAGTTGACTTACTCTGAATAAGAAGGGAAAAACAGAAAGCAGATAAAATAACTGGCACGTCACATAATAAGCTTCACTAACCAAGTAGTGAGTGAATAACAACTTTGAATTCGCAATTTGGCCCACGTGCTCTGACAAATCTGGCGTCTTATATTTTGCGTTCACGTGTGGACTGTGACTCATTCGACGTGCCACTGAAACACGTGCACTAAGGGGCAACGAGATACTCTTGCAGAAATAAATGGTTGAAAGCATACATGACGAAGTGTGCATTGACTTCGAAACATCGCGTTGGATTTGAAATGTATTCGAGGTAATCGAATTAATACTCAACATCTATTTCAAAACGTATCATCACGAACTGTACGCATACCTACGTATCATCGTATATGTATAATTTCCATGTTCATTTATTCTATCGTATTAGATAATTAACTAGAACCAAATACATAATGTATTCCTAGCACATATTTCCATACACGATGGTTACAAAAGATTGCTTCCATTTAAGTCGAAAACTTTCAAATAAAAAAGTTGCACCAATCACGCAGATAAAGCCACGGATACGCCCCCAAACCCGATGCAACGGTCAACGTCGCCAAAACATACCCAGCACGACGAGTTTGTTCACACTAGGTTTACGGAACCCGTCAATTTGACGCATTTCAGGATTCGAAAGACAAAGATTAAGGCAGATCCGTTAATATTATATAACTAAATTAATTATATTTCATTTCGGAATTAGGCGAATTAAGTTTTTAAAGAAAACGCGCATTATTATTGGCAATCGTTAAGCCGAGGGTAATCGGTAAAAATAATTGCTCAAACTTGTCCGTAAACCTACTGTTAAAAACGTTATACGAATGTACCATGCTACCGTCGAGCCGCGCAATGTCCCCGTACCGTTTATAAATTGATATTGCCTGAAACTTACCTCTCGTGATCATGCCCGTAAGACGGATTGATTCTACGCGCGTATAAGGAAGCACCACCCTCAGACATGTAACCGTCGCACAGGTCGGACAGCGTTCTACTACCGACGGTCATACCACCACGAAGAACCTCCCCGTCGCTGAGATAACCGGAGGCGACGTCGATGTCGGCGTAATCGTGACCGACATGATGATGAGAAGAGGAATGAAGAATGGTGTACTGCCGCGCGGTTGTTCTGCTTGGCAGGGTCTGAAGGGCCCTTGCACCCGGCGTGTAACCACGAAGCAGAGGCTGCATAGGCTTCACTGTCATCTCGGCCTCGTCGTCGCCTATGGAACCACCCGCGCACGTTGAACTTTCGGACAGCACCTGTAAAGTCGGCGGGATTAATCCCTAGTTCTGCGTCCAGCTGGGGTATCATTGAAAGACAAATAGAAGGCCTCGGCGCGAAAAGCAGAACAAGATTTTTAGTTGGATTTTGGGACGCCTGTTTGGAGTTCTGTATGTTTTTATGCATTGGGGTTGAATGGAGCAAGAGTCAGATGAATTTAGAAAATGGTGTACAATTGTTTGTAAGAATAAATGTATTCTGGTGGTTTATGATTCGTTGAGAATTGAAACGTTTCGCGGTCGAATTGATTAGTTCTATGGAAGAAACGTTGGAGGATTGATAAAATTCGAGAGATTGTTCTTTTGAAATGTATGTATGTATATACAGATGCATATTGTAGTGTTTATTAAAAATAAGGGATGATTATTTTGAAGAATAGTCGATTACAATAAACAAAGCTACGAAGTAGTTAAGAATATTGCACATTTTACAGGGATAAATAGAATCATTAAGATCGTAGATTTTATTTATCAACGTTAAACTCTAATTAGAAGGATTTGGTATTAAAATTGAAAATATAGCAACAATTGGAGTTAATCGCTCTCGATTCTGAGCGGTTCAATTATCGATTATTACTTAAGCAAAAAAAAATACATTCGACACTACAGAATGATGTATTACTCTATTACAATCGTCCCATAAGTTCGTGCCCATCTTATCGTCTATTGAATTTCGCACAAAAAAACAATCTTGCCTATACATTTTCCTGCGCTACAATCTTCTACTTAACTAAATAAATCCACCGTGCCCTGCTTACAGAATTATTTCAATTCTTTATTAACCCAGCAACTACCTCCCTACACAGCTCCATCGAAGAATAACAGGAATGTTAAAGTTACGTAAAGAAATTTGTTAATAAACCAAGTCAGCTGCGTGCGATTCAATGTTTGTAGGTGCTTGAAAGAACGGCGCGAAATTATAGGACGGCCCAGCAACAACAACGAAGGTACCAACCTTCTCCATCTGCTCGAAGGTAGTGTCAATTTTTCTATTAGGTATAGTTTTGATCTCGCTGCCGCTCTCGCTGCTCGGTCTATAAATAACGCTACTGTCGCTGGAATTGCTCTGGCCAGTGCTGTTCGAATTACTATGAGAGCTCTCGGACATCAGATCCGAAATACTTGGCATCGGTGACACCATTGCGACCGTGTTCGGATCGAGCTTACGATGCAAAGCGTCCGCCTTCAATTTCGTGGGCGTCGGTACGCCAGGTATGCTGTTTTCCTTCGGCGGTTTCGAGGTGCCTTTCACCAAGGCCGTGGGCTTCGGAATGCTGGAACAAGGACTCCCGGAGCCACTTAGAGCTGTGCCCTGAAGGGGACTATTCAGAACAGGTAGCTGCTTGCTCGGGCCGAAATTCAGCGCGTTCGAAACTTGCCCCTGAGGGCTGGCCGCGTTTCCGTGGTTCGTCACGGGGCTCGTCAGACCCTCCTGGATGATCGCCATTTTTCCATCCGTTATCTCTGGACTGTTCCGCGGTGAAACCGGCGGCGTGTGCCTCCCGTTCGTGTGCTCCGCTTCTTGTATTTCATTCAGAACCTTCGCTTTCCCAGACAAGCCTCTATTTTGCTTCGAGGGACTACCGATATTCTCCGTCACCCCTATCTGATTCGTCACTATCTCCTTCTGCTTCTCTATCGTCGACTTCTGATCGAACAAATTCGCCTGGTTCATAGAGAACGTGTGATCAATAGTGCAGCAGTTCTCGTCCGGGATGACGGTGTCCTCGTGTTCGGGCTGCTTGATCATACCGCTCGTGTTGTTCATTAGACACTTCTGCGCCAGGACGTCTTTGTTCAATCCGTTCGGCGGTACTTTCATATTCTGTAGATGAATCTTGGCGTCGGGCAGCTTCCCCGGCAGCTCCATCTTCGGCCTCGGCGGTTGTCTCGGCGATTCGTTCTTCAAGCAGCCGTAGTTCTTCGTGTCCTGCGAGGCGATAGTCTTCGTGGACACCAGCGCCGAGGGATTCGGCTTCTGCAACTGGCTGATCGGCTGTTGCTTCAACAGATCTTGCAGATTCGGTGATTTCTTGTCCACGGCCAGCTTCGCACCCACGCCGCCGATCTTGCTGCTCGGCTTGACATCTTCCAAGGGTGGGCCGTAGGTGACAAACTTGTCCGGCACGCCCTTCGTCCTGGCAATTTTACTTTGCGCTTTGCTCTGCTCCTTCCTCACCGTCTTCGGGCTCGCCTGTTTCGTCGGCTTCGTCGACTGCAGCTTCGTTTTCAGGGCACGGCTCTTGGGCGACTCCACCTGCACCTTGCTCTGATCGCACAAAGACGTCGAACTGTCGGAGTGCTCCGACCTCGCCGATGAGAAACCGGAGGAGCTCGACGTACGTTTCGACACGCCTGACGAAGCTTTTCCACGGTCTTGGCTTTTCTCTTTGTTATTGAAAAGCTTGAATTTGTCCAGGACCGAATTCTTGTTCTGCTGACTCGTTACACCCGTGGTGGCGTACGGAGACGGCTGGACGGTTCTTGCACCGCTAGGTTTTCCTACCGTCGACGTTCGAGGACTGAAAAGAAAAGCATAAGATCCACTTATTACTCTGACCTTTCGTAGAACGAACGTGGCTTAAGCGAAACGAAACGTTGCGCAACGAGACGAATGGGATTAACGGAATGAATGGGAAAAAGGTTGGCGAAGTTATATCGTTCGCTTGCTGCAGCAGCGATAGAATTAAAGAATCATGATTTTTTTTTTGGAGACGACATTCGGTGCTTCGAATTAGTATAATTTTTTACGGTATCAAAATTCTCGATTTTTAACTAAAAGATTGAACTTAACTATGATATAAAAAATGATGATATAAAGATTGAAAATATTATGACATCGTTATTCTGCGCCACGAATCCTTGTGTATCATTAAAACAGCCCCCAGTCTGAATTATGATACCGTGTCGGAGCTCTGTCATTGTTATACCAAACGAACAACACGGTGTTTCGTTATTCGGTGCCATGAATTCTCATTTACCCTTAAAACCACCCCTATTCTGAGTTATGATACCGAGTTGGAGTTGTGCCACTGTTGCAGCAAACGAACGGCGCGCTGTTTCGCTAAGGAAAATCGTTATTTACCTTGGGGTGGTTGTTGCGGATTGTCTGTTCGTTGCATTTTGATTTCTCGGCTGAGGAATAAAGGAGAGTCCTCCTTGAGGCGACTGTTGCTGACTTGGACTCGTGCTTCTTGAACTGCTCGCGCTACCAATCCCACCGTTCCCGTGTTTGAAACCACCTGAGACATAACATGATTCGTTCACATTAGCGTTGCGTTATAGAAATTTGATCCGCGTAGAAGGTGTAGAAAAAAACTTGAAGCAAACGTCAGGTTTACCTGGCAAAAAGAACGATAGGATAAGAACGTAGCTGTGCCGTAGCGTGCAATACGGATAAGCCTAGGGGATGCTGAGAAATGGTTAAAAATTGTTCGCAATAGAAAAAGACCTATCAGCGATTATCGATCGGAATGCTAATAAAAGATTCGATATTCGACAGATCCATTATAAGTCCACTCTCGGCGTTTAATTAACTGACCGACGACAAACGGTCGCAATTAATCGCTCCTATTTCTAGCGCATTCACACTGCCGTTGGCCGCGGCTCAATAAAACGATGATCGGTTGGCTCATTAAGTGAGCACAGTCACAATACTGTGCTGTACCAGCTTCAGCTCCTCAACTGCGTCTGGGAAGTGCGCAATGTTTGTAGACAAAATAAGCCGCGTGCTGTGTACAGTGTATGCACATGTAACAGGGTGCATTTACCATGAAAGGAGATTAATAAACTATGGAAATGATGGTCGGTCTGATGGTAGCGTAATGCAGGCATTGTTACGCCATTTATTTAATTGTCATTTATTTAATGGCCACGGGAGGCGTTTTAAGATCAAACTGAAACAACGCGTCTCTATTGAAATTCACGACGCTTTAGCAGGGAATCATAACTGTGAAGATTAATTTCTAATTTATTTGCATTTATCTTCATTTAAAAATAAAACAAACAAACGAACGGCAGTAAAAGATTAATCGTTTAAGGCCACATCATTTTTGGAGCGCAATATATTTTTTATCAGGCAGTCCATGTAACAAAAAAAACTATTTAAGACACTAACTTATAATAATTTGAGAATATCTTTTGTATGCATTATTTCAATTAAAGCAAAACGGAAAAGAATAAGACTCGGCCAAAGTGTTTGAATAGTAAAACGTATCATAACATTGATATCTGCACAATGAATGCAACAATCGACCAATTACTATAGCGAGTAGAAAATTGCAGAATAGACTGTACGGTGCATCTAAATTGCCACAATGAAGATCCCCTGATAAATTTTAATCTAGATCACGAAACAGCTGCGTTATCCTGATCCACGTTGCTGCCAGCTGTTTGAAGTTGTGCAATTTGTTACCAGCGTGCTTCTAGTATTGCATATCCGTCATTAGAAAATAAGTACAGCTTAATTGATTGGCGTATGTCTTAAATATGCAACGCGTCTCTCGTTGATAGTACAGTGAACCAAAAGGAAACGCATTACTTTATACCGGTGCAATAATCTCAATTAGCGGCTCCTTGTAACGAAGCATAAAACAGGGTGTTAGAAATAAAATAAAATAAAATAAAGTAAAATACACTGTTTTCAAAGTACTCATCGAATGGGGTAAATGTTTAATCAACATACATTTCGCGAATCAATTTTTTCCATGCAATATTTATCCAAGTTTCGTGTTCGACACTCAGAATTATTGCAACGAAACGATTGATCTTAGAACCCACGTTGATGGGACATTTCTTACACCTCTGGCCGAATTGCTACAGGTCAACGAAGTTTTAAACCTTTTTGCTTAACACCCAGCATATTGGGTGCGACCACGATCATAAATCAACTCCTCTGGCTATTTAAATTGATTCGACCGAGTCGGTCTCACGTTCGATCGGCGCTGGTCGCTGCAATTTCGACAGCCGCGATCGTTCTTCATTGGCACCGTTGCTGACCCTGATTCGTCGTAATAACCGAGCCTAATTCGACCGATCGGTCAGCCGACCCGTTCAATTGTCAAACTACGTGACACAAAACTGTCCGGCAGCGGATAAGCGGCCAGAGGTCTGAGAGCGAGGAAATCTTACGATGTTGCAGACTGTTCGCGAGGGGCCCCGTTATTAATTTAATTCCTTATCGATCGTTGTTAGTCACCGCGACGCCGTGACCACGCGTACTTGCATTCATAATCGGATGCCACGCGTGCCAGCGTATAGGCGAATTGCATACTTTCGTATTGTTGCGAGCGGAATTTAAACGGGCAGCGTGGCTGGTGGTGGTGTACAAGGGGCGGCGTTAAAGGGGGATCGAGTCGTTCGTTAATATTATTCAATAGTTAATTTAATATTCAATTATCCTGCATTCAATCAAACACTATACGGTTCATTTACTCTGAATCGAGTGTAGCAATGCGATTGTCATTCCGATTGAGTGCTGCGATAATAGTTTTAAATGAACAGAATGTATATGGGTCTTTTTTGGATATATAGAATTAGCATTCATTGTGTTGGAATGAAAGCGTTATTTCTCATTCATCATCTTTATAAGAATCGCTATTAAAATGTGGTTAAATTTGTTTTCTTAGGTTCTGAGAGAAGGGGTTGAATAAATGAAAAGCATAATTAATATAGAATATTTTAACACAACCTGCAGTAAGATACTTTCGGTGTCTCATAGTATGAGAAGAAAGTATAATAAGAGGGGCCCCTGTTATCAATTATTAATAATCTAATTATGGTATTGTGTATATATCAGAGATAAAAAGTAACAGTTATTTAAAAAATTTTTTAGGTAAAAGTAATTGTTAAAAATTTGATTTTTATTCTAATGGAAGGGACTTATCATTCAATCTTCAAGACATTTTTGAAAAAACGATGTGACTAAAAAAATTTCATTTTTAACTTTTCTGGTTATGAATAACGATTATAGACGACTACAATTTTGTTGGTTATGACCATTATTAATGACCAAAATTGTTTTCGATTAGAAATTATTGTTATTCGGCGGCAGAAAGCTTTCTGGTTACGAGTGATCATTACTGAAGAACAAATTTTTGTTGGCTGCGAATAACCTTTACAGATGAGGGAAATTTTTTTTGGTTATGAGTGATCAATATCGATCCCCGGGGTTTCGTTTTGGTTAGATCAGATCTAAAATTTTAGACACGCGTATTTATTAGCTTCTGAGATATTGATAAAAAGACTTTCGGTGCTATACATTGAAACCTGCATAGCCAGATATTACTAACACAACCGTCTTCGCTGTGTAAGTGACGGCGCCGAGTGTCGAGAGAAATTTTGTTTGTAAACAACGATTACGAGTACGAACGGCACAGAGTCCTGTTGTACGATCCCTATCTACACGATTTATAATGCTGTCGGAAACATTTTTTATTCATGAATGTACATTACGAAGAAAGCTCAATGAAGCACAGTACTTGTCGAAGTATGATTTACGATCCATCTTTTCCTTCTGCTACCGGACGTTTGGAGACGCGACTTGAGAGCAGGTTAACCAACGCAACAATGCATCAAAAATCCGAATATAGGAACAGAGTTGCACGTCATTAGCATGCATTGATTGGATACGATTGATCACTGTGCCTTGATTGGTTCTCATCGCCTAATCCCGCGCGAAAAAGAATCAAGGAGTAAAGCAGTTTATTTCGTTGTAAAATAAATACAATATGTATAACAAAATTAATACAAGTTAATGTAGTCGTCTTAAGAATTGCAATGGCAATAAAAATGCATTATTAGAAGGTTGAGCATAGAGTTAGCAGAAGAAAATGTGTGATTGGTGACATTGTTGGTTAGGTGGACCAATGAACGACGCGGATTTTGAACGAACTTTTTAAAATTAAGAAGGAGGACGCTGTTGAAGAAGTAGTAGTGTGGTGACAAGTGACGTTGATCGAAGTTCTGGTAACAAGACAACGAAGCTATTGATTTTAACGACTATTTATCGCGATCCGGTCGTTTTGAAATACTTCGGATATCAATTCAGTATTGTCGCGACGGTTTTCTTGTATTCGCAAGCTTCAACGGTAGATGGAAAACGATACGCGAGTGAAAGTAGATCGGGCTTTCCGTTTTCGAGAAAGTACAGGCCGGACGCCATATTGTACGTAGTAGCCCTTTGACTTTATGTGCGGTTACCGAACGAAATGTGCTTTCTGGAATAATCCAGGTGTGTTATTGAATAGTGAGTGTCGTTTCATGTTCACGGCTGATTGTTTCAGTCGTGTCGCGAGTGCGTGTGTTTTGTGCTGATAGTTCAAAGTGCCTTGGATACATAATAATGGATACATATTATATGGATAACTACTCATGGATACCAATTATATGGATTTCTACTCATGGATACCTATTATATGGATACTTACTCATGGATACGTATTATATGGATACTTAACAATGGATACTATTCGACGCAAAAGCTACATGGATTACAATCGGATCTCCATCTTGATCAGGCGTCTTCTCGGTGCTTATTGCAAGGTGTCTTTGTCAGCGAACGGTGAGTCCTAATATATATGAACAAGCTTTTTTCATTTCGTACACGCATCCAGCGTCGAAATGTTTTTACAATATTATTGCGCACACAATGGGATTTCGTCCGAAAGAACAAGTTCGATACGCGAAATAATTAGCCGACATACGAAATCAGTAGTATTGACTATTAACGTTCGAAACAATTTGCAAACGCGTTTTTTATCGCGAAATTCATAATATCATTAATACGAATATTCAGTTACTAAAATTTTCGAATCATTTATGTATTCCGCAATTTATTTCTCGCGATCGGGATTGTTAGAAAACGCACGGTCTCGTTAAAAATTACATTATTCGCGTTCTCGTTTAATTTTTATTCGGTCTGTGTACCCCCGTCTCTCATTATAATGTAAAATGCCGGGAACCTTGTGATGTGCACGTGTACCGAACTGAGCATCAACGGAATATACGCGCACTGGCGATTGCATTCGCCAACAGGTACATACAAGTAATCACGTGTGTCTTTTAAGATTATTAAAATCGTGAAAGTTTCAAAGACCTCAAAGGGTTGATTACCCTATAAGATATTTATGGCTAGATTGATCTCTTCCTTTGTTCGAACTAACCGCGGGAAGAACCTTTCTCCACGTGTGCGACTGTCAGGGCTTGTCGTGTTCAATAATTATGCAGTTTTGCGGAACAAATTAATAATACGTGATTTATATATGCAAATATTCCTCTAATGAATCCTTCGAGACGGTAAGCGTGATTTCAATATACGCGAGACAGATTGTTTCTATTTCCTGCAAACGAGTTCCTTTTGTTTAAAAAAACACTTGATCACCATTTTGAATAGACAGGCTGGTCTGCAAATGTTGCAAAGCCTTGCAAAAAGTAGACAAAATTTTTGAATAATTTACGTCCCCAGTTTTAATAGCATTGTTTAACAACTTTAACAAAAAAATTTAGCTAAAAATTAGTAAACTTCGATTGAACTTCGCGAGGCTTAATATCAATACCTCCTATTAGGAAATGGATTTTGCCAATTCGAAACGGTTGTTGTCATGCAGAGATTGTAATTTTTTCTCAAAATACCTATTGGATTCTATTTAAACAGGTTTTGTATTTATTCAACTTGATGCTGTACACCACTGTAATTGTTGAAAAGATTTTTCAATTGTATAATACAATTTCCATCCATCATTATATTCTTCAATGGATTTTTCAATAAGTCGATCGTTTTCCTAGCCCATTGGGATCGTTTCGTACCTTATGTACTGAATTTACAAGGAGAGCTTCCTGCTATTTACTCCTTCTGGGTAATGAGTTTTCGTCGGATGGGAAATACTACCCCACTGAAGTTCAATATATTGGGTGTCTATAGTTATTTGTTTAAATTCAATTATTTACTTAGTAGACGGTTTACATTAAATTAGTTTGCACTGAATATTAGAGCCATGCATTAATTCCTGTACGATGTAAAAATTTGCTTATAGGATCTGCTGCTTAACGAGTAAAGTGCTTGCTTTTTAAATCACGCTGTACATTTTGTGCCCAGATTCGCTTCATACTAACGGACAATTTTTGTATTAATACATGGACTGTTGATTATTATATACGATTTGCAACAGTCAGTCCTATTGTAATTGCGCAAAGCTTTTTCCGATACATTACGCACGCATGTGATGAAAGGTTTGCGCAAAGGGAACCGACGATTGCACATGGTAATGATAATAATGGCAAGTTCAGGTATTTGCGTGCGAATTAAAAAAATTTGAGATGCTAAAACGCGTACTTGAAAACAATACATACGTATAGCGCACTGGAAAACAAGCACTATGCTCATGTTTCTGCATGTTTCAAGCTTTTTCCGCATTTTCCAAGCTTTCTCTGCATGTTTCAATCTTTTTCCGCAGTCCCCTATTGGCAAATGTTTTATAATATGGGAATTAATGAACCGTTCATTAGTACGACGCAAGTTCAGATCCCCAAATTATTTTATTAAAAAGTATCATGCAAATTACCAATAAACATAGACACCTAAACATATGTCAGTAAATTTAGTACGACAGTGTTTGCCACTCTGCAAAAACTCATTACACGGAGGGAGAAATTAGTAGGAATCTCTTCTTCCTAGTGGTTTTATTTCATCATGTGATAGAGTCGAACTCTGTTTTTGAGTCGCTCAGTTTCTCGTTTTTATATTCCTACGACGTTTTATTATTATTTTGTGATAGAACCGACTGCTCAACTGTTTGAAATGTTGTCCCTTTAAAAGAAAATCTCGATATTTTCAGTCACCAGCAAATTTTGATGCTAATGTTTCTTATTGTACGTCACTTATTGTTAGTTCATTGGACAGTACCAACTATTGGTACGAGGCAAACATATTTATATTAAATTATTTAGATAATAGAACTTTTACGTTAAATTAGTTTGCATTAAAAATTAGAGATAGCATTAATTCTTGCTACGTTAAAAAATTTGCTAATGGGAACTGTTGTTTAACGAGTAAAGAAGTTCTTAAATTGAGCTTTACATTTTGTGCCCAGGTTCGCTTCATGCCAGCCATAGCGTGCCAATTTTTTTATTTATACAAGCACTTCCAATTATTATATACCTCATGCAATTGTCAACCCTATTGTAATTGCGCAGAGTTTTTTTCGACAATATACTCTCGCACGCGAAGAAAGGTTTGCGCAAGGAAAATTGATGATTGCAGGCGGTAATGATAATAATGCGAGTTCTTCTATTTTGCTGTGAATGAAAAAAAATTGACACGTTATAAAGCATACTTGAACACATATGTACAGTTCGCTTGCAAACAAGCACTGCGTTCATAATAATCTTTTTCTGCAGTCCCCTATTGGCAACTACTTTATAGTATGGAAATTAATGTACTGTCCATTAGAACGATCAAAACTTTGATCTACAGATTATTTTATTACAGCATATGCAAATTAGTAACAATCATAGACACCCAAAATCTGTATCAGTAAATTTTGTGAGGCCCGCGGCAAAAGCTCATCAGACTTTTCGATTAAGAGTAAAAGAAAATTAGCAGGGACCTTCTCCGTCTAATGCATGTATTTGCTCATGCGATAGAGTCGAACTCCATTTTTAATTAATACAAATTTGCATGACCACAACCTCTCGAATTTCGTTTCCTATTTTGTAATAGAACCAATCAGTTTACTGTTTGAAATATTGTCGCTTTCAAAGAAAATCTGTATATTCGCAGTAATCAGCTCACTTCGTTATTAATGTTTCTTATTATACGGCACATATTCCATTAGACAGTGCCGGAAATGAAATTGCATGTACAACGATCGAATACTATTTCATAGCTGTTATCTGTTTTTCATTCAGAAAGTCAATGTATCTTATAAAGCGTATATAAGCACGGTGTCAAGTTCTCTGATTGAAAAATTAAAACAAAAATTAAGACACGAAAAATGCATTCAAAGTGGTGCTCAGACTCGGTACGCTATCATTCTCAGCGATATTTTGAACATTTATGCATATGCATGCATTGTCTTTTATCACGTATATATTTCAGGCAATATTATATATATGTATGTATTATCATACGGACCGTATGAAAAGGTAGGTGAAATACGCATAATATATTTTTGTTTTGTGCGAGTGAATCATACGATTCAATTAACCAACTTCATTAATACTAAGAGCGTCCAATTACGATCTCGCGAGCCATGCAATTATTATCTATTTTACACTATTTTACAATTAATTATAATACGAGCGTGGTTCGTTTGAAAACAAATTCCAAACGTGTAAGATCATTCGATGCAAGAACCCGAACTTCCCCCTCGGTTATTGCTCATCATCAACGATAATTATTATGGGTGGGTTGAAGTATCAGTTTCAATGCATAGCACCGAAAGTCGTTTTATCAATATCTCAGAAACTAATAGGTACGCGCAGCTAAAATTTTAGATCCGAGGTAACGAAACTCCCGGCATCGATATTAGTCACTCGTAACCAAAAAAGAATTCCGAATAAAATGACTATTCGCAATCAACAAAAATGTTTGTCTTCAGTAACGATTGTTTGTAACCAAAAAATTTCTATCGCCCAATAACGATTATTCGTAGCCAAAATCATTTCAACTAACATATTGACTGTTACATCGTAACTTTTTTAATTTTGAAACACAGGACAGTTGTACGTGACTGTATTGTACGTCAATAATATTCTGCTAATCATTTCCATATTAAACAAAGCAAAACTACTATATTTAATACAAAGTTTGAAATTCATGCCTGCATTATTACGGCCCAGAAACTACTATTGTTTAAAAAAAGACCACTCGCAATGAACGACACTATTTCATACATCCCAAATGAAATAAGAATCCCACGTTTATTATAAACTTCGAAATTCGTGCCCACGCCATTACGATTCGCGGTACACCGTTTAAGAAGAAAGCTCCCCTGTGTCCCATGAAAATCGTGAGTCACGGGGTGTCGTAATAAATTCGATTCGTTTCTTATCAGCGGATTCTACGGGACACCGTTGACAAAGAAGAGAAGATGAAGGGACGAGATGGAGAAGTTAAAACGTGACCAGGCATTAGGGTCTGCCTGTCATGACAATGATTCATCGTAAGTCGGGGCACGAACGATCGATCTTTGCAAGATATTAACGACATCCCCGCGCTTCGTACTCCGAAACGACGACGAGAATGCACCGGGCCACAGGTACCACCTGCACCATCGTTCACTCCCATACGTTTGTTCCTTTTTTTCTATTGTCTCTGAGACGCCAGGTGTTTTCAGACATGCACATACACGTATAATGTATTATATTATACATATACACATTGTATCTAATTTTCAGCCACTCGTAAAGAACAGAGATTTAGGTGTTTCTAGAATTTGTAGATAGACGTACCTTTATGTGACATTATTGCGTAACGCTTCTATAATATTTTATTAAGTGTCTCGCGGTAAACAGTAAGATGGAGAGAGGGGGATATAATTGAAGGGCTAGGGAGATATATTAAGGGAGAAATTTGAATTCCAACGTTCCTGCGTATCGCCGTGAATGGTCTACTGATTAGAGCCACAAACCTCTAATTAAACAGGGCACACCGCAACTAGACCAACTATGAGTACGATTCGCCTGGCTAATATTTGACAAGCACTAGATAACGGAGTTAATCGATGAACGGACATGGCTGTAGTTCATAGAGGAAATCGGTTTTCCACTTGCTCTTGGAACGCTCGATACTGTGGGCACACTTTTCAACCAGATGGGTAATGGCATATTTTTTCTCCTCCATTTATACGAATTACGTACATTAGATATATCGACGAAAATATTTTCCACAAGTAATGGATATAATAATGAAATTCTTTTACACGGTTGAATTAGGAATTTTATAGATTACGATAAATATTGTTTGAGACAAACTTAACAACAGAAGTGCGTAATGCTGGGTGGGTTTCATTTTTATGAAACGTAATTACTGTGCAACGTTGGTCTTTTGCTTTGCAAGAGCACTGTTAACGAGGGCATATTGTTAACAGAATGTACGAGATACTATACATATATAAAATGAAAAGAACTAAGGATTTCTTACACATTCTCACGGTTTCATTATCTTTTTATAATAAGAGGAATTATCGCTAAAAAATATTATTCCGTTTTTATACGCCACAGGATATCGGTAATCTGTAATTCCCTCCATTGTAAATAAAAGCTGGGATAAAAAGCTGTCAGACGATACGAGTATCGTGCAGCAGATAGATTAAGCTCGCATGTGTTACCGCGTAGACGTTCTCATGTGAAAATAGGCTTACAAGAACAATTGCTGCCCCTACTTCCCCTCTTTAATACACGAGGCAGATCTGCACGCTAACTCGTAAAAGTACTTTGTTCTGTTCTTTGTGCATTTTCCATTACGTCTTCAACGATACTTCATTGTACAACAAATTTGGAAATGATTTTAGACAGAATTTATAGCGTTTCAAGATGTTTAAGAGAGTGTTTTAAAATCGAATGTACTTAAAGTAACGAACAACATCCATTGCGAGAGTTACACTAATTTTAAAAGACTTGCCATCGTTTTTGTAAGGTAAAGAAATGATTTTAAAACACAACGGTGACAAAAATTAAAAACTATAACGCTGCATTATCATACATACACGTTCGCCGCGAGACAAACATAAATTTTAAACAAAGCATTGTTACTCTTTCAACAAAACTCCATTCATATCCTTTGCAATTTCCATTTCAGCGCAACCATAAATTCCACGTTTAATGCACCTCGGCATACAAATGACTGGCATAAGCACTTGCTGTTAAATAGTGTAAAATTGGTCGTATCCATTGTAGCGAAATTCCGAAACGAAAACGTTAAACACAATTCTGTGACACACGCCGCAGCTGTCCGAAGGGTGACGCGTTTTAATTAACAACGGAAACATTTGCGCCGCAATTTCGGTGGCAAAAGGACCAGGAGGAGAGCACGGTTGCAAAGGGCCGTGGAATTCTGTAACATGCGTGTTAGGCAAGACTTGTTGCGCGTTCACGACGACCAACGTGTTGGAAATCCTAGTTGCATTTTCACTGTGCACGACGCTTCAAAACTTCGCATTGTTCTAATTTTACCGCACGTCTCGCTTTTAACAACGCCCGCGGCGCAAAGCTAATTAAAAATAGTTTTCCCGCAGGTACGAATACATTTTCGCGTAGCACGCGTCACATTTCGTGTGTTTCGCCGATGAAAAAGACGCGCAACGAACTGAAATAAATGAATAAGGCACGAGGAATCGCGTTAATCGCGATGCGAAACGAGACGAGGTGGCAAGAATAAAATATTTCCCAACGTTAACCCTTCCGGTATTATTCACGTATACGCGTGTGTGTAGCGACGAGCATATAAATGGAGAAGTTAACTCAGCTGATTATATTATTGCATATTATAATCCTATTTTTTGGGAGATTGCTGCATTTGAAAGTATATTTCTTATGTAAGATATTGTACACAGTTTGACATGTTTACTCGATGCAAACTCTGAGGGAGCAACTAAATAGCGACAATTATATACAGCCAGATAACTTGATATCAAGGTGTTGCAATGAAATTTGCAAAAGTTTGATTACAGTAATATTTCTTGAATATGTTATTCGATTGCATTTCAGAACCTCACTAGAAATATTCTATACATTTCGATGGCATCGTGTACCTTATTAAAAACTACTCTTTTCGCATCACTCCGTAATCATTTTTGTACATTCTGTATTTCGCTTTTCCCTGCTCACGCGCTCTCCACTGTACACTACACCATCAGCAAAAGGCGCTTATTTCAGCCCTTTATCGAACGTACGCACGTACGGTAAAAAGTTCGCCAGTCACACGGATCCTTTCTTCGTTACGTCGCGCCGCATCAAAAGGGTGTAAAAATATTAACCCTTTGAGCACCGTTCACGCAAGACCTGTATACTCTCCGCGAAAGAAATTCGTATCGCCCCGTAAACAGATCTCCAGGCGCAAGAATAAAAATATTCCTCAGTCGCCCAGACAGTTCTCCTCCCTGCGCTCTTTCCCACCGAAAGGGTTAACCGCTTCTAGCCACCAATAATTCATCCGTCTATAGCTTACCGATTCCGCGTCACTCCCTGTTGAAAAACACCGCAGCTGCTGATATCGCACGACCACCCGATAAGTTTTCACCGCGGACGCAGAGACACACTTCCAACTGAATTTCGTCCGAAACCACACGTCCGCGACGTTCCTCTGCGCTCCCGTTTAAAACGTAAACTCGTACGTGCATTTCGCACGAGTGCAATGCTGCTCCATACTGTTCCACTCCAGACTCTCCTCCCCCCTTTTTGTTTCGCATGCACATACGTACCGCGGCGAGTGCATCGATGCACGAGGGAGCAACTAGCAAGCGGTTGCATTAGCGCGTCTTTAACGGTGTACGAGCTCATAAGGGCATTGCATCGAGGTCGTGCGTTGTGTGAACGTGCGTGCACGCGTGGCCGCGGCTTTGCATGCGTGTGCGTGCACGATTGACAGGCCACGGCGATTAACTTCAGTGGTGACTCTTCGAGCGAGAGACACCGGCTGCCTTCTCCCCTCCGCATCTTTGTACACGCTTCTTTTGTCCTTTCGTTTCCTTTTTTTTGTCATTATTGCTTCTCTGTCATATCGCGTGGGATATTTTATGCGAGACGCGGGGCGAGGGGAACAGATTGGTTTATTTTGTAAGTCGAGAAACTTAATTTCGCAGGTAATTTGATTGCAATCGATATTTTTGTTGGCAATGGGAATAGAATCGATAGAAATCGGCGTCCATAGATCTTGGACGATTTTGTTTCATTTATTTGCAACATGATGGTTTTTAGACTTTCTGTATTTCTTTGTCCCCATCTATATTCTCGCCAATGCCGTTCCCCCTGTATCTTTGTCCACTTCACTTTTCGTTTTTATTGATTTTTCATTATTACCATTTGTCTTTTATATTGCTTCCGATATTTTATCTAGACGCGGAGCAAGAAGGACAGAGTAATTTATTTTCTCGGAAAGCTTAATTGTGGCTGGACGATTGTAAACGAAGAGATTAATGAATGGAGACAGCGAATTAAACTGTGATATTTCGTTGGCTTGTCCCTTTTTGTTTACCGTGCTCTGCATTGGTTTGAATTAATTATAGCGGGAGCTCGATAAGTTAGTCTTTTGCTAGGCGATACGCGAGAAGCGGGGCGTGTTATGCTGTGCACGTCATGAATGTTTGCACAGCACGTTTTGTTGCTCGTGTGAGTTAAGTGTGGTCTCTGCCGCGAAGTGATTCGTATTGTTGGAGGCGCTGTTGTAACTTTAAATTATGTTACTGTCGTTGCCCGGCGTCGTGTCAATCTTACAATTCGCAAAAGATTGTGAACAGTAAAAGCGGCGAAGCGAAGACAGTAATGCAAGAATAGAAGGCACGTATGTGCGCAAGTAGGAAACATTTCCCCCGTGTGTACTTTTACAATAGAACAGGTTTTAATTAATTAAAAGTTCATTTAACTCAAAACATTTTTGTGATACAAATAGGAATGTCTAGTGAAATTGTAGTCTGCGAACGACCGAATAATTTTTCTGCGAGCAGCTTTTGGAGCACGTACATACACATTCAGTTTACGGCTTGATTACGAGAGTAGGGATTGAGAACCACTGAGAATCGTGGAGTGCATACGATATGTGTACGGGACTCCATTGGCACACTAGAGGATTTACCGAGAACGGAAGATCACTGTGAGATTAGCGACGAAGCGATTTCTTCACGCTCATCGAACTTAACCGTGTACTTAACTTTTCACCGAATTATTATCCGTAACTGGGTAGTAACATTCGAAACTAACGCGTTACAATATATATTGAATTTACACAGTATTTGTTTTGTGAAAAGTTCAATATTCAAAATGAAATTGATTTCATGAAATACAATATTTTGATTCGTTGTATTTATACGACGAGTAATATATTGGATTTACAATTTTTACACAATTTCTTCAACATTATTCATTTCGGAAATTAAACTTTTTAAACAAGTAGTAAACTTTGTCATTACGTAATCATATTATATATCATATCTTACTTCCAATATACTTACGATGGAATTACATTTCAATAAGTTTTAAAATAATATAAATAATTCCCCTTAATAACGTACGAGATCTTGCAATGCTATAATCGCACAATAATAAATTACAAATTATTCTTGTACCACCTGATGTTATACTACTTTAAACAATTTTGTTATCCATGTAAGACCAGCAGTCCTGAAATTTGTTAAACCTGTTCAGCGACAAGTTTACAAGAGGAAACGACCAGAGATAACAATTGAAAAGTATCGCGTACAACAAATAGTCAAAATGTGAGTACATACATATACTGTGTGATGCACTTCTCATCGCTACAAGACAAACGTCGACCAAAAGTAAACGTTACTAGTTACAAGTGATTGCCATTCGAGGCTACTTGCTCCCACGCATATTTCGCCTCGAAATATCGATTAACTTTTCTCTCCCTGCTTCGATATCGAGTTACGTTTCAGATAAGGAACTGTGACGTACTTTGCGATTAATTACACAATTAACTAATGGTATATAAGGGAGCTTTTAAAAATAATAGCACATTAATATTTCATTTAATACCCCATAAATACTGAGCGTAAAATAATTGTGTAATTTTCTACATTTCGCATATACCTCAGGTTGTCGTAATATTTTCTCATCGATACTGATTATATCCAATTAAATTCCGTCTAGATCACTATTTACTGTAACCAGTAAACTATAATAGTAATAATAGCAACAATCATTGACATCTATAATTGATCCCAATTACCGCACATTGTCCGCCATTAAATTATCACACTGTCACAAATGAATACAGACAATTGCATCGCCACGCAATTGTCACAGAAAAATCCCCACTGTAATCCAGCCAAACGCGTGGACAAACAAAATGAACACGATGAACGTTCATCGATGGTTAACCACCACGGATGGATAACACTCCATCCTCTTATTATCGTACTCGACATTTGGACCTCTGATCCCGATAGGGGTAACGAGCGCCTTTGATCATCATCGGCGTTTTTAATCAACCGCTTATCCATGGCTAAGGAATATGATGGATCTACTGTGCACCATGAGCGCCGGGTGAAAGACAGCCTTTGAAGGCAACGGGCCGGAAGAATGTTACGCGAAGGAGAGCTAAAATGATTATTTAAAGAGTCGAATTACCAGGTCAGCCCTCCCTGCGAGCCTAAGTCGAGGGATTAGAGGAGCCCTTAGAGTTTTTCCTTCGATTCACCTTGAACGGGGGCCACCGCGCTAGGTGCTTTGGCGATGACTAAGCGACCCTTTTCAGGGAAAAAAAATACTTATCTGCCGGCCATCGAACAGTCGCACGCTAAGCCACTTCGTTCTAACGCCTCTTCTACCCTGTCTATTCTATCGTGGCCTTTCACAAGTATCTATGCGGACGTCTTTCCAGCTCTCACGCGATTGGTATGGATGTGGGTGTTCGACTGTGTTCGTTGAGGGTGGGTCAGAACGCGACAGCTCGCATCTCGATTAGATGATTAGATTGCAATTAACTGCGTGGTTCTGTTCGGCCGCAGTGCGGCCACTGATGAACATCGGGGTGGCTCGAAAATTCAACCATCAATTTTCTTACCCGCCACTGCGTTTCGTATTCAGCCACGTCTCCTTCCGTATAGACAAACGATAAATCGTTAGGGACAGATAGGGACTGGCCAGATATCCAGTTCGAGCAGAAACGGTTGCATTATTTGGTGGCAATTCTGCTGTCTAATTTAATCTTTTCGCGTAAAACGCGCAGGGATTAAATTTGGAGGGCCTGCGATCCCTTGGCGAGGTATTAATATAATTGAATGAGATATTTAGTGGTATTCAGACGGCGGATGTTTGTTGGAGATGTTGTGATGTTTGCGGAATAGATTTTGCAGAGGGTAGATAAACGATTAAATTTTGTTTGCCGTTAGAACTTTGTGGAAATATTCTTCTTGTACCGGATAATATTATATGCATAATATCTTTTTACAAACTGTGATTAATTGAATTACTACATTACTTCAGTAAGAGTTATTGCGATCCATTGTAACTGGAATAAATCACAATCAGCTAAATAATAAAACACCGTATACGGTATACTATAAAACAATTAAAAAAAAGGTATATCCTGCATATATTTTGCAACGAAATTTGTTATTTCACGAAATCTGTACCGCGGTTATCCCAATGGTTGCAACACAAGTATAGACCACAGTATAATAATTTACATCACATCTGGCACCCTAAATAATTGATATTTAATTTCTACTTTCGAATAAGCATTATACCAGCAATTAAATTCTTCTAATTGGGGCAAACATTTTCCGCGAATGAGTCTAACAATTTATCGTAGCAAGATATTGAATCTAAACGAATGACGATACTTGTCACGATTAATGAGATCGATACGATGCTCATAAGCGCGTTCTCAATCGAACAAACGGAGTTTCCACTCGTTTCAATTTCGTTATCGGCTTCACCGGTGTAGCACACGTGTTTTTTTTCTCCTTTAGGGAGTTCACGCACGTGCGGCCGTCGATACGAATTAGAGTCGGGGGTGAATTCAACAAAGCGGAGCCTCTTTTCGCAGCGTCCCTTGGGAACAGCTTAAGTCCTGAAGGCTGTCAGGAGGCGGTTGACTCATAACTCCACCGTGAATTTTGGTTTCATCCGTTTCCTATTCTTATCTACTAATTGACCATCCTTCGGACAAAATAATTGAAGGGAAAAGCAACTGATTGGTAATTATATATAGGTATTATAGTCCATCCACATAAAGTGGCGAGGCGGTAACATTTCGTAGGAATTGGCAATGTTAAATTAAACGTCGAAGAGATTTTCTATGTTTCAATATAAATGAAAACGAAGCAAATAATTTTTCTTTTTTTTGGCTGCTAGTGTGATCGTAATATGTATAGATATTCCATATAACAATGAATGTGTTATTACTATTTTTTTATTACATATCTATGTATAGTATTTTATGCGGATTTTAGTTTCACTTTTGGTCTGGTTCAGAGAAACAGTGACGCATTATTCGCGGGTGTGAGAACAGTATCCTTGTCTAATTAGGAAAATTCGATACCATTTTCGTAAACCTTCATTTTATTTAATAAATTCCAAGTGCCATTGCGATACTAATAATTCCATAAATTATATAAATTCGAAATGAATATCTGACACGCTCTTGCTAGTCTCCCTTCTCACCCTTGGCTTTATATTAACGACAGACACTCCTATTGCAAGGTTGCATGCGAAAATTGAACGAACGGAAAATAGAAAAAATACGAATGGGAGTTGCGATATTTTGTATATTATAACGTATCAAATATTATATTCTGATACACTGTGAAAGAAATTTAAACAGACCACCACGACACCGTATTTGCATTCGCAAAAATATCCAACATTATTACAATCAGGGTGAAAAAAAGAAACAGACAAAAGCGCGCACTTATGGTAAACGGAACGAAACAATAACTCTCGCAAAACAATCAAAGCCCCCAAATCTCCCACCCGCAAGATTAAATATTTGGGGATGAATCTCGATGATTCTTACGGCTGTGGCCCCCTTTCCAGGGGATACCTCTTGTAACAAGATGAACAGTAACGATATCCGACTCGCATTATATTTTCAATTCCCTCATGGGCATCGCGGCTGGATTGCACGCCGACGCGTATGAACCGCGCCGTGAATCAAGTTGTTTTCTATTCACCGCGAAATCCATTCGCAGCGAGCGTATCGGGTCTCGCGATCTGCTGGATTAATTCGATGGGGAACCGTGGAACGAGGGTGTGTCACAAAAAAATATCGCGCCCGGAAACGTGCACAGTGTGATAAGAGTGTCGGAACTACGTTCGTTTCTTATCGTGTCGTGCCAGATATTATAATAGGAAGCATACAGCGGAGGGACGCTTAATAGCGTGCCCACGGGAGAAATTCGACGATCTTCGAACGTATGTGCAACGTGATAAACGGTGCCCAATTAACCAGACGATACAAGCTTGAATTAGCAGAATCAGGATAGATTATAATACGGTTCTAAATAATTGATAGGCAGTGGGTAATAAAAGTGTTGGAATGGAAGCGTTACAATATTAAAAGCAGGCGGTTTTTTGGGATGCAAAGAGGCAGTCTTGAAGTAGAAATGTAATTTTGTTCATTTCAATTATTCTCACTGTTTAGTGGATAAGCTTTCCACTTTCACGATTGTGGTAAGTATTTAGTAGTACATAATTTATACTGCTTATTCTACGGTGTTTTAAATAAGCTATTTTTTTATCCCTTACTTTAATACCACTAGGTGCAATTCGACCTGTTTCACGTGCGAGTGAAAGGATTATACTCATTTATTATTATAGTCTACTTGTGTCGATAATTGTATTCGAAGGGGCTAACTAACTTATTGATTTATTCATTTACTTTTTATTGGTTATCAAGGGGACGTTAACTTTTTTTAAATGGCAATGCATATTTTCATAACTACATAAAAGACGAATTCAATGGTTGTACGTCAATCTGATTCAGCTTGCGAGCTAACAGTGGACACGTATTACGATTGCGTACAATTGTAATCCCAATTGCTACACGAGTTTCATTGTCGAGCACGTTCGTCCTACGGCGATTAACTCACGAGCGACACGTATGTAGAATTTCTGTTCTACGTCGAACAAGTTTCCGATAATGGCCGAAAATTTATATTATAGTTCCTTTCGTGTTGGATGGTCCGTAAAATTCCTGGCGAAATTTCCACACAGTCCAATACTTTAAATTGATTTTCACCCTTGAGTTCCACGTCTAGTTGCACTGACAGTGAAAGATCCAATATCGAGGCGAAGAAACATCCCCTAATTTTTAATTTCGACCCACTGATCGCTTTTCACCAGCGACAATACAGGCAAGGGGAGAGCTTGTAAGGAAACGGGACGGAGTTAACGTCGCTAACAGCTGTTGGTACCCGCGGTGGATATAAGTGGGGCTACTCCAAAAGAAAGCTTTTCTCTCTTGTTCACAAATTGACTGGTCGTGTGATGCTTCAGATTGTATATTGCATGTTCGAGATGCGATCCTTCGATTACACAATCGTTGGACACGTACAATACATATTCTGCTTAAGTGTGGCCCCACAGTAATTTATGTAATGGTTAAGCAAATCGATTGAAAGTTAAGGGAATACTATGCACAATTAAAATCCGAGGTCTGTTGGCACTGTAATTACTATTACATAATTACTCTACTTACGTAAGTAGGCAGTAAGTAGAAATAGAATTTTATCTCACTAAAACTGTTATTTAATTGTGAACTTAGCTGCTCGAACCGATAGGAAGCTTGGTGCAAAGGTTCACAAAAGAGTAGAACCGCGTTCAATGTAAACTGTGATTGTTCAACAATGTTTGTTCTTCAAACGAGTTGCTCAATTTTAAAGAGAGTTAAGTGAAGCTTGACTTTAATCATAATACATTACAAATTACATATATACATATCACCGCAAGAATATGTGGAAATATGCAAGTTTTAAATCAATTAAAAACTCTTGCAGTACAATTTCAATTATTCCAACAGCTCCTTCGAATCCTTCGATATCGCATCATATAACAAGGGTCCTACGTAAATTTGTTGCCACGAAAATACATCGAAATTCGTATTTTCCCCGAGTTTGCATAAAGCTCGAACTTTGTGCCCGGTTTATTCGCCGTCGATCACATTCTCCATGAATATGGCCAAAAATGGCGGTCAGAAAAATGCGCATAAAAGAAGCTCGCACGCGCACTCGATATTGGGGTGTGCTGAAAAGGCTCTGGGACCACCCCCAGCTTCGTTGCTTAGGTGCAGATTATACGGTTAGGGGAGAGAGCATCCCGATTACTAACCGTATCGGAAATATCGTTCTGCGGATTTTCAGGCTCGTCTTCCACGCTTCCACGAAATTCGGCTGCGTGCAGGAATAATGGGAGGTCGAGGAAACGCGCGGCTGGGGCGGAAATCGGAAAATCCGGATCAAAGCTTCACGGCTCCCTTTGCACGCACGTAATATCTCGTTACGGTGAATAAATATTCTTCACGCCGTGGATGCGACGCGTCAATGCGAATTTAATGATCGAGAATTGAAATTCGATCGGGACGAATACTTTCGATACTAACGGCTACGTTATTTACTCCGATAATGTATGAAATGATAACGGGAACGGTCGATCGAGGATCGGAGATAGAAGAAGGTCATGTAGAAAGGTTGAACATTTGTTTTTTAATTCCTTTATTTATTACGAACTTTGGAAAGCTAATTGGAGGATTACTTTCCCTTGGTAGAAGTAGATATGGTAGTTTTGTTCTTTGGAGAATGTTTCATAAACGTTTTTGTCGTTTTATGCATAACTGCGAAAGGGAATTATTATCATTTGTTATCAATTAAGTGTTACAACCACTAAAAGTTGTTAACATTTCTTATGCTTTCAGTAGAATTGGAAGACCTGAGCTAATCTTACAATTAGTAACAGGGTTTATTAGTTTTCTTTGTAACATTAAGGTTGGTTAAGTTTTAATACAAAATTGTTAATTGCTACGAAAATTATTGTATTTTAATCAGTAGCATCTATCTGTGCCTACATACAATTCGTTACAATCATACTTCTTGTTATCAGTAGCTTCAGTAAAATAGTTCGAGAAATATTACAATACAGTCAAGTATAACGAATTACGATCCATCGATTTACCACGAATTCCCTGTCCTATATTGGCCATGCCATGACTTCGAGAATGAAAACGGGACTTAACGCCACCATTTATTCTCCTACCTCATTCATACCTTCCACAGTAATAATAGACATCTGACAGCAACCGATATTTCGATAATTCTCATTCCTCTTACCATCGATCTGCATAACGAGGAGTAACATAGTTCTACGATATCCCCGGAATCCCGGCCGTTTATTCAGCATTTGTCCCCGGTATCGAGGATAGGCCAGAAACACAGAGACATTCTAAAATTGACTTGCAAATAAATCCGTCAATCGAATTGCGTGTCTAGCTCTGTCCGTCCCGCGATTCTTTCCTATAAAACGAGACTCGCCGTGGGTCGTTATCGTCTATTTCTCGAGTTGAAAAACTCGCGAATCGATGAGTCGAAGAAAAGAAATATCCGGCCTTTGCCGAGGTGAATTGAAAGGAAGCACGACGAGCGAAGGATCGCATTGAAATCAGAAATGAATGTCCAGGATACGTCGGCGAGTTAAAAAAAAAAAGAAAAAGAAGAAACCTCTACCCTTCCCCCTTCAAGAAGAGCCCCCTTTATCTCAAGTTTTATTTTCATCGCCGCGACGCGACGCTTCGGCTCAAAGAAAGGAGGGTCGATGGTCGAAAAGAGAGGTACACGAACAATCGAAAAGAGCCTTCTGAAACTCCCAAAGGATTTTTCTCGCGAGATCAGAGAGAAGCAAAATCAATTCTGCGGAGGGAGGAAAATGATCGATCGGGGGAAGGGGTTGAGGATACTTCAAGACGACGCTGTCTCTCGTTAGTTTGCTATTGAAAGGAATCCTTCGCAGAAGTGCGACGAGAAAATATGTTCCTTATACACAGTAGAATCGTGCGAGGTATCGTGGATTGGTAGCAGCGAAGGCAATTGATCTTGCAGACTGTTCTTTTAACGGCGTTCAGTGCGAACAATTGTTTTCGCCGAATTTTATTACGCATATTACAGAATTACATTCGACGCTTGAAACACGCGCAACGGTTGTCGAAAGATATGCATTTCAGAGCGTTTCCACGACACCGTACCAGAGGGAAAAAGAACAAATTGACAACGTATTGCTTTACAAGAGCGTACAATTTTACCTCCTAAAAGACAGACCGCCAACAGAATTGCCGATATAAAATTTTTAAACGTCTACGATGCTCGTGGAAGCGGGGCAAAAAATGGCGCGCAAAATCAGCAAACAGTATCCCCCTTCCAGCCGTTAATTACAAGCTGAATTACCAGGCAGGTAATAAACAACTTTTCGCCGGTATCGATCGTTCACCGGGTTTCCGCGACGCTGAGTAATTCCCGGCGCATTATTCGAATTCTATCGGCGTGCTGTTCGATTCGATATTAATAAAACAGCGTGCTTTCGTGCCGCAATAATAAAAGGGCGGGGAGTAAAGGGAAAGAATATACTTTCATCAGCGAAGTGACGTAACACAGCGGCGATTTTATATTTCTCTTCTTTTTTTTTTTCTTCTTTTTCAAGCTCGATGAGCTTCCCCGTCACTCTGCTGTCTCGTTTCGCAGTGAGGTTCAGTAAATTGCGATCTCTCCCTTTTTTCCCCTAGATTCCCTTATTTGTCGTTCTTTTGCAACGCCCCCCCCCCCACTCCCAGCTACCCTCCTGAAAGCCTCCTGCCTTTCAACGATCAACCCCTCTCTCTTCCCTGTCACGTGCACGTGTCGACGACGTGTCCTTTTCAGGACGTCTTGTCGCATACACGGCACACGTACTCACGTGTGCGCACACGTGGGTACAGGTAAGTAATAATAAAAATGAAGAAACAAATATGTGTGCGCATGCAGCGGGCAAACGAGACGTCAGCGATGCTAGCGGAAGCTGATATTTTATATAAATATCGCAAAGGGTTTATCTTTTTTCACAAAGAACAGAGATTATTTGGCGGATTGTTTTCTACTGTTCTGAATATTGTTTTTACGACGACGAACGTTTTGGCTGGATCAGGGAGAATCGTAATACATACATACTTTGTAACGTGTTTTAGTAAGTTTATTGGAGGCAGGGATTTTATCAATGAAAACATGCGAATAAGTAATGGATAAAAGTATTACGGGTCGTTTAATTTAATACATCGTTTGGTCATTATACAATAGAAAGTGACCACGTATCATGCTTTGTATAAGGTGAAAAGTGGCGACACTTTATTACGTGATCCACTTATTCTTAACGACGACTGTTGTAGAGCAACAGAGAGTCATACGCGAAATGGCACTTAAAGTTATTTTCATAATTGGTAAAAAATTCAACGGCACTTCAGCTTCGAAGAAGTACGAAGAAACGTGGAGTGTTCTAACGAAAGAGTGGATTCACAATGTCCAGTGAGAAATAATTGACATGGCGGCATGTGTGGAAAGGAAGCTATTCATTCACCCTAAATTGTGACATAAACAATTATTAAGCAGGTACAAAAACGTGCATTCAAAACGAAAGTACATACTATAGATTCTGATGAATCAGAATAGTTAGTTAACGAACTATAATCGTGTTTGGTAATCGCCAAATTAAGCGAAACGTCACAAACATTTTGCAACCATCGCGGCGGTAACGAGAAATTAAAACGTCACTCAGCGAGAGAATATATCTTTGCAAAAAAATGACTAACAAGATCGTAAAAACGCACGGAAGTACTAAAGCGAAAAAAAATACGTGCACTTTGGGAGGGAGAGACAGGGGTTGAAGTGTAGAAAGAGAAAAAGAAAGCACGGCAGCCACGAGCAAGAGGAATAAACCCTGGCGCCAGTTTCATTTCTACTCGTTCGCCAGCCAAACAGAGGCATCTCTTTTTCCACGAAAATAAAATTCTGAAATGCCGATCGGGCATGCAAACGCATTTTTTTACGCGATGTAATGCGACATATTAAGAACGCACGAACTAGTCGTCTTACACTGTTACACATGCACTTCATTTTCCGCTTATCTTGAAAAAGAAAGCACCATACTCACACGTTCGTCTCGTTGGATGAAACAAGCAAACATCAAACGTTCAACAACGATATAGAATTCAACTTTATAATATAATATAATATTTATAGTCAAATTTTGCAATCGTGCATTTTTCACTAACGCCACTGTAGAATCCCAAAACTAACGAAAATGTATTTGTCGACAACGAAGCGTCGGCAGGCAAGTATAATATAAGAAAATAATGCTTCATCCCATGAGCAATTCGATTTTCTTTTTTTCCGATTGCGGTTAAAAGAAAAGAACATAACATTCGACATGTTACACTATACGAATTTAACAATGCAAAAATAAGTTGAATAAAATATAGATGAAGAAGAAATTCCAAGCTAAGAACTAAGTATCAAAAACTAGAAGAAAAGGCCCGAAAAGATGAAGACGCTTTATAGACTTCTAAATTACCTCCAGAAGTAATTGTTTACCTTCATCTAAACACGCACCAGAAAAACCGCGTTACGCTTGAAACGACCCGATAATTGCACGCGTGGGACAAAGCGTGACGAGAAAAGCGTCGAGAAGATAACGCGTTAAGACAAGGTAATCGAAACGAACGGAGGGACGCGTCGACGGACGAGGTGCCGGCGAAACAAAAAGAGGGGCACTCGAACGAGCCCACCTACCTTCGATACCCGCTCGATGGCACGCGCAGTTTTCCTCGTGGCTTCGCTCGCGGATAAATCTTACACAGAACATGTCACTTTCTCGCGCGACCATAAACTACCGTGGGCGACGAACGACTGCGCGGAATTCGATAATGGAAATGCAGCACGACGGCGTCGTTGGCCCCTGGTATAACCAGTAAAACCGTAGACGCTCGAGAGCTGCAAGAGGAGCACCGGTGGAAAAAGGCGAGAAGGAGAGAACGAAAGAACGGAGGAGTATAGAAGAAGCGAAAGAGAAAGAGCGCCAGGGAAAATACAGAGAGAGGGTTCAAAGAGTTCTGGCCCTCGCCCTGCAGTATTTTCTCTATGTGTCTACCTTTTCATCCGTTTCGTCGTGGCTCGTCCATCCTGTACGAACGTGTGCACAGGTGTTCCGTACGTGCACGCAGCGGCGCGTGTTCACGTCACTGTGTGCACTGCGTTTCACGCTGGTGAACTTTGCCGCACGCCATTGGTACGCGGTATGATACATTTTTGGATATGTTCGTGGTGCCTGGGTTCATTACCAAATAGGTAATCAACAGTTTCGGGTGTTGGCGAAATTTTTGTATTTGCGCAAAGTAATTGATCTTGCGCGGTATCGGTAAGATTACGGGAAATGATAAGGTTTGGGTTAAAATGATCCGAAAAAGAATATTTTGGTTCGATGACCTGGTTATTTAAGTTGGAATACAGTATGAGTACCAACACGCGATTTTATTGTTGCCGTTTAAAAATCGATACAATTTATGGATCGAATTCATTCAAAGTTAAACATATGTATTTTATCAAATAAAAAATATATAAAACACAAACACAGAAGCTGTTTATAGAAATAGCAGTAGATGAATATTTATAGAGCTTGCGTAGATTCATTTATGATAGCGTTAAAGAAACCATGAAGTATAAATAAATTATCGAGCCTCGTTCTTAATAATAACAGGAGAATAATAAAAGAAAGAAAAATGTAGAAACGTAATCAACTGTACTATTTTGATCGAATTTGCGAGCAACGTCGACGGTATTGTCGGCGCTGGAAATTGAAGAGAAAATGTGATCAGCATCGCGAAAAGTTTACGGAAATATCGCCGGCTGCAGCAGCGAAACTGGAACAATTCCATTCACGCTCGTAAAATCGAGTTTGTTATCCGATGAAAGGGGACGGACATCTCGGGACACGACACCTTTTCCATCAGCTTCGTTCGAGAGGAACTGATTTTTATTCCCGACATTTCATTGAACGTTGTATTTCAAATAGCGGCACGCGTCTCGCGTGGTAGTGTACACAGATTTGTCTGGCTAAACAAGCATTCGTGTGGGTTGTACACGATCGAACACTCGTGCGATCCACATGCATTCGTGTCGAGCAGACAAGCCACGTCTCGATAAGCCAGACTTCGCGAAAGTATTGAGAAAAGTCTCGAAGAGTTTCGAAGTGCAAAAATAATTTTCGTAGACGCAGAATTCAGAACGATCGTATACTACGTATTCGTACCAAAAAATTATTGATCGAACCATTTTCTTCTAACTTTAATCCCTCGTATAAGCAAAGAGAAATAAAGCATTCAGGTTACATTGATAACAAAAACGGAACTATAGTACCTGTGCCCAAACTCTTGTCGAGTACTCTATGTACGCATTAGGTCGTCCCATAAGTTCGTGCCGCTTAATGTTTTGCTATTTAACTTAATGTATGAAACATACCTTTAAAGTTTATGAAAAAACGTAATCACCCTCCCGTTCCACAACTTCTTCCCATCTTTTTGGTAAAGTCATTATTCCGTCACTATAAAATTTCCGTGGTTTTTCGTTAAAGTACTTTTCAATGTTTGTTTTTAGGGATTCGAGATTATTAAATTTTTTTCCGGCTAAAAAATGTTGCATTGACTGGAATAAATGGTAATCCGATGGAGCAATATCTGGAGAATCTGGTGGGTGTAATAAAATTTGCCAAACTAATTTTTTTGCACTTTTTGTGCCACATATGGTCTTGCATTATCGCGATGAGAAACGACATTGTACCGATTCACGAGTTTTGGCCGTTTTACTCTTATTGCTGCTTTCAATTTATCCATCTGAGCACAGCATTTGTCTGAATTAATTGTTTGGTTGGCTGGAGGAAGCTCAAAATACAAAATTCCTTACCAAAGCATAAACGCATCCGCGGCACGAACTTATGGGACGACCTAATATATGTATGTATATGTACATTGATATATTTTACGATTTATCGAGGAACTTCAATCCCGTTCAATTTGTCTTCGCGCACTGATATCAACGGGGAAACGAGCTCGAGCAGGGAGGGTGACCAGTGCATTCATATTTTACAAAACCGTAAAATCGGAAAGCAAAATCGTGCGTTGCAGCGCGAGTTCCTGCTTTTGTACCCGTTCGGCGAATAAAGGAACGCGTTCGTACGAACAGTCTATTCATCGACCTCGAATATTGCTTCCCCTTTTATTTGGAAAGAAACGCGGCCAATCGATGAATTACGGTGAAAACGAATGGACCGAAGATCTTCACGGTTACGGCACAGCCGTTGATAGAATGTTAAACACTAACACAGTTTACTCCGCGGTCGCGCGCATCGAGCAAGGTGCTAAGCGTCTAATTAATTCGCGTCCCGACGCGAACGGTGACAGGCGTTCGACTGATTTTCACGTCTGACATCTCATTTGCCATCGAACACCCCAGCGGCAGCGCTGATTCGCGGGTTGTCTTCGTGGGGTTCGCGATAATTGCACGCGGAATCGCGCACCGTTTCGAAGGGGGTGGGAAGATCGCGGGGGTGTTACTGCTTACACGAACGAGGGAGGCACGTGTGCGACGTGCAGGTGTAAAATCTATACAGGCGTATGTACCGGAACGTGGCTGGGTACGAGCTGCGTATTAAACAAAAGGAATGCGTGGAGGGACGCGTGTTGCTATGCGATGAAAAATCTATACGCCGTTAACGTTAT
Source organism: Nomada ferruginata (assembly GCA_963583965.1). Lineage (NCBI taxonomy): Eukaryota > Metazoa > Arthropoda > Insecta > Hymenoptera > Apidae > Nomada > Nomada ferruginata. The sequence continues at coordinate 10,185,606 of OY757218.1, forward strand.
TTACGTGCGCGATGCAATTAAGCGTTTCTCCTCGTACTGTTTCGTTCCCTTTACGTTGATCGTGACGATGTATCAAGGAATAGTGGATTCGAGAAATTGCTGGCGCATTGAACGAAAATATTTATGTCTTGCACTTGTCGCGCGACAATTGACAGTAATAATTTGCGTGTACGTGCGTATGAATGATGTGAATAATTGCTGGCGCGCTGGATGGAAATATTTGTCGTCTAATGGATGGTGCAGCAGTTGACACTTTGCATTGCGATTCATTATTATTATTGGTTGTTCATTCGTATTTTCTTCGAACATAAAAATGCGAATTAAAATCATAAACCAAATGATATCCCTATACCTTGAATGTTTTACGATTAATAACTATCACTTTTCGCAGTGCTGCAAGCATTTAAGAAATCTCGTACTCTAGTCAAAAAATATCCTTAAGAATCTATCAGCCATTTCATCCGCGAATCCCCGGTATCCAAACATACAAATACACCAACTCAATAAACGCTAACACTACACACCCAATACTAGTAGCAAAACACCTTGCACATTTACTCCTCGTTGCACGAATGATCATTTACCCGCGCAATTGTACCGTCACACCGTTCACACAACAAAACCAACACCACCGTAGAACAGCCATCAATACTGATACGCGTCGCAACTTCCGCGCACGTATCCCCAGCGATACATAGAATTTTTCGCGAACGCAGGTGTATACATATTTCCAAGGGATGAGCGGGTGCACCGTCAATACGGTTTGTGCCTTTAGAGAGTCGCCCGTATTCCCTCCTGGTGACACTCCAACCTCGGTGGCACCACACCTGAGCATCAGCGTCGCGCGACACGCGTTCGAAAGACGGAGCAGACAGTGCAGAGAGAAAGAGAAACGGTGGACGGGGGAGGTGGCAACGGTTGCAAAAGGTTAAGGGCCGCGGAACCGTGGGGGTGTTCGAAATTGACGAGGGTGAAAGTCGCGATGAATCTTCGCCATGGAAGACATCATGGTCTTCCTGCGAGCTTTCCACTGGGACAAAGAGGCGCGTCGAGGCGAGAACTGATTTCATACGCTCCTCGATCCTTGCCTTGCGTTCCTTTGGCGCTGGAACACCCTGCAACGATTCTCTAGAACGGTTCCCAATGTCTGCGGCAGCTTTTTTATTTACCACTTTCGACAACGAGGCGAGCGTAGTAGTTAGTTGGAGAACAGTATCGACGATGCTAAAGTTAAGTTGCTGTGAATGGATAAATTGTTCAATCAAATAATTAGCGATTGTACAAAAGAAATGAGTGAAAGACGATTTAAAGTCGATATAATATATAAAGCGAGCAATAATTTCATAAGCAGTTCCATGCTCTACGAAGAATATGAAATTGTCATTAAATATTATGAAGAGTGCGACTCGATTAGCATTTGTTTTTATAATCTTGGAATATTTGAATGAGTGCCCACTAGTTTAGAACGATATGCAACTTGGTAACTGTAATCATGCTCGTTTAGTCAGAAACTTTGCAAGGATTCCATTTTTCTTTCGACATAATATTTCAGTAGCAGAAATATGCCCAATTGTTGATTTTTGTTTATGTTGATTTCATTGCAAATATAGCGAAGAAAACTGATTGCAACTTAATTGCAAATAAATAGGCAACGATCTTAACAGGAAGATCCTCTTTAATCTTTCCACCCCATTGATACATGTAGAATTTCTATAAATCCATTACAGACTCTCTAATAACGATCCCTCGTCACTGAAACGAAATCACGAATTCATAGGGAACAATCGAATTTAACGTTCGAACGGATCTTTGGAAATTGTATACCGCTCCAGCAGAGCGTAGTTCTCTTCATTGATATTTGACGATACGGGCTCATCAAGCGTACGCCCGTCAAGATTTCGCTTCGATAAAAAAACGGAAGCGTGTTTGCATAACAAACGACCCGCAGGAGGCCAGCCGATTATTGCAGGGGGCTGTTAGCAAAGGGAGCAAAATCCGCGTCAGCAAAGAGCTCGGCATGGGTTGCCCGCGGGGAAGCTCGCGCTTTTCAAACGAAAATGATAAACGCGAATACAAAGAGCGACGCTGAAAACTCGTGTAATAAAATGAACATCAATGAAATTACAATTTCAGAGTGCTCGTCTTACGGTACATTATTTATTATCAAATTCCTCAGCGCTGGATGAAAGAAAATTTAAAAGGTAAACGATAAATGTATACCTTTCTATAATTTTATATAGTGGAATTGTAAGATACTTATGTTGTATGGTAGGTGTAACATAATGTAGCAAGGGTATGTTAAAAAATATTCGAGTGTTATCAATATGATATCAAATGTTTTGACGCTTCTTCTTGGAAAGTTCGCTGCTGTGTATTTAAAGAATGGAGAAAATCAGGTGCGAATTTATATTATTAACTCTACTCTTTGCTCATTTCTGAATGTACGTATCGAAGCGTAGAATCAGCTCTTAATTTCTCATAAATCAAATAAATTTTCTTTCTACACCGATTTATCATTCTCGAGAACGTATCAAAATTGAAATCGCTGCTGAATAATAAATGCTCCGTTTCGAAAGCCAGTGTGTCCGACTTCACTTCAAAATAATCTATTTCTAATAAATGCGACAGCTTTAGGTACTTAGGTATTACAAACTAGATTTAACAAAACAGTGTTCCCAAGTTTATCAATTTTCTATTAAAGCAACGAGCCCACGGGCTTGTACATTCAATACAAACACCTTCCGCTATACAATAATGACAGCCATAACAGTTTAGAATAAGTGCCACATAAATCGTCTCAATTTGGAGCAAACCTTCGACCGTATGAAATCTCCATTCCTCAGAGAAGCGAATAAATTTTCCCTCAATACGATTCACATTGTTGCTACCTTTCGTTGCATAATTAATTTAAATCTAACGGGCTTAATGGAGAACGTATGAAAGATCTGCCTGTTAAACCGGGTACAGGAAGACCGATAGAAGTGTCTAGGAAATTTTTATTACAACACTGTCTCACGGTATATTCAAGGAAATACATAGTCACCTTTGAAATACAGGATCGCGGTGCCGGAGCTATTCAACATACAACTTATACCACTTCGTTTCCCATCCGCCTCGTCTGTCTATCTTCTCTATACCAGGGAGTTTCGTATAATACATTACAGTTCGCTTCGTCTCGTATACATATACGTACGTATGCATTGTGCCTTTACTTTCTATTCACTGTGTGCATGCACGTGCATGCGTACCACATCATACGCGTTCGGCGTTCGAGATAATAAGAACGTGGAATTACGCGATTTGCGAACAATCGGTACGGGATAATAAAGTGGAAGTATATTGTATGTGGTGGAGGAATAAGTAATTTTGGTTAGATACGTATGGGAGGATAGTATTTCAGTTTCGATATTGTGATAGTGTCTACTCGAAGGAGAAATAAAGTTTGAATTGTAAAGAGAGGTTGCTTTACAAGGTTTTTAATAACGAATAGAGTAATAGAGCGTGTAAACAGAAGGGTACTAGAATCTACTTTAACAGATTCATATCTCTTTAAGAATGTATTGCAGAGAAAGAGTTTTTAAAGAATTGTTTCTCAAATCAGAATTTTTTTTTATGATTAATCGTTTATTTAAAAAATATAAATCTTTGCTTTACTGTGGCCTGTACTTAATACAAACACAGTGCGTGTGAAGTTTAAACTAGTTTAATAATATGAGCTGTGAATGTAAATGGAAATGGAGTAAATGGAGTAAATGACGTACCTTTGAAAAATGTTTTTAAACCACAAGCCAACGATGTCTTTATTCATTTGTTTTGTCACATCATAACACTCAGCTTCATTAATATCATGGGTAATGCATTGTTACATGTACCTACTTAACATCTTTATATTCTACTCAGACAGCTGATCTCAATTAATAAAACCAGCGACACAAGCGGGATATATAGTAGAACTAAGATGACCTAAATCGCCATTAATGTATTCATGATGAGAATGCACTCCGTGCCTAATCTAATGGAAACAACGATAAAAATGCACCGCAGCTATTCAATGTACCGCTGCACTTTTGTATGCATACGCGATAATAACGGCGTATTTCTTAGTATTAATAAGAAATCGCGAGACGAATCACTGCGCCATGAAAAAGGAGCGTGCAGAAGCTGGTAAGGTATTGCTGCCACGCAAGCAGATTCAGCGATAGGAGTGTGTCCTTTATACGCGAGAAGCGTAGAGTATCCTCGTAATATTTTATGAAAAACAGCGATAAACTGATACGAGGCAGCAGTAAAATCGCCAAGTGAAAGGATAGAAAAGGCGGATGCGGATGTAAAAAATATTTCTGCGCGGATATAGTGCGAGATTAAATAAACATGGCGATAGCGGGACGAATAGTACGGAACTCGATAAATTCTGAACAACTTAATCGATAAGTATATACACATAATACAATTGTGTTAATAATTTTGCATTATGAATAAATAACACGAGACACGTTCGAAGGTGGTTAGTACGAGTAGTAAAAGCTGAACTCGTTGATTACAAAGTTGATGAAATTAATTTCAACCATAATAAGAATCTGGTTAATTTAAATGTCGGCGTGGTATTGAAATAATGTTATATTAATGCCAATAAATATAATTATTTACTTTTGTATTTAATATTGACGCAGTAATTTAACGCATATCACTGGACAAAACTAGAAATAATTGAAGCCTCAATTCTCGAAACCATGAAAAGGTGTTCGCCTTTTACACGCTGCAACTACCAAACGCTATGCAATTAGGACGTGTACGTGAAATTTTTACGAGATTAATTCGGTGAACTTTAAAACCCCGCCGTGCTAACTCTTATTCATTCCGTTCTGCTTTTTTCTTTTTAGTACGAGGAACTTCATTTCTCACTCCATCGCTATTACTCTTTCATGGTTACACTCGTCTCAATCAAATATTTTATGCGGCTCTACAGTAGAACAAGTATATTTAATTTGCCCGCGAAATTCAGACCAGGTAGATTATTCTTCGGAAACGAAATTCATTCACGCACAATTTCGGAGTAACTCGCAATCGTGAAAAATCACGGTTATATTTGCACAGTATCACTGGTGGCACGTGTACCGTACTCTGGAAAGAATGAAGCGACTTACTGGTTACAAGCAAGGAAGGGATGAACGAAGGCAGTAACTCACTTCCTCAGCGAAGAAAGGACGGAGAAAGATCGAAGACCTGGCTTTCGTAAAGAAACTGTGCTAATTATAAGCGCAAGCTTTTGCACAGTTTAGCGCCCGTTATTTACGCGTTTTGAATCACTCTGTAAAACCGTGGATTACTCGCGTTCCTCCTCTTAATCTTTCTCGATGGGTAACGAGAGAAATAGAAACGGCTAAAACATTTCCATTAATATTTCATCTCGTGTTTCGTATAGGAGCAGCTTAAGAAAACTGTATTACGAATTATGATAAAGTTAAGACAGTCTTATAATAACATGCCCGATATAATAATACCCGATGCGATATTCCTCTCATTTCGATTGCCCAACAAATTCTTTCAACCGCAGTGAAACATTTCAATTTAATAATGCGACAAAGAGATCTCGTTTCATCGCTCGTTAAATGGTATTTGATCGAGGAGGATCGAAACGCGGAGATAGAAACTTCAGAGAACAATACGAATTAATTCCACCTGTTTAGCACGCTGGATTTACAGTTTAGTGCACCACGGTAACACCGGCATTGTGTGAACGTCACATACGAACTGACGTCAAGGACAACTGGAAATTTGCATCGCGTTCAACCCTCCCGAAAGGTACGTGACTCTCCTGCGCGGTAACAAAGGAATATTTGATGTAGTGAACTAGAAAGATAATTAAATCTTTTCAGTTCATTACCGCGTTTAACAATCACAAAGGGATACTGTTGCAAAAACTTGGCCGCGAACCTGACACCATTTTCATCCCCCTCGGCCATACCGCTGTTATTGAAGGGCAATTCTCGAAACCAGTGTTAAACCGGTACACACATACACACACGAATAAGTATAGTATTTTTAACTCGAACGAACGCGAGCGCGAAGGAGATGGCACAGAGAAAGCGAAATATTTAGGGGGTTTAGAGGAGCCAGTGGTTCTCTGGATAAAGGACCTTGGATGTTGTAAGGTGAGCCATAGTACAAATATGCCCTCCTTTTTTTCTCTCTCCCTTTTCTTTCTTTTTTTTAATACACGGCGCACTTGTATACTGGCTTGAGAAGGGTACACAGAGTTTAGCGCGCATACCAAGGAGAAAAAAGGGAATAGAGAATGAAACTGGAAAACAAGGAAAAAGGAATATTAAGGATCTTTGAATAGCGTGCAGACATTTGCGCCAAGCAGCCGTCTCGAGCAAAGGATTTTTTCCACCTTTCTTTAATATCGCTGTGCGTTGTTCGCAAAAGTTTTAATTACCACTTGCCACTTGCGAAAATGTTACCAAGCGGGATAAATTTACGTGGCTCTATTTCCTTGGTCGCTGGAGCTACAATAATTCAAGGATTTTTTAAATTGGTAGACGTTTTTCATATACTATTGGGAAAGAATAATTTAAGAATAATCTAAGAACGTTTATAGAAATATGATACATCAGTTCCTTTCTTTCTTTCTTCAGTTCAATTTATAAATATATTTGTATCAGGCTCGACACGTGCATTTCTATAACTCAATACATTTATTTAAAAAAGATAGACATACATATCTCGTACGTGTAAAATATTTCATTAAATGAACCAATAAATTACTTCCAATTATATTCAACAATGAATAGAGAACAGTTGCGATACATTCTATGTATATACCACTCGTTACCTTCGATATATTTTACGTATTTCAATATTATATCCGCATAAATATCCTCGCTTTCGTTACAATCTTGTTCCAGTGTACTGAGAACCACTGGCTCCTCGGGTGCTTCGGGGTTAAAGACCGGGTGCAGGTCTTACGTGTGTTTCGCGACTTCAATTTTCTCTCGTTGTCTTTCTCGTCGTTTCTCGCCTGTTTCCTTTCTCTTCCATCTTTCGCCATCCTTCCCAGTATCTTTGTTCCTTCTCAACCCTCCCTGTACCCCGTGCGTCAGTTACTTTCTCTCCTTCTAACACGGCGCGAATAAAAAAAGACAGTTCATATCGACGCTGACGAATACGACGCGTACGCTTCGTCCTTTTTTTTCTTCCCTTTCGCGCTTTAAGGCGTCTCTTTGGGGAGATTCATGCAGGATTACGGGGCTTATGTTAAGCTCGTATCCAGCTAGGGATTGCTTCTCTGGTAAAACGGTTTACCCTACGTAATTCCGTCGTAATTGAAACAAATATTATACGCGCACATTTTTTATCCGTTTGCTTCGTTCATATATATTTGACAGTGTCACAGGCGACACTTCCCAATTCGCATCTTCGCTCATTTTCTTATTATATTTATATTGCTTTTCATTTGATTACATTTCATTTTTCATTCGTGCTGGTTTTTATTTTATTATTGTATATGTTTAGACTATTAGACTGTTCGGTACTTTAGTAATATTTTATTCTTCGTTCGTGGTGTTTTATTTGTAGTCTATTGTATTCGTGTGTTTGCTCTCCTTCTTATTATACGTGTACTGTTTTTAATTTGATTATATTTCAATTTTTATTCGAGCTGTTTTGTTTATAACCCATTGTGCTCGTATCTTACTTCCTGGTTTCATTATAACGTATGGAAAAATATTTAACGAAATTGGTTGTACGAAATTTCTGGCATGTGTTGCGATAAATATATTCCGTGAGAATTTTCTGCAACAGCTAATGATTTCCTGTTTTCAGTAACGCTAATTGATAGTAGCGAGATAAATTGGAAGAGAAATTGTACGCATGACTGGCCCACCCGTTGACAAATACAGACGTCCCCGTTTTTTGCCTTCTCCTTTTTCTTCTTCCAGCTGAGTTCTTTAGAGATTCCTAAGGGATTAGCTGTCACGAGATGAGATCACACCATACCGGAAGATTATACCGCGCAACGCCCGATCTTTCTTTCAATCTGTGACCTCCTGCGACTTCGCATTACAGCACTCAATGCACATACATATTTTATGCGAAAATAAAATAGAATAAGACACGGTTCTATAGGAAACTTCAATGAATAAATGCATGCAAACTATAAACGTTATCTGAATAGTAATGCAAGTTTTAAACAAGAATTTCTTTACCTTATTAATTTCTCTTTTATTCAAATTTAATCTTTCTCCAAAGAAATTATTATTTCACGCGCACTTAATTATTTGACACTGCGTACTGAATATAATTATTATATGCTTGAGTAAATATTTAATAAGGATATTAAGGCGGAACCTTTCATTTCAATATTTAAGTTTCACAGAAAAGAGAAGTAAAAAATAAAACAAAATTTAGTTCTTGAAAGGTTAATTAATTCTAATCCCCTAAGGGCATTTTTCAGTGCAATTCTTTGTTATTTTATAGCGATAAAATTTGGCATTATCTGCTTTTCAGGATCTACCTATTAAAGGTTCTTTAGGTACCCAGAGATTTATGGCAGGCTTAGCGGCGAGGTCGATAAGCGTCTGTGTGCTGTGGCATTTCATTTCTAGACTCGTAATAATGCTACATAATTCCCTCACTAATTGAAGCAAACACCGTGCCGCTCATGAATCGCACGAGCTCACTGAAAATTAAGTAATTTGCAACGTATATGCGTACGCGTGCATGCTTGCCAACAGGAGCGTATATATTACGGAGGCTTCCGTAAATAAAGCATAACTGCGGGATCGCGCAGTTCATAAAATTTCAAACAGCGCATTAATGATTCATGCGCACTCAGACTCAAACTTTTAACATGAAATTTGGCAAAATTTTCGATACTTTAGAATAAACTTAATTTATTGAACAATTAATTAGAAAATTTGGAGATAGAGCTTTGAAAGAAATATATTCCGCTATCCTTGTGACAGTAATATTACGATAATAAGTAAATAAATGTATGTATATTATATTGTTTTTCACTATCGTGACAATCTTCGTGTTAAATTATACATTTTTCTTACGTCTTAAGAAAAATATGCATATAGAAAATATTTAATGGTTAATACGATCGGAGCAATATATAGTGTTTTAGTATTTTTCACATTGCTGGTGCCTCAATTATTTCACGAAAAGTGGCTAATACATTGAGACAATTTTTCGTACAAAGAGGGAGCAGCAGCTGCACCTTTTTTTTACCCATGGAAAGGTGGAAGAGGGTTGCAAGACACGTCTGTGGGGTCCTGGTACTCTGGTACAGGGCAGCCACATAATTTATCGAGCTTTCGGAGCAGCGGAAGTAAAGTTGTCACTGTGGGCTACGGCGCCGCTGTACCGTTTTATGAAAACGATGATTTCCGGGGAAAGATTTCCCAGGGTGGTCGTACCGACTAATTTGAATTTAATCCGAACAAATCATTCGCACGTCTGAAACGATCTACAGTGAGGCCGAATGTCAATAAAGCGCAAAGTATTCACCCTATCTATTTATTTATTTAAACTATTCGATCGGTGTTTGAAACAAACTCGTTTTACGTAGCTGAAAACGTAGTTAATCTAATACATTGTTAAGGAATAAGTATCTGAGCTTTAACTTTCTAGGCAGAGGTGTTAATTAGAGTAAGAAATGTTTTTTCTTATTGTTAGTTCTTATCAAATTAACGGAACCTTTAATGTAATATAAAATATGGAACGAAGAATTCCCACGCGATGATTTATAAAATGTGAGTAAATATTAGCACCCAGTACAATTCATTTATAAGTTCACTAAATACCGCAAAAGTTTCATTATCCTTTGAATAAAAGGTAAATTTCTAGCTTCAAAGTACATAAATCTTTCTTTATGGATAAGTACTTACAATCGTTATATTAATTTAGAAATTAATTTATTGGGAAGGAAAGAAACTGATATATTACACTAAAATAAAGTGGCATTATTGATTGACAGCATGCATTAACACAACGATACTGTTAATAACAATCTCCAAGAGAATATTGCTAAAATTTTCAATTCTCACAAAAGGTCCTCGGAACAAGGTGCATCTCTCACATCTCATCAGACATCATCATCCCCCGTGGAAATCCCATCCTAGAGTTACATAAATCAGAACCGTGACCTAGTCGCATAGGGCCTGTCGCCTAGGCCGTCTATTCCTTGCAAGATGAACGATGGAAATCGAAAAATAAAAACGACGAAGGGCTCCTAAAATAGTACCGTAAACCACGAACGACGGCACGTCTTGTCTACGACACGTATGCACGCTTTTGCGTGCCCCTACATACATTATGAACACGTTATAGGACGTGGAAGTCTATTTCGAACCGAAAGACATTTCTGTATCCAGCAGCTCGCAACATACGGGCTTTGATACGGCCACCATATATACGGGAGAAGTGCATCCCCCTCGAACTAACCAGCGGCTCTCAACCATGTAAACAAGTGGGGTAAATAAACCCGCTACGGTAGAAAAAAAAGGTTCGTGCATAAAAAATGATTCAGATTAAAAGTTTCGCCCTATCGTGTTATCGTAACTTTTAATTCTAGTTGGAAAAATAAATACGGTGAGTAACGAGAGTATTTGAACGGTTTAATACAGGCTGCTCAAAAATTGTATGAAACATTGCGGTTTATTTCACTAAATTATATACAAATATTTATTATATTTATACATGAATTCTATGATTCGTATAATTAATCATTTATCAAATTCGCGTGTATTAATATAATGTTTCATGCAATATTTATGCAGACACTATAAGACTACCGCGTTCGGATACATTCGTTCCACGCAGTATAATATACATATATTACATTTTTTATATGTCTACTATATTAAATGTCTCTACTTGTCTCTACTCTCTTCAAATAATAGAAGTTCACTTTCTCACGCAGTCAGAAAGCAACATAAACCGAGTTAGAAACTGAAAGCTCGATACCCGAATAATGCAATAATGAAATATAAAACCGCAAGTCAGTCTTCATTCTCCAATGCAATAAACAATAATACCAACAGAACAAACGCCACGCGAATATTACAATTACGATACAATTAGAATTCAGATCCTCGGCTCGAACAGCTTTAAAGTACACGTTTCATTAGCGACGCGCGTATCCCGTACACAAGTCACGAGCCGGTCCTCTTTCACTTTCGTACGGTTTCCTTGATTATTCGCGCGAGTTGGGGACCACTGTAAATCGGCGTGCACATCTGGCCGTAGCCACCCTGGAAACGTGGGAGTTGAGAGTAAAGTATAAACTATGGGGTGCCACCCCATCTCCATCTCTACCCTGTACCGGCCTGCCCCCTCCCGCGGCCGCCCCATAGATGTAGGTAATATCGTCGTCCGCACGAGCCACCCGCCACGCTTCTGTGTACTTGTGTACACACAACGCCTGCTATCGCTGTGCCCATCCACCAATCTAACAGAGTTTCGCGACGCGAATATACGTGTTCGCACGGAACAGGGTGACCTGGCCGGGGTGCATCTACGCGCATCTGCACGAACACCAAAAGTGTGTAGACATATGTACGTATGCGTGTGTACAGCGGCCAGAGGACTCGCGTAGATAAAACGTATGTATGTATACACTTTTGTCAAACGCAGTCGTCTACGCCTGTGTAAAGTAGAACGACTGATACGCATACGTGTAACCACTGTAAGGATAGAGGGGATAATATTACAGCGGTGTGCGTAAGGGAGGGATGAATATGGGGGTGGGAGAGGGTTGAAAAGGGAGGACAAGGTCGACGCTCACGCAAGAGAGGCTATATATTTAAAAGGGACACAGGGTCGCGTATATACCCCCATGGAAGCCAGTTTCCGTGGTGGTCCAGATCTCTCGCGGCTGCTAGAAATGCGCAAAGGGTTGCTAAAAGCCATTCACGGGGCTAATGGCTAATGGGGTGTTCTTAACGCGGCATCGAATCTACCGTGCCCCTTGGCAACCACGTCGAATCGTCGCGTCTTAGAGGGCAAGTCTTGCGTGCCCCCGTGCGGTTAGAAGTTTGGTTAACAATGGCGACATTTGTTTGAAGTGTTCTTCGAAGTATTCTTTGATTAAACTGACTTCATCGGGGGACAGAAGATATTGACATCGGGGGAGAAATGATTGGATGCAATTTTGTTTGATAAGATATTGGGAGGCTTGACTTAAACAATTGGTATTCTCTTTTTTCTTTTTGCAAGTAATTTTTGTGCGCGAAGATGTAATTGTAAATATATTACGTATCAGTAAATTCGACGATCTGATATTCCATTATTGAAACGGTCACAGTTATTCACATAACGTTTAAGGGGTAAAAAAAGCGCAACTTAAGATTAATTATTTGTTTTCTTCGATATAAGTTGTAAAAATTGGACTGGCATAAAATGCGAATAAGTGTAATAAATATATGTGTATGCAAAATTGGTAGCATCGATCGTGTAGAGGTACGGCGAAGGAAAATCGGGAAATATAGCGAAGGGGAAACCGACGCGCCGCGACGCTCGGCGTCGAAGAAACGAAAGCGAATGCCAGAAACAGATAAACTGCAGGCACTAAAAGATCGTGGCGGGATATTACTTCGTGGTAACGGTTCGAAGTATGTAGGTACTCGCCCGCTAATGACTTTCCATTAAAAGTAGCTTGGGCAAAAGGGTGGCGGAGAAGTTTGGTAAAAAATAATGCCATTTCTTTCCATAGCCACCAATCTCTTATCTTATCTACGCTGTCTCTCCATTTCTTATTCTTTTCTGTGCTCGTTCTTGTTTGCTTGAGTACCTAATCCTTGATAGCACGTCGATTTTTAAGTTCCCTTTTAAACATACTTTTCCTTACAATAGTATGAAAATGTGTGGCTTCTTTATTTATCTTGGACAATAATTTCCTCTTTTCATGGATTTTAATGGGATTACTGTTAAGGCGGATAGGGTTTAGATCAGCCAGCTGTTTCTATGTCAATCCACCGCATCGAAGTACGTAGTTCGAGCTACAAATATTTATTTTTCGGATTGTAAAAACGTTTCGGAGCATCGTCGAAGAATTCAAATTTTGTTTCTGGATATTATACTTCTCTCCCGAAAATGTTACGTTTTCACTTAATATATAAATATTGAATTTCGTATGTAACACGAGCCATAGCTTATCTTAATGCAACGTAATATTTAACTATTTAACGCGTAGGATGAGTCACGTGAAGTAACGCCTAGCGGCTACCATGTATCCCATGGGATCCATAAATATCCTCCAAGTTGTTCGAAGTATGTACATCCAAACTTCATAATTCAATATACTGGTTACGCCAACGCAGCGGCGTAATAATGCATTACAAATCCAAACTCGTTAAACATCGTGCAAACAAAGGCGAGAAGATCTAACGAGCTTAGAGCGTTTCACAAGTGCGTTCACATGGTTTTAAAATTCATTCACTTTCGAGTCCTGTCAAATAAATCACTGTAATTATAACGACAACTGAACTCTTTTAACTCCAAAAAGAGTAAAAGTTCGTTGAACCCCCAGGTCGACAAATTTGTACCTAAAACTGTTTTATTCGTGTAACAAATTCGCAGAAGAATTATTATTGTGCGCACGTTGAAATTTGCTATTCCGATTGCCGTTCTTAAACCAAGGGGGACTTAAAAATCTATAGAGAATCCCAGGGCTCAGAAGTTCCGAAGAGCTAAGGTTCATTATTAAATCTTATGAACAATACGTTCATAAATGAAGAGAAAATCGAATGTGAAACTTACCAAGTTGTGTTTGATGCGTTGGCGTCGGAGCTGGCCTGACTTTATCCGGAGGACACCTTCTGGTGGCGGCTACGGTGGCAGGTAAGGGTATACTCGTCGTTCCACCGCCGGGACCACCACCTGCACCACCGACGGCCGACTGCTTATTGTACGGAGACGGCAATCTGGAACAAAGAGATCAATTTAGAAAGCAGTCTCCCAATGGAGTCGTTACAGTTATTCAGGCTGAGATCGTTTGCCGCCCTATTCAAGCGATAGCTATAACGAATCAAGGAGATTCAGACTACGTATTCGTCTCTTTTGCGTTCAGACACGTCGGCAATTCTGCCTTCGATGCATATGCACACTCGTGGAGAAATAAACGTGGGCGAATTGGAATAGAAATTTAGGTAAATTCTGATCACTCTTATTTAGCGTATTGTTGTTATTATTGTCCTCGTTCTTGGAATTTCTATAAGCATCTTCGTTTTTAATCGTAACATGGCGCTTCTTTTGTGTACACAATTCTGGGAAAATTATAGATCGTTGCTTGGGAGTTTGAATTTGATATTTGGTGATCACTGTTGTTACACGGGGTAAGGAATGTGTATGAAAATTCTGGGCAAAAAAGTATTGACCTTCACTAGCCCCGAACCTAATAGTAATAATTAATAATAGCCAATGAGCAAGTTCGTGTATGTACATCGCCCAGTCTGTATATACATACATATAATATTTACAATTTTCAAGCATCCGAGTACATAAATCATACGAAGGGCCGCGAAGCGTAACGCGACGATGAAATTCCATGCCGTCGCCTCGAAACGGAAGCACGGATAGGCATCCGGTAATTACAGCACTAAATTACTTTCTCTGCTCACCGAGTAATCTCAACTGTATCGTGTCACTCGGTCGACCGTGCGATAATGCGTGCGTGTCCATAAAACGCGTGAGATACCTGAGTACATTACCAAACTTATGCGTGACTGTGCGACGTATACAGGTATGCATGTGCGTACAATATGCTTAGCGACTCGTCGAATTTCCGAACGGAAATTCTTCGTCCGCGTAGTCGTCGTGTACACGAACGGAACCAGACCGTGCACCATGAAGGAAGAAAAGAAATACGGAAAAAAATGGAATAAAAAGGCGTGATTTAGTTGGTAAAAGCGAGAGTGAGGAGAGGAGCGGCAGCGGGTCACCGAGAGAGAAAAGAGCAACGCGCCGCGACGACAGGGGTGGAAAAAGAAGGAAACTCGACGAGGGCGTTAACGTTGCCCAAAGAAAACGCTGGTAAACGAGGAAACGAAGGGGGAGAGGACTCGTTGGTGGTCGTTTCGTACTCGTGCCATACACCGTTCCCTTCGACGGAATTCTTTCTTTCTTTTTTCCCCTTACAGACGTCGTCGTACTTTCCTTTCCGTCGTGGCGAAGGGTGCCATGAAATCGGTCTGCGCGGAACACTTTTGAATCTGTCTGGGGTAGACACGAGGGAGATACAGATTTCGGTAACAAAGATGTCCCAATGAATAATGCGGAAAAAATTGTTCTCAGGTCTTTGAAAAGCTTCGTCGCCTGCTTCAGCAGTTCGCAATACGTACAATTATTATTATTATTATTTCCCTTATCACAGAGGAGTTCTTTACTCTGCATTGACTCGATATTAATGAGCCCAGCCAGAGTCATATTAGTGTGGCAACAATTTTTTGACTATTTTTGATGAACTCCGTATTGCAGCTTTATTATTATTATTACCATCGTCACTTGTACCACATTTCCTTCGCTGATTCCCCTAACAATCATTGCCTGTATCTCTTAATTTACGTGCCCCATAAATATTTATTTAAACCGCGTTTCCCGTAATGAACTTCAAACACGAAAATAATCCAAACCACAGGAATGTACATATGTACGTCCACAAATAAACACGAGGTAGAAACGCTTGCACAGCGATTGGGGCATTGTGTCAGCCAACGTAATCTTTAATTAAAGAATGCAAAAAATGTTTGAAGAAAGCACATTGTCAACTCCAACGAAGGATAGATACTCCCGTGGGAGTGAAAACGAAACAAAACGGGAACACGGAAGGAAACGAAAGGAAGCAAGACGCTGGGGGTAAAACCCATGAGGCATGGCGTTCTTGAAACGATGAAACGCGAGGCTACCCCCAGAAACGTGAAATGTGTAGCTTCCCTATAGCGAGTTAACAGCCCCGTCCGTGTATGGTGGCTGCGTCACCAGCGAATGGTAAATATTTGATCTAAACGATGACGTCGGCGAATGGGTGCTCAAAGAAGCTTTTTTTTTTCCACGATCCTCGTGCCTGTACCATTATTTAACCAGGTTTCACATCCCCTTTGTTGACGAATCGGCGAATGAACGGCATCGTTCTCTCGGAAACCAGAGCTCGCAGAATTTGGTTATTCTCGTTTTGGAATGTTTTTATGGAAACGTCAGGAATACGTGGAATCTGCTCTTTTTCGGAAACTAAATTTACTACCAGTGTGATTTCGCGATTCCAGGAAAAAGATAGTAGTGGCCCTTGGGTTACAACTTTGAATCACAATATTATTCATTCTTTTCTGCACCATTTTGGTGGAATCGTAAATACCAATTTGTGGGATTAAATCCGTTACAATATGGATGCTTAAAGCGGATTAAATACTCTGGTATTATTTTAGTACTGCAAGGGTAAAAACTGTACGATTGAAAATATTTTATATCGTTTCATTAATATCTGCGACGGTTGAAATCCCCGTTTAAATTTAATCTCCAACGTAGAATTAGCAGAGCATTTATTTATTTACTGTGCGCACATAAAACCGTGCCTCACAATCAGTTATTAATATTAATAGCCTTTCCAACTGCATCGTAGCGCCTTGATATGATATTCGTCGCGTTAATGAAATACCTATTTGCGCTCGGGATACCTTGCGCAGGTATTGATTAATATGCGTGGGCCGCATTCGCGATCATTTATTTCATCTGATAAAAGCCAGGCTTGTTTCCAGCCTAAGGGTCGAACGCTTGAAAACGCTCATGGCCGACCTGTTTTTACGACTAGTATAAAAATTTTGAGCGGTACGGTTACATGCGTATTATACCGCATAAAGGACGGCGAGGCGTTTATTGGGAGTGTACTTGTACTGATAAGCAGGATACATCCGAGAGGTTTCTCCGGGATATACGTGGATGAAAAAGCCGTGTCGACTGCGCGATGTTCCTCGCAACGATCGATACGGGACCGGTTATGTATTTTGTTTAAAAAGGAACCACCCGCCCACGCGCTCGAAATCATCTACCTACACAGGGAAAATTTAACGTAGAAATCCATTTTCTGTTTAATACGGGTTTTGAGAGTTACAAATGCTTGGCTGTTGGCGAGCTATCAATTGTTCTCAACTATTTTCGTCAGCTGATTGGTTTCCTTTGGAGACGTTCAAAGGTTGTCGATTTTGTCTGCATTGAAATCGTTTAGTTGTGCAATGATCTTGGCGCAGTTGCATGGGTAACATATTTCAGACGGTGAAGTAGCAGGTAGAAGTAAAAGACATTTATTAATCTAAAAGTAATTACAAATGTACTTAATCGGAGCAGATAATTAAAACGTTACGCTATTTTTATTTTACACGACAAAGCACGATTGCACGTCTGCACGATATTATTTATAGACTTAAAAAATATGTACAAAGTGTTTCGTTTGGAAAGTACATACTAATATCTTGGTTATTTTTGTATGAGTATTTTGCCTGAGAAAAAATTGAATTATAAACGTGGAATAATTTCTCAAAAATAGAGCCACATATAGAAATATACTATTCTATACCTTCGACTTATTTTGTCATGCAGAATCACCCCCTTACCATTTGTACCACAGCCAGTCACCGTGCACTCTGCACAGTCAATCAATAGTTTACCGGTAATACCATAGAACAGACCTTCGAACTCAAATTTTCCGCCCGCTATTTATTCAACCTTTCGTCCAATGAATGCAGCAGTTGGTCAATATATCACACAGGCGAACAAATATGTACACCATTGAATAGGAGAGCGGTTTTCAAATCATCCATATTTTGCCAAATGGAAATAGTGGCCCGTCGAGATTTATGTCGGTTTCTATGTTGCACGTTTGCGCGACGCGTTGTACGATTCGTTCGAGATCCACCGGGGATGATATATCGACGGGTAAGAGGTGGTTCGGTGAAAAAAAATTGAAATCCTTTTCGCGGATCAGCCGGTGTTACGGTGGAAACGTTTGCAATTTCTAAAGAACTGTTTCAATCTCGCAGGGCGAACGCTGGCGGGATAGCGCGTTTCAGGAATATTTACGAGGGTAATATCGGGAATTAATGTCCACCAGTGGTGTTGCAAACAGCGGCGTCGTTGGCCTCACGTTTTGCAATTTCTGTTGACTTCTATGCAACCAGCCGACGTATTAATACGGCAAGATATGACGTGCTTCGACTGTAGGCATCGCCCCTACGATATCTTTGTCTCTCGTTTGTAAGAAAATTGCCGTTTCGAGTGGCGGTGCGTCGTTAAAGATATTATTAAGCTTGTAACATTGGGGACGAGACATTAACGGTGTAAAACTTCCAAGCTTGCGCTTGTGGAGCACGCCCTTTTGCGGATCCCGTTTCGACGTTCAGTGTCCTGTACGTAACGGGATATACCACTGCTTTGAAAGCTCTGCAATAAGAGGCTTAAGCTCAGCACGATGGTCTAATTTAATGGAGATAGACTGTGTGTAGTTTCAGCAGTTTGATTGATTACTTTCACGATTGAATATATGTACATATACTTGGAGTATGCCATTCTGTAAAGTGCAGCGAAATAATTCGAGCTTACTAGAAAAAATAATTTCCTAGGTGCTTAAAAATAATGCAGAGCCACGTCGATCGAATAAATATTAAATCGATCATATAAGGTCGAAGATTTTGTATAAGTTCAGTTCACGTCGTTCAGTCATTGAGAGTGTAATATATCCATCCCTTATATTGAATTAAAACTTTGGAATGTGCAGCTTTTGATTGCAGCATGAAATTTAATTAACTATGATACTCTGTTAGGGTCCATATGGCCCGATCCGGATTTCGCATTAGTGTAACGTTTTTCTTTAAAACTTTCAACAGCAATGCTATCCTGCCCAGTTTTTACCCTACATTGAAAGGTGTTTAACAAAAAAAGTTCTGCCAATGAAAAGGCCAGAAACGGTTCCATGCACACCTTTGAATATATTAAATATAATCTTTGAATATATTAGATATAATCCTCACGTCCCGGTGTGTATTAAATTCAACGAACTCGCGCTCCAATGTAGATTACCACAATGTCATCATTAAATATCAGCCTCCCTCCGTGTGCAACGGTTGCAACGCGATGCATTCGAATCGTTATATGATTAAATGAGTGCTGTTAATTGCAAAACTGGTTATCGACTCGACACACTGCTCTTTTAGTTCTACAAGTGTTATTAACGGGAATGATCGATCATGTAGCAAGTTATTTCATACGCTGCACCCGTGTGCACCTATGCACACACGGGCGCATCATTGATTGTGTCGCGTGCACTCATGCGATATGGACACGTCGCGGAGACAATTAATGCAGATACATGCGTGTATGTGTATACATATTGCACCCGTATCACCGTAGCTACGCCCAAGAGGGTAGGAGGTTCTGTTAATTACTCAAGCTTCTGGCTTCCATATCGAATGGGAGACCCTCGAGGATCAATATCCGATTTCTCATCCCTGTTATTTCGAGCATCCCCTTTGCACCTTCGCCCACCAACACAATCGCGCTTCAAGACTCTCAGGATTCTTGGAAAATGTAACGAGATTCTTCACCCCGACACCTTACATATTTCCAAGCTGCAATCTGCTTGGAGGTGTGCGCGTGTGTGCACAGGGACATCGGAGATCCTTTGGTACTGTGTGCGCCAGGTAAGAGCGGTTTTATGAAATAAGAAAGGGTCCGTAGAAGATTTGGACGCACACAGATTGAATAATTGAACATTTCGTTTATGCTTTATTTTTGTTTAGATTTGCAGCGAAATAACTTTCCGTCTGAGCAACATCATCGTTTCGATATTAAAGTAATAACTTTATCGTTGCCGGAAAATTCTTTCTATCGGCATTTCAAAATAAAATTAAACGAAATCGCAGGCAATGTTACGTATAGGATGCAAAAAAAAAACAATTGCAGAGAAACAGAGCACACTAACTGGTCGAGGAATCAATTTACTGCACTTGTGACATGGAAATTTGTACGTAAGTCTCGTTTCAGGTAATATCGCGACAATAATCCATCCGACGATAACGGTATCTTAATGGCAATAATGATAGCTCTCGACAGACGTACGGCGCCTGCGAGTTCCGTTCCACGCAAAATCATAGTCTACAACAAGATCAGTTTCAGGAGGCGTAGCTGCAACTAGATTTTGCAAAATCGTTCTGCAGTCTGCTTTTTACGCGAGATAGATACCACAAACGAGCAGTAAACTCTGTGATCAAATTTAAACGGCCATTCTTTTCTAACGATGTTTGAAGATACGTCGTTAATTTGTGTGAATTTGTGTAAAAAAAGTGTCTAGAGTCAGTCACAATAATTGTTGCGCGCAGATTCCGAACTAATGATATTAAATATTTAAAAAACGTGCGATTGTTTACGTTATTGGAAACCATTGTGCCTTTGGAAATATTTGACAATTAAGAGGTATACATAGTGACTTTTGTGGTTGACTGTACATTCCTTGGAGAACGATTTTAATAGCTCCTACGTTTTTAATTTTTATTTTCACGTGGCGCCATAGAATGATCGATTACGTTTCTATGCCCCTCCCTGTCTGAAATTTCGCAATCTTGCAATTTATTTATACAGTATTTCTATATACAGATGCTTCTGCAGAGAGTTTATAGAATTCCAACTGGTTCAAAATGGCGTTCAGCTAGTTTTTGTATCAAAAGCCGTGTGGATCGAATTCGACAGTTTTGCAGTGAATTAAAAATAGCAGATTATGATACCAGACTACGATAACTATCTCATTTAATGGCAGATATAACGTAGTCTATGGTGGAAGAACCGTTGCATACTTCGCGAGTTTAATACGTGTATTTATAATAAATATATTGGCATACTTGTTTGGCTTAATATTGGCTATTCGCTCACACAATTTTATCTTCAAGTGATTATAGTGTGTTACGCATACTCGTGGCGGCGCTTATTTCTTAGTAATCATTGACTCCGAAGATAGCTGCTTAAAAATCATTATTCTTTATTCCCGTTCAAATGTAAAAATCTTTCACTCAGAAACGAACGATTCACTCTCGTGCAGAAGTACCATGCAGTAGAATTATGCTATGCACTTGTACAACACTGCAATGTATATTATATACCACTTATAATTTAGCCGACAGTATCCAAAGCCCGGTCCCAAATCCATCATTTCTACACAGAGGAATCGTGTAATATAACTCGGCTATTACTTCAAACATAAACTTCCAAGTATAATAACAGCCAGCATCGCGAGTCATCAGTGTTCACCAAAGGAACGACCCTCCCAGCCCCGTGTACCGGTGAACAATTTTCAACGCAGCGTTTCGTGCTAGTCGTAAAGTAGATCGTCCAGGGAGTAAAAAAAGTCGTCTATCGTTAACGAGTAAACGGCGACAAATGACAGGCTTCGACGGCGAAGCAACACGTGAAATTACGGTTTTACCGTAACGAGACAAGTAGTCTGAAGGGGCGTAGTTGCCGCCAGGCGGACCTCGTGAAAGCGCGAGCGACAGACACGACCATGTCAGACGGTATCTTCGAAGCTGGATCTAATTGGCCGGTCGATTTGAAAAATCCGGCGGATCGGTCGCCGCCGGTTTCGAAGCAATTAAAAGGAATGCCCGTGCGAGCCGTGACGTCGATAGGTATCTCGTGCAGCTTTTACCTGCCGAGGTCCAACCTATCTTGGACGGTGTGCTCAGATGGAAGCGCACAGACGGATCACAGCAACCGTAGAGAATATCGTTTCGTATTGTCGCCGTAGGAACACTATTGAAACGTGTATGTTCAGAGGTTCGTCGGACTGTACTGTTTCGACGCAGAAAAGGAATTTAGGATGCGCAGAATATTTTGGGGGAAAACGGATACAGTGGGATATCCCATAACGAACAGTTTTTATGATTAAATCAAAACGCTTACAAAAGACAGTTCGCCGAGAAAGGTAGATTTATTTATTTACGGGTATTAATCCATTAGTGAAAGAGTGTTTACATAACAGAGCAAAGAAAACGGAGTATTAGAACAAAGTGTTTAAATATATAAAGACACACAGCAAACAGTTACAACTTAACATTGCGCAAAGATATTTTGAGTGAAGAAGATGAGCAGTTAAATATGTTGGATGATTCGTGAGCGGTGTTGGCGTTAATAAACATTCTGTTGCAAGGATTAAAGTAACCATACAATGATGGCCCCTTGCCCTCCTCTCCTTTAGAATTTTTTTTATAAATTTACACGCGTGCGCAGTGCATAAAATTATTAAGTTATAGTAAATGAAATTTACAATACGTGCATCTTTATATGCATTCCATAACGAACAAGGTTCCAGAACTAACGTAGTTCACTGCGGGATACCCAACTGCAAACGGTACTGCTCATTCATTTCTACGTACACCCTCGATATTCAATGTTCGCGACTTAAAAAATTGCCAGAGCCGTGGTACATTTCGTGAATCGATGTCGACTGAAGAATGTAGAACAGTTTCTCACGAGTGCTGTACATACGGGGTCGTTATGAACTCGCCTCTCTCCTGTGCTTAATGGACTATCGAGCACCGCTTACGTGCAATGGTGCTTCGTCTGACATAGATAACCGTAGATAGAGTCCGGTCAAGCGATTCCAAAGACAGATTCTGCTAATTGCCGTACTTCCAAGCGTACTTAGTCCCTTGACCCCTCGCGGTCTTTGCCTGTGCCCCTGTTCCCCTGTCTCTGTCCATCCGGACATTTTACTGCTTAACATATTCTACTCGGTTTCGCTGCGAGAACCACGTGTAGAGATAAGCGTTCCTTTTCGACGCGTCGAAAGTGTCTGGTGCAATACGAGCATTGCACACGATCAGCGGACAGCTAACGTTTGGCATTTCTGTCCGTGACTCAGTTGTGCATTTGGACAACGTCCTTTTTTTCTGCAGTCGAGATGCGGTCTTGAAAGTGTCGAGCTACGCGGAGAAACAGAATTCGTTTGTTTCCTATTTGTTTTCTATTCGGTTATGTTTCTTTCGCGCATACCGCGTTGCGAAGTAAAATAATAATAATGAACTCCTGGGGAATCGGTGATGTTAACAGACGTCGTGGGGATGGAAAATGTATACGATGCGGCAGGAGGGAGGGCCAAAGGATCCCCAATAAATATAACGGGTGGCTTTCGAGCGAGACACAACTCGTATGGTTAACCCGCCCGTGCATTTCGCGTGAACGAGCCCGGTAAATTGTGCACGGTACAAGGAGTAATTGCATACTGAGCGAGTTCTTTCGGAGACCAGTTTGCAACGATAGAGAAAGCACTTGGGGGAACCTTGTTGGAAGTCGCGCGCTACTTATATAGATCATTTTACACAGGCGATTACAGCGTGTACAAAAATTGTTCAAATAAGAAATGAACATCGTGGATGATATAGGTCGCGAGGAATAATTATGCAGTTCCAAGTGCTTTCGTAAAGAAAAATCGAACGTCCGAGGATTATGTATAATAAGTTGAATTAATTTTTTCTCAATCAAGTAATTTGGATTGTCGATCGATTATGGGTGCTGTTTCTACTGACACAGTTCTTTTGTATGATACTTTAGTGTTGAATCAAAAAATTAATTGCAATTAATAGTTGACAGTTGGTGTATTCGAAATCAAACAAGAACAAAGATATAGTTGCTTCTTTTAAAAAATATACGTCGTTAATTTCCATTTCGTGTTATTTTTTAACATTTGCATAAAATAAGCATCGACGTGGAGCATCCTTGCGTGGGAGTTTGCTTAAAATTATCGTAAAAAATGCTTACATAATTCAAGCGGTATTCCCCGAGGAATATGAGATCGCTCCTTTTGGAATGAAATTAGCATAACAAATATAAGAATATAAGAATGTATTTCGTCTGGATTCTCTTCGTCCAGTAGAATCCAGCCTAGGTTAATCAAAAGATTAACAAACGAATAACAAATTTGCAATCATTTGCATAATAAGTAATCGATATACGTATAAGAAAACGTTACAATTGTATCGAGCAGCAAGGAAAAGGGCAGAAATTGCATGTATTCAAGAAAAAGAACGTGTCGAGGACGCGTTACTTAAATACTTCGCGTGAATGGCTAATTCATTCGTGGTATTAGAAGTTATGGTGTGTCAGCTATGGATAGCAGCCAAATCTAGGGCTGCACTGAAACGAGCCGAAGGCATAAATCTCGTGCAGAGAATTATGCGTTTTCCCGCGCAAGGAATAGACGAGACTCTTCAGAATGACTTAATTGGTCAAAGCGTACGTTGTTTTTTTATATGCATACAGGGTGCTTCAGTAATTCCGATACCAATAATAAACGGAGCAATTGGAGCACTATAAAATCACTGCCCTATCTTCAATTATGAAACAAAACCTTAGGGCACACGATAATTATGTAAATAATTACTTATTAATTACTAATTATTAATTTCATAGTCCTTGTCCAGGTACAAATAATCGATCGGTCAGGATATCGCAGAAATTGAAAGCATCGCAATAAAATCGCATCGAAAGGTACGGAAAGAGAAACGAGCATCGAGGCAAGCTGGCCCAAGTCAGCCCCTTCTAGAATCTCCGCGTTAACCAGGAGAACGTACATCCACGGCTCTCGATAATTCACGCGGAAAGGGTCGATAATTAATTCGAGGTAGTGCAATTACTCTTCGCGCCGGGGCTATAAGGCCGTCCCACGAGTGGTTGAAAGAGGCACGAGGAGAAAGCACGTTAAAACGAAGGAGCAGTTGCACGTTGTTCCAGAGCGCGAGATAAATTTAGATAATCTCGAGAAAAAGGACGGTGTTCTACCAGGAAGGCCGTCGCACTATTCCACGCGAATGATATTATTATCGCGGGTGTCCAAAGCATCGCTTATTATTGCCCCGTGCACAGAAACGCAAGGACGCGGGACAGACATTCGTTGCAGTTGTTTTCAGCCCCCGAATGATTATTATCGTTTGATGTGACTTTTATAAAAAAGCAAATATATGCTGTTTGAAGTCATTTTAAAACCCGGCCAAAACTTTCGGATCGTTTCCATTGCTGTATTGGACCATTCCGTAAGCGATTAACCCTTTCGCAGCTTCAGTATTAACAAAGTATTAACCTCTTATACAATTTCTGTTCGGCTTGAAGCTCCCGATGCTTCCAAACTTTTGGCCAGCGGTGCACGGCGGAGTACATTTTTCCTAGTATCCGGGGATATTGCAAGAGGCAGGAAAATAGTGATTGAACAAAGAAGCAAAGCACCCGGTGAAGTTTTTTTAAGGGTGGCTTTAACTCGAGATGAACCTTGACTCTAATGAAGATCCAGAATAAGTGGAAAACTTTCCCCACTATCACTGAACAAAGAAGCGCCCCGTTTTACGAGCAATGAAATTCGCCTGTTGTTCTACCCCCGCAGAAATTCTGGGTATAATCTATACGAGGTTGCGATAACGGTTCATAAAGACAACGATGGACTTAGTGTTATTTCATTTTTAGTCTTCCTGCATCTAATGCTTTTCTCGATGAATCGCGAGCGACTTGTTGCCACGAGAGACAACATTAACGGGAAAAGAGCCAGTCACGTATTAACGTTTAGAGCGCAAGAAAATGTTGAAGCTCTGATTTAATGAACATCAAACAATGACTAAGTCATTGAACAAACAAAAAGGTTGGACGGCCGCACATTCTCGGGGCACGACCGGATCTGCGCCTCGAAACGATCGAACGTTGCTCTTTGTTCACGACAAGGGATCGTCGAAAGGTTACACTTAATTATGACATTCGGGGAGGCACGTTCTGCCAACAGAAAGTAACTTTCCCTCGAGCGTTGTACTGCTGAGAATACATTAACCCTTTAAGCGGAGAGCGAATTTTTGCGCAGCGTTCTCGTTTCGACACGGGAGATATTACTAATTTATTTTGCTTTTAAATTATCGATGATATATAGCTGCGAGCAATATTGTTTCTTTTAATTTAGTCATTTACTTGATTTTATTTATTATTACCGAACACTGGGTAATTAACCCCGTTAGTGTATGCAGGTGATTTTAACTTTGCATACGGTGAAAATAGTTGTACATGAATGGCGATGAAAAAACAATTGTCCAAACGAAATCTTTGAAAGTTGCATACCATACGCGAAGCACAGTAATTAATTTTACGTCTAACTTAAACCTTTTCGTATACTCATCCAACGACCAACTTTATACAACAACCATTTGCATTACCATGAAAGTCCAATTAGTATTAATCACCGAATGCACTCCAACGTCCAATGCTACCTTATTCAAACGCGTTGCTCGCCGATGTTTCAGTTATAGCTACAATCTTAATCGCAATACTTGGCCGACGATTCGAGAATAGCATAATTGAGATAATTCCGCTGTTATTACAATTACGTCCAAATTAACACTTGTCAGCAACCGGGTACCCATTTCTATATTTGCTTTAATAATTTTGGAGTGTTCTTTATAAAATATCGCAAAACCGCTCCAGATCCTCTTCGAACAATTTCGCGTCAACTCGCGTTTCGTGAAATCAATTTTGCGCGAAGTATTTCAAATAACTAAGCTTCGAACATCTTCACCATTTTGGTTTCTAACACAAGGGTTAACTCGAGCGACAATTAAACCTCCACAAATAACAACCTTACTCTGAAATCCAGAAACGTTCCACTGGAACGTTCCACAGCAAAAGCGCTATCCGTCGAAGCTTTTCTCCATTCACGGTGGAAAAACCGCATTTCAATAGCGACGAACCGCGATCATTATCCATCCCCGATGTATTCGTGCCCTGGTCTGCGTGGAAATAGGAGAACCAGTGAATTCGCCAGGATCGCGACCGTTTGTGTGCCGACGAGGCGTGTAGACGAATACCATCGACATAAAGGCCGCGGTGATTTCGGGTGGAGGGCGTAATAATCGGCAATCGGCGTTTCAACGTCGAGCCTCGCACTTTAAAAGCCGGGCGATCGCTAACAGGGGCGAGAACGTGCTCGACGATCTATTTCTGCGGCCGTTCGCATCGAAAACATTGACTCACACCGGTCCCTCGGATGTCTTTGAACTCGTTCGCTAAATAAAGAGAATTTTCGCCGGCGAACGATGGACAGGGGTGGGGACCACGAAACGGGTGGAGAGACGGCGGAGCCGCGTGAAATAATCGCGGCGACTCGCGAATAATAAATCAAGTAGAGTCGACTTTCGGGCTGGATGAAAAGGGAGTGGAAGGAAAGGGTAAGGAAAATGGAGGAGAAAGTGTCTTCGGGATCGCGTCCCTTGCTGTGCCACGTGCCTCGCGAGCAACCGACCCCTGCTACACTTTTGCCACCCCCCTTTGGGTCGGTTTCACACTTTTTGTTCTCGCTTTTTTACGAGCGATCAATAGGCGAGGGCAATTTGTCTCGTTTTCGAACGAAACGATCGATCCTACGATGCGAAGTTCTCTGCGTCCCGGGGAGGTTTCGGGAGGAAGCTTTGGTTCGTTTGTGGCACGTTTATGGGGGCAGGGGAGCGCGAATGTTTCGTGGAAGAATTCTTTTTGTACGTTCGTGTTCGGTTAGTTAAAATTGATTGTATTGGAACAGAAGGTATGCAACGTCAGTCAAAGCGAACATAGTTAATACAGTTATTATGACGATCGCTCATTTAATGTTAATTTGAACAGTAAATACCAAGGCTTGTACAATTGTTTATTAACTTGAAGTACCAGCGTCGGCGTTAATTTAAAAAATAAGTTGCGAACATAGCTGGGTACTCACATCAAAATTCATCACTTTAATGATATCAAGATTCTCCTGGCTCCACTATTTTTATTCTTTCATTTATTTTTACGGCTTCGTTGATCTTCATAATTGCACAGAGCATCCAATCACGTAACATACTACACAAAGCCTTATTCATTCACTGTGTAGAACGGACACATTTATCGTTTACTTGCTTTTACTTATTATGCCAGCTATTCTGCTTGATATTATTTTCAAAATGTTGTATTTATTTATATTAAGTGTACCAATGACTATCTACTATACTATTTCTTCGCCAATTTTATTATTTAATATCAACGTTCTCCGAATCCGTAATTCCCTTAGTTCTTTCTCACTTTGTTCTTAAAGCAAACATTTGAACCAATTGACAAATTCAAAACTTATATATAATAAAATATATCAACGAATTGAAAGAAAATTGACGAAAATTGACGTCAATGTAATGCAATGAAATAGAATGGAATAAAATCCCAGAAACAAATGCAATCATAGCCACGGTATATTACCCATTGATACACCAAACAATTCAACAATTGCCAATTGTTCCGCAATTAAACACCGCACACCACGGAACTTTAATCAAAACTGTCTCGCGTGTATGAGCACCGTATCGCACAACGGCTCCAAAGCAACGATTCACATTTCTCAAGCGCGGATGCAAAAATATCAAGCCTGCAAAATGCCACGCGAACTTGCACGCTTCCATTGCATCGTGGTTATCGCGTCCGCGTGTACGCGGCAGAGGTCGCGTTGCAGAATATAAAACTTGATCGATTCCAGGAGGATGCACGAACCAGAACAAAGGCGGCCATTTAATAGAAACTTGATGCATTTGAATTGCACAGAAATCGATTCGATCCCCGTCGAGCGAGGTTCATTCGAAAGGAGTCGTGCAAAGAGAGAGAGAGAGAGAGGGACCGGTTCTCCCACGGACCAGACACAGGACTCCGTTCGCGACAGAATTTCGCAAAACTGATCTTTCTCTCTCAGAATAAGAATATCCTTTTTATTTTTATTAATTCACAACGCGCGACGCAGCAACGGAGCATTGATTTCGTTTGCCCGTTTCGTCCGGCGAATATATAATAAAATGTATAATAATGCAAATGCTGCGATCGTCTATGCCTTTCGCTCTTTAAAAGGAAACTTTCTGTTTCATCGATCGTACGCCAGGTGCGTAGGATTCGAGGGTCGTGGGATCGATGGACCCTAAAAATTATTAAAGGGGCACCCCAACTCGTCCCTCCTAATGTCACATAAGCTTTCCCGCAACTGAATTTGGCTTGGGTCAGGATCGTTGCCGTATGGTCACAGTGTTGTATACGTGCAATATTTTCATTCCGAAATATCGAAACTTTATGTTACTTATTATTATTCCTGTGGCTTTTCGTGGTAACGATATTTGGACTCCGTTCTCGTTTTTTAATATACCTACTTGTCGGGGAAGCGTTTGATTGTGAGATACGAAGCTTCCGTTTCCTGTAGTCGGAGTAAAAATATTTACTCCTTTCGGTAACGTGGGACTATTGAACGATAGATGCAAGCCCAACAAATCAGAACGAAGAATAAAACTATGGAGTTAAATATATTGCATAAAAATGCCTTTAAAACGACCAAAGCAGAGCGTCGATCAAATGAACCGTGCATTAAATAATTTCAACCTAATCACCAATTTCGTTTCACGCCCCCCTTTATGTTCCTCCAACAAACGAACAAAAACGATTTACCATAACTCTGAATTCCCCAGAAAAATGAATTTTAAATACCTCGAAATTTACTCATTAACACCTAATCAGTATAAGCTGCTATTACAGTAATAATAACAATAAATATTACTCCAATTAACACAGTACGTCCATCACGCACGAGCAGTGAGACGAAAAATGAATTCCGATCAGCGAAGAGACGGCGTGAAATGTGGCGACAGGTATATAACAGAAACCCAGTTCCTTTTTCGCTCGTTCATCGACACCGTAGATCGGTGGTTCGAACGATGGCACGGCAGGATGTTCTCGTCGAGTCAGCGTGTTCGCGTCGGAGGTTCGAGTGCAGAAGGTGTCGAGGTGCGACCTGCAGTCAAGGTCTAACCGGTCTTCGGGGCCCCGTGGCGATGGCCAGTCGGATCGGAAGACGGGGGATCTGGTTTTGAATTTTTCCTTTCTCAATATAGATCGTGACCGAGCACGTCTTATTCCTCTGCGTCGCATAATTACATACACCCTGGATAATTCTCGCTTATACACTCCTTCGTCTCCGTTCACTTCCTCCTGACGAAACCTCTACGCTAATATCGCTCGATGTGTGCACTCTTCTACATACATGAATGATTTATATTCGCGATGAATAGTTGCAAACGCTGAAAACTTTTGGACGTACAATTGCTGTGATATCTAGATTGAACGGTTCGTCATTTTACTAATAATATATTTGCGATTGTTGCTTTGCAGTTTAGAATTACTTAGAAAAAGAGATGGCAGTATTTTTTATACTTTATGGTATAATAATATATAATATAAAATAAGCTTACTGCATTCATTGTAATATAATAATATTATATATGATTAGTAACTTAATCCTTGATATTCTTCAAAGTAACAGGATAAGTTACGATAACGTATTTATTCTATAAACTTAAAAGTTAAAGAAAGCATCGTTCCTTTCCTCACGAAAATTTACGCTTGGAGGAATGCAGATCAATAAAATCGATCCTAGCATTAATTTTCTCGAGAAGAGTTACACATTTTCGACTGGAGGTATTACATTCACTTCGATGGTACCCTGATTTCGGAACCACCCTGTACACATATAAGACTAAAGTTAACTGCAATTAAATTTGCAGCATCGTGCGCGGAATTGAAACGTCCCCGTTGCGACGAGGAATTTCAGTGCAAGAATACAAAGTACATACGTATTCCTTTTCCCAGGAATACGCTTCCCCTTTTCTTGTCGCAATAAGTCCTTTCCACTTTATAATACGTATAAACGCTAGTCGTAAAATCTTTGACGTTCAAAGATCACAGATAATCTAAGGCTGAAGCCATTGGACATGCTCGCTTTCCGTGTTACGAAGGTCGTGAAATCCGGGACCACCGAGGGAACAGAGAACACACTTCACCTCTTAAAGCGGTCACCGTGAAAGTTCAACCCACAAACAGGGATCCAGTGTACTGTATATATATGTGTACTTATCTATGCGCTCAATGAAGCACCGAGTTATACGAATAAAGAAGAATTAGAAACCGATTGTATACAGTGGCGAGCATACAGATGGAGAAAAACGAAATATAGAGTTTAGCTTCCTTTGCATCTATATAGGAAGAATAAAAATAATCCTGGAGTGACGTAAGAAACGTTGTACATATTTAATTGATTCTATGCCCAGCAGTGCAGGCGAAGTGATAAATAATAAGGGTGGATCGACGAGATATTAATTATACCTGAGGTTATTTCACGATATTGCTCGCTCGGAATGCGTATCGTTTAAATATATCTATTTACGTTACAAATAAGAAAGCCTTGAACGTTTACAGCTTGTTAAACTATGAGAAATATACTTTCAAATGCCGCACTGCCCCCCAAAAAATAGGAGCATAATACATAATGCAATAGTACATAATCAGTTGGAATTGGAACGTACATGCTTCCCTATTTATATGTTCGCCACAGTATATACATATAAAATCATAGCGAACATCTAGTTCTCAATGCTTCCAGTGCTTCCAGTGCTACCAATGTGTACGTACTTCCACTGGACTCGAAAGTCATCAACTCAAAGCTCAACGAAAAAAAAAAGAAAAGACAAAGAAAAGAACGCAAAGGAACGTAGGTAGGTACAGAGGTTCGCTAGCAAAGCAACCGGTTTCCGGTTCGCCCTCCACTCGCAGACGGGGTGAAAAGCGTGAAGCTGAAATCACGGACAACGATACCTGTGCGTTTCCGGTGAATTTGGCAAGCTGCGTGCCTTCCTGCTGGCGCCGCCACTACTTCCGCTGTTTCCCATTTTCCAACGATTTCGAGGCCTGTCGCTCGCGTCTACGCGCGCTCCGAAATAGTAACACCTCTCCCGTGCACTGACACTTCTGACGGTCAAAAGTGTCCCGATGAATCAACCGGTCGACGCGACGTGCCCGCGCCGTTAAATAAACAAATAGGCGGACAAGACACCGGCAACGTTTCGGCGCCGCGAAAGGACGACCGGTCGGCGTTCTCCCGATTGAGAGAAGTGTGAACGATCGAGCAACGATTAGCTCGCCACCGTTTGTGGCCGACGTTAAAGCTTCGACGTTCGCCCCCGCTTATTATAATAGGTATAAAAATAATTTCTTGCCCCTTTAAGATCGACCATGATATGATTCGTTTCCTCTAACCGATTGCATTTCGATTCCGTTGCGCACGTAAGCATTCGCACTTCCTGTTGCCGGACACGTTGCGCGCGTAAGCATTCGCACACTTCCCATGATCCAGCAGAATCGCTTGACCAGATCGATTGTTATCACCGTGCACTCAACCGTCGACGAACGATCCCGCGATTTCATTCGAGCCTGTTAAGTATGGTTGCGTACCTCCATCCTGCGTGGCTGCAGGTTTGTACTGGCTTATGCACAGCTGGTTTATAGCATGTTTACTAATTTACCAAAACGGTGTGTCGCTATGTATCTCAATGAGCCGTTTGTTAACAGGCCAACGAGGCTCAACGCTGACAACGATAAGATTGTTCGTGGAAGCGTTGTTGCGCGCGCAGTCATACGTCAGTTTGAATTTTTCCGAAACACGATCCCCGAAGCGAACGCTCGCTACGAATCGGTCGTCGTGTCGTCGATTTTGTCCTTTCGACCCAACCACGAGAATCGCGAATGGATCATCGGGCGCATCAACGCGGCATTCTCGAAACGGATCGAATCGCGGATCGTCCTCGAGGAGAGCATATTCCCCATCGGTGTTCGTTTTCGGGGACCAGTTTGCCAGCGGCAGGAACACAGAGAGCGTTGGTCGAAAGCAGGAACCTTTTCACTACACTGCACGTCCACCGACGCGACGACGATGCCTTATGGCAAGCTGTTCCACGGTCATGGTGTGGCCATGGTGTGTAGGCATCGTTGATGGCCCGTTTCGAACTGAGGCCCGCCGAGAGAGAACCATTCCCGTTCCCATAGCACGTGGCTTCTCTCTTTCGCTCCCTCCCTCTTTCACCCTCTGCCCCACCATTCAAGCTGGGCAGTCAGCATCTCGCTCGTGCTACCCTCTCTTTCTACGTACCGCTCTCTGTTGCACCAAGCTCCCTCGCTCGCTCCCTTTCTCCTCTGGATCCCAATGCAAATGCACCACCACCCTTCGCGTTTCGCGTGTACATATACGCGTCGTCTCTCCTTCTCGACGTTCCCACCCATCCTATTTCTCTCACTCTCGCGCCAGCAGCACGCTGGAAGCGTTCGCGTCGTCTCCGTCCTCCTCGCCACC
Organism: Nomada ferruginata; assembly: GCA_963583965.1. Lineage (NCBI taxonomy): Eukaryota > Metazoa > Arthropoda > Insecta > Hymenoptera > Apidae > Nomada > Nomada ferruginata. The sequence goes on from OY757218.1 coordinate 10,218,823, forward strand.
CTCTCTGTTCCTTCCAACATCAATCCGCAGGACCATCCCCCCCGCGTCTGTTTGCGTTCAACCCCGTGAATGCCTCCTCGTTCCTCGCCCACGAATTTCCCGGCAACGTTCACCCTTCTCTTATCATCGCCGTTCAGCCTTCTCTTGCACGCGCCGTTCCTATCCGTGCTTCCCACTTGCACGCGCCGCTGTATCCCCAGCGTGCGTTCATTTCCCCACCGGACCCGCCGGCGAATCGCGTCGCGCGCCTTCTCCAAGAGCCGGCCAATCTCCGGCCAACGTTCACCGTTCGGGATTTTTAAATCATTTTTATGGTAATGCGTGCATACCTCGTGCACGTGCACGTGCGGAGTATTGTGCCGAGATGCAACAATACACCCTACGCGGGGCAGTATGTGTCCCGTATGCTGCGAGCGCGTGTCTCCTCTGCTTACACGTATGCATGTATGCACGTGGGTACATAGAGCGTGTGCATATACAAATCGTATAAACGGCACGCGGACAGCGGTGTACAGAGTGGCGCGAAAAGTACGGGCAATTGGCGATTCAAAGGATTTCGCGGGATTGTGAAAGTTACTGGGATACGTTGTTCAGAATTTGCAGAATTTTCGCAATGCCCCTTCCGGGAAGCAAACGGAGTACTGAATTATTCGTTTCGCAGGACTCTCTTTGCAATTTAATTTGAAAAACGATAAAGGAGACCTTATATTAATATCTTTTCTATTTTGTATTATCAGAAACATCCGGGTTTCTTTTTTAATAAATTATGCTCGAGAAATGAATGAACCTATGCGTTTGGAGCAATATTTTATGGTAATCTTCTTTAAATTGTTCCTTGGAAAAATCGTAATTCTTATTTAGGAGAACTCTGTGACACGTTTTATCGCTGGGGAAATATTATTCAAAACCTTCGGGTTACCCGTTAGATTCTCGTTATACGGGCCAGAGCCATAATACACCCACGCCGACTAGTTGTGCCGTGAGGGGTGTTTGGATGTGTGCGCCTCGGTTATATTGTGTGGCGGGCGGTACACAACGACCACCGTCTACACTCGGTCGTGGGCATAATGGAGCATTGTTAATATGTTAATGTCGAGCGTTCCTAAAGGTTCCGACGGTTTACGTTTCTCCGTTTCACCGTGGAATCGTTACACGCTCCATTAGACGGCGAACCTTGGATTCCTCTCGCCACGAATTTCCCCGCGGGATCCTTCTTCTATTTCGCCCGATCGTTAACCATTTCCCATTAATTTGTCGCGACGCCTCCACCGTATATTCGCGGCAACATCATCCGAGCCGAGTCGACAAAAAAGGAATTCCGCTTAAACGAACCTCTTTGCTGTCACCGTGAAACCACGAGGAAGAAAAGTAAATGCGACATTCGTCTGACAAATGAACTTACAATTCCTGTTTTGATATATTCGGCAGTTCCCCGAAGAATCTCCATCTCTTGACTGGACGCGTAACGAAGATTAATATCGTCTCGTTCGTTTCGCGTGCAGAATAGCCTTCAGCGAAGGCCCTCGTGAGCAGGACCGCGTGTGGGTTTAAAAATAACGACCTTGACAGTCGCGGTTTACAGGGGACGGGGATTAAGGAAAGCGCCAAGTCAGTGGGACTGGTCCTTGGTGTCCAGGAGTAACGGGAGCAATTAACTTCGCTCCAAGGTGCGGGGAGTAATTAAAAGATTCGAAGCACCGGCCTGCGGGTTGTATTACAGTAACGAAACACAGCGGCGTAATTCGTCCCGTCGCGAACGCGTGCACGTACGGCGTAATATTCATGGTGGTTTGCCGGTACGAGTCCGCGTGCAGCTTGATTAACGCGGACGTAATGAGCACGCCGCCAGGTCGTTCGTCTGACGGGACGTCGGTATCGATTTAAACGCGCAAGGAATAAAAGTACCGCGAGACCTAAATGCTCGAAAATTGTTCTCGCTCCGCGGGCAGGGTATGGACACGGGAGACGTGGACGTTTATTCGCCGCGATGCACGGTTGATTGCTGTGAACGAAACCGCTAAGGAATCGACAGGTCAGCGGTAAGAGTCTACCAGGAAGCTGCTGCCTGGTCGTTTGAAGCTTTAAGTGTAAGACGTTGGGTAAATCGAATGAGAGACTTGCGGGAGAATTTTCACCGTCGTCGTGCCATATTTTTAACGTCGTTAATTAGTAACGTGCACGGCGTGTAGTCGAAAAATGAATTGCATTCATGGGTAGGAAATTCGATTGCAGTGAACACGATACGAAACACCACTGTATTTAGATCAGTGCTGATCAACGATAGTTTTGTTTAAGGATATTACAAAGAAATGTGATTACTTCGACTTTTCGGCAATCTAGAACAGTGATCGACAGTTTATATTACAGATAGAAGTATCAGGTACAAACTTCAATAGGAGCCCGCGGTATTCTATATGCGATTAGTAATAAACAATTAAACGGTTTAAATAATAATTATGTGAAACTGGATGAAGTTGCAGCAACGAAATAATTACCGGCGAGTAGCTTACACTTTCCCCTTTCATTTGACACCCCATTTATTAAATAACAACCCCCAGGAGCCGAGATAACAATTTTTTTAAATTTTATCGGTAACGATATGTCGATAACCGGACATGTAGCGCCATCTCGCGTTTGCGGCCTTTCTCGCAGTTTGCCGCGCCTTCAAAACCGAATTTCTGGATTACATCGTTAATTTAAACAATTGCGTTTTTCTTGGCTTCCAGTGGGTATTTTTTAACCGGACTCGTCTTAAATTAAAGCTGCGAACCATAGCTATCTTCCCCAATAGTTTGAACAATATGGCATGTGTAGTTTCCAAGTTAAAAACAATTAAAAAAATGGCGAAAATGCACTCCGGGTCGCTTCGATTATCTCGACTTCTAGAGGCGCTAGAATAATAAACGAGTGCTCAAAATGAAGGTAAAGGATGCAGCTACACGACAATATACGATTTACTATTGCTTCATGCGCTGTTTGTTTTTTATAAACAATTTAACAATTCGTTTGAGAATTGCACCAAAAGTATACACGACAGCCTATCTAGCGGTGCATCAGACTGTTCCTTGAACCGAGAGCTTCAATTTGAGAGGTTGTTGATTGAAATCGGCCCACCAGAAGCCGAGATAAATGAATTTGTTTAAAGAAATTATAAACAAATGCAATTACTGCCTCTTTCTGGTGAGATACAGCAATGACCAGAGGACATAAATTAAAGCTAGATGTATAAGCTACCATATCCAACCGGTATGAACATTATTCCATGCGAAGTTCATTTGTTATAAACAATTAAACCATTCAAATTGTTATTCTGGCCAACTGCATATAGTTACAGCAACGGGGTATTTTTTATCGTGTAGCTTATTCGATTCCCTTTCATTTGATATCCCAGTTATTAAAAAACAACTACCAAGAGCCGAGATAAGAATTTTTAAAAATTTTATCGGTAATGATATGTCGATAATCGGGTATGTGGCGCCATCTCTAGTTTTTCGGCTTTTTCGCAGTTTTCCGCACCGCCAAAACCGAATTCCTGGATTACATCGTTAATTTAAACAATTGCGTTTTTCTCTGCTTCTACTGCGTATTTCTTGACCGGACTTGTCTTAAATTAAAGCTACGAACCATAGCTATCTCCTCCAACAATTGCAACAATATCGTATTTGTGGTTCAAAAGTTATTAACAATTGAAAAATCGGCAATAATGCTCTCCGGATCATTCGAAGTATCCCGGCTCTTGGTTGTTGTTTTTTAATCAACAACGTCTCAAAAGAAAGGGAAACGAATAAGCTACACCATAAAAAATACCCGGTTGTCGTAACTTCATCCCGTTAGCCGCAATAACAATTTTAATTGTTTAATTATCTATAACAAATGAACTACACGTGTAACAATGTTCACACCTATTGGAAATTGTAGCATGGGTTTCTAGCTTCAATTCATGTCCTCTGATCATTGATGTAACTGGCCTGCAAGTCGATATAATCGCATTTGTTTATAATTTCTTTAAACAAATTCAATTATCTCGCGTTCTACTGGGCCGATTTTAATCAACGATCACTCAAATTGAAGTTCTCGGTTCAAGGAACAATCTCCTTTACCTTTGGAACGACTCTCGTGTATAGTTTCGGTGGAATTTCCAAACGAATTGTTAATTTGTTTATCAAAAATAAACGGCGCATGCAGCATTTGTAAATCGTTTATTGTCGTGTAGCGGCATCCTTTACCTTCATTTTAAGCAGTCGATCATTAATCTAGCGCATCCAGAAGTCGAGATAATTGCAGTGACCCGGAGTGCATTTTTGCCGATTTTTCAATTGTTGATAACTTTTAAACCACTAATGGCATATTGTTGGAACTATTGGATGAGATAGCTATTGTTCGCAGCTTTAATTTGAGACCAGTCCGGATGAAAAATACCCACAGGAAGCCGAGAGAAACGCAATTGTTTAAATTAACGATGTAATCGAGGAATTCGGTTTTGACGGCGCAGCAAACTGCGAAAAAGACCGCAACCGCGAGATGGCGCCACGTACACTGTTGTTACCTACTTGTGGGGTCTCAGAGCCCCATACCATATTCGTAACACTTCCAACGTTACCGATAAATTTTTAAAACATTTTTATCTCGGTTCCTGGTGATTATTTTTTAATCAATGAGGTGCCAAACGAAAGGTAAAAGTGTAAGCTACTCGCCGGTATTTATCTCGTTGCTGTGACTTTATCCAGTTTCACGTAATTATTACTTAAATCGTTTAATTGTTTATAACAAATCGATCGCGCATGGAATACCGCGGACTCTTATTGTAGTTTGCTCCTGAGAATTCTAGGACTATCTCATTCCGTAGCTACAGTCAAACACCTTGAAATTACTTCCTATCCGTAGAGCAGACACGAAGTTCCCGACAAGGGATACAGAACTCAGATATCCCTCCATAACCCGTCGCCGCCAAGTAGAAAACTGCAATTCAACTTACCTAGGCATGTCTTGTAGCTGTTTGGCTCTCTGCTTGTATCGCGAGAGAGCAAAAAGAAGGGCGAGGACCGGCCAAAGGGTAGATCCCGCTGCCAATTCTCCAGGATTCACGGAACCCACGTCCGCCCCGAGAGCTCGGAGCGCTCCCACACACAAACTCACGTTCTCCACCTGCGCAACACACATAAAACCTCATCATTGATCAGAACATAATAAACTGATGTGTATTTCTTATGCGGATCTACATGGATTATTAAATCCATACAAAATATCCATCTTTCACCTACTACAATAAAATGACCCATCTGTATTTCGGATCTAAGCCTACTACGCGATACCTAGGACATTATAAACTAGCAAAACCGTTCGAGAGGCAGTCAGGATAAATAATCCGCCACGCACATGACATAGGGCTGTATAACTTTACTCGAAAATCAAGAGTATTGTTGAACGTGAAATATTTCAGCGTGATTGTGAAAAACGAAGATATACTAGACAGGACATTTCAACTAAGGAGGGCGGTCTCGTATCTGTACCACTGTTACCCTCCGCTACCACGTTCACCCCCGCTCGATACCAGGTACAGTCCAGAATCCGGTACACCATAAACCTATTCAGGTGACCGGTACATACTGTCGTATATACATACACGGCTCCGAGGGTAGAGAGACGCGATGATGGCATTGAACGTGGTGTAGGTGGATACATAAAAGACGCGACAACTCGGTCTATACATACACGACACAGCATTCTACGAAACGTGACCGCCGTGACCATGGCTACCTTGTGCTAGCACGCGTGCCGGCTTGCCTCTTTTGTTTCCATTGTTCTTAAGAGCCACGGCGGCTCCAGCTTTTACCCAGAAAACAAACCGTGCTGTGCTGCACACGCTGCACACAGGGTGGTGAGAGGTACACGAGCCACAACCAGGGAGAGAGGATGACTCACCCGACAATACACCGGGTGCCCACGCGTAGGTAACAGCTATATTGTCCGTGTATTCGGTCGACTGACATACGCACACACACGCACACATACACATTAGCGATGGGGCGCCGGTGGGTATGCTCGACGGAGAAACGGAATCGAAGAAAACCGAGAAAACGCGCCCCGTGTAATCGACAAGGCTCACTCCTCCTTTCTTCCACCCCACTTGCTCCGTAAATGCTTTCGACATCGCCCGGCCTTTTACTTTCGTGGAATCTCACATTGTGCTCGCTCCGTGTACAGTACTTATCTATTAACACTGGGTTCACGGGACGCGTCAATTTAACGCGTTTCAGAATTTGAAATACAAAGATTAACACTAGAACTACCGATAGGTTTTGATACTATTTAGACAGTATACGTTAGACAGATTATGAACACGAAACTGGTTGAACGGACATTAAATAAAGATATGTAATTGTCATTTTGCCTTATTGAAAGTCATCATAAATTGCTGCAGCAATACCTATATGTTAATAATTTGATAGCAAGAAATCCAAAACCAGGCATTTTCACTGGCTTGGTAGTTCTATTGTTAATGAAGATCCGTGAGTATAATATAACCAAATTAATTATATCACGTTTCGTAAGTAAGTGAATTCATTTGATAAAGAAAACGCCCATTTTCATTGGCAATTGTTAATCAATGGGAAGTCAGTAAAAATAAGTGTTCACACTTGTCCGTAAACCCAGTGTTAACGTTACCCGTGGTTCTTATTATTTTCTGCGGTGATTAACGCGCGTGACGTTAATTATTTGTCGAAAGTTGTTTATGGAAACGCGGCGTTTCTGAAATTGTAATTATAACGGTGGACGCTTTGGGGAATTTTTAATGGGAATGATTAACGCGGACATTAATAGACATTGCACAGTAGCTTCAATAACACGGTATCGGTAACTAAGTTATTGCGCAAAGTGGTATTTAAACGACGTCTTCATCGCTGTTAATTCTTTTCTCGCATTCAGGCTTTCTTCTTCGTTGTTCCTGTTTTGAACTTTACGCGTGGGCGGAGAGATATGCGGTCTGTGGACGGGTCACATTTCGTCAGAAGGGTAAAAAAGTTGTTGCTGTCGCTACTGAAGATAGAATTGGACGGGCTTGTAAGATACATCAAGTGAGAATGTTTTCCGTGCCTAATCTCTCCTCTTTAGAATTCTTGAGTCCAACGACGTGCTTTCCAAGTGAAACAACACCTGTTAACGCGCTAGAATTTCCCCCCCACCGCGTAATGAATCCAGATACAAGTGTAAAAATATTAACCATCCAATGATATCCTACAGTTATCTACGTATCAAGCAATCAGTTACCGAAACGAGTGACTCAAAAATCGAAAGCTAAAGAACATTGATAAATTCACATAAATCCTTGAAAATTTCTCATAAAATACATATTGTAATATACATTACAGAATCCATTATTATGTACATACATAATAACAAGTCATTCATTCGGTTAAATCGACCGTAATCATCAAAGAAAATTTATTATCAAATACAACACAAAATTGTACGCCGACTCGAGTGCTAGTGAAATTGAAAAGAAAGGATGAAGAAACCAAATCAGACCCGTTGCCCTGCGATCAACTCCCATTCAACGCACAAATGTCTGTCATTCCGAACGCAAGGGGCCAACGAACCGTGGCCGTCATTTTTAATTCGACCTGTGTACACCCGTTCGTTAATCACGTCGAAGTGGCAAATAAATCAAACACCGTCGACAGCATTAGCGAAGCTGACCGCGAGGACGACCATTCAGACCCGTTGTCGGGGATCGCGTGTTCCCCGCACCCTTATCAGGGTCCATTAACGCGGAAGCTTTGAGACGAAATCTCGGTCGAAAATAAGACGCGACACGATAAAAGGTTGCGAGCTTTTGTCGACGCTGACGCGGGCCTTTGTGGAGGCGCCGCATGGGTGGGCATTGAGCGACGCGACGCTTCGTTCCAGGAGATGCAGCTCGACGCATCAGAACTCCGGCTCGAAGCACTCACAGGTTATCCACACGAGATGACAGCCGTAAATGGTGATGGCGCTTTTTAATGCATTCCACTGTCTATCCTGTCTGCCGTCCCGACGGAACGTTCGCTTGCGTGTACTTACAGCGCCGGTGCCTGCGAAAAAGAGCACCGGTGATCTTAAGGGAGACATTGCGCCTCCTAATAAAGGGTCGAAGGTACGTCCCGACAGGTTGTTCTATTCTCGACGTCGGTCGCTGCGGTTTTTACGCGAATTCTTTTCACCGGCGTAGGTACCGCGGGCTTTTCTGTGTTACTGTAAAGGGCGATAAATAAAACGAGGAGAGATTTAGCACTGGAACTACCAAGCCAGTCAACATGACTGGTTTCAGATTTCTTGCTTTCAAATTATTAACATATAGGTATTTTTTTTATTTTTTTTAATATAAAGTTTTACGTCGCATCGACTTCGAGGTCTTTAGCGACTTAATGTCTTTACTTTATATTTTTTCAAAGAGTTTTGTTTCCTTTAGGAAGCTAATGGTGTTTTTCTGGTGGTTGTGGGAGGTCAAGGCCGTGTTTGGATTCATTCCGTATTTCACTCTCTGATTGTGGTATATTTTACAGTCATATAACAGGTGTTGGATGGTTATTTGTTGGTTGCAGATGATGCAGATAGGTGGTTCTGTTTTTGTTAGTATGAATTCGTGGGTGATTCTGGAGTGGCCAATACGAAGTCTATTCATGGTTATCCTTTCTTTTCTGTTCATATTGCAACTTGGTAGTTTTTCGTAGAAGTTATGTACTAAGTCGTGTATTTTAGTCCTGTTGGTTGTAAGCCATATTCTATTCCATTCATTTTTTGTAGATTTAGTGATTGACATTAGGAGATCTTGATATGTGACTGGGCACATATAGGTATTGCTGCAGCAATTTGTGATGACTTTCAATTAGACAGAATGGCACTTATATATCTCTGTTTAAAGTACGTTCAACTACTTTCGTGTTCGTAGTCTGTTTAACGTATACTGTCTAAATAGCAACAAAACCTACCGGTAGTTCTAGTGTTAAGATTGATGGGAGAAGAACGATTGGGTCTGCTACTAAAGTGGGTCTCGTGTGTATCCAGGGTAATGGAATTTGTAAAATTAATCGTACGTGTACAATAGAAGACGGGTCTAATGTAATGGAGAAAACACGCGGTGAAATTTTCACAAATACACTTGAGACCTGCCCTTTTGACTTGCTAAATGCAGTGGGAAATTCGTATGGGTCCTAAGGGTTGAGTAGCAATGGAGCAAAGGGTTGAATAGCAATGCTCGGTTTGATTACATCGCGTGCTAGTTATGCATGAAAGTTTGCAACCCGCATTTTTGAGTACTGGAAATACCAGCTGAATTTAGTGAACACGAACGATGAATGGGGAATGGATAAAAGTATTAGAAAGATTGGTTTGCTGACGTTTTTCTGTCAGCTTCTAACGTAACAAAAATTATGTTATAATAGTACAGAATAAATAGTATAAATTTATACGATGACAATAGCGCAGAATAAATTCAGGAATATCCTACGGCATTCGAGTATCGATGCGCGCAGTGATCGACGTGACGAAGTCAAAATTCCCGTCAAACCACGAGCATCCAATTAACCAGGTCCATTTGTAGATGTGATCAACAGATCGGAGGGTACGCGTCCCTCTTTGTAATTCAGAAACCGTGCTCGAGGAAGGAGAACGGCCTCAGAGGACCAAAGATGGCAAGAGATGTCCCCTTATGGTATCGTCCTCGCTTCTCCGCGCCACGGCACGAGGAAACGAAAAAGAAGAGACGCATGAAACCTCTGCGGCCTGTCCCTTTTTAACTCTCGATTTCGCGTTAACGCGTGCAGGCCTCTAGAATCGATATCCTCAAGCAGATATTGATTTTTAGGAATTATTTTTAAGGTGATTTGCTATATACATATCTCTTTCTCTTTTCTCGATTTGGGAGCTCCTTTTCTAAGATTAGAAAGTTAAAATTTGTTGTTGCAGTGGACGAGTAATAGGTACAATCAAATTGCCTTTTGTTTAAAAAACAAAAATAGAAAATGGCATGCACCGTGCCATCTATCCACTCACTCGCAGAAATATTGCACGTGAAAAGCAAAGTTTCTCGTTACATTACAAAAGGACCTCGTTGCACAATTTGAATAACATTCCCCCGACACAGCCCGATGCGTTAATAGAGCGCACGGTCGTTGCGCATTGCGCAGGCGGGAGCAAGTTCAAGAATACCAGACAAAAGTCGTATCTGAGTGATAGTCGTTTGCGCAAGAACTTGACAAGGAAGATCGTCTATCTAACGTGGAACCGGTGTTGCCGTTCGCCGGTGCTTCAGAAATCGAAACTCGTGCACAGACCGTTTCATTTTCTTTCCTTTTTTTTCTCTTGCTTTTTCCCTGGACGTCTTCCACGAGAACGTGAGCAGGATGGCAATGTTTGGTTCAAAGATAAGCGGTGGCACTGACTCACGGAAAAATCGGACTCGCGCCGATGATCGAGGAATCACATGGACAGATCAGTTTCCAGGGAATCCTTCCTCGCTGATTTAATTGCAAATCGATACGCTGCGTTCCCACGATCGCCCGCGCTTTAACGAGCTACCTGGAAAGGTAAACAAGCTCCTACGTTGGTCTATCGATTGACCAAAAGGGACGACGAACTGGGTAGATGGAATATTGCGATGTATTATTATTATTAATTTTAATTTGCCCAGCGCGTTGATCTAACCGCGAACGTCAGCAGTTAAAAGGAAAGGAAAAGAGGACGCGTAGAATATTTTTTGACGAACCACCTTTGAGCAAAGTTTTATTAAAATTGGAAATTAAAAAGGAAAACGAGATTTACGAATGAGTTTGTGGCGTATGGTGGATTTAGCGTAAATGGGCTATGAATCATGTGAAAGTTCTATCTTTTCTATTAAATAATTTTGTGTAATGTATTGATAATTGTGCCATTAATTTAATTTGTGGTGCAATTAAAGTTGGATTCATTTCCAATTTATCTGGAAGTTTGACTGGAAAGTAATCAATGCCATTTCTTTAAGTTCTCGAAAATAAATAGGAATTGGTTTGAATGAATGACTACAATTATGTACTAGATACAGTGCTTCTTTTTTTCTTACTCGTCTATCCAAATGAATTGACAAATTGCAACCTCGGATTAAAAGCACACGTGCTTAAAAAATCAGGAAATTCAGATAGCAAACAATTTGTCATACTTGTTATCTTTATAAAATTGCACCCTCTACTTTTCATCCTCTCTGCAGCAGAGATTCTCTATAATGAATACCGTGTACAAAGCTTTTCCTTGTGGTTGATCTCTCTTCTTGCGATATTGCCCGAAGGTGCACGTCAGTTCCGAGGTTTCCCGAGCTTCGTACCAGAGCAGCCGTCACCACCAGATAATTAACAATCTCCGCGAACTATGTATACCACGCATAACGAATTTGCAATTGTGCATTCGTGTTTTCCTTGTGGAAGAACATAATCGTGTCTACAATCAAGCAAAGTCTGTCTGTTCAGCTTGTCCAACTTTCTGTTTCATTTATTTCAATTCGCATGCACCTTCATGAATTATTATTCATTAGTGACTACTCTTCTTTTAAACAACTTTCGTTGTATCAATTATTGTGCAGTATTATATCGGTTCTTCGTTTGCAACTAGGTGGACATCTTTTCTCCAAGCATTAACATATCTCTCAGTTGTATACACGTGTATCTATCTGTATGTATATATGCATATACATGCAACATTAAGATTGAAAGTTACTCGAGTGATCGTCTTTTATTGGGTGGAACACCATCACAGTCCCCAAGAGCTTACACAATGGACGTCTGGATACAGTGTCCAGTTAACACGATTAAATTGTGCGACGAATCGCTGAACAAGAAAACATCTGGTAGAATGGAATACAGCTAGCGATAATGTGATTTGACGATACTTGTTGCTGGAGGCCGGATATTCTAACTGGAAAAGAGACATCACATATCTCTGATGTATGAATTTCTTTCTCTTTTTTAAGAGAGATTTCAATCCCATGCATTATATTTTAATCCCATATATTATAATCGCAGTCTGCTATTATTTTAATGTCGCTCTGTTTGAATGGCGTGAAATTAAAGGGAAATGTAACTCACATGTCAGTTTTTCTGACCAGAAATTGTTAGTGCTACGCTTACGATTAGTTTCTCGGGAAGAAAAACCACAGAACGATTCAATATTAGCTTGATATTTAAATGAAAGTTATGGACAGTATCAACCGAGAATTAATGCTACAGTATCGGGCGTAAAAATCGGCTGAGAAAAGAGAGCAACTGCTACGATTAACCATACCACCCATTTTTTGCTGAAACTTGAAGACACCGTGGAACGTTTGAGATCACTCTTAAGAAGAGTAGCAATCTTCTCGGAATACATAAATCGCGAGATGTTCTAGAAAATTATACACTACTAATTTTTCATTGTACTCTTCAAATTTGAATTAGGTATCAATCATGAATCAATAAATATATATCGCCCGATATTTTATTATTTATGCATTGACTTTGCAGCGTTATAAAATAGAATTTTGATGCAGAATATATTGTGATAATTGTCTTTTCTTCTTCTACCCAATACGATTGGCGATAACTATTTAACGTATTAAATATAATATTAAAACACTGCTTCCAGTGCACAGTTCCAAATAATATAATTCTGAGGAAGCTACGATTGGACAATAATGAAGGAAAGAACCAAGATATTCATAGAATCTGATACGTCGATGTTACAATTAAGTTACGACAGCGACGAGTAAATCGATTCATCGAGGAAATTGAACATTTTCTTGAAATATTCTATTTAAATGGCCCACAAGGATACCGTATCTCACGCTTACTAATTCAAGACTGTGTACGCGTTGACGTACAGGCGTTAAAAACGTGCACAGAATAAATGCATGACTCTTAACCAATGGAGGAAGGAAATGTGTATCGATGATTGTTCTCTAATGTCTTCTGTATTTACGTCATCGTTTCAATGGATCTCTACGAGGGCGATTTTTTCTTCCGACAAGACGACGGTACCGTTAAACCGAGATTTCCTTTCGGTTTCTTAACAAAAAGGATTCATCTCGTTGCGTCTGCCAATAATTCACCCGACCATCGACGTATTTTCAGGTGCAAAAATTTCCCGTCCCCAACTTAACGCATTCTTTTCGTAATAACTAACGACACACGGTGCTGTCACCTGTTGAGGCGTCCTGCGTTTTTAATTAAACCGTAAATCATTTGCGGCACGCTATGCTACGTGACACGAATACACCTTGCGTAATTTTAAATCAACGGTACTCGCGCGTAAAAAATAATTCGGCGAACAGAGAAGGCTGTACACGCGCATCTCGTTTCACCTGTACCCGCGTTACACCGATTCGCTTCGGTCAGATTTATTTTGCGTTATAGTATCGGCGACGGAAAACGGTATACGCGACCGTGATATTATCGTTCAATATAAATTTGATGTCACGTGCAATTTAGTTATAGCTACGGCAATAAATATTTCTTACCCCGTCGTGAGTTTGCCGGGAAATTACTTTAGTAGCTTATACGCGTTTCAATAGAATGATAAAGCTTGTGTTAGATTTGCAAGAATTTATGAATTACGGGTATTTAAGCCTTCTCAACGTGCTGTTCGCCTTGACTGAAATTACCTTCTGGTCGTGGCTAAATTTAATACAACGCGTTTTCCCCGTTTATTACTGCAATTCAGCAAAGCACTATTGGCACAAGTAATTGAATGCAACTTTAAAAGTAGTAAAGTGGTAGTAATAAAAGATTTCTGTATTAAAAGAAAAACAAAAAAAAATGCAGAAATGTTGCAAATGCATTTTGAGAAGAAAAGACATATATTGAATTGAATTTAATTTGCCATCAAAAATAAATGGAATATGTTAATTATTATAGTTTGTAAGAATATCTACGAAACCTTTTGGATACTTCGCTGATGTGAAACACCAGGATGCCAGCCCACTTTCAGATTTCACCTCAAGTTACACAAGTTAAATATTGTAGAAAAAAAGACGTCCTTGTTCGTGCGTTTTTCTTTACGTGGAACACTTAGCACTTGGAGCATTCGATATAGCAACTCGCCAGTAGCTAAATGTCTCAAGGGTTCTCTTAATTGAGAATCCAATCGATGGTTCTTGTAGTCACGGGTACGAAGAGAATTTCCGGCATTGCTTAACGTTTCCTTCCACGGGGAAATCAATGGACTTTGAGAGCTGCTGTTTATTAACGGACATTCACTTAAACGGTCTGTCTAACTTGCTATTAGAGAAAGCTTTGGAAACGTATTTAAATTCGATTAATTATACTATGAGACAATTATACTAATTTTATGTATAAATCTGTCCTATTTATGGTCTTTTTGATTTGTGCGTTATCAGCGTTATTAATTATAGGCACAGTTTTCTTGTAATGCCATTATTTCAATTCAATTAATCTTTAACACTTTGCAAAGCAAACAATGATAATAACTTAACGAAAAAGAGTTCGTCTTATTATGTATAATGACTGGTAATTAATATTAATTACATGTCATTGGTGTAAAGTAATACTATAACACTGTTATCACATTTCATTAACATTTTAAACAGATCCAATTCAATTATAAGCACCCTTATCGTTCCACTAACTAATTATTTCTTTCCAACGGTGCCACGAGAAATATTCTACTAAATAATTCAATGATATTTCCGTTAAATGTACTTCAATTCACTTCGCCGTATACCATAATGCCCGCAAGGGTACTTCAATTAAAATACTTGCAACGACGGGACAATTGTAAAATCGAAAAGGAATAAATCAGAAAGAATCGTAAGGTCGAACATTTGGTGTCCCGTTTTATTGGAACCACAGAACGGGACAAAAAGTTCAGTGACATGTAGGGTGCGCATCCTAATCCCGATTCTCTGTAGTAGAAGAAGCCAATAGAGCGATTATTTTTAGAGATGGCTCGTGCCTTCGGGACTTTCCTTCGTGTTAAACGGCCATCGTATTTATCTCTCGGATATAGACCGGATTTTCTTGTCTTGGGCCACGTGCTTTTTCAAGCCGCTGCTGCATACAGGCATTGCTACGTATATATTATAATTACCGCGTCAATAAGGAAGTGAAAAGGGGGAAGCGGAAACGACTGAACAACAGGGTGCACGGGGTCGCGTCTACTCTGTCTAAAAATAAAAGACTTAAAAATAAGACATAAAAGTACAAAGTGAGAATACTACGGAGATACGGAATATTTTGGACTGCACACTATGATTTGTTTTCCTTTCCTCCAATCATAATTATCTCGTGAAATATATTCACAGACTTTGTTTCCAGGGGATACTACGTTTAGTCGTGGGAAATATTTATGTATCGTGGTTTTTAATGAACACTTCATATCTGAGATTGTTAAATGAGTTTAACAAGATCCAAATCGTTTTCACCAAGAATTGAATATAACACGCGGATAACGCGATTATATCTTATCCTGTTTTAAAGAAATCCCATGAGTAAACTTCGGAATACATGTATATGATCTCGGGAACAGAAATTCCTTCGATCAAGAGGTATGCTCTTACAATTAAGGGGAATGTAAACCAGAGATACTGAAACGTAAGGTTTGATTAAAAGGTTGAATAGGAGATAATTACGTCGCAGCTAACGATACATCGGTTGTCTTCCCGGGTGCTAGTGAGTTGGAATTCAGGTTGAGTTTCCTCGTGGCCTCTGCCAGACGATTTCACGCGAGTTGCATTCAAGTAACGAGGAGATTCTTAGCAAGTCTAACCCGATTTCCCGATGTAACGTTGCAAGTGAGTCTGAACGTTTTCAGCATGGAAAATAAAGCCGATAGATAATCATCTTTCAATTTATCGTTTAATGGACGTCAATGGCAGCTCAATTTTGCAACGAAACATGTTAATCACGAGAAAAACTTAATTGCCTTAATTTATCAATTAAACAGACGCGTCGGAGAGTTGAATTCCTTTCTACTGTGTCTCACGGTTTTACGGTTGTGGGTATAATACTACTGCAACCAACGGAGGCACTAAAAGTGAATATGCGCAATGTGCATACTGTTCATGCAAGGATTCAACGTGGGAAACTTATTAGTGTGCAAACTAATAAACTAGTTACTGAATTTGAATTCATTGTTTTCTTATTTCTAAAGTGCCTGCGTTTTAATCGAAAAATAGAACCTTTGTTTTATCTCAAATTTGTCATTTAATATCGTGCGTTCTCTAAACTATTGTAAGTATTTGCGATGTATGAAATTATTGAATTGGAGACGGCGTAATTGCAGAACGCATACGTAACTTCGAGATAAGAATACAGCTTTTTGGATTTAAGTATATAAGTACGTTTGTCTTGGAGAAAAATACATTTTCCATTCATATTTACGAAACTCTGAATTAGAATTAAATACAATTCATAATTTATATTATAATTAAATATTTGTTGTATTTTAAATTTCTTCAATACCTGGTCGAGAGTAATATGCGTATTCTTAAAATAAGGACAGTGTTGCTTCTATTGTGTTATAGTTGTAACATTAAATTTTCTCTTTCTAAATAGAGGTGGAGTTATTGCAGTACCACAATCTCTTCATTTCTACACATCCACACAATGATGCAACGTCAGACCGTGTTTGCGATACTTGTGCCTTGCATTAAATTTCTTACGACCAATTTTTCTGAGACTATCAACCGCAGGTGTCACTGTCATAAAGTTGTATATACTTCACCGTTTCATTCGTTTCACCAGGACTAACCGTAATTTCAAGCTAACACTGTCCATCATTTAGTTACCTGTGCCAAGAAATTACTAATATGATTAGAGTGGACGTATTTAATATTAGTTTACGTGAAACCAGGAAGAATGCTTTTTTTAATTTAATTTAATACATGTATACACTGTGAAAAATTGCCGAATTTATTTGCTGTTTCATTTATATTATGTCCATATCAACACCCGCAGATTTTCTCTGTAATAATTACATTTCAAATATAAGAAATGGTAAAGGTAAAGAAAGTCATAACAGAAGATAACTCTGATTAAATGATTAAATGAGCCCAATTTGACACTAGAAACCACCCATCGAATAAAAATTTGCTACTCCCTATCACTTCTCGCGGATCAACAAAATCATAATCATTCTATTATTATTATTCAATTCCGTTGCTATTTAATTTCAATTAATCTGCTACCAAAATTGATAATACCTGTGCGAGAAAAATTCGACACCCTCTCGGAAAAGAGAAACAGCAAAAACGAAGGCGCGAGAAAACGTTAACCAATTTTCAACTCCTCGTACGCTGTTCCGCAACTATATTTATCATCCACAGTACACACATTCCATAATTGCACAGTGAAATCCCGTTCCTCCCTTTCCATTTTCTCTTGCCCAATCGATCGCCTCTTTTCAATCGCATCATACACGAGACTGCATCCCGTTTTCCATACGAATGGTCGCAAATAACACGGTACGACGACGAATTTTCATTTTTTCCGTAATATCGCGCCGAACAAACTTCAGCCCCGCCGTTTGATTCCGCGCGGCGCGCACATAGTCTAGCGAATCAATTTGGGCGTCGAAAGAAAAGGGTAAGGCCTCTTTCATGGTTTCAACGACCCGGGGAATTCGCGGAATGTGCATAACGGTGATGGCGTAATCCGTGAGAGGCAAAAAAAAGTGGGCTGTGCGGTCTGGGCGAAAAGAAGCAAAAGAATATTTAAAAAAGAAAATGAGAGAATATCGAGCGGCGACTAATAATCGCCCTGGGCTCCGCGCCGTGCCTTCTTGAACAGCTCGCGTTACTTCACCAGGTTTTCCTGGAGCGATCAGCAATGTAAGCGCGCGAATTCAATTCACCTTGGCCGGCTGAACGATACCAAGAATAGATCGCACGGAGAACATTGCGGATTATAAATCGTTGAATCTCGCCGGGAAGTGGGAATCGCAGAATCATCGAAGATCCACGTTTTCACACCTGCGCGGACTTTCTTTCAGAGTGTGGACACGCGACGTGATTTATGGAGAGTTTCATAAGTACTCGCGCCCTTAACACTAAACGTACCGGTATTTTACACATACCTATTCTTACTATAAGGGGTCACTTGACCCCTTATGAAATAGAAGTATACTAAGTAAACTGAGTATACTTTTTGTATATCTTTTTTTAATTTAAAGTAAATTTTGAAAGGTGTCATTTGACCCCGCTTGGAACGTTTAGTGTTAATGTTGGTAAATGAATTTGGTTGAAATGAAATGACGCGTTTTTCAATCAATCTTTTACTAAAAACGAACACGTATGCAAAGTTTACACGCACCTTCGAAGAGTAAAGAGAGTAATTAGTACCTATCTAATGAAAATTACTTAATGTCAACGTTCTCGTGTAGGCAGTTTTAAGAAGAAACCGTGTCCACAGGAAAACGAAAATGAACCACATCTTCTTTTTTATCGTCGCACGAATTGAGGATGGATCGTTCTATAGTTAATTGCAGTAAAATAAAAAAGGTGTGAAATTGATGTCGTCGAGCCGAGCGAATTTTATCGCGAGTACCATCTTCGGGATAAATAACGCGATAATTACGAAGCCACGGTGTAAACGAAATTGTTGCGAGCCGTTATCGTCGCTCGCCGGCACGGTTTACACATATCATCCAATTCTGTTATCGTCGTGTCGTTGCGGTTACACATATGCAGACCCGAAACCGCTCGATTCACGCGAGATATGCAAACGCGCCACGAGTGCCTGTACGATTGTTCGCGCCACGGAATTGCGTAATTGGTCGTTGAATCATATTGAACGCTTTCAGGGCGGATTAAACTTTCACATTTCCATTAGGGAAAAATAAGAGATCGCCACCGTGGGGCATTCGTCTCGTTGAAACGAATTGTGTTTTTATTTTTGATACCAACAGGGAAGAATAATTTGCGCGGGGTGTGCAGTTAATAATTTTATGAATTTGATTATTTACTTATTTAACAGCAATATTCTGATACAATTCATCCGTTTGTAATTGTTATTGCTATTATTTCCTTGGACTTCACTCCGTTTCCGTGTTCAGCTAAATATATTCAGCTCCATGGAAAAATTAAAGCTGCTAATGTGGCGAATTACTTGTAAATGTTGTATCTGTGAATTTATTATTTCTAGTAGAAGGACTGGATGAGTGTGCTGCAAATGTCGTGTCTCGTTGTGAGAATATATTTGTAAAAGTGTCCTGTGATTTAGGAATGCACGTTCAATATGTTTAACACACCTCTCGCATGAAAAACATTGTAACAATTTTCGCTACGGCATTCTAAGTACTTAAAAATGGTGATAAACGGTGTAATACGTTGCTTGCCGATGCAATTACGACTTGGAAACAATGTAAAATGATATTTCCCCGCGGAGAATAATATGTATTACGTATAACATGTAGCAACACTTGCGTATAACATGTAGCAACACTTGCGTATTATCGCAATTTCAAGCAGGTCCCAATAGGACAATGAATTTTATAATAATATACTTGGTTGTCGCAACTCGAACTTTCACTTAACTTCGTAGATGTGCATATGTTATAAATGTTACGTAAGTATATAAATATACAGGTAAATCTGAAGGGGTTGATATAGCCATCGTAAGATAACATTTGCAAAGCACAACCTTATTTACGTATTCCCTTATTTATTTCATAAAAGAGTATACATAGACAATATGTAGGGGCATTTATTGAGCCTTCGATATACATATAAAATCTTCGACTCGCAGAGGTCGATCTTCACTGAAATCGATTTACAGAGGTAAAATATAAAATAACGCATCCAAACGCATCAAATAATTCGACCTCTATTACGTTTATATTTCCGCCTGCAGAGATTTTTACAACTTATGCCTAAGGGATCGATTAAAATTCTAATTTGATGAGTGGTTCGACAGTATTTCTATACAAGTACATCCCGTTATTGAACCTTCTCTTCCCATCGTCTTTCCTCGAAGACAACGAATTTTTATCGCCCCAAGAGTCCGCCACCTTAATTACTCATATTAAACCGCTTTTCAAATTGACTTACTGCCGGAAGGGACCGTTTGTTCCCTTCGGCCGGCTCGCGTGAATTTCAGCGCCGGTTCGATAAAATTGCAAAAAGGAGAAGGGAAGGAGGGCGAGGGATAAATGAAGGGCGCGGGATGGAAAGAAGAGCGTAACGGGACCGAAAATGGAGGCTCATATGCAACGCAGCCGGCGGTTATGCGGAATCTCGATTGATTGCCACGATCGTTAAGCGCGACACGAATGAAACGGGACCAAATGAGATCCTGGAACGAGAAGGATACTTGTAACGGCAAGATCTGATATATCGTATGAGTAATAGGTATGGGCGATATGCATCTAAGTAATCTCACAATGCGACACGGAGATATTTCTTTGGACTCTGACAATCACTTAAATACATTCCTCCTACTTCGCCAACGTTTTGAATCAATGTCTGAATGGTCAAGTAGTAGACGTAAATAATGCTCGAGTAATTAGATTGAGAGTAAGGGACGGGTTTTCGAGAATTTAATCGGGCGTGAAATAATTAATGATGATACGTTGTTCGGAAATAATTGCGTATGACATTTTTTTATCGCGATTACTGGAATCAGGGTCGGCTGGCATGTGGTTATTTAGATTTCAGATTAATAGAGAAATAAGTGTTGGGCGAAATTTTGAATATCGTGGCATAGGTTGATCCCGAAGTGAATAATTATAGCTTGGAATACAGGTGAACTGTAAGGTATGAAATTTCTCTAGTTTCAACGCGTTATACGTATAAGTATAAGAAATTGATATAATTTTCTGCATATTCATATGCGCTTTTTTTCATAGCTTAGAAATATATTACTATTTATGTAATTAATATGTAATTACTAAATCATGTAAATCATTTACGCATACAATATCATACGTGATATTAAATTATATCATTTTTCTATCACTATCAAAATTTGCCTGCGTTCATTACAAATTTCTGCAGCCTTAGAAGTGGCTTCTAAAGTACATCACGAAAGACAGATTCTAAAGAAGCAAATCTTCTTATCTACCCCCATCAAATAAAAATATTGAAATTTTGTATTCCCCAATATCCAAATGTCACGACACAGCCTGCAATTATAATTACAAACAGCCGAGGAAAGTTTTCCACATTTTTCTTCATTCTCTGCCTTCCGTCCGTTCGTGAAACGAAACCACGACCTTCCGAAACAAATATATTTCACGCGGTTGAAATCAAGGCACATCTTTCCTTGACTTTCATTCGAGGTTTAAAATGCTAGAACGCGTGTCGGACGCAAAAGAGGGAAAGTGTATCCGTGCCGCTACATTCACATCTTTTTCTCTTTACGTTTCCCTGTTTCCCGTCTCAGTTTTTTCTTCTCTTTTTTTTTTGCTGCCTCTCTTCCTCATTCGTCAACGACGTCGCAGGGCTTTCCCTGCAACCGCTTTCAACCGCGTGTCAACGACAATGCACGCGAAAAACACGCGCGCGCATTGTTACCCTGCGACACCGAGGTCCCTCTTTTTTCTTTGCAATATCGCGCAACCGCGATTGCATAACGCGCACAGATATTCTGTAAAACTATTGTCCACGTTCTTCTTTTTTCATATGCTTCTTTGAAATCTTTACGTGACTTTAACGCGTTGCTAGTACAAGGTTTTCCTACGGTTCACGCTCCGTTCGCTCCTATCGAAAGCTAATAAAAAGTCACCCGCTCCAACATTCGACACTTTCACTTCAAACTCGTTCTTTCTTTGTGCAGTTTCTTTCAAATTTGTTTTTGAACGGAAACGCTGCCGATTTTATGAGCGCGCTTTTGTGATATTCTTGGGGCAGGTTAAATGAATATTCAAGAGTATGCAGATGATTGGCAATAATTTTGAATCATTTAGAAGAATAGGGTTTGTTAAGATTGATTTGTAATTTGCTCTTTATTTTAGATTTAGAGTTTATTTGAAAAGGAGATATACAACTTTTCATTTGATCTATTAGTGCATACTTGTTTCGTGTTAAGTAAACTCGTGCTGCAATAATTTTCAGCTTTATATTACGTAATGCATTTCTGTTATGACCCTCGAATTTAATCCTCGATATAAATTCAATTTTATTGTCCGTCATTTTTAATCTCTTCATTTTCATCCATTAATGGGTCTCGTGAATAAAATGTATCCTTCTAGACAAAAGCAATTTAAATAAAATCTCGACGATGCTAAACAAATCGAATCCTGCACAGCTGTTTTCGTAAAGCTGTCAGAAAACAAAGTTACACGATAAGTGACAAAACGTTGTCCAGAAACCTATTCCCACATTTATATTATTTTGGAACATCTCAGGAATCAGCATAAAAGTTTCGACTGAATCTCACATGTTCCTTCAGAAATGAGTCAATCTGAACGGAAGGCAAATCGATTTCGACGTTTCTAAAAAACCAATAGGTTACCCAGCACTCCAACGATTGCAAAGACTTAAAACTTATTCAGAAAGCTCGTGGTATCTACAAAATTGGCAATATGCAAAACAAAAAAAGATTATCTGCCATTAATTTTGCGGGTTCCCTCGAACAATCGCACGAGGACCACCTCCGCCCTATTGCCGGCATCGAACGCGGTGTACATTAAAACGATGCCTCAGTCGGATAGCGGTAATCTCCGCCAATATTTTGTTCAGCTTTCGGTGTAAATGTTCGGAACGCGGACAATATATCAGACGCAAGGACACCGCGGCGTGAACACGATGCACCGCGTTAACGAGATACTAATTCGTTCGCAATACAGGCGCCGGCTCGCGTTCGTAATGCAGGGAGCAAACAAGGATCGACGATTCGGGGATCATGCATCGTTGCGGGCCGCAATTCCGCGTCCCTGCACACGCGTGTAAAATACCGCGATTCGATGAACCATAGTCCGACTAATTGCACTCGTGCGTCGTGTCCGTCCGGCCAACGAAAAATTTGCCACCGACCTATCCAACAAATTTCAATGAAAATTCGCCGGTCCCGCACGCGAGCACGCACGTGTTCAAAAATTGCGCTCCCTTCGCAAACCCCGCCCAAGTCTTATGAAAGTGTTCAAACCGCAGAAATAATGCGAATAACGTTTAATCGAACATTCGACGATCTCCCATTTTTATTCCCGATTTCGATGGACGTTTTAAAAAATGCTTTTCGACTGTCGACTCAAATGTAAATAAGAGAAAAATAATCCTTTAACGATTGAAACGAGCACAATTTTCAAAATTCACAGTACTCTGTTACATCAGAGGCGAGAGCGTGATTGCGTTAGCATTCAGGGAAATATGTGCGATATGTATAATACGGCCGCCGCGAGAGAACCGATTTCAACGGACGTGACTGTTTTTCAAAGAGCTCGAAACCGTCGCGTAGCTCGTTTCGCCTTCGTAGCGAGAACGTTTCCCGCCCAAGAGCACCGGAAGCTGTGGAATTCGTTTCAACACGTCCGGGATTTCTGAAGGCCAGCGTTTTTTGCAACGTAAAAAGTAAAATAACAGACTGCGGCTGAGTAAAAGTCGATGGTCCGTTCACCGACATTAATTCCACCCTTCTTTTTCGCATTCGAATTTCATTCCGCAATTCGTCGGCTACAATTTTGTAATGCACGTGTTACGATGCTCGCGTATGTACTATATTCGTACACCCGTTCATCCGGCAGGTATAAATGAATTTTACGAAAGGAATGTTTTATGATAGCAAAGAAACGGCTCCGTTATTTCGGTGAACAATGATTTACGATTGCAATGAATTCTCCTTTTGTTCGGGATGCAATGTTGGAAAGTGATAAAAAAAATTATGGGGCTGATGATAATAACTTCGATGGCGAGTTCTTAACACCTTTTGCGCTCCTTTAGTTTTTCAGTGGTGTAAAGTGACATAGAGCTAGCAGATTATTGAAAAACTTCCCATTGTATTTCGTTTGAGACTGTAGATTTTTTAATACTTTGCAAGTTTTATTGTAAAGTGATAAATATCGAGAAAAGAATTGTTCGTCGGTTTGTACATAGCTTTAGAAGCAGAAAATTGTCTAATTAAAAATAGAAAGTTTGAAAGTCTTCGTATTAGAAGGCATAACTTCCGATGCACGTGGACAGAAAATTTAAAACAATAAAAACTCTGTAGACAGTAATTGTACTTAACAGAATGGAGAAGAATTATTGTGGAGAAATTATAGAACGAAATATTGCACAGATCACTAATGCTTAATATTCCTTGAAAAGAAACACTAACGAACTTATTCTACGAAACTCTTTACCCCAAATGACCACCCAAAAGATCTACCAACATTTTTCACATTCCTCCTGATTGTGAGACACCTCGTACAAATGAACCTGTAAAACTACGTTCCATTAACAGCTTGAGTGCCAGGCATTTTCGAAGAAACACAATCGAAAACTTCTAGATAACGTAACAACGCTCTTCTCGTTTCATGTCAGGAAATGTCAGACAATATCGTCGCATTTCTCAAGCGCGATATGAAACATTCGTCAGAGATTTCACGCGCCTGAATATTACGATTCGAATTCATTTCACGACAGTATTCTACTCAGAATTGTTCGAACCACTTTCTGAACGCGCCGATAAATAAAGCACCTTCAAATATTTATATACATAAAGTACTTTTCACAGTTTCGAATCCACTACATTCTTCCCTAAATTCGTGTAACATGACGCGACTGAAATTAACCCGAGTTTCGCTCATCGCTTTCCACTTGTGTCTCTTGAAAAAAAGTTACAAAATAAACGACTCTCATACAGAAGCTAC
The DNA here is from genome assembly GCA_963583965.1 of Nomada ferruginata. Lineage (NCBI taxonomy): Eukaryota > Metazoa > Arthropoda > Insecta > Hymenoptera > Apidae > Nomada > Nomada ferruginata. The sequence goes on from OY757218.1 coordinate 10,243,606, forward strand.
ATTTGAAACGTGGTTTAAAGATAGTGCATGGCCACCGGGTCGAACAATGTTTTATTGCTCAGATAAAAAGGCAATAAAGACGCTACACATAAAACGACCTGGACATTCCGGACGACCTAATGTAATACATTCAGAGTAAGAGAATGCATCCATGCTGTTGCTAATTCACGAAGGTACAGGTTTGAACATAAAAAAAGATATCCCTAGAGCAACGAAGGGGATGAAGAAGAAAGATTCGTTTGACTTGTTTAAAATTAAGTATCCAAAAAGAGTGCAACGAATATCGTTCAAAGAATATATCATTCTGTACTACTACAGATGTACAAAGAGACGAGTTTACTTAATTAAAAATACGCACGTTTGTTTACATGAAAGCAGCATATAAATGTAATATCGTTTACTATACTAGCAGAGGACTCCATTAAGTAAAAATGGATGTAGCAAAAGAGAAGGCAAATAGGTATCTCAAGTTGACAGAATAAGGATAGGACTATTATTCTTGAAACTAGAAAGCACGTGAACTAATCTGTGCGACAATAAAAGTTCAATTCGAACGATGGCAAATGAAACAGAAGAAGAGAAAAATTCAGCTGTCCATAGTTTTCACATTCTTATCAACATTTTTCTCGCGCATCGTTCAAGCGTAAATTTAGTGACGCGGGTTTATTAGTTCTAACGTGCAGCTCTTTTTGCATTTGGAGTATGCATAGTTCATGAACACTGCATAACGTACAGACGCTTCGACGTGCACAGCTGAACTACTGCGAGCAAATATTTTCACAATTATTCTTTTTGTACTTTCAAATGGCCACTGACGAATACCTTCTCCCAAGCTATACTAACATGTTACAAAACACATCTGCTGAATGGCCTAATAAATGTCAATCGAAATTGAATAAATAATACTAAACAAAAAGGCAAGAACAAGTAATCTTTCTTAAATATCGTTTAATGCTCCGTCCAGAATATCCAATATATTTATTTTTAACCACAGTCATTCTGCAAAACGGCCATCTCATTCTGTACATATATATTTTACATTTCGTTCACCTGCAACGACGCATCGTTTCGATATTCTCCGATGTGGAAAAGCAGAAGGTCGATTCCACTGTCGTTTGTCTCTCAAACGGTTAAAATTGTTGAATGTATTATTCCATTTAAAAGAGAAACCGATGATGTACAATATAAAAGGGGGGACGTAATTTTCTTGCGGTCCCGTGTGATCCTTATGCAGCATTAAATCCTTGAAACGACGGAAGTAGGATCGCTTACGTAAGGTCGTATAAGTGCGACAGGTATGCGAGTCCTTCGACGGGGAGCACAAACACGCAGATTAATCTGCACACAGACGGCCGACCTGCGCGACACACGTTGCACCATGACAGATATATGTACGTGTACAAGTGTACATACATACTTTAGACCGGGCGGTTATGTAATTTATTTTACGTCCGTTTTAAAAGGCGTTTCGACGGTACGGAGATGCCTACGTTACGTTACGTATGTTTACCACCGACGCGGCTCGACGGTGACTAACGTCGAATTATGGACTTTGGGATTTCCCAGCACAACCCCGCAAGCGATGGTAATAATAATAATGTGACGAATTGAAGAAAATGGGCTAAGTGGGTCGAATGAATTATTAATCATTTAGAAGTTGTCGTTGTAATTTTGGCAGCTTGGAAGAATAAAGATTGATCATTGTATAATGCGCGTATGAAGTAATAGAATTGAGTGGAGAATTATTTTTGATTGGAATTAGTATCTAACTTTTTATTTGAATCCAGATTTTAATATTGTATTTAGTTTAGTATTTAATTTTGGATTGAATGCACTTGAACGTTAATCGTGTCCAGTAATAAGTGGCACACTTAATGATTTAATGCTTGTAAAATATGAGTTTATCAATTTCGTAGACTGTTTGAATATGTGGTAGAGTTTATAGGTAAAAGAATGACGGTATAGCAAAGTGTGTGAATCAAATCATTTGGTGTAGTGCCACGTACGTGTGGGTTGGTAAATGTGGCTTGTATAGGTAGTTATATAGTTTTACGTATCGATACGATTATGACAAATTGCGGCTATTAATCTATTTAAAAGTATCAAGTGTCCAATCAAACGAGTTATATGAGATTCACGTTTGCATCTACACAAATAGTATAACTGTTATTTGGTAACTGGTAACACGTTTTACCATTAATGCATTTTTAATTATTTTTAATATAAGTACATGCTCGCGTATGTATGTATGTACACAGAATGTTCAAAAGGAAGCATTATGTTTTTTACTTCAGTTTTTATATTACATGCTAATTTACTTAATAGTAATAAATTGATATCCGATCTGGTAACAAGTTTAACTTCGATTAATCTTGGATAATAAATAAAATTGTGAATAACGATAAACCCAGTTTCACACGGAGTTCAATAAAAATCGCAATATATTTTCAAACGGATCCACGAATAGAACGTCAAGATAAAGTTGTCCCCTGCAAATAAAGTTACTTCTCATTCGCAATAAAATCCACTTTATGCAATTGTTCGCACTGCCTGCTCCTTTTCCAGGAATACTCTCTTTTTTACGTTTGCTTTGCCCTACTGTTAGGTATTTTAGGATCAAAAGTATACATCTATATTATGCCACTATACACCCGTTGAAATCGAGATTTTTCGTGCGCGTGTTTGCCTTCCCAGACAGCGTGACATGTAGTGGGTAGAGATTTCAATTGAAATGGCAGTCTTGATGACGCTAATTATTCCTATCACGAGTGGAATTAAAACTGTACGAGAAGCTCAATGACGCGGGAGCATGCACTTTCTTAACAATCGGCTGCTGTACATGTGATCGTGCCAGGTCTGCCTAAGGTCGAAGGAGGAACAGTGAACTTCGTTAAGCGCAAGACCCCTACATATATTGGCATAATTGTCGCAATTTAACATGGCACTCGAAATACTGCCGCATCATTTTGCCCTCAAACTTGGCAAACTTTGACTCCATAACATTTATCGTGCACGCATATTTAAAGTTTGTACGACAAACGAAAGAACGTGTACAGTACTTTCTGTTGTCGAAGGGATTCGATTTCGCTTCGTTCTCGATTTTTGTGTTAATCTACTTCTTTCGTTCCAACCGAATGATATGACCGTATATATAACGTTTACCATATATATTTACACGTTTAAACTTTTTAAAACAAACGAAAATAAATTCACGGTACGTTCAATTATCGAAGGGATTCGATTTTTCTTAATCTTTTCCTTCGTTCCAACCAGATAATGTAATATAAACACGACTCCATAAAACGTGCCATAAACACTTTCGACTTTAAACTTCGCGAAACAAACGAAAATAAATTTACCTTCTATCGTCGAACAGAACCGACCCTTCTTCGTGCTCGATTTTCACGTCGATCCATTTTATTCCAACCACGCATCCTGACAACAGTACCGACATTTATAAAAATCGAAGTCTATTTCCATCCGCCGATTTCATCGAAACTTTTCCTTCGTCACTGTCGTTTAACTGTCGTTTAACTGTCGTTCCAATGGTAACACGAATTTCTAAACGCGCACTGTCGAAATAATTAATACGACGAATATCCTCCGCGAGATACGTTGGGCCGGATTGGACTTCTCGTAAATTTCGGTTCACTTATTCAGCGCGAGGACGTATCGATATTCACGCTGTACAATTATAAAAAATGCTCGCGGTGTACAGGTGTTCAGATGGACCGTCGACGATTATCGAGGCGGTCGTCGCTGAATCTTGGAGCAAGTGTAACCACGTAGGGCGTTTATCGTTGTCGTGGTCGTGACCAATTCATTGTCGCTTCACCGAGAGAACGAAAATATCGCTTCGACTGGCCATGCCTATTTATAAACCTTCTTAAGGAGATTCTCGGACGTTTTGCTTCCTCCGCTGTTTCTCTTTTATAGCAATAACCTCTCTTTGTTCTGGTACACTGAAACCGTGGTCCCTTAAAGAGATTTCCTCGCCGCGAGACGATTGATTGTCGTATGGTTTTCAAGGTATCCCTTACACCGGGAACACCGTGCCAAACACCGCCAGCTTCGATTGTACTTTTCACCTGGCGGTTTTTTAAGTCACGGGACGTATCACGCGCGAGACTTCGGAACGGCAATTTTCTGATCAGCGATTTGCAATCAGCCGATGCTTGATATCTTCTGATTCTTTTTGCTTCTTGTTTGCTTGCCGATTCTCCAGTTAACGCGGAAGAATTCGCATAATCACATTCGATTTCGTGTGCATTGCGCTGAAATTGTTATATCATATACAGCGAGTGCTTATACGTTTTTTACTTTGAGAAAATAAACGCTTCCTTGAAAAAGACAGATGTGGAAGCTGTGTTTCATTCGCTTCTGTCTCTGTTTTTATTATTTATCAATTTTCTAATTCTCTTTTCTTTTTCTACTTCTCTACCCCGAGTATTGTATCGTCATTGCATTTTGTTGGCAAATTTCATTTATACCAAGCGTGCCACGTAATTGTTTGCTCGCGCGAAGTGATGCAATTCAGTGATGAAATAGTTAATCAGTCCAATAATAAGTTTCGTACGCTCAATTACTCGAATCAGAAAGTCCAGCAGTGCTTCCACAGGATGTCACATGGTTTACCGACCCTGGCGCGAAAATATAACGGGGGAAACTGTTGCAGCATCCGCGGTAACAGACCACCGCTCGAGGGCTCGACGATGGACAGAAAGCACAGATACAACTCGGAAAATCAGACGATTCCACAGAAGAATGTCTCATAGGTACACACAGTATCGAGTCTCACAAACCCCCGTAAACTTGACCATACATCCCCGTGCACTTGCCATTTTTTCCAACAACACTTTCCTACAACCCTTCCAAACGCAAACACTGAGCAGTCAAATAAACTCAAACAAACACCGATCTTAATCATTTCACAATATGTTCGAATATCAATCACCACGAAACGTCACCCGAAATCGAAGAGGAACGAAACTAAGAAGCAGGAAACAGTGCAACACAATTCGACTGACTGTACGCGACTATAAATTAGATAAAGTTTGCACAGGGTATCCTTGTCACTCTCTCGATCATTTCTTTTATCGCGTGTTCCCTTTTCCCGGCACAACGCAATGTTCGCAGCGGCGTCTCGCACAGCATCCGCGCTACCAGATCACTCGTGAGACACTAACGGACGAGAGACAGAGAACGCAGACACGAGGCAGAGGTAAGCTATACCGCAATTGGTCTGGATGGGAGGTGGAGGTGTATGTAGCAGGGTGTAGAGAAAGAAAGAGACGGCGGATAAAAGTGGACAGGGTGGGAAGTTGAAGTAAGCAGGTAGTGGGAGTGGAGTAGTAGCCGGGTTGCGTGTACGAGCCTTAAAAGCAGGTATCCACGTGGCCGGTGCTCGTAGTGTGGGGTCAGTTCGTTGCTGGATGAAGCCGTTTCCATAAAAATAACGGGTCAAATTTTTGTGTGCCCGTACAGTGGCCTGTCGCTTTGTTTTTATTTAGTATCGGAGCGCTTTTGCCTTTTACGTTTCGCAGTACATAACTGCGAGTCTTGTCAATTGGTGCCCGACGACGGGGCACATTTCTTTTTAAAGTGCTGCAGTTATGGTTTCAATTCAAGGTTTACGGTGCAGTAAGCGTGTTATGGGTAAACTGCAAATAGCAGGAACGTGTGATGGAAGAAATTATTTAGTGCGAAGTTGTGAACCAAATATCTGTGACTTGTATCGATAGTTAATTATGAAGTTCGTCAATTATGACGAATTGAGGGTGTTCATTTTTTTGTAATGTATGAAGTGTCCAGTCGGATATATCGTATAGATATTAATGTATCTTATAAGCATATTGTAAATTGAGATCTGACATGGTGACAATTTTTATTCGCATCACTTTTGCATAATAAATTATCCTGGATATTAATAAATTATCTTGGATTAAAAGTTAACTGCTGAACTAATCTAGTTTCACGTCAATCTTCTCTCTGTACGTCTCATAAATAACAGGGAAAGCATTCCGTTTAATGAATTGCTCGGAAACATTTGGTTCCATTCCACGGTTCGTTATTATTATTGTTATATTACACTGTTTCTATGTTAAAGAAGCTTAGGAATACTCCTGGCTAATTACCATAGATTCCGACAAGCGTTTCCGGTCATTTGTGAAAACTCGCGTATACAATGCACCAGAAGTTTCCTTGTTTCCTTAACACGCAATCGCGTTGTCGAAAACGTGTCCTCGCCTCTACAAAAATTCTCCAATTTAACGCTGTACTTTCGCAGAGAAAAAGGGAGCCCGGGGGAAAAAGGACTGCCCTCCCGTCGAATTCCGCAAAGGATACACAATGACCAAGCAAATTGGATGGAAATTCACGCTGAGAGCGGTCAACGCGTTTTTCCGACCCATGTGCATTTCATATGACCCGGCAGAGACTAACTGCAGACCCCTTTTTAATTATTCCATTTACGCGTGATCACTAGACTGCGGAAGTTCATGCAATTACGATATGCAGTGAATATGCAGAGTATATGCATGATGTATGCAAAGTATATGCAAGATATATGCAATGTACATGCAGGGTAAATTCGATAAATATACACTTGCATATAGACTAGAAAATTTTGGACAATTATGTTTAATCATTAATTACTGTATTTCACAATATATGGGCATTACACAAACTGTTATAAAAAATAATTATATTATACAGCTTGTACCATCAAAACACAATATAACATGAATATTAAACTTCTAAACATACAAAACACTATGTAACATAAATATTAAACTTTCACACACTTGATCCGTAAATAAAAAAGATAATGCCATTTTGACAACCCCACAGGGTGAAATCTGTACTGTAAATGATCAAGGCAAAAGGACGCTCTTTCCAAAAGGACGCAATGAAAAACTTGTGACGATCTTGTATACTACAATTATTACTTATATAGTTACTATACAAATTCTTTAATTATCTTTTTCATTGGGGCAATTTTTTTTGTTAATGAAAGACACCATTTTTATTCTTAATTTTATTCTTTTCAGCTACGTATTCTTACAATTATTGACCTGTTGTATTTTTCATTACGTACTAGCACCGGTGCAAAATATATTTAATTCAATCTGTACAAAGGCGATCTAGAGTGGAATTAACAATTAATTAGTCAAATATGTAACACTGTATGTTAGTCTAGCTTTCAAAAACAGAATTGATGAGAAGAGAAGTAAAGAAAGTGATGGGGAAGTCATAAAGACAAAATGTATAATCGAAATGAAATAAGGGGATAAGTAATGGGGATAATGTGTAAGTATATAAGTAAGTATGGGATAATGGAAGGTCTAAATGTATTAAAACGGGAGCAATGCATCAGTACCAAAGTAAAGAGGGAACAGGAAAGAGTCAGCAATTAATAGCGCAGAAATGACTTAGGAATTTGTAATGAAACAGAGAGGAAATGAAAGGATGTGTAATAGACGTGCGATAAAGAGACAAGAAATAGTGCGATGCATAAGGTGGAGAAGGTATGAAAAGGAAGAGAAGAAACAGAAACAGAAGATGAGAGTGGAAGAGTTCATATAGTATTGCAAAGATAGGTTTATATGTACACTAACCAAACTTTCATTGCTGCGAGACCGAAATAAAGAATAATACCGCTGCTAGTATGTATTTATCACATGCTGGAAAATTATTTAAAGGAAAAAATATTCACAAATGCATTTACCTGTGCTAATGAGCTTGATTGTTGTGGAATAAAATGAACAATGGAACTTGCAATGTTACCGTAAATATTAATTTTTATGTACATTGTAGCACTGTGTTTCCTAACACTTTATTGATATGTAAATGAGTGTACGAAACGGTTTTCGAGGATAATTAACATAATTTGTTGAACCAAATTATAGCACCGCTACTTATAAACAGGTGTCTGAATGTAGGTACCACTCACATCCCTGTCATACCTAATACGATAAATAATTGATTGAAAAGTGGCCCCAGTGCCCCAAAAAGGGCCCCGGTGCCCCACAAAGTGCCCCGGTGCCCCACAAAGGGCCCGGGTGCCCCAGAAAGGGCCCCGGTGCCCCACAAAAGGCCCCGGTGCCCCAAGAAGCCCCAGTGCCCCAAAGAGCCCCAGTGCCCCAAGGAGCCCCAGTGCCCCAAAGAGCCCCAGTGCCCCAAAAGGCCCCAGTGCCCCAAAAGGCCCCAGTGCCCCAAGGAGCCCCAGTGCCCCAAAAGGCCCCAGTGCCCCAAGGAGCCCCAGTGTCCCAAGAAGCCCCAAGGAGCCCCAGTGCCCCAAAGGGCCCCAGTGCCCCAAAGGGCCCCAGTGCCCCAAAAGGCCCCAGTGCCCCAAAAGGCCCCAGTGCCCGAAAGGGCCCCAGTGCCCCAAAGAGCCCCAGTGCCCCAAGGAGCCCCAGTGCCCCAAGGAGTCCCAGTGCCCCAAAGAGCCCCAGTGCCCCAAAGGGCCCCAGTGCCCCAAAAGGCCCCAGTGCCCCAAAGGGCCCCAGTGCCCCAAGGAGCCCCAGTGCCCCAAAAGGCCCCAGTGCCCCAAAGGGCCCCAGTGCCCCAAGAAGCCCCAGTGCCCCAAAAGGCCCCAGTGCCCCAAGGAGCCCCAGTGCCCCAAAGAGCCCCAGTGCCCCAAAGGGCCCCAGTGCCCCAAAAGGCCCCAGTGCCCCAAGAAGCCCCAGTGCCCCAAAGGGCCCCAGTGCCCCAAGGAGCCCCAGTGCCCCAAAGAGCCCCAGTGCCCCAAAAGGCCCCAGTGCCCCAAAGGGCCCCAGTGCTCCAAAAGGCCCCAGTGCCCCAAAGAGCCCCAGTGCCCCAAAGGGCCCCAGTGCCCCAAGAAGCCCCAGTGCCCCAAGGAGCCCCAGTGCCCCAAGGAGCCCCAGTGCCCCAAAGAGCCCCAGTGCCCCAAGGAGCCCCAGTGCCCCAAGGAGCCCCAGTGCCCCAAAGAGCCCCAGTGCCCCAAAAGGCCCCAGTGCCCCAAGGAGCCCCAGTGTCCCAAGAAGCCCCAAGGAGCCCCAGTGCCCCAAAGGGCCCCAGTGCCCCAAAAGGCCCCAGTGCCCCAAAGAGCCCCAGTGCCCCAAAGAGCCCCAGTGCCCCAAAAGGCCCCAGTGCCCCAAGGATGCCTGTCATTGATTTTACTTTGTACCTGCATGCTATATTACTGTTTCCCTGTGGCGTTATATGGAAACTTTTATAATGCCCGTTCGGCAAACAATAAAAGCCGCGGGATAAACACCACCTGCAGGAGGGAATCTTGTCCTGCTGGACACTAATTAAGCAAAGAACGACGAGACAGAATTATAGTGATGAGTGAAAACGCAGAGGATCGTATGTACGTTGTGTGGGTGCATCCTCCTTCACCACATTTTTCTTTATACCACGTTCCTCTGCAATCATCAGCCAGCCACGTATCGTAAATGTACCTGCATTCCACGTGAGCACCGACTGTCTGCAGAAATTAATCGCAAATACTGATTACATTTTTCTGGGACGATGGCGCAATTTTCGTGCCACTTATATTTTATTTCTTGTGTAAGAAAAATAGCTTCTTAAAAAAATATGCAGCTATATCACTATATTTTGCATTATTAAAGAAGATAAGTGCCGATGGGTGAAATATTTATAAATTATTACTGTCTTCGGCCCCAGTACTTGAAAGAGTTAGGCTGTACCGCGAAAGTAATGATTGCGAGTATAAATCCGATCGACCTTGCATCGTGTGTGCGGTGATTAAACAGCAGCCCGCTTTTATCATTTACGACGTTCTGAATATATAAGTACAGGTATGATGTAATTACGATTTAGTCGTGCACGGTTGAAAGTGCAAACGATTTCAATAAGAATTTCAGTCAGAAATGCTCCAGTTAATACGTCACAACAAGTTATATAATATAATACTATATTTTATATTTCAATTCATATATTTTAAATATCTCAACATGTATTTGGCAACATTATTCTAATAATACGCGGACGAATGCAATAAACTGAGTGTATTCCGTCAAGGCAAATAATATAAATCTAATGCTTGCATCAAGTACCGAATTTATAAAATAATTTCCTATTCAATGTTCGAAGGAAGATGTACTTTCCAATGAAATGTGTTACCGGCAAGCCACGCCTATGCTTTCCGGTCGTTCTTTCGATCCTTCCTCCAACCTGCTGTGTAAATATCGCGTCTACATCTGGGACACCTGTGGCGAACATTTTCGTCAACGCAAGGACTCACGAGGGCTCGACAATTTCTGCTATTTCGAATGTTACACAACATTTATAGTTTCACGACTGCAATTATTATATTGATTTCACGATTCTCGTACGGAACAATATTCGCAAAGGAAAGCTCGATTGAATTTTTGCTATTCTACGCCCAAAAAAATGAAATGGAAAAATCGCCATAACTAATGGATGCGATTTTAGGAAGTTGCTGTTAAAAATTCGCTTTATTAAAAGCCTCCCAATAAACTCTAAACAAAGCCAATAGAAAAATGGGCAAATACCCAATGGTTCGCAAAATTTTTCGTGATCACGTTGGTTAGAATAATAATAATAATAGTAATATATTTTTTCGTTAATCAACGTTAATCAATTTCGTTAATTAATATAGTTATCTACTATATATATCTATGCATCCTCGAATCCCAATAAAAATCGACTTACCCGCTTCTCGAAATTAATAAAAGACGTAGCAATGTTTACTTATCAATCGCCATAATTAATCTATGCGCTTGTACGATAGCTGATCACAAGTACGAGAGCGACCAGCTTCGCCACCGACAAGATTTTTTCGCAACGGATCGGCCGCTGTTGTTCGCCCGTAAATTATTACTTCTTCTGCTAATTTATTACTGGGAAATCATTGAGTGGCTGCTGGTTGACTAATAACGTATACATCGAATGCGTCACCCTCACGGTAGTGGACTCTGTGAAATAGAAATAGATCGCGATGGACCGGCTCGGACGGTCAGAGATGCGACGCCGGCCACCGGTTCCGGTTTCGTCGATGACTCTTTTTAAAACGAGATGCATGACTCAAATAATATTAGAGGGAAACGAAGAAACGGGAACGACGGTTTGTATTCGACGGAACAGGAGCAATAAATTAATTTGCCCTCGCCTTTTCTGAGCTACGATCCTAACGTTTGACAAACTGTTCTTCGCCAGTTCTTCGCCTCTATTTGCCGGCTGAATTGTTTTATTATTAACAACGGCGAATCGTCGTGTCATACACGACTCAAGAGTTCTAGAGAAAAGTAATAATCCTGGAGGCCACCGCACACACACTGCAAACGGTTGAACACGTCGAACCAACTACCCACCCACCTTTATCATAATAATATCACAATTATTATCATAATATATACGTAACAATTATTTTATTACAGTGGACACGGTAGAAACAGACTTCGACGGCAATTTAAATCCGAAACAAAGATCTCGTCAACATTCATGATGAATGTTCGCTTCGTTGTTACAGAGCAATGGGCAGTTTCCTGTTCGTCGCGGAAAAGGTGCAAAGTGCTTGCATTTCCTTCGGTTTACGGGTCGGGACGTGTCGCAGTAGTACAACTACGAATCGTACACTGACGTTGTGGGTCGCGTGCTTCGCGCGTGGGCTTGAAAGGAAACACGTGATCCGAGTTTCGCGCTTTATGGTACACGCACGATTACGCGACTGTGTTAGATTTTTGGATACATATCCGTTTACGCGTATGCGCATGTTTAACAGCGTGGCACCGGGCACATACGCGGCCGCGCTGCTTTAATTATAGACCGTGGCCCTTCTTTACTTCGTCCACCCTCGACACCGCGAAATTGGAAAGCGAACGTCTACGACGGATCGCGCTCGTTCCTCGTAACGAGGGTAGGCAGACCGGTAAACAGTCTTTATAAGGTATTTTAGGACAGTTTTTTGTTGAAGGTTTTGCGAGAACACTTTCGTGGTTGTTGATCTCTAATTGGAACGAAACTACGTGTTCGTGGCAATCTTTCGTTCGTTTTGGGGACATTTTATTTCGACGGGCGAATTCTATTACGATGCGCAGGAGACAAAAGTCATTCTCCTGTTTGGAAATATTCTACCTTTTGTTTTCGCGACATTCGTCCGCGTTTTTCTCTGTCAGCAATAAAATATAATTTAGATGCTCTATGATGAATGTATATAAAGGTGGTCTACACGTGTCGTGAAAGTATAGGAATGTTTGAAACTCTTTTTCTAAATTTGTTATTAACAGATTTGGACATATGTATCGTAGCCCGTGAGACACTCTGATCTTACAGAAATTTTAAATAAAGTAATAAAAAATACTATGAGATGATTCCTCATTCGTGAGTCAGCAGGAGGTGCTCGTTTGATGGATGCAATTTTCCATAATTAAATGGAAAGAAAAGTATTTAATTTAATAAATAATTTACTAATTAATTGATTTAAACTCTATAGCTAGTAATTATTAATCCATTGCACTATGCTTGCTCCGTGACACTTTTATATAATAGTGGCAGTATATTTGTGTTTATTTGGAATCTTCAAAATCTGTATATCTAAATCGTATTTTCACTAACAGCATTAACCTTAAATCGTTTTGTATTTAATAGAAATTATTTTCGTTACGAGTGTATAATATATTAGCGATTGAAGTTTAAGCTGAGAGGTTGGCAAAGCGAATGCTATGCGAAAATTTAGGGCAGACGTCATGTTGTTATGAAAGTTGCAAAACTTTCAAAGAGTTTACTCAAGAGAGCTTTACCCTAAGATGCTTAGAGTAACTTCTCGCAAGTTTATTAGGTTATTCAAGGCTTAAATACTACATCTGCCATCAGCGATTCAATGGACCTTTGTTTACGAAGGCAGCTTTTGACACTAGTCTTTGTAGGGGGAACTATTAAGTGGAACGATTTTTATTTTCTAACGTTATGCTCTTCTAAACTTTGAACGAGGTACTCCGATTTCTAGCGAAGAATGTAAAGAGCTACATAAGACGCAGCGTTTTATTTTTAACGATTCACTAAAATACCTACGGTACTATGAATAATCACTATTCTACATAATTATATCGCAACAGCTATTACGTTTCCTATTATCGTGAAGCAAGCATTTCTTCTCGTGCCCTTAGTAAATACGAAAATTCGTTAATTGTGAAAGATGTACGAGACGTTTAATTGAAACTGAATCCGACTGGCCCATTTGAGATAGCTAGCCACGAGGAAATATGTACTGGCTGTACTCACGATAGTGAACTCGTTAAAGAGTTACTAAATGTAATTTTTATCATGCTCCATTTGATGAAGCTATGCAATGAATAACGATGAACGACCATAAAGCCAGGTTCATAAAGTACAAAGCAAGGAAGCATAATGATAATGAACCATAGAATCATATGTACATGTACAATTGCACAAAGAAATTTTCTAATCCAATTTAAATACACTTCCAATACGTTTCAAAAGTCGCTGTGCTCCGAATTTGCACGCAGAAATATTATTCTGCAATTTAGACTTATTATCATTATTAGTTTCTTTTACAAGGTATTACAATTATTTGATTGTAGCACGACCACTAAGGTATCGATTTCTTCCATTGTGTTACCTTCACGAAATTATTGTAATTTATTTGTAATTTGAAACCGTGAGCATCGGTGAGGATCCGATTACAAGTAACGTTTCAAGATACATATAGTTACTACTTTACATTACAAATGTTATCCCCGGTCATCTTCGATCCGCGTCGCGTTCACTGGAGATTATGCAAATACAGAACACGAAGAGGCGTTACACTGCAAAGTGTAACTCGACATCGTCGATCTATCCGGATGTGACGCAGCTCGTTTTCACTGCGAGATGCAGTTGGAATCCATAAAATACTCGCCTGTACTCTCATCGTCTCTATGCTCACATTTCTCTGCCCGTCTCTTTAGTTCTTCTGTTACGATTGTGAGATTCGAATCGAATCGAAAAGTGGCAAGATCTAAGACGCAACAAGGATCCATGGATCTAGCCAATCCAGAGAGATCACGCCTATGATTCAAGGCGATTTTTCGATCGTGCAACAATAAAATAGTTCGTTATATAAAGCTCGATTGGATTTTATATATTTTTAGACAAAGAGATTATAAATTAAACAATATTTCAGCACGCGTACTTTGAATGCATAAAACTTTACTTAAGATTTCCTTCTTTGCATTTCTTTTATTGTAAGATGCATCTGAGACCAAAGTGATTATTTCTCTCAGATTTTGCGATAATGGTAACACAAGTTAAATCAATTAAATAAATGGAAATACTTGTACCAAAACAATACTTATAACCATACCAACAAATAAAACAACTATGAGCCAATTAAATAAAAATGATAAAATATAGTTTTTTGGAATATTCGAGAATGCACTTCATGCTCTTACTGTAGATCTAAAAAAATAATAATTCCATTCGAATTTGTGGCAGCTTTTTTATTACGTTATTTCAACCTTTATTAAGGTATGTCCATTTGGGTAACGCTTTCTAATTTTAACAATCGCAAAGGAAATAATCGATAATCTATAGTGGTTCCACATAGCACAGCTGCACAGACGAGTGCCACACTCGTTCAGACTTTATCTACGTACCTACCCTAAATGCAGTTATAGGCTTTCTATTTTTAAAAGACAACTCGTAAAGTCTGTGAGCCGCAGTGATCAAGTCTCGTCACCACGAGTTTACGATTTTTTGCTTCCGTTATACCTGCCTTGCAAACGTTACTTAAAAAGACGCTATTTCAATAATATTGATAGCCTTTTTCTAAACGCTTGTTCGTAATTAACAAATCAATACGTAATCGTTACAACGTCAATTATTATTTTATACTACTATGACTCTTTTTTTCGAGGCAGCTATTGCTTTTCGAGTTCACATTCATTAAATAGATACAATAAAACGCGGATTATTCATGTATCAATTTCCTTAAATTCTCGATTCGATGCAAATATTAATTCCTTATGTAATCCCATAACAATACATGTACGCATACCTGCACACAAACATTTTAACATTTATAACATTGCATTTATATTTATTTATCAGGAGGCCTCCCGATTTTCACAGATAATCGTTAATAATCCTATTAATGTTTCGTGACTAAATTTATAATACTTCCCATGGAAATTTTTGGTTTAAAAATCAAGACTCACCATTTGTTGAGCGTTTCTCGGCTTTTTATTGACGTCGATCACCTTTTGATTAGCTGCAACGAAAAACGCCCGTGGGTTAATATAAAGACGTGTACTCGTTCGTTGGCTAACGGACAGCAAACCGTGAATTTATCGAGGCACATCACATATGGCATACGCGTATGACACGTGATTACGTTGCCCCACGAACTAAACGACTTTACTGACGATTTATGTGTTATGGGTAACTGTCCAATACCATAAACGATACGGCCATTCAGTACTGTTACTCGCCACTTCATTATTGGAGCCTATTTCATTCACTTCGAAACGCACGCTTATCAGCGTAATACGCAGTGAAGTGCCTACGTAGGACAATGGTAAAAAAAAAGAAAAATAGGCGAATTACAAAGGTTATCGAGAATGAAAAATGTTTTTAGAGGCTTATTCTACACGTTCTGAGAAGCCGGGAAATAATAGTTATCCATTTGGAGAGTGGTTTTGTGAGTTATAGGAAATTCGGTTAAAAATATGATTATGGTTATGCATAGTTAATTTAATTATGAAAGAAGAATTTTTCACGGGACTTTCGAAATTCGCCTATCTTTAATATGTATTTTCCCTTCGTCGTTTGCACCGACCATTTCAATTTTTGCGACAATAACCGCGACAAAGATGCAGTTTAAACGTGCACACATTAGAGTAATTATAATAGAAACTATTAAGCAATGTAAATAGTATGGTACTTACTGACTGCCTCGACCAGGTCGGCAAGAAGAACGCCGTCACACAGATCCGACTGAAGGTCCGTCACTCTTCTCTTGCACCCACCTCTTTCCAAGTAATAATTCGCCCAGTCCGTATAGATCTAAACAAAGAAAGATATTTTCATTTGATAAAATGGTTTAATCTTGTTGGAGTACACTATTGTTTACTGATAAGCGAAATTTAGTTTGGAAGGGTATCAAATTCATATTGCGAAAGTTAGTTGATAACTATGTCACTGATCCACTTGCTTTAATTACAATTATATGTCTGTTATTTGCATTTTAATTATGTGCGACGGAGAACACAATTCATTCTTCTTAATAATGAAAAGTTTATTTGGAACGAAATGAAATTTAGTAATATGTAACTCTCATCTATCAGATATTTCATTCCTTTCTTACATGTGAGAAATAAAAATTGGATTATTTGAACTATTCCACTACTCCTACTAATAACTAATATTAAATTAATTTGACATTATTCCACCTGCCCGCGTGGAAATCTGTAGAAACGTCATGAAAGTACTTATGCAAAGGTAATCAAAGATGATTAATCTGTATTTTCAACAAAAGTCTGCCCAGCTTAAACCAATGAAACAATATCGTAATGCACAATCCAATTTGTGTACAAATATACCCGAAATACTTATTCCTCCTCTTAAATTCGAATCTCCGCAAATTTGAATTTTTGTTGAAAGATTTCATTCTACCCAGTCTGCTGACGTTCAATTAACATCCAAGAAGTAACAATGCGTTGCTAAATTATCCATTCGATCCGCTATACACATCCCGATATGCTTGCTATATGTACGTCCATCCCGAATCGAATTTGCAGCACAGTGACAGGTGTCTGACTTCTAAATTGGACATCAATTCGCAAGACGTCCATATATTTTCGTCATTGCCGTCCGCGAAAAGAGCACACATTTTCATTCGTATTTTCATCACGCGTCCGTACGTCAGCCAATACTGAAACGTTATATCTCGCCAATTGCACTACGTAGAGACGCACTTACGTTTATTAACCGAGCTGCACGCAAGGCCTACATACACGGCCCCTCTGTTTGCAAGCACTGCATAGTTTTATCGTTCTGCCAACGGAACGATGCATTTACGGCCCATTACTCGTTAGGGTCACAGGTGCGCAATGTCTACCGGTGTCGTTACGGGCAAATATCCCGCATACCTAATGACAATTCGTACCAGTGGATTTCGCGGAATCGAGAAGTCCACCGCGATGCCGGTAAAGTTATCTGCTGGGCGCGATCGTGTAATCGCGAACGAGAATTGCAAAATGGATGTAATGAGAGACGTTTATTATAGCGATTTGTACAGTGATGTGTCTTCGGTAATGTAGGGCCGCGTCAAATATTTAAAAGTTTCAGATATTCATTTTCCGAATCGTAATTTCAATTCAACTTCGTTAGGAAAAAATTGACGTGGTTGTCGAATTTCGTTTCTATTATAAGAATTAGAAAACTTTAATATTGCACGACTAACTTTATGCAGTCAACTTATTTTTATTCAACCTGTATGCTAGGATGAGGTATTATTAATATATCATTTACATAACACTAAGGTGTTCGTCGCTGATTTATTTATAATAATTCAATAGAGCAAGCCGAATTAACCCTTATGTTAGCATTTCTATATTTCCTTTAATAATTTTGGTATGCTCTTGATAAAATATCGGACCAAACCTAACCAAAGCCGCTCCAGATCTCGATTCTATGAACAATTTTACGTCAGCTTGCGTTTTGTGAAAACAAATTTATGCAAAATGTTTTAAATAAGCTTCGAACTTCTTCACCATTTTGCTTGCTAACATGAGCGTTAACAGTCGTACTGTCTCAAACATTACACACTGCACATTCTATTACTTCAACACGAACGAATGATAACAAGAATCAACAATCTCAAATCCATACTCATTTCCCAATAATAAATTAAATTCCAATCGAGGCACATCGCAATAACCGTAGCGCTATTTTCCGCCACTATATTCTACGCAACCCTAGGAACCTACGGACTTCCCGAATCGATTAATCGAACGCGACAGTATCCGGCAAAGTTATACATTCCCCGCGTTCAACGATCACGCTAATGAACGGCGCACGTGGAAAAAGCACAAAGCAGTCAATTAAGACTTCCTACAACACGGAGGCGAACGCAATCCAGAAGAAAACCACCTAATCACCGCAAACGACCGGAAGCTGCACAAGCCGGCACGCTCCATCGCCGAGAACGAAAGCTCTTTCTCTTATAAAGAGTGTATAAGCCGTCCCCCCAAAACGGAGCTTCTTCGCGCCGCAAAATAAAAGGCGAGTCGGTGAAGGGGCGTCAAATCATCGCTGCGACGGGACCGCGAAATTTATTGTTTTGGATGGACGCCAATATTTTTCACGCGACCAATCCCAAGGGAGGCCGTGCGTGCACCCCTTTGAGAATGGTGTGCACGCGTGTACATCCATACAGCGGCGTCGATATCAGAGGAGCTGGACGAGCAGAGGAGCGAGCAGGGGGGAAGATCGGAAGAATAGAACGAACGGACTAGAAGATAGGTCGAAAGAGGATGAGGCTCGACAGTGGAAAGGAATTAGTCACCGTGCGTACCGAATCATACGTACATATATGCTCACCTCTCTCTCTCGCCCTCTCTCCGTCCTCTCGGCCCGTGTAAAAGAACGCGTTCACTACCGACGCAGAACTCTATTTCTCTATTTGCACCTATGAGCCGGTGGGAACGTGTGCGTGCATTCGTATTCCACGGAGAGGCGCGTATATTTACATACGCGATTCATCTACCCCGTTTAATCCTGTGTGCGTACGTCTCTGCCTTGAACGTGTACCGATCTGCGCCCGTGTGCGCCTCGTACGTGTGCGACGCGTGCCCGTGTGTGGGCACGTGCGCGCGGGGGGAACGTACACGCGTTAGAAACGGACCAGCCGAGACACCGTACTATTTTTGAGCGCGGCAAAAAGAGAAGCAGGATGAACTTCCTTCATAATTTCGGGTCACTGCGCAGATTCTAATTTTCATTATTACACGCTCTGCGCGACGGCTGGGTTTACGGCCCGGTCGACGGTGACCGGTCACGATTTCGACGGTGGGAAAACGTGGCGCGAATTCCACGGACACCTTGCGTCTCCTTAGGGACGATGGAGTGATTCTGTGACAGGCGAATCTTGAATACGTCTCGCGATTTGTAATTGTAATGCTGTTCGAGCGACTGATTCCTCGTGGACATCGGTTACTTACGGAGGGGAACCCGTAGTAGAACTTTCTTTTGTTTAAAGTTTGAAGTTATGGAGCTAGGTTTTATTTAAACGACGAATTTTCGAATGACGAGAATAATGAGTAATGAGTTACGTTGATCTATAATTGGGATCAGATTATCTAGATTCAGAATAGAGATCGTCGAATCTTTGGGTCGGTTGTAATATTTATACGTTTTTCGAATCAGGAAAATGTACGCAGAGCTTTGGATTCATTTATTACAGCACTGCATTGGTTAGTATTATGGGTGTCATACGCTGTGGCGTGTAATAATAAGGAATGACAAAATTTAACATTCTTACTCCGAAACGATTTCTGATTGCAAGCTTTGGAGATGTACAGTAAAGATGAACGTATAATTAATGTTGTTAACTGCGATTTTACAGTCTCTATGTTACATGGACGTCAATAATAAAGACAGATCAATATTATAATGCAATGTACAAATTAGTTATAATAAGATAAAAGATTTGTGATTTTGAAAAACTGCAAGAGTACACCTATTATTAGCTTCAGAAACGTTGACAGTGCTCGATCGTTACACCTTCAATAATCGACTGTCTCATAATTCCTCTTGAAAAATTTAAATACACGTATAGATTCGATATCGTAACTTGTTTGGCTCGCGAAGGATAAGACAAGATTTTAAATAATTATGCGCCCGAAATCGACGCATGTATGAGATTATACATTCGACACGGCGGAAATATGAAGTAGTGTAGAATAGCAAACACGGACGTTCATTCTCGGAATCGCACTCTGTGACTTGAGAACTGATACAATGGATTCATGAGCGATCCACGAATTTCTAGACTGCCCAAGTGGCCGTACAGTAGGTACAGCAAAATATTTATTGCATACACTGTCGAATTCGCTTGGTACCCATCGTTTGCATAGGAATATTGTTAATGAAATTATACGTGCCCTCGATAATATTAAATTGCAAAATTGAACACAAATTGAGGATACAAAATAGAAGATGATCTTGTCGTTAAAAAAACGAATGACTATGCATTCACAAAAAATATATAACAAACTGTAAAATATTGGGATAATGTTATATTACACTGAACTATGAATCTAAACATTTATCCTCGAAACACTGTACTGTAGAACAGTAAATCCAAAACACTTCTAGCATTTATGCAAGAGCAAAAGGAATGAATAGAAATATCTTTACAATCTACAAGCAACAAATTAACATCTTCTATTTCATTCTTTCGCCATTATTATTACAATAAGTCTATCAAAATGACCTTTTTACATCGCCAAATGATATCCAAAGAGTCAGTAATATCAGCCCAATGTCTTCCTAGTGCAAGTAACAAACGACCCATAAAATGGAAACAAACAATCCCCAAATTACTTCGAACACCTGTGTACAACATAGAAATTATACCTGTACCACGTTGCGGGTGGAATCAGCCTTAATATCGTCGCTCGATCCACACACGGATCTCGGTGCTCTGATACACGCCATGGCGTCGATGCCCGCACCGGTGAACGTCATCCAAATCGCATCAATTCACGCGCCGCACCAGGATCACGCCGTGTAATCACTAATTATCGTTTCCAATTGTACCCGCCAAACACTGCTGCCTCGCAGCCTCATGCAACCACAAGGCGTAATTGCGTTTAGCATTCGTCGCACGCGCTTGATCTGCCTATCGCGATATGATTCCACGTCGATCGACGGTAACGTTCGTTGCGAAGCTGCCGACGAGGTGATTAATTTGCATCGTTTCGCACTGAACGTTTTGTGCGTCGCTCCGATTATATTCCACTTTTCCGAAGCTCCACACGTTCGTTACAAGAGCGACGCTGCTGTTCCTCGCTGGCGAGCCTCTCCTTTCGCAAAGTGTTTGCACACCTTCGTAATACTGTGCCGAACTAATATTTCATTACAATTGTTCGTCTCTCGTCGGATATCTCTCGGACAGCTGATTCACGTGTGCTCTACAGATACGGGGGAGGATCGAGAACGTTTTATCATTTATCGAACGAGCTCGAGCGATCGGACAATTGCGACGCTCAGAAGGCGTCGAGGAGGCTGCGAAGGTGCTCGTGCAGGATATTCGATTCTAATTCGACCGCGACCCACAGAGCGTCGATCGATCGACAGCGTTCCCCGTTTTATTACCGGAACGATCTTGTTATCCGCGATGCACGTGCTCTCGCGAACCGTGTCGTCACGTTCCTTTTCGGTTCGTGTACCCAGAAGAGCGCGTCGTCGGCGCATCAGACGTGCAACAACGCGGGTGCAACTCGGCCTCAAAGCTGCCGTGACGTCCGAGGGAACGCTCCTGTTCACGTTCTCACGTTCCTCTTTCTTGACGAAAGCGAACGGAGCACGGATGAAAATGATGTCCGCCCTTTTTATCGGAAATTTTTATGCCCCGGCAAAAATTCGATTGATCGGCGTCTTCGAGGATTGTAGAACGTTCGATGGCTCGAATACGGGCACAACAACGCAACACCAGAAACAGTTGAATCACAGAAACTGATTACAGTTTGTTGGTAAAATTCGCAGTTTAGTTAATCCCTCTTTTATACATTCTAGATTGTTCCCCAACTTCTTCATTGTTCGTCGGTCCCATTAAGAGTTCTCGAGGAGGCACTCGTCGGGCACTCGCGGCCGACGAAACTCGAGGCACAGAAGGAATTGAACGACTATTAAAGATTCAAGATGATCCGATAGGATCGCCGCGGCAACGGCGACAAAAATTGCGAAGCTCTGAATGGAAAAGGTGAATGAGAAACGATCGTGGATGCTTCTGGAGTTAACCGAGTCGCGAGCTGCTTTAAGAGGAGTTAGAGGAAGACTCCTGCACTCCGGACTTGTCCCGTTCGATATTATCCAATTATTCAATTTCCCAGCCGGCCCTCGCCACCGTCGTGTAAACAAAAATGGTAATCCACTTGTGTCCCTTTCACTGCTATATTATTATCCAATCGCTCGAGAAACTGACGATTGTGAACCAACGAAATAATTCTCGTCGACTGCTTGCGCAGCTTCCAATCTATTATCGTTTCTTTCTTGCCCCGACGTTTTTATCGTTCCAACACTCCCTCCTCTATGATTCGCGTCAACGTTGGGTTCGATCACTTAACAATCACTGGACAAGCACTAGCGAGCTACCGTCACGAACTGTTCGATGCGAGGTGAAAGAACAACGCGACACGCGACGGATGCCCGGTCTCGTCTCGTCGACGCGAAACGGAGTGCAAACAACTCTTCTGATAGGGACGACACGCGTCGAGGCGCATCGCGATGATACTTGTTGCCGAAACGGCGCGTCTCGACGGCGCGACGCACCGGACGTAACTGAATACGCGCGTCGCGCACACTTCTCTATGCGTACGTACTCTCGCTCCTTCTCCTACCCGTCCCTCCTCTCTCACACCCTTTTTTCCGTCGCTTCTTCGTTTTTTTAGCTTGAATTCTGTCTCGTTGCCCCGTTCCATTCTTCCCTTTCGACCGAACGCCTGTTA
The DNA here is from genome assembly GCA_963583965.1 of Nomada ferruginata. NCBI lineage: Eukaryota > Metazoa > Arthropoda > Insecta > Hymenoptera > Apidae > Nomada > Nomada ferruginata. The sequence goes on from OY757218.1 coordinate 10,266,285, forward strand.
CATCCACGTATCCTTTTTGCCGAGTGTTCGACGCGACACGGGATTCCCTGCAACGATTGTCCGTCCAACAGTTTCCATTTGGATATGTGCACGTCTTCCTCGAGCTGGAGAGGTGGGACACGTGCGTGGGTGTGAATTGCTCTTTCGGTTTTTCGCCTCGTTTTTGCGGCAGGGTTGTGATTTGGTAATGGGACGTTGTAAGTGGTTGAATAGGTGAATGGACATATTGTTAATTAAAATGTCGGCCACCGCGGTCGTGTTTTCGGGTGTTTTTGTGTGTGCTGGTGGAGCGTTTGTGTAAAGAAATACTCGTCCATTTTAAACGTCCATAGCACGGTGGAATATAAATAATAAATAAAAAGATATGAAGACAAATTTATATTAAAGCGTAGAGAAACTTTCAGAAGTGAGGTAAACGTTGTTAAGATAGGGAGAACAGATCGTGTAAAGAGAAGGCAGTAAAAATTGTCACGGCTTCCGTCCTCTTCCAAGAAGATAATATCTTTTCTCTTCGGGCGAAAATAACGCGACGTGGTCGAGGGATGAAAATAGGACCGAAAGTAGCTTGAGAGAAAAAGGGAGAAGAGAGGATCCCGAGACGGGAACCCGATTATAAGTCGTTTTAATTCAGCTTAACTAGAAACGTAGCGTGATACTTTTAGACGGAACTGCGTGGGTATTCTTTCGTAAATTAACGGAAACGAGAAAAGCTATAAATTTGGCGATAAACTGTTTTAGATTGTCGACAAGTTCCTTCAGTCACGGATCAATCGAAAACAATTTTATTCGCCGCCTTGCCACGATGTTGCTTGTGTTACGATGAAATTTCTGTTAGAATGTTAATATAATTTTGCTTTATTTCATAAACATTAAGAAATTCGATTTTACCGAGACGAGTAAGTGAACTACGAAGACGATAATGAAGAAAAGTAAAATAATTTGTTAGTAAATTAACAATCCTGCTGATTAAATTATTTTGGTCTTTCTTGTAATGCCTCTATTTTAACTCTGAACTCTGCACACGTCCATTTTAACAATTATAATCGAATTTTCTTAATGAAATATTCAATCGCGTTTCCATTTTCGCCTCGATCTTCGTGCATTACATTAATTTTAATCATTTCAACTGGCTGAAACAATGACACTGTCTAACAGATAGCAAAAGATTATTGAATAGAATGGTGTATATTTGGTTCAATTGTATTATTGCAAGGTGTTGAAAGCTTAAAACTTATTCTCTGCATTTTCATATTTCCAAAAAAATGTATGCAGTTCTTTTAAGAACTATAAACCTTGTATTTTCATACCTAAATTACGAGCTGCTGCTTTGCAACGTCTCAAGCATTATCGGAGAACTCTTAAAAGTCTCCCAATTTATCGAATTAGATTAATTATAGCACAATTCACGTACATGCTTTCGCAAATCTGGAGAACAACTTCTCCGTCATCCCGCTCAGCGAATTTCAGTTGCAAACACTTCTTTTGCTACATACAAATATTTGAACCCAAGAATAAGTATATCAGCCCCGAGTGAATCGATTTTCAAGCGACTGAACGACCGTTGCTATTTTATAGCCTGTTAAACGGCGAAAGTTATCGTTACTCGATGATGCTCGTTGATAAATAATGTATCATCGCCGATCGAACGCACCCTCCCGTCGTACTTGTCGTGCGTCCAATTTTAATTTCCAAACTAGCGAAAGCCATTAAATGCAAATGAGTAACGCTGGTTTGTTTTGTCGGCGGCCGATTGAAAAAGAGGAGGAACCGCGGCGAGAATCCGAAGGGAGTTTCGTTCATGGACAACGACAGCGATGAGGGTAACCATGAGCATTCTTGACAGGTGCTGTACTATCGATTGCTATTCCCAACGATTCACATACGAGCACCATCATTAATTGTAATGCTGGCCATCGTGTTGCCTTTTAGCGCACCTACATATACATATACACATATGTATACGCGTCTACGCGTGGCAACCTGCACGATAATCGACGCCAGGTCGAATATCGATCAGCCCTGTGTACACGATTCCCAGGCTCGGTCAATAATTGTTCCATGCATTACCTTTTTTCAAACGTTTCTTGGAACCTTGTCTTACGATCTTTTCACAATGCGACGTACACCAGATGCGAACAAAGTTTAATTACAGATTGTTGCATAGGAAATTACCGAGTTCTTTTAGCACAGATACTCTTCGGAGATTTAATATTAATTATTTATAAGAATTCAACCATTTCATCGGCAATAATCTAAGACATTAGCCTGTTTAATACCTGCTTTGACAACTGCACGGTTTCGACAAATCGGTATGGTTGAATGTAGTGTGAAGATTGATTATATTTAGATCTCATTCTGTTCCACGGGTCACGCTTATATTTATTATATTATATTTAGATTTTTTCACGCAACCAGTAACGCGAGTGTCGATGTTACCGCATGGAGAAGGGTTAAAATAGAAAGACGACCAAATTTCGTCCCAGCGATGAATAACAACGGAAAGTCAATACTCTCAATCTCACGGTTTCTTCCTGTGACTCACGTTTCAGTAAATGTGTATATTGTTGATTTACGATGCACCGGAGCCAACTATTCGCACTGGTAATACGAATTTTGCTACAATTTCAAGAAACATAGAGTTTTACTGAAAAAAAGATTTTCTTATTGCAGGAGAACATTACTTAACTTAATTATTTAACGAGGTAACTAACGTCTATTGTTATTCAATTGGCAAGCAGGATAAATAATTTAATAATAAATATTCTTCTTGTATTAATTGGTTGAGACGAAGTTTCGCTTATAGTTAACAACATGGCAAGAAGCTGGAAGCAAAATAAATGAAATAAAGGAAATTAAAGGGAAATTAATATAAGCGTGGTAAATTTCCGACCACAGAACGTTTCAACTCTCAATCCCAAGCACCCTGTAATTTATCAATTAACCCCTTCGCACCGGCGGACGAGATATCTCGCCGCGTGATTTCGTTCATGATATGCTATGGACGAGATATCTCGCAACGCAATGTCTTCCATGCGATGCTGTGTACGAAATATCTCGCGACACAAAATCGTTCATGCGACGCTGTGTACGGAATATCTCGCGAAGCAACACCGTTCTCGCCTACCCGTTTTTCAATGTTTACAACTGAATGCCACATTCATAGTGACCTACGAATTCATTTTGATCCAAATCGTTGGACGAGATATCGCGCGTTGTAATAGAAAGGCTTGCGAGATATTCCTATTTCGTACATAGCATCGCATGGAAGACATTGCGTTGCGAGATATCTCGTCCATAGCATATCATGAACGAAATCACGCGGCGAGATATCTCGTCCGCCGGCGCGAAGGGGTTAATATCGCGTGCACACCCGTCGATTTAAATCGATTGAACCTAGCCAATCGAATTTCAACGAACCATCGACGCATTTCACCCACGAGATTTCGTGCTGCCCACGTTGCAGCAATTCAACCGAAATTTCCACCGACTTTCCACCTTAAAACTCCCACCCCGCGAACGGTACAAATTTCCACAGTTGACTGACAATCGCCCACGTGACGACGCCCACGGAATTCAATCGAAAAGCCACATTTTCACCCGCCACCTGTACACACTTCGAGCGCCTCAACCATCGAACAAAGTCGTCGAACGGCGACTAATTAATTCACTCGCGATATTCGCTAAGTGGACAAGTACGTTGGCTGCCGGATTTCGCATTTTCCACGTTACCACGATTCCAGCGAAATTTAGGGGAAGTTTCGTCGGTATGGCAGTTTTGCAAGACGGACAACACTCTGCCCGATTCTCGCGAATGGGGGAAACAGGGAGGGCAGAAGATGTAAAGGAACAATGATAGTTAGAGAAAGAGGTGGCAGGAGAGAGAATGAGAGAGTGGAAGAGAAAGGGAGACGGAACGAAAGGCGAAAAAGGGGTGGCCCAGCCTTTGTCGCCCGATTATGAAGGGGCTACTCGATGGGCGCCAAGAGAATGGGGCGATGAAATTAGGTTTGCCGTGGCCACGATATCGAGACGGGCCAGTCAGTCGAAATGAAAAAGACGTGGAAAGGAATACCGGAGGGATGGGGAGGAGTAACGATCGTGGGCAAATAATCCTCTGAACGAGGCGAAATGATCCTGTTTGCTCGATAGCACGCCGATCACCGAAGCTGGAGAAAACGCTTTTCCCCGAACGAGCTGGCAGTGAAAACGGTAGCAATTGGCGCTTGTATGTGCGAAAACGGAACGGAGGAATGGGTCCGTTAAATAACGTGAAACGAGAGCTATTTCTCGGATGGGAAAATGATTTACAAATTGAGACGAGTTCGTCCGGCGCAAAAATTGTGGAAAGGAAGTTTTTGTGTGAGTTTAACAAGAGAAGTTATTTTTAGCACATTACTTTTAGAATAATAATAATAATAGTTTGAACGACTCGTTATTTGCAACTGTTATTCTTGAGCTTTATTTCAAACGAAACTTTCCCCGGACGTATATAATCATGCGAGCGTTGCCAAAGGTTTTAAACGAAACGTTCGGATCATATTGGTCGCATAATAACGCAAGATGAATTGGAACTGCAGGCAATTTAGGGAATGAAGCCACCAATAATTAAATGTGACTAATGTGTGCTAATAAGATTGCAGTTAATTTAATAATCAGCGAGCCGGAAAGAACGGCGCGCAATTTGAATAAATGAAAAACGAAATAGCTAGAAGCACGACGATTAATCGTAAAAGTCCATTCGGTTGATAAACGCGCGGCGACAAGCGCGGGCGTTAAAATTTATGCACATACGAAAGATGCACTTGTGCTCGTTGCTCTCTTTAGTTTTCAACGGTCATCGCCCTGAAATTCTCCTTCCCTCTCAACGACACGTTGCAAATGAACCGTGTGCTGATCCACCCCCTCCTGTCACTGTCCGTTTTTTCCCCTTTCGACGTATCTCTCGTTCCTGCGCATAGAACTTCCCTCCTTTTATTTGGCGCCGTGTATATTCACATGGATTTCGCATTTCCTTTGTACATCATGAGAATGACAATTTTTAACGAATTCCCTCGCTCGACTTTTCGTTTATTTTTACCCCCCTCGCTCGTTTTCACTCGCAATTTATTTCTGTTGTTTTCATGAGAATTTGATGTACAGCGAATCCTCTCGAGTATGTGCACATATTGGTTACTAGAAGTGGGGGAGAGCTTTGTGATTTTTATTCAAGTAGATATGGGATAAGTTCAATTATTCAAATGTGCTCAGGTGTTGACGATGGATTATTACATTTGGGGTGAAAGCACGATGGCTTTAATGGGATGAAAGCATTCGTAGATTTTCGAACACCGACGACTATGTTGTAGCGTGTACAGGTGAGGTAATCTTGTAACGATCTGAACAGGTGGTAATCGTCTGGAGCTAAATCTGGTGAGTACACAGCTTGTAGAAGAATTTTCAAACTGATCAATGAACGGTATCTTTTTCAATCAACCACTTGACACCAGTTCACAATTACTGTTTCACCTGGGTGTACTAATTTTTAGTAGGAGAATCGATAATAGTTTGGCACCGATTCCTTGGGTGTATAAATATGGAGTGGACTGTTAACGATTCATTAACCCTTCGCGCTACGAAGGATGTATATATACGTCGTTGAATATTTAGCAACTGTTATTAAATATTAATAAAGTCTGCACTGTTTTGTATATTGTACACTTTCATTTTTAATGCTATATTAATAATACCGTAGCGAAAGGGTTAATATTATAAAGACTGGTAGAGTAATAAACTTTGCTTCGACCTATGTTCTAACTAGAAGGTGCTGTTAAATTTTCAATTCAAAACTGTTACCTACTTTAATCAGTCATAAAAGTTCTGTACAACTTGAAGTACCTAGTAATCTCAAACTTTTAGCCAGGAGTGTACTTCGTATCTCTCCCCATACTAACAATAAGCGGCATTATTTTTGCGTCATTCATTTATCTATTTATCAATGTTGTTATTTATCCAGGACCACATCGTGCAATTCAGCACAACGGAATTATAATAAAAAGTCAGTTGCCCGTCTGCTTAAATAATTCGATGCAGAAAATGTATTCCTCATTTTATAAACAGTAAATATAAAATCGTAGATTTCTTTGCCACTGTTATTCTTAAAATTGATGAACATAGCTTGTCGTTTCTTGTTGTTCGATACAAAATAAAGCTCGTCCGAGTTGAGAACCTTCAGTAACTGAGTTATCGTCCCCCAAGAATGAAAGGAGGATGCACCCTCTTCCCTCAGGATGAGAGGCGTATATACGGGTCCAGCAGCGTGGCACAAAACGTATCGTACCCTCTCGAGATTCGAGAAAACTCGTCGTCATGACTACGAAAATCCGGAAGGAACAAGTTATTTTTACGCGGGGAGTCTCGTCGTGGCCGTATCTAAATCTCTTGTCCACTTTTGCGGCTTATCTCGAAGACTCTGTGCTCACCTTACGATCGACTCTGCGGGACTTATAACTCTTGCCAGAAAATAACGTGTATACTTATTGCATCGTGTGTTTTTTCATGCTTCTTTTCGCATCTTTTTTGCTACGACTTTTTTCCTTGTAATATTAACCAGGAGGAAAATAGAAATCGAATATTTTCGTCTCGATTTACCCATTCGACACGCGAGGCTAATATTATTGTGTGGTTCGAAGAATGTCAGACTTAACTGTATAAATAAACGCAAGGGTGCTTTATTAAATATATGCAAGCATAGTAAAAGAAATGATTTTAAATTTACAAAATACAAAGACGAAGCTAATTCTGTTAAACCTTAAACGCATAATATTTGCAGGGAGAATTGAATATTTTCGAATTACCAACTTATGCACCGCAGCAAAGCTAAACTATATCCCAGAATTTCGTATCGTTTTATTAAAAGCAGAAAGAGACTACGTGGCTTTCATTTAAATATAATATCATAAGCGACAAGTAGTTGTATCAATTTCGAAATGTTCATAACAAAATATAATCGCCCACTGTATTTATTAAAACCATTCTTTCTTGTACTTGCACATTTCACCAATGAAGCTATGAAATGATTACACATTACCAAACCATCTACAATTAACGTAACAATAATTGTATTTCTTCAAAGCGTATTTTTACTTCGAGCCAACGACAACAAAAAACTTCGACACATACTTCTGCTCGAAGATACGAGTCACTTTGATCGTCTCGCGTCTCCAAACAGGAGCGGAAGGGTACTATGTCTCTCTCCTTTTCTTTTCCATAGCCCCAACGGCGCCACGTGGGTTATGTTTTATGAATGAGTGACACCTACGCGTCATTACGATGCGCGCGGGCTAAATATACCTGAATTGCTGGCTGCAACCAGCGATGCAACCGGGCCCAACCCTGCCATTGTACATTGTGCCCGTCGTGTGGGCATCCTGCGCGAGAATTAGCCCACACGGACCCGTCTTAACGATCCTTGAGCGGTTTTACGATGCACGTGTACCCGCGTTAGCCGCGAAAACGGGCGACGACGATACCTTCGCTCGTGGGACGACACCGTGCACGATTCAATACGCATTTATGCCGACAATGTGTAACCTTTTCGTCGCTTCTGTTAGATCCTGCTCGTAGGTATTAATCATCACCCGATCCATCGACAGAACGGTGAAGTGCGTAATGTAACTTTTTGTACGTACACTGTTGGGCAAGGGTTTGGGATCGCCGGACATTTCAAGGTGTACAGAAATTCAGATGACTGATTGATAGTAACAATTTTAATACGATGATGATTAATAATGGTTTTAGGCTGAAGATTTAAGAACACTTCCACGGTAGAATGTATCGATGTATAGTTTACTATTAGCAGCCTGTGCAATATTGATTTTCAGTCAGTGAATCGGTAACAAGTCGGGCAAGATTATATTTGTGCAATTAGAGAAATGGTCGCGAACGTTTTGGCAGGTAGTGTAGACTGGCGATCTTGCACGCGAAAGTGATAGGACGTCTCGAGTAGGCCAAGTGAGTTATCATGATGGTATTTGTTGAGTTAAAGATGGGTATTTAGTTATTTTTCGAAATTATTTGACGTGCAAAGGTGCTTATTCAGTATGCACAATACCAAACTACACAATATTTTCCCGATACCTTAATTGCGGACACGACTAAACACGATGAACAAAGCATTTGCAATATTTTGCAAACACGAGTTAACTCGCGACCGGTCAACAATGTGTTAAAGAAAAAGATAGCTACATATAAAAGGCCTAAATGTTTATCAATCAGACTCAAAAAAATCTTCACACTTTGCAACTAGCATCGCAAATCCATAGTTACAAAAAGCCTGCAACATTAACAGCTGTGCCCGAAAAATCGCCAGGCTTCTACAAATATTGAACAAGGCGAACGATAACGCAATCAACAGACATCCGAATAAATGCGAGACAAACATTTCCATCGGCATACCATCGACAAATTCTGACACGCTGCGCAAAATATTCCCCCATTCCGGTTTCCGAAATACCCGATCGATCCGATCGGTGCGTGCAAATTCGAGCAGCCTAAAAAGAAGCTGCTAGAAATTCCAGCCGGGTCGTCGGAGATCCCGCAGCGGTGAATCAAGTCGGGCCTATAACTCCGCCCGAATCTGTACGGCAGACGCGTGCCGTTCGCGGAAAGAAACCGCCGGACACATTACAGATTCGACAGGCGTCACGACGAAATTGCAATAATTCTTTCGTCGCACGTATCGTGATGCGCGGGGAGTACGGGAACAGTCACGGTTGCTAACTTACTCCAAAAAGCTTTAACGAGCCTCGACGTTTGCTGAGGGTTGCCACGTCGCAGGAACAAGATCCGATGCCTGCGTTTGATTCGAGGGCAGCAACGCCATGCCCCTGCGCCTGTTCGCCCCGGGGGCAGCCCAGAGGAGGAAGGGACCACTGCTCTCCGTCGACGAGTGAACGAACTTGTCATTCGGGAAAGGAAACGTGTCGCTCTTTAATTGCCGATCGACGAGACACCCCTTTGCGATCGTCGATTCGATCGATGAAACTTCATCGATGGTCGATCGATGCTGCCCGGTCCCGCATATTTTCGCCGCCATTGTTGGGGTTTATTTCGTGCACCGCCTTATTAGAGGCTGTGGCCGTGAAGGGTAGACTAAACAATTACTCATCGATACGACATTGAGTGCCGGGCGTGCAATATATATTACGTATGTATTGTATGCATATGAAGGTGGAGAACGAGTTGTGCGATGAATCGACTTAGGTATTAGGACGTTGTATGATATTGTATACGGTTTGTCAGTGGAAATGGATAAATCGTTGGAGAACTAAATTTAAAGGTTCTCCTGTATGAAAGTTTTGGTGGGTTTGTTTGCACGTGTTCTAATTAGAAGCGAATACGTTATACGTCAATCTCTGTATTAGCAAAATACGATTGCACGGATTTCAGGTAAAAAAATGCTGTGCATTCGGGTTTAGTTAAACGTCTCTTGTAATAAATACCTTTCACTTGTCAGTGGGGTATATTTTCATCAAAATTGTGCTGCCTTTCTTCACCTTTATAGGATGCAATAAATATTTCCGGGGCTGCAAATGTGCGTGTAGATTGAAATAATAATTAGACGGTAAATACGATATAATGGGGCAGAAAGATTTCATAGCGTGGTCTATAACATTTTTTTTATTCCGAATTAATTCAGCAATTTCGACGATGCTCTTATCCAAGTTTAACTATAATTCTTACTGTTGCAATTGGTAAAGATGCCTTCGTTAAAGTCGAAGTATTATACAGAGAGTAATGAGGACACTATTCTGTCTGGACATCTTCTAACCCTCAGAAGGGGGAGAATCCTCCCCTCTTCTGCATGGCTACGTAAACGAAGGGCGTACTGTGATGTGAAACGAGCGTCGTATTCCTATCACGTGACACGTCAGGACACTCTTAAAGTACATGCCCTTACTTTTCCAGCAATATACGGTGCCCTCAAAGGACAGCCGCAAACGTACAAAGTGAAAGGTACGCTGGGGTTGGAACAAAGGTGATTGAAATGAAAAGTGTAACATTTTACGGCACTCGTCACACCTTCGTCTTATTTCACTTTTGGTGACTGCAAAATCTGATGACTGCACACAAGTACGACAAAAAATGAATTATAAATATTTGCACGAACTAGGATTATGGTTTTTTTTATCGCTCTCAACAGGGTGAATTGCTACTGACATTTATCCAAATAGTACATAGTAATTTGCTAATGTATGGTGTACTAAAAAATTTCTCTGCGACAGACTTGAAAAATGATTTATTTATCATTGCTTTACTTAAAAGGTATGTGGGTTGTTAATCTTCAGTAAATGTATATGTATACTTCGTTTTAACGTTCTCGAAATTTTCTAGTTTATCAAATTTAAATATCCCAAAGAACAGTTTCTAATACCAAGCAATACCGCCTAATATATTTGCACTTTATCTTTTTCCACTCTCACTCGAAATATTATCACCGCTTTCATTTAACCAGTAATCCATTCACGGTGTTCGGATTTCAAGGATTGCGCGTCGAGTGAAACCCGCTGTAACAAGAAATCTGATCGCGTTACTGCTTCTCATTGAACGAAAACTAAACCCTTTGCTGCCCCATAACCAGGGTGGCAACGTGCGAAGGGAAATAAAAAAGAAAACGTGAAAAGGGAGAACGATCGTAATGCTGATCGAATAGGAAGACGATAGTCGAAATGGCAATTCGATATTGATACGAAACTCGTGGTCCAAAAGTATTTATTACATCAGAACACATGTACTTCGGGAAACATATTTTTCGATTATTTTTTCGGGCAAACGTTCTGAAACTAGACACGCGGTACACATCGGTATTAGTATACAAAGGTTATGAGAATTTGTGTGTTCAAGCTGACAACGGTGGGTTATGTACATTCTCCATGTGTAGCATAGTACTCATCCCTAAATATTTTAGTTTTGATAACGTTGCACCGCAAGGGTATGTTTGGTACTGTTGTATATACTTGTTTCTTGTAACTTGCAGCCAGTAAAAATTCCAGATACTGCAATATTATATTTAAAGAACGTTATATTTATTTTGATCAGATTTGTTCTATGAATTTGGTTTACTTTGGACAGTAAAGCCAAGCATTTTACCTGTTAATACGTAGGTATCAAATTAAAAATAACGCAATACTAGTATCTCTTATCAATTACTAAATACAGAATTACATTTTCCTAATTAAATAAAGAAAAAGATAAACCTCCATATAAATTATTACACCAAGAGTAATTGTGCGATCGTCAGTTCATTCGAAAGCAAAGTCTGTATTATAAAATTAATGGACACGAGATAAGGAAAGGGGTATTCTATCGTCGATGTCAATATACTATATTCACGTTGTGAAAATATTTACCGTCGCATGGGGACGCGTTTGAAAAATATCGAAGGAGGAACAATGCGAAATTCCATAAAAGGGAAAGATGTACAAAAGGCACCAGGCACGCATCGCGTAGAAAGAGGGTGGATACCCTGACGACGAAGCAATTTTCCCGGGGCTGCAAATTGGCAATTGGACGATAAATGATTTAGGTCGCGTAAGCACGTACCTACATGTTACTTCGTAGAATCCGGCGGGGGTGAACCTACCCCAAGGCAAAGCGCATATCTCTGCCCGCCCGACTATCTTACCCGCAAAATAGATCTTTAATTCAATAGGTACCTCTCGGTGACTCATGGTTCTTTGCACTTGCACCAATTGATAGACACGCCTACATAGCTATGTCGGAAGATTCTGATAAATGGGACGCGATAAGAACGAGTCATACGCTACTTATTGTTAGTACAAGAGAAATTGAAATTTTAATCCAGGGCTTCTTGTGGAACATATTTGTTGTTGCAAATATTTGTATTGAAACTCGTATAGTTGTGCAGAAAATGTAAGGAAATCGTTTTGTCGAAATATTTCTCTCTCTTTTCTTAGTAATGGGTTAAAAATTCCCACGACGATCAAGGTTTATAAAACAGTAAAGGAAAGTACAGTCGAAATGAAGGATGGAGTAAAGCAAAATGTCTAAGGTGTTTTTATTAATGTTGAAGATAATGAACTTTTGTGTGCAGTTTTCCACTGGTAAAATGGTATGCGACACAAAGAAAATAATTTTCACATTCGCGAGCAATTTTTTTCTCCACATGGAATATCTAAAATTGGATAGAAATTGTTGCTTCGATATTTTCAGAGTTACCATTATACCTTACTTACTAGAACGAAAGGGGTAGATTTGCTTCGTCGAGCAGGTAACAAAACCAAATGAATATTCCAAAGAAGCAAACAATTTATACACCCGAACCACACGTTACCATCGAATCTGTCAAATTTGCTACGATAATTCGTTTCCACAAGCAAAGAAAATATTCCAAAATATACAACTGCAGGCGCTATAAAATTGGGCGCTGTTAAAATAATGCCAATTTTTCACACAACGATCGCAAACATACAATTAAAGCAACGATCATAACACGATCATCGTCTCTTTCTTATTCCATACATTATATTGAACGAACGGGCATTCAACCGATTTCACATCGATTCGACAAATTTACTCCCCTCTATCGTTGTACCCCGCGCTGGGTAAAAGCATTTTAACGTGCTTTATCTTATGGCACTCCGGTTTCGTTTCGACGCCCCGCGCGTAAAATAAAGTATTTCCCAAGCGTGTGTCACGCCGCATCGTGGCAAGCAGCTGCACCGATTAAATTGATGCAGAAGCCGCATATTGTCGGGCGCAAGCGACCGGAAGAGCCGCGTATACAGAAAGTTCTATGCCCTAGAATTTCTTTTTTTCTTCCCTCTTCTGCGACCAGTGACTTACGTCCGAACGATCTGGCATTCCGCCAACATCGTACGTATACGTAACACGTTTTTTCCCTCTGTCGCATTTTACACCGCCACCCCGACCTTCTGTCAGTAACGCGTTTCCGGACGTGTACGAGGTGCATCGAAACACCTGTGTACTTTACGGTGCAACTCAGTTATCGATCGTCGAACCGTCGTTGCGTATTGTTTACAGAAACAACTGAATAAGCGTAATGTATGCCGATGGAGATGTGCGTTCTGGTTGAACTAGGTACATGTAGGTGAACGGAGCTCTACTGCACTTGCGTTTCAATTGGATGTATGGATTTGCGTTTGGAATATTCTCAGAACGATTTTATATACAATTTTGTGCACTTTTAGAATCATTGATGGTAGCGAGCGCATGGTTGTGACTGGCGAATTAATTTGCTACTTTCCCAGGAATAGTAGAAACGATTGAAAAGGACGATCTTCTCTCCGGTAATACGGTAGCGTGTTAAAAATATTTGTGCGAACAGAGAATCGATCAAAATAATAAGTAGTATTAATGTAATTTGGAAATTATAAAACAGGTAACTGCTACACGCGAGTCAAACCTGTATTTTGTTGCAAATGATTTAAGCTTCCACGAGATTTCGCGTGTCACAATTTAAGGTAAATCATCGATTCAAATAGGCGATCAATAATTGAAAGCAGCGAAGAGGTACGAGAGATATAGGAATCAAGTTCTCGCTGGCAAATAGCTGACTGTGCCCGAACTTCGCCCAAGCATCCCATATTCCTTTGTAGCCCTAATTGCCCTGATATCTCCTCGGCGTATTTCACACGCAGCCCACTAATTACTTTAAAGCAGAGTAGCGTTTTGACGCTTAATAAACAAAGTCAATTCCTCCTTTGATCGTGCGAACGATCCCGCCGTGAAACTGCTCGGTAATGAAAGCAGCCTACGTCGCTGGTCTGTTGAAACAGAGACGAACAAAGAGCAATTCCCTTGCAATATATATAAGGAAGAGAAGTGCAGTCCTTCTTCCTTCCTGCTGGAAGATGCTGGTAGCCAGTGGCATCCCTTAAAGTAAACATCGTGAGAGAGCGAATCGAGAGACGAAAGCCAGCCTCCGTGGGGTTGATCAAAGTACCTTCACACCCTGGGGCAGCATATTTGATAACCTTGCCAATCTACCCTCAGCTCGGGGATTCTCAAATGTTCCTCGGAAAAGGAAAAAAACACTTGGGTAACACGGTTTTTCCAGACGTGAAAAGATTGCTAAGAAACTTCTACACGAGCTGTATTACTTTAAGGAATTAAATAGCACTTTGTAAATTGACTCGACCGTTCACTTATGGTGTACTCTTCACGTCCACTTTGTTTCGGACTCGGCAAATAATCCCTTTGTTTATGCAATTCTTTTTAGAGTTGGCACTTTATTTGTGCGGTTGGAACGAAGATTTTTCTATTGCACTTTTGTTATACAGTGGCTGCCGAAAGTAATTTTTGTGTGCCTCTTAAATAACAATTGGTGACACTGTTTTTTGCGAAGGACTTAACAAGTACATAGTACCTTGCGTCTCAATCCTATATTTATATCGTAATCCTCAATTATTTATTCTTATGATAGACACCATTCCCGCAATCCTCGGTCGGTCAATCAAAACTGAAAATGAATTCCCTTAAAATATATATTCCATGCTGTACGATACTCAATGTGACACGTTGCCGCAAAGATCGAATAAACCTCTGCGAATAATACCTGAATAAGAAGAGCGCGCCTCGATAAAACCGCACAGAAGCCACAAAACGAACAATCGATTGGCAATTAAACTCCCGAAACCGTGAACGTTATTCCAACAAACTTTTATTTACACCTCGATCGTTCGATAGTGCTAGAAACCATTGCACGTACCTGGCAACGATTGGCGCAGATAGCGCCGAGTAAAATCGTATCCTTCGCCGATTCCATGGCCGAAACGGACCCGACGGGGACAAAGTATATACACCGTGATACAAACTGCCCGCGGGAACGAGCGGAATGAAGTAAAATTCGATAGCGTCGCACCGCAAATTTGCAGCACGGTTTCCGAAATTAGCTCGATGAGGGACACGTAAAATCGGCTCTCGCTCAAACTTGCCTCGAGGCACGAAAGGGGATGGGAACGAGCGGCCCGGTGTATACGGATCGAAAGGGAAGAAACGGAAAAAAGAGGTACGAATAACCAATGAGCAATGGCAAACGCAAGAGGATAAAAGAGCAGAGGCAAAAAGTGAACGCGGGGAAATGAAAAGGGAGGCGAATAATGCACAGAATCGAAATTACGGAGGAAACGCGAAAAACGACACGCGTAAATACAGGTATATAACTAGGCGAACAGCCGGAGTGGCGAAAGAAAGGGAGATGGTAATGATGGGGGTGAAAGTGGAAGGGGGACAACGTGCGTTAAACGTATTCGAGTTCGCGATCCGACTGACGGTACAGCTTCGGCGAAATTGCTTCCGTTTTTCAATTAATTCGAAACGCGACCCGCAGCAAACGCGATATAGCGTAACAGCCTCTAACGCGTGCACAGTGCCCCGACAAAGAGACAAACGAGGATGCGTGCTCCTGACAGCTCATTTCGAATTCGAGAATCCGCGTGACCGCGTCAATTCTGCGTTTCAACTTGCCGATATATTATCGTGGTGATTCGTGAATAAAACAAACGTAATCGGTGGAGTCGTTTTCTGTCGAACATACCTTGACGATGTAGTCGTTTGGAAAATACACCCGATAGCTTAATTTGCATTAATTTGCATTTCACCTCTTCGCCTGATGCCTGGTTTTATATTAGCGTGATATTTTTATTTAAAACCTGAGAAAGTCTAACGACAAGAATGTCTCATCAGATTTTATATAAATTGAAACCTTCGAAATAAGAAGCTTATATTAATCTGATACCCAGATTGAGTCGTATATAAACCTAAGCCTAATTCCTGCGCCGAGTAACTGCACAGTTCAGGCAACGCGTAACAGTTTTATGTTACACCAAAAACCACCAAGAATCATATTCGTATTTCTTATAATTGTAATCTGCACAAGTGTCAAGCGTCACTGCAATATCTATTAACAAATAATATACCCTCGTTATTAAAGGAGTAATTAATCTTCTTGATTCGGATGCTCGAGTTCAATTCAAACCATCATTAATCATCATTTCTCCGGCGAGTATCGACGGATTCTACTTTCCACCGAACTCCATGCTAGTAAAACATCATTGCCCAATTATCGCTTCTATTCGACAAATGCTCAATCTCGATACCTGATGCGTAGTCTTTCCCCGATGCTGCCATTGATAGAAGTGTTCCACGTTCAAAGACCACCCAGGTGCGAAGCTGAACCCCTCGGTCGGGACCTGAGACGGTGTAGCTGCTGCGGCGATCGCCTGTTGGTACAACGGATCAGGTAGATCCGTGTAAAGACCCCGCCTACCCAACCATCCTCCGAGGATACATTTATCGTCCACCTGACCTACATCTTGCCGCGACTGCATCAACTCTTTCTCCAACGTGTAGAGCGACTCGAATTCCAGAAACGACAATCCAGCCTCGTTTCCGCCGCCCGCGGAGGTGACGCGCAGCCCAAGGCCCATCTCGTCTTGTAGATAATCCTCCTCGAAGACCGACACGTACCTCCTCGGGGACCGTTTCGGCGACCCCTTTGAACAATGCTGCAGCACCTGTAACGCTTGCTGTCGATCGTCTTGATGGGGACACCGTCGTGGCGATCGTTTACTCGACTCGACGGCCTGCGACGTTCGACGCGGCGACGTCGACGAGACGGACGTGTGAGACTTGGCTGGACTCGACCCGGGCGAATCGGCGTTCGACTCGTGCGACTTCTTCGACGGGCTGCCAGTCGGCGAAGGTATGAAGGATTTCGAGGACGTCAATTTGGAGGTCTTGCACTTGGGCCTGGTGCCGTTGCCCGTTCTTTGAAATACCGCTGATGCCTTGAGTCCCGAGGTATCAGACATCGTGAACACATTTTCTGTCACTAGGGAAGTCACTGGGGAATTCACGGTAATTCATCGACAAGTGCGACGTGCAATGCACGAATTAGTAAACGTTCTATTTCAATTTTTCTGAATTAACGTTTTACCTTGTATGCATTCTAGCGCGCGCACATTCTCGTACTATTCTGCCGCTTTATACAGAGACGTACGTCACGTTTACTGTGACGCAATATCGCGCGAGTGTAAGATCTGCTGTGTTTTTTCATCAGTTATATTGTTTCTTCGAATATCTCCCTTGAGGAGAAAAATGTATCTATGTCACTGGGAATATAATTCTTCCGCTTGTATCGAAACGCGTGGAAATCGAAGAACCGTTACACCGCGGATCGATCACTTTTTGGTTTTCTTCTCTTCTCGAGTGTGAAATTTAAATACCACCGGAGGATCCTTCGAGTACGTGGAGCGAGCACCCTTAGTAGGATCCTCGGCAGGACTGACGATGGTTCAGAGCGTACGATGCGCCGACAGGACGACGTGGTCGAGCTGCAATTGTGCGCGGGCGCACATCGTTTCCTGGATCGTACATATAACGTTGTACGTACAATACGTTCGCACACGTGCGTGTGAGTGACGGCGAGAAGCCGCAATTATTTCACTTGCGGCACCGCCTCCAGAATTTCAGGCACTCCGGTTACTAGTCCGAGCAATTAGCTCTGAAAAGTTGTTCGTTGATGTTTGATGGAATTTTGCAGCGGTCCGCGGGCAACTCGGTTTGTCAAAGGAACGATGGCCGGTCGTGGAACAATTTGGATTCTCTATTGAGAATATTTGTGGACGCTAAGAACAAATAAGTCGATAGTTTGCAGACTGGCGAGTTGAATAAGTTCGATAAATATTTTAATGGTCTACGAGCTTGATGGTTCGTTAGAGAAAATATTTTGCGCGTCTTGCTTTCACAAAATAGAGTGCACAAAGAATGGGGATCTGAAGGTGTTTTACGATATTTTGTCAGGGACGTGAAACTATTGATGGAAATACAGGAATTACTTATAGAAGGGTTAATTGGGGCCTCGAGTTTATTAATAATATATGCGTGTAATCGTATGTTCCAACTCGTAAATGGATCACGAAGTAGAAGTTACTGCTTTGAGTCAGCCCTTGAAGTATTTACGCAAAAGTTACCGAATTTCTCCTCCTTGGATTTAAATTGGTTCAATCGATCTGTATCCAAATTGAACTAGTTACTCACGGTGCTACTATAATTTCTGAAATACTGTTATTCTCCAAGAATGTCTACTGGCCTTTAAATTTCAAATGTACCATCCCTTTATACTGTTTCCGCTTGTCCCATGAAAGTCTGTATCGAATACATGATAACGAACATTTTTCTATATAGTCTCCCATAAAAGAAAAATCGTTCGAGTTCCGTGCACGGTATACCAAGAGCAATAAACAAAATCACAAATTAAAATATTTCCTCAAACCACTGTTCATTCTTATCATCCTTGAAAAAGTTATTCGCTCCGAAGCTAAAGAAAAATATCATTCAAAGGCAACTATTGTACCTACCTCTTATTTCACAAAATCGATAGATCAACGAGGTACGCCGCGAGAAAACACTATTTTTAGACGCGTCATCGCGAGGTTTCTCGGTTATTTCTTCTGCTCCTTGACAGTGAAAGGAAAGCCGCGATAAGAAGGGCGACGAAAGGTTCGAGCGTCGATATCAAAAGGAGCTTTTCCACGATCTCCGATCGCGGAGATATTTCCAAGGGGGGTGGAGGGGATTCGAATGGGAAAAATCACAGAGGAGGAGGCCGCCGTCACGGGGGGTGAATATTATAAAAGCACTCGGGCGGAGAGGGAAAGCTGCTGGGCCTGCCGGTGGCGACTGTGAAATCGAAGGTGGTGGTGGAAAAGGTACACGAAACGGTTCCACCCTCGATAAAGAAGCCCTCCTGGCACGACAACGTGACGAGTGTCGGCGCAGTGCAAGCACACTATAACGCGAAGTGGATCTACATATTTATGGGGAATGTTCAACGCGCCAGAAGATTTTGTATGCATGCTAAATAACTCATGGTCCGGCTAACGAGATTTTCAAGCTCCGCGGCCGGGGTTAACCGAACGACGCGAAACGATTCGAAGACGCGGGCTAACGATAGCCCGAATTGTGTTTGCGCGAATATTTATGTATTGCGTGAACGTGTACGCGAAAACAGTGATTATACGGGTAAATTTCCAATTTATCGGCCTGCCCTGATGAACCGGAGATTAATTGCGCGAAAATCGTGGATGAGAATGTACAGTGGATGGGAAAAGTTCTCCGGCGGAATGTAATATGTATTTTCATTTCGCTATATTGCTGATATCGAAGGTATCTGAAAATAACAGCTTGCTGCATAAATGTAGCTTGTATGTATATTAGATTGCAACGTACTGCTTGTTGAATCTTTCAGAAAACTAACTATTTTGTTTATTTAGTTCTATTTTTTATTTAGTGTAGATTGTGAAATGATAAAGGGTACGAGCAACATTACTGTTTGGAGCTTTTGGCAGTCACTGTGTAAACGGCCAAAAAGGTTTACATCTGTAAAAGTGTAATTGATGTGTTTCGTATCCATGTATTTCGTTTTAGGAATAATTCTCCTAACACCAAAATAATATAGTGAAACTATGCACTGTATGAATACTTATTTGGCCCGCTGTATATTCGACGGAAATTCGTATTGATAATAAATGGTATTTCTGTTTAATTCGTAACCAAAGTTTGCTGCTCTAAATTGTATCGTTGCATTTGATATTTAACTCGCGTACATTTATTTTCATTTGGAAATTTTACCCCGATAATAATAATTAACAGCCGGTGTGTTGTTACCAATTTATGCGTTTGCTCGACGTTCTCATACTTCACAAATTTCTGTTGCCTTACTTAAATAGAGAATAATTCTTTTTACGAAACCCTGCCGATTATAATAGCAATGCTTATTTTCCTCAACAATGTGCGGTTTATTAAAAAGGGTTAAAAGCGTTGTTCAACGAAGATGGACACCGAAATTCGTAAAATTTTGCTTTTGGTAAATCATTAGAAAGGAAGAAGAAATCCATCATTTCAGAGACACGCACATGTCAGTGAAATTGCACGCTTGACGGGTCAGTTGCTCGGTCTGTTCCTATGGGGTTTTAATTTGATCCTACTCAACAGATAGGCTGGTATTTCACCCTACTCGTTTGGATTTTTTCATAGGACAGTTTCAGTTTGACACGCGCGGATTACAGTTCACCCCCTTTCCTTTTAACAGAGAGAAGGCACAATATGTTTTTTCATATATGTTATTGCACACAATTTTCACACTGATTAGAATCAATATAAATATATGAACCAATGTGTATTATTTATAACGAATAATTTTGGATTTAGATAACTGTACGTTCAAGTTTTTAAGTGAGAATTAAATTAATAGATTAATCATTTTAGTCAGTTTTTATATGCGTTACATATTTTTTATTGATACATAATTATTATTTGTATGATATCGCACATTAATTTCATTGATTCTATTACGTTCTCATTACCAGATTGTTCTGCCTGTAATTTTACCCTCTTACCATTTCCTGATTTCCATATTTTTTGAATACTATCTAAATTGCACTTAAAAAATCTGCGACAAACCGATAGCCATTACTTTCAAGAATCTCGTTAACCCATTTAAAATAGCAACAGGAACGTCAGAAATACAATGCCGTTACAGCGAAACAATCCCAGCAATTGATAATTAATAGTTCCAATTATTTTTTCTGCAAACAAAAGAGAAATCGATACCAGCATTCAACGCCTAAATACACATACGGCACAGAGGGGCGAAAGGGAGAGAGGGGGTGGCCATAGGGTCGTCAAAATAATTAATAAAGCCACACCGAGCTTATGCTCGTCTGCTTTCCGATTTCTCGTTTCCCATTCAACGGTCTTCCCGGCGACTTACTTTTCCGTTTCCACGAATTCAATATAATAATGCAGGCCGTCGGGCCTGCGGCTTAGCCCTTTGGATCAGTGGCTCCCAATTATTCCAACTATAGAGCAGTCACTAACACAGCCGAGGACACGCGAATATTATCGAGGAACCGATGACAACCACTTCCGACTTCCTCCTACGCAGAGGGTGGCTTACGGAAAGCGTTATTGCCATGTCACTGGCTTCGGGATTATTGCGAATCATTTTTTCCACATGAAAGTGAACCCCACTGTACACAAAAAGCTCTTATACACGTTTCACTTTTGCTTCCGTTCAATCAAACCCTTCGGCTGTGCCCGAGTGTCGACGATTAGACCGATTTCTTTCACGCGGGGCGAAATGTGTTGCAGATTGCTCAACTACGCAATTATTTAATTAACTTACGAAGAATTGATACTTCCGGATGACAGTGTTCATCCTCGAAATATCTCGAGATATTGCCACAGTGATTTAATTCACTTACCAAGAATCAATTTATTAACGATGGAGAATAAAGGTCGACAAAAAATTGCAGATACTGATCCTTAAATTAAATTTATTTCGAAGATGAAACACTTCCCAAGCTTCTGCAACAATCGTGATCCGATTGAAGTACACGAATAAAAAGAGGTATTCCCTTATACAGGAAGTTCTCGAGACTCGTCGATCCTACCTGTTTCTGCCTCAGCACACTAATGTTTCGTCATAATCGTTCTGAGAGCTTGTCGAATACAAAAAAATAAGAGACGACTGCAGCAGCAGATTAATTTGTAGGGTCGGGTATCATTTGATGAAAGAGAAAAGGAAAAAGGAGATAAAAAGCCGGGAAACATTGAACAGGTACAAGCATAACCGTGTTAAATCTCCTGCACGTGGTTTCGCAATGGAGGGTGGTGAACCATGCGGAATAAGTGGTCGATGAGTTCGGTTCGACTTAAGAAGGATATTCGAATTCCTTACGAGCGAAAGAAATTGTTTTTTTTACAAGGGAATTTCATCTCTCCTTACGTCGCAGAAAGTAATCTCTTCCGGGCCTCGTACGAAGACCTATATTCGATTTTGAAGATATTAATTTCACTGGAAGCCGTTGTAAAATTTCAATTCAATATATTCTTCCGGTAAGAGGAATCATTGTTGTCGGAAGAATTGCACCCTGCTAGCTTCTTGGCGTACATTTTATAATTAATTTGATCGAGGTTTTATTTCGCAATCTGTTCCTTGTCTACGTATCTGTTAAAAAGTAACAAGAACCATCGAAGAAGCAGTAAAACCTTTATGAAACACTAAGGTTTACTAACTTCCGATATCTTGCACACGTGCATGTTAACATTACATCTTAGCCGATATTCTGGCCACGCAACAAATTAATTGCCACGTATACACTGCCGTCTACGTATTATCCAAAAATTATTGGATTCCAGGCGGACGATCCACCTGGTCACGAAAGTAGGCTTTCACAGTAATAATAAATTAGCTGCTGCGCACACATCGTCGAACACCCAGTGGATAATAATTCAGATAGATAAGATAGGAATAATTTACCATTCATATCGTAATGCAACAGTAGTGAGGAAATTGAAATTTCTCGCATATGGTCCCGATTCGATGGCCAGGGGTTGCAGTGGGTCACTTATTGGCACACCTGGCACCAATCGAAGGACCAATACACTTATGGTTTACCCGCTAGAAGGTGCCGCCATCCAACGACGAAGGGTAGCAACTTCTGCGACCTTTCGCGTCATTCACAGAGTGCTTGAACGATACGTAGGATCCAGTCGAATCCACCCCTTCACGAATGCGGGCCGGAATTCAAGGTTGACTGTAGCCAAGAAGCGCCCTCATGAATGAGCGGCGCACGCACATTTTACACGCATACGATTGCGCCACACCGCACCGTGTGGAGAAACGCGTTGTCGAGGGGGTGAGCGTAATTCCTTTGCACCACGTGGTTGCACACCCATGGGGCTCGCTTTATCCCCTGAACGTGACTCACAAGATTTATAGCTTTCTCTTTGCTGCTAGACCTACCAATCTTTCGTCAACGCGGAATAGGGCAAGCGTTTGGAAATTCTTGTTTCAAGATAGGATATCGATTTTTATTTCCCTTGGCGATGCATGCAAGCGGTGCTACAATTTTACTTTGTAGGATGAGTTGTTTTAGTATCAATGGGAAGAACTTGCGGCAACAGTGGAATTTTGCGTTTGGAGATTTTGATTGTGCTGTTTTAAATGCATGTTTTTTGTAACTGTGAAACATTGCGTTTAAGGTTTCTAAGCTTGTACAATTTTCATTTAAATTATTTCTTATTTTCCAGAGCGCCCGAGTTCTCTTTACTATGTAGCTTGATTAATTTTAGATGCCACAGACGAAGCTTGTATCGATTTAAGAAATGAATCTAACCGTTCTCATTTATTATATATGTCTTGAAAAACAATATATTCATCGATATATAATTTTCATTTCCCTCAAAAATATTTAACACTCAATGGTCCTATAAACATTAAAAATTAAATACATCTATTGCATAAAAATTGAGCATACTTAAAACACTATACATATTACCCGTCGATATACAATTTCCAATTTTTAGTAAAACATAAAAACTGACGAATCCCGCGCCCTTAAATTTATTTAATCCAACAATTTACCTCGGCTTGTCGTTTCTCGCAGGGGCAGTTCCTCAGTTTCTCCAACTGCACTTCGATTAAATAAAACGCCGTGTATTTCTGACTCTCCGGGGACAACGGTGACTCGGGCGATGCAAAACCGGAACTCCTACTGCCACTGTTCCTGATCGAACATTCTGATACACCTTTCACGCTGCCCGATGCGTCCCTCAACGGAGACAAAGGCGACAAAGGTGAACCGATGCCAGAACTTTCCGAACTAGAGTTCACGATGCCACGACCGTTCCCCGCACGTCTCCTCGATTTTGGTTTCGGGATCAAACTCTTTATCCCATCTAACTTTCGCAGACCCCCAGAAGTTCTCGTAACCCTTGACGCCTTCGATTTCCATACGAACGGTTCGCTGGACAATTTCAAATCGAAATCCTTCCTCGAGTTAATTCGCGAACCCTTCTGCGAGGGCTCTCCATCGAAACGATCTTTATCATTGTCCACCATCGTTTGTGCCGATGAATCGATAGACTCTACACTTACTGTTTCGATATTATCGCGACGCTTCTCCTCAACACTTCCGCCACGTCGTTCTATTCCTCCCGAATGCACATCGATATGTTGAGTATTCTCAGCCCTACTCGCTTCGTTCGCACAACCCCTTAAAACAGAATCGTGCGAGGTAAAAAATGCTTCCTCCTTCGAATCACAGACTAAACTTAAACTTCGTTCCTCGCTGGAAGATCCCCGGCCATGCGACAAATCCTGACATCCTCCAGGATCTTCGTCCCTCCCGCGCGTATCCTTTTTACGAAGGGTTGCAAGAGACGGGGGGTGTTTTAAATCGCTTCCATTATCCTTAACGGCGCCACCTTCCATTTCGCTCGTTCCCCGTTTGCCGGTAAGAAGTCCCGGCGAAACGTCCTCGCGCAATTGGTACTCGCCGTTGATCGATTTCAAAAGCCTCAGACCGTAGCCGCCGATGCAATCTCTCACCTCGTAGTATTCCACGTTTTCGAAACAATTGCTTGAAATGGAAACGGCTGCGCTCAACGAGACCGGTCGTCTTCTTACGGTGCCGGTCTCGTGGCTGGGAGAATCCCAATCCACGTGAAATGTTCGTCTTTTCGACGACATATCGATATGTTTACGTTCGGGCTGAAATAATTATCGAACGGCGAACTATTTCACGTCCGTGTCGAACCGAAATGTCTGCTGTCGTTTGAACACTTGCGGCTTCGACAAGAAGGTGAGTGAAAACGGACAAAACAATGTTCGCGTAGCCATTGTCGTTCGTTGACAGATTTGTTGCGTTCGATAGAACCGATGGAAACAGGAACCGCTAGTGACGAGCATTTCGAATTTCACTATTCACTTGATATCCGTATGGAAACGGTAACTACACCGACACTTCTCCATGGTTAAACTCCTTAAAAGCATAACAAATGCTAAGATTATTAGAAAATATTAGTTATGGACGACACGCAGAATTATTCAACAAATTGATAAACTTAAATTCACATTTTACAAGCCAGGAGATACAAAAATGAACTATAAATTCGTTGTAGCAAATCGGACATTCTCGGGCACTTGTAGCGATTGCGCATAAATAATCCAGCACTTTTTTCGTCCACCCTGCCACCGCAATAAAACGAACGCAAAGGAGAATAACGCGGAAGGTAAAAATCAAGCTGAAAGAACGCGGACACTCGGTGGAAAGCGTGGAAGGAAATCACGAAGAGTTCGGTTCGACCGTCAATGAGACCGATAAGCGTATTTTCGGGTTCTTGCACTCAGACAATAGATGCACTTGCCGAGGGTGCCTCGGGCAAACTGAAACCACCCCTAGGCACACAACCACCCTCCGGCGTTAGATCGCGGACTACGGGCGAGTGTGGGTAGGTGCATGCGTGTACACGAAAAAATCCACAGGACCCCTAGGCGCCTAGGCCAGCCCCCCTATCATAGCTTTGGGGCTAAAAACTAATTACATTCGGCCACGGGGTTGGTGTATGATCGTACCATATTGCAACGGGCAACACTCGTTCTTACCAGTGCGGTATTATGAATTCCACAAGACACGTTCTATGCTATTGAACAACGGGACCCTTGCTGATATATGTATTTTGTTTAGGCATTAATGTAACTGCTCTTGTTGCGTTTGGTCGAGGATCGACGTTGTTTGAATGAAATACTTTTTATTTGGATGGTAGACGTTTTGAAATGATTATGCCCACGTCGACGAATTTTAAATAAATCGTTTTGTTCGTTAGTTATCGAAGGAACGAATTTGTTATGTTAAATATTTCAAGTCGAATCAAATACGAAAGGGATACAATGGTATCTGTGAAATGATACACGTTATTGTCGAAAATTAGCAGCGCATAATTTTACAAATTATAAGACCTTTTACAGTGGCTGTCAATTTTTATTAGGATTTTCGTATTATTAATATTACGAGTCTCGTGGATTAACGTAGAAAGGGTAAAGGGAGAGCGGATAGGGGATTTAAAATTGGTCAAATACAATTGTTAAAATGTTTCGGTAGCGTGATAACAGCTCACAGTGATAATGGAAATCTCTCATTATCTGACAAGCCGGATCTCATTACTCTCTTAGAGGAATAAACGCTACTCATGAATAGCATTTGGATAAAATCTCATCGGTTAAGCCAGCAGCCAGAACGGGGTCTTGAAAGCCCACACCATGAACCAATCACCACAGAACGTGTTCAACCCCTACTGCTCGCACGAGCCATGAAAATGGAATGCCATGCAGACACGTTTTACTAGTTGTGTTAGACTCTAACAAGGGAATATCTACAAACACGATTAAGGTGTGCCCTTTCATTTCAATAAATTTTATTGGTAACTTTGTATAACATTATCGTTGCTCTTTTTTACTATTTTGCAAGTGTCATTTTAGTATCTGGTCGAAAATCGTAAATTAATCTTTGAAATATTTCTTTCGATAGCACGATGATATTATTTTATTTAAAATTCGATCGTCACAATTCTGTATCAGTGTGGAGAAAAGGCAGTATGCAAAAATCGACAGTACAATAAAATATAGTACACTTCATACCGATGCCATACCGTTTTAATTACAAATTGTATAAAATTTCAAAAGACATTGCCATGTATAATATTGCAAAATGAAAAGTTCCATTACCTCTGTAAAATGAAGCACAATTTCTTTTCTTTCATTTCATTTGTTTTGCTCTCAAAGGATTGGCAAACTCAACGCAGATGCATAAAAATAAGGATAGAAATGCCAGGAAAATACAGTAAAGCCGGATAGGCTAGCTTAAGCCTTCGAAATAAAGGGTTCCTGCGTTGGATATATTTTGACGTGGAGTTTACGGGGAATCGCGGTAACATAATGGACCCTCGACGGTGTACACGTGGACACGTCCATCAAGCTACGCCGATTGCCATTCTCCAATCACGCGGCCATGGGCATCATAAAACGTTAAATCCACGAATATGAAAAACCGCAACGTACCTCGTACGAAGCCGTAAAAGCAAATATAAATCTGTCCCCTTTTATGGCCCAAGCCTCAAACGTATTTTGTCTAACAAAACGGTAGGCAATACCCTCTCCGCAAAATATATTTCATATCCATTTTAATACCCGTAACAGTTATACGAAAATTACAGTTGCACAGAATTTTATTGGCACATAAAGCAGACCGGAATAAGCGGTAAAAAAAAGGAAGAATAGTTTGAGGAATATTATGTTACTGCACTAACCAAGCTGCGTGCAGCAAAATTATTAGCTGGACGATAATTTTTAATCGCGAAACGTGACTCATGCTGAGAACAATAAAGTCGTACACATATACTCCGGGGACGAATCGAGCTTCCCTTCTGGAAATAAGTCCTCCCCGGACCCGTGCATTGCAAAAACAAACGATCCGCGTCGAATGGGTCTTAAGTCAATAGTTTTGGGAACCAGCCAACCCTTAGCCAATAACTGATGTCGTTCCATCCTCTGCAACATTTCCCGAAATTCGAGGGACCTTTAAAGCATCACGAAAAATATCGAATCCCGGCCGAATATACTTTACGCCCCTCAAAATCTACAAAAACATTTACCGCCCGTAAAGTTACAACTCATTGAACTTACATACTTTCATCGGCTTTACAGCGATGAACGTAATGCCCGAGGTTTACACGCGAAACAGAAACCCTCTCGAAACCGTAACAAAAAAAGGAAAGAAAATTCAAATCCACTTGCGGGCTGACCACAAGCTCGTGTATTAACGAA
Organism: Nomada ferruginata; assembly: GCA_963583965.1. Classification (NCBI taxonomy): domain Eukaryota; kingdom Metazoa; phylum Arthropoda; class Insecta; order Hymenoptera; family Apidae; genus Nomada; species Nomada ferruginata. The sequence goes on from OY757218.1 coordinate 10,293,976, forward strand.
TAGGATTTCGCGGGTCGGAGCTTACAACTTATAATCCCGACGCATCCCGTTATAGGTTACCCGCTCGGTACGACCGAAGATTAAGCTTTGCAACCCCATGTTGCACAGAGGAATAAGCATCCCCCGCGTGGCCCTCTGCATCGTTTGCCCGCGCTTCTCCCGTCTCATCCCCTTGAAACGGCTTAAGCTGTGCGCGCGTGTGCACGCGTCATTTGGCCCTCGCTTTGCTCGCATAAACGCGTTAGAATATTGTCCAATCCCGGCTACAATATTGCCGCGATCGCCTGAGTAAATTGAATCGCGGAGGCGAACGAGACGTGACGGGCCAACGAGTCACGAATGTCCTTTCAAATTGCACCCCTTGTATTGCGATTGGAACGGATACGTCACGGTATGGAAATGGAATAATTATGCCGGCGACGTTGAAAGTTGCAAACGGCAAGCGTCGTCGGGGATTGATTGGATCGGGCAACATTGATTGCGAATAACGAAGGCATCGTGGAAATTATTGGCAAGACTGTGGATTCTGTGTCGTTCAATATTGCAATAGTTTTACTCGTTTAATTTATACGGAATGACAGGGTTCATGGTGGTAAGTAGATTGAATTGGGAAAAAATAATAATTTAAATTGTCTTTAATACTTAGGCCACCAACAGGCTTTGGTGCACAGGTATTTAGGTGGGTGTTGGATTACGAAAACGAAAGTAATTAAATGGAAATTAAGTAGGGATATATAACTGTCGTTCTGCCCGATTAAATGTTATCATAAATTCCTGTAACAGCACCTGCATAATATTAAGTAATTTCCAAACGATTTGAAAATTGATTTTTCTATGGGATAAAATTATCACGCAGGTGCTTCTATAATATTTATTGGGCCAAACGCGTTTCATTGACATAAATAACCGATAATACGAAGTTATTATGCCCAGTGGATACGAGAGGTAATTTAAAACACCCCAGGTAAATTAAAATAATGTACCTCTGACAATTTTGCTATACGTATTCTGGCATTGTTACTTCGAAATGATAACGATTGCGGTAGAAACAAACGAGGGAACATTTTAGAATATACATAATGCTATTAAATAGTAAGATTGGTAAAGAAAAATACCTTACAATAATTTTCAATATCTTAATTTTTAATTTCAACCTTACAACACAAAATTTGTATACAATCTGCAAGAAAAATTATTCTTGAACATGCTTCGGTGAAAAGTCACTGTTATCGACAATCGTCAAATGCTCAAAGCACAGACAAGATATACAGGGTGGAGCACGTAATTGGAGCCACTTGAATTATTCCATAAGTAACGATTTCGCTGAGAAATGTTTCAGATTAGAGTAGAATGGCTTCGAGGGTGACATTATTTTCGAACGGGACTATACAGTAAACTATTCGATTCATTTCTATAACTTGCGTATATCGAAATTTCTAGGACATCTTCAATTGTTTAAGTGAGGGTCAATAGTAAAATAGACAATAGTAAAATATATTCAACCATCTGTATCACGATGGTCACTAATTAACGTACCGAAAACTGGTCCCACCCCTCCTCGAAAATACATTAACACTTTAATTACGCAAAAAATCAAAGCATATACTACCACAGACGAGATATAGGAATAGACAGGACATCTTATGGACTTTCGTGGCCCAACGTGACGGCCATACCGACTCACAAATCCGACACTGATTTGAGCGCCCCCTGCTCATGAACAGTGATCACTTGAAGAACTATTATTTACTGAAGTAGTGGCGCAGGACTCATACGATTGTGTGAATATATGTGAATGCTTTGGGGGAAATCAGGATAGCTATTTCTCGGTCAACGTTTCGGTAGGAAAATTGAGCTACGGTCACAGACGAGATATATGAATTCCTATATCTCGTCAGTGAAATGATCTCTTATATCTCGTCTGTGTGAAAAGATGCTAGAAAACTATCTGAACGCTCACAACGGTAGGAATCGTAATTTAAATAAAGTTAAAGAAAAACAAATATTAGTTGGACGGAAATAGTTTACTTATTCTATAGTGCAACAAACATTACAAACATTTGATTACACAGATGCGTTTGTTATTACTAATAAATATATTTGCATCCTACTATTCGACTAATATCCATACTGTAACACTTGCAATAAAAAATATTCAGTTCGATATGATATTCAAAAACACGCGCCGTAAGGAAAGAACATCACCCCCATCGCCCAATCAGCTACCAGCCAATCAGCGCAATCTATTTCACAGCTCTCCTTCTTTCGACCAAGGGATCTCGTAGCGATTAGACGTGTTCAGAGTGCCAGTCGAATTACGGTATGTCACATAGTCTAATATATTCTTGAAGACAGGAAATGATATACATTGTTTTCGTTTCCCTGTCTTTCAAGTTTTCTGTGGTTTCTTTCTTAATATTAATGAATATTTTGCAAGAAATTAAGTAAATATTGTGCAGTGAACGGAATCACACCGCGCGGCGTGCATTTTCAAATCGACTCGAATATGCATATACATACGTATCATCTTTTACGTATGCGTATACGTATTCCAGCTCTGAATTCCATTATCTTGCAATATATTCTGCAGTTTCTAGCAATATTATCATAATATTGGTGATCGTTAATATATTTATCTCCAATTTCAGTTGGATTCTGTTTCATGGCGTCTCTTTCGCTTGCTTCGAATCAGAAATGGCGCGAACGCGACACTTTCAAACGGGAATGCGCAGGAGCAGAGTGACGCGGCGCCATATTGTTAAATCAACTTCTCGCCTACAGGTAAGCATTCCTCAAATTTCTTGAGGAAATAAGTAGAATTTTAGTAATATGCCTCTATTAAATTATAATTCGTACCACGCATAAAACTTGTATGATATACAGTCGCGTTGTAGATAAGTAGTAACATCGTAGCAGCCATTATTTGCGGCTATATCTTGTTTCTGCTTGTGGTCGGGAAGCTTGTTTTTCGTGCAAAATATCAACAATATATCGCGAAACAAAAAAAAGCCACTTATCAAGTAACGTGTGCGTTGAAATATTTCTAGGAAACACAAGCGATCGTAAACAAAAATGGTGTTTGGTTTTAGTCGGATGTCGAACATAGCCGAACAGCAAAGGGCGATGGCGAAGGTCGTCATTCTACTACTTGACGCCGAGCTGACAAAACGTATGGTAGACATCTCAGTGAGGTAAGTATCGAGGTGTGTATAATTTGTGACTGGTACTAAGATGAAACAACAACAATTAAAATACTTACAAAAACAAATAGATATCTATATTTGATAACAAACACTCGATAGGATGAACATGTTCTATTTCAGAAAATTATGTGACCGCGCGCAATGCGGTCAGTAGAGTCAGTGGTTTCTCCGCAGTTTTCTAGTATTTCCAGAGCAAGTGGCTCTGCTTAAATTTTCGTTTACAGTTTACCTACACGCGATTGTAGAGTCAGTGTTTTTCGCCTAGTAGTTATTAATACTATTATCGGAGCAACGGTGCTCCTCTTCAATTATTTCAATCGCGAAAGTAGCATCTTAATTTGTTCGCCGATGTAATTTGCGGTCGCGTACATAGTCTTTTATTTTTATTTTTCTCTTATATTCGCTATCGGAAGCAGAGTCAGTGCATCACTGAGGGGGGTGTTTTATGCAACACTGATCAAATGAGAAACGTAAGTATTTTTTAAACACGTCTCAGTTTTCTATGAAGAATTAAATTCTGTAGATTTAGCAGTAGATTTTAATGTTTTTTGCTTTGCTGTTTAGTTACAGTTTGCATACTTCCTGACGATTGAGTTCAATTGTGCTGCCCCGGTGATGTTCCTGGTGTCTTCCACGAGTACTTGCTCTACTTTTGCAATCAACGAGTTGGTGAGTCGCATGTGTTTTAGTTCCTCCGGTCCCCAATCATGCCGTAGGACGATTGGTCCGAAGCGGCACGGGAGACTGGTTGTATTTTTTAGTAGTTTTGCGAGCATAGTGACTACGGGAATAATTTTTATACCCGTTAGTTGTGACGTTATTTTCATGTGTATTATTTCTTATACGAGGTTAGATCTGCCTTCTTGTACTCCGCGTTTTTTAATATAAAAAGATTAAGGACCATAGAAATATTTCTTACTCAAATAAATATTTGATCAAAGAAGCACTGATCCTGTAGGTTCCTCTATTTCGATAAAAATATATGATGACAGTAACAAATACATTGCACAAATGTACATATATTGAGGACATTGCATATTAAATTTGTAATTGCATTTATAATCAGTTGAAATTTGTTTTCACTGTTCAGCAGTGCAGAAGTCGGGTGCCCCCCGACTTCGTTACTGCAAGTGCTACATGATTATAACAATCATGTATTGAAGTAAATAAATATAAGGATACGTTTATTGAAATCAGCATTGAATATGCATAGCCAATGATAGCATTTAATATTAATTTCCATATGCTATAGTCGAGTCCATTTCGAATGAAATTTATTACACATTATGTACAAGAAGGCACTTTGTATACGGGTAGATTTTCAAATCGGAGTAACTATCTTGAACAATTTACTTCGATTAAGGAATCACCTGAGGCTTATTTAATATCTTGTCTATTTTCCAAGTAAATTTAATTGCATTACTTATTCTAGTAAAATCAGTTTCAATGACAGTCATTTCCCTTAATAAATAAATTATTTATCAGTAATTTTTGAGTCTTTATTGATATTTCATATATTACAAAGTCGAGTCATGTTTAAAGAGATTGAAAATAAAATATATTATTAGCTGTTGCAATTTTACGTGCACTAATCATCTTTTTAGATCAGGATTTTCAGGTTTAATCCCTTCCGTGTTGATTGCCAGGAACTCACTCACGTGCCCAGGTGCTACTTGGGTGAGTGAGAGGCAATGGGCACGATGATCATATGGTTTTTAAATTTCTAACAATGTTTGGCGGCTGACATTTGCTAGTGCACCGTGCACGACGTATTTTCCATACCGTGTGTGTGTGTGTGTTAGGCCGTGGAATTGCGTCGGCTCGGGAATTTCATAACAAATTGTAATACTATGATTTCATAAATAGCAATATGTTTTACAATTGCAAATACACATTGAATGCCGTAACGAATTATGAAAATATGGCAACGAATAGAGTAGTATACAAACCAAGCGTACATAGTAGAAAGAAAATGTACAATATACATATTTGAGCAATCAATATTTCATACGAAAGTAATGCATAAGCATATACGTTTGCGCAAATTTACGCAATGGTCGCCAGCCTTTGTCAGCCGATTTCAGGAACTGGTACGTACCCTTAGAGTGTGAATGATTGTATGCCAAGCTCGGGTGTCGGAGGCGTCCCGGGACGTCTCTCTAGTGTAGGTTCATGCGCCCGAGTGTTTGATTGAGAAACGTTGAATGATGTGTGTTTGTGTGGATGCTTTGCCATTTTTTAAATATAGGTCTAGGTAGGATAGGTAGTATACCTTCTGGTGTGCCTGATAGATATAAGTAGGTAGGGCCGGGCAGGTTGACACAGTCTCTGATCGGGTAGGCAATATTTCGCGTGTTCAACCTGTTTCAGGAAATCTGATTTGAAAAGTCGACGGCGAAACTGTGGCGCGAACGAGAATGCGTTCGCCTCTGGCTTTGCCTATCGATTTTTCGAATTTTTCGCGGTCGCGATCGCGATTTGGTCTCGAAACGAACGTGTCACATTATGCTCGAGGCTGCACGTGTAGGCGATGATCGATTACAATTTTAATCGCAATCTTTACGATTTTCTGTAATCGCAAATTTTACGATTTTATTTGGTCGTGATTCGTCCACGTGTGTTCCGTTTAGCTGCGCGATTTAGCCTTTTATTTAGTTTTGTTTGTTTGCGAATAGAGTCTCGAGCCTAGACTAAGTTTCAGCGAGCATTGCGCCCGAAGAAAAGAAGAGGCTAAAAGCCGAAGAGGCCCGACAAACTGTCTCTCAAGAGGGCAACTATCAATGGCTCTGCATCCTTCGGATGGAGAGTCATTCTTTGTTACTATTTTGTCACTATGCTCGCTTTTGCATGCCGTAGTTGTAGTTTATTGTTTGGCCGGCAGTATTGCCTGGCCCACCGTCATCGCATTGGGCAAATCGCGATTTTTATTAGCGTCGCGTACGATTGAATACGGTTTGCATTAGAGTTGCGAATAAAATCACATCGCGATTGCAACTAGAGTTACGGATAGACCCAGGTCGCGGCATTTTTTTTACAGGTGCGATTAAATATATCGTGGTTTGAATTATAGTTGCGAATTAATACAGATTGCGGCTTGAAATAGAGTTGCTTTTGTATTAAATTGTACTTGCGATACGTACTTGCTTTTAGCGTTGCGACAATAATTTTCGCGTTCCTTTCCTACACAGGTTTTAATTAGCACTTACAGTGCTGCGATATCTTTCTATCGCGAATATTTTTCTTAGGTTTTCATATAGTGTTGCGATGATAAATGGTCGCGATTTGTAAGTAGCGTTGCGACCACAATGAAATGCCCAAATTGGTTCCTGAGTCACGAAAGGCAGCTACGAAAGCTGCATAAGGTGATTGCTGCAATCGTAGTCTTGGATGCGACTACCATGACTCGTTCGTTATTAGTGTTGCGAGTTAAAAATGATGGGTGCAGTGAATTATTTTTTCCTATCTTTTTTAATATATCCGAAATACTATATTAGAGATAACGAAGCACCATACGCGATTGACTTTGCAAGTAATGCAGTTAATTAGGGTTGCGAAAGAAAGAGATAATCCACTTACGGGTTTCAATCGGGTTTATAATAAGTGGACGATAATTAATAGTAGAATGGCCCTCTGGCTATTGAGTTTGTGTGTTCAATGTTCTAATTTATTATTCTTCTTCGCCTCTCCCCTTTTTATTAACATTAAAACGAGTTGTTTCATCTTAGTGTCCAAGTAAATGTTTGTATTTGTAATTGACAATTATTATTCAGCATATTTGCATTTTGGAAGAACATGCCCCCTTTGTACTACTGTACTATTTTTTCACAATTACTATTCTCATAAAAAAGTCTGTTACAGAATTGTTAAGTTAAAGGAGATGTCAAAGGAATAGAATATTGCGTCAAGTACATTAAATAACATACATTGCAATATGTAAGTAATCAGGGGCTCAAAAGTGATGTTGTATGGATCAAATAAATCGAAGGAAATCATATGATACCTAAGAAATATTACTAAATTCTTATGAACTTCGATCTGTTTCAGGTTACGCGATCACAATTTTAGCAAAAGAAGATTCATCATGAAATATCCCTTGCCCCACCCCCCTGTCCTTACAGATTTTCAATTAGATAGGATATTTCCAAATTGAATTAGCTTTTTAGTCAGGTAGGATGTTTTAAGTTGAGATTTAATTTACCTTAATTAAAAGTAGAATGTATTTGAATTACGTGCATGCTAATTTATATTATATTGCTTATTCTTTAGGTTAAGTCAGGTCTAACAGAATTTCTATTTTCAGCTTTCGCAATAATGAATAATTTTAATACATGCTATTTACTTAAACTAACTATAAGCTAATGTGTATTATAATCTCTATTTTTTACTTCAAAAGGTTTAACAGAATTTTTTATTTTCAGCTTTCGTTACAATTATTTATTTTAATACATTTTACTTCCTCAAACAATGTATAAGCTAATTTATATTATAATGTTGATTTTTTAGTTGATTTAGGTTTAACAGAATTTTTATATCCAGTTTGCATATCAACCGCGCTGCAAATATACATCAGAAGGAAGTAGCGTTTAATTTGTAAATAATAACTATTGTAATTTAATGGTGGTAGGTGCGTGGCTGCGGCTGAGCCGCGCGGATCTCCATTCGCAGCAACCTCCACATGGTGAGACCTGGGCAATCGATTTTATTTACCATACAGTTACCAATTTTAACACTTATACTTTTGTGATTTAATTGTTAATTATATGGTAAAAATGTCGAGCTAATTGGCTGCGATTTTTTAAATTTCTCCTATTCCTAACATTACACTGAATTGCCTTCTTGAGTTCCTCCCATATCACCGCGGTTGACCGCGGAGGTTTATTTCAGGTCAACGTTTTCACAGAATGCTAAACTGTATTGTACTGTATGCCCATTATATTATAAGATACCCATGATTATCGTAGTATGCTTTTATGTTTTAAAGAATCAGGCAATTAAAGAACCAGGTGGTCAAAAGCGTTTCTCCACGGCTCGGAGGGATCGTTTTTTTTGTCATTTTTTTGTCATTTATCAGAAAATAATGTAAAGTATAACTTTAAAAATTATTTCATTTATTGATAGTACAATTGAAATAAGATAACTTGTTATCATGTGTTTCTTTAATTAAAAGCTTTTCAATTAACATTAAATGTTTCATATCCTTGGTTGCCTTTCATTACGGCAAAGAACAAAAGAATTCTTTAAAATTATTTAATTTTTGCTTCGTTTTCTATAATCTGTGGGTAACGTTGCGAGTGACACGGAAATGGTAATGGGTCCCCGGGACCCAGAAATCGTGGCCGAAAAAATACATTGGATGACTTGTCTATTCCTATATCTCGTCAGTGATACTACTTCGTTTAAATGTCCATTCCCTCCGCAGTGAGCGTTAAGATCGCTTTCCACGATCCGTTGGTAACGTTGCGAGTGACATGGAAATAGTAACGGGGTGCCGGAGCCCAAACAGGAAACAGAAAAATGCTGCCCGTTCCAATACCTCGTCTGCGGTAGTAACCCTGCACGATTCGCCTTCGCTTAAGGGGTAAATTGTCCGGGGGTTGCTACCCGAGAGAAGTTGCCGGCTCTCCGCAAGAGATGGAGCTTCGAAACGAGCCGCTTGGAAAAGGGGGTTGCGCTTGCGGGGTTAAAACGAACCGAGCTTACGCGCGCTCTGCTCCCGCTATGGATTTGCCATTAATTCGAAGCCTCGAGAAAGTTTTGTCCCGCACGCGGGCACCCTCCACGTTCGAACTACCTGCGGCTTTCCGAAAAAAAGGAGGGCATCGTGGAGTTACCATCTGGTGGAGAGCAGTTACGTGAAAAGTACTGGGAGGATCGAAGCTCGTTCCTCCGCGGGGGAAACGATATCGAAGTTCATCTGCCTCGAGCATAAATTAAAACAGCACGGCGAGATAACTTTCGCCGCATGAATCGACCTGTATCAAATATTTAGATTCCTCTACTAACATCGTATACACGCAATAGAAATGGAAAACGTGTATGCTACGTGGCCCGCAAGTATTTTCCTTCCAAGCGTCCAACAAGTTTAAATCGCTCACGAAGAGATATATCAGCCTCCCTCGGAGATCTATTTCGTCCTAAATCCACCGTTCGAGTGGAATCAAATCTCGACTCAGGGCCGCGCACTGGACGCGACGAAAAGGGAAACGGTCCTGTTCCGTGAAACGGAAGGAAACGATGCGTTCCACCCCCTCTCGTCGTCCACCCCCGTGCGGTATAACATTTTCACGTCGACGAAACGGCACGAAACGAAGGGGCGGATTTTCCCACGTGGCCGTTAGATCATGCGCGTCGCGACGCCGTGAAACTTTTGTCCTTGAGCCGCCGCGTTTATTGCGGCTGAGTATTACCTTGACTCCTGGAGATAGGGGAACGGAGAACGGCCACGCCGAGGAGGAAGGGACATTACCAGCGGATCGAGGCTGGAAAAGCGAAAGTTGACTTTAAACTTTCAAGGGGATCGTTCTGCGCCCCGTCTACTTTCCTCCCGCTGCTTTTTTCACGTTTCCCGTTTCAATCGCAACGGCCTCCGTTGCACCTCCGCTCCTCTGTGACGAAAGAGGTCGTGTTAAGCTGGTGTTGATGAATTTCGTGGCGATTTGATATACGCGACGCTCGACGCGGCTACTCGCTGAAGATTTGAAATCGTTGAACGGATTCGAGCTGGGGCGAGGTAATATTGTGTTCTTTAGTTCGCTTTTCTTTTTGGTAAACAATTTTTATGAAGAGCGAGGAATGGAGAGATTGGACGAACGTTTACGGTTTAGTAGTTGTTGGTCTGTTTGTTTGTTTTTTATGTATGTTAACCCTTATGTTAGCAACCAAAATGGTGAAGAAGTTCGAAGCTTAGTTATTTGAAATGTTTTGCACAAGTTTGCTTTCATAAAACGTGATTTGACGTGAAATTGTTTGAAGAATCGAAATCTGGTTTTGCAAGATTTTACCAAGAACATACAAAAATGATTAAAGTAAATACAGAAATGGGTAACCGGGTAAGTGGTTGCTAACATAAGTGTTAACGGATGAATATGCATTGGGGTGGTGTTCACTTGATTCAAATAAAATCTGAAATAAATTGTAAAATAAATTTTCTTCGGTTACAATATTACTATTTCTAATATTGGAATATCACTGCAAATTATAATAAAGAAAACCGTCAACTTCCGAGAATAATCAATTCACATTTTTAAAGAATTGTGTTGCAAATAATATTATAGGGCTAATAAAGTTGATTTCTTAATCGGAGGACACTTCTCCCGGCATTGTTTGATTAATAGCAACAAATACTGTGTTCGTTCTTCGTTTCTGGTATGCCACTTGTTGTTCCATCCTTCGTTGGGAATTTCGTGAGATTTACAGAGAGTTTGGTGTATAAATTCGTCATTGAGAATATTAATAAGAGGGTAGCAATGTGTACAACATTATGAAACGTAATGAAATTATAACCGGCCACATTTTTCAACATTAAGAACAAAGTGTTACGGTGTAACCTCAGCAATACTTCAAAAGTTTAGTTTTAAGTCCACAGACAATATGTATGCTAGCAATATTTATTGCACCAAAATTAAAGAAGTACATTCAAATGTATTTTGCTGTATCAATACAATTGTTACTCTGTTAAACGGAATAAGATATTGAATGTAATATATTTGTATTATTCCTTGAAAATTCACGCCATTAGTAGTCGTCCTACCATAATATCATCCAGTAATTCGTGATCAAAATTTCGCTGAGAACCGCAACCTGTGACGAGTGAAATATTGAAATAAAAAGACTAACGACACGATAATATCCATACGAAAAGGAATGTTCATACACTTGTTTCCTGTTTATCAGTTACTGCTAATAATCTCTATATCCATCAACGCGCAGGCAACATCCATGAATAAAAAATAATGATGAAGGAGTCCCGGCGAGCAAACGTTGATCGTCGAAATGTGCACACTCATTTTTTTCAACGAGCATTCAGAAGGAACCGTACACCTTAACGTCTGATAAAGAGACTAATTGTTTGTACAAGATTGCGCACACGCGCGATTCTCGTCGATATCGCGGCTGGGAACGAGAATTAATTAATCTCGATTCTAGATCCCCTGGCGTGTTTATCTACGTCTATGATATTCAGTTTGTTTTTTTTTTTTTCAACTTTTTCTTCATCCATTCCATGCACCCCCGACGGTCATTAACACGCGAACAAGTGGCAAAACGAGACGCGAGTATCGAAGACTCGTTATAACAGGAAAAAGAACAGGACCATTCGGTTTTATAGCTACCACCATCTTTCCTTTCCCTTTTCTATCCCCCTCTGCCTTAACGTTGCATAGCATCACGCATGCCTCCACTACCAGTTCCCTTCGTCCCTTGGCGAAACTTTCGAGAATTCGCATGCAAACAAGTTTTTACTAGCCTCCACCTATCGTACGGGGCGATTCAATAACTCATACGCACCTGTAATTCCTGATACTGACAAAGTGTCCTTCCAACACTGCTCGGCCAAGGTTTTTGCTTTCGGTTTCTGGGTTGATGAATAGGTACATCGGAGAGTAACATAGCACGTCTATTATATGAACATTGCTTTGGACGATATTTTGGACGATAAAATGATGAGACATTGAGAATGATAAGATGATCGATTCGGATGAAGAAAAAATTTTGCAAAGTATCAAAGGGTTTTTGCACAAGAAGTTAGTAACGCGAAGGTGTTTTACATGAGTAATATTCATGTAGGTTTATATGTAATTAATGGGACAATGTGCGATTTAGCAAATTAGCAATGTTGTCAAAATAGAGCAGAAAAAGAATGATTAAAAAATATGTATATAAAAGTACGTAATAAATTACAAATAATTTTTTATGCGAAATTTAACTGCAACGTGAATCGATGGATTATGTTTCTTTAATACTAGTTTACCGTCCGGTTGCTAATCAGAGCAACGAAAGTTCTATTTGGCACACCTGCCCATCGATTAAAGAAAGACTTCTGAATCTTGGAGAAGTATTCAAACAAATTAATCTCATGCCATTCACGCGAAACAAAGGATAAGTCAACAATGAGAATACTGCGCAAAGAGAGGAATTATTTATAGCGCAAATCAACAAGGATTAAGTATAAATTCTAGAAATACGCGCGTCTGACTATGGATCGACTCATACTACTTGTCTCTCGCGTCCCTTGTCGACCAAACGTTAACCGAGCTACTACTTTAATAATGATAAGTAGAATAATACTTCTTATTGTTTATTCCTTTTCCTCTGGAATTTATGTTCATATAGTAGTAAAAAGATATATATTTAATTCATTGTTCATTGTGGATGAATCACTGAAAATCAAGAATTTAGAACAAGCATTTCCATCATCGATGTAAACTGTCCCCCAAATGTGGTTGCCAGAATATTATTTACGTGCGGGGTATAACAAATACATATTAAGGATGCCATCACAAGCAATATAGGCTACTCTCCACTCAAAATGGTAATTTCGCCTGAAAGGTTGGAATTCGTACGAATGATGTCACGCCATCCCCAAAATATTCTTCGACCCTTTAACCCAATACTTGACTTCTGTGCATCCAATTTAAAATTGCTTTACTCGTGTTTAATCAATTTTCCGTTCAAGTATTCATTCCTACGGATAGACATTTGTTCGCTTCTTCGAGGAAAATCGAAATGCAGATTACATTTAGAAATTTTGTTCAGCAAAGTATGTTTCCAACGTTTTGGGGAGAAAGCACAATGAATATTTATAATATTTTTAAACGAATTGATTAATTCACGAACATGATGTATATGTATGTAACGTGGACAAACAATAATATAAATTCAATTCGCCTCTATGGTGTTCGAACACTAGGGAGCCATTCACACTACTTTTACCGTAACTGAGTTACCCTAACACGTTTCAATACACAGTTTCACCATTACCCTACCTATTACTTTTCATTGAAAATTACTAACACTTCCTTCACGTTCGCGTCGCAAAGCCCATCTGTGCATTCCCTTTGCAGTAAAAATCATTTCGTGTTTATTGGAATATTGGAAAATCCTGTAATCATTTGAAACAAAAAAATGCTGTTTAATAATAGACGTTCCTTTACAAATTTTTCGAAATGAATCGGCATACCGGCAGCTCGAATATCACGAGAGAAATGTTAATACACCGTGGCAGAAATGATCTACCAACGGCAATGATTTACTAACGGCGCCCTAACAATAACACAGAATGGTCTAATATTCTCCAATATATTACTAACGAAACGATATCTTACGGGGGTGAGCGCCTCGTGGAATCTTTTTCCCTGCCTTCGCCCGCGATATTTCCCGACGTGCCCCAAAAAAGCAACGCCGGGGCTTAGAATTTGAAACAGCCCGAGCCAACCAACCAACGAGCCCAGGGGTTGGAACGCTACAGCTGCTGTCACATAAATATCCTGAAACACCCTGGGTTCCAGAGGCACGGGTGGTCCCACCACCCCCAAAGTCTTTACGTAAAGTTGTAGAAACTCCGGCGGTATTGATTCTCAATTCTTGCGACAACGAAAGTGAGAATAAGAAAGGAGCGGGGCGGAAAAAAAAGAAAGTACCAAACGGCTAAAATAGGAAGGAGGAACGGGAGCAAAGTTTCTCAGATTCCACGTGTCAGCCTTTCCTTTCGAGTCAGATATCGAAAGGTACACCTTGGCACCACCACGAACATCTGTAAATGGAAGATGAAATTGAAGCTGTAGGAGGCAAGAATCCGCGGGCTTAATAACGTACGATCAACCCCTGTGTCTATCCTAATTTCGCGTGACATACATAATATTGTCGTATTAAGGGTGTGACGTTAGTTCTGATATTATTAAAGCTGCGGCTGGTCGCGTTGGGACGCATAATAATGGCTTTGTACACGGGGGAAACGGCCGTGGAGGACACGGCATCGCGATAAGTTTCGGAACTTGCAACTCCGTTCAAGTGCCTGGGGGTTTAACGAAGGACACGAGTCTGAAAAGGCTCGAAATTCCATGTATGTACACGTGAAGTGTGCGCATGCGGATCTCGATTGCGGTTGAAGCTATTTGGAATTATCACGCACCCGTTAATAGGCAATAAACAATGGAGCAACAATTAATACTGGCCGTTATCGGATTGTAGATATTTTTCTTGGACCCCGAAATGCCAGTCGATCGATTCGAGGATCGGAGCGTTATTCATTTAACAATATTGAATTTCACGTCGGGCCACGCAAGATTCTCGTGCATGATACTTGGCCGTAACTTAGCCATTAGGTCGATCGGTTCAATTTCCTCCCTGCGCCGGTGGCTCTCGAGGAGGTAATACGATGAGGTAAACGAGTGACAGATCATTAGGGGCACGAAAAGCCTTTGACCGAAATTCGTGGGGCGTGCACTTTAATGGCAATAATGTCATTACATCCTTGTCTAGTGTCTGGTTTCACGTGAGCTCGGCGTAGAATTATATATTTATTACTAATTGCGATGATTTATGCGACGTTTAAGAAGGGGATAATTAATCGTGCCCCCGGGGTGCATATGTAATCTTTCCTCCCTAGTGTTGATATAGCAATTAATACTGACTTTTGATTTATCACCGCCTTTATTCGCCTATCGTGACTCCGGAACTTTCTTATTTATCTCTCGCCTGTACAAGACCGATATTCGAGGTACAGAATAAACAGTCGCACGAGATTCGTTCGTGTCGACGGTTTCACGTCGCGCTTGGAAGCGTTGTTTAAATAGGGGACTGTAATTATTACGTGAGAGGCGAATTATTAAATATTTTGAGATGTGTAAAAATTGGATATTTCTTATGGTACACGTGTGTTGAATATTGAGGGTGAAGTAAATCAAATAATTAGAATCTTCTTGTATAGGGTTCGTTCCATTTTTGGTAGCCACTTAAATTTTAAGAAATGTTTGATAAATGAGGATAGTAAATGTCAGGACAAATACTGGTTGGTTTACAAAATTCAAAATGAACATGAAAGTCATAAATGGCAAAATAAGACAGCTGCTATTTCTCACATGGAAATAAAATATTCAGCGAGAATGTCGATCAAACCAAGAATATTTAATTAAAAAGATTATATAGACATTTTAGTCTCAATCAATTTCTTAAAAAAAAAAAAAATAATAATAGTAAGGGAACGATCGATCGAAGCGATGAAAATAGAACGTGCATTGAATGTAAAACGTGTAAAAAAGAGTGTAAACACTTTGCCAAAAGGAATGCCGGGGATAAGAAAGGAAGAAGTTGAATATTTATGATACACCGAGAGTGTAGCGAGGAAAGGTAAACGTAGAAAGAAGTAGCAGCCGATGGAAAAGGGCAAAATGGATAGAAGGAGAGAAGTACTTGCTCATGGCACGTAAGGTCCGCCCTTAATCGCGATGCGTGACAGGGGACTCTGCCAAACAACCCCGGTAATATTAATCTTCGATTAAAGGCTTATCGTGCCACGTGGGCAGGGACGTGGAAAATTCGGCAACGTGAAAAACTTGGGGAGCACCTTATCTTGAGGCTCCTCTGCTTCCACTCCCCTGTAATGTACACGATTAAAAAAAGGAGAGAAAAATTAACCCCCGTCGCAATATTTATCGAACCCTTCCTCCCGATGCCGTTGCAGGTTGGTGTTCGTTTAATTAAATTCGTCTTGGCACATTTAGTCAGATGTTCGACTGATTTTCAGTGATCGAAGTATTGGAAAAGATACGATGATGAGTTTTGTTTAAATGTTAATTGAACGTAGAGGATATTCATGAAGTCTGTTATTAGTTAAAAGTACTATTATCCGTGAGATTAAGTTTATCTTCACGAATCCTCCGAAAGCAGCTTCTACTTAATCCATGTCTCCCTAGTTAATAATTTTGGGAAGAGCGATATAAACCCTCTCCCTCTCCTTCTCCCTTCTTCTCTGTCTCACTCGATAGTTACAAACTTTCGTAGTTAGCAGAAACTTGGAATATCAAGACACAGAGCCATTGTAAATTATTTTGACTTCTCGTAATTGTAGTCAATGTGAAAACCTTATAGCAGATAATAACAACATTATGATTTTACATTAATATAACTCTTTTATTTCAATCTTCCAAATTTTTGATAGTTGAATCATTAAAAAAAATCCTGTTGGAAATGTTACCCCGTTGTTGTTGACTTATAATTGAACATCCTCGTTTGTACCAGGAGCAAATAACATTTCCCGTTATTCAATAAGCTACGATCAATTTGCACTCTCAATAATTCACAATTTATATAATTTACAGTTTAATTTACAGAAATAACAGTCCGCAATCCAATCAAAATAAAACACTGCTGTACGATCAAGGAAATGAAACAGTAGTCGATCGACATTGTGTACGAGAAGAATTCCAGCGCCTTATACTAATTCCAGAAAAAATGATCGTACTTAAGAAAGATTGCAGATACGTATCCCTTTATGAGGGGGGCACAGCCGAAGGAATAAACTCGATTTTAATCGAAACGAAACGAGTTGGTATACGGCTTACACGAAATCTCACAGCGATATCTCGTATTCGTGATATCGATGATACAACCATAACCACCCTCCTGTTTTCTGTGTTGCTCAATATGCTACGAGAGACTCGCATCTGGGGCAGAGAGCCTGAGAGAGGCATTCACGGAGATACCGTGGCAATTCCGGAACGATGGTTAGGTCGATCCTCGAATGGCTAATCGATGCCTGACCGTGCAAATACGTTCGAAGGGCATTCACACGAGGCAAGGTACGCACCCTCAAGTCGCTTTTCCACCCCACGTTCCTCTCCCTTCTGCTATAACTTTTACGTTGACGCCCGCGAGATCTTACGGCGCGTTGCTCCTCTTACCGCAAAGTATTATTCCCGGGGCTGGACAACCGTGGTAATCGAATGAACTTCGTGTAAACAGTATGAAAATAACTTTCGATGCGCTACAATAATTATATTGTAATTACAATAAAATAGGAGGAAGCTATAGGTGAACGCTGCGATGGATTTGACTTGGAAGAAATTATTACACAGAAATAATAATCGTAATAATTATTATTGTAATATTATACGTATATGATTCATTAACATTATTATAATAATGATTATTATTTCCATGTAATAATTTTCTGGATTAATATAATTTATATACTATTTTTCAAGTTATTTTAGGAAGATAGCACGGTGGTGGGAATTCCGTCAAACAATTTCGCGACACAGAACTGAATCGTCCTTCCTCGTACTTGTCAAACATTCCACGAGACCGTGGCGATCGTCCACCGAAACTAAAATGACGAGGCGCATTTCGGAAAATCGTCGAAACATTTAGGTCGGCGCAAGAGGAAAGGCAGTTCCGAGCCATTTACGCCTACGTGTTTTCCGGTAAATTTACCAAAAGAAGATTCGTTCGGGGGGTTTCGGGGCGGCGAAAATTCGACAGGGATTTCGTAAATGCCACGGAATCCACCATCCAGCAACGAAGTTTCACGGCATAGGCGCGTGGTACAGCACACGCTAAGATTCTGCACGCGTAAGCCAATTTACCGCTCTATCCCTCTGATTCTGTCTCACCCCCTCGCGTTCCTGGATCCTGCAGCGGAAAATGCCCTTTCCTCGTTGCGCCGCGCGAGGTAGGCGTTGTATCTTTAATTATCTACGCTGCGGAGGGACGAAGGTGGGCCCGAGGGATTCTCGTAGCTACCAGGAGGGTTGCAAAATGGTATCATCTCGTCCTCATGGTCAGGGCGTGGCTCACTCGACACCCAAAATCTCCTCATCTTCCTCTATCTGGCTTAACGCACGAAAAGGAGAAGGGAAGGAGACCCCTGGCGGAAAACCTCGGTCGTTTAGGCCGGGCTCGCCGAGAAAGGTTAGCCGCGCGGTTTTGTTTCCCGTGGAAAACGGAGGGACTCGATGGACGCGTAGAGCACCGGGGGTATCAATTACGTTGCGGAATATTAACTATTAAATTGGGTCTAATCTTTCAGATTGGTACGCTTCGGCTTGAAAATTTTCGACTTCAGATACGAACTGATAAAGTTCAATATTGGTGTCGAGTTTCCAATCTATTGTATTATTATATTATTCTACTTATTATACTTCTTTAAGAGTATAATAAACAGGGATGACGTACATACGTCATAGGTATGCATAGCAGAAAATGTCTTTCGCAATCGTGATAACGATCGCGATAACGAGGCACAGCGAAAGTGCCGTCCTCTCAGCGTTCTGTCGTCCGCGCGTGGATCGCTTGAGCCACGCGAAGGTCCTCGACACCGGCGATGTGGGGGCAGATGCTGGAAAATGGAGCGACGGACGACCAAACGGTCCGTCGACGAGGAGCGAGAGTGAAGTTCGAGCATTCGCGCGGAAAATTGTCCGTGGAACGACACGGTGGAGGGAAAAACAAGGCCGCGTCCGCGAACAGACAGCTCGACGCAACCGCGCCTGGTTATTAATTAAGACAGTCATTAGGAAAAAGCGACGAGCCGGCGGTGCATTCACGTGGAAAATTATGCTCGGCACCTCGACCCCGTTGCGAGGAATTCGCGAGAATTATTTCCCCCCCTTCTCGCGGATTTTCGTTTTTCTACGAGCGATGGGAAAGCGAACGGCGAGCACTGTAACGTTCGACCGCGGTGCGCTCTGTTCGATTAGGAAAAATGGGTAGAAAGTTTGCTCCATGGGATTCTATTGCTGCTCGTGAAAGGCGGTATTCGTATGTATTTGTTGGGGATGGGATAAAGTGTAGAAGTTTTGTGTTCGTTCATTCCGTCGCTTTATTTTGTTGGATTGAGTGTTTCAATAGTTTATGCTTACGGATAATCGAGACTCTGCCGTACGTTATTTTGAATGGTGTTATGCACAAATGATATGCAAAATCTTTGGCATATTGGCCTTATTAATCGATATCAATTATTAAACGAGGGGGTAATGCACGGAATGCAACGCGTTCGAATAATCGTAACTGCATCACACGTGTGCAGTGCGCGCTGATAACGCAACGTGGTAAAATATTTGCTTGCTGTGTCCCGTAATTTCCGATTTTCATAATCTGGTATGCAAAACCTTTTATTTAGAGCTATAACCTGGATATAAAGAAACGCTTATATTTTAGCGAATATAGAGTCATTCACGTGTTAAATGGAACAGACAATTTTTTCAAAACAAATACTTGTGTATGAACCCCTCAGTTGACAAGTGAATTAAATCCCCTTTCTTAGTATTATGAAAATTGGTATTATCAAAGTTGACTCTCATTTCTTATTAACGTAAGAGAGAATATATGCAAGTTCATTAAATTCATAATAATGGCTATTTCTATATTAAATTTATTTTTCGTAATTTTTATAATTAAGCCACTCGTCAATTGACGGGTTCATATGGTAAGTTGACAAGGTGCAAGGGCAGAATCATTATTTTCTTCTGATAGTTTTCATTATTCCATATCGTTTCGTTTTCCTCAGCCGTCAAACGTGAAAAAGATGATCGTGAAACCAAGCCGTGGAATTCCATTTCGACGCGTACAATTGCGGGCGTGAAATGTGTACTCTTTTCCACCCTCGATTGTCCCGCAAACCAGAATTCAAAGTACGCGGGAAGTAATACAAGGTCGCGTACACTCGAACACGTATAGGATTAACCCCAATGATGAACGGGAAGAGGAGTAAATTGTAGTCAGCATAGTGACGATATCACAGAGGAGAGTGCTCGTGTTAATTACGTTAAGCTAGCCGAGGAAAACGAATGCAATTTACGTCAGACGTATTGCTTCCAATTTAGATGGAGTCAACGCTATTGTGTTTTAATGGGGGATCCTACTGTTCGAATTGCATTAGATTGTTGCATATGAAATGGCTGATTCGGTCGTGGAAAATCGTCCGAAATGAATTTGTTAATTTGGAAAAGAAATTGGTAAATTTTTAGAGCCAGACGAATACAACGAGGTCGGATGGTTTCTGAATCGTTCTATTTTAGATTGACAGGATTATTTAATAAAGCGAATTATGGATAAATATCATGCAGGAGTAATCCTCGTGTGTGAATTTAAACTTTGGCATAACGAAACAGAACCAATTCATAATATTGAAGTAGCTTATAGATAATATATAGCAAGTAAAAGTATAATACAATCTATTAATATTACAATGAAACTGCTGTAGGAAGCAGTTTCGAAGGCTCACTTGTGTCAAGAGATCCAATAGATCGCACTTTAATTAATAAATATTATTTCCACAGGACTACGAACTTTGACGATTTTCTTAATAATTCAGACATTTCATCCGCAGCACTCCAATATATCCAATTTGTTATTCGAAATGCGAATCAAAAGGGAATATTATCGGATCGAGACGAAACTTTCCATTTCATTCACAAATATTATATCACGTCATCGATTTTATTCAAATCTATTTTCAACTCTGAAAATACTAAGTAATAGAACAAAGATCATTTTATTTAGTTCTTCTTTCCCCATCTATTCATGCCCGAGAAAGAACATTTCTCAAACAAGGGATATCGAATTTGCTTTTATTCCCCTCTATCTTCGTACCAAATGCACCTTTGCCGTCTCGAATATCGATACGAGAGAAATCAATGTAAACACGATTTCTTACCTTTACGGTCTCCTGAGGGGAGTACCTCGCAGAGCGCTGGACTTGAGCCTGGGCCTGCAGGCTCATCGCTGTACCATATCTGCTACACGGAATATTCTGAAAACAAACGGAACAAAATGTACTTACATTTCAATCTGTAAATATTTCCATTTAACACAGATCACATCGTGTCGCCAGAAATATTCCGATTCGAGAATTCATTTCAACCATCTGTACCCTAATTTTCAATACAATGATGCAGCGGCAAAGTACTCGAGATAAAGTATTTACTAAATAAAATGAAGCAAGATTTAGAAAATATCGAGTATACATCGCAATATTAAAAATACGTGGATGAACAGACGATTAAACGTTAGTTATCAAATAAAGGTCTTCTGAGGCAAGAAAAGAAAATATTCGATTGTTCCACAGGATCTGGATAAAGCTAGGCCTGAAACAAGAGCTGTGGTAGACGAGAAGGGTAGAGGGTGGCTGGTTGGCTGGTTGGCCTGTCAATACGAAGAGGTACGTGACCAAGGTACCAAATGACACATCCGGTCGAAGGGACGAAACTTCGTCCCCTTCGACCACCATCTTGCTCTTCCGCCATTCTTCTGCAAAGAAAAGCTTAAAAACTGCGCGAAATTATAAGCGTCTGGTCACCTGTTACTGTTCCATTAACGATTTCAAGCAAGAACATACTTCTTGTATTTCTACTACCCCTCGTTTGCACATAAATCAAACCTGTACAGGAACAATTCAATTTATGATGGAACCTGTTATTGATCTGTTAGCTCTACCAACGAGTAATCCGCTATTTCTTGATTATTATCGTGGCTTATTATTTTATTATCAACGTGTTATAAAACGATTAATTCGTAAAAGTATTAGCACGTCACGGACCTTTTTCTATTATTCCCTGGAATTTTTAAAATCTGCCACTACGAAATGACTGCGCGGCAAAGGAACATGAATTTTTCTTCATTAAGTTTGGCATGACTTGCGTTTTGCTATAACCAGTGCAACGTTCTAAAAGTGCCTTGCAATTGAATAATGAAATTAACAAAGAAACAGCCAATTACTCATTCTTGGTACACCTAATAATTTACCCTCGAAAACCGTTGCCGAACTTCTATTCGATTACATCTGGATTTGCAAACAGCAATCGATGAATATATTCATGGGAAAGTTAAGCCTGTCAAAGAATTCGTATCTTTTGATTGCAAAGGAGACAAGCGCCCGTCAAACGATACATCTTAAGCGCACAGTGGTCTGATTAACAACGGAGGCAATTGACTTTCAGGTGAGCATTTGCAAACTCTCAAAGGAAGCAGCGCCTTTTAGAATTCTTCGAGGCTTGTTCGAGGGTAGGGCCTGCGTACTCTTTAAACTCGAGTAAAGCGGAGGTGAAAGGTCTGATCGCGCGACGACAAAACGCGCTGTTCGTCGATTATTCGTTGACAGAAGAGGGAAAACTGGGGAGTCGGGCGAAGAATACAGAAGAGTGAGAGATGTAGGGAGGAGAAGGAAAGGAAACGGGTGTACCGAGTGATCAAGAGGGAGACAGGGATATAACACTCTCGCGATACGGAAAAGCTAATCGAGCAGAAAGCATAATTAATCACGGTGAATTTGCCGTGATTAACGACGATCGCGTTGTCCCTGGTGGCTGAGAGAGTATAAACATCGTTAATGCACGACAAATGGACTCGCCTATTCGCAATATCCGTTGTACGTTTCGAACGTGGCGCATAAATTTGGATACGTAAACGTAACGCCGCCTGTTGTCGAATTTATGTTTGAATAATTTCCGATGAAATCGTTTATCGCGCAATGGGGATGCAATTTATTTTTGAGGAAAACCACGGTGAGAATTGTTCCCAGCTCCTTGGGTAAATAATTCTGTTCTTCGAATCGAAATTTGACGATTTTTGATTGCAGTATCGAAATCGTCAGGCTATTCTAATGATTCCCTTGAAAAGATAATAATTATAATTATAATTATTCGTACCCTTGCTGTCCATACAAGAAATTGGTAGATATTCAGTGTTTAAAGGTGGCGTTAAATTCCTACATTTTTGCTATTAATTACTGCAATTTTGTTTCTTTGTTCCAAGTAAACATTTTTGGGAAAACTCAAACGCGTCAGAGGATTCAAACCATATTCTTTTATTAGCAGAATACGTATGAGTCCGACACGGTTGATATAATTAATTTCAAGAAAAGCTTGAAATTCCCAACTTTATATGAAATTTATATTTTATTAACCAGCAAAAATATCGCTCACAGAGGTCAGCCGAATGAAATTCCAACCGTATTCCCTTGCCCGCCCCCCCAAAAATATATCCTCTCCTAATTATAAGCTACAACAATATTTAACCGCTGCCTCGGCATGAAAATTCATCAACCCGAAGTGAAGTAAGAAAGAGAAGCGAGATCCATTATTCATCGCGGTGAAACCTTAAAACAAACGACTCCTCCTCGATTCGGTGCATCTGTCGATCGAATACAAGAATCGAAAAACCGCGCAGCCCGAGAGAAAGGTCGATAGGGCAGAGGGAGTGTAACGTCGTTAGTTTCCGGTTCGCCGTACGCACTTCTATCGCGTCCCAAGCGGCAACCCCTCGCGATGCACGGGGTCCCATGCTGTCTAATGAGGCTCGACACCCGCCCGCCCCTGCCTCCCATGATACTCCACACCGTAAACTCCGATGTTCGAACTGTTGAACGTACATACACACGTGCGGGGACCAAGTGCTCTCGTATTTTAATACATTCTCTCCTCACTCTCTCTCTATATGTATATGCATATATCGTTCCGCGTCTCTGTCGTCTGTGTGAATATGCTCTTCATGTTTGCGCTCCCCTTCCTCGTTCTCCTCGGTCTTACCATAACCAACCCCTTAAACCGTTGCACGAGTTCGGATACATATTATAACGCCATAAATGGATTAATGGGATGCCGAAAGATTAGTTGCGGCATCGGTTTTACGGTCCCGTGGGTCGCAGACCGAACGACGTGCCCCTTGAACAAGGGCAATTGCGAGGGCTTGCGAGAAAAAAGATTTGACAACGCCCAGCGTAATTTCACTTAAAGCAGCGGGCAGTGCTTTCTTGCGGTACGTGGTGAATAAATTTGATGAAATTAGAAACGGTGGGCCAGGGTGTAATTTTCGATCCGATAATTCCGCGAGTACTGTTGGTTCGAATGCGCGTTGAAATATAGAATTATGTTTGTTGCGATACCTCTTTCCGCGCTTATTTTTCTTTGCGTCGCATTGATCGCGAAGAACAGTTGTTCGTCGTGTTGGCTGAGGAATTCTGCGGGATATAATTGGAAATGATTGTGACATAGTGAAATTAACGACCGCGACGGAAGAATTAGCGTTGGTGTTTAATTTCCCGGGGAAATAAAACGGCGCAAAGTAAAATATTCCGTCTGGAGTGCTATTCTCATTAACCGAGGTGATCAAGCCCTCAGTACGTTTAATTGCTCGTACGCCCGTGGCATCGTTGGACTTTATTGCGACATATACATTCGTTTGTGTTCGAAACCGCTGCGTCGCGCGCTTTCGTTGTGGCATCGAGAGTCAATAACGAAATAATTAGCGGGAATTCTCAGTAACTACAGATCCCTCAACATTTTCAATACGTGAATCACGATTTACAATGCGCCTTCTATTTAATGAACTGTATAATT
This sequence comes from Nomada ferruginata, assembly GCA_963583965.1. NCBI lineage: Eukaryota > Metazoa > Arthropoda > Insecta > Hymenoptera > Apidae > Nomada > Nomada ferruginata. Next base: position 10,318,511 of record OY757218.1, read on the forward strand.
CCGAACACGCGGAGAATTGAAAGGACTGAAAGCAAAGTTGCAAAAATAATAAAACAACGAGCTGTCTTTCTAATTATTCCAAGCAAAAGTAATTAGTATCGTGTAAAGGTGAAACGTTTACCCAAACTTCTCTAAAATATCTTTGGAGAGTAATTGGTTTTTACATTCGTTTGCATAGAGGACCAACGTAGAAACAGTGGAAGCGACAAGCTGGAAACGCGCGGTGCCCACGGTAGTGCACAGTACATCGGTATGGGGTTTTCTGGTATGGTGTCGAGGGTTCGCGTCCTGACAGTGATCGAGAACCGCGATGCTATCTTCGCAGCTCGATAACGACCAGCGGAAGTATCGCTTTAATCACTATATCCGAACCCCGTTCCCTTGGCACGCCATTGGATACCAGATCGTTTCTCATGTAACCTCCTGGAGACCTGGTGGAATCGGTCGCCCCGCGATTCTCACGAAAATACGCGATTTAGATAACTGCAAACAGTGTTCAACAAACTGCCCTGAAAAAAAAGCAGAAACTTCATAACATACAGCTATGAGTTCTCTACAGGTTCAACAGTAAACTGAAAATCAATTTCATCGTCACAGTCCAAGTCCCATTTATCGTCTACAAATTAAACTGTATCAAATAGCCGAACGATTTTAAAAATATTCAAATTGGAAGGAATATATGTATGTATATTCCCTATTTAAATTGGAAGAACGAAGATATAGATAATAGAAGCACGAATGTTTTTCGTCGTGTCCGATTAATGAAATCGTTTAAACACGATTGAGAGCAAGACTGTTGTCTTGATGGAAACAAAAGAAAAACTTTGATATCAATGCGTGATAATTTCATAGTACGAACGAGGCAGAGAACACAGGAAGAGAAGAAGCAGGAGGTGGAGGAGGCACCATAAGGTCTGGTAGGCCCCTTTTGCTATCGATCTGTCCCCACCTCGACGATACCACGCTCTGTGCCACACCATGCACCCCCATGGAACACTATATTGTTCCCACCCGCTCGTTCACTCACGTGTGTTAGTGTAGGTGAACGTGTTTCTCTTGTATATTTATGGGCTTTCGCCGGCGTGTGCACGCACGCACACTTCACCGACCACGTTCATACGTGTATATTAACGCAGTGCGTTTATTTCCATGAGTACAGTCCATGGTCCTCCTCACACCTGCCCTCGACGATACCATTGCGTCACGAACAACCCAACACCCATGCCACCGCAATGACCACCTAGCCCTGAACATTTCCGGAACATTTGGGGAGAACGTTTCATTTTTGTATACAGATCCAAGTTTTTCTTCGGAAAGGAAACAAAAATAGATGGCGAACGCCGACTGAATTTGATTTGTACTCCAATTTTTTTTAGAAATATCCAACGTAATCAGGAAAAAAATTATTTGACAAATATCATAGTATCGTTGAAAAAATTCTACTTGACAGAAGTAATGCAAACTCAAATACAATTGAACTTTTATTTAACCCTTATGTTAGCAACCGAAATTATTTTGCATAAATTTGTTTTCACAAAACGTGAGTTGACGTAAAATTGTTCAAAGAATCGAGATCTAGAACGGTTTTGCTACCATGTTATTGCTAACATGTTAACACAATTTCTTACAAACCATCGACTGGTCCGTGATTGTTGGAAAGCCTTTGAAAAACGAAAAGCACAATATCTTCCATGGAAATGTAAATGAAATTAGCTTCGGTACATTATTCCTTCTCGCGTGCGGCCGTTAAATTTGCTATTACAGTGCATTTGGCTTTAAAACACCGAAATTATATAAACACAGAACATGCAAGGATGTGGCACGTCGTATACATCAAACAAACTCACGGGTTTATGCTCCGCGAGGGGATTCTTTATATGGACCATAAAAGACTGCCGTTACATCACGAAAAAAGAGGAAAATATATAATCATCTTGCACGAGCGTCTTGCAAGGGAACGCCAACGCACGCGAGACATTGCATAATTATCCTTTAAACTTCCTTGAAATACGCGTTTGCCGAAACGAGCGATTGCCGTAACAACTTACTTTCAAAAGGCTTAAGAAGTCGATCGCAATTACGCCAGTTCTCGCTCCTGTGTCATAAATTAATTTCTCCTTTCCCCTTCCGTTCCTACCGCAACGCAACCAAAATATATCTCCACCCGTTCAGTTGAAAAGAAAACGAACGAAACCGCGAAGAAAACTCGTGGAAACGCGGCGGACAATTGTAACTCTGTAGTTTTTTTCGCGCAGGAAAGCTTCGAGGGTTGCCTTTCGGAAACAAGGTTGCTCGATCTGTCTGTCGTGTTCTCAGTTCCTCCCCCCTTGACATGGACATATGGTATTCCACTTTTCATAGCGTTGTACTCGCGAGAAACCGAGGGAGACAACCGACCGGCCATTGGCACGAGCGAGAGAAACGGGCACAGTGTATGCGCAGTATGGCGGGAAGCGAATAGAGATGGATAAATGTGCAACCGAAGGAACGAGAGAGGGACAGGAGCAGTCGGTCAGCGCTGAAGAACGAAGAGCAAGGAGATAAAGGAGAATACTCCCTGAGAAAGATTAATATCTCTATCAGAGGAGTTCAACTGAACGAGTCATTTATCTACCTACGAGCCTACGACACACCCTATTCCGAACGTCCTCTTCTTCCTCTTTGCATCCTCCTCTACTTCTTTCGCTCGTCGACCTGTTCCACGACAAATCTTTGCGAGGAGTCCGCCCCTTCGAAGGAGTTTATTTAACCCTCCGACCTGGCGGGCAACTGGAGGGAAAATCTCAGCGGAGGGACAGGAGCAGGAAGTAAGGGGGTCAGAAAGGAAAACGAAAGCGAGTGTCCATCGCGGAGGATGGTGATTCGAGAGCCGGATCTGATCGGGAAAATTTGATTTACTGCTCGGCACTGTTTGGAAATTTAATCAGCCTCGCGTAATCTCGTCGGGCCCGTGCTGTGAAGAAATATTTGGTACGGCGGGTCCTGATAAAGTAACTTATCACGGTCCGGAGGATGCGAAGAATAATCGCGAATTTATCTGAAAGCGGAATAGGATTTTTCGCGACCGTTTCTTTCATTAGTTTTATTATTTTTATGGCAAGACATTCTGAGAGCAGTCTGTTCGTTATAAGAACTCGGTCGATTCTTTGGTATTTTTCTTAGCTTCTTTTTTTTTTGTGAGTTGAACGAATTGAAAATTTAAGCTCCGTGTAGAACTTGACAATGATTTTGTTATGGTTGACAGTGGAAAAATGAAATATAGAAAAATAATTAAAACTTCACTTCATTTTATATCAAATCGAAAAAATATCGGTTTTATAATAAAAGGTGCTGACGACTTTCCCGCATACAGAAATCAGTGAATAAATTCAACTAAAATCCAGAAAGAAAGGAACAAGTCTGAAATAATGACAATTGCTGCGACAAATGAATTGTTTCACAGCACACTAATAATAATCCATCGCCCGTAAAGAAATAATGAATTACTTACTAACGAGCCCAGTTAACTATCATTGAAGTACACTCAAAATGTAGAAACACCTTGCAAAAATATTACCAAAAACTAAAAGGAATTGTACGTCTTCCAACAGCTTTATTTCTATTAAATGGTTTCCGCTGTAAAAATGCGTGGCAAGACAAAGCGGGGGGGGGGGGGGAAATGAGCGGAATAAAGTGCAATTTTAAATGACAGTGACGATCTCAAGTGCTTGGTAAGTAGTGATGCAGCCGATTAAGCGTAGTCGGAGTGAGTAAATTACACTATCTTGACTAGCATTTGCAGTCCCAGCAGTCTACGATTATGTCGCGAAACACGCGATGCCCCCGTACTGTGATCCCACAAACCCTGTTACACCCCGTTGGGATACTCGGAAATGCGAGACACCGTCTGTTCATTGCATCGTGCGAGAGTGCCCCGGTCTTAACTAATAATCAAGGCCCGGTGGAACCATCCTGAAAAATTACGATCGTCCTGGCATCGCAGCATCTTAGATACGGCACGTGTTTCGTTCGAATATTTTGAGACACGTGCCTTACACCGGCGAGCATGTGAATGAGGGAAAATGGTATACAGAGTTCAACCTTTAATATTTATATAGAAAGTATCCAAATTATTGTGGAATGATGCGAGAGGGGTAGTTAAATGAAAAAAAGAATCGACTAATTTAAATAAATAATACGAAGTCATTTAAAATTGTATGACGACAATTTCTACCGAACGTTGTACACGGTTAACTGATTCTAAGACTCGTAGGTGTGCCACGAAGTAATAAAAAGTGAGGGTGGATCGATGAAGTTACAATTAAATTAGTTACAATTCTTTGCATGTCTTTGCATGTTGATATTGAGTTGCTGAACGAGCATGCGTCGTTGAAATGTATCCAATTAATGTTGTAAATCAAATCTTAATGTCCTCTAATATTTATCGTCTCTTCGACTACGAGAAACGTACTTTCAAATGCTGCAATATCAGAGAGAAATTGGAACATAATATGCAATGATACAATCAGCTGAAATTAGAGACACATATTACCCCTATTAATATGTTCGCCAATGGTTTCGTGCAACCATGTGCCTATTATTGGCAATAAAAAGAAAAGGGTTGAGACATAATCGATCGTCGCAGACCGCGATACTTTGTTCGATATGAGTGTTGAGTTGCGTTAAATACGTGGAAATAATCGTGATAAATCCAGAGAATTATGCGTGGAGTGGTGATCATTAATAACCCCAAAGAATACAAAGACCACCAACGAAGGAATCTTTCCTCGTATGATTTAATGGCGAGGTCGGGGAAGCCAAACTCGTTGACCTTCTCTCCTCGGGAAATTCCTATCAGTGGCCGCAGCATCGAATTCGGTCCCTTACGTGTTTCAGCTTCGGTGTGCAGAAAACCATACCGTTTCGCATAATGAAGGAATGTTAATGTTTCCCCGTTTCGAAGGCTCGCGTGAAATTAATGCCGAGGAAACGATTCCCCAATCCAATGAGTACGTGTCTTAAAGAAAAGGCCTTTGCTTTCTCGTGTTACATAGTTTGGCTCTGCAAGCTCTGCTACATCCATGTTTACCTCATTATATTGCGTTCCATTGCCCTTCACCCCAATCGACAGTATGGCCAGATGATTGAACTCGGTACAGAAATTGAAATACATACAGTAATAAATATCGAAATACTAGAGTTCGTTTACGAAAATAAAATTGGCAATTGAGAACAAGCAAATAAACAACATTGGTAAGAAACCAATCGAAACTATAAAAATCCAGGTGTTTATTTAAATGGTTGTAACTTCGTTGAAAAATATTCTTTTCGGATGCAGTTTCGCTTGAATTGAAGGTAGAGGATCACACTTTCCGACAGACTACGCCAAAGTTGCGAAGCATATTGCCTTGCAGCATAGAACACTTGTCAAACGTGAAGAAATTAACGAATTTGACAGCCCTCCCCTTAAGATAGAATTTCAGCCCCTGAACCCCAACCGACATTTCAACAAAATTATGGCCCATTGAATTTCCACAATTTTTTCACTAACGCACAAGCGGCGCAATATATTGTTCCAAGAATGTACATGCTTATATTACAAGACTAAGTCTAACAGTTTGTAACAGAAGAATGCGCGAAACTCTCAAACTAGAAAAAAGCAGCGGATCGAGAAGTATTAAATACCCAGGGTATTCTGTATGAAACTTTCTATAAATTAGATTGCAACTGACAATAATTATAACGTGGCCACAGAGTCCGACAACATTTCCACCGAGGTCTAATACCATTGCATGAATTATTCATACGGTCCCGCAATTGTTGTCGCCGGATCGGCCTAAAAACACGGAACGCACTTTCCTGTCGGGAGGGCATTTCTCAGGTGAGATAGCGCGGAAGTACTTGATGTGTTACACGACATCCGATGCGTGTACATATGTACGGATGTCTTTATCGCTTTATGAGCCCCATAAAGTGCCGTTGTCGGTCGTGCTGCTTTTGTACATCTACCGTGCACCGCTAACCGTGAAAGGGAAGCAAGAAGGAAGGACCGTTTAGACATTGTTTATACGCCTCGTTATGTATACCGCTGTCGTCGATTCTCGGCTGTCTTAATGCAAGTACGTGGACCGCAGAAGACACTGAAAAACCGTGCAATCGCGATTTACGACGGTTCAATAACGACGAAGGATTTGGATCGATGCCTATGCGACCGTCTCTCTGTCACGAGTTTGCCAGGGGAGATTATTAACAGTGTATCTGACATAAGCGATCATAATGGACCTATCGATCAACATCTCCGTGCTTGGTATCGTCTCGAGTATATTGATGATTTGCTCGAGGGTAAAGGTACTCTTTACATTGCGGGCCCTGCCATGGCATGCCACGGCGAGATGAGCACAGAATGTGACAGCGCGTTGTTAATTTTACTTACAATTGCAAGCTGCACGCGAAATTTCATCCTTCGAGGCGTGCAATATTTTGATGAGAATTTTTACTCTAGATGTTTCAAAAGTGAACAATTCGTATTGCGAAAGAGGAAATTTTCGTTTCGTTGAACGGTAACAGTACCAAACACCACTCAAGTTTATAGCTTGAATACTTTTCGTCTCTATCCCTCGTGCACACCTGGATCCAATAAAACCATATAATCGCCTAGAATTATAGGACCCGTCGAAGAATCCAGATCTATCACGCATAGATCACCATTATCCCCCTACAAATTTCGTTTTATAAATTTCTTTAAATATGACTCTGATGCCGTTTCTTAATCGTCAAACAGAAAGCCGTTTGAAGGAACGTTACGGCGTTTGTGTAACGAAAAGGTCGCCACGATCAAAGATACTAAACTTGAATCAACGCGTTCTTGAGTATAACTCAGCAACGTTTTACCAGCTTGACCGGTCTAACGATGTTATTGGCCATGTTCTTTCGCTATCGCCACTATGGATCGTTTGCACGACAATTTCCGTACGCTCTCCATTATGCCGTTTAGACGTTCGAGTATCGCGATTTTTTCACGGATATTGAAAAGATAACAAAGAATGCAGCCCGGAACGAAGATTACGGGCACAGAGCCGGGGGTCACAAAGATCGCAAATCAGATAAATCACTGTAACCTTTGGCCGTTCGCCTCGCAAATCCGGTAAGATACGAACGCCGTTACCCACAGCTTATCGCACTTTATTTTTATACATAAAATACCTTCCGAAATGAAGTACACTCGTGTTACGGTTTTCATTATATCTTTTCTTTCGTTCAGAGATTACAGGTACCCGGGGCAACAGGCTCGAGAAAGTGTCCCAGTGTCTCCTAGATTATCCAGATAAAACTGTTTGCAACAGAGATTCAGTTTTTCCGAATAGTGTAAATCTTTGTATCGTTAATGTGCATCTATGTCTTCTTTGGTCTTCTACATCTGACGATAGTTTTGCGCAAGTGGGCTCCCCTTTTCTCACGATCCTCCAATCTACGGTGTTAGCAACGAAGAGATTATATTTTCTAAGGAACATAAACGTACCGTCAATTGAGCTGCTCAAATTAACAGCACTGACAAAAACTAAATACAGCGATGCTCATAAAATGTTAAGACTTCGAATGCCCGAAAGAATTTGAAACCTGAAACGCCCAAGTACCCAAAATACTAGAAAAATCTCGACCCAATTCACGAGGCATTAAACTGTTCTGTTGCAAACAGTGAAAGGATTGTTCCACGCTAACAGAGCCTAGTCTCCCTAGATACAACACACGTCATGCCTTTCCGCAAGCACGTCTGTATGTACCCGCGGAAAAGCAGACAGCAAAGACAAAGAGACGTTACTCCGGCAATAATTTCGCGGACGAACGCCTGGACATTCATCACTTGCAGCGTGTTTAATGTGTGCGCGTTAAATACGCACAGCAAGCACGCTAACCGAGGCCAGCTAAAAGAGCCGAGCTAACAAATTAACGCTGATGCGTTAAATGTATGTACGCGTCAAGTGGCAAACCGGAAGATTCCAGGCGGCTTCCTCTCGGGCCGGGCAAAACCGAGCTCGCTACTTTCAACCCTTTCGGCGTACGCGAACGTGCACGCGTAAGATTCATTGTCCTTCCTTCGGAACGTCGTTGAAACGTAATTAAAATCCCAATCGAATCGTTTATGTGGTCACGGCACGCAACAACGAGCGCAATTGTATGTTATAACCACCACGGACATGCTCAGATATTTCTTGTACAATTTAATTGAACTCGTTAGCCGCAGTAATTAGTTCCATTCGTGTCATTTTCTGCTTTATTATTATTGGAAGAGGGTGCGTCAACTTGCGCACGATAATATCGCGGTAAAAAGTTATTCTACTTCGAATTAGCAGCCGCAAATTACGTACACGATAAACTAATACACTTCGTAATAAGAATGTCTTCTTGGTCAGAGCAAAGCCAAAGGTCGGCGAGTAATGGTTAATAGTTTTACGACTGGTAAGGCATAAAATAGCGTAGGTGAACGGGCACACGATTGTATACGTGTAATATACAGGTGGGCACGTGGACGTAAGTACTTAGTTCGCACGTTTCTTGAACTCGAAATGAGAGCAGCAGAGGCAAGGCCAAGTCGACTCCGTATTTACGTTCAATGAACGTGCAAAGGCAAACGTGGCCGGTGTCTGTGCACTACCCGCGGCTAATAAACAAAAAAATTGTTCAATTATCCGAAAGTCTGCTTACATGAAGTATTTGTTGACCGAACTTTACATTTGCAATGTCGCCCATCGAACGAAATCGAAAATTTAATTCAAAACTTCGTGGTAATTTTTCGTCCTTTATTTAACTAGCTTTATCAGTTGAAGTTATAGTTATAATATATTGAAACACAGTGGCCGATTAAATTATCCGAGCAACGGTATCAATAATATACTTTTCGCCCAGAAATAAAATCGCAATAATCGAGGTTTCTGCATTGAACAAATTTTTCATTAACAATTGTCCATTTAACACTAGGTTTACGGAAACCGTCAATTTGACGCATTTCAGTATTTTAAATACAAAGATTAATGAAGATCTATTAATATTATGTAATCAAATTAATTATATTTCACTTCGAAATTAAGTGAATTATTTTTTAAAGGAAACTCGCATTTTTATTGGCAATTGTTAATCGAAGGGAAGTCAGTAAAAATAAGGGTTCAAACTTGTCCGTAAACCTAGTGTTAACATGCACAGAAAATTGAACTCAGCCGATGTAATTATAAAAAATTAATTGTTTCGATGCGAAATCAATTCAGCCAAGGTGACTCCAGTAATATGATCGCCCGCTATAATCGTTGCAACAAATTTAAAGGTGAGCAATAAAATTCGGTAAACGCGCCAGGAACATCTTAATATTGCGTAACTGTTAAGATCGGTCTGATAAAACGTTACGAAACAAAGCTTGACGAGAGTGCAGAGAAAAGAGAAAACGTAAGCATAATACCATACGTCGAACAGTATTGAATCCATGTGCGTACATTTACGCACACGTACGAAGGACACGTGTGTCCGTGTATGCAAAAGAAAATTGCGCATCGCGCGAAGGAATCGCCAAATTTGGTCAGATCAATCGACTTCGAAGTTTAATAAAGACAAATCTGTCGGACCGAACGATAACATCGTCGATGGTGAACGCCACATGTTCACTTTCCAACTATAAAGAAAACATTCTTACCAGGCGACTAATATTTCATAAGACACGGCGCGATGAAACTTTTGAAGCGATTAAACTAGTTCGAAATAAGTCTCGTGAGTTGCTGCTCCGAAAAACGTTTCGGCAAAATCTTACTCTGTCTCGAAGGCTGGGAATAAAGCGTACCATTATCGATGCTTGGAAAATAATTGCCAACACAGCTGTTACAGTGCGCGGTCAATTTTGGGACACTCTGTGTGTGTAGATATATTTTTCGAAAATTATTTTTAAACGAGTACAATAAGGGTTGTTTCAATTTTGATGGCGCGAGATTCCTTTTGTCCCATGAATTCCAGGAGAATAATTCCTGTTCAGAAAGTGAAAGTTTAAAGTATCGAATAATTGGAAATAAAATAATACCTGTTTAGGTAAGGAACCTTTATGTCAGTGTCGTTAAATGATTTAATAAACGAGATTATTAAAACCGAATTACTGTACCGTTCTAAGTAGTCTCGTGTTAATTATATTTTTTTTATCTCGTTTATTACAGAATGCTTTAAATGTAATATATGATAATATTCCATAAATTTCCATTCGAAATGCACACGAAGATAATATTCGGGAATAAATAAGTGAAAGGTCATATGCTTATGCTCATTATACTCATTTTGTACTATGAAAAAAATGTACACCTTTAGCCCGACGTTAGATTTCGTACCGTGACCATTAACATTAATCGATATCGCATGCTAATGGGAGCGTAACCAAATTTTTAGGATACCATTTATTTACGTCGGCTTCAGGATCACGTGCCGAACAAATCATTTCCCTCCAACATGATACAACGAGGACGCAAAATGAAACATACATATTCGCCGTTAAAAACAATTACACAAATTGAATAAAAATGATCAACACATAATAAACATAATCATCGTTGTACCTACTCATCAAGTGTACACTCCGTTACGCGAAAACAAACAACATCACGTAACAAACTCACCAGAAAATAAAAAATAAATAATTAAAAAAAAACAACTGCCGTAATATGCATTAAACTGCCACCAAGTCGTAGGAATCACGCGACTTACCTGACGAGTACAGCATTTAAGCCAATTCGAACTCGCGCAAAGAATCCGGCGTAGTCAACGATTGCTGATATGTATTAATTTCCATCTACACGCACGCACGCACACACGCACCTGTCACGATATGTTTAAATTTGCAATTGAACGAAAAGCGCACCCGTCTAAAGGGAATGCGCGATCGTGGAGAAGGACGGCTTTGATTCGCGGGAGAGAGGTAAAACGAGAGGGAAGCACGAATGTGGCGAACTGCCAGGCGGTGTGCCGAGCAGCCACCCTCACGGCAGGCGCGCGAGCCTACTACTGAACCCACTATACTGATTGTCAGCGTCGCGTACCAGCACGACCGCTCGTAGTGGTTCGTCCCTTGCAAAGCATCGAGCGAAACTTGCGACCACCGCCGCTAGATCTTTGCCGGTTTACCGTGCAGTTCGATTGAGAACTCTTAGCCACTTGTGCACAGGGGGGATGGTTCAAGTGTGACCCTTTGGAAAAATCGATTATCTTTCGCGCATTCTTAACACTCAAACGTGACGGTACATTGTACTTTGTACATTTAACGCGTCGACGAGAAATGTTGTTATCTAGATCTACCTTGGTAACACACTTCTCTCGTTTATGGGGGGAGCCCGGTTTAGGATGCTAGAAGTATGACGATTTCTTTTGTAAGAAACTATTAAGCCGATGTTTTGAAAACTTGCAGGACATTTTAGGGTGTTTTCACGTTTGGAAGAAACGCGTTTGAAGATCGTACAGTATGACGTGCTGCTGGTTAATCTGCGATACCTACGTAATTATGTACTTCGAATTCCGATCTGCAACTTTTGGAACACCATTTCTACAGATACTATTGATTAAGGCAAACAAAAAAAATCGATATTTTTAATTTGGTCAACGCTCCCCTAGTACCTATAAGGGGAGGGTGATACTATATTTATTGCTTTTAGGAAAAGTAATTACAACGGTTATAGCCGTCATTTGTTTGTCGTATTAAAATAATGTGCGCAAATGACCGTCATAGCTTAATTTTGACTGAAAAGAAACTGTAAGAAGTGTCGAAATCGGATTTGTTTTCACCCAATTACGTATCATCGATATTATATAAATGATGTTTCACTGCCTTCCATATTTGGAGTTAATAACGTTTTACTCTACAATTAAAATTATTCTCTTACTGAGATATATTTCCAAACTAATGCGAAAAATTCGAAATATTAAGTTTTATTGCGGATATGTTAAGACCAGTTAAGAGAACATAACTATTTTTTAACTACGTTCTGTAAATTCGGTAAAAAAAATCTAAAGTTTAAAGGGTTAATGTGATAGACGTTGATATTTTTTTGAAAATTTGAACGAACTTGTAGAAGCAACAGACGTGGCAAAAAAGTTACTTCAACTCTCATATTATGTTTAAGTTTATATGTTCCGATAAGCTGGTTTCAGATTGGGGTAACATTTTTATTCGAAAATTTTGTTATCTAAAGAGAAACTGAAAAGGAACATTTCCCTTGAATTATTTGAACGACATAGAAATTAAAAATTTAGAAAGTTTATGTAAAGAAGTCAAATTAATTTAACGCTAGAATCGGGTCGTATAGACTCGAGGACTATATAAGGGTTAATAGTTCGTATGAAATTTTGTACGGTAGAACCTCTATTAATCGAGTCGTTATTATTCTGATAATTTATTAAGATTCATATCTTCGAACTCTGAAATTGATTTCGGATTTCAGTTTATTTAGTTTATTTGTTTGTATATTGTTGATCGAGAGCATTACGGCTTTGTAAAAATGAAGAAAATGAATATCAGTGAAAGCTTGGATTGTATAATTTTATTTATTATTGCGACTTATTGTTAGTGCATGTGTCTGTTCGTGTTAAATAATTTGCCGAAGTATTGAAAAGCTGGCTGATCGAAAAAAAAATGAGTACAGTTTGTACGTCTAGTACAATGCATCTTGTTTATTATTTCCAAATAAAAAAATGCCGATTCGGGTAAAGAAATTCATTAAACGGTTTTCAAAAACTGTAAATGAAATATGAAATTTCGCTTCAACTTTTTCTTTTATAAAAGAAGTAAAATTTAAAATGAAATTTACATTGAAGGGGTTCTAAGAAATGATTTTTAAGGGTAACTATAGATTATAATTTCCAAGCGACTTGTAACACACCGACGTTTAATCGATTTTTGGCAGAAGTAAAGCGAGTACAGACAATTTACAGGCATGTCGAAAGTGTACGCGCATATACCAACACTTTGATCATGATGGTGAAAATTAGAAGAGATGTAAAGAAAATGACAATGAACATCGGTATGAAATAGATCGTATATGTAAATACATATATATGTTCATAATAATATAAATAGTTAATTTTACATTTGGCGTAAATCACTTTTCAATTTCTATGCCCTATGTCAGTGTTGCCTATGTTTCATTCCACGATTTGCCCTTTCAGTCTTCGTTATCAGATAGTACCCTAGCTGACGTCGTTCTACTTTTCCTTTTCTTTTTTTTTTAATATTTTCGAGGGGCAAATGCGTAATAACAAAATAAAAATCATATAAAATCTATTGGTTTCTGGTCGGAATTTTCTTTGCTTTGAGACAAAGAGCTCCACTCGTGGACAACACTGACCAATGTAATATCGCGTATACATTCTCGAATTACATATTTGTGCTTACGATTGAAGAAAAAAAACGAATTGCGATCATCTCTACATACGAATACGATTTCGATATAACACTCTGTGATAAATTAGTATCGTTGCGCGTTAATTACAAATTACGAAAATGAATAGCACATTGTAATGCTTAAATAATATTTTATAAATTTCTTACTTATTACATGTATATGTACATCACGATAGTAAATAGCAATAATCGCGTTAAAAAATATGGAAATTGTAGCGGGGTAACTACAAAAGTATATGGTCAAGCGACAAAGGGAGAGAGATACGCGTGTAAAGTTTACAATTACATAATTTCTACAAAAATAATTTTATATAAAAAGCATTGTGTATTGAATCAATCCGCTGCTCGTCTATCGTATTCGACATTTATGTTCCTCTAAGATTCTTCGCGTCCAATTATCACGAACCTGCTTTTTATTGCTCTTACAACATCACGCACAATATTTTATAAAAATATTTATTCTAGCATCAGTTATATTACCTCTGAGCAAGCATAGGTAAGAAGCTGCATAAACTTTATCTATAATTGCCCGTACTATCGCCCTCTGTCACTTGTCACAAGGATCCTCGTGTTTTATTCATACAGCTTTCGTCTTACACTACAATTGCATTTCACTATTTGCTTACGCGTCGATAATAGCGTAGCAATCTCTATTATCTAAATTCAATACTTGAACTACGTACAGATTAATAGATATCAAATATCAAATGAACTACTTAAATGCATTTGGCATGTTTCGTTTATGTTGTGAAGCCTACCTGCTCTAATATGAATTTATTGATTTCTATCAATTTCTTCAAAATCGGAGAACAAACGATGTCACTTCCATGGTTAAATCTACTTTACACTTATATTATGATACTTCGTACAACTTTGGACTTCATTTGACGGATTAAATCCGCATCGATATTTCCCAGCGTATAAATATATATAATTACAATCGTTTAGCTTTACGAATCGTTTGTATTGGATTTACAATGCTGTATCCGATGTGAACACACTGCTTGTTAGATTTGCTTTTCTACTGGCAGCTATTATTGTACTACCTACAAGTGATCATTATTTTTTAACACGTTTTCTTTTCCATCGTATTCTGAAACATCGTCATTTTGTTCAATTATATTCTTGTTATTATATTACCAACAACTTTTCCAACTTTCTTTAACCGGTCTGGCATGTTCTTTGATCAATTTTGCGCCAAGTTTATGGAATATAGTGCAAATTAAATCTTGTTAATGTTACCTTTCATGCTCTGGTAGTTTTATGCTACGTTTTTCTTTTCCTGTTACGGTTGCGTTTAATCTCTATCATTCTTTGGAGTACAGTTTTCATATCTAAGCTTCACTGTCTCAATCCTTCATCCATTTTGATTCGTCTCTTGTTCTTGGCAACGTTTCCTTATAATTTAAGAGTGGTTCAGAAACTTTTACCGTTCGCGTCGATGACACCAGTTCATGACAAGATTTTTATATAACAGTTCTTCGCATCATTGCCTGCAAATTCGAAACCAGTCTCTTCAGAAATTACTGAATTGTCACAAAGACTGTTCCTATATGAACCCCTGCCTATTTATCGTGTGGTGATCCAGGTGTGTAAAAAAGTATACGCACTGCAGTTAACTTCTACATCTGACGTAATAGGCATAATATTATTAATTCCATTACACGCAAATCTTTAGTTTTCTCTTCTTTTTTTTTTTATTGAAGATGGACATTTCTTCCGGAACTGAATTGCCTTCGCAACTCGCGGTACCTTCAATCGATGTCATATACTTTGAGAGCTGTTTAAGTAGTGCTGAATCATCCATCTTCGATGATGAATTAAAACATTGTTCAGGAATACTGCTTGAACAAGAAGTATCACTATGCGATGATTTTAAGCGGCAAACTTGATTCTCGTTTAAAATGTGTACAAGATTGTCCGCAGACTGACTAAGATCGTACAGATCTTGTAAACAGAATCCTTTAAAAATTCACTACGTTTTTGTTATTAAAGTCAATTTCGCCACTTCTAATATCTGTCCTACTGTCAGAGACACCGTCAGTTTCATCTTGCGAACTACCACTTCGAACTGGATTCTTGAAGAAGTCAAACTCGAATATCGCCAATTTTATCGACTCACGCTGACTCCATGGTTGCTCTTGAGGGCGGGTAGGTGTTGATGGTGTGGTCTGCTCGCCTAGAAAGCTCTGCTGATATACAGAGGTGGGACAAAAGAAGAACAAAAAAACTGCTACAGATACAGCAAACTATTAGAAAAGCCTCTCCCCAGCATTGTATCTGGTATAGGCAAAAATAAATCCGCGTAACAAGTAGAGACCGTTAGCCTGTGTGGCAATAAATTTAAGCTGCTTCTCTGACAAAAAATGATATCTAGTACGAAGCAACGTTTATAAAGAAATGCACAAAATAAACATACAATATTTATATAATTGAAAGAACGGTTCATCATAGGTATACGACTGCGTAATAGAATATTTCTCGATGCTGCCAATAAAACTGAAATTAAGCCATGCAAGACAATAAAGAAAGTTGACTATTATAAAATTAACAAATAATGACATTTACCGCCAGCCATGGATGATCAAGTACATCTTCGGCACTGAACCTCAGTTCAGGTTGTGCTTGGAGCATATTTGAGATCAATTGTTTAGCAGAGTCTGAAACATCATCCCAAAATGGAGATCTGAAATCATACTGGCCGCTTAAAATGCGTTCAAACAATTCTTCTTGCTTATTTTCAGGTGAAGCAAATGGTGGAAAACCACAAAGTAAGATATATAATATCACACCAGCTGCCCATACATCAATCTGAAATGGTTCACGTTTATTTTTTCATCTCTCATATTGTTCGATTTAAGGTAATGAATTAAAAGATATCCATTTGGAAAGGTAGTATACTTTTAAACCATATCCAGTTTCAGCAAGAATTTCTGGTGCTACATATGTAGGTGTACCGCAAACTGTGTATAAAGGTTCCCTTACAACTTGTGCAAGTCCAAAGTCACATAACTTTAAACATCTAACACGACTCCCATCCATCTCCACTAAAAGATTCTCAGGTTTAACATCGCGGTGTACTATATGATGCGAATGTAAATAAGCCAGTGCAGCCGTTAAGTGTCCGATCATTACACTAGCTTCAGCCTCTGAGAATTTTGTTGCAGCAGCAATTGCGTCAAACAAATCTCCACCCTAAAAAGAATTTCAACGAACGTCAGCTCTCCTATCGATTAATTTGACCATTCAGCGATTAACACATAATCTGGGATTTTTCGCGCCTAGACGATAACGCATAGACAGCAGAGAACGGATTACACCGTGGCCCGCAGATTAAGTGTTACGCTAGAAAGTACGTTTAAGCGAGTATACTTTTACGAGTTCCATGACTAAAAATAGTTGGTCAGTAGTCTCTTGCTCCGCAATCAAACTAATTATATTTGGGTGACAAACTTGTCGTAAAATTGACATTTCGCTCGCCCACATTGTTTCTTTCCCTTGACATTTGTACTTATCTACAATTTTCATCGCATACTCGGCGCCTGTGGACCTAAAAGATATTTTGTCATATAGCCCTGCTCGGCAGTTATAATTATCAATGTTTCACGTTTAATACATGCAGTACATACTTATGAGTGCAATGCCTAACAATTGCAAAGTTCCCGTCTCCAATAACATGCCCCACTGCATAGTGTAGACGTAACGGCTGTGGTAATATTAACGAAGAAGGACTCGGCGTTCGCACCTGTGGCGTAGTGAGAACTTTTTTGCCAGATTTACGTGGCATTCTAGGCATCGGGCCGCTTTGTCTTTTCGATGTCCACGGACATCTTCGGAAACTTTGAACACTTTTAGATTCCTCGAAGTCCAATTCGAAATCTTCCTGATTCGATTTTTCAGAGCCATAGGCAACGAATATGTCATCATTTTCAAAAAACTGTTCCAAAGAAGAAATCTGTTGTCCAGAGAGAGTGTAAACTTTTCTCACTGCTCCAGAATCTAATTTAACAGCCTCTGTAATCGCCTCCATTGCATGCTCCACACTCGGCGCATTTCTCTTGTTCAGCAACAGGCGCACAACTTTACGTGGCTTTGTACCATGTCTTATTAAAGTAATTATTTTTGCCTTCACGCATAATGGTATCGAGCTTATTTGCCTGCCAGTACCCGCTGGAGATTGTGGTAGTCCAGGCAAAGAGCTACCCCTTTTCACTTTAGTGGACGAGTAATCGACTTTTTTGAACATTTCCCCTTGCCCAGAAACAACATAGCACTTACCATCTTCTAAATCATTCACACTCTGAACCTTTTTCCCGTCCATAGTATAGATTGATCTAACGCCGTTCGGTAAGGTTACGCTCGATATTAAAGCTCTTGTTAAATCCGAAGCTAAACTATCGAAACTGCGATATCTTTCTGGCGTCACAGCCATCACGATACCATTGTAAAATTTATCTCCGTTCCTAAAAAACCTCACTCGCTTGGCTTTTTTGGTAGGCAGTGTTCGAAGAACATTCAACGAGTGCCTTGTACTAATATCTAACATTCTATCATCTATGCTCATTATAGTAGTGGAACCAAGTTCTGCGCTTCCAGAAAAATTACTGTCTCCAGATGGTGAAGCACCTTGACTCAATGGTTCCTCCATCATCCTAAACATAAAGTGTTTCGAACGTAAATAAAGTTATGCGTGTAAAAAATGTGCAGATAAATATACAGCGTTGACGTTTACGATCATAAAATTATGGCAATCGTAATCCCTTGTAACTTTTGAAATACGATAATGTCGCACATCAGCAGATGACGAAATGAATATAAACGAATATCAATTTCCGTCAATTACCATTTATTAAGCAAATGAAAACGTTTTCTTGCAATAAAACGATAAGTAATTGATCCCTTTATCGTTTTATCGTCACAGATGTTTCGAAAGTGAAAGTTGAATGAACAACATGAAGCAGATTAACTATAAAGACGTCTCGATACAAATGAATTCAAACATTTTTATACTTCTTAATGTACACTCGAATATCCACGAAACATAAAAATTCCGTTAACAAGAAGATTTCTCATTTCCTAACCTATTTAACCCTCTTTCACCGTACCACTGTGCCCACAATTATCGTATAGAAATGAAACGAAATACAAAAGTCATTCAATGGTAATGCCAATATATTAACAATTAAAAAAAACTGCATGCACTTACCTGCTCGTTGAGCAGAATGTGCTATTAAAAAACAGATGAAAAGCCAACTGATGAGCGAATGAATCACCACTGAGCTGACATTTTCATAGCAACCATGACGCGTATACTAGATAATAAAAGCGAGTAATATCGCTTTCGTATTGCACTGAAATAATTTCCCTTTCTGTTGTACCTAAATTCCATACAATTGTTACACTGCCGTTTCTAAAGCAACACACTGATTTTTGTTTTCCTTGTACAAGATGCTCTGACCTGCCAAACTCTATAAATAAAGTGGCTTGTCAAAGAGAAACCGGGAGACCGGAACCGGAAGTGTAATGAAATTAGAAGGGTGGTATATAAATACGAATAACTGAACAGGTAGTTTTTTTCTTTTATAAATTCCATTGCAAATATTTCATACGCACGTATCCACGGAAATATGAATATCTCTTTGACATATTGCGGCACGAAATATTTCATTTATTATTATCTATTACTTCATTTAAATTAAACTCAGCAGTGTAACTTGTTGCAAATTATTAAAAGAAAGTGAAGATTTTACATGTCATAAATGTTGCGATATTAATTGTTTTATGACGGCCTTTTCAATTCTGTGACACGATAGGAATGATCATAGAAATCGTGTAACTGTAGAGTGCTATTGACAATTATTATTTTCATTAAATGTTGTTCAACGATAAAATAACATAGAAGAAGATTTGCAACTTGAAATATATAAAAATGTTATTTGTAGTAACGATATAATGTTCTATAGAAAAATAATTGAAAAATGAGAAGTCACAAGTCCTCTGATAGCCGTGATCGTCTAGTGGTTAGGACCCTACGTTGTGGCCGTAGTAACCCAGGTTCGAATCCTGGTCACGGCAATGTCTGGCAAAATGACATTGTCACGGCAGAGGAATTTTTTTTTCAATTTTATTTCCTTCATTACATTAATTCACATTCAGTAAAATACTATTTTCGAATAATAAACATGAAATAAATAGATGCAGTACTCTTGCACTCGATAAAACAAAGTTGAAAGATGCGCATAATTATATAACAAGCACATAATTTACTCAGGTACTTGAATACATTTTGCATACATTTCCCATAGTACTCCTCCAATGAAATAAACCAATTTACAATTAAATCGTTCTATTTCCTTTCATCGATGCACAAACATTCTAAAACTCTTTTCGAGTAAGTCCCAAATTGAAACCCTGCATCAACAAACTTACGTGCCCAAGTTATTCGTACACGCGCATATTTATATTAGACATTTTACGCAAATATTAGAGTAAAAAATCCGCCACAGATTACTCCATTAAAAGCTCTACCAACAGAACATTAAACTCCAGTGACATTCGGAATTACCTGGAGCGCAATCGATTGATTCGCACCTGGCGCTGCAATCAAGAAGGAGACAGGTATACTAAAAAGCGATCCAGAGACTGTGTGGTAACCGGGCAGGGCCGTAACATGCCTGCGCTAAAGGAAAGGTGGTTTCAGTACGGTGGAGGGAGACTTCACAATAGCAAGCGGGGACGTTCTCCAGAAGAGCCGCAGTCTCGCTCGGTGAGTGTTTATCGGCGGTCATAGTTTGGCGCGGGTGGTTGTGTTTACGGTGAAGGATCGAAGCGACCAGAGTCGCTCTATAGTGCGTGGGAAGCAAGAAGCGTGAGGTTTCTTTTTCATAGTTGAACGTAAGGGAAAAAGGAAAGAGAAGGAAGAAACGACGACGAGTGCTGTGACCGAGGATGTCTCGTGAGTGAAGGTGCCACAAGAGACGCCGTAAGTGCGGGTGTCCTCGAGTTCGACTGTAGATCTCTAGACCGGTCGACGAAAATGCGGGCGCGATACGTCGTGGCAGGTGAGTAAGGCCCCGGCGGGCATGTTCGCCATTCGTGCGTCGTTCTTTGCTCCGTGTTTCTCTCTACTCGCCGTCGCGGACCCTACGATCTCTTCGCGATCCATGGATCGAGCGGGTCAATGGAAATCTTGACGACTGCATCGAATGATGCGCACTGATTGATAGATATTTAAGGGTGGATTGAACGGGGATGGATATTCTTTTCTTCCGATCGATGCTCGACGCATTTTGATGGATTTTCTGCGGCGGGTAATTCGTGCTACGTTCCCGTTCAAATTTATGCGTGGATCAACGCAAACGACAAACTCAGTAGCATCGGCTTCGTGACAGGTGGGGATGCCGCCCTGCCAAAACCGTTCCGCACACCTGATCATCTACCTGGAGTACTGTTATATCTCCGTGTACACTAGGATAGGTTCAAATAAACGTCGTTCTGCTTCATGGAACGCTTGCACGTATATCCTTGAAAGTCTTCGTCCAGGATTTACCAATCGTTCATTCGATTTTTCGCAATTGTTTTTTCGTATATTAGTCATTGCAATTTTTGCGAACAAGGGTATTTGTGCGATTTCGATGTGGCATTAAAATTGGTTGTTCTATTGAATTGTTTCGTCGGGCCCGAATAAACGTACTGTAAGAAGAAATCATTGCTCGATCTTGGTCGGTGTGCTTGTTGAAATCTCCGCATTCGAGATTGAACAGTGTTCGAGTGACTTCAGAATTCTTTGCCCTCGAATATTGGGTATATTTTTGTAATAAAACATACCCGCTTAGCGGAATAGTTCATAGACAAAGCTATGAAACCTAGAATTGCAAGCCTGATCGATAATGTTAGTGCAACGACCGGGGCAGTACCTTAACAACTAAAGTAATCACAAAGGATTATATGTATGTACGCGTAATCCGTTATATCTATCCGTGTTTCGAGAATCAGCCAATCGATCAATATGCATTAACGAGTTACTACGTATGTAACTGCGAGCAAAAAATATACTTAACAACAGAGAAGTCTATACTCCAATAATACGCGTGTACATATTGCATGTAATATTCCACTTGAAAAGCGGAACAGTAGAATATCGATCGTCTTAAATCTCATTGTGATATCTTGCGTTGCTCGACGATTATCCTTTACCGTTTCTTCCATGTGAAGAATAAGAAGCCAACATGTACACTCTTTTCCCCGACACGATTTTCATTACAATCGTTAATTACTCCAAAGCAACTCGCGTTACTCTCCTCTGCAAACGGTTCTTGTACGCACAATCCGATTCCTGAAAGCTTTCAACTTTTCGCCAACAGCCAGGAATATTTAGTGGCCAATGATGAAAGCGCTTTTCTTCTGCTCTCGATTAATGTCAATTAACCAGAGTGATCCTCGAGATGTAACGAGCGGTGTCTGTTGGTGGAGCCCACGGGGCGAGGTGTACGGCGATGCTACGTTTGGCAGAATTCTTGGCGAAAATCCACGCTGAGAAATCGTGCTGCCGCGCGTGAAACTGAAACGGTCGGCCACACGAATTTCTGTTGCAAAGGAAAAACATATTTCGACTCGTCTAGCGCAGGTGGAAGCCACGTCGGTGCATTAACGCTGGCCCCTCGCTTCACGCTCAGGTGCGTGCCTTGAACGACACACGCATTTTCTATACATACAGGCTTGCTGCACCGAACCATGGGTCCCCGCATTCGTCGTCTACCTGCTGGACGATGCTTAGCCTTAATCATTTTTCCCTTCGTCGTGTCGTCAGCGAAAAAAGAGTCGAATAGATTCCTGAACAGGTGCCTCGTTTTCTTCGACGTCTACAAAATTTGATCGCGATCCGACACTACTGCTAAGCCTTCTGGGTGTCGGCGTTCAATTGAACACAGTTGTTAGAACGATTCAGGTGTGAATAATATTATTATATACTACATAGAGCGGTGAGTAATTTCCGTTTCAATTTGTTTCCAGAGACGGAAATTATTTGCGACTCGACCTGATTGGTTTTTAGAGGAAAAAAGAAAACGATGGTAGAAAAGTCGAGCATGTAGATACAAAATGATTTTTTCTTTACCGTTGCGCGGACAACCGGGTACCCGGATAACCGTTCATGTATCTTCTTTAATAATTATCTATGCACCTGATAAAATATCGCAGAACCGTTCCAGATATTTCCCACTTCCCCATTCGTCTAGGTAAAAATGTCTGCGAAATACTTGAAAGAACTAAGCTTTGAATGTGTTGAGCATTTTCGTTGTCTACGCAAAGGTTAGATAGTGTGTAGTACATACTTTTTTCTAACTTAGTAGGTGGTACAGACTTGTATGGTGAACCTAATGTTTGTCTTGAAAAAACTGCGCTCGAGTAGTTGGAGAATCTTTTTGTCACTTCTCAATTGTTATTCTTCTGAATACATATGCGCTGATGTTCATCGCAGCGACGTGAGACTGAACTCGTAACTGATCAACGTAAAAAACTATCAAATCTTGGGATAATTTGAATCACACGATTCCACGCTCATGTTCCATTTCATATTTAACGTTATATGCATTCGTTGCACGCACAACTCCAACATTCCGGAAGACTGCGTTTTTTCGACAGCGTCGAGGTGCAACGAACACAGAACGAATCTAATTCCAGTCATATTGATTTCGCATACGGTTTTATTATTATTATTATTTTATTATTATATCGCCGCACAGAAATTACTTGAGGCGAGCCGATACAAACGATAAGTACTACAAAAATTAGTCATTGTCGTTTTCTTATGAAACATACGTTTTCCGTTTCGCTCCAAGACGGTTGTACAAAAATTCTTTGCATACTTTTAATCTTCGTTCAGACCATTCCACTGTGAAAACAATAATTTTCCTTCGTCTTATTTTTCCATCTTCCTCTCAATACTTCCACAGCATTCCCATCTTCTTACCTTACATTCCCTCCAATACGTGGCAAGGAATGTCCCCGCCTCCGTCGTTGAATTTATCGCATATCGGTTTAAATAAAATGAATTTGCTTGTATGTAGTAAAGTGAGTAATCGTTTTCCAATAGCGGAATGTCCGGAATATCAATCGGTTAATAACATCGTTGTTTTCTTTAATATTCGCAACGATGCCAATGTTAGCATTATTGGTAGCGGAACGTTTAGAATGTCGTAGAATAGGCAAGTTGCATTCCTTTAACGGTAGGTTTGATTAACATTACTGTAACTGTATTAGTCATTACTTCCTGGATTCTCTGGCTTCCTTATACGCTCTGCACGGGGCAAACCGTTTCCTCGTTATTATACTTCAAACAACTTTTATTATGCCTTATTTTACGCTCTATTAACATTACCGATACGGTTATTCCCGAATGAAGAATGAATTATTTTAATCGGAAAATAATGACATTATAGTATCTTGGATTATTTTTATTTTGAGGAAGCATATGTGCCTTATCGTAATGAGTGTGTTTGCAAGACTTACTATCAGTGCAATACACGATTTATGGTTGATTTTGCACGGTCTTATTGTCGAACGTGTGGCAATGAATCCCTTGAACTGAAAAATGAATTGGAGTGATGAAGTATATCCATCATAACTCCCATTCGAAATTTTTAAAACATTGAGATACGCCAGCGGCACGTATTTCAAGTTGAAATGTACAGAATTTGACAAACGGTTGCACGTTTAACAATATAAATTGTTACCACATACTCCGGAAGCGAATGTTTTAATCAGAACAAATTTATCACAATGCTATTATCTTTTATACCGGCTTGTTCAGCGCTGTGATTCATAAGATCATTGAACTAGTTATCCATTAACACTAGCAAACATTTTCTCTAAATCCGTGTAATAGAATTATCGTTACAACGTGACAAATACAATTAATAGATTGCCCTATTTGATAACACTCCTTTTGACATGGTTCCTGTGAAAATGTAACATCGGACATATTTTTTTACATGGAAACATATCTTTGGATATATTTTCTATGAAAATATATCTTTGGGCATATTTTCTATGAAAATATATCCTTGGGCATACTTTCTATGAAAGTATAATTATTTTTTATATAAATAAATATTTTCACGTGTACGTGTTTTGTGTTATACATAAATGTTGAACCCTATTCAAGCTGTACGAATTGTCGAAATTTCAAAGCCACACGTGAGCAACATTTTCCAAGTGGCAGTTAGAAATGTACCATAGACTGTCGGTCTGTCTGGTTATTATCCGAATGAAGTACCGGAAAATTTTTGAATAGTTCGGTGAAAGGTTCTTTCTCAAAGAATTCACGGGGTGCAGGTCAGCAAGAAGGTTCCCATGGGCCATGTGGCACGTTTGGCATTATTGTCTTTTGTAGTTTCTTGTGTCTGTTTAGGATGGATCCTAATCCGGTTTTCTGACGTTTCCAGAAGAAAGCCAGATTTTCGTGGAAGTCTTAATAATACCGTGCAGTTACTTTTTTCTATATGGCAAAAAAAGGAAACCATACACATTCTAATATTCTGTGTTATTTGAAAAAGTTTTTAGTGGAAAGTATCGATTTTCGATATGAATTACTTCAAACTGGGACAGTTAAAGTTAGATATGAATACGCACGTAAATATTTCTTTAGATTAATAAAGAGGCAATATATATTCGATATTAAATTGGTGTTCATCAAAATATTTGTTAATTATTCTATAACTAACAAGGATGAACAGAACAATATAGACTCTATATTGAACCCACGATGAAATATAATTTCTAACTTGACATAAAAGCATTGAAATATTATATGAGATCGCTCGGTAGCTCCTTCTGCAATTTGACACGAATAACATGCACATATTTATAAAGTAATGCTAGATCAGTCGCGACTTGCAAAAAATATGCACCGTGTAGATAATTCATTTTTCTTTTCACAACACCTGCAACCCTTTTCGTACTTACGCATAAAGAAGAAAATATTTTCCGACATTGCAAAATGTTTTCGACTTACTCAGATAAAAGCATGTCAAATTTTGACTGCATGTACATCAGTTTATAAACAGTTTACCGATTATAATCGTATACTCGTGTCCGTTTATAAACAAAATTTCATATTAAGAAATCTTCGACTCGTTATTCGATTAATCGAGACGTAAATTGGCGGCGCAATTAAAATTCACACATTTATTTGATTGTATTGATCGAAATAATTAATTTCCGATGATAATTTGTACCTCTGGTAATTTGCTGGATTCGTTCTGTATCTTGGGACTTCTCTGCGTGTAGTAAAATTAGCTTAACGAACACCATGCACGTGGAGTACATTAAACAATTTTCGCGAGCCTACATTGTCTCCCATGAAATGTTATAACTAATATATGAATATCAAAAATTTCATTGATTGTGTGACTCAGCTGTACGATTTTAATTTTTTAATCGTTTATATTATATTATATTATATATTACATTTATATATAGTGATCATTTTGCAACTTTTTTATGCAAAGCGTATCAGGTATCAACCAACTTGCGAAATAAAATTTATTTCCGGGTCGAAATATTTTTAAAAGCCATTTGTTGTGTATAAAAAGTTATTGAATAACGTAATGGAAAATACTTTTAAGCGGTTAGCGGCATAAAGTGTACGCAATTTATTATATTGCAAAAGAGTACAGTAATCATTATTGTCTTATATTTAAACTATTGAATTTCGAAGCTATATTAGCAACATTTAAGTTTCCTAATAAAGAAATACTGATTAAATAGATACTGTATTCAGGATTTTCTTTAAATTGAAACTGAAGAAGGTCAGATCCATCTTGGTTGTATTGATTACAAAAATATTTGACGTAATAAATAATCTCATTTACAACTCATCCGAAGGAATTGTTTCAACGCGAACAGGAAAAGTCTCAATTCCTCTGCGTTATTTTTACAAAATATTCAATAATGCTTTCTATTAGCAAATTTCTTGAATTGAATTAAACAGTTGAAATTGTACAATTTATGTCCAGCTTTACAACGTTCTTATTGCTTGAAAAAAATGTAAATCTATTTTCTTCCACACAACACCGTGCAAGTAACGTTCACTGGTATCCACGTCTCACATACCAAATTCGTTTCCCTTAAACGAACGCAGGGGTGGGCATTTCTTGGAACAAACGAATCCTATTGAAATGACCGCCGCACGGTGTTATCGGGTCCAAAGAATTTCTGTGGGCTCTACAATTACCCGAGAGTACACTGTTCAGATGTAAATCCCGCCGCGTGCATTTAGATGAACCGCACGATACCAAGAAGGCATCTCCCGCCGTGACTCACCGCGGTTCCAATTTTTCTAACAGCGGGAAAAACTGGTTTGAAGTTTTAAGAGTGTTAAACTGGGGCAATAGAGTCTCGTGCCATCGGCGTGGTTGGAAAATCAAGCGGCATCCGCGACTATCGCTCTTTCGTTTTGTCTTGTTTTAACGTGAAACGAAATGCACGGATGTGAAAAAAAGGAGAGAAAAAAAAAAGGAAAAACCGACCGCTCTGTTTATCCTTGTGCCACTTTTTCGCCTGCACAACCCTGTGCCAGATTTTATCAGCGTTGCAGCTAGAACTGGGGATAAAAAAGCGATGCGTGCGCGAATTGTGTGATGCGGTGCTTGAATTTTCCAGCGATTAAAAGGGACCTTTGCGAGCCGCGTTTCTGTAACTGCCGGCGTATGACAATTGCATTCCGGTATCTAATAGAAAAGTCCCCATTGAAACCGAAGCCCTACGCGGCGAACTTTCCACGGTGCCGACTCCGTTGCAGCTTTGTCATTCGCGAGACGCACATATTCACGCATGCATACGTATATCGATATGTTTCTCGCGGAAAATCGATAGCTTCACGAGCGTGTATACTTCCTTCGTGAATTCTATTCAAACTAGTACTTCGCGTACAAATGAATCGTGCGTGTACATGGAACGATTTTCACAAATTCCACTCCAATCGCGTCACAGTATCAAATAAACCGTCAACACGCTCAAGCGTTTAATTTATACAACGCGTTACAGATGCATGCACATCGTCGTCCAACGTGTCGCCAATCTCTCGCCAGTTTTCAAACTTGTTCAAGTTACCTTCCGCGGTAACCTGTTGCCGATTTCAACTTCTCGTCAGACACGTGTTTTATCAATTGCGACGAATTGCTTCTCCGTTTCCCCGATTAAACTATTTACGTTAATTACACGGCGTGACGAAAAAGCTAAGGTAAATACTTCTCGGGTATTCCGCTTTATACTGGCGTGCCGCGGAAAATTAGATAATAACAGTGGGCTATTACAGTGAATCAGAATGGGCTGTGATAAGCTTCCGCGAGGTTCGTCGTCAAACAATTTCGGTTCTACGTAACGTTGAGCAGCCGTTTGAGTTCATAAAGCGTGTCGCCGTGTACTGTATAAGGGATTCCTCTCTTTTTTTCCCCCTCGCAATTTATATGCACATATACATATATGTACACAGTTCTTATCCCATCTTCCGCTCGAGTGTAGCACACTCACGATCAGAGTGCACCGTCCTATTTTCTGCAGAGTATCCTTCTTCCTGCGACCGACGTCTGTTCCACGGAGGCGTTCGTAATCACGTCAGCTGAAACACAAAAGAATCACCATGGAGGCTCTTCTCGTCGGAATTTTTTTCTTCCTTTTTTTACTCCCCTTTTAGAGCGTGACATTTTCAAAGGCGAGGCGGAAGACAATAGTGTGCACCGCATTATATGTATATCGAATGAATTATTTCAATGCGCACGCAATTTGAGCGGCTAATTCCAAAATTCGCTATCATCATGGGTTTCGTTCTCTCCTCGTCCTTCTTTTCTTTGGTTTTCGTTCTTCAATACCTGATTTCTTATTTACCATGTCAGTATCGTGATCGATAGCGTGCAATTAAAAATCACCATCAACGTTTCGCAATCGTTTGATTTTTCTATGGTTTTGTCATGTTCAAACATGCGGATGTTATTAAATGTTTTGATGTACTGTCGATAGAAGGTTGCGTTAAAATCGTTGGAATCTTAACAGTTGATTTATACATCAATTATTTTCTGCCGACCTTTGCGCTAATTGTTGCAAGAAACGTTTATTTTAATTCAATAACGTAGTTTCTAACACATTTATGTCTTCTCTTACCGAGGGTTTCCTGCACACTGACCAGCTCACTTGTAGATGCATTGTATGCGATAGTACAGAGATGTAAGACGAGATGGCCGCAGGTTGTTTCAACATTTGACGTATATAATGTAAAATTGAGAAATCAGCTTCTTCCTTGCTGGGCTGTCGAATCGATAAGGGCACGCGATGAAGATGATAATTTACATAATGGGCGCAACGAAATGTAGAAACATGCGTACGTATTATGAAAGAAAATGAAATTTTCTTGAACGACAGTTGTATCTGGTTTGGGCCAGGCTTGTTTCAGTCAACAAAAGTAAATTGTAAAAGTCTTCGCGTATTTGGTAAAAATATTATATAGCCTTTACTTGTGAATGTTCATAATTGCGTCACTGGGTCGTTGATATTTCCGTCACGGTAATAAATATTAACAAAACGTATATAAGGGCACTAACATATTTATGGAGGGCCGAAAATAATAGTAGAAAAATATTAATAAACTGGCAACATAATCATCGGCAAATATATAGTTGCCGGTACATCTTCGTTAACAAATATGCACGTAAAAAAAGTGGGACCAGTACATCTACTGTGTCTAACTCAAAAGTTATTTTGTCGAGCCGTCGAGACAAAGTCGATTATTAGAATAATCCAAGAAGTTATCGACAACAGGAGAAATCGTATGAAACGTTACAAAGATTTTTATTCAGACCTTACATATCCTCAAATCACCTCTTTTAAATAAGAAAAATAAAGGGACCAGCGTTGCGAAGAGGAGTATATAGACTCGTGCAATGGCCCCCCTTGAATTCAGCACGCAAAGAGAGAATCAGAGAAACCCGTATTATGTGTATGCACAGTGCTCTAAAAAAGAAAGAAAATAAGGGATGCAGAGAAGGAGTGTAGCCCCATGGTCACGACCCCGACGTGACGCGACACTGTTCCCGGCAACTCCTCGGCGTGGCAACGATTTCACGGGTCGTTGTCGTGGCTTCGGGTCGGTCACTGATCCACACCGATGATCCTGAGAAGCCATGGTAAAAGTTTATACCGTTACGAAAGGAAGATGTCGTGCCGGGAATATACGCAGCGTCGCTCGAAACGTGCTCTTGGGACATCACAGAGAACCGGAAGCACTAGCAAAGCGCCTTTCGTTCAGAGTTGCGGCGGTGCGCGGTGAATTATTCCAAGGTCGCCATTCGAGTTTCCTTTTCAGAGGTACAAAGGAGTTTCTGCTGAATTTCGTTCCGTTTCCTTTCTCACGTTTCGCCGATCGCTGGTCAGTCGCCGTTTTGGAAATCTTCACGTTTTACTGGCAATTGTCGGAGGGGGACAAATGTGATAGAACAGTTTAGTCGAAGCGTGCAGACGCGTTTCAGTTATTGTCGGGTGGGACGAACAGCATTCTCCATGGATTTAGAAGCACGCTTATTGCTGGGGAGCAAGAAGTGCCCCGAACTACAGCGTTGTAAAGTATTTCGAATGTATATGATTTTAAAAGTGCGTTACTTTCTTCAAGTTGCGACGGAAATATTTCAATCAATTTCTCAGTGCCTGTTTTAATAGATAATTTTATAGATGTATAATGGAAGGTATCTTTTTGGTATTACTGAATATTTCTATTTCATAGTACGTAATAGGAATGATACGTTTGCTTATTGTTAACGAGTGTTGTAAAAGATTTTACACAGGTACTTCGAAGTCGAATTTTGGAAACGTTTTAAACCAGTTAATGTGTTGCACGCAACCTTATGATGACTGATAGTATCATTAACGTTATTACTTTCACCAGCGTCATCCTTCGAGAGACTTCGTGGCACAATTGACGGCACGGTTCTGAACAAAAATTGCGTATTTCCGTAATTACCATTTCACCTAAACGATTGCTGACTGAGCACACGTATTCAGAAAGTATGCACGCTATTGTCCAGCGACTAATTCATGTTGAATTTACATTACTCCATATCATATCAGCGCGATGCAATCTTTGGATGTTTATAAAACTTTGTACAGCACAAAGTTAAAATACCAGAGGCGAATGTATATTTATTGAAAATAGGTGCAGCACAAATTGTTGCATCAATTAGTTACGAAAAACTGATACATAATACTTTCGCTTTTACGTCAAATATAGAAATTATATTGTATTATGCAATATAGTTGTTATTATAATATTTTATAATATTTTCTTAAAAAGCGAGCAGAGAAATATTTATTTCAAGCACTTGGGACGTTTTTAAAATGTTTTTGTTAATCGTGTAATTGAGTTATTTTTTTTTTGTACATACATATGTTAGAGCGTACATTTGGCCCATTCTTACTTTTTAATGTTGGTATTGTTGTGCCCTGCACATTCATCCAGAGCTCCAATCCACGATAATATAATATGTAAAGCGCATAAGATCAATCGGATAACGATGAAATATACCCCGTGGCTCTTGAAATTTAAATGAGAGATATAATGGGCTCGGCCTCCTTCCATAGATGGAGTACATACACGAGAATTATCCACCTCCGGTGGTCATTATTCCTCTGAAATCTGTCGGTAGACAAATAAACCATAAACAATCCAATTCGTAAATGTTCATTTCGATTAGCACGCCTTTTGCAATCATTTTAGTAACAAAACACATTGATTAAGTAGTAAATACAGTTATTTTGTACTTTCTACATTTCTCTGGTGAAATATAATATCTTTCGCGTTGCACAGGATTTTATTTCGTATTATTTCCTCTCATTTTATTTCATTTTATTTCAATTTATGTTAATTCATTCATCGAGATTAAAGTCTGTGAATTTAAAGAAGTTGAGAATACTCCAAATGACAGAAGACATTAAATAAATTGATAAAAAGGGGCATTTCACAGACAGGTATGAGCATAAACAAATTTCCAAAGTGCACTTTTCTCACAAATTGCTGAGAAAGTTACCTTTGTCTCGCAACTCGAGCACCGTGTAAAGGTATTTCATAATTGCACATCATTTCCATTCTAAGGATAGATAAAATCATCGGAGAAAATTAATTAAACGCTAACGGACATACTTTCGGAGAAAGTTCTTAACAATTTTGCAATGTTCATTAAACGGAACCGTTGTAATTTAATGACGTTATGACAAACCGAGTTAAAAGGCAGCGTTAAAAAAGAACTTGCTCCTCTCATCTATAATTTCGATTTCTAAACGTAAACTACAAGCCCAATAGTATTCTCTGTTGCATCTTTCTATTAACAATCGAATATTATCATAAAGATTATTATGAAGAAAAGAAGCAAACTGTTCAATAAAATTTTCAAATATCCACTTCATTATTCCCAATTTAAGATCTACTAAATAAACCATCCGATCGGAGCAACGTTTGTTAACATTCCACAAATTCCAAAAACTTGAACATAACACCAAAATCTTTGTCCCCTATGAATTACCAATAAACTAATTAATTCCTAAATCCAGCCACCCGCGTGAGCTGTCGATCCATCAATTTTTCAAAGCGTACACCTATTCCTTTTCATTTTTCAGCAGACTCTCTCCTTCTCTCTGCAACGTCACTACATGTCCGGCCGTGGTGTTATGCAATCGATGCATGTCAATCAAGATGCGTCCACTCACGGCCAATCGTGTGCCCGCGTGATAAAGTTCGTCTCAAGCACCTTTGTGCGAGAGAGAGTACGCGATTGGAAATGCAGTTAACCTGTCATTACACGTACAGAACCCAGTTACGCTATTCTCATTTCCTCGCACCCCGCCCCCAGACCCTTTTCTTTTCTATTAATCCCGACGTTCGTCTCCGAGGCCGACACTCCATCCGCCCTTTCTTCGTCCGTGTTTCGAGCCACCGCGACAATTCCCCGCGAACGATTCGTACTTACATACCTTATCCAAGCATCCGGGCCGTCGTTGAAAACATCGCCTGTCCTATGAGAACCACTGTCGAATTGAATGAGGCCCATTCACCGATCCGTCGAGCCGATCGCTGCACACCGGGGTGTACGGCAACGTAATTCGATAGGAATGCATTTTCCTGCAACAAAGCAGGCGTAACCCGGAAGGCGAAATTAATGCTCTGTGCACGGCTACGTTCCTTGAAAATCGAACGACTGTGGTCGATGGCGGGACAATTGTTGAACAAGGCCTCCGTTTGCTTCGGGTCGCGACGACGGGGTTACGGGGTTACGGGGTTGAGCAAAATTGCGCGCCGCGGGGTGTTGCGTTAGAGGATTTTCAATTGGGATTTCTGGAAGGATGTTGAAGGGCTTCGGAAATTCTGGGATTGGGCGGTAGGGGCAATCGTTTTTTCTTAATTGACCATATCTTCTTTGTTTTAATAGTGCGACGATTATGAATATATGGGGGGGGGGGGGGGTGTCGTGTAACTGGCGGCGCAGTGGAAAAGGGGGTTGCGTTTGGGTCGGGTTTGCATTAATGGTATTTTCCATTGGAGACTCCTTGAAGGGGGTTGAAGGGTTTCAGAAATTCTAGGATTTTCTCCGATTGAATTATTTAATATTTACGAATATATATGGGGGGTGACGTACTATAACCGAGGGTACAATCCAAAAGCGGGGGTTGGTGATTCTACGTGGAAAAATGGCAGAGAAAAAAAGGATAGAATGTTTGCATTTTAGGCTCTGCTTTCGAGGAGGTCGATTTTAAATATTTACCTGGTACAGGTACACTTAACGACAGAGAAGGGGTGATTCGACATAGAAAAATAGGACGAAGATAGAGAATAAAATGTTCGCATACTAGGTTCCGATTTCGAGAAAAATCATTTTTAAAGTTTGCATAATAATCGACAATACTAAATGAACTTTGATTTTGGTTTATCAATTTTTATTTTCTCATCTTCAGTAGCGGGGAAGGGAGAGAACAGAAAGAATATTAATACTAGATTAAAATTTTCGGGCAATTGTCTTTTAATATAATTAAAAGTTGCGTTCATTATTCATTATTCGTTATAATACGAGTACAATTAAATCAGTATAATTGTTATCATTTATATAGGTAAATGATAGGTAAGATAGTAACTAAATGTCAACGATATTAGACTCGTTACAGAAAAGTGTACATTCTTACGCGATCGATTAGCCATTTTACTCTGAAAGAGCCCGAGAAGAAGGAGGATCGGCGAGGCGTGGGAACTATTTGCGTTTGGTTTATCAAAGGAACTCCGACTTCCAGCACAATTATTACTGCGTTATAGTTATAGCATACTTTTCAACGTTGCCGGTCTGTTATAATAATCAGACGATCGTGACGCGATTCAAAGTCCATACTCGTTTCTATTTTCTTCAATAAGCTCGGAATCGATGCGATCTCGCAGTCGGTGTCGTCCAAACTGTGGTATTCACGGACGTTTTCTGGGAAACAAGGGCCACGCGAGCACTGAAATGTGTCATTAACTTTCCCAACTGTAATCTTGAAATTCCAATGAATTTAAACTGTATAGGCCGACCGACGGAACGTGAGGTAACGATTGCAGCAAGCACAAGTTACATGTGGTGAATAGTGGGCGTAAAGTAGACACGTCGAGATAAATGGCCGAACGAAAACAGTCGTGACAACTGATTGTCAACCTTATGAAAAATGTGCATCATATAGGAATTATATTTTCGCTAAAAACTAGATATTAATCGGGGTGATTTTTGCGTTTCATTGTATTAAATATATTTGTATTTAATAAACCGTTTAGAATGGAACGCATTTACCATTATTTAGATTAAATTTGTTTTTCTTTTTAAATTATTATTCGCGTGTAATTGACGTGCTAGTATTGCCTTAAACTGACGCCATTCTAAAATCATTCATGCACTTCTTATTATATCTACACGAAGCTGTTCACAATAAATTATTCCACGTTTGCTCGGTTTATTTTTAGCGAAACTGGTTTGTTGACATTGCTGCACTCAATTTTCATCTACGATTAATAACGATTTGCAATTACTAAATTGAAACGACGCAAATAATCCTGCAAATCGTTTCACAATGGAAGCAACAATCGTGCCTTTCCTCGTACGAAAATGTTTGTAAACGCAACACCTCTCTGGAAACTCCGCGTAAATTGTATTACGTACAGTTCATTTTGCGGACACAGAAATGGAAATTTTTCAGCCGCGGTTATGTTCACCCACGAATATCTGTCTTATTCACAAAACGCGTGTGTTCATCAAACCTTTTTCTCGGCCGTAAGATTATGACAAACACTAGAAAGCCATTGATCGTCTAATCATTCTTACGCAAAGGTGGGCAACAATTTTGTCGCCGACGCGCACGATAAACGATAAGCATACCAAATATTATTCAGCTGTGTAACGTGTGAGAATTCCAGGGCTATATCGAGACTATAACTGGTTGGAACTCGGTCCAGCAGTTCTCTACGTCTATTGCAAAACAGTGAACGTGAGTCATCGTAGTCGTAACTCGTTTCTCGATGATAATCGCGCGGGATGTTTCCTTTGGGCAAGCGATTTTCGAAAAGTCACCGACATATTTCTTTCTGCGTCTTTTAGCCTCCGTTTCCCAATTTTAAGGACAAATTAGGCAGAGTGAAGCGTATAATTGTGCCGCTCTTACTGTTGGCGTTAATTGGTCAATTAAAATTCTTTTTGCGTTAAATAGTGTTAAGAAACTTCCTCTTTCATACCGTTTCGTCCAAAAATCATAAGAATTTCGAGCAATTTATTTACTTGCCTCGTGAGTACATTAAATTACTCCTATCTTATATTTTTAATCTTACACTTCGTGGTTAGTTTACAGCGTTTGTACAGAATACAATTTTTTGGGTTCAGACCTTTGAAGCTACTAAAAACGATTAATGATTCAATGTAATTATTATTATATTGAAGAGAACACTACTTTACCGCTGTAATTACCCGTCATTGAACTGATAACAAAATATAGACTATATTTATGTTTCAGATGTATGTATACGTATATCTACCTATGTTTATTCTTCTATGCACTTTCTAAAACCATACATCAAAAGTAATTCATCGATTACCATCGTGTTTTCACCTCGAAAATAAAAATAAGTCATTATCGCATTCCAATGTAATGAATACGTTGCTACTACACTTTTCAGATACGAATAGCAATTACGAAATCTGAGAAGCACATACATACAGTGCGTACATACGTCGGGCAAGAAGAGAGGCGAGATAAGGTGCTGATTTGTTAGTTTACATCGCACGCGACTTATGCATCGTAGGATCGGGTGTTCGCCGCGATAAACCGTGTTTGATGGAATACCCAGGAACTGGCTCGT
The DNA here is from genome assembly GCA_963583965.1 of Nomada ferruginata. Taxonomy (NCBI): domain Eukaryota; kingdom Metazoa; phylum Arthropoda; class Insecta; order Hymenoptera; family Apidae; genus Nomada; species Nomada ferruginata. The sequence goes on from OY757218.1 coordinate 10,354,306, forward strand.
GCTCCTTAATAAAATTAATAACCGTGTTATGCAACAACTAGTTATTTAGCACGCAGTTACTATCGAATCGAAAATATGACACGAACAATGAATTTTCACTACGATTACATATTACTTATGTTAACGAACCTCGATTAACTTTCAAGATTCCTAAAGTATTATTACTTTGGAGAAATGAACAATCACGCAGACCATTGGGTCTTAATTTTGTAATATATATATATATATCAATAATACATTCTATTTGTCGCATTGAGTACCTGTTGCCCTGTAACGAGCGCATCAGTTGAACGCACAATTAATATTGCACGTGTCCAGATTAAAATGATCAAAATGAGATGATATAATCGTATGGATTAAAATATTAATATGCATGTACACCCGTGACGCTGTGTATATATTATCTTACGTCGTTTTGCAAATAGCAGTATCTGTACAGAAGGTCTGGCGTGGAGCAGCTTCTTGCACAGTAACAAAGAAAGTTACTCCAAGTGGAAGAAGGCGTGGCAGAACTCGCGAAGAGGTTGAATCATAGGTATACCTATAATGATACGTGGATACCAGAAAGTTGTCGCATTTTCACGTCCCCTATTACTCACGGGCCTTCTTGCTCCAAAGTCCATTCATTACGTGTAATTGTGTTTAATTGGCTATTGAATGTTTTTCAATCTCTGATAGCCTTTCATTGTTTCATTGTACTTTGGTGCAATCCATTTATTTCTACGACTTATTATGCATGTAACGATAAACGTTACAACAAAGTTACAACAAAGTTTAAAAATTTTTACTGCGACCTATATTCATTTTCAAGGTAAACATTGCACCTGCTGCAAAGGGAATTTTTTAATAATAGTAAAGTCACAGCACGATCTCCTAATATGTCGTTACCCATTTGTCTTTATCTTGTTTCATATGTTTTCCCTAGTTATTCCGGACCATGATCGCGCAATAAATGTTTCTTGCCAGCAAGAAAGAATTCCTCCAATCGTCGACGTGGCAAACGAATCGTGAAATTTTACACAGCCCCTGTTATCCGTTATACTTTCCAACAGTGAACAGTCGTGCTCAGTCTCATTATTTTTTGCAAGAATCAACATTTAACTTGTTTCCATTCGATTCGGACACCACGGTGAAGCGGCATAATTATTTCACCATTACCATGTCGACCATTACTCAATTAAAGATTGCTTAGTCTGTACAAATAAGAAAATAGCACAGGTATTATTTTGTGGTATTATACAACGAAAATGATTCTTTTTTTAATAAAAAAAGATATACCCTTTACTCACAAATGTCGCAACACCTTGCCCAAAGTTTTCCTATAAAAAATTGTCATAGTATGATATAGAAGACATATCTGTAAATATAAAATAAAAGTACTAAAAATTATCTTGATCACGTTTCCCCCAACATTTATCTACAAACGGCAATCTTTTTCTTCTTCTTCTTTTGTTATTTTATGCAATTTTTCGACATATCGCGCCATTTTGCTTCAGAAATATGTGACACATATCCCGCGAACTTCTCAGAAGTCTGTATTCCGTTGTTCCTCTGGACGAGGAGACTTCGATGCCGGTGTAATGACGACATAGAACGTCGCCTTTCTATCGGCTCATCGTTGGGCTCAGGCCTGTAAAACCGGAGGCACGTCACCATATTTGTTGTTGCATCCCGTCGCTCTAAAGAGAAGGGGGTATCTTCCGGTTGTCCTCTTTGTTGCCTTGGTAAATACGTAGTCACTTCCACGAGCCGTTTCTACTTATACGGTGTAACAGAAGTAACATTCCTTCCAAGGTATCGAGCAATTAAATCCTTCCTTCTAAACTTCTATTTTAGTAGTAGAGTAGAAATCGTGGCGGCAAGAAACCCAGGTAAAACATTGAATGAATCTTATAACGACGAACGTTTTCCTTAGTTGCAATCCATTTGGCTTAAAATATTTACTGTCGCCACTCGAGAAAAATCGCAATGTTGCTTGCACAGTGATTTATAGTAAGAAGGACGATCAATTTGAATGGGGAATAATATTTGCAGTAACAGCTTCAATAGCAACCTGTGAAATATTGTGGGGAAATTATTAAAATTGCGGGAGCATGTAATTTCTTGCGATTCCATTGCAACTGTTAGCAGTACAAATTAAAATGTGTACGAAATTAGGAGATTGTTCCGTTGAATAAAACATTATTGAATACTATTTGTATTTATTGAACAGTTCTCAACTCTTGTATCATCGAAATTGTACGTATCGTATCCTCAACGTTGTTGCATCTTATATACAATTCAACTATATTTTATGTACGTGCGTACTGTGTACGTATTTCGTATGCCGGGCATGCAAACTCGTGAGTTCCTGCCATGCGTTCATTCTCGAACGTGTCGCGTGCGCTCATGCGAGAGGATCGTGGAAAAACTCTAGGAGTCAGTATGATATGAATCTTAATTAAGAATGCCTTTTGCCGTTGCTTCCTTAGACCCAAGTGCAAATACTTTCGTTGCGCTTTAATCAGGCGATTGTATCTTTTGCACTTTTTATATGCAGCCAGAAAAAAATATTCTGCCCCTTGTCCTTCAATTATCTTCGTAAGAGCCGGGCTGCCACGTCGACGCTTCGCTCTGCCTCTGTGTGAAACTGTACTTTAACGGAGGAAAAACTAATTAGAAAATTTATCCTGTTATACAGAGGAAGGAATAAAACGGTCTATGTATCGCAATTTTGTTACGTTCAAGTCAGTTGTTCTACAATAATGTAGCAGCCTTGGGCGACGAGTCGAGCGGGTTTACTGTGTCAATATGAGGAAGCTTAAATTAAGAAATGATCCAACGTAAGGAGAAATATTTCGAGTTGGTTGAGGCTTGAAATTATACAGACAATGAGACGCACGGTCGGGATAACGTACAATAACTTTTGTAATGGGGAAATAGTTTTGTAAAAGATAAAGAAACTTTTTTGCAATTAGTTCCGTTGTCCCTTACACTTTATAGCTATAATTTCATTGATAAATAAACATTGATTTCGCCGGTAGCTGTTTCTGCCCATCACTCGCGCGATTAAGAAAATTCTTGACTTTTAATTAAGCGTAAAGGTTACGCCAAGATTTTTTTTCTAATTAGCGATAGCTCAAGATCTGCCACCCCGATGTCCATTATAAATCATTCATGATCCCATTATAAACGCGAACGTATGGATATCCCGCTTTTTATTCCTACTTCAACGTTCATGACTTTTGTCCTTTTATCTGCAAATTGACGTGCCACTTTCTCTATTTGCATTCTAAATCGTCGGGCGAACGCTCATTTTTCTATTCGCCATTTCCATGCAATCAATAGTCACGTGCAGTATGCTTATTAAATATTTTCAAAGCGTGAATAAATAAGATCGTGAACACGCGATTGTTTCGATGGACTTGCAATATTCATTCTGAATCCCCATTCTCCCTTGAGCAACTTTCATTTCCGTAAAAATTGAACGGGAATATTTTCCTCTTGTAATCGTGAAACTTGCACTTGCACACAATAAAATGTATACGTTTTATGTACATTCAACGCAGACGTGGGAATACGTGAGATATATTCGAAATGAATGCGGAGTATATATTTCGAAGATATGTCGCAGGTACTTTTTATCATTTTGTAAATTAGTTGAAAACATGTGCAAAAATATCCATTCAATATACCAAATGGAAAGTATATTTTCGCAATCGTCCGATGAGAAAACGAATTGCTACTTTGGTTTCCTTTTTACATCCACCTTTTGCAAAAATGGTCTACAATAATATTTGCATAAACATCAGCTGTATATTAATATGTTTGATTTAAAAGTTCGTTAGAATCACACGGTTTAAACGGATGTACACCGTCGCGTAACCGTAATGTCCATCTTAAAACGACAGCCTCCTCTGGTCGTACAACCCTACTAGAGCGTGCAGATGCACTTCATGCATTATTTATGGGTTACCATCGATCCTGCAGTGGGTGCAGTGGACTTCATCAACCGCCTTAAAAGTCACGAATACTGCTTGTATTTTTTAAGGAATCTCGTTAAAGGGACTACTAGGGCTTATTTTATTTCGGAGTCCATTACAAAATAATATTGGTACCTGATTTGTACCCAAATGTAAATACTAAAATATTATTTAACGAATTATTCGTTTCTGCGAAGAATTTGACGGCCTGTACTGTTAAAATACAATATATGTATGTATACGTGGATTTGTATAACAATTAGAGAAAACTATGTTCAGTGTTCAGTGTTGATTAAAGTAATTCCATGATTAATTTACTAAGTAACAATCTTTACTTTTTACCGTTTTGGTGATCATAAAGAACATAACGTTCGACATACTATATGTCATATTGGTGTCACATATGTACGTTTGTCTATGAATTATCTCGCTGAGGTCACATATAAGGAGCGATAACAGAAATTAGAACAGACATAGTACTATAGTTCATCGATTATAATTTACTGCCGTTCCTACTTCCAGTCAATGTTTATCGCTGTTCAAACATTTGATCACGCAAATCATATACGATACGAACAATTGTACGCTGTGTTGTACGCCATATCACAATTTTTCAGACTTCTTATTCACCTCGAAAAGTGATCCATACACGAAATAAAAATATCGTGTCGCTTAATTAATAGACATCTGAATTTTCAATATAAAAAATCGCATTCTTTTCTAGAGAAACTCTTATTGTTAGTCGGTGCAAGATTTCGCATCCAATTTCCAAAGGCTTTCATTTCTATTTCCGTTTCGCGTTTTACGCAACCCCGATTCACCGTCTACGTAACTCAAGAACATGTGCAAGAATGATAGCTCTTATTAAACTAATGTTTGTTCCTCTTTTCTTCTCTGTTTTAGTACTCACTAGCTTGTTAGTAGTCACTGACGAGGCGCCGCAAGATATCAGACATAAAAGCTACGATGAACATCCCAGGGAAGCATATTTCAATGGATCGTCGTTCTTGATAGTGGGCTCGTTCGTGTCGGTGCACAGGCATAGTGGTTTAAGTTTTCGGACGTGCGAGGGTGGTCGACTGTTCATGCAGAAATACAACGAGGACTCGATCAGTCTTGAAGTAACCACCGATGGACTTCTATTTGTGGCGATTGTTGACCAACAGCGATACAAAGCAAGGCTCAATGCCAGGCTATTGAATAATGCCTGGCATAATGTTAATTTGTACTTTCGACTCGGGAATCTCACTCTGAACGCAGCAGGACATACGCAGGTGAATAAAATACGCTTCAAACGATAAATTCTGCTTAGCGACAGCTTCAGAACTGCTATGCGTTCGAAAATAAATTAGGAAACGTATTTGTCAAAAAAAGCGTATAGCAATGAATTGCATAATTCATTTGTATTCTTGTTTGTTTAAACACGCGCAATATATTTTCCTTAATTCGACCGATATTTATCGTTTATTTTTTCTGCGCGGCTAAAAAAGTATGTTTAAAAGAGCCAGAAAATTGTGACACGTCTTTCGAAATCGCGCTTATTTTCCGATGTTCATTTTGCAAAGAATGATTGGATGTTTTTTTATTCGGCCTTTTTATTCAACGCGAAATCTGTTTTGTCGAAGCTGGTTTAAGGAGCGCGGTTTAGCTTCTGTCAAAAATTCCCATTCACGGATCGATAAATCAATTTTAAGACTGCGTTATCAGCAGCACGATCTTTGTAATAAACGACACAAATATTTAAGGGCGGCCTGCCGAGCTTTGACGTCAGATCAAACATTATTCTCTCGTTAATTAAACGCGAAACAATTCGCAGCAGACGTGAATAAGATATTCAAAAGCTATTGAACAGTATGCAGTGCATATTCAGTGGGCAAACAATGTTTATTGCAAATTGAAAACGCCACAAACTATTGGAGCAGCTTAGTACAAAAATATAATACGATTATACGTATAGATCAATATCTATTTTATGAATAATTCAATAAATCAGCTGCCATCGTACGAAACTGCCAGCTGGAAGCAAATTGTGTAATGTCAAAATAACAAGCCCACCTCTTACGTCTAATGCAATTTTGATCTCAGATAATTGCTAATGCAACGTACAATGCTGCGATTCTTACTCTACCCGACTACGATATGGACAGCTCTCTCTTCGTGGGAGAAGGATTCAAAGGATGCATCCTCCAAGGTCCTGGCATTCTCTTTAATGATTCCATCAATAATGGAGCTGCCTTTGGTCCCTGCCCTGCGGGCAACAAAGGATGTAAGGACACCGATGTATTCTTGTATCTTCAGTTAATTCATATCTCTAATGAAAGTAAAAGTATTCACGCAGAACGTAAAGTCAGTAGATATTATCTATCATCGAGTAGGAGTAACGATTACAATCTATTAACAACTGTTTCTCTCCACCGTTTGCCACTGTAACAGTGTGTGCTTCTCTAAGTTCGTGTGAAAATTACCATTCGTTGAATAGCTAGAACAGTAGAACATTATACAGTGGGCGATGAAATTATTAATGAACACCTCGAAACAATCACTCGTGTCAAGTTTGATCGAGAATTCAATTTAAAATAAACTCGCAATAATACCTTTTTCTTTTTTTAATCAAAAACATATTTTTAACGAAAGAAAGACTTCATTACTATCGAACTGTACCATCTGTTTATGATAATTTGATCGCTGTAGGCCGTTGCACATTTTCCGAGTGAACATCACGTATTTAGGTCTAATTTGTCCCTGCGTTAATTCTCAGATTACACGTGTGACCGTGTGTATCACACCTATACGTCTAGATAGTAGATTGCATGGCAGATTCTCCTACGAAACTTTCAGGTGGTACGAGCGGAATCGGAGGTGGTGCCGGATCAAGCGCAATCACCACCGTGGATTTCTGTCATCTCGAGCCATGCATGATGCATGGTAAATGCGTGTCACGGCAGGATCGTTACGAGTGCCACTGTTACGCCCGATATTCCGGCAACAACTGTCAAATTGACAACGGTAGACCTCGATGTTGAATACGGGGTTACGGCACTAATTGAAGGATAAGAATAGATTCGTTGGCCGATCGAATATGCGTTACCAGAAACTATAATTGCAATCGCCTTCGATTTGCACCTGAATCGCGACGCCGAGAGCGTTGTCACTTTAATTAAAGCTGTATATTACTTCGTGTGTCGTATATTTGCATCTGAACAACCGGATTTCAATAGCGTTAAAATTAACGAAAGCAGGAAACATTCGGCCATAGAATAGATTTTCAATCTTCGCTTGAAACTCTTGCATAATATTCATTTCTTGAGCTTTCTTCTTCTAAACGGTCTGCTATAATTCCATGAAAATGCATGCAATATCCCTTGAATTTGTAGGATTACACTTTTGTGTAAATGATTCTGATTTCATCTCAATTGCAAACTATAAAAATCAGCATGCTGAAGCATTTGAATACCTATCATTATTTATACATCTCTCATGCTCCTTTCCAACATGACCATTAAAACGACTTCTTTTTATTTTTATTTTCACATCTAACGATATGTCTCGTCTTAATAACAGCCCAACCTTTCTACGCATCATAACAATAATTCGTTTCCTTCATCCGACCACATATGCACCTGCATTTCTCCAAAGCACTTGCACAGCCACACCTTCTAATTCTACGCTTCTCTGTCAATTATTATTTCAGCCCTCGGTTAGCCAGAAATTTTAATGCGCTCTACGTTTCACATATTTATCAGGTTCGCCATGTATGAGCAGCCCCTGTCGAAACGGCGGCACATGCAACGAAGATTCCAAGGGAGACTTTGGCTGCACTTGCAAGCCCGGCTACACCGGAATTTTCTGCGAATCGCAGCTCGGTGTACGGCTTTGTGAGCAAAATCCGTGCAGAAACGACGGCGTTTGTTTGGCGCTCACCGAGAGCGAATACAAGTGCGAGTGTCTGGCCGGATGGACGGGGAAAAATTGTGAAACTAATTTCAACGAATGCTCGTCGAATCCTTGCAAACACGGCGGAATTTGCATCGACGGCATTAACAATTACACCTGCATATGCGACAGAACCGGGTACGTATTGCACTATTTCGTAATTAATTTGTAAAAGGGAAAATTCATTTTATTACGTTTCAACGCTTTATTGTGTACAATTTTTTAAGTACTATTAGGTGTATCTAGGTATATTAATTGAACGATTGGTAGAAGGATGGGAAACAATATTGAGAATGGCTGTCAGAATATTTGTCATTCGATATTTTTCAATTCATTTTAATATCTTTTTATTTCGTGTTAATATTTTAGAATATCGTTCGATTCACGAAATCTATTCAAACATTTTCGAATTATATCTACTTGCAACCACTTTCTAATCCCCTTTCTTGCGATGAAACGGTCAGACTCCGATGTAATAAAACTTTGAAGGTTGAAGAACAGTCCAAAATATTAGGTACGTATTTTTCTTAGCTCCGGTAACTCAAATTTACGGGGTGATACCACCCTCCAAAGTTGAACCCCCAAAGTGTTATTTTGGAAATGGTTTGAGATAGACAAATTTTTATAGCATTTTCTTTCGAGACATTAAAAACCATGTAATTTCTATTTTAAAAATTTTGTTCCATCTCCAATCGTTTCTGAGATAGCACTTTAGGGGTTTAACTTTCGAGGGTAGTTTCACCTCTTAAACTTAACTACCCGCGGTTTAAAAGAAATAGGTATTTAATATTTTCGACAGTTCTTCAAGCCCGCAAAGTTTCATCGAAATTGAAGTCTTACCGTTCGCACCTGTCCTTGTTAGAAATATACAGAAACAAACCTTCGTCATTTTACCACGTATGACTAAAACCCATACAGTTCTACGAAATTCGCATTGCACCTCGTTCATGATTAAAAATGACTTTCGTACGATACATAAATGTGTAGAAGTTATTTTTCGTAAACCTCACGTAGTTTGGAATAGAGGACAGGTGGTGTAATAAGACTTCAGTTTACTCTAAATAAAACACTGACTTTATTATAAAATACGTCAACACACGACGTTACTCAACACACAGCGACTCACACACGATACTTTCAACAATACTCTCAGCTCTGACTCTCCCTTAGCTCTGTTCCAACTCTCCCTTAGATCTGCCTCTTGCACGCATCATTCATTCTTTATATTCTTTCACTCTTAGTTTCTCTTTCATTCTATTCCTCATTTGCTCTCACTCATTTAGGACACACCCCGCAGTCCTCGGTGGTGGTCGGTCCTGACCACCCGAACCCTTGGGCCGCTGCACCCTCCATGCACACGACCTTCTCAGGTACTCAGCGCCGAACGTACCTTTCATACATCGGAATCATTCTACACAGTCATCCAATATTCCCAATCCTACAAATGTAACAACAATATATTTATCCACCGCAACAGTACACGCGTAAACTCTTGTCACCTAAACTCCCCTTAACCGAAGAAAACGTTTACCTTTAATAATACCGCGTTCATGTAAATGAAACGAGGCAGCCGCACGAAAAATTATACGAATTGCAAACAATACACTGTTGCAGGTACGAAGGCGCGAATTGCGAGGTTGATATCGACGAGTGCACGGCGAATCCTTGTTTAAACAACGGCATGTGCTACGACAATTACGGCGGTTACATGTGCCACTGCCCCAACGGCTTCGAGGGGCAAAATTGCGAGCTGAACTTGAACGAATGCCTGTCGAGCCCCTGCATTCACGGCGGCGATTGCGTCGACGATGTCGGCTCTTATCACTGCAATTGCCCGACCGGATACGCCGGCCGCCACTGCGAGATCAGAAGTTTATGCGAGAACGCCGCGTGCCCGGCGAACAGCATCTGCGTGGAGGACGCGCACGGCCCGCAGTGCGTCTGTAATCCTGGATACATGGGCAATCCGCCGAATTGCACGGTCAATTATTGCGCCAGTAATCCGTGCAGCAACGGGGCTACCTGCACCAGTAACAAGGGCGGCCACAACTGTACCTGCCCGCCGGAATGGAAGGGTGCGTATAGCGATCGTCAGAAAATACGTTTTTGCGGAAAGTGATATTTCGGAAAACTCGCACGTCGATGGTTTTATGTTAAGGAGGGGGAAATACCTTTAGGCGGGCGAGGATGAGCCGATTTTCATGAATTCTTTCGAAAGGGAAATGTTTCTTTCAGATTTTTGAGACATCCGATATCGTTTGTTATAACTTTTGCCTATTGTAACGTTAGTTCTTTCCTGTTCAAAATATTTAAAAGTAACAGAGCCATCGTACGGTCTTCCGGAAGCTCTAGCTTCAGCTGTGTTGGTCAGAGACAAGCCAGTAAAAAGTATTTCGATAGTCAACATTCACAATTGGTCGGCGAACCGCGAAAAAGTGAAAGATATGAAAAATTGGAGAAGTGGCACGCTTTTGAACAGAAAGTTCGAATTTTGTATGAAATTTCCGCTACATTTTGCCGTAAAAAAATACTTCTTTTGTCAATTTACTTCATACTTTGAGGTTCATATAGAAGGTAATATTGTTACACGTACGTGTGCAAAATTTCAACACGCTTGATCCAACAGTTTTTGAGTTATCGATCCCGCCAATTCCGAAAAGGTATTGAAAGACTTTTGAGAAAGACGCATTTAAAGAGCTGTCCAACTTGTGATGAGACACGATCGCCTATAGCATCAAAAGGACTGCGAATTTCCTTTTAAATCTTTTGGAGCATATTCTTCAGATGATGTACCACTAACATTTTACGGCAAAACGGAAATTTTGCGTTTCTTGAAGGTTCTAAAGGTGTTTCCCCCCTCAACCTGACCGAACTTCTTATCTCAACGATACCCAAACCGACCGTCCCCCGATCCCACCTGAGGTAATCGTGCAAGATGGTCGTTTGTCAAGAGCGAAACGTGACTCGCGCCGCCAACAGAAACGTTCTTCCACGTACAGTCGCCGAGAGAACACTCGGATCTTCTTTTCCCCTCTTCCTCCTTTTGCTTTTCATTCTCAAACATGGCGCCCATATCAATGTTACGTTATCGTCTGATGTTTCCGTGTAACGCGTCGTCCACCAGGATCGACGTGCTTGTCACCCGCCGCGGATTGGTGTTCCGCTTGTTACAACGGGGGCAGTTGTCTCGAGACGCGTTTCGGCATTATGTGCCAGTGCCCGAGATTTTGGACGGGGCCCCAATGCAAGGAACCGATCACCTGTCGCGATCTACCATGCAAACAAGCTTCCGCCTGTCACGATTATGTGAGTGAGACATTTGCACATCGCTTTGCATGCACATCCAGCTGATCAGTCAAGCGTGTTCCGTCTCCAATATATATACATATATATATGTATGTGTATATGTATATATATATATGTATGTCGCATCTTGCTTTGTTTGTTCGTTGCGTCCCGCTACGGTACAGCCCGGTGGCTATTATTGCACCTGCGAGCCAGGATGGACGGGCCCCGAGTGTTCCATCGACGTGGACGAGTGCTCCAGTGACCCCTGTCGAAACGGCGGCATCTGCATTGACCAACAGAATAACTACTACTGTCAATGCCTACCGGGATACACTGGTAATCATTTGATTCGCAACTCTTCTTCGGCAGCGCGAATTCCCCGCCGGTATACTAAACCTGTACACCTGTCCCCCGTTCTATCGGTCGAATCCGAGAGATGCACGACTGGAATTCGTTCGATTATTACAAAGTAGTAGTTCTCCGTTGGCGAAGAATTTTCGGATGACAGCCAGGGTGGAAATTTCGAGGCCAGGTCTAAATTTTGATTGAAACGCCCAATGAAATAGCGAGAAGCGAGTGGAATGTGATTGTGGAGTAATACTGTGGCGCGACGCCGTTCTCGTCCCGACGGATTCTCCCCGCGCGCCGCTGAATTTTCCCGACGTCGTTTTCCTTTTTTTTCCAACATCTGCGCAGCGAGAGTTTAGTTGAAACGCCCGCGAGAACCGCGGCGAACTCGGAGATTCTCACGCATTCTCAATTTTCAATACAGCGAAGGAATCGAGGTTCGAGGGGGGTCGATTCTCGGGACACCGCTGTAATTGAGCGCGCAATATACCCAGCCTTTGCACCACGATAATAATCGTCCCGACGAAAACGTAATCTTCCACGATGCGCGTCGGCGATAGAAATATAGTAATTGCTTCGTTCGCCTAGCGTCCGCCACTGTTAACGTATAATGAAACATGTCCTGATGTCACTAGGTAAAAATTGTCAAATCAATGTGGATGAGTGCTTGTCGCAACCCTGCCAAAACGGCGGCACCTGCATCGATCGAATTAATGGATACATATGCAACTGTACGAAAGACTTCATGGATGAAAATTGCGAACGCGAGTACAATGCCTGCGCGGTAAATCCCTGTGAGAATAATGGGAGCTGCACTTTGATACCAAGATCGCGACGTGAATTCGTATGCGAGTGTCCACGTGGTTTCGAGGGAAAGATCTGTGATATCAATGTGGACGACTGCGTTGATGTGACATGTCCCGATGGGAAGGTGTGCGTTGATGGTATCGTTGGTTACGAGTGCATATGTCGCGATGGTTACAGAGGTCCTAATTGTACGCTTATCGTTGACCATTGTGCAACGAAACCTTGTAATAGCGGCACGTGTATCGATCACGGGGACCACGGTTTCGAGTGCAAGTGCAAAAATGGCTTCCAAGGTAGATCTCATTAAAATAAACATAATTTTACGAAAGTGTAGTAAACGCTCGGTTCAGTGCCGATTTCGTTCAATTTATCACAAAGTAGAGAACCATCTGTCTAGTTTGCACACCTGTTAATCTTCACACCGCATAAATTACGTACAAAATACGATAGGATCGCGGCCGCGCCGGATCACCGGCCTAACCAGTCATTCGTATTCGCAGGTCAGTTTTGCGAGGAGGACGTGAACGAGTGCCAAGTAGAGGGTAGCTCGTTGTGCAACGACGGCATCTGCGTGAACACGAACGGCAGCTACAATTGCTTCTGCAGGCCGGGATTCTCCGGGGACCACTGCGACATCGACATCGACGAATGTCTATGCGGCCCGTGCAAGAACAACGCCACGTGCGTCGACGGCATTAACACGTTCGAGTGCCAGTGCCCACCTGGCTATTCGGGTAAGACCTGCGACACGGACGTGAACGAATGCGAGAGTAGCCCCTGCGAGAACGGCGCTACCTGCGTCGACGAGATCGCCAATTTCATGTGCATCTGTTCACCGGGATTCCGCGGGTCGAGCTGCGAGATCAATATCGACGATTGCGAACCGTCGCCGTGCTTGAACCACGGCCAGTGCATCGACGGCATAAACAATTACACCTGCGACTGCAGCGACACCGGCTTCGAAGGAGCCCGCTGCGAGATGAACATCGACGATTGCCGATCGGAGCCGTGCGTGAACGGTGCTGTCTGTATAGACGATATTAAGAATTACAAGTGCCAGTGCTACACCGGGTACAGCGGGAAGAGTTGCGAGATCGACATAAACGAGTGCGAGAGTTCGCCGTGCCAGTACAATGGCACCTGCCTGGAGAGGTCGAACACGGAATTGTACAAGAGCGACGTGCTAACGTTGCCTTCTATATTCAACCAGGAGTTCGATTATGCGAATGCGAGTGGGTAAGTGTAACGTAGAAAGGCGAAACAGTTGGTTTCAGTTTAAACGAAACCGTGGCATCGCGGTGGAACTCTGTTTACGCGAACCAGTCGGTGGATGAGTACCTCGGTTGATATTAATAGGCCGTCTATGTAGCACCTGTAATAAGCGCAGTAGATCTATGCAGGGCCGTTCATGGGTCGTTGGCCGCCCAAGTGCAAAAACAATACCGCCACCCCCTATTGATTTAATATTAGTCAAAATTTTACACATACTAAACTACTGAACAGTCTGCAGCCGCCCCTAGCTTTCGCCGCCCAGGTGCCTGGGGCACCTTTTGCACCCCCGTCAGGAACGTCTCGATTTATGTAACAGCTCACCCAATTCCCCTCGTCATCTATTATTCCGTTCAGTTAATCGAAGTTAATCTTCGTGTAATACGATTTCGATATACATTTTCTCCTAAATAACACCCGCCACAATATATTATTAAATCTGAAACGTTCGTATAGTGGAGCGACGATAGTTCAGACACCCAATAAGAGCTGAGCCTGAAGTTCAGTTAATCAGGCACCGTAAAAATTTCGTTCACACAAAACAATGTTCCACCGTGATTCACTATCTCGCAATTGTACCTCAATGTCTTCCTTGCTTTTAGATACGAATGTTTGTGCGTGCAAGGTGTGACCGGGAAAAATTGCGAGGTGAACATTAACGAGTGCGACAGCAACCCTTGCCAGGCCGGAAGCTGCGTAGACCGCATTGGCGGTTACACCTGCGAATGTGACGATGGATACGAGGGTGATCATTGTCAGCACGACATCGACGAGTGCAAGAGATACACACCATGCGAGCACGGCGTTTGCACAGACGGGAGAGCCGATTACACCTGTACCTGCGAACCGGAGTACGGTGGCAAAAATTGTTCCGTGGAGCTGATCGGTTGCCAGGGGAACGCTTGTCAGAATGGCGGCACTTGTTGGCCGTATCTCGTTGACGAAACGATACACAAATTCAATTGCACCTGCCCGAACGGTTACCATGGAGAGATTTGTAATTACGTGAGTTCGATTTACTTATTTTTTTATTTCCTTTTTTTGCGCTCGTGTGGTGCATGGGAAATTGAAAGTCGTCTTTTCAGAAAGAACGTTTCTGAACAGAAAGCATTCTCGGGACGAAGTTTGCGACGTTGTTGAATTGAAATGAGTAAAGGACTGGAGATAATAAAATAATATAGTTCCATTGCGAATTATAATGTTTCTATTGAAATTAGAATTGAAAAGTCAAATTAAATTTGTTACGCAAGGTCGAGCAACTTTTGTACGAAAATTGTTTTCATATATTCAAAAAAAACGAAGAAATAGATAAGTGTTATACGGTTAAATATACATACTGTATATGTATATTGGTTCCCTTTTTCTAACGAGTAACTAAAACAGCTTCCAAATTCTCGGCTGTACGAACGTAAATAATTCTATAGTTGACAAATTAAGTCACAAAATAATACACATTTTGGACAGCTCAATAATTCTAATATTTAGTTCCTCCTCATTCTTTCCTCCGTCGCTTATCAAATTGTAAAGCAACCCCTGTCCCTTGCGAATGCACCAAACTTAAAAAAGAAAACACATTCACCGACCGGCACGTTTAATCTCCTCCTTCGTTTAATTTAACCGGCACTCCTTATATCTTGCACAAAAATGCGCGACGCAGAGGAAGGTGCGTATACGCGGAAATAAAAAATTCCTGCCCCGTCCATTCACGTATCTCTGTACAATTTGTCGCAGGTGACGACGATGTCCCTAAACGGGAGCTCGTACGTTTTGGTAAACACTACCAGGGACGAGGGATACGACATACAGTTCCGTTTCCGGACGACCTTGGCGAACGGGTTGCTCGCCATCGGCAAAGGCTCGACGTTTTATATTCTTGAACTGGTCAATGGAAAGTTGAATCTTCACTCGAGCCTGCTGAACAAATGGGAGGGCGTGTTCATTGGCAGCGGCCTGAACGATTCCACGTGGCAGAAGGTGTTCGTCGCGATAAACGCCACCCATCTAGTGCTATCGGCGAACGAGGAACAAACGATCTATCCCATCAGTTTGAACGAAGGATCGAACTCCAATCACACGTCTTTCCCAATGACTTACGTCGGTGGCACCACCAGCTACCTGCGACGATTAACCCATGGCCCGTCGTTCTTCGTGGGCTGCACCGAGGACGTGGTTATCAATGGAGAATGGGTACGTTGTAATTTTCGATGTAGGATCAACGATAATTGAATTGGTGAAAGTGCATTTTTATTTTAAATGAGATATCACATAATTTGTGATTAATTTAGTGAAAACTTTCTATTTGTAAGTAGTAAAAAAAAGAACAGCAAAAATGGACTTGAACCACTTTCAAAATAAACGATCCGCGTGCAGACATGATCGTTCGAGTGGGAGAATTTCTTTAGTTGTGAAACGCTGATTATTCCTTACGATACTCATAGTTGAAATTCATTTTCACGGTTGGAAAGATGCTAAATAGTTTATTATGAGAGGAACACTGGTGATTTTGAAGTTATGGGTGATTGGGTACAAGAAACACATCGGTTGCAATAGAGTGCTACAGCTGCAGAATAACTCGGAAGATTTCGAATTGTGCTTTAAGGGTCGTTAATTTTGAATAGTCAGCGAACAACGCAATATATATAATAATTAAACGAAATATACCCTTCACGTAATGAAACATTCCAATAAAAACAATTTGCAATAGCTTTCTTATAACTTGTAATGAGTGTCCGAACGGAACAAGTTCTGAACGGAACAAGAACGGAACAAAAAGAAAAAGCAAAATTTCAAATCAAGACTGTACACGATTGTTATTATTCAGGTATACTCTGGCACCACGTCGAAAACAGTGTACATGGAAGACGTCGAGCCAGGATGTCAACGCGAGGCTCAATGTTCGCCGAATCGTTGCAAGAACGGCGGCCACTGTACAGATAGATGGCGAGACTTTTCCTGCAAATGTGAAAGACCTTATCTCGGCCACACCTGTCAGTACAACATGACCGCGGCCACATTCGGATACGAGAATATTACAAACGGATACGTGACGGTGAAAGTGTCTGACACCGCCAGAAGGGCGGTCAGATCTATCGTCGATATATCTATGTTTATTCGCACGAGACAAGACAGAGGCGATGTATTCTATTTGGGATCGGAACCGAATCCGCCCACCGATCTTAAACCTCAAGAGAAAACCTACATAGCTGCACAGCTGGAGGGCGGTGAATTGCTCGTGAGAATTCAATTTAACGGCACCGAGGCTTACACGGTCGGCGGCGTGAAACTGAACGATGGAAACAATCATCTGATACAAGTAATTAGGAACGTAACATTGGTCCAGGTGAAAATCAACGGCACCGAATACTTCCGGAAAACGATCAGCGCCTCAGGCCAATTGAACGTGACGGTGCTGTACCTGGGTGGCCTGCCGCAAGCGTCCAGGTACATACGACAGGTCGACAACCGGCAAATAGAAGTGTCGCAAGCGCCGCAGGTTAATTTCAAAGGTGTCATCCAAGATGTACAGATCTCCAATGGAATCGAGTCAATGGTCGTCGAGTTCTTCCCGCTGAAGGTAAAAAATCATTCAATTGCTATCCGCGGAAGTACGAAATTTGCCTGTTACGCGATTTGGTCAGTGCAAAAAGGATATTATTAAAAGAAAAAGCCGCGTTGGTTCACATTAATTCCATTCGTATGCGGACAGAAATGGTAAGGATTAAGGTTTAGAAAAACAAACGTCAATTTTACACCGTGAATCAGGCAAACGGAGTCACAATGAAGAAGAATATACGCGTACTGAGAATACAAACATTTGTTTCCCAATCGCGAATAAAAAATAAATAAAAGCACAGAAACATTATTCAGCCCTACTATTTGTAACCCTTTCTGCCAAACCCTTTCTCAACAAAGAAAACAGCCCCTTCCAAACCCCTTTCTTTCATAAGCCCGACATATGTAATTAACGAAATATTAATGCCACATCGCGATACAGCAACGAACACAATCCGTTCATCTGACCAATGATTTTTAACACGATCTCACAGGCAAACGATATCCCAACGCCGGTGCAGTTCGGCAACGTGACATTCGATTACGACAAAGTCCTGAAGGGCGTGATATCTGATAACGTGTGCGTGAGTAATCCGTGCAATCACAACGGCACCTGCCACGTCACGTGGAACGACTTCTGGTGCCAATGCCCGCGGGGATACACCGGCAAGACCTGCCAGGAAATGGAGTTCTGTCAACTGCAAGACTGCCCGGCCGGATCGAGATGTCAGAATCTTGACGACGGCTACGAGTGCATCGCCAATGCCACATTCGACGGCGCGACAACTTCGTTCACCTACATCTACGATCAAGTGGAGGAACAAAACGTGACCGATTCCACCATCGACACCATACAAATCGCCTATCGATCGAACACCGGCGGCACCTTGATGCACATCGCGCCCCGCGTAGGCGACCAACACTTCACGGTGTCCGTTTACAAGGACAAGATCACGGTGTCCTGGCGTTTGAACATGCAGAACCAGGGGATACTCAGCTTCGGCAAGGCTGAGGCCGACGGAAACTGGACGTCCATACTGCTGAGATTGAACAACAATTCCATGGAATGCGGATACGCGAATTCCAACGAGGAGTACGGGTCCCACGTTAGTCCCAACTTCAGTTTCTCCCTGTGGTACGATCTGCTTGTTACCGGGACCGTGACCCTCGGCGGTCTTGGGTCCACGTTGACGGACAAGCATAGTTACGTGACGATCGGCTCCGGCAGGCAGAGCTCGGAAAGCAGAAGCGGGATTAACGAAAACTCGATCGACTTCACCGAGCGTACGTTAACCACAGCGTCGCCACCTTATAACATGATGTCAGGTAATCTAATTGCTGCGTCGTGTAAAGGTGAGACCCACGAAACGTGATCAGCTCGGATTAATCTGTCGTTAGCGGGCCGGTGGAATATTCTTTTTCCAAGCGATTGTAATAAACTGATTTTTGTTAACTTTTCTCTTTCGAAGCTTTCGAATATTTCACGTATTTTTTAGCGTGTATTTTTGGTTTTATTGTTCCTTCAAGATTCTTCAATATTTCTGTCAAAAAATTGAGGGTGTTTATGTAAAAAAGGTGATTTCGGAAAGAAAAACTAAACTATTATACCAGATAAACAAATTTTCGTTCAAACTACTAGCAACAGAATACTCCAAGATTTGGATGCCAAGCTAAACGTTTCGTGATTCATCCAGCATAAAACCTTCATTCACTTCATCTGTTTTAGTCGTGAAGTATTAAAGAAATTATTAAATTACGACCTCAACAGAATTAATTCTTTTCACGACTGAAAGATAATCGATATAATTATTCCCTTTCTGATTAGGGGAAGCATTTAAGGGGTGTTTGGGCGAAGTAAGGATCGGAAGCATGCTTCTACATTACTTCACATACGAAGAAGTGTACCAGAACGCTAATTTCACACCTTTGGAGTACTTAACGTTGCAAGAAAATAACGCGACGCATCATGATAGTATCGGCTGCCAGCTCTGCTTCGACTCGGATTGCAAAAATGACGGTGAATGCCTTGATAAAGCGAATAGTTACATCTGTGAATGCCCCGCTGGATACACCGAGGACGATTGCTCTTTTAACATCGACGAATGTGTCGAGAACAAATGTGAAAATGGAGCAACATGCGTCGATGGAATTGCGAACTATACCTGTGTGTGTAACAGCGGCTGGCAGGGTTGGCTGTAAGTATTATTGCAATAAATATTTATAATATTAGTGGCTGTAACAATTTATTTTAAATGAGATCACAATTTATATCGAAGTATTAAAATTTATAAATACAATTATATACCCCAGCTCATAATAGATACTGATCATAGATTTACTTATCAATCTTGTCTTCATTCCAGATGCGACAGCGACATAAACGAATGCGTGACGCTTAGAACTTGTCAGCACGACGGTGTCTGCATAAATCTACCTGGATATTTCCGGTGCGAGTGCCCAGACCAATTTACCGGCGATCTGTGTGAAAATTTCCGCCTAATCACGTGCGCAAATCAGCCTTGCAAAAACGATGGCGTCTGTACAGACGTTGTGAATCCGCAAACCGCCGATAATTTCACTTGCACCTGTGCGACTGGTTACGAGGGATCGACTTGCGATGACCCTTATTGCATCGGAAAATGTCAAAACGCCGGTAGATGCGAGTTTTCGCACCAGGTACGAATGGTGTTTCCACTCTCTTTCTTTGCACAAACTTATTCGTTCTTTCAAAATAAATGTTTCCTACACATTTGCCACAATTACTACACCAATGTTCCAGTATATCATTGATTTCTTCGCTCATTTACTATATCCACCCTTTTAAATATTTCCCAGATGGCCGACTTAATTTCACGGTGATATAATTATTATTAAAGATATGATTAAAGATATACGCGTGCGAACAATATATTTTGCCAATTCAATTCGATTTGTTTCCATTTTTTAAACACGGAGTATGCAGCATTGTTATAACCATTTTAACAAACACACCGGCGTAACTGAAACTCGGCTTATTCGTTACTTTTCTATTTTCTAGACACCACGGTGCGCTTGTCCGTCCGGCTTCTCGGGGCTGTACTGCGAAATTAATATCGACGATTGCGCCCCGGACGCAGAGGGAAATGTGCCTTGCAAGAATGATGGAAAATGTTACGACGGCGTGAACAATTTCACCTGCGATTGCAGTGACACAGGCTACACGGGGCCCGATTGTTCGATGGACATAGACGAATGTCGGGATCCGGAAACTGATTGCGGTCATGGACGGTGCGAGAACTTGCCTGGAACTTATCAGTGCATTTGCGATACTGGTTATTGCGGATACAATTGCGGAATGATGGATCCTTGCAGAGAGGTACAGTTTCTCAGAAGATTCTTCTCAATGAATGTTAAAACACTTTCACCGGCAGCAATGATCTTTCCGTTTACGTTACAACGGCCACCGATGATTCGCACACGGTGAATGAATTAAAAATTGGTATATCGCTCAGTTACTTACATTGGCAATACTATTACTATTATCGATAATAATGGTAGGAGATCTTAATAAATGAAGCGCAGCGGTGACCGATAGAATATTTATGTTTATGAAAATTATGGCAAGCAATACTTTCTCGGCCACGAAGGCTGCCCCAATAGTGGGACAAAACGCTTATCACTTATCACGTATGATATACTATAATACAATTTAATTGGCGTGGACGGAAAGACAGTGAATGTGTTAACAGCACGTGCTTAATTTCCCGTAACATAAATGATATCTCATATTTCTCTCCAGGATTACTGCCAAAACGGAGGTACCTGTAAATGCGGAGAGGACGGTGGTTACAGGTGTCAGTGCACACCGGATTACACCGGTCAAAATTGTACAGAGGTGCGCTCTAATGCTTTGAACGAAAAGAAAATAATACGACAATCCAATTACGTATAGTGAATTTCAACTTATTATTATTTTTAGTCGGAGAACTTTTTGGGCAGTCAAGCACTGGACATAGCGGTAAT
This sequence comes from Nomada ferruginata, assembly GCA_963583965.1. Taxonomy (NCBI): domain Eukaryota; kingdom Metazoa; phylum Arthropoda; class Insecta; order Hymenoptera; family Apidae; genus Nomada; species Nomada ferruginata. The sequence continues at coordinate 10,375,467 of OY757218.1, forward strand.
CGTTGGACCCATTGTTGGATGTTTGTTCCTCATCGCAGCTGGCTCGTTGATCGCGCTGTTCATGATGGCTAGAAAGAAACGAGCCACACGAGGAACGTACAGTCCAAGTGCTCAAGAATTCAGTAATCCGCGTGTAGAAATGGACAATGTGATGAAACCACCGCCCGAGGAGAGATTGATCTGAGAATCTTTGTTCGCGACGGACGGACACGACGTGGATGTTCCGGGAAAACCTAGTCTGCCAAGAATATGTATTGTTGCCGCAGTAATTGTCGACCAAAAGGGATAAACTTGTGGAATTCAATCGTCGATGTAACTGCTATTTTTTTTAATGTGGAAAAGTGAAAATTGCACGAGGTTTCATCGCGCGTTTTCTAGTCCATGCTACCGTATCAAACAACTGTAATATAAAATTGATGCACGGAGTTTTAAATGAGAAACGAATCTTAAGATAACCGATTCGAAGGATAGAGGAAAAGAGGCGCGAAAACGACGCCAGACATTTCATCCTGCTATATCTCAGAACTGCCTGCGAAATCGCTACAAGACGTGAAATCAGAATCGATCGTTGTATGAAAAATCAACGATAAAGGAGAACGAAACGAATCGTTGACGTGGATACACACGAAGTGTACTTAAAAAATTCCATTAAGTGTCCTTAACTTACAAGCAATACTCGAATGAAGCTCCTACGAAACGAAACCCGTCCATTTTAGTGCCTAATCGATCCTACTTAATGCTTCTATTTATAAGCACAGAATTTAAAACATCGAAGGTGTACATTTGAAACGGAGGAACGCGTTAAATAGAAACGTTACATCGAGAGATCTCTGAAGCATAATGATATTCATTACTATTGTTCTACGCGTTAGACTTCGGGCAACTATAATAGAGATGTCGTTTAAATATTAGCATAGTTATACTGCGACTTATTGCGAAGATACCGGAAATTTGTAAAAGTATCGTAGACGATAGTTAATCACGAATTGCGCAGGTAATTATCGTCCGTGCGGTTTGCACGCTTTTCAGTATCGACGCGCTTGTTAATTTTTGTACATACATTAGCTTGTAAGTTGAAAGAAACTAATAACAATTCTACCATTAGTGTTTTATATGAATATAGTATTTAATAATGAATGTTATTTGGTATGTACTTACTACCACGACCAAAGTAATAATAGCGAAGAATTTTTCTTATCTATTAAAATGCAAACGATACAACCACGAGTACAGGGCGCGTCATAGTTTTTCAATGGTCTACAAAAAATAATAATACCATACGCGAACGAAAGTGCTGCTGCATTGTTCATAGCTTCTTTAAATATATCGGCCACGGCATACGATACTTTCTCTCAAAAAGTACTTTAACGTAAACTATTCGAATGTGGCAAAAGGGGACACAGAACTTTTTGACGGAAAATGGACCTTGGCATCGCTGTAAAAGACCAAGTAATATGTACTTGTTTCAAGAATGATAATCTTTAATAATTATAACTTACTGAATATGGGAACACTATCTGCTATAGAAATTAATATATTACACAATGTGGTATCAATCAAAACCAAACGCTAAATATAATAGTTTATACTTGAAGAGGTAGGAATGATCGTATTTTATAATTATAAGTTACAAGCAAACTTTTGTTTCGAGATGTATTATAAAGTGAATATCATTAATGTTTTCTGCAAGACTGAAATTTTGGGTACTAAGAAAACTACGAAAAGCAAGTATGCATGCACGTTTCACATCGGTATTTATTTTGTGACGCAACGTGCAACATGCAACGCGGTGCATATATAGTTACAACAGTTTGAAAAACTAAATGTACAAAAATAATAAAAATTTAAGTACTTTATATACGTCGTACATATTTGTTCCATTTTATAAATTGCTTCAAACAAATGTCGTGTGGCATCAAGGGGGTACATTTTCGCTACTCTATTTTTCCTTCTGCACCTTATATGTGATATCATATAAAATTCTAAACCGTGTAATAAATAAATAATCCCATAGTATTATTATGTTGCTAACTTCCATTTAGGCTTCCAGTTGAAGCGACTGGCTTTACGTTTTAACAGGTTTAAAAAATATGGCATTTGTGGTTTAAAAGTAATTAACAATTAAAAATCGGCAATAAGTGCCGTTCGGACATTGCAATTATTTCGGCTTCTAGAAGCGCTAGATGAATGATCGTGTGTTTAAAATTAAGGTAAAGGATGCTGCTATTTATGAATGCAGTTTGCCTTGTTTGCTTTGCATAAACGTTTCAAATATTCCTTTCATTGGACGAGGCGTCATTTGCAATCTTATTTCATTTTCGCGAGGTATTTATTTGCAACCGTAGAGGAAAAGGTAAACGGTATTTAATAAAAGTCTAGTATGCAAGTAAAGTAATTTAATAATCTTTGTTTGCTACTGATGATGGATGGTGTTGAACATTTTATTGCAAATAATGTCGGTAGAAAAATCGTAATACAATACTTCGCTAATTGTAATTGGATACTGAATGCAATATTCGATGCCACGGTCATCCGAGTTCCTCTCATCACCATTTAAAGGCAAAGCTTCTGCTCATGTAAAACACTCATACATTACCCAAGTGTATTGAACATAGAATAACTTATATTTTGCTAAATAAAGTGCTCAGCCACTGTTGACACTCATATTATAAGTACGTGGCAATAATATACATGTCCTGGCTCTTATAATCAAAGAGGAAGTACGTGTCGCCACAATGGTTACTATGTTACTCTACATGTATCCACTTCAACTGACCTAGTGACTGGTTACCAATCCTGTTGGTTTCCACAATTTTCAAGGAAGCGAACACCACTTGGTATAGAAACACGCGAAGTCAACACATACATTTCAATTGTACGCACAGTTTGTAGTCTCACTCTCTTACATACATTGCACTTGAAGGTTCTTAATTTCCCCTTATTCCGTTATAAATTCGATTTACAGAATTCTGCTCGAATAGATTTCTTATTTCTGCAACAAAACGAAAGAAATGAACATACTGTCCCAAAAGTTTGTTGTATACCATATACAATAAAAATTCACGTACCCTCCTTCTGTTCTTCCGTGAATTCTGTTTCTGGGAATGCAATATCGAACGTAATATATAAAATGCCGTGAAGATTATTATTTTCGTAATTCGGCATTCCCTCTCCTTTTTTCCGAATACGGGCCCCCGGTTTGGTCACCTTGTCCCTCTGAATAGACACTTTATGACCGTCTAAATGTTCTATGTCCATTTTGAAGCCTGTTAAGGCATCCTGCATAGATATAGTAACATTTGTGTATAGATCGTCTCCAATTCTTTCAAACATTGGATGTGGCTGTGTATGTATTTTCAAAATTAAATCCCCGGGATCACCATCCAAATGCGGTTCACCCTCTGCTGTAAATTTAGTTTCCTGCCCGTCTACCATGCCAGGTTCTACTTCAACCTCTAACACACGTTCTTCGGTAACAAACTTAACATTTGGACATTCCGAACAGACTGATTGTTGCATCATCTGAAATCTTCCATTCCCTAAATTACGAGTAACTAATTCTTGCCTACAATTACATTTTCTTGTTCCTTTCGCAGCCTTCATGACTGGCTTATTTCTTGTTATCTAAAAGGGAAAGCATATGTTCTGCATTATACATTTCCATTAACTTTTTCAATCAAGCTTTAACCTTCGCCGTGTTACACCTGGGTCAATTCGAACCATCGAGAAATTCTCTATTAGGTACCACTGTAGCTTAAGGCAGCTGTGGATTGGAGCGGACCCAGGTGTCGTCTTCCATCTGGTTTCCCAAACCGTCCGTATTACAGGGGTCAGTTTACCTTTATGAAATTTCCGCTATATAATTCTTCCAATGAAACGTCTAAATCCATTACAATATTGGAGCCTTTAGGCGTCTCGTGCTGTTGTTGAAAATCTCCACCGAAGTGGAAACCAAAATCGCCGAAAAAACTTGCAAAAGGATCCGCATTATTCATCATACCATCTTTCTTTAGACATTCCTCTCCGCATCTGTCGTACGTTTCTCTCTTTTCGTTATCCGAGAGAACCTCGTAAGCAGCGCCAAGATCCTGAAACTTCTGCGACGTACTCGGATCGTCTTTATTTTTGTCAGGATGTAATTCTTTCGCCAATTTTCTGTACGCCTTTTTTATTTGGTGCTGACTCGCGGTCGACGACACGCCTAAAATGGCATAGAAGTCTCTCCTGCAAAGATAATTATCATATTTCTCATTTAGAGTTTATCAAGAATTTACAAATGTGCACTGCGAAACGAGAAGTTACGAACGGCAGGTCAAACAATGCCGAATACGTGTAGATATTTGCTAAACGAAAATATTTGCATGAAATGTAAAAATTGATAATATAACGCATTCCACCAGCAATGAATAAAAGGTCGACTTATTTGTTAATGCTTAAAGGATTTTACGAAACCACTTTGTATCGATAAGTTCGGCAAACAATTTAAAGACCAAGAGGTTATAACGATATTAGAAGGTAGACACTTTCAAAACCTATAATGAATAGACATTATAAATAAAAAAAAGAGCCGTATACGTACCCTGCAACTGCGAGAATTACACATACTGTTAAATTTATGAATAAAGTCCAAATTAATTTTACTGCTGCCATTCTAGCAGAAGTTACAACAAACATCAGAGCTTAGTTCGTGGGCGCTCCTGATTGGTGCACCGAATTCAATTTATCCGCTTCCGATCGGCGATAAATATGTTTTTAGGCGGATTCGTAATAAGCGAAAGTAATATGTGATTTGTCGAATTCGATATTGTAATATTAATTCTAGTGATGGGCACATCGACTAATTTAAACTATCGACTAATTACTAATTAGTAACGATATACTATCGAATAATTAGTCGATAGTTTTTCGCTTATTGGTTATGTCTGGAGTCTGAACTATGTCATGAAATATTGGTGTATTTACTTTTCGTAAATTTATTACAGTTCATAATTAGAATTTCAGAAATATAAAAGGTCAACAAGTTTCTTTTTTAACCAATTGATAATATTTCAATTTGTCATAAACTATTTTATTTCGGCACTTAAAAATTAACAGTTCTATATATTTTGTGAGAATCATTTAGGTTATACAAGGTTTGTATCTAAGGTGGTTCTATATAAGGTTTTACTCAGTTCTTGAAATTTAAAATCAGATAGACAGTTATTTAACATGACGGCATTAATTAATGTTTTTACATCAAAATTTAAGTCGTTTTTTCTTTTTCCTAGGGTAGATATAAATATTGCTGTATTAGGAATGTAAGGAATTTGTCGATCTATTCTCATAATTTTCTATTTCGGATTTTAAGGATTTTATAGCTGATTGTGCGTTTATTTCATGTTGCAAAGTATTAAAATTAATAATAAACATATTATTAGTTACTTTTATAATAAACAATAAAATATAAGACAAATAAATATAAAATATATAAAACATCGAAACGAACTAAAGAATGACCGTTATTTTCGTCAGAAATACTAAACCATCCCTTGTTCCCGTACTCATTCGATTTTTCGATGTTACATTTTCAAGTGACCGAGCCGAATTCTGAATTTGTATAGTATATACCATATACGTTATAAGTTATAATCGACTCATCTTCTTTCTTATTGATACTTAAAACTTCTTATTTCTTATTAATGTAAAAGCGAGGATGAAAGTATTCGTGCACTGTAAATAACTAAATGCCTTTTTTAAAATTAAACGGAAGGATTTGCTTTACTCTAAAAAGTTTAAAGGATTAGTTTACAAGATATTTGGGAAAATTACATATCTTTAATAAAAATTAAAGTACTGCATTTTATAAATATCAGTAAATAGTATACATGTTGAAAATGTTACTAAAATCGGTTAATATTGCTCTGAGTTTCAAATGATTAAAAGGTTTGCATTAGTTTGTGCGTTAGGCATAATTGAATTTACACATGCTTAATGAATTAATTATTCAATACCGCTATCGAAGGCACATATTTGATAGTGAATCTTCAACCTCATGATAAAATCAATTCAAAACTCCCGCAACTTAAATTCTGTTTATCGGCAGATTCTCCAATGCTCATGCATATACCGTGTATACATATACACAATTCAGTAAATGTAGCGATGGTCCAATCACCGACGAGATATAAGAATAGACAAGACATCTTATGGACTTTTGGCCATTTTAAAAGTTGGCCAGAAACCATAGAAGTCCGACAGGTATCCTCCAAAGGTCGTAGGTCCAGCTAAAAGTTGGCCAGAGACAGTGGAAGTCCAGTAGGTATGGTCCAAGGGTCGTAAGTCCAGCTAAAAGTTGGCCAGAAACAGTAGAAGTCCAGTAGGTAGGTCCAGCTAAAGGTTGGTCAGAAACAGTAGAAGACGAATAGGTGACCCAAGGATAGTAGACCGCACGGCCGCGGTCGGAAACCTTGAAAGATTTTCGGAAATTGCGAATAGGACCGAGCGCGAGCGAGCGCTACCGACGCGACGGCGCGGAGTGGGGAGGTTCGGGACGCGACGCGACGCGACGTCATTATCAGTTGAAGCGTCGCAGCGTAAGGGTCGTCTATGTTGTCGAAGGTTAGCGATGTACATCACCCTACAATTCAATCACATTTCGAGTTTTAGTTTACCACCGCATACGCTTGACTATTAACTTCTATTAATTAATACGCGTTTATCTAACAATCGATTTCCTATCGCGAGAGTACATTAAAGTCTTTCTCAAGCCTCTTTTCCTGGACCCTTGACCGGTCCACCGGTTGAGTATCGACGCGTCTTCTTCCGGTAACATCGGTTCTTTGATACGCGATTAACTACTCGTTTGTTGTAACATCGTGTTAACTAACTTATTAGTTTGAACGGTTCTTCGAATCTTTATTATATTTTATTCAGTCACTTACACACTGCTTTTGCGACTTCGAATTCGATTCTGATTTTAGCACAGGTCTATCACAGGTCCATTCTTTTTGTTGCAGGAATAATGGATGATTAGCTGGCAAAGAATAATATGTTGAGGCTGCAGGAATGGAGTATTGAGATACAATTACTGCGATGCATAACAATCAGTCCGATGCCGTATGATGAAGGATTGGTAACATTTAACTTATTATCCCAACGGTTTACGTATATTTCTTGTTATCTGGCGATTGGATTTTGGCTCAAGTTCTTTTCTTTCGGTTGAAAGTTATTGAGCAGTTTAAACATTTTAAGTAGGACTTACAATATGCCATTTGCGATTGAAACTAGAGTCAGTAAATTTCATTAATTCTAAACGAAAAATTGAAATACTTTCATGTTTCGCTGCATATCGGTCGCGATTTCTATTATAGCTTCACTAGTACTTATTAAAAACTTTTATTATCTCTGTGACTTGGCACAAGTACGGTCAAATTGTATTTTCGATGCAGCATTGTCCGCGTACTTACGTACTGGTTGCCATGCACTTGAAGCATGATAAATAGTTTCGAGTCTTGATTTCTACAAGCAGCTACGAGAACTTATAAATGCGCGATATTGCTTACTAACTAAGATCATGATCACCTTTAAAACTCGGACAAAGAACAGTCACAGTATGCTTTTGATAAATCATTTATATTAATCTATAATAGTATATCTTGAATAGACAATTAACAGTAATTAAATCAGAATAATAACACGGTAGTACTTTATTAAAACAAAGCAGTATTTCCTCAACAGACGTTCGACAGGATGAAGAAATAAGAAAGAGATAAATAAAATCAAATGTGTATTGCTTCAATTTCTACCTCCTCACCCTATTTACTAACTTGTACAGATTCTCTTTCAGAAAATTTTGATGACCGCGCGCAATGCGGTCAGTAGAGTCAGTGCTTGCTCCGTCAAAGTTCTTTTTATTGTTTTTAGAGCGAAACCGCTCATAATAATTATAACTAAATATAAATAACAGTAAAGATACGCGAAAGTAGAGTCAGTGTTTGCTTCGAAATATTGCTCTCGCGAAATTAGAGTCACTTTGTTCGTCGATCACAATTGACGTGCGCGATAGTAGTCTTTTATTTTATTTTTTTTTCTTTCGCAATAAGTATTCCGGTATTAGAGTCAGCACCGATGCAGTTCGGCGAGTTCGGGCACTCATCCATCAACTCGAAGAGTAAGTATCTCTGTATTTCTTTAATCTTATTTTACAATGGTCTTTGATAATTATCATGATCGAAAAGTACTCAAAACGCAAAGATTTCAATGTTGTCTGTTCTTTTGAATGTTTCAGAAGCTGCCATGGGCTCAATTGTATCACCATAACGATATTGTTGGCCGCGCGCAATGCGGTTGGTAGAGTCAGTGCTTGTTCCGTCAAAGTTCTTTTTATTATTTTTTGAGCGCAGCCGCTCTTAATAATAATTCAACATAAATAACAGTAAAGAGACGCGAAATTAGAGTCAGTGTTTGCTCCGCAATAATACTCTCGCGAAAAATAAAGTCACTTTGTTCGTCGATCACAATTATTCCTTTTCCGTTCTCGGCTCGGAGGACTGATGGTTAGGGACTTAGTGTCAGCGAGTTACGATGTGTGGGGGCGTGATTGTGGTTCTGGACCCTGGTCACGAGGCCCTCGGTTAGACTACGTTATTCTCTAACATGGGTAGGTTATCCACCATTCTGGAATCGTGGTCGCGGTTCTTGCAATATCCGAGTTGCAGTGTCATCGGGGGGCGGTGTGTGGGGCTGTGATTGCTTTTCTGGACACTTTGGCCCGCCTAGTAGGAAATTCCTATGCGTCAGACCACGCCAAGCACACCTTGGAGTGGCAGAAGGCATACGGGTCATAATCTAGAATCGTGGTTGTGGTTTTGCATATCCGTGCCTTAATGATTTCTGTGGCTCGGAATCGAAACTGGTGTGGATGCTAAGTCGTTTTACTGTCCAGACTCTGAGCCGAGGGCACGCGGGCTGCTCGGTAGCAGTCACAAAAACAGTAGAAATACTGTCGCGAAATTAAAATCACTTTGTTTGTCAATCATAAGTGTTTCATTAGAGTCAGTGTCCTGTTCGGCGAGTTCGGGCTTTCAGCCATCAATTTGACGAGTAAGTATCTCCTTCGTTCTTTAATCTTGTATTGCAATAATCATTGATAATTAACACATTCCAAAAGTACTGAAAATACATAGATTTTAATGTTGTTTGCTCTTTTTGAATGTTTCAGCAGCTTCCATGGCTTCGATGGCGACGAGCTTGACCGCACACCTGGTGAGTCTGCAACCGGTGAGTGGCATGCTTTAAAGTTCCTCTGGTCACTCAAGCATGTCGCAGGACGAAAGGTCCGAACCGACACGGGTGACTGGTTGTAATTACGTAGATTTTTCTGGCAAGCACTGTGACCATGGGTATATGGAAATATACTCATGAGTAGTAACTTCTTTACTGCTTTATATTATGTGAGGATAGGTCTTCTTGTACAACGCGTTTTTAAATAGCTTGATAATTTTAAAACAGATCATATTTAGTACAAAATATATCACTACATATCTTTTTATAATAGAGTATTTAATTGAATACCTATGAAACGATATTTAAATAGTTATTAATTATTGAATGAATATAAAGTAACGTCCAGTATTCTACGTGCATTAGTTTGTAGTGGAGAAGTCGAATACCATTCGACTTCGTTTACTTGTCAATTGCAATGACTGCACAGTTAGAATAAATTGCATAATTATTGCTGTTAGTAAGAGTGTAGTATTTCATCTTTTTCTACTTTGATAATATATAAAGTGAAGGTACTCATTTACCTTATCAATTTGTTGGAACTATCGAATAATTTTATTATTCGATATCCATATTAGTCTTTAGCGTTTAAAGATATCGATACGTTCATTGTTTCCGTACAAAATGTTAATTAAACCTGAATGTACAAGAAGACAATACGCGAACGGGTAGTTTTCGAAATCAAGGCAATCAACTTTTAAAGCAATCTTGCGTTTTAGAATCAATGCTTTGATAACGGGAACGCCCGAGGATGTTTCAATTTAATTCAAAGTATATTAAAGTAGAGTCGTTGAATAATTTCTCTATTAACGTAGAGTCTTTGAATAATTTTTCTAATAAAGTAGAGTCACTGCATAATTTTTCTAATAAAGTAGAGTCACTGCATAATTTTTCTAATATAGTAGAGTCATTGCACAATTTTTCTAATAAAGTAGAGTCATTTAATTTTCTCTTCAATAAAATAGAATCATATATAGATCTGTTGTACATATATATGTATTTTAGCCCGTTAGAAAATCAGTATGTCCTTATCATCTTTTTAGACGAGGATTTTCAGGTTTAACCCTTTCCGTGTTCACTGCCCGGATCCCACGCACGTGCCCCGGTGCTACTTGGGTGGGAAAACGGTGGTAGAGCACGATGATATTTTTTAGTTTATAAGCCATAAAATGATTTATTGTTGGCGACTGACAGTGCGTTGGTGTATCGTGCACGACGTAATATCCGCATTGTGTGTGTGGTTAGGCTGTGGATTTGCGTCGTTCCGTATTAAAATGTAGCTATTATGACCAAAATAAGATGTCCATCAATTTAAAACAGAGACATCATTTTTAGTATTATTTGCTTCAATAATTCCTACTATACTTGGGCACGAAGTTTTTGTCATTTAAGATGACAGAGGCCAAATGCCAAAAAGAATTGAATATACTTATCAATTGCTATCAAGTACCTCTTGTATCGGTGCTATTTAATTATTTTATTAAATATCTATTAAATATCTCAACCGCGACGTGGTTTTTTCCACGTGAACGCAGAGATCCCAGCCACTGTCAGTCGATTTCAGAAAAATGGTACGTACATTAGAGTGTGCAAGTTGTGTGACAGCACTTGGGTGTCGGGGGTGTCCCGGGACGCCTCCCTAGTGTAGGCTTTTGCGCCCAACTGTTTGACTGAGAACCGTGGAGTGTCGTGTGTTGGTGTGTTTGTTTGCCATTTTTTAAATATAGGTCTAGGTAGGATAGGTAGCATACTTTCTGGTGTGATTGATAGACATAAGTAGGTAGGGCCGGGCAGGTTGACACAGTCTCCGATCGGGTAGGCACTATTTCGCGTGTTCAACCTGTTTCAGGAAATCTGATTTGAAAAGTCGACGGTGAAGCTGTGGCGCGAACGAAAATGCGTTCGCCTCTGGCTTTGCCTATCGATTTTTCGAATCCTTCGCGGTCGTGGTCGCGATTTAGGCTCCGAAACGAAACGCGTTACATTATGCTCGAGGCTGCACGTGTGAACGAAGAACGATTACAATTTTAATCGTAATCTATGTGATTTTCCGTAATCACAATTTTACGATTTTATTTGATCGCCATTCGGCCACGTGTGTTCCATTTAGCTCCGCGATTCAAACTCTTTATTTCACCTTTATAAGTTTTTCCTTGGTTTCCGATTAGAGTCTCGAGCCTAGTTTAAGTTTCAGCTGGCCCTTGGGTCCGACGAAAAGGAGAGGCTATATGCCGAAGAGGCCCGACAAATTGTCACTCAAGAGGGCAACTACTAATGGCTCCCCATTCTTTTTAAGAATGGGGAATCATTCTATGTTACTACTTTGTCACTGTGCTTGCATTTTCATTTGTAGAATTTTTATTTGTACTTGGCCGATGCACATTCCGGCCCAACAATACAGCCCTCCCAAAAATATCGCGCTGCTTTAGAGTTGCGAAAAACTTGCGAACGGGTCGAGTTGGAGTTGCGTTGAATGCCACTTATTGCTATTCTTATTGCTAGTTAAATTGTAGTATTTTATAATACACTTTACATTTGAGCTTCTAGTGTTGCGGAAATTGTTTTCGCGTATTGGAACTTTCAGTTCATTTTTCAGAGGATCTTCAATTTGCTTAATTTTGGATAGTACATATAATTTACTGTTTGCTTTCTATTAGTCTTAATAAATAGTGTTGCGAAATGATTGTATCGCGAGTTCCAGTTAGCGTTGCGTTGAATAAAGATCGCGTTTTTAAGTAGAGTTGCGACTACTAGTCCCCATCTGCTTCCAATTGGAAGCCTGTTCCTGAACCAGGAACTTTTTCTTTTCAGCGTTTTATATTTGCCTTTCTTTTTATTTTATTTTTCTTAATAATTATACTACCTGGAATGTCTGTTGATGGAAGTACTGCTAAAAATTTGCATACATATTAGTAAATTACTGTGTGAACGAAATGAAAAGAAATGAAAAAGAAAATAAATGAAAGAGAAAGGAAAGAAAAAAGAAAAGAAAAGAAAAGAAAAAGAACAAAGAAAAGAAAAGAAAAGAAAAGAAAAAGAGCAAAGTAAAAAACAGATATAATTTGCAGAATCTTTGATAAATTTATAATAATTCTAGATAGTAGATTTAAATTAGAGTTAATACTAGTGACTGTTCATTATTGGAGTTTAACTCTTAAATATTTCCTCTTAATTGTTGCAATTCTATCTTAACCTTTTTTTTAGTAGAGCCAATTTTTATAACTTTTCGAGCTTGCTTTGTAGAAATTGAAATTCAATCGCGATATCCGTAAATGTTTAAACAAAAATCCTTGCACGAAAAACGTTATTGGCAGTAGTTGGGTCTCGGCATGGTGATAGTTGAAGTTTGATATTTTTCTTCCGAATAATCGTTTGTCGCTTCTTCGTTGAAGCAAAATAGAATCAATTGTAGTGAAATGTGACTACTTCATTTTGGAGTTTTTAATGAACGTGATACCACCATTCAGTTTGATCTAGAACGTACAAAAGAATATATCACTTTGGCCGAAATCCAATTAACTATTGTTAACAAAAAATAGCAGCATTTTTCATATCAATTCTGATTTATTAACTGCGCTAAAATTCAGTTATTACGAATTAAAAGCAGCTTCATTTCGATATAAAATGGGGAGGCTTGGGGATGTCACTAATCCAATGCTTGAGATTGTTACAGATTCACAGATGAACCCAAATATGCTATATTAAACAAACATAAGTACATACGTCAGAGGCTCAAGAGTGGAATATATAGAATACAGATCCAGAAATATTATCAAAGACACGATTGGAAACTTTAAAATTAAAGAGCCAGCCTCGTCGATTCAATTTGTGAGTTTAAGAATTCATTCTTATAATGCTTTACTAATTATTTCGAGTTTGTGCATGTTTCAGAAGCATTGAAAAGAAGAGGATTCATGAAACAATGTATAATAGGAACACACCCTCACCCCATCCCTGCCCCAAACCCCTGTCCTTATTAACTAATTACAGGTGTTAGACAATTAATTAGGCAGGCCCAAATATAAATCGAACAATACATTTAGCTCTTTATGTAGGTAGGATTTGTCTCAACACACAATCTTAGATCTTTATACTGGCAGGTTTTACACGAATTTAAATTATTAGACTTTTAATTAGGCAGGGTTTATAAAACCAAATATTGTTGGCAGATGCTGCAATTTTTTGGTTCGGTTTCTGTCTGTTCTAGGACACCATGGACCACGAGAGATTAATACAGTCCTATGTAGATAGGATATTATTGAAATTGTTCTTTTATTCGATCTGTTAGATGTTATACTAGGTAGGGTGATTCGAGTCTTAAGTTAGCTCTTTAGTCAGGCAGGGCGTATTCGAATCTAATCTAAAATTTAAGAAAGTAGGGTTTATTTTTAAGTTATGTCTTAGCTTTTAAGCCCGCAGTGTTCACCACTGCAATAATATTTCGTTGTCTAGTTTTTAAGATCATAGGATATATTTTTAAGACAGTTTTATTTCAGGAACGTGAATTCTCTTTCAGATTTTCTTTCAGGTTTCCTTCTGATATTCCATTTAGCTTTCGGTCGTGAATTTTCCAACTACTCCTCTTGTTGTCTTACTTGTACTACGATCAATTACTGAACGTTCTACAAATTGACAATAATAGGAGATTTTTCTTTGTCACATGTTATATTAGAATTAGTTTTCGCGTAATTGGAGGGTGGAAGGGCCGTGGCTAGGGTGGGTCTCCATGCGCAGTAACCTCCACGTGGTGAGACCCGGGCAATCAATTATTTATCGTATAATTATTAAACGTTTAAGAGACGTTTGATAATTATGTGGAAAATAATTCGAGCGAATGGACTGCGCATTGCACTTTCCCCTCTCATTCCCTTTTTGCTTCATTCTCTTATTTGCGTCATTCTCTTATTAGCTTCATTCCCTTTTCCGTTCTCGGCCCGGAGGACGGATGGTAAGGCGCTTTTGGCACCTGTGGCGGTATTTGGGTTGCAGTGTCATCGTGGAGCAGTGTGTGAGGCTGTGATTGCGGTTCTGGACAGGTGACCCGCCAAGTAGGATATTTCTCCTCGTTAGACCACGCCAAGCACACCTTGGGGTGGCAGAAGGCATATGGGACATAATCTGGAATCGTGGTTGCGGTCTTGCATATCCGTTCCTCAATGATTGCTGTGGCTCGGTATCGAAACAGGTGTTGATTGTAAGTCGTGTTACTGTCCAGACTCTGGGCCGAGGGCTCGCGGACTGCTCGGTAGCAGTCACTTTCGTTATTTGCCTCCCATTTGATCCCACTTGTGAGTTGAAGATTTTTATAATGCTTTACTAATTACATCCACTTTGTCTTTGTTTCAGAAGGACTGAAAGGAATCAGCTAAAGAAGATGAATGCTTAAAAAATGTATAATATGACCACACTCTCACTCTGCCCCTGCCCTGCCCGTGCCCAGCCCTTACCCTTACACGTGCCCCTGCCGCTGCCCTTTTATACAGGCAGGTTTTACACGAATTGAATTTATTAGACTTTTAATTAGGCAGGGTTTATGAAACTAAAAATTGATTCAATCTGTTCTAGGACACCATGGGCCACGAAATTAATTCCTCTTCAATTACTCCATATTAAGCATATGCATACTTATACCTACACGAGTATAGGATACTATCTATTACAGTCCTATGTAAATAGGATATTATTGAAATTGTTCTTTTATTCGAACTGTTAGATGTTATACTAGGTAGGGCGATTCTAGTTTTAAGTTAGATCTTTAGTCAGGCAGGACGCATTTGAATTTAATGTAGTATTTAAGAAAGGAGGATTCATTTTTAAACTGCGTCTTGGTTTTTAAGACAGCAGTGTACACTGCTGTGATAATATTTCGTTGTCTAGTTTCTAAGATCATAAGATATATTATTAAGAAAGTTTTATTTCAGGAAATTGGACTCTGATTTTCTTTTCTCTGATTTTCTTTCAGGTTTCGTTCTGATATTCCATTTAGCTTTCGGTCGTGAATTTTCCAACTACTCCTCTTGTTGTCTTACTTGTACTACGATCAATTACTGAACGTTCTACAAATTGACAATAATAGGAGATTTTTCCTTCTCACATGTTATATTAGAATTAGTTTTCGCGTAATTGGAGGGTGGAAGGGCCGTGGCTAGGGTGGGTCTCCATGCGCAGTAACCTCCACGTGGTGAGACCCGGGCAATCAATTATTTATCGTATAATTATTAAACGTTTAAGAGACGTTTGGTAATTATGTGGAAAATAAATCGAGCTAATTGACTGCGTATTGCACTTAGGGTACAATGTACAATAATGGCCGCTTAATGTTCGTCCGTTTTCATCCCTACCGATTTTTGGACCTGCTCCGATGTATCGAGGATGTAGGTTGCGTCCGAGTTATCTCCACTTGTCATCAGCAATGGCCCTTAACACGTTGAGTGCCACGCCGGTTTTGCCACGCCGGTTTTGCCACGCTTTCCGTTTAGGCCACACGGCGCGACATGCGCGACGGCGCGCCGCGGCGTAGCTTAACACTGTGATACCCCGACGCCTGAACGAAAAGTTTAGTGTCAGTCACTGAACGGAAAGTTGATTGTCAGTCACCGATGACTGACGCGGCCTGAACGGAAGGTTTAGTGTCAGTCGCTGAACGGAAAGTTGATTGTCAGTCACCGATGACTGACGCGGCCTGAACGGAAGGTTTAGTGTCAGCCGCTGAACGGAAAGTTGATTGTCAGTCACCGATGACTGACGCGGCCTGAACGGAAGGTTTAGTATCAGCCGCTGAACGGAAAGTTGATTGTCAGTCACCGATGACTGACGCGGCCTGAACGGAAAGGTTAGTGTCAGACACCGATGCCTGACGTGGCACTCAACGTGTTAAATATATCTCACGCTGGTTCTCAGTACATCTCAATCCACTCCCAACACAGCCTAAACCGAGCGTGCCGAAAAGTGATAAGCATGAACAATTCCTTATAAATCACATCCCTGGATAGTGTTCGCTAGGCAGCTTCGAAGCAGCGAACATTAAGTGGGCATTACTGTCCACTGTAGTTATTGGAGCGGAGAGAATCTTAAGTTCTTATTGCAATTACTTTTGAGTTCTCGTTTCTATCGTTGTATCTATCTGCAGCTGTAAATATTGTGTATTATTTATTGCCCTGCTTCTTATGTAGACTCTTCTGTTTTCTGACGCTTTCGAGATAATTCATTAGTAACATAAATCATATATGTTTCGCCTAGAGAATTACATTTTCTTATTTCTCAAGAAGCCTTCTTTTTTATAATTAAAATACCCGTGTACATATCTTTTAATTCATAAATTGATTAATATCTGCAAAGATATACTTGAATGTACGCGGGTCTCTGCCATATCTACAGTGCCTGCTATGGTTTCGCCATCTATACAGAACTCCTTGAAACCACTCGCGCTTGCTATGGTAGTCCCATCTATACAGAACGCATTGAAACTACTCACACCCCTTACTTACCATAAGTGTAGATATGGCAGAGGCCCGAATAGTTTTAGACACATCTGTATAGATGGCGATACTAATGACTCGAGATAAAGCAGACATATATACAGTTTCGAGCAGTTCTGTATAGATGGCGAAATTAATGCCCACTTTGAGTGTAGGTAAGACAGGGATGCGAGTGGTACGTAAATTCAAACACCTGTTTATAAGTAGCGGCGCGATAAAGTTCATAGAATTGGCTATTTGTGTCTTCATTAATAAAATTAAGTTTATAGTGCTCTAAAATCGTTTCGTATTCTCACTTACACATCAGTAAAGTGTTAGCAACTACAGTGTTACAATCTACATTAAAATTAATACGTACAGTAACATTTTAAGTTTCACTGTTCATTTGAGTTTGCAACAATCAAGTTCTTTAGCAAAAGTAAAACGTTTGTGAATAGTTTCTTCTTTCAATAGAATTTCCAGCATGAAATAAAGACATAAATACTAATAGTGGTATTATTCTTTATTTCGTTCTCGCAGTATTGAAAATTGGGTTAGTGTACTATAACCTATCTTTGCACTACTCTTGCACTCTCATCTTCTGTTTTGCACTTCCTTTTCATACCTTTTGTACCTTACGTATAACCCTATTGCTTATCTCTTTATTGCACATCTATTATAGTTCCTTCTGTTTCGAATTCCTAAGATTCCATCCTTTATTCAACGCATCAGATCCCCTATTGTAACCCCCTTAGCTGTTTCCCTGCATTCTTTTGCCACATGTCCTAACAGTATAAATTTTTGTCCAGATAGGTCACATCATTTAGTCTCGTCTTACTGCCAATATCTATTCAACGTTAGAGTGTTTCCACATCTTACCTGCGTTATTAACCCTTTTGTTACGGACGTGCGCTCCGTTGGAATGAAGCCACTGAACAGGGACTGCACCGCAAAGTGTGCATATTGCGCGTCTGACTTAAGTCTTTCAATACTACCTTGTTATTTTGGAGTAAAACAAATCAAGAACGAACGAATGAAGGCAAGATGCATACAAACAAAAGAAAGAAGTATATCGTGGCGCCGGTTGTCAAGCGGTATCACGCTTATTCCGGCTACAGCTGCGTTCGTACACACAGGTCATTGCATGGATGGCGTCTATATCTGGCACTCGTAACTAAAGGGTTAATAAGTTCTGTGCCACGTGTACCACTGATGGAACATAGTATCTTCTTTTAAGGCTTTCCATCACTTTGTTTCCTCTCCTTCATGTCAAATTTATTCCTGCTGGACTTACAGCGTTCCTTTTAAATTAATCCTACCTTCCTTTTATGCTTTTGGTTTAACGCTTTTTCCTGTGAATATCCCTTCATAATTTGCTCTCCTGTTATGTACTTACTAATATATTTTTTGTGTGTGCAGATTATCTGCACAAACAAATGAGGAGCATTGACTGGCACTTCTTGTTGTGCATAAGAGCAAGAAAGAAGATGAAAGAACATTTGCCACATACTTTAGCTATCCTTTAGTTATAGTCAATTAGTTTGTAAAAATAGTTTGCAACTATTAACCCGCCAGTTTAATTTAGAACCATTGTGTAATTAAGTGTTATGTATACCTAGTATATATTTTATTTTATATTCAGTTTATTCAGTAGATGCTATATTACTTGTATCACAAGTTGTACTGAATGTGCTAAATATAAAATGAAAGATATACTAACTACTTTACATATGCACAAGTTACACACGTGCTGTAATTTAAAATAAGTTTCAGTACATAAAGTACATACATTTTAGTATAAGTTTTATCTGTAAGATATATTGTATATTAACTTTAAAGAATAGTTTATAAGTATTAGATTATTTATGTTTATAGTGTTAGTTATATTACATAAATGTTGGTTTAGAATTGATACAAGATTTAGTTGTACGATGTATTGTAAATAGGTATAAAAGAATAGTTCATAAGTATCTGCTTGTAAATTTAATTAGAACATTATTGTAACTTGTATCTTAATTAATTACTTTAAATAAATATTCAATGAAAAGAATACCACTGCTCTTTTTACTTTCACACCTTACCAATCCTTGAAAGAACCTAATTCCAATTCCTTATACAAAAAGTACCGTGGACGAACTTTAAATGGAAAGTTCTAAAGCGAGAAACTTGTCAAAATGGTCCTATACGTTATTAAAATTGGCAGAAGGAAATTCTTGGAAATACCATCATCTTCAAAGTCTTCACTCGTTGCAAAATTGGTTGGTAATTAAACGCTCGGAAATTCCTGGAACGTGACGTCATTTCTAAGAATTGCTGCGATGAAAGACCTCCTCGCATATCATATTCTCCCGATACAAATCCACGATTTTCAGCGAGATATTTTGGGCAGAAACTCGGAAATTTTGTGCTCGGAAATTCCAGGAACTGCTGCGATGAAAGACCTCCTCGCATATCATATTCTCCTGATACAAATCCACGATTTTCAGCGAGATATTTTTGCCAGAATCTCAGAAATTTTGCGATCGGAAATTCCTGGAACGTGACGTCATTTCCAAGAATTGCTGCGATGAAAGACCTCCTCGCATATCATATTCTCCTGATACAAATCCACGATTTTCAGCGAGATATTTTTGCCAGAAACTCGAAAATTTCAGAGAACGAATACCTCCTTGCATATCATATTCTCCTGATACAAATCCAAGATTTTCGGCATTTAAATTTCTACTGAAAATCGTGGATTTGTATCAGGAGAATATGATTTGCGAGGAGGTATCCGACATCAGCAGTTCTTGGAAATGACGTCATATTCCAAGAATTTCCGAGCGCATAATTTTCTAGACTTCTGCCATCAAATGTTGCAAGAAATGAAGACCGAAAATGATGTCGTTTCCACAATTTCCTTCTTTTATATTTAATAACGTATAGGGTCATTTTTACAAGTTTCTCGCTTCAGGACTTTGCATTTAAAGTTCGTCTACGGTACTTCTTGTGTAAGGAATTGGAATTAGGTTCTTTCAAGGATTGTTAAGGTGTGAAAATAAAAAGAAGAGTGGAATTCTTTTAATTTAACATTTATTTAAACTAATGAATGAAGATACAAGTCATAAAAAGGTTCAAATTACAAGCTAATACTTATGGACTACTCTTTTATATCTATTTACAATACATCGTACAACTAAAGCATGTATTAATTCTAAACTAACATTTATGTAATATGAAAAATACAATAAACTTAAATAATCCAATAGTTATAAACTATTCTTTAAAGTCAATTTACAATATATAGCTTACAGATAAAGCTTATACTAAAAATTATGTTCTTCATATGCAGAAGCTTATAAAATTTAAATTACAGCATTTGTGTAAACTTGAGCATACATACATTATTTATTATATCTTTTATTTCACATTTAGCACATTCAGTAGAACTTGTAATAGTAATATATGTATAAGTAATATCAAAGTTTATATAAGATCTACCGAATGATCTGAATATAAAATAAAGTATATAATAGATATTATACAGAACAGTTAACTACACAATTGTTCTAAATTAAGCTTATGTGCTAACAGTTGCAAACTATTTTTATAAATCAATTTACTATAATTAATGGATAAGTAAAGTATGTGGCAAAAGTTCTTCTATTTTCTTTCTTGCTCCTATGCATGATGGGATGTGTCAGTCAATGCTCACTACTCTTTGCCTCCACAACCTGCACACACAAAACATATATTAGTAAGTATGTAAAAGGAGACCGAAGAAAGAAAGGAGGGCCAAACCAAAAGCATTAAAGAAGGAGAGGATTATTTGAGAATGGGTCTCTTAACACGTACGGCGCCAAAAGTGAGTCGGATAGGTTTTAAAAAATCGCACTGACAATCTTAGTTAACTTGAATAAGAAGAGCGTCACCAATATTTGGGTGACGGTCACCCATGGCAGCATAACCGTCACCCAGATATGGGTGACGTGGCGCCGAACGTGTTTAGACAGAATTTAATTAGATCAGAAGTAAAGGAATTGTCGCAGACCCTTAAAAGAATAGACTATGAAATACAACATCAGGAACGAAACATAAAAATAAAATAAGCGAGATATAATGGACGGTGTAAATATATTGGAACAGCAACGCTAATAGAATACCAAAGCAAGAATGAAATAGGCCATAATCATCAGTTAATAGCACAGGTAAGATGCAAAAGCATTAAAGGATTAAATAAATATTAGGAGGAGAAAAAGAAAATAGGATCTGACCTGTGCACACAAAAAATTGGTACGTTAGAACACCTCTTAACAGAATGTATGGAAAAAGATATAATGGTGTATAAACATGACATAGGATTTTGTAATTAAACAAGAAGGAATGGAAAAGATTTATAATAGATACGCGATTAAGAGGTAAGAAATAATGTAATACGTAAGGCAGAGAAAGTATGAAAACGAACAGCGAAACGGAAGACGAGAGTGCAAGAGTTAAGATAGTATTGTAAAGATAGGTTATATGTACACTAACCAAACTTTCATTCCTGTGAGACCAAAATAAAGAATAATACTACTATTAGTATGTATTTATTACGTGCTGACAGATGATTTTTACCTTTGCTAAAGAGCTTGATTGTTCCTGAATAAAATGAACAATCGAACTTACGATGTTACCATACATATTAACTTTAATGTAGATTGTGACACCGTGTTTGCTAACACTTTATTGATATTTAACTAAGATTGCAAAACAATTTTCGAGCATTATTAACTTAATTTCATGAATGAAGACACAAATAGCCAAGTTTTATGAACTTTATCGCGCCGCTACTTATAAACAGGTGTTTGAATTTACGTACCACTCGCATCCCTGTCTTACCTACACTCAAAGTGGGCTTTAATTTCGCCATCTATACAGAACTGCTCGAAACTGTATATATGTCTGCTTTATCTCGAGTCATTAGTATCGCCATCTATACAGATGTGTCTAAAACTATTCGGGCCTCTGCCATATCTACACTTATGGTAAGTAAGGGGTGTGAGTAGTTTCAATGCGTTCTGTATAGATGGGACTACCATAGCAAGCGCGAGTGGTTTCAAGGGGTTCTGTATAGATGGCGAAACCATAGCAGGCACTGTAGATATGGCAGAGACCCGCGTACATTCAAGTATATCTTTGCAGATATTAATCAATTTATGAATTAACAGATATGTACACGGGTATTTTAATTATAAAAAAGAAGGCTTCTTGAGAAATAAGAAAATGTAATTCTCTAGGCGAAACATATATGATTTATGTTACTAATGAATTATCTCGAAAGCGTCAGAAAACAGAAGAGTCTACATAAGAAGCAGGGCAATAAATAATACACAATATTTACAGCTGCAGATAGATACAACGATAGAAACGAGAACTCAAAAGTAATTGCAATAAGAACTTAAGATTCTCTCCGCTCCAATAACTACAATGGACAGTAATGCCCACTTAATGTTCGCTGCTTCAAAGCTGCCTAGCGAACACTATCCAGGGATGTGATTTATAAGGAATTGTTCATGCTTATCACTTTTCGGCACGCTCGGTTTAGGCTGTGTTGGGAGTGGATTGAGATGTACTGAGAACCAGCGTGAGATATATTTAACACGTTGAGTGCCACGTCAGTCATCGGTGACTGAAAATCAACTTTCCGTTCAGTGGCTGACACTAAACCTTCCGTTCAGGCCGCGTCAGTCATCGGTGACTGACAATCAACTTTCCGTTCAGCGGCTGATACTAAACCTTCCGTTCAGGCCGCGTCAGTCATCGGTGACTGACAATCAACATTCGGTTCAGCGGCTGACACTAAACCTTCCGTTCAGGCCGCGTCGGTCATCGGTGACTGACAATCAACTTTCCGTTCAGTGCCTGACACTAAACCTTCCGTTCAGGCCGCGTCAGTCATCGGTGACTGACAATCAACTTTCCGTTCAGTGGCTGACGTTCAGTGGCTTCATTCCAGCGGAGCGCACGTCCGTAACGAAAGCGTTAATAACGCAGGTAAGATGTGGAAACACTCTAACGTTGAATAGATATTGGCAGTAAGACGAGACTAAATGATGTGACCTATCTGGACAAAAATTTATACTGTTAGGACATGTGGCAAAAGAATGCAGGGAAACAGCTAAGGGGGTTACAATAGGGGATCTGATGCGTTGAATAAAGGATGGAATCTTAGGAATTCGAAACAGAAGGAACTATAATAGATGTGCAATAAAGAGATAAGCAATAGGGTTATACGTAAGGTACAAAAGGTATGAAAAGGAAGTGCAAAACAGAAGATGAGAGTGCAAGAGTAGTGCAAAGATAGGTTATAGTACACTAACCCAATTTTCAATACTGCGAGAACGAAATAAAGAATAATACCACTATTAGTATTTATGTCTTTATTTCATGCTGGAAATTCTATTGAAAGAAGAAACTATTCACAAACGTTTTACTTTTGCTAAAGAACTTGATTGTTGCAAACTCAAATGAACAGTGAAACTTAAAATGTTACTGTACGTATTAATTTTAATGTAGATTGTAACACTGTAGTTGCTAACACTTTACTGATGTGTAAGTGAGAATACGAAACGATTTTAGAGCACTATAAACTTAATTTTATTAATGAAGACACAAATAGCCAATTCTATGAACTTTATCGCGCCGCTACTTATAAACAGGTGTTTGAATTTACGTACCACTCGCATCCCTGTCTTACCTACACTCAAAGTGGGCATTAATTTCGCCATCTATACAGAACTGCTCGAAACTGTATATATGTCTGCTTTATCTCGAGTCATTAGTATCGCCATCTATACAGATGTGTCTAAAACTATTCGGGCCTCTGCCATATCTACACTTATGGTAAGTAAGGGGTGTGAGTAGTTTCAATGCGTTCTGTATAGATGGGACTACCATAGCAAGCGCGAGTGGTTTCAAGGAGTTCTGTATAGATGGCGAAACCATAGCAGGCACTGTAGATATGGCAGAGACCCGCGTACATTCAAGTATATCTTTGCAGATATTAATCAATTTATGAATTAAAAGATATGTACACGGGTATTTTAATTATAAAAAAGAAGGCTTCTTGAGAAATAAGAAAATGTAATTCTCTAGGCGAAACATATATGATTTATGTTACTAATGAATTATCTCGAAAGCGTCAGAAAACAGAAGAGTCTACATAAGAAGCAGGGCAATAAATAATACACAATATTTACAGCTGCAGATAGATACAACGATAGAAACGAGAACTCAAAAGTAATTGCAATAAGAACTTAAGATTCTCTCCGCTCCAATAACTACAGTGGACAGTAATGCCCACTTAATGTTCGCTGCTTCGAAGCTGCCTAGCGAACACTATCCAGGGATGTGATTTATAAGGAATTGTTCATGCTTATCACTTTTCGGCACGCTCGGTTTAGGCTGTGTTGGGAGTGGATTGAGATGTACTGAGAACCAGCGTGAGATATATTTAACACGTTGAGTGCCACGTCAGGCATCGGTGTCTGACACTAACCTTTCCGTTCAGGCCGCGTCAGTCATCGGTGACTGACAATCAACTTTCCGTTCAGCGGCTGATACTAAACCTTCCGTTCAGGCCGCGTCAGTCATCGGTGACTGACAATCAACTTTCCGTTCAGCGGCTGACACTAAACCTTCCGTTCAGGCCGCGTCAGTCATCGGTGACTGACAATCAACTTTCCGTTCAGCGACTGACACTAAACCTTCCGTTCAGGCCGCGTCAGTCATCGGTGACTGACAATCAACTTTCCGTTCAGTGACTGACACTAAACTTTTCGTTCAGGCGTCGGGGTATCACAGTGTTAAGCTACGCCGCGGCGCGCCGTCGCGCATGTCGCGCCGTGTGGCCTAAACGGAAAGCGTGGCAAAACCGGCGTGGCAAAACCGGCGTGGCACTCAACGTGTTAAGGGCCATTGCTGATGACAAGTGGAGATAACTCGGACGCAACCTACATCCTCGATACATCGGAGCAGGTCCAAAAATCGGTAGGGATGAAAACGGACGAACATTAAGCGGCCATTATTGTACATTGTACCCTAAGTGCAATACGCAGTCAATTAGCTCGATTTATTTTCCACATAATTACCAAACGTCTCTTAAACGTTTAATAATTATACGATAAATAATTGATTGCCCGGGTCTCACCACGTGGAGGTTACTGCGCATGGAGACCCACCCTAGCCACGGCCCTTCCACCCTCCAATTACGCGAAAACTAATTCTAATATAACATGTGAGAAGGAAAAATCTCCTATTATTGTCAATTTGTAGAACGTTCAGTAATTGATCGTAGTACAAGTAAGACAACAAGAGGAGTAGTTGGAAAATTCACGACCGAAAGCTAAATGGAATATCAGAACGAAACCTGAAAGAAAATCAGAGAAAAGAAAATCAGAGTCCAATTTCCTGAAATAAAACTTTCTTAATAATATATCTTATGATCTTAGAAACTAGACAACGAAATATTATCACAGCAGTGTACACTGCTGTCTTAAAAACCAAGACGCAGTTTAAAAATGAATCCTCCTTTCTTAAATACTACATTAAATTCAAATGCGTCCTGCCTGACTAAAGATCTAACTTAAAACTAGAATCGCCCTACCTAGTATAACATCTAACAGTTCGAATAAAAGAACAATTTCAATAATATCCTATTTACATAGGACTGTAATAGATAGTATCCTATACTCGTGTAGGTATAAGTATGCATATGCTTAATATGGAGTAATTGAAGAGGAATTAATTTCGTGGCCCATGGTGTCCTAGAACAGATTGAATCAATTTTTAGTTTCATAAACCCTGCCTAATTAAAAGTCTAATAAATTCAATTCGTGTAAAACCTGCCTGTATAAAAGGGCAGCGGCAGGGGCACGTGTAAGGGTAAGGGCTGGGCACGGGCAGGGCAGGGGCAGAGTGAGAGTGTGGTCATATTATACATTTTTTAAGCATTCATCTTCTTTAGCTGATTCCTTTCAGTCCTTCTGAAACAAAGACAAAGTGGATGTAATTAGTAAAGCATTATAAAAATCTTCAACTCACAAGTGGGATCAAATGGGAGGCAAATAACGAAAGTGACTGCTACCGAGCAGTCCGCGAGCCCTCGGCCCAGAGTCTGGACAGTAACACGACTTACAATCAACACCTGTTTCGATACCGAGCCACAGCAATCATTGAGGAACGGATATGCAAGACCGCAACCACGATTCCAGATTATGTCCCATATGCCTTCTGCCACCCCAAGGTGTGCTTGGCGTGGTCTAACGAGGAGAAATATCCTACTTGGCGGGTCACCTGTCCAGAACCGCAATCACAGCCTCACACACTGCTCCACGATGACACTGCAACCCAAATACCGCCACAGGTGCCAAAAGCGCCTTACCATCCGTCCTCCGGGCCGAGAACGGAAAAGGGAATGAAGCTAATAAGAGAATGACGCAAATAAGAGAATGAAGCAAAAAGGGAATGAGAGGGGAAAGTGCAATGCGCAGTCCATTCGCTCGAATTATTTTCCACATAATTATCAAACGTCTCTTAAACGTTTAATAATTATACGATAAATAATTGATTGCCCGGGTCTCACCACGTGGAGGTTACTGCGCATGGAGACCCACCCTAGCCACGGCCCTTCCACCCTCCAATTACGCGAAAACTAATTCTAATATAACATGTGACAAAGAAAAATCTCCTATTATTGTCAATTTGTAGAACGTTCAGTAATTGATCGTAGTACAAGTAAGACAACAAGAGGAGTAGTTGGAAAATTCACGACCGAAAGCTAAATGGAATATCAGAAGGAAACCTGAAAGAAAATCTGAAAGAGAATTCACGTTCCTGAAATAAAACTGTCTTAAAAATATATCCTATGATCTTAAAAACTAGACAACGAAATATTATTGCAGTGGTGAACACTGCGGGCTTAAAAGCTAAGACATAACTTAAAAATAAACCCTACTTTCTTAAATTTTAGATTAGATTCGAATACGCCCTGCCTGACTAAAGAGCTAACTTAAGACTCGAATCACCCTACCTAGTATAACATCTAACAGATCGAATAAAAGAACAATTTCAATAATATCCTATCTACATAGGACTGTATTAATCTCTCGTGGTCCATGGTGTCCTAGAACAGACAGAAACCGAACCAAAAAATTGCAGCATCTGCCAACAATATTTGGTTTTATAAACCCTGCCTAATTAAAAGTCTAATAATTTAAATTCGTGTAAAACCTGCCAGTATAAAGATCTAAGATTGTGTGTTGAGACAAATCCTACCTACATAAAGAGCTAAATGTATTGTTCGATTTATATTTGGGCCTGCCTAATTAATTGTCTAACACCTGTAATTAGTTAATAAGGACAGGGGTTTGGGGCAGGGATGGGGTGAGGGTGTGTTCCTATTATACATTGTTTCATGAATCCTCTTCTTTTCAATGCTTCTGAAACATGCACAAACTCGAAATAATTAGTAAAGCATTATAAGAATGAATTCTTAAACTCACAAATTGAATCGACGAGGCTGGCTCTTTAATTTTAAAGTTTCCAATCGTGTCTTTGA
The DNA here is from genome assembly GCA_963583965.1 of Nomada ferruginata. Taxonomy (NCBI): domain Eukaryota; kingdom Metazoa; phylum Arthropoda; class Insecta; order Hymenoptera; family Apidae; genus Nomada; species Nomada ferruginata. The sequence goes on from OY757218.1 coordinate 10,402,764, forward strand.
TAATATTTCTGGATCTGTATTCTATATATTCCACTCTTGAGCCTCTGACGTATGTACTTATGTTTGTTTAATATAGCATATTTGGGTTCATCTGTGAATCTGTAACAATCTCAAGCATTGGATTAGTGACATCCCCAAGCCTCCCCATTTTATATCGAAATGAAGCTGCTTTTAATTCGTAATAACTGAATTTTAGCGCAGTTAATAAATCAGAATTGATATGAAAAATGCTGCTATTTTTTGTTAACAATAGTTAATTGGATTTCGGCCAAAGTGATATATTCTTTTGTACGTTCTAGATCAAACTGAATGGTGGTATCACGTTCATTAAAAACTCCAAAATGAAGTAGTCACATTTCACTACAATTGATTCTATTTTGCTTCAACGAAGAAGCGACAAACGATTATTCGGAAGAAAAATATCAAACTTCAACTATCACCATGCCGAGACCCAACTACTGCCAATAACGTTTTTCGTGCAAGGATTTTTGTTTAAACATTTACGGATATCGCGATTGAATTTCAATTTCTACAAAGCAAGCTCGAAAAGTTATAAAAATTGGCTCTACTAAAAAAAAGGTTAAGATAGAATTGCAACAATTAAGAGGAAATATTTAAGAGTTAAACTCCAATAATGAACAGTCACTAGTATTAACTCTAATTTAAATCTACTATCTAGAATTATTATAAATTTATCAAAGATTCTGCAAATTATATCTGTTTTTTACTTTGCTCTTTTTCTTTTCTTTTCTTTTCTTTTCTTTGTTCTTTTTCTTTTCTTTTCTTTTCTTTTTTCTTTCCTTTCTCTTTCATTTATTTTCTTTTTCATTTCTTTTCATTTCGTTCACACAGTAATTTACTAATATGTATGCAAATTTTTAGCAGTACTTCCATCAACAGACATTCCAGGTAGTATAATTATTAAGAAAAATAAAATAAAAAGAAAGGCAAATATAAAACGCTGAAAAGAAAAAGTTCCTGGTTCAGGAACAGGCTTCCAATTGGAAGCAGATGGGGACTAGTAGTCGCAACTCTACTTAAAAACGCGATCTTTATTCAACGCAACGCTAACTGGAACTCGCGATACAATCATTTCGCAACACTATTTATTAAGACTAATAGAAAGCAAACAGTAAATTATATGTACTATCCAAAATTAAGCAAATTGAAGATCCTCTGAAAAATGAACTGAAAGTTCCAATACGCGAAAACAATTTCCGCAACACTAGAAGCTCAAATGTAAAGTGTATTATAAAATACTACAATTTAACTAGCAATAAGAATAGCAATAAGTGGCATTCAACGCAACTCCAACTCGACCCGTTCGCAAGTTTTTCGCAACTCTAAAGCAGCGCGATATTTTTGGGAGGGCTGTATTGTTGGGCCGGAATGTGCATCGGCCAAGTACAAATAAAAATTCTACAAATGAAAATGCAAGCACAGTGACAAAGTAGTAACATAGAATGATTCCCCATTCTTAAAAAGAATGGGGAGCCATTAGTAGTTGCCCTCTTGAGTGACAATTTGTCGGGCCTCTTCGGCATATAGCCTCTCCTTTTCGTCGGACCCAAGGGCCAGCTGAAACTTAAACTAGGCTCGAGACTCTAATCGGAAACCAAGGAAAAACTTATAAAGGTGAAATAAAGAGTTTGAATCGCGGAGCTAAATGGAACACACGTGGCCGAATGGCGATCAAATAAAATCGTAAAATTGTGATTACGGAAAATCACATAGATTACGATTAAAATTGTAATCGTTCTTCGTTCACACGTGCAGCCTCGAGCATAATGTAACGCGTTTCGTTTCGGAGCCTAAATCGCGACCACGACCGCGAAGGATTCGAAAAATCGATAGGCAAAGCCAGAGGCGAACGCATTTTCGTTCGCGCCACAGCTTCACCGTCGACTTTTCAAATCAGATTTCCTGAAACAGGTTGAACACGCGAAATAGTGCCTACCCGATCGGAGACTGTGTCAACCTGCCCGGCCCTACCTACTTATGTCTATCAATCACACCAGAAAGTATGCTACCTATCCTACCTAGACCTATATTTAAAAAATGGCAAACAAACACACCAACACACGACACTCCACGGTTCTCAGTCAAACAGTTGGGCGCAAAAGCCTACACTAGGGAGGCGTCCCGGGACACCCCCGACACCCAAGTGCTGTCACACAACTTGCACACTCTAATGTACGTACCATTTTTCTGAAATCGACTGACAGTGGCTGGGATCTCTGCGTTCACGTGGAAAAAACCACGTCGCGGTTGAGATATTTAATAGATATTTAATAAAATAATTAAATAGCACCGATACAAGAGGTACTTGATAGCAATTGATAAGTATATTCAATTCTTTTTGGCATTTGGCCTCTGTCATCTTAAATGACAAAAACTTCGTGCCCAAGTATAGTAGGAATTATTGAAGCAAATAATACTAAAAATGATGTCTCTGTTTTAAATTGATGGACATCTTATTTTGGTCATAATAGCTACATTTTAATACGGAACGACGCAAATCCACAGCCTAACCACACACACAATGCGGATATTACGTCGTGCACGATACACCAACGCACTGTCAGTCGCCAACAATAAATCATTTTATGGCTTATAAACTAAAAAATATCATCGTGCTCTACCACCGTTTTCCCACCCAAGTAGCACCGGGGCACGTGCGTGGGATCCGGGCAGTGAACACGGAAAGGGTTAAACCTGAAAATCCTCGTCTAAAAAGATGATAAGGACATACTGATTTTCTAACGGGCTAAAATACATATATATGTACAACAGATCTATATATGATTCTATTTTATTGAAGAGAAAATTAAATGACTCTACTTTATTAGAAAAATTGTGCAATGACTCTACTATATTAGAAAAATTATGCAGTGACTCTACTTTATTAGAAAAATTATGCAGTGACTCTACTTTATTAGAAAAATTATTCAAAGACTCTACGTTAATAGAGAAATTATTCAACGACTCTACTTTAATATACTTTGAATTAAATTGAAACATCCTCGGGCGTTCCCGTTATCAAAGCATTGATTCTAAAACGCAAGATTGCTTTAAAAGTTGATTGCCTTGATTTCGAAAACTACCCGTTCGCGTATTGTCTTCTTGTACATTCAGGTTTAATTAACATTTTGTACGGAAACAATGAACGTATCGATATCTTTAAACGCTAAAGACTAATATGGATATCGAATAATAAAATTATTCGATAGTTCCAACAAATTGATAAGGTAAATGAGTACCTTCACTTTATATATTATCAAAGTAGAAAAAGATGAAATACTACACTCTTACTAACAGCAATAATTATGCAATTTATTCTAACTGTGCAGTCATTGCAATTGACAAGTAAACGAAGTCGAATGGTATTCGACTTCTCCACTACAAACTAATGCACGTAGAATACTGGACGTTACTTTATATTCATTCAATAATTAATAACTATTTAAATATCGTTTCATAGGTATTCAATTAAATACTCTATTATAAAAAGATATGTAGTGATATATTTTGTACTAAATATGATCTGTTTTAAAATTATCAAGCTATTTAAAAACGCGTTGTACAAGAAGACCTATCCTCACATAATATAAAGCAGTAAAGAAGTTACTACTCATGAGTATATTTCCATATACCCATGGTCACAGTGCTTGCCAGAAAAATCTACGTAATTACAACCAGTCACCCGTGTCGGTTCGGACCTTTCGTCCTGCGACATGCTTGAGTGACCAGAGGAACTTTAAAGCATGCCACTCACCGGTTGCAGACTCACCAGGTGTGCGGTCAAGCTCGTCGCCATCGAAGCCATGGAAGCTGCTGAAACATTCAAAAAGAGCAAACAACATTAAAATCTATGTATTTTCAGTACTTTTGGAATGTGTTAATTATCAATGATTATTGCAATACAAGATTAAAGAACGAAGGAGATACTTACTCGTCAAATTGATGGCTGAAAGCCCGAACTCGCCGAACAGGACACTGACTCTAATGAAACACTTATGATTGACAAACAAAGTGATTTTAATTTCGCGACAGTATTTCTACTGTTTTTGTGACTGCTACCGAGCAGCCCGCGTGCCCTCGGCTCAGAGTCTGGACAGTAAAACGACTTAGCATCCACACCAGTTTCGATTCCGAGCCACAGAAATCATTAAGGCACGGATATGCAAAACCACAACCACGATTCTAGATTATGACCCGTATGCCTTCTGCCACTCCAAGGTGTGCTTGGCGTGGTCTGACGCATAGGAATTTCCTACTAGGCGGGCCAAAGTGTCCAGAAAAGCAATCACAGCCCCACACACCGCCCCCCGATGACACTGCAACTCGGATATTGCAAGAACCGCGACCACGATTCCAGAATGGTGGATAACCTACCCATGTTAGAGAATAACGTAGTCTAACCGAGGGCCTCGTGACCAGGGTCCAGAACCACAATCACGCCCCCACACATCGTAACTCGCTGACACTAAGTCCCTAACCATCAGTCCTCCGAGCCGAGAACGGAAAAGGAATAATTGTGATCGACGAACAAAGTGACTTTATTTTTCGCGAGAGTATTATTGCGGAGCAAACACTGACTCTAATTTCGCGTCTCTTTACTGTTATTTATGTTGAATTATTATTAAGAGCGGCTGCGCTCAAAAAATAATAAAAAGAACTTTGACGGAACAAGCACTGACTCTACCAACCGCATTGCGCGCGGCCAACAATATCGTTATGGTGATACAATTGAGCCCATGGCAGCTTCTGAAACATTCAAAAGAACAGACAACATTGAAATCTTTGCGTTTTGAGTACTTTTCGATCATGATAATTATCAAAGACCATTGTAAAATAAGATTAAAGAAATACAGAGATACTTACTCTTCGAGTTGATGGATGAGTGCCCGAACTCGCCGAACTGCATCGGTGCTGACTCTAATACCGGAATACTTATTGCGAAAGAAAAAAAAATAAAATAAAAGACTACTATCGCGCACGTCAATTGTGATCGACGAACAAAGTGACTCTAATTTCGCGAGAGCAATATTTCGAAGCAAACACTGACTCTACTTTCGCGTATCTTTACTGTTATTTATATTTAGTTATAATTATTATGAGCGGTTTCGCTCTAAAAACAATAAAAAGAACTTTGACGGAGCAAGCACTGACTCTACTGACCGCATTGCGCGCGGTCATCAAAATTTTCTGAAAGAGAATCTGTACAAGTTAGTAAATAGGGTGAGGAGGTAGAAATTGAAGCAATACACATTTGATTTTATTTATCTCTTTCTTATTTCTTCATCCTGTCGAACGTCTGTTGAGGAAATACTGCTTTGTTTTAATAAAGTACTACCGTGTTATTATTCTGATTTAATTACTGTTAATTGTCTATTCAAGATATACTATTATAGATTAATATAAATGATTTATCAAAAGCATACTGTGACTGTTCTTTGTCCGAGTTTTAAAGGTGATCATGATCTTAGTTAGTAAGCAATATCGCGCATTTATAAGTTCTCGTAGCTGCTTGTAGAAATCAAGACTCGAAACTATTTATCATGCTTCAAGTGCATGGCAACCAGTACGTAAGTACGCGGACAATGCTGCATCGAAAATACAATTTGACCGTACTTGTGCCAAGTCACAGAGATAATAAAAGTTTTTAATAAGTACTAGTGAAGCTATAATAGAAATCGCGACCGATATGCAGCGAAACATGAAAGTATTTCAATTTTTCGTTTAGAATTAATGAAATTTACTGACTCTAGTTTCAATCGCAAATGGCATATTGTAAGTCCTACTTAAAATGTTTAAACTGCTCAATAACTTTCAACCGAAAGAAAAGAACTTGAGCCAAAATCCAATCGCCAGATAACAAGAAATATACGTAAACCGTTGGGATAATAAGTTAAATGTTACCAATCCTTCATCATACGGCATCGGACTGATTGTTATGCATCGCAGTAATTGTATCTCAATACTCCATTCCTGCAGCCTCAACATATTATTCTTTGCCAGCTAATCATCCATTATTCCTGCAACAAAAAGAATGGACCTGTGATAGACCTGTGCTAAAATCAGAATCGAATTCGAAGTCGCAAAAGCAGTGTGTAAGTGACTGAATAAAATATAATAAAGATTCGAAGAACCGTTCAAACTAATAAGTTAGTTAACACGATGTTACAACAAACGAGTAGTTAATCGCGTATCAAAGAACCGATGTTACCGGAAGAAGACGCGTCGATACTCAACCGGTGGACCGGTCAAGGGTCCAGGAAAAGAGGCTTGAGAAAGACTTTAATGTACTCTCGCGATAGGAAATCGATTGTTAGATAAACGCGTATTAATTAATAGAAGTTAATAGTCAAGCGTATGCGGTGGTAAACTAAAACTCGAAATATGATTGAATTGTAGGGTGATGTACATCGCTAACCTTCGACAACATAGACGAGCCTTACGCTGCGACGCTTCAACTGATAATGACGTCGCGTCGCGTCGCGTCCCGAACCTCCCCACTCCGCGCCGTCGCGTCGGTAGCGCTCGCTCGCGCTCGGTCCTATTCGCAATTTCCGAACTCTTCGAAGGTCTCCGACCGCGGTCGTGCGTACTACTGTACTAAGGTCATACGTACTGAACTTTTGGGCCTTCCGATCAATTTTTAGCCGAACCTACGATCCTACGGTTATACTTACTGAACTTTTACGTTTTCTGACCAACTTGTAGCCGGACCTACGACTCCAGGGTCGTATCTACTGTACTTCTTTGGGTTCTGACCGACCATTAGTTGAACCTACGATCCTAGGGTTTTACCTACTGAACTTCTACGTTTTCTGACCTACTTTTAGCCGGACCTACGATTCTAGGGTCGTTCCTACCGGACTTTCGCGGCTTCTGAACAACTTTTAGCTGAACCTACGATCCTAGGGTTATACCTACTGGACTTTTACGTTTGCTGACCAACTTTTAGCCGGCCCTAAGGCTCTAGGATCGTGTCTATTGTACTTCTTCGGGTTCTGACCGACTTATAGCTGAACCTACGATCCCAGTTTTACCTGCTGGGCTTTTACGTTTTCTGACCAACTTTTAGCCGGACCTACGACTCTAGGGTCGTGCCTATTGAACTTCTGCGGGTTCTGATTAAGTTTTAGCTGGACCTACGATCCTCGTTAAAGAATTCTTTCGTTCTTTGCCGCGCAATGAAAGCGGGACAGCACAGGCGGGACGCTTGACGTGACAGTGTCAATTTCATCGCCTCGATGCATCGCGATGTGGTTTCGATTCAACTCGAGCCGAGCCAAAGTGCATCGCGCGACCAGGCACCGTAGCTCAATTTTTCTACCGAAACGTTGCTCGAGAAATAGCTGTCCTGATCCCCCCAAAGCATTCACATATATTCACACAATCGCATGAGCCTGTCCCCAACACTACCTCAGTAAATAATAGTTCTTCCAGTGACTACTGTTCATGCGCAGAGGACGCTCAAATCAGTGTCGGATTTCTGAGTCGGTATGGTCATCACGGTGGGCCACGAAAGTCCATAAGATGACTTGTCTATTCATATATCTCGTCTGTGGCGGCGCCCCAGAAATCGTGGCCGAAAAAATACATTGCATGTCTTGTCTATTCCTATATCTCGTCGGTGATATCGTTACCGATATAATTTAAAAAAATTGTTATCTTAGCTCCTGGTGGTTATTTTTTAATAAATGGAGTGTTAAATGAAAGGAAAAGAAATAAGGAAGGAGACAACTAAAATAATAATAGTTATAAGCAACTGGATAGGTGCGTACCAACGGGGGTACAGGAGAGTATAATGGCATGCAAGGGAATGCAAGTGAATGCAGATGAGCAACTTAATTCCCGAGCCGCAGTCTTAGATAATTTATTATATTAAGAAGAATAACAAAGATGTTGCAATATGATTTTCAAGCTGTATTACAATGATTATAACTAAGAATGCAAATAAACCAATTTTTTTAGCCTGACGAAAAAGTAGTGTCTCATAATCAATGTAAGTAAGAAAGCTACGAAAGCTATGCGTGATTCTTGTCCCAAACACTACTTCTAGAAGTAATAGTTTCTCAATTGAACACTCTTCGTGAGCAAAGGACGCTCGAATCAGAGTGGAATTTCTGAGTCGATATGGTAGTCAGGTTTGGCCACGAAAATCCACGAGGTGATTTGTCTATTCCTATATCTCGTCTGTGACACAACTACCGATGGTACGTACATTCATTAAGGTTGCATTGGGGGGGTAGTAGAAGTGATGTCATTGATATCAATTTAGAACGGTCGACAAAGAGGCACAGAAGAAAAGTAATTCTCATTAGCAAGAAAAGTGTTTGTGCGTTTCGTTATACTAACTTATCTTATCGATATTTAGCACAATACAATTGGAAAGTGCGCGAATGTTAAAGCACTGCTAAACAGAACTGAGCATTGATAATTTATACACATATATACATATACTTATCTTTCTCTTAGATAGCTACCTTTCTCCCTTTCATTCTCCCAGTGTGCCTCTCTCTGTCTCTCTTTCGTTAGCCTTTCTTCCCACTCCCTTTGTTTATTCATATGTATGTGGTGGAGTACCTTCGCTCTATTACGAATGAATCCCTCCCGAAGAATACGATTGCGTGTCAAAGGAAGTACGAGTCGAACGCGACTCGATTGAAAATTGCCGTGCTGTGCCATTGGAATTAATTAACCGGCTAATTAAAAGTAGAACGATAAATTTGATAAACCAAAAAACGAAGGAGAGGAAAGTATGCAGAGTTTATAAACTTGCATCGCCCGATACTTGCGAAGGTAAGCAACAAAAATTGTTATACGTGCGAACTTATTTGGGGATTCGAAGACGTTGATATTAAAAATTTCCGTGCGTTGAATTAGCTCCGAAAATCAGTCATTCCGAATTTGCAATACACGACGTATACATTTGTTCGTTTGTGTTATTGTACGTGACACAGTGTGTATAACCTTCGCTGTTTTAAAAGCTGCTAAATATAAACAAATTTTCCTTGTACCGTAAATTTTTGTTTTCAATCGATCGAAAATGGGTCATCGAGTTGGTAGTATAGGTCTTTACAGTATCATTCGACGCGTATCTGTTATATAAAAATATGACTATCTATGTCGATGTATCTATATGATTATCTATAATGTGTCCCCGATTTTATAATATTAATTATTACGGGGTGTTTAATACAGGTGTACCGCAAATTTCATTCATTTTAAATAAGTTATATTTATCGCGATAAATATCTCATTCTGAGACCAGAGTAGACGTCAGCTTATTATAATTTCATTAAATGTACATTTCGATTAGCATGTCACGAGTGCGCACAGAAACAGAAGTAATTGTACGAATATAATTTGAACAGGGTCGCAGCAATGTCTAAGAAGACCAATTGCAACAAAATGTTGGTTCATCAATTGTCGTCTGTGTTACCCGATGATAGGCCCATCACAGCCATAGGTATCGTAGAAGATATAGACAAGTGTCCGCCAAATTTTACAGTGGTGAGTAGCCTTGTTAAATAATTTCACCAAGTCGTAACCCGATTTCATTCGCCGCCTTGAACCAGGTGTCGAGGACTTACGATCAAGATACAGATGCCGATTTATGGAGGGAAAGCGGGCTATTTATAAAGAAGAAAGGCAGATACGTATGCTTTTCGAAGACTGAAGGGCCGCCGCAGTGCGTGGTGGAAGATATCGCAATCATTAATGAACGGGACATGCCCCCGGAAGGATACAGCATAATTTCTTATACTGTAGATTCAAGTGAGCATACGTAAGACAGGATAAAATATCATTCGACCGAGAACTGTTTTCATTTAGTACATATGGCCAATGGATTTCAGAACAGAAGGCATGGAGGAAGAAACAATTGTGCTATAAAGTTAGGAGTAAGGAATTATGCTCAAAAGCAGTTACTGATATTATCATATGTAGTAGGATTATGCATAAGGTTTATACGTCTAAAATGGCACCAAATGGATTCGTCGCTGCTGGGTACGTTCGACCGACCGCGAATTTATTATAAACGTTTTATAATGAATTACCGTGAAATTCTAAATACCTCGGATAACCAAGACACCGCGTGTACATCGTTATTTCAATTATTTATATAAGTCATACCCTAAGTAATTAAACGGAATATCTATTTACACTTGAAGCTCTCTTCGATATTAATCAAGTCCATACTGTTTTATTTTTACATCGAGGATGTCTTCACTTTTCCTTTCGCAGTTGTCTTTCTTACATTACTCTATTCTGTTTATTTTTAGTGTCATCAATGGAGTTTACGTATGCTACAAGACTATCGACATTGTAAATGGGAATTCGATTTCACAGTCGTACGTTAATATAGAGTAAGAGTAACCTTTTATGCAAAAGGGAACAATGATATGTTATAATACTGCACTTGCGATAGCTGTATTATAAGAGATCGTTTTTATTCGCAGTTTATTTCAAAGTGCTTCCCCAAACCCGTCAAATGGAACGCCGCATAGGATACCTCCCGAAAGACCACCGAAACCAAAGTTCTCGCCAAAACCAACGAACGGCATTTATCCACAAATTAGTGGAAGCGGGGGAAAGGACGCGGACGAATCGAACGATACAGATTATGAAATTCTAAGCCCTAATGCGAAAATTAGACCGACAAGACCTGCTCCGCAGCCACCTGCTACAACAACGACGGCTGTTGGATCTACATCCGTTTATGGTACATTGCCAGGGACTTCGGAGTTCGATGGAGTTCCGTTTGTTCTTAATCCACGTCTTAGTGTTCACTCTGATTCTTCTACTGTAAGTAATCGCTGAAAGAACGTGCAATTGTTACGGTGCAATTTTGTATCGTTAATTGTATCACTTGCAGAGCAAACTTCCTGTGATTAAGGTCTGGACTCAGAAGGACTTGGATAAAGAGGTAAAAATAAATGATTACCGTTTGCTGATAACGTGTTCATGTATTTACTTGATCTTTCTTTTTCTTCATTGCACTGCTCTTCTTTTATAGTTCTCTTACGAATTCCGCGCGGAGAGGGAAACTTGAAGAAACCACTGTGCCAAACGAATTGCGTGACCCTTCATGCAATTGTTTTTTCAGCTAGATCTATATACATTTGTATCAAGAATATAGCACTAGCCAAATGTAATAGAGTGCCTGAACGAGTGATTCATACTAACCTGTGAAAATGGAACCCATTTAAAACATTTACCGATGAAATGTTCGAGTTTAAATATTGTCCATTTTCTGAAATTGCTTTTGTTTCCGTCTCCTATTTAGATTTTGATACCAGTGACAGTTAGTATCGTATTTTTATAGAGTTGCGTTGTATTTTTATAGATAGTAGAAGTTATATATATATATATACACACACATATATATATATATGTAATTGTATAATACGTTCTAGTTGTTTATAAATCGTCACAAAATATTTAACATTATACTCGTGTACTCCTATTTCTTAATCAAACACAGGAATCGTTCAATAAAGTAATCTTTAATTTTATTTGCAACAAAAAAAAGAAAAAGAAAGAAAAAACAAAGTACATCTTTTATTTTATCCTCGATCTGACTTTATCAATCTGCATATTTCGTAACATATATTGTCGTTAATACTTTGACAGATATACGTATATTTTATTTTCATTGCCGATTATACGTCGACGAATAATTAACTCGTAATTACACACGTATGGATTGTTAAATGGTACACGATTCGAATGAAAATTGCATAAAATACTATACGTGAAATTTAATAATTGTAATATTACCGTATATTAATTAAGACTTATATTTTATACGATTGTAATTACGGGTTAATGTACAGCCAGAGAATAATTTCATATTCAAATAGTGTTTCATTATTATATATTTATCCATTTGTTGTATTTCTCTTGCCGCCGCGAAACAGCGACAGTCATTGTTAACTAGATATATTCAATTTTATTTCTAAGATTTTCGGTATAAAACAATAGAACGCGAACGTTCACACGATAAAAGCATTAATTCCCGGGGAAAATAAATTTACCACCGATAGTTCACAGCTACGATAGCTACGCTTATTATACAATACATTACTATACAATTACCTCGACTCCATTCGATTTCATCAACGATGTTATAAATAGGTAAGAAACGTTTTATCAAAATATACATACAACACATCGAAATACTCCTTTTATCATGTCGAAGCTGCTATAAATAAATTAACTCCTAGACTCCGTTTCTCTAGTGACGAAACAAATATTTGATAAAACTATCGCGATTGAAACGTACATTAATGAGAATAATTTACAGACTTCGATGGTACACGTCGTATGACAGTTTCACCCGTTATTAAATTCATACAATCGTCCCGTTAATTCCCGTTTCATTTTCCAAATCATGTCCCGTCTTCGAAGAACTCTTGGCGGAACAGGCCTTTTGGAAAGACTTGCGCCAGCCGTCAGACAAACGGCCCGGTCCAATGTCTGACATGAGTGGTATTATTTGTCGCCGGGGCACTGTTCTTCTCCAGTACAGCGGTCGCTTTTATCTTGTTCTTATACTTCACGTCTTTCGGCTTCAGCATGCTCTTGTGATTGCTCAGCAACCTCGAGGGAGTCAGTATAGATTTATTGCTAAGACCAGTCGCTTCTAGGAAGTGATCGTACCCGCTCGAATTGCTCGCAGCAAGTGGAACATTATTATTGTCTTTGGTTGCGGCCGTTTTCTCATTCTGACTGGCCGTTGCCCCAAGGTTGCCAAGCCTTTCAGACCCATCGCCTTCCGGCCTATCCGGATCGTCGGACAAATCACACTCGTCCAAATTGAACTCCTCGAAGTTCTGCCTGATGTCGAATTCCTGATCGAACTCCGCGTGAGCGTGCTTCTCCTTCGTTTTCGTTCGCTCCTTCGTCTGATCCTCCGGCTCGCAGCCGATCTTGAACTCTTCGAAATGACGAACGATATTGGTGACCTTCGGTGGCATCTTTCTCGATTGTTCGGCAACGGTTTCGTGACTCTGTCTAGTTTGAAAGGACGAACGGACGTTGTTGAATCTGTTCTTCCAGAAACCCCCCTCCTCGTTGTTCCCTGTAACTTTGTGGACGGTTTCGTCGAAGTTTAAACTTCTCGCTGATGTTACATTGAACCCTGCCGACTTTAAAGGAGACGACATGAAACCGAAAACCTTCTTGCTGTGCTCGGACGTGCCCGACTCGAGGAGCTGCTGCTTCTTCCGTGTCTCGTCGATTAGAAACGACGGGCTGGGTATTTTCTTCAGGATTAACGTGTTGTTCTTGAATTGCGGCTTGGGAGGCAACGCTGGCGGTGTTTTGGGGGGCGGAGACATTATCTCTGGAAGTGACTCGATATCCTCGTAGTCCAGATTCTTTGCTATGGTCAGTCCTTTCGTGGACATTTGCAGACACGTTTTCTCCTCGATCCGTTCCAATTTCAGAGGCGGATTCGCCACGCTCGCCGACGCCTTCGATTTCTGCGCCACTTGCGGGCAAGGAAAGTTCGCGTGTCTGGTTTCGTCCATCTCGATTTTTGGTTCTATAATGATGATTGGAATAGCTTTCGATTCGTCAGACTCGTCTTCGAGGCTCGAGTCGTGATTCGTGATTGTATTTGGAACGTTTGACGTAGCAGTCGATAATGTTTGAGCGAGGCTCATGCCGTACTCGTCTTCTGTAGCTGAACTCTCGAAATTATTGGGAGAAACATCGGCGATCTCGTTGCCGATTGTCTCCTTTTCAACGACCGCTTCTTCGGAGTTCTTTCGTTCCATCTCCGACCCCACCGACTCGATGTCTGATAATTTAGCTGGTTGAAATCGTACGATTCTCCCGCGATGCTTGAACCTTCTGGAAACGGAAAGAATGCTCTCCTCCTCCTCCATGTCGCGCAAAAGGATCTGATTGACGCACTCTAAGACGGAATTGTGGTTGCTGTTCGGCCGGTACGTGCTATGCCTGAAGACGTCGTCGTTGATCTTGTCCTCGTCTGGATCGCTGTACCAGTTCCCGCTGGTCTCCTCAACGTTCTGCTCTTCGATCTCCATCTTCAGGGATCTGCGAAATTTTACCCACATTCATTACCTTGGAAAATGAAAACGCTCGCTACCGCGACTTGTTATCGTAGTTTTCTCAAACGTTTCCAAGAGACATTTTTCAAATCGATAAATAAAAACACTCAGCTTGAGACGAAAGAGAACGAACGTGTCTTACATATTTTCGTATCCTTTCAAACTCGACAAAATGATCAGAAATCTTTCATTCAGAAAAAAAATGTACAACTACAAATGACAATACTCACACACTGTTATTATTATCAATATTCCCTCCACTGCCATTGCCGTTGTTATTACTAAAATCCTCGTTAGCCTTCGGCATCTCAGTCACAGCGCACTCCGCAGTGGTGTTCCCCGGAGTCCTCGAGTTCGTCTCGTTGAACGCGTTCACGTAAATCGGCTCCTGCTCCCTCTCTTCGTCCTCGGACACAAAATTACAATCCATACCGTCGTCTTTGCTCTCTGTTCTGGCGATGCCCGTGGTTCCTGTCGCCCCTTTATCCCGGCAACCCTTCTGCGCCCTCGACCTGCCGATACCAATCTTTTTCCTTGCCAATTTGGAACCGTTCTCCGTGACGATCGTTTCGTCCTCGTCCTCCTCGCCGTCGTCGTAGACCATCGTGATTTCGTTCTCGCTGTCGGTGATGATCGTCGGCGTACACCTGCTCGATTTGTTTAAGGTAGAGCCGGGCGAAACGTCGGTGCTTTCACCCTCGCAGAAACCCTCTGTGCTGAGCAACGAGGGACTTCCATCGGTTGTGGTCGTGATAATCGACACGTCCGTGTTCTCGCTGCTCGTCAGACTCGTTTTCGAGATATCGCTCCCGGCGAAGCTGTGAGTCTTTTTCACCCCTCTGTCCAGGTCGACGAGGGCAACAGGCACCGCCGACGGATTCAGTTTCGTGATTATCTCGCACTTCAGGTTCTGAATGTCTTTACTAATGCTGCAGTCCTGCCTCGAGCTTGCCTGCAACGGGAAACGGAACGTTAGGGAGGGACGGGTGGTGTTCTTTTTCGGTGTGTTCGACGTGCAGGCGAATCGTGTTGCGTTGTGAGGTGCAGATTTGCAAATTGCACGGGCCTCCCCGGCCGATGGAACGTTTGTGGTTTTTGGGCGTTGATAGAGATGGTGTTATTGCTCTTTTCCTCTGCTCGTTTCTTTGGTAATTGTCTAGTGGCTCCGCGGAGGTTGGTCGTTTAGTAGAGATCGAAGTGTTTTGATTATTTTGATAGATGATATTTTTGTTAGGCAATTCGTTTCTTAATATTCTGTCATTTCTTGTGCTCGATTGCAATATTTCATGTCGAACTGCTATATGCGTGCTTATAAAAATAATGTGTGCAATATAAAGTATTACAGAAATCTTATATACGCAATTGTCTTTCAAGCTTTCTATACAAATCCAGACAGAAACACGAATAGATGTTTGCACGTATTATCCTTTATAATCGCCGCGAAATAAACACCGAAACATGTTCTAACGCACGAATAAATATTAAAAAACAAATAACGCGGTTAAACTATTAAATGTTTCAAATTTCATCAAGCTTATAACAATAATAATAATTCTCACGAGTCCAAAAAGCTGCCTACGACTGCTTAATAATATCCTCGTGTGGTTTTGCGATAATAATATTGAATTTAATTCTCACATCGACACTGCTCGCCTGCAGCTCGTTGCTCTCGATATTGCCAGCCGTATCGACGTTCAACGATGATTTGCCAAGCGTCTGCTCCCGTTTGCATTTGATATAATTCTTGGTGTAGCGCCTGAGCCGCGCGATTTCGAGCTGCTGGTTCCTGATCACATTGTCCTTCTCGCTGAGCAGCTGCCTGATCGATTTCTGCTCCTGTTTTAAACGCGCCTCTAGCACAAGGAGAGCACGAAGTATCCGCGATAGCTGTTGATCACGAAGACTCCTCTCGGACTCGTGGCTCGCGGTACGATTGTCCAACTCTTTCACCAGATCACGGCATCTCTTTGTAGCTGCTTTCAAGGCCTCCTGGGTACGAACCAGCTCCTGCTTGAGCGTCCGTACCTCGGTTTCCATCTGGAAAACAATTTAACGATTAGAGAAATTTCCCGCTGCGAAGAGCTGAATAATTGAGAGTGCCATTTCTTTCATTCTCGTCTCTTCTTCTCATATTTTTGCTGCCGGCAAATTGGAATGTTTCTTAATATTGCTGTATCAGATTGAATCACATTTCGCAATACATACGTTGAATTAAATGATTACCATTCACGATTAAGACGTTTGCGATTGAAATTGTCAGGCAAAAAGGTGTTGCGTCGAATTAATGGAAGAGAAATACCAATTTCGTTCGTTTATCTGCGGGCAACTATTGTATCCTGAACAGCGAGCTGAATTCGTTAAAAGCGCTTTCGCGTAGGTACGCGAGACAATGAAGTTGGGAGTTGACGAAATGAAATTCGGAGGCGATAGAAGCGTGCTATGACCCAAGGGAGAACAATGAGTATGTCGAAAACCGTAAACCCCTGGGCTTTGTTCAACGAGGAGAAAAGTCGGAGGTTGACTCTGTAGGATCTTTGGAATTCGTCCAGGTGTAGACGTTTTGAAGACCGGAAGGACCTGACCTGCAAGAGCTGGTAAGCCAAGCAGACAGAAAAAAAATAAAAGAGAAAGGGAACGGGCCGTAATAAAAAGAGGATTCATTCTGGCAGCCTTAAACTCTATTTTAGTTTGCGTTGGGTTCTCGTATGGAATAAGGGTGCACAACAATTAATTTTTTCTAGATACAGATCTCTATTACAGAAATCACTTTGCTAGTTGCTTAAAAAAAAAAATGCAAGCCATTAAATTTTTGTCCATAATAGAAAAAACTTAATTAATTCATCATTCACATAAAAAATAATGCAATGATTCCTGAATAATATCAATCTAATCATTTATCTCCTAGCGCAATTAGAAGTGCTGTTAACTACAATGAAAATAAAGTAAACGCGCGAATAAATAATGATAATCAAAATTGTTCCATTAGTGATACAAGATTCATCATTTGAATCATTTGAATCGGTGTATCATCGCATTAAAAATAAAATAAAAGATCAATTCGCGAATCGAACAGAAACGAAATTTTTCACGAATAATTTGTCCGTAGTTCGATGCTCGTGGTTGCAACCGAATCGACAAGTCTCGGGCGTGCAATTAAATCGCAAGATGCTAATCGCGTCGAGAACGAGAACGCGTCTTTTCAATTAAGGTACATTTCAAGGTAACGGAACCATGCCAAGGGAATTTACAGCACGGTTTCGAGACTTTACTTCCTGACATTTCACGAACGTCGTTTTAATGGCACTTATTCTCCCATTGCCATGCGTCCATTAGGAAATAAAGAAAATAAAACTGGAGAAGGAAAGATGGACATAACTACTGTACTGATTTTCTGTCAAGCGATACGAATTTTTAACGACGAGACCAGTCGCCTTTCGTGCCGGTATGCGGGCAGTGAAAGGTGAGGAAAAGGCTTTAAAGTTATTTTATTAACGCGACACTTTCACTCTTAAATTCCTGATTTTGTATTATACCGCTTATAGCTTTTAGAGTCGCGGCGCGAAGAAATCGGGACGCATTAGAGATTTGTCTTGTTTTAAATGACGGTAGGAAAAATGATAAAGAAATTCCTTGGCGGTTTTGGTGAAATTTATTCTCACGTGATTTAGAATTTATTTCATCTTTCTTTCTGTTCAGAAGTGGTATTGGAGGATTTATTATTCATTACTCGCAGATGTTCTACCGAAAGGTACGTATATTCTTGCAAATAAAATTGCGCAGGTGTTATTATTTATAGTTTATGCTTATATAGATGTGGTTTATAAAAATTCAAATGGCTAAATGGATATCAAACGGCTTTCGGCTCTTCATTTCGCTATAAAGTTCACTGGATTCGATGCGCAACAAAGGCAGAAATTATGTTCGCACGAGAAAATCCTGTAATACATATGTCTAAACACTTTCAACGTTAGTCTGCTCCTGTAGCGTTTAACTCGCTTCGGGATCTCGTCAAATCGATTTAGCCTTTAAACTTTGTTACACCGTGCGGTGCTATATTAAGAATCTGCCGACGAAACATTATTAGAAAATTTTCATTTATCCATTGCTTCATCTAAAGATATGTTATAACTTTTATATTATATTAACCCTTTATCTATACATATACAGCTTACACAGTATTCTTCTAATCCTAAATTCCACAATATATTTTCCCACTATCTATTCGCGCCACAAAACGCGATTCCACAACAAAAACTAGAGCACCTTTGATAAATACATATACAAACTGCATTACTAAATAACAACAAAAATATTATCCCAATGCGGGCACTAAATAAATCCATAAATTAGAGGCTAGAAACCTCTTCATATGCTATCTGATCTAAAGACAACGAAGAAGACATTCAACGTTGCAACTCATCCCCTATCGTTCCACGCCCCAAGGGTAGCTTCTCAAGCTAAAGATAACGATCGGTGCTTCTGTTAAAGAAGCGTTTATTCGAAAGTAATTGTCGGTTCAATGCGGCGGCGGCGGCCTATGAAGCAACCCCGTCCTGTCGTGTAAAACAGCAACGAAAGGTATGTAATAACAGAATGGCAGCCGTTGTCGGTTTCGTTCGAGTAGAGACTCACAGTCTCGTGGCACTCGAATGGTTCGTTGTCAGCGGCGTAAGTAAGGCTGGCAGGTTGGATGGTGAATTTATGGTGGCAGAGGATCGCAGGAAGCCGCAAATTTTCGCGGCTCGTACACGTTGTAATTACACGGTGGCCGCCGCGAGAAACGTATCCACGCTCGACTATTTTCTTCGTCGTCGTTTCTCGGGGTAAGGAGTAATATGCGTGCACACCACACGTTCGAGATGCTGGAGTTTTTTCTTCAACCCTTTCGCGATCCGTGGGACGCATATTATTGCATATGTTCATTTAAGAGGTCGATGAAAAATTTATCCGAATTTGGTATCCATTACTAAATATAAAGAAATCAAAGAAGAAATGATTCGAGAGGGAAAGGGTTGAACGAAACAGGTTGTACGTTCTGGCGATGGGCGTGATCCCAATTAGTGTCGATTCCTAATAGCAAAGGATGATTGTACATATTGCTCATCACTTTTCCCACCTGGGCGAGATTCATGCCTCATGACGTCACAGGAGCCCCCCGTGACTTATCAGATCGCATTATCTGTAATATTTAGAAAGTGCGACCAAAACGAGCAGTTCCCGTTCCAAATGTTAATGGTTAACAAACGACCGTGTGTCGTGATTGCGTGTAAATTAATCGTACACCATCGTTCAGCGCAAATAATTGCAACCTGTACTCATATATACAGCGGCCGCCAACAGTTCCCGACCAAACAGTAATTTTTATATATCCGTCGAATAAAAATTAATAACGTTATTCTTGCGATAGGTATAATATACAATGCATATTTCCTCGACGAGTGATTATTAAAATTACAAAAAAAATCTTTAACATCAGCGATACAATGAAAATTACATTTCGACCGGAAATATTTTCCAGCCACTGTACGTGCTGCGAGCGATTTTATGAATCAGTCATCGCATTCGCGTTCCGACACCGCGGTACCAAAGTGGCTCACCGTAGGTGACGAAAATAAAATAAAAGAAAAAAGTGTGCTGCTACTTTCTCTGTTCTTGACCAACGGTTTTTCGGTCCAACGAGGTACACGATAGGAGGTCAAACGAATCAACTGGTCACTACACAAAGAGAGACAGAGGTATATAACCATTGAGTCGGTACTGTTATATACCTTCCTTCTTTCAACGTGTCCCTCGACGTTCGTCGAATTCCTCTTCGGTAGCAAGTGCATAGGTCAGCAGAACTGATCTTTATCGCCGTCACTTCTGTACCCATCTATAGCACCTGGCCATTGGATTAGGGCCGCGTGCGAATAATTTAACTTGTCTTAACGAATGTAACGCTGCGACACGAGCTGGCCAAAAGTTATTGAAGTTCGTTCAGTCCTTTCAATTATTATTCTGAGGATATGAACAGTGTTGAACCGTTCGAGTGGTTCCAATTCAATGGTCAGCGGCTGTGTATTTATTTTACTCTTTTAGACAAGTATGCAGAAAGAGATTTTGAACAGCAGCGTTAAACAGTGGCATGGAAGGATCATGTCTGTGTTCCCAAGTGACGCCACGCTGCATTCTTTCCACTAATTACTTAAATACACTTTCTCCGGTGTTACGGTGTAACAAGCGAATAGGGAACCGCAATTATATTGCGGGAAAGCCTCAATACTTTCGGTGCTTCTAAGTATATTATTGAAAAGCTTTTGAACGAATTTTAAATAGTTTAGCATTAAAAAGAAACTTGCGACTTTGAATTCAGAATGGGTGAATGGTTTAAACAAACAAAATATTCTTTATCAATCGGTAAAATTTCTTGACTAATATGTGATTTAATATAAAATTAACTGAATACCTAACACGGATATATATTTTCGTAACCAACGGTACAACAATATTTCCATCCGATCCAACACGCCTCTCTATTAACTTTTCGCTCAATGCCGTCGATATTAAATATATAAAAGTGATCAAAAAAATAGGACAGAATTATTTCCGACGAATACTCGATCAGTGATTCGCAGACATTGTTTTTGGTAACACGTAGAAGTATTAAGAGTCCTGATTTCGTAAGCCAAGCATGCATACGGAGTAGTTGGCGTGATTACGAGTGCAGAATTGTGTCATCGTTTAAACAACCTCCATTGATTGCGTCAGGCTGCCTTATTACAAGCCATGTAATAATTGCAACCGTACAATCAATGATAAAGAAAGAATAATGTGCTGCGATCCGATAAACGATTGTTCTTTACCCGCGCGCACAGGTCTTTTATTTCGTTGCCTTTTATGTTTCGCTATGAATTGGATATCGAGTAACCCAATGCCTTTATAATCGTTACAGTAACGTTACATCAATGCACAATTACTGTGTTTCGCGTAAACGATGAATGATTTTGCAAGGACTGCAACGAGACCTTCGATGAAGATGTCTTCAAGAATGACTGATTCATCGTCCGATGTTACATACATGTACGCAGTGGGTCGCGATGAAGTATAAAAGTCCGCGACACACTTTATATATCATTTTTCTATACCGTTACGTGCCTTAGTTAGAAATGATCAAGCACACTTTTTACGAATGCCTGTCCATTCAAATGCATCTCCACTTGTATCACAGTAAGAGCGCGTAATTCAATTTTCTTTTTTTTCCACAAGTACATACGCTAGTAAGGCGCATGGTTACCTCATCGTTCCCACAAACTGCGTTAATTAAAAAATAATCACTCGTTCGGTTACGGTTAAAGGTCTCTACCTTCCGACTTAACCATCTAACGTGCACTGCTAGATTTTTCATTAAAAAGAAATAGAAAAAAAAAAGAGTACTATTCGCGTGTTATTATACTCAGCGTGTTCGTTACCTTAAATTCTATCATCCAGCGAAGAACGCTTATCCAATATTGGGGAAAAATTGCGAGCACGTGGCCGGCATGATATGCGACTGAATTTGTTCGCGCAATCACACACGAATCAACCGAAATTTCACCTGATTTCAACACAACATTCTGTCACTGGTCCTCGAGGCATCTGTCGTGCGTCGCCTCCTCGAGGATGCCGGTTACGAGTGCTGGCGAGCGCAGCCGAAGCGAGACGAAGGTCACCGAAACTTCACGAAGAGCGGCGGGCATGCTCGAAGGCATTCGCGTGCCTGACATATTGCACTTCGAATTCCGAAACTATGCACTTTCATTCAATTTTTCACAGCCATGGAACATTTTCTCCGCCAGTTTCTTTCGCTCGTTAAGTTCACTGTAGCCCCCAGTTCGTAATTGACACGACAGAGGAAACGATATGCATGATACGCGCGATAGAAGTCGATTGTAGGCGAAACGGACTTTGGTTACGAACTGGTCAATCGGAGTAGTGGACAGTTAGGCCCAAGAGGGAGTAAAGAATTGGTAGGGAGAGGGTTGAAGCAGACTCGGACTCGAATTTCGAAAAGTCGAATTTCCTTGAGTGAAAAGAAACTCCATAGTCTCATTTAAAGTTACTTTTCAGACGATAATTTAAAGAATTGATTACTGATAGCTAAATAAGAATAAGGTAGGGAAAGAAACTGTGCATTTTTATTTCCCTGAATTTATTGTACTACATTTTACCTTTCAGGGAGAAAACTAACGTTATGATATAAATTGATATTGATGCTGGTAACTAGTAGCTATTACTAGTAGCTAACTAGTAACTAGTAACCCCATATAATTATTTGTACAATTTACGATATTACAGAAAAGCGATAGAAAATGAATACTTTAGTTAAGCTAATTACCTAAACTTAGTGAACTAAAAAAACAATTGGTGCACAGTACAGATTTTTGTAACATAGACTGAATAACAAAATTCTGCACCGTTTTTTCGTTCGATTCACCTGTGACAAAAACGAGTACGTCTCTTTCGTTTACTATCATTTGCTACCTGGCAAGAAAAGTTGAATCGTGAGTTCCCTGGGTGCTGCCCTGAGCAAGAGACAGACGTGGATAAGGAAGAAAGTAAGAAAAGCAGGTAGACGAGAGAGAGAGAGAGAGAGCCCCGTCCCGTTTGCACGTGTGTACGAACGTTCGTGCACACTTTACTTATGTGTGACTCGATTGTGGCCAGATGAAAACAGGTAGGACCACCGATAGACCGTTTGTAACGCAAACACAATCACGGCGTCTCTTTTTCTCCAGGTGAATCGCAAAACCGTCCTGCGGCTGCGGGTATGTACACCCACGTCCTGGCGAGTTAAAGTAACGAACAGCTGACTCGAGTAGTCTTCCGGATTACCCGTACTACGATTGAGAGATTAAGTGTTCTTGCCATGTACTTATCCTTCCTGGACAGTTGCAGCTGGATTTCACATTACCAATGAAGTTAGGACGACAGTTTGTTGCAGCACATTGCAGAATATTTAGTTTATCTCGTTTTTATTATCATTCGATATCGTTGAACACGGAGAGAAACATGCCATCTATATTTCGAAGAAAAGAAGCCTGCAACCACTTTGAAGAGACTGTATTTAGGCATCTGCAAAAAAGATCTACGGATCTAAAATAGAAAGGAAGACAATCGTTCACCTCACTATTAACGAACCATCACGCCGACCAATCTTTTAACAAAACGCAAGGGGAAACATAGAGAGCGCATACGCATCGCTATACAGATCGTTCCAGCGGAGAAGAGAGAATTAAAAGCAAAGAAAAAAATAATCAAACTATTCCATCAACCTTGATCAAGGCCCGAACATTATACTGAATGAATACCGTTCTCAGCCAAGTTTCGTCGTTCCCACAACGACACTATCAGCTTTGTTGGAATGTCATCGACACGAACGCTCGTTCTTGATCTTGTACGAACGAGATCGTTCACGGTTATGCAGGAACGCCGATTGTCCTAGAAAACGAGATTCTACCAGTCGGCGCCTGGTCCACGATTGTGCAATTATCCCCTTAACAACAACGCTCAGACCTTTTTACGTTCACGCATTTTTTTTGCGGAAGTTACATCTTACAATTAGATATATACGCCTTGATTGTTAAACGAAAATGAGACGCAACAGGTGGTCAAGTGTTTCGACATTTTCTTGAACCACACGATTTATAAACGCATAGATAGTTATTCGAGGTAATTAGTAATACTGCCATCGATTGGAGTATAGCCTGTTTACTGGTCACTGATAGGGAAAAAACGAACGACCGTAAAATTACTTTGCTTGTGGTTTTCGTTATGGTGCGTAGAAAAAATGAAACGGGACTCGTTAAGTTAAGATGAAAACGCCCACGTGTTTAAAATGTAACAGCACCGATTTTTCAATCTCGTGCACTTCTTTCAGAGTAACAGATATCTCTTATCATTATGCCTTGGTACTTAATAGACACATAGAAACTATATTCCAGGCAATGGGAAATTCTATTAATTCAGACACGATGTTCATCTTATCAGAGCTATCTGAACAATAGACGAGAGACTTTTCAACCCCGTGGAACTTGTCAAACGAAACGAAACGAAACGCGAGCCGTGATTTTTCTCATCGTAACACGAGAATTTTACTCCGCGCTTCAAGAGAACAAAGGCATCGAACAGTATAGAAGCATCGTCGATCGTGAACCTATCGCAACTGGCAACGAGCGAAACGAAAAGAGAAAAAGAGCGCAAAAAAAAAGAAGAGGAAAGAATTATGAAAAGAAAAGAGAATGGAAGAACGCCCAATGGGAATACATGTTCGCTTTAGAAGCAACCAGTGAACTCAATTCTGCATGATAACGTCTCATCGATTTACCAACTCGGTTACCTTAGAAACCCTGTTCCCCAGCCCTCAGCCAGGTCTCCGGGGGTACGGATGGATAACTGTTATCACGATGCACGAATACAATCGATTCTTACCGCCTGAGTGTAGTCCAGCCAGAGTTTCGAGTCGATCTTCTTCCTGCACGACATCCTCCCGATGATTCCTCTCGTTCCACCCACCCGATACTTTCCTGCCTGTTATCTATCCGTGCTCTATTGCTCTTCAGATAAATTCGCAAGATTTTTAACTTCTTCAAACATGGATTTACGGTTCTTTCTGTCGATTAGGATCATTATTGCACCGATGTTTCGTCTCTGGCGTGATCGTTTCTGCGGGACGCGCACAGTATTGTCCCGTGGATGTTCAACAAACGTTTTCGACGCGAAACAGGGAGATGCTTCTGGGTTGATTCATCGAATCTCGCTTTTTGCATTCCTCGTCGTTGAGGTAATCGTTCTTCATAGACTTCTGCTTATCGCGATTATCCTTGCAAGAGAACCGCCTCGTTGATTCGAATTAACGTTGGTTGCTAGTGTGGTCGTTGAACGAGCAGGATGAGTAATATATTTTATATATAGAAGTGATAATAATAATGTATAAGTATGTTAAGGAAGATGAATTTTTCTGATTATTAAAATGTCCTCCATTGATTTTCGATATTTTTAATTAGTAAAATGGACTGAACAACTTTTCCAAACGTGTTCGAGCAACGAGTGGAAATTTCGAACCGTGAAATCGAAAGCAAAGTTCGAACTTGAGTAAAGCACACTTCCCTCAAATTTCAACGATTCTCGATTACTTTTCGCTCGTTCACTGTCGCACCACATCACGTACGATCCACTTGAACGCGAAACTTGTATCTCGACTCGCTGGAAAAATATATTTTCCGACTTTTCGTACGACACTCGCGACGGCTGGCCATGTTCTTCCCGCAGACATCGTGTGGCATATGATTTCGCAAGGAACGGGAACGATCGGTTCTCTCGTCGATGCAACTTCAACGGCGCAGAAAAAAATCGTATCTCGGCGGCGATATAAAAATCGAAAGAATGATGATCGATAACAGCGGGGGCAGGTGAGGCGCGTTGGAACACAGGTACGGCTCGTATCGTTATAAACGAGCGTTTTAGAGTAACGGTACAACGATTTCACGGGGACACGACGTCGTGACTGGCCGATCCTGTAATTGACGCTATATGGTGTTAATTGGCCGGAATTAATTGGCTTCGACAGAATTGAACACGCGTTTCGCGGAAGATCTCTCGTCGGTTATGTAAATCACTCTTCTTTCAACGTGTTACACTTCGGTACACCTCTGTTTCAGCCTTGCTCCTCGTTCCTCATTTCTCCCTTCTTGCGTTTGTTCGTGGAAGAAGAGCTCCGCCGTCATCGTAGCTTCCACGGTGAAAATTACGGGAACGATGTTTGAATGTATTTATTGCGCTGTCGTAAATTTGCGAGGAACGCAGCACGACGTCGGCTCAACGAATCAACAACGATGGCATTATCGTCGCGAACACGCGTGTACAGAGGCACTGACGAGAACAAAGTCCGCGCACCGCGGTGAAGAAACGTAGGACGAACCGTTCTCGTTATCTCGGCGTTACCTGCAGGACAATGATAACGGCGACGATAATGACGTGCTGATCGTTGTAAAGATAAGAACGGATTACGATCGAACTCTGGGAGACGCGGATAAGTACATACGTACGGTAACCGATGAAAAGTTTGGGTACATCTGTTGCATACAAATTCTACAGACTATGTAATCCTTTTTTTTTAAAATGACATTGGTCAATTTTGGGTACAATCATTGATGTGTTACATAGACTAGGTTGTAATATGTTTATTACTTAAATTATTTCGTTGTACTTTGACGCTCACTATACTCAGTATTTTAATTAGAAGCGATGTCGTCATTTTAGTAAGGAATGATATTGCATCGGGGAAATTGTAGAAGAATGAAACGTATTTAAACGTAAATTAAATACAAGAATGATCTGGACGATTAAGTGACCTGACCGTTAATGCAAAGGATAGAAGAACGAACATTTTTTACGAAGAGAAATAGAAGAAAGATTCAGTGATTCAAGTAGAATTAGAAAGGGTGAATTCTTCGGCGAAAGAAAAGTTTAATAGGATTTCAATATTTTTTTTGAAAGATGTACAAATTATTGTGAAGCTATTTTCGCATTTGTTCTATCTTTGCATCTGAAAAACAATTAGGTGTTAACATTGCAACGAGAAGTAAAATCTGAAAAATATCTTTCTCATTCGTATGTGTATCCAGACTGTTGAACAGTAGTGTTGTATATGTGTATACATATGTGTTCTAAACATATAATAAAGATTTTAGGTACGTGTTGAAATTCACAAATTCAAATTGCGTATTACGCTGGGAATAATAAATTTTCATTGAACACTGTTGATACATAGTAATCATTTATGATAACCAGTTGGCAATTTATTAATTATCTCCTGTTAACTTGTTAATTCACGATTTCAAATATGTATAACGACTTAATCTTATAAATGGACTTCGAATCGTAATAAATTTACAAATCGGCGATCGTTGAGACAGGAATGATTACATTTAATGTTAATAACCTGTATGAACCGATTAATCATCAAGTTTCCTGTTTTAGGAGAAAGCCACTATTCCACCAATGATTACGTCATGTATGTCGAATCGTGGTGTCACGCAGACTGGTTCTTATCGTGTAACGTTGTTATCAGGGCACACATGTATGTTCTGTTCTTGTACTTCCCCGAAATATTACACGGCCAGTAGTTAAACAAGATTACAAATAAATTTTCGGCGTGTCCGTAACCTGTAGGTATTTATTAAGAACAAAGAATATTATTATCTTCACTAATTTTCCCGCGATAAACAAGCTATGTATGTATACATTTATTCTCCGAAGTAGATTATACGAAAGCTTGCTACTGTTCGGATATCTCATTACGAAGAAATTAAGTATCATTGCATTTTCAAACGTGCATGCGAATTTGTTTTATTAATCTGCAATATACAGAAAGATTTTTAAATAAATTTCAATCTGCACTGATCCCCCATTATCACCGATTTTAATTTCCATTTTTTAATATATCAAGATACGAATGGTCAATTTGCTCCCAAAATAAGAGTTATAGGAGTACGAGCTCCAAAAATCTCTACTATTTTGTGCATCGTGGATATTTTTTTTCAAGGATACCACTGCCAAAGGGTTAAAGCAATCTGCTATGATGAATATTTTATTTCCTGGATAGAACGACGTTATACCGTATACGTAAAAGCGTTCGAATATCTACAAACGTAATTACCGTACATACGTACGAAATACAACGGAAGTTTATCTCGACTGCCCTAGATTCGACTCACGAAACGGAAAGTGTATAATATGCAACCACGAATCGCCTCATATTTAATGGTCAACGTTATTCATCTTTCTTTTAACCGCGTAAAAATGTTTCACGAGTATGTACGTAAGTACTTACGTGTGTATGCCGTTGCGGGCAAATAGACAAAAGCAACTGTGCCATGCGGGCGAATATGCTCGTGTTACATTTGCATACACGCGCGTACACTGTCTAGCAGAGCAGGTGTACAACAAAGGGTTACCTTTCTGTGCGGGCCTTTACGTATTCCACGACCTTTTAAGCGATACGCCTTGACAAGCTGGCTACGTAAAGTTTTCGCAATCGGACACGGAGAAGCGGTTCGTAACGCAGTCGACCATTTGGTATCCCGTTTCATTTTCTTCTGTATTTTTACGTAACGCACTTGGAAGAAGATGTTCTTCTTTTATTCATAGCGAAAGATTTCCGAAATATTGTCGAGAGAAAAGTAATACAGGCTTCGAAGGTATTCTTGTATCGTCTCGTTGATTATTCGTAACGAGCCGATCTTCGAGTATCAAACAACCGTAAATCGCTTTACAAAAGAACGTTATTAAAGGACCGCAAGGGGTATCGAACGTTCTTCGTTTCGTTTGATCAAATCGGAGCTACATACTATGCAGTTTGGTAGCTTTGGAAACCTTCGTCGCACTACGAAACAATGTCACACGACGAACCAGGTGACATGTGGCTAACGACAGGGAAGGAATAAAGTGGAAGATCGATACGTAGGTGAGATAACAATTTGCGTCATTGTCGAGCGTCGCATTGTTCGATCGGTTATACACGATATCCAAAATTTACGGCGACGACTTGTGTTCTACACCTTATAGTACGTACCCTTGGTTTCGCCTTATCGAACCGGGCCTACGATCGAATAAATATACCTTTAACAAAATAGAGCGTCTTTGAAACAGTTATACACAAGGCTATATCAAGAAATGTGGAGTTCAATGGAAACTCCTGATTTGTGGACAGATAGAGATCCAAAGTGAAACTGAAATACAGATGTCTACTTCTCTGCAGATACATGTATGACGAGAATAATTTTCTGAGTAGAATTCTGAAACAGTCTAAAAGATTGTCTTAATCTTTTTTTTATATTCATATATTTAGAGGATTAAATTCCAGAGAATCTTATTGAATTAAAAAAAAAATTACTGATACTGTATTAAGTTTGCAAGAAAGCAAGTTCAGCTGGTTTGAATGAAAATCGATTTCGACGGTAATGATTTTATACTATTATCATTCTCACCTTATCCGGCAGATTTTTAAGAGAATCTTCTAAACACGAATTACATACGTGCAACAAGTTCTTCATTTCGAATCAACTACTGCACACGATTTCATTCATTCCACGCCAATTTCTAAATAATTCGCACACACTTATTACTTATTTCACTCTCTATATTCCAATCTAAATAAATGAGCTTGCACCAAACATAAAAACCGTCTGCTCGTATGAGAACGTTCCTACTGAATTATTGATTTCAATAAACGCAGCTCTCAGATCAGTAGAGATAAAACCTACGTACACATGATTTCAAAGTAGATACATATATCATAATTGTTTCGACCTCGATAACATTTGCTACCAGCTATCGTTATCTTATCGTTCCTTCCCTGTGTCGATTTCCCATCGCTCGTTTTACTTTTAAAAGTGACACGCGTTTATCTTGCACGCCAGAATTCGCCTCGTTCCGGCCGAATTATCCACGTCCGACTCGTAGATTGGGAACTCTGATAAACCAGAAAAGTTTTCACCCCGTTTAGTTTCGCTAATCGTTCGCGCAATTATTGCACGAGGAATGGCACGCGATTGAAGAGAAACAAGAGAAGATCAAAAGAACCACAACGAGGAAGATCCTGAAACCTAAACATTCCTCATTTTTCGTAATGCAAAAAAGGAACAACTACCGCAAATAAACACAACGTTGTCAAGTGGCTTTTCTCTCGCATTCCCGTTCAATCGAGATACGAATCTTCGAGTCCAGAGCGTACCTGTAGCACAAAATCGTCGTTGCGAAGCACCGTGTACACCTGTATGCAAGCGAAACGAGCACACCTCGGCTAAGCTATCAATTTATCAACGTTTTCGTTCCTGAAGCGGTGTTTTGTAACGTCGTTAAACTAAAGTGTCAACTTTTCCCTGCCGAGCTCCATGCACGCGCGATTAATAATTAATATCTCCGCTTGTTACGCTTTCTCGGTCCCCGTTTTCTCGTTCACGATAATTATATCGCCGCGCGTACCACATCACTGAGAATTTCGCTGAATCCGGAGGTGAAACGCGAACGAACGAGGTCTTGCATTCTTTGGACGAATACAGCGCGATTGATCAATTAAGAGAGGAAAAAAAATGGGGAAATTATTTATTCGACAAGCCTGTCAGCGTCTACCATTACTGACCCGAGGGAAGCTACAGCAACGTTTCGTGCCGCGAAACGATCTGAATTAAACACGCATTCACCTGTGTATCCCGCTATTTGACACTTTGCTTTCGTTGGAAATGAAATAAATAACGGGGTTAATTGTGCAGCTTCCTGCCTGGCCAGTTGACAATTTATGTGATTTAGTTTTCGCGAAACTGGGATCGTTGTTCGTGCAAATTTCGCACGCGAAACGGGAAGACGTTCGAGGGTAACAGATTCTTACGCGTTACTTTATTCTGCATGCACGTGTATGGGTTTACCTTTGCAGTCAGAGTAAAGGGGGGAAATTCGCGCGGTAAAAAGTGTATTGTTTATTGGTTTACATGAAATGCAAGGGAAGTTATAAAATAACGAAATAAAAGGGAAACTCGATAGCATTTTGCCTGAAGAATTTTATGCAAACAACCTATTAGTTACGTATCACTTGCTTCGCGATAAATGCGGTAAACGAAGGCGCAAATAATAACAAAAATGAAAGAACAAAATAATAACACACGTGCCGCGACGTGCCAATTCGTGGCGACAATTATTTATTTTCAAGGTAGATTTCTATTAAGAAAAGAACAACCAACAAATACGAGGGACGTTTAAAGTTCTTCGTACGAACCTTTCGACTGCCATCGAATGGAATGCGGCGGAAAATTAAATCCGTACGTATCGTGCGAAGAGTATTAATTTTAACGTTGACCTGAATTTCGAGACGAATCCGTTTCTAAAGTTCATTTGTATATTTTGCGCCTCGTTTGCCATCCTTTGCCATCGTTTGCTCGCAGAAAAATTGCCCGGCAACTTCTCGACATTCGCGTCGTTCGAGTAAAATGTTGAAATTAGTTTCGACGAGTGGATATATAAATGAAACGGCGAGGGAAATAAGTAACAATCAGAGCGGAATGCACGTAATGGAGCATATGATGAGCTGAAAAAATGTGGGAGGGGCACCGCCTGGTTTTCGCAACGGAACGAATATGGAGGGAAAGTCTGTTTCGGGTCGAGTTCTAGACACGAATATTTTTCGTGCGACGTTGAACGTGAACGTGAACTATTTGCAGTTTAATGAACGATACTAAAAGTAACGTGGCAACGTAATTGTGGTAGATTTAAACGGCAGAAAGTGCGGCGTTATGCGAAACGATTTATACGAAACAGATTTCTGTACGTGTTAGTCTTGCTATTAAATAGTAAGTAAGGTTTCGTGAAACTAGCATATCTACATCGGACGAATAGAGTTGGATATTCGAAAAGATTATTTAAATCGAGTTGTCGGCAATGGTTGTACAAGTGTTGGCAATAAATTTTAATTTTTTGCGAATACACGTATGGAATTGTTTTAAGTTATTTGCCTGCTTCGGATAGTTGTCATTTCCTTTTTCCCCGAGCAATTAACCTAATCGTTCTGCAGAAATAAAACACTTTTTTTTCCCCCGAAGTAATAAAATTACGATGGAAACGGGAATGCGTTGCTTCGAAAGCATAAATATTATTACTTTGATAAAGAGATTATTTTCAACGCAGTTGCGCGATGCTCTGCAATGTTTTAAAATAGATTTCCACGTTTCATTTTCATTTTGCAAATTAAGTTGAGCATTCCCCGAAACAATTTGTATTCGTATTTTCTTTAATTGGTGTGAAAACACCGCGATGTATAATGGATGAAAAATATTTACAATTCTGCAATGAGTATTTTCCGCACGAGAAATATCATTTTTCTAATTTTTGCTGATTTATTTGCTTATTATATTTTGTTGCCTACTTATTACATTTACCGTGTTTCTGTTCTATGAATCCTATTATATTTATACATATATCATTGAACGTGGTTGTGCACCGAGTTGACTGTATTGTTAAATATAACATGCAATGGACGAGGAAATCGACGAAAGAACAATTTCGAACCTACCAAAATGACAAATCCTATTTTTTCAAGGAACCTAAGCTTGAGTTCAGATAGGGCATTCGTGTCTGTAAAAGTAATGTACCTTTCTTCAAATGACTAGGGATATACATTTTCTTTTCTTCTACAGAATTATAGAGCGTAACGATACGAGTTCAACGACCTCATGCACACCATTGTTTAACTGGAAAATTTCAAAATACATGTACACAACCGGATGGGAAATTCAACTCGATTTCAATCTAAATTAACTTGCAGTAACATCAGTTTCGAAAACTAAAGAAAAGAAATAACAAATACTATTATTCGAATTCTCTATCGGCATCCAATCCAAAGAATCAAATTGAACAAAGCTCACAATTCACGTCTTACCTGGTCCGATCGATAGCCAGTGATCGATTTAACACGAATTATATATTCACGCAATATATAAACAGATTCTGTGCACAAATCGTTACAAAAAATTAAACAATTTCACCGCAATACTGTATTTTGCAATGGATATATGTACGTGTATATACATATATGCATGTCGATTTTCCGTGACGGTCGCGCGAGTTGTTTCGTTGCTTCGATATCAACGATTGGAACGTTCAACAGCTCTGAGAGCAGGAGCACTAACAACGACCTAGGAATTTAAGATAGGCATCACCGGTGCGGCTTACTTACGTAAGCT
Source organism: Nomada ferruginata (assembly GCA_963583965.1). Lineage (NCBI taxonomy): Eukaryota > Metazoa > Arthropoda > Insecta > Hymenoptera > Apidae > Nomada > Nomada ferruginata. Next base: position 10,435,606 of record OY757218.1, read on the forward strand.
TTACCTTTATGTCAGAAGGAACCAGGAAGCGTGTCGTGGCCGATGGTAATGTAATCGTAATAACACGTACTCCGGTGAAAAGCTGTTGCATGTCGGGACGAGTTGGACGCGAGACGAAGAAAAGGATGGGATTCCTTGAAGGAAACGATACGAATGATTAACTTTTGCCCGCGTGATATTGTTCAGGTGTATCTCAATAATCTGTTATTAATATAATATAATATAAATGTATGATATGGATCTTATAGTAGTATAGTAGCTTGAATCGAATGTGCAAAGATAAAATGGAGCAATTGGACTTTGAAATTTGTACTTTTATCTTTTATTTAGTTTAAACTTCTACTTTTATTTAGCGTAGTCTGCCGGAAGTGTGCGATACTTGGTTTCGAATGTAGCGAACGATAGCCAAACTTTCGCAGGATTTTGGCGTAATTATTCGGAAGATTCGGAGATCCAGAAACTTGTATGGTAATAAAATTCTAGTAACCCTCAGCTGGGATGAAAAGTTGATGTACGACGTACTACAGGGACGCGACAAGAAGCGGGAAAAAAGGTACACACCCGAACGGGGATGGAGAAAGGTGTAAAAAGGTGTACGACCAGCCCTACGGTCGATTCACTGACTCCATTACGGATTCGTCACGTGTGCTCGAGTCTAGTCCCGTCGCGAACGAGAGATTCCATTATTTCTTATCGGCCAATCTGGCGCCCCATTCTGCGAATCCTTAAACTTTCCTTCGAACCTTCGATTACAACCACTGAGTTTGTGCAACAGTTTGCGCCAAATAAATCCACGGACGGAACACTATTGCACTCGCCCAATAATTACATCCTTCGATTTCAGAGTCAAGTATTTGCATACATGTACCATATGCATTAGCAGAAAATATAATGCATCATTTCAATCAAATATAATATAGAATATTTCCATATTATATAATAATTATATAATAATGTGTTATTGCACTCCTCAATTTCGAGATCGTTCGATAACTTCGACATTAAACAAATATCCTGTACTCTTTCGATTTCGAGATCACCCGATTCCGACGATATTTAAACAAATATTCGATACTGATAAAACGAAAGGGACAAGACTCTGAGGGGCTTGATATTTCTTGGGCATAGCGATTCATCACTTTTATACCGGGTTGACACGACAATCGTAGCCGGGTTATCACGCACGTTCGATCTAATAGACAGCCGTGGGCCATCGTCGAGAGATGCCGGAGAAACCGAGTTCTCCACTGCCCTTTCTCTTCTTCTTCTTCTTCTTCTTCTTCCGCCACTTCTGTTCTTCCCGTTCGTGGATCGTAATATCTGTCCATTGTCTGTACTCGTACGTAACAATGGAGATACGTTGCGCCTCTAGGTAGGCGAAGAAAAAGTTTACGCGTTATCGTAACTCTAGAATTTAATGGCCCTCGGTTTGATTTATATACGCGCCCCCGCGGCGTGCTTCTACGGCCAGCTCTGAACAGAAATTTGTGTCCTTCCCCGCGATATGTACTTCTTGCCACCCTGTTTGCTTTACGTTCGTGACGGCCTTTTACGGCACGATGCTACCGTTTCCCCTTTTTATTTCGTTCCCCTCTTTTGCGCGCATAATGGAGGGTTTCAACGGCGGATTTATATCACAATGGATTTGTTTTAGCCAGCGGGACATTTTCAGACACTGACTGTTTCATTTAATAATTCTGTTAACGATGCATCGGACAGATAGATTCTGCAGAAGTACAATTCCTCTTATTTTTATTACAGATATTGAACACTGAGGGAATGCCATACGCTCTAATTAAATCTAAATACTTTTCACAGACGTCTGATGGTAAATTGTGGCAGGTCGGAAGATTTCGAAGAAGTAATACGTACAATGTGTAGCATTGTAATATAAGTGCCATTAGACAGAGTACCGTGAGGCAATAAAGGGTTAATAATGCGGGAATAACCGGGGATTAAATATCTAAGGATAGATTTTGATTTTCTTTGATTTGTACTACTTGTGTAACGCGTGTAACATCACAGAGGACGCCTTGGAACGGCTTTGGAATAAAACATTTCAGGCAAATGTACCGCTCAATGGAACTGCAAACCATTGGATGTAAGACTCTTCGACACAAAAGGAAATGTCGTAACCAATAAATACCTTTCATTATTGTACGTATACTTATTATCTGAAAAAGAAACGAAAAATGCTGAACCGGCATGTGTATAATTTGTAACAAGAAAATTCGCGTGTCATACGCGGCAAAACGACGCCTATAATTTTCAGAAAACCTCGAGAATTTTACAAAATCTAACTTTGTACGGGACATGAAGGCATAGAAGCTTCGAACCACGAAGATACGTGCTCTCGGCGCAAATAAAGGAAAATGACCGCCTATTTGGACCACAACGGGGAACGTTTCCACCGTATATTTACCTGAACGTCGCATGTCTAACTGGTAATTAGTGTATGATGTCATTGAGCGATATACATGTACGTACAAATATGCAATTTAATCATACGTAGGAACGTATACAAGAAGATCTGTAAATTGAGAGGGTATATATGTGTTTTCGGGCTTTGAACAAATTATATAAATGCAGTTAAAATAGTCGTAACCATTCGTGTAAATGGCTAATACGAGGCAAATATTTTCACCTGTATAAAATTTATTATATTAGAAACAATAATAATAATAACAGGAAACTTACACCGAACTCACCAACGACCATAAGCAAGTTGCAATAACCTTTTTTTTTGTAATAGCCCTCCACCTCCCTCAACAAGACCCTCACACCTGTAACCACACCGTGATTCTATAGGCGCTCATTGGGTTTGAAAAAGTTGTAATAACCTCGATCCCATCACACCAAGAAATAGAAGGAAATGAAAAGGCCGACAGCCTAGCCAAAGAAGCAACAACAGAGCGAACTAATGAACATCCCAGTCACATATCAAGATCTCCTAATGTCAATCACTAAATTTACAAAAAATGAATGGAATAGAATATGGCTTACAACCAACAGGACTAAAATACACGACTTAGTACATAATTTCTACGAAAAAATACAAAGTTGCAATATGAACAGAAAAGAAAGGATAACCATGAATAGACTTCGTATTGGTCACTCCAGAAATACCCACGAATCCATCCTAACAAAAACAGAACCACCTATCTGCATCATCTGCAACCAACAAATAACCATCCAACACCTGTTATATGACTGTAAAATATACCACAATCAGAGAGTGAAATACGGAATAAATCCAAGCACAGCTCTGACCTCCCTCAACCACCAGAAAAACACCATTAGCTTCCTAAAGGAAACAAAACTCATTGAAAAAATATAAAGTAAAGACAGTAAGTCGCTAAAGACCTCGAATTCGATGCGACGTAAAACTCTATATTAAAAAAAAATAATAATAACAATAGTAATAACAATGATATTCAAATTATTTCTAAAATATCACACGAGGCCCATCATCGCAATTAAATCTGTCTTGCTTATTTTCATTAAAAATTATGCATTTAACCTCTGCACACTGCAGTGCACTGGTCTCGCAAGTAAAATAGACTTGCCAGAGCGCGATTTCTATCCTTCTTCTTTTTCCTTCGCCCATAAAACGATTCGCTTCGTACATTTAATGGCAGTAAGGCTCATTATCGCGGTTTATTTGTTTAAACGCGATAGGCTCACCGCGATATAATTTATTGCGGTGCAACACTGTGCCACCGTACATACGCGATAGATATTTCTACAAGCGTAGAAAAGCATAGTCATAACAAATGGCCAGACTTAAGGTAACGATTCGCCACCGGAACCACACTTCTTGCATATTTCTTCATCTCCGAGTAATGGTAGCACGGTATACGTACGTATTAAGTAATTCGCCCTATTTGCGTTTCTCCTTCGAGTAAACCTTATCGTTCAATTTTCAGAAAGAATGGCACTCAAAGATCTCCATTTGGTTTCATGGCTTTGCGTTTGATTCGTACAAGGTATCCGATTAGTCCACGGGGGCTGGTTGTATCGCGGTGAAACACAGGTACACAAACGAGGAGCAACGCTTAACATTGGTACACAGGTGTGCACATCGGGGAAACTCGCTTTCACAACGGATTTAAAATTACTTCACTGTTCGATATAATTAGCTCCCGACGGAACTGTTCCATTACATTTACCACTCGATTAAACGTGGATGGATAGTCTCCCGTTTTTCTTCTTCATTTTTTTTTTGTTGTTCTCTTCACCGGGAAGTAATTACAAGAGAAATGACGGCGCTTCGAACTACAGAGTGAAAAAACTTAAGAAACCAGAAACGTTCATTAGGTTGGAATTTCCGGGGACAATATCGCGGCTTTATAGCAAGCATTAGACACAAAATACACGGATTAAGTTAACGAATATATCTAGTATTAGTCCGGTTTTCTATGCTTTCTGAATCGTTTGATTGCATGATTTTTTTATTTAATTATCCACCGCATTTACTGCCAATTGGATTTAACCCTTGGTACACACCAGCGCACCTTTCAATTGTCGTACACGATATCTGAATTTTCTTGGTTTCATCTAACCTTACGTAATTTTTATGGAATTATTTGACCATTCTCTCGGAATCAATATATTGGACCGTTTATTTTGAAAGTGGTGTAAGTCCATTTTTGATCAAAAATGAGATATCACATAATTTGCGATAAATTTAGTGAACTTTTCATTTATAACTAGCGAAAAAACAAAAAAGAATGGACTTACACCACTTTCAAAATAAACGGTCCATATCTCAATTACCTAATTCTGAATTCAGAGTTGCACGTGTCTGCTTATTAAGTGCACCAATTAGTACATCCCTATTTCATTGCAATATAAATTAACATATTAAAATTCTCTGCAGATAGAACTTGCTAAAAAAGAAAACACGCATAGCTCCGACAAAAACGAAGATAGCAATGTTCCGATTTACCTGAAGTAATACAGATTCGAAAACAGTTCAACTTTCAGTCGAAACAATTCTACACGAAATTTGACACTAGAACTACCGATTCATTTTGGTATTATTCAGCTAGCATATTATTCTCACTCACTAATTATTCATTTGAAGTTCTACTTTGTGTAATACTTTTTTACGCAAAATTTGATGATTTATCCGAATTCGAAAAAAAATATTAGACATTCCATTTAAAAAACTGAAGGTGACCCTAATATCTCCATAAAAAAGTAAGGTAATAAAAAACAGATTAGAGCACTGTATGCCCCCCTAGATACCATGCAACTTTTGTTTGAAACATTTTTTCGTGCAACGAATACCTTACGAGTTATTTGAGTTCGTCATGTTAGGAGACTCACCCTGTATAATTGTCATTCTGTGTTATTAAAACTCATCATAAATTGCTACAACGATACCTATATATTAATAATTCTAGACCAAGAAATCTGAGACAAGTCATTTTGACCCCGTTGGTAGTTCTAGTGTTAAAGCCAACAGCAGAGAAGTTGCACCAGTTACATATGTAAGTACGTGGAACACTAAATACCCGTTATAACTGTACCTCTTCAAAACCACGATCTCTATACACCTGTAGCGTAACAACCCTCCTTCAGCTCGCCTCCGTCGCAACCATCCCTCGACGCAGCTCGTACGCGAACTACATACGTAAGAGGTCGCAGTGGTACACGCGGGAAGCGTTCAAAGGCCACACAGCGAGGCAGCCGCAGAGAGGCGCGTGCACGCGTGTTTCTTCCGCTCGTGACTCGTGGCCCGCAGCGCATGCCGCGAAAGTCGCGATACTTTGCGCACGTGCCACGTGCATTCTGTTCTCCGGATACACGCGTGGCATTACGTCTGCGCCAGACATCGACATGCAGCCTACGATGTATATAAGTATACGACATACATATATATGTACGTATGATATACGTACATGCGTCCTTTGGATGCACCTTTTCTGCTCTGTTTAAGCGAAGTCGTCGGATACGTCGTCGCGCCGCATGTACGCGCACCAGGCGTCGCGACGCGCGGGCAGCGCGGTATTGTGTACAGGTAAGCAGGGATTGCAGGTGATACGAAATCGACGATGGTTCGTTCGCTGGCCGGGGTTCGGCGAAACGATTCGGAGGTGTACATTTGCACCGATGCGCGTGATTTATGAAACGATGCGAGTATAGGACTTTTAGAATAGTGATGCAGATTTTCATATTTCGAGGACTGACGATTGTACGTGGAGAGAAACTAACACGTGGCACTGGTTATTCTGTAGAATTTAGGGGGTCTCTATGCTATGGAGTCTAGGGCATGACTCTAGGGCATGACTCTATGCTCTAGGGCATGGTGTACTATTATTCCATGTCATTCAGTACGTCAAGAAAATATTAATCGAGAAACAACGAAATCATTTGACGGGGAAAAAATTCTTGCGCAGATAAGTTTGAGGTTTAATTGTTTTGAATATTTCGTGTGCGCTATATAAGGGACAAAATCAAGGCATTCCGCAGATCGATTGCAATACACGAACGTATAGCAGTATCCTACGGTATGTGAAAACGAGGCAGAAATAAAAACGATTATCTTTTTACACCTTCTGAGCTCGTTCATTTTCACGGCAAACAAGATGCACTTAAATACCCTGCTGTGTAAATGATAATTACGTGCACGAATTACCGAGACGTGAGAACGTCTTCGCGTGCTGGCGAAAAGAAAAGTAAAACCCACGTTCGTATTAGAAAGCGAAGGCATTGTTGATGTTACGTAAAATGCAATTATATTAAAAATGTGTACGTACAAAGATTATCGAACGATGAGGCCCCTTAGAGAGTACAGATTGTATTGCAATTGCATTTGCAGGAAAGATATTTAAAACATTCGCAGCTTAACTGTACTTCGACGCTTGTAAAGTAATGATAAACGTGTGAATCGAAGACGAGCACTTTGAAACGCTTGATTGATTAATTTTTATTATTATACGATTTCTAGGAATAATATGAACGTCAAATAAATTATGCACCGTTGTAAAGGATTGCTTTGACTTCCTCAATTAACTAATATCTAACATATAAACCAAATCTTTCAAAAAATATATAAACAATTAGAAATATTAGAATATAAGAAAATTATATCCATGCTGTGTAATAGAACGACTCTCGCGAGAAAATAAGTGAATAATAAATTTGCAGCGAATGGTCGTAGAATAAAATAAAGCTCGATACCACTTTATAACCCATTTTCCCACGCAAACCATTTTATCGTTCATAAACTGAATTGTACGAGCCATTTCTTTTCTTCTACGAATCAAATTAGAATTTCCTAAACGTCACGATAAGTTAACGGACCGTGAGTCTCGATTTCGATAAAGCAAGATGTCCATTTCTTCTTATACATGCATGCATACATAGTATTGCGTGCATACATAGATACACCTTATACATATACCGTCTTTCGTTTATTCAGTTTGCACCGCGCGGAGAAATTCAAATGTGCAAGAGTCTGGACGTATATAACGGATTGCGCGGTCCATTGAGTGCGCATAACTTGTTCTGAATGCTTAAAATCGAGGACAGAATGATAAATTTCCAAGCATGGAATACAACCAACGGAGGAGCCTCTCCTTATAAACGATCATCCCTCGTTTCATTAAAAATCAAACAATTAACATTACTCTTTATTAACCCTTGCACCAATATCCGGATATTGTCGCGGTTCTCTTAAACTTCAAAGTTAATATTTCTTGCAAAAATTCTTATCTGGAAAACCGATACGAATGTACCAAAAATATCCGAAGAAGGATTGTGAAATATTCCGAGAGGAATAGAATCAAGTTTAAACGTCAACGTAGAGAAATGGATACCTCGGTACCCAGGTGCATACGTGTAGAGGTTAATAACCAAAACCATACTACAATACCTACTCAACATCTCTTACAATACAACCTGCACGATTTTCACTATACTGACTGTCCTTTCTTACTCGCCACTGCGAGTATGCACATAAGTAAAGTTACATTAATTACTTATTATGCATACATCTTGTTCGCCACATTATTTGTACACGAAGGTAAAAAATTCATACTCTCGTTTCAAGTTCGAGACAGTGCCCAATATCCTACATTCGTAATGGAAACACATGCCAATTGAAATACCGAGACGCATACTGCCATTCGTCGCGCAAATACGCGCGAGTACGTTCCGTCGCGACGAGCGATTTGCGCAAACGTCTTGATCGCTCGTCTACCAGGCAAACATCACCTCGAGGTGTGCACAGGGCCACGTGATAGCGAACGACACACGCGTGCGTGGCGGGACACGTGCGAGTGTGCACGTTAATGTGTTTGCGATCCACGAGTTGACGCGTGTTCCACATCGGCGCGGTCACCACGTGTGCTCCGAACTACCTGGCCAGGTGTTCGTCATCGATTGCAAGTGAAGGGAGCTCATTCACCGACCGATTCACTGAATCCGGGCTTAACAAGTCGAAATTGTACTCGGGAGAAATATTATACGTATGCGTGCATTATATGTATATGTATATGTATAAGAGTATTATTTGGTAAATGGGTTCAATTTGGGGCGAATTAAGTGAACGAATTATTTGTGTGGATACTTTAGATCACCCTCAGAATTAGAGGTCTCTGTATAATAATATATATTATAGTATTATTTGCAACGATTTTTCTCATTTTTAAATTGAACTTATTGATGGTACGCAGTTGTGTAACTTCAATTGTTGCACCAATTTGGCGAACATAGGGAGTAACAATGGAAATATGGTATTACGTGGCAGGGCCAATTATTGGAGAACTGATGCCCGTAATTATTGACCGATCGGGTATGCAAATTGAAAACAATTAAGCGTTTCGATATAATGATTAATTGTGCCTGGCAACGTGACAATGAATAACAGTTAACATAACGTGAATAAATGTCTACTGAAATAGCAGATGACGTATGTAGAAAGAGCTGGTGATAATTAATTCGTTATTGGTAATTACCTTTCCCACCTAAATAACAATGCTATTTTGCACACCTTTACCGCAATAATTCTTCCAGTGATCTCAATTCTTTGCTATTTCAATATTTCTTTTTTTCCATTAGTGTTTATAGTCGCATCGACTGCAGTGGTCATTAGCGACTATGAAATTATGGAACGGTGAACTTTTGGGGGTTTGAACATGAGTTTTTTAAAACCTATGTCTATATTGGACCTGCATTTTTAGGTGGAATCCGAACCACCAGAAGCTATTATTATTATATCGTAAAATAAAAATACCACATAATCTTCACAAAACCTATGTACCTATGCCATATCTTACATTTTCCCCGTTTTCCTATTATTGTCTCCCCCTCGCACGTCACGGCGGTTAACGATTATTTTAATTTTACATCGCGTAGGTACGCGCGACTCGAATACCTCCGCACAATTGTGACGTAAGTAGCAATTGTTCGCTACACATATCGCCATTGAACTGACGCGCCGGAATGCCAGAGCCTTTTAAGAAGCTCCGCAATTCTCAGAGTGGTAGAAAGAAAAGGGACACACGAGAACGCCGGCGTGTCCCTGAACTCGATACTTTCGTCGCCACTGTGCGCTCATTGCAAAAAAGAGAAGAGGAAGGATTTTTGCGTCGTCGTTACAAGTTGTTGGCGAGCCAATAAATTAATGTTACCAGGCGAGCAGGAAACGCGAAACGCGTGCGCTGTACAGTTTTGCAAAAAAAACCTTTTGTTAACGTGCTACCCTGTTAATTTTGCAATAATGTCTCGACAATCTAACTTGCAATTTAACAGGAATCTCGCGATGTTTACTACTGGTGCGCATGAATATACGATACACACGGCTCGTGAAAGATATCGGTTTGCCGTGACAGCCTGTTACAGTGGTGCAAGAAGGGAACAAAGTATAGATCGTTGATAACGTTAATCATTTCCGTTGAAACCGCGTGGTCGGCGTTTATTTCGTTCCGTTTTTTTTTGGAGCATTTTTTTATATTATTTTATTTTCGAGCGAACCAAGACTGTTCCTCTCGCTTCATGGTGCCTTGGTCTCGACTCTTGTAATGTTGTAACTTTGCTTTTGTTCTTGCACGTTGTACGGTGTAACTGGGTCACATGGAATATGTATTTAGTGATTGCACGTGGTTGATGATGTTATGTAGCCGTTGCCAAGGGGATGCTAGTGAAAGGATATTAAATACGATTGTTGCGTCGGATATATCAAATTTCAACTGTATGTCGTTCGCGGATTTTAAGGATTTCGTGATGCACAATTGACAATCTTAGTTTTCACTAAATAGGAAGAAACGATAAAAGAAGACAAATATGGGCGTATACCCTGACGCGTTTTGACCGTTACGAATATTATGTCCACTGTAACTTTACATTTGCAGAAAATTACTAACGCCAAATTCGGAAAGGAAAATAAGAGAGAAATAGAAGGAATAGGGAAGACAAGAGTGGGGATAGATGGCATTGAATGTGATAGAGAGATACAAATGCTTTAACATACAAATTAGGGTATAGTGTATAGTATTAGTGTACATTATATTAGTGTATAGTATAAGGTTATAGATAATAAGTAAGTAGGAATAAAGAAATGTAGCGTAAGGCAGATGAAGGAGAACGTAATGTAAGGTAAAATTAAGAATGTAAAATAAGTTCCTTTTCATGGCTGTGAGGCCGAAAAGCAAATAAAATTCTATTCTATTCTATTCTACTAACGCCAAATTCGAGAGCAATTCCTATCACGCGTATCGCGGGGAATATTATCTAATCAAGTAGAATAGAATAGAATAGAATAAAATGGAGTAAAATAAATAAAAAATGAATAAAAAATATAGCACCGCAATAAGAATGATTGCAAATATGAACGATAGTGCATAGCACAGTCGGTCTCTCGAGCTTATCGATTCCTCCTCGCAAAATTGTATAAAAAAACAGAGGAGAGGAAACGTATAGGTATACAACAAGCATTTCCAACAGCAAGATTTGCTTCAAAACGACGCGTGCCCTCCGCGAATGGCAATCGGAATTCCATTTTCCACGCGAGGCATATTTCTTGTCTTTTGTCCGCACTCGGAAGCGAACAGATGCATCGGTCTGCTCATAAATAAAGCATAACCGTGAACGTAGGCGAGCTGCACTCGCTCGTGTGCCTTCGCCGACGAGACAAGCCCTCGACTTCTTGCACGCTCTACAGAAGGGTTGAAAGAGCATGGAGCTTGGAGCCGCGAGGAGGAAAAAGAACCAAAAATATACCACCAAGAAGCCACTTAGAGGATGCTTTTAGCTCGATAACTAAGCTCGCCTGCGTTATTTCCCCTGTGTTTACGGGCATCATGCCTAAGTGAACATTCAGAGGGTAAACCTCCCTGGACGATACGTACCTCTTCAGATACAGACTGAATTAAGGAGCAGCTCGTTCTTGCGAATTATTCGGCGCAATGTGCCCATTGGCATTGCAAATAATTAATATGTCTGTCAGCGTCAACGTATTTTTAAAGAAAGAAATAGGGCTGGGTGGTGGAGTGCTATTCATTCAGGGTTTAATTAATGAATAGGGACTCTGTTCCTCTAGGATCTGGCCACAGAGTGGGGAAGGTCATGTCTTTTGGTAAGAGATGATGAACAGCACTTACCCCAGTAATTTTGAGCTTTACACTGTAAAACGACTGTAAAGTTTACAGTCGTTTACTTGAGTTCTCGGACGAGTTTATCCTGATTTTAAAATTAAATCTAACATGTCTTTTGCTGATTTATTTGATTCGACGTTTACCTGAATAAAATGACCGATCGTGAAACATCCAATGTAAATGTTCGCGTTATTGAGGGAATTGTACATATACATATGAACCAAGTTGTGAAACGTTTTGCGAAAAGCATGGATAGATTAATCTTTAGGATATCAAAGTTATCAAAATATTTATAGCTCGTGGACAGCAAAATAGAAACCCTTTTACTTGAAACGGTTCCATCCACATACCAAATCGTAATAAAGTACAAATATCGGCAAACTCTCTCCGTAGAACCTGTATACACATCTTTACTCCGCACACGTGCAGTATAGCAGTTTGCGACGTAGCTAAAGAGGCTAACCTTACTGAAAGATTAAGAATCGTGACCGGTTAATACGAACCATCGTGCGCCACGAACTCTCAAGAATTTTCGATACTGGGTATCCGGGTTACGACGTATTTACAGCCACGCCGTCGAAATAAACCCGCGACGCGGCAAACTATTTATTAAACAATAAGGCCGGCCTGCCGAGGGACGCGGTCAGAAAATTAACCGCAAATTGCTAGGGAAAAAAACCTTTAATTTCCCATAGTGGGCGAAAAGTGGCGTGTAGACAAGCGCGAGTGCCCAGTCACGTGCGCGATAATATCGTAATACGGTGGAAACGTATTGTACTTTGCCTTCGAAACGTGACCCACTCGTTCGTGTAATCGTAATTTCACCAGATTACCCTTTTTTTCAACCCATTGATTTTTTCACCCTTTTCCTCCGCCCTGCCTTTAATCTGATTGAAAGCACGCTCCAAACAGCAGATTGGAAAATCGTTCGTAACTTAAACTGCGGCAAATTTTTGCTTAACCCCAGATTTACGGGAACCGTAAAGGTCCATTAATATTGTGTAATTGAATTGATTATATAATTTTTTGTCAAGTACAGAAAGAGTATTTATACTTCAAGATTTATTTTCTGAATGTTTAATCATTCTTCTTCGATTTCCAGTAACGTCGAATAATAATTGCTGCCCTTCCAATGACAAGTAAATCGTAGTCTGCATAAAAATATTGGAGTAAACTATCTAGACACCGTATTCCATAATTATTCAAACGGGGACACTTAAACAGAAGCTAGCGATTTCCTCTTGAACTCGCCTGACAAAAAGAAAGAATTAACATAATTCATCTTTCTTCCTAAAAAAGAAACGATTGTGGATAGAAAAATCGGAGTTATCGTGCACTCTTGTGTCGGTCACAATATCCAGCAATTTGCATAACATGTCCTCGTTACTCAAACGCCTGAATCGTCCCAGAAAAGAAACGGTAAAGGAGTACCCTGCGAGAATAAAAGAAGAGTCTCGTGGGAAACTTACAAATTTTTCGAAAATCTGACTAACGGTTAGTTTGCACGCCATTGTGTATATACTTGTACATCACGCATGAATTGGTTACTTGCACAAAAGCGTAAAAACGAAGAGAGAAACGTTTGTTCGTCGTAGTCGACGGCTTAGCCAAGACAGAAGGAGAGAATGGAACGCTAATAAGATCGTTAATTGCCGCAATCGATTCGTAATAAGCTCAATCCGTGGAAAATAGCTTTAATCGAAACGTTTAATCGGCCCTGATGAAATCGTTCGATCAATTTTGTTCGTGGGCTGGCGTGGCTAATTTATCCTTGCATTAATACTTCCAAATGATTTCTTTGAAATTCGATTACCTATTGGCCAAGAGTATTGAAAGGAAGAATTCGATTATGTTATATTGGGCGTACCAATAAATAACCCACTGTTTCTCGAACACTTTCTATAACTCGCTAAGCTTGTAAAACGATTGTATCGTAAAAGTAATTGACGTTATTTTTCTTTTTAATAATTTTCCCTTCTAATTATTTCTGGAATGGTCGATATTTTAGCTCAATCGGTACTTCTGCTTGCCAGTGAACCCAACAAGCATTTCTATTATTAATTCTATTATTTATCTATTATTAATCTATCAGATATTCTATCAGATTATTAATCTATAACCTATTGGCCAAGAGTATTGAAAGGAAGAATTCGATTATGTTATATTCGGCGTACCAATAAATAGCTCACTGTTTCTCGAACACTTTCTATAACTCGCTAAGCTTGTAAAACGATTGTATTGTAAAAGTAATTGACGTTATTTTTCTTTTTAATAATTTTCCCTTCTATTTATTTCTGGAATGGTCGATATTTTAGCTCAATCGGTACTTCCGCTTGCCAGTGAACCCAACAAGCATTTCTATTATTAATTCTATTATTTATCTATTATTAATCTATCAGATATCGAGGTCTGCAATGGATATAAAATTCTGATGAATTTTTATTCGAGTACACAAAGTGGGACGCATGCATCCCGCTGGTCACGAAAGGGTTAACAGAAACAAGCATCGGGTTTACGCGCGTGCATGTAAACTTTACACTCATCGTCTGGATCGTTCTCGAAGGGAACATTCGCGGGCGGCAATTAAGCAATACGCGGTTCGTCGGTTACTTTTAATTGTTCTTAACGAGGCTAAACACGCCTGTGGTCCACGTCACGGCGCATAACAATGAATAACGGTCGCGGTGAACGAGTCCGTTTACTTTTGTTCCCTATTGTCACCGTCGACGACAATGAGGCGACCATACGGGGGCCCGTCTCGTTGACGTGAAAGCCTCGCCTACATAAATAATTATGCACAAATCCAGCCAAGATCAGTTATTGCTTTCCAAACTCCGGGTGTTCCGGGGAAATTCGTATGCTTTGTGAATATATAGTTTATTGGCGATCGGAGGGTTTGCAGCAATAAAGAGGCAGCCCCAGTTTAAAGATATCATCATAAAGTTATTGTCGCTTCCAAAAACCTAACGCGAATCTAAATAATTATGCGCTTTGGCCAAGATCAGCTTTTGTTTTCCAAAAGTGGGGCTGCTTCTTTATTGCTGCAAGATTGTTAAATCGCGAATCAGTATAATCTTTTTAATTGCCGTGTACTTTAATTGTGTGCTGAGGGAAAATCGGATGTACAAGCAGTATTGAATAGTCCCTATTATCGCGGTTACAAGAATATCAATTTACGCGTGACAGTACATTTACGAACTCCTATCAGCATCTTGTGCAATGCAAAACAGAAATAAGAGAGCGCCGAATCTGTTGGAATCTCCGCTTCCCGTGTCTTGAACACGTCTCGACAGCTCGTTAACCGGTTTCAATCGCGTTCCAGTTACTCTTTGAACTCAAAGGTACATACTCCTGCGCTTAATAATAAAATTGGACACGGATCGCGTGCCTCTTGCCATTGAAAAGTAGTCCGTTTCATTAACGATAGTAAACTGTATCTCTCATCGATTCTACAAATTCATATAAAAAATGGAACCGAAGAAAATTTCTGGTCTTAATACAAGTAAATAATGAATAGGAATTTATATCATATATTATACATCAAAAATTTCATTACGTGCGCCCTATTATTTATGAGCCGGAGTACACGTCTCTTGAGTAGCGAAAAACCATTCATCAAATGCCAAACCTACTTTACAATTGAATCACCCAGTACAATACACCTGAAATGTACTATGCTTCGACGCAACTTTGTCAATATCAACTCTTTGTCCCATACAAATAATGTTTAATAATCTACTTACAAGTCTTTCAATGTCAACGATGAAAATATGCGCGCGACAAAACACGCTGGACGAAACAAAACAAAAAATATTATCTCCCTCCATACAATCGTTTCCCATAGACAACGATCATGGTCAAGTCGACGAAGAACTATCGACGCGTCCATGAATGCTGTCGTATATGAAATTAATTAATCACCAATAATTAGACAAAACTTTCACGCTAACTCGACGGGCCTGCGTCCCATCGCGAAGAGCAATGACGCGAAGTGCGCCGCGGACCGAAACGCGCCATTCAATACGATCGCGGCGAACTTCAGCGTGGAATTTGAACAATCGTATTGCATAGGTATTACATATGCACTTACCATCAGCTCAGCATTTCGCCCAACATCGTTCGACTGTCGTCGATGGAAACCCGTGACGCTCGAGAATATCGTTGACACGATCATACGGGCACGGTGTTTCACTGGTCACTTTTGGATCGAATGTCAGAGCGCAGAGAAACCGTAAACATCACGCGGAAGCCGAGGAAACGAAAGCGTTTCGGCACTTTATCGTCACTGTACAATGTTCGTTTCTATATTCCCGTCTGGGACAGGGCGAGAGTATTGCTGACAATGCGATCGGGTTGACGAAACTTTTTCGGGAAATATAATGCCTTGGATTACGCGTTCACTGTCCGAGTGCACTTGCGTTACGGTGTTCTACGCGATACGCGCCTAACCAACGCTCGAACGATACTGTGAGCCGGTGGCACTCGCGAATCTCCCATTACAGTTCCCCCACCCTTCACCCTGCGGTCACTCTGGTTGTCGAACGAGCAACCCTTGGCGGTTTTCTATGGGGAATGAAATATATTCGAAATGGAAAATGATAGTTCTTATTTACTGCCTTGATTTTAATGTATAATGGGTGAAAGAAGTGTTTGGGGAAAGATATTAGAATTAATTATACGAGCGTAATAAGGTTTAATAATAATTGAAATAAATTCTACTATCGATACATTTGATTCGAGAACCTATGTTTGAATATATATTGTGCAAGATATTTAAAGGGACATTAACTTCTACAGCGTTCTTTGCGCTTTTTATTTGTATATATACATTCGAATACAAGAACACATACGATATTACGGTTACACATATGTATGGGCGCGTAAAAGAAACCAAAGGAACAAAATGCGAGTTAACACACCGTGAAGATACAGCGTACAAGCAAAATACACCGTGGAAAGGTAAAATACGTTTAAAGCACTGTATCATCCTGAAAGAAATAATAATAATTTCACGCGCGAAATAATAATATAGTCTTTCGTTGTTGGACTTCTATATTGATTTCAATGTTACACTTTGACGAAACTTTCGAACGCATCGCGATTAAATAATTCTTAGTGTCGTGTATTTAAAGAAATCGAAACATAAAATGACAAAAACAGGGTTTAATTGAAAATCCTCCTCTCGTATCTCAAAATGTTATACCATTTCCTACCACGTGATTCTAAAATAATATATTACATTGCGTATAATTTGTCACACCTTGTATAACTCGCAGCAAACCAGCCGCGAACTACATCAAACTACTTCCTGCGGTTTTCATGATCTTGTATTTTAACGATACATACACAGTGTACACCGTGTACGAGCTATCGTGTACGCCGTTCCCCAGAGGGTGTACAGATTATGGTACTGGCATCGTTGTAAAACCTTTGAGATAGGCAGTTATGAGTCACGCTCACGGTGTAGAAGGGAGCATCGCGGTACAGAGAACTAAACGTTAATATTGCTCGTCTATTAAAAACCACTAGATCGCAGAGATCAACGGCAAATGAAAGTACCATTTATATCGTTAAAATCCATCTGTACATTACTATCATACGGCGCGTTTCGTTTATTTCATTTATTTCACTGAACGAAATACCAGAAGCGTACGATTGAAACGGCAAGACCCGCGAACCCTAAAGCTATTAGATAATCCGCGTATTTTCCAGAAGGTCAAGTAACTTTTTGCCACCGAATCGACGGATGATTGCACCCTTTGAGGGGTAACCGTGTGTGAACGCATCTACGGCCGACAGTAATGTTGAAAAATCCATCGAATGTGTACTGAACGGTAATATCCCCCGAGATGGTAAAATAAAAAACATTTCTGTATCGTCATCTTCCATACACGCCGATTACTTAAAGAAACGTTGTTTGGAGCGAACGTAAAGTATAGAACTCGTTTGGATACGTAAACTGTATCGTGTTTGCGGGCCGTTCTAAAGTAGCCAGAGATTGCTCCCCGAATCAATGGCTTTAATTTAAGACGTCGTTGATTATAATCGGTCGAGTGGAAGGCGAGATAATTGAATTTGTTTAAAGAAATTACAAACGACGCCGTTATTCCAACTTACAGGCGCGCTAAATCAATGATTAAATGACATAAATTAAAGGTAGAAAACCAAGCAACAATCTCCAACAGGTTTGGACATTATTCCATGTGAGGTTCATTTGTTATAAACAATTGAACAATTAAAATTGTTATTACGGCTAACTGCATATAGTTACCGCAACGAGTTATTTTTTTCTGTGGAGCTTATTCGTTTCCCTTTCATTTGACACCCCATTTATTAAAAAATAACCACCAGGAGCCGAGATAACAATTTTTAAAAATTGTATCGGTAACGTTGTGTGTGACATGGAACAGGTACTGGGGCTCTAGTGCCTCACAGAAAGTCGATAATCCAGTATGTGGCGCCATCTCGCGTTTGCGGCCTTTTTTGCAGTTTTCCGCACCGCCAAACCGAATTCCTGGATTACAGCGTTAATTTAAACAATTGCGTTTTTCTCAGCTTCCAGTACGTATTTCTTAACCGGACTTGTCTTAAATTAAAGCTACGAGCTATAGCTATATCATCCAACAGTTTCAACAATATGGCATTTCTAGTTTAAAAGTTATAAACAATTAAAAAATCGGCGAAAATGCACTCCGGGTCATTTCAATTATCTCAATTGGCCTGCTGTAGCTGCAACATGATGTAGAATGACTCGAGTATCCCCAAGTCGTTGTCCGGATAATTTATGGAAGACCATCATCATCATGATCGTCATAGAATATATCGAAACAGTACATGTGTATTATGTTTACAGAGTCGAGCGGCTTCTATGTTTGCCATCTTTATAGAGTATAAATATAAGTGTTGAACAATGTTCGAATGGTGTGTATATTGTGATAAGGAACAGTATACATGTACATTTTTGCGAGAGAATCGTCGTGCAATGGCTTGAGCGCAGAATTTATTATATTTGACGAGCAAATGGAATGCGCTTCCTTTGGATGCTGTGATTTTGAGAATTTGAAAATGCCAATTATATTAATACACTGGGCGAATCACGAAACGTGATCAGTTTAGATCATTCTGTTGTTTGCGAGTTGATCGAAAATTGCGATCGAACGTTATTTACACGGTTTCGTTTTAAATTATTTGAATATCAAGAAAGAATAAGATCAATATTCAAACTAGCTATATTTTACGTTACCAAGGTGTTTTCTTACTGAACATTTAGATGGTTATGGGTGACTGCGCGGAGAGTGTATACCATTTCCTCGGGAACACGGTCAGAAGAAATTGTGGTTTTCGAAAGAACTCGCTAAACCGCAGACCACGCAATTGTCCTTGATAACCGGGTAAACGTATATCAGTGAAATACTTTCCATTATTCATTCCAATTGAAAGGGATAACAACATAGACCCCGTGGGAAATTCATTTGACAGAACTGTACTTAACTGGATATTTTTAGGAATTTCTAATGGTATCTTTCCAAATACTAAAAGCATCCGATTCTGATGGAGAAACTATATAAACGTGTCCGCTTGTTGTTACTTTGCAATTATTTTTAACATTAATGTAACGACAAGTTATTTATTATGCTCCGCTGTTCTTCTGAATAAAGATTAACTTCGAATGAACAGCTTATATTTCCATCGCACTTTTATCGCTCCGAAAGGGATACAATCTTATTACACTTGCAACATCCTGCGCTCTTATCAGTCACTATATGTACCATCAACTTTTTTTCCGTTTTTGCAATTCAAACGGTCGATAAAATTCTTGACTCCAGACTAAAGATCAATGTTACGACAACTCATTCCGAGACGAACAAGTATTGCACTAAAAAGAAAAACGTTTACTTCCTTCTAACTGAGAACGCGTTGGGTGATAAAAAGAAAACCCTAATCATCGAGGGCCAGTTCACGTTCGCGTTCAAGGAACGCTCGTGTAGCCCTTTTGTAATCGCCAAACAATTATCCAAACCTCGGGGCTTCGATGGCATTTCAATAGACACGATTACGGAATACGCTGTGAAGATGATTTTCACAGAAGGGTTACAGCACGCGCCCTTTGTTCACCAGAGTGTACACGCGCCTCGTGTTCACGAAGCACGTGCAATGAGTGAACGTCCGATTGCGCGTAACGCCGTTGAAAAGCGTACGTAGCTTTCTCCCCGTGTGTTTTCTAATAATAATCGAACCGTGTGTCGCGAGTACATGCACACGAGCCGGTTGGTCATCGTCATTAGACAGTCAATATTCCCGGGCCGTGCGACCGGAACAATGAAAACGTAGCGAATACAATGCGAGTCACGCCGATCACGCGGATACGTTCCTCGCACACGGATGTGTCCCGTGGCTGGAGGATACAAAGGCGATGAAGATGAAGACGGAAACATCGTAGACGGTATTTTCATATTTCTTTTTTAAAATTCTTTCTTTTTGTATAAATTTAACGGTGCATCAAGTGCACCGGTTGCACGATGCGACTGGGCATTGCGATGGTGTACTGCAATCTGTTTAAAGGGCATTGCAAAGCCTGCTTGTTACGGAGCTTGTTACATTATAACTGATGTAACAGTTACAAACCCACGTGTACCGATATATCGATTTCGCAACGAATAGCAGTGACTAAATTAATCGTCTGACGGATGATTAAACTCGTTAATCGTTAATAATTGTGATCATATGATATTGGTGCAATTGGCAACTGGTGCAAAAGTTTAGTCGCTGATTGCATGAAATTTTGCGCAGCACAGAAACATAGAAGATGGGAAAAGGGAGAAGAAACAACGACGAAGTAAAGGGCGGTGCAACGTGCCCGCATGATCTATATACACTATCTATACACTGTATACACTAGCTGCATGATTTATCGATCGATCGAAGGTGCATGCGCTCCGTGTGCACGCGATTATGCATGCCCGACTGCCGAACAGTGCACAGGTACATAGATCAATCGATCACTGTCCACCTGGGACGATGACGTTAATGAGGACGATCGGTACTCACTTAGGGATACTTTGGTCTCTCGACCATTGCAACCGATTATAAGCGTTGTTCGTTGGTGCAACGGGGAAACTATATACGGGGCGAGAGGGCATGAATAAAGATGTAGGTACACATGCACCGTGCATATGTATATGTACAGCGAGAAACCACTTGCTCCTTGGAAAACTTCCGTTGACCATGACGATGTGAAAATTATTATTATATGTGTACGTTCCTTTCGCTCTATCCTTTCGGCCAATTAATGGTGCAGATTTAATTTTCCCGTTTTTCCTCGCCTTTTTTTTAATTTAATTTCAGGATATTATACTGTCGTAGATTAACGTTTAAAGTATAAATATCGGGAGCCGATGAAGGAAACATTTGCGTTCAATTTCTTGCTAGAACTTTGCAAATAGTAAAAGAAAAACGATCTGGGCGACCAGTACGCTAACGTTGAAGATAAAGAGGTTCCTTCAAGAAGAAACAGAAGAATGTTTCCGACGTTCGACCAGAATCAAGCGAAGAAGAGTTTTAATAAAATATAGCATGTGTTAAGAAGATTGTAGTAATTGTCGTAACCTTCTAAAATTACTATCTACTAAATAAAAGAAATAATAAAGAAAGGGAATAAAAGAAAGTCAAGAGAAAAATCTGCAGAATATTTTTCCCAGTGCCATATGCACCCAGGCTTTTGTTTTACATCGTACGTTTAAATGAAATGTTTTTTTACACGCGAACAGACTTTCATCAACGATCGTACGTATGGATCTCTGAGACGGAATTTGTACCAGCCATATCTTTGCTATGGTTAAAGCTACGCGTACACCCACGAGTTGCAACGAGCTGGGCGATAATAAAGCTTCCGGTCTGGTCGCGCCAGCCGCAGGGACAGAAAACAAAACGTCGGAGGAAGGGAAGAAAATTATTATTCCTTTGCCGCGCGACGCGTGTACAGAGCGGCGTACACGAACCGGATGCAACGCGTTTGATTTACCCCGCGCGCACACCTGCCCACCGTACACCTAGATGCATCCTTAATTGTCACTTGATAATACCATCTTAATTTTTGACTGGCTGAATAAATTCGGCGAAAGATTGTGCTGCACACGATTGTTCGTTGTCGGGTCGCGCTTTCATTGAATTCTTGGAGATATGAGATAAGAAGGTAAATAGTTCATTACATGTCACACGGAAGTGTGAAAGAGTTGAGGGACTTTTTTTTGTCTGATTTCATTCATTTTTTTTTATTTTTTTGGGAAGAGATACCTCTTCTTGGAAAGATATCTTTTCTTTGTATTATACTTGTCGGTAACTGGTATATGGTTTCGAAAGTATAAGTCAAATTGTAAATTGTCCCACGGTTTAGTTATATACTAATTGAAACTTTCAAACAATATTTCGTGAAAGATAATCAAGCTTAGCTATCGTAAGTACTTACAACTCATTGCTGTTTCGTTTGGAAAAAATGGACAAATAAGCATGCATGTGCGAATATCGTACGAAAGTTAGCATTCGTATTTAAGAGTCACATTTGCATATCCTCGATTCTAGACCTTGGCAGCGACAGAATTTTTGCCTCGTTACTTTCAACCAAGGCGAACTGATAAAATCGTAATGCGATTGTTATTCGAATAACGAATTATTGAAAATAAAACGAGATGATAGAAAGTTATAATATAAAGATTATATACTAGAAACTTGTCAACGAATTGCAAATAAAACTAGAATAATATAAAATTCTACATGCATTTATGACGCAGCACGATTAACAGTTTGATCCAAAAAGAAGTGTATTAAACTTGCAAGTATTAGGGGAAAAAATATTTCTACAGAGTATTGCCGATATTTGTACTATTTATTATTTTATTGCCTGTATTATTCCAAATTATTCTTAACAAAGATATCAAATCAAATATACGCCTATATTTCTACGCTATGGCAATAAAATAACACTCGTGGAAACAACTTTATTCTCCTATCAGGCGATCCAAAATTAGCATTATGAAATTCTAGCGCACTGACGTAACATATTCATTACAAATACAAAGAAATATTAAAGGCTATTTAAATTACACACGATGTAGGAGGTAGTTTCACGGTTTCTAAGCTGCCCCTTAATTTCACTGTCGAAGAACTCGGATGAACGCATAACCGTAGCATACCGTTAACTATTAGTGCTTATAAGTTTCACTTTTTTTTCCACTACCGTCTGTTATTACGAGGGTAGACGCGACGCGTTGCGATGGAATTCCTTGATTAACGTATTTCCCATCAGACTTTCCTTCACAGAAAACCGGGATTGAATGAAACGATACATCCGATGAGTCTGAGAATCTATTATTCAACGATGAGAATAATAATCGCTACACATGAACGAACTGATAGTGAAAGTGTTGCCAAGAATTAGAATACTCTGTCTGTCTCTTCATACATTCCTGTTTTTAATTTCTAAGTTTTATTATGCCTACATTTATTCGTTTGGATTTAAGAAAACATTTTTTCCATAGAATTTCTGTAACTTCGTAGAAAGCGAAACATTGCCAACAGCTGACAAATCGATGTGCAATTCTTGTCAAAAGGAGTACAGACTATCATGAAATAATATTTCCATGAAAAGTAATGTCAATTTACTTACGCTTGCGTAAGTGGCCGTAGTAAATGAAAATTTCCGGACTTACCCCGTCATCCTTTGTCAAATTCGCAGGCTTGGCAACGGCGTCCACATAAAATATAGAATTCATTTCCCGGCGAAACCACATAGCTTCTCTTGCGCGACTCACCGTCGCGTTCCCTCGTAAGAAACCGCCGAATTCACTCGGTTACTCTCCACGTATGCAGATTTCCGTACACTCATCGTCACCTCCAAGAAAAATCGAACATTCTCCGTCGCACGATTTCCTCCTCGTTCACTCGCGTCACTTGGAATCGTACAGAATCGCACGCACGCTGCTGTCGGAATTGTCGAAGCGAGGAGCCGTCGAGAAATTATTTACAATTCGAGTAACACAACTTGAGCGGGACATTGTGCACACTTTGTTTGATGTACAAATTATTGTGCGGGCACACGCGGATGCGATTACCGTCCGTATTACGAGGCAGCCCGGTTTCATTACGTTCCATCGCGCTTTATCAAGCCGCAGACGATGATAATGAAGTTTCTCCGCGGTGAAATCACCTGTGAACGGAACAGCGACTCGTGGGGAACAATTGCGAGCTCTTTTCGCCGCGGTAGCCCCGTGAAAACTGGAAAGCGAAACGATAATCGCATACACCTCGTTCGTTGCGTGTACGCAACGTGTCCTTCCCCCTACCCTCGTGTTAATTCATTCCACTCCTCTTTGCTTCGCTCGATGGTCCTTCTACAAGTCAATTAGAGTCCCCTCAATTCGTCGAGTATTTTCTTAAAAAGTCGCAGGGAAATCAAAGCGACCCCCTGTCCCGGCCTGCAATTGTGTTATAAAAATGCCGCGTGCGAGGGGAACCGAAAAGGGTAATTGAAAAGGGGTGAAACGGTGAATGATCGCGATTCTATCCTTTTTAATATGAGGGAATTAAAGCGATTTTATTACGATTGGATCGTACAATTTTATTTTGCATTGTATGCAGAGTGGTGATTCGATGAAAGTGGTTTAAATGAGAAAAATTGCAAGACATTAATGTATCGGTTGTCTTTGTATTCCATCGATTTTGACAGTGAACCAAGTCGCTTGCTCTCAAATTAATATTTCGTTACATAGTGAAACGATCTTTTTTTTTATATATGAGCAAATGCGTATTCCAATATGTACGTGGAAAGAAAAATTATACGATTAGGAGTACTATCGTAATCGTATATGTATATTGTTATTGCCGCAATAACGATATTGACCATCGTGATTTGCTACTGTGCTAATTACGTGTACAGATATTTTATTAGATAAAGGTAAATAGAACAACTCATGATTGACGGCACAGTAATTGCTAGGCAAGAAAGATATTTCAATTCGTAATCGATTTTAATATTTTCGTAATAAGGGTTATTGAATTATAATAATAATGATAATGAATCAAATGTAAATAAGAGTATAAGCCGAAAAAAGGCATTTTGTAGCCAGAAGGCAAAAATTACAAATAAATAAAATAAATAATGAATCAATTTAAGATAAAAATATTAATAATAGATATAACATTTATCTACAAGTTATTAAATAGTAAATATCGTACCATTATTGTGTATTAATGTTACAGGTATACGATAGTATGGATCATTTGTTTCGTTAATGATCGAAGAATAGTAAAACTAATTTCAAGGCAAATTTCACGTGATACTTCGGCTGAAACGCGGCGCATAACCATTTGATAGTCATGGCAGTAAATTAAAGTAAAGAAAAGTGTAGTAACAAAAATTTCCGTACATGGAAATATTAAATTCCAGTCAGTCCGTATAATGCATGCAACAAAATTAACGTGCCGATAAAGAAAAATATATACCACTACCACAATGGGTACTGGAACGGAACTCTTATCCACGGCGGAACCACACCTTATTCCAGGGTAAAGGGTTAAATGAAACATTAGACGCGAATAAATAATGATAAAATTATTATTACGAGTGCCACACATGCATATGTATTAAGCAAAATGTCTAAACAAACAAAAATGCGAACGTTTAACAAATTACAATCCCTTCGAAGTAACGAATAATAAGAAATAACAAATAAAAATGAATGATCCCGTTTCAGGTACGCCGGGCACTCTCCTCAATATCGCTACAGATGCGGTGAAACGTATGGAAGTATCACACACAAATTACTTCTCGATCCTACAGTAAATCACGCAGAGGCGCTGATTTTATCGAACAGAGCCGCGGACGATTACGAGGTGATGTAATAGAAATTTTACAAGTCATCCTCCCATCGTTTCATCTGTTCTTTCATTGATCTCCAATGTAAATATCTGCAGGTTCAAAGGCCAGCGAAGAATGAAATAGATGTGGTAAATGCTCGATACAAAAGGACTGATCCTATATTTATTCATCCCCTTATGCCGGGGTATGAAGGTAAAATAATAAAAAAAACTTCGGGTCGCGTAAAGCTAGAAGTTTGGAATTGAAAGAAAAATACAAGCGTCTATTGATTTTGAAATTATTTCAAATGGAGAAGTAAATGTATTATTTTAGGTTTCACTCCAAAGCTGCAGGCTAGAAATGGGCAAAGATACACGGTGCTCGCTACGGAAGGGCTAGCTGATTTCGAGCAAGGACAATTAAAAAACAAAGCTATTCTGAATCAGCTTAAAGGAACCGTGAATTTACAGAGTGGTCACGGTGAACCGCGAAACGCTGAAGATCGTTTGGTATTAAATATGACGATTTGAATTTCATTCAATTCTCGTTCGAAAATCAAACAGAGAAATTGAAGAACCGTGTCTGTGAGGAATATATGCGCGCATTTCTTCAATTTTTTTACAGCTGATAAAAAGTGAGTTTAAACTACCTATGCTATCGGTACGACCGGATTGCGTCGGTGTGATGAGAAACGTATTTTTGGACGAACAACACGAGGCACCTCGGGATCACGCACCATCGCCCTATTTCATGGAGAATTCAAATCCAAAGAAATACTTTATCAGCCGTGAGTCAATCTTGCAAAGTTGCTATTACCTTGAATTTGTCTCTGAATTAATACCGTGGCGTAAAACTTACTATAAGTGACATCACGTAAGATTCAACTGTCTTTTTTTTTTATTAATATTGTAACCTTCATCCATCTCTCATATTTTTAATCGTTTTACAAAATGATATATTAAATATAAAGATATACGTGTATTTAATTATTTTGATATATAACGTTGCATATGAAATTCAATTATTAATAAATATAGTAACACAGATGGATCTTACGGATAGCGAGAATCGAATGCGATATAAATTTATACAGGAACGAATAAGACGTGAGCGTGGCAATTGATAGATTCTTTAACAATTATTTTGATTTCTCCCTGTGTGTATACGTATATTTAGATTGATATAAAATATTGTATGTTTTCATTTATACAGAATATGCTGGTCACATACCATATGGATACGCGCATTTTGGAAAGTCGAACGTTCCTGCTACAAACAGTGCTCTCTGCGATTTCACGTCCGATTATAGAAAACGGCAAAGTACAGAATGGGCACCAGTAACAATTTCACGGCCCGATCCACCTGCTGCAATTCAATCTACAGCAATCTATCACAAACACGTTGGAATGCTTCCGAATTATCTTGGACACGTTCCCGGAGAAACGTTCAGGTAGCCAATTATTAATAACTACTAATAATTCTTTCAGTATCTCCTGTATATGCTACATGTGCTTTTTTTGTATTTAGTTTCGGTAAAACTTTCGGAGCGGACACTAAAGACGCGAAGAGATGGCTCCGTGGTGATTTCTCTCTGTAAAATGTTAGCAATTTTTAACTGTATCGTTTTCTTTGTTAGTAAAAATTGTGGTCGCGTTCAACAGATACGTTATACGGACGTGAAAAAATATATCTACAATCTTTGCGCTTTTAAGAGACTGTATGATGCTTATTTACCTAGAACGACTTATCTCAATTAGGATTATACATTTTTAAAGTTCTACGCACTTTGAGACTTCCATTTTGTTAAAATTTCAGCAGCCTTCTTCAAGTTTTCATCTTTCTGCAAAATCAGTGCGACGTAAGTTAAAGTTATAGTGATAATTAATGGTTGTGCAGTATCACTCGCGACTTAATTCTTACCTTTATGAAGCAGTATCGCACATTATCTTCACCTAAATGTTTGTGCTCAGGATTATAAAATGCGGATGGTGGGATTCCTTGAATTCCAACGTTCTTCGTCATCCATTTGGTGAAACGATAATCCTTATTCGCGTCTGTTTCTTCTTCTAATCTAACTCTATCTTTCAAAGCCGTCCAATTGGCCACCATAAAATATCCGCCTTCGGGGATCGTTGGAACCATTCCTACATCGGTGAGAAATTTCGCCATGTAATCTCGCTTCGATAGCAGTTCCTTGGGCAAACTAAAGAAGTAACAATCAGGCTGGCCGAACCGTTCGAATTCTTGCTCGAACCCAATAGCTACAGCTTCCTAAATAAAATTGACGGATATAGTATTAAATAATACTAAGAAATCATATAAACATATATACGTATAAACACTCTGGTTCTGGGGTCCAGATATGTTCATTTGATAATTCGATAATTACTTGGATCGGAGTGCTACAGGTATATACACTGTTTTGATGAACAACTTGTAAATTAACTAATAAATTTTTCGGGCCATAGGCCCATCCTATTTTCCAACCAGTGACACTGAACGTTTTGCCAGCTGATCCAATGGTAATAGTACGTTCATACATGTCGGGTAACGTTGCTGGAATATATCAATGATGTGGAAAAATCATTTTTACGATATTATTTCAATCATTCTTACCTATTCGCACATGTTTGTATGGTTCGTAGACTATCCATTCGTAGACTTCGTCGGACACAACGATAGTATTCCATTTCTTGGCCAAGTTGGCAATAAACTGTAGCTCATCTAAAGTGAACACTTTGCCTACTGGATTATGCGGCGTATTAACAATTATTCCCTTGGTTTTTTCATTGAAAAGACTCGCCAATTCTTGTCTGTCAAACACCCAATCCGCAGAACTGATGGGTCCGTTTGTACTTTTCTGAAAAACGTAACACTCGCGATGTAACAATTTGGAAAGGTCGAACTCGTATGAATGCAATATATACTTGTTGCTCAAACATACTGGTTTCAGAGCAATGAATCTAGGAACACCGCCAGCGGACCTAACCATCGGTTCGTAACAGTCAAAGAATGGTTCAATAATTATCCACTCGTCGCCAGGATTTGTGTGACCTTGTATCGTAGCATACAACGCTTCATATGCGCCAGCAGTTACAAGAACTTCGCTGTTTGCATCTAAAGTACGCCTTAAAAGCTTTGAATATAATTTTGCAATGGCATTTACTAAACGTGGGTGACCCTAAAATAGTGGAACGTATTAAGAATTCTTCAAAAGTATTACAACAATGTTGCTTATAGTAATTAAATAAAAATATGATTAAAAATATAAAAGTATATTTTAGTAGACACATCTTTTGTATCCAAAGTACTTACAAATCCTCTGGTATATTGATTCATAAGAGGATTATCGCCAGTTGTTGTAGCGGCCAAAGCTTGTTTCACATTTTCTGGCGCACTGAAGTCCGGAAATCCTTGTCCCAGGTTCAATGGCTTATACTTTAAAGCCAGTTGAATATATTCTACCCTGAAATATAATTATATCGAATAAGATATATATGAAGAATGATATTCTGGTTTGCCCACGTAGTTTATTATTTACCATACTGATTTTTCGGTGCCTCTTAAGCGATCTGGCAGATCAAACTTTGACATCGCTCTAGAATAGGTTCGAATATTCCTTACTGGAGAGAAAGAAACTGATGCTTTGGATGTCACGAATAAACAAACCTTGGTAAGCATCTAAAAATAATCAAGAATATTAAATTAAAAATAACAATATTATTCTCTAAATTCTAACTAATATTTCGATTTGTTACATTAATTACCAAAATCCTATATCTATACATACTATGTTACATATTGCACAATAACATTAAAAATATACGAAAAGCACGAAGAATGAATCGTAGAAAAAAAATAATTAAATATTGTATTTTTTTAAAATGTATTTGACTAGGTTTTATTATATTTTATTTCGGACGTAAGATTCGAAAGACAGAAATTACGATTCCTTATTTTGTTACAAATAATTCATACAAATTTGTATGAATTATACAAACTACAGATTATTAATGCTATAGATTATTAATAATCTGAAAAATACTTCGAACAATAACGTAATAAATAGTGGGCTTTGAAAATATTATCGAATTAAGAAATGTGTGTAACGTTGTAATTGTTAATTTAAAATAATTATTACAAATTCTTACCAAATGAAATGCAGTTTGTAATAAGTAAATGCGTATTCTACTGACTTTACCGTTTAGACTGAAAGGCAAAGTACTGTGACCCCAACTTCTTTATAAAAAAATAATAGTTATGCAACAAGTTGCATATTGGATAAACTTTTCAAAAAATTAGGAAATTCCTAGATTTTATAGTAACTTTATTACGCGATATTGGTCATTTAGCCACTAATAAATAAATTCTCGTTGCGGTTACGTTATACGAATTAAATATACCTAATGTAATTATGCAATGAAATACTGCAAATTGTATCGTTATTCAATAACCTGTTACAAAAAATAAAATACTCCCAAGAAAGAATTATTTGTTTATATAATTATAATTTAGATTAGTAGGAGTTTCTAATCGTATTATAATCAAATTTAAAATGTTTATTTCTTGCTACACTTACCATGAGCAAGACTAAAGAATTGATAGCCCTCATTTCGAACTCTGGAAGTTACAAATTGTTACCTAAACCTTTCAAACTTCAAAGCTAATGACGCGGAGAAATGGTTTCCCCTTTAAAGGAGTTCAAGGTGATTCTAAAATTTCTTTTGAACCTATCGTATATAATTTTTGCAACATAATCTGCTTAAATAAATGAATATTTACAATTGTTCCTCGAGTACGGATGAGCCACGCTCCTATCTTAACGGCAAATTTAGTTGTTAATTATACGGTAACAATTATTATAGTACATTACAGCTTCCTTAGGCAGTCTACTTTACCAATCATTAATAGAACATCATCAATTAATGTGAGAAAATCGTTAAGTAATAAATAATTATTATCACGATTCCTGCCACGCGCAGTATACACCGTACGCCTATGATTGAAACATCATTTGTTTTAAACAAAACCCAATAATAATTAATTGGTATGGGGAGGAAGCTTGTGACCTAAATATGTAAACAGAAGGAACATAAAGTAAACATGATGTTCATGATGTTCTAAAATAAATAGAACATAAATCGAAGGTATTCATATATGTATGCATAAGTACATATAACTATCTCGATAAAATATTTTGTTAAATCTTAAGCAACTTATATTATTCATATTAGAAATGACTCAGACCCAACAAGTAATCGAGGAGTTGCACGAATCTTACGTGAAACTGGCTGCCAATATTATTACTTATTACGGTAACTAATTTTAAGGTTATCTAATTCAATTTTCTCAACGTTCATTAAAAATTGCAATAACCCCTCAAATTACTTTTTCGTCAATATACACTTCACGATCATAAGGATGTATATAATATTAAATATTAGTACAAAATTCCATTTTTTGCTTTAATGCGTAAACATTTAGTTAATATTCTTTCAATTTCACCGCACTAATTGTACTTTTACGTTAAAGATGGGAATGAACGGAAGGAGAAGTTAAAGGAACTACGAGATATTGTACAAAACAACTGTACGCAAAATGCGAAATTAAGTGCAGCAGAAAATATAAAGTATCGATTGTTGGATCTGCATAATGTTAAGGACGACGAAGAGGAAACTATCAATGAAACTATCATACAAGTAAAAGAACTATAAAATATTTGGTATGAGAGTATAACGAACGAAATGCAAATGTTTCCAAAATTTTAGGAATATCAGGAGGCCATATCTCAGATCGATACGGACGCGTCCAATGATAATAGACTTTTAGAATTTGATAAACTAATGGAAGCATTGCTAGGTGCATTTAAAACTCTAGCCCAGAGAACAAAGTACTTTATCTTTATTTCATGGAAATGGAAATATAATTGAGTACTCTTTTCTGTCTTCACAGACAAGGAAACAGACAAAGAAGACACAGGAGACGATGAAATACAATTATCAGGGGGCTTTATAAATGTAATCGATCCTATTTCAAAGAAAAGAATTGTCGATCCTGTGAGGAATATTTTATGCAATCATACCTACGATCGCGACAGCATCACACAAATGTTGAAATTAAATAAGAAAACTAGGTGGATATATCTATTTATAACAAAGTAATTTCGGATAAATACTAACTGCAAAATCTAATAATACGCGATATTTACAGGTGTCCCGTTGTAGGTTGCAGGAGCAAAGAATTCGTTACACTTGCGAATCTTCGTACGGACGTTGTAACAAAATCATATCTTGAAAAAAATCCTGCATAAACTGATATACATTATGTGTAAGAGTTTATTTATTATCGTATAAAAAAAAAATAGTATTATCAATGCTTGTTACATCACTGAACACAGAATTCAGAAATCACTATCACACATCACTAATACAGAAATATTATTTTTTATAAAACATCGTGTAGAACGCGTATGAGCAATATCGCTTCTGAAACAACTTCAAGCGTTAATCTTTGTTTGTCCGTCTGTATCATTATCAATCGATGATGTCAATGCGCAGGCTATGTTTATACTTACGTTTCTATCGGTAGTATTAATTCTATCTCGTGCGAAAGCTCGCCGCGTGGTTGATGGACTTAATACAGACGGCGGCAACTGGGATCCATTTCTGTTCGTATCAAATGATCTCGACGAATCACCAAATTATGATATAACGCGTTGGGTACGGCAATTGCATCTGCAGCAATGCGCTTTCGTAGAAATCGGCGAAGGATTTTGTGCTGTAAGCAGAAAATCTTTCAAACAAAATACGTACATCTCTTCTCCAATTAATTATCGAACAAATTCAATGAACAATCAATTCCGTGTATGAACGAAAACGTAGAAGGAGAACCAATTCTGCAATCGTGTGGTAACTTTAGGCAAAAAAAAAAAAGGACGAAAAAGAACAAAATTCAGCAGAGCTTAAACTTTCGTGCAATACAGTTCTATTTAATATTTAGTTGTTCGTCGAATTACGTAGCATACCTTCCGAATCCAAAGTTCTGGACAGCTCTGACGTCGGCGAATTTTTCCTCGGCATCTGCCTCTGTTTGACCCTTCACTCCTGGGAGTTGTGCTCGCCCGAACTTACCAGCTTGAAGAAAACAGATTGTCTCTTTAATGAAGCTACTCCATATTCAAACACAAGTGCCAGAGTCCACAGGCGATTATGCGACGTAACTTCCATCGTCGAAAATGCTCCAAGGTGTAACTGTTCCATTCCTTTAGCTGACCAGCGATTGTATAAGACGAAAGGTTGTACTACAGATATCTATATTGCAAATAGAGAAACAACAAAATTACGAAGTAGAAAAATGTTTGAACGACATTGTACCCTAAAGGCAAAATTGATGTACTCATTCGGAGAATGATTTTCAGGATTCCCTACGTGTTTCTTGAATCCTTTACCTGAGAGTTTATGTTCACCGCGTGGAGTTTGTGGAATTGCACGATGTACCGCGACTACGATAAAAGGGATACACACGCCCCAATGTTCCTCGAATTGTCACCAGAGGCAGCCGGTAATATTATTTTTAATAATTATTTTTATATAAAATTATTGGGACAGTAGAGTTTCGAATATCTACTTAAAACTATATTTAATCTCAAACGTTAACTTATCCTTATTTTAAACGTATCTATAGCCTTTCAACCGCTACTTGAAACTAAATCGTAAATATAAAAATTCTAGTTCTGCGAAGAAATTGGCCCTTCAACTTCAATCGTAGCTGAAATTAATTCCTTGTGGTCGAGGTGGTCCTCTCCAAAATGTAACAACACCTGCGGTAGGGGATTCCTGGTAGCCACTGCTTCGTGTCAAGATCAAGTAACGTAAATAAAAAAGAATAAAAGCTCACAGAGAAATACGAAATGAGTAACAATCGTTACATTAATCCCATTAAAGGATATGTTCAGAAAGATATTGTTTTCGGTTACTGTTTCTAGTGGGAAACCAGCGATAGATTGCATCGGACCCGGATCATTTTGGTGAGGCAACAACGTTCGTTTAATGAAGTTCCCTTGAATTCGTTGACCATGCCGAAAGATGTGAACTTTTCTAGCTGCCCGGACAACTTCGGTAAATGTTACTGCATGGTGAACCTCGTCGATGGATTTTTGAAAGCGGCCAGGTTCACAGAACCTTGCATTTCTACTGAAGGGTGTACCTCAAGCAACGCTGGAACATTCACTTTCGAAGGAGAACTCGATCCTGGCAACAACATGAACGACTTCGACGAAGCTTATGAGAACGATGATCGTGAAAGGTTCGGAGGTACTAACTTGTTATGTTTATGACCCTAGACTATCCCGTTGGCGTCGATGTTTTAAAAACCAGCTGCATAAAATTTTGCTTCCACTCTAAAGAACCAAAAAATAGAACAAAACAAAAGTAGCTTGATGCTTCCACCGATACCCCCCAAACGATCGTTTATGTTTCGACAAAATCGTAATTCTCGTATAACCGAATGTCTCTTCTAATTGTAAGTAAGTGAGCTTATTTGAAATCAACTATACTGCACTCTAGACACGCTGTATTCTTCGAATTCGCTGCGAGGGCCGCAGCGTCATCTTCTGCATACACACGACGACGACCAAGAGGAGAAGGATTATGGGTTACGCGAAAAGAGACTGGCAAACAAGAACTTTAAAGGCACCCGTGGATATCGTTCCGTTCTGAGAAGCGGATTAGTCAATGAGTTTAAGGACAACAACCAAGGCGAGGATGACGACGACGACGACGATGACGATGACGACGAAGATGTGAACGATAAGAACAGCCTTCGCGACGAGGAAGGCGACGACGAGGATGAAGAAGACGACACGGACGAGGAGACCGGAGATGAGACGGTGAACGACAGGGAGGCAGATCGCAATTACGAATACGGTTAGTACTTAGGTGTAAATCTTTTTCCTGGCATTTACAGATCGGTCTCAGAGGCTCTGCAAAGGGTCGTCGGAGTCCCAGGAAACGTGCTGGCGAGTCGAGCATCGATTACGCGTTCGAGGGTAAACCAGGGGTCAACAAACTCGAGAATCAGCCTATGAAGGCCTGGTTCGATACAGAGGACGGTGAAGACGAGTCCAAGGAACCGCTGCAGTATTACGATTATGGTGAGGAAACGGCGAAGGGAGAAGAATAAATTACCAATTTTCTTGCCTTCGTCAATAGAGCGATACTTGTTGTGCAGATTTGCTTCTATTAATTAGTACGGAGGTGCGAATAAGCGGATTAGATTGGCGAGAAGAAATGTATAATACGTATGGTGGTTTGGTGAAAAGTGGAAATAATTTTTTTCTTGGATCGATATGATTTACTGATCTAGACACGTGTTACCTCTACATTGCCTAAATGGTTGCAACAAACTATCTCTAATTAAGTGATGATATTGTAGTAGAGTTAATTGATTAATTTGTACTGAATACTTTAATGTTGGTTGCATACAACTAAGAGTATTATGTCCTCTCTTTCCTTATCTATGAAAGGTTATTATATTTTCGTTTCTAGACGCTGGCGAAAAAGCATCGATTGATTTACGAATTATGCTGTCCATGCAACTATTATTACTGATTGCGAGTCTTGTAATCTAATCCTTCGGATTGGACGATACTGGACAAGCGGAATGAGCAACTGTAATTGTACCTTTAGTGGCAAGAGAAGCATCCTAATCCTGCGCCAATCATGACTCCATAAATCAAGACGCATTCGAATTATTTAACAAAAAATACAAATTGCCACCAATGACAAAAAAAAAACAAAAACTTTGTACGTATATTTATATATAAAACTTAGCATTGATGATAGTACGATATAATGAATATTCGCATCGTGCCAAACAAGTGTAGAATTACATTTCTAAATTATGCATCTAAAGAAATAAAAGTATACGAAATAAATTGAGACGCAGGAAATGCAATTTCTGCGATATAGTATCACTTTTACTCAACATCCAAGAGACTAGATTAAATCACTTGATTAAGCGATCCCCCAATTACATCAAGCAGCGTATGTAAATCTAATATACGACTTTCTTCAGCTGCATATTTTCAGGCAAAACAATGAACCAGTTATTTACAATATATATGGAAAAATGTCCTTTCCACCTTTCTGACTGCTTTCGTCGTACAAGTATTGAAGTTTTGTACAATCCAAAACGTTCACCAAAAACGTGAATAGGAACATTGTGTATGTTGGCATTCAAATGTTTAATTTGCTACGCAGATGTTATGTTCTGACTATATCTGAAATCTGCTGCTTTCAACGACTCTTCTCAATGGGCCAGGTGTTCTTTACAATTTCTTCCATTCTGTTTTGCAAAAATCCACTTTTCTATTGTGGAACGTCTCGTGTGGTAATTTTGTGCCAGATCAAAGAGCCCACTCTCCGATCTATAATACATATAGGAGTTCATGAATTTGAAATCTACAATAAATAAATGACACTTAAAAATAATTCTTTTATTACCTAGATATGTATCCTCATAAATGATTTCGAAAAGGAACCGAAATATAATAATTTCTTTTTACTACTTTGAAACATTACGCACGAGAAAAAGAGAACGTATAAATCGTTGATTTATTTTTCATAGGAAAATATTTCTAGATTACCTACATATGTACATTTAAGTATACTCACTTATTCAATCAATCAACTACATCGAAAAGAAAGCTGCTGATTTAATATTTTATGTACAATAGATGTGACCGATACTCTTTGTCTCCTATGTTAGGTTGTGTCGTTCTTTGATGACGTTTTATCCCCGGAACTACTAGTGTCACCTAGTATCAATATTGTAACGATTGGTGAACTGGATAGTAAAATTGAAGTAATTATTTATTCAAGTAATTTAAAAACAAGCCTGATAATCCGAGTGAGAGGCTGCAAAATTATATAATTCGAATAATTATTACAATTACTGAATGGACAGAATTTTTTATAACAAAATATTTATTGCATAAACTAAGTTATCTGCGTAATAGGGTAAGCCTTTCCTTTCACAACCCTATTGTAAACTCAAACATTATCTCGTTATAGTATGAACGGAAATAAAGAAATAATGCATTTCGTTACGAGTAAATACTTTATATGTATGTATACGTTAATATAATATTTTACACAATATCAGAGGCGTTTAACACTTCCGATTCTTTATCTTCCTCCATAGGATTCAATTTACTGGTCGATGCTGGAGAATTTAACTTTGTCTGTTCAGGTGTTAATCGAACTGTCGTACCATGTCGGCTGTAATCTTCGATTTCACCTATTGGCCGTTCAAATTCTTCTTCCACGACATTCCTTTTGCATCTATTCTATATATTTCGAAATTAGAAAATATGATTTAAAATCTTTTGCCCTTCCTTCATCCGAGCTCAGTTCGTACAGTCGTTTACCTGAATAAGTTTCAGAAACTCTTTGCGAAATTCTTTACTGCACGAAAAGTAAATGACAATGTGCAAGGAAAAATTGCACAGCTCGGCGACCACAGCAAGGGTTCGGAACAAGAGATAATTACGATCTGGAGTCTCATTATTTTTGTATACAAATTGCAGAAGTATCGACGGGATCATTGTTATTATAAAACATACCGCCATCATGGACATCATGGTAGCCAAGTGTTGCTCCTCTCTGAAAAAAATTATTCGCACTGGAGAAGGAATTCGGATAAATTAAATTCGTTCTTTTATTCTTTAACACGATGCTTTCAAAAGAAGAATATTTTCTCTTTTCTTTTCTTTTCAAGGTCACACGTTGCATACTTCAAGACCGTTGAAGGTCGTAGCACGGTTTTCTCTCAGAACCACCTGAAGATTCTACCTGTATCCTCGATTGCGTGTTAACAAGGACGTGTCCGGAACATTTGCGGTACGAAATTTTTCTGACACTATTTGAAATTCTTTTTTCTTGGCATTCAGCTGCAGAAATCGTTTGACTACGAAACTGTTCAATAGAAGTAGGATCATGGCCGGGCAAAGGCGTAGCGTGATCTCCATGATCCAAATGTATGCGCTCCATAAAGGATTCTTCGTGACGAATGTATTTTCACGTAACGTGAAAAGAGCCCCGGTACCCGGTTGCTGTTCGTACACCGTTCTCATTCCGATTAAGGGCGCGCTTACCTACAAAGCGATTATAAACGATGCGCACAATATTTTCGTCTCTGTTACAGAAGAGAAATGTTAATTTTCATACGGCAAATCCAAGAATGAAGGAGCACAAAGTAAAGGTGCGGACATTCTTCCGTGCGTTTCTGCTGCGTATACGAGCCGGGAAAAAGATGAAAATATATCGATCGACAATTAAGCAAGTCATAATTAGAATGCTCGCTATAGAAAATGTATTTACGGTAACCAGCTCTAGATGAGCGTGGTAAAAAACGGACGGGTAATTGTTCTTCATTCCGTATCCCAATCTAATAACTGAAATGGTATTACACGTTGCGATCATTTTACAATATCATTCTGACTTTAGTATTTTCTTTTATGCACTCGTTTTATGATACATACATATAGGTATCCATGAAACCAGAACGCCGACGTGCGCTAATGTAATTCCACGAAGGTACAAGTACGCGATACCACGAAACACGGGGGTGGATATTACCAGAAATATCACGGTATTACCAATAAGTCCACAGATCACGATTGTGGGAAGTATTATTTTGTAAATAACACGTAAGAAAGACTCTTGGACAATATTATTATCCGCATTAATTATAGCAGTCCAAGTAGAATTTTCACCCTCGCAACATAAGAGTGTTCTGAAAAATTTCAAGTCCATTTAACAACGACAGAACAACTTTTGCAGAATGTGCGAAGGACATTCTATGAACGATGTATAAAGATCAACTAATTAGAAATTGATGGAATATCGGATTATTTTATTAACAAACAAAAAAAGTACGAAATATACTCGGAAACATACCCTTTAAGTACTCCCGTTAACATAGTGGATGCTAGTTTAAAACTATTTTTATATTACAGGAGAAAGTGTAACATGAACGTCACATTGAAAATCAATTAATCTACCACTCTTATTGCAAGGAATTTTCTTTCGCGTGTTTTATCGCTCTCATTGATGGTCACTTCAGTGAAATCGACGCAATGGGTACACAACAAGTTCTGCAAGAACCATCCCCGATGAACTCACCACCGTGTTTCCCATGGAAATACGATATTGCGCATGCTCTCGCAAAGGTTGATTTATTGTTGTACCCGAAGCATATTTACTTACACTTTATAATTATATTCCGGCGCCCTTCATCGGGTTAATTCGGTTGAAAGTGCAATAAAAGCACGCCTCGTGCTAATCATATGGCTTTCTCGCTCGCGTCAAAGTTAGCATCGTGTGCTATCGATAACGTAAACGATCAGCAAGTAATATTCATAACATCGTGGCATTAATGGCAGCAGGAGCATGTTGCAAAGGAATTCTTCAAATTACCGTAAAAATCTCGCTTTCTCCGTGCCATTTTTTTTCTGGAAACGAATGTCCGGCTATAATAGAGGCGCTATAGATTACCAAATCGAGCCCCAAGTGGGGGGAATTGGTATAAAATCAAAGTGAATCCGTTCGTACCCGGTTGCTTCTCTTAATTCGCGAGAACAATTCTATCACGGATATGGACCCGACAAAGCCCAAGCTCTGGTAATAAATAATAATCGACGTCGCACGGATCTATTTTTAGCGCCGGTGCGTGCTCGAAATTAATCGCCTATGTATCTCTGTTTAGGGCAATTCTGTTCATCAATTTTTACGTCGTCACATCGAAGATATTGACGCCAGACGATGCCTGCCTTTGTGTATCAGCCAAAGAATGTTCGGGTGAAACGCAATTTTTTCATACAAGCAGCCAAGGATCGAGTTTGCCGTGCAGTGACGAAAATTTAATAAGATGCTGTTCAAAAACTGGAGAATCGATCGCACTTGAAGACACCACTGAATCTTTGCAGAATATTAGCGAAGGGGATCAACTAGCCGAAGAAAGCAAAGGGAAAGAAGACTTAATAAAAGAATCAACGCAATTCATGGAAAACGTTACGTCTCGTGTGAGGTATGCAGATGAAAGTTTGGAAGAATATTCAACGACTGAATCACTACGGACCGGGTCCCCGTTAGAAGAAATGTTTTCACCGACCACTCCGATTTCTACATATTCTAATATAATGAATGTGAATGGCGAAGAAGATAGAAACACCGGCCTACCAATTAGTAGCACCGAAAATATTATGGCTTCTACGAATGCGAAGTCACGGAAATCTCTTGGGCAACGGGATGACCAGTTACGATACTTGTTAAACTGGAGGCAATTGCTAGAGCCAAGACCGATACGAGTGAGAATAATTAACGAAAGTTCGACAACACCATTGTCAACTGGTCGTTTTCTGAAACCGGAGGAGCCTGTTCACCAGCCGGATATAAGAAACGAAGGACAGGAAAACTTGTTGGATACAGAGGAGCAGGAATTAATCGCCCGGGCGTTGAATTTCGAAAGTACTAAAACATCAAAGGTATCATATCCGCAAAAACCACTCGCACCTGAAGCAAAAGAAACGGTAGAAGAAAGTGAAGCAAGTCCTGTAGGAAGAATAAGGCGGTTATTTCCTAGAAAAGCGATTCATCAGCGCCCAAAAGCGTTTCTGACAAACGAACGATCTTTTGAAGCAGAAAACACCATTAGACGCATCGCTTACACTCGATAGAGTATCTATTCAAGCGATCAACGAAAATGCAAAGCCTCTGTGTAAACTTGGTAGGCCGCGGAACAGCAGCACTTCAATTAGAAATTGATCGTACCCGGAAGGCACCGAGAATATTGAGCACGTTGATTGAAAATATGCGTCCTATAAAATTAACGATCGATAGACGTAATCGGAATATTTTTACGTTTCTAAGTAATGCCCCAGCATGCAAAAGTGTAAATCGAAATTAAATCGAAGGAACAGACATGTTTTAGACTAACAAAATTCTTGGTCGGAAATTGTACGCTTGAAAGTTTTCTGATACCAAACATTGATGCTAAAAGAATGTAACAAAAAACCGGACAATAGCTTTTAACCCAAACCTAACCAACAAGTTCACCTCCGAGACGCTAAAAACAGCTTTTGCCTTCATATATCAAATTTATTCAGGTAAATTCTCTTCTTTTTGGACCTTCGCATTTAGGTATAATGCGGCCTTAATCTTACAATTAACATGTTGCGAACAAGAAGAGTGAATACGACTGATAAACGTGAGTTGTAAGTATTGATTTTTGGCGATTAATAATAATATGACAATTATGAAATTTTGTGTCTTCAAAGATAACATATTGTAACGTCAATTGTAATAAATAAATACTATTTTATTACTTGTTCTTCAGACTATTATGTACGTATTTATTTGAATGCTTTGCTACTTATAGTGGGGGCGCTTCTTCCATGGTGGCCACTAGTAATAATTTAACAACAAATATCAAATACAATGATCGGTTTGTAAAGTTTTAATAAATGGCGAATATAAGAAGCAATTAAAAAAAATATTAAAAAAAGAATTGAACTGCGAAGAAAAGTTATTCTCCAAAAATGAAATTTCCAGATTCCCGTTTTTCTATTCCAGTACTTGAGATTGGTAGTATTTCGATGTTAGTATGTATACATTAAATTTGAAAATCAACGGTTCGACAGTGAAAGAGAGTGCAACAAGTTACTTGTCGTGATTGTTGAAAATGAATGAATTTAAGACACCGACAAGTAAAAGATATAAAAGTAGAGTTCAAGATAATCCAGAATTGCAGACGCCAATTAAAATACCAGCATCACCGTTTCTGAAACAAATAGGTTATGGATGTGGTAAAGAAATGCAGATACTTTAATTACATTATTTTCTATACACACGCGCACACATATATATATATATTATATAAATAAACCATTAGGAGTTCAGGTACTCAGTTTGGAGCGATCTCCAAGGGTCGGTTTCATTCGATCGCCATGGGCGATAAAGAAACGAAATCGCAAAATTCCCGAAGATAAAAAATACAATGAACGCATTCGATTTGAAGCAGAAGTATTACGGAAACTGAACCATCCAAACATTGTCGGATTTAGGGCTTACACCGAAGTTTCAAACGGTGAGCCGTGTTTGGCAATGGAAAAATTGGACTCGTCTTTAGGTACTTTATTAATATAAGCTAGTATCGATAAGTGTAACGCATCGCTGGAAATGGAAAATTGATGTAAACCTATTTACCAACAATGATTTCTCTTTAGGCGATAAAATAGAAGAAAGACTTGACAACGACAATGGTCCGTTTTCCTCTGCGAACATTTTAAAGACAGGATACGAAATGATAAAAGGATTGGAATATTTGCATCACACTGCATATATACTACACGGTGATATAAAAAGTTATAATGTTCTAGTTTCTAAGGATTACAAGATTGTTAAGCTGTGCGACTTTGGGGTTTCCCTGCCGCTCACAGAATCCTTGGAGCTAGACAATTCTAAAGGAAAATTCGAGTACGTGGGAACAGAATGTTGGAGCGCCCCGGAAATATTATGCGGTTGGTCGATCTCTTCTACTCGATTGTCGTATGATTAATATAATATTAAAAAGGGTGCAAGTGAAAATGAAATTCTCTCCTTTATAGAGGAGGATCCTGTTACGAATAAGGCAGATATTTGGGCGTATGGTCTCGTTATTTGGGAAATGTTAGCTTTATCGCCACCTCATGCGGAGGTCTCGGATATAGATGAATTTAGTTTGGATGACTCAATGATAGAAATGGATATGAAAAACAACACACCAGCAAAGAAACAAGATGATAGCATGGACGACAGCTGTGATTTTCTCACCGCAACCATGAGTTGCAAATTTGGTAAGTACTTTTCTCTTTGGTAGAATGAAGTAATGTTTAAAAACCGGTGTATCAAATACAAACTATTAATGTAATCGCAGGTACTCGGCCCCCATTACCTGCCATTAACCTAGGGAAAGAATATGAAAGGGTATTTGAAATATTTTTTGCATGCACCACTGCGGATTATAAAGTTAGACCCAGTGCTAAAGGGCTGGTAAAGTATTACGAACGTTATGTATATGATACCAACAAGTGATACACGTTAATTGTAATTCTTATTTTTCTTTTGTTTGTTTTTTTACATACAATAAGGACTTATGAATATTATATATAATATATATAATATACATATATGTTGTTAAATAATGTCACCGACATGTAACTATCTTTCGTTTATTGCTTCACCTACGATGTATAGTATTTGCATCGCATATATTTTCTAATTATTTGCAAAACAATCATTATATTTTTGTACGTCCTTTTTGCAAACTCCCGTGCTATCTTTCTACGCAAAAATTATTATTAGCAAGAACAAAATAATTATTAAGCTAAGAATGATAGCAAGCTTAATTTTTCTCTGAAAAAGAAAAGCATTACATTTAACAATACTTTTACTTTCGTAAAGATACGTTTATTAACTTCCAGCAAGTACCTTTCTATGCCTTTGACTTCTTTTCTCTGCTTTGTGAAGATCAGTACGGCCGCTATCCACGTTATCCGCTGTTCTACCAGCAAAATATTCAACGCTGTTTATCTGTTCTCCCTATTAAACCGAAACGAAAATTTTAAATTGCATTCATAATTGCATAATTTGTGCAATTTCTTAATTTTACTTACCTGTTTTTCAATAAGGAATGCCATTTCAGTGAACATGTCCCTAACTTCAGTGATGGATTTTTCTAATTTCAATATGTCGTTATGCCTACTTTGAATATCCGATAATTGTTGTCTTGCTATTCTACTGTCCTCTAAAATCTATTTACAAAAAGAAACTTCGTTTCACGTTTGCACAAAATTGGTAATAGTAAGTGATGGACTTGTCTCTTACATTATCTACAAACAAATTGTTTTCTCGATTATCGAGCAGCTTTTCTAATTCTTCGCTTGTAATATGTTTCCTAACTGGAAATAAATAAAAGTATAATTCGAATATATTCCAATTGAATTGATATAATCGCGTCTAGCGCGATACAATTCCCATAGAAGACATACTTAGCAGTTTTTGTTGGTGCAGAAGTGAACGACATTTTTCGTGATACCTCACCATTGATACATTGTATTCTTCCATAATTTCGGAGAACAATTTCATCATCGTTGTATATTGCAAGACTTTAATTCGTACATGTACAGGCCCTTCCCTCGCTCTAATTAACGTTAAATCATTATCACTGGGTGCAATCTCTTTACTCATTTCTATAAAACACGAAGAATTTTTCATAGTTTATAAAGCGAATTTTTAATAAAAGTTAATTGATTGCTGTTTTTCTTTACTGCGAAATCAATTTAAATTTCATCGTATATTTTTTTTTGTATATCGCATGATTATATGTAGCTTTGTCAAATA
This sequence comes from Nomada ferruginata, assembly GCA_963583965.1. Taxonomy (NCBI): domain Eukaryota; kingdom Metazoa; phylum Arthropoda; class Insecta; order Hymenoptera; family Apidae; genus Nomada; species Nomada ferruginata. Next base: position 10,479,501 of record OY757218.1, read on the forward strand.
ATTTCCCGCGCATAAAATAGAATGGTCCTAATGATCGAAGATGTCTTTTAGAACAAAGTTCAATTTGCTGAGAATTTTTGTTCATTCATTACAGTATTAAGTATTTCGCAGAATGAAATGAAATTTCTCTCAATATTTACAGAAAACAGTGGAGCGGTAAAGCGCATTGCACAGAGCTGCATTTTTTGCTTTTTTTTTATTTAAATTGCACATTGCATCGAATCTAATTGGTCGGTCAGTTTCCCGCTCTTGAATGGACGCCAAAGTCCCATACAGAACTCTTTGTAGTTTCAACGAAATGTTTCGTGATAAACTTTCAGAAAAGTTTTCTGTTCGGATACACCATAATGGAGTGATAAACTTGCTATCGATATGCATTCAAAAAATGATAACCTGAGGCCACAAATTTGCTTTATCGTACGATAAGTTAAGGTTATGTTTACATTTTTAAGATAGCGTAAGAATTATGATAGTAATTGTAGTTTCGTTTAAAATGGGTTTAAACTGAGTACAATTGTCACCATGGAGTCATTAAGGATATTCGATAATTTTAAATTCAGTGATTTAAACGAAGACTGGATTCAATCTGTGTGGGATAAGGAATTTATGATTTATAATGAACCATCTGATGAGTACCTCATGTTTTTAGAGAGTGAAGACATGAGACTGCTTTTGCACAAGTCTTGCATCGTAGTAAAGGCTTGGCTAGAGGAAGGTAAAGATTCTACTAGCTATGAAAATTCTTACTCCGAGATATCTTGGAACACGTTGATCATTATGGACGTGAAGGTGCGTGCTTTATTAGCTATATTGGGTTATATAATAAAAAGTGGTCAATGTAGAGAAGCGGACGAAGAATCTAGACAATCGTGTCTATATGCGACTAATTTATATTTCGTACTTTTGGCCATCCCTGGCAGCAACGCATTTAATGTGTTCCATCCAAATTTATATAAACGAGCCATTGAGACGCTTAAGATGAGCTCTGAACAATTGCAGCCCCCTACTAAGAAACGTAATAGAACAATGAATCTAGACGACCTAAATATCAACGATGAATTATCGAACGAACAAATTATTCTTTCGTCTTACGAGAAGGAAATTCTTATAAAGAACTTGAACCTTATCATTTGCAGCCTGATTATGATGATAAAGTCATTCTGGCTTAAAGATAATGTACAATCACTAGATATTACTATTCGTGGATTACTCGAGATCACCAAAATAGAGGATGACTGCATGGTCTCGCAATATTTAACAAAAGAAATAGGTACCTTAGAAGTTTCATTGCCACAAAATGCATACACAGCATTACAACAATTGTGCGACAACAAACATGGTTGTGTTAAAGTAACTATAACATTAATAGCAAAGTATGTACTACCACGTTTGCTGTGTAGTCACGCAGATACGCAAATAAAAGTTATCAACAATATACAACAACATACGATAAAGTTTTTAAAAGTACTACTGCTTGCATACAACAAAGAATCTAGAGGAGCAATTCTGACTTTGATGCAGCATTTAATGCTGAAATGTCCAGACAGGCTTGACGCTCGTCAAAGACAAGCCGGAGTTTTGTTGAAGATTTTCGGCATATGTAAGCAAAATATCGTGCTGGAAGTCTTCAAGGATTTGATGTTATTGTCGCATCATTCGAAGATACCGTTTAGATTATTTGCGCAAGAAATAATTGGACAGCTTCTGCTTGAATCGTCTTCGAACAATTGTAACATAACAGATGGTTTGACAGTCAGAATAAAAAAGGTATTCTTTGCACTTGTACTAAGCAGATGCATGGATTGTTCAAGTATGGTAAGAGGAAAGGCCATGGCAATAATTGCTGATTTTTCAGAATCAAATAATGAAATAGACAAAGAAATCTTTCAAACTATATTTGAAGAGTCGGATACAAATAAGAAGTTTGCAACACTTCATGATATGAGGGATGCCCTATTCGAAGACACCGACTTGCTACCAGGATCAAACATTTTAGTAGCAATGTTGACAGAACGGATAGAAGACGAAAGGGCAATGGTACGCAAAAGTACATTGCAAATCTTTAGAAATTTGATTCTAATGTTTCCATCTCTTACGAACGAAGTGGTGCCTATACTGAGTTGCAGATGCAGAGATCCAGCGTTAACAGTACGCCGATTTGCTGTACAAGTTTTATCGCAACTTGTAGAACAATTTCCAGATGATTCTCAACTCTTAGATGAATGGGTACAGACTGTTGTTCCACAGATATTTGACATTGAAATAAAGGTACAAGAAAAGGTGCTGGACTATTTAGAGCAATTATTATTGAGGAAGATACAAAATGTTTCAACGAGTAGTGATAATGATACGAGCAATTTACCATGGAAGATTTTAAATACCATAACTAATAGAAAAATGCGGAAGCATCTATCAAAGGCCTGCAGTCTATGGGTTAAAAATAGTATTATCACAAATTCCATAATGAAAGACATACAATCTCATATTGGAACGCACAATAATATGGAAACCTGGGTTTTCTTAGTTGCATTGGCTGAAAATACCAACTTGCCAAACATGAACAAATATTTTTCAAATTACAAGGAAATTTTTGCGGAAAATAATTTCTACACCAGCCTGGTTTTACAAGTATTGAGATACTCCTGGAAATCTTTAGATCACGATGTTTTAGAACATCTCCATATTTATTTATACGAGTGTCTACAACAGTACAGAATCAATTTTGGCTTGATTAGTACTTGTTTGGACATTATACACAACATAATTCACCATTTGAACCCTGATAAAAATAATAATATGCTGGAGTCAAGTATGCTGAGTTTGGTGAAGATTTCGGAGATAGAGATTGCAAAGATTTTTAAAAGTGATATCGATGCCGTAGAAGCGGCGCCAAATTATTTAAAAGCTCTGTTTACATTGGGACATGCAGCACTTTTGACCACTTGTAAAATCTCATCGTTAACATTACGAATTTTGCAAGGGATTTTATTAGAATGGGAAGCACTGCCGCAAGTGATAAAAGAGATAGATGAACTGCAAGCATCTGCAGTTATAATTCTTGGTCAGCAAGCAATTAGAGACCGTGAAATTGCGAAAGAGGTGGTGCCAATATTCGGCAAGTTGATGAGACTGGAAACTGGTTTAAATTCCGTTGTTGATATTGGCATAAAAATAAATGCCGCGAAAGCTTTAGCCGATATTTGTGTTCGCTTCACTGCATTAGCCGAACCTTATTTATCAGATATGTGTGTAAGTATGAAAGATTCAAGCCCACAAGTACGAGAAGCTATCATGGTCATATTCATCCAACTTCTCCTTGAAGACTATATCAAAGTTAAAGGTCCTTTCTTCTTTCACATATTAACAATGTTATCTGATTCGGACCACATGATACGTGAATTAACTATTTTTCTAATAGAAGAACGTCTTCTGACAAAGAACAACTCTTTAATATCGCAGCAATTTTTGCAAAGCGTGTATCATTACAATAATTATCAATCGCAGCACAAAGTATATAATCATAAAATGCGGGAAAACGAGAAGAAAGCTTTAACACTTCCCGGAGAAGAAAACGAAGATAAGCGAAGGGCAATTTATGATTTCATGTTGGATCATTTAGATCCGCCAGGGAAAATAAAATTACTTGTAAAAGTAACTAGTCAAATACTCGGTGGAACTTGTGTTGATTCAATCAATATTAAAACAGAGGAAGGAGAATGCATTCTAAGAGATGCATTGTATATAATTAGTAACGATCGTTTACGTCCATCATCGTTTATTAGACATAGCGATGATGACCAACAAGATTGCGAAGAGTCGATCGGCCAGACAGTTGCAACGGCATCAAATGCTATCAACATCATTATCGAAGGGATAAAAAAGCACGGGGTGGAAGTTTTGTTGCCTATATTAATAAAACTTCGAATTAAATTGTCCAGTATAAAATCATCATTAGAGAATGATGTGAAAAGAATTTTAGTTAAAACATACGCTGAATATAACAAAGATCAACTAACTAACATAATAAGTGAACATCCTACACTGGAAAAGGAAGTGGAACAATTTAAAAAGTATGTACAAATATATTCAATTCCGCGTATGACTATTTACTAACTATAATTCATTTCAGACAAATAGAAGATATTAGATTCGATGAAAATATTTCGGATGAAGGGACTTCATCAGCAGATTTGATTAAACACAACATTTCTAATACAAATTTGGATCTACCGCTGTGTAGAATGTACCCGAAAGTTGTGTTACAACGACTTACGGCTTCACAGTTATCAAATGTTAAAAGTGCACCAGAAAATTGTTCTGTAGCAACCGGTGCATTAGATGGTTGGAATTCTACATGTACAACTCCAGTCTCGTATTCATTTTGCGAGCCAGGCCCTAGTACAAGTACACCTAAAACGTGCAGAAATTTTGGTTTTGATTCTCGTAATATTGCTGGTCAGGCTTCAAAAGCTAGGAGACTTTCTACATTGTTCCAGAATGAGAAGGATATAGTTGGTAAAATTCGTAAAAGAAAGATTATCCGTGTTCAAGATGATAGTGAGTCTGATTAGGATAAGTAAGACAAGTTACGTTTATTTCTTTATTTTTATTTGCGGTGCAACCATGTGGTAACACGTAAAAAATGACCTACCTCTTAATTTTCGTTGAATACGGAATGATGTTTGTGAAATCGTATACGTTCGACTTTCCAGCTCTTTTTGTATATCTGAAATATGTAAATTCGTAGTTATTCGTAGTTAAGTAAGCACAACATTTGGTATAACGTTTTTACCTTTATTAGTATACGATAAAACATTATTATGTAAATCCTTTACAACAGCGGTATTGTCTGCAATAAGTTGAATCAAAGATCGTACTTCTTCGACCTGTTATTAATATAATCTGTGTATCTATTGCCAATTTAAAATAGTCTGTGATATTTAAGTGATGGTATAACTATGTATATACGTACTTCATCCAATACTTCCCTTAATTTCTTATTTTGGAATATTTGTATATGTACATCTTGTAAAAATCCTTTACCAAATGTGGTGCTACTATTTTGTAACTACAGAGCAGTAGAAAGAATTATTAATATAAAACAAAATGTATATATATGCACATAATATATATATGCATCATAGACCTATTTTTTCATTAGGGAAGTTAAGGCAGAATAATCATATTTCAAAACCGTAAAAAAAGAGGAGCACGTTCATTTTTAAATGCAGAGACAATTATCTTGAGATGTGTATTATGGTAGGCTTTAATGTTTATTAATATGATACTTCACGTGTTAATTTAATCGGTGCAATGTCATAATGCAAGTGATAAATGTGTCGAATGTGTAACTACTAACGGCACGTAACTCCGGCATTCTATCACGGACCATGATGGATATTGCTTGAGAGTCAGTGTGTAACTGATAATTCCGCGGCTCCGGCACATAAAGTATGTTCTTTCTTATCTATCTTATCAGTGCAGCAGAGATAGTTGATAAAATTCATCGTGATGTTGGCACTATTACTTATAATTGATCGTATTTAGTTTTCGGAGATCGGTTGAACACGTTTGTATGCAATCTTTCTTTTTCTAAACGCTTCGAAATGCTTCACAGTCAAACTGCATTACTTTACTCAGAAGATGTTTTGCATCTAAAATGAAATAGGAAATAGGCACTTAGCAGCTGCACAGTACAAGGACAGCATTGACATAGATCATATATCTTTGACTTGTTCTCTCATCAATGTTTTTTTTTTAGAAACGAGAGTAATATTATGTTTTATTTAATACTACTACGCATGCTACTTTGTGCATAAAAAATATTTTAATGCTTTTATATATATTTTTTTTAAACATTAACATGTACATTGTAAGTTTGCACATATCGATAGAGAGTCCTGTTATTCAATTTAACGGTGCAAAACTCGGTGAAAAACGAAATTAAACTCGGTGAAAAACATACCAATTTTTGCTTAAGGTAAAATAAATTGTACTTTTCCTTATCTAATGATATATTTAATGTAACAAATCAGTTATTAATACGATCTGTTCAATATTTATATTAATATGAATTCATTCAGAATTTAATTCTAAGGAAAAATCAATAATTATGGAGCTATTCTTTATATCGTCTAGAATGGATATATGAATAAGCAGCTCGAAACTATTGCACCTATTTCCAAACAGCCGTAAAAACATTGAAAAAAATGTCCTGTAAATATTTCGTGCTTGTGTCTGTTTTCTATAACACCGTAAATAAAATAAAGATAACATTTTTAGAAAACAGGAAATGTATTTATTACATTATAATGTAACATCGAACAAGCAATATATAAATATATTTTGTTAATTTTATATTTAAATAAAACATTTTAAAAATGGTTTGTAACTTGTATTTTCATTATTTAATGTAAATAAATATTCAATGAAAGGAATTCTACTACTCTTTTTATTTTCAGGTCTTAACAATCGAAAAACCTAATTCCAGTGAAAAACGTGGTGCGTATTTTTTACCCGGATTGATCTCAAATTAAAGCTGGGAATGTTACCTTCAATTTCCAAAAGGTTTTTAAAATATGGCGTTTGTGGTTTAAAAGTTATAAACAATTCAAGAATCGGCAAAAATACTCCCCGGCTCGATTCAATTATCTTGACTTCTGGAGGCGCTAGATTAATGATCGAGTGCTTAAAATGAAGATAAAGGATGCTGCTACACGGCAATAAACGATTTACAAATGCTCCATGCGCTATTTATTTTTTATAAACAATTTAATATATCGTTGGTGAATTTCACAGTAACTACGCATAAGGGTCGCTCGGGGACTGGAGCAGATTATTCCTTGAATCAAGAGATTTAATTTAAGACGTCGTTGATTAAAATCGGTCCAGTAGAACGCGAGATAATTGAATTTGTTTAAAGAAATTATAAACAAATACGACTATTTCGACATGCACGCGAGTTACGTCAATGATCAGAGGACACAAATTAAAGCTAGAAGTATGAGCTACCATTTCCGATAGGTGTGAACAATATTGCATGCGCGGTTAATTTGTTATCAACAATTAAACAATTCAAATTGTTATTACGGCGAACTGCATATAGTTACAGCAACGCAATATTTTTTTCTGTGTTGCTTATTCATTTCCCTTTCATTTGACACCCCTTTTATTAAAAAATAACCACCAGGGGCGAGTTAACAATTTTTTAAACATTTATCGGTAACGTTGTGTGTGACATGTAAATGGTACTGGGGCTCCAATGCCCCATAGACTGCCGATAATCGGACATGTGGCGCCATCTCGCGTTTGCGGCCTTTTTCGCAGTTTGCCGCGCCTTCAAAACCAAAATTCTGGATTACATCGTTAATTTAAACAATTGTGTTTTAGTCGACTTCCAGTGGGTATTTTTTATCCGGTCTGGTCTTAAATGAAAGCTACGAATCATAGCTATCTTCTCCAACAGTTTCAATAATATCGCATATGTGGTTTCAAAGTTATGAACAATTTAAAATTGGGCGAGAATGCACTCCGGGTCGATTCAATTATCTCGACTTCTGGAGGCGCTAGATTAATGATCGAGTGTTTAAAACGAAGGTAATGGATGCTGCTACAATTTAACAATTCAAATTGTTGTTACGGCCAACTGCATACGTTGCTTACAGCAACGGGATATTTGTTTCTGCTCGAAAAGCCGCAGACGGGATATGGCGCCACGTACATTTTTATGTAGCTGTGGGGTTCTAGAGCTCCAATATCATTTCCGTGTCACTCTCTTCGTTAGCGACAAATTATAGAAAACGACTGACGAAATAGAGGAATAGACGAATCATGCAATTTATTCTTTCGTCACAAACGAGATATAGGTATAGACAAATCACTTTAAGTATTACACATTTCGTTTTTGCCTAAAATTGATGTACTCCATATGTGGCATTGGCTCGAGAATAATTATTTTCTGATCATTCTCTGTTTTATCGACCAAACATGCGTTTGAATGTTTGTTGAAACTTTAATCATATTAATTAAGGTATTTCGCAAAATTGTTGATTAAACGTAGATTTTTTAAAATAGAAATATCGAAAGAAGGTAACGAAGTTACAACATTGTTGAAGAAAACAGTCTTTCTAGGGATGTATTTTTAGTGTCAATAAATTGGGTTAAGCTAGGTATAGGGACCCTATATGCATTAGCTTTGCTTCCGAACAATTTCCTTACGCATGCAGTACTGTTGCACGAATATTTTACGATAATTTATAATTAAATAATGAAATGCAACGAAGTCAGAGGAATTTTAAACCTCCAAGTTTGTTACACCCGCAACTAAACAAATGTGTAGGTGTTTTCTGTTTCTACATCTATCACAGCAGCATTTTGTTTAAAATAGTGATGAAAAAGAATGATTCAATATTGATAGAAAACAAATTTATTAATACATCCACCATTGCAACTTTCCAAATTTTATTTGATAAAATGTCTATTGTAAATATATGAAAACATACAGTTAAATGTTTTATTTGCATTTACAATTTGTTTATTTTTAAATGGGCACTCGATATCAAGTATGATTATATTTATTACTAAGTGCAATAAGCAAATTTGTTTGAACCAATTGCATCAAAAATAATAATATTGTTTGTACTATGTGCATGCTCAGCCGCTAGGGTGCAGCACTTATCGGTTGTTACGTCAGATAATAATGACGTGCTAATGGTTAATGGCTTCTACTTACTTGAGCTACCTTTATGAGAAAGCCAAATCCAATCCAAAGAAATTTCATGAGATATGATGCATCGGCTAGTAAAACTATAAAAATATGATTGCCTGAACATTTAATTGTTACAACAGCTATTAATTTTTAACAAATTTTACTCGTGGCCTACGAAATATGTGTTGAAACCGTTTACTGAGCAACGAACGTAACCATTACATTCATCGCTACGTTGGACCAGCTCGATGCAAAGGAACCCAACATTCGGTGTGATATCACAAGACTTATTTTGCACGTGAGTACCGATATTTTCTATTGACTTTTTCATCGCGTAAAAATGAATAACCAACTCTATTTTACGAAAGCTGGGCAACTCCCTTGCCACCCAGTCGTTAACAATGGCGGCTACGCTAGGTTGACCGAAAAATTCTTTACTCCGAAAATTTCGTCGAACTAATGAGTCACAGATTTAAACATAATAGATGTTTAGTTTTACCGTGAAAACAACAAATGTTAGTAAAGAGATCGTTATGTTACAATATAGTTATCGGACAATAGTGTTGTTGAAAAATACTGTTACGTCGACTAATCTATATATGTGTGTGCACGTATGTGTGTCGTTTTACACGCTCGTATTGTTATGCATGTGTTATATCCATGATAATCTGAATCAACGTACCGAATAGTACAGAAGTAATATAATTATAATAAAACATTTCTATACTGATAGATTGTTAGGTAAGAATTAAAAATACTTATTTATGCTTATATTGAGGTTCAATATTTAGTTCGCTTAGGTTAAATTTATAAAGTTTGATACTCCAATATAGTTGTAATGTTTTTGTAAATAAAGTACACTCGACGCAACGTGGTTTTATATACTCAAATGTGTATGCTTATGTTTACAAAGCAAAATGCGTGCAAAGAGATATCAATTTTTCTACGCGCTATGTTTGAAATGTTTTGATCATTTTTCGAGTTAGTAATGCAAATAAATAGATATTGATTACTTATACACGTTAATATTTATGTGTTTCAGTAGGTGACATGCCTAGCAGCCGTGATATTGAACGAGCTGAACGTAATGGAAGATTTCGATCACGTAGAAGAGGTAGCACCAGTAGCGATATAAATCGGCACAGCTTTGAGGCCGCCGACAAGAAGCATAGAAGGCATGGAAAAAATAAAGGTTCCGGAAAGAAGAAAAAAAAGAGGTCAAGAGATAAGTCGATAGAAAATGTTCCGACTGTAGCTTCTTCGATTGTTAAACCTTTGGTCGAGTACTCAGATGTGAGTAGCGAAGATTTGTCTGAGCCAGAAGCCGGAGAAATTCAATCAGAAGATAGTAGGGGTAATAGCTATACAGATGGAGAAGTACCTGAACCAGTTTTACAGAGACGTTATTATGGCGGGAGCCCAGTGCGCGCTCTCGGAGCATCTCCTATTAGTCTTTCACCGTCTCCACCAGTTCAACATAGGCATACTAATAGACATTATTCACCGAATGAACAGCAGCAACCGTCAACAATGCATGGCAGTACACCTGAATACGAGGAAGAATCTAGACGATACGCAAGAAGAAAAGAGAAGAAACACAAACGTGAGAAGAAGAAGAAAAGAAGTATCAGCCCCTCGTCTAGTTCTGGCAAGAAGAAAAAACGAAAATCTAAGAGGCACTCTCACAGTTTAAGCCCGCATCGTATTCCGGATGAAGTTATTATTAGTCCGGAGCATGAAAAACCAGCTGGTAATTGGTCCGAGTCTCCACCTTTGCCGTTGAAAGATAGCACCTCGCCAATTTCGCCTGCGACACCTCAAGAGCAAAGGTGTTTAAGCGATGTAGAGCTTGAAATAACGCGACAGCCTCGAAATGTAACTCCTCCCCCACTTCCTCCGAGGCCGACCGAATCGCCCCATACACCTTTATTACCTCCAAGAACGACAACGCCGGAGAGTAATAAAGCAAATCTATCCACAATGAAACATACCCCTGAAAGACAGAAGCATAGTCCTAGTATTCATACACGGCGTAGTAGCGTTAGTCCGGGGCCCACCATTAGTTCGAATCGTAGGAGACCTCACAGTCCGAGTCCACCGTCGAGGCGAAGGGACCATAGCCCAGCCCGAAGAAGAGACTTTAGTCCAAGCCCAATGGTGCATAGACTTAGACATAGTCCGAGCCCATCATCGAGACGGAGAGAATTTAGTCCGAGTCCTGTTAGCCACAGGCGTAGAGATCCTATTAGTCCTCCGTCGAATAAACGTAGAAGACGAGATGAATCAGAACGGCGGCACAGACATCATGATAAAGACAGGAGAGACAAAAGGAAATCAAGGTCTACCAGAAGCCCTACTGGAAACAGGTATTATATTATTATACAGTATAAGTAGAAATAATTCGTTTCGCCTAACGAAATAAAATAAAATCATTCTCCTTTCAGATTGCATTTACCTCTTTCTCGTTCACGATCGCGAAGTCCTGGAAGATGGCGGAAGCTACAGTCACGTTCGAGGTCACGGTCGCGAAGAAGAAGTCGCACTCCGAAGAAATCTCGTTCCCCCAGCAAATCTCATAAGTCTGTTAGGAAACACAAATCAAAGAGTCCTCGTCCTTCGAGAATACCTTCTCCTTCGCCTCATAGGTCCAGAGCTAGAAGCCCTTCGAGTATCACCGCGAGAAATCTTCGAGTGCAAGCGAAGATCAGCGAAACTAGTTTATTTGCTGAACTTGTGAAAGATAGAAACATGAGGGAGCTAGCGTATAAAAAGTTACAAGCAGCTAAGGAGAAGGCTGTGAATCAGGACGAAGTTCAGATTATCGAAGGTACAGACGAGAAAGATGCCAGTAATGCATCCTCTGAAAATAAAGGTCCTACCGATAATAAGGACAAATATGTAAATCACAAGGAACAACTGAAGACGATAAACGAAAGCATAAAGCCTGTGGACGTTGTTGATATTCCTGTTCCAATATCGGACGACAGTGGAATAGCCGGGAAAACGCCACCCTTGCCAATGACACAAACCATTAATTCATCAAACTTGATACCTGGGGCCAATCAACTTCCTCCAACGATTGTACATACTTCACCTACAACTACGTCTAGTAGTTTTCCAGTAGCTGTAACAGATAGTCCAAGTTTCCTAACTGTTACTAACGTACAAGTTCCCCCATTGCCACAACCTGAGTCTGCAAATACAGCAGGTCTACCCCAAGTATCCATGCCAGTGCCTATTCCTGTACCAGTACCTGTTCTCCCTAACTTATCTGTTCCACCGCCACCTATACCTATACCAGTTCCAGCACCGAACACGGCTATGTCTAAATTCAATGCTCCTAATAATTTAGTTCCTCTTAAGTCTGTAGATCCTCCTAAGCCTCCTATTGTGGCGTTTAAAACTAAGAGTTTATCAAGATTGCCATTACCGCCTGGAATTAATCAAAACGACTTGGAGAGTATAGACTCGCCACCGAGCCGTTCACCAAGTCCGCCTAGTAAGGCGCAAATGAAATTCCCTGCATCAGCTGCGAAGCCACCGCTAAAGAAGAGTATTAAAGACTTGCCTATGCCACCAGGTAAAATTATGACACGTCAATGTGTCGAATTTCAACGTTAACAAAATAATATGTAGCTGTTATTATTTGATATCTAGTTGTTCCAGGATCCGAAGATCTTAGTGGAGAAGACGATCCGAATGCAACACCGCCGCGTACAAAAATTGAGCGTGTTCCACCGAAGCCAAAATTGAAGAGACCAAAAATATTGAAACGCAGGGGTTCCAGAAATTGTCACACGCCTATGTCGGTGTCGAGTGGCAAAGACTGGGGCGAGCGTTCGGTCGATGTATTCGAAGTGATAGCCCAAATAGGAGAGGGCACATACGGGCAAGTTTATAAAGCTCAAGACAAACGGGCTGGTGTTCTTGTTGCATTGAAGAAAGTTCGTCTGGAAAACGAAAAGGAGGGATTCCCCATTACGGCTGTGCGTGAAATCAAAATTTTGCGCCAGTTGAATCACAAAAACATAGTTAATTTAAGGGAAATCGTTACAGACAAACAGGATGCTCTGGACTTCAGAAAGGTATTTTTACAATACTTGCAACATAGGCAATGATAAATGATCGAATAAGAATAATACAGTATATCGATGTCTTTTATAGGACAAAGGTTCGTTCTATCTTGTATTCGAATACATGGATCACGATTTGATGGGTTTGTTAGAATCGGGAATGGTCGATTTCAACGAAATGAATAATGCAAGCATTATGAAACAGTTATTAGACGGATTAAACTACTGCCACAGTAAAAATTTTTTACATAGGGACATTAAATGCTCTAACATACTGATGAATAACAAGTATGTAAAAATCTATCGGAAAAAACCAATGAAATTGTTTGCCCTATGAAATTCTAATTATACTGTATCCACAGAGGAGAAGTGAAACTAGCTGACTTCGGACTTGCAAGACTTTACAATGCTGAAGATAGACAGCGACCCTATACGAACAAAGTAATTACTTTGTGGTATAGGCCTCCTGAACTATTGTTGGGCGAAGAACGTTATGGTCCTGCAATAGATGTGTGGAGTTGCGGCTGTATTCTAGGAGAATTATTCTCTAAGAAACCGCTATTTCAGGTATGAAATAAATTTTAATCAATTGTATCTTATTTTTTAATAATACTGAATCACACGGTGGGAATAATAATTACAATTTTGTTAATTAGGCGAATGTAGAAATGATGCAGCTGGAGATGATATCGAGAGTCTGTGGTACACCAACTCCTGCTGTTTGGCCTTCTGTGATAAAACTGCCATTATGGCACACACTGAAACCAAAAAAATCACATAGAAGACGTTTGCGTGAAGATTTTTCGTTCATGCCAGCGACAGCTCTGGAACTTTTAGACAAAATGTTGGAATTAGATCCAGAAAAACGAATAACAGCTGCCGATGCACTAAAAAGTGCATGGCTGAAAAATGTTCAACCCGAGCAGTATGTTTTCTTCTTGTATACCAATATATTTACGAAAGGAATATTATTTAGGATAACTGTTTTGTTCACAAACGCACGATAAGATTGACAATTGAGTAAATGTTAAAACTACAGGGATTACTTTTATTTGTTGTCGCTTTCTTTTTTTACGTTAGGAGGTAGCTACTTCTTATTCATAAAACCTGTATCTCTTGTATAAAAAATTAGGATGCCAGCACCTCAGCTTCCTACTTGGCAAGACTGTCATGAGCTTTGGAGTAAAAAACGAAGACGTCAGTTGCGAGAACAGCAAGAAAGCTCTACTGGAAAGATGCCTCTTCTCCCTCTTCCAAATAAAGGAGGTCCCCATAAGGCTATCGAAGATCTGTCTGATGTCGGGGGGTGAGTAGCTGTAGAGAGACATATTCGCACAAACTGGGACGCGATCCAGTACTGACCAGATACTAATTGCTTACACACGTAGATGGCTGTGTACTGCAGTTGTGCTTGGCATTTATTTTCTTTAGCAAAATGCGTTACTAGAGATATTATTTAAAGAATGAAAACAACTGTTGTAGTATCTTATTTTCATCGTCCGTTTGCATGCGACTTTTCAATAATGGATAAAAATAAGTTAATTTTAGTTTGATTCACAGTCGTTCAAACACGACGATGGCTATAGTGCAGAACAATGGAATATAGAGAAACGAACATGTACAACAACGTTCTATTTTCATGGGTTTACTACAGAGATTACGTTCTTAATACTTAGTTCTTTAAATATACAAAAAAAAACATTTCGAACTTTTGTATTCAACGAAATACAAAAATTTATGGCGATATGCTTTTTTTCACGGCAAAATGTGTTACGACATCAAAACTTTTTATGTGGCTACATCTTAAAAGCACTAAAAATAATATGCATTCATCAATAACTGGAGGAAATAATATTATTATAATATTATATTAATATTTTTCTTTTAAAGTAATCAGTATTGTTTGCTTTGAAGAACGTAAGCATTTGGCATAAATGGAAAATGGCTATTTCCTGTTGTGATTCATTTGTGATCAGGTTTTAATTGGTTGTCTTAGAAATTAATCATACAGGCTTGAAAATTATTGAAATATTTTCCACGTCTGATAATATTACGACCAAGTAATTAAATGAGTAAATAAATATGTACATATTTGCTATAATCCATGGATATGTGAATTACGTATGCATACATTAAGACATGTTTGTATATGTAAAAAAAAAGTGCACATATGTACAATTTCACGTTGAAATTTAATATATGCATTTACATACTTTAAATGTATGTGCATATAAATATTAATATCTACAATTGTATCGATAATATATATCTATAAAGCATTCACCGTTTAATGATGAATTATTTAAGAAAGGAAAAAAGTAAATGATAGGTGGATGATTGTAAATAAAAAGAAAGAGGCAGAGTTGCTGGAATTTCATATGTTAATTTTCATATTAAACTATTAGATTGAAATACCTACAAGCGCATAAAACGATACGTTAAATGAATGAGAAAATAATGTGAGCAAATATATGATCTGTATAATATTTAAAGTCTTGGAGTGTAAATAGGTCAAATGGATACTAAGAAGAAGCCGTTTGAAGATCGAAGACTGGAATGCAAGGAGCCAAGACTTAGAATTGTGAATGTATTGCGCGAAATATTAACATCACGGCCATCCCCATCGATATTTCATTTTATTTACGTTAATTCAGTTTATTTAAACATTCACATTTATACATTAGGCATATTTTAATTGATCATATTTCCGCAACCGTGTTATAGTTCGTTATTCTGTATTGTAGATAGCTATCGTAACTTTCAATATACGAATGGCAGTTTTTGCAATTTGTTAAATATTTTCATGTTTTTGCATGTATTTTTTATGAATGCCATTCTTATAATGAAATTCGGGATTTAGACAAACCTGATGTATTATCGTCACAATGTACAATATTACCGAATTACTGTAATATAAAATATTTACTAAATGTCCAAAGGCACTTGCCTAACATTTCGACGGACAATGAATTTCCAATGTTATTAAAATATTTTAACGTTTAATTTGTTTAGCCCCATTCAATGTTTCTATATTTTAATTTATAAACTAAGTAACCATGATCCTTTGAAAGAAAAAAAAATCATATCTGACGATGAACACTGGGACCTTGGGGATGAATTGAAATACCAGTGTACATGATTATGTACTTTTTGAAAACGAATGCAAATTATATGTTATTTTTCTACTTATTCCACAAGAAGTTTCAATGAATGTTTAATGCATTTGTTACTTTTATGTAGAATGTATCAAAATAAAATATTAACATCATAACGATATTATTTCACATATAGTGAAATAAAATAGGTATAAGCGTTTCACTTGTCTGTGGATACTAAACATCGTAATGTAATGAATAGAATGACCCAAAGGTTCATGCAGTTCACATTCAAATAAAGAACATCTCGCAATGAATTACATGACCTTTATCATTCTATGTTCTATCTTGAGAACCACTTTTTTAAAAGAAAGAGTACGTGTTCCTAAACCAAACGTTGCATTTCTATTACAGTTAAAAATAATGTGTGCTATTTTAAGGCATTATGAAACAAACATTTTACGATGCTCAACGAGCAATCGTTTATCAATAATTGGGAAAATAACTAATGTATAATAATTTTCTGTATCATTAACTATAAATTAAGGGGATGTTTTCTATGCTTCGCGACATAAACAAAAGCATTTTAAATATCGTAAATTATGATAGCACATGTTAAAAAAAGTTTGTTAAAAAGTTAAATAATATCTGGAATTCAAATTTTTCAAGATTCATTAATCCGTGTACTATATGTGTATATATCATTACTATGTAATTTTTAGCAAAATACAAGAGCCTTATATGCGTATGGTATAAAGAAATTGTCTATATGCTAAGCATATTATATATACATATATATATATCTATTCAATTATTTTGATACATAACCATTTCAATTTATAATTTTATGTTGATAGCATACATTTGGTTATGTATACATTGCTTCTACTATACATATCACAATAATATATTACAATATGTATAATGCATAATTAGTCTTGTATACTGTTGGCATTAAATTATATTGTGGAATTGGTAGGAAATAACATAACGCTTGAAAAAATATATAAAATAACAATAATTATAAGTAAACATAAATTGGCAAAAATATCTAATGAAAGAAAAAAAACAATTATGTTTCAGGAAGTAATGTTATTGTGGCGGAATGATAAAGGGAAAAATTTTATAACACTTATAAGAATATAAATAGGTAATGAATTTTCCAAATCTGTATGATATATGTTTATACCCAGGGTGTCCAGTTTAATAATTCACACGAGACTTGGTTTTTTGTGTACGATATAACAAATTCATGTGTGCTTGGGCTTTATAACTAAAATGAAAAGCTTGTTCGTATCGTATTTAAAAGGTTGAGGATGCAATGAATTCAACAAATCTTATATTGTGGTCTTTTAATACTTATCAACCTTTATAAAATTGTTTTGTTATATCTCTTCAATCATTAGAGATATAAGTGATAAATATGCAATAAATTGTGAGAAATAAAATTTATAGAACATAAATAAAGTTTGATACGCTGTGCCTATTACATTGCATGTACATACATATCCGTATAAAATATTGATTCATTAGACTTGCTTGTTCAATATATGCACGTTTATAAAATGTTATCTTCTGCATGACTTTTACTTAAGTATTAAATAAGTGTTGTTATCTAGTCGTCATTCGAGTATCGCTTTTTATTTTAATGAGATTTATACGAGTTTTTTTATTCTGCATTATTTTATTAATATTATTTCTGTTAGCATTAATATACTAATATTATTAATGTATTCCCAATTTTAAACTGCATTTGCACCATTTTGATATGGTATCGTTGCAAAAGTTATTATAAAGATTTATAACACCAAAAGAATTTTGCCGCTACATATTACAAATATTTATACTTGTTATATATACATATTCTAATTACTTCTAATTTTAGTATATAAACATGTCCTGAACTCAATAAATTCTTTGATAAATAATCATAGTGTCTATCAAAGTAATTGCTTTTGTTTTCATAGTTTTTATAATATGCTATTGACTTGATTTCAGGTCTTCCAAACGTTTAAAAATGGAGGCAGGTTACAGTTCTCATCCCAGTCGTCTTGCAACGGAGTCCAATTATGGGGGAGATAACTTGTTCAACCAAAGTAGACCATATATGGTCTCTTCACCATCATATTATTACGCTAGTCCACCACCAGTTACACCACGGCCCAAGGGAGATACTAGTAGACCTTATTTGGTCACCTCGCCATCGTATTTTTATGTTAGTCCACCGCCTGTTACACCACGACCCAAAGGAGATTCCACCTCTCAGATAATTGAGTTGTGCGGAGAAGATCATCTAGCACGAAAATTAAGTGTCCTCGCAAATACATTAAATCAGGGAAAACCAGTTCGTGTTGAAGATCTTATGTCACTTCGATCGGATAATGAGGTGCATACTTACAAATTACATTGAAATATAGCATTTCGTCAAGCTTGATCTAAAATAGAATTAAATCTTTGCAATTTAACAAAACAACAACCTGTGATTTAAATTACAGAGCGATCCAAAAGTTGCACAGTTGTTAGGAGAATTGCACGCCGAACTACGTCTTGCCGCAAACTCAAGACCAAGTGGACTACTTGAATCTCATCCTTCTGTATCGAACTTACCATCTTTAGGTAAGTTTCACACTATGCACCCCTCCTTTGTATCCATATTGTTGCACTACCTGTGATTTCCGCAGATACAAATGCGGTACAGTCTGGAAATTTTGATGCGCATGCAGTTTATGCTGGCGATGATGCAATGAGCTCCGGAAGATGGTCACAGGTGGCAACGGCCGGTGTTCGCAGTGCATTATTAGCGCTCATGTCGCGCTATGGTTTGGAAACTTGCAATCCTTCCCCTGTTATCACCCGACCCCCAGGTAAACCGACATCCAACCTGACGCAAAACCTTTTCCTCCCTTCGACTTCCTCTCAGACAGCATTCAGCTCGTAATGATTTGTATATACATATAACTCTTTACAGTGTTCTAAGCTATGTTCTGTATAAAGTCGGAAAAGGTCTAAATTGCTATTTTTTAAATTAACTAGGCATGGAAGTACAACTGCAACCGAGTTGTTTATAGACTCTACTATCCATTCATAACTGTAAGTGCACATTCGGTGTATACTTGTATATAATTGATGTATAATTAATACTTGACCAGTTACTTAATATAGTACTTGTATCTTTAATAATATCAATATGCTCTTTATAGTGCACACTTATGCAATACATGAATTAAGAGCTTTAAAGTCATAATGTTTTCTTTTTTAGTTTCATCAAATGTAGATTTATTTTTGGTATACAAAATTAACATTTATGTGCATATATATACGAATATAACTTATAAAAACAAATGTTCGAACTCAATAGAAACTTTTTATTTATTTTTTTTTTTCTCGAGGACTGTTATTTTTTTTAAATATTTAATGTTATTACGTGCAGTTTTATTATAAGGCGACATACTTTGTTATAACGAATGAATTTATGTTAAAAACAAAGTGTGAAGAATTAAGGTACTTGGACAAAAAATTGGATACATTCGAAATATTTATTTGTTGCATAAAAGTTTCTTTCCTTTTTATACACGATGTTAGACGCTTATTTATTATGGTAATATTTACGGGATGTAATGTACATAACAATATCGAGATACAATAAAGGGATAAAAGTACCCGAATATAACAGGATTTTTTTAGGGCGAAAGAAGTACATAATAGATTTAACGTTTCAAGAAATTCGCTACATCATAGATCATTTCTTTTTTGGTTAGATACAAGTCGTATCGAGTGCTTTTTTTTTTTGTTTCACGGAGAAAATTTAAACAGAATCTGTTTGCGAAGCAATTATTTTCAAACGTGATAAAGGGAACAAGTGGAATAAGAGAAAGATTAACACGATTTTTACGAACGTTTCAGATTGAAGTGATCACAGGAGAATACGTACACTACGAAAAAAGAGAGGTTAGGACGTGGTGCTTCAGTACCCGGCAATCTGTGTACAACTTGTGACGACGAATATTATGGCGATTTGTGCTACGATTTATGAAACTGGCGACACGAATGTAGGTTGTTCAGTGAAGTGATGAACATTATGACGTTATGGGAATTGCATAATAAATTGTTTGTTTCCTTAAGTTTATTCGATTCTATGCTCGGTGTGGTTAATAACATACGTAATAAAGAACACGTCGAATTAAATTAACGACAAGTGAAAAAGGGGGACAGTGTATTGAGTTCGAAACAACAATCACCTAACCTTTGTACCGATGGCTGTGCCAGATGTTTTACAATTTCATTATTTTATAGACAACGAAATCGCGCGAAATGCTACGAAGGATTTCGCTGGAATGCTTGGGAAAGCATTCGTACAATATAAGCGTAAGTATATACCATACGTATTTTCTGTACCAACAAATAAAGTTTCCTTCTTTCTTTAAATTCATAATGAATTATGTTAATTAATTTAAAACAACTAGTTTCTTTACGTTTATTTCTCTTCGCATACCGCGCCGGACTGTATTTATTTCTGTTGAGTATATAATCGAGACGACAAACTTATCAAGAGGACAGAAATGTTCGAATAAATTCTTCGATTTAAACGCAGGGTTATTTTTATATTTGCAGAATTGTGGAACGAATATTTAACGCTTCGAAAACATTGCGAGGATGCTGCTTTTAACATTCCGTTTCAATTACTTCAATCGGATAAATGTAACCAAGACAAGTAAGTATTTTTCATCGTACCTTTTGAAATTTATTCGAGATTGGTCATTGACAGTTGTTTGATGTGTTCGCATATATATTCCTAAGATTATTTTGTGGACTTGTAATTTATTTTCAGTGTTAAACCGGGTGAAAGTCAAATACCACCCGACAAGACAAAGAAATCTGCATTTACGTGCGAAAGTGCTTACGGTACTTGTAGGGGTCCTATTTTATCAGAATTTGATGATACTCCTATGGATGGTAAAGAACGTATTCAGAGACAAGCAGAAGAGGAGTTATTAAAAAGTCCAATACTTATAAAAGAACGTTCTAGAGCTAAAAGGGCAAGCACTACAAATGATGATATCGCTTTGGGAAATTTTGAGGAAGATGCAATGTATCTGTGTGTACCAGTAAAGGAAAATATTTGCATTTTAACAGATACTTCTAAAGAAAACGTAGTACCTGTGGAACCAAAGGAAGACGAGATGAAAAATGATGAAATAGAGTCCACACCTGTGGCCAAAACACAGAGGAAATGGGGAGTTAATACATTATATAATGTGGACACCACACTATTGCCAGATGGTAAAAAACTAAGGCAGTCAAAAATTGTGCTCTTCCCACATGGAAATACTGCGACTAATACCGGATGCCATAAATCAAGTTCCTTAAAATCATATGCATCATCTACGCCCGGAAAATGTGTAAAAGAAAAAGCAAGGAGAGACCAGAGATCCATAGACGAAGATATAATTGGCAATAGTCCAAACAAGCGTAAAAAATCAAGTTTGAGAGTGAAAAGTTTGAAACTGAAAAAGAAATCCCCTTTGGGACATGCGGAAAAAAATAATAGAAATCAAAAGTATATGCTGGATACATCGAGCGATAAAAGTAGTAGTACCAGTTTAACCATGAAAGAAACAAATCAATCTAGCCTCAGTCAGTTTTTATTACCTGTACATGCATCTACACAGAAAGAGCAGCCATTCTTAATTAGAAAGTCGAAAACATTTGGTTCCTTTGATGAAATCATTGACTGTGATATATTAAGTTCCTCTTTTTCTCCAGCAATTGTGGATATCCGGGGTTCATGTTTTGATGACACTGGAAACTTAAATGATACTGAAACAGTAAAGGCTAAAGAAAATATTAACGAAGCAAAGGGAAACAAAGATCTACAGATCGACAGTCAAATACTTGACGGCAACTCTTATATGTCTAACGACGAAACATTTTGTTCTTTAGCTGAAAATCTTAAACAAAGATCTACTTCTTGGACAAATGAAACGAAAAGCATTAAAGAAAATACATGTAAAAGTTATATATTACCAGAATATCAATCTGTAAGGAAAAGCCTTATGAATAGTTTTGATATGTAAGTATTGTTTTTGTAGAAGTATAAGCATATTTTTTATAAAATAATGTATGTGTAAAATGTGATACATTTTATAAGCCTACCAGAGAAACCGGAAACGAATAAGAAACCATCGAAGAAACAATCTGAAAGAGCAAAAATGTTTGGCATATCGTGTTGGGAATGCAAAAAGGTACTGTATACCCTTAAGTTATGTTGAAAGAAAATAATGCAGTAATTTCTTGTTAATGCAGCATACAGACACTGCGCTGTAAGTTATTTGTGTATACTATTTGATTCCTTACGTTTCTATTTAAATAATATTTATTTTCGAAAATTATTAGATTCGCCTAATAAAAGTTTTATTCCTAGTATTACGCTAATCTTAAGCTTTCTGAAAAAGAAGTAAAAGCAAGGCTAAATCAATGTTCCCGACACCGAACGAAGTATAATGAAAGACCAGATACACCTGAAGGTAATATTGTTAACATCGTTTTATGTTTTCCGAAACATAAGTGCGAAATCGTATATTTATGTTTTATAAATGCTATCGCGTTTCAGGGTTCTGGGATCCTGTATTTCCCGATACATGTTCGTCTACTTTCCAGGATAATTGAAATAATACGTTATATTATAGTTTATAAGTAACTGTTAAGTACAAATATTTTTATATTTATGTTCCATGACTTCTTGTTAATAATAGAAGGTACACGCGCGAAAAGTACAAACGTATGAATGTCTCGAAATGTGTAATGTTCCAAATTAAAAAGAGAATAAAGCTGAGACAAGATATACTGTATATCCTGATTTGAACATAGAGCGATTTATTATATTATAACACATATAGTATTACATTTTGAGTAACATAGTATAGATTTATATATTATTTCATTTCATATAGACTCAGCCCTTTACATAAAAATATAGTATCTTTCGTATGAATTTATGCTAAAAATTTAATAAAACTTATCTGTTGGTCAAGCAAACTTTCACGTTGAGTTCATCGTATATCACTGGTATTAATCTAACATAACGTAAGTGCTACTGTAACTAATATTTCTAAGTCTTATACATTACATGATGCATAAGGTACTTAAAAATGGAAGTAGCACTAACAAAAAGAAGGAATGTAAATGTGGATTTTTTTGTTGCAGATTCATTAAATTATTTGCTGTATTTAAAGTTATACTTCACTAGGAAGAAAGAGGAGTAAAACAGAAATATAAACTATGAAGAACAACACATTAATTTGTCTACAATCGTACTGCATAGTGAAAAGGAAGTAATCTCGAATGCCACCTGTTCATCCTGTGGGAGGGTGGATCTACAGGACAAACAGTACTACAGTTTTAAAGCAAGGACGATATCTTCCATTTTCACCAAGTCATAGCAGCATGACAATTTGTACACACATGTATGTATATGCTTATACATTTTCTTTACCACCTAACATCTTTGTCACGATATTAATGGCTAAACATATCATTCACAGAGTGTATTCATAATAACACGTCCGCGTGATATTTGAAACATTTAGTTTACATTACGTGGCCATACTATATTCATATTCCACATTGACAAAATATTATTCTTACAATTCTCGTGTTTTTGTTTTCTTTTTCCCCCAATAATGATTGTACTTAATTATACCGTGAATGTTGTGCAATTCAATTATTTTTCCGTCCGTACGCGTAGAAAAGAGACTGATAAATGGGACTTCTTGCGACTTTACGTTCAACGCCGAATAAAATTTCATTTCACGGGAGTAACACTCATAGCCGTTCGTTTACAACCCATACTTTTTAGAACACTCTAACAATAGTATAAAAATTCTGGGTTTTGACCTCTAAAGGGGTAATTTCGACTTGTGTAGATACATACTAACGTAAAAATCTCGTATCGTTTTCTACAGGAAGTCGCCCAATAAGTAACAAGAAAGAACAAACGAAGTCATCATTTTGGCGAGAGTTAATGCTACAAAGCAAATTACAAAAAGTATGGGAACTCACGTAATCATATTTAACATAAACAATATAAGCGTCAACGTTGTGTACATTTCATAGAATTGACTAGGCAAATAGAGCTAGATATATTAGGTATTCCTCGATATATTCTGATATCTTATTTAAAGCTATTGTAAAGCACGTCAGTGAGGTTGTCCAGGTGAGAGATAGAAGAGAGAGGAGAGTGAGGGAAGGAGAGACGAGAGAGAGGGAGAGATAGAGGAGAGAGAAAGAGAGAAGGACACAACTTTAAATGAAATAATGTTTTGAAGAAATTAAATTAATTATGAGATGCAATCTACAAAGACTGAGCTATGCAATACTTGGTAGCATCTATATATTTTAGTACGGATATAATTGTAACTCACATCGAATTTGATCGAAGCGATGGCTGCAGCGACTATGTAGTTAAAAACACAATTTCACAGGGACATGCAGTATAAACGAAATTTTAAATAAATACCATATATCTGCCCCGACATTTAGGATTCTATTACCTGTATAGCTCAGTCTTTCAAATCTATAATACTCGTATATACCTGATTATTCAAGTAGGCCGTAGCTAAAATCAGACACAACAGATACTACTGATTCACACAATAAACTTTACAAAAATTACCCAGCTATGTAACAAGTACATACCATTTACCTTGGTACACAAAACGAACAAGTAAGATCCTTCGAACTGAAGAGTATCCAAATTTAATACCTTCCGTAATGAAGCGCAGTCCAGATAAGACTATCGGGAGCTTGTACCGTAAGTTCATACCATTGTGAACCGTAGTCGATGAGGAGAGTTATCGGAAACGAAAGATTGAACAGGAATTATAAACTAGTAAGATGATCACGGTCGACTAGAAACATTTGGCCATTTTTCTTTGGGTAGACTGCAATTAATACTTTGCCAGTGCTCGCCGCGACTGCAATTTCGATTTAGGGCCAAGCTTTATTGGCCTCCCTTCGTCGAAGTATTGTTTCCTCCTGTTGTAGATTTCTCTGCGGATGGTACGGGTAAAGCCTTCAGAATTGCATGCACTTCCTCTGCCACGGCCATAAGAACGAACTTAAACTGCTCCTTTGTGGCAACCATATCCGGTCTTTGATCTCTTATATGCTCCAACGTAGCGGCGATATCTATTTCCTTAGCCCCTTTCATCATACGGTTCAAGACCATGTCAATTAAACAATACGTTCCAGTACGGCCGGCACCATCACTGTGAACAAGATTAGTTTGATTAATCACACAATTCGGCCAATAGAACCATTCAGAATTATTCTTTCAAAGCAGAACTGTTTGGGCAATGTTTTTGCTATACTACCATACACGACATGAACGATGTATCAAAAGCTTTATTACCTGCAGTGCACCACTATAGGGCAAGATCTGCCCTTATACGATTTATTGATTTTCCTAGAATCACAGAACATTTAGATATTAGAGAAATGCGAATTAATATTTTCTAGAACAAGAACCGACAATTCTATTCTTGTTCATTTAATAAATACTCACCGACGAAATTCAAGGAGAGCCTTAATGGAATGTGGCACGTTGTTTTCAGGCCAGGACAAGAAGTGGAATTGCGTTACTGTCCTCGTCTCGCCGGTTCGCAGATTCTTCAAGTAGAACGAGCGCACCAAATAATCGTCGCACCAGAAATGCTCGGAGACAAGGTGCACCTCGTAAATGTGATACAATTCTGATCCCTCCTCGGGCCAGTAACGATGGCACATGGCAACCCCTTCTTCAGTGAGTCGAGTCAACATCACAATTACAACGCTACCCTGTTCCCAAACTAATTGCCAAAAGTCTGCCGTCGTTTCGGGCTGCGGACCTTGGGTGGCGATGTAAGCTGGATTTCTAGGATCATGATCCGTCTAGAAAAGAAATACTTTATTCGAGTGCTGTGCTATCGTTATGTTACACATTGTTATTGATAAAGCAAGTCACACGGCACTCCAGAATGCACGGCAAGCTTGTTTTCTATTTTTGTATACTGTTGTGCAATTTTTGAACATTCTTTATTCTGTATTCAGTCTTATTAATTCACGTTAATTGAAGCCATTTGGTGGAGTTTTAACTACAGCCTTGTTCTATATGCACGGTTATTGTATACGTTAAACGGAAGCCTACTAAAATAATGTGGACACACGTTCAAATGTAAAATTAGCATTGAACATGGTTCACATAAACATTGTTATTATATAATTCGTTTCTTTAAATCGATATCTGTAGTTCTGTGATATCATATTGATCGTTTTAATATTTACAACTTATTGAAATAAATAAACAATTTCTCACGTGCAATATTAGACAAGTGTTTATATGAACAATGTAATTGCTCTTTCTGCGTTAAATTCACGCCTGAAATTATACCTACATTTGTCACGCCTTTTCTTTTATTTATCATGCCTTGTTCTGCGATAAACGTTAAAATAATGTGAGAATATCTACGCGAAAGCGTTCTTAAGGAAAGCAATGCTCCACCTCCAAATTGTAAATGCAACAGTAGATTTCTTCATGCTCGTCGTGTGACTTACCGATTTCTATTTTCAGTTCCCACGATTATTCAATGATATTAAAATAAAAACCACGCATACATTATTTTTACTCTGCAATTGATGCCTCCTGAAGAAATGAACAATGGTTAGCACGGGAACACTTACGATGGTCGATGCGTTAATATAGTCGGAGTTATTGGCATTAGCGAGATCGTTCAGAATCACCCTGGAGTGGTCATAGGGAAAAGAGGCGCCAGGACGGCTGCATTTTATATTCGCCTCGCTTTGCGCCACTTCTGTCGACGATGGATCCACTTCGTACGCGCATAATGCCGCCCATTCTTGATCCAATCGATCCTTATTCGTTAGGTGGTCCTCCATATATTTCTACGAAACGGTAGAAATTGATTAAAAGCCAGCTTTATCATTCATTTCATACACTGCTTGTCAAGTCTTCTTATTTCATTGTGGCTGTACTACAATAATTTAAGAAACCGACAAATTATGTATGCAGTGCCTGCGAGCGCGGACATTCTTGTAACAATTGTCTTATAAGCTTACCAAAACCATTTGTCCAGTTGATATGTCCATGTTCGAAAGAGACGGTTCCTCTCCCCACGACGATGTGCTAGATCGGTTCGAGTGCGTATTATTTGACTCGCTTTCGCGACTCAAGCTTGTGATACGCGGTGATTCCGGTTTTTCTGCAGGTTGCTTGGCGTGCATCCTCGCCCTGCACAAATCCTGATAATCCTTGGACGCTTCTGGGTCAGGTGTAGCTAATCCGGCCAATTTGGCTCTTGACTTGGCGTGTCGACGAGCGATTATCAGTGTCAATGCCGCAGCTGCGCCGGCGGCTACAACTCCTGCAGCCACTATCGCGCCAAACATGCTCGAGCTCATCTCGATTTTTCGGGCAACTTCCAGCGTTGCGGGTAATTTGGTCTTTAGGCGAGAAAAAGATATGTATATGAAAATCTGTTTGACCAGATAAGATATTCGCGGTTGTTCTGAATGATTTGGCGCGAATTAATGGAGATTCACGTTCTTGGAAAATTTTGTACTGCGGGTCACACGTAATAACAGCGATGCAAGTAATAATATTAATGGATGTACTACTAATAACGGTAGCGGCCTATTTGCAGTTGCGCGAACCTCCAATTATTTTCGCCATTACAATTGTGGGTGGTATATTTTATATATGTTTCAAGATGAACCTTGTCACCTATGCCTGCACGAATCACTTCGACACCGAGAGTCTCTTTCAATTGGCCTCGTATAACATCTGGAAACGTGAAACGCTTGATTATTAATTTCATGTTTCGCAATCGGTTTGTTTTAATCGAGCTGATAAATCGTAGTTTATAGATACCTATACTATTCAGCACATCGGTGGAATTGTAATTTTTATTATTACCGGTAACTTTAAATGTTACCTCCGCGCGACCGACTCGAATATCCTTCAGGGATCCAGGCGTTAGGCCCAACAATTTGCTCACCTGGAAATTGAACATTCGTCAAACGAAATGCACGGACATTATGATGATTCGCGGAAGTATTGATAGCCGAAACTGGACCGAATATTAGAAATTGGATACTTACGTGTACGAATAATTTAGACAATCACGAATGCCAATTAAAAAAGAATCATACCTCTTTCACAACGTGTTCACCTTCTGACCACGTATGAAATGGTTGCTGAAACTCTACGTAAACGTGATCGAGATCGACATTGTTGTACGATTTTGCATCCTCTATCTCGTGTCCGCTACCTACTTCCTTCTTCACGTATGAAGTGAGCAATACCTCGTTCTACAAAATTAATATTCATTCACGATTTCACTCTTTGCCTGCCCAAGTGATCGTTCCTACTTACATCTTGCTCATTCTCGATGGAATCAGAACGGTTCTCGTTCTCCAGAACTGCAAAGAAATCTGACACGAATTAATATATAAAAGAATGTTTGAAAGTTGTGATAAAATAGCGCAAATGTTTACCGGAGGGTGATTGAGTTTTAAACGCGTAATTGTTCGTCGAAAATGGGGGGCCAGGTTTCTTAACATCCAAACGTTCCCTTCGTTTAAAACCAGCTAGTCCACGCCTCCAGAGAAGCTCGCTCAAATCGTCGTCAAATAGCGTGTCATAGGCGTTTTCTGCGAGTACAGAATGTCAAATTAATTAAAAATAAACAATTCAAGTCCCAGCTGAAACGGCTGTAATTTATATAAACACATTTAAACAACGAACGTTCTGTAATAATCGTGAGAAAGGC
Organism: Nomada ferruginata; assembly: GCA_963583965.1. Classification (NCBI taxonomy): domain Eukaryota; kingdom Metazoa; phylum Arthropoda; class Insecta; order Hymenoptera; family Apidae; genus Nomada; species Nomada ferruginata. Next base: position 10,508,200 of record OY757218.1, read on the forward strand.
AAATTACCATCGGCATCAACGTTAGATTTATCATTAGCAGCCTGAACGAGCCCCCCTTCGGTATAAATCCCACCTTCCATCGGGGAATTATTCTTCACGGGCAGCTCTTCCTCTTCGTCGTTCACATTATCGTAGTCGTCGTTATCGTAGTCACCTTTCGAATTACGTTTCACGTTATCCAAGAAGTACTCCTCTGTATCCGGAAGATCAGCAAACTTCCTGGGCTTGAACTTCCTCGAAAATGTCTTCTCGTACTCTTCAACAAGCTCGTTCTCCCCCTTGTCCTTAGGAGCCGGATAATCATCAGGCTTGCCGTTCACCAGAAATTCCAATTCATTTTCAGTTAGGCTCTTCATAGGATTCGCGTCTCTATTTTCCGAAAGCTTCTTCGACAGCTTCTCCTCCTCCTCCTTCAAGGCATAATTTATCGAGTCTATCACATCGTCGTCGTAATCCTGCATGCTGTACGGTTGACGTCTGGTTCGGTATAGCCTATCGTTCGTTCCATCATGGGTCAGCAATTTTTTATTGAAATCATTATCGTCGTAGCTATCGTCGTTTGTTAGAGGCTCGTATTCGTTGTAAGGGTTCGGGCTGTACCGTGGATCGTAGGATTGGGGGTTTGTTTCTCCGGGTTGATCTCTGTATTGTTGTTGTTGGGGCAACTCGTCGTTGTACACGGTGTCATGGGTATACTGATTTCGTGCGCCGGGGGGGTAGTACATCTCGCTGGCGAATTGGTTATTGTATTTGCCGTTGTTGGGCGCGAATTTTACAATGGCTATTGTGGGCACCTTGAAGCAGAAGTTCCATTGTCAGGTTTGGGAAAATGGGGGAACAATGGATATTCTTGTTTCTTTGTCGCGGATGGCATTAATGATAGCGCACTCTGTGTTGTCAAATCGTTCGTACAATCGGGTTTTAAATAAGGAATTATAGTGTTAAGTTGGAGAATTAATTGAGAAGGAAACAGGCCTGATTGAAATGTTTGCAAACAACATTTACATAGAAATATTATAATAACATTAATTCTGGGTTTTTTTTTGTTGGTCTTGCGTAATTTCGTTCCGCTGTTTCAATTGTGCATTTGTTTAAGATCTAGCGTTCATATTGAATGGTGAACTTACTCTGACCTGGTCGACTTCTTGTGTATTTTCGAAATGCATGCGTTGCATTAAATGCTGACAGAGACGTAGATCGTAATTTTCGCTAAAAAATGTGAACAGACATTACTATCATTATTATTGTTCAATCGTTATTAAATACATGCATTGCCCGTAAAAAGTTTCCACCCTTATGCCTCTAATGATTCAATGACAGCATTGCAAGTATAATTTTTATATACATGCAAAGTTATTTTGCCAGAGAAATCTGTTGAAAAATTACCGGTTTATCATTTCGTATTATATGTTAATTGTATTGCGCGTACCCATGACGTAAATTGTATAAGGACGTTTGCATAATGCATTGTGTGTAGGGATGAGACCATTTGTATCCATCGATTTGAAGCCTCTCCAATTGCAGCCTCAGCAATTCCAATTCGTCGACGTTGAAGTTATATCTAAAACGAGAATGGCAAATAGCAGACAAATTTCGTTAAATAACACTGTTGCGGAAGTTTATGAATATAACGGCGACTGTATCGCCCCGCGAGACAGGACGTTATAGTTCGCGTCTGTCGCGCGAAGCCGAAGTAGTATGGGGCGGTTTATGGTCAGACAGTAAAAGGAAACTGCTTCTGTCGTAAGGGAGAGCAACAATTACGTGTCTGTTGCATTCAAGTGGAGCACACCGGGTTATTTGTTAATCGAAAGTGTTCTAAATTCTCCCCTCTATTCGTTCTATTTTTTCCCGTACATTTTTGCATTCCCATATAAAGAAGCTTTCAAATTACTGATATCGAGAAACATTGCGGCGGTCAGTGTTTGTCGTTCCACTTCGACAAGAAACAGTGGGAAATAGTTTGTAAATGCTCACTGATAATAATCTTCAACGTTCAGATCATCATACAATGGTAAACATTTGCCGAAAGCCAAGTCTGAAATATTAAACGAAAGAATTAATTTCGCATCTATCGTTCGGATCGTGAGACACCGATTGAATATCGAATATTTAGCTCGATTGATATTTACCATTGTAACACGTTTCCGTTTGGGGATCGCAGAGGCTCTTGCTGAACAGGCACCCTGAAATAATTTCCATTACAGAGATTGCTCCGATTTCAATTAGAAGGCATACTGCATTTTCTTCGTAAGATAATATCGCCTGTTTAATGATAATCGACAGTGAAGCAATTTCAAGCGATTTCAACCCTTCTGGTACCGTTCGAGTAAGAGTAGAAGTTAAAAATTTCCTTCCTTAATCAAAATATCTCATTACTCCTCGAATGGTAACAGGTAAAAGTGAGCACAGCTTCAATTCCCTCAGCCTTCGTTCTAGAGTCGAGTTCCATTGGAAATGTCATCGCGTTACGTAATGCCGGTGCAACAATTTGTACGAAAAAACTACTGCTGCCAATTCAAGTACGAACCCTTTAATTTATTTCCTGAGTCTACAAGCGTCGAAGCGCAAAGCATGTGCAAGATAAAAAGGGAATTAGAAAAATAGTAATACTAGAAGAAACAGTGAAGCAACGATGCAACAGCAAAAGAATTGCAAATAAATAACGACCAGCAACAGGGGCAAAGAGGGGAAGGAAACCGGAGAGATAGCTCAAGTGGATTTTGTAGGTGGAAACGTATCCAGGGCAAAAGAGAGAAAGCGAGTTTGCAAAGGCGGCGGGTGCGTGGGATGTACGGTTCGATAATCGTCGAGGGTTCGTGGGCGAAAATCGAACATCGTTCTACTGCCTTCCCTTACTTTCTTCCCTTTTTTTTCGTCGTTTCAATCAATTCCTGAAGGAACAACGAAATTTCACGGCCAGGATCAATTAGGCCGTATGCAATCTGTCGATCGAATATCCGAGCGGGGGTGAGGAAGTACGAGATACGATAGAAAATCGATTGCGACTCGGAATTTTCAGTGAATAGAATTGGTGAACGAGAAAAGAGATATTGGGAAAACGATTGCCCCGCGTGAAGGGAAATTCTGCCCGCAATTTTTTTTCTGCTTCCCACGAAGAGGATATTTTTTTGAAAGCAGCATTTCCGTTTCTTTTTGTTTTTCTGTAATTCTACTATTTCTTTTTTCTTTACAGTGTGGGAAGAATGATTATTGTTTGTAATGTAATGTTCGTTCGATTTTATTCGTAACATTTTTAATCGATCTCGAGGCATGTAAGTAGTTTTAATTGAAGGCGAAAGTTGGGATGATATCTATAGTATTAACGAATAAAATATTGAACGAGAGAAATCAATTCGTTTAGCACTTTTTAACTTTTTCAATTGTACATTCACGTACATCCTGTTTTAGAATTCTCATCTTGGAAAAGGGCACATAATTAATGAGTTGCGAAGAATATTGAAGTGTTCGAATGAAGTTCATCGGTAAATTAAATTTCACGAGTTCCATCGTGAACGAAGTTAAGCGGATGAAAAAAACAACTTCTACGAACTTTTCCACCATCGTCGGTTCTTTTTACGAGCGATAATGAGCCAACCAAATTTCTGATGTTACCGAAGATTAAGCGACTGTAGCGTTTTATTAATAATGTCGGGGCGCGTTACAATTTTACGACGTGCATTCGTTCAATCAATTTTATATTTTCCACGCGTGCTCTCCTTCGATATTCCCCTGTCACGTTTGAAACATTTCAAGCTAATTTCCGGCACAATAATTATTGTAGGATAATTCGTTTTGAGCGAGACAGGTTTATGTATTCCATAAAATGTATTTATTCACGAAGAGAATTACATATTGCACGCGCGTACGAAACTCTTTATCTGAAACGGCACGATTAATCTTAAAACAGTTTCTGTACAACAGAAACTTAAAGAAGAAATAAACTTAAAAAAGATGTTGAACTCGTTGTAAGTTTCCATATCGAAACATAATAATTTTCCATATTTATTTTAGCAGCGAAGAATTATATTGTAGAATTTAGATAAACCTAATGACTATTTCCATTGTTAGCAAACATTTTCGTCGAACATTTAAATAACGCCATCGAATCGGTCGCTCAGAAATATGATCGGAGATATATTTGATCTGTGCGAGGAGGAATACGCTGACTGAAAGAATGGAATCTTCACGGAACTATTGATCACGTGGAAATGGAAGCATGCATTTCCACGGTGTCCAAGGGGATACGAAATGAAAACTTTCATTTATCCCCGTTGAACTTACACCCTTCGTGTGCCGGGCTTTCATAGCATATGCCCCGGCTTTGTTAACGATCCTATTAATTTTTTAGCGTAATAGAGAGAGAAAGTTTGGCGTGCAACAAAAGGCGGTAAAAAAGGGCAACAGCGATGTGATATGATTATAGAAACCAGAATAATTGAGATAAAATTCGTGGTTCGCGAAACCGATGCGAATATAATTATTTTATTCGATTTGATGGGAATCAAGTTAATCGCGTTATGAATAAACGAATATTTCCAGCGAAAATATACATTTATATTCCGACAGCTCTCCATCAATTCGTGATCCAGAAATACAGTACACCTTTATTAACAAGCCGCAGAGACTCGGGAGAAAATTTCATTTGCAATATTATATACTTTCTCTCTATTTATTTCTTTGCACATTTTTGCTCACTTAAAGTGCGAAAACTATAGGTATATGGACAGTTTATTTTGAAAGTGGTGTAACTCCAATTTTTTTTGTTTTTTTACTAGTTATAAATGAAAAGCTTGCACTAAATTTATCACAAATTATGTGATATCCCATGTTTTTTTAAAAATGGATTCACACCACTTTCAGAATAAACGGTCCATATAAACTGCGACTTCAGTAGTTTTAAAAAAGATGAATTTCGTTTCATTCTGGAACAGCGCGTACAAATCGTTTAGCAGTTAATGTTTACTTAAGAAATGTATTCAATATATTCTATAATAAATTACCACTCGAAAAGTGTATTGCTCTTGGTCTATTAAAAATATTCTATACGAAGAACATGTATCATTGTTCGCATTATTTTCCAGGTACATGGCCCTTTATCAAAAGTGTCGCCAGGAGTTCGTCGTGAAAAGGAACTCAGTTTATTTCTGATAGTGTTCGAGGATCTATAAACGTAATTCATTTCCTCCGGAGGAAACCGTCTTCATCTTGATTGACGGAATAATCGTGGATGTTTGCTACTCACCGACATCGCCATCGCCTAGAATAACGTGATAGAGGACGAAGAGCACCAGGAGCTCCGAACCTCCTCGCCACCACCGTGTACGGCCCATAGATGTTCCTATAATTGTGCATTCCCATTAAACATTTCCATAAAAAAAAGAAAGAAAGGAAAATAGTCGTTTGCAACATGCACAGGAGATTTATATTTCTTTTTATCGCCTCGACTTCGTAAACACCATACCCTCCCCTATGCATACAAAACAGAGGGATACAAGAGATGAAGATAGAGTGCAATAAAATGGTGGTACCGCGATATGGATCGTGAAAAATTGTTTCTTTGAAGCTCGCAGCTCGTAAATGGCACGGTTATTTTCATTCAGCTGGCTTTGCTGTTCCTTTGGGCGATTATTGAAGAGAGTATGGCATTCTATTTTTAATACGATGGAGCAATGAGAGAGCGGAGGGACAAAGGATATCCAAAGATTGCCTTGAATATACAAAGGCAAACTATTGCCTGCTTCGTGGTATCATTTCTATTATTCGTCGTTCCCTTATCTCTAAAATTCGATTGCTCCAATGAGTTTAAATTAGATGCGAATCAAAAAGTGCCACTTCCTTCACAAAAGTATTATCCAATCGTTGCAGAACCGACAATGTTAAATTGCGTTGTTAAAAAATATATACATATATATCAGCATAATAAATTACTCCGAGCTGTAGTTACGCACTGTTCACTTTCGACGTTCGAATACCGCGAATTGCGATACATTCTTGCATTAATTGCACCGCACAAAAGTGTACAAGCTGTTCTGTTCGAAGTACGGCCTGGTCGGTGCACGGCAACTTGTTGGAACATCGAGCCTCAATGACGCAAGTTTAAAAATGCCCCCCGGTGTGCGCCGAGCCACCAATAATGTACAACAGAGACGTCCATAACGATCTCCCGAGTAACAATCATTCCGCCAATTTAATCAACTCGCCGAGTAACGCGACAGGCAGGTACTACGTCGCTACGTAAAGGGCGCGGTACACATTTGCGTAACAATACGAGCCACCGAGTTTACGCAATCACGATATGCCCCTAATCGGAAAGATGCGCGACAGCGAAACAAATTGTCCAGCCGCCGTTATCGGAAATCGGCTTATTCGGCAGCAACAATCTGGAACATGTACATAACACTGGCCAACGTTTCAATATATTACTGCCCTCCAGTAATTACTCCATTCAACGTCACATATCAACGCTGCTATAATCAAATGAAAACAGCTTCGAGCTAATCCTTCCCCAGTAACAATTACACCCCTTACATCTTCCCTCCGATATAAAATGCAGACAAAAGTGACTACCCGATAAATTGCACATCCACTCGAAAGAATCCTCCAATCTAATTTTCAACACTGCTGCTCTACCGTCAGTTGTACCGTGTGTACTCTTAAAGGCTGCTTTCGTGTCTCTGAATTTCCCACCGGAAATTATCATCCCAAACGGAACACCGTCGAAGTTATACAGTCGAAGCATCAGGTTGTAGTCACGCTCCCATCCCCTCTGTCATCCTCCCCTTCACTCCTGCGAACCTGCGTGGCGTTTTGTAGCGGCGAGAAACGCGTGCCGTCGTCGGCTTACCTGGGCGTGACACCTGCTTACTCGTCTCCACTTCAATACATCCCGCGGCGATCCTTCGACCATGTACGTGAGCCGCGTGATTGTAGGAAGATCTCCGTTCCGGGATACGATCGCACGTCTCGACGAATGGGACTATCGCCTCTAGACCATGTCCTTCTGTGCGCGCCCTGTTGTGTCGCAGCAGTGCCACTGACTGAGTAGTCTTCCACGGAGAACGAGCAGCAGGGCATGCGTTGGCCACGGAATCGATTGCACCGCGCACATGCCGGCTGCCAGGCGACCAAGGATGGGAATAGCGATGGGACCAATACCCTCGTGATACTTGGACCTTGAAACCGTCAATCCTCCACGGTAATATGTTCTTTGAAATATAGCTGGTTAGTCCGATCCGGACACTTGGCAATGCTTGGACAGATTTGGTTGCAAATGTTTCGAATACATTTCATTCACTGTACAGCAATGTATGTAAATATATGTACTCGGGGTTGTGTGGAATAGTTGCAACGGACGATAGGCTACTGCGACGAATGAAATGGTAATATGCTTAAGGACTTAATCGCTAATGCTTTACGAACAGCGAGCGGAATTTAGATATCGGAAGAGCTATAGATCTGATCTAGAATATTTTCTGCCATTCGAACATAATTAGGGGTAACTTAGTTAAGAGTGTATTTCGATTACGCGTTTGCCGAAACGTTTGAGGCGAAATTTGTGTAGATGTATAAGGTCGTTCCCATCGCTAGAAGAGGATGAGGAAGAAGTCAAGAGGGAAAGAAATAACCCCACCTACAATAATAGAGATACAGAGGCTCTTGCGCGGCATGGTATAGCATGCCGATATTGCTGTATACCATACACTAGACTGTAGAAGAACTTTCGGTAAAGTTACAACTTTAAAGAGATTTTTTTCCAGATAATGTTGGATTGCGTGAAACGTATCATAAGCTAACAAACGCCTGCGCATTTTCCACCCTGTCCCCGTTGTTTTCTCCCACCACCTTTTGGGCTCGAGCACCTGTTGTTCACGAATTACATTTCTCCCTTAACATAACCAAACGCTGGGTTTCTTCCACGTCACCGCCTTATGGTGGAATGAAAATAGTAAATATAGTAATCAGATAATATCGACTACTAAGTAAAATATGTTGCAATGTTTGGAAATTTCAGTGGCTGGACAAATTATTCATTATTTTAACTATTCCGTAATATCTGCAAAAGTCTACGGTGTTAGTCTTTCACATTTAAATAAATAACTTAGTTTACATTTATCAAAGCTTAATGATTCTCCGAGCAATATATTTTTTTTCGTGATTAATATAATGCAATTATTATTGTGCAAAAATAATGAAATAATAATTTGTAGCATGATTATAACTTTAAATTGTCAGCAGTGCTATAATGGCATATTTGAAGTTACGTAAGAAACAATGTATTTCTATTAACAGCTACAACAACGGATTCTTACAATTTTACCGAAGTATCGATTAGGAACACTTGTTGCAGGGGAACTGAATCCAAAGGTAATGAATCTTGCCAGCCGTCTTTGTCTATCCCCTGCGAGGCAGAGACGGAAGTGAAATAGTCCGTGATGTATCAGACAGTCCATTCGCTTTAACATTTCAATCGCCATTTCTTTTCTTCATATTTTCGTGAAATATTGTGGCATTTTCTACCTTATTTTTTTAGTAAATTTAATATATTGGAACTCAATTTATTCATGGTAATTTATTATTATAAAACTTCAACATACGAACTATGTAAATTTTTAGTATAAGTATTATCTGTAAGATGTGTGGTTTAATAATTAATGTTTTTACATCAAAATTTAAGTCGTTTTTTCTTTTTCCTAGCGTAGATATAAATATTGCTGTATTAGGAATGTAAGGAATTTGTCGATCTATTTCCATAATTTTCTTCATTACTTAATAATGTTGTAATTTCGGATTTTAAGGATTTTATAGCTGATTGTGCTTTTATTTCATGTTGCAAAGCATTAAAATTAATAATAAACATATTATTTGCTTTACAAGGATTTGCTTTATTCTGAAAAGTTTAAAGGATTAGTTTACAAGATATTTGGGAAAATTACATAATATCTTTAATAAAAATTAAAGTACTGCATTTTATAAATATCAGTAAATAGTATATATGTTGAAAATGTTACTAAAATCGGTTAATATTGCTCTGAGTTTCAAATGATTAAAAGGTTTGCATTAGTTTGCGTTATGCATAATTGAATTTACAGATGCTTAATGAATTAATTATTCAATACCGCTATCGAAGGCACATATTTGATAGTGAATCTTCAACATCATGACTGACGCGGCCTGAACGGAAAGTTGAGTGTCAGTCACTGAACGGAAAGTTGATTGTCAGTCACCGATGACTGACGCGGCCTGAACGGAAAGTTTAGTGTCAGTCACTGAACGGAAAGTTGATTGTCAGTCACCTATGACTGACGCGGCCTGAACGGAAAGTTGAGTGTCAGTCACTGAACGGAAAGTTGATTGTCAGTCACCGATGACTGACGCGGCCTGAACGGAAAGTTTAGTGTCAGTCACTGAACGGAAAGTTGATTGTCAGTCACCTATGACTGACGCGGCCTGAACGGAAAGTTTAGTGTCAGACACCGATGCCTGACGTGGCACTCAACGTGTTAAATATATCTCACGCTGGTTCTCAGTACATCTCAATCCACTCCCAACACAGCCTAAACCGAGCGTGCCGAAAAGTGATAAGCATGAACAATTCCTTATAAATCACATCCCTGGATAGTGTTCGCTAGGCAGCTTCGAAGCAGCGAACATTAAGTGGGCATTACTGTCCACTGTAGTTATTTGAGCGGAGAGAATCTTAAGTTCTTATTGCAATTACTTTTGAGTTCTCGTTTCTATCGTTGTATCTATCTGCAGCTGTAAATATTGTGTATTATTTATTGCCCTGCTTCTTATGTAGACTCTTCTGTTTTCTGACGCTTTCGAGATAATTCATTAGTAACATAAATCATATATGTTTCGCCTAGAGAATTACATTTTCTTATTTCTCAAGAAGCCTTCTTTTTTATAATTGAAATACCCGTGTATATATCATTTAATTCATAAATTAATTAATATCTGCAAAGATATACTTGAATCTACGCGGGTCTCTGCCATATCTACAGTGCCTGCTATGGTTTCGCCATCTATACAGAACTCCTTGAAACCACTCGCGCTTGCTATGGTAGTTCCATCTATGCAGATCGCATTGGAACTACTCACACCCCTTACTTACCATTAGTGTAGATATGGCAGAGGCCCGAGTAGTTTGAGTCAGGTCTGTATAGATGGCGATACTAATGACTCTTAGATAAAGCAGACATATATACAGTTTCGAGCAGTTCTGTATAGATGGCGAAATTAAAGCCCACTTTGAGTGTAGGTAAGACAGGGATGCGAGTGGTACGTAAATTCAAGCACTTGTTTATAAGTAGCGGTGTGATAATGTTCATAAAATTTGGTTATTTATGTCTTCATTCATCCAATTAAGTTAATAATCCTCGAAAACCGTTTCGTTACACTCTTTTACATATCAATAAAGTGTTAGCAAACACAGTGTTTCAATCTACATAAAAATTAATATGTACGGTAACATTGCAAGTTCCATTGTTCATTATATTCTACACCAATCAAGCACTCTTTAGCACGGGTAAATGTATTTGTGAATATTTTTTCCTTTAAATAAATTTTCCAGGACTTAATAAATACATACTAATAGTGGTATTATTCTTTATTTCGGTCTCACAGGAATGAAAGTTTGGTTAGTGTACATATAACCTATCTTTACAATACTATCTCTTGCACTCTCATCTTCCGTTCCGCTCTTCCTTTTCATACCTTGTCTGCCTTACGTATTACACTATTTCTTATCTCTTTATCGCACATCTATTATAAATCTTTTCCGTTCCTTCCTGTTTAATTACAAATTCCTCAGTTATTTTTATGTCTTATTGTATCTTTTTCCGTACATTTTGTTAGCAGGTGCTCTTGCGTTCCAAATTTTTGTATGCACAGGTCACATCTTTTATCCTTTTTCTTCTCCCAATATTTATTTCATCCTTTAATGCTTTTGCATCTCGCACCTGCGTTGTTAATTGTCAATTGCGCCCTCGTCCGTTTTTATTTAAGTACCATAGTAGTGTTGATGTTCTAATATATTTAAACATATCATTGTATCTTGCTTTCCCTATTTTTCTGCCTTCTTCCTGCTGTTGCATTTGATTGACTCTACTTTTGAGGATCTCCGTCAATTCCTTTACTTCCGCTTTTGTCAAAGTCACTCATACTTGACGCATTCCATTCCTTTTCAAATAATCCTCTCCTCTTTATGCTTCTGGCTTGCCCCTCCTTTCTTTCTTCTTCCTCTAAATATCTCTTAATAATCTTTCTCCTGTTACATACTTATTAATGTATTTTTTCTGTGTGCAGGTTTCACAGGCAAAGAGTAAGGAACATTGCCTGGCATTTCTCATCGTGCATAAATGCAAGAAAGAAGGTAGAAGAACTTGTGCAACATACTTTAGTTATCCTTTAAGTATAGTAAATTGGTTTATAAAAATAGTTTGTATCTATTAGCCCGTAAGTTTAATTTAGGACAATTGTGTAATTAACTGTTATGTTATCTATTATATGCTTTATTTTATATTCAGTTTATTCGGTAGATCTTATTATATGAACTTTAATATTACTTATATAACTATTACAAGTTCTACTGAATGTGCTAAATGTAAAGTGAATGATATAATAAATAATTGACATATTCACAAGTTACACAATTGCTGTAATTTAAATTTTATATGCTTCTACATATGAAGTACGTAAATTTTAGTGTATGATTTATCTGTAAGACATATTGTAAATTAACTTCAAAGAATAGTTTATAAGTATTAGATTATTTATGTTTATAGTGTTAGTTATATTACATAAATGTTGGTTTAGAATTGTTACAAGATTTAGTTGTACGATGTAATGTAAATAGATATAAAAGAATAGTTAATAAGTATCTGTTTGTAAATTTAATTACAACATTTTTGTAACTTTTATATTCATTGATTAATTTAAATAAATTTGCAATGAAAAGAATTCCAGTGCTCTTTTTACTTTCATACCTTACCAATCCTTGAAAGAACCTAATTCCGATTCCTTATACAAGAAGTACCGTGGACGAACTTTAAATGCAAAGTCCTAAAGCGAGAAACTTGTCAAAATGGCCCTATACGTTATTAAAATAACCGCTGAGAAATTCCTGGAACGTGGCGTCATTTCCAAGAACTGATGCTATGAAAGACCTCCTCGCATATCATATTCTCCTGATACAAATCCACGATTTTCAGCGAGTTATTTTTGCCAGAATCTCAGAAATTTTGCGCTCGGAAATTCCTGGAACGTGACGTCATTTCCAACAATTGCTTCGATGAAAGACCTCCTTGCACATCATATTCTCCTAATACAAATCCAAGAATTTCCGAGCGTAAAATTTCTGAGATTCTGGCAAAAATATCTTGCTGAAAATCGTGGATTTGTATCAGGAGAATATGATATGCGAGGAGGTATCCGACATCAGCAGTTCTTGGAAATGACGTCATATTCCAAGAATTTCCGAGCGCTTAATTTTCTAGACTTCTGCCATCAAATGTTGCAAGAAATGAAGACCGAAAATGATGTCGTTTCTACAATTTCCTTCTTTTATATTTAATAACGTATAGGGCCATTTTTACAAGTTTCTCGCTTCAGGACTTTGCATTTAAAGTTCGTCTACGGTACTTCTTGTGTAAGGAATTGGAATTAGGTTGTTTCAAGGATTGCTAAGGTGTGACAATAAAAAGAAGAGTGGAATTCTTTTAATTTAACATTTATTTAAACTAATGAATGAAGATACAAGTCACAAAAAGGTTCAAATTACGAGCTAATACTTATGGACTACTCTTTTATATCTATTTACAATACATCGTACAACTAAAGCATGTATTAATTCTAAACTAACATTTATGTAATATGAAAAATACATTAAACTTAAATAATCCAATAGTTATAAACTATTCTTTAAAGTCAATTTACAATATATAGCTTACAGATAAAGCTTATACTAAAAATTATGTACTTCATATGCAGAAGCTTATAAAATTTAAATTACAGCATTTGTGTAAACTTGAGCATACATACATTATTTATTATATCTTTTATTTTACATTTAGCACATTCAGTAGAACTTGTTTTAGTAATATATAAGTAATATCAAAGATTATATAAGATCTACCGAATGATCTGAATATAAAATAAAGTATATAATAGATATTATACAGAACAGTTAACTACACAATTGTTCTATATTAAGCTTATGCGCTAACAGTTGCAAACTATTTTCATAAATCAATTTACTATAATTAATGGATAAGTAAAGTATGTGGCAAAAGTTCTTCTATTTTCTTTCTTGCTCGTATGCATGATGGGATGTGTCAGTCAATGCTCGCTACTCTTTGCCTCCACAACCTGCACACACAAAACATATATTAGGAAGTATGTAAAAGGAGACCGAAGAAAGAAAGGAGGGCCAAACCAGAAGCATTAAAGAAGGAGAGGATTATTTGAGAATGGGTCTCTTAAGAGAGAATTTAATTAGATCGGAAGTAAAGGAATTGTCGCAGACCCTTAAAAGAATAGACTATGAAATACAACATCAGGAACGAAACATAAAAATAAAATAAGCGAGATATAATGGACGGTGTAAATATATTGGAACAGCAACACTAATAGAATACCAAAGCAAGAATGGAATAGGCCATAATCATCAGTAATAGCACAGGTAAGATGCAAAAGCATTAAAGGATTAAATAAATATTAGGAGGAGAAAAAGAAAAAAGGATCTGACCTGTGCAGACAAAAATGTGGAACGTTAGAACACCTCTTAACACATTGCGTACCACGCTCTGCCGGCCCAACGTGCTTCCAGTTCCCGCACATTATATTCAACAGACTGATCTCCCATTTTTGATTGCCTTACTGTTTTATATATTATTTGTAGTTTCCGCATGAAACCGTACTGTTTATGGGACCGTACAACGGGAATTAACGTCTCCCGTTGCCAACAGTTGAAAGACGCCAATTCCAGTCTCCCGTCCCGAACAGTTAAAAAATGAAAGACGCCAATTGGCATCTCCCGTACGCAATGTCTTAACAGAATGTATGGAAAAAGATACAATGGTGTATAAACATGACAAAGGATTTTGTAATTAAACAAGAAGGAATGGAAAAGATTTATAATAGATACGCGATTAAGAGGTAAGAAATAATGTAATACGTAAGGCAGAGAAGGTATGAAAACGAACAGCGAAACGGAAGATGAGAGTGCAAGAGTTAAGATAGTATTGTAAAGATAGGTTATATGTACACTAACCAAACTTTCATTCCTGTGAGACCGAAATAAAGAATAATACCACTATTAGTATGTATTTATTAAGTCCTGGAAAATTTATTTAAAGGAAAAAATATTCACAAATACATTTACCCGTGCTAAAGAGTGCTTGATTGTTGTAGAATATAATGAACAATGGAACTTGCAATGTTACCGTACATATTAATTTTTATGTAGATTGAAACACTGTGTTTGCTGACACTTTATTGATATGTAAAAGAGTGTACGAAACGGTTTTCGAGAATTATTAACTTAATTGGATGAATGAAGACATAAATAACCAAATTTTATGAACATTATCGCACCGCTACTTATAAACAGGTGCTTGAATTTACGTACCACTCGCATTCCTGTCTTACCTACACTCAAAGTGGGCTTTAATTTCGCCATCTATACAGAACTGCTCGAAACTGTATATATGTCTGCTTTATCTATTCGCCATGTATACAGACGTGACCCAAACTACTCGGGCCTCTGCCATATCTACACTTATGGTAAGTGAGGGGTGTGAGTAATTCCAATGCGATCTGCATAGATGGAACTACCATAGCAAGCGCGAGTGGTTTCAAGGAGTTCTGTATAGATGGCGAAACCATAGCAGGCACTTGTGGCGACTCGCTTACACTCTCTCGCCCAATTGGATTTGTGAGACGATCTGCGCTCTTACCGCTGATTGGATATTCATTCATCACCAATCAGGAGCTGCAGATCGAAGAACAAAACAGAAAAGAAAATCGCCGCTCGTTTTAAAAATTGATACATCCAGATTATTCTTTGAGCAAGCGTCTAATACATAAGTCATAATTAAGAGCTATATTTCCTATTATTTTATTCATTATATTTTTAATAAAGTTTGTTGTTTTCTTGTTTGTTAATTGAGTTTTATGTGTGGTATTTCTTAAGGAGTCCCCCACACACTGTAGATATGGCAGAGACCCGCGTAGATTCAAGTATATCTTTGCAGATATTAATTAATTTATGAATTAAATGATATATACACGGGTATTTCAATTATAAAAAAGAAGGCTTCTTGAGAAATAAGAAAATGTAATTCTCTAAGCGAAACATATATGATTTATGTTACTAATGAATTATCTCGAAAGCGTCAGAAAACAGAAGAGTCTACATAAGAAGCAGGGCAATAAATAATACACAATATTTACAGCTGCAGATAGATACAAGGATAGAAACGAGAACTCAAAAGTAATTGCAATAAGAACTTAAGATTCTCTCCGCTCAAATAACTACAGTGGACAGTAATGCCCACTTAATGTTCGCTGCTTCGAAGCTGCCTAGCGAACACTATCCAGGGATGTGATTTATAAGGAATTTTTCATGCTTATCACTTTTCGGCACGCTCGGTTTAGGCTGTGTTGGGAGTGGATTGAGATGTACTGAGAACCAGCTTGAGATATATTTAACACGTTGAGTGCCACGTCAGGCATCGGTGTCTGACACTAAACTTTCCGTTCAGGCCGCGTCAGTCATAGGTGACTGACAATCAACTTTCCGTTCAGTGACTGACAATAAACTTTCCGTTCAGGCCGCGTCAGTCATAGGTGACTGACAATCAACTTTCCGTTCAGTGACTGACAATAAACTTTCCGTTCAGGCCGCGTCAGTCATAGGTGACTGACAATCAACTTTCCGTTCAGTGACTGACACTACACTTTCCGTTCAGGCCGCGTGAGTCATCGGTGACTGACAATCAACTTTCCGTTACACTTTGATCACTCATATTATTAGATATGAACCCAATTTCGTTGAAACTCCTCTGCCGCGCGCCGCGTTTAACCATCCTCTTTCGAATGAGCCCTCACCCAGCTCAAAATATTCTCATATAAGCAAATTAAGCGAGGCCTTTGACACCCATGTTTTGGCCCATATTATGTCGATATACAGCTCGCTGCATTACCCGTGTATGGTTTTAACGACTGAATTCGTCGATAGTTTTTAGTAACTACATTCAGTCGATGGTCCAAAGTCCAAACGACTAAATCATTCGATGGTTTTAACGACTGAATTTTGTCGATAGTTTTAAGTAACTACATTCAGTCGACTAAATTAGTCGTTAGCCGATACTATCGATAGTCTTAAAAATCATTCGAATGAAAGTAGTAGTTGGGTACTATCGAATAATCGATAGTTTTTAGTCGATGGTGCCCATCACTATATAGTATACGCAGAAGCTTACTAAACTTATTTTAAATTACAGTACGTATCATGTATATCTTGTAATTTTGTAATGCTCTGTCTGTGGCGTGATAACATTCAAATGCCGGTAAAGCTAAACGTGATAAAGGATACATGTGTTTATTGCCAGATGTATTTTACAAATTGAATTGCGTCATTTAATTATTAGCAGGCAATTGATGTAAAAAATATCTATTGGTGAACTTAGGAGAACGAAACTTTGATACAATTTTATATACGTTACAATGTAGTCAATGTTTTGTATTTTCCTATTCCATTGTCCTCGAAACGTATAAAAATAAGTCGTATATGATTCAAATATCACAGCCATGGACACTGAGGATCAATGAAAAGTTAAATTACATGAAAATGAATCAAATCATCGAGGATAATTTAACGGGGAAGGTTAAGACAATATATATTTCAATTGTTAATTAGAATAAAAATAAAAAATACGTTTAAGTTGTCTTGTTTAGAATAAAATGTAGAGGAATTGTTTGTTCTTTACAATTCTAATGTTTCTGAAAAGATAAATAGTATTTATATATGACAGGACCGTTTATTTTATTGTTACTAATATCAATAATATTGAAATCATGACAACAGGTGCTAACTGCGAAAAGTGAAGAAAGCATTCTGCATGAAGCGTCGAAGGAAATCCAGGCTCTTGTGAATACAAATGCTGTCGCTAACAATGGTCCAGAGAATCTAAAAACTAACGAAGAGATTGCTGCAGATTCGAAACAAAAAGAATTGGAGAAACAAGTTTTAACAGGAGAAATTACACCGTTTCAAGCAATCGAAAAGCAGTCAGAATCGACAGGAACTAAAGGGTATTCAATAATAACACTAGCAAGGAAATATAGGTATTTGTGGAAAAGTATAATAAAAACTAAATATAAAATTTGTTCTTTATAGGACGTTCAATAAGGCTTCAGATTTGCTTGATCTTGAAAAGTATCTTAGCCAACAGGCAGAGCTTGCCAAACAAAAGAAACAAATAAAGAAGAATGCAAAAACCTCAAGACCCAAAAGCGATGAAACAATTCCGTATAAAAAACTAAAATTGTCGGACATTAATACGAGGCAGGCTAAACTACTAGAAAAGGCAAGATCCAAAATTCATAAAACAAAGTTACCTTCAGATCCAAAGACAGTTAAGGATTTACACAAGAATTCTGCCATTAATTGTGAAACAGAGCACATTAAATCTAATTTAGTTGATGATTCTACGAAGGAAATAAGGAATTCAAGAAACGTACAAAATTTGCATCACATTTTCAAAGATAATACTAAAGAAATTTTTGATGAAAATGTGCATGATAAATGCATAGACGTACCGAGTGATTCTGGAAGCGAATATGTACCAAGTGATGAACAAATTGATTTGGGTAAGAAGTACAATAGAACTTTTATATTCCCACAGAAACCTTTCATTAAAAAAGTATGTAATTATATTTTCGAATTTTATAGAGGACGAGAGGCCACCATCTAGGAAAAAGAAATGTTTTGCGAAATCTGTTCACACGAAAAGAGGTATATGGATTGCCACGCAATTATATTTATACAATGCATCAATCGTAATAGCTAGGATATTTTATTGTTTCCAGTTTTCGATGATGGAAATGAAGAAATGTACAAACAAAGGGTAGAAGAAAGCGGTATTTTAGAGAATGAACAGTTACACAAAGTAGATAATTTATTTAAGATTCCACAATCTATATGGAAGAAATTATATAAGT
Source organism: Nomada ferruginata (assembly GCA_963583965.1). Taxonomy (NCBI): domain Eukaryota; kingdom Metazoa; phylum Arthropoda; class Insecta; order Hymenoptera; family Apidae; genus Nomada; species Nomada ferruginata. The sequence continues at coordinate 10,526,428 of OY757218.1, forward strand.
AAGAAATGAAAGATAATAAAATGAAGCATTCTTGCTTCACGTTTTATTTTCCTTGTTCGGTAATATAGTGTGTTCAAATTTGTTTAGATATCAGAGAGTATCCGTACAATGGCTGTGGGAACTACATTGCCGTGCTTTAGGAGGATTATTAGGCGACGAAATGGGATTAGGAAAGACTGTTCAAGTAATTGCTTTTCTTGCTGGTTTAGATTGCAGTGAATTACTATCCGATGGTGGAAGGTAAATACTCGCCTGAATAATAAAAGAAATCGGTATATGTATATTCGTTTTTCTTTTATACACTTTACCTATTCGTAAAAATGAATTATTAATCTTAGATTCAGAGGATTGGGACCAACATTAATTGTGTGTCCAGCTACGCTTATGGAACAATGGGTAAAACATTTCCATGACTGGTGGCCTATTCTGAGAGTAGTTGTTTTACATCAATCTGGGACCTATATAGGTATAATACATTAGAGACATACATTAGAAAATATGATGAAATTTCTCTTACAATTCCTCGCAATTATTATTACAGGGGATCTAGAATATCTACTGCATTCTTTAAAATCTGGCGGTGTACTGATTACTTCTTATTCTGGTATGCTGAACCACAAAGATTTACTTACAACTAACCAATGGCACTATGTTATACTAGACGAAGGTCATAAAATAAGGAATCCACAAGCAAAGGTACTTTATTGTTTCCGAATCTTAACTACCTTATGACTAGGCAGACGTTAATTACGATCGTACCTTTGCAGGTCAGTAAGGCAGTAAAGGAATTCTCAACGCCACATCGACTTTTATTAACTGGTAGTCCTATGCAAAACTCTTTGAAAGAACTATGGTCTCTTTTCGACTTTATTCTGCCAGGAAAGCTAGGTACTTTACCTGCATTTCTAGAGCATTGTGCAAGTCCTATAACACGTGGAGGATATGCGAATGCTTCACCTTTGCAAGAAGCTACCGCGCTACAGGTTGCTACGATGCTTAGGGATGCTATTACACCTTACATGCTTAGAAGAACAAAAGCTGATGTGCAACATCATGTTAGTTTACCCGAAAAAAATGAACAGGTTTGTTGGACACTTTGCAATCAATTTTTACGCCCATATGCATTCTCATATTCTTTGTTTTTCTTCATATTTTAGGTTTTGTTCTGCAGTTTAACTGAGGAGCAGAAAAAGTTGTATAAAAAGTATCTACGTTCTGAAGATGTTAGTTTCGTCTTGCATGAAAAAAATCACGCGGAAAGCGGCAGATATAGAGCTCGACTTTTAATAGCATTATCAACCCTCAGGAAAATGTGTAACCATCCTGATTTGTACCTTTACACGAAAACCATTGTAAAACTCTAATTTTATATTATTATAATATATATTTCGATTCATTCTATTTAATTGGATTAATGCTTAGGATTCTGACGAGGATATTGATATGTCGGAAGAATCATTGGAGAAATTTGGATTTTGGAAACGTTCGGGGAAAATGACGGTAGTTCGATCTCTGCTTAAAATTTGGAAGAAACAGGGGCATCGGGTATTACTTTTCACTCAAGGAAGACAGGTACGCAAGTTATACATGCAATTCCTTGTAAAATAATATCGTATGAAATGACAGAATTCGATTTGCAGATGATGCATATTTTAGAATCCTTATTACAAACCGAAGGATATACTTATTTACGAATGGACGGAACAACCCCCATGTCACAGCGACAGGACACAATTCGTGTGTTTAATAATGTCTGTATATCAAGAGACAAGAAATCCTATTTTTTTTCATCCATATTTTAAATTCTTTCCACAATTGAATTTATTTTTTTTTGTCCTGCGTAGGAACCATCTTATTTCGTTTTCCTGTTAACTACACGCGTAGGAGGATTAGGAGTCAATTTAACCGGAGCAAATCGCGTAGTTATTTACGATCCCGATTGGAATCCAGCAACTGATGCCCAAGCAAGAGAGCGAGCATGGAGAATCGGGCAAAATAAGAGGGTGACCATTTACAGACTAATTACTGCTGGTACGATTGAAGAAAAGGTAATATTCCCATGCTTCTGTTGCTTTAAAATTCTCATCTTATTTTGTTTACAATTAAACCCATTTCATTTTAGATATATCACAGACAAATATTTAAGGTACTTCTTTCGAACAAAGTGTTAGAAGATCCGCGTCAACGTAGATTATTTAAAACTTCCGATTTAGTAGAGCTTTTTAATTTTAATGAATCCAGCGATAAGCATTCTAGTGAATCCGATCAATTATTTCGAGAATCTCGATTAATTCCGTCGTCTGCTAAATTTTCATCTAATAAAATTGAGGAGATGCGAAAATTAGCAGCTGCGCTTAGCAAAAATATAAGTCAGAGCACTTCGAGTAGTAAGCGTACAAACCAGATGACAGATACCGCAGAAGCTAAGTGCTCCTCCAATTGCCATAATGATAGTAGTAATAATAATAAAGATATGTTAAAGTGCAATAATGAAACATCTGAAAGCTCCTCAACAGAAAAAAAGACTGAAAATTATATTCACAGAAAAAATACGGATTCATGTTCTTCTGAAAGTCAAGATAAGTCTGATAAAGAGGGGATAGAAAAAAGTAGGAGTTCGGAGGGTGTAGAACAGACTACGGAAAATGTTACAAACATTGATAATAAAATAGAAAATGAGAATCGATCGCTAACAGATGATACGAATTCTGATATTAAAACGGATGAAACTTTAGATGGAACTACTGCACAAAGTTCATCGAACGATTCTAATACAGTCGTGGCTCTCGACAAGAGTGACGAGAGTGTTGCGGGCAACACGAACGGAGACGAATCATCAAAAGCAAATAAAAAGCATTCTAAACGTAAACGAAATAAGAAAAGCTCGAAGCCAGATAAGCATAGTATTTCAGCTCTATTCGAAGGAGAACGTGTATCACATTTAATTGGCCGGCGTCTTGGTTCTGTTCAAACAGATGAACCAAAGTCCACTGAAGATGACCAATATGTTCTCCAAAAGCTATTCGCCAAAGCTAGTAATTATCATTATATTATAAAAAGGATATATCACCACATTCCCGATATAGTCTTTATTCTTTTATAATAATATATGATAATTATGTATAAAATATACATTTTGGTTGTAGGCGTGACTTCCGCTTTCCAACATGATACAGTATTATCAAACTCGGGATATAATTCGGACGATCAGAACCCGATGCAACGATTAGCACGCGAAACAGCACAAGAAAACATGGATAATATTCGCAAGTCTCGCAAATGGTGTTGGAAACCTACATGGGAGTCCACATCTTTAAAAAACGATTGATTTTTTTTCTTTACATGTACTGTATATTTGCAGGTAACTACTAACATTTCAATGCAATCTGCATACATTGTTCATCGACAACTGTTTCAAATTTTTGCGGTTGATACAAATGCGGATTTGAAGATCCACATCCATCCAGATTTATACGTACAGAAAGCAACATTTTATTTTATGAACGTTGTATATAGTTACGGCCGAGCTAATAACTTTAAGTATTTTTGCAAAAGTTGAAGATTGAAATGATATATTTTTTTTTTATATGTATTTCTGCCGTTATGTATACGAACGATCGATTTTGTTACCTTTCTTTTTTGTTTTGTACAAAATATTGAAATTTTATATATTTTTTATTTAGATGTTAAGCCATTTTTGTATATTAAGTACAAACGTATTATTTCGACAGTTTTCAAACGAAAAACATATTTTTTTATTTGATTGTTTTTAAACCTACAAAATCATCTCCCTGTTATTCCCTGTGATGTATTATCTTTGTGTTAGACATTTATCTTTAAAGTGTCAAGTGTTTATGGTGTCATAATAAAACAAAATTATTTTTGTTTTGGTGCCCATTAAATTACTCGTGTATTTTCTTACGTGTTACTAAATAAATCCCTTTGGTAAACAATTACTACGATTTACTATCAATTAAATAATCGTTACGATATTAAATGTTGTGTGATACTTTGCGAAAGCATCATTTATCGAAAATGTTTTGTATACTCGTGTAAATAATAAACATATATGGAAATATATGTTTATAAATTGACGATGAGTGCATATCCTTGAACAGAAATGTTTGCATTGATTTTAAGAAAAGGGTACGAAAAATGTGATCTTATAAACTACGTTAATATGTACATTGTTTCTTTGCTGAACTGTTTAGATTTAGTGTCTAAGAAACTCATCAAGCTTAGGACCCTTTCTACCTAAGGGATCTTCAGGAAACATAACGTAATCTCCTACAAACGTTGGAGCCAATAATCGATTTTCAATTGTATCGCGCCATTCAGGCTTCTCCAGATATAAATCACGAAAGTGATCTAACGAAACTACAATACCCCCACACATCGTGGCATATTCTAAAATATATCTAAAACAAAATATCAAAGGTACCGTTTTACAAAAATAATGGTATTAAATGCACAGTTATGGAAAAAATTGATTTACCGATCGTCATAAGGTGTTATCCATCTGCCGGCAACGCTACGACTTGGTGTGAAGATTACTATACCCATTGTGTATAATTTCTCAAGTAGCGGGTAAGCTAATGTTCTCCTGCGGTGCGGTAAAAATACTTTCACAGAATGTCCTCTCTGTTTAAAATAATCTATAACTAATAATAATCCCCTCTCTGAAAATGATTTGCCATTTGTATGCCTAGAAAATATTAAAATTACACCATGTGTATTACTGTGATACATAAATTAGTAATGATCAAGGAAAAACTTCGATCATCATACGCCATAGCTATATTGTTGCCATCAATAATTATTTCCCTTAATTTATTGGATGGTTCAGGTTCAGGTGGTCCAGCGCTAGATACCATACTAGGTAAATCAGATGATTTATACGGTTCAGATGTAGTTGCTTCAGAAGTGGATGCTTCGTCTGGTGCACATGATCCTGCCGTAACTCGTAAATTGCATATAACTGGTATAGTCTGAGTAGCAGGAAAAGTTTCTGCTTGATTTCTCAAATTCCTCATTCGAATTTTAGCTTTTTGTTTTTTCATTACAATTTTTTTGCTAACGTTGTGAGCTTTCGGAAGTTTCACACGTTGTTTACTGAAGGGAAGGTAGTTGGGGTCTTGCTCCCTATTCTCATCTCCTTTTTTAACATTGTCAGTACTCGGCTTAGATGTATCTTCATTAGTAGATGCTAAACAACTAAGGTTGCTCGGATCTGGATTACAGTCAATCATAAAAAGTCTATTATGTGGACAATTTGTAGACGACCATACTACAACAACATCATCTAATCCTTGATTCACAGATTCTGATGCCGGGGCTAGAGAAATCAACATTGCGATAAAATATAAGAACAATATATTTCTTTCTTACAACTTATTATATTAGAAAATGATATTATCTCCTTACCTATGTTTTCATCGTCTAATTCAACTGTCGAAACTTCTGAATCCACATCCGATAACAACAGACAAGATGAATTAATATCCGATGGCGTAACGCTTTCTTTTCTTCTCTTTTGACACGGTTCTCCATCAGCTTTGCGTTGAATTGAGCTTTCATTTGATGCGCATAAAGGGTTTGGCAACTGTTTGTTTCCTTTTGATACCCTCAAAGGCCTCTTTCGTGCCTTTTTTTGTTTATCATTTTTACTTTGATGCTCTTTTGCATTCGACTCGGATTCGTTATCACTTAAAATAATTACGCTGTCTTGGTGAGATTCATCTTTCAATATAGTGAATGGTCTTTGTTCTTTGTTATTCAAAGCCTTTTTAATATTACGGATCAATTTCTTTTGTGCCTTCGCTTGTTCGCATCTTTTGTTACTATAATTGCATAAAAAAATGTTGATATATTTTACTTGTACCGTTTACGTTTATCTTAATAATTATTGTTACCTCAACTGAATATGTTTCAAAGGACTTTCGTAGAACGTTCGCTTAGCCTTCTTCGGAGTTTTCTTAGTTCCTAAACATGTTTTCTTTCTGGCTGCCCTCGGCATTGGTGACGGCTCACAAATTATGACAGAGTTATTTAAACCGCTCATTTTTATATTAAGTTTTTAACATACCACACTGGTACATCTGCATTTATGATGTGTAAAAGCATAAATAAAATAGAAATTTATTTCTTTAAGAATGAAGAAAATTCGTAAATATGTTTCATAATTTTTTTGAAGATTTATGTAGTACATACTTACAAACAATATTACACATCGATTGAAACATATATTCACAAATATATTTATATTTGTCGAAAAAATTGGTGCTCGTTTGAAAAAGTAATCCCATTGAATGGACGGTATAACGCACAATTAAATTTACTACACTTTTATCGAAACTTTATATGAAATCAAATATGTTTGTATGGTTACGTATTATGTATTGCTACGTCCGATTCGTAACATAACCTAATAGTATCATTTAAGCGAAGTACTGAAATTGCAATAGCTTACAATTTTCCTGAAAAATATACAATCAGATATATATTATATATATATAAATATATCGTCCAAGCAAACGTAGTTTTATTTCGCTAATTATTCTTAATTAATAATATTACATTATTTTACAATATATCATACTTTATATTGAAAACATATTCAAAATGCACATTTACATTTAAAAGAAATGTACACGTTTTAATGGATCATGTGGTTCAATATCTTTGCACTATCAATTCATTTTAAACAATTACGAACAAGAACAGAAAAGATTAATAAATAGAGAATCACTTACAACGATGTAACACATTTTTCGAAAGAAAATCGAACAAGCAAAGTTTTAAGTTACAAATCGAAACACAGTTGCAGTCACGAAATATCATTATTGCGTATCGTGTAATACATTCAAGCTCGTCCACAAAAACTGTTTACGCTACGCAAACGTAAAACCATTGTACGATATTTCCATATAAAAAAAACTGTACAAGCGGAAAAAATAAGAAACCCATGGAATAGCTCAAATTTCCGATCACTTTGTCGATCTAGCGACTGTCTATACGCAATGCTTCAAATAGTAGCGCGACAACAACGACCTATCGTCGAGCAGCAAACGGTATAACGCGAAATAGTCGACGACCATTCGTCGAAATTCGCTAAACGGCTGAGGGGGAAGCGAATGCGTGCTGGTCTTGCCCGAACGCGGCTGCATCCCTGTACTAGCTAGACCAGCAGAGCAAGTAGTAACGGTAACGTTAGAATTTTGTCTTTTGTTTATTCCTTTATGTTTTTTTCGCCGGGGAAAAAAATCGAGTCCCAGGAACGTGGTATCGCCGTAACGGGTGGCTGGTGTACGTGGATCGAGCGAGAAAATACACCAGCACCAGTTCCATGCTAGATTTTTGGTGTGATCAAGTAGTCGAAAGCGTATTCAGGCAGCCTTCAACGTAAACAAAAATGGAGTTAGGGGTTGAAGAGGCCCAGATTTGTCGCCTCTGCGGACAATACGAGAGCATATACATCGACGTTTTCGGCGAGGAGGGTACTAAAAGATTTTTGGGCTTGAAGATTCATAAGAAAATCAACATTTTGGTGAGTACAATGTTAAGAGGTTCGCCTCGGGGACCGGGCCCCAATTGTATCATAAATGGAGGGGGTTAGAAAAATGGCCGGAAAGGAGAAGCGCATGACAAGAAAAAAAATAAATATATTCTCCTTTCTTTGTTAACGTTAGCCCCTTTGTAGAAAGGCCACGGATTACTATTTCGATACCATAATGTTCGAAACATTTTCGCTGTACGTGTTTATTTATAATAATTTTGACGAACGTGATTGCTCTTTTCGTATATTAAAACGCTTCATGTACTTCGCAGAAACGTATATGTATTTCTTGCATTTAATGCTCATCATTTTTTACATAACAAACCGCGAAAGTAAATAATGCTTGTCTTCGGAGAAATATCCCGACATTAAACAAATTACATTAACTCATATATTTCAACTATATTACAGTAATGTTAATGTTTTATCAGTAGACTGTTTTCTGTTTACCAACTTCTCGTAAATCCTTAATCGTATGAGAATTTTTGTTTTGAAGTAATCCTGTGTTCTATTTTCTCATTCTTCCACTGAACATAATTTTAATTCTGATAGTGTGTTCACGATCGTTGTACGTCGTGTCATTTAACAGCACGCATAGTTGTTACTTATAATTCGTGTACTGTAGTTGTTATTTGTAATTTGTGTTGCGATAGTTGTGTATTATACAAGTATGTTTATTTGTCTGTTTCCTCATTTAAACATTCGTATGTGTTCTTTACTAATTACATCAGGCTGTTTTTAAAATATGGTATCTCGTTAGAAGTGTTTGTAATTATTCTTTGAGTCCGATTGATAAAATAACAGTATCATTTCTTTAATCTATTACTTTTGGCTTTGCGAAAATATTTAAAATGTAAAGAACTGATTATTAATTGTATATCAATGTTATGTATTTATTAGTTATAAAAATCATGTAACTAGTTTTATATATTTATAAACAATACTGAATTCGAGATTGTATAATACTAGAGTGGGTACCAGATTGTATGATATTTACCATTGGTGTGTCTACAGAGCGGTAGGGTTTTAATTACATTCTACAATCGTATTTGCAGTAATCATTCGCCGAGACGGTGAAAGCTTTCCTAAGATAAATTAAAAGTTGTTACAGAATTGGAATTTCCGTTGAGATTTTAAAAATCACATGCATTTAGTATTTAGGTATTTTGTTTGAATCGCAGATAGATGCAAGGGATCCTCTGCCCAAGGCGATCTGTGTTCAGTGTCTGGGCAAGCTCGAATTCGTTTGCGATTTCCAAGAGGAGTGTCTTCGCACCCAACAAGTGTTACGCGATCGATACAATCTACCACCCTTAACAGAGATTGTAAGTCCGTATTTAAATTTAATCCGCAGCTCTACCGCTCGTCTATAATGCTAACAGAACATGCAGCTCAATTTTTCTTAAAATATTGAATTCAAATTATATACAAGGGGGGGGGGGACGTCGTCTGGTATTTTGGTGCACAAGTGAAATTACATATATGATTACAACATATATTGAATGAAAATAATATTACAAATTTACTGAACGTAGTCCCATTTATAATGGAAAGTATGTACCATAAATGCCAGATTGAATTCATTTGCATCAATAAAACAAAGTATTCAATTCTCTGGTACCCACTTCTACTTTTATTTCAATCTCTCCTTAGGTCGAAGTAAAGACTGAACATACAACACCAAGTACATCAACAAACAATAACAACGATGAAACCAACAAAAATCTAAATTCCCCAAACGAGAATTCCAATAAAGATGTAGAACAACGTGTTCTAAGAACAGCCACAAAAACTCAGAGAAGCTTACGGAGTCAGCAGCAAGCAAAAAGCAACGACGAAGCTACAAAAGAACAGAACAGTAGTCAAAGCACCAGCGAAGAGAGCGCAGAAACTGAGCAAACTGTCCACAGTCCTGAAACAACGCTTACAAGATGGCTCAGAAGTAGGCAAAGTACAGAAATATCCACGTCGAATGAAACAGCAGCTCATACATCAATTGCAAATAGACTTAGAAGTCATGATAACACTGCCACAGAAATAACTCTTACATCTCGTAATAATGTGGACGAAAACGGAGAGAAACAGACTGGTAAGCAGCAAGACCCGCACACTCTCCAAATTCCAACTTCTGCCTTAAATAAGCTACTCACGATCGTGTCGAATTCGCCAAACATCGAAGTTTCTGTAAAGGAATCGAAAAATCAGAACAGTGACATCGAGGACATCAGTTTCACTGTAGAATTATGTAAAAAGGAAAGCGACGACGTAGCCACCGTACATGCACGTGTATTTCCAGATCAGGGTACCTGTCTGGTAGACAAGGCCATCGTGAATCTTCTACAAAATCAAAATTGCGTGGAAGTGAATACTATAATAAACACCATCATCAGTAGTAGCCTTAAGAATGGCAATTCAGGGAAGCTAAAGGACTCCGCCGAATTCGAGCACAAATGGCAGGCGTCACAGAATCCCCAGGAACTGTTCAGGATCGACGGCGAAGAGATTCGCGTGGACGACAATGTCGAACATGTCGTCACAGACAATCAAAATGGTTATTCCTGTAAATTATGTTGCAAGTTCTATGAACGCAAGGACAAGTGTATGGTTCACGTAAAGACTCATCTCGGTATCAAGCAATACACTTGTATTCTATGCAACGCCAAATTCGTATGTAAGTCCGACGTGATGAAGCATATTCGATGCTCTCATACAAATCCCAGGCCAATACAATGCCCGAAATGCCCGAAAAGGTTCAAGTCGAAGTTCTATCTAATGGAACACGACAACGTGCACAAAGGTGTGAGGCCTTATTCCTGTACAGACTGCGGACAGAGTTACCATCACAAAGTGTCGCTACAGATCCACATGAAGTCACATTTACCTCCACAGAACTTGGCCTGCGAATACTGTGGCAAAGTGTTCCCATATCGTACGAGATTACTCAGTCACGTAGCCAGCGTACATTTGAAGAATCGTCGAAACTTTCGTTGTCGATTCTGTTACAATCTTTATTCGAGCCTTTCTGTTTTAAACGAGCACATTAAGACGCGCCACGCGACCACGTATACTTGCGATGTCTGTAGTAAAACTTTCAAAGTCGCGTCCAAGTATAAAGCCCATGTGCTTCAGCATTCGAATCCTAAGCCCTTCGTGTGCAACGTTTGTAACAATAGATACGCTTCCAAAGCATTCCTGAATGAGCATCTATTAAAACACGAGGGGCTGAGGAAACATATTTGCCAGAAGTGTGGCGCGAGGTTCGCTCAAGCTAGTCATCTCGCTGCACATCGTCACGTGCATGGCGAGAAGAAGCACGTGTGTCCCGAGTGCGGGCGGAGGTTTAATAGGCGTGATAACATGAAGGTACATAGAAAAAGACACTTCGAAGAAAACAAGACTGGTAATAATAAACAGAAGAACGCCTCTACCAGCGACGTGGCTTCCACTGCGTCCAACGAAAAGTAATGTTACTGATTAGCTCTGATATTTTTCTAAGACTAAATAGATGGGCGAACCAGGACTTTCCGAATCAGACGCTTGTTAACTCTTAGATTATGTAAAATGTAAATGAAGAACGCCTTATAAAATGCTGCTATTCGTACGAATCGGCACGTTTGTTTAAATGATTGTAAAATATCGTTCCAAGAACTATTATAAAAGTAACATCGTTCTTCATGGGATTCAGTTTACTTAGATGTAAACTGATGATAAGTTTTATGTCTAGTTTTAAGGGCAATGTATATATGTATACATACATATATCTATTACCAAGTGAACAGTAGGAATAGAAATACCAGTCAATTCACTTCCTCCTTTGTCACTCGTACTACGTTCTTGGTACATTCGCCCTTTTCTTTTTGTACATAATGCAGTAGGTGTGCATTTAAGAGACCTTTAAGTATTCTTTCCATTTACATTATACTACGTTAGAAGATATTTTTGCACGTGAAACCGTACCGATTAGGATTTACCAAAGCTATGATAAAGACAAGCCACGAAACATGACAGAACATTGGGGCTAAGATGCATGAAAAAAAAATTGTATTTTCTAAATCGTGTTCAGAAACACTGATTGCAAGGAAGCCAAAGAATATTGTTGGACATATTGTTAGAAGAAATTTATATATTTATCGCACAGTTAGCTTCCTCGAAAAGTTTAATTCATAAAGTGTGAGTGTAGTACGGATAGGGCTTCCAAAGTGAAAACTCTCGACTATAAAAGATTTAAAAAAAAACAACATTTTCTATGTATTTTTACATGGCTGTTTTTAGAGAAATCGCTAAACTTTATAAACGATACATGTGCAAAGTGTATTTTAAAGTGTATTCTATTTTCGATTCTATTTTATATATGAAACTATATATGTATATACGTGGAAACCCAGCGAAAGCAACGGTTCCTTTAAAAGAAAGAAAGAAAGGAAAAAACATTTGAAGAATTGTAAGAGATACAATTTTTTTTTTCATTAACGATAGAAATGAACTTGCTGTCTTCGTTGGATTTTGTATTAAGAGGAGTAACCGAGATTTTGCTACGAGAACAACGCGTACCATGAAAATCGTGTTACAGAATTTATGTGATCTATGAGAAATCAATTTAGAACTGTATCGTAAGTGCCTTGATGCAATATATTTTATTAGTAGTACGTGAAACCACGTGCGACATTGATCTTTCATAAGAAGGAAGTTAATTTTTTAATTCTTTGTGCTCAAACTGTTGCGATATAATGTAGAAAACATATTGTACACTCTGAGCAAGTGTTGCGCGAAATAGTTTATAGAGTATAATTACGAATTATACGAATAAAAACAGTTTTCTCTCATTTTTTACACAGAATTAAATTAGTTTTTAGGTATCATGAAATTTAGGTAACAATATATTTATTTGAACTACTATTTTATATAACGAATCGCTCAGAATATATTGTACAATTAGTTTCAAATCTTTTCAGAAAAGCTAAAGTGTTCTACTTGTTTATTATTAGTAAGATTTCGAATTACGAGCGCAAAGAATTATTCATGAACCGCGATTACTACTTTCCCTCGTATGAAATGGTTCACGCGACAATTTGTTGAAATAAAATTATGCGAGCGATATTGAATCTAACATTTACACTCTTTCCTCAGATAGTATAAGAGATAAGCAATAATTATTATTTTGTACGAAGCGTTTGTTAAACCGATCTATTTTTCCACCTAGGATATAATAAGTATTTGTCGCATGAAGTATATATACTTCTTGATAAGGATAAACGCTAATATCCATCATTAATGTCCAGTATAAATTAGCATATATAACGATTATTTCGACAATAAAAGGAAAAGCCTACATTTGTTTAACGATTCCACAACTTTCCTTAATAAAGGTACGATATTTTTGGGACCCGTGATTATTTAATTTTCAGTCAAATCTTTCGCCGTATCCCTTCTTTTTTATTATGTCTAGTTTATTTGCATGCGATTAATTTTGCATCTTGCACGTATGTAGTTCGTATCATTCGATAATTGTTATTCTAACAGCTCTGTAGAACTTTCGCCTGTAACAATCGTATAATATTACCGATTAATAAAATTATTCGACTTTTTTCTAATAGTCTCGTAATTTTATTGCAATAACGATATTATTAATATCATTATCGTATAGAATACGATTTTTTTTGCGACATGGTTGAAAGTCAAATTTTTGTTACATTAACTGCGAGGATAAAGATGCACGGTTGGAAAAAAAGACATATGCTTTTGTTGTTCCAGATGAGAGAGAATGACGGGCTGCCGCAGATTGTTTGTATGCGATGTTTGGGCACGTTGGAATTTCTATGCGATTTTTACGAACGTTGTCATCTCACCCAAAAGGAACTCTTGGAACCTGTAAGTTGTGTAGTAACTTGAAGCGTTGTCTGGCTAAAAACGCGCGCCCGTCTGTATCTACTTATAGGAGAGCATTGCAGCGATCGTTTTTTGTATTTATATGTTGTACAAAAATTCTACGCGAAATATATCGTAATTAGTATTGAAAATAAACGTAAGCCAAAATATTGAAATTAACAATTGAATGCATAAATTTAATCTGCAAATTTAAGATGATAACAATAAACAATCATTACAACGATTTCATTCTATCACTTCGGAAATTATAAATTTGCAATATCATTGTGCATAGTTTGAATTAAAAGAGATCTTTTTGAATGATAAGCAAAGTAAATATTTCATATTCTTCGACAGAGTCAAAATGAAGAGAATCGAAAACTCCTGCAACAGAGCGATGAAGAATCGGACAAGGAAAACGCTGCCCCGAAGGTGAACGAGGTGAAGCAGAAATCGAAAGTTTCGTCACCAAACGGCTCCATAAGTACAAAAAATAGTCTGACCGAAAGTAATCGTGCAGAAAAGAATCATTCTGTCACTGATATTACCCAATCTGTTACAAAAAGCTCGTCCCCGTTGAAGAAGAAAATTCTCACGAAACAATCCACCTTGGATAATATATTTTCAAAGGAAAAAATACCCAAAAACGATCATAGTACTGCTGGCAATTTAAGACACAGAAAAAGTCTGCCAGCATCGACGGAGAATGATTCAAAAATGCTACGTACTGCAAGATCTTTAACTGGCTTAAACTCGTCACTGAAGAATATCGATATAAATTCGGTACTTCCTGTACGTCGTAAGAGAGGTAGAAAAAGTAATTTGGAGAAGATGAGGGAAGCTAGTCTATTGGCTAGCATAAAAAAAGAGATGAATGATGATTTTGACGAGCGGAGAAGCGGTAACTTCAATGGCCAGGGTAGGAGATACGGCCTGCGTGCGATTTTCTCAAATGCTAAGTCTAACAGCGTAACCGGTAACGCTGTGCTATCATCCAAAGAACATGTCGAACAAATCGTGCCGAAGAAACAGGCAGTGGTGGTGAACACGTCGTCCAATGCGTCCCGTGACAAAGCAAAGGAAACTAATAGCGAGCATAAGAATGATATATTAGCGACAAAGCCCAGAAAAGTAGAATTCAGTAGTAAAAGCACGGACAATTCTGACAACTGTACAAAGAGTACTGAAGATGATTCTGAAAAGAGCGCCGAAATACCTATTACTATAAAACAAGAGAAAATGGAGACAGAAAGTGTTCTGCCTAAGCAGAACCAGAAATGCAATACATTAGTTTGGATCCCTAACGAGATATTGATGGAGAAAGGTGAAAATCTAATGAAGGATCAAAGTCTAGATAAAATGGACGTAGAAGAGATAGATTCCGATATGGTAACTTCGGGTGATTGTAACGATCAGAAATCGGCGTTAGTCACCGAACAAGACAGCGTAGCTTTTACGAAGTCCATAGAGTCTAATGATGAAATCGCAAATCTCAATACGATAGAGAAGAATAAAAAGGAGCTGTGTAATTCAGATGACGAAATGACGGAAAATAGTAAGGCTGATTTAGTTTACAGTGTCAGGGGGCGTTCGACTTCGCGTCGACTAACGAATAGTCGAGATAGTTTCAATGAAAGTAAAAGCAAAGATAAGTCGTTTGGTAAAATCTCTGAATTGATCAGCGATGAACAAAAACAGGCCATTGAAACTTATTATACAGTAGACATGTCGGTTATCAACGAAGAGGAAGTGCAGAAGAATATAACGATAGTCGACAAGAAGAATGTGCGCTGCAACATTTGTGGCATTCTTTACATACGAATGGATAAATGTCTGGTAAAAAATTTATTTATATATTTCAGTAATCGGATTTCTAATAAACGCGTATTAAATACATTTAATTGTTACAGGTACATATCTGGGGACATTTGCAGATGAAACCTTATCAATGCAAAACGTGTGACTTCTCCACAGTAACTGTTAGTAATGTTCGTTGTCATATTAGGAAAAGTCACTTGAAGATTAAACCATTCGCGTGCCATCTTTGTGAAAAACGATACTTGACTGCCATCCTGCTAGAAGAACATATTAATACGCATACTGGTGCCCGTCCATATAAATGTAAAATTTGCGATTTTGCAAGCTCCAGCAGACAAATACTAAGTTACCACAGTACAACTCATAAGCCAGTAAAGGTATTATTACTATAATTTCACGAGCCATTAAGTATTTACAAGAAAATGATCATACTTAATTGATTCCCCTTAACAATCGTACAGGATATTAATTGCAAAATTTGTGGGAAAGAGTTTTATTCACGTAACAGATTGCGTTCCCATATGATTATACATAACAAGGATAAAGTAGTTTCGTGTAAATACTGTTCTGCGTACTTATCCAATGCAGAAGCATTAGAAACACATTGCAGAAACCTTCACACGCAAGATTATGTATGTAATATATGCGGTAAACGCGCGAAATCACGAAAAGCTCTGTACAACCATATGAATGTAAGGTCTATTTAGTTACAAATTATACAGGCGTTAACTGATCATTCCTAATTTTACGTGAAACAACATTTTATTTGTAGGTTCATGCTGCTGCAAAGTACAAATGTACACTATGCCCAAATGTGTACAAGAGCAGTCAAATACTGAAGGAACATCTCCTGAAGCACAAAGGCATTAGAAAGTACAAGTGCAGTGTCTGCGAAAAGTCATTTGGACAGCAGTCCCATTTAGCCGCTCATATGGCGGTACATAGTAAAATTAGGTAACATTCTCGATCTATCTTTTGACAGTTTTTTGTATGTATTAAGAACATATTGTTTTATTCTAATATTGCACTTATAGATTCCATTGTCCTGGATGCAACAAACCCTTTAATCGACAAGATAATATGAAAATACATACTAAACGATGTAAACTATTTTTGGCGAATCCAGAGTTGAAAAGTCGGTTAATCAAACGAGAAAAAATTATATCGTTCGATAACATAACGGAATTAACTTCAGAATTAAAAGCCAGAGATATGAACAAGTCTGTGTCTAGTGCGAAAAGGCAAACCGATGAGACGCCAATAAAGACTATAAACGATGAAGATAATGCTTCAGACTGTGACTCGGAATCTGAGTCAGATATTTCTTTTAACGAACCTGCGAATAAAACATTCGACCATGATAGGTGTAAAGGTGATATCTTAACATCAGCTGAGTTAAATGTAATTAAAATTACAAACGTTGCTGACAAGTTGATAGAGAACAGAAAATTCTCAGTTCTCGAGAACGTGCTGGGACCAGAAAGTTATTAACGGCTAGTTCAATAAGTGTACGAGTAAAACGAATTTAAATCGTTGAACGTTTTATGATAGCCTTATACAAAAGTACAAATCGATAGTAGAGAAATTCTTCTATTCTCATAACGATCTTTAAAACGTTATATGACGAATGAAGTTTAGTAAGTATGCGAGTAGAACGAATGTCAATCGTTAAACGTATTATAAGAACATTATACAGGAGTACAAATGAATATCAGAGGAGTTCTTATGCTCTCGTAACAAGTTACATTCCTCGGTGAAGTTCGTTATTTAAAAGTACTTAGTGTTCAATGAATCCAAGAATATTATGCTAGTTCAATAATCTTTAAACGATTTACATTTTACGCTTTACGTATTTAACTAACCATTCCGATATTTTGTCCAATTACAACTTTGATTAGTGTTTAAGGCCTAATGTTAGATCTATATTTTTACAACAAGAATGTTTAGATATACATTAAGTAGTGCATTACATTGAGAGTACGAACGATAATTAATTGACATTTCTTTGTACTTAAACAATCGTTCGAATTTGTCGTTATAGCGTTGTTCGCTCATCTCAATTTTTCTTTAAGATTTAACCACTTCTTCCTTGATGGAAGCTTTTGATTACATGACCAAAGAACGCCTTATTATAAATTATCTAGTTTTTACCTAACGGAGCGTTGTTTCATCGAGGTGAAGCAGGATAGTTTTACGCTTATTTTCCCTCGTAGGTAGGAAAGAAAAGACTGATAATTGATATGTATATGTAAATTTGTAACGAGAAGTTCCTATCCAAAGTAATTAGGCCATACATGTTTAACGCGATTACTACATTACTTGTCGCTAGTTCACGGTGGAATTTTTTTCCATCTAAATGACACGCGTTATTAATCTTTATTGTGATTATTGCTGTAGTAACGAGTATTTTTTACATTGAAATATTTTTAATTAAATTGTTAAAGTGAAACAAGATGCTCACCACTGAAACCAAATAAAATAAAAAGAAGAAATAAAGCAGAACTTGTTTCATAAACGGTGTTTAATTATCCTCATTCTATTCAGCCGATTTAATGGAAAATACTTATCTGTATATGTATACGTAGATAATATTAAAATGTTTACAACTTGTCTTAAATTTAGTATTTATAATCTACTTATCGAGAACCGATAAAACGAGAAGAAATGGGTCGATTTAGTTTGGTGAAAGTCCGGTAACTCGAATTCCCGTTAAATTCTTTCGTTCATATTCAGATGTGATTCAAACACATTTCTTTCATCAGTTGTATGCCAACCAACCTCGCGTGAACATCCGTCGCTCTTATTCATAGTTCTGACTCTTCAATTTCTTAGTTTGTTAAAGAAAAGAAAAAGAAAAGAAAAAGAAAAGGTAATTATACTTCATTCATATTTTTCTGTAAGTATGTACATTCAATTACCATACAGAATATGCTCATTTAAACGTGACATTTCTTTAATACAAGCGAATAATTTTAATTTATTATACAGGGTGTGGTGGGACGGGTGGTACAACCGAGCAGGGGGTGATACTACATGTAAAAATAAGTCGAAAAGAAGGAATAACATTTTTTCGTTTGACGCTTTGTTTTCGAGAAAATCGAGTTTGAAAATTCTATCCAGTACGCGTGCACTAGACTCTCTCCAAGTCATTGTTCGTTACAAGTTTCCTTTTGCTTACATGTTGTAATGTTGACCTTTCTAATGTTTACATTTTTTACAATAAATGTATTATCCATACATTAACATTTCTTATTTATAATACATATTTAAACCTAAAGGCGGTATAGTGCATGCGTACTGAATAGAATTTTCAAACTCGATTTTCTCGAAAACGAAGCGTCAAACGAAAAAATGTTATTCCTTTTTTTCGACTTATTATTGCATGTAGTATCACCCCCTGCTCGGTTGTACCATCCGTCCCGCCACACCCTGTATACATGTGCGATATGTTCTGCGCGATATAAGCTTTTAAATTGTTCAATGGATTTGAATTATTTATTATAATCTCAGCAGCTTTTTAAATCATTCAAACAGACTTGGGGTTGCGTTTAATAATTCAGATTCTTCTGAATCAATGTATCGATTAATAATGGGCTTGTAATAAATTAAAATTTCGGTATATAATTAAAACATAAATGTGCAATGTAATGATACCACTTGCCAGATGTCGAACTGTTACTGATATTAAAATGATCAAAACTAAAAATACGGTGAACAAATTCATTATCAAAATTGGAAACAAAATGATAACAGCAATCGCAAATATTACATAACTTTATTCTGTGAAGCCGTATTACAGATTTTGTAAGTGTAACAATCATTTTTTATCGTCTGGAAATTTTGTATTCAGAAGAAAACACGAAACTATGGCTCACGTGCTGCCGAAATATGAATATCTGAACGAGGAGGATACGAAAAAGATGTTGGAAGTATTTAAGGGTGAAAGGACAGGTTGGGTGCTTGTAGGTCCGAAAAAATGGCTCTTCCCATACAGATATACGGAACAAGGCGAAGGATTTTATAACTTTAAGGCAAGACCCGATGATATCTGGGTTTTAGCGTATCCAAGATCTGGTGGGTACCTTTACTTCGAATTTCAGTGTTAACAAAACGTTTGGAAATTCAAATGCTCCGCATTGGCGCTAACAACAGAAATCGATTAGTCCGACTATCGAAACTTTTGCAAACATTCAAATATAGTTCAGGAGTTTTTCGAATAAATTACAGTCTTTGTTGCTCTTTTTGATTCTTAGGAACGACATGGACGCAAGAATTAGTTTGGCTATTATCGAATAACTTAGATTTTGAGACTGCGAGGACAGAATCCTTGGATGAACGGTTTCCGTTTCTTGAGTAAGTATGATAAATTTTGTATTTCAAGTAGATAAACTTAAGAAGTAATCTCAGGTTTTAAGATATAGTGAAAGTCAATTTTTATCGATATGGCGAACTGCAATCTATGTCGCGTGTTTTCTTAAGGTAGTAATTTATGAAATAACAGTACTAGCCGAAGAAATACACTGTTATGTATGTTTAGAAAAGTATGTCGTTTATTTTTTCCCGAGGTACCATAATATCTAATTGCATGGAAATGAAAATTATGATTGCATCCAAATGATACGTTACCATCGAAAACGGAAATAAAACACGAACTTATGTTCTGCCTCTCAATTAGAAAAAATAATAGAATTGCCCATAAGCAATATCTCCGCGATCAAAAATTAGAATCATATGTATGCAAATGGGTCAATGTAAATAACAAATATCTACTATGCAAAACTACTATCCAATGAGACACTCACATAACATAATCGAATGAACTGTAATTGTATATTGTGTTTGTAGATTTAGTATGTTTCACCATCCAGAGGTAACGCGGGAATTTTTAGAAATGAATGAAGGTAACAATGATAGAATAGAATTCTGCAAAAAAATGGCAGAGCCAGGATACGAAGCACTTGCAAAAGTAACATCGAAAAGATTTATTAAATCGCACTTTCCATTCAGCTTATTACCTGGAATCCTGGAAAGTGGCTGCAAGGTGCATTAATAATTTAAAAAATATTTCGATTACAATATCAACAAATTTTCTTATGGAATATTATATAAAATATATTCTAAAGTCCTGCTTATTTTTTCATGGAAGATTGTATATGTTGCGAGAAATCCAAAAGATGTTGCTGTTTCGTTCTATCATTTAAATAAAGCAATTAAAACTCAAGGATATATGGGCGATTTTGAGACATTTTGGAATTATTTCCAAAGCAATCTTAGTAAGTACTGTACGATTTATAATATATTCACGTTGAAGGAACAGAATACATACAGTTCGAAATTCCTTTAGTACCATGGACTCCTTATTGGGAACACTTGAAGGAAGCATGGGCACATAGAGACCATCCAAATGTTTTATTCATGTTCTACGAAGAAATGCAACATGTACTTCAGAAACATATTTAAAATACATTAATCTCTTTTAAAACTTCTCTTATTCATATATTGTATTTTCAGAATTTCCCAAAGGCAATTAAGAAAGTGGCAACGTTTCTCGGGAAAAATTATACAGAGAAACAAATAAAAGAACTGGAGGATTATTTGAACATTAAAAATTTCCGAGAAAATCCAATGGTGAACTCATCTGCATTGGTGAAATGCGGTATCCTAACACCGGGAACATTCGTTAGAAAAGGACAAAGTGGAGGATGGAGAGATATGTTTACCCCAGAACTAGATGCCAAAGCCAACAAATGGATAGAAGAAAATCTGAAAGAAACAGATTTCACATTTCCATACTTTCATAACGTTATTTAAGTCTGTTACTTAAGTATATTTAAGTATATAAAGTAACAGAGTAAGAAATAGAAATTATACCGTACAATTTTATTCAGTTTGCGATTTGTTTACATTTTGTACATTTAAACGTACAGATACATTTGTTCTAAATGCATGACGTAACTCCTTCTCTATATGGAACGCCAAACATTTAACTTTAAAGGCCTCGTGTTTTAGTAAAACCGATACATAGTTCGCCCTAGGACAATCCAATCGTGCCACTGCATTAATACTACCGTCATCGCCAAAATCAAAATGTTCTGTTATTACTTTCACCTTGTAAGGCATTTCGTAAGGTAATATATCCATCAATTTAGCTCTAACTGTTTGTTGTATTATACGATCGATAGTTTGATCGGTATAAACATCCTCATCGTATTTCCAATCTTGATCTTTAGCAGAGTCCAGCAGATAATTCTGTAACATATATTTAAATCTTAACATGTGGTACATCTTTTCGAAATGCTATTACAATTAATAATATCAATTACGTATTACCCTCAAATCGTCCACTCCATCTCCAACTAGAGCAGACACCATAAAAGTATCATCGAACTTCGGATACTTTTCATTATTCGTTAGTAGCCTAACTAGATCTAATAAAACTTCCTTCTTCTTTAGTTTATCAACTTTATTAAGAATTAGCAACAGTTTTGTGTCGTCCCTCTTCTTGTTTATATAATCCACCACAAAATTCTCAATTTTTTGCCTGGTATGTATATTAGTTACATCTTGTATTATTCCAATGACGTCTGCCTCTGTGGCCGAGGTTTGCGGATCCTTTCTAAACGTTTCTACTAATTTGTACGTCTTATTTTCTTTGGCTGTTGCTAATCCGGGAGTATCAATAAATACAATCTGTGTATTGCCTTCCGTGTATACCGCCTCTGCTTTGTGCATCGTAGTATGAACTTTGGACGATGTTGGGCATACCTGTTCTCCGAAGACACATTACCTTTTTTATATTGAATACGTTGAATGAAATAAACTATTGTGAAAAAGGATAAAAATACATACCGATCTATGCGTAAGTTGATTCACCAATGTACTCTTCCCAACGTTTGGTAATCCTAGCATAGCAACTTTCAATAACTTTTGACTACCTTGCCATTGATTTTGTTCATTATTCAACTCCAATCTGGGCTCCTCGTGCTGACTGTTATCGTTGCAAGTAACAGAAAAAAAGATCGATCGTTTCAAAATGCATTGCTCTGTTTGAAATAGACACTTTTTAATTGAAAATAACGATGCGCTAAACGCTGTCATTATTTCGTTGGCAATTATTAACGAAATATTATGACTAGTAGGTTAAATTTGTTTCGATGCATGAATAAACATGTAAAAACTGTTTCGTCCAATATTATTCGCGGATATATTGAAACACTATTTACTATCAGCACAGTTTTCTTTTCTATCATGAGGTTATATTTATAAATGCAATAATGTATGCAAATCTGTTCCCAGTTTTATCAAACCGGTTTGTCAACAAGTACGACTTAATTTCTAAATACACATAAATTATATACACGTCGTATCTAAATAATTTTCAGAACTTTTTATTATTGCTAACTTCCACACATGTAAGTGACAAGTTTATTGTTCTCCATTTTCCTCGAAGATGTTAAACTTTAAACGAGGGTACTCATTCTTAAATCAAAAAGTACTAAGCATAACTGAACTTATCTCGTTAAAAGGAACAGAAAAATCATCGAGGTCGCGTGCTTTAACAATTCACAATTAAAGAATATAATTTCTATTCATAGATCTTGTCTAAACATACAATATTCTTTTTATTATTGTCTTTTTATAATCGTATCGCGGAGAATCATTATCTTTCGAGTTCATCGGCGTTGGTATGCCTGATTTTGAATTGACAATAGCACAAATTCAAGCTGCAGTTCTGTCCGTGTATTGACGTACGGCATTTGAATGCAGATTGTCGCGGGTGTGCATGTTGAATTTATCCGCAATGCCTGTCGAACGTGATTAAAGTTTCGAAACGAATCGGGAAAACATGCATTCATTCATACGTTTCAAACATCTTCCTAATAAATGATGAATAACAGCAATAAGCTGACGCGACGCATCGTTTTAAAATGCTCGTGCAATGGAACTTGAACTAGGACCATCCTCGAGCTGATTCTGAAGTCGTTCTATGTGGAAGTGTCGAAAGAGATAAGTTAGGTTTTCTTGCCGTTTCCGACTTCCAAAGGAATTCGGATAAATAGCAATGGTTCGCTGAGACAGTTCGAACGGAGTATGCATTTCTGGATTAACAAACCGGCGGGCAGGTACTACGGTTTCACTGGCCGCCGATACCCCGCCACACCTTTGCCAAAGACAAGTTTCAGTAAGATTATTCGTAGTATTCCTTACTCTTTCTACTATTTAAATTTCCTTACCGCATTACGCTCAAGTATATGTTCGGAAACATTCGACGAAATGAAACGTATAAACCATTTTACATTATCAAATGGAGCAGTGGAACCGAATAGATACGGTAGAATGGGTAGAGATTTTGTTAAGTCTACCTATTTATTATTTTTACAGATCGTTGTAGGTATAATGCAGATATACGACAAATGGTTACTCCGCTTCATCGATTTCAAAATTTGAACGCCACGAGAAATGCAGCTGGACCTAGCAATGTAAATAGTTGCAGACCAATGCAAACAACGATAAGAACAAGCAATGATACCGAAAACAATTTTCCAGCTGGCCGTACAGAACACCCCCAGCCAAACAACATCTCCAAGTAATTAAAGAAAAAGGTCTACTAAGAGGATTCTGAGGAACATGTTCTTCTTATATACAGGGTGACTCACTTATACATGTCTATCCAACCAGAAAGTATTTATAAATGATTCGCCCTTTGCCGACAAATTTGACGACCATGGATATCGTTTCATTTATTGTAATTAATATAAATGCCCGAAAGCAACATCAATGCCTCTCATTGTTTACAGTAATGTAACAACTGCTGGAAATAATCAATTGATATTATCGAACACAACAGCAAACGGGACGAACAGAAGTTTCTTGGACTTTACTGAATTTAATGACGCGGAACTAGCGAGTTATAGATTGCGTTGCGGTGTTCGGATAACGTTCGTGCTTGCGACAGGATTTGTTGCAGCTGCGAGATTTTATTTCGGCGACAGGGCAAGTTGAGGCTGCTTTTATAAAATTTCTTACGTTTGCATGGTTTCGATTAATGCTGAGAATTTGTTTTCCCCAGGGACAAGGTATAGAAGTATTCGTATTTTGGGGGCTAATGACGTTGCTGTTATTCGCATGTCTATACTCTATCTTGTGTTGCCGAAATCAACGGAACAATCATCAAGAGCATCCGACTCAAGAGGAGCACATCGCGTCCGTAACTGCGGCAAATACGATGCCCACTGAAAATATTAGACCCACTTCTATAGTAAGACAGAATCCACCGCCACCTTATCATATTGCTATTTTGATCCCGCCGCATAACTCGACAGATGAAGCTCCGCCGCCGCCTTATGATAAGGTCATGCGATAAATTAATGTAAAATTGTATAGAACTCTATCACTATTTTTTCATGCGCCACATTTTCTAAAAATGAAACATTAATTGCTACACATCATCATCAAAGTATGTATATCGTCACATTTAACTACGTCATTGTCGAGCTTTTACTTTATGCATATAAAAAAGAAAATGTGAGAAAATTAGTGAAAGCATCAACAGTTCTTCTAGGGTAGGTGAACTTTACGTCTGTGATATAAGTAGTATTGTAAAAGCGGGATCGTTCGTAATGATATTTGCAAGTCTGCGAAGGAATAAGAATACTATCGTGGGCATTAGAAAAAGTCTCGGCAAAAAAAAGAATGAACGCGATATCCTTGCGATACTTTATATTTAATGCAAGAGAAAAATGTATTTTTTTTTTTTTTTATACGCAAATAAATGCTTACAGTTCATTCAAGCAAAAAAAAAATGAAATATGCAAAATAGTTTACTGTGGAGAGAAAGCTTTACCTATCAGGAATTACTTTTGTAACATATTGGAACCAGAATAATTTACGCGTGAATTATAAATATCCATTCATTCAAAAGAAGATAAATAAAGTAACTATTTATGCAATGAAACAAAGACAAATATTAATTTAAAATCGAGAAATCGTACTATAAATAATTCTTAAGGCATAAATTGTATGCTCTCTTCTCCAAAATCTATAAATTATATATAAAACAAATTTAAAATGTTTCAACACAAACTAATGTGTATAATAATTAATCAATTCTGTCCCATTAGTAATTGATAGAAACGTAGGCAAGAACTGTACGTATTTTATAGTATTTAATTATACACTTGTACATAACATATACGTAAGTGTGTACATACAGACTCGCGCACGCAAATACTCATACACATTTCCATGCTCCAAATTTTTAGCTGTGTCGTGACCTCAATCTAATACGTATGATTTCATATAACTTTCTTTTGCCGATATCGAAACTGTATACATATGTAAATGATACTTCACATTGCAACGTCTTGTCGTATTTTGAAACAAATTTGTATGACACATCGTTATAGAATGTATATGTACTTACAGCTAACAATGATCTTCAAGCTATACTTTTGCTTATCAAAATTTAGCTTGAAGGAAGAAATTCCTTTTTTTATTTTATTATTATGTACTGCAATCTGGTGTACCAAACTCATTATAAATTTCTAATCCATAGTACGGCGGTATAGTTTCATGAAATAATGATTAAGTGTAGATGCTTATTTTGTATGCGTGATGTGATTAAATAGCATATTATTATGAATAATCGCGGTGTACATTAAAAGAAACATACTTTCACCTTAATATACAACCGAACTGTGTAATTGCATGGATACACAAATAATATACATGTACAGAAATTTAAGAAACATAAAATCCTTTGAATTCGTAATGTCGTTTTTATTATATAATTTTCGTGTTCAGATTGTATAAGATGAAAGGTATTTTTTAAATATAATACATTAATAAATTAATTATTTAGCTACTAAAACATAAATATGAAAAGAATTGTTAGAATCATTTCATTTCGAAAATTTTGTTCATCCACTTTATAGTAATATTTATATTAGTATGCAAAAGAAATGGTGCGATAAATTTGATAAATTAATTATAAATCTAGTTTAAATTTCGTAAAAACTTAGTAATAGATGTTATGTTATTAAAACGTAAAATTTTTAATTAGAGTGGATGATGTTTAAAAAATTTATATAATCCATTACAATGTCTTTCGAAATGTAAACTACTACTACACAGACATACAAAACCAGCATTTTAGAAGTTCATTCACTTTTGGTGAACGATCAAGTGTCTCATGATCAATATTCGGATACAAAGGATTAAATGATATCTCTTTAGAAACATTAAAGTTAACGCAGTAGACAATGAAAGATAAAGAAATCACGAAATTGCTAATTACATGGATTTCGATTCAGTTCAACGATTCATCTACATCGGTGAAGGCACTTGCACAGGCGCAAATATTTACACATTCATTAGTGAAAATTCAGAATTATAACTACTATGTTATCATAACTTTTCGTAATTAATATTTGTAAAATCAGTTCTGTAACTCTGTGTAATAGATTTGTAAGAAAGACTAGACTTAAAATGCAGTTTACTACTATAGAGAGTAGTAAACTTTCTTTTACCACTTAGTGCAAAATGATAAAAGTAGATCACCGTGAGATTTCTTTCTTCGTGTTAAGGGTACGATTTTTCGTATCGGGACAAAATAGAAATTTCGTGGCTAAAGCTAACAAAAATTCACTCTGCCACCGCGTTTAAACTCTTTGAATTTCAAACAACTTTACGTCGGTATCATACCAAATCGGTGGTTCGACGTTTCTTAAGTAAATAACTCCCCACATATACGTTCTAAACCAAGCTGTTGTACCTGCGTTTGCTTGATATCTCCTGATAAGTATAGGATGCGGTACTGGTAGCAAACCAACTAATGTACCATGTTGCAAAAATTTCAGAATTTCACTTTCATCTGTGAGACCCCTGCAAATATACAAAGGAAAAGACGCTCACATACGATTGACATTTAAAAGGACAATCTATAAAAAGTACGACAATATTTGTACTCACTTATCAATGCATATTTTTTCAACTTGAGGAACGAGTACTTGAAGCAATCGCATAATCGTTTGCAATGGAAGTTTACTTTTCCATTGGTACACCCAATCACTAGAAGGAACCCACTGATTTATATTATTAGTCGAGTTCGTATGTTCCGCAACTCGAATGCCACCTTTCTATTAATCCAATAAAATAACGTAAATGAATAATTTATAACTATCGAAGAAATTTATTAATTATTTGTATTGCATACTTACGGGCACAACGGAGTTTTTAGTAGAATTCATTAAATCCTCTTCGTCCTCCACAGAACTTTCATGATTTTCTTTCTCTACATCAACATCTACCGAAGGACTTAACGGATGCGCAGATTCTTTTTCCGTCATCTTTTCAATGCCTGTAAAAAAACAATTTAATTTTTTAATAGACAATTTAATAGGAACATGTCAAGTAAAATGATGGAACAGTAAGGTAACGTAAATTCACCTGGTGTTTCTAATAATGAAGCTTTCAATGTTCCAGGTTCGGCGGGCTGTGCAGGATGCGAACCTTCCATTGCTGCTTCATTCACATTTTCATGAGACGTACTGGCAGGCACATGTCGACGATGTCTCTTACTAAGAGATTTTGCTATTGTGTTACAGTCACTCGGTAAATTTGCTAACGCATGAAAGACTTGTCGTTTACGTATTATGGTGTAAACCAAGTTACTGTTTCCATCGAATTGGTACTAGAATCAAATGGACTTTGTTAAGTAAATTCGAATGAATGTTTCTTTTCTTTTTTCCCGTACACGACAGTTACCTGTATAATATTGTTAAAAATTTCTAAGAGAAAGAACACCAAGTGATGATTGGTAGGCGCAGAAAATAAGAACCATGGTGTGCTGAATGCTTCGAGTAAATGTAACAATTTCGTACTGGCCACCATTGATAGGGTTTTCAGATAAGGGGATACATTGACTAAAATTGTTAATAAACAGTCGAACAATGGCTGTAATCTTTGGTGTCCAGTTGTAATTATCTTGTGAAAAACGGTGACCAATAAGTCAGCATGTGTACCTGCAAATATTTCATTAGTTAGATATTATATTTGAATGGCTTAAATTAATATTATAGTACCTGTAAAAACGGGAATGTCCATAGGCACTGTAGCTGTATATGGTTTATTTAATCTAACGCCGAAGTTACGTTCTCCGCTTAATAAAAGTAAAATAAACACGCCAATATGCATTAATCCCACGCGAGCTGCAAAATTTAAATTAATTACGACACGTTATTGCGATATCGTAGAATTGAATAAATCTTTAGAATTACAGATACTCACATTGATCTGCACGAGAGTCATTTAAATGATACAATATAGGTACCAGTACCTCGAGAACGTCCGAACTTTTCAGTACGTAGTATAAAAACTTTTTATTATAATCACACATTTTCCAGAAAAATACTAATAACTCTTGGTGAAAGTGTACTTTCTTAGTGGAATTCGGCAAATATGTTTGCATCAATGGGTTATTTAATAATCGAGTGATTCCTTTCAAAACGAACTGAAAATCTGAAAAGAATTTCCCCATTTTTTCAGCACATTTCATAGAAGAATACGCACGATTAATTTTCATTTACAAATTTTACCTTCATCTCTATGAATACGACTTAAATAATTAATAAATAAATTATCTCCAACGCATCCTTCCTCCAATGGCGCTCCACCGCTAGTATCGTGATCCAGTGTTACAATAAGAATTTGCAATGCAACATCAACCAGCGGTTCTAACGAATCGGTAAATAGTAAATGATTGTATGGTACTCCAAGTCCAACAGGATCGTACGCGCATACCGTATTCAGTAGTGACGTAAACATAGGCAAGGCATGTCTGAAAGGGACAGAAATTTTTTTTATTTTATTTCTTGCCTGTATATTTTGACCTTTGAACTGCAGAAATCGTAATAATTGTGAAGCCATACCTATTTTCAGAACTAGTTAAATATTGGATCCATCTATTTGGAGTAACAGAAAGATCCATAGGCGGATTGTACATAGTTTCGCTGAAGCATGTAAGCAACAATTTCAACAATTCTGTTCTATTCGAATCTAATATTGGATATCTTGGAGGAGAATGCGCAAAGCCTACGCCGGCCTCCCAAATATATTCGCAGCTATCTATAGACTGCAATTCTTCTGCTTTGTCCTATGCAATTTTTAATCATACTTGATTGTCATATCAAACTTCCTTCAATTTCTCTAAGTAAAGAACAATACTTACAGGTCCAGATTTTCTATTTACAGCTACAGTGAAATCAGGACAAAACAACAAATCCTGAAACAATACGATAAATATGAATTACAGAGGTGAACATTTGTTGTCACATTGTTCTGTTCAAAAAACCCGATCTTACGCAGAGTGCATTGAGTAGAGAATGGGCCAATGGTATACTCTCTTCATCTTCCTTCCCAGGTAAGCTAGACCAAAAGAATCCCTTCCAATCAGCATCCTCGAAGATATAAGGTAACAATCTAGTCAACAAGCGGCAGCAGTTCAAAACAGTTTGTTGCTCTCTCTGCGTTCTACAGCTGTTATCAACAGCTTTCACTAATTTTTCTACCGCTTTGTAACACAGCGTCGCTAAATTAGAAGGCGCTTCTTCCCTTAATATACGAATTTCGGGTGCAGGAATTAAGGTAAATATATCCTGTACGTTAGTCACATTTTCAGACCAGAATTGGTCCCAAAAATTATCGTCCGAAGCATCGATCACCTATAAAATTAAATAAACAAATAAACTGTCAGAACTTTTAACCCGGGTGGTAAAATTGAATATATTATCGATCATATCTCGAAAGTATTGTTTTATTAAAGAAATAACATAAATACTGATTTCATTGCTGGTGCAACGTAATAATAATAGCAGTCGACATTTGTATACGTTTCGATGCATCGAAACGTCAAATATATATCATATGCTACTGAACGACACAATAAACAATAGTTTTCACCTGTGTCTTCGATGTCAATTGAACGACCGCTTTCCGAAAGTTCAACTTTGTGTCAGCATTTCCCATATTGTTTTGGTTTTCGTGAATTTGAAGTGAAAAGTTTCGAGCGAGATATATAAAATCAACTTGTTTCCCTTTAAACCAGAACGATGACGGACACCGCCATGTTTACATGTTAAACAGTCCAGCAGTGATACCAATACAAATTTTTTTCTTTTATTTTCAAATGATAATGCGATTATCGCGATTGCAACTGTGTACGTATACGGGGGAGCATTATAAATAATATCAAACATTTCTCCGGCAAACCATTTATTAAAGATTATGGAATTAAAAATCTCAAATATCAGTCTGATCTTCATTAACTTATCAAGTTTCGATACATTTCATGGATTTTGCAATTATGAAGCAAGGGTTTAAAAATTAAAACCTTTGTACATTTATTGTAATACAAATGAATTATTTCATATTATGATACAATCGTTGTAATGTAATTTTGCTTCATTTTCTATATTTTCCTTGAATCCATACTCTGTACATTTTAAGTTGTTTCCCCCTGTTCACCTGCAATCTTCTATCTACAAGATTTTGTTCCTCTGTGAAGCCAGAATTGGTAAATAACGCTCTGATTTCTTCTGCAAATAAATACGTCATGCTTAGATTTCGTATTAGATTAATTCTACGGGAATAATGGAGCTATTAAAAGAATTACCTTGTGTAAAAAAATATACTCTGGTTCCATCTCCTCGAGCATAAAAATTTTCCGAGAGGCAGCTACCTTTCTTAAATCTTAATTGGGCTAAATCATATCTTCCATAATCTCGAAATAAAACTAAACCACCGGGTTTCAAATATTTGTACACTTGTTGTATGACATGCTTCATTCTGTAAAAAGGAAATTTCTTATTATCGTATTGCAATCGATCGTAAATATACATGTTAAGTGAAAAATCTACTTGTCAGGATGTATAGCTGAGAGTACAAATATCAGCACTACAATATCCAAACTTCCAGGTTCGAATGGTGTTTCCCATGTTTCTTGCGTCGCATCAAGGACAAATGCTTTGCACCTTTAAAATAAATGCGAATGATTTATCGCCCAATATTTTATGGAAATACTGTACAGAAGTACGTAAAGGCTTATACCTGGATCTATCATAAGCTGAATTCTGTTTCAATATATCAATTGCCTTCGCAGAGAAATCGCAACAATAAACAAACAAATTTACGTCCGTATTGTACAAAAGTATTGGGAATATTGTATTTCCTACTCCACAACCAATTTCTAAGATTTTACACCCATTATTACCGGGTAAGTCAAGTATATCTATGTGATCTCCTTTGCCATCCCCATTTCTGTTCTCAGTCTTGGACCTTAAAGGCTGCTCAAGATTTTGTTTCACAGTAGTGGCGGCTAATTCTGGAAACTCGGTAAACAACCAATGTCTGTCTTTGAAAAATCTGCAACATTGAAAATAGTAAATATCTGCTTTTCTATCCGGTGTTATTTAAAGCAATTGCACAGGATTAATCATCTATGCATTATAGTACTTGTTGTCATGAATATCATAAAACTTGTCCCAATATTTGTCAGCAAGATGTTCGTATTCCTGGATTTTTTCGTTCGACAAAGTTACAGTCGAATTTTCATTGACTTTTTGCTGAGCTATGTTATGTTGTTCTTCGTCCCATGTGACATTATCCCTTTAAATAATAATTACAAAATTACGATTCTCGATAAACCGAAAGACGTATTTAAATTGTATACAACGAACTATAAGTTATTTTCGTAATATAAATATGATTACGATGTTTGTCAAGTTTCAAATGTATTTTAATTAAAAAAAATAATAAACCGTAGTATGTAGGTTATGATTTTATAACCTAGGAAACATATTTTCTTTTCTCAAATACTAAATAATAATAGACAAGTACCATGCGTTATGTTGAAATACATTATCATCGTCGGAGAGCATTCTATTTCCAAATTTCGGCCTTCTGTCATTTGATTCATTTTGTCGTAGTTCCGGTGCATTTCCTTCCATCTTTAGATCACGTGCTTGCGACAGAGCACGTATACAGATGCATCGCCATCTTCAAAGGCGGGTTACACGTTCTGTCAAAAATAAAACGATTTCCTACATTATGACATCAGAAAATGAATTAAGAAAACAAAATTCCTTTGTTGTACAGGTAAATATATTTTGGACAAGCGTTTAAAAATCTTTCGAAGCTTAATATAGGACAGAAAAGAATGAATGTGCATAGAATAGAAAAATATTGGAATTCCAAAATCGATGTCCAATTATTATTTTTCGACAATATGTTTCTATCATCATTTAATTGCCACTTTTATTTTTGTAAGCATCGATTATGATTGGCATATACAATCGTCAGTATAAAAGTAGATTTGTGGTAGAATGTCGCATTGTAGAATAGGATTCTTGCAGATCAACGACCTAGGAGAGACAGATATAGGTTGAGGGCACGTGGTATGCGGAAACAGGATGGGTGTGACGCAGAGGGTGCAGGTTGAGGGTGGTATGTTGCGTCATTGGATGATTGGTACCACAGGGACGAGTTGTACGATTATCTTTACTTTTTTATCTCAAAATCCGCATTATCCTAAGAAAACACGAACACTGTATATATGTATAATCTACAGGACTCTTTCGATACTAACATGTACATAATATGTATCAAATAATGGCCACTTATATTCATAATTATTGCAATGGAAATAGTGCAATCCTGTACTTAACCAAATCTATAGAAGAAATCTTGAATTGCTACCTTTTTATTGCCGTTATAAAACCCAAAGGTAATCATTTTTCGAAATAATAAAACGTGACGAACGAACGGTACACGCTGCTGGCATATTTTATGTTTAGTTAAGATATTTGCATGCAAGGTATCGTAATTACTACGGTTCACATTGCGATAAAGCGTTTTATAAATACAAAGTTTCAGGATATGATTCCGATTCGCCGAAAGCGTGTAACGCGTCCGTAAATATTCGACGGCAACACGTTGCTAAGGGCTACAAGCTTCTTCTTCCGCTACTGTATGGTGCTTCATGGCTCGTCGTGGGTGGCTACCGTGATGTCCTAATCCCACCAAGTCCCTAGGGGTGAGATCGATACATCCATTCCTCTTTCCCTCATGTTTTCACGGGGGTTAGTACTCATCGATTTCAGCCAACTCGAAAAAACGTGGAAAGGACGGAATATAATTAAAAAAAAAATTTTTTTTCCTCTAACAATTAGACACGGTAAAAATTGAAGGTAACAATATGAATGTACATTTTGCCTTGAAGCAACGATGTACTTTTCTGTCATATATTTCTAAAATTTAACAAATTGCAGCTCTATCGCAGATATGTATTCGTGCTGAGCATAAACAAGGGTTGTGTGATAAGTAAATGGAAAAGATATTGTTATCTTTCATAAAGTTGAGAAAAAAAAACGATAAAGTAGTTGAAAGTAATTTTCGTGATGCCATTGTAGGGAATTCACTGGAAGATCGTACGATTCTTGGCGAGGAATTTGAAGAAGTGGAAGGGTTTGCGCGGACAAAGCGCGAATGGAAAACACGCGCGTCGAAAGGCACGTTAGAACAAAAGCATAAGCGACGAACGACGGAGACAAAGGCCGAGATTTAGAAATGAAAAGGAGGCAGGAGTGAAATTCTTTTTTCCTCTTTCAGGAATTCGAAGATGGTTCCAAAAGGGGTGGGATTAGCCTAAAAGGACGAAATGGGAACGAGGCATGACCTGATTGAATCTATTTCGTATTGAAATAAGAAAACCGTATGACTAAATACATTCCTACATAATTACAGCGAACATTAGTATTTTCATAATCGCGATATACATAAAATTAAATTCGATATCAATACAACTATAACTAAACGCTGCACAATATAAATTGGTTCTAATTAATTTCTACCGATCATCCGCAGAATCCACAGATACAAGGTGAATCAAAAATTCCAGGCAAGGGAAGAAGAATATCCCTGCAGCCTTTTTTCTATCCCTTTCCTTGGCCAAGCTCGCGAGTATCCCGCTCAATAAATTTAACGCGTGCACTAAAACTTGAAAGCGCCTATTGGCGTCGAGAAATTTGCAGGAACGAAGGGCCTCTGCGTTGACGGGACAAGAATGAGAGAAATATATTACGTATACATATACATACATCTGACTTTATGTGCGTCCGCCTATGTGCCGACGCGTGCTCGCGCGTGTGTGTGTATGTACTATTGGAAAGGAATACACAGAAAGGATGAGAGGAGGTTGGGAGAAAGAGGGAGATAGAAACGGAAGGCGACAGAAAAAGATAAAAATGGGGATGAGGCAGGGAGAGATGTAGAGATCGGACAGAGATCGAATGAACAGAGGAACATGGGAAAAAGGGGGAGGGATAGAGAAAGAGTGAGTGAACAAGAGAGGGAGGGAAGGAAGAGCGAGTAGAGAACTCTGCGCGCCGCAGCGCTACGGGGTGGTTGCCCTCGTCTGCGCTTTGTGGGAAATGCCCGCTCAATAACGCGTAGGTCCTCGTCTGCCCCTTCTCACCCTCGGAGGCTTCGCAGCAAGGGCCACTGCCCCAAAAGGCACGGCCACCCGTCGAACAACCCTTATTCTACTCTCCCTCCTACCCATAAGACACTCCTTGAATCTTCCTCCTTCTCCACCAAGGCTTCCTCTTCCTTTCGCTGTCTCGTACGTGGAAAAAGGCCGAATCCTTGTCCTTACACCTCGTCCTCTTGCCGTTCATCGAGCAGCAGAACCGATAGATTTCGCTACGTCGATTAATCTTTCGATCGGACACGGTTCCCGAATGCTAGGCGCCGTCTACTCTATGCCAGAGTGTCTCTGGTACTGCGACAGAGATCATGAAGCATATTCATGTTTCTGTTTTTTTGATTATCATTGGTAAATCTAATATTACGATTAATAGATAACGCGCATTGATGCTGATTAAATGGTTCTATTGTGGGGTGTGCAAGAGAATAATAAAGCAAGGCCTTTGGAACCCATTGGAAGATTAAGACGTGGAAATCCCCCTGAAAAAATGATGGGTTGGAAGCAGCAAGATAAATTGAAGTAATAAATTAGTAAAAAAAAGAAAGAGGGTTTAGATCACTTATGATGAATAAGGGTAGGTGGCGAGAGGTTTTCATTTGTTCGCTTTTATATATATTTATACTTGAATACAATTGTACGGAATTTTTCAAATGAGATGTGAAAGAATGTTTAATTGAATCTTTGCATTTCAGCTTTTGGGGGAAAGTGGTCGATATCTGCCCAGTATTCCCAGTTACCTCACCCTCGTTCCAGGCATGGTGGAACCCCCAAAGATCGTTCGGGCAATGACCTCGAGATTATATATTCTGCCAGTATAGGGTGGTACAGGGTTATTCCCCCTGAATCTGTCCGCGGTGCTGTACCTTTTAACAAATCGCATCGAAACCCTAACGCAGTATAAAAACATGCATCTCTGGCGTTAAAAATAAAAGAGAAGTGAAATTAGCATTCTCGTAAGTTCGCGAAAAATTACATTCAGTTTAACATAGAAAAAAACGTATTCGAAACATTTGAGAAAAGAGGGTTTGGGCTAATTGAACAAAATGTTTCATTACCTCAGTCTTTTTTTACGTTTAAGAGTTTCAATTGTAAAATATATTTCAACAACTTGTATCGGTCTATCGATTCTTAAGCAATCAGCCAGCACCGATATAAAATAATCTGTGCTCTTAATGGATTTGTTTCATCGAATTATTTGATGACCCTTCGCGCAAAGGAACGACTTGCATAGGCTTTGCATAATACTTCCACGTCAAAGACGAGTAAATTGATATCGGCTATAGTTTTCGCGGCGGATGACATTTATAAGCCACGCTCGCTGCATCCACCAACTAACGGATCAATAAGTACTCTTCTTGTTTCATAGGAACTGTTTCCTTTAGCACGATCTCTTCGTATTGTGATTAATATCTGATATTTTGTCGCAGCATCCACTACCTTGCGTGCTAATTGATTCCAATGGAGTTTAATGCGACATTCTGCGCACTGGAGAACTATGCGAGCTATTTAGAAAATGGATGCATTCGATCAGAAATAATAGAATGAATCGTGCCTTGCATTTCGGCCAAACGTGCATTTATTGAGAAGGGGTGAAGGTCGAAGATGTATTAAATAAATTGATTGAAGAAAATATCAAGAAAGTCGGACTGTCGTTGGTAACGCGTAATTTAAAGATGTTACAAATATAATTAATTTACAAGACCTTCGATATTATATTAATTATCTTAAATGCTTTGTAGGGCAAAAAATGGAGAGGTGTACTTGTACGCTCATTTATTCTCGAACCACCCAGGTTATTCTCATAGAGAAAATCAAAGAAGAATATCCTCTATTTAGAGCATCAACCTAATTTGTAAAGGTGGAACTGAAAGAAGCTCATTCCTTTCATTAACGTGGTATTAATAAAAGCAAACGGTTAGGGGGTTCAACGATCGATACGTTCATTATGTGCCACTTTATCAATGAGAGGATTCTGAGATGCGCCGGAAAAAATAGTCCGGGGAAAGCAGTACCGTCTATACTCCAGTCGGAATAACTCTGATTCGGATTTTACAGCATGCGTGCAAATAGATGCGTAGATACCGGCTGCTAGTATCTATTTATAACGACGACGGATTGCGGGGCAATTGACCGCGTGGCCTTGACTTCCTGTTGACCCGAGTGCCCCTAGGGAATTTCGGTATATCTCCTGGAATTTCTTACCACGATGCTTAACCATTGCGTCTAACAATTTCTTTTTTCCACGAAATCTCGCGTGTTATCTACGAAAAGAACAGTGCATATGGTCCATCCAGGACTATACTTGAATATATTTAAGCCAATTTCTTCCGTGACCACTTGTTTTTGTGGTATCAATAAACAACAGCTTTTCAAGCAGTTGCCAATACGGTTCCCGAAAAGTACATACCACCCTCGACCTTTCCATACACCGATCGACGAGTCAATGGGTGGTAGGCTTACAGCGGCCGTTTACAACGGCGGGCAACAAAAATGAATATCAAGGCACGAAATTTCCTGGAAAAGAGAAAAACGAATTATCCCCGTTGTATAACCGATCGTGATCTTGATCCAGGAATCGCAACGACTTTATTTAGACAATTAGAGAATACAGAAGATTAGCATATGCACGCGGATTTCTTTCTTTTCACGCCGAAATCAGGAGTATCGATTCTCCTGAAATAACTTTGTTTAGCTTAGTCGGATCAACATGGTTTTTTTCTGCAATCGGTAGGAAACCTGTTTGTACGAGCAACGGAATGCTTGAGTGGCTGCCGTCCTCTCATCTTCGTGCAATTCCACGCGTAGTCGAACGAGTCGACCAGGTGAGACCGTTCATTCTGCAAGGGACATTTTTGTTTCAGCCTCGTCCTCCGGAGGAAGAGGAGGCGCGCCATGCCACGTCCAGTGAAATCGAAGATGGAAAACGGTCAGACTGAATGGGGAGGGGCATAGGGGACAGAGAGCATCACGTTATAGACTGCAAATGAAAAAAAAAAAGAGGGAGAGAAGACAAAATAATCAGACCAACGGAACACGTATGTACAATGCAGCTTTGGAAATCGGTAATCGAATAAACGTATATACATATGTGTGTATTTATTACAATAAGGGTATGTAGGGGTGCACCGATCGAATTACTATTACAAGTCGAAAACCACGATAAACGCATCAAATATTCATTATACTTCGCGTTTCAAGGTAAATGTGCAAGATTAGAAAGAACCTAGAGAAGGAAGAGTGAGAGAGAGAGAAAGAGAGGGAACTCGTAGGAGGTTGTGGAGGATGTCGAGAAATGAAGGCCAACGGCCTTGACCTTGTCCGTGACTTCGTCGTGAATGAGTGGGAATGAGAGGGAATGAGATAGAGAGATACAAGAAAAGACATCGGTCAAAACAAAGCGGCCCGTTTTCTTGTTCGTCGAATATACAATGCGTGGTCCGTCAGCAAGCAAATCCAGGTAAATGGTCAGCCGATGCTAATGACTAATTGTTAGCGGCCCCCCAAAATGCTGTATGAAACGGAGTGTGATTCTAGCTAGCGATTTTGAGGATGCAGGAAGCGTTCACTTTTGTTTGGTTAATGACGATACTTATTAAGGTAGGCTGCACGTCATCACGAAGAGACTGAATCATGTGTCACAGTGAAAACGGAAATAGCTGGCGTAAATATTGTGATGTTTTTATTTGGGGATGGTCTTGAGAGAAACTATGCTTCAGAACAATATCCCGTTTGTGTCGAGATCTTTATTCAATTGTTCGCAGTTTGTTTGAGGAGAAATTATTTAGCTGCAATAAGATACCATGTAACGGCGTGTTCGACGACAATGACTAGTGAGATTAATTTGTGTATGTATGTATTCTCATTGTCAGCTTGGTTCGTATCTATTGGAAAGATTGCAAGATGGCCGAAAAAATATTGGAATAATAGGTGTGATTCATAAATTGGAAAAATTCTATGACCACGATGGAACGCGATAGTAATTTCGTATTTACTTTTGTAACATCAGGACGCCTGAGAAAGGCATATGTCCGGACATGTGTTCGATGTAAAGTCAATATTGTCGTTACCGAAAGTAGTGTTTTCATAATATGTACGTACTTTCTTGCGATTGTAGATGTGCATGATAAGCCTGGTAATGACATAAATGTAATACGCATCTAACTTTCTTACAGCTGTTTTCTTAGAATGTATGATTAAAGTGGTATATTTTATAATCATTCATTTAAATGTAATTAATTGTACGATACATTCGTAGTTAATTAACATCGGTATCATACAGTATACGTGGGGAAATAGGATGGATAAAAAAGAGCGAAACAAAATTTTTCAATTCCTACGCCACTGGCGAAGAATCTCTACGATTGAAAATGTGAAGGCATCTTTTGTGGGCAGGGTATGCATCTACATATAGTCAATAGGAAGAAACCAGGAAAAAATTTACCTTGAATATAATAGAAATCGATTATAAAGAGAGTGCAAGTGAAAGATCGATCGAGTCATATATATGTACATGTATACGTGTGTCTGCCGTTTACATGAAATTGATCGACACGGATCGAAGGTTACACACTTTTCTAGTAGCGTGAATGAGAGATGTCGATGACGGCGGAGAAAATTACCGAGATTTGCCGTTGAAAAGGGAAGAAAAAAGCGACAGGGAAATCTCCTGACCTCGAGGGAGTAGAAGTGAATGAGGTCGTTCCACGATCGATAACGCGAGTCTCTCGCGAGAAGGTGCGAAAGAAGCTCGTCAGGCACCAACGAAAGGGCCAAAAGAATTGATCTCGTCCTATGAAAAGAAAGAGGGAGATCTTAATATCTACCGGTTTTTCTTCTTTAGTAAATGCTTGGGGAACAAAAAGAAAAGAGTCGGCGGTACTATCTCAGGTAGATTTCTACATAAGAGGGCATATGGTACACACGTTTATTGCCGTATCGCGAAGGGTCGCATATGCGGGGGTGAGTGCACCACCCGACACTGTCTGTCGTCCGTTTTCTCTCTCTTTTTTTTTCATTCTCTTCTATCGTATCGTCCTTCATTTCCGATCTTTGTCTTTCTCGGGGTGCTGTTGCTAGCTGTCTCCGTTGTGTTCGCCGCTCGTTCATTCGCATGCCTGCCAACTGCGCCATGCCGAAACTCGTCGAGAAAACCGCGGTGATCATATCCCTCTCTCCTTTACGTCATTCGTTAGGCAGTAGGTTCTATCTTTGTTAGACGAACCGTAGGGTCGTTAGTTATCTCTTTGTCGCGCCCGACGAACTCGTAAGATATCGTTCGTGTACCCGTGATACGTGAGTGTGTGTTGAGTGGCGGTCATGCAGACAGGTGCGGCCGCCGGAGCCCCACCGTTGGTGGTGGCGCGCACAGCGCCTCCAAGCGGCGACTCGCCTTAGTTTCGGGCAAGATGGGCGAATCTCGCCGGGCAGTAGCTTAGACTCTACCTACAAGACAACACATACACTAAATGTTTCCTAACCACAAGTAACAATTAATTGTACATTTATTTTATTTAAGGAAACACAAACTCTATTTTTGTAACATGCTGTATTAGTAGTGCTCCGTGGAATTTGTACGATAGTAAAAGGTGCGAGGCCACGCGCGATATAACGGACGGGAAGACGACGACGGAAAGTACGAAAAGTTAGGAAGGTTTCGCGATAGTTGGAAGATCAAGTGCGATAGAAGAAAAACGAAAAGGAAGAGGAAGAAAAAGAATAAGGGGGCGGTGATCGAAAATACGTGCAAGACGAAGGCAAAGACTAGGAAGACAGCGACCGAAACGACGAGGACAACGACAAAGGGGACAATCCCGACGAAGACGGCAACGAGGTGGATAAGGACGATCGTACCGCAACAGTGGCCGCCACTGAAGCTGAAAACGACAGCGAAGTAGGTGATAATCTCGCATAGTCTCTCCGTTCATTGGCTAAGCTCGGTGTAGCTAGCTGATTTTCTCGGTGTGGTGCGTGTTTTAATAACGAGCTACGACGTGGAGAAAAAGTGTTCGACTGATAATAGTAGTGAAGTGTATAACCGACACACCCTCTTGACACTCGACATCCGTCTCATATCGCCATCGGTTCAGCTCTCTACTCCCTTCTTTCCTCATCTTTCTCATTCTTTCTCACTCCCTCCTGCGGGTACATTTACGTAGTACATACCGCGTGTACATTCGATCATTGCAACAGAAAGCCGCACAAGCCCCTCTTTCTCTTTTTCTCGTCTGATCTTCCTCCCGTCTCAACCCCTCATCTATTTTTCTCATTCTCCTCCTCATTCTTTCCCCCTCACCAGATTGTCCTACCGTCTTCTTCTCTTTCTTTCGTGCAAAGTGATTTATTGTTGCGCTTGTCGCATCAGGTTTCGTCGGTGTTAAAACCATACCGACCGGCTATCGTGCCCCTTTGCGTCCATAACCATACGTACTGTACTTCGTCCTAGCTCTACCCCCTCCCGTCAACCCCTCTCATTTTACGAAGCGTCTCACCCACACCTATTAATCCTCTCTCTTTCTTCCTCGCTCTTTTTCTGCCTCCACTCCACCCCGGTTTATCGTCCGATCGGAGTGCAAATTCGTTCGTGACCGTGTTGTGTGGGTTCTGCATCTAACCAGTGTCGAGAGATACGAAAACGCGTGTGACGCTGCTCTCT
The DNA here is from genome assembly GCA_963583965.1 of Nomada ferruginata. NCBI lineage: Eukaryota > Metazoa > Arthropoda > Insecta > Hymenoptera > Apidae > Nomada > Nomada ferruginata. The sequence goes on from OY757218.1 coordinate 10,567,858, forward strand.
TAGCAACGCCAGACCAAAAATCAGCAACGACATATAAGTAAGAATAAGAGAAGAAAGACACGCATTACCGTAGGAATAGGACCGACGGTACGGTATTGTTTCGAGCAGGCGCCACGAGCGATAACACCGCTAACATGTCCGTGAGAATGGAAAACGTAGGCGCACCGAGGAAGCTCAACTATAAAATGATGGTAAGTAAAGGAACTACAATGTTTTCTGTCATTAATTTCATATATTCGTTCAACGATCAATCTGTGCCGGTTTCTTCAATGCAATGAACGGGCACCATGCTGTTTCTACAGTATGCGTGCAACTTTCTTGGCTGCATAACACTCTTCGAAAATGTAGCATTACCATGGGGACGGCCGATGGCCACGAACCTCGCGGAACCGGCGTAGTTTGACAGTTTGCCGCGGGGCGTCTGCTGCCCCACCCAGTCTCCTCTTTCTCTCCCCCACCTTAACCTCTCTTGGTCGTCTTCACGTACTCTTTCTTTTCTTTCCATCCTTTCTTTCTTTCTGGAACCTATCTTGCTGTATCCGAGGAGAATTCATCTTCAATAGTTGAGAATACGTGCATTTTTGTTTTTCTACTTTTTATTGCTTTTGGTTATCAGTTACGATTCTGTCAGATTTATGCGGCTAAATGCGGTATGAACAATGACTTGATGGATCGAAATGTCTCTTGCAAAGTGCCAGTTGCCGGTAACGTGGTAATGGCGTTTGTTGAAACAGATACACTTGGATTAAGTAAACCTAGTGTTGCCATTTTCATTGATATATGAGATTTCAAGTTTCTATTTTATATGTTTAACGCGGTTTGAGAAAGCTTGAATTGATTAATGCTTAGAAAGGGGAAAAGTATCTGAGATCACATGTGTTGCACCTTGTTCATTTGAACCATCAGTTTTAATATCGTTAGCAGACTAAACTACTCGAAAGTTTTTTAATTTCATTTTGCAAATATGTATAACAAACTATCAAATTACTATCCATGGATTCAAAGTATGTGAATTATGTATTCTGCTGGTTGAAATATTATAAAACGGGGAAATCAGTCATCAGTTTCTATGCACCTGATCCTTCAGTCACGTTTGTGACAGGCTCTTATCCTTATGCATACGGTCCTGGCATTCTGCGCAGACTCTTGCCGTCTCTTCCTGTTCTCTGCCTACTTTCAATTGCTACGCTTTTCATCGAATAATTTTATATTTTATACTACATTTAACATATCAAAATGGACATATATTTGGGTAGTTCTCGAAGCAAAGTTTGTATGCCATAAAAAAGAAATTATATATTAAACATTAATTGCAATGGAAGGTAGGGAAATTTATAGTGAATATGAAAATATTGCCGATCATTAATACACCCATTTTTTCTTCCCATTTCTAATAAATTTTTGTAAATATTAATTACGAATATCAATCGAATGCAGGATATTTACGGCATATTTATTTGATGAATTATTTAAATATATTTTGCATACTTTCTTGCTTATTAATACCATATTTCGTTGCTTGTGAAAGCGACATGAAGCCACTATCCGGAAGCATTCTTAATCTGCACATTGAAATTCGGCCTAACGTTCGCCAGTGTAGCCAACTTCATTGAATGCTTTTAGTGACGTGTAATAACATTTACGCGCAGTTTTTTAGTAATGCATAAACTTTATAAAGTTCATTATTCCGTGTTCTGCAATGTGAAACAAACTTTATATATTAAGCACGTAAACGGTATTTAATTTTTATGGATACTTCTTTATTTAACATTAATAATAATCAAAATGTTGGGCATATAGAACATTATTTTATCATTAACAATATCGATTATCCAATGTATCATGCTCTTTTCAAGTCTGGTTGATGTAAATGCAGTCATTGGAAAGGCTATCGCACGGTAAATGTGTTCAAACGGATTGACGTACAAACAGCTGTTCTTTTCAGCGTTGCCAACGGCAAATTGATACTTGAATCTCACACTAATACCACTTAAGGGAATATTGTGTATTGACGTACACAAATATTTTCGAATATTCTTTTCATACAACTTCGAACGAAAGTTTTTGGAATCGATAAAAGGAATTCTTACAAAGATATTTATACTACTGGTTAAAGGTTGCACTAAATTTTAGGCATTTTCAAGCATTGTAATGTTGAAAGTATATCAAGCCGAAATCATTGGAATTGCGGTCGTCACATGGAAGTAACCACCATTTATTATTCGTGTACTTTGAACTTTGCAATCTAAAGTGATTAATTAAACAAATTAAATATTTTATCCAGATTAGGGTAACCTATCTGTAATGTATTTACCGTGAATCGGTGATCGACGATTCTCATTAAGCTCACTCTAAAAATATTAACGATCGTTACTCTGAGAACGAATTGCTTTGTAATATTGAAATTTTCGCAAGTACTACATATTTGGGAGAAAAGTTATCCAATACTATTATTGTGAGAACCCATGGGACACTTTTCACTTACTTAGTTTATGTTTAACGAGCCGTGCTGTAGCATTTCAACACTTTCAACATTTCTGCATTCTTATACTCTTATACTTTCACAGTTTCCCGATTAACATACCTAGATTAAATACTCCAATTGTATTTGAAAAAATTGCAACGCTTGTGCTTTCATTAATCGCACCAATTTGCGCAATTGGAATGCTCCGTTATTTTTAACGGACGCATTGCGGATATTAAGCTCATTTTCGCACTATTGAAACCCCGATATCGCAGTCCTTTTACTTTATGCAACATAATCTGAAACGAATTTTGAATAAAAATGAAAAATTTTCCCCAATTATAAAAAAAACTGACGATCACAATACGATGTCGAATTTAGAGGAGTGTAAAATTTCACGAGACCTTACACATTTCCTGTGCTTCAAAGGTGCTCGTCGATCGTAAAATACTAATAATAGTTGGCGATTGTGTAGTTCCAGCGAACGTTGAACGCTATGATCACTATGGTATCGCGTTTCAAGATTGCCTTTGACCGTGATTAAACGTCGGATTTAAAAATACCATCATCTAACACAGAAGGATTCTAGAATAACTATACACCTATGAACTGGATGAGCTTTTTCGATATCCCGTTTTAGCAATATCGTTTCCTGCTATCTTTCATTCACGGACGAGAAAACTTTTCCGCCCTCGGTTAGAATTGCGAACACTTGTTCAACTTGTTCAACGCTGTAGCGAGCGTCGATTGACGTTGAGAAATTCATAACAATAATTGGACCGATTTGTTTCAATCGCGATTACATATGCGAGCCATTCTCGTGAGCCACAGCCACTTCAGATGATCTCGAAGACAGATTGTTTATATCGATTCGCGTGTCTCTGATGATTTCTGAATCCCCCTTAATCCTAGGTCAATCTTAATCAATGAATTATCCTACCCGGTGCAGGAGACTAAAATGTGTTAACGAGTGACGGGGGTGGAAATGTTCATGAACAATTGGATTAAACGAAATTATATTATTAATACTATGATTTTGGTACAGTTACATTATTACACTTATTTTGTTAATAATAAATTGTAAATACATTATTGTAATATGTAAAATTTCGGATGCACTCAGAACAGAGACAATAGTAAATGCAGAATAACATTAGCTTAGAAACAATGAACTAGCGGTAACTGGGAAACAATTTATAAGGTCAGAGTCAAGTAAAGTGAATGTAATATATTTCAAAAATTATGTCGACAATCACGAGACCAGTGACAAAAGTGTTGCACGGTTGTTCGTAAAAAAAAAATCAAAAGCGTTTCAAGTGGCTGAAAGGTAGAAAAATAGAGACGATGGAAATAAACGCGTCGCCTTGATGGAACGATTCAAAAGAATACCCGCCACGAAAGGAAATTTTTCGCCGCGGAAAAGCCTTTTAGTATATGTACATATCCGTGGTTGTGTTAAAGTTGAAAACTACGAGAGGATGTAAAATCAAGCCGACTGGCAAAGCGAACGGAGGAGGATAGAAATGATGGGAAGGGCGTGGAACGAATGGAGAAAGGGCCAGGTAGGGTGAAGAGAAATACATAGATGCAGCAAGAATATCGATTATTTGCGGTTGCAGCGTCTGCAAGGCTCTCTCCCTATCGAATAAGCGCGAGGAGGAACACCCGGAAATCTCGACGATACAGCGAACCGAGATTAATCCGATTCTTACCTTCCGGTTTTGAAATACTTCTCAATCGAGTTACGCGAAACGAGGGGCTCGTTAGTTAGAGGGCAGAAGGTATCTAGTTGGACGGTACTTTATAGTTGTCGCTGTTTAAAAAAACGGCTACCCTTTAGAATGGAGTTAATACATCTTCTACATTGGGCTTCTTATGAATGAAATGATTGGGGAAATGGGTTGACTTTTGAGCTTTAGTAATTATTTTATTTATCATTGAAGGGGAATTTACTGTTCTCTGAAGGTGTATTAATTATTGTCTTGTATATTATAGAGTGAACTACATGATCTATTTATTATACACAAATAATTAAATACTTCATTTCATATATTTAATCATGAAACTCTTTATCACCCTGTTGATAATACGAGGACAAGATAAATACAGAAATTATTTAGATACGGTTCGCAAACTTATGTAACTTCTCAGAATTACGTAAAGATATGAAATCAAAATAAGATGAATTCATTCAGCGTATTGTGCTGCAAATATATCCGACATTTCGTCAACAACATAAGAAATTATTCAAAGAAATATAGAAATGAGTACCCACGTACCCGATTGTCCACACAAGGGTTAAGGTAACGACAGAATAAAGTGTATTCACGAAATCTGCAAAATAATGTTTGCTACGCGAGCCTCGCAGCTACGATTTCTTTACCATTTGTCTCAATTTACCTCCTGCTCCTTCAGGGCAAGCCAATTTCATGATTACGTAATTACGGTGATTCCTGTGCCGGTCATAACTGGCCAAGCAATTCGGTTAATCGTCCCAGGAAACGCACCACGTAACGATAGATCTGCTTGGGATAGTGGTACCTGTACAGATGAGAGAGGAGCATAAAATCGAACGAGGGCCTTGATTCGACGATAGTGAAAGAGAACCGTTCTTTTTCCTTGGCAGAATCGAAGGATTCCCATTCGTCACGGCACAGAGATTGTATCTTCATCGAGAGAGAAGATGCTCCAGGCGAATCGAACTGTTGGGAAACGCGCAACTTTTATTATAATAATTTGATTGCATTTATTGCTCGCGCCTCTTAATGCCACTGATATCGCGTACGTCTGACATTTTCTCGAGAATCCCCTTCGTTCGTACTTTGAAAGCAATCTTTTTCCATCTTTCTCGACGAGACTTTAAAATGGTAAATCAGTGGAACTTTCGATGAGACTCAGGTATCAATAAAAATGATAATTTATTATTTTGTAGAGGGTCGATAAGGGGGCTTTTTTGAGGGAAAAAATAGCTTGGAGTACTAGAAATATGTTATAAGATCCTTGAGTAGCTCTTTGACTATTTTATGGTCGAATTACTTGATTGCTAAAGTTATGGGCAAAGGAATGTTGTGTCGACGGAATTAATGCACACGCTTCTAAATTATGACTCGATTAAGCTGTAGTTCATTATCTTAGGTCAAACACTTTCTTTCTTTATAAACACCAGTTTTTATTCATTCTTCAAAACCGTGTGTTACCAAGTTTCACTCGACTTGAAATATGAAGTTTCCAAAAGTTTGATTGCATGCAATATCTATTGATAGGAAGGCAGACTCTGTTTAACATTTTAATGAATACAAATTCTGAATATTTAGTTTGACGAAAAATATACAAAGATGAAAGAGAAGAAGAACGACCATAGACACGCTTCTACGGTCGGAAATGAGTCACTCTAAAATGATCTGTGCGGCTGTTTACACTAATGATGTGTCATACCAATATGCTGCTCGCGTGCTTCACTCTGCCTCCAACAAAGTAACTCATCCTACTATCTTCTGCGTGCTCATACACGCGAATACCAGTGGTGTTCTGGTCTAACTTTTTGTCTAACCCCCGCCATTTGGCGCGAAATATTCGTTCAAATGTACAAATCACCCTTATCTGTAAAACATAGCCTCCACTACGTAATGCAACACTCTGACATTCCAATACAATCTTCCTTAGCAAATTGAACATAGAATTCGCTGCGAAGTCTTGAAAAACAATTTCCGAGCATAAATTAGCATTTAATAGAATAAACAGTTTTCACAGAAACAAAGAAGATGTATAAATGGAAAGCCTTGGAAAACATTTGTCGTTTCGTGATCGATAAGCAGGGCCTGTGATAATGAGAGGGAAAGTCTTGGAAGCAACGGGTGTAATTTTATCAACGAATGAATCACTGTGACGAGACAACGGAAGCGTGTAGAAGTTCATTTGTTAACATACCGCACGCATTTACTGTCTGTGCAGTAGCACCGTTAGATAAAAGTGGCTGACTTAGAACGGAAGGTACTCCTACGCCACCGCGGTGTGCGTGTAATAATCTTTGTCATTGTCTACTTACGTGAGCCTTTACTCGTTGCCGACGCACACGGCCAGCAGGGAAAAAAGTTTACTAGACAGACAACGGTACTGGATGTCTGCGTGGAGTCAAGGTCGTACGATGTCCACTGTCCCTTGCAATGTTGCCCCTCCTCTTTGCGCTATTCTAATTGTAGAAAATTCCTTGGTATTGTAACAATTGATGGCGGTATTTAAGGGAATTGTAAACAAAAAATGCGAGGAGAGGTACTAAAAGGGTTTTCTGTACAACGCTTAAGAGATAATTGCTGGAGAAAGAAATGACAAAATGCTAATAATTGTTTTTAATGATTTAATTCTATTGTTAGAGTTTCAGCGTTGACAATATTTGATATTTACTGAAGAACCAAATTCCGAGTTCCATCTGTTTTACTCTCAAGTTCAAGTTTATTGGCCTGGTTCTAATGTCAAGGTTCCTCGTGTACTGAATACCTTCAGTGATTAGTTCACGGAATGCTTTATAGGGGGGAAAAATGAATTTTCTTTCTCGCTTATGTAATATTATGCTCCATGTAGGAAATAATATTATCATTTATTATAACCCACAATTCAATGCACTGGTTAGTGCTATGTACAAGTTTGATCAGACAGTGGAGGAATTCACACCTCGTAAAACGAAGAAGTTACGCGTGTCTAGTAGCCAGTATTTCCGTCAGTATGCAATAAAGTGATATGAACTCGCAACTACCATAACACAGCCAAAGTGTAATATAAATAATTTTGGCTCAAGTGTGGTATATTATACTTGGTTGTCGTGCCATACAATAGTACTATATAATGGCAAAATTATTACTACATTTTTAGTTAAGCTGGTTCAACATATTTTCAGCGGAGTTTAGTATTCTATCAAAATTAAAATTTCTCTACTTATCACCGTTAATAGATCCTACAATTGTAAATCCAAACACTGAAATTATTGAACTATCAAAAATTCCCCTGTTAAATAACTTTTTAGTATGTATCAGTATTTAAAGAAAATTCAAGCGCCCCTAGATTCTAAAAGAAGCAGTATATTACGGTGGATAATTAATACAATTCCTCGATTCATATTTACAATAATAATAAGATACTTAAAAATTTCTATAGTGGTCGTTAACAATAATCTTCGTAGCATCCAATATTTCTTTCTCCGCTCTCTTACAATTCTTCTCACAGCGTATTCCCCACTTCACAAAATCGACTGCAGAATTCACAAATCCACAACCCACCTCCCCACGTAAACCATACGTTCAGAAAGTTTGTTAAATAGTCTCTTTCAAAGACTTTTGATTAGCTTATCTCTTCGAGAGCATGGCCACGTCGTGTCGTGGAGATAATTCATCATCCGGCCGAAGAGCAAGTTCAAGGAGACCCGTAACGGGTGCACGTAGCTCGAAAGGCAGAGTGTAGGAAAAAAAAGGGGTATCAAGATGATTGGATTTCCAAGGGAGAAGAGAGAGTATCGCGTGAGCTCGATACACCGCGACCGCAGAATGGTCTGGTGCATATCTTTCGCGGACGATCTCATTGTTTCATGAGGTAAGGACAGGGAAGCACGCGATCCCCAGCTAATAATACTTGCAGTCTGCCTAAACTCGGCCAAAGGGTGTCAGACTCGAGGCGACCAGGCAACCGGCCAATCAGCCCTCTCTCTATTTTCCTCTCGCTCTCTTTATTCTTTACTCTTTATACACCAATCTCTTCTCTAACTCGGTACACGAACACATGGTCCTTCTACTTCTTGTTTAACACGTCCCGTTTCAGTAAAAAGCGTTGATACAACTTTCAGGAGACGAGAAACAAGCTTGTCTGAATGTTCCATTAAGCAAGACAGAGTGTTAGGGAAATTATAGCAGGTTTTATTTTTTAAGATTTATCACGGGGATAGAATTATAGATAGAATTATTGATCGGGTTTTCTTTGTAGAAATACATACAGTGTTCTACAAGTTGAGGCAGGATTGATTTAATATCATCGACGAGCGTCTCTTAGTGCAGATTCTAAATCACATTTTATTGCTGTAATATCTTTCAACTTTATTGGCGCAATAAATTACGTTGGAAAAAATGGTTAATATATTAAACTCACTCCCGATTTATTTATGGTATTGTTAATTTAATGATTCAGGCGAAGAAAATTATCTATTGGCTCTAACTTGTGAGAAATATGGGGAAATTGTCGATCGTTGAATATCAAACAGAATGGACTCTACTATTAAAGGTGAATAACAAAGCTAGAAATCCGTGATCTTTAGGCAAATAACTCGATTGCATGTCTCGAGAAGATTCGCCGGTCGCGATGCAAGGAGAGATCCATGTCCTGGTGGCGAGTATGTGGGTCAGCTTGACGATATTGATGACGAGCTATTAACTGGCCATCTGCTTTGGAAGATGGTGAATAAAACCGGATTTTGTCGCGGTTTCTACGCTGATAAATTGTTTCTCTGCGACACACACTTCTAAATAAAAAGTTCGTTGTAGACCTTCAATAATATCTTACGTATTCATTTTGTTTTCTTACTTGAACCTGGCAATGCTATTATTTTTAATGAATCATTAAGTACGTAGGAATGATTACCTATAAAATCATTGTGTATTATGCAACGAATTATAATTGTTCAATTGATTTCTTCTAGATAAACCTTCGTGATAAATGATATTGGCATTGAAAGTCGTCAAGCAGATATGAAATATATTTAAATATTATAGAAATTAGTAAATGAGTAAAACTATTCACCATTAAAAGATAAATTATTTCTGTCTGTGCTGATTAACTGTATGTACTATTGTATTGTAGCATCGTGTCATTGCGTTGCTATCAAACAATCTACTTATCACAATAATTCCCATCTGCCCAATTAAAGTACTAAACTGTGCTACAGTATAATATAATTTATTGTTGCCTTAATCGAGAGACCAGTCAAGAAAGAAGGAGTCGTGACAGAAAATTTTAAATATAATATAATATTGCACGTCGCCGCTTTCTACCGATGAATCGCATGTAATATGCGCTTTCCGTTACACTCTGTGCCCCATAAATATCTCCAATACGATCTGAGAAACTTATAATTTCGTGGAACGTAAGTCAACCAGGAATTACACGCGTTTCATGGCAAGTGAAAATCCGTTGTACATGGGTCAACTGTACAGTACAATACTTTCTGCTTAATCGCCAACTTGTGTGTGTGTGGCGTATGTGTAATGTGTAGAACGTACGGTGTGTTACGTATTTGTGGTATGCGAGCAATCATTCTATTCTGGCCGGTCCGAGTTCTGCGTCAGGTCTTGAATTATTACGTTAATACGAGCGTATGTCGGGCCTAAATACCGGTAATAATTGATGACACGTGCATGACTCGAAACGTTTCTGCCTTGGAATTCCTGCCTCGACAGACGTGATTCGATTTTGGAATAACAGAGACCGGCTTGAACACGGCTGACCCTTGGCGAATTCGAAAAACGCGCCACAGTGATCGGATCGAGATAAATCATAATATACGAGGTGTTACAAAACTGGGAATTCAAAGGTGATTAATTTAATGGATGCTATTAAGTCAGAGTCAGAAAATGTTGCCTAGGATGCTTTTATTAGCTTTTTATGTAAGAGCCATTAGAAATACAAACATTAAGAATACTTATTAAAAAAAAGAGAGATTGATATATAAACTATTGAATTTTCAATTATTTATTAATAACGTTGCTCCGTATATTTATATCGATTTTCTTTCAAGAATTTCGCAGGAAAATTCGTCTTATGATCTTAGATATATTATATTTTTATATTAGTACTAGTCCTATAATATAATGAACGCACTCAATGATTTTGCGTGTAATTATTATTATGTAAATTGAATATCTCTCCTCCTCGATCCAAGGATCCCGATGATAATAGATACCGGATATTTGATAAAACATCAGCCACAGTAATTAGAACCCTCACAAATACTGACTCTTATTTTACTGGCATTCACATCGTGTTAGATTTTAAATGCCATTAACTTAATTGCTTCGCGCAATCGTAAATATTAATTTTATATTTATAACTCGCACTTGCTTCACTGCAATTTAGATAACAATAATTAAATACAACTGTTATATTATTTTCATATAATTGCGGAATCGTTTACACAGATCATTGCACTCACACATTGCAATGTAGCAGAAAAAAGTAACCAAAATCTAATGCTCAAAATAAATACAGAATTATCTGCTAACGATGGGATAAAGTAGAATCTAAATTAATCATATTCTTCCTCCTTATTAATACACGTCTTGACCGCGAGAAATCCACGTTTCTTTTCACTACCAGCTTGTTATTTTTATGATTGAAGTTAACGAGCAATAAATAAACTCGTTACGCTTCCGCCGCGAACAAGAGTCAGTTTTAATGCAAGAATAAGCTACGTCGCAATCGAATTTCGTGCCACAAAACCTGTTGATCTGGGATTCTATCCAAAAAGTCGAAGGACTTGAGAAGATGACATGCATTTATCAATTTTTGTACACAATTGAAATTCGGCTGATACAACATCTTACAAATTTTCTTTTGACCCCCTTCTGTCGCACTACCGCCACTGTACTAAATTTCTTCTAATATTTAATCGATATTATTTATATCGAATACTGTCATGTAGCTGCAATATACTCAAGAAATTAATTGAATCAATGAACTCAGAAATCGCATAAGTCTTGGGCAACCTTTCGCATACTAGGAAAAGCTATTATTTTCATTAACTAATCACGATAATATCTTTATTCAAAATCAACGTGTATATAATTTGCATCTTTTTCACGGTCACTTGATGCATTTAAATGTGAACCAAACATGCACTCGTTGCGTATTTGAATTTTTTTTAGGAAGACATAATTGACTTATGCTGTTTCTGATGCCGATTCAACAAATATCGCGGACTGAATTCAAATGCAAACGTAAACACAGCAGTACATTCACGCTAATTCTTTTCTGCTGACAATAATGATATATGATCGGCGGCGATACAAACGAACGCTAATTAACGATTTCTACGATTTAGCTGGTTCTACCCCGGTAAATTTCGCATAGTTTTCACGTAGTTGGAACGCCATTAAGACGTCTGGAAGGAAACATTAGCGGTTGAGTAATTAATTTCGTATTAGTCATCATGCGGAGTCAGTGAACTTGGTATCTTGTCGGCCGGCAACTACTGCTTTTTCGTTTAGAGCAACAACTGCCTCCACTTACAGATTTTCTCTGCCCATAGACAATCATAGTCTGTAGAAATATTTCAGTACGTATTATTGATACGATACTTTCTTTCCTTCATTGGGGAAAAAAATCGATTAGTATGTGACCAAAGTATACATATTTTCTGTTTAATTTGTAATTCAAATTGATAGGAATCGGTAAGCAAGCTAGCATCGCTCGCGAATGATTTCTTTGTAAACAGGGTAGAGGGAAGTATAGAGTTCAGTCTGATTTCCTGTACCCTTGCTGTTTTATTCGCTGTGTAATTTTAAATGAACCACTACGTCTTTTATAACTTTCACTATGTATACCCGTGGCTCATAATATTCTTATCAGATTGACTTTCTGTTCCGTGGATCGGCGGAACGATAAGAAAAATGCAGACGAAAATATTCGTAAACAACCAATCGTCAGTTCGGTTGAAAGTATTCCATATGTTTCTGTTGGTTCTTTAGATTAATCAGACTGTGGTATAATGTAGTTTTAATTATCAAGATTTAGAGATTAATGCTTGATATTTTGGCGTAGTTTTTTTATTTTTTAATATCGCGCTTAACATTCTTCTTTATTTTTTATTTTTATTTTATGTTTATGATTAACTATTGAATATTTTATAAATCTGGTCATTTTCTTTCTGTTACAGGTAAGCTTCTGACGATTCAATCAAAGACACCGAGTATTTAATTATTCATCCCGATTATACTAGGTACGACTACATCTTCACTTAAATAATCCATCATGTCGCGACTTTAGAATCGTTAATACCGACTGTATCAATACGAATGTAAAATATTATTCTAAACGCGTTTATGCAGAATATTCTGCAAGATGATATTTCTTCTTGTGGAACAAAATATTCGAACGATGCTAACTGATCGATTACCAAAGAATGTCGAGAAAATATTTTCATTGATGAGTCTTATTAAGTGCACATTCTTTTCATGTCGAACCGGTAACATAATGTGCAAACTTTCCCCGAATGCACAAAACGAACGGAAATCGCCGTATATTTTTATGCTTTGTTTAAAGTCGAACATGTTCTATGCCCGAAAAATTCAGTCTACCTTTTGCCAACTATTTGTTTAAAAGAAAATGTTAGTGGACCGGCAGAAAAATCCGTTTCTCTTTTCAAGCAGAAAATATAACAGTAGAAAAGATACTATTTTCGAACTAATTAGTTCTCGTCGATTTCTATTTGAAATTCGAAGCAACATGGCATAATCAATCGGAAGGTAAACGTGTCAGTATTGGTCACTGGTTTGCCTCCAGGGCGACCTTGCAGGTACAACGATCTGAAAGTAATTAATTGTGGTCTTCAGCGTGAAATTCTACTTTGAATCCCGCGGCATGCTCGGTACTGTCGAAATTGTCCTCGATTAGTCAGCCTACGAATGTTTCCAAAAACATACGACCGCCAGGATATGCAAGCGTCCTAAGGTCTGCGATCTATCCTGTTCAATTCATTTTAATCATTAATAATCAATCGACACGTACGATACTCGAGTACGGAATAATTAAAGTCACAGCGGCGTGTCTGTGTGTGCACAGTCAGCTACTGCGTTTCCCTGTGAAACATGAGAGAAGTAGCAGAGCGTGTGACAGTGTGTGTTGTTGCGTGAGTGCGTAGCGTACGTATCTTCTCAAGGTGAAGAAACGGAATGTCCGGTATGCGCTGGCAAGAAGGAACTCTTTTACGGAGGGATGAGCGAGCTTGACGACTGGTTCCCTCTTACCTGCTCCCTCCTGCAACTTTTCTTTTTCCGTCCCCTCTCGGCCAATACGGTTGCATTTCGCAGGCGCAGGCGCATCCACGCGCATCCATCGATGCTTAGCGATAGAACTGATTCCGGTATATTCTTCTTGATTGTTATAAATAATCAGAGTTCGTTGGTTTCACATTTTATTCAGCACTGAGTCTTTATATTATAATTTATTATATTAATCCTATTTATTTAATTCCTATTTATATTATTAGTCTTTATATTATAATTTCTCGATTATCAGATGTAGTACGCCTACGTGCATTAGCTTGTCCTTATCTTCGAAGTTTTTCTTTCGATTCACATTTGTTAGGGTACGAATGTTTATGCGACTAACTGTAATACTGTCGTTTCGAAACAATTACACTTTCATACTTAATGTGCGAATGCGTTAAATTGAGATAAATGAACGATGCGTTATGCAGCATTCGCACGAGAAATCACGACTTTCCTCTGCAGTGCCGGCAATACACGCGAGGATATTGGTCCCATCGCTAGACACATGCACGCCAGCGCCGCGTGAAACAGCCATTGGCGTAACGAGGAAGACACTATTCAAAGTTCCGTTCTTCCCCGTTCTGAATAGCTACCCGCATCATTCATTTTTCTAATATATTGTCCACCATTATTTTTCCCGCACGACACTCATGGTGCATCCTATAATTTTGCATGTATTCAAATGCGATGCGGTGTGGCCATTTCCTGGTAGTATTGCCTTTTTCATGTATAAATTCCTAGCTCGAAACCGCTACTTACAAGTGAGTTAACGGTTCAACGCTGTTGTAACTCTGTTTGAAAACTAGTTGAACGTGTCGCGAGGTGCAGAGCCGCGGATCGGAAAAATGAATTTCTAGATGGGGGTTAACGGCGTGCCTGATGTCGAGGAAACGGACACTGCGCCAATGCGCGAGAGTAGTTCGAGTACCTGTACGGTCTATATCTGTTACCATGTTCACTGACTGCATGTATCTTGGCCGTGAAGCAGTAAACGGGATTAAAACGAGTTGCAGCCCTAACGCACGGTAAATTCGCTTCATCTGCTCTCTATGGCTCTGTTTTATAGCAAATTTGTTACTGCACACGATGCAATTATATTTACTCGCATTGCCCGCTGAACACGTTGGTTGTAGGCTCGAAATGTTCAATTAAATTGTCGAAGAAAAATAATAATTTTGCCATTAATTGATAATCTGTTGATAACAATTTTCGAGTTTGTTCTAAGCTTTTACTAAAGTGTAGGCCGTCTAATTGACTTAAAACGTTAACAAAATATTTAAATTTTTTTACTTTTTTTGCATTTTTATTAAAAACGTTCGAAGCGAATGTATCGAAAATAATTAGAGTTAAACGACGGCAATCGGTTAGTTATTTTGATTACCTGCGAATAATGCAGAAAGAAAACATATCCACTGATTGTGAGTACGGTACAGGATCTATCCTGAAATGCTATGGCAATGAATCTCAGGTAGACCCCCTGGTTTTAGCAATAAGAAAAAACTTTATCGTGTTTGTAACGCGAGTTCTCTTGCTAATAGAGCGTAACATTCATGCGAGATCCTACCACTGACGCTGTATGCCCTGGCATGGTATGTGGAACATCCTGATTCCTGTCAGGACCTGCTTTAGGATGTATTAACATAAAAGAAAGTTTGGTCCAAACTACATCCTACGAGGCCATCCAGTCATTAATAAATCTTATGGTATAATCTCTTAACTAAAGTATAATTTGTCGACTGTATTTAACGAATTTAAAGGGGTATATTAGCAGCAAGGTTTCAGTCAATACATAGATGAAATTTCAGAAATTAAGAATTTTTATTGTATACACAAAATTATTGAAGAATTTATAACTTATTTGACGCTGAACTTAAAATACCTTATACTACATAAATCAAATAACGGATGGGGATCTTGTAATTATATTAAGGCGTGTGTTATTAATCTGATTTAAGAAGAAGTCGTAGAAGATATGTTTCTAGCCAGTATCACGGAATTGAATTAAAAGGAAGTTATGAAATAGTTTTGAACATATCTGCTACAAATCGCTAGCTGTAGAACGAAAATTTATCGCTATGAAAGTCTAATTAGTTATCTGTTCATTGCACTCGAAGTGTTAATATCCTGAAACTGTCACAGTAAGAAGTAAATGTTCACACTTTTTAGACTGGCTTCTGGTATCGTGGCTTTGCATCCTTTATAGGTTTTCAAACATGTACTGACATGTGTAACTGCTCATTGTAACAAGAGAACCAGTGTTCCTTTATGAATCTGTCACTCGATTACGTCAGCGCAGGTTGTGTTTCAAAATACACGTGGCACTACAACGAAATAAGAGGCAGTATGTACAAGTGAAATAAAACTTGCAACGTGGAATTGTTTCCGTTTTATTGATTCATTCTGCTGTTCTAGGAAACATATATCCTTGGAAATGGAACTTTCCAAGGAAACAATTTGAATACCTTTTGTGAATTACAGTAAACTCAATAGAAATCAATTTTCATCCTTCTTTTTCTAAATACATATTTTACTTGCATTGGATTTTTATTTTAGTAAAATATTGACCTTTCTAAATATTTCTATAACTTGTTACAAATATTTTCATAACTTAACTGGCTAGAGAAACGCCAAAGTCAATGGCTCGGAAAAACGGTTCAATAAAAAATAAGGTGAAAGACAATTTTAGAAAGTGATTACGACAGTTGTAGTTTCACGTATGCTGGACAACTAGATAAGGAGTTCCCCCACTATTATCGTTTATCAGTGACCTCGTACAGTCACGCCTCTCTGATAAGACTAAAGAATCATCGGTCCCTGTATTCTTTCGCCCCTTTTTTTCTATTCTGCGCATCGAGCGTCTTATAAACTTCTATGAATTTGGCCAAAATTCTTCTGAAAAAGTAAGATAATTTTCACGTTCATTAAGAACCACCGTAACTCATAATTACACATCAGTCCTTTTGATAAATACACACCATATCACATACTCAGGTGTTCTCATTAACAATTGTAATTAACGAAGAACCGTGACGATGAATGAAAATACACCATGAATTAAAAGCGCATGAGACTCCAAAGATAAGGGCGACGGCCACTCACTGTGGCCGTCGTGACATTGGAGGATCGGCATCGTGGAGCTTTAACGGAACGATAACGAGATAGACGATTTGCCCGTAGATGCCGCCGGTTCAATTGAACGGCATGCAGACAACGTGGCCGTTGGTCACTGCGAAATAGAGAACGACGTGTGAAATGGGTATCGTGATGTACGGACCGGATGCCACTTCCTGCTTACCACGTCTGCGCATCATTGTAACGTGCACCGTATCTAGCGATGGGAATAAGACGATTCAAAATCTCCCGGAGTTGGTCCTCGGTACGCTTTCGAACAGTCTGCTGGAGTAATTGCGACTTTCCTCGGGACTGAACGTTCCATCCAGAGCGATTTCGGAAATAACAGTGTAATGTTATTTCTATTTCTGATCGAAACTTCGTATGGAACATCGAATTAATTATGACAAAAGTACGCGTTTAAGTAATTGCTTGTGTTTACATTGGAATCAATAAGTGTACGTAATTAGAGTCATTCTGTTGATATAAAGGTAGAACTCGGACAGAAACTTTCCATTTCGCAAATAGTTAGCCAAGTTGTATAGTAAGCTACGTTGCGAAAATATTGCACGGGTGTTAGTCAAAATAAATCAGTTTGTTTTAAATCCATGATAGAACCCGTAATTACTCACCGCTTCAACCAGTAGTTATTCCCGCTCGATATACATACATATATCTCATTAGAGAAACATGGAAAACAGCCGATTAAGTACGGGACATAGCAAGGTAGACGATAAGCAGTTCCCAATAGATCCGATCCAATCACGCTTTCTTCTTGCCACCTTGTTTGGTGTGCACATATAGAAAATAGGGTGCAATTAATCGTGCAATAAAAATGCTAGAGTTGCACAAGCACAAAACTGAACTTCCTTCTACTGAAAAGAAGAAAAGAGATCGGTAAGTAGTGCTTACAGCAAGCGACGGGGTTCGAGTTTCAAGATAAGTGATTTACAGCCATGACTTTCAGCTCTGCCACCCCGCTGCTGAGTGTGTGCTACTCCTTTTTCGTTTTTCTTTCCCCACTCTCCTTCCCTTTTTCCTCTTTGGTTCGCCGCCTCTGGCTCCGCGGCAAACGGTGAACCGTGTTATCACAACTATGCCAAAAATGCATATCGACGAGAGAGGCCTTTCTAAAGAGGCCGGAATGCAACACGCTCGAAAGTCCTGGAAAGGTCTGTCTTGCGATTGCGACAGATGCAGTTGGTAGCCACTCCACCGTGAGGAAAGTCCCCGGTGATCACGAGGTGGATTTACCTTTGATACTATTCTGAAATCAACCGCCCATAGAAAATTTTGGTCACTGTATTTTTTTTTTTTATCTATTTACATAAGAAAATTATCCTTCTCCTTTCAACTGCATGATCAGTTTAACCGTGTTTATGATGCGAATAAGCATAAGACTGAACAATAAATTTGCCACTTCATTCTCCAAGAAGTCTATGCTTGTTGATAACGAGCACAGATCTTTGCATTCATGAAATTATCGAATTAGAATACGCGTGATGCGAATTAAATATAGCATCACACGATTATGCAATGTTTCACTCGCTTGTTTACGATTACAACACTAGTAGCAGAAATTGATGGAGAATCATTACGAATTTTTCATTAATTGCGTATAAGTCCCGTTGCAATCTGAACGCTGTCTTTCTTTATCATTGCATAAGTTGACCGCAATACCGTCCGAAATTTACGTCAATGTGAGAACAAGTATCGAACGCTGGCAACCCGTTTACGATCGATTGTAATGAGACTTCTGTACTATTAATATTTGACGGTACCGCCAAGCAAAGGTCAGAACGTGACAGATAAAAATTATACTTGCAATTATATTCGCGCGTATATGCGCGTTATAATTCTTTTCTAAGTGAATGTATATGTCGGAAGATAAATTCGCGAAGAAAAAAATGTTTGATAAACGTCGAACCGCTGGAGCGATATTGTTTCAAGAAGTATCTCCGTGTATGTAAACGAACCCTTCCATGAAATCGCTTCATTAAAGTGAAATCTGTTAATTAAAACGGATGAAACAGACCTATGCCAGCTTTGTTAATTTTAAGACTCCTTCTTTTTTCTTATATTTTGTTCTTTATCAAAGAAAGATATGGTTGCCTGTTTAGAGTTATTACTATACGAACAAAATAATTGCAGACTAGTGTCTTGTAATTTGACTACACCAAGGACATAGTTTCTACGTTAATTGATACTAACTGTGCAGCGAAGAGCTAGGGGTCCACAGTATTAAACGAATATATCAAAATATTTCATACAGCCCACCGAACTCACTTATTTTCAGTGTTCAGATTTTTCTTTTTCTTTTAAATTATTCCAAAAATGTTAACGGAATTAAAACGAGAATATAGAGTGATTTATCCCACAAGAGGCTTTCTGTACTTATAAAGCAACGGCGGACAGAACGCGTTAAAGGAGTATTAGACGACGAATCTCATCATTCAAATAATAGCAGTGCAATGAGGATTTTTCGCACGTGAAAGAGAGATCGTTACGCGTGTAATAGTCTGATACGTCTTGAGAGAACAACCTTCGAGTCCGTCGCTGTATGTACAATACGTTTCGAACTCGTGCGTTGCAATTAAGGCCTATTTGTGAACAAATTTATCTGGCAACAGACCAACCGATTGTGCTTACTGCTGGTACGCGAACTTACAAGAGCCGCTGTAATGTGTTTGCTAAAGACATTAACTGACACGAATTTGCTGTGCAAATGACTCTAATTAGGCTGCCGTAGCATAACGGCCGAGTGTTGTCCGTTACCACAGACATTCCCTATGCATGTTAATATCTCCACGCAGAATTATTTGCGTACACAATGCAGTGATCTTTACTCTGAAACAGTTGATGAAAATTAACACAGAAGTGGCCATGGTAGAAGAAGAAAAGTTACCAAAACGAGTTACGACTCTGCTTTAACAACAAACAATAATTGTTACCATTTCATACGAATTTTAAAACGGACATAGCTGGTTGACATAATCTTTTTTAGTAACGAAGAGTTATATACCCATTCTCGTCCTGCCCTCTTCTCCCATCCGCCTTCAAATAAGTACTCAAGGTAATATTAATTATTCTGAGTGGTTTATCTCTTCTGTGACTTTGGTAGTCCTTCTTTCAATTATAATAATCTTGCTGCGTTTTGTCACGTTGGAGGACGACTGCCTAAAAAGGTCTACGTATATTATCCTATGCACACACGTTCAGAAAATATTATTGTTACTCGCATATAATGACGAGAAATTTATATAGAACTATTTTTATCTGCAATTTTATCCCCACTTGATGCAACTCACAATGAGCCCCGCAATAATACTACATATACTGTCTTCGCCTAAAAAATAAGAAAACATAACGCAAATCTAAAATATCCAGCACTAATCCAATATCCCTTTATAATACCACGCGACATCGTTTCATCGACCACTGTAACACAACCAGACCAATCAAACATTCTCCCGCATATCAAATAATCCCTAATTCCCTCCGATAGTTCTCTAAATAACCATTATTCAACAAACATTAATCAGCGAAGAACAAAATCGAATTAATCTGTTTCTTACGTGTTTCAGGGTACAAACGGTCCGAGACCGACGTACGTAGGTGCTAACAACGGTAACGCCGGTGGCGCCGGGGGCGGCGGCGGCGGAGGTGGCGGCGGCGCCACGGGTGGCGGTGTCGGTGTAGGTCCAGCGAGTGGTGGCGGTGGCGGCGGAGGTGGAGGCGGCGGAGGCGGGCACGGATTGAAGGGGAACACCGGCGGCGGGCCACGAGGCGGGAACCCAGTGCAGTATCGTGCGAGCAGTGCCGCAGCTTGGGGCGCAGCGCCACCCTCTCACGCGGCTGCGGCTGCGGCTGCGGCAGCGGCTGCCTATCCGCCGTACACGCGGTATCCAAGCGCAGCGGCTGCAGCTGCGGCTGGCCAGATGCCCGTCGGAGCACAGCAACTGCCGCCTACGGCGAATCCTTACGCCACCGCCACCTACGCACAGCACGCGTCGGTAAGTCTTCTCCTTTCGGTTTCGATGAAGTTCGAAGCTGGAGCACTGTTCCAAGTTTGTATGCTTTTTTGGAAGGGTCGCTGTTCCTTTGAACGAGGGAATTGATTATTCTAATTGCGTATGTCCTAGGTGTGTACATGGATAAACGGATTCATACTCTGTACGTTGAATGTTGAGCTAATTGTTTATTTGAGCATTGGTCCTTTTCTTATCGGAACCTTTACGATAAATTTATTTACTTGAATTTGCCCTTTTTTTTCTGTACAATATTGAGCCTTCAGTAGTGTTGATCGATTCTTGTAATATTCGGTAGGAAGGATATTTTTCCTCCCGCAATGGATACAAATGGGGTGATTTTTTTTATATTTTCGTACATACGTGTACTGATAGCAGGCGAACGTTCTGGTTGCGCAAATGTCTGCTGGAAAGTATCGTGCAGTTAATAAGGTAACCTATAAAGTCTAGTCGGTTGTGCGTAATGTTCGATTTAGCAATTAAATTTTTGTTACTATGGATTCATTTTTCTTTGAATGTGACGTTGTAATTGGGATGTTTATGGTTCTGTCAAAGAGAGGCACGCGCGCAGACAACACAAAAGTTAGGCTTTGCGCAGCGAAAGGGTTAACCCTTTCTTAAACCGGGTGGGGCCATGACAACGCGGCATACAGTTCTTGTAGGAACGATGCGTGAATCCTTTCATCGTTCGTTCTCACGATCTTTCGTCAAAAATTCTTCAATTTCACGATTCACCGTGAGTTTTTTTTTAAATTGTTTTACCAAAATGTGAATACACTTTGCTCGATGTGACGTATGGGTGCGCTCTTTTTTTCGTTACGTACGTGGCCATTGTTTTACCGGCACAAGTTTATAAAGAACAGTTTAAAAGTTTAACGAAAAATTTATTCTGACAATATACTGATAGGGGGCGTTACAAAATACGAGAATTATCCCATATTGAGCCGTGGCAATTTTAATATCTCCTTGCAGCGGGTGGATCTACGATCCGTTCAGAAATTTTTGTTGTCCGACGTGTTCGATACTTTTTAAGATTGCGAAGGAATAATATTGTCTAAAAAAAAGGTAGCTGACATTGCAGATCCAAATCATAAATAAATATGTTAAATAGTTTGGAAGAAATCTTTGTCCTAGAATTATGTAAGAAATTGAAATTGCAGACATTAGTTCATTACGAAACGATACGTATTTTAACGTTTGGCTTATCAATTTATTAATTTATGTACATGTCTTTAAATGCATTGCAGTATGGTGGACAACGGGTGCCTACAGCCTCCTCGCCAGCCAACACTAATAGTAGTTCTAGCAGTGCTACCGGAAGTCGAAGTGGGACAATGAGCACAAGTCTTAGCAATAATGCTATACAAGGGCAGCAGGCTGAACAGCTATCAAAAACAAATTTGTATATCCGTGGCCTCAACCAAAATACAACTGACAAGGACCTCGTAAACATGTGTTCTCAGTAAGTCACTTTGTATAGTTAATAAGTATTATCGCTGTCGAATGAGAATTGCTAATTATTCTATATATATATATTTGTTTGTGTCTCCTCAATATTATTTGTACATTTATTGTATTGTTGTTCCGGTACAGGAATGTATCGTTTCTAATGCATTCTGTTTTTGCAGATATGGAACTATTACTTCTACGAAGGCAATTTTGGATAAAAATACGAATAAGTGTAAAGGTAATTAAGTTCTGTATACATTTATTATATGACGTACGTCAGATACATTGTTAAAGTTTGCGCTATTAGTAATTCCGTTTATTAATTGATCCTGTAATTTGCTGTGTTGCAGGTTATGGATTTGTAGACTTTGAGTCACCAGTGGCGGCAGAGGGTGCTGTGAAAGCCCTGGTCGCCAAGGGCATCCAAGCGCAGATGGCGAAAGTGGGTATCTGGTTGCTCCCTAGACTGCCCAGTGTACGTTGGTTGTGCATGCAAGTACAGTAATACCAGAGTAACAGTAAACCCTTCTTCTTTCTTTTCTTTCTTTATCTATTTCTCTCTGTTCCTCCACCTTTTTGCTCCATTTCCATTAATTTTATGATTTTTGCCTTTTTATCCTTTCTAGTCGGTTGACATTATTCTAAGCCCATCTATAATTCCGTTTAAATTAGATACCTATTAAAATCTGTTTCTCCTCCTATTGATATTATAACTATAAAATGCCATTAATTTGAAAGGAGTATTTACTCCTCTATCTGCTATGATAACTATACATATATACAGTACAGTACTTTCATGCATTATTTACGAAATAAAGATGACGAATAAGAAGTTCCTAAAGTTTTAATCACAGTCGATGTCATGGTTGTCTTTCAATGGTCACTTGTATAATTGTCGAGTATAGAGTGGTTTCAAACATTTCTGGTCAAACTGTTTTTGCATACATCTCGGGTATATTTAAATAACTTGTAATATTTATAGAACATAATAATCATATTTTGGGGCAGTTTACGTCATCGAATATTATACAATACTATTAATTCAATAATCAAACAGAAGTAGTATTTATTTTAATAGCTATGCGAAACAAATCTTACTAAAATACCAAATAATCACTGTAATAATGAACTTCTAATTGTTGCGGATATATCGTACATGTTTCATGGTGTTAATCGCATTTACTATAATACTGTGCAGGTTTGTTAAAATTCAATGTTTTCAAATTCATTGAGGTATTTATCTCTTTCCAATATTCGAAAGACAAGCATGGCATCTTAGCCATGGCATCATTGCTCTGCTCTCAGCCCCTCTAGAAATGCATAGAATTTGTATCTTGACAAAACTCTTTAGTATTTTTACAGTTATTGAGTTTGGTAGACAATGTTTCTAGGAGAGTAAAGTCAGATTAAAAGATAATAACAGGTTTATAGAAAAATATTGAAAAGATAGAAGTATTTATTTATATCTATCGACAAGTGAGAAAGGGAAGCCTACAATTTATAAAATACATTTCATAGGCACTTATTTGCTTAATACTTTTTCTTGTTATCCTTCAATAATAGAGAAATATTGCTACTAGAGGGGTGTATTATGCACATAATTATATTTTCATTGATAAATACTACGAAGAAATAAAGTAATTAATGGTAAACAAATATTTTTATAAAACATATTTGATATGGATATAGCATGTTTTGTACTATCAGTGAAAATATAGTAGCAGGCAATTATGCATAGTTTTAGATAGAAAGAAACTTTTCCGCGAAAGTATAAAGAACTCTTCCTATTAGAACCTATCTCACTTGTCTACAAATCTCTAGTTTTGACCAGTTCTATCTATCATTCTATCTTATGTACCTACCAAACTATCGATGCTTGTTGCTGTACCTCGGCCACAAATTGCTGATACTGCTGTGTCAACACATTTATAATACGTGTCTGAAAATTGCATTCATTTCAGCACTAATTCAAGCCTTTAGCAAATATTCTCTAATGTACTCAGGTGTTTGTGTATGTGTCTTATGTAAAACAATTGGTAGTTCATTGTTATACGAAAAAAAAAAAATACGAAAATTCTTTCAAATACTTCATTAAAATTGCCTTGAAGCGTAGCCGTACATACAAAAGTACACATATAAAATACGACGGTATATTGTATTCTTTTTTTTCTTCTTTTTTTTTTGTACAATTTGCCAAATGTTATGTGTTCGTCTATCTACTACTCTAACGATGTGAAAATGTAAGAAAATAGCTTATATTCATTTAACTTCCAAATATTTTCGCGTGCCGAAATTTATTTTTCTTTTAATGCAAATTGTCGAGAACAGTTCTGGCTCCTGCCTCTATTAATTGCTATAAAACAAAAACTAATTTGGAATGGTTCTTCTAATCTGGCCGCGGTAAAAGCACGGGGTGCCATCAGCAGATGTGATGATGTCCAGTCGCATGTGATATGATATATAACTTAATAATATACCCGTTATTAACTGTATTCGGGGTACATGGTACTTACTTACCAGTTAGTGGTGCTATGCGAAGGTCAGGTGCTATTTTATTCCCGGGGTGTTGGTTGCCTCTGATTGACACATTTGGCTTGATTAACAAAGTTTAACCAGCACACCAAAACAAGTTTAGGATGTGTATTTGGGAATGTCTAAAAACCTTGAATTACTGCAATGGTTCACTAAACTCTAGTCGTTAGATACTTATTATATTTTGCAATCCTTGTAATTTACTGGTTACATATGATGTATAGAAATATATAAAGAAATCGCCTTTAGAATCCTTTATACACATTCGCACTTGATCAACTGAATCATTTTATTGAGATACAAATTCATTAAAGCATATTATGGTTTTATCATACATGCATACATACTTGTATGTGTACATATATGTGGTCCGTGTGTATGTATATCATATTATTACGAATATGTATACATACATATATATGTATATATATATTATATATATATATATATATATATATATTGATGCCATAAGCTTAGCTTATATCATAATGTTTTCATTATTTATTTTTTTGTTTTAATGCATTCGCAAGATTGAAGTAAATTGTCGTAAAGTATAAGTATATTCAAGTAACTGTAGAGTTGATTGATTTTTGAGAGAAATGGTGGATCTCAAAATATGCTTGAGGGTGCATAAATATCAAATTCGAATTCGAGTTAAGTTTAGTGTACATATATCTTTTCCTTTTTCGTTCTTCTACATATGAGAATCGTAAGCGAAGAAAATTTGAGCATGAACACATGTATATGTATGTGCATATTTTATTCACCAACGGATTTGTATATTTTTTTATAATATTGTGAGATACATTTGGCTCACTTTCATTTCCATCTCATGATATAACTGTATATATGTGAACATGCCTGTGCTTTTTGTTATGCTTGTCTCCAACAATGTGTCATATGTGATTGAAATTCTACTACTGCTTTGAATGGTTATCCTCAATATTGTTTATTATAAATGATTAGTTAGCTTGCACTACTTGCAGTATTGATTAATTGTACTGTAAACAGATGTGTTTGCTGCAATTAATTTTATAGATTATATAGTAGAGAAGCTGCATAAGTAAAAAAAAAGTTGTAAATGCTCTTTGCAAAAAGTTTAGCTGTATATGGATATTTAAAATTAAAAACATTTAATCGATATTAATAAGAAATATCACGACAACTTAAAGAATATTAAAATACATACATATACAATAAAATGATAAATATATTCTTAAATAATAAAAAAGGAAAATCAGTTATTGGTATTATATGAACGATGTTTGCACAGGCGATATTCACTACCGTGGTTTTTTATGAATTCATCATTTGCTTGATACTTATCGGATCATTTAACGTGCATTATTAAACACAGAATGCTATAGGCACATATCAATTATTATTCTTACTTGTATTCAATTTAATAAACGAACAATTTTGTTTATGGAAAAAAAACGAATGCGTGTGAGCATGCTTTGAATATCAATGCAGAATATATTTCGTGTCAACATTAATTATTAAGCATCCACAAAGCAAATTTAGAGAACCACCACAATGTGGTAAAATAATGTTACGAAGCATGATAATTTTTCAGTATTTAAACAAAAAAATTGATTATTTTATTTAGTATTACATCATTTTCTTAGTATTTTTTTACTTGTACATTCAGTATTAGATTAAATTAATCGTTATAGTTTGTTAGCCCCTTCGGTAGCAAGTTGTTATACATTTATGTAATTTTTTAATTGAAGGTGATATTGACAAATTATCTGCAAGGGATTTCAGTTTATCATATACATTTTTGTTTTACACATGTCCTGCATCATTGCATCGATATGAAATTTAATTTTGAGTTATCATTTTAACATTCCATGCGAATGTGTATATATAATTGGAATTATGTTATTAATATTCACAATTTAAATAATCACTTACACTGAATATTATCACGTACAAAGAAGAAAGTGTGCGAAATCTATGAAACCTGCAATGCCCGCCTTATAAATTCATGCGAAAAAATTGTCCACAATAACTATTGATATTTATCACAATTATTAAGTCCCTTATTGTAGTGATTTCGTCTGTGCATTCATTTGTAATCATTGATACAGAGGAATATGCAAATACATGTATTTTGATCGTGAATGTTAAAATGATAGACATGATGAAGCTTTTTTGAAATTTATATACATATACATATATTATTGTTAGGAATTTAATACAATAAATTGCATAGTACTTTTACTCTCTTCTCAGCAACAGGAGCAAGACCCCACCAATTTGTATATTGCAAACCTGCCACTGAGCTTCAAGGAAAATGATGTTGAGGCTTTACTTGCTCAGTACGGGCAAGTTATTTCAACGCGTATATTACGTGACACTGCTGGACAAAGTAAAGGTGTTGGATTTGCAAGGTTAGTCTTTTGTTACTTAACAGATAAAAAGAGAAAAAAAATAATTCTAAAATCTTGCCGCATTTTGAATTATTTGTATCTCTCTTTTTTTTTTAGAATGGAGTCCAAAGAAAAATGTGAACAGATAATACAAATGTTTAATGGAAAGGCACTACAAGGAGCAAAAGATCCTTTATTGGTGAAATTTGCTGATGGCGGTAATAAGAAAAAATCATTATACAAAAGTACAATATGGAGAGAAACCGGAGAGGTAATTTATCGATTTATTCAATAGACAAATTGTTATTTACTGTATATCTTTAACAATGTGTATTTTTTATAGAACATGACTCTGAATTATGATACAAGCGGCGTTGGTCAAAACGGGGTTGCAACGACTCATATGCTACCTGCAGCCACTTTAACACAATATAGTCGTCATTATGGCCAAGCATTACCTGGTTACAGTGTACCAGGAACGCCATGGGTGACTCCTTACTTGGTGCAGACTGCCCCTCCACATATGCAACAGGTCGACGTGAGTTTTTGTACCGATTTCGTTTGTTCATTTGTGGCTCATTCCCTTTGTATCATTTGCGTCTCGCCCGACACCATTCAGAAATTTCGAATATTATTATTATCACGTAAGATGGTACACATTTTTCATTATGCTTTATGCCCCAACGTAGAATCATAGTTTTACACTAATATTAACAAAATTGTGGTAGCGTTTATTCTTTAAATTCTAATGAAAAACTTTGTTACAGATGATGCCATCAGCTGATCCTAGCAACCCACAATACAGTATGATTCCACAGCTTACTACACAAATGTCTACATTACATCTTGGCACTGGTTCCGTGAGTACAGAATCTTTCCTCCTTTTTTCCTTCTTTATTCAACTGGTTTCCAAAATTTCTTTTAACGTCGCGCGTTCTTTCGTTCTATCTTAATTATCATCTCTTCAAATATTTCGTTTTTCAGTACATCGCAGCGAGCCCGCATCCCTATCCTTATACTACTTATCCTCCTAGCATTATTCATACCATGCCGTTAGGTGACTCTGAACAAACAAGTAACGCGGCATCTCCCGATGACTCCTATCAACAATACCAAGCTCAGCAGCCCAAGTAGGCTACGGTTTTTAGGTACATACCACGTTTCATTAATGATACATTTCTTTCAGATACAAGTATCCATTTAGAGAAATGAAATGATCGATGAAATGAATTTCAGATACGATTACACCGAGGGTTATGTAAGTTAGGAGAGCCACACACCTGTTGATACGAAGGATTATATTAATGAAGAATAGATGAGACTAAATACATTACATAAAGTCAGATAAGATTCTTCCTCATGATAATTGACTTGCCAGCCATCTTTTATACATTTTATCCATCAGATAAATAGGTGAAAGTAGTTAATATTTTCCAACGATTAGAGAATGAATGTTGTCATAAGAAACGGGGGTACGAGTGCTCGTGTCACCTACATTGTTCGGCACCAGCACGGCTCCATACGCTGTATAACGCCAACACATCATTACGACAGTGACAAAACTGATATTCTGCGACGGACAGTTTAGTGTCAAGCTGATAGGCTTCCAGGATTAACTTTAGGTATTACATTTACTAAGGAGACGATAAGTCGAAGCTGAACGCTTGAGAGTGTGAATAAATATTTTAACAAAAACTTGTAAACTATAAAAAGAAACGCTGCTCAGAAATATACAAAGGAGAATTCTTCCCAAGAAATAATAATAATAATAATATACAGAGAAAAAAGCACTTCCAATGCTAGAGTTGATAAAAAAAAAAGTACATTGAGATTCAGTTAATTGTAATCAGTAACCTCTACCGGACGTGTGCCAGCTGGCTGGCCGGTGGCTGGGCTGCGAAGAGAAGATGCGTCGATCGGAGTTTCTTTTAACACAAAGATGCTGCAAAAAACAAAAACAAAAAAAAACGAGCTCTTCCTTAACAGCGCACACCACCCCATCCACTAAATGCACTCTCATCATATTGTTTCTTTTTGTTTTCTTCTGTTTCGTTTAGACATTCCAAGCTAGGCACATATATTGTATGTATGTATTGCCACGCGGAGATTTTTATCTACTTTTACAAGTACAGTTCGCGTTCTCTTTTTAAATCACGGACTATATTATCTTATGGACGAAAAAATAAGAGGCGAAGATTTTAAGAGAGTAAAAATGAAAATTAAAAGATGATGCTTTATTTCTAAAAGGAAAGAAAAATAAAATCTTCAGGATATATGTAATTATTGTAACAAGAAGGAAAGGAACATAGTACTTTTTAGAGGATTTATATTTATGAGTACAGTTACTACGAATCGATATCAGTTTTAATTGTACAGTGAATACAGATATTTTTTTTAGAATTGTGCCTTTTCAGACAAATCCGCTAGACAAGGGATATGCTGAAAAATATTATAATATATTTTTACGTCGGTATATAAATGCGAAACTTGAGCCAAATTTTGATCTTCTAGTTAAGAGAATATAATTGTTTTTGCGTTGTAGCCAGTTAAATATCACTGCGTTTGTTTTTTCATTACGAATTCGAATAGATTTTGTATGTGTATAGTTGCCACTAACGGGATTGTCGGGCCGCAAACACCTGTACGGCCCGTGCAGAGTCTAGAAACAACAACAACAACAACAACAAAAAAAGAAGAATCAAACGGCGGATCATTGTAAACCGAGAGAATAACTCACACCGCCTGAGGAAAGAAAGAGAGACAGAGTAGGCTTGTTACAACGGGATACGATAGATAGAGTGTAAATTAATTTATTATATCGAACAAACGAATAAAAACGCGTTGCAAATGAAAACGAAAAAAGATAATGGGACTGGAGGAGAGCGATAGGCGAGAGGATCGAATGTGAGGTAGCAAAAGAAAAAAAAACAAACGAACCGTATAGAACTATACAAGTCGAGGATTTTTTTTTTATCAACGGTGATATCTAGAGAATGAAAAAAAGAAGAAGACAAAAAAAAACACCCTCCTCTCCTGCGTTCCTCTAAGCCCGTTTTTACATTCGGCAAACAGTTTTCACGTTGTCTGACTTAGATCGAGTCGAGGAACGATTAGCAGAAAGCTTTCTACCAAATATTGCGAGCTCCGGGCTCGAAGTGGCGGGCAGGTAGTTAGATAGAGTTAGAGGCGATCGTAGCTATTATTATAATATTACAATAATATGCTGTATTATTATAATTAACGATTACTATTATTGACGTCATCTAAAGTATGAAAGATTTTTACACTGTTGAGACTTGAAGTAAATAATATATTTAGTTTATTTTGGTACATCACGATTTGATGACAAGAGATAAAAGATGAAAAAAAGTGGTATGAGCTATTTTTTAAGAAACCGATTATTACTCGATTTGAGTCCATGCATTAAGGGAGAAAAAAAAATAATAAGAGAGCGAGAGAACGAAAGAAAGAACGATAGAAAGAAAGAGGCGAAAGAGGGAGAACCTATTTGCGAGTGTGTAAATTGTTGCACAAGCGATATTGTCACCACGACTGACAACAAAAATCACATGTGATTAAATAGTGAATTTTGAAGAATTTTACTAATAGACTTGTACTAAATAACTAATTATTATTGTGACGACCAAAACAAAGAGCAGCATTTTTATAGTGCTGACCGGGCGGAAGAACGATGGTTCGGCCGATAAAACGCCAGCTCCCGCAGATACGGAGCCGCACTGGAGAGCGGGCAGAGAGGAGAGAAAGGGAGAGAGGAAGATCAAGGATGCAAGGGACAACGAGCGAAAGAAAATGTAGAAAAATAGAAGGCGAATGATAGTGCGAGAACGACAAATAAGAAGAATAATTAAAATAAAAAAAAAGTGTGAAAAAGTAAAATGTTTGAGTGACAGGAGAAGGGTAGAAAATAGAACGCTAGAGGAAGGGAGAGAGAGAGAGAGAACGAGGCAAATAGAGTGAAAGTGAGAAAAGCAAGAGCGAATGCATCATGGTGACCTATTGTATAGAATTTGCGAAGAAGGGAGGATATTGCGAGATGTGTAGTTAGTGTTGATTATGAATACATATAGGCTAGGCACCACTTTTGGATAGGTAGTAATCGATAAGTGATTAAGATTAGGTAGATAGTTAGCTGATAGTTAGGATATATATACAACTGCCTCTCCTTGTTAAAAGAAAACACATCAGGCGGAGGCACCGTTCAGCCTATGCACCTCGCACCCGTCAAGACTGACTGGCTATTCATATTAATAATAAATATATATTATTCTACAACATATTATCTACTGTAATATAAATAGTAAGGACTGCTTGCTGCGCACCGCGGGTCGGGTGCTTGGGCTGGCCGGGCGTGGTTTACGAAGGAAAAAAAAACCAATCTCCTTTTTGGAACACAAAAGTTTCCAAGCAATGCTGCTTTCCGTAAGCTTTCTCTAGAATTTCTAGCGTAGCCTCTTTTTAGATTAGATCACAACTAGTAGTCGTAGGCTGATGATGTAGAAAGACGAGAATAAAAAGGAAAAAAACGTAGGGTGTTTTTAAGTAACGAAACAAAAAAAAAGTAACGTAATGTTAGTCGAACGTCGGCTTAAGCGAAAAAAAAATATATTATATATATAAGAAAAGCGAGTCCGAGTTGACTTTGATGATGCCTCGTTATGCGACGCGCATCATCGTACTTCGACTTGTACAGTCCTTGGGTACACTGAGGTTTTAAGTCATTGTTTTACATTGTTAAGTGAAATAGGTTTTTAGATATAACGAGAGACCGAGAAAGAGCGAGCGAGCGAGAGATGAATAGTTTTCCATTTGTCCCATGCTCCTTTTTTTAAAATTTCGAACTCTCTTCGTTTCTCCTCCAATTTGAAGCCCGCAAAATGATCTTTCCTTCCTTGCTTCCCGTTTTTATTCTTGCTCTCGTAGCGTCCAAACTCCCGTTGCGTTGCAAGATACAAGACGAGAACATCAAACTCGTAATTCTCCAAATAATTCGATTACCATTGCCACCTGTTTAATTTTGTTTGTTTCTTCTCGTCAGAATATAATTGATTGTTATGCAGTGTGCGACCAATGAGAACAAGCGAGAATAAGAATTTCGTAATTTAGGGAAAGAGAGAAAGAGAGAGAAAGAGGGAATGAATGGCAAAAGAAGGAACAAAAAATGATGTTGAGGCATTAAGTTAGGCAGTTTGCATATGAAACGAGGATTAACATTGAAAGGAGAAAAAGAAATGAAAAATGAACACATTAGGTTCTCGGATACTTTTAAGATGGCGAGGCATAGCACGTAATGAAATTCTTAGATTAAGGCAAGTGTGTCATAGCTAGTTAAGAATAGGGACTCTTAGAAGTCGATAGGTGCTGTAATAAAAATGATGAAAAAAAAGTAACATGAACAACAACAAAGTTTAACAACGGTCAGAATTAGATTTTTCATGAAACTCGAATAAGAACACAGGGCATACGCCACTAAAAGTGCCCTTAGTTTATTTTGGATCGTTTAAAAACGCTAGTCTTTGTGTGAGATAATGTGGGGGTTATAGATAGGGTCTTCTAAAAAAGAAAAAATACGAAAAAAAAGAAGAGAAAAACGGAAAAATGCAAACAGAAAACACAAAAAGAGAGAGAGAGAGCGCGCGTGAGATGTAAGTAGTGAATACAACAAAAAAGAAAAAAAACATGTGAGACGTGCGAGAGCGAGCGAGAGATTAGAGAAAGTGCGAGATGAGCATGTGGTGTGTAGGTTGTATGCATAATTGATAATGCGTACTTTTAAAAAGAACCATCTGCCTATTACACGACACAGACTGCAGAGACACACTGTTACTGTAAACTGCACACTGCGTGTGCACGCTCCGAACGTCATACTTCTTACACTTTGTATGGGGAGCGTGCACCGAACAGTTTTTAGAGTTACTTACAAGTATGGTTTGGTATATTCAAAGTGAAAGAATCAAATTCTTAATTATTATCATCCCTTATTTTTGATCAATAAACGATCTGTTTTGGGGATTTATTCCAATCATTTTCATTTCCTTTCCTAAGTTCTTTTTTTTCCAATACCAAGCTACTTTGAAATGCCTTCATATGTATAGAGAGTGAATCCCCAAATTGTGATTATGATTTCTCTTCTCACACATGCTCTTTTCAGTTCTGCTTCTCTTTGTTTTTCTTCTGGTTTTAGTTGAATTTCATAGATAGGCATTTTCGAGAATTTTATTATTCGTTTTCGTTTCTCCTTTTACTTTGTTGCGTTAAAGGATGAACAATCATCTCTGCGAGAAACGAACAAACGAAATGTAATGTCTGTAAAATAAACTTACTCTCGTACAAAATCGGTGACTGTATTTACACGTTTTCCACACTACAAAAAAAAAAATATGCCTTCTCGAATCAAGTAGCGACTATTGTATATGCCTTTTTCAACGATGGAAATAATAAAGCCCTAAGACCGTTTTTTGGTATTTTCTAGGACTAAAAGAGAGCTTAACGGAGTATAGAAAGACAAATTAAAAAGAAAAAGATGAATCTAAGTTTATCACGCTCTTCTCCACCGAGCATTGGCTGAACAAACAAAAAATTGTACTATTTACAAACGCGTAGTAGTATAGCATGGTGCAATAGACTGAACATTTGTCCTTTGTATGTAATATTAAAACGTTAAGCCCCCCGACCCCCCCACATTATCCTAACTACTTGTATAACAACATTCAGCGTCCGCCTCTATATTAATCGACAGTAAAATTGTTTCTTGCGAGGTAACAAAATTACAGAGAATTAACACACGCCCACGTTCGATTTTGGCAATATGGTAGAATGTAACGAGCCTTCTTCTTACTAGTACTTTTAAACACTTTACGCTGATGCGATTTGTACTATTTTGAGTAAATACTTTTAATTTGTGCGCAATAAAGATGATTCGAAATTCTTATGAAAAAGAAAGGAAAGAATAAAAAGAGAAATGAGAGTAGAAAAATAGAAATTTCAACCAAGGTGCAGGCAATGTATAAGAACGATTACTATTATATCTCCTCTTTTGTCAATTAACTGGTGGTTTTATAATAATGTAAAATACGACGGCAAGATTAAAGAAAGAGAAGAAAAGCGACATGACGCAAAAGAACTCGATGGAATAAAAAAAAGTGTGAATTTTGATTCGATTCCAAGAGCTTTTTTCTCAAGCCATGAAATGCTTTTTTCTGTCTTTAATTTCATAGGTATATGTAACTTGTACGGAAGCACATTGAATAGCTTTATATGCATGGTTTCTATTTGCATTCACATTTTTTATTTCGAATTATGTTGTTGCTGTTAAGAGTGCGATCGTTTTTTGTTTTTTTTTGGTTTCTTGATTATTTAACAGTAAGTACATGATTCTGTGATTCAGTATGTTTCACGCTGGCGATACATCGAAGTCTCTATTTCATTTAGAGTATAATAAATATTAAAATGATAAAAAATTGTTTCTTATTAGCTTGCACTATACACGTCATTTAGCATCTCTGATATATTTAAATGGTATAAACATTGATTTATCATTAACGAGCAACATGTTTCGATTTAAATATTCTTACGGTGTTATCTGCACCTCCGGACACCATAAATTTCGGATTCGTCCAGTTGCAACATAATACTTTATCTTCATGTCCAGATAGATCGAATAGTGGTGCTTTAGGACTGCAACAAAGGAAAAAGTTGTTTCAAAAATAACATACATATCACCATAAAAATATATAAATAAACGTTATGGAATGAAATATTAAAGTACCTCCTGCTATCCCAAAGCTTCATATCGTTGTCGTACGCTCCGGAAATAAACAGATTTTCATCTGTTGGAGACCACCTTACAGATTGTACCCATTGTGTATGAGAAGTGAACATTGTTTTTACAACTGACCCTTCTGAAAACGAAATATATAGCTGTGATAATATTTGCAATGATTGAAAGTCGTGAAAAAAGTACAAATTCACACCTGTGGATCTCGGATCATATAATCTAACGTGTCTATCAGCAGACGCTGTTAGAATAGTACGATTTTGCGGAGAATAATCGAGGTCAAAAAAGCTTTTGTTTCCAGCCAATTCATGCTTAATCCCTCCTAATTCTGAATCCCATATCTTCAATGTATGATCCCACGAGGACGTAATAATTTCTATTTTATCCGACCACACAGCACCGCTAATGGCTTCCTTGTGACCTTTCATTGTTCTCTTAGGTACCTTTACAATCGTAAAACGAAGAGAGTATGTTAAATTAGTTCTGAATAAAAAATATCCTATCCGGTAATGCCTTATTGTATTTTACCCTCGTCTTGCCGTGTTCTGCCTTTAATCTTTTCGATGTGGATTCACCATCTTCGTTTTCCTCTTGATTAGCTGAAAATGTTAATGAATGTGAAACATATTTTCATGAATCAAAAAGGTTTCGATACTGATGATATATTTACACGTGGACCAGATTTTAAGCATTGTATCCCATGCGCCGGTTGCCATCATTGTCTTGTCATTATTAACGCTAACACATTCAAGTCCACGTTCGTGTCCTCTGCACACGTGAATACAATCTACGGAATTTTCTGTAATATTCCAGTCCCATATTATAGCTGTCTGGTCCTGAGACGCACTGGACATTGTACAAGAAGAAAAATATGACGATTTGATGGCATTTCATTTTATTTCTGTTATATTCGAAATTATACCTAACAAAACTAGCAGTATCGCCAGTCAAGGATATCCATGCTACTGCTTTAATGGGCGAAGTATGCCCAGGAATTACAAGATGATGTTTTCCTTTATGTGTCCATATATGTAATGTGTTATCGTAGCAGCCAGTTAATATCCTGTTGAATAAATTGTATCCTTAGCAAATTGCTCAGCAATTTTGAAGGAACTTGCAATAAAGTTATAAGGTATAAAGTGTAACCATTTCTCGCAGGCGGCAACAGCAGATACCCAATCGTCATGAATAAGACAGTCCTGAGGTTCTGGTGGCGGATATTTTTCCACGTATTCAACAATTATTACATCTTCTGTGGATATGTTTCTTTCGGCGATATGGTCGGCCAATGAAGCACGTAAAAATTGTGAGCACACCAAGAAGTCAAATTCTATGTCATGGTTCACATCGGTGGACTCTGAAATTGAATAAGTTATTTTTCGATTAAATATGATTCCTCGGGATATAGTAATAAATGAGTAAAACATGCTGTACCTTTTATAAGTTCATTTACAAGAGTATTGAGCTCGTTTGAGACAATGGATGTGTGTACTGATAGTGGAAAATCGGGAACAGCGTAACTGAAGAATGATAAAAGTAAAAATTTGTACATATCTGTCCAATCTTTATATAATAAAACTGATAGAAATTATACGACACGCATATATAACGTGATATATGTGTAATAATAAAGATTAACCTCCTAATACATTTTACAAAAGAAACATTCGAAATGATTACATACTGTTCCTGTTTAGTAACAAATCTGATTTGTACTTGTGGAGTACTATTATTCACACTTGTATTGGCCATCGTCTTTGTTTCACTATTACACACTTTATTTACTTTTGTTACATAAATTGTAAACTTATGATTACGATATTACACACGTGTATGCTACATTTTAAACTATCTTCCTCCGTCGCGAATAATCGATTACTCGAAACACGTGGAATCGATTTATCCAAGTGATCGATAACATTATATCGATTATTTTTATTTTAATTCTACATCCTCTGTAAAGAATTTCTTTTTTTCTTTTTTACGCAAAAACTATGATAAAATAAACAACAAATAAACAACTCTAGTGGCATTTATAAAAGTTATAAACAATTAAAAATTTCACGAAAATGCACTCCGGGTCACTGCAATTATCTCGGCCTCTGGGGGCGCTAGATTAATGATCGAGAGCTTAAAATAAGGGTAAAGGATGCCGCTACACGAAAATAAACGATTTACAAATGCTGCATGCGCTGTTTATTTTTTATAAACAATTTAATAATGCATTTGAGAATTGCACCGAAACTATACACGAAGCCCTCTCCAAACGTGAAGCAGATAGTTCCTTAAACCGCGAGCTTCAATTCGAGAGGTCGTTGATTACAATCAATTACAGCCCAACAGAAGCCGAGATAATTGAATTTGTTCAAAGACATTATAAACAAATGCGATTACTGCCACTTCCTCGCGAGATACATCAATGACCAGAGGAGATAATTTAAAGCCTGCGGCATAGGATATCGGCTGCAATAGGTGTGAACATTATTCCATTTGCAGTTCATTTGTTATAAACAATTAAAGAATTAAAACTGTTATTACGGTTAACTGGATGTAATTACAACAACGGGGTATTTTTTATCGTGTAGATTAATCGTTTCCCTTTAATTTGACACCTAATTCATTAAAAAACAACCTCCAGGAGCCATATTAACAATTTTTAAAAATTTTCTCGGTAGCGATATGTCGATAACCGGACACGTGGCGCCATCTCGCGTTTGGGGGCTTTTTCACAGTTTCCACTTTAATTTATATCCTCTGCACAGACGAGATATAACAATAGACAAGACATCTTATGGATATTCGTGGCCCAACGTGACTGTCATACCGACTCAGAAATCCCACGCTGATTTGAGCGTCCTCTGCTCATGGGCAGTGATCACTTGAAGAACTATTATTTACTAAAGTAGTGGGGACGGGATTCATGCGATTGTGTGAATATATGTAAATGCTTTGAGGGGATCAGGACAGCTTTTTCTCGAGCAACGTTTCAGTAAAAAAATTGAGCTGCGGTGCCTGGTCGCGCGATGCACTTCGGCTCGGCTCGAGTTGAGTCGAAACCACATCGCGATGCACCGGGGCAATGAAATTGACAGAGTCAGTCAAGCGTCCCGCCTGTGCTGTCCCGCTTTCATTGCGCAGCAAATAACAAAAGAATTCTTTAACGAGGATCGTAGGTCCAGCTAAAACTTAATCAGAACCCGCAGAAGTTCAATAGGCACGACCCTAGAGTCGTAGGTCCGGCTAAAAGTTGGTCAGAAAACGTAAAAGTCCAGTAGGTACAACTCTGGGATCGTAGGTTCAGCTATAAGTCGGTCAGAACCCGAAGAAGTACAATAGACACGATCCTAGAGCCGTCGGTCCGGCTAAAAGTGGGTCAGAAAACGTAAAAGTCCAGTAGATACAACCCTAGGCTCGTAGGTTTAGCTAAAAATTGGTCAGAAGTCGAAAAAGTTCAGTACGTATGACCTTAGTACAGTAGTACGCACGACCGCGATCGGAGACCTTCGAAGAGTTCGAAAATTGCGAATACCACCGAGCACGACCGAGCGTTACCGGCGCGCCGGCGCGTCGCGGAGTGGGGATGACGGTGCGCGGCGCACGCGGTGTCACTATCAGTTCAAGCGTCGTACCGTACGGGTCGTCTATGCTGTCGAAGGTTAGCGACATACATCAGCTTACAACACAATAGCATCTCGGGGTTTACTTTATCACCGCATACGCTTGTCTATTACCTTCTATTAATTAATACACGTTTATTTAACAATCGTTTGACTATCGTGGATATCCATTAAACTCTTTCTCGAGTCTCTTTTGCTGGACGCTTGACCGGTCATCCGGTACCACCGATTTTTTGATTCGCGATAACTAGTCGTTTATTAAAATATCGGGTTAATTAATTTATTAGTTTAAACAGTTCTTTGAATATTTATTATATTTTATTACACGATTATTCGGATTCGATGCGGTGTTAAGGTTGCGTTTATTTTCTTTGCAATGTCACTTACATACTCAGTTACATATGTCGTTTCGCAACTTTGAATTCGATTCTGATTTTAGCACAGGTTTATCACGTTGCTTTTCTTTTTGTTGCAGGTACAATGGGTGATTGGTTGGTGGAGGATAATATATTGAGGCTGCAGGAATGGAGTATTGAGATACAATTACTGCGATGCATAACAATCAGTCCGATGACCTATGATGAAGGATTGGTAACATTTAACTATTATCCCAACGGTTTACGTATATTTCTTGTTATCTGGCGATTGGATTTTGGCTCAAGTTCTTTTCTTTCGGTTGCAAGTTATTGAGCAATTTAAACATTTTAAATAGAACTTACAATATGCCACTCGCGATTGAAACTAGAGTCTGTAAATTTCATTAATTCTAAACGAAAAATTGAAATACTTTCATGTTTCGCTGCATATCGGTCGCGATTTCTGTTATAGCTTCACTAGTATTTATTAAAAACTTTTAATATCTCTGTGACTTTGCACAAGTACGGTCAAATTGTATTTTCGATGCAGGATTGCCCGCGTACGTACGTACTGGTTGCCATGCACCTGAAGCATGATAAATAGTTACGAGTCTTGATTTCTACAAGCAGCTACGAGAACTTATAAATTCGCGATATTGCTTGCTTACTAAGATCATGATCACCTTTAAAACTCGGGCAAAGAACAGTCACAGTATGCTTTTGATAAATCATTTATATTAATCTATAATAGTATATGTTGAATAGACAATTAACAGTAATTAAATCAGAATAATAATACGGTAGTACTTTATTAAAACAAAGCAGTATTTCCTCAACAGACGTTTGACAGGATGAAGAAATAAGAAAGAGACAAATAAAATCAAATGTGTATTGCTTCAATTTCTACCGTCTCACCCTATTTACTAACTTGTACAGATTTCCTTTCAGAAAATTTTGATGACCGCGCGCAATGCGGTCGGTAGAGTCAGTTCTTGTTCCGTCAAAGTTCTTTTTATTATTTTCTGAGCGAAACCGCTCATAATAATTATAACTAAATATAAATAACAGTAAAGATACGCGAAAGTAGAGTCAGTGTTTGCTTCGAAATATTGCTCTCGCGAAATTAGAGTCACTTTGTTCGTCGATCACAATTGACGTGCGCGATAGTAGTCTTTTATTTATTTATTTTTTCTTTCGCAATAAGTATTCCGGTATTAGAGTCAGCACCGATGCAGTTCGGCGAGTTCGGGCATTCATCCATCAACTCGAAGAGTAAGTATCTCTGTATTTCTTTAATCTTATTTTACAATGGTCTTTGATAATTATCATGATCGAAAAGTACTCAAAACGCAAAGATTTCAATGTTCTCTGTTCTTTTGAATGTTTCAGAAGGTGCCATGAGCTCGATGGTATTACCATAACGATATTGTTGACCGCGCGCAATGCGGTCGGTAGAGTCAGTGCTTGTTCCGTCAAAGTTCTTTTTATTATTTTCTGAGCGCAACCGCCCTTATTAATAATTAAACATAAATAGCAGTAAAGAGACGCGAGATTAGAGTCAGTGTTTGCTCCGAAATAATACTCTCGCGAAAAATAGAGTCACTTTGTTCGTCGATCACAATTATTCCGTTTCCTTTTCCGTTCTCGGCTCGGAGGACTGATGGTTAGGGACTTAGTGTCAGCGAGTTACGATGTGTGGGGGCGTGATTGTGGTTCTGGACCCTGGTCACGAGGCCCTCTGTTAGACCACATATAATCTCTAATTTGGGTAGGTCATCCACCATTCTGGAATCGTGGTCGCGGTTCTTGCAATATCCGGGTTGCAGTGTCATCGGGGGGCGGTGTGTGGGGCTGTGATTGCTTTTCTGGACACTTTGGCCCGCCTAGTAGGAAATTCCTATGTGTTAGACCACGCCAAGCACACCTTGGGGTGGCAGAAGGCATACGGGTCATAATCTAGAATCGTGGTTGTGGTTTTGCATATCCGTGCCTTAATGATTTCTGTGGCTCGGAATCGAAACTGGTCTCGATGCTAAGTCGTTTTACTGTCCAGACTCTGAGCCGAGGACTCGCGGGCTGCTCGGTAGCAGTCACAAAAACAGTAGAAATACTGTCGCGAAATTAGAATCACTTTGTTCGTCAATCATAAGTGTTCCATTAGAGTCAGTGTCCTGTTCAGCGAGTTCGGGCTTTCAGCCATCAATTTGACGAGTAAGTATCTCCTTCGTTCTTTAATCTTGTATTGCAATAATCATTGATAATTAACACATTCCAAAAGTACTGAAAATACATAGATTTTAATGTTGTTTGCTCTTTTTGAATGTTTCAGCAGCTTCCATGGCTTCGATGGCGACGAGCTTGACCGCACACCTGGTGAGTCTGCAACCGGTGAGTGGCATGCTTTAAAGTTCCTCTGGTCACTCAATCATGTCGCAGGACGAAAGGTCCGAACCGACACGGGTGACTGGTTGTAATTACGTAGATTTTTCTGGCAAGCACTGTGACCATGCGTATATGGAAATATACTCATGAGTAGTAACTTCTTTACTGCTTTATATTATGTGAGGATAGGTCTTCTTGTACAACGCGTTTTTAAATAGCTTGATAATTTTAAAACAGATCATATTTAGTACAAAATATATCACTATATATCTTTTTATAATAGAGTATTTAATTGAATACCTATGAAACGATATTTAAATAGTTATTAATTATTGAATGAATATAAAGTAACGTCCAGTATTCTACGTGCATTAGTTTGTAGTGGAGAAGTCGAATACCATTCGACTTCGTTTACTTGTCAATTGCAATGACTGCACAGTTATAATAAATTGTTAGTAAGATTATAGTCGTTCCTCTTTTTTCTACTTTCATTATATATAAAGTAAAGGCATTTACTTACCTTGTCAGTTTGTTGGAACTATCGAATAATTTTATTATTCGACATCCATATTAGTCTTTAGCGTTTAGAGATATCAATACGTTCACTTTTTCCGTACAAGATATTAATTAAACCTGAATGTACAAGAAGACAATACGCGAACGGATAGATCTCGAAATCAAAGCAATCTACTTTAAAACCAACTTTGCGTTTTAGAAGCAATGCTTTGATAACGGGAACACCCGAGGATGTTTCAATTTCATTCAAAGTATATTAAAGTAGAGTCAGTGAATATTTTTTCTAATAAAGTAGAGTCATTGCACAATTTTTCTAATAAAGTAGAGTCATTTCATTTTCTCTTTAATAAAATAAAATCATATATTGATCTGGTATATATACATGTATATATTTAGCCCGTTAGAAAATCAGTATGTCTTGATCATTTTTTTAGACGAGGATTTCCAGGTTTAACCCTTTCCGTGTTCACTGTCCGGATCCCACTCACGTGCCCCGGTGCTACTTGGGTGGGAAAACGGTGGTAGAGCACGATGATATTTATTTAGTTTATAATGATTTATTGTGGGCGACTGACAGTGCGTTTGGTGTATCGTGCACGACGTAATATCCACATTGTGTGTGTGGTTAGGCTGTGGATTTGCGTCGTTCCGTACTAAAATGTAGCTATTATGACCAAGATAAGATGTCCATTAATTTAAAACAGAGACATCATTTTTATTATTAATAATCCCTACTATACTGAGGCACGAAGTTTTGCCATTTAAGATTACAAAGGCCAAATGCCAAAGAGAATCGAATATACCTATCAATTGCTGTCAAGTACCTCTTGTATCGGTGCTATTTAATTATTCTATTAAATATCTACCGCGGCGTGGTCTTTTTCCACGCGAACGCAAAGATCCCAGCCACTGTCAGTCGATTTCAGAAAAATGGTACGTACATTAGAGTGTGCAAGTTGTGTGACAGCACTTGGGTGTCGGGGGTGTCCCGGGTCGCCTCCCTAGTGTAGGCTTTTGCGCCCAAGTGTTTGACTGAGAACCGTGGAGTGTCGTGTGTTGGTGTGCCTGTTTGCTATTTTTTAAATATAGGTCCAGGTAGGATAGGTAGCATACTTTCTGGTGTGATTGATAGACATAAGTAGGTAGGGCCGGGCAGGTTGACACAGTCTCTGATCGGGTAGGCACTATTTCGCGTGTTCAACCTGTTTCAGGAAATCTGATTTGAAAAGTCGACGGTGAAGCTGTGGCGCGAACGAAAATGCGTTCGCCTCTGGCTTTGCCTCACGATTTTTTGAATCCTTCGCGGTCGTGGTCGCGATTTAGGCTCCGAAACGAAACGTGTTACATTATGCTCGAGGCTGCACGTGTGAACGAAGAACGATTATAATTTTAATCGTAATCTTTGCGATTTTCCGTAATCACAATTTTACGATTTTATTTGATCGTGATTCGGCCCCGTGTGTTCCACTTAGCTCCGCGATTTAAACTCTTTATTTCACCTTTATAAGTTTTTCTTTGGTTTTCGATTAGAGCCTCGAGCCTAGTTTAAGTTTCAGCTGGACCTTGGG
The DNA here is from genome assembly GCA_963583965.1 of Nomada ferruginata. Lineage (NCBI taxonomy): Eukaryota > Metazoa > Arthropoda > Insecta > Hymenoptera > Apidae > Nomada > Nomada ferruginata. Next base: position 10,611,072 of record OY757218.1, read on the forward strand.
TCCAACGAAAAGAAGAGGCTATATGCTGAAGAGGCCCGACAAACTGTCACTCAAGAGGGCAACTACTAATGGCTCCCCATTCTTAAAAAGAATGGGGAATCATTCTTTGTTACTACTTTGTCACTGTGCTTGCATTTTCATTTGTAGAATTTTTATTTGTACTTGGCCGACGCACATTCCGGCCCAACGATACAGCCCTCCCGAAAATATCGCGTTGCTTTAGAGTTGCGAAAAACTTGAGAACGGGTTGAGTTAGAGTTGCGTTGAATGCCACTTATTGCTATTCTTATTGCTAGTTAAATTGTAGTATTTTATAATACACTTTACACGTGAGCTTCTAGTGTTGCGGAAATTGCTTTCGCGTATTGGAACTTTCAGTTCATTTTTCAGAGGATCTTCAATTTGCTTAATTTTGGATATTAAAAATAATTGACTGTTTGCTTTCTATCAGTCTTAATAAATAGTTTTGCGAAATGATTGTATCGCGACTTCCAGCTACCGTTGCGTTGATTAAAGATCGCGTTTTTAAGTAGAGTTGCGAATAGTAGTCCCTATCTGCTTTCAATTGGAAGCCTGTTCCTGAACCAGGAACTTTTTCTTTTCAGGGTTTTATATTTGCCTTTCTTTTTCTTAATAATTATACTACCTGGAATGCCTGTTGATGGAAGTACTGCTAAAAATTTGCATACATATTAGTAAATTACTGTGTGAACGAAATGAAAAGAAATGAAAAAAAAAATAAAAGAAAGAAAAAGAAAAGAAAAATGAGAAGGAAAGAAAAGAAAAAAAAAGGTAGAATTGGCAGAATCTTTGATAAATTCATAATAATTCTAGATAGTAGATTTCAATTAGAGTTAATACTAGTGACTGTTCATTATTGGAGTTTAACTCTTAAACATTTTCTCTTAATTGTTGCAATTCTGTCTTAACCTTTTTTTTAGCAGAGCCAATTTTTATAACTTTTCGAGCTTGCTTTGTAGAAATTGAAATTCACTCGCGATATCCGTAAATGTTTAACCAAAAATCCTTGCACGAAAAATGTTCTTGGCTGTAGTTGGACCTCGGCATGGTGATAGTGGAAGTTTGATATTTTGCTTCCGAATAATCCTTTGTCGCTTGCTTTGTAGAAGCAAAATAGAATCAATTGTAGTGAAATGGTACTACTTCAATTTGGAGTTTTTAATCATGTTCATACCACCATTTAGTTTGATCTAGAACGTAGAAAAGAATATATCACTTTGGCCGAAATCCAATTACCTATTGTTATTAAAAAATAGCTGCACTTTGCATATCAATTGTGATTTATTATCCTCGGTAAAATTCAGTTATTACGAATTAAAAGCAGTTTCATTTCAATATAAAATGGAGGGGCTTGGGGATGTCACTAATCCAATGCTTGAGATTGTTACAGATTCACAGATGAACCCAAAAATCATATATTAAACAAATGCAAATACGCTAGAGGCTGAAAAGTGAAATGTATACAATACAGATCCAGAAATATTATCAAAGGCACGGTTGGAAACTTTAAAATTAAAGAGCCAGCCTCGTCGATACAATTTGTGAGTTTAAGAATTCATTCTTATAATACTTTACTAATTATTTCGAGTTTGTGCTTGTTTCAGAAGGATTGAACAGAAGAGGATTCATGAAAAAATGTATATTACGAACACACCCACACCCCATCCTGGCCCCAAACCCCTGCCCTTATTAACTAATTACAGGTGTTAGACAATTAATTAGGTAGGCCCAATTAATATCGATCAATACGTTTAGCTTCTTATGTAGGCAGGATTTGTTCGAACAAACTATCTTAGAACTTTATACAGGCAGGTTTTACACGAATTGAAAATATTAGACTTTTAATTAGGCAGGGTTTAGAAAACCAAAAATTGTTGGCAGGTGCTGCAATTTTTTGGTGTATGTTTCAGTCTGTTTTAGGACACCATGGACCACATGATTAATATGAACGAATTGAAGAGGAATTAAGCATATACGTACTTATACCTATATGAGTTTGGTAAAGTATCTATTACAGTCCTATTTAGGTAGGATATTATTGTTCTTTTAATTAAACTCTTAGATGTTATACTAGGTAGGGTGATTCTAGTTTTAAGTTAGATCTTTAGTGAAGCAGGGCTCATTTGAATCTAATCTAGTATTTAAGAAAGCAGGGTTTATTTTTAAGTTATGTCTTAGCTTTTAAGCCCGTAGTGTTCACCACTGCAATAATATTTCGTTGTCTAGTTTTTAAGATCATAGGATATATTTTTAAGAAAGTTTTATTTCAGGAAATTGGATTCTCTTCTTGATTTTCTTTCAGGTTTCCTTTTGATATTCCATTTAGCTTTCGGTCGTGAATTTTCCAAGTACTCCTCTTGTTGTCTTACTTGTACTACGATCAATTACTGAACGTTCTACAAATTGACAATAATAGGAGATTTTTCTTTCTCACATGTTATATTAGAATTAGTTTTCGCGTAATTGGAGGGTGGAAGGGCCGTGGCTAGGGTGGGTCTCCATGCGCAGTAACCTCCACGTGGTGAGACCCGGGCAATCAATTATTTATCGTATAATTATTAAACGTTTAAGAGACGTTTGATAATTATGTGGAAAATAATTCGAGCGAATGGACTGCGCATTGCACTTTCCCCTTTCATTCCCTTTTTGCTTCATTCTCTTATTTGCGTCATTCTCTTATTAGCTTCATTCCCTTTTCCGTTCTCGGCCCGGAGGACGGATGGTAAGGCGCTTTTGGCACCTGTGGCGGTATTTGGGTTGCAGTGTCATCGTGGAGCAGTGTGTGAGGCTGTGATTGCGGTTCTGGACAGGTGACCCGCCAAGTAGGATATTTCTCCTCGTTAGACCACGCCAAGCACACCTTGGGGTGGCAGAAGGCATATGGGACATAATCTGGAATCGTGGTTGCGGTCTTGCATATCCGTTCCTCAATGATTGCTGTGGCTCGGTATCGAAACAGGTGTTGATTGTAAGTCGTGTTACTGTCCAGACTATGGGCCGAGGGCTCGCGGACTGCTCGGTTGCAGTCACTTTCGTTATTTGCCTCCCATTTGATCCCACTTGTGAGTTGAAGATTTTTATAATGCTTTACTAATTACATCCACTTTGTCTTTGTTTCAGAAGAACTGAAAGGAATCAGCTAAAGAAGATGAATGCTTAAAAAATGTATAATATGACCATACTCTCACTCTGCCCCTGCCCTGCCCGTGCCCAGCCCTTACCCTTACACGTGCCCCTGCCGTTGCCCTTTTATACAGGCAGGTTTTACACGAATTGAATTTATTAGACTTTTAATTAGGCAGGGTTTATGAAACTAAAAATTGATTCAATCTGTTCTAGGACACCATGGGCCACGAAATTAATTCCTCTTCAATTAGTCCATATTAAGCATATGCATACTTATACCTACACGAGTATAGGATAGTATCTATTACAGTCCTATGTAAATAGGATATTATTGAAATTGTTCTTTTATTCGAACTGTTAGATGTTATACTAGGTAGGGCGATTCTAGTTTTAAGTTAGATCTTTAGTCAGGCAGGACGCATTTGAATTTAATGTAGTATTTAAGAAAGGAGGATTCATTTTTAAACTGCGTCTTGGTTTTTAAGACAGCAGTGTACACTGCTGTGATAATATTTCGTTGTCTAGTTTCTAAGATCATAAGATATATTATTAAGAAAGTTTTATTTCAGGAAATTGGACTCTGATTTTCTTTTCTTTTCTCTGATTTTCTTTCAGGTTTCGTTCTGATATTCCATTTAGCTTTCGGTCGTGAATTTTCCAACTACTCCTCTTGTTGTCTTACTTGTACTACGATCAATTACTGAACGTTCTACAAATTGACAATAAGAGGAGATTTTTCTATCTCACAAGTTGTATTAGAATTAGTTTTCGCGTAATTGGAGGGTGGAAGGGCCGTGGCTAGGGTGGGTCTCCATGCGCAGTAACCTCCACGTGGTGAGACCTGGGCAATCAATTATTTATCGTATAATTATTAAACGTTTAAGAGACGTTTAATAATTATGTGGAAAATAATTCGAGCGAATTGACTGCGTATTTTACTTAGGATACAGTGTACAATAATGGCCACTCAATGTTCGTTCATTTCCCCAATTAATGCTCGCCGAGAGATCGCCACCAATCCTTGGACCTACTCCGGATCGGAGTATAAAGTATACTCCAATTATTAATTTGGTATTATATATTTTCAGAAAAATCTCGATTAGTGCACTTCGATTGGGACCGAATGCGAACACTAATCGTTTGCAGACACGTTTATCGCTGGAATTGCCTTATATTAGTAAATGAGATACTTTGTCATTGTTATTAGTTGAATATTAATAAGAAATTGCGTGTTTCATTAACGATAAAATTGCTCCAATGAAAAAGAGAATTAAAGAATTTGTCTAGGAACTATACAATTATCGTCACTATCTTTTCCATTGTGGCAACTTTATTGTTTGGGTGTTAAAAAAATATACATCTCTTAGCTCAATTTTTTTTGGTAATTTATCTGAAAATAATGTAAAGTATAACTTTAAAAATTATTTCGTTTAGTGATAGTACAATTGAAATAAGAAAACTTGTTTAGAACCTTGTTTGGAAGGTTTAGTGTCAGCCACTGAACGGAACGTTGATTGTCAGTCACCGATGACTGACGCGGCCTGAACGGAAAGTTTAGTGTCAGTCACTGAACGGAAAGTTTAGTGTCAGACACCGATGCCTGACGTGGCACTCAACGTGTTAAATATATCTCACGCTGGTTCTCAGTACATCTCAATCCACTCCCAACACAGCCTAAACCGAGCGTGCCGAAAAGTGATAAGCATGAACAATTCCTTATAAATCACATCCCTGGATAGTGTTCGCTAGGCAGCTTCGAAGCAGCGAACATTAAGTGGGCATTACTGTCCACTGTAGTTATTGGAGCGGAGAGAATCTTAAGTTCTTATTGCAATTACTTTTGAGTTCTCGTTTCTATCGTTGTATCTATCTGCAGCTGTAAATATTGTGTATTATTTATTGCCCTGCTTCTTATGTAGACTCTTCTGTTTTCTGACGCTTTCGAGATAATTCATTAGTAACATAAATCATATATGTTTCGCCTAGAGAATTACATTTTCTTATTTCTCAAGAAGCCTTCTTTTTTATAATTAAAATACCCGTGTATATATCTTTTAATTCATAAATTGATTAATATCTGCAAAGATATACTTGAATGTACGCGGGTCTCTGCCATATCTACAGTGACTGCTATGGTTTCGCCATCTATACAGAACTCCTTGACACCACTCGCGCTTGCTATGGTAGTCCCATCTATACAGAACGCATTGAAACTACTCACACCCCTTACTTACCATAAGTGTAGATATGGCAGAGGCCCGAATAGTTTTAGACACATCTGTATAGATGGCGATACTAATGACTCGAGATAAAGCAGACATATATACAGTTTCGAGCAGTTCTGTATAGATGGCGAAATTAAAGCCCACTTTGAGTGTAGGTAAGACAGGGATGCGAGTGGTACGTAAATTCAAACACCTGTTTATAAGTAGCGGCGCGATAAAGTTCATAAAACTTGGCTATTTATGTCTTCATTCATGAAATTAAGTTAATAATGCTCGAAAATTGTTTTGCAATCTTAGTTAAATATCAATAAAGTGTTAGCAAACACGGTGTCACAATCTACATTAAAGTTAATATGTATGGTAACATCGTAAGTTCGATTGTTCATTTTATTCAGGAACAATCAAGCTCTTTAGCAAAGGTAAAAATCATCTGTCAGCACGTAATAAATACATACTAATAGTAGTATTATTCTTTATTTCGGTCTCACAGGAATGAAAGTTTGGTTAGTGTACATATAACCTATCTTTACAATACTATCTTAACTCTTGCACTCTCATCTTCCGTTTCGCTGTTCGTTTTCATACTTTCTCTGCCTTACGTATTACATTATTTCTTACCTCTTAATCGCGTATCTATTATAAATCTTTTCCATTCCTAATTACAAAATCCTATGTCATGTTTATACACCATTATATCTTTTTCCATACATTCTTAAGAGGTGTTCTAACGTACCAATTTTTTGTGTGCACAGGTCAGATCCTTTTTTCTTTTTCTCCTCCTAATATTTATTTAATCCTTTAATGCTTTTGCATCTTACCTGTGCTATTAACTGATGATTATGGCCTATTTCATTCTTGCTTTGGTATTCTATTAGCGTTAATGTTCCAATATATTTACACCGTCCATTATATCTTGCTTATTTTATTTTTATGTTTCGTTCCTGATGTTGTATTTCATAGTCTATTCTTTTAAGGGTCTGCGACAATTCCTTTACTTCCGATCTAATTAAATTCTCTCTAAACACGTTTGGTCGCCACGTGACCCATATCTGGGTGGCGGTTATGCTGCCATGGGTGACCGTCACCCAAATATTGGTGACGCTCTTCTTATTCAAGTTAACTAAGATTGTCAGTGCGATTTTTTAAAACCTATCCGAATCACTTTTGGCGCCGTACGTGTTAAGAGACCCATTATCAAATAATCCTCTCCTTCTTTAATGCTTCTGGTTTGGCCCTCCTTTCTTTCTTCGGTCTCCTTTTACATACTTACTAATATATGTTTTGTGTGTGCAGGTTGTGGAGGCAAAGAGTAGTGAGCATTGACTGACACATCCCATCATGCATAGGAGCAAGAAAGAAAATAGAAGAACTTTTGCCACATACTTTACTTATCCATTAATTATAGTAAATTGATTTATAAAAATAGTTTGCAACTGTTAGCACATAAGCTTAATTTAGAACAATTGTGTAGTTAACTGTTCTGTATAATATCTATTATATACTTTATTTTATATTCAGATCATTCGGTAGATCTTATATAATCTTTGATATTACTTATATATTACTAAAACAAGTTCTACTGAATGTGCTAAATGTAAAACAAAAGATATAATAAATAATGTATGTATGCTCAAGTTTACACAAATGCTGTAATTTAAATTTTATAAGCTTCTGCATATGAAGAACATAATTTTTAGTATAAGCTTTATCTGTAAGCTATATATTGTAAATTGACTTTAAAGAATAGTTTATAACTATTGGATTATTTAAGTTTAATGTATTTTTCATATTACATAAATGTTAGTTTAGAATTAATACATGCTTTAGTTGTACGATGTATTGTAAATAGATATAAAAGAGTAGTCCATAAGTATTAGCTTGTAATTTGAACCTTTTTGTGACTTGTATCTTCATTCATTAGTTTAAATAAATGTTAAATTAAAAGAATTCCACTCTTCTTTTTATTTTCACACCTTAACAATCCTTGAAAGAACCTAATTCCAATTCCTTACACAAGAAGTACCGTAGACGAACTTTAAATGCAAAGTCCTGAAGCGAGAAACTTGTAAAAATGACCCTATACGTTATTAAATATAAAAGAAGGAAATTGTGGAAACGACATCATTTTCGGTCTTCATTTCTTGCAACATTTGATGGCAGAAGTCTAGAAAATTAAGCGCTCGGAAATTCTTGGAATATGACGTCATTTCCAAGAACTGCTGATGTCGGATACCTCCTCGCAAATCATATTCTCCTGATACAAATCCACGATTTTCAGTAGAAATTTAAATGCCGAAAATCTTGGATTTGTATCAGGAGAATATGATATGCAAGGAGGTATTCGTTCTCTGAAATTTTCGAGTTTCTGGCAAAAATATCTCGCTGAAAATCGTGGATTTGTATCAGGAGAATATGATATGCGAGGAGGTCTTTCATCGCAGCAATTCTTGGAAATGACGTCACGTTCCAGGAATTTCCGATCGCAAAATTTCTGAGATTCTGGCAAAAATATCTCGCTGAAAATCGTGGATTTGTATCAGGAGAATATGATATGCGAGGAGGTCTTTCATCGCAGCAGTTGCTGGAATTTCCGAGCACAAAATTTCCGAGTTTCTGCCCAAAATATCTCGCTGAAAATCGTGGATTTGTATCGGGAGAATATGATATGCGAGGAGGTCTTTCATCGCAGCAATTCTTAGAAATGACGTCACGTTCCAGGAATTTCCGAGCGTTTAATTACCAACCAATTTTGCAACGAGTGAAGACTTTGAAGATGATGGTATTTCCAAGAATTTCCTTCTGCCAATTTTAATAACGTATAGGACCATTTTGACAAGTTTCTCGCTTTAGAACTTTCCATTTAAAGTTCGTCCACGGTACTTTTTGTATAAGGAATTGGAATTAGGTTCTTTCAAGGATTGGTAAGGTGTGAAAGTAAAAAGAGCAGTGGTATTCTTTTCATTGAATATTTATTTAATGTAATTAATTAAGATACAAGTTACAATAATGTTCTAATTAAATTTACAAGCAGATACTTATGAACTATTCTTTTATATCTATTTACATTACATCGTACTACTAAATCTTGTATCAATTCTAAACAAACATTTATGTAAGATAACTAACACTATAAACATAAATAATCTAATACTTATAAACTATTCTTTGAAGTTAATTTACAATATATCTTACAGATAAATCATACACTAAAATTTACGTACTTCATATGTAGAAGCATATAAAATTTAAATTACAGCAATTGTGTAACTTGTGAATATGTCAATTATTTATTACATCTTTCATTTTACATTTAGCACATTCAGTAGAACTTGTAATAGTTATATAAGTAATATTAACGTTCATATAATAAGATCTACCAAATAAACTGAATATAAAATAAAGCATATAATAGATAACATAACAGTTAATTACACAATTGTCCTAAAATAAACTTACGGGCTAATAGTTACAAACTATTTTTATAAACCTATTTACTATAACTAAAGGATAACTAAAGTATGTTGCACAAGTTCTTCTACCTTCTTTCTTGCATTTATGCACGATGAGAAGTGCCAGGCAATGCTCCTTACTCTTTGCCTGCTAAACCTGCACACAGAAAAAATACATTAGTAAGTATGTAACAGGAGAAAGATAGATTATTAAGAGATATTTAGAGGAAGAAGAAAGAAAGGAGGGGCAAGCCAGAAGCATAAAAAGAAGAGGATTATTTGAAAAGGAATGGAATGCGTCAAGTATCAGTGACTTTGACAAAGGCGGAAGTAAAGGAATTGACGGAGAGCCTCAAAAGTAGAGTCAATCAAATGCAACAGCAACACAAGGCAGAAAAATAGGGAAAGCAAGATACAATGATACGTTTAAATATATTAGAACATCAACGCTACTATGGTACTTCAATTAAAACGGACGAGGGCGCAATTGACAATTAACAACGCAGGTGCGAGATGCAAAAGCATTAAAGGATGAAATAAATATTGGGAGAAGAAAAAGGATAAAAGATGTGACCTGCGCATACAAAAATTTGGAACGTAAGAGCACCTGCTAACAAAATGTACGGAAAAAGATACAATAAGACATAAAAATAACTTAGGAATTTGTAATTAAACAGGAAGGAACGGAAAAGATTTATAATAGATGTGCGATAAAGAGATAAGAAATAGTGTAATACGTAAGGCAGAGAAGGTATGAAAAGGAAGAGCGGAACGGAAGATGAGAGTGTAAGAGATAGTATTGTAAAGATAGGTTATATGTACACTAACCAATTTTTCATTCCTGTGAGACCGAAATAAAGAATAATACTACTATTAGTATGTATTTATTACGTGCTGAAAGATGATTTTTACCTTTGCTAAAGAACTTGATTGTTCCTGAATAAAATGAACAATGGAACTTACGATGTTACCATACATATTAACTTTAATGTAGATTGTGACACCGTGTTTGCTAACACTTTATTGATATGTAACTAAGATTGCAAAACAATTTTCGAGCATTATTATCTTAATTTCATGAATGAAGACATAAATAGCCAAGTTTTATGAACTTTATCGCGCCGCTACTTATAAACAGGTGTTTGAATTTACGTACCACTCGCATCCCTGTCTTACCTACACTCAAAGTGGGCTTTAATTTCGCCATCTATACAGAACTGCTAGAAACTGTATATATGTCTGCTTTATCTAGAGTCATTAGTATCGCCATCTATACAGATGTGACTAAAACTATTCGGGCCTCTGCCATATCTACACTTATGGTAAGTAAGGGGTGTGAGTAGTTTCAAGGCGTTCTGTATAGATGGAACTACCACAGCAAGCGCGAGTGGTTTCAAGGAGTTCTGTATAGATGGCGAAACCATAGCAAGCAATGTAGATATGGCAGAGACCCGCGTCGTTTCAAGTATATCTTTCCAGATATTAATCAATTTATGAATTACAAGATATATACATGGGTATTTCAATTATAAAAAAGACGGCTTCTTGAGGAATAAAAAAATGTAATTCTCTAGGCGAAACATATATGAGTTATGTTACTAACGAATTATCTCGCAAGCGACAGAAAACAGAAGGGTCTACATAAGAAGCAGGGCAATAAATAATACACAATATTTACAGCTACAGATAGATACAAAGATAGAAACGAAAACTCAAAAATAATTGCAATAAGAACTTAAAATTCTCTCCGCTCAAATAATTACAGTGGACAGTAATGCCCGCGGAATGTTCGCTGCTTCGAGGCTGCTTAGCGAACACTATCCAGGGATGTGATTTGTAAGGAATTGTTCATGCTTATCACTTTTAGGCACGCTGGGTTTAGGCTGTGTTGGGAGTGGATTGAGACGTACTGAGAACGGGCCGATGACAAGTTGAGATAACTCGGACGCAACCTCGATCCTCGATACATCGGTGCAGGTCCAAAAATCGGTAGGCATGACTCGTCGAATATTAATTGTGGAAAAAAACGAACATTAAGCGGCCATTATTGTACATTGTATCCAAAGTGCAATACGCAGTCAATTAGCTCGAATTATTTTCCATATAATTATGAAACGTCTTTTAAACGTTTAATAATTATACGATAAATAATTGATTGCCCGGGTCTCACCACGTGGAGGTTACTGCGCATGGAGACCCACCCTAGCCACGGCCCTTCCACCCTCCAATTACGCGAAAACTAATTCTAATATAACATGTGAGAAGGAAAAATCTCCTATTATTGTCAATTTGTAGAACGTTCATTAATTGATCGTAGTACAAGTAAGACAACAAGAGGAATACTTGGAAAATTCACGACCGTAAGCTAAACTGAATATTAGGAGGAAAACTGAAAGAAAATCTGCAAGTGAATTAAATTTCCTGAAATAAAACATTCCTTAAAAATATGTCCTATGATCTTAAAAACTAGACAACGAAATATTATTACAGCAGTGTACACTGCTGTCTTAAAAACTAAGACACCGCTTAAAAATGAAACCTCCCTTCTTAAATACTAGATTAGATTCAAATGCGCCCTGCCTGACTAAAGGTCTAACTTAAAACTAGAATCACCCTACCTAATATAACTTCTAAGATTCAAATTAAAAGAACAATTTCAATAATATCCTACCTAAATAGGAACGTAACAGATACTTTATCATATTATTGTAGGTACAAGTATGCATATACTTAATTCCTCTCCAATTAGTCCATATTAATTTTGTGGTCCATGCCTTCCTAGAACAGACAACTGGGCAGGGGCTGGGCAGGGGCTGAGCACGGGCAGGGGCTGGGCACGGGCAGGGGCAGGGGCAGGGTGAGAGTGTGGTCATATTAAACATATTTTAAGCAATCCTCTTCTTCAGCTGAGTCCTTTCAATCCTTCTGAAACAAAGACAAATTGGAAGTAATTAGTAAAGCATTATAAAAATCTTAAACTCATAACTGGGATCAAATGGGAGGCAAGTAACGAAAGTGACTGCTACCGAGCAGTCCGCGAGCCCTCGGCCCAGAGTCTGAACAGTAGAACGACTTACACTCGACACCAGTTTCGATACCGAGCCACAGCAATCATTGAGGCACGGATATGCAAAACCGCAACCACGATTCCAGATTAGGTCCCCTTATGCCTTCTGCCACCCCAAGGTGTGCTTGGCGTGGTCTAACGGGGAGAAGTATCCCACTTGGCGGTTCACCTGTCCAGAACCATAATCACAGCCTCACACACCGCTCGTCGCTGAAAGTGCAACCCAAATATCGCAACAGGTGCCAAAAGCGCCTTACCATCCGTCCTCCGGGCCGAGAACGGAAAAAGGAATGAAGCTAATAGTGGTGAATTGAATAAAAAGGAAAGTAACGAAAGTGACTGCTGCCGGCCGAGAGCAAAAAAGGGTATGAAGCAGAAAACAAAGTGAAGCAAAAACGGAATGAAGCAAAAAAGGGAACGAGAGGGGAAAGTGCAATGCGCAGTCAATTCGCTCGAATTATTTTCCACATAATTATTAAACGTCTCTTAAACGTTTAATAATTATACGATAAATAATTGATTGCCCAGGTCTCACCACGTGGAGGTTACTGCGCATGGAGACCCACCCTAGCCACGGCCCTTCCACCCTCCAATTACGCGAAAACTAATTCTAATACAACTTGTGAGATAGAAAAATCTCCTCTTATTGTCAATTTGTAGAACGTTCAGTAATTGATCGTAGTACAAGTAAGACAACAAGAGGAGTAGTTGGAAAATTCACGACCGAAAGCTAAATGGAATATCAGAACGAAACCTGAAAGAAAATCAGAGAAAAGAAAAGAAAATCAGAGTCCAATTTCCTGAAATAAAACTTTCTTAATAATATATCTTATGATCTTAGAAACTAGACAACGAAATATTATCACAGCAGTGTACACTGCTGTCTTAAAAACCAAGACGCAGTTTAAAAATGAATCCTCCTTTCTTAAATACTACATTAAATTCAAATGCGTCCTGCCTGACTAAAGATCTAACTTAAAACTAGAATCGCCCTACCTAGTATAACATCTAACAGTTCGAATAAAAGAACAATTTCAATAATATCCTATTTACATAGGACTGTAATAGATACTATCCTATACTCGTGTAGGTATAAGTATGCATATGCTTAATATGGACTAATTGAAGAGGAATTAATTTCGTGGCCCATGGTGTCCTAGAACAGATTGAATCAATTTTTAGTTTCATAAACCCTGCCTAATTAAAAGTCTAATAAATTCAATTCGTGTAAAACCTGCCTGTATAAAAGGGCAACGGCAGGGGCACGTGTAAGGGTAAGGGCTGGGCACGGGCAGGGCAGGGGCAGAGTGAGAGTATGGTCATATTATACATTTTTTAAGCATTCATCTTCTTTAGCTGATTCCTTTCAGTTCTTCTGAAACAAAGACAAAGTGGATGTAATTAGTAAAGCATTATAAAAATCTTCAACTCACAAGTGGGATCAAATGGGAGGCAAATAACGAAAGTGACTGCAACCGAGCAGTCCGCGAGCCCTCGGCCCATAGTCTGGACAGTAACACGACTTACAATCAACACCTGTTTCGATACCGAGCCACAGCAATCATTGAGGAACGGATATGCAAGACCGCAACCACGATTCCAGATTATGTCCCATATGCCTTCTGCCACCCCAAGGTGTGCTTGGCGTGGTCTAACGAGGAGAAATATCCTACTTGGCGGGTCACCTGTCCAGAACCGCAATCACAGCCTCACACACTGCTCCACGATGACACTGCAACCCAAATACCGCCACAGGTGCCAAAAGCGCCTTACCATCCGTCCTCCGGGCCGAGAACGGAAAAGGGAATGAAGCTAATAAGAGAATGACGCAAATAAGAGAATGAAGCAAAAAGGGAATGAAAGGGGAAAGTGCAATGCGCAGTCCATTCGCTCGAATTATTTTCCACATAATTATCAAACGTCTCTTAAACGTTTAATAATTATACGATAAATAATTGATTGCCCGGGTCTCACCACGTGGAGGTTACTGCGCATGGAGACCCACCCTAGCCACGGCCCTTCCACCCTCCAATTACGCGAAAACTAATTCTAATATAACATGTGAGAAAGAAAAATCTCCTATTATTGTCAATTTGTAGAACGTTCAGTAATTGATCGTAGTACAAGTAAGACAACAAGAGGAGTACTTGGAAAATTCACGACCGAAAGCTAAATGGAATATCAAAAGGAAACCTGAAAGAAAATCAAGAAGAGAATCCAATTTCCTGAAATAAAACTTTCTTAAAAATATATCCTATGATCTTAAAAACTAGACAACGAAATATTATTGCAGTGGTGAACACTACGGGCTTAAAAGCTAAGACATAACTTAAAAATAAACCCTGCTTTCTTAAATACTAGATTAGATTCAAATGAGCCCTGCTTCACTAAAGATCTAACTTAAAACTAGAATCACCCTACCTAGTATAACATCTAAGAGTTTAATTAAAAGAACAATAATATCCTACCTAAATAGGACTGTAATAGATACTTTACCAAACTCATATAGGTATAAGTACGTATATGCTTAATTCCTCTTCAATTCGTTCATATTAATCATGTGGTCCATGGTGTCCTAAAACAGACTGAAACATACACCAAAAAATTGCAGCACCTGCCAACAATTTTTGGTTTTCTAAACCCTGCCTAATTAAAAGTCTAATATTTTCAATTCGTGTAAAACCTGCCTGTATAAAGTTCTAAGATAGTTTGTTCGAACAAATCCTGCCTACATAAGAAGCTAAACGTATTGATCGATATTAATTGGGCCTACCTAATTAATTGTCTAACACCTGTAATTAGTTAATAAGGGCAGGGGTTTGGGGCCAGGATGGGGTGTGGGTGTGTTCGTAATATACATTTTTTCATGAATCCTCTTCTGTTCAATCCTTCTGAAACAAGCACAAACTCGAAATAATTAGTAAAGTATTATAAGAATGAATTCTTAAACTCACAAATTGTATCGACGAGGCTGGCTCTTTAATTTTAAAGTTTCCAACCGTGCCTTTGATAATATTTCTGGATCTGTATTGTATACATTTCACTTTTCAGCCTCTAGCGTATTTGCATTTGTTTAATATATGATTTTTGGGTTCATCTGTGAATCTGTAACAATCTCAAGCATTGGATTAGTGACATCCCCAAGCCCCTCCATTTTATATTGAAATGAAACTGCTTTTAATTCGTAATAACTGAATTTTACCGAGGATAATAAATCACAATTGATATGCAAAGTGCAGCTATTTTTTAATAACAATAGGTAATTGGATTTCGGCCAAAGTGATATATTCTTTTCTACGTTCTAGATCAAACTAAATGGTGGTATGAACATGATTAAAAACTCCAAATTGAAGTAGTACCATTTCACTACAATTGATTCTATTTTGCTTCTACAAAGCAAGCGACAAAGGATTATTCGGAAGCAAAATATCAAACTTCCACTATCACCATGCCGAGGTCCAACTACAGCCAAGAACATTTTTCGTGCAAGGATTTTTGGTTAAACATTTACGGATATCGCGAGTGAATTTCAATTTCTACAAAGCAAGCTCGAAAAGTTATAAAAATTGGCTCTGCTAAAAAAAAGGTTAAGACAGAATTGCAACAATTAAGAGAAAATGTTTAAGAGTTAAACTCCAATAATGAACAGTCACTAGTATTAACTCTAATTGAAATCTACTATCTAGAATTATTATGAATTTATCAAAGATTCTGCCAATTCTACCTTTTTTTTTCTTTTCTTTCCTTCTCATTTTTCTTTTCTTTTTCTTTCTTTTATTTTTTTTTTCATTTCTTTTCATTTCGTTCACACAGTAATTTACTAATATGTATGCAAATTTTTAGCAGTACTTCCATCAACAGGCATTCCAGGTAGTATAATTATTAAGAAAAAGAAAGGCAAATATAAAACCCTGAAAAGAAAAAGTTCCTGGTTCAGGAACAGGCTTCCAATTGAAAGCAGATAGGGACTACTATTCGCAACTCTACTTAAAAACGCGATCTTTAATCAACGCAACGGTAGCTGGAAGTCGCGATACAATCATTTCGCAAAACTATTTATTAAGACTGATAGAAAGCAAACAGTCAATTATTTTTAATATCCAAAATTAAGCAAATTGAAGATCCTCTGAAAAATGAACTGAAAGTTCCAATACGCGAAAGCAATTTCCGCAACACTAGAAGCTCACGTGTAAAGTGTATTATAAAATACTACAATTTAACTAGCAATAAGAATAGCAATAAGTGGCATTCAACGCAACTCTAACTCAACCCGTTCTCAAGTTTTTCGCAACTCTAAAGCAACGCGATATTTTCGGGAGGGCTGTATCGTTGGGCCGGAATGTGCGTCGGCCAAGTACAAATAAAAATTCTACAAATGAAAATGCAAGCACAGTGACAAAGTAGTAACAAAGAATGATTCCCCATTCTTTTTAAGAATGGGGAGCCATTAGTAGTTGCCCTCTTGAGTGACAGTTTGTCGGGCCTCTTCAGCATATAGCCTCTTCTTTTCGTTGGACCCAAGGTCCAGCTGAAACTTAAACTAGGCTCGAGGCTCTAATCGAAAACCAAAGAAAAACTTATAAAGGTGAAATAAAGAGTTTAAATCGCGGAGCTAAGTGGAACACACGGGGCCGAATCACGATCAAATAAAATCGTAAAATTGTGATTACGGAAAATCGCAAAGATTACGATTAAAATTATAATCGTTCTTCGTTCACACGTGCAGCCTCGAGCATAATGTAACACGTTTCGTTTCGGAGCCTAAATCGCGACCACGACCGCGAAGGATTCAAAAAATCGTGAGGCAAAGCCAGAGGCGAACGCATTTTCGTTCGCGCCACAGCTTCACCGTCGACTTTTCAAATCAGATTTCCTGAAACAGGTTGAACACGCGAAATAGTGCCTACCCGATCAGAGACTGTGTCAACCTGCCCGGCCCTACCTACTTATGTCTATCAATCACACCAGAAAGTATGCTACCTATCCTACCTGGACCTATATTTAAAAAATAGCAAACAGGCACACCAACACACGACACTCCACGGTTCTCAGTCAAACACTTGGGCGCAAAAGCCTACACTAGGGAGGCGACCCGGGACACCCCCGACACCCAAGTGCTGTCACACAACTTGCACACTCTAATGTACGTACCATTTTTCTGAAATCGACTGACAGTGGCTGGGATCTTTGCGTTCGCGTGGAAAAAGACCACGCCGCGGTAGATATTTAATAGAATAATTAAATAGCACCGATACAAGAGGTACTTGACAGCAATTGATAGGTATATTCGATTCTCTTTGGCATTTGGCCTTTGTAATCTTAAATGGCAAAACTTCGTGCCTCAGTATAGTAGGGATTATTAATAATAAAAATGATGTCTCTGTTTTAAATTAATGGACATCTTATCTTGGTCATAATAGCTACATTTTAGTACGGAACGACGCAAATCCACAGCCTAACCACACACACAATGTGGATATTACGTCGTGCACGATACACCAAACGCACTGTCAGTCGCCCACAATAAATCATTATAAACTAAATAAATATCATCGTGCTCTACCACCGTTTTCCCACCCAAGTAGCACCGGGGCACGTGAGTGGGATCCGGACAGTGAACACGGAAAGGGTTAAACCTGGAAATCCTCGTCTAAAAAAATGATCAAGACATACTGATTTTCTAACGGGCTAAATATATACATGTATATATACCAGATCAATATATGATTTTATTTTATTAAAGAGAAAATGAAATGACTCTACTTTATTAGAAAAATTGTGCAATGACTCTACTTTATTAGAAAAAATATTCACTGACTCTACTTTAATATACTTTGAATGAAATTGAAACATCCTCGGGTGTTCCCGTTATCAAAGCATTGCTTCTAAAACGCAAAGTTGGTTTTAAAGTAGATTGCTTTGATTTCGAGATCTATCCGTTCGCGTATTGTCTTCTTGTACATTCAGGTTTAATTAATATCTTGTACGGAAAAAGTGAACGTATTGATATCTCTAAACGCTAAAGACTAATATGGATGTCGAATAATAAAATTATTCGATAGTTCCAACAAACTGACAAGGTAAGTAAATGCCTTTACTTTATATATAATGAAAGTAGAAAAAAGAGGAACGACTATAATCTTACTAACAATTTATTATAACTGTGCAGTCATTGCAATTGACAAGTAAACGAAGTCGAATGGTATTCGACTTCTCCACTACAAACTAATGCACGTAGAATACTGGACGTTACTTTATATTCATTCAATAATTAATAACTATTTAAATATCGTTTCATAGGTATTCAATTAAATACTCTATTATAAAAAGATATATAGTGATATATTTTGTACTAAATATGATCTGTTTTAAAATTATCAAGCTATTTAAAAACGCGTTGTACAAGAAGACCTATCCTCACATAATATAAAGCAGTAAAGAAGTTACTACTCATGAGTATATTTCCATATACGCATGGTCACAGTGCTTGCCAGAAAAATCTACGTAATTACAACCAGTCACCCGTGTCGGTTCGGACCTTTCGTCCTGCGACATGATTGAGTGACCAGAGGAACTTTAAAGCATGCCACTCACCGGTTGCAGACTCACCAGGTGTGCGGTCAAGCTCGTCGCCATCGAAGCCATGGAAGCTGCTGAAACATTCAAAAAGAGCAAACAACATTAAAATCTATGTATTTTCAGTACTTTTGGAATGTGTTAATTATCAATGATTATTGCAATACAAGATTAAAGAACGAAGGAGATACTTACTCGTCAAATTGATGGCTGAAAGCCCGAACTCGCTGAACAGGACACTGACTCTAATGGAACACTTATGATTGACGAACAAAGTGATTCTAATTTCGCGACAGTATTTCTACTGTTTTTGTGACTGCTACCGAGCAGCCCGCGAGTCCTCGGCTCAGAGTCTGGACAGTAAAACGACTTAGCATCGAGACCAGTTTCGATTCCGAGCCACAGAAATCATTAAGGCACGGATATGCAAAACCACAACCACGATTCTAGATTATGACCCGTATGCCTTCTGCCACCCCAAGGTGTGCTTGGCGTGGTCTAACACATAGGAATTTCCTACTAGGCGGGCCAAAGTGTCCAGAAAAGCAATCACAGCCCCACACACCGCCCCCCGATGACACTGCAACCCGGATATTGCAAGAACCGCGACCACGATTCCAGAATGGTGGATGACCTACCCAAATTAGAGATTATATGTGGTCTAACAGAGGGCCTCGTGACCAGGGTCCAGAACCACAATCACGCCCCCACACATCGTAACTCGCTGACACTAAGTCCCTAACCATCAGTCCTCCGAGCCGAGAACGGAAAAGGAAACGGAATAATTGTGATCGACGAACAAAGTGACTCTATTTTTCGCGAGAGTATTATTTCGGAGCAAACACTGACTCTAATCTCGCGTCTCTTTACTGCTATTTATGTTTAATTATTAATAAGGGCGGTTGCGCTCAGAAAATAATAAAAAGAACTTTGACGGAACAAGCACTGACTCTACCGACCGCATTGCGCGCGGTCAACAATATCGTTATGGTAATACCATCGAGCTCATGGCACCTTCTGAAACATTCAAAAGAACAGAGAACATTGAAATCTTTGCGTTTTGAGTACTTTTCGATCATGATAATTATCAAAGACCATTGTAAAATAAGATTAAAGAAATACAGAGATACTTACTCTTCGAGTTGATGGATGAATGCCCGAACTCGCCGAACTGCATCGGTGCTGACTCTAATACCGGAATACTTATTGCGAAAGAAAAAATAAATAAATAAAAGACTACTATCGCGCACGTCAATTGTGATCGACGAACAAAGTGACTCTAATTTCGCGAGAGCAATATTTCGAAGCAAACACTGACTCTACTTTCGCGTATCTTTACTGTTATTTATATTTAGTTATAATTATTATGAGCGGTTTCGCTCAGAAAATAATAAAAAGAACTTTGACGGAACAAGAACTGACTCTACCGACCGCATTGCGCGCGGTCATCAAAATTTTCTGAAAGGAAATCTGTACAAGTTAGTAAATAGGGTGAGACGGTAGAAATTGAAGCAATACACATTTGATTTTATTTGTCTCTTTCTTATTTCTTCATCCTGTCAAACGTCTGTTGAGGAAATACTGCTTTGTTTTAATAAAGTACTACCGTATTATTATTCTGATTTAATTACTGTTAATTGTCTATTCAACATATACTATTATAGATTAATATAAATGATTTATCAAAAGCATACTGTGACTGTTCTTTGCCCGAGTTTTAAAGGTGATCATGATCTTAGTAAGCAAGCAATATCGCGAATTTATAAGTTCTCGTAGCTGCTTGTAGAAATCAAGACTCGTAACTATTTATCATGCTTCAGGTGCATGGCAACCAGTACGTACGTACGCGGGCAATCCTGCATCGAAAATACAATTTGACCGTACTTGTGCAAAGTCACAGAGATATTAAAAGTTTTTAATAAATACTAGTGAAGCTATAACAGAAATCGCGACCGATATGCAGCGAAACATGAAAGTATTTCAATTTTTCGTTTAGAATTAATGAAATTTACAGACTCTAGTTTCAATCGCGAGTGGCATATTGTAAGTTCTATTTAAAATGTTTAAATTGCTCAATAACTTGCAACCGAAAGAAAAGAACTTGAGCCAAAATCCAATCGCCAGATAACAAGAAATATACGTAAACCGTTGGGATAATAAGTTAAATGTTACCAATCCTTCATCATAGGTCATCGGACTGATTGTTATGCATCGCAGTAATTGTATCTCAATACTCCATTCCTGCAGCCTCAATATATTATCCTCCACCAACCAATCACCCATTGTACCTGCAACAAAAAGAAAAGCAACGTGATAAACCTGTGCTAAAATCAGAATCGAATTCAAAGTTGCGAAAGGACATATGTAACTGGGTATGTATATAAGTGACATTGTAAAGAAAATAAACGGAACCTTAACACCGCATTGAATTCGAGTAATCGTTAATAAAATATAATAATGATTCGAAAAACCGTTCAAACTAATGAATTAGTTAATCCGATATTTTAATAAACGACTAGTTACCGCGTATCAAAGAATCGATGGTACCGGATGACCGGTCAAGCGTCCAGCCAAAGAGACTCGATAAAGACTTTAATGTACATCCGCGATAGTCAAACGATTGTTAAATAAACGCGTATTAATTAATAGAAGCTAATAGACAAGCGTATGCGGTGGTAAAGTAAACCCCGAGATGCTATTGTATTATAAGGTGATGTATGTCGCTAACCTTCGACAGCTTAGACGACCCTTACGGTACGACGCTTGAACTGATAGTGACACCGCGTGCGCCGCGCACCGTCATCCCCACTCCGCGACGCGCCGGCGTGTCGGTAACGCTCGGTCGCGCTCGGTGGTATTCGCAATTTCCGAACTCTTCGAAGGTCTCCGACCGCGGTCGTCCGTACTACTGTACTAAGGTCATACTTACTGAACTTTTGGGCCTTCCGATCAATTTTTAGCTGAACCTACCATCCTACGGTTATACTTACTGAACTTTTACGTTTTCTGACCAACTTGTAGCCGGACCTACGGCTCCAGGGTCGTGTCTACTGTACTGCTTTGGGTTCTGACCGACCTATAGTTGAACCTACGATCCTAGGGTTATACCTACTGGACTTTTACGTGTTCTGACCAACTTTTAGCCGGACCTACGACTGTAGGGTCGTGCCTATTGAACTTCTACGGGTTCTGATTAAGTTTTAGCTGGACCTACGATCCTCGTTAAAGAATTCTTTCGTTCTTTGCCGCGCAATGAAGGCGGGACGCTTGACGTGACACTGTCAATTTCATCGCCATGTTGTTTCGACTGAACTCGAGCCGAGTACTTCGAGCCAAACGAAGTACTTATTTATATGATAATTATAGGAATATTTTATAATTTGTATTAACATTTAAACGTTCAGTAATTATTGGGAAAGGAATTAACTTGCACTATAATCGATGCAACTACTTTGTTCTCAGTTGGTTTATTTACTGAAGTTTCATTTATATTTTTCATAAGATGTGAACGTATTTACGTGACAGGTGTGTTACAGGACAGAACGGACAGTATATTACAATTTCATTTAAAAATTTCCAACAGTTCTCTTACATCAACTAATTATAACTTATTCTATATCTCATATGTGGTGCAATGATTCTTAATCTTAACAAATTGCGTGTTTCAGTGTTAAGTCGTAAGCAATTGTAGCGTCCAAGAATAAAATTCGAATGCTATTCAAAGAGCACAGCGTTATACACTGCAATTAAGTGCAACAGCCAGAAAGTCTTCAAATCCAATATTAATCTCTCCTTTTTGTTCAACGTCCTTCACTCGAAAAGCATCTGCAACAAGTAATTATATACAATGTACGCATAGTTTGTACACACCCTATTTTAATTTAATATTACAGTCCACCGTATATATTTATATACCTGTAAACCTCTGAATTTGTACACACAATACAATAAATTGGTCGATAGTAATAGAAGAATGACCATTGGGATCACTCTTTTTTATAAGGAATGAAGTAAACTCTGGACTTAGTCTATATCCCATTTGTGTTAAAGCTGCACTTAATTCACTCTCCTGTATACTACCAGAATTATCGTGATCGAATCCACGAAAAACCCCCAGCCATGAATTAATGTAGCTATAAAGTGCTTGGAATTCAAGCATATCTATTGTACCATTTTTCTCTTTGTCGAACATGCCTGTAATCAAAAGACAAAATCCTTTAAATAAAGAAACACACTGCTTTTTATATTTTTACTATAAACCAAGGCATTATTCATTAAAAGTATACCTATCATTAGTTTGCACGCGGTATCTGAAAATGTACCGCCTTGTCCGTTTGCCAATGCGGCTCTTAATTCTGTTGCTGTGATTCTTCCACTGCTGTCCCTATCAACAGCGGCGAACCACTGCTGTACTTCTGGGTTCACTTGAGTCTGCGGTTCAGTCCCTCCATACATTGCGTTCTAAAAATGAGCAACATTCGCTTTGAAACGATAATAAAACATAGATATGTAGCGAATAATCAACACTGCAGTATTATACGAATAACTGTTATGACACTTCGAAAACAAGCAGTACGATTTACGATTTAATTTATTAAGTCACTTTACGAACAAAACGAAAATAGGATTCATTTGGTTTGCTCGCGAAAGCAGATACTTCGATCTGAATTGCGGAAACGTAATTACCGGATAGGCCATGACTAAAGTTTTCTAATAATTGACGAACGGTACTAATTACAGTTACAGCATGTATAGTACTCAATTGCTGAACAGCAGAACAACACTAAACATTTAGTGCATCAAAGACCGCAGATGCTGTGACACGTCACTAAATTATACCCATTACGACATTTCAACTATTTCCCCGTGTTACTTATTCGCTCGCGTACGTTCCTTGACGGGAAGAATAAAATATATTAATTTAAAGCGCTTTATCGTACAAGCAAATACATATACAGGCACGGAAATTCTATATTTTTGTAACGATGCGCTGGGAACAACGGTGCCATCTAACGAATTGTTTCGGATTTAACACGATCGTGTACACACATAGGGGGTAGGGTGTTCACCAGTGTGCGATTTTGCTTGCTTTTTTTGACAGTAGCATTTAGGGAAGAAAAGAACGGCTGTTAGTCGTTATATTTAGCTTTATTAATCCGCCGTCGAATCCAGATCTCACGATGGACGATTTACAGAATTATAAACTGCAGCTTCAACAGGTAAGGCGACTTGTTTTCTCTGCTTAACCTAACTGGAACGATAGAAGGATGGCGAGTCCATTTTTGGCAATTCCTGCCTTGTTTACGACAATAACACTGTTCAATGAATCCAACGCTTTATCATTCTAGGTGGAAGCAGCGCTTACCACGGATCCAACTAATGAAGAATTGTTGAAATTGAAAATCGATCTCGAGGAAGTAATAGAGCTGACACATGATTTAATTAAATCGCAACAACAGGAAAAAAGGCAAGCCAATGGAATGGATGCTAAAGATCCTATTTTACTTGCAGTTCTGGCCAATAAATGGAAGGTTGGCGATCAGTGCATGGCACCTTGGAGCGAGGACGGAAAGTAAGTTATCGCTATCGACGTAAACGATAAATGTATCCTATTCATTTACGTTGCGCGCAGCAACGGGTGGTTCTATATTATTGTTCCTTTTGTATTGCCTTAGGTACTACGAGGCAACCATAGACGCGATAAATGAGGACGGCGTTGTCAATATAACATTTAACGAGTATAAGAACACAGACGTCACGATGCTCAGCCAATTGAAGTCCGTAGCTAAAAGGCCAGCGTCGGACTGGGCAGATCAGAAGTCGAAGTAAGTTCGGAGGAGTCTGTCCTGTTTTATTTATTGGTAGCTGCCGTTGTCACGATTCCCCTTATAATTTTTAACCGGTACACAATTTTCTGAGGTACATTGTGGAATGAATTTTGTCAGAAACAACCATCACTAATTGCTCATATTTTTCTCCCTTTATCCCCTATTGGCCATGCTTAATCATTTCAATGTTCGATGCGCCTCAATCTGAAATCCCATTATTCTCCTTTGACTTTTGGTGTCGCATTGTTTGTCTACATTGCTGGGATCCAGGAAAAGGTAACAGGAAATAATTGATTTTTATTGATATATAGGTTGCACTTATTATCTCTTAACATCATCGTACATAATTTTGTCTACTGTACTAATTTGTATTGATACTTGTCAGCACAAGTGATGCTCTTTGGAGTATACGCACAAAAGTTGAATATAGCAAAACAGGATAATTTATCAAATTAACGATTATAACTTCTAAATTAGTTTGAATGTATTTAGGTGATACAATGTTCGAATATCTAATATTCGAATAACACAGTGTTTGTCTTTTGATGTAACGTGTTTCACAATAATTAATAACAATTGAATTTCTTACAGCATAATCTTACAGCAAAAGTTCTTTCGTCTGACAGTGAAGAGTATACACGGAAGCCTATTATCCTGCTAAAGCATTAAATACAGTTGTCACACATGAGTAACAGATTAATCAATTTACAGAAAAATGCAAGCTGCAGCTGTAGCGGGCTCAGATCCTAATAAACAAAGGGAATACCTTAAGAAGAAGAAACAGAGAAAGCTGCAGCGATTTAAAGAACTCGAAGAGGAGCGCGAATTGGAGAAGAACAAATGGCTAGCATTTACGACCAAGGTATCGTTCATGAATAAGTTATAAAGTCTGCTGAATTAACACCCTCTGGTCCCTAATGTTCTGTATTTTGTTGCACAGTCCTCGAAGAAAGGTGTAGTTAAGAAGAGTATATTCGCAACCCCGGAGAATGTGAATGGCCGTGTCGGAATTGGTACATGCGGCGTAAGCGGACGAGAAATGACTAAATTCAGCAACGGTGAAAAATGGAGGAGAGGAGCATGAATGCTCTTGTAAATATACAATTTAACATTTCGTGAAATAGACCTATCGATTACTGTTATTCTTACGATAAATTCAGTTCTTTAACGAGTCGAGAACGTACGAGTTTGTGTTGTGAGAATGTTATCATCGCGTGTATGAACGAAGAGTGTTTAGCGGTATTTTTAGATTGCGCGTAGCGATTATGTTACGGATGATCAACGACCTGAAACAAATCCTAAGTCTGGATTTTCTACCTTCGTGAAATGTATGACTGTTTCGTTGTATGAATGTATTTCTAGATTAATACATTTCTGTGGGTATGATTTGTTTGTAATCTGTAATGGATATGAATAAATGTATATTTTAAAGTCAAAAGCACGTTTAAATGCCTGAACTATTTTATTCACTACAATGATGCCGCAGGTGTATCGTTTAACAACGAACACTATATCGTATATGGATTACTTTGTGGTGCGTTCTAAACTAGTTTATTAAATGAATTTTCATAAATATGGAATAAATGATTTTCCCATGAACCGAGTAGTGTTATGACTAGACTGCGGAAGTTCATGCAATTACGATATGCAGTGAATATGCAGAGTATATGCATGATGTATGCAAAGTATATGCAAGATATATGCAATGTACATGCAGGGTAAATTCGATAAATATACACTTGCATATAGACTAGAAAATTTTGGACAATTATGTTTAATCATTAATTACTGTATTTCACAATATATGGGCATTACACAAACTGTTATAAAAAATAATTATATTATACAGCTTGTACCATCAAAACACAATATAACATGAATATTAAACTTCTAAACATACAAAACACTATGTAACATAAATATTAAACTTTCACACACTTGATCCGTAAATAAAAAAGATAATGCCATTTTGACAACCCCACAGGGTGAAATCTGTACTGTAAATGATCAAGGCAAAAGGACGCTCTTTTCTTCTTCGGACTGTATATATGTTAATGGGCAGCATTTTTAACACAAAATGTAAATGGGAATGAAAGGGGACATTTTTCTGTTTATTAAAATATAACTACTTCCCTGACGATACGACGCGGCCTGCACCCCCGGCCGATTTATCTTAAAATATATCGTTAACTATTAGGTTTAGGATCAACATAGGTTTATACTTTTCTACTTACAATTTAATGTTCTTTCGAACTGCGGTGAGAAAAATATATCCTTTCATTTAAAAAAAGGAAGTTGACTTTGAAATTTCGGAAACTATACCACCGACGAGATATAGGAATAGACAAGACATCCAATGTATTTTTTCGGCCCGAATTTCTGGGTGCCTGAGGGACCCATACCATTTCCAAGTCACTCACAACGTTACCAACAGATTATAGAAAACAATGCGAAAATTAAATAATTTTAAAGAATTCTTTTGTTTTTTGTAGCAATGAAAGGCGGCAAAGCGTAGCAAACAATTAATGTTCATTAAAAATATTAAAAAAACATTACAACACGTTTTCTTATTTCAATTGTAGTATTAATAAATTAAATAATTTTGAAAGTTATACTTTACATTATTTTCTGGTAAATGACAATAAATGATATAGAACTACTTACAATCGAGCTAAGAGTCGTATATTTTTTTAACACCCAAACAATAAAATTGCCGCAATGAAAAACTTGTGACGATCTTGTATACTACAATTATTACTTATATAGTTACTATACAAATTCTTTAATTATCTTTTTCATTGGGGCAATTTTTTTGTTAATGAAAGACACCATTTTTATTCTTAATTTTATTCTTTTCAGCTACGTATTCTTACAATTATTGACCTGTTGTATTTTTCATTACGTACTAGCACCGGTGCAAAATATATTTAATTCAATCTGTACAAAGGCGATCTAGAGTGGAATTAACAATTAATTTGTCAAATATGTAACACTGTATGTTAGTCTAGCTTTCAAAAACAGAATTGATGAGAAGAGAAGTAAAGAAAGTGATGGGGAAGTCTTAAAGACAAAATGTATAATCGAAATGAAATAAGGGGATAAGTAATGGGGATAATGTGTAAGTATATAAGTAAGTATGGGATAATGGAAGGTCTAAATGTATTAAAACGGGAGCAATGCATCAGTACCAAAGTAAAGAGGGAACAGGAAAGAGTCAGCAATTAATAGCGCAGAAATGACTTAGGAATTTGTAATGAAACAGAGAGGAAATGAAAGGATGTGTAATAGACGTGCGATAAAGAGACAAGAAATAGTGCGATGCATAAGGTGGAGAAGGTATGAAAAGGAAGAGAAGAAACAGAAACAGAAGATGAGAGTGGAAGAGTTCATATAGTATTGCAAAGATAGGTTTATATGTACACTAACCAAACTTTCAGTGCTGCGAGACCGAAATAAAGAATAATACCGCTGCTAGTATGTATTTATCACATGCTGGAAAATTATTTAAAGGAAAAAATATTCACAAATGCATTTACCTGTGCTAATGAGCTTGATTGTTGTGGAATAAAATGAACAATGGAACTTGCAATGTTACCGTAAATATTAATTTTTATGTACATTGTAGCACTGTGTTTCCTAACACTTTATTGATATGTAAATGAGTGTACGAAACGGTTTTCGAGGATAATTAACATAATTTGTTGAACCAAATTATAGCACCGCTACTTATAAACAGGTGTCTGAATGTAGGTACCACTCACATCCCTGTCTTACCTAATACGATAAATAATTGATTGAAAAGGGGCCCCAGTGCCCCAGAAAGGGCCCCGGTGCCCCAGAAAGGGCCCCGATGCCCCAGAAAGGCCCCGGTGTCCCAGAAAGGCCCCGGTGCCCCAGAAAGGCCCCGGTGCCCCACAAAGAGCCCCGGTGCCCCACAAAGTGCCCCGGTGCCCCACAAAGGGCCCCGGTGCCCCAAAAAGGCCCCGGTGCCCCAAGAAGCCCCAGTGCCCCAAAGGGCCCCAGTGCCCCAAAGAGCCCCAGTGCCCCAAGGAGCCCCAGTACCCCAAGGAGCCCCAGTGCCCCAAAGAGCCCCAGTGCCCCAAAAGGCCCCAGTGCCCCAAAAGGCCCCAGTGCCCCAAGGAGCCCCAGTGCCCCAAAGAGCCCCAGTGCCCCAAAGGGCCCCAGTGCCCCAAGGAGCCCCAGTGCCCCTAAGAGCCCCAGTGCCCCAAAGGGCCCCAGTGCCCCAAAAGGCCCCAGTGCCCCAAAAGGCCCCAGTGCCCCAAGAAGCCCCAGTGCCCCAAAGGGCCCCAGTGCCCCAAAAGGCCCCAGTGCCCCAAAGAGCCCCAGTGCCCCAAAGGGTCCCAGTGCCCCAAAAGGCCCCAGTGCCCCAAAAGGCCCCAGTGCCCCAAGGAGCCCCAGTGCCCCAAGAAGCCCCAGTGCCCCAAAGGGCCCCAGTGCCCCAAAAGGCCCCAGTGCCCCAAAGAGCCCCAGTGCCCCAAAGGGTCCCAGTGCCCCAAAAGGCCCCAGTGCCCCAAGAAGCCCCAGTGCCCCAAAGGGCCCCAGTGCCCCAAGAAGCCCCAGTGCCCCAAGAAGCCCCAGTGCCCCAAAGAGCCCCAGTGCCCCAAAAGGCCCCAGTGCCCCAAGAAGCCCCAGTGCCCCAAAAGGCCCCAGTGCCCCAAAAGGCCCCAGTGCCCCAAGGAGCCCCAGTGCCCCAAGAAGCCCCAGTGCCCCAAAGGGCCCCAGTGCCCCAAGAAGCCCCAGTGCCCCAAAGGGCCCCAGTGCCCCAAAGAGCCCCAGTGCCCCAAAGGGCCCCAGTGCCCCAAAAGGCCCCAGTGCCCCAAGAAGCCCCAGTGCCCCAAAGGGCCCCAGTGCCCCAAAAGGCCCCAGTGCCCCAAAGAGCCCCAGTGCCCCAAAGGGTCCCAGTGCCCCAAAAGGCCCCAGTGCCCCAAAGGGCCCCAGTGCCCCAAGGAGCCCCAGTGCCCCAAGGAGCCCCAGTGCCCCAAAAGGCCCCAGTGCCCCAAGGAGCCCCAGTGCCCCAAAAGGCCCCAGTGCCCCAAGGAGCCCCAGTGCCCCAAAGAGCCCCAGTGCCCCAAAATGCCCCAGTGCCCCAAGGAGCCCCAGTGCCCCAAAGGGCCCCAGTGCCCCAAGGAGCCCCAGTGCCCCAAGGAGCCCCAGTGCCCCAAAGAGCCCCAGTGCCCCAAAAGGCCCCAGTGCCCCAAGGAGCCCCAGTGCCCCAAGGAGCCCCAGTGCCCCAAAGAGCCCCAGTGCCCCAAAGAGCCCCAGTGCCCCAAAGGGCCCCAGTGCCCCAAAAGGCCCCAGTGCCCCAAGAAGCCCCAGTGCCCCAAAGAGCCCCAGTGCCCCAAAAGGCCCCAGTGCCCCAAAAGGCCCCAGTGCCCCAAAGAGCCCCAGTGCCCCAAAAGGCCCCAGTGCCCCAAAAGGCCCCAGTGCCCCAAAGAGCCCCAGTGCCCCAAAGGGCCCCTGTGCCCCAAAAGGCCCCAGTGCCCCAAGAAGCCCCAGTGCCCCAAAGAGCCCCAGTGCCCCAAGGAGCCCCAGTGCCCCAGTGCCCCAAGAAGCCCCAGTGCCCCAAAGGGCCCCAGTGCCCCAAAGAGCCCCAGTGCCCCAAAGGGCCCCAGTGCCCCAAAAGGCCCCAGTGCCCCAAGAAGCCCCAGTGCCCCAAAGGGCCCCAGTGCCCCAAAAGGCCCCAGTGCCCCAAAGAGCCCCAGTGCCCCAAAGGGTCCCAGTGCCCCAAAGGGTCCCAGTGCCCCAAAAGGCCCCAGTGCCCCAAAGGGCCCCAGTGCCCCAAGGAGCCCCAGTGCCCCAAGGAGCCCCAGTGCCCCAAGGAGCCCCAGTGCCCCAAGAAGCCCCAGTGCCCCAAAGGGCCCCAGTGCCCCAAGAAGCCCCAGTGCCCCAAGAAGCCCCAGTGCCCCAAAGGGCCCCAGTGCCCCAAGGAGCCCCAGTGCCCCAAAGGGCCCCAGTGCCCCAAGGAGCCCCAGTGCCCCAAAGGGCCCCAGTGCCCCAAAAGGCCCCAGTGCCCCAAAAGGACCCAGTGCCCCAAAGAGCCCCAGTGCCCCAAAGGGCCCCAGTGCCCCAAAAGGCCCCAGTGCCCTACAAAGGGCCCCGGTGCCCCAAAAGGCCCCAGTGCCCCAAAAGGCCCCAGTGCCCCAAAGAGCCCCAGTGCCCCAAAGGGCCCCAGTGCCCCAAAAGGCCCCAGTGCGCCAAGAAGCCCCAGTGCCCCAAAGAGCCCCAGTGCCCCAAGGAGCCCCAGTGCCCCAAGAAGCCCCAGTGCCCCAAAGGGCCCCAGTGCCCCAAAGGGCCCCAGTGCCCCAAAAGGCCCCAGTGCCCCAAAGAGCCCCAGTGCCCCAAAGGGTCCCAGTGCCCCAAAGGGCCCCAGTGCCCCAAGAAGCCCCAGTGCCCCAAAGAGCCCCAGTGCCCCAAAAGGCCCCAGTGCCCCAAGAAGCCCCAGTGCCCCAAAAGGCCCCAGTGCCCCAAAAGGCCCCAGTGCCCCAAGGAGCCCCAGTGCCCCAAGAAGCCCCAGTGCCCCAAGAAGCCCCAGTGCCCCAAAGGGCCCCAGTGCCCCAAAGAGCCCCAGTGCCCCAAAGGGCCCCAGTGCCCCAAAAGGCCCCAGTGCCCCAAGAAGCCCCAGTGCCCCAAAGGGCCCCAGTGCCCCAAAAGGCCCCAGTGCCCCAAAAGGCCCCAGTGCCCCAAAGAGCCCCAGTGCCCCACAAAGGGCCCCGGTGCCCCACAAAGGGCCCCGGTGCCCCACAAAGGGCCCCGGTGCCCCCACAAAAGGCCCCCTTCCAGTGCCCCAAATGGGGTCCTAGTGCCCCAAAAGGGGTCTTAGTGCCCCAAATGGGGTCTTAGTGCCCCAAATGGGGTCTTAGTGCCCCAAATGGGGTCTTAGTGCCCCAAATGGGGTCCTAGTGCCCCAAACAATTTTTTATCAGATGTATAATTTAAAAGTTATTTGAGGTGTGCATTTATGTGCAACGTATATACAGAATATGCAACATATATGCAGCATATGCAATGTATATGCAATATGCAAAATATGCAAAATAAAAAAAATTATTTTTGAAAACGTTTAATGCTGAAACGTGTTTCTGTCGAAGTCCCATTTGTTTAATCCATTTCCCCAAAATATGCTTTTGCATAAACTTCCGCAGTCTAGTTATGACGCATTATGGCGATGTGGTAATCGCCTCCTACGCTACTTCATGTTAATCCCGTTAAAAGGATCAAAATGGTCGTTCTATCGTCGAATAACACGTCACCAGTAGGTGATACGTTCGAGACGATAAAGCTGATATAAGAGGTTGATATATTAAAAGAAAAAAATGACTATATTAAATTTGCTGATTAACGTGTAGGCCTACAATAATTGTCATTTCATATAAAATACAGTAATCGTCTTCTAACCTATTTCAATAGTAATCATTGGTATAAACATCAACTATACATTTGACGTTTTCGTCGCGCAACGTCAATAAAGAAACTTGATGTTTATTTCACTCAAATCATGTCGATTACTGAAATCGTGCTTCAATACTGTTGAGAACGATGTACATTTTCTAACAATGCAGAGATGATTCGCAGAAAACAGCATTTCAAGTGGCTCTCGGTTTATTTACAATTTTCATCACGTGGGAATTGATAAAAGAAAAACAAGAAGACTGAGATTATCGTTGGCAACGATATAGTTAATTTCAACAAAAAAAACACTGTACTTGCGTAAAAGGAAGCATGGAATCGAACGAGAGAAATCAGTTGTCGAATGGAGATGCCGGGAACAATAGGGATAACATAGATTGGTCCAGATACGGACTGCACAATAATGCGGAAACCCAGAGGAATAATGAAGCACGGAGGAATAATAGGGAATACGACGAACTTGGCCCAGAGATGTATCAAACTGGAGCGAACGAATTGTTCGCCCAAGAATATGTAAGCGATTAAAGCGATTTAAATATGTAGAATTCCTTTTACTTAAATTCATACATTTCAGAGCGCCGATCCTTGGTGGAAATCAAACTTTTTCATTTCTCAACCCGTATTGTTCGGAACGTGGGACGGAGTTTTTACATCTTGTCTGATCAATATATTTGGAGTTATTGTATTCTTGAGATCTGGTTGGATAGTAGGCCAGGCTGGGGTTCTTAATGCTGTATTAATAATTCTGTGTACAGGTAGTTGATAGTAATCGTGTTTTCAAAGATTTATAATCTTTCTATGAAATTTAATGCTCCGCTATTATTTCAGTATGTATCGTATTGGTAACTGTACTGTCCGCCGTGGGAATATGTGAAAGATGTCGCGTGGAAAGCGGCGGCGTTTATTTTCTACTGTCGCACGTATTGGGATCAAGATTTGGTGGATCTATTGGATTGCTATATTGTTTTGGACAGGTGGGACAATATATTATAACGATTATACTTATGATATTACTTTAAGACCCCTTTTAGGCGGTCGGCTGTGCTCTTAATGTTCTAGGGTTTGGAGAATCTATGGCTGGCCTTGTGGATTTGAAATCTGCATGGGCGGAACGTGGCTTCGCTTGCACTGCGGTTATCCTGTTATCTGTTATTAATATCGCCGGTGTCAAGTGGGTTATAAAGCTGCAATTTCTTCTCCTGCTAATTTTATTACTCGCTGGTGTGGACTTCATAGTTGGAAGTTTTACTCACGTGAACGTCGGTGAGATAGGATTATTCATCGTTTTATAATTTTATATTTTATACTTTTATAATTGTATAATTCTATGAATATTGCAGAGGCTGGCTTCGAGGGTTGGTTGTCGGGGAATTTGAGAAATAATACGTTTACTAACTATCAGGATGGATATAGTTGGTTCACAGTTTTCGGTGTATTCTTCCCTACGGTAACCGGAGTTTTGGCTGGAATTAATATGAGCGGAGATCTGAAACATCCATCTACCGATATTCCTAATGGCACCTTGGCGGCAGTAGGGACTGGGTGAGATTTGCTGAGTAAAAATTGAGAATACCAAACAATTATGCAACGATAAAACAAAAATTAATTCTATATTCTCAATTGAATTCCAGAACATTTATGTATCTATGTTTTATAATGTTTCTCGCGGCAACATGCACTCGAAAGGCACTACTTACGAACTTTATGATTGCGTCCACGGTATCGGGTATTCCGGTATTGCTTTTGGCAGGTCTTTATGTGTCGTCATTTAGCAGTTGCTTGGGTGCAATGTATGGTACACCTCGGGTACTACAGTCTATCGCTAGTCAGAACGTTATTCCAGGGATGAGTTGCTTGCAAAGAGGGGTGAGCATCATTTTAGTCATTTATATCCACGATTATTATGTCTTATCACATTAATTGAAACATCGCCGAATTTTCTTTCAGAAAGGACCAAACAAAGTACCCGTGTACGCAATGTTAGTTGTTGCCGTTGTTACATTAACTTTTATCATTACCGGTCAAATCAACACTCTCGCGCCAATTGTTACAATGCCTTTCCTTTTGACGTATGCGTGCTTGGACTATGCATATTTCGCCTTAGCGCAAACATTCGACATACAATTGTCCCGAGAGCAAAGATTTCAAACGCATTCACCAACGTTTGACCACGATTACGGCTCTGCGGGTCACGAAAATTCGGTAACGGATATAGATAATGACTTAGATAGTCTGTTCCCCGAACGAATCAGACACAAAAATCTTGCCGTGAGTACTAGAAGAAATTCAACTAATTGTGACAGAAGGAAAAAGGAGCGAAATTTATATTCTTTACTATTTTGCAGAGAAACCCTAGCCTTTCCGATAATAATGTTTACATAGATTCTTCTCCAAGTATCGATGAAAACGTTAGCGGCACTGATAATACGGAGAGGAAAGTTCATATTCATAATAAATTAGGAAATTGGTATAGTCCGCTGTGTAATAGATGGTTCTCATTATTAGGGGTGAGCTTTCTTTCGTATATTTCTCCATTAAAATTATGGGCAGTAATTATAACATACGTTTATTTCGTAGTGTCTTATTAAATTGTTCATTATGTTCCTTGTTCACTGGGGATATGCTATTGCAAATATTGTCGTCGTTTTTCTTGTTTGGAGTTACATTGGCCACGCCAATCCTGCGGTTAAGCCCGGAGTTTCATCCGAATTTAAATTTTTCAAATGGCTGAGGATGTCGATATTGAGGCTTATGGGGTAATTTTTATATGCCAATATAATATTTGTTCGTGAAATTATTTTTCAAAACATATGAACAATAATACTTGTGAATTTTAGACGGAAAGTTTATGATTACGAACAAATTGTTGTTACACCCGTGCATCCGGGCGTCGAAACTTGCTCGGCGCAATTGAACGAAGAGAACGAAGATTTTGCTGGAAGGCGAAGATATCATCAAACAGCCACAGTAACTGGGCAATATGTTAACGTTGAATGAAAAACCGAATTATGGAGGATAACCAGGAGAAATATCAGATGGGAAATAATATATAGATTACTTTAATGAAATGAACTGTATGAAAAGAAACATAGTACTTTCGTAATTTAGAGTAGGAAAGAAATGCAGGAAGAAGAAGCGTTGTGATCGTCAACGCTAACGAACGCACAAACTTAGTCTAATTGAAAATATTTCATATCTTAGGCACAAGGAATTTTGTGTAAAATGCCACGTGGTAGCCTTAACAATCGTATAAGAAAATAATATGAACAATATCTTGCCAGAGAGGCTGAACTACAGAAGAAGCCGACATTGAAGGTTTTGTACCAGTTGAGGCCGCGATTTTATACGACATACTGCCAGAAGCATTTCGAAGATAGAGGGTCCACATATTTAATAAATTATTTTAAGAACTATGTTTTGTAACGTGAGATTATTTATTCTTCGTAGCCCCAATAATTGTGAGTTCCCGTCAAATCGTAATATTATAAGTAACGTATGGAGGTATCGAAGGAAAATGTCAGATATCTCACCATTAACGATATCATACCATTTATTACGAATACTCTGTAAATACGTAGTGATAATATATTTATATGCTATTTAACATTTTTATAAATGTCGCTACAGAGATGAGTTTTGTTATTAATAAAATGTGCGTATAGATTAACAAACAAAATACATGTGTTCATTTTATTTGAATTCCCCTCCATTCATTGTATAGCAAATTTGAAAATATTAATTAAATATAATTAAAAATTAAAATTAAATATATATATTCCACAATATCTATTTATTATTTTTATTTTTAATTATATTATGGAATGTATATATTTATTTTAATTTATATATATAATAATAATTCAAATTCTGGTGAAGATACTATTCTAGTTAAATGAATTGCTAGCAGTTATAATTTTGGCGGGATATTCAATTTTCCAAAGCATAATATATTTACAAATTTTCTGGTGTTTCAATGTTTAATATTAATTTTTATTACGATTGTACGTCATTGATACATTAAAAGATACAGGCCTTCAAAGTTTGTAATTTTTGCCATTTTTGCGAAAACGGGCTTTTTTTAGGAATTTTTATCTCCGGAACTGTTAGTCCGATTGAACTACTTTTTTTTTGTTTTATTCACAAAGGATTGGGCTATTATAAAATATTTTTTTCAACCTCGGTAATTAATTTTATAATGTCGAAAAATATAAACAAATTGTTTTTTTGCGTTTTTTTTTATGATGGGGCGCAACAAATCACTATTTCTCGGTCAACGTTTCGGTAGGAAAATTGAGCTACGGTCACAGACGAGATATATGAATTCCTATATCTTGTCAGTGAAATGATCTCTTATATCTCGTCTGTGTGAAAAGATGCTAGAAAACTATCTGAACGCTCACAACGGTAGGAATTGTAATTTAAGTAAAGTTAAAGAAAAACAAATATTAGTTTGACGGAAATAGTTTGCTTATTCTATAGTGCAACAAACATTACAAACATTTGATTACACAGATGCGTTTGTTATTACTAATAAATATATTTGCATCCTACTATTCGACTAATATCCATACTGTAACACTTGCAATAAAAAATATTCAGTTCGATATGATATTCAAAAACACGCGCCGTAAGGAAAGAACATCACCCCCATCGCTCAATCAACTACCAGCCAATCAGCGCAATCTATTTCAAAATTCTGCCTCTTTCGCCCAACGGATCGCGTAGTGATTAGACGTGTTCAGAGTGTCCGACGAATTAAGGTATGTCACATAGTCTAACATATTCCTAAAGGCATAATATTATATCAATTGTTTTCATTTCCCGTCTCCTGAGAGTTCTGTAGTGTTTTTTGTTACTGTTAAGTCATATTTTAGTAGAACGTGAGAAAAAATTGCATAGCAAGTGGACTCGCCCAACGTGCATTTTTTGTATGCACGTTTTGTAACACTACTCCTACGTATAGATATACATATTCAGGCCCCAAATTTCATTATCTTGCAATATATTCTGCAGTTTCTAGCAATATTATTATAATGTTGGTTATTCTTAATACATTTATTTGAAATTTCAGTTCGATTCTGTTCCATGGCGTCTCTTTCGCTTGGTTCGAATCAGAAATGGCGCGAACGCGACACTTTCAAACGGGAATGCGCAGGAGCAGGGTGACGCGGCGCCATATTGTTAAATCAACTTCTCGCCTACAGGTAAGCATTCCTTAAATTTCTTGTGGAAATAAGTAGAATTTTAGTAATATGTCTCTATTAAATTATAATTCGTACCACGCATAAAACTTGTATGATATACAGTCGCGTTGTAGATAAGTAGTAACATAATAGAAGCCATTATTTGCGACTATATCTTGTTTCTGCCTGTGGTCGGGAAGCTTGTTTTTCGTGGAAAATATCAACAATATATCGCGAAACAAAAAAAGCCACATATCGAGTAAAGCGTGCGTTGAAATATTTCTAGCAAACACAAGCGATCGTAAACAAAAATGGTGTTTGGTTTTAGTCGGATGTCGAACATAGCCGAACAGCAAAGGGCGATGGCGAAGGTCGTCATTCTACTACTTGACGCCGAGCCGACAAAACGTATGGTAGACATCTCAGTGAGGTAAGTATCGAGGTGTGTATAATTTGTGACTGGTACTAACTAACTAAGATGAAACAACAAAAGTTAAAATACTTACAAAAACAAATAGATATCTATATTTGATAACAAACACTCGATAGGATGAACATGTTCTATTTCAGAAAATTGAGTGACCGCGCGCAATGCGGTCAGTAGAGTCAGTGATTTCTCCGCAGTTTTCTAGTATTTCCAGAGCAAGTGGCTCTGCTTAAATTTTCGTTTACAGTTTACCTACACGCGATTGTAGAGTCAGTGTTTTTCGCCTAGTAGTTATTAATTCGATTATCGGAGCACCGGTGCTCCTCTTCAATTATTTCAATCGCGAAAGTAGCATCTTAATTTGTTCGCCGATGTAATTTGCGGTCGCGTACATAGTCTTTTATTTTTATTTTTGTCTTATATTCGCTATCGGAAGCAGAGTCAGTGCATCACTGAGGGGGATGTTTTATGCGACACCGATGAAGTGAGAAATGTAAGTATTTTTAAAACAAATCTCAGTTTTCTATGAAGAGTTAAATTCTGTAGATTTAGCAGTAGATTTTAATGCTTTTTGCTTTGTTGTTTAGTTACAGTTTGCATACTTCCTGA
This sequence comes from Nomada ferruginata, assembly GCA_963583965.1. NCBI lineage: Eukaryota > Metazoa > Arthropoda > Insecta > Hymenoptera > Apidae > Nomada > Nomada ferruginata. The sequence continues at coordinate 10,649,011 of OY757218.1, forward strand.
CGATTGAGTTCAATTGCGCTGCCCCGGTGATGTTCCTGATGTCTTCCACGAGTACTTGCTCTACTTTTGCAATCAACGAGTTGGTGAGTCGCATGTGTTTTGGTTCCTCCGGTCCCCAATCATGCCGTAGGACGATTGGTCCGAAGCGGCACCGGTGACTGGTTGTATTTTTTAGTAGTTTTGCGAGCATAGTGACTACGGGAATAATTTTTATACCCGTTAGTTGTGACGTTATTTTCATGTGTATTATTTCTTATACGAGGTTAGATCTGCCTTCTTGTACTCCGCGTTTTTTAATTTAAGAAGATTAAGGACCATAGAAATATTTCTTAGTCAAATAAATATTTGATCAAAGAAGCACTGATCCTGTAGGTTCCTCTATTTCGATAAAAATATATGATGACAGTAACAAATACATTGCACAAATGTACATATATTGAGGACATTGCATATTAAATTTGTAATTGCATTTATAATCAGTTGAAATTTGTTTTCACTGTTCAGCAGTGCAGAAGTCGGATGCCCCCCGACTTCGTTACTGCAAGTGCTACATGATTATAGCAATCATGTATTGAAGTAAATAAATATAACGATACGTTTATTGAAATCAGCATTGAATATGCATAGCCAATGATAGCATTTAATATTAATTTTCATATGCTATAGTCGAGTCCATTTCGAATATAATTTATTACACATTATGTACAAGAAGGCACTTTAAATACGGGTAGATTTTCAAATCGGAGTAACTATCTTGAACAATGTACTTCGATCAAGGAATCACCCGAGGCTTATTTAATATCTTGTCTATTTTCCAAGTAAATTTAATTGCATTATTTATTCTAGTAAAATCAGTTTCAATGACAGTCACTTCCTTTAATAAATAAATTATTTATCAGTAATTTTTGAGTCTTTATTGATATTTCATATATTACAAAGTCGAGTCATGTTTAAAGAGATTGAAAATAAAATATATTATTAGCTGTTGCAATTTTACGTGTACTAATCATCTTTTTAGATCAGGATTTTCAGGTTTAATCCCTTCCGTGTTGATTGCCAGGAACTCACTCACGTGCCCAGGTGCTACTTGGGTGAGTGAGAGGCAATGGGCACGATGATCATATGGTTTTTAAATTTCTAACAATGTTTGGCGGCTGACATTTGCTAGTGCACCGTGCACGACGTATTTTCCATACCGTGTGTGTGTGTGGGTTAGGCCGTGGAATTGCGTCGGCTCGGGAATTTCATAACAAATTATAATACTATGATTTCATAAATAGCAATATGTTTTACAATTGCAAATACACATTGAATGCCGTAACGAATTATGAAAATATGGCAACGAATAGAGTACTATACAAACCAAGCGTACATAGTAGAAAGAAAATGTACAATATACATATTTGAGCAATCAATATTTCATACGAAAGTAGTGCATAAGCATATACGTTTGCGCAAATTTACGCAATGGTCGCTAGCCTTTGTCAGCCGATTTCAGGAACTGGTACGTACCCTTAGAGTGTGAATGATTGTATGCCAAGCTCGGGTGTCGGAGGCGTCCCGGGACGTCTCTCTAGTGTAGGTTCATGCGCCCGAGTGTTTGATTGAGAAACGTTGAATGATGTGTGTTTGTGTGAATGCTTTGCCATTTTTTAAATATAGGTCTAGGTAGGATAGGTAGTATACCTTCTGGTGTGCCTGATAGATATAAGTAGGTAGGGCCGGGCAGGTTGACACAGTCTCTGATCGGGTAGGCAATATTTCGCGTGTTCAACCTGTTTCAGGAAATCTGATTTGAAAAGTCGACGGCGAAACTGTGGCGCGAACGAGAATGCGTTCGCCTCTGGCTTTACCTATCGATTTTTCGAATTTTTCGCGGTCGCGATCGCGATTTGGTCTCGAAACGAACGTGTCACATTATGCTCGAGGTTGCACGTGTAGGCGATGATCGATTACAATTTTAATCGCAATCTTTACGATTTTCTGTAATCGCAAATTTTACGATTTTATTTGGTCGTGATTCGTCCACGTGTGTTCCGTTTAGCTACGCGATTTAGCCTTTTATTTAGTTTTTTTTTGTTTGCGAATAGAGCCTCGAGCCTAGACTAAGTTTCAGCGAGCATTGCGCCCGAAGAAAAGAAGAGGCTAAAAGCCGAAGAGGCCCGACAAACTGTCTCTCAAGAGGGCAACTATCAATGGCTCTGCATCCTTCGGATGGAGAGTCATTCTTTGTTACTATTTTGTCACTATGCTCGCTTTTGTATGCCGTAGTTGTAGTTTATTGTTTGGCCGGCAGTATTGCCTGGCCCACCTTCATCGCATTGGGCAAATCGCGATTTTTATTAGCGTCGCGTACGATTGAATACGGTTTGCATTAGAGTTGCGAATAAAATCACACCGCGATTGCAACTAGAGTTACGGATAGACCCAGGTCGCGGCATTTTTTTTACAGGTGCGATTAAATATATCGTGGTTTGAATTAGAGTTGCGAATTAACACAGATTGCGGCTTGAATTAGAGTTGCTTTTGTATTAAATTGTACTTGCGATACGTACTTGCTATTAGCGTTGCGACAATAACTTTCGCGTTCCTTTCCTACACAGGTTTTAATTAGCACTTACAGTGCTGCGATATCTTTCTATCGTGAATATTTTTCTTAGATTTTCATATAGTGTTGCGATGATAAGGTCGCGATTTTTAAGTAGCGTTGCGGCCACAATGAAATGGCCAACGTGGTTCCTGAGTCACGAAAGGCAGCTACTAAAGCTGTATAAGGTGATTGCTGCAATCGTAGTCTTGGATGCGACTACCATGACTCGTTCGTTATTAGTTATTAGTGTTGCGAATTAAAAATGATGGGTGCAGTGAATTATTTTTTCCTATCTCTTTTAATATATCCGAAATACTATATTAGAGATAACGAAGCACCATACGCGATTGACTTTGCAAGTAATGCAGTTAATTAGGGTTGCGAAAGAAAGAGATAATCCACTTACGGGTTTCAATCGGGTTTATAATAAGTGGACGATAATTAATAGTAGAATGTCCCTCTGGCTATTGAGTTTGTGTTCAATGTTCTAATTTATTCTTCTTCTTCGCCTCTCCCCTTTTTATTAACATTAAAACGAGTTGTTTCATCTTAGTATCCAAGTAAATGTTTGAATTTGTAATTGACAATTATTATTCAGCATATTTGCATTTTGGAAGAACATGCTCCCTTTGTACTACTGTACTATTTTTTCACAATTACTATTCTCATAAAAAAGTCTGTTACAGAATTGTTAAGTAAAAGGAGATGTCAAAGGAATAGAATATTGCGTCAAGTACATTAAATAACATACATTGCAATATGTAAGTAATCAGAGGCTCAAAAGCGATGTTGTATGGATCAAATAAATCGAAGGAAATCATATGATACCTAAGAAATATTACTAAATTCTTATGAACTTCGATCTGTTTCAGGTTACGCGATCACAATTTTAGCGAAAGAAGATTCATCATGAAATATCCCTTGCCCCCCCCCCCCTGTCCTTTCAGATTTTCAATTAGATAGGATATTTCCAAATTGAATTAGCTTTTTAGTCAGGTAGGATGTTTTAAGTTAAGATTTAATTTACCTTAATTAAAGGTAGAATGTATTTGAATTACGTGCATGCTAATTTATATTATAATGCTTATTCTTTGGTTTTAGTCAGGTCTAACAGAATTTTTATTCTCAGCTTTCCCCATAATAAATAATTTTAATACCTCCTATTTACTTAAACTAACTATAAGTTAATGTGTATTACAATCCTTATTTTTTATTCCAAAAGGTTTAACAGAATTTTCAGAAATAATCAGATTTTCAATTAGATAGGATACTTCTAAATTGAATTAGCTTTTTAGTCAGGTAGGATGTTTTAAGTTGAGATTTAATTTACCTTAATTAAAGGTAGAATGTATTTGAATTACGTGCATGCTAATTTATATTATATTGCTTATTCTTTAGGTTAAGTCAGGTCTAACAGAATTTCTATTTTCAGCTTTCGCAATAATGAATAATTTTAATACATGCTATTTATTTAAACTAACTATAAGCTAATGTGTATTATAATCTCTATTTTTTACTTCAAAAGGTTTAACAGAATTTTTATTTTCAGCTTTCGTTACAATTATTTATTTTAATACATTTTACTTTCTCAAACAATGTATAAGCTAATTTATATTATAATGTTGATTTTTTAGTTGATTTAGGTTTAACAGAATTTTTATATCCAGTTCGCATATCAACCGCGCTGCAAATATACATCAGAAGGAAGTAGCGTTTAATTTGTAAATAATAACTTTTGTAATTTAATGGTGGTAGGTGCGCGGCTGCGGCTGCGGCCGCGCGGGTCTCCATTCGCAGCAACCTCCACGTGGTGAGACCTGGGCAATCGATTTTATTTACCATGCAGTTACCAATTTTAACACTTATACTTTTGTGATTTAATTGTTAATTATATGGTAAAAATGTCGAGCTAATTGGCTGCGATTTTAAAGTTTAATAAGCAGTGAAATAATGAAAAATATATGAAAGTAAAATAGTTCTAAAAAGCAAAGCATTTATTTCTAAGATTGACTAATATAGAGATCGATATAGAAAAAAATATTACTATTACCACTACTATAGTATGAATGTACGAGTTGAAACCACATATATATATTATATACTCTATTGCACATAACTCATTGGACGTGCAATCAAACGATATAAAACTTGCAAAAATATTATTCGAATTCTTTTGATAAAAGGTTCTACAGCTCGGTTTGAAATGTCCTCCAACGATTTTCCAACACTTTACTTTATACTTTTCGTTGTTCAAAAGATTTCAACTATCAGACGATTTACTTTCCGATTCTCGACTTTCCCATTCCTTAAACGCAATAATTACACATACCTCGCTGGTTATCTTTAATCATACTACCTGACCCCAAAATTTAAGATTCTTAAATCGCTATCTAATAGTCCACATTTATTATTTATTCCTGATCGCTCAGTAGCCAGGAATCATGTTTCGTCCAAGCTCTGGTATACGCTGGGCTATTAATCGCTCTAGATTCTGCAAGTACCGGCCAAACTCGCGGCGAGAGCTTCGGAGGCCATGAGGTTCGTGGTGATCTCATGGGCAACCGCCTTGGTTAACCCTTCTCCGCGCGCCAGCCTCTTAGGTGGTCGTGTTAAAATCCCCCATAACGCCAGAATGCTAGATAATTAGTAACGCTGTCTCAGGGTGCACTTCCGATGGTACCGACCTGGCATTCGAATGCATTATAATGAATTTTAGCTAGCATTTTTGGCGAACAATGCCAAGGTCGTGGCCAAGAGGTACTTAAGAACCGTTCAGGATAAGTATAATTTTATTTAGTAATAATATTTTACTGCGAATCGGATTATCTCAAAGGATTCATTGTATCTCAGAGACGAGCATAGGTTTCCGCATTGGTTCTAGTGGAACTTTCCTGTTGCACAGATGAAAGAGTGAAGAGGTTCGTGGTGGATTTATGTTTGGTCGTTTCTGTGGATATTCGATTGTTTAATTGTTCGATAGTTTAATTGGATAGCACTGTGAAATGGAATAGATAGTAGTGGGCTGTAGGCAACTGTGATATCAGTACACTTAGAAGCATATAGTGGGGTTTATTATGAGTCTGATTACTATATATTATGTATATAGTTGTATTTAAACGTTTACATTAATTGTTATATCAATATGATTTCTGTAAGAGACCTCGAGTTTAAATATTAATTATTCAGCTGAAATATTTTCCTAAAGGTTTTTCTTGTACACGTTAAATAGCTCTGCTTATGAGACTTTGATACTTTCGTCTGAACTATGGCCACTTATACTACTGATCGGTCAGCTGGCCATAGACTCTTACCGCGGTATCTGAGGACCTTATACTTTTAGTCTTTCTAGTTTAGACTCGTAAGTTCAGTAATTAGAGTACCCTAATTTTTATTCGCAGGCTTTCATTTCATTTGAATTAAATAGGAACAAAATTCTAAATATTTTGCGGATTAATGAATGTTCACAAATTGATCTCAGCCATCGATTCTTCATGTAAAACGACCAAACTCGACTTAACAGTTCTTCAATTTTCTTTTACATAAAACGTTTCATCAAATTCAGTGTCCTACACTGACTTCTTCGTGTTTATTCGAAATGAAGTTAAATCAGCTGTATTTAATTCAGTGGCACAGTTCGTAATCTATGCAAGTGAGCATCAATTTATTCTTTCACGCCGAAAGACTCGTAAAACCTGGCCCCATACGTTTTACCAGCACCGTAAGTCATCTATGGTTACATAAATCGAAAATTCTTTTAGCATATTATGCCTTCCCGGGACGTGCCTCCAAAGAACGCGGGGGAAACTTTTATGACGGCACGACGTATACTTTCCTTCGTTCCCACAGAAGTATGTGTTATCGGAAATTTATTCAAAGGGGACATTGCGTATACATTGAGTGGGCAGGTTCACATAAATGGACCACTTTATCCGTTAGCCGATGGAAACGCGAGAGAGCGAGTTTTAAAACAAGTGATAGAAAAGAAGAAGTCTTTGCCGTGGTAAAAACTTCACGCGAACCTGGAATTACTGCAGAGCCAGCAGTTCGTCGAAACCACTGATTTCCACGGCAACTTTTCATTACCCCCCTTTTTTTTAGACAATTTTTAGCTGCAGCTTCAGAAACCCATGAATAATCTTTGCAACGTTGTATTCTTATTGTCGATAGTGAAGTGCGATTTATGTCGGTACATTTGTAGCATTGACATTATCTTTGCTCGAATTTGCAAAGCTTAAATCGTACAGCAATTGTGGTCGGGAATGATTGAATTGAACATGGTTAAATTTCGATTATTTAGTTCTTCTAATCGTATTTAATACGGAATGTTTCTGGATTTCAATTGAATTTCTCCCGATCGTGTGTGTGTTAGACAATCCATCGTTTCGAAAGTAAATTTGCGTTGCATGTATTCACATTCGAAAGTAAATAACGCATCGCGATGCAGGGGCAATAGCAGATTTGTCGTCAACTTTGTTTGCACATCTTCTCAACTTGTTCGATTGTTGTATAAGATTGCACCGGGGCCGTCTGAACGAAAAATCCGTATATTCGACGGGCAGATAAACGAGAGCACAAAGTAATCGAATAAAAACATGCTATGCCCATGTAATAACATGGGTGCTTCTGTAGATCTTTTGGATCAAAGCCGAAACGCATCTACATTCGCATCTACTTCATATACCCTGACTCTTTCTGTTTTATACACATAAAACCATTGTCCTCAATTAGCTCACTAACTCCAATCTACCCCTCTTTTCGACTCTCTCGATTCCCAAAGACTCAGCCTTCCATTCCATTCAATTCCATTCACTGTCCAACCGAGCCGCTACTATGTACACTCGTCGATCCAACCAATTCGCAATCAACAAATTCCATTCGAAACCGCGACGATCGCACGCCCTCGCCCAGTTCCCTCTCGCGGCAAGAAGGAACTGCTACCATCCAGGCCCAGTAGCTTCTGTCAGCAAGGCACCAGCCTTCCCGGTGTCAGGCGGACAGAAAGAGATGAGTCGGTGTAGGTGGAGGCGTACTGTGACGCCGGGTGACGGTTTCGAGTGGCGACCAGGGCGGGAGGGTTAAAAAGGGGGGTTGCTCGCCGACGCCGGGCGTCGAGTTCGCCTGGTGGGGCGTTTCGGAGGGGTGGGAAGCCGGTGTTCCGCCGGCGTGGGATCCTCTAGTTGGATGTCGGATCCACGGTAGAAACTTCAGTACGCGATCAACCACCGACGTGTGTTTACGGTCGGAGCTCCAGCGGAAGCTGCGTGGCCTGGCTGCTGCGGGGGGGTGAGAATCACTTGTTTCTGACCTTTTGTTCCTCGTTCCACGGCCACCGAATACTCGGACCGTTCACCGCAAAGTGAGCAATGAGATATGTCGATTGGTCTCGATCGTTGCACGGCCGTCGTCGCACCGCTGTCGCCGAAACGTTGCACCGATGGTCGATTGTAGCACGATATTGGAGGGGACCTGGTGAATCGTTTCCCTCGGAGTTGATGTGATTGTGTCATGGTGGTTTCGTTTACGGGGCGTTGGGGATGGACGGGGTAATTCTTGGTGGCAAGGCGGAGAATCGCCACGTGTTCTCGTGGAAGGGTGCGTGCGAAGGTTCACCTCGATTTAACGAGCCGCTCGTTAGGGCTGCCCCCCGGCTGGGAATTCCGGGATTGCTCCACCGTTTCGTCTGACATGTGCTTCCGGTTGCTTGATGAAACGGATGCGCCGAAACGGATTCGCCGAGTGGCAGAGCGGGCGAAGTTGCACCGACACGTTTCGATCCGGAATTCTGGATAATTGGGATGCACACCCGTTTGATTTTCTATGTCTGTGCTTGACTCGAGGGTTGCTAGATTCTTTGTATTCGACTGTTGTGATGGTCGAGGATGTATGTATGCATTACGTACATTTTCCCCCGTGAGATATTGGACGTTTGTTAATGCTGATTTCGGTAAGGCTTTGGGAAGCGAAGATTGCATAGATTCACGTTTTTCGTAATGTGAATTTTTATCTTCTTCTTGTTGGTTAATTTCAGCAATTTTTTAAAGCATCGCTCACGTCGGTTGAATTACATTCAAGCACGTGGAAATCATCGGAATGACTCTGCGAAAAGGGGGTCGTGTCCCATGGCTTTTAATGCGCCTTATCAGGCATTTGGAAGTAGCTTAATAAGGGGCTCGTTAAAATCACATAGCCCATTCTGCACGCGGTTCATCCGGCATTAAATTACCCCATAAACCAAACTATCCAGCATATTTCTAACACGCGGAGCCCCATTTCACTTTGTTTGCGCGCCCCTCTGTTGCTTTTTATCCCGGCGACGAAAGTTCTCGGGATGTTGCCACGAAGTTATGAAGTTCAGCACCTCTTCGGGGTCAAGGAGTTAATATAGAAAATCGTGACATCGTTCTACCAGAAACTTAGGAATATCAGATGTTTCATAGTTCCCATCGAAATTCGTGTAAAGTGAAATCTCTCGATGCTTTTATCCCCTTTAATCTTCTTCTTTGCTATTTCCTCGTTTTCCTAAACACCGGCCAATCAGCGCCATGGGGATTGAACGGTCTCAGCGTGAAATGTTCAGAGTTTCGTATAATCGATCTTCGTCCGGGAACGTCGGCCGGTAGTATTTTCGGCGAGAATATCGCCGTGAAGAGTTTGATTCCAATCTGTCATTTGGAACGAAGGAAATAGGTCAACCGAACTGTTTTCAAGGGGCTGCCTCTCGCGTGAAAATTCGCAGTACGTGGTAATCGTTTGAGGCCACGGTGGGGAAAAAAGGGTGGAAAAAAGAAGCGATGAAATCGCGCCCGGTTCGAGGATCGGCTTCCTTTCAGTTTCAAGACTCGACAATGAACGAGCTCTCCGCCTGAAGATATTTAACATCTTCGCGGGAATTCTCCGATAATTGTCGTAAAATCCATAAGCGAACATAGAGCTTCAATCGGCGAGTCCCTTTCTTATGAAAATGTTCCATTTTGTAATGGAATTGTATTTGCATGAAATTATGCCGGAACAAATATCTACGAATATTCGTGTGCACGAATAATCTGGCGGTGAAAATCGACTGATGAATAGTACAATTTAAATATTTCGCGAATCATTAAGCTAGCAGTTCATAATAGTGCACAGTTGAACGAAGATGTACTGAAGAAATTGTAATAAATTTTTCTGCGATGCACAGAAAATTTGCACGTAGAACTTGTTTTATCTTTTTCGATTTTTTCAAGGAAATCTTCTTAAATGTTTCTTTTTTATGAAAACTGGTTGAGCACGAATAGTCGAGAGCAGATTAAGATTTCATTAAGTTCCGCTCAGGAATGTTCTAATGATTTTTTCCTGATGAAAGATTAAGGGACGAATACATTTCCATTTTATAGAATATTTCACTGGATCCCGTTCGGTGGATACAGGGGGATCAATAATTCAGAGATTCCAGTTTCTCTTAGCTTCCAGCCGGAGAATGGTTTTTTGGAATTTCTCATAAAAAAAATACACCCGGATCATTTTTATTCCGAGCTATAAGAAGTTTATTCGTGGCGTAGCATCCTATAAAATGAACGTAAACCGTCACGTACAGGCGTAGAAGGTATTTCAAATTTTTTGCTTTCACGATATCGTACACGACTGATTGCAGTGTTTAACGTCCCACGGATATCGCGTATAAAAATTCTTACCTCTTGGCACCACTTTCCACGTTGGCGAATAAATGGCCGGAACATTGATCTGTTAAACATTTTCGAAATAAACATTCAAGCTAATGCAAACGTTAAGCTGTGTCAATAGTAATTGGCCTATTATTTCTCGGCAAACCTAATAATTGATGCCAGCATTCGAAGGCCGGGCAATTTCAGTGTCAAGGTGGCCGTTGATCAGGGGTTGCTAACACAGGAGTATTCGAAACTCCTCGGGGTAAGAACGCGAGGAACGCGATGCTACGGGGTGTACAGAATCGCGGTGGTGGTGCCAGTTTGCGGTGGAACACGTAACCCACACTGGCGCTGCTGCTGGAGTGTAGTAAAAGTGGCGGTGACGTAGTAGTAGTAGTAGTGGTAGTAGTAGTAGTAGTAATAGTAGTACGATAGTGGGTACAACGGTGTGTCTGGCGAGTTCATGAATGAACGACCACTTCGCTTTCGCGCGAACGCTAATGGGCTACCTTTCTCGCTAGCCGAATTAGCCACCCGTATTTTTGTTACGCCCCTGTCCCCGGTTACCTGTTAGCATTGTAATGATGTAATGGATTAACTCTTTGGGTGTCGATTGGCGATTATGATTATAAGCGGGTTATTAGTAATGTTTTGAGAGGAAAGAAAATTGGGTTATTTGAGTATTTTTAATAATTGAACGGTGAAAGCAGGTGGGATAATTGCTGCAGAAGGTATTGGAAGTAATATTTGTGTATGTATATATTTTTGTAATAATAGTAGAGTTGCCCTGAGTTCGTGTTGCATGAAATTTACAAGGGTAGGTATAAATATTATTTATTTTACAAGATTCGTTATTTTGTTCGCTTAGTGGAAGACACATGTGTATGTTAAACATTGGAATGTCCATTGTGATATATAGTCGATTTGCGCCAATTTCCTTCGAAGCTCCATAGTGTATCAGACCTGACGAAATTTTCAACAGTCTTCCTTGCTTTTTCGAACTTTGCTGCCATCTGTATACAAATATGTATTGTGCTCTTCTTCCTTCAAATTGTCCACTTCGTCTGCACAGTAACCCATAAATTCGCCAATTCGTATGGCCAGTTAAACAAGGCGTCCAGCCGATCCATCGCAGTCCAATTTACTTTTCGTACACCCCTCTCTTTTCCCCCCCTATTTTTCTCTCCGGCCAACTGGTACGTTTTTCGAACGTTGATCGTGTCTCGTTTCCCCGTCGTTAATGAGAAATCAACCCCGTTTACCCGGCTATTTGCGCAGCAGTGTAAACGCGTTCTTATTTTTCTAGAATTATTTCATGGACGGAATAATCAAACTCTGTCTGCTCAATGAAAATGATTCCTCCGGCGTTTCGCATTCAACCCGCGAAAATAAACTTTTTGCCCCCGTTCGTTCCTATTGACGGAGAAAGCTGTAGCTGCCAGGGTGAAATTGGAATAAAACTTGCATGGAATTTTCGGTAGGCGTGTACTGCACGTTTGCAAAGTGTTTTGTATTGCTAAGGCAACTTTTGTGCACGATGGAGCTGTGTATTCCTCTCTCCATCACCGTGTTACGGTATATTTTTAATGGCGATTGCGGTTCATTGGTGAAAATACGCGTTACGTGCGCGTAATGATTTTCAACGGGGGCTGGTTTGCGTGTCGGTCAATATTCAGCTCGGTTTTCGCGTGGAATGAAAATCATCGTGCAACTCCCTGCATTATCAGTTATTACGCCATGGAAGACACGTTTCGCGGATACAGCACGCTCGGCAGTCGCGCCGAATGCATTGTATTAATGCCGGTTTGAAATATTAAATACGATATCGAGCCAAGCGCAAATAATAATCCTATTATCCCGTGCGGAGTAATCATTAATTTATATGGAGTAATAGCCGCCGGCTTTGACGTTTTTAGCTTTTTGGGTCGGGTTTCTTCGAGGCTCTCGACGAACCGCTCCATTAACATTTCGAAACGGTCCGCGGCCTTTCATAAACTTTACATTTATCAGTTGCCTCTCGTTGCTTGTGCTCTGAATATAATGAACTGTTGGTGTTTCAATATCAACTCGACTGGTAAATACGAGAGTGGAGGAAAAATCGAACGGCGGTATGATTGGAATTAAACAAGAAAGTTTAATTATATGTTGTCGTGCGAGGCAGTTTAAATAGAATTGATGCTATGCGAAATTGAAAGTTTCGTACAGGGTGTAATGGATTTTATTTAATGGATGGACAATAAGTGATTATTTTATATGGAAGCAGCCGGGATTTTTTGTATTGTTACTCATAATAATTATAGATTAAATAGTTCACTGCAAATTAGCCCCCAATGTGAAGCAGTGAAAACAATTTTCGTGAGCTGCAGTCTTGTCTGAAACGCATCCCCCCATTCCCCTAATATCAACGGATGTCCGTGTCAAATTAGAAAATAAAAGATCTAACGTAAAATCGTCGGAAGTCACGATTCTTCCTTCGCAGTGTAAAATTCGACGAATATAGTTGTTTGATGGACGTGTAACAACTGACGAGTGCTGCACGCGAGATCATTCGAAACGTTGCACCCGGAGGGTTAATAACGCCGCTGGTGTTATGGTAATAAAGACGAATGGGCCAATTAACCCTCGTAGTCAGTTAATCCCACCCTCTACTTTATCATAGCACGTCGTCGCACTTCGCTTTTAACGATCGGTGTAAGCATTAATATAGTGATAAGTTATATCGCCAAGGAAACGATACAATTTCACGTCGGACATTTATAACTAGACAGAAATAATTAATTCCTGCGCGTTGTACTCGATGAATTTAAACACGGCCGGTCGGTCGCGCCGTTATAAATCATACCTGGAACTGAAGGGGTGGGCGTTAAGACTGGGTGTCGCGTTAATCGGTAATTCACACTTTGGTGTTAATTCAATCGGCGGCACCGTTACAGCATATCGCGCCGGGGGAAATAATTTCGAAATTTATTTAATCGACGTACGTGTCGCGTTTGCAACACCGCGTGAAATATTCATCGTCGAGCCGGTCGTTTTCGTTGTTTATCCGGGTGGAATTTTGTTGCGGACATTTTTTATTGGGGGATTTCATTGTTAATTATATGCTGTTTCCCTTTTTCTCGCTGAAATTTCAACCACTATTTCGCTTTTTTCATTTTGTTGAGAACCTGTGATTTGGATAATTGGACTTTCCGAACAATTTTCAAGGTGGACAAAAATTTCAATGATTCTGCACGTTTTATTTAATGGTTTATAGAGGACGAAAAGTTCAAAATTCGTTAATTAAAATTTTCTGGGTAAGTTGGAGGCACGCCTTACGCGTTTATTTACAAGTTTTTTTTAATCGAAACCACCGTTTAAATTATGAATGTGCACTGGAAGCGTGCGAAGCGACATCGTGTTAGTCCAGGGGGATTTTAATTCGCTCCGACGAGATTCCTCTAAAGTATGCTTTGGATTTATTGGAAACCTTCGTAATTTCTGTCAATTAAGGGACCTCTGAACTCGAAATTCGCTACTGGGAAATTAATTTCTTCGCGCGAAGGAAATTTGCCGGACCTTTTCATCTTTCCATTAAGTAACCGCTGAGCGACAAACATTTGCCATCTGTAAAGCTTTTAACTTTTATACACAGATCAAATGATTTAAGTCTATTGAAACATAATTGGCGTATTATTATTACTAAAGTCTAATTGCTACACAAATGCAATTTATTACGCATCGCGCAGCAAAAGTTAATAAATAAATAAATAAATACTCAAAAGAAATAGACGAAACTAGCATCATAAAAAACAGATGGCCTTTCGCGTCTCGCTAAAATCCCAATCACTTCTATCATACGCATCGCCTTACCTAAAGCAATCATCGAATGATCCAACAAACGCGTTTCCAAAGAATTCCAAACTTTTGTCACCGAGACAGCCATGCCCACATCACGGACCACCTGCTGCTTTTATAAGCAACCGAACGGCGTAAAGCTGCGATTAATAATAATCACAATGCGTGTCCTTCGTGACGACAGATGTCGATAGGCATTGCTCGAACGGGGATGCCGACGACGCGGAGGGGTGAAACAAAAGTTTTTCGTCCCCTTGTCCAGACAAAAGCCTTGCACTTGCCTTTTCGAATATATACATACTTCCAGTCACTCACTTCTCGACCCCATCCCAGGCTGATTCCCTTCTTCTTTTTATTCCACGTCCCGTCGAGGAAAAGTAGGGATTCTCGGAAGTTCCTCCTACTTCCTCTCCCTATTTCCCCCCCAGACATTCTTTCTTCCTCTTTTCTTGCCAATTCCATGGGAATTCAGCTTACGATGAAGCTCGAGTGGCACTCGTATCGAGTCGATGGCTGGCAGGACGAGATTGATAGGAAAGATCACGATGATATCGATGACGAACACAACGGCGCAAGGGGAAGATCGATGCCGGAAGTATCTTTGTGTAGTGGGAACGGTTTTATCGGGCACGTCGAACGACCCGCTGCAACGGAATATTCGACGGGGCTGCGGTTTCGCGAATTTACGACCGGATTCTTTGCAAGACAGAGGAAACATATATATATAAAAAAAGAAGAAGAAACAACCATTGTCGAAGAGCGTGTTCGGCAATTCCGCGCTGGTAACAGGCTAATAACGACGAAGACTATTAAACGCCATTAAATTCAGCATAAAACTAACGGGCCGGGGAATTAACGCCGCCGTTCTAAAAGGGAACGAAAAATAATGATCTTTCTGTGTTGAGCCCAAGCAATTCTCTCGGCGCGCTCGCCCGTAGTCGAGTCGTTCCGCGGGCTTATTAGAATTTTTCGTTTGAGATATCCACTTAATTGCCTTCGCGTGAACGGATGAGAAGAAAGCGGGGGAGGTGAGGATCCACGGCGGGGAAAGGGAGGCAGGGTAAAGGGGTACGAGAATAAGTGGTGGAGAGGTTGGTTAGGGGTCTCCATTATCGTAATTAATACCATTACAATTAACGCGGCAGAGACGTCGTGCTCGTCGACCGAGCTTGGATTCCTTTTGCTGCACCTTTATCGCGACCAAGCTTTTCCCGGCTACGTAACGAGCGGTAACTCGGCTTTCGAACATTCTTGGATTTTCGCGCACACGTCTAGCGGGCGGCTCTTCTTCTTTTCCCTTTACCTTTTGCTCGATGGTTCGGTCGAAAACGGAAGCCACGCGACCGGTGGGCGACCAAGTCTCTGATTATTTCTTTTCTCGAGCGGCGAATTGTTTTCGGGACCCTTCCGACATGTAAATGGCACGCGTTCTGGTCTCCGATCTTTGCCTCGGCGATAAACTTTCGGAATTGATATTGAGCTTAGAACCGCCGTTAGAAATTCAATGTTGGCTGTTGATGCAAAACATTTAGTAAGTCTTTCAAGTCGTATCTCCTTGTCGCAGGATGAAGTTCGCTTAGTTTGAACAATTTACTTCGGACAATAATACTCTTGGAAGTATTCATTCGGTCAGCCGGCTATGTGTTATCGAAATTCGAGCAGGTGTTGGATGACCAGCCCTTGAGTCACCGATAAGTGTAAGGCCCACGGATCCTGGCCTAGTCGGAGTCAATATTATGCACTAAGGCAGTAGTCAGCGATATGACTACTGGCAAGGGCCAGACTCCGCGTTAACTAAGAAGACACAACAAGGGCTAAGGTCAGCCCTTAGAAGAAGAATAGTTTTGGACGCGACGCACACCGTTACTTTGTCGCGCACATTCGTCACGGTATTCCTATATATTAAAACTCATTGCTAAATTAATTGTTGAACACGATTTCGTTTAATCCCGGAATCCAACACAGGATTATTAATAAGAGTTTCCAAATTCTATGACGCTATATCCAGTAGACAACAATGTTGCTTCAAACGCCAATGACAAATAAGGAATAGAAAACGTTACATAGCTTACCCTCCAATCCATCGTGCTAGATGGCCCGTCGTTTTCTAATCGTCCAGCGAAAGTTCAGCCCGAAGCTCTCGCGCTGCTTCCATTACCGTAATCAACGTTCCCCCATCTCGCTCCAACGGGTTAGCAGCCTGGATTCCATTCAAGACGCGTTTATCACCGGGGTGGGTTTGTTAGGACGTGCAAAAGTCTCGTTACGAAGAGTCTTGGATCTCTAGGACCGGCCGTGAATAAGAGTGTTTCGTTCCATCTCGTTTGTCGCACGTCAGTCATCCGTTGCCAAGTTTTTATCGCCGTCCGCATTGTTGCTCGGCGTGTACACGCTTCTCCCCCGTCCCTGGTTTCCGCAAGCTCTCACGTCTTTCCCTTCCTCGTTGAAGCGCACGTCTCACGTCGATTAACGTTCCTCGCGAAGTGGAAGTGGCCGACACGTAACACTCGTTCCATTAATTCGTCTGATAAATTAATCCGCACCGCCTCGCCGGTCGATTAATCATCCCCCGTGTCTTTGTGGCAACACGATCGATAGATCGCGGAGCTACGTCATTGCCGCGGTTCTGCCGTGTTAATCGCGTGAACAATGGATCCCCTGGTCTCGCGATAATCTTCACGACGGCGGATAAATTATGTTCTGCGCCAGTCCAGCTGGAAGCACGGCTGATTTGAAAGACATTAGGTCGGCGATGTTACTCTTAATTTGTCATGCCGAGCTTCAGCGTTACGATCGCGTTAATTTATGACGATGGAATCCAAGGTATCGGTGAATTTCGTCCGGCTGGTCTGGTGTAGCGCTGTGAAAAGCTGAACCGTCGTCTATCATGGTTACGCGTCTGTAACGTTGACCCGCGCACCGACGTTCTAATCTATAATTTTAATCCAGCCCGTCAACGGGCGCGGGTATTGCGTTATTCTGTACCTGACAGCCCGTTCAGATCGTGTAAACACTTCGGAACTGTGCCACCGGTGCTTATAATTCTCGCGATATAGGGTGGGATATTATTGGCGATAAAGAAATTTCATTATTGCGAGAGGATTAATGTTTTCTTTTCGTTTTAAAATGTCTTGCGTCGAGGAAGTCAAAAAGCGATGAACTGAATTCATTTCGTTGGGGACGACGTGAATTTTTGGTACACAGGTGTAATAGACCCGAGGGATTCGTGTAGCCATAAAAAGTTAGCAGTGAAGTTTTTAAGGGCGTGTTAAAAATTCGGGAGGATTTCATTGCGAACATTTTATTGGTAATAATATTGCCGCGTTATTGTTCGACAGAAGCCGGCAAACGAATAATGTTCGAGCCGATCGGTAAAGTTTACGGTAACAGAATATTCGTGGACCAACTTGCCGAGTTATCATTCTATCGCGAAAGCCCTGATTTATCTGTCGATTCAGCAATTTTAATAACCCTCCATTTTTCACGTCCCACGCGAAACTATGAACTTCTCCCTACTCGTTGTTCCAGGTTCGCGTTTAGTTTTGCAATTTTGCTTCCCATTGAAATATTCGTTTTTTTTCTTTCCTGTTGCAACATGCATCGTTTACACAATAAATAAATATCGTTTATTAATTAATACGCGCAGTCTGTATTCATTCATTTCAGGTGTTCCTTTTTCATTCATCGATCGGTCTCATCGAGTGCACCCGAATTTGATTAAAATATTAGCGGCCACCAGAAAACTGGGATCGGGATGAATATTACAAATTCGGGCTCCCGTGGCATCCGTTCCGTGGAATATTTGCCGGAATTTCTATCTCCCGGTTGCGACCTGGCGAAATATTAAACTATCGATAGACAGCGCTGCTTTATCACGAATTTCGAAATTTTGCAACTTCGACTCGACGGAATTGATACTCGGGCCGAGTGGGTTCGGAAGTACCTAAAAGTTTCCCGAAGTTTTTCTGCGAAGAGAAAACGGAACATGAATCTGAATCGCTACTTTCGCTACCAATAATGAAAATAATAATTATCTACTTGCAATCTTTCTATATTTTTGTTAAATACGAGAACAAGCCAAACAACAAGAATTGCTTTTATTTTTCGGCGAATCTTGCGCAGAAATTCGTCGTCTTAAATAAATCCATAACGCTTCCACACTTCCTCCGATTTCTCTGCCTTTGCCGAAGTGTATCGCTCGGTTATTGCATTTCATTCGCATCATTCCGTAGTCCGATCGCGCCGCGGTATTCGGTAGGCAGCCGGGTTCATTAATGGAATTAACGAGGCGACGGCCAGGAGACGGCGTAACAAAATGTGAATATAAAAAGAGGCGTGTAAAAAAATTTACGAGCCGTTAAAACGCGGTATTCGCTGCCGTGGCAGCGAGTAATCTAGAGTGTAAAAATTTACGACCGGTCACGCCCATCGAATTTCTCTCTGACTGTTTGTTCGAGGGGCTGGCTCCGCTCGTGTAAGCGAAAAGCACCCGAGTATTCCTTTCGAATCGTACCACTCTCGATCCGCACCGGCTAAATTCATGGTGCTTGATATACTGTGTAGATTCTGCACTTTACAGAGTTCCTCTGTTTACGGACAGCGGAGAACTATTGTTCAATGGTTTCGGGAATAAAAAAAATTATATGAAGTAATTTCGTCTTCACTTTTTTGCTGAATTGGGCAGTATTTGCTGCGGGATAGTTGATTGCTACGATATTCTGATCATACTTACTTCAAGGAGTTTTTTATGGCGAAAATTATGGAATATAAGGAATTATATTTGTTTAAGAGATCGTGTTATTTACGATCGTGCCTATAATTCTTTTCGAATAATGGTTTACGAATCAATTCATTGCCCATTCAGTGGATAATTGTAAGATATTTTACTTTATTTATTTGGTCTGCGTTTTTGAATACAATGTAATTTAGTCGGGAATTTATTTGTTGATAGTCCCTATCCCCTTTGGAGCAACGGAGAAACGAAAGTAACTCATTTTTGGACAAAATAAATATATTATAATAAATGTGTATTTGTATTCCGAAGTTAAAATTCACACGAGTCGTTTCTGCTATATTTACATTAACAATGTTCACTCTTTCAAGCTTTCACCGTTCAATCCAAATACGCTTCTCTGTGAAATTTAATTTACGTCCACCCAGCAGGTTGTAATTTCATTTGGCTGACGCAGCTTTGTGACTGCAGCTATATTCTGGTTTCTATATTAAGAGAATCACAGATTGGCTCGCATATTTAATACAGCGCTTGCCTTTATCTCACCTGCTTTCACCACCCTGCTTTCGTACTAACATTTAACGGGCATTGTCGAAAGGCGTCCACGTTTTCTTATTTAACTTGCTCAAACAAAAATAATATTCGTGATAAATACATCGGGATCAAAGGTTGACACGTTTCTAGGATAGAGCTTTCGTTTTGCACGATCAAGCAAAAAGGAAGAGCTTTGTTATCAGTGAAAAGACTGGTCCGGCTATTGCGCCAGAACAGAATTAATAGCACCAGTGTTCAAAACCCCTTCGAGTTAAATTAATTCCATTCCTTTGATGCGCGTGCCGCTATCCAGGGGAGAGAAGCATCGGGATACGATTTCACGTAGGGGTAGAGTAATCCATAGGTGCCCCAGTGAAAGGAAACATCGCGCGATTCATGTTTGAAAAAAGAAAAAGAGGGCAGAGTAAAAAAAAACAGCACGGCTGAGAAGAAGTCAGCTTTGACATGGTGCAACGACATCGTCTAGAAAAGCCAGTCGCATTTCCTACGCGGAATCTAATTTCAGTCATCCATTTCCCACTCCATCCCCGACTTTTCTCATGAATATGACGACCAGTGACAGCACGCAAATATTCCAGCTGGAAATTTATATCCGTGCCCGGGCGAGTCGCGCGAGTCAAACGAGCTTTCACAGCTGATTCGATTAATTGTGGATTACGCTGAGGTCGGGCTTGTCTTTTACTCTGGCATCTTTCTTTTATTTCTTGGCATCCATGATGCAGAAATTGGCTACCTTTGAGGGGCGCGTCTATTTTCTCCTTTCGTTATTATTTAAAAAATGAAATGTATACGGCGCAGAATATATTAAAAATTTTCACGAACCAGACGGGAGAAAATATAATGAGAAAGATAAATATTTGATTTCAAACATAGCCTTAAGTAGCAATCTTATTCTCTCTTACTCCTTTGCTTCAAGCTTCGCAATTTTTACTTCATCATCCCCTAAACTCGCCGAGAATTCTCCTCCGTTCGAGGAGCCATTGATCCCGTCAATACTCAACGTAATGGTTCGTTAATGCTTTGAACGAAGTTACGACACTGATCGCGACGCGGAGAAGAATTCCATGAAAATTTTACGACGGCGACGGAGAATCAGGATTATGCTACATCGGTAATCCACTTTGTCGAGGCTAGAATCGACTTAATACATCCAGGCCATTTAACCGCGTAATCGACGACGCGGCGCCTGGTCGGTGTACGTTCTCACAAAAGGCATCGTAGATCTTAAATTGCCTCTGAAATTCACCTCATCGAGGTGAAATTTAATTCCAGCAGATTTACATACCGTGAACAGCCCCGGGAGAGACTATTTTCGCCCCTGAAAAATAAGAAGATAGACCTTCCCTCCCGCGAAACATTTCTCACGATACTGCGCGGTTGTGATCGATGCGTTTATGCTAATTCCACGGAACCATTGTTCATATTTAAATTCCTCCGCCGCTACGACTATGAATTATAACAATACGTTCGCGCAGGAGGGTGTGAATTAAGTCCAGAGCGAGTAAAGTGGATTCCGTGCTTGATATAATTGTGACGAATCGCAGGGTGGTCGTTTCGAAAATCGAGTCAATCTGACGAATATTTTTCACTTCTTCCAATCCACCGTATGTAATGGATGGGTTACACGTGGAAATAAGTCGGAACAACCTTGTTCGACGACTGGCTTTTATTTTAGGTTTATAAAATACTTATACGACGACGATGGACTTGTAACTCGGATTTTGAAATAATAATGCTCCTGGGGAGGAATGGTCAAGGGTTTATAAGGGATCTGAAATATAGGAGTAGGGGTGATAGGAGAGGTCGAAAGTAGGAATGGAAAATAGTTAGGGGCATAGGTCAAGAGTTGGAAACATTGGACGGGTGACTAAACGGGGTGACTCACAGGGTTAGGGCAAGGATGAGGAAGGTTTGGCAAGATGCAATAATATTTTTTGTATAGCTTAAGATTAAATGGGTTGGTACATTACACGTATTTACTGCCCTATAAACGCCATTTACATAATTCAGCGAATACAAATCTCTGAACAATCCTTGTTTCACAAATCCTCCCCCATTTTATTCAATAATTCGCCAGAGTACGTTCTATGACAAATTAGTTGATCGCATCCCTCGATTCACCACTTTCTCCTCTCCCAATCAGTTATCGACAAAAATTCCACCAAGCCTGCGACTAAATTCTGATATACATAGAGGGTTACAATTACGCAGCAATTAATTTATCCCCTATTAAACAGCACCGCAGCAGCCTTTCCCATTTCACCCTTCCAGAAACAGGTCTTCCGTTGTTATTATTCCACGGTAATTCTTCGGGAGGATGCACGTCTTGCACGAGGTTGGCCGTATTAAAACGTGTTTCCGCGACACTCGCTGGCACAGACAGAGGCTTTCTCGCGACAAGGCGCGGCCCAGCCGTTCATTTTCCACCTACATACATACGTCATGGAAATGTCATTTGCAGCGTTCGCGTACGCCCGTTGCGTGCGTATTATGTAATTCAGTGGCCCCGCGAACCGGGTCACATGAGTTACAGCACGTAGCACGAGTATCTGGCCAGGTTGGCCGAACAGGCCGCGCTAATTACAATGCAAACCGACGCATAATCAAGCAGGTAACGTGCACGCGCACGTGTATCGCCGGGCCTTGTATTAATAAACACTTAAGATCGCTTCCGGTGGCTGGCAACATTGTGCAAACATGCCTCATTGCTTGTTCCCGCTAACGACTTCCGGTTCCGACGTTCTATCGCGCACCGATCGCTCCTTGTATCGTAATTCGCTGGACGCATTAGTTGTGGCGCTTTAATGATGTTTGCTCGCTTTGTAATTGTAATTAGTAATTACTGTGAGAAACTCGCGCGCGCGGGCGGGGCTGTTTGCATTTATTAGGGAATTCGGCGAGTCGAATTCGCGCGCCGAGTATCGGGGTGGTTTGCTGGCGATAGAACTGCCTGGATGATACGGATGTTTCGATGGTGTCGAGTCGAGTCGGAAATTTGTTAACCTGATTCGCGCGGAGTGGTCTAATTTGAACGGGTTCGACGGTGGCGGGCATGGAACGTCGAATCGGGTGGTTCGGAGTTTTCTTAACGCGTCATTGGGAAATCTCCGCAGGGCGACATTTTTGGGACATCGGCGGATGAGTCGTGAGATATTGAACAAATAGGAGGATGAGTGCAAAGAATCGTAACTACATGTTCGGCGTTGAGGATTTATTATTACGCCCGGCTTGCGATGTTTCTAACAAATAAACGGAGGATCTTTACTAACCCTTCTCGATACTTCGTAATTCTTTTTACAAGAGAGGGTGCTTCACAGTTTATGGGGGGTTTAATAGTGTCTGTAAACCGGCCCCGTTAAAAGCGGGCGTATACCGTCGCGAAAGAAATCGGTTTACGGGCGTAGTTACCAAGTGTTCTTTTCTGGCGGGGCGAAATTTTACGATCGACCAAGTACGCATTAATTGAACGGTAATCGAGTTATTAGATGGTGTTAAAGGAAGGCGAAGAAAAACAAACTCCACGCCGATGTGTAGCTTAATGCAACAATAACGGAGAAACAGAGCCATGCAGCACGCAATTTATACGCTGCCGGCTAAATTAAGATTGGAGGGAAAGTATCGATTAAGTTGAGCTTACATCCCAGACAGGAGAAGCAGGTCAATTCGTTTATATATGAAATTATTTCCCTCTTCCTTAATCGATTCACTTATATCGATAATCTTGCACCGTGTAATTGCCGAGTTCGTTGGTTGACCCTTAAGTTTTCTGCAGGCATACTTTAGCCAAATATTCCACGCACATGGAACAGAAGACGAAGATTAAATTTCAATTTCATTAATAACGATAACAATTTCCATTCCATTAGTCTTCACAATGAAAGCGCAACGATTTCATATTTAATCAGTACAGTCTACACAAAACCCCGTTTCTTATACTGCATCGTGCCGGTGATCGAAGGCCGTCGCACGGTTAATTCACAGAAGATTTGCCCTGCGATGACAAGTGTCGTCGGTGTCCACGTTCACCTGGCTGAATGGACGGTTCGCATGAATGCGATGCGACGCGACGTGCATCGAAGTAGCGCGTGTCACGCACTCTTCAGACGGGACACGCGGGATTTTAATCAACCGCGGCAAGGTAATGAGGATGGGGAACGATTTCGATCTGGCTCGGTCTAATGAACAGAAATCCTGATCAGGCTAATTGGAGAGTACTATTCTCGCGTCGACTTCATCGGGATAATTAGCCGACGGACGTGAAACTGTCGCTGGTAAAACAGAAATATAATCCTGCGACGGGATTTTCATTAGTGTCCCGCGGTTGCACACGACACGGGGAAACATAAATGGCTTCGTCCCTTGGCACGGCTCGGAAAGTGTAATGCATATGATATTTCGCGGGGTGGTTGAAGGGTTGCTGGTGTAATAGTGGAGGAGAAACGATCGTGCGCAGTATTTGCGATTTCACGTACGGAAACTGAAGACGTAACTCTATCGTACGATCTAAATAATTGTGTGGAAGTTATTTTTGGTAAACTTCTTTATCAATAAAGAACAGAGAACAGGTGGGGTAGTAAGACCTCGATTTCTTTCAACCATTAACAACTCTCTCGACAGTGACTCTCACACGACTCAATACTACTCTCTCACAAATATACGCTTCTCTCTATTCCGATTACCAAACTGTTCTCCTTCACCTCCCCAACTATTCTGCCTCGTGCACGCATCAGCCACTCCATATATTCTTTCACTCACAGTTTCCCTTTCATTCTATCTCTCATTTGCTCTCACTCATTTAGGATTCACCCCGACACACACACCCTTGCCACGTGTCACAGTTCGACCACGGGTCACCATGCACCAAAGACTCCACGTGCATTCCCCGAAACCATTCGCTCTTTCCTCGAGCTAAACATTCACTCGATCCACGTCCGACGTTTCTACTAACACTCTTCATTCACACCATGCTTATCATACAACTGCCGTACTATAAACTCAAAGGTGCCAACAAACCTGGCCCTATCCGCTAATACATTTTAAAATATCCACCAATACCACAATTGTTTCCCCGTCTCTCACACGATCACTGTGCAATTCCAATTAAATTGGGGAACAGATTATTTGTCCGCGATGCGTCTTCCCTTCGCTATCTCTCGGCGTGCTCGATTTTTCGTCGGAGAAAGTCGAGCGGGAAAAACCGGAGGAAGACGGACGAGCGAGGATCGCGGCCCGATTATCCGGAAGGGATAAGGGTGACCACGACGGGTAACTGATCCCCAACGTGCAGAAAAGAAACGAGCGGAACGTAGCGAGGCCGTATCATGGATCTCCGTAACGTATCGCGGCGGCATCGAGCGATTTAAAGAGAGAAACGAGCGTGTCGGTTAAAAATGTTTCCACGGCGAAGCAGTTCGTTTCTGGCGGCCGTTCCACCAACGCTACGCGACCCCGTGGTTCGTGTTCCGTGCAAGGGGTGTACACCCTTGCGCGCGCCCTAGGATCATCGTGGTTCTCGCGAGAATTTTTACGGTCGTCGAGAAAGCTATGAACGTCGGCTTGATTCGTTCTTCGCTTTCTTGCGATTGGAAATCAGTCCTCGCGGTATTGCTTAGTCTTTTGCTGCGGGCGTTTCTCGCGTTGCTTTCTTTGGAGGCGAGGTAAAGAAGATTGCTACCATTTGTTAGATTTTCTTTTTCGGAAAGAGGAAACTTTATAGAGTTTGGAAAGCGTAGTGGAACAGACGATTTGTAATACAAAATGACGGATAGGTTTTTTAGACAGCTTTGCTTGGCCTTTGGAGATATTATTGAGAGACTCATACGTCTCTTTAATGGCATAGTTGATACCAGATATTATACTTACCAAAGCAAGATCCGAATCTTTAAACTAAAAAGAACAGTACATTTTCGAAACCAAATAATGGAAAGGCTGTCAACGGCACAGACGTAACTCCAAACTGATGCTTGCATATCACTTGTTTCATCAACAATGTCCAAGCCGCGCAGGCATAGTAATAACAATAACAGTGACCGTAATTTGCGAAAGCAACGCCCGCGTGCAATACTATGACCCGAACGAGAGGCCGTGATATAATTGCGAAATTCATAATGCGAATGCATGGGTTCTACCGTTCAATTAATACATCCAATAATATACGAATAATGGTACGTAATGTAAGTCTTTCAACAGCAGCACTCGAATCTCTAAACATTCATTTTCGCGAATCCTCCGCTAAACGTGGTGTGCGCCAGTCATGTTTCTCTTTCAATAGCCGGGTACCTGAAAATACTACGCCCCTGGCCGTAGATATACGCGAAGCTTGCAGGGGGATTTCGCGTCTCTATTCGAAGCGTAAAATCGTCCAGCGGTGCATTTTTACGCCTCCCCCGTAATTCCTCGTCCTTCCACCGACACTTTCCTGCTTCTTTCTTATTGTTGGTCCCCGCGTCGCGGTGATGTTTCGCCAACGTTGCCTCCAGTTGCCGTTCCGTTTCTTGCTTCACGTGAGTCGGAAGACGTTCCAGGGTTATAAGAGAGACCTTTCGACGTCGGCCCGGTTTATTCCTGTCCCTCCGATTCGAACGCAACGGATGCACGAGCCTTGAACGCGTAAATTTCTTCTTTATCGCGAGGCATCCTTCGTCTCCCTTTAAATTTTGTTTTTAAATTTCGATAGATACTCCAGACAGACGGGGGTTTTTGTTGGAATTCGATGCTTAACATGAAACAGGAATTATTGAATTGAATGATCTCTAATAAAGAAGATATCCGATTTAGGATTCTTTAATTTTATAATGTTTGAATATTTAAATTATATAATGCAGTGTCGTGTACAATTGGCAATGCTAATTTCATTCGTATTACAGCACTTCAGTCTGTCGTTTTTTAAAAATAATTTCATGGAAAATTTCCGGAGCGCGAATATTTTACGCTACCGTTAAAGTTTGATAGCGGTCGTAAACGTTAGAAAAAAATGGTTTAAACGTAACAAGCGTTCTATAAATTTGTTGGATCGATCGAACTTTTATACGATCACATTGGGGGGGCAAAAAAATACCCGCGCGTGCTCAAATTTATGTTATTCCCCTCGTTCGTTTAGAATCCACCCTCGTTGATCTTCCCTGGGCGCAGGAAGTTCCGTAACTTTTCGCTCAGTTGATTTTCCTCACGCCAGACTGTGGTCCCCTTCGAATTTCAAGCGTGAAATACGTCTAAGAGGTCAGCCCTTAGGACCGCCGGTGACACAATTTACGACGGCGACACTTTAATAATCATTCTCACATTCCATCATGGCCGTATGGTGTCGCAACGTTTCCAGCACGGTTAAAGTTAGAAGGTTAGGCAAATATTAAACGGCACGAGAAACCTTGAAGAATTGTAATTACGATTAAACGGAACGGTTAACTCTTTCTTCGCTGTCTCGCCGAGGGATGTTCTCTCCTTTCAGTGGAGGCCCCGGCCCACGTTTGCACACAATTATACGCCGTAAAGCGAGTTACGAGGGCTACGTGTCTGTCGTTAATTAGTTATGTCGATGTCGTAAAGTATCCCCATAATTAATAAGCCATCCATGCGAGCCAGTAAACGTGCATCTCGAATGTCTATTTTATGGAAGCTGCGACGGATAATGGAACACTTTGTGTCTTGTATTAATCAATCCGTTGTTCCGTGATCGATCTCTTCGTTCAGATTTTTAAAATGGTACAGGCGTGCAATAACTGTATCACCGTTTCGATGATTTCAATTCTGAAGCAATTCTTCCACGCTTAGCCCAAAGTTCGAATCGTTTCAGGGGTGCAAGGTGGACTCGCCCCGCAAATCCAGCCCTACGACACTTGATCGCGAAATTCTGGCGCGGAAAATTACCAGCGGAAACGATCGGTCGGAAGTCGTCGGTTCGCGTACGCTAAACATCGCGTGGTCTCAATTCCAGCGTATCAAAGCTCGGGGAACGTGCACGGGGCGCGTACGTTCGGGGTAACTCTGGGTGTCCCGTGTATGTATTATGCAATGAAGTTGGAGTGCTGCTCTCGACTTGGTCCCTCGTACTCGCGTGTTCCAAGCGAAGAGGGCGAAAAGACGAAGGGCGGCCAAGGGGGTTAGAGGAACAGGGATGTGTTTGAACAGACACGCGACACTCGTGTTTGCCCTCTCTCCCTCCCTTTCTCTCACTCTCTCTTTCCTCTTTCCCACCCCTGTCGCGTTTCGACGCTCCCGATTCTCTGTTTCGTTCTTCCGCTTTGTCCTTCTTCTTTGTATCATTTTACAATGGAGACTAGGCCGCCCGCCGCCGCCGCCGTCACCTGACCCCTCGTCCTGCCGTAGGATTGAAGTGCCATTCATTTTCGAGTTGCGCGAGATTCCGCGCGCCAAAAGAGTCGAGCGTCCCCTTTTCCTGCGTTCTTTCTCTAAGCTTTCCCCCTGTCCCCTTGTCTCCGTTTTTCGTCGACCGAGTAATTCTTGCCCCGTCACCGGGCGGCGCGACTGCGAGAACGAGGGAAACGGCAGGATCGGGCAAAAATATCGCGGCGATCTTTCGTTTTTGTTACGGGGAATGCGAATGGAAGGGGAGTACAGTTCAACGGTGTTTTTTAATCGCATGCGGGGAGTTAATTTTGAGGCGGCGGTCGTGAATGAAAGTAGGGAAACGTGAGGCACGAGGGTCGAATTATTCGATTTTTTTTTCGGATACAAATGTTGTCAGCATTGCCGGACCGTTTGACCGATTCGCTCGTTCGTTCGTTCGTTCGCAAACTCGATTGAACGAAACGCGATTTCAGCTTCTGGTAATTGCATTACCTTCCATTCCCAGAAAGCGCCGCCCTTGGTGACTTCCTTTCGCCGCCCCTCGTCCCTCAAATGATTCACCCGTTTCCTTCTTTCGCTTGCTGGCCATTATTGGGTTACAATTTCAAGGAATACAGTCCCGTCGTTGAAATCGTTGACGCGAAATACTTTTGCGTCGCGGTTAAACATTTTTATTGTGAATGTTTTTCGGACATTCGTCATACCGGGAATGGGGTGCGCTTTTTACTTTTTGCGCGAGCTTAACTGGTTCGCGCAAGTAGCTCGAACCTGTATCGCGGGGAGAATATTTCCCTCTGGTGGACAATGGTCGCGGAGAGGGCGGAGGAAAAAAAAGGAAGGGATTCACGATAAGCATTGTCCTTTTAATGACTCGGGCTTCGCGGTTTTCTCTCGTGTTCGCGTTGTTTCGCCGTTCTGCGTCGACGCTCGAAATTTTTGACCGCGGTGTCCCTTTGTCGGACGGAGTATCGGTAATAATTAACGAGCGCGTTTCGTCGCCAACGAAACATCCGAGTATATCCGTTGGACGATGCGAACGTTCCAATGTTTCGATCGTGGAAATATGTGCTATTTCGTTTTATTTTCCTCGACACTTATACGTATAACAGATATCTCAAGATGTGCAAGATATTTGAATTACTACAAGCGTATCAAATCTTAAGGCTGATATTGCAAATTAACCGCGATCATCCAGCAATGCAATTCCCTCGTAAAGGTACGAAGGGACTAGGGGGTTTAACCTGGTTCGATGGTCCGCAGGATTAATGGGGGTCGACGTTTATGTAATTCACGTCTCCTTGTTCGGTTCCTTTAAGGAACCTAACCAAGTTTGTTGAACAGAAACAAGGCGGAGTGAAATCATTGGAATGCTCGTCGACATTGGTCATGAACTAGGCGAAGGTCGAAGACAACTTCTTGATTGATAATCAAGAGATAAGAGAATTCGCTTGATTGTTAGATTTTTCTTACGCGAAGTTTGACGCTCTATTTCCAAGGCGGTCGGCAAAATATTTATTTTCATACCTTAGAAATATTTCATTTCATACGTTCAACAGGAGGAATATAATTATACTTACCACATTTAATATTACGCTTTGCCATCTATGGTGTTACCAATTGACTTCCAAAATATTGTACATACCGCAACAAAAAACCGTGGAACAGAATTGCGTCTACCGTAGTTCAACATGTACCATTCAGCAAGAATATCAATCACGCCGTAGTAAATCCTGTTCCCATCCGGCGTTTCATCCCCCAATAACAACCATGATAATCTGATCGTGTGATACATACGATCCTAGGCCACGTAATTGCCAGGGTGACTGAACCTCTGCCCTCGGAATAGACGTATTAAGTTAACCGCAGGCAGAAGTGCCACAAAAGTTCGTGGAGTACGGAGGCAGAGAGGAGAGTTGGTGCCTTAAGGTTTCTTCTTACTTTTCTATTGCACGCAAGGGTGGCATAAGCTAACGGACCATAACGGTTCATGTTTTCTCCTGCACAGCGACTCAAACATTTTTGTCCACTATGTGCACTATGATTTTTAAAAGAGACCGCAGGGACAAATTTCCAAGCTGCTGTCGAACATTGGTAATTCCGATTTCTGGATCACCTGCGAAACACACGTTTTAAATTAAAACGAACGTTGAAGGGAGGAACGAAACGGAATATTCTCTCTGTGTATTCTTCGCTGTTTCTGCACCGGTTTCGATACCTCCCTTACCATTTTCCCCTTTTAATCCGCTGAAATCTGCGGCCGTTCCGCTCGCCGAGTTTCCAAAGGTTCCTCAACACGGATTTGCATTAGCGCAGTTTGTATCCCGTCGGAGGCGAAATCGGATATTAAGTCTTGAGAGAATAGAGAGGAGATAAAGGTCAGAGGGCGAGTAATCTTTTCGACGATCCCCCGGGAATTCAGATTGCGGACTGGTTTAGTTTCATCGCGAGAATGTGATTCGAAATCTTGGAATAATTTTCCTTAGGACACCAGAGGTGCGTGATAATTATTTGAGCAAAATGATGTCGACGATAGAATCGACTGAAATTGCTCGATGGACAATTATTCAAGTAAAAAAATAATTCATCAGAATGTCAACATTAGAATCCAAACAGAGAGAGAATTGAAACTTCACAAATATGTTGCACAACATTTAGCAGATGTGGTGGTTCTGCATCGCGATCGAAGAAAATCTGCGTGTCGAGGCTAAGAGGATTTAACGAGCCCCGTTTATATCGTGCCTCCGTTAGCTGGTTATGGTACAATCCAATTTTTCCCCCGTCCCTCTGCCCTGTGCTTCCTTCCTTGCCTGGCGTTCGTAACGCGCGCCACCGTCCTTTCACCCCCTTCCCATCCTGATCCCACGTCGGACGCAATTACCTAAGCAAAGAGGCGAAAAAAAGAGAAAAAGAAAAAGAAAAACGTAACGACCAAGTGGACGCATCGACTCTGGAACGCACGTCAGAACGACGCCCTTTCGAGCTGCTTTAAGCTCGTTGTCCTCCGTTAAGGGAACGGGGGATGAAATGTCGGCTACGGGGTCCGGCCGTGATAAGCTTTCGCGTTAATGCCCGGTAATCCGGGACCGCTTCAGGGGGCGTTCGCCGAGTTTTAAAAGGATTTCGTTCGGAAATGAATTATTCTGGCCGCTGTGCGGGGCTGTAGTTTTTTTCAACTTCTTTTCAGATAGAAGGAATAAGGGATGAAGGAGAGATAGTTAATCTTTTTCTTTTTGGCGCGCTTAAGCTAGTAAATTAGGGATCGATTGGCGGGAATGACAAGTGATGAGCGAATCTATCAAATTGGTAGCTGTAGAAATACGTTGGATTACCGTGCGAAGTGGTACCGGGCCAGGATTAGTTATTAACAAACACGAAGGAGAACGCTTGCAACGCTTGCAACGCTTCCATTTATCGAGTGGCAAGAAGGGGCACAGTAAACAGAAGAGCACGAACGAACGGGGTTTTCATCCCTCTTCGCCTGTTTGACTTTAATTAATTGCGGTCAGTCAGCGGAAACGACGTCGCCGTCCCCATCAGCGGTAAATTGCTCGACGTTCTGAACCTTCGCCCTCGGCCGATGCCTCAGAGTAATTGAAATTTAAGACGCGAAACGAGCGCATCGACGACGACTAGTCGGGCCAGGCTGTTCCTTCGACCCGATTCGATCCAATTAAGCGCTGCCTCGAGGAAACGAACGCAGACGGCGACGATTTTGCTCGCGAAAGGATTCGATTTCGTTTCTGCGTTTCTTTCTACCCTTCTTCCGACTTGCCCCCTACTTTTCCCCTCGCTCTCTCTGGAGGTGACGAACAAACAATGTCTACGGTGACGCGGACTAGTTTCCAGAACACTTTAATCCTGTGGGCGATAGAGCGTCGACGTTGAAGGATTGGAATAAAAAGTCCTGATTAGAGCGATATTAGGCTACTTAGAAAATTCGTGCAGGTTTCTCTTCGTAATGTATTTTCGTCGGAATAATATTTCCGATGCGTCCGTTTTCCCCCGGAGAATTCTTACGAAAACTTTTCGCCTCGAAGCGTGAGTTTTTTGAAAATTAAACGACGAACGTTCGCTGATTAGTATACGAGAAATGATTTAATCAAATACGAAGCTCCCGCGATCGGCGATTTTGTAATCGAATAGATGACGAGAAATAGCATAGAGACGAGCCTTTGAACAGCGTCGTGAACGTCAAGGGAAACGCGTTAAGTGATTTCATCCGATACCGTTGATCGGCTAAAGTTAAGCAAAAGTGTTCAGCGTCGCGACGGAATAATTGGCGACGACGGGAATTAAAGTTTGCGGACGCGGTCGTGGTAACCCGATGAAAATCGATTTAAGTTACATACATGAGTATACTCATTTATGAGGGAGCGTGGCAGCTTGAGCTACTTCCGCTTTAATGAAACTTTGTTGACTCCACTGGGATTCGGGTACTTCATTACACTCGCCTTGCCTGTCTACCTTCCGCCAGGTGAAATACCTCTCAAGTTTTCATGCCGATAGTACGTGCAGCCGTCCCGGTTGTGGAAAATCTTCGTCTAATTGATTCGCGATCAACGTCATTACCCAACATTATTATTACTGCACTCTAGATTGACAGTAGATGCATGGATCAGTGGAACACCATTGGTTCCAAGTGCTCCTATACAAATTTTCATTTTAAATATTGCAGGAGTTATTTTTCGTAAACTTCTTTATCAATAAAAACAGAGAACAGATAGGATAGTAAGACTTCGATTTCTTTCAACCATTGACAACTTTATTAATATTAAAGGTCGACACGCGACAACTCTGTCGACAATAATTCTCACACGACTCAATACTACTCTCTCGCAAATCTACGCTTCTCTCTATTCTGCTTCGCGCACGCATCAGCCACTCCATACATTCTTTCACTCACAGTTTCCCTTTCATTCTATCTCTCATTTAGGATTCACACCGACACACACACCCTTGCCACGTGTCACAGTTCGACCACGGGTCACCATGCACCAAAGACTCCACGTGCTTTCCTCCAAACCATTCACTCTTTCCTCGAGCTAAACATTCATTCGATCCACATTCGACGTTCCTACTAACACTCTTCATTCACACCATGCCTATCATACAACTGCCTCGACAAACCTCGAGACCGTTCTATAAACTCAAATGCGCCAGCAAACCTGGACCCTGTCCGCTAATATATTCTAAAATATCCACCAATACCACAATATCATTGTATATTTCAACATTCTATTACATACGTAATATGATCTATTTTATAAGTACCTATTTCCTATCTCTTAGTATTTTCTGAGATATACACACGAGGTGCATTTTAACGTACCGGAACTTGGATAACCTGAAATTCGACAATTTTAAACGGGCAAACGGAGCTCGTGCCCGGAACATGTTACCTCGTAAGAGGAGATGAGGGTGCAGCAATGGTCGCCATTAATTTCATTAAGTGGTAACCGGCGAGTAACAAGTGCTTATAAGTAACGAGTTCTCTTCGAGCTCGGACGGCGGATTTACATTTCTGTCGCGTTACGGTTTCATTTGCATTCTGCCGCGCTCCTATTACCGATTTCGTAACGACCAAAAAACGAATATCGTGCACGCCGTTTCTTTTTTCGTCCCTTCGTTCTTTTCCACGTTCCTGTGCTCTTCTTCTTCTTCGTCGTCGTCGGGCCAGAGACCGTAATCACAATTATCCTGGCACCGTCGCCCGGAGGAGCGGAAAAATCGAAGGGTTACATCCCCTGTCTTTGCTCGTTAACCCTGGCTTAAGTAAGTGGTAGATCGTCGACGAGACGGGGAAGATCGCGTCGCTGAAAATTGAGACGATATTTATGGGAGACGTACACTGTTTTGTATTTAGCAGTTTGAGTTAGTGGCGTTGACACAGCGGAGGTTTACTTAGGTTTGAGGGAATTGAACACGCGACTGGTTTTTTTGATCAGTTTAAGTTTGTAATATTTTTCAGAAGAATATTACTATTCGTTCCACCGTTATTATCTTTGCTGTATTTTTAATTTTTTAACTTCGACGAGAGAAATATTTTACGCGGAAATTCTGAACTTGGCATTCAGTTTTGGACGTAGAGAAATACTTATAAATATATATAGTAAAAAGTTATCATTCAATGCTTAACAGCCAGTGAGAACTATGGGTATAAAAGAACTGTGTGTCGTAAAGTTTGAATCGATATTCAGAAAAGTACGAATAACATTGGCGTTCGTACTTTTCGTATTGGCTGTAAAATTACGAAGTAACGATAACGAAGAAACTTGCGACTGACTCGGTGGAATCTCGAGGATGAAATTCGCGAACGTATGAGAATTGTTTCCGAACCCCGCATGCGTCAGCACTATTCCATTCAGCCGCAAAAGAAAATTATAAGACGCCAGAAAATAGGATGGAGCGAGGGGTGCCATCGGCTTCCAAAACTTTTCAAAGACGATGGAACTTTCTGAAACTCCACGAACCCAACAGCAGAAATCGAGTGAAATTTTCAAACTTCACCAGTCCAGTAGCGGCCATAAAAATCGTGGAAATTAAAAAGCATTTAAGTAAACGCAAGACTTCGGCGATCGAAGTTCAATCAACAACTGTTTTCATTATCAAAAGTCAAATATAAATAGAATAGAATAAAACAAATAAATATAAGAGATTTAAAACAATGAATAAGAAATATTCGTGGCACAAGAAAAGTTCGACCTTTCTTTTTTAAAACAATCCAAGCCTCGAACCATACACACGCCGGAACATATTGATAAAGAACGAAAGATACAGGAGGAAGGTGAGGTACGGGAAATAGAAATTGGAAAAAGGGGTCGAGTTCCGATCAATAGACGGTTGGCAGTTAAATAAATTCCATGCAGTTTATGCACACCTCGGGGCGGCCTTTGGTGAGTGGTGAACGCGAGGCAGCGGGCCTCGACGTCGTGGAAAATTAAATTTTTAACGAGCTCCTCGCGGAACCGGCGCACGAAGTAAATAGCTGCACATCGGTAATTAAATTCGATTCGACTTTTCCCTATTGGGAGACCTGCCGAAACGGAGGGATGAGCGAGCTCCATGCAATCGTACGTACATAAACACGATGCTGATTCTATACGCGACGAAGACGCCTCTTTCCACCATTCTGCTCGCTATTTATTGCGAAGCTATTTTGCAATTTAATTCGATCACGCTCGACGAATTGTCTCAATCGATCCCGGCGAAAGGTTACCCGAACTGAACGCTGTCTGGCGACCATTTGTGCAATAGTTACCCGGTGTGTAGGTTTTAAGAAAAAGGTTGCGAACTTCATCATCATCGTATAAACTGAACCGGCCAGTGTACCACTTGTAAGATAATCGAACGGAGAGTCTCTCTGTCTCGATTGGGTATTACAATGATTTTGTAGGCGTATACATGTTGAAAGGTGTTCTGTTTATTAAAACTGTGCTCTCTCGACCGTAGTCTATGCAAGAATGCCTTTCCTTGGCAAGAGCGTCGGTCGTGAGGACGCCTACGTCACCATGGCCCTTATTAACCATTTTAGGGTTCGCCCCCAAAGAAAGCTACGCTAGGCAAAGACAGCGTGCATCAGCAATATGCATATGGCAAGCCTCGGTCGTGCCTGTACCTCGAATATTCTAACACACTTGTTCATCGAGAACGCGAGAATGAAAATTTGCCGAATCTAATTTCACGCGTACATTCGTCGGCAATTTAATACTGCCTCGACCAATGTATGCAAAAAAATTGTATGCTCCACGCGAACTCATCAGCAGGTCCCCATTCCATCTGGATCAATCAACGTACATACCTTATACCACCACGAATTCCGTCGATCTTCGGCCATGCTAAAAGGAGGTCAAGCGCGAGCAGCAATTCTCTACGAATACTGCGGGCTCGCTCCCACAGGCCCATATGTATGTGCATACGTCACCGTCCGGGGACGTTCGTCAAGCCTCATCCTCCAGAAGCATTCGTGCGACCTGAGAGGCCGGGGACCAGTAGGTCGCTTAGCAATATCGCAGAATCACGAAATTATTAATCCGTTTGCATCGCGAGAGGATACGAACCGGCGGCATTCTCTCCTCTCGGCTGTTGCAGCCGCACGAGGACAAGCTCGGCGAGAGACGCGGCGCAATTAATGGATGAATACCGGCGAGATAACAAGCCCAACTTTTTTAATAATAACGCCAGTTTTTCGCGATGTTCCTGACAGAGAGGAGAGAGAGCCACTCGTCCGCTAGACGACACGCTCCATTCTGTCCCGCTCTTTCGCATTGTTGCTTTTCGTTTTTTCTTTTTCTCCTTTTCTACCCTTCTTCCTCCATGTCCCCCTTCGTCGCTACCTGTGCATCTATGTTTCTGCCCTCCCCTGGTTTCGTCGCTGCATTCTTGTTTGATTTGCATCCGATTGCACCATGGCGGCTCTGTGGCGCGCCGTTATTTCTTTTTTTTTCTCCTTCTTTTTTCGTTGCCGCTGGCCGCCCGCGCTTTTCGTTTTTCCTTTGTTTCACGCCGGACCATTGTCTCGCGCGCGGAAGCTCGTCTATGGGTACACAGGAAATGCCTACGAATGCTCGCCATAGTGGATCCGTGTCCTGCACCGTTCGACCGGCAATACGAGTTGCCAGTGTTCCGCAAGTTTGTTGTAGGACCGGTCTTGGTTTCGTGCACGCGGAGATGGAATTTTATTGAGGAACGAACGTCGCAAACGAAGATAAAGCAAAGCGTTGCCGTGTAAATAACAGACTTTGTTATTGAAGTTCGATCAGGCTCTTCAGTTTTACTGCGAAATATGGAAAATGTTCGAAATTCGCCGGTGGTGTTAATGCGATAGCCAGGGGTTCCGATTTGTAATGAAAATATAGAAACGAACGTTATACACGGATACATAAATTAATTGGTATGCGAAAATATTGTATGGCACGCGGAGAATGTGTAGTAGATCGTAGCACTGTTCACTGCGAGCTCTGCTTTCAAGCAGATTATATAGATGGATTATTGGCCGCTCATTCGAGAGCACACTATCAATGGGTTTCGGGTGCGAGGTCTGCCCTGCCCTATTCAGCTCCTCTTTGCCTCCGAGTGTGAACAACCGAATGCTGCCGGCACACTTAGCCCACAATGTGGCTTTGCTGTTCTGTGAAGGGGATCCGGCTCTTCGACGTTCGAAATGTCTAATGTGTATCCCAATGTGTACCGTCTGCATACCCGGTGTTCCGCCAAGCGTTGTACATTGTGAAATATCTGTTTATGAAAAATATCCAACGTATAATATATTGCATTCGGGATAGCACGGGCGCGTTGGATCGGTGCAATGTGTAATAGGTTTTCGCAGGGTACTACTTGCGTTCAATATTTTTTTAGTTAACTCTCTGGTGATTGGTATTCCTTCAAACGTTGCCTTCACACACCCGCAATCTTTTCTTGCGGGTCTCCATTTATTTTTGATTAAATCGCGGCGTGTCGCCGCAAAGGACACCATTCTTTCAAATTAAATTCGACGATCCCCCCTTAATACCGAACTCCCAACGCGTTCCATTCATACGAGTTCGTAAAAAACAACATTCACGAAAGTAATATCTTCGAACGCAACAATAGGGCGCAACACGAGTGTAATATCCAGAATCAAACTGTACGATACGGATAGGTATATCCACTGAAACCACTCCGCCTAAAAAGTGGTTTAATAAAAGCTCACCCACATAAAGGGTCATTAGAGGGAACCTCGTGGCGTGTATAAATACTATTTGCATCGTGAAATACGCGATATTGGTTGAATTACTTTCTCCTCCAATTTCTTCGCAGACCCACCCGCACGCGTTAATGTTACTTCACGCCCTTTCACGCACGAATTTCCTCGCTCTTTCCAACGAAATCACTCATTTTCATGCGTACGAGGCTCCAGATTCACACGGGACGGGGCTGGTTGAATGAATTAAGGGCAAACTTCTCATTAGAACCGTAGCAATCTAGCTCTTTAGGCTCCCTTTCACGGATACCAGTTTACGCGGGCGGACTCTTGATTCTCTGCGCGCGTTCCTCTGAAATACTGGTTATTTAAATGATCGCAGGTGCGAACTATCGCGGCACCTTTATTACTACCGTTACGCGGATATTTCACGGACTTTTAATTAAGGCCGGCGCACGAATCAAAGCTAGAGCTGCGGCACGCAGAGATTTTTCATTGAATACTTTGATGATATTGCCATGGATTATTCAGTAATAGGGAATGAAGAATATTACATGGAAAAGCTACAAAATCAAATGGATAGTAACAACAATATCATTAAATTGCATTCTCCCTATCCAATACACCTTAAACTTACTAACACGAAAGCGTAAAAAATTCCCCCATTCCTAATGTAAACCGAGAACCATCCTTATATTTCCCATAAATTACAGTGTTCGACAAATTTCAATTTTTTTTTGATTTTGTGACCTTCAATATGCGTTTCTTATAGACTTTAATGTGCTGAATACGAATGCCACGTGTTTTGCCACACTTTTTCGCTTTGATATTGAAAACGAAAATGATTTTGTAACTTCCGTTGATACTTTCCTTTGCAGAAAGGTCTGCTCTATCGCGTGGCATAGTTAGATTTTCTCCTGGACGCTTATTTTTTGAAATAAACTGAAAGATAGCAGCCAAAATGGGTGTATTTTCGGTGTCCCTTTCACTTTGATCATTATTTAAACACATTTAAATGTTTATAGTCTAATAACAACATATACCATTTTATTCGTGAAACTTCAAAGAATCATTTGGCACCAAGCGCGACTGAATAGCTATTACCGCAAAAGTACAAAACACTTCCAAAGTTGAAAATTTGAGATTTTTTTCAAAAATGGTACGTTCTGGAGAAAAACGGATTGCAGATTCGTATTCAGCACATCAAAGTCTATAAGAAACGCATATTGAAGGTTACAAAATCAGACCCGTGTTGAACAGTGTTATCGATGCCCCGTTTCTCCTATCGCACCGACAAACCGTATATCTATAATCAATCGTTCTTCTCCTCCCCTCGCCTCGCCGCGTGTATTTCCAATTATTAAATAGCAGTCGAACCGCGTATGCCAGAAAACGGTTGCGAACAGCGTTTCACAGCAATGATTCTGTATCACGGCAGGTCGCAGGGGGATTGCGATTGGCCGATCGCAGGGTCTGTTAAGTAGGCCGATCGGTAATTTAACGCGATTGGGAGGGTGGCCGGGTTGCTTTGCAGGGTATATAGGTCGAAACGGCGGACCCACCACCGGCGCGACCATTGAAATAATTACGCTCACTGTCCGTTAATTTCGAGGCTCGCCACGATATATGTGTGCGTCAGTTGCGCGGATCTCACGCGTATATCCGACGAACGAATAATCTGCGTGTGCATAATGCGACGTTCGCGGTACTGTTCCAGGCATTGCCGTGAGAATCGTCCCCTGTCGATACAATCGGTGTCGCTTTTCAGTAATATACATATATTATTTAATACGATTTCAACGTGTGTTTAATTGTTGAATTTCTCTGAATCGGTGCAGAGATTATTACTTTTTTTTTTTCTCCGTGACGCATTGTGAAACGCCCTGTATAGATCGGTTGATATTGAATTGGAAGGCAGTATTTGATACAGGTATCGGCGTGAGTGTTGGTACTTTTAATAACGTGGAACTTTTATTAGAAATTTTGCGAATGTTCGAAAGATTGAGCGGGTCGATTGATAATTTTTATGAATTTTTGAACGACTTCTGATTCCCATTAGCATTATTGCGAAGGTTTGGTGGATATTGCGAGCACCCTATACATCTTCATCGAACAGCTGTCTGTAATGTTCTGTCTGATACGTCTATGGTACTGTACGTCTCTCGATCGACCGTGTTAATTCCTCGGTATCGGTCTGTGAATAGTCAACAGCAATGTCTGAGATGCTGCGATGCGCCAGGTATTCAATTAACTTGTTCGTATTGCGATGATAACCTTTCGTGGGAAAGGGAAGTTATATGAACTATCTCTTGCACGACATTGGAACTTAAATTCTCATATTGTTTCCCTTGATTTTTTACTTCAATATGAAGGAAACAAATTTGAAGTTTCTGTAGCATCCACCTTTATTTACACGCAAGTCCAGAAAGCCAAGATAACGTCGCGTCAAAAGCAGTGATTTCAAATGTTTTTTAGAAAAAGGAAGGAGAGCTAATAAGTGTGTTGCTGTGAAAAAGAGTTCGCTGAAAGCAAATTATGTTCTTTTGGAGAGACATGGAAACATGCACACATCACGGGCGAAGGATTTTATTAAGGGCACGTTGCAGAATTTTTATAGAATTTACATAGAAAATAGATGTTTCTAATTTGTTATGCTCCCACGTGTAAAAGCCGCAGTCAATTAGTAGTAAAAAATTCCCCTTCGATGTTCGTTCGCACGTTCGGAGGGAGGAGTTTCATTTAAAAAGAAAAAGCTTGCTCGCTCGTTCGTCCGACGGGATAATATCGTACGTTAATCAAAAGATAATGAAGCGCCATTATCTCGGTCTTTTTGAATTAAAGGGGTATTATCATTTCGATTTCAATCATTATAATTATTGTAAGCTTCTTTAAAATAAAAATGATCGACAAGAAAATCGGGCATCGGTTCAAAAATCTGAACTATAAAAGTATAATAATCCTTTTTATATAATATACTCTTTCGTTCATTGTTTCAGTAAAATTCTTTTGTAGAACCATATATTTTTACACGCGGCCCTACGCAATACTTTGCGGCACACTCATCAATTCTCATTAATTACACCCCACCGTTTTTACACATTAACGTGCCAGTTGCCGAGTATCAAGGTAGAATTAAATTTGAATCACGAATTGTCGTCGTCGCGATGAAAGGCCAGGGGGCCACAATTAATCGTCGTGCAAATGTTTGTCCCCGTCGAAGCAGCGAAGTCCATAGATGTTGGCCGTCGAGCTGTTTCCCAGAGACAGAGGAGGAGAATATCTTGCAGGCATAATTGACGCATGTTATGGTGACGTCTCTATAGCGGTGGCCAAAGCATGCTCGTACGAGCACAAAATCGAATCGTTTCCAACGGGCGGCTTTGCAGTTTATTGCCAGACCCTGTGCATCGACGTTGCATTCTGTGAATGTCTCTCCTCTGAATAATCCACGATAATCCGACAGCCTACTTCCGCCATTCTGCTCGATTCTGGTGTCTCTGAGCGGGGATTTTTCCCCGCTTTTCCGGAAACGGGAATGAAGATAGACTTTATGGGGCGACCGTAACGCGATCGACACCTTGGGGGTTGGAAATTTTACTGTCGGGCTTACGGCTTGTTTGTTTCAAAGATTAAACAGGGAATTAATTTTAAATTCGCGCAAAATTCAAATCGTTGCAATGCTTCGAGAAATTGACAATTCTTTAATCGCAGGGGACGAAACAATCAGTTCTGTGAGTCGAGGAAACTTTCACTGGGGTTAGTAATTTACGCTTTGCTGGGAATAAAATATTGAAGGTAGATATATGTATGCAAGTATATCTTTTCTACGTCCGCCTGGATGTTTGGTACATTAGTTCCGCAAGTAAAAGCCCGAAAATTGTGGAGCAATTGTGTTACGTTCAAGGACAGTGATTTTTCCAGCGGTATAGAATGCTCCGAGAATTCATAATTGCATGGGAAATTACGAGAGAAAAAATTTGCTTAACTCTATGCCATCGTGATGAAATGTCAGGTGAAATGTTTTCGCGATAATGTAATTAAAGCGGCGTCGATGTTCCGCCGTTTTTCATGTCGAACAGAACGGAATGCAGGTACCGCGTATGCACGCGTTCATTGTACTACACGGTCGCGTGCACAAAAATGTTTTTCATCAGTCAAATGCTCCGCTTCGAAATATGCAAAACACACGGGGGACACGTGTCCCGTGAATACACGCGTAACCATGGTGTACGCGATTCCTCTAAATAGAGTTTCCCCTGTTAAGGGATGAAAAAAAAGCGGCGAGCTTTTTAGTATATTGCGGCAGGGTCGTGTTCTCTTCTTGTTGGTAAAAAAATGTTTTAAACACCGAACACGTAAAATCTGTCTACGTTTCGTTCTCTCCGTTCCTCTGTTCTTCGAATGTCGAGAATCGCCGGAGTAGTTCCTTCGTATCGTTTTAAAGAAACGACGGTGGCCCATGCCGCGTGTACGGGTGTATTTTGTTTACGGGGAAAAATAATTTGCCAATATCGAGCCGCGGCCAACACGAGTCTGTCGTTCGCTGACAAACTCATTATCGACCTGTCATCCGCACAGGCTATTACATTTTCAAATCAATCAATTGCAGATCCGCGCGCTGGTTTATAGGATTCCGCATGGAGATTATGAATGGTCCGCTTGGTCGTTCGCCGTGCCGTGCCATTCAGACTCTATTGTATTTTTGCGTCTAACACAACGGGCAAGGGTGGTTGTGACGAGGACGAGATTCTTTAA
Organism: Nomada ferruginata; assembly: GCA_963583965.1. NCBI lineage: Eukaryota > Metazoa > Arthropoda > Insecta > Hymenoptera > Apidae > Nomada > Nomada ferruginata. Next base: position 10,691,106 of record OY757218.1, read on the forward strand.
AACGAGAACTCGAACGATTTCTATTTTCCCATTTTTATTCCTTCCCTATTCTCTCGCCGCGAATATTCTGCCAGGGACCGAACAATTGCAATATAAGTAACTGTACAAAAAATGATTTTACAATCTGAACAATCTCGAAATGGGGAGCATCAGATTGCACGAATCTGCGAAGCTAAATTTCTAGGAAGACGCTTTCCAAATCCCCGGCTTCGTAAATATCTTAATATCCGCGAAGAGTATGCAAAGCAAAATTCCCGAATCACCTTCGACAATCTTGCACGATCATCTTCCGTGTCCCCGCGATTCGGGACGCTGCAAAAGTGTTCGAAAAATTGGAGTTCCGATTATACTAGAAACTTTGCGGGTCCCCGTCCTTCGGTCTCGATCGATTACAAATCGTTAACAGGGCGCGGTGTATAAAGTTCCGTCGTTAAAAGTTCGCGCGGGCAGAAGGAAAATAAAGCCGCGAGGTGGAGCTCGAGCGGAAAAAAATCGAAAAGAAAGGAGGGACAGAATCTAAGGAACGACCGTGTATTTGTACGTTCATTAGCCGGCGACTGAACACCGTGCGGCTCGTTTTTCTCTAATTATCCTTGGAGATTGAGGTTTTAACCTTTCCCCGCGAGGAAAAAGAATCGCGAGAGTCGCCGGTTTCTCGGGAAACTTTTCCCTGCGAAGCGAAGAAGAACCGAACGGGACTCGAAGTCTTGGCGGCCTCTTTGAAGGGAGGTCGCAGACGTAAAAGGGCGGAAATATTGGAACACGCGAAGCACGAGGCGAAAAAGGAAGGAGAATACACGGGAATCGTCACGCAGTTAAGAAGTTCGATGTCGCGTTTCGAAACTGTTTCTGCTCGTCATCTTTTAATTAATCTTCTCGCGGTGAACTTTTCAGGGGAAAAGAGTTTCTTCGTTTCTTTTTATTCCCTTGCCGTCGTTGGAACGACACGGACGAACGGAGAACGAACTTCTTGCGGGAAGTTCACGAATGATAATTTCAAGTCGCTTTGCGGCGACGAGATTCCATTTACAGGGATGAGGGATGACTGGATCGTTGTGGGGCGGTGCATCGTTGAAGCATCGTTCTGCTTGACTTGTTGTTTTTTCGACGATATTACGATGCAGATGAACTGATATCGATTTATGCACTTACCTAGCAAAATCACGATACTCTTCTCTATTCGTTTTCGTCTACAGGAGACACGCAAGTTTTAATTGAGAGCTCTTTGCGCAGTGAAATAGCTGTGCCGTGAAATGGAATGAGGTTTTCTTTTTGTTGTAAAATATACCTCGAATTACACAGATTTCAGTACTCTATAATAATAGAAAAATATAAGATTCCAAGGTTTCCGATGATTCTGCATTATTCTCGATCAACAACAGAATAGATTACGAAACGATATAAAATAATAGTAACACGTTTGACATATGTATAACTCTATAAACCAATCGTGCTGAATACATTTAACAAATCCAGAGAAATTCGCGACACCCGCGTTCCACCCACGTTCTCACGATTCCTCGCAGACGGGCGGAAAAATCGCGCCTGTAAAGCGGGGAAAAATACGCTGCCCGCGAACCGAGGGTGTTCTCACAACCAAGAAGAAGCAACTCTACGAAGCAAGTTTACGAACGCCTGAAATCTTTCTCTCGTCATATTTATGTACCGACGCGGAAACGTAATCAACGGAATCAAACGTTCCGCCGGATAAGGCAGATAACGAACGTGGTAGCCAACGACGATAAACGAGAAAGAGTGACGGAGAAACGAGGATTAATATCACTGTGCGAGTCGCGCCGCGGCGTAGAGGGAAATCTGCTCGTTCGTGGATCCGCGGTGAGTAATAAAGTGTTTCGAACCGTCGATGCGGAAATTTGCGGAAAATTTCCAGTGACGCGGAAGCGGATGTTCGTGCTCGGGAACCGGGGATATTCGGCGGAGGCGAATGTCTAGAGTGAGTTATGGAGAGCGGCGATGAATGCCGGCTGATTCGTGGAATGATGCGCGACGAGATTCGGACTATGCGAATTAACAAATGTACTTGCAAGTGAATGGATCGATTATACGGTTTCTCAGAATGAAAGGAATTTTCATTCGAACATGGTCTTGTGTATTGTTTCGCTGAATTATTACTATTCGACAAATGATACATAATTTAATTATTAATCCGACGATTGTTTATCGCAGTAATACATATTCTCATCAGCAAGGGTTTCAAAACGCGTATCGTCAGAACCCATTATATTTATAGACTATCTTAAGGGAACAAAGAACTTCTCATTGTAAGTTGAAGTAAGTTTTCCGTTGCTTTACTCGTGGGTTGCATGGAAATTGTTTAGTCTATACGTTATTGGTTTATAAGTGCTGGCATATTGGAAGCGAAATATCTATCATTTTCAAAGTGTCCATTTCAATTGTTCGGATATTAAGGTTTCCTCTTGACGCTATGATTTTTTGTTCTGTAGAGAAAATAATGCCGAACGGGAACAAAAATACGAATTTATGTTGCTACTTCTAAATGTTCTATATAGAAGAATATAAAATATTTAAGAGCAATCCATAGCATTTAAACACATAAATATACGCGTACATATATATATATATATACATATGCATATATAAATCGTTTGATAAAAATGAATACAATGGTCTGTGGCAATGCACCAGATTCGTTAACAGTTAAATGTAAACTTTTGTATAAAAAAAAGAAGACCCATACAGCTACACACATAATCTGTTATCTACATAAATATATTATTCACACGATTATATGGTAGTGTAGCATGAATTTTTTAATCATTTTATTTAACGAAAGCGTTGCTGTGGCAGGTTAAATCATTATCTCCTTTCGCGATGCAATAATTTACCTGCGACTCATCTGAAGCAATATAACTCGTACTATAGTGTTTAATGCAACCCTCGTATCTGCACATGAAGTACAATATTCTTGTCTTCTATGTCGGAAGAACGATCATGTTCGATTGTTCTGGGATCGCGTGCTCGCTAATTACAAATTATTAAGTAAACCGTGGCTGGGGAAATCGTGGCGTTCGTCGTGCAGGCAAACAGATGAGTGCGCGTTGACAATTATTGACGATAAATTTGGCTTGGCTGGCCGGGTGTCCTGCTGTTATCGGTCCACGGATAACAGATTTCGCACACGGCGCCGCGATACCGTGCCACGCGAAATACCGGACGTCCGGCTTAATTGTCGTTAACTGTTTATAATGGCCGCAATTTTCGGCCAGCCCCAATTGACCCCGATTCCGTCGCGTTGGTTTTTTTCACCCGGGAAAGTCGGGCTAATTAGGCGGTGAAAGAAAAAACGAGATTACCCGGCAGGTTTCGTACACAGGTGCGTTTACCTTTTTAATGGTTTTTCTTTGCGAGACATTTGGACTGGCTGTGGAACAATTATCTTCCCCAATTTTACACTTCGTCCCATTTTCCTGTATAACAGACGAAAGACGCTAAGTAATAATAACAATAGCAATTGTGAAAATAATGCAGGTCGAAATGTGGAATGATTTTTATATAAATAAGTTAAACGGATGATCTATGAATGAGGACGAACCTTGAATTTTTCGTACAAATTTCAACGGAAGACAATTTAATTGTGCAATTTTTTATTTAAAATTCCTGTTACACCTTCGGTGAATCTTTTAATTCGCACATAATGGCCCAACGTAATTCGCTTTTGCGTTCAATGTTCACGGAGATCATCCACGCACGAATGAACAGAAATTTAATTGCGGCGGGGTTAGGGGCGAATTTTAATCGTTCCATTGAAAAGTCGAACTGGAATAGCAATGAAAACAGCTGGGGCGTTTGCGCGGATGTGTAGCGTGGTTTCAAATGAAACGTCGCGTGTACAGGGCATTTCATGGAGCTACATTATGTGATATAACGAATTCAACTAGGGACGCGTTCGCGGGAAAGGCTTCCGGACAATAGCGGAGGGAAGTGACGGTAGATGTACAGAGAAAATGCATTTTTTAAAGTGAGCCCGACATTTCGACGCGACGGAGAATCTGGACGGATCTTGTTTTAGTACTGGCTCTTCCCCCGTTGAAATATTTCAATGTTTCGTGTGCCAAATCCTTTTGTGCCCGGTGTATGGTACGCGAACTTCATTTCTGCCCCACGAATCTTCTTGCTGGTGAATTGCTACTGTTTCGATGCCGTGCGTATTTAAACGCGTCTTTAACCCGAGTACCACGGTGACGATTTTAAATTTTCGAGCACGAAGCACATTTTATAATTGGGGCGTTTTGTTCGGGAGGGATAATTGGTTTAAATTGGTTTCATTTTTGCAGAAGAAATAGCGTAGAAAATGATTGGACCTGTTTGTTTAGTAATCTATCAAAGTACACACTGTACTATAATATTCAACGAATTTCCCTGTATCAAAGGATCTCATTAACACAGTCATTCAATGTATAGTATCCCCTGCTTCTTCTTTATGCATTCGTTTCACATCCACGCCTTCGTTTCTGATTGAAACGATCGACAACTTGCACCTACATTGAATCATTGCTGCCGCCACGGAAACTAATCGCTGAGCTCATGGTTTACCGAGCAAAACTAACATGACATTATTCCGGAAACGTACAAATAGGTAACCATTGTCGACAAACAGGTCTACACAGATCATATTTCTCTCGGTATTACCATTGGTTGGGTCATTGGTTGTATTTCTCTGGTAATTAAATGTTCGTTGAGTAAAGTCGAACATTCGATGAAAGACGGAAATTAAAACGTCAAAGGAAAAAGGAGAAACGCGAAATAAATCTAAGATTCGACCGCCGTGTACTTCTTTTTTATCTATCAAATTGAAATTACAAATTAATGAAAGGTATATTTAACGAAAGATCTGAATATTCTTGTTTTTCACTATAAAACGAAAGAACAATTTATGCCGGCATTAATATTGAAACGCACAGTGAACAGTTTTTATTTTATGGTGCTAATTGTATTTCTATATTCGGAAAAGTACAATAAAGGTGGAATCTTTCACGGGGAAAAGGGAATTCATTTGCTTTTTATTTCAAACTCCACTGATACCTGTATTCAGTTCTTCCCGCGAAATTTCTTAAATTGGACAATTTTTTACTTGATAACTGACTTTCATTCAAACGCTCTTTCCTTTTAAACGCAGTATCGTGTCTACATTAAAATAAACGTCATAGATCGACATTAGTCAATGGCTCTCAATTATCTTTTTATTCGATGGTTGAAAACATTTTTTCATAGAAAAATGTGATCCACCTATAAAGTTAATGTAAGTTGCAAACTATCGTTGCAATAATAAATGTTCGTTCTCGCGGGTGACATTATAACGTTCCACGTTTTCTCCAATATTTTCTGCGACGTCCATAAACGACGGAAAAGGCAGCAATATTTTGCGGGATCGCGTTCAGTCGTATCGAAATAAAGTCGCGGGAGAATCGAGCCTCGCCTATTTCCCCCGTTCTTAAGTTGAATATTAGATCTCGGGGAGAATATATACACGCGAACCCATTTCAATTTTGGCGCATAAAATGAAACCAGTCGCGGGACAAAGTGTATACAGATTTACGTGGGGGTATCTCCATTTATTATTTCTGTCCAACGAAATTCCAAACAGCCCCGAAATGGTAATATGAAAGTTAAGGCACAGTCCTTCCACTTTTATCACAGTAAAAAAAAAAACAGCTAATAAAATGCAAACAAGTTAAACGAATATTTTTGTCCAGTCGAATCCCTTTAACGACCGCATAAAATACCGTGCGAAATATGTTCTTTCCGAACTGCTACACGATACTATTTTCATACAAACTCAAAGAAGAGCCTGTATCAGCAAGTTCTTCCTTCAGATAAGACAGTTTCGTCCGCACAACAAGTACATCGACGAAATATGAGACAAATTTCATCGGAAGTTACGTGGCATTCGGTAGGAAGGGGGATCTAGCTGCGACTTCTGCCTCTGGAATCCCAACAAAATATTCTCGGGCACCGTGTATCCACGTCCGTGTTTCAATTCGAACTAGCAGCTTCGTTCCGTAACTTTTTCCCCCTTTTCCTTCGTTCTATTGCCTTCACTCCATCTCCGTCTCCCTCCCTGCCCCCCTCTAGCCCTCTCTCTCTCTCTCTTTCTTTCCCAAAAAGTTTGAAATTCAAATACGCGAAAGTTTCGCCAAGAATAACGTTGTCCCGGTTGTATCGCGGAGACGAAGTTCCACGGCGAGAATTCTTGGTATTCTTTCGTGACATGGCCTCTGCCTTTCGTTCGGGACGTCGACAGAATTTTCCGGCAATAATCGCGCGTATCGAGACGAGAGGCTTTTATCGTTCAGCCCGTATATTGAGTTTCGAAGACGACGAAGTTGTGGCAAGTGTTGCGCGATAGGTTTTCCCGGAATCCCCCATACGAGGGACCCGCACGTGGAACGGTTCGTAGGTCGTGAAAAAATTAAATAGAAGATAAACAAACGACGCCGAGGCTGCAGGTGTGCCGTGATAAGATATTGTCGTAAGAGGGAAACAATAAAGATTCTCCTGTATCAAGATACGAGGGTAGAGCATCGAGAGACATTTTGCCCAGGTAGTTCGTTCACCTCTTCACGCGAATTGCCGCGTTTCAAACGCGCCACTTAATTAGATATATCTTTCTCCGCGCGTTTACCTGGCGAAGAGCTGCAAGGACTTCGCGTCGCGCCCTCCTTTAGATGGTTCCCTGCGGCCTCGTGGGCTAGATAACGATTTTACCTTTTCTATTTTGCGACAATGGAAATCTTCAAAGGACGCCCGCCGCGATTGTACTCGACAATTTGTGGTTATTACGTTGCCCCTCGGTGTCCGACGTTGGATTTTTCTTCTGGCAAACTCGACGCCAGCGTCGTTAGGCGCCGACTGTCTTGGTCCTACGGTACTTACAATTAGTGCCATACCGTTTCACGTTTCTCTATTTTCTTTTTTCAATCTCGAATTTGTTGGAATAGATCGGATACTGTCGTCGCGAATGGAATGAAAATTACTCGTGTCACGCGTCGAATAGATTTAATCGTAGAAGGGTAGAAGGATTGTGCGATGAATTTACTATGAAGCACCGAATGTTTACGATTAGATATAAACACGAACTGAATTACAGTTAATTACGTAATTACTAATTCAATATAACAGTTGAATTTCCACCCATTTCGTAAAAATGTTGAATAACTTCCCTGTTGGAGCACTTTCATAATCGCCGACACACCGTGCTATCCTTTAATCTTATCCATTATCGGCAAACGAGCACGCACAATATCCCGAGTACCCATCGTCCCTAAATCTACCCTGTAATCGATGAATCATCAGAATGATTCGAAGAGCACCATTTTACTATCCACCCTCCCCCTTACCGGCAGTCTTGAGATCGCTGGTATTTTCTGACAGAAGAACGCGTGGCAGCATCCAGTCCTTTGGTATCGAGTTTCGCAACGAAGAATAGGAAAATCCTCTTTATTCGCGAGCCTGATGTCAGCGGCGTGCATCAAACGTCCGGGTGGCCGCGTTCTCGCATAATAAAGCAGACACGGGAAACGTTCAGAGACATTCGAGTGTCTCCAGTTTCAGCGCGTTATTTGCGCCTTGGAAAAGCGACGGGACGCGTCGCGCTCTATCTAGTCTCGTGTTCCATAAAGTACGTGTTCCATACCCTCGTCGTCTTTCGCCCGTTTTTTCCCTTCCCGATTCTGGAACGGCCAGGAAACTCGAGCGCGAACGATTCTCTCTCAAGTGGCCCCCTTGTTTCGCCTTGTAATTCTCTCGATATACGTGCTACATATGCACACGCGTTCTCCGATTGGCGTTAACGATATTTCTGATCTGTATCGATTATGGTTCGTTTTTGTGCAATTTCCTTGCAAATCGTATCCCGGATTCTGTTTTTTTTATATAAATATAAATATTAATATTAACACTTAGCCGACCGATCGGGGAGATCTCCCCCAATTCTCAGTTCTCTGTGGCGCGTGCGGTCGGCTAAGTGTTAATATAAATATAAATATAAATATTAAATTTACGATGTCGTATCGTTAAGATATATTCAAGGTGAGAAATTGAAGTAGTGCAGTTTGTGATTTTTATATCTTTGTCTCTTTCGTTTGAAGTAGGACATGTATTTGATTTTTAATCGGGTAGCTTTTATGGGGGATAATTTTATTCTGTACCAAATTCGAATCGGTCAAAATTTGGTACCAGTCTTCGGGTCTCATTTCCTCTCAGATTTTATGCCGCAACAGGTTCTCCCGTTGAGTAAACACTGGCGAGGTCGGCTGGTCGTTACTCTTGCTGTTATTTATGGTATTCCAGCCAGCCCCGATTGCCTTGGGGCCTTTCTTTCAGGATAACCTCGTTGAAATATACATTCTCCACGATGGATTTATAGTTTTCCCTCGATAAAGGAATCTGAATGCAGCGCAGAAATTTATAAAAATATTTCACTAAAGAGTACTGCAAATTTCACACCCGTTGAAAATTGTAAAAAGTATACAATAAAAATATTAAAATGCACAAATGAGGTATTACAAAAATTACTTTAAATAACGAGAACGTCAGCCAACGTTAACAAATTTTAATCTGCACCGAAACATTCTTCTTTTGCAGATATTAAAATCATTTCTAAAAATTCTGAAAAATTTAACTGATGCCTTCGTACACAGAATATTCAATCATTCCATCTCTGCGATCCCAATTTCTCCACGTTCTGAACCCTTTTACAGAAAGGAATTTTCTTAAAGAATTCAATTATCCAGGAATTCTCACTTTAACCCCTTGTCGGTTGGTGCGTAGACCGCTGCTCCATCAAACAATCTATTTACCCGTGCCTTTTCTTGCGACCAAAATTCTGCTCACCTATCTCCCGACAACACGCTAGAATTTTTTGTTCGCTTGCCGTTAGTATCGGCGGAAACGATACAGGGTACAGCGTGAAACAGCTCAGAGGATTTCGTGCTGGCAGCGGCGGACTGGTAGAATTTTCGTCGGCTCCGTTAAGTCTATAAGCGGCTTACGTTTTCGTTCTACTCTTCGCGAAGCAAAGTGGAAAGCGGAAGGGACTGGGAACTTCCGGTTAGGCGAGCCACGTAGAAAATCGAACGGGCGAAGAAAAACTTCGTTGCCAGTTCGAAGTGAAAAATCTCAATGCAGCTCTTTTCATTTCGATATCTTAAGTATATCGTTTCCTTTTCATCCCGTTTTCCTTCAGTCTGTATCCATGTTGTAACTGGACTTTTAATATTTCCAGCGTGGGTGTTGCAGATCGGAGGTCAACCTGGAGATCAGGCCTAGATGATCAAACTGTTTTAACGTGAGTTTCGTTGGAAAACGATATTTTTCATATATTCTTCGCGGCGCATAAATGCTTAATTATTCGATTGTTCGATGGTGGAATTGAGTATCAGTATAACAAGCAGGCGCCATTAACGCCATCCGAAATCGGTTATATTTCACAAACAATCGGCGATCTAATAATACCAATTCGGAATTTAGATGTGTTATAAATTGCGGTTCGATTTTCAAATTCGTTCCGTAACCAAATCACCGGCGACAACTGTATCGTACTTAATGGGTCGTCTAAAATTAGTCGCGTGTTTAAAGCTAATTCGTTACTGACCCCGGCCAATGTTCGTGACGTGGTCGGATGCTTTTAAGTTATTACCAATCGGCGATTCATCAATTCAATTTTCATAGTATTAAAGCATAGTTGATTCCACGCTCGGATATCGTGTTACATTAGCCTAGTACACGTTTCTGGGTTGGTTTATCCGGCAATGAAACGGGAATTAATTGTAACGTGCGCGAAACACGTGCAATTTTCTCATTCGAGAGTGGTTACTTTGTTTAAAAAGTTCAAGGAACATAATTAATTGGCATTTCCTATTTGTGACGATTTATTTATGCAAGCAGATAATATGTACATTTCTATGGCTTACTTTCAAACAATAGTTGCACTCGAATAGACATAAGCAGATACATATGTACAGATAATGTGCAGGCACGTTGCGCTGCGAGAAGTAGTATATCACTGCAATGGTCAGACGCGCCCGTCTAACCCTAGACTCTAACTACTTGCCACTCGACTCGAGCAATAAGTATATTATTTCTAATTTAATAGATACATTAATTGCTTAAAAACGGGTTAACCGGAATATCAAACATGAAAGTCCATTATCTAAATATACTATATCGAAGTTCAGAAATTTATTCGTACTTAACGAACGAAGCGCGATGGAAGCATCGCGCTGATGATAGCAGAGTTTCAGTTCGTCAAGCTTTACCCCGTACAAATTGCGTTCCGAAACCTCAATATTCTACTTTAATATGAAGGAGACTAGAAAGAACTTACCAATGCGTCGAACAATCGTCGCCCCATCGCGGCAAAGGATGCAAACAAATATTTACCGGCAAGTCAAACAAATTTCATCGCGAAAGGGACCAACGACGTGCGTCACGGCGAAACTTCGTTATCGAAAACACACGTATCGCTCTGTCATTGACCAGATAGCGTTGAAATCGATCACGATACCACGCCCTTTCGATAACGAAGCGAATGCCGTTCACGATCGCGTTCACGAGCCCGTGCACGGAGACCCGCGACAGAGTAATGACACGACCGTTTCTACTGCCTTCGTGCTCGACCTAGCGTGTATTTGCCCATTGGGCATCCATACAGCGCGATACACAGGGCCCTTTCACATGACCACCATTTACACACTGCCAGCCGGTGGTACATACATTACGTCTGCACGAGGCCTGGCGCAGGCCGTTTCCAACGGAGGAAATAATTCACCCTTATGGGGAGGAATAAGTGACACTATTGGGGAATTAATTTTAGATCGGCCTTGGCGATTCATTCTCATTTTTCGTTCCCTCGGGTGCGCGACAAGCTTCATGGAACAATTTCTACTTGTTTGTCGCGAGTGCGGGCAATTAATGGCGTTCATTAATAGGCCTTTGTCAAAGCGGTCTGAATATTAGAAATAAAAAGAGGAAACAGATGTTAATACGCAAAGAAATATCGATGATCTTGGAGGGAGAATTTCTTATTACTACCAAAAATAATTTATACGTTCATTGTAAGTGGAGTGTTCTGTGCAAGACAGTAGCTTATTTCTTTCCATAACTATAGTTGTTCCATTGCATAATAGATACAGCACACCAATATCGATTGCAGAACTGTTTAACAGTAATTAGTCGTGGTAAATGTTCTTTAATTTTCGGAATTTCGTGCCACGCTAAGAGTGACAGGTTTGTGTCGCGGGGTTGGACAGGGCTGATAACGAGGCACGACCTCGTTTGTGTCCAACTGGGCGAGGACGAAAGACGGGTTAAGGGGCAACGAGGCATAGACAGGACTGGCTCGTCATTGTTAGGACAAGCTTTGATCTATACGAGCCAGGCGGCTGCGGCTACGTGTATCTCTGTACGCGTAATTAGCGACAAAACGTACGCCTTCCGATCGCACGATGAAAAATTTGCCACGGGAGTTAGGCACTCTTTGATGGTCCACTGACATTCTCTACACTGTCACGTGGCTGCTTACACATAACGAAGGGAAATTCATATTGCGTATCCAAGATTATATGTAATGTAAAAGTTTCACGAAATTATTTTTATTATTATTACCTTTATTAGACGAGGACTTTGTATCAGGATCATACAAAAGAGGAGTAGAGAAGTATAGGCTTTAGGCTAATGTTCTGAAAATGTCCATTATTATTCGTTACGAAAAAATATGTATTTTTCGTCGTTCACAATTTCCTCTTACGGTGAGCCAATGAAGTATTCGTACAGCGCATCAGTTCCACTTGCAACTTCAATATTTTGCTGTCACCAAAATGTTGGCGTTAAGACAATTATTCCTAAAACAGTATAACCTCTTTTAACGAGCAATAGATGTGCTTCATATCCATGTATATTGTTCCAGGATTAATTGCCTTAACACGAAAATAACGAAGTCGCAAGTGAAACTAATGCAACCGTATGAATACACGGAAAATCAGTAACGAAATACCAAAGCGTATTCCAATTTCCCAAGCGCGTTCGTCTCGAAACGAAACGGGACAAAATTATCATCTTGATTCACGCTGTAAAAAAAAAAGACGGCCGCAGAAACGAAAGGACAACGGTCCATTCGAGCCCTCGCTTTTCACCACACGTCAAGAACGAATCGGTCGCGATCGGTTTTCCAGCGCGTCGCGACGCTTCCCGTCGTGACGGCTCCTCGAATTAGTCCGCTCGCGGCTTCCATCTGTCCCTTCATAGGCGCGGATCGATCGCGCCGGAAAGCCGACGGCGCTTTTGTCTCGGCCTGAAAGGGCCTTTCATCGGGGCAAATACCTTCCCCACGTTGGTCCTGCGCTCCAACACGATCGAACTGTTCCGGGGATGGATCCGTGTCGATCCTCGATTCCACGTTTCCACTTCCTTTTCCCGTGTTTCTGACGATTTTGTCCGGCTGGCTGCTCGTACTTTGCTCGCCCGTCCAAGGTCTTACCGACGATTGTATGCGATTTTCTGGTTGATGGGAAAGGCTTGTGTTTTCTTAATTGGCGATATCGAGATTGGATCGTGGTCGAATTTAATAAATAAAAGTTATTATTATATATCGTGAGAATGGATTATTAATCGATTCTCACATATGTTGAAACTTGGAGCTTTGAGCAGGTGTTCCGTTATGTATTTTTCATTGTCGAAATGTTTTATTGTTGCTGCTAATTTTTTGTAACAGTTGAATTTACTTTGTCGTATTACGAAGTGGTACAAAAATATTGTGATTTGTTAGTGAACCTCTTTTGTACGTTTCGCGTGTTCGTTCAGAGATTTTGAAAGCCCTTTCTCTTAGTTAACCGCTTGGAACTTTACCGTATCTCACAAAAGATTTCAGATTTATCTGCCGACCCGTCGCATAATGCGCAGAATTATTGTCCGCCGGTAAAAGGATTTACATAAAAATGCCCTTTATGTTGGACCTCGTTTGCGGTAATCCCCGATACGAAGGCGCATGCCAGTATTATCATTTTAAAAACATTTCCAGAACTTTATTTCGTCCCTGTTTCCTTCCTTCCCTCTATGAGCATCATCGCATTAGAAAAAGGGGAAAATTGTTTTTCCACAATTCTCTGGATTCGCCTTTCTCCTTCATACGTTTGTTCACTTTTGAAAAGCGTTAATAACAAAACAATTAACGTCAATGCATTTTATAATATTAGTGGTTCAATTTATTTTTCTATATATGCCGAGAAAAATATTTTGAAAGGCAATAAACGTCGTCGAGTAACAATCAATTCGACAATGTATTTTTTTACCACCACGAGAACGTCGTTTCAAAAGAATTCAGACAAGGGGTGGAAAAGGTTGGTTCTCATAAAACGAAGGAAAGGGTGTGGTGAGGTGAAACGCCCTTGCCACAGCTTTGCTAAGAGAATACGTCCTGATATAGTGCATCTTTCCTATTCCAGCTTTCTTTGACATGTAAATGCTCCGGCATCCCATAACTGTTGAAATATTGCCCAAAGGGAAAGTAGCGGGATCCATCAAACTTTTCCAACAGACGTTTCCGTTCAAACACCCATGATGCACCTGTCTATTCGTGTCCTATTCAAGCTTGGCTATTGATTTACACTTAAATCGAGGGGAATCGCAGAAATTCCACATGCGTCAGAGAATATTCAGAATAGGACAAAATAATGAACCGTGAACGATTATTGGTATGATAATTCGATTTATTCCAGATCGATGTAATAATTATTTCATTTTCTAGAAAAAATGATCTCTTCAAAATATTCGTCAGTAAAATTTCATAAAACTTGGCGCTTTAAACGTAGTACATTAAAAATATACGTTTAGATGGTCATTAATGAAACTTTATTTCAGACTTTCTCCACTGATGGGAAAGTGTACATTCCCTCGGTGCCGTTCATTTTCTTACTTTCCCCTTCTCTCCCGTTTTTTATTCGGGTGCTGGTATATAGGGTTAGTTGCGAGGGTGGAAAAATTGGTGGCGCGTCGTGATTCAGGGCGCACGTGTGCATTGGTGGCTTTATGAAAAAGGAGAGTGGCACGAATTTACGACTCGATTCGAGGAACCTACTTTAAATGCCGCCACGTTCGCCCGGGATATACCTTTTCCACCCTTGAATCGATCCTTTTTAAACCCGTATTAAGGGATATCTTTCCTTCCGGTTGTCTATTCCCATTTTTTCCAACGGAACAACGTACGACGTTACGTAGAAATGATTTTACAGACCTCTGAATAATAAGAATCTTACTATACATACATGGTGCATCACGAATCGTGATCAGTAGAGATTACTCTGTTATTAGCAGTCCGAACGAAAATGTTTTTATCAGCTTTCGCATGGTTTCAAGAGAGCTTTAACGTGATTATAAGAAATTATTTGTCAACTCATCTTTTTATGTTTTTTCACGGTTACCCCGAAGTTTTTGCAAATAAACATATAATTTTTGTACGCCTATCTGTTAGAGGATTTCAAGACGAATTCGGTAAATATCGGAACATAACTTGTTTTTCATCTGGGTCGAGAAATATAATCGAAAGGGTCGAAAGAAATATAGTTTCGAAGATATCTGAGGTGCTAATAGTCATTGCCCCACCCCGTATAATGATGGTTTCCATATGGTTTCCATTCATTCGTGAAATTATTTTCAAAAAACCTTTCGACATCCTCATCATAGCTTCTTTACATTCCAAATCGCGTTACAAGCAACGATTTATTGAATCTTGAAGGAAGAAGAAAAGGCAATCATCGCCGATGTTCCATTACGCGAATGCGTAGGATCGTGATCGAACAAAGGGTGTTTCCCTCTATTAGCAGTAACGATACACGCTAGCTTCGTTTCGTGTCGCGTGCTGTTTTTAATCGCGTACAACCCGTGTAATTTGCATTCGCGTGCAATTTGCGCGACAATTACGGGGATTCTGCGATTGCACGATCGTAACAGCGCGACACAGTTTAGAGTGCAGGCCAGGAGACAATAGGTGCTGCTCTCATTTACGAAAAGCACCGGAGTGAGGAAAGGGGATTGGGTGGACGGAGTTTGAAACGGCCACGTTTCAGGCAAACTTCGCGTTACCCTCCTTTTCTTCTCGACGTATAGTTTCTTAAAAGTGGCCTTCGTTGCATTTCGAGCGACCATTTAGGCCCGAGAGTCCTTGGCTGTTTATACTGCCGGATTCTTTGTGCAACGTTTCATAATGTTTCAAACGCCGATGTTAATTACCATCCCCTTCTTTCCTTTTTCCTTCCTTCCTGTTTGATCATTTTTCTAGTATTGTTTGAGTCCGTGGAATGCTTTCTGACGATTGCAAAGAAATTACGATAAAGATTCCTTTGATATTTTCGGGTTTCATAGCAAATGCGAGGGTGCACGTTTCTAAATTATTTTGGTGACAGCGTTAGAATACTCTCCAATTTTGTACAAACATTCCAGTACTTATATATTTATTAAAGGGAATAATTAAAGCAGGTTAGGTTTGGTTAGGTTTGATAATTGGAGAAAAATATGGAGGGTAGAATTGTTATAAAATAATGGAGACAAATGCGTTAAAGGTCGTCAAACTTGAATTTTCACGCGGCTGACTAGATTGTTTCTGTCTGCGCAATTAAGTTGGCGAGAAACAAATGTCGGGAGGTCCTGGGGAGAGAGGTTGTAATTGCGTAAAAAGCCACGATGGGGGTTTCTCGGGGCAACAAACCGACACATTTTACTTCGTCGGCCGAAACTGTGAAATTTTAACTCGTCATTTTCTGGCTGCCCGCAACTACGAGACAAACCGCTTGGTTCGTGCAAAAATTCGCGGTTCCCCAACCCCCTTTAATTTTTATATTCAACCCGCAACAACGTAATGCAGCGCACGCGTTATTGTTCTATTTTCGACAGCGGTCTGCGTTTGAGATTTTAATTTGCCAGTATTTTTCGGCAAACTCTATTTTAAAAATTGAATGGCCTGCCGTTACGTGCCGCATGAAAACGTTATCAATATTTGTTCACAAGTTCTACCCCCCTCTTGTCCACCGAAGATGCTAAAAATAATTGTTAAAAATGATAACTCGATGATAACTCCTTCTTCTTCCGATCCATCTTTGTAATCGAACCTGCAATCGTTTTCATTCAATCGAGCAACAATGATCGTGCCAAATCACGGCTGTGTTTGCCTCTACACTCCACCCTCGAGTTTCCCCTATAAATAGGCCTGCTTTATCGTTGGCTAGGGTTACGAAATCCCCCTAAGGCCAATCATAAGGTGTTTATATCGCGTTACACGGGTCTCACACAACGGGTGGCTGTTGCTAGCTAATTGTCGCCGCACTGGGAGATCCTTGCTGCACGGGACACCGGGTATTTAGATGCTTATCCGTGGCGCACACACCACGTGGAACGGCTATTTATCGTTATTGGACTGCAGTTGTATGGATTAGGCCCTCGGTACGCTGGTATATCTGAATATCTGAACAGCGACGACAATGGATATCAGTGATCGCGTTGTCGATTAATCAGCATTCGAAGGGGTACTAGAAACCGTAACCCCACTTTTAATAGTTCCGTTTAGGGTGCAGCGAGGGTGGGGTGAGTCGTGTAATCGTGGGGTTATACGTGGTTCATTGTATTTGAGTTTTAAGAGTGCCTTGTTGAGTTCAGATTTGACTGATATGGGATTACGAGTGTTTCGAGATAATGGGGGCGGTTTAAGGGTGAAATGCTGGGCCAATCGGTATTGTTCTCTTATCCAAGTTTTATCTTTAATGCAGGATTTGTTGCATACCTTTCTTTTCTTTTCTTCTGTTCGTTTTATTTAATTCCACGATGGACAGAATGCTTCAAGATTTGTATTGTTGTTTGATTTCTATTGCTTGCCAAGGAGACTGGACAATATATTTATATCGTGGAAACATCGCATCAATTTCTTTGCCTTCCATATCTGTCTTCCGTAAAAAAAGGAAAGAAGGAGAACAAATATTCTACTACGAGTCGATTTACTCAAACGTATCCAAGCATTCCAGCAATAGCATTTCACGTCAATAGCTCTTCCAGGAAAATGAAAATTCTAGGCCGACCGTGTCGGTAAGAAGACGATGATCATTCGTAGCGACCGGAAGTGGTCATCGGGCGGCGAGGTGAAAAGGTCCCCCGGGCGTCTTCCGGCCGGAGTCGGACGGGGTCAATCGGAATTTTAAATCGTCGCCAGCACGGATGTTTGCCCGAAAAGCTTCCAGCCCTTAAATTATTCATTGCACGGCTCTGGCCGCCTGCTCGGTAACGCATTAAAAAAGATTCTCTGTCCCGATCGTGTTGCCCCTAATGTTGGACAGTGTGCTCGATTGGGGAACGCATTTTGAAGAAAAAGCGAGAGAATTTATCTACTTCGTCTAATAAGTTTATGTGAGAAAAATACGTTTGTTCCAAGTAGACGTTGCTATTACTGTTTGATTGTTTCCATACCATTGTGGTACATACAAGATGCGTCACGCAAGTGGCTGGTGATATATATTTACTAATTGAGACAAATATATATATATTGATCAATTTTCGTGGAGTCTCAATTAGTAAAAATGTGAATTTTCAATGCGAAAAACGTTTCTTCTTTTATTCAGCTAGAAGTAGTGTTCAGTTTTGAATTACGAATTTTCATTTCAATACTATCATTTACCATTAACATTTAATTAAAGTTTCATTTATAAGAAGGAAGGTTTTTCGTTATTTTCTCATCGTCGAACTGACAAGGAGGCAAGTAATAATATTTGGGGGCAATTTATTGCATCGATTGCTCGAGTTTCATCGAAGCTCCTTACATGAAAAGGGTCGTGGAAAACTTTTCCACCGGCGTGCTCGTTGGAAAATCGCTTCCACATCTTAGGATTACTTAAAAGTATTAACTTCCTTAAGTGAACATTGTCTAACAATGTTCATGGGGCTTCTACCAACCGGGGTATTGAGGAAATTTCATTTTCCCCCTTGCTCGGTCCATTATCGAGGTCGTAATCCCTTTTGTTTTTCCCCGAACCGTGTGCAGCTTTTCGTGACCCCGGCAACTAAACGGTGTTCCACGGTTACAAGAGTTTCATTGTCGTCCCATGAGAAATATGGGAATAATGTGGCGTAACGTAGATGTTTGTACATATTTGTTTCCTCCTTTTTCTCTTCTGCATACACTTTTATCATCTGTATTTCACACGCCCGGGCTTTTGGGAAAATTACAGAAGCAATAAGTTGTGCGTGCAAACGGAAAAACGAACTTTTACATCGACTATAATTTTCCATCAACTTTCCAGCTGTTTCATAGAAGCTATCAATAGTGTCGCAGTGAAACTGCCCCAGCGTTCAAGTATAAACCGAAGAATTTTCAGGAAAGACGGCAACCTTCGTGGGTAGCGTTCGAAAATCGATCGCTTGACCGTGGCCATTGCCGTGAAATTTACGAGGGGAAACTTCGCAAATCTTAATAAACCCTCTGGTAGCGAGCACTTCCTTTTCCCTGATCGCAGGGGGGTGAGTCGGTAATGCGGTACCCCGAAAATCAGGGTGGGGGCACAATGCTATCGATTTCTCGCTATCGGGTGATCCGATATCCGGCTAACACACGCCTGGCTTCTGGTTGGTCGTTTCGAAAGGCGATGGAATTTCTGACACGCGATGGAACTCCCTCAAATTGCTGCTGGTAACCTTTCCGGAAGTGACGGAGGGAGTGGTGTAGCACGTGAATTTCTCGGAACTCTGCGAAGGAAGATTTACTGTCGTCGGATCGATAGTCGATCGCTGAATATAGAAACGAACCCTTTTCGAATTAAATAAGAATTAATTAGTGGATCGTGTTAAACGAGTTCTAAATAGAATAGCAAAGACAGACCCCAGTGTTATCCATATTAAATCACCCACGATTCGTTCAAACTATAATACCACCCTCGCGAACTTGTCCCAAAAGACAATTCTCGAAACCAAAAAAAGCGTGGAAAAAAATCGTTTCGCCTCGCAATGCGAAGTCATACGTACACGCCTCGAGTGAACCGTCGAAACCGCATACTCGTCCCGTGCAACCACCGACCCCGTGTCGAATGAAGTTGTCGTCAGGAAGGTCGATGGGTGCGCGTGCTAGGGCTTTGAAACGCGCGGCGTACACCGGATATCCGGTTAAATACTCGCGGATGGCGCGCGGTGCTTGTGACGGTGCAATCATTTACCCGTGCGGACGGGCGAAAGTAGCATGATGGGGACAGAGGGTCCGCGGGCGTGTGACGTGTGTTCCACAACACCCACAAAGAGCAACGCTTGTGGACCGACGCGACGAGGAATCGTCGAAGCGGAATATTCGGCCTGGCTTGATGCACGCTTCCATCGTAATTCAGCGAGAATGGCCGCGCCATCAAACGCGACGATACTGCACCTGGCAGGGCTGAACGAACAAGGTGAGAGGGAGAGAGAGAGAGATGGGACAACGATCGCTTGGAACAACTGGTTGCTTTGTACGCCGTTGGTCGAGGGCCATTGCTGGCCTGGAAACTTTGGTAACACTAGTGCGGCTTGTTGCCTCGTAACTCGTGGTAATTGCAACGCTTGATTTCTTGCTAGGGGACGGACAAGAATTCAACCCCTTCGCTGTGAACATTGTGTATCGGATGTATGGAGACGCTCCCTTGGTTTTGGAAATATTTGCGGCGTCGCTAGGCTGTCACGAATGTAATACGTTTTTATAATGGTGTTATTCGTTAGCTATGGCTACGTGCTGCTCCTGTTGCTGGCTAGTTTTCAAATTGTTTAGATTTGCCGATTTTGTAGTTGAAGTTTGAAGTACACTGTGCGCACGATAGTATCGGCTGGCAATAGAATTCATGTTAGAATTGTGAAACTATTTATTGTTTACGACTATACAGTTCTATATTTATTCTTAGCTGTTGCAAAAAATATTACACAAAGGAAATAGTCAAACGAGTCAAAGGGAAGAGTGCCACCACTCACACAAACACACAGTACTGCCAACTGTTGCCCCAGAAAGGAAACAAGATACAAAACATAAACTTTCCCTTTTTAATACGCCTCCTTAATAAAATTTAGTTGCATTTGCAGCAATTGAAAAATTTGTAAAGCTGTTGCGTGCGAGCGTATGCATGCAAATTGTAGGCCGTTTTAAATGCAAAGTAGTCGCCACGACGAGCGCGGATATTCGCGAAGTTCTTTGAAGGGGTTCATCGAAATGTTAAGAAATGCAGATTTAGTCAAAGAAAGTCGCGGATTTGAATTTGGAATCGTTTCGTCGGGGAATCAAATAGCACGGTTTCTTTTCAACCCCCCTCTTACAAGAAGTCCAACATCTAAATGCAAAGTATTTCACGGTGGTGAAGTTCGAATTGGATTAAGAGTAGATTTCGGATTGTCTGTTTAATAAAAAGACAAACTCGCCGAAATATCCGGCCCATCGACAGATTCACTCTCCTTAGAGTTAATATTTAAATGCCTGCCACCTGCAATACTCGGCCCTCTCCTCCACTCTGTGTACCCAAACCTTGACCCATTTCCTCCCTCAGATAAAAGCATCTTCGTACTTTTATCTTGCCTTCCTCGTTGTGCACACTTCAGCCGTTCCAAAAACTGAATTCGTTCCGCTCTCGCTGGTTTCTTTGTTGAATAATACATCACGCAAATACGGCATCGCGTACACCGCCGCCTGTTACAAACAACATTCCCTAAAATATTCAGAAATTCGTTTACTATTATCTTTTTCGTTATCTCGAATTATTTTAATGCGAACGACACCTGAATATCAAATTTTCTATGCATCATTTGCATCGTAGTGGCAACGTCGGTGGAGCGAAACAGCAGAGCAAAGAATTCTCACCTCTTGTTTCCACCGACCAATTCACCCTTTCTAAAACCAACCCCCCCCAAAAAAAACCGCGATCCATAATCATTCATTGTCACCTAACCCTCGTGCCAGGGTGGCCCAGAGCGAGTCCAACGTTCGCCACCTACGAACCTTATCCGCGTGCCCGCCATGTCGCGTCCGCCTGTCATTAATGTATCGCCAGCGAAACACTGGCGTAGGTAGCGAGCAAACAGCGGTTCGTTGTACGGTAAACAAGTCAGGTAACAGAGGATGCAGCCGTGGGATCGATGCGACTCCCCGTGTATCGTTGGCCCGAGACCGTGTCGTTGTATCCCTATGTAATGAAAAGGACATAAATCCAGCGGGCTCCAGCCGGTGGCTGAGCGGATTCAAAGCTTCGTCTGTCGCGGTTTACACGTCAGCGAGCGTGCGTAGGCAGGTAGGTACGCGGTACACGCACGTGAAACAGAAGATCCGTAAGGCTGGGGGCTAGTGAATAGGAACGTCGTTTCTGTATGAATTCGTGTCCGTTGGGGCTGATGAATTCGACGACGATGGTAAGAAGTGTATTACACGACGATGGTGTAAGTGGTGGCACGAGGTGATCTGTAAATCGATATGAACTGTGGTGGAGTTGTGATAAGGGTTCTGGGCACCTGTAATTGTTCAGTGTATTATTTTTATCCGATGCTTTTAGTTTCGCAGTATCCTTTCGGTGGAAAACGGCACCTGCGCGGCAATGGAAAATAAGGGGGTCGGTTTTGCCGCGGTTCGAATGGTTTTCCTTTATAATTGTCTCGGTTTTATTTGGTAAAGTTCGCCTGTGCAGCGGGCACAGTAGTATACACCCCGGTGTGTTAACGACGCCAGACGGAAGCCGTGCATCCTCTCTGTGCCTCGTCGCAAAAACGTATAAAATATCATGTGTTTCTTCCCACCGGCTGATAAAACGGGTTACCGCTGCGAACATAAATTTTAGTAGCGGCGATCTCGATGAAATATACGATCCAAACGCCCGCCACCATCTTCGTCGTTTCCATGTTTCGTTCTGTTTCCAATCCCTTTCGTTCTCTCTTTTACCGTTCGATATATGGCCGGCCGATGCCGGTAATGGAAACATGAATTTTAGATGGCCCGGAGGACTCTTTTAACGGCCAACTGATGACACGCTGGATTTCTAGTCACGGTTCTATTGGGGCAGCTATTCTTCCAGTAATCGCTCGAAAGGGGAAGGAGAATTTAATGGATATGAATTTTGTATCATGCCTGGACTCCTCCTCGACACGGGATTATATTTTACGAGTTTATCATTCTGTTATCAAAATGTCTGGTAGCAGTTATTTGATCCTGTCGCTTTTACATCATTTAACATTATTATTAACCATTGACCTAATATTATTAACCCTTACTTCTGATTAAATGTATTCAATTGTTGATCTAAGCAAGTGACACAGACATCACTAACAAGATCATTGATACAATTAATCACTACGCGCAGAGAAAACTTTTTTACTCTTCATGAAATGCCGGTGCAAGAACCTCAGATAATATTTTCTATACCAATTTCATTAATTTACCAACAACCTTCGCAAAACATCTTATCAGTGCGTCCCCGAGTGCCCCTTTTTACATTACGAAATCCGCGATCGTCGCTCACCGTCGTTAAAAACGGAACACCGACGCGACGGCTTCCGTCCCCTCTGGAGATGCAGGGGGCGAAACAATTTGCTCGCAAATTCAGTGAAATTTTCCGCGAGCACGCCGCGGGAGGTGAACGAGACAATTCTTTCCTAGCTGAAACACGATTCGTTTGGAGTTTCCCGTCGCGCTATAAATTCCACCGGCAACTTCCTTGCATCGCCGGGCTTCCGTTCAGACGTCGCGTAACGGGGCACGATCAAATTCATTCGAAATTTCAATGAACGAGGCATAAATTTTCACGACGTTTTCCGGCGGCTTGACCGCCGCGTCGCATACGGACAATGAAGAGGATCCTCGCGCATCCGCTTCCGCGAAAGGAAACGATTTCTCTGTTTATTTATTTATCCTCTTTTCTCTTCTTTTTTTTTTGCCCATCGATAAATCGTGTTACGCAGAAGCATCCCCCCGTTGCGGCGCGATTATTTTCGCAACAAACACCGGAGGTGAAGCGCAGCTGAGTGGGTTTTATCGTTGCCGTTGTCGCGCGTATACAAATGGCCGTGTGTCCCGCAGCGTTTCTACTTAATCGTTCTGCGCCACGACGATAACGTTTATTTATTAGCCGGCCAAATGGACACTGATGTTTTGGTCGTTTTCTTGAAAATGTTTTAGAGAGCTTTGTGGCGACGTTTTGGGATGCCAGAGATTTTTGTATTCATGGGCTTGCATAGAGGTTGAACGAATTCTTCACAGCTTTAACGAGGATCGAGACGAAATTGTTCCATCTCCGAATAAATAGGAAAATCTTTTCAGAAAATTCAGTACCCTTCCCGTACGAAATTTTCATTACCCAAAATGTTCGAATTATCGTAATCAGAAACGATCTATTTTCTACTAATTCGAATACGATATTTATATTGATGTACTATTCTTTCGTGAACAATGAATGCAACCATTTAAAGGAAGAAAACAGAGCAGTATCTAGTGCTGACGCATTTCGATGTCATCGATCGACCGATGAGCCGCATCCCGATGAAGGACTTTCACCCTCGAGGACCCACGGAGATTATCGTACTATTGTGCGAGGCTGTGCGTTTCGCATTAGCTGAGAATGCAGGGGAAAAAAAATGAGGAAACACGAGAGAGGGATGGATTATCGAGACGGTGGAGAGGGTGCAAGTAGCGAATACCATGGTATCGGTGATTGGAAATGCCCTTTGTGTTTTGGTTTCCAGAGTTCTGATGATGGAATCGCAAGGCGGGTAGAATGGATGATGACGGAGGAAACAATACCGCCCCATTGTTGATCATATAGCCTATTGTTGTATTTAGATGTGATTCGCCGCAAACGATTTTCCGCCGTTGTGGAACCGTGAAAATCAATGATTACGATACTCTTTGTTCTCGTTGTCGGCATTGGAATTATATAATTACGATTTCGGAGATGAATATTCTGGCCGAATGGGAAACGGCGGCGACTCAGTGTCTGCTGGTGTTCCTAATAGAGGGTGGAGGTATGGGGCGCCATGAAAATCAAAGTTAGGCTCGATTGTTACCGTTCTTTTTATGTCGCCGAAATGAATCCTGGTTTCGGTGGGCGTATATCTGAGTGATATATGTACATGCCATCTCCATGTATTTATATTTATTATTATATTTTCTAAGTTATTTTGACTACAGAGAGGTCCATACGTAACGCGACGCTATTTAAATTGCTGTGTAAATGAGAAAAATTGAACTGTTGAATCGTTAGTGGAACGTTAGTCGAATTGAAAAGCAATGAAATTAAAATCATTTTTTAAATGAACCTGAAAGTTCGATCGATTTGCAGAGGAACAATGTTCACCGTTGAGTCTGTTTTCCATCTGCACATGAAAAGCTTTGATTACCACAGACTTATAAAGCAATATCGTTTGATCTGAAGACCTTTCAACGTTCGTACACACTCGATACACTCGAAGTGCAGCAAATTCACCAGCAAAATCGAATCATCGTCGGACGAAAGAAACGCTCCACAATATTCCCCTTCGATTCTTCCGATCTTCCCTCTGTTCGACGAAAGTGGCCACGATTCCACTCGTAACTCGCCGTGCCACGTGACTCCGCAAGCTTTCGCGTTCAAAGGGCCGGCACTTTTGCCGATTATCGTCCAGGCAGCCTCTGCTTCAGCGACGAACAACGTATCTCGAAGCTTCTTTCCGACCGCATCCTTTCCAACATTTCCGTAACAGAAACAACGCGGGCGAACAACAGCGGTTACACATTTCGCTTGCCGCTCAGACGACCCTTTGTTTGCCATTTTCACGGGGTAAAGCTTCGGAAAGGCGTTCGTCCATTGTCGCGAGTGAAAGAAAGCCGGCCGCGCTAAGATTCCGCAATTAAAACGACTTCCATTATTCGACCCTTAATTACACAGAAATCGCGTTGTTTCCGCCTAATGCGACGAACGGCCGGGCGAACGTTTGGCCACCACGGGGAAACGCGAAAGTGTGTAATTTTGACGAGTGGAACGGGGGCTGGTGGTGAGCATTGTGCCCTTTGTTCGGGTAATTATCGCGCGTTGATCCTTCAAGTCGCGAGCTTTTCCTTCGAACGCCACTAACCGTTTGTTAACGCAGTCGGAGAGGAAAGGCGGGTTTAAGCCGCGGCGGTATCGCGGCTATTGTTAAGATGCAATTAAAGCAACGAACTTTTCATGCAGGTGCGATTATTGTTGCTGTTGTTGGGATGTGCGTAGCTTCGTTTGGTCTACAGGATAATGGATAGTGAATAATTTGTGTGAAATATGGCATTGACAATTGTTCTATAAATTGATGACAATTTTTTTCAAATTGGTGTGGTTTAGATTAGATTACATTGTGTCGAAAATAATGAACGGTTCTTAAAAAGACTTAAAAATTCGTTCTACATTTAAATTATTCGCAGCGAGGGATTGAAGTTAGGATTTGTATTATCACGGATTTCAAGATTATATTAAGTTGTATCTAAGAAATTCTATGAAGTTATTCTCAAAGGAAGAAGACAGGCTTTATTAGCACGGATGTTTATTGTTGCCTCTATTTCAAAGTAACAGGACAAGCAGTCTGCCAGATTATGAGGTCGATCTCGCGGGGAATAAATAGCGAACGAGCCGCAAACTCGGTTGAACAGTAGGCAATAGAGCAAAGGCTCAATACACTGTTAAATCTGTTCACGCCAGTGGAACTTTCTGTTCCGGTACATAATAAACTTCAAGTAATTTTGTCGCGCGAATACGCGCTAAAGCGCATTGAAGAACCCTTATCTTGTACTTCTTAATCGTCGGTCCGTAAAATAATCCTGAATTGCTTGGCGCGTTTCTGAGTTCGCTAATAAAACGGTCGACCGACGGCAAGACCTCGATTATCGAGGGATATCCTGACAGGGTAATTGAATCCCCCGGTTAATGGTATGGTCCCAAGATCCTTGGCGGGCTTTGACGATCCTAAAGTATGTTAGGAACTCGGGGAAATTCTGCGGAAAGCTTTCCTTAACTGGCGAGACTAGATGCCCGAGAATTGTTGTATTTATTGCCAGTATACTGACTAGGTATTATCAGGATTATTTTATTTTTGAAGAAATATTTTGAACAGAATACAAACACGCGTTGTTTCTTTCATTGTACGATATACAAATTGACTTGTACATGTATGTTACTTTTTGGTTATGCTCTTTTATTATTTTTACGACATTTATAAATTAGGACTTTACTTATTTATAATCGGTAATATATTTGTGTTCGTTAAAAATAATATTTAAGATATCTGAGAATTATTATTAGAGCATTTTTAATTCGATTATTTGTAATACCACTCTTTTCAAATTTTCCTTGGAATTGCATGATATACGTATGTATACACAATAGAAGTACGAATAATTCTTTCTGTTCTACAGCCAAAGTGCTACCCTGTTGATGTACGGTCGCTGTATATGCACTGGTTATTCCTCTACATTTGTAAAACCCACACCAAGCACTTTTGCACGGACTCCTGTTGACATTGTTTATTGTTCACCGGCGTGCTCTCGCACAGACGGCGCGATTAATTTTTGTTACGCCGCATACTCATAAATTCCCGCGCGGATTCATTTTTTCCTTCACCATGAATTTACGAATTTTTTACACGGAGAAATTTATCCATTCTTGCACTCCCCCTTAATAATTAATCACGCTACCATTTGTCACGCTTGCAAGATGCGCCTTCTAAATCTATTTCTTGGCATAGAAGATTTTGTTATCAATTATTCTGTTCACTTAAAAACATTCCCACTTTCATACGCGAATTTTTAAATATACGCACCAACAGAATTACTGCTACACGTACAGGTTGCAACTACGGCACGATTCGCACCAATAAAAAGTTCTTCAAAGAATTTCGACTACCCATTTAAAACGTTAATCCTCGATCAATGAAAAAATGTTTAAACGCAGCCCACCTCATTTAGTGTTTCAATTATTTCGTTCAATTATCGATTGAATATCGGCAATCACTTGTCTCGGGGATAGAATCGAGATTCGTGGGGCGTAAGCATGAAACCAAATACACCTGGTGGCGATACTTCAGCGTGCAATACAAGCTGATTGCATTTCGACCGCATAAAAGATTCCATTCCTACCATAGGACGGAAAGAGGTTTACCTTTCGCCAATCGCAGTACCTCCACGTTCTCGCGGACCAGAATCGACTTCTCCAAGCTAGAAAATTTATCCAACCGGAAATTAAACTGGCTGCCTGGACGATCTGTCCGTCTTCCTTCGACGCGCTTCATTTCTTAGCTTCCCCCCCATTTGTCGCCCTTGCCTCGTTCGACGATAAGTCCAATCTGCGTGCACAGGTGGACAGAAGATTAAGTCGGTGCAGGTTGTTCAGGGCCAATGAGGTAAGAGGATCCGAGAGGGGAAGAAATTTCTGTCTGTTCAGGGAAAACCAATTAACTGATTACACGCTCGATCCGGCGATTAGTCGATTCATGGGTTGCGCGAATTGTTTTTCTTAAATCAGTTGATAGAGCTTTAAAGCTCCTTCGAAGCCAACGAATCATCCAGGAGTTTGCGTAACATTATTATAAAAATTGCCGTCTACAGGTGGCGAACGATATTTTTCAGTCCTTCGTGAAATTAATATCGTTCCCATTCGTTTCTGTCCTCTTACAAGATTTAACAAAATGTCCTTTACTGCAAAATAACAAACCCCCTGAACTCCTTGAAGGAATCTAGCACAACGGGTCCCCACACCTAATCACCTCTTCCATCCCAGCGAATTCCTCGTCCGCGTCATCGAATAATCCTCCCGGTCCAATAAGAAACGGCCATTCAAGATTCCCGGAAGGGGCGACGTTTCCGCGATTCCATTCGCAGGCTTCTCGCAAGCAGGAAACAATTTCATCGCCGCGGTTCCCGCTAATCAGCACTTTGGCCGAGCAAATGCTGATGAAAAATCCTCGTGACTCCGTCTCTAACGTTTTCCCTCAACCTGTCTCCGGGAGGTTGCTCCTGCCGGAGCTGAACAATATCCTTTCTTCGTGACGACGTAGAAAATCGGAAAGTCGGCTGCGAGACGAGCGAAAGAAAAGGCCGAACGAGAGGTAAAAAGGAGACGTTCCCATTCAGCCGTAGCTTAACAATCTATCCTTTCAGAACGACAGCACGTCCTCCTTTCACCCCCCTAAACTCCACCCCCTTCCAACCCCCTCTCGATTCCTTCGAAACCCTCCGTCGTTCCTTACCACCCGAACCTCTTACTTCTTCCAGCTGTCTCCGTGAACCTCTTTCTGCTCTCTATTTCCTGTCCCCTATCTAACGTCTCCCCCCCTTTCACCTCATTCTTATCCGTTTTCTGGTCAACATCTTACGGGCAACACTCGCTGCAGGATCGATCGGATGGAAGGGTTAAGCGCGCGGAGAACGAGGGTTTCTATATGGTTCCAGGGTAGGTGGTTCGTTCTGGAGAATTAGGCGATCGAAGGACGATAGGGTGGATCGTTATCGCGGACGATGAGGATAAAGTTTTCTTTGTCTTTTTTTCCTGTTTCACCTCCCGGGGAGAGTTAAATGGTATTTCGATGCGGGTTTTAACACTAGAACTACCAAGGGTGTCAAAATGACTAGTTTCAGATTTCATGTTTTAGAATTATTAATGTAGGAGTATCGTTGTAGCAATTTATGATGAGTTTTAATAAGGCAGAATGACAATAATATTGTCATTTACGTATGATATCTGAAAAACACCAAAATGTATCGGTAGTTCTAGTGTTAAAGGAAAATGTTCTCTTAATTTTTATGGCAAATTTGGAGAGCACCGTTTAAAATGTAGCTTACTAGAGTTACTGTACGCTCTTATATTCTTATGACACTGTCCTCCCTTTTCTTTCTTTCATTTTGCGTTAATTGCAAAGTGCGAGGCAACATTGCGGGACAACAAATTCTACAGATTGCGCAACAAATGTCGCGAGCAGCTCGTTAAATGAGAACATCATTTTACCTCGTCCCTTCCCACGTCGAGTATGTATTTTCCCTTCCAATTGCCAGGATCGTTCGATATCGGCAAATGCGTGATACACTATACCCGTATAAACCTGAATACGATCGGAAAGCAATGCAGAATCGGTATTACCAATTCAAAAAGATGATTCAGAAAGGGATTTAACCGGAATTAAACACGGGATCGAAAGAGGAGGAAAAAGAAATTCTCCGTTTCGATATGAATCGCCGCGAACAACAGCTCGAACGTCGATACATTCGATACACAGCGCGAAGATGTTATTGACTGTATTAAAACGCTACTACCGTCGGCCAAATCGAAATTAACGATCTGTCTGTACGCGAGACCGCGGTGGAAAACGTGTTTCGAGTGGCGGGCACGAAAGCCTCCTCAGACTGTTGTTTATGCGTTGTTTCGCATCGATAACGATGTAAAGAGGGCGGGATCCGCGGACAAAAAGTGCTGAAGGATTTCTTTGATCTATTGACGACGCCCTCTACTTAGCCGGGCTGCGATATAATAAATGTTTCCATATGCTGGCCCCTTTGGTTCGTTTTGCGCGGTGAAGGGTCGCGTAAGAGCCCGGCGAACGGTGTCGAAACGGGGCGAAACAGACTAATTATTATTGAACGAGAGGATTGTTGGTTAAAAAAAAGTTTCCATTCGGGACGGTTGCACGGTTTCATTTATAAATATACTTTTTAATAATAATAATAATAATATATATTTCATTAATCAATGGGCTAGAGAACCCTTTAGTATACAGGGGATTGTGTCACATAGAGAATAATAGTATCATATACAATATAAAGTAAAAACAGAATTACAGAGAAGAATAACAAATGAAATAGGATAAAGTAATAGTAATAATACAGTAAAATAATAATAGAGTAGAACAGAATTTCAGAAAAGAATAACAATTGAGACAATTTGAAATAAAGTAAGATACAATCAGATAAAGTATAATGTAATAAGATAACATAAAATAAAATAAAGTAGAGTAAAATAAAATAAAATAAGATGAAGTGAAATGGGATACAGTGAGAAGATAGTTCTTGATTCCTAAAGACGGAGAATTAATAACTGTTTACGATTTACAATTTACCGCGATTAAAACGGATTGCTTGAACGATATGAAGGAAGTCCCGAAAAAATTGAGGCAATTGCAAAATTTGTTCGCGTTGGTGCATAAGCGATTGTAGCAATTAAATTTCCCATAGATAGTCCGGTGAGTGTTCGTGTAGAATAAAGTATGCATCCTAGATTGAAAGGTGGGAACGTGGAGTTGTAGTTCAGAAAGAATGTCGGGGCAGGAAATAATAATAATAATAATAATAAATTTATTTACGGGGATAGCCCCTTTAGATTGCATGATAAACAGTTATAATAAAGGACATTACATACAACAATTACAGTAGATTGTACATATATAAGAAAAGTAATAATAATAGTAATTATATTTATATTTGCTATCCATGATGTGATAGCATGCTGCGAATGGATTTTTTAAATTCTCTAGGTGACTGTCCAAAAAAGTCAATTTCATTATGGTAAACATTATAATTCATTATGGTTGTATATAATGAACGATATCATGGTGAAAATAAATGTTGTTGCTTCCAACAATCCTCTCTCGTCCCTGGGACGCGAAAAAATTACGTTTTCGTAAATTTTCATACGTTTCGCAAACCACTCTAGTATGTATTGCACCGTATTCGGTATGCGAAATCTTCCAATCGTTAATTCAATGCAAATTACGCCCACGTATATAATCCGGAGTAAATTTACCTCTCGACGCAATCGATGCAAATGTGTACACAATATCGCCGATATGTAACGATCATAGAAACGTCGGATGCGATTTCGATTCAGGCAAAATGGAAACAAGCTCGACTCGAGTGTCATTGTCATTAATGCTCCTAGCGATCCATTCGATACGAGGGGATTCTACATTATACGTATATTACAGATGCCTATATAATTATTTACGTATATATTCGAGTTGCAGTGTCGACAGAACGGTCGAATCGAATTCGTCGTTATCGAACGAATATATTGTACATACGTACCAGAGTCGATACGTCGATTCGAACGATATTCACGGATGAGATATCCACGAAATATCCACGTGCACGTCGCATAGTCGAATCAACGTGGGACTTTTAATTTTGCGTGGCAATGCGGCCATCGCCAGCCACGATTCGGCCCCGGGGCGGCAGAGGGGAACTCGATTATTCCCACTTGGTCAGACATTCGTTTCCTGGTATCTAGTAATCGGCGGCAACGCTCGTTCGTTAAAAACTCGACGAATTTTCAATTTACGGCCGAGTAAAAACGCCAATTCGACGATTAACGCGTAACCGGTTATCGAGCTTCCATTGATTTCGAATTGGCCGCGAAAAAAGATCCCGGGGTCCCTTTTCGTGCGATCAGGAATCGATTTTCCTAAAATTCTGTACAATTGTTGTTCGCTGAGTAACGCTTTACTATTAGCTACCAATAAATCGGTTAAAAGTGGAACAACGAGACAAAGACAAAGTTAAGGGACACATCGTTTTTCGTACATAGCGTAGGATACACGTTAATTAATTGCTGCCCAAATTTTCGCCCATCGCCAGGGATTCGAGGGTGGGAATTGTAGCAACAACGTCGAAAGTTAATTGTACATCGCAGCGGGACCCCGTGCATCGTAATTTCAAGCTGACACGCTTGGTCGTTAACGGAAGAACGTACCTCAGACGCGTCATTCCGATCGCTTTGATGAAAGATTTATGAGATTTACAACGAGGCGAACCATGCGGCGCAATCAAACCGAGAAGAGCTCTCGCGGAAATAGCTGATGCAGGCGTTCCCCTCGTTCGATGGGCGAAACAACAAATCAAGGGATCCGGCGAAGTTCGCTGGACAGTTCTCATTCGACAGAGCGATGGTTTGTGGACGTCCTAAAGCTGTAAAGATTTGTAAAGAAATATCAGGGATACGTCGATTGAAGATTCACAATATTTACTGGCGATACGATAGAGACTAGACGGCCAGTTGATATTTTTAATAGAGAAAGTTCGGGGCGATAAAAACGGGAATGTTAAAACAAAAGCTTTGTTCATGTTACATATATTCATGTAGGATTATTTTTCATGGGAAATTGTGGTTGATTCTTTTGTACTTTAAAAATATGCTTTATTGTCAAATATCTCTCTAGTGTATCTCAACTCAACTCAATACACGACTCGCAACGATTCTCACTCAATTCCCTCTCGACTCAACTCTACTAGACTCCGCTTACAGTCTGCCTACACTCTCGACTGTCCACTCTCTACTCTACTTATATTCATATACAGGGGTAATTATTCATTTGAAGTCCCACTTTGTGTAATACTTTTTTACGCAAAATTTGATGGTTTATCCGAATTCGACAAAAAATATTAAACATTCCATTTAAAAAACTGAAGGTGACCCTAATATCTCAATAAAAAAGTAAGGTAATAAAAAACAGATTAGAGCACTGTATGTCCCCCTAGATACCATGCAACTTTTGTTTGAAACATTTTTTCGTGCAACCAATACCTTACGAGTTATTTGAGGTCGTCATGTTAGAAGACACCCTGTATATTCTTTCACGCAGTTTTCCCTCTCGTTCTATTCCTCGGTCGTTCTCACTCATTAGGACACACACCGACACACACACACACCATTGCCACGTGTCAGAGTTCGACCACTGGTCACCATGCACTCAACACTCCACGTGCATTCCCCGAAACCGTGCACTCTTTCCACGAGATACACATTCGCTCGATCCAGATTCGACGTTTCTTCTAACACTCTTCATTCACACCTCGCGCCACTTTCGATACTTCCCGTCACACGATTCATACCAAGCTCTTTCATACCATTTCCACGTATTCTTGCATCCCACATTCGTTCTCAAAGAAACACCCAAAATATTTGTACATCAAGCAACTTATTAAACAATCTGTCACATCTTTGTCAAGAGTAACAGATTATTTCTATATCGGACAGGTTATTCCCTTTCTCGCGTACAAATAACGCAGCCCCGCCACTGTTCCAACAAATCGATCCGCCCTGAACGCCTGAAACGATCCCGCGAATAATCGTACAAGTGGTCGTGCCCTGGCCGTAAACGCTCGCAGGCGTCCCGACGCGGCACGGCGACGTCGTTCGCGTGCAAGATGCTCCACGAGATAAATGAAATTCATAAGACGACCGGCCCGCTATCCTTGAGACGGAACTTTCCCTGTCTGAAGGGTGGCGGTGGGCGTGGGAGAGCAAGGGTGGCGGCGAGCAATAGTTTTGCGCTCGGGGGTTTGTGGCAGGGTCACGGGGGTTCGGCCCGTGCAACAAGTGATGTTATTACGCTGGCGGTGGAGGGTGAAAAGGGGGGGGGGGGGTTCCTGCGAACGGCGAATCGTAATGCATAACTCTTGGCCGTCCTTGTCTTACCCCCTCGAGCACGGCTATTCAACCTCCAACGGGTTAACGTAGACGCCAGACTGAGAATCCTCGTGAAAAAGGAAGCGTCGATCGATCTGAACTGTGTATTACTTGCGAGCCTGGTTCGGCTGTTTGAATTGTTTTAGAAAGCTCTGTTTCATGTTCGTCGTCTTCGGTGGGTTTTTTTGGAGGGGCTGTTGATTCGTTACTTTTGATGGTGCGCGGCGCACTTCGGGGTAGTTCCATTTATTTCAGTGATTTACATTTGGACTAAAGCTTTTGGTCAAAATAATGGAAGGAAGAACTATTCCGAAACAAGTTGGCAAACCCGAAATGCAGGATCCTTGTTCCCCCTTGCCCTGTCGTTATTTGACAGTAGAACTTCGAGAGAGCTCGTTGCATTTGACGGCCGACTAGGGCGTTCCACTGAAAACCAGACATTCCTGCTTAATTCGTTTTCCTTGTAAACACCTATCTACTCGCTGAATACCCTTACTCTGATACGGACAACTAAAAAATTAAATAGATAGAATAACAATTCACGTTCTGGAAAACATATTCTCAACTAGCTATTTTCTAAAAAGCCCCAATTCTACTGGATTCTTTCTCAAGTGTTCCAATTTCGCTAGAGGGCTGCCATCCCCCATTCCGATTCTCCAAAACTAATTGCCTTCATCCTCCGTTTCGAAAACTTCAATCATCCACCTTCACCAGATCCGTTTCACCGCCTGAAGAGGCAACCAAGCATTTCAAACGAAATCTTCCGTGGCGGGTGCAATTTTTCTACCGCCAGGAAACCCTTCGTCCCCTGAAAGAACATTTACACCGAGGTTGGCTTCTCATTAAGCTGGCTTTGTCTGCCTTCCGAAATGTCCGCCGCGTGAATCGTCTGAATCGAAGATGAGCCGTCGAAGGAAATAAATTCCCCTCTTTTTTTCTTCCTGCATCGATGGAATTGAAGTGGCCGAAAAAGAACGGAGGAGTCTCATTATGCAGCAAGGGTGGAAATGGAGAACGAAAGGAGCGGAGATTGTCATGGAAAAGGCGATCACGGTCTCGGCGATCTTATCTCCGTCACTTATTACGTATTATATTATTGGAGATGAATTTACTCGAGTTTGGCCAAAGGTGAACTGAACGCCGCTAAATAAGAGAAAGATGATAATCTACGATTTAAAATCGAAGGGAAATAAGAAGAGAACAGGATTCCAAGGAAACCTGTGCTGAATTGTTGCGCCGCGGTATTTATCGTAATTAGTGTGCCATCCATAGACAGATACGTTTGTTTCAAATGATATAGTACTTGGTTTTCGTCAAAAATGGCTATGGCATGAATTCGGTGCCAAAAAAAAACGTTTTGCACGGTTAGTCTGGGTAAATAAATGTCATTTCCCATTTGTTTGTTCTCTTCTAGGAAGAGAACTCTGTGCACGTGTAAGAAAACTATTTTTCAAACGTTGCTACCAAAGTCTGTGGAAGTATTTTCAAGGGTTTCCTTCTCTTATGATACTTCTCCATCGGTTGCGCTCGATTTCGAACAAAATTTCAGCCGCGCAGACAAGCATTCGCAGCTTTATCTCGCCCCGATTCAGATCCGTCTTTTCGGTGTTTCTTCGGCGAGTATTTATAAGGGCGTTATCGATCGGCACAGATTCGCCAGACACTAATTGAATAGCCGTGCCTTATCAGATGCCACGAGTACGTCTGTAGTCGAGCAGATCGAGCCTTTTTCGTCGTCGCCCCTTTCCAATTTGCCGACCAACGACTCGGTGCATCGTGATAGACGACAGTGCTGAAGAGCAGAACGAAGTGTCGCATCGGCCACTATAACGAGCTTCTCCAGTTTCCTCTTTTCTCAGCAATCCTCCTTTCTGCCTTTTGTGTCTGTTTTGGCCTGTGAACCATTGTCACTTAATTCTCGTCTCCGCGTATCGGCAGTATCGGGGATCGTAACACTGATAGGATCTCGTATTAAAGCACAATTACTAATGCACACCACTGAATCTGATGAATTGGTACCAAAGTACACTTAATTATAGAAATATATTTTTAGATAATAATGAAACCCTTGAATATTTAATTATTCGTTTACTCAAGGGGTTTGGCATTATTGCGTCATGATCAGGTACACGTGACAATTATTTTTGTAAGGACTTAATAATCTGTGTGATTAGAAATTAATTTTTCCTTAAGAGAGAGAATTCTCAAAAAAGGCCAGCAAAGTTACGTATAAAATCCGAATACTCCCTTAAGGAAATATTAATTTCTTTCTATTGTTTCATGGTGAGAAATATTTTTATATTATGGGAATAGTTTAAGGAATGCAACGTAATTCACGATTGATTAAAGCTGCACTTTCGAGCGTCGTAGCGAAATTGCAGAATGCAATTTGCGTGACGTTTGAGAGACGTTTCCGTAAAGAATACAAACGGTCACCATTTTTAAATGTACGTAAACTCCCGGTTAAACCTTATCTAAATTCCTCGCCCTCTTTATCTGCGGAAACGATTACGGTTGTCAGTCCGTCGTAGCTTTTTCTTTCTCTCGGGCCGCCGAGAAAAATCCTCACCCTTTTTCCATTTGAGAAAAATAAAAGTAGGGGACGGACTGCGAAGCCGTTTGACGCTGAAACCTGCATAGAAATTCATAGAATAATATATGGATTGCCCGTCGATGGGAAGGGAAACGGAATTGGAAAGAAAGCTGAATCAAAATATGCAAATGATTGTTGAAAGATTGCCCCGTATAATAAAACCATGGGTTACAGAAAAAGATGGTCAAAGGATTTGGAGAATCTATTATCAATAAAGAGAATCAAAAAATATTCAAACCATTCACTACAACAAAACAATAGTTCTCCCGTTCGCACTTACTGTTAGTAATAAAGAAGGGCAATAACTAGAAAATCTAAGCAAACATTTTCATATTTTTAAAAGTATGTCCACGGTGTACACACGGATATATGCGAAAATTCCATCGCGAAACAATTAGCTTCCCCCACCATCAAACTCCGATCCTTCCGTCGACATTCGAGCTTAGAGTCACGATTAGTCTTTCGGTGTACGCGGATAAGGACGCTTTGTTTGCACTGTGCCAAGGAACGTCGCGACGTCTTAAATAGTATCACAATCGTACTCCGTTTGTACGAAGCTGTCGCCGAGCCTGTAGATTCATTTAACCACCCCGTTCACACGGCAGGTGTCCATCCAGTTCTTCCCACTGGCCGATTTTTTCCTTCGGACAATACCTGTTCACGTTCGTACAAAAGGGTTCTATCGAACATTTTCTCTTGAACAACACGCGATCTTGTTATTAAATCGTGGACGCGCATACAAGTGAGGCGACGCTCGGTAATAGTTCATATAGCAAGTGATCAGCTACAGTTTTGTTAATCAAGCAGCGCTAAATATATTTACTGCGGAATGTACTATATATTTCGTTCGTATAAATGGAGTTCTACGGTATTAGATTTAGTAATGGGTCGCAAGCGACGCTACGGCTTCTTTGTACGACGTTACGTGACCTACGCATCCAGCGCGAGCTTATTGTGTTTGCATTCGGAGAATTTCTGTCGTCACTTGTTGTTCATTTATCCCTGTGCACCCGTCTCCTTCCATTTCGTTACGCTAAGCCGGCGGAAGCGTCGGTGGTTTTTTTTTCGTTGTGTCGTTGATTCGGTTGTGTACAGCAGTTCTGTGATAATGGACGGGGGTTTGGAGACGCTTTACATCGTCTAGTTATGGGGCTGGTGATACAAGGTTAGTTAAATCGATTTCACTTGGTTCTGAATAATAATACTCCATTTTCTCGTTATTTATTTCTTATGCGTTTCTGTTTCGACCCTTATGCATATTTTATATAATTTCTCAATCTGTTACCACAACTATTTAGCATTAACAAATGCCGTGCGCGTTTGTGCTTCTTGAGCATTTCAACATTTAAGGGTGCGGCAAAGAAAAATCTAGAACCGCCCTATAATGTTACGGTAAATGTTATTAATCCGGTGATTATGTATAATTGCCGGTTATTATATATAATCACCACTAAGTTTGGTAAATGTGATAAACGCTTGAATATTTATCAAATTAACCGGCGAGTTTATATAATTCCAAAGTCGTAACGCCTATACAAGTTCTGGTATACAAGAGTGAAAGTCTTCCTTGTTTTGTTGCTAACTAATAAAACTCCTTCATTTTGAACTTCTAATATCACCGATAATAAATTTCGTGGATCACTTCTTGCTCTGTCTACGTCTGGTACTCGTAATTTCACTGTGTCTCCAACTGTACCAGAAGGAAACTTAAAATTTGAAGCTTTCAACATTTTCTTTGCCTGTGATTCTAAACCTTCTTTACCACTCATTCTATATTTTCTTACTTGTTCTTGCCTACTTAAAATATCTGTTCGGATTAAAGAGACCGCTGCTTCATCTAATTTATCGTGATTGTATATAATAACCGGCAATTATACATAATCACCGGTTTAATCACATTTACCGTAACATATATACATAATATATATACAAACTTCTTTTCCTTACAATAAATCATTTAAAACATTTTCTCTGAAAACAGACTACCGTATAGAGGGTTAATTGTCCACGTAAATTACCATTAATTAATTCGACCATTTTTTCTTAACCGTACACGACACCACACCTCAGTCGCTCTTTCGTTCCGTCGCCCCTTAAGGCATTTCATTCCGAGGCACGAACCCCTGTAACACCTACGCGCACGTCGACACGATTTCCAGAAAGGGATCATTCGAACGCGGAAAGGGAGAGAAAAGGTCGGCACGTGACCGATTTCCATCCATTATTCGCACGCAACGATCCGCGAGATCCTTTCCTCGTTACTTCTGAGCGTGTGGCGCATATCTACGTTAACGTTTCCTTGGTATTCAACAGGTGAGAGAACAGACGTTCGGATAAGCGATTTAGACGTATCGTTCGCCGGACAAAAGGCAGGCCGGAGTTCCTACGATCGATCGATCGTGTAACCCGGCCCAGAGTGAGGGGACTTGTTAAAGTGCCAACGAATTCAATATCGTAATTTTCTGGCAAAGTAGATTTTCCAGCGATTAAACCGAGCCCAGCCCCGCCCCCCTACCATCCTCCGCAAATCCTTTCGATATTCGCCGCAATAATGGTTTCCATTACCGGAGGGGATCCTTAGGCGGGCGAAATGCATCGAGACATGCAATTTCACGCTGGCCCGTGCTTCGAAGGTGCGCCAGGAACTCTTTGTGGCGTTTCCTGGGGTTCAAGCAGCGAAAGGGTAGAAACTACGTGGTCGTTTTTGGGGATCCGCGATACTGTGCTTTTTAGAATCGCGCACAGTGCACGGCATTCGCATGGGTATAATAAACGAGGGGAAGAAGAATCGGTAATAACTTCGGAGTCGATAAGGAGATAGGCAATTTTGTTTCTTACGATGCGCGCAATGTCTAGCAGTCTAGCATCCAAAATATAACGAGAGGAATTTAATTTCTGTTAAATAGGGTTATATATGTTTGTATAGAAAATTTTGATTGTAACGTGATTCGTCGGTAGAAGGAGGACTTCCTATTGCGATTCTGATTGTGAGAGTTTGATTCTTCTAAATAATAGGCCTACCGAAAAGTTCCGTCCGCTTTTCAATTAAAAGAAAACGATGCATTTATTCACATTTACCAAACAATATAAATTCCATCGTTGCCGGCGTAATTTATAAAAGCGCAAACGCAAAACTACAATGGTAAATATAGGCACCCACGTACGTTGAAACATGGGATGACATTATCAGGAAAAACTTCCCGGCACAACTAATACTAACGTGTGTAATTTTAATTCGTCATTCATGTCCGAACGACGTTGTTCCTAACAAATGTACCTTGCACAGAGAACCACCGTGACAAAATTCCCTCGAAGAAAGAAACTTCCCCTTCATCCGTTCGTTCCCTTTCCTCGAATACACGGTGGGAAGAAAAAAACAGAGACACCGAAAGGCATCCCGTTCTACCCACGAATCGAATATCAACGAAGAAAATCACCTTTCTGCCCCTTTCTAACGAACGTGTATAGCCATTCCTGGCGAGTTACGTTCGTAGAGTCGCGAGCAACGACGATACGACTTCCCTCGTCGGTGTTTTGCCTCGCGTTGCCGACTTCTTTTCACGCATGTACACCGGCACACGGCAAAAAGCTTCGGCGCAGGGGCAGGGGGGAAGACAGAGGCGACCGTGACGCGGGTAAAAGCATCAAACGTCGGCGTAAAGTGACAGTCGGAGGGCGAAGGGGTTGAAAAACCTTTTCCACGGTCGCATGATCGAACGAAATCCGTTCAGGGGGGTTTGCGCGTGTCTATGGTTACTCACCGTTGCGCGGATTTCCAGGCGAATAATGGTCCGTGCGATGCGAAACGCTTGATCCAGCTCGTGGTAATGTTCCGCCGCTCTCGTGGTCGTCGTCGAGACCTTTAATAATTTCTTTCTTCCCTCTTTTTCACGTTTTATTTATTCCTTCCGCCCCTTCCACTTCTTTTCTCTGCGGGCCGAGCGTACGTCGTTTAAAACGTAACTACCGCTTCCTGGTTTGCGTGGAAACTTTTTTTTCAAAATGTTCCCGCGAAGATCACTGGATGGAGTGTGTTTTAATGGTCGCGTGGGGAAACGGTTGGGTGTTTCTTCGGTACGATGGGACGTATCTGTGTATATTTAGAACAGGTGGGAGTATGGAGGGTTGAAGGGGCGTTTTGGTTTCGTGCACTCGAGGGAATGATTGCCGGATGTATTGGGGTGATTTCTTCTCAGACCTGCACGTGTGCCGTTTTGTTATAATTAAAAGTGGTACGTTTGAGGTTCGAGGAATATTTTATCCAAGTGTCCATAAATGATTCTAATGAAACTTTAGTTCCAGATAATATTCTGTGAAACAGTTAAACTGTGTTTCTTTGATAAAAATATTTGTTCGTTGGGTTTGAATTGGCGTTCTAGTAAATGCAAATATGTTGCAAGACGGTATACGTACGAATAAAGGATACAGAGGTATTCAATGGAATTTTTGAATATCGTATTCTATTCCTCTCGACGAGGGGGGCAACGCACAGCTCTTTAAAACAAAGAGATCAAAGCCTGAGGCCTCAACAATGATCCCCCCTGTTCGAGTATCGATCAATTGAATTTGTATTCGCAGCTATGTGCGCGTAAATTGCAAGCCGGCGGAAACAGAGCCCGGGTTCGAGTATCGAGAGCACGGCGACGTAACTGGAATTCGTTAACGACGAAATCGCCACCCCTCCCTTACGACGAAGCAGGTTTCGGCGGGTGGAATCGTTGTTATTGCATTTAAATTGCAAAAAGTTGCAACGTTGCGATGTATTCGCGCAAAAGGAAAAGCAAATAAAGCACCGTACTTTTTATGCTTCTTTAACACGACCATTTTCCTTCAAAGTCTTACCGTAGAACGGGCCAAAAGTTTGCCAAACGAAGGACGATTTCTGCCGAAATATAATTTCTGTCCATTGCATGGAGCGCTGATTGATTCGTCAATTTGTTTTTATATGTCTCGCGGCGATGTGAAAATTTCCATTAAAGAAAATGTAGATATTTATCACTTCGTTCCTCGCATATTTCCACCCGTATTTTTGTTTCTATTTCTGTGTCGTGAGGAACGACCGTCGTCGCGCTTCCGCTCTCCGGTACAACTATCATCCCTACGAAACATCCCCTTGCTTTTCTAGCTGGCGAACGAAATTTACTTTCGGTGTTTACCGCCGTTGCTGCTACCGTATCGCCCCATGAGCTGTAACCATAAACGAGTCGTCATTGTTCCGTTGGGATCAGATCATTACACCACTGTGCGTGATCTTCTGGAAGTTATGTGTCCACGATTAAGGGTATCCTTGGTTATTTAGGGGTTGCTCTGGCCTGGGTAACAAAATTGG
Organism: Nomada ferruginata; assembly: GCA_963583965.1. Classification (NCBI taxonomy): domain Eukaryota; kingdom Metazoa; phylum Arthropoda; class Insecta; order Hymenoptera; family Apidae; genus Nomada; species Nomada ferruginata. Next base: position 10,732,474 of record OY757218.1, read on the forward strand.
GGATACATTTCTGTAGAAAGTAAAACATAGCGAACAAGGAATTGCGTGTTTAATGTAATAAATGTTCGATATTGATTTTCTTTACTTTATTTGGTTTCAAGGGAGCAGAGAATTAATTTGTCCAGGGATTTAGGATCGATGTTTATATATTCGACTTTGCTTCCTTTTTATCCTTTCCAATTATGTACCTGCTTTTCTACCGGGAGCACGTTTGTTGTAAATAAAATACGAATATTATGCGCTGGCGTACTAAGTAATTTCTAATGTCTAAATGGCAAACAACAATGTAAAATTTTCTCGTATAAAAAGTATTCCGTGCAACAGTAAGAACTGTAACTCGCGGATAAACCAGATACACGTTTGTCACCGAATGTCTTTTATTTCTGGCGCCTGTAGTCACGTTCGTCCGATTATACAGCTACACGCGCAAAAACACATACATACACAGGTCCCCGTCCATTTCGACAGCATGAAATATTAAGATAAATGTATTACGCTCGTCGAAAAGCGTCCTGAAAAATAGCGTGTCACACTTCAGAAATAAATGAATATCTTAGCCACGGGGCCATCAATCTTATCGCTTATCGACCGGTTTATACGTGTACCAACGTTCAACCTAATACGTTTCAATTCCGAACGTCGCTCCGAAGTGTTCTCGAACAGAAATTCCTTTACTTCTATTTCGCGGCACGTCTTAGAACAAGCTTTTCGCGTTACAAGAACCGTTGAAGCTAGAATGCTTCTCGTGTTCCTTCGCCACCATCAACCGTAAACTAGATTTATATTACACATTGGCGGCGCGGAATGGCAAGTGTTGCCGTATTTCCTTCAAAATGAAAGCTGAAGAAAAATGTCGACAACAGGTATCTACCAAAAAATCAAATTCACCGCTTTCACAACCACCTATCCGCAAACCTTTCGCCCCGTGCGTTCGTTACACCCATCAGCCCACCCTTACAAACACTCCATTGTCCCGAATTTCACGACCAATATCCCGTTGAAGTTTCGAGAACATCCAATGTTATGCTTCACCGTGAACAACCTCAACAGCGCACCCCATAAAGTGAATAATTTCACGCGGACGCCACCACGGTTTCCCGTGTATAGTTCGACGATGGCCGTTTCTGTCGCGTTATTAAACTTTACTTTCCCCATGGTTCCCCATGGTTTTCGGGCGCGATCGTTTAACACGCGGCGTGCCCGCGTCATTTAACTGAAATTTTACGCCGGGGAACACTCTATCGCCGTACCAGTCTACGCATCCCTCTAATTGATTAATGGTCAACAGATGCGAAGGTAGCACGGTAATTCGGCCCTGATTCTCGAACGTGCCGCGCCCGTTAACGCTCCCATAAAATCTGTTGAACGGGCCACAGTAATAAGCATTACGCGCCGCCGGCCGTTCACCTGAATTTATTGAATAAACGGTTCGACCGTGAATCGTACGCACTTTCTGGCGACAACGGGACAGGCCGCTTATTCGACTTATTCGAGGGAAATTTCTCTTGATTTATTTTCTTTGGACATTTCTGTTCATTTCTGCCACTTGAGGGTAGAAAGACGTTTTTCTTGAAAATATAAATGAAAATATAAATTTAGCAGGTGGCGAGGACTCTGTCGCGCGGTTGCTTCTGATGCAACAAATAGTTTTATATCATATCAAATCGAAGCCGAAAGTGGTGCTAAAAACTGAACATTTCTTAAAAGCAATGCAGAAATAAGGCTCGTTAATTAATTGCAGAGGGTGCACCTGTGATCTGTCTAATTACATTTATCGAATGAACGGTGCACTAGGTATATTTGTCATTCAAACATCAATACGTCACCAGCCAGACATTCATCATCGTCCTATGCTAATTAATCGTTTCGAAATTAATGTTTCTCCCCAAATATCCAAGAGCCGGAAGAAATTCACAATATTGGCCGGCATAAAATAATCAACACCTCAAAGTGCAGCGTTGATTAACTTGATAATTAAATCATTCGATTTTAAATTCTTCAATTCCTTAATATAAAGTAGCAAAATATATGTAGGATTGGAAATATTGCATGACTGGGTAAAATGATTCCGATGTATGAAAGGTACGTTCGGCGCTGAGTACCTGAGAAGGTCGCGTGCATGGAGGGTACAGCGGTCCAAGGGTCAGGACCGACCACCACCGAGGAATGACTGCGGGGGTGTGTCCTAAATGAGTGAGAGCAAATGAGGAATAGAATGTCAGAGAAACTAAGAGTGAAAGAATATAAAGAATGAATGATGCGTGCAAGAGCCAGAGCTAAGGGAGAGTTAGAGCAGAGCTAAGGGAGAGTTAAGGGAGGATCGAAGTGAAGAGTATCGTGAGCTGAGAGTATTGTTGAAAATATCGTGTGTGAGTCGTCGTTTGTTTTAGTAACGTCGTGTGTTGACGTATTATTATAATAAAATTAGTGTTTTATTTAGAGTAAACTGAAGTCTTTTTACAACACCTGTCCTCTATTCCAAACTACGTGAGGTTTAGAAAAAGTAACTGCTACATATACGTGCACGTTAAAACGTAATATTTGCCTTCACTTTCCTATTGACTGCTCCAGTTGTAACTAACCCACGATATATCCCACCTATCTTCCTTAATTGCCCCGAACGTATACGTCGTCTAATCAATTATTAATTTCTCGTTTGCAGGAATGTTCCGAGAATGCGTTGAATTGATTGCGTTTCGACGAATTTCGGCTTTGGGAATGGACTCGACCGTGGCGTTACTCCTTCTGACCGGTGAGTGCCAACTTTCGTACACTCTGTATAGACTTCGGTCTAGCCGCGAGGCAGTCACTCGTGATTACCGGCGAAAAGTGTTGGGGAAGTTTCGCCATTAAAGGAGCCCGTTCGCGCTATCACGCCACAGAGATCGATCTTTAAATATTTATTGCGAAAACCGGGTGAAATACAGCGGTATTAGGGTGTATTGAAGTTGCAAAAGTTCCTCAGAGCTGTGGAAAGTTTGCCGGCCGGTTTAGGATTCTTCTTTCAGTTTTGAAGTCTGGCGCGAATTTAGTCTGCGCCATGACTCGGCCGGTGTGTAACGGAAAGTTACCTTGACTAATTGCATTTACTGCTATTAAATTATATTTTACCGATCGTTATCCACGTCTGAGACCTTTATTCTCGTGCTTCCGGAATTTGTAATTACTTCTTTGTTAAAGCGTTGCACAACGCTGTCGATACGTGTGAAATTGGTCGCAAAACGTTCGCGCGGTTAAGAAATGTAAATTAAATACGGGATAGGAGATCTTATTTGAAGTCGATACACGAAATGCATAATTTTCTCGACAGCCACAGCGAACATTTCAAATCTTAACGTTGTCTCCGTAAAATGATGAACTAAATAGTTCTCTAGCCGCGTATTTTTGGCATACTAATAAAAACCATTTCCCTTGGAGCAATAAGAACAATTTCAATGGCGAGACTGTCGCAGCGAAAGGGTTAATCAATCCTCTAGAAAGAAAATTTCTCTGTCCCGGTGGAGTGGCTCCAAAAAAAAAAGAAATGAAAAGAAAGAACAAAATTGCTCATGAGCAACGTAAAAAGGGGTAAAATGGCCGATTGCCAAAGACAATAGAGAATTGGCAGCGTGCTGGTTTGTCCGGCACGAAGCTCATTCTACGTTTCTGGACCTCCCGCGACCTCTAGGTCCGCTCCATCCCTCTCGCCACGATAATAGGCAGCTCCAGAGGGAAGAAAGGAGCTCGTGTATCCTGTGGGACGCGTCCCGTGCTTGAACTGCGCCTAGATTAATGGACAGATAGGAGTGTTCATTATATGGGGGCCCTTTAAGACAATGAGCCTGGCCAATCTGCGATCTTTTTCGCGAGGGAAGGGAGCAATTTGAATTCTGTTTCACGTGCAGCATGCAGGAAGAACGATAATATCAACGAAGTTGCTTGCGTTGCACGACTGACTGATTGGTTTATTGAAAGCTCGATCCTGGGGGAGATAAAGCGAATAGTTGTACGATATGTCGTCGTCCGTATTAGGACTCGACGAACGACAGATGCACGAAAAGGAACGTAAAGTACAATTATCGTGGACAACGATGTTCATTTCGTAACGTGAAGACACGAAATGTTCCGCCAAAAAAATTAGACACTGCTGTTTCAGAAACAGACTGTCGATAACACATTTAGCGATAGGCAATAATTTAATGCACGAACTTCCTCGAAATTCGTAGCTGCGAGCCCCGGGTGCAAAATTCCCGAAACGAAGAGGAAGCATAAACCTGAAAGAATCGTCGATAAGACCAACCGCGACGGTCGATGACCGGTCACCTATGATCGATTGCGACCGACCATCTTCGAATTCGTCCTGGACCGCCACCGGACGAAGGGTAGAGGGAGGCGGAGCGGGGGTTAAGTTTGATTTGGCAGAGATCGACTCCTCCCAAACTCTCTACCCTTCTTTTTGTTTTTTACGCCTACGGTTCTCTTCCGGCGGCAGGGGTTTTGTGCAACCCGCGTCGCTCCCGCCGAGAAAAGAAGGAATTACGTTCGGTACCGTCCGTCGTACGTGTGTAGAGTGGCCACGGTCGATGCGACGACCGGTGAGAGGCGAGGAAAATAGAACGGGGGAAGAGAGCAGGAGACAACGAGCCTCGAGCACGGGGGGTGGCGAACGGGGGATGGGAAAAAAACACCCGGTGGGGAAAAAAAGGGAGGAAAGAGGAGGAAAAAAGAGAAAGGGGGACGTTTGGTTTGGCAGCGGGCGGTGGGCGTCGAACTCGGGACATCGCGCGCGGATGACGAGTAATCGATCACGAGCACTGTGCCAACACTCCGCGCCGAACAGCCCAGTGATTCTCATTTTACGCTTTATCGATGTCGCCGTTGGCGGGCCCTAGTCGATCGCCGGAACGTCGAACCGACGATTCGCGAGTTTTGGGTCCGGGTGTAAGGGTTCGCGGGTTGTGGAGAATTTTTTTCAGCTCGGCGCCTTTTTATTATCGCGGCTCGAGTAGTCGAGTCTTGCGCGCGGCTCATCGTTATCGAAAGACAATAACTCGTCAATGTCCGTCAAACGATACCACGACGGGATCCGGGCGAATTTCTGAAACGAAAACTGGAACACCGAAGCGGTGTCCTGGAAAAAGGCGATCGTTCGCGTTCCCAGGCCTTGCAACCTTGCCGATCGCGCGTCACGCGACACCGTTCCACAATGAACCGACAGGAAGGTGCGTTGACATGCACAGAGGCGTGCTAGACAGTCCTATTGATTTCTGATTGAGGCAATCGTCGATGCCAACGAGCATATCGGTCTGGGCTTTTTCAACGTTCGTACAAAGTTTCCAGATAGAAGAAGCGGCGAAATGGTAGAAAGGGGTTGGCACGGGGTGCAGGGGGGAAATTATCCATTAGGGTAGATAGGCCAGGTTGAAATAGCGGCGAGTAAACGACAGAAAATGACGGGAGAGACGACGACGACGACTGAGGGACGCGATTTTCGATTCGAGGGCCCCTCGATACTCTGGGAAGAATTTCGTCGAGCGGTTCTTCAAATATTTAAGCGGGCCGTCTATAGAGGGATAGAGAGACAGAGAGAGAGAGAGAGAGTTGCCTTTTATCGGTTAATGTCGAATGAACGGAAGTCAGCGAATCGTCCGGCTTGAAAACGCTGACGAGTAGGCTGTTCGCTAATTATGACGGTGTACAAGCCGAGGGGATTTTCAGTTGTCCAGCTTTTTTCTTTTTCTTCTTTTACTTGTATATTTGTAGGATATTAATGAAGAGCTTCTTCATTATGGCGGGTTTAATATAGGCGTATCGAAATGAATGGGGGATATTTCAATTACAATTTCGAAGACTCGATGTGTGCATTTGATTTCTGATTAACAACTGTTTCATCCATGCTAGAGTTGGGCTTTCGATAAACTTGAATTAATGAACGGCACGCATGCCGTGTAAATTTTGCGCCAACAACTTTGTAACGAGCTTGAATGGAGTAATAATTAATTTCTCGCAGTTAATTAACGATCAATTAAACTGAAGTATCAACATTGACGTGTGCCACAAATCGCTGTAATCACTTGCCGCTCGAAAAGCTGGCAGAATAAAAACGCACAATTTCGCCTTATCTTTCGAGCGAATAATTTTCATCAATTTGTCGCAATTCTTTCAGTTGAATGCCGTGTCAGTGCGTTACGACGCGATTAAAAGTTCAGTCCGATGAATTGGTAATGCACGAACGTGTCATATGAGAATTTCCGGGACTGAATATAACATTGTGCTACGACATTGTACGTAATTATTATATAATAATTATCGGGTGATATTCTACAATTACGTCAACGGAGTTTGGAATTGTTTGGATAATGGCAAATTGTTTAGACAAATTTTGCTTCGACGCATGTCTGTCATTGGATTTATGTAATTTATATTATAAATGATAAAACATTGGAAAATTAAAATTCACCTGCAAATCCATATGAAACATTGCATCGAAACAATTTTTGGCAGAAAATAATTTTTATGAAAAATAACAAAATATAGGGAATACGCTGTGATTGCGTTGTGTCTGACCATGCGCGGGTATAATCTACTTGTCGCGTCTGTTCTCGTCCGATCCTCAATTTTTTCCCCATCGATCAAAATTTATTGAAATTTCCATCAGGCTTTATCGCCATAATAATTCATTACCCAACCCGGTTACCCGTAATCTATTTTCCTTCGTTAATTTACAAAAATTCCACGCAACTAATTGAACTGTTGATCTTTCAAAACACTCGTTTTGACAGGCAAAATAATAAACCCCCCCTGCACTACGTGCATACATACACGATGCAACGTGCAAATGCTACTTGTCCAGAACCCCTTCAATTCCCCATCGCCACCCATCGCCTACGTTTCTGCACAGCATACGACAGCAAAATATTAGCAATAATCGCGCGACGGGCCCGTCGGAAATACGTCGTCGCGGCGTCGAGACACAGCTGAGAGCCACGTGCAAACGGGAGCATCCGTGTCCGCGATACTTTGGCGAAAAATACGTACAGGAATGGCCCAACCCCTATCCAACCCCCTGGCCATCCCTGTATCGATTTCTGGCCGATGGAGTATCGTGATTCTCGCTCTCTGTCGCGTCTCTTCCTCGCCATCCCCCTCGCCAATCCCCTCGATCGCCATTCTTTGTGTCTCTGGCTACTACCGTCTACCTCCCACTACCCCTTTTTTGTATCTTCTTTTCTGTCTTTCGGCCACCCCAACCCCCCAACCCCACCCCTGTGCTACACGCGTGTACCGGCATCACCGTGAACGGACGTTAAGCGAGGGTACGTGTCCGCTGGAAAATGAACGACTTTCCGGTGGATACGGTCTCTGGAACGCGTTTTCTTCGCGAATGTCACTGTCAGGACATGATGAAGGGAGCTCTGGTGGATTATGGGGTGTGGATGATGTTACGGGGTCAGCGTACTTTCGGAATGTTGAGAAATCGTTCCTCTCATTGGATTTTTCTTCGTCGCGCGTGTCTTTCTGGGGTGAGCTGCGTAGATTATGTTTGCGAGGTTTTTTTTTAATTGAAAATTAAACGATTTTTATCCCGATTTCCGTTAAAGGGATAATATCACATTTTTCAAATTGTTGAATCGTCTTTTTTCGAGGCGCGAGAAGCGTAGGCAAATTTTCGTGGCTTTCTAAACGATGCATCTAAATGTATGTGAAACTTCCACTTTTTCGAAATTTCGACGGGTGTCCCTCTTTTCAAAGGGGTAAATGTAGATGAACCATTCTTCTGGTTTAAATATCGTCCCTAATGAACGAGAAGAATTCTGCCTCTTAAATATTACAAATTAATGGAACCTTTGATACGGGATTATGTTGGGAACTCATTGTACTTGGATTTAATTAACCAACCATCAAAACCCTGGTACTTTTAGCAAATTAATATTTCTACTTGTATCACGTGCACGCGCGCCCACGCACACTCACGCAATGAAACAAAGTTAATGGTCTATATTCGGGCATTAAAAGATTACCGATTGGATTGCAGGAAAAATTCAATACTATAATGATATAAATCAATAACGATAAATCAATCACAACCTCGCCATCGTTGTTCACAATTCTGCATAGAATAATTACCAATATATAATCCAGCCATTTCGACAGATCCATTGACAAATGGTACAGGGAACAATGATGATAATAATATGAAAAAACCCTTTTACGATTTAACCTTTACATATTCTATAGAACTTCCATTTACGTTTTCCGTAGGAAGTCGGCAGGCTATTTTAAAGCAGGACAATAAATTCCCGCCACATTTCACTAGGTTCCTCTGTGAACATTTAAATGACGGAAAAGAAGAAAAATGTAGATCATTTTCACGTCGCGTTACACGTTCCTGTTTCCATTGATTCTCCCCCTCTTCTCGTTTACGTGTCGCGAAAGAATACGTTTTTAATGAGGCACGACTGCCGGACAACGAGGAACGGACCATTTCTTCTTTTTTTTATCTATTTTACCCTTTCTATACTATTTCTTTTAATCGTCGTTTTATTATTGCGTTCTATTCGAAGCACTGAAAGGAGGGTCGATATCTGCCAACGAAAAGGGCTGAATAATTCCGACTTTAAATATATGAGACAACTGTGTTTCCTTCGATGGTAGCCGTACGTTTAATCATTCGTCATTCGTAATGATTATTTCTGTCGTAACAATTATTTGTTGCATCGATGGGACGATACTTGACAATTCATTCGGTAGAAAATGTTTAACGAAGCATCACGTTTCTGTACTCTTTTGGTGAAGTTTAAAATAGAAATGTGTATGTTAATTTCGGGAGAAAATTGTTCAAGCTGCGGGTATACGTTGTTCATTCGTCGATCCAATTTGTACAATTATTATTGAAACGAATCTGTGTGTATGCACTAGAAATACTGAATTAATTATTGAACTAAATACATATTAATTACATCGGGTTATTTTTTTGGTCGGCTCGCATTTAATGGAATATACAGTGTCGCACGAGACAAATTCAACGATGAATAACCAACCGAATTATTTTTCTACGTTCGACGGAAGGACCAATGTGCCGTGGGAAATAACATGAAAATGTCGACTCATTTCTGGGAATAACGGGATACATGATCCTGAATGTTGTCATATAATCTCGATATATCCGATGATAAAGGATAATATTGATAATCGTTTCATCAAAACCCGCCATATATCGCGTTTGTCCATACAATTATGAGACCGAACTCTCGTCCGGTGATCAGATTAAATTATAATTCAATTGTCATCGAAACTCGATCGAGATGTGAACAAAAATCCTCCGCGCCTCAAAAACAATTTATATCTCCGTGAATTCTTGCGCGTTAAAATTCCCGCCTGATCGTGCCCGTTCCAGACGAACTACACAGCGATACATTTCCACACCTCCGCGCAGAGCTGCGCCACGTAATTACCCGGGAACACGAACTCGAGCCCATCAATGGTCCGCGAAATTCGTGCCATTTCTCCGTCGTTTCTCTCGATTCGCGCGAGGAGCAATTTCCTGCCGCCCTACCCTCTTTCTCGGCTTGCTGGAAAAGGGTTGAAAGCTTGAACTGTCGCTGACTTTGTTCGCCGCGCTGACAATGCCTACGTTGCCATAACTCTGCCCCCGCCTGTTACGAAACCGTCGAAACGCGACCGCGTTCCCCAGATCGAAGCGTTTAGTTTACGAGATTGCGCGCGGCATCCTGTAATCCCATTATCATTTTCGCTCGAGCACTCGTCGATCAGCCGATCCGGATAATCCATGGCGGATCGTTAGTTCGAACGATGACGACGGGGGCTCGAGGTGTTTCGATCTTGGAAAATGGTGCACGGAATTTTGTTGATAAACGCGACACTTTCGGTTATTAGGATATTGTTAGTTATACCCTGCCCCTTTCATATTAGTTTCATGTAGACTCTGGAATATTGTAACGAATAGCGAGACCGTCTGCTAATTACGTTAACGATAATATTTACAATCGATATTGCCCGAGCTTAATTGTTGCACAACGCACCGTAGAGGAATAATTGCGATTGGTCATCGTAATTGCCCTTTTTGTAATATGTCGACAAGTAATTGGTGAAATAAAAGAGGTTCGCCTTACTTCATTATTGTTTCAAACCAATTCCACTGTCGCGTACGAGTGGAACGTGTTTTCTCTCAGATTGTTCCCCTCAATAATATTGTATAATTACATTTGATAATTAATGGAATATATCAATGTATTCGTGTTGCACCTTCAGCTTGTACGTTCCATTCAACGGTTCAGATTTAAAACCAAAGATTTCAGTGGAAAGAAACCTTTCCATTGCACCCATTAATTCTACGGATTAATTCCCAAACAATCATTTCGAAATCTCTCCGCTTCTCGTCGCCTCAGTTCGTATATGGATTAATATTTATTCGATCGTGGACGGCGTTGGGAAAACTAATTTCACGCGTCGCGAAATTCGATTTTGATCTCACGTTATTATGCGCTTTACGTTTCTTTTCACTGCGATCCCATTCCACCCCTATTTTTCGGATTAAAAACGTGTCCACGCAGTGATCACGTCACCTGAACGCGGTACAAAAAAAACGATATATCGAATATTCTGAATTCCCATTTGGATCAATTGACATGTTTCCACAGATTATAGGTATCGTGAAAAAAACGTACACACCTGTCGTTCGTTACTATGTGTCCCTTATTTTCTAAAATATCGCCCCCAAACGTTTACACGTAACTGCAGTTCGTTTCTTACAATTTCTTACAATTTCTTTCAATGGAAATTTGGATGAAAGGATCGAACAGCTAATAAGTAAATAATAATTACTACTTTAATTGTTACAGACTGTAATAATTAAATATAAATCACAGCCAAGAATGTGAAATAATTCCGAAATACTTAACCGCGCGAATGATCGTGAAATATCAATCTGATGATTGGAATCACCTTCGAGTGGCCCCGATTATTATATTTATTGTTATGTCCGCGTGTCGGTCGACGCCGGTATTATATTTTACATGGCCGGAGCGTAATTCGACGAAAACGATCGGGAACTATCGACGCCAGAAAGCGGTTGATCAACGATATTGTTAATGAAATTTGCGTTACCTGCCAGCGATGCGTTCCGCATTGCGGTTTGAAGTAAATATTAAGCGCGCATTTTAGCGCCTCTGGCAACGCGTGCTCTGTGGTCGCACAAACGTTCGACGGGGGGTCGTAATATCGCGGACAAAATCGATTTCGACAAAATTGACGGCTCGATGCTCGCCAGAGGACATTTGATAAAAATATTCGATTTTCATTTCCTCTTTTTTTGTTAACCTTCGACCAAAACCAACCGCAATTCCTTGATCCACGGTGTTATTGTATTAAATGTAAATCAAAGATAATTACAAATCCATTTTTTGTAAACGAACCATTGCTGGATGTAAAAATTGTTATTATTCGAAGCCGGTGTTAAATTGCTTGGGATTTTTATTATTTCTGTCCCGATGTAAACTAGATGGCTTCTCAATATCTTCCGTGTTCCAATTTCATATTTAATGGACTTCCGACATCATTTCTCGGAGGAAGGAAAAAGATATTCAAGGTGCACCTCTCATCTGACATCTTGACACGTTGACGTTGCGAAGTGTAAAGAAAATGTTATTAAAAGATTACATAAGAGGAAATGCATGATACGAAGCTTCTAGGCTGGTTTGTCTCATACGCGACGTGGAAAATGGAATATAATTATAGGCGATTTTAAATATACTTTATGAAAACTTTTACGTCCTTTGCTTTCTACGTCCAGAATCAGTCTAAGGCTTGCTGTTTTAAACAGCGTTACTGAGAGAATAATAAATAAACTAACTAGTTAACATTAACAAAAAACGTATAGCTAATCGATACTCAAAACGAACATACAAACGTTACACACATTCACTCTGCAACCTCATAACCACACATGTTACATACATTGCAATGCGACATAATAATGTTTTTCGAAAGCCTGTCTAATCCTGCGGACGAAACAAAAATCTAAGAATAAAGTATAATATAATTATATTATTTAATATATTATTAAATAATTAAATTAATATTATTAAAATAATATTATTAAATAATATAATTAATCGAATCATAAAGTTGCGTTGAAAATCATCAAACATTGCATCCCATTAAATAATTCTCGGTAAATATACTTCTCACGATAATTCCGCATCGTCGACTGCACCGGACCAAAAATGCCACGTGCCATCGTTTCCAAAATATTCGCCCCGAGTTTTCGCAGCTCTGCTCCGTTTCCGTCCGGGCGTTTCCAGGATTCACAGAATCGACTCGCCGTCGTGTACACTCCGAATCAGATTTTCATTCGCGATATCCGTGGCCCCGTCGTTCCACGCGTCTAATCCATCACGACGTGGCACCGCGTCGTTAGGCGTCGCGACGCCGCGTCGACGCGTACACGCTCGTTATTGCGCGTTGAAGTCCGTCTCGGTTGTCAGCTTGACATAACAAATCAGATTTGTCAGCCCGTTCCAGCGAGCAACGTTGTAATCGGTGAGATATTGGTTGGAAACGGAAATTGGCGAACTCTCGCCGCTGCGAGCCGCGCTTCAGCCGGATCTCGTTTGCCTGTTTATTAAAATCGAATCATTTTTGGCGATAGAGATTTCGTTATGAACGTTGGCAGGGAAACGGCGTCGGGTAGAGGGGATGTTCCATGGCACGGGGGAGAAAGCGGAGGTACAGCGGGCTGGTAATATCTGGTGATTTAGATTGATACGGTGGCGAGATGGGAAGTAAATTTTAGTTGAAGGTTCACCGAGAGCTGATGGCTTTTGGATGTCGTTTCCAGTGCGTTGCTCGTGCTGTGAAATTTTTTAATGTAGAATGTCCATCGCGTTTTGAATATATTCTGGTTATATCGCGGGGTATTAGGAAGTAGCATGGATTGGACGATTTATTTGTCATAGATATTAGGTTTATTTGATGGTAAAATAAATAAGTAGCTTATTGCATTACTGTCCTTCTCGAATGAGTAACATAAATCGGAAAAAACAAAATACTATAAGAGATAGTCGACACTTTTTTATCTTCGTACGTATAGATTGGAGAGTGGATTTTGTAAGTATAAAATGTACGATTAACACTATTTCTATCACGATTTTGTGTATACCTATTTCGACCAAAAGGTGTCAAAATACACCTGTTTATTATCAGTTAAATATAGGTAAATTGAGCAATATACTTATTGATACATTGATGCATATTTATTAGAGATTATTGCATTAGGTCGCAAATTGTAGAATTAGTCACTGCAATGATCTACGCTGAAATGCAACATGGTGGAAACCAAGCGAATATCAAAGTTATGCAGCAGCACCTGTATTTTCCGTTACAACAGAAATTGAGTTTCTCTAAACTGATTATAATTGATTCGATGCAGTGTTGATATTTAAAATAGAATAGAATAGAAGATATTTAAAATTAGAAATTGTATAAAATCCTTAAGGTGTCTAAAGGACACCTCATGGTAGAAACAGGTATACCATGTGTATATTTGAAGATCCAGGATGAACTGTAGGAAAATTATATCGCCGAATTAATTTAACAGCCATTGTACCAAAAGTCATCAAATTAGTCGTGGACAAATGATTATACTTAGAGAATAATTTAAATCTTGGTAGAAATATTGTTAAAAACAAAGTACACAAATTGGCACCTTTGACGTTCGAAAAAAACAATCCACGAAATGTTCGAAGCAATCCGCAACCATGGCGTTTGCTGTCCTATCGCCGCGCAAAATTCAATTATGCTCGCCGCTGTGTTATCTGCGTAACAACCGAGGGGGGATTCGATTAAACCTGTAAATCGTGTCAGTAATATCCGTTTCCAACGATAGTCGCGTCTTGGCGGAAGGGGGCCACGATATCTCGATCCGAAGGTGGTCCCGGCGAAAAGATTTAACGGCGAGCCAGCGTGATATTTCCGTTCATGAATCATGCACAGCGACACTTTTATGCGTCCACCGGCTGATAGACCGCGACTCATCATCTCTATCTGGCCGACTGTATCGAATCGCCACGATGGAAATGCGCAAAACTGCGAATCGACCTGACAGATACCTGGACGAACATAGACCATGATTGTCGACGACGCGGGAAAAGATTTCCCCGAACGAATAAATCGATCGATATTGCAACAAAAATTAATAATGGAGTTTATAAATATTCCCGTGCATTTTTCTGGCGGGAAAAGTGTGAATAGAGAATAATGAATGATATGAATGATATATTGGAAATATATTTACCTAGCATTTTATGCCACTCGACTCATTCGAATACTATTAGGGTACTGACAAGAGTCAGTCAGTGAATAATACAGCCTCCGAATCGTGCTCGAAGAATCATCCCCGAAGCATGATCCAGTTTTCATCGATGAAGCCGATCCTCCTGACCTCGTGTCGCGTTATTATCAGAACCCTCGAGAATGCAGTCGGGGGCTGATAACGGAGGGGACGAGCCGTCTGCCCCGACGGTATGACGATTCACGGGGATCGAACGAAAGGGTGGTGAGAAGGCAAGGAAGGGGAATCGGGTGCGAACGAAGGGCGTTCCTGGCTGCCTTTTTTTTGGACCACTTATCGTGCAGCCACTCGACTGCTACACGATGGCTATATTTAATTCACCGCTTAGACGGCGAACTCGACCCACTTGACTCCTTCCCGCTGGTTCGACGGACTCGAGGCTAATTCCGTGCTATGTGGAGCGTCCACAGAATGTCCCACTGTGCATTGTTCCGCTGCCACGATTCTGTTATTTCGCGGAGATCGATGATCCTTTTATAATTCGATCGATTGCGAGTGCAGAGAACCGCGTAGGTAGAAAACGACGGGTGCGACCGGTGCGATCGTTCGAAAGGAACGTTTCTCTTTCTTCGTCTTTTGCCACTTTTAATAATTGAATAATCCTTACACGTATCTCCACATCGGAACCCTCCAGGAAACGTGCAACCAAACAATCTTCTCGTTATCCAACATCAAACGTTCGCCGGTAACGACGCAGCATCGCGTGGTCGCATGAATCCGTCGGTGTTCTCCCTTAGCCCTTGAATTACCATCGAGGACCGCGTAATTCCTACAGCGCCATTTGTTCCTGGCGCAATCGAGCAGAGGGCGGAAGAATATCGAGTCGAGTGGTATCCTCCTCTCGACGAGCACGACGGTTCTGCGTTTTACCGCGCCGATTCCTCGTTAAAAAGCGACGGACCTTCGTTCGCGATACTCGACGTAATCATAGCATAATTGAACTGTAAATGTAAAGTGTGCGCACAGTAATATCGTTCTGTACGGTCGGACCGGCCGCCAACGGACAGAATAATGCAATAACGTTCTACCATTATTAACGTTCACGACTGCGGGAACACGGGAGAGAGGAAAAATTGAGAGAGAGAGAGAGAAAAGAGAGAAATAAAGAGCGAAAGGAGCTTTGGAGGGCCACTCGACCGTATTTCCCGTACGAGGACCGCAACGCTTCCTACATCCTCGTTTTTTCTTGTTTTTTTTTTCTAGTACAGACCTTCTTTTTTTCCGTACCCCTTTTTTTATCTTTCCTTTTATGTATTTCAACTCGGTCGCTCACGAGCCACGACAGACAGAACTGGTAGCGAGAAGTTTGGAGAGCGAAGGCTCGTGTATCGGTTTCAAGCTTCGCTCGCGATTTGTCGACTCATCGGGGATACGTATATACAATACAGTTATATATGTACATGTGTAGGCAAAGGGTAGAAAATTTGTTTTAGGGACCATTGAACAGTCTTCAAATCTAGCGAGAGTTGAGTGGAGACGAACAAAATTACGCAGACTCCTTAGGGACGTTTGAGTTTGACGAATTTTCGCGCAAGTATTTTCAAGTTTTCCACGTCGCTTTTTCGCATGGAAGGGTCGTCGGAAGAATTCAATTTAGCGGCCCCTTAATTTTGCTGTCGAGCATAATAATAACATATAAGACGTTAATGCAGTAAGGAACCGCGGGGGATAAAGAATGGCGAGGGGCTGCGTACTGTTTGTGAAAATACGACGCGGTACGTGCAAGTTAAGATAAATAGAAAGCGGTATCTTGAAGAAGTCTGCTTTAGAGGCAATATATTTCATCCAATATAATGGCTAAAATATATTTCGTATATTTCGAATAAAGGTATAAGCTCGACACTAAATTTCTCCGGCACATTCATACCGCTAATACATTTGTACATTTTTCTATATACTTCTCTAAACTGACCCCTACGTTACGGTTATCGGAGTTCGCGAAACATTTGACATGACGCTTATCCTGAAACAGAGGAAAGTCCGACTAGAAATAACTCTACTGCCGTGCATGAAATTCAACTTCGCAGTAAGAAACAATGAGCCGAGCCCTGGTTTCAAAAGAGGAACAAGCGTAGTCCGAGTTTGGAACTCGGACCGCTTGTAAGTAGAGCACACTCGGATCGGAAATATTTTATTCACTTTGACACCGTTTCGTTCTTAACTTCGCCGCCCTTTCACTCCAATTTTATTCCCTAGCCCCGGCCAGAATTTTATTTCGCATTCGTTGAAAACGCCCGGGACGATTTGCAAACATTGCGCTTAATTAAAAATTTAATTCGAGGATACGGGAGTGCCACGTGAAATGATACACCGAAGTAGAGGGCCTGTTGAAGCAAATCAATTGTTTACGCAGAAACACGGGAGTACAGCACGGTGGACAGTGGGAACGAAACGCTATCGCGATATACCGATTGCCCGGGCGGACACAATCAACGCGAACAAATGAAAAACAAATTTTGAAAAATTTCAGCAAACAGTGCTAGTCGCTATAACGCGACTCGTGTTTCGCAAACAATGCATCCGGTTCCCGATAAAAGCGAAAAAAAGGGAAGGCTGTTCTCCAGTGCGTTAAATCAGGGCAAACAGTTGCGCGGAATCTTCGATATGAAACAATAGCGGAGCAATCCCGAACGCCCGACGACGAAGCGAAATATTTCATTCGCAAGGACAACAATTATTATCCATATTCACTTATCAGAGACCGTTCGATTACTTCGGGAAAAAGTGGAGTATTATTTTCCGCGAAAGTTATATAATAATATAATACATTTTCGATGCATTTATTAATATTTACCGAACAGTATAATTTCTAAAAGAGTGAAACGAGGCAGCCGTATAATGGTGAAACTTCAGATGACATTATCGGACAGAACTTTCCGGTACACCTAATATTAATCCGTCGCACATATTTCAAATCGCACATTACCATTCCACCACCGTCGATGTTCACCCCATTCTCAACCCCCGAAACGCGTCAACCGCCAAGCAGCAATCATCAAACTCGCCAAGCCTCGACCGCAACCGGCCAACGCATTAAAATCTCTCTCGCGTCATCGAACCGTCCTTTTTTTTTCGCCTCTCACCGATCCAACATCCGTTCTCCATTTCGACGTGCACGTGTTACGACCGGTGAATGGGTCTCAGCCACGAGCCGGGGTAACGCAATAACGTTCGATTATTGGTAGTCACGGCCGTGCGAGGACACAGCGAGATTGCAACCGGTCTATGCTCGTATATCAAAGCTTCCGCGTGTTGGCCGCTTTTCCGAAGCTTTGCCTGCTACGGTCAAAAGCGTGGCTCTGGGTTTCCATCCCTTCCTGTGCGTAACCCCGTACCTTCGCACGGTCTTTCGATAATGCACGAATATGAGCGACGCGCTGGGAAATGGAGACCCCTGGATAAACCGATACCCATCGTGAACGGAGATAAACGGCAGGCAATTCAATCGTTGTCCCCATTGCCGATACGTAGACGAATATTGTGCTTTTGGACGTTCAGGGTTTGCTTTGTTATGTTTTGGTGTTATTGTTGTTACTCGTTTATTTTTCGCTACACACCTCCAAGCGCGAGGAAGATTTAATTTTACATTGAATCGTGTTGTATCTTTTGCATCCCTTTATTGGTAACTTTGGCGATTTCAGTGCGTTATTGTTTCAAGAACCTTCGCAAACCGGTCTTGGATATTTGATTAAATCGTCAGGGAGAGATACGATTCGAATCGAGGCAGGCGGAATAGAAATGAACGCACGAATTTGCACAATGATATCCTCGGTGTGATGTCGCATTTACGCGATACACCAGCGCGAGTCGCACTTTGCCGAACAATAAAGCGAATGTTTCGAGTGTCGCGTGCGAAAGGGGCGTCTCTGGTAAAACGCGCCACGTTGTTTGCGGAACGCTTGTAATCGCGACAGGAAGCACGCGGAGCGTTTCAACCCCGCCCCCGTTCCCCCCTCGGTTTCGCGAATCACCCCTAACGACGAGATTCTGGGCGAAATTTACGGAAGATAAGCGTGATCGCTGCGGTGTCGATTTCGTCGGGGAAGTTCGCCGGTAGACCCCAAGTTCACTGCTAATTTCTCGTCCCGCCGCACCTCAAAGTGCACTTTAATTACGTTAAACGGCAAGTAAATTACATTAGATTGTCAACGCTCGGGGGTGCAACATCCTACGTAAAGGTCGACGACATTGGATGTAAAGCTTCCGTTATTCGATCATCGCCTCATCCCGATATTCAGATAATATGAAAGAAATATTTCGTTAATTAATTCAGATATTTATTAGTTCCCCCTAATTGTAGACAGACATTCGACTGTTTTTTGGGCGATATACAACTCGCAACCACTTTACATATAACGTTGAAAATTCTGAAGGGTTACAATGGAAATGAAGGGAAACTGTTCGAGGAACTCGGGGACTAATAGGAATATTTCCCTTTCGAAATTTATTGCGTCGCACCGTGCGTCCACGTTTTCCAATATCCAGCCGTACGATACTGCAGCAACGATTTCCATAAAATGGCGATCTAACGAGAACTCGAGAACACAAGGAATCGGGACAGTACCTTTGCAAGCCGGGTTTCCATGCTGCGCTGTGTATCACGTGGATCGTGTACCCGATGCAATATCCGGCTACTTGATTTAAAATTTCTTCCTCCTGTTGCGCGCTCGTGCATTTAAAAGTGAATGACGTAATCCCCGGCGTAACAGGCGAACCCGAAAGCTCTTCCCTCTACTCTTGACGCTTAAATACCAGCCTTACGTGCGCGCAAATAAACGAAACATATCCGAGATGGAAGCGACGGAAAGAAATTGCGAGGATTTCACCGGTTCAGTCCACCGCGAGAAACATTGCCGCGCATGAGTGCCTCAACAAATGAATCCTTTATCCCGTTTACTTTATTTTCCATGGCGAACAGTACTTTGCGCGATATCTCGCCCCCTTTGAATTCATTTCTCGAGCTAATTTCGTTTCAGCTACGTTGAATTGTATTACCGTGCGTTACATTTTGTTTCGTATTGTTGTTCCAAAGCAGGGATATTAAAAAATTCTCGAGGGAATAATAAATCTGAGACAATGGCTGTAGCATTCCGCCGATCGATTGGCAATCTTGTATCTTTATTGGCAATTTAGTAATGGTAAATTGATTAATGCACAGACGTACAGAATTTAACGTGAATCCTTAAGAAATGTTCGATCAAATAGTAGCAGGTTTAGGTCGCTTGCATGAATGATGCGACTGTTTGTTTATTCGATGGGCAAATCGTAGAATCGAACTGCACCATGGAACAAGAGACATGGTTTGGGGGCTCTCGAAATCCCATACATTCAGCTATCAGCGGATATAACAATACAGGGGGCAAACGCGTTCGTACTCAACAGAACTGCTTCCGGCCGATTTGTTTTCAAACGGGTGGTCTTTTGAGCTCTTTGAGCTCTTATGCAATTATTTCAAGGGTCACGGAATTCGCGGTTGAAATTCTGTTGAATCGTCGATGATTATTTTTTACAACGTTTCTGAATGCCAGAAAAGTGTTCTGCATTGAATTTGAAAGGCTTGGCTACAACGTTTAACACTAGGTTTACGGACAAGTTTGAGCACTTATTTTTACCGATTACCCTCGGCTTAACGATTGCCAATAATAATGCGCGTTTTCTTTAAAAACTTAATCCGCCTAATTTCGAAATGAAATATAATTAATTTAGTTATATAATATTAACGGATCTGCATTAATCTTTGTCTTTCGAATTCTGAAATGCGTCAAATTGACTGGTTCCGTAAACCTAGTGTTAAATTATAGGATAAACCTATCTATATATCTGTCGGGCACGCAATCTTAAATATTTTATGCAATTATGGGAAGTCTCCAAGTCCAATGTACAAAGAAGTATTTTATACATAATATCAGCGATGATTCCCACCTTCACAAATTACAGATGCCAAAGTAGAATCAAAATTTGATCTCGAATAGACTTAAACACATTAGGCACATCATCGTTCTAACTTTACGCAATCTCGAAATAACACCAACTTATAGGCACAAGTAGCAAACCACTTGAACATCGTCGAGTATCCAAATCAACTTAAAAGTCGAGGTAAAGCAAGGAAAGCCTTCGCGCTCCAAATATCGAACTTCGTCGCTGAGCATTCGTAATGCCTGGAAAGACCAAGTAGAAAACAACGAGAATAATAATCTGGGAAGCACGGGGCTGAAGAAGAATTTCCGCGGCGACGTTCGCGATAAAAAGTGGAATGAATACGCGAGAACGATCCTCGAAGAAACGCAAATGAATAATTCCAGCGGCGTGCTCCGGAGCGACGTTGACGACGATTTATAAAGCATGGCGGCGACAAACAATCAAAATGTAAAGGACATTCTTGTCGTGGAAACCGCTTTGATCTGAAGCACGGTTTCGCCACGCCACGAGATGATAGCAATATACCGGGAACGGGGTCAAGAGCAGTTCAGTTACCCTCTAGGGCCGGGCCCGTGTGCCGGCGGTCTTCTAAACTCGCAAAGCCTCCATTCTACCCCGAGATTATTCATTTATTTATCGGGATATTCATTAATAATAACGGGAGAAAATTTACCAAGAGTTAATAACAATGGATGTTGGTATAATAAAATACTGAATAGCGAAATAATTTTTGGTCACACTTGTTGATATTATATTGGCAAATACAGTGTTGCAATTTTGTTAATGTAACAGATACCTCATACTTTAGCTAGTAGTATGCATATAAAGATATGAGGTTCTTTATCGCGGTATAATTGAAGTGGCAACAAGCAAACACAATTATAATACGTCTATCGTTAAAAGAATTAATATTGGCTGATTTAATTTGATATTAAAACGATAATCACCGAAGGGCAGGTATTCGTTTTAGTCTCTCTATTCTTCGAAATAAATAATGAACATCGCGATAATCTATTGATAATGAATCATCATCATCGAAAGAGGAAACGGGCAAAGTGGGGCAGGAATTATATGGAAACGATGAGTGCCAAATATCTATCGCTAGAGCACATTCCTCAGAGTCTCGATATTTTTCGAACCGAACACGCAGGCATCATCTCCCAAAACCATATCGAATATCCTTTTCGTGAAACGTTTGACGTGGGAGCACACCCATCTATGTAGACGAACGGAAGTGGAAGTGGAAGACACGGATGAGCCGGAAACCAGGTCAAAAACAGTCCGGTTCTCCCGTCAAACGCCCCTCTAAAGCGCTTTGAAAACACGAGGCCACCAGCCCTACGAGTGAAGCTTGCATTTCTCTCGAATTTACCGATGACCCCGTTGCCCTAACACCCTCTACCCCTAGGCCAGACCTCTCTAAATCCCTCCTCGATACGATGCCAGCCCTCGCGATCGTCGAGTTCACCCTCCACGCAAACCGTACGGTAGCCGATGCACGATGAGGGATTTCAGCGGAAATTCGGCGACGATTAATGCTGGACTCTGTGACTAGATGGTTGTTAAAGGAAAATATAATCGAACTCCACTCTCGTGAACATTATTATTATCATTTGCCAATAATCAGCGAGGACCCATTGCACGCCGCAGTAATTCGAAAAAAGAGATACAAATCTTTAGCAAACTCCAAGCTAACATCACAAAGGGACACAAATATCAATCGCCCGGAGATCTCAGCAACGCCGTCGAGTCTAACCCGTTACTCCCGTTTCCCATCGATGGTTCTCGGGTTTCGTCGAAAGCTCGAGCGCCTATCGTCGAACATGCCACGCTACCGTCGAACAGAGGGTGCGCCAAGAGGCGGTGGTGGATGGCTAAGAGAGGGTACGTAGCAATAGGTGCACGGGTGTCGGATGAACAAGGATGCAGGCTCCAGCGGGTATAATCGGCTTACAGCAACGCAGCCTGACGAGCCCGTGAACGGACGAGCAGACTTGATCCCCAAAAGCCTCGATACCTCGAAAGCTCCGATATAACTCTCTCTCTTCTCTCTCTGTCTCTCTCTCTCTCTCTGGCACCCTCGGGCACCACGTTGCCTATTCGTGGCTCGTTCAACCTGGCAAAGCCAGAGCTCGCTCGCTCGCTCGGAGGTCTACGGTTTGTATCGAATGGAAATACGGAGGGTCGAGTGATCCGTTCGTATTTTCCGGCAAATACGAATAGGCCGGCTTTGGTATAACGCTGTGGAATCGTGGCGGCAGGTAGGAACAATGAAATTAACCGCGGGTCATCCCTATTTCGAGGTCAGTCCACGCTGACCCGAACGGTTTTGCAGCGAATGATTGAGAACACTGTTGATGTTTCCCTTCACGTTAATCATCGTCGTACGATGGCTGGTATTGTTCGATCGCTATAAAATATTTCAAAAGTATTGCAAACACCGAAGCACGCAAATTATCTATAGATCGTCCAACTATGGTTCATTGCCCTGCAACTTTATCGAAGACGCTCGAATTAAAATTATCCGGAGTGTCTGTTCGACTTTCCAATCGTACGACCGATCGACGCCAGCACCGTGAAACGGGATAACAAGATCGCAATCGCGAAAAGTTCCTCGGGAGATGGGGGGCGGGGGCGAGTTTAAACGAAAAGTTACTTCTTTCGCAGTGGCGTGCCGCGAGGAACGAACAAGGAGCGAAGCAGTATAAATAACGATGAAAATTCGACGCCTCGCGTTGAAGAAAATCGAACGCAGTGTTAAATCGAACAAGTATCGATAAGGAGCGCGAAACTTCGAACTTTCATTCTTACGGGTCCGTCTGCGCGCGTCTGTTCCCCTGCACGTCTTCCAAACTTTTTTTTTCATAGCTCTCTGTACGTACGTAATACTTCTAGTTTTATATACCCCTCTTTTAATTTGGCGCCAGGGCATTCCTTCTCCCGGATCTAGAGATGCAATATATATTTTCCCTTGGTTGTTTTTATCTCAATGGTTTCTTTAACGAAATATGTTTTATACTTTTTTTTTACTACACTATATTCTCTGTCTTTGGACGTATTTTCTTGATAAACGGTCTTCTTCAAATAATACATTTTTTAAGAACGATTATGCGAGAGAAATTACGCGTGAAACGGTGGAACACGGCGAGAAGGGTGGAGAAAGGGTGCGTGGCGCGAAGATGAAACGTGGGAAGGATTTATTATACAATTACGGTTAGGTTTGCGTTATTTACGTTAATAAATTAACTATTTACCGTATGCGGCGTAATAAACGTCAGTAACGTGAGAAAGCGCCTCTGGCGAACCACAATCTCGACTAATCTGCACCGTTGGCTGTTGCCATCGTCTCCCTCGCTTTCCACCACCTACACACACACACAAATGATACCGCCAGCTGCATGTTTCGCCATGAAATTCATTAAAAATTTCAACCATTATCGCGCTATATACTACACATTTACAATTCAATGCTATATACTACAATATACATAGAAGAAGTAGAAGTTATTTTTGGTAGACTTCTTTATAATAAAAACTAAGAACAGGGTGTAAGGCTTCAATTTCTTTCAACCATAATATAAAAAGGCACGACAACTCTCTCGACAATAATTCTCACACGACTCAATACTACTTTCTCACAAATCTAAGCTTCTCTCTATTCTGCTTCACCTCTCCAACTATTCTCCCTCGCAAACTCTTCTATTCTCCTTCACTCTCATCATACAACAGCCTCGACAAACCCCGAGACCGTACTATAAACTCGAAGGCGCCAACAAACCTGGCCCTATCCGCTAATGTATTCTAAAATATCCGCCAATACTACATACATATGCAATATTGACCGCAATTGTTACACCTGTGAAATACTGTTGAAAACAGACTGAGAATCAACCACAATCGCCGCACAAATATTTATCAAAACTCGTTATAGTTATTTGTAAACGCAAAGTATCGAATATCGTGGATAAAAACAAAGTAGCTAACAATACCAAGGCTCGGAGCGATAAATAAACCAGTGCACCCTGTTGCACCCCAAAAAAAGCAACATCCCCCCACCCCAAAGCGTCACAGACATTCTGCCATCCGATTCAATTATTCACTCCGAACGTAATCTGAAACGAGACTGAAACACAAAAGTAATATGTGGGATTGGAAATATTGCGTGACTGCCTAGAATGATTCCGATGTGTGAAAGGTACGTTCGAAGCTGAGTAGACTATGTGTATATGCACATGCTGAGTAGACTCAGAGACTGCGGGGTGTGTCCTAAATGAGTGAGAGCAAATGAGGAATAGAATGAGAGAGAAACTAAGAGTGAAAGACTACATATAAAGAATGAATGATGCGTGCAAGAGTCAGAGCTAAGGGAGAGTTGGAAGAGAGCTAAGGCAGAGTTAAGGGAGTATCGTGTGTGAGTCGTTGTTTGTTTGAGTAACGTCGTGGGTTGACGTGTTTTATAATAAAGTTAGTGTTTTAATTAGAGTAAACTGGAGTCTTCTTACCCCATCTGTCCTCTATTCAAATCTACGTGAGGTTTACGAAAAATAACTTCCACAAATATAAATATAAATTCTCAGCGAAAGAGATGTTCAATGTATCGCAGTCCGAACGCGTCCAGATAACACCGATCGCGAATCCGCTTCAGCTTTCCGCGGGTCGTGGAAACAATGGTCGAGCCGCGGGCGAGCGTAATCACGGCCAATCCGGAACGGTGTCGCCGCGAGCTTGAATCTGAAACACGCCATTCGAACGTCCCGATATCTCGATATGGCTTCTCGGCGCGGTGTCGCGGTCGATCAAAGCGAAAGTGTCTTCTGTTTCGCGTCGGGGAAAAAGGGAAACTCGAACGGCCCGCTTCTGCCATTTTCCTCTTGCTCGCTCGCCCCTTTGCGCCGTTGATCCGCGCGTCCCTTTGTTCCGCCTCGAAACCCGCTCTCCGTCTTTCTCTGTGACTTTGTGAATCCTGCTCTTGATTCCTCGCGATCGTCGCGTAAGTGTCCGCTCGCTTGAAAAATTGCTCGCGTCCTCGATGACGGAAGAATGGATCTCGTTCGAGACGCGCGGGCGCGGAGCAAAAGGGTTGCTCTGATGAATAGGCTGGCGGAGTTAGGGGACACCGTGCGAGGGGTTTTATTGTTACATAGCTGAATTAGGGCTTCGCGGAGGGTGTGACACGGTGTTTCACGGTTTCGTGGGAGGGGAACGTTTCTGAGATTCGGCGGCACGGCTTGTTGAGAATTTTTTAATCAAATCGTAGAAATGTATTGCAATGATAGGTAATTAATGGAGTTGTATGTGTACGGCACTCGACTCGGGAATCGAAAATGTTTATTCTTAACGCGATGGCCGTTGCGCTCTACGGCAAATTAATGTCGCGAGGGCTGGTTATATAGGATGATGAGAGGTGATGAGAGATGATGTCACGTAATAACTTAACGTATATTTCTAGTAATACTATACAAATGGTGAAATAGTGATGTCGATGTATACAGTTCGATGGTTAAGAAACAAGTGTCCTTTTCGTTCCTGCAATGGTTTACGTAGACACGAATAAGGGATGGTTTGTTGCGAAAAGCAGTGGGTGTTGGAGCCGGTTCATTGGCTGTCCCTTATTTCTAATGTGGAATTAGGAAGTGGCAGGAAAAAGGGTGGGAGATGTATTAGAAGGAAAGGTGAGGAATAGGAAAAATACAGCAAGGGATGGTCAGCAAATGTCGGCCTTGCCGTTTGCTATTTTATGATGACGGCGGTTCTCGGGCGGCAGGAGGGTTAATGTTTTAATACCTGAAGCTGTCGCCGGAATTTTCCATACATTTATCCTTGCACATTATGAAACATTGAGGTCTTATAATTTTCGTTTTCTGCAATCGTACGTCCAACAAGCATCGCCTCGCCCCGTCAGAAGTCTAATCGAGACCTCTCCCAGACCCAACCCTCCGCCCTCGAAACACCTTATCCGGTAACTCGATATCCGCGACGCTAAGTGCGTAACGACGCTCGACTGGTTTCTCACCGCGAGCAACGCAAACACGCAGAAACAATGGCGAGGACAATACACGGTGTCTCCCCCCCTTTATCCTCCTTTATCCCCTTTATCCAACCCTGTCCCTTTCTATCCACACCCTCGGCGATGTCGGGGACACCGTGTGACGGTTCGCCCGCGGGCCGACACCCAGAAGAATAGAGGCACGACAGCCAGAGAGCAGCAACCCTGCCAGCAAGCACGGAGGAGGGGACTTTTTTTTATTTAATTAGCGAGATGTACGAGGCACAAAGATCCTCCTCGCCCCGCGGCCTCCAACGGGTTCCGCTTCAAAGACACCGGGCCGCTGTCTTCCACTCTTCTCTGCGCCCACTCTTACCCCCTTCGTTCACCGTGGTCCCTCGCTTTCTTTTGCCGCCTCCTGCCACGAGATTAATATCACTCCCCGAGGATCGTGCTGCGCGTCGCGTCGTGCCGATCGTCCTCGACGATTTTTTGCCAACCTGGAAGGGATGACGCTGTCCCGACAGTGTCGTTGCTCGGTTCTCGCTTTGATCGGCGTGGTGGTTCTTTCTTTTTGCGACAGGACTCCGTTGATGTACTGTCCGAAGTATGATGATGAGCATTTGCAGTAGGATTTTTCAGGTGTAACAGAGTTGAATTTCTTGGGACGTTTAATGTTATTGGAATATTAATATACGTTGGTACCAGTTAGATATGTTTCCTTCTTGAGTGGCTTCCTTCTTGAATCTGATTCTCTCTTGTATTATTCCTCTCGAGTTTGTCCCCTTTTGTTTCTCATGAGCGCAGAAACGTGTAAGGAGTTCGAAGTCGAGGAAGAGTCATTCGATCGATGTTGCTTCGATGTATGCATATTCTTTTTATAGATATCAAGTGGCTATTTGGAAGGTCGACGTCGCATGGGATACGCCGCGGTCGTTTATGGTGTTAAATGTCGTAAATGTAAAGACTGTACTGTGCACGTGTAATATAGATCGTAAGACGCGATACGTGGGAATTGCAGGTTATCGATTTTGATGAAAGGCTGTCCCTTACGAGGCAATTCGAATACAGTCCATCGGTAGCAATGTACTATCGTAACTTCCGTTTGCTATCCCGCAGCACCTATAAACCGTACAGCATTACTTAACGCAACGTCCAGGTTGCACTCCCCCAGCGATATTATCTTTATAAATTTCCTCATTTCATTTACTGCCTTGCAGCGTAAAGTGCAATACATGTCCAATTAAAATATATCACCCGACTACTCGAAATTCATATTATCTCTAATCTCTATACATTTCCCTTCGTCGAATCTATTCTTTCGTTCGCATTATTCTCCGCTATACCCGCCAATTTTAAATCCCCTTATTTCTCAACCGAATAAATTCCTCTTCCCGAACATTATTAACCCTCCTCGTCTATCAAACATTCTCCCCGCCCGGTGTAATTAACGGTGCACCGCTGCCATCCCGCCAACCGTACAACAAACAAACAAAATCCATCCCAAGTGTTCCGTGCGCCGTTCTCGAGCAAAGAAAATCACGGCCATGGAATCCGGACTCGTGAACCGATCGATGGCATCGCGGTGTTTGCTTTATCGCGGAGTGTACGCGGAATCCCGGAGATGCTTCCCCGGGCAATCAACGTCTATTCGCATTCCCGTCCGTGAAGTGCGGCTCCCTCCTTGCGGTAACCGGCTTCCGGAAACGATTCAGAAACCGGAACAACCATCCCGGCGCAAGTTCATTGTCAGCCCCTTTGAAGATTCATAGAGCGACGAGCGGGCGCGAAAGGGGGAAAGGCGATCGTGCACGCGGGTATATCGGGCTGGCTCTGGGCGAACAGAAAGCAGGAAGTCCAATAAAAAACTTATTAAGGGGGCCGTCGGAAGTCCCAGTAAATATTTGACCGGTCTTTTAGACTCTCCGCCGCGTTATGAGGAAACTAACCCTCGCGTTCGCCTCTTCTTCCGGGCGCAACTTTCATCTTCTCTGAGCCTCCACGCCGGCCATTGTGCGACCCGGCGATTGGCAGTTTGACTCTTGCGATTTTCAGGGAGACCGCCAGGAATTTGATTCGCGACGCGATTGATATCGGGCTGGATGATTTTTGTTGCAATGCGAGGCACAGGGCTGTAAGATAATCGAACGGAGACGAGTCTCTCTGTCTCGATTAGGTATTGCAATGATTTTGCAGGTGTGTGTATGTTAAATGGTGTTCTGTTTATTAAAACTGTGCTCTCTCGACCGTAGTCTATACAAGAATGCCTTTCCTTGACAAAAGCGTCGG
The DNA here is from genome assembly GCA_963583965.1 of Nomada ferruginata. Lineage (NCBI taxonomy): Eukaryota > Metazoa > Arthropoda > Insecta > Hymenoptera > Apidae > Nomada > Nomada ferruginata. The sequence goes on from OY757218.1 coordinate 10,761,018, forward strand.
TCGTGAGGACGTCTACGTCACCATGGGCCTTTTTAACCATTTTAGGGTTCGCCCCAAAGGAAAGCTAGGCTAGACAAAGACAGCGTGCATCAGCAAAATGCACATGGCCAGGCTCGGCCGTTCCTGTATCTCGAATATTCTAACAGGGCGATTAAGGTTCTGTAGGATTATTGTCTGTGGGAAATTGTGATTGACTCTTTCTGATAAAAATAATGCTTTATTGTTACGTACCTCTTAACAACTCTCTTACACGACTCAATACACTTTATCTCGACACAACTCAACTCTATGTACTGTATGCTCAACTCTCGATACTCTAGAATGCTCAATACTCGATACTCGACTCTCACAACAATTCTCGCAACGCTACCTTTACTCTCTTAACTCTACTTAGACTCTGACCTGATTCACTAAGATTCTCACCGAACTCCACCTTGCCTCTGCCTAGCGCACGCATCATCCATTCCATATATTTCACTTTCCCTCGCAGTTTGCCTTTCATACTATTCCTCGGTTGTTCTTAGTCATTAGGACACACATTAGGACCACGGGCCACCATGCACCCAAGACTCCACGTGCATTCCCCGTAACCATTCACTCTTTCCTCGAGATAAATATTCACTCGATCCACAATCGACGTTTCCGCTAACACTCTTCATTCACACTTCGCGCCACTTTCGACACTTCCCTTCACACGATTCAGTCAAAGCCCTCTCATACCGTTTCCACGAATTCTTGCATCCCACAGTTCTCGATTCTTTTCCTTTACGAATCGGTGCGAAGTATTTGGCACACCGTGGCTATTGAATAAATCATGTAACGAGTACTGCAACGTCGAATAATTGTAAGAAAATTGTAGCATCGACATTTTGATTGACGGACAAGTTAATTTCATCGCGCGCAGTCCACTGTAGTGTCCGGGATCGTATCGTTAATATCGACCCAATTATCGACTTCGATCGAGCCAGCAGACATGTGCTCGTTGAATAAAAATTATCCTCGTACATGAAAAGAGGATAGTCGAATCGGGCAGCAGCCGAGCAAACTCATCAGACGTCTGTTCAAACAAGAAGGCTCATTTAACCCGTTGCCCATAATCGATACACGGCCATTAGGCGCCTTCAATTTCGCCGTCGACCGATTTCATTCGTGTCGCGGCAAGAACCGGGCGGAACCCACGGCAACGACAAATCCATCGGCCCTTTCCGAACAGCCGAACAATCGGTGTTCCGTCATCGATTTCGATTCTGAATTGGCCGAAAGATATCGCTATTGTTTAGAGACGCATTGTTCCGACAGGCTTCCGTATCTTTGCACTCGTAGCTTTCGAGTGGCATCGTGGAACAAACACGCGGCATTGTCCCGTGGTTTATCGGCGTGCAGGTTCAGCCTCGTTAGCTCGTTAGTGGATGGGTTATTTTTGTGCGCACGGTGCCCCATGTAACGTACTCTGTGCACAGATGGATGCGCGACGGGAATTGTTCACGTTCGAACAAAAAGAAAAGGGAGAGAAGGAAAAATGTTACTTGTCGGCTCAGTGTTTGAGTAATCAGTTTAATTAATTGAACTTGATTTAGGAAGCGTGCGAGATTTTCTTAAGCGCGGTCCGTAGATCGCGAGTGCTGTCGTATTAGTTTGAACGATGCAAAATCAAGGTGAGGAAATATTAAGACTATTTCTACCAAGAGGCGTCGAAAGACACTTTTCCAATTATATCTTTAAATTATTCTCTGAGTATAATCATTTGTCCGCAACTAATTGGATGACCATTTAGTACAATAGCTGTTAAATTAATTCAGCGATATAATTTACCTGCAATTCATCCTGGATCTAAAAATATGCACATGGTATACCTGTTTCTACCATGAGCTGTCCTTTGACACCTTGAGGATTTCATAACAAATTCTAATTTTAAATATCTTCTGTTCTATTCTATTCTAAATATCAACGCCATTTGACTGCATCATATCAATTATAATCAGTTCAGAGAATCCCGATTTCTGTTGTAACTGAAAGTACAGGTGTTGCTGCATAAATTTGATATTCGCTTGTTTTCCGCCCTGTTGCATTTTAGTGTAGATCATTGCAGTGACTAATTCTACAATTTGCAACCTAATTAAATAATCTCTAATAAATATGCATCAATGTATCAATAAATATATTGCTCAAATTATCTATATTCAATTGATAATTCGAAGTCACGACAGTTTTGTCAATTATTGGCATACAAACGCAAAGGTGTCAAAAGACACCTTTTGGTCGAAATAGGTATACACAAAATGGTGGTAGAAATAGTGTTAAGACAATTTAATTTAGATTGTAGAGACTGAACTGGTTTGTTCATGATCGTTTATTAATTTGCTTTCGTGTCTTCGGCTAATGCAGAGACTGGGGATTGCCTTTGTCTTAAAAACGTTTGCGTGACTTTTGTCGATGCAATCGCTGGTTCCGGTGTCACGGTCTTCGTCACAGTTGTATCAATATAAATAGTAATTGATCAATATTTGCTGCGATGACGAGACGAACAATTTTCAGCTCCGTCAATTATCGCGTCGGCGGCTGAAAAAACCGGCAACAATCCAAAACACCCTTTCACCGACCGAATTCAACCCGTCCAGCCCTCTGAACTCCGATAACCCGCAATCATCCCTCCGTCTGGTCGCAGTCCCGTCGCGCGTCCCCCCGACCGTCAATAATAAAAACAAGAAAAAAAAAGCAGAACCACCTCCGATCAAATTGCAACTTTCCCTCCGTCCCATCGGCGAACCAAAAAACATCCCCCGAATGTCCCGGGCACGCTGCGAACGTAGTGTCCAAACATTCGCGACGCTCGCAAAAAAGAGAATCCTCCCGATACGGTATCGACAGCCCCGTGACAGTTTAAGCTCGAGTTCACCGTGTTCGGAGATCGATGCAGCCCCCTCTACGACCCCCCTTCGCGTCCCCCTTCTCGCCGGCAGTCGCCAGGACTCCCTGGTCCAATCGAAAAAAAGTAACGATCCGTCCCGTCCGGGTTAGCTTCGTTCCTCTGTTACACGGCTGCTTTTCCTCTACGCGTAGGACAGCTGGAAATACGAGGAGGACAGGGTTGTACACAGGGCGGGGGAGGGTTGCTGGAGGGTGGACGAGATGCTGGAGGGACGAGGGACCCAGTCGGGCGGTCTCGAGTGTCTTGTCAATATGTATAGTGTCATCGATGTCTCTCCACCGGACGGCTATCCTTCCCGTGCATCGCGTAACTGAGACGCATGTGCGACACTTGTATGCGTGCACGTGTGCGTCTATGAGTCCGCGCGGGTGTATTCGTAAGCGAGCTCGCGAGCGAGGGATGAGAACGACGGGTGGAAATTATCTGCCTATCTGGCGGCAAGGATGTACCTATTGTGGCTGCGGGGAACTTGGGACGAGGCCAACGACACGGCGCGCATCTCTGCGCGGGGAAGTCGTGAGACGGTGTTATGGCCGACGTGATTTTTCGTTCCATGGGCTTGGGGGAGAACGGGGGATGAAGCGTTCGGGGCGGCAGGTTTTTCTGAGGCCCGCCCGACGATATTGGTATAGATTTACCGGATTAATCGTTTCACCCTGCGTGCCCGCAGGAAAATTGCTTCGTCCGTGTGGACGAGTATTAATTCCCGTGGAACGAGTCTGTAAAGATTGTACGGCGCGATATTAATTTGGCGAATTATCGGTGCCGTGCACGGAATTGTATCGCGACTCCCCCCCGCGCGCCCAATTGTAGAACAATACCGAATTTATGGGGGCAATTTTCGCGCGAACGCGAAATTAATAGGAAAAACCGGCGCTTCGTACGATCGTAAACAACCGCCACAAATTTCGGCGCGGTTATTTAAACGGGGCGCGATTAAAATGTTGCTATTATCGGTAATTATAACGATCAGCACGTGCAACTAATTAACGTATCATTAGCACGCCGTTTTCGCATATCTATGCGCACGATCGGCCTTATTGTCAGGAGATATTGCCAGTCTCGTTCACGTGACGCGGATTTCGTTCTGTGTTCATTAGATACGCGGAAATGAATTTCGAATCGTTCGCGGCCGGGATTTAATATTGAAATTTACGCTTGAAATGGAATCGATCGTTTCAAATACTTAGAGCCGATCTAGTTATACGTACGAGGTTTCAATGAAACAGAATTATCGTACAGTTTAGATTTATTTTTGTGGTTGACTGATTTAGAATGGTGCAGTGCAATTCAAGGTATACTCGTTATTGTATAGGTCGGCTCATTAAAATCACAAGGTATAATTAATTAAGTAATAGCTGTTGCATTGCAGTGCGATGCTATTCCATAGATTTTTCAATTAAATAAATATATTTTAATCTACGCCAAAATTATTTAATAAACGTGTAAGAGAACGTCTCTGAATTTCCTTATCACCAAGTCTAACCCAATTGTGTGCGAAGTATGCAATACTCTAATCTCCATAGAACACATTTTAACTCAATGCCCTAAATACTGCACCAAAAGGATCCAATACAAGATTACAAACATAGAAAACATGCTGCAAAAGGCAGACTCGTCCAGGAGAATTTTAGCCTTCCTGAAGGCCATTGGAATTTACCAGCAAGTGTAAAATCTACATGATTACAACCTAGTCCCAAAGCAAACGTGGTCACTCATCACCTATTTTTTATTCATTATTTATAGTGCCTCGATGAATAATTTTTTTTTATTCAAATATACGAATATTTTTCTAGCTATGACAGAGACAAAATGTAAATAAAAAATAAAAAGAGCAAGCTTAAAATGGATGCTACGTAACCACGAATGGCCCGAGCCCCTTCGAATACTGTTTGACCCTCCCTCGGTTGCGCTTCGATTAATTAAGTGCTCGACCCCTTGCGTGGCCCACGAATTGCCTCGGGGCACATTTTGATTCAATCCTTTTCTTCTGAAAAGTGTTTTGTTTGCGGCAGCCGGAAGCTGCGTCGCATAAATTGAGTACACTTTTGACGCACTCGTCGCATCTCTGTTCCGCCTTTCTGTTTTGTTTTCGACCTTGTTAATATTCCGATCTTCTTTTTTCAGTTTTTACATTTCTGCAATAAAAGTGCGCGGAATGAAAAATAATTGTTGGCGTAGGAAACACATTTTACGAAATGAAAGGATAATGGTATTGAATGTTTTATGAAGCAGTGGATCGTATTTTATGTTTCAGAAGTTTGCACAAAAGTGGATGCAAAATTTATGGTAACACCGAATATGAAATTACGAATTTTTAATTTATCCTAGTGACAAGAGCATGTCTGACAATTATTTATGGCGCTGTCGTTCCCATCAAAAAGTATAACGTTACATATCTGAATCATTTTACCTTTCGACCTTTAGATTACAGAATCATTCCACCATTTGATTTTGATATTTTCTTACAGAATTAGGTAATATTTCAATTATGTTTTCCTGAGACAATTTATTACTTCCGGGATCGTTCGTTAATTCATTCGATAGGAATACCTTGCAAATAATGCTGCAAGATATTTAACGAATATGAAATATGGGATAATAAATTAAAAAGCAGAAGCTCGTATTCGATCATATTTACTTTATACCATAATATATCTCCACTCCATACAATATTGTTTACTTCACAATTTTCAAACTGAAATATTATTAGTACCACCTCGAGCATCTAAATAAAGTGGAAGAATAATGTTTTCCGTAATTAACCAATATCTTATTAATTCGTACGTATTTTGTTCGTAGATAAAATATTCTCCAGTGTCGCGTAATGAATCTTCTGAAGCATACGTTTTTCACGATACTATGTTCGTCAACATGTTTTCATGTTTTTTTTCTCCCCATTCTTAATGCGAAGCTCTCTATTTGCTCGTTACGGCAGAGGGCCGCGTGTCAATTAATCCTATCTCCTCGTTATCGACTTACTTGAATCGCGAAACTCAGCCGAGCAAACTCGAAAACCAATAATTAGGCACGCCACGGCAATTAAGAATTATTGCACATCGATCATTCGCCCGGAATTTCGGCATCGTTATCGCGTTACCTTTCCTTCTTCGAAACCTGCCCCCGTCTCTGTCATTCCGTTCCATATTTTCCATACAGTCGCATCGTCTACTGATACTGCATTAAAGCAACACTTGCCGTATGATTTACGAACGCAGAGATCAAAGGCAAGGTAGAAAGCAGGAAATTCTTCCATTTACGTACGAATCTATCCCATACCCACGCACAATTTCCACATAGAGTAATGCTCTTTGCGTCCGTACACCGAACGCGAAGATTGAAAAATAAAACCACGAATGACAATATCGAGCACAGAAATAAACAAAAAGAGAAACATCTTTCACCGTCGGCCAGAATTACAGCCGCATTTCCAGATCAAACAATGCTCGTTCCACCGTTCGCGAAAGACACGATAAACACGAAGGACAAAGATAAAAGGAATGCTTCTAGAGTCGCGCGAATTTGTACATGCAATTTCACATAAAACAGTACTCACTCTATCATCCGCGGGCACAAAGATACGAGATAAAAATCGCGCAGGTCTTCAAAGCGGTCCACAAAGCTCAAACTGAAACGCAAATCCCCCCGAGGTGTAAAGTGGCGAGGACGGGGCAGACACTTTCGACATTCTCCTTTAAATCCTCTTGGAGCGTTTCAAGAATCACCGGTTGCCCCGCGACGGACAGAATTGACCCCCATACACCGAACGAAATTCTACCCCGCCCGCTATCGCACCTTAAAGCGCCCATCCCGTGTTTCTCATCGCGTTATCGGAATATCCTTGTGCGAGGTTGATTTTAAGGTAAACCACACTCAACGGACTTATCCACTTGCCTCTACTAAAAAATTGCCACCTTCTCGACGAAAAGAAAATCAATCTTTTTCCTCAGTGTCCTCTATTACTTTCACCACGAGTATCCCTCTAATTTAATCCAACCTCAGATTCTATCACTAATCCTCAGCAATAATGGTCTCTCTGTTTACCCCTCATCAGATTTTCTCACGCTCCCCTTTAAATACAAGTTAGAGAAAAATGTATATATCCGTCCACTTCTTTCTGTCCTCTCTTCCCACGGTTCCTTAAGCCACAGAATCGTCCCGCGACGCTGGTAAAAGCGTCCAGCGGAGAATCCACCCCCGTCTTGAGCACCACTGAAGGTCGGACGTTTCACGACGCATTCGCGACAGAAATAAATACGGAGTGAAAGGGGCTCGGGTTCTTTTCACGGAAGAATATAATTGCCAGAAAAATAAACGATCGCAAAGTCTGTTTGCTCGCGCCTCGCTCACCCCTTCTGTCTCTTTCTCTCTCCCTCCTTTCTCGCATTTCTACCCCCCCCCCCCCCACACACCGTAGCGTGGAATCTCTTCTCGTTGCTTTTTCTCTGTGCAACTCCCTCTGCGTTTTCCTCTCCTCGTCTCTCTCTGTCTCTTTTTTTCGACCTCCTTGTTCCTCCCCAGAGAACCCCGTTGGTTACCTTCCAACCCCTTTCCAACCCTCTGTCACCCCTTCTTCAACCGACGTCCCTCTATGGCGACTTGGTGGAAAAGCTCACTCGACTCGCGGGTCAACGAATTCGCAATTACGATCTTTCACGTCGACGTGACTACCTACTCTCTCGTCGACTTTGGAATCCCGGACGATATTCCTCCCTCCAACCCCTACGCGCCCAGCCTCCTTTGCCACCCTCTTTTTCCCTCTGCGACTTCTCTGTGTTCTTTCTTCCTCTTTATCTTTCCTGTTTTCCTTCCTCCATCACGCCCCCTCGTTTTTTCTCGATTTTCACGCGTTCGCCTTCCACCGACGCCGATCTCCTTCTGTGGACTTCTCCACGTCTTTCACCCGACTGTTGACTCTTTCCTGGAGCTTCGCTGCTCGCTGGCTCTGCATACGCGTACCCTTCGTTCGTTTCGTATCCTACGCCTTCGTTTCTTTGTTTTTTGCGCGAGGAGTCCCTGGTTCCGGGATGCTTGCAATTTTTAATAATCTATCGCTTCAATTTCTGGCTCGAATAAATGTCGTTACCGTTTGATGCGTCTGCTTTTGTGGCGTTCATTCCTCGACCCCATAGAATTTCCTGCACATCGTTTGCTCGTTTAAAGGGCAACGTTCGGTGCGCAGTCGTTCTCAATGCTTCTCGAAATTTTAATTTCGAGAAACGCCAGGTTTTCCTTCCTTTTTACCAACACCTCCAGGTACTTCCGTTTCCTAGTTGGTTGATATCCCTCGGCATTTTCCTGTTTCTTGCGTCTGCCTCGCGGCGCTCCTCGGGTTTCTTTGAGTCTCAGCCTCGAGGCTCCTCGAGAACATTGGCGTCGAGACAGTAATGAGATTTTCGAGATCCACGGGCGGTCCCATAATCGCCTTAGGCTCAGCCAAGGCACTTGTCGAGCACGCCATCATCGGAAATATTTTCTTCTGCTGCCTCTTGTCGACAATAAGTCGGCGTGGGTGGCATTGGTTATGGGATTGATCGAGCACTCGCGAAGATCTTTGGTCGGCGTCGATATCGTCGAGTGTTGGATTTATCAAAATCGGCTGCACTGTATTCCTGAAAAATTAAGAATGTTTGATTATTCTTATGGGAAGCGAATGGAAATTATTGAGAAAGTTCGAGCAGTCAAACGTACACACGAGGTGTGGAAATATCGATCCCCTGTTAAATTCTAAAGCAATGCGAGCCCAAACTGCGTAACGTTGTAAATTGCGAAACCTGAGCTCATGCGATATTTACCTACAATTACAGTCAGTAGGGCAGCCTGTCAAATTGCTGTTAAATTATCCACAATGTATGTACATATGATGTAGGTGAACATTAAGCGAAGTAGATTGTGTGTACAATATTCAAACTATCGTTTCGTAACTAGAACGTAGCCAGCTTATCCACGTTAATGTAGTAAAGAACGAAATACAAAGTACTTTCGTTACACTCTATACTAGTGTTCGTTTAATTCTAATTCTCGTTGTAATTGTTCAAATTCCATACTGTCGATCACATTTTATCCCAATCGTATACCTGGAAACAGTGAAACAACTTGGAAAGGAATATCCCAATTTCGTAGACAAAAGGATTAACCGTGCTTCTAAACACTATTAGTGTATCGAACAGGAGACAATGTGTAATTAACGTTTTAAACAATAACAGCAACGAACTGTTATGTGTACGCGTTGTAAATTAATAGCGCGCACACCTTTCCCAACCACGGAACAATCTTGTGCCCCATTGTCTGACCACGCACCGGCTCATACTACTTGCGCCGCGCTGCGTTGAACTGCTCGTCGGATTATATACGATCCACCACTACTTGCTTCGATTATATACGACCCCGTGGTACTTGGCTGATTACATACGGTCACGTACTACTTGTCTAACAGCATAGGATCGCGCACAATTCATCGGGTCACATACGATCACATATTATCGGTTTCTGATCGTATTATCTCGCCCATCTTCATATTAGTCTCCCGCCAGAGGTATGGAATTTTTTTTATTGATCAACTATCGAGGCCCCATTTAAATTCGCGGACAAATCTGAGATGAGGAACCGAAACGAGGAAACGTTACTCTGAATCCGTAACAAGACACTGATCGATGCCAGTTTCCCTTCTCAAACAATAATCACGATTGCACAACTCAATTACACCGCAACGCAAACAGCCTCCCTTTCGAATCAACGTGCAGAAAGCATTGCGCAAAAAATCCACCCGTTCGCCGACCATCGAATATTAATCAAAAATCGATGGAACGGTCCATGGTGTCCGTGGGGGATTGCGTGCGGTGTTCGTGTGTTTTCGCGTTTCACCGGTGGCGATTTTTCTGAAATAACTCACCGTTCGGTTATTCAGCCTGAATGTGCTGTTCCCTCTGGTGGTTCATAAAAAATGCAGCCCCGCGATCGCACATGCATTCCCCATCAAAGCAGGCGCCTGGCGCGAGTGGGGGCGGAAATAGGGAACGGCGCTCGGCCGGGGAGAAAGCAAAATATTCCGCATTGATGTTCCTCCTTTCCCTCTGTTCCCGTGGCTTTCGTTTATATTTAAGTCACGTATCGGGCACGCACACGTGTGCACGTCGTCTACGTGTCCAATAATACGCCCCTGTGAAATAAACGGAAACGCAACCACTTACACTCATCGATCTTCCGCTTGCGTACTTCTGGAACAGTCTCGAAAACCCCCCATTACTTCCAGTTATTTTGTTTCATTCCTTTTCTGTTCTGTGCCCGATAAGCATACCTGGGAATTAATAAGGGCGGTGGGCGGAAATTCGTTATCAGTGGCAGCAATGCGCTATGCAGTGTTTAATTAGGGTTAAATTTTAGTTAAATGTATAACGCGTCGGCCGTGAAACAGATTGCACAATTAAAGAAGGGAAATATGGACGACAGTGGGTGGATCTCGGTGTTAATTACAAATTGCAATTTACATTTTTAAAAGAACCCACCAGGAAAAGGGGAATATAAGGGGGAGAACGTAATAAGATAGGAATTCCATGTCTATTACTTTCCGCCGGTGTAAAAGCGACGGGCGAATAAAAAGGAAGCACCGGAGTGCTTGCATCGTCAGCCTCGTCATAATTCAAAGGGTGTCGAAGGATTCTAAATGTATGACGTAGTTTTAGGTCGATCGTTTTTCTCCATCCTTGGATGGGATGGCACGGCTGCTACAATGACACACGGCGATATATGCGAACAGTCGCACGTTATGTGCTCGTCGCATGTCAGAAACACGAGCCAATTTACAACGCGTCGATATTTTGCTAGAGACTCGCGACCTGATACTAGAGTAACAGGCACTCGCGACGCTGGTATCGCTGTAAATTAGAATCTCTGCAGCACAGTAATTACGGGCGTCAACTAATCGTAATATAATTCCTGTTTCCCTTGTTTAATGTAAATTGGCAACGACAATTTTTCTTGCGGTAATTTATTTGCTCGTACACGTTCATTTCGATTATTTTCTTCTCTTTTTCTTAGTACGAATTGTGCCAGCTGTAAATTGATTCGTTCAACGCATTTCGAATTCTCTTCAATTTATCATTTTTCATAGTCACACAGATTTCGTTAAAAAATACGCTGGTATCGCTGTAAATTTGAATCTCTGCAGCACAGTAATTACGGGCATCAACTAATCCTGAAATAATTCCTGTTTCTCTTGCTTCGTGTAAATTGGTAACGACAATTTTTCTCGCGGTAATTCATTTGCTCGTAGACGTTCATGTCGATTATTTTCTTCTCTTTTTCTTAGTACGAATTGTGCCAGCTGTAAATTGTTCCGTTCAATGCATTTCGAATTCTCTTCAATTTATCATTTTTCATAATCACGCAGATTTCGTACAAAAATACAGGGCGAAACGTAGAATCGCTAATTGGAACGAACGAGGCACCCCTATGTTTCCCACCCCCTTTGTTCCTTGCCATTCAAATTCGCCGTGTGACCAATTTCGAATTGGCCACCAAAAACAGAAAATCGAACGGTCCCCTCGCGAGCCCATTTTCCACGCGTGTCGAGCAATTACCCCCAGTGTTTTCGATCGCTTGCGGTGCGAACGATTATTGCCACGTGGTAATTGCAGAATCCAATAACAAACGTACTTGAAGTACCCCGACGCCAACGATCGTTTATAATTTAATGGCGACATAACGGTCGCCGTTGTGAGTTATTGCCACTCGTGCAAAAGCGTGTAGCGCGCACCTGAATCGAACGAAACTTTCGCAACTTTTTCAACGAACAATTTATCCGCGCACAGCAACAAATAGAAAATAAATCTTGGCGGAGTCGTCGATGTGAACGAATCGATAAACATTGGTACTACGATATACGACTTAAGGGGGGAACAGCGGGGCAGGGAAATTGGTGGAACAGCGCCGATGGAAAAGGCGTTGAAGTGTAGAGAAAGGGTGGTTAAGGGTTGAAAAGGGACAGAGGGAGGACATTGTAGATTGGATGGTGGCAAGATGCGGTAAAATTGGAACTGTCGGATCTCACGTTCCACAGCCTCGCGTGTCACGTACAGGCGCATCATTCTGCCAGATTTTCCCAGCTTACGAATGAGTTTTCCTATCGATCCATCGATGGATTGCCAGGGTGGAAACGGCGACGACCTTTTGACACGCGACCCGTAGTACTGATGGAACGTACGCTCCTCTATATTATGCCATTTTATTCAACTTTATTTCGTGTTTCGTCCGCATTCACAGCATTAAACATTACATTGCAGCGAAGGTATTTCATTGTACCGCAAACAAAAATTATTACCCCCCGCATTTGCCTATCGATTTTCTTTTTGAAGAAGATAAACAAATTACTGTTCCACATTACCCCACGTTATCTCTTCCCGGTTTCAAATAATATTCCAAACTATTTCATTCGAATTGCGAAATTGAAATGTCGCGGGCGCTGTATATAAAATGAGACTAATAATCCTGATAATTAACATTGCGCTCAAATATCTCCATTCTATAATTCCCTCGTATCTTCGTGCTTCCCCTGCCCGTGGAATAGCCAGAAATATCGCATCGGTGAAATTCCATGATCAGCAAAACCGGCCGAAATTCATCCCGCCGAGCGACGCAATTCACGCGACACCCTCGACACACAGAATTCGAAGAATCGTCATCGACGTGTGTAAATCATGCCAAACCGAGGCACGCGGCAAAACTCGAGCGGCCAGCCGATTATTCGACGTGGTCGCCGAAATTGGTCTGCGCGATGGCCAGAGCCGCGTTGGGTTGGATGGATTATTGATCAGATTATTTGGAAGATGTGGCCAGCTGTTCGGTTCGCAGGCCGAATCGGATACACGAATTATTCACGTATCGGACGGATCGATCCTCGTGTTTCGACGATGGCTAGTCTCAAAGTATTACGACGCTGCCGCATCTTCGCGGGCGGTAGAATTTTTCGATAATTGGAAACTTCAGACACGCATAGATATGTGCGTTTGATTATTTCAATTCTGTCTGCTTCAGTTGCGTTCTAAATTCATCGCCGGACGATGTTTTGGGAGATTCGTGAATCGCGGTGATTTCATAAATATCGTTCGCGCAGATCCCGTCAATGATATCAAATATCGTACGAAGCACTCTGTTCGAAATGAAATTGATACAGCCGGAAACGTTAATATCGCTAACGCCTCAAATAGAAATTAGAATACGAATCGCTTTTCGGATAGCGATCATTTAAAACAACGCCAAGCCAATGGATCAACGACAATGCATTCACTGTAATGAATAAATTGAACGAGCTATTGTACAGGCGGCGATACAAATTAACGTCGACGTCGTTGCGACGCGCTCCGTTCGACCATGTAGAATTTGAAACATGAAATCTATACTGGGGGGACACGGCCACATCCATCGAGCGGTAGCGAAGCGTGCATCACCTTTGATGCAACCAGTTTCATAAATGCATAAAACGATCATGGCTGAATAAGAATGGTAGAAAACCACTGGCCAGTTACAAATCACTGTACCTTCCAGCATGGTAGATTCATTTTTCCCACGCTTCTGCTTGTACACGATACAATAGATTATAGACGGTTGATCATATTTTTAAAGATATCCTGCGACAGAATTTTCGCTTTGGATACTTCGCTTTTACTTCCAAACTTTCGAATGAAAAGAACTGATACTTTTGTGCTGGCGCTTTTAAATTATATTAAAGAATTATATTAAATTTATGGTGATTTTGCGTACACAAAATTGCAATTTTCTTCGGTTCAATTATTAAAATTAAAAAATTATCATAGAAATTTTTTAATTGCAATAATTTCCATTCGATACACGATGAGGTTCCACCATATTTCCCCACAAAATTCCAGCTGCCTATGATTTTAGTCCTTACATCGTCCAACCTTTACTCTACAACAAGTAGTATACCCTTACACGTAGCCAGACATGCGATGAAGCTTGAACGCTGGCCGACAAGTGATACAAGCCAGTGTAATGTCCGACAAGTAGCTTGCACCCGTACACGATCAACCACGTTTACATTTAACCTTGTTGAACACCTACACATGGTATTCAAGATTTTCCTTTCTTATTATTTCCAAGGGTTCTGGAAGTTTTCCCATTTCTTCCATATTAAATGATTACAAGGTCCATAAAATAAAAACAGCAGATTGTAAAGTACTAGCAGTCTTAAAATTTATTACTATATTTACAGTTTACCGACATGCACATTTTGTTACATTTTTAATAAACCTGAATACGATAGAAAGAATACTACACCACCCACGTACTTTACATATTAACTTGTAAATAGTAGCGGATGGATACCCAGGATATTCCAAGGGCTTTTCAAATTAAATATCCCCCATACATAAAGTTCCTTCAATTTCCCTCGTACGAAATGCCTTCAAATCCCAAGAAACAAGATAAGAAAAGTATAACCGCAAGCAAATTTGTGCACCACCGGAGCCTTAAGATTGCGCTGCGGTAATTCCCAATGGAATAGATGGGCGTTGCACGTATATTCCTCAGACGCGAAAAGATATCATCGTCATCCCTGGAAAAACATTCTTTCAAAGCTCGAGGAGCAAAACACAAGAAACCCGTACAGACGGGGGAAAATTCTCTGTTTCCTCGTTTCCTTAAAATAATACATCATACCTCTCAAAAAAAAGCAATTAGGACTTCTATATTCCCCTAACACCATGAAATATTTGCAACTGGCGTCAAATAATGGTCACACAAAGTCCAGTCATTCTTCGTGTTTCTATACTGTTAAGTTTTTTATTATACAACAGTACTTATGGTACTGCTTACCATACATAAAACCGTATATCCTAAGATTCGCAAGAGCAACAAATATACCTAATTATATACTATCAAATAATGGAGGAACCAATTAATCGTGTTAAACATTTTGATCACGCACGCACATTTATGTTTTAAGTATGTCGATCAGACAGTGGCGCCAATCGATTATCGAGATGATGATCACTTTTCACATATACCAAATGATTTCATACGGTCCCCCACCTTTGCAATCGGACCATGGGCATACCAAAATCAGTGGCTCAAAGTTACTCGCGGTCGAAGCCGCGAGGCGACAAAACAATTTCTCTGCGCTTGATTTTACCCGCTAATCCGGTCGTGTGATTTATCGCGTGCTCCCGGAAATACGTGTGCGGCAACACAAACACGAAGATTGATCATTATTATAATCTGAAAGGGGTGAGGAGTTGGGTGGGGGTGCATGGAACATCTGCTACTGCGAACTCCTCTCATCTATCTCCATCACGCAGCCGCAGTTTCGCACATGCATAATCTCGTCCCCGTTGTCCGACAAGGAAGATCCATTTCTGATCTTATTTAACCAGGGGCACGATTCGTTGCACGATTGTATTTGCACCTTTCCCGTTTCCGTCGGACACGGAATTAGTATTCCACGCTGCGTTCCGTGCACCGTTTGTGTCATTAACGCATTTTGGAGACGGCGACGAGATTTCGAACGAACATTTCTGTCCAATTCTTGTAGTACGCGCTCGTATTTAATTGGTAATTGTTGATCGTCAGGGCACAGTGTAATCTTTTTTTCCGCGACTAAAGGAGGTTTTTGTTCTGGAACGTTTTACTTCTATTTTAAGTATTTTCGGTTCGTAGAACTTTCTCTGGGCGCTTTTTATTTTCGTTCGGTTTGTATGCTCTTAGCAGGTATTGGGCGTTACACGAAGTTGTTCTCGCAACACCTGTAATTTCGTATATGCTGTAAAACATTCAATGACCGTGGAAAGAAATTTATGCAACGCTACGAAAACCGACCGAAATTCAATCAAACCAAACAATGAAAGATCGTATCCGTGGAGGGTTCCCATGGAAATCGCAAGTTCATTAAAGGCCGACCGGTGGTCCACGTTTAATTAATAAAACAAGTCGATTGATTCTAAGAACACCGCGACGTTTACGATCGATCTCGTTTCGGTGCCGATCGTCGATTCAAAGGACAGATACAGCCCATATCCATTTTAATAATTCAGCACAATCTCCTCGATATTCATCGATACGCGACTTCGTTCGAAGGACGAGTGTTCATTCGAGCAAATAAAAAGCGCTCGAGGCTTTCATTAGATTTATGATAAAAGTCGAAGGTAAAAGCCCCTTGGTGAAAAGAGTGACTACTCTCACCCTTTACTGCCTCCGTTCCTTCACTTCCGGTTGGTCCTATTTATCGCACGACAAATCAATTGTCACTTCGAACACGATGGAAAACGGTATCTGAGGAACGCACGAAGAAGCAACGATCGAAACGAAGGGGGGCTAAGAAGGATTTCTTCTGTTCGCTCCATTGATTCCGAGGTTTATTGAGAAGCTCGACGAAAGGGGGTGGGCTATTCGCAGTGAATCTCGATCTCGTCAAGATGTTTCTATTAAAATGTTGAACGGGGAGGGTGCTTTTGAAAAATATTGAAAGATGACAGGATCGTGTTAGGATACAGGAAGAAGTAAGTATTGATACTGAATTATTCGTTGCCGTTAAATTTCCGAATTATACCGTAGGATATTAAGTTGATTGGATCATTGCAATTATTTGCATTTAAAAAGAATATACATACAATAGTCCCCGGTGACGGTAATTACTGTGCACGAAATATTTTCTAGAAAAGAAAGGGCATCATTGACTTGGAACAAATAGGCATTAAAAGTATTCAATTTCATTTTCCATCACGACCACATTGAAATGGTTGCAAAAAAATTGTCCTGCTTCAACATTTCATTTCATTTCCGTTCGTTAACCTCCTACAAACAATTGCAACTCTTTCTGCGCGCACGTGTTGTACCATTCGAGCGGGGACTTGCGTCGAAAATGGAATTTCAATTTCCTGGCCAAGGAGCGTCGCAGTTTAGCGGGTTCTAACGAGGGATGCAAATTTCATCCGGCGTCGCAGCGCCGCGACGCAGACGCGCGAATTCTAGACACGTCAAGACGTATTTTAAGCCGCGCCGCGGCCCAGCACCGGGCGAAATAATTCATCCGCTGAATTATTTCCGCTCGTGCGACGCTGATTAACGCTGGATCGATGATCTTTCGCTTCCCCGTGCCCGATCGAATGGGGTTGGTGGCTACCCGCGCACTAAGCCCGTTCTGAAAGCTGTCTGAAATCAGAGATTGAATAAGACTTTGAAATTATGACACGAGAAACCAATTTGTTTCTTGCTTTCCTAAAGATATCTTTAGCATCTCTATTATTGGAAGTATCAAAAACAAGAAAACAGTAGTCGAGATGAAATGTGGAATTTTAAATATAAGTCAGGGGGTTGTATGTAATTATAAAATTATAGATAAATGGGATATCTGTATTTAAGAAATGTTATTGACCGATTACGAAGATTCGAAGAACGAAGAAAGTATTTAAATAAAATTAGAAATAATAATTGAAGTCCAAAATTCATTATATTCGACGATCCACTTTCGTGCAATAAGATCATTTGTCGGATATTTATAGAACGAAACATTAACCACATTGGCCAGATCGCTGCGTTTCATAGAGAAATGAGCACTCCCGTGTATATTGGTGTCACGCACACGAACTCACCACCTTATCTTTACCCATTACCCCCAACACGGAAGGAGAACGTTTTCATGGTTGTCTGCTTGCCATGGAAAAACGCTGCGCTTTGCATATTCCTATATTTCTCGACTACGCAGCGTTACTGAATTCGTCTATATAATGCGGAGAATCGCCAGAACCGATTCTTCGCGAGAAAATTTGTCTGGACGACGAAATTAATTTTTGGCGGAGTAAAAACGTTTGTCGACCGCAACAGCAACGTTAATACGTATTAATAGATTGGTGCAATCGCGGTCGAATAGTTTGAAGTAACTCGACACGAAACGTTCGGCTATCGGTGGTAGAAATTAATAAAAAAGAAAAAAAAAAAAATACCGAGCGAGTCGCATGCGTTGCCTAAAACATTCGAAGGCACAGGTTGAAATTCTCAACCAAAGAGCACCGCGCGGACGCGTCACAGTTATCGATTGCGGTGTCTAAATTTAAATGCTGAAATCGAACCTCCATGTTCGGCAGAATTGGACAGTATAATCTGTTATCGATCCGCGCCCAGAACCGGCGGAGTCTTTCATTGAAATCCACGGAAAACTTCTGCCCCGAGAATAGTCGAAATATTTAATCCGAAAAATTCGTTTAACACAGAAAACGAGACTCTCTTTTCGTTTTGTATCGCAGAGTCGATTCGCGTGATATTGCAAATGAGAGCACTGCAGTTCAATTGCAATCTCCTGCGTAGAAGGAAGAAATGAAAATTCGAAGTAATAATATGACAAAATGCAACAAATTTCGAAGAAAAATCGCCAAATTACAAAAACAGCAAAAGAATAGAATAACGCAGTTCTTCCATTCAGCGGAAATCGTTGCGAAATAAGAGGAAGAGGCCGCCGAGTGCGCGATATAACACGATATAACACGATACTCTGTATAACGAAGGGGAAATGATTCGGCCATAAATCGGGAGAGAGTACACTTTTTAATCCTCCGGATTTCGAATTAAATATTTCAGGAGACCGGTGACGCGGTCGCCGGCTTCCCAGGCCGTTTAATCTCAGGCTGGCCGTAGTGTCAAATCGATGCGGAATATAGGTCGAATTCGGCTTACCGGAATTGATTTCTCCGGTTTCTGAATTATTGTTGGAGTGCTCGCGCACTGGATCATGTGTTCGCCCCCATCATTGTCCGTCTGCTTCGCCCCTGTCTCCCTTTCGTCCTATTTCTGTCTCTGCCTCTGTTTGAACCACTTGGCCAATGCAGAAATGTAGCATCATTGTATTAACCCCCGAATTGATAAGGGAGAGGTTCTTTGAACCCGTAGGTGGAACAATTTTTAATGAAAACTGTCATCCATTGTGCCGAAAATACGCTAAGAAATTATTTACACCTGTGCGCACTTTCAATTTCGATAGTCGGGTTAGTGGATGTTACACGTTTACCCCATATTCCTAAAAAACAAATAAAATGGAAATGCATGGAAAAGGGAAAACATTTCTGTATGAAAACGATATTGCGAAACAATCAGAACTATTTATAGTACATAAGGATTGCTCATCAATTTATTTCAATCTACTTAGTATTTAGTCTAGGAACTCCATTAAGGTTTCCATCTATTTTCCAGCTTGCATTCTGGAACTCGTGGTTGGTCAGCAAGGCCCGGTGTTCGTTCTCGAGCCACCAAGTACTCTGGTCTTTTCCAATACCACAGGCTCCCAGTTAAGCTGCTCCGCTCATGGGAGCCCAACGCCGCACGTCACCTGGATAACCAGTCCGGATCAGATATCGGTCACCCCAGTTCCTGGACTAAGGTGAGTCAATTAACTGCCGAGTACTTTTAACTCTACTTGCCGCGCAAGGCACACTTAAATAGAAATAAAGCAATTCCGTGTCGCGCAAAGCAATAGGGGGGTCGACGAATGGCGAATGAATATTCATTAGCGATTAAAAGTTAGAACGAAGTAGTTGAAGTGCCGTGCGAAAATAATTCAGGAAGTTACAAATTCGCGAAAAATATTAAATAATTCTTTTTCTTCGTTCTGTTCGCCAAGCTGAATTCTGCAGGTGGAATTTCGTGATTTCAAAAGTGATGAATAGAGAGGGTCGCACGTTTGCGATATTTAACGTGCAGCCTCGTTTTTATTATTTACACACACCTGCGGAAAGTTGAGGGATCGCTGAATTCCATTAAGCATTAAAATAACCCAAGGTACACCGCTTCAATCGAATCAAATTCATATTCCTTAAGCTGTATGAATAGCTTAGCTTTCGAATCCACGTTTACGAAATTCTGCGGCAATACACGAATGATTTTGCTACATCGTTACGATATTTCCCCGAGTAACGTGCGCACGTTCGGGTCTTCCCCGACGCGACACGGCTTCTGGTAATTCCGTTTCAGCCATCGTGTGCCGCTTGTAAGATCCGCATTTTCAGCCGAAAATTCGCGACTCGTAAGAGTGTGCGGCACGATAGAAAGAGGTAAGCGGATTAGCGTGTCGGGATTTAGAAGTTCCTAGCCGCTGTAAATTGCTGGAGTTTCGAACGCGAGTTCGTGGCAGACTTACGGCGTCCCGTGGAAAAATACAGAGTGAAACGACTGCAACATCGCCCCGAAACCTAATTATTGAAGTGAGCTATACGTATATCGTGCGCAGTGCAATCAACGAACACCTCTGGTACCCATTGTTCTGACAATATTCTTCAGTCGTTGCATAGGATCATTTTATTTTAATTAATCGAAAGAAATAGAAGCACTATTCTGGTTGTTCGTTGAAACATATATCTATTGTATTTAGGCATACGGAATTGTATGCCGAAGGTATTTAATTGAATATTATTTCGTGACCGTCGTCTGACCGAGCAAACGTTGTGTCCAATTTATCGAAACGGAAATTGTTCTATTGTGCTTGCCTGATCGTTCGCTGGCCTATCCCGCTTATACGATTAGATACGTCTGCACACTAATTACCCAATTAGATATACACCGATAACCCAAAAACTATTCTCTATGGTCGCCTACCATTAGTTTAATCATTAATCGATCGAATCTCCTTTGATATGATTAACTTGGTACAATGAACCATGTCTGACCAATGGTTTACCTGTTCTACTTTGAGCCACGTTTCATTTGCTTGGCAATAGTTTTAGGTGTACGATACTATTAATTTGGCTGAGAAAAATTACAGCTTTCATCGTACGAGTATTAGTAATTATTTTATTTTTGCTTTACCGTCGCTTAATTTCATATTTCATATTAAATAATTCTTATTATTTCGTTCATCGATTGCCCCTGCCACAGTTCAATATATCCAAGTATTTTCAATTCGAAGAATACCATGAACCGGCGTTCCATCGAAAATAAAACGCAATCCAAGATTCTTCCCCTGTCGTTCCTTTTCTTCCTCAACTTCAAAGATTCTTGTTCCCCCAAAGACACCTGTTCTTCATCGCCATCGCGAATGCGCAACCTAATCAGCCCCGGAGACTTCGAAAACCATTACCATACCCGTCTCGCCCTTCGGCTTTCCAATAAACCCAGACGCATCGATCAGAGTAGAATGCCGAAACAGAAACGCGGACGGTCTTCTTTCTATTTGGCTCGAAGCGCGTTCTGTGGCAATTCGAAGCCGCAAAGAAGTTGGAAAAATTCAAAGGGAAGGCAGCCCCTTTCGGAATGCTCCCCTTTGGCGTTCGATTCCTGCCATTTACTCATTCAGCCGTTTCTGCTTTCTCCTCATTTGCGTCTCGCAAAATTCACTAGGTGTGTCCGTATTTCGATGCACGCCGATGGAGTAGATGCGCCATGGCTGGCAATGGCAATAGCTGCGTGGTGCGTTTTAATGGAGAAGGTAAGAAAGGGGGTGGATGAATTGTTAGAATAAATGTAACGGTCCATGCGTGAAAGGGGCAAAGAGAGAAAGGGGGATAGGGTAGATAAAAATGGAAGGTAAAAGGTGTTGAGCAGAATAATGAGGAAAGGTTGGATGGTAGAATTGTGTGATACATAGGTGAATAGTGGTGCGAGAGAAAAGAATACGACGAAGATAAGGGAGTACAAAAAAGAGGGTAAGGGGGTAGAATAGGGAGGGGGTAGAAGTAAGGGAAATAAAGGTATGGAAATGAAGAGGAATATAAAAGAGTGGTGATATGTGAATTGTGATGTGAATTGAGAGGAAGAAGCGAAAGTAAAACGATGCGGAACGGAAAGGTGGAATAAGTGAATAAGAACTCGATAAGAATATCGCGACAGGTGAAGTACGAATAAAATTAAGGGACGTGGAAAATGAAAATATGCGAAATTAAACTTTATAGAATGTTCAAAAGATGCAGAGATTTAAATGCAAAGGGAATGTTGGAAGAATTCTAAATTAAATTTTCGAAACTGTTCGTCATTCCATTCGAACGTTTCGAAAACCTCGTTCGTTTTTAGTCTATCGAACATTCCGACTGTTCAAACACTTCCAAGCGGATAATAAATACGCGGAAGGGTTAAACGCGTCGGCGAAGCGCGATGTTTGCCGTGAGAATGATTTACATTAACGCTTAATGGGCGCCAGTCCAACGAACCTGCAGGTGAATGGCCCCAGCTTATTTTAAATTCGCTAATTGATAGTAAAATCGACCGGTTGTCGGATAAAGTTTCGCGAACCAGAAGCTTTCCAGCAACGGTGAAATCGTAGAATGTCTGGAATAGGAGGAATCGAACGTACGTCTGCGTTCATAGTTTATTTTGCAACATTCTGGAACTGCGAGCTCGAATGATATTTATTTCGGTTGGATTTGTTCTCTTTGTATTTCGTTCGCTAAAAATAAACCGAGGGGATTCAATAAAAAAAAAAGAATAAATTATGTGGCGTACAATGAAGTATTTTTGCAGCAGAAATAATTGCAAATATGGTCCACCTTGAAATTATTCAAAAAGAAAGAAATACGAAATATTATCTTATATCTCATATAAAAATGCCGATCTCTACTTCTGATTCACTGTTATTTTGATGGAGTACAGTCCTATTATTATTGTTGTTGTCACCAGTGTTAGCATTATTGTTTACGCCCAATTGATTGTGAATCAAATTGGCCCTTTAATAAGTATTCAAATTATACGTTTCCTTGCACTGCTGGCTTAATTAGAAACCATTCTGTGCTCATAGCATAATTACGTACGTTCGTATGCCAGCACAGCGTGGTTACATTCCCGCTTATGATAGCCGGCTGACAAAGCGCTGTCCTGTACTACTTGTTTAACTACATACCGGGCTATAATACTTGACCAGTGACGCGGCCCATTTATACTAATTACTTATACAACAGAGATATAGTTATTTGTTAAAACACCGGACTGTTGCCACGGTGTAATTGGGCACAGTGGCTGGCAATATTCGCGCCTATTCTACTTGCATTATCTGATACGATCATTTGCTTCTAATAGGGTCGTCTGCTGTTACTAAAATAATTAACCAGTTCTATTTACTTAATATTTTGTCTGCTTTTCGCTATGCAAATACTGCCTTATCATAACGTATTTGTTCTACTAAGTAGGCTGACTGTATATTGTACTGTTCTACTTAGATGAACCACTATGGCTCTGTTTTACTTGCCTGACCACGTGCAGTGCTGGACCACTTAATTTGATCAACAGTGCTCTATGTCTATATACTGTCCTGAAAATGTGTAACCCTGTTCTATACTTGGCTAATCAGGATTTTGTATTGGTTTTCTGCTTAGACTGTACTTGCCGCCTCACAAAATTCACAATTTCTTTGCAACAAAAATGTTACGCCGGTCTACTGATTTATAACAGTTCCATTAGCACAGCTGAAACAAATCTGGCAACATTTATTATATTTCGTTACTTCCCTAATATAGTAATGGAAGTGAAATTTTTTAATGCAAAAATACACTAATTATTTAATACGCAAAGCGATGTATCTTCAAATGATCAGTATTAATAGCGTCGAAGCCAAGATCCAATGATAAGATTAACACTACGACACTACACATGCTTTCTCGTCACACTTGACTATACAAATATCCTTCCTCTTGTAAACCGGCTATCTCTAACGCAAATAACACCCCACGCAAGACAAATTTGTCCAAGACGATCGAATTGGAACTCGCAACGGGAATCAGATGCGCGTAGAAGAGGCGAGTGTAAACAACCGATTACTTACTCCTAGACAAAAAATTCTAATCTCCGAAACAGAGTAACGATTATAATAAATATTATAGGAATAATTAACAACCGGAAATACAGAATCCACCCGAGACGTCGCAATAATTGCACGTATGACACGAGGTTAAAAGAGCTGAACTAGCTGTCACGTCGGTTTGACCTCTCCAGGAATCAATACTGCACCACACACACACACAGATGGGCTATTTTAGACGAGACTTTATGACGACGATTATAAATGTTTCATCTCGTTTTCTTGTAACTCGATTGGTAAATCGATGGAGAGAACGATGCTTTTCTTAGCCACGTTTAGGGAAAAAAGATGAAGCGGGGAAAAGAAACAATAATCTCCAGGCTTTCTTATCATTTCGATTTGTCCAATCAAGTATTTAAATTATCCGCAAATCACGTGGTGTTCTGCATTTCGAAAAATGCCATTATTATACTATGTTTAGAAGTTCCACGATTCCAAATGGAAACCTTAAGAGCGACGACGATAGTCTAAGAGGATGCGGATTTTCTAAGTTTCATATTTTCTTCGTTCCTTTTGAAATGTTCCAGACAGTTGCTCGGGAATGGTACCCTCTACTTTCCGCCATTTTTGGCGCAGGATTTTCGAGCGGAGGTGCACAACGCGAGGTACAGGTGTCGTGCGACCAGTTCCGTGGGAACGGTGCTCTCTCGCGAGGTTACTCTTCGAGCTGGTGAGTTTGCTGTAACTTTTTACTATTATAATTGCGGCATAAAAAATCCACCGGTCGAACTGCTTACTTCCAACTAAAGTCCGTGCCTTTAATTTGTACTGATGAAATTATTGCAAGTTTCAATAACAAATAGAACAATTAGGGAAAGTTTTAAAGGGGAAGTTGACGTTAAAATTTGATAGGAATGATATTAACGTTGCTGCAACGGAACTCTTCTATTAAACTCTGCTAGCACCTAGCACACTTGGATGAGGGTAACGTTGATTCAAACCGGCAACATATAAAGTGCTACCGGCGAAACAAATAATTAAAGGATCCTGTGTGCTGCGTTCTATCCTGGTTCTTCGGGGTAGACGAGGTCAGACGAACGCGTTAATAACATAAAAATAGCGCAAAATACTGCGAGGGAAAAGCGCTCGCCTCGCCATGTACCTGCACGTACGGACAGAAGTCTCATTATCGTGTCCCAGCGCGGTGCTCATTAATTACTATGCTTTTTTTTCCACCGATCTCTCAGCATCGGGAGGGAAATGTTCGTACAGACGGCTGTATCGCCATGGTGCCTGCACAGTAGCAGGGGAATAATTACGCTGTCGAATGAGGAATTTCTAAATAAAAGTCACTGACTTCCGCACTTTATAATCTGCTAGGATGCAAAATTATCTTACCGCGTCTTCCGCTACTATTTTGTTTAAATTGCACGGTACGGATGATCGAGCAGGGAAGCTTGATTAGACGCTTCAAATATTTTATTACAATAATTCATTTTATCCAGTTCGAACCGCAATTCCAGTAATGCACTTCACCAACTCACTTTTAAATATATAACAAAAAGAAAAAGGAACGGGGATAAAAAAATCCAAACTTCCCTACCCTCGAACTTAACAATCCTTCATTCAGAATATTGCCAACCTTTTTCCCCCAATTTTTCTCCACCGCTTAGCAAGTCCGCTGCAATAACCGTACAGCCGTGCCATTAAGTAGTATATACCGGCGCTGGTCAGACGCTAACGGGGCCAAGCAGCAAGAGGTCCAAGTTCGTAAGTTTCGACCTGCATTTCCCGCTCGTTTCTCGCGCCATTATCCGCGAGGCGTGATCGGTAAACGCCGTGCCTTCTTACCAGACTACATTGTCGCCAAACAAGCTGCGGGCGACGTTTCTCTCGCGCTTTCCCCGCGGATATACGGATCAATGTTTCAACCCCGTTACCATTACCTTAACTACTTCCGCCCCTGGGAGAAGCTTGCCGTGGATTTTCACGTCTACCCCCACCCCCGTTGAGCCGATATCGTTTTCTCCGCTGTCGGTTTTATGTTAGAGCCTTTTAATTGCACGGTTTAATTCGGTGCTCGCGATAGGCGGTTTAGTAATACGCTTCGCGTGCTCTCACCGGTTTCCGCTTTGACGGGTGGGTATCAGTGTTAATTAGCAGAGTAGAATCAGTTGGCTCGCGGGGTTCGGGTACGGGTTGCGCGTGCAGGTTGAAAGTATGGATTGACTTGGCGAAAGTGGACGAGGGCCACGGATGTGGTTGTTCCGGCGAAGTCGAGTTAGAAATGCGTTCGAGAATTGCGCGCCTGTTTACTTGATACGATATTTGCGTGCCGGTTTCTGATTTGCGAAACTTGATGCATTTATCGCGGGTGTTTACGCGAATTATTTGCGCGCAAATGGAGATACCGTACGTGGGTGGAATATAATTTTAGGATCGGTGTATTGTTGCGGGAAATTCAATCTTTAGCCGGGTGTATAATTACGCGTTACAGTATTACAAATACGTACGATGTTTATGATATTTGTAATGTTATATTTGCGGCACGAGGATCGAAGTATTCGTTGATCCACAGAAACTTTGCTATATTTTAATTCGATCGGTCGGTTAAAATTTGTGATTTGGCGAACCTTGAAGGAAAACTAAGCAAGCCTGTTAAACAGCCGTTGTTATTTTTCCACCACCATTGTCCGTAAGGGTAAGGTAAAAATAATCGTCGAACACAAAAGGAACTGTTTCATTCGTCCATACGCTTTCGGTGTGCATTGCGCGGGCACAATAAACGTCAATTACAGAGGGAACGTCGACGTAGAAACGTGACCAGCCACGAGAACGGCTGAAAGTTGCCGAAGATCCCATTATGCTGGATACGCGGCTCGCGTTTTCCCCGAGAAACTTACCGGAGTAAATACCATGGGGGAACGCCATTGAAAGCCGTTAAATTGTATCGGGGGAAGTTCGATTCCAGCAAGGAGCCAGAGAGATAGAGTAGATCTTGTGGAAACGTTGGAAAGAGTCGGAAGGGACAAAAGTTGGTCCGGTACCAGGAGCTTTACGTGAGCCACCATTTAAATGGCTGATTCCAAGCCGACCAGCCCAGCGTGCTATGCGGCAGGCTGTACGTGCTTTCCCCGTGTGAACGACACCTGTACACTGGTGAACGAAATTAGAAGGAAACTTCGAATCCTTCCATTTACGTTTCCTTCGATTCGTTTCCATTTTCCTTTACCTGCCAGACGGATTAGTGTCCTTTATTCCTGCATAAATCTCCCCGCATTCCTCGACTCCCTTCGGAGTAATATCCGGACACCTTTTTCGCGGAAAGGTGTATCAATTATTAGAGAAAATTGATGGAACGAATTACTAAAAGAAATCAATTTGGAAGAACGAAGAATTCTATCTCGGAATTATTTTATTTGTTTCGCGTACGAACAGTTTACGTCTCTCAATCTTGCACTATTTGCCAAACATGCCCGTTTCAAGCTTCATACTAGAAGAATCCGACGACAGTAAATTCGGCGAAGTTCTCGACGACGAGGACGCCGTATCGATTGGTCGGTTTTTCGTCCGGCGGAAGTTCGCAAGTCGCGGCTTCCAACGGTAACAGAAATTCTTCTTTCTGCTTCTCGTCAAGCCATTCCGTGCAAACTCGCGAAAGTTTGCCGACTGGAACGCGCGAGCACGGGCGGCCAATTTAAGCCGAAGGAAAAAAAGAACTCGAAAGTCGAATTTTCGAGACCGTGACCACTTGACGAAAATTCTCGGCCGTCGATCGACAGACATCGACGTGTTCCAACTGCCATTCCGTTGTATCGCCCGTATTTATTGGATCGAAGATACTTGGATAGTAAAGTTTATCGAATTAAAGATTGATCGTATTTAGCGCGCCCCTTTATGCATTCAACGGTGTCCTTAAACACACAATTACAGCGAACAGAATCTTGTGGATTTCTCGACTGCATGTCGTTTAAAAATTCCATTTTTTCATATCGAAGAGAGGAATTAAAATTCACAAGCCATGCGCATTTTAATGCGACCGTAACCGCGCGTAAATAATAATCGCAGAGCACAACGGATCAAGAAAATGAAATATTCTCTCCCGCAAGGTGGCAACATTTCATTACAATTACCAACCGCTCGATTCCCCTTAATTCCGTCGAAAGATAGGGCAATAATTTCCGTGAAATTTGCCTCGCAAAGCGCAGCCGCCTCCCCCCCAGCGCGCGAAAACTTCTCGTTTTCCGGTGGTAAAAAGTTTCCCGACTAATAAACGACGCGACTTTCCGTCCGTCTTAAATGTAATTACCGCCACTAAGGAAGGAGGCAAAAAGAGGAAGAAAAGAAACGGAAACGGGGAGAACGAACACGAAGGACCAGGGGAACGCAAACGATCATAGAAGTCGGATCTATGAAACGTCGCGTTAATTAAACCTCGTTACACCAGACTTACTGCGAACTTCTTCCTTAACAAGCTGCTGTCCAATCGAAATCTCGATAATCACTCGAACGTCTTAGCCCCTCCCCCGAACTAACCCGCCACATTTTATTCCCTATAAGTCCTTCAATCTTTCTCCAAGGGGATTCCACGGGGAACGGCTCGTTGCCATCCGCTCTGTTTCGTCTCGCCCCTAGAAACCCGCCCTTTCTCCCATCGAAACACAAACTGCTATAAACCGGACGCATAAAACCTGCCAAAAAGTCAGTCTGGCGACTCCTTTTCCCTTAAGAGCCTCCTAGACGTTCCGCCGGCTCCTTCCGGCCGAAAGAAGCAGAGGGGCGTGGAGGGGGTGGTTGGCGAAGGAGGGGGTAACGGAAAAGGCACCGTTCATTAAAATGTGTTCCAGCCGGCGGTAATTACGCGTTTAATTATTTAAACGAGTGACCCTGCATTCAGCAAGATTTCATCCCCTCCAAAACCCCTTTTCTCCACATCTCACCCCTGCCACACTCTCCAGTTTCCACCCTCTGGTTAAACTACGCTTCGCCTCTCGCTCCTTCGCTACCCACCGTCCCTTTCGCGCTTCTTGTTTCAATAATATCTCCGCCACGCCATCTTCATCCAATCTTCCTACCCCTTTCCTCGTGTCGTTTCGTTTCGTTTCGTTTCTCTGTTTCCCCGTTCCGCCCCTCTACTCCTAGTTGGCACGACGGTTCCAGAAGCTTTGCAGAAGCCCGGCCTCTGACTCGCTTTTTCCTGTCTTTTTTTTTTTGCGAGATAGAGGGTGTCTCTAGAGCGACGCCCTTTCAGTAACGTCCTTTTGCTGCTGGTTTCCGCTCTCTGTCTCTGTCGCATTTGGCGACGGCGACGCTTTCACGATGTTCGAGCGTCTGACAGATCCGACGCGGATATCGTGAATGAGACGGTTAATTGGTCGTGAGAGGACAGAAGGGAACTGCGTGGAGACATTTGCAGCGCAGTTTGCGTTTCGTGTCGCCCGGATAAGCGAGCGTTAATTATCGTCGGCTCGTGTTGAAATGGGAAAGCAGGATCGAGACAATGGGCGCGGAGATTTCAGGAAGGAGCTCAAGGTTTTCCGTGTACGGTTACAGTTGCCGGAGTTGCTTTCGCGGGACCTTTCAACGAGACAAGTGACTTTCCTCCAGATTCTGTTTGCACCGAGCTGCGGCACTTGTTGTTTCTTTATTATGAACAATCTCGGGATCCCAGATAATCCGGATCACCATTAATCGTCCGATCAATTACTCAAATACCAGCGTAATGCTTTGATAGACCAGCAGTCAATTTACCAAAACAGAACAATTGCAACGAACGAATCGCCCTGATGAAACCGACAATCAACACTTATGTCAGCAACCAAAATGGTGAGGAAGTTCGAAGCTTAGTTATTTAAAATATCTAGCATAAATTTGTTTTCACGAAACGTAAGTTGACGTACAATTGTCCAGAGAATAGAGTTCTGGAGCGGTTTTGCGATATTTTATCAAGAACATACAAAAATTATTAAAAGAAACACAGAAATGGGTAACCGGGTGCCCGGTTGCTAAACATAAGGCTTAAGTATACAACCGAGAGTTCTTCTTTCTCACGCCGATAGCGTAGCAGCGTGCATATCGCCGTGCCGGATAACGACAACGGAGGTGCATTGGCAGAAGAATAAAGAAATATCCGTACGCGAATGCGAATCGCATTGGCCTCGCCAAAGGAATACTGGATTATGGAGAAGCGAAGCACCTTATTTCCACGCTCACCTTACTCTCTTCCCGATGCACGGTATCGCGCGAATGAAAGGACCGAGATACACAAGCAGGGCCCGTCGTACCGACTTGAAAAGCAATGAGGAATTTATCTGAAATGACATCGGCTCGACCCTCGTCGTCCGCCAAAGGACTTATTCCCGAGGAGAGCGGCATTGTCTGGAAAAAAAGGGGGAGCCTCTCTTCCCTTCCGCCTCCTCGTTTCTCCTTTCATTTTTTTTCTTCTTTTTCGCCACCTTTCTCCAGACTCTCGCGAGAGACCATGGAAAACGTTCAAGCCGCGCCACTTTCGATGATGACCCCCGACAGTGACTGTGATACCTCGGGAAATAAGAGAATGAACTCGGTAATTGATTGTTTCCCGTGGAACAATCGAAATGCTTCCTTTGAGACATTTTTTTAGGGGGTGTTTTTTTCTCTATTTATTTTTCATTTCAATACGAATTCTCGTTTCGTCAATGATGACGTATTTCTTCTTCATTCTTTTCAATTATTCGAAACATATGATCACGTCTGTTGGCGGAGGCAATTCTTCGTTACATTGTAACAAAATTTTAATTACATTGCGATCAAATAAAAATAAGCGTTCACTCGGATCCGAGCAAACACGAATTCCACGGAACGATTCGGGGATTAAAATCAAACGGGCCGAGCATTGTCCCCAATATTCCGCTCAAGTTACACTGGGATATCGATGTAAAATCTTTGCTTAAAGAAGAATTTCCGTAACTCTCGATTCGCATAAGCATTTGAGAAATGATTCAACAATCAGCGAGAATAAAAAACGAAGGTGTCCCCTCTCGACAGATTTCATCGATCCACCAAGGTGTATTCGAAGTTCTCGCGGTTTGTAGGGCGATATCGGGGTACCTGAATCGAGAAGAAACTTAATCCCGTGGCTGACATCGAATCGAAGGGAAAAATATCGTTGCTCGGTTCGCTGGAGATCTGCGTATATTGGCCTCGTTTGCACGTTTCGTTTCGTTTTCCCCTCTTCGGAATTCGATCGAGGCATTTGCCAGCCTCGACGGCGTTGCAATCCTCCAAGTGGCTTCCTAATTTTCAGGATTTCAGAAAAAAATTCGGTGAAGCAGTCGAGGCGAGACTGGCTTGAGTTTTCTCCCTTTAAAAATTCCAAGGAATCCCTTCGCCTCGGAAATCGAAACTTTCCTCTAGGTCGTTCCACTCTGAGGATATCTTTTGTTACTGTATCGCGGATTACAAAGGACGATGAAATAGTTTCGCAGTGGTTCGATACAAATATATGAAATATATTTTAATATAATTTATAATATAATAAATGAATGTAATCTGCTGACTAATATAACACTCGACAGAAATTGAATTATACATCTCTTTGAATCGGAGTGAAGTTCAATTGGAGAGAAGAGAGGCAGGAAAGAGATAACGCCGGGAAGCTGGCAAATATCGGAATTTTTTCTATTCAAATGTAGCGATTTAAGTTAAGGAAGATTGAAGATTTCCACGGGTCCACCGATTTTCCTCATTTTCTATTCAATTTAGCGACGTTATCGCCGCCGATAGTCCTCGTCCGTCTTCCACCTTCTGAGTTTCGTTTTCCCTCGTTCACGTTCGCGTACGCAGGCACTCTTTTCGCACGGCGCCGTAACAGAATAATGATTCGAGATAAAACAGCTGGAGTTTAAATGACCTTCTGCGAGCGACAAGTAGAAAAGATTATATAGTCCAGTAATGCTTAAATATAACACGTTTGCTGAAGCAATATTAGTTTAAACTCTACGCGTACAAAGATAAGAATGATTTAATATAAAAACTGTACAATTCTTTTGCTGTAGGTACATTTACAATTGCATCCTGTAAGAGTGCAGTGCTGTGGTATTGGTGGATTTTAGGATATGTATATTAGCGTATAGGGCCAAATTTGTTGGCGCCTTTGGTTTAAAGTAGGGTCTCGAGGTTTGTCGAGGCAGTTATAAGATAAGCATGGTGTGAATGAAGAGTGTTAGTAGAAATGTCGAACGTGGATCGAGTGAATGTTTAGCTCGAGGAAAGAGTGAATGGTTTCGAGGAATGCACGTGGAGCCTTGAGTGCATGGTGACCCGTGGTCGAACTGTGACACGTGGCAAGGGTGTGTGTGTCGGTGTGAGTCCTAAATGAGTGAGAGCAAATGAGAGATAGAATGAAAGGGAAACTGTGAGTGAAAGAATATATGGAGTGGCTGATGCGTGCGCGAGGCGGAATCGAAGGAGAATCGAAGTAGAGTCGAAGCAGAATAGTTGAGGAAGTGGAAGAGAGTAGAATCGAAGTAGAGTCGAAGGAGAATACTTTGGGATACGAAAGAGAATAGAAGTGCTTGCGAAGCCGAAGAGAATATTGTTAAGAGATTATCGTGCGACGATACTTTATATTAATAAAATAGTTAGAAATACAAGGAAAGAGAAGTCTCATTACCCTGATCTGCGTTTTGCTTTTATTGGTAAAGAAGTTTACTAAAAATAACTTCTACAGTGCTTTGCCAGGGGTTAAGGTAGGGGGGGTTATTGCGAGATTTCCGAACGTCAGAAGCAGGGGAGGAAGTGACTTGAACGTGTTACGCTTAATACTTAAATTGTGCCACCGAAATGAGACGCGTAACAGCGTGACGCCCGGCTTGACAGTGCTATTAAGAGCAATATCGCAGCTACCTGTCAGATCTGCGAATAAATGGAGCAGCTACGGAACTGCTGGGGCTGAAAATGAATTTCCGGATGCGACGCTAATCTTATCTCCCGCCGAGAATTTACCTCGGCAAGCATTCTTCATTCATTTCCGGCCTCGGCTTTCGTTGAGAAATCGATGAGTCCTGATCGAGATTTATTTGCCGCTAAAATTTTCGTCCCTTCGAAGCCTCCATAATCGCTCAGTAAATATTCCCATATTTACCGCGGCAGGGCAATTTTGTTTCTTTCTCGTAAGATATGAAAGGGTTGGAGGCAGAGATACGAGGACGAAAACGCTTAATTACACTCTGTACGTTCTAACCGAGACTCTCTGTTTGGATTCCAGTGCTGACGGTGCCTGGATACGACATAAGGGTGAATAGATCCCCCGTGGTAGAGGGATGCAACGCTGTTTTATCTTGCACAGCGCGGGAAGACGTGAAAGAACACCTGACAGTCACATCCTGGTTCCGCGACGAGGCCATTCTTCTGCCTGGAAGCACGGACACCGGTAAGTGTCGAAACGTTTGCGTCTAAGCATGTGCATGCACTATCTTCGAGGTTGGTTCGATGGGATGGTAAGATCGGTGGGTGTTCCGTGCAGCTTCGTCGATTTGGGTATCGTGCGATCATCGAGAGAAGTATTGCAGATAAGGAAGACGATATTCTGGTGACGGATAGTTCCTGCATTTTTCTCTTTTTTTGAAATATTTTTAAATGCATAAAAGAGGTTGTTATCATGAGAATATATTTTCTGTTGCAACGTGCCGTGAACAGAAATATTTACCGCGGATTTCGAGATTCCCTCGCTCCTCCGGTGTAGATTATTTAAAAATTCATTGCGAGATCGGGAAAATAATTTCCATCCGACAGCCTTCAAATGCGTCCATATTGTCCGCCGTCTTAAAAGACTTCCGGAACAAGATGCAGCCCCCAACGGCTGAATCAGGCGCAAATGGACCAAGAAATCGCTTCTCGCGAATCGATTTGTTGCTACGCGATGATAAATCGCGGGCCCGTGCCACGAAATTCCAAATGCGATCGAACGGGCCAACAAAGCATAAAAAGATCCACTTGGATACGGTACGAGAGCAGCAACTCCCTGAAGGGGCGAAGGGGTTGCACGATGACATTCGATCGCGGGGAGAAAACGCGTGGAAAAGTTGCCGGAACGTGGGGGAGAAGATAGCGAGACTCGTTCGTTGAGATTGACACGATATTGCGTGCACGAAGTTGGAAAAATGGAAGAGCTTAATTCCGGAATTATTTTAAAGCCGTTCAATTAACAACCCGACGCAGGTGTTTCGAATTGAAGGACTCGAGAAAGGGTTATATATAATTAAAAAA
Organism: Nomada ferruginata; assembly: GCA_963583965.1. Taxonomy (NCBI): domain Eukaryota; kingdom Metazoa; phylum Arthropoda; class Insecta; order Hymenoptera; family Apidae; genus Nomada; species Nomada ferruginata. The sequence goes on from OY757218.1 coordinate 10,794,911, forward strand.
AAAAAAATTGTTTCATATCAGAGGCAAAGACTTCGTAATTTATAGATCGTACTATGAGGCAAGAAATTTCAGACATTTAATTACGAGTACAGCGCATTCTGAATTCCACTTTGAATTTCCCCTTCGAGCTACTAAAGGAGAACGTATAAAACCTCTATTTGTCGTTCATTCGTAACATTTTAATCTGATAATGGCCCTGAATACTTCCGCCGTGCGCGTACTGCGATATTGCGAGATTCACCCCCCCCCCCCCAAAAAAAAAGAAAAGAAGAGGAAAGAAAAGCAAGCCATCAAAGATCACTCTGCCAATCGCAGAGGTAAGGGGATGGGAAAAAATTACACGCATTCCATTTAATCGCCGCTGCGCCGTTGGAACGCTGCGGAAGTGGCTTTATACTTTTAATAATGGCCTTCTATCCCCCCGTGCCCGTGCGTCCCGTCGCCGGAAATAGGTGCTCGACCCTTTTCCGGTTATTCAGGCAACGAAGAAGGCACGTGCACGCTCGCGATTCAGGTGTGTTTCAGTCGCGTGCTTCTCCCCGGCTTTGTGCCTTTGTACAATCTCTGTGTCTCGTTGTTTTTCAACGATGCCGTCGCCGTCGTCGCCGTCGTCGTCGACGACGAATGTTCTCGCCGTCTCATCAACGTAACGGTTGTTAACTTCGAATCGACTGCGTGGATCGTAGTAATTGACAAAGCAGTTTCATACGATCTACTCCAAAGCTTTCCGGCTGACGTTTCGTTTTCCATTTCATGTCGTTTCCTGTTTCTTTTACTGTGCAATCTCTCTCCCTCTCTCCCTCTCTCTATCTCTGTATCTCTCGTAGACTGGTTTATGCATTTTTTCCCCATCTTTCCATTTTTAACTTCAGAGGGATCAAAGTTCGCTGACAGGGCGATGAGTCGTCGAAGCTTTTAGAGACGTACGTCGTTGATGAAACGAGGCATCTGACAATGGGGAAAGAAATATATTTTACCTTAGACGAAGAAGATGCGCGTGATGCAGCATGCAGTTCTCTTCGAGGATTTCTAATTCGAAGAGACACACTGGTCTATCGGGAGTAGAAATTTATTGTTCAAGTAGTATTGGCGTGGTTATGGTCAGACCGGGACGAATACAAGTTTTAAAAGGACTAATGACGCTTCGACGTTGATTTACAAATTTTCGGGGAAGCGCACGTGTTCAACGAGACCGACGATTTACGAATTAAGCAGCGTCAATCGCGATATCGGTCAGAACTAGAGCAAATTACGATTGCCACTACTGTCGCCGGACTACTCGAACCCCCGAAATATTTCAATTTATCGTTCGTGACTATAACTCGAAACGCCCCGAAAAATTAACGTGCGTTTAAACGGTACTTTAAAGGGGTTCGAATCGGAAGACACTTTAATTTTAATTAAAAAGCGAACCCTTCTGAGTGGAGTTCAAACGTTTATTCCCGACGCGCGTGGAACTTTCGTCGACGGGTCCCGCATAAACAATCCCCGAAACAGCCGCGGTTGAAAAACGGAAAAAGCGAAGAGGGAAACAGGAAAAAGGAAAGGAAACAGAGGAGGGTGGTCTTCAAACTTCATTTTCCACGGCGCGAGACTTTCGACCGTGCCTTTCCATAAACAGCCCTCGAAGCGCCGTCGGTGGAAAATGCCGCCACCCAACTCGAACCTCCCCCCATCCACTCTCCTCCCATCCCCACGGGGTTTATTCGTAAATTCGTGGCACGCACCGCCGATACAGATTAAAGGGCATCTGGAAAATTCGTCTAAATATTTCGAGGGTTTTACGTTTCTGTTTATCATTCATTTAATATAATATAAAAGCAAATCTGTCGACGAATCTTAAGGAAACAGGACGAGTCGCTCTTCCTATTTGAATCAACGAACACGCGACAGGGCGAACCACGGAGGTAGCGAGTTGTATTTAAAAGAAATTATCCTGCTCCTTTCCTGGTTCCCGCGATATTTACACGACGAACGGGTGAATCGGTGAGCGAGCTTCTTCAGAGGCTTACAGATGTCTCGCCGCGGGCAAACGGGAAAAGAAAACGGCGAACACGCCGGAAGGAGGACGATTGCTCGTGGCGAAAAGTGCCCCCCGGTAAATAAATACGAACGAATCGAAGAAAAGGGGGCGAAAGAACGTTTTCAACGTTTAAATCGAGCGTGCAGACGGAAGGGAGGCTGTAATCATAACGCGGCCTGGCAAAGGAAATGGAAAATGAGCACGGGGACGAAACAAAAAAGACAAACAAACGAAACGGGAAGGAGGAATCGTCGTTTCGCAAAATGTGTACGGACGTACTCGTGCTCGAGGTGGGCAGTGTCGAAGCACGTGAGATGTTTGGAAGGGAGTTTTTCTAAGATGAAACGACGACAGTGGAAAGGATAGCGAGAGGTAGTTTCAACCAGAGAATGAGATGTCAACATTAGCCATCCTCGTGGAGAGGCGCCAATTACCGGACGGATGGAAGATAGAAGCTTGAATGATTCACCTGGCTCGAAGATTTGATCCTTGATGTGACTAACTGGATCTATTGTTGAAACTAATTAAAGGTTTTGACAAATTTATTGTACCATAACGGGTATAGAGATAGAAAGGAGTAATCGTTGTGGTTAATTAGAAAAACAACATTCTTTTACCGCTATTAATAATTAAATACTAGACTTAGTCAAATGTCTGTGGTAATGGCAGGTGCAATTTTGTAGAATATACTTGATTAGTACCTGAATTGGAAATACGAATGATTTACAAGTTTCTTAAAGGTATCCAGAATGTTATCACAAAAAATACGCGAGCAATTTAATTGAATTCTACGTAATACTTTTAATAATTTAGTAATTCTACAATACTTTCTTTTGAATAATCATGGTCGTTTGCGTTCGAAAGATTTGAATGCAAGAAACGTCCCAATTACAAATGAAATCGCATGAACGTTTTTCAGTGCACGGCAAGTCTATACAGACCCTATAATTTATTCGAACGGAGCACGTGGAGAATCTTGGAGGAAACAATTTAATTGAAACATCGCGATTAGCGTTCGAGATTAAAACAAATTAGAAGTTCGAGCGAGAACAATTTGAAACTCGCGGGAACTCGATGGGACACGAAACTTGTTAAACTCTGAAACTTCGTAACTCGGAGCTTAGCGTTTTGGCCATGAACTTGCAGCACCGTGATCCTATTGCATTATAAGCGAGTTTCGAACATTAATAAATTTCTGCTCGACTAGTAGTACTTCTGGATAGTTAATAAAATAAAAAAAATAGCAACGGAAGAATATTTTATAGCAGCTTTATAATTTATTCAACGTCCAACGCACAGTCTCTTAAACGATCGAACTAATACAATTGATAATAAAATTCCTACGTCTCGAAAACGTCGAGTAGTTTAAATAATGAAAAGAAATCGGGAATGTGCGAGATAAAAATTTATAATAATCAGGGTTTGTGCTCGGTCGAACAATTCCTCTGCACAAAATTCAACGAGGAAGAAACGGAAATTCCGCGAGGATGATAAGCGAAAGATCGCTGGGTCTCGACCGATTTCCAACCCATCAAGCTCCAACAGGAACATAAGTTTCCACCGCTTCCAACTCATCAGCCGCTATCAGAATACCAATTTCCGTTACCCTCGCAATCTGCAATCTGTAGAATCTCTGAAATCTAACTTCGAGCCAGCTGCCATGCGCCAAGAAATTACTACATCTGTTACAACAAAAAACGAAACCGAACTAATCGCACTAACACACATAGCCAGGCCGCAACTTCTGTATCCACTCCTCTCGAATCGGACCTCCTCGAATCGTCTCGAACCTCCCCAAGCTTCCCGAAGAAAATTCGTCGCCCCATCGATTTCTGTGCGTTCCACAGAAACGCGTATGACAGCCACCGTCGACGACTACCGTTAACGACGTTCGGCGGGCACCCAGGACACGACGTCGTCGAAGTGCTCACCCGTCTCTGTTCTTAGGTCACGACAGCAGTCGCTGATAACGCTCCACGTCGCGATGACGGAGTAGGACGCGCAGGTGTTTCCGTGTGACGTGTAACCGTGCACAATGTTGCCCGGCTGGTTACGAAACAAACGTATCGCGAGCCGACACGAGGCGTCGTGATGTTCACCGTGATATCCTGCACTTGGACGGTCGCACACGTCCCCGTGCGATTACGTGTGCGTGTGCACAACGTACAGAAGGTGGGGCGCGGGTGGGGTCGAAGGGTGGTTACCTGTTACATGCAGCCGACCGGCATAAATATGTATGGGACATGAATGGTTGAGCGTGTACAGGACGAGCTGAAACGAGCTGCTAACGCGCGTCCCAGCGGATGGGAGGATAGTATCGCGTGCTAGGGATGTGTAGGTACGCTTTGCAACCCTCTTCTTTCGCGGGGTGAAACGAAACGGGTAACCTTGTTGCAGTGTGAACGCTTTGGAGGGGTTTTTTCTTTTTCTTTTTTTTTGGGAGAGAGAAAAAGAAGGTGGTTGGGGAATTTTTGGTGAATGAAGGGAACGCGATTTTTCTGTCGGATCGGAGAGATATGCGATTTGTAATTACTGATAGGAGGGAAGGGCAGCCAGGTTTCTTTTCGAACCACCTGTGCATTGTATTATAGTATTGAATGTACTTATTCTCGTATTATTAATACAATGTTTGTCTACCAGAATTATTTGCCCATTGATAAATGAATTTGCGATTTGTAATTATTGATAGGAGGGAATGGCAGCCGGGTTTCTTTTCGAACCACCTGTGCATTGTATTATAGTATTGGATGTACTTGTTCTCGTATTATTAATACAATGTTTATCTACCAGAATTATTTGCCCATTGATAAATGAATTTGCGATTTGTAATTATTGATAGGAGGGAATGGCAGCCAGGTTTCTTTTCGAACCACCTGTGCATTGTATTATAGTATTGGATGTACTTATTCTCGTATTATTAATACAATGTTTGTCTACCAGAATTATTTGCCCATTGATAAATGAATTTGCGATTTGTAATTACTGATAGGAGGGAAGGGCAGCCAGGTTTCTTTTCGAACCACCTGTGCATTGTATTATAGTATTGGATGTACTTATTCTCGTATTATTAATACAATGTTTGGCCACCAGAATTCTTTGCCCATTGATAAATGAATACTTTACCACACCATGAAATGAAGTTTATTATAAAACAAGATTAACAGGCAAATAAAGATCGTATGAATGCGAATAAGTTGAACAATAGAGTTGATTTAATTGCACTGTTCAATTCGTGGGGGTAGGAGGATGGAGGATTTATCTATTCGGAACGTTCTCTTATCGATATGAAAATTCGTGTGCGCACACGTGCATTTATGAGGGATCAGGGTGAATAGACGCTCGGAGAGACGTCGATTCATAATGAATTGTGCGACAGGGGGAATTGACACGTGAAACGCAGCAACGTCCGTTGGACAAAAGACTTTGAACGATATTTCATAGAGGCATTTGTTCCGTAGAGCGTACACTTGCTGGCATGTTTAAACATTTGCCAATATTTCGCTGTCCCTTCTCGTTTCCGATTTACTACGAAATCAATACGTGTATGTAAAGGGAACGATACGGTTATTTCGAATAAATCGACGAGTAAACTATTTGAAATAATACCAAGATTATATTATTCTATAGATTGGTTATATTAGGAACCCTTGCAATTAATACAAGGCCTAATAAAATGCATAATTCCATTTCTATGTGAAACATGAAGTCATTGACCGAAAATTTGTAGAATAAGTAAAAAAAAGGAGAAGTAGGAGGATTAAAATAAAAATTTTGATATTTCTTCGTCCGTAGAATATTTGGATTTTAAAAAAAATATTTATATTCGGACAATAATTTATGTTCAATGATAATTCTATCGCGAAGAAACAAACTAAGCGAACCATACTTCATTTTCTATCGTTAATTGTGTAAAAACTTTTCGTTCAAATTTACATCCGTGTCGATGAAAATATCGCGGGCAAAATTATTCGTTCGTTGTGCCTGAAAATATCTTCTATCGACACTTTTCTCACTTTTATAAGAACGAATAGATACTTTCACAGGTGAACGAACGCTAGATTGAAATACGTGACTGGGGAATCTGTCGTGAACGTGCGTCCATAGAACGCTCGGAGATTTCACAAAGTAGCTTTCGAAGCTTTCACGTTAGACGCATCATTTCTGTTATAAAAGCTTGCCGATGACTGCTTCCGATTCTATCCGCATCCGTTCTATAATTATCGTGCAGGGGACTCAATTTTCTGGATGGAGAAAATCTCGAACTTTTAGTAGTAGCTTAGAGTTTCATGGCGAGACTTGAGAATTTGAAACAAAATCATAGAACAAACATTTATTGGTACCAGAGGTAACTTGGCACGAGGGATATATATTTTAAAAGCAAATTGAAATACTATGAGTGTGCACTTTCAACGCATTCGTTCTATAACACAAATGTTATGGCAACAATAAATTATTAAATCTTAAAATGAACTACTACTATTTGTTCGGATGTCGAATCTCACAAATATTCCAGCATATACAACCAAATATTTGTCAATTACATAATTCAAATTAAAGCTGCCCGACATTGAAACCTAAAAACCGTAATTAATAAAATACGCAGCGCGGTCAATCAATCCAAAAGCGTTTTAAAAATCCATAGACAGACGCGACGAAAAGTTCAAAGCAGATCTCCAAGAAATTCCGTAGATGGAATTGTTCCTCTCCGCGTTAACGCCCTTTCCCCAGCAGTTCCACGCGAAAGGTCGACGTTTGCTGGCACAAAAGTGCTGAGTGGATCGCGTTGTCCCGCTGTTTCACCAGTGTCTGGGACACTGACGTGGCAGAGGGGTGGCTGGCAGCTGTCCTCCTTCGAGGAAATGAAAATGCGTCGTCCAGACGCGAGAAAGACAGCAAAGCTCAGACCGAGGGACGTTTGACGACCAGTGCGACCGCTGCGACCCGAAGAAAAACTTCAAAAAGAATCGCTACGACCCCGGACGGACTCTTTCCCACCCTTCCGCCCCTCGTCGTCTGTTCGTACCGAGGGGTACGAGACTCGAAGACGTGTGAGACCTTCCGATATTGAGGATAAAGCATCGCCGAAATGAAAGAGTTTCGAACGAACGTGACCCGTTTTACTCGCACAGACATCCTCGACGACTTGTACCGAGTTTTTCCGTTACGAAGCCCATGGGCTTGTATTTGGATTTTACGTTTGTAAGGTTCTCATGTTGTCCCTATATAGAAGTACATGGACTTCTATTCGGAAAACAAAATCCAAATACAGGCCCAGATCCTCCTATGTTTGGGTGGGCTCTTATCGAAAAACCCGGTACTTTGCGAAGAATTTCATTCGTCGTACACTCCTCTACGGTATCAATGAATTCCTATTGCGCAGATACTGTTTGTCGCAAATCGGCCGGAGTAAGTGGACCTTGAATTTCCAACTTTCGAAACTTTCGCTTCCTCCTTCGAACGCGTCGTAACACAAACGCGATCGAGACAAAGGAAGCGTCGAAGCAGCCGCGTATTCTTTGAGATATTTCCTCGGGACAGACCGAAATTCTGTCACGGCGATGGAAAAATAGTACGAGACGGTCGATAAAGCCCGAGTTTCGTCGTATCGGCGTAACCGTGGGCCCGTTTCCTTCGACCCTCGCGAATTCACGAGCCGATGGTTCGTGACACCGATGTACACGTGCCGTTATACGACGTAGTCGAGCTTCCGGTTCGTACACGTACCGTCCAACCCCGGGTCACGGGCTATTTATCTCCGTATTTTTATTCCGCCGGGGAAGGCGGTATTAAATTGCAACTTTCGCGGCGGTTCCACCCCTTCCGCGGTGTCATGGCTGACTAGAAACGTTATTTCCTATTTCTTTCGGGGCACGTATCGCTGGATAACGATGCAGAACTGTCTTGCGTGGATAGATTATTCGATACGGGTCGACAATATACCTGATGCGCGGTGGGAAAGTGAATGTCTGAACATTGACACAAGCATGCACGAATATGATAAGCATAAATGTGAATTAACTCACGGTTTTTTTATACATTCAATAAATATAAAATTCTACGTTATTCAAATTCAATAATATAGAAATACGTTATAGATTTCAATAATATAGAATTTCGCGAATGATTAAATATGCTGTCGGGCAAACAGATAATGATTGTTCCATAATTATTTTGCCAGGGCTACAATTATCATATTTTTGGTCAGATCTTAATTCGTTCCTCGTCTTGCTGTAAGATACGCCCGCGAAATATCTGCAATTCATTTGAGCAACGAACGAAGCACCGTATCGAAAATTTCTAAAATAAGTAAAAAAAGAAGGAGAAGTAGAAGGATTAAAATAAAAATTATGATATTTCTTCGTCCGTAGAATATTTGTATTATAACAAAAATATGTAATATATAAAAAAAATGTTCAACGATATAATAATTCTATCGCGAAGAAACAAACTAAGCGAACCATATTTGATTTCCCATCGTTAATTGTGTAAAAACTTTTCATTCGTAATTACATCCGTGTCGATGAAAAAATTGCCGGAAATATCTGCAATTCATTTGAGTAACGAACGAAACACCGTATCGAAGAGGAATTCTCTTCGAAACTGAAATAACTGTCGGCGCGACGAAATGATTTCGCTACGATTGAATTCGAAAGGGCACGCGGAGGATCCGGAAGAACGTCGAACAGTTCACAATAACGACGGTGGCAATGAAAAACTGCCGGTTTAGCCGAAATATCGTCGACGTGGCGGTTATCTGGGAAGGAAAAATGGGAGAAGCGGAGGTCCAGCGAATCGACCGGCCATTGGCTCGAAGCAAATTGAAAATTTCACGCCCGGCTGTGCCCTGGGAGCGGGTTTTCATCGACAGATGCCGGGGATTTTGCATAAACTCTCGCACGGATTGGAATCGGGGGGGAAATATCGTGGATATCGCGTTATTTTCGGCCGAGCCCTCGCGAAATCCGGTATAACGCGCTTTTGTTTTCGATCGGATCGACCGCCGCCGCTCCCGGCTGTCTAAAGCCGCTTTTCAACGGCGGGGGATGCGCTCGAAGGAGTTTCGATTCGATCGTGAACCGTCGGATATGAAAGATGAAATTGTTTCTACCCTTCGTGCCGCGTGGAGAAAGGTGAAGCTGAAATGCGGTATTTTTGGATTAGAGTTTCGTTTGCTCTGGCGCTTAATTTATAGTGGAAGCGCAATTAAATCTTTGTAATGTAATGTATTGTACATTACATTAATAATGTTTAATTAATCATTAAATTGTATTGTATTATATGTGAAGTGTACATTGATTTTAGTATACGTATGATTGTTTTGTTTGCACTGTAGCCGTAGGCAAATGTTTGCCCTGTTAATTAGCGAATTGTGGAGCGGTGTCTCGATAAATCAGTAAACTTAATTTCGGATAAAAAAAGATATACTGTATTTACATTATTCGATTGATACAGTATTTTATGGTGCACATTTAATGCCCATATTTGCAAATATCTTGCAAATTTGTTTCAACTTTACGAATCGAACGAATATTTGTTTTCTTGTTATTTGCCGTGCACGATGCGGGATTCGTTTCCTGGCGCGCGATCCGTTATATGGATGTTAAATAATAAAAATACTATGAAACGGGAACAAGTGGAACGGTTGAAAAATGATATTTCTCGCGTGATGCGATGCGCGGGCAAAAACGCGTGAAATCGAACAACCAGTTAAACGTTACACCGCGCAATGTACTGGGGGGAAAGTTGAATTGGTTGTAAAGCTATTCCAAAGGGATTATATGGAACGTGGCGTTCGCTGGTCGCGTCAAATATTAGAGCTTAACGTCACTGGTTGACGTATTATATTATTTTGACGATACGTTCCGTAATTTCGTCTCGAAGCGTTATAAATCACGCTGAACATATAATTAATGTACCTGCCGTCAAAATCGTTGAGGTGAAAATTGTGTAAAATGAATGAATCTTTAATACTGTTTCGGTGAAAATTTCTAAAACTATTTCCTTCGATATTATTACCCCTACTACTGAGAATTATTATAATAGCAGAGCAGTTTTATCCAATGCAAATTTTAATTAAAGGACCAGTTTAATAATTTAATAATTTGGGTGTAAAATTTTAGTGCTGTTAAGTGGCAGGAAATTCTTCAATTGAGTTCAATTAATTCTTAAACCTAGTTCTTAACCGTACCACGATTTCGTTACAGGTGGGAGATTCGTAGTGACTTCGCAAGGCGATCTCCACATCAGAGCCGCAAGACCAGAAGACGGCAGAGCCACTTATTCGTGCTTGACTTTTCACGCGTTGACTGGTGAGAGAAGAAGAAGCGAACCCGCGACGTTAACAGTCACAGGTACGTGAACGTTACTTTCCACGGATGAACAAAATATTTCCTTATCGTAGAATAATTTATAAAACAAAAATAAAAATTATATATTATATACAGCATCACAGTTCTTTACAGAAGACAAATTTATTCACCAATACGCCAATACTCTGGCGTACATTTGTAACCTGTTCTAAGTAATTAATAGCAAAGCCTCGTAATGTCAATCACGAAGTTTCATTAGAATTGTCGTGCACGTTCAGGTGTTACCAACGTTTCAATTACACACCCAAATATTTCGCACCATTGCATTTTGATTTTTAGAACCAACGGTGTCCATGCCACCGAGACTGATGCAGAGATCCCAGATCGCCATCTCCGCTGAAAGCGGTTCGGACGTGCATCTGACCTGCTCAGCCCAAGGGAGCCCACCCCCACAATTTACTTGGTTCCGAGATGTTAATGGTTGGTTTAATTTCACGATTCTACACACAGCGTAATCAAGATTCAACATACAACGCGATATTAAATCAATGCCACCGAATATACCCCGCTACCAAGACCTATCACTGTAATCCAGTTTACCTTGGGCATCACTTCGTAAAATTATTAACCCCTGATCAGTTGAATAATGATACGTCGCTGTAGAGAACGGTTGCACAGATCTTTGCCAAACGATTGCTAAATATTTGCCGGTTTATATATAGCGAAAGGGTTAAGTACAATTTCTCTCGCGTTTATATTTCGCTTGCAAGTGCTGAAACGGGGGATGAAGGCGGTGAAGATACGGTAACACGCAGTATCTCGCGTTAGAAAGGGTTATCGAGTATCAAGCAACGGATATCGTGTTGTTGCAGGCCATTCGATACCGGTGGAGTCATTTAACCGAATTCAGCTGTGGGGCGATTTGATGCAAATCCGCCGCGTGGACGCTCAGGATGCAGGCAGGTACATATGTCGAGCCAGGAACGAGGTAGGCGAGCAACGAGCAGAAACACACCTGTCGGTCACGTCGAAACTTAACGCACGAATCCAACCCCGTCTACAGGTACGAACGTGAATATCTCTATATGTACAAATGTTTGCGAGGAAAAGTTTCTTAAACGTTCTATTTTGCCTGGTCATGCCTGAAAGTAGTTTTGTTAATAAATGTATTATAAACATGTTTACAATTGAAATCGTGTTGATTGTGGGCTTGATGAAATGGTAAATAATGAATGAATTAGTACAAATGATCACAGAATATTATTAGAAATAGAGAGAATATTTTGGTAATTATAGTAGGCTGAATATAAATAATAACCTTTTTGGCAGTGATAATAGATAATGTAGACGCAGAGTTTTGAGAGGTTGTAAGTTATTGATAGGTTATTGAATTACTAATTATTGCAGAGGCAACGGATTTCGGCAATGACGAATTCTATTTTAGAAAATATCTGGTACTGAAAATTAGCACGTGATATTTAAAAAACAATTACTCCTTCGTATTCGTAGGTGGTAGAATTCGACGTGAGTTCGCTGAACCTCCGATTGCTGTAAATTCCAAGCTGAAGAAAATTCAATTACGACCATTTACAAGCCGTGAAATCCAATTATGATTGACCCTCGTGTTCCGTAACGGCGAGGTACTTATCGCAAGTGCCGGCTTTGACGTTGAAAGTGTTAAAACCGTTACTATTAATTTTTACGACCACCTCGTAGAATCTCGAATTATCATAATGGTAAACGACTCGATCCCAATAAGGCTCCGGTTCGGTGTGCCAACTTCTTCGCCCCACGGGCACACCATTTGGAAATGCATAAATAAAACGTCAGCTTTACGATCGCAATCATAAGCAGAAGAAAAAAAAAAGAAATGATTATTCCACTCTACAAAACTATAATAATATACCGCAATCGACTAAGTTTCCTCACAAACTAAATTTTTATGCGACAAAGCAATAATTAAACATTAATCGCCAACACGTGGAACGAAATACAAATTCAATCTCGCGAAAAGAAGAAACAGCAGCTAGCCATCGCGCCGGTTGAACAAACATCCAAAGCGAATTGACAGTGAAATGTTGATCGCGCGGCTGCGTAAATCAGGGGCATTAACTTTGGAACACGAATCGTTAACCCTTTCCCGGTATTTACAGACCATCAATTCAGGAGAATCAGCCACTATGAATTGTACGGTGGAGGGTTATCCGGTCGAGAGCGTCGAGTGGTTGCACGACGGTGTACCTGTATTGACCGCGCAGGACACGAGGATCAGATTGCTGGCTCCTCTGGTTCTCGTGATAGGCTCAGTTGGCCGAAAGGACAAGGGAATGTATCAGTGTCTGGTTAGAAGCGACAAGGAGAACGCACAGGCAACCGCGGAATTGAAGCTAGGAGGTACCTCAATGGAATCTGCCCATCGTAAATTCCTTTCCATCTTTTATTTCAATGATTTCAACCAAAAACGAGAAGTATCGTTAAACAAGCTTTGTAAAACTGTAAAACCTAGGTGGAAGAAGAAAGATCGGCGAGAGAAATGTCAGAACGGATCCTCGAAATTCCCTTTCTTAACTGTTATAGAGAACACAATTGAATAATGTAATTAAAAAAGAACGCAAGGAGAATGTATTCTGACTTAATGAAAATGTGTATCTCATTTTCAAATCAATTTAGAATATTATTATAGACTTTTCAAACTGATTATTTTATTGGAATTATTCTTTTCAAAATAAACGGACGTCTATTTGCAAGGCTCAGAAGCCAATCAGTGTAAGTCCAATTTTCCCTGAACACGAGTTTCGTACTTCAAAAATCTATTTATCGTTAAAACGTTCATTTGATAAATCAATTAAGTCACTAGTTTCATACGTAAGCAATAGATGACTATACTAACATCGTCACTGTTTTTCAAGTAATTTAATAAATACCTTATTCATCTCGGTCCGAATGCTAATGGACTTACAGTGATTGTCTTCTGAACCCTCCGCTTATCGTTCCACTCTTGCCAATATTTATTCTCTTTTATTAGACACCGTGCCAGAATTGCAGTACACGTTCATCGAGCAAGCCTTACGACCAGGTCCTCCAGTATCCCTGAGATGCTCAGCGACAGGATCACCACCTCCGTCGTTCACTTGGCTGCTGGACGGAGAACCTCTGAGCGAGATGGCCTCTGGACACAGGTGCGCGTCTAGATCCCATCGATCAATATTCCGCGTTCTTAACCATGCACAATGCTTCATGCAGGTACGCGATAGGACAGTACGTCGATCAGTCGGGAGACGTGATCAGTCATTTGAACATATCGTCGGCTGGCGCTGAAGATGGAGGCCTTTATGCTTGTGTCGCGGCTAATACTCTCGCCACGGTTGAGCACAAGGCCAGATTGAACATTTATGGTAACTTGAAGTGGGAGTACATGTCTAATTGCTTGAGACAATTTCGCTACGCAAAAGTTTCAATCGATTGAAAAGTATTTAGTGATTGCAGTAGAACCTCGATTAGCCGGATCAATATTATTCGAGCTCTCGATTATCCAGAGTCTGTTTACTCGCGCCAAACCATTCACAGATATATTGTTGTACGCTTGCCCTTCTTCTCAGTCGTTCGCCGTCTTCCGAGGCGAACAGTCGATGTACGTACGCGCTGGAACAAGAACATTACTTTCAATGCAGAAAAGGGCCGGGCCATTGGTAATTCGTTTATTGCGGTACAGAATACGCGTTTTCGCTCGTCTCTCGATTGAGCCAATTAATCGAGGTCCCACTGTTTAAAAGAGGGCCCCCGCAGGGGGGACTCTCAGGTTTTGGTCTTCAGTAGAAGGTCCCCTCGCAACCCTCGCAATCGATGCCTGCTTGCCCAAAGCCGAGGTTTGCAAGGGGCCTCAATGGGCAGTCGCGTTTATCTCGACGCCGCGAAGAGGATGACCGGTGCGCCTCGGGCACTGGTACCACGGGTCATCGTTGCTATGGGCCCACGGAGGGTTGGTGGGCCTCCACCCTGCGACGGAGGGTGGTGTGCCATCCAACCGCAGCGATCTAAGGTTTGGTCCCATGGCACACGATGCCTAGGCGGGTCAGCTGCGTTTCAGCTCGCGCACCGTCCTGCAGTGACGGTAGATATTTAAAAAGGTCTCCGCCCGACCCGAGGTGATTCGGGGCTCGCAACCCGGGTTAATAATCACTCACGGTATAGCTTTAACAGAGGGCACACGCAAACAGACATTCACCCAAAGTTAACACCCTTTCGAGTCAGTTAATTCATCGTTTCAGGTCCGCCGTATATCCGGTCGATAGGGCCGGTACGAGCAATAGCAGGTATCGATACCTCGATAGCTTGTCCTTATTCGGGATATCCCATCACATCTGTGGAGTGGTCTCGTGGCGGAGTTGCGCTGCCGCTCGACATAAGACACCGCGTTGACAACGAGGGCCATCTCACCATAGCCAACGTGGACCCGAACGACGCCGGAACGTATACCTGTATGGTTCGAGCGAGATCCGGTGAAACTGCGAGCAGAGACATCCGGTTGACCGTTAGCAGTAAGTGTCCCTCGGGGGAAAGTTCTGCGTCTGCTCGTTGGATCGGACGAAACTGTAATTGTTTCGTATTTATGACGAACAAAATTCGGAATCTGTATAATTATTATTCGGGGGCAATGTAAATTCATTCTGAACATTCTGTATTCGATTTACGTCCACTGCCGATGCTATGTTGCACTTGATAATCAGAGAAAACGCTGAGCAACGTTCCTCCTGTTTTATCAAACTTAATTACGACGTACCACGAGGCACGTGTGTATACTCGATTACGGTAGTTACCTATGTCTCGTGACTGTGCAATTCTATTTCTGCGAAGGTAAGGGCGCACCGAAGTACATATTTCCGTGCACACGTATGAACGTACACTCGTTTTAACGAGAAACGAGTTTTTTTCGCTCCTATTCCGCCACGGTCGTCTCGCTTACGACCGCGTAGAAACAACGAGACACCGCGAGTGAAGTAAATTGCACGGCTGGAAGAATTCTTGCGGCGTTGCTTTTCAACTTTTTCTCGGTTGTCGCAACGTTTGGGACAGAAAGTTAAGGAATAGCTTGGACGGAAACCAGTAACTGTTAACCACAGCGACTACCCCCCAGTTGTCTTTCGTGGCGACGTCGCTGAAGCACTTCGCCAAATGTATCGCAATAAAATAAGAACGTATTAACTAACAGCGAACCTCTCTGGTTGATGGCGAACATATTTTAATTAAATTGTACGACAGCGCAAAGTGCTGGCGAAGGTAACGAATTTGTGTTTGTTTAAGGTCCTCCAGTGATGGGTCCTTTCAATTTTCCCCCGAATCTCCAGAAGGGTAGTCGAGCTCAGGTCACCTGCACCGTCACTTCCGGTGATCTTCCGATCTACTTCTCCTGGCTGAAGGACGGAGAACCGTTGCCTTCGTCTTTGCGCGTACGTCTTCTTTTTATTGGAGTAATTGTATCATTAAATTGCACAAATGAAATCGCCCCAATAGATTCGTCGATTTAGACGTCCCTTTTCATTCATTCCTGCAATCATTTTGCCAACCGGTAGATTTGCAAAACATTCAATCGAATTATTCTCGTTGGTCGTACCGCGTGTAACAACGTACAATGTGGCGAAATTTGTGGCGAAAATAAACTTCGACTGCATGAAGGTTCTCTGGGTTTCAGATCGAAGAAAGGGTTGCCGAATTCTTTAGCCTTCTAGTTTTCAAAGAGCTCACCTCTCGGCACAGCGGCAAATACACTTGCGTAGCGACCAACAGCGCGGCCAAAGTCAACCACACTGCCGAACTTCTTGTGAAAGTTCCGCCACAATGGATCTTTGAGCCGCAAGACGTGGCCACTCTGCTTGGCAACCCGTTGAATGTTCACTGCGAGGCCAAAGGGTTTCCCCCGCCACGTGTCACGTGGTTACGCGCCAGAGGAAGAACCTCAAACGACTATCAGCCTCTCGTGGACGGTTCCGATGGTAGATTAACTATACTCCCGAATGGATCTCTTTGGACTGCTTCTGCCGGGCCCCAGGACGAAGGGCATTATCTGTGCAGGGCAAACAACGGTATTGGATCTGGATTGAGCAAAGTGATCTACGTGTCTGTTCACGGTAAATAATATGTATTAACATTGCAACTAAAACGTGAAAGGTTTTATAATCTATTTAGTTCTATAATCTAGAATTAATAGTTCAATTTTGTAATTCAGAATTACGACATTACGCAATTGTATACTTGTATACTTATTTCAAATGATTCGCCGCGTATTGAATGATGTCCCTGTCGTTCCAATGCAGAGCCAGCGAGATTCGAGTTCCAGAGCAAGAACGTGACTATTCGTCGTGGCGAGTCTGTGACGCTGGATTGCACTGTCATCGGGGATAATCCTATAGAAGTTCAGTGGATGCACAACAGTGACCGTTTGGACACGAACAGTCACCGGCTGAGCATCAGTCAAATAAAAACGGACAGCGGTCTCAAGTCACAGTTATCTATAGGGAGCAGCGATCGTCAGGATTCTGGGGTGTACAAGTGTACGGCGGACAACGCTTATGGGCGCAGCGAGCATATTATTTATCTCGCTGTTCAAGGTAGAATTACTTATCTCTTGCCATACGCGGCGTTACATTTGACCGGAAACGATGGAATATCTCAAGGGAGATTGAAGTACGAAGGGGAGCGTTGGGCGGTATAAATAAATAGTTGATAGATGTCAAAATCAACGAAGTTAAGTTTTAATTCTTTTAAATGGGACCCTGTATTTTTTTATTCATTCTATGGTAGCTTATTCTGAGAACACAGTGACCCACGACATGATATCGTTCGCTGCAACGAAATGTCAGAGTGTAGATCCGACAGAGTCAGTTATCGATAGCTGAACCCTGCGTGCAGGGAAGTTTGGCGGGTTGCCGCGCCACAGGCGCAACCCACGGCAAGAAGGGTTGTGCGCTGCTCCACCTTTGATTCCCCCGCAGATCGAAAATATGAACATAACGATTGGATAAATGATAAACCGTGGAAACTAATGGACGAATGATGCTCTCCTTACTATTTCGTGCATCGGTTTCTACGGTGCTTTATTGCATTAAATTATTTTACTCGAAAGACTCTATTTTCTCGCAATAATTTTCTATTAATTCCCATCATATAATAGAAATTTCTATTCGAATATTTGAGAATGAATTTTAATAGAAATTAAAAAATTAATAATAATTAATTAATAATAATAATAATTATATATTATAATAAAAAAATTAATAATAAAGAAATTCCCCCTCGTTTAAAGCAACATCTGTAATATAATAAATATATTCGGTTGTATATGAAACATCATTTTTATCACCATCGCCGAATTTTCTATTTAATTCAATTGTAATCGAATGAACTGATCTATTTACCAGGCTTATATTAGCTCGCAACGATCTTGTATGCGTCAAATCTTGTAATTGAATTTTAAACCACTTCCCATAGTCCAATCTTGCTGAAATTTTGTATACGCACTTGCTTCCGATGACAATACTTGATGCCATCATTTTGAAAAATATTTTGAACTGGGGCCCTTCGTGGTGCACCGGGGCCCTTCGTGGGGCACCGGGGCCCTCCGGCGATCACGTTTGGGTTTAACACGGCCCGGTAAATAGATCTTTCTTATACAAACATTTTGAACTGATACTTTGTTAGCTTGACGTCCCCCTTTTTACGAAGGAAAATTGTGTAAATGATATATATATATAATTAAATAATTCAAAAATGATAAATATTATTGCACTATTTTTTTATTTTCTAAAAGTGAATGATCCTTTGCAAGCGTAATTGTTCTGTGCTATGTTACACGAGGTTCTGTGTCTGTCTAAAATCGTAAGGGTATAGTGGGAAAATTCAGAAATGGCAATAATCGAAAATTTCAGAATTCAAAGCCACGGGAGTGTAAGAATTTATTATTATGTATGTTTACGGACGGTGGTTTGATTATGTTCATTTCACGAATACGCAGAAAGGCCGGATCCACCAGCCTCGCTGGAAGTGATAGAAATTGGTTCGCGATCGATACGATTATTATGGAAGAGGGCTTTCGATGGGAACAGTCCAATACGAAACTACGTTATTCAATATCGATCTCTGAATTACGGTTTGGCCGACGATTGGAATCCCGCGAAAACGCACAATGTCACTTACACCCCCGGAAGTTCCAATGCCGGAAATTCTATACATCCAACCCAAAACGGTACGTGCATTGTGTTTAAATTCAATTGTAATTACCAATTTCAATCTTGTTTAGAGTTAATGAAATACGCAATGTTTTATGTTGTATTAAAATAAAATGATACAATAGTTTATTATACAATCATTGTTTATTAGTTTATTATACATCATACGATCCGAATATAAAGTTTTTCAACTATTACAATATTCATAGGCTTGTCCCCTTTCGAGACCACCAGCGACGATCAAGAAGTAGCATTGGTAGGTGGCCTACATCCAGCAGTGACGTACACGTTCCGTATATTTGCAATAAACTCGATAGACGTGAGCGTGCCTACCGATGCTGTGGTTGCCAAAACTCAGGAGGAAGGTATACAAATAATTCCCGGTCCTTAATCTATCGTCTTAAGCAGTAATCATAAAAATACACACTTTACATTTTTCCAAACAGCGCCCACTGAACCGCCCCAAAACATTAAAGTGCAATCAGCAGGGCCAGGAGAACTTATGGTCAGCTGGCAGGTAAATATTCGTGCGCCTGTAAAAAAATTCCAACGGAAAACACTTACATCAACTATGTTCTGCAATAAAAGTTAATATCGAGAAAATTTCGCAGGATAAAAAATGTTCGCATTAATTAAATGGATCGTTCGCGGATGCTTTGTTACATTTTCAGCCACCCCCAAAGGAATCCTGTAACGGAGATCTATTGGGCTACATAGTGACATGGTCGGAACATTCATCTTCCACGTCAGGTGTGAACCAAAGCAAAAGTTTAACCGTGAACGGATGGGCGACTACAAAGGTGCAACTCACCGGTCTGAGAAAGTTCACCAAGTACGATATATCGATCAGAGCCTTCAATAGTATAGCCAGCGGTCCAGCCAGCGTTCCCATTGTTGGAACAACTCAGGAAGGAGGTGCGGCAAGCGTGAAGTTCAATAGAAAGTTTCGATCAAGTAGTTTCTTTATTATTTTCCATCGATTAATTAATTATTCGTTCATTCCAGTACCAGAAACACCGCCGACACAGGTGTCCTGCGTTCCCCTGTCTTCCCAGAGTGTTAAAGTGTCCTGGAGTACACCTCCGCCGCATCAGCACGGCGGAATTATCCAGGGTTACAAAGTATACTACAGGCCTGTGCCCACTGACAATAGTAAGCTTTGATCTCTAATTTTCTCAAAAATTACCACCCCGAAACATTTTGGGTCAATTATTATTTGATAATCGCGAGAATTTCTTTTATCAACGAATATACAAAGGCAGTGCTGATCGTTTTAATTCGATTTCAGTGGACATATCGACAGTGGGTGAAGTGAAGAAGACCTCCAGCGTAGAAACTTATCTGCACACCCTGTACAAGTATACGAATTACTCTATCAGAGTGCTAGCTTACACAGGTGCTGGCGACGGAGTTCTGAGTCCTCCGATATTTTGTACAACAGAGGAGGACGGTGAGGATCCTTCGAAATGTATAATATGTAGTTCAGTGTCCCCGCGAATCGATACAAATACTTGCCGCGGTCACTAATCGAATAAAGAAACCGCGCCCTTGGGTATTCGTTTCATTGCAAAAGGATTGCGAGTCAAGTTCACTTTTGATCGCAGTCACGGATTTATCTGCTCTCTGATCTTTTAGTTCCCGATCCCCCGGCTGACATTAAAGCCCTGGCATTAACGGCGGAGAGTATATTGGTCTCGTGGTTGCCGCCGCTGCAACCCAATGGGAACGTCTCCAAGTACACGGTTTACAGCAGAGAGGCTGGCTCCAGCAACCACAATACGCACACCATGCACGAGCCGCCGTCCTCTCCAACGGATACCCTTACGATGGAATTGCGAGGTTTGGTCGAAAGGTAATTAATTGAATCACGTGAGACATTTTGCGACAGCCTTGCACGAGCCTCGAAATAGTTAGTGATTTGAAAAGAAAAAATTATTACAGACAGCTGTACGAGTTTTGGGTGTCGGCGACCACGGGGCTCGGTGAAGGCAAACCGACCACCATAAGGACGCAAACAACAAATACCAGAGGTTAATTATATATTTATATTAGAATTGTCCCAGTGAAATTGTCCAATTTATCATGGACGTATCCTTGAGCAGTTAAATATTGTTTTTACAGCTCAAGCCAGAGTGGCGTCTTTCTCGCAAACACTGAGGAGGGCGATCAAATCGTCGGTCACGTTGTCCTGTTTGGTCGTGGGGAATCCTACGCCCCGTCCGATATGGACGTACAGAAATAGTCAAATTTCCACCGGCAGACATTACGAACTGACTGCCGATGGTCACCTGAATATTCGCGGTGAGTTGAATGATAATGGACATTGGTGAGATATAGTTGTTTTGAAATACAGGGAGTCAGAATTGTTCGTTGTGTATGTTTAGGATTGGAACAATCAGTGGCGGGTAATTACACGTGTTCGGCTAGCAATTTATTCGGCGAGGATTCCATCACTTACACGTTGGTCGTTGTGATGCCTCCAAGAGCGCCGACCCTGGAATTGCAATACACGACAACGAATAGCATAAGGCTCAGGTGGAACCATCCAAATAATGGCGGGGCCACTATTCAAGGTACAATAAAAATTATAATACCGAGAAATACCGAGGAATATTGGTAATTAAAAATAGAACGAAGAAGTATGAAATAGTTAAGAAAAAGAAAAGAAGCACGAACAAAATAATCGGGCGTTGGAAGCACGAGGAAAGTAGCTTCCATTGAGCGATATGAAATGTTGAGTAACGATATAATTTTTAATATTATTCTCCCGTCAGGCTACGTGCTAAGTTACAAAAGGGACCAAGGCAGCTGGGAGGAAATAGCGTTGTCGCCCGAACAAACCGAATTCATTTTATCGGGTTTAAAGTGCGGTTCCTCTTATTTGACCCACTTAACAGCGCACAATCGAGTTGGTACCGGAGATCCAAGTCCTTTAATCAGCGCAACGACGAAAGGAACTGGTAATTTAATAGTGCAATTAATATTATCATTATAATAATTTCCTATCCCTCTCTCTCTCTCTCTCTTTGTATCGTATATTCTTAATAACATTTTATTCATACGAATATTTCGTCCATATATTGCAATAATATTTATTTTACACGTACTCGTAACGAATATCGCGCTGGTATCAATGCATACTTCTCTTCCAGCTCCTCTGCTGCCAAAGGAACGAGACATAATCTCTGCCAACGGCACCTCCGTGAAATTAAATCTTTTATCCTGGCCAAATGGCGGCTGTCCAGTTCAATATTACACAGTGGAATACCGTAGACGTGTCAGCACCGAGCCATGGATTTTAGTGGCGAGTCGCGCCACGGAGAATTTAGTTATACGAGACTTGAAGACTGCCTCGTGGTACAGCTTACGTCTGACAGCGCACAATGATGCTGGCTCCACGCAAACGCAAATGGAATTCGCCACGACCACTCTCAGTGGCGTCAGCATTGGTCCACCGAATGATCTTATCATGGAGGACGATGTGAAAAAGGCTGTGCCAAATCACAAGGTCCTCTACGTGGTTGTACCCCTTGCCTGTGCCGTTATACTGATCGTTTCGGCAGCCATTCTGGGATACGTGATGTTGAAACGCAGTGGAAGGTATCTTTACGATCATATCGATTGGTGTATCGATCACGATTAACCATGAATTGATTGGATTGAATCGCAATTGAAATTATCACTTCCAGAGCCAATTATTTAGGAGAAATACTTCCTGGCCAGCAACAGAATCAGCAAACGGGATTGGGACTGGTTCAGCAACAGCAGCAGCATCAACAGCATCATCATCTTTCAAGCTGCATGTCCACGATGCAACTGAAGTCGACGGCGGAACGCGATAACAGAAGGAATCATCAAGTTTACACTAGTTCGCCGGTGAAACAGGACAATCATAAACCAAACGATCATGGATCAGGTTCGTTTCGTTTGGATAAAAAGAATTATGTTGTTCCATGAAGAAAATTAAGTGAGTCTCAAGTGACGAAAAATTAAAGAAAAATATACTGTCCACCTAATAGCGATAATCAATTTTATATTTAATTGTCTAATGAATTTGCTAAGGGTCGTCGGGAATCATTAAAATAACTTCCACGATTCGTGAATAGATATCCTCTCTTAACAGAAATGTACGAGATAAGTCCATACGCCACGTTCAGCGTACCAGGACGAGAAAATCGTTCTGTAACCACTGCAACCCTAGATTACACGATGCAATTTAAAACATTCGGCCATTTGGAGAACGAGGACATCAATACAATCGATTACGAGAGATCCAGCGTGGACTTCGAAAGGTAACTGTTTTCTTTCAATCCTTTTCCGTGCGATACTTTCGCCCGTTTGCTGCATGCACGAAGTAATAGATAAAAGACAGGACCTTCCCTGCGCGAATTCCTCGGTATAGCAGAACGAATGCTTGACATCCCGCTCCCAAACCCTTTTCTCTTCCTCTTTCTGGTGTTCTTTCACGTGCAGGTCTAAAACACCAAGGTGGCACAAGCAAAGATACTTCCCGAGCATCGCGGAAGCGGAAAGTAAGATGCGTTCGAGCCGCCAGGGTTCCGGAAGCGACACATCCGGAAGTCCTTGCGGGGAATGTGCTGGGCCTAGTTATAGGGTGCCAGTTAAACCATGCAGAGGTAAATTTCTTGCCTTATGTCCTACATCCTACGGTTTTATTGAAATAATAGGATAATAAATAAATTCTACTCTGCAATCGATCGGTTATTTAATTATATATTTCGGAGGAATCATTTCACACTTCCCCCTCCATTTTTAAACAATGATTACACGTTGTTCTGATAAAAAATCTCCGTCATACGATCGTCGTTCCAATAACGTTCCAAAATTTTTAAAGGCTTGTGGATGTAATCGATCGTTTTCTACGGTGGGTCGGTTAATTAATGATTGGCCCAATAACTTGGTAAAACCTTTCAAAGTAACGGGAATCAAAATGTTTCGTGATACATTTGAAATTTCGTCAAATTTAACGGGCCGAATTTCTCCATCACAGATGTATTTTCACGAGGAGTGGAATCGAGTACAGAATCCAATAACGAAGGCTCGCCATCGCTTGCGAGACGACGAAGCCGACAACCGAGCCGGTCTACTCGCAGGTAGCCAAGGTTTGTTTGTTTCCACATAGCACTCAGTCCTGATTATATTCAATATTTCCTATCACGGTCGCCTCATTAATCGTACAAGTGTCGATTGTGAAGTGTGCAATGGAAAAAACGTAGACCCTAAGAAAAAGAGAGACGAGAATCGTTATCCAATAATTTCGCTCAGAAAAATTCGCGTATCAATATATCATACATGAATATATCTTTCCATTAATCACAGTCAGTGTCGTATTTCTTCATAAATTTCACACTTGCCTCTTTATTATTTCTCGCCGATCAAAATCGTATCGTCGTTATCCACTCTCACAAGCTACCACTAGAAATACTTGACCACGAGAAGAATCTTCCTCGATATCGCCGAATTAATCTGGTACCGCTGAATAACTAAAAGAAAATATAAAATCTCTAAACTTTCTCAATTGGAATCGATAATCCAGATTAATTTGCGCCGATCGATAAAGATAGCTCAATATTAATCTCAATGCTGATTAAACTATTTTTAGATTTATCGTTTCACTTCGTTTTCTTTTTCCTTTTTCTTCTTTGCTTTCTTACATCTCCCTGTCGCCCTCCTAAGAATTATTTTTCTGATCCATTTATCTGCAGTTCGGTGGAGGACATGACGTTGTTGCCGCCAAGCGGGTTTAGCGACAGCCGTGAGTTGAGCGACGTAGAGTGTGATCGTGATCGTGATCGCGATCGTGTTCGTGATCGTGATCGTGGAGAGCGTAATCACGATCGTGATCGTGACTGGCAAGGTCTGTCAGTGGGGACCCGCCACGGCGGCAGCTTGGGTAGACTGCCGATCGAGGCCGTCGAATCTATGCTCGCTAGGTATCGACACGAACCTCCGTAGAACGTAGTAAGCTGAGACACGTTTAGATTCATTCTCGTATTCACTTGAATCCTGAGACTCACTGTCCACAAGACGTACAATGGACATTTAGGCACTATCGATCATCTTGAACTGTTGTACAGAGAATGTCCTATATTAATTAACGAAATAGACCGCTTAGATATCATATTTTAGTTTTATATGATATAAGGAATATTTTTTATTTACGATCCTATTTTAATGGGCTCGAAGGACAAGTACATTGCAAGAGAAATTTTTTGTTTCAAACTCATAGTTGCGTGTATATAATATAAATTTTTAACGTTTATTAGTTTATTCGTTTGTTTGTATGTTCCTTTATTTATTCATTTATATATATATATATATACATATATATATATATATTTTTTTATATCATCCAAGTAAAATAAAAGCGCTTTAGAATTAGATTTCCATGTAAAGAACAATTATATGCACTCTAGAAGAAGTAATTAATTTTAGAGAAGGATTAATATCATTGTTATTGCAACTTGATTTCAGGTACCAACAAAGGAAGGAACAAGAGAGGCAAGAGTTCACTATACACGTATGACCGGGATTTAAGAATTGTAGGGGTAATCTTCGTGGAACGATATACAGTTGAGGTCGTCGAGATTCCTTGGAAGAACTCTGTTCACTGTCCGAGCAATGCATCTGCAGAATGGAAAACTGTAGTTTTCGAGAATACAACAGAGCATGCAATATTGTAAACGGCACACGTATGGTAATATGAAACAAGTTCGTGTGGAAATCGGACTAACTAGAAATGTCCGTCGTGAAATATCTTTGCTCATATAGGAACACTGAGAAAAATGTATTGCACGTCTTTTAAGCAACGTCTGCTTCGAAGCAAATTCATTGAAGTTAGCGTATCTCAGATATTTGAAACGCAACTCTCTCCTTTGTCGATAAGAATTTCTTATAAACTGAAAAATAAATAAAATAAAATATAAAAAAAAAAGATGAGAAACAATTTTTACCGTATAAACATTTTTCTCAGCGCTCCGTTAAATTCTCGACAAATCGTCCGATCGATTGCCCGTGGTCGCATCGAATACTGCCGTTGCGTTTTTTTGCAATTTTCACCAATCGACCAAACAGCAACAACTATACACGATGATATGTATCGGCGGGTCTGTAGAAATCATTAACAATCGCATATTTCGCAAGCAATGGTACGTCATTTGAAAGTTGCAACAATTTTCTAGGAACATTCTGCAACAGCGAGTAGAAAATAAGCAAGAATCGACGAAGCGTTAGGAAACAAGTCAATTTAGAGATGGAATGATGAACTACCACGAGTATAATCGTCTAACTATTGTATAGTATAGATTGTACGTATCGTTAGTTACACTGTTACAATGGATTGTATAGTTGAAAGGGCGCGATGAAAGTGCAGTGACGAGAATCGTTTACCGCCATTCTTTGGAATCATCGTTCGAATGTCTGTTGTATGTATAGTTGCTACTATGCCGACTATGTCCTTAAAAAACAAAAAACAAAGAATTTCAAAATACAATACGAGACAGTGCGAATGGGAACGTGTGCTTGAGACTGTGTGAAGAAATTATAAGTAGCTGATGCTATAGTAGCTTTTACCATACTTTACTACACATTCCCTATAATTTCTAGTTGCGTCGGTACTATACAACAAAACAACTGATACGTTGATATGAAAATGAGTATTGCTATACTTGTACCATAGTTAATTTTACAACACTCATTTTTGTACTATATTTTATATTGTTCGAGATATACTAATCACGTTCCCATGAAACATGTCTTTATCATTGTATCGTCATCTTTTTGTCGTACAAAATTTTTCTACGAATCTACTATATTAATTATACAAATAGAATGATGTAGCATAAAGAGAATTGATGCGTCGTGACATCCTGCGGCAGTTCTGTGCAACGTTAAGGGCCAGTTGTTCCAACATACCTAATTATCGGCATTAATGATACATTTCGTTCGACTAATTATGTTAATAGGGAGTGCTTCGAAGATTATATTTGCGTGGAGACGCGCGATTCCGATCTACAAGATCGAAGTGTGTGATTGCGAAAGAGTATATAACGGTACGTTTTAAAGTGTACATAACACGTATGCATCGTATTTAGAGGGTGAACAATTTATCGCCATAAAATGAGCTCGATTAATTAATTAACGCCAAAAGGAATAGGTTTAAGTATTACATTGTTTTTCATTCGCAAAATATTCTATGTATACATATTCTAATGTTGAACCTTTCGCGTTCCTTGCGTTTCAGAACAAAGCTAACGGTTCTCGTTAAAAAGTCATTGCAGTCAAATGATATAGATTTCTACAAAGGCTATTTAAAATTGCGCACGAAGATAATTAATAAGAATTCAATAAATTCACTGTCGTTTGTTCTCGAAACGCAAAGTGAAACAAAAGGTGAAACATCAAGTTCGAGACAAAGCTCATATCGGTCGGATCGGACGGAGTTTTACGATGATCGATCTATCGATTACTTGCGCGGGCTATTGGGAGGTTTTTAAAATGCCATTAACGAATTAAAGTCCGGTCCTCGTGCATCGTACTCGAAATGATGAGACTGAGGCTAATTAATTACGCTTACGTTAATTTCTGCCAAACAGAGTTTACGGTTCACAAAGACTATTAAGGCTATTGCCTTAATCGTAATAATTAAACGGCGTATCTTTAACAGCTCTACGATCATACATTCTTCGATTGTTTGTTACAGGGAGAACTTCTAAACGGAGGGCATACTTCGCGCGCCAATTTAAGTACCAAAACAGCGTTCGTATGGTTTCTAGTATGTAAAAATCTTGGCCACAGTAAAAACAAAAAAGGAAACGTGGTTGCATTTAGAAGAAAATTTGAACGGAGATTAAAAAAAGTAATTACCGCAATGGTTTCTTGTGTTTACGTGCGAAGACCGCGTGTTTCGATGCGTGTGATATAGAAACTCGTTTCGTGGCATGGCCATAGACGAACGAAGGAGCTATTTGTACAGGTGATTGGTGAACCTTAGACTTTATGTATCATATCCTCGTATAAGCATAAGTATCCGTGGGCGAGTTCAATGAAATTAATCGTCGTCCGATATGGTTAACACGAAAACAAACAAAAAAATAATTAAAACAATGGAATGTCTTATTGAAATGTCAAACTTCCACAAGGTATGCTAACTCAGCTTGTTAATAAAGAGGAAAAGACATTTATTGCATCACTGTATACCCTTATACTTCACGCGACATACCAAACATGAAACATTCTCCTTCTTCTAATTTACTTCCTTCGATATAATTAAATAAATTGAAATACATTAAATATATATCAAAAATACAAATATGTACTGCATTGAATACATGAAATATTTAATCCTCTTCCGTTTATTATTACACGTTTTTATTCAAACACCGAAGAATCTGAATTACAATGCGGCGATAAATTCAAATCTTCGCGGCATTGACTCGACGGCAGCGCCGCGGTTGTTTACTGCGGTACTTTCCTATCTACACTCAGTATGGAGTGCATGGCTGTCAACGTGAAAACGAAATTGTTTTATGTGCTCCGAACAACGCTGATCTACGTTGACTTTAATAATCTAACTGCGCGTAACAAGTGAAAGAGGATTATTCGTTTTACTATTCAACAAACGCGCGTTTCAACACGTCTTTCCATTCAATTGTTACTATTCACTCGCGACTGTACATCAGTGTGAATAGTGCGTGAGTAAAAATTGGTGATCACGTTGAATCATCAGAAGCAATTGTCAATCTGAACCGGAGAGAAACACAATATTCGTCATCATGTGTGCGAAAATGGCTTTCCAGCATCAAGCTGGCACCGCTATGGAATGTTTAAGCGTACGCATATCGTATACGATAAAAATAACCTTATAGAAACATAATTTACGTTCGTTCGATGATTGTCATGTGTATTTGTCAATGACTCATTTCGACTAGTAATTTAATTTCTTCTTTTTCATCCGCCCTAGTACGGAATTATTGCGTTAAAATTTATTTCGAACGTATAAATAGACATGTCGTTTATGTAGTAAAAGATAATCATTTCTGTGACAACTATAGCTCTGGTATATATTGCGTTTTATTTCCTTTTAGATACCAATAATATTGGTAAAAGAAACGGACGTAAACGAAAACGGGGAAGAGGTGATGAAGTGCGGCTTTAAAATCGGTGGCGGAATCGATCAAGATTTCAGGAAAAGTCCACAGGGTTATACGGATAATGTAAAAGAGATTGATGGTTGTTAAAATTATCGTATATCCGTTTCATATTTCTAACCGATATTATTTCAGGGTATATATGTGACTGAAGTACACGAGGGATCGCCGGCGGCGAAAAGCGGCCTCCGTATGCACGATAAAATTTTACAATGCAACGGATACGACTTTACCATGGTAACTCATAAAAAGGCGGTATCGTACATCAGGAAGCATCCAGTATTAAATCTACTAGTAGCTCGTAAAGGAGTGACCAGTACTTAATTACCAAACGCAAGATCTATTTGGTCTGAGAAAAGTATTTATTAAGCTCTATACATTAACAAAGTCAATTTATTGGAGCTACATGTCTGCCAAATATCATATTAGATTATGACCACTAGTAAGATATGTTTCAGTTAGTATTTACAGGAGATTAAATGAATGGAATTTTGTCTTTTAGCAATTTTATCTGCAATTTCAATTGTGGTAGACACATTAAGTTGATTCATGCACGTTTAGTCATTTCTATAGTTATTTTGCAGGCATAAAATCCATATTCTATTTGCAATAGAACTAGGTATTATAACAGTAGATTGATATATATGTATATATATATGAAAAAATGTCCTGTTATAATTCGTTATTGTTGTTAAAAGAAAGGATACTTGTACGGAAACGTTTTTCTGAAGACAAGTAACGGCTAATATCGAAATTAGTCGTGTACAATTATGCTTGAGAAACATAGTTTACGTGTGCCTGCGCTAAAATTGTACTGTATGATCATCGTATATCGAAATTCGCAACAATATTTCTTGTGCCAAACAATAACTGCTACGTGGGATCTATATGAATCTCTATGATATATGTAATATATGAATACGAAGAAGATTTATTTCAATGGTGATAAAGCAAAGAATATTTCTTGATTGATTTTTAACAAGAGAAATAGTTGTATGGATGAAAGTCGAGATATTTTAATTCTTTAAGTATTGCTATATTGTAAAATATAACAAAATGCCAAAGCATAAGAAAGTTACACTAGCATAGATACACAACGACGTACATTTTACAAAAACATTTTGTATTACTGGTATACCAGTACGTTATACCTTAAGACTCATATTAAACTTCGAATTTATGTATACAAAACGTTCTATAGAGGCGAGACGAAAATCATGGAGTAATCATTGTTTTAATAATGTCGATCGATGTACACACATATAACTAATTTATGTGAATTAGTATTCTAAGGTACGAGCAACAATTGCATTTATAAGCATTTACAAAATATTTTCTGTTGTTCATTGAGATAAAACGAAAACAATCATTGAGGCCAATAATTAAATTTTCTATTTGATAACAATTTACTTTAATCAATAAAGAATGTTTCAGCAACGCATTTCTACGATTTTACGTGTCAGAAATAATCTTTCTTGTATTTCACCACAAATTGGCTGCCAATGTACAATAATAAGTGAAACAGAAGGAAAAGTTCCTGCAATAATATGTACGTTTTTTTAACATCGAAAATATTAGTAGAGTTAATATATACAATAATAATGTCACTCTCACAACTAGTCCAATACGAACGCAAATTTGATCAAATTATTGTAAAACGCTTATTATTCTGTTCATTACAATTCTACAAATGATTATTAACTTTGGAACAGGCAAGTACAAGACCTGGAGACAGGGAGCTACCTGAACAGCAGCTGAACGGCACCTATGGTAAATACATACCGACGCGAATCTAGAAACAGTGCGCTGTTTGACCGACCGCAGGTTCCCGTCGGTACGTATTGACTTATCGACCTGATCAGTTATTGTTCTTGCAGATCATGCTGCGTTCGTCAAAAATTGTCACACCTCCGCACTACAAATACATCAGTGAGTACGATATAACTGCACTGCGTGTAAAGAACGAATGCATAGGAAAAGAAACAGACACGTGAGGGGCCCCAATGATGCGCTGGACAGCACTGAAGTAAAAGAAAATTTGTGGAGGTTAGTAACGCCGCCATGCGGTTATTGATGGAAGCATTCTTCATCTATACCACGGTCACACAGGCCCATCGGGCATTCGGTAACTTGAAGTCATTCAGTGCGTCACGACGTTCTCATGTCGTGCCTTCGCGTTTCGTAAGCCTGAAGGGATGTGTTAGTGCTCTTTCGCGCGTTTAAACTGACTGTGATACGAAAGTATATCTGATGTTAAAACATGTATCGCATATTATAAATACATTTTAAATGAGACTGACACACGACACGTAGAATGAAAACATGTTCGATGCACCGCGATGCAGTTACGACATTAACGTTAATGACATTTGTTCTTTTTCTCATAATAACAACGAAACGTTGATAGGGCGAGTTTCTGCTACACGTGCACGTCGAAAATGTCTATGAAGGTGAGTTTTGCCTGCTGAAATTTCACTGCATATGCGGGCATGTGCGATATGCTATTGCGATATGTATGTAATTTGAATGAAATGCTGCGTGTCATCCTTCGAAAACATCTTATTCAAAATAAGCAGGGAGTTGTAAATCACACATTATAATAATATTACCTTCACGTTTCAACGAATAATGTCGGATGAGAGATTTTTAAATGTAGTTTTATTTGAATTACATACAGTACTGATAACACGTTTAAAATATCAATGGTCAAACGTGAAATATGTATCCTGAATAGGACGATTACATAAAACATGTTGTATCTGTGCAATAATTGAGAAAAATATGCAGCCCCGTGAATGATGCGTTTACGTGGCAAGTAAGCGCATAGAAACATAAAACTAGATGAGATCAGAAGAAATTTCCAGAGATCTGATGTCACTTCGCGGCGAAACAAGTTGCAAGCATTTTGTCCTGTTATTTGCACGCCTGATTATTGAACGATTAACACCTCGTTTTACTTATTACCGTGTTAACCCTAGACAGGCGCGAGCAAGTAATTCCAGATATTCACGATCGTAGATTACGTCAATCGATTAAGATCTGACGAGTTTTTTGTTACGCGATGCATCGATTGTCCTACTTGACGCTCAATGATCGAGGAAAACGCAGATTTGCTGGCATTTCAATGGAAGCGCACTATTTCCCAGAGTTATACCTCCACTTATTAGCCAGCAGAAATATAAATCTATTCGTATAAAAAAAAAATCGGGTAGCCCGATATTTGCACGATTTGCATTATGAATTTTCATTTCGAACTCGATTTCACGCGCTCCGTGATTTGATGACGCGCCCGGCGGGTAAGCAGTTTCAATTAGTTCCGTTAATAGATGCGCTCGAATTGCACGTTCGAAAGCTGTGCACACATGTGTCCCACGAAATATTAAAATGCCCAGATCCGGCGGGAAAAGCCGAGAACTCGTGGATCACCGTGCAGATTTCATAAAACGCTGCTCCCAGTTGTGCACAGTCGAACGAGTTCTGTTCACTTTACCTTCCTTGATTATGATTGCTTAATCGATACACACACGGTTGACGGGGGGTCGTTAATGTCTTTTCACGACCGGTAAAATCAGCTACGCAAACGGCGATCGTGCATAATACGCGCAGGAAAGCAAAACGATAACATTGTATCAAGCTGTACTTTATTTCATTTCTCATTTGCCTTCTTTTGTTCCCAATAGAAAGAATCTCCTTGGGATGTGGAATTGCATTTGACAGCCGCACGTGGCGATACGAAGCGACTTCGTGTTCTCCTAGATTCTGGACGCGTCCACGTCGACTGCAAAGATAAGGTAGATCGAGAAAACTGGTAGTTTTCGATGTTGCATCACACAAGGGGCCAAAGCGCTCTGCATAGGGAATCGATTGCAGTATTGGCGACGATCTGTCGTTGGGTCGGCGGGTCATTATGCAAACGATGTGACGTTCAAAACAGCGAGCAGCCCGAGTAACGTTATTCGTTCTCTCGAAAGTGGTTTATTAGATCACGCATGGATACTTGCTGCTCCACTTTGGCAGACGATCAAACTTGACCAGCTGTATGTATGCATTTGGTGGAATTTGGAACTTGGTCAAGGCACGAACAGTTAATGGCAACGTTATTCTAAATGCCGCTGCTTTTTACGAAATACATAATCCTTCTTGCTTTGCTAATTTTCGAACGATCGGCTGAATTGATGGCATCGTTAAGGACCGGTCCCCTTGTTTGGTCGTTACATCAATTGAGGAACTTTACTAACAATCGCCTCGCTATGTCAGCCAATTACCGGCATAGCGAAGCGATTCGACAGCATAGGAAATGCATGAAAGAAATTGAAGTGAAGCGGTGACCGTTTCAGGCGCTGCGCGGAATAGATTTACGATGCTCTATTACTTGTTTAACGATAGTAACCTATGCGAGTGATCGCGATACCTGACTCGTTTACATTAACTAGAAACGCATTGGAGCTTTCATTATGTGGACCCTATTAATCCGTGCAGGGTGTTAAAACGGGGGTCCAAAACGGTGGTGACCCATAGCACTCACCGTGTGGAATAAAAAAGGTCTGATCAATATAGATTCCCTGTAATATTCAATGTACAAGCCCAAATAGTTTTATTACCGTTCGGATCAAATTTATTCAAACTTCTAGTCGCATAATCCCGAGTGATTCGAAAAGAAAAAGAAGGATGAAAGGTAGCTCGGCGTGGATGATTTACGCTTCGACTGTACCGGCCAGGTCGTTGACTCGTTTTCCTGATTCCAGGATGGAACGACCCCTTTAATATTGGCCGCCGCTGGAGGTCACATCGAGGCAGTCACCGAATTGCTGCAACAAGGGGCGGATCCTAATGCCAAAAGGCTGGTAAGTCCTGAGCACGCGTATTGTGTATAGCCAATACATGAATGAACTCCTAGGAATGAATGAAGCCCGCGTGTGTCCTGGCAACCCCGTTACCCACTGAGCGGAAATGCTCTTTGCGACGCCACCGAATGTTATATATATTATACAGTTTCAGTTGATTTACTCCGTCGTTCTGGAATCTCAGGAACGTTTTTTCTTTAGACCCTCGTCTTCCTCATTAAATCGAGGAGAACGCTCGGGGACTTTTCATTGGCTAGTTCTAGATTACTCACACTACGACCAAATATTTGTATCGTTGTCGTTGTTATTATTATTATCATTATTAATTCGCATCAACTTCTAAATGGTTAATACTGTTTTTCGATTTGAACTCGATTTGGCAATATTGCTCAGAGTTTTTGAGGAATTTCCGTTAATGTATTTCAAGAGCATTACTTTCAATTAAATAAGGAGCAATCATTCGGTTCTTATCAAAGTACGCGGTATTAATATTTCCCCGTTTATCTTGTAAATCTTTATCACCCGTATACGTATATGTGTATACAGATACCGCGCATCACTGGCTATTCGATAACGAAGTCTTGCAAATTACACCGTGTTTTCGCCGATTACGATCACACGCGTGAAGGGAAACAGCGTGCTCCTCCTCTAGCCACTACTTTTTCGAAAATAGAAACGACACGACACACAGACTGCTTCGTGGTCTGGTCACAAAGAACGGCCGGAGAGGAGGCAGCGAGACATAAAAAGCTTGTTGCTCGTAACACGGGGCACCAGGAAGCGGTCGAGTGGCCCTTTTTAAGTGGCTCGCGACGATTTATCGCAGAAACGACGTGTATATGTATATATTTATATATATACACATATACTCTTCCGTGTGTCATCGTGAATCTTCGTATTGTATGCAAATTCGATGAAACAGTGGAGGGCCGGCCGCGATTTTCGGGTGATTCATTAATTAAGTCATCGTTGACTTTAGATAACGTCTCTCCTTTCGTATATACAGTTATACCCGTTTCTTTTTTATGCATTCCATTCGTACATTCCTGGAGACTCAATTCTTTTTAATTCAGAGAAAATGTCACTCAACCAGTTCCCTTCTCCTTATCTAGATGTGAAGTATTATAGCACCGGCGTGTGCGTGAGTCGAATTCTATATGTATGTATACATATATGCGCAATAGTACATAGCATTGGAAAAGGGAAACCAAGTGGGGAACGTTCGTTCCGGTATTCGAAACGGAGTGACATCCTAGAGGAGAGAAATGAATTACGCGTTCTTTTCTGGTATAGAAAAATGACCACTCGAGAGAAATCACATTTTGAAGCAATAACATTAAAGACTACGCTGTTCTACGAATCGCATGCACATTAAACAGTAAATATATAAATGGAATTTCGCCTCTCGCTCGTCATTCGAGTTTTTGTATTAAACCAAATGGTAAATGAGTGTCACCTGTCGAGTGTAAAAGGTTGAGGCGGATAAATTGCCGTCGATTCGTTGCAAATCGTTTCCTCTTGAGCTTCTGTCAGTATTATTATTACCTTTGTTGAAATATCTAGTTTATAGACGACTTTGATATTCGTCTCGATGGCTATCTGGTAGGAAGTGGAACGATTTCCATCGTTTTATCGGCGAACTCGTTGCATTCTTAATCGGCTTCAATTATCGAGAAGGGAGGAAGAGAGACAGAGAGTCATCCAAGAAAAAGTAGACGGTCGTATGTAAATGCAGGGTGAGGGGCGTAATTAATCGTGTATCGTTCTGCTTGTTTCCGAAAGTTAGCGATCGTAACTCGCTCGATTATTCGGCCGGTAGGCGAAGTTTCTAATTCGCGTTGAAAGATCGAGAAGACTGGCTTCTTTCGAATCCGACAATATTAGTTGGAGAATACAATTATTGTTGGTTTCTAAATTAGGAACGATGATTCAGGAGGAAACGCACCCCTTTTAGTCATGCAAAGTATATAATGTAGTCCATTATGATTGAGCCGTTCATTTGCCAAAGTGATTAACGCCGGGAGACAAAGTAAAATTAGTCAACTGCAGTACAAAGTTTTTGTAGCAAAACAGCAAAACTAAAATAATTCCTGCCCGTACTTTCGTCACAGCAACGAAACATTATGGAAGCAATGAAAAGTGTATAAATATAATAACGCGCTTAAGAAAACATCTAATTAACGTTTGCTCTAACGCTAACTGGAGCCGCGATAAGAATGCAGTCAGCAAAAGTAAACGCTAGAAATTGTAGCAGGAAAATTCGCCGATAGCGTCGAAAGGCTAAGCGCGAATTGATTAAACGACGGTCAATTAGTCACGGTCTTTGTACGGTTTCTAAAATGCGCGACCTGGTTAGAACGAGCGTATATTTCACTCGTGAATTCCCCCGGTGTCTGCACATAAAATAGGCGTCTTACATGTGTGCGCCTGTTCACGGTTGCTGAAACGAGGTACATATGTACGTACGTCGGATTGCACCGAGTTGCACGCGGACTCGCGTGTTTCTAATACGTTTCAAGCAACAACGGCCCCTGTAGTATGCAACCGGCCGCCCAGAACGCTCACGTGTAACGCGAAACGTCTAAACGCGGCTTCTGCATCAAATTGACGGTATCAGCTTGAAAATCGTGCGTGGGCGTTCGTGACACACTGATCCGTTAAGCTTGGCCTCGTTCGCGAAACACAGACTTTCAACCGGTTCAAACGAAGCTTTCAGTGGTTCATCGATACTTACCTAGCATCTTATTATGCACATATTCTATACACGTGTACTATCGCGTTTTATGCTTCGTGTTTCATTGAACTAAACAATTCCGCAGCGATCCTATTGGGCCGATTTCTTTCATTGACGTACATAATCGAAATTATAGTTGCGTGAAATAGAATTCTCTGAGGTATTTTTGGATACATCGGCAAGTGTTTCTTAGAGAACCCTTTATCGTTAAGTTTATCAGTATCTTATCTTGTACATATATTACTTACAATATACATATGTCGTTTGAGTCACAGTTCGAGGGATTAGCCTGATACACGATACGTTCACGAACGTGATGAATTTTCACGGTGAAAAAAAGTTTCTTTCGTTATCTATTTTTGGTGTACGGAACAGAGGTGAAGTATACACGACGGTGAAAAATATGTTCAACGTACACATATATTTTTACACACGTCCACCGGAATCCACGAGTTCAATGCTGACGGAAATTCTTCGAACTTCCCTCTGTCGTTTCATAAGAATTTCGAATAAACGCGCAAAAGCGTGTTGTACGTCGCATAAACAACGAACAGGCGCGTTAAAATAGCGTTGCTTTGGACAGCAGATCGCGCGCAGAAAGTACGTGTAACAAGTTCATTAAAAATCGCACGGGTATGTATTATCTGCGTTCAAACGTCGCGCATTGACACGGGGGCAGGGTGCAACACGAGCCACAGGTAGTACGCATCATTTGTTGCTAATTATCGTGCACGCTGGCGTTTCAACAAACGAGAATAATTTATCCACGCGTTTTATTGTCGCCTCACTCTTTTCCTCGCATAACTTAACAAACCAGGCAAACGTTCAGTACAATATACTTACGTACACGCATACATATACATATGTACACCTCATTCGTAGTCAAAGGGTTTATCTACGTCGCCTCGAACTCTCAAAGAATATTGATAGTCGGTGTACGGTTGATCTGGTACAAGTTGAGTAGAAAAAAGGAAACACAACCGCCGCGACGACTCTTTTCCACGACTAGATGGACAGGTTGATCGCCGTTATAGAATTTCTGTGGTTTGTAATGGATAGGTATTATGTATCTCGACTTGACATGGTTCGGGGAACAACAGGTCTCTGTGGAGCGTGTGCATTTCAGAGAACGCTGCCAGTTTCTCTACAAAATCGCCAGGAGGAATGCACGCTGGATCGGGACGAAAAATTACACAAGAGCACGATCTATGTTGAAACGTTCGGGGTAGTTTTTTCTCGACCGAACATCGTTGCACCGGGGCAACGGGGCAACGTCAGTGAAAGTGCATACGAACAGGTTCGGCTTGCGCATCGTACCTGGACACACGCTGTTCCTTTCGCGGATATTTGAGACTCATACCAGCACTTTCTCTCCTTTAGCGATGGATAGATATTTAATTCGAAATCGTTCTCTTTTTATTTGGATGTTGGCTTGCCGCAGCTTTCGGCAAATCTGACCCAGAAAGGAATGATATGGAACGCCGATGTCTCTCCACGAATCGATGGCAACCCTTTTCATTCGTCTCCTTTCTATCCGAGTTACTCTAAATCCAGATTTAGATTTCCATTCGGTTAATCGGATCAGAATTATAATATATCGTAGATATTATTATAAATTCATCGGTGGTTATATTTGTAGCGTTTCTCCATCAACGCGCCTCTATTATAAGGTACCAACGGATATTGGAATTTTCCATTACAATGATTGGAATAATTCTATTTGTCGGGAATAGAATCGAGCAACAGATCAATTGTTCCCGCGGCATTGTGCAAACGATGAGGCATCGATTCTTCTGACAAGCATGGAGGACAACTCCTGCTGCATATGATAAGTACTGTGCTCGCGGTAGAGGCGACAGGATGTCGCTCTCGCTGTCAATTATCCACGGATATTACTGTCGCAGTAGGAAACCCTGTCTCGCGATCGTAATAACACGGTATAAATTGACTCCGTTTTCTTTTCCTCCACACGGATGAAAAACCGTGTCTCCTACATCGACAGCGATAAAATGCAAAATCCATCGCCCGTTCATGCGTATACTCATACGAACGCGGAACTTGAGGAGAGCGTGACATTTAAATGGCGAATGTTCGCCGTTAATTATTCGACACGTAACTGTCTGACATTTGAAGTAATCGGTCGAAATTTGCAAGGATTTCGTTTCAACGTATCAATCCTTTGAGGCCTGAGTGAAGATAAGCCATTTTCAATTTTCTCCCCGGCACCGGATAATCGGTGGCATCTATCGTTTCAAGAATTCGTTGCCCCCGCCTCTAATCGATACTGTCCTACAAACGTCGAGCAACAAAGAAGAATACTTCATCGAAGAACAGTTCATCCCTTCCCATAGACAAACCTTTATACTTCTTACTCCACGTAATCCAAAGCTGTTCTTCTTCCATTCCGCCTACAGCAAAAGAAAGTTCGACGCGATATCGATCGGGCTATAATATCTCACGCCGGCATTACTTCCACCCCACTGTTCTACGATTATGGCGTGTTATCTGCAAAAGGCAATGAAAACAAATACTACGTCTTTACGGCCGCCAACAATCGGTCGTCTTTCCTTTCCCGCGTCATAAAGCCCGCAAAACTACCGGACCACTTTGCAGCACACAATACCTCGGCATTCCGCTAAAATCCAGCGATAACTTTATTGCTCTGCATTTATTTTTAGACGGGCACCACGGCACTGTTCTTCGCCGCGCAGGGTGGCTACATGAACATCGCGAGCCTCCTGCTGGAGCACGCTGCCGCCGTCGACTCTTGCAGCATAGTAAGTTCTCGGACGATGTAAAAGAATCGTGCGGCTAAAGTGAAACGGAGACGGTCGACAATTTCTGGTTGCGATTGCAGGACGGCGGTACCCCACTTTTCGTCGCGTGCCAGTGCGGTCACCTGGATGTTGTGGAAGGTCTGATTGAGAGAGGCGCCAATCCGAACGCTTACATGAAGGTGAGTCGCGTTTCGTTTGAAATTGACGAGGCGTCGATGGAAAGATAGATCGGAGGAAACGGTGATCGAGTTGCATGCGCCCGTTCTCGACAGGATGGCGCAACAGCGTTGTTCATCGCGGCACAGAACGGCCATGTCCGGATCCTGGAGGTTTTGCTGGAGCGTGGTGCAAAAACGGACGCGGCAAGAACCGACGGTGCCACGCCTTTATGGATAGGAGCGCAAATGGGGCACGATCATGTCGTGAGGAGGCTGTTGAAAGTTGGCGCGAAGGTCGATGCCACCAGACACGTAAGTCGAGAACGATTGGACAAAGGGGAGTTGCTGGTTTGAATTTTTCCCCCTTTTTCTTTTTTTCTCCTTTCAAGAATGATTGGATTAGAGTATCCTTCCTTTCTTTTTGCAGGATGGCGCGACTCCGTTGTTCAAAGCGGCTCACAAGGGTCACACCGCTGTCGTTGGCGAGCTACTCAAGTACCGTCCATCTCTTGGTATCCTTCCGGTAAGAAAAAGTATCGCTTGCAGTAAAACTCGCAGCTGTATAATTAAACCGTATATGCTGAAGCTGGAAGCTGTTAATGAGCAACGTTAATTTGATTAAGAAAGAATTAAGTCGTATAAAGAGATTGTCGTTAATCCTTTATAGCCTGAGCGATATTTTGTAAAAAGTCTTTATAAAGGTGGATCATAAGTCCGTAATAAAAATCGCGATAAAAATGTGTAACAGCAATGTAATTCAGGCTTTGAAGGATTAAACGGATATGGGATTTCGTATCTATGTTCTTTCTTTTGCTTCCGATTACATTAACTAACGGGCGTGAATGTTCTTCCAGAATGGTGAAAGCGCATTGCACGCAGCAGCCTTAACTGGACAAATGACTGTTGCGAGGCAACTGGTAGGCGCAGGAGCAGATCCCATGCTAGTGAACCAAGAAGGCGTCACGCCCCTTCAATTAGCTATTAGGCACTCGCAGACTCAGGTTGCTAATTACCTGAAAGATAAAGTTAGAGCGCGGACGGGAGCTTCATAGCGGAATCCGAGTTTATCGTCCGCGTGATAACATAGAATCAAGAGTGAAGAAAATAAACGGAAAAGAATGGAGACCAGTGGAAGAGATCAGTATTTCTAAAAAGAATGTAATATATAAAATATATACAGTACGTCGGGCTTACGTGTATATACACGCTACAATTGCCTTAATTTTATCCGCAATTCTCTTGCATGCGAACTTCCAATATAGTTGCTCGTACCTTGTAAGGCGGAATTCGCAAATTAGGAAACGTATAGGTGGATTATCTAATTGCACGATATTTATTGCACTATATAAATTCGAGT
Source organism: Nomada ferruginata (assembly GCA_963583965.1). Lineage (NCBI taxonomy): Eukaryota > Metazoa > Arthropoda > Insecta > Hymenoptera > Apidae > Nomada > Nomada ferruginata. Next base: position 10,835,504 of record OY757218.1, read on the forward strand.
ATCGTATCGAACTCGAGTAATAAGCGTTACAATAGTGCGCGGCGATGGGTTCTATTTTTTTAAATGTACGGTGCTGATACAATACACTATCTTCAAGAACGATCTGATAGCTTAATGCATAAGAAACAATTCTGGTATTTTATAGAGCTTCAAGATTGAAATATTGCTCTTCGGAATATTCAATTAAATTAATACATATGATAATTCATGCTTTGACGAAGGGTCATGCAGTCCACTTCGTCAATTTTTAATGTGTTCGTTTTAATGTTCATATCTTCCTCTATCTGAATTTGTATCTTCAGCAAATAGCGCAAGGAACTTTGAGTCTGAAGATAGAAACGAACGGCGATTAAACAAAATCGTGCTAACAGAAAAGGATAACGTATCGAGTATATTGTATAAACCTGGAACATAGTTTCCTGCAACTTGGATACCACTTCTCGCAAGTCGTATACTTCCTTCACGAGATTAAATTCGACTAAATCTCGTGTAAGTTCTAAGCCCGGCCTTTGACAGCGATTACCGAGTCTTGTATGAGCTAAAGCCAAAAAGCCTTCCTTCTCTGCGATTGATTTCTCTATGCGTGTTACATTGTCTTTCATATCCGCCGCCTGCCGCATTATCTGTACATGCGAACATTTTTATATTATACAATATTTCCCTCGCGTTATTTATTATTGAATTTTAATAATTTGTTATTAAACGCTTGTCGTACAAGCACGGACCTCGGAATGCTGCAATTCTAGTTTCGTTTTAGCTTCCTTCGTTTCCTCGATACGGCACCTGAAAGCTTCGTCTGTAGCATTTTTCTGCTCGTTTAAATCATCGATCGCTTGTTTTATAATCGTGTCGATGTAACAACGTAGTGGTCTAGCACTATTTATCTCCTTCGAAGCGGCGATGATGTTGTTATTTGTTTGCATCTCCCATTCGTTCAATTCTATGGTTCTTAACGAGTGAGAATAAATTTAGAGATTTTCTGGTTGAATATATGAACAAATTAGGAAAAAATGAGAACAATTCGGAATAATACCCACGATGGATCAAGTCGCGAAGTACCATGATAAATGCTTAAATTGAAACTAGTCTCCTTCAGAGTCAGATTATGTTTGTCGATACGTAGGTTATTTTCTTTATCTTCCAATTCGTGGTCCACGTAATAAAGCGTCGCTTTTAGTCGGCGAATTTGTTCTTGGGTTTGTTCCAAAGTTCGAACTAACAAATGTTCGACGCCCTTAATTACTTCACATTCTTTTAGCAATTCCTTTTCAACGTCATCGCGAACCAGATCGATTCCTAATCTATGCTCTCTAGAAAATAAAATTGTATAAAATGTTGCGAACGAAATTTCACAAATATTATATATTTCTTTTGAAGATTGGAATGTCTGTTTCATTCTATTTCTCAACGTATCTGACCTAAAAATTAGACATTTCTCGCTTATGACAAGAGCGTTCCTTCTTACGGACGACAGAGCATTCATAATGCGTTCCTTGTAGATCGACAGAGCGTCCATTTCGAGGAGGACTTCCTTCCTTATGCGTAGCAGCTCCTTTTTCCTGAATTCAATATCTCCTATTTTTTCTTTCAATCTATGATCTGTTTCTTCCTTATTGTTTCGCACTTCTTCTGAACTCAGTTCGCAAACTCTTTGAGAATCGTTAAGTAGCCGCTCGGCTAGTTCTTGCTGTGCTTCGGAACATCGATACCTGATTTCGATAGAACCCTTTTTTAATACTGTTGCCTATCTTTTTAATAATTAACTGTTATCTGCTAATGTAATATATAATTTCATTTAACTTTTGACCAATTAATCGTACCTGTGCCGATTGTTTAGATGCCATTGTTGCAAGGTAAATTTCAAAGGAGGCGGAGGGACCAATACAGCCGGGCGGTAAATAGGCATTTTATGTTTTTTATTTCACAAATTACCGTTACTGGTCCGAGCGAACAGTGATCTTTTAAAGTGGCAGTCAAGTTTGATCTATATACGAGTGAATCAGTGCAAGCGATGGTCTCTATAGAAACGCTGGCAGCATTTCCAAATCAACTTATCGCAAATGAATTCTTCCTTAACACATTCGCAATAATGGAAAATAAACGTACCGAATACCTGGCGAATATTCCCGTGCAACGCAATAAATCATATATTTTATATAAACATAAAGATCCGTTCTGTACAAAATATTTGTAAAAAAAATTTGGTTAAAACAAACAATTCAAAAGCGAACAGCGATGCTTACGCCACCTTACCCCAATGAAACATTTAACTCGTAAGGTAATACGCTTGATTTCTACCACCGACGAGATATAAAAATAGACAAGACATCTTATGGATTTTCGTGGCCCAACGTGACTGTCATACCGACTCAGAAATCCGACACTGATTTGAGCGTCCCCTGCTCATGAACAGTGGTCACTTGAAGAACTATTATTTACTGAAGTAGTGTTGGGGCAGGCCTCATACGATTTAATTCATAAATTAATTAATACTGCAAAGATATACTTGAAACTACGCGGGTCTCTGCCATATCTACAGTGCCTGCTATGGTATTGCCATCTATTCAGAACTCCTTGAAACTACTCGGGCCTCTTACTTACCTTAAGTGTAGATATGGCAGAGGCCCGACTAGTTTCATTCACATCTGTATAGATGGCGATACTAATGACTCTAGATAAAGCAGACGTACATACAGTTTCGAGCAGTTCTTTATAGATGGCGAAACTAAAGCCCACTTTGGATGTAGGTAAGACAGGGATGCGAGTGGTACGTAATTCCGAGCAACTGTTTAGAAATAGTGGTGCGATAAACTTCATAAAATCTGGTTATTTATGTCCTTATTTATAAAATTAAGTTGATAATGCTCGAAAATTGTTTCGTACTCTCATTTACATATGAATAAAGTGTTAGCAAACACGGTATCACAATCTACATTAAGACTAATATGTGTAGTAACATTGTAAGTTCCATTGTTCATATCATCGTACGACAATCAAGATCTTTAACAAAGGTAAATACATCTACGAATATTTTATTCTTCATTTCGGTCTCGCAGCAATGAAAGTTGGGCTTACTTAGTGTACATAGTACATATAACCTATCTTTACTCTTGCACTCTCATCTTCTGTTTCGCTATTCCTTTTCATACCTTCTCTACCTTATGCATTACATTATTTCTTATCTCTTTATCACTCGTCTATAGTACATCTTTCCATTTCCTCTCAGTTTCATTCCAAATTCCTATGTCATTGTTGCGCTATTAATTGCTGACTCTTTCCTGTTCCCTCTTTACTTTGGTACTGTGCTACTGTTCCCGTATTAATATATTTAAACCTTTCATTGTATCTTGCTTCTTTTATTTTTCTTTTAAGGCTGTCCATTAATTTCTTTCCTTCCGTTCTTATCAAATTCACTATTGTCGGACTCGTTCCATTCCTTTTAAAAGACTCTTTCCCTTATGCTTCTAGTTTGGCCCTCCCTACTTTCTTTTTCGACTGAATATCCTTTAACCCTTTCGCTACGGCGGACCGGCTCGTAGTAGCGCTGCCACGGTACGGGCCAATCCCAACGAAGGCGCACTGAAATTTGACTGCCGATGGAACGTATCTTTTAACGTCTAGTGACCCGAGGTAAATTTTATTCTGCTGTTCATTTTGCCAATCTGAAATGTCGTAGCATAAAACAAATGCAAAACACTTACGACTGGTAACCATGGATATAACAGATATACTCTGTGTATGCGAAAATTCACGGGTGACTATAGTCACCGTTAGTACATAGCGAACGTCAGGCGTTGGGTGACTATAGTCACCGTTAGTACATAGCGAACGTCAGGCGTTGGGTGACTATAGTCACCGTTAGTACATAGCGAGCGTCAGGCGTTGGGTGACTATAGTCACCGTTAGGAGCGAAAGGCTTAACAATCTTTCTCTCTGATGTTACATGCTTACTCATATATTTTTTGTGTGTGCAGGTTCGCATGCAAAGGGCTAGGAACATTGACGAAGGACTGGCACTTCTCATCGTGCATAAAAGGAAAAAAGAAGAAAGAATAATTCCTGCCACATACTTTAGTTATAATAAATTGGTTTATAAAAATAGTTTGTAACTATTAGCCCGTAAATTTAATTTAGAACAATTGTGCAATTAACTCTTATCTATATGTAGTATAGTAGTATATATTTTATTTTATATAGAGTTCATTTGGTAGATCTGATATCAACTTTAATATTACTTCTACTACAAGTTCTACTGAATGTTCTAAATATAAAATGAAAGATATAATAAACAATTTACATATGCACAAGTTGCACAATTGTAATTTAAAATAAGCTTCAGCATATAACGTATGTAAGTTTTAGTATATGTTTTATCTGTCAGATATATTGTAAATTAACTTTAAAGAATAGCATATAAGTATTAGATTATTTATGTTTATAGTATTCCTCATATTACATAAATGTTAGTTTAGAATTGATACAAGAATTAGTTGTACAATGTATTATAAATAGATATAAAAGAATAGTTCATTAGTACTAGCTTGTAAATTTGAACTACAACATTTTTGTAACTTGTATTTTGATTAATTAATTTAAATAAATTTTGAATGAAAGGAATTCCACTGCTCTTTTTATTTCCACACCTTAACAATCCTTGAAAGAACCTACTTCCAATTCCCTAAACAAGTACTGCCGTTCAGGAACTTTAAATGCAAAGTTCATAAGCGGAGAACTTGTAAAAATAGCCCTGATCATTATTAAATTGGACGCTAATTGTTAAGGAATTAATACATCTCGATGGAAGCTCTTTAAATTAAAGTTCTCGGAAATTCCTGGAACGTGACGTCATTTCTAAGAATTGTAGGGATCGAATACCTCCTCGCATATCATATTCTCCTAATACAATTCCACGATTTGCAGCGAGATATTTTTGCTACAAACTCAGAAATTTGCGCTCTAAAATTCCTGGAATGTGACGTCCTTTCTGAGAACGAATACCTCCTTGCATATCATATTCTCCTGATACAAATCCACGATTTTCGGCAAGATATTTTTGCCAGAAACCCAGAAATTTCAGCGCTCGGAAATTCCTGGAATGTGACGTCATATCTGAGAACGAATACCTCCTTGCATATCATATTCTCCTGATACAAATCCAAGATTTTCGGCACTTAAATTTCTACTGAAAATCGTGGATTTGTATCAGGAGAATATGATATGCGAGGAGGTCTTTCATCGCAGCAGTTCTTGGAAATGACGTCACGTTCCAGGAATTTTCGAGCGCAAAATTTTTGAGATTCTGGCAAAAATATCTCGCTGAAAATCGTGGATTTGTATCAGGAGAATATGATATGCGAGGAGGTATTCGATAGCAGCAATTCTCGGAAATGACGTCACGTTCCAGGAATTTCCGAGCGCTTAATTTTCTAGACTTCTACCAAGATATTTTGCAATGAAGACTTTAAAAATGATGTTATTTCCACGAATTTCTTGCAGCCAAGTTTAGTAACGTATAGGGCAATTTTTACAAGTTTCTCGCTTGTGAACTTTGCATTTAAAGTTCGTACACGGTACTTCTTGTGTAAGGATTTGGAATTAGGTTCTTTCAAGGATTGTTAAGGTATGAATATAAAAAGAGCAGTGGAATTCTTTTCATTTAATGTTTATTTAAACTAATCAATGAAGATACAAGTTACAAAAATGTAATTCAATTTTACAAGCTAATACTTATAAACTATTCTTGTATATCTATTTACAATAGATCGGACAACTAAAACTAGTATTAATACTAAACTAACATTTATGCAATATAAAAAATATTATAAACATAAATAATCTAATACTTGTAAACTATTCTTTAAAGTTAATTTACAATATATCTTATACGTAAAACTTATTTTTAAATTACAGCAATTGTGTAACTGGTGCATATGTAAATTATTTATTACATCTTTCATTTTATATTTAGCATATTTAGTAGAACTTGTAATACTAATATAAGTAGTATTAAAGTTTATACAAGATCTACCGAATAAACTGAATATAAAATAAAAGATATAATAAATATACATAACAGTTAATTACGCAATTGTTCTAAACTAATCTTATGCGCTAGTAGTTACAAACTATTTTTATAAACCAATTTACTATAACTAAAGTATGTGGCAGGAGTCATTCTCTCTTCTTTCTTGCTTTTATGCATGATGAGATGCACTGGCCAATGCTGCTGGATGCGAAACCTCTTGGAATGCGAAACCTGTGCACACAAAAAATATATTAATAAGTGTGTAACAGGTGAAAGAAACATTGTTAAGGGATAGTTAGAAGAAAAGAAAATAGGGAAAGACTAGACAAGAAGTATAAGAAAAAGGGGGGATTATTTAAAAAGGAATGGAATGAGTCAAACATGAATGAATTTGATGAAAAGAGAAGTAAAGAAAGTGATGGAGAGCCTTAAAGACTAAATGTATAATCGAAATGAAATAAGGGGATAAGTAATGGGATAATGTGTAAAGTAGAAAACGTTGGCAAGAAAGAGTGGAGGAGAAGGATGCATAAGTTAAGATAGTAATCTAAAGTTATGTTATATGTACACTAAGTCGAAATTTCATAGCTGTGAGGCCGACATAAAAAGGAATAACTATTGTTAGTATGCAATTATTACATGCATGAAGATTTATTGAAAGAAAAAGATATTTACAGACGTATTACACTTACATCAGCCTTCGTTGCGTACACCTTCCAATCCCACAAAACCAATTTAATATAACTGAAGTATGTATATGGCGAGACTTATTCTTTCTTCTTCCTTCTTTTTATGCACAATGAGAATTGGCGATCGATGCTCCTTATCCTTTGCCTACGAAACCTACGCACACAAAAAAATATATTAGTGGGTATATAACAGGAGATATAAAGATTGTTAAAGCATATTTAGTCGAAAAAGAAAGTAGGGCGGGCCAAACTAGAAGTATAAGAGAAAGAGTCTTTTAGAACGAATGAAACGAATGTGAGATTACTAAATTTGACAAGAACGGAACTAAAGGATCTAACAGAGGGCCTTCAAAGACAAATACAAGCCGCAGGATATAATGAAAGGTTTAAATGTATTAAAACGGGATCAATACGACAGTACCAAAGCAAAGAGGGAACAGGAAAGAGTCAGCAATTAATAGCGCAGAAATGACTAAGCAATTTGTAATGGAACAGAGAGGAAATGAAAAGATGTGTAATAGACGTGCGATAAAGAGACAAGAAATAGTGTGGTGCATAAGGCAGGGAAGGTATGAAAAGGAATAGCGAAGCAGAAGATGAGAGTGCAAGAGTTCCTATAGTATTGCAAAGATAGGTTATATGTACACTAACCAAACTTTCATTGCTGCGAGACCGAAATAAAGAATACTACTACTATTACTATGTATTCATTACGTGCCGAAAAATTTATTTAAAGGAAAAAATATTCACAAATGCATTTACCTGTGCTAATGAGCTTGATTGTTGTAGAATGAAATGAACAATGGAACTTGCAATGTTACCGTAAATATTAATTTTTATGTAGATTGTAGCACTGTGTTTCCTAACCCTTTATTGATATGTAAATGAGTGTACGAAACGGTTTTCGAGGATTATTAACATAATTTGATGAACCAAATTATCGCACCGCTACTTATAAACAGGTGTCTGAATTTACGTACCACTCACATCCCTGTTTTACCTACACCCAAAGTGGACGTTAGTCACAGACGAGATATAGATCTTATATCACCGACGACATACGTCGGTGCTAAAACTACTCGGGCCTCCGCCATAACCACACTTATGGTAAGTAAGGGGTGTGAGTAGTTTCAAGGCGTTCTGTATAGATGGAAATACCATAGCAAGCGCCAGTGGTTTCAAGGAGTTCTGTATAGATGGCGAAACCATAGCAGGCACTGTAGATATGGCAGAGACCCGCGTAGATTCAAGTATATCTTTGCAGATATTGATTACTTTATGAATCAAAAGATATATACACGGGTATTTCAATAATAAAAAAGAAGGCTTCTTGAGAAATAAGAAAATGTAATTCTCTAGGCGAAACATATATGATTTATGTTACTAATGAATTATCTCGAAAGCGTCAGAAAACAGAAGAGACTACATAAGAAGCAGGGCAATAAATAATACACAATATTTGCAGCTGCAGATAGATACAACGATAGAAACGAGAACTCAAAAGTAATTGCAATAAGAACTTAAGATTCTCTCCGCTCAAATAACTACAGTGGACAATAATGCCCACTTAATGTTCGCTGCTTCGAAGCTGCCTAGCGAACACTATCCTGGGGTGTGATTTATAAGGAATTGTTCATGCTTATCACTTTTCGGCACTCTCGGTTTAGGCTGTGTTGGGAGTGGATTGAGATGTACTGAGAACCAGCGTGAGATATATTTAACTCGTTGAGTGCAACGTCAGGCATCGGTGTCTGACACTAAACTTTCCGTTCAGGCCGCGTCAGTCATCGGTGACTGACAATCAACTTTTCGTTCAGTGACTGACACTAAACTTTCCGTTCAGGCGGCGTCAGTCATCGGTGACTGACAATCAACTTTCCGTTCAGTGACTGACTAAACTTTACGTTCAGGCCGCGTAAGTCATCGGTGACTGACAATCAACTTTTCGTTCAGTGACTCACATTAAACTTTCCGTTCAGGCCGCGTCAGTCATCGGTGACTGACAATCAACTTTTCGTTCAGTGACTGACACTAAACTTTCCGTTCAGGCCGCGTCAGTCATCGGTGACTGACAATCAACTTTTCGTTCAGTGACTGACACTAAACTTTCCGTTCAGGCCGCGTCAGTCATCGGTGACTGGCAATCAACTTTCCGTTCAGTGACTGACTCTAAACTTTCCGTTCAGGCTGCGTCAGTCATCGGTGACTGACAATCAACTTTTCGTTCAGTGACTCACACTAAACTTTCCGTTCAGGCCGCGTCAGTCATCGGTGACTGACAATCAACTTTCCGTTCAGTGACTGACTCTAAACTTTCCGTTCAGTGACTGACACTAAATTTTCGTTCAGGCGTCGGTGTATCACAGTGTTAAGCTACGCCGCGGCGCGCCGTCGCGCATGTCGCGCCGTGTGGCCTAAACGGAAAGCGTGGCAAAACCGGCGTGGCAAAACCGGCGTGGAACTCAACGTGTTAAGGGCCATTGCTCATGACAAGTGGAGATAACTCGGACGCAACCTACATCCTCGATACATCGGAGCAGGTCCAAAAATCGGTAGGGGTGAGTCCGCGAACATTAATTGTGGAAAAGAACGAACATTAAGCGGCCATTATTGAACATTGTATCCTAAGTGCAATACGCAGTCAATTCGCTCGAATTATTTTCCACATAATTATCAAACGTCTCTTAAACGTTTAATAATTATACGATAAATAATTGATTGCCCAGGTCTCACCACGTGGAGGTTACTGCGCATGGAGACCCACCCTAGCCACGGCCCTTCCACCCTCCAATTACGCGAAAACTAATTCTAATATAGCATGTGAGAAAGAAAAATCTCCTATTATTGTCAATTTGTAGAACGTTCATTAATTGATCGTAGTACAAGTAAGACAACAAGAGGAGTACTTGGTAAATTCACGACCGAAAGCTAAGTTGAATATCAGAAGGAAACCTGAAAGAAAATTTGCAAGAGAATTCAATTTCCTGAAATAAAACTTTCTTAAAAATATATCATATGATCTTAAAAACTAGACAACGAAATATTATTGCAGTGGTGAACACTGCGGGCTTAAAAGCTAAGACATAACGTAAAAATAAACCCCACTTTCTTAAATTTTAGATTAGATTCGAATACGCCCTGCCTGACTAAAGAGCTAACTTAAGACTAGAATCACCCTACCTGGTATAACATCTAAGAGTTCAATTAAAAGAATAATTTCAATAATATCCTACCAACATAGGAATGTAAAAGATACTTTACCAAACTCATATAGGTATAAGTACGTACATATATGTTTAATTCCCCTTCAATTCATCGATATTAATCATGTGGTCCATGATGTCCTAGAACAGACTGAAACACACACCAAAAAATTGCAGCACCTGCCAACAATTTTTGGTTTTCTAAACCCTGCCTAGTTAAAAGTCTAATATTTTCAATTCGTGTAAAACCTGCCTGTATAAAGTTCTAAGGTTGTCTGTTCGAAAAAATCCTGCCTACATAAAGAGCTAAACGTATTGATCGATCTTAATTGGGCCCACCTAATTAATTATCTAATAAATGTAGTGAATTAAAAGGCCCGGGTAGGGGCAGGGGCAGGGCGGGGATGTGGTCATATTATACGTATGTATTATCATGAATCTTCTTCTTTAGCTGATTATTTTCAATGCTTCTGAAGCAAACGCAGACACGAAATAATTAATGAAGTATTATAAAAATGACTTCTTAAACTCAGAAATTGAATCGACGAGGCTGGCTCTTTAATTTTATAGTTTCCAAACGTGCCTTTGAAAGCCCGAACTCGTCGAACAGGGCCCTGACTCTAATGGAACACTTATGATTGACAAACAAAGTGATTCTAATTTCGCGACAGTATTTCTACTGTGTTTGTGACTGCTACCGAGCAGCCCGCGAGCCCTCGGCCAGAGTCTGTACAGTAAAACGACTTAGCATCGACACCAGTTTCGATTCCGAGCCACAGAAATCATTAAGGCACGGATATGCAAGACCACAACCACGATTCTAGATTATGACCCGTATGCCTTCTGCCACCCCAAGGTGTGCTTGGCGTGGTCTAACACATAGGAATTTCCTACTAGGCGGGCCAAAGTGTCCAGAAAAGCAATCACAGCCCCACACACCGCCCCCCGATGACACTGCAACCCGGATATTGCAAGAACCGCGACCACGATTCCAGAATGGTGGATAACCTACCCATGTTAGAGAACGTAGTCTAACCGAGGGCCTCGTGACCAGGGTCCAGAACCACAATCACGCCCCCACACATCGTAACTGGCTGACACTAAGTCCCCAACCATCAGTCCCCCGAGCCGAGAACGGAAAAGGAAACGAAATAGTTACGAAAGGAAAGGCAACCTCGGGGTCGAATGCTAGATTCGCGCGCGCCGAGGAGGAATGGAAGAATAATTATGAAGGGAAAAGGGAGCCTCGGGGTCAGAATGCTAGATTCGCGCGCGCCGAGGAGGAATGGAAGAATAATTATGAAGGGAAAAGGGAGCCTAGGGGTCAATTCGCAGTCAATTCGCTCGAATTATTTTCCACATAATTATCAAACGTCTCTTAAACGTTTAATAATTATACGATAAATAATTGATTGCCCGGGTCTCACCACGTGGAGGTTACTGCGCATGGAGACCCACCCTAGCCACGGCCCTTCCACCCTCCAATTATGCGAAAACAAATTCTAATATAACATGTGAGAAACAAAAATCTCCTATTATTGTCAATTTGTAGAACGTTCATTAATTGATCGTAGTACAAGTAAGACAACAAGAGGAGTACTTGGTAAATTCACGACCGAAAGCTAAGTTGAATATCAGAAGGAAACCTGAAAGAAAATTTGCAAGAGAATTCAATTTCCTGAAATAAAACTTTCTTAAAAATATATCATATGATCTTAAAAACTAGACAACGAAATATTATTGCAGTGGTGAACACTGCGGGCTTAAAAGCTAAGACATAACGTAAAAATAAACCCCACTTTCTTAAATTTTAGATTAGATTCGAATACGCCCTGCCTGACTAAAGAGCTAACTTAAGACTAGAATCACCCTACCTGGTATAACATCTAAGAGTTCAATTAAAAGAATAATTTCAATAATATCCTACCAACATAGGAATGTAAAAGATACTTTACCAAACTCATATAGGTATAAGTACGTACATATATGTTTAATTCCCCTTCAATTCATCGATATTAATCATGTGGTCCATGGTGTCCTAGAACAGACTGAAACACACACCAAAAAATTGCAGCACCTGCCAACAATTTTTGGTTTTCTAAACCCTGCCTAGTTAAAAGTCTAATATTTTCAATTCGTGTAAAACCTGCCTGTATAAAGTTCTAAGGTTGTCTGTTCGAAAAAATCCTGCCTACATAAAGAGCTAAACGTATTGATCGATCATAATTGGGCCCACCTAATTAATTATCTAATAAATGTAGTGAATTAAAAGGCCCGGGTAGGGGCAGGGGCAGGGCGGGGATGTGGTCATATTATACGTATGTATTATCATGAATCTTCTTCTTTAGCTGATTATTTTCAATGCTTCTGAAGCAAACGCAGACACGAAATAATTAATGAAGTATTATAAAAATGACTTCTTAAACTCAGAAATTGAATCGACGAGGCTGGCTCTTTAATTTTATAGTTTCCAAACGTGCCTTTGAAAGCCCGAACTCGTCGAACAGGGCCCTGACTCTAATGGAACACTTATGATTGACAAACAAAGTGATTCTAATTTCGCGACAGTATTTCTACTGTGTTTGTGACTGCTACCGAGCAGCCCGCGAGCCCTCGGCCAGAGTCTGTACAGTAAAACGACTTAGCATCGACACCAGTTTCGATTCCGAGCCACAGAAATCATTAAGGCACGGATATGCAAGACCACAACCACGATTCTAGATTATGACCCGTATGCCTTCTGCCACCCCAAGGTGTGCTTGGCGTGGTCTAACACATAGGAATGTCCTACTAGGCGGGCCAAAGTGTCCAGAAAAGCAATCACAGCCCCACACACCGCCCCCCGATGACACTGCAACCCGGATATTGCAAGAACCGCGACCACGATTCCAGAATGGTGGATAACCTACCCATGTTAGAGAACGTAGTCTAACCGAGGGCCTCGTGACCAGGGTCCAGAACCACAATCACGCCCCCACACATCGTAACTGGCTGACACTAAGTCCCCAACCATCAGTCCCCCGAGCCGAGAACGGAAAAGGAAACGAAATAGTTACGAAAGGAAAGGCAACCTCGGGGTCGAATGCTAGATTCGCGCGCGCCGAGGAGGAATGGAAGAATAATTATGAAGGGAAAAGGGAGCCTCGGGGTCAGAATGCTAGATTCGCGCGCGCCGAGGAGGAATGGAAGAATAATTATGAAGGGAAAAGGGAGCCTAGGGGTCAATTCGCAGTCAATTCGCTCGAATTATTTTCCACATAATTATCAAACGTCTCTTAAACGTTTAATAATTATACGATAAATAATTGATTGCCCGGGTCTCACCACGTGGAGGTTACTGCGCATGGAGACCCACCCTAGCCACGGCCCTTCCACCCTCCAATTATGCGAAAACAAATTCTAATATAACATGTGAGAAACAAAAATCTCCTATTATTGTCAATTTGTAGAACGTTCATTAATTGATCGTAGTACAAGTAAGACAACAAGAGGAGTACTTGGTAAATTCACGACCGAAAGCTAAGTTGAATATCAGAAGGAAACCTGAAAGAAAATTTGCAAGAGAATTCAATTTCCTGAAATAAAACTTTCTTAAAAATATATCATATGATCTTAAAAACTAGACAACGAAATATTATTGCAGTGGTGAACACTGCGGGCTTAAAAGCTAAGACATAACGTAAAAATAAACCCCACTTTCTTAAATTTTAGATTAGATTCGAATACGCCCTGCCTGACTAAAGAGCTAACTTAAGACTAGAATCACCCTACCTGGTATAACATCTAAGAGTTCAATTAAAAGAATAATTTCAATAATATCCTACCAACATAGGAATGTAAAAGATACTTTACCAAACTCATATAGGTATAAGTACGTACATATATGTTTAATTCCCCTTCAATTCATCGATATTAATCATGTGGTCCATGATGTCCTAGAACAGACTGAAACACACACCAAAAAATTGCAGCACCTGCCAACAATTTTTGGTTTTCTAAACCCTGCCTAGTTAAAAGTCTAATATTTTCAATTCGTGTAAAACCTGCCTGTATAAAGTTCTAAGGTTGTCTGTTCGAAAAAATCCTGCCTACATAAAGAGCTAAACGTATTGATCGATCTTAATTGGGCCCACCTAATTAATTATCTAATAAATGTAGTGAATTAAAAGGCCCGGGTAGGGGCAGGGGCAGGGCGGGGATGTGGTCATATTATACGTATGTATTATCATGAATCTTCTTCTTTAGCTGATTATTTTCAATGCTTCTGAAGCAAACGCAGACACGAAATAATTAATGAAGTATTATAAAAATGACTTCTTAAACTCAGAAATTGAATCGACGAGGCTGGCTCTTTAATTTTATAGTTTCCAAACGTGCCTTTGAAAGCCCGAACTCGTCGAACAGGGCCCTGACTCTAATGGAACACTTATGATTGACAAACAAAGTGATTCTAATTTCGCGACAGTATTTCTACTGTGTTTGTGACTGCTACCGAGCAGCCCGCGAGCCCTCGGCCAGAGTCTGTACAGTAAAACGACTTAGCATCGACACCAGTTTCGATTCCGAGCCACAGAAATCATTAAGGCACGGATATGCAAGACCACAACCACGATTCTAGATTATGACCCGTATGCCTTCTGCCACCCCAAGGTGTGCTTGGCGTGGTCTAACACATAGGAATTTCCTACTAGGCGGGCCAAAGTGTCCAGAAAAGCAATCACAGCCCCACACACCGCCCCCCGATGACACTGCAACCCGGATATTGCAAGAACCGCGACCACGATTCCAGAATGGTGGATAACCTACCCATGTTAGAGAACGTAGTCTAACCGAGGGCCTCGTGACCAGGGTCCAGAACCACAATCACGCCCCCACACATCGTAACTGGCTGACACTAAGTCCCCAACCATCAGTCCCCCGAGCCGAGAACGGAAAAGGAAACGAAATAGTTACGAAAGGAAAGGCAACCTCGGGGTCGAATGCTAGATTCGCGCGCGCCGAGGAGGAATGGAAGAATAATTATGAAGGGAAAAGGGAGCCTCGGGGTCAGAATGCTAGATTCGCGCGCGCCGAGGAGGAATGGAAGAATAATTATGAAGGGAAAAGGGAGCCTAGGGGTCAATTCGCAGTCAATTCGCTCGAATTATTTTCCACATAATTATCAAACGTCTCTTAAACGTTTAATAATTATACGATAAATAATTGATTGCCCGGGTCTCACCACGTGGAGGTTACTGCGCATGGAGACCCACCCTAGCCACGGCCCTTCCACCCTCCAATTATGCGAAAACAAATTCTAATATAACATGTGAGAAACAAAAATCTCCTATTATTGTCAATTTGTAGAACGTTCATTAATTGATCGTAGTACAAGTAAGACAACAAGAGGAGTACTTGGTAAATTCACGACCGAAAGCTAAGTTGAATATCAGAAGGAAACCTGAAAGAAAATTTGCAAGAGAATTCAATTTCCTGAAATAAAACTTTCTTAAAAATATATCATATGATCTTAAAAACTAGACAACGAAATATTATTGCAGTGGTGAACACTGCGGGCTTAAAAGCTAAGACATAACGTAAAAATAAACCCCACTTTCTTAAATTTTAGATTAGATTCGAATACGCCCTGCCTGACTAAAGAGCTAACTTAAGACTAGAATCACCCTACCTGGTATAACATCTAAGAGTTCAATTAAAAGAATAATTTCAATAATATCCTACCAACATAGGAATGTAAAAGATACTTTACCAAACTCATATAGGTATAAGTACGTACATATATGTTTAATTCCCCTTCAATTCATCGATATTAATCATGTGGTCCATGGTGTCCTAGAACAGACTGAAACACACACCAAAAAATTGCAGCACCTGCCAACAATTTTTGGTTTTCTAAACCCTGCCTAGTTAAAAGTCTAATATTTTCAATTCGTGTAAAACCTGCCTGTATAAAGTTCTAAGGTTGTCTGTTCGAAAAAATCCTGCCTACATAAAGAGCTAAACGTATTGATCGATCATAATTGGGCCCACCTAATTAATTATCTAATAAATGTAGTGAATTAAAAGGCCCGGGTAGGGGCAGGGGCAGGGCGGGGATGTGGTCATATTATACGTATGTATTATCATGAATCTTCTTCTTTAGCTGATTATTTTCAATGCTTCTGAAGCAAACGCAGACACGAAATAATTAATGAAGTATTATAAAAATGACTTCTTAAACTCAGAAATTGAATCGACGAGGCTGGCTCTTTAATTTTATAGTTTCCAAACGTGCCTTTGAAAGCCCGAACTCGTCGAACAGGGCCCTGACTCTAATGGAACACTTATGATTGACAAACAAAGTGATTCTAATTTCGCGACAGTATTTCTACTGTGTTTGTGACTGCTACCGAGCAGCCCGCGAGCCCTCGGCCAGAGTCTGTACAGTAAAACGACTTAGCATCGACACCAGTTTCGATTCCGAGCCACAGAAATCATTAAGGCACGGATATGCAAGACCACAACCACGATTCTAGATTATGACCCGTATGCCTTCTGCCACCCCAAGGTGTGCTTGGCGTGGTCTAACACATAGGAATGTCCTACTAGGCGGGCCAAAGTGTCCAGAAAAGCAATCACAGCCCCACACACCGCCCCCCGATGACACTGCAACCCGGATATTGCAAGAACCGCGACCACGATTCCAGAATGGTGGATAACCTACCCATGTTAGAGAACGTAGTCTAACCGAGGGCCTCGTGACCAGGGTCCAGAACCACAATCACGCCCCCACACATCGTAACTGGCTGACACTAAGTCCCCAACCATCAGTCCCCCGAGCCGAGAACGGAAAAGGAAACGAAATAGTTACGAAAGGAAAGGCAACCTCGGGGTCGAATGCTAGATTCGCGCGCGCCGAGGAGGAATGGAAGAATAATTATGAAGGGAAAAGGGAGCCTCGGGGTCAGAATGCTAGATTCGCGCGCGCCGAGGAGGAATGGAAGAATAATTATGAAGGGAAAAGGGAGCCTAGGGGTCAATTCGCAGTCAATTCGCTCGAATTATTTTCCACATAATTATCAAACGTCTCTTAAACGTTTAATAATTATACGATAAATAATTGATTGCCCGGGTCTCACCACGTGGAGGTTACTGCGCATGGAGACCCACCCTAGCCACGGCCCTTCCACCCTCCAATTATGCGAAAACAAATTCTAATATAACATGTGAGAAACAAAAATCTCCTATTATTGTCAATTTGTAGAACGTTCATTAATTGATCGTAGTACAAGTAAGACAACAAGAGGAGTACTTGGTAAATTCACGACCGAAAGCTAAGTTGAATATCAGAAGGAAACCTGAAAGAAAATTTGCAAGAGAATTCAATTTCCTGAAATAAAACTTTCTTAAAAATATATCATATGATCTTAAAAACTAGACAACGAAATATTATTGCAGTGGTGAACACTGCGGGCTTAAAAGCTAAGACATAACGTAAAATTAAACCCCACTTTATTAAATTTTAGATTAGATTCGAATACGCCCTGCCTGACTAAAGAGCTAACTTAAGACTAGAATCACCCTACCTGGTATAACATCTAAGAGTTCAATTAAAAGAATAATTTCAATAATATCCTACCAACATAGGAATGTAAAAGATACTTTACCAAACTCATATAGGTATAAGTACGTACATATATGTTTAATTCCCCTTCAATTCATCGATATTAATCATGTGGTCCATGGTGTCCTAGAACAGACTGAAACACACACCAAAAAATTGCAGCACCTGCCAACAATTTTTGGTTTTCTAAACCCTGCCTAGTTAAAAGTCTAATATTTTCAATTCGTGTAAAACCTGCCTGTATAAAGTTCTAAGGTTGTCTGTTCGAAAAAATCCTGCCTACATAAAGAGCTAAACGTATTGATCGATCTTAATTGGGCCCACCTAATTAATTATCTAATAAATGTAGTGAATTAAAAGGCCCGGGTAGGGGCAGGGGCAGGGCGGGGATGTGGTCATATTATACGTATGTATTACCATGAATCTTCTTCTTTAGCTGATTATTTTCAATGCTTCTGAAGCAAACGCAGACACGAAATAATTAATGAAGTATTATAAAAATGACTTCTTAAACTCAGAAATTGAATCGACGAGGCTGGCTCTTTAATTTTATAGTTTCCAAACGTGCCTTTGAAAGCCCGAACTCGTCGAACAGGGCCCTGACTCTAATGGAACACTTATGATTGACAAACAAAGTGATTCTAATTTCGCGACAGTATTTCTACTGTGTTTGTGACTGCTACCGAGCAGCCCGCGAGCCCTCGGCCAGAGTCTGTACAGTAAAACGACTTAGCATCGACACCAGTTTCGATTCCGAGCCACAGAAATCATTAAGGCACGGATATGCAAGACCACAACCACGATTCTAGATTATGACCCGTATGCCTTCTGCCACCCCAAGGTGTGCTTGGCGTGGTCTAACACATAGGAATGTCCTACTAGGCGGGCCAAAGTGTCCAGAAAAGCAATCACAGCCCCACACACCGCCCCCCGATGACACTGCAACCCGGATATTGCAAGAACCGCGACCACGATTCCAGAATGGTGGATAACCTACCCATGTTAGAGAACGTAGTCTAACCGAGGGCCTCGTGACCAGGGTCCAGAACCACAATCACGCCCCCACACATCGTAACTGGCTGACACTAAGTCCCCAACCATCAGTCCCCCGAGCCGAGAACGGAAAAGGAAACGAAATAGTTACGAAAGGAAAGGCAACCTCGGGGTCGAATGCTAGATTCGCGCGCGCCGAGGAGGAATGGAAGAATAATTATGAAGGGAAAAGGGAGCCTCGGGGTCAGAATGCTAGATTCGCGCGCGCCGAGGAGGAATGGAAGAATAATTATGAAGGGAAAAGGGAGCCTAGGGGTCAATTCGCAGTCAATTCGCTCGAATTATTTTCCACATAATTATCAAACGTCTCTTAAACGTTTAATAATTATACGATAAATAATTGATTGCCCGGGTCTCACCACGTGGAGGTTACTGCGCATGGAGACCCACCCTAGCCACGGCCCTTCCACCCTCCAATTATGCGAAAACAAATTCTAATATAACATGTGAGAAACAAAAATCTCCTATTATTGTCAATTTGTAGAACGTTCATTAATTGATCGTAGTACAAGTAAGACAACAAGAGGAGTACTTGGTAAATTCACGACCGAAAGCTAAGTTGAATATCAGAAGGAAACCTGAAAGAAAATTTGCAAGAGAATTCAATTTCCTGAAATAAAACTTTCTTAAAAATATATCATATGATCTTAAAAACTAGACAACGAAATATTATTGCAGTGGTGAACACTGCGGGCTTAAAAGCTAAGACATAACGTAAAATTAAACCCCACTTTCTTAAATTTTAGATTAGATTCGAATACGCCCTGCCTGACTAAAGAGCTAACTTAAGACTAGAATCACCCTACCTGGTATAACATCTAAGAGTTCAATTAAAAGAATAATTTCAATAATATCCTACCAACATAGGAATGTAAAAGATACTTTACCAAACTCATATAGGTATAAGTACGTACATATATGTTTAATTCCCCTTCAATTCATCGATATTAATCATGTGGTCCATGGTGTCCTAGAACAGACTGAAACACACACCAAAAAATTGCAGCACCTGCCAACAATTTTTGGTTTTCTAAACCCTGCCTAGTTAAAAGTCTAATATTTTCAATTCGTGTAAAACCTGCCTGTATAAAGTTCTAAGGTTGTCTGTTCGAAAAAATCCTGCCTACATAAAGAGCTAAACGTATTGATCGATCTTAATTGGGCCCACCTAATTAATTATCTAATAAATGTAGTGAATTAAAAGGCCCGGGTAGGGGCAGGGGCAGGGCGGGGATGTGGTCATATTATACGTATGTATTACCATGAATCTTCTTCTTTAGCTGATTATTTTCAATGCTTCTGAAGCAAACGCAGACACGAAATAATTAATGAAGTATTATAAAAATGACTTCTTAAACTCAGAAATTGAATCGACGAGGCTGGCTCTTTAATTTTATAGTTTCCAAACGTGCCTTTGAAAGCCCGAACTCGTCGAACAGGGCCCTGACTCTAATGGAACACTTATGATTGACAAACAAAGTGATTCTAATTTCGCGACAGTATTTCTACTGTGTTTGTGACTGCTACCGAGCAGCCCGCGAGCCCTCGGCCAGAGTCTGTACAGTAAAACGACTTAGCATCGACACCAGTTTCGATTCCGAGCCACAGAAATCATTAAGGCACGGATATGCAAGACCACAACCACGATTCTAGATTATGACCCGTATGCCTTCTGCCACCCCAAGGTGTGCTTGGCGTGGTCTAACACATAGGAATTTCCTACTAGGCGGGCCAAAGTGTCCAGAAAAGCAATCACAGCCCCACACACCGCCCCCCGATGACACTGCAACCCGGATATTGCAAGAACCGCGACCACGATTCCAGAATGGTGGATAACCTACCCATGTTAGAGAACGTAGTCTAACCGAGGGCCTCGTGACCAGGGTCCAGAACCACAATCACGCCCCCACACATCGTAACTGGCTGACACTAAGTCCCCAACCATCAGTCCCCCGAGCCGAGAACGGAAAAGGAAACGAAATAGTTACGAAAGGAAAGGCAACCTCGGGGTCGAATGCTAGATTCGCGCGCGCCGAGGAGGAATGGAAGAATAATTATGAAGGGAAAAGGGAGCCTCGGGGTCAGAATGCTAGATTCGCGCGCGCCGAGGAGGAATGGAAGAATAATTATGAAGGGAAAAGGGAGCCTAGGGGTCAATTCGCAGTCAATTCGCTCGAATTATTTTCCACATAATTATCAAACGTCTCTTAAACGTTTAATAATTATACGATAAATAATTGATTGCCCGGGTCTCACCACGTGGAGGTTACTGCGCATGGAGACCCACCCTAGCCACGGCCCTTCCACCCTCCAATTATGCGAAAACAAATGCTAATATAACATGTGAGAAACAAAAATCTCCTATTATTGTCAATTTGTAGAACGTTCATTAATTGATCGTAGTACAAGTAAGACAACAAGAGGAGTACTTGGTAAATTCACGACCGAAAGCTAAGTTGAATATCAGAAGGAAACCTGAAAGAAAATTTGCAAGAGAATTCAATTTCCTGAAATAAAACTTTCTTAAAAATATATCCTGTGATCTTAAAAATTAGACAGCGAAATATTATTGCAGCAGTGTATGCTGCTGCCTTAAAAACTAAGACACAGGTTGAAAATAAATCCTCCCTTCTTAAATACTAGATTAGATTCAAATGCGCCCTACCTGACTAAAGATCTGACTTAAAACTAGAATCGCCCTACCTAGTAGGTATAACATGTAACAGTTCGAATAAAAGAACAATTTCAATAATATCCTATCTACATAGGACTGTAATAGATACTATCCCATACTCGTGTAGGTATGAGTATGCATATACTTAAATCCTCTTCGGTTAGTCCGTATTAATCTCTCGTGGTCCATGGTGTCCTAGAACAGACAGAAACTCGAACCGAACAATTGCAGCACCTGCCAACAATATTTGGTTTTATAAACCCTGCATAATTAAAACTCTAATAATTTCAATTCGTGTAAAACCTGCCAGTATTAAGATCTAAGATTGTGTGTTGAGACAAATCCATAAAGAGCTTAAAGTATTGTTCGATTTATATTTGGGCCTGCCTAATTAATTGTCTAACACCTGTAATTAGTTAATAAGGACAGGGGTTTGGGGCAGGGATGGGGTGACGGTGTGTTCGTATTATACATTGTTTCATGAATCCTCTTCTTTTCAATGCTTCTAAAACATGCACAAACTCGAAATAATTAGTAAAGCATTATAAGAATGAATTCTTAAACTCACAAATTGGATCGACGAGGCTGGCTCTTGAATTTTAAAGTTTCCAATCGTGTCTTTGATAATATTTCTGGATCTGTATTCTATATATTCCACTCTTGAGCCTCTGACGTATGTACTTATGTTTGTTTAATATAGCATATTTGGGTTCATCTGTGAATCTGTAACAATCTCAAGCATTGGATTAGTGACATCCCCAAGTCTCCCCATTTTATATCGAAATGAAGCTGCTTCTAATTCGTAATAACTGAATTTTAGCAAAGTTAATAAATCAGAATTGATATGGGAAATGCAGCTACTTTTTAATAACAGTAGGTAATTGGATTTCGGCCAAAGTGATGTATTCTTTTGTACGTTCTAGATCAAACTGAATGGTGGTATCAATATCATTAAAAACTTCAAAATGAAGTAGTCACATTTCACTATAATTGATTCTATTTTGCTTCTACAAAGGAGCGACAAACGATTATTCGGAAGCAAAATATCAAACTTCCACTATCACTATGCCGAGCCACAACTACGGCCAAGAACATTTTTCGTGTAAGGATTTTTGTTTACACATTTACGGATATCGCGAGTGAATTTCAATTTCTACAAAGCAAGCTCGAAAAGTTATAAAAATTATCTCTACTAAACAAAGGTAAAAATACAATTGCAACGATTAGGGGAAAATATTTAAGAGTTAAAATCCAATAATGAACAGTTACTAGTATTGAATCTAATTGAAATCTACTATCTAGAATTATTATAAATTTATCAAAGATTCTACAAATTATTTCTTTTAATTATTTCTTTTTATTCCTTTCTTTTCTTTCATTTTTTTCATTTATTTCCTTTTCTTTTCTTTTCCTTCATTTCGTCCACACGGTGATATACTATTATGTATGCAATTTTTTAGCAGTATTTCCATCAACAGACATTCCAGGTAGTATAATTATTAAGAAAACTAAATAAAATGAAACGCTGAAAAGAAAAAATACACCATGTAGAACAATAATTGACAATGAATTGGCTTTGATAAAAAAAAAATGTTGAAAATGCCTGAAGTAACAGGTGGCCAGAAGGGCCGCCAACAACTTTATATTATTTAAAGAATATTTATGTAACGCAACGCTAGTATACTACTTTTAAACATTAGAAAATTCAATAGCAACACAAATTTGTAAGAATCAGACGCGAGTGGTGCTTCAATATGTCAAATAGCAACTCTAATTCAAGTTAATCATTAATAGTATTAAAAATCAGCAAAATCGCGATTGGACGCAACACTAATGAAAGAATGACTCGATGCTCTATGCACCAATTGTCTCTTTAAACGCAACACTAAACGCGGAAGATTCAGCTGTGGTATTTGGCTGATGATGATGTGCCACCCTCCAGGGTGGCTCATGAACAGGCTTCCAATTGGAAGCAGTTGGGGACTGGTATTCGCAACTCTAATTAAAAACACGATCTTTAATCAACGCAACACTAATGGGAACTCGCGATGCAATCATTTCGCTACACTATTTATTAAGGCTGATAGAAAGCAAACAGTAAATTATTTGTAATATCAAAAAGCAATGTAATTGAAGATCCTCTGTAAAGTTAGCTGAAGGCTCAAGACGCGAAAATAATTTCCGCAACACTAGAAACTTTCTCATATGTAAAATATATTATAAAATACTACAATTTAACTAACAATAACCACGGCAAAATTGCAAGAACCATCGCGGTATCATTGCGCAACGCTAAATCAACCACGATTTTCATTTGGTCGCAACTCTAATTAAAAACCGCGAGTCACTTCGCAACTCCAAGAATACGCGAGACACGTTTTCTTTTTCGCGACACTACTTGAAAAACGGCGTGGCATTTAACGCAACTCTAATTCGACCCGTTCTCAAGTTTTTCACAACTCTAAAACAACGCGATATTTGGGAGGGCTGCATCGTTGGGCCGGAATGTGCGTCGGCCAAGTACAAATAAAAATTCTACAAATGAAAATGCAAGCACAGTGACAAAGTAGTAACAAAGAATGATTCCCCATTCTTAAAAAGAATGGGGAGCCATTATTAGTTGCCCTCTTGAGTGACAGTTTGTCGGGCCTCTTCGGCATATAGCCTCTTCTTTTCGTTGGACCCAAGGGCCAGCTGAAACTTAAACTAGGCTCGAGGCTCTAATCGAAAACCAAAGAAAAACTTATAAAGGTGAAATAAAGAGTTTAAATCGCGGAGCTAAATGGAACACACGTGGCCGAATCACGATGAAATAAAATCGTAAAATTGTGATTACGGAAAATCGCAAAGATTACGATTAAAATTATAATCGTTCTTCGTTCACACGTGCAGCCTCGAGCATAATGTAACACGTTTCGTTTCGGAGCCTAAATCGCGACCACGACCGCGAAGGATTCGAAAAATCGATAGGCAAAGACAGAGGCGAACGCATTTTCGTTCGCGCCACAGCTTCACCGTCGGCTTTTCAAATTAGATTTCCTGAAACAGGTTGAACACGCGAATGAGTGCCTACACGATCAGAGACTGTGTCAACCTGCCCGGCCCTACCTACTTATGTCTATCAATCACACCAGAAAGTATGCTACCTATCCTACCTGGACCTATATTTAAAAAATGGCAAACAGACACACCAACACACGACACTCCACGGTTCTCAGTCAAACACTTGGGCGCAAAAGCCTACACTAGGGAGGCGTCCCGGGACACCCCCGACACCCAAGTGCTGTCGCACAACTTGCACACTCTAATGTACGTACCATTTTTCTGAAATCGATTGACAGTGGCTGGGATCTCTGCGTTCACGTGGAAAATACCACGTCGCGGTTGAGATATTTAATAGATATTTAATAAAATAATTAAATAGCACCGATACAAAAGGTACTTGATAGCAATTGATAAGTATATTCGATTCTCTTTGGAATTTGGTCTCCGTCATCTTAAATGACAAAAACTTCGTGGCTCGGTATATTAGGGATTATTAATACAGTTAATAGTAAAAATGATGTCTCTGTTTTCTATTAATGGACATCTTATCTTGGTTAGAGTAACTACGTTTTAGTACGGAACGACGCAAATCCACAGCCTAACCACACACACAATGTGGATATTACGTCGTGCACGATACACCAAACGCACTGTCAGTCGCCAACAATAAATCATTATAAACTAAATAGATATCATCGTGCTCTACCACCGTTTTCCCACCCAAGTAGCACCGGGGCACGTGAGTGGGATCCGGGCAGTGAACACGGAAAGGGATAAACCTGGAAATCCTCGTCTAAAAAAATGATGAAGACATACTGATTTTCTAACGGGCTAAATGTATACATGTATACATATATATACCCGATCAATACATGATTTTATTCTATTAAAAAGAAACTGAAATGACTCTACTTTATTAGAAAAATTATGCTAGACTCTACTTTATTAGAAGAATTGTGCAATGACTCTACTTTATTAGCAAAATTGTACAATGACTGTACTTTATTAGGGAAATTATTCAATGACTCTACATTAATATACCTTGAATGATATTGAAACATCCTCCGGTGTTCCCGTCATCAAAGCATTGCTTCTAAAATGCACGGTTGATTTTGAAGTAGATTGCTTTGATTTCGAGATCTACCGGTTCGCGTATTGTCTTCTTGTACATTCAGGTTTAATTAATATCTTGTACGGAAAAAGTGAACGTATTGATATCTCTAAACGCTAAAGACTAATATGGATATCGTATAATAAAATTATGCGATAGTCCCAACAAATTGACAAGGTAAGTAAGTACCTTTACTTTATATACATATAATCAAAGTAGTGAAAAAGAGGAACGACTATACGCTTACTAACAATTTATTATAACTGTGCAGTAATTGCAATTGACAAATAAACGAAGTCGAATGGTATTCGACTTCTCCACTACAAACTAATGCACGTAGAATACTGGACGTTACTTTATATTCATTCAATAATTAATAACTATTTAAATATCGTTTCATAGGTATTCAATTAAATACTCTATTATAAAAAGATATATAGTGATATATTTTATTCTAAATATGATCTGTTTTAAAATTACGAAGCTATTTAAAAACGCGTTGTACAAGAAGACCTATCCTCATATAATATAAAACAGTAAAAAAGTTACTACTCATGAGTATATTTCCATATACCCATGGTCACAATGCTTGCCAGAAAAAACTACGTAATTACAACCAGTCACTCGTGTCGGTTCGGACCTTTCGTCCTGCGACATGATTGAGTGACCAGAGGAACTTTAAAGCATGCCACTCACCGGTTGCAGACTCACCAGGTGTGCGGTCAAGCTCGTCGCCATCGAAGCCATGGAAGCTGCTGAAACATTCAAAAAGAGCCAACAACATTAAAATCTATGTATTTTCAGTACTTTTGGAATGTGTTAATTATCAATGATTATTTCAATACAAGATTAAAGAAATACAGAAGTACTTACTCTTCAAGTTGATGGATGAAAGCCCGAACTCGCCGAACAGCCTAGGTGCTGACTCTAGTACCGGAATACTTATTGCGATAAAAAAGAATAAGATAAAGGACTACCGTCGCGCGCGTTTTATAATTGTGATCGACGAACAAAGTGACTCTATTTTTCGCGAGAGCAATATTTCGAAGCAAACACTGACTCTACTTTCGCGTATCTTTGCCACTATTTATATTTAATTATAATTATTAAGAGCGGTTGCGCTCAAAAAATAATAAGAAGAACTTTAACGAAACAAGCACTGAATTTACCAACCGCATTGCGCGCGGTCATCAAAATTTGCTGAAAGAAAATCTGTACATGTTAGTAAATGAGGGGAGGAGGTAAAAATTAAAGCAATACACATGTGATTTTATTTGTTTCTTTCTTATTTCTGTATGTCTGTTGAGGAATTACTGCTTTGGTGTTTTAATAAAGTACTACTGTATTGTTAATTGTCTATTCAAGATATATTATTATAGATTAATATAAATGATTTATCAAAAGCGTACTGTGACTGTTCTATGTCAGAGTTTTAAAAGTGATCATGATCCTAGTAAGTAAGCAATATCGCACATTTATAAATTCTCGTAGCTGCTTGTAGAAATCAAGACTCGAAACTATTTATCATGCTTCAAGGGCATGGCAACAAATACGTAAGTACGCGGGCAATCCTGCATCGAAAATTCACTTTGACCGTACTTGTGCAAAGGCACAGAGATAATAAAAGTGTCAACAAGAACACTAGTGAAGCTATAATAGAAATCGCGACCGATATGCAGCGAAACATGAACGTCGTTCAATTTTTCGTTTAGAATTAATGAAATTTACTGACTGTAGTTTCAATCGCGAATGAAATTAACGTGATAAACCTGTGCTAAAATCAGAATGGAATGCAAAGTTGCGAAAGGCCATATGTAACTGGGTACGTAAGTGACATTGCAAAGAAAATAAACGCAACCTTAACACCGCATCGAATCCGAATAATCGTGTAATAAAATATAATAAAGATTCGAAGAACCGTTCAAACTGATAAATTAGTTAACGCGATGTTACAACAAACGACTAGTTAATCTCATATTCGTTCAGCAAAGGAAACTCAAGAAAGATTATAATCTATAAAGTTTAATGTACTGTTGCGATAGTAGAACGATTGTTAGTTAAACGCGTATTAATTAATAGAGGCTAATAATGAAGCGAACACAATGGTAAAGTAAAGCCTGAGGTGCTATTGCGTTGTAGAGTGAGGTATGTCGCTAACCATCAACACCGTAGACGACCTTACGCTGCGACACTCCAATTGAGAAAGAAGGGGCACGCGCCGCGCGACGGTCGACCACACTCCGCTAGCCTCCCCACTCCGCTACGCGCCGGCGCGTCAGCTGCGTTCGGCGGTATTCGCTATTTCCGAAAATTTTCGACGGTCGCCGACGGCGACCGGCGGTCTACTACCCTAGGGTCATACCTAGTGGACTTCTACTATTTCTGACCAAGTTTTAACCGGACCTACGACTCTAGGGTCGTGCCTACTGGACTTCTACTATTTCTGACCAACTTATAGCCGGATCTACGACTCTAGGGTCGTGCCGAGTGGATTTCTACTGTTTCTGACCAACTTTTAGCTGGACCTACGATCCTCGTTAAAGAATTCTTTTGTTCTTTGCCGCGCAATGAATGCGGGACAGCACAGGCGGGACGCTTGACGTGACACTGTCAATTTCATCGCCCAATGCATCGCGATGTTGTTTCGACCCAACTCGAGCCGAGCCGAAGCGCATCGCGCGACCAGGCATCGTAGCGCAATTTTTCTACCGAAACGTTGCTCGAGAAATAGCTTTCCTGATCCCCCCAAAGCATTTACATATATTCAACAATCGCATGAATCCCGTCCCCGCTACTTCAGTAAAGAATAGTTCTTCAAGTGATCACTGTCCATGAGCAGAGGACGCTCAAATCAGCGTGGGATTTCTGAGTCGGTATGACAGTCACGTTGGGCCACAAAAGTCCATAAGATGTCTTGTCTATTCTTATATCTCGTCAGTGCTTATATCTCGTCTGTGATCTCGTCTATGACGAAACTGACATCAGATGTCGCAGCGGTGCAGTTCCAAGAGCAATAAAAAACATTCAAGTAGCGACATCTAGCCATCCTGTACAGTCCACAGTGAACGCCGATGTTTTCACCTTATTTTTTGATTTGCCGCGTATGCAACGCCGTGACACAATGGCGGCTTCCGTTACAAGCACGTACTTTTTGTCGACCGTTCTCGATAAAATGTAAAGATCTGTCGAAAGTGCGCTCTTTTCGACAGGTTTTAGTCGTATAAAAATGACATAGTGACAACGAAAGTTCGAAGTACTTGCGGAGAGGATTCGCTGGAGGTATTAAGACACGTAACGAGGTATGGATTCTTTTGATCAATAACAAATTTCACAGGCCAGGAACGATATATCAACCGTACAGTGTTCATCATTTGGATAACTTTATCTCGTTTTGATTTGATTCAGAAAGGGGGTAATAAAACGCTCGCGACAAAAATGTCGAAACGACCGGCAGAAAGCGGGGATTCGGGTTCCCAGCCACCTATCAAAAAAGTTCAATTCGAACCGATTTTGATCGGACCAATTTCAACACTTGAAGAAATGGACATGAAAGTTTTGCAGTTTCAAAATAAAAAGCTTGCCCAGGTATGGTCTCGGATATGTTGCACATTTATGGAACCACGTATAGACTAAAACTATTCGGAAAAGGATGTTGCCTTAAATATTATTCCTCCGCACATATATACCTCCAGTCTGTAGTAAATAAAATATTGCTTTGTTAGGATATCAAATATTATATATTATTGTGTGAGTTTCTATTATAAATACGTTATTCTTGAGAACATGTAATAGAAATTTGTATAATTAATAATTTATTAGATCATTTTAAATAAATTATTAATTATTGTAATGTTATTTATACTGTGTTATAAATGTCCTATGATATTTCTTTATTGAACGGATATTATTCAATGATTTATTCCCAGATTTACGCTAATAGAAGTATTTATTGCATTTAGTCATTCATTTTCTCCACCTATGGAACAGAAAATTATATTTTCAATTTCTATATTATGTTACCTCATATTTCAGAGATTAGAACAGCGTCATAGAGTAGAGACAGAATTAAGGCAACGAATCGAGCAGTTAGAAAAACGACAGATGCAAGATGATGCGGTACTCAATGTAGTTAATCGTTATTGGAATCAGTTAAATGAAGATATACGTGTACTGCTTCAAAGATTTGACGCAGAAACCGCTGACGAATCAGAAAATAAAAGTAAGAAATAGGAATTGCATCCATTGTTTGGAATAATTAATAGTTACTTTGGTTATTTGGTCTTTTCACGTGTGCAATTGTAGATGAAAGCGAAGCTACAACATCATTTCTTATGCAACTTTCTTCGTGGGACAAGGAAGAGTTAGACGATAAATTGGCGAATCGTGTACAAGTATCTAAACGAGCAGTTTCTAAAGTTGTACAAGCGTTTGACCGTCTTTCTCAGAGAAATGAAAAAATTACGCTTGCACTCAAAGGAGAGTTTAACGGAGGTATTTAATTTTAATGGACCAAAGAATCGCTATATCAGAATCGAAGCTAACATTATTACTTTACTTCAGAAGAGACGCCTAATATTGACGAGGTCGTGCGTAGAGCGAATGCTGAAATACAAATGGAAAATAGGAATCTTCAAGCAATTAATATACAGCTTCACGAAAAATATTACACCATTTCATTAAAGGTAAACTAATTGTGTTTACTTTGAGGAGTCATATTTTTAATGAGTCGACGACAAACAACATCGTTTCGTAGATGTCGGAGGTACAAGATACAATAACAGGAAAAGATACACTTGCCGCAGAACTTCGTAATCAAGTGGACGATCTTCAATACGAATTGAATAAAGTACGAGCACGTAACGATAAATTGGAGCACCATCTTGGAGAAGCAATTGAGAAGTTGAAGGCTTTTCAACAGATACACGGTTCAGATGAAAAGGGTAGCAATAAGCCGAACACCTTAGTTGCATCAAGTGTTTCACAGACGAAGGTATTATTAACAATAATTGAGAATACAGTACGACAATATTTTCTTGCATGCTAAGATTTCGTTGGGATCAATGAATTTAATTCACCGTTGTTCCATGCAGCTCGAAGATCTGCAAAGAGAATTAGAAGAGACTAGAGAGTTAGCTAATAACAGGTTACAAGAATTGGATAAATTGCATCAACAACACCGCGATGCATTGAAAGAAGTAGAAAAATTAAAAATGGATGTGAGTTCTTTCGTTTTTGTATACACACTTGGGGTGACCAGTATAGAATGTAAATTAATGTCTTATGGAATAAATACTCATGTTACACTTGCTTTTACTTGTTTCTTGTGTTTTACTTCTTTGCATTCGAATAAAGTAAACGTGATAACGAAAGCGAGTTAACCGCTACTGTGATTTTATGTACATATACATATATGTATGTGAACACTGTTTTGAATTTTATTTTGAAGAATTTATTTTATATTTGCAGATACGTCAACTCCCGGAATCCGTAATTGTTGAGACAACAGAGTACAAATGTTTACAATCGCAGTTTTCTGTATTATACAATGAATCGATGCAATTGAAAACTCAACTAGACGATGCTCGTCAACAATTACAGTCCAGTAAAAATGCTCATTTACGCCATATCGAAATGATGGAGGCAAGTGTATTTTACGTATTCTCTTCTTGAAATGTTTGTTTTCTTAAATGTAAAATCTTGTATTTATTGCTTTATGTCCATGTAGAGTGAGGAATTAATGGCACAAAAGAAACTACGCGGAGAATGCATACAATTGGAGGACGTCTTGGCTCAATTACGAAAGGAATATGAAATGTTAAGAATCGAATTTGAACAAAATTTAGCAGCAAATGAACAGACAGGACCAATCAACAGGGAAATGAGACACTTGATCACATCTTTGCAGAATCATAATCAACAACTGAAAGGCGAAGTTCATCGGTACAAACGAAAATACAAAGAAGCTTCATCCGAAATACCAAGAGTACGTTATAATATTTCGTTGAATGTATTTCGAGGCGAGAATTCATTAACATGTGAAAAGTAATTTACAGTTGATATCCGTGCTTTATTATAGCTAAAGAAGGAAATTGAGGAACTGACTACAAAGTTGGGCCAACAAACGTCTCAGGAAAATAAAGAAGGCAATAACTCAGATGGAAGTGGAAAGGAAGAGGATGCATCGAATTCTCTTCCAGGTTCCACGCAGATAAAAGTAATGACCTTAATTTACCTCTTCTATTTTCTTATGGTAAAAATGATCCCCCAAGTACGTATCAATTTTTCTATTAATTTAGATCAAAGAAGAAAGTGGAATTTCGATAAAACGAGAATCTGGCGAGGAAGAAGTGGAAACTATCGAAGTCGGCGAAGGAGAAGGAAATAAAGGAACCCCGGACTCTTTGACGTTAACATCCCCAACTTTAAAGAAAGAGAAAGATATTAAACGCGAGAAGGACATAAAGAAAGAAACTATTAAAACCGAACATCGGGATCCTGCACATCGTACCAAAGATACGAAAGTGGCAGAATCAGAGCTTGTTAGAGATCTGAAAGCGCAACTGAAGTATGTTGTATATCATTTTAAACAACTAGATTCCCCTAATTTATTATTTGTACTTGGTCGTTCTAATCATCTTCGAATTCTTGTACAGAAAGGCTGTGAACGAGATGAAAGAAATGAAGCTTCTATTAGACATGTACAAAGGTGTTGGAAAAGAGCAAAGAGATAAGGTCCAATTAATGGCGGCCGAGCGTAAAACGAGAGCGGAATTGGAAGAGTTGCGTCAACAGATCAAGAAAATTCAAGTATTTACTTATATCAATGCTTGAATAATAAATACCTT
Organism: Nomada ferruginata; assembly: GCA_963583965.1. NCBI lineage: Eukaryota > Metazoa > Arthropoda > Insecta > Hymenoptera > Apidae > Nomada > Nomada ferruginata. The sequence continues at coordinate 10,867,752 of OY757218.1, forward strand.
TTTATTTAAATCTTTACGATTAATTAATTTGTTCATTCTCTTTTCTTGTCTCGTAGGAAAGTAAGAGAGAAGAACGTAAGAAGTTAGCAGACGAAGATGCGCAGATAAAGATTAAAAAATTGGAGGAACAAGCTTACACACTTCAACGCCAGGTTGCCTCTCAGAAACAGGTAACTTTCTATTTTTGATGGATCTTTTCCGATACGTATTTTGCTGAAAACTGTGAACTATCGGTAATGCTAAACAGAATTGTGTGTGGTTTCAGGAGGAGGAAGCTCTCTTAAATGAGATGGAAGTAACCGGGCAAGCGTTTGAAGATATGCAAGAACAGAATTCCAGGCTAATCCAACAGTTACGCGAGAAAGACGATGCTAATTTTAAGCTAATGACAGAAAGAATCAAAAGTAATCAACTACATAAGCTGGCTAGAGAGGAAAAGGATGTATTGAAAGAGCAAGTTTCTACGTTAACAACCCAAGTCGAAGCTGCGAACGTTGTTGTTCGTAAATTGGAAGAAAAGGAGCGCCTATTACAGAATTCGCTCGCTACTGTTGAAAAAGAATTAGCCTTGAGACAGCAGGCGATGGAAATGCATAAACGCAAAGCCATAGAAAGTGCACAATCTGCAGCTGATTTAAAACTTCATCTAGGTAATCTATCGCTGTCCATCGGTATTAATTTTATTCGTATAGGAAATTCATTTATTTCGATGTATGTACTATTAATATATTTTCAACTACGTTTCGTTTAGAAAAATATCACTCTCAAATGAAGGAAGCGCAGCAAGTAGTGGCCGAGAAAACGAGTTCTTTAGAAGCAGAAGCATATAAAACAAAAAGACTACAGGTAAAATTCCCCTGTTAAATATATCTCACGAAATCAAAGTTAACTTAATCACGTTATCATTAACGTTGTTACATTTCATTGTAGGAGGAAATAGCTCAACTCAGACGGAAAGTTGAGAGAATGAAAAAGATAGAACTTGCTGAAACGTTGGACGAAGTAATGGCTGAGGAATTACGAGAGTACAAGGAAACCCTCACGTGTCCCTCTTGTAAAGTTAAACGCAAGGATGCGGTATTAACCAAGTGTTTTCACGTATTCTGTTGGGATTGTTTACGTACACGTTATGAGACTAGGCAAAGAAAATGTCCAAAATGTAATTGCGCTTTTGGAGCTAATGATTATCATCGTTTATATCTCTCTACATGAAAGAGGAGGGCTTAAATTATTAAATTTTCATGTGATGTCTCCTAAATTCGATCGCATCTTTTTTACGATTACGATGTGCATTTTTTTTTTTCTTACAATTCCTATTTATTGTCGCGATCATTGACAAATGAAAAAGAAAAATACAATTGCACATGTTTTGCAAGGGAAGTATTCCAATATAAAAAAGTTTGTAAAAAAATTATTATTGTTTGGTCGAGTGTAACATAAAAAGATGTGATGCATTTTTTTCTATCGTTTTGTAGCGATACCACCGAACTACTAGAATTTTCGTAAGGTCTAATCTCGTTTGAAAAGAGGTCGGACAAAAGTTTCGTAAAACGTGTCATTTTGTCGGCAGCGCAATGAACAGGATACGAAAACAGTTAACTGTACTATAATTTTTATTTAATCTTAAAATTCGGGTCGAATGTAATTTAGACATGAATGTTAGTAAAAATTGAATTGAAAGTTAGCCTGAATTTTAAGAATAATTTGAAGTCGTAGATATATTGTAATATATTATAAATAGACATTTAAAGTACCTACGTATCAATTAAAAGTATGTATCGAAATTTCTTGCAAAAAAAAAATGAAAACATTTATTTGACAATTATTAAATTACTTGATAAAAAGTTCATATTTAAGATACTGAAGAAGTTCTCGTTTCATAAGAATCACTGGATACTATCGTTTATCCTCAACGGATTAAGGCGTTAAGGAAATAGAGTGGAAATAATTTATTATAACGAAAACGTACGGGACACGTAAGAGATAGAGAAGCGCTTAATTTAGAAATCTTTACTTCTTCAATGGAAATGTTCTTTTAAATTGTACCTAGTATAATCTCGACTTTTTTGCTACTTTTGTTAATAAATATTCCAGTTCTACGAAAGATGGAAACGTGAAATTGTTTCTAGTATATATTGCATACAATAATATGAATTTCGATGTAAGAAAGTAAGAATTAAATGTAAAAATAGAATGATAATCATCGTTCAATGATGTAATTTACAATATTTTGTAACAAAGACCGAGATATGTATAAGTGGTTGAAAGCATAAATAGAATATAGCTTTTAAATCACATTTTTAATGATATATAATAATTGATAGCACCATGTTTTTAAAAGAAATTAACAAATGTATCAAGTTATATAGTAAAGGGTGTTTCCTGACTGCTGTTATCTTAATTTATTTTATGCGAAAATTTTGCCGAATAAATAAAATTTCCTTCCATAACGGTAATAGACAATTGCTTATCGTATTAAAATACTAGTAAGAATAATTGTAATAAGTAATTAATAAAACCTTGTCAATATACACTTTAATATTCGTATATACATATAATTATATGAGACACATCTACATTTAATACCTCGAGATCCAAGAAGGAAACTTGTTCATATTATACACATATTTCAATAAATTTTGAACGAGCAAGGTTTTATTATGCTATACCCGACAGAGGAGTTATATCCGCTGCATTTATACAAAATAATCACGAGAAATTGTATAAAAGATTACGATAATTATATAAAATGTGAATGTTTTTTAATTATACAAGTTTGAAAACTTAACGAGGTCAGATCTGATTATTACCCAATCGCTCATAAGAGAATATTTTTAACGAATCAATTCTAACGAACTCTATATAGATGTAAAAAATTATTCCAGTTGAATTATATTTATTTTTTGTATGCTTACTATATTTCAAAGAAATTTAAATAATTTATAGCACAATGAATATTCACATTTTTATCGTCTTTAGATTGACTGCAATGTCTGCACGATGGAATTTTTGCACGAGCAACATTTAAAATAGAAAAGCCTTACAACCCTTAGCAAATATTTAGAAATATTAAAACTAAATTTGTGTCTTACGAGATACGAACTTTCCTGTTATGATCTTCCATGATATTTGTATGGTGCATTGTGGCGCATTGTCTTAATTATACGACTGTTTAAAAATCGATCTAGCTATAAACATTTTCTTTGCAATTTTGTAAACCGTCTTGTATACATATATTTATTGCAATATAACAATAATACAATAAATGCAATATTGTAAATTTATTTATCCGAAGCGTGGGACCTAAGGTCCTTTTACATATAGTTAATTATTATCATTATCATCGGCAATCATTAGTAAACAAATCATCTAAATGTCTTATTAAAAGAGGCTCGCTATTGTTAAACGGTAATCGGAATTTCTTTTTTGATAGATCTTGCACTTCACGAAACATGACGAACACCTTTTATTTATATGCAAGTTTCTGCATGATAAAAAGCATATAGTATGTATGCGTAACTACGTATAGGTTTGTGTGTGTATATATGCATATAAATATATATATACGTAACAAATTTGTAATGTAAATGCGACTGGAGGACAAATACATTTTATAGTAATTTTCTAATAATCGAAATCGTGCTATCTATTTAATGCGATAATAGAAAACGCTTCTTCGTCAAACGATATTCCCCGCACAACACAAAATATACAAAAATGTGTACACAAAGTCCTGTATAGAAGCGAATAGAATTGAATAAATACATACCATCGTTACTTCAAACTGTACAAAAAGATTATACAAATTTATCCTCTCTAACAAATTCCTTCATAAATGTTTCTCGTAAAGTGTTACAGTAAATCTTATAAGTCGTCTCATATGATCTATACATATTGTTAGTATTTAATACAATGAAATTTTCGAATAAAAAGAAATCTTGCCTATAAATGCCTGTAATTGTAAATTTAGGAAAAATGACACCCTCGGGGACCGATGAAATGAAGAGTTTCGAAAACCGGAAGTAGACGTATCGCGTAATCGCGCCGGGAAACAAGCAGCCACAATTATAGTTACAATAGTTTACGCGAAACATTCTAATGGATAATCGAAAAGATCTACGTAATTTCGTTATTCTAAACACAGTGTACACTGCACGAAAACGATACTTCGCCCCTATGCGCTATGAATTAGTGCATAACAAACACTATTAATTAGATCCAATGTACATTAACTGTATACGCTAATCTAAAATTATGTATTAAACAACAATGGATAAATTCGAGGAACGTGATGCTCCTCGATGTTTCGCATGCTCCTATTTTCTTGTCCTTTTTGCAACCATTCCTTTCCCTTCTTTGTCTTCGTATCAGACGAACCATGGAACGCTTGAGGAAGGACACTTCGTAAATGTTTCACTGATTTCTTTTTATTGGTGAAAAAGCTTCCGTTTAACCAATCGATTACATTCACTTTACACAACAAATATATGTACGTAGTTCCGCAAAAGTCAACCGTTCATCGACAGGGTGTATTCGGCGTGTACTTTTTTTTCTCTCTCTTTTTTCTTCTCTCTATTATTCGTACCTATACATGAGTCTCTTTCTCTCTTTAATGTCTTCGAGTGTGTGAGTGCTTGTTTACTTAAACGCGCGAAATCCTTATCCGATGACCGGTCGCGCACAAGTGTATGGGTGCATGCGTGCATATGTGTGTCAATGGATTCGTATGGTGTACATGATTGCAAGACTTTTTCGCCCATTCTGGATTTCATTCATTTGTTGTCCCGTTTAGACAAGATCGTTGAGATATATAAAATGAGTAAAAAAGCAAAGAAAACCCGGGCCCAACAATGGCCGCTGAATTATTCTGTCCCTATATACGAATATATGTATATATATGACCCTTATAAAATCATTGTAGTACCAATAATGTCGATCGATTTTTTTACATTCGATTCGCGAGCCAGAAAGTCGACTATATGTATGTACGTGCAATTGCCTGTGGTCGTTCTTACAAAGAAATGATCCGACACCGAATATCTTGTTATATTTGTTTCGGTATAGCTGCGTCTTTGGGGTTCCTTTTGTAATAAATATAAGACACAAGAAAGCTTTAAATGGCAAAGTGCAAAATTATTTAGCAACGAATCGGGATGAATAACGAAAGGAATTTATACACCTACATGAAGTATCGTTGAAAGAAATTAAAGGGTTTGCAGTAAAAGATGCCTTCGTTCGTATTATGTATTTCAATGATTAATAAACTTTATTTGAACATTTCACAGAAATCTTTTATTCTCCGCAGAACTTAAGATTTAATTTCAATGAATCGTACAAGCTTATGACGATAAAGGATTGTGAATATTTTATTTTAAACCGGACATATATAAGTTACTTTGATAAAATCTATGAAACAGTGGTCTCATTCTCATTGCAAACTCTTTAATCATTTACACAAATATAAATCCATGTATATTAAATCCATTATATATATTATATCTTAGCCTTCCTCTTTTATATTTATACGTGTATATACATATATATCGATCGATGTGAAAACTCGACAGGTATGAACGAGTCGCAACAGGAAAAGCCAAAAAGTGGCGATTAATATGAGCAAAGAAGATATTATGTGGATACAGCTACAGACAAACAGAAAAAAAAATATAAAATCACTTAGCATGAATGTTAAGTTATACCTATTTCTTAATGCAGCAACAGTAACTTTTGTTTAGGAATGTTTATAATATTCCCGTACATCTTGCAATATACTTAGAACATAGTCGTGTTGTTAAAAAAATGGTACACATTATACATGTATACATTATGTTTCATATAAACATATAAATATATATACAGCTGTTTATATATTTATATATGTATATGCATATATATATACACACTATTCTCGTAAAATTGTCTGTAGTTTTTCCTTTATTCATATAATTCCATAATTGACTAAATTTTATATTAATGTTGTATTAGCTAGAACAAGAATTGTGTGCACACAACCCTTATAAATGCGCGCGCGCACGGTGGCGCGCGTATTTTTTTCTTCTGTTAATTTTACTGTTCCTATTATGTATATATATATATATATAATCCTTCTTACAACGAGTTTTATTTACAAAAAGTCCCTTACGATGAAATTTGTATTTTTGACTACCTATGCCCTATAATCTACAAAATATGTCATTCAGTCCCAAACAGTGCCCCTACTGTTTCTTCCGTTGGGTTTTCACGAATTTTCACCACGGAAGATCGAACGTATAAACGTGGATACCTAAGAGAAAAGAAAGTTTTTTTTCCACCCCTTTAAATGGAAAATCTTGGGGAGCAAATTTTTGTTTCTAACATTTCGACTAAGTCTTTTTTTAATATTAGAGTTTCCCCTTTATTTTTTCCAACGAATCCTTTTTAATACGTATGAGCCACCCCGCACCCCATGTTATGCTTCAAACACGTATTCTATGAATGAAATATCTAGTTTTCTTAAATTCTACTTGCAAGATCAATTTCATAAAAAAAAAATTTCCTTTACCAAGCTATTTGCTCTGCTCAAGTTTCGTGTTTGCTTGTAATATAAAAATGTTGTCAAGAAATATAAGAATATTAGAAAATGAATTATCGGGTTAGAACATTAAGAAGGAAATTATAGATATTCATAAATAATTTGATAGTAATAAACATTCGTTTCTATAATAAATTATCACGTCAACCATATGGACTATTCAATGATTTTCTGTAGATTAGATTGATTGAATTCGGAGGTTGTCCTATCATGCTTCGATCGCTTCTGCCACAGAAGTGTTGTTTAAAAGTAATATGATCTTACGTGCTACTGAGGCAAGATCAAGGACCTATCATGTCTTTTTCATTATTCAAAAGGCTTTGGTAAGGACCGTAAGCAAACTGGAGAAGTGCTTTATAAATATGTACTACTCACTATGTAATATGTAGAAATTAAGTCGCCCGACGTGTATCGTGTAACTCTTCTTGATATAACAGCACCCTCTGCGAACAACGATACTATTTCCTTCGTTTCTTCTTTCTTTTTTTTTTTGAAACCGCCTTTAAAATAATCACGAACGATCGTCCATATTACTAAACGAATAAACCTATACATTTTCTGTTTCTACGTTTATAAATGTAGAATTAAGGAATTCATTGAGTTCACTGTATTTAAAATGAATTTGATGTCGATCATTGGATTCTTATTCCCTTTCCTGTGAATGATGTCACGTAATATTATACTTATAATGATGATAATAACGTTCCAATTCCGCAGCAATATTAATTGTGTTACCTATTCGTAGGAATCGAATAATAGACTAAATTACAATATAATTTTAAAATTATGAATATTTCTATTAAATAGTTATATTACCGCTTTGTTCTTTTTCACTGACAATCGAATAAACCGTTCACAGTTTCCACTATTTACAGCTCGATTAATTTTACACATAGGTCCATTTATTTGACGATAATCACCTTCAAGGAAGTCACCGTTCTTCATTCTGACGAACGTAACTGTTACGAAACACCGGCACAGAAAAGAAAAAGATATCGTTTAAATTTTCCCTCTTTCCGATTAGGTCGATCGATGTATACCGTAAAAATACGACTATATTGTTTCGTTCACAAAATCGTGAAGGATCGAAAAGCATGGCTTGCAAGACATCTTCGAAGTATGGAACTGGCGGCAATATATGAAGTCTTTCCACGACTTATATTAGAATGTTCTTAAGTATTCAGAATCTCAGAGATCGTCTCCCCCATTTGTGATTATCAATAGTATCAATATGGAAACACTAAAGAACAAATCACATCTTCCAATTAGAATAACTTTTTTGTACACTTTTTTTGCACAACTTGAGCTGCTCCATGAGTATTTCACTATACAACACGTATAAATAAACACAGTGGACATCTTTGTGAGTCATCATTCGCCCGAATTCGACTCATCGTAGTGTGAAAATTTGAGAAAAACCTGTTCCAGAGTGGTCTGACTGAAACTGTACTCCTCGATGTCCAATTCAAGCTTGGCTAGAAATGAAAACGATAAATCGGATTAATAATACACAGTAACGTACACGGTGCTACAGTGGAATTTATATTCCTACCTTTCTCCAACTGCATAAAACACTCGGCCAGCGAGTTAACTGCATGTTGGGGAACAGCAAAGACTAATCTGTCGGCAAAACTTTCTTCGAGCGTTGCATCTGGAAAGAGACTGGAAACAAATTCTTTCAGACTTGAAATCCGATCACCGGATGGTGTCGTGGGTGTACAATCGCCGCCCAAGAGTTTCATTTCAAGGGTGTATCCTGCGCCGTACAAGTTCTTCAAATGTTGAGTAGAACCGATACACCTTAACTCCCCTTTCACCATTATGCCGACTCTAGAGCACAGAGCATCAGCTTCCTCCATTGAATGAGTTGTTAATATCGCTCCTCTGCCACCCTGCGATAAAAGAAAACATTAGTTTGTTCCTCGAGTACATTCTTAGGGGAAGGAATATATTTCTGCGCGAGATAACTCACCTGAAAACTGGCAAGAATTGTATCCCACAAAAATCTCTTTGATCGAGGATCCATTCCTGTACTAGGTTCGTCCATTAGAACAACTTTCGGACCACCGATCATTGCCATAGCGAAACTCAATTTTCTTCTTGTTCCGCCAGAACACTCCTGAGTCTGTTTGTCAGCGTGCTCGAGAATTTGCAATCCAGTTAGATACAAGTCGACAATTCTGTAACATGTGAAACATCAATTGGTCTATAAGTCTCTAAAGTTTTATTTGAAAATATTACAAATATTACAGTGCGCTCAGATTATCTGATATTGACCTGTCGATATCCCCCCACGGTACGCCACGAATAGCTGCGTAACATTCCAGATGTTCCCTGACGGTAATATTCTTCCACTGGGCGTCGTGTTGAGGACAATATCCTATCTGCCTGAAGGCCTCCGCCATATTGGAATTAATATTGTGCCCACCGATCTGCACTCTGCCTCGAGTGGCCGCTTCCTCCGCTATGATAATTTTCATCGTTGTGGTTTTACCGGCGCCATTGTGGCCCAGTAAACCAAACACCTCTCCTGGTTCGACTGCTAATGATAGATTCCTTACAGCGACCTTTCGTTGTATTTGATTCGCAGCTTCGTCCTGTTTCGAACAGCAACTACACGATCCTGACTCCCTATGTCGGTACTCCTTTCTCAAGTTCTAATGAATGGATGATATCAATTGTAATAGGAATAATATTGCGGAAATCAAATATAGAACAGTGGACAATACCTGTACTAGAACTACAGGTGGTTCTTGAACGGATGATGAAGTAATGAGATTGAAGACTTTCTGCCTTTCAACTTTGACGTCACCGTCTTCGTGTTCTCCAATATCTGAATTTTCCATTATTTCCTCGCCGATGGAGCCACCATTGCGCTGCAAGATCGGAAGATTTAATAATAATAATGATAATGATGATGATGATGATGATAATAGGTGTTCAGTGTATAATATTTCGTAATGAAATTTACTCAAACTACTTTATACTAACCAGGAAATGTTTGAATATGTCGCTAACATTGCCACCGCTTTTTTTAATGTCCAACAACAGGAGTATGAAGAGCCATACCGGACAGTGCAGAAGCACGCCGAAGGCCATCGAAATGATCTCCGTGGTCAAATAATCGGACATAGTCAGATGATGACAAGCAGCGTTAATCGAGCACATTAAATGCACCCTTTCTACGTAATACACCGCGGCGTACGGCACGTACAATGTGTTCAGCAAAGAAAAGATCACGTGTAAAACGAACGCCGCTGTGCCGCCTGAAAAAAAATGTGTCGATTAATATTTACATTTTATTAGTGTAAATTAATCTTGCATTAAAATTCGAGTTCAAGCGTGAGCGTAACTTACTGAGACCCAGCATGTCAAGAATGGTGACTAGTATAAACGGTATAAGCCCGAAGAATGAAGCGATATTCGGCAAAATGCTTTGGGCGGAGTCCATCTTGTCGAAGATGTAACTTAAACACGTCGAGAATAAGATAGACGATGGACAATAGAGCATCAAAAGACCGCCAAGTGTGATGAGCGCTGGTATTTCTTGAAGCGAAGGCACATCAAAGAGAAATATGATGCCGAGAATGCACAGACAGATGAATGTCATCAATCCAATAAGCACGATGAAGTACGTTAGGAAGTACATCGAGAACGACAGACCGTTGACACGAAGTTGATTCTTCGCTTTTATCTAAAGATAAATCGATTTTACAGCAAACATGAACAAGGTATTGTATTAGAGATATAATTATTGAAACCAGAGGGTCTTACTTCACGATCGTAGACCATGTCTACGACTAAAGTTATTGGTAATAATACAAAATTCATTCCGATGAACACAGCAGAGCTCGCTGTACCAATATTAAATTCCTGCGGTTGAGACGTTTGTTGGAACGGGTGTGTCTTAACTTCAATGGGCTTTAAATCGTCTCTACCCGAGATCAATCTGATCGCAAACGGAATAATTAGTTTTGCATGTCGCTATTTAAATTTATGAGTCAATACAAAAATTACTACGTACCTATAATAGGTGTTCGATAACAAATTTATTATAATTGGTAGGGAATGTTGCATGCTGTCATTATATGCGACGGTCAAATTTAGTCTGGGTAGACTGTACTCGCTAATATTGAATGCGGTTATATGCGGTGCTATTTTTAATAGATTTGCAAAGTTCCCATAATATTCGTCGATGCATTTCACATCCTGACCTATTCCTTCGATTAAATCGGTGAGATCGTGGTCGGTGCTGTTAGTGTATAAAATTTTGGTCTCGTTCCCATATGTTTCTGTGAAAAAGGACAAAAATATGTAGACACATTTAATGTCGATAAAGAAAAAACATTCGACGTACTTGGAACGATCATTGTTAACCTGTTTAATTAATTATTCAAATCAAGCCGGATTTTAAGGGAAGAAAATTATCGTGTGCTTCATCGAAACGTACCAGTATTCAATGTAAGGGACTGCATTTTGATCTCAACTGTTTGAATGCTATTTAAATGAAGGCCAACAACTACCAAAAAAAGTGGCGCAACGATAGTGAAGTACAGTAACTGGATGTTCCTGAAGAGCCTGAGTATTCTTAGGCGAAGCATGGCGTACAGAATTTGGAGGAAATTAGGCCGGATTTTTATGGGGTCCAGTCCGAGGCCGAGAACAGGAGGATTTCGATCGTAATGAACGCCGTCCGGTAAATCCCCTGCGCCTATAATAAAATATATACACGTTCAATTGAATGTCCCTCAATAATTCCTTGACCCATTTAAAGCTAACGCACCTTTCGCTTGGCCGTCATTCTGAACGGTAACACCCTCATTCTGTAAACTCTGATAAGATGTACTTTTAGATTGCAATGATAATGATCTGCTTAATGCACGATTGCGCACCATTTTCTTTGATAAATTATCCATTGTGCACTCGGGCCCCTCGTCCTTTTCTAGATGTAGGAAAACCTCTTCCAACGTAGTCATCGATACCCCGTAACTACTGATACCTAGTCTACTCGATCGGGTTCGAATCTCGTGTTCTATAGCGGAGAAAAGCGGCGCGAAATTTTCCACGGAATTGTGCGGCAAAATAAAGCTCAATTCTCGTCCATGGCGTCTCGCCTTTTCTGCCTTGCACACGTGAGACGTGACCAATCTTGTAATGGCATGCTCTCTCGCGTTTCCTTCCAGCACCATTCTGTTCGACAACATTAACAAACATATTCATTTATCAAGTACATCTTGCTCGTGCTACTTTACAATTAAAACGAACAAACGGTTCTAGACTTACGTTAAATGATAACCGATGCCAAATTTGTTCTTCAAAAACAGCGAGCTGCCGCAGCATCTCAGTTTTCCTTTACTGATAACTGCTTTCCTATCGGCTAGTATATCTGCCTCGTCCATAAAATGAGTAGTCAATAGGATCACTTTCCCGTGGCGTCTAGATTGTAAGAAAGACCACATCTGCCTTCTAGAATACGGATCCACCCCTGCGGTGGGCTCGTCGAGGATAATAATTTTCGGATCGCCGATAATGGCGATACCTACGGATAATTTCCTCTTCTGCCCGCCGCTCAAGTATTTGGCAAAGGTGTCTGCATTTTCGGACAAGTCGATATCCTTCAATGTCTTCTTCACCTAGAAAAAATCGTGCGTGCGCAAGTGATGGTCGTTGAACATATATAAGATGCATAAAAACACGTAGCAAAAGGCCATGGAATATACCTCGTGTTCGATCATTGATCTTGGAATGCCTCGTACAGCGGCGAAAAATTCAAGATGCTCCCGTGGTGTCAGCAAATCGAAAAGTATATCGTGTTGAGGACATACGCCGGTCATGCTTCTAATCATCTGCATGTCGTTGGAATCCCTGACATCGTAACCGAAGATCAAGGCGGTGCCAGCGGTTGGTGCAGTCAGGCCAGTCAGTATATTGAAGAGACTTGTTTTCCCAGCCCCGTTGTGCCCAAGTATCGCGGTGATCTGGCCTTCGTAGATCGTGAAATTGATGCCGTTCACGGCTTTAATCTCCGGTTTACGACATTTGTGATAGGACTTGTAAAGATCGACTATCCTAATTGCCTCGCGTCCTTTCATCTCGCGCACCACCGGTTCTATGTCGCGGTTAGTTTCCTCGCCGGGGATGAAAGAGTTCGATTCACCATTAGACGACGGGACCTGTAAATACGACTGTGAATACATTTTTTTCTACTTCCCTTCGCATTCGTTTCGTTGTATAATTGTTATTAATTAAACCCACCCGTGGAGCTTTCCTCTGGCACCAAAAACCGGGCGTGAAGCAGAACCAGGAATTTCGTTTTATTCCGTATTCGCCTGAATGAAAACGATTCATCGTTAAACGTTCGCTGTTTAGGGATAGTTCGATGACTGTTTTAGGAAACATTTGAGGTACGTACTTGGTATGACGGAGTCGAAGTAATAGGCTAAACAAGCGTACAGAATAATGTCTAAGGTCATCATAATGAGACTTCCTCCAAAAGGTATGCCAGGGCCTGACCAGAGATTGTCAAAATTAACTCCTTCTCCTTGTAGATCTAACACGAGTGCCTGAAAATCCATAATTCGTTGCTCGCAAAATTTTGCTCTCCCTCTTCGTTTTTATTGATACATCTAGCTACGTGGACTACGAACCTTGTCCATGGCTAAGGCAACACCTGTTGGACTCAGAAGGGAAACTACCCAAAACGAGATTGAACTGGAATCGTTTACGAAGATTTGGATAAAGTACATCAAGCTCAATATCGTCACTGCAAAATTGCCAAGCACACCGGCGGTCTAAGGAACAATAAATTAATTCCATGTAATTGCGATAGGATATTTTGCGGTAATATTAAAATGGTATCAACGAAGTATTTACACGTGACTTGTCGAAGAACGGTGTTATCATAAAGGCGAGCATGATTATAGAGAAACTGTAGAGCACTACTAAAAGGAATATCGGTAAAAAGTGTGTATGCTGGAACATTTGCAGCGTAAAAAGTAGTATTACTGCGACGGCCGAGAGTAGCAAGACAAAGACACTGTAGATAATGAACCACGACAACCTGAAACGAAAGACCATTAATTTGCTTAATTCCATCGCAACGTAAACTTATAGGAATGCGTTAGTGTTCTGTTAATTTTCGTGCAAAAATTAAGGCCAGTTCATTAATCGATTCCCAAAACCGCGGTTAAACCTACCAGAAAACAGAATCTTTCAGGCCCATTATCTTCATTCCTTCTTTAATCTTTTTCTCCTTCTCACCGACTATCAGGATCAGAAGGTAAGTGACGAATTGCGACAGTGCCAGAACCATAAATAGAGGTATAACAACTCTAAACGCCAGCATCCAGTCTAAATAAAACACAACCATAGAAATACACCGACGAAAGACAAGTAGACGTTAAATGGATTAAACACATATTTCTCCTTCCTTTCTATCACTGTCAATCAAACATATTTATATCTAATGTTAATTGGAAACGCCTGTTATCCGTTGTTACTGAGCGTGCAAAAACATATCGACAAATATTTCCCACGGTATACCATAGTACTACAACAATTTGAACGTTCAAAGTTTTTACCAGCAGTGAAAGCCTCTTTCGGGAACATTTCCAGCTTAACGTCCGGTATAGTTACATCGTTGTTCCTCGTGTCTAACTGAAAATTGTCAATCACGCAAGATTAAATCGTTACGGTATCGATTTTCGTGTTACATTGCAAGGTCAACGTAACGAAATACACAATATACATACTCTTATCTTCGTGGTGTCTATTATCATTTGCAACGCCAGGAAACCGGAATGCAAATAATTGTTCGCCGGACACGATCCACCAGTTTCTATCGACAACACGCTGCCGATCCAGTGGCTCGTATCCTTCCGACAAGTAACTGGGGCGGAATAGAGTTCGGTGGGCGAAGGTGGATTCGTGTACGATGGATTAGTTCTTATCTCGTACCTGCATAGGTCAGCATGCGGACATTTACATTGTACGTTTGCAATTCGATATTCGCTGGCCTACACGATTATTACAATTAAACCGAACGTGTCTCGTTCTTACATGAGACGTTGAGATATAGGTTGTGAATCCTCGAAGATTACTGCTAAGGGTACACTGTATGGGTCCCTCCAATACGCCGCTTGGAGATCGTCCTTCGTATCGAATACCATGAAATTCAGGGGAAGCTTACCAGGGTAATCCCACATTGATAACCACAGGGCATTCATTGCGTTCAAGAAGGTCTGAAACAGTGACAATGTTATCAAGCGCACATAGAGTCCAGTGGTTTACGTTTTAGTTCGTAGTATAGGATATGTCGTGGGTGAAGTTAATAAACGATAGAATGGCGTACCAAGGTTTCTGTCGAGTTTGGAACCACGGCTATGGTGTTGTTCTTGTAGCCGTTGAACGTTTCGAATATACCGCCTTCCTGCCTCTGCGTTGTCATTGCAGGATAGTTTGGATTCGGTGGTAGTACCTTTACCACGATCAGCACACCTAGGGTGCAAAGGGGCAGGAATATCTCCTAGAAAGGACAACGGGCAAAGAGGATTGTGTTAAAACAAAATAACAATCACGGCGTTTCAACAATTTCTCGATATGATCATAACTATTCGCCAGCTTTATCTAGCCTTAACATCTTATCCCTTGAACATCGTAGAATAGTATTTGATCTTATTTTTGCCTTTAAAATATTAAATGGTCTCTCCTGCTGTCCTGATATCTTATCCAAATTTTATTTAAATACATCTCGGTCATCTCTGAGACACCACTTAATATTTCGTACCGAAGCTCATAGGACGGTTTACGGCCAGTTTAATTGTCTAAATAGAATCTTTATCAATGTCAATAGATTTTACCTTTTTCTCAATTTCTCGTCCTCACTTATTACATTTAGAAATAATGCTATGCGAATTCTGGCCTCTTACGACTCTTCTGTATAATCTAACTGTTGTATTTTATTGCCTTTATATTAATGTGTTCAGCAAAGGGTTAAAACCCGTATACTAATAAATAAATAAATAAATAAATTTCATTCCGAGTGTCGAATTATTTATAATATAGTTAATTCGAATATCAATCACTGTTTCATTAATACCCATGATAATTGTTACTTCGCTCTGATGATTCTCCTAAAATTTACCCACCATTGCGCGCAACGTTCGACGCGAATAGAATCATCCCCGATTCCGGTTCCACCGAAATGATTCATAGAAATAAATCGCTCGGGGTGCGGGATGTCGGGAGAGAGAAACGAACGCATGAATAATGGAAGGGTTTTATAAAATTATACGGAACAAGTGGAGGGACAACGAAACGACGGGCATTTTTAATTCCAGACATCGAACTCGCCTTCTCAGCTGCCACGGGCAGCTGCTTCCCCCCTGTCGATAGTTAATAATGCATGTGGTAAAAATCGTGCACGATGTTTTCGAGTCAATAGCGGCCAGGGGGGGATGGTGCGCGGTAACCTCTGAAAGAAACCTCCCCTGGTACGTACGTGCATAATAATTATTCTACCTGCACCCCCTCCTGCACCTGTCGCGCAACGCGAACCTGCGCAAGCGTTCGATAGAACCCCTCGTCGAAAAGTGGATACGCTTTCGCGTTCGGTCACCATGGCGATCAACAACGAGTTGTGCTAGTCCGATTCATCATCGGTACGGTTCTACTCGAATATATCTCTGATCGTTTGCCTACGATTCCGAATCTTCTGGAGGAATACAAACAACACCACGTCCGCGAAAGATTCGCACTGAAAGTACTGAGATCGGAAGTTACGGTGAACGTGTACGAAAGAGGGATGATTAAATGGTGTAGTGATGGAATAAGAAGAGAGAGCAAAAAGCAAAAGTTTCGTTTCGTTTCGTTAAATGGGTAAAACAGTTACAAATCTTTGCCCCGTAATTTGAAGCATTTCACAGTAAACTCGGGGAAAATAGTATTATAATAACGTGCACTGTTACGTTAACAAGTATGACGCGGCAAAGATTCTAAATACTTCGGTTTAACGTAATAGCCATGTAAATCGATGTCGTTCTTCGTCGATATCGTAACAGAGGATACTTTTTACGAGAATCTCACGTTAGGCGTGGTGAAGATCCTCGAAAGTTTTTCCTGTATCAAAAATGTGAGGGTCGACCGAAGAAACGGATGCGAGAGCACGGCCATCGCCAACTGGGAGCAACGACATGGTTGCACGCTGCCGGAGGATGTTAGGAACTTCTACGCGTCGATCGACGGTTTCCTGCTTCAGTGGAACCTCGAGATAGCAGGTTAACCCATTGCTAGAATTATCCACGAGCTCCTACGATCCTCTTTGCGGATTCCACGTATTATTAATGGCTACCAGACACTTCCATTTCTGTCCTTTCAACGACGCAATTGTTCAGCCGACTTTTTGCTCGCCTCATTTATACTTTCATTCTGGCGCACGTGAATGAAAATCTAATAGGCTAGTAGCCAAATCTAATTACGTATTTGTCCGTATCGCTAAGGATTTAGATACGTATCTGTCTTTTGGTAATCAGAAAAACGATATTTATATGGGTTGTTAAAAGGGGAAACATTTGTCCCCATTTTTGTGGCCATTAAATATATAACAGTCGATAATTTTATGGAAGGTGACTGTGAGCACATGCAATTACTATGAGCAAAAAGTAGCACGACTATTATTCTTACTTAATACTAGGGGGACCGGAAAGTAATGTCGTTTTTTTACATTAAATTCAAAGAAAGAAATTTTTAATCAATGATGTAATCACCCTCGTTATCAACAACCCTTTGCCATCTAGTGAGCAAATTTTCAGTGCCGGATCGATAAAAATCAATTGGTTTTTGTGCAAAATATCTGGGGTTGGCATTTTCGATATCATCGAAATTTTCAAATTGGTGGCTGGTTTCAAATGGTGGCTGAGGCAGTACCTCCCATCTTAATTCATTAATTTTCAACACTTTCTATTTGACAAAAAATTTGAAAATTTGGATGATATCAAAAATGCCAAGATATTTTGCTAAAAAACCAATTGATTTTTCTCGATCCGGCACTGAAAATTTTCACCCTAGATGGCAAGAGGTTGTTGATAACGAGGGTGCTTACATCTTTGATTAAAAATTTATTTCTTTGAATTTAATGTAAAAAAACGACATTACTTTCCGGTCCCCCTAATAGATTCAGCCTCGCGGATATATCCGCATATTTATCCAATTAATCAACGCCGTGATGTGTACTAAATAACAATTCAATTGCAAATTAAACGCCAAGTTGGGCACAGTTCTAAATTATCATTGGAATGTCGCACGGAAATATATACATTTTGCGCAGGCGAGGAATTCTCCGTCGGACGAATGGAAATCGCCACATTCTCATCCCTAAAACGATACTCGAGTTCCCCCAAAGATCATCAGGCAGATCCAAGCAAGCACGAACGTCACGTCGACCCCGGCAAAGGTGATCCAGAAACCGCTTCCGGTACCGGAAGCAATCTCGAGAACACCTTTCCAGCCCAGTTCCAAGGGGACGGTCACGGGTGCAGATTATTCGAGATCGCGAGATGTTCCCCAGAAAGTGGGACGGCCAAGGTGTACCTGGTCTATCGCATGACACCGGAACCGGAGGCGCCGACGATCTGGTTGCACCGGGAGGGCGATAATCGATGGTGTCATTTGGCGAATAACTTCACCGTGTATTTTCGCATGATGCTGGCCCATCTTGGTTTACCAATGTGGCAGTGTTGCGTGGCTAATTTATCTTTGCCCACTTGGGTCGAGCAGATCTATTTCCTCATCGGGCCGCATCTACTTCCGTCCGCCGTCGAGCCCACAGAGACCATTTCCTCGTCCATGTGGAACAACGGTCCCACGAATGTTATCGACCCAGCGATTTTCAAAGCGAAAGAAGGAAAGCAAAAGAACTCCAGGAGAAAATAGCCTGCGTAAATATCGCGAATAGATGCAGTCGAATATCGCGAAACTCCTCGACGGCGGGCGGTAAAAATAGGCCTCTGTAGATGCTACTGTAACAATAATAAACACTGACACCGCTGGATAATGCTAATATTTGTTCGAACGATATTTCCCCCCGTGAAAAAAAGAAACCAACCGAAACAGAGAGAAACTGTGGAAAACGCTGTCGCGATATCCAATATCCCCAACGCCCACGGTGATCTTTCGGCCCTAAAGTTTCCGCCGAGCTCCGCCATAAAACCATACACTTCCCTTAGCGCGGCAATATTCCCTCCGCCCGGGAAGCATTTCTGTCCCCAAACGTTCCGCCCGATTCGCCCACGCGGATCGGTCATTAAATAGAATTGTACTCTTCCACGCCGTCGAAATCTACACCGCGCAAACGATGAAACTGGACGGTCCCGACGAGTGGGTTTATTTTAAGAAGCCACGCTGTACTACAACTGTACACGAATTTTAGGATTAGAGCGAGAGTGTATCAACGACAGGACGAGCGTGACGGACGAGTCTCACTTCCTGTTCCTCCAAACCGAGTAGAATGATAAAGGGAGAAGCGAGAATCGGGAAAAATAGAAAATCCACCTCCTTCTTTTCCCTCTTTCGTTTTCCCCTTTTCCGCGTGTCCACGCTGACCCTTGGCCCACTTGGCACAAAGAGCACGCAAAAACGCCCGACGAAAGGAATTGGCACTACGCCCTTCCCCCGTTGGCAGACGTGGACGTCCAAGGAACGCAGTCACATCGTCGCCATCCGTGGAAACTATCCTCGCTCATCTTCGTCGTCGCGGCTGGTGTATTCGAATTGTAGCTTACTGGCATCGAACGTGCGCATTTCTCCCCTTTTCTTTCCCGTGCTCCACTTTTCTTCTTCTCTCCGTTGCCCCGTTCTTCGCCCGATGCACATTCGATTCGCCCCGTGGCGGACCCACTTGCACGTCGGATCCAAATATGTATTCGTTCATGTGCGAGGAAAAGGAATGCGTGGTTTTCCTTTTCGAGGAACATCGATGGAGCTCTGTTCTTTCTTTTCTTTTTTAGACAAAATTTCGACGGGCGGAAGATGGCTATTCGTGCGATTTTGGGAAATAAATGATTTCCGTATCGATCTCTGGTCGAAAGTGCGAAATCAATTCCAAGTTACATTCGCATTATATTCGTCAATGATAAATTGGTAGCGAAAGACTTTGAAACGCATCAGTGATTATTAATACAGTCCGATTTTCCCTAATTTGGCACAGAGCGTGGAACCCTCGGCCAAAATGTTCGCCATTTTATCCCGACGCACCCTGCGCGATCTTCTAAAAAACTCGCACCCCGCACGTTTCCTTTACTAAGTGCCAGATCGTACGCAGTGTATGCATGCTTCCCTTTCGTTTTTCAATTTAAAACTGATATCAACACGTGTGTTTTTACTTCTGAACGGTGACGTGTCGAAACTTCTGTGCTGAATTGTTCAGATAAAGGGCAGTCCGAAGAGTAGGGAGGAAAGGCGAGCCTAAATATAGCTCGTTAGAGGTACAGAAAATCGATTTATACATAAAATAAGTATTCGTGTCTATACTTAGTCATGGCCTCCCAACGCGAACCGTTTGCTCGATTAAGATGCCTCGTGCCATAAAATGGCTTAACCGGTGGCACGAGACAAAATAAAAATACTGAAGGGAACCGTGGCGTTCGGTGCTTGTCTATACAGAAGCTTCTGCGGTGCACGTGGGGCTGAGTAATGTTGCTCAATACCGAACAATCGGTAAAATATTACCGCATAGTTCTTCGTTAATGCAATGCATGGCAGCGCGCTCAATGGAAACTCGAAGAGTTCCAGTGGGAACCTTGAAACCAGGTCAAACAGCTGCACGACGATATCTAATTATACGAAACTGGCCATTTTCGTGAATTATTTACTATGTCACTGATTTCTTTATTCCCTATCCGACTTGATCGCACGCTTGTTATAAATTATTGGCAACCTACGTTGTATAACGTTGAATAGAATTGCAGTTTGCGAATTAAATTTGTCCGTTATTTGTTTCAATCTCGCAGTTTGATGAAAGATAATGGGAACAGGAATAATTAGCTAAATTTGCCGGAGTGAATTTTTACGTTTTCTGTTCATTTCGGGGACAATTAGCCGGGTTTGCTTGGCGACAAGCCGCGCGTAATCCTGTTAAATAAATTTTAGGTGTGTGCCAATTGCTCGTGATGGATGGCGGTGATTAAATTAATTAGAATCAACACGTACCGCCATAGTCTTCCGCTTCTCACGCTTCTTCAGCAGGAGATTCCTCACGAGCATTGCTCGCAGCTGAGACAAGTAGACCCCGCACTTGTCCATTCTGCGAGATTCACTCGTCCTCTTGATTTCTGTAACACAAACGAATTATTAATATAAAAGAATGCAGAAAGTAAACAGAGCACACTTTCATTAATCTTAGTTTTTTAATCGTAGCCCCCAATTTAAATTGCTCGGATTATCTCGCCAAATGTACACATCTGCGAGCTCGACAAGGAAACAGAATTTACATATGATTAGAAATAATTTGCAAATTAATTTGACGCCTACGGTTAGCTAACTTTTCAGAATCACTCCCATTTCAATTTCTCAAGTTTCATTACACTGTATCCTCGATTCAATCAAGTATCGTTAAAAATCTATTTAAATGCTAAATACAGGGATCAGGATCACGATAATAATTGCGCCACGATATGCATTCGAAATTTGTAATTACTTCGAATACAACCGAAACCACCGAACCTCTTGCCTTCTATCGTCTCTACCCCTCGCGTATAATTGCACCCCGCCATTCATGCTCTATCAATAGCCATTCTAACTTTATAAAACGCGTCTCACTTCATTCACCGATGCAATCGGGCATCTTAAAACCCACCACCCAGCCCCTCGAACCACCTGAATCAATGAAATCCGGTTCAACCTGCGAATCCATCCATACGCAAACATTTTAATATCCCTAATCATCTCATTCCCCTGCATTTCCTTTCGTTCCACAGGCTTTTGTCTTCCCCGCCTTTGAACCAACCAACTAACCAACCACCGAAAAAGATTCTTATCGATTAACATCGAACCGCGCAGTTTGGCCGATGATTGGCCCCCGCTCGTGACGAAAGTTTTCGCATCGATGTAGGGCTCTCTGTTGGGAAAGTCGCAGATCTCTAACGTCTGCCTGCCACACAAAATTACACACACACGCGCACACACACATTCGCACACGGACAAAAACTACCATGTGGTCGATAATTCGTCGTTTGCACTATTTGAGCGTTCGCGCGTGCAAGAGCGAGCGATATGCCAGCGAATATGTCAAGGACTACGCATAGTTCCTTTACAGTGGACTGTGCACAAAAATTACAAATGGTGTTCGATGGAACAGGTGGTAAAGGGTGTCGAACCGGATATGTTCGTATCGGATGTTGTGACGTCGGGGAAATGCATTAGTTTCTTTTGTAGAAGCTACGCGAACGGACGAGTGGACAACACCTATTCCCACGTGGAAATCATTTTTCACCTGGGTTCTTGTAAGCCCACTTTCCTGCGATAGTTGTTGCGCACTTTAATCTACGATACACTTTAATCGTGTATCGAAATAATAATAATTGAATTAATTCGTATTTCCAGAAGTGCATCAGGTTTAAGGAGGAAAATTCGTCTTGTCTCGTTCTCAAATCTGGTGCGCAAGCTCGACGATGAAAAGAGGCAGGAGGCGTATTCCCGATATGCTCGATGATTGAATGATTGTTAAATATGACACGTTGGCCGACGATGCAAACAGACGATAACAATTCATCGTGCATTCTTTTTAGCGTCGTTGCGTCAATAAGCGGTTGTTGCACAATACTGACTTCATTCTACGTGCAATCCAAACTTCCCCTCACGCTTCCCGTCCCTGTAATTGCGGCTGGAAACTTCTCCGAGGTAACATAATAGGGAACTTTTTAATTTCGAGTTTCCGACGCTTATCCAAGCGGAGTAACATCGAGATTGGCGAGCATCGAGGGTTTCCTTTTAAATCCATACTAATCGAAAGTCTGACAATCTTATCGCGAGTTTCACTAGATTGAACTAAAACTGATCTGCTGAATATCATACTGTACGCATAAACCTACAGCTGTGTCCTCCCTGGTATTTATTTGACGAATTGCATACCGTGTACTGAATAGAAATCTCGAGGCACTTGGATACTATCGATGGCGTTCATTAAATTCAATTAATAATTTCGAATTTAGCATACAAGCACTTTCACGGATTGCTATAAGTTTAAGAAAATAAATTTTCAGATCCTTGACAATAATTAATGTCAGAATATTATACAATATATTAGGTCTATCGGAAAGTTCTGCCCGATAATATCATCTCAAGTTTCCCCGTTGTAAATGTGTGCTCTTGTAACTTACATTAGTAACGATCGAAATTATATTGTTCTGCAAATATTAATAAATGTATTATATAATATTGTAATATTGATAAGCACTTTCACGGATTGCTATAAGTTTAAGAAATTTTTTTTCAGATCCTTAACAATAATTAATGTCAGAATATTATACAATATATTAGGTCTATCGGAAAGTTCTGCCCGATAATATCATCTCAAGTTTCACCCTTGTAACTTACATTAGCAACGATGGAAATTATATTGTTCCGCAAATATTAATAAGTGTATTGAAAGTATATGATTTTCTTTGAACTCAGAAACGGACAGAACTTTCCGGCAGACCTATTACTTAGAAGAATCAAATTCTCACAATCCAGAATCGCAAGAGAAAGTCTTCCTTCTGCCGATGAATCGCGTGTAATCAAACTTAGATATACAAACTACTTGTGTAGGTCTACCGGAAGGTTCGGTCCGTTTTCGAATTCAAAGGAAACGATACACTTTCAATACATTCATTAATATTTACAGAACAATACAATTTCCATCGTTACTAATGTAATTCAGACGAGCGCGTATTTACAATGGTGAAGCTTGAGACGATGTTAATGGGGCAGAATGTTCCGGTAGATCTAATACATACATTATCCCCTTACTTCCACCACTGTGCATTAAACGTTTGTTCAATTCATCCCCAAGCGAAACGAACCGAACCGAAAATCAATTCAAACAGAAGTTGCATGCAGTACGTATTCACTAGTCGAATCAATCGCTAAATCGTCGGCTCGATTTGTCAATCTGATGGGCGAAACTTACCAACTTACGTGAATCACGTGTTGCTGGGTTGTTGCGTCGAAGGGGGCTACTCTAATCGGCCGTGCCCTCACCCTGATCGAAACTGGCAGCGTAGCCGGTGTAGCCAGAGGTAGCAATGCCGTGGCCGTTTCTAACGTATCCGATTCCGATCGATCGTGATTCGCGAGCGAACGTACTACGAGCTGCGACATCGGCATCGCGATGAACGACGATGGTGCGATCGGTGCATCGCCGATATGCGTTTACGCTGTTGGCCATCCTCGTTCCCGGCGCCGATTAACCACGACTTCCCGCCCGCTGCAATTCACCAAAGCAAGTCCATTCAGTTTTACAGGCAGTTCAGCTTTACCCAGGTCGATCGTGGGAAACGAAAGGATCAGATAGGTTTGATTTTATAAAGTTTTCAGTACTACAATAATGTAGAACTTGTATGGTATTTAGAAGTTCTTGGTTCAAAGTTGTTAACACACATTGTTTTGAACCCCTTCACTGTGGTATGAAGAATGAAGAAGAAAACGCGTGTGGATTTTATTAATATCGAAGAGTTTCAGGTAGGAACACCGTAGATGGTCTGTTTAGCGTTTAGTTACCTGGAGATGTAATTTGTATAATTAATCGCAGTGACGATGTGATGTTACAGAGCTACGTTTACATGGAATATATTCTTATCTTACTTTTTACCACAGTTGTTTATTTAAATATTCTTTTTTGCACTTTTGCTTCTATTATATAGTTCTATTCCAATTGACCCAGTTTAATTTTTTCAATATTTCGTTTGAAAAGCGCTCAACTTCGTGCAGCTAGTAGTATTCAGGAAACGAGAGAAAACTTGCGGTACAAGTTTAATTGATCATTATTCGTGTGTATTATTTATTTATTATACTATTCCATTTTATTTCTACTTCTATTTCGTGGAATATGAGATCTCTTAATATTACGGAAGTTTCATAGACTTAGTGAGCTTAGTGAGCTTCGCGTCATGTTGCCCTCGTTCTATCGTTAGTGTTAATTTTTTTTTATACCTAAATACATGTAGAAAACCAAGGTGCTTAGAAGACTTCATCTGCGGACAGGACTGACATAACCACTAAACTCTGGATTGATGCTGTCCAAGCTAACTAAGCTCTGCAAGCTTAGAGAGCTTCCTTCGTGTCTGTTATTTTAAGAACGCTGCGGTTCGCGTTCCGAAGCATATTATTCGCGATAGAAAACTATAATGTATCGAGGAGATCTTTGGAAATATCGTAATACAGTCCCCAGGAAGCTAAACAATTACACCAGAAATCCTATCAACGACTAAGAATAATAATTTTATACAAATGCATTGATACATTTAAAGTGATTAAAATTGTACGCGTAAAAATCCTTCGCTTGTCGCCAATTATTAACAGCTATCCAAAGTAAAATTTCCACTGAAAAACGATCTCTCTTTTCGTTCAGTTTGTACAGTGGCGAAATTATAAACGAATATAAATTCAATTAAAAACTCGACAGACTTATAAGGGTTTTTGCAAGCAATTTAATTCTTAATAATATTTAATAGCTTTATGATACAGTAACTCACCCTTGATTCCGGTTAAGTTAATCCAGCCCCTGGTCGACGTAGGCGATTCGATGAGAACATGAACCGAGGACCAGGGAGACGATAAATTTCTGGATACACTCTTAACCCTTGACGTTTGCTCCATCCATGTGCACTACGTTCGAATAGAAAACGAACCAAAGAGTTCGCCTCTCATCTGCGAACAAATAAGCACGGGGAACTTCGTTTACTCCCCTGTTATACATCGAATTGAGGAACGAAGACGATTATATACTCCGAGGAAAGGTAATTTCGCGCGAGATTGAAGCCGACTTCGATACATCGAGGCTCTGCGAGTATTACGATGGTAAAGAAAATACGATGACGAAGAGTGCTAAGTTCCAATTTCAAGATCGGCAGCTTAATCGTAGGAGAAGGAACATCTGGCAGGTTGCGAGGAATTCTTTCATCAATTACCGACACAAATTCCACAGATAGAAGACGGACAAAAAATATTGTTTTTCCTCAGAGATGTTGCGTGTCACGTTTGCGCTAGGTTGGAAATAATTGAAAGACGACTTGGTAGAAACCTGCACATGATGTCAGGTTTTTTTCTCAATTGAAGAACCATACTCGCGCACCTGATGAGATCATCGATTTTTATCGCAGCAATAATATGAACAGCATGCTTGTTCACTTGTGTCAGATGTTCGGATTTGTTCGATGCTGTGCACCTATCTACTTATCCTGCATTTTATTCGCTAAAATGTAGAACACACTGATGTGCAATATAGTTGCTAGATACTAATTGGTTGGCAATTTTTTATTCCAAGAAGTTTATCGCTATAGGGAAAGCGATTGCCTTTGATTGAATGGAAAAATAATTTTACGGCAGTTTTATTAATGCCGATAATTGAATTTGAAAGGACTGGCGCGTAATTCATTAATTATATTTTTATATCGGAGAAAGTGTTGGGAAGATTTACTTGGAAGTGTTCTCAGTTGGTACGTGGAAGTTCGATAAAAGTATTAACGCGTGAAACACGTGGTACATCCATCGTCCCTGAAACTAGATTCATTCCAGTGGAATTGTGCGGAAACGCGGAAACCCTAATTGCCTTGATTCGGTATATTATATCCTCGGCAAACAGTATTCCGCCAAGAACCCTCCAGAGTACGTACTTTCTCGACGAATAGCTTCGTGACAGAGAAAATATCACGGCAAACAAACAGAACGAACATTTTTCCAACAATGAAAGACCGTTTTTGTAACAAAGAAATTTCATGTTGCGAATAAATAGCGGCAATTAAATTACCGGCGTATTATTGAAATTCAAAAAAAGAGTGTAAAAGAGTAGAATACATTAAACTTAGACACTTTCAATAAAAAAAAATAGTTACAAAATAGCGAGGGGAAAAAGTTAAGTTGAAACTATTGAAATTTGTTGAAGAATAATATTTGAAAAATTCACCGAACTTAGCTACTACCAAATCAATAATGTGACAATCGAAATAATTGTTCTTTCATCGCAAGATTCTCCAGTTTCGATCCAAACAGATTTCTAAACATAGAAACTTTTCGCAGGATACCGCGTTCGCATAGACGTTGCATTTTTCATAAGCTCTTTCCTTCCTTTCTGTGCACACGCAGCCTGTGAACTCTTCCTCGCATAAATAATAAACGAAACACACAACAGACGGATATGAATAGAAATAGTTGTAATTCAGGTATAAATACCCGTGTGCGTATCCTTCGATCAGATCGCGAAATGTTTCATTATTCATTCGATCCCGCGACATGACAGAACCGTAAACATCCGAGGTTTTTTTTCCCCGATTGAAATGCAAATTCGATTTTCAAACAAATTCCATTCTTTAACTCGTTCCTCGACGAACGGTTCGCTCTCTGAAAGAGTTCGTGCGGGCGCAAAGAAATTTACAAATTTCGAGTACACTTTTCGCTGATTAATTTCACGAGCAGAAAGAATCGTATAATACTTCAATAAAAAATAGTTGCATTATGTAGTGAAAATATAGTGAAAATGTAACGCAAGACTAGCTTGCAAATTAAATTTATTCAAATGCAAGATCAATATTGCTATAATCGTTGCATTATACATTGCATATAATATGTATAATACTGTGAATATTTTAATGTTGAAATGATGGGTAATATTGTAGTGGAGCGACAATCGAATGTATGTAAATGTGAATTACAAAACAGTCATTATCATTTGCGTACTATTATTGAATGAGTGCTTAAGAATGTATTGTCTTTATGGATTGATTAAACCTTAGGTTAAAGCAGCAGAGCTTCAACAGAATAATAAGATGCGTGTACTGTGCGTACGACAATTGGTATTGTTATTCGAAAGCGGACTGCGTTCAGGAAGAAATTTATAATTATCAAGTGCGAATCACTGGGAGTTGAATCGAACAATTAATTTAGAGTGGTAAAGAAATTAATTTCTCGCTCTTACATAGCAACGAACATTTTAAAAGAATTAATTGACGGGAATTGCAAAAACGATTCCAACCAATAACATGAAAAAATACGTATCTTAAAAAAGCTGTACGAATGGCCAATAAATTAAGTATATAATTAAATAAAAATAATTTAACAATACCAACTACTCTACACAGATGAAAGACAAATGTTTTAATTTATCAATTGTAAAATGATTATTATGGTTTCTATCTTCACAAGATTAAACATATTAATTTATCAGCCAAATATTTCGTTATTTCCTTAACAAAACTAAAATCGGATCGTCCAATTCATCCATACGTAATAAACCAACTTTCCTTTAATCGAACTAACCCCGTTTCTACTGATTTTACTCCTATTTACGGACCCATCAGTTTTCTCCAATCTTTGTCCAATATATCGACCATTTTATTGCCTTCTATTCATGGAACCAATGTTCCATTCCGCCTACGGTATTCACATGAATTATACCGAATATACCGGGCATCGAATTCGCTTGTTCACTTTGAAAAGCCCACGATGGAAAGCCCCTAATCGTATAATTTCGCGTCGGAGAGCACGACGCGATACTTTTAACGAAGTGGATCTCCCGCGCGTATCCTACCGGATGCAGACACTTGCTGGCGTATAAATAATAAATACGAAATACGCGGGAGGCCCTGGCTAGACGTGTAGGGTTTTCACCCTACGGCATCGAGGGTTGTCGAGGTAAGGAACGAGCCAGGCCAGACAAACCGACGCCGTTACGACGCGACGCGACGCCTACAGACCACTGACGAATACCAGGCATTACACATATACGTTTGCCCGAATTACAATATACAGAGAATATTTAGAAAATACCATTTACCAATTTGATGTATTCAACGAGCTTTAATTGGTACATCGAGCAAGGATTAATGACAAATCTATACATCGAAATTGCCCCTTGATACAGGCAACCAAAAGTGTCGTTAACTTTTAAGCTTGATTATTTAAGATATTTTGCATAATGTTTTTAGCTCGCAAAACGGTAATCGGCGTAAAAGTGTTCCAGGTGATTGTATGCCAAGCGGCTTTGCAACATTTTGTCAGGAACGTAAAAAATTGATTTGGAGGAAATATAGATATATGTATGTCGGGTTGCCTACACGCTGGCGCAATAGTCTATGGTCAAGGTGAGAAAAAAAAGAAAGAAACGCTGCAAAGAACCCTGTGTCGCAGAATTAAAAAGGTGGGATACGGTTGGATATTTGCAAAGCAGTAAATTAATAGGTACCTCGACGAATAATCCTACTAAAAGGAATGTGGAATAAATTATCTCGAGATCGCGTTTGAAGATAAGTGAGAATTATATTGTTAGATCTGTGCTAACACGGTTAAGCCAACCTCCTGTTGACGATTTCCTGTTTTGGTTTTCTTAAGTTATCATTAATTAACTCGCTCTCGAATTAATTCGGGGAGACTTTATTTTTAAGGAAAATTTATCCAGTAGATGTTATTAGACGATAATCTAATGAATTTGTTCAATCTTTTTCACCCTTAAGGATTCAATATAATTGTGTCCAATAATTGGTGTGTAGAAATGGTAACGAGTTAGATATAGTATACTCGCTTAAGCAGGATCTGCTAATTGTATTAACCGCTATATCTTTTAATCGCGGTGATTACGTACAGTACAGGGTGGCCCATTAGGAACAGATCAGTTTATATAGCACCACTCAGTAGGGTTGATGTCGCAAATTAATATCAGATAAGTGGTTTTAAAGGACAAGCGTGACGCAATAAAAAGGTTTGCACGATAGCCAATTTTTCCGTATAGCTATCGAATAATACCGTAAAAAAAACCTCATCTCCAAAAACAAACTAACCCATCTATATAGAATTGAATGCAAGTTGCGCAAGGCAAAATATCAAGCAAAAAATTGTATAACTAATCACAACCCTTTACTCTCGTATTCGCATACTAAATTTTTATATCGTCACACTCGTTCAATGGTACCGCATTTTTCCAATACAGTATACAATCGCCATATAATGGAAGAACATAAACAATGGTTAATACAGAGGGGACACGGAAAGACGAACAAGCCTGCACGTAAGCGTATTATCTCGAAGCACTAGGAAAACCCTAGGAGATTACTTGTTGCAGTGCACAAATCATACACGTATCCAGGATTTAATCGCATCAAGCGAAAGTCATGTAAGCCGTACACACCGCTAAAGAACATCTCGCTACGTGCAACCTGTACAGTTCCCACGGTAGAAACAGCAACCATCGGCATTAATTCAAGGCGAACAATAGATCCCCGATTTCGATCAATTCCAACTACGGGTCCCTTAAAAATCGTGCGCGACAGAATTACTACGATCTTCGTCCTAGATGCCGTCGATCGGGTTGATTGAACTTCACTATAGGGTTTTAACCTACTTCGTTGAACATACGGGTGGCTTTTCGACACGAATCAGTTCGTTCAATGCAGATACGTAATTTCATTTGGACTGTCAACACTAATCCACAGTATTAAAGATTAGGAAAAGACTGTAATACAGCATCATATTAACCTGGAAGAATAAATAAAGGTTTTACCATATGTTGATGTTGTTTGTTTAAAGTGTTGAACTCTTATTTATCGATAGCTACAAAGAATGTGAAACATAATTCAACCGTACGAATGTCCTCCATAATTCTACCTTGGTTAACGAAACGAGAAAAGAGCTGTTCCCTAAAGACACACTGGTGTTTGTTCAACTTTCTTCATTATCGTCCGCTGCTTTATCTTCTCGCCGTGCAATTTCTGACCTATGAAGAATTAAAAACCGCGGAATTGGCCGGGGATAATTAACAACTGGGACAGGAAACCTAGCTGTTATCAATTCTTTGCAAAGCCGTATGCAAACGATAAGACTGAAAAATATAAAGCTACTCCGTTCCACCAGGCGGGGGTATAATCAAACCGACGCGAAGTCATTTGCATTGCGGTTTCTATATAGATTTGCTATTTCAATCTACGTCACTTGTTATCAAAATACTCTTTTTGTTGTGTTGCCGAGTGGCGCCATTTCCTTTCTACTGCATCGGAAAAAGCATTGGCAAAAAAGAAAAACAGCATATGCTTCTTCCTAAATGATACAGATAATAAGAAAATAAAAACATACCCCTTAATAATCTCGCCCCTGACAGATTAGTAGGCCATGTAACTGAAACGGAGTGAGATAATTGCCCGAAGGCGGTCCTTGATCCGTCAAAAGCAAAGAAACATCGTTTCCTTCCGGAAACCCTACTCCGCCGGCTGTTCCGTGCAAAGATTAATCCAGGTCGCAGTTTTTCACGAATCTCGCTACACGTACATATTTCTCCCCGTTCGACACTATTACCATTCTGCACCACTGTCCAATGATCGGTGCAGGACAAAAATCTGAAATTATCAACGCTCCAAAGTATCCCTGCCACTATGTTTTGTCATCACGTTGTCAATGCACCACGAGCTCTTTGTGGCCACTATATCGATCGCGAAACGCAGAGGACAGAGCACTATCTATCTCACCGTATGTGCATATGTATGTATGTATTTACTTACGATCCTATGATTTTCATGTCTCATACCGTCGTCGTCCTCTTAGTCCCTTTTGCATACCGTCCTTTTAACCAGTCACAAACACGAGAAGGAGTAAACCAACGTCGGAGTCGGGGTCTATCGACCGGACGGAGAATCAGAGGGCGGAAGAGGGTCAGAGACGTGGAACCACACCGGAACGAAAATTCCTGGACGAATTTACGGCTCGTGCGATTCCGTGCTACGGTTTATCGACACACGATACATCGTTGCACACGTTGTATCTTGTTACACGGTAGACGCATCACGTTCGCTCAAACGGTCAATGGTTTCTAATTCATTTAGGGCGAATTTAAACCGATTATTGCTTTAACACTGGCACGCAGAGGTCGCTAAACGCCGTGCCCGTCCTCGTGGTAATAATCCCCCTCGGAACATCGTCCTAGTTGGTATCATCTTGAGACCACTGTAGCCTCCTTTATATTGCGTTAGATTTGGAAACGGATCGATTTTCACTCGGAAATCTGTGGGTCTTGATGGTGACGTAAAGGTTCGCCCTTAACAGCCGTGTGCACGAAATACAATGGCTGAAATTGATCTGCCACGGAGTCTCGTTTTCTCTAGTACGGATTACTCGACACTCTCTTTGACCTCTTGTGATTTCTTCTTACCCGAGAGGACAAAACAACAGACTTACATATGTATGCTTTATTGTTTCAGTCACGATTAAATGAGAACGGGGTGTAAATTTGAAAGATTTCTTTTTGGTCGAGCTAATCTACAGTAACGTTGTCGATGCGGTATACTCTACCGAAATACATGTCACAAGGTTTGGTTCAGGGTTCATATCCCTTTGGCCACGACTCGAGTCGAAACGGTAGTTGACCGAAATACACCCGCGCTTATTGAATATGCATAGGGAACAGGTGAAATGTGAAACGAATTAAGAGTGTAACCAAAATGTAGAAGGAGTGGGGTTAAATATAAAGTGCGATGATAAAAATAACTACGAGAAAAAAAGGATTAATAAAACACAAATAAAAGGGATAGAATATCCCTGTTACCTTTCTCTCTCATTCTGCACACCTCTCCCTCCCCTACTCCCTCTCGCTCTCACTCTATCTATCTTCCTTTCTCTCCCTCTTGCATAGCACCCGCTTCGCTCTTCGTGAAAATCGATTCGCCACCGGTATGGACAGCAGTTCACGTCGAAGAACTCGGAAATAGTGTTTTCACGAAATGAAACGTTACCTTATTATCCTTCGCACCAACCGGCAACTGTCGTGTACGATGACCTCCGCAGCACTAATCACAGATACGGTCAATCGGCCGGCATAATCAGTCCTCGTTTATTACCGATGGACAACGGCTCTAAGCTTTGGTTACGATACACAGAAAACGGTCTTTACGAACGATGCAAAGGTGTACTAGCGGCGTCGCGAAACAAGGGGCCGCGAGAACGACGAAATGAAAGGATATCACGAGAAAACACGCCCTCAATGCGCACCCGTCGGCCGACAACGCCAGACTGCGCGAAAGCGCCACCTTTCTGCTCCGTTCCGCGCCATCCCCACTATCACCCCTACTCACCTTAGATTCGCTATCTTTCTCATTCCTCGCGCCATTATCGTCATTCCTATCATTCTGTTCGATTTCAACCCCATATCGTACCATGCTTTGTATGTGATATTTCGATTTCATTTTGCAATGTTCCCACCGCTTTATTTTTTAACGACCCGCGCTATTTTAATGGCCTCTCACCCTAGCTGTCTTTCTGTTGCGTTTTATACCGTCGCATGTGTATTACCATTTTACTTGCGTTACATTTACTGGTATCGATACATACGTTCCTACGCTTCAACGTCTTCTTTACTTCATCTGTGCTTATTTTAATTTCTCCATGGCACGCGAATCTGCCTTTTGTCTCTGTTCTTGTCGTGTCCATTCTCCTTTTCTTCCTTCGCACCCTTTTTCTAGTCCGCGAACCCGGCCTCGGCGCGCGCCTGCGCCCACGCAATTCCGCCGACACGAACAGACCCGCGTCTGCGTTCTTCTAATATTCTTTGTATCCCCGTTCTTTAACCGTTCTTCTTTGCCGTTCGTTTCGAAACCGTTCGCAGCAGTTAGCGTGATCTGGAAGAAATTATCCGTTCGTCCCACCCTTCTATTACAAAAATACAGTATGCCGCTTGACGACGTCAGCCGGTATGACGACACGCGTTTCCATTCTGCACAGGGTGGACATGGTCGTACGGTGATAAATTATGCACAACATAAAAATGACATTTTTTCCATATTTCAGATATTAAATTGTCTAAAATATGAGACTGATAAATATGAATAAAGTCGTCTACGTCTTACAAAATTTATATCGTAATACTACCTTCATGTTACCTTATTTCATATATACTTCAAGGTTGAGATTTACAGCTAATTAGTTTTTAATTATAGATATTCCGACTATGAACGATATGTTCACACTGTGTCAACTAATTTTTTATACAGTAAGGAAATGACACTTATTACCATGATGAACGTTACGAGGAATCGGAAAGGTATCGATGCATTAGTATGGATTACCATTTAATGTGGGGAAGAAACGTAACACCCGTTCTCACGATTTTATGCCATATGTTACCATTGCGTGCAATGGTAACATGCACGTAATTGCACGTGTGTATAAATTTGAACATATGTATACCTAACTACATAAATGCATCAATTCGCAATTGAACGTTTTTCAAGAACCGATATTATTTATAATTTAGTTTCGTGGTAAAAGCATCTGTTCTGCTATTAGCGCGCAGTACTTTTAGTTGTTTATAAGTATCTTTAAGCATTTTCATCTCAGTAAACTGTACTTCAAACTCAATCTCTAACTACACACCAAAGTAATATCGAATATTAACTTCGCCTGAGTACGATGTCTACAGTTTTATTGATGTACTCTCCTTAAGTCTTCTCAATCGAGGACTCGCTACTTCAATGTTTGAAGTTCACTCTCCCGCTGTTCTTATATCGTATATCGTAACATATAAAGAAATATAGCCCCCGTGTAAATGTCTTTTAACACAGAAATATATAATATCGAAAAGTACTAGTGATTGGGAACACGAAATAGCGGAATAAATGGTCAAAATAATATACCTCGTTATTGAAAGGAATACACGAAACGAAATGGAAAGAAAGGATCGTCTAATCTAAAGTATGACTGACACTTAAGGTGCGGTCATTTCAAGATAGATTCACTATGTTCTGATTAGAGAAACGGCACTCCCAGAAAGATTTCGAAGTCAAAGGGGGAAATTGATGTCTATCGTGCTGCGAAAAAGGAATATTTTGAAATTAAATGCTATGCGACAACAATGTTTATGTATGCCACTTTCTTTAAAAAGTAATACGATAATAATTGAACCACTGAAGATTGGTTTCTAGATGTATAAAAACTATGTTCAGTAGATTATCACGTGTTATCGCTTCCTGCTATCAAGTGGCAATTTGCTAATTGACTAAGATAATTGAAATTAACATTTACTCTGACACTTATCCACCACCCATCTATTTCTACATGTTAAAATTACATAATCTGTAATTCTACTTGAAACAGCTGGTGGTAAAAATTTGAACAAAATCCTGCGACATTTTCATCTCGAATAATATATAATCTGTTGTAATATCACGAAAAATATCTTTGACAGTAATGCTTGTAATAATGTCAGACCATGCGAAAACCATTTTCTTTCATCTCCGCCTTACATCGGCCTTCCTTTCTTATTTCTCTATGAAGTAAGAATGGTTCGGAGTCACGTAATCGAAAGCGTGTTCCTTATTGAGGTCCTAAATAATAGTTTCATTAACGAAAACAGAATCCGAACGTTAGATTTCGTTTGTCTTGCTTTTTTACAAAAATCGTTCACTCCATTTCGTTCTCTTTTAAAAATATATACAGACATGTAGTACCCGAAATAGCTTTTCTTATTTCCCGTATTTCTGATTTGGTTTAATTATATTCAAATTAAATATCATGATATTATTTTACATAGTGTTCACATGGGGGAAAAACATAAACTATAAAAATGACAGTCAGTGTATATAGTTAAAGACTATACATATATTTCTTTCGCTTTTTTGAATCCCAAATCATAAAACCTTCGATAGCTCAGTTGGTAGAGCGGTGGACTGTAGTTGGGTTATTCAAAAAGAGACATCCATAGGTCGCTGGTTCAAATCCGGCTCGAAGGAAACCTTTTTTTTTCATCTCCTTCAAATTCGTATAAATGTTTTACAACAATTCACTTTATTACTCTTATTTTTTCGCACGATAATAATTGCTTTTTAAACATGCAGACATTAAACAAAAATTAATTTTCACGTACACATTGATAGTAGGATTTTAGTTGGGCTTGTGGCACTGATAATGAAACCAAATTCTCTTTGTAAGATTAAAACGCACCATTAACAAATGCACTATGATGTTATCATTGTCCCAATCATTTTGTTAACGTACTACACGTATACATTTGTAATGTTAGTTCATTATACATAATACGTAAACACAATGTAGTGTAACATAGTAAAAAAGAAAAAAAATAAAGATTTACGACCGTGACAGGACTCGAACCTGCAATCTTCGGATCCGAAGTCCGACGCCTTATCCATTAGGCCACACGGTCAGTTGTATGACTTTATCCAAACTTTTCATATTATGGTGCTCCTCATAATTCATTATCCTTATATATTTCATATTTCGTCTTTCTTATGAGTTGTGTATAAATACAATTAAGATTGCATAGCGTACATATCGTTTTTCTTCTCCATTCTAATGATAATTCGGTTGTGAATAATTTTGTGGAAACTATGTTACCGACATTAATCGAACATTATTCCCATATTTCGCTCCTGGGCAATGAAAATAGAAACGAAGCAAATAATTTTAAACATCAATTTAATACAATTGCAATGTGAATTATTCTACGTTTTGCAATACTACAGTAGCTTTTATGAGTTTATATATGGCTACTGTGTTCATTTTCTGCTAGATGGCATTAAAGCAGCGAAAACAATTTATCAATTCTGACAATGAGTCTGACAGAAGGAATTTCTCGTTCTCCGTATTATTACGATATTTTGTAGAAAGAATTTCTAAATGTTGCAGTAAATCATAACAAGGTTGCCTTAAAAATGACAACCTTTCAAACACAACTTTTGTACGCTTTAGGAAATAGAACGAAAGTTCTTCCAGAATTAAAAAAGGTATTCGTTCGTCCCTTGATACAAAGTAAGTTTTATATTTAATAATTCTCTATTATAATTATTAAATATCTTTTTGTCTCCCGAATACAAATATATTCTATTACTTACAGTTGTTGTAAAGGCAATAAATCAGGAGTACATAGAGGAGGGAATATTGGAAAGGATAAGCCAAAAATATAATGTATCAGAAGAAACTATAGATGAATATTACTCAATCATTTTTACGATATTGAAAATTCATTTGAGCACAATATCGCAAAATGTTAAACCTATAGAATTTAAACAAACATTGGAAGAACTGAGGTACACAATTTGTTAATCACATTGGATTTTCTTTCAGAGCGATGTAAAAATATATTTGATATTATTCTTCAGATTATCTCCAGAATGCATTGATGATTTGTCTACAGTTCTGTACGGCCAAAAGCGACCAGAAATGATATCTGGTTTAATACAGAAAACAAAATTTTATCCACATTTGATATCTTGCAAGTGGCGCATAGATATTACTATTTCTTCCAGGTAATTTATATGTTGCAAAAATTACGAATAATATTAGGAACAATATTTCCAATAGAAATCTGTATTTACCTATGGTTTAATACATTTACAGTATACTGAATAGAGTCTTGGAACCCAGTATTATAATGGAATGGACATTTAACACAGGAAGCCGTCAAATATTTGAATTATCCCTGTCAAAGTTTCATCACCTAAGGCATGCCATAGCAACTATACTTGTAGAAATGCAGAAAATTGAACAACAATGTGCCTCCAAAAATATTATATGCAGCTAATGGAAATATGTATATTTGAAAGAAATTTATAATTTTTCTATTCCAATCTTGTGCAAATATTGTATTAGAAATGGGCAAATAATGAAATACAGAATATCCTTTTCATTGATGAAACGATAAAATAATAATGTAAATAAGTAATAAATCGATGTGAATTCTTTATAAATATGTTTGCATTTTAATTTTAGTAGTTTATATCTGCCGGGGTGGAAAATTTCCTAATATTTCGAAAACCTTTAGAATAGTTACAAAGTAGAATATAAGATGTGAAGCGTAGCGGCACTACATGTATACACCGTGATTACGTACTGCGAATCGTGTATGGATACGTAGAGTGGTCTGTTTTGCGTTTAAAGGGAACAGTTTTTCGTGAATATGTCATCGTTATTAAAGAATTGTTGGAGGCTCGCAAGGAACCTGCCTATAGCAACCCCAAAATGTAAGTGGGCTTATTTAATAATTTGTTAACCTTTGATTTGATTTTATTATGCAATAATTGTAAACGAAACTAATAGGTTATCCAGCATTTCTCCCTTCGATGAGGATGAATACTACCGAAACTGAAAAAACCGAAGCACGTCGTACGTAATATTGTTTAGTGTGTATTTAATTATCGTTTAATATCATTGCCAAACAAGTGTACATAAGCATATATTCTATAACCCCTTTTGCTTTTCACGGTAATGGACTGTTAATGTTAATATATTTACACAAATTGATCGTCCTTTTAACAGCGACAATACGTAAAAGTACAGCCGATTTGGAGGCATTAAAGGACATGGGTTTATACATCTCTGCATGTTTACCAAAATACGTGCAAAATGTTCAAATTACTAATGGAGACGAATTGGAAGTAATGGTATGCCCGGATGGACTTACACTAACCCTGGAATTTCTAAGGGAACATCATAATACACAATTTGGTTCGTTGTCAGATCTCACAGCGTTAGATGTTCCTTCTCGCGCGTATAGATTCGAGGTAAGAATATGCTATAATTAATATTACAATATTTCGTGTAATAAGTATTCTTTCTTTTCATTTCCAGCTCGTCTACAACCTTCTGTCTCTAACTTTCAACTCTCGTATTAGGGTGAAGACATATACTGACGAATTGACTCCTGTGCCATCAGTGGAACACATTTACGACGCTGCAAATTGGTACGAAAGAGAAGTGTGGGATATGTATGGTGTGGTCTTTCAAGATCATTCAGATCTCCGTAGAATTCTTACAGATTATGGCTTTGAAGGCCATCCATTGAGGAAAGATTTTCCTCTGAGCGGTTTTGTCGAGGTAATTGTGGGGAAGAAAATTCTAAACTATTAATGCCTTTCATTCGTAGACATATTTAATGAATAGAAGATAATTCGAAAATTTGATCGGCATTTAGGTACGCTACGACGATGAACTGCAAAGAGTCGTATGTGAACCACTAGAATTGACACAAGAATTCCGTAAATTCGAATTGTCCGCTCCATGGGAGCAGTTTCCTAGCTTCCGAGAGGCTGCACCCTCTGACGAAAATAAAGAGGCAGGTTCTACAGAGAAGAAATAAATTAAGTCATCCTTGTATATAATTGCACCGAAAAGGGATACGTGCTAGTTTTTATATTACTATTTATTTAGTGATGTTAGGAAGTGATAATACTATTATTCATCCCTTTCAATAAAACTGATATAAAATATGACAAAAACGGAGACCTTGTAATTTGTTCAATGATCCTAGTAGGGCTAGCAGTCCGTTTATTTTCTGTAAAATATTTCGAATGAAATATATTTGTCTTGTATTATTTATTTTACATATTGTATAGTATTATAAACGTAATTCATTAATTACAAAGTGCTTATATTATAATTTTAAGGCAATTTTTCGGTGAATTGTAAACAAATCGAATCATTAACGAAATTGACTGACCCTATTTTTAATGTTTACATGTATGTATATAACAATAGAAATTACAGCATTACTTATTCCTATTCTTACGAGCCATATACAAGTACTCGACCCTCGTTTTTTACAGTCATACTTTAAGAACATTTTATGTGCACTAAGTTACGTTATTGCATCCTTAATTATTATTTTTTTTAGTTAATTGCAACAGCGCCAGCAACTAGTGCGTCTTGTAAACTAAGTACTTAATTAATAATCGTGTGAATTTTCATTAGTACCAACAAGAACTTACTTCCAACGAATAAGTTTTCTTTTTCAATTGTAAGGCAAGATACATACTTCCAATTGATGAGAAAGGAGAAACTTCTGCGTTCCTTAAAAATATATCTTTTGAAAATTGATCCTTATCGATCCATTTGAACATGTGCGCTTGGATCGTATGGAACGTCATCACAGTGCTGGTGGTATATACAGGCATAACATTCATTCTAACATCACAGTATTTCATAATTATATTCTCGTTATCGTGTTGTATATATATATATATATCTCGCGATACACGCTAGAACAAATTTTACAATGACCATATAATTAAGCTCTTGTTCATCCTGAAATACTCTATTCCTGCAAGTACCTATATATACATATATATGTATATATATACACTACAATTTTTCAACTGGACTTTCTTTCTCCGCTGTATCTTGTCGTTTCCTAATGAACGGAACGAAGCCCCACAAAGATGCTCCAACGACTAAAATGATTCCTAAGATACTGAAGATCGGCCCATAACTACCGATTTGCTCGAACACGATACCGCAAATGGGCGGGCCGACCAGCTGTATGATTCCGTTCACGAACAACGAGATACCATAAGAGGAAGTGAGCTTCTCGGTCCCTAACATATCAGCCATTATTACCGCGGTGATGCCGACATAAATACCGGACGCTAAACCGAACACACCGCAATAAACTGACAATGAGGTGTAAGTGGTAGCTATCGGCAGAATTGCTAACGAGATTCCAGAAATGAACAATCCACCGACGAAGTACCAGTGCTTTGGCATAACCGAGACATCGGAGAGAGCGGAACCCCCGATACGTCCTATCAAGTCTAGAACGG
This sequence comes from Nomada ferruginata, assembly GCA_963583965.1. NCBI lineage: Eukaryota > Metazoa > Arthropoda > Insecta > Hymenoptera > Apidae > Nomada > Nomada ferruginata. The sequence goes on from OY757218.1 coordinate 10,908,093, forward strand.
AAACGATAGACAGAAGAAGGGAAGACATGTTCTTATCGAAGCCTAACGAGATCGCGTATGCCGGCAGCAGGATAATGAAGTTAGTATAGCTGACAGCGTTCGTGGAGTTTGAGATCAAAATCACTAGATAAATAGGATCTTTTAATAAACTAAAGTCGAAGAACCGGTTCTTGTTGTCGTCGTTCTCTTCTTCCTCCTTTTTATTCCTTTCTTCGGTGCCCTTTCTTGTGAATGTGCTTGATATCGCGTTCAAAGTTAACGTCGACGCTCTTTCCGGATGTAAAGCGGATAATGTGCTTCCATGATACGGCGTACTAATATAATTGAAGGACGACGTGCTTGGCGATTGAAACTGCGATTTCTGACGTCTCGTAAACCTACCAGAATCTCCCATACGTTCCGGCACCGCGTGCAGTGCCGGCGTACTGTGCATCTGGCCGCTTATCTCTCGTCCCGTGGGCATACTAATTTTCCTCGTTCGACCTTGAACCGGCGTGTTCTTGTAATATTCTAGCGCGACACTGGATGCACTCTTTGGTACCATAGGCGCAGCCTTCTCGTTCGTATCCGAAGCAGAAGTAATATGATTCGATTGCTTCTCGTCTTCGGGACTAGCTATCGCGATCGCGGCAGCCTCCAGGTCAGCGTTTTTCGTCTTGTTCGACGACGATGCTGGCACCATGTGCTTTTCCACCGGTTCGTACAAAAGGGCACTCGCCCATACATTCAAAGTGACAGCACCCATTATTAATACTGCACCTCTGGAAAAAAGCAAAACGAAATTTAGCGTTCGTTGATCGGTTCATCGACAGGATTACTTTAGCTTACAATATCGTCATCGGGATATTCCACAGCTGTCGAGAGAAAAGTGTCGTTAAATTAATAATATAAATGTTGATTCTTATAAAATATGTATGATTTCTTTTTATAATAATTAATCGATAAAAATTTGTAATTATAATTATTTAACTTAATGTACAGCGGTGTTCATTAATTATGCAGAGATACAATCACGTTCGATTGATGTCTATCCACGAGTATAAACGTGGAATGGAATAGGAATATTTTGAAATATATTACGATCGCTTAAGTAACAAAAAAAAGGGTTTCTTTTTTTAAGTTATGACTTAATAATGTCATAAAATAAAAATAATCCAAAGTATTATAGATATAAGCGTTCATGAAAACGCTATATTATTTATATTCTTCGCACATACGTTTTGTATACATAATTATTCTTTTTAATACTAAAATACTATGTTTTTTATAATATATAAGATGTACAAAAAATATATGTATACAGTTCGTTAATACTGTTAAAACATTCCGTGTATCACAATATTTGTTCTCCAACTTCTTAACATTTTTACCGAATCTTTGTCAATGCTGAATTACATATCGCCTAAATTATCATTCGGTATCACAGATAAAAGCATTTCGTTATTCTAAAATACGTAAAGCTTATTTCAGTCACATTTTGTTTCCCCAAAAATAATCTGCTTAATCGAGAAGTCGTTAAGCGTTACGCAGGTGTATCTCTCACAGTCTGCGCCATCGGGCTGTTTTCAAGTCAGGGCAGATTATGACATACATAGTTTGTGCGTCAATCTGAAACTTCTCTTTTTTCTATGTATTAGAAAAAATTAGAAAAAATTAGAAAAAAAGAAAAATTGAACTAGTATGAACCAAAAAAATGAAGTACTCGAGAGAAATAAAACTTTGAGCGTTGAAAAAATAACACATCTGCGGTGTTCGTTCATTTTGAAACGGAGAGAAGAAAGAAGAAGAGAGATAAGTGTCGGAAAAAAAGAGCCTATCAAACACGAAACATGTAGCACCCCTATCCTGCGTTCAAAATAGATCCGGATGGGTGTTATATTTTTAGCATTGTGCGTTTCAGATCGAGTACAATATTCTATGGCACGATAGAAGTTCATCTTCATCTTGCATTTTCTCCCTGTCTTCATCCGTGGGATCACATTTTTCTCTGTAACAAAAGAAAAAATAAAAGGGACGCTTAGACCAAGCGGAAACGCTCTTGCTTATTATCTATCGGTGTAGCAATAAATATAATACTATGTATAATAAGATATAGAAAAAGTTGTGTTTACGTTTTCAGACTCGTTACGAATAACGATATCCCACATTTGCATTCAGCAGATAGATTAGAATTTTGTTTCGATACGCGCGTTAAATCACGGTCAACTCGATTAAGTGATTTTTCGACACGGCGCGTACTGCTTCATGTCGCTGCAAAGGAAAATTTTGAGAAAATAAAAAGTGCTGCTAAAAACAGGAAGAGAAACAAAAATTGAAGGAAAATCAACACGGAGTGCATGTTGAGATTATTGACTTACATTCGATACAGTAACTTATTAACAAATTTACACTTCGACTCGTTAATATCGCGTTGCTGATAAAGAAAAGTAACTTGTACTCACAATACAATTGCGTACCGATACAAAAAATAAGAACAAAATAAAATTTTGCACATTGGCAAAGAGAAACAGAAAAATTCATAAAAATACTTTTCTTTTGTTTTCATTTTCATTAAAAACAAATTAATTCAGTACGCTTATCACAATTGTGAAATTAATCAATGCGACGTGGATAAAAGAGGAAATTATCTTAATTCCATTTTTGCGTTTACGACACATTAGCTCCAGACACGTGAGCATCACGCACACTTAAAATGTGCAAGTACTTTCAACGTCAAACCGCACGTTTCCGTGTTTCTCGACATGGCTGTGATTATTAAGTATGCACACATAACAAAAGAGTTGCACATGCAATTATATTCCGTCCTGCGTCACTGTTCAATGGATATATACTGTACATATATAACGCTTCTATATTATGGCGAAACAAGTTGCCCGTTTTAAAAAGATTTAAAAAAGTAATTATCTTCTCCTATACGTATGCATATATATGTATACTTCGAGAAAATGAATTACAATTTATTACTTCAATGTTAATGTTTAGTTGCGTAAGAATGAAGCAAAGGCTATGTATGTATATCGTTTAACAAGGATTTCGTTTTTTATCATCGTGTAAAATACTGGCCCAAATATGCATCGTTCCTTTTCATCGTTGACTTAGTAGAATTGTATCTGATATAAAATTAAGCAGTAAAATATATTACACGTGATAACCGTTGTTACAGTAAAAAGCATAGTATTATTTGTTGACCCTTAAAATATATGGACATTGAGTAAAAAAAAACGTATATAAACGGAATATATGATTCTTACCTAAACCAAGTCAGATGAGTCAAGTGCCATTTTCCCAAGCAGACCTCGGGATTAGTACATATATAGAATATTTCTGCTTTTGTTAAATTAAACAACGTTAACTGGTCACGACCCTAGCGATTCTTGATAGCAAACGACTATTTCCTTACACGTGTATATGTATATACATTACCGTGCATATGTTGAATAGTTAATATTCGCTATCTTTAATGACAACACGTTAGATAGAATGACTGTAAAACAGCTATAGAAGCTATAAATTATGCAGAGATATACAATAGCGTTGTGTACACAAATGCACGCGCGTGGTGACTCCTAACATCTCGTGAAATAGACTATACACATGCATGATCGGCCATTGTCACATTTAATTAATTGTAATAATGTATAAATACTCACCGAAAGTAATCTTCACAAATTATATACGTACATTCTACGACAATAAGCACTTTATTTACAGATCTTCATGAGAACGAGAAGATGCCACGTGATGATACACAAACGTTTCGTAATTTTGTTTTTCTTTTTGATGTCTTTTTTTATGGCACACTTTGTGTCACAAATTACGTAAAAAATATGGACAAATTAAACTCACGAGTCACAGATTTATCAATAAATTTTGTCAAAATTGAAATAAACTTCCCATAAGCATATCTTAATTAAGTAAATCGTTCAATTAAAAATGGAAAAGAAAAGATATATAAATGTATTTGAAAGATTACGGATAAATTAATCAATCATTCGTATAAATTAAATATTATGAAACAAATGCTTTACTGAAACGGAAAAGCAAAATATTCAATTTCACTGCCAGTTGTTCTTGGGTATGCAATTTTTCTTTAACAATCTTAAATAGAATTCTTATCAGGATAGTGAAGTCATACCTGTTGCCATTAGTAAAGTGTAATTAGAAAAAAAAAAGAAAGACATACCTGTAACCGTATTCTCGTAGAAGAACTCCTAGGACGGGTGGAAGAAATATTGAACCCAATGCGCTGCCAGATATGCATAGTCCATTCGCCAATCCACGTAGTCTCACAAAGTACGAAGTTACTATATACACAGTCGGCGGGAAAGCCAAACCAGCTCCCGTTCCCACCAGAACACCATAACTAAAAGGAGAGCAAATAATAATAATGTTTTCATTTCCAATAACACTATTTGCAGAATATTTATCAATTTGCAGTATAATTACCTGACACATAAGAAGGCCACAGAGTTTGCGAAATAACTTAGCATCATTCCAACAGCAGCAAATGTTCCTCCTAACAATGTTACCGTTCTATAGGAATATTTGACTGACAGTATACTGGAAAGGGGCCCTGTAACAACCGTTATAATCATTATACTCGTAATTCGGATGTTTAATGAGGCAATCGATAACAGTTTTATTTCAAGCCGTAATGTTATAAGAGAAAGAAATGTCTTACCAAGCGAACTGTAGAGAAAGTAGCATAACGCTGGTATCCAAGCAGCCGCTGCGGGTGATGCGTCAAAAACTTCAAGAAATTCAACGAACAATACGCCAAATGATTTTACTGTTCCTGGGATGAGGAAGTTCACCATAACAGATGCTAAAAGTACGAGCCAACCCCATCCGCCATCTGGAGGCACTAAATTCTCTTCGGCTGTTACATTTTTAACTAGAAGAAGCAAATAATTATTAGCGAAATTGTTTTAAATTAATTAATGAAAATATGACACCGGACTGATCATTTTCGCGTACTTTAAAATAAAAATAATCGAACTGAAACTAGAATTAGTCATTCTTATCTTCCATCTATAATTGTAATTGAAAGTTAAAAAAGGGAGACCGTTGACGGTAGTAAATTCGTAACTATTGTAAGTCAGAAAACTTTCTATAACTATCGCAAGAAATAGCATACTTTTTTTTCTTCCGATACAATATTTCGTGCCTTGAAAAACAGCGAGACAGTAGAAACGTCCAATGTATTCATATACATATTTATTGTTAGAACTTTTCGAAAGAGTCGTAAGTTTTCATGGTCGTTGTGGAACATATTTTTAACCACCGACGCAAAAAAAGAATACACAAAAAAACGTTACAGAAAATTATCACTGGTCCGCCGCTAAGTTTCCTCTAATTTTTACTCGATAATTAATACACGGACGGCCAGTAAACGTGCATTGATCCTTCTCATCAGAAACCAAAAAGGAAGCAGAAAAAAACAGAGAAGAAAATAACTGGAAGTAGATGAACAGTGTGAACGACTCACCTTCCTTATTGGTCCCGTTGAAGTTACTCTTTTTTTCCGTTTCTGTGTGTTGCGACACAGGCGTGTAACTCCCCTTCCTGTTTTTGTTTGCACCGAATTTGATGTTGATTCCATTGTCTTGATCTTGGACTCGTTGCATTGTCATCGACCTTTTCTTTTACGTTCACAGTGGCGCGCGCGCACACACACGCGTGTACATATATCTATACGCAATTAATACAAAGGAAAAGCGAGAAACCAATCCGTCGGTTCCGCTCATATGCAAAGAAAGAAAATCTAACGAAGAACCGTCGCGCCGTTTGCGTATCGCCGTCGGCACTGATCTAATTGAAACGTAGAGAAAACAACCGAGCAAAGTGAAAGAAAAAAGAACACGCGAATGCACGAGGCCGATAGTGCACCGAATTACAACACGAAATAGATAAAATATGTATGCATATATATGTATATATAGATATATATCGTGATCCTACAGATGCACCAATATCAATGTTCACAAACTGCAGAATCAGCAGTCGTGTCTTCCTCTCCGATTGCCTCGGACTTCATCAATTTCGATCTGATAGCAGGGGTGGTATCGGTGGTCACACCTAAGCTATAACTTTTCCTAAAGTTCCTCTGGTAAAATGTATCCCGTGGGCCGGTCATAGACCTTGATCGTGCGAACGATTTCCTTCGAAAAAGGGGAAAGAATCCACGGTGCAATTGTGCCGACGCCACTACTAACAGCAACCCGCAATGCGCCGTCGATATTGCAAGCAATTTCACTGGAGTTACACCTCCGCCCCTGCCTCTTACTTTTGTTACACCGTCAAATCGCATAGAGCACGTAGTAAACAATCGCATGTATACGAGGAATTCTTAAACACGGTTCACTGTCATTATCTGAACGGAGAGGAATCGTTTCGGGTGATTTTTTGCAGCACCCACGTACATACATCCGTGCACAGCAGTACGTATTCCAAAACAACTCGTTCGTCGCGGAACGACTGATCAGCTGTGTATCACGCAGGGCCGTCTACCACTACTTCATCCTGTCTCCCACCATGTCCTCCCGTCCTCCCGTTTCAAGTCTTTCCACCGCACCGGTGTGTTCTGTCAATTTCTCTCCCACTCCTGTTTAAAATGCTATACGCTACTCCACGGCGATATGTAGTATCGTCCCTGTCTTCCTTTTCTATCCAGTGCTCCCCCTCTTGTTCTATTATACATACCTTCTGCAGGTCGTATCGAGCATGACAAGAAAGTGGACGAACCGATGGAAATAAGAGAATGGAAAATTTACAATCGGCGAGTAATAGAGAACTGGCCGTGTGGTGCGTCACAGGGTTCAAAACGTAGGATCTTGTCCTCCCGTCTTTGACGTATATAGTATATACACAAGTACGAATTTAATGTTTGCCGCGCGTCCCACTTTGAGGAATAGAGAAATCGAGGTAGGAAAAACAAGCCCCGAGTACGAGATAAGCCTCGTGCCCGATATTAGTTAAGGCGATCGTGAAGAATTGTTTGCTATCGGACCGCACGTGAGATCCGTGTTTCTGCTTATCGTGAAAAGGTAAATTTTCAAAGCTGCTCATCGAGGCAAGTTTACTCACCTCTTGAAAAACCATTATATTCCCGAGTCGATTTTCAAGGACTTTCGGGGAACTAATTTAGGAGGGGTCACGTTGTCTTTGGAACGTCTCATACAAATTATTGATTCGTCATATTTTAAAATTAGCATTCCGTTATGGAAATTAGTGTAGTACAGTCTATATATGTATAATTAGACTCGACCGTTTAATAAAAATGCAAAATATAATGCACGTCTTAAAATAAAAATTGTAGATACTGTAATATTATACGATATTTCTATAGTGTTATATAATTTATCGAAATGCAACGAAGTTTGCCCATTTCAATTGTAATATTTATGTAATGCAACGTGGAATAAATATTTCTCTGGTTGATCTGAGTAAATGCATTTCGCGCGGCGTCACCGCTGAGTTATGTACGTAGAATAGCAAGATTCTATCGTTCCAGTCGTATCACAAATTGCTGGGATCGTGTGTTTGTCAGTGAAGCTATTGTGCCTGCATTTGACGATGACTGTTCGGGGAATTAGAACGAAATGCATACATATCTGTGATAGCTACGCAACGCAATCCTCTCACGGTGCACTAGTCACACAATTCTTTGAAAAATGACAATACCGATTACTTTCTTCTTACTATCGTTTTTAAGGTATTATTTTTACTAACATATGGTTCGTATCTTCTCTGCGTCTTTGTTTATTTCAATATAATTTCGGTAGGCGCGATTCAATTTTTAAGAGGATTAATATAGAATTAAACAAATTGAATGTATACCGTGCTCCAAAAATAATATTCTCCAAATAAATCGTTGCCTCGCATGTGCTTGGAGAAATTTTTTTTTAAATCGATCCGAATGATCTACTTTTTTTGTTGAGTGCACCGAGTAACGCACTTCATTTTTATCTTACGGTTATATAGAACATATGCGTAACGGTATACATACATATTGATACATTCGTATTCCACATAACAAATCCGTCCTGAATCTACAGAATTTCGATAAGCGTGTTCGAAATAATTCCAATATGTACTTGAACATACACGCTATGCATCTTATTATGCAATTCCATCATATATAGCTATTTGATTTTTCAATACGAACGAATGCAACAAAAATCATGGGTAGAGATTATAAGCCCGTTAGTTGGAAAAATTGCGAAAGAAACAAGAGGCATCGGTCTATCTTATACAGATAAGAAAGCAACTTCTTGATCCAAGATATCAGGATCATAGGCGGTCATGAAAAGTTATAGACAATGTAAATTGCGAATTAACGAACTAATTGCTCCCCTTTGTAAACTAACTTGAAACGCACAATTGACAGCAGTAACTACACATGACTCAGTCTATATTCGTTCTTATTAAGCATCAATTGGTGTTGCGATGACAGTAATAAGCGGGATACACGTGTTACTGATCCGGCTGGCCATCTCGAATTCATATGCGTTGCACCCAAGAGCGTGCTCGTCGTGCTGATTCTTAGAAATCGTACATCGAGTATGTATGTATGTATGAAATGCCGCGATGTGACGGATAAAGGAGATACAGAAATGCAAGTAAATATTTGGACGGGTATTACGGCTATAAGGAAATTACAAAACCCTCAAGTTGCAACATTTCCCCCGACTATAATCCGATCACGTATACTATAAGTATCAACGGAGATACATACATTTGTAGGAACATCAAAGGACAGATTCGACAGGATGCACTGAGTCATTGTGCTACATTTTAATCAACGACTTTATTTGTACGAAAATATTAATATTTTATATTCTAATTCTCTGTCGCGTTATATTATATTTTTGAGTATGTATAAAAAAAAATAACAAATTGTATTTACAATGATTTGTACAGAGCCACAGAAGCAATAATGGTTATCACTTAAAAAGTATTCCTCCCTGCCCCTTCCTCACACAGCGCGCTCAACAATCATTTGATTACGTTATTACATCGTCGTTGATGGCGTAATGGGTTCGCGTAAAAACAAGTACAAATAGAAATGTTCCTGTCAACAGTTTAAATTGCTATTGAAATACATCATTTAAGGCGCGCAATTGTGTCAACAAAAATATTTGCTGCTATAATAGAGTTCCCTAAATTCTAGATTTAATCACGTTCTTGGTCGAATCAATTAAATCAGTACTAGGAAGCTGTCCAAAATTGAAAGTTGATTGATGTGAAAACAAGATACAAGGAAATACAAAAATGATTCGGTGAAATCAGAAACAATGATCGGATTGGTTAAGAATAACATTGATCTATAAATAGATGCTTTTACTATAGCTATCATTTAGTTGAATATATTTATTATTTCTTCTGAAAAAAAATGATATAACTTGCGAAATTGCTTCTATATGTATAAAGTGTTAGGATACAGTATACTTCTTCGTTGCAATCATAGCTCATAATTTATGAGAAACACAGAAAGTGTTCGGCAATCGAAATCTACCACTGCCAAAGATAATGTATTACATAATTCTAATGTTTATTACTACCATCTGTATTATGTCAGAATTGTGCTTTATTTCAGGCACTATCATTGTTTTCATCCAATTTTACTTTTTGCTTTTGTTTTATGCTGTAATCTGACAAAGCAGCCTTAATTGCATCTTCCGCAAGCACTACAATATATAAAAGAGTAAAGATAAATTCTGTTGTTACTTCAACGATGAACACTAATTATTTTATGTAACCAGCATCAGAATAAATTCGGTGTTCAATTCATTAATCAAAGCTGACCCTCTACGTTTGCTTACAAAGGATTCGTAAAGTTTGTCTTCTCGTACTCTACGGACTTCGATCTTAAAGAAATGCTGAAATAATAAATATCACTTACTTGAACAGTGGAGCTTAACAGGTGGTAAACACAATTCTTTCGCGATATCAGTATTCCTTAGCGCCAATGCCTCGTCGACCTGGAACACAAATTCTATGATTATTTACCGGTTATTTCAAATATTTATAAAGATACAAAAGCACTTACAGTTTTTCCCTTAACCCATTCTGTGGCTAAGGAACTTGAAGCAATAGCGGAGCCACAACCAAAGGTTTTAAATTTAGCATCAACGATCTTTCCTGTTTCGTCGACTTTAATTTGAAGTTTCATTACGTCTCCGCAGGCTGGTGCACCTACGATACCGGTGCCAACATGGTTGTCCTTTTTATCCATAGATCCAACATTCCTTGGATTTTCATAGTGATCAATCACCTGAGAGATAAATAATTAGAATACTATTATAGAAATAATGTTTGCGCAACTATTGGTCATGTGCTTTTTATATTAGCATGTACTACGAGACGTATGAAATAATGCAACGCAATATGTATACATATATATCTTAAATCTAAAAAGAAAAATTGTTATTCATTCGAGGATAAACGAACATAACCTTAATATTATTAAGGAATTGAAATGAAATATTTCTTGTCGCATTCGCAAAAATTCAGTTTGTGAAGCGAAAAAATACAAAGGTCATAGATGAAGGTTAAACTTCCTGTATATGTATATATTGTAATAGGCGGAATTGTGCAATATTGATTGGCAAAAGTAACGTAAGACATCCGTCACAAGTGGCTACGATTAAAGCCACAAATCAAAACAAAATAAATACCTACATTTGGATGATAAGATACAGCTGGTACACTTCGAGATATTAATTTTGAAGTTTTATTTAGCCCCGAAGGCAACGAGCGTAGCATAGACATTGTGATTATTTACGTGTTAACATTGATCAATCGCAATCACTTTCGTCACTTTGCACAACACTCTACTGAATAATCGATTTCATCTCGAATACAAGTTTACACGTTGGTAATGCACGTAAGTAGCTGGTAGCCCTGCTTTAACCTAGGAACAACCGATATCAAGAAAGAATAACATATCGAATTGAAAAGAAATTGACTTCCTTCAAATATAAACTATTGTCCTTCTCCTAAAAATTTAGATTAATTAATTATTTTACTACGTGAAGAATTTAAGGAATTATGGAACAACTTGTAATTTCATTGTATGTATGCGAAATCAAATTACTTCCTATAATACATAATGCAGCGAATTTCAAATGGATGCACCAGAAATGATATTCTAAACAAAAAATTATCCATCGAAAAACTACATGAACTTCAGGTATATTTCAGCTATCGTTTTTAATTAACATAAAGGATAGAATACCTAAGAAGAACGATCACAGCAAGTGCTATTATAGAGCGAACCAATTTGCAAAACTATATCGTTCTGCACGCGCCGACGAATATTTTCCGTTTGAATGAAATATAATCTCATTGCATAATGCATCTAGCATTTAGTAAGAAGCGTGGACGTATTCTTTTTTTATACACACTTTCTTTTACCATCAATTATGAATGACATTTTAATTAATATTTACTTTCCTCCGATGCAATAGTGCAACCAAAGAAAAACATAAACCCATCCCACTGTGAATGAATTAAAATACGATTAGATAACGAAGTAGAAATAATGGAAAGGAATAATCTAAAAGTTTGCACTGGATGGCGTCAAGAATGGACATATCCAAAACGAATGGGAAAAAATGGCTATATCGATATTCAAGAAATCGTACGTGGACCATTTTCATCGCCTAGATTATTACAAGCTCAACCATTTATTGCAATTTCGTCTCCCCAACGAGAAACAAGAAACTTGACAAAATCTTGTAACAATATACGTCGTGGTATTCCCGACACATGGAGGGAATATTTAGCCGCCAAAGGACTGTGCGGTAGAACGGAAGCGTGTGCGTTGAAAAAAAATTTAATACCCTGTTGCGTTAGATGCCACGCAACTGATAGACTATGGAATGGTATGGGATTGCCCTTTATACAAGGAATTCCCGATCCATGGAAAAATAGGTCTATTCAAACAATGCCATCCGCGAAATGCTCGCGGCAACGATACACTCGCGGCAAAAACGTTCCTACGCAAGTTTCGTATATATACGACGGAGACGACGAGGCAGAAATAGAATGCAGTGCGAGGTGTCAATTTAATAAAGATCGTATTGACAATAAAAAAGATGCAACCCAAGTGGAAAAGACAGAGACAAATATTCCATTAAACGGGCGGGAAGTACGTAAACTGTGCAGAGAAAATTCGGAGGAAATTAAAAAGGATGATCGTAAAAAGCATAAGAGGAGAGCTAGCAAAGAAAATAAAGACACCGTCGTTTCCATTAATCAAGAGTCGGTTATTAAAAAGAACGTTGGAAAACATGCTAGTAGTAACCGTGTACGTCGAAAGAGAGAAAAGGTGGCCGACAATAGTTGTCGCTGTGGCAGAAGCATTCAATCACCTGTACAAAAAGATATCGAAACTGTTGCAAAGGATAAAACAAACGAGGCTGTACAAGCCACTATATTATTTAAAGATAAAGCCGATCAAGTGCAGGGTTCGTCTCGCATAAAAGATACCGACGTATCCACTAGAAGTGATCCCAAAATTCTCTGTTACAACTGTTTGTTACGAAATTGTATGATTCCAAATATTCAATATTGTACAACAAATTTCGCTAGACAAATTCACGAGGTAAACGTATCGAACGGCGTACTTTGCAAGGAATGCGAAAATCTTTATCGCAGTAGTAGACCGGAAAACATATCTCCTAACGCAAAATGTATGAAATATACGTCGACTATGACGAGATGCTCGAAACGTAAAAAAATATCCAATTCCGTGGAATTCAAACTATGCGATTACATGCGAAAAGCGAGAAAACGTTTCGCACCGCGAAAATATAGTCCACGCTGTCGCATTGAAACGCAGAGCACTATCTTTGCTCAGAAAGAGCTGAAACTGATGTGTTATCGTTGTAATAGTCCTTATCTAAAGATTGCGTCGATTCACGCAAATGGTATTGCCCGAAAAGGCTCCCTGTGCAACTGTAAAACGCCCCCAAATAAGTTGAAGAAGGAAAGAATTAGGGTCGGGGATCACGTTACAAAATATTCCACCGCTACCGGACGGAGCAATATCGCCCGATGTTCCAAGAAATCCGATTGCACGTGTGGTGAAAACAAAAGGCATGTTTCTACGTGCGACCCTGAACGATTGTCGCGACCGATATATATCAAATGGAAAAATGGTGCGGTAGAAAAAGGTCACAGAGAATTGAAAGAAAAAGACGTTATTAGAGTGAAAGAAAGTATCCAAAAAGTTCAATCTAGCGAGGAACTGAGGAAAAATGAGCGAAATGAAACTAGAATGACTGTTTGGAGCGATGCTCGAAACAAAGAATTAAATCATCTGAAGAGAAATATAGGTCAATATGGTGTGCAATTTGTTGGCTGTAAAGAAAGAGGGGTAAAATGTACAGAAGAAGATTGTTGTAATAATACGGTTGCAGAATTTTCTGGTTTGAAATCTGACAAACGCAAGTTACATCCCGTATCAGATAATGGAAACTATGCAGACGTATCAGAAAACCTACTGAATGTCGGTTTTAATGTCACGGCCCCGGATGAATTGTCAGTGACTTCAGGCACTTTTATACAACACTTGAATGATGCAATTCGGACAAAAAAATATAGTATGCCAGGCAAAGAAGCTAAAGAAATCTCGGCGTATTTGTCGTAGATTATTTACCGAGAACGCGATGAAACAGTGTTTGGAAATGGAAAACCACGTGGAGCATAAAAGTTGATATATTTATCCGAATAAGGCATGCAATAGTTGTTGCGCGGATTGCAAAAAAGGAAACAACGACATGATGGCTGGGAAATTAATTGGCGCGTGCCAGACGGCAAGAAACGAGAAGACATTGAAGTACGAAGGAGATGGCGTGGAAAAATACGGCCATAGAAAATACGTGACACCGTTTTAAAAAGCAATTCAAGGGATTTTATGATAAGATGAATAATGTACAATTGAGAAGGGCAATTATCTTCCTAGTTCGCCCACTATGAAGCGATAATCGAACAATCTGTTGTTATTCTCGTATAATTAACAGATAATGAGCAAAGGCAGAATTTCATTTAAAACAGTTGCTTCGGCTTAATGATGAAATAAAATTATTTACCAGAAAATTGTTTATACAAATAGAGAATATCGTAGAAAAGTTTAATTGTAGCATATATGTACATACATACATATACGCATGTAAGTACTTATGTAGATTATCGGTAATGGACAAGAGTGCCTTTAAAATAGCTATGTATTTGTAGGTGAAATAAACATAGATCGTGGATTATTTTGTCGATGGGGGGAATATTTTTTTCCACTTGAAATTCTTGATATCGTTCCGTAGAATAGAAAAATACTTAAAAAATACCAGGCGAGATCAATACGAGGGATAAGTAAACTATACTGCTTTAGAGAAAAATCTAGACTTTATCTGATTGCGTGTGATTATCGAAAAATTAAAGAATGTAGTTTCACAAAAAACTAGAGTGAACAAAAATAATTAGATAAGCATTATAGATAGCATTATAAGAGACAACAAAAATTTAAGGAACCCGATATCAAAATAAGACATAAGATCATTGAGATATTATTTATCATAATTCAGATTATATGATAAATTAAATCTCAAAAAAGTGGAGTGCTCGTATTAAGGTGTCTTAAATATCTGATTTTCATATTGAATTTCAATATTGTATCCAGTTTATAATATACCATGGTATAAAAACATGAAGAGCTCTTGAAACATTATCAAGAAATCTTCACCTAGTAATAAAGTTCAATGTCTTATTGTTAGCATAACCAGTGTTAGATTAGAAATGGAAAGATTAAACATATGACTATTTCAAGGACAACGAGATACATCTAAAATCTAAATATGCCAATAATATCTTTATAAACTAATAAACTTCGAATCTAAATTTCCATATAAAAAAAAATGCACGTGTATAGTTCATTAATTATTAATATACATGCAACAAAATAATAATAAACAAGATTTAATAGCTAATATTATTAGTATACGGTATTAGTTCGTGTTTTCAAAATATATTTTTAATTCACATTAAAATATAAAGGGGAGCGGAGGGAAATCCATGGCTTTTTTCTGTAATGTATACACTATACACAAGGAAATACGTTCAATGCTCGTTCACTAATTCATTTATAAAAAAAGAAAGCAATACTCACAAAGGATTACAATTAAAAGGGGCAATGCGATCCAAAGGTATTGTTATTTTTTGCCTTTTTATCATTAAGGTCAAGTACAAATTTGTACATTAGCTCAAAATACTGAATATGCACATACTACATCTTTTCCCAATGAAAGGAAACAAATTCAGTGATTGGTTCATTCATTTAATTGACTTTTACTGCCATCTGTCAATTGGAGTGGGAATTATTTCTTATTGTGTTCCTTTTGTACATTACGGCTGTCATTACTTTTTAGCATGATGTTAGAAGAAGCAAAAAATATTTAACATTACAGTGAGTGTCCTTAAAATGTACCTTCACCGATATAAAAGTTATTTTTGCGCTGTGATGTCATTATTTGACGATATGGTTTAACGATATAGTTTCTTAGTCGCATATATCAATTGTAAATAACCTTATCTTTATTAAATATTTTTTCCGTAATATGGCAAAGACTAAAACAATTAGTAAGGGTTGCCCGAAATGTGAACAGCAGGTAATTTTATATAACCGTTAATTATATCGTATGTAATGCAGAAGTATGAAATACCATTTTATCTGTAATATTTTTTTTTAACCATCGCTGATACCAGCATTAATCGATCCGTTTCTAAATAACCCCGAAAATACTTAGCAAAGAGAAAATGCGACATATTTTATTCGGGAACATTTTTCAACCGATGTTATGTCGCAATCTCTGAGTCATAAATTTTAATATTGTTATCGATGTATGCACACGATAATGCACACATTTTTTTTCCGAATGAAGTGCAACTTTTAAACGATTCACAGGAGATTTAAACCTAAGGTCGTGTATAATAAATATTCTTAAATTACACAATTTTTATTAAACGTATTAATATTACACATAAACAAATTGTATAATATAGATTCGCTTAATTTTAATCTAAATATAGTTCAGGTTTTCCAGTACGTCAAGTATAATATACAAACATTTGTTCATTAATCGAGTATGACACGGTACATCATTTATTTCTATTGTTTGTATATTAATTTAATATATTTCCTTTATTAAGGTGCCTGTGGCTTGTAAAGCGTGTCCTTGTGGACATTCATTTTTTAACGCCAGACGTAATTCTATAAAGAGCCCACCTAGTCCAGACAATGGGGTAATGAAAACAAGAAGGACTAATCGAATCAAAAGAGAAAAACCAAATTATTATGACGCTCTAGAGTACGACAAACAGTCGAAAAAAAGTGCTAAAGTAAGATATTATATTTTCCTAGAATTTATACATACCAATGAAAAATCACTAAAGGTTTTTACAAAACCTTCCGCAATTGTATACAGATCAGAAAAGCGACAGATGCTGCTAGCGACATAGACTGCCGTCAGTTAAATAAAAAGAAGAAGCGGAAAGGGAAGGGCAAAGGGAAGAGCGGAAGCAGTAATGGAATAGGAGACGACGACGATGAAATGGAAGGAATCAATGGTTTATCCCCGGAGAAACAACTAGCGTGCTCTTTGATCCTGCAAGAATTAAATAACAAAATGAGAGTTGTAGCTTGGAAGCCGACATAATTTTTCTATATTCTATTGTATTGGATTGGAAGTACTAGCATCCATTTTTAGTACAATATAATCATTTTATATGGATGTTGAATTGTGACGAAAATGCTATATATTCATTGCATTGGAGAAAATTGAAATAGTATTATATATAATTGTCGTGCATGAATTAATAGCATTTACATGAGTTATACATCATTTTCGTTAATAGGAAAGAATATATATATATACGTAATAGACGGTTTTTAACTGTAAAAATTGTGATAAAAGAAATGTATACTTTTTATTTTTGTGGCCATCCTATGAACAGTAAAGTTTCTTGATCATCGATTTCCACGTATTGGATCACCTTTCAAATAGAAAACTCAAGACCATATAAGTGAAAAGAATATAACTTTTATTAAAGATCACCGTGTTTAATTTACATCTGTTTTGTATGAAAAATATGTACTTGCTACTGAGATTGTATATTTCATCGCAGGACCTGCAGCAATTCTTCATTTTCTACAAATAATCATAATACGACATGTAAATACAATGTATATAGCGTTAAACGTAATATTTAAGGCAAATTACAGTTGTGAATCGGGTTCTCTTTTTTTTCTTTTTTTTAAGAGCGGATCTTAACAATGTGTGTATATATGTACATCTATAACAATCTTTGTCCTATGTTATTTTTTTCTTTTATTCACTTTGAATGTAAACGCGTAAATGATTAACGTCGTTTACCAATAAAACGAGAGACGTGCATTTATACAAATTTATGAAAGTTACCCTTACCTGCCGCGAACGAGGTATTTATGTAAACGTTTCGAGTACACTGAACCAAGCAATACATCATAGTGGAATAATTGTAGCGACATATGTTGCGATTTATTAGGTTTCTATTACACATTCAATCACATTCGCAAAATATTTTATTCTTTTTCAGTCGTCTCTCCTTGACAGTTACTGTTCTCATTATTAACAGTCATTTTCGATGATTCCGATACTTCCTTAAAAACCAGAAGCACAGGTAGTCCTCCCATGACCATGCACGTGCCCATGCACAGAAAACATACGGTGTAACTTCCGGTTACATCCCTAAGGTAACCTGAAACGATATTCGAACATCAGTACTGTTGATTCCCATGATATATTTCTTAAACTGTTAAAACGATACCTCGGCAGTTACTATGCAGAATCGCGTACCTTCGACTATATTAATTCAACTGCGTTTAAAAAATCAATTCACTTCAATGTTATAATATTCAAACGATTCTATTACCTGCCAAAGGCGGAATAGAAATTGCTCCGACGCTCTGGAACATCCTAACAAGTCCGTAAGTGGAGGATATTTTATCAGTTCCGTATTGGTCTGCGAGAAGGACGGGCACCAAGAGAAACCAACAACCCAGGCATAATCCGTACATGCCCACGGAACATGCCAGTACATAGAAAGAATGGGCCATTGGTATTGTCAGTACAGCTACACCGGCACCCACGACACTGTTAAAGAAATGAAAACATGTACTACCCACGTTACAAAAAAGAAAAAACGAAATACAAGAATTAATTCGTCAACATTCGTTCCCTGCATTTCCTTTATTAACACACCTTCCGATGTATCCTTTCCGTCGATCGAACAATCCCAAATCCGAAAGCCATCCAAGTCCCAATCTTCCGCACAAGTCGAGCGCCGCAGAAATAGCTACCAAGTATCCAGCTTCTGACTTCGTGTAACCAGCCGCGTGAACGTACGCCGGAAGGTAATAAAGCATGTACGGACTTCCGGTAGACATCAGAGTGACGGAAAAGCACATCATAAGAAACTGCGGATTTTTCAGTAAGGATAAATCGATGTACTGTGCTATCCACTGCATAATTGTCTTCCTTTTCTTCGGCACTTGTGGTTCGTTCTGAGGAACTGGACATACAGCCGTGGCCGATGATTTCAGCGATCTTAACGACGACCTGGCTTTGTACACGCACGTGGAATCCGTAGACAGATCCTCCACGCTGTGCAATATGCTCGAGCTTCGTATCTTCGAGATCGGCTTCATCCGGAGAGCCTCGCCCATCACGTCCTTCTCCTCGTCGCTATCGGTCATCTCGACCGCTACCATATTATTCTGGTGAAATAACTCGTTCAACAGATTATTCTTGGTGGTAGAGTCGTTGGCGAATATTAAGTCCAATTTCTGTTGCTGTTTCGCCGATTCCAATTCCTTCGCCGTGCTCTCCACCTTTTCTATCCTCCCCGGGATCTTCACGTCCTCGGGAGCGTAATTGTACTCCAGCGGCCGATACAACGTCGCACTCGCACAGACGTGAAGCATACAACCGCCGAGAATGAGGATCGTACCGTGGAAACCGAAATTCTCCACCAAAACCTTGATCAGAAGCGGAAATACAAAGCTGCCTGCTGCTGTGCCAGACACGCATATACCGTTCGCCAGGGCCCGATGCTTGTCGAAGTACTGGGAGACGAGAATGATGCCCGGTGTCGTCGATAGACCACCACCGATACCTGGAATTGTTACAACGGCTCAGCAAATAATCGCAGTTCAATCGACTAATCATTCGTTCGTATTTGTAATACTCTTCAAGGTATAAATGTACAGTGGAACTTCAATTAACCGGGTCGTAATTATTCGTGGTCTCAATTATCCAAGATCTCCGACTACATAGGTAGTGGGCCACACGGAAGCTTACATATCATATACGCATAAGTGAGTATAATATGTACATATTATATATCAACATATGTAGATATATGAATACGTGCATATTTACAATTTGCAACAGCCTAGGCCCAACCGTGAAACCAGCCGGACCATATATATATCAAATAAATTATTATTAATTAATAAATAATTGTATTTTATCATTTAAATGTAATATAAATGAAATGAATTAAATCTTAAAAAGGCAAAAAGATCGACTGCATTCCTATAAGAGGAACATAAGTACAACGTTGCCTAAGAAGGGGCCGTGGCGTATATATTGTACTGATCAGTGCCTAGTAATACGAAGGTCTCGGGTTCGATTCCCGATGACTCCCCTTCATTTTTCTAAAGTTCCTACACAAATTCTGTACTAATGGGTTAAGAAGCACTGACTCTACGCACAAATTGCTTTCGTTAAACAATCGTCGGTAATGTCGCCCAATGCGAGTTTCTGTTTAAAGCTCTAGATTTTTCCCTTAACTGTGAACCAAGGATATTGCATTAAGGAGAGAGAGGCACAAATGCAATATCCTTCGTTCACAGTTAAGAGTAAAATCTAGAGCTTTAAACAGAAACTCGCATTGGGCGACATTACCGGCGATTGTTTAAAGAAAGCAATTGTGCGTAGAGTCAGTGCTTCTTAACCCATTAGTACAGAATTTGTGTAGGAACTTTAGAAAAATGAAGGGGAGTCATCGGGAATCGAACCCCGAGACCTTCGTGTATCTGTTAATAATATATTTAAGAGGAAATTTGATTAAATTTAATGTATCATAATTGAATTAAAAATATGTTATAAAGGCGATGCTACAGTTCGGAGTCCTGCCCTTCGATATTTCGGAAATTTTTACAGCCTCCCCGGTTAATCGAGAATGTGTACTGTGTTTTCATTCTGTTGCGGTATCTGCACTTTCTTACGTAACCGAATGACAGACGCTGTTAAAGAACGGTATGTATATATCGTGCACGTATATCGACGTGATCTCGATAAGATTCAATTATATATGTACAATCAATGATGCGCTATGGTATGATAGCCATTACGAACCTGTTAGAACACCGAATGTAAAGAACAGATGTACCAAGCTCGTGGCAAAGTAACTTAACGTCAGTCCCAAAGCACAGAATAGTCCCCCGATGAAAACCACCGCGCGACAACTGTATTTCTGGCAGAGCATACTCGTTACGGGAGCTATGCACAAAAGATTTACACCTTAAGTAACCTTAAGGAAAGTAAAAGAAGAGTATAGCGGAGACACAATATTTCGCCAACAGTATCCTACAAGGCTCGATGAAATTTGTAAAAGGGATCCAGATACCATAATAATTACTTACCTAGGGCGAGGCAGAGGCAAGACAAAATAGCTGGTATCCAGGAAGCGACCGTGGCGGAGGAATCCTTAAATGTTTCCATCACCTCGACGTACAACACCCCGTATGATTTCACCAATCCAGCCACCCAGAATTGTACGAAGAATGCCCCGAAAACAATGACCCAACCGTAACCACCGTCCGACGGGACGAACGTGATGTTTCTCGCCTTTTTCGTTTCACTTTTCCTCAATTTTTTCCTCTTCGTCAAGGAACTTTTGGTCGATCGAAGCTCACGTGACTTGGCGATCAACGGTCTGGCCGTGAGGCTCGATATCGTTAGGAGATTATCGTTATCGTCGTCCTCGATCGTCTCTGGGCTCTGAAGATGAGGCGGCACGACAGGTGTTGAGTTGGCTGTCGCCTGAACGGACAAGGAAGCTGGCCTCTTTGGCGATGGTACGCCGGTGCTCAGATCGAACACTGGGGCCGAATGGATCGACAACAGAGAGCCCAGCTGGTTCTGTTGATTCATATTTTCATCGATGACGGTCGTGCCAATAATCTCCTGCGACGCTGTCGCACAGGCGACAGCGTCACGTTCAGCCGAATCCTGCAGGCTCCATTCTCGTGGTAACGACATATTTCTGTGGTTTCGTTCTCGTGAGGGGGACCGTAATACATTGGAGTTACGTTGCTTTTTCTCTTCTTCGTTTGCTTCGATTGGCAAACTGTCTTCTATCGCCTGCCGTGTGTCGTCTGTTGATTATTCTTTTTCTTTTTTTCTTGGTTCTTATAAAATTAATCTATCGTACTAACTCTCTGTCTATGCCTTGCTCTCTATGTACGTTTCGAGGTCCCTTTTTTTTCTGTACTCTCCTCTACCTTCCCTGGTGGATTATCAATACCGTTTGTCCAGCTTCTCACTGCCCCGTCTACGCTCTTCCGATGGTGAAAACCTTTCAATCGTGGAAGCACACACACCTTGGAGACCGGTCCACCCCTTTCGCACGCTCTCGTTATCTACCAGTCGACTTTCTTCTCACCATTTACACGTTCTCCAAGGTTCGCCTGGCTGGATCTAAGGGTGCTTGGTAAATAACCGAGAGGAAAGGGGTGCGCACGCAGAGGAGGTCGCCACCGAGTGGAAACTTACGGGATCGATATGTGGCCACAACTGACGCACTGGCATCTCGCGGTGTAGTCACCACCACGTGGCTTGGAAACAATACAGGCTCTATCGGTTTATTGTCCTGTAGGTCGACCCACTTTCCTCCACCGCCTGGCCTTTACTTAATTACAATTACAAACTGCCCTTGCATTACCTGCATCGAAGCGATCCCCGATTCGCACGAATCGCGTGCCCCTTCTCGTCTCGCTGTCTCCACTTTCGTACGTCCTGGAAACGATGATTAAACGAAGGTCGCGAAATTATTCACTAGGGACGAATTAGTTGGACGGAGACGTCACCGAGTGTTACGATTCTCTATAGCCCTCCTTGGTCTCTATTTTGTAGGCCCTCTTTCTTGTCGCTGGGTGCCGGATAAACTTAATAAAGACGAACGACTGACTTGGAGCAGAATTGTCTTTCTATCTTCACTCATTGTTTCAGCGTTATTCTGTATGACAGTTAGACGGATTCAGTTCTGATGATTGGGATGTAATCTTGGTTTCGATTGATTGCTTCTGGAAGTTAAACAGAAATAAAAGCGTACAAGTGTACGGGGGCATTTAGTTATGTAAGAGGGTGGTGAGAAATTGATAGGCGGCTGGGCAAAACACGAAAATGCCCGAAAATCGTAACAGTAGGGGCAAAGTCTGTGCGCAGCATCCGAACGGATCAATGAATCTCCGAGTTCTGTCTCTCAGATTCACCTTTGCACTCGACGTTGCCAGTGGGTCGGTTCATCGAGCAATCGGAATAAGGGCGTGAACGGGTGTTTTTTTTACAAATGAAACGTCGGTCGATTCGTATTCCTTCGAAAATTGCGTGAACAATCGGCGAGAGTAGAGGCGATCGGTATGTTGGATTTTTAATCTTCGATTATAGTCTGTCACCAGTGTACATGTACAATGCATTAACACAATTGAATTCAACCTGTTTATAAGTGTCCCTGCAATGTGAACATCATTTTCAAACATTAATACGATTGATTGTTGAAGCTATTTTACCATGGCCATTCAAAATTGTTGTATTTTCCACCGTTCAGTAGAAACTATTCTGCTCCGTGTAATTATTGTTTACGCTTTTATTGTGCAACGCTCACGAATACCGTTTTTCGTTGCAGGTCGAACTTCGTAATAATGAAATACGAAGGTGTCGCATTGTTCACTTTCCTGATTTTCCTGAACGACGAGGTGTACAATGGACTCGCCGCGAGCCCCTTCAACAATCCCACATGCTTCAACATCGGTGGCGTCTTCTCCAATAGCAAAAGCAAATCGTATTTCAAAAACACGCTGAACGTAAGTAACTATTATACATAGCAAGCATAATTTTACCAAAACAATATTCTCTACTTTCAATTGCAATAAAGTTAATTCATTCAATAAATTCCCATGGAATGGATCCCTTGTGGTCAAAGGATCTTTAGCTCACATTTATATTCGAGCTCAATTATTCCTATACTTCGAGATGCCGAACACTCGACCATAAAATGAACTGCTCTCGAAGAAAGGAGCTCCATTCATCGCTAATCCCACCTTTGTCCTGGTATTCCAGACTTTGAACTTCAAATCGAGATATGTTAACAAAGGAGTGACCTATGAGCACACGGTCATCGAAATGGACTCCAATCCAATTAAGACAGCTTTGAGCGTGTGCAACTCTTTGATAGCGGAAGGTGTATACGCTGTGGTGGTGTCCCATCCTCTTACCGGAGATCTATCGCCAGCCGCTGTTTCCTACACATGTGGATTCTATCATATACCCGTTATAGGTATATCTTCGAGGGACTCTGCGTTCTCGGATAAAGTGAGTCGATCAATACAATCGATCGGATGGGTTTTTCTAATCTCATTATCCAGATAATTAATATCCTCTGTAAAATAAATAAGATTCGTTTCACGTACAATTTATGTATCTATACATACAATTGACTGCGTTTAAATTGAAGCTCGCCGACAGGTTCTGTGCAAATAAGATTTTCTGTAATACTTGCTACGTCAGTATCACATTATCGGTATTATTACGTTACACGTTGCATATCTGCTCGGCACTTATACGTTCACCGAGTCGATACTCGAGTTCAAGATGCTTCGCAGAAAATGTTACTTGCAGGACGAGGATGAAAATAAATCATTTAACGCAATTATTATTACGTTTTCGTAGAATATCCACGTTTCCTTTCTAAGGACGGTCCCGCCGTACTCGCACCAGGCTGACGTATGGGTCGAACTATTGAAACACTTCAACTATATGAAAGTCATCTTCATCCATAGCTCGGACACCGATGGTAGAGCTTTGCTCGGAAGGTTTCAGACGACTTCTCAAAACTTGGAGGATGACGTGGACATCAAGGTTCAGGTATTTGCCCGGCGAAATATTGTACTTTAATCTTGATCTGAACTGTACCGACGAGGCAGAGAAATAAAACTCCTTTGAAACAGGTGGAGTCCGTGATAGAATTTGAGCCCGGTTTAGAGAGTTTCACGCAACAATTGATGGACATGAAAGGTGCACAGGCCAGAGTTTGTCTTTTGTACGCCTCGTAAGTATTGCACAATATCGATCAATATCTCATTGCGAAGCCCAATGCGGCGCAACGCGTTTGATCATTTCCCTTCTATCTTTTCGTCAACAGAAGAACAGACGCAAGTGTGATCTTTCAAGACGCGGCGGCATTAAACATGACCGGGGCAGGATACGTTTGGATCGTAACGGAGCAAGCCTTAGATGCGCGGAACGTACCGGAAGGTCTTCTCGGCTTGAAATTAATTAACGCGGAGAAAGAGGAGGCTCACATCGAGGATAGCCTGTCAGTTCCTTTCTGATCATCCATAGACATCCACGCATGTATTTTGCGTCTGTAGCTTCGTGTGCCTTGCCGATGAAAGAAAGAAACGACAAAAGGAGAATACAGGGAACACTCGTTACCAATGCATGACAAAGACTTAGAACGATTGAATTAGATGGTCTTTTAGATAGGGTCCCCGTACGTTCAATATTTACCATCGATTCTTGCTTTACTATTTCTATATTTGTGGACAATCTTATTTACTTTCAGCACTGCCATATAATAATGTGGTGACGCGAGCAAGCTCGTCCGAGCATTATTATAATCCTGGCTGTAAAAATTGAAGAAATATCTTCGCGAAATTAACTCACAGATAATCGAATACTATTGAATTTCTATACTCACACGTTCCTTGATATTCAAGATGGTGAAAATATTAATAATAAATATTGATCGTCCAGGGCTGGTAAATACTTTACAGACAAACGTCTCTTTCATTTCTCTCTTCGCATTCCCTCCGATTTGAAACTTATGGAATTGCACGCAACGCCCAGGAACATGCACCCTGTTCTCACGGCAATATACAAATTGATTTCAGATCACCGGATCGCATACCCTCTTAGCACACACTCCAATTCGTCCAATGGATATTGCGTATCGTTCAGCGTAACGCTGTGCTTTTGAACGTTAGAATATGTGTGTTCCGAGTAACGTTGCTCTCTGTGCGAAAGAAACAGTCCATTAGCCATTTCAGAACAACGTAACCGGTAGTAGTTAACGAACATTAGACGAAGAGATTTAAGAAATAACTAAGAAACAAAAATCTTGATATTAAAAAGAAATATTAATATCGAAAGATATGAAAATATTGTGCAAAGCAAACACGATGGTGGAGATTAATAAAATGGATATTACAGGATAGTGCTCGTATCTGCTCTACGGAAGATGAACGAGACTGCGGAGATCACAGAGGCACCAAAGGATTGCGGCGATTCTGGCTCCATATGGGCAACTGGCAAGAGTCTATTCAAGTACGATTTCCCTTTACTGCGCTCTATTAGTATATTTATCGATAGAACACGATTTAACCAGCACGATATAATAATTAGATTCATTCGCGAGCAAGTGTTACTGGATGGTACTACTGGAAAGGTAGCATTCGACGACAATGGGGATCGCATATTTGCAGAATACGACATCGTCAATATTAAGGAGAATGGCACGCCGGTCTCCGTCGGGCAGTACTTCCATCCTGTTGTAAGGAAGATTGAAAAGAACAATAAAAATGAGCATTTTACTTTTAAAAATGAAATACATAAAAATAGTGCTTTTACGTAAAAGTTGAATAACACTTCTTCTGTCTATTATATTTAATAACAATTAAATACCTTAGAATGGTACGAAGATGACGCTGAGCGTGAACGAGTCGGAGATAATGTGGCCCGGTCGTTTACAAACGAAGCCCGAAGGCTTCATGATTCCCACGCATTTAAAAGTGCTCACGATTGAAGAGAAGCCGTTCGTTTACGTCCGCGAGATAGCATTTGGTGAATTTTGTCTCCCCGAGGAGATTCTGTGCCCCCATTTTAACGCTACCGATGGTGAAAGTAAGGAACCATGAATTATCCAATATGCGTAACATATTCACTTCATTGTTAACGAATTAAATTGGAACGTTTTCAGCAACGAGGACGTACTGCTGTAAAGGCTACTGCATGGATCTGTTGAAAGAGCTGTCGAAAACTATTAACTTCACTTACAGCTTAGCCCTATCTCCAGACGGACAATTCGGCAGCTACGTAATCAAGAACAGTTCAGGTGCGAGAAATAGAACCCACGGTAGAACACTTGTAGATGTAAGATCTCGTTTCTGTTAGGAATGCATCGTTGCCTGAATAAATGAATAAATAGTTCATATTCGACCCATGAATATATATATTTCTTGTTGCATACAGGGGGAAAGAAAGAATGGACGGGACTCATCGGAGAATTGGTGAACGAAAGAGCAGATATGATTGTAGCACCTCTGACGATTAATCCGGAACGTGCTGAGTTCATCGAGTTCAGCAAACCTTTCAAGTATCAGGGCATCACTATTCTTGAGAAGAAGGCACGTCCTTAAACATTTCCATTCACAATGATAATCATTTTCTTCATTCAAAAATTAACTGTATTTACTTACGAAGCTTGTTTAGTCGATAAATGGCGATAAAATGGCGAATATTTTATCGTGATAATTATAGTAAATAATTGATTGAATAATATTTCTTTGGTCTAGCCATCGAGATCGTCAACGTTAGTGTCGTTCTTGCAACCGTTCAGCAACACTCTGTGGATCCTGGTGATGGTGTCGGTGCACGTAGTGGCTCTAGTTCTGTACCTCCTCGACCGGTTCTCGCCTTTCGGGAGGTTCAAGCTAGAAAACACTGACGGTACCGAAGAGGATGCCCTGAACTTGTCCAGCGCTGTCTGGTTCGCTTGGGGAGTTCTATTGAACAGTGGAATCGGAGAAGGTTTAACCATTTTTTCTAATAATAAAATCATTGAAATAGTAGAAAAGAACAGAAACAAGCGGTAACAGTAAAGCTGCAGGGGAAAATTACAGTTAATAATAAACGTTGACTCAGAAAGTGTACGCTGGTCAACGATCACTAACATTGAACCTTTGGGAAACATGTATATTTATAACAAGCTCGGCAGCACGCTTTTGTCAATCGTGGCGTGATTAAAACGATTAAACGCGGACGGAAACGGGAGTTGCGTAAAAATACTTCCGCCTCTATAAATGTTAGTTTTAGCAACGTTTTATACAATAATGCTGATCAACGTTGATTTACCAGGTACTCCACGGAGTTTTTCTGCTCGAGTATTGGGCATGGTGTGGGCAGGATTTGCGATGATCATCGTCGCCTCTTACACTGCCAACTTGGCTGCGTTCTTAGTGTTGGAACGGCCTAAAACTAAATTGACTGGCATCAACGATGCTCGAGTAAGCATGAATTAATATTGGAAAAATGGCATCGTCTTTTGTATTTCTAACGCTTCCCGGCTTTTCTGTTTTCAAACGAGATGCCCCTGATTATCGTGCACAATGCCTCCGCGGTTTATACATATGTATATCTTGGGCCCGTTAACGATGCAGCTGATATTGATTTCAGGCAAGGCGACAAAGGTGTTGCACGATCTGTAGAATCCTCTCTTGTACATTTGCAGCTTAGAAACACCATGGAGAACCTTACGTGCGCCACGGTGAAAGGGTCCGCTGTGGACATGTACTTCCGTCGACAGGTAGAATTATCGAACATGTACCGGACGATGGAAGCAAATAATTACGACACTGCCGAAGAAGCCATTAGAGATATTAAAATTGGGTAAAGTGAATTAGAAAAACAAAATGCAACTAAATGCATGATAGTGATTACCGCGAGGTTTCAAATGTCTCTGCTTCGAAATTTGTGGACCCAAAGATGGTGTTCTTGCAGGAAACTCATGGCTTTTATCTGGGATAGTTCCCGATTGGAATTCGAGGCTGCGCAGGATTGCGAATTGGTAACAGCCGGAGAATTATTTGGACGTTCCGGTTATGGAATCGGTCTGCAAAAAGGCTCCTTATGGGCGGATGCTGTGACCCTCGCTATCTTAGACTTCCACGAAGGTGAACCTTAGTTCCATCTAACAGAAGAGCTTATCAATTGAATAGTTGTAATCTATTTTGAAAACAAAAAAATGAAACGATTGAAATAACTTTCTATAATAATAATGACCATGTATCGCATTGATTGATGCTCTATTAGGTGGTTTTATGGAGAGCCTCGACAATCACTGGATACTCCAGGACAACGAGCAACAATGCGAGCAACTGGAAAAAGCCCCGAACACCCTGGGCTTGAATAATATGGCCGGAGTTTTTATAGTTGTCGGGGCCGGAATCATCGGTGGCATCGTATTAATTATTATAGAAGTGGCGTATAAAAAGCATCAGAATCGTAAACAGAAGAAGATGGAACTTGCGAGACACGCGGCAGACAAATGGAGAGGGGCAATCGAGGTAACGACGATGTTGAACAAACGTAGATCCCCCTGTATTGGAATCGATCTTTTCTCGTTCGATGTCTTTCGTCGTCCTTTCCTCAGAATTCTATGTTTATCAGTAAATCCAAGGCAGCCAGGACGAAGTAGGAGAGCCACCCAGGGAATTCTAACAGACCTCGTAACGATACAAAAAAGACCATCACAATTTGTCAAACAAACGCAAACACTATATAGACTAAAGCAGAAAGATCTACACGCTTTGCAAGCTATAGTAAATTAACAGAATTATTTTAGTTAACGGCAACCAAACAGTAATAACTACGCTTTCGATCAAAAATTACTGTAAAATACGATGAAAAACGTATGCAACGATCAGGATACCAGTCATCGTATTTTGCATTAAAATTAGCTTCTTTTATACAGCATCAATTGTTTTACGAACTTGGCTTTCTTTTCTACAGATAATAATACGCTTTCAGATACCCTTAAACCTTTCACCCTTATATGCGTGATCATGCGTTCTAAAACACGTGCCGCTACGAAAAGGTTAAGCAATCATTAGAAAGCGCAATACATACATACATCATTTGATACATAGTCGCGTTTCGATACAGTTATTCATATATTGTAATGTAAATTCAATAGCATTAGTCTGAAAGCAACAGTATGGATGCAGTATTGTTTCGAGACATTATTAATAAGGCCGCATATCATTCTCAATTAATTCATGGAATTATATTTATAAAATGCAGAAACGGAAGACGCTGCGTGCATCGATTGCCGCTCAACGAAGAATTCAAAGCAACGGCCTAAATGATCCAACGACCGTCAGTTTAGCGGTTGATACAGTGGCCAGATCGAACGTGGCCCCACGAAGTCCTGGACGAGCATGGCCGGGTGACAGTGATATTCGCCAACGACCAATTCCTAGATCAGACGATATCAGATTATCGCCAGCCGCTTACACTGCGAACGTTTCACACCTCATAGTTTAATAAAGATTGATTCTTATCGATTACACTTGTACAATCGTGAAATATCAAAATGTTGTGTCTTTTCTTGGGGAAACTTTGTTAGATATGGCGTATGTGGTAGCTGTGTCGACTGGTTTGTTTTGTACAATAAAAAATTGTTCCTTTAAATCGTTCACCTATTTGATCTTTCGGTGTTCCTCTTTTAGTTAGCCGGAACGTACAATTTAGTTTGCTATCTATGATTTTGGTTGCTATCTATGAATAGTAATATAATATAATGGAAATAATATAATTTGTAATGTTACGCATTGGAGAAATTTCAAAAATCGCAGCCTATTTGCTCGACGCTTTCATCATACATTTAACAATGGTATCGCAAAAGAACAATTGATAGTATTGGTAAATGTATGATTAATAACATCGATTGCCCAGGTCTCACCACGTGGAGGTTGCTGCGAATGGAGACCCGCGCGGCCCTAACCACTATACATTTATAAAAATTATTATTTACAAATTAAACGCTACTTCCTGCTGATGTATATTTGCAGCGCGCTCGGTATGCAAACGTTGTGCAAAATAACAACGGAAGGAAGCATTAAAATAAATGATTTTAACGAAAGCTGAAAATAAAAATTCTGTTGAACCTAAATCAATTATAAAATCAAGATTACAATACACATTAGTTTATAGTTAGTTTAAGTAAATAGGATATATTAAATGATTAATTATGACGATGGCTGAAAATAAAAATTCTGTTACATCTTTTGAAGAAAAAAATTAAGATTATAATACACGTTAGCTTATGCGTAGTTATTGTAAGTAAATAGGATGCATTAAAATGATGAACTGTGGTGAAAGCTGAAAATAAAAAATTCTGTTAGACCTGACATAAAGTAAAGAATAAAGATTATAATATAAATTAGCATGTACATACGTAGTTCAGATAAATCCTACCTATACTTAGGGTATATTGAATATTAACTTTGACTTAATGTTATGTAAGATCTTATTTAATAGCATCCTACCTAACTAGAAATCAGTCTTAACTTAAATCATCCTGCCTGACTAAAACGCTAATTTAATTTGGAAGTTGCCTGCCTATTTAAATCATGATTTAATATTGAAATATCCTACCTAATTGAAAATCTGAAGGGATATAAAGGTAGGGGCAAGGGATATTTCGTGATGAATCTTGATGTTCTTTCATGGAAGTTATGATCATGCACCTGAAACACACAAAAGCACCTGCCTGGTTAAAAATTAATCTTAACTTAAACATTGCCTGCCTAATTGAAAAGCTAATTTCATTCGGTGATTGCTTGCCTATTTAAAAGATAATTTGATTTACAAACAACCAACCTGAAAAAAAACATAACGTTATTTAAGAATAGCCTACCTAATTGAAAATCTAAAGGGATATAGAGAAAGGGGAGAGGGATATTTTATGAATCTTCATTCATTAAAATAGTGATCGTGCCATCTGAAACAGATCAAAGTTTATAATAAATTAGTGATATTTCTTAGGTATGATAGCGCGATTGTTTCTATCATTTCCTTTAAGTCGTGTTAAATAATCTTTCCTATTGCTTCAATTTATAATACTGCACTGTAACTCCGAGAGTACTTGAAACACTTGAAACAATGTATCGATGAATCGATGTAGTTGACAATCGAAGAAACTGTAACAAATTTATTTGTTGTATTAATAATTACGCAAAAGTAGACAATTAAGTAGCAAGCATGTTCGACGCGAATGGGTATCATTTCCTTTGAATCGTATTATTTCCTTCGATTTATTCGATCCATACTCTGAATACTTACATATTGCAATGTATGTTATTTAAAGTACTTGAGGTAGTATTCTATTATATTGACATCTCCTTTAACTTAATAATTCTGTAACAAACTTATTTATGAGACAATTAGTTGTGAAAAAATAGTACAAAGGGGGCATGTTTTTCTAAAATGCAAATATGCTGAATATTAATTATGAATTACAAATACAAACATTTACTAAGATGAAACAACTCGTTTTTAGTGTTAATAAAACAGGGCGAGGCAAAGACAAATAATAAATTAGAACATTGAAAAAGTTCAATAGCCAGAGGGGCATTCTCCTATTAATTATCGTCCACTTTTTATAAGCACGATTGAAAACCGTAAGTGGACCATCACTTTCTTTCGCAACACTAATTTACTGCATTACTGGCAAAGTCAATCGCGTATGGTGCTTCATTATCTCTAATATAGTATTTCATATAAATTTAAAAAAATAGGAAAACAAAAATAGTAATTCATTGCACCCATCATTTTTAATTCGCAACACTAATAACGGAGAAGTCATGGTAGTCGCATCCAAGACTACCATCGAAGCAATCATCTTATGCAGCTTTAATAACTGCCTTTGGTGACTCAGGAACCAATTTGGGCATTTCATTGTGGTCGCAACGCTACTTAAAAATCGCGATCATTTATCGTCGCAACACTATATGGAAATCTAAGAAAAATATTCGCGCTGGAAAAGTATCGCAGTACTGTGAATGTTAATTAAAACCTGTGTAGAAAAGGAACGCGAAATTTATTATCGCAACGCTAAACGCAAGTACATGTCACAAGTATAATTTAATATAAAAGCAACTCTAATTCAAACCGGAATCTGTATTAATTCGATTCGATTTTATTCGCAACTCTAATACAAACCGTATTCAATCGTACGCTACGCTAATAAAAATCGCGATTTGCCCAATACGATGACGGTGGGCCAGGTAATAATGCTGGCCAAACAATAAACTACAGCATACAATAGCGAGCATAGTGACAAATTAGTAACAAAGAATGGCTCTCCATCCTTTGGATGCAGAGCCATTGGTAGTTGCCCTCTTGAGCGACAGTTTGTCGGGCCTCTTCGGCATTTAGCTTCTTCTTTTTTCGGGCGCAATGCCCGCTGAAACTTAGTCTAGGCTCGAGACTCTATCCGCAAAGAAAATAAAACAAAAATCTAAACCGCGTAGCTAAATGGAACACACGTGGACGAATCACGACCAAATACAATCGTAAAATTTGCGATTATGGAAAATCGTGAAGATTACGATTAAAATTGTAATCGATCTTCGCCTACACGCGCAGCCTCGAGCATAATGTAAAGCGTTTCGTATCGGGGCCTATATCGCGACCACGACCGCGAAAAATTCGAAAAATCGATGGGCAAAGCCAGAGGCGAACGCATTTTCGTTCGCGCCATAGCTTCACCGTCGACTTTTCAAATCGGATTTCCTGAAACAGGTTGAACACGCGAAATAGTGCCTACCCGATCAGAGACTGCGTCAACCTGCCCGGCCCTACCTACTTATATCTATCAGACACACCAGAAGGTATACTACCTATCCTACCTAGACCTATATTTAAAAATGGCAAAGCATTCACACAAACACACCTCATTCCACGTTTCTCAATCAAACACTCGGGCGCAAGAACCTACACTAGAGAGACGTCCCGGGACGCCCCCGACACCCGAGCTTGGCATACAATCATTCACACTCTAAGGGTACGTACCAATTCCTGAAATCGGCTGACAAAAGCTAGCAACCATTGCGTAAATGTGCGTCCACGTATATGCTTGTGCATTACTTTCGTATAAAATATTGATTATTAAAATATATTGTACATTTTCTTTCAACTAAGTATACTTGGTTTGTATAGTACTCTATTCTTTGCGACATCTTCATAATTCGTTATGGTATTAAATGTATATTTGCAATTATAAAACATATTGCTATTCATGAAATCATAGTATCGGTATTGGAATAAATTTGTTTATAATTTTTATGAAATTCCCGAGCCGACGCAATTCCACTGCCTAACCACACACACACAGTGTGGAAAATACGTCGTGCACGGTGCACTAGCAAATGTCAGCCGCCAAACATTGTTATAAAATTAGAAACAATATGATCATCGTGCCCATTGCCTTTCACTCACACAAGTAGCACCTGGGCACGTGAGTGAGTTCCTGGCAATGAACGCGGAAGGGGTTAAACCTGAAAATCCTGATCTAAAAAGATGATTAGTATACGTAAAGTTGCAATAGATAATAGTATATTTTATTTTCAATATCTTTAAAAATGACTCGACTTTGTAATTTATGAAATATCAATAAAAACTCGAAAATGACTGATAAATAATTTATTTATTAAAGGAAATGACTGTCACTGAAACTGAGTTTACTAGAACAAGTAATGCAATTAAGAAATAAATGCAATTAAATATTTACTTGAAAAAAGGGCAAGCTATTAAATAAGCCTCAGGTGATTCCTTAATCGAAGTAAATTGTTCAAGATAGTTACTCCGATTTGAAAATCTACCCGTATACATAGCGCCTTCTTGTACATAATGTGTAATAAATTTCATACGAAAAGGACTCGACTATAGCATATGAAAATTAATATTAAATGCTATCATTGACTACGCACATTCAATGCTGATTTTACTATACGTATCGTTTATTTATTTGTTTTAATACACGATTACTATAATCATGAAACAGTTGCAGTAACGAAGTCGGAGGGTATCCGACTTCTGCACTGTTTAACAGTGAAAACAAATTTCTCTTTATTATAAATGCAATTATAAATTTAATATACAATGTCCTCAATATACATGTGTATACACATTTGTTCGATGTATTTATTAATGTCATCATATATTTTTATCGAAATAGAGGAACCTTCACGAACAGTACTTAATTCGTCAAATATTTCTATGGTTCTTAATTTTTTTATATAGAACAACGCGGAGTACAAGAAGGCAGATCTAACCTCATATAAGAAATAATACACAAGAAAATAACGTTGCAACTGACGGGTATGAAAAATATACCCGCGGTCACTATGCTCGCAAAACTACTAAAAAATACAACCAGTCACCCGTGCCGCTTCGGACCAATCGTCCTACGGCATGATTGGGGACCGGAGGAACCAAAACGCATGCGACTCACTACTTCGTTGATTGCAGATACGAAGGAAGTACTCGTGGAGGACATCAGGAACATCACCGAGGCAGCTCAATTGAAGTCACCCGTCAGGAACTGTGCAAATTGTTACTAAACAAGAGAGCAAAGAACATTAAAATGTACCGCTAAATCTACATAATTTAATTCTTTATAGACAACTGAGAATTGTTCAAAAGATACTTACGTTTCTCACTTTATCAGTGTCGCCTAAAACATCCCCTTCAGTGATGCACCGACTCTACTTCCGATAGTGAATATAAAAAAAAAATAAGGATAAAAGACTAGGTACGCGACCGCAAATTATATCGGCGAACAAATTAAAATTCTATTTTCGCGATTTAAATAATTGAAAAGAAGCACCGGTGCTGCGATAATTGTATTAATAACATGCACGTGAAAAACACTGACTCTACAATCGCGTTAAGCTAAAGTGTAAACGACAATTTAAGCAGAGCCACTTGCTCTGGAAATACTAGAAAACTGCGAAGCAAACATTGACTCTACCGACCGCATTGCGCGCGGTCCCAAAATTTTCTGAAAGGAAACATGTTTATTCTATCGAGTGTTTGATATCGCCATTAACGAAACATTCTAATTCCAATGACTAAATTGTAATTGATACAAAAAATCGAATTGTTCTTGCAAGTATTTTAACTGCCGTTCTTTCATCTTAGTATCAGTGTCAGATCATATAAAACTAACATGGAAAAATGGTTAAAATGCTCACGTACAAACACCTTAGTCGCAATGCATCATTTCGCATCAGTGTAGGTATTGGCTTACTTTATTCCATCTAATTGACTCTCTCCATACTCCTGTAACAAAGAGTAACAAAGAAATAAAACAAGTGCACGAAGGTAATGATAATCGCGATGTACTAAAGCAACAATTGAACTCGAATTCTCTAGCAAACATGAATATTCGATTTGCAAACGTATAAGCACACGATGTTAATAAAAGATTTAGTTTTGAAGCAAAAAACCTCGAACATTCTTTAATCTAATCCAGTAATATGTACTATGCGAAGTGGTAATTAGAATCGTATTAAATAAGCGTTAATAGAGTGTAAATAATTGTGGTATAACTATTATGAACTTTCTATATGTTTTGTCAGCTCGGCGTCAAGTAGTAGAATGACAACCTTCGCCATCGTCCTTCGCCGGTCGGCTACGTTCGACATCCGACCAAAGCCAAACACCACTTTTGTTTACGATCGCTTGCATTTCCTAGAAATATTTCAACGCACACGCTACTCGATAACTGTCTTGTTTTGTTTCGCGAGAAATTGTCGATATTTTCCAGGAAAAGCAAGCTTCCCGGCCACAGGCAGGACAACAAAGAAATAGTCGCAAATAATGGCTTGTATTATGTTACTACCTATCTACAACGCGACTGTACATCATACTAGTTTTACACGTGGTACGAATTATAATTTAATAGAGAAATATTGCTGAAATTCTACTGTTTTACACAAGAAATTTGAGGAGCGCTTACCTGTCAGCGAGAATATGATTTAACAATATGGCGCGGCGTCACTATGCTCCTGCGCATTCCCGCCAGTCAGAGTCGCGTTCCCGCCAATCCTGACTCGAAGCAAGCAAAAGAGACGCCATGATTGAATTGAATCCAACTGAAATTAGAGATAAATGTATTAAAAATCTTCAATATTACAATAGTAATGCTAGAGACGGCAGAATATATTGCAAGATAATGGAATTCAGAGCCGGAATACGTATACCCATACGTAAAAGATGATACGTACATGTATATGCATACTCGAGTCGATTTGAAAATTCACGCCGCGCGGTACGATTCCGTTCACTGCACAATATATTCTTAATTTCTTGCAAAATATTCATTAATGTTAACAAAGGAACCACAGAAATCTTGGAAGACGGGGAAATGCAGACAATGTATATAATTTCCTGCCTTCAAGAATATATTAGACTATGTGACATACCTTAATTCGACGGGCACTCTGAACACGTCTGATCACTAGGAGATCCGTTGGGCGAAAGAGGGAGATTTTTGAAATAGATTGCGCTGATTGGCGGACAACTGAGTGGGAGGTGGGGGTGAGGTTCTTTCTTTAAGGCGGGTGTTTTTGAATATTTTTTGAACAAGTAAACTTTTACCTTCAAACTAATATTTGTCTTGCCTTTGCATTTCTGACTCGGTATGGCAATCACGTTGGGCCACGAAAATCCCAGGCATTTGAAAATGATATCGATGAAAAGGTGCTTACTGTAGTCAGGTAATGAATAAAATATATTGCTTCGTTATTCAGCTAATTAAAGAAATGTTATTGAATGCATTCATGTAACAAGTGATCTTTATAGGCTGAGCCCGGGATTAGAAAATCAATATTACGTTTAAATTTTGTCAAGTACAACGCAACAGCTGACAATTTCTTTCCACATTCAGAATTGAATATATGTACATAGAAATAGCAAGCTGTTCCCTCTCGCCTATCGGTATTACCATTTCTGTACAGAAGAAAGCTGCTGTAATACCGACCTGCCAAATCGGCGAAGTCACGTGGCGTGTCTACCCCCTGAAGTGGCAAAATTAAATAGTTTATGACAAATTGAAATATTAGTAATTGTTATCAAAAAACTTGTTGAACTTTTATATTTCTAAAATTCTAATTAAGAACTAATAAATTTACAAAAGGTATATACACCAATGGTAATTTCATGACATCATTTAGAATTTAGACTCCAGACATAACCACGAATGCGAAATTTCAGTCGACTAAAAACTATCGACTAAATAGTCGATAGTATGTCGCTATTTAATAGTACCTAGTCGATAGTTTGAATTAGTCGATAGTGGCCAGGGCTTATTTAATTAGCTATTTAATTCGTTCACAGTAATCTTACATTCCCCGGTAACATTATTGAAAAAAAGTTGCAAATTTGCATCAAATATTACACAATACAAAACAGAATACTAATATTGATCGTAAATAATTTTATTATGCGCGACATTGCTACTGCGAGTATCCGAGTTAATTTATAAGTTTCCCCTCTATCTTCATTTCCCTGTACTATGACCACGGCCGTAACACATGAGAGAACAAATTGTGTCAAGTTTCTCACCGCTGTCATTTGACAAACTTTCGTTATCCACCGTGTCGGATTTGTTTTCTTAGGGGGCTTTTTTAAGCTGTTTATTTAATTTATAGTTGATAAATATGGCAGATACGACGGTGGAAGCGACACGTCGTTTAAACGTTAAGAAACAGACCCTCGACGACGCTTATGCAGCGCCTGCAAATTTTCTCGAAATTGACGTGATTAATCCAATTACACACGGCGTCGGCAAGAAACGGTACACTGATTATGAAGTTCGCATGAGGGTATGTAATAATCACATTTTCTGTTCCGCATGCATTGTCGTTTTGCCTGTTCGTTTGTTCGATTCACAAGTATATTTGTGTACGTAATACTGCGTTCCCTTTTGCCGCTTAAACGCAACGTAATAACTGCGTATTCGTGTTGGGGGTAGGTGAACCTCTCGTTCATTTCTAGAGATCTAGCCTGAGATTTCATTAATAGATTAATATGGATATCTACTCGAATTACAATTCAACAAATTTCCTCAATTGTTTAACAAACTGCATTGTAACTCATGATTGCCTTGGTGGTATACATTCAGCATTACGATCTATAGATACGTAGAGTTACATATGTATTGCTAGTTACGTAGAATAATTTACCAGGGTATATCGAAATAACATATCAAATGTTTAAATCAATTTATTATTAACTTCATTATTACTTTTGATACTTTTACGAGAAAAAGAACAATGATAATTGTGATAAATTATGGAGGAATTTTATTACGGACATTAACCAAATGTCTCATGGGCTGTGCCTGCTATCTTCCTTTCGATGATAAAAATGTGTAGATACAAAAATATGTACGCTGTTAAGGTCACTTATAGGCCTCAAATCAATTTACGAATATAAATGGATTACTAAAATTTCAAGAGCGAGAATAAAGAGAATTTAGATTGTACTTTGGGAGATTTATGTTTAATACATTTTTATAGTATTACTAAACATTGTGGCCCCATTTTTTTTTTAATTAAATCCAGTAATCAAATCTGGTGTCGTACTTTAGATACGAAATAAATAAATCGTAACGAATTGAATATGTTTTGTTTCAGACAAATCTTCCAGTTTTCAAAGTGAAAGATTCCACGGTCAGAAGAAGATACAGCGATTTTGAATGGCTGAGGACTGAACTAGAAAGAGATAGCAAGGTCAATTGATAACGTATACGTAGAAAGTAAAAATATGTTGACATTTTTTAAAACAAAATCATTTAATCTTCCTTTTGAATGAAGAGCGATATTGATAGTTTGCAATGAGAAGAGTTAATGTATTTACATTATTTATCTGCAGCAAAATTCTTTGCCGTAGATTGTAGTGCCTCCGCTGCCAGGAAAGGCTTGGAAACGCCAGATGCCTTTTCGAGGAGACGACGGTATTTTTGAGGAAGATTTTATTGAAGATCGAAGGAAAGGTTTAGAAGGATTTGTTAATAAGTAAGTAAAGTAGGAGCATTTGCAATTCTTCATTTTGAAGTTATTTTGAACTTTACATTTACTGGGAAGAAAATGTCGTTTATTGACTTAAATATACAAATGGTTCATCAATATTTCAGAATAGCTGGACATCCATTAGCGCAGAATGAACGATGTTTACATATGTTTCTCCAAGAACCTGTAATAGACAAGAACTACGTACCTGGAAAAATACGTAATACATAAGCTACAATAAGACTTATTGCAAGTATAATTTTCCTCCCCACCTTCAATATGTAAAATTAACATTTGATCATTTTAAAACATTAATTCTACAAATTTCTTAAGATCCTTCTGTATTCATGCAATATTTAATCGAGCTTTTTCACACTGTGATGTCGAACTAGAAGGGTTTTTTTCTCGAAGCGTATTGTGTTTGAAACACATGGTAAAA
This sequence comes from Nomada ferruginata, assembly GCA_963583965.1. NCBI lineage: Eukaryota > Metazoa > Arthropoda > Insecta > Hymenoptera > Apidae > Nomada > Nomada ferruginata. The sequence continues at coordinate 10,947,773 of OY757218.1, forward strand.
TATCCAGAAGGATCTTATTATTAAGTATTATTATCAATCACGTAAGAAAATTAATAAAGATTTTTTAAATTTTTTTCTCTGAATAATATTGTAGTTGGTATTGACTTTTTATGGAGAATTTATAAATTGATATTTATCACTTTCAGAAATTACAGAATAATGTTGTATACAGCAGTTCAATTAATATATAAAGTATATGAAATTTATGAATTTGCAAATATGGCTTGAAAGAATAAAATATCAAATCAAAAGTTATTTATTTACAAGTTGTTCAATAGAAAACGATGACAAGATTATTTCCTTTCTATTCTAGTACCATTCTTTTGTATACAGTTACTGTCGCTATGATGAAATGAAATAATAAATATTTCATATTTTGCTATACCGTTCTTTTTTATTGTACAACTTGTAAGTAACTTATAAATTTATTTGCAAACAGTGCTAATACAAATAGGTGGTTAAGATAAATCGATTTAACAATGGAGGCAAATCTCTTAAGAATTGTTTAAAATCTCATATTCTCTAAACAAAGAAATTGTTAAAAATCAAAAATTTACCGACCATAAATTTTTGTTTATTAATTATAAAAAAGAATATATCTATAACTAAGGCGTTTAAACTCTTTGTTGTGTTCCCTTTTTTTTATATGGTAACACCATGATAGAGAGAAGATATAAATTGTAAGTTATGCTTTTTTATATTTTTTAAACTTACGTTAGAAGGAATCGTTTTAAACGTTTATAATTATTAAAGGGACTATGTACAGGGCATAGACTAAACTATTTTACAATTTTTCATTTAAGTTATAATTTGCGTTGAATGAGAACCATCAATAAATACATTTCACTAATCTAATGTAGTACATGCATTTGCGGTGCATGGTGATGCACAACCGTAACATTTACATACGGACGCAAGTATTGTACATCAAAATAAATAATGAGAAGAAAAAAATATCAAGACTAACCTAAATACTATTTTAAAGCTTCGTTGTTTAAGTAGAAAAAATACATGGAAAAATTAATAAAAGTGCAGCACCATTAGCTTTAAATACAATATTTTCAGCAAATTAAAAAGTTTCTGATAATTAACACGAAAAATTATGACTTTCACTTATTTACGGTGCATTCGATTTATACAATGTTTGCATACTGAACGCATATCGTACATTTTTCTTCTTTATCGTACTTGTTCTGTCAAAAAGAAAATGTAATTTTACGTACTATTTAATCACGCACTTCAAAATCTTCAAAATTGAACAAACACAATGTTAACAGTCTACGAGATACAAACTATTTTATAAGAGGTTTTTTTCTACTTTACAGATTCAACTATGTAATAATGTGTCTACAAATACACATCCTGTTTAGTCTTAATGAATTTTTTATTTTTAAAGTACGCATCGATATATTTGCTCACGCAGTCTTGTTCTGGAAAGTATAAACAAAAAAATATATTGAATAAGAAATCTAATTAGCTATGAGTAAATATTTTTATGAAATCTTTAAATAGATACCAACCGGGAAATGTGTTCTCGATAATAAGCATGTCAGCTATATGCTTCGCAACCACCTTAAAGAGTTGCCTGTCTTTAATTCTTCTCTTTTTATAGAATGGCATCAAGTGTTTCACAATCCACGGTGCTATTCTTTCTTTGCACGCGGTCAAATGCTCTTCTATACAAATCGGAGAATCGGGCATCATGTCCTCTTCATCCGATTCTCCAAATAATTCAATGAACTTCTGCTTAATTCTTCCATGTTTTCTATAATTCTTCAACGATAACTCTGTCATTTTTGCTTTCAATTTCGACACCTGATAAACACGTTCAACAAACCAAATGCTATTCATTCTACGCTTTTGTTTACTCTCCACTGTTTCAATCTCCACCGGCAATGATTTATTAGCTTCTCTATTCTTCATCTCTTTGTAGTAACTGAAGCTGTACTTTCCCGTACTATTTATATCTGGTGCTTTTACATTCTTGGCTTTAGTAAAGTTAATTTTTTTACTGTTGTTACGTTCAGTTACGTTAACCGAGCCATTAGAATTATGCGGAAGTAGCGCACTAATTTCCTTATCCATGTTTGCTTTAGTAACACCCGAGTGTTTCTCGATCAATGTCATAAGATCGCTGCTATCGTCGCTGTCGCAAAACATGTCTTCCATGTGTTGCAAGAGTGAATCCTGTGAATTTTCATCGTCATTATTAATATTCGATTGATTTGCGACCTGCGTATTAGAATTATCCGTTACAGAGACGCTAAATATATTGTCCTCCACTTTCATTGTGTCTTCGTCGAGTATCATTTTATTATCAATCTCTTCGTCCTTAAATTCACTGTTGCATTTCTTATGCCCTGTAACACGCAAGCTAGTAGAATTTACAGTAGGCGAAGCTGTGCTATTGTAAACAGTTAATTGAGAAGATATATCGTATTGTTCGGTTTCATCGAGCTCCTCTTCTGTATGCAACGGTGTCTGCACCGCGGAAAATACCTCTTCGCAATTAGACGTAATACAAACACTTTGGATATTGTCCGCCCTTTCCAATTCTGCCCACGTATTAATTGTTTGACTTCCAACGTCCACCTTAGTCGGCGGTGTTTCTAAAAATATTACCAATTTCTTATACACTTTCTTCTCCAATGTATAGGACTTTACATCTGAAATCTATAAGTGTCTTAATTTCAACTATTAATCGATTTATTTTAATACACAACATTAATGAACAGACTTACCAATTTCAACATGTTTTCTCTATACAATGTTGCTTCTAAAGACGATCGAACAGCGAGTAACTCCAATTGATTTGCACATTTTTTCAATTCGTCGCAAGGTATATCCTTATTTTTCTCTTTGTAACAGAGAATGTAATTGGCGAGTAAACATTTGTGAAGATAGGAAAAGTATACGGTGCGAACCTGTAATAAAAAAGATGCTCGAACCGACCAAAAATAAATATAATCATTCAGACTTTGTAGATACGTACGTGTTTCATTTATTAATTACGAATTAAATGTATCGTTAAATATTTCGAAATTATAAGATGTATTCAAAGTTCGATGTTTCGAAAAGTATACCGTGCGTTTTATACAACAAACATACCATAGTAGTTAAGCGAAGGAATTCATCGTTTGCATCGGCGGGAATCGAAAATTTGTTTGCCGAAAGGGACGGTATTGATATTGCCAGGAGATTGTTAATATCCTCCAGGCTTATGTTATCGTCGTCAGTATCTCCGAAATCGAATTCATCTCGTTCTCGCTTTAATCCGAACGGCAGAGACACGTCCATTTGTTCCATTGATGTCATTTTATTTAACAATTTACCTGTAGACAATTATTTCAAATATCTCACGTACGAGTCGCGTAAACCTTCACCGCACAACATCGTGATTAACGTTTTCGTGAGTCGAGCATCTATTTATTACTTTACAAAATAAACATACCAAGTGACACATTTTATATTAATATTACAGCGAAATAATTATTTCCTTCGTAATCAAACAAATGTAATATTAATTTTGCATGCAATACATGGATTTTTAACCACGGAACAGCGTTTGCCAGCAACTAACTTCACACATGTCTGAACGTAAAATATATGCATAGAGTATATGTATATTATAATATAGCTCTCATACGATTCTCGAACTTTGAATATCATTTTATATTTTAAATAATTAAATACTGTTTGAATATAATTCCTATGACATTAAACAGTATTGAGTGTAATTTTAACTCTATCGAAAATTAATTTCGGTTACGTATGTAAGTACGTGACAATCGTCAGCCAATACAAAATATATAATACATCAATATCGTATTTTCTTTATTACTTTATTAATCTAGATTTCGGTAGCCGTAAGTTCGATACTTCGAATTACGTACATTGGTAAATAAAGGCACGCAGAGATATCTTTGTCACAAGTTCATTTTAATATATTTAACATATTGTTCCTTAAATTGAAGATGGTATTAATGGTATAGAAAAATACAAAACACAAAATGGGAAACGTTATTTTAAATGTCTTGATTTATATTTGTACTTTTTCAATACCAATACTTATGAGACTGGATTTGTGTTCATATACAAATGAGTAAGATATAGGTGAGAAATGTCCCTCAATTGTCTCTAGTTTCCGGTTCTTCATCGTACGCTGCCATAACTTTTTCCATTATTTCCCAAAGTTTATCTCTCGTTAATTCTTTGCAGAACACCTGAAAGAAAGAACGATTTCAATTTTCACGTAATTTCAAACTTTCGTAAATATTCAGACTTAGTAATTATAATTACTTACGTTAAACCAGGGCTGTTGATCGCATTCGTCCATCAATGGTACTACCACGCCATATATTTGCAATGATAAATTGATACAAGCAATTGCTATTAGATTGGGCGGATAATCAAGTACAGCCGGGGAATGATGAAAATCTTGCAAAAGGGCCATACTGGTTTTTGCAACAGGATATTTAGACCACTCTTCCTCTCCAAACCATGCTTGCAACGATCGTAAATAATGTAGCATGTACTGAAATAATATTTCATTATTCAAAGATAAACTCTATTGCTATTCCATTTAATTTCTTGCATCGCTAAACTATATAATATTTACTTTGTGCGAATGGGTCGGAGTTACTTGAAACTTTAGCATGCGCATAATTAGAAGTTCCGCTTGGACAATCGCATCTCTCATACTCCAATATTGATCACCTAATTCTAATGGCTGCGACCCCCTATGCAATGTGCTGTAAGATACATTCATTACATCCCTTATCTTCAAGTTGTCGTCTTTCACTTTGCCCGCTAAGTATAAGCACGTTGCAGCAATTAGCTGAAATAGATAATACGTTTATATTAATACCAGTTACTCGGGTCTTCCTATTTTCTTGGTTTTAAGAGTAACATAAAATATGATTTACATAATTGTCGTAACCGCCTGGGGCGGCTTCTTTTATAAACCTCTGATATAGAGTCGCAGCTGTGGCAATGGTCAGTGGGTGAGCTTCTAGTTTTAATCCTATAATTTTCGATAAATTAGTAACAACCTCTGTGAATGTAATTGCCAGGTAAGTATAAAATTGAACGGATAAAGAACTTGCCGCATTCGAATATAAATCTCGAAATCGTAAAACTGTCGCTGCCCTTTGTATAGTCGATCGTGATACTCTTTTGCAATGTATTTCTTTTCTCTCGTTGCATGGCTAGCACATCGATGACATCTTTCATTTTCGAACTGCAAATATATGTATGGAATATATTACACGCTTAATTGTACGAAACAAAGAAACCGATATTATTATGTATTGTTCAATTAAATTATTAAAAACAATTTATAAGGTCCACCTAATTTACGAACGAATAAAATTAACATAGCGAATATCATTTTAAAAACTAAATACAAAACTATTTTACGATGAAAAAGAATCGTAGGACCGGGACACCGCTGTTCCTTGGCAAAAAGAGGAATTTATATTTGGCAATGTTTACACATTTTTAAGATACCTTAATGTTTCAGTACTGGTAGGCTCCGTTGGATTCATTTTGACAAATATTTTGATTGAACCTTCCTACAATGGATATGATATATTTTGTTACAGGTTACAACATATTTATTTATCGTACGCTGCGTGCCAGTGTTGCCAGGTAAACTGAATTATACCTAGAGATCGAAGCTACCAACTTTAAAGTAACTATATTCGACAAAAATTTCTAGGACTGTTGACAGATTTTTTTTGTTCACGATGTAGCAAATGCATAACATTACGTATGCATTATGTTAAAAGATTCGTATAATACATGTGTTAAAGTCCATTATGTGTAAATATAAATAATACTAGAACGATTTATCTAAACATGATACTTAAAAGGTAGCAGACTCATCATATCACGTCCGATTTGATTATAGTGTTCTTACTTGTTGCAAAAATGCCTCTGAGAGGCATCAAAGTTTTAGAATTCGCTGGACTTGCACCTGCCCCTTTTTGTGGAATGATATTAGCCGAGTTTGGCGCATCAGTGATTAAAATAGACAAGGTATAATTGGAAAAATGCTCGTTCTTTTGTTTCGACTTGCGTAAGCTCGAACCAATACTGTTACTTGTTTATTTACTTGTTCATGAATAATTAATGGTAATAATTAATAATTAAAGATTTAAGCAGTTTAATTCGTGCATAATTTTAACTTTACAAGACATCCTCTCACGGTACCGTCGATTCTCTTGGACATGGGAAACGATCGATCGCAATAAACTTAAAAACACAGGAGGGCACTGATATAGTAAAGAAATTAAGCAAACACAGTGATGTAGTAATAGAACCATTTAGACCTGGTGTGTATTTCAATCATAATTGATTTTATTATATTATAACATAAGCAATAATTTCAGAAACAATGTAATACAATTAATACAATGTTTATTCTACAGGAGTAATGGAAAGAATGAAGCTGGGACCAGAAGATCTTATGAAGATGAATGAGAAATTAATATATGCTAGATTAACAGGGTTTGGCCAGAGTGGGCCTTACGCTAATATGGCTGGACACGATATTAATTATTTAGGTTTATCTGGTAGCGTAACATATATTCTCTATGTCATTTCTTTGAGATTACCTGTTTTATTTTTGGTAATAAATATTTCATGGATCACTTTTAATTTAGGTTTACTATCATTATTCGGACGCCACAATCAAAAGCCAACACCGCCTGTTAACTTGGCAGCCGATTTTGGTGGCGGTGGATTGATGTGTGCTTTTGGAATAATTCTGGCACTATTCGAACGTGGTAAAAGTAATTGTGGTCAGGTGATTGATACATCTATGGTAGAGGGAACAGCGTATTTGGGCAGCTGGTTGTTCAGATCTCAAAATATACCTTTACTATGGGGCAAGCCACGAGGGGAAAACGTGTAAGATATTTTAAACTGAAATAATGACAGCCCTCTTTCTACTCGATTAAATGATAACATTGTATTTGTTGCAACGCACCACAGATTAGATTCTGGAACACACTTTTATGACACTTATGAAACAAAGGACAAACAGTATATGTCCGTTGGGGCACTTGAACCTCAGTTTTATGAGGAACTATTAGAGAAACTTGGCATTCCATTCGACGAAATGCCACAGTTCGAAAACTTCGAGGAAAATCGTAAAGAATTGGAGCAAATATTCAAGCAAAAAACTCGAGCAGAATGGTGCAAAATATTTGATGGTACGAATGCTTGTGTGACACCTGTTTTAAGCTTGAAGGATGTTGCACTACACACGCACAATAAGAAAAGGGATACTTTTATAACTGAGAACAGCGATGTGGCAATTCCGAATCCTACGCCGCGTTTATCTCGTACTCCAGGAATGTCTAAAGGAAATCAAAGAAATCCCGATCCTGGGGAGCATACAATAGAGATTCTTACAGAATTAAACTTGAAGCGCCAGGAAATTTCTAATTTAATGGCAACTGGAATTGTTAGTCAAGCAATGAAACCTTCTATGCTTTAAGCATATATTATTTATTCGTGTTACAACGTTGTTTTTATACATTTATATATTATCGATGGGGGTTTGTATTATAAACTAGTATATTTTATAAGAATTTTTATAGAAATGTATATATATTGCTAAAAGCAATGGTGGGTGCCCTTTTTTATTAAAATTTTATATAGCTGTTATTGCCTTCGTTTAAAAACTTTGTCAATAGGTAAAGTAAAAATAAAGTATACATATTTTTCTGTTACATAAAATACGAATTTTTGCGCTTAATGGCAACCGCAACTTTCGATGGCCATATTTTTATATTTCTTTAATACAACATTGCTGTCGTCAAGAAAATAGAGTACAGATATTGGTGATAGTTTTGTAGGTGCACAACACGGTTTCGGTACCTCCCGCGGTTTCATAAGGTGCAATAAAGTTTGTACAATAGCATGATTAGTTGCATTCATACGAATGTTCATGGGAAAATTGCACTCCCCACTGCAATAATAAGCGTCGTATCCTTCCGGTGCAATGATCCAATCTTGCCATTGAAGATCTTTGAAGCTTATATACAACGTTTTAATATTACACACATTTTCTCTGTGTTTTTTTACTATAGGATTAATATAAGGATTATTCTGAATGTTCAAACTACTAAACGGTTGCGTTTTGCGTTTAATATCCCTTTTTCGTTTAGTTAGTGACTCGGGTTTTTTATGGCTGATGGAATTTTTGAAAAATCCTACCATAAAAGGCTGCTTATCTGCAAGCCCTAAAACGCCTACAATTCCAATATCACCTGGCCTCATAATATGACCCGTAAAATCGACACGACGCACCGCTATGAATAAGCCCCGATTCTCCTTTGGATATTTGATCCAATGCTCAAGAGCTAGACTAATATTTAAAGTTATCCAGCCTTCTTTACGTATTGTAGTATTAGCCGAATCAATGTAATGTTTACTGCGACCTCCGTCCTTTGTTCGAACCACTCTGTATATTGCTATTGTATAAACTTCATTCAAGTCAACATTTCTTTCCAAGCTTTGATACAATCGCAATTCAGCCGTAATAATATTCTCTACACTTGGCACTTCTGATACATCGAACCAGATTCTTTTACCACGATTTGTTTTCGATGCATTGCCCGAGTGCGGATTGTGTGCACCAAATGTCATAATTAAATCACTCTGATTGATAATACTAATATCGTGAATGCTTAAATTGAATTCTTCTGCGGCTTCTTCTCCATCTTGAGTTGACCCGTCCATGCTATTCGTTACAACGTTCTTGTAAATATTTAACAGATATTTAGGCGCCGATCTTTTCACTATCAACGATCTGCGTACAACTTTCTTCGGTCTCCCTGGTAATTCCAGAATATTTAATAATTTACGTTCCATGTCACGCTTTTGTTCGCTACTAGCAGCTTCGTGTAGAACTGTTTGATCGTATCCATTGTCTATGTACAATCCACTTGATTTTTCTGAATTAGCAAAAGACATTACTGCAAGATATACTATTCCTATAAAATATATTTTGCGCATTTCGCCCTTTTAGACCTTTTACGCAATTAAAGTTTACGGGATACATTTGCACATTTCACTAATATATTTCTAGTCCATTCGGTACTGTTTGGAAACAATATTTGTTTCCTCAATAATGTTAACATTCGCCTAAAAGGACTTTTAGTAATAGGCACAGAATATATGTTTGTATACAAACGAATTAGAAATTAAGTGGGAGACAGAAGCAATGTATTAAATGCTCGTCGAATCGGAGCAATCTTTGCGACAACGCTATTCACATCAAGTTTAGTACATATACATAAACTCAATGTACAATTTTATTATAAATATCGAATGTTTGTTACAAACTACATCAACAAATATAAATGGTGTTCGTGCAGTATTATTGCTGGAAATGTGGCGGAGGCGGTGCACGTTGTCCGTGGCGAGGATTCTTTGCGACAGGTGGAAGTGTCGCCGGTTTTATTGATAGCAAAGAACCAAATAAAACATGCTGAATAACAGGAAATTTCGCCAGGACCTAATATTTAAGATAAGCAATTATTTAAGTAATTTTGTTATTATGCTTGAATTTCTAAAAAAACAATGAAACTTTACCTCGGCTTTGTACATTCTAATAAGACCACTATTTACTTTGGCCCACGTAGATACCGCGCTAACATTCCACAACTGATTCGAATGTTCAGCAAATGGACCTATTTTTACCTGAAACATTAAATACCGCTTAGAAAAAGATACGTCGTATTGAACACAAAAATGTAGATTGACTCGTTCACCTTTGAAATGAAATCAATGCAACCGAGAAACATGTACTGCTTGTTAAATGACTGAGTCATATCCGGATCGACGAAATGACGGGGTTCTATACGAGGATGCCCTGCGGTATTTATGCATTGAGTAAATGCGTTTCTTATATCATTCTATAATGAAACTGGAAATGAACATGTATAAGCAAAACAGTACCATTTAATTGAGCGCTTCCCCATATGAAAGGAACGAATTGGTAATCGTCCAAACTCCAAACGCCATGGCTACCTGCTGGTTCCATTCGATAAGATAACTGCAATTTACGTATTAGTTCCAAATATCTGGCAAAATGAAACATTTTAATTAGCGGAAGCAAAAGAAACACTAAAATATCCTATCGATTAAAATTTAGAATTACCTATTAAATATTTGTACGACTACAGCCACTTTGTCTTCTTGCACGAAAGCACCAATTTTAAACATACAACAAAGAAACATTATAAATGCCATTTCATGCCCCGTGCCGTAATCTATGCGCGTCGCGTTTCCGAAACTCTCGTACAAGTATTCTACTATTTCTGGAATTGCTCTATGGAATCTTTCTGGCAATACTTTTTGTAATTCATCTATACCGTTCTGAAATGTTGCAAACGTATATATACACAAGATTGATATAACAATAATGTATTCTTACCTGCGTTAATCTTTCGTGCCATAGCCTGAACGATTTGTTACCAAAACGTTGAGGCTGTTCGGTGGGCGGTATCTGCGTTATCCATTCGTCGAACACATTAAGCATTTGGATAACTTTTGATAATACGGGGCTTTCGGTACATTCAACGTTTAAGGCTTTCCCTTGAACCGCCTCGTTTAACGCCAATATAAATCCTAAGTATTCCTACAGACAGGTACTTGTAAACACTGAGCGTAATACAAATTTGGGACACTCTTTATCCGCTGGAATAATTTTTTAATCGAAAAATATATCGTGGAAATTCTTACAAAATATGCCTCCGACTTCTCCCATGCCGCCATATCGGCCGGTACTTTAATCGACTTCTTTGGAACGACGAATTCATGATGTTCGGCTGAAATAAATTGGAAAATAATTCATTGATCGGTTTAATTATGACAATTAGTCGAAATACGCACGTGATACTGGTGACTTTGACGTTGACATCGTTGTTATTTTAGAACTATCATTCAACGAAAATATGTCGGCCAGGTTAATTTGCCAAAAGACGAAGTAAGCTTCCTGAAATAATTACGTATCGATAATATTATGAAACATTTGAATTACGTACTTATAGTATTGTCAGATATGAAATCGCCAACAAGCATTCCCGATAAGGTTTGAACGAACGAGGATTGATTAAACTGAGCTCGCCGAAATTGTAGAAGAAAACGTCAACGATGTTTTTCGCATAATTCATTCATCATCATAACAAACCATTGCAGAGATGGTAAGGAAAATATAAAGATACACGACGAATACCCACGAAAATCGCAATTTAAACTCTTAAATGATTGCTTACGTATTTTTTTTAATACATAAATTCACTATATGGAAAAGCGAAACCAATCACGCGGTGTGTAAAAGTCACTGCACATACATGCGACGGTCTACAAAGTTTAACTACCGTGATATTACCTTCCCCTAGGTTTTAAATCGAGTGGTATACTACGACTACCTATGTCGTTATAAATTGCAATTTGCCTAACAGTATTAAAGAAATGCGTATTGCAGTTATTTATATTCTTTTTCTATAAGTTATCAGTATTATGTCACGTTAATTAGTTTATATTCGAAAAGAGCGGACAATGAAAAAGTCAGTATCATATGTATATTTTGTATGCTGTTTTAAGATTCATGGGTAGCATCTGTTTGTAAACATCAGGTTCGTTATTGCAATAAAATCGTTTGTGCGTTCTTTTTCACATTAAAAGTGGTTTCATCTAATTCGTTCTATCGCAGAAATGAGCTATTCACTGGAAGAGATCGAAAGGAAACGTATATTAGCTTTGCAACGCAAACAACATGGCCAAGAAAAAAATAGTGCATTCAGTCCAAGGAATGTTAGCTTACCTAGTAATAGCAGTCGTATACTCAGTGACAATAAATCGACGAATGTTGTTAAATCCTTTGAAAGGGGCGGTTCAAAATACGGTGGATTCGGTTCAAAGTTGGGGAACAATTCCTTCAAAAGTAATGGCAAATTCAATAAACAGAAGGACCGCTTTAATCCCATGTCGACGCAGAAGTTTTTCGGTCAGAATTCTCGCGTCACAGGCAAATGTTATATGATTACCGACGAAAGGTTCATACTGGAAACGTCGTCGTATTTACCTGCACTTATTCAATCGATCAAATCGATACCAAGCAGATCGTACGGTAATATAACAAAACTCTACTCGTTCGTTAACTGTTATGTTATTGTTACTTGAAGAATTGAAAATTATAGGCAAATAGTGACGATAACTTATTGAACATACCTGTTTCAGATATAAAAACGAAAACATGGAATTTCAGTTTAAAGGATTATGAGACCCTGATGGAAACAGTTATTCAATTTAAATCCGATATACAAATAACAGGATTGCCCAAAACTGTTATTCAGGTTACTATTTTTAGGAATATGTAGTTTAAATATTCCCATTTTAAATTATTTATATATTTCGCGCATTTTACAGATATTTAGAAAAAATGATACTTCAGAAAAGGCAGCTGAAAATCTTGATTTATCAGACATTGATCCTTATTTGTTGGAAAGATTGATGCCTTTCCAACGAGATGGAATATGGTATAATTATATAATTGCTTAATTTTATTAGTACTCTCGAAATAAAGACATTAGGAAACTTATAGATACATACGTTTTTTAGTTATGGATTATCTAAAGGTGGCCGTTGCATGATTGCTGACGACATGGGTTTGGGGAAGACCATTCAGGCATTAGCTATTGCACATTACTTTAAAAGAAGTTGGCCTCTTCTTATTGTTACACCAGCATCAGTCAGGTTTTGAATTGAAAAATATAGAAATGTGTTTTAGTCTATTTACGTAAAAAATTAAAATGACTCTTTGAATTTAGGTATCAGTGGGCGGACGCGATATATACGTTTCTGCCATCTGTTCCTGCACAGTATATCTTTCAATTTACAAGTACAAAAGACTTTATCGATGGCAGTAAAATTATTATTACAACTTATGATCTCCTAGTACGTGCTGTGGATACATTTGAACGTCGAACGTTCGGTTTCGTTATCTTGGTACGTCATTGGAAAAAAGTCCTCTGTCTCTTATCATGCATCGCACTAGAAATGGATATATTTACAGGATGAATCTCACGCTTTAAAAAGCGGTAAAACTGCTAGGTTTAAGGCTGCACATCGTGTTGTTTCACAAGCCCGTCACGTTGTCTTACTTTCGGGGACACCAGCTCTATCAAGGCCCATTGAATTATATTCTCAGATAAATCTCATAATGCCGAATTTTATGGGGTAATGTAAAATATCTATTCGATAAATGTAATTTACATGCACATAAGAAGAGCTATTTCTATGCAGATATCAGGAATATGGAATTCGATATTGTGCAGGAGAAAAAACTGCGTATGGATGGGATTTTACAGGGTCATCGAATATGCAAGAATTGCAATTGTTATTGAAACGCACCTGCGTTATTCGTAGATTAAAAAATGATGTTTTAATACAATTACCTTCGAAGACAAGGTGAAGAAACGAATTATTCACGTTGATTTATTTTTGTATGTAGAAACACACGTATTTACGTTATCGTCAACATTTTAGAGAAGTTATTATGCTAGATCCAGATTTAATAAAAATTGGTACCAAGGAAATGAATGAGATGTCGACGAAATTAGAACGAAAAGCATTATCTGGCATGGAGCGACACACTACATTGTTACACTATTATACTGAATCCAGTTTTGCTAAGCAAAAGGCTGTATGGTAAATTATATCTATACAATTTATCATTATTTAGCGAATGTCAGATATTTCTTTAACATCTGTAACAATGGCATTTTAGCGATTATGTTGGCAAGTTGTTCAAAGATAAACAGAAGTGTATTATATTTGCCCATCATCAAAATGTTCTGGCTGCCATTTGTGATGTCGCAGAATCGATGAATATAAAGTAATTATATCGTTGACTAATTATATTAGATAGTAGTAAAAATTTTCATTTATGTACAAACCGATTTCGTATTTCAGATATATTAAAATCGACGGAAAAACAAATCCTGAACATAGAAAATATCAAATCGATAACTTTCAAAACTGTGTAGATTATATAGCAGCAGTCCTATCCATTACAGCAGCGAATGCGGGGATTACACTAACAGCCGCTCGACTTGTAGTTTTTGCAGAGCTGTTTTGGAATCCCGGGGTACTTATCGTTTGTATTCTTCAAAAAATTATTATCCGCAATTAATTAACAATACGATTTGTTACAGATATTGTGCCAAGCAGAAGATAGAGCGCACCGACTTGGCCAGGACGAAAATGTTATAATTCGATATTTAGTTGCGAAAAAGACGGCAGACGATTACTTATGGCCCTTAATCCAGAGAAAAATGAACGTATTAAATGAGGTTGGACTGGATCAAGACTTTTCTCTGTACGATATTGACGTTACTGAACAAGCGTTAAACTCGAAGCAGAGCACTCTAGATTTTGTTACTAATAATAAACGAGATAAACAGGAGACTGACGAAGAAATAGTACAAAGCGGTGAAAGTGAAATTGCAGATGCCTTAGAAAATCCATCTGCAGCAACAGATGAATTTAAAGAGTTGCTTGAACTGAGCAAAGAAGGTTTTGATTTTTGCGACTGGGATGATATATAACTATTTTATTTTTAGTTTTTTCGACTTCCAATTTCGCGGCGCAACAATTCAGCACAGGTTTCCTTGGACAAATCACATTTATGTACCAAGACTAACCGTCCAAAACGTTTTTTTTTTGCCACCGATTTCACGGGGCCCCGTGGACCCCCGTGACACAATAATTGCCATTTTTGACGAAAACCTAGCACGATATCATTCGGAACAAACGTATCTATCACCTCAAGGCACAGTAATGACGATAAATACCGCGGCGCAACAATTCAGCACAGGTTTCCTTGGACGAGGGCGCTTACGGCCCTGCCGGTCGGCGGCATCAATCGGCTGCTCTCCGTCCACTTTTTTGTAATAGAAAGATATAATAAATAATTTACATATGCACAACTTACACAATTGCTGTAATTTAAAATCAGCTTCAGCATATAAAGTGTTATGTTACATTTATATTACATAAATGTTAGTTTAGTATTGATACAAGATTTAGTTGAGCGATGTATTGTAAATAGATATAAAAGAGTAGTTCATAAGTATTACCTTGCAAATTTGAATTACAATATTTTTGTAACTTGTATCTAATAAATCTTCAGTGAAAGGAATTCTACTGTTTTCTTTCTTTTCACAGCTTAGCAATCTTTGAAAAGACCTAATTCCAATTACTTAAACACGTACTACCGTGCAGGAACGTTAGATGCAAACAAGCGGAGAACTTGTAAAAATAGTCAAATTTGATGAGAAGGGAAGGAACGTTATATGGTTTGTAATAACCAATTAAACAATTAAATTAATTATTACGGGCAAGTGGATAAGGTTACAGCAACGAGACTATTACAGGTGAATAGCTTATTTCTTTCCCTTTCATTTGACACCTCAGAGATTAGAAAATTAACCACCAGGAGCCGAGACAATTTTTTAAAAATTTATCGGTAAAATTGTATGTGACAGGGTATGGTAACGGGGCTCCAGTCACCGACGAGATATAGGAATAGACAAGACATGCAATGTATTTTTTTAAGTTCTAATTTTTGGTTTACAGTAAAGCTTAAAGGTCACAGAACAAGTTCCGATTGAAAGGCTATAGCCGGGTAAGGGGGTCAAATGTGCCCCTAAACCAAATTCAACTTGTGAGGTGTCATTCGATAGCTTATCAAGAAAAACCAATTCGTACCAAGTTAAGAAAGTTTTATTTCAGGAATTTGGATTCTCTTCTTGATTTTCTTTCAGGTTTCCTTTTGATATTCCATTTAGCTTTCGATCGTGAATTTTCCAAGTACTCCTCTTGTTGTCTTACTTGTACTACGATCAATTAATGAAGTTCTACAAATTGACAATAATAGGACATTTTTCTTTGTCACATGTTATATTAGAATTGGTTTTCGCGTAATTGAAGGGTGGAAGGGCCGTGGCTAGGGTGGGTCTCCATGCGCAGTAACCTCCACGTGGTGAGACCCGGGCAATCAATTATTTATCGTATAATTATTAAACGTTTAAGAGACGTTTGATAATTATGTGGAAAATAATTCGAGCGAATTGACTGCGTATTGCACTTAGGATACAATGTACAATAATGGCCGCTTAATGTTCGTTTTTTTCCACAATTAATGTTCGCGGACTCATCCCTACCGATTTTTGGACCTGCTCCAATGTATCGAGGATGTAGGTTGCGTTCGAGTTATCTCCACTTGTCATCAGCAATGGCCCTTAACACGTTGAGTGCCACGCCGGTTTTGCCACGTTTTCCTTTTAGGCCAGACGGCGCGCCGCGGCGTAGCTTAACACTGTGATACCCCGACGCCTGAACGAAAAGTTGATTGTCAGTCACCGATGACTGACGCGGCCTGAACGGAAAGTTGATTGTCAGTCACCGATGACTGACGCGGCCTGAACGGAAAGTTTAGTGTCAGTCACTGAACGGAAAGTTGATTGTCAGTCACCGATGACTGACGCGGCCTGAACGGAAAGTTAAGTGTCAGACACCGATGCCTGACGTGGCACTCAACGTGTTAAATATATCTCACGCTGGTTCTCAGTACATCTCAATCCACTCCCAACACAGCCTAAACCGAGAGTGCCGAAAAGTGATAAGCATGAACAATTCCTTATAAATCACATCCCTGGATAATGTTCGCTAGGCAGCTTCGAAGCAGCGAACATTAAGTCCACTGTAGTTATTTGAGCGGAGAGAATCTTAAGTTCTTATTGCAATTACTTTTGAGTTCTCGTTTCTATCGTATCTATCTGCAGCTCTAAATATTGTGTATTATTTGTTGCCCTGCTTCTTATGTAGACTCTTCTGTTTTCTGACATTTTCGAGATTATTTATTAGTAACATAAATCATATATGTTTCGCCTAGAGAATTACATTTTCTTATTTCTCAAGAAGCCTTCTTTTTTATAATTGAAATACCCGTGTATATATCTTTTAATTCATAAATTAATTAATATCTGCATAGATATACTTGAATCTACGCGGGTCTCTGCCATATCTACAGTGCCTGCTATGGTTTCGCCATCTATACAGAACTCCTTGAAACCACTCGCGCTTGCTATGGTAGTCCCATCTATACAGAACGCATTGAAACTACTCACACCCGTTACTTACCATAAGTGTAGATATGGCAGAGGCCCGAGTAGTTTGAGTCACGTCTGTATAGATGGCGATACTAATGACTCTTAGATAAAGCAGACATATATACAGTTTCGAGCAGTTCTGTATAGATGGCGAAATTAAAGCCCACTTTGAGTGTAGATAAGACAGGGATGCGAGTGGTACGTAAATTCAAACACCTGTTTATAAGTAGCGGCGCGATAAAGTTCATAAAACTTGGCTATTTATGTCTTCATTCATGAAATTAAGATAATAATGCTCGAAAATTGTTTTGCAATCTTAGTTACATATCAATAAAGTGTTAGCAAACACGGTGTCACAATCTACATTAAAGTTAATATGTATGGTAACATCGTAAGTTCCATTGTTCATTTTATTCAGGAACAATCAAGCTCTTTAGCAAAGGTAAAAATCATCTTTCAGCACGTAATAAATACATACTAATAGTAGTATTATTCTTTATTTCGGTCTCACAGGAATGAAAGTTTGGTTAGTGTACATATAACCTATCTTTACAATATTATCTTAACTCTTGCACTCTCATCTTCCGTTTCGCTGTTCGTTTTCATACCTTCCATGCCTTACGTATTACATTATTTCTTACCTCTTAATCGCGTATCTATTATAAATCTTTTCCATTCCTTCTTGTTTAATTACAAAATCCTATGTCATGTTTATACACCATTGTATCTTTTTCCATACATTCTGTTAAGAGGTGTTCTAACGTTCCAAATTTTTGTGTGCACAGGTCAGATCCTTTTTTCTTTTTCTCCTCCTAATATTTATTTAATCCTTTAATGCTTTTGCATCTTACCTGTGCTATTAACTGATGATTATGGCCTATTCCATTCTTGCTTTGGTATTATATTAGCGTTGCTGTTCCAATATATTTACACCGTCCATTATATCTCGCTTATTTTATTTTTATGTTTTGTTCCTGATGTTGTATTTCATAGTCTATTCTTTTAAGGGTCTGCGACAATTCCTTTACTTCCGATCTAATTAAATTCTCTCTTAACACGTTCGGCGCCACGTCACCCATATCTGGGTGACGGTTATGCTGCCGTGGGGGACCGTCACCCAAATATTGGTGACGCTCTTCTTATTCAAGTTAACGAAGATTGTCAGTGCGATTTTTTAAAACCTATCCGAATCACTTTTGGCGCCGAACGTGTTAAGAGACCCATTCTCAAATAATCCTCTCCTTCTTTAATGCTTCTGGTTTGCCCCTCCTTTCTTTCTTCGGTCTCCTTTTACATACTTACTAATATATGTTTTGTGTGTGCAGGTTGTGGAGGCAAAGAGTAGCGAGCATTGACTGACACATCCCATCATGCATAGGAGCAAGAAAGAAAATAGAAGAACTTTTGCCACATACTTCACTTATCCATTAATTATAGTTAATTGATTTATAAAAATAGTTTGCAACTGTTAGCGCATAAGCTTAATTTAGAACAATTGTGTAGTTAACTGTTCTGTATAATATCTATTATATACTTTATTTTATATTCAGATCATTCTGTAGATCTTATATAAACTTTGATATTACTTATACATATATTACTATTACAAGTTCTACTGAATGTGCTAAATGTAAAATAAAAGATATAATAATGTATGTATGCTCAAGTTTACACAAATGCTGTAATTTAAATTTTATAAGCTTCTGCATATGAAGTACATAATTTTTAGTATAAGCTTTATCTGTAAGCTATATATTGTAAATTGACTTTAAAGAATAGTTTATAACTATTGGATTATTTAAGTTTAATGTATTTTTCATATTACATAAATGTTAGTTTAGAATTAATACATGCTTTAGTTGTACGATGTATTGTAAATAGATATAAAAGAGTAGTCCATAAGTATTAGCTTGTAATTTGAAGCTTTTTGTGACTTGTATCTTCATTCATTAGTTTAAATAAATGTTAATTTAAAAGAATTCCACTCTTCTTTTTATTTTCACACCTTAACAATCCTTGAAAGAACCTAATTCCAATTCCTTACACAAGAAGTACCGTAGACGAACTTTAAATGCAAAGTCCTGAAGCGAGAAACTTGTAAAAATGGCCCTATACGTTATTAACTATAAAAGAAGGAAATTGTGGAAACGACATCATTTTCGGTCTTCATTTCTTGCAACATTTGATGGCAGAAGTCTAGAAAATTAAGCGCTCGGAAATTCTTGGAATATGACGTCATTTCCAAGAACTGCTGATGTCGGATACCTCCTCGCATATCATATTCTCCTGATACAAATCCACGATTTTCAGCGAGATATTTTTGGCAGAATCTCAGAAATTTTGCGCTCGGAAATTCTTGGAACGTGACGTCATTTCCAAGAATTGCTGCGATGAAAGACCTCCTCGCATATCATATTCTCCTGATACAAATCCACGATTTTCAGCGAGTTATTTTTGCCAGAATCTCAGAAATTTTGAGGTCGGAAATTCCTGGAACGTGACGTCATTTCCAAGAATTGCTGCGATGAAAGACCTCCTTGCATATCATATTCTCCTGATACAAATCCACGATTTTCAGCGAACTATTTTTACCAAAAACCCAGAAATTTGACGCTCGGAAATTCCTGGAACGTGACGTCATTTCCAAGAACTGCCTGGGTCGGATACCTCCTTGCACATCATATTCTCCTGATACAAATCCTCGATTTTCAGTACTTAAATTTCTTCTGAAAATCGTGGATTTGTATGAGGAGAGTATGATGTGCAAGGAGGTCTTTCATCGAAGCAATTCTTGGAAATGACGTCACGTTCCAGGAATTTCTCAACGCTTATTTTAATAACGTATAGGGCCATTTTGACAAGTTTCTCGCTTTAGGACTTTGCATTTAAAGTTCGTCCACGGTACTTCTTGTATAAGGAATCGGAATTAGGTTCTTTCAAGGATTGGTAAGGTATGAAAGTAAAAAGAGCACTGGAATTCTTTTCATTGCAAATTTATTTAAACTAATCAATGAATATACAAGTTACAAAAATGTTGTAATTAAATTTACAAACAGATACTTATTAACTATTCTTTTATATCTATTTACATTACATCGTACAACTAAATCTTGTATCAATTCTAAACCAACATTTATGTAATATAACTGACACTATAAACATAAATAATCTAATACTTATAAACTATTCTTTGAAGTTAATTTACAATATATCTTACAGATAAATCATACACTAAAATTTACGTACTTCATATGTAGAAGCATATAAAATTTAAATTACACCAATTGTGTAACTTGTGAATATGTCAATTATTTATTATATCTTTCATTTTACATTTAGCACATTCAGTAGAACTCGTAATAGTTATATAAGTAATATTAAAGTTCATATAAGATCTACCGAATAAACTGAATATAAAATAAAGCATATAATAGATAACATAACAGTTAATTACACAATTCTCCTAAAATAAACTTAGGGGCTAATAGATACAAACTATTTTTATAAACCAATTTACTATAACTAAAGGATAACTAAAGTATGTTGCACAAGTTCTTCTACTTTCTTTCTTGCATTTATGCACGATGAGAAGTGCCAGGCAATGTTCCTTACTCTTTGCCTGTGAAACCTGCACACAGAAAAAATACATTAATAAGTATGTAACAGGAGAAAGATTATTAAGAGATATTTAGAAGAAGAAGAAAGAAAGGAGGGGCAAGCCAGAAGCATAAAAAGGAGAGGATTATTTGAAAAGGAATGGAATGCTTCAATTATGAGTGACTTTGACAAAAGCGGAAGTAAAGGAATTGGCGGAGATCCTCAAAAGTAGAGTCAATCAAATGCAACAGCAGGAACAAGGCAGAAAAATAGGGAAAGCAAGATAGAATAATACGTTTAAATATATTAGAACATCAACACTACTATGGTACTTAAGTAAAAACGGACGAGGGCGCACTTGACAATTAACAACGCAGGTGCGAGATGCAAAAGCATTAAAGGATGAAATAAATATTGGGAGAAGAAAAAGGATAAAAGATGTGACCTGTGCATACAAAAATTTGGAACGTAAGAGCACCTGCTAACAAAATGTATGGAAAAAGATACAATAAGACATAAAAATAACTTAGGAATTTGTAATTAAACAGGAAGGAACGGAAAAGATTTATAATAGATGTGCGATAAAGAGATAAGAAATAGTGTAATACGTAAGGCAGAGAAGGTATGAAAAGGAAGAGCGGAACGGAAGATGAGAGTGCAAGAGTTAAGATAGTATTGTAAAGCTAGGTTATATGTACACTAACCAAACTTTCATTCCTGTGAGACCGAAATAAAGAATAATACCACTATTAGTATGTATTCATTAAGTCCTGGAAAATTTATTTAAAGAAAAAAATATTCACAAATACATTTACCCGTGCTAAAGAGTGCTTGATTGTTGTAGAATATAATGAACAATGGAACTTGCAATGTTACCGTACATATTAATTTTTATGTAGATTGAAACACTGTGTTTGCTGACACTTTATTGATATGTAAAAGAGTGTACGAAACGGTTTGCGAGGATTATTAACTTAATTGGATGAATGAAGACATAAATAACCAAATTTTATGAACATTATCGCACCGCTACTTATAAACAAGTGTTTGCATTTACGTACCACTCGCATCCCTGTCTTACCTACACTCAAAGTGGGCTTTAATTTCGCCATCTATACAGAACTGCTCGAAACTGTATATATGTCTGCTTTATCTAAGAGTCATTAGTATCGCCATCTATACAGACGTGACTCAAACTACTCGGGCCTCTGCCATATCTACACTTATGGTAAGTAACGGGTGTGAGTAGTTTCAATGCGTTCTGTATAGATGGGACTACCATAGCAAGCGCGAGTGGTTTCAAGGAGTTCTGTATAGATGGCGAAACCATAGCAGGCACTGTAGATATGGCAGAGACCCGCGTTGATTCAAGTATATCTATGCAGATATTAATTAATTTATGAATTAAAAGATATATACACGGGTATTTCAATTATAAAAAAGAAGGCTTCTTGAGAAATAAGAAAATGTAATTCTCTAGGCGAAACATATATGATTTATGTTACTAATAAATAATCTCGAAAATGTCAGAAAACAGAAGAGTCTACATAAGAAGCAGGGCAATAAATAATACACAATATTTAGAGCTGCAAATAGATACGATAGAAACGAGAACTCAAAAGTAATTGCAATAAGAACTTAAGATTCTCTCCGCTCAAATAACTACAGTGGACAGTAATGCCCACTTAATGTTCGCTGCTTCGAAGCTGCCTAGCGAACATTATCCAGGGATGTGATTTATAAGGAATTGTTCATGCTTATCACTTTTCGGCACTCTCGGTTTAGGCTGTGTTGGGAGTGGATTGAGATGTACTGAGAACCAGCGTGAGATATATTTAACACGTTGAGTGCCACGTCAGGCATCGGTGTCTGACACTTAACTTTCCGTTCAGAAATCGCATTTGTTTATAATCTATTTAAACAAATTCAATTATCTCGCGTTGTACTGGACCGATTTTAATCAACGACGTCTTAGATTAAAGCTCTCGAATCAAGGAACGATCTGTCCCTATTGTAGAACTATGTATCCTTTTGTGTAGTTACTGTGGAATTGTCAAACGTATTGTTAAATTGTTTATAAAAATAAACAGTATTATTTGTTTGTGGAAAATAAAAATTGTTTATATAATGATTGGCAATGTTAAATTTATAATGATATCGTATTGGTATGAGAAAAAATAAATTTTTATTTTTATATCACTTTTGACAGTAGTTATGGCAGACACCCAAATTAGTTTGAAGCACTTGTTTATAGATGGCAGCATTGTATATATTTACAAAATTTATTTATTTGCATTTTTGTTTAGCAAATCAAATTAGTACAACTTGAAAATACAAATTCATTTATCTATGTCTTTTTAGTAAATATCGTGGCAATAGCCACGAGATGTAATTAGATTTTTCTTCCTTACAGATTCGTATACATCCATAGTTAATATTTTAAATATACATACAATATATTAATAGTATATTATTAAATTATATTTCAACAAATACTCGATACAAGTTGTAAAACAATTTGCAGATATGTTTATGATGTTGGACGGACAGAGGTACATCGAAATTGTTTGAGTAATACCTGTTTAACTTTCACCGATATAATATACGTAAGTAGGCTCAGAGGTAAGGATTATTTTAATATAATTGTCAATTTCTGTATCTCATCTGTAATGTATTATAAAATATTCGTAAACAATGAGACACTTGTATAAAAATGGACTCTTTTTGGTCTATTACACAGTATGGGGAGAAAAGGTGATAAATAGTATATTGATTCGTGCCGAGACAGTCTTCGATTAATAAACAAAGAACAAAAGCCTCATTCGTGGTTAAATACGTATTAAAAATTATGTATGCCGTATCACAATATATTTCTTACAACCTACAGAATTAATAAAGATTTGTTGCACTGAATCTACCATACTATGCTGATCGTAAGCCTAGCGACACGTGATTCAATTCTATTCCAAATCAAAGTCGACGCTCCTCAAGCAAATGCCTGATCAATTTATTTCAACCTAACAATTCAAGATGATCAATATTACGTTATGAGATTCGTTTTTTCTGATGGAACCTCGCTTTTACCTGTCCCAATCAGCGCATTCTCCGATCTGATGTCCAAGGAATTGTCTTTGCTGTCGTCGCTGTCCGGTCTATTCGAGATCTCATACTCATTCGAATTCTTCTCAGATAAACTGCCCAATAAATTATCTGCCTGTCCTTTGTACCGTTCGCTTTTGCCGTCAAAGTAATCGCTGTTGCCATTATTTAACATTTTATCTCTAGTTCGACAATAAGATTCCTCATCCTCTTGTATCGTTCTGCTTTCCCTTCTATCCTCTCTGCTTTCTTCATAGCCATTAGTTCGATTAATCAAGTTCAGTTCTACGTTTGCCCCTCCATTTTTCTTCTCAGCCTGATTTTTCGTAGAGTTACCAAACGGATTAAAGAATCGCCTCCCGTTCTCTTTGTTCACACCATTGCTCGACTTTACAGAGTCCGCTTCGTTTCTTTTGTGATTGTCCATGTTTTTGGGCTCAAACTTCTTATCATACGGCTGCTCCTCGTTTGTAGATTGTTCCTTCTCATTTTTTAACGCGCTCAGCTCTGCTTCTTTCATCGCCGAATGAATAACTGGTTCAGCCCATAGCCCCGGATTAAATGCAGGCCCTGTGCCACCCAGTTCCGCTGGCAGGATGTCAGTGGGCAGGTGTTCATGCAGTGTGCTCAGATTATTCCCATGCAAGTAGATCTGGAATCATTATAGTCAGACGTACATTAGTTGCGCCACGGACACCACGAAGAAACTGACGCACAGAAGGCTTACTTTAACGCATTAATTATTTTCAATGTGCCATATTCTGAACGATCTTCTTTACAAGGGTTAAGGAACGCTTATTTAAGGCAATTAGCTACCCATACATTATGCAAACATCATGGCACTTAAAAGCTGCTATTCTGAATTATCTATCGGTCAATATTTAACGTACCGTATCTAAGCGCAAATATGCAAAAGCGGTCGTATTTCTGTGTCAAGAGCTTACATGTGCAATTAGAATTAGTGCAGTTAGAATCTTTGTCTCGGAAACAAAACGATTACGCTTTTATAATATTAATACCGTTGGGCAGCTGCGTTATCTATACTGTTATTCGTACCATACGTTTGATAATTCGATAAGCTATTATTCTGTACTTTAAACGGTAGCGAAAACTAAACACCAATGAAACCAAAGCAAAAGTAGGATCATTTTCAGTAGATCGTTCCGTAACGTGTCCAGTCCCTACCTTGCTTCGCGTTTTTTCGTCTAAGAAAGGTTTCACGAGGGCCAGTGTGGCTTGGACGTAAAGCGGAGCCGACAGGAAGTGTATAGCTTTGAATCTAGCCGGAAATCGTCCGCGAAGAGCAGCTATTAGGTTTCGCAGTGCCGCTGCGCCCAAGGCACCGCCCTGTCGTAAAGAGAATCCGCTCCAATCTACCACCGCCACGAAACCGGATTGCTAGGAAAAAGAACAGAAAAGTAACAGAAATTGGAAAGTGCAGAATCAGAGTGGACTGAAGAATCCGCGTTCCTCGGTATGCATCGAGCTTAAAAATATACAATGCTGCTACATGGTGTACCTGGTTCCTCGGGTCTTGTATAAGAATTTCCAGAACCAAGAAGAGTGCTCGTTGAACTGATAACGCTGGCACAGAGATCGGATCCCATTGCGAAGCTAATATCACTACCACGCATCTCCCCTTCCTAAAAGAAAAGCAACAATAAACATCCGTATAGAAGGATATCTATCAGAAAGATTAAAAATTGCATTAACTATTGCATACAGGGTATTGCGTTTATCATATACGTACACAAGCTAATGCAATTTGTGTACTCGAAAAACAAAGCTGCCTTATGTTAACTAGTTAGAGCGGGAATAAAGAAAAATGTCAAAGTGGCACCTATCGCGTGCAGGAAGCACACCAGGTATTCCAGCGCGCAGTGCGCGTTGCAGTGCTGGATCTCTTGCTGTTAAATTGCCAAAGATATCTTGTCGATGCGCTACTTGCGCCTGATAAGCGGCTATCAAAGCGGCAGCCTGTTCCGTACGATACTTCCGGGCCAGCAGGAAACGCGTAATGTATTCATCCGTGCAGTGCTTCAAGTCTAGGAGCAAGGAGGCACACAGGTCATTGTAATGCCCCGCGTGGAAACAAAAAAAAAAAAATAGCCGACAGGAAGCCGCTTGAACGCGGATATTACGCCGGAAATTCGAGGATCGACGTATGGAAAACGAATCGGGCTTAATTTACTTGCATGACGCGGAACAACGGTTTGCTACATTTAACGGGTTCGTTTTGGAGGAAAAGTGTGCTCACTAATTGAGGAACAATACAGTATATCCTTGGTAAATATTTTTTCATACAACTTTAACCTGCGAGAAAAGCTTTCAAAACAGAGTTTGATTTCTTTATAATTCAAAATTATTTGATATTGTTTTTATCATCTTCAAAACAGAGCAAAGTATCAATTGTTCGCCAATGATGATTGCAAATTTATTTCAGCACTTTCAATTGGGTTATTTTTGTATCAATTATTGTTGCAATAAATGTGTCGGAATATTGAATTTAGGTTGAACTGATTCTTACCTACATCCGGCATTTCACGCAATATCGCCCGGACGGTCTTAATCGCCAATTTCTTGTCGCGTTTCTCGAATCTGGCCTCCTCTTCGTAAATACTACGTGCCAGTGCTGGGCTCATGTGACCTCTTGTGGTGTCCCACATGTACTCGCAATACTCGGACATCTTGCGAATCCTTCCTCTTCTTTACCAGAGATCTGTAGGGATCAATCGTAATTAGAACGTCCGGCGACGAAAACTTGTCATTCGATTATCAATTTTATCAATGAACGAGGTATAATCGTTAGATATATAAATGATATATATAAGTGATATAACATTCGCTAGATATGGAGTACCCTGCAAACTTGGGATAGTTTAGTTAGACACTCCCACAAAGCAAACGAAATGGCTTATGCAAACGAAATTTATCTCTAAGCGTTCCATTTACATTGAAAATTGTCGAATAACTTTACTAAAGTTCAGCCGGTGGATTAATCGCGTTTACAAAACCGAACGTGCTGTATAAATTCGCGTACACAGCAGAATTACGAACAATGTTCAGATAACAAAGAGCTTGAAATAACTTAAATCTACATTTCTGTAATATTTATCTTTCACCGTCATTTCTCTTAAACACGTGTATTCGAACTTTCTTTGTCCTTTCTCTGGTGCTATCGTACGTTGTACCAAAACTATCAGATATATCGTAATGTTAATTAATAAGACATCAAACAAGGCATTGCTGCGTCGCGAGTGAGTCATTTCTAGGTGAAACACCGTTCAGACGCTGCACATCTTGCGGGAGAACCTCGACCGGTTCTGTAACTGCTCATTGAGATTTTTATAATGATGGAAATAGTATATTCACGAGGTGTAATCTGTCAAGGGGTTAAAACTCCGTATGTTTCGGGTGTTAAGAATATTAATTTGAGACGGTTTTGAGGATAAGGAGATTTATCCTCGTTCAGGGCCGTGCGATGTGAATTTGGAAGCGACTTGAATTTTAAAAGCTAGATCTGCTAATACCTACTGCTGTGAGCGTTACTAGTATGTTATAGACCAGAATGCTGAAATTTTAAGTTTCAATCTGTTATCTTAATATGTCGTTTCCGCCAAGTATACTTCGGTCACGTATTCTTTATAATATCACTCACGAACGACTTATCATTTTAGATTTACCTTTTGCGAGTCGATTCGTTCAGTAATCGAAGTTAAATCACGTCTTCGTAAATACAAGTCGTTTTGTGCCGGGAACGTTTATCACACTCAATTTAATCCATTAAATTATTTCGGGTTAAGAATATGCTATTTTGAATTTAAGTTTCAAATATAATCACTGTAATTACAATGTGTGCAATTATAGTGTAAATCGTAATTAGGTATAGGAAGTTATTCAAAGTTCCTTGGAATGTTAATCACGGTCTCCTGTAAAATCGAGAAAATACAGTGGAACTCTTAAGAAAAGTCATTAAGACTATTGTTTCACTTATTGCTAGAGCTGTATTGTTTTCAGAATAAGGCGCTGAGCATAAAGTACTGAATATAAATACCATTTTGTAACATACCGATTCTCGAAGTAAACTAAAATATTAATTATCTTTTTAATTAACAAAAATACATACACTAATCGATAAGTCAATCCTGAAGTTACATAAAATATTTTTAACAATTTTTGTTGCCACTTCGTCGAGGATCACACACTTCTTCCTTTATTCCGCCAATTTTTGTCACCGTTTTTAATGTCACGCAAAGTCACAATAAAGCTTTCGCCAATAAATGCAGGAATTAAATTTGCTCCTAAAATATTCAAGAATTACCGTGCTAATTAGTACGCTACCGTACAAAATGATTTCAATCGCAATTCGTAAGCAAAAGAGACAAAGAACTCGAACATCAGAGCAGCTCGTTGCTCGAACGGTCACGAGCGTACGGCGCGCAATGAAGTCGCCTGTTGCGATTCGTTCGAAAGTGTTAGAGCATTGGGAAACAAAGGAGTGAGCAAGAAACTCAAGGCGAGACAGTGGTTTCACTGGTGAAACAAGGAGGTAAAACGCCCGCGGTAACGTAGACGTAAGACGCGCCAAGTTAGTTCAAACCTGATTAATAAATTAGAATTTCTTTCAGTCACGATTTTCAGTTCCGTAAATATTACATACATTGGTAAAATACAGCAACATCTTCAGTAACATTTAAAATCTGCCTAAGCACGATACCTTATTACTCCAAAATTGTTATTCATGATCTTGAAATAATTAATGCCTGCAATGAAATGAAAATAATGTAAACTTTCATCTCTCTTTAACTCATTACGCACTGCACTACGGCGGAATCGACTAAAAATGAAACAAAAATGGGTTGAAGCGAGACACGAATAGCTTGGTTACGTTCGAACGTGCAAAGGACAGGAACCAATAGAAAGAGAGAAAGCATAACTTGTGCTGAAATCGAACAAGAAGAAAGGAGGGTTGCAGATAGACAGGGATGAAGAGATGACTGATTGTGAGATAGAAAGGAAAAGGTAATGTGGATGGCAGTAACGAAACTTCGATAGGGAGGGAAAACGATGATTGCAGAAATGGGAGGGAGAAAGATATAGGGAAAAGAAGGACGAGCCTGTTACCTGTACGGCTGACTCACCGATCGTTCCTGTTGCGCTATTAGATAAAACCGTTCTCCAAAAAATACGAGCTCGCACTATGTACTAAAATATACATACATATTTAGAAATTACAATTTACGTAATACTCTGCATCAAATGAAAATTCAATAATACGATGATGGTCTAATTATAATATATTTTATACAGCGATGAGTGATTCCTCGGTTTCGTAATCCATTTTTACCGACCGGAACGCCTACTTATCCATGAGCGTGGATAATAAAAAGTTGAGTATTTTTTGTTACCTTTCTAGCAACTCATTCTAGCATAAGGGACAGGGACTGAGAAATAATTCAAACTGAAATGTACTTTTTATTTTTACGTATTTCAACCTATTAGGCTAACCGCAATTTAGAATGTTGTTACTAGAGGGTCTCTTAGTGATTAGTCTCAGATTCTTTTTTTAGTCGAAGAATGTGCCCGAGACTTCTGAGAAAAATTAATGGAGCAGATGCTGTTCATCCGGTTTTCTTTCAACTTAGTCAAACGCGATACCCCGGAAATCGTGTACTCTTCCATTTTCTCCTTCGATACGACTGTCCGTAAATTACCATCGTTGCATGCTCTGTCGCAAAAAGTGTTTTCTGTGAAAGTAAAAACTTATCCCACTTAACTCTGATTGTTGCGAAGGGAACGAACACTTTACATTAAAAGATGAAACAGGTTTGTGCCAGTAGCGTCGCCAAGTTGACGGTCGCAATTCGCGTTGCGAAAAAATTTTGTCGACTCACGTAATTATATAAAATACCATCTTACTTAAATATATCCTACGTTGTTTTTCTCGAACTCGTTCTACACAATTTCCAGCCGAAAATAGACTATTGGAGACATTACTAAACGTTGATATGTACGCCGTGTGTAAAAAAGAATACGGTTCCGATAGCCATGGAATTGTAAACAAAATTTTGTTGTTTAAGTTTTGCAACGATTCCGGTGAGTCACTGTCCGAGGGCGCAAGATTATAAATTGCATCATAAACATTCATGCTGATTAACGATTGGCAACACTTATTTGCATGCCAATGCACAATTGACATTTCATATGAAGGCAATGTACAGGTAAAAGGCTGTTACGTTACGCCCCCTATGAACAACCGGTCGGGTGATTGAAACACTGCCGTGTATTCGATAAAGGAACAAGATCTTGTTTTATGACGTGAAACCATTCAATTCTTCCATCGATCGATTTCACCAAGGACAAGGGGAGAGCCATATCGTGCTTTAGATTAAACACCTTAATTCATGCTTGCCGAATTGTCGAAAATATATAGAATAGAATAGAATAGGATGTTTTCATTCAGAGCTTAGGTATTGATCAAATTAATCTTGAGAATCCATTCAGTAGAGATATTTCCATATTGCTGTTACTATATTTACATAGAATTCGATTAAGCACAGTGTAGGTTGTGCTTTAATTAATTAAAACACGTTTTTATTTCAGAGTTTTATTATGGTAGAATTTCGAAATAAAATGGTAACTGTTTTGTCGGTGGTTTGTGAACTCAGGGTTATCATTTTTGCCATATGCTTTATATCTGAACCGTCGTGTCGCTTGCGACAATCGATGCGGCGAGTTTAATAAACGATCATGAAGTTTTTGAAACTGCAGCAAGTATGCTACACATTTCTTTGCGGTGCTCCGTATGCTTGCCTGTGCTCGAAGGACGAAAACAGATCTGTGCGGGTAACGCCGCCCTACATTACGCAACATAACGGTAGAAGCATGGCAGAGAAGAAGACAGAAGTTACCGGTTTCTTTTGGCTTTGTAAACGGTGGCCGCAACCTATTTTTTCGAGGCTTTGACATGTGTTGTACTTTTGTGCGTTCGAATTTCAATATTGATGTCTGCCATTTTGACTCCAATGAAATTTCAAATCGCTCGAAAGAAAGTTTCTTTTGCCATATAATTATCTCAATATATAAATAGATATTGATAATTCTATTGTAACACTAATATAAAAGAAACAAATGAAGGTTGAATGGCCGAACATGTTCATTTGCATTTAATTCCATAAAAATTCATGATATGTACATTTGTACGGCCCAAGCTTGCCAATAAATATGGAGAACGTGTAACAGGTGACAGGAGTATTGATCAAATCTGACTTCCGTTGCAAAACAAAATCATTGAACATGATTTAAGTCCAGAAATGAGAAAGAAAGTAATTGCATCATTTTCCTTCCAGGTGGAAAATAATTATACCGCGGAAAAAAGATACGTAAGGCCTGATTCTTACGCTTCGTATAACTCACAGATTTACTAATTGATATTCAGCTCTTCATTTAAGAAAACATTAAAACAGCAAGCAACGTTTTAATTAGCCACGATTTCGTATAAATTGACCATAAAATGTATAAAAGATATCCAAGCAAGAGAAACGAGAAAGATATATTACTGAATTTGTATTTTTAAACACGATATGATAAATTCCGTTCTAACGGGCTGAACTTCGGCTGCCATTTTGCTCAATTAAATGTTCAAGGTTTGATGCATAGTAACAATGACAAAAAGTCGGATACAACAAAAGCTGTTGCGTTTCCTACTCGCATAGAGTCATAAATGCAGTGTATAGTTACCTGTTTGAGCTACGTCAACAGTAGAGTTTCGTATCGAATTGCCGTGACCACAAACCGCACACATCGAACTTAACCACTGCACAGAATAAGCGAAGAAATCGCGTGCTCTCGTTCATACGCGCATATACATGAGAACGATGGTTCAGAAAATTGTGAGAATCAAAGGACTCCGTTACCGCGATGCACCTGGTGAACACTGACGTTCGGCGCGAAACTGTTTGTTCGAAACAGTCAGCTACCCGATTCGCTCGTGAGCCCTCTATGTTGTTTACTCTGTTACTAATAGGAATGCTCCTCGTTCCTAGGTAAAAATGGTTGCAGTTAAAAACCTACTTTATCTATTGACGAGATATAGGAATATGTAGATCAATCGTACAATGTATTCGTTCGGCCCGAATTCTCGGGGTGTTGAACAGCCTTCACCATTTCCATACAAGGGACATCAAAAGTTCAATCAATAGTTTGTAATTCTTAGTGCGTAAGTTTAATTCCGAGTAATTCTCCAATAAATTGTTATGTATATGTGTTATATATTTCATTTTATATTTATTTTATTTGGTTGATATTATATAAATTTTAATAGGTTCTACTAAATACGCACTAAATGTAAGATGATGATTATAATAAATAATTTGCATATGCATAAGTTCAATTACCTCAAATTCAATTATCTCGCGTTCTACTGGGCTGATTTTAATCAACAACGTCTTAAATTAAAGCTCCTGATACAAAGAACATTCTGTTCCTATTTTAGAACGACCCTCGTGTATAGTTTTGGTGTAATTTTCAATCGAATGCTTAAATTGTTTATAAAAACTAAATGGCGCATGGAGCATTTATAAATCGTTTAGTGTCGTGTAGCAGAATCCTTTACCTTCACTTTACGCACTCGATCATTATTCCAGCGTGTCCAGAAGCCGAGAAAATTTAGATGACCCGAAGTGTATTTTCGTCGATTTTTTAATTGTTAATAAGTTCTCAGATGCAATTGCCATGCTGCTGCAACCTATGTGAAACGATAGCTATGGCACGTAGCTTTAATTTGAGACCAGTCCGGATACAAAATACCCATTGCAAGCTGAGAAAAACGCAATTGTTTAAATTAACGATGTAATCCAGAAAGTTGGTTTTGAAGGAGCAGAAAGTTGCTCGAGGAGCGGCAAACGCGAGATGGCGCCACGGACCCTCTCTGTCTGTACCTTCTCATATCACTGACAATGTTATCGACAAATTATAACAAGCGATTGCTAATTCTAAATGTTATATCTTGGCTACAGGTGGTTATTTTTTAATCTATGAGGTGTTAAATGAAAGGGAAAGAAACAAGAAAGAAAGCAATTTAAATAATAATTACGGGTAACTGCATAGTCGCGTACAAAAGGGGGTGCAGTGGAGCAAAAAGGGATACAAGTGAGGGATGCATCTCGTCTGTGACGAAATATATGCGTAAACTGAATCTTTGCAACTGCTCATAAATATTTCGCGTGTGACTTTTCATTTAGTTGCAAGATAATTAACGGGACGGGAAAGTTATTTGCATCAGCTTTTACACGGGGGCACCACTAGCAACGAATCAAAGATCACATTTGTTTCCAATTATAAGAAACTGTTTATATTATTCATAAAACGTATCTGTTTGGTATAAAAAATATATTGCAACACTCAGATTGAATGTTCAGCAATTTATTAAAAGCTGATGACTGTCCTTTGTTAACCATCTCACTTAGATTGAGGAACCGTTGCCAATATATGTATATAATGCAAACATGTGTGCACATTTCGCATACCAATTTCATGTATACAACGGTCATTCAAAGAAATGATTCTGCACTTTTTACCCGACGTATCCAGTACTTGAAAGCTTTAATACATTTATCATATATTATCGTTTGTATCTAAATAATGACATTACTCAACAAAATAACGGCTGCCTGAGACGCCTGTAATTTAATTGAAGAAACGTAAGATATGAAATATTAAAATAAATCGAAAGCGATTTCGAATTTATTCTCCCAAAATATTAC
The DNA here is from genome assembly GCA_963583965.1 of Nomada ferruginata. Lineage (NCBI taxonomy): Eukaryota > Metazoa > Arthropoda > Insecta > Hymenoptera > Apidae > Nomada > Nomada ferruginata. Next base: position 10,981,425 of record OY757218.1, read on the forward strand.
ACCCTGATCAAAGATCTTCCATGTAGCACGTCAATTTCAAGCATTCGGCTGGTTCAAAGGACGTTGGTCATATCTGGGACGCCTCTGCTTATCCTTTTCTGTTCAAACAAATATCTTTTATAAGAAAACTCATGATCTGGCTGTTTTGGCGTGAAAAAGAAGCCGATAATACATCGTTAAAATTAAGCGTCCAGACATAACAAACAGCACAGATAGGATAATACAATCGAATGGAGGCGAAAATTTTCTGGAATTGGAACGTCGATCTATTATCAATTATTAATTAAACATCTTTCAAACGCCACGATTTAACATCTTTAACATCTTCTCTGATATTTATGGAAATTCATTTGACATCCGACAAAAGGGCAAGGAAGCTCCCACGAGTTCGCCATCATCATTTACAGATGTAATACTAGCATAATAGTATCTTTATTTGCCTACGAGAAAATTATAATTGTTGTCAATCATGTAAGATTGGATACACGTATCAGAAGTATGCCCTCGATAATGAATCCCCTACCTACTTTGTGATGAGCGACGACGAATCAGAGCAGGACTCTTCGTAGCTCTGATAAATTCGTAGTCGCTCATCGTCAGCATGGCAAGTTGTGCGGCACAGTCTGTCGTCAGTTGGTGACCCACTCTCCGTCAAAGTTGTCCTGCTATCAAACGAGACTTCTCTTGATTCCACTTGTCCATTATCCTGTTGCATCCTGTTTCAAACTTCCCATCGGTAACAGTGCAGACTGTAGTTTCATTTCATCGCGAAACGCACCTAACGTTTGGTTGAGAGAGATTAATCACCGTAGAAACTACAGATGTTGAAGGTAGGCTGCAAGATCATAGGTAAAACTGCGTCGTTTTAATTAAGTGGGAGAGTACTAGGGAAGAATGTTGCGTTTCGGAGTGAAAAACAAATGAAATATTACAGAATATTGCTGGAGGTTTTCGAAGTAAGAGTTTCTGAGAGGGGTGAAAGAATTCAACAAGTGGTATTTGATAAAAAATGTTCTGCGAGTAAAGTTTACGGTCGGGTAATAAAAAGTGCGCGTCATTGAAGGTTTCTTGATTGAATTAATTTAAGCGAAACCACTGTACTACTCGTAGATCTAATGGTGGAAGTTTAACGTAGACAGTACGAGGAAGCTGAATTATGATAAACAAAAGTAGAATGAATATTTGCGAGATTGCGACGCTATTTAATTTCGACCCAGATTTCGTTAAGGTAGTAACAAAATGAAACGCAGGAAAAGTATGAAGAGCACATTGCTTTGATATACTTCATGAATCGATCGTAAACGGTTGCTCAAAGAAAAGGGGGTAACATGCCAAACTTCGTTGATCAATACCATGCGATAGGGTACTCGTTGATAGGCGAAATGTGGAAAGCAAGTTTTTCGATTAGCGATGCAGTTTCTAACCGAGATCTATTTTAGATTTTATTCAATAGAAGGAGTAAAGGTATATCGAGGCAACGCTGCCTGAAAATGTATGCTAAAAAATGTTCATATAAACGTATGCCCTATTTGAACTACTTTTCGAGTTATAGCGAGTTTTATGTTGGAACAATTCGATCAGACGATATAAGTATTTGTACTAATTCCACCTAAACTATTTACCAATAGAATCATATATCAGACGTTCAGCCTTACATTCTAGTAAATCTATAAACACTACCTCTTATTATTAGTGTCTCATGTATAAGCCATTAGAGTATCAGATTAATGATATATTTCGCGAGAGAGTTGAACAAGGCTTGCAGAAAACGCGAACATTACCTGGAGGAATAGAGAGAGTAAGGCGGAAGTATCCAGATGGAAGGAGGTCATTATAGAACACTTCTTGTGAAGGTATGCAGATACAGTGTTAACGAAGAAACTCGCTATAACTCGGAAACAAGGTGAAATATGGCATATGTTTATATGAACTTTTTTTATGTATCTGTGGAGAATTCCAGTACATTAGCACACCGTCTGCGTCACATTTAACGTTATCCAAAAGCTTTTATATTCTCTTTATCATTTTCCATATGAATAAGTAATAGTCCTACTTTGTTCTTCCTAGTTTTCATTATAAAAGCCGAATTGCTGAAACACAAAGTATTACGAATTTTCTAAGGCCTGCAAACATTCCACTGGTTATATTTCTAATGTTGCATATGCATAAATGTATAGCAAAGTGCAATTCAGGTTTGTTTGATGTAGTCAGTAATGTAGTATCAATTAACTTTTTCTAGTTATTCAGGAGTTTCATGGACAGGTTACACAAGGTACCTGTTTCACATTTGTCGTTTTCTACGTTGTTTATCTTTTGCTAGCTAGTTATCGTTGTCGCAATGATTTGATAAGTAATAATTTCTTGAATCGTAATATCAGAAAATCAAACCGAGGATTTCACTCCGTTTTCTCCTAGTGAGATCAGTTGTCGGCTATAAATTCGAGCTAAATCATTTGCAGTGAAGCCATTGCTAACTAAGAGTCAAGTAGCACCAATAACTGCTGATTACCGTCCATCTGAGACGTCTCCTTAGAAGAACGTTGGATCTTTAGACGATGAATTTAGCACTTACATTAATATTTATTTCTTCCAAAATAAATACGTCATACCTTTCAGTTCATTTATCGGTAAATTTCGGTGTGAAACATAATTCGGTGTAATAAATATTGATTGATTTACGGCGATGCTATTAGAAAAATCCGTGATTTAAGTGTTACATTTTTCTTCGTTTCGCCCCCCTCTTACTCGTATTCGCTTTACAACATAATAGGATAAGGTAGATAAGATTGAAGTTCACGGCATACATATTACGCAAAGTAATATTATTCAGTAATACAAAATGTAAATACCGTAATTCCGTTCTTAGAAATTTTGCTAAATTGTGACACAATTTCATTTCAACTATTTCATTCGTAAATGTATATAATATAAAAAAATATTATATGACATGCAAGTTGTTTTTGCCGTGGGTAACTATATGAAGTGAATTGATTTCCAAAGGTTCTGAATCTGCAATTGAACCTGACCTACATTGTTATAATGAACAGGTGAAAGGCTGCATACACGTAGCAGACGGTTCAGCGGAAGAGCTGTATTCGTTCAAACTACTATATCTATTTGACGCATTGTCTCGATTTTTTTCAGCAAATCGGAAGAATGTCTAATACGATAACTCAGTTGTTTCATGCGACAACGTCGTTTATGTATGTCTTTACATTCTACACTGTAGGCACTAAAGTACTACCAATGATGGTAATTCCATCTGGAAAATTCGATCCAGGACCATTGAAATATATGACCATGTGGAACGTGGTAAGTTCTATACTTTGATTGCTGAAAAGCTTCCTTTTTGCTTTTAGAAACATTTATCTACACAGCGATAAAAACAACTGCGCAAAATAATATAATTGACAGTTCAAGGTAAACGACACTCATAAGTAGCTTGAGAGTAATTAACGTTACCGATTGAGTAGCAGATGCATAAGTAGATATAATATTTAATAATAACATAATATAACATATAAGTTGAGTAATTGCACTAAATATACATCTCAAGTACGCACTTATTTTGGCTATTTTTCCAAAAACCGAACAAACTCGAACTGGATGAAATTTCGCATATAGCTTCATTTTACAAAATAACAATGGCTGGATTAGTAACGTCTGCATACGCAGCTTTCAATGTATAGTACTGATAGTATTTTATTAATACCGGGACACTAATAAAAATTCGAAGCTAAAATTTCACGTTCCCCTCCGCCAACCCTCTGTCGGCAATCTTATCTGATGCTGTATCGGTAACGCAGGGAGCCGCATTACAGTAGTAAAACAATTTTTGCAAAATTAATATTCGCTATATAAATATTTATATATTTCTACTTCTAACCATTAATTTTGTTTTGTGTACTATAACGTACTATTACGTGGTACGATACTGAATTATACGAAGGTTGATACAGAGTGTTCCAGATAAAATTGGTCCCATTCATTATGCACACCGCGAAAGGTACTTCTTTTAAAATGATAACTGCACGCTTCATTTGGAAAGCAATAGATCATCGCATGCTAGTTTTAAGTGGGACAGTCTGCATTTTTTACGATTAAACATTTACATAATATATGTTGTAGTTTTACAATGTTAAGATAACGTCAATATACATAGCGGCGTACTTGTACTCACTGCTTGTGACTTAACTCCTCGATATAACTACAGATTTCCACGTTGAAACTTGTACATGAACGTGCATGTTTACTAATGGTGTAGGTATAACGTGACACACTTCCTTGTGAAATAAGAAACATCTCGTTGTACTTATTTCCATAACAATGTTTTCTTAATTGTAAGATCGTCATAACATTTAGACAACCATTGATTGGATAATATCAACAAGCTTGAGTAATGCAAGAATCAATATTTGAAATTTTCGTAGAAAAATAGAAATATATCCTTTTTAAGTGTAGAATGCAAAGTTTTACACTATTATTTAATAGTATATAATAGTATAGCTAATTTAAGTACTTATAGAAATTGTCTAATATCTTTTTCCAGGATAATATTTCAAGTACACATATGTTAATTTTAGTTGCTGCATAATCTGCATTTACATACATATTATGCATGTAAATGTGAAACATAACGGAAGTGCCAAAAAAAAAAATACCTGTTACAGCAATAATTTCTCTGTACCCCTCATCGAGTGTATTATCTATTGTAGAGTACAAACGCTACACATCTTGATGAAGTGATTTAAAGATTTAAATATCAACTAAACAGCGTGCACAATAACGAAATCATACTACGATCATATCTCACACCGGTATAAACTTACTTCGATACCTTGTTTTTCTTTCATCATCTCCTACTTTCTAAATAGTAACTTTAATTACAAAACGTGATAACATTCTTTCATAACTGTTTAAACTAAAAAGAACAATCTGTAAGCCGTTTTGGTCGATAAAAACGAGTGCGCATGCGGTTTGGTTTCATTGTATTTAATACACGTCTCTTTTTTTTTAATACAACACCATGTTGTATACTCTTTGTTCATTTGCCTTCAACAAGCCAATGTACTCTTCGGTAGCAAAAAAAAGAGAAGGTTGGAACATATACATAGATGTGTACTGTTAACAAGATATAAGAGCATTTTGACCATTTTCCGACTCCGATGGTAACAAACACAACCCGGCGGTGATGCACATACAGTTGTACACACTATCAGTCAGATTGTCGTGCCTGCATTTTCATACGTTTTGTTACCCTCCTCGACCGTGCCATGTGTTTTAATTTGTTACGTATAGCGTTTTTATGCGAATCTTAATCCCTGTCTTACTGCATTCGAATTATTAGCATAAAGCATATTAGCAAAACATTTGGTTCTTCGTCGCAGTGTATTTCCGTCAAGCCGGCAGTAAGTCATAGACCTTAGAGGCGGTCGATACTATTAATTCAGTCCGTGTATGTGGCCGAAAAAACCGGAGCGTTTTCTCATAGAGACGAGCACGTTCCTGTCGCACAATACGAAGAGTTGTAAAAAGGCAGGATATAAATACAATACTTGTCGAAAATCCACCGTGTCGTTGCGCAAATAGGCTCGGTCATAGTAGTTCATCGGTGCTACGCGAACGGAAGATCAATCCTGACGCTGTAAGTTTTGCAGTGTAAGATTATAGGCTTCGGTGGTAGGCTGAGTACCTACTATAGTGGCGTGTAAGTACGTGCAGAGCAAAATAGTGGCCGTCTCTTTATACGTTTGGAACGTGTGATTAAAATGGACCCCTATTTTTTGTATTGTCATTAATCTACACTTAAGTACAGAGATTACCGTTTGAAAAAAGAATCAGTCCTAAGGATACGGTCAGTGGCGGTTCAAGTGAAGTGTAGGCCCCAAACCAAGCCAAAACTGAAAAAGTTGTTCTAATTTTATGTAAAAAAATTTATGCTGCGAAATTCGGGGCCCCAAACTCACAATGACATAAAGTATTCAATTATTTTAAAATTGTTTATCTTATTATGTTATATTGAAAGTAATAATAGTAGAGCATAACCATGTATTTCGCAAACTGCTCCATGCATGAATGTACTTTCCAATTAGGTATTATCCGTAAAAAAGATTTGTACTGAATAAGACCACGAAGTTAATAATCTAGATAAAACTCATTGTTGGATTTAAATTTTAACGAGCTCTTTGATGGATTAGTTTTATCGATAGATATGGCAACTTGCTTCGGCAATCGTTGAACCGGAAGTACCGGTGATCAATATTAATTTAGTATCAATATTAAATTAGTTTCTGTATAATCGACAGAAAACGGTATCCTGGACATCTATCAAATTGTTTCAGGTTACAGAAAATTGTACGTGAAACGCCTGTGAGATGCGGGACCGACTGCTGATTGGATTTCACGTGATTTCGTGTGTGCAATTTGCATACGCTGTGTACTATGATACCATGTACGTCACCAAAAATGTTACGAGATCGCAAGGCGCCTACGGCGGCAAATTCAAGTATATGACATTCTTGGACGCGGTTAGTATCGTAACACGATGCCTGGTTCCCAATTTTTGTTCTTCTACCCCAAATAAGTCCAGTCTCGTGTCTATATAGCGTTAGAACAAACTCTTTAAATTATAGAAAAATATGTATCGAAATGTGAGCCGGTTTAAAATAATTCTTAACTATAACAGAGAAATTATTGGCGTAATATAATATTCCTTCTGTCGTGATACAAAGCTGGAGAGAAACTAAATTTTCCTGCGCCCCTTCCTCCACCCTCGATCGAGCCACACTTGTGGTCATTTTATGGCGGTACTATAAACTAACAAAGTTCATCGAATAGCAACGCTCAATTGTTTAAGTGCCACTCCACATTATCTCGAAAGTACGGCACGCGTTATGTCACGTAATTTATACATACACGGTCAAGTAACTGTTATTACCTGACTTGGAGTGCTCTCACGCGAGCACGAATTGTAATGCAACTTCACGACTCAATCTGGATGAATTATTTCATTCCCTTCAATATGATATTAAAATGATTTATGTTTAATTTGACATGTCTCGATAGAGATTATTTGATCGATTGCACGTTGGGACACAAGACGATTATGTATATGACAAGGTGCAATCGAGAGCTTGTTTGATCGACAGCCACGTGAGAAATTGGTACGAATCAATTGACCGCGTTCTCGTGGCTCATGTAATTGGGGCATGTAATATGACGGCTAAGGCTAAGGCAAATATTAAAACGAGCATCCATCCTTTAAATTTCACTTAAGGAATGTTGCATGCATCGATTAATTTCATCATAAAAAACAGCAAAAAAAATTTGTTTCAGATCATACAAGCGGTATTCTTCTTTATTTGTTTGATGAACGACTTTTATGGCACAAATGCCGTAAACCCCAAGAAAGTGCCTTTGATACGTAAGATAAAGGATAACATTCACGCGGTTTTGGGATTTCCAGTCGCTATGGTAAGCGTAACAAAGAAAAATTGTAATTAAAACATTCGGGATATCACAAATGTATTAAATAATTATTTATATTACAGTTTGTTGGTGTAACGTTCTGGTCATTAATGTTCGTGGATCGTGAATTAGTATTTCCAAAAGCCCTTGATGAGTTTTTCCCAACGTGGTTGAATCACCTCATGCATACCATGGTCATGGTCACCATTGTGATAGAAACAATTTCGGCACCGAGAAACTATCCGAAGAGATCGAAGGGGATCATTGCACACGTGCTTTTCCAGATTTCGTACTTAGTTTGGTACGTAAAAATAATTATATATATTCTACTGAGGAAATCGTAATAAAGTAATACTATAAATAGTATAAATTATAGTATTTTAATTGCATATGCTATTAATATTATTATTTGGCTATTATTATTCGGCTTAGACGTTGAAAATTAACTACATACTGTGCATAGATAGTACAATTCAGTTTCCTACCATTCAGTTTATAATTTTTTATATTGAACTAAATTATTAATATGTAATAAATTTTACAGGATAATGATAATTTATGTCAAGAGTGGTGTATGGGTATACCCAGTACTGGATGTTCTGCCACTGCCATTTTTCGTACTGTTCGTCGTCTCACTGACATTCATGAGTACAATTATTTATATTGCCGGAGAGAAATTGGATAGTTTAATTTGGGGTAGAGAATACGCTAAGTATCAAAAGTCTTACATCAAGAGCAAATAGCTTCGTCATTCGTGATTAATTGCGCTGACTTCGATTACACATTAATCCATCCTCTCTTGGCAATTAAAAAACATGACGGAGAGTAAAAAAAGCAGAAAACAAAACAACTTTCTGCCCTCCTCATAATCGCTCATGTAATCGACACACATTATGTAACATCGTGTACACGTGTCAGGTTCATGGATAAACAGTACGGCCTTTTAAAAATTTGCCCATTTAGAGGCGTTCTGCTATAATTGTCTTTCGTCTGATTTGTATGTCCGATACAGAAAAGTGGAAAACTGATTTTAACGCTTCCATTGCGCTCACGTATATACACCGATGTAAAGTAAAAATTTAGATGTGCATAAAAAATCAATAAAGCCCGGATAACACTCGTATGTACTTAAACATGTTGCGATAGCTGCCATATAATTATGTTTTACGACCATACACTGTCAGTACAACAATAAATGGAATTGTGAAGTAAAGAAGAATAAAAAATGACAAAGAGAACGGTAGCAATATATGTATGTACACATAGAGATTGCGAACTGTGGATACGTGTGGGCGAATATTAAAATTCTGCTGTACTTTCATCGAGTATAGGAACAAAAAAATGTAGCCAACAGTATAGAACACGGATTTGAAAACGTTGAACGATAACGATTCGAACAAAGATATCGTTAACACGTGTACCTGTCCATCGAAGTGATACCGCCAGAGACGCATGTACAGACTGATTATGAGAGAGGAAAGCAACGATTGTAATGAGAAATATTATTTATGCATCGTAACAAAACGTATTTATTGCTTGTAAGATCAATTTTCAACTTCATCCTCTTTCATATAGCGTACAAGAAAAATAAAAAAATTAAATATATATCACTGTTATCCGACCAGAAGTACAGGGTTTATTAATACTTGTTATATTTCTAGGCAAAAGTTGAATAAAAAACATATTATTCTTAAGAGATGTTTTTGAGTATTTTTTCAAAACCCCATAGGCTGCAAAACGGTTTCAGGTATATAAATCGGTCGGGCTGATTGCCGATAACGAAATGCTCGTTATAGATGGGTAGTTGACGCAACCAGTGAATAAATTTTGAAATGAAGCAGAGTTCGTGTTAAATCGTGTACGAAAAATATCAATTATCGACAACGGGTTTCATATAGTTACGTAGATGTTAGCAAACCTTGGAATAATCTTTCGCGAAGGTGGTTTGAACGTGACATAATATAAGATTCAGGATATTTTTATCTAAGATAAGTAATTTAAAAAAGTGCGCAGGGAAAAAAACGAATGATTAATGGAAAAAAGATTAAAATTGTTTTTTCATACAAAATTTGTACGCTTTCAATAAATTTATCAGAAATGTAAAAAACTTATCGTCATTTTACTCAGCATGCATTTATGCAAAAAGCAGTAACATTAAAATGCAGTGATAGGCCAATATTTACTCATGCGTATGTAAAGAATCTTTCTAACGCAGTTTAAAGATACAATTGGACATGCATTTTCAATTATACTATAATATACAGAGCAATAGGCTGTAAATAGACTTAGACGGTTTTGTATCGTAAATTAATTATCTTTATAATACTTTTTCAATTGTAAGGTCGTCAAATTCGTCTGGATTATCTTTTCTACACATTGCAATTATATCGATAATAAAACGTATAAAAGTAATAATATGTATTATTACATCTGAATGATGTAAAAATAAGAAAATATTTACAGATCATGCTATTGCACCATTATAAAAAAAAACAGTCACAATTGGTAAATAACACGACAAATCACGTGTAGTTTTGGCACTGTTAAATTCTTGCGCAGTTTAATATTCCCCCATAGGAACATTGCAACTATAAGATTATAAAAAAAGATGATAGAAAGCCACCATCTATGAGATGGAAAAGTCTGAAAAAACGGTTTCCAAATCAAACGATTAAAAAAAACAAAAAAACGATCTGACGATTTCCTTCATTGCTTTATCATTTTACGCGCAACTCGAGAACAAACGCAGACGTTACGTGGCGATATTTTTATTCTTATTCAACTGCGGTGAAATCTGTGTTCCCTTTGAACTACAGTGCCGGCTATTTATAATCTCGTCTATACTTTGCTTTAACTCTTCCATTTCCAAAATATCCAACGGCAGAGATGTTTGCGTTGCCATTTCTCGCGCATTCCCAATCTGGCCTTCAGACTGCATAAGTTTCGTTAACTCAGGGCAACACGACGTTATGCTAGACGCCAGATTTCCCATTGCAGCTTTCCTATACGTATCTTTAATCTCCGCGTCGCCTTTCAATTTAATATCACTGGTCTCCTGGAATAGATGTTTTAAGATAGTTTCATCTTGCAACAAATATTTGCTTCTACGACCGTCTCTACTCCTCCTGTCGCTATCCTGGCCATAGCTCTTGGAACTCTTATTGCTAGTCTTGCTTTTACAACGTTCTTGCGGTTCCTCGGGTTCCAGCATCTTCGCTTCTTCCTCTGGTTGGCTATCGTCGCTGTCACTGTCCTGATCATCCTTCTCTACATTTCCACCCTCGATGTCCACATCCTTTCCCAATATTCCTTGGTGTCGTTTCTCTTCGCTACTTAAATTCTCATCGCTGCCACTTTGACCAGGAAACAGGAACGGCAGAAGCATACCCGCGTTCTTTCCATCGAACAATTTCGGATTTAAACTACGCTCGTCCAGACCAGCACTGGCTGAACGTCGCTTCATGTTGGGCACTTGAATAGGTGGCACCCTTGAATTACCACCAATAGTTAACGCTGACAATATCTGTGCACCAAGTTGACTTTCTTGAGACGTTGTGCTGCCTCTCCTAAATAACGGGCCCACTTTACCCGATCTTGATTTTCCAAAGTCCCGTCGCCGTTTACCGCGCCGTCCACGCGAACTGCTAGCTACTTTTCTCGTCGTCTTTAGTTCGGCTATTTGAACAGAGATCTGAGAATCTAGAGAGTTCCTTCTCGACTCCACGGATACACGACGCACGCTAAAGCTAATCTCAGAGTCCACGGAATTTCTCCTGTTGCTGGACACTGAGCCTGTTGTACCGACGAGTGCTCCTCTACGGGTAACTAACTTTGGCAAAGCAGCTGCCCACGTTGAACTGAAGTCTTGAGATGCTACGGAATTTAAGTCAAAGTTTAGGCCGACTGGATCCTCGTGTGTATTGTGGAAACTAATGGACAAGCGACCGGCGTTGTTGAACGTTTTTCGTTTTGCGAAAGCTTGGGCGATTACTTTGTGTTTCTTTAGTCTGATGGGTTCTTCCGTCTCGCAGTTAAAAGTACTGGAAAAGAAAGACAAGTTGCAATTTATTTTATCGACCGATTAAAAGCAAAACCGATGTTCTTACCGTCGAAGAAATCTGGTCCACGTATCTACAGTCGAACCAGTCCAAACCCACGAGGACATAAGAATACCAGCGAAAAATGGCGAAAGTAAATGCAACTGCATTTTAGCAGCACTTGGTCGGGCATCCATTTTACATTCGGAGATATCCATGTACCTCGTCGTTATTGCACATCTGTAAACGCGGTCTATAGTATTTGTACGAAACGATTTATGATTGCGTGCTCGATTTTCGCAGATATCTATGTTAAACTTACATCATATAATTTCTAAAACTCTGATACCATACCCAAGAGTGTTGAAATTCATAAATGTGACAGTAAAACGTCATCACAACTGCGGCGAATGTAAAAATAGAAAAAAGCCCCATGCGCACGATGGTCTCCCGTATTTTTGCACTTGCCCTTTCGGATATAATTTCTTGGCTACTTATCTTTAATCGTATCAGAGTAACCAGTCCTAGAAACAATAACGACAATGTTAGTTAACTAATAATTAAATTAAGCCGGTACATTTAATGCTCATTGGGTATTGTTAATATTACTTACGGGCTATATTCTTCAGGGAAGCATACAGAAAAATATATTGTATTACATATATTGTACAAAAAGGAAAACTTAAGCATTTACAGAAAAATTTAGGAACATACCTCTGGATAAGAAGTAGCCGCCGACTAATAAGACAATTGTCACAGGACCAAGCAAAAACCAAGCTCTGACCGCATGATTATTATAGCCCACGAAACATATACCGGTAACACTATTCCCATCGATTTCCCCTAGTGCCATGATTGTCACAGTGAGGACAAGTGGTAAGCACCAAGCAATTAAATGGAAATATGCACCCTTTTTATCGATCCTGTCCTGAATTTTCCCCAATGCTTGGAAACTCATGTGCCAAGCGTACGTAAGGATCACAAACCACACCATAGCTGCCATAAGGGAATAATAGACAAGGACAAACACCACGACGCATGACAGATTCTCTCCGCTGAAAACACATTAGTTCATTAAATTTTTTTTTATGCTCTACTGAATGATGCAAATGGATCGTGAATAAATAAAATATAATCCTACTATACAATTTATAACACTTGTTAAGTAATTATAAAATACCTTGGCTCGCTCATCCTGGGAGTTCCATCTTTCCTACACACAATTACCTCTCTGCTTCCTGGTGTAAACTGAACAAGCCATCCAACGCAGGAAACCATGAAGCAACAATTAATGTAAAATATAACTAAAGCTGGGTATTTATTCGCGCTCCTCCAGTCAATTAAAAATGTTACCTGTGGATCGTTATACAAATGTACTATTGTCCCAAGTTGTAAACATGTTAACGTAAATCGCTTTGGTAAACATGCTAATGGTAAAGAGCTTTCTACTTACAACCGTAAATAAATTGAATGAACCACAGATCCCTGCAGCCCAAGCGATAAAGGAATGAATTTGTTTATGTTCGTCCGGTGTAAAAAGCGGATCGTTACACTGGGTACCGCAACCTTCGGCTCCTTCAAATATAGCCAGCGCATTATCGGTCGGAACTAACGGCTTCAGGCATTTGCCAGAAATATTAAACTTCAATTCTCTGATGTCGTTTTTGCATGATCTTGGAAATAAATCTGTATTCTCGCATTTAACGAAGCTTGGCCATATCGTGTGATTAAATACTATTCTACAGGGGCCGGATACCATTTTACACATCTCTTGCGAGGGTAGTTCCACAGTGTCGTTAATACATTTTGGCATAAATATGGAGCACAATAGAGGCTGAACAACTGCCCAACACTTTGGCATATGTCTTAGTGCTTGTAGTACATGTAATCTTTCCTACAAAATAAAAGCGAAACGTTTAGTAATCATCGGAGAAATATAAGATATTAATGATACAAAGAAAATATATTTTATACGCGGTAACAGCAAAATATAGCAGGTCTCTGTGGGAAGGGATTGTATACCTGGAAACAATAACAAGGCAGGATGTACCTGAGGTGATTTTAAATAAGAGTCTCTCTGACCTAGGAGAGCAGGTATAAGGGTATGAAAAGAAGGAAAAGAGAAAGTCACTTTACAGTTGCACATTTTCCTTTTCTGAATTAGAGAAGCCACATATGTATAAATTTTTAAATGTATATATATTAGAAACATCTACCACAATAATATATAGTAATATGATATATACATACCTCTATAATATCTTGAGTTACACCTTCAGGTATAAGGTCCAGTGTAGTAGTTGTGTATGGCAATCTTGTACCCATGCATGTACTCCTCTGCATTTCCACACATTTTACTGGTCTACGGCAATTCAATGGATCGGATGGCAATTCTCTTATTGGATACCTGTCCAGCAGGTAATTGGAACTGTGTTTCCATGTTTTGTTTTCACCGTTAGAATTAGCGGCGAATCCGTGCGTCAGCTCGGACGACACTCGATGAAGAATTAGGAAATAACAAATTAGCCGTAGCGTCATCTGAATGAAATTAACTATCATTAAAAAAAAAGCAAGTAAATAAAAAGAAAAAGTGTTATTACACCACGACAATTCGTTCTACGGTTTTGTAATCGACGCGCGGCCTCCCGGCACGCTATAAGGTTCATCGAATTAAGAACAAAACGTCACGTGTACCGTACAGAGATAAACAAAGGGAGGTATTTTAGGAATAAAAACAAGTACCTTCGGACGCTTTGGTCCACACTGCAAGCCAGTATCTTCCTTGTCAGCTAGGGCCTCGCCATGGCGGAAAGCTCTCCTCTGCGTTCAAACAAAGCGTCTCGCATCTTCTACGCTCGCGACAGTCGCATCCAGCATACGAACATCCCGGACCACACACACGTTACGTTCGCTTGCCAGGCCACCCACGACGAACCCGATGAACTTGCTTCATACCCATACCTCTTTCCGGTGTTGAATGCACGGTCGTAAAGTACTTTGCGAATACCCCACCGGCGGCGAAGCTATCGATAATGCGCAATGAGTTCCGCGCGTCGGAAAGCGGGAAACTTAAAAATATCGGCTGAGATGTATTATAAATTCTGAATAGTACACAATGTTCCAATGAATTTCATAGAATTGCCATAGTCTTCTTGATAGCTGATATCTACTTGACACGTAGCACCAACTTGGCGGTAATAATATGTATTCGCAGGCTGTTATTCGGAGGGTTCAGAAATTTCGCAAGTTGTTGAACGAAAAGATACGTATTTCTATGATATTAACGGTAGTTTAGAAAAGCGGAAGGATTTTAACTCATTCATCAAAGACGTTTCTATAACCGCAAGCATATTCTATAGTTGTTTATTTTAGTATCTTATAATTATTCAGCATGCCGCGGGCCACATAAGCCCGCTCATTTGCATAATCGATATTACAGAGCAACAGAGACATCGATTTTTAAATGAGGCAAGCTGCGAGATCGCTTAAGTCTATGAATCTAATATAAATAATAAGATAAGAGAGCTATCTATGTGTTCAATAATTTTGTAAATTTAAGCCCCAATTTATCATGTGTATTATTTTTTTAATACCGGTGTCGTCCTCTATAAGCATACCAGCGAGCGCAGGTGTTATTACAGTCATGCAACTTGTCAAACCACAGCAGTGTGGAAGGTTTCTTGGCGGATAATTTATTTTTGCGGGTCTGTTGAGATCACGGTGTTAATTAACCATAATAGAAATTTTATCTCGATAAAGGCACGTCGACGGGCAAAGCTTTTATTACTCCTCTTTTGCGCGGCCTTTCCCCGTTCCGGTTTAACAGGAAATATGATAATTGCCCCTATACTTGATTAGCTGCTGGTGTTGATAATAACATGCTGCTAATATATGATAAGCCTGTGCCGTGTACGTCTGCACAAAAGTCGGAATTAATAGGAGTGGAGCGATCCCTCGACAGTCTGCGATCGGTATTCGATAATAAACCTATTCAGAAGGTGACAGATGTTTCGTAAAGTAACCTGAAAAAAAATAGTTTGTTGCTACAATTTTACCTCGTACTATTTACCGTGAGGCGTACAATTATTAAAGGTAGGTATCCTCCATTAAAACATATATATAAACTCCGACGTAAAATTTTATATTTATTTTATATTATTTTGTATATAACTACGATATTATTTTATATTTATTTTATATTATTTTGTACATAACTACGATATTATTTTATATTCGATTTATTCTTCCAGTCGAAAAATGTTCGAAATCTTTTACCTGGGGCTGTACTTTTTGTTCCTTGGAAATTGCATCTGCGATTATCCAGATTGGGATACAAAATCGCAAACGCTATGCCCCGGTTTATATCCCAGGGTATTCACAAGTTATACACCACAAGGAAATCTTTCTAGCGGAATTTACACTACACAGACTGACATAAGCGGCATACAGCATTGCGTCGTCGGTTGTTGCAAAAAGCCAGCGTGCAACGTGGCGCTTGTGTATAATGGTACTTGCTATTTTATACAGTGCAAAAATTCTAAAATGTGTACACCTTTGTACCGAAAGGATTTAGCAAATGAGGAACCGCCGAGCATGGTACTGGTTAAACCCGTAGGAGAAGATGAAATATGGAGCGATTTGTTGGACCAAATTACAGACGATACTGGGTATGTTTTAAGTACCATACAATTATTAATAATCGTATATCTTTCTTTAATTAGTACACATTACATATTTCATGTTTATAGACGTTTGCTCATGGATAGCACAGAAGATGATCATATTCTCTTCAGCGGCGCAAATGGAATTTCTTGTATTACGCAGCAGAATTGTTTAGAGTACGAAATTTGCGTTAAAAGCGGAGACAAATCTGATGTTGGTATTTGCCAATGTCCTATGGGATTTAAACGCAACATGGCAGGTAACTGCATCATTGATTGCTCCATAGAAGAAACGCCTAATATCTTCTGATACGATTGCAATATTTTTAATTGTTCGTGTATTGCAGCAGGAACGTGTACTATGGTGGAGGATACAGAACTTGGCGTGACACCGCAGGCGAAATCGCCAAGTATAAAAGACTCTGGTACATCCGTGAAACCACCAATGAAAAGACTGTTAGTTTCTGCAGTTTCCAAGGAAGTACGATTACCAGACAATGAAGTAACATTGTCTGCCTACACTGTACCAGCAGAACAGGAGAAGGAGCACTACAATTATGCCTGGAGTCTGTTGAGTCAGCCGGATGGCCACACCGGTATAATGACTGACCAGAATAGTATGACTGTTAAGTTGAGTAACTTATCCGAAGGTTTATATACATTTAAAGTAACGGTAAACAGTCCAAATACTTATGGCGAGGCGTATGCGAACGTCAGTGTTCTCCCACGTAAGTTGCTTTATTTTATTTGCATTCATTTAATTTAATATAGGTGTACTGCATTACTGATATTTGTAGCTAAAAGAATAAATCAACCTCCAATCGCCATAATTTCACCTGCCTCGCAAGTTGTAAAGTTGCCAAATACTGGAGCTGTGTTAGACGGTTCTTCTAGTAAAGACGACGATCGCGTTGTTTCGTATCACTGGGAACTGCAACAAGGTCCTATAGGATATCATCCTAATCTAGTCGATACGCCTACACTACAGTTGGATAATCTAGTTCCTGGCAATTATACTTTTAAGTAAGTATTGTGAGCTTAGAAATATTTATTTCTTACAGATATTTCACAATGACTTAACATCACGAATTTTTATCGCCAGATTAACCGTCGAAGATTCCGATCATATTAACAATTCCACAAGCGCAAATATAACAGTATTGAAAGTAATCGATTATCCTCCTAGCGCAAACGCGGGACAGGATATTATTATATATTTGCCTCAAAACACATTGACTCTCAATGGTAACTTGAGTACAGATGATCATGGAATAGCGAGTTGGGAATGGACAAAGAGTCCGTCGGATCAGAACAAAGCTGTGGATATGCAAAACACGAGAACACCTTATTTACAGCTGTCTAATTTGGAAGAGGGAATGTACACGTTTGTGCTGAAAGTAACAGACGATTCTGATCAGTCTTCTACAGCCGAGGTTCATGTGTTCGTAAAGCCTCCAACGAATAAACCGCCGAAAGGTACATTTCTTTATTTGTAGACGAACTGTTTTTTTTTTTATAATGGAAAAAGCTTATCTTACTTTGTATGACTTTTAATAGCCGATGCAGGCAAAAATATAACTATAGCATTGCCGGATACAGAAACTGTCCTCGATGGACGGAAGAGTAAAGATGATATTAAAATTGTATCTTATCATTGGGAGCAAGTGAGGTAAAATTAAGTTTACGCGTATGCTGATACACTTAAACAATTATTCGTAGTGCTGTAATAATAAAATTTATTTAACAGTGGCCCTAGCAGTGCTGTATTCTCCGCAGTTAACGAATCAATTTCGAATATTACAAAATTAACGAAGGGCGATTACGAGTTTAAATTAACCGTAATCGACGACAATGGAAATAAAAATTCTGATACTGTTCAAGTTAAAGTAACACAAAGTATGTACGCGAAGTTTCATCGGTTTTCTAATTAATAAGTTTTTATTAATAATTAATCATTTTATCTCATAGATAAAAATGCACCACCAAAAGCGAACGGTGGCGGTGATCAAGTTGTCATGGCACCCATAAGCGCGCTGATCATTAATGGATCCTTATCCACCGATGATTTACGAATCAGCGAATGGATGTGGACAAGGGATCCCTCTAGTCTCGCGATAGGTTCTATTGTTCAAAACACAGACAAATCGCCTATTTTAATGGTAATTATACTTAACAATATAAACAGATGAATTTTTGGTTGATTCGTAAAAAATATCTTGAAACTTTTATCTATTTCTAGATAACAGATATTGTGCCAGGTAGATACGTGTTTAGATTAAAAGTAATGGATGATCAGGGTCTTAGCAGCGAGGACACTGTGTCCGTGATTGTAAAGCCTGGTAAATAATTGCAAACGGAAGAAGAACGGTTTACGTTATAATCAAATTTCTAACAACCCTTATTTTCCTTAGACCCACAATTGTTGCACTTAGTTGAATTGACATTGAATATCGGTGCAAATATGTTAACAGTGTCACAGAAAAATTCATTGGTATTGAAATTGCAAATGTTATTGCGCGACGAGGCGTCAATTAGTGTGCGAAATTTGAGAGCTGAACCGCATACAGACAGAGCCGTTTTAATCTTCTACGTCGAGAAGAAAGGAGGAAAGGTGACCATGCCCGGGCCGGAAGTGGTTAAGCGATTAAAAGAAAAATTGCGACAGGATTCCGGACTACTTCAATTGTCCGTGGCGAATATCGATACCGCTGTGTGTCAAAATAATTGTTCAGGTAAATATCTTTCGCAATTGTATCGCCACTTTGGAAATTATTCTGTTCTATAGAACTTTCTGTTTTTAAATACAAGGCCATGGAGTTTGTGATCAGGAGACAAGATTGTGCATGTGCGAAGCATTTTGGATGCAAAATTTAATACAAAAATATTTTGGAAACGGGGATTCCAATTGCGGTATGTTTATTAAAGATAGCTCGCAATTGTTCCTAATTTCTCATTAATTCAGAAACGAATTAAATTAAGACGAAGAACCATGCATTTCAGATTGGAGTATTCTTTACGTGATAATAGCATTGCTATCTCTAGTCGTCTGTTGGGTTGGTCTTATATGGGGACTTGTTTGTTTGTGCCAGCGAATATGTTCAGGAAAACGACGCTCGCTTCGTTCTAAAAAGAAACCACCGCGCTACTCTCTTTTGCAACCGGAACCAGAGGACGATAGCAGCTCGTGTAATGATAACTTTTTTTCTTTCTATTTTAATTAAATAATAAATTTGTCTGACAGAACGTTATACGATTTTGTTTTTTAACAGTTTCGACACACAAAATGGTACTATCCGAATCGGATACGGATTCTGACGATGTTCTGTTTGATCATCGTAAGGCGAAAAATAACAGTCAAGCAAGAAATGGTAAATCTCGAAACGGCTTCATTAAAGTGGGTTCCAGAGTAAAAACATGAGGTAACAGTCAGACTTGTTAGCGTCTAAACGAAACGCCGCGTTAAATAAATAGTATAATTTACTTGAACGTTTCGAGAATG
Organism: Nomada ferruginata; assembly: GCA_963583965.1. Lineage (NCBI taxonomy): Eukaryota > Metazoa > Arthropoda > Insecta > Hymenoptera > Apidae > Nomada > Nomada ferruginata. Next base: position 11,001,089 of record OY757218.1, read on the forward strand.
TGTAGGATATAAGATCTCGTTAAACGACGCACATTCGTGTACGTTTTGGCCAAAGGCAAGCATAAAAATACTAGTCAGTTTACAGGGCTGTAATTTTAAGTATGTACCTAACGAGAACAATACAATTTGTCAGGCCGAAGAAATTTGCCACTTGTAAAAAGCATCGGGTGAAACTGGGTGTACTTAATTGATTATCATCAGTTAGAGAGAAACATGGGAACGTGTGCTCGCCACCTTGCATCTTGTTTCATTGATTGAAAATATTACATTATATACATATGATTTATCTGTATCGTGTACTTGAATTTCAATCTTTCATTACGTAATTGTAGATGCACTGTCGTTTATACACACGTGCGGTAATATAGCACAATGATTGAACGAGGTTTGATTACGGCCTTAGAAAGTATTGGAATTAGTATTTATATATAATATTCATTCCTTCGTATATCCTTTGTATGTAATACTTGCTCTTTAACATGTATATCATCTGATCTTATTTTTACACCGTGTATGGATAAATAATAAAATTTATTATCCATATAACAAATGTAGTGGTAATTCATTCGTTTTACCAAAAACTTTTCTTTATAAATAAATGTATTGTTCAATATCGAGCATCGAATTGACATTGTTTCCCAGATATTACATTTTCTATCCCTATAGTTAATATAGAAACGTGTAAGAAAGTAAACTAGTTGGGAAACAATTCTGAATTTAGTATGCGAGTTAATGTCAGACACGGCGTCGTTTCGCATGCGCTCGGCTTAAACGTTATTTTTAACTCATTACGCTATCGTAAGCTCCGTTGTAGTGCAAAAGGTATTCGTATCATCCGTCGATGAGTTTCTGTGGCTGCTAAGCTTCTCCATAAGTAGGTGAGTCCGTTTGTATCATTCCCGGCATTAGTTAAATTATTCAATTACAATTTTACCAATTAATAAATTCTCTCGACAGCGTAATAGAGTTTATGGATTTCGTTAAGTGTTCCAACTACCAATCTCTAAAAAATTGTTGCGGTGAAAGGTCGTCGATGGATGATGAAAATGAGAGCATTGAGCTTCGAAATAAATATTGTACATTCCCCGAACGAGGAGATAACATCGGAGGAGCGCAATCTGTTAACGCCGAGCCATTACGTTTCGTTAAAAACGAACAGTAAATATTACTTTCAATTGCCCCGCATATTCCCGTAAGATTACAATGGCTTCTTGCTGATAGAATTTCAATGATAAGCCTGCTGAAATTTATTTACTGTTTACACAATTTGAATATAGAATTAACGTCATGAATTTCAAGAAAGTAAAAAAAAATCGCCCTACATAAAATACATTGAATAAACTTCCTGTACAAAAGTATTCGCACGCATTTTATTTTTAGCTATGATGAACATTCAAAAGTGCGCCTAACACAGAGACACAATATATCAAGTTCTATATATCGATCTTCCGAATTATTTTATGGTACGAGAGGCCAAGTAAGTAATGGAGGCACCGAAGAGGAAACCCTTTTTTCTCTAAACGTACGAGAGGACAAACATTTTCGATGTCCTAGATGTGGTAAAAGGATGCAAGAACCGAGATTGCTCCCCTGCTTGCATCCCATATGTTCGCCGTGTGTTTCAGAATTGATGAGCGGATGTAAGCGATATAGAACGAAAATTAAACTAACACCATTCCCGCAATATATCCTTGTGTATTTTCAGCCGTTCATAATTCCACGAAAGATGTCCGGTCGCAAAGCATGCAATCGGAGAACAGCGACAGTAATTACTACGAAATATGCCCTTTATGCGACTTTCAATTACCAAACGCGAGTTCGGTGGTACCACCGCCACATTATCCTCTTCAGCATCGTTTGGTAATGACCGCTATCCATTCTAGACTTGCAAATAAAATACTCTGCGATGTTTGCGCGGATGAAGTTGTCGTAAGTATTAAATGTACTTGAAACAGATTTCTATTTGTATGTATAACAAACTAGTAGATGTATTATGTACATATTCATTTCAATTTCTTTCGAAGGCAGTTGTTCAATGCTCCTCGTGCCTCCGCAATTTCTGCTTAGACTGCGGCATGGAACATCAGCAACAAGTCACCCTGGAGTTGAACCCTACGAAACATTCTATAAGACCACTCTGGGAAGCTACCAAAGTGCGACGTACAGCCCTTTGTCAGCAACACCCAACGCATGCATTGCGATTTTATTGTATTGCCTGCCAACAGGTTCACTATCTATCTTTGCAGTTGTATAATAAATTTCTGCGTAATCAATGTTTTGTACGATCGAGTTGGTTTTACAGGTGACCTGTAAAGAATGCACGTGGAGTAGCCAACACAGGGGGCATGGAAGCGAAAGCGCAGTTGGAGCCGGAAAAAGAGTTACTCTGCATCTGACGAAAATGTTGCAGAGAGCCAAGATACTTTTGAACATGCTCTTGACGCAATACGATCGAGGCGCGTTTTTAAATACCACGCTCGATACTGAAGCAGGAGATCCATCCATTCCAATGGATTTTCGGTACGTTAAGCTGGTAATTCTTTTTACTATAAATTGTCATGTGATGATGAACTTCGATGCTATTGCTATGAGTTGTAGCGTTGAATTGATACGATGAGACTGTCATTTGAGGTAAAACTTATGCATTCCCGTACTGTATGAAAAATTGTAACGAAAAGTAGGAAATAAGTTTAGATAATTCTAAGAACCAATTACGATATTTCGCTCTATAATTTTGTACCATTTTTTATATATGTAATAAACGCTTACTTGTAAGAATAATAAGGCGTATTTATGAAAAAATAAAGTGTATTTCAAACCACTGCTATTAAAACAGCAGTTGGTGCATGTATCTTTGAAGGGCTAGGCAACATCCGAAACGTAAGATCGATCCACAGCAAGACCAGTGAGGTACACCGGGATGTCCCCTATGACCATGTCCACAACCTTGATATCCACCTTTAATTAAAGAATATTCCATGCTATACTAGACAACTATGTAGTAATATACTATGTATATTCTATTCAAAATGAATGTTCTACATATCCCGTATATTCTGTACACTACCAGGCATAGTTCCCCCACATCCACAAGTGGCTTCTCTTTTGCCACTGCTCGAACAAAATGTACAGCAATGATAAATACCAGCATGAGGCGGTCTAAATATCGTATTTGTACCATCCTTTGAATAGTCTATAAAAATGATTTGCATTCAGAAAAGTTAGCAATAATATTTATACCCTGAAGCTTGAATTAATATTTTTCTGACCTAATTGCGCATTAAATACGCCCAACACTTTTAATCTTTGTATCACTGTGCCAGCTAGACTCAATATTTCTATATTAGAGCCATCCGCCAGTAATTCATTTGCGAGAGAAATTGCATCGAGGAGTTGCCTTGCTCTTTTCAATCTATTAAACTCCTGAATTCTTTCTCGAGCCTGCTTAGCATGCGATACATTTGTCTTTGTCCTCCTGATTTTTGTCCCATCGTTCGCAGCTTCATTGAAGCACCTAATTCAATTGAGCAAACAATTATATTTGTACTTATATTGAAGCAGAGTTGTGAGCATGTACTAGGACAGGGACGTCCAACCTTTTCTCCTCGAAAGCCCACCGTGCCCCCACTACCAGTTAAAGTCGCCCCATTCCAATGCAAAACCAAATACTGGCCGGGGCACAGGGGCAAGACAGGGAACGAGCGATTCGTGCCTCTCGAGTCACCTGTTCGGTGGAGGTGGAAGCTCCAAAGAAGGGAAGGGCTTGCGAGCCGCGGGTTGGACATGCCTGTACTAGGATAAATTTCTTAAAATTAATATTGGATGCTTGTCATGTGATGAATGTTTAATAACATCTCTTATCTATTTAATAGATATTACTGATATAATCTCCAATTACTGTCATTTGAGGTTTAATTACATTTCGTAAATAAAATACACTTTTATTAAATTCTAAATTATTCTCTTACCTAATTACGTAGATCTTAATTAGTAACTAATATCGTTCTTATTCTTCGATCCATTTTGCAGGTTAGTGCAGGGTTCTGCGAAATTGATTATTCATTATTATTGTTATTCGGGATATAATCTTATATTTAGAGACGTACCTTTTCGAAGGATTGCAAACATTATAGTATCAAATTAATGTTCAATACATTTATTGTGTGAGTCATCTTAAACTTCGATGTTTCATACCAGATATATTTGGAAATGTAGTAGTCTTCCCTTCGCAAGAAAGTTATGCAAGAACTTGTTAACAGTTCATAGCTGCTGTTGCGAACCACGATGAAGTAATAAAAGTTTGTGACTGATGGATTCTGTATATTTTATCAAGTTGAACTTGTAATCAAAAGTCATTGTTGAAGTACAGAAATTAATACAAAAGATGTTGACAATTTCTAATTGGCAGGCAACGAGCCCACCAGTATACTAGTTATATTTGGCACTCTACACTGTAGCGTCACTTACGTAAACAATCTTTCTCGTCCGTGATTCCTGTCACATTTTTTTACTTTACAATTATATAACTATTGTAAAGAAATGGCTAAAGTTATTAAAATAAAAATGATATCAAACACAGGTGCAATAGGAGCAGTGCATCTACAACGAAAGTTTTGTTTGCGAAAGATATGTTTAACATAATATCATATATGCATCAAATAATGAATAAAATAGGAAATTTCAACGCGTAAAATAATTTCTTTATCATAATTAAAGTACCCACGTATATTTATTGATAAATTAATTATATAAATGGAAAAAATTAGTAATTAATTTTTCCCATAGTACTGCCATCTATAAGGAAGTGCTTGAAACTATTTGTGCCACTGCCATGTCAACACTCAAAAGAGGTATAGGAATAAATAAATTTTTTGTCATTTCAGTGCGGTAAAGTTAGTTCATAAAACGTAAAAATTGTTTAAACAATGAATGTTAATGTTAAATATATGATAATATCGCACTGGAATGAGAAAAAGGGGATTTTTATTTTTATACCAGTTTTGAATCTAGATATGGCAGGGGTCCGAGTAGTTTCAAGCACATGTGTACAGAAGATATTTTTCTCTGTGTAACTTAATCGTTTCCCTTTCATTTGACACCCCATGTATTCAAAAATAACCACCAGGAGCCGAGATAAAAAGTTTTGAAAAATTGATTGGTAACTCCAGTGCACCATAGACAGTCGATAATCAGACATATGGCGCCATCTCGCGTTGTCGGCCTTTTTCGCAGTTTGCCGCGCCTTCAATACCGAATTTCTGGATTACATCGTTAATTTAAACAATGTTGTCGCTCACTTACGTTCTTTATGTAGTTTGTAATTTTTATTTTATTAAATAGATTGAATAAATGTTAAATAAAAGAAAATAACTATTTTTCATTACTAACCATTCTTATGTATCTACGATAACATTATTACCAGCGGAACGGTAACTTTATTGTTTCATATTTCGGGATTGCCTTTGTTCGGGAATTATTTTTTCATAACTTTCATATTTTGCAGGATATTTAATTGTCTTCACACAAACCGGGCACACCGCCGAATAAATAAATTTTTAAATGGAAATTCTATTGAATAAACGCAACTAGCATATCCGTTTATTTCTAATAATGAAATTTGGAATTCGTAATTTGTAATTGGGAAGGTAGTTGGAGCAAAAAAAATGTGCCCATTACGTTTACTAGAAATAGAATTTTACTGATTTCAATTGAACTGACGAAACGAATTACACGAGGAACTGATTGGGAAGATGTATAAAAATTAATTGAATCAATAGCAGGCTTGGCTACGGAACGTAATTCCATTACACATGCTGTGTGGTTCGATTAAGGTCACCAGGGGATGGCAACAGTTTCGAATTACCCCTTTGCCGGTATACTCGTTTAATACCTCGCCTCGGCTGTACATACGGCTACAAATTGCTATTAGTTTTCACAATTCTTTCCACACAGTAAAAGCTAGTTTCGATTAAAACACGAATATTCCTTTACGTATTCGCTCTCCGCATTGACTAACGTCAAATATTAAATCGTTCTATCTAACTTAAACTATACGTTCCCAGAGATGTAGGCGCAAAGTACATGTTTCATCCCCCTATAAAATGAAATAAAAAACTACCTCTCCAAATTCAGAATACTTTCTTTTTTATCACGAACGATGGAGAGATAGTAGAACGTTGAGAATCGAATCGTGGTAAAAAATGTGCAGTGCCTCGGTGGCTGGATATCTTAACTACTCCCGTCTTTTTTGCAACACGAATTCTCTGGAATTCGATTCGAGCGACCGCAGGACCGTGGCAAGCAAAAGGTATATATATACGATCTCATCGTATTATCTGGCGACGCCGTTCGACGCCAGGATCCATGGAAATCCAGGGCGCGGCTTTAATAATGCCAGACCGATCGAGAAACTCAAGACAACGAAAAAAAAGAAGAAAAAAAATGGCAAATTACGAAAACTTCCTCCTAGGTTGAAAGGCTTTTTTTCCCTCCCCCTTTCTTCTCCTAGCCGTCCGTTACCACTGGATTGGCTCCTACCATTTTACGAGGATAAACGGGTTCGACAACGAAAGAGCCGACGATTTCCCGTAAACCGATCATCACTTGGTACCCGCGCTGTAATATAGGGTAACGTGGCCGGGCAGGAGACTTTTTTCCTTCGGAAATTGGATTCGATCCAGATCTAGCCACGGCATCGATCTCTTTTTCTCTGCTTCCTTTTTTTTTTCTTATCAAGGATCTACCGAGGTAACGGGCTGGATTAGTTCACGGGTTTATCAAACGGATTTTACGGGGTGAGCAGAGGTTAAGGCGGGAATTCTATTTCGAGAATGTCTCTCGGCTCGACCGACGATATTTTTCCTGTCATTTTTTCTCGCGCGGCATCTAATTTACACGACGAGGTTTCGCGGCGAAAATCACCAGCTATTCCGCAAGCATAACTGGAATATCGAATAACAAAGTACCACGCGTTTAGTCTTTCGCGAAAATAATGCGATTAATTTTTGCGCAGGAGGCAAGCAAGAAAGAACGAAAACCGTGGAGGTCCTGTCGTCGGTCTTCGATCTCTAAACGTCACCGCGTGTAATCGCGATAATTCGGCTTTATCGTTCGACCGCAGGACAGTGTCTTTCAATTTTACGTTTCCGCCTGAACTGTCTCGCGGGCGTCGAATCGCGGCACGTATACCCGCGCGGGCATAAATCTGACAGCCGTAGGAATCTATGAACAAAAGTGGAGCCACTTACATGCGCGTAAAAGTAAAATTTATGGATAGTGCGGGAATATAAATGCGCGACGTGTAATAAATTTCAGCCCCGGACGGGTTGAGAGTAAGACAGCGAACGGGAGGTGCAGAAAGAAGGGAAGAAAGAGAGTCTCGTCCCACAACGTTGGAGAGGTACTAACGATATTGTTCGACCAATATCGTGGCGAAACTATATCACAGTAGAGTGAGTCACATCGTTGTCAGACCGAGCTATACGGTCAGTCTTCCTTTAATCATTTTTCTCGCTCAAATTTTTCGGGTTGCGAACTAAATAACCGGCGCAAAATCTGTGGACAAATCGAAAATATCTATTGTACTATTTAAAGCGGTAATATATTACCGATTAAATTAGTTGAAAAATATTATGTACAATTAAAGTGGCGTTACTAATATCACAGTAGAGTGCGTCACTTCGTTGTCAGACCGAGCTACACAGTCAGTCTTCCCTTAATCATTTTTCTCGCTCCAATTTTTCGGGCTGCGAACTAAATAACCGGCGCAATATCTGTGGACAAATTGAAAATATCTATTGTATTATTTAAAGCGGTAATATATTACCGATTAAATTAGTTGAAAACAATTATGTACAATTAAAGTGGCGATACTAAAAGCACAGTAGAGTGAGTCACTTCGTTGTCAGACCGAGCTACACGGTCAGTCTTCCCTTAATCATTTTTCTCGCTCAAATTTTTCGGTCTGCGAACTAAATAATCGGCGCAAAATCTGTGGACAAATTGAAAATATCTATTGCGTTATTTAAAGTGCCAATATATTACCGATTAAATTAGTTGAAAAGAATTACGTACAAATAAAGTAGCGATACTAATATCACTAATATCAACTTCGTTGTCGGACCGAGCTACACAATCAGTCTTCCCTTAATCATTTTTCTCGCCCAAATTTTTCGGGCAGCGAACTAAATAACCGGCGCAAAATCTGTGGACAAATCGAAAATATCTATTGCGCTATTTAAAGCGGTAATATATTACCGATTAAATTAGTTGAAAACAATTACGTACAATTAAATGGCGATACTAAAATCACAGTAGAGTGAGTCACTTCGTTGTCAGACCGAGCTACACAGTCAGTCTGCCCTTGATCAATTTTCTCGCTCAAGTTCTTCCGGTCGATGATAACTAACCAAGGGAAAATCTGCGAACAAACAAGGAATATTTATTGTATTATTTAAGGTAGCAATAAATTACCCGTTAAATTAGCCAATTAAATATTCATTTAAATTTCCCAGGGTTTCCTTAGTAATGTAACGAGGCCGATAGTATCTGACAAGAGTATAAAAAAAGTGTGAATCCGTCTGGCCACGATTTTCAGCGGAAAATCGACTGAAACGTCCGTGGCTGGGCTCTGAAAAAATGAAGCGACCGAACGTTTCGCTTCACACCGCTGCCTGTGCAGGTCTGAAATCGGAAACGTCCATGCGACTTTTGATCAGTCGCGTGTGCACGATAGCCGGAGGTAGCGGATGGAAATGTTGCCTCTGAATTTTATATACTCCACGGTGATACAGGTAGCAGAGCAACGCAAGCATCCGGAAAAAAGGCTCCAAAACGGTTTCAGGATTATAATAATCTGCGTCGCTGCGTTCAATTTCAATTTACTTCCTCTGGCCGATGTAAGGGGATACTAAACAGCGAATTATCCCCTGCCTAATTATTCTCCTTGCTGTCTTTCCACTTCTGGAGCATTTAAGAATTATGGCACACTTCAGAATATTGTTATTTTTAATTTACTTTTGATTTGGCTCATTTAACGTGCGCTTATTAATATTACGGATTCAATTGTTTAGTATATAATTTGACATGATTTCTTCTTAAAATATTGATTGAATTGCATATCTATCGATTAAAGCCTAGACGAAGTAGCCACGAAGGTTTTGCATTTTCGCATTTTCGTTACTGTAAAAAGAAATCATTCAACATACGTTCAAGGGAAACGGTTAAGGGTTAGGGAAGCGTTAATAATTTTTAAGCTACCTCGTTATTAGAGAGGATTCAATTTTTCTCTTGCACTGCAATCGCCGACGCGTTCATGTGAAACTTCCACAGCTAAGATCGAATATAATGATATCCAAAGTCATTCCACGAGCGGAAGCACGTGAGAAATGCCGCTCACGACGAAGTGTATGTATAACAGATAAAAATAAAATCACGTACAGGGCTCCAGGGGCAGCTGTCTGGCAACGATCTCTCGTTCGACCAGCTAAAAGATCCACTTTGCGACGCAGCAGACCGTTCTTACCTTTTTGCTCCCTTCAGTGGTTAAACGAGAAAGTCGCGCGTTTGCGGTGAAATTTTTGAACGATTTTTCCGCGTCGCCTGAAGGGTCGTCTGGACGCTGGCTGCAAGCGTCGATGTATCGAATATGTTTGCGTCTGCTCGTGTCCATACATACTCTTCCGAAGATAGTATCAACTGTCGTAGAGTACGTGCTCGCCACGCACACTGATTATTCATTGCGTTGCTACTGAAACCTCGATTGTCGAGGGAAATAAGCTTTGTAATTCATGTATTTTGATATTGAAATTCAGGTATTCAGAGGTTTAGAAAAGTCCTGGCAAACAGCGAGAATTTGAACAACGTATATATTTGTGAGTATGTGATAGAAATTTTCTATTTTAAAAACGATTGTTGATAGAGAACGAAGAAAGAAGAAAAAGAGAAAGAGGCCTGAAACGAATGAACTGTTTTACAGTGTCTTACGGCTAAACCAAGAAATAGTGGATCGCTATCCGACACTCTTGATAAATAAATAAGATGAAAGAAAATCAATTTTCCTAAGGATCCAAATCGTTTGATCTCAGAACCGGGGAAAACCATTCAAGAATCCCATAAAGAAATCAATCGCACCAGAACACGTTGCTGTCGAGTAGTACGCTCAATTCGGTAGAAAAACAAGAAGAAAACATAAACAGTGGGCAAATTTCTGGCACACCTAACGCGACAACACGTCGAGTACACGTTTCATCTGAAATCAGTTGGTCTACCCGTTATTCAGCGCCGTTGGCCTATCTAACCATCGGCACATACTCGTTCATGCCTCTAAACATACTTAACCAACTCGACATCCGACCGACTATCGATCTTCCCCGGCATCTATCCTCTAAATGGCTGGAACGCCAGCTCAGTGGCGGTTTAGTCCTTCGAAGTAAATGTTCCCATTAGGCTGCGGCGAGCAAACGACGAAAGCAGGAAATCCTGCAACGATAAACTACCGGCAGGATGAACTGGCTCGCGCACCTTCCAGTTTAACGTTCGATGTTGCTACGTTGCTGCGACTCATTGCTAAATTGCATGCACTAAAGCGTGACGCGGCGGTTCCATATTAGCGTGAGACGTTCCTTTCGCATCACGAAGGATTTCGTATGGGTTTTTACGACGCGCTACTATCCGTCTCGTAAAACCATGGAAACGTTACGGACGTGCCAGGCACGTGTGCTTTATTAAATACACGCTGCAAGGTATGCAGAAGTTACTTGCATTTCGGGAAACGTGGTTAAAATTGACTGGCAATGGTGTCGAATTCTGTTTGCAACATGCTTCTTTTTTTTTTGCGAAAGGTGTAGAAATACTTGTGGGGTCGCTCGGCGAAGGAACAACGTTGCGAAACGTTTTGGAGAGTTTGTGGGGAACGCAGAGCGTGCCGAGGTTTCGTGGGAACGATGTAAAGCAGAATGTGGACAATGCTTGCGTACGTTTGTGAAACGTCCCACAGCGTCTCCATGCACGCGGAAAGCCACCGCAACTATGAAGCAATATTTCAGGTTAATTCGGTGTTTCGTAGCAACATTGTCCGAAGTATTTTTACGTACAGGATTTGATAACATATCGTAAACACGCTGAAACACAGTACCGCGGTACAGTCGTTTCGCGATTTCTCCAACAGTGTTGCGGACAATTGTGACAATTGTGAACCGCCTCAAGATTTCTTCAAAGCTTGCGAACTTTCGTCGAGGTTATTTCCCCCGGAATATTTCCTCCCTCGCCGGACTAACACTTTTTCACGTGTTCGCCGAGCGAATTAAATGCAACGCCACAGTGCATCGTGCACCGGCCGCCGTTTAATTATAACTGGATGCGAATACATTTTACCATTACCAAATGCGGTATAGTAATGCGTCGAAACGCACTGAGCCCCTTCCACGATTTCCACGTGATTTTCACGGCAATCACTTTAATGATCACGCGGCGCGGCCATTAACAAAGCGTCCTGAAGGGTAGGCTTCCCAGACGAATCAACGTCCCTGATGGCACCCGTGACACTTCGTACGAGCCCCTTTGAACGTGCCAACCCCTCTATAAAGTTCCTCTCGTCTCTGTTAGGCGCGCACACAGGCGCACAGGTACGAGCGAACGGCGGTCGATGGTAAGCGACAGGTGAACGTTCTGTGGAATAAAGCAGCGATCTGACCAGAGGTCTTCAACTTCGCCGACGGTGTCTTTGTTGGCCGTTGAATACGCAAAGCATTGGTAAAATGGTATTAGTTACTCTAGTCGGGTAATTCCACGGCGGTCTTTCCTTTTAACGAGCAAGAATCGGCGCGCAATTATAGCTGACACATTGTGCGAAGCGGTATTGTATTTTATCGGATCGTGCTTGAAAAATAAGTGGTATATACAGTTTCTGGAAAATTGTATACAATCAGGCTTATTTTGTATCGAAACACCTTAATATCGTATGAGAATAATACATCCAGTGGCACGAGGGCAAAATGAAATTCAGGAATTTAACCCCTCGATCATTCCACAAATCTCAGAGTTTCCCGAAGAAAAGAAGGGGTCGCATAGAATCAACGCTGCAGCTTGAAAATTTGATCTCCACATTATATTACGAGATTTCTATTCTGTCGTCTCACAGAAGCCCACGAAGGTTCCCCAAGCTTCAACGGTTTTGCCCGGAGAGGGTTGAAGATCCATCGTGCTTCAGCAGAGGTTGAATATCGGGCAAGGCTTCCGTACACTTTCGTGGCGAATATTTCGAGCATGGTCGTGCATTATATTTGGGTACCTGTGTTCCCAGAATGATGCGGCAAATGTGCAACAATGCGTCTTCCCTTTTCAGGATGATATTCGTGACGATGCTGTTTTCTTGTCAGCTCGATAAATTTTATTTAGGCACATTGGGGGGGTGGCCACGTTGACACCGAAAATCACCAGCTGAAAGGGTCATTTTCTTTTCAATCTCGTCGCCCAACAATTTTCTTCCCTTTTTATTAAACGTTATGGATACATATCTGTCTCGCAAAATATCGTAGACAGTGTTCTGAAACGTTCGCTCTGAGGAAGATCGATTGACTCGAATACCTGCGGAAATTTGTAACGCAGATGTGTTCCAATCTTTAGCGTTTACATAGCCTTTGGATAATTCTGTTGCTTCGAGAATTCGCGTGAATTCCTGCGAACGAATTTTCTCTTCCTTATCATAACTTTTTATAATCCCAATGTTTCCTCAGTCCCGAATACAAGTTGATCACGCCATTTAAAGGTTGAAGTACCGCGAAACAATTAGAAAATTGCGAATGCACAGGAATGATCTGTACAAAAGGTATAAAGAATTGCAATGGAAAAGATAAGCAACGCGGTGCACAGTGTATTTTGCATCCACCGAAAATTGAAAATATATTTCTCAATTGTTCCGTGCAACTGTTATTACAGTTGATTGGGCCGTTGAAGTAAATCTTCATAAAGAAATATTGCAATATTTTTCTCGCTTCGAGAGGGCAGCAGAAAAATTCCAGGATATCGGTGCCAGGGTAACTAAAATGTAACCAGAGTATTGGCGAAAGGGAGCAACTGGAAATTGGCCCGAGACAGGATCCATATAAGCTGAAGCGCGACAATGTGCAAACGTCATCCGAAGTGTGGGCCCAGGAGCGTGTTTAACTCCGTTCAGCCGTGTAATCGCATTGACTTGATGCACGTGCGATGCATTATGAATCTAAGGAGTCGATGGCTCGCCTCGATACCTCGAACTTCTTCGATATTCCGGGACATCGCTCTGGAGCAGGCAGATTTAGTTATAACCATGGGAACTTGGTAATTCTTCTTGTAACTATATTCCGAAGGTACAAAGCAGAGGAAACTTTGTTAATTAATTGCTGCCAGTGGAGTAATTAGAAGCGATTGCAACGAAAATAGTGGATGAAATTCTTTCCTAGTTATTACACCATGGAACTTATCGAAAGATTATAATTTTCAGCGCGACACCCGTCGATCTAAAAATTGCTGCGTTTGAGAATTCGCCGCAGTACTTTCAGTAACGCGGTTAAAGGAAGATGGAAAAAATGTTCAATAACGAGAGGAATGTTTTTAATGAAAGAATCGATCGTTCTGGTAAAAATGCGGGAGTCGGATGACGCAGTCGACAAACGACGCGTTCACGAAATTTTGTAACGACCAACAATTTTTTTTTATATAACTCGTCGAATGTTTCCATTTCTTTTTTTTAATGAATAAATATGCTAACCAATCACGCGGAGAAAATAAATCGACGGGTCAATGCGAGATGAGTATATAAAATATTTTCCGACTAATCATTGAGTTATACTACTGTGAAAATATAAACTGCCCTCAAGGTTTATCTTTTTCTACTATTGAGAAAGAGAGGAGAAAAATACGCTGCACGAAAAATTAGTTGGTAAATATTTAGTGGAGACGATGGAGGAAGTTCGTTTAATTAGAAACGAGACTAAGGTGGGGAACGAAGGTATATACAACCGATGGAAGTACCTTGAATGCATAATCAATTTGTGTATCCACCTCCAAGAAATGGTTTGCATCGTTCGCGAGTTAATGTGGCCACTGAGCTGTCTAAAAAATCTTGGTAAACTTAAAGAACAATACAGTTTCCACCGGCGAAATCAAAGTAAATTCAAACAAAGGTAGCAAGTATCCATTAATTAAAGAAGGTCGGAACAAAGCTGAACATGCAAAACATTGGGCAATTGAAACAAGTTAAATGAAATCGGACGAAATTAAGCGAAATAAAGTATATAATGCAGAAATAGTCTATCTGCGAAAAACATCGATCCTCGGCGCGATCGTTTTCAATCGTTCACAGTGCGATATTTTAATCCAATCTCGATTGCCCCGCGAGAAACTCGCCGCGTCGTTAAAAAACGATTATCCAATAAATCGACCTTACCCAACAATAAACGAATCGACACGATAAACCGGCAGACAGCACCCGGGCAACTTTCGACGCGGCCCGAAACCAAAAGTACTTGAAACACAATATCATGGATCATCGCGATCATTGCTCGTTCCAACGCTCATCCTTCTCTCGCTTACTGTTTTCATTTCCCCGCGGCCAACAGCGTCATGGTTGCCGGCTATTCATCGAATAATCGACGAGAGCAAACGACGGGCACGGTGTGTCCAGTTTTTGCAGAAACGTGGCCGTTTCGCGAACAGAGAAGCGTGAAACGCCCGATTTAACCCCCCGGCACCGGATCCACCCTCACGGCTATTATATTCGCGGCAACCGTAAATCCCCTTTTTTATGTCCTCTCGATACCGTATCCCGTGGAATCAATGATCGTCCATAAAAAGGTATCTTACTCGGCCGGCATACGTTTCCGTATTCTCTCGCTTAAACAGGCGCATCTATCATCCGGTACATTGTGGGCGAGATATCGTCCCCTCTGCGTACTGGAGCGCTAGATATAGGTTACACGGTTTGCTAGAGTTAGACGTATTACTGTTATCGATACGTGTGCAATGGGTACCCTCCTGTTTGCAATATTTATTTAGGTCCGCGGAGTATTTGAGTTTAAGGAGGATTTGTCTTTTTTTCATTTTTTTTCATACCTATCTGTATTTACAGTTTTTTCTAGAATATCTTTCTAGAATGTTTTGCCTGGTATTACGTACTCGCGACATCAACGTTAATTGATTATTATTAATATTATGCTACAATGCCATAAATATTACGAGATGCTTACTGTAACTCCCAGTACCGTCGCAATTATTGCTTGCGCTCCTCTCGCCAGCTTGAAATATTCACTCCTGAACGACTCGCAGGAATATAAAATTTCATCTGTGAAAGGGTTGGCCGTTGTATTTCATGATTCGTCGAGTAGCTCGGAGTTTTCACGGCGAACAGAAATACACGCAGTTCTGTGACACTCTTTCCACGCTGTATACCGGATAAAACAAACATTTCCATGGGGATTTCGAAGTTCCACGGAACGGAAACAACAACGAAACCTCTCAATTACTCTAATTGCGTGCTTGGAAAGGCCAGACTGAACAACGACCGAACTCTGAACGGTTCTTCATTAAATCCTCGACTAGAGTGCGTCTATTCAATGATCACGTCCCTGTTTCTCATCCCTTCACTTTGGAAGACGGAATTCTCGATCGACGGGGATTTTCATGTAGCTACATTGAAGCCCGCTTCGACAATGTGCCCATGACGTCGAATATGCATTATGCTACCGACTTCATTAAAACGAAGCAAAAATACCTGGCAAGGTGGCTCTACTTCAGGTAGAATTGGAAGGTGCTTCGATGTCGGAATATTAACGAGTACCATGCAAAATTTATTCCGCAATTATCGTTTACTATTGTAACATCGCTTCGAATACAGTTTAATATAAAGCGCAGGCGAATTTCATATCTGCCCAGCTTGAACTTTATTTCAAAAGTACATGTGCAATGTCTCGAGTTTTCAACGAACCACAACACGATATAATAGTGACGCCAATAATACTAATACTATTAAACTTTTAGCAGACAAAGCACAGAGATACAATTGCTAAAATAAAACTCCGCCCCATGTTGCATATACTTACCCAGCCAACCCTCAATCAGCAACTTCATCAAACCCGTAACACTCGCGACGTCATTCGTCCACTTCATCCCTTATCCATACCGAAGGACAAACGACGCTGGATTTCGCAGGTGTGCCTGCACGTGTGCAGCTGCGTGTACACCACTGTTACAAGCGTGTACAGCTGCACTTGCGGGGGTGCGTTAACGGACGCGTTGATGCACCGCCAGAGGCATACCCCATCCACTTGTTGTGTAATTGCATTATGTATTGACTTGGTTTACCGGAGCGAAATGGGAAGGTTTCCGCGTAAGGTACGTTGCCAAGGGGTTCCGAGTTGCATATTAATTATTTGATAATTTCGAAGCTTAACGAGCCTTCCACCCGCTCAGGGCCATCGAGTCGTGATCTTTTTTTCTTTATTTTTTTTTACGTCGGAGTCGATGAGCAGATTGTTCCACAGTGGTCCCTTTGATCGTCGGAGAAGTGCGACGATATTGCGTTGGGGATAGCAAGGGTACATCCAGGTAGTCGAAACGTGGACGTATTTTTCAGACTTTATTCCGATGAAAGTGGTAGGGGTTTTTACCCTGGACCGTTTAATATTCAGAAGAGGATGCAAGATTTAACGTTTAACTGAATAAAAAATGATAATTGATGTTAAAAGTATTAGCTAACGAAAATATTTCACGTTTCATTGACTAAGGGTTCGATACTTTTATGTACAAAAAAAAGTCTATGGAAGATTAGCTTGTGTTAATATGATAGCCATGCAAACTTGTAATCAAATTGTATTCGAATAAAATTATATATAAATATGCAACTATTGTGGTTTCCATTCGAACAAACCTAGTAAACCTAGTATCATATAAAAACCACCTCCATTCCACCGCGACCGAAACAAAAAATCCAAACTTCAGGCCCTTTATTTTTAGTCAGCTTCATTTTCAATTGAGCTTGCGTAAAGGCAAAGGAAATGAACGCGCCAAACGTCGATCGATAGAATGCATATCTGGGTATTTATTTTGAATATGATTGGAATTTTAAACCCGCCACGCCACGTTGCCGATAGATTCATGAATTTCAGATACTTTGGAAATGGCGTCGCGACGACGCTACGGCGCATGTGGAGGAGCAATTTCGAGGTACCGGTGGGTAGTGTCTGTGCATTCGTAAGTAGTCGTTCGTTCGACTCTTCCTAAGGGAAATTAACGATAACCCGAATACTTAGGCAATAATTCTATTCGTTTAGCCGTGCGATATCGGTAAGTTTCTTGTCTGTATCGCGCGACGCCTCTGCGCCTGAATTATTTACGAAGCGGCACGGTAAACAAGGGGTAGAAAAACGAGGGGGATGTTTCAGATTCTGGGCGTCGTGGGATTTGAATTATTGACTAGATCGTAATGCCATGCAAGAACAGCAATTTGCATCGGTGAACGGGCTATTAGCGACACCTTGCGCACGTTTGATCGTTTTTCTTCTGCATCGGCGAATTGTTAAATAAGGTATCCAAATGTGTACCCTACTTTTACGGCGCTGGCGATTTATTTCTGAGGCTCGAAGTTATTATTACATCACTCGTTGCATTGAAAATGTTAAAATATCGATAAGTATAAACGATGGCGCTCGTAAATTTCGGAACTATTGCTCAAGTTCAAATTAAAAGATGCAAATATAACTTCAAATTCAGCTCTGAATTAAAACAATATTAAGTATACAGGATGGAGGTATCTGTGTATGTAATTTAATTTCAAGTCACGAACGGCACGAATATGGTTTTATTGAAAAAATTCATAGGACATCGAGGTTTCAGTTAAAGATCTCAGAAGTTCTATGTAGTCAAGAGCCGAATATTTCGACCATGGACAGACCCAATGAAAGTCCAGCGGTCGACTCAAAACCAAAAAGTAATTTCACCATGGATTATGAATGATAAGAACTCAAGCAGACGATGAGTAATGCCCCACAGCGTCTAGAAATAACGACGTATCGCGAGTACAGAGAAAATCCTCTAACTGGACCGTTTATTTTGATAGTTACAGTTACTGTAACCATATTTTAGTCATTCTCCCTTTTTCGTTCAATTTTTTTTTTGTGTACAAGATTGCGAACCTGCCGTATTTTTCAGCAATAAACAACAGAAACTTTTATCCCAACATGATATACGCTGGCGTGCTCCGGAATATTTGATGAAAATACCGCAGTTTTCGTAACCGAGGAAAGGTTTACTTTAACAATTCGACGCTCGTTTGTTCCACAAACGACACCGTAAACAGACTGCAGCCTTTTCGTCGGAGGATTAATTAAAAAATTAAACAAGAAATGTAGGATGGCACTAGTCACTATACTAGAAAAAATCGCGCGACTCGTGGAAAAATAAATTTCTGCAATTTCCCCGATTGTACAATTTTTTTCGAATTATCACCATCAACAGTAATCTTCCGGTGCACGTGAAATTAATTGAAATGGCAATTAAATAAGCTGGAATAAATTATAATATAAGAATGATCAAAATACTTTCAAAGAAGAAAGGGGAAATATTTTTTGATATTTCAATATTCATTTTATCATTGGTGAATGTTTAAGCAATACTTTCACCCATCATCTCGTGCTCGTTCCGCAAATTTCCTAACTAACATGCTCCACACGACTACCAACAACTACACCCGACCGATTTTCCCGCAGGAAAATCGACTAAAGGATAGCGCACACGTTCCTCGTTAAATTTCGAAGCTTTCCACACCTTTCTCCTCCCTGCTCGGTAACTTCCGGTCTCACGTACAGAGTTGAGCATTACGCAAAAGATACGACAGCATGTTTTCGCGGGGGAACGCACAGCAAGGCCATGCGAGTAAGCTCTACAGTTGTTTCTTACGTTTTGGCGCACAGTTAGTACATTGTCTCGCGGAATTCTTAGCAGCGAAAACGTTCCAGGAAAATTTTCCGCCATCTTATTCGACATTGCCTTACGAGGCGAGGATGATAACGGGGCGAATATTAAAGCAACGTTTTGGAAAGCTATACAACGTGCATTGAATGTATTACATTTATCATTTTTTCTTCGGGTTAGTTCAGGGGAAAAGTATTCCCCTTCAATTTGATCTCCAAGAGATCTCCCATATTTCTTCAAGGGAAAGGGAAAAAGAGAAGGACACGTGGAAACCAACCACTGGCTGTATAAAATAGAAACTTCGACCAGCAGTTCAACAAGATCTTTTCGCTACTGTTCGCGAAAAAAGTTGTTCGCATTTCGGAATTGGGATTCTCAGAAATTCGTCCACGGTCAACCGTGTAATATAAGAGGCGAGGGAAACGCGAAACGGGAACAGCGTCTTCTTCTGGGTCGCAGAAGCGTTGGAAAGCTAGTGGCAGATATGTAAATGCAGCGTCGCGGTCGCTTTCTGCTAATTCGTTTTGCTTTCGCGCTTAGAATTCGATTTCGCGAAAGTTCCCCGTCGTTGCTGTTCATTTTCACGAGAATAATACTACTTTGCTGCGTGCCAACGCTATGAAAATGTTGTTCCCTTCTGGAATGAACATCGCATGGGAAACGTTAAGCATATTTCCATTTCTGTTAATTGCATCGAAGTCGTAATAACGTTTGCGGACATTGGTCAAAAGCACTGCTTTTCGTTGATTATACTCCGCTTCGAATTTGTTACCTGGCCCTTGGTGTTTCCTGAATTTTCCTGTTCGATTTCTCGCGAAATGAAAACGTTTTTATAATCGCGACAAAGAGTTTAATTTGACCGATCAATCTGTTTAACACGGACAATATTAAACGAAATTAATACTGCTTCTTTTCTTAACGACGTTACGAATTTTTTAATTCAAACTAATGTCTCTAATTCGATTACCTCAACTTATATATGAAACGAGCCCATGACCAGAATGACCAAACAAAGGGAAGGAAAGAGGATTCGCGAGGCATTAACGAAGTGTCGGCCATGGAACTGGGTCACGCATGACCTGACTCATGGTCCTCTGTGTATCTATGCAAATGCACCAGCTTTTTTCCCTGTCGTTTTCAGTTTTAGTCGAGCGGGTACAGTTTATAAAAGGCACTCTGTAACTCACTCGGGATCAGGCTGCACGGTACGCCTGAATTTGCGGAAGCGACCTCGTCCATGGAGACGCGTCGTTGTAGAATGAACGAAAAAATGGCTCAAAATGAAAAAAAGGAAGAATCAAATGAAAAAAAGAATTAGCGACAAAAAGAACGTAAATCAATTTTAAAAAGGGTCGTCGCGACGGGGAGACTACAATATTCATACGCATGACGTTTTGAGTCTCGGGAGAAATTTTGTATACTGCGTAGAGTCGTTTGAATTTCAAACTTTCTCGTAGAAGAAAAGAGCCTTCGAAAAGGGGCCCTCAAAGATATTCAATTTTATTTGAATTCTACGTATTACAGAAGCATCTATTTTTTCAAATTCTTTTTTGTCCAATATACCTTTACGTAACAAGGCGGTAATCGTGATAATTGTATTGCGCGCACGAAACGCGAAATTTCCGACATGAAAATACGAATTTGGTGAAGATAATTTTGACGCGCAAAGTAACGTGCACCGTTTATGCGTATTTTTGCTTTTACCATCAGTTCTGGCGATTACACGCGCGTATACGAGCGAACAATGAGCGGATTTGGCCGCGTTCATTATTTACAAGGCTGATAATATAATCGCTGGTCCTTTTGTTACAAGCGTCCCTATACGTCCGCGGTTTATTCGCGGACGTCTGTCGTTTCTGTACAATGCACCCGGTTCGTTCACTTGGTCCCAAATAAATAAATACGTGTCGTCATTTAACGTTAATCCAATCGACGATGGAAAATTGCCCGCTTAAATATTCGTGTCGCATCCAAGCATTACTACTTTTGCAATCTAGAATTATTCGATTTCCCCCGTACGATAGATTACATGGTTCTATTAACCATTATTCTATTAACCTTCGAAGCGGGCGTGGATACGAATCTTCCACCATTTCCATTCGTTTTTGTATTATAACATTAACGTGCACGTTTCACAGGATTCTGCCGAAAAATATAAACTTTCCAAGCTGCACTCGCGTCATAGCGTGCACAATATTCCAAAGCCAGGGCTCAGGTCGTTTGGCGTTGCGGACGGCATCAGAAATTGGCAGCAGGTTGACGATACGCAACAGGGAGCGAGAGAATGCACGTAGGACGCGTTAAAATTCTGAAGCGAGACCGCCATCGTAATTCACCCTTTATGGCTGGACTTCGCTAAATCCCTTCTAGTGTTCTACGTTACGTACACCATTGTATTTGCACTCTGTTGTCTGTGTGCTGGCTCGAGCTATCTGTTCCTCCTCGTGATACCGTGTGCAACGAAGGTGTGCCGGTTTGTGCGTGACACCGTGCGGAGGTGGTTTCTACGGGGAAGGTGGACCGAAGTGCCGGAGGAAATAAACCGTGCGAGACGGGAAGCACGATGGTCACGCAGAGAGAACAATGACTAGAGATTCTTCGTTGGCAGAAGAAATTAACCCTTTCGGTGCGAACAGCCTGGCGCGGCTCCGATAAAGAGTTCGAACGCGTTTGGTAATTTTCGAGACGGATTATTTACATTGTGGAAGATCAGAATAAAATAGGCTGCAGATCGAAAGTGTATCAGAGGTTGCAAGGATTGTGTTGCAGGATGATAAACGAATGATGAGAATAATATCGAATTTAATATAATACTGTATTGCATTGAAATAATATTGAATGACGAACTGTATTACTGTAATATTTGTGCGAATTGCAGCTTGGTTGATTATTGCGTACAATACTTAACTGTTACTCAGAATATATTTCTCGGTATCAATAAAAATTGTGTTAACCCGTGGATTGGGAATATTCTCAATTTTGTAGATATCGTTTCCAGTTGAACTTTGATACAAGCATTGCGGAAAATCTTCGAAAATTCTATGATAAACTTCTAGTAGTAAGTGTTCCTGAACAACGAAACAGAATTGAAGGTAATTTTCCCTGTTTTCAATTCTTCACCCTTAGCTTTATTTCATGCTCAAAGACGAAGCGCGATACTGTTAGTTCCGGAATCGAAAGCTAGTAACAGTAATCCTCAAAGCGAGTGGCTTAACAGAAGTAGCCGTGCAGTTTCGAGACTTGACAGTGACGATCCTCGAATTGGAAGATTCAGTAGCACTGAATTCAACTCGGGAGATCTCCTAACAGCTGCTGCGCGACTCGAAAGACGTGGTAGCGACGATTCCCGGCTCAAGAGACACAATAGTGACAGTACTTGAATTGCGAGACGCAATAGGGGCAATATCCGAAATTCAGCATCTAACACAGTCGACCTACAAAGAGGAATAGCCAACGCAGAGATATCTGTGAACTTGGAGATGTGACCGGTGATTCGATTAGAGACTCGAAATATTGCACCCTCGGCATTCTGACTTTGAAAATTGAATAGAAATTTCGGGGATAACGATTAGATGAAATTCACGTCGACAGGAATGTTCAATATCGATACAGTTGGCGCGACAAATTTCCAAAAGTCAACGATGGAAAAATAGAATCGTTTCCAATCAAGATAGCAAAATGTCTTTTCCATTTCGATTTCAGATTCTTGCTTGCACGCCACTTACATATCGAACCATCATTTGTATTAATATTTAGACACTTAGAAAGCGGGGAGAACGTATCTCAAGTACAATTCCACAGAATGCGAAACGTTTCACGGAGCAGAAGTAACGTTATCGGTCGTTATTTTTCTAAGTAAAACGAAACAGACACTAGCCGTGGCCATAAAGGTTCTCAGAATTATCGAACAACGGCAAAGGTAAGCGATAAATTCGAGGCAGCAGCTTTAACTGCATCGCCATTCGTTGCCCCTTCCAATTTCACGAACGACACCCTTCTTCTTCCTCGACGCGCCCTTATATTCCTGTAATTCTTTCATCGAGCCTGCAAGTCGCACGATTTTTACGACTTTCGTTCTTCTTCTCCTTTTTTTTAAACTCGCAAGCCTCGTTACACTCGAGCAAAGTTCCGGTCTTATAACCACTACTTCAACTACGGTATGCACGCTCGTCTTCAGGTCTGCCAAGAACCAACTATAATTTGTCGGACGGTAATTAGCATGCATTGTTCCAGTGGAGACTGGGCTCTTTCGTGCAAACGTCAGGACAGTTTGATCTCGACGGGAATGAAGATCTCGTGAATCGTGCCACGCATTCGAATTCCATGGAATAATTTGTGCAGAGGGGTTCGCGGCGACTAGAAAGAAAAGATCTGTGGGGCTTTGACGATAGGAGTCCCGATGTCGTTGCCATGAACAACTGCGGGGCGACGTTATTGTTTTCGTGGATAAAGGGATTTTATCTTCTGCTGGGGGCACTTTTGTTTGCGGCCACGATGCTGGTGGTAGGTAGATAGGTAGGTAGTATGGTAGTAGGTGGTCTGATTTATTATTGAAGAATTTAAATGCAGATTTTTCTACTTTTAGTTCTATATACTCGTGGCATTAGGTCTCTCTGTTTGTGCTGGAGACCAATTAATTTGAATTCTGTTAATGATTACAGCCAGTACATGTAGGATTCATTAAATACCTTTCTCTACAATAATTGCATGCCTGATTTTGAGATGGATTAGCTCATAACTCAAAGTATTCTAGGATGTGTCTATGCTTTCATCTTCGTGTTTTCATTTCTATTATCATATAGTATATAATTTTCTCCTTTCGTCAAGATCGATACCATACTTTGTCAACAGATCCAATTGTCCAGATAACATTTAATTCCTAAGGAAATGTAAATGCTTGGCCAGAGTTAAGGAAACAAGGTACGGTGAAAAGTCTCTTCGTCGTAGTCGCTTCTTCCGGGCTTGTATACCATATTTCCAGCGTATGCAACGACGACAGCGTTCCCCGTTATCCAAGAGGGTTTTCAATCGTACATGGTGTTTCGTATACACGGCACGAAAGCCTCCTTACTCTTAATCCTTAATTAACCCGAATTCGAACCGATCCCCCGCAAGTAGCTCCAGTTCAATACGAACTTTAATCTGGACTCAGACCGGCGTTTCGAATAACTAGCACGGGGGCGGGGGTGCGTGTTTTCTTTCTCCCGAGACACGCAGAGAAAGCCAAGCCTCGACGAAATAGAAATTCAAAGTACGAAGCGAAAGAGCACGGCAAATTATGGAGGCTACAAGGATATCGTTGGAAGCTGAAGTGGTTGAATATCGTTAACTGTTTAAAGTTTTAGATAATATATGAGAGATTCCTTGAAAACATAGTTGTTTGACTTGTTACGGATTCTATTAATAATTTAGTGTATGCGTTTCGGAGAATGGGAAATTTGCTTCCATTTAAATTGTTTGTATTATTCGACGGAATGTTTATCGTATTAAGAAATAATTCTGTTTGATATATATTGGTATCTTTCTCTTATCTGTGGGCACATATATATTTAATCTCACCTACGATATGGAATAATAAAGGGTTGAGGTATCATCTCGACAAAGGAAATAGTAATTCCATTAGAGAGATATTACATATTTAACAATTGAATTTGTACTGGAGCACGAAACAGACTTTCGAAGTATAAGTTTCTAGCACGCTAATAAACTAGCTAGTATTGTCCGAAGATTTCAGTAATTGCAAACCTCGATAGTTCAATTAACTTGAGTATAACTAACTTTCCCTGTTTCAAGAAACAGGTGGACCATAATGGCCACCCAAATCGTAGTTAAAACGTGGCTAATAGCGGCTACCATATATTGCCAATAAAGTTTCCGTTTAATCTTAATTCTATTGCAATTCCAACTTGAGGTTTCGATATTCTACGCTCGATAAGAAAGAAGTATCAGTAAAGAAAAAATTCTTCTATTTTTAACACAAAAGTTTATCCCCAAATGCATTAAAATTTTTTCGCTTATTGAATATATTTATTTTCTTATTATCCAATACGTTCGAAGCAGCTGTCGAAGTTTCAGAAGGATCACGTCGATGAAAAGCGACGGATCAAAGGGAATTCCTCGTGACGAATTCACGAGAGCAGACAGAGAATATCGACAGCGTTAACACATTTTGACGTTCGGCTCAGTCGGCTAATTAATATTACTTATTCACCAAGCTTGATGCAACTGCATGTTGCATCGTAAACGCCGTGACTTCGATGTTACGATGCGTCAATCGCAATAATTGAATTACACTCGTTTCCTTTATGAAAATAGCACGATACTTATGACTCTAAAACAGAAGCATCTTTCAATATTCTCGTCTCTTGAAAGTTAACTTCCATGCATCGTAACAATGTACATACTCTTCCAACTCTCCACATTTGGAAACCTCTCAACAAAATTTTTACCTCCCACCAATGTCCGACGTACCTCGTAAAAAAATAATAATCTACCCTCAAAAATAATGTACCCCCCCGAAAATCCTTCTCCCCAATACATTTTCCATTTTCCATAACGTACCGCGTCCTCTGCACGCCCGAACCTAAATGGAACAGCACACGGAACAGTGTCAGAACTGCCACCAGACACAGAATATCTCGATTCCGGATACTTTGGACACGGGCAACGGCGTGGTCGATATAAATCCAAAGTTTCGTGGACACGAACGGCCAGCCCGGCGAATGTGTCCCATCGCGTTAGGAAATGGAACTGTTGCCCGCAAATACCTATCCGCGGCCCCCAGTTTATGATGCCACATTCTACGAGGCCGGGTAATATACGTACGGGAAGCGGTATAGTTTCAGAGGCGTGCACACCCGAAACTCGATAGCGCAATACGATGCATTGACCCGCCAAAGCTTCGGGTAACTAGGTATACACTGCGCGACAGGCAAATAGTGTCTGTCTCTCGTGTTCAAAGACAAGGGATCAATCGATCCCAGGCATCTCTGCCCTCGCCCCCCCCCCTTTTCGTGCAACTATTCTGCCTGGGTCGAGGGGGTGAATCTACGGTGTTACGTGTCGATGAGCGTGGTATTATTAATTCGGGCGATGGCGCAGAGGTCTTAAAGATTGTATTTAACCAGGTTGGATAATTGGGTGGATCCTTTTTCCTTTTTATGGGATCAGTGTTGCTGGGTCGATTAATTCTTTTTATCGGATAGTGGTGGGCGATAGGAGGATTGTTAGGTGGATTTTGATTCACAGCTCACTGTAATTTGTTCGTCGATAT
Source organism: Nomada ferruginata (assembly GCA_963583965.1). Lineage (NCBI taxonomy): Eukaryota > Metazoa > Arthropoda > Insecta > Hymenoptera > Apidae > Nomada > Nomada ferruginata. The sequence continues at coordinate 11,027,307 of OY757218.1, forward strand.
CGTAAGATGTATGTATATTAATTATTTATTACAACGTGGAAGCTATTTAATATTATAATTATTATAATATTAATTTATTATAATATTATAATTTAATTATATTAATTTATTATAATATTATAATTTAATTATATTAAATCAATATCATAATTCAATTCGCACACTATATTATTTAAATTTGTCTTTCGAATAAACGAGACCTTTCAGTCCCCTACAATTATGTTGGCGAACATATGAAGGAACGCTACGTTTCCAGTCCCAATTGGACCGAAGGAAAATCAGCGAATAATTAACCCTTCCTGTATCCGATTCAGACGTCAGAACACACGTCACACTCGGTCGACTCCTTTGAAATGCAATCAGCGCACGTTTCGCCACTCGAAAGCGGCCCTGCGGAAGAGGTTTCACCGTTCCAACGATGGAAAAAAGGGGGAAAGGTGGCGGTCTTTTGTAATTTAAATAAAGCGCGACACGGCGCGATTTAACATTCTAATTGCACGTCCATTTAAACCGACGGAACAGAGTGTCGGGACTTACTCCATTCGAAACACGGATCGGGGCTTTCTCGATTCGAAACAGAGATCGAGCCTGTACAGGATATACAGGGTGCACTGTTTTTTTTCTCGTTTCTTCCTTTTTTTTGCGAGCCTGTCTCTAATCCTCGCGAAGTGCTTACAAGCGGTAGCAGAGCGCGGGAGATCGATCGATTTATCGACTGTTTCAAAATGTTTCACGCGTCTGACGCGACGGATTAGACGCCCGTTCGACAATATTTTCGACGAACAAATGGATTCGAACCTGACCCCGATAATTGTTGTTAACATTGTACTGCAACGTTGCTTCCAAGCAATCGAAGCAATTCTATCGACCTGCTGATTTCTGGAAGACGACAGGAATTTTACGAGTATATCTATTTCGTTGTGTTGCAACTTTACGTTCAATTAATAGAATCTGTTTAAATGAACTTTTAATAAGTGATAATGATTGCTTCGTCGTTATAATTATCACCTATTTCCAAACATCAGGCCGAAAAATATAATCAGCACCGTTAACAATACACCCATTTGTAATGCATCGAAGCAATCAAACGATTTCCCACTACGGAGTCAATAAACCGCCCGAACAAACACAGAATCGATACAATATCGCGGCAGTAAAGATCCAAAGGCCCAGCAAGGAAAGAAATTCCATAACTCGATCGCAATTCAACGATTCAACGACCATAGGTCAAATATTATAATACAATCGAACAAAACCGTCCATTAACAAAGGCAACCTAGTAAACAACACTCCAAGACCACCGATGGTCCACTGTTCAGAAAAAGAATCCATTCATGCCGGAGCCGTTCAAGCCGGCCGCCCCGTTCCTCCAACCCCCGTGCCACTCGAAACAGAAGAAGAAAGGGTTTTGGTTCGCCGATCGACACTCGAGTCCGCCCCATGCCATGGTCGCGTATACCGCATTGCCGTACGTGTACGGCACGTCTGCCATGCTCGAGTTGCGGTGTGACGCACCATTGTGTGGTTTCCTATGGCAAATATCGTGCTTCCACCGAAGCACGTGGACAAACACACACAACGCCGCATTCTCGTGTACGTGTGGCCAGCGTGGGTGCACGCGTGCATCAAGGTATCGCACGCTTTGTGACGTCGGTTATCGATCGGCCATCGAACGCCATAGGACACCCATATCGTCGCGCCCCCGTCGAAATCGATCCCAATGTACAGGGTTTTGTCGCCGCGTACCGTCATGGTTCTCGAGGTTCACGTGCCGCACGATGCGACGCCGTGGTTGCATCTTTATTTGATGAAAATAGGATAGGTGTGACGTGTAACTTCGAGGGTAATTTCGGCCCGAGTGTCGGGGAATTCATTGGGAAGTATCGCGTAGAATTGTATGTGTACAGGTGTGAATGTATAGAATGTTTATAATAATAATATTTTTTAAAAGGTGCAGTCGTGCTTATATTTGTGTTACTGCGAATAATTGCGCGTAATTGAAAAGGGGTTAGAAATGATCGTGTCGACAGTGACGCCCCTGTTCGTTTGTTTAAATAGTCTCCTCTGGTTGCCGTTGAAAATTCGGTGGAAAATCTTGAAACGCAGAGCAGAGTCGAGAGTTTTTACGATAAATAAATTGCAGCGCTGTCGTGCCGGAGCCCGTCACCAGGGAATACTGTTTAATCCAACAATTTCCAGATGTCCACGGCCATTAGCTTTGCTCCCATCGAGCAGGAAATTGCCACGCGGAAGCGTTTTGCCAGGGTCTCTTGAGCAGCCGAATCCGATTTTCATGCTTCGTCAAGTAATCGGCTAACGATTCGCGACCGAGCCGAGGGCTAATTCGAACGGATGCTTCAACAGCTGTTCTGCAATTTATGCGACGCACATTCACGCCAGGGAGCACGTGTTCGCCTCGAAACTATTCACTTTTCTGCCCAAGTGATCGCGCGGTCCGCCGAGGCCGTCTGACCATAAGTGTACTTGTTCTACTTGCCGCTGAACGCGCTTACACGTAGACATCCACGTAGCAGAAGTTTTTAATCGATCGTTGGAATTCGCACCAAGGGTAGTTCGAGTAATTTAAGCAGTCAATATTTGTGCTGGGTAATGTGGAAAAGGCATAGGGAAAATTGCACTTGTATAAAGAAACGAGAAAGTTTCGTAACAATTGCGTTCAAAATATGTTGCACCGTACGAATTGTACAAATTCAGCAACCGTTTTGGTGGAAGTGTATGTGAATATTTCCCGCAGCGATGTACCATTGTTGCAATTACTGGTAGGAAATTAATTAAACAGAATATTCGTTTCGTTCATCGAGGACAATTTTAATATTCTATCTGTAGTAACGAAAAGGTTGACGGGTGACAAGCATATATAAAATTCTTTTATCCCACACCATCTGAAAAATCGAAATTAAACGAACGTTCGAATACTTTTGCAGATGTAAACTCGGTGTCATGAAAAATTCCTCGAGACTATACAAGACTTCTTGCGACCTCGCGAACGAAACCATCGACGATTGCCACTTTTGAACTCGCCTGTTCGCGTAACACAAACGAAACGGAGCTGTTCGAATCGCGAAGAAGAACTCTAAACGGCAATGAAAGACCGAATACCGAAACTCGATGCCGATAATCCCCTTCAACTTCTCCACGATCCCCGTTCGCTCGCAATTTCTTCTTCGCGAAAGAAGTTCGTACGGCACGCGAGTTTGATCTCCTCACCTTTTATTTTCTTCCCTTCTCCATTTGCTTTCGTGAAATACGTGGAAATAGTCGGTCGATCAAACTCGCCGCTAGAACGTTTCGCCGATCTACTTTCCAACTCTGATTGCTGGATCGGAATTTTTTTTCTCCCCATTTCATGCCGGCTGTGTGTTCAGGACTTTGGCCAGTGTCCCAGGTGAAACGGAGGATTTTCACTCGGCACGGATTAATGCTTCTGTTTGACGAGATGAAACTTGTTATTAACGGGAGGAAGTTTCAGGTTGTCATTGATCGAGGAAATATTGGAGCGTCCGCGATATGTTATATTTTATCCAGTCATTTCAAACGTCTCTCGAAGCATGAACAATTTCTTCATTTGTATGCAGAGTGCAGCATAGAATTGGTTTTCAATTACGCAATTTCACCAGAATAAAGGGTACTTTTGCTTTTCGGATGAATCTGTAGAAAGGCAGATACTTTCGTGCTAAATAATTTTCTCCCTCCGCAGTAACTGCATCCGCGTGTTTAATGAAGTTAAACTATGGGTTCGCCCAATTAAAACAGTAATATTCATACTAAATTAATGTTCCACATAACTTGAGTGAATAACTGAATTGATTAAAATAACGGAGTATGTGTATATCATGGAAAAAAGAAAAGAATTTTCTAAACGTAAACGTCGCTCTTCTCGTTTCTCCATTTCCAACACTTTATCCTCGCAAATACATTCAATATACGCATTATTGAAACATCCTGGGCAGTCACGTTCCAGCAATTTGTCGGAGGTTCAGCCATGTTGAGCCGCCGGAAAACACGTGTTCTCCGCAGGGAGTTGCGTAAACGCGTCTCTTTTGTGCAAGAATCAGCGCGACACGCTCGTTCACCTTTTTGAAATCCCGATGACAAGGTCCGTCGCGACGACAGACGACGCTGAAAAATGATTTGCAGCCGCGCGGAGGTTCTTTTGAGACCGTGGACGTCCTATGGTAAATTGAAAAGCGGCATTCAGAGCTTTGAGCTTTCTAGCGTGGATCAAAGTCTACCTGGAGCGAGGGAGGGTGTAGGGGGAGATAGAGAGTTACGTTCCTGCGCGACTCAGTTGAGAAGTCACCCTTTTCTTTCTGCTCGTTTCACGCGACTTGAAACACTGCGCGTGTGATCGAAAGGGTTGAGAGCCAAAGATGGCGGCAGTCGCATTTCATTCCGTTCCTTGAAACTTCGTTCGTATGGAATTATTAATACTGTTGTTATTATTTTTAATAACCTTCTGTCTATCTGTATGTTTTATTCGAATCACGATGCGAAACAAGTACCGCAATTTTAGTTCTTGGTAAAACTTCATTCGCTATTTATTCACTTCATACGTGGCAATTTTAAATTATAGATATAATTGTAATAATAAAACAGAAGCTACCAGTTTGATAGAAACACTTCGGCTGTTGCACGAACCAGATCTTCGTTACCGGAATATTTCTAATAACTCAGCAACTACCTGTGCTCGCGTACACGATGCCCACAATTTACTAAAATTATCTCGCCATTCCTGCAACACCCTGCGCATTATCCCCCAGTGTTGCTCTTATTAACTCAGCACTGATATTTCAAACAGAGTTACCGTTTCACGCGTGTCTACATCACTGGCTCTTCCAGTTACAAGCGTCTCGTCTCGCAATCTCACTCTTTCCTACCCCTCGAAACTAAAATTATTCCACGTCACCCGTGACTCTTTCGTTCACGCTCAAACAACCAGAATGGTCGACCAGCCCCCCTCTGTCATTTATCTGTAATTCAAGCTTTCGTCGTAGCAGCTAATTAACGCGTTTCCACGAGCCCCTCTTTCCTGCCCGCCGTTGCATTTGCAGTCAAAATTTCGCGCACATAAATATGCGTGTCCGTGTTCTACGTTTGCGCGCAGAATGCGTGCTAACTACTCCCGGGAACTTCGCCTATCTCGAGCTGCTGCACGCGTGTCAAAATTATTAGTCTCGTTAGCAGCAAGTTTTCGGCGGGCGCCAGGACGCGTTGAAACTTCCGCCAGGGGAGCCGGAAGTACGGTAGCGCCGACGAATATTCGCGGTGGTTGCGAACGATAATCAGAGGACGTCGACGCTCTGCGAATTAAAACGCGAACGAGCTGGAAGGGTCGAGCAAGAGTCACAGATTCGAGAAATACACGCGTTGGGTTTAATTTGATACCTTTCATCGTCCCTTTAACTGATTAATTGATAATTAATTGTGGAAGAATAATTCTTCGCGACTCCGAATCGTCGAATCGTCGAACGAATCGTTTGCCCAAGGTAAATTTTATTAATATAAATAAAGTTCCGCGTGCCCGTGGAGTACGGTGCTTCTGGCATCATTACGAAAAGAGCTGACGCGCCGTAGTTAAGTACTTTGCAGTTTATAAGACAGCAATGTGTATTAAGGCTCACGAAGACGCTCCGGATTTTCTCCCGCACTGTTAATTAAAATTTCGGTCTTTTTCCCGGCAGTAAAGGTGCGAGAATATTGACACAGAAAATGTGCGGAAGTTCTTAATCCGAAAAATAGCGGCCGGGTCACGTTCGTATCGTAAATCCAATCTCCAGCGGCGACATTAACACCAACTTAATTTCGCCGGAGCATTCCCGTGACAAGCAGCCAAGTTAATTACAACATTAAGCAAATTAACTCTGCTTTAAAATGAAAATTAATCTGAATATTTCTCGTTCGCCCTATGAAAATACGGGGAATGCCACTTCTCCCTTTTAATACCATTTGTCATTCTACCGTGCCAGACAACAACCAAAAAAGAAAACAAAAAAAAAAACTCCCACCCGATAATTGACTCGACTTTATACGTTTTCCTATACATTTTCAATTTACCAGCGACAAACAAATTTTCGAAACCGCCACGGTTTATTTCGAACGGTCAATTAAAAGGAGAATTTGCGTTTCGTGATATCTAACTTGTAATTTGCGAAATTCATCGAGAAACTAATACGGGTTCGATCTATGAGAGGATTTTCGATGCAAATTCGCCGACGGCTATTTTTTTTTTAGCCTGCAATGTTTTTCAACGCCAACAGTCAGCGCAACGAAAAAAAGAAGGAAAACAATATCCGCCACGAAAATCCGGATATTGATCCGGTATTTGCCAAGGTATTTTTACGTTATCTCTGTTCACGCGAGTTTCAACCGGCCGGAAGCGTATTTTACATTTGAATACGGGAGCTTGTTTCGCTGATACCTTCGTTGGTAAATTCGTAATTGAAAAGACGGGACTCGCGAATGGCGAAATTCTTTCTCTGTTTTTTATTTCCCCGCGCCGGTTCTGAGCGTAATTATTTCGCAATATTCCCGGCGGTGATTTCGGCATCGCTGGAAACGCGATCGCTGTTGACGATATTAAAAAATTATATTATCAACGGGGGTAGAAAGGTAAATCTGTAAATGTTTTAAATAATATCCCGGGAATTCGTTCGCCAAGGCGAATCATTTCTCTGTACCTCGTTCAGGGTTAATCGTCAACCGTCTGGCAAACTGTTATCACTTAAGCACCACAATTTCTCCCCAAACCTACCCTATCTATAATTTCCAATTTACCATGTTACCCGTAATAACCCTTTAACGAATACCCCCCGCCCGATCCGCAACAAAATTCACGAGAATCTACCCGTCTCGTTAAAGAACGAGATAAATACGAAGTCCAGGGGGAGAACGAAGCGGCTATCGATATCAGCTCGAAAATCTATCGATGAAAGTTTAGACGCAGCACTGTCGTTACTGGAGATACCCCTTTCCTGATCCACTGGCGTCTCGCACCCTCGGGACGTATAGAGAATGACAGCGGGGCGAAGGGGTAGTATAGCGGGCGGGGAAAGGGGCTGCTCACCTCTTCCTATTACGCCGAGTGACATCCAGGCTAATATCCTTCCACTTCTTGTCACTCCATCCCGCTGTGTCTATTCCCATCGAGGCTGTGCACACGCGTGCGCATCGTTTGTGTACGTGCGTCAGGTTTGTGTACCGTCCTCTCACCCGGGGGAATATCCGAGGGGCCACCGCGTGGAAAAAGGATGTCGTCGCTTTTGCGAGCCGAACGAAAATTCCCTCTGGCGATTTTCGCCCGGCTTCTACACCCTCCGTCGACGTCGTGTGTCTCGCGTGTGAACGTGAGACTCCGTGTTGTCGAGGGAAAAGCTAAACACGCGTGAAGTAATTACTACGGTTGCTCTGGTGGGCGTTCACGATTGATAAATGCTGCTGCATTGTTTTTATTTTATTTAGTTCGTCTATTTTTCCTTTTTTTTTTTTTTGTTTGTTTTGTTTTGTTTCGCTTGATTTTCGTTTGGCGACAGACTGTTTCGGGTTAAGGGCGCGGGTGTTGGTGAGTAGTTGGTCGGTGGTTTCGATTTTATTTCGAAACGACGCGACGGTTGGTTTCCCACGAGTGTTTAAGGGAACTGCGAGATTTATTTCGGTGTAGTGACAGAAGCTGTTAATGTTATGCGCCATAATAAGTTTAAGCTGTTTCCGCTGGATCTGTTCGCTCCGCGAATTTTTTCGATGAAAATTTTCCAGTTTTTTTACGTCGCGATTCCGGCCGACGATCATTACGCCCGTTGACGTTTGCAAAATTGAAATATCTCGCATGCGACTGCCTATCGTGCACGTCGGCAAATGGCGCGGTCAAAAAAATACAAGCGGGCTCAGCTAAAAAAGAATAAACAAAATGAACAAAAAACAGAGGAGAAAAATATATATAACACGATTTTTCCGGAACAAACAAAATCGGGTTCCTGTTAGTTAGGCCATCATGTCACCTTTGCAGGTTCGATTTCGATTTTCCGCGTGCACAGAAAAAGTTTTCTGGCTGCAGTGGCAACTATCCCCGTTCTCTCCGTCGCCTACACCCAATCCAATCCTTTGATCCTCGCTTTGCATTTTAATGACCTATCACCTGGCTTCAACTCGTCGTTGACTGATCACACGTAAAAAAAAAAACATTTTCTACAAGGAGAATATTCTGTCGAATAGGCGATCTTGCCTGATCCTTTGTGAAAATAGTCGACAGAAAGAGAAGCAAGCTGTTCAAATTCGCACTTGCGCACAGGTAAATGAATATCATTTTTAAAATTATTAATTATTTCCACCGTGGCATAATATACATATGTTCTTTCGTCATGGCGGTAATTGAATTTCAATATTCACCCTCTTAAGAATGTGACGAGAATTCTATTTAAACGAATACCCCCAATTATAGTAACATATTATAACCGCCGTGCACAGCGAATCTATCGAAATATTTAAATAACAAAATCATGCGCCACCCTGTTTTCGCTCCTTCTTTTTTCGGCACACGTTTTCCCAGCGACGTTAATTGTTAATTAGATACGGCTGGTGCTATACGGTCGCCATTTTCTGCCCCCCAATCAATGCTGGATATGATAAAATATCGAGTCGCCTGGCCCGGCGCGGCAGGGAAGTTTTAACGAACGACCGCTTTAAAATCATGGTCGATGTAACACACCGTGTACGATTGTAAGCTCAGCGAATCGCGAGCTCGCGTGTCCGACCATCCCTCTAATTAACGTCCTCGAGCGTTCCTCATTTGCGAGGCGATTCGGCAGACGGGATCAAACTTCAGGATTGCTTCTTTGAGCACGCGATAAAAGCAGCTTCGATGGATCCTCATCTGTCCGCCAATCTGGCAGCTCTTCTCTCAAATCATCGTCTAGTCGCGAAGTTGAAATGTTCGTGTGCAGGATGTCTCGTTAACGACTCGCGATTATTATTTTTTCCCTATTCGAACGAATGTAATTTTCGTTGTGACTAAAATTTAAAGGCGTCCGTTTCGAGATGTGCTCTATGGGTTTGGCGAATCCGAACGTTCTCTTTAAATTGGCGCAGGCACAGCATATGCTGTTACAAACTTAAATAAATGACAGAATGAAATGTATTGTTGCAGTAGTGCTAGATTACACGCATAAATAACGCAGCGAACTTTATTAACGGTGTCCAGAATTGCATACGTTTTCAGACCCCGTATTATTCAGTGGGATCTCTCGCAATAATTATCATGTATACTGCGGGTCGAAGGTCGAGATCCTAATTAGCGCGAGTCGACGTTTCTCATTTTCCAGGCAATTGGCCACGCAGTTGCAGCAGCAGCCAACCTTTCGGATTGTCGTTTCCGTAAAACTGGACCGAAACCTACGCTCGTTAACCGAGCTGGACCAGCTGCGTCCTCGTCATTGTACTCTGAAGCTAATCGACGTGTTCCAACGTCACTTCCGCTCGTTTTCGTCACGCCAATTAACCGTTCTCCAACTTTCGCCGTTGTCTATTGGCGTTTATGTAATGTACCAGAGCACGTAGTACTCTGTGCGAACGTCTTTTTATTGGATCCCTGTTTTTACGTTTAAGAAGCAGAATTCGATAAAGCAGTATTTTCGGTATTGTTTCTTGGTGCTATTTTTCATGGCAAACTGTTCAAAATCAAATGTCTTTCAATGAAAAACGTCTCAAGGCCCGTACAGACGTTTGAGTTTTGAGAAATTTTGATGGAAGATACCTTCGCTTTGCCATTCCTCACACGATGCAAAAACTGTCTTACAAGAAATTGAGCTGCAGTACGTTAAAGTAGAGACTTTACCATTTCAAATAAGTCCAAGTAGACTGCCGTATGATTTTCTTTCACAAAGTTACAGCGGTTCTAAGATCGACAATTTTCCGTAAAACTTTAGTGATCATTTTATTTTGTCGTCGCGTGTATATGTGTGTAAGTAAGAATAACAGATGAAAGACGAAGAGTAAAGTATGGAAAACGCATTAAGAATAACTTTTAAATATCGACGAGAAAGAAGAGTTTATACAGTCGCTAAATATTACAATGGAGTATATGTTCATTTATACGACGATCTTTTATTATTTATTATCATGAAATTATACGGGAGGTTCATTATTGAACCCGACCCATTGTATGATCACGCGGAATCTCGTATGATCTACATACATTAAGCGGGGATATTATGCCCCGTAACCAAATGAACACCGATAATTGCACCAGTCGCATTAATTACTAAGTCGATATTCAAATTTGCCGGCTATATTACAATGGGTTTTTGTTTAACGTTACAGATACGCGACACACACCATAAATATATAAATGGTTTTCATTTTCCGTTTAATCGATCCATTACCTACGCCTCGTATGTTTCGAATAAAATGAAATAAGAAAATATAAAACAGGCATGGTACAATAATGAAGTACAAAAATATTTTCTAAAACAATCTCGCAAGTATTACCCTCTAGAATATTTTCTCCTGCTATCCTTGACTTCTTCTAAAAGATAAAGAATAATTTTTACCATCACCCAGGATAAATAATAATTGATTTCTCCAGTTTACCAAAATCAATTAACCTAGAAAATCTCTCCGAAGGAAAATCGTGCCGGTAAATATTCTCGAATGAAATTTACGTAACTATCGAATCGAAGTACTCCCCGTCGAATTCCGGCGAAACTTTTTCCCAACAAGCACGACTACTCCTCGGCCATTCCACTCGCACAGAACCGAATCGCGGATGTGTCTATATTTTTAATTCCCCGTGGGGTAAGTTCTGAGGTTAATAATGCCGAGTATCTATCCGAAAACCTCCCTAGCAAGCGTTCACCCAGCATTTCCCTCGGCCCCAAAGGAAGGAAGGAATGAAATTAAAGTCGCGCAGCGAGTTACAAGGAGCATCGTTCCCCGGGCACTTTTGCATTTAGATGACCATGCTAACGAGCGTATTACAGTTTCTTCTCTGACGTTCTCCTCCGTTGGCCCCCCTTCCCGCCCATGCACGGCAAGTCGCAGGAAAAATTCGCAACAGAAACGACAGACAACCCAGAAAACGCTCAACTCTCTTTCCTTTCTTCCGTTCCTTTGACACAGAATACCCGCTTACGTAATTGCGTCCGGGACAAACGAATACGCGACCCTACACAACCACTGGCTAAGAGTTTAACGTGATTAAGGGACGAGGCTGAATTACTCGTTCATAAAGACAGCCCGGCTCACTTTCGATGCTCGAAACGTCGGGGTGGAACCTTTCGATCCATTACGCCTGCACGTGGATGTAATTACGTGTGGTAATTGGTTTAATCGATCTGTGTATGAAGTTCTCTTTCATTTTTTTTTTCACAGTTCGCGAGGTAATTATTTCGTGGTCGTTTGTTGGCGTTGGGAATGTTAGTTTAATTTGGTTCGGTATCGAATTGTGGACAAAACGTTGCAGGGTTTTCCGCGTTCAGAATTTTACAGGGAAATATTATTTCCGGCCGGTTATGCGAGTTATTTTTATTGGCAAGCCTTTCAGTGAATTTTCTCTGTTGCGGATAGTTTTAAAGATATAAGTATAATAAAATAATAGTGCAATAAAATAGAGGCGAAACCTTCTATTTTTCTGCCCACTTTATCGCAGAAGAGTATCCAAGTCCGAAACAGAATTCCTCCCCCGACGACGACGTTATCGTGTTAATCTCGCGACACGACGTGCCGCTATACACTTCCCTCTACGTTTATCTTAAAAAACGACGCAAAGTTCGCATTCTCCTCTGAGCCGGTTAATTTCAGTTTCACCTCGATACCACGTCGTTGGGGCTTTTGACAACAACGTAAACAACGAATCCAGTTACGAAATGTTTTTCCATGAAATTTTCAACCGGTTGCTTGGCACACGACGTACAAGCGACAGAATAATACGTCGTGACAAGTTTGACTGACTTGCAAACGTGCGCCAAACTGGTATGGCGTACGTGAACCATGGCTGGTTTTAACAGGGTCCGCAGAAATAATTAGCGGATCGCTTGCACAAACGACTTTATCGTTCGTCCAGCTAACGTGGCCTTTTACTTTCGGTATGGTATAATTGCTTGCGATGGAAACTCGTGTGACGTTCGAAATAATTAGGCGTCCCTTCCTCTTCTAATTTAGTCTGATACTAACTGTCCAAGTATACGTAGACTGTTAACAAGCGAGTGAACAGTTATCTTTATTTTCGGTTAGTTAATTATCATAAATGACAGGAGAAAAGAATTTCTGTAGTTCGTGTGGTGGTACATATTTGAACCACAATGACTCCGAAATTCTAATGATATAATAACGATAAGAGCGATGGTAATTATACAATAATAATAATACTAATTATTTCTAAAAAGTCGGAGCTTCTCCGCATATTTAGCTTCAATTCCGTTGAATTAAAATCCCATCAAAAATACAATCTCGATTATCCCCAAGTTTTTACTATTACCACGGCAATGCGAATCGAATCTGTTGTACGCGCATTAAGCTCGTTCGCCAGCCAGAACATTTCGTCCAAGCACCTGTATCGGCCACCGACATTCACAGAATAAACTCTCCGGCGAAACGGCACACCGTTCATCACTCTTAAGACGAGTCGTAAACGCGACTATGTACGTCGTTCGTAAACGTTCGTGAAACTGTTCAGTTCTTACGATTCGCCGGAGGGCCATGCACGGCGTAACAAGGATCCAAGGGTGTACATTAGGAATGTCGTTATCGGTGTTGTCGCACCATGATTCGAAGTTTGTCCAAGCAATTTGACACTGGATGGCTCTGGGTGAAATTGATTCCGGACTCTTGCGTAACTACCCGCCCCGTCTTCCCGATTTCCATTATATTAAACGGCATCAAATCGCCAAACTCGATTCGAAACTATTTTCCACTATTTAGCAACGTTCATTCCATTGCTGTTATGTCTGCACGATTCAACGATGCATATACGTGGATTTACTGTCACGTGTACGAAGCTGATTGAACAACTCGTCGTGATCCAATTGCATTGAACGTCGATATTTTTTTTCTCTTTCCACGGGAACCTCTTGGAATTTTTTATCAGGCGGGGAATTCAGTGGAGTCTGTGAAGAAGTGGCTTCCATTTCGTATCGAATGAAAAAGGGAGAGTGGAATTGTTTTTATCGTATTTAGATTTGGACATGAACGGTTTTGAGGTGCTGTGATTTTTTAATTTAGTTTTCGACCACCTTCCACTCCAATGTTTCCTTAAAACTGTATTTAATAGTAATTATATTTTCTCCCAGATACCTGTGCAATTCACTTTCCACCGGGAAAAATGTTTTAAAAGAATTCTCGCAAACGTTATGCGGGAGAATAAAAGGGGTGAGTTAAAAAGGTACACGACTACGAACTAAGGAATCCGTTTCTTTAATTTTCCATTTGGTTCTCCATTAAAGAGAAAGCGTGCGATAATCGTGGAAAAAAGGGGATTCAACGACCGTCTTAACGTCCAACGTCGACACAGTTGTCCATCCACTCGCGGTGGATTTTAAGCGCGCGAGTCCTCTCTAAGTCCGCTGAAATCCTCGGCGACGAAGTTTACGAATGCTCTACGTTAACGACCAGACTTAAAGCAGACCGTATTGCGAGCTTAAACTCGTGACAGGACGCTCAGAAATAGTTCCAGACAGGCTACAAACAATTCCAATATATACGTACCTTCTGTATATATATGTACAAGTCGTTTAAAGATCCCTATTCTACAATTTAAATTTTATATTCCTCGAAAATCGTTGCGATCACTCTCCATTTCGACGCCAAAAATACAAGCCCACATAATCTAATCCTCCCCAATGAAACTTACCCTTAACCACCGTACCTTAAAACGTACAAAACAATCTTCATCTCTCGCTCAAACGCGTTTCATCGCACGAACAATCTCTTAAACCCAAATTCCACCACGGTAAATCCAACGTATCGTGCCAACCCGTAGACAGAAACTCCCCCGCAAGACCAACGATCTATCAAAGGTACACCGTGGACGACAAAGGATTCTCCGTTTCACGCGTTATTCCTCTGAATCGCCATCCGGGAAATTAATTCGCGTTTAAACGTGTCAGAAGCATCGCCAAGACGAAGAATGGCCATTCTCATCCGGGAGAACGAGACGTAGAGAGACTGTATACACGTCCTGGCCTGTAATTTCCATCGTTAAGCTGGCACGTTTGCCAGGCCCTCGAGTAACGTGGCGAAAGTGTACCGAGGACCGATTCGAGAGATGCTGCGGGTGTTTAATACGAAGCGGCCTGAAATTTACCGCAAGGATCGTGAGATCCTTGTTACTGGCGGACGGTGGACGGCCATTTAGAGAGACAGACGTTCTACCCTTGGATTAGAGGCTGAAACGACGTTTGACTGGGAGACAATCCACTGTGGAGCGACCGAGAAGGGGAGAAATAGGGGTGGGAAGGACGTTACCATTGGAATCCACTTTGCAGCCGGATGTTGGGAATTTTGAATGTCCTGGCAAGAAAAGGAGGTAGTATCGTAGAGAATTCGAAGGATATTTATGGTTGCTGGTTGTTGGTTGTGCTGAGTCGTGTGCAACGGTGGAATAGAGGGTCTGGATTTATGTTCCGACTGGATCGAGTCGATTCAGGGCGGGCGAAAGGGTATAGCGGAAGAATGTGGGATTAGGTGAATCTGGGATACGTGTAATATAGACTGTTCGGTTGATCGAACGATATGGAACACGTGGTAAAATTGTTGGTGAAATTGTTTTTAAGGTAGATTGTGTATTATTATTGATTGCGTCGCTATCGTTGAGTAATTGCACGGCGACATTTAAATAATTGTTTCCTCGATAACACTTCGGTTGGGTAAAAAGTGTAATGGAAGTAGCCGGTTGCAAATGGTTGTCGAGAATTTATTAAAGTACAACCGGGCACTTTACGAGTCCGGGAACAACATAATCCCGGGTAACTCGTGCAGAAATTTCCTTGTCGATCGCGCGGCAGAGCTTAAACGGCCGGGCTTCTCGAACGATAAAGTAGAAAAGTGGATCTCGTGCGCCGTTCGCGTTCCGTGGAAATTGAGCTTGCGGCGAACGGCCACGTTTTTTCTGCTCTGCTCCATTCCCTTTCCACTTTTGCACTGTTTTTCACCGATGTTCTCCCCCTCGTCGTTTCTTCGCGCGATTCTTCCGCAGGCTTGTTTCTTTTCTTGTTCTATCGAAGTCGAAGAATTCATTTCGATCCCGGAGGAATTAGAGCGGAACGCGAGATACGTGGAGCTTGAAAATTTTTCAGAACTGTCGAGATTCCAAGGGGATATTTGGAGGACTCTTTAAGAAATGGTATCGATTGTTGGAATGAGAATGAATTTGTTGCTAGTCAGTCGCGTTTTAAGAAATGAAACGCTGTTAACCCATGAAAAAGGAAGGCGATTTTCTAAATTGCACTTTTAGTAGCCTGTATTATTATGGGATTGGATTGAGATTGAATTTCTATTGAAAGATAGGAGTCTGTTCACTGGGATTTATTTGACGGGTAAGTTTGTTGGATCGGGTGCTTGGATTAATTATACACGGCGGGATGCGATGGCGCAGCGTCGATGCTTTGTGACGGCAATCTCTTTTCCGTAAAGGGAGAACGTAGTTTAATATCGAGATATCGTTGGGCACGTTTAATTGCGTCGGCAGGATGTTTAATATTTCTTCCAAGAAATTCCCCTTTTATTTCTGTTCCTTATGAATTCTCCGTATATAGCCACCATACAACTTTCTTGTATTATATTAATATTCCATGGTAGAAACCGTTGGCGAGAAAAAAGTTCGGAGCAAAGTATCTGCAGCTTGTACGCGCAGCAACAAAATTAAAGGACCACGTAGAAATTGATGTACGATTCTTTTGTTGGCCATCTTATTGCTTTGGCAACTGTTAACCCTTTGCACACCTTTGTTTATGTCGCAGGGGGTCCTCTGTCGAGTCAAACTCGATTACAGATAAAACCTTTAAAGCACTAGGGAATTATTGGACAAATAATTCGGAGTGCAAAGGGTTAATATACTTCCATAATAATATATCATAGTAACACATTGTTGTTTGGCAACATTCTTTACGAATTGCCCAGCACCTCGTCGTTCTTTCGTCGACGTCGCGTAACCGCGATAATTTCCGCAAGCTGTTAGCGAGGCGGCAAGGTGGGTAAGGTAGGAGAAGGTGGCAAAGGGGTGCATAGGAGAAAGCCCCTCATCGACGTTAATTAAGAGGCATTAAGAGACTCCGGGACGACGTTGGTCGTCGGCCCTTTAACATCTGTCGGTCGGCAACCGAGCCATAACCGACGATTTTCCACCCACCAGCTGACCCAGATTTTCTCTTGCCTCTCGTCATTCATAAAGCGGCGCCATTCCCTTTCGAATCCCCCGGCCCGTCCTTCTCGGCTCGTTGGGACGCTTTTGCCTTTCTATCTGTGAAATTCTTTGAGCATCGGACGCTGCGAGCAGCGTTTTTCGAAAGAGATGTGCAACTGTTAACAGTGATCCCTCGGCGATGGAGGTAGCATTAATGGTTTGCGTTAAGGTGCAAATTAAGTCACTTATCTGTGCGATGCGTAATGGCATAATCAGTATAAAAACTTCATATTAAATTATTGTAATTGCAAGCTCCATATTGTGTAACATAGGAGCATCGCGAATTTACAGGAACGAAGGCTCGTTTTAATTACTCAACCTCTTTGTCACAATGACTTGGTTAGTGTTTAGACAAAGGTCCCTCGATAGGGTTTAGCTTTTCTTCAGAGCACTCGTACAAGACAACCCCATGTCCACCACTAAGACCAGGAAAAACAGAGGTACACCAGGAATCCTTGTTTCCCCTTTGTTTCCATTGCAGAGAAGAAGCTCCTGGTTGTTTCGCAGTCAGCTCCATCTCCACAAAGGTTTTCATTAGCTTACCCTTCATTAAAAGAATTCTACCGCGCGACAAGCTCGGACAAACCTTTGTATCACACTGTTTCAAACACTTCACCTCCTATTCGAGATTCTGTTACGTCGACGTTTCGGGCAAAGACTTACAAACAAACAAAAAGTGAATTCAACTATTCATTTCTTTTCCATGTCATCTTAAAATGATAACCAACGTGTTCTATAAATATTCCAATGCAGTTTACAAATACGAACGCCTGGCAATGTTAAGAATATACATACAGCAAAGCACAAGATACAAAATATCAATAATTCGAAGACGCGGCGATTCTATAAACGTTGAAAACTCTTTCATACGTCTGCATAGATCGATTCTGAAGGCCAAATTTTCCCAGAGTTCGGCTAATTCCACGGAATTCCCGTGAATTACACGCCGCTCCCGGCGGCAGCTTGCCAGCACTCTTCTGCTCGAAATCGCGGCGATTTCACACCTCGACAATCAACCGGCCACGCATCTGGCTGTACGTACCTCCTCGTCTTTCAGCCAATCGGCGATGCGCTCCAACTAGTTCCAAACTAGTTCGAGCTGACGTCGTTATTCAGGCTCCGTTCGTTCCTGAACGCTATCAGGATTTTAACGGATCCCTTTTTCGCGGACCCGTGTCACGGAGTTCATAAATTTTGCGACTGGAATCGTTTAGTGGGATTACGGGACACTTCGAGCGTCCTGTCACGGTTAGAGGAACTAGTTTCACGGATGGTAATTTAGGGACTTCGTTTAAGGTTGCCACTGTTCGATGGGTAGACAGCGATAGGGCGATTTCTCGACAAACAGGCAAGACGAATGGCTCTGGCAATAATCTCAAGCTCTCTTCATTTTTATATTTGCCGAGGGATATCGAAAGATTTAAGTTTGAAACGGGACGGGGCAGCTGTGTTTTATATACAGCAATAGATACGGTGTACAAGGATAGTTGTAATGTTGTGCTATGAATTACACTACCAATAATTCTTTGAATAGATTGAAATTCGAAGTGTCCGAAACCCTTTCGAAAAATATAAACGATTCATACCTGTATACGTATTTCCAATTATCCTGTAGTATTATCTTTGATACGTAAATTGGTCGCGACAATTCTTATCAGACCCGAGCATTCGTACAGCACATGCACGTGTAACTTTAAACGAGAACCACACTTCTTTCTACCTTCTGTGCTTATATGTTCCATTGTCTTCCCAAGCCGATCCGGGATTGAATAATAAAGATTTTCGGTTGGATTTCCTATTGTGCGCCGGTTCGTACCCCCGACATTGCCGCTTTTAAACGGTTCGTTCTACGGCCAGCCTTTTGTTCACAGTTTTTCTCCCACGAAATTACCGTGAAATACGTTTCACTCCTGTATCCAGGCTGTTTAATTCTATCCCAACTGCATTATTTCCCGCGGATACCATTCCCTATTGCCCGTACGTATACGCGTGCACGACCGCGCACATGTATGTATGTATATGTGGATCAATTTAGCGGCTTTACCTTCTGTCATGAAAGTTGATTGAGTTGCCGCGGAATTGATTGAATTTTTCTTTTTTTTGCCGCCTGCGGCACCGAACGAATCAACAACTATCCGAATTCGCGGTCCTGCTCTATCGAGTGTTTCGTTCGGACGGTGAAACGGACTCGATACAGGAATGAGGCGGAACAGGTAGGGCGGGAGAAGCAAAAAAAGAGGGAAGAAGTATAGGAAGGGGCATTCGGACATGAGGAAACAAAAAATGGCCAGAGGGTTGAAAGTTGATGGCAATAGCAAGTGGTGAGAGGTAAAAAGTGTTGCAAGGTTGATAATAGCAGTTATAATTGGTTAGTTGGAAAGGAGTACAACGGTTTGGTGGTTGATAATAATAATTAGGCACAAGGGAACGAGTTGAAAATCTGTATTATATGTTTAATTACGCCGTGGTTCAGGTATTATTATATTCTCAAAAGGTAGGGAAAAACAGAGGCCAGCCAGTAATGCTGTTAATTGCACAATAAATGAATTCTTTCTCCGCGAGGAAATTCGGAAGGAGGCTAAGGAAAGAAGACCGAATATAATGCGAGTTAATCCGAGAGAAAGGTAACCGAAGAAGCGATGGTGGAAATAGAATGATCGAATTAGTAGAAAAACGACGCGCGGACAACTAAATTGAAAGAAACGAGGGGGATGACAGGGGAAACAAAAGAGGCTGAGAAAAATAGGGATGAAAGGGCGATTCAAGGAGAGAGATCGGCTCGTTGGATGACGAGGCTACTTTCACGGGGATCGAGCGATGGTCTGGCGAAAAGGAACGAGCAAAAGATTTTCCTCGATCCATTCAGGTCGCTTCAAAGGGGATGAACCTCGAACCCGTCTAAACAAGGAGTTCTCCGGAAGGAAATGTGGCGAGATCTCGTGAAACTTTGACTGGAGTTAATTCGAATTCATGCCGAAAGTCGAGGCAGTGGTCCCTTTTAAGGTTCTCTCGCTTTCTTTTTAGACCCACTCTGTACACGTCCCACAATAAACTCGAAAGAATTTCAATGGAACAGCCTGGACACAGGAATGAAAAGCAAAGGAAAATAGAATCTGAGATGCGATCATATATTTGGATTTACTGTAGGTATCATATTATTTTCCAAGCGTGCGAAACTTTTACATAATCTACTTATTATTAATTACAACGACAATGATAAAGTTAATAATTTCCAAGAATTCAGGAAATTAATGTAAAATAATATAACCTCGATAAAAAACGTAATATCGTGCAATTATTAAATATGCCAAATATCGAACAATAAATCCCATTATATTCCAAAGCACTCGGCAACCCTTTCGTTTCTTTTTACAACGCGGAAAGTGTTACCCGGTTATGTACAATATCTAAAACGATCCTAACGTTTCACGGTGTCTCATTTTCAGTTCCGCGATCGTCAATTTCAATAGGGACGAGGCAATGGCCCGTGGAAATCTCCTTGGTAGGTACGGTGGCGAAAGGCAAAAGTATAACACGGTATCGTTTCAGCGGGGCAGAGATAAGGAATAAAAGGGGGAAAAAAACCGCGAGATTAATCGAGCCGAAAGCGGTGACGCGATTACGAGTAAATTGGATCTTTCGTTTCACGTTTTCACCTATTCCTTTTCTCCTCCCCTTTCGTTCTACTGCCTTTCCTTTTTATTTAAGAAGGAGAAGGGCGACGAAGAGACCGCAAACTCGATTCAAGTGGCCATTAAACCTCTTCGAAGTAACTGCCCTGACTGGCTCGTCTCGATAGTTTCCATGGGCTCTCGCGAGTCCATCTCGGCAACGAATTATATTAAACAAAGGGAATCGAGCGGAGACAATGGGGTGATCTCGATCTGATCTGAAGATGGCAGAGGAGTTTGAAATCCGTGGTTACCTCTTGCTGTATTTCCACCTGAGGTTTATATTATGGCGAATGATTTTTTTATCTTTAAGAGAATAACAAAGTATTCATAAACGAGTGCGATAAGTTTAGACTAGTTTAGAGATTTAAACTCCCAGAGCTTTGCATTCTATCTCCCTCTCTCTCAAAAAAAATAATTCTAATATTATAGAGATATTATAGAATCTTTCGAATTTTTCTAAATATTCGAGCTCACGTATTTCAGAATTTTAAAGTACCTCGCATATCGTTAAAAATTGAGGTTTTCGAATTTTCAATGGTGAACACTTTGAACATTTTCACAGTACTATTTCCTCGCTGGGAAGTGATGAAAATAAAAATTCCTTGAATAATCGAGAAAAGAGGACTATAGAAAATAAAAATAGAAGAGAATTAATCGTGAATTAACGCGGCGAGGCGGAAACGTTTTTCTAGACTCATTTCAGAGATGAAATTCCTTTAATCTCGCTTTTAATCTTATGACTCATTCTGCCGTGCTGGTTCATCGATCGAACGGGTTGCATCGTGCATGACGATACACTGCAATCTCGTTTCCTCTATCCTCGACGTTTTTCATTTTCCTTTTTTTTTCTGTTTGGTTTAACTCAGTCGACTGTTTTTTTTCCATACCATTTCCCTGGCAATGTTTGATCGAGAAAATGTATAAAGGATGTAGCTTTCAATCTCGTAGGATGCACCGGAAATATGAAAAGCAAGCCCGGTCTCGCACGAAACAACCAGAAAAAGAACAGTTTTCCAAATATTCCAAAGGCTCTATTAATAAACATCGAATAATCGAGATATTTAGCTCGAAAGAGTTTTCACGTTCCACCGAACATTATTTTTCCTTCAACTTTGCCACGCAACAAGGATTAATGGCATTTGAAGAATCAAATTTAGCTCAACAGAAGATTGTGTTCCTTCTGTTTCTAATACAGTTCTGGAGAAGTATCCGTTCGAAACGATATCATTGTCCGCGTCGAGTCATCCACGAATTCCAATAATCCAGCGAGCTTATGGTTCTTTCATGGAGAAGCTCGTTCACCACGGAGAAAATGAAGGGCTGAGGGAATTAAGGATCAACTATTGAGGATGAGTTTTCGGCCTCCCCTCGTGCACATGGCGTGCCGCAATTCACATCGAGGTATTTACCCATCGAAAGAAAGGGGGATACGGGCATGTTTATACGACAGCCAGGATCCCGAGGGCCATGCAAATACCTTTGGAGAAACTCTTACAGGCACTCGACGTTATCTGGAAACGATTACCAGGATAAGGGACAGAGGAAAACGTATGGACCTTGTGTAATTCGCCATGGATAATCGCTCTCGTTAATGCTTATCGTAATAGCTTTCCCCCTTCACGGTGTTATTTATTATTTAACATGAATATGAATGGTATCTTTCTGGAAGTAACGGCTGTGTAAAACAAAGAATAATTGGATAAATAAAATGGTGTTAAGAAAATATCGAGATTCGTTAATGGTTGGTTTCATTATTGACTCACACTACTTAGAGGATGAAATACATGTACATTCATTTGAAAACTAAAACGTTGCTTCGCTATTTTAATTTAGCGGATCCTATAATATATTTCAGTTCTGCTTTAAGACGTTCTGCGAAATTATTGACCCGCTCTACTTGTATTATTCCGTGATCCGCCTGCACGGAATCAAACGGAGAAAGTATCACTGACTCGTACTACTCGCAGAGCTCGGCCGCGAGAAGATAAATATTCTAACCTTCACGGTAGTTTCATATAATTGCATTCACGTATAAATACACCTGTATCGACTACGTACAGTACTGCGCGCATGCTATATCCAGCATTCATTCTTCAGAAACGTACGATAGTAAGACACTATTCGACAGGAGCAAGAATGGAAAGCCTCTTTGCGTTTGGAGGACGGCGGCATCGTATTCGCGAGGATTTCCCCGCGAGACATGAAGTCACTACCTAAATCCCGGGCAAAATGTTCGCAATCTTCGCGGCCACCCCTTACATTCTATCACGGGGAATTTGATTTTGCAAGCTGGATTTACTCGCATCGCCAGACTTTATGTCGTCCTGTATCTCACCCCCCCCCTACAATCGCAGACCGTGCTTACGGCTTTCTAATTTTATTCCGCAATTTTATCCGAGAAACCGTAAATACGATAGTCGAAACTCCCATAATCTCCAACAATTTAAGTATCGTTAAACCCGGTCCGCTCGATATCTCTAGATATCTCGCCAATCGTTCACTAGCATTACCAATACCAGAAACTGATATCGCAGTGTCCATAAAAATGTCCGTCAAACTACAAGATATTCTTAACAATCGCAAAATTCATTTGCCCCTCGACTAAAGAAAAACCGAACAGTGGCAACCGTTCCCGATCCAATTCCACCGAAAATATATCTTCCGAATTCCGGCTCAGAACAGAAGCAACATTGCAGGGCGAAAAGGCGCGACGCGACGAAAGGACGAAGAGGCATGGCAGGGTGCTGTTTAATCACGAGCACATTATGCAAGATTAGACGCGTCTAGAAAATTAATATCCATCGCGAGCCGACGCTCCGCCCCGCTCCAGTTAATGCCCGGTGATACCCGTATCTCGTGTAAACAGCCGCGGAAGAACTCGCGGAATCTCGGCTTCAATTCGCTAACATTCTGCTCCCAGTGTCGTTCGCACACTGTCGCGCTGCGTGGATACCACGGAGTGTCGCGGTATTCGCGATTTCTCGAGTTTCCACCTACCTAGGAAATGAATTCGAACGGGAGACAACCTCGATTCAGACTGGAGTTCACGCCGCCGCGGTTTTCCCGCTGATCCTTCGCTGAGAAGCCGTCTTGTTCCGCTGGCTTGCAGGTTTCAGAGGCTGCTCGTTTCGGGGATCGTTCGCGGAGAGTTATTGGATCGAATGGGGGGATTAATTGGACAGGATAGAAACGCGGCTGGATGGTGTTATGCGACTGGATGACTAGTGGTCGTAGATGCGAGGGTTCAAAGATTTTTGTGCGATTTATTTATTGTTATGGATTGCAGATCGTGGATCGGGTGGCTGGTTTGAATTGATAGAAGAATGCGTACTAAATGGTTAGTGAGGCCTTGAAATTTCGTTGATAACAAAAGGAGAAATGTTTCGTGATTTTTGTTTCGGAGAAATTATCTAAAATACTATGATGGGAATCGCGTACCTATCTAAGAAATTGTCTGGAGAATTAATGAGAGGGATATGTGTAATTTAGAATGTTCCGCGCGAAACGAATAAATTTTGTGGAGGATTTAAGGGAAGATTGTGCGACGAATATCTGAGAATTTCTTAACGAGACTAGGATTTTCTTGCATTCTCTCTCGTATCCGTCGTTTCCTGAATTTATCTGCGTCCTCGAGTCAACCATTTATTATTCACGATATCGCTGACCATACGACGGTTTGTAACTTAATGTACCGAGAAAAATGAGCTATATAAAAAAATTTGCTTATCTTATCTTCGACCAGGGAGTTACAGCGTGGTCTGAATGCGATTTCCATTCGTCTCTAATGTTCTCCTGCCTCCTAGCTCCTATTCATGAATGGACAAGCTAATGCTTATCATTTATAAACTATACCAACAATAAGCATGCATCTCACCATTCACTACGAATATTTCGCAACACTTTCGATTCCTGTACTTCGAGAATGAACAATCGACAACAAAAATGATTTTGACCAAAAAATTGTCAATCTATAAACTGCCGTAACATCGTAAAAAAAAATCGTACAACAATCCAGTTTAGCTCATTTTGATGGGGAAAGTCTCCCCGTTAACGCTTATGACATCATTTTCCTGCCAAATTTTTTTCAAGCCAAAATTTGCGCAAATTCAAATGACTGGACGGGAACCTTCAAGAATTTTTTTCGCAACTTAAATTACCATTGATTATGAGAAATGTATGTACGATTTTATTCTTCACCACTTGCACACGCATCGTTGAACATCGCAGGTATCCAGCCACGGCACACAATTTATTCCCACACAAACAACACCAGACAAATTGTTCGCGGAACATTTTGATCGGGAAATTGGAGTGCATTTGCGTGCAGATTTCCGTGCCACTTACTTTAGTAGTAATCGCGGACGAAACCGGGAGGTAGGCGGAATCCCTGAGCTCGGTTATCAGCTTCTCGACGGAGATTTCTTGCAAACGGTTTCACGGTTGCGTTTAATTTTCCAGCGCAGGGAACCGATATTCGGATGCCCGCAGCTTTAATGTTCCGCCTTAATGCGTTTCACTCATTACGCGCGATCCGACATTGTGGTCGTAAAACGAGAGAGCGAAACTTTTTGCAGGCAGAACGACGTACACGGCCGTTAGCGGTGGTGATCACGAATATGAACGTTTGATAATGAACGCGCGGCATTATTCCAAGGTTCGTGATTGGCATTGATACGTGTACACGTCACGTGAACACGCATCGAAGGAAGCAGAAGTGTAACGCGAGACGCAGATGCACCGGGTGAAAACCTAGCTTTATGGCAGGCCACTCTGTCGTGTAAAACGAAACTTTATTGACGCGGTCAATATGTATGCATGCACGTACTACGCGATGACTAGCCGTATTGCATTACCATTACTCTGTATCAATCGCTTGCGCAGTTAATTAACTCGAAAGGAATCGGTTCGTTTGTTTCACCGATAATTAATCGTTGAGAAACATCGTTCACATTATAACGAAGGAATAAAGATTTAAATTAAAGGCGAATGATCCATGGCGTTCAAGAATATAAGATCCTCGAAGTTTTGGAGAGCAACAAATTTTTGAGCTTAGAAGAGTTAACGATTAATGTTTCAGGGATCTAACAGGCCGAATGACCAGAGATCAAAAGACGAAGACCAGTGTACTTTTCATTGGGACAAAAATTAAATTAATTGCATAGCCAACACAGGTACAACCCACTCATTTATTTTGAAGCTCCACAGTACACGATACACACTGTCTTGTACAAGCAGAATGTATCTGTAAGGCCAGGGGAACGGTCGGAAACAAATGGCGTGGGTCAGTGGCCGCTAAAAAATCACAGCACAGAGGAACCTTTAATCCTTTCCTTACTGTCTCATTCCACAGACATTAACTCGCTATTTATCTATCCCCTGGCGGGCGTTCCATCGTCCAAGGAGAGATGCTGCAAGGATGGGTGATGAGAAATTACCTGATTTAATAAAGCAACGAATTCTTTTGGAGGAAATCACTTTTTTCGGACGTGAATGTTCGCGTTGCCTCGTTTTCTGATGGTAATTATTACTTCCCCCCCCCTTCATCCCCTGCAAGTTTGCCATTCCCTTTTCAATTTCGTTCTCCAGCATGGTTCGTCGAATTTATTGACGATTTTTCGATCAGGAGGGGAAAAAGGAATTGTGAATTTGATTGGACAGTCAGGTTTTACAGATCTGCTGGTTTATCGTTCGGTAGAAATTTGTTTTTAAAAGAAGCTCCTTTGCCAGCTGTTCTTTCTGTTACATGTTAATTTCATGGCTTCGACTCGAAAGGCTTGGTGAGAAGGTATGATCGAAATTTACGAATACATGGAAAACGTTTTAAATCATTCTTCAAATCGTTTTAAAGCATTCTACTGTAAATAACAGCATTGCGCTCAGAATTCTCTATACGACGCCAATTTCTTCAATTTCTTTCATATAAATTATTCCTCAAATACTCCTGAAAAACCGTGTCGCGAATTTCACGAACTCAGACTTGATATTCTTGTTATTAAATATTTATATCATAAGAGTTCCCACTATCCACAATATTTCAAAGTGAATTCTACTCCAAAGTGCAGTGAAATATTAAGAAATCAAAGGAAAATACAGATAAGTAAATCAAGTAATGTCCCAAAGAAAAACGAGGTGTTTATAATTATATCTAATCAAAAGTTCTGCCGCAAATTTGTTAACATATCATATATATGTATATCCTCTATCACAAAATTGTGCAGTTTCATTAGACAATAATATTTACAGTCGCAGTTGCACAGATTTCCTTAATGGATTGAAACATTTTGAATCAACGAAGGGAGAAAATATACATGGGGGCACGAGTCGACTGATCGACGTTCGATTTCATCGAGAACGTTTTTCCTCGCGTGTTTCGTACGAGAACAGTAACTGAACACAATTTACGAGTGGGAAATAGAGGCGCGGGCCAAAAGCTTTTAGTCCTCCGTACGTTGGCAAATATGTGACTAACCCGGAGCTCTGGGGTGCACCCTTTTATCCACCTGTGTAATCGTTCCCCGTGCAACCTCCTAGTCATTCTACTGTCGTCCTTTACGCGTCTGACCAAAATCGCACTAACTACTTGGCCCTCGACTATCTTTCTGTTCCCGTTCGATCTTCCCTTTGTCATCAATCAACTGCTCAATAAATCTCGTTTATAATTCTTCTACATTTTAGTGGACGTTGACGATGAAACAGGGGTCGACGAATTGGACGATAGTTTTACCGGTAAAGAACTCTGCAATCCTCTTTTTTTCTCTTACTTTTTAATAGAGATTGTAATGGCAATTGGAATTCGTGGGCCATCCAATTTTCGGACCGCCAGAGCGATGAAATTAATTCGCCACCTCGTAATATGAAATTTTATTCTTGGCGGTAGTGTATTGGTGATGGATATTATTTCCAAGGGAAATCGTTTTCGCGGGAATAGAATAGTAACGAAGAACGGACACCGTATTACGAGTATAACAATCAAGTAATACGTAAGGATGGAGTGTTAAATATAAAACTGTGGAACGCTGTTAATCCACGAATAATCCAGTGCTAACGCATACAGAATTTTTCCAGTGTGCAAATCTGAAATTTCAAAAACCCCATCGATCTGCAACGTTTCCCTCAAAGTATTAATCGTCGTTCCTCGACGCGACAATGGCGTTCGACAAAGGCTCGCAGAGAAATTAATTGGATTTTACCCCTTCTTTTTTTTCCAACCCTTCCGCAACCGAAGACTGAATTTAAATTACCGTGAAAGGTAATGAACCGAATTCTCGCGACCGAATTCGTCCATTGGTAATTAGATCGATGGCGATACGCGTTCGAGTCCATTCGAAATGCCTCGCCTTTCATTTTCGTACGCCGTAACTTCCAATTTCCCGATAATATCGTTCCGTTTGGCGGATGTTCGTGCCGCGGGTAGGAGGGATCCCGTTTTACCGCTTCCGAGATTAATATTTGTCAGGTGAAATACGGATAACTGGATAGCGACGTGAATCGAATAGACAGAGTCACACACACAGAGGGAGAGAAGGGTAGACGCTAGACGATAGGATTTTTATTATTTCCCGGTACAATGTCCATCGTTTGCCAGCAAAGGGACAGGCTAAAGGGAGAAACAATGGGGTAAACGCTGGTCCCTATGGTGGTAGATACGAGGGATGGTATCTCTGTAATGCTTTGGGAAAGGTAGTGAGAAAATGATTGAACTGTTAATAACAGTAAATCGAATGATAATGAAATGAATGTTTTATTAAATATTTGAAGATAGATATTGTACAGTAAAATTTTCTTTTACTTGTTTCATATCGTGTAACCTCTGATAAAACGTTCTGCGGTTCGCGAAGAATTTATTAATACAGAAACGCGATTCAATATCAGAAAGAAAATTAGTCGGTTCAAGACCCGACGCGTTCCACTGCCTGTTTAAATACCGCCTATTTATACATCTCGGAGTCGTTAGTTCGAAGTTTCTTTGGTTGGATAAACAGAAACTTTCATCGCCACTGTTCCCCTCCTCGGACAGTTCGCATAGAAAAATATAATAGAAAAGTTTGTTGGGGATCGCGAGATATTCCGAACTTTTCCCGTTTACGAACACATTTTCGCCGATTCCGATGCAATCTGAATTTCGATAGAAGTTAAATATATTCTTTGTCGGCGCTCCGAGGAGAACTGGAGCGGGGCAGAACTCCTTAATTAAACACAATTGGTTACACTTGAGGCGAAATTGTTTCATTTCGTGAAATCAGGCCACGTGCTCGAGTATTTGTACATTTATACGGGACATTTATTCGTTTCAAGTGAATCATTTAAAGCAGCTTATTTCACGAATGTCTGTTAAAACTCAATCTTGATTTAATCGAAAAATATAATACAAATGAGGCCAAAGATACTGAATCAGGCTTTTTGAACACGTTGCGAATATTTTCGAGACAAACACACAGATTATCAGCTCGTGTTTGGTGAATACTGCATTCAGCGAAATCGTGCATTTCGACGAATTTGTTAATTGGTTTATTTCAATCCGCCCTCAAAATCCGGTTTACTTTTCTCGTATTTTTTTTCCAGCTGTACCTGTTTTACTTCGTATCATTCCAAACAGACCGATTTCAACAGTATTTTGTACGGTATCTTTTAATCGGCCCGTTTCCATGTTTTCGACCAAATCGCGGATTACCCGATGGCAAGGCAGATGCAAAAGGGTGAGCCGTAAACAAACGCAGAGAACGTGGCAAAACGGGAAAAAAGAAACAATTAGAAAAATGTAGAAAAAAAGAATAACAGGAACATGGACAGAGGAGGAAGAAAAAATAACGAAACATAGAGGAAGCGAGCAGGAAACGGACAGAAAGGTGGAAAAATAGAAGAGGGTTGGAAAGGTTGCAAGAAATCCTGCGAAACCAGAGGGAAATTCCAAAGAAACCAGCCAGGGGAAACGGATGAGAAATGTGAAACGGAGGGGAAGCGTGTACGGCTGGAAAAAGGGTAGAGAAACATGGGGGTGAAAGTTGAAAAACAGCAAAAACCTACGAGGTGGAGTGGAAAAAAAGAGGCGCACTCCGGGGAAAAAAATAAAACAAACAAATAAATAAACGAAAGTAAAAAAAAAAGTGCGATCGTTCAATTTGTCGCGAGGTCTATCTGGCATTTTGATCGTCGATTTTGCCCTGGAATGATAGATCGAACGAGAATCAAAAATCGCCTTGGAAAGTGGGGTGAAAAAAAAACCGGGCGAGTCATGTGGCGATTCGTTTTCTAGAATCAGGCTCTCTCTTTGGGGTCAATTCGTCCAGTGGTGAGCCTTTATTTCTATTACGACGTGGCAACGAAACATGCGTGCCGTGGCAATGACGAGAACGAAATAATCGCCGGTGAACTACAGGAAAGGCGTTCGATATATGTACATACACGCACGCTCAGATAAATCTGGAAAATCGAGCTTGGTATTACTGCAACAGGAACTGCGTACAAAGTTCGAAAGACATTCTCGCGTTCGTATGCAACTATCCTTTTGTTTTATCTGTTATCATTATTAATATGTATAGAAGAACGTATAAATATGGAGTACTTAAAATTCTGACGAGCACCCCATACTATATGCAAAAACCACCCCCTTGAAATCCTTCGTTAAAATTCTTCAGAACCTTCTTCTCCTTACCAAGCAAAACTTTTTTGACATCAACTTTCGTGGGCCATGCGATCGGCTTGTTTCTCAAGCAAAACAGGAGAATTTGAAGACAAAGAAAGAATCGGTTCGCGAAACGTGCGGACTAGTGACAAGACCATTGGACGCTGGAACTCTGAAGAAAATTATGACGTCTGTCCTCCACTACACTGGCGGACCACAGAGAGGAGAGGAGAGGAGAGGGGTCTCGGTTTATCACGATCTTTTTGTGACCGTTCATTGTGTCCTCTTGAAAACGTCCCCGCGTTTCTCGGTCTTGTACGCTTTCTTCGACACCTTGATCACTTCCACTAACCTTCCCCCCCTTCAACCAATCCTTGATAATCGTGTACGGGGGATGGCGAGTCGAGAGAACTCTATAGAAAGTGGTCCCAACCGAGCCGAAGTCGTTCGACGGCCGTATTATCTACGGCAAAACTTTCTTATGGCTCGTTTCTCCTTCGACGATTTGCCGCTTCGTCGGGATCTCCTCTAAAACTAACTTCGGATGATCCCTGTCGAGAGAACAACACTTCTGACGCAGGGAAGGGAGGAAATGTCCGTCTGTTTGGTTTCAATATCTTGGGTGATTTTGCGCGGCGATGCACCGTGGATTATTCTTGAAACGTGGTGGAAACAAAGTGTGCACTTCACAGTGGCGCGAAATATCAGTCGATAGTCGATATAAAAAGTACAATGTATTGTGCCGAGTGTAATATGTTTTGTTAAAAACAGAAATTGCGATAAGCGCAATCATCCTATATTCTCACAATCAGTCATAGAAGTCTGCCTTACGATTTATACACAAATATTCGCAACAGGAATATATTCAAGCCATGCAATTCCTATGTAACAAGACATCTCATGTATAAGACATTTCAGCCCCCTACCAACAGTACGAAACACTAGGCGACGATGCAAAAGTTGCCAAGAAAGAAGCAATCTCTCCAAAGGAGATTTTCTAGAACCGAAGTTCACGTGATTTACAAAGTTCGCGAATATCGACAGAAGGTGATGCTTGACGTAAATCCACGTGGACGACAGAGCTTTCATGCGCCTCGAATCCTATACAAGTCTAGCCTCGCGATATTAACGTAATCACAACACCTATGCACGCGTATAGTTGGCTGCTACACGACAAATGCATAAAGATTGCAATTCAAATGTTACGATTACTATACCTGTATACGTCACGCGTACACTGCCTGTTGTATTAATACGAACGAAAATTCAGCTGAAATATTGTACGACCGGCGGAATTATGCAGCCAGACGTGTTAACAAGACTCGCGTGCTCGTCCCTTGACGCCAGCTTTTTCTTCCGTCATCGCGATCAACCCTTTCGCGCGTCACGTTCGCCGGATGAATCATAATTTACGTGTCGTCGTTCGCGGAACAGTCACCCTCTCCTTCTTTCGTTCCCTTTCCGTCCCTGTTCGCCAGGTTCATCGATCGGCTACGGGACGCGGTGCAATTCTGTAAAAACGATCCGCTTGGCAAGCGCGAAAATGCGATCCGCCTGATGGATCGTCGTTTTTTTATGTTTTTCTTTTTTTTCGACGACGCGTCCACCCCCTTCGATCGATTGCTTCCTCTCTGTCGAGACGTGCACGCGATTAGGACAACCGGATGCACTGTAGTGAGAGGAAGTAACCCCGAAACAAATTGTCGACCGAGGACTTCTTTATTCCACAGCAGTTAGGGTTGAAAAAAAATTGATGGGATTCATTTTTACTCGCAGCAATGATTGATTATCCATCGAGGAAATATAGTATACGTCGTTGCAAATTCAATACTTAATTCAATGCTTTTGCTCGGAATCTACGATTATAGTGAAAATTTCTCGTTCAGAATTTCCAAACGTTTTACAACTGTACGAATATAAACGGGCATCGGCGTTACCACGTCGGGACTAATGTGCATTTCTTTCCACCCCTGTGTAGCAAGGAGAAGGCTGGATTCGCGTGAGTAATATCTGGGAAAGGTCGAAGGTTGCAGAGGCTCATGCAAATGACGTGCATAGCATAGTACATAAAAGCCGGCTGTGAATGGGGTTTTGTGTTACTTTTGTTATACTCGTATTTCGATAAACCTTCCCCCGCGAACGTGCTTCTGTTACGCGCAAATATGTGTTTTCATACCTCGCGATACACGTTTTCCCCTGATTTAACTGGATTTATAAGCCCTCGTCTCCTCGTATATCATATTGATACACCGTAGAAAAATGTGTAAGCAGCCTTGCAAAAATAGATGCAGCCGCGTGGGGAAATTTATTATTACCTTGCGATAATTTATCATGCTACACTGCTCAACCCGTCCTATCATTATTCACGAATAACCAAAATATATCACGCTTCACGTGTGTTAATATTAACCGTGCATTAAGATAAACGGTTGCTAATTAAAAATACAACAGGTGCGAAATAAGCGACGAGTGTTGAATTTACTATAGACATTGATTGTTCCATTATTATTTCATAAATATTGTATTGGACGGGGCATAAATTTCCAATATCCGCAGTGGCGGAATTATCTAAGACTGCGTTCATTACGGTAGACAAGACAGGGTGCAATTAGTGTGTGCTTAATGGTTGTACTGTGCGTATTGTATATTTCAAATATACAATTTCATCATTTAACGAAAGATACGCCGTAGTAAAGCTGCCACGATTTTTTATCCAGCGATTCGCGGACAGGCAATTCCATGCAAGGGTCTCAAATTAATTACGTCTCTCGGCCATATTACACTAACACGTGTTTACATCGCTTCTCTTATTAATTTCCATCACACGTGTATAATTCAGCAGCGTGTACAAGCTTCGCGTTATTCTTCACTACGGGGAACGTGTTTCTAAAAGATTCCACTGGCTTGCCAGGGACTTTTATTTTTCCGCGGTACGAAAATACTTGGAGCAAAGAAGAAAGCAGAAAGGAAAGAAAAAAAATATTCGCGGACGATTCCCTTATTTCTCGCGCTTGTTACTTCCTCGCGGTTTTTTACCTCGACCCTCCCTGCTGCATAAGTCATACATATTCCGTCGTGAAATTAATTATCGCGATACCATTAGCGATAATTAATTAGATACACCTTGCGGCGCAATATACTCTTCCTGGAGATTAGGAGGAATGAGAACAAGGGAAACGGAGAAAAATTAATCGACAAATGGATTAAAACTAGCGGACCACAGCAACTGGAAAACTTTAAAAGTTCCGATGGAAGATTACTATTTGAAGAACGAGTTTTTCTTGAAACTGGATTCGATAGTGGAAATCTATTTTCTGCGCTGCTAAATGTATTCCAGTGAATTGCACCGTATATTATGCACAGACATCGGTAATAATAAATGCAACGGTAATAATAATAAAATAAAGAATTTCATGTATCATATAAAAATCAGGGGACTCTATTCCTATTCGTACTCCAATTTTTGTCTGTCTTACAGAGATGGAACAGTGATCACCCCTGTCCGTGGCAATCTCGTTACGAAAATTCCGTTGGAATAATCAATTAAACGGATAACAGGGAGATCCGTGTGCAAAGCTCGGCCACGTAAAGCGTAGTTTATTCAAAAGAGCGGCGAACCATCGATGAATCAGTCAGCTTTAATTCACGGTAAGCGCTCTCGAAGCACTCCTCGTTCCTACTACAGTCGACCCGCAATAAATGCAATTTAAAAATGTAAATTTCCCTTGCCCGCTGCCTATGAGCTTCGCTGTTATTCTTTTGCTTCTCTTTTCTTTTTAAGTTTTCGTCTTTCTCCTCTTCCGTTGCCCCTGTAGTTTCCTTTACGGTTTGCCCGCTTTGAATTTCGAGCGAACGAGCGGCGACCAAGTCGTAAGTGGCGGAGAAAATTCGCGATTCAACGGCGCAATTAAAATTTAATACCCGCTGATACGTGGTCGCATATAATTCCACGATCTCGTTAATGCGGCGAATTTTACGCGGTGAAACGAATCACGCGCGGATCCACGGGTAAAAATCATTTTTCTCTTATTATCATAGAATACCACCCTCGTATGGTTCGGGGCATTCATCGACGAGTGGCAGCCTAGCTTAAAATTTACGATCTCTTTTCGTTTGCAGCACACACTGCGCGCGTGTGTGTGCGTGTCTATGCATGGCAGATTCGAAAACAAACAAAAAAGGGAAGAAATGGGGAGTTGGTAAAACGTAGCAACGTGTGCGAACTATGCAGCCCGTGAAAATCAGTAAAATGTTTCAGCCACTTTTCACCCCGTCGTTATGATGCCCCGTGGTCCAAGAGCATTTTTCGACAGCCATGGAAAAATGCACTCTCTGTTCCATTGTTCGTAGTGCATTTGATAAACGTTCAATCTCAGGGAAAAAATTTCGTTCATAATAATCTCATATTGTCCCCGAGATCGTTGGACGAAGAAGCACTCAGTTTCAGAAACTTGTGCTACGTAGATATAATTACATCTGACTTATGATACATGGAGGGTATTTAACTTTCAATTAACTACAAATTCATAGTAAAGCGTAGCTCACCATGGATTACGTCCATAAATTCTAATAATAAGACTTAATTAATACGATATCCTGGACTCGTGTGAGTCCCGAGGATACAGCGTGCTCATAGAAATGTTAATTTCCGACGAGAAAGGGTCAATATGAAGAGCAGACTCAACGAAACTTGCACGGAAGCTTAACCCTCTCTCGCGGGTATGATAAATATAAATGCACACTTCCAAGGGTGAAGTTACCTCATCATTGGTTAATTCTCCAATTATAAAATCACATTCGCGTTATTCAATGCTAATATTACATAGTTAAAAATTATTTGGTATAGATAAATAAAAGGAAAAACAGTTAAAAATTAAGGTCAGGTTTGCAAACACATTCCTCCACAGAATTAAAGGATCACCAAATTTTTCAGCGCAAAAAAAATCTTGAAAGAAAACGAGCTCAGGGTCATTAAAGAGGAGATTATCCCCTTTAAAATGACAATTTTTCGGTCAATATTTAGTGATCCTTTAATTTCGCGCGGAAGTGTAGATTATTGCGCCATATTGGAAAAAAGCAGTGCATGCAACACGAACGAAAGTCATTTCTCAATCGCGCCGCGAGAAATTTCATTCGCCTTTAAGATTAAATTTCCAACGTATGAACTCTGCCTCTTACCTTATAATTTATCCTCTCCGTCTTTGCATTACCCGCAAATCCCCCAGAGCCATGGATGAGAGGTTAGTGAACCGTCCTTGGAACGCGCTGATCACAGAAAACCTGTCATGTTCACTGGCAAAGCTTACGCACTGGTTTAATGCGTTTCTGCAGCCCCAGCGTATTTCAACGATCCTGCTACAACTTCGACGTTCTTTTTTACCATTCACTTTTCAGCCATGCACGGTAATAATAATGTTTCACGTTTCGAAATTTTTTTGGAACCGCGAGGGACTATTTCGTTCCCGCCATTTCTATTTCAAAGGCGCTCGCGACGCCCCCCCGCGCCGGCAATTCTCACCACCCCGGGAATGACGAATTGAAATATGAACGCGACATTCACGTTACCTTGTTGCCTCTATTCGTTGTACAACGTTATTACGCCTTCGAGTGAGCACTGTTTACGATGGCGTGTTACTATAACATGTAGTACACGCTCGTGGCATCGTACGTAGTAGACTTGGCGGCTTGTTGTTATCAATTACCCCGTACCAGATATCGCGTTACACTTTTGCCCGCGTGTCGATCACGTTAGACACTGTTCGCCCGCGATATCGTACACTCGTGCGGATCGGTAACGTTCGCACGTGCATAGATCCAATTAACAAGCGTCGTTATTAATTTTCCACATGCGCTTGTTGCAATTTCGGCATTTACCGCGGTAACAGAGAAGAGAAGATACACAATCGACGCGCGCGATCCTTTTCGCCAACATGGCGCAAGATGAGGAACTGGTCCCCGTTGCGCGCGCAACCCGCGCTGTTGACCCATCGTCATGGCAACGGCGCGACGAGTCTATGCTCGTCCAAGGTGGATGGACTGCGGTCTGGCGCGACGGAACAGAAGTCAGTGCACGCGCGGACGTCAAACAGTATTGTTCATGTCTACCTTTTCGCGAACACTTCGTGGGGTATCACTTTATCCGCGTTCGTTGCACAGTTAGTTTACCAGTGCTTGTGTTCTGTTACCA
This sequence comes from Nomada ferruginata, assembly GCA_963583965.1. NCBI lineage: Eukaryota > Metazoa > Arthropoda > Insecta > Hymenoptera > Apidae > Nomada > Nomada ferruginata. The sequence goes on from OY757218.1 coordinate 11,063,198, forward strand.
CTCTGGACAATCCGGGGAGACAACCGGGGGAGGTCAACGGGGCCAGAATTCACCTGCGTTAGAGGGATCATGGAGTGACCGCTGGACAGCTGCAACCATAAGGTAAGTGACGACTCACGATTTATATCTTTATGTTTATAAATTGGCGCATATTAAACGTTTCTATCTATAAAAGAATAAGAGAAGAGCTTTTATCCACGTCGTCGTAGCTGAAATAAAAAAACGCGCGTGTTAGCTTCGTAACGAGCGTAGGTCGTTGACTAACCCTCAGTCATCGGCCGGTAAAATTGAAACGATAAAACTGCTAGGTTATTGAGCGCGTTATTTCCTCCGCACACGGTAGCTACTGTAAACAGAAGCAGAGTAATCTTGTGTGTGGATAGAGCGACCGATATTACGCAGATATTACACATGTTTAAGATCGAGAATTATAATGAAACGCGCCAAATAAAAAAGCAACATGGCGGAACGATTAATATTCTTTCATCTAATATCGTTATACGAACGAACCAGCACGAAGACGGGTGCTCTAACGGTTAGGATGCAAAACTATTATTGTAAAACCGACGTTGTGCCGCGTACAGGCACGTTAGTGGAAACCAATGTTTCTCAAGTGCTCCGGCTCTGTCAACCATGGGTCGAGTGGTTCGTTCTGCTTTTAGTTTTGAAGATCGGGTTAGGAGTGAGTGCGCCGTTTATCAGGTTACGATGAAAGCGGCGTTATCCTGAGGCTGAATGCACTTTCGTGATTTTTTCCCCCCGGCTTTCTCGTCGTTTCCATTTTGGTTGGGTTAAAGGGAAAAAGAAAACTTTCCACCCTGAACCATCGACCCTTCCAAACTTCCTATTCGCGTGGATACAGTTTCACCCTTTCATTATATATTTTAGCGACGTCGGAAATGAACGAAATACTTTATTCTCCTAAATATAAGAGAATTATTTGAAGGGTATACTCCTGTTGGACAAACAGCGTCGCAATACACAGAATGCCTGTGACAATGAAGTGCTATGTCAAGCGCCTTTTCATAACCAGGTCGTTGAACTTGGTAGCGTGGTGTACTTACGCGAGAAAACCACGAGATTCCATTGAACAGAAACAAAGCTGACCGCGCAATATTTTCGCCGGTCTGTTATCCGTTTCAATTCGTGGAATTCCATTAAGCCTGCGAAATATTTTTCGACGCTTGCGAAATGGTTCCCATGCGACATTCGATAATCGTCACACAAACTACTACGTAGTCTAATACGTGCAGTATATTAAATAAACGAAAACGAAAGGTGCACTTTCTCTGAATGCTCCAAATCGAAAATCAGATTGAACGAAAGGTGTTCCCCGAATCAGGAATTTACTCAGCTAAATTCGACAGACTTAATCTCGTTGGAAATCGTGCTCGAGTAGTCTATGGTACAACAGTATGGCGTTCCCCGACGGGATGCAGCTACTTTAAAAGATCTGGTGAAATTCAGCCTCGACGAGGCTGAAGACGCTGCGTCGACTTCCGTTTCGCCAAGCGTTTCAAGGTTATCGTCGCGAAGACGCGCTCCAGTCCAAATATTTCCACTTCGAATAAGCGCATCTTCCTTCCCTTTCCCTCCCTCTCTCCCTTTCTTTTCCACCCTCGTTTGGCCTCTCACTTGGTCTCTCTCTTTTGCGCTTTTGTTTTCGTTTCGCCCGCGGCGTTCAAAGCGATCCGCGGCTGTTCAAAGCGAGAAGAGGGCTCCGCAAGTATTCCTTGCACGATTCCCCGTGTGCATTTGCATCTGGCACGGTGTCGTTTGTCCATTTACTCGAACGACAGACGTGGAACGGTGTCTGTACTTAGCTTTTATTTCCCTTTAAGCGAACATCGAACCTTGGACATCGCCAGAAGCTCTTGCGCGGCCTTTTAACGCTCTTGGGTACACGCATGTACTAGCGGAATTTAAATTCTTTATGAATCCACCAGTGCCGGAATGTCAAGTCATTTCGTAAGTAATGCAAACGTACGTCTCGTTTCAGGAATGTTACAGTGCCGCGCTTCGTTTCTAGAATTTCGAAAGGTTCCTTTTTATGGTAACGGTGGGGTCACAGGTGTTTCAGATTCGTATTATTTCAAACGTTGACTGTTTTCTGTGGGCTCGTGGTTGTCTGCAGCGCAGTCCCTTTTATGAGAATAAATGAATTAAAGAACATCGCGGGGTGAAACCTTTATTTCTAATTTGAGGCGCGAAAGAGAAAGATCGATCGATGGTTGGATCGCGGAGCCGGAGCTATTGTTCGTCGCAATACAGATTGTTTCTGTCGGGTTGAACCGTTCGCGAATTTTCCCTTTCTTTTTTCTCTGATTAGAGGAAGGTGTGCGGATCTGTACGGATTCGGTTCGAAATCGGGGGTAACTGAGGCGAGATATTAAAGGTAGAGGGAAAGGGGTGGGTTTCAGCGAGCGCCGTGAAAAGAAGAGTCGATTCGAATTGGAGCTCTTTGTCCATCGTGCTGGGTTGTTTTATTAATTGAGATATCCGGGTCACCGGGGTTCCTTTCTTCTGGATCTAATTGGAACGAAAGTGGCTTCCATCCGTACTGCAAGAATCATTTCAAATTATCTAGCAAATTCTCCACCCTCTAAATACTAAAAAAGCTCGGGAAAACAATTCTAATTCATTTATATCTCGCAATTAATATTTCAAGTTAAAGCAAAATAATCTTTCGCAATTCCCACCCCCACACCCCGTACTTCAAGTCAGCATATACAATCACAGAAAGTGTGCTGTATCGGAGAGCCACGTATTGTACTTCCGTTCGGTCGACGCGATCGAAATTAGAGTAATGAAAGGGGATGCGCCTCCATCGACTCGTAATCGGCGGGGAAAAGTTGTTTCGCCGTGTTCAGAATGAAAAAGAAGAGGTCGGTCGTCTTGTTACCGTGAAAGGCGAGAGTAACTGCATTCCTTTTTCCGACCTTTGTTCTCGTCCGTTTTATTCTTCGTTTCGTTCCATTGTCAACGACGGCCGTGGGGGCGGGGGGGGGGGGGGGGTGAAAAGATAGCGACGCGGATGCGTCGGACAGAAATGTGATTTGCCCCGATGGAAACCACCTCGTGTACGTCGTCTCGTCGGTGATCACAATTTCGATGGTTGGTTAATTTAGATCGACTGCGGTAATTTAGACATTGCTATTATTGGACAGCGTTTCGCGCGAGCGTGTCGTTCGCTTGATAGTGTATAATCAACCTATGAGATTAATGGCAACCTTTGAAATTTGAGAATTTGACTGAGGGTTCGGCGTTCAACCAAACAAACAAAAAAATCAGTCTGTTATTAAATAAACTGGAGAAATGATGTAGATAAATGTTGCGAACATTTTGTTGTTGTATGGAGATGGTAGAAAGTAGATGTTGTATATTCAGGGTTGTTTTTTTTTTGTTGGCGGAGGAATATAAAATACAGATGCACATTTTTTAATAGCTTTGTCAAAGTAATGATTGCAGAAGCTTATACATATGAAATTCATTTTCTGTGCCAAAGTTTTCTCGTAGCTGGAATTTCTGACGTACAAGTACGAAAGACATATTTTTCGCTGGATTTTCATACATCGTTAACATTGCTTCAAAAGTCTCCGTCACGTCGCAAAGGTGAAATATATTGCTTGATATGAATAACCGAAAGAACTCTTCGTAGGTTGGAAGCACCTTCTATTTCAAGAAAAGAAACTGTGCACATCATACAATTAGACTCTTTGTACCATTGCTCATAAATAATGCACAAGCCATTGGCTAGACAAAAGTGTTCCTTCGTCAGAATTGAAGCAGTCAATTTATTAATAACAATTTTTCGGCTAGTACGCGATTAAAGGTTGATACTTTAAATGTATATCGTCTAAGGTCCTCGTGCATCTCTTTTTTTTCATACGAATTTTTCGCCAGCTTTATCAGTATTCCAACGTTTGTGGTTTCGAAGGAAAAAATCGAAAGGACAAAGTTCGACGAGTTCGATCTCCCCTCAAATTAACATTTGAAGATATGATCAACCGGGCGGTAATATTTATAGAAGGAGTTGGATCGGTTCCAATCTCGGTAAACTGGCTTGCTTTTTCCCCCGATAGAAGGTAGGAAACTGTGAAATTATTTTTTTGCGATTCCTTCTACGAATTACGAGATGGGGACGACATTTCGCGGAGACGACGAACGAATCCAAAATGAAAATACCCTCGTTCTCTAATGAGAGCACGCTTATCCGTCCTTCCATCGACTGCCAATCTATTATTCCATTAAAATATCTACTTTTCGCGGAACGATCTTAGATTCTATAACAGTAACCCGATTTTCCATCTGGGAGATAAATTTTCCGAATGGAGTACGTGTTTGGCGGAGCCACGTTTTCGGGGAAATTGATTTTGAAAATTTACAGCGACTCTGAAACAAACGCGGAGAAAATATGTAGTATTGTGTTAGGTATTTTCGAAGACCCACACAATTTTACAATTTAATCGAATTGAAATTATTCCACCGATTTTATTCAGTACCTGTATAAGATTTTATATTTATATTAAAAAAATCGAGAGAGCGGCTTTCTCGTACAGCATCCTTCCCTCAAATCGTTCATCAATTATTTACCATAGATAAAAAAAACCTTGAGAGATTTGAATAATATATGGAATACATTAAAATTTCCCATCGTGCGTCCAGCATTTTTCCCCCGCGTAATTTCCATTCTATTACCATTTTCTATTAATCGGCCAACGATATTTTACAAATTGTCATTATCAACGATATCCCAGGATATCGAGTTATTGGTGTATTTCGAAGTGACGAATAAAGCGCCTGAAAAATGGTATCAGAAATAATTCCACGACAGATACTGGAGACTCGAAGGGAGACAGACGTATCCACAGATTTCTTTTTACCACTGTCCCTGCTGTCTCTGTGCCGAATTGAAGTAGATACACTTATTTTCTCATTCGACCGAAGGGCACTTTCTTTCTTCTACGCAATCTTTCACCTCTCGGCGATACAACCGCAAATATTTTCCCAAATGGATCGCGACGGCGATTGTTCAAATCTATCTGACCAACTACCACCCAGCATTCCATGTTCCACGGTGCCTACTATTTGCAGCGGACAGTGGACAAGCTTTAAGCTCGATCTGGCATCGGACCAATTTCGAGTTGATCGTGGCCCCGTACACGTTTCGCCGATCGGCCGAGAGGGGGAAAAAGAAGAAAAAAAAGGAAACGGAGCTCGTAAATAACCCCATTGGCGTGTAATCAGTACCGCGGATATGTCCCAGGGCGCTTTATTAAACCGATAACCAGTTCTTTTTTACCCGCGTTTTGATTTAGCCGCCTATATCGACTCGTTCGCCACATCGACAATATTATCGCCGTGCACGCCTGTGCAAAGGCTATCCGTTTCTGTTTTACATCATATAATTTTTGCCGAATTAATATTTCGTTCGCAGTGTTCACCGGCTGTCGTTTCGATTTGCCGTTTCGAATATTTGTTGGCTGCGGGGGAAATATTTGTCTGTTTCGTAAGATTGCACGGGTCAATGTGGTTTTTCGATTACGACCGTGTACACCGGTGCTCACAGGTGGAAATTTGTTTATTGAAGACTGCTTTGTAATTGCTGGGTGAATTTGTCCCGACATGTTTGGTACATTCGGGACTGAACAAATTCATGTATGTATTTGTTTTTCGATAGAGTTCGGTGTATGCTGTTTTTTTCTGTGGAGTGTATTTGTGTAACAGAAATCACTTTTACAGGGAATACACGAAGGAACTGTGATTTTCGGGCGGGTTAATTTTCATGCAAGCTTATTTTTTCGTGTCTTTTTCCCCTATTTTACTGTTTTTGTTGGGCAAAGTAAAGTAGGCTACAGAAGCACAAATGGGCGGGAAAGAAAATAAGGCCGGGAAGAAATGGAGATTTGAAAACGAGTAGCCTCTGATGGTTTGAAAATAGAGAAGCCACTTAGAAACGGCTGCGTCTTTAAATTATAATTCGTCCGCATAACAATCAAATGTTTACACAATATATTACCAATCTTGTTTTTTGAGTTCTTTGCCTGTCGGTAATTTTTAAGTCGCACTTAATTTTACGCACAATCGGCCGGGCAAAAGAAAGGGAACAAAAAAGAAAGGGAATAAGGAAGAAATATTGTCGAAGCATAATGGATCGCTATCTCCGGCGAGTTGCCGTGATCCCGGCTTTTCTTTGGCCGCAATTAGTCGCCTGTGCCGAAGAGGTTCCATGAGAATCCCCTTAAGACGGGGAGATTTTGCGGCGCGTAACCACCAAGGACCGGATTAACTCGCGAAACACAATTAAACCGCCTTAAAGTTTTCCATTCCGCGTTAATTCTCGCTTTTATCAGCGCCAGTTTAGTCGTCGGGACGACTTTTTAAATATCGTGCCGCATGGAATGACGTGTCGAGGAAGTGGATAGAAATTCAACGTTACATATACTTGTTGAAAATCATCATCAATTTATTAATCATTCAAGTGCCATATTCGTTGACTTTACTCTTACACATTTCTCTCAACTGAAAGCCATTTAATTTGCTAAAATTTGGCTGGCAATGAATAATCATATAATTTTAATATATCGAAAGGGAAAAATAGCCGAGAAATTTAAAAAATACGTTCCTACAAGCAACCCTTGGAATCGGTGAAAGAACCACGAACATAGAATTACAAAGTACATACGTACATACATCTTTCTCCGAAATAGTTATCCTTTATTGCTCATTAAATTTAAGCTCGCTTCCCCTATTTTTTTTGTCTTCGTCGAATGATTTAATTCGTTCGACAGGATACGCGACGGTATGCAAAGGTTCTCGTTAGTTATTTAAAGGTCGGCCCAGCGCTCGATGCGAATTCGCTTAGCAGCAGCGCTAATTTCAATTGTAATAAGGTTATCCGGCGCGATGTAGAACAGTGTATGTAATTCGAAGGATGCTAGGCGCCGAGTAAATTTGGACGAGCACGTGCGTCCGCGCAGATGGTGCCGAATGACGACATGTATAAACTTGGAATTTCGAGTATGATGGAAACAGTCTGCAATCGGTAGACGGTATCAAGAACTTCCAGACACCCCTCCGGTGTCGTCGTGACGCTGGTCTATCCGGGAGGTACGCGCGTTTCTATTAGTAAGTAAATCCGTCGTGTTTCTAGTAAGACGGGAGAGAAATTAATTATTGTAAACAGTTTGCTTTGCATTGTACCTACACTTTAAGGCTATGCACAATTGCTCGTGGACATATTTGAATATTGTGCGCACCCTCGGGTTCTTTATTCTAGTTCAACGAATTTGTTTGGTATACTGCGGGGAATAGTTTTTGGTGTATCAATTTTTGGATTGTTCGATTTACGTTAAATAGTTGATATATCGTAATTCGCTTTGGACTTCACGTTAGGGATCTTTGAGTAGACAGTCTGTCGCGTGTGTCCACGTGTATTTTAAGTTCTAAGCATATTTTATTTCCACCCTCGGTTACTTTAGTTTCCGCGTATAATTTCGTATATTTTCTCGTGCACTTTCCACGAAGACATTAGTTACGAATTACGAGGTACGTTTGTCGTTCTTGGTTCAAAATGTGTTTCTTAATGCTATTGTACCTGGTTCTTTTTTGTACCTGCTGGCGCGTTACTTTATGTCAAGGATCGTATTGTGACGCATTTTATGGGCATTACTTTTAAGCCCATGTTTGAGTTTGTCTAGAATTTATACGTATCAAGCAGAAACGTGGAAAGGCCGAGCGACATTACCATTCGGCTAAATTTAATCTACTTAAAAAGGGTCGGTTTTTATATGTTTGTAAATCTGAGTCTGTCGTGTGATTTATTTACGGTGTTAATCTCGTTTGCATGTTTTTATTTCTGCAAACAATACGAAGGATTCTCCCTCTCAAACGATCCCATCACGCAACACTCTTTTTATCCTTCAAAATTCGACTAAATCGCTGGAAACGGATATATTAATTATACTATTAAATGATATATACCAGAATGGATGCGAATATTTAATATTTAACTGAAACCATAGTTTCATCCCGAAATGATAATTTATCCAAATATATTTATCTCCTGCCCACTCAACAGCAGTGCGATTCATTAATAACTTAAAGCACATCCAACCCTTTTGTCCCTCCGAAACCACTATTCTCTAGTGGCCCAAAAATTCCATACCATCGACGTAATTCCATCCTCGGGGAAAATGTATCTCCTCTGATCCGGGGGACCTTATTTTCGTATCTACGATCGTTGCTCGTTTCGTATCTGCGTATATCTCCGCGAGGGTGGGTCCCGTGGATGGTTATACCTTCCTCGAAAGGTCATAGATAGTCGAGCCAAAACGGGACGAGCAAGACGGGGGCGGAGGTGGCGCAGAGATAAAAAGGGGATTAAGATGCGGATTCCCCGACCCCGTTCTTCTGTGTAATTGTAAACTTGTAGTCGCGTTGGCCATAAATTTCGCGGCTGCCGGGGCTTACTTTTAAAATTTAGCATTCACGTGTACCGCTCGCCGGCAGGCCCCTATTGTGCGACGTGGCTATGGCAAGAAAAGTCGAAAAAGTCCGCGGGTAATTCTATCGCCGTGGCCAACCGCTTGATGCATTGATAAGGAAAGTTGCTGGAGCCCTTCTTTGTCTCGATGGCTGCTTTTTGTCGGGTTCACGCGCCACGAGAGCGACTGGAGAGAACTTTCGCAGTCGTTCAGCCAACGAATACTTCGTTTTCCTACTTTCGCATTCTTACTTTTGCGGGGCCGGGGCACTTCGTCGCGGCTTTCGAATTAGATTGGACGTACAATGTGCCCGCGTGGCTTTCGTCTCGCGACGAATTCGTTCTGACCGCGGCGAAATTATTTCTGCCGATCGACGAACGCGTTGCGGGAGTTAGAACAGATCTTGTAGACAAGAATTCGAACTCCGCTCCATTTTCTCGAAGCAGTTCAATTGTCGCTCGAAGCAACCAATCCCTACTAAACAATGAAATACACGATATGATAACGCGGTGTAACAATTCCCAGCCCTCGAATTAATTCCAGCCCTATATCACAGGCACACGAGACCCGAGGGGCCATTTCATACATGTAAATCGTCTCCAAGAGACGTGCGAACTTAGAGCGGGGACGATCGAAATTGAAAGACATAAAATGGCAGGAACGGGCCATTATTCAGTCAAGGATCTAGATTTTGGAAACGTTTTTTCACTCGGTGGACGCAGGAAAAAGCAAGGCTGCCCCGGGAAAAATATAATTCTTCGAGGATCCTCGATTCACCCCATATCGTTCCGCCATACCATTTCACCGAGACGATCTTCTTCCCTCTGTTATTTGCGATCTCCGAGAACGAGATCGCGATAGAGTCGACTGGGGTGGTATAATTTTCGCGAACTCGAAGAATCTCGCCCTACAGGTGAACCACCAACCCCCGACCAGAGGGTCGAAGAAAAATGTTTCTACTTTAATGACTGCGTCACTGGCGCGAACGTACGGCTGTGCTTTCCATTAAAACTTGAGCCTGAGAATTGTTTTCCAAAGGAGTGTCCCTAGTTCATTCCGGAAAATTTCTTCAACTCTGAAGAAAAGCAGCTTGAGCTTTCCATTCCGTTTTCTGCTCAGAACAGTCCTCGAAAAAAATTCAATGCAGGGATGCTAAAGTAACGGCTTCACCCTTCCAAATGAACCCTGGTGAGCTATTGTACGATTTTTTGTCACGGAGTTACAGCCCTGGAAAAACAACGTTTATACTTCGATTGAGATATCTGCTACTCTAGCTGATTTTAATTACGCTTAATAGTAATCGACGCAGTTTAGAGATACAGGTGTTTGTCGATTTCATATTGCCGAGTATTAGTAATCGTCGAGCAGCAGCCCAAATTTAACACGGGGGACGATAGCGACGATCTTGTCGCACAAGTTTCGAGAACAAATATACATTTTGCTAATTAAGCGGAGTCGGATCGCGTTCGTTCGAGCCGATGCAAATATTGAAACTATTCGTGCTTCACGCACGTACGTTCGAAATTCGGGCCGACGCGTGTAATAGAACAATGACAATATTATCCTGTTTATTGTTGTCCCACTGCTAAATGAGGGAATGCAATTCAAATCCCGCGAACAACGACAAGGAAATTATAGCTGTCCCACAAGCTTTTTTATGCGCCTCATTGGTGTACCCTGCAGATTTTGGAATCCTAAAAATGTTCTACTGAAATTATTTCAAGGGAGATCTATTTTCTAAATATCATCGATGGTTATTATATATCTGCATTTATTATTAAGATTTTATTAAGATTTGTTAAGCCAGTAAAATTTACACACACCACATCTCTAAATTCTTCCCTAAATTTTTATTTCCACCAGCTGCTTTCCGATATACTTTAACTAAAATTGATATTACAAATTTTCTATAAACCGCCCGTATACATTTTGAATCTTTCCATGTTTCCCAAGAACCTTCTATTCAACCTTTCCCGAAAAATTCTCACTCGATCTCCCCTAAACGTTTCCCAGTCGGAAAAAAGTAAAAGGATGAAAGGAAAAAAGGGAAGAAAAGGAAGCAGATCGAAAGTCTTCCACTCGAACGACCCAAAGAATCTCTTCCCCTTTCTGTCCACCGTCCCACCCCTTCAAACGACAGAGATATACAAGCATATCTACACGTAGACGAAGGAAGAATATTCCCAGGAAGCAGAACGTAAATATCACAGCGAATGCACCCTCTTAGGTGGCAAAAGTGGCGATCCCAAGCAACGTAACTGCTTTTGCAGGCTGAAAACGATAAACATCTCTCTTTCTCTTTCACCCCTTTTACCCGAGAAAACCTTTGCGTTATACACAGACCAAGATATCCAGGCGAAAGAAACTACCAAGGAAACTCCCTTTCGTTCTTCTGCTATTTTCCACTGCGGGGGCGCAGACACGCAGGCTAACCTAGACACGTCGAATTTCCGGTTACCTTAAGGCGCTCTTTCGTTAGACGACGACGCGGTGAAACGGTTGCGGGAGCCTCAGTGCTTCCGAGATAAAAGATTCCGAGGGTGGCGTTATGGTATTACACAGGGGCAGTTAACCCCTGGGTCCTCTACGTTTTTCTTTTCAGTCCGTACATTCGGTACACTGTCTTTGTTCGCATAAATTCGTAAAACTTGTAAGACGAGGAGGAGGGAGGCACAGGTTATCCTTTTATACACTTTGTTACTTATTGTGTGTTTCATCGTGGGTGGAAAACTCCTTCGAGTAGCCCTGCGGTTCAATTTGGAACGCTCGCCGCCCCCGGTCTTAAATTTCTCTGTTAAGATACTACAGAAACTACCCAGGTGGTTAACTCTATGGTCTTTTATATCCCTGGAATTCACATCGTGAATTGGCCTCGTGACGAGATTATAAAAATAAAGTTTACGTCGGTTGCCTGATGCTTGGAGTCGCGAAATTGCCTCGCGAATCTCGTTACTTGTCGTTGAAAACGGGGATAGGAGAGAGGTGAGCAGCAAGATTCCACGGGATTTATCGTTTTTGATTATGCGTCGCAGCCGGGGAACAGAAATGGAAACGATGAATTTTCACGAATTTCGAGAAAAAGTTGCTTCACTTTGCCATCGCCTGCGCAATGAAAGAAATCGATGAAAGAAATCTAGAAAGAAGATGAGCTCAGGCACAATTAAAATATAGACTTCACCCCTTGAACAAACTGTGCAAGTTTCACCATGGCAGGTTCGCGGGGTTTCGAACAAAGTGGGATAAGATGCCAAGCAAAAAATCGAAGATCGATATATTTGTGGTCCTTGTAAAGGGGAGACTTTAATCTTCAAATCCATGGTGAACTAAGTTAAGAAAAAAATTTCTCAAGGTCCGTAGAGACGCTTGAATCTTCAGAAATATTGAATAAAAATACCTTCACGTTGCCATTCTTCGAATCGTCGACATTCAATCCAGATATACTTTCTTGCATCTCAAAAAAAAAGAAATAAGAAAATCCGTAATAAGATCAGGAACAAACTATGCAAATAAATTCTCTTCCCATAGGATAAAATTCCTTTGGAAACGAGAATTCCGTTCGAAAGATATTCCGGTCTTCAGCGTACAATCAACGGGAAAAGGGGGAAAAAAAGGAAATCTCGAGCCTCCAACGTTTTTCCAGCTCGAGAATGCTCAGGGAAGAAAAATCCGTCGAAAGAGAAGAGGCTCGGAATGAAAGTAAAAAGGAAAGCATCGATGGAGAATAGCAAAGTACGTTTGAACCGTACGTGAAATAAAAGCCTAGGAAACTTGTTAAGAACATTGAATGTTCTGGCTCGTTCGTCGAGCGATGTCTGAGCGAGCTGGAACAGAAGATGGTGGATGAAAGTTGCCGAGGAAAGTTGTTTCAGGGGGGAGAAGTTTGTCGAAGGTCGCGCTGGAGGGAGAGAGTATTTTTTCAGAATCGGTTCTGGAGGCTTGGTAACTTTGCTCCTTCGTGTAGTCAACACGAAAGATAGAAACTGAGGAATTTCAATGGGCAACTACGCGATTCGTTAACCAAAATGATTTCACGGGACGGTCTTGATGTCCCGAGGGACGAACCGCCTCGAACACCTTTAACTTCTGTTCTCGTTTGTTTGCATTATCGCAAGCCTCGTTAACTCTTGTTTCGCGCGCACTCACTTCCCCCTTCTCTTCGAAGGGTTGCAAAAAGGGGATTGGAAAATGGACGCAACAATTGTTACTGATTTTACGATTTATTCTGATTGTTGTTTCATCTTCGCGAATGTTCCTGGGAGGGTTGAGAAAATATGATGGATTAATTTTGAGAGGGAGAATTTAATTGGGTAATTAGGTGGTGAGCTTTCAGGGATCAAGCAGCTTACGCTGTTTCTGTGCTTATTTCTCATTTAAACAACGAACAGTATTTGCTAATCGAAAATAGGAACTGATAAATTAATCAGTGACACATTTATTTCAATCGATTACTTCGATTGATATCATTATTATTAAACTTTGAATCGACGCTGTTATTTATTAATCTATCGTTTATGTGCGAAGCGAACAAATTTCATTTCGAATAATTCCATTGGCGGCTGAGTAAAATACAAATTCCATGATTTTCTTCTCGTCTCCCCTTCGCCATTTCACGCAGAGTGCCGGGGTAATTCTTGCAAAACGAGTCGCTTTCGGCCACGGCCTGTTTGCTGAAAACTTCGAGGAAGCAGAAGAGAGCCGAGGCCGGTGAATCTTTTCTCTCCGAAACTTGTCATATCCCCTGCTGTGATAAATGTTACGAAACAAGCAATTTCGTCGGCGCAACCCCTGAACGAAACTTCACCCTCTCGTTTTGGGTTGATTCACATTCCACGACAAGCCACGAAATTTGCAAGTAAATGCACGAAAGACGGACGAAACGTCCGCCCCGGTAGACCTCGCCTTTTACTTTCTTCAGAATGGCGCGAGAGTTTGAACAAACTAACGAGTACAGAGTTTGAGTCTCTAGGATATGGACAGGGAGAGTTTGGAAAGGATGAGGGATGAAAGAGGGAGCAAGAGAGGGACAGATCAGACTGCCAGGACATTAATTGACTGTTCGATATTTGAAGAGAATCATTCGTTATCGCCCGTTGATATTTTCAGTACCTCTTTTGTATTTTAGTAATTTTTCCGTTTCGGTGAACACAGTTGGATCTAGCTTTTATTTCTTTTTTTCTTTTTTTCGGTTCTCTATTCTCTTCGCCTGCGGTTATTCCGTTGTAATCAATTTTGCCATGGCTGCATCACGGCGCAGAATTTACGCGACTATTAGTTACTGTCCTATAGATGTTCCAAATTTTTTATTTTTCATTCATGGAACGGAGAGAGATAATTGGACAGAAAATTCGCAGCCCTTTTTATTGCGCTGAAAGAAGGTAAAAGCTGAAGGGAAAATAGAAATTGCGCTAATGCTTTGAATGTATTACAGACGTTAAAATTTATCAGTTCGTTTAGCTTTAAATCAATTCGGAATTTCCAGTGGACAAATGATTTCAATTCTCTGCACGGTTTCAGGATGGCCAAACTTTTTCCACCTTCACAGTTCAGAAGGGATTTATTCTGTTCTCCTTTTCGCTTTCTTGCGCTTCAATTCCTGTGCTCCATTTCGGCTTAAACTCCCTTGTCTCGCGATTCGATCTTTGCGAAAATCTGGCAAACTATTCGTCATTCAACGCCGTGGTCGTCTTGAAAACATAAATTTCCCCTGACGAAGAGCAACTTCCGAAGTCCTCTCGACGAGCAGAACCGCAGGCAGCCGGATTCTTTGGCCCGGAGAGTCGAGTAGTGGCGAATTAACTGGTCATCTGGGAACGACCAGTCTCGTAACTTCAAATTTATTCTCTGCCTTTGCCTCGAGTTGCTTTACCAATCACGCAATTAATCGCTGAAACAGAGTTCAATCGAAATCCCACCTCCATTCAATTTTTCCAGCGCGGTTTTCATTGATTTCGAAGGGTTGATCGAATTAACCAAGGGACGAGACAATATGAGCCATTTATTTGCCAAAGGGATGAATTTCACTTCTCGAAATTTCTGAAAGTTCACTGCCTAAGTATTCGACTGGTGTTTGGCTTCTTTTATTTAAAAAATATACGCATATACAATATCTTTACTTCTTCCTCTCATCATAAAATCGTTATTCGGGAACGCAGGCAAAGCACACGCATGAACACCTCGAATAATAACGAATGTTGCGAGTTTCCAGGGAAGGGGAACCGGCGACTTCGTCGCACAGGCATTACGATGATAATTAATGTAATTAAGCCTGGCGTCGTAACAAAGCAGGCAAATGTATGCAATGATTACGGCTGACTTGCCGAGATTAAACGCCGAACGAAGAGGGACGAGATTAAAGAGAGTTTGCAGGGGGTTGAGTGGAAGGAAAGGTGGATAAGAGAATCACGTTCTTCTTTAAATAGAACGTTCGCGAAATGACTTGGGCGAAATTAAAACGGCGATTAACGCGGCCACGCGTTATTGAAGATCGTGAGTAATCGTCCCGTGAATTGCTTTAATAAATCGTTCTATTTAGGGGAGATCTCTTTCATTGTGAAACGGTCAGGGGTTAAGACGAGGCTGAGAAGTGGAGAGATACGAAGAAAGACTAGCTTCCTTTTTATTTCAGTCCAATTTCATAGTACCCATTGAGATGCGAAGGAACAGAGGTTTAGTCAGTTCAACGACAGTTAACGCGGTGTCGTTTTGTCCAAGTGCATACGTTGAATTATGAAAATTCAAGACTATATACCGTCGTCACCGCGGAGAATTTCTGACACGATCGAGTTTCTACTAGTTGTATTTCTGTGGCTTGGTCGATGGAAACCAGATAATTGTGCGGGAAGTTTTTCCTCGGCGCTTCGTTAGAGATAATTAGCGACTGTGACTGCGCGGGGTGCAGATTTCAGGACTTTTACTGAAGGACCAAATTCATTTGATTATAACAGATCGGTGAATCAACAAATGCAAGCGCAGAGGGACGTTCGTCTGTTACAATCGTAACGACAATTATAGTAACGACGCAGGACGATTGAGATTAATATTAAATTGGATTAGGACTGGAAGCACACCCTTTTTTTGTTTCGCGAACGTATCGCTCGATCGCGCAGCAAAATTTTACCACTGCCCCATTCTTCTGGATGTTCCGGCAGCGAATGCGAGAAATGTCGGAAAGGATATTAATTTCCGGTCTCTCGATCGCGTCGCGGAATATCCTTTTATAGTCATCTTTATGTCACTTGGACTGAACAAGTTCGAAATTACGTGAGCTTCGTCTGCTGCTTGCTGCATACGAAATTAGCGAGATTCTCTGCATTTTCACGAACCATCGCAACGGGGATGTAATTAACAAGCTATCAGTCTGGTATAATTATTCGCTGATAAGTTCTAAAAAGATCCTATTCCTTGCAACGATTCCTCGATCATGAAAGATCCACGTTCTTCTATTGCATTCGTTTTAATCATTTCTGGATAGCAAACCGTAGTGCAACTTTAATCATTCATGCTCGCCCATTTTGTGCATCCATGATTTATCGAATATAGGCATTACTATTTACAATGATTATTCGTCGATCGCGATATTTAACCAACATCTTTTGTGCATCTATTTTATAACCACGCACAATCGCGCTTATAGACACTGCTAACCAACCTCGTTAGCACAATGGTTTACATACCTGCAGCGCGTGGAATTAAAAATGAACCGAATCGTTTTTACTCGTTCACGTTGAAATCAGTTATATCACGTTTATGAAATTAAGCAGAATACAGTCCATTTGAAATTCTACACGCCCTGGTGGTTTTCATTAAACTGCGCCCCCGCTAGCCCCGCGCCGCCACAAACCTCATTTGGAGCCGAAACAAGCGGGAACAATTATTTCAATTATCCTGTATCATAGTTGAGCGGTCCAATTTTTACATTGTCCGCGGCGAGCGTTCGCAACAGGAACAAACGAAACAATGAATTACAGCACGGAGTTGGAAATTTTCGGTCTGCCGTACACATATGCATTATATGTAGGAACAATTTCCAAGCTGGTAACTTCGTTTCGAAACTACCCCCCATTGTTCCTGTAACAGTTATCGAGCAGAATATGAAACCATCGGCTTTGCATGTCGTGTCTGATCAACGACAGCCTGTCCGGCTCTTCACTCTAGATACAATCGAATAGTTCCTCTCAGTCTAATCTTATCGATTTAGGGGTTCGCACCTACCTAGACAAATATCTGAAAATAAAATCAGCGTCACGGTTTTTTTATTTATTTAACCCGAATGGGCTTGTGGACAATTCTTCGAGCCGTTCAATGGGCTGTATCTTGGCGGGAAAAAATCGTACGCGAATTTTTATGTCGCCGTTGTGAAGCGGAGACTTTAATCTTTAAATCCATGGTAACTTGAGTGGCGAGAGATAAAAATCGTTCACTGTAGAGGCGTTTGATTTTGACGAATTTTCGAAGAAAACGGTGAACCGTTTTCACTGCGTTTTCTAAAGCAAATGATCACTGAAAAAATTCACGCACAGGTGCGTGAAAGTAGAGGCTTTGCGCCTTGAAACGAGCACAGGTGGACTACTGCACGATATTTTTCTCACAATGTTGCAGCACTTCGAAAGATCGACAATTTTTCAGACAACAATAAGATCCACTGTTGCGACAGAATATTATACTCGAATCGGGAATATATCTTCTCTTCTCCACTTTTGCCGAACGATTAATTGATAAGATCCACCGACGGTTAATGAAAAGAGACAAGCGTCATTGAAACGTCGTGAGAGTTCCGTGAAACTGTTCCGCCGCGTATCAGCGGAAGAAACGTTCGACGCGGGAAATAAATTACTTGGGAAGTGTGCGAGCGTTCGCGAGTAATTCACTGACGACCGATAATAAAGAAAAAAGGGGGCGGGATCGATCGAGGAGGATTTAGCAAACGCGTTTCCACAGGGAAGTAAACATTCCGCAAGGTACCCCGGGCCAACGATAACTCCCAGCCACTCATAAATTACCGGTGGGACGATTTATCAGGGGCGATGGTAGAAATTCCTTAACTACGACCCAGTTGGTGAAAGAGGTCCATTTCCTTGCTGTCGCTATCGGGTCACTTCGAGTTCCGATCATTCGGGGCATAATTCACCGCGAATGACCGTTAATGTTCCACTCGCGCGGTTTCATCAATTTCCCAGTGAAGCTACTCGATGCGGCGGCGCGGCGTAACGAAAAAAGTGTGCCATTCGGAATGGAAGATAATCAGTGTAATGTATAATATGAAAATCGTGGAGGAATATCGGCGAAGAAATATGGGGCGGCAAAGAAAAGATATGGAAACGAAAGGTAATAGCGTGGAAACGATAACGGAGGGCGGGGGAGAAATTCGGCGGTAGAAAAAAAGTGCGAGAATTAAAAAGTCGCGAAGGTAAGCATAAAGAGATAAGGGTGGGAGTATCCATTAATGGAACCGAAAGCGTGGAAAAAGGGACGAAGGTTCGTCGTAACGCGTAAACAGATAAAGTAACTCGCGCAGCTAACTAAAAAGGAACGAGCTGGGTCGTCCGGACGAAAAAGCGGGGAAACGTAGGAAAGAATGCGGAGCGCGAGAGAAATTAGAGACCGAGCGCAATAAGATTGCGCGAAAAAGGGGTAGAAAAGAAAACAGAGCACAGGACGTGCTGCTTGAAGGAGAAACGGAAATAAAGACGAGGATAAGAAAAGCTCTGCGAGAAAAAGGGAAAAGCTAGAACGGCTACAGTGAGAACAAAGATACGGAGAGAAGCGGGGTTAAGGGGCGTTAAAAATCGGGGGAACGTTGGATAGGAGAAGGGAAACAGCGAAATACGCAGCGACGGATAAAGAGGAAAGCGATAAGCGCCGAATGGACAGTAAAAGTAAAGGATTCAGAAAGGAACAAGATAACTACTGTTTTCCTATTTACTAGCCTACCGAAGACAGACACATTCTCCAGACAATTAACACGAATGTGATAAACATACAATTGACTTTATTCCGCAACATTTGTAAATATCAAATGATCTATTAAAAATAGGACCACAATTGCTAACAGTTGCACGTGTCCCCATACAAAATAATACACACGAATCCAATCAGCAACAATCTTGCCTGCAGCAATTACCAATGAACGACATTCAAAACATTCCTCGTTCTAAATGAAGTTCAGACAGATCACCGAACAATAGATCACCCTGTACACGCGCGACAGGAACATCAGCGCGAGTAACAAAGACGGCAGGAACGACAGGGGGAAGATACGAAGAGGAATGAAGGCACCAAAAGCGGGGGTTGGATGAGGTTGGTTGGCTCGCATCTAGGATAGAACTTAGTCAGGGGAGCGAAGATAGAGAGACGGAGAGGGATAGAGAGAGATAGTCGCTATCAATTTTCCTCTAATGGGAGTGCAGCAGCGTAACGAGGTCGAAGGAGAGGGTCGCAGAGTGTCGCGAGTGATCGCACTCGCGGTAACGAACTCAGGACACATTGTGTCGGCGACGTTAATGACGTAACGAGAGAATCGACCACGCCGATGCCGGCTCGGAGTCCTCGGATTTTCCCTAAATTTACCACGATTGCCTCTTTACGGGCCCCCACTCCATCGAACCACAAATCTGGAGTGCCAACAGAGACGACGATGGCGTCTACCCTCCAAGTGCTTCCACGGGGCACACTTCTCTGATAAGGGCCGGTTGGATGGTTGCTAGTGATGCTTTTGGCCCGGGAGGTTTTATAATTGATAGCAAACGTTCGACAGTCGAGTGTAGAGGATCGTGGCAGGATGAAAGTTGGACGAGAGATCGGGAACGAGTGTACGTAAGTGGAAACTCGAGGAGCTTGCGAATGTGTCGGGCGATGGTTGGATGTCTTAACGCTGGGATTAAATTCAGAAGGCTGGGTGTGCGTTACGCGATGCGGTATCAGAAATTCGATGGAAACTTCAGACGTTGTTGAACGCTCCGATATTGGCGAGCAGTCTCGATGGTGTACGTATGTACAAATTGTGGAAAAAGTATTCTCCGAATATTCGAAAGGGTGTCGAACAAATCTGTGTACAAATACTCGATACACCTGGCACTCGCGAACCTGGTTCGAACGCAGCCCCAATGAAGCAGCACCACTGGAAGGGACGTAGCGAGCTTTGTGCGTTCAGCAAGGGCGCGGTGTGAATACCCGTAAACGAAACGTGTCACGGTTACCCAGCAAATCTGAACGCACTGTTCGCGCAATTGCCGTTTCGCCGGCTGGACGCAAACTTTATTTGCCAAATGTACAACTGCGAACGGCGGCGCGACACTGGCGTAAAAGTCAGCCGGTTTTTCTCCTCCACGGTATCGCTTACTTTCATCCGTTTCCTGTTCGCCAGGCACCAACGGTTTCACGGCTGCGGTGGAAACTCGTGGAAAACCGTGGATCCTCGCTCGACGAGCACTCCCAGAGCTCCGTCGTTACGTCATTAGCGTCGTCAGCTCGTTTGCGATACCATTCGACCCGGCCCAACCCCTCGTTCAGACCGATCGTCAGAAGCTTTTAGAATTGCCCCACATTTTACGCCGCGACGCGACGCGACACGCCTTATCGTCCTCTTTTTCATAGCTGCTCAAACGGCGCTCTGATTTGTCTCGTAAAAGTGGCTTGGATGCGATGGTATGTGTTTTTTATATCATTGTGTCACCGTTATCTCGGTGTATAAATTTCTGTGATTTACGAAGAAAGGTCGATTTCCTTTTCTATTAAAATCCAGGATATTCGTTTGGTGATAGGACTATACTTCTACATAGTATCATTCTCATAGGAGAGATATTTCTGTGTCTGTGTGTGTTTTGTTTAGCTAAGATCATTGAACAATTTCGCTGACAATGAGTATATTTTGCACGGTAGAAAGAAGAGTCATATTTCTTTATACAGACGTTCTCGTTCTGTTTTGCTGGAAACGCAGCGATATCTAGCATCCGTCAGTCCTAGGAAGCTCCTTCTGTTTTACGACCGTAGGTCAGAGATCAACGCACACAGACAAAAGAGACGGTGGACTTTTTCATAAATTTTTATTCGCGGACGGTCGTTGGAGATATCGACCCTCTTTTCGTAGTCGTTGGCTCGGCTCAAGCGGGCTAAAAAAAGCTAACGCGGGGACGTCAAAGCATTGTGCATTCTATGTTAATTCCGTGACAAGTCAACTTCCTAAAATGGACATCTCTTGTCGAATAAGAACAATGAAGAGAAAGGGGTGGTAGAGAGAAAATATAATATTGCACGCGTATAGAAGGGAGACAGTTGGGACAATCTCGGTAATTGAAGGAGTCTCTTTTCCTTGGTATTTTTTACTGTCCTGCTCGCTTTTTTTGCTCTTTTCCTTGGCTCAAAGGAAGCTTCTTATTTTCCGGGCGAACGCTTAAAAACTTATAATTAAAAAATCGAGAAACGTTGAAAACCCGTGGAAGTTCCCTTTGTGGCATCGTGGCGGGAACTATCTGGAAAATATCTACTAGGGTAGGGAATACGATTGTCGCGATGCATTCCTGTTAAATTGTATTTTAAAATTTGACTTGGATGGTGCATAGTCAATTTCCTCGCGGGGTATACTTGATTCGACGAATATTCTAAACCATCTAAAATATGTGACCTCCTTTACTTTGCATCATTTGGATCAAAAGTACATACCTATTTTATAAATTTTTCCCATTTGCACAGAGAATTCAAATTTTTGGTAGTTGAAAAATATAGCCTTTGCTTCATTTTATTCTCGACAAATATTACCACTGTTTAATTTAACAAGATTATCCAAAATTACCCTAAAATTAAATTTTGAAAAATCGTATACCACCCTTGCTACTCTCACTAATTAAACAAATTTCTTTCCCCTGTGTACCGACACTCCAGCACGAACTTATCAAGCTCCTTGTGTGTTTCTTGTATCTCCTAAGATTAAACCTGTCTGCATTCTAATCCAATCCAAGATATCTAGCCCGAGTTTCCAAGACGTTCGACGAAAAAGAAAATCAAGACGACCGAAAAGTAACGGTTTCGTTTCATTCCCGGGCAACTTCCTGTCTAATTTCATTTTTACCTGCAGGCACCGTTTGCCCAGAAGACATTTCTCGCCGGGATTAACAGCGTTCATAACCCTTTCGCGACGACCTAGACACCGCCAAGCCTCACGGGGAGGGTTGTGCACGATGAAAAAGCGTGCAACGTGGGTCGAAGTGTCAGCTAATGGCGATAAGTCGCCACCCCGGAAACGAGCATTTTTGCGGGACGCTGGCGACTTCAGCAGTTTCATTCCACCGCTTCCTGTTGCGTGCGAAAATACGAGCACCGTCCCCGCCCCCCGTTGCTCGGACACAATTGTCCCAGAGAAATCGTGTAACGAGTATTCCTTTTCTTCCCCCACCGTGACTTCGTTTGTTTCTACTTTCTCGTAAATTAGACGCAGAGTTACCCGAAGAGACATTTGTTCTATGATAATTAGGTGTTTCAATTGAGACAATATTCGAATTACAGACGCTGTTTCAATTTCCATTGTGGATAAAAGATTACTTATCGATCGATTACTTTTCTTTCCACTGTATATTTCTTTTCTCATATTCTTTTATAACAATAGAGTGCTAGGAAGGAAAAAGACTATAGGTGGCGTTTAGAGAATTCAAACGTATCTGAATAATTTCGAATGAAACGTAAAACGTTTGCACAAGCCAGAGTACATACGCGTTTCAATAAAGAAGTTGCTTTAGATAGCGTCCCTTATTGACGTAGCCCCGTCGCCAAAAAATGCGGCGAATTCCTCGCATCTCGCCGAAAAATAACGTCCCTCCGCGGTCGCCGGAGACGGAGGGGGGCAAAAGTCGGGCAAAATAGAAACGGAGAAATGAAAGTTGTGACGAGGCAGATAGGCGAAGGAGGAACGAAAAACGAGTATACTGGCTTGTCTAATTTATCCTTCATCCTTCGGTCCCGCTGTTCAAACTTCCCCTCGTAATTTAGATTTTACGGTTCCCGTTCCTTTAACTTCCCCGACTGTTTTCATTGCGGGAGGGGTCAGAAATGGTGGGAGGAAAAAAGCAATCGACCACGTTACTGTTTGCTCTGCAAATGGAAAGACCGCGGGTGCTGGGAAAATGTGGCAGGGGTACGCAACCGGAAGTTGTCTGGTTCATGATCGTGGATCGTGGCTCTCCGTCCCTTCGAACTTGTAATTTTTATCCGTACCATCGAGCTTCACGCTTCCGTTACGAGCCGCGATTTAAAGCGTGTATTTCCATCATTAGGGCCACCCAACGACGTATCGCGTTGAAAAAAAATATCGTGTGGTATTAAATGCCGGGCGGAAATTGCTCGTTATTAAAGCTTTCTCGGTGTTCACGAATATCTGTGCTCTTAGTTTTTAATCCACGAAGGGAACGATCGAACTGGAGAATTCGGGGCGGAAATATTTTCGTTGAATATTTTCCAGGAAAGAGGGAAGAAGACATTTTTTGTTTATGCATATATTACGTAGAATTGTCAGCTGTTTTCATTTTTATTTGTTTTTTTTCAAGGGTTAATCTCGGCGAGCAAGAGCGGGAGCAGAATGAATTATTTAGATTCGTATCTGCTCTTGAATTCGTATCTGGTCGGTAGATTGATGAACGAAATAAAAGTACGACTCGAATCAAACGTTCGTCTTCATCTCTGTCAAACTAATTTCCGGACATTTGTTAAACCGAACGCTTTTGTCACGCGCGAACTGTTATCATTTTTCACCGCGCCCTCTGAATATGCGAAAACGACAGTTTCGCCAGCTTTATATCCCCGCAAACTTTTCGAACTGTCCAGGATGAACTGTGCTGGAGCTGTTGTCAATGTTCGCGTTTTCCTTTTTCATTTTCGAAACAATCATGCAGCGGGCAAACACCGACGTTGAATTCACGTGGTAACTTTTGTCTGGCGTAACGACATTAACCCCTTATTCTTTCCAGGAAATTATGCGACAGCAATGCCGTATTATTCAAAGGCAAATAATTACAAACGCACCGCGCAGCTTCGACGGCGTACCAGGGCAAAAATTTCTATTACAATTTAATTGCATTAACGATTATCGAGTCTTTAGGGACACATTCCTAATTCGCGACCGCGACAGGTATAAATTGTCGCGCTGTCCATGTGCCGGAATTTTTCCCGATATTTCGATGTCGTTCCTGGCCCCAGTCGCCTGTAACGGATGCCCGTCGGGGGTGTCGTTAAAAATTAACGATATTTCCCGTGAGAACGAAAATGAAAAACCAAGGCACAACAGGGGGCGGGTCGGCATTTTCCAGGACGAAAGAGAAATCGGAGGAGAATCGTGTTCCGACGTGGCCATTATTCCACCTCTTTAACATTCCGCGTGTGTTTGCCAATCGACTAAAATTAACGATTAAATATTAACGGCACGGGGATCGTTGGTGCACAGCGTCAACGGGTGGAAGAATCAATGAAAAAGCGTTTTCCAATGGGTACCCGGCCACCCCTTGCATCCAGTGCACGGGGGTTACGAACGAGAATCGCGTGCGAAATTAACGGCACGCGAAGATGAGTGTGACGATTAAAAGGTTTGGAACAATTGCTGGTTGACTGGTTGAGAGGAATGGTTTTGATAGGGCGGGGGGGTTTGAAAGGTTCATACGAGGCGAAAGTAGTTGTTCGATAGAGGGAATTTGTGATTTATGGTTTACAATATTGTTAAGCATTCAATGGGGTTGCTTTTATTCACTCTTCATTGTCCTCTGCGAGTTGCTGCGAATTCGTATCGAGTTGGATCGAATAAATGTGACGGAAAATAATTTCAACTTAAATATAATGCATTATATTTATTGTGTTACATAATGAATATGATTCTATGCAGCAGTATATTATTTTATGTTGATTTGAAGCACTAAATATGTTTATTATATAGGATTGATACAAACTTAATCTAGATATATAGTTCTTATTATAATTAATTAAATGATTAGTACACTAATATTCAGAATGTTCTTATTCGTAAAACAGCTCTCTCATAGTTCTACACACACACCTTTTTGTTACACACACACAGCTCTCTAAAAACAACCGAAGTTCTTCAGAACCCAATCAGACTGACCAACTGTAGCTTTAGAATTACTACTTAACATTTTATTATTTAGTATACCCATGCGTTTATTCCACATTAATTTTTCCATCGATATCTTACTTTCTCATTCATCCCCTTCTTTTTTATGTTTGCTCGTTACGTTTTTCGCGGTGAAAGGGATGCGACGAATAGGGGCGTCTTTTTTGTCCGACGGTTCCGACGGCACTTAACGATTCCATTAGAATCATTAACGGTACTAAGTAAGGCAACAATAAATATTGCACAGGCGGAGGTATTAATGAGGACCGGCCGGAAAGCCTCAAGGGCCTCCTACTTTTATTCCTCGCGCGAGTAATTAATTATTCCCTTTCCCAGAGCGCCAGAGCAGTCCCGATTCAATGGAACGTTATTTTCTTCTTTGTTTCGGGGATTAAAAATTGATCAGACTTCGGGCATAATTCCAGGGCAAGCTGATGGAAAGGATAAAAGAATATTTACTCGGAATCTTTTAGTATCGTTAACATTATTGCTCGAGCGAGTAGATTTGTCAGCGAATAAATTGTTGCGTAGAAAATCTACTTTCTTCTTACATTTTTTACACTGCTAATATTGACGTTCTCTGGTGTGAATAAAATACAACAAAATTTCCCCAAACAAAGCAGGCCAAAGTTTGTTAAATTATGCAACTATAAGTGTAACAATTTAATGAAAATCTTATTCCCTTTTTTCATAGTCGCACTTCTTATATGTAAAATTTGCATAATCTCGTCAAATTTTATTGACGACCTACCTACATCTTCGACTTCCATCAGACGAAATATAAAATCTCCCTTATGCAAAACATCCGTAGTCGATCAAAAAGCCCTCGCCACTGTATAGACGACGAAGCATCCGTTTCATCGCTGGCAGAAAGGGTGGCAGGAAATGTGGAATGCCTGAGAGGTGCGGAGAAATCGGGGAATCCCTTTTCTCAAACCCTTTCTGGATAACTAAGTCGTCTTCCCTTCGCCTTCGGGGCAGCCCCACCCTTCTGTCTACCTTTTCCCTCGCCATCTCCATTTCCGGTGACGCAACCCCTCGTAATACGCGCCTCGCGATAAATAATTGAGTCACACGTCTGTCAACGAACGAGAAAAAAACCACGACACGACCGTCGTTCTTTTTGTCATTTCCACGGCTTCCTTTTGTCTGCCTTCATTTTCCGCCTGGTGCTCGGTGGAATAGCGTGAGAATTTTCGAGAGATCGACCAGGGGTTACAGGGATGCGCGGGCGCATCGATTTTACCTCGACACATTGTACTCGACGCACCGTTCTGGCATTGCAAATTAATATTAAACTAGAGGCGTCGTTCCGTTGGGTCGCGATGGAGATTGATACGCATTTCTGGATGTTTTAATCAAACGTTTCGGTCTTAGAAACGACAGGTGTTGGAGGAAATTGCTGGTGTCGATGCTCGATCTTCGAGAACGGTTCATACGACGCTTACAATTTTCCTTGCAATTTTTCCAGCATTTTTATTTCCCCGAACGATTCGTCGTCGTATGAAATTCACCCTCTGCGATTGCCGCGGGGAATCGACCGGAACCGTTCGATAATTACGAGCCGAGCGCGTGTCCGACCTTTTCTGCATCTTTCATTCTCGCGGCTCTATTCTTCTCGTCTCTCTGTACCCCTTTTGTTCGAGGACAGAGCTCGTTGCGCCGGGCGAAACAGCGACGAGAGAGACGAGGAGAGACCCTTTAGCCTTGCGTCGTTGGCCGAGGATGTTGCGCAACTAATTAGAGTGGGATGAAATTTAATTAAATTAACCTAATTAAACGAATCGCGGGGAATGTCGGGGCACAGTGTCAGTCGAGACAGAAAAAACAAAACGTGGGAAAAAAGGGTGGAGAGCAGTGGAAGTTTCGCGTCGATGCACGGTGCCTAAATAATTGATCGACGATGCCTTTCCGTGTGCGGCCCGACCCCGATTTCCGGTTTCGAGCGGCACGGTCTGTTTGAGTGGCGTGTGTACATGGCCGATGTGGAATGAGTGGCTTGATTTTGTAGATCAATTTCTGCGTAAAAGTACATTGGAGATGCGGGATAATATTTGGAGGGAAATTGTGCTATTGGACGTATAAATAAATGTTCGAGGGGTTGCATAATGGAACCGTATATCGACACTGTTATAAAAGGATAGTAATGAACTTTTGTTTGATTCAGTGGTGGATATTTCATATTTTAATCCGTTCGGTACATTTGCACGTACAACGAGGTATTCTTAATTGGAATTAAATTGTATTATCGCGAGCTAATTGTAGTTTTGTTTATTTAAATGCTGCAGTCGATATTTTTGTAACAATTTTAATTCTACTTGGGTATTGTATGTGCTTGTACCTACTTGCTTTATCTGTATCTGCGAAATCATATCGAAACGAAATTAAAACGCGCCTGAGCGCAGCTTCAGGTATTCCCAATTACTGAATCCGAAGTCCGGGGACAGGTGGAATTGTTTGAACTTTGACCAATTATGTAATCGTTTCATTATGCTGCCTCGGGTCGGTGATACGGGATTCAACGAGCGCTGACAACTTGAACGAGGAAAGTGTTTCCTCAAGTAGTATCCACCGACCCTCGGGGGAAATATGAAAGAGCGAGAGGCTGCTTGGTTGCTCCTGCTCCTCTGATTTTCATTTCATGACTTGTTTTCAACCCCTATTCTTACTCCTCCATTTGAATCTTTAATGCGAGTTTCATTTTATTAGTTCCCAAAGAATCTTTAAATACCGCGCACCTCGATGATTCGTTAAATATATTATTTTATAGAATTCATAGAAAAATATCCAGAATTATTCAGGACGCATTTAGTGGTAATAAATCGTAATCGTAATAATATTAAACGAACAGTTACGTAAACGTAAATAGTGAAGCAATAATAACGATAATGCAACAAAAGAATCGAGCATTGCTCGAAACACCCAACGAGTTCTGGGGCAAAAATTCATTCCAATCTGGAAACATCGAGCGTCCGGATGAAAACTAATGAAGGCCTCGTGGATCTAGTAACTGCTATCCGCGTTCTGGTGAAAAGGAGAGAGGGAAAATAGAGGGAATCTGGTTGATTGCGATGGAGTCGACACTTGTGAAGGTGGCTCACTTCGAGAGCATCGATGCTCGTAATCGACCCTGGAAACCGATGAAGCTGCACTCATTTTGTTACCGTGAAGAATCGATGCCGTATGCATGGCTGATGCTACCATCGGATTCGTTTGAAAAAATAAAAAGTTGCCGCAGTACGGTGTTGATAAAAAGTACCTTCGCCTTGCCACCCCCCCAACATAATGCGAAAAATTTCTTACAAGAAAATGAACTCAGTTACGTTAAAGCAGAGACTCTTCCCTTTAAAATGAGCTAAGGTTGATTGCTGTACGATTTCGTTTGGCGATTTTATCGAACTTTGAACGAAACGTGTGCCACCGGCATTTTAATGACCCAAGGTGCACCACGCACAGGTTGCACGGCTTTACTTGAAGTGCGGTATAAGGGCAAAAAAAAATCGTACATCAATTTTTCTGCGGGCGTTGTAGAGGGGGGACTTCAATCTTTAATCCTATGACGATTTCAGCCACGAAAAAAATTTTGTTATGCTCCGTAGAGAGGTTTGAATTTTTACCAATTTTCGGCGAAAAAAGTATCTTCCGTTTTCTACCCCTTGCACGATGCCAAAGAAGTTTGAAAAGGAAATGATCTCAGGGCTGTTGTCATAAAAGCCGTAAGGGTTTGATATGTAAATCCAATTAACACAGACGTTCCCAATCAACC
Organism: Nomada ferruginata; assembly: GCA_963583965.1. NCBI lineage: Eukaryota > Metazoa > Arthropoda > Insecta > Hymenoptera > Apidae > Nomada > Nomada ferruginata. The sequence goes on from OY757218.1 coordinate 11,091,552, forward strand.
ACGTGAAAGCCGGCGAATTAACGACGGCTGAAAGCGTCGTTCGTTACTCATTGCAGGACACAAAGGGGATGATCCTCCTTTTCCACGGGATGATTTTCTTTTGCCACGCTTTCCCATTCGCACCGGACGAAGGGACAGCGAGTAGAAAAGTGTCACACGGCCGCGGGCACCCCCGTGCAACTCCTTCGCCCCCTTTTTCCGTCGTTCGTTTATTTTCCTTACCTTACCACCCTTGAAACTTCCACCCTCTGCACCACTTGACCCCACGTTCCACGCGTATTTGCTATCAGCAGGCCGGAAACGTAAATATTATACGTACTCTGCCGCCGTTTCCCCGCGATAAATCTCGTACAACAGCCGCGTTAACCTTATGATTCATACGAGTGCAGTTTCCGTTTCCTAGGCGAATGAAAACGTTTGCCAAAAATAGATCCGCCCTTGGTTAACTGCGAAAACGTTACTGCATCAGTGGAATTTTTCATCGCTAAAAGCATTCCATCGTCTGCAAATCGGCCACGTTTCATCCAAGGATTGTCCTCGTTTTAATTACGCAGCCTTTTCTTTCGATCAAGAGAAGTAAGAATCACAGAAATTCGAGGAGAAGTTAATTAGCAAGCAGCGAGTTTTTGTACCGTTGTATTTCATCGGACTACTCGGTATCTTTTTCATCCCCCGGTGCTATATTGTGTATCGAAGGGCTGTAGGAGAACACCGGGGTCTTCGACGAAGCTCCAAGTGGTCTGAGACCTTCTTTTCCCTCCATTCGAGCCTCCCTCGCCACGCAAAAGCAGATACCTGGTATTCTCGTGCCACGACGAATAGGAACTGATGTGGCTTCGTCGAAGTCACTCGATACAAGGGAGGGTGCAGATTCTTTTTAAAGGTAGCACGTTGCCTTTGAAGGAGGTGAAGAAGCTTATTTGTGATTTTCTTCGACCATTTCTTAATTCACTCGAATATCTCGGTCCAGGCTGGCCGATTCGAGAATCGTGGTTTTCGTTCTCTCTTATTTCGTTCGCCCATTCAGTGTTCGCTAAAATGACGAGAAAAAATCGTACGTCAATTTTTGAGTGGTCGTTGTGAAGAGGAGACTTCAATCTTTAAATCTGTCGCGAATTGAGTGGCGAAATAAATTTGGTACGCTCTGTGGAGACGTTTGATTTCGACGAGTTTTCGGAGGAAAATGTATCTTGAGTTTTGGACTACGTTTCCTGAATCAAGTAGCCATGGAAAAGATTCGATTAAGGGACGCGAAAGTAGAGATTTCAACCTTTGAAACGAGCTCACGTTGATTGTCATAGTTACAGCGTACAGAAGGGGAATGGAATTCCGGAAAATTGTTTCCATTTGTTTAGATATTTTATTAAAAATCGCCGCAACCTTTCCAGAAAAGTTTTCGATTCTTTTTCCATGAATGCAGAGGAAACCGAAGACGCCAATCAATATCGATCGAAGCTTCACCCTGGAGGGAATCGAAAACTTCTGTTCGACTTAACGCTTTCGTCAAAGCCTAGAAAGGAGTCTGTTTCCTCCTTTCTCTTCCTCTACAGTAATTGCCGGTACCTTTAGGATCCTCTGCCGAGGCTCTCGACCAAAGTGTACCCAGATAAGATATTTCTGGCGCGTCGCCAGCCTCTGATTCTCTCTGTTAAAATTCGGGGAGGACCCCGTTACTCGTAGAACAAAAATCTTCCCCCTTTTCCATATGTTTGCGCGAATACATATTCTCGCGTACGCGTACGTGGCATATACAGGGTGGCAGAAAAATATAATGGCAGGGGATAAATGTCAAACGTTTCGTCTAATAAGCGAAGAGAATAATTGAATGTTCCTTGCACAATTTCCAGCCAATAAATATCCCCGAACACTTAATAATTAATTCACAAACAGGCAGATAAATTCTTCGTGGAATTCGATCGCTAAACGATGCACTTTTATAATTTTCTGTACAATTGATTCGAGAAGAAATCAATGGTTTATTCCTATTTGAATTTATCACTTATTTCAAATTAGATGTGACGTAAATGTACGCGTGTCTACACACAAATCACTCGCGTTCGAGTAAAATGATCTACTCGCCCCGTATCAGCGTGGGTCGTTTCCACATTACTTTACCACTCGCCTCGGACTTGTTATTGTCAATCCAAAGGCTCGTGAATCCTTTTAACGACGTATTCCCGATAAGGGTGTTCCTGGAAGACCGCCAACGCCCGATTCCCCCGTACCACAAGGGTGTGCCGTGCGTTCCAGGGATTGGAATTTTGAAAAAGGAAGCCGGGATTTCGTGTCTGAGGCGAGACGACCTCCTTCGGAAAGGAACACCCTTGTTACCTCTCGAGCCCGTTACGGGAATCAGCCACGTATCCCAAGGGAATCGTCTTTGTCAACGTTATGAAGAACGTGTACCATATAAATTCGAGACGCCGAGAGGGCGAATTTTCAACCCTTCTCGCGCCATCGTGTATAAAAATTCGTCGAAAAATATTTGACACGGGAGAAATGATATTTTACACGTGCAGAGTAAATTAAATATCGAATAAATGGTACAGAATAATCTTTCGTCCCAGTCGAGTGATAATCCAAATTCTACCGTACGTATTCGTAACCAGTTTTCTAAAACCGGCCAACCCTTTCTGTCCATCGGTCGATGTTCCCCGAAGTCTACCTTTAACCCAAAGTCTAACTTCCATGTCGAAGGTCCGGGGCGACCCTTTATCGGCTACGATTGTCCCGAAACGAGGCTGCTTTATCAGGGGCAGCACAGCCATCTGTATTTTCTCGTGATCGAAGCGCAGAGAAGAGGGAAAATCGGATGCTTTGGCAGCCGGTAAACGAGCTCCGAAAAACGAACGGCTCCGCCGTCGGAAATTCGTGGGCAAAGTGACCGTCACCGTGCCAACGGGAAACCGTTCCTCTGGTTGGCCGGAAATCTTTCTCGTTATCGACCACGGGCCATCCAATGAGTCGAAAACGTGACGAGCACACGCTATCGGGATATTCCACTTTTTACCCTGCCACGACACGTTCCGGGAGCCGATTATTTATCGTATAGGACGCTTTTGAACAGATTCGATATTCAAGGCGGGACGAAGTGGCGCGTGACGAGTTATGGTAGTATCTCTGAGGTTTTCGACCGATAAATTATGTAAACGATGTGTCGCGATTTATTGGATTCTGCGTTTAATCGCAGCGAGTTGAATCATTTGATTTTGGGTAAATTTCATTGCCTCCTTCTTTTTCTTTTTCATTTGGCTGTAGACGCGATGTACACGCAATCTGTACGAGTGGTACGATTTCATATTTATCAAGGAAGAAAGTTTAAATTTTCGATGAATTCAATACCATGAATCGAGGAATTCGATTGTCCGATTCGGCGGGCGGAAAGTCTATCGCGGAAAATTTTAAATGTCGCAGGGAATACATTCGCGGAAAACGCATCCACGGCGTCTCTATCTATCCGGAGATTGCACGTGCGCGATGCTTCATTCTCAGTCTGTAGCTTCATCGAACCTATCTATCTTGGAAACTGCCGAAGCTGGGTAATCTAAAGTGCTGAAGGCCGGCGATAAAAGCGACCGCCCCTCGTCGAAAATGTGAAATTCGCTGCTGGCCCATGTAACGAGGCTTCGATAGCGCAAGTAACATTTCGTACAGGCAGTGGTTGCGTACTTTAAAATCAGCCGTTGCTAAAAGATTTATGATTTTTCGCGCGTGAAACATTTCTACGATTCACCTGTGTCGCATTGACTTTCGTTTAATTTTATTCGATACATATTATTGTCGGATTATTATCTCGTCAAAGAAATGTGTAATTTATTTATTTATGTTTCTTCGTTCATTGAAAGCCCATATAATAACGATAATTATTGTGAATTTATAATCTAGATACTATGAAACGAACATTTAGACCACTTTCCAACAGACTTTCCTTAATGTTCCTTTCATGTTAAATCCCGCTTTATTCCGAACTTCGAAATTTCTCAGGTCCTCGCAACAACTGCACATGTATCTTTCGGTCCTACGAATGTGTAATAAAATTCTCGATCTACCGTCTTAGCAATCTTTCTTCTGCCATGCTCCTAAGTTGAATGGAAAAGACGTCTTGGATTAAACGTAAAAGCAAGCTCGTGGAAAATGCGACCGCCTCTGAAGCACGCAGAAAATGCTGGTAGACGTTACGCTAATATATCGTAGCATCTTCATGCTCTTGGCAAAAGATACCAGACGCTTTTCTACGACAATTTTCGAGCATCTCGGATTACCATACACTCGTGGCCAGCCATTGGCCGTGCACGCTTCCCGTCACCGACATTGCCACCCTTTCCGTCCATTTTTCTCGTCAGGATTATTTGTATCGTGTTGCGTAAACTTGGCGTAGGCACGTCGGTGAACAATTACACCGCTTAACAATCTTGCACGATATTATTATATACACGGATGGACGGGGGTGTAAGTTTGATAAATTTATTTGGACGGCCAGGAAGGTAGACAGATAGGGGTGTAAATTTATTTGGACGGATCTTTGGCGAATTTTTCGCTCAGTGGCTGATATTTATGACGAGGAAGATAGTAGAGTTTGTGGTTCGTGCGGTATGGGGAAGAAAAATTGCATTGGAGTTGTAGAAAGTTGAGATGGAAGGCTCTATGCGGGGGAAATTATAATCTTGTACCGGTAGTAACTTATGGAAAATGGTGATGCACGGGTAGAATTTTTAATGGATGTGTAATTGGGAACTTCATTGGTGGACTATAATTCAGGGGGGACCTCGTAAATAAACTGTGAAGATAAATGGGGATAATTCTCACTGAAACTTCTCGCATTGGTTAATAAAAGAAAAATCATATTGTAGGTATATTCATTTAATCGGTACTTCAATCACTCATCGAGATAATCGATTCTACGTTCCGGATGTACCCTTCGCAGGTGAAGAAAATCCAGCACAGTTCAGTGCCCTGTAATTGCTGCGCGTTTCTGTAATTTAATATATAACAGCATTATCGCATTGGCGAACGCGCGAAATTCGGGATTGAATAATTAAAAGGAGAATACCGATTAATGTATCAGCTGATCTGTTGTCCAGATTAAACATTGAGGTAGCAGAACAATAGTAATAATTCACCGTCGACATGCACAACCACTGCAAACACTTCGTCCCATACGAAATTCGTCCCTCAATTATGTCAGGGGAAACCTGACCCACAGATGCCCCATGAATTCTTCACAGGAACGACAAACAATCGAGCAGGTCCATCAACAAAATATCCACCAACCTCAACGTTTGATCGTTGAATATATTTTATAATCATCCCCGGGGAGCGCCGACCAATTTTCCGTTAATTAAATATTCCCAAAGAAATTTCTCGCTGCGCCGCGACAGGTAATTCAGCATCGAGCACGAAGGAAAAGCCACGCTTTGACAGTGGCCTCAGAGCTCCTCTATATCCACGACTGCAACTGCATGTACATACGTGTACATAGATGGCTCGTATGTAATGCGGCATGGAAATTCTGAGGGCCGGCAAATGGCCGGGCAACTTACTCGCCCCTCGAATCATCCCTTCTCGACGCTTCTTCCGCTTTATCAGCTCGGCCCGAGGGTCCGCGACCCAGTTTCAGCCTGGTCTCGAACAAAAGATCTAGGGTCGACTATTAAGATGCCGATACTTGGATAGGTGTAACCCTCTTGGAATTTAAACGAGGCAAGGTAGAACTACGATTTCATTTCGTTCGCGCACTTTCCTCTCATCTGGTCCTGTTTATAATCTTCGTATCGGAATTGTTTCCAATGTTTCCCCAGTTTATATAATTCCAATGGCGGCACGATTCAAACGCCAGCATACAATATTCGAGGCAGCCTTGTCCTTGCAGAAAAAACAATTAAAGATTTAAGATAGTCCAGCCACACCGCAATCGAACGTACCAATGGCGCGTTACCTTTCCTCCGCTCTATTTTTAAGCTTCCTCCGTTTCACGAGGAGCTTAATTTTCCCATTGGCCGAGCCACGCTAACAGACTACCCTCGCCATCTGGCTATTAACAAAGCTTCGCAGCGGTAGCTGGAAGAGAGGAGAACCGTTGGGGCACGCGGTAGAAAACTGGCGAGTAATTTCGTTTCGGCCGCGGCTCGAAATTCCGGCGCGTCTCGCGGCAACGAAAGACGCCCGCTCGCGTTTCGTGGCCACGTATTTCCGGAATGCGGCGAAAGACGACTGAACACGGGGAACGAGACAGATAAGGGAGCGTGAGGCGGGGACAGAGGCGGTGGCTGAAAGAACTCTATGCCCAACCGAGTTGAAAATAAACTGAAAGGCGCCGTTGAGTTGCACGCGAAACACTTTTCGGCTGACTTTGTGCTGCTGCGGGGTCGAGACGAAAAATCCGCCGGCTAACTAACCCTCTTCTGGCGTTTTCACGGCGGGGGGTTGAAGCGGCGCGAGCGGGATGAAATCGTAGTAAAAGATTCGGAGTATAATATGGGCTGTTACGTTGGAGTGCTGATTAAAAGTTTGCAGCTGGCTTTAGTTGGGGCGACCGGGTTTACTGGTAATTGCAATTGCGTGTATATGGAACTGTATTTAGATGCTATTATTATTAGCAGCATTATCGTGCAGTTTAACACTAGAACTACCAAGCCAGTCAATATGACTGGTTTTAGATTTCTTGCTTTAAAGTTATTAACATATAGGTATTGTTGCAGCAATTCATCAAGACTTTCAATAAGGCAAAATGACAATTATATATCTTTATTTAATGTCCATTCAATCATTTTCGTGTTCATAATCTGTCTAACGTATACTGTCTAAATAGTACCAAAACTTATCGGTAGTTCTAGTGTTAATACTGCGGTCGGCGTGATACTTTGCGTTGCACAGTTTATTATTATAAGTTTCGGTAACAATAAAAAGACGTTTCTATATTTCTGGCGTGTATAAATTGCAATAATAATCTTCAGTTACCGATAGCTTTATGGCAATTAAACCTAACTTACCCAGTTTTTTTTCTGCAATCGTGCTAATTAATTGTCCATCGCGAGAACAGTAAACGTCGATCGTGCAGTTTCTTTAGATAAAGCGTGGCGCGATTGCTGCAACGGAAAATATTTTGCGCAAAACAATCCCTTAATCAATTCTGGAGGCCGATAACCTTAATTAATCGCGAAGATAGGAGGGCAGAGAAAGTGGAAGGGGGGGTGGTGGTGGTGGAAAGAAATCTTGGCGAAGAGCGCATCGTGGCGAATCAACGAGAAATCCTTTGAAATAAAGGCTGAGTTGGTTCGCGCTCAGGAATTAATTCCCAGACTCATTAAAGTAATTAAAACCGGCTGGGCTGCGGGGCTAAAGGAAGGACAACGGATAAAAGGAGATCAGAAACTATAATGAAGAAGGCTCGCGGAAGAAGATTGAACGGGTGAGAAAAGAGCGAGACACACCTGAGGCGCCTTGATTAATTTTAGACACGTGGATTCAACGAACCTACAATAGCTAGAAATATTACTTGGAGATAACTCATTCGTATTATCGAGTTGCTTAATTCACCAGAAGCCTTCTTTGATTATTTACGACCTCTTGGCGTTGCAAGTTGAATAAAGAAAATATGTCTCGCTCATGTTGCAAATAAGATGGTGCTAAAAAAAACGTTATTATGACTGCGAGCTTGAAAATTGCGCGCTAAATAAATTGTCACGCCTGTTATTATTTATATACGAGTGTGTAAAAATAATGTATTTAGAACGCAACAAGTTTTTAAGCCAATTGATTAACAGTGTATGGCTGCATCAAGTACCTTGGTCAGAGTGGCAATTATTTGTAGTTACGGTGTGTCGTGGTACGGTAATTCTATTACCTGTACAAGCTCGTCATTTTATTGCCTGCCTGTCCTGTTACCAAAGGGTTGATGCTTTAAACTACATTACCGACAAAATGCACGGAATCACCCCTTTATTTTGCAAATATCGAATTCTTCGATACCCTCCCACTAATTCGTAATTAATATCCAAAGAGCTGGACAGTGATTCAATTAACGTCAATTTATCGATACCCGAAAGAACCGTACAATGTTTACCTCGATATTACCTTATTTTCATTCTTTCCAAAGTTTCTGTCCAATTTAAAACTACTACTAATTCCATACCTTTAACCGGTAGCGTGAAGATAAATTTACTGCACACCCTCCTGTGTCATTTAATGAATAAAAATAAATAAAATCAATATCTGCTTCCTGAGCAAACAGCTCGCAACCCTTTATTCAGCCCACCCTGTGTAATCATATTTTCTGTCTAACCACAGACGGCAATCACCATTGCTATTGCTATTGCTATTGCTATTCGAAAATACTGCCAGTGTTACAGACCACGTACATATTATGTATATACCTTCACATTCAGACCTTCAGTTAGCTTTTCCATTCGACAAAAGTGGCTCACGCGAGCCCGAACCTCTTCATGGTCTCCTTTGGATCGCGTCTCCCTTTCAATGGCGGACCTGTGCTCTTCCGTCACAGATGAGCCAGCACCGGAAGCCACTCGTGGAACCTCAATATCTTATCAGCGGTCTACTCGTCCCAGAAAAGTACACGGTAGGAAAGGCACGGCAGTAGAAGTCGTCTGGCTCACTTGGACCCATCTTCCTCTTTCTCCGTTGCATCTACGCTGCTCTGACTACATATATAGTTACAGTATCGTTCCCTTTCCAGTTTATTTTCGACATCGCCACTTCGCAGCTTCGTTTCTCTTCCTTATCTCGCCGCAACCGTTTCTCAGTTTCCTTCGATCCTGCCCCCTTGGCCCATTCGCCCGGTTCCCATTTCGTAGATCATCTCTTAGCCCCTTGCTGCACGACATGTTTCGTCAATGAAGTACCGCCAAACGTGTCTGTCCTGGATACGCTGTTACCGCGCCACTAAATTCAGTTTCTTCCGTTCGACTCGGATATTTTTGGGAACATTTTGTTGGAATTGGTTGGGAATTTTTTCTGCATTGTCTTGCGCTTATTCTGAATTATTGTTTTTCGTATTGAATTATTGAAGAATCGAGTGCAATTGTTGTGCAAAAGTATTAGTCACACTTAGAATTTGTATATAATAGACACTTTTTGATAAACCTTCAAAGTAATTTTCGGCAATACCGTTGTTGCTATATTATTTCTGTTTTACGAGTAAGCTTTCTGGGAAAAAAGTGGTGGATTCTCCGACTCCCTTTAGATGCTACGAACGAGTGACGGAACTTCCAGCACGGCTAGAAAAGGAAGTTCCACTCGTTCAAGGAGACTTTTGCTTCGTTATACCAAGTTGTTCCAAATTAGCGCCAGCTGCTGCGCTGCAACTTTCTTTCGCAGTTTATTTTGGGCTTGGGTTACGTACAATTTTTCAAAGTTTTGGAAGCTTTCTTTTATTTTATTTTTTTTTCCAAGTAAATCGTATTCCTGTATTATTGTCGTTATTATTATCGCTGTTATTACTATATTTAATAATAACCACAAGTGCAATCTTCACCACAGAGAATCGCGACTTACATTATTCTTACTGCAATTGTATTTTATGCAATTATGCTGCAACTATATTTTTTTCCATATTCCCTCGGTATCCAAATAATATCAACAAACCTTGTTTAATTAATTCCAGCCACGGTCGCCAACAAGAAGCCACTTTTCATTCATCAAAATTCAAAGATTCTGCGTTCTATTTTTTCGTCACGTTTCCACGGGCGGAGCTTTCGTTGCTTTCGTTGCTTTCGTTTCCATCCAATACTCCACGGCTGCCTTTCAGCCGAAAATATCTCATTTCGATCGAATTTTCCTTTCCAAGCGATTTAATTTCATTCGTCGCCGAGGTCTGAATACTCCGTGAACCCGCGTTGCGAATACTGTAAAGCGCAATATTTTCCGTTTTCCGAAGGCCAATTTGTTCAATGCTGTCGAGCTGTAATAATTGTAAATTAAACAGAGTCTTGTAAATTCCCGCAGATTTGATCCCATCCGACAGGATATCCGCAGGATATTCAGGTCCTGCTATGCCCGATTTCTCTTGACATAATGTGATTAAATTGTATCACAGCTGACGTGGTCAGATGTGAGAAGCTTTCCCGGACGCGAGATTCTCCTAATTGAACATTCAGGTTTAGTTATATCTGAATGGACACGAAGCAGCCTGCCATTCCATTGTTCTAAGCCCGCATTTCACAGAGGCGCGTGTTCCCAAGAATCGTATTATTCGAATAAAGTGTCCAGAAAATAACAGGCCCGAAATATCCCTATACGAAATCAATTGTACAACGATTTTAATAACCGCGGAAATATCACAATGGAATCTACCGTGGTACCGAAACGAAAATTATATCGAATAATAATTCTCCTCAATTTCAGTTCTGTATTAAACCCGGCATACATATTCTATTTCCAAATAATATCGACAAACTCTTTCTATTATTTAACCAACCTTACACCGTCTTTCGCGTTCATCCCTCTATCCTGCCCTGATTCATCCAGGCTTAAAATTATCTCTACCTCCCTGGCAGGGGTTGCAACCCCATCAATCGGACTGCTCCTTTGTGAAATCACTGGAACACACGAATGATTTCCCTTTTAACCTTTCCGGTACCAACGGGCAGAAATATTCTCCCAAACTCTCGATTAATCGTTCGACAAACGATCCTCCCGCTCGTTTGCCAGAACCTCCGTCTCGCGTTTACATTTTTTAAGCTCCTCTCGGCCGGCAAACAGAGCTCCGAGCGGATCACGTGCTCGAAACAGCAGACCAGGTCTGGATTTCATTTTCCTCGCCTTTCCTCTTTCGTCCGCGTTTACTCCGCGCCACGGAGCATCGCCGGTTGCTTGTTGACCCAGCTCCGGGCGATTCTCATCGAGAGGAAAATAAACGAGCCACTTCATTCGTGATTTCGCGGCGAGGATTTTATTGGCGGCGTGGCCCCCGGGAAAGCGGTATTTCTTTACCGGTGGCCGCTTTTACTTGCACTTCACAGCGGATGGATCTTTCTATCTCTCTCCCTATATATATTTTTCTCTCTATATGTACTCATATTATACAGGCACTTTCGGAGCTACACATCCAAACTGCAGAGTCCGACGGGGTTTAAGGGGGAGAAATGAAAGGTGTTCAGAAATTGTGAAGAGACTATTCCAGATATATCGAGTATTAAATTGTAATGGACACAGAGAAAATATAACTTCCAAACTTCGGTTTTTCAAGAGGTTTTATTAACACTTAGACTTGGACTATGATGATTGACTTTTCGTGAGAAGTGAGCTTGGACTTAGACTATAATGATCGACTTTTCGTATGATGTGAGCAAGAGAGTCAGGGAACCTTGGGTTTTTAAAGGGTGTTGGAAAGGATGTAGTAGGGATGGTGAAGGCGAATTCCAAAGGACTGCGGATGGGTAGGGATTGTAGGCAGTATGACTAGTTGTTTTGGAAGCGGTAATGTGATAAGGTTCCATGACGAGTATTTGTGGTGGCGGAAACATAAAAACATTTGTATGTATGAATCCTTAGGTGACTAGTAGATAAAGAGTAATACAGAAACATATATCATAAGACTAATATAGATACTTGGGGGCGAATACATTGCAAAATGATAAGAATAAACAAGTGTAGGATATTTGAGAAATATTGACATGTCGTATTGCATTGTCTGCGATATGTTTATCTGTTATCCACCAATTGTGCTGATCGAAATTCGTGTTCTTTTCGTTGCAGGTAAGTGGACAGATAGGATCGTTAAGCACGCGAAGCAACAAAGGGCCACAGGTTTCGCTGTCCTGTTTGGCTTGGATGCTCGACAACCCATCCACGTCCACGTGGGTCAACAAACCTCGAGGGGTTTGGGCCATCGGCGTTCATGAATCCTTTATGATGTCTTTGGTGAATTCCGGTGGAAAGGTCTGGCCAGCGGCTAGCACCGTAAGCATAAGTTTCGAATAGTCCCCTCGTAGCCTTATCCTGTCTTTGACGCTGCCTCGATACGTGGCAACGTATTACAAACTTCGTTGACCCTTCTAGTCTACGTGTTCCTTCCACCCCTTACTGACCGACAATAATCGACCACCTAGTCGCGAATAATCGCCCGAAAATGTTGGCCCGGCTGAAAATATAGTTGCAGTGGTTTTGGAGGAAGAAATATTTCTCTGAAAGAAGAAATATCTAAAGCTGCGTATGCCCTTGGTATTATTTCACTTTAATTTATTCCTTATGTCTTCGCGGGAGTGAAAGAAACTGTTGTGGACAGTGCAACATGGTAATTTCTATTTAATTCATTAATTTATTAATTTTGCGAACAAAAAAGTACACATCATAGCATTAATTATTATACTTGAAGCGACTTCTGTAGATACTATATACTATAACAGAAACGAGGGAAAAGCTTGCATTTCATTATTATAATAATATCCAACGTTTATCTCGCCTCGAGTAAACGCAGCGTACGAACGAAAAGAATAATGCCCACTGCTTCAGTTCGCCAGGCAACTTTCCTTCTTGTACGAACATGATCATGACCATTCTCATTTATTTCTCGGATAAAGTATTTTCCAGGCAGCGCTGTCCTATTCGTCGAATCGACAGTTCGACTTTTCGCAGCGTCGTTTTCCTCCTTCTCTCCCCGCCTTCGATCCCCATCACTTTTTTTTTTCTCAACCCGAGAAACTCGTCGAAGGATTCGATCTATCGACGTCATCCGTCGGAATCTTCTCGAGATATCCCCGGCGAAGCGCGCCGAAATCGTCCGGAAGGACTGTGTGAAATGGATCTTCGCAGAGGCATCGGAATTATATAAATCGCCACCTTGGAACTGAGGATTTATAGGGTGTTCCAAAATTCCTGTGACAAACTAATCTATTGACCGGCAATAATCGTCAAAAATAGTTCTGGGGAATTTTTAAGGGATTCGAATAAACTGGGGCTCGATTTAACTCGAACAAAAAATGTTCACAACCCTGCCAAACGAAAGAACATCCCTCTACACCCACTTCCACTGGTCCTCGCATTTCAATTCACCCGAAACAAAGATCGACCGCCCCTCCTTGGGCAAAGTTCGACGAAACTTACACCGTATCCACCGTCTCGCTGTTCCGTTTCTCACGAAAACTGGAACAAGACGGTCGGGTCGGGTCGTAATCAGCAGTTGGTCCGAAAAAGTTGCACCGCGTCCCGGTGACGCACAGATTCGTCTTATCTTCCGGCGGACGATTATATACATTGCACATGGCGCAACGTAGGGCAGCGTAGACAGTTGGAAACTCGATCTTTTTCTGTCAAGAACTTTCCGCTGGTTCTACTGCAATTCCAGCCCGCGAAACGAGTTTCATCCCCCTTTCTATCGAGGTCGGTGTGCGCCCTCGCGCACATGTTTCCCTATAGATCTTCATCTGGTTGTCTATGTGCCGCGACGAGAAAGCTATAGACTGTAAGTAGAAAGCCCGGCAGAATTTCGTAACAGCGTCTGTGTGCCCATGCAAATCGCAGACCGGTGCTATTCAATGGCCCGGCTATTCTCGATCCTCGATGCACGTATATATCCGATAGCGGCCGACTAACAACCCCTTTCCGTTCTTATTTATCGTTGGCTGGCGGATATCGACTTTCCTGGCCTCGGACGTGATAGTTGGTTTTGGGATTAATTGATTACCGTGAAATTTATACGGATAGGCATAGCGTAATTTTCTGTGTCAGAAGGCGGTTAATTTGTGGACTATGGGATGAGATATTATTAAATGATTGTTTGTGCAAATATTTTTTTCATTTCTGTTGTTAATACATCTTTTCCGCGTTGCTGTATTTTTGTAACTATCGTGTTGATTACTGCGATTACGGACTTCGTAGGATCGAGTAATGTTAATGCTGATCTGAAGGGGTTAATTTCGTATTGGATGGATATTGCAGCAGTGTTGAACAATGAACGGGCAAAAAGTCGTGGTAATCGTATCAGAAGCGAGCGGTTCAGGGTGGGAATCGTAACTTTCGGGTACACGGAGGAAGGCTGTTAATTAGTGAAGTTGTATACTTGCGTTTTAACGAGTGTTGTTTCGGTTCGGCTTATAATTGATTCCATTTAGTCGCTTGCGATTCATGCTTGATGCCCCGGTTTGTTATTCGGCCGATTATTCGTTGCATGTTAGGGAGGTGCTTGGTGAATTGTTCTGAGCGATAGTTTCGATAGTATCGACGGGTGTCGGAAGTTTCTGACCGAAGCTCCAGCGCCGTTTGAAACTGATTCTACAGATCTGCACCATCTGCAGAAAAAAATAAACACAAGAAGGAGCAAGTAGAATGATGAAAATATTACAGAGATTTTATAAAACTTTGCAATTAATTGAATCAAAAAATATCAGAATTACAGCTGCACAGATTTTCAGTGCCAGAGTACATGAAAATTGATTTGCATAAATTTTCCACGTCAAAAGGAGCATTCCCTAAATAATTTCCAAATGTCTGCGCGATTACCTCGCGCATTCAGCCTGCGTGCAATGTACAGAGACGTAGCAGCAATAATAATAATTATTATTATCGCCTCTAATTCGTGCCAACTTTGTCTTACCTTCCTCCACGCCATAATCCACGTTACTCTTCTTTTGGTATGCAAATGCAAAGTTAATTTCCCAGCCGCAGTTTGCTCAAACTTTGATAGAAACAAACGAATCGCCCGCAGAGAAACGGAGACCGCGAGTACCGGTGAGAGGAAGAGAGGCACGGTTAGTCGAAGGCAGTATTGGTTGTGTTAACAGGAATATTTAGGTAACGCGGCACGTAGGAATCGCGGTAATTATTACTCTGATGAGAATATTATCTGGAAACTGCGGCGACGTAGCCTGACGAAACTTAGATCTACCCGTATTCACTGGATTTCGTGACAACTTCTGTATGCATGCGGGGCGCAGATTGCACCGCTAAATGTCCTCGATTGCTCGTTTCTACGCCAGTTTCCCCTGTACCCGGTTACGCCATAAACGATGGACTAATATCCTGAGCCCCAATGGGACAAGATTTTACTATCGCAGCGACGAACTGGAACTCGCGATACTGTGCGTTTATCATCGATGCTATACGAATCTCGCGTAAAACTCCTCTTTCCGTGTTGTTTCCTTCCAGATTGCGGTTTCGCGAGTGATTCCACCGCGTAACAAATCTCCCTCGCGATGATTTATTTCTCATCGTGCGTGCCTCTTTATTTTTGTTTGCCCTGAAGTATTCAGAAAACTTTCGCATTTTTCGAACGATCCGCGCGGTCGGCGAAAAATAATTATTAATTAGCTGCACGCATTTCAAGTTTACCACGAATCGTCCCCCCAAGCGCGCCATGTTTTGCATAACAAATCTGCGCCTTCAGGAATATAATTTTCATTCTCCAAACATTGTTCCAGCTCATCCGCATAATTTAGCAGCCGATACACCATACGCAAAATGCAAATGTCTGGAACACGAGCGTCTATATGTATAGGTCGTTTCCGCGCCACCGTGCCCCATAGAGGCTTGTATTCCTCATGAACCAGCCACATTCGCGTACTATACGCGTATTGCAGAAACGTGGTCGAGATGGACACCGTCCCATACCATATAGAGATCGCCATGGTCCAACGACATGTAAACGGCTTAAGCCATTACATCGACCGGCTGCTCAGGCGCGTGTACACGTTAATTCCTCTGTACCGCGGTGTATGATCGTAGAATTTACATAACGCTGCGGGCGTAAAGCGCGCGAACGCTGGGATCAGCCAATTATTAAACAGCAGACTTGCTTCCATTCATCCAAAAAGGGGCAAAAAATTAGTGGACATGCGACAATTATTTGCACCGATGATTACATTTTTGTCCACAATTTAATATCGAATAATCACCTTGCATTATAATATCTACGCCTGTTTATTTCGTCAAATTCTGACTTTATCAAGCACGTGTTCTAGCTCAACGTCTACCTCAATAGTTCACACCGTCTTTGCAAGCGCGTCACCTGCATGCTCAATAGCTTCTCCTTTATCTAGTAAACACCTGTGCATCGTATCAACCAGCGACCATCTCTAAATCGTTCCGCGTTTTACGCTCCAATTTATACATATACCAGACTGGTGTCTGTCTTTGCGAACGGTCCACGGATAGTAAGATGCCTTTCCAGGACGCTGTCGGTTTCGCGAGTCAGACAGAGAGCGAAGGGTTGAACGGACGATTTCTTGCTTCGCGATGCGTGCTCTTTGACGCAAAGGGAGAGGAATAACTAGCAGCGAGTGCGTGCATTGTACCGCGATGCGTTGCAGAGCTCGTGGATTATCGTTTCGATGCTTCCGGCGGCGGATCGTTGCGTAGGATGCAATTGGAATTATTGAAGCAGAGTGGTTGTTACGTTTCTGATCTTTCGAGAGGGATTGGGATCGAGAGATTTGAGAGGGAGAGGGAGAGTTGGTACTATGTTTTGCAGGATTGTTGTGGACTGCTTTTGATAGCTACACGAGTGTTTACGAGCATTTAAGGAAGGAAGGGGTCTGATAGCTGAGTTTGCTCGTTTGGGATGGTTACTCGATGAGATTTAATACCTCGCGTTTGGGGGACAGTGGTGCAAGATTAAAGGATTAATATTTGTTCGCGTGAATTTGTCTTTTCTGTACCGTTGTTAGGTACAATTTTTAATTTACTGTAGTCGCAGGCGATGATTTATTTCGCAAAGAATCTTTCATTTAAAGGGTTGGTATTTTTAATAGACTTATATATATCATAGATGATTCAATGAATAAATAATTCAAAAAATCATGTTTTTAAATTACAATTTTTAATTTACTGTAGTTGCAGGTGATAGTTTATCTAGTAAAGAATCTTTCATTTAAAGGGTTGGTCTTTTTAATAGGCTTATATATCATGGATGATTCAATTTGTAAGTAATTGAAGAAAAATAATTTATTCTATACTATTGCAAACGTCGTAGCGGTGTTTTATAATTCTCTGACGAATTTTGTATTCTTCGACGACATCCTGAATATTCATTCTGAACATTCTGAATATTTTCACCGCGCGTGTATTATTCTGTCCTTTGCAATCTAATCATGCCGATCGGAATTCCACTTGACAGCACAGCATCGATGATTTTATTCTGATATTCCATGAGCATGCAATGTATATACAATGCAACAGTCCATGCTCGTCAATAGTCTAATAACTTGTAGCAATCGACGTAATCGAACGTGACAGAGTTTCATACAATTCAATCTCGCACCCCACGCCCTGTTCTGTTTTCGATAATACAACGGGAAAAAACGTGATTAATTCCGTTTCGCCAAATGGTACATGTTACACATGTCCAACAATATCCGTCAATATCGTCAATGTCTAGATCCAAGCGTTCCATTTATTCGACAAATTTAATCCCGCGATTTTTGCAATACATTTCCCGACATTTTTTAATAACACTTTTAATATTATTTAATAATATAAACGACAAACGCTAAAACAAACGCATCTAAACAAATATTTTAATAAATCTGTACAAAAATATACCCTGCGAAACAGGTGTAAAAAAATTCAAATCACAAACAATCCCCCCTTGATATCTAAAACCATGAACCCATAACCTCGTCCAACCCAATCCTTTCATCCTCCACAAAAATCATCGCCATTACACCTGCCGACAAAATCATAAAATATCATAGAATCCAGCCGCAAACTATCCACCACAGTGTACTCCTTCCTTTCACCGCCGCCCCCCTCTTCGCGAATCCATCCCTCTGTACCTTCGCCCTTCTTCTCGAATCAGTAGCTTCGGATAACCAAAATGTACCTGCTCGTTCCTAGAACGGTCCAGTTCGCACCCGTTGCAAACTGACAACACCCTCGGAACGTTGCAACACGCGACGCCGCGTCGCGACGCCATGATCGAATATGCGATTCCTCTGAATAGGGATGATGCATGGATTATGAGCGCGCGAGTTGCCCCATAGGGGCGCGTTCTCGCGCTAATAAACGCGCGCGAGCGAGCTAACGATTACGAGGTGAGGCTGGTATTGTTCGCCACTCGGAAACAATGCAACAATGGCCCGGCTGAGAGTGGATTAAACGGCGCTCACGCGTACACATCCCTTGGCGATGATACTCTTTCGACGAGGACCCTATCTAGATCCGGCCCAGACTTGGATAAATCACTAACGCGTTTGCAGTAGGATTGTTCGGACGGGGCACAGTGGTAGGTGGTCGGCTGGATTGACAGGATTAATCGGGAGGGACAGAAAGGATAAATTGTGACGCGATAAAGGATTTGATCGAGTTCTGGTGAAGGGCAATTAGGGAGGATTTTTTTTAAGCAGGTAATTGTGTTTCCCTGCGAGAGATACGATATGATTTTTATGACAGAAAAACGCTGTGTCTGAATTGGTGGGTTAATATAATATAAAAGTCTGGAGTTAATATTCGTGATGGTTCCGCAAAATCATAAATCAAACGGACTTTATCATCACCAAAAATTCATTAATCCATGCACCCTCTTTCGGCGCTATCAGTCGGCGGACCTGCTAGTGCTCGCCCGGTTCGTCGATTCACTCGGAATTCTGGTCACGATTAAGAATTCGATTTAATTCGGAATAATTGTCGCATTTGCATAATCGTCCGAGCGCTGAAAACTGATAGCGTGACCCGCCCTTAATGACGTGCAGTCGAACGGGTTAGGGGGCGGAGGGGTTTCGATATTTCTGGCACGTATTATATCGCTTTACGTGATCCAAAAATTTACAGGGAACACGCGCTGCGCCACTGTGGACAACTTATACACATACGTCCATATATAATTATAATAAACAGGCTTTTAAACCCGACGGAATTGAGCAACGAAAAGAAATGACCTATTTTCTTACATAACAAATAGTTATAGTAACAATAATGATAGATGAGGCTTCCTGAGAATTTAATACGAGAGCCTTAAACACGAAACCGCTGACAAATTTAGTATAAACGAGACAAAACAGAATCCACCGGTAGAGTAGGAGAATATAAGGATATAAGAATATACGAAAGAGGACATCCCCTATAATAAAAAGCTAACAGAAGTGAGACCTGTTCAATTACCATGCATTTCTGAAAAGTACGCTGCGATCTTAGCGGTGGGACGTCTTTCAGGGGAGTTGGCGGGCACAGTAGACGGAAAAATAGCTCGACTTTGTTAGGCAATGAAAGACGAGGTCTGAAAGCCGCGGCAATGAAGTTTTAAGACGCGGGTCTGTCATCCGCCACCACTTTCATCGGTGGAGAAGGGAAGGCGTCTGTGCTAAAGTGCAAACGAAGTATGTAGCGAAAGGCAGACAGATAGACGCTTGCCATCCTGTGAGCTGACGCCGTTCAAAGAGAATTCCTCGTCCTTGTCTTTCTCTGCCGTGGGGACTCTTGGAGGGAAGATGCGAGGCTGAGTAGAGAGAGGGGCGGGGTTTGTTAATTCACTGGCGGTTTAATTAACCGAGAACTGCTTTCTCGAAATTGTGTCAATTAATCTCGCGGACAGCGAGCTAATCACTGAACCAATGAAATAAAAGATATCGCCGTTTCCTTTCTTCTATTTTCCTTCTGTTGAATTTAATGATCCTTTAATCTCGTTGCCAACTGCAGAAACAAACGCGGTGCTCCATAAATATTCCGATCGAACCAGCACGACAGCTGAGGTGTGCGTGGAAATATCGTGAAAGGAGAATTATTAATCGCAAAAGGTGACGCTCTGATTATCTGCTAAAGCGAGAAGGCGGGGCGAAACTTACTTGGATTCGGGAACAAGAGGGTGAAAAAGGGAGAAAGGGGTAACGGAAATGGAAGGAAGAAAGGCAGGGGGTGTATACACAGAGGGATTCGCGAGGAAGTCCATAGAAAGCCGGAATAGAAGAAAAACACGAGCTTCTCTCGCTTCCTGGAATCGGCTCGCTGTTTCTTCTCCGTCTTCCTGACTTATTCTCCCTCACGGCCACCCTTCAGCCGATAAAAGAATTTCCAAGAAGGGCTGCTAGCAGCCCGCCAGAGCTTGGCAACGGGACCTGATTGAATTATTTGCTTACTACCCCCTGGACGTCTGTGTACAAGGTGTTTTTAAGACGTTTGATCGGGATGCTGCTACTCTCTTCTTCTTCTTTTTTTATTGCGGAAATGGAGGTCCCCTGGGGCTAAAACTATCATTGATTTAAGTGTAGTTTTCGGTTCGAGGTAGTTTTGAGCGACAGATAGTCGAGGATCTTTGAAACGAACGAATTGCATTGCATAACAGATATTTTTTTATAAATTGAACTAATTTAATAGGCGCAACATATTTTCTTAAAATAATTTTCATTGCCGCAATTTTCGTGTTGAAATGTAAAGAATAGTTTCGTGCTAAACACAGGGATTACTGTAGACCAGGAAAGACTCGACATAATATTTCCGCGGTTCAAAGAGCTGTTTTACGTTCCGATGTCTGTGGCATTGTTGAACACAATGGCAACCGTCCATTTGGGAATAAGTTCCTTCAGATATTCCCGTCTGGGAAATCCGGGGAATCGAGATGCATGCACACCGCGTAAATGGAGCTCATTTATCAATCCAATGTCTGGTCATATTCTTTGTTGTTCGAACTTGCTGGTAAAGCTTGAGAGATTGCGTTCGACGAGTCAAGCTTGTTAAACAATAAGTTCCGCCGAGTTATTGCTCGGCCAGAATTACAAAGTATAAGTTGGCTGGTCGCGGGGAAATGTGTTTCACTGTTAATTATAATTAACTAACAAGTAACCGAGGGCGCCACATATATACACACGTAAAACTAAACAATGGAAGTTTAATTGGTAAATTGAGTCCATAATTCTGGAGTTTGGCGAGCTTCAGTCTGCTAACAAGTGTCTTCAAATTTCTATTACAGAAAATGGTCCACCTAAATAGAGCTCAGAAATCTGCACAAACGCACCAAACATCGCTGTGGTTAAATGTCAAAATATAATATGCACGCAAAATCGAAATACATTTGAGTAAAATAGCTGCACTGTGAAATTATATAATATTCTGCTGTCTTATCACGATTTATTATATTAATATATTGCCTAGCAATACATGCAATACAAAATAATATCTGTCTCAATTGAAAATATTAATGAGCTCAATTAAATATTAACATACAACACATTTCCATTCGAGCACCCAATCCCATAAAACCCTTAACGTTCTCCACCCTCGCGCAATCCATTCGTGTTTCAATTTTTCCCCGAAAATTTCCCGCTCTACGTGTATTCCCTGTTCATTCGTACCACCGTTGGGTCCCATGGATCCAGACTAGACCATCTCTCCGCGTTTCGTTGGAATTTCAACGGTAACACCCCCCTGAGTTACATTGACGAAAGTGCCGGCGAGAATGGCTCTAATCTTCGAGGCTACTTCGTCCACCGGAAGTTCCTGTTCGCGAATAAGGCTACGCACACGTTCACGAGCCTCACCTTTCTCGAGATGATATCTTCTTACGACGCTCTCCACCATCGCGTTTACGACGCCCATTACACCGTTCTTGCAAACGGTCGATTATTAAATTTTCCACCCGTTCCGCTTTGTGATTCCACCTTTACACCAGGATAGGCACCGTGGTTTTTACTAGAAAACTACCCATCCAGTAGAAAACGGTGTCTAGTTTGGGTCGGCTCGGGTCGATGGTTCAGGTGAAAGAAGATGGAATTTAGAATGGGTTTCTTCTGAATAGATGTCGAAGGGCCGAATGGGTTGTCGCTTGGTTTATAATTCGTGCAACATTTTCTAAAGTATCGATGCACAGAATGGTATTATTCTGTGAGTCATAGTCATAATGAACGTTTGTAAAATTGTTAGAGTGAAATATTTCAATACGTAGCTCGCTACGCCAGAATCGGCTTCGGGATTAAAGATATACAAGACTGTACACAGTGTTAAATATTTTTCCACAGCTAGCAAACGATTCCCTCAAACCGAAAGACCCTATTCCACTGGCGTGATTTAGCTTTTACATTAACGATCCATTAACGGTAGTAAGCAGGTCGGTGCCAAAATCCCTTTCCCTCCAATCTCGTTCATCGACGCACCCGTAAATCAATTATGATAATTGCCCAGCAATAAATCGCTTATTACTTTGGCGAGTCGTTGGGCACACACGCGCACACAGTGCCACGTAATACGACTACCTGGGCGAAACGTACGAAAAAGTCTCGCGGTTCCGGTTTTTAATCGACTGGAAAAATCGCGTGTCTATACCGCCGTGAAAATATTGGAAACTCAGCGAAACTAGAGCAGCCGGTTTTATTAATCCCCCGCCGCTGTTGCTGCAATTAGTGTGATTCCGCGATTATGCAGTTTTTCGATGTGGATTATTTGCGAACGAATTAATAAGGGACGAAGGAATAACTGTGCCGAAGTAAATATAATAAAATCGAAAGAGACGAGAAATCGTGCAGTGCACAAATCTATCCCTGTTTCTTTTTTCTTCAATTCTGGTTTTTCAAGTAAAGGCCCCTTGTTATACATGAAAAAATAAGAGTTTCGAAGAAACCCGCTTAATATTTCAACATAAATATCCCCCGAAAAGCGTGTCCATTTTTCGCGAGCAGCCACCCCCCGAATTTAGCGGCGGGAAGCTTGAAACAAATACACGAGTGGCGGGAAATTGAAATTGTCCGTGGGCCTCGAGCGCCCCGCGTGCCGCGTTCAATTCCGTCCAAACGGTTTTATTTATTCCGTATGCATAATTCAATGGCGCGTCGTGGACGAAACTTGGGTCCCACGCGGAAAAATTCTCGGGAAGAAAAGGGATAAAACCGGCTTCCGCCCGAACACACCGTGGAAGCTGACGGAGAGGGCGGTTCGTTTGTCTCCTTAACGCCACGAAACGCGAGTCTGTTTTCGTCGGGGGTAACGAGAAACGGCGGACACGAGCGGGATGTAAAATTTAATTTCCACCTAAGAACTCGGGGCGGGGACTTAAGACGGTGGCAGCGAAACGAGAAACGCCTCGGGCAGCTTTTGTTTCGCGCGGAGGAAAGGTGTTTTAACCGGAGGATTTCAGGTGTTCCGTTTCGTCGTCGGAGTGCTCGATTGTTCGAGCTAAAATTTGAGTAAGGCTGTCTTTTTGTTTGCTTGTTCGTCGACTAACAATAAGTATTTTGTCGTTCAATAAATTCGAGAGACTTTTTGTTGGCGCGGAAGCGTATTTTTTGTCAGAGATATTTTATGCTAATAGATTTATTACATTATTAAGTGCGTTTCTTTCCTCTTCACGAAGAAGAATTATTTTTGTTTTTGTTCGATTAATTAGCAGACTATTCAAATACTCTCATTGACTGTGCAGAGTATTTATTAAATACGCATTGTAAAATGGGAACCATAGAATTACATTGGTTAATAAATACACCGATACGTAATTGCGCCATTCGCACTACTATTCCCTGACCTACAATAAATTGTCAGAGAAGTTTAATTTAGTTGCAATATAGGATAAGTCAAGATTAATAGAATTTGCATCGAAATCTAGCCCACCTTAACGTCAGCCGAATCGAGTACAAGGGTGAAATCTAGCCGAGGCTAATCCTCGCCAGATCTTACCTGAGATCTAACTTTGTGAGTTCTAATCCACACCTGATGTAGATCTAGCCTATTCTGATCTAGCCTGGCCCACATATCTAGCTAAAATTTAACCAAACTTTCGCAGACTGCTAAACAAAGTTCCACCTACCCCAATTTCAAGTTTCCTATATTTACCACACGTCTCTTCCATTTATTAAAAAATGCAATATCTTATGTCGAATAAAAAAACCACAGTCTAAGATTACTTTCTGATCTACACACTAATTCAATATTAAAAGTAACGTGATTATTCCTGATGAGAAACGTGTTACAAGTTCGTTCTCAATTCTTACCAGTTTATAATTGCACTCCAACATTTTTTCAATAATACTAGTGCTCTCCAAGTGTTGGAATTCTTCGACTCGGATGATTTCGATACCGTTGAACGACAGGAAATAATAGGGAAGGAAACTGGCCCACCTGGGTTTCCCTTCTCGCTGCGAAAATTCCTGACACTCCAATTTGTAACTCGGGAAAACTAAATCGACTGAACGGTGGGTTCCTGGTTGCTCGTTACACTCGGTTATCGACGTCCGTGACCCAAGTTCCGTCGTGACCCAACATCCACAAACGACACTCGAAGTGGCGTCGTTATGTCGACTGCACGATAAAAATGGGGCACAACGCTGGCGTTGCCCCCTTAAAATTTTCACGACTTCTCCCTCTTCACGCGTTGCATAGATAGGACGATTTAATTAGTTGCATTCTCCCGTTACGTATCAATGATTGGATATGGTAGATTGGGGGTTGCATCGTAAACAATGATAATTAGATTGCCCTGTGGTGCATCTGGGAGTAATTGACTTAAAATATAGCTACAGTTATAATGCCAAATTGTCATACTTTATTCGCGTTGATTAATGGAAAAAATGCTGAAAGCAATGTGGTTATATTAAAGTTGACGAATCGGAGATACGTGTAAATTTAATTAAAAATTTGCATCGACAAATTTATTCATTTCAAATAATCGTACACAAAATTATTCAGATGGTATGGGAATAAAGTTGAAGGCATGGGTGACGTATACCCACACATTTCACTCGGCATAAATAATTATCAAACCTCGCACTCCAAAGACTCGTGGGTTCTCCAGTGGTGGAGGCTCGAGCAGTGGAAAACAAAGAAATCGAAAGAAGCCCGCAAGCGCCGCCATGTCCTCCAGGGAAGAATTCGTGGGGATGTAAAGTTAGATGCGTCCCCTTGAAATACTGGCATTCTGTGTCCACAGAAAAATATTACCAACCGGGGAGAGAGTAAACGCTCAATGAGACGTGAAATACACAATGAACAACGAAACGCTATTTCTCCCAGGTCGTGTTCGCGCAAAAAGTGCAGGTGTGTCTGATCGCCACTTGAAACTAAGCTACTGAAATTGTACAGCTTACTCCATCCCCATTCTTTCACGTTTTCGTGTGCAAAGAGAACAGCAAATGAGAATGAAATATCCTTGCATCGAGTGAAACGCAAATAAATGTTGAACTTGGATATTAAATATTTATTTTTCTAATTATTTTTAGAGGATAACGAAATTAATGAGTACAATTATATTCACGCTTCACTTTTCTTCATAGTAATAGGACAGGATCTATACGATCCATACTGTATGTCGGCAACGTAAACGAATAAAATACAAGCGTATAATGGCTGTTAACACAGTGTAGGACCATCGCGTGACATTTCGCAAGTATAATCGAATGAAAATCTATCGAACGGCGAACGCGTCAGTATTGTGCTCTACGCGCATTGCGTAAACCCGATTTTCTATTGTTGCCCGTCGCGTATGGTTCGTTATTTAATTACAGAAATTAGCAACGATAAATGGTCGGCTCGTTAATGCCCAGCCCAGTGATATTTGACAATCCCTTCGCGTTTGAGCAACCGGTGACGTTTATTGCTGTAACATGGCCGCGAAATGTTTCAAGCGATTTGTACCCAGTGAACGACGATTACTCCCGCGAATCTGTACACAGAATGACTGGCAAATGTATTAACGTAACGTCTGCATCTAAATATGTCTTTCTATTCGTTTCTGTTACGAAAAATAGACATCTTCGTCTTTTGATAAAGTATGTACATCAGCGGCGTGAAATTAATTACGTTAAAAACGAGATCAATAAGACTGAAAGGACAGCAGTTAATATTGATAGAAAATCGCGATAATACATAAGCTATATTTGCAAAATAGATTCGAGTCCGGCCACCAATCATCGGCTCGTCGATTTCCAGCAATTTACGGCAAGTCGAGGGACGGCGTGGATCCTCGATTAAACGCTGGCGAATCGCGCAATATTTATAAGGTAATCGGATTTAACTTGGAATAAATGTTAACGACGCGATATTATTGATAAAACCTAGTGGACGCGAGGCGCGAATTAACGCTGCCAGCCGGTTGCAGATAAAATTGCAAAGCAGCTTAATCCTGTCGTTGCAAATTAACGTCAGCCAGGTCTCGAAGTTTCGACGAGAATTTTTTATACCTCCAGCGTATATTGTGGCTGGTGGCATGTTTTTTTTTTTAAAAACCCTGTTGACTGCCCCTAATTCTTTTTATTTCAAGAGCTGTTGAGTTTGTGCAGATAGATCTAAACGTATAGAAGGAAACAGAAAAGGGTTAGGTTCTATTTATCGAATTCACATGCAAACGGCCGGGTCATCGGGGCAGGAACTCTTAATTAATTAACCTATCGAGTTCACGTGTGCTGCGCGCCAATGGAAACGCCAATTAGTGTCCTCTAGTTCCGACGATTTCGGCAAATCGAAATTGCCCGTCGATCCCTTATTAGAGGCGACCTCTGGAAACTGTTTTTAACAAGGGTGCATCTCTTTCCTAGGCTTGCTTTATTACGGTACCCGGTATCGTGTGTATAGAATAATCTCCACTGTAAATAAATTCGAAGTTAAATACATTATAAAATAATATGAACTAGATCCAATTTGGAAAACAATTGATTGTTGCGTATCAGAGAAAATCGTTTTCCCTTTAAATGTATTAACAAATTAATTCGACCTTTAACTACAAACTATTAAGTATCCCATGTTATCATACGGGGCAATGTTTGTTCGTACTAAAAGAACGACAATAAAAAGGCAGACACTCGAGATTAAATCGTACCGCACATTCATTCGCGATGGAAACAAAATCCATTGGTCGAATGATTCTCAATTACACGCGAAAAGGAACAAAAAAAAAATGGAAAAATTGAAATCTCATTGGCGGTCGATCGGCCACCGACAATTATTGGACAGGTTTGCCCGACTGTGCCAACACTCTCCAACGAAACACAGTGCTGGCCGGTTGAATGGCGTTAACCGGATAACGCGGAAAATTGAAAGGATGAGTTATTGACAGGGGTGCACGGCTCGTGGCTGGTTTCCGACCCTTACCACCTGGGAAATATATGAAACACGGTGTTCTATTACTTTTTAACGCGTTTCACGCAGTCGTGGATCATCGTTGACCTGTGCTCCGCGAATTTTCGCCCGGATACGAATCATTCCTCCGAACGATCGTTCGCTCTTTTTTTCGTTCCGCAACGGAAAGATACAGAGAAGCATATTCGACGCTGTCGTTGATTGTTCGTGCGCGATCGTTTTGTTCTTCATAGAGAACGAAAATTCGAACGTGATTTATATCGACAGATCGAAATCAACGAGATATATGCCGGTTGTCGACGTTTTGATCGATTGAAACGGATATACGTGCATTGATATTGCAGCAGAATAAACAACTCTTTTTATACAAAAGGGGATATGTATTGCTTTACCCGCGGGAATGACTGTATTCCTTTAATTACTTTTTTTCAAGAACCGGGGGATATTGAATCATCAGGAAATGGAATACCCCTTTCATATCCAATTCCTCGACGATCGCACAATTTCACACGAACTTGCGCCTCCATTTGCGCATGTATGTCTACGCACACGTCCAGTAGGTTCGAAAATTTTATTAAACCGGCGCGAAAAGGAATAGAATAGAGGAGCCCGGTCGTTTCGTTCATAGTTTCTCGATGGAGATACGAAAAAACCTGGAGCTCCATCTCCGCGGAACCGAGCTTGGCGATCGCGAAATTTCCCCGATTTTCTCGAGCATAAATCCCACGTTTTTTCCCCCCTTTTTTACTACCTCGGACTTTTTAATAAAAGCATTCGACCAACGGCTCCCCTAATGAAATATCGTCTCCGACGCGCGTTCACGGTTCTTCCGCACACCCACCTGTGCGCGGTGACCAACACAGTTTCGTGGTATTTCGGTATTCGTTTGTCCACCGTGGCGAAATTGCGTTTTGCGTGAGACTTTCAGTCGACGTTCGATTGCCTTTTAAGTGTTCGTGTAATTTTATAACGCTGCACAGAAAGCGATTTGTAATGGAATAAAATAGTGGATCTTTTCATACGATTTTTCATTGATTTTAGTTTCACGGTTCTTCGGATAATCGAACTGAGAAAATTCTTGCACCCACGTGTATTTTATAACATTAAGAATGTAGAACACAGGAACAGATGGATATTGTAATGATAATTATTATATACTTAATGGTAATCATCGTTTTCGAGATAAATTATGCACGGATCGTTTACAATCAATATTATTTCCTAAAGAAAACGAAAGAAAAATAAAGTAAGAACGAGGCGGCAGTGGTCTCAAATTGAAAAGCAACCCTCCTCGAACAATTTGCACATTCAAATCTTCCATTTTCATTTAACCTTCCCAGAGTCTCGCAGTCTCAGCCTTTCATTATTCTGTTCTACACCTCTTGAAACGCGGATTTCGCGCGGTTACTAGAAACGGCAACGCGAGATTTCCATCCCCTGTTCGTCTTTCACGAACGATCGAGCGAGCACAGGGCTCAGACCTCGTAATTTCCACGGGATCGCAATTTTCCTCGTGCCGGAAACGTTTAAATCGCTCCGTCGCGCCCATTAATGCCATACGTTCTTTCAGCCTCGTTATGAATATTCTCACCTGCGCGCACGTGCGGCCACGTTTCCATAGAGAGAAAGGAAGGGCGGGAGGGAGAAAAAAAAGTGTCGTCGGGTTTCGCACGCGCCGCGGCGAATCCGCGTCGCGAATATTAATTCGTCGCAGTCGACGACGTATTTGTTGCGTTTCGAGACGTTGCTTCGCGTTTGAGGTTTTTATTATTGATTAGACAAATTGTTGGCGGCCCACTTTTCTCATTCGATGAACTGCAAAGGGGAGAGAAAAAATAGTGCGTTAATATTTGCGTGCCCGTTGGAAAGGGGAGACATCAGTCTTCGAATTCATGGCGATTTGAGTTCAGGTGACGAACTGTGACCTGATTGCGACGAATTTTTGAAGAGGAAAATGACCTTCTGTTTTCCACCTCGTTTTTGTAATATAAAAGGGGCGGGAACGTGGGAGATTCGCTATTTAAAATGGGCCTAAGTGGACTGTTGTGCGTTTCTTTTCTCGCAAAGTTAGAGCTGTTCAAAGTTTGATCATTTTCAGCCAAGATTGGTAACCCTTGAGTTTTGTTAACGAGTGTATATGTCTTACGATATATAAATATATATTTACTTATTTATATCAACTTCATTTATACAACAACATAGCGGTACGAAGGTATTACAAATATTTAACAAATCGGGAATATATAAAAGTTAATATCCATTTCATTAGGCAACAGAATGGCTTTTATTAAATATTCGATCCTGTACACTTTCTATAATTGTAAAGAACTTAAACACCTCGGCCAGACTGCCTGGTTGAAAACGGACATTTTGGGTAATTAAATCTAGCAGATGGCCAACGAATGGGAGTCGGGAAAGCTTTCGGGGGGGGGGGGAAATGCGTACAGGGTGCTATCCGGCTTGAATTTAAATTCCTTATCGATCGCACGATCCGAGCAGCAGTTCGTTTATTTTTATCCGGTTCGAAACGTATTGCTGATTGCACGATTTCGACGCTCGAATTTCTATCGACTTCGCAACTTGTTGATTCATTTATAGGATTTGGCAATCGCAGTGCCGCCACGCCAACTTTGCACATCATACCTTTTGGCAACGGCCCGTGAAACGTTTGCACAACGAGGAATCACACAATTTTCGGTATTTCCTCTTTCCTTTTTTTTTTTTATTTATACCCGATCTTCGAGAGTGAATTTTGCTCGCAAGAAGCAGCAAACCAGGCTCTGATATAAATACCAATTCTATACGAAACCGTGTGCCATATTGCATTGCATAGTGCAGAATAGAATAAATGGTTAGGAAGCATCTCATTCCCTTAGTTCTTCTATAAATAGCGTTAATTAATTCGCAAATGTTTTAAAACGTTTTATTGTGTTTATACAATTATCATTTGCTCCGCGACCTGAAATTACCAAAACTCGATGGTAACATTTGTCAAACTTAATCTTCAACTTGCACGCGACTCCACACAGAAACAGAACACGATACGATCTAATGAAGAACAATTGCCAGGCCATCAATTTGCAACACAGCCTTCCGACAATATCGAGTCTTCTTCCTGACAGCATCAACCGTCTCCCCTTTCCCGTGAAACGAACACCGCCGTCATTGGTTTCCATTTCACCCAGTCACTTCTGCAACTTCCGTCTGCCTGCATCTGCAATCCGAATTCAATAAGCGGCCTGGAAAAAACGGGAAGCGATCCGATCGATCAGCGGTGAAACGAAAACGTAATGAAATACCTTTCGGATCTTAAATCCGGTTCGTGTCCGGCTCCGCGAGATTCCGTCGACTTTCCTCGTTTCTTCGTTTTCTGGACGAAGAGAAACTTCGGGTGGGAATAGTTGACCTTTCGATAGGGTAGGGTGGATGTCCAGATTCGAGTTCTTCTTGTTACACGGTGATCCTTCCGCTTCCTTCCTGCCAGCTGTTTCAAGGATTTTTTGCTGGAGAGTTTTTATACAATCTCTTTTCTCGGAGAGGAAACGACGGGAACTGGGAATGAATGGAGGAATGGGTCGATGAAGGTGGAGGTATTTTTTTTATCTGGAGGAAGTGAAAAGGTAAGAAGCGTAGAGGTGTGAAAGAGAGGCGAGTAAATTGTTGGTGAAAGGGGTAACGCGTGTAGAGAGAATGTTAGAAGAAGGGAGGAGAATAGTGGAGAATAAGGGGAGGCTGGAATAGTAAGAAGAGAGGGAAAGAAATATTGAGGTACTGAAGTGTAGTGGAGGGGCGAAGTAGCGAAGGAAAAAAGTTGCAGAATTGGTATAGTGAGAAATAGGGAAGGCAGTGGAAGTGACAGTGAGATAGTTGAACGAACGATAATAAATAAGAGAAAAGAAGTCATGCAGCAAGGTAAAGTGAGCAGGAGAAAGTGAGATATTGGAATGGTGAAAAATGGAGGAGAAGTGAAGTGGCGAAGGTGCGTAAAGGAACGAGGGTAGCACGAAGAATTGAAATAGAGAAAAATACAGACAAACGAAGACAGTGAAATAGTGGATAAAAGAAGAATGAAATAGAAAGCTGAAGTAATAAGAAAGAAAATTAATTGCAGAAAGGAGAACGAAGTATTGGAACCGTACAAAAAATATAGAACATGCGCAAAACGAAAAACTGAGGCAAGAAAAAAATATTGAACGCGGTAGGAAATTGAATGAACCGTACGTCTAGATTCCAGATCGATCAAAGCAATTATTGCAACAACAACAAAATTAATGTAAAGAAAATTAAAGAAAGACAGATATGAATATTTATATTAGCTATATTATTTTCCATACTTTGCATGCAGGTGATCATTTCTTCGCTCAGCGTTCGAATAAATGTATCAAGCATGAAATGAATAAACAGAGGAAAGGATCAAATGGACAGGAAGAAAAGAGAAGCATGAACCGAAGCCCGAATTTGTGCCACGTGCTCGAGCATAAAAGTAGAGTCAGGTCATAGAGAGTAATAGCAGCTCGTAAAGTTCTAACACGAGTGAACAGCCGATCTCTGATTCGACGAATACGTCTTTGTTATTGTCGTTTAAGGAACGCTGTGTGCGGCTCTCGAAGTTTCTCCAATTGGTCGAACGAAGTGCAAACTATTCTATAATCAAATGTTTTTGTTGTAATTACATTCCACGTCACACGTACAACTTCTCTATCTATATACAATACTCACGCAAGACTAATTCAAATTTGCAGCAAATTTTTCATCACGGCTCCAGGAATATTCGTAACTTATATTTATCTCCGATGTGAACTAGATTAGGGTGCACATTTTTGTTTGTTGCTAACGAACTAGAGATGCTCGCTTCTTATAATCAGGATAACGTCCGACTTCGTTTATCTTTACAATAAAAATTTCAACTTAGCCGGCTGTTTCTGAAATCTTGAAAATTCGGCCCCGTTTGTGTAGTACTTGGACTCTTGCTGGATACTTAATATATACATTTCTAACTTAAACATCGCTTGATGTTTTACAGCGAAAGCTCTTTATGTAAATAAATTGAACATTATTACTTTGCGTATTAAATTTTCCACTCGGATTTCCAAACTTTTTAGCTTGACCTCGCGTTGTAATAATTTTTTTTTACACTCTAATGCATTGAATCGAAAGGGCGCTTTATATCAAGGGATAGTCGATGATGTTTGAAGGCGGCAATCGCGTCGGCCCAATAATTGTTTCTCGAGGCCGAGATTATTACCGGAGGAAAACGCTCTCTCTCTAGGACAATCTCATTACTCCCAACGGGGAAGTTGAATCGCGTAGATATTCCTTTTCAAAGCATCAGCAGTAATGTACTTTCTCTGCCTTCGTCGACCAACTGGGAGCAAGAATTATTAAAAATTTATTGCCTCTGGAAAACAATACTAAAATACACCTTAATCACTGAACGTAGAGAACAGAAAGATTTCGTTTATTATCGCATTACTATTATTATGATTTATTATAGATACACATTTTATTAATCGTTCGTTCAAGTATTAAATGGAGTACAACGTTTTTTACCTCCTACATTTAATAGTACAATAATAATATCAGGCCGATTAAGAATATAAAATAATACCTAATCATCAAATGACACCCCACGTTATTAAACAACAGCTTCATAAATATTTTATTGAAATATCCCTCAACCCCGTTATCGAATATATCCCCCACCATCGAAACAACAGTCTTTCCTGACATGGTTCCGACCAAAAATTACGGTTCCCCGATCGACGTTCCATCGAAATTGACTTTATCGATAAGTCTGCCGGCAGGCCGCATAATATACGCTCTAATACGAAAGTAATTTGCGGAGTCGGGTCGGGTACGATCGTCTGATTGATTTATGCATGACCGCACGGGGATGCTCGATTTCCTAATTCCTGGCCAATCTAGGCCACAACAGAATTCTTCAGAGAATTCTCGACGCAGCGTAGCGAAAAAGACCGCATTCATCGTTAATTTCCCAGAGAACAATGTACCAGAAAATAATATACGTACGGGTACGCTGTGCAGCCAGAGTTTCAGGGAGAGCTGCAAGTAGTACGAGTCGATACATGGTCAGACGCCCCGCTTCTGTTTGAATTAGAGTGCACCTGCTTATATCTTTCATCGTTGCATTGATTTTTCAAGTGTAAATAACGCGTACGATTGTTACTATTATTAAATATAATAATAAAATTAATAATAAATTGTAGGTCGTTCAAAAGTGTCTTATCAACTAAATTGAAATCTACTGTGACGACATTATGATTGCAAACAGATCTGTATACATACATATACTGATTATTTATAGGAATGAAGAGGATTCTTGTATTTCTGTCGATAATAATTACTTTAGTAAAACAATGTAATTAATTGATAGAAGCAATCGATAGACTCTTCGCGTATATACGATATATTTTCACAATATATTCTGAAACGATATAAGTATCGGTGATCTCTTTACACCAGCCATCTCAATAATACAACAAACGGAGAAGAATTACCCACAAAACAACGCGTATACGACGGCGAGTCGTAGTGGCGGAATCGATTTGATTACAGACGAATGATCGAATGCAAATTAGCGGTGCGAGAATATAATCGTGGATCCCCCGGTGGCCCATTTTCGAGATTTCCAGGCCTGATTCCAGCGGTTTCACCCTCTGTTCCACTACGCTCCTACCTCCCTCGTTCCAATTTCGGCTTGGTCCCGCGGTATCCGATGGAAACGTTGCTCCACGAGCCGTGTAATTTCTGCGAAAGTCGATACAATTGGCATGTGTCGGTGAGAATGGCTAACGTGCGAGGTGGTCGGATGGATGGATGATACACGTGTGCATGGAGTACCTTTTTATTATAAATAAAGTCGTTCGAATAAATGATTACAAATTTCATATTAGTATTCTCCGTAATGTCCTTGAATTTGTTGCCGATAAAATGATTCGTTTAAATACATTGATGCAAATTCAGTGAAATATAAAAGAAGTACAATAGTTAAAGTGCCCAATGGGTCACTAAAAGGACACATGTCACTGCAAAGAAATTAGAGTGACAAAGTAAATAACGATTAACGTTAAAGAAAGTTGCAAGAAAGGAGGCGAAGACAGTGCAGAGAAACACTATTGCCAGAAAAGGAAACACGGCCTCTCATTTTTCATTCTCGGGTACTAGAAAATAGAAAACAAATAGTAATTACTGGACAGAAGCGAGAGGAGGTCAGCGGATAACGACGTATGGTTCAGAGGCAGTAGAACGAAAGAGGACTGAGTTCTTTATTTTATACTCGTAATTGCACGTTCAATGGTGAACGACGAAAGCTTAAGAGAGTGGAGCGTGCAGCCTGAACAATATACAAAGGGATTGGCTTCTACTTTATTCGTTGCTCGCCTCCTTCTCGAAACAATGAACGACGAATAAATAAATGACGGATGTCAGACGAAGATAGAAATGGCCTGTTGTATCGCACAACAATTGTGTCGTTCATTAAGCGGCAAATAGCGAGAGAGAATTCATTATTTTGATAAAGAGGAGGTGAATAATGTGTAGCGAGTAAGGCAGAGAAAGATTGCAATATAAAAACATGGATTACGTTCCTGAAACAAACGATACCACGGGGAGAACATATTTTACCATATTTGTACGTTTTAATAATGGAAAATTGCTGCCACGATAAACGGGGGAAACAAATGAAACACGCTGTTTACGTTGGCATTTTTGTAGAAGTGTCTTTATAAATATCCAAAGATCTCGTTACCTTCTACGAAATGGCTCATTGCCTTTTAATCCACGTAATTTCTCTGGACCCCGTTTGAAATTGTACAGAGCATACACCAGAAATTACGATGCAGGCAGCAAAGGGTTCTATTATACTGTACGATTCAATTGAAAATATTTTCAATGGGAATTTTTATTGATAAATGAAATAAATTCGAACAATACCTTTACAATTTTATAATCCCTCAATTCACACGTATTTGTTAAAGCTCCCGGATATTTCAAATACTCCTGCATATCACTTTATCGAATAGCATCATCATATCCACGCCGTTACCATACACGTATACATTCAAAGAGAAAATAACTTCGCTAAAATTCCCTTTCGCGTTTGAAAAATAAAATGCAGAACGACGAAATAAAACGAAACAAAACTGAACCTTCCTTCTGCACCATTCACTCACACTTTATAAAAGGCAACGTCTTATCGTATTAATCCAATAAAAGAGCAAACACTGACCTCCCCCCCCCCGTATTTCTCAACCAAAAAACGCGGAGTAAATTAAGTAAAACAAAAATTCAATTTTCCTTCGCAAGTTTCAAAACGCCGTCCCGCGTATTAAAAAATAATCAAAGCAAGCAAGCTCCAGCAACCCCAATCCCCCACGAACTCCATCACCCCAATCAACGACCATGCAACAACCCCTTTTACCCACTCCATTAACCTGCGTGCGGACAAAAGCGCAAGCAGTTCATTAAAACGACTTTGCCATCAGGAAAATAAACCGAATCCCCCCCTCCCTTTTTCGGTGTACCCAGTGAAACAATATGTTTCGTAAGAATTGCTCGTACATCGGCAAGAGGGTGGTTCAGCCTCGAGCACAAAGGGAGAACGTTCAATTGAAACGGTCTGTCGAAACGAAATAAAAAACAAAAGTGGGACGGGGGCGGTTGCTGTGCTGCACGATGAAAGCCCTTTTTTAATCTGTCGATATTCACCCAGCGACAAATTGCCACAATGGAGGGCCCTCCGTCTACGTAGCTTTCAGCCTTCCACCATTTATCGCCGATAATTACAACAGCTTGCGCGACTCCGCGCTTATTTTTCCGTTTCGAGCGTAATCGAGTTAATTGCTGGCCGCTCATTAAGCGCACGTCATACCGTGAAACGATTCCTTACGAATGAAACGCTAAGTCACCTTGTGCGTGTTATCCGTTTTTCGCTGATAAAATTTCTTCCATCCACTTGGGAGATACGTGAAAGGGTTGAATGAATTGCTGGAGGTTACGGTGTTTCTTTTTCTTGAGATATGATTTCTATTTAAAGGTACGACGGCTCCGGAATATTGCTGGAAGATTTCACGATAAAGTTCCGCGAGGGAACAAAGCTGCAACGATTCATATGCATGACGATTTACGTACGCAGTCTGTCTACATTTACCCCCTCGACAGCGCTCACCCTGTTACGAATTATCTTTCTTAAAAAAGCACACGAGACGTTCCTTTCAAACTCTCTGGATATTTATACGCGCCCTTTGGAAAGCTTGCGGGATTTGTCTTCAATTAAAAATTTATTGTCATAGCGATGACTGTGCTAGATAATAGCTGTTGATCATGCTATTCCAAGCGCTTTTCCCAGCCACAGAGGGTAATATTTCGTTTCACCATTAGAGGAAAACGTGTCCCCGGGCGGGCAACGAAAGAGAAGCGAGAAAAAATTGTGGGTCACGGGCGCAGGTCTGGAACGTCAATAAAATTTAGTAATCGCATTTATCATTGGCCCGAGGCTGACTCTTTTTCGATATCAACAAAATGGTGGAGCGGAAGCGTTCAGTGAACCAGTTATCGCGAGCTGGCGTTTCGTTCGACCCTCTCACTCTCTCACTGTTTGCCTCGCTCCCTCTCTCTCTTGCTTTTGCTCGCTTGGTCGCCCTAAAGGCTTTAGGCTAAAGCTCCGCTTTTACAGACGCGACTTCTATTTCTACGCGATAGCAAGGTCTGCTGCACCCTCTGCGTCGCGTGTATTATTCGACGAGGATTCTTTGTACCGTTTGCTCCTTTAATTTCGCTGAGGATCGAGAGCGAGCTGGCCAATTCGATGTTCCTTGATTCAAACGAAATTACCCAGCACGAAATTGCTGAACCAAATTTATCTGAGAATCGGGTTAAGCTTGAGTAAGGGGTTGTTTTTGTTCAAATGGATATTGTAAGAGGACCTGGAAATCCCCGCAATATTTAGTGCCGTTATCGTGCAAACGTCTGACGGATTGCTAATATTCCTGGCTCTTTGAATTATATTATAGTAAAATTGAAGTTAGCACGATAGGAAAATTGCGCCTTCTCTCAGATTCGTCTCAGTAAAATTTAATCATCGAGATTAATTTGTCCTTCATCGAATCATCCGAAACTCGCACTTGCAATCAGATACAAAACGAACCACCTTTAACGGCGGGCGACTAATTGCCCTCGAATAATTGCCAAGAACTTTCGCCAAATGAAATTCTCGCAAATTCCAACGGTTTCGAGTGTTCAGTATCGTGATACGATTGCTAGTAGTGGCACGTTCGCGCACGCGTCCGTATT
Source organism: Nomada ferruginata (assembly GCA_963583965.1). Lineage (NCBI taxonomy): Eukaryota > Metazoa > Arthropoda > Insecta > Hymenoptera > Apidae > Nomada > Nomada ferruginata. The sequence continues at coordinate 11,128,797 of OY757218.1, forward strand.
TTTTTTCTCTTTTATCCCGGCGGATGGATGATGGAGGCACGGTGGAAGGGGTGGAATCTGGAAAAATATCACGGTCGCGAGATCAAACGGAATGGATGGCACGACTCGCTTACCCCCGCCTCCTTCATTGGCCTGATAGCAGAGATAGATGTACATGAACGTGTATTCGTGTGGATTCATGTGACTCCTGTGTGTGGCGCATTCAGTGTGCTATGGTTGAAAGTTGGAGAGTAAAACGACGACGGGGCGAAAGAGGGATGAAAGGAGGTTGCAACGGAAGATTCGAGATATTTTGCGCTGGAAGAAGGTTTTTGTCGGAATTTAGAAGAATTTCGGTGGTGGCGCGCTGCAGAAAATATTGAGGATAGATGTTGGTGATAATGATGGAACACGTGGTTATTTTTATATACATCTTAGTATTGCAATTTATTAGTCATGATACAATACGCATAATTTTTATGAGAGACGATGTACAGCAGTATACCTACCTGTTTCGCGAAAAACATTTCAAGAGCAGTTTTCTCTGCCACGAAACGACCGCGCATTTTTCATTTCAATATTACTAGAATTTTAGGATATTCAAAAATATCAAAGGACTTTGCGGTATTCTTGTTGCGCTTTTAATGTTCTGTGATTTTTAATGACGACCACGTGCAACCCTTGAGGTTTCTTCAAATGGAAAACTAATAGTAACGTCTGGAAACTGTAAGGAAAACGCAGAAGGAGGGAAACCAATGTGAGTATACTGGAACCGTCGATATGAATTTAATGCGCCACTCGGGAGGTCTCGAAAAGTTCCGATATTTCGTGAATTTCGCGATCGTCCGGTGCACGAGAACCCTCGAAAACAAATAATGGAGAGAATCAAGTGTCCGTCACTTGTTGTAAGCGAAAGAGTATCCATGGACCAATGAAAGGATAAGGAAAATGGAAAAATGAAAGAGGCTAAAGCTGGCTGGATAAATGGAATACACTATCGGCTAAAAGCTCGCCTTCTCTCGCAATTGCTGTATTGCAACAATTAATATAAAATGAAGCTCGCAAGACTCTTAACTAGTAAATATAAAAAAACATGAAAGAATGAAGGAAAAAGGGAAGAATTTCCAAATAATGACATAATAAAAACGCCTTTACTACTCTTTTATATTCACGCAAAATAGTAAATACATTTGTACAATATTCTTTTCGTTTGTTACTTCTTGCAGATCGCGTTGTAACAAATAAATACCGCCTACTACTACTAATAATATCAACATTAATAAATAACACTGCAGTCAATACTTACTCTTCCAAATCGTTCATACCAATGCACATGCATTATAAGATTATATTTAAAAATTTCTAAGCATACTCAAAAACCCCTTCTGACAAGAGGGTCGAAAGTTCAGCCTCCCTGTTGGGCGAATAAAACTTTTCAAACTCACTGTACGGAAATACAAGCGTCAGATAACATATCAGAGACAAAGGGAAGAATGTATGATGGAAAAAGAGGAAGAGAGGCAGGAAAGAGGATTTCAATCTATAAATATAAACCATCGGGCCAATTCCAGCTGCTCTCCGTTCCCTTTATTGGATGCCGATACTAGCTGCGAATTCTCTCCGCACGGTTTCCCCTTTGGACTCCCCTTTTTACCTCTATATCGTGTCTCGGCTCTCTTATCATTTTCCCTGTTCACTCATCCCCCTTTGAAACTTTTGTTCGTTCGATGCTTCCCTTTCCTGTATCCCCCCATTTTCACCAACGACTTTCCACGCATTTCTCACCTCATTGAACCCAGACACGATTTCAAGGGGGGTGACTTTTGTAACGTTATAGCAGTTCGAGGATATACATACATGGTTAGGGAGGATGTTCAACGAGTTTATCTATCAGTATCTATTAGTGGTAGATGAAGTTCGATAATTATTCTAAGCAAGCTAAATAATATAATTGTAATAGTAATATAGGGTAGCAGAAAAAAAATTCATGAATAACCGAAACGTAATCGTCACGGATTATATCCTTTTACAATGTTCCCAACAAATGCGTGACATTATAATTAACGTAATATAGAATCAGGATCGTTCTCGTTACGGCGAAAAATCAATTAAGTTTTTCCGGGTGCAGCCGCATAATTGCACCGGAAATCGTGGAGCTTCTGTCGCGGGAACCGGGAGAATGAAGTCGTCGGGTGGACGGAACGAGTCGAAAAACTTTCGAGAATCCGTGGAAGAAAAAAATTCCACGGATGCAAAGTTCTCGGCGACATGCCTGACGATAAAACACCGCGGGAGAAAATAAGCTTCGGCGAAGGGGTGAGTCGGGGGCGTGGGGTAAGTGGCAGCGGTTCAATTTCGGGAGAAACGAGGACGATCGTCGTTAATAAACTTTTTACCACGGTTCCGTTCGTGTTCTTTTTCTTCGACGATTTTCGTTCGGAATCGACGGTTTCTTTCTTCCCCTGCATCGACTTCCGCCATTGCTTTTTACCATTCATTTTTTTTCCACTTATTTCTATATAGCTAGTTTTAGATCGGGTTATGCATGGCGAACGAATGATTGGAGAAATAATTTCAAGACGATCGTTAAATAAAATAGGGATCAAGATTATTCATTCAATTTTTGTAATTGAGGAAGTTATTCAAAAAGAAGTGCTGCATCTTTTATACAAAAGCAATTGTGAAACCAAAATTGTCGATATTTTCTAATTATTGAAACTTCTTTAAGGGTATTCAATTTGAAATATTGAACAATTGTAAAAAATAATGTGGTTTAAATTGACAAATATTTTCCTAGATCTTGTCTGGAATTTATTTTCCTCTTTGGTGCAGTACTTAGTTTTTCCTCGTCGTTGTTCCCTGCTAAAGGCGCGTAAAAAATCAATTGCTATAATTAAAGTAATGTTTCTTCGACTACCTGCTTATTTTTATTCCAACAGAAACCCGCGTGGAGAACGTAATTGTAAGCGAGGACTGGCACAGCTAATGTTAATTTAATTAAACACACCCTCTTTCGACGTGAAGAATATTCTTAGCGACGCTAGACGGTGTAGCACCTGCTTACCTGCTTCGAGACCCTTCAGACGATTAATCAAATTAAATGTCCGATTTCCGACTGAAGTTTGCCTGGCGCTAACGACTCGCGTTCTCGTTTTTCCACCTCCCAGCGAATCGAATAAATTTAGTGGACGATTCTTGTCGAAATGAGTACTTGTTGAATGGGAACAGGTGTTTCCACTTTTCCTAATTAAACACGGTAGCAACAGAACGATCTATGCTTCAATCCGAAAGCTTTTACACTGAAATTAAAGGTAAGGGTTCGGGGTTCGAAACCAGATCGGTTAATCCTTAATTGTAAAGCGTTGCCACTTGGTAATATACTTATATTCCTTAGAATGCATGTTACAAAGGAATAAGATATTAGCGAAATCAAGAAATACATTCCTTTAAATAACAAAATATTCATTACTTTCAGAGAGGCTATGCATTTACTATAATCGTCATTACCAGGCTTACATTAGCTCGCAACGATCTTGTATGCGTCAAATCTTGTAATTGAATTTTAAACCACTTCCCATAGTCCAATCTTGCTGAAATTGTGTATACACACTTGCTTCCGATGACAATACTTGATGCCATACTCGGGGGGCGAAAAAGGACAATAATAAACAAAACAATAAAAATGCCAAAGCTGTAACGGCACTGCTCGTTGAGCGACACTGCTTTTTCCAAACAAACGCACATCACTACGCCGCTGCCGATCAGTGTAATGAATCAGTGCTCGGGTATATCGGTGAGCTAATACTAATTCAATGACAAAACTTTGCTATTTCTCATCCTCTCCTTATGGAACCTTTACATAGCATAGCTGACAACTTTTTAAAAACCACGCTTATATTAAAATGCACTAAAAAGGAGAAAATAATTTAATTTAAATTTAAATAAAATCATGACATTAGTGACTATAAACAAAAGCGTGGTGTGCTAAACTATATTGACGTAATCTTCGTGGGCACACCACGCTTTTATTCATAGTCACTAATGTCATGATTTTATTTAAATTTATATTAAATTATTTTCTCCTTTTTAGTGCATTTTAATATAAACGTGGTTTTTAAAAAGTTTTTTTTATATATTTTATTTTTCGTCACAATTGATAGAATAGAATATCGTTCCAAACAATCGAACGATTCCATTTAACAAATCATTCTACCGCATTTAATAACATTCACTAATTCCAATGAACGAGTCATTGCGCATAAAATAGACGAGCTTAACGAGAAACAAAATTCGCCAACGAACAATCCTCTATGACGCGTCGATAGAAACAAATGTGCAAGCGCCGGAGGGACATCGTTTCGACGCAGTTTCGAATCGATATTGATTTGCGACGTGATATCGGGATCTGCCGGCCAACCGAACGATTAACGGGATTCTGCAATATCCATCGGGCGATTTTTTGTTTTTTTTGCTGTGGAAAACCGGATTATCCGCGGACGTGGACCCGCGGAAATGAATTTCTCATGACGAACGTGACGCCTGGCGTCCTGCAATATGGCGGCGACGCCGGGGGTGGCGGAAGAACAGACAACGGCGAACCAAGCGACGCCGGCGGAATACTTTTCGATAAGGGGGGCAATTTAGGTTGATAAAGGAAATCGACGTTGCCGTGCTTTATCTCGACGCTTTCTCGGTTTCCCGTAATCAGTGTTTGTCAAGCTGTCGCCCAGGGTAAAGAGCGACCACCCCCTAGGTAAATTTACTTGGCGCTGCTCGATGGTACACGGGAGTCGAGTCATTTTGTTTGGGCACATATTTTTATTTCTAGAATCGTTTTATTTCGAAAAGAAACTACTGGCAGATATACCGATGAATTATTTTGTTCAGTGTTTCTATTTAAATTCCGTGGTTGCATTTTCTTTTCACGATCTTTTGCATTCCTGTTTTATCTATGGTGTGGAATCTCCTGTATTATTAATATATTTTGTGCTCTAAATAATTAAAGGCAGAAAAGAGTATAATATCTTAGTAACAATAATACCATAGTAATAATTGAGCCAACAGAATGAATTTATCGCGACCAAGAAAATTATCCAATTTGTTTTAAATCTTCTTCTCTATTATTAAATCAAGTATCTCTATTCACCCCCAAACATAGATCCATCAAATAGCACAGAAGTTGCCCTTGATTTTTCTAAAAATCCAGTTCACGTATCTCTCAATTCTTTCGACCGAAAGAATTTCGTTTCGAAAACATATCTCTCGGCTCACCCCTTTACTCTCACCCATCTCATTACGTGTTTTCAGCCATTCTATATCAGTCTCGCATCGCCTTCTAACGCCGTAGAGGAATACCCCCTTTTTCACGACGCTGCAACGGATGAATACGCGACCCGTTCTATCCTATTTATAGCGAACAGGCGCAGAGAAAAAGGGGTAAACGCTTGTCAATCACACGCTCCCGTGGAGAGGAAACGTAGAATTTACATTCCATTCGACGTAGTTGCACATTTCCATTAAACACTGTTGCTGCATTGCACAAGACGGTTCCAAATGTACCATCGCAGACACGCGTTGATCGTTAATTATGTTAATTACGACGATTCTCGAAGGAAACCTTTTTTTTCACGCAGAGGTATTGTAGTTCGAAGGTCGACAATTTTTCAGCCGAGATTCAGCGATCCTTTTATTCCCTTGCCGTCTGTATATTAAAGCTCCTGCTTTCAAAGGACAACGATACTCTCTGTTGAATGTTAATTTCTAGAATAAAAATTAATATACACCGCCTCGCACTTTGTCTCGTTGGGAATCATTTTAATTACGTAACATGGATATTTATAATTATTGCCAGCTTTATTTGTTGTCTTGAAATAACGAAAAACAAAGCGCGCACAGGTCCAGCCCTTGTCCGCGTGGCGTCAATTGAAAGCTAATCAATCAGAATGATGTAACGTTAATCAGACGAGCACGTTTACAGGCCGTCGCGTGTAATTCATCGTCGATCGAAACCAATTCCGATGATTTTCCATCGATCGTTCCACTGTTCCCATTTTATAGAGGCCTGGACTCGAACGCTTTCAACGCGCCGAGACGATTAGAATCGATAAATTAATAGGGATCACCGCGTCGTTCGAGTTTTTGCCACTTTGTTTGCTCCTCGATACCTGTGTCGAGTGTTCGTTGCTAGTGTCCGGTTCCCTGACGCCGATGGAGGTATTGATTTAACAGGGCTGCGGACGCTTTGAACTACGACACCTGGTCTGAAACTGGAGTCAAACTACGCGTTCTCGTTGCCCCTTTCTCGTCGATCGGACTGTTACAGCGTGACACACAATAAGCTGTAACGCCGGTGAATTGTGAACATTGCATTTGATTTTCTGATGGGGACCATGGGGACGAATCGTCGGTTATTTAGATTTCGACAATCAGCATTCAGATCGGTGTGGTTGGTTAGATTTTTCTTTGCATTCTGTACTGACAGAGTATTTTTATGTTCCTGGATTTTTCGTATCAAAGTGAAATTTCGAATGCAGGATATATTTGGTGAAATTAAATGATCAAACTTCGAAAAAAATCGCAGCCACAATTTCATAGCTTCCGGACCATCGCTGTGAAACATCCATTAAAGAAAACTACCCTTGTTTTCCATCGGCTTTTCCATCGAACCTGCGCCCATCCAAAGCCCTTCCTGTTCCCATTCTCTACCGTCGATTCGATGAAAACTTTCGCCAGGGAATACGTCCGGCCGTGGCGTTTATTTTTTAACTTTCGATCACTTAAGACGGGGCTTTCAGAAGTTTCCCCGGGCTGGGGCTTTCAGCTGACGACACCGACGCGCCGGTTGACCGATGGAAAAAGTGGATGGAACATGTGCAAGGATGTTGTGTTTGCGGCTCGAATCGTCGCGCGACACGTACTATGCGCATCGCGAAACGTCAACTATGTCCACAGTTTCATGGAGGCTAGGCGTAGCTCAAAGGGTGCTTGGCTCCCTGTGAGATCGATACCGCTGTCTGCGAGACTATAAGTTTCCGGCTAATCACTATACCGAGCGAAGGGGAATGGTCCCGTCTCGGTCAGACGAATGTGCTCGACGCTGGAGGCTTAGGTTCACTTTTAGGAGTTAAAGAGCTGAGAACAGTGAGAATGATTTAATGAAGGTAACTGGTCTTGGCCGACACGGTATCGAAATTAAATTGTTATTATTGTTACTATTATTGTCATTGTCATTATTGTTAGGTGTAATGGTATTAATCGCGTTTTTGGCATGCGATAAAATTTCTTCATTTCTTTTCTCTTACTACAAGAGTTCCTTTGAAGATAATTAAAAATAATCCAAGTGCTATATACGGAAACAATTAAACACGTGTTTAAGTACTTATCGATACGTTGACTTACGTTTTCACATCTTTCTGGCAAGGCTAGAATATTTCCTGAATTATTCCCTACATACAGTGATATATAAAATATATCAAATATTATACATCCGTTTAAGTTTTTCACCAGCCCTGCTTCTCTTTAGCCGGCACAGTTTAATTATTTCACTCTATCGCGATTCAGCTCCGTTTACAATTTTAACAAATCCATAGCAGTGTTATTTCGTTATGTTTCATTCATTAAAATACTCCCACCACGAATGGCTCCGGCACAATCTCCCGTTAAATAGGAAGCTGTGAAAAGAGTGGAAAAAAAAGAAAATAAAGTTCCGAGTCAAGACGGGCTAAAGAAGAGCACAGAAATAATTAGGAACGGAGAGAGACGCGCCGGTCGTCCGTTTAAGCGGTTTAATTATCCGCGTGTAAGCGCGCTTCATTAAAAGCACGGCATTTAATTTACTCGCTACACCTGTTCGCTGCAACCGAAACAGCCAATTAAGATTCCTAATTTCCCTGTTATCGCTCGATCGTCCGCTGTGGATACCGGATCGATCGGAACCGACACACCGGGGCGAACGTTTCGACGCCTCTCTACTTTTCGTACCTGAGAACACCTAATGACGTAACGATTAACGCGGTGGCTGCCTGCACAAAACATCGCGAATTCAGGTGCCCGGTAATTGCCAGTCGATTATCGTGGTTCCATTACTGAAGTCAATTCCTCTGAAATTCTCACCGTCCATAAATCACGAGTACCTGTCGTCCAATTACGAAAGATCCACGATCGCCCAGGAAAAGTGAAATATCGACACGGACGTATAGAGACAGCGTGCCAAAGGCCGACGCAGAAGACATCTGTTGGTTTCCACGAGCGCAAAGCTTTGGACGATCCGATCGAGCGTTCTCACCTCGGCTATAATCATGTTAATTAATTGGCCGCCGGTTCACCTTGCTGGCTGCGGTTCGCGAGGAATACGTTGCGGTCTGACCGTCGCGTCGGTCGGCGAGCTTGTCTCTAGCTTCAGAGCAGGCTTCGGTCCATAGTATGGGACACCATTGTTGTCACTGCGCCCTGATCATCTCTCCTCCATGAAAGAGAAATTACTGGGTCATTGTGCCCTGATTGAGCCGTAATTTTCCCGGCAAAGGGGACCGGAGTGGCTATTTAGCCCCTTGAAACAGTCCATTGGCCATCGATCGTGTGCGATTAGTGAAGTATCGTCGATGGGGAGTGATTGTGCGAGGTGGATTAATGTGGACCGGGATTATTTAATGAATTCTAAAATTCATTCTACATATACGTAACTCGCAGAACCACAATATTTCCCGTGCCTCGGTTAATTTGTCGATTTCGAGCTTCCACCAAGTCGTCTGACGAAATGATCAAAGACGAAAGGGAACGGCAGGGTGGCCAATTAACGACGGTGTAAACGCAAAGAACGTTCGCCATGCGACAGGAGCAGACGAAACGCAAACGACCATAGATTTTCGTGCAACCGTGCGTGTTAATGACCACATACCAGTGGTCGGAGCTTTTCACCGACCGATGAACAGGCTCAGAGGAGTTCTTCCATTAGCACCCCCTTTCCGCCTCGACTCGCCCTTTCTGCCTTTCCACCCCCTCCAGCTTCCAGGAACGAGGACCCGTTCGCAGATTTCCAACCGAGATTTCGCTGAATTTCCGGGATATATCGACTGTTTGCCGGTGAATGCCACGGTGAACTATCTTCGTCGATGAAGCCTGGCGATTTTTCGTGGATTTCCGAGCGCAGGCAATCGATGAAATTCGTCGACGGATATGCAGGAAATTATAAAGCTAACGCTGCGGTAATATTTGAATTTTAATGATACGTGAGAGTTGAATTTATTTTGTTTTTTAAATAAGTGGATGTGCAAATTGTGGAAATGGTACCGGATTAATGGAATTGATTTGGAGAATTGAGGATGTTTCAAATATTTTAGAATTCTATAATAGTATTCGTATCAAGACTGTCTTCTGTGTTTTCTTAAAGAAAACCCATAAAACGTCGCGCTGCGAGATAGCAGAGGGCGAAAATTACATTAAACGTAGATTCCGTGAAAGAAATGGTTGTGAAAGATACACCGTACCTAACGCGCACCTTAAGACATTTTCTGTGCTTGTTACAACCGGGCGACGCTGTTAACTCATAGATAACACTGTTTAATGGGATGCTTCTGGTTGCAATGGAAAAACCTCGTAATGGAAGTGTACGTTCTGCCAGGGAAGTAGTTCTGAAATATACACTTGACATTTCATGCGGGCGGCAGCAAGACGGAGAAAGAAAAATTGTAATAACATGAAAGTAACACTGTATTCTACGTTCTACACAGTCCTAAAAATAAATTAATATAACTATCAAAAAATAACACGACGCGTATAAATTAACCCCGAAGTCCAACAACTGTAATTAAAACGACATTCTGGAAATTATTAAAATACGCAATAACCAACAGCAAGCTTGAAATTCTTTTCATCAAGTAATTGTAAAATATCTTTCTTTCAATTTTATTCCAAGCAAACATTTTCAAGCAAACGTTTACTACAATATTTGAACATTGTGTCCAAGGCAACGATGAATTAAAATTGCCTGGGAAAATGTACATTTAATGAACAATTCGAAGGTGACGCGAATTCCGTACGAGAAGTTCAGAATTCAGACACGCTCGTTACCTTTAGCATGTCTCGCGAGAAAGATCGATGAAGCTGCTGATGAACGGGGACATTCGGAGAACATTGTACCAGAAGATGTCTTCCAGCTAGCGTTACAGCGGAAGTGTAAATTCTGCAGTAGGGGGAATAGTTCTGAACAACACACTTGTTACTTTCAGCAAAGTTCCACGATGGAGCTCGATGAAACTGATGATTCACTGGGACATTTTGGGAACGTTGCTCTGTGTTTCACGATTCAGAAAGACCGGGTCACGCGAGGCCGCGAAGTCCCATAATCCATTCATTGTCCGAAACAGATTAAACGAGATTATAGCCGAGTTGACGACCAAAACTTTAGAAATTATAAATGAGAACGAAAGTTTACGGTTAAATATTTCGGTGTTGTGCGGAGTAACTCTGTTACAATTATAATTAGTGTTATAATTAACCAGGTCGACTTTTTGTATGATTTCAGGTGAGACGTTATTTCTGGCTGCAAGGTGAATTATTTGGATAAACCAGGCACAATTGACTACGCGCGTAGTAAGTTCAATACATAATACATAATAATAATAATACGCTAAATGAGAAATGCTTGAACGTTCAAACACTTATGTATACCAGCTGTAAGAAAAGTCTTTCCATCTGCCGACGTGTGACTCTTGTTTTATCTTATCCGTCGCTGGATGCTAGCCAAAAGTTATTAATTTACTCTACTTTCCGTTCGACGTCCGTCCTCGACTGTCTGGCTCCTCCCGTTAATTTTCTGTCGAAGTTTTCGCACGGCTCGTGCTTTTCACGAAAAGTTGCTCGAACACGATGACCCCGTTTCCCACCTTGATCCTTGCCGTCTTGCCTCTTGTCTTATTGCATTACGAAGTTTCAAATGCTGCTTTCATCTGTGAGTTGACGCTGTGATTTTGTTGTTACTTCGGCTGCGAGGATAATTCCACCGCTGTTCGGCGAGTGCTTCAGTGTATTACATCGGGATAAAATTGTTTCCAAAGTAACGTTTCATGGCTCGTATAAGAAATTCGATTTGCTTCCTCGTTCTTGTCGCAAAAACCAATGTACCCTGTCCTGTTTTAGAACAAACGGGAAAATCGAAGCTGCTACAGAAATTAAAAATTAATTAAATGTATGCCTTGTACAATTACATATATTTCGCAAGTTATTGTCCAGCGATGACAAAAAATTGAAAAATAAAGTCACCTTCTATTTCATCGTCCTTTCTTTGTTCCACGAACGAGGCGGCGTCGTCAAAAATTCTTTCTGAAGTTCTTCGAAACAGTCCAATAACAGAATAATGATAAATAAGTTATCTAATTTTTTTTTATCAAGCAATTATAATTTCCATGATAACGATCTAATTTAATCACCCTCGACTGTGATTCAATCGCTTTTACAATTTAACATCGCTGCCCCGAATACCTAGACGCCTCGAGAAAATTGTTTACACAAAAATCTGACCCATTTTCCTCCCGCCAGCAACGGCGATAAAAATCCACGGTCGGGGAACACGATTTGTGACAAAGTATCCAGTGTTTCTGTCCCTCTTTCGCCCCTTAGAAAAATTGCCAGCAGACATGGAGGAAGTGGATCGAGCACATTGTTCGCGAGGCTCTCCGTTCGAGTCTCTCTTTCCTGCCAGAGAGAATTTGTCGGGCGTCGTAAATTCGACGCGAGACGACGTCGATTCCATTGAATTTACGGCGTCCCATTAAGACGCTATTTATTCGTTTATGGGACGACGGAGAGCTAGCTCGATACGTTCGTTCGACGCTGGAAACGCAAGCGGAAGTGAATGTTCGCCATTGAATCGTTCCTAAATGTGTTGCACGATTGTTTCGCCACGGTTTCTGTTCTTCTTAACGCTGGCTTTGCCTTTTATTCCGTCTCCCCGCTAGTAACCGATGCCGGTGATGTGCAGAAAAATGGGCCCCGGTGTTTCATAAACTCCCTTTACTGGGTGGTTCTTGGACTGCCAAGTTCACTCTACACCGGATCGTCTCGTCTGCTTCGTGACGAATTTCTTTTAGGAGGCAGAACATGTCAAAGAAGTTATTCGCATTGATTTGCTGTTACTAACTGATATTACTTTATTAACCAGGTGGTTCGAAAAAATAAGAAACGAATTAATTGAGGGCAGTCTTTTGAAAGAATCGTGAGAATTTCCGCAGTAAATAAGCGTTATTTTAAAAAATATATAAGTGTATTGAGATATTACAATACAGAAATTGTGAGGAGATTATCAAATGTACTTTTTACTATTGCTCATTGCCAAAGAGTTTGAAAAGTCCTAAGAATAGCGTAGGCAACATTTATTTTCATTTATTTTATTTCCTCACCGAAGTTATCTATCCTTTACATCATGTTCCATTCATCAGCCGTGACACGAACCTCCGAAAAATTTCAAATATCAGAATCGCCACGCTATTGTAATAGCAGCAGCCGAGTTGATTTATGCCCGTTTACAGGAACGTCACAGAAACATTGAATGGAACGGACGCGGAAAATGCGGCGCCCGAATTCGCCCGACTGCGTTCGCCAAATATCGAATTTGATAAGTGTTTATGACGCGCGATAACAGCTGCCATTCGCTGTATTAAACCACGGACCGATAAATTAATCCGCATCCACCTCCCGAGCGCTTCGTCGATCCTCGTTCTCTGTTTGATTAGTTCGTTCGGCGAATTTTAATTGGATCAGCAAGAACACCGGGAAGGGTATTTTCAATGAACTGGTAAAATGGCAACAGCGGAATTATTTATCTTTTGTATCCCTTGAGCGTCTTCGTTAAAATAGAAACGAGTAGAGATAGCAATGGAACCAATTATTGATCCCACAACAGTGAAGATAATGAATATATTATTCGATCCGAATAAATATATATAACATTGTGAATATTGTAACATAATTTCGATCTCTTCGAGACCGATCAAAATCGCTGACAGATATTTTCACCGAGCGGTTACGAATTAATGACAATTGCCCTGCATGATTCGTTAAGTGCTTTCCACGAGGTGGTACTAATTGGTGATACGCCGCCGGTTCAGGTGTTCGTTCTCCAAAGCTCGTCTGTGGCACGTTTATTGACGAGACAGGGATGCCAGCGGACGAATATCGGAATTACGAGTGCCATTAAGGATGGTCGGAGGGTGGTCGAAGAATACGTTTACGAGCGTCGCAAACGTCCCCGGCGTCTTGCTGACAGAAGAGAATCGAGCTTAAGCACTTTCCAGACCACCAAAGAACCTTTTACTGTGCATCTCCTCTTCTTGGGCCCGCTGGAAAAGAATCCATAACGCGTGAAATAATTGTCGCGAAGCTTCGAAGAAACGTGCATAATCTGTTCTGGCTCTTTTGTTTTTGCGCGGTGAAATTGTTTGCTCTTCGAGTGTTTCATGGCGATGCAGTTTATTTGGAAGGAGGATTAAGGAATAGTTTGTGCACGGAAAAATGTTGGAATTCCTGTGGGACATTAATATTAAGTAGATAGTTTGAAAATAATATAGATAACGTGAAATAATTCAAGTACAGGGGTTCCAGCCAATACTTTCATTATTATTTTTCTGAGGGGTTACAAATTTTGTTTCAAAGTGCATCGCATATGAAACGCACGAAGCAAAGATAAAAGGAACCGTCGTGCATCCTTTTACTGGAAAAGATGTCAATAATATAGAAAGTGTAAGAAATAAAACTTTCGGCAAAAGCCAAGGAACAATAGTTTAATGGCGTGTGAAATTCACCCTCGTCCGGTGATTCCCGGAAAATTGCCCCTTAAGCAACCCTCTAATTACACTTCTCAGCCAGGTGAGGAAGTATAATTATTACCTTTTGCCTGCGAACTTCGTCGAGCTCGACACGAAGAACTTCTCGACTTATCGATAAACTTCTCGATTACTGGATACTTTTATTGAGCACGCGGAACGACGACAATTCCTCCTGAGTGCGCCCATTCTCCAAGGAATTCATTAAAAACGTCAATTAGAATTTCCGCATCCATTCAACGAAATGTGCAGTAAGAAATTTTCACCTCGAACCTTTCACGGATGTCTTTCCGTTTCGTCGCGGCACTTTGTTTCCGGTCTCTACTAAATCTTCCAAGTAAAATATTACTTATTACAGGAAATACAACGTTTAAATTCGAAAGGCATTCAATCGATACTGGCAATGGTAAATGCAATAAATGCAATAGATGCAATAAAGATTACAAAGAGGAGCGCAAGAAAATAATTGCAAAATATAAAACCATTACTGTGAAAATTTTGTTAAAAAAATAGGAAAAAGGCAGGCACACGAACGCTACCATAAAGAATCTTCCAATCCTCCTACTTATACAGTCAATAATGTAAACATTCTCCTCTTGGGAGGAACAGTGGAGAAGGAAGAAACCGCTGACAAGATAGTACGAAGAAAATCACCAATTAAAATAGGCGGCTGCGGCAACGCGGCTCACGGGAATGGAATTCTAAATTTACGAAGAAACCGATAGGGCGCCTCGCGAAGCCACGGCTCTCATGTTATTCAAATTTCGGGATGAATGAAAACGCTCGATACAGCGGGCTTGGAAAATCGTCTAACACGCGTTCACTTGCGGGCATAATCGAAATCGGCGGCTCGTGAAACGTGTAATGGCTGACGTGTGTATGTCTGCATTGTACGCTCAATATTGGCAATCTTTCCGTTTTTCGATATCCCGAAGTTTATTCATTTTCTCCCCGAGCAGATGCCGCATTGAATACATGAGATTTCGATATTTGGAAATTGACGATTTAACGTGCAAACGCACAGAAGCTACGGATAATTCAGTGAAAGCCGGAGGAATTGCGATGAATCGAAATGGAAGCCAATTAGGTATTGGGCAACACGCATATTCATCTACCGTGTGCTTCTGGAGAATATCTTGGAAATATTCGCAACACGGCCGCGCTGATTAATCGGCCAGTTTATTAATTAACGACACCGCGGGTAGACCATTGGGTAAACAGATATTCATTAAAGTTCATTAAGTTTAAATAACGTCCGCCCAATGCTCGTTCTCGCGTCCAATCGTCCAATAACGTTGAATAGAATTTAATAACACGCGGAAAAGGAATATAGCGGCAATTACTGCCAGGCGGAATACATATTCCGAATGATAATCTGCTCTTCATCGTGCAAAATATCCTTGAATGTAAAAAACAGCAACGTATTTAAGATCGTTGCGCGTATTATTAAGCAACAATGATTAATTTCAAATTCAAACAATTGTTTCATTCTATCACTTATTTATTTCGTTATATTCGTCTGCCATTCGAACAAGTCCAATACATTGGGGCGGATAATTTAATTACCTGCTCGAATTTCCAAGATCGCCTGTTGCAATTCGAGCATAAAGAAGTTAAAGAATGAGAAAGTACTCTCGCCTCAGAGACGACTGAATCTAAAAACCAACCCCTTCGATTCGTTCAAGATCGTTGCACGTATTAAAGAAAATAATCATACATTCAAGAACGCGTCGCAATTACTTCGTTTAATATCTCTTCGCTGTTAAAGTCCTTTCAAATATTAAATAAAGAATTCCGAGCGAATAGTATCTTGCACGAAATCTTTTCGCACGCGTCACCGTGAAATTTCACTCTTTTTGCTCACCACGTTCGACCGCAGAACTTCTCATCACTTTTATTCGGTCGTTCCGCGGCCAGCACCAATATTCGCGGTTTCACCGCGACGACTTGCGTTAAAAACGACCCGAATTCCCATAAGTGACACTAGCCAGGCGTCGCGACGCGACGTTTCGACCGACCACGGTGATTATTTTCGCTAACTGTCGCGGTTAGCCCGCGAACGCAGTCGCCATTAAACGCCTTCAAGCAAAATGTTCTCCGCCCCTGACCGCCGACCCTTGAATGGCCATTTCGCGTTTGTTCGATTTAACATGGAACGCGAGTATCCAGAATAATTGCTGCAATGAATTTTGATGAGAAACGTCATTTCATTCGAGCGTTCCGTAGTTTTGAATTAAGCTAAGCGGTGCCGGATAAGATTTGTTTATTCGCAAAGGTGTCGCGATAGTTTATTTATTTTTGTGACAGCGAACGGTTTCCTTTTTTTAAAAGTAATTTTATTGGACTAATTGTTGGAAATAGTAGGCATATTTAGGATTATTTTAATTTAATGTTCTTAACAGTGCCATTATTTTAATCATAGACGTAATACATTTCATTATAGTTGATCATATATTAGGAATGCTTGAGCGATGTTCCAACTACTTGTTTCGCGCAAGTAAGAATAAGTAGCAATCCTTTGAATCTTAAAAGTTCGGCAGCATCTTTCGCTAGTAGTCTATCCTCGGTGTTTGTGAAATTTTGATTGGGGAACTTGTTGTAAGCCAAGTTCTCGACAAGTGTACGAGCGCCAGAACTTCCAAAGTAGTCTACACGATACTAAATATCACCCCCGCACAATTTACGATATCGCAAAAATATTCGCCCATGTGAATCGAATAAATTGCTACGCCCGCTCTAACGACCACACGCGTTTCAATTATTTTTACACGAAACTTGAACTCGTTTCCCACGCGTCTCGACAAATAATCCGTCTCGCCGAATTCCCAGTGCCACAGTTCCACCTTAACCCCTTCGCAATAAAATCCTGCACGGTAATTCTTCTTGCGCCGCCGTCGCCCGGCGCACCGTTCCAAAACTTCTGACCTCGCAATTTGACAATCTCGCCCACCGGTTTCTAAGCACCCCCGGAAAGTTAGCGGCCGCTGACCGTGTAAATTACGCGTGGCTGTCCCGCGAAATGCCATCCCCTGACAGATTCGTAATTCACGCTGTTGGACACCTAACTACACACGTATAACTATAGTCAGCGTTTCTCATTCCGCGCCGTACTATTTGTCCACGACGACAGAACGGCGAGCAACGAAAAGGCTGCGGCCACCCCTCCAATAGCTAGACTACGATCGAAATCGTGGCATTTGCATGCTAACGACGCGCGTCAAGGACGCGTTCGGAATATTCGCGGCAAGCCTGAGATAATGGGATTAGCGGGACCATAATGGCGGCTGCCTGCGTGCGAGTATGCACGGTTGGGAATTGAATCCGTTGGAGTCGCGTGTTTCCGTGGGCGAATTCGATTTATTGTAACGGGGTTGCCGCGAAACGGGTAACAGCCTCCCCTCTTGGTTCGCTTGTGCGTTCGGGGTGGTTTTGCGAACGGCGGTGCTCGAACGACTCCGAGTTGACGGGGTGTTTCTGAGTTTTCAATTACACGGGATCGACGGGCCGAACTTCCATTCGTGATTAATTTCGCGTGGCAAACAGCGAATGGCTTGATTCAGTTATTATTTTATGGTATTAATTTACGTTCTGCAATTAACTGTTCCGAAATTAATTTCATTTTTTTTTCGGTTACTATTTGTACAGTGATCAATCATTTGGCGAATCGGCTAGGTTGATGAACGCTGCGTTCTCGTTTCATTAGCCTTCTGCGAGTCGCTCGCGGTTTTTGTACCGCAAACGGACATTCACGGTGGCCCAAAACCGAGCACCGCCTCTCTCTCTCGTGTTCTTAATCGGGAGCCGCAACTCATTGAAACTTTGAATCGAATCGGCAGACCAGCTCCGTACCTGAGCCGCTGTACGGTTGATGCTGGCCACGCGATAGCACACTTTACAGCATAGATAAGTTCCGCCAGGAAGCGGAAATTAATATCCACGGGAATCTATCGGACCGTTCCACAAAATCGAACGTTATCGAGATATGGATTGAAGTGTTTGCTCGTCTCACTGGTAATTATTAAATTCTCGTCCGTATTCAACTGTTCGTTCGCGGTTCCGCTACGGAACAGTACATTCTTCTCAAGTGTACGGTTAAATTAATTTAGTGCAGGGTATTAAACAACCTACGCGAGGTTGTAAACGATTGAACAGTCTCCGCAATGTTGCAAACAATTTCCTCGCACCAACTAAGAATACGAAACCCCGATCGTTCAAAATTCTTCTCCCCCACGAAAAGTCCCTTTCGTGTATACAGATTCCCGATGCTAATCCTCGAGAAGAAAAGGGGGTGGCAAGACGGAGCAACCCCTTAACGTTGGTACCAAGCGTCGCAGAGTGATTTACATGTTTACGACGTTGTTCTTGCCGTCTAGGTAGGATTCCTTTCGGGGCTCCCGGTGTTGCATCAATGTTTTCACAGCAACGTTTACAGCGCCAAACGGTTGTTTACCGAGGTCCAACCAGCTCGGCGGTTGCATACACGGGGACCCTGTATGTTGGTGCACAGCCCTGTGTGTTGACTTTGCACGGTTGCCCGTTCGTTCCGCCGGAAGATTCATCGAGTAGAGTGCATTTTTAATACCCGGAAAAAGGGAAGCAGCGTCCTCCCTTATTAATTTATGCCTGCAGCCCCTATCTCCCGTGAGATTGGTTAATGTAGCGGTAGAAATCCAATGGCGGAGGGGATTCCACCTGGATGACACCATACGATACTGGGAAATGTCTGTGGAATTTTCGTTTCACGAAAATAACGAGGAGGGTGAAATTAATTTGACAGCGGAATTAATTTATTTTTGCGGGATAAAATGTAACGTATCGAGGCATGCAAAATTAATGGACGTGGAAATAATCGAGTAACAATTATTCATTTCTAATTCGAACAATTGCTTCATTTTATCACCTATTTATTTCGTTATATTCGCCTGCTATTCGAACGAGTCCAATACTTTGGAGCAGATAATTCAATCACCTGCACGACTTTCGAAGATCGTCCGTTGCAATTCGAGCATAAAGGAGTCGAAGAATGAGGAAGGACTCTCGCCTCGGAGACGACTAAATCTAAAAAGCAACCCCTTCAATCCTCGCTAAAAGATAACTCTCTAAAACCGTGTACAACCTAATTATTCCACCGACTATGTAATCAACGAACGAGTAAGAAAAATACCCTGCAAGTTAAAAACAAATTTCCACGCCCACGGAAACCGCGCAATCTTAAAAACCGAGCAAACCAAATAACCGTCTCATTATGTTGCACGCAACGGCCGCAAGTCGAACAATAAAACCGCAACGAACACGCTTCTCCGCCCTCGTGTAAAGCGAAACTTCAACCCCCCGTAAAAGGTAACTTTCTCAATCATTCACCGCGGAACGGCGGCCTGTTCCTGCGCCGAAATTCGCGCTGCAACATACCAGGCCAGTGGCAGAACTCCTTCGCCTTTGCCACGGAAACATTCGTATACGTTGCACGGCCAAGCGAGGATCGTTTTGCAAGGGAAGAACAGGCAAGGGATAACAATGGGGGACCGGCGATGATCGATGACAGCGAAGGAAGAGGAACAAACGTTGGCAGCCGCGTGTTTGCGAATCGGCGAGCGACGTCCCATAGCTTTGCACAAGGAATTCGCAAACAGGATGCTGTGCAAACAGGAGAATTCCGGTTGCAGCGTGCCTCTCATTAGCGTGTTGCGAATCGCACGCGTATTTCTACGTTCCGCCACGACTTCTTTCCTTTTGCCGCGTGCCGAGAGGGAAGACATTTATCTCAAAATGTATGCAATTATGTGTCAAAGGTTCGAGGAGAATCGTGGATTCGGGTGTCGCAGTTAATCGAAGGGTCGTTAATCCTCTGTGACAATTAGCGAAGGAGAATCTCTGTTGATTAATATCAGAGAAACGCGCGTAACAAATGTATACAATAAAATATTTTCTCATCCCACGAAAACTGCGTTAACAAAAGGGAACAAATAGTGCAACCAATACCACCATTTACAGGAATGAAAACAAAAGTCGAACCAATACCACCAATTACTCGAACGAGAAAAAAGATATCTATATTCCAGCGCGCAGCAAAATTGCAGCAAGAATAGGGGTAAATAACAAGTCGGGGAGGTAAAGATCAGGCTGCAAAGCAGGGGATGGTATCGAGGTCGCTGAGGGTTTGTGAAAGAGTTGCAGGATCCAGAGTTACGTGACTGGATGGCGGAAAAGTTGGCGAACGGCGGGTGGCTGGATATTCACGATAAAACGTCGAAAGTTAACGAGTGGCCCTGTGTCTCGGTGGCCGGTCCATTACCGTCGGACCCTCGTACGTTAGGTAAACGTCGCCGAGCGTCCGTTATTTCGCTTATTTCGCGATGCGATGCCGGGGGAAATTGGGAAAATGCGACGGGAGAGGTGCGTTTCTGGCGACCGTCGATCGATCGCCAAACTTTCGAATTAATTCCTGCCCGAGGACACGTTCGCCTTTCGTTCAAAATAAATTCCCGATCGCTGAAGATGCTGAGGAAATGTTGCAAAAGATATTACAATTTTTTTGTTTTCGTTTACCCTATTACAACAATATACAGCTACTGCCAAAATTGAGCGTGCTTGCGGTGAAAAAATGTATATTAATTTCTTGCATACATATTTTCTTTACATTATTTACACATTCATTTATCATTATATTTAGCCTGAATGAAGAAAACAGAAAGAAGCACATGTACAGCGACATATTATTGTAAATGAGCTTGAAACCTAACCCAAACCGGACGCATTGCGATTGGGTTTTTCACTGTTCATTAAGCCCAGCTTCCCGTGGATATAATTTAGTAAATTCTCGAAGATCGACTCGCCGCGGAGCAATTTCTCCGCTGGCCGAGCGCTTGTCCGGGCCATTTTTCCCGTAACGGAGAAAGAAGAACGTGGCCCAGACGTGGCGGTCCTTCTCGCGGTAGTTAGGATGACGGATCGAAGGGAATTGAGTTGCCTTGGTGCGGCGAGGCGAGCCAGAAAACAAGTAGAGTGGAAAGAGGGCTGCAATTGCAGTGGCCTCGGTGTGATTTAATGCAACGCGACTGGCAACGATCTTATCTGGCCGAAAATTCGTTCCGTTCCAGAGGGAAACGTTGGTCGATTGCGACTCGAGAGTATCCGGAACTGTTCGATCGTCGGCCGATAAATTATTCCGTCATCAACTTTCGTCCAGTCGTTCCTTTCGTTCTGCCGCCGTCCTGGTTTTGCGAGGACGGTAACGCGAAAAGGAATTAGTTGGGAATTGCTGTTTAGCAGCGGATGGCAGGATTAATTTCGAGGGGATGAAAAAAGCGTTGGCATGGAAGTTCCGAGAGTTGGCAATTTTTGTAATCGAAAGTGTTTTTATTTGTAGATGAGGAGACGTTTGGTATCTCGATAATTGGAAGATGATCGAGCACCGAATAATTTAACCTGTCGTTAATTTGTGGGGTCTGGAAATATTATAAATTCGGTAATCTTTCTCACCGTTTCGTCGAAAGAGCTGCTTCAGTATTTTCTGAAATGATTTCAGCCCCGCGAAATTCTACTCGCCGGGGTGCATTAGTGAAGTACGAATCCCAACGAATTGTAACATAATTCCCGCCGAGAGTAGAACTCCAGGTAACCAGAACAGTACGGTTTAAGGGTAAACGGGCGGAAGTAACCTTTGCAAGAAACAAGAAGCGGCGCTGCAGTTGTGAAAACTAAAACCGCTCCGCTTTCCAAACATTCATTAAATCTTTCATTACTTTGATGCAACAGTGTTTCGCAGCGAGGGACCTTGATTATAACCGAGTCTGAATGATTTCATAAACGTAATGTCGCTCTAATCCCGTTCAATCACGATTTACAAGGGCGCGTGGGTGTTTCCAAGCCGCGGTCGCCTCGAAAAATAATTGTACAGGTCTACGCAAAAGTACTTGTCTGCATTTCTTTCATGGAAATTGGTGTTTCACAGCGGGCAGGTGGCAGTGAAATATTAACAGAAGCGGCAAATAAATAGTTGAATATTGGAACGCGTTTCCGTGCAAGTCGAGAAAATATTGAAATAGAATCGTTCGCACTCGAAACATTTTCGTCTAAAATGTAGGAACTTTAATAAGTTCCCTTTCCTTGTTGCATTCTATTGAATTTGCAGGATTTTTATATGATCGCAGTCGGGGCATAAAGTGTTTCAGAATTGAGCGATTAAATGGTCGAATGCAGTGTGGGCAGACCGATAAACGTGAAAATATTTGGCTTGGAAGTTAATTACCTATGATAATTGGATTGTACATCTGTTTGTTTTTGGAGTGTGTGGTCGATGTACACTTCAACTCATCGTATTCTGCAATAATATATCGCGTTTGTGTGTTGGCCACAGTAGGTATGCATAAGTTCCATCGCGTACTTAAAATAACTGTGCCTTTCAGTCTAAATAATTTTCTATCCTTTCGTATCGAGTAACATATACGAAAATCAATTGAAAATTTACCAAAACACGGAAGTTTCGTATTTTCAATCGTTTTATTAAAATATTGTACACAATTCTGAATATTAATTGAACTAATTAATACGACGACCATATTTCCAAGTGTTATTCAAACATCTTGAACATTAATTTCTGCAATTTATTCCACTCTGTCCTTCAGTCATCTTCAATCATTTAATTTTCTTTTAACGAATCGTATCCAACTCCGCGTTTACTTACAGTCAATCTTGCTACACCAGGCCAAGTTGAAATCCCGTATAGACCGATGAATTGATCGTTCTACCAGCTCGTCGCTATTTCTGTTACAACCTTGGCTCGCGGTTACATAATTTATGCAAAGGCTTGGCGATGCCTTGCAGGCGTGTCATGAGCCGCTAATGTGATTTGAACTAAAGCAATGGCTCGATTCGCAGGAGCTTTGAATTTTAAATCGTGTCGGGAAGCTCGAACGCCCGTCGATGAGAAGCGTTTGTCGCACACTTCCGGTTTACGCAACGTCGCGTCGTTCCACTTCTGTCCTTGGTGTGCCGCTTTTGTGAGAAGGCTCAGTTCGGCTTATTGTCAGTATAGTCAGTTGGTGTTTGTGGCGAATTGTGGTTTGAAATGGGATAGATCTATAAGGGTTTGGGCATGGGAGTGGCAGAAAGTTGACAGAGAAGTTGCGGAGCAACAGTGCGGTAATTCTGTTGGCGCATCTCGTGCTTTGGGGGGGCTGTGAAATTTTGTTCAGAATTCTTTTGTGCCGGTGAAATTAAGAGTACTGAGAGTTGCCTGAATTTTTGTTTACCCTGGAACATAGTGTATATTTTAACGAACGCTACAGCATAATTAATTAACTAACGTCTGCCTAATTTCCTTTATAATTAACTCGATATTTTTTTTACAAGTAACTTTTGGAACCTGGGTGATACGATATAGGTGCCTATTCCTGTTCCGTAATAAATTTAGTAAATAGCGAGAAGAATTAAAATACTGTTAATCGTTCCTCCTGTGACATAGACAGTACATACATTTTTGTGCCGAATTCTCGCACAAATCTTGCCTCGCAAATCATTCCCCTCGCATCGCCGAAGTAAACTAGAATCGTAGTATATCAATTTCCAACGGTGCGAGCCGTGTTCCAATCGCATTCATCCTCTGCGATTACTCCCAAACTCGGCTGCAGTGGTTCGAACTAGAAACAATCCAAAATTGACCGCAGGAAGTTGCAGTGCACGGTGCACTCCACGTACTGCTCTATGATTAATTGGTATTTGTCGTATCCACGTCAGGTATGTGCTCTTCCCCTGATGTTTGTGCTTGACAATCAGAAGCAACGTAACGTTTGTGCTCGGGGCCAGAGAAATAGACCAGAAACGGCCACGTGAAATCGCACAGGTAATGTGATTCACACGTGCACGTACACACATACACGTACGCGATGAATTAGAGCGGCCTGTATTCGTGCGGGATACGAATTTAAGTGAATTTTTTAACAGGAAAAATTGGAGTTAAAGTGGCCGCTCTTGGCCCCCGTCAGAAGTAGCCTAAAATTGGTTAAAATTGGTTGAAAATGGGCCGAATTGCGGAATGCGGTTTTCGATGACGATAGACCGAGCCGAACTCGATTAGCGAGCCAGTCGAAGTGGAGCATGAACTGGACCGGCGTTCTACTTCGTGGAAGCGTTTGAAATTTTCGTGCACCAGAACGAATCGAACGGGAAAAATCGCGGCCACTCCCGGCTTTTCGAGCTCAGGTACGCCGTCATAATTCGTACGAATAAATTCCTCTCGTTGTACCGGGGAATTTTCGTTCGTCGCTTCAAAACGGATTAGGGGTGGGAAAAATTTGGTGGAAATTGTACGACAATTTATTATTGCAAGCGATACAATGGATTGGACATTCTTTTTTACTGCATTCTTCTATTGGCATGGAATTATTCGTTTCGAGGTTGAATGAATTTCTCACGGTATTAATGTTAACAGAATCATCTGAACCACGATTAGAACATAACTTTCCATAAATTCTGTAAATTCGTGAGGGTATCGCGGAAGCTTCCCGACGACTGTTACTGCTTCCCGTTCCACAGAGACGTTAAAAAATTCCCTGGCAATCCCTAAATCAAACAGGCCCTAAAACTGCTCGTGAACCAGGTCTCGCCGAACTTCCGGGAGCCTCCCAATTCCCATCAGTAATCGCGGCTTCGCGTAGTATCAATTTATGCGAGCGTAAATCATCCACCTGTTCTGACACGCTCGAAACAGCGGGTGAAAAAAGGGGAGAAAAAGAAGGAACAGGGGAACGGCAAGAAAAGGAGCAGTGGAAAACAAAATTGGAAAAAGATTTACACGGTGAATCGCGCGTTGTTGAAATAGTTAAATTTATAATGACTGTGGTAACAGGGGGGAGGGTGGTCTAGGTGGTTTCGAACTGTGAAATTATTTAGGCGTGTGCACGGTCACGATTTTGATTTGCGGTTGTCGTCGTCGTTTGAAACGGGGAATTTCGAAACGGTGGCAAAGGCCTAGTGACAGAAAGTCGATAGGAACGTCGCTGAAAATTAATGAGCCAATCGTGTGTTCGCCCAAGCGCCGCTCGAGCAGCTGAAATAATTAATGATTCCGTTATTTGTAGTTTCTTCAGCTGCCACTGAGCTCGTCGGTTTTACCCGATGGATCCTGGTTCTTCCAGGAAGATGTACTGGTTTTCGGGATTGTTGGGAAACGCTTGAGGAATACTGCAACTGTGTATCTGGCATTCCTTGCTTCGCGTAACGCAAGATAAATTAAAGTTGATAATGAAACACTCGAATGATATTTATGGTATTGAAATATAAACCACTTTTGTTATTAGTACGAAAGACAATTTCACCTGTCTATAGATTTTAATATACAAAGATAGAGATAACAGAAATAATAAAAGAACGTACGATTAAAAAATATTTATTGTTTACTGAAGAAAATTCCTAATCATTTCTACGTTCACTGCTTCGAATAAAACCAGAGACCATAGTCTTCTTTTATGACAGTAGTATTTTTCCGCCACCACCGATCCCGAAGACCTGGCCACGCGTTGAAGAGCAGTGAGATCGATTTGGCTGCGGTCGTGGTCGTGGTCGATCGGTAATAATCGTGCACGTCGCGGTCATTGACGCATAATGTACGCGGGTGTAGCCGCATTGTTCTTCGCACATCCTGGGAGAGGCCTTAATTACGCCGCTCCTCGTACGTCTGCATGTACGTTTGATTTTCGTGGGTGGATGGCCGTTACGTTAAATTACACGTGGACAGGTACACGTTCAAGCTATACAGAGCAATGCTTCATCCGGATGATGAACTCTCCTCGAGAAGAATTTTCTTATTTCCATGGCTGTCCCGACGCTTCTTATATTTTCAAGTTTTTCTTTTCATTAATTATTTATGTCCTTTCTTCCAACTTGATTAATTATCACCTGAAGCGACTTGTATTAAATATGCCCGATCATTTGAGGTGTTGAATTTATAGAAGTGTCTGCGTGAACCGTGGTGGAAAGAAAAAATTCGTCGCGAGTCGAATATAATAATATTTTTCGAAAATTATTCAACCCTCTCGCAACTGTGCGGGAGAATAGAATCACACTGGATAATCCACGCACATTTCACGCAAACACATATTTCATAATCGCGTATACATTGTCTACCATTAGCCACGCTTCTCCCATGCAGAAAACATGCAACCAACTTTGCAAGAAACAACAAAATAGAAAGCAACAGAGCAAGGTTGCACAAATAACACGAGCACGAGTGCGTTAAATAACCGGAAATTAAAATTCAGGGCTCGCTAAATGTTCAAAAACTACTCCCTCCATTCGTTCAACGGCCGCAGAAAAACGAAAGCCCGTAGATTAACACGACCGGACGAATAGAAAAAGAAAAGGAGAGCATCGTTACAGACGGTGTCGCAACGCGCATATTCGCCATCTGTTATCGCGTGGAATTCATTTGCGAAGCACAGAATTATGCTACACGACCGCAGCGCGATCATTCATCAACGAAACGGAACAACGATCGGTCGTCGCAATAATGAACATCAAACACGGTGTGGCGTCGCGACGCCGTCCACCTGTCTGTTATACTGTGGATTCTGGTATTCAGATTATAGAGAGATCTGTGATACAGGGGATAAATCAGATTAGAACAATTTTTTTACAATTACCGTGAACACAAATTTCTTCTCCCTTTTTTCGAACGCATTCCTCTGTTCCATTGGTAATTTCTTCTTTCTCCAAACATTTTTAATAAGCCAGTGATTCCGTAACAGCCTGCACAGAGAAGACAGAGCAGAGGGGCTGCGAAACGAGCGAAATTGTCTGGTTTCGCGAGCGAGGAAGAGAGGTCGGTCGCAAACTCGAGTCTAGCCCCAATAATTCAGAGGCAAATTCTATGGTGGCTCGACAACACGGTCCGAACAAAGACCGCCGCTCGAACAGACAAAGGGGTCACCAGGATTGACCCAGCCGAAAGTTCTCTTCTCTCTGTCTCTTGTTCGCACCATTCTACCCTCTGCTCCTTCGGTCTGCTTCCCTGTTTCGCCATGGCGAGCCGTCTCGTTCTCGTTGCAGTTCTACGTGTAACTGCATCTCTGCACCTCGTCTACCTGTGGATAAATGAATACGTGCAGCTGTCGCCGGATTAAAGAGTCCGCGGCGACGGAGGTGCGAGGCTCTTTGAAAGGGTTAAATTGTACGCCTTTAGGAGCCGGTGTGAGTGGTACTGGACATTCTCCTTTTAATGCGTTTCTTTTATTCCTATAGCGTTCTATTGGTTAACTCTATTAATAATAAAATTCCACGCTATCACAGCCACGTATTTTATTATCCCTTTGCACAGCTGTCAATCTAAAATTGGAAGTGAAGGGATTATTATTTTTCGTCAGCGAACTGTGCGCGGGAAAGTTAATTCGCAAAAGCTGCTCCAATTTCATTTTCCCATGACCACTGTGGAAAAGATACGCAACGTGCTGTAACGCAGTCCGCAGTAACGATATATAGAATTCCGCAAATTTATCGAAGACGATCGTTTCGGAATAAAGACGAAAACGGCAGCGTTTGGCGGCGCTGTACTTAAAACCGCACGCAAATTAATGCCTACCAGTTGGCGAGCAATAAAGTGTGGCTAAAGCGAGTTTAGGGAGCCATAGGCGTGTAACTTCGCGTTGCTAAGCTGTTCACGCTAATTAAGGATTCCGTTCCATTGCTTCCACCCTCTATATAGCCTTCCTTTTTTATCGCTTCAGCGACGAAGCGAGCAACGTTTAATTAATATTCTTCCGTAGCTGCTCCGTTTTTTCCCCTCCCTTTCATCTGCACCTTTCCTAAGAGCGCCCCTGATTCGTCGAAAAGGATTGCGTTTCCTTACTTCCGCCCGCCAACTCCTTTTCGTTCCACTTTTAAATTCGAGACGCTTATCCGGAAAAAAAGCGTTAAAACTGTAGTAAACATTAATACGGATTAATTGAAGACTCGTTCTATGGAACGAGATGATTTTACAGATTCGTTACGAGCGAATTTATTTAATATAAATTATTTTTGTGGCAACGAAGACTTTGTTTTACTATTAGAATTTAAATGTCACATTGCTTCGTTTGTTTCGTGAAATTAACTTCTGTCCCTGGGGAATATCATTTTTTACTATTTTCTCTGTGACTAACGAAGGTTTTCCGTGTTTATTAACAGGCTGGTCATCATGGACGTTGAGGCAGCGTTGCTGGAGAATTCTCCAACACTGTCGACGATCTCGTCAGACTGCACGGACACCACATACCTGGGCCCAGGCTCGCCCTATTCCCCTGACTCGCCTATAATCATTACCTCGTCATACAAGAAGACAAAGGATGACGAGATCACACCTAGACCGACACCCAGGCATCCGTTGCCACCCAGGAAGCCCAACTTCCGGATACGACCGCCATATCTTATGATCTGCATCAGCATAGTCGAGGTGGGTCCTCTTCCCTCTTTTTTTTCAGAACAGAATTCTCTTGCATTATATTGATATTAAATTTCTTCCTGCGTAATTTTAATTGCACACAGCATTGAGCTCGCGTCAAAGAGATATTAAAATTCGAGACACAAAGGGGAGAATTTCAGCTGAGAACGTTAAACTATATTTACTCACTGCCGTACTCCATTCGTTTCTGGTCGAGGATAAATCCTCAGAAGCCTCCCGCAAATTAAAGATTAATCTCCCGATAAAGTTTAATCTCGAGTGGACGAAATTGCGTAGATTTTCCCCCTTTTCGCATTCACATAAATAAATTCTGAATATAAGAGCGTCTCGCGTCGAAACGCTTAATCGTGTCTTATTAAAGCAACCTTTTTAAACAGCAATTAAAGTCACAAATATTTCCCTCCTCTTCTTCGACAAAAAAATACGACCCCTGACGAAATAGTAATTAACGTGGAAATTGAATTGCAAGTGAATACAAGCACAAATTCCCTCCGTCCTCGAATTCCCGCTCTCCCCAAGTTATTATAAATCTACCAAATACACCCCTCGATAATAAAACAAAAATCCAATACGACGAAAGTCGGAAGAATAAAAATAATCCGTGGCATTCCAACTAACAATCGTTCGTATATATCCTCCGTTCGTCCCGAAGCATTTCCAAATGGCCGAGAATTCCTCTCCAATTCTGCTCACCGTATCGTCGATGCTGGAAAACTCGATGCACGCCGCGCCGAGTCGGCCGAGCTCGAAAAATTTCCCATTAACCGAGCTAATGCGTCCTGGAGCAAAGATGGAGAGGCCGATGGGAATCTCTCTCAATTATTCGCACGAGTTCACGATGGAATATCGTACCGGTATTTCAAGAAACTCGGGCTCTCGGGCGACTTGGATGAAGGAAGAAAACGATAGGGACGAACAAAAGAAGGAGAAAGGAAAAGAATAATAATAAAAGGGAAAGAAACGTTTCTTGTTCCCCCTTTCTTTTAGTAGCGTCTTACTTTTTCGATTTTACGCGCTCTTCCGGGTAGATTCTTCTCTCCCGGCCCGATAATAATTCCGGAGAGCTTGTTCGAGCATATCCGTGAGCTCGTCTGTACGAGCAGCGAACGCGGCGGATAAGACGCGTCGGGCTAAAGTCGCCAAGTTAAATGCGCCCTTCTTTCCAGACAGTTTCGCGCAATAAAATGGAAGTTAACGCCGTCGGAGGGGAGTTAATGAAACGGGGCGAGATCGGGGTAGAGAGAAGAGAGGACAAGGTGTCGCCTATTCGAGAATGGAATTCGCGGCTGAACTATTTAGTTGGCATCGCCTCGAGGATTTATACTGTTATTTATATTTTCATGTTCGTAGTTCTGTTTCGAACTGGTGCCCATCGATATGCATAAAGAAATTATTACTGTTGCGTTGAATAAAATTAAGATATATTAAGCAGTTTCCTTGAGGAAGTGCCTAAATGAAAAAGACAAAGGTATTAAAAAAGAGACAACAGAAACCATCGGTTAAACAGTAAGTCCAGGTTCAACGTTAACCGCGACGACGATACTTCCGTTGTATTATACTTACGTTCAACCCTGGCCGAATAATCTGGATGGGAACGATGGAAAATTCACGTTCTCGGTGGAATTAAACGGTTCGCCACGAGCTTTGACCCCGAAGGCGCGTCTCTCTGGTAAAATCAGAATTGCTCGTCGGCCGATTCGTCGAAAGAGGGGAAATCTAACCGGTGTACGTCCAGTTTCACGCGATGAAACGAACGGATAACGCTTTCCAGCCCGTGTGGTCCCTTAATGAAAACGGCGAGATAACGGAAACGATGGTATTCGGTTAAACGTGGGCGAAAAGTCGACTTCCGTTTCGTAATAATCGTGCCACGGTGTAATATCGTACAGGAAGAGCAGGATAACGGACACGATAAATCAGAAGTAAAAGCGGCGGGGTTGTAAATATGGCTCGTTAGAGAGCACAGATAAATCGTACGGAAAAGTTTCCGACGAGTTGAAATTTGGACTGGCACGAAGAGATTTGACGTTGATAGTTTGGAGATCTATTGTACGATTCATTTCGAATCTCTGGATATGATGGTAGCAATAGAAACGAGTGAATTGATATGATTATTGTATCGATAGTACGATTATATATTATTTTGTCAGCTATCAATTAGTATTGTGTCATTTATTTTTCCGAACTCTCCACGTATATTTTTAGCCTGCTGTTTCACCGAAACGAGCTAATAGAATTGATCTATTGAAAATGTTCCATAAAGCAGATTTTTCATTATCGCATACCCCATCGAGAAATAACATTATCTTACTCTGCCATCCGATATCTTTCAATAAAATTTATCTTCATCCCGACACACGAATTTTCGGATTTATTATTTCGAATCATCGGATTACCCAAATAATCCCAGTCGCATCAAAATCGTACCGGGGGCAAATCGAGAGAAATCGTTCGATAACGACACGTGTTCCTATCGCGACAACTATTTGCCCCCCGTCCATTTTCAACGTAAAACAAGAACGGGAGAAAAAGAAGCATCGATGTCCACGTGGATGTTTCGCAGTGCACCCCGTCCCGTATAAATTTATTCGTCCACCGTTTCGACAAATGGCGGAGAAATTCGTTTTATGAATAATTTCGTTCGAAGAGCTTCCACCCGTTTGCCAAGCGATGGCCAAAACAATTGCAAAAGCTATTTACTGGTGTTGAAATTCCGCGATTTATGTTTGGAAAATCCCTGACGGATGTCCCATGAAAATTCTACGAACGACACGATCATAGTATTAACATTAAACCAATCATTTATATTGCAATTGTTTCTTCCAATTAAAAATTAGTTGTCATATTCTAGGCAAATTATAATCCTGGAAACTTTTTGCAACAAAACTGAATAAAACATAAAGTATACTTCTCTCCAAAAGTCGACTGAAAAATTGTTAACATTAGAACCACTGTCTCTTTGTGAAGAAAAATCGTACAGCCCTCTACCTACGCTCATTTTAAAGAACAACCCCGCTGTTTTCACACCGCCGAATAAAATTTGTCATACACCCCCTCGTGTTGGAGAATCGAATGAAAAACTGCGGGTGCTTTCCTCCACGAAAAATCGTCGAAAATCAAACGTCTCCAGGAACGTCGAAAAATTGATTTCGCGGCTCGAATCGCCACAGATTTATAGATCGAAGCGCGCCCTTTGCAAACGACCGCTTCAAAATCGCCGTGCGATTCTTTTGTCGCCCGTAATAAAATACAACGCGACCGTAAACAAAAACAGGGACCAATAAAAATATCCAACGACGTGAAACGTCTTTCCACACCCTAGAAAAATTGTTCTCGGGGACACTTCTCCAAAACGGCGATTCTAAAAGCGCATTAAGCACGTCCGGGATTGAAAGCCCCGCGAAGCTCGTAAAAGCCTCGCGACGCTCGGCCACGTAAAAATGGATGGCCTAGAGTGCTGGCAGCTCGGCCCAAAAGCATCGTATCTGCGCCGCTGGATGATTTACACGGTGGAACGTCATGGTCCGAGTGTGAACACGTCCGGTCAAACGTAAAAAAGAAACGGTCGAGAGTGGTGGTTCGGGTCGGCGCGAATGGATTGCGGTAGAAAAAGATACTGGAATTTGTACGATTTGTGGCCCGGTGATCCCTTCTTCGTGTCGTAAGTCTCGGCTGAACTGCTTGGTAAATATGCGCCTTGAAAATTGCTACGGAAGCTTTGATGCATGGGCGTGCGCTTGAATTTCCTGTTTCTGTGGATCGACGACGATGGGGAAAGGGATGGTTTTGCGAGTGGCGATAGGGGTGAAGTGATTTTTGGTTCGAGGGGGTGAAACATTAACGGAGTGCAATTAGTTGGCTGGTGGAGATCAATTTGATGTTACTGTGGACGATTGATTTTTATTCGATTTTGTAACTTGAATGGAGATTTTAGTAACGGGGGGGACTTTTGAAATTTCGCGTTTAGCGCTCTGCAAAATGATAAATGTAAAAATGTGTTTAGAATTTCTGATTCTGAAATGCTCGCGGCGTTTGTAATATAATAATGTAATGTATTACGGGTCGCGACATGTGTATATTATTCGTAATATGATATAGTATATTATTATTCATAGAATTGGCGAGAAAGGTATCCTCCCAACTAACACAATTGCGGAAGGTTTTATAGCCGTATTAAAATTGCTTTTTTGTATTTATTCAAGGCAGTTTCCTTTTATTGTTACTGATATAATATTCTGGGATTCGTTACGATGCGATCGGACTGGTACCATTTCTGCGCGATTTTAATGTGGACGAAACGAATTCATTTGCAACGTAATTGCGCGGTTATTTTTGCGATAACAGAGCGTCTTTCCTCGCAGAAACCACCAATTGCACGCTGTCGATTATTATTCATAATAATGCCGGCATGCGAGCGTCGTGCATTATTTAAAGGGAGACAACGACATCGGTTTATTCGGCATTAAATAAGCAGTTTTGATTAATTACCATTTTGTCCGGTCGTATTTCCATACGAGAATGGAATTAATTATTCGCTAGATTGTTCGCCAATAATTTACCTTTTTGCACCTTCGCGCCGCCTGCAATAATCAATTTCTATGCATATATGCACCGATGCATTTTCCTTGTTTATTTTTCTTTTTACAAATAACAGTAACAGTTGGCGTGGATGTAGCCAGCAAGAAATACCACGGAACCGTGTATATGTAGCATCCATTATTGAAATGGTAGATGCGCGTTAAAAATGAATGGAAAAATGAATTTGCAGAATGTTTCATTCATTTAATTATAATAGCATTAAATATACTCCAAGTCTATAAGATATTAAACCACCGTTAAAAAACACTCTGTACATTCAACACAAAGTTGACAAATTAGTAACGCACTCAAATGTGCTCCCTATGACGACAGATAGCCGTGCACTGCCTGGGGGATGAGGCGACGCTGCGCAGGTGGTTGGTCTACGACCCCCGTCAGAGGGTGCAGGGTTGGAGGTTCGCCTCGTACATGCTGCTGCACTCGAACGCGCTTCACCTTGCGCTGAACGTGGTCATCCAGCTGGTGCTGGCCACTCCGCTCGAGGTGAGTTAATCAGACTAATTGCTGGTCATGGGCCCATCTTCCTTTTCCACATGCGACAGCCCACAAAGTGTGTTCCTTCGAACGAGCCGATCAATCGCGTTGACTAAAAGAGCTAGCGAGTTGATTGGAAACCACTGGGGGCACAACGTTTCATTCAGGGTGGAATTTAGAATGCTGGAAAATTTTCATCCCTACCTAGACACCGTTTGTCGAATTACTTTTTAGAGAAATTTGGGACGTGAGAACGTGCTTCGAGAGTCGTTTAAGTTGATGACTAATAAGTCAAGTAACTAATGTGGCCTTTGTGAATTTTATTTTAATGGTAGTGTGCAAGGGTAGTGGAGCTTCGTTAAATTATTTTGAAATTGGAACACTTTGTATAGGATTAGCTTTTGTAATTAACTGTGGAGAATGGTGTATTGAAAGTTATACTGTGTAGAGGGAAATTTTCGTTGAATTGTGTAAGCATTTCTTGGCTTTAATTATTCGACTGCGATTTTCCATATATTAGTTTCGTTTGCTTCTGTTGTATTTTTTCCAAGCAACTTCTACATAGGTTTCTGTTACAAATTCATTGCACCGGGGTCTGAAGATGGTGAAAGGTTTGGAATTTTCTGTAATCGTAGGTAGAACAGGGTCGAATTGGGGTGGCAACAATATATCTAGGGGGTGGAGTGTGTGGCGCACTTGGAGCATCTCTTCTGCAACCCAGCCTCTTTTTGGTCGGCGCTTCTGCAGGTGTCTACGCTCTGCTCACCAGTCATCTTGCACATTTGTACTTGGTAAGTTGTAACTTTAAAATGTATACAATAATGACTTAATTACAAAAATAAGACGGAACCATTCCGTCGTTTGCCCTGCAATTTTTCAATTACTTACCCCCTGGAGCACTAGCCATTTACAGTTCTATAAACGACATCAAATAATTCTCAATTCCGACAACAACAGAATGAAATGATACCACCCCCAATAATTGTATACCAATTGAATACCAAGAATCCTAAAATAGAAGGCTAACGAAATGACACTGCAATTCAATGCACATAACAATCGTGTATCGAAAATTTCCTTCTCGTTTCAGTGCCACGGGGAACTACGCTACGCCGGCTGGCGTCTAGGCGCCGTATTACTCCTGGCCAGTGCAGACGTGGCGTCACTACCAATACCAGCCCTCCTCGGCTGTGGCAGAGTCGGTTGGGCAGCCCACGTGGCAGGAGCATTAGCTGGACCTCTTCTAGGCCTCGCAGTGTTCCCAAATCAGAGCAAAAAAGACGCCAGAGGTCGACGATTCGTCAGGTTCGTTCGTCTTCTATCTGCGATCAGTGTAATGCTGCTGGTTGTCGGTGCCATTTTGGGGAACATCTACCTGATCGCGTTGCCACAATTGAGAAAGCCATCCTGACAGAGGATCGAGCTGCTCGTCAAACTCTGCAGACGGTCCTTCCTTGTCGTCAAGATCAGGGAGGCCGCTGAGAGCGTTTTCGAGTAGATCCACGATGGAATATCGTTGGAATGGATACCTTTTTTGAAAATTGCTTACGCAAGGAAGACATGGGGAAGTGTATGAAGATGAAGGATCGACAGAAGAGAGGATTGTATCAGCGATGGAATTGGTAGATACTGAAGAACTTCGAGGACTGTTGAATCTTTCTTTTTGTAGGAAAGGATTTAGAATATGGAGAATTCTGGACACTGATGGTAGGAAATATGGTGGTCAGTTTGTCGACTAATGATAACACGGATTGTTTTGAGTAGTTCGATGCGACATGTGTGGAAGAGAATAGTTTTGGAACTGTTGGTGTTGGGATAGATGAATAATCAGTTTGTGGAGAGAATATGAAGAGATGTGTTTAATTGATGAATCGATGTAGCTGAAAACGGTGTTGAATTTGAAATACGAATATTAAGGAATAGGAAGAGGTGGAGTTGAGAAAGAATTTTTTGGTACGTTTTAACGATAAAGCAGAAGAAAACCAATAAATAGAGAAAGATAGCAATGGTAATTGAATACTGCTCGATATTAAGAATTCAACTTTAGAGACATCAAAGAAAGTGAACTGCAGAAGACTTAATTGATAAATCGTCAGAAAAGCACGGACAAGATTTATTCAAAATCTTTACTCATATCTACTATCGAAACTGCCATAAAAGAATCTCACTTCTATAAGTTTCTTGGAGAGAGAAAATAAAATAAGAAACGAAGAAAAATGGAAGGAGCACAATGCGAATAAATTTGCATTTCACGGAGAAAACGGGAAATCCTTTTCGCCAGAAAAATAAACAAAAACTTGAACATGCCTGTACGTTACTCAATAAATATCCAGCTGTTAATCAAACTCTACCCGATGCCACGACTAACAATAAGACGAGGAATCGGAAGTATTCCTCGGAGATTTACGTCAGCCAAGCTGCCTCTAATCGCAGGATTAGAGAGTACAATTCGAGTGCCATCGGTGGCCAAGCATTTCTTTTCCGTCTGACGAATCGTCGTCGTTTCGACGACGAATGGACGCGCAGTGCATCGTGTCAATCGCTTAATCCGCCAAGCCAATAGAAGGACGAAATAATGGAATGCTTCACTTTCAACTGCGCCGCGAATTGAACAGATTTCCACAGAATTGTCACGGTGTTGTTCGAAGCACGTGTTAATAACAGTGATTTGAATTTGGCGCGCCCAGTGATTTGGTAGATAAGACTGATTATGAAAATTCGAAGGATCGTGCATGTTTTAGGTAACTGTGCCGTTGAATTCAAGTGTTTAGGATTGTGGTAAGAGCGATCGCGGTGAGTGATATAATATTTCGCTCAGCAGATTGTTGCCGAGGCGACGAGGGTACAATCGACTAGCAGTAAGCCCGAGAGAACGTTGTTTGGTAAAGTATCGATAGGTTCTGTATTCTCGATTACGTGTAGCCTGATGAAGATTCTTTTTTAAATTCTTTTTGCTCATTGGTAATATTTAGTAATATCCATTTTTTCGTCCGGTCACTTTCTGTTCAAGGGAAAAATTTGAAGTTAAATATAATGACACTGTAAGTTCTCGGATGGCAAGTAAAATGTGTCAAATAGTGCAATTGAATGTATTAGACTAGAGAAAAGGATAAATTTTCTTTCATCAGACTACACGTAGAAAGATTAACAAGGATGGAGGCATTTATTAATAAGGATGTTCTGAGTAATTGTTCGCTCTAAGCCACCGATTACAGTAGCGGTAAGTTCGGTACTCGTTGTTCGGAAGTGGCTGCAAACGACGAATTCCTGTTCTTGCTCGTTTCTGCGAGAAAATTGCGCGGCTCGAGAGATTCACCACTCGATCCGTCGTCCCGTCGTTTCCGTTCTGCCCTGCGACGCGTTTTCCTGTTAAGGTGGATGGTCGTTGAGTCGAGGACGTCGCAGTCGAAGATGACGCGTCGGCGAACGACCTGATTTCCCTTCGAAAAATCTATGCGAGCATAACTCGTTTCGAGATTATTCTGTGCAATGGCCTTGCACGATTCTGTCCCTTCGAAAATGATGGTATATTTATTTTTCGGGGCGTCTCGCTGTTCTGCATTTTAATTTCATCGCAATTTATTATTGCGAGCATTTTAATTTTAACTCGTATATTAATTTATTGTTGAATTTACTTCGGGCTCGTTCGTTTAAATTGGGTTAAAATATAATCCGTAATTTAATGAATCGTTATTGGGGATTTTAATCTACGTAGATTTTCTGTGTTTAATTTCTTAATCAGATTTATGTGTACCCTTTATGCTTGAGCTTGGAGATTCGTTACGATTTTTGTACGTACCTGAAAAGCAACCCTCTGCACTTGATAAGGTATTAAATTCTCGTGATTCTATTATATTATTATATAAAGTATCAACAAAATTACGATGCTCAATCTCCTACTAAATCCAATAGAAAAGAAACAATACTATAATCATATTAAATTCTATCATCCTTGAATAAAAATTCTACAGCTTCCACTGATCAATATCTTGCCAATTGTTCGCAACAATGTATCCTTCTACGAACACTCGTACCTTCCAATACCGGTTGCCTCGGAAATTTCCAAAACACGCTGGCAGAACAGGGGGTGCAAAGTGCAAAGGGATGTTCACCCCTTCCGCCAATTAACTGAACTCAAATGAATCTAAAAATTCAATTCCTTGGAGTCGGTCGTTCCCGGCGTATCGTCCCAAGGTATCCAATAGGAACGAACGAAACAGCGGTGGAGGCGTATTTAATCGAAGTAAACGCTCGAAGGAAATTCCCAGATGCGACTCGCGAAGTGTTCACGCGTGCACGAGTGCGAACGTGGACGGAATGTTGATCGCGATCCCCGTGCACCTTTTTCGACGCTCTAATCGTGCATCCCTCGTGCCGCCCTGGCGACAGAGCGAGAGGAATAGAACGGAAGCTACGTACTCAACCCTCGCCACTTTCTTCTATTCACAACGCCGCACCCTTAATTCTAAGCTAAAAGTGTCTTTTCTAGGCCAACGATTCTCGCCCCGAACGGCTTCGACGGAAATTTAATTAGCGTCGATTGCACCTTAATCGGTCGGTTAAGATGGACGAGGGCCCGGGGATTCATTTCATACGATATACGCTTGTTAGTATTGTTTAAGAATAGCAGTTATCGTTGTATCATTTAATTAGTGGTTAAGTTTCTTATTATAAATATCTGTTTGATAATCATTATTGTTATGCGCATTATTTAATAGTGAAATTTTAATGCATTTTTAAATGAAGCAATTTTAAATGGATTCTTTTGATTGCTATTTAAGGTTTTAATGAGGAGACTGAAGAACGGTAATGAGAAGTAGACTATTTATTATGATTGATAGTTTAATATTTTTCGGGATAATTGAGCGGTGGATAATTATTTTGTAATGTAAAGAGGAATGTTAGAGACATAGGAATGCAATTATTATTCTTCGCAATTGAATGTTGAATGACGTGTGCAATTGATCGATTGTTGCGCAACCGATGAAAGAAACAGAATCGATTAAACGAGGAAAGGATTGGCTTTTCAAAGGTTGTTAAGGGTTGAGAGGAGTTCTTTCTTGGATTCCGTTCGCGAGATTCCAAAAACGTGCTGGAAATCTTCAGGATTTCTAGTTTCCGGACGATACAGACAGGAAAGAATCGTAGTAGAAAAATCATGAAATTATTCAGAATGAAATAAAAGATTTATTAAAATAGATCAAGGAATTAAGTATAAAATAAGCAAATTCGATGATCCTATTTCCTAAAGAAATTTGTGAAGTTTGCAAGATGAGGAAACGGATACAAGAAACTCTGTACATTTACAAAGTATGAACAATAAGAAGGAATCCAAGCTTTTTAGGCAATTGGACACGAATGCTCCAGTATCTCGATTTAGAAAATATTCCCATTATATACCTAAATCGCGACGAAAGCATTAACGATGCTGCCAAGGGGATGGAATACATTTATCATTGTACGTAGGAATTATTCGATAGTAAAAGTAGCGCCGAATAGTGTTCAGATTGTTCACAAATCGCCAAGAAAAATTTATCAATAATAAGATTCATACTTTGACATTAAATATAACTAATTGAAAGTTTCGAAATTCTCAAGAATCACATTTTTCTCATTAGCATTATTTACAGGAAGAAAATTAAAACGCGAAAAACGTATGGGCAAAATTTAGTAACATATTTCTTTCAATTTCAAGGTCGGATTTGTGGAAAATCGGAACGGAGGAAAAAACAGATGTGTTCTCCACCGGCAATATAGTCGATCATCGTACCTACTTATTTATCGATATTATTACACACGTACACCCATACATGAGGCGAACTGGCTGTGATTATGTTAGTGTTACGAACTTACGTCGACACGGTTAATAATAACGATAATACGAATATGTCTGTAAATACAGTCGACTAATTGGATATATAAATATAAAAATGTATATGTATATAAACTACGATTATATACGCTGTGATTTGTTCACGGGCATATTTAACTGGAGAGCTGTCATCTCTTCGTTCTGTATCGAAACAAATCGATTGCCTGCAATAAAGTCGAAATCGTATCGCGGTTCCCGTAATCCTGTCGCCATTTACCATTAAACCCGATTCATCCAATTTCGTCGTTGATTTGTTGTTAGAAATAATTGATATCAATGAAACGACTGATTCGTTCAATAATTATCCTCCTCGCCACGTTTCATCTGAACGAAAAGTTCATCTACTTCGGTTAACGCAGCTTTGTCGTAGAACACTAGGTATTAATAATAACAGCTCGTTCATTTTGACATTTTTTTTAATAAATACAGGTACGTAAGCTGCAGCATAATAAGTAGTCAAATATTCGATACACCTTAAAATAAAATACAGAAAAGGATATAGTAACATTTTTACCCGAAATGTTCGTTCAGAACAAAGCCACTATACATTTAATTAGTATTTTTATTTAAAAAAAAAAAGTGCTTTGACGAATACCAATACTTAAAAATTCACATGATTTCCTGAACAAATTTTTAATCGTCGAATAAATCGAGACAACGAACAATAAACGATTCTGTTTGCCTAAAAATATTGTTATACAGGGGGTGGCCGAAAAAATACGAACTTGCTTTCTGTCAAACGTTTATTACCACAAACGTATAATAAAATATATAGTACAAGCCTCTGTGCGGCATTCAGCGCGATTTTACGGCCGTGCTAACGCGATACAGAAACGATTACGCTGTCCCGTGATCCATTTCCGGCACGGTGTCCTTAATATGCTTAGAAACGACGGAGGAGAAAAGAAAGAAATACAGAAGAGGGAAAAGAAGAAGTGTAGAAAGTAGTCGCGAAGAAGAAATTGTTCTACGTTCGATTACAGTGTCGCTAGGCTTCATTGATTACATTAGATTAATTAATTAATTACTGTCTAGGCTTACGATCTAAATGATAACACGTGATGATGAATTAATTCGTTGTTTGACAATTGGTGAAGTGGACAAACTTTCAACGCAACTGGACGCAAATCTCTTAATAGCACCGTATCGTACGAATCACAACAAGCAACAATTAATTAAGTCTACAAAGTATACGGGCATTGGTAAAAAGTTAAAGACACATACAGGATTAAAATGTGGCTGGGTTAGCGGTGCTAGTCATTCATTGATTCGCGTTGTCGCGAACGTTTTAGAAATTTTCATAAATATAATGATTCGGACGATCTGTCCGAGATTCGGTAGCTTCACGTGAAATAGTTATATTTCTCTGGGGAAATTTACGGGAAAAGTGGTTTAGAAATCTAACATTATTGGTACATTAATTTTACGTATACAAACATGAATAAAATATCCGAATCTCTATGATTTTAATTAATTTTTTGTTAAGTTCGAATTAATATTCGATTTAATATTCGATTTTATTTTGAATTAAATGCTGAAGAATTTTTTACTAAATCTCCTTTTGCTAAATCACCCCCAATAAATCAGAATGGGACACCGACCACTCCGTCCATAGCCGGCTAATTCACCCT
This sequence comes from Nomada ferruginata, assembly GCA_963583965.1. NCBI lineage: Eukaryota > Metazoa > Arthropoda > Insecta > Hymenoptera > Apidae > Nomada > Nomada ferruginata. Next base: position 11,169,600 of record OY757218.1, read on the forward strand.
TTAAAGTATGGGGACAGAAACCCTGCTGCATCTTTCGCCTTTATCCACTTATCCTTGCGAAGCACGGAACCACTATTTCTCACAATTACATCCTGATCGTTCCTTGCGTGGCCGTGGATCCTTTTCAGCCAGCCAGCGTTTATGGGCTGGTCAACGACTCGGTTAGAATAAGGGTGGAGAGATGGGGTTCCATTCTACTGAGAAAATTGTCGTCCAGGTAAGTGGCAAGGTAAGTGTAATTGAATGACACGGTCTTTATATGAACACTGAACGTTTGTCGATTTGTCGAGAGTGCAGGTTTGATTGCATTGTTATTGATTAAGAGATCTTCGGATCAGAGCAGAAGAATAATTGAATGAAAGTAATTGTACGAACGGAGATTCTTATATGCTGGGGACGAAATGGAAGTTAATAATATAGATAATCCTAGGGAAGCTTGGAATCTCGTAACGTGCGCGTCCTTTTGTCTTTAGAATTTTTTTTACACTCGTGGCATCATCCCTTGTAAACTAATCGTGGAACGAAACGGAGGGCCATTATTCAGGTTCGAGCAGTTAATAAATTCACTGCTCGTTATAAATACAAAAACTGCAAGCTCCTTTTAATAATCGATAAATGGAAATAAATTAAATCTTGAATAGTTATAAATTATGGAAAGCGAATTATAGTGAAGTTAATAAAATACCAAAAGAATTGAATTCCGCTGGCAAAAATTTCTGGGCCAATTAGAAAATTAATGTTGCGACATAACAGGTTAAAATAGAGACCCTGTTTGACCATTCGTTTAATGTCGACTGTTCAACGCGAAATATTCTAGTCGATCGTTTGTATTTAAAAACCACCCTAAACAATGCCAGTCCACACCGCAAACCCATAATGCTATTTCAACTGGAACACCCCCCCTGAGCCTCGTAATCGATCGATTCTGCCTTCTCTTCTAATTGCCCGAAAACTTTCACCAACAAACGCTTCTCAACAGCAGTGAATCTATTAACTCGAATGACGAACTTAATCGCAAGGAAAACATCCTCAAGCGGGCAGCTTCTATCAACACTTGAGCTGCTTACACTGCACACCGATCTCCGTGCACCTGCACTCCAAACACGGTCCAGACAACTCAGTGATGATCCTTCCAACGCGATACATCCTCCCATAAATATTACACCCTGCCAATTTTAGTAAACTCGCCACAGAAACCGGAATCTCGTTCTCCAATGCCTTCGAGGGCGTTGCAACTTCAGTCACTGGCTCTGATTTATTATCGACCATCTTGGACGCAAGGCTTGTGATCTTTTGTTCTCCTGGTTCGCTCGTAGTCGACCTACTGGTCGTTGAGACGCCCGGTGTCACGGTGCTTTTCCTATCGGAATTATCGTTCACTGCGTCCGACGAGAAGAATAGATCTAGAACGCTGTCTAAGGAGAATATAGGATCGTCGAGGTGTTCAACAGGTTTCGAAATTGGTTTCGCAGTAGACGAAATAATCGTAGAATCGTTGAACCGTTCTGACGGTTCTCCGATTTTCGACCCTGACGAATGCTGATCCGTATCGTTGCTCTCTGAATAGTTTAATTTCACGGGAATGTAATCCGTTATATTATTTAGGGAAACGGAGGGATCCTCCTGTTTCCCAGTAGTGTTGTGGTCCAGCATAGGAGAAGCAATTCTCTGGTCGACGAACTCTGAAACGTGATCCGAACTCTGTTCAACTTCCTTCGGATTGTAATTGGGTACGATTGCTTCCTTCGTGTGTCCATCTTGGCCAACGTTGTATTTGTTCTTGGACGTTACTCTATCCGGGCCATCTTCTTGTCTGTAGGGCGGACGAAGTACGGCCAGCTTGTCCATGAAATCGAAATTCGACGAATGTTGTGGATGATTGGCTCCTTGGGTCTGTAGAGGCCTTAGAGTGCTGGTGGTGGACGGTCTTGGTGTGGTGATCCCGTGTTCCACTAGATAGGGTATCATGTCCTCGATTAGAGAAGGCAGATCCGGGGCTGGTTCTGTTTTGATCACGTCCCTGAAAGGATCCGGCGAGACTATTGGCTGGTGCAGTGACGGCGCTGTTGCGTCTGCACGATCTAGTACGACTGTTGGAGATTCATCTGCCTCCACTGGAAATATTGTTGTAGTTTGAAATTTCGTTAGCTCATTAAGACTTACGGGATAACGGAACTTCGCTTCTGCGTTGGAAATAAAATAATACTGATATTGATGGCAAAACGGTTACTTGTGAATGAATGAATGATTGAATGAATGGATTCTACTGTAGCATATAAAACATATAGCAATAAATGATCAAGACACCTTGATGTGCTAGCAAGATACAATCAGAAACAGAATAAAAAATAACAGGTTTATAGGAAATGAAAAAGGAATGAAAAGAGTGAAGAAATATTATTTCCCAAGTAGTGCAGGTCAACGATATAGCGGCCTATGCCACGTCTCAGTAGTTCAGGTCGGCGTATGGTCAGGCGCGTTTAATTAAACGACCCAGAATAAGGATTAATTTCAAAGATGAAACCACGGAATAATTTCGAGTACCCGAAATAATATTCTAAAAGAGTAACATTTAGGAGTCTCGCTTAAGAAATTGTTATACCACAGACGATTTTCCCGCAGCACGTCTCCTCGGTGTTGATCCGCCTGCAGCCTATCTTCAATGGCGAACATTTTTCCGAGGTGCAGACCACCTCGCCGTAATAGCACATGCAAATCACGCAAATACTGCTGCTCGGCAGAATCTCTCCGTGACGGTACTCCAAATTCTCGAAGAGACAGTTGGTTGCTGAGATTTATGAAACAAAGGCAGGGCATTTTTTTGCAGCTTGAGAATTTGAAAATTCTGAACAAGGTGAACGTGCCATTCCTCTTAGTACTTGTTCTTTTATGTATAGTGTGCTTGCAAATAAAAGCAAGCGGTAAATAAGAATAGTATAATTACAAAAAAAATAATAAAAAAGAAATGCATCGTGATTAGATCGAAGGAAATAGAAAATACTTTGATTACCATCGCTTTTACGATGAGGATTGGTGATCGGTGCTGGAACTACTGTGACACCAGTCCCAATTTCCAGATTTAAATCCGTAGAGCGATAAGGGGAATCGAAATAGGGTGGTTCCCTGGGTACGAATCCACCTTGTAAAAAATGATTTTTATTGAAGGATCGTTAAATTTCCACGGAAGAATTGTTAATTTTTCAGCTGCTGTAAAAACGTCAAGCTAAGTAAACGCGATACACGAACCTTCGGTCTCCACAGGCGGGCTGAATCTGTTTTCTTGAGTAGCGATATCGTAGAATCCGGAGGTGTCTGTGGGTCGTAGTTCTGGTGGCACCACCACCGATCCAGACGGATATCCGGTAACAGAGGATGGAACCGTCTTGTCTTTCACTAAAGCATCCGCCGCCACGAATGGAATTATCCTATGTAAAAGTGCACAAGTTTCGTAATCTTTCATTCCTGCCACAATTCTCAACGTAGATATTTATTCTTTGCAAAAATGTTCGAAGGGTTGAATTGGAAATAGAATTTCTGCATTATTAAATGACATAATAATTAAAAGTCTGTTAACACCGAATTAAATTTCCTTTCCAATTTTCACTGCTATTTAATCATTTAATTTAATATCTGTATTTTCATTTAATTTACCATTCGCTCTGCAACGATATAAGAGAATAACGAAATAAATAACAATGCGGCTGCTGTAATTAAAATGGAATTATAACCAGTCGTATTATTTATTTCGTTTTCCAATTTCGCGATATTATAATCTTCACCAAAGAATAAAAATAATCTACTACAATGTTTCATCCATAATGTCTGCCTTCCAACGTCACGGCTATTTACCTTACCTGACATTCGGTAACGACGGTGGCAACGTAGGTTCACTGTAATCGTAATCATAATCCTCTCCTTTCTCCCTGTGTGTGATGTTCAGGATGGCCTCGACGTCCGGTGGGATTGACCTAATCGGGTTGATCGTCACACCCTGTATGTGACCCACCGAGACGTTCGTTTTCACAGTCACGTTCATCACCAGGATGTCGTCCGGCATTAACACGGTGGATGACGTCCTGGTGACGGAACCTTTGCCCATCGACTCCGTGGTTTCCGCTGGTTTCGCCTAATGGCAACAGGTTATACAGTCCTGCTTCAGTGAATAGATTGATAGCGATTGGTAAGCAAACTCGACGTTAATTGATCGATGCTGTCGGGAATCTGTGGTTACGATCATAAAGTCAATGGTGAACGATGTAATAGAAAAGGGCAGGAATGAAATATTGACAGATTTATTGTTTGTCTTTTTTTCTCTTATTCCTGATATAGTTTCTTACTTGCGAAGCCAATTTAACAGTTGCTTACTTTAAATAATAAATAAAGATTATTTAATAATAATTATTCATCGTAGAATAGAAATTGTGATACGTTTTTCTCAACCTATTATTAAGAACCTACGATCCTAGAGTCGTACCTGCTGGACCTACTGGATTCTGACCAACTTTAAGCTGTACCTACGACTTTTGGGTTGCTTATTCTTGAGAAGTAAAATCAGGAACAGTGGTAACAACATTGTTCTGACCATTTTCCTTTTGGTTTATCCTACTATTTAATTTTCTAAGGTAATGTGTCATTTACTTGACAGACGTATTCAATGACTGTTCCATTACGTGTTATCTTGTAGTGATTTATTTGCGAACTAACCATCGAGCTGACGTGCTCAACATCCTGTTCGAGCTCGCCTTTCGTCGAAGAGTTCGTTTCCTTGTTCCTCACAGTTACGTCGAGCTTGTTCTCTTCCTCCACCAGTTGCTGCAACTCCGTTATGGTATCGTTTCCGGCAGCTTCCGGTAACAGGGTTGTCGATTCCGTTGTCGTTGAGGTGGTCGTCGACGTGTCGTCCACGGTCGACAGATCCTCGAACATGCTCATCGTTGACTCGTCCATGATAGTCGTTGAGAAAGTCGTTGACGAATCGTTTGCAAGATCGTCGTCTCTGGTGGACAGAGTCGACTCCAGAGTTATCGAATCGATACTCGTCGTCGACTGCAAAATTGTGTATTATTGAGGCTTCCATGGACTGTGTTTAATATATACAATTTATATTATAATATATAATTGTACGAAATAATAATAAATTAATATAACTAATTTGTATAGATGAAATAAATAGCGAAGGCTTGTTATAAATTGAATGTTCATTGATAATTCCTTGAAAATAATCGAAAGCTTTGCCTATGAAAAGGTACTTACCTCAGAAAAGTTCCAATATATCAATTATTTTAAACCCCTCAATAAGCTCCAGTATCACATAATCAGGAAAATGTTGCAATTAAAAGAAATGTAATTACGAAAATTCTTTCTGCCTTTCGTATCGACATGAACCCTCCAAAAAATTTGCAAACTATATCCTATATAAAATAAGACGTACTCCACGAAATTTTCTATAGCTGAAATGATTACCTCTTCGACAGAAGTGGCGGTCGTGGTGACGATTTCCGGACTGGATTTCACGTAGTCCACCGTCTCGAGAATCTCATTGTCCATAATATCGGTCTCGTCCGTGGAAGGCCAGGACGTCGAATCGGTAGCGATCGAAGAATCCTCTTCTACCTTCCTCGTGCTAGAATCGATTCGTTCTTCGACCACTCGATGACCCCTGCCCTCCACCGGAGGATTAGTTATTTGATCGACTGCCGGCTGTGCAAAATAGTATTTATCATTACGTAGATTTACGTATCGAAAACTTTGATATCCAAATAGCATTCCCCAGTATTGAAGCGTGCAAGATTGATAGGAGAGGAATTATTCGCTACTACAATTGCGATCTGTGGATCCACCGTGTCATCCATCGTCGTAAAAGACAGTAGAGATCGTTCGTGGCCGGTGCCACGTGATTTACAAGCAGGACGGAATTTAATTAATGCAATCCTGCTGGAATGGACGCCACACCGGTTAGACATTTAACTTAGTTAGTCGGGGAACGCAACGTGAGGCATTTCTCGTCAAATATCTTAGTTTCTCGATGAATTCGGGGTACTCTCGTATTTGTTACGTGCCTATCACCGTTCGAAACAATTATATACACGATCGTTTCTCTCAGGGATTTCATCGTTTACTGTGTAACACTTTGACACTTTGGAAATTCCATGTAGTTACTCGAAATGGCTTAACGACTTGTTAATAAATATGCAATTAAACCTACTGCATAGTAGAAATCGTGAAATATTCATTGGTTACTAGAAAGACAAATTTTGCACATCTTATTCTAACAAATGAACAGGATAGTAGAACAATAAAATAATTCTTAAAAATTCATACAAAGTCCTTTCCAATATTTTATGCACACCGAAAGGTTCAATTATTCGAATGGAAAGTACGAGGAAAACTCAATGAAATTAATTCTTACATATTAATAATATTCATTTTTCATTTCAGAGTACAGTGAAGATCGTTCACTAATAATGTTATGATAACATTTAAAAGAAGCACGATAAAATTGTCAAATTAAATAGTTCTACAGAAGCAATAGGAGTACAGTGCAATAAGATAAGAAGTAAATAATGGAACCTACAAAGAAATTGGTCTCCTTGCGGAACTTGGCGTAGTCCTTGCTGATGAACGCGTACGAGGCATAGTTCTGGGTGGCCTTAACCTCGATGCTACCGCCTTGAACGTTTAATCTGTCAGTTTCTTATGGGATTCGGGCTAGAACACCTAGGTGGTAATCAGGGTTGTGAAAGAGAACAGGGGTTTTTGCGGGCCGCCCCACCCGGCTTGCGTTATCGTCTTTCTTTCGCGACTTTTGTAATCCGGGAGCACGGAAAGAAATTGAAACGATCGTTCATCTCGTGTACCGGAAGCGTTAATCTAAATCACGCCGTGAAAAAAGTCAGGAGGCAGCTATGAATATATATTTGAAATTAATTTTGTACTGTTACCATCATTGGCACGAATTGGCACGATACGTATATTCCTTTTCAATGAAATATTATGTTAATAATACTGCGACAATTCAAGGAGTTTTACGCAGTGTAGAGAAGAGGATTGAACACAGAGATAGGCATAGAAATTCCTGGTGTAAATGATTATTCCAATAGTACAAAAATATTATTTTAGGAGTCCACTTTGATACATGGATTTTTCAAGGAGTGTAACGAACAGAAATTAGGTCAGATTCTGGCGAGAATTCCGATATTTTAGGAATCCGCCGAATCACCAAGAATATTATCCTTTTCACGGAGTCCGGATACTCAACGAAGCATTCAAATTTAATGATATTCCTCGCGATTCCGCGTTTCCTGCTCGACTTCCTAATTCAATCCTATATCCCCTCTATCCCGCGAGACTTTCAAGCCCCTCAGATTAGGGCCACGGTTTCCCATAAAACATTCTTAAATTCTTCAAAATGCTGTTTCCCATTGGAACTATCCAGAACTCCCGATTCCTCGTAATTTTTCTACGGAAAACAAATATCTAATAAAATGACGAAATGTCTATCTGCCAGTAATAACTGTTATTATTATTATCCACCGAAGAGTATCGGGAACACGAAACGTAACTAACAAACGACCGAGTTTGGCGATGGCAGTGATCGTAATTTGTGAGCCGGAAAACACAATCCGGGTGGGCCAGTTAGGCGGGGCGAAATCGCGGCAACCCTGATGCAAAGGCATCGCGACTCACTGCAGTTGTAGGTGGACGGACAGCAATGTCCCTCGCGTACAATCGGGCTGCAACCTTGAAGAGGAGGCGCACAGGCCAGTGGCACGCAGCGAACAGCGCCCATCGCACAGAAACAATTGTCGCAGGCGGCTTTCCACTCTATATCTCGAACCATTTCACCTTCTTCGTATACCTTTGAGCCCACTCTGCACCCTGAAGCGGAAGAAATTCATATGTATGTATTATTGCATCGCAACCACCGTACTCACTCGTTAGAATTCGTGTATTTAGAATTTTTGTATAAATTTGATCATTTTGTGAATGATCAAATCAGAGATTACTTTATATATGTCGACCGGTAAATCCATTGAACTTGAAGTATATCGTGAATGGAATGTTACAACGTCATCAAACGAAACAATAGCGCCGCCGTTCCATCGTTACTCGGGGTCTTTCTACTGTACTTCCTGTGCACAAGACTTTGGATGGGTCGGTTTCGAGTACAGTTTCCAAGAGAATTGTTTAGGATTAAGTACGGCGACCGTAGTCGTTTAAAGTGGCCTTCTAATGGAGTGGAAACGAGGCTTTAGGGTAAGGTTTAAGTTTTAAGCAGCCGCGCGGGTAAGTGGTCGTTAAATGGACAAGCTTGGTGATCCGAGAGTGTTGGTCTTCTGGTGGAAGTTGATGAGACAAGGGTTGCAACTATAGACAATTGTTTGACATCATCTAGGTTTATTATTCGACGCTGAGCGGGGAAATTTTGAGTAGAAAATAAAGCGTACAAGACACAGGTGTCTTGATAAAAACAATGAATTTAATAATATAGGGTAGCAATGATATTAAATGGATGATTAACACTAGATTTACGATAGTAAACGTGGAAACTTAGTTTCTCTACAATTAATAACGACAATTGCATTAGCATTTGGTTACTAGTCATTAGAATTTTCTGGCGCAGCAATTTTTTCATAAAAATGTGACTCCTCGTTTAACTCTCGTTTCCAAACACGACGTTTAGCTTCGACGGTGGCTTAATGATCGACCGCCATCGAATCCAGTCACCCCGATGGTTCGCGTCGTTTCAGAAAATCCTCCCAGACACGTCGTCTCTCTATCCGGTGAAAGTCCCGACGAAAAGTTTCACGCGATAAAAAGGAAAGTTCGGTAGCTGTATCAGCCACTTTGGAAGAAGCCTTCCCGGCTTGCTGGCCGAGTTTAAATTTAAGCTCGGCTTATGAGGAAAAATCGCATCGCAGCACAAAATCAGCGGCACGCTGCATGGCGAACTTTAATCCTTTTAAATTGCGTCTGGTTTTATCGCTCACCGAGTAGCATCTAATTATCCTTACGAAAGGCTCTTTCGAAATTCATCTTTTGCTCCTTTCTTCCTGCTTTCACGTCTTTTTCTCCTCTTTGCCTGTTTACTCTTTTTTCTTCTCCTTCTAAAGACTATATGTACACGTGAATTTGGCGTTAGTGGTACTTTAATAGCCGTAGGGGAACGTTTCGTTGTAATAAAGTTGGGTTTCGTCGTCGACGTTACGTTATCCCGTGACACTCTCTGCTTCAGAAAGATTTCTGCCACGGTGGCGGCTGTCGTTTCTCTCCTCGTTCACTTAACGCCCAGTTTCATTCAATTTTACGACACGGCTCTTTCTTCCAGAGAAATGAGAAATCATGTTTCCCGGCAAATCTGACGCGTGAAACGACGAAAGGGGAGCATTTGTTTTACTCTCGGCGAACTTTCGCCTGTAGCACTCCGCGCACGATGAGTTACTTACAATTGACAAGCCTTCCTTGGGACTTTTCATTTTATTTCCCCCGGTTTTCCTTTCACGTTTCTTTGTACACGGTGGATTTAGCAGTCGTTTCTTTGACTTGTTGCGTTAGGAACAATGTTTGTATCCCCTTTACCTCTTTTAACAATTAATAACTGTCGTTTATCGATATAAGCATTCTCCACCGTTAAAATCCATTTACTCAAAGAAATATCATTAAACATTTTACTCACCGTTTCCCACAACTGGCGCCAGGGTGGACGAGTAAAGATCTTGAGGAACATAGAAGAAGAGTGGCTGTGTGAGTTATCATTTCGATTCACGCGGGTCGCCGCGGCGGATGAGGAGTGTACTCACGGGTGCAATTGTAGGCAACAGGGCAGCAAGAATGCGGCGCATAGAGTGGTGTGCACCCTGGCAGAGGCAGAAGACACTTTGGTCTGATGCATCTTCTCGAGCCGGAGATGCAGTAGCAGTACTCGCATCTACGTGAGCCCATCATCGCCGAGCCAGGACCGTATTTCACGCCCTCGTGCAGGCAACCTGATTGTTAACAAGAACGGACATCAACCCTGTTGAATGCAACGCGCTGCACTTTCGTGGAGCCATGTTGGTCTCGAATGGACGACGAACCGAATGGTAAACGATGGGCGATAAATGGAAATGCTTGCTGACACGTTTTGCTCTAATTTAGAACGGTGGGTAGGAATTAATAAATTTCTGCTTTGAAAAGAGTACGATTCTAAGGTTTACGAATCGACAAATCTGAAGGTTCCATTCGTGGAACTTAACGAGAGCCAGTGGCAATCGACTTCGAGGAGTATATTGCTACTTAATAATCATTTTCCACGATCATGGTGTCCAATTGCACGGGCTCTGAACCATAAGGTTGAATCGAGAACGATCTTCAAGACGTAAACTGCATGATCAACGAAGCGGAGGGTAATAATAGCGTTGGACCACAAATTGCAGACTGCGACGGCGAATCATAGATTATGATAGCAACAACAGGGGTGCGAACTATAATTATCTCTGCATCGTAAATTATAGCAACGATACTTAACTAAATATATATGCTATGGTAGTCAATGCCAAGATTCACATTTCTAACATCATAAAATTATAATATCGTCGGCCATCATTTATTAACAATACTTCAGTGCCATTTTCGATTATTACCTCGCTATAATTACCTTGGAAACGAGAGGTCTTCTGACTTTCAGTCTCCTCCTCTTGCTCCGTATTTATATTCGACCTCTTTAGCGCATTCATGGAGTCCCCTAAACAATCCAATACATTCCAAACAATTCCAAACGAATACACGATTCAATACCGAAGCTGCACAATTTTGTGGTGCACGACCAAGTTACCCATGTCCATTTTTCATAATCGTACTAACGTGTCTCTCCGCAAACTAATTCCGCGCAGCAGACGTTCTCGCCGGGTGAACGAACGCGGCATCCTGGGGGTGGTGGGTTAGGTAGCCGCGGACAAACTCGAAGACGACATCTGAGCGCACCCTCTGTGCATCTGCACTGCAAACAGGGCTCGGACGTGACCACCGACGTGCCCTCATGATATCTGCGACCCTCGTACCTGCACCCTGCAACGAAACATTACGTTTCCCTGGTCAGAATTTTTGGTGATGTGCTGAATAAGTTTGGCAGGGTTGCAAATTATTTGACACGACATGAAATGAGACCTGAACAATTAATCGCAGTGCATAATATATTTATAGTTCTGCTTTTATGTTCAGTATTATATGTATTTTATTTTTGTTGATATTGAGGGTGGGTGTTTGTTTTTATATGGAGTTTGGAAATCTAATAATTTATTCATGAATATGTTCTACATATTAAATTAATTGTACATTTCCGAAGGCAAATGGGATTTAGTGCATTCAATTTATTGTGTTACTAAGTATTTACTCTTAAAACGAACACCAAACCAATTATTACAATGTATTTATTTATTTGTTAGGATGTAGGCTATCGTCGATCGTTGGCAATCTCCCCTTTAGAAAGTAAATCGAGAAACAGAATCGAGCAAAGGATTAGAGAAAAATGTACACGAGCGCTGAAAGTTCAAATGGTTCGATTCAGTGCCCATTCTCTCTCTCTCTCTCCCTCTTTCCATTGAATTTTAGTTCGATTCGATCGCTCACGTGTTTCATAATTCATTTGGACGGAATTTTCACGTAAATTTCGTCGAGGTCCAGCCGGATATACGAACGGTCCCGTTTTCGAAACCGATTCCAACGAACGAACACGATTACGCGGAATCACGATGGAACATGTTAGTAATAGAGCTGTACACGTTGAAACAGCACGATCGCGGAATAGTCGTGTTACTGCAACGTTTACAATTTTTTCGTTGAAAAAAAAAAAGACAAAAAGTTTGGCTACAAACGTTTGCCGAATGTACGAAGCTTACAAAGGAAGAGCAACAACAAAATAAAATATTCGACGCGGAGAATTGTCAGAGTAGCACGAAGTGCAACGTTAACCCGCAATAAACTAATTTTCAAACCACTGAGAAAGTCCTGCGGCCAATTTACTCGACAACGTGGTTGAAAACAAGGATCCGGACCATCAGGGTAGTTGGATTTAAGGCTGGAGGATTCCAGAAGAGGGAAATGTATGTTTATTTCACAACGCGTGAAACTGGTCTGCGTAGTGACATGTGAGAACTAACACGGTTAACAAATGAATGAAGCAGGAAAGTAATAGTGATGCAGGATTATAGAGATGAATGGAAGTTTGGTTATAAAAAAGTGGCTTTCGAGCAACGATTTTTCCTGAAAAGTTAGTAAACAATGAACGTATACATAAATATAATGTTTATAATACTATGCTGCTTTCTAAAGAAATGAAGATAAGTATTATATATGTATATTTACATTTGATATTACATATAGACGTATAGAGCCCGGCTGTCTGGCCATGGCCGACCGATTCTACTTTGAACGGCGCTTAACTGAATCATTAGGATTTGACAATCACTTTTAGAATACACAGTGTGTATTATTAAACGTTTAACATACAAACTGGATGATTTAATAACAAAATCGAATATTCCATATGTAACTAAATATAACCAAACATCAATTCCGAAAATAAATGTAAAAAAAATGCTCAATCTCTATATTATACTCTGGAAGCTAAATATATAATTAAAGAAATTATTCCACGTTAATAACAAAATTCATTCACCTAACTTCGACGAATTTTGTTGCCGATAAAAGACTTGATCGAAAGTTTCTCCAATTACCCTTAACTCTTACAAACGAGGGAAACAAGTTTTTAACGTTGAATTAATGCAGAAAAGTAGCGGACTGTCGTGCTTCTCTCTCTTGTACACTCGAGGACGAGACTACGAACTGGAAATTGACGCAACGGCAACAGGGTGAATTAGGTAGCCATTAGTCGGAAGAACTCGCAGAAAAAGCGTGGTCCATTGTTGGCTACGCGCGAGAAATAAGCCAAGTTAGCTAATGGTGTAAAACCGGACGATGTTGAGGGAAAGGACGTGTCTTATGAAAAAGGTTTTAATCCCTGGAGAGAAGTCGAACGAAAAGTTTGTTGGAAAGCCTTTCACACAGGCCCCAGGATACCCGTGATATTTTTCAATGCGATAAGAACACCTTGTATTTATACGAAATAATAATTTAACCTGAACACCCTGCTATTTGTTAACGCAAGATTTATTTATAACGCAAGTTGTAATAGTAATTTCTACCCTCTTTAAACGGCCACCTTTTATTACCATTATCAAATAGCACCCAGACTATAAATTAACTGTGATTAAAAATACTGTGCTTTGCATTAAAGATGTAATTACGTGCTTCAAATTGGAAATAGCAGGGAGATTTACGAACCGTATAAGATATTAGAACTAACGATCTTCTTTAGCATCAATTATCCTCCCCAGCGAGAGTTCAATGCTCTTAATCATCAATTTGTGTCAGGATCACGTTCGTCATGAGAACCCAGAGATTATGACCGAATAGATAACGGGTTTCGCGCGTTTGTTTCGAGCTAACGGCCGTGAAAGTAATAATGATAATCGGCTAACTGCACGGCCACTTTCCTATGCTTCATTCGTATTCCTCTTCTTTAACCTTCCTCTGGGTTAATGGCAGTTCAATGAAAATACAGGATGAAAATAGACACCTGTATCACGTTGCTCGGGGCCAGGAATTGAAAGTCACCCAAGCAAATATTCTTTCGCAAGGAATGAAAAACAGTGGGCGCTTTTCTTTGTAAAAATTTGTCTCCACTTTTCTCCAACTTTCTTTCCGCAAGAAAAGCCACTTCCTTTCCCCGGGCAAAGCACCTATAGACCCGGCCCCTTTGAGAAACGCCGTCAAAGAGGAGGATATTGGTAAACTCAATGGCGAGCCTTTATCAGATTAAATTTAAAGGGGCCACTTTTCGTTTGCCAGACTCCTGAAACATTTGCATAACCCAGGCGATCATCAGATAACACACGTCTGTGCAACCTCCAAGAGCTTAACACAATCTAACCGCGACTCTATTTCAGTTTAGCATAGGTGCTCTCAATTTATTGTACACCAGGGGCGCACGGTTTTCCGGCAAATAATTTTCCGCGATATCACCGTGACCGTGCCGCACTATAATTCCATCCATGATTACTTAAAACATGCTGACATATTTATGCGTCAAGCTACATGAAAGAAGTTAAAATTAAAATGGCCTGTAAAATTGATACTTAATATTTTCAAACAGTTTCAATAATTATAATTATCCCGGCAAGAACTTTGTAATTTATTAAAATGTTCGGCTATAACATTTCTACGATGCCTCTCATTTTACTTGTGACATTTAAGAAAGAAGATATAACATACAACGAAAGAAAGACATTGAACTTTCAAGTTTTCAAAGTGGACACCGTGAAGATGTTCCCGCTTTTAATTAAAGCCTGACGGTCGAAGGGGTCCAATCGAGCAATTATTAATCGAACAACATCACGCGATATTTCCTCGCGATATGTCCGCCAGCCAGCACAAATTTATCGTCGCGCCATGGCTGATTTATCAGACGGAATCCGATTTATCAGAGCATCGCGCTAGATCCCCGCGATTCAAACGCGGATTGGTCAATCCACTTGATGCACCGCGACATGTACCCGATTTCTGTCCTCTTTCTGTATCAGCTACCCTATATTTCGTTACTGTTAAGAAAAAGAAAGAGCCGTGGTGCCTCGAGCTCGTTGAGATGGCTTAATATTAATCTCTTTGGATAGAGAGTGAACACCTTCCGTTTCGCTCGCGTCGCGTTTTTCTACTTCTCACCATTTTCTACGTTCGATTATTTCAGTATTACATCCTATTTTATATCGCTGTACTTTTCTTTCATTCTCCTTGTACACATATCGCTCAAACAGTAAAACTGCAACGGCAGAATTAATCATCTTCTTCGATTAGACTGCTTCCATTCAACGCTCTCTCTGTTATTTCTCATACTTTAATAATGTTTTTAATGTACTTGCAGCTGACAATGGATAGAAATATTTTACACGAGCATTGCTACGTCTCCTATACTACGTACTGGCAAAATTAATGAAAATCTTTACGTTTAGAAATTAAGGTAATAAAGATCCCCGATGCATTACAATTGGACATATATTTAGAAAAATGATATAGTTCGTTTTTTATTTTCCAAGAAAATAGTACCGAACCACCCCTATTAATTTTTCTACCAATTCTTCCACACAGAAAACAAATACGTGAATTACCCTTTTGCATACAAATTACCAGAAACAAGAGCCCACCCCAAACTCCATGAACAATGCAAGCAACGAGAAGCGTCAACCATTAAAACGAAAAGCTGGAATGTTTTTGTACGTTGTATCTGCCCCTGAAATTATTTCCACTCATTGTAACCACGTTCCACGGTACACGTGCGAGAAAACATTTGTCCAGAGGGGCATGAGGGTACATAATCCAACACGAATGTTTAAACACCCTTGTTATTTATTATCGTTTTCCCACCGGCTGGCTAATACGTTCGAGCTCTCGAACGCGATGTACTTTCACACGGGATGATTTGTTCGAGCATGGAAATGTGACGATTTATAAAAAAAAAAGAAAAAAACAAATTGGAGTGTTACACCCTATGAACAGTTTTCGTTTTCAAATTTAGTTCGACAATCTTGTCGTCGAAGAAGAATATTAACAACCATTGGCTTTTCTTCATTGAATGGCACTTGACATTTCTTTAAATACTTTTCTACGAAGCAGCAAGTCATTCCCTAGCTTCCTATCATAATTAATGACTGCTCTGTCGCCGGTCTTTAAAAGCCAAAGACAATTAAAAACCGTGATGGCTTTAAAATAAAAGTATTTATTTAAACATGTTTCTATGCATATCGTGCGACGTGGCGAGAAAAATCACGGAAATATAGTAGAGAACAAATTTGTAACAGGCGCTATAATTTTCCGAGGATATCGAAATTCTTCATAAACATTCCACCGGAAGTATCGGTTTGGCCGATGGGCTCTGATAGGGGGGCGGGTTTGCTGTTCGTTAACAAATTTGTGGTCGGCGAAACGCAACGGTTATCGCCCGAAGTTTTATTGCGTGAAAGTGGCGCGATAGCATTATGCACGTTCCGAAACTGATTGGAAACGATAAATGGCTAACCATTGAGTATCTAATAAACGGGTTCGATGCATTTCGGTACGTTGAATCCACAATTTTCATGGTCGACACCGTCAAATTTCAAATACCCAGGCGGCGCTAAAATGTGGCCCGTGGAGAAAATTCTAATTAAAATGTTCACTGACAAAAGCATCGTTAAATAAAAATTAGTTGCTGCCTAGTTTGTTAAAATGCATTTCTTTTTGCAGATACATATCTTATGTCTTTTTATCTGAGTTCAAAATATATAGATACTTGCAATAATTATTATATGTAATATATGTACCTTTTCCAATATCAATCTTATTATTATTTTCGATGAACACTTTCAATGTATTTTATTATGCCAATGAGTACAATGATCTGCTATTTCTGCAGATTGATTTCTGTTAATTATTTTTAATATATTAGTACGAAAGAAATTATAATATTTTATACACTTGTATATACCAGTTGATATTAGCAAAATCATATTCTATATAACACATATAATGCATTAGAACATTCTGCAACTATTGTTACGTTTCCCTCGGACAATACGTGCGTAGTAAACGGTAATATTGTATTCCAAATTGATCCATAAATTAGTAGTGCGTAGTAAGCTCCCGGAAGTGCTTATACCAGTGCTTCAATGCGTGACAGTGCAATAGTATTAATCCCCCTAATTAAAATGTCGAATTGAACAATTCGAATTGCCCATTTATAAATTTAAACTGCTGAAAATAATGTTATTCAACCGACTGCATAATATCGGTCAACTTTATTAGTACAAATATTAATAATGATGATAAGAAGAATAATAATACTCTAGCTGTATAGAGTTTCCAGCGTTATTAACTGCAAATACGACATTCAGTCTAAACGAACGATAATTGCAATTACCATTACGAGGTATACGACAAACAGCGATACTCGGGTTAATATCGAATTAGCATGAATAATTTTCTACACCGCCAACATTGACATCGATACGTTGTGATCAAAGTTAATAGTTTAATCACTCCGTATTAGAACCCGCTGTTCTATTCGCTATCTCTGTTTTCCACTCCTCGATATGATAGCTAGATTTCATACCATTGGGAATACATATGCGGTTGATGGTATCTCTGTGGTCGTGAAAATTCACGTCGAAATCACCCGATCGATCACACTTTAAACGATCACATCCGACGGTGAATTATCATCGTGTGAAAGCAGCGTGAGAAGGAAAGCATTATATGACAAGTATTTTAGTTTTACATTTCGTCGAAATAAATGTATGTTTATTTAGAAACTGTTCGAGAAGAATATAATTATTTCCAGAACATTGTCTATTATTTCTTTGAAGAAGCTACTGTTTACCCTAAATATTATTTAAAATATTCAAATCGCAGGAATAAATTCGCCATTAATGAAACTAATGATCGTCGATTCGAAGGCCGAGGACAATAGCGTGACGTGACAGAGGGATGTTAGATCCGGGTCAGATAAAAACGGAATGGAGGTACAGAAGTTCCAAATCGAAAGGCTAAACGGATTTGAATGGTTAAAACGCAGCTTGGCTATTGACAAATCGTTTTTCGTTTTCTGTTTTTTGTTTCGTCGATTATGACGCGTGCTTAATCAAACCGGATAAACGCGAGACACACGCTTCAAGGATAACGGGACCGTTTCCTGTCTGAAGGAGGATGGCACAAGAAGAGAGAGGAACGATAAAAATGACACCTCTACGCGTGCATAATGTTTGGACGAAACGCTTGCTCGGGGATGAGACAATGTAGCTCTTTATTCTGCTAAATTTTCGTAGAAAAGCTGCGACTGTTTGGCCACGTTCTTGGTCAAATATTGTGAACCGTGGTTAAAAATTTTAAGTGGGAATAGAGTGCAAGGAAACATTATTTAATGTAAAAGCAGCGACCAGAAAGATGTCATTAAAAAATAGTTAATAAAGAAATCATTCATTTAGATTTTCTTAGTTCGTTTAGTTTGTTGGATAACGAGATTGAAAAATTCCATCCTCGCTGGACGTGCATGATTCCTTTAGAAAATGTCATAGAAGAATATACAAAAATTACGATCTTTTGTCTCTGAGAATAGAAGGGGACAGAAATTTCAGCGAAAACTCCAAAGGGAAAACATTGGAAGTGTTTTGCCCCAGATTTGAATGATCACAGCGTTTGTTGAAACCGTGCCTCTGTTACATTCAAAGGGATAAAGATTTGTAGCGACATCTCTCCCTTTTTGTTTTTTACTTCTTTTTCCCCCGCAACTGCCGAAGGGGACAAGAGAAAAGATTGGCGTAGCTCGAATCGAAGCAATCCAGGTGTGCACAGTATCGTTGATTCGGCGAATTAAACCGATCACGATACATTAATTTACATTTTTTCCCGCTTGAAATAAATATCGGCGAATATCGTGTAATAATATTTATCCAATTTTACTGCTTCCTCGTTTCTTAAAGTTTGTCAATAATAATTGGTCATTTCGTAGCAATTATAAGGGACCATCACTTTTTTCATTAGAAAGCTTCTTTAATTGGCCAAGCAATTACATAATTTGTTCCGCCGTTTCAAACAGATGGAATCAGTGATAATAAAGACCCTTCGCGGACTCCGTCAAATGACAATGAATTTCTAATTAGCAACAGACGAGCCATTACTGATATTACCATTAATAATTGCATTCAGACTTTTTCTCGAAGATAGACTTCAGAATCTTATCAAGTATCCACTGTTCTATTTGTTCGTCAATATTTTACCATGCTTATTTCCCTCCTGGCTGTCAGGCAAATAGAATTGTACGAAGGAAGGAAGCAGGGTTATTAGTTATTAATGAGAATTAAGCAATTAGTACGAAGGGAACTGTATGAAATTGATTCCACAGGCCTTTCCTTCCTGCAATTATCAGCAATCTTGCATTAATGTTTTGCAAATTCCTATGATAATTGTCGTAATACAACCAGGTATTTCCTAATGAATCGGTGGAACCATATAATAATCCACTGCGGTAAGATCCATTCTGAGTCTCACAGCGCCGTCCCTCGATAGAATGTTTCCCCTTTTATGCGATATTAAATCTACAAAGCACTCGATCACCCCTTTAATTACACGATCGTTTGTGAAGTATATGTGGAAATTATTATGATCGCGATCGGTTCCCATTCAGCGATAAAAGATACGCGATAAAAGCAATTGCAACGACCATTAGCAACATCGCAAATACGAAAACCATAAATAAATGAAAAGACGAATTGTCGATTTCACCGTTTAAATCATATACAAGCTCGAAACGAGAAAACGTATGTATTGTTAAAAGTAAAATCACGACACACGCGAAATGTTTTCGTCTCGAATATAAAATTCGTTGAAAAAATTGGCAAACAAAATGGAAACATGTGTAGAGCTATCAATATCTCAGATTTGAGCAGGCACGAAAGGCAGTCCGTTAAAGGAAGGTTCGGCAATATTTTTTACAAAGTTGTCTTCTTCTCGATCAACTACCGAAGAAACATCGAATAATATCGGAACACGAGTCGATCTCCAAGCAAATTCTACGCCAATGAGGTACCAACGCGGCTACACCTTTCGTAGCCCATCCCACGAGTCACTTTCGAAGGTATATACGAGCAGGCAGCGATGAATGGACCGGAACAGGTTCTGAATCTTATGCAATGATAAACGAGTGACCCCGCGGCATCGACTTCACCTGCACACCTGGACGGCCCTCTCTCTCGGGAGAGAGAGGTGTGTGCTGACGCACAACTCAATGGATCCTCCTCGAACGAACATCCACGTAAATTAATCGATCAAATAAAATACCTATAAAACAGTATTCATAAAAATCTATAAAAATCACCTAAATGCGTCTCACCAAATAAATAATGTCCGCGCGATTTCGCGTCTGCACCCTTAATCAATTAAACACAACCTTCTCATGCTCTCCGGCAATTCCACGAGTCACCCCCTCCCCCCTGCAACAAATAACCCACCCGTAACGGTCTCGAAAAAGTTCACGAAATGAAAATGCACGAAATTGCACGGCACGCGGTGTAACCGTAGCATCAAGAAGATCCCCAGATAATCCCATCGATGAGAGTCGAGCGGAACACTTCGTTTCACAACGTGTGCAGGAGTTACCCGTTAAAGGTATCGTTGGGAAAAAAAACAAAGTGCGTCCCCTGTACCAGTGGAGGCTGTGAAACGAGCATCGACAAGCTCGTAGCTTTTCTGTCCGGCGTGTCAATAACGATTCGCGCAATATTTTCATCTTTGCCGTGTTACGTGTCACTGTCGCCTAGCTGTCTAACAGGATATATCTTTATCCCCGATTTTACGATGCGCCACGGACAAGCCGGGGCAAACGTGTTCGTTCATTGAAACAAAACAGAAAATGTGGGTAGACATGTATATACGAAAGAAATAAAAAATATAAATAGAAGAGGCAGAGAAGGGAGACAGGAAAGGCGCAGGTAATTTTAGCAAAACTGATGCAACGGGTCGAGACCAATGTCGACTTTTCCTTTGAACTGGATGGCCTTCGACTAGTCACGGCCATTCGATTCTTCGTGTTTCGCGAATTTTTGTTCATGAATCATAGAGCAGCGCGTTGAACTCGACGATACCTTCGACCCGTCTAGGCAGTTGACTGATTTGTGAATTGAATAATTCATGACGCGAATAATTAGGCGGTTTATGCCTTGCCGCGACCACCGGTGCGATTCAATTCGCGTGGTTATCGCACGACGAGAGAACAGAACGGTTTCCCCTTCGAGGCTGCACCCAGGTACAAGGTCGGTGAACCAGCGGGATAAGAATGGAAAACGTGGAAGCAAGGAGATAATATAGTATTGTAATCAATGGAGGGGAAAAATTTTTCATTCAAATCGTTTTTCATTGAACACCTCCAATGGCTTCGAACGGAACAAAATAATATTAACAATATACACACGGAGCTAATGAACTAACGGAGGAATCTTTAATTGTTTAAGAATTATAAATTCACTGGGATATCTGCCTTGTTTCTAAAGTTCTTGCCAATCCCGACTGCAAAATATTCCGCTATAAAACAGGAATAGATAAAAGATTAATAATAATGTATATAACTAGGAATGTGATCGATCGATTTGTGCAGAAACGAAAGAAGAAACTTTGGAACCCCAGAAACAGTGCGGATCGACGACCGTTCGTTACTGAAACGCGTGTGGATCCGTGCGGGGGTGGAGTAGGCGGGTGAGTGAAAGGGTTGAAGTTAAAGCGGAAGGAAGTTTGGCCTCGCGAGTCCCATCCAGCAGCCCGAAAATTATGGCCACCTTCCATTGTGGTGATTCAAAAGATGGCGGTGATTTGTTGTTAAAGAGAAATCGTTGCGCTCGAACTTAAATTATAGCGTGGCACCGCTGCCGCCGGGAATTAAAGTGCCCACTTCCTGTGACGTTCTTTTTCGAAAGTTAAATAAAACGCAGCCGAGGGGCTTGCATGAATTTGTCACTCTTTCTTGCACGTTTCTCGTGCAACTTTCTCCTTTTTTAATTTAACACTTTTCCATTTATTTCTAATTTGCCTCCAGCCTTGTATCTTTTACTATTTTGACGCACTGTACATCTTGGTATAAATATTATATTAATACTTGCTATACCGTCTGCTTCGAGCGAAATCGATTAAATAATTATAGAATATTGAATTGAAGGAATTGAAGATTAGTAACAAGCGAAGGAAATGTACTATATATTTATTTTAATAATATACGCGTTTATATAATGATTTTTCATTCTCGAATTACTTTACTCCGATTAACGTACGCGAAAGAAGTTATACAGCTACCCTGGAGAATTTCGACTGACGTAGGCGCGATTTGACGCTCATTTAGGGAGCAATTAGAAGAAAAATATTTTCTTCCCGAGGAGGGAATTGAAGTTCTTACATTGCTAGATAGTTTCCCAGGCTCTCGTGCAGTCGTTTTTTCTATGGTGATTAAGAGTTTATTGAAGCCCTAACATAGAACTGCTGAATTAAAACTTTATTTTTATCTATCTGGAGATATTAATGTTGACACACATTTATGATTATTTGAGCAATTAAATTCCTAATCAATTATACATCATTACATATATTTTATACACACTGTACATAATAATTATTTGCAAAACGATGCGATCATCGGCTCCTCAATACAGCATCACGTTCTCCGTACAGATCATGTTATGCTATCGCTTAAAACGAGCCATGAAATCCGCAAAGTGACTCGCAGAATTGCTGACTGAGGGTGAGATTACACGCGATGGAAGGGGAGGCAAAATGGTTCGAGGCGTTTACTCGCTGGCGTATGATCAGAAGAATCAAACGAGAAAGCTAAAGCTAGTGAGGGGAGGGAAGAAGGGTGGAAGGGGGAACAATCGTTTTTCCTAGGCACAACCGGCGAGGAAATCTCGCGTTTTATCGAATATCGATCAGATTTTTTCGTCGTTGTTGTTTCTGTGGTTCGTCCGCGTTCGATTATCATCCCCTCATCCTCCCCTTCTTCCCCCGTCTGCGAAAGAATTCAGCACGAGTGAGGAATCAGACTATCAGGGTGCAGGGAAATGAGAAGTATTTCGTGGAATATTTCCAGTCAAATATTCGATACTCGTACCCTTCATGGAAACCGTGCTATCTCGAATTATTTTCCAGGTGAAAAATCAGAGAAGACTTCGATTTGAGAATGATTCATCGAAGTGCATTTTAATCGCGGACGAACTTCGAATAGTTATCTCGATTAATTTATCCTTATTTAGCGAACAATTTCTCAGGGAACGAAAGGAACTTAGCAAAGTCAGGAACAACTCGCCAATCCCTGTCGGCCCTATAAAAACGACGTTTCAACGATGACCACCTACGGCGGCGAAATTTTCGCGAACGGAAACGTATATGTATAACTGTGGATCCGAACGAACAACGAATTCGTCGTGAAATATTTCAAGCGTGTTCGCCGATTTCTCTGTCCACAATCCGCTTCCCACGTTCCCCACTTCTTCGTTCCTCGTTCTTGTTGACTCAGGTCAGCCTTAAGGTCTTTGAAATTATACGACCGCCATACGGTGGACATCTCGTGACTATTCACCAAGTGTGTAACCACCTCGCCGCCGAGCAAGCAAGAATTCCGCTCACGGACGGACAGTTGGATCGTTTGATCGGCAGAAATCTTACGTAATATTCCTGCTTTCTGCCCCGATCCCCATCCTCCCTTCTCGTGGCGCGTCGCTTTCGACGAAACTGGTCCCACGACTTTCGCGAACGTTTGGATAACAGTCTGACTGATCGTGTTCCTCTCTGAATATCTTAAACTTGCAACTTTTTACGCCTACGGTCTTTGAAGGATTTTTCTTTCATTTTTTTTATTCATGAATAACTTGTATGTAAAGGGACGAGTTTGGGGTTAATATGAAATGCATGGTGGCCACGTGCATGTACGTATTCAAGAATAGTATGGGGGATTGAATAATTAGAGCATACAAGTATAAAATATAAAAATATAATTTTGACCATAATTTTCTGCTTCTGTTATTATTATTGTCATTATTTTCTACGTACCTCAAACTACGGGCCTCAATATATTTGCCCGGTAAATATTAACTTTTTAAGGCGATGATACTGATCAATAATTAATATTGAGAGTATAGGCTTCGAAGGATCCCGTGGTCGAGAAGGATTGCAAGGACGATCGTGACCCAGTGGACGAAGATCCTTCATACCGAGGTGTACCCGACGAGCCGCGTTTCGTGAATACTGAATTGACGCCTAGTTAACTTCCGACGAAGAAAGTCGTTTGCATGTTGCACGCGGCCTGCCTTCTCGCGTGCGTGTAATTCCACACTGGCCGGTAACGGTTATGACTTCATTCTGGGCACGAAACTCGAATTGGAAATTCGCGGAGGTCTCGAAAAACGTGCAAGTTCATTTCTCTAACGAATAAGCCAGGCCCAAGAAAGTCTCGAATAATGTGAATCGTTTCAAACGTATCATATTCTTTGAACAAATTGATCCTTCACATTATTCAAACTTTCTTAATTACTTTTCTTTACCATGCGACAATTATAATTCGACACCAAATTTTATCCCATGTGGTTCCTTATTTACGCATTTTATCATATATAGAAACGTTTTAAGCGATAAGAAGATTACATATCTTTTTAACCGGAAACTCAAATTTTATTACACTGTTAAGGGGTTAATATTGAAGTCCGTTTTAAGGCATTTAGAACGATTTATCTTCTTTCTTTCAAGAGGATCTGAATATGTTTACGCATTCAAGGCATGACCCAGAATTTGGAATTTCAGGAAGGGCATTTTAAATTGTGTCAGTTAGCTAAATGCTTCTCTAAATAGTGGACTCTTGGGTGGAACAAAGCCACCATCTACAAGTAACTAATCTCCAAGGAATCCGCAAAGTGGAACCAGTCCTTTGACGGCCATAAGAGTGACTCGCAATTAAACGTAATGCAAATCTTCTCCTAAACGTTCTTCTGTCTTAACGAAGTCCTTGTTAAGGCCAAGAAGGCACTCTCGTCTGAATAGAGGAAGTGGTCCGTGCAACAATTACTCTGTCCCAATTTTTCAATTCCTTTGATGGATCCATCGAACAGCACTGATTCGTCCTTAAGTGTATGGAAATATGGTGGACGATACATAAGAGCATTTTCTCGTTTGACTCTCAATCTGAATCGTTGCAGACCAGTGGTTATTAATCGAAAATTCAGCTACCACTTATTCTGTACATTAACTGGAACAGATTTCAGAAATGAAGAATATCTGCGCAGAAAATTGTAATAATATCTCCACACAAATGTAAATGAAAATTAATCTTGCCACAGACAAGAAGAAATCAATCGGACGCCATAACTCGTTGTCTCATAATTTAACCCTTTCTTCTGTATCCTTAAAGCAGACAATTTTTGTCAATTTCAACGAATTGTAAGTGCACGTAGTTGTTAGCTATTCCACTCAATTGTTAAAATGCATCGGGTTAAATTGATAAAAAACGAAAGAAAGAAGAATGCCATAGAAGCAAATTTTACATAAACCGAAAACAAGTGTTCGCAAGCGACCATCCGCCATCGTTGTCATAGGCCAGGGAAGCAAGACGATTTCATTGACTCGCCGACCGATTCGTCGACGATCATGACGGAATTTCAATCGCGGCCGGCTTCGATGAAAGCAGCCAGATTTATAAATAGTCCGTGCGCGTTTGTTCATTGTTCGATCGAATTTAAACAAGCCGATCGGCTTTAGTATACATCAGGCTAATTGGATCGGCTCGTTGTACTATATTCCTCTGCCCGAGCGGGATTCACGCTGAACCGAGTAGAAAAACGGTCCGTTTCATGGTTTGACTGATCTATCAGTCTGAGCAGGTCCGAACGATCGAGAGTTCGCGTTACGCAATTTCCATGAAAGTTCGTGTCGATTTCGTGTCGCTGTCTCGCTGCCTCGAATCATCTGCTTTTTTCCTCTATTCACTCTGGTTATCAATATCGGAAGTTAAGTTTATCGCGCAGTGTGTAAAATCGTAGAGAAGGATTAGGTAATCGTGGTTTAATAGAACGTTATTTGTAATGTAATGTTAATAAAAATGGAATAGAAACAAATTACCTGTACTTCGGACGGCATTTTTAATACACTGTTGGAACGTTCAAGAAGCTTACTAAGGTGCTTGATTAATTGTTGGAACGTTTGTTGGTTTGGGGTCGAGTATTTCTTGAGATGACGCGAAGTTTAGAACGAACGCTAAGTGCTTTCGATGTTGGGTGATTAATGGTAGATTATAGTTCAATTACTAGATAGATTGATCTTTGGAAATCGGTTGTTTTGTATTTATTTTAGCGGTGCTAAAATATAGACTGGACAGTAATTGTAGAAAATACTAAGAATCGCTGAAAAGGGTTTAAACAATTTACAAATGAAGCTCCAATTATTTCTTCCCTAATATTTAATATCCACGGAATAAGTCATAAAATAATGTTCAAAATGTTACACGCTTCTCGACCAAAGTTCACGAAAAACAAATTAGTTTCGCCAACAAGTTTCACAACAGGTGCAACAGTCGAGTCGCAGAAAGGATGGTGATCGTACCTACGTTTTGTAATATTATCCAATTAAGCGATTCGTTAATTTTGTAATATGTTTCATATCGGCGTTAATTATTTCATTGAATATAATTGTATCGTTTGTGGCCCATCGGTGGTGGCAACTAATTAATAATTAAATGTATTCCGATCGTCGCCATCGAGCTATCCTCTGGTCGAATTAATTTTCAACATAGACACACCTAATGTCACGTAAACGGCTCCCGATCGTAACCATTCGATCGGACGCAATTAACGTGATCAAAGCTTTATGAATCATTAAACCAAACACGTCCACCCTTTTCATATGATACATGTGCCTCCACTGGAACTATCGATCGCTAGAATAAATAATCAGATTGTCGAAAATTACCAGGTACACTTTGGGGCAATGGAACATTTATCTGATAAATACAAAAAAATAGCTGCTCAATCAATTCACCTCCCTTGCAACCCCTTTAGTTTCATCTTAGCAAATCCAATGATACTATCTATTGGATTAAACGTCCACTGATAATGATAAATTGATAAACTGATAATGCCCACTTATAATGAATGACAAAAAGGGAAAGATCATTGAATTGGCAAGAAGAACCGCCAGGATTCCTGGCCAGATCGTGGAGGTATACAATGCGAGCGGATCGACGCCTATGCCAGCCGACATGAGCTGGTATTTAGTCAGAGGGGGACAAGAACCGAGCTCATTCACGACTCCGTGAGCTCGCCGTGGACACGGAGAGACACGATGGATACTTTGTACTAGTTTTTCCAGGCCGGACCTCCACTAGCATTATTATGTGTTCTCGGTACAGGTAATTAGCTTGGACGCTGTGTGGACATACCGGGTGTCCCTGACGAAACAGGAAATCGAACAGCTGTCTCTAAAACGCTACAATCTCTACGCTACCTGTGGTTATTTTTTTGTTTGTTTGTTTTTCATCAGATATAAGTTTCAATGGCATTCGATATCACATCGGAACAGCTGAGTGCAGTTTACTTTAAAGCGTCCGGATTAAATTACCGGGGATTTCGAATTGGGATGAATCTGCGTGCGTTGAGCCCCGAGGGTGGCAAATCGTGTAATGGGTTTATCCTACTGTGTTAATTTTAAACTGTCGATAATGGATCGAGGATGTTCCGTTTCCATTCAAGTTCCCCTCGCTACTGACCAGTGTACACGAATGTAAAATTTCTTAATCGAGCTTCGATAAATACCGTGCAGAGAAAACAACGCGGCAGAAAATTTGCAAATCCCTGGGAACGTTTTATACCAAACTCCGCACCACGTCAACGTGACTAATACGGAGCGGGAAATCTTCTGTTCTCCTCTATCGAAAATTGCGTTGGAATAAGGTACAAAGGTCTTATCTCGTCAGGAATCTTTGGTCCCTATTAATAAACGATTTGCTTCATTTGAATTACAAAGTTCCCATCGAAGATCCATTCCGGTTAGACGAGTTAACAATGGAGCAACATGGAAGCACGCCAAAACCTGGCAAGATGACAGAATCTGGAAGGGCGTAGAAGCGCGGCCAGTGTGTTCGATTAAAACTTAATCTGCAAATGAATGGATTCGATACGGGCCACGAGAAGGCCTGCACAGTCACGTCGGTCGATCCAATATTTGCATCATACACCTGCAAAACCGGCCGCGCCACTTTTCTTTTATGAAAACGAGCATTTCCATTCCAACGGTGTGACGATCAAAGGCCGCCAACAGCCATGGAAAGTGAAAAGAATATATGTCAGACTGTTAAACACGGTTACAACCTGTTCAGAAGTGTATTAACTGGACATCGAAGACCGCGCAGGTACTCCATTATCCGCGTTCCCGGCAGGTTCTATATTATGACAAATTGTACGTGTGTCCAGTGAGTGAAACATAAGGAACCGAAGGGAATGAAAATATGAAACAGGCGTGCAGAACCGGAGGAATTCGGTGTGCTGGGATCGAGACTTGGTGCTGGGGTTGGAACAGAAATATAGTGGAGAAATTTTGTACTTCAGTAGGAATTAAAAATTTATGGTAATCGGATCTAGCAATGGCACGGAAGAATATAAAAAATTGGGAAACTTAAGAGCACAGCGTACGCTTGGAAAATGGCGAGACAAAATATATCAAACGGATTTGAAAATCGTGGAAATAATCAGGAGAAGAATAAATAATAATAAATCTGCTAAACAGAAATATTAAAAAATCACAAAAATAAATATACCTTTATTCTCCAGTATCTCTCTTCTACAAATTAATATACCCATTTTCCAATTTTCTAAACATTATACATATAATCTCTAATTCCAAACAGAGCCTCATAAAAGAAGCCATTTAATCATTTGACAGAGCTTGCGCCGACTACGAAGTAAGATAGTTCACCGAAGCCGATGAGATTTAGCGGCAATTTGAGGGTGTAAAAACTGAATCGAGAGGATCGAAACGATAATGAAGTTTGGTCGAACGCGTTATATTACACGACAGGCTTTGCTGTGCGGCGTCGAGAACCAAGAAGCTTCGCCCAGGGTAGCTGCTTTACAGCCAGAAGTGGCCCCATCAAGACGAAGAACCGTGCCGAGGAGAGTCCCAGGGGCGCGTTAATTAAGCCGGAAAGCTCGCTTTCAACGTCGTTTGGCCAAGCCGTTTGTCGACCTAGACCAACTCTAAATTCTGCATTCGTTGGGGTTAACTAAGAATATGAAACGTGTTGTGGTGTTCGAGCGGGGTGTTATCGTTGCCGGAAGGGTCCTATTGCGATAATCGGGGGTGAAGGTGATTAGAGATTGCTTGGATTTTCAATGAAATTAAAATGGCAACATACGGAATGTTTTAATAATATGTAACAAGTTTGTTGCAAATTGAGTACAAGGATTGTTTGATTTTCTAAATTTTTGAATAGCTGATCTGATCAGATAACTTAAATTTTTTATAACAATTCCAGCAAATAATTGAACCATCGTAGCAGCTTAGAATTTGTATAATCGGAGGGTGCAAACGAGAAATGTATTGATTGATTTCTTTTGCGTCCAAATATATTCGCAATTTTGTAATTATCATTAGACGAAGTGAAGTATGCATACATCATATTAGAGTCTGGATATGAATCCATGGAAACGTGAGATCGATGGGATAAGGGGATGGAACACGTGTCACGATACACGGCCTCTCTAATTATCCCAAACGTACGACGACATAATTTATCTCGAGACGTCCTTCCCATTAAAACTTTGATCACTTTCGTGAAGGATGCCTCCAAAGGAGGAAAGCTGCTGAACCGACTAGGATGATTCCAAGTCAAGGAACTCGATTTCGGGGGATGAAATTAACGCAACTCTGTATACCTTGATAATCAATTTAGTGGTCAACAAAAAAGCTTTACAAGAATTACACAAAATACTGTAATACAAGTATGCACTAACAAAAAAATCGATACTAATAAATACAAAATATCGCTGCCACATTCACGAAGTCAAGTATCACGGCACGAATAAAAATAAAAAGTGTCACATGGAAATACATGGAAATACTAAACAGAAAAATAAAATAAAAATTAATGAATACGAGAGTATCAAGCAATCTCTCGAATCAATGATATATTTCACCAGAGCCAGATGTTTCATTGCATACACCATCTTCAATAAACCGGAATAGTTCCATACAGTTGGACCAAGCCATCCAGCATTTGGCACAGAATCGTTTCGACATCAGACAGTGGGAAGGGTGGACCAAGGAGATCGGGTACAGTTTTCCAACAGGAATGATATATAGAGCCGACCTGGCTTGGACGTACCATGTAAGATTCATTCGCCACGAGCCGAACCTCCGAGTGGCGCGGGCAAAGAATCACTTAGCCGATTCTTCGTGACGGAACGGAATCGAAATCGAACAGGACCGATCGCCAGGTAGCACGAACGTCGCTAAAGATAATGGATGTCGGTTGAAAGAACTAACGGATCCTGCAAAAAATCAAGCGAACCAGTCGTGTGAACGACGCGGGGATTTTCTACGTCACACCCGACTAATGAAAGGCCGAGAACAATTCGCTGCATCGAAACTACGTTCCTCTCACAAAAAAAAACAAAACAAGAATTTGGAAACACTCGAACAATTTCTGTACTGCGCCAAAGGAAAGTCCAACGCACCCTGCAAACGAGAATTGCAGAGCTCACGATCGAACGATCAGTCGACGATCAGTATCCAACGAATTAGCGACAACGCAGTATTTTTCAGAACTGTCTCGTTGTTCTTCGCGATTCCAGTCGCACAAGCCGACGCGACGCGACTCGACCTGTAATATGCATACAAGATGATACAACGTTTTCGCGGGTCGACCTGAAATATTTCCCCGGAGCGTAGAAGTTCGAGAGCGTGCGGAAGCGCAAGAGACTCGTTGCGAGACAATAATTCCGCGCCCGGAAGGGGACAAACGCGGCACCAGCGAAACAGCTGAAGTTCTTAGACATTTACGGCGGCCGTATAATGCCGAAAGCGTGCGGTCTGCTAAGATATACGTAAAGTCTGGCTGGCTTGGCTTGGTCCTATCGTTTCTATTCTTGGACGTTCGCGATCCTTAACTGCACACGGTGTCCTTAGTAGAACGTTGGAACGACGATTCCGGCGGGGATCGTTAGAGGAGGATCGAAAGTTCGAGAGGGACGACGAGATTGTGAACCTCCGGGGTGGAGCCAGCGGACGTGCATTCGGTTCGATTCCATGATGGAAAGAAATGAAAAAATAGAGGGAGAGAGAAAGAGTTGCGCGATTTGCATTGACCGTGTGAATCGGTTGAAATAAATTTCCATTAATTAACTCGGTCGCCGTGGAACTAGTGCCGAAGGTGAGAATAAATTTTATACGTTTTGGCGGAAGGTGATTTTCGCTCGGCTTGGCGGGGAACGGTGTTTGGGCGCGAATTTTTGGCGGAATAAAAAGTTGTTTGATTGGAAAATGTTGTTCCATGGTAATGATGCGATTGTAAATAATATCTATACTCGATAATCGCGGTTATTGTTGTTTTAAGCGAGCCCAGTGAAATTATTGTTGCAGAGTAGTGTGGTTTTGTATTGCTTTCGAAAGATAATTGACGATCGTAATATTTATTTGGCAACTCCGACGTCTGTAATACACTGTCCAATAGAACTTCTGGTTGCCAAAATTCGATACCAGATCCCCGGTCATTGGATAGCGAGGAAATTACGAAGGTATCGCATTGCAAATTAGTAGAGCCTCAAGGATGATCGATCGATCATTTCGCGAACGAGTTCCGATAACGTAAACGTGACAGTACGTTAACCCTGATCCGGGGGGAATTGCGCAATGGAACGATCCGTGAGTGAAACAATGCCGCATTTCGAATTCTCCCACGTCTTCGTCGTGAGAACACGCGTGCACTGATATCTGCCGATGATGCAGTTTACAGACTTTCTTCTGCCGAGGCCGGTCGATAGTTGAATCAACAATGGTGTTACAGTTCCTCGATCTTTCTTTCTCCTCTTTCACCGACGCGATCGCGCCTGATAAACTGAGTACTGTAATGAACGGTGCAGGTGAAAGAGGAAGTATTGTTTCCCTTGTTACAAGATCAGCAACGATTTAATTAATCCCTCGAGTCTCGTCTGGGGAACGGTTCACCGCAGTCGAACGGTAACGACGAAGAAATTGGGCATTCCTGGTATAACAGTTTATGACGCTTTTGTCCGTAAAACTTTGGGAATTAATTTGGGCATCGTACTTTCCGAGAGGGCTATATTCTTTAAACTCTTAACGCAGATTAAATCATTACTTTCGAGCTACCCGGTGCAATTGATGCGTACAGATACAGCGAAGTGATATTTACCTCGGGTAGAAAAATAAATCGCGCACAATCTCTTCGAACGCTCGCCAAATGAATAACAAGAATAGTATCCCAACGAAGGAAAAAAAGAACAGGAAACAAAAAGAGAAATAAACCACTCACCTGGCTTAATCTGCTGAGGCTTGGCCCTGATCCACGAGGTCTCCAGAAGCAGCAGCAGCAGAACGAAGAGGACTCCTCCCAGGCTACTCAGGGTCATCCTGTTCTTCCTGCTAGCCGACATCCACCCGCGAGTTGCCTTTATTCGAACTCTCGCGATACCACGAATCCAACGGCAATCGACCACGATAAATCGAGCGGCGCGTGGCAGCACGCTGTTAATTCAACCAACGGCCTCGACTTCGCCAGACCCGTGTGCACTATTATATCGACAACTATACCGATAGCTATGTTTATAACTACCAGAACAACGGAGGCAACGGGGACGAGATAACCAAAAGCTGCTCGCGAGAAGAGAGAACTGGCCTCGGCAGAGTGGCTACGAGACCAGCCAGAGGATCGAGTGAGTGAGGATGGACTGACAGACGTGCGGGCGTACGCACGAGTCAATGAAGTGAGTGGTACTCACCTGTAGGAGCCCTCACCTTACCCAACCCAGACCACGTCCCCTCGCCACCTCTCTCGCACGTCTCCCTTTTACCTTGACTCCCTTCTTTCCTCTACTTCTTCTTCTTCTTCTACCGTCTCTTCTTCTTCCTCTTCTCCATCGTCCTATGGCCCGCGATACCCGTTTCATCTCTGACTTGTGCTTCTCGCAGACCCTTTTCTTCCTCGTCCACGTAGCCACCGAACGATCCGACGTTCCGTTTCTTCTTTTCTGATTCTCTTCTCCGCCTCCTTGACCCTTTTCCTTCTGTGTGCACTTCTGCTTCCATCGGACTCGCACCCTTCGACTCGTACCAAGAAGATCTTCTGCGACCTGGGCATTGTTGGAAGATCGATTTACTCAGCCGTCGATTAATGCGGTTCGGTGATTGATCGCTTGATATAGTTTTCTTTTTCTTCTTCT
The DNA here is from genome assembly GCA_963583965.1 of Nomada ferruginata. Lineage (NCBI taxonomy): Eukaryota > Metazoa > Arthropoda > Insecta > Hymenoptera > Apidae > Nomada > Nomada ferruginata. The sequence continues at coordinate 11,202,635 of OY757218.1, forward strand.
TAGGAATTATTAAGCGGCGTTCCGATAATGCTGCGGAGAATTGTATATCGTGCGAATTATTGGACGAGATATGTATCTTTATACGTACGCTGTTTTCTACGGGTAGAGTGGCGTGTTTTCTCGTTTCTTGCACATTTTACGCGGCTATTTATCTTCCTCGTTCGGCCGGCTTGACGCGAGGCCTCGGCTTCCTCGCGCGTTCTCGTCTTCGCTTCTTATTGCGCTTCATTTTCCCTCGCCCGCTTAACGTATACTTAAACGATCGTTCTTCTTCCTCCTGTCGTCCCGCGGGGCGGCTTGTGATCTCATCTCGCGGCATCGCGTGTCTGATGAAGTTCGTTAGATCATTCTTGCTGCACGCTCTACACTGTTGTACGAAGGTGTCGGATAGAGTTCACGATGAATTTTTCAATGCAAAGTTCGTCGACATTCTTTTCATGACAGAAATCACCACGGATTTGAAGATCGAAGTCTCCCCTTTGCAACGACCAGAGAAGAATTGGCGTACGATTTTTGTTTGACCCTTTTATCGCGCTTCGAATGAAAGGTGAGCCACCCAGGTTAAAGTATGTATCTTCTAACTTTCTATTTTCACGAGAATAATTTCCCAAATCCATCGAGCCGTTTTATTTAATATTCCATTCGTCCCCTAATTTCGCCCGTTTAAACACCCCCAACGAATTTGTAGAAATTTTTGCTCCGCCGGATATGATGCACTTGCGAGTTGTGAACGAATCGAGAATATATTGATTTGGATTTTTTTTTAGCGGTTTCTTTGTTGCAGACATTTCGAAATTCTTTGATTTATTTGCCGCAAGAATGAAATCGATGCTTCGTGCTCCATATTCGAGGGACCCTTCTTCTCTAGCAGTTTGCTACTTTTTGTGCCGCCGTTCTTGGCCTCGCTTTTTGTATTCATCCTTCCGGCGTGTATCGATGTACAGGAAAACGTCGGAAAAGATGAGTCTCCACTGGTGTCCCATGCTGTGCAAACATCTCAGTTATTAGTACGACGTTCCCGTATTTCAATGGACAACGTTGTTCCGTTCGGAAATCATTTTACTTGGTAATACGATTTTCTGTTTACTTCGGCTTCCTTTGGCCACGAAATCGCGCATGAAATTTTACCTTCCTTGCAAATGTTTCCTCTATAAACTTTGTTTATTCTTTGACCAAAAAAATTGGCATAAATCAACTGGGAATTCGAACGCGAAATAAATGAAAGTATGCGGACAATAATACCCAATAATATAAACACAGGGGCACAAGTTTTCATCAGAACACTGTACGTGACACGCTGCACGACGATGCCATTAGAGCTGAAGCATGGCAACAGAAGTAATCTCTGTACAGCTTTTGTGTAACACAGCAAAATGTATCGCTCGCCGCAGAATACACGATCGCGAACAGGCAACTGGTGGTTGTTGAAAAATTAAATTATCCCTGATCTATGCCGTGTGCTCCAGTTTGGCTAAAATGTGTCGATAGCAACATCGTTGTTTCAAATCAACAATTTAGTACATTCCCGTTAAGATACGATTGCAATTCTATTCTTTATTTTATTCGAACATATGACAAACTACTAAAGAAAAATTAAGTGTCTATGATATCGGTCAGACATTAAAAATGAATGCAATTCGCTATCTTGCAATATTATTTTCGATCAGTCTAATTCTGTCCCCTTTAAAAAATCCCAATCTTAAAAGTTCATGCAAGATTATTAAGCAATATCCAATTCGCATTGACGAAAATTATTACTCCACCCCTGTTTACCCGAATTAGTCGAACCACCCCTCTATAGAAGTGAAAATGATCGCACCACGGTTGCATTAACTTTTACCAATATCACTGCACTCCCAAAAACCAGTCTCCAGCTGCCTTATCCTACCGTCCAGGGCCCATTCAGAAAGACTGCCCGTGTTCATCGGGAACGCCGATGAAGTTCCAATCTCAACCAGCTCCCCGCCGGGCGATCTCTATTACGCAATCTCGACTATCAGGGATCATGGTGCCCCATGAAATTTTCTAGTGCAGTCGCAGTCTGCTCCAACGCCTGAGGGCCCCACTTGGCCCTCGTGAAAACCAGCCCAGAATCAAGGCTGATTCACTCGACGTCGTAACCCTTCCGCGACGATAAAGCGAAACTGAAGTCCAACGTTTCCAGAAGAAACAGCACCGACGTCGAATCTTCGTGGCCGGCGAAATTAATTGCGGTTAATCTTGCATTAATTTGTCGAGAAACGAATTACGTATCGAAATGAAATCTCGCTTGACGTCAATGAAAGCGCAGAATCATGCACACCTTCTACCCGATAAGCAATTCCTCGCCGTTCCAATCGTTTTCGTATCGAGAGCCAATCAAACACTCTTTGGTGGCGAGATCGAAGCGATCGAGTTTGTAAATAATTCAATCTTCAGCCACTCAGCCGCTTCTGCGAAACGTCGTAAAAACTTGCCCCTACCGTGTTCGCGGACTCTGAAATACATTACGCTTCAATCGGTAAACGCAGATCGAACGCACTTTCAATTGAACTCAATTGAATCCGGGGCCCCCGGTGACCCTGAAAAAGTGTGTAAGGGAGGCTGCAAGAAAGCCGAGTTCGCTTGTACGCAAGGAAACGCGGAACGCGAAGAAAAGTGTTCCAAGTGGACAGGTCTATCTGCGTCTTACTGCGTCGACTGACAAAAAATACACGTGGGAATTATACGAGTAAAATCGTGTGCGGGCTTTGCCTTGAGACCGGAAGTCGCGGGGAAAAGAAACACGGGCGTGATGGAACAACGATCAAACAGCATTGAAAAAGAACGCCGTAGTTTGTATTCTTTATCGAGTAGCAAGCGGATTTGATTCCTTGCAAAGTCGTAAGGAGCGAGGCGTGGATTTTATCGAAGCTAGCCCCTTGGGGAATGTGGTTCCTCGAATATTGATGCTATTGATTCTTTAGACAGATACGAGCTCTTTGGTCCTTTTGTCGTTGTCTTTCATCGTTTCCTTTGAAACAGGGGTTGAAGTCCCATTCTTGACGGGTTTGATTGTAGGAAAGGGAATGTTTTATCTTACGACTCTGTGGTAAATGAAGTGGCGGTAATTCTTAGCGAGTAAATGTATAATAATAGAGATATCTTTTTCCATTTAATTGTGCTATTATTATTAGAATTGTTATCGTGATTTTAGAAGGGTGGAGAATGTTGCGAGATTGCAATTTTCCGTTCGACTCGGAATGTCGGAATGAAATTCTGCACAGATGGGAACGTGTAATTTTCTGATCGCGTGATAGAAGTCCTAATTATCCCATTTTGAAGGAAGCTTCATGCCCTAATAGAAGTTCCCTGACAGCCACTGGTTAACGCTATCAGCAAAGTTGCTCGCGCCGAATCGAAACTTTCCTATTTTCGCCTTCGTTCAAATTGCTTTTCGATTTGTTCCGCGACAAAACCAGGTCGAACCACTTCAAAAACTAAACATTCCTCTCTCTCTCTCTCTCTCTCTCTCTGCCCACTGACAAAATCGTTCACGAACTCGTTCGTAATTGAACGGTCTAAAAGAAAAAAATTGCCACAGAAATACCAGAAAAAAACATAACAGCCGAAGAAGAAATAAGAAATCAAAGGAAAACGAATTCAATTCGCGATCGAGAAATCAAAATTGCATGTAACCCCACGATGTGACTCTCGATGGCACACTTTTGCCGTTCCAACGACCTCACAGTATCCGCCAATTACATTTTGCTGCTTTGTGAATGAAAAAATTGGAATGAGAAATTATTGGTAATATCATTCTAATATTATCCGATTTATTCCATATAAAGTAAACTCACCCCACGAGGAGCTATATAAATAAATACCCCCAATTACCCAAAGCCAAGAAGAAACCTCCCCTACCCCCTTCATCAGTTCTCTCTGTGTCTAAAACTAAAAATTTTCATTCGACGATTCCCAGTGCGAAATCAAAATGCATGTCACGCGATGCATTCCCCAATCGTTTCCCAGATCTCTCCCGGACCTGCGACAAAAGGAATCGACCGAAATCGCTAATTTACATTCGCCCCGGCCTGTGCGTCACCGGCCACAGAATACAGTTAATCGTGTTCGTCGTTAATTGAACGAACGAAATTCCTTCAGACTTGCCAGAGACAAACGGGCAAACGGACAGACAGGCGGACAGTTTGTTCGATCCGTTTGTTGGTTCGTAGCCGTGTCTACGTACACGGCTAATTGTGACGTCCGTGAGGGAGAGTGAAGAGATCGTTACGTCGTCCATCACCCATTTATGGCCGCGTAGCCACCTGCTTCACCTGTGGTTTCGCATGAAGATAGAGCCGTTTCGAACGAAAGCCGACCTCCCGTGAGTATCGAGTATTTTGTAACGAGGCTACGATCCAACCGACGGGATCAATTTCTACCATTCGTTCCGCTCCTTTTTCTTCCATTTCGATCGTGTCCCCTGTCCGTTTCCGTTTCTTTTTCTTCCTTCGTTGTTCGTCGAACGCGTCCGCGAAGACGTTGATGATCGATGAGATTTCACCCGCGAACGATCGAGGAACGTGAACGGTACTAGGATGAACCAGTGGAGAACCAGAAGAAGCCAGGTGGTGATAGTTTATCGACGACACGTGGAACGCCGAGGATGGATGCATTTCGATTGATAAGGCGGAGAATTAACAGCGGAACTACCGATAGGTTTAGGTATTATTTAGGTTTTCGACAGTACATTCGCTAGGTTGGACAGGTTATGAAAACGAGAATGATTGAATGGACATTAAATTGAAATATACAATTGTCATTTTATATTATTAAAAGTCATCATAAATTGCGCCAACAATACGTATATGTTAATGCATCTCACTATGATGATTTAGGTATCGCAAATGTGCAACACTTTTAACCCTTTCAACCCCTATGCTTCAAAGAGTTAAAACGTAGGAGGTGAACGTTATTCGATTCGTGGGGAATTAATGATCGCTGCGGCCACAGGAGAATTTTCTTTTATTTCCTCTTGCGTTTTCTCCGTTATGGATTGAAAGCTTGGTTTTGTTATTTCAGAGGGATTTCTATTTTTGTGCCTGCAAGTAAAAGGGTTCTGTAATTGTGTCGATAATAGCGTGCCGTATTTAATTGTTTCTTAGATACCTTTCTGTCCGATACTTTCGATTAATAAATAGGTTCGCGTTAAATATTCCTCCAAGCTTCTCCAGTAGCGAAGAATTTAGTAATAGGTAATAACAAACTCGGTTAATTACTATTGTTCGTACAATTAACAGAATCGAGATATAAATTGAAACGAAAGGCTGATGATAAGAAACATTTTATCAATGTCCGTTCTACAATCTCGTCACACTTTTTACACTATTTTCCATCTGACATTGTAGCTTCTTCGTGGCTACTTCCCAATCGCAATTACGTTTCGTGTATTTCATCTGGACGGTTGAATTCCTTCGTATCCCCCGTGAAATCTTCTATTTGCTTCCTCGAACAGCACCCTTCTAGCGGTCTGGTCTAATTGTGTCGCACATATTTCATCCCCCAGGACAAATATCTGGCCGCGAGCCGTGCAATCAAGCAGAGAGGTGCCGCGTTTTCTATTTATCCTTTGAAGCAACGAATCCCCGCGACTTGTCTCCTCGATTTCGATTCGCCGTCACCGTACATCACTCCTGACAAATATTTCTCTTCGATGAATTCACGATATTCGATATTTCAGTGGCCCGACGTTCCCCTTTGTTGGGAAAATTAAATCGCATTCGACACAGGAATTTTTTAACGCTAACAGGGGAAGGAAAAATTGATAATCCTTCGTGTAACGTCGATGTCCTTTCTCTGTGCAAATAATTGCGCAACAGTTGAATAAATAATCAAACTGGTCCTGCATTATTTGCATGGAATTTCGTTAAAATTTGATCATGTAACTATTATGTAACTCCTCGTGTGCACGTGCAAGTATCTTAGTTCCTAAGGGTTAATATGTTTTACCGTTCTTCGAGGGTCGCGTTATTCTGCCAAATATTCGTGGCCAATATATTGTTACTTTCGTCACGCTGCTCTGACAGTGGAGCATCCCCGTTTCGTCTCTAGTAATGTCGTTTCGTGCGCTGTATTATCCAGCCGTCCAACGGGGAAGTTAATGCGACAAAATAATCGTGGCGCAATTACGGTAATGCCCAATCGCGTTTGTTCGTAAGCGGGGATCCCCCTAATGCAGAGACACGGTAAATGCACCCACGATTATCGGTCGCTGCTGCGTCGCATTTCCGGTTAATAAATCGCGTTAAACCTTTTACAGTGTTTGATTCTAATGCACTCGGAATATCTCGCCACCCGCCATAAACTTCATCGCTGGCTGTTAAAATCGGCCGACTGTATCATATTCAATGACGATCCTCGAACCCTCGGCTGCGTTATTATTTGCCAGCATCGTTCGTCCACAATGTTTGTTACGAGTTACGAGGTACAGTTACGCGGTGGAAATACGACGCGGTCGTGAAGAAAAATTCCGTGGGCCAATAATAGTCAAATGTTTGTTGCGCCAATAATAGTCAAAACATAACAATCACGACGAAGTAAAAAAAGTTTGCCAGACTGCAGTGGCAACATTATCTTTCCCGATTACCAGGTGATCGAGAGCGATGAGGATTTTTAATTTTCATAATAGACCCAGCTGTTTCGAAGTTGCTCAATTAATCTTGCGCGCTTGCAATTATACTAATATTAGTCATCCTATTCCTGCTTCCCATAGATTCTAGAAAAACAAAGTCGGGTGTCCGATAATAATAATAATAATAATAATAATAACTCCAAGTGAGATTCTCCGAAAAGCCCGTCCATTGAGCACGCCCGTTCGCGATAAGACCGCCGGGCGTTACTCAAAGGATTCCGTACAGGTTGATTAATCGACTTACTTCGCCAACGAGACGCTCGACAATGCCCAAGCAAATGAAGACCGGCTGCAATTTCGTGCACCCTGTGGAACGTTGCGCGTAACGTGCCCCATCGGACACCTCCGCCCTTCTTCTGCGACGAGGACAATAACGACACGAAGACAATAATAGCGAGAAGAAAAAAGGTTGGAAGGCGCCGTAGCGTCGCGAGTGCATCGATCGCAAAGAATCGAAAGCCTAGGTACCCGTGATTCAGAGTAGCGGCCTGGCCACCCTGGCTTGTAAGTGCCTGTACGTGGCTGGACCTCTCTCTAGTTGGAGCACGAGGTGCCTCATGAAACATGGATCGAGAGTCGCCCTGGAAGAAGCTGCGGGAAAGAAGCCGACCGCCTGCAGTGAGCTCGCCGATCATCGCTGATAGCGATGGGACCAATACCCTCGCGGACGACGCGGTTGAAACTTTAGTCAAATGATAATAATTGCCATTTGCCCTTTTTTTTTCTCCTGGCTAATGAAATCAATTCTTTTCCGCCTTTCTTTTTCAATGGTCCTTGGCGATGCTGTAGACGTATCGCATTATTTGGATACAATGGATAAAGAAATTTGTTCGACGAGTGGTTGAATGTGCAACTTGTGGTATCGGGCGTAAATTATTGAATTGTACGAACAATCGGGTGGATATAATTCATTTTGGGAATAGGGAATATAGTTGGACCCTGTGGTGATTGATTTCACGAATATTCACTTCACGAACGTGGGTCGCGATTTTTTGAAAACCGAATACTTAATTACAGAGTAGTTATGCACGATTTAAAGGTGTCTCAATTTATTATTTCTGCCGACGAATTATTGTGCGCGGCTCCTCGATTGATTGTTTCTTGGAAACGGACCTGATAATTTAACGAGAACAGTCATATCAAATGCTAGTCAAATATTGCAACCAATTGCACCGATTTCAAATATAATGAAACGCAACGTTTACCAAACTACAAACTCTGCGTTTAATTAAAACAATATATATCACGGCGCACGGAAGTATGACAAATAATTTGAATACCAGCAACTACAGTATTAATATGCAAAACACACCGTATTAAAAATTCTTCAATCAAATTACATCAAGCAATTTATATCCATCGCAATTGCAACTATTTTCACGTGTCCCTGTATCTCTAGCTGCTATCACACTAACTGAGAGTACGTTGCGGCGACGCGCAGAAATCGAAACTGCATACACGCGAAATTATACAAATATAGCTGCTGGGTAGAAAGCTCGAGGATGTATCGGCGCAGGAGTATGGAAATTCGATGCTGAAGAAGATTCGAGAGGATGGAAGTTCCAGGGCGCAGTAAATTCAAGTATACATAGAGATCTGTATATACGTATAGATTTGAACGTTTGACGAAACGAAAGAATAAGAGCACGGGCGTATCGGTGCCGCGGTAGTTCGACCACAGGAACGAGTAAAAAAGAAAAATGAAGATCGTAAAATAGTAAGAGTATGTCGCGCATAGATGAAGGAATTGCCTGGCGATATTAAGATGCTTGATGGCTCCGTGATCGGTCCCATCACTAATCACCGTTGTGACTACGCGGCTACTTCTCCCCGAGTGGTCGCGCAAGAAAAGCTTCCTGGCGCTGCTGGATTCACGGAAATTAGTGCCGCCGCGATGCGTGCACCGAGCATTACTCCGTGGCTCGATATGCATTATGCAAAACCGTCGACTACCGCGTCGTAATTGTATCGTTTTGATAAGTAAGCTCGCGCGTCGCAACTGCACGCTTCCTTCTACCCCTTTTGTTCCGTCGACATCTAGTCATTTCTTGTCGGCCGTCTCTGTTCGCCTTCTCTGTTCCCCCGATTCCGTGTAGAACTTAAATCTCGATCGTTGGGGAACATTCGTCAGAAGTTCGTCGATTTCATTTCAATTTTAATCGCCACTTTGCTCGCCGCAAGAAACGCGAACAATCTGAATAATGTAAAGGCGGCGACTCTGGCGAGGAAGTTAAACTAAATTCGATACCGCCGTTCGAGCAGCAACCGTGTCGCTTAATTTTCGTCGATGCACTTCCTCGTTTCCCAATAAAGCCGACAAAGTGGTCGGGCCAGGCCACGGGCGCGCCAAGTTGAAACTAAAAATTCGCGCACGAAACGTGCGTGCACGGTTGCACTGGCCAGGATGAATAATGGACAGGCGGAGCATTTCGTCGGGGATGTCGTGCGGGCCGAATTCGGAGAAGAGGATCGTCCAGTACACGCGTCTACTGCGAAATACATACGCGTACTTGTAATATAGCCCCGTGGATTTCACGGAATCGTCGATGAATTCGACGAAGCCACCTTTGCGGTGAACAGCGAGAGGGTTGGCATGACTTACGTTCACCACGTGTCCTGACGCGTGTTTGCGAAACGACCGCCGCATCCGAGCTCGTTTGTCTCGCCAGATCGACCATCGATCTGCTTAAGGGGGAAAATACAGTAGCGGACCGTAGATCCCACGTAATCGCCCACTGAGTTCTTGGTAATTTGCACTGGCCTGGGCCGAAATGAAATTATTCCTGGACGTTAAAGGTACCTCGCCTGGTTTATGTATAGTTTCGTGCGATATATTTCACAGTTTTGATTTAAACGTGCAGGTTTCGATTTTTTTTTTGGGCGCCAGCGTGCGACATTGGGGCGATCGCAAATTTGCCGACGAGGAATCGATGATGCTTGAAGTCGTGTAACTTCGTGAAAAATTATCGTGCAGGAGTTCACCCGGGCTCATTTTTAGCGTGAGGCCTCTACTATGACAGACCTGGGTTTGATATTAGTGTGGGATTTTTTTACGCGATGCGGTGGGTGTGAAAGTGCAGGCATTTTGCGAAGCAAAGGCTTATGCGGCACAGGAGAAACTTTTTTCATGACTGGAGTCACGATGGATTTGAAGATTGAAGTCCCACCTTTAATATGCACCGCTTCCTGATATGTATCATTCAAATTTCGAGGGCAAATATAGATACCCGCAAATATCGTCGGTGCATCGCGCAGAGGGAGAACGAAAAGTTCGTTTGACAGGAATTCGATGATGCATTGTTACAGCTGGTGCATTCTTCGATTCCCGATACGGTGTTTTGCGATGAGAGAAATTTAAACGAAACACAAAACGGGGTCAGGAACTGATTTTCGTGTAAACGCGGGGCTGGGGTTTCCCAAGTGGAAACTCGCATTAATCCGCGGCCCGCTACTCGTCCAGTGTGTATTTTCTTCTTTTTTTTCACCGAGTTTTCTCCATCGTTTATTTTCCTATCCGCTTTTCGCTTCATTTCTCTCTCCAACACGGTATAACATTCTGTTACTTACCCTGATGGCAGGCAGCCAAGCAAACTGGTCCAAGAATCTACAGATACCGCGGGAATCGCCTATTTCTGCTTGGATGATAAGTCAGCCACAAGATATAGGAATAGTCAAATCAGCCAATGTACTTTTTCGGCCCGAATTCCCGGGGAGAGACCCATAACATCAACGTATCACTCGAAACGTTCGCAGCAGATAGTAGAGAACGATGATAACGCTATCTATCACAGACACTGAAGTTAAATAATTTTCAACATATGCTTTAAACAAATGCCATTATTTCGACTTGCAGACGAACTACATCAATGATGAAATGACATAAATGAAAGCTAGAAGAACAAGCTACAATCTCCAATAGTTGATAAGAATATTCCATAAGCGGTTCATTAGTTATGAACAATTAAACAATTGAAATTGTGATTACGATGACCTGCATATAGTTACGGCAACGGGGTATTTTTTATCGTGTAGCTTATTTGTTTCCCTTTCATTTGACCCCCCATTTATTAAAAAAAAACCACCAGGAGCCGAGATAACAATTTTCAAAAATTTTGTCGGCAACGATATATCGATAATCGGACATGTGGCGCCATCTCGCGTTTGCGGCCTTTTTCGCAGTTTGCCGCGCCTTCAAAACCAAATTTCTGGATTACATCGTTAATTTAAACAATTGCGTTTTTCTCGGCTTGTAGCTCGTATTTTTTGACCGGGCTGGTCTTAAATTAAAGCTACGAACCGTAGCTATCTCCCCAAACAGTTGCAACAATATGGCATGTGCGGTTTAAAAGTTATTAACAATTGAAAAATCGGCTAAAATGCACTCCGGGTCACTGCAATTATCTCGGCTTCTGGAGGCGCTAGTTTAATGATGGAGTGCTCAAAATGAAGGTAGAGGATGCCACTACACGACAATAAACAATTTACAAATCCTGCGTGCGCTGTTTATTTTTCATCAGCAAATTAATAATTCGTTTGAGAATTGCACCAAAACTATAGACGAGGGCCGTTCCAAACGTGAGATAGACTGATCCTTGAGTCGAGAGCGTCTATTTGAGATGTTGTTGATTACAATTGGCCCAGTAGAACGCGAGATAATTGAATTTGTTTAAAGAAATTATAAACAAATGCGATTATATCGACTTGGAGGTGAGATAAATCAATCATCAGGGGACATAAATTGAAGCTAAAGATATAAGCTACCATCTCCAATAGGTGTGAACACTGTTCCATTTGTATTTAATTTGTTATAAACAATTAAACAATTCAAATTGTTATTACCGCCAACTGCGTACAGTTACTGCAGCGGGGTATTTTTTATCGTGTAGCTTAATCGTTTCCCTTTTATTTGACATCCCATTTATGAAAAAACAATCACCAGGAGTGGAGATATTTACAATGACCCGGAGTGCATTTTTGCCGATTTTTCAATTGTTAATAACTTTTAAACCACAAGTGCCATATTGTTGCAACTATTGGGGGATATAGCTGTGGTTGGTGAAGATGCTAGAAAACTATCTGAACGCTCACAACGGTGGGAATTGTAATTTAAATAAAGTTAAAGAAAAGCAAATATTAGTTTGACGGAAATAGTTTACTTATTCTATAGTGCAACAAACATTACAAACATTTGATTACACAGATGCGTTTGTTATTACTAATAAATATATTTGCATCCTACTATTCGACTAATATCCATACTGTAACACTTGCAATAAAAAATATTCAGTTCGATATGATATTCAAAAACACCCGCCGTAAGGAAAGAACATCACCCCCATCGCCCAATCAGCTACCAGCCAATCAGCGCAATCTATTTCAAAGCTCTCCTTCTTTCGACCAAGGGATCTCGTAGTGATTAGACGTGTTCAGAGTGCCCGTCGAATTACGGTATGTCAGATAGTCTAATATATTCTTGAAGACAGGAAATGATATACATTGTTTTCGTTTCCCTGTCTTTCAAGTTTTCTGTGGTTTCTTTCTTAATATTAATGAATATTTTGCAAGAAATTAAGTAAATATTGTGCAGTGAACGAAATCACACCGCGCGGCGTGCATTTTCTAATCGACTCCAGTACGCATATACGTATTATCTTTGACGTATGCATATACGTATTTCACTTCAGAATTCCATTATCTTGCAAAATATTCTGCGGTTTTTAGCAATGTTACCATGATATTGGTGATTCTTAATACATTTATCTCTGATTTCAGTTAGATTCTGTTCCATGGCGTCTCTTTCGCTAGCTTTGAATCAGAAATGGCGCGAACGCGACACTTTCAAACGGGAATGCGCCGGAGCAGAGTGACGCGGCGCCATATTGTTAAATCAACTTCTCGCCTACAGGTAAGCATTCCTCAAATTTCTTGTGGAAATAAGTAGAATTTTAGTAATATGTCTCTATTAAATTATAATTCGTACCACGCATAAAACTTGTGTGATATACAGTCGCGTTGTAGATAAGTAGTAACATAATAGAAGCCATTATTTGCGGCTATATCTTGTTTCTGCTTGTGGTCGGGACGCTTGTTTTTCGTGGAAAATATCAACAATATATCGCGAAACAAAAAAAGCCACTTATCAAGTAACGCGTGCGTTGAAATATTTCTAGGAAACACAAGCGATCGTAAACAAAAATGGTGTTTGGTTTTAGTCGGATGTCGAACATAGCCGAACAGCAAAGGGCGATGGCGAAGGTCGTCATTCTACTACTTGACGCCGAGCTGACAAAACGTATGGTAGACATCTCAGTGAGGTAAGTATCGAGGTGTGTATAATTTGTGACTGGTACTAAGATGAAACAACAACAGTTACAATACTTACAAAAACAAATAGATATCTATATTTGATAACAAACACTCGATAGGATGAACATGTTCTATTTCAGAAAATTATATGACCGCGCGCAATGCGGTCAGTAGAGTCAGTGGTTTCTCCGCAGTTTTCTAGTATTTCCAGAGCAAGTGGCTCTGCTTAAATTTTCATTCACAGTTTACCTACACGCGATTGTAGAGTCAGTGTTTTTCGCCTAGTAGTTATTAATTCGATTATCGGAGCACCGGTGCTCCTCTTCAATTATTTCACTCGCGAAAGTAGCATCTTAATTTGTTCGCCGATGTAATTTGCGGTCGCGTACATAGTCTTTTATTTTTATTTTTCTCTTATATTCGGTATCGGAAGCAGAGTCAGTGCATCACTGAGGGGGATGTTTTATGCGACACTGATGAAGCGAGAAATGTAAGTATTTCTAAAACAAATCTCAGTTTTCTATGAAGAGTTAAATTCTGTAGATGTAGCAGTAGATTTTAATGTTTTTTGCTTTATTGTTTACTTACAGTTTGCATATTTCCTGACGATTGAGTCCAATTGAGCTGCCCCGGTGATGTTTCTGATGTCTTCCACGAGTACTTGCTCTCCTTTTGTAATCAACGAGTTGGTGAGTCGCATGTGTTTTGGTTCCTCCGGTCCCCAATCATGCCGTAGGACGATTGGTCCGAAGCGGCACGGGTGACTGGTTGTATTTTTTAGTAGTTTTGCGAGCATAGTGACTACGGGAATAATTTTTATACCCGTTAGTTGTGACGTTATTTTCATGTGTATTATTTCTTATACGAGGTTAGATCTGCCTTCTTGTACTCCGCGTTTTTTAATATGAAAAGATTAAGGACCATAGAAATATTTCTTACTCAAATAAATATTTGATCAAAGAAGCACTGATCCTGTAGGTTCCTCTAGGTTTCTCTATTTCGATAAAAATATATGATGACAGTAACAAATACATTGCACAAATGTACATATATTGAGGACATTGCATATTAAATTTGTAATTGCATTTATAATTAGTTGAAATTTGTTTTCACTGTTCAGCAGTGCAGAAGTCGGATGCCCCCCGACTTCGTTACTGCAAGTGCTACATGATTATAACAATCATGTATTGAAGTAAATAAATATAACGATACATTTATTGAAATCAGCATTGAATATGCATAGCCAATGCATAAGCATTTAATATTAATTTTCGTATGCTATAGTCGAGTCCATTTCGAATGAAATTCATTACACATTATGTACAAGAAGGCACTTTGTATACGGGTAGATTTTCAAATCGGAGTAACTATCTTGAACACGGTACTTCGATTAAGGAATCACCCGAGGCTTATTTAATATCTTGTCTATTTTCCAAGTAAATATTTCATTGCATTACTTATTCTAGTAAAATCAGTTTCAATGACAGTCATTTCCCTTAATAAATAAATTATTTATCAGTAATTTTTGAGTCTTTATTGATATTTCATATACTACAAAGTCGAGTCATGTTTAAAGAGATTGAAAATAAAATATATTATTAGCTGTTGCAATTTTACGTGTACTAATCATCTTTTTAGATCAGGATTTTCAGGTTTAATCCCTTCCGTGTTGATTGCCAGGAACTCACTCACGTGCCCAGGTGCTACTTGGGTGAGTGAGAGGCAATGGGCACGATGATCATATGGTTTTTAAATTTCTAACAATGTTTGGCGGCTGACATTTGCTAGTGCACCGTGCACGACGTATTTTCCATACCGTGTGTGTGTGTGGGTTAGGCCGTGGAATTGCGTCGGCTCGGGAATTTCATAACAAATTATAATACTATGATTTCATAAATAGCAATATGTTTTACAATTGCAAATACACATTGAATGCCGTAACGAATTATGAAAATATGGCAACGAATAGAGTACTATACAAACCAAGCGTACATAGTAGAAAGAAAATGTACAATATACATATTTGAGCAATCAATATTTCACACGAAAGTAATGCATAAGCATATACGTTTGCGCAAATTTACGCAATGGTCGCTAGCCTTTGTCAGCCGATTTCAGGAACTGGTACGTACCCTTAGAGTGTGAATGATTGTATGCCAAGCTCGGGTGTCGGAGGCGTCCCGGGACGTCTCTCTAGTGTAGGTTCATGCGCCCGAGTGTTTGATTGAGAAACGTTGAATGATGTGTGTTTGTGTGAATGCTTTGCCATTTTTTAAATATAGGTCTAGGTAGGATAGGTAGTATACCTTCTGGTGTGCCTGATAGATATAAGTAGGTAGGGCCGGGCAGGTTGACACAGTCTCTGATCGGGTAGGCAATATTTCGCGTGTTCAACCTGTTTCAGGAAATCTTATTTGAAAAGTCGACGGCGAAACTGTGGCGCGAACGAGAATGCGTTCGCCTCTGGCTTTGCCTATCGATTTTTCGAATTTTTCGCGGTCGCGATCGCGATTTGGTCTCGAAACGAACGTGTCACATTATGCTCGAGGCTGCACGTGTAGGCGATGATCGATTACAATTTTAATCGCAATCTTTACGATTTTCTGTAATCGAAACTTTACGATTTTATTTGGTCGTGATTCGTCCACGTGTGTTCCGTTTAGCTACACGATTTAGCCTTTTATTTAGTTTTTTTTTGTTTGCGAATAGAGTCTCGAGCCTAGACTAAGTTTCAGCGAGCATTGCGCCCGAAGAAAAGAAGAGGCTAAAAGCCGAAGAGGCCCGACAAACTGTCTCTCAAGAGGGCAACTATCAATGGCTCTGCATCCTTCGGATGGAGAGTCATTCTTTGTTACTATTTTGTCACTATGCTCGCTTTTGTATGCCGTAGTGTAGTTTATTGTTTGGCCGGCAGTATTGCCTGGCCGACCGTCATCGCATTGGGCAAATCGCGATTTTTATTAGCGTCGCGTACGATTGAATACGGTTTGCATTAGAGTTGCGAATAAAATCACATCGCGATTGCAACTAGAGTTACGGATAGACCCAGGTCGCGGCATTTTTTTTACAGGTGCGATTAAATATATCGTGGTTTGAATTAGAGTTGCTTTTGTATTAAATTGTACTTGCGATGCGTACTTGCTTTTAGCGTTGCGACAATAATTTTCGCGTTCCTTTCCTACACAGGTTTTAATTAGCACTTACAGTGCTGCGATATCTTCCTATCGCGAATATTTTTCTTAGATTTTCATATAGTGTTGCGATGATAAATGGTCGCGTTTTTTAAGTAGCGTTGCGACCACAATGAAATGCCCAAATTGGTTCCTGAGTCACGAAAGGCAGCTACGAAAGCTGCATAAGGTGATTGCTGCAATCGTAGTCTTGGATGCGACTACCATGACTCGTTCGTTATTAGTGTTGCGAATTAAACATGATGGGTGCAGTGAATTATTTTTTTCCTATCTTTTTTAATATATCGAAATACTATATTAAAGATAACGAAGCACCATACGCGATTGACTTTGCAAGTAATGCAGTAAATTAGGGTTGCGAAAGAAAGAGATAATCCACTTACGGGTTTCAATCGGGTTTATAATAAGTGGACGATAATTAATAGTAGAATGCCCCTCTGGCTATTGAGTTTGTGTTCAATGTTCTAATTTATTATTCTTCTTCGCCTCTCCCCTTTTTATTAACATTGAAACGAGTTGTTTCATCTTAGTATTCAAGTGAATGTTTGTATTTGTAATTGACAATTATTATTCAGCATATTTGCATTTTGGAAGAACATGCTCCCTTTGTACTACTGTACTATTTTTTCACAATTACTATTCTCATAAAAAAGTCTGTTACAGAATTGTTAAGTTAAAGGAGATGTCAAAGGAATAGAATATTGCGTCAAGTACATTAAATAACATACATTGCAATATGTAAGTAATCAGAGGCTCAAAAGTGATGTTGTATGGATCAAATAAATCGAAGGAAATCATATGATACCTAAGAAATATCATTAAATTCTTATGAACTTCGATCTGTTTCAGGTTACGCGATCACAATTTTAGGGAAAGAAGATTCATCATGAAATATCCCTTGCCCCCCCCCCCCCCAGTCCTTTCAGATTTTCAATTAGATAGGATATTTCCAAATTTAATTAGCTTTTTAGTTAGGTAGGATGTTTTAAGTTAAGATTTAATGTACCTTAATTAAAGGTAGAATGTATTTGAATTACGTGCATGCTAATTTATATTATAATGCTTATTCTTTGGTTTTAGTCGGGTCTAACAGAATTTTTATTTTCAGCTTTCCCCATAATGAATAATTTTAATACCTCCTATTTACTTAAACTAACTATAAGTTAATGTGTATTACAATCCTTATTTTTTATTTCAAAAGGTTTAACAGAATTTTCAGAAATAATCAGATTTTCAATTAGATAGGATACTTCTAAATTGAATTAGCTTTTTAGTCAGGTAGGATGTTTTAAGTTGAGATTTAATTTACCTTAATTAAAGGTAGAATGTATTTGAATTACGTGCATGCTAATTTATATTATATTGCTTATTCTTTTGTTTAAGTCAGGTCTAACAGAATTTCTATTTTCAGCTTTCGCAATAATGAATAATTTTAATACATGCTATTTACTTAAACTAACTATAAGCTAATGTGTATTATAATCTCTATTTTTTACTTCAAAAGGTTTAACAGAATTTTTATTTTCAGCTTTCGATACAATTATTTATTTTAATACATTTTACTTACTCAAACAATGTATAAGCTAATTTATATTATAATGTTGATTTTTTAGTTGATTTAGGTTTAACAGAATTTTTATATCCAGTTTGCATATCAACCGCGCTGCAAATATACATCAGAAGGAAGTAGCGTTTGATTTGTAAATAATAATTTTTGTAAATTAATGATGATAGGGGCGCGGATGCGGCTGCGGCCGCGCGGGTCTCCATTCGCAGCAACCTCCACGTGGTGAGACCTGGGCAATCGAATTTATTTACCATACAGTTACCAATTTTAACACTTATACTTTTGTGATTTAATTTTTAATTATATGGTAAAGATGTCGAGCTAATTGGCTGCGATTTTTAAATTTCTCCTGCTCCTAACATTAAAATTAATAAATAAGCCCCGAGTCAAAAAGATCCGATCATAAAACAGCTTGCCAGGTATCGAAGGCCGTCGATATGTTCGGTTTTTGCGACGGTTTCTGCAGTCTTCAATAATTTGTTATACTAAGAAGAATAATAAAGTCCATAAAGTGATTTGTCTATTTGTCGATTGATCTGTGGTCAGATATATTTGATTCCAATAATGTTCGAACGTGGCGCTGCGCATGTTTCCTCATTTTCAGTTCTCTGTTGTTCATCACGTCATCGGAAAGCACGTGGACTCGTTTCTGAATTGTCTTTTCATATATCCAAGTAATTTAAGTGTATTATCTGTATAAAAATTGCGACGAAGAATGGTCGTGATAGGAAAGAAAAAGGTAGGACCGATTGTTTCAAAGTTTCCCGTTATACTAATCCTGAAATGTAGTTAGGTTATTTTTCGACCGAATACATCAAACAATTACTTCAAATGTATTCATGGTTAATGAGTTTCTTTTCGAAATTTATAGTATCAGGCTGGAGAGGGAGCGCAGTTTATGTCAAGGAAAGCTGCTCTGAAGAAATTGCAGCTTTCCTTAAATGACTTCCGTCGATTGTGTATATTGAAAGGTATATACCCAAGAGAGCCACGTAATCGTAAACGAGCTCAAAAAGGACAACCCGGCATTAAAACGTTGTATCACAAGAAGGATATTCAATTCTTGCTACATGAACCGATCATATGGAAATTAAGGGATTTCAAGGTACATCGGAGTGATAATATATTGCAAGGCATCTCTACTGCGCATCGACTGTGAGAAAGGTCATGCGATTGCCAAGTAGGGAGACCTAGCCGTATTGCTATGAAATCAACCGAACCAAGAGCTTAAGAAGAGAATACTTAATTGAACGATGTTTCTTTCAGGTGTTTAACAAAAAAATCGGAAAAGCAAAAGCTTTAAGAGAATACTCAGAGATGAAGCGACACCTGAATAATCATCCGACTTTAAAACTTGACCACATTGTCAAAGAACGTTATCCAACATTTATTGACGCGCTGAGAGATCTGGACGATTGCTTGACTTTATGTTTTTTGTTCAGCACATTTCCATCTCTCCATCACATACCGAGAGATCAATCTCTGTTATGCAGAAGATTAACGGTTGAATTTCTGCACGCCGTCGTTTCTGCTAAAGCTTTGCGCAAAGTTTTTGTGTCCATTAAGGGCTACTATTATCAGGCCGAAATCAAAGGCCAAACGATAACTTGGATTGTGCCGCATCATTTTAGCTTCGAGCCTCAGACGAAGAATGATGTAGACTTTAAAATCATGTCTATATTTGTGGAGTTCTACATTGTAATGTTAGGCTTCGTTAATTATAGACTTTATCACACTCTTAATTTGTATTACCCTCCAAAACTCACGTCAAGTGGTAAGATGAGTTTCTTTATATTATTTATATAAGGAATATATTGTACTTTTATTTTTTTAACCAATCATTTCGTATCTAGATAACAGCGAAAAGATACTTGTGGACGAAGAGACGTACGTGTCGGAGAGGATAGCTGCGTTAAATGTACCTTTAATAAATTTGGATTCTTCTGTGCAAAGTGTAGAAGAGGAGGAATTGGAAATGGATCAGTTTGCAAATGTACATAGACGTTAAATTGGTATTCTACTTTATTCGTTATAACGCGCACTCTAATACTGACCACCCATTCCAGGAAGGTGACGCAACGAAATTAGAAGAAGCTAGGATAGAAGCAGAGAAAGTTAAAAAATTAAAGACACTTTTTAAGGGTATGAAAGTTTTCTTAAACAGAGAAGTGCCCAGAGAACCTCTAGTTTTTATTTTACGTTGCTTCGGAGCCGAGGTGTCGTGGGATAAATTGCTCTTCGTCGGAGCTACGTTTGACGAGAACGACGAAACGATAACACATCACATAGTAGACAGACCGAGTATGACGAAGCAATATATATCTAGGTAACTCTTTAATTATTTTTTTTTAATAAGCTATAACAGGTTTCTAGCAAATAAGTAAAGATAAATTTTATACTTTTACAGGTATTACGTACAACCGCAGTGGATATTTGATTCGATGAATGCCAGAGAATTACTGCCTGTTGAAAAATATCTAATGGGTTGCATTCTTCCACCACATCTTTCGCCGTTCTCAGACAGCCGTCACGATCAGACGTACATTCCACCGGAGGAACGGGCTCTTATGGATCCAGAATTCAAGTTGAACGATGGTGCATAATCGTATTTAATCGAATCGTCGATAGCAGGCGATAAATAATTAACGATAATATTTCTCTGATTCAACAGACGAGGAGGAGTCTGAAGAGGAATCAGAAAATGAGAGCGAACAGGAAGAAGAAACAGGCGAAACCGTCTTAGAGAAGGCTTCGGACGAAGAAGCTGAGGACAATAAAGAAGAAGACGCAGAGAATGCTGCAACGGCCAAAGTAGCAAATGAGAAGCAACGAGATCGATTGAAAAAGGTTGATTATTATTAAACGCGCACGCTGCTCTGACCTTTGTCTTTTTCTATCGTTTATTTTACGTATGATTACAGAAAATGAAAGTAAAAACTGGAGAGGTGACTAAGGAAGATCCATGGGAGCACAAGCGACAGGAGCGACAGGAGTACCGACTACGAGAACGAATGATCAAGAAGAAGCACCGCAATTTATACAGGAGTATGATGGAGGGTCGTAAACAGAGGGCAAAAGAAGTATGGCTACTCCGCAAGAAGAGGCGTATTCACGATGTCACCGAGAAACAAAAACACAAGGAAGAGCGCAAACAGAAGAAAGCTAAAGCTTCCGAATAAACATGAATTCCCAAGAAAAATACACACCTTTACGTAAATTTATTCTACTATAAGGAGGGCTCAAAAGCCAGACAGTGTTAGTTCAACTATCCCCGAACATGAGTTACGTAATTCAATAAACAATAAATGATGGTACTGGCATTGTCATTCTTTTACAAATGATTTATCAAAACCATATTTATCTCGGTTTGAATGAACTTACACTGATTGGCTCCTGAACCCTCCATGTATACAGGACGACTGTACAATCTTTGCTATATTAACAATTGTACCTCAACGCATCTTTTACATCCATACTATTTTTTTTCCTACGAGCATATGAAAATAGCTTGGCGCATAAATCAACGAAGATTTGACAAGCGGAACGCGATGCTTTTCTCGACGGTTGTATGCAAGTACAGTTACGCCTAATGGAGGGACACCTTTAATCCAGTCCTCCCACTTACCGGAAGCCCACGCATACGACGATCCTGGTCCCTACTTTTCCACCGAAGGACTTTGAAGGCCAGGCTACCCACGCACGGTAGCCTACACACGATCTCGACCGTTTTACGCGTATACCCGCATGAAAGTTATTCGTTTTTGATAATCTTTTCTGCTCGGCAACCACGCGTACAAAAGTGCTGCGCGCTCTTATACCTCTCCTCGAATAGAATTACCCGGAAGGTCGTGCATTGATCTCGACCGGCTCGAACATGTGTCACGCGTTTAAAGGGGTATTTGTGTTTTTAACGTCATTTCTTAGGCGTTGCTTGGAAATTTTATTTTTCAATCGGATACGCTGCTTCGTATTCGCCTTTTGCGCATACCGAAGCAACAAAACGAGGCGCCACTTCCTTCGACATGAAAGTGGCTATAGCACCTATTAGAAGGCAGGAAAGATCTCATTGTTTTAGAAAAAATGACGATGCTAAGTTCAGAACACGAATACCCACCCAATTACTGACTTTCGTTTCGGCTGTTCAATTGCCAATGCATCTTTGATCAGACCCGTGACTTTCCCTAGACCAATTAGCATTGAAGGACGAAGCTATTTAGTGGCAGGCAAATTACCGCCGATGCATCCGGTCACTCTGCGTCCTATGCACGTCGGAATTACCTTGAATATCGGAATTGAATGCGAGCGAGATTACGCGTATGCCGAGTTGCGTGTTTGTGATTCCTATTATTTCGCGATTCTTTTTCTTTTACTTCTTAATTTATCGCAACCGTAGATGCGTACCCGTGACGAAACACCGCGGGCGATATTTCAACCGGGCATAAAGATTCTTGTTCAACCGTCCCGTCATCGCAGTCATAAAAGCAAAAGTACATCGCCGGTCCGTCGTGCAGCGAAAGTAAATGTTCGGCTCGTTATTCGTTGAATTCCAACGCGGTCATCATCGCGGTTTTCACCGTTGGGACACTTTTAATTCCTATTCGCGGCACGATCCTCTTCGCTCGCGGCACCTCGCGATCCACGCCCAGGTGGTTCCAACAATGCCGATCGTGCCGCAACCGTGCCTCGTCAAATAGGAAACGTGCGAACGAACTGCGTCCCAGAGATCGACGCGAAGTGTACAGCCGAACGATGGCGAAAGGGAATACAAAATAAGGAGAAAAAAGCAAACAAATTGGCCGTTTCTACGTCAATCAACTCGTTCCCGTGCAACTTGTGCCCTTTCCAGAATACGTTTCCCGTCGAAACGATCGGCAAACCGTCGCGCGTTGCGAAAAAACGGGCTCCCGTTACCCGCAAGGCCGTCGATTGACTAATATCTATTTCTGAAAATCAACTTCCCGGCGCATTTCTCTTTCCACCGGGAGTTGTTTTTTTTATTTCTCGCGAGAATAATCGATACACACAATACATACAGCGTTCCCGGCTAGGCCTGGAACAATTTCGCATCGATTTCTACGGCTATTTGCAGTGGTGACTGAACCGACGTGTCGCGACACCGGCGTCGGCGAAGTCACCAATACGAACGTTGCTCCAGGTGTGCTACCTGTACGTATGCACGTCGGCTGCTTACGTCACCTTGCTATTCCTGTTCCAGCCCATCTCCACTCCGAGTATCCTTAAAACGACCATCCCTAGAGCCCGCAGCGCGATCTAATAACGTTCTAATCGAACCGACCTCGAGATCCCTCGACCATGAACACGCTGTCCGCTTTGCTTCGATAGATCCACGGATTCCGCGCGTTTCTCGCGGAAGTTGACGACGGCCGTTTCGCGTTCGAATCGGGGAGAAGCGCGGAGAACTTTAATTATACAAGTTCGAGCGAGTTTAATGCCGAGCACACCTTCCGCGGGCACGAACGATCTCGTTAACGAGAGTCCTTTTATTCGATTTTATCGCGGCCGCGACGAATCGCTGCTAAACCCTCTTCTTTTTCTTAACGAAGCGTCTTCCGTGATTCTGCAATGATAATATTCGCCTCTATAATCCGTGGGCTTGAATATACATATATTGCGCGTCCTCTCTTCTTCTTTTTAGCGACAGAAGAGGAGAACCGAGGAAGGATACGCAGCGGACAGGGTTATTCCTCGAAGGAGGCTGTTAGTCGTGGAATTTTACGCCGGTCTCCTGGACGTCTTTTTTCCACCGGAGATATCGACGCTGGATTTGGTGCGAAACGCGACGGTGAGCGCGTGGGACGGTCGCCGGTGAACATTGGGGACTGCCCACATGGCGAACGGCGTCTCATCCGATTGTGAAATATCGAGGCTTTCGAAAACGCGGTTTGGTTACGGTCTATTTTGAGGGAGACGTTTTCTGTAATAAACGTCGACGGGAAAAGTCACTCGTGCATCCGGGGTACAGATGAACGATTTAACAATGGAACCGTCAGGCCGGTCGAGATGATTGGTTTCAGGTGGCTTGCTGAAAAATTGTTAACATGCAGGTATTGTTGCAGCAATTTATGACGACTTTTAGTAAGACAGAACCAGCCCAAGCGACAGACGATTAATTTATTCCAATTATTCTAACCGAATTTAAGGGCCTGAAAACAGTATTTAGTTGAAAGTATTAGTAATTTAATCGCGCGTTTACAGGATCGTCGTAATTTTACTGTAACTGATTGGGAAATGGTAATTTGCATCCACTGTTCCATCGACAAAATGAACCGACCCCTGTCCTTCTTTCGTTACACAGGAACAGGACATTGCTCATGGATGTTTTACAGATTCCATCACACAGTCTTCACGAATTCGCTCGCTTGATTTTCTTCTCACAAATCCAGCTCTTTCCCTTACCGTCTCAAAACGTGTTTCATCGCAGAATACGACCAAACGAATGTCAAGAAATTCGTGAAAACTTACGAATGTCGCAAATGTCGTAAAATTCAGTCTTCGTAGATAAATGACTGCAAATTACCTTTTCCTTAATTCCTTACTGATATTTGCAACTATAGTAAATACTGTTGCGAGTGGCCTTAATTTATCGACCAG
The DNA here is from genome assembly GCA_963583965.1 of Nomada ferruginata. Classification (NCBI taxonomy): domain Eukaryota; kingdom Metazoa; phylum Arthropoda; class Insecta; order Hymenoptera; family Apidae; genus Nomada; species Nomada ferruginata. The sequence goes on from OY757218.1 coordinate 11,226,963, forward strand.
GGTCCGCGCATCTCTGTTTAATATCCATTCAACCATTCCACGTGATCGCAATCCGTCTAACGTGTACTTTCTAAATATTACCAAAACCTCTTGATAGTTCTAGTCTTAACAGACATTTACGTTTGCGTATCGTGCGATCGGAATCATTCGAATCGGGCAAGAAGGACACGATCAACTATTCGATCAACGTTAACTAAACTTTGGTTCCTTCCCGTTGCCACGATTACGCGTTTGCTCGCAAGGCGTGCAATTAAATGCCGGGTGCGCATCGACACGTAGAATCGATTCGGGAATAGCGGGCTTGTGTTTCATCGGGGTAATTGCGGTGCAGCGTTTCTGCGGCGAGGAAGGGGCGGGTTCCGTTTTCGCGCGGCGAGCGCAGCGGATCGTTAGACCGTGGTGAAAGAGAAGAGAAAAAAGTATAATAAACGAAGAAGGATGCTTCTGATACGAGCCAGCATCCGAGCAATTACGTAATCAAGGTTATTACGGCATTAGGTAATCGATGCCCGGCGACCTGTACGCACAGGTGATACCGTCGCACAATGGATTGGGGTTAAATTTGCCATATGACCGAAAAATGAACATTCACATATAGATATTTTTCGAATATACAGTATACTACTTCCTAAACGTCCGCCAGACTCAAAAACGAGAACATGTACATAATTTAATGCTTTTTTGTTTATAGAAATGGCAACTTAAAGTTGGACTTTGTAAGGGCAGTGTTTTTCGTCGAAAAAACGCCTGCTATTCTTTTGGGAATGGGGATCCCGATTCTGCATGTATTTAATTCATTCTATTTTCGCAGTAAAGGGTATTCTTTCGTGTTATAAATTCGCTCGTCGTATTGGTAATTACCATATAAAATATGTTAAAAAATATTGTCGAATCTACTATAACAATTTGTTGAATTCTTGACTCGACTACGAACAAGCATTTTCGTTCGAAACGCGTTCCCCCATGGTCGTGCATAAAAGGGATCGCCCCGCGAATTAATGGCACGCAACAGATGTTCGATAAAGCGGAACGAATTCTTCGACGACGATTAACTCCTGGTGATTTCAACGTCGGCGAAGGCGATACGCGCTCGTCGGCCCCGCGATAGAGCAACCGCTTTTCATGCGGACCGACCGCTGCGCGATGAAAACACCTCGCCCGGGTTTATTAAAGCTCGCAACGGATGAAAAAGTTTCCTTAATAATGTTTAAGATCGCGTGACGCCGCGTTGCTGCCCGGGTAAACGTTCCCCCGTGCCGTTCGCGACGGAGCGTCGAAAAACAAAGATTGGCTCGGGCAAGAAAGTGGTGCCTCGAAGAGTCTCCAATGAACATCGACGTAGATTTAGCAGGGAAAATCGTCAAAAGATCGAGGAAAGAAGGTGGGTTAGTGATCGCGATATTCATTAACACTATTTTTACCAAGAGGTGTCCAAAGATACTTTTCCAATTTTGTGTTTCAATTATTCTCTGAGTGTAATCATTCGTCCATAAGTAATTTGATGACTTTCAGTACAATAGCTGTTAAATTAGTTCAGCGATATAATTTTCCTCCAGCTTATCCTGGATCTAAAAATATTCACATGGTATACCTGTTTCTAACATGATGTGTCCTTTGACACCTTAACCCTCTATGGGCCCGTGTAACTTTCAGGTCAATTTTAATTTTTCGACATTTTACAAAATAATTATAGCTTTTTTCATGGCTGATTTTTTGGTCCCACAATTTTTTTGGAGTTAAAAAAAAATTCAGCCCATAGAGGGTTAAGGATTTCTTAATAAATTCTAATTTGAAATATCTTCTATTCTATGCTATTCTAAATATCAACACCACTTGACTGCATCATATCAATTATAATCTGTTCAGAGAATCTCGATTTCTGTAGTAAATGTTGCATTTTAGTGTAGATCATTGCAGTGACTAATTCCACAATTTACAACCTACTTAAACAATCTCGAATAAATAGGCGTCAATGTATCAATAAATACATTGCTCAGATTATCTATATTCAACTGATAATTTGAAATCCCGTTTGTCATTCATTCGCATACAATCGCATAGGTGTCAAAAGACACCTTTTGGTCGAAACAGGTACACACAAAATCGTGGTAGAAATAGTGTTAAAGAACGATTCAGCTGCGCAATCGATCGATTCGATCCGTCGCGACGCGTATATCGCTACGCTCGATATCAGCCAGGATGTTTTCGTGCGACCGTCAAGTACGCGAGAACGGGAATCGCGTCGATTGTCAAATAGAACAGAGGAATTCCTGCCGCGCGATGGATAACATCGCGTTATTCAACGTTCGACGTGCACGCGGTCGCATTGTGACGTAACGCCAACGATGAATCAACGGAACGGCGATCATTCACATCGTCGAGCGACGCGTGCCCGGCTCGTTTGCAAATTGGTCAATTACCCGCGACCACCGGCGATATCGGCCGGCTATTTTAATCGCCGTGTTCCCCGATGCAACGCGATTCGCAACCCGCTGGACAGGTAGCGTCGCGCGTCTCGTAGCATTCGAAATGCCCTCGACGCTTGCCTGCTCTGCGACACGGTGTTCGTTATCGCCCGTCAACGCCCGTTTCGGCAAACGAATAGATACAGCTAACAGAACCGAGCGGCTCGGTCGCGGAAATCCGCGCCGGGAAACGTTGCTTTCAGCGCGAGCTCTGGATCGTTAGGCGAACGATACGTATCACGTGGAAGACGTTGCACGGAGCGATGCGAAGAGGACAAAAAGAGCGTTAGCGGCTACCGGATCAAGGGGATCGAGCTGCTTAACCGAGGAGAAGAGAGATCTTAAGGGGACAGGTATTTATTACGAAAAGGCCCGGCCGAGGTGAACGGTGTCAGCGTTCATTCCCGTCAACCAGGGGGTGCCGTGAGCGTGTCCGAAAAAATGTTCAAACTGTCCAGAGGGCAGGGGGAGGTAGGCGTAGGGGACTAATTGCAAGGTGGTTTGCACGGAGGACGGTCGAGCTTTTTGAAACTTGATCGAGCAACCGATCGGCTCTCCCCGGACTGGCGTCCAGGTTATCCGCAGTTGGCCAGGCGGATGACGCATCGTCGGAAAAGAATACGAAATGAACGCGTGCCCCTGCGGGCCCGTTACCTACACCACGCCACGGCGAACTCGAGCTGCGTGTGGTATAAGATGTGCTTCCGAGGTATGCCTGGGATCCGGAGGTTCCACATGGTGAAACACGCGACCCGTTCCCTGTCTTTGCTTCTCCTTCTTTTCTTTTCTTTCCTTTTTTATTCGTTGTCAAATTTGGAGAGAGCTGAGGGATTGTTGGATCCGTATGTAGTCTCTCGTCTGAAAGCACGTGCTTTCGTACGAGGACCACCGGGGTTTTCAAGGTATTAGACAGTAATCTTAGGATCGATCAACGATTTTTACCAAGCCGATTGCCAGCGATCTGTGTGGTATTAATCGCGTCGTTCAATTTTTTTGCACAGCCGCGATGGGTGAGCAATTTTTTCTGCAGCATTTATCAAATTGATATAAGAAAGTGCCGAGGGAAGATACGTAACGGTCGCGGGCCTCGGTACGCGATTGGATCGAACCGAAAATCATTCGTCGACTTTCTCGAGGGTCCGCCGGTGTCCAGTGCGCAATCGTGTCTTAATGCAGCGCTCGGCATTGCGCAACGTCGTTTCAACTGAGGCAGCCGCGAACAATGCAATCTCGCGAAAGCGAGGCTCACCCTTTTTAATCAGGCAGAGATCGTTCGGTATCGCGGGGAGGATCGCTGGCTGGTTTCACGGAAGCCTGTGATCTCCCTCGACCGGGTCTCATGGATCGTTGACCGATGCTTTAAAAGATTGCATCGTGCCTCACGGATCGTTGCTCCGATCTACGGAAGGAAAAATCTATGGGATCCGGTGGATCTCGGCGGGAATAGTTGTGCGTTCGCCAGAGCTCGGGGAGCAACAGTTAACCCAGGCTGCGTTGGGCACACGTAGGCAGGTACCGGCCGGCGGAGGCACGAGGGATCGAAAAAAGGAACGAAACCGAGGAATGAATCGTTTCAAGGATATCGACGCAACAGTTCGCCTCGCGTTTCGACGGGCGAAACGTTGGCAAATATTTGCCGTGCAATTATTGGCCGAACAGATCGATCCGTGTGAAGCTGTGTCTTCGCACTTTCGTCCTAGTCATCGGGCGTCCTCCGCGATTTCCGAACGACTCGGTGTGAAAAATTTGTAGCCGCACCTGAGAGCGACGATGTTACGAAATTATTTGTAGCCCCACGAGTAAAACGCGTACGATGTGCGTAAAAATCAGCGTTCATGTATCGATTAGTCAGGAACGATTAACTCTCGAAGAAAAAAGGAAGACACCTAACTACGGTACTGAAGTCCCTCTTCGATTTAAAATACCGTCACGAATCCCACCGTTCGTTCACTGTGCATTGGATTTCCGTCCAAAAAACCAGGGAAACGTTTTTCCGCGTTTCCGCCGAGGCATTCCAGAAAATCACCGGCAGTGTCGTCGGACAAGACCAGGTACACGCGTTTCGCGCGACTCTAATGATACCGTGTAGCCCGGCTAGAGTACATCGGTGTCGCTGAACCCCGGCGCCTCGAGGCGATTCACAGGCGGAGGCCACGAAGAAGAATCCATGGACGTGCAGCTCTATACTTTGCACCATTACGTTAAATCTACGGCCTGCCGTGCCGGTGTCGATTCATAGAGAGGACGCCGCCGCGGCGCGCAGAAACGAGCGTCGCGTCAACAGGAACGCGGCTCGTTCGACGTTCCCCGCGTTGATTTGTGAACTTGTAACCGGAAGAAAAACCTATGCAGACACGTAGGCACCGGTGAACGCGACTCTGACCGTCGTAGTATCGCGTCCGTCTCGGAATTCCAGGCCTGCGATTCTTATGCAAATTGGCGGAAAAACACGCTCGTTAGTCGCTTTCACATGTTTTCCCGTGAATTACGGTTTGGTAAACGGCCCGGCCGATGCGAGCGTGTCGCTTGACGATGGAAATTGCAAATATCGTTTGACGTTAAACGACCGGTACCGCTGTTGTCATTAGGACGACTCAATTTCTGCACGATTCGAGGCGGACGGAAGGATTGCGACAACGAAAGTGATTGGAATGGAAATGAAATAGAACGCAACTGTTCCTCCGTCTTGCCGAAAGTCGGCATAGATCCGTTGCAACAATATCTGTATTAGGTCGTCCCATAAGTTCGTGCCGCGGATGCGTTTATGCTTTGGTAAGGAATTTTGTATTTTCAGTTTCTTCCAGCCAGCCAAGCAATTAATTCAGACAAATGCTGTGCTCAGGTGGATAAATTGAAAGCAGGAATAAGAGTAAAACGGGCGAAACTCGTGAATCGGTACAATGTCGTTTCTCATCGCGATAATGCAAGACCACATGTGGCACAAAAAGTGCAAAAAAATTTGTTTGGCAAATTTTATTACACCCACCAGATTCTCCAGATATTGCTCCATCGGATTACCATTTATTCCAGTCAATGCAACATTTTCTAGCCGGAAAAAAATTTAATAATGTCTAGTTCTCTAAAAACAAACATTGAAAAGTACTTTAAGCAAAAACCACGGAAATTTTATAGTGACGGTATAATGACTTTACCAAAAAGATGGGAAGAAATTGTGGAACAGCAGGGTGATTACGGTTTTTCATAAACTTTAAAGGTATGTTTCATACATTAAGTAATTAGCAAAACATTAAGCGGCACGAACTTATGGGACGACCTAATACGATATGCGCAATGTTGATACAATTTCGAAGCTGATACGATTAATATAAAAGCCGTGTACACGTCGCGCATGTAAGTTTGATCATGAAACCAAAGAGTGCAACGTGTTTCGTAAAAATTGTTGCATACAAATGCGCATTAATTGTTATCAGTAAACCGATACGGCCCATTTAGGCGGCACTCGAAGAAACGTTATTGATCATCAGGAGGCTCGACAAGTTCATTCATTTGACCGGGCTTTCACGACCGTGGGGCTGAAACACGGCCAGCCTTGGGGGACCGTAATACACCGCGGATCGTCCGCGAAATTCCAAAGGGTTCCAAGCGGCATGCCTGCTTTCCGATTGACCTCTAGCAGCAGGATCATCTGTCCTCCAAGACGCTTCACCCACGGTCTAGGTCCACGGGGCCGGTACCTACACCTTCGAGAGGTTTTCGCACACGCCGAAGCGAGATTGGATCCAGGCGTTGAGCTCTCCGAGTTCGCGACGTCGACCAGCTATACGCGGTGCTCTGTCGGGACCGCGAGGAAGGAGGCGAGAGCGATCCCGTCGATCCGGGTGAAAGACAAAGAGGAACGGGTCTATCTGTGTAGCGTGAGAGGAATGGTGGGAAGGGAGGTGAACCGAAGGTGGAGAAGGTGGAGGTACGTTCGTAGAAGGAAAAGGTGAGGAGGGAGGCTCGTGAAAAGAGAGAGGCCGTTCGAGCAGAGAGAAGGACCGCCGTCCAATGAGACAGCGGGCAAGCGATGACGTCGTCGTTGTCTCACGTCGAAGTCTCACCAAAAGTCTTCAACAGCCAGCAGTTCGTCCGCGGTCGCCCGACTGGACGACAAGTTCGTCCCTTTCACGATCTCATCACCGACAGGTGGTCCATTTTATTTATTTATTTTTTTTTTTCTTTCGTACTGTGAAACGGCCAGTGAAAACCAGCCATCATTGGACTACGGATACACGGAAGGATCGTGGCTGAAGGATAGCTGTCAGCCATGGGGACGGGTAAGTCGATGCCGCACGGTGGTCCACGGGGGAAACGTCTGCCTCGAGGATTCGCGGTGTCCGATCGCTGCTCGATTTTCAAACGATCCCACCGATTACTTGGTCGTACTTGTTTCACCACCATTAACTCGCCGTTCGGCCACGATCGATCGCGGTCTTCCGTCTCTTTTCGATCCGGTGAACGCACAGGTAGGACCAGTGGGTTCGCCACTCGTCGGACATTATCGATACACGGCGACGGTTGCTGCTTTACTCCCGCTGCCACGGATCGTTTCACATCCTCGCGGACTTAATGGACGTGATCCATTTCGGCTGATAAAGCAGCGACCGGCGGCAGAATACCGGTGATAGACGGATGAATAGTTCCCGGTCGTTGGATCCGGCGTGGCCTCTTATAAAGTCAAGGTCGCCGTGAAGAATATTCGCCGGCGCGTCTGCGATGTACACCGAACCTTCGGAAAGTCGTACAGTGTTCAAGGATGCCCCGGAAACTTGGATAATTAGCGTGGTTGCGCTCGAAGGCCCTTGCGGTTCTCCAAAATGGACGTTCTCCGCTCTCGAAGGACTTTACTGGCCGTCGATATACCCGACCCTTCTCGCCCACCTTTCTCAGTCCTGGTGAACCTCCGATCCGACCTTGGATCAATTATAGATACCCGCGAACGACGTCGAAAGTTCCCGGCTGCTCGGTCTTCCGTGCAAAAGTGTAACGCTCTTTCCCGACGCTCTGCATCACTTTCATCTCCCGTGCTCTATCGACCGAGAACGCGTCCTCTTTATCAGTGAAATCATCGCGGCGAGATCCGACGACGCGTTCCGATGGCCCTGAACTTGCGCGCCCGACTTCGATGGATCGTTCAATTTCTCGAGCAATTGTAAAGGAACACAGGGGAAAGAAGAGCGCAGAGTCGGTGCTGTTTCCGTCGCGTACGTCGGCACTATCGAAACGCGGTTACGCACAGAACCGCACAGATAGTTTCGACCTTTAGCACATCCTTTAGGCAGATGGTGTCAAGGATGCGGCGCGAGGTGTGCGCGCCACCCGATCAGAAATTATGCGACCACCCGGGCGTAACGCGAACAGGTTGCTACTTTTTCCTCTTTTTTTTTCCGCGCGTTGAAATACATCGCGTTTTCGTTTGCCCGTCGCGTTCACCAGCCTGTGCACTTTCTTCTTCGTTCCATCGCGGCCAGTCCTCTCCTACGCGTGCAGCGATCGTTTCGTGCGAACGCGTCCGCGACGATCTTTCGATCGGTTCGACTAGCCGTTTCCGGTTTCGTCCCGCGTCCGCGTTAACGACTTTAGAAAGTACATACGTGCACACGCACGGGGGTCGATTAAAGTCTGAATCGTGACGGTTCGCAAAAAAAAACACCGGTCATCTGCCGGGTTCGCTGCGAATTCTGGCGGACTCGTTCCGCGATTTTACTTGCGTCACGACTGTACGAGCCGGCGTTCCCTTCTATGAAAGGCACGGCCGGCGGAAGGCTGGCTCGGCTTGGAAATTCAATTCGACCGAATCGAATCATCCCGGTGCTGTTATTATCTAACTTGCTGAAAGACTCCCCTCCTGTCGGCCTTGAGAGATTTCTCGCGCTCTCGAACGGCCGGGCAGGCGGCCCAAGTAAAGTATTCCTCGACGCGGACGAATTCGACGTCGGTTCAGGTGTTCCCCATTAAGGCGCGTCCAAGCCGATTCACTTTCGAATGCCCCCTCGAAATATGAATGGGACCTATCCCCGTTGGAAGAGCGGGAAGAAAGGGGATTATCGATCGCCGTTTATACGCCGCGTTTCAAGGTACATCGATCGTCGGACGATCCTCCTCAAGCCATTTCGAGGATGCTCGAGGGATACACGTGACACCCGAGGTGCAGTGAATTCGACCGGACACTTTCTATGACGAGTATACGCGCCGTAGAAGTTCGCTGGCGTTGGATCCGGTTTTGCGGCGTGAGTGCGTGCTTTCACGGGACGAGAAACCGACAAGATGTGCAAAAAGGATCCTAGGATGATGATGATTAAGCGGGGAAAACGGGTCGCGAGTGAGTGAGTGACAGGTTCGAAAAAACGCATCGCGAGGAAAGAATAACAAAGCGAATAAATAAAAGGGGGAAAGAAAGAAAGGGCAAAAGGATACGCGCAACAGTGTCGAAGGCAGTTTGGATCCTTTCGTGGCGCTCTCGACGGACCACGGACAGCGTCATCGTTCTCTGGATGTAACGCAAGTACCTATTTTTAACATCGAACCGACTACCTGATGGGGGGCATTGCGTAAGTCCTACCGGTAATGCGAATATACGCGCGATCAAGGGGATGGGGATTGCGAATTCATCGGAGGCTAGTTATTGTTAACGGTGAACGAGGCGCCATCGGGACACAGTAGTATCCTTACGTGTAAAATCGTTTTCTATCTGCCTGAAACTTGATGGCGGGAGAATACATAGCTCGCTTATTAACAATTACGTCGGGCGTTTTAAAATAGATTGATTATCGCATGGGAAAATGGGAATGTTTGCGGTAAATAAACAGGGAACGGCGTAAACGTTTTCCTAGAGAAGTTTTTGTAAAATACAGTCTGAATCCTTCAAGCGGTATTTTAGGCATCATGATATTAATGCAATGCAAGACGAAGAAGTATAGCCCTGACTCCTAGCTTATACAATTGAATATTACTTAAAGGAAAATTGTGCCCGTCCTTGAACCACGTACGTGGACGAGAATACAGACGTCGCCTTTTTTCCCCCAGACCTCACGTAAAAAAGCGCAGGAAAAAAAATATATTGAAAGGACTCTCCCCGCGTTACTTCGTAAAATGGTTAATTTAAGCGTTACCTGAAACGTCACTTCGTATAAATAGAAGAATGATGACGCGTGAGCTTCACCTCCCCGGGCGAACAAAACACCGTGTCGATGATTGGTTAGGCTATTCGTTCGTGAGCCACAATGGTGCTTCTCCTCTGTTCTGGCATCTCGACAAAGTGCAAGCACCTATTTTCAAGGGCGGCGCATACCGATTCCGGCGAACCCCGCGCCACATTGTCACCATTATCTTGCAAATGCATCCCGAATACATTACGCGATCGTTTGCTCCTGGCCAGTGTTCTCCAACCGCTCTGCGACCGACCGAAATCGATTGCACGCCGGCATGCTCGTCCCCCGGAATTCTCTGAAACTGATGCCTCCCGGTGAACAGTATGCTCAAACGGAGAGACGCATAACGAAGCCATACGCAGGGGAGAGACCGGTACTCCAGCGCTGGAATTTAACGCGAATTCGCGGCCGTTAAAACGTGACCGAGCAAACGCGAGGGACATTTTGCCTGTTCATCGTGCTGCCTTCTACGGAGGCGTGCGAAAAACAAAGGAACAAGGGAGAAAACGAAACAGACGGTGCATCGATGGGATTTTCGAAAGCGAGAGTACGATTCACTCGGATGATTTACGCGATGTGCTTCATCCTTTATCGAGCTCGTACGAACGCGGCTTATTACATGCGGTCGCGTGAAATTCCGCGCGTCGACGGCACCATCCTTATCCATTGACGCTGGACTTCCTATTTCCTTCTATCATCGTAGCGTTCGCGGATAGTTAAAACGTAGTACAACCGAGCACTTTCCCGACGTCGAACAACCTTTTCTTATGTCACCGATCGAAACGGTACGCTACGTTGCATCGACAGCGAAAGGCATTGTCGAGGTCACGGTGCACCGGCCCGTCATTTTCCCGGTCTGATTCGAAACGATGGAAATCGGCGGGAATACGTGGGCACGCGAATCGTGGGTCGATCTCGTTACTCAATCCGTTACGTTCTCGATGTCGCGTGGCCTAAATAAGACTGGCTCAAGAGACGTACGCTCGAAGATGCATCGTTTTTTTCCTTTGCTCCAGATGTTGACGCATCCGTTGAATCCACGACAGGCGGGGGGATGAATGAGTAGGCGCATTTCTCGCAGATTCTTACACCCGATAGTGCTGTAGAAGTGAATCGAAGGAACTTGGAGGAAATTCTTTCATTTGAAATTGAGATTTCACGCGTGTAATTGCCCGAGCGATGGGAATGGACGAACGTATGGCTGGAATCGCGTGTCTGTTAGATTCCACAATGAGAGTCAATCGCGGGATTTCCACGTAAACGGGATTCTGTTAACATCGTTTGGATATGTTTATTCAAGAAACGCTTGCATCCGATCGGAATCGGGGACTCGGTCGGTGAAACTTGCGAGACGTGTATATAATGTGTATAAACTTTCCTTTTAAATTGCGTTCGTGCAACGGGCATGCAGCGTAAACGCCAGCGAAAATTAGTCGGTTTTCACGAGTGATAGGCGGAATGGAGAAAGAAAAGGGGAAAAAATGTGTGGTATTTTTCGTTCATTAAGGGGGCATTTGTGTTTTTAGCGTCGCTCAGATTTTTACATGACTTTGTACCGGCCATTTGCACATATGGTTGCTGTGTGTGGGATACATTTAATGTATGTCGCTGTAACTCTTACGAATTCCGGCATAGCTTTTTTTTTTATTATTATTCTTTTCTGTATTTCTGTTTTTACTTTATACTGTATATGGTACTATTATTCTCCGTGTGACACAATCCCCCGTATACTAAAGGGTTCTCTAGCCCGTTGATTAACGAAATATATTATTATTATTATTATATCCTTTAAGAAGATGCAGAAAGAACATTCGATTTTCTCAATAGTTCAAGACACAAGTACCCCCCTAACTGTGACCCCGGTTCAACTTCGCGTTGAACGGCTGCTCGATTGCGTAACCAAGAATATGTGTATCGCATGCGAAGTGCGCGCTTCAAACGCGTTCTGGCCATCGCATCCGCCCGGTGTCTCTGCTGGAAATAATTAATAAGCGCAACGCGGAGATATCCTTGGCAGGGTTTAATTATTCGTCTGCTCGTATTCGCTTGGGAACGTTGGCATCGCGTCCAGATAGCATCGCATTCGACACGGCCGGATTTGTGGGCTCCTTGAAACGAGAAACAATGAACGGTCTTCTAAGATAGCGAAAGGAAAAAATGATGGCTACGTTCAGAAATGATGATTCTTGATAATTTATTCGTTTGCGATTATTAAGGAACGAACGGGAACGGCGTCTTCGTTTCTCACGTACGCCCAATCTGTCGGAGACACGAACGAGTGGATAGGAAGTGTACAGTTTGGCGGGGAAATCTAGATTGCCGCGTGTATGTGTGTGTGTGTGTGTGTGTACGTTCATGTGAAAATTTCTCGGTAATTAAGGAAGTGCAATTAAGTCCTCTTCATCGGGACCCGGTATATTGCTCCAGCTGATAATTTTCTGTCGCACGACACCGTGCCGTTATTGTACCCGGAATCGTTTCTCTTCTTCCCTCCCACTACCTAGCCTGTCTTTCTCTTAGTCCGTGTAACAAGAACTGTACAACCTAGACGACCACGAAATGCTGAGTTCCAGCGATTGTTCTCCGTGCAGTAACTGCACACATACCGGAGCGGAGTTAAGGTCGTTGCAGGGGTATTAAATTCCCTTGTTTCCGATTTTCTTGCACGGCCCCGGCACAGAATTTAATTGAAACGCGGGCCCTTCGCGGGCACTTAAGTGATCCTGGAAAAATGAAGCTTCTTACCTGGCGATGGGCAAACGTACGCGTTAGCAGCGCGTAACCGCGGAAAGGTAGAGGACGAGAGAGTGAGAAAGAGAGAGGAGGTACTTTTTGTCAGAGTTCCTCGGTAGATGAAAAGTCATGGAAACGAGCTCCCGTATAATCTCTGTATATTTATGACTTTCGCAAGTAATATTTAACTCGGTCTTCATTGAATTATGCAGTACTCAGGCGGTTTCCTCGGCCCAATTGCATCTTTTCTCTATTACGAATGCGAGGGCACGCTCGAGATCGCCGGTCGTAACTATCCGGCCTGTGCAAAGAGGATCGTTTCATCCTTCCTACGATAGACCAATAATAACTAGGGAAGATGTTGATTGAAACGCGTACGTATTAGAACGGTGCTCTAAAAACGAACGGGCTCGCGTTACTCTATCTCGATGTATCGCAGGTATTGTTGCTTCAAAATTGTCAATCAGATTGATTAACCTGCTGACCGGGGAAGATTTATATTTTGCCAATATTTTCCGCGCAATAATCGACTCGTTCGGAGATCTCTCGCAGTTGAAACGCATCTTCACATCTTTTGCGTGTTCGATGAATTTGAATATGCAAAAGATCAGGCATAATAATCCCGTTTTATTAATGTTTTATTCATCTCCTTTCTCGAAAGAGCTAGCCGATCGGAAGCTGACCCGGTTAGCAGGCTAAATCGCTGGGCCACACGAAATCACTGGCCAACAGCTACCGTATAATAAATACGAGCATACGTGCGAACGAATAGACTGTTACAGTGAAACGATGATGATTAACCGGACGATCGGTTAGACCGGTATCCACGTCAAGCAACGCGAAAGTGGCGAGGTGCGGTCGTCCATTGCCGATTATAGGCATCCTCCGTTTCTGAGACGCTACTCGTTCCTTCTGTCTTTTTCTTCGCTCGGCTTGTCCGCGAGAGAGAAAGGAAGAGGGAGAGAGTGTGTGCATACGTATTTCACAGCTCGCAGCCTGTCCAATTTCGACTGCGAATTTGTATATAGTATGTATGCACATGCGGGACAGAGTTTCTGGGGACATTTTTCTTTCGTCTTGTTTCCCCTTTTCCTTTCACGGATATTTTTGGTGAATGCGAAACAGTTGGCGATCTTCTGCGACGCGTACCCGCAGGTATCATTCCGGAATAAGGGGGAGGAGATAAAGAAGCGTCGGTGTGTATACTTACATTAGACCGAATGGTTAATTTTCAAAGGATTCACCTTTACGGCGACTTTCTTTCAAACCCTCTCGCGAATAGCCTCGTGCGAGATTTATAAATGGTTGCTCCTTTTGGCCGAGTCTTTTTTACTACAACAACGATATCTTGTTTAAGTTCCAAAGGATTCATCCCGTCGTATTCTTCTTTATTCCCACGGATCGATCTTGGTGATTTAAAAACGACGATCTATATTGCACAGGAGCTAAGACCGATAATTACCATTATTTCACTTCGGAATCGTATTCACACGAAGAAATATGCTATAACTTTTCCCGGCATATGATTAACAGTATTAGCAAGGAAAGCCGTGGGAGAAGAGAAGAGACGGAGTAACCGGTCTCCATGCTCCGGCTGGATACATTTTCCTCGCCCCTCTCTCTCTTTCTTCGCCTTTCTTTTTCTTTCTCCTGCCCTCGATGCAGGCCGCGTATTCTCCTGCCTCGTGTATCCCGCTCCTCGGAAGCAGAATATTCTTCGACCTTTCGCGGCCACCGAGTGTAGGCGCCATTACTCGCCTACCTTCCTTCTCCCTTCATCATCATCTTCTTCTTCTTCTTCTTCTTCTACTTCTACAACTACTTGCGCCGCATCTCCTCCTCCTGCTTCTTCGTCTTCTTATCTTGCCCGTCTCTACGAGTCAAGGACCGTTCTCAAGGAGGTCGCTCCTTTTAACTGAACGTGTAGCTACACGTTTTCCTTTGTCTCCGGGAATCGCATTCGTATCGCGGCTGTTACGTTGTCACGCGTTTTCCCTTGGCTCGTTGCTTTCGTTCCGTGGAACTTTTCTTTCGATTCGAGCGGAGATCCGCGAAAGGAAGAACGACAGGCCGAAGGGACGCTTTAACTTTCAATTTTACGTCTGGTTCTACGGTCGTTCGAATATTTCTTGTTCCCTTCCCGTTCTCGTTTTTTGGTAAATATGCTAAGGCGCAGGAATGCCTGAGAGGGAATGATTATTTCGAGAACGAGGACTTGTTCAGTATGCACAGCACACGCCGGGCTTCGCCTCGGTTCTTAACGGTTCCTTGCCCTTTTCTTCTTTCGTACACGAATACCAATTTTGGTGAATTGTCTCGATACCTGGACGGCCATTTACCTACCACCGCGAAGGAGGAAGTAAGATGACATGTTCGACGAACGATTTTAATACACTCCCAATTTTTAACCGGCGCCGTAGTGATCGTTTCTCGCCGGGCAACCCCGTCGTAGGTCAGGACGCCAGGGTCATTCGCTTCGTAGGCGGGAGACATCGTCACGTACCTTCGTGCAAAGTGGTACGCAATCGTGGAACACCTGTATACCAACGATACACGAGGAAGTTAATAGAACGCGGGTAAGAATCGCATCGATTCCGCGGCCTCCTCTATTCCCCGTTTCTCGTTTCCTTTTGGTGCTACCGCGAAGAAGCGCTGCGATCGCAATGGTTCCCGGTAATAATTACGCGGATGGCACCGTCTGGGGAGTGTCACTTTTGCTTTTCGCTTGCGCGGCTGGAAACTAGTTTGTCACGTTTCCATCGAACCATCGCCGCAACGTTCGAGAAACTCGTCGATCTGGATTATATTATCCGGACCACTGTTTCTTTCCGTTCGATCGTCGCGAACGTACGGTTCTTCTCGGCGCAAACGAAAATAGAAATACTGCTGCCGCGGCGACTGGGAGAAACGATTTGCTTCTTATCGCGACAGACGAGAAGAAAATTAAAGAAAGGAGAAAATAGATAACGATTGTTTTCTATGTACGATACTAAAACAGTTCACCGCGCGGTTCTTTACTCGCAAATCGCGTTTGCTCCACGCATAGTCCATCCGATGATCAGCTCGCCTTTACATACATATTTATATGCGCCAAGTTTGCATACAAATAATAGGTTTCTGCAGTCCCGAGCGTATCTTATGCACAACTAATTTCTATCCAGTTGTTTGCATAACTGTAAACTCGCGGCTCATCTGTTTGCGAATTCGCGGCGACCTGTTATTCGAGGCCTCGTTGGCGGGCTTGCAAATACTACGAGCAGTGTCCCGTATGTATCCTCTTTTTCTACGGGATAGAAAGAAAGAACGGTGAATGGCCGATGGACGGAATTACCAGGCGGATCACCGTTCTATGCGAAGCGTGCGTCGATTTGTACCGGGAGCGACGACGCGCCCGCGGGTCAATAATAAAATTGCAAATGTTTGCGCAAAGATCATCGGGCGAGCGAACGGACGCGTTACGTAAATTATGATTCGCTCGGTAAACGTGGAGGTATTAAAACGAGGACGTGGCAGACTGTTTAGCAAGTAAGAGAAAAAGTGGAAAGTTCAGTGTTGATAAAGGTTGAGGATACTTCACTGTATCTGCTGCAGAGACTGTACGGGATGGATATATGTATAACGCGATGGTAACGAGAGCAATGGAGCACGGACACGTCTGTATTAATTGCTGTCGTAAAGCCTAGCCTTCTTAGCAGTGGTGCAAATGACTCGGCTAAAAATAAACTCGAGCCGGGAGGAAGTTGGAGGGTCATAAATATCCAAGACGAATGCGCCATGTTTAATAAAAATCGAATTGAACCATTAACAAGGCCGAGGTGGGCATTGAGCGGTCGGCAGAGCGGTTCGTTAAGATTATCGGGGGAAGGAAATTGCAGGCTTTTTTTCAAATCGTGGGTGTGCCAGACCGTACGATACGGAGCCTAATAAAACTCCGGTATCGCTCACGGTTGCCGGAAGATGCTAACGGAGGGTTTAATCATAATCGCGTAGCGTCGCGAGACCGTTCAGCCTCCGATCATTTCTATTTATACCGCGAATGATTGTTTAAGATAAATGGCGAACGATTAACGTTCGCGACAGCCGGACGGCCGCGCCACAATTCCCGCTAATAATAATTCACGAGTGTCGTCTGGCAAGTTGACGATCGACTTACGCATACCTGCATCGACCTCGCCACCTTTTAACGGTTATGATGCAATTATTCGTGCTTCGAGATGGCAGTGCCATAGGTCGCGGCGCAAATTACTTTTCGTGCCTCTTCCGTGATTCCGTTACGAGCGCGCCAACACACACGCGTGTGCTGTCATTACGACGGTGATTTTATTATTTCATTGAGGGGGGCCCGCGGTGACTCCGCTTAATGAGAGTCATTACGCGACACGATGTTTCTTGCCTTTTCCTTATATTGATTTCTCTGTTGACCTTGCAGCGGTCTCAGTCGGACTCATATTTTGTCATCGGGATGGAATTTAAAAGACGCCGGTTTGAAATTGCAAATTGCACGGGAGATGTGAGCAGGGATGCGTGAAACATTTCGCGTTGCAATGCTGTTCAATTATTAGAAGCCTGCCCGGTCGAGGTTGAAATGCTGGGTCGAAGGGTGCGATCAAGATCAAGTATATGGACCGTTTATTTTGAAAGCGGTGTAAGTCCATTTTTTTAAAAAGATGAGATATCACATAATTTGTGATAAAAGTGTAAACTTTTCATTTATAACTAGTAAAAAAAACAAAAAAAAAATGAACTTACACCACTTTCAAAATAAACGGTTCATATCATAGTGTATTATAAAATGCCAATTTCTTCCTACGTACAGCAATAAATATTTGTCGCCAGTGTATCCACGCCCGATCCGAATTCGAAGCTGATAGATAATCTCCATTTACACCGTCGATAGCCAGCGACGCGAGGAACGTTAGAACGGTGAATTTTCGCAACGATCAATTTGCCCGCTTAACAATCGGCAACACGTGTTAGACGGCGATCAGGAAAATTGCAGTAATTTTACCGTTTTGCAGTGGTCATCCAGGCGTGCGTACGCGCCTCCTCCAAACCGATAATAACGTCGTCGTTTCTACACGAGTCGCGCTCCTTAAGTGGTCCATCGAGCCGCGATGCGAGTTATTATCCGCCACTTCGTGTTTCGTCTTGGTCGGCGATGGCGCGTATCCCCCGCGAGCAACTTTAATTCGCCGTTCGTTTTCGCCCTCTTGCCCCGCGTTTCGCAGAGTACCCAGAGCAACACAGAAGGCCGTTCGCGAAATAGCAATATTTGTTCTTAAACATTTGTCCAGCTCTCGAGGTTCTTCTTGCCCCCTCGTCAATATTTGCCCGGTGAACGGGCGACGAATTCGTTCGTCGAGAAAGCCCGTCCGTGAAATCAGAGGAAAACCGTTGCGCGTGGGCGTAAAAGTCACCGAGGAGATTCGATTTCGTAGAAACCAAGGTGTACGCCGGTGTTGCGTGGTAATGAAACTCTCTATCCCTCTCTGTATACGTTACACGAATAGCTGGTGACAAGCGTGTTGAGCGTGCGCCTTATGCGGAGAGTTCATTGCTTGCAACAGCCGGCTCGCACTTACATACTTTGCCCGGTGGCCGATTACAATCGTGTCACCAGTCTTCCCATATTTAGGGAAAGAATCCGTTAAGTTATTGCGCATACGCCACGGTGGATATACCCCCGAGGAATTCCTCTTACGAGGATTATAACCGCGGATTAATGAAACTTGCGCTCGCGCCGACGAAGCTTGCGATCCGGCGAGCACGCGACCCATTGCAAAAGAAATTGAACGACACCTTATGGAGATTAATGGACCGACGAATTCATGTGCTCGCCGATTTTTCATCCGACGGATTCTCACGGATCGAACAACCAGAACGCCGTACCGTTAGCGAGATACGCGGCCGCGTGAGAAAAAAGGCGCGAGGCTCACGCGAGGGAATCGTTAAATCTAATATGGCGATAGCAGGATCGTCGAAGACGTTCAATGACTCGTCGATTAAAATAAACGACGGATCAGAGGGGAAGTAATCGTTTTTACGATACATTTTGGCTGTCGGCCGTTGACGTGTTCATCGTGGATAGAAATGTCCGCAGGTATCGTCGAGCACCTCGAGGCTGCTTGCAGCGTCGATAATTGGTATTTTACGCCGCTTCGGTAATTAACTTCCCCTATCGCTTATCATCGGGCACCTTTCATCGGGATCTTTACGTTCGTTCCTCCGCGTGATCGTCACGTGTGCCGTTCGATCCGGCAAGTACACGTACTCATACTTGCTCACAGAAGACGAACGAATCTGTTCGACTAACGCAACGGATCGTCCACAGAAGAGTGGGCTAGAAAATTACCACTTATCTTTATTACCTGCGGCTCGATGCAGATCTCGCTATCCAAAGAGGAATCAGAGTGTGAAGCTTTCCGCTCCTCGTGAATTAATATCGTGGAGAAAAAAAATAAGAAGAAAAACACTGGGTATACCAGCGTTACTCTACAAAAATTCTTCACCATTGCCAACGTCAACCGACGGCCGACGGAACGAATCGTGTTTCGTTAGCGATCATCGTCCAATGGTAACACCGAACGAACGGCGACGATTTCCAATTGCATCTATGATACTATCCATTTAATCGAGGCCGCAGAGATTGGAACCTTGGCTCCTATTCGCACGTCTTCGCGTACCTGGCATACCACCTGGTTTTCCCTCGCTTTTCTCACGTCCTACGCCTTGTCCCTTCCAAAGATGGTATCCCGCAACGGCGAGCGTGACGCATTTTATCATCCTCTCGCTCGCTTTTCACGAGGCCTCGCGTTGTAGCCTACGCGCAAGCACGATCTAGATCCAACGATCGCCCGTGCACAGAGGAAAAGGCAGACCTTCGTTCCAACGCGCAATCGTTCTCCGTTCCTTGGGCGGGTTGAACGCACCTGGCAGAATTTCGACCGTTTCTGAACGGACGTCGTCACGCGGGCGTTCCACGCGGAACCGTTCGCCACGACTGAGAGATGCTCGCGTTACGATGGGTCTTTACTGTTAGACGCTGCTTTACGACGCCAGGCGTCCCTTTCTGGGGATCGTAACTACGCGGGCCAGAGCGAAACCCAAGGGAAACGTAACGGGATACACCTGGTGCTCGCGTACACCGCGCGCTATTGCCTTCGCTCGATGACCATTTCACCTGGACGTAATATAAGGACCGCGGTTTCGTTTCGAACGGCGTGAAGTTGGCCAGTTCGTTGGATTTCTTATGTAACGTTGATTCATTGGGTGGCAAGATACTTTAAGCGCGAAGGAGTCATTTTTTTAACAAACTTCCACAGATCATCACGAGGGTTTCGGCCGAGGTTTCAACCTCAGGGCGATGCTTCGTTCCCCGTGCTCAAAGTTGCTCCGGGCGGATCAATTCGCCGGTAACAACGCAGAGATAAACGTTTCGTTGGCACCAGTTCGGTGAGGCAAGCACCGGTCAGACAATGGCCGAGAGAGTTTCAGTTCGCGGCCACTTTCCACGTTACGGTCTCGGGTTTTCGTGGATGGCGAGAACAGATGTGCCTGCGTACATATCCGCGGCCCTCTTCTCTCGTTACCTGACCGCCGCGCGCCGGGCTGAATCGTTCGTTGCCACCGCCGCTTCCTGGGACGTCGCACGCATACGAATGAGGAGCTCGCCTCGACGCCTCGCGGTTGGTCGTCGAGAGGAAGAAAAAGAAATGATTGATCGAACGTTTCCTGTCCGGCTGAGGTGTAATTTGCGCGGAGGTGTCGTGAAATATATCAGAGGTCTAAGGCGGGGAAAAAAAGCGTCGAGGCACCGCGGTGAAGTTCGACGATTTAGACGGCGATAAAACGGTGGGTGAGTTACGACAGGTAGCGTTGTACAGGCGTAACGAAGATGCTTCCAACAGGCGGTGCGGCGGTGGCGCTCGGGAGAAAGAGAAAAGAAATTGTTCAAATCAATTCGACAGTGGAGCACGGGCGACGAAGGACCCACGCGTTACGTTCGTACTACAAGCAGCTCGAAGAACTTTCACTTTGGCGGCGGAATAATTCTGTCTCGCCTCGTTCACCGCTCTCTCGTTGTGACTCGCGGTGGGCGTAAGTTTTAGGCCCGAATCACTTGCCGGCTTTTATACTTTGTTGATTCATGCCGGATGTTGCCACAGGCGAGCACGATGGACGAGCCGGATCGTGTACAGAATGGGAATTTCTTAACGCGCTGCAACCGAGGCTGCATCGGTTTGCGGGCGCATCGCGCATCGTTTCCTCTTCGCCCTAAAGCGGCAGAATCTTTGTCGATGCTCGTTTCGCGTGCAAATGGAGCTTTAATACGGTCGTAGCCAAATAAGGTATCGATGACTGGATCGGTGTTCGAGTCGCTTTAAGCGCGTGGCTCTCTTCGACAAGAGTAGAGGAATGTTAAATATATATACACACTTTTTTTTTTTGAAATTCGATTGAGAAATGGTAATGAAGCCGTGGGTCCGGTTTATGGATTTGGTTTAACGATTTCTCAGCAGTCGACTGGTCGATTAGTATGCTTGTTCACGAAGAGGACACACTAATGGTTCCAGTTGCAATCTATTATCGCGAAGACGTACGCCTAAGCCCAGGATGTTGATCCGAGTTGATCCTCTCTCTCGCTCTGTTTACAGGTTTAGAGGATCGTTACGGAACGACGTTGATTAGCGTACCCGTGGCTGGTGGCACGCGGAATTGAAATAATTCGCAACGAGACGCACCGCAAATTACACGGATTACCGCGGCAATTATATAAATCAAGTCTCGACAGAAGACGGGCTCGTTGCTGCGGGGCAATTATTAAATCGAGCACCCGAGGGATTTCGGTGTAGCAACAAAATTCCAGTGCATAAAATTAACGCAACCTTCGACTTTCTTCTGCTTAATATAAAGTTTCGCCTATTTTGCACAAATTATCCATCTACCTGTGCCACCGCTTCCCCTCGATCCGGTTGCTAGAATGATGAGTTTCGACGACCTTCCATCGCAGGAACCGCCGTTCCACCTTGCGTCGGTCGACGGGCGAATATGAGGTCTCGATTTCGACTGCATTTCTCCTTTTCTCGAGCCTTGCGCGGATCGAATGAGGTTTTGCAACAGACACGCGCGACCAAGGCGAGAGAAAGAGAGGATCTCTTAACGCGTTAATTTTACCGTTGAATAGCACACCGATTGATAAATATTCATTTTCGCGGGTCCTGCTGTTCCACCGTCCGAAAGCCGTGTAACGCAATAACGATCGCTCTGTTTCAAGCTACTTGAAAAATACCTAACTGTATCCTCGGGACGCTCTTTCACAATTCTCGGTCCCCAAACGAATATGAAGTCGCAGCGAAGCAATACGTAAAAGTCTACTTTTTACATGTCACTAATATAATTTCCTTTAACACGGTGCAGCATGAAAAAGCCGCACTCCCGTTGGTATTCAATCTGTGGACGCAATAAATGTCCGCCCCGAGCGAATGTATTAACCTGGCGTTAATAAAAATCTCCATGAATGGAAAAGTTTCTCTCCGACACGCGTGAGCCCTAATCCCATGTATCACGCTGCGTGGGATGATCCGCATAGATGTAGGACAAGAGGAAAGACCGCCGGAATAAGACGGGCCCGCGTTACATCTAAACACTTTCACGGCGCCAAAGAAACAACGTCGTGGGCATCTACGAAAGCAGAACGTGTCGTGGGCGATCCGGCCGAGAAAAAGTTCACGACATCTGAGCGATCGTATCGGGCGAGCGGCACCCGTCACCCTTCAGGCCACTGCTCTGCCCGGTGCATGATAATTAAATTCCTCGATTAAGCCATTCGAATGGAGGGTCCACGGGCGTCCCACGTGTGTCGAAATCGCGTCCCCGTCGATGTCTCCCCGTTGGCCACGAGGGGGAAGCCCCGCGTCGAAGAGTCCTTCGAGGTTTTCGAATTTGGAAGCGGGGCACGGGGAGAAGGCTTCGCAGAATTTTCATTTAACCCGTTTTCCTTTCTTCTCCTCGCGTTTCGCAATAACAGCGCGTGGGAGGCATGCACATGTGCACAGGCACGCGTGTCACCTCGGCCTGCGTGTATGCGTCGCCGACTAATTGATAGGTTTTGTCATCGTTTCCTTCTGTCTGCCTACCGAATGATATCATTGACACGGTAACACATTTTACGGCGATACCCTTACAGAGCGCCGCGACGATATTGCACGGGGTTATTTGCATAAAGTGAACGCGCGTGACGGTGCCACATGTGGAGATTGGTTTGTCAGTCTAAAGTCTAACTGAAAGGACTGCTGTATTGTTCTCCGTGTTCTCCAATAAGAGAACAGAAAAATCAGGAGCGCCGGGATTGTTCTATACGTGCATCTTAATTTTCTATTCTGCATTCCTTCTGCTAAGCGGCGGTTAATTGAATTCCTGAACAAACGGACCGAGATAAATAATAGAATTCTGTTACGTCACAGTACCTAGGTGCAAGTTGCTCGCGCACCTCCTCGCGCGAGCACAGTTCACAAGGAATAGCGGAAGCGGCGCGCCGTATCGACGCATCTAAAATTCGTGGCCGGTGACTGGGGTGGCCAATTTCCGTGACGAAAATTCAGCGGTAAATGCAGGTCGGTCTAGCCCGGCTGCCACCTGTGCGGTCGCTGGTTGTCGTGGAGTTAAGGGTACACGGAGGAACTGGCGGTCGGTGCAAGTGGAGGGACAGAAGGGCCACAGGTGCATCGCACTCGCACGCCCTCCTTCGTTACGTTCCTCCGTGTTGCTCGTTCTTTCTTTTGTCCCTGTTGCTCGTTGCACGATCCTCTTGCTCGTTAGTAACGGGCCCAAGGTATCTACTACCGAGCATTATCCTAAATCCCCGTTTATGTTCTGCCACGAGACGCGTGCGTGGTTTGTTAAGATAATGCAGGCCAGATCGATACCCGTTCCATAGTGGCCTGTATGTATTCGTCTTAAGCGGTTCCCAGTCGAGTTAACTGAGTCGAAACAAAAGGTCGTGAAAGACCCGATCGGAGTTAATCGAAGCTGGGGATCAGTGGGGAAAAAATCGGAGCTTTCTTTCCCGAGAAAACTACTTAGCCCCCGCGAACGAACGATCTTAGCCAAGATCGAGTCGTGGAATAAAATGTTCATCTCCATCCTCTGCTACTTTTCTTTTTTATCCAACGTTCTATCTCGCCTCCCATTAGCCTCTCCGTTTCTGTTTTCTAGGATTGTTTCCCCCCTGTCGCTTTTTACCCGCCGAACGTTTTCCACGGCGAACCTTCTTTTTCCTGCTGCCCTCTCGATCGGTCCCTCTTCCTGTTCATTTTTCCCGACCGTGGTTCTGCGTTCCTTCCGCTCATTCTCCTAATTGCCCCTTTCCCTTCCCCTCGACGTTCCGTGGAACTGCACTCTCGCGCGTTCTCGATCGTTCCTCGCCCGTTCAACCCGCGGCTAATCCTTTCCCCCGCTGTGAATCCTCTTGACTGCACGTACAGTCGTTAACATTTCGCTGCCCGGTTGATCGCCAGCTCGAACTTACCGTGCGACGTGCCGGACGGTGCGCTCGCGTACGACGCGTCCGCCTTTAGCGTTCGCCATAAGTTACGACGCGCGTAAAGGACGTATCCCCGTGAATACGTGCACCGATGTCGCCAGAAAATTCCGCTTCCGGTCCCGGCATCGCGAAACCTTCACCCTCTCGAACGTTCTCGAACGATCTCGAAAGATCTCCAACGATCGTTCTGCCAGATTTTACAGTATCCGAGAACGTTCATCTGATTAGGATAAAGAACTGTGCTTAAAGAATTGTTTATACTTCGATACGTGTGCCAACACGGAGGGACATTGACATTCAAGCGAGGATTAAATTTACACACACCTGTGTAATTACACAGGCAGCAAAACGCCATGACCCTTAGTCAACGTGGAAAACCAATTAACCCACAATTATCTACTCTACCTGCGCGCACTATTCACAATATACTACCCAATTACGTTTAGCTGCCGCGACAAAAAACCGTCCAGTCTATTAGACAATCGGCTTTATAATGCGCCCGAGCAACATCCTCGTTGTAACATTTAACGATCCGCCGCGGCGAGGAAAGTTACGCATCCTCCAGTTAAGCTCTCGGTTTAATTAACTAAATAGAAGCATGCGGTATCATCCGTCTGTTCCTGCCGCATCCTCAAATATACCTATTACGTGTGAATCCCTCGATCGTATCCCTCATCCCTGTCTTCTCATTGTACCGTGCCGCCATAACGGGTCGCCCGATCGTGCCCTGGTATCCAGTGGCCAAGCAGGGTCATCTTAAATTTCAAAACACGATGCAACCAGGAAATTGGGTTTTTTTAAGGCCAGGTTTAACGTATTAACGTAAGCCGATACAGTTAGGTTACGAGTTTATTTCGCGAGGGGGTCGCAAATACCGGCACACCGCCGCGCCGGCTGGAACAGGTGCTTCTCACGCATTGGGCCCCCCCTTGTTCCGAGCAAAAACGACCGGGTAGTTTCTTCCTGTCCCACCTTGGGACCGGATTTTTCGTTCGCACGCGGCTGAAAAAAAGGTTTACACTTCCATTCGCTCGGCTCTTGCCGCGTTACACGGCGGCGTTTCTCCAAAAAAAATCCTCGTCCAGTTCGTTATCACGCGAGGTACGATCGTTCGAGCGGAATGGAGTGCGAAGGATGATGTAATTGAATGAACGTGAAACCAGGTAATCGGTGGAGAAACACGAGTGCATCGAGTTCCTGTTTCGTTGCGGCGATAATCGACCTCCACTGTCGCACACTTTTCTTGCAACAAGGCTGAACCGCCGGTTGCAGGTGAACTAATCAGTGTCCGTTTGTTGCAGCCAAAATGAAACATCTTTGGCCGTTGGTGGCGTGGATACTTCTGTCTTCGTGTCCAGTAAGTGATAGAACATGTCATCCTGTTTCTTAGGAGGGTATTTTTAATGCGCTTTTAACGTCATTTTTTAGAACTTTTTTGGGAATATATTCTTTAAATCAGAACCGTGCTTCGTGTTAGTCCTTTGCACATGTGGTTGCGAATATTTCAACTACATCATATATTTGTTTCAAGTCAATATACATAAACGCGTTGTAGGTACAAAACGGGAAGGTAATATAACAAAAATGGCGATACTTTAAAGTTCAAGTTATTTTTTAAAAACAAAATTTTCTTCGCCGTAATAAAAAATTAGAAGAAATGAAGATTTCTCAAAGATTCTAGTGCCCGCCAAGTCAATCGGGCAACTGGATCTTGAGATATCGCGTGAGCCAGGTCGGAAAACACGCTGCGAGGAACGCTCGTTAAAGAAGGTGTAAATGTGACGTCTATTTAATTTTCCAGGCCGAATCTCTCAGAGGAATCGGCCACGGACTACGAAGGGAAGTGTTCTTCCTGAACCTCGAGGACGGCTACTTTGGCTGTCAGGTGAACGAGTCGACGGATGTTCTGCAGCTCCTCGAACTGTCGAAGCTGTGCGACAATCACGTCGACTGTTACCAAGGCACGGACGAGCAACGCGACAGGCTAAAGTGTACAGGTAAGACAACAATCTCCGCCAACGTTCTCTTTTCCACGAGCATGGAAAACATCACGGAAAAGTTGTAAGCGGGAGGAAGGCAACGCCGGCAGGAAAAGGTGTTCCTCTTGTTCCCCGACTCGGTCACGCTACCGTTACAATCCACCCTATTCCTTTACGTCATTCTGATGTTCTCGCCGTGATTACGCCAGCCGAGTGATTCTCGCGTGAAACCGCAACAAACACGCTGACGCCGACGCGTAACGTCTCGTCGTCCCGTCACCGTAATTACACGGAGTCGCGAACCTGTCGTCGTGTTTCACCTACGTCGAGCCGTTCTTCCGCCGCCGATTAATCGGCGACATTGATTTTTATTATCCCGCCGCGGCGCGCACACAGTTTTGTGGCCGGCGATCGCGCTATAATGAACGGGTTACGTAAGCCAATGGGAAACGAATTACTCATCGTAATCGGCGATCTCATATAGTGGCATCGTGTAGGAATGTTTTCCCACCGGATGACTAAGGGATTGCGTACCATCGTTACCCACGACGAATCCGTGATTGATTTGTTTCTTTGTCTTTGACAGACGACTGCACGAAGGAAGACGGCACTAGGTGTTTAAACGGCGTCTGCCTGGACTCCGTGTGCCACTGCAACGATGGTTTCGGCGGGTGCAATTGTCAGGTACCAGGTGAGTGACCCATTTCGAAACGAGACACTCGAGTCTCGTTGACTCTTGAACTTGCCCTGCGCATTACACCAATTTCTGCGACCGTTAAACCGGGCAGCTGTATTTTATAAACGAAATTTGCAAACGAAAAAAACACGTTGCAGACGAGAACGAGTGCAAGTACCGACCCTGTGATATATTCGCGCATTGCACGAATACCCTCGGTAGTTTCCAATGTTCCTGCTTCCCCGGCTATCAAGGCGACGGTTTTCACTGCGAAGGTATGCGTTTTACCCGCCACTATTTACTCCACGTAGCCCGTAGTCGTCGAGTCTGTTCTGCTTCGTTACGCGATCGTTTTATTTGCCGCATCTGTAGACATCAACGAGTGCGATAACCCGGTTCTTGCCGCGAGATGCGTCGAGAACGCGGAGTGTTGCAACCTGCCGTCGAACTTCCTATGCAAATGCAGACCCGGCTATATCGGCGACGGCGAGGTGAACTGCGAGGACGTGAACGAGTGCACGATACCTGGTGCTTGCGGGGACAATACACTGTGTCATAATATACCGGGGAATTACACTTGCGCCTGTCAGAATGGCTTCACGGGGGACCCGTACAAGAGCGTAAGTGCGACCCGAATCGACCCTCGCATATTGTCTTTGGATCCGTACGATGCAATCCTGGTTTTAGATCAGCACAAGTTGAATAAAAATATTACAGCCGTGTGAAACCGGGATTGGGTCGCGTAGGCCCCGAGCGCAATTTAAGGGTGAAATAGTTGCAAATCTGAAGGGTTCATTGAAATGATCGGCGCAATTTTGTTGATTTAGTGCATCGATATTAACGAATGCGATTACGCCGGTGCTTGCGGAAGAGGTGCTCTCTGCGTGAATCTACCGGGTGCTCACAAATGCGAGTGTCCCGAGGGACATAACGGCAATCCTGAGGAAGAATGCGTGGATATCGACGAGTGCCTTCGTAGCCCTTGCGGTCGTTCAGCTCAGTGCACAAACGTGCATGGCAGTTTCCGCTGCTCTTGCCCGGAAGGAATGAACGGCGATCCTTGGCTGGGCTGTCACGGTGAGTAACTCGATTTCTAATTGTCCGAAACGTTCTTCTTTTATCTAGCCGCAAAACAGAATCCGATCTCTGTATTGGTATTATACAATACATCGTTTGTTATTATTATACCTGTACAGCTATTTCATTGGGAGGTAAGCTATTCGTTAAGCGTAACAATATCCAAGCTTTATTAATAATATCATCCTTACTACCGTCGACAAGTAAGGTACCGTAACATCGGCTCATTCATCGAGTAACACGATTAATGTGCATAAACGTTGTACAGTAAAAGTCACTAACCATCGCTAACAGATATAAACGAGTGCGAGGACGGTTCACCGTGCGGCACGGACGCTGACTGCGTGAACACGGAGGGTAGCTTCGAGTGCAGATGCCGACCTGGATATCAGATGGACCCGACGCACGGTTGCATCGACGTGAACGAGTGCGGTCGTCTGGATGCTTGCGCGGAGAACGCGAGGTGCATCAACGTGCCCGGGTCGTACAAGTGCATCTGCCCCCAGGGTTTCATCGGTCAAGGACTAACATTGTGCGAAAGTCAGTTTCCTCCTAACTCTTAAAACAAACACATACAAAATAAGCAAAAAAATATACAGACAAAAAGAAAGTAACTCAGCTAAATAACACGAATGATAGAATTAATGCTCATCATCCGATTAACCGTCTTGATTAACAGACGTGAACGAATGCGAGAGAAATCCCTGCGGCGAGAACGCCGAGTGCAGCGACACGATTGGCAGCTTCGTATGCAGTTGCAGGGCGGACTACACCGGGGACCCGTTTAAGGGATGCAGCGGTTAGCTACTGAGATTATAGTCCTGTACTTTATGGTGGTGCTGGGGGCGGGGGGGGGGGGGCAGAGTGACGGATAGTTCGAAGCTTGAAACAGCCATAACTTGTTGCCTTGTGGTTTAATTTCAGGGATTCAGTGTATTGCGAGGCAACGAGTTAATGTCTCATATGTTCGCTTGGGAGCTCTGTTGGACCTTGTATTCATTTTTCTTTCTCAGATATCGACGAGTGCACAGCACTGGAGAATCCTTGCGGGAGGTACGCGATTTGCCAGAACTCCGATCCTGGCTACAATTGCGTCTGCCCGCCGGGGTACAGTGCCAATCCTAATCCGACAGTCGCTTGCGAACAGGTGACTACAGCAATCTTAATTGCTTTACCGTTTCGTCGTTTTATTCTTCGTTCCCCGTTACGCACGATAATATCTTTTAGACCGACGTTACCACCCTCTGCAAATCGAACTTCGACTGCGTGAACAACGCTGAATGTATCGAGGGACAGTGTTTCTGTAAGAATGGATTCAAAGCAATTGCGGCTGAGTGTGCGGACGTCGACGAGTGTCTTGCCAATCCCTGTGGGCCTGCGTCGATTTGCAGCAACGTCAGGGGAAGTTATCATTGCGAGTGTGAATCTGGCTTCGTTGGGACACCGCCGCACATACCCTGCAAAGGTATATAAGCTCGATAGATAAATGCACCTGGGGGACAGCGTTGCAGAGCGATTACGTCAAAATGATTTTATTCCCCGCAGCACCTTGCGACGAAGTGACTTGCGGAGATCACGCGTACTGCAAGGCCGATGGACACGAAGCTTATTGCATCTGCGAAGACGGCTGGACATTTAATCCGAACGATATCGCCGCTGGATGTGTTGGTATGCGATTTGCGACATTCCATATGGCGTTTAATTCGCTGAGTTTATTACGGTTAATACGACTGCATATTTCTTATTAGATATAAACGAGTGCGACGCGATAAACGGCCCCTCGGGACGTTGCGGTAAAAACGCGATTTGCACGAATACTCTGGGCGGATTCACCTGTCAATGCAAACCTGGATTTTCTGGGAACGCTTTCAAACAGTGCATGGGTAGATCTTTATTCGATAATACATTTATGAATGGGAACATTTTACAGATTGGAAATATTAACACCGGTGTTTGCTTCTTTGATTTTCAACAGACGTAGACGAATGTACAAGGTCTGATGCTTGTGGCCACGGCGCCACGTGCACCAATAACGACGGCTCTTATTCTTGTACCTGTCCAGAAGGTACCATTCCAGATCCGGATCCTTACATCAAATGCGTCGGTATAGTTACTTGCGAGGTTGACGGCGACTGCCCTGGAAACGCGATCTGCGACTCGCAGAAACGTTGCCTGTGCCCCGAGCCGAACGTCGGAAACGACTGTAGACGTGAGTATTCGATCGACGATAAAAAACATATCAATTATTCAGCAATAATCCTGGATACATTGGTATTAATTGTTCCTGTAAAATCAGATCCCTGCGAGGACTTATCCTGTGGACCAAACGCTCACTGCATGCTGTCGAACGACGTGGCGACGTGCCTCTGTCGCAGCGGTTACACGGGGAGGCCTGGAATAAAAGGTGGATGCAGGGACATCGACGAGTGTGCCATTAACCCTTGCCCCCAAGGTGCTATCTGCAACAACGAACCGGGATCCTTCTCCTGCCAGTGTCCCAGTGGCACAGCTGGGGATCCTTACAGCGGTGGTTGCCAGGAATCGAAGGCGCCTCACGTGTGCGGGCCAAGTACACCGTGCCCAGCTGGAGAACAGTGTATCAAGGACGAATTCGTGGGCAGCAGCGTTTGTATCTGCCAGAGAGGATACACCAGGGACCACGAGACCGGCAAATGCAGAGACATCAACGAATGCATGGAACTTAGAGACAAGCCTGCTTGCGGTGTAAACGCTATTTGTAAAAACCTACCTGGAAGTTACGAGTGCCAGTGTCCGCCTGGATTTAACGGGAATCCGTTCTCTCTTTGCGAAGGTGAGACATTTTAGTTCACGGTGGAGGAGCGTATTTCTATAAATCTTTCGTCATTACAGAGTGCAACAGCCTTGAATGTCAATGCCAGCCGCCGTATAAAATTGTTAATGGTAAATGCATGCTGGCCGGATGCTCCAAGGGCGAGAAGTGTCCTAGTGGAGCTGAGTGCATTACGATCGCTGGCGGAGTAAGTTATTGCGCATGTCCCAAGGGGTACACCACCAAGGTTGATGGCTCCTGCGAAGGTTCGTATATTAATTCGCCATTTCACGCTCTGTTCCTCCTGATCGTTCCTCCTCATTCCTTCTGATCTTTATTTATAGACATAAACGAGTGCATCGTTGGACACCAAGTTTGCGGCTACGGTGCGGAGTGTATAAATCTACCTGGCTCTCATCAATGTATCTGTCCGCACGGCTACGGCGGTGACCCATACAACGGTCTCTGTTCGCCAGCCCAAAAGAGATGCATAAGCGACAACGAATGCAAAGCAAACGAAAAGTGCGTGCAGCCCGGCGAATGCGTTTGCCCGCCGCCATTCTATTCGGATCCTCTCGACGGGAATCTTTGCAAAAGTAAATCAAGTGACATATATTACACCCAATTACTAGCGCGACGATATCTATCGTACAATATTATCTTCCTTTCTATCAACAGATCCGTGCGATCGGTTCCCATGCGGCATGAACGCAAAGTGCACACCAAGCGATCCACCAAGGTGTATGTGCGAGGCCGGCTACGAAGGAGATCCTCAACATGGTTGCATCGATGTTAACGAATGCGCTAACAATCCTTGTGGGCACGGCGCTTATTGTATTAATACAAAGGGCGATCACGTTTGCGAGTGTCCAAAGGGTACGGTGGGCGATCCTTATGGAGCCGGATGCACCGGTGTCGCTGCACCGAGAAATGAATGCTCCTCTAACGACGACTGCGATAATCTGTACGCCTGTGTCAGCGGGAAATGCGTGAACCCTTGTGACAATGTTCCCTGTGGGCCCAACGCTTATTGCGAGCCCGACAAGCATGCGCCGTGGTGTAGATGCGTTATTGGATTCGTCGAAGGCAAGAACAACGAATGCGTTTCGGGTGAGTACAAGGTTTTTTTATTTCAAAGATTTTCACGATTTTTATATATTAATTGGGCATCGGTGAAGTATGATATGATACGGTATCGATTGTATATTTTCCATACAAATATCTGTTTAAATATCCGTTCGATTTGGCCGAACACGCGAATGAAAATGATGAATTAATTCGCAGAGTGCGACGGATTCGTTTGCGGATCTGGTGCACAGTGTATCGTGAGCTACAGCGGGCCAACCTGCAAATGTATCGAGGGATTCATGGGGAATCCTTTCCCCGGTGGTCGATGCCAACCGGATGTCTGTTCCCCGGAAGTGCCATGCGCAGATCCCAGCGTGTGCATAAGCGGACGGTGCAAGCGTCGCTGCGAAGGAATCGTTTGCGGCGTCGGTGCTTCCTGCGACCCGGCGACGAACAAATGCGTCTGCAATCCTTACTTCATTGGAAATCCGGATCTCCTTTGCATGCCGCGTAAGTGTCGATTGAAAAAGTTTGTTATAGATAAAAATATGATATCTCTTTTTCAAATTAATTTACGTTTCTCGTTCGCTTCTGTAGCAATTCAACCAGCCATCTGCGAGCCCGGCTGCGGCCACAACGCCCATTGTGAATACACTCTGCAGGAATCGAAATGCGTGTGCAATCCAGGAACAACGGGAAATCCGTATCACGGTTGTGGCGTGCAAGACAAGTCTGACTGTTCTACTGCACTCTGCGGCAAGGATGCACACTGCAACGCTGGGCCAAACGCTGTTGAATGCTTATGTCCACCCGGTTACGCCGGGAATCCGTACATCCAATGTCACGGTTTGTATCCATTGTTAATTACTTAATTACAAAACAACTTGCCTTGGCTAAAAGGGAAAGAGAGAGTCGAGACAATTCCTCGAGTTGTTCCGGGAGAATGGCATTCGTGTTCTTCAATGGAAACGTATTTGTTATCGCAGACATCAACGAGTGCAACGGGAACGCCTGCGGTACCAACGCAGTGTGCATCAACACGATCGGCAGCTACGATTGTCGCTGCAAGGACGGTTTCTTCGGCAATCCGTTCATCGGTTGCCAACAAGTTCAAGTCGGCCCCTGCACCGATCCGTCGACCTGCACCTGCAGCGACTCCATACCTTGCCCCTTCGATTACACCTGCGCGGCCGGCAAATGCATAAATCGTTGCAGCGACGTGAAATGTGGTCCCAGATCGGTGTGCCAAGACGGGGCCTGCGCGTGCCCACCAGGCTACACCGGCAATCCGAACGATTTAACCAACGGTTGCCATCTCTACGGCCACTGCGCCAACGATCTGGACTGCCAGCCCCAGCAAATCTGTTTCCAAGTTGGAAAGGGCGTTCGAAAGTGCGTGGACGCCTGCAGCAAGCTGCAGTGTGGTCCGAACGCTTTGTGCATTACACAGAACCACGTGTCCTCGTGTCTGTGCATCGACGGGTACCAAGGGAATCCTAGCAATTTAGTGGAAGGCTGTCAACCGTCGAAGACAGCGTTGACGCCTGGATGCGCCCACCATTCGGACTGCGTTGAAGGCTCCTTCTGTATTCTTTTGGACAATGGTGTCCGCGATTGCGTGAATCCGTGCAGCAAGGTGGTCTGTGGTGCCCATCAGAAGTGCGAGCCTGACATAATCCCAGGCCACGCAACTTGCAAGTGCCAAGATGGTTACGAGTGGAATCCGATATTATCATCCTGCGAGAAGCCGTCCGTTCCTGACTGCATTTCCGACGACGATTGCCATACCACGGAAGCTTGCAGGCCGGACGCCCTCGGTGTTCTG
This sequence comes from Nomada ferruginata, assembly GCA_963583965.1. Classification (NCBI taxonomy): domain Eukaryota; kingdom Metazoa; phylum Arthropoda; class Insecta; order Hymenoptera; family Apidae; genus Nomada; species Nomada ferruginata. Next base: position 11,260,270 of record OY757218.1, read on the forward strand.
AAGTGCGTCTCCGTTTGTCGAAGCTTCACCTGTGCCATCGATTCCCAGTGCGTGGCCGAGAGACACCGCGGCCGTTGCGAGTGTTTATCCGGCTTCGTGGGCAATCCGAACGACCGACAGGGCTGTCAGACACCTAGGAAGGATCAGTGCTCTACCGACAGCGAGTGTCCCGAGGACCAGACCTGCAGGGGCACCAACGAAGGTCTGCTGACTTGTCAGCCGGTCTGCAATTTCGTTTCCTGCGGCCCGAACGCTCTGTGCGTGGTCCACAATCACGTTGCCAATTGCGAATGCCCACCTGGCCTGTACGTGGGAGATCCTAACGACGGGGTCAAGGGATGTCGAGCGGTTCCCTGTGTCTACAACATCGATTGCCCTCCTACCCAACTCTGCAACAGATTGACGCACACTTGCTACGATGCTTGCAACGAAAACGCTTGCGGGGTGAACGCGGTCTGCATTGCTGACGATCACAGGGCGATCTGTCAGTGTCCACCGGGACTGAGACCCAATCCTGTCCCCGACGTCGAATGCGTCGCGATCGAGGCCTGCCATCCTAGCCCCTGCCACGAAACAGCTTTGTGCGTTCCTGGACCATCGAACAATCCCGTCTGTCAATGCCCACCGAATTTCGTGGGCGACCCTTACGAGAGGGGCTGCCAACCGGAGGGCTACTGCGCCGGTGCCAAGGACTGCCCTGTGCACTCTATTTGCCACAATCATCGTTGCATCAATCCGTGCGAGAACGCTTGCGGCTCGAATTCCATCTGCGAACTTATCAATGGGCAACCGACTTGCAGGTGCATCCACAAATTTATCGCATCGTCGAAGGGTCCACAGGACGGCTGTGTCCGTGCTTCGAATTATTGTAACATCGATGCTGATTGCGAGGAAAGCGTGTGCCTCGAGGGACAGTGCATTGGTAAGATTGCGTTTTACAATTAGCTCGGTGTAAATGGATTCTGTGCGATTGGTTCGATTAAAAATAACTATTGATCATTGTAGCTGTCTGTCGAGCTGCCACCGACTGCTCCTCTGGCGAAAAATGCGTGGATAGTAAGTGCATGGTTCCTTGTGTTACGCACACGCAATGCCAAAGTGACCAGGCTTGTATGAACGGAGCTTGTACTCTGGGATGTCGGAGCAACAAGAATTGTCCTGCGACGGAGTCGTGCATTAACAATAAGTGTCAAGGTACTGTTTTGAAGAAAAATGTATTGATTAAAATTCGTGATATTCATCGATTGTCTGTTTCATTTAGCCCAGTTTTTTTTAATCATTATTTAATTCTCTTTCAGATCCATGCAAGAGGAAGGATGTCTGCGGTCCAAACGCGATCTGCAGCTGCTCTAATCACGCCACGACCTGCACCTGCCCTCTCGGCTTCCACGGGAACCCCACGCCGCAGCAGGGTTGCGTCAGAGTGCCAAATATCTGCGAAGGTCCTCAGGATTGCCCTAGTCAGCACTTGTGCGTTTCCGGCTTCTGCCAATGTCAGTGCAGCGAGCAGAACAACTGCGCCGCGGGAGAACGTTGCAAAAACGGAATCTGCGTTAAAGTTTGCTACAGCGACAGCAATTGTTTGCCCGGCGAACTGTGCATCGATGGACTATGCGAGATAGGCTGCACTTCGGACGCCGGCTGCAAAGACAACGAGGTGTGCGTCAACAACAAATGCAAGTGAGTATCCGAGCTAACGTTTTAAATAAACGGTGGATTGCTTAATGTATTTGTGAAAGTTGTACCATTAAATTAGTATTAATAACACCGAAATAATCTCCAGATGTAGCCACGGATATACTGCTGGACCGGAACACTGCTTGGACATCAACGAGTGCGACGAAGACATTTGTCACCCAAGCGCAGAGTGCATAAACCTTCAAGGATCTTATCGCTGCGTCTGTGGACAAGGCACAGCTGGCGATCCCGTGGGAACAGGCTGCGTGATTCCACATCAGTGCACTTTGCACTCTGACTGCCCGGATTCGCAGGCTTGCATTCAACACAACTGCACCGATCCTTGTTCCTTCTTTGACTGTGGACCGAACACAGTTTGCTCCGTTGTGGACCACGCGGCCGCGTGTCAATGCCAGCCTGGTTACATCGGCGACTCCTCGGGATGCTTCAAAGTCGAGTGCCTTTCTAACAACGACTGCCCCATAGACAAGTACTGCAATCAGGAGATCAACAAGTGCAGCAGTAAGCGATCAATTTTGTCATCGAGCAGATATTGCTGTCAAATTTCTACTCGCGCATTGATACAATTCGACATTCGAAATTTCTCAGGCCCTTGCAACCAAGTCAACTGCGGCTACGGTAATTGCATAGCTACCGACCATACAGGAATATGCAAGTGTTATCCCGGATTCGAATTGGCGGGCGATATTTGCGCGGACGTCGATGAATGTTTGGAGAAGCCTTGCCACTCTTCTGCGGTGTAAGTGATCGTTGGCGTTGAATATTTCTTACGTCGAATTTTCATCGACCTCGGAACATCAACGCGGGAATATTATTTGCAGTTGCCAAAACACGGAAGGCTCTTATGCCTGCGTCTGTCCACACGGCCTGGTCGGAGATCCCTTCAAAAGCGGCTGCAAACAACCGGGCGACTGCTTCACAGATTTCGACTGTCCGAATACCGCGGCCTGCATCGACAACAGGTGCACGAACCCCTGCGACGTGTCGGCCGTTTGCGGCAGGAATGCAGAATGTTACGTGCAGAATCACGCCCCACTTTGCAGGTGTCCTGGACAAACGACTGGAAATCCAGCGGTGAGCCTATTAGTCACAAAATATTAGTTGAAACGGACAAGGCGACGTTTCCACTTGATCATTGGCAATTTTCTTCGAATTACAGTCGGAGTGTATTCACCTGGAGTGCAACTACCATAGCGACTGCGGCCCTTCAGACGCGTGCTTCGATCACAAGTGCGTCGATCCTTGTTCCCTTGTAAATGTCTGCGGTCAAGGTGCGGACTGTTCATCTATGAATCACAGCGCAGTGTGCACTTGTCAACCCGGCGGCACTGGTGATCCGAATTTGGGCTGCACACCTGTTCAGTATTGCAAATCGGATTCCCAGTGCGCAACGGGCTCGGCTTGCAACGGTGGAATATGTACAGGTAAACGGATGCTCCTCAAAGTTGTTCCAATTTTGCGCTACTCAAACTGTCATTTTTCTAAATTTCCTATTCTTATAGCACTCTGCAGCAGCACGAGGGACTGCATCGGGGACCAGCTCTGCATCAACGGCCTCTGTCAGCCGACCTGCAAGAGCAATTCCAGCTGCCCCGAATACCAATACTGCCACAACAATATCTGCGTGCAGGAATTCCGTTGCATATCCGACGACGACTGTTCGTACGACGAGAAATGTATCAAGAATAGCATTGGGCAGGCAGAATGCCACAAGGCTTGCGATTTAATTTTCTGCGGGCGCAACGCAGAATGCGGCGTGGACGACCACGTAGCAGTCTGCTCTTGCAAGGGCGGATTCTTCGGCAATCCTAAGGACGACAAGATTGGCTGTCAGCCGATCGAATGCGAAAGCGACGATGACTGCAGCGGTGAGAAGCTCTGCGACGCGCACAGGTGCCGAATCGCCTGTCTGGCGCACAATCCTTGCGGTGTCAATGCTATCTGCACAGCGGAAAGGCATGCTCAGGTGAGCGTTGATTCTCGCAGTCGTAAATCGTTAAGAATGATCGAATAACGATGATAATAATATTCATTCTACAGATCTGTAGCTGTCAACCGGGCTACACTGGAGAACCCACGCACGGATGTCAATTGATAGATTACTGTCAAAAGGAACCCTGCGCCCCTGGCGCTGTGTGTGAAAATTCCAGAGGATCCTCCAAGTGTCACTGTCAGCAGGGCCTTGTTGGAGATCCTTACAACAGTGGCTGTCAACCACCAGTCGAGTGTCTGCATGACGAGGACTGTCCTCTGTCCGCGAAGTGCATAAATGTCAACAACGTACCGAAATGCTTCGGTATGCACAAAATACAATGATACAAAAGCAGTTCATTTATCTTGCATGCTCGATGAAAATTCAATTTACTTATCTCGAATCTAACGCGACCCAAATTTTTCTCCCATGTTCAGATGTTTGCTCACGCACCCAGTGTGGGCCGAACGCAGACTGCGTTGCCACTAATCATGCATCAGCCTGTCACTGTCGATCCGATTACGAGGGCGATCCGAATAATCTAAGTATAGGCTGCCGGCCCAAACCGGTTACCTGTTCGTCGGCGGTCGATTGCTCCACGAATACCTATTGTTACGAAGGGATCTGTCGGCGTGAGTACCACTTCAATGAACTGGAGGGGTCGCCCCGACCCTTGCGTTACATTGTGAACCGTAAGATAATTCGAAATTCTTCCAGCGTCCTGTCAATCGGACGAGGAATGCAATCTGTCGGACGTGTGTCTAAATGGACAGTGCCTGGACCCTTGCAACGTGAGAGCCGCCTGTGGAATGAACGCGGAATGCGACGTAAGAAGTCACATTAAACAGTGTAGCTGTCCCCCCGGGTTCACCGGCAATTCCGAAGTGGAATGCGTGAGACGTAAGCTGAATTTCTGCCTAAATTTATTTTAATACCCGGAAGAGATACGTTCGATAATTCGGTATGATCGATAATCCTGTATTTAGAGATTGATCGAAGCTGGCAACCCTAGAATTACGGGGACGCCGCCTTCGAACTCATCTAACAGAAAAGATTGTTTGAAATGCCCCTATTATTATCGTTCCCAGTACCCGTGTCCTGCAGGGACTCGAACGACTGCAGCGACGGCAACACCTGCCGCGACAACGTCTGCCTACCGATTTGCGCCAGCGACAACGAGTGCGCGTTCAACGAGAAATGCGTCCAAGAGAATTGCCTGCTCACGTGCCGCCTTGACAACGACTGCTTCCTCGGCCACATTTGCCTGCACAATATGTGCACGTTCGGCTGCCGGGCAGACGAGGACTGCAACGCGAACGAGGCGTGCATCACGAACAAGTGTATCAACCCCTGCGAAGCAACCCCTTGCGGGCCAAACGCCAAGTGCACAGTGTTCAACCAACGAGCCACCTGTTCTTGTCCCGCAGGATTTATGCCAAATCCGACTGCCAAGGTGGCGTGTCTAAGGTCCCCCGGGACTGCTTGCCAGGCGAACAGAGACTGCGCAACGGGGACAGCCTGCATCGGCGGTATCTGCACACCTGTGTGCTCGACGGACTTGAATTGCTTGAGCAACGAGCGCTGCGACTCGTCGGGAATTTGCAAATCGTTGTGCAGACGGGACGAGGACTGCAGAAGCGGGGAAATCTGCGAGGGACTGGTTTGCGTGATCGGATGCCGCGCCGACGTCGAGTGCCAGGAGAATTTCGCTTGCTTAAATAATCAGTGTCAAGGTAAAAAAAGAAATGATTGGAAGACGGCTATTAGCGTTTGATGTTCCCGTATTAAATTCCGGCGGGGTTGTTTCGCTTCTTTTTCTTTTTAGATCCCTGCTCACTTCCCGATGCTTGCGGAGTGAACGCCAAGTGCACGATCGTAAATCATCAGAAACTGTGCTCCTGTCCGGTGCCATTAGTCGGTGATCCTCTAATTGGATGCAAACAGGCGTTCCTGCCTTGCACCGCGGAATCGGAATGCGTAACTGGTCAAACTTGTTACGGAAGATCCTGTTACGCCACATGCAGGAGGTAAGCCGAGATTGAGCGTACTAACGGCGTTGGTCCTTGCCTCGTTTCTTTTGTCCTTCGCCATTGGATTTATCGACGCGTAAATCATCTTGCAGCGATGCAAATTGCTTGAGCGACGAGCGGTGCGACGGGGGAATTTGCAAGGCCATTTGCAACAGCGACGATCACTGCGTGGCTAATCAGATTTGCCAGAACAGATTATGCGACATTGGATGTCGCAGCGATAACGCCTGTCCCAACGACGAGTCTTGCCTGAATAATAAATGCAAAAGTAATTAGACACGACACACACGGTGTTATATATTTTGTTTTGCCGATCGTTTGGTAATTAATCATTGATTTTCGCAGATCCATGCGAGGGCGGCAAGGCGTGCGGAGAGTGTGCAGGGTGCCGCGTGGTCAATCACGTGGCGCAATGCAGCTGCCCTGCGAATTACTACGGGAACGCGCTGATCAGCTGCTCGAAGTCGATGATTCCCTGCGACGGTACCTGCGAGTGCGACGAAATTGGTTTCTGCACGAGGAGCTGTCACAGTCAGGATCAGTGTTCTTGCGGGGAATTTTGTCATTCTGGAAAATGTCGCATCACGTGCGACGTGAACAATTATTGTCCGAAGGTACGCCAAATATTCCGGAGTTCCCGGAGAATAAATTGCACGAAAGTTCCCTCTCCATTCGAGGCACTAGTAGTCCCCCCTAAAAAAATGGTTAAGTCACGAAATCACTCGGACCGACCTCGTAGCGTCGCTCGTTACGTATAAGACGAAGTGCAAATATTTGTTCGGGCGGAAACCTTTTACTCTTAAAACCGTCTGTCGGTGACTTATTGTCTCATCGCCATCCTGCTCTTCCATCCCCGACAGGGTTACGTGTGCGACGAAGGATTGTGCATCATCGGTTGCCGCACTCATTCCGACTGTCCCTCGTCACTGTCCTGCGTCAGCGGCCAGTGCGAGGATCCATGCTCGGCGAATGGATCCCCTTGCGGCATCAACGCCCTGTGTCGCGTGTCGAATCATCGTGCTGTGTGCTTGTGCCCGGAGGGATTCCAGGGAGAGCCAAGTCAAGAGTGTTATCAATTGGAGTGTCACAGGGACGATGACTGCGAAGCGAACAAGCGCTGCAGCGAGGACGGTGTTTGCACGAATCCTTGCCTGCAGCACGGTGTCTGCGGCTTCAACGCGCAGTGCAGGGTAGTTAACAGGAAAGCTGAGTGTTCTTGCCCACCCGGGCACTATGGGAACCCTCAGAGCAACTGCAAGAAAGGTAACAGTGTGTTCGTATGTCCCGCAGTTATTTGCTCGGGGACAGTCGTCTAATTAAATGGGAAATTCGTGTCCCAGGAGGAGACGAGTGCCTGAGAAGGCCGTGCGGCGTAAACGCGAGGTGCAGGGAGACTCTGAACGGTTTCGAGTGTACCTGCGACCCCGGATGCCGCGGGGATCCTCATCAGGTCTGCATCTGCGACGGAGGAGAATTGTGCAAGGACATGCGTTGCGGCGTGAACGCTGCCTGCAGGATCTACAAGAATCAACCACAGTGCTATTGTCCACCGAATTATCCGTCTGGCGATCCAACGCATGCCTGTGAGTTATTATCACGGTGTTTATCTCAAATGAAGAACTGTGAACCTTGATCGGTGGCTAATATTATTTTTACTCAGCAGGAAGAATTCTGTCGTTCGTTTCATTCATTTTGTTCCTTTTTCTCTTTTCGTTAATTCCAACTTTCACACGCTGCCAATTTCTGAGCGCAGGTAGCGGGGACAAGAGCTTAGGCGATTGTCGCACGAACGGTTGCGGCAAAGGCGCGGAATGCATACGAGACGGTGCGATATTCGTGTGCAGGTGTCAACCAGGTACCAGCGGATCACCGGACATCGAGTGCACGACAGGTAAGAGACGACCTACTAACTGTTTAACCGGGCGGATCGATTAATTTCATGTACAGCATTTGTGACTAGCGTGCAATACTGACGAAACAGAGGAACATGGTCCGTAGAATAACCATGTATCGTCTTATAGTAGGACTTGAAGTAATACCATAGAATGTATTAATCCAGTGAATCGTTTAACAATCGAGAGACAGATGTGATTGGACCAGTTTCTTAGACGATTCTACACGTATATTATACATATTGTACAAAAAAAACAACAGAAAACGATACAGTATACTACGACACTGGATTTTATCCCCAATGGTCGCGCAACATATATACCTGTACATATCTATACAGTTAGGCAATACTGTACATAGTGTGTTCAGGAATGGAGGAACACGTTTCACACATGTCTCACACATAACTATTCATATGTAGAATGTTTATTTCAGTATCCAATCTGTCTTGTGGCAACCGTGTTGTCGAGAAATATGCTTTATCAAAAAAAAACAAAAAACGAACAAAATGAATAACAAACAAATCAATAAAAAAGCAGAACAAAACGAAAGAAAAAGATAAGAAAAAAAAGTAATAGAGACAGAGAGAGACATGAACTATTTCGATTGCAACGACAAAAAGAAAAAAAAAAAAGGTACACATTTTACAGAGTGAACACCGATGATCCGACTTTTCTTTTTAGACCCAGGACTAATGATACAGATTGGGAACTGCGAAAGGGACATTCTCATATACCCATGCTTGTTATATTTTTTTGCTGGATTTATCCACTGTTTTACATTATTTTTTCCCTCTTATTTTCTTATGAGTACTGTGGGGGCTTGTGTTGTAAATATTGCTGCTTGCCAATTTGTACGTAACATATATATATATACACCCGTCTGTATATATATACATATATCAAGTATTTCTCTGGACAACGAGAGAGGACCGTGTCTCGTATTGTCTCGGAAAAGAGTGTAAAGTTCGTTCTCTATTTTACTTCTTCACAAAAGCTACCCTACTTATTTCCGTATTACGAATACAAAGCATGTGGTTTATGTTATTTGTGAGAAAGTTTCTTTTCACAGTTCTTATAAATGCTTTTTTCTTTTTTTTTCCTGTCCCATCACCACCACCACCACCACCACCACCAACACCACCACCTACCGTTCTCCACCGACTCTACATCACGACACTACGACTCTAAAAAAAAAAAAAATACAACCAACATCAAAAACAATTAAAATCGTGCCGGTGAAATAGAGCGCGAATGCACCAGCGACCTAGAGTGCCCCAATGAAAAAGCCTGCATAAATCTGCAATGCGTGGATCCGTGCGGTCTTCGGGGTGCCTGTGGGATCAACGCCCTGTGTCGTGTGGTTCTGCACAAGCCGCGCTGCTCCTGCCCGCAGTGCCATATCGGTATGCCCCACACGGCTTGCCATCCGGATCCCAAATGCGAAACACTGAATCCCAGACCCACGCCGAACATCGGCTGCTCGTCCGATCGTGATTGCCCAGAGAGTCTGGCGTGTCACTCCCGCACAGGCGAGTGCCGTGATCCGTGTTTGAGTTCCCGTTACACCTGCGAGGTGAACAAGAGATGCCAGGTGCGGAACCACAGGCCCATGTGCGTGTGCAAGTACGGCTTCGTCGTGAACGAAGTCGGCGAACTGACGTGCGCCCCCGACACGCTCACGTGCTCGAGGGATTTCGATTGTCCGTCGAATGCCGCGTGCGTGAACGGGAAATGCCAGAATCCGTGTAACGTCAGAAAGAAAAAGCCATGCCCGGCCGATAAAACCTGCGACGTCCTGGACCACCGTCCCGTCTGCATATGCACACAAAACTGCAATCCCTCCCTCTCCATTTGCCTGCGAGACAGTGGCTGCTCTCCAGACTTGGCGTGCCGCAACTATCGCTGTGTGGACCCATGCAGAAACTCCACCTGTCCGGCTGATGCCCCCTGTTACGTGGAGGAGCACAAGCCTATCTGCAAGTTCTGTCCCCCCGGCTTTGTGCCAGATACTAAATACGGATGCATGAAAGGTAAACACCATTTCTCACCACCTATCTCTCTCTCAATCTCTCTCTCTCTCACAATTTACTCGCTGTCGCTCTACAGTCTGCCTGTAATAATTCTACCTAATAGATCTGTATCGCTCGACTTGGTTATCTTATATATAAATACGAATATATACATATATATATAGCTGACACAGGTGCGTTCACCGAATCTGTCCACGATGATTGTACTCTTTGGAATCTCTCTGTACGACTCTCACTCGTCTATACTACTACGCCTCACACCAGACATACCAGTTGCTACTTTTCAGTTTTCCGACCATTAAGACAGCGGAATCTCTCGACGCCGAATGAACGCGATATTGGAGCAGCCTTTCGTTTTCCGCCTGCGTTTACTTTCATCGTCGGTACGATCGTTCGTAGAGCGTGCGTTCCGTTGTCTGAATGGGAAAAAAAGACATTTCAGGTTCTCGTATGCCACAGATACAACTCTTCACTCCAGACACCTGTCACTCTCCCGCCTCTACTCTGCCGATGTCTCCTCGCTGTCCAACGATATTGTTTGTTTGTTTTTTCTCCGTTACATCTGTCTCTGCAAAGATCTAATCGATTATATACTTCCGAACGATAGCTTGCCTGTTTATCGCGCGAGCATGCCAAACCTAATCTTAATTAATTCGTAGAGTTTTTACTTGGTGTAAACCGTACGAATACTTGTAGCAATAGTCTAATGGAGATAGAGTGACGCTTGACAAATTTCAGCTGCCTCGCTGACTCGAGCCCGCCGACTTCTCTCGGCTCGATCGGCGCCTCTTTTTTTCATGTACCATTGTATCTGCAGCAGTTCTCCAACGCACGTCCGACCGTTTCTGCGTGTCCGATGACGACTGCAACGACACAGAAGCCTGTGTCGATGGATCCTGCGTTGATCCTTGCGTCGACCGCTGTCTATCGGCAGTTCGATGTCGGGTTAAAGCACACAGGCCTGTTTGCGGCTGCGACGGTCACGATTACACTTGCGCGAACACCACGACCGTCGATCTCGATCACGCGACACCCGAAACTGATGGGACCGCCACACTTCTCACGACTACAAATCCGGCGGGCAAAACCGTAGCTTGTACCACTGATACAATTAAACAATACACAGTTACCGAGACTTCTCCAGTGTACACAGAAAGTACGACGTTCTTGCCTACGAATTTTCCACCGCCAACGATCTCGACAACCACCGACAGGGCAGACAGTGGCACTAACAACGATACTATCAGTTTCTTGGACGTACCCACGGTTAAAGATATCTCCGATGAAAGCACAGAAGCTGTTCCAACAGTGGGAGACATCGAACACACTTACACGGTCGGTGAATTTTCCACGCCTCGGGGGGCAGCTACAAGTAACAATGCAACGGAGTCGAAGAAAGTTGAAATAGTCACCCCGGTTACGTACGTTCGTCCTGCGGGAGAGATTCCACTGTCGGGGGACGTTGTTACAGTGACGCCGATCTACGTGGGTGAATATACCACGGACGAATCTACAGATATATCCAAGGGTTACACTGAACCCGTTGCATCCGAGGAGTCTTCCAGTCGAGTGGAATCGACCACCGAGAACTTGAATTCAGGAGAGACAGACGCGGTTACGTTGATCACAGTGACGGCACAGTACCCCTTACAGCGGGCAACCGGTCTTGCACATACAACCGAGCAATATTCAACGCGACCACCGCCAACCGCTAAGCATTTCACCGACCAACTTTCATCAACTACAGACTATACAACTGGACGATACTTCACAGAACGTCCGTCCACTCCAACACAATTCACTAGAGAACAACCGTCAACGACCGAATCGCACTCTACGGTGCAAACGGTTCAACCACTCTCTACCGAATTACTGCAACCCGCGTTAACAACACCGATAAACAAACTAAATACTACAGGATACACACCATGCGGTCGAACAACCGTCGACGCTACCGAATGTAAAATCAGATTGAACTGTACATGTCGGCCCGTGTGCTTCAACCTAACAGTGAACCAGAGTACGACTAATTGTAGCATACTCCCAGGTAAAAGAGCACTCCCTTGACGGGAGCTTTGTGACTGTGTTGTCCTCGTGTTCACCAATGTGTGTGTGTGTCGACAAACATTCACCAGCTTGGCCATCATTCGGTGAATCCAGATGAAAATTGGAGGCGACCAATTCTGGAGAGTCCTATAACTTGCGATCGATAGATCGTGCGCTACGTGTTGATCATTAAGGCACACGGTGTTCAAAGAAATATCCGAGGAATGTCACTGTCAAATGTTGTTTTCGACACAGATCCAAATTGCAGTGCACCGCCGCAATTCAGTTGCAGATACGTACCTGCCGCATTAGCGCTCCTCGCATGTTCTGTATATTTATTGCGCCGAGCTTTTGCACGTTCTCTTCTCGCTCACCTAAACGTAGTTGTTTAACTATAGTCTCTTTACGATTGCCATTCTCAAAGGATAGTCTTGGATGCATTTTTGGTTAGATATAGGCATCAATCGTGGGAAATATTTCCTTTAAGAATGGCGAACACTAACGACTGTTTCTGGGCTTTACACATGTAACACAAGAACCATTATATGTCTTAGAAATTAGGGGATTGTGTATATTGTTTTCTGTGTTCATTATTTGTGTACTGTTTTTATTTAATACTGTGCCGTTCGGACACGCGTGTTAATATTGTTTTACATTTTGTACACGGATTTTTCATTCGGCGAGATCGTCCAGTAAATCACGATCATACCGATTGCAAAATTTTTCTTCACACGCCGCATTAAATATCAAATGCAACGAACCGATGGACGAGTTATTTTGAGCTTCTAATACACATTCGTTTCGTTAGATACCAAATGCAACTCTCACGACGACTGTCTCTCCCAATTGGCCTGCATAAACCAGCAATGCTTGAACCCGTGCACCGTCCACAATTCCTGCGACTTTGTGGAGATTTGCCACGTTCAGGATCACAGACCAGTTTGCGTAAAAGGTAGATTATTGAACAAAGGAATGAATAAAGAAAATTCTAGAAATTGGATGCAAACGGTGACCATGGAAAGTTCTATTTATTTTGCACGCAATCCGAATTGTGAATGCTCCTAAGAAAGTAATGGCAATAAGATTTCCTTGTTTAATCAATTTTTTCAACAAGCTCAATAATTGTTTCGCAAAAATTGTGGGCTACGAAATGGACAAAATATGATACAGGTGAATTTAAATCTCTCGTAACACCTGCAGCACCGTTTGCGTCCCTTTTCTCCTATAAAGGTACACGGAGAAGTGGTGCTCTAAAAAATTAATCAAATATTTTCTCCGTTTCCTCAGGCACACTGAACGACACAAACTGTCCTTACTGTCCACCGGGCATGGGGTGCGATCCAGCGACATACACCTGTGTGAAAGGTTTGTACAACATCCGGCACCTTACATTGAACTTCCACGATATTTCCTCTCTTTGCAGCGTTCATTCAACTCGTTCTGTAAATATGTATGCATATGTACATATGTCTGACCTACACGTTACACGACGTGCAGTTTTAATTTCACTTTCGATTTCACACGAAACTTGTTCGTTTTCTCCGATCTAAGGTTCTACCTATCGATCATTTCTTTCAATTCTTAAATCTACAATGTTCAAAGGTAAAAAAAATCGTTCGGCGACACGAATATTTCATATCGATCACGATCTTTCCTCACCTATATACATACACACACACACACACACACACACACACACACATACACAGAGTACACTGTGTTTTATAAAAGCTGAATGGCCTAAGCATTATATTCGACACGAGCCTTGCCACCCCTATTGTTTTTTTTTTTTACCTGTGCACTCTTTCTCGGGGCTATACGGGCTTTTTTCTCAATCTTTCCCTAGCGGGTTGCACTAGCCACAAAGATTGCCCGCTGACAGAGGCGTGCAATGAGGGCACTTGTCAGGAACCCTGTCTGGTTTGGAATCCTTGCGCCAAAAACGCTATTTGCGTTAATACGAACCACGGAGCGGACTGTAGTTGCGAGGATGGTTACCAAGGAAATGGATTCTCCTACTGTGCGCCAGGTAATTTTTTTTTCTTCCAGTATGTCCTCACAATTCGGACAACCGAGAATGCATTTTTCGAGAGAAATCAAGCATCATAAATCGTCACGTTACTTATAATCCAGTACTGCAAGTTAATGAATCAATATGCTTCAATAAATCAAAATTCATTATCCAGAGGACGAAGGTAAAAGCGTGTGCCAATACAACGAAGACTGCCCGCCGACTAAGTACTGCGATCGTCTGAACCGGAAATGTATAGATCCCTGTCTGGAGACCGATTGCGGTGACAATGCGAATTGTTACCCGGAGAACCATCAAGCACAATGCAGGTGCTTGCTCGGATTCCAGGGGAATCCGCATATTGGTTGCACCTTAGGTAGCACAGACCCGTGTGTTCCAAATCCGTGCGGCTTAGACGCGATGTGCGAGAACGACAGTGGCAATCCTGTGTGCTTCTGCCCGAAAGGGTTGACTGGAAATCCGTTCGAGCAGTGCAGTAAGTTTGTCAAGTACTCCATAGAAAATCGGGATGCTTGTTTGCTCGACAATAAATTAATAGAGACAAAAAATTCATTCGATTATCAACAACAACAAAATTCGATTTTAGTTCCAGAGGGTGATCAGTGCCAGGGTAATCCATGCGGATCCAATTCCGGTTGCCGCGTGATTTCCGGCCAAGTGAGGTGCTTCTGTCTACCTGGATACGAGGGATCTCCGCCTGGTAGCCCATGCTTGTTACCTAGCAATCCATGCGATCCGTCACCTTGCGGACCGAACACTCGGTGCTCCCTTCTGAACAACGGTCTCTCGAAGTGTACCTGTTTACCGGGTTACCTTGAGAGTCCAAATACAATCAGGGGATGCGTGCCGAAATCGGACCAGTGCAAGCCGAATCCTTGCGGTCTTGGCGCATCGTGCGATTCGGACAGAGTTCCCCCTTGTTACTGTCCCGAGCACACCGTTGGAAATCCTTATCAGAGTTGCGCAGGTAAATATTCATTGGCCGAAAACTATTATAGCCGAAGTAGAAGTGGTTATTATAGTAGAAGAATTCGATCAATGGAATTTCATTGAAAGTGAATGAAAATGTGAAAATCGGCAGTATGTAATGTACGGTTTAGCGTGCGTCGATTCTAAAATTACGCTTGCAGTTCAAATAGACTACGCTATACGATACAAGTACACCTATACCTCGCTGTACGACCTGGATACGTTCCAGAAAAGTTGGCCTTAGAACGAAAAGCCGTATAACGAATCAACTATTTCGATGCAAACCCATAACAAATTCAATTGGATCTGTTCTAATTTTTTACCAAATTATATATTTTTCAGTTCATAAAGCATTTTATTCTTTTCGTTTCCCATAAAAATGCTTACATAAAAATAATTCTTTTTGCCCGTATAACGAATTAAACATTGTGGGCCGAAAATCGAAAAAGTGCCATAATTAAAAAAAGGCCATACTACTGCGACCGTAATAGAATATCACGATTCATTTCCAGCACCTCCGTCCGACATGTTAGATCCATGCCTACTGATCCCCTGCGGGAAGAACGCTATCTGCGTCGCGGACGACGGCATCGCGAAATGCAAATGCGCCCCACCGTTCATCGGGAACCCCTACATAGATGGCTGCGAGGCTGAGTGTATTGTGAATCACGATTGCGAAAGTCATCTGGCCTGCTTCAATCAGCACTGCAGAGATCCATGTCCAGGTGTTTGCGGTGCCAACGCGAAGTGCGAAGTGGTCGAACATGTTCCGGTTTGCTCCTGTTCGCCCGGTTACACCGGAGATCCGTTCGGTTCCTGTAAAATCGAGAGGCCTTGTGAGTCTTCGTAGACGTTTAACCACGTCGATCTCCAGTGGCTCAAAGTAACATTGCGATTGATTTCCTTTTTCGTCAGATCTGCCACCGCAAAATCCTTGCACCCCGTCGCCGTGCGGACCGCACAGCATCTGTCGCGTGATGAACGATCGCGCAGTGTGCTCGTGTAGTCCAGGATATCACGGGACAGCGCCGTCTTGTCGACCGGAGTGTCTAGTCAGCTCGGAGTGTCCAGCACAGTTGGCTTGCATCGGCCAGAAGTGCGGGGATCCTTGTCCTGGTCTGTGCGGGCAGAATGCTCTCTGTCAGGTCGTCAATCACAATCCCATTTGCAGTTGTCCACCGGATTACCTCGGCGATCCGTTCACGCAGTGCGTCAAAGAAGGTGGGGCATGGGTTTCATTGCGGCGCGTGCAATTTTCTTATCAACCGTCGACTATATCCTTCCTCTTCTTCGTTAGATACACCATTCCCAGGACCAACGAACCCCTGCTTACCGTCGCCGTGTGGGCCAAACGCAGAATGCCGAGTGCAGGAGGATCATCCCGTTTGCACATGCATCAGTGGCATGTTTGGAGCGCCGCCGAATTGCAGGCCAGAGTGCTTGATCCATCAGGACTGCCCGAACTATTTGGCTTGCGTTCAGAAGAAGTGCGTGGATCCTTGCGCTGGCTCCTGCGGCTTCAATACCAACTGCACGGTGCACAATCATCGACCTATGTGCCAGTGTTACGAGGGCTACGAGGGGGATCCTTTCTCTGCGTGCAGCAAAGGTTGTTAGAATTGTTTAATTTTATAGTGAGCCTGTCTGTCAACCGTCGTCTAATGTGTTGTAAATCAGAAAACTTGCGACTCGCAGAAACAGATACGGTTATAGTAATGATTATTCAATGATCTTTCTTTTAGCCACATTCCCACCGGCATTGCCGTGCGATCCATCTCCTTGCGGCGCGAATGCAGTCTGCAAGGAACGAAACGGAGCTGGCTCGTGCACCTGTTTACCAGACTACACCGGCGACCCTTACGAAGGCTGCAGGCCGGAATGTGTTCAGAACTCGGACTGCGTTCAGTCGAAGGCTTGTATAAACAACAAGTGCAAGGATCCATGCGTGGGTGCTTGCGGCATAAACGCCCAATGCCAAGTGATTAACCATCAGCCTTCGTGCAGCTGTTTGTCCGGCTACACCGGAGATCCCCTAAGATCTTGCCATATATCTCCTGGTAAATTTCCAGTTTACAAAATCTTACAATGGCGCCCCCACTTCTGGTTCGCGGTTCTCAAGTTTCCCCTTGTTTCGTTCCAGTAACCCCGCTGCCGGGTGATCCGTGCCAACCATCCCCCTGCGGACCGTACAGTAATTGCCGCGTGGTGGACAATCACGCGGTATGTTCCTGTCAAACGGATTATATTGGCAGCCCTCCACAGTGTCGGCCAGAGTGCGTCGTTAGCACAGACTGTACGCAGAACACGGCTTGCATTAATCAGAAATGTAGGGACCCATGCCCTGGCACCTGTGGCCAGAACGCTGACTGCCAGGTTATCAATCATAATCCGGTGTGCAGTTGCTCGTCCGGATACACTGGTGATCCATTCTTTGGATGCGTTGAAGAACGTGAGACTATTTCGCCTATCTTTCGTTTATTGTAATTCGCCTTTAATGTGCTTCGTGACACGCGCGATCTTTCATTTAAAGCGGAAGGCAAACAGCCCGGTCCAGAGACAAGCGGTAATCCATGTCTTCCATCGCCCTGCGGACCCAACTCGCAATGCCGCGTGATAGACGGTTTCCCGGCCTGCTCTTGCCTGCCAAATTACGTGGGAAGAGCTCCAAATTGTCGTCCAGAGTGCGTCATCAACGAAGGATGCCCGGGGAACCTTGCCTGCCAGAACGAGCAGTGCGTGGATCCGTGTCCAGGTTCTTGCGGCGTGAATACTTTCTGCAACGTAGTGAAACACAATGCAGTTTGTATTTGCAATACTGGCTTCACTGGAAACCCGTTCACGGAATGCACACCGATACTAGAAGGTATAATATCATTTCCCATCGAGTACTCGGCTTCAAAATGTTCAGATGCTCCAATTCTCGAACTGTCGAATCCACAGAACCAACTACGACCGAGCAGCCACGTACACCGTGCAACCCGTCCCCCTGCGGCGCAAACGCGGTCTGCAATGAGCGAAACGGCGTCGGATCCTGTACCTGTCTCCGAGAATACATCGGTGATCCGTACACAGGCTGCAGGCCAGAATGTGTGACGAACACCGATTGCGATCGCAGCAAGGCCTGCTTAAACAACAAATGCGTGAATCCTTGCCCCGGAACCTGCGGCCAAGGTGCGATCTGTCGAGTAGTCAATCATGCTCCGTCTTGCGCCTGTTTGCCTGGATTCACTGGGGATCCTTTCAACGCCTGCGCTGCAATCGAAGTAACGCCGGAACCGCTGCCGATCAATCCTTGCGAGCCGTCCCCCTGTGGATCAAACAGCAACTGTCGCGTGCATAACGGTCTCGCGGTGTGCCTCTGCCAACCAGGATTCGTCGGCGTTCCACCTACCTGTCGACCAGAGTGCATAATCAGCTCCGACTGTTCCCAGAACAAAGCGTGCATCGAGAACAAGTGTGCGGATCCATGTCCAGGTTCCTGTGGATTAAATACGAAGTGCCTGACGGTGAACCACAATCCCATCTGCACCTGCGCCGCCAGTCACACGGGGAATCCATTGGTTCAGTGTACAAGGGTCAACGTTACTCTGCCACCGGTTGACGACTTCGGCAACCCGTGCTCGCCCAATCCTTGCGGGCCAAACTCTCAGTGCAGAGTGATCGGGTCTCAGCCAGCATGCTCCTGTCTGTTGAACTTCATCGGAAGGCCACCAAACTGTAGACCAGAGTGTGTCGATAATTCCGACTGCTTCCACTCGGCGGCGTGTATAAATCAGAGATGCAAGAACCCCTGTCCTGGTGCCTGTGGAGAGTTGGCTAGATGCACGGCCCAGAATCATATTCCTATATGTATCTGCCCCGAGGGATACGAAGGCGACGCCAGTGTGCGTTGCGTTTTGGCTCCGCCGCCAGGTGAGTTTTTACTTTGACATCATTATTCGACAGAGCAATTTTGTCGACAGAGCGACATTTGCAATTTTTGCAAATGGGACTCTGCACCTTTTTATTCGTACCATGACATCGTATTACATTGAACAGAAAAAACGAAGTTGAAATGTAAACATAATAATTGGCACCTCGATTGGGCCACCATCTCTTCTCGCGTGTATTTCCGGTTGCAGCGAACTATTTGCCGGCACAGTCACGCACCTACTTGATTCGCACGACAAAGCGAGCGATAGCTCCTTCTACCTCTGTTCGATGCTCCCCTACCTTTTCCTCTCTTAGTTTCTGCGGTACATCATTGTCCAATCGTTACATTCCTATTTCCGATCAAACGTATCGAGATCCAATGAGATCGCCCGTAAAGATGGCGATCGCAATATTCTGCGACGTGAGTGGTCAACGAAGCTGCAGGGGAATGAAAAGTGGGGATAGTTCGCGAGCTACAGTGGAGCCCTCTACCCCCTGCGATGCCCCTGCGATGCGGCATCCGGCCAGACTTCTCTGTTCGCAGGGTTGAGTTAGCGATATGTGTCTGAATCTTCCGGATCTATTTTCTCGCATTGTGTTTCACGGAATGATGTCATGTCGCAGGCCACTGTATTCCCCTCAGCATACTCTACCACGACACGAATAAAAATATTCAGAGTCCCGTGTAAAAAATTAACTTTACCTCGATATCTCTTCCACCATTACATCTACCGAAAAATTATTTATACCACCCAATGCCACCCTTCGTATCAAACAACTATTGCACGAACAGTTTTCCAATAACTTCAATTTCACGCGAGATATTCCGCCGTTTCCAGTTAAACGAAATATCCTGCACATTGACTTCTCCGTTCTAGTTTAACATAATAATTTATCTCATTTAGCAACGGACAGGGGCGTGACCAATCCATGCTCGCCGAACCCCTGCGGTCCAAATGCCCAGTGCCGCGAAAGAAATGGTGCTGGAGCTTGCGCCTGTCCCCCGGACCTCATCGGTGACCCTTACGACAATGTAAAGGGTTGTCACAGGGAATGCGAGTCGAACGACGATTGCGCTCCGCAGCTGGCTTGCGTCGGTTCTAAATGCTCCGATCCCTGTCCGAGCACATGCGGCACATTGTCTATCTGCAATGTTCAACAACACGTCCCCGTGTGCACCTGTCCCCCGGGATACACCGGAGATCCATACTTCGCCTGCGAGATTAGGGAAATGCCAAGTGGGTATTTTACCGTACGCTTCGATATCGTTACCGTATAAATATAATTCGTTGTTTAATATTAATAATCGATGCACAGAAGTGCCGCCGTTGGATCCATGCTCGCCGTCGCCTTGTGGACCAAACAGCAAATGCCGCGAGGTGAATGGTCAGGCGGTCTGCACGTGTCTTCCGGAATACCGAGGCATTCCGCCGAGTTGTAGGCCAGAGTGCGTGGTGAACGCCGAGTGTCCTCCACATTTGGCTTGTCTGAATAAGAAATGCGCTGACCCGTGCCCCAATACTTGCGGATTGAGGGCGCAATGCACCACGAAGAATCACAATCCAATTTGTACCTGTCCCGCTGGTTTCACGGGAGATCCCTTCACTCAGTGCTCTTTTCTAGGTGAGGATGATTATACACTCTTCTAACATATTCACATTTGCACCATTGCAATTCCGCGTTTATTTAACTTAACATTTCATATCTTCAAGTTCTCGACGTTCCATCGGTTACGGAACGACCACCGTCGTGCACGCCATCGCCTTGCGGTCCGAACTCTCTGTGCCAGATCATATCCGGTAACCCGGCGTGCTCCTGCTTGCCGAATTACATTGGCGTCCCACCGGAATGCAGACCGGAGTGTATCTTGAGCTCCGAGTGCAAGAGCCACTTTGCTTGCGTGAACCAGAAGTGTCAGGATCCTTGCCCAGGCTCGTGTGGCGTGAATGCTCAGTGCCACGTGCTAAATCATATACCTGTTTGCACGTGTATGGTGGGCTTCACTGGCGATCCGTTTACTCAGTGCACAGTAATTCCACCGAGTGAGAAATCATTTTCATATCTATCTCGCTTAATATTGATTCGCAAATTTATTCTTTCACGTCTGTGATCTTGGCGAATTGATTTCCTTCCAGCTACTGTACCGCCCATAAGCGATCCGTGCAATCCATCGCCTTGCGGCCCGAACGCGATATGCAGGAACGGGGACTGCGAATGCCTGCCGAAATATTTAGGCAACCCTTACGAAGCCTGTCGACCTGAATGCATCCTGAACTCGGAGTGCCCGCGCGACAAGACCTGCCTTGGCAACAAGTGCAAGGATCCCTGTCCTGGAACTTGCGGACAGAACGCAGCCTGCGACATTGTCAACCATATTCCCGTATGTTCTTGTCTGCCTGGATACATCGGGGACCCGTTCGTCAGCTGTCGCGTTCAGCAGCAAAGTAAGTTCTCTTCTTGGAGACTTCGTGAAACTTGCCTGGCTGTCAGTGGCCGGTCGCGTATCGGCACTGTGCAAGTGCAGCCCATGTTTCCACTTGACATTATCGATAACATTTAATACAAGGAGTCTTTTTTCCCTTTAATTCTTTCTTTGTACTTGTGCAATATATAATCCTTAAGCTTAACGTCAGTTGCCACCCCCCGTTTATGAAAGGGATACAAATTTTCTGGAGCAGCCCCACTAATTTTACCTACGAGCCGCCAATGCTGGCTGTTATTTATCAATCGCAAATTGCTTGGCTTCAGTACCGCAAGCGTCAAGGGATCCATGCTTGCCTGTCTCCCCGTGCGGACCTAACAGCCAGTGCCGTAACGTCGAGGACCACGCCGTGTGCTCCTGCCTTCAAGGATATCTAGGCTCTCCGCCATCCTGCAGGCCAGAGTGCGTAGTCAGCTCGGAATGTCCACCGACCCGAGCCTGCGTGAACAAGAAGTGCACAGATCCTTGCCTGGGCTCTTGCGGTTTGAATGCGAGGTGCGAGGTGATCAATCATTCGCCGATATGCAGCTGCCTCCCCGGACAGACCGGGGATCCGTTCAAGAGCTGCTACGACATTCCAAGTAAGTAACTGTTGATTAATAAATGAAATCGTCCGGTCGAATTGAGGCGAAGGATTTTATTTTACGCAAATTTTATATGATATCGTAATGTTTCGAATATCGACACGTTTCGTGCCACGTCAAGACCAACCAATTTTTGTTTACGACATATATGCGGTGCAATGTTCATAAAATGCAAAACTCATTATGATCAAGAGAAAGGTATGACCTTTAACACGCAGTACAGAAAGGGTACACATTTTGGTTTTAACAAATTATCGTCATAATTGCTGCACAATTTAAGCTAACCGAGCATGTTGAACTCAGCTCGACCTCAGCAGTTCGCTCACGATTGCATTGCTATATCTTTACAGTTGTGCCGGACGCCAAAGACACAGGGAACCTTTGCAACCCTTCGCCCTGCGGACCAAACGCCGTCTGCCAAGACGTAAACGGCTATCCATCCTGTTCTTGCCTTCCAATATACATCGGTACCCCGCCATCCTGTCGACCGGAATGTCTGATCAATCCTGACTGTCCCTCGGACAACGCGTGCATAAACTCCAAGTGCACAGACCCTTGTCCAGGATCCTGCGCGGAGAACGCCGAGTGTCGCGTCGTTAATCACGCGGTCACTTGTTCGTGCTCGACCGGACTCACAGGAAATCCGTTCGTCCAGTGTATTGTATTGGAAGGTAGGTTTTGTCGCAGACGAGAGCCTTCCGAATGCTGCAATTACTTTTTACAACCACTCAATACTATTTCACACGTCCAGTTTTTTCTCCGCCAGACTAATAGCAATCGACTAATCGGTCAATGAATTACAGAGGAGGCTATCAATCCGTGCGAGCCTTCGCCGTGCGGTTCGAACGCGATCTGTCAGCAACGCGACAACGTGGGCGCGTGCATCTGCATCGACGACTACCACGGGAACCCATACGAGGGCTGCCAACCGGAGTGCATACTCAGCTCGGACTGTCCAACGAACAGGGCCTGCGTTCGCAACAAGTGCCAGGACCCTTGTCCAGGGATATGCGGCTTCCAGGCTCAGTGCTCCGTCGTCAATCACATTCCAACTTGCACCTGTCAGCCCGGCTACGTCGGCGATCCTTTCGCCAGTTGCGCCGTGCCAATCAGCCCGATAACGGAGCCCACTGTCGTCGATCCTTGCAGCCCGTCGCCTTGCGGGCCGAACAGCCTGTGCAGAGCTGTCAACGATCAGGCCGTGTGCACGTGTCAAGACACGTTCGTCGGCACGCCACCCAATTGCAAGCCAGAGTGCGTTGTAAATTCGGAGTGCCCGCAGAACAGGGCTTGTTACAAGTACAAGTGCGCCGATCCTTGCCCCGGAACCTGCGGACTGGGCGCCAATTGCCGCGTAATCAATCACAATCCTCTGTGCAGCTGTCCCCAAGGAAGCACGGGCGATCCGTTCTCCAGGTGTTATCCTCGAGCAGGCGAGTTGAATGTTTCAGATATCTCGTATTTTGCGAGGGATTGTCGAAGCCCTATGAAAAACTGTTTAAAATTTCTTTGTTTCTAGTCGCTCCAATGCCACCAGCGGGAGATCCTTGCGTGCCGAGCCCATGCGGCCTCTACGCCGAGTGCAGAACGATCGGCGAACAAGCTGCTTGCTCTTGCTTGAAGAATTACATGGGAATCCCGCCAAATTGTCGCCCGGAGTGCGTCGTCAACACAGACTGCCCGTCCACTCAGGCTTGCATTTCCGAGAAGTGCAGGGATCCCTGCGTCGGATCCTGCGGGCAGAACGCCGATTGCAGAGTGCAGAATCACATTCCAGTGTGCCTGTGCCAATCGGGATACACCGGTGATCCGTTCACGCTGTGCTCGCAGATAATCGGTGATTGTCTAATTCACTCTTGTCCCTCGCGTTCGTTTATTCATCGGACAGTTGTACGAATTTTCGGTCACTTTGCAGAACAACCAAAGACACCGGAAGATTTGTGCAATCCGTCGCCTTGCGGGCCAAACACGGACTGCAACGATGGAATTTGCACTTGTCTACCGAACTACTTCGGCGATCCTTACTCCTATTGCCGTCCTGAGTGCACGATGAATTCGGACTGTTCTCGCGTGAAGGCCTGCGTCAATCAGTACTGCGTGGATCCTTGCGTGGGCACCTGTGGCAGCAGCGCAAAGTGCGATGTGGTTAACCATATCCCTATGTGCAGTTGCCCCGCAGGTACCACCGGTGATCCGTTTACGTTCTGCCGGCCGCGTGTACTCGACGGTGAGTCTATTCTTCGTACTTCTCGTACATTTCGTAAGACTGCGCGTTTAATAGTTGATAACAAATACAACGAACGTTACTCGCGCAGAACCAAGGAAACAGGCCTGCGATCCGTCTCCGTGCGGAGCAAACAGCGTCTGCAAAGTGGTGAACGATCACGCGGTCTGCTCCTGTCAGTCCGGATTCATTGGAAGTCCACCAGCCTGCAGGCCGGAGTGCGTGGTCAGCGCGGAGTGCCCCTTGACTCAAGCCTGTCTGAATAACAAATGCCAGGATCCTTGTCCGGGAACGTGCGGACAGAGCTCCAAGTGCCAAGTGGTGAATCACAATCCAATATGCAGCTGCTACGAGGGATACACCGGTGATCCATTCACCAGGTGCTACCTGAGACCCAGTGAGTTTCCTCAACTGTTTCTCCATGGCTGGAAATATTCTCTTCCGTTGAAAAATGTTAATTATGTAAGATGGCTCGTTTGGTCGCAAAATATGTTTATTGGTTGATCGCTCGTTGGAAAATCAGTAATAACGACGTTTCTTAACGAAATCATAACGTAGCAACACATTCGTTTAAATCAATTAAAATATATGAAAGGGTTACCGTATGCCCACTCACACTCAGTCATCCACACGTGATACATAGAACAAGTATCCCTTACAATTACAAATTGCAATCGTTTCTCCCTTCGCAGAGAAGCCACCGGTGCCGACGGATCCTTGCCAGCCGTCGCCCTGCGGACCAAACGCCGAGTGTCATGTGCGCGGTGATAGTCCTGCGTGTTCGTGCATCCAGAATTACATCGGTGTTCCGCCGAATTGTCGACCCGAGTGCACGATCAATCCGGAGTGCCCGCCGCACCTGGCCTGCATGCAACAAAAGTGTCGCGATCCGTGTGTCGGTTTGTGCGGTTCGAACGCTCTGTGCTCGGTGGTGAATCATCGCGCGGTGTGTGCTTGTGCGGACGGCTACACGGGAAATCCGTTCAGCGTTTGCGAGTTGGCCGCCAAAGGTGAGTGAACCGAGCAAACAAAATTTCATTCCTTCTGTAATTCTCTCCTTGCCGCAAAAAAAAAGTTCGCCGTTGCACGCGGGCGAATCGCAGGTAAGTGCTTACTCACCGTTTTCGTTTCACGCCGCCGTTGCGTTCGCTAACAAACGTTTGCGTCCTCGTTGATGGAAAGCGAGGACGCGAGAGGCCCTAACAAATTCGTTGACCAAGTGTCACTACGGTGGCGGGGCCATGAGAAAATCATTCGTGCGCACTTACATTAGGACGGAAGTCCGAATAATAACGATTAACGAGCCCGTGGAGAATCGCACGCCTTTAAAACACCCACTGCGTATATTGTTGAACGAAAAGTAACCACGAGCGAGATAACCGAGTTAGGAGAACGAATGGTGGCGGGGCCTATGGAGTATAGGCTCTAATTGCACTCACCCCTTACCGATACCCCGTAACCAAACCACTCCCTCCAATGAAAAGGATGAATTTGCACACATTCGCCACGCCTGACCCAAGTATTGCTTTGAAACCGATGCCCCCGGAAAAGCACCCTGGAATTATGCAACCCTGCGTCGCCCCTACCCGAATTGTCCTGCGATGAAAATCTCTTTGGATTATTGGTTCCCCTCTACGAGACAGCCTCGTTACCCTGGGCACGAATGAATTAACCCCTAAAAAAAATACCTTACAAGCTTGGTAACCCCCGACTAAAGAACGAAACTCACCCCGGAGGCACGCTTATACATTAAAAAGTACTCACAACGAAAAATTAATTCCCTAACGATTATCGAACCCTTAATGAATCCTCCACGCTAACGAATGGTCTAGGCGAACAGTAGCCCATAAAACACGCACCTCACGACTCAAAACACCCGATCAGCCAAATCGACAACAGCGATCAACAACGACGCCGAGTCGTTCGCAAGCGTTCCATTGCTTGCCCCATAAAGAAGCTTCCGCTTGGCCCCCATTATTGTCTCACCCAAATTCGTTCGAGACGAACGGACGCACAAGCTTTGACCGGCCGCCGCTTCACGCTCGATGGACGCATAAATGAAAGTAACTCTCTTTCCACTCAGATACACCCTTAGACATTAGGAAACCATGCGAGCCTTCCCCGTGCGGCACAAATGCGATCTGCCGCGAAAGCAGCGGCGTCGGTTCCTGTACCTGTCTGCCAGACTACATAGGTGACCCGTACGAAGGATGCAGACCCGAGTGTACCCAAAATTCCGACTGCTCCAAGACGATGGCCTGCACTGGCCTGAGGTGCAGAGACCCCTGCCCAGGAACCTGTGGATTGCAGGCCCGATGCGATACAATTAATCACGCTCCAGTCTGTTCTTGTAACCCCGGCTACACCGGCAATCCGTTCACGCACTGTTCCCAGGCCCCGATTACTCGTAAGCTCCAATTCTCTACGACGCACTTCCCCTCGACGGAAGGGGCGTCCTTGCCGTTGGTGGAAGATTTAGATCGTTAGATTCGCCGTAGCTTGACAAGTGGCACCACACGCTTCGTCTGAATGCACCCGCTGCGTACGCAGATTGTTTAATGCGTTTTTCCCACCACACAGCTGTCCCCAAAGATACGGACCACTGTAGCCCCTCCCCGTGCGGGCCGAACAGTCAATGTCGAAACGTGAACGACCACGCCGTGTGCACCTGCCTGGCGAATTTCATTGGAACCCCGCCGAATTGCCGGCCCGAGTGCGTGGTGAACAACGAGTGCCCGCCGGCACTCGCTTGCATCAATCAGAAATGCTCATCCCCGTGCGTGAACTCGTGTGGTATCAACACGCAGTGCAAGGTGATCAACCACAGCCCGATATGCGTCTGCAATATTGGATACACCGGTGACCCGTTCACCAAATGTTTCCCCGCTCCACGTAAGGACCTTTCTGCTGACGCTAGCGCTTCACCCATCCATCATCAGATTCGCGTCATCAATTCGGCATTTATCGGCCTCGATTTTTATACCGATCGATACGACGCACAGGGGGTCAAAACTGATAAATAGTAGGCATGGCTGAAAGAAGAAATTGTTTTGTTTCTGCATTCTTATGATAATTTTTTAAATCTTCTACTATTGTACTACGTATATGTAGTGAAACTTTATGAATTTATTCCATATTTTTCTCATAATCAATTTTGGCGCTCGTCGGAATTGCTTGAAATTTCGTGCCGCGATCGCTTCGTCTCGATCGCTCTATTGACCATCGCGATATAAAAGGAAATACTTAGTTTCCTTTCGTTTCAAGTACGCTTTCTTCAAATGTCCCCGAGCTGTTTCTCTCAAATTGCAGACCGTTTGCACCGTGCTTCGTCGAACCTAGCCACGCCATAGTTCTTTCATTCTCAATGCACCATCATGAATTCACGGCGACCGCTTTGCTCGATGTTCCTTGACGTATAATTCTACCATCACCTTTCTAGAATCGCCCCAGAACGACAATGCCTTAGTTTGCACAGACCCCTGCGTGCCCTCCCCGTGCGGAATGCACGCGGAATGTAGAAATATCGCTGGCACAGCCTCCTGCTCCTGTCTACCAAGTTACATCGGGGCTCCGCCGACCTGCCGACCGGAATGCCGCGTGCATTCGGACTGCCCCATGAACCTTGCTTGCAGCAACGAGAAGTGCAGAGACCCTTGCCAAGGATCGTGCGGCGTCACGTCCCTGTGTACGGTTTACAACCACGTGCCCATGTGCACTTGCCCGCAGGGTTACACTGGAGACCCTTTCAGTAATTGTCACCCGGCACCACTGAAGCCAAGTAAGAAATTCGGGGAACGAGAAATGAAATTGAGATTGAGTTTTGTTCACTTTGTTGCGGAGACTCAGCGACACGTTTACCCCTTTCGCAGCTGAAGCAATTACGGTTGATCCCTGCTCGGCCTCACCTTGCGGTCCAAACGCACGGTGCGACAACGGAATTTGCACGTGCTCGCCCGAGTATCAGGGCGATCCCTATGTGGGATGTCGACCGGAGTGCGTACTGAACACAGATTGCCCGCAGAACAGAGCCTGTTCGAGGAATAAGTGCGTCGATCCTTGCCCCGGCACCTGTGGCCGCGATGCCCAGTGCATCGTCTATAACCATGTGCCCATGTGCAGTTGTCCCAATGGAATGATTGGAAACGCTTTCGTTCAGTGCGCCGTTCTTCAAGGTATCATTTGCTTGCTTCGTTCCGTTTCTTTAATCATTTTTTTATTTCTCGGAAGAAAGTCGACCGCGAGAGCATTGTTAAAATAATTCGTTTACTTTAATCGATATCCTTCGTTTGAACTCCTACGATCTCTCGACGATCGTAGACACAGTAAAGAGGAATCCTTGTTCACCATCACCCTGTGGACCGAGCAGCGTTTGTCGAGAAATAAACGAACAACCGGTGTGCTCGTGCGTGGCAGGCTTCCTAGGTGTTCCACCTGCCTGCAGACCGGAGTGCACGGTTAGCTCTGATTGCCCCCTGACAGAAGCATGCAGCAACCAGAAGTGCGCAAATCCTTGTCCCGGTACCTGCGGATTCCGAGCTGTTTGCAACGTGGTTAATCATAACCCTATATGCAGTTGTCTGCCTGGGCACACCGGCGATCCGTTTGTTCAGTGTAGTCCGCAACGTAAGATTTGTTCCCTCAATCCTTCAATATTGAACTTGCCGGAAGGTTGGTTACGAGAACGTGGGGATAATGGAAGGTGTATCTTTTAGCACCGCGACCTGTCGTACCGCAAAATCCGTGTGAACCATCCCCGTGTGGACCAAACGCCCAATGTAGAGTGATGAACGACGCGCCATCCTGTTCCTGCTCACTGGAATTTGTAGGGACTCCTCCGAATTGTAGACCAGAATGCGTCAGCAATAGCGAGTGTCCTAGGCACTTGGCCTGTGTGAATCAGAAGTGCGGGGATCCTTGTCCAGGATCCTGCGGGGCTAACGCAGAATGTCGCGTGGTCAGTCACACGCCAATGTGTGTTTGTCCGGCTGACTATATCGGCGATCCCTTTACTCAGTGCGCCCTTAGACCACGTAAGAATAATATTTCAGTAGAAGTACTTTCGGAAATATCTTTTTACTGTGTCGATTGCAGTCGAAGTCATAGATTTTGGTCCCTCGAGGATGACGGGAAGTTTTTTTCAGTCATTTGTCAAGTAACGGTTTCGAATAACAGTGGGCGATATTTTTATTTCCACCCCGGTAGTCTTTTCTTGTTCAACAAAAGTGACCTCGAGCTATTGAAATCTTACGGATACTTGCATATAGACGGTCGATATGTTAATTATTCTGGAACCTTTCAGCTGTCCCTGTTAATCTTTCTCCGTGCACACCCTCGCCTTGCGGTTTCAACGCAATTTGCAAAGAGCTAAACGGCGTTGGTTCGTGCTCCTGTCTACCCGACTACATTGGCAACCCTTACGAAGGTTGTCGACCTGAATGTGTCGTTGACACCGATTGTCCATCCACTTTGAGCTGCATACGGTCCAAATGCCAAGATCCCTGTCCAGGTACCTGTGGCATGCACGCAGAGTGCAGGGTTATCAATCATCGCCCTGCATGTACTTGCATCCAAGGTTACAGTGGAAATCCATTCCAATATTGTTCCTTGATTCGTGAAATAGGTACGGACATTATTTTCCAATCGCAAAGGGACTTCTTTCGTTTCCTGTTGACTTATATTGTTCAAAAAATAGATGTCTTTAAAAGAACACAATTTACCGACTGAATTAAAATCCCGTAGAGGATGAAACGAAGTACAAAGATCCATGCAACCCTTCACCCTGTGGACCAAATAGTCAGTGTCGCGTGGTGAACGGACAAGGGGTCTGCTCCTGTCTGCCAGAATACAGAGGATCCCCGCCTATGTGTCGTCCAGAGTGTGTTTCAAATTCGGAATGCCCTCAAGATCGGTCCTGCGTAAACCAGAAGTGCGCGAATCCTTGCCCTGCTTCTTGTGGATCGTCCGCCACTTGCGTGGTGCGGAATCACAGCCCGATCTGTGCCTGCAGAGAGTCGTACACCGGAGACCCTTTCACTAGATGCTTCCCCGCTCCACGTAAGACATATCCAAGACGTCCAGAATTAATTGAAATTATCTCGAAACATCGGCGGTGTCCTCATTAGAATCGATAACCCTTTCAGAAGCCCTACCGCCAGCAACGGTCGAGCCGTCACAGCCCTGTCTACCTTCGCCTTGTGGACCAAACTCTGAGTGTCGCGTGGTAAACGGCGGTCCCTCTTGCCAATGTTCATCCACCTACGTTGGAAGTCCACCGAATTGCAGACCGGAGTGTACAATCAATTCTGACTGTCCCAGTAATACAGCCTGCATTAGACAGAAATGCGTGGACCCTTGTCCAGGATCGTGTGGGGTTGGTACTGAATGTACCGTGATTAATCACGTTCCCATGTGCACCTGTATTCAGGGGTACACCGGGGATCCTTTCAGCAATTGCTACCCGACACCATCACAATGTAAGAATTCACCTTCCTTCCGTCCATACCGATCGAACTTGTTCCCTATTTTCTATAAATGCTTGCAGTAGCACCCGTAGAGTCAGACCCCTGCAATCCATCGCCTTGCGGACCAAATGCTCAGTGCAACGCTGGACTGTGCGCATGTTTACCAGAGTATCGGGGCGATCCTTACACCAGCTGTCGTCCAGAGTGTGTTCTCAACAACGATTGTCCTCGGAACAGAGCCTGCGTTCGCAACAAGTGCGTGGACCCATGTCCAGGCACCTGCGGCAGAAACGCTATTTGCAATGTTCTGAATCATGTGCCCATGTGCAGTTGTCCTACAGGCATGGCCGGCAATGCCTTCATATCGTGCGATACACTGCGAGGTACGAAGAATGATCGAAGAACGGAATGCTATTTAGCCGAAGGAAGTTGCTTCGCCAATTGCGTAATAAATCTCTCGTTTAGAACCCATCCAGGTGAACCCTTGTAGCCCGTCTCCCTGCGGGCCCAACAGTCAATGCCGATCCATAAACGGCCAAGCAGTTTGTTCCTGCGTGCCAGGATACCTTGGCAGCCCACCCACCTGTAGACCAGAGTGCGCGGTTAGCTCAGATTGTCCTAGGAATCAGGCCTGCAACAACCAGAAGTGCATCGACCCCTGCTCGGGCACCTGTGGCCTGAAGGCCCTCTGCCAGGTTGTGAATCACAATCCTGTGTGCAGTTGCCCTTCCGGTTTCACCGGTGACCCCTTCGCTAGATGCGAATTCATCAGTAAGGACCGTTTTACACCTGTGCCCCTGACTTCTTCCTCGGAACAAGATCATGATAAATTGATATTCGCAGCTGCGAGCGCGCCACCTGAAGACACCTGCGCTTCCTGCCAGTGTGGTCCGAATTCCGTGTTCCAAACCATCAACGAGAAACCATCCTGCGCCTGTTTGCCCGATTTTATTGGCTCCCCGCCGAACTGTAGGCCCGAGTGCGCGAGCAACAGCGAGTGCTCGAGCAACCTGGCCTGTATCAATCGAAAGTGTCGAGATCCTTGTCCAGGCTCGTGTGGTTCCAACGCGGAGTGCCGTGTGGTCAGTCATACACCGATGTGCGCCTGTCTGAGCGGTTACACCGGCGATCCTTTCACGCAGTGCAGCTTTAAACGACGTAAGACTCATTGGTATACAGGGAGGAAAATAATTCAGAAAGATATATCGAGGCAACGACGTTTCGAATTCCGAGATACTCTCGCAGGCTGCTACCTTTCGGTAGCAGATTCGTGGAGAAAATGCGACACAAACACCAGAACAAAATGATTCATTGAACTCGACAACACTGCAACACTTAATAATCCAACCCTGAAACGATTAACCGTTATCCACCGAACATGGTTGTCCCAAGTTTTGTAGTTACTAGAATTAACATATCGGTAATTTAACACGCTACCATAACGAATATAAAATGTATCCTGTGGCCCATTTCTAGCCGAGATCGATTCCACGCCGCAATCCCCGTGTATACCATCGCCCTGCGGTCCAAACGCCGTTTGCAAAGAACAAAACGGCGCAGGCTCCTGCTCCTGTGCACCAGATTACATAGGAAACCCCTACGAAGGATGTCGACCAGAGTGCACGGTGAATTCAGATTGCCCCTCGAATCTGGCCTGCATCAGGTCCAAGTGCCAGAACCCCTGTCCCGGCACGTGCGGTCAAAACGCTGATTGCGCGGTGATCAATCACCTGCCCAGTTGCACCTGTCAGGCTGGATTCACGGGAGATCCATTCGTGAACTGTTACCTGCAGCCGACTGCGGTTATCCGTAAGTTTGAACGTCATTGCCGTCGTCGATACGATTTGTCATCGTCATCACAGCTCATCGCAAACGCCTTCTTTCATAGAGTTCAAGGGCTAACAACATTATCGAGCCGCTTCCTCACTATTCCCATCATAATAAAACAGCATGGAAAATTGATTACAATCGGCAATTAGAATTAAGTCGTGGTGTTTGAATTGAATTTCGAATGCCTGCTGGAATGAAATTAATCATCGAGACGGCCATTAACCCATAAACCCAAAGTAACGCATTTAGAATTGGTGGATGTAACGTGGATCTAAAGTACAATAGGACCGATTGGTTCATCAAACAATTATTCACGAAATTTCAGCCGTTCTGGAAGGGAATCCCTGTACCCCTACGCCCTGCGGACCCAACAGTTTGTGCCGCGCGAACAACGGCCAGGCTGTTTGCACGTGTCTACCTGACTACGTTGGCAGTCCGCCCGGATGTAGACCAGAATGCGTAGTCAGCTCAGAATGCCCTTTGAATAAAGCTTGCGTTAATCAAAGATGCGCCGAGCCCTGCGCGGGTCGTTGCGGCATTAACGCCGATTGCAGGGTCCTGAACCATAGTCCGATATGCGCTTGCAAGCTGGACTTCACCGGAGATCCCTTCAGCAGATGCTTCCCGACACCAAGTAAGAAGGCCTCCCTTGATAAAGGAACTGTTCTAAGGATTGGAGTTTGTTTTTTAACGAATGAACGACGAGAGAAATCATTCTGGAAAAGCGCGTCTTTTCTTTTGCAATTGATACAGGAATAATTGTTCCTATCTCGATTCAAGAGGGAAGGTGTTCCAGTCTAGGTTTCAGCTTGACCAATTAATCCACCTTGTCCCTGAGGAAACGATCGTAACAATATTAAAACGAGCCCCAAACTAATCGCAAACGTAGACGTCTAATACCTAACTGGGATCGAGGAAGGTTGAACTAAAACCAGGAGAAACATGAACCGATTCGTTTCAGAACCGCTACCCACACCTGTTGCAAACCCATGCGTGCCATCCCCGTGCGGTCCGAATTCGGAGTGCCGCGATATCGGAGGTTCTCCGTCTTGTTCCTGTTCACCAACTTACATGGGCAGTCCGCCAAATTGTAGACCAGAGTGCACGATAAATCCCGACTGTCCCAGCAATCGAGCTTGCATGAACGAAAAGTGCAGGGATCCGTGTCCTGGATCCTGTGGATTCGGCGCCATGTGCAACGTGATCCATCACACCCCGGCTTGCTCTTGTCCGGAAGGTTTCACGGGAGACCCGTTCACTAGTTGTCAACCTCTACCGTTCCAACGTAAGATATTTCATTGCCGTGTTAAACTTAGCCCGGTGTTTTTGTCCGTTGGAATTTTTCTGGCCGATTAAGAGTTCCGTGAGATTTTCCCTTGGATAGATAGATTGTTCTAATAATTTTGCAGCGGCGGATGTCCCGTCAGACCCTTGCAACCCCTCGCCCTGCGGCCCGAACGCGGAATGCAATAATGGCGTATGCAATTGCCTCCCCGAGTATGGTGGAAACCCGTACGAACTCTGTCGACCAGAGTGCGTGCTGAACAACGATTGTCCACAAAACAGGGCCTGCGTTCGCAACAAATGCGCAGACCCTTGCATGGGAACCTGCGGTCAGAACGCCGTTTGCAACGTATACAATCATGTACCGATGTGCAGTTGCCCGGTTGGAATGTCTGGAAACGCGTTCGTCTTTTGCACCGTTTTAAGAGGTGCATCATCCAGTACTGCATAGATTTTCATTTGCCCGCGGACGTTTCTCCGTTTTGTACAATGCAACGATTCTCCGTAGAACCGATCCCGATCGGAGCAGCAGACCCATGCAGGCCCTCTCCCTGCGGTCCCAACAGCCAGTGCCGCGTGGTGAACGAGCAAGCGGTGTGTTCTTGTGTTCGAGGGTATCTGGGGACGCCACCCTCTTGTAGACCAGAATGCGTGGTTAGCTCGGACTGTCCGCGCAATCTGGCTTGCAGCAATCAGAAATGTATAGATCCCTGTGTGGGCACTTGTGGTCTGAGAACGCAGTGTCAGGTGGTGAATCATAATCCCATTTGTAGCTGTCTTCCTAGACATTCCGGGGATCCCTTCGCCAGATGCGACCCTATACGTAAGAAATAATTGCCTCTTTAGGAACACCGCTTTCCCGACGAAATTTCTTCATGCCCGACTTCTATTTACCAGTTGAGACCTCGATCGAATCTGTGAACCCTTGCCAGCCACCCCCCTGTGGACCGAACGCCCAGTGTCGCGTGGTGAACGATTCGCCCTCTTGCACGTGCTCGTTGGAATTTATCGGATCACCGCCGAATTGCCGGCCAGAATGTGTCAGTAACAGCGAGTGCTCTGCCCATCTCGCTTGCGCGAGGCAAAAATGTCGAGATCCTTGCCCCGGTTCCTGTGGATCGAATACGGAGTGCCGAGTGGTCAGCCACACGCCTATGTGCGTCTGCATGACCGGGTACACCGGGGATCCTTTCACGCAATGCGTTTTACAGCAACGTAAGATATCACGAAATTAGAAACGCGATGTTTCCGAGACTCGAGTCGATTCTGGCAATTTTACTTCATTGTAGCGACGATTGTCGAGAACGTGTCACCCTGTGTACCGTCGCCCTGCGGAGCAAACGCGGCGTGCAAAGAGCAGAACGGAGCAGGCTCTTGCACCTGTTTGCAAGACTACATAGGAAATCCCTACGAAGGATGCCGCCCGGAGTGTACCGTGAACTCTGATTGCCTGTCCAGCATGGCCTGCATACGTTCAAAATGTCAGGATCCCTGTCCAGGCACTTGTGGACAGAACGCAGTTTGTCAAGTGATCAATCACTCTCCAGCCTGTACTTGCACGTCTGGATTCACTGGCGATCCGTTCAGATATTGCAGCCTCATTTTGCTCTCTGGTAATTCGACGTTTTCTGAAAGCTCCTCAAGAATTGACAAACTAATTTCGACGTATCCTTCAAGGATATATTTGTCCGATCGTCGTTGAGACACTCATGCAGACATTAATTCTTCCAAAATTAGAACCAGCCCCAAGTGAACCCTGCAATCCATCCCCGTGTGGGCCGAATAGTCAGTGTCGAGTTGCAAACAGCCAGCCAGTCTGCACGTGTCTCCCAGAATACACTGGAAGTCCGCCTGGGTGTCGACCAGAGTGTGTAACGAGCTCAGAATGCCCCTCGAACAGAGCTTGCGTGAACAAGAGATGCGTGAACCCTTGCCCTCAACCCTGCGGTTCAAATACGAACTGCATGGTGCTGAACCATAGCCCGATTTGCAGTTGCAAACAGAGTTTCACGGGAGATCCTTTCACCAGATGTTTCCCAGTGCCAAGTAAGACGAAATGATCGACTCTTGATTTTATTTTTAAAGTGTTCCAGTTTTTAGAACAGCAACCAAAAAAAAAAAATCCTTTCAGAACCTGCACCTGGTCCAGTTATTCAGAACCCTTGCGTACCTTCGCCGTGTGGTCCTTATGCAGAATGTCGTGACATGGGCGGTGCACCTTCCTGTTCTTGCCTCAGACCTTACATTGGCAGTCCACCAAACTGTAGACCCGAGTGCACTATTAATTCGGATTGTCCTAGCAGTCAAGCTTGTATAAACGAGAGATGTAGAGACCCTTGTCCAGGCTCTTGTGGATTATCGGCTACCTGTAACGTCATTAATCACACGCCATCTTGCACTTGCTCGGAAGGTTTCACGGGAGATCCCTTCACAAATTGTTATCCCAAACGTAAGCAATTTTATACAACTATCAATTTAATTTCATTAGTTTCATTTTTCTGGCCTTTCTTGGTATGTAAAAAAAAATCAGAACATTGCTTTGTATTAGCCTTTCTCGAATATGACTGCTAATATTTGATCTACATTATATACTTTTTTAAAGTCGAAATACATAAAATTGTAGCAGGTACGCGATCCATTACGAGACTTTCAAAAACTTTGCCCAACAAAATTTAGCAATAGAAGACGCAGTCAAACCAGCAGACCCCTGCAACCCCTCCCCATGCGGTTCAAACGCGGTGTGCACAGAAGGTAGCTGCTCCTGCCTCCCAGAATACCAAGGAGACCCCTACACAGGCTGTCGTCCAGAATGCGTCCTTAACAACGACTGTCCCCAGTCCCAAGCCTGTATTCGCAATAAATGCGTGGACCCGTGCCCCGGGACTTGCGGCGAAAACGCACAGTGCAATGTGTACAATCATATTCCAATGTGCAGCTGTCTGCCTGGAATGACAGGGAACGCTTTCGTTTCTTGCCGTCCGAGCAGAGGTACGTACTAATCGAACCAAAATTCGCCATCAGGCTCCAACCGATCAGGCTTCTACTCTCAATTTCCCAATTCCAGGCCCAGAGGACCCTTGCAATCCGTCTCCTTGCGGACCTAACAGTGTCTGCCGCGTGATAAATGAGCAGGCGGTGTGCTCTTGCGTCTCCACCTTTATTGGAACACCTCCGTCCTGCAGGCCAGAGTGCACCGTCAGCTCGGATTGTCCTAGGAACCAGGCTTGTAGCAATCAGAGATGCACAAATCCGTGCGCTGGATCGTGCGGCGTGACGGCCAGGTGTCAAGTGATCAATCATAATCCACTGTGCAGTTGCCCGGCTGGATTCACGGGCGATCCGTTCGTCAGATGCGAGCCGAAACGTGAGCTCAATTTGTTTTCCGACCTGTAATGGATATATTCTCTTGCGACTGTGCTCGTAACGCGAACGATGTTCGTCTTCGTTGCAGTGGAGGAGCCAGTGACGCCTGTCAATCCCTGCCGACCGTCGCCGTGCGGGCCGAACGCGGTCTGCCAGGTGATAAACGATTCACCTTCCTGCTCTTGCGTACCTCAATTCCTTGGATCCCCGCCGAACTGTAGGCCAGAGTGCATTAGCAACAGCGAGTGCTCGGGCAATTTGGCGTGCATGAATAACAAATGCAGAGATCCTTGTCCTGGATCTTGCGGAGCCAATGCCGAGTGTCGCGTTGTCAGTCACACGGCCATGTGCGTGTGTCTGATTGGGTACGAGGGTGATCCGTTCACCCAGTGCACTGTCAAACGCAGTAAGATATTCACTGGATATTATCAAAAGAGCTACGACATTCCTTGTGTACAGTATCCTATATTAATATAATATTCTAGCTCAAATACAGCCCGTTGCTTCGACCCCGTGCACACCGTCGCCGTGTGGCCCGAATGCCGTCTGCAAAGAGCAGTCTGGAGTAGGTTCTTGCACCTGTCTGCCAGACTACACGGGCAACCCTTACGAAGGCTGTCGACCAGAGTGCATTATGAACTCCGATTGTGTTCCTACACGTGCCTGCATTCGTTCCAAATGCCAGGACCCTTGTCCCGGAGCTTGTGGCACGAATGCCCAGTGCCAGGTTGTGAACCATTTGCCTAACTGCAATTGTTTCCCTGGTTACACCGGGCAACCGTATCAATTCTGTCAGCCAATCACTCAGCTTGGTAAATAGATACACCGTTTGCTCTTCGTTCTAATTTCTGTTCGACCTATGCACTTTTACATTTCACTCGAACCCCTGTCTTCCCTTTAGTATCTGAAGAAAGGAGAGACCCATGCTCCCCTTCGCCCTGCGGACCGAACAGCAGATGCCAGGTCGTGAACGACCAGGCTGTCTGTTCCTGTCTACCAGAATTCACTGGTTCCCCGCCAGGTTGCAGGCCAGAGTGCGTAGTCAGCGCAGAGTGTCCAACGAGTTTGGCCTGTATCGATCAAAGATGCAAGAATCCTTGCCCTGGGCCTTGTGGTATCGGTGCAGAGTGCAATGTGATCCGCCACAGTCCCATCTGCGCTTGCAGACAGGGGTACACTGGTGATCCATTCTCTCGTTGCTTCCCTATACCAGGTGAGAACGTGTCCCTTCGAATTTACCCAGCTCGCAGAATTATTTATCACATCGAAATTCCGGTTTTTCTACATTCGCCACTGTTTACATTATTTCTAGAATCTCCTCCAGCTCTGGTGGTATACAATTCATGTGTCCCCTCGCCCTGCGGCCCGAATGCAGAGTGTCGCGACGCCAACAGCATTCCCTCCTGTTCCTGTTCTCCAAATTACATAGGAAGCCCACCGAACTGTCGTCCAGAGTGCACAGTGAACTCTGACTGCTCTCCCAGTCAAGCCTGCATGAGGGAGAAGTGTAGAGATCCCTGTCCTGGTTCCTGCGGCATCTTAGCTCAGTGCACAGTTATGAACCACGTGCCAGTTTGTAACTGCATCGAGGGCTACACCGGGGATCCGTTCAACAACTGTTACCCCAGACCACCGCCACGTAAGACAATCGGTCTCATTAGTCTTTGAGGGTGTTCGAAAGTTCTGCACAGTCGATCGGACGCTTTATATTGCTTTCGACGTTTTAGGACCGCCAGTTTTCGACGATCCTTGCGATCCATCGCCTTGTGGGCCGAACGCTGAGTGCGCAAATGGCATCTGCACTTGTTCGCCCGAATACAGAGGCGACCCTAACGTAGGATGTAGGCCCGAGTGTGTCCTCAACACGGACTGCCCCGCGAACCAAGCTTGCATCCGTAACAAGTGTATGGATCCTTGTTTCGGAACTTGCGGGCAGAATGCCATTTGCAATGTCTTCAATCACGTTCCCATGTGCAGCTGCCCCGTCGGCATGGGCGGCAATGCTTTCGTTCTCTGTTCACAAGTTCAAGGTACCTTTTTTATAATTCAACGAAGACGCTCTATCCGTTGATTATTATTATAAACGTCTGTGATGCTCCCTTAGAAGTGACCCCGGAAACACCGTGCAATCCGTCCCCGTGTGGTCAGAATAGTCAGTGCCGTCCGATTAATGGCCAGGCAGTTTGCTCCTGCGTGCCTGGCTACATTGGAAGTCCTCCGTCGTGTAGGCCAGAGTGCGTGGTGAGCTCAGATTGCTCGAGGAGCGAGGCGTGCAGCAACTTGAAGTGCGTGAACCCTTGTGTGGGAAGCTGTGGCGTCCGTGCACAGTGCCAGGTCATCAATCACAATCCCATATGCAGTTGTCCTGCTGGATTATCCGGAGACCCGTTCGTCAGATGCGATACCATCGGTATGACTCTCTCGCGAACATTAAGCTGTTAGAAATGAAATGATCGATTGACGTTGTGCAGTCGGCGCAATTTTAATTCGAATGCGTTGCATGTTGCGACTTTTGAAGCAACGATTTCTTACTTCGATAAATGATCTAAATGACAGTAACGAACGAATGAATCGACCGTTTATTTTCTGCCAGCTTTATACTCTTCGAGAGTAGATTTTTGTGGTTCTTCTGTATTTCTTTGATTGGCAGAGTCGAATGATATATCCATGAACGGTTTTTTTAGCGGAGACCCAGCCAGAAATAATAAACGTGTGCAAACCATCGCCGTGCGGTCCCAACGCTCTCTGTCGGGTCCTAAACGATTCTCCATCGTGCACCTGTATGCCAGGATTCATCGACTCTCCACCAAACTGTCGCCCAGAATGTGTCAGTAACAGCGAGTGTTTGTCTCATCACGCTTGCATAAATCAAAAGTGCCGGGATCCTTGCCCCGGTTCTTGTGGGTCTAATGCGGAGTGTCGCGTGGTGAGCCACACGCCCATGTGCGTTTGCTCCAGCGGGTACACGGG
Source organism: Nomada ferruginata (assembly GCA_963583965.1). Lineage (NCBI taxonomy): Eukaryota > Metazoa > Arthropoda > Insecta > Hymenoptera > Apidae > Nomada > Nomada ferruginata. The sequence continues at coordinate 11,300,052 of OY757218.1, forward strand.
TGATCCGTTCACGCAATGCGTTCGACACGAAGAATGTAAGAAATGTGATAATAATTTCATCTCGACTCGAGTCTCGCTAGGAAAGAAGTAATTGATTCCGAATGAATTTTATTTGATCGTATAGCGAGACCAGTTTCCCCTTGCACCCCGTCCCCCTGCGGTTCGAATGCCGTTTGCAGAGAGCAAAACGGCGTGGGATCTTGCGCCTGTTTGCCTGAGTACATTGGCAACCCGTACGAAGGATGCAGGCCGGAGTGTACGGTTAGCTCGGATTGTCCATCGAATCTGGCTTGTACAAGGAACAAGTGTCAGAATCCTTGCCCTGGCACCTGTGGCCAGGACGCTGTCTGCCAGGTCATTAACCACTCGCCCACCTGCACCTGTGTGCCTGGTTTCACGGGAGACCCGTTCAGATATTGCCTGCTTGCGAGAGAACCCGGTAAAGTATATTTGGTCTGATTGCAATGGCGGTGATCGTTCACGAATAGTTGATTCTTTCTACCGTGAAATATCGCCGTCCGTTTCGTTGTGCCACAATTTTTCTGAATCGCGAACTCAATGATTTTTAAACTTCTCAGAAATAGTCAAAGACCAGACAGATCCCTGTGTCCCGTCGCCTTGCGGGCCGAACAGTCAGTGTCGCGTGGTTTCCGGTAACGCGGTGTGCTCTTGCCTGCCGGAGTACACAGCAAGCCCTCCGTCGTGTCGCCCTGAATGCGCTGTGAGCTCGGACTGTCCCTCGAACAGAGCCTGCGTGAATAAAAAATGCGCGAACCCCTGTCCAAGTCCCTGTGGACAAAACACAAACTGTCTAGTCGTGAATCACAGTCCCATTTGTACCTGCAAGGAAGGAAACACTGGCAACCCGTTCACCAGATGTTTCCCTCATCCAAGTAAGTCGCCGTGAAACTGAATGAACCTTCCTTCTCTCGTGTTTCTCGAACGGTCGAGTAATTAATTAACACTTGTCAATACACCATTAATCGTTCTCACAGCTCAACCAACGTTACCTGATCTACCTCAAAACCCCTGCGTACCATCACCCTGCGGTCCGTACTCGGAATGCCGAGACATCGGAGGCGCCCCGTCATGTTCCTGTTTAGCTAATTATTTCGGCAGCCCACCGAACTGCAGGCCAGAGTGCACTGTGAACTCGGACTGTCCCGGCGATAGAGCTTGCATAAAACAGAGGTGCACCGATCCTTGTCCAGGATCCTGCGGCTTGTCGGCACGGTGCACGGTTTACAATCATGTACCGGTGTGCGCGTGCTTGGATGGATTCATCGGTGATCCTTTCAGCAGCTGTTATCCAGCACCCCGTAAGACTTTATCTTCCATGGATGGTTTTTCAAGTGACTTGCCAATCGGTCAGACAGTTAATACCGATCTTGAAACACAATTGCAGCGGCAGATACAGTTCCTGAAGACCTATGTAACCCATCGCCCTGTGGTTCGAACGCGCAGTGCGACAACGGCGCTTGCACTTGTTTGTCAGAGTACCAGGGTGATCCCTACGTGGGTTGCCGACCGGAATGCGTTTTGAACGCAGACTGTCCCTCGAGCAAGGCCTGCTTGCGCAACAAGTGCGTGGACCCTTGCGTGGGCACCTGTGGTCAGAGTGCAATTTGCGACGTTTACAATCACATTCCGATGTGCAGCTGTCCCGCTGGAATGTCCGGCAACGCTTTCATATCTTGCACCCCATTCAGAGGTACGACGATTGGATTAAATTCGTTAGAAATTCCTGAGCATCTTCTGGACAGACTAATTAATTTTTCGATCACAATCAGACCCTGTCGCGACCAATCCCTGCAACCCGTCGCCCTGCGGCCCGAACAGCCAATGCAGGCAAGTGAACGAACAAGCCGTGTGCACCTGTATCCCCGGTTTCGTTGGAATTCCGCCGACCTGCAGACCAGAGTGCATAGTGAGCACTGATTGCGGGCCCACCGAAGCTTGCATCAATCAGAAATGCAGCAATCCGTGCATTGGTTCCTGTGGAATCAGGGCCACTTGCCAAGTGGTCAACCATAATCCGATTTGCAGCTGTACTGCTGGCATGACTGGTGATCCGTTTGTGAGGTGTACAGAGAAACGTAAGAAACCAATCGAAGCAGACAGCTTGCCGATAAATCGATCATAAGTAACATCGAATAATTTGTTAACGGAAAATATTTCAATCGACATTTATTTCAGCCCTCGAAGAACCAATACGACAGAACCCCTGTGAACCTTCGCCCTGTGGTCCCAGTGCTCAATGTCAAGTTATCAATGATTCCCCGTCGTGCTCCTGTTTGCCAGAGTTCACTGGCTCGCCCCCTAATTGCAGGCCAGAGTGCATAAGCAACAGCGAATGCCCGAGTCACTTAGCTTGTATCAATCAAAAATGCAGAGACCCTTGTCCTGGATCCTGTGGCGCGAATGCTGTGTGCAACACTGTATCCCATACACCGATGTGTTCGTGTTCTTCAGGGTACACCGGAGATCCGTTCACTCAGTGTGTCGTGCAGCAACGTAAGAGAACGTCCCGAAAACTTTTTTCACGGGACACCAGACGATCAATGTTTATTATTAATATTATTGAAGACGTGTTATTATATTTTTGGACTACTATTTGGCCATAATTATCGTTACTCCTACACTGAATTTTAATTACAAATATTGAACGTCCGATGTTCCCTTTGCGACAGTGACGATAACTATGTTCGTATCATAAACCTGACTTGCAAACGCTCCTCTTTTAGTTATACCAATGTACGTCCCCGAGCCCTGCGTGCCGTCTCCTTGCGGATCGAACGCGCTTTGCAAGGATAGAAATGGAGTAGGGGCGTGCTCCTGTTCGCCAGGATATCTCGGAAACCCATACGAGGGCTGCAGGCCAGAATGCGTTTTAAATTCGGACTGTGTCCCGAGCAAGAGCTGCGTTCGATTTAAGTGCGAGGATCCCTGTCCTGGCACGTGCGGCCAAAACGCAATTTGCCAGGTGATCAATCACGTGGCTACTTGCAACTGCTTACCTAGATTCACCGGCGATCCGTTTAGATTTTGCAGGGAGGAGGAAATAGGTACGTCAAAGACGATTGTCCTTAAACGTCGAAATCTTTTTCGCGATTCTTACACAATCATTTCGATTGACAGTAACGTCACCGAGCGTGAAAAATCCTTGCCAACCGTCGCCCTGCGGACCAAACAGCATCTGCAGAGAAAACAATGGACAAGCAGTGTGCACCTGTTTGCCGGAATACCTTGGTTCTCCGCCGGGATGCAGGCCAGAATGCGCGGCCAGCGCTGAGTGCCCGTCTGATCGCGTTTGCGTGAATCAGAAGTGCACCGATCCTTGCCCCGATCCTTGCGGAAGAAACGCAGTCTGTAGAGTCATCAATCATAGTCCAATTTGTTCTTGCCAGCAAGGCTTCACTGGAGACGCTTTCACGATCTGCTTCTCTGCTCCACGTTCGTATTTTACACGAGATCTATTCGAGGCGTGAAATCCCAACACTCTGTACTATTCTTTTAATTCAAAATTCTGTAGGTCCTCCACTCGAGTCTACGAGACCTGCGGAACAAGATCCTTGCTTGCCATCGCCTTGTGGCCCGTACTCCCAGTGCAGAAATATCAGAGGAAACCCCTCGTGCTCTTGCTCACCCTCGTACATCGGTGTTCCGCCGAATTGCAGGCCGGAATGCACGATAAACGCAGAGTGCTCCGGTGCACTTGCTTGCATTCGAGAGAAATGCTCGGATCCTTGCCCGGGCTCCTGTGGATTTGGAGCCAGATGCACTGTCCTTACCCACGTGCCGGTTTGCTCTTGCCCCGAGGGATACACTGGAGATCCTTTCAGCAATTGCGTCCCGAAGCCCATTATATGTGAGAATTTTTGGTTAAACGCAGAATTTTATATTCGAAACGATTACAATGGGAAAGAATTTTCGTTAGAGAATTGGTTTCTAATTGGTTTCAAATTAATTTCTAACGCAATAACAACCCGAATGATTATACGCAGCCGAGGATCCAGTGTCCGATCCGTGCAACCCTTCACCGTGTGGCGCAAACGCACTCTGCCGCGACGGAACATGCACCTGCCTTCCGGAATTCCAAGGCGACCCGTACAGTGGATGCCGTCCCGAGTGTGTCATGAACAACGACTGTGCCCGCGACAGAGCTTGCATGAGAAACAAATGCACGGATCCTTGTGTAGGAACTTGTGGACAGAACGCACAATGCCAGACGATCAATCACATCCCCATGTGCAGCTGTCCAGCTGGCATGTCTGGAAATGCTTTCGTTTCTTGCTCCCCAGTTCAGGGTAGATTATCCGAAACCACCACTCCTTTTATTTCTACGCATATAATTTCATCGAACATATTCAATTCAAATATCCTATTTTGTTATCCGTAGACGTAGTACAGCACCCTTGCTCCCCGTCACCCTGTGGGCCGAATAGCCATTGCCAAGAGGCGAACGGAATCGCTGTCTGCAAATGTATAGAAGGCTTTACAGGAAATCCACCGACCTGTAGACCAGAATGCGTCGTTAGCTCCGATTGCGAGCTTTCGAAGGCCTGTATCAATCAGAAATGCAGAGATCCGTGCCCCGGCACCTGTGGTCTGAGAGCAGAGTGCTCTGTGGTGAATCACAACCCCATTTGCAGGTGTCCTCAGGGTCTCACCGGTGATCCGTTCACCGCGTGTACAGTTATAGGTGAGAGATCGAGGCAAAATGAAAAAGTTAATATAATATTGAAGCAGATAATTATTTTGCTGATAATGTTCTCTAGTCGAAGTATCCCCGGAACCGATCAATCCATGTTATCCATCGCCTTGCGGTCCAAACGCTCAGTGCCAAGTGGTGAACCGAGCGCCATCGTGCTCTTGCCTGCCGGAATTCACGGGGTCCCCTCCGAATTGCAGGCCGGAATGCGTGAGCAATAGCGATTGCCCGATTCGTCTGGCTTGTATCAATCAGAAGTGCAAGGACCCTTGTCCTGGTTTGTGCGGACTTAACGCCGAGTGCAGCATGTTCAGTCACACTCCGATTTGTTCTTGTCAATCCGCTTTCACTGGAGATCCCTTCGTTCAATGCACTGCTGTTCAACGTGAGTTTGCTTCTAGAAATGTGGAAAAGTCTGATGGAAACTCGGCCTGTCCTTTAATTGCAAAAAATTGAACGAGAACCCTTCACTTAGGATTCGATTTACATTATTTTCTCTCGCTTGTAGTTGCCGAAGAAAGACCTTCGCCGTGCACGCCAACACCTTGCGGTGCAAACGCGGTTTGCAGGGTATCAGGAAACGCAGGCGCTTGCTCCTGCTTGTCTGAATACATTGGAAATCCTTACGAAGGTTGCAGACCCGAATGCGTTGTCAATTCCGACTGTCCAGCGAATCACGCGTGTGTAAGATCGAAATGTCAGGACCCTTGTCCCGGTGCTTGCGGTCAGAATGCCGTGTGCAACGCTGTGAACCACGTGCCAGTGTGCAATTGTATACAGGGTTACTCTGGCGATCCGTTTAGATACTGCGGTCCCAGTCCAGTGAAACGTAAGGGTTGATCTTTTTTATTTGCCTTCCGATTCGGCCAGAAATCGATACTATCCGGTATCGACCGATACCTTCTTCAAAAATTACTATCATCTGACAATATTTTAGAAGAAGACGTAGTAACGGATCCCTGCAACCCTTCGCCTTGCGGACCGAACAGTGACTGCCGCGTGAACAATAATCAAGCAATCTGTTCGTGCCTCTCGTCCTACATCGGCAGCCCGCCAAATTGCAGACCGGAATGCGTGGCCAGTGCAGAGTGCCCTTTGAATCGAGCTTGCGTGAACCAGAAGTGCGTCGATCCGTGTCCCAATTCTTGCGGCTTGAACGCCAATTGCAGGGTTATCAATCACAGTCCGATTTGCTTCTGCGATAATGGATACACTGGCGATCCTTTCGCCTCCTGTTTCCGTGCTCCTGGTACGGCAATAGTCTCAGAAATATTCACTCGTTCAATTCATTATTGCCGCGATCACAATTATTCACTGACAATTGTTTCCAAAAGCTCCCGTCGAAAGTACACCAGCGGCGCAAAGAGACCCATGCTCTCCATCCCCGTGTGGTCCAAACGCAGTGTGCCAGAATGTGGGCCAGACTCCAGCTTGCACCTGCTTGCCGAATTATCGCGGCAGCCCGCCAAACTGTAGGCCAGAGTGCACTATCAATTCAGAATGCCCAAGTAACCAAGCTTGTATCCGAGAGAGGTGTAACGATCCCTGCCCTGGTTCTTGCGGTTTCAATGCACAGTGCGTGGTATTCAATCACGTTCCCATGTGTTCGTGCTTCGAAGGATACACCGGCGATCCTTTCAGTCAATGCAACCAACAAATGATACCTCGTAAGTAATTGTATTGTAGATAGATCCTTCGTCTGGGGATTGTCTATCAGGTTTTCCGATGATTCATTCGAAATCTTTCGTGCCAGCTGAACCAGCAGATACGGACATGTGCAATCCATCCCCCTGTGGACCAAATACTCAATGCGATAACGGAATTTGCTCTTGCCTGGCCGATTATTACGGCGACTCGAATGTCGGTTGTCGACCAGAGTGTGTGCTCAACAGCGACTGTCCACGAGACAGAGCTTGCGTCAGAAACAAGTGCGAAGATCCTTGCCTTGGCACCTGTGCCAGCGACGCAATATGCAACGTGGTCAATCACGTGCCAATGTGTAGCTGCCCACCTGGTTACGAGGGAAATGCATTTGCGTTTTGCCGCCCTGCTATAGGTATTATTATATTTTTTCACAGATTCTGCTTGATTTGCTTGCTCGCGAGAGTATTTTTAATAAGTAACGATGCTTCGACAGCCGAGCTTCCATCGAACCCGTGCAGCCCATCGCCGTGTGGACCGAATAGTCAATGTCGATCCAACAACGGCCAAGCAATTTGCAGTTGCGTGCCAGGATACTTAGGAAACCCACCGAACTGTCGGCCGGAATGTATAGTTAGCCCCGAGTGTTCTCCTAACGAGATTTGTACGAATCAAAGGTGCAGGAATCCTTGTATTGGCACCTGTGGCCTGGGTGCTCGTTGCACGGTCGCGAATCGCAATCCTATATGTCACTGCTCCGAAGGTTTCACCGGAGATCCGTTCGTCAGATGTCTTCCACTTCGTAAGTCATCTTATGCGCGTCGCAAACGTATTTAAATGTCCTCGAACCGTTAAATTGCATTTACTAAACGAAGCAAAATTTACAGCCGCAGTGCCGCCAGAACCGATAAACGTTTGTCGACCATCACCATGCGGGCCCAATGCCCAGTGTCAAATATCCGGAAGCTCCCCATCATGTTCCTGTTTGTCAGACTATATTGGTTCGCCGCCGAATTGCAGACCCGAATGTATCAGTAATAGCGAGTGCCTTAGCCACCAGGCGTGCGTGAACCAGAAGTGCAGAGATCCATGCGTCGGTTCGTGTGGAGCGAACGCACAATGCCGCACTGTGAGCCACACGCCCATGTGTTACTGTGAAACGGGGTACACCGGTGATCCGTTCACGCAGTGTTTCGTTAGACCCAGTAAGAATTTTTGATGCACTCGATGCTGTTATTGGACCTCTGTAAAAAAATCTTGATGCATTGTTGCGACGATAGCATTTTTTCGTTTGCATTTGCTTCAGACCGACAATTTTTACAGCGTTCCGATATTTTAGCAGCAATCAAACAATCGTCTAGAAACTTGAAATATGTTTCTCGAACATATCCATAAGATCGTTTATTCCTTTTAGTCGAGGATACGTCGGTGAAAGTGAATCCATGTTTGCCCTCCCCTTGTGGATCAAACGCTAGGTGCACGGAGAGAAACGATGCGGGTTCCTGCACGTGCCACCCGGGATACATAGGAAATCCTTACGAGGGATGTAGGCCGGAATGTGTTCTAGATTCTGATTGCTCGCCCACCAAAGCGTGTATCAATTCGAAATGCGTCGATCCTTGTCCAGGAACGTGCGGTAGCAACGCAGAGTGTCGCGTTATCAATCACCGCGCATCTTGCTCTTGTTACAATGGTTACTCCGGTGATCCTTATCGATACTGTTCCATCCAACCAGTTGGTAAGTCCAATGTACCCTCAAGGGGGTATTTGTGTTTGGAAATTTGAAAGAAATAGATTCTTGTGTCGTCCACGTTTTCTGTCCCGGCTGACACCATATCTCCAGATATTCCCCTTCCAAAAGGGGTCTGAAAAATGACGTTAAAAACACAAACACTCCCTTAAGCTTGCACTAATTACACTGAACAGAAATTATGCAACGATATATCCTCCAGTTTCCGATGTCCCTGCAACTGATCCATGCGGCAATGGCCAGTGCGGCCCGAACAGCCAGTGCAGAGTGATTAATCAAGTGGCAGTCTGCTCTTGCATGCCGAATTATATCGGCACACCTCCAGCTTGTAGACCAGAGTGCGTCACTAGTTCAGAGTGTTCTGCTGATAAGGCATGCATGAGACAGAGGTGCGCGAACCCTTGCCCCACCTCTTGCGGACAGAACTCTGATTGCAGGGTGATCAATCACGCGCCTCTTTGTAGCTGCATGAGAGGATACACCGGTGATCCGTTCACCGTGTGTTTCTCAATTCCGCGTAAGTAAAATTCGCATCGCGTCGTTCAGCAGCGACGGTGTTGATAAATGAATTTTAAAGCTGAATAGAATTTCACACCTGAAGAGCTGAATTTAATTTAATACGTGATTTATATACCTCATTTTTAGTCACACCACCCGTTCAGAACGATCTTGTTCCAAAAGACCCCTGCATTCCGTCCCCTTGCGGTGCTTACTCAGAATGTCGAAATATCGGCGCTATACCTTCTTGTTCCTGTTTGGCCACCTATACCGGAAGTCCGCCGAATTGTCGCCCAGAGTGTACCATTAACTCGGACTGTCCCCCAAGCCAGGCATGCATGCAACAAAGATGCAGAGATCCTTGTCCTGGATCTTGCGCACCGCAAGCTCAGTGCGCCGTTATCAATCATGTTCCAACTTGTTCATGTCTACCTGGTTACACGGGAGATCCGTTCACCAATTGCTTCCTCGAGCCACGTAAGAATTCCAAGGAGAATTTCAAAATGACTTTAATATTTCCATAGATCTATTCGTGCCATTGTTAACGTCAAGTTATTGTAGCACGACCAGCCGAAACAGATCCTTGCGCGTCCACTCCTTGCGGATCGAATGCACGCTGCGACAACGGCGTGTGCACCTGTCTACCGGAATATTCCGGCGATCCTTACAGGGGTTGTAGGCCAGAGTGTGTCTTGAATAACGAATGCCCAACCAATAGGGCGTGCGTGCGAAACAAATGCGTCGATCCTTGCCCCGGTGTATGCGGACAGAGCGCGATGTGCAACGTGTTTAACCATGTGCCCATGTGCAGCTGTCCCTCTGGGATGACCGGAAGCGCGTTTGTACTCTGTTCCCCGGCTCAAGGTTCGTTGGATCCTCGAAACAAGTCTCGCGATCCATATATCGAAAGTGATAATCATTATACAAATTTTCAACCACTTTTAGTAACGACGATTAGCGATCCCTGCAACCCTTCACCTTGCGGCCCCAACAGCCAATGCAGGCAAAACAATATGCAAGCTGTATGTTCTTGCATAAACGGATACATAGGCGCGCCGCCTACTTGCAGGCCAGAGTGCGTGGTCAGCTCTGATTGTCCATTGAACGAAGCTTGCACGAATCAGAGGTGCGGAGATCCTTGCCCGGGAAGCTGTGGCCGAAACGCAGCTTGCAGCGTGGTTAATCATAATCCCGTGTGCATTTGTAAAGAAAGAATGACCGGTGATCCTTTCGTCAACTGTTATCCAATGCGTAAGAACCCTTCAGATGATATTCCTAAGTCGACCACATTTTCTATAGTAACATTTGGAACATCGATATTAATGATACGACTTAAATCTTGAAGCTGAGAGACCACCAACGCCAGTTAACCCTTGCCAACCATCCCCCTGTGGGCCGAACGCAGAGTGTCAAGTGATCAACGACCAACCATCCTGCTCTTGCGTCCGAGAATTCATAGGATCGCCCCCCAATTGTCGGCCAGAGTGTGCCAGCAACAGCGAGTGCCCTAATCAGTTTGCCTGCATCAACCAGAAATGTCGCGACCCTTGCATCAATTCTTGCGGCGTGAGCGCAATATGCAACGTGGTTAGTCACACCCCGATGTGTGCTTGCAATAGTGGTTACACCGGCGATCCGTTTACCCAGTGTGTGCCGCAGCAATGTAAGACTCAAGATTCCTAACGCATTAACCTACGCATAGATTTAACTCGGACAGTGATTATAAAAAATGTTCACCGATAATTTTAGTCGACGTGCAAGTTAGCCGGCCAGATCCTTGCGCCCCGTCTCCATGCGGGGCAAACGCAGTCTGTAGAGTTCAACAAAATTCAGCCTCCTGTTCCTGCCAGAACGATTATATCGGCAACCCTTACGAAGGATGCAGACCAGAGTGCACGCTTAGCTCAGACTGTCCATCCAATCAGGCCTGCATCAGGTCCAAGTGTAGGGATCCTTGTCCTGGAACTTGCGGCCAGAACGCACAGTGTTACGTTGTGAATCACGCGGCTACTTGCAGCTGTTTCGAACGTTACACCGGCGATCCTTTTGTGTACTGTAATCTCGTCAGGGAACCACGTAAGATGTCTTAACAAATTCATACACACACCGGAAGAAGCATCCTAAAATTCGTAAGGATAGCAGATGACACTGTATCTTCTTGCAGAACCGGAAACGAATCTAGCGAACCCTTGTGAACCATCACCTTGTGGAGCTTATAGTCAATGTAGAGAGTCTAATGGCCAAGCTACTTGCTCTTGCCTCCCAACTTATATGGGAACACCTCCTAGCTGCAGACCAGAGTGTACAGTCAGCTCTGATTGCCCGTTGAATCTTGCATGCAGAAATAATAAGTGTACCGATCCGTGCCCTGGCTCTTGTGGTCAACAGAGTACTTGTCGAGCCGTGAATCATAGCCCAATTTGTAGCTGTAAGCCAGGCTTCACCGGCGATCCGTTCACTTACTGTTTCTTCAGTCCACGTAAGCATCTGGCAGTGTTTCAGAACGTTCTTCTCACGCATATATTCGGAGAACAAAATGATTCAATTACTTATTCAATTTTAGCCACACCCGTCGTCGAAACTCCGATAGATCCTTGCATCAATTCACCTTGCGGACCGAACGCGCAATGTCGCAATATTAACGGTTCTCCTTCGTGTTCCTGTTCGATCAGTTATATCGGTGCCCCGCCAAACTGTCGTCCAGAATGCGTTATCCATGCGGATTGTCCGAGAAATCAGGCTTGCATTCGCGAAAAGTGCCAGGATCCTTGTCCGGGATCCTGCGGAATTAATAGTATCTGTGCCGTTCATAATCATGTACCTGTTTGCACGTGTTTGGAGGGTTACACTGGAGATCCTTTCACCAGTTGTCAACTTAAACCAATCAGTAAGTCGTATGAAATATTTCAGCAGAAGAAAGAAACGGGGTTGAAAACAGTAGACACGATCACTGATGAATATGTAATTCTGAATTAGAAGCAGACGAACCTGCGACAGATCCTTGCAGCAGCTCCCCATGTGGCCCTAACGCAGAGTGCAACAATGGCGTGTGTACCTGTTTGCCAGAGTATTCTGGAAGCCCATACGTTGGTTGTCGACCGGAATGTGTGCTAAGCACAGACTGCCCGAACGACAAAGCTTGTATAAGAAACAAATGCGTGGATCCTTGTCCTGGAGCTTGCGGTCAAAATGCTCAGTGCAATGTTATCAATCACATTCCGATGTGCAGCTGTCCTCCTAGGACTAATGGAAATGCTTTGATCGTGTGTTCACCTGTTCGAGGTACACATTATTCCCCCTTCTTTCAACGACGTTTATTTTTAGAGAATATTTCATTCACTGTTAATTACTGAATCACAGTTCCAACGACGACGAGACCTTGCAATCCATCCCCGTGTGGTCCAAACAGCATATGCCGTGAGGTGAACGATCAGGCTGTGTGCACCTGTGCCCGAGAATACCTTGGGACCCCGCCTCTGTGCAGGCCAGAATGTCTGATCAGTTCAGACTGTCGTAAGAATCAGGCTTGCGTGAACCAGAAATGCAGGGATCCTTGTCCAGGAACGTGTGGTGTTCAGGCCACCTGTTTGGTAGTGAACCATAATCCTGTGTGCTCTTGCCCAGAACGTTACACAGGAGATCCGTTTATCAGATGCGAGATGATTAGTAAGCAAATAGTCCTAAGCAATCCTGAAGTATATAAGCTGTCTATGAGATGTTGAGATTAATTTTAAGTTACTATCCGAATGAAATGGGATAATAATACCAACTCCTCCCAATAGAAAAAGTAATAGTGCCCAAGAACCCCTGCCAACCGTCACCCTGTGGGCCATACTCCCAGTGTCAGGTGGTCAATGATAGTCCATCCTGTAGCTGTTTACCCGAGTACAGAGGTGCCCCACCCAACTGCAAACCTGAGTGCATTTCAAACTCCGAGTGCCCCAGCCACCAAACTTGCGTTCAACAAAAATGTATAGACCCCTGCCCAGGCCTCTGCGGGCAGAGTGCAGAGTGTCACGTCACCTACCACGTACCCAATTGCGTTTGTCCAAATGGTTTCACCGGAGACTCCTATACTCGTTGCTCGATAATAAGTAAGAAATATAAAGTCGAAGGATGCGCTTCCATACTGTTCCGTGAACCCTCAATTAATTGTCATTTTTAATTGTTCTAGTTCGCGATCCAGAACCCTCGCCCTGCGCGGAGGGTGCATGCGGCACGAACGCTTTGTGCAGAGAACGAGACGGTGTCGGCATTTGCTATTGCCCTTCTGAATACGTTGGCAATCCTTACGTAGGCTGTAGACCCGAGTGCGTGATTAACCCCGATTGTCCATCCAATAAAATGTGCGTGAGAAACAAGTGCCAAGACCCCTGTCCCGGAACTTGCGGTCAGAACGCCGAATGCTCCGTCGTTAACCATCAACCCTACTGCACTTGTCGGCCAGGATACACTGGTGACCCCTTCGTGGTGTGCAGCATGGACAGTAAGTCGAGTGGGCCTTGCCTAAAATTCATTCTAGTCACAGTTTCGCGAAAGTTCCGAGCACGTTGTATTTGGGAATATCGAATGAACAATTTTCAATACCTTAATCGAACTCTACTTGTTTCCCCAGTAATAGTCCCGAAAGAGAACGTGTGTAGCCCGTCACCTTGCGGTACCAACAGCCAGTGCAAGGAGGTATCCGGCCAGGCTGTGTGCTCCTGTCTGCCAACCTACGTAGGCACACCTCCTGGATGTAGGCCCGAGTGCGTAGCCAGTTCCGAATGTCCCGCTCAGCTCGCGTGCAAGGACTACAAATGCGTGAACCCGTGCCCAAGTCCTTGCGGATTGAATAGCCAGTGCGTGGTTGTGAACCATAGTCCCATTTGTAGTTGTATGCCCGGATACAGTGGAGACCCATTCACCACTTGCGCGCCAATTCCACGTAAGAACAAGGATCAACAATATCCTAATTAATAAATGCCTCAATTCCTTCCACCAATATGCAAATGACCGTGAATCACCGAGAAACAATAATTGCCACTTTCCAGCTGTCACGATCCCTGGTCCTATGGAAAGAGACCCCTGTGTACCTTCGCCGTGCGGTAGTTTCGCCCAATGCAGAAACGTGCGCGGTTCAGCTGCATGTAGTTGTTCAGAAGGTTACACTGGCCAGCCGCCAAATTGCAGACCCGAGTGTACAATAAATTCCGAATGCCAGAGCGACACGACCTGCATCAACATGAAGTGCAGGGACCCTTGCCCCGGCTCCTGTGGTTCTGGCGCTATCTGTTCGGTAGTGAACCACATTCCGGTGTGCAACTGTCCCGGAGGTTTTACCGGCAACCCGTTCACCCTGTGCCAATTGTTACCAGCTACACGTAAGAAACCATTTCTTCTTCAACCCTAAACCTGTTCCGCCAGAAACACGGTTCCGGCACGAGACTACAATGAATTTGACTTTACAGCCATCCAACCGAATCCAGTAGAGGACGAATGTTCCCTGTCACCCTGTGGTCCCAACGCAGAGTGCAGGAACGGCATTTGCACGTGCCTGCCCGAGTTCCAAGGAAGTCCCTATTTAGGATGCCGACCTGAATGCGTACTGAACTTAGACTGTCCCCGAGACAGAGCCTGTTTACGAAACAAATGCATGGACCCCTGTCCTGGAACCTGTGGCGTGAACGCACTTTGCGATGTTATCAATCACGTGCCCATGTGTAGCTGTTCTGGAAACATGACTGGAAATGCGTTCAGTCAGTGCACCCCTCTGCAAGGTAGTTACCGATCCCTTTCGTGTAATGTTCAATTACGCTGAGGTAGAGTCTTCTACTTTAGAGTGGTCTTGAGTAGCTTGCACATATGGTCTCTACCGTAGGAGAATTCCCAGCACGAGCCTTCAAAATAATCCTTTTATTTCCGTTAGATATGACACCCGTCAACCCATGTAGCCCGACACCATGCGGGCCCAATAGCGAATGCAGAATCGTAAACGGTCAGGCTGTCTGTTCATGCATCAGGGGATACTTAGGAAGCCCACCTACCTGTAGACCCGAGTGTGTAGTGAGCACAGACTGTCCGCAGAACGAAGCCTGTAGCAATCAGAGGTGCATGAACCCCTGTCCAGGAACCTGCGGAATCGGAGCCAAATGCAATGTCGTCAACCATAATCCGATATGCAGCTGCCCATTACGTTACACGGGTGATCCGTTCATACAGTGTATACCATTCTGTAAGAATTCAAGTCTACCCTAATCAATCCACTATTTAGAGTCCCCTTTTCTACAGGAACCTGAACTATTTTTATTTTAGCGGAAGAACCAGTAGTAGACCCTTGCCAGCCATCACCCTGCGGTCCGAACTCTCAATGTCAGGTGATCAACGACTCGCCCTCGTGCTCTTGCTCGCCAGAATTCTCGGGCAGCCCACCTAACTGTCGTCCAGAGTGTGTCAGCAACAGTGAATGTCCTAGTCAGATGGCTTGCATCAATCAGAAGTGCAGAGATCCCTGCGTTGGATCTTGCGGCGCTAGCGCAAGCTGCTACGTCGTCAGTCACACCCCTATGTGCACTTGCCTCGGTGGATACACTGGCGATCCGTTCACCCAATGCGTTTTCAAAGAACGTAAGGGTCCAACTGTTAAATGACCTCGCTAGGTTCTTCGATTAGTGCCTGTTATTAATTTTGGCTTATGAATTATTTTATAGCTACAGTTTCTCCCGCCCCGGCCGAACCCTGCAGTCCATCCCCGTGCGGTTCGAACGCCGTTTGCAGAGAATCCAATGGCGCAGGCTCGTGCACTTGCAATCCCAACTATATTGGTAATCCGTACGAAGGATGCAGGCCAGAGTGTGCCTTGAACTCTGATTGCCCTGCGAATCAAGCCTGCATGAACAACAGATGCAGAGATCCCTGTCCTGGAACCTGTGGTCGAAATGCAGAATGTCACGTTATCAATCACTTGCCAGTGTGCGAGTGTTATCCTAGGCACACTGGTAACGCTTTTGTCCTATGCTCGCCCATTCAGCTAGGTAATTTTTTTTTCTACACGAGTAACTGCAAAGAAAGATTCTTACCGATCTAGATATTAATTCTGTGACGGTGTGTGATTATTCCTTTGCAGAAGTCGATCAAGCGATCAGTCGCCCTTGCAATCCATCTCCTTGCGGACCGAACAGTCAATGCAGAGCGATAAACGGCCAATCAGTTTGTTCGTGTTTACCCGACTTCATAGGTAGCCCACCATCGTGTAGGCCCGAGTGCACGGTCAGCTCTGAGTGCGCTTTCAATTCGGCTTGTATCAACCAAAAGTGTGGCGACCCTTGTCCTGGTTCCTGTGGCTCGAACACTAGATGCGAGACTATTAACCATAGAGCTATATGCTCGTGTCAGCCCAGCTTCACTGGTGACCCTCTGGTCGCCTGTTTCGACGTAATAAGTAAGTGGCACATCCTGGGCGATTTCATTTCGTGCACCTACAGAAACAGTTGTTTCACTCTTTAATATCTATTGCAGCTGAAAAACCTTCGTACGCTCCATCGTATCTGAACCCCTGCCAACCTTCCCCATGCGGACCCTACTCTGAATGTCGCGACATAAATGGCCAAGCTTCCTGTGCCTGTATGGCAGAGTACATGGGAACTCCTCCGAATTGTAGACCGGAGTGTGTAAGGAATTCGGAGTGCCCCAGCAATCAGGCTTGTATTCAGAAGAAGTGTAGATATCCTTGTGTCGGAGTTTGCGGCGTGGGCGCAGAATGTTCCGTGATTAATCACACCCCCATCTGCACTTGTGCCAATGGGTTCTCCGGAGATCCGTTCGTTAGATGTTCTCCAAAGCCAGGTATAAATCATTTCCTCGTTGTCTTGCCTATCCAATCGTTCCCCTACAATGTGGAATATTTTCTTGAAGCCATAGAGATGGATAAACCAGCCGATTCTTGCGTGAATTGTGGCGCAAACGCCGAGTGTCTCGATGGAGTTTGCAGCTGTTTACCCGAGTATCAGGGAGACCCGTACCTAGGTTGTCGACCAGAATGTGTTTTGAACTCGGACTGTCCAAGAGACAGGGCCTGTATGAGAAGCAAGTGTAACGATCCTTGTGTCGGCACTTGCGGTCAGAACGCTTTGTGTTCTGTGATCAATCATATCCCTGTTTGCACTTGTCCACCTGGAACGTCCGGAAACGCGTTTGTCGTGTGCTCTACTGTCCAAGGTACAACAGGTTATACAGTAGCGATTATTTCTCAGGCTAATCCTAGTCTGGCAATATTTAACCCGCAATTTCTTTGACCCTTGAACAGTTCAAACGCCGAGAGACCCGTGCAATCCATCGCCCTGCGGACCCAACAGCCAGTGCAGAAAGATAAACGATCAAGCAGTCTGCTCTTGTATCCCCGGTTACTTAGCCACCCCTCCAAATTGTAGACCAGAATGTATTCTTAGTTCAGACTGTCCCCCCAATATGGCTTGCAATAATCAGAAATGCGTAGATCCTTGTCCAGGAACCTGTGGTATAAGAGCCGAGTGCGTGGTCGTGAATCATAATCCGATTTGTAGCTGTCCATCAGATTTGGCGGGCGATCCGTTCACAATGTGTGTCAGAAAACGTGAGTACTATATACCGAGCCAGGGTAATTGGAAATTTGTTTAAACGCTAACTCAATGGTGACTCGTTTTCTTAATGTGTTTGAATAGCGCAAGAATCTCAAGTTCGCAACCCTTGTGCCCCGTCACCGTGCGGTCCGAACAGTCGATGTCAAGTCATAAACAATTCACCCTCTTGCTTCTGTCTACCTGAATTCCTTGGCCCCCCACCGAACTGCAAACCAGAGTGCATAAGCAACAGCGAATGCTCCACCCATTTGGCCTGTATAAACCAGAAATGTAGAGATCCTTGTCCTGGTTCCTGCGGCGCCAATGCAGAATGCCGAGTGATCAGTCATACGCCTATGTGCGTTTGTTCTTATGGCTTTAACGGTGATCCGTTTGTACAGTGTGTCCCAAGGCCAGGTGAATAATATCTCTGTCGTATATCACAGTTAGATGCATGCTACATTATGTTTTTCAAACAAATCATAAAAAGAAACATATCGTTTTCCAGTCGACGAAGACGCGGTAGAGAAACTTACGCCGTGCGTACCATCACCCTGCGGCTCTAACGCGATCTGCAATGAACAAAACGGTGCCGCATCGTGCAAATGTCTGCCCGACTACATTGGCAACCCTTACGAAGGTTGTCGACCAGAGTGTATCATTAGTTCCGACTGCACTGCCGATAGAGCTTGCGTCAGGTCCAAATGTCAGAACCCTTGCCCGGGATTCTGTGGATACAACGCGGTCTGTCAGGTCGTTAGTCATGCTCCACTTTGCACGTGCCAACTAGGATACACTGGCGATCCATTCGTTCAGTGTAATGTTATCCAAGCAGCACGTAAGTGTTCAGCGCCATTCGGGAATAAAAATTGGGCCAGTGAACGAGTTTTAATATAGACATTCTTCTAGCAAAACCAGCTGATCCCTGCAGTCCATCTCCCTGTGGTTTGAACAGCCAATGTCGCGTGTCCAACGGACAGGCTATTTGCTCTTGCTCGCCCACGTTTATTGGGACTCCACCCCTCTGCAGACCGGAGTGTACAGTCAGCTCTGATTGTACCACGAATCGCGCCTGCAAGAACCGTAAATGCGTGGACCCGTGTCCTGGAATCTGCGGTATCAATGCTGGATGCGAGGCGATCAATCACAGTCCGATTTGCAGCTGTAACGTGGATTACACTGGCGATCCATTCGTCAGGTGTTTCAAAGTTCCAAGTGAGTTGCCTCTTCCGAATCCTCGCACGATTAATCTAAGTACCGTCAGGCTTGTGAAGATGTTTCATAATCGGAATATTTCCTTCCAGTGGTTTCTGAATCAGTGAACCCATGTGTGCCCTCGCCATGCGGACCGTTTTCAATGTGCCGTGTCCTTGGTAACACAGAACTTCCCAGCTGTTCTTGTATGGACAATTACGTAGGAACTCCGCCGAACTGTCGACCAGAATGTACCATAGACTCAGAATGCATGAGCAATAGAGCTTGTCTCAGACAGAAATGCACAGATCCTTGTCCGGGTTCTTGTGGCACGGGAGCTCAGTGTTTGGTGGTAAATCACATGGCTGTGTGCACTTGTCCAAAGGGATACACAGGCGATCCTTTCGTGAACTGTTTCCTAGATACTCCTCGTAAGCATTCATCAACATTTTTATAGTTTCAATGAGCCGCCAAACGAGAAGAGGCTTGTTAGAATATTTGTTCTAAAAATTTTCTTTCGCAGCTTCACCACCTGTGACTCAAGATTCGTGCAACCCTTCACCTTGCGGATCAAACGCAGTCTGTCGCGATGGTGGCTGTTCCTGTCTACCAGAATATCACGGTGACCCATATTACGGGTGTCGGCCAGAATGCGTTCAGAATCCTGACTGTCCTCTGGACAAAGCTTGCAATCGCAACAAGTGTTTCGATCCTTGCGTCGGTGTCTGTGGTCAGAGCGCTGAATGTGTGGTAATAAACCACACACCTATGTGCAGCTGTCCTGACGGTATGTCAGGAAACGCGTTCGCCTCGTGTTACCCAGTTATAGGTAAATTATAGTTGGACAATTGCAACCTAGCAACGCGCACAATCCGTTCGTGTTAATATAAACGAGTATCCTTTGATTTGTAGACCCAGTGGTAATAGAACCCTGCAACCCTTCACCTTGCGGTTCGAATAGCAGGTGCCAGGATTTCAGTGGACAAGCGGTTTGTTCTTGTGCCCCTGGTTACATCGGAAACCCTCCAGCCTGTCGTCCGGAATGTATCGTTAACAGTGACTGTCCATTGAACGAGGCTTGCGTGAACCTGAAGTGCAGGGACCCGTGTCCTGGATCCTGCGGCGTGTCTGCGCGTTGTCAAGTGATCAATCATAATCCTATTTGCAGTTGTCCTCCTGCTCTTACGGGCGATCCGTTCGTACGTTGCCTGCCTAGACGTAAGTTTCCCCGTAATTCTATTCTTTACAGGCAACCTCCTTAATCAATATCGGAACAGAAATTTAATTGCGGAATCTCCTTTCAAGCCGAAGAACCTGTTCAACCGACAAATCTCTGCCAGCCATCGCCATGCGGTGCAAATGCAATTTGTCAAGTGATTAACAATTCTCCATCTTGTTCCTGCATATCGGAGTTCATCGGGACTCCTCCAAATTGTCGACCAGAGTGTATCAGCAACAGTGAATGCGCCAGCCATTTGGCGTGCATCAATCGAAAATGTAGGGACCCTTGCCCAGGTTCTTGTGGTGCTAACTCGGAGTGTCACGTTTTGAATCATGTGCCAGCGTGCACTTGCACGAAAGATTACACGGGGGATCCGTTTGTTCAGTGCACAGCCAAGCAACGTAAGTGTCCCAAAGGATTGTTTTACGAAATACATTGAGTGTAGGATATTTCCTATGGGAATATAGGTATAATAGAATTTATTCTCATTTTCTCGGTCCTTTTAGCGGAGACAATGATTCCATCACGACCGTGTCAACCCTCCCCCTGCGGAGCTAACGCCATTTGCCGCGAACAGAATGGCCTCAGCTCCTGCACTTGTTTGTCCGAGTACATCGGCAATCCTTATGAAGGATGCCGACCAGAATGCACCCGTTCGTCAGATTGCCCGTCACATTTAACTTGTATCCGATCCAAGTGTCAGAATCCTTGTCCCGGTTCTTGCGGTGCTAACACCAACTGCCAGGTAGTAAATAATCTACCAGTGTGCACTTGCATCCCACAATACACTGGAGATCCATACGTGAACTGTGTATACCGGATACCCACAAGTGAGTAGTCCAGCGGGGTCAAGGGGTATTCGTGTTTTCAACGCCATTTTTTAGCCTTTGTTTGGTAACATTAGGAGAAGAAAATCGATCTTTTAAAACCTCCAAACACAAATACCCCCATAAATTTGTCAACCTCCTTCTTTCCTCGAGTGGGGATTTAATTAAAATGTTTTATAGTCGTAGAAGAAGAACGCGACATTTGTCAACCGTCGCCCTGTGGCCCAAACAGCCGGTGTCAGAACGTGAACGGCCAAGCAGTGTGCTCTTGCTTACCCCAATACGTAGGAACACCGCCCAATTGTAGACCAGAATGCGTTGTGAATTCTGAGTGCAGCCCGAACTTAGCCTGTATCAATCAGAAGTGCAAGGATCCATGTCCAGGCACTTGTGGTCGCAATGCTCAATGCAAGGTTGTCCACAATAGTCCTATTTGTAGCTGCGGAAGCGGTTCGACAGGGGATCCATTTGTCTATTGCTTCCCTGCTCCGAGTAAGCTGCGAAGGAAACTCCTTTTATCAATGCATTTCAGGAATCTTCATTGCACGCCATCTTAACAAATATTTTTTTAGCGCCGAAACCGGAAGATCAGTATCCAAAAGACCCATGCCTTCCTTCCCCCTGCGGTCTAAACACGATGTGCAAGGCAATTGGAGAAACTCCAGTCTGCACTTGCATGAATAACTACATCGGCGTACCACCCAATTGTCGTCCAGAGTGCTCTATCAGTTCAGACTGCACAGCAGATAGATCTTGCATCAGGGAGAAGTGCAGAGACCCCTGTCCAGGGTCTTGTGGCGTGAATGCACGTTGCACAGTAATAAACCACACACCAGCTTGCACTTGCCCCGAAGGATACACTGGTGATCCTTTCACTAGCTGCTCGCCTAGTCCACCACCGTCCAGTAAGGATTGAACTGATCAATTAGCTCCACTGATTGCCCAGAAATTGTCGTACTGGAACTCTGTATATTCACCTGCTTCTTTCAGTCACAGAAGCTCCAACCGACCCATGCAATCCATCACCCTGCGGACCAAACGCTCAGTGCAACAATGGCGTATGCACTTGTTCGCTCGGTTATTTGGGAGACCCGTACACAATTTGTCGACCTGAATGCGTTATCAATACAGACTGTTCCCGAAACGAAGCCTGTATACTGCACAAATGCAGAAACCCATGCGTAGGCACGTGCGGATTCAATGCAGAGTGCAATGTAGTTAATCACCTGCCTATGTGCAGTTGCCCTAGGAACACCACTGGCAATGCTTTCGTTTCGTGCAGCCCTGTGCAAGGTTGGTCCTCTATTTCTTTCCCTTGTTCTTCATAGAAGATTTACGTTTCAGTTAATATTGTATTCACACGCGGAAATTTCCTGTATCCTGACAGAAACTAGTATCGTGGACCCGTGCAATCCATCTCCCTGTGGTCCAAGCAGTCACTGTCGTGCCTCCAATGGTCTAGCTGTCTGTAGTTGCGTCACTGGTTTCAAGGGATCTCCACCTTCCTGCAGACCAGAGTGTATCGTGAGCTCTGATTGTCCTCGCAACAGAGCTTGCAGCAACCAGAAGTGCATTGACCCGTGCCTTGGTGCTTGTGGATTATCTGCGCAGTGTTCTGTGATCAATCATAATCCCGTGTGCAGCTGCTTCGAGCAGTTCATTGGGGATCCTTTTGTGCAGTGCATTCCACAACGTAAGAAGAACTACTTCGTCGTTAATGATATTTCGCGGACGACATTGTTTTCACAGGGTAGATTAATTAAAATTTCCACCCCTTTCAGCAAAAGAGCCCGATGTGCCGGTGAACCCTTGCCAACCATCACCCTGCGGTCCAAATGCTCGGTGCCAGGTGATCAACAACTCACCTTCTTGCTCTTGTCTCTCAGAATTCATAGGAACGCCGCCGAATTGCAAGCCGGAGTGCGTGAGCAACACTGAATGCCCAACGCAACAGGCTTGCATAAACCAGAAGTGCAAGGACCCTTGTCCTGGTTCCTGTGGCAGAAATACTGAGTGTAGCACTGTCAGTCACACGCCCATGTGCACTTGTGCTAGTAGTTTCACAGGAAATCCCTTCGTGCAATGCACACCTCAGCCAAGTAAGATTGTCTGCCTTTCCGCGATTCATTCGTAAGTGGAAAGATTCAATGAAATTGAATTAATTTCTTTTTTCACACCCGTTACAGTCGAAGATATTCCACAAAAATCTAACCCGTGTCAGCCATCTCCTTGCGGTCCGAACGCTGTTTGCCGCGAGTCCTATGGTTCACCAGTTTGCGCCTGTTTGCCCGATTTCTATGGCAACCCCTATGAGAACTGTCGGCCAGAGTGTCTCATTAGTTCTGACTGTCCATTTAACCGAGCCTGTATAAGAAACAAATGCCAGGATCCTTGCCCAGGGACCTGTGGCTTCAACGCTGACTGCCAAGTAGTTAATCACATTCCAGCATGCAGTTGTAGATCAGGTTACACAGGTGATCCCTTCAGGTCTTGCGGTATATACGAACAGCCTCGTAAGTTTCGCCAAATACTAGGACCATATTGTCCAATCGAATAGATCGCAACCTAATGATGATATAATTTAATAGTCGCGCCAAGCACTTCCAACCCTTGCGAACCTTCGCCATGCGGGCCAAATAGTCAGTGTCGCGACGCGAATGGTCAGGCCAGTTGCTCTTGCTTGAACAGCTTCAAGGGCACCCCACCAAGATGTAGACCCGAGTGCGTGGTCAGCACGGAGTGCCCTAGCAACAGAGCTTGCGTAAATAATAAATGCGTTGACCCCTGCCCTGGCGTGTGTGGAATAAGCTCCAGATGCGAGACCTTCCATCATAGTCCCATTTGTAGCTGCGGTGCTGGCCAGACTGGGGATCCGTTTGTGAAATGCTTCGATGTGACCAGTAAGTGGATCGTCCAAGGAAATATTTGCTTGGATACTTCATTCCAGAACGAATTATTTCACCCGACGACGCGTTTCAGTGACCATTCCATCTGTCCCGGTGAACCCATGCGTGCCATCGCCCTGTGGACCGTTCTCTCAATGCCAAGACATAGGAGGCATTCCATCCTGCTCCTGTTTGCGCAATTACGTTGGTTCGGCCCCGAATTGTCGACCGGAGTGTTCCATTAACGCGGACTGCACCAGTGATAAGGCTTGCATCGGGGAAAAGTGTAGGGACCCTTGCCCAGGATCCTGTGGAACGAATGCGTTCTGCAATGTGATCAATCATACACCTGTTTGCACTTGCCCTCGCGATCACACCGGCGATCCCTTCACCAGCTGTCGCCTGATGACCACACGTAAGGATACCGTTCATTCCTCCTGTATTGTGCATCACGAACGTTGCGAATTCCAGATGATCTAATTATTAATTCTCCTTTGTACAAAATGTAGCAATTCTCCCAGTACCCAGAGACCCATGCAATCCCTCGCCATGTGGTCCCAATGCTCTCTGTCGAGACGGAGAGTGCAGTTGCATAAGCGAGTACCGTGGCGATCCCTACCAAGGTTGTCGACCAGAGTGCGTACAGAACTCAGACTGCTCCTACGACAGAGCTTGCTCCAACAATAAATGCGTGGACCCGTGCACCGGAATCTGCGGCCAGAGTGCCGAGTGCGTAGTCGTGAATCACATTCCTACTTGCAGCTGCGTGGAAAATCACGAAGGTGATCCGTTCACCCTCTGCAGACCTGTACGAAGTGAGTGCCAGCCCCCCTGAATAATCCTCGACAACAATTAAAAACCCATTCACTGTTTATTAATAATTCCGCAATCACGTTACGACAGAACGCGTGAAACCCTGCGAGCCCTCGCCTTGTGGGCCCAATAGCATCTGCCGTGAGTTTGGCGAGCAAGCCTCCTGCTCCTGTCTCCCCGGATATTTCGGAACTACGCCCAGCTGTAGGCCCGAGTGTCTGGTGAACTCTGACTGCGAGCAGAGCAGAGCTTGCTTGAACGAGAGGTGCCAGAATCCTTGTGAAAACGCTTGCGGCCAGGGCGCCCTGTGTAACGTGCGCAATCACAATCCCATTTGCAGTTGCCCCGTCCAGTATTCCGGTGACCCGTTCGTCAGCTGTTTCCCTATGAGTAAGTAGCCCTGAAACGTTCGGATCGGTGCTGTCCATTTAATTTCGTCACCAACTTTCTTGAACAATGAAGAGACAAAACTTGGAAAGAACAATTGTCCATAAGAGTCTGTCCATTCTTTTATTATCAGAAATACATTTTCGATTCTTACGGACAACTGTTGAAACAGATCTCGCGTGGGACAGCACTGGTCCCCGTTCTTAAGCTTTGAATGACTGTTAACCGAACCGAAACTTTGTCAACGAGCAGAAACGCAGTACGAAGAGCCCAGCCTGGACCCATGCAAACCCTCGCCGTGTGGACCGAACTCCCAATGCACCGTAACGCCAGAAAATAAGGCCTCCTGCGCCTGCATGCCCGAATACGTAGGGTCCCCTTCCAACTGTAGACCCGAGTGCCTCGTGAACAGCGAGTGTCCCGGAAATCAGGCGTGCGTTAGACAGAGATGCACCGACCCATGCGCCGGATTATGCGGCTCTAACGCTCTCTGCCAAGTTACCCATCATTACATCCGTTGCGTGTGTCCCGAGGGATACACCGGGGACCCGTTCACCCTTTGTTCCGTGGCCAAGAGTAAGGATTAATCCCGTGCGAATAAACCGCGTACTAGGACCGGAGAGTTTCGCGTCGATCGAGGATACGAGATGGTTCCGCGAACTTTTCGTTTGATATGTTCTTTTTATTTGAGAGCAAGACTGTTACATTTGATTCATTTTTTGTCTTCTCCTTTTAGTTGACTGTATATACTGTATATATAGATTGTATGATACAGAAACGATTGCACGTCTATTGTAGGACATAGTCTTATTCCTTCTTTATTCACGATCTCTGTTGAGTCATTATACATACATCACCGTTTTCACACTCCTGTACAGTCTCTGATTCTTCTGCCTGTGTAAATTAACTCTTTCCGCGGTCATGCAGCTTCATCTTCGCGGATTAATCATTAATTCTGTTGCTTTGGGTGATACATATGTATATTAATTTTCTTCTTTCTCTTTCCATTTTATTTTAGCACCTTCGAAACCACCGACACCTTCGAGACCTTGCACTCCTTCACCTTGTGGAACCAATGCGTACTGCAGGGAGAGATACAACGCCGCTTACTGCGAATGTTTGCCAGACTTCAGGGGAAATCCTTACGAAGGGTGTCAACCTGAATGCCTGGTGAACACCGACTGCCCGAGATCCCAGGCTTGTATTAGGACCAAGTGTCAGGATCCTTGTCCTGGCACCTGTGGCGTTGGAGCACTCTGTACAGTGTCCAATCACATCCCTATTTGTTCGTGCCCTCTGCCTACCATTGGGGACGCTTTCACGATCTGTCTACCTGTTGCCGAAGGTATTGTACAAAATTATTAAAGGATCCACGCGGTAATCAACATTGAGAAACTCAAGGATGCCTTAGTTTCTGCTTCAGTAAATTCAGTTTATAATTGACTGTAGTATGGTAGAATAATTTTGGTTTCCTTTTTGTTAACATTAGGACCGAAAGAGAGGGATCCTTGTTCTCCATCCCCCTGTGGGCCGAACACAATCTGCGAGAAGATCGGCGACAGAGCCATCTGCAAATGTCTGCCTGGCCTTCAAGGTATTGCTTCGAGCGTCACAGGCTGCCATCCGGAGTGTGTGATTAGTTCAGATTGTCCTGGGGATAAAGCTTGTATCAACAACAGATGCATAAACCCTTGCACTCAGAACGTGTGCGGTATCAGGGCGACTTGCAAAGCCATCAACCATAGTCCTCTGTGCAGTTGCACCGCGCCATTTATTGGCAATCCGTTCGAAGAATGTTACACAAAGATTGGTAAATATGCAGCGATCCAAGTCTTTGTTTCAAGATTAATTTTTCGTACATTTCTATGCTACAATCGGGACACAATTTTCGTCGTTTTCAGAAACCGATCCGTGCAGTCCGTCCCCGTGCACTTACAATGGCGAATGCAAAGTGAGAAATGGCATCGCGGTATGCGTTTATCCAGAATGCGTGATCAATTCGGATTGCCCCAGAGATAAGGCTTGTTTCGCACAAAAATGCAGAGATCCTTGCATCGGTTCTTGCGGAGTCAATTCGCTGTGCCAGACGGTGAACCACAAACCTGTCTGCTCGTGTCCAGCTGGATTCACTGGAGACGCTCGAATACAGTGTACAGTGCCAACAGTTCGAGGTAATTTATGAAGCGCAATCGCAATTGAAATATTAGAATTAAATTGGAAACGTTAGGGATGAATTAATTAATTTTAAGAACGATGGAATACTCCGCGTATATTTTGCCTGCACAGTTAGAAATAGGGACGCTTACGCAGCCACCGCAATACTTATCGTTTCTACTTTCGCAGATCCAATTCCAGAGTGCATTCAAAACACCGAGTGCTCGAACGACAAGACCTGCTACAACCAGAAATGCGTCGATCCTTGCGTTCTCGATTCCTGCGGCTTCAACAGCCGTTGCCACGTGCAATTGCACCGAGCTGTCTGCGTTTGTAACGAGGGTTTCACTGGCAATCCGCAACACTACTGTGGCGAGGGTACGTGTTTCGTGTAAAACCGTGCAATACCCATTTCTCTGTTCTAAATATTTCTCATAAGTAATTTCCTTTTGCAGTTGGCTGTCGGGCGGACAATGACTGCCCTTTGACTCAATCCTGCATCAACAACGAGTGCGTGGACGCCTGCTCTGTTACGCAGTGCGGCCTCAATGCACTCTGCAGGTCTGATGGATATCATAGGCCACGATGCTATTGCCCTGACGGGTACTTAGGAAACTCGTATCAAGCATGCGAGAGGCCAGAATGCACCACTGATAACGATTGTCCATTCTCTTTAACCTGTCGAGACCTTAAATGCGTGAATCCTTGCGATTGCCCACCATCTGCACAGTGTTCTGTGATTAACCATCGTGCTACCTGTCGTTGCCCTCCGGGCTACATGGGTGATCCGTACTCGTTATGTTTGATAGGTAATTGCTGTATATTTTGAACACTTCCCGATTATTTCTGGTAAAACGAATGAAAATTAAATATTTTGTATATTTATTTTCAGAACCGATCGAGATGCAACCGCAGTGCCAAGTGGACGGAGACTGCCCCAGCAAATTGGGTTGCTTCAACGGTGTCTGCAAGGATCCCTGCGTCGAAACGAAACCATGCATCGCGGGTGCAAAATGTTCCGTCGTGGACACTCTGCCGATGAGAACTATGATCTGCGAGTGCCTGCCGAACTTTGCCGGCGATGCGACCGTCGCTTGCATTCCTGGTAGAAATTAATGACATTCTATTCGACAATTGTTTAATACCCATTTCTGGAGGATAATAATGACAAATTGTCGTGCCCTTTCAGTGGACAAACAAATTGAAGCAGTGTGCAAATCTGACAGCGAGTGTTCCTTCAACATGGCATGCCTGAACGAAAGATGTTTCAATCCGTGCATCATTAATCCTTGTGCGTCCAATGCGGAATGCTCCGTGCAGAATCATTACCGGCAGTGCCATTGCTCTCGTGGAACTGTTGGCGATCCGTTCGTGAATTGCTATAGAGGTAATTGTCAAAGTTCTTGCTCGAATAACAGGATGAATGCAGGATAGGAAAACTCGTACAAAGGTAATACAATAATTTGTTTTTCTTCCAGATACTGATTCATTCCCAGAGTGCACGTCGAACTCCGATTGTGCATCAAACGAGGCTTGTATAAATCAATTGTGTCAAAATCCATGCGTGAGCACTCAGTGCGGCCTGAACGCAGAGTGCATCACTGTCAATCATCATCCTACATGCCACTGTCAACAGTACTTAGCCGGGGATCCTCAAGTGCAATGCTTTAAACGTGAGTTCCATGTACATGAATAAGCTTTACGATTCTTTTCGTCTTTGCCCGATACAGATACAGATATTTTCAAGGTGTATCTACATGTTAAATTGTGCTCTATCAGGCAAAATTCCGATTCCTTCCGATTAAAAATGTGTCCATTTATTTTGGCAATCTCCACATCGGTCACGAGTTTCTTCCAACCTATCTAAACTTCATTTTCAATTTTCAGCCGAGTGCAAGACGGACAGCGACTGCCCTTACGACAAGACCTGCCAGAACAACAATTGCGTGACCCCTTGCTTGGTCGGAGACATAGCTTGCGGCCGTGGTGCCGAGTGCATCGCTGTTTCACACAGAGCTAAATGCACGTGTCCACGAGGCACCCAGGGTGATCCACGAATCGCTTGTATCTCGGCCGTGTGCCACTACAACGAGGATTGCGCCGATCACGAAGCTTGCGACAGATTGAACAGAGTCTGCCGTCCGGTTTGCGTGGACGACACCTGTGCAGAGACCGCTAATTGCGTCGCGAGGAACCATCAGCCCAGATGCACTTGTCCTCTGGGCACCTCTGGAAACCCATACGTCGAATGCACTGGTAAGAATTTCTCGGGTTCTCGATCATTACGATATTTCAATTGTATTCCAATATTCGCGAGACTGACAGAGACTTGAGAATTGGAGTCACGTTTTCCTTTATCTTCAAGGTGTGTCCGTGGAAGCAGAATGCAAAGCAGACAGCGACTGCCCACCCTATTTCGCCTGTATCAACGCCAAGTGTCAAGATCCTTGTCTATCCTCTGGCATGTGTTCTGGCGATCAAGAATGCAAAGTATTGAACACGTTACCCCTTCGTACGATGATCTGCAGCTGCCCGCCGAACACCATCACTGACGTGAACGGGCAGTGCAAGAAGATTGGTAATTGTTTTATTCATTCTCGTGATCTCGAGGCTATTTCAATTTCTGCGAGATAGAGCAGGTAATATGTAAATTATTTCATAGTGTTCGAGGACGTGCAGTGCCACCAAGATCAGGACTGCAATAATTCCGACAAATGTCTGGACGGAACTTGTATCGAGGCCTGTCTCACCACACTGTGCGGATTGAACGCGCAGTGCAAGGCAACGTCTCACACAGGCATCTGTCAGTGTCCTCCCGAGTTCACCGGAAACGCCTACATCGAATGTCTCAGAGGTGCGTTTCAAATAAAATTTATTCAATTAAAATTAAGAGCAGCTGGACGTTGCGTCTGTGTATCCCTTCGATTTGTTGACGTTAATTGAAAATATGAATTCTCGTGTTACAGCTCCAGTCGTACCTCTGCCACCAGTTCGTCCAGAGTGTTACGCCAACAGCGAGTGCTCCAGCGATAAGCAGTGCATCAATTCACTCTGTGTAAATCCATGCTTGCTTCAAGACACCTGCGGCAGGAATGCGCTGTGCCACGTGAACGATCATAATCCGATCTGCAGATGCCCGGCTAACTACGTTGGCGACGCGATAGCCCATTGTGTACCACGTAAGTATGAAACGAGGGGGTTGAAACGTCGTCTTATCTTGCAAACGATTAACAACGGGATGTCCCGATTATTCCAGCGGAAATAGTAGCTGGATGTACTTCCAACAACGATTGCGCGGGCAATTCCGCCTGCGTGAACAGCTTGTGCATCAACCCTTGCAATTGCGGTCCGAACGCGAATTGCAACGTCGTGAATCATTATCCGTCCTGCGTCTGTCCACCTGGCCACTCCGGAAATCCTCAACTGGGTTGCTTCAAACGTGAGTGACAATTGTGTCTCGATTATCAATTATCAAATATTTAATGGAAACAATAATCAATTCTATAATCTTCAAAAATCTCGCAACTCCAGTGGACTGCGAGTCGGACAGCGAGTGCAATAGCGCAGCCACCTGTTACAACGGCCAATGCGTCAACCCTTGCATCCTGGAGAACAAGTGTGCAATTAACGCGGAGTGCTACGGTCAAAACCATCGCGCCGTTTGCCGTTGCGGTCCTGGCTTCCTGGGGAATCCAGAGATGCACTGCGAGAGGGTGGAATGCAACGCAGACCATGATTGTCCACGAAATCTAGCCTGCAACAGCGGGCGCTGCGTTAATCCGTGCTTGTCAGATTCGCCGTGCGCTCAGAACGCTGTCTGCTACGTCCAAGACCACCTGGCGGCCTGTCGCTGCCCCGAGAATATTCCGGCTGGAAACCCGTACTCTTACTGCGAACACCGTTCCACGACAGAACTTGACGAGCCCGAATGTAGAACAGATATGGACTGCGCTGACAAACTGGTGTGCATTCGGAATAAGTGCATCGATCCCTGCCCGGTTATTAGACCGTGTTTGGAGAACGCACGCTGCAACGTTCTGGACACGGTTCCGGTCAGGACAATGACCTGCACGTGTCCAGAGGGCTGGACTACTGACGTTGACGGCGTCTGCAGGCCAAGTAAGTTGCTGTAGAAATGATTGGTATTAGAAATAAATGACGTCTTCCCCTGATAAACTGAATCCAATATAAACATAATTTGCCTCTAATTCTTCCAGTCCAAATAGCGGTAATCGGTGCCTGTATATCGAACGACGAATGCAGAGACACGGAAGCCTGCGTCAACAGACAGTGCAGGGATCCCTGCAATTGCGGCACGAACGCCGCCTGCTACGTGAGGAATCACAAGCCGATCTGCTCTTGCGACGAGGGCTACCAAGGCAATCCAGACATCGCCTGCCACTCTGTAGAATGTACACGGGACAGCGAGTGCTCTTTGGACAAGAGCTGCGTGAACAACAGCTGCGTGAATCCCTGCCTGGTGTCCGATAACTGCGGCGTGAACGCCGAGTGCTTCCCCGGGAACCATAAAGCCGATTGTCGGTGCCGGAAGGGCTACCACGGGAACGCTCTGGACCGTTGCAGAGTAATTGGCTGTTACAGTAACGGCGACTGTCCAGGTGATCACTCTTGCATCAACATGCAGTGCGTGAATCCATGCGTCCACAGCAATCCCTGCTCGCCCAGAGCTGAGTGCAGAGTCTTCAACCATTTGCCCATCTGTCGTTGCCCGGCACAGCACACCGGCAATCCTTACGTGAACTGCAAACCGGAAGATAGACCGGAATGCAAGGAGGACACCGACTGCCCCGATTTGTTGGCCTGCTTCGACAACAAGTGCCAGAACCCTTGCTCCGTGATAGAGCCCTGCAGCGAACCATCCGAGTGCAGGGTACTTCCAACGTCCCCTGTTCGCACCATGGTCTGCGTATGCCCTAGCGGTTACGTGAGCAGCGGCAGTGGAACTTGCAGGGCCACGAAGCCGATCTTGGAGATCGAGTGCACCAGGGACAACGATTGCCCGTCGGAGAAGGCTTGCGTCAACGCGGTGTGCAAGAACCCTTGCGCCTGCGGTCCCAATGCGGATTGCAGCGTCGCCAACCATAAACCGATTTGCTCTTGCGCCGTGGGATACGATGGAAATCCCGACGTGGTTTGCACTAAAGGTGAGCAACGCGTTTTTTTGGACATCACTGATACCGAAGAGTGAATTGCACCGCGATAATTCAGAGTAGGAATTTAGTTGCTTCATAGAACGTGTTTTTTTTATTTTCAGTCGCCGGATGCCGAACGGACAGCGAGTGCAGTGGATCGCACGCGTGTGTACACCACAACTGCGTTCCGGCGTGTTCGCCATCTTTCGCGACCTGCGGCAGAGGCGCCGAGTGCCACGGTATCGGTCACAAGGCTATCTGCGAGTGTCCTCCAGGCTATGGAGGCAATCCGAGAGTCTCCTGCGTGCTTCTTGGCTGCAAGAGCAACTCCGATTGTCCCACGAACAAGGCCTGTATTAATAATCGTTGCGAGAACCCGTGTACAGAGAACCCTTGCACAGGAACCATGGATTGCAACGTTTACAACCACGTGGTCGAGTGCGCTTGCCCTCCTGGCTACATTGGCGACACCAGAGTGGGATGCACGAAACGTAAGAATTGTAAAAATAGCATTTCTACGATCACTGAGCTGGCGATCAATTCTCATCTTCACCTTTCATTCATCCACAGTAACAGAGAAATGCAGAGCGGATAACGAGTGTCCATCCCAGACCGCTTGCTTCAATGGTGAGTGTATTAATCCGTGCGTTAAGATCGGGCCGTGTGGAGTGAACGCGGATTGCAAGGTGTTGGACACGTCCCCGGTGAGGACTATGATTTGCGAGTGCATTCCTGGGTACAGAGGGAACGCCGTCGTCCGCTGTGACAAAAGTAATTATCCTAACTTTATCTTGTCCTGCTCCATAAAGAAACCAGACGCCCGATGCTTCAGGAACATTTCTATACGTATTCTTTTCAATTGTTTCACAGCCAACGTGTGTCCAGTGGAGAAGGGACAAATCCTTGACGAATACGGCAACTGTGTCTGCCCACCTGGATCGGCGAAAGACGAGACCGAACTTTGCATCCCTTGTCGCAAAGAATCTGGTATGATCATTGACGAGGAAGGGTACTGTGTCTGTGCCCTGGAGAACGGTATGATCATCGACGAATACGGTCGTTGCGTGTGCCCCACCCAACACGGGTACACACTCGATACGAACGGGAACTGCAAATTCGGTACGCACCTCGTATATCGTTCTCATCAATATTCATTTGCTCGTACTCATTGTTTAACTCATGGCACATGCGCTCAACAGCAGGCATAATCGAGTGCACGCACGGCGACGATTGTGCCGATAACAGATATTGCAACAAAACCAGTCAGACTTGCGAAGACCCTTGCTTAACACAATTGTGCGGTTTATATGCACTCTGTAACACTACCCGTCATCAAGCTACTTGCATTTGTATTAACGGATACATTGGAAACGCTTATACTCAATGCTGTAAGTCGGGATTGTCACACTGGTGGCTCATGGGCCTCAGGGAGAGATTTCCCTTATTTCGCTGCATCACTGACCCTCATACCTCCTGAACTCTGACGGTCTCAGTCGAATTCCACCCTCCCTAGTCATCGCCACAAATAGTATATATACATATATGAGTATGATTGTGTGGTGACTTGAGCGGGGGCATCCCCCAGCGATGCAGCAAACGAAGGGAGGATTCTCTCTGTGACCCATGGGCCACCAGTTTGACACTCCTGCTATAAGTAATCATTCTTAACAAACCACCGATATTAATATATTTCTTTGTCGAGACTGTTCCTCATAACTAATCCATTTATCCATCGATAGACGACAAGAACAGGTGGCGCACAGATTTCCCCCGACCAGAAATGGTTGTCAGTTGTTTGTCGGATGGTGTTCAAGTCGAGATACATCTTCATGACCAGGAGTTCGACGGTATTCTCTACGTGAAGGGGCACAGTAAGGATGAACAGTGCAGAAGGGGTATCTCCATTCCCGCGGGCACTGTCCATCAGACAGAGATTTTCAAGGTTGCCTTCGGCAATTGCGGATTGATACACGTGAACGTAAGTTTCGCCTCTCGGCTCTTTTAATCTTTTGTATAAAAAGAATATGTTCCTTAGGATGATACTTAACCGTAAACGTGTACCGATTCCAGGGCCAAGCCAGCTTTGTACTGGTGATACAGAAACATCCAAAACTGATGACGTACAAGACCCAAGCCTATCACATTAAATGTATATACCAAACCGGAGAGCAGAACGTCACTCTCGGCTTCAACGTCTCGATGCTGACAACTGCCGGGACCATCGCAAACACCGGCCCTCCGCCTGTTTGCTTGATGAAGATCGTCACTCACGGCGGGAACGAGATCAATTCCGCCGAAATTGGGGACAATTTGATGCTGCAAGTCGAAGTTCAACCGTCCAGTGAGCAAACAACTTTCAACTGTGCAAATTAATTGCCCTGAAAGAACGATGAATAATCGATGCGTTTAATTCCCCAGCTATATACGGCGGATTCGCGCGGAATTGCGTGGCTAAAACGATGGAAGACAATTTGGAGAACGAGTACATTGTTACGGACGAGAATGGTTGTGCGACAGATCCGACGATATTCGGCGAATGGGAACAGAATCCAGAAACGCAGACATTAATGGCCAGCTTTAACGCGTTCAAGTTCCCAAGCAGCGATAACATTCGGTTCCAATGCAATATCCGTGTGTGCTTCGGCCGATGCCAGCCCGTGAGTATTACTTTATTGGTTCACAATGAACCAACTGCGTAGCACAGAGGTGCTGAGATAGAGTTGCGATTATTCCAGGTGAATTGTCGAGGATACAATGCCTTCGGTCGTCGGCGACGAGAGGTTGCCCACGATGTGAACGACACATCTCTGAGCGTCACGGACAATTTTGAGGGACAGCTTCGCGAGGAAATAACGATCCAGTCGAATCTGATATTCACTCTGGAAAGAAGAGAAGAGAGGTACACAGCAGATCCAACTGAAAGTAAGCCAATAATTCTATATCGTTTGAATAATAGCGTATAGGAAGGAGTGGACGATTTTAATTTTGACTGTCCGTTGTTATTTCAGTTGCTTCGGCTCAAAGGGTAGAAGATATTTGTGTTTCTATGGTCGGCTTTGTGATAGCACTAGTAATTACAGCACTTTTGGCACTAGTCGCTGTAGCTATTGCTGTATCCTGCTGGCTAATGGCGTATCGTCGCCGGCCAAAGACTGCTGGACCACTGCCACATCCCCCAGAGTTCCCAAATCCGTTGTTCACTACAGAATCTGTAGCTGAACCGTCCCCTGATTATCACCTATCATAAGTCCTCTAGGGTAATAATTATTTTGTAACTTTATTTTTTAATTTTTAACGGAATGCAATACGGACCAGCTTTTTTTTTTTGCTGGTCCGTGTTGTATTTCTATGAACGACTCCTCCAATGACTAGGCTTCCTTACTTTCCTCTCGAGGGTTCATATCGAGCGTGCCGTACGTTCACTGTTAAATACGACTACCCTGAATTATGATATAAATATATATATAGATTCATAGATTCATAGAAAAGCGCGCGCGCGAGAGAGAAATGTTTACTATTTATGGTGATGGTTGCTTCCATTATCTACACACGAGAGAACTTTGTCTTCCAGCGTACCTTTCTCTTTTATTTCCTCCCCCTATCAGTCATTGGAGGATTTGCGAAACGTAACACAGCGAATTTAATTCCCGTGTAAAGTCGAACGAATTAGTCTAATATAGTTTTTTAACTTCGAGCGTAGGTAACTGTACATTTTATCTAATAAAACGCTAATGTAATATTTTTAAAATGGTCCCGATTGTTTCTTGCACCTAGTGTTCCTGATTCACCGATACTTCCCGTTTCCAGAGAAATGGGAAAACAAATTCTGTTCCTTCAGAATTCTTTTTTATACACAATTTAATAATTCGTTTGAGAATACCACAGTGACTATAAATAAAGGTCGATCCAAAATAGGAAGAGATCGTTCCATGAACCGAGGGCTTTACCACCGACGAGATATAAGAATAGACAAGACATCTTATGGACTTTCGTGGCCCAGGGTGATTGTCATACCGACTCAGAAATCCCACGCTGATTTGAGCGTACTCTGCTCAAGAACAGTGATCACTTGACGAACTATTCTTTACTGAAGTAGCGGGGACGGGATTTATGCGATTGTTGAATATATGTATGTAAATGCTTTGGGGGGATCAGGAAAGCTATTTCTCGGGCAACGTTTCGGTAGAAAAATTGAGCTACGATGCCTGGTCGCGCGATGCACTTTGGCTCGGCTCGAGTTGAGTCGAAAGCACATCGCGATGCATCGGGGCGATGAAATGGACAATGAGATGCGTGTCACGTCAACCGTCCTGCCTTGCTGTCCCATTTCCATTGCGCGGCAAAGAACAAAAGAATTCTTTAACGAGAATCGTAGGTTCAGCTAAAAGTTGGTCAGAATCCGCAGAAGGTCAATAGGCACGACCTATAGTCGTAGGTCCGACTAAAAGTTGGTCAGAACCCGCAGAAGTCCAATGGGCACGACCCTACAGTCATAGGTCCGGCTAAAAGTTGGTCAGAACACGCAGAAGTTCAATAGGCACGACCCTAGAGTCGTAGGTCCGGCTAAAAATTGGTGAGAAATAGTAAAAGTCCAGTAGGCACGACCCTAGAGTCGTAGGTCCGGCTAAAAGTTGGTCAGAAATAGTAGAAGTCCAAAGGGCACGACCCTAGAGTCGTAGGTCCGGCTAAAAGTTGGTCAGAAATAGTAGAAGTCCAATAGGCACGACTCTAGAGTCATAGGTCCGCCTGAAAGTTGGTGA
Organism: Nomada ferruginata; assembly: GCA_963583965.1. Taxonomy (NCBI): domain Eukaryota; kingdom Metazoa; phylum Arthropoda; class Insecta; order Hymenoptera; family Apidae; genus Nomada; species Nomada ferruginata. Next base: position 11,336,623 of record OY757218.1, read on the forward strand.
GAAATAGTAGAAGTCCAGTAGGCACGACCCAAGAGTCGTAGGTCCGGCTACAAGTTGGTCAGAAATAGTAGAAGTCCAATAGGCACGACCCTAGAGTCGTAGGTCCGGCTAAAAGTTGGTCAGAAATAGTAGAAGTCCAATAGGCACGACTCTAGAGTCATAGGTCCGGCTGAAAGTTGGTGAGAAATAGTAGAAGTCCAGTAGGCACGACTCAAGAGTCGTAGGTCCGGCTACAAGTTGGTCAGAACCCGCAGAAGTCCAAAGGGCACGACCCTAGAGTCGTAGGTCCGGCTAAAAGTTGGTCAGAAATAGTAGAAGTCCCATAGGCGCGACCCTAGAGTCGTATGTCCGGCTAAAAGTTGGTCAGAAACAGTAGAAGTCCAGTAGGTATGACCCTGGGATAGTAGACCGCACGGCCGCCGTCGGTGACCGTCGAAGATTTTCGGATATAGCGAATACCACCGAGCGCAGCCGACGCGCCGCGCCGGCGCGCCGCGGCAAGGGGTGGGTTGCGGAGTGGGGACGACAGTCGCGCGGCGCGCGTCCCGTCAGTCTCAATTGAAGCGTCGTACCGTACGGGTCGTTTATGCTGTCGAAGGTTAGCGACATACATACATCACCTTACAATACAATAGCATCTCGGGGCTTACTTTACCACTGCACACGCTTGTCTATTAGCTTCTATTAATTAATACGCGTTTACTTAACAATCGTTTGACTATCGGGGGTATACATTAATCTCTTTCTTGAGTCTCCTTTGCTGGACGTTTGACCGGTCATCCAATACCACCGATTTTTTGATACGCGATAACTAGTCGTTTATTAAAATATCGTGTTAATTAATTTATTAGTTTAAACGGTTCTTCGAATCTTTATTATATTTTATTACACAATTATTCGGATTCGATTTTATTTTCTTTGCAATGTCATTTACATAGTCAATTACATGTGTCCTTTCGCAACTTCGAATTCGATTCTGATTTTAGCACAGGTCTATCACAGCTCCATTCTTTTTGTTGCAGGAATAATGGATGATTAGCTGGCAAAGAATAATATGTTGAGGCTGCAGGAATGGAGTATTGAGATACTGCGATGCATAACAATCAGTCCGATGACGTATGATGAAGGATTGGTAACATTTAACTTATTATCCCAACGGTTTACGTATATTTCTTGTTATCTGGCGATTGGATTTTGGCTCAAGTTCTTTTCTTTCGGTTGAAAGTTATTGAGCAGTTTAAACATTTTAAGTAGGACTTACAATATGCCATTCGCGATTGAAAGTAGAGTCAGTAAATTTCGTTAATTCTAAACGAAAAATTGAAATATGTTCATCTTTCACTGCATTTCGGTCGCGATTTCTATTATAGCTTCACTAGTGTTTATTTAAATACTTTCATTATCTCTGTGACCTCGGCACAAGTACAGTCAAATTGTATTTTCGATGCAGGATTGGCCGCGTACTTACGTATTTGTTGTCATGCCCTTAGAGCATGATAAATAGTTTCGAGTTTTGATTTCTACAAGCAGCTACGAGAACTTATAAATGCGCGATATTGCTTACTAACTAAGATCATGATCACCTTTAAAACTCGGACAAAGAACAGTCACAGTATGCTTTTGATAAATCATTTATATTAATCTATAATAGTATATCTTGAATAGACAATTAACAGTAATTAAATCAGAATAATAATACGGTAGTACTTTATTAAAACAAAGCAGTATTTCCTCAACAGACGTTTGACAGGATGAAGAAATAAGAAAGAGATAAATAAAATCAAATGTGTATTGCTTCAATTTCTACCTCCTCACCCTATTTACTAACTTGTACAGATTCTCTTTCAGAAAAATTTGATGACCGCGCGCAATGCGGTCAGTAGAGTCAGTGCTTGCTCCGTCAAAGTTCTTTTTATTGTTTTTAGAGCGAAACCGCTCATAATAATTATAACTAAATATAAATAACAGTAAAGATACGCGAAAGTAGAGTCAGTGTTTGCTTCGAAATATTGCTCTCGCGAAATTAGAGTCACTTTGTTCGTCGATCACAATTGACGTGCGCGATAGTAGTCTTTTATTTATTTATTTTTTCTTTCGCAATAAGTACTCCGGTATTAGAGTCAGCACCGATGCAGTTCGGCGAGTTCGGGCATTCATCCATCAACTCGAAGAGTAAGTATCTCTGTATTTCTTTAATCTTATTTTACAATGGTCTTTGATAATTATCATGATCGAAAAGTACTCAAAACGCAAAGATTTCAATGTTCTCTGTTCTTTTGAATGTTTCAGAAGGTGCCATGAGCTCGATGGTATTACCATAACGATATTGTTGACCGCGCGCAATGCGGTCGGTAGAGTCAGTGCTTGTTCCGTCAAAGTTCTTTTTATTATTTTCTGAGCGCAACCGCCCTTATTAATAATTAAACATAAATAGCAGTAAAGAGACGCGAAATTAGAGTCAGCTAGGAAATCGCCTAGTAGGAAATTCCTATGTGTTAGACCACGCCAAGCACACCTTGGGGTGGCAGAAGGCACACGGGTCATAATCTAGAATCGTGGTTGTGGTTTTGCATATCCGTGCCTTAATGATTTCTGTGGCTCGGAATCGAAACTGGTGTCGATGCTAAGTCGTTTTACTGTCCAGACTCTGAGCCGAGGGCACGCGGGCTGCTCGGTAGCAGTCACAAAAACAGTAGCAATACTGTCGCGAAATTAGAATCACTTTGTTCGTCAATCATAAGTGTTCCATTAGAGTCAGTGTCCTGTTCGGCGAGTTCGGGCTTTCAGCCATCAATTTGACGAGTAAGTATCTCCTTCGTTCTTTAATCTTGTATTGCAATAATCATTGATAATTAACACATTCCAAAAGTACTGAAAATACATAGATTTTAATGTTGTTTGCTCTTTTTGAATGTTTCAGCAGCTTCCATGGCTTCGATGGCGACGAGCTTGACCGCACACCTGGCGAGTCTGCAACCGGTGAGTGGCATGCTTTAAAGTTCCTCTGGTCACTCAATCATGTCGCAGGACGAAAGGTCCGAACCGACACGGGTGACTGGTTGTAATTACGTAGATTTTTCTGGCAAGCACTGTGACCATGGGTATATGGAAATATACTCATGAGTAGTAACTTCTTTACTGCTTTATATTATGTGAGGATAGGTCTTCTTGTACAACGCGTTTTTAAATAGCTTGATAATTTTAAAACAGACCATATTTAGTACAAAATATATCACTATATATCTTTTTATAATAGAGTATTTAATTGAATACCTATGAAACGATATTTAAATAGTTATTAATTATTGAATGAATATAAAGTAACGTCCAGTATTCTACGTGCATTAGTTTGTAGTGGAGAAGTCGAATACCATTCGACTTCGTTTACTTGTCAATTGCAATGAATGCACAGTTAGAATAAATTGCATAATTATTGCTGTTAGTAAGAGTGTAGTATTTCATCTTTTTCTACTTTGATAATATATAAAGTGAAGGTACTCATTTACCTTATCAATTTGTTGGAACTATCGAATAATTTGATTATTCGATATCCATATTAGTCTTTAGCGTTTAAAGATATCGATACGTTCATTGTTTCCGTACAAAATGTTAATTAAACCTGAATGTACAAGAAGACAATACGCGAACGGGTAGTTTTCGAAATCAAGGCAATCTACTTTAAAACCAACCTTGCGTTTTAGAAGCAATGCTTTGATGACGGGAACGCCCGAGGATGTTTCAATTTAATTCAAAGTGTATTAAAGTAGAGTCATTGAATAATATTTCTAACAAAGTAGAGTCTTTGAATAATTATTCTATTAAAGTAGAGTCATTGCATAATTTTTCTATAAAAGTAGAGTCATTTAATTTTCTCTTCAATCAAATAAATTCTTATATTGATCTGGTATATATCCATATATATATTTAGCCGGTTAGAGAATCAGTATGTCTTTATCATCTTTTTAGACGAGGATTTCCAGGTTTAACCCTTTCCGTGTTCACTGCCCGGATCCCACTCACGTGCCCAGGTGCTACTTGGGTGGGAAAACGGTGGTTGAGCACGATGATATTTTTAGTTTATAAGCCATAAAATGATTTATTGTTGGCGACTGACAGTGCGTTGGTGTATCGTGCACGACGTAATATCTGCATTGTGTGTGTGGTTAGGCTGTGGATTTGCGTCGTTCCGTACTAAAATGTAGTTACTATAACCAAGATAAGATGTCCATTAATTTAAAACAGAGACATCATTTTTACTATTGATTGCATTAATAATCTCTACTATACTTAGGCACGAAGTTTTTGTCATTTAAGATGACAGAGACCAAATGCCAAAAAGAATCGAATATACTTATCAATTGCTATCAAGTACCTCTTGTATCGGTGCTATTTAATTATTCTATTAAATATCTACTAAATATCTCAACCGCGATATGGTATTTTACACGTGAACGCAAAGATCCCAGCCACTGTCAGTCGATTTCAGAAAAATGGTACGTACCTTAGAGTGTGAAAGTTGTGTGACAGCACTTGGGTGTCGGGGGCGTCCCGGGACGCCTCCCTAGTGTAGGCTTTTGCGCCCAAGTGTTTGACTGAGAACCATGGAGTGTCGTGTGTTGGTGTGCCCGTTTGCCATTTTTTAAATATAGGTCCAGGTAGGATAGGTAGCATACTTTCTGGTGTGATTGATAGATATAAGTAGGTAGGGCCGGGCAGGTTGACACAGTCTCTGATCGGGTAGGCACTATTTCGCGTGTTCAACCTGTTTCAGGAAATCTGATTTGAAAAGTCGACGGTGAAGCTGTGGCGCGAACGAAAATGCGTTCGCCTCTGGCTTTGCCTATCGATTTTTCGAGTCCTTCGCGGTCGTGGTCGCGATTGAGGCTCCGAAACGAAACGTGTTACATTATGCTCGAGGCTGCACGTGTGAACGAAGAACGATTACAATTTTAATCGTAATCTTTGCGATTTTCCGTAATCACAATATTACGATTTTATTTGATCGTGATTTGGCCACGTGTGTTCCATTTAGCTCCGCGATTTAAAATCTTTATTTCACCTTTATAAGTTTTTCTTTGGTTTTCGATTAGAGCCTCGAGCCTAGTTTAAGTTACAGCTGGCCCTTGGGTCCAACGAAAAGGAGAGGCTATATGCCGAAGAGGCCCGACAAACTGTCACTCAAGAGGGCAACTACTAATGGCTCCCCATTCTTTTTAAGAATGGGGAATCATTCTTTGTTACTACTTTGTCACTGTGCTTGCATTTTCATTTGTAGAATTTTTATTTGTACTTGGCCGACGCACATTCCGGCCCAACGATACAGCCCTCCCAAAAATATCGCGTTGCTTTAGGGTTGCGAAAAACTTGCGAACGGGTCGAGTTGGAGTTGCGTTGAATGGTACTTATTGCTATTCTTATTGCTAGTTAAATTGTAGTATTTTATAATATACTTTACATGTGAGCTTCTAGTGTTGCGGAAATTGCTTTCGCGTATTGGAACTTTCAGTTCATTTTTCAGAGGATCTTCAATTTGCTTAATTCTGGATATTACAAATAATTGACGGTTTGCTTTCTATCAGTCTTAATAAATAGTGTTGCGAAATGATTGTATCGCGAGTTCCAGTTAGCGTTGCGTTGATTAAAGATCGCGTTTTTAAGTAGAGTTGCGAGTACTAGTCCCTATCTGCTTCCAATTGGAAGCCTGTTCCTGAAACAGGAACTTTTTCCTTTCAGCGTTTTATATTTGCCTTTCTTTTGATTTTTTTTTCTTAATAATTGTACTACCTGGAATGTCTGTTGATGGAAGTACTGCTAAAAATTTGCATACATATTAGTAAATAACTGTCTGAACGAAATGAAAAGAAATGAAAGAAAAATAAAATAAAAATAAAAGAAAAATGAGAAGGAAAGAAAAGAAAAAAAAGATATAATTGGCAGAATCTTTGATAAATTCATAATAATTCTAGATAGTAGATTTCAATTAGAGTCAATACTAGTGATTGTTCATTATTGGAGTTTTACTCTTAAATATTTTCTCTTAATTGTTGCAATTCTGTCTTAACCTTTTTTAAAGCAGAGCCAATTTTTATAACATTTCAAGCTAGCTTTGTAGAAATTGAAATTCGCTCGCGATATCCGTAAATGTTTAAACAAAAATCCTTGCACGAAAAATGTTCGTGGCTGTAGTTGGACCTCGGCATGGTAATAGTGGAAGTTTGATATTTTGCTTCCGAATAATCCTTTGTCGCTTGCTTTGTAGAAGCAAAATAGAATCAATTGTAGTGAAATGGTACTACATACTTCAATTTGGAGTTTTTAATCATGTTCATACCACCATTTAGTTTGATCTAGAACGTAGAAAAGAATATATCACTTTGGGCGAAATCCAATTACCTATTGTTATTAAAAAATAGCTGCACTTTGCATATCAATTGTGATTTATTATCCTCGGTAAAATTCAGTTATTACGAATTAAAAGCAGTGTCATTTCAATATAAAATGGAGGGGCTTGGGGATGTCACTAATCCAATGCTTGAGATTGTTACAGATTCACAGATGAACCCAATAATGATATATTAAACAAATGCAAATACGCCAGAGGCTGAAAAGTTAAATGTATACGATACAGAACCCGAAATATTATCAAAGGCACGGTTGGAAACTTTAAAATTAAAGAGCCTTCCACGTCGATCCAATTTGTGAGTTTAAGAATTCATTCTTATAATACTTTACTAATTATTTCGACTTTGTGCTGGTTTCAGAAGGATTGAACAGAAGAGGATTCACGAAAAAATGTATAATATGAACACACCCTCACCCCATCCCTGCCCCAAACCCCTGCCCTTATTAACTAATTACAGGTGTTAGACAATTAATTAGGCAGGCCCAATTATAAATCGAACAATACTTTTAGCTCCTTATGTAGACAGGATTTGTTCGAACAAACTATCTTAGAACTTTATACAGGCAGGTTTTACACGAATCGAAAATATTAGACTTTTAATTAGGCAGGGTTTAGAAAACCAAAAATTGTTGGCAGGTGCTGCAATTTTTTGGTGTATGTTTCAGTCTGTTTTAGGACACCAAGGACCACATGATTAATATGGACGAATTGAAGAGGAATTAAGCATATACGTACTTATACCTATATGAGTTTGGTAAAGTATCTATTACAGTCCTATTTAGGTAGGATATTATTGATATTGTTCTTTTAATTGAACTGTTGGATGTTATATTAGGTAGGCTGATTCTAGTTTTAAGTTAGATCTTTAGTCAGGCAGGGCGTATTCGAATCTAATCTAAAATTTAAGAAAGTAGGGTTTATTTTTAAGTTATGTCTTAGCTTTTAACCCCGCAGTGTTCACCACTGCAATAATATTTCGTTGTCTAGTTTTTAAGATCATAGGATACATTTTTAAGACAGTTTTATTTCAGGAACGTGAATTCTCTTGCAGATTTTCTTTCAGGTTTCCTTCTGATATTCCATTTAGCTTTCGGTCGTGAATTTTCCAACTACTCCTCTTGTTGTCTTACTTGTACTACGATCAAGTACTGAACGTTCTACAAATTGACAATAATAGGAGACTTTTCTTTGTCACATGTTATATTAGAATTAGTTTTCGCGTAATTGGAGGGTGGAAGGGCCGTGGCTAGGGTGGGTCTCCATGCGCAGTAACCTCCACGTGGTGAGACCTGGGCAATCAATTATTTATCGTATAATTATCAAACGTTTAAGAGACGTTTGGTAATTATGTGGAAAATAATTCGAGCTAATTGACTGCGTATTGCACTTAGGATACAATGTACAATAATTAATGTTCCAAATTTTTCCAGAATTAATGTTCGCGGACTCATCCCTACCGATTTTTGGACCTGCTCCGATGTATCGAGGATGTAGGTTGCGTCCGAGTTATCTCCACTTGTGATAAGCAATGGCCCTCAATACAGTCGAAACCGAGCATGCAGAAAAGCTATGAGCATGAATAGGTAATTACTGGTAAGCACATCCCCGGATAGGGTCCGTTAGGCAGACCCGAACCAGCGAACATTGAGCGAACATTGGCATTACTGCCCACTGTAGTTCTTTAAATTAACTTAAGTTCTTATTGCAATTACGTGTGAATTCTCGTTTTCAATGTTGTATCTATTTGTAGTTATAAATATTATGTATTACTTTTTATCCTGCTTCTTATGTAGATTCTGTTTCTGTTTGCTGAAGCACTAGAGATAATTCGTTTGCAAGATAATATTTATTTCGCCTTGGGAATTACATTTTCTTATTTCTCAAGAAGCCTTCTTTTTTATAATATAAATACCCGTGTATATATCTTTTAATTCATAAATTAATTAATATCTGCAAAGATATACTTGAATCTACGCGGGTCTCTGCCATATCTACAGTGCCTGCTATGGTTTCGCCATCTGTACAGAACTCCTTGAAACCACTCGCGCTTGCTATGGTAGTTCCATCTATACAGAACGCCTTGAAACTACTCACACCCCTTACTTACCATAAGTGTAGATATGGCAGAAGCCCGAGTAGTTTTAGTCACATCTGTATAGATGGCGAAATTAAAGCCCACTTTGAGTGTAGGCAAGACAGGGATGCGAGTGGTACGTAAATTCAAGCACCTGTTTATAAATAGCGGCGCGATAAAGTTCATAAAATTTGGCTATTTATGTTTTCATTTATAAAATTAAGTTAATAATGCTCGAAAATTGTTTTGTAATCTTAGTTACATATCAATAAAGTGTTAGCAAACACGGTGTGACACAATCTACATTAAAGTTAATATGCATGGTAACATCGTAAGTTCCATTGTTCATTTTATTCAGCAACAATCAAGCTCTTTAGCAAAGCTGAATATCATCTTTCAGCACGTAATAAATACGTACTAATAGTAGTCTTATACTTTATTTCGGTCTCGAAGCATTGAAAGTAGAGCTTAGTGTACATATAACCTATCTTTACAATACTATCTCTTGCTCTCTCATCTTCCGTTTCGTTCTTCCTTTTCATACAAGCTTCTCTGCCTTACGTATTACACTATTTCTTATCTCTTTATCGCATATCTATTATAAATCTTTTCGCTTTCTTCCTGTTTAATTACAAATTCCCAAATTATTTTTATGTCTTATTGTATCTTTTTCCATACATTTTGTTAGCAGGTGCTCTTACGTTCCAAATTTTTGTATGCGCAGGTCACATCTTTTATCCTTTTTCTTCTCCCAATATGTATTTCATCCTTTAATGCTTTTGCGTCTCGCACCTGCGTTGTTAATTGTCAATTGCGCCTTCGTCCGTTTTTACTTATGTACCATAGTAGCGTTGATGTTCTAATATATTTAAACGTATCATTGTATCTTGCTTTCCCTATTTTTCTGCCTTGTTCCTGCTGTTGCATTTGATTGACTCTACTTTTGAGGCTCTCCGTCAATTCCTTTACCTCCGCTTTTGTCAAAGTCACTCATACTTGACGCATTCCATTCCTTTTTAAATAATCCTCTCCTTTTTATGCTTCTAGCTTGCCCCTCCTTTCTTTCTTCTTCCTCTAAATATCTCTTAATAATCTTTCTCTCTCCTGGTACATGCTTACTAATATATTTTTTGTGTGTGCAGGTTTCGAGGGCAAAGAGTAAGGAGCATTGCCTGGCACTTCTCATTGTGCATAAATGCAAGAAAGAAGGTAGAAGAACTTGTGCAACATACTTTAGTTATAGTGAATTGCTTTATAAAAATAGTTTGTAACTATTAGCCCGTAAGTTTATTTTAGGACAATTGTGTAATTAACTGTTATGTTATCTATTATATGCTTTATTTTATATTCAGTTTATTCGGTAGATCTTATATGAACTTTAATATTACTTATATCACTATTACAAGTTCTACTGAATGTGCTGAATGTAAAATGAAAGATATAATAAATAATTGACATATGCACAAGTTACCGGAAAGATTTTGGAAAAATTTGGAACATTAATTATAGTACATTGTATCCTAAATACAATGTACTATAATTAATGTTCCAAATTTTTCCAAAATTAATGTTCGCGGACTCATCCCTACCGATTTTTGGACCTGCTCCGATGTATCGAGGATGTAGGTTGCGTCCGAGTTATCTCCACTTGTGATAAGCAATGACCCTCAATACAGTCTAATATACAGGACTCATACGATTTAATTCATAAATTAATTAATATCTGCAAAGATATACTTGAAACTACGCGGGTCTCTGCCATATCTACATTGCGTGCTATGATATTGCCATCTATGCAGCACTCCCTGAAACTACTCCCGCCTCTTACTTACCGTGAGTGCAGATATGGCAGAGGGCCGAGTAGTTGCAAGGAGTTCCACATAGATGGTGATACCATAGCGGGCGCGAGTAGTTCAAGGAGTTCTGTATAGATGGCGATATTAACGGCCACTTGGGTGTAGATAAAACAGGGATATTAGTGGTACGAAATTTCAAGTACTTTATAAATAGTTGCACGATAAACGTAATAAAGTTTGGTTATTTGTCTTCATTAATAAAATTAAGTTTATAGTGCTCTAAAATCGTTTCGTATTCACATTCACAATAAAGTGTTAGCAAACACATACATTAATATGTATAGTGACATTGTAAGTTCCATAACCCATTTTATTTTACAACAATCGAGCTCTTTTCCAAAGGTAAATCCTTTTGTGAATATTTCCTTCTTTAAATAAATTTCCTAGCATATAATAAATACATACTAATAGTAGTATTATTCTTTATTTCGGTCTCGCAGCAGTGAAAGTTGGGGTTAGCGTACATATAACCTATCTTTGCAATACTATCTTAACTCTTGCACTGTCATCATCTATTTCGCTCTTCCTTTTAAAAGCTTCTCTACCTTACGTATCACATTATTCTTATCACTTTATCGCACATGTATTATACATCTTTCCATTTCCTCTATGTTTCATTTCAAATTCCTAAGTCATTTTAGCGCTACTAGTTGCTGACCCTTTCCTGTTCCCTCTTTACTTTGGTACTGTCGTATTGCTCCTGTTTTAATACATTCAAACCTTTCATTATATCTTGCTTCGTTTATTTTTCTTTGAAGGCTCTCCGTTAGATCCTTTTGTTCCGTTCTTATCAAATTTAGTATTGTCACACTGAATCCATTCGTTTTAAAAGACTTTTTCTCTTATGCTTCTAGTTTGGCCCGCCCTACTTTCTTTTTCGACTAAATATCATTTAACAATCTTTCCATCTCCTGTCATGTACTTACTAATATATTTTTTGTGTGCGTAGATTTTGTAGGCAAAAGATAAGTAGCATTGACCGCCAATTCTCATTGCGCATAAAAAGAAGGAGGAAGAAAGAATAACTTTCGCTATATACTTCAGTTATATTAAATTGGTTTTGTGGGATTGGAAGGTGTATGCAATGAAGGCTGATGTAAGTGTAATACGTGTCTAAATATCTTTTTCTTTCAATAAATCTTCATGCGTGTAATAATTACATACTAACAATAGTATTCCTTTTTATGTCGGCCTTACAGCTATGAAATTTCGACTTAGTGTACATATAACATAACTTTAGATTACTATCTTAACTTATGCATCCTTCTCCTCCACTCTTTCTTGCCAACCTTCTCTACTTTACACATTATCCCATTACTTATCACCTTATTTCATTTCGATTATACATTTAGTCTTTAAGGCTCTCCATCACTTTCTTTACTTCTCTTTTCATGAAATTCATTCATGTTTGATTCATTCCATTCCTTTTTAAATAATCCCCCCTTTTTCTTATACTTCTTGTGTAGTCTTTCCCTATTTTCTTTTCTTCTAACTATCCCTTAACCATGTTTCTTTCACCTGTTACACACTTATTAATATATTTTTTGTGTGCACAGGTTTCGCATCCAAAGAGTAAGCAGCATTGGCCAATGCATCTCATCATGCATAAAAGCAAGAAAGAAGAGAGAATAACTCCTGCCACATACTTTAGTTATAGTAAATTGGTTTATAAAAATAGTTTGTAACTACTAGCGCATAAGATTAATTTAGAACAATTGTGTAATTAACTGTTATGTATATTTATTATATCTTTTATTTTATATTCAGTTTATTCGGTAGATCTTGTATAAACTGTAATACTACTTATATTAGTTTTACAAGTTCTACTAAATATGCTAAATATAAAATGAAAGATATAATAAATAATTTACATATGCACCAGTTACACAATTGCTGTAATTTAAAAATAAGTTTTATCTATAAGATTTATTGTAAATTACCTTTAAAGAATTGTTTACAAGTATTAGATTATTTATGTTTATAATATTTCTTATATTACATAAATGTTAGTTTAGTATTATTACTAGTTTTAGTTGTAAGACCAATTGTAAATAGATATAAAAGAATAGTTTATAAGTATTAGCTTGTAAAATTGAATTACATTTTTGTAACTTGTATCTTCATTGATTAGTTTAAATAAACTTTAAATGAAAAGAATTCCACTGCTCTTTTTATATTCATACCTTACCAATCCTTGAAAGAACCTAATTCCAAATCCTTACACAAGAAGTACCGTGGACGAACTTTAAATGCAAAGTTCACAAGCGAGAAACTTGTAAAAATTGCCCTATACGTTATTAAACTTGGCTGCAAGAAATTCGTGGAAATAACATCATTTTTAAAGTCTTCATTGCAAAATATCTTGGTAGAAGTCTAGAAAATTAAGCGCTCGGAAATTCCTGGAACGTGACGTCATTTCCGAGAATTGCTGCTATCGAATACCTCCTCGCATATCATATTCTCCTAATACAAATCCACGATTTTCAGCGAGATATTTTTGGCAGAATCTCAGAAATTTTGCGCTCGGAAATTCCTGGAACGTGACGTCATTTCCAAGAATTACTGCGATGAAAGACCTCCTCGCACATCATATTCTCCTGATACAAATCCAAGATTTTCGGCACTTAAATTTCTACTGAAAATCGTGGATTTGTATTAGGAGAATATGATGTGCGAGGAGGTATTCGTTCTCAGAAATGACGTCACATTCCAGGAATTTCCGAGCGCTAAAATTTCTGTGTTTCTGGCAAAAATATCTCGCTGAAAATCGTGGATTTGTATCAGGAGAATATGATGTGCCAGGAGGTATTCGATCTCAGCAATTCTAAGAAATGACGTCACGTTCCAGGAATTTCCGAGCGCAAAATTTCTGAGTTTCTGGCAAAAATATCTCGCCGAAAATCGTGGATTTGTATCAGGAGAATATGATATGCAAGGAGGTATTCGTTCTCAGAAATGACGTCACATTCCAGGAATTTCAGAGCCCAAATTTCTGAGTTTCTGGCAAAAATATCTCGCCGAAAATCGTGGAATTGTATTAGGAGAATATGATATGCGAGGAGGTATTCGATACCGGCAATTCTTAGAAATGACGTCACGTTCCAGGAATTTCCGAGAACTTTAATTTAAAGAGCTTCCATCGAGATGTATTAATTCCTTAACAATTAGCGTCCAATTTAATAATGATCAGGGCTATTTTTACAAGTTCTCCGCTTATGAACTTTGCATTTAAAGTTCCTCAACGGCAGTACTTGTTTAGGGAATTGGAAGTAGGTTCTTTCAAGGATTGTTAAGGTGTGAAAATAAAAAGAGCAGTAGATTTCTTTTCATTCAAAATTTATTTAAATTAATTAATCAAAATACAAGTTACAAAAATGTTGTAGTTCAAATTTACAAGCTAATACTAATGAACTATTCTTTTATATCTATTTATAATACATTGTACAACTAAATCTTGTATCAATTCTAAACTAACATTTATGTAATATGAGGAATACTATAAACATAAATAATCTAATACTTATAAGCTATTCTTTAAAGTTAGTTTACAATATATCTGACAGATAAAACATATACTAAAACTTACATACGTTATATGCTGAAGCTTATTTTAAATTACAATTGTGCAACTTGTGCATATGTAAATTGTTTATTATATGTTTCATTTTATATTTAGAACATTCAGTAGAACTTGTAGTAGAAGTAATATTAAAGTTGATATCAGATCTACCAAATGAACTGAATATAAAATAAGATATATACTACTATACTACATATAGAGAAGAGTTAATTGCACAATTGTTCTAAATTAAATTTACGGACCAATAGTTACAAACTATTTTTATAAACCAATTTATTATAACTAAAGTATGTGGCAGGAATTATTCTTTCTTCTTTTTTGGTTTTATGCACGATGAAAAGTGCCAGTCCTTCGGCAATGCTCCTAGCCCTTTGCATGCAAACCTGCACACACAAAAAATATATGAGTAAGCATGTAACATGAGAGAGAAAGATTGTTAAAGGATATTCAGTCGAAAAAGAAAGTAGGGAGGGCCAAACTAGAAGCATAAGGGAAAGAGTCTTTTAAAAGGAATGGAACGAGTCCAACAAAAGTCAATTTGATAAGAACGGAAGTAAAGAAATTAACGGACAGCCTTAAAGGAAAAATAAAAGAAGCAAGATACAATGAAAGGTTTAAATATATTAATACGGGAACAGTAGCACAGTACCAAAGTAAAGAGGGAACAGGAAAGAGTCAGCAATTAATAACGCAACAATGACATAGGAATTTGGAATGAAACCGAGAGGAAATGGAAAGATGTACAATAGACGAGTGATAAAGAGATAAGAAATAATGTAATGCATAAGGTAGAGAAGATATGAAAAGGAATAGCGAAGCAGAAGATGAGAGTGCAAGAGTAAAGATAGGTTATATGTAATATGTACACTAAGTAAGCCCAACTTTCATTGCTGCGAGACCGAAATGAAGAATAAAATATTCGTAGATGTATTTACCTGTGTTAAAGATCTTGATTGTCGTACGATGATATGAACAATGGAACTTACAATGTTACTACACATATTAATCTTAATGTAGATTGTGATACCGTGTTTGCTAACACTTTGTTCATATGTAAATGAGAGTACGAAACAATTTTCGAGCATTATCAACTTAATTTTATAAATGAAGACATAAATAACCAAATTTTATAAACTTTATCGCACCACTATTTCTAAACAGGTGCTCGGATTTATGTATCACTCGCATCCCTGTCTTACCTACATCGAAAGTGGGCTTTAGTTTCGCCATCTATAAAGAACTGCTCGAAACTGTATGTACGTCTGCTTTATCTAGAGTCATTAGTATCGCCATCTATACAGATGTGAATGAAACTAGTCGGGCCTCTGCCATATCTACACTTAAGGTAAGTAAGAGGCCCGAGTAGTTTCAAGGAGTTCTGAATAGATGGCAATACCATAGCAGGCACTGTAGATATGGCAGAGACCCGCGTAGTTTCAAGTATATCTTTGCAGATATTAATTAATTTATGAATTAAATCGTATGAGTCCTGCCCCAACACTACCACCGACGAGATAAAGGAATAGACAAGACATGCAATGTATTTTTTCGGCCACGATTTCTGGGTCCCGGGGACCCATTACCATTTCCGTGTCACTCGCAACGTTACCCACAGATTATAGAAAACGATGCGAAAATTAAATAATTTTAAAGAATTCTTTTGTTCTTTGCCGCAATGAAAGGCAACGAAAGATATGCAATATTTAATGTTAATTAAAAATCTTTTGATTAAAGAAACACATGATAACAAGTTTTCCTATTTCAATTGTACTATCACTAAATGAAATAATTTTTAAAGTTATACTTTACATTATTTTCTGATAAATTACCAAAAAAATTGAGCTAAGAGATGTATATTTTTTTAACACCCAAACAATAAAGTTGTCACAATGGAAAAGATAGTGACGATAATTGTATACTACAATTGTTAATTGTATAGTTACTAGACAAATTCTTTAATTCTCTTTTTCATTGGAGCAATTTTATCGTTAATGAAACACGCAATTTCTTATTAATATTCAACTAATAACAATGACAAAGTATCTCATTTACTAATATAAGGCAATTCCAGCGATAAACGTGTCTGCAAACGATTAGTGTTCGCATTCGGTCCCAATCGAAGTGCAGTAATCGAGATTTTTCTGAAAATATATAATACCAAATTAATAATTGGAGTATACTTTATACTCCGATCCGGAGTAGGTCCAAGGATTGGTGGCGATCTCTCGGCGAGCATTAATTGGGGAAATGAACGAACATTGAGTGGCCATTATTTATATACATTGTATCCTAAGTAAAATACGCAGTCAATTCGCTCGAATTATTTTCCACATAATTATTAAACGTCTCTTAAACGTTTAATAATTATGCGATAAATAATTGATTGCCCAGGTCTCACCACGTGGAGGTTACTGCGCATGAAGACCCACCCTAGCCACGGCCCTTCCACCCTCCAATTACGCGAAAACTAATTCTAATACAACTTGTGAGATAGAAAAATCTCCTCTTATTGTCAATTTGTAGAACGTTCATTAATTGATCGTAGTACAAGTAAGACAACAAGAGGAGTACTTGGAAAATTCACGACCGAAAGCTAAATGGAATATCAGAAGGAAACCTGAAAGAAAATCTGCAAGAGAATTCACGTTCCTGAAATAAAACTGTCTTAAAAATATATCCTATGATCTTAATAACTAGACAACGAAATATTATTGCAGTGGTGAACACCGCGGGCTTAAAAGCTAAGACATAACTTAAAAATAAACCCTACTTTCTTAAATTTTAGATTAGATTCGAATACGCCCTGCCTGACTAAAGAGCTAACTTAAGACTAGAATCACCCTACCTAGTATAACATCTAACAGATCGAATAAAAGAACAATTTCAATAATATCCTATCTACATAGGACTGTAATAGATACTATCCCATACTCATGTAGGTATGAGTATACATGAACTTAAATCCTCTTCGGTTAGTCCGTATTAATCTCTCGTGGACCATGGTGTCCTAGAACAGACAGAAACCCGAACCAAAAAATTGCAGCACCTGCTAACAATATTTGGTTTTATAAACCCTGCCTAATTAAAACTCTAATAATTTCAATTCGTGTAAAACCTGCCAGTATAAAGATCTAAGATTGTGTGTTGAGACAAATCCTACCTACATAAAGAGCTAAATGTATTGTTCGATTTATATTTGGGCCTGCCTAATTAATTGTCTAACACCTGTAATTAGTTAATAAGGACAGGGGTTTGGGGCAGGGATGGGGTGAGGGTGTGTTCGTATTATACATTGTTTCACGAATCCTCTTCTTTTCAATGCTTCTGAAACATGCACAAACTCGAAATAATTAGTAAAGCATTATAAGAATGAATTCTTAAACTCACAAATTGAATCGACGAGGCTGGCTCTTTAATTTTAAAGTTTCCAATCGTGTCTTTGATAATATTTCTGGATCTGTATTCTATACATTCCACTCTTGAGCCTCTGACGTATGTACTTATGTTTGTTTAATATAGCATATTTGGGTTCATCTGTGAATCTGTAACAATCTCAAGCATTGGATTAGTGACATCCCCAAGCCTCCCCATTTTATATCGAAATGAAGCTGCTTTTAATTCGTAATAACTGAATTTTAGCGCAGTTAATAAATCAGAATTGATATGAAAAATGCTGCTATTTTTTGTTAACAATAGGTAATTGGATTTCGGCCAAAGTGATATATTCTTTTGTACGTTCTAGATCAAACTGAATGGTGGTATCACGCTCATTAAAAACTCCAAAATGAAGTAGTCACATTTCACTACAATTGATTCTATTTTGCTTCAACAACGAAGCGACAAACGATTATTCGGAAGAAAAATATCAAACTTCAACTATCACCATGCCGAGACCCAACTACTGCCAATAACGTTCTTCGTGCAAGGATTTTTGTTTAAACATTGACGGATATCGCGAGTGAATTTCAATTTCTACAAAGCAAGCTCGAAAAGTTATAAAAATTGGTTCTACTAAAAAAAAGGTTAAGATAGAATTGCAACAATTAAGAGGAAATATTTAAGAGTTAAACTCCAATAATGAACAGTCACTAGTATTAACTCTAATTTAAATCTACTATCAAGAATTATTATAAATTTATCAAAGATTCTGCAAATTATATCTGTTTTTTACTTTGCTCTTTTTCTTTTCTTCTTCTTTCTTTTCTTTTCCTTTCTTTTCCTTTCTTTGTTCTTTTTCTTTTCTTTTTTCTTTCCTTTCTCTTTCATTTATTTTCTTTTTCATTTCTTTTCATTTCGTTCACACAGTAATTTACTAATATGTATGCAAATTTTTAGCAGTACTTCCATCAACAGACATTCCAGGTAGTATAATTATTAAGAAAAATAAAATAAAAAGAAAGGCAAATATAAAACGCTGAAAAGAAAAAGTTCCTGGTTCAGGAACAGGCTTCCAATTGGAAGCAGATGGGGACTAGTAGTCGCAACTCTACTTAAAAACGCGATCTTTAATCAACGCAACGCTAACTGGAACTCGCGATACAATCATTTCGCAACACTATTTATTAAGACTAATAGAAAGCAAACAGTAAATTATATGTACTATCCAAAATTAAGCAAATTGAAGATCCTCTGAAAAATGAACTGAAAGTTCCAATACGCGAAAACAATTTCCGCAACACTAGAAGCTCAAATGTAAAGTGTATTATAAAATACTACAATTTAACTAGCAATAAGAATAGCAATAAGTGGCATTGAACGCAACTCCAACTCGACCCGTTCGCAAGTTTTTCGCAACTCTAAAGCAACGCGATATTTTTGGGAGGGCTGTATCGTTGGGCCGTAATGTGCATCGGCCAAGTACAAATAAAAATTCTACAAATGAAAATGCAAGCACAGTGACAAAGTAGTAACACAGAATGATTCCCCATTCTTAAAAAGAATGGGGAGCCATTAGTAGTTGCCCTCTTCAGTGACAGTTTGTCGGGCCTCTTCGGCATATAGCCTCTCCATTTCGTCGGACCCAAGGGTCAGCTGAAACTTAAACTAGGCTCGAGACTCTAATCGGAAACCAAGGAAAAACTTATAAAGGTGAAATAAAGAGTTTGAATCGCGGAGCTAAATGGAACACACGTGGCCGAATGGCGATCAAATAAAATCGTAAAATTGTGATTACGGAAAATCACATAGATTACGATTAAAATTGTAATCGTTCTTCGTTCACACGTGCAGCCTCGAGCATAATGTAACGCGTTTCGTTTCGGAGCCTAAATCGCGACCACGACCGCGAAGGATTCGAAAAATCGATAGGCAAAGCCAGAGGCGAACGCATTTTCGTTCGCGCCACAGCTTCACCGTCGACTTTTCAAATCAGATTTCCTGAAACAGGTTGAACACGCGAAATAGTGCCTACCCGATCGGAGACTGTGTCAACCTGCCCGGCCCTACCTACTTATGTCTATCAATCACACCAGAAAGTATGCTACCTATCCTACCTGGACCTATATTTAAAAAATGGCAAACAAACACACCAACACACGACACTCCACGGTTCTCAGTCAAACACTTGGGCGCAAAAGCCTACACTAGGGAGGCGTCCCGGGACACCCCCGACACCCAAGTGCTGTCACACAACTTGCACACTCTAATGTACGCACCATTTTTCTGAAATCGACTGACAGTGCCTGGGATCTCTGCGTTCACGTGGAAAAAACCACGTCGCGGTTGAGATATTTAATAGATATTTAATAAAATAATTAAATAGCACCGATACAAGAGGTACTTGATAGCAATTGATAAGTATATTCAATTCTTTTTGGCATTTGGCCTCTGTCATCTTAAATGACAAAAACTTCGTGCCCAAGTATAGTAGGAATTATTGAAGCAAATAATACTAAAAATGATGTCTCTGTTTTAAATTGATGGACATCTTATCTTGGTCATAATAGCTACATTTTAATACGGAACGACGCAAATCCACAGCCTAACCACACACACAATGCGGATATTACGTCGTGCACGATACACCAACGCACTGTCAGTCGCCAACAATAAATCATTTTATGGCTTATAAACTAAAAAATATCATCGAGCTCTACCACCGTTTTCCGACCCAAGTAGCACCGGGGCACGTGAGTGGGATCCGGGCAGTGAACACGAAAAGGGTTAAACCTGAAAATCCTCGTCTAAAAAGATGATAAGGACATACTGATTTTCTAACGGGCTAAAATACATATATATGTACAACAGATCTATATATGATTCTATTTTATTGAAGAGAAAATTAAATGACTCTACTTTATTAGAAAAATTGTGCAATGACTCTACTATATTAGAAAAATTATGCAGTGACTCTACTTTATTAGAAAAATTATTCAAAGACTCTACGTTAATAGAGAAATTATTCAACGACTCTACTTTAATATACTTTGAATTAAATTGAAACATCCTCGGGCGTTCCCGTTATCAAAGCATTGATTGTAAAACGCAAGATTGCTTTAAAAGTTGATTGCCTTGATTTCGAAAACTACCCGTTCGCGTATTGTCTTCTTGTACATTCAGGTTTAATTAACATTTTGTACGGAAACAATGAACGTATCGATATCTTTAAACGCTAAAGACTAATATGGATATCGAATAATAAAATTATTCGATAGTTCCAACAAATTGATAAGGTAAATGAGTACCTTCACTTTATATATTATCAAAGTAGAAAAATATGAAATACTACACTCTTACTAACAGCAATAATTATGCAATTTATTCTAACTGTGCAGTCATTGCAATTGACAAGTAAACGAAGTCGAATGGTATTCGACTTCTCCACTACAAACTAATGCACGTAGAATACTGGACGTTACTTTATATTCAATCAATAATTAATAACTATTTAAATATCGTTTCATAGGTATTCAATTAAATACTCTATTATAAAAAGATATATAGTGATATATTTTGTACTAAATATGATCTGTTTTAAAATTATCAAGCTATTTAAAAACGCGCTGTACAAGAAGACCTATCCTCACATAATATAAAGCAGTAAAGAAGTTACTACTCATGAGTATATTTCCATATACGCATGGTCACAGTGCTTGCCAGAAAAATCTACGTAATTACAACCAGTCACCCGTGTCGGTTCGGACCTTTCGTCCTGCGACATGATTGAGTGACCAGAGGAACTTTAAAGCATGCCACTCACCGGTTTCCGACTCACCAGGTGTGCGGTCAAGCTCGTCGCCATCGAAGCCATGGAAGCTGCTGAAACATTCAAAAAGAGCAAACAACATTAAAATCTATGTATTTTCAGTACTTTTGGAATGTGTTAATTATCAATGATTATTGCAATACAAGATTAAAGAACGAAGGAGATACTTACTCGTCAAATTGATGGCTGAAAGCCCGAACTCGCCGAACAGGACACTGACTCTAATGGAACACTTATGATTGACGAACAAAGTGATTCTAATTTCGCGACAGTATTGCTACTGTTTTTGTGACTGCTACCGAGCAGCCCGCGAGTCCTCGGCTCAGAGTCTGGACAGTAAAACGACTTAGCATCGAGACCAGTTTCGATTCCGAGCCACAGAAATCATTAAGGCACGGATATGCAAAACCACAACCACGATTCTAGATTATGACCCGTATGCCTTCTGCCACCCCAAGGTGTGCTTGGCGTGGTCTAACACATAGGAATTTCCTACTAGGCGGGCCAAAGTGTCCAGAAAAGCAATCACAGCCCCACACACCGCCCCCCGATGACACTGCAACCCGGATATTGCAAGAACCGCGACCACGATTCCAGAATGGTGGATAACCTACCCATGTTAGAGAATAACGTAGTCTAACCGAGGGCCTCGTGACCAGGGTCCAGAACCACAATCACGCCCCCACACATCGTAACTAGCTGACACTAAGTCCCTAACCATCAGTCCTCCGAGCCGAGAACGGAAAAGGAAACGGAATAATTGTGATCGACGAACAAAGTGACTCTATTTTTCGCGAGAGTATTATTTCGGAGCAAACACTGACTCTAATTTCGCGTCTCTTTACTGTTATTTATGTTGAATTATTATTCAGAGCGGCTGCGCTCAAAAAATAATAAAAAGAACTTTGACGGAACAAGCACTGACTCTACCAACCGCATTGCGCGCGGCCAACAATATCGTTATGGTGATACAATTGAGCCCATGGCAGCTTCTGAAACATTCAAAAGAACAGACAACATTGAAATCTTTGCGTTTTGAGTACTTTTCGATCATGATAATTATCAAAGACCATTGTAAAATAAGATTAAAGAAATGCAGAGATACTTACTCTTCGAGTTGATGGATGAGTGCCCGAACTCGCCGAACTGCATCGGTGTTGACTCTAATACCGGAATACTTATTGCGAAAGAAAAAAAAATAAAATAAAAGACTACTATCGCGCACGTCAATTGTGATCGACGAACAAAGTGACTCTAATTTCGCGAGAGCAATATTTCGAAGCAAACACTGACTCTACTTTCGCGTATCTTTACTGTTATTTATATTTAGTTATAATTATTATGAGCGGTTTCGCTCTAAAAACAATAAAAAGAACTTTGACGGAGCAAGCACTGACTCTACTGACCGCATTGCGCGCGGTCATCAAAATGTTCTGAAAGAGAATCTGTACAAGTTAGTCAATAGGGTGAGGAGGTAGAAATTGAAGCAATACACATTTGATTTTATTTATCTCTTTCTTATTTCTTCATCCTGTCAAACGTCTGTTGAGGAAATACTGCTTTGTTTTAATAAAGTACTACCGCATTATTATTCTGATTTAATTACTGTTAATTGTCTATTCAAGATATACTATTATAGATCGCGAATCAAAAAATCGGTGGTACCGGATGACCGGTCAAGCGTCCAGCAAAAGAGACTCGAGAAAGAGTTTAATGGATATCCACGATAGTCAAACGATTGTTAAATAAACGTGTATTAATTAATAGAAGGTAATAGACAAGCGTATGCGGTGATAAAGTAAACCCCGAGATGCTATTGTATTGTAAGCTGATGTATATATGTCGCTAACCTTCGACAGCATAGACGACCCGTACGGTACGACGCTTGAACTGATAGTGACACCGCGTGCGCCGCGCACCGGCATCCCCACTCCGCGACGCGCCGGCGCGTCGGTAACGCTCGGTCGCGCTCGGTGGTATTCGCAATTTTCGAACTCTTCGAAGGTCTCCGATCGCGGTCGTGCGTACTACTGTACTAAGGTCATACGTACTGAACTTTTTCGACTTCTGACCAATTTTTAGCTAAACCTACGATCCTAGGGTTGTACCTACTGGACTTTTACGTTTTCTGACCAACTTTTAGCCGGACCTACGACTCTAGGGTCGTCCCTACTGGACTTTACCGGCTTCTGAACAACTTTTAGCTGAACCTACGATCCTAGGGTTATACCTACTGGACTTTTACGTTTTCTGACCAACTTTTAGCCGGTCCGACGGCTCTAGGATCGTGTCTATTGTACTTCTTCGGGTTCTGACCGACTTATAGCTGAACCTACGATCCCAGAGTTGTACCTACTGGACTTTTACGTTTTCTGACCAACTTTTAGCCGGACCTACGACTCTAGGGTCGTGCCTATTGAACTTCTGCGGGTTCTGATTAAGTTTTAGCTGGACCTACGATCCTCGTTAAAGAATTCTTTTGTTATTTGCTGCGCAATGAAAGCGGGACAGCACAGGCGGGACGCTTGACGTGACACTGTCAATTTCATTGCCCCGATGCATCGCGGTGTGGTTTCGACTCAACTCGAGCCGAGCCGAAGTACATCGCGCGACCAGGCACCGTAGCTCAATTTTTCTACCGAAACGTTGCTCGAGAAAAAGCTGTCCTGATCCCCTCAAAGCATTTACATATATTCACACAATCGCATGAATCCCGTCCCCACTACTTTAGTAAATAATAGTTCTTCAAGTGATCACTGCCCATGAGCAGAGGACGCTCAAATCAGCGTGGGATTTCTGAGTCGGTATGACAGTCACGTTGGGCCACGAAAGTCCATAAGATGTCTTGTCTATTGTTATATCTCGTCGGTGCCATTTCAATGTCACACACAAAGTTACCAATAAAACTTTTAAAAATTATCCCGGCTTCTAGTGGTTGCTTTTTAATAAATGGGGGGTCAAATGAAAGGAAAACGAATAAACTTACCCGGGAAAAAATACCCCGTTACTGTAACTATATGCAGTTGGCCTTAATAACAATTTTAAGGAACACTAATTACACGAAGCAGCTTGACAAGTTCAAGGAAATAATGTAACAAGTATCGAGTGGATTGAAAGGATTTATCCATGTATTTTAAATATAAATTAATAATATTGTGCATTTCAGTACGTACTCTACTTAGTAGTAAAGTAATTGATTTATTTATTAATAGAAGATGTCGCGATCGTGCTGCTGTTAAGTAACTCTGATAATCTCAAAAAACACCAATTTAAACATGATTAACATTGAACCACTGTATGCATTTCAACAATTATCCTTTGATAACCGCAATAGGCCTTAATTTGATACATTTACGGGAAATTCCTGCCGCGTGACATGTATTTACAACATCGGTTACGTTTTTGTAGGACTCTGGTGCTTCTTCCATCACTAATTTGGGCGAAGCGACTCTAATAGATATTCCTTGACGTTCCAATTTCTCAAGCACGGTCGTGTAATCCAAGTTTCTACGCGACTTCGCTCTAGACAGAGCTCGACCCTAAACAAAAATTTAATTGAAATTTATGGATTCTTATACAACTGTCTAAACAGATTATCATCAAACACTTACTGCTCCATGGCAAGTGGAACCGAACGTTTCTTTCATACCCTGTTCAGTTCCGGTAAGAACGTAACTACAAGTTCCCATAGTACCACCAATTAAAACTGGTTGTCCAGTTAATTGATAATCTACAGGAATCAGAGGATGGTGTGGTGGGAATGCCCTGGTTGATCCCTGAAAATAAATTCAATAACTTTACGAATGTTTCAATTGTCCAGCAGCATTGTTCATTTACCTTTCTATGAACTAGGAGTGTCTTCTGTTTGCCATCTACCATATGCTCTTCTACCTTCGCGATGTTATGGGAAACATCGTATATAACATGCATATCTAGATCATCGGGAGACAGTTGGAATTGTTTCGCAAATGCCTGTCGACTAAGGAACGTCATAGAGCTTCTATTGACCCATGCGAAATTTGCCGCGGCCGCCATCGCTTTCAAATAATCTTGGCCTTCTTGAGAATTAATGTGAGCGCAGGCTAGTTGTCTGTCGTTAGTTTCGATGTTATCACGTTTCATAGCTTTTTCCATTTGCACAAGTGCATCTGCGATATATATAAAATCGATTGAATTCTACTCCCAGGAAGTGAACTTATAACGCGTGTATTACCCGTTGCAACTTGATGCCCGAATCCTCTGCTTCCAGAATGAATCATAACGCAAACTTGACCTATCTCTTCGATACCCATTTTACATGCAGCCCATTTGTCATAGATTTCATCTACTACTTGGATCTCTGCATAGTGATTTCCTGCACCCAAGGTTCCCAACTGTAAAACAATTTTTTTTAATAAACCAGCAATCCTCCAATACACGTGTATGCAGCAAATAAGAATTCTAGAAATTGCACCTGTGGAAGGCCACGTTTTTTAGCTCTCATTGATACTTTTGAACAATCTGCATTAAGCATCCTACCATACTCTTCGCAGTGCTCTTTATCCTCTGCCCAGATATAGCCTGAATAGAAAATAAAAATGCACCTATTATCGATCGAAGGGAATGAATAACAAATGGATGAATACCTTCTCGGAGTGACCAATCCATTCCCATTTCTAAAGCTTCCTCCAGATCACGTGCATTCATTGGTATGATTCCTTTAGAACCAACGCCGACAGGGATATGATCGAACATACTCTGCGCAAGTTGCTCCTAAAAATAATCATCAAATTACATTTACGCCTTTAACGTAATATTCTTAAAGAAACAAAAGTCAGAAAAAACCAGTACCTTCACAGGCGAAACGTCCTTCTCGAACAAATTGGTTCTTAACAGTCGTACGCCACAATTTATATCGAATCCTACGCCTCCAGGGGATACAATAGATTGCGGATCATTCATATCGAATGCTGCCATATTACCAATGGCAAAACCATATCCGGAATGAACATCGGGCAGCCCAATCGATCTCCATACGATACCAGGAAGAGCGGCTACATTGGCAATTTGTTTCACGCCTGGAAGAAAACCTCCGACTGTTCCAGGTCTGCACGCATTTTTAAGCTCGTCGAGCATCAAACGTTCTAATGTATTGTTCACATAAAAAACTCCTTCGACCTGTAAACAGAAAAGTATTAAATATACGTTTGCAAGACGCACTACAGATTAATAATATACCTTCATGTTTGGTTGAAATCCCTTTTTTATTCTCCAACACGTATCATTTATTTTTTCTAAGTATTTCAATTCTTCCTGGTACTGTCTGACCACCATTTTTAGCTCTAACAAATTCTTTTATAACACGTTAACAATATAGATTACGTTGAAAAATCGAATATATTCTTGTGCAACAGTTCTTACAGAACTCTGTTCGATTGATGGAATAAAGAACTAGTAGCGCAACTAGATACAATTATCATTCTTTTCTAACGTGTGTCGTAAACACAAATAATGAAATTGTAAGCCGATACAATAATACTGCCGACTGCAGTGATTTCAGCGTGGAACATTGTAAAATCAAACTAACATTTCAGTCTGGTAAACATGTTCGATTACGATTGTCGTGTTATCTTTCACGAACAAATCTCCATATTAAATTCGAAATTCATATAGCAATCTGTTTGATACATTTGTATAGTTCATACTTTCATCTCCGTTAAATTAATATAATATTAGTGCTGTGCTTTCCTTTTCTTTATCGTGCACTGACAAGATGATAATGTCACGATTCGTATTATTTTCGTTTGGTACCTTTGGCCACCCTGTTTTCTCCTACTGTTACCAAACCGTAAAGTACTAGAGGTTTGGGAAAATGACTGCTCCTGTAAAAACAGGTATTAGGCACGTAAAACCAATTTTGTCATACAATCATGAAGAAGCTCGTAGGAGAGTAATAACATTGTACAAGACATGGTACCGTCAGATTCCATTTATCCGTAAGTACTCGATTTATTTTACTCGAAAGATGATAGTCCTATTTCATAACCTAATCGTTCTCAACAAATTTATATTTATGCGCGTATCAAGTTTGTTACGTTACTCCTTGTGGCTCTGTATATAACTTGTCGCCATTAAACGTTTTATATTTTGCCCACAAAATTGTTCGAACAACTCATCGTACTTTATGTAAGGATGTGCGATTAAAAATACCAACAGATAAATCGTACTTATTTCGTAGTTGCCAATTACGATCTTCCAAAGACGGAGAGGGAGTGCAAGCAGAAGCTCAAAGAAGAATTTAGACGTCATAGTTATGTACAAGATGTTAGGGTCATGGATATATTATATATTAAGGTAAAAATAATACTTTCACTCTATATAATAGAGCAGATATACAATTTGATGAATATGTTTTGCATTAGGGGCAAATGGAGCTTCAGGAAACTGTTTCTCAATGGAAACCAACAGGGAATATTCTGAATTATTGGAGAGACACCCATGTGCCAAAGCCGAAAGACTTTATGTCGAAGTTTCTCTCGGGTCAGGATTGAAGTTTCCGATTGTAGAAAATAGAAGTATTTAATTGTAATACTTGTTATAAGTATCGGTAGAATGATTTTGTTGGTAAGATAAGCGAAGAAAAGAAGAGTGTAAGTAGTGGCGATTTACATATATATAGTCTGTTGAAGAATAAAGATGTAAAAGGGGAGATGAAACATCAGTTTATTAAAAAGATCGAATTATACAACATTTCAAAAGATGAATTTTTAATCAGCTCTCACAGAGGATAATATTTCTTTTAATTTACATTTTATCTTTACATCTATATATTATTATTCACTTATATACATTTGACGAGATGATATATTACTAAGCACCTTAGGTACAATCTAGTTCACTTTTCACAGCCATACGGATAATTTGCTTTCCTTCAGTGAACAAGTATCGAAATTATACGTGCATACATACATATATATGATAATATATATATACATATGTACATACACATGCCTGAATCGAGTGTATTTGGACTTACAAAAAATGTACACTGCAAATATGCACATATTGTTCTTCCCTTTTTTTTCGTATTTATGATGGACATATTTCGTGCTATCTCGAGATAGACATTTTCACGTGATTTCTGTACTTCTGTATACTTTGGTTACAATTATTTTTATAAAAGTCATTCCACTTTCATTATACTCTCGAATTAAAATTTTAAACAGATCTCGCACTATGTAAAGAAAAAAAAAAAAAAAACAAGGAAACGTTTATCGCCAATATAAAGCGCACTTTAATACAAGTTATAAAATATCTTCTAGGTATTAAAAATATACACGTTCGGTAACTTTTATACCCATACATTCCAAGTATTTATACGCTAGGAAAAAAAAAAGAAAAAAAAAAGAAAAAAAAAGATGGCAACAATACATCTCTTTCCTATGACTCATAAAGGTAATAAAGTTTTTGTGCACTCATACATTTCATAGCATACTGTTTCGTGCTCCGCACTTCTAATCCTTTTACTTCTCCTCTATGGAAGAAATTCAGCATCAAACTATACTTTCACGTTCCGACTGTATATCGTAACCTGCTATTACACCCCTTCTTAAAGAAACATCGCTGTTGCGCAATCCATTGCCACTGAACAGATTAACCAGCCAGCTTCTGATCGAGTTTCTTGCAGAAGACTTTTTGTCCGACACACTGTTTGTACTAGGAACGGATACCACTTGATCCAGAGAACGCCAACGTTTAACAGGCACAATCTCCCCCATACAGCCGCTCTCGTCTCCTAGCAATGGTGTCTCTGCTTCGTTGGGCGAATCATCGGTATGGGGCACTATTATCACATTACCATTCGGATAATTGTTGTTCAACACTTTATCCGAAATGTTCGTCTTTGAGTTAGTCCGTGTGCACTTGTCACAATTTTCTAACGACCTGAAACTTTTCTTCGGCTCCTTCCATGAGAAATTCGGTGCGTCGTATCTCTTGCTGTACAGCTCCAGAGGGAACGGGTCTAACGAACGGGACTCCCGTATTATATTTTGAAACGGATAATCACTTGTTGACGACGACGAGGCGATCGTCGATAGCACTCTCGCATTTTTCCTAAATTTCGGCCTCGTGTCGATAAAAATATCATCAAGCGCCATCTTAATATTAGCAGCACGGTTCTCCACGTCTTCCGGTAGCGCGACATTGTCCAATGTCGTTTTAGATACAGCGTCGGTCAAGTACAGGGGTGATCGTTCCAGTTTTCGAGCATTCAAGGATTTCGGTATTGGACTCGAACCTCCGCATTGAGACGAAGAATCGTCCGGCGTTGGCCGCGGAACACTTGATTGTCTACGACTTCCTGCACCTAGACCGGCTAACAAAGAAGCCTGTCGGGAATCTGAATTCAACTTCGGACTCCTCCTCGGCCTGCAAAATAGCGGTGGAAGATCGCCGACGTCGACCTGTTTAACACGCAAATTTTTTATTACACAAAGCCTTTAAAGTAACGCTATTACATAAATAGTTTCATGTATGTACAAACCTCTCGTTTTTGGATGGCCTTTTCCGTGGCTCCAGTGAGCCAATATGTTTTCACTTCTCCCTTCCCCTTCATTAAAACTAATCCGCGTTCTTCGATGATGTAGCCACCGACTTTGTCCAATGCATCCTTGCACGGTTCGCTTATGTGAATACGCAGTGGTTCGCCATTAGATTCCATACGGGAGGCTGTGTTCACGGTGTCTCCAAATAAACAATATCTGGGCATTGTTAAGCCCACAACACCTGCCACCACAGGACCTGTAACAATTATTATTTATATTTATCCGCTGTTCATTATCCGATCCGTTACGAACAATCATTTGCATCCTGGTACTGTACCTGTATGAATTCCAATGCGCAACTTAAGTGTTTCTTGAGGCCTGTGTGCTATGGCATGGTGTTTCACAGCGTTAAGTAATTCTAGGGACATCGACGCAATTTCTCCGGCGTGTCTGTTTCCATTTTTTATCGGCAAGCCAGATACCTGAACAATATCGGGCATTGTTGAATATATCATGCGGAATAAGGAAAATCATTCGAGGCTTGCATAAAATCTACTTACCACCATGTACGCATCGCCGATTGTTTCTACCTTATATACATCGTATCCTTTGATTATGCGGTCAAACAAGGTGTACAAGTCGTTCAAAAAGTTCACAACCTGAAAACAAATTACTCCAATCGCAATCCACGAAATATCGTTTACTTTCTGCTCACCCATAATTCTAGAGAACATACCTGGAAAGGTGTACTCTCGGCTGACATAGCAGTGAAGCCAACGATATCGCTGAAGTATATAGTAACCAGGTCAAATGCTTCCGGTTCCACGCCGATACCATTGGTCAAACAATTAGCAACGGGTCTGCAAAGAGTTAATTCAGTAACACGATTCATCGTTGCGTCATTTGTTTCGTTCTTTTTAAATAGGGGGGGCGATTTAAAATTGAAACATACTCAGGCAACATTCTATGAAGTAGATCCTCGGTTTTCTGCTTTTCCTCGAAAAGAAGGCGTGTACGTTCACTGACTAGATCTTCGAGGTTGTTCGCATACTTCTCCATCATGTCCATCATTTGGTCCATGATATTCCGATGCCTTCCCGCTTTCATTTTCTTTAACCGCGTCCTTATCATTTTGAAGTCGGGCCTAAGTTCTGGACTTTCCGCCCAGCAGTCCGTAATCGTACTAACTATATACTCAGCGCAGTCCGCTTCAGACTCGGACAGTACCTCTACGTTAGGTCTAAACGGTGGTTCGCCATCTTCTGGGAACCTTTTCACTCGGTCTATGATTTCTGTGAATTTGTGATAGTTCATATTTAGAATTCTACAGATATACCTTTCTACGGCAAATACCGGAATCAACGAACGACAATCTAATTTACCTTTGGGTTCTAGGTTCACGCCACCGTACGGCCCTTTCCGTCCGATCATCTCGAACAATATAATCGCGAACGAGTAAATATCCCCCTCCTGGGTACCTCTGATCGGAGCATTGTGATTTCTTAATAGTTCAGGTGCCTTCCAGAATAAGTCTACGGTAAAAGAAATATTTCGAGGCGTGTAATAGTTATCAATACCACCGTAAACAGTGGAACAATCGAATGCTATGAGATTTATTTTTCTTCCATCGTACTTCGATAATACTGATGTTCGCCAATGCTATCGGATTCGGCACAGTGGCGCATATCGTGCAGGCCAAAATCAGAGACTTGTAGTACCCATCGCGAGGTCACCACGCAATTGGAAGACTTCAGATTACCATGACAGACTAGCACAGATGACTCATGAATGTACAGCATACCCTGCGGCGAAACAATGACATTTTCACAAAACGCTTTTCGCGATCGAAGGGTCCATTCGGATTTCGCACTTGTTTGACGCGTTACGTGCACATACAGCCTCGCATTTACTCACCTTAATGAGATCGTGAACTAATGACGCGATGAACATATCGTCTAACTTGATATCTTCGTTCTCGATGATATCCTGAAAAACGCACGCAATACGATCAGTGGACGAAACAGCATCGGGACAGATTATTCACGTTCACTCGTGTATTAAGGTGACGTACATAAAGACTTCCTTTGGCGCAATAGTCCGTAATTAACAATATCCTCATTGGCTCGACGCACGCCCCGATGAAAGAGTTCAGGTTACCGTGTCTGATCTCGCGAAGGATTCGCATCTCCTTCATCACGTCCCGCGATATGTCCTTCTTCTTCGAGAACTTCAGCTCCTTTATCCTCACCACCACCCCATGGTAATGCCCGGTTTGCGCGAACACCTGGCCTCCGCATCTTGACTCGTAGGACATTGCACTAACTAAACTTAACTGCAACAAGCGTTCGACACCTTTGTAATACAATTCACCACTTGAATCATTCGATTCGATAAATCAGGATTAACCCCACGGCGATTTCGATGCCGGCAACGGCGCGATTAAGAGTATTGTTTCAAGTTTCTCTGTATAAAGCCCTGTTTATATCGACGCACGTCCTGATGCATAATTATCAATTCATTCGGACGAACGGGAAATGGTAGGATCAGTCCTTACCTTACTAGGGGAGGACATCATGTTGTCAAGATGAGGATAGCCATGAATCTCGCTTGGATCGATCTTCCACAACAGCCCCTCGATTTCCTGCTCTATCTTCCACCTTCGATATATGCTCATAGTGATCACCGCGGCGCAGAATAATAAAACGGCCAACACACCGGCGGCCACGATACTCCGCAGATGTGTATCGTCCTTTGGACAGTGTTCGTTAAGGAAACCGCATCCTGGTTCCGCTTCCGGTTTATTCTTACCGGGCCAGTCCATCGCCTCGGACGGCCTGTACACCTGGGACACGAACGATAACGAACATTCGTTATTACAAATTTCGTCGCTGCACGGTCGATTGCTATTAACTTCGACGGTCGCAGGTAGCTTGAGATAATCGTGAATGGAGCCGCGGTTTCGGGAAAGATGAGTTGCACGAATGCTGTAAACAACTCACTCACTAGAGTTTCACCCTGTTGAAATTGGCCTACAGGCTTCATCTGATAGTCGCATGAGAAGTTGTTCAAACGGAATGGATCTTTCTTCAGGGCCAGCACCGAGAAGTTTCCCTCAGAGTCGCCGAATTTGTCGAACTTGATCGTCGCACCGCTGACACCTGTTCGTGGTATTCAGATGTTATTATACAATTAGGCATTGAAAGATAATCTTCTTCGAAGTGAATATCTGTGATTCATCGTATCCAAGTGCTTCCTGGTAATTGTACCAGGGAATGTGAATAGAATCAAACTTCGATTTCGCCCACTCGATCTAATCAGATCTAGCCTTGTCGATCGGAAACCACTTGACGATTATTACACGTGTACTTACTTTGATACGTATGGTTCCTGATAATCGTCTCGATGATCTGGGTGCCATTGCTAGCGATCTCTTCCAGAGTGTGCTCTGGTTGATCCCTAAGAAGCTGGTCCAGCGCTCTCGCGTACAGTTTCACGGAATCGTAAAGGTACGCGGCGTGAATCGACACATACTGAAATGAAAGGAAGGTTCAAGTGATCGATGAACCAATTCGTTCTTGTTGTCCCTATACCAGGACGACTCTTAACCCTTGACTACTGTGGAACGTTACTAACAATAAGTATGATCTTCTCGTGCCATGTACCTTTCAATTAGAACCTGTGATCAGGCGTAGATCTCTTTACTATCAACGTATGTACTACAAGGCAAGAACAATCGAACATTAGCTGTCTACGAGATCTGTTGTAGTTGCTTAAGTTTCAACGTCTATAATAGCCAAGGGTTGATCCAACTTAAGCTCTCAGTGCAACGCAAACAAAATTTCTACCTTCTCGTACTTCCTCAGCAATTCGGGGATCACAAAGTTGAAGGGCTCCATGCTGCTGTACTCTCTAACCTTCTTGGTGAATTCCTCGTAGTTCTGTGTGGGTGGCGTCGAGACAACCACCATCAGAGATCGCGCTCTCTTCAGGAAGTCTTTGGGCTCCAGACAATTCCGCAGATTGTCGAAGTGCTCCGGCTCTGGAAGATCGCGTGAGAGACGTGGCGGGGTCAGAAGAAGAAAAAGGCAACGAGCACCCTTCCAGGGAGGGACACGGAAATATACGACTCGAGTGCGGGGCAACAACACGAAGCGGGAACGACTCTAGAGGAACGTCCATTAAAATCGGCTCACGTGTTAGAAACCGGGTCACGAGCGAACCAAGCCTGACCCGTGACGTTCAGTTAATCTCGGATTAGATACGGAAATGATGAGGTAACGAGGAACGTGGTACGCCTCGTCAAGGAACGCCCGAGGATCGCGAAGAAGCCTAGAGAATCGGGTCGATCGAATTTTACGACTCGTTCGTGCACCATGATCCTCGTCAGGGCTAATACGTGCTCCGTTTCAAAAGTAACGAGATTGTATTCAATCTTCCACGAAACGTTTCCCCCAGGAAACGGTGCACCGATGAAGACGTGTTTCCTATTCACCGAAGCAGTGTGCACTGGAGAACCTTTTAATAAGCAGCAATTCTTTCTTTTTTTAAATAACTTTGCAGTTTCGAATTTACTAGAAATTCGACCGATCGTTATTCAAACAACAAATCGACCGCAGCATCTCTGCAGTCTCTTCCGCAATTAAAAATTTAATAACACGCAATGTCCAATAGCTACACCTCAAGAAACGAACCGTTCAACACCTGCATAATCCAATGCACTTACTCAAGGTCCACAGATTATACGATATCGCGTTTGCTTTTTCTTTTACCACGACTGTAAATCCGAGTTACAGACCAAACAGCCTCGTTACTTTTGCAACAGGCCACCGCTCGTCGCGTCTCATACTTACTCCATAAGTACTTTTGCGCCTCGCGCGGCGAGTACGTCATCATGTCTACATGGATCACCATGTACTCCCCGTTGTCCAGCAGCCGTTGATTCTGCATCGAGTTCATCATATCGATCAGAGACATCGCCGTTCCCAAGAATATGTAAACTGTCGACAGATTTATGCCTTCCTTTAGTCACAGAACTACTGGCAACAGCGAAACGTACCATCTACGACGGCCGACCGATTTCCAGAACGGAACTCTGACTTTCACGCTTCATTTTCCTACCGGAGGGAAACCGCTGCATCGTTTGTTGCAATTATCAGCGAGATCATCGAACGAAACCGCGCGCTCGTTCCCAGACGGGAAACGTAATAAAATACTTGTACGAAGCTACCGAGATAAATGTTAAAAGGCTCTTCAGTTTAAATAAAATGAGACCCAATATACACTGGTTCGTTTTAATACACCATCTCTCATGGCGTCAATTCCATACAACTGGGACAGATCTATAACGTGGCTGGGCAGATAGGGAGCATTTGCATCGCATAAAATCAAATGGCACGTTTCATGTTACTTTTATGAATATTTAAATATATAGATATATCTATCTCGTACATTCGTATACGGCAGTATAAACAAGAATTCGTTTCTGCTTCTAAATATATCTACCCGTAACGATCTAGATTGTCCCAGATGCGTGGGATCCCCTGTACAGTCGCACCTGTTGCAAATCGTTGGAACGGCGGTGGAGTTTCGGTGCGAGGAATTCCTCCGTTCAAAGTTCGAAAAAAGAAAGGGACAAAAAAAAAGAGCTACCAAAACAAGTCCCTGACCGATTGGGATTCCCATTGAAAAACTAATAAGCAACTCGAAAAGGGACAGAGAACCCGACGGCCGTCGCCGACGATGCGTCCCGCATGACGTAATCGAAGGTAAATTAAAGATTTCCACTGACTTCTAGTCATATTTTTCGTCTCCTGTATAAGCTGGAACCATACGCTGCCCTGGCAGCACGGGAGCCTCTCCTCGCAACACGTATGCCGATCTTCCACGGTTCTGTAATGGTTCACGGTGAGATTGTTCTTGGTGGCCTGCTCCTCCAGAGACCTGGCCACCGTGGACCACGCGCTCTCCGTGATGATGGTGAATTTGTTCCAGCCATAATGGAGCAGCAACGCGATCACCGACTTCGTCACCTGCGTGTCCGGAGGCTCGGTCCTCGCGAACGTGTTCACCTTCGACGCTTTGTAGTCCGAGCATTTCTGCAATCCAGACGGTTTACCGCTCGTGTTTAGCACGCGTTCAAGTGCACACGCCTGTGCGACGTGTTTGCATTGGGCGTTAATGTGGGATGTCGAGTGAATGAGTGTTGCTTGTATGTATTGGGTAGGTGGGTAATGTATGCGCGATCGACATCCATGTCTTTAAATACTTACATCCTTTGCCTTACAGGTAGACACGAGAGTCCAGGTACACCTGGTGAATTGAAACGATCGAATATTTGAAGAACACGAGTGTGCAGATTACGAAAGGGGCGATGAGTAACTACGGATCATCGATGCGGATCATTTCCGTGGGTGTGGATGCTTCGAATTTACGAAATTAGGTTTCCTTTAGTCGCGAATCTATCACCGTGACCTGTCCTCGCGGGTGACCAACACGCACACGTCGTGTGCACGGAGTGTCGGACGCCCCTCAAGGTAACATTAATCAAGTCTTTCGGGCGAGCCTTGAAAAACCTGCGACCGATAGGAAAAACTTCGAGCCAACCTTTCCAAAAAACAAAAACTTCAAAATCGTTCGCTCGACCAAAGGTCGCAACCTTTCTCTCTCCCAATGCCAGGAAGGAGTCGGGTCCAGAAACTTGAACGAACGACGAGGGTGAGGCGGATAAGAGAAGAGGAACAAGAGGAACGAGAAGGGGGGGCCGATAGAGATCGAAAAGGATGAAGAGAAAGGAAGGCGAAGGAGTAGGTGGAAGAGCAAAGGCAGAAAGGGAGTGAGAGAGAGAATGGGAGGTAGAAGGCAGGAGGAGAGTAACGCGGCAAAGTGGGCTGCGCCGGGTGCCATGGTGTGTGGCGCGCGGTTAAATATAAACCTGTGGCAGGCGGCACGAAGGAGGGCAGGAGGAGAGTGGAATGAACGGGGCAACTCTCGTCTCTTCAGGTCCCTTCTGTGGTGGTTGCACGCGGAGAAGTGCACGCGGGGCGGTTGCTCCGTACCGTTGAAATGTGACATGCGCTCATTAACATATAAATTAAACGTGACAACTGGGGGTCAGTTCTACTTTAACCGTGGCGACCACCGCCAGGCCACGATCCACTTTCCGTTGTTTTTTCCTGCTCCTCCCCCTCCTTCGCCTACCTTGTCATCCTCCTTTTACTGGTGCCGTCGTCGTCGTCTTTTTCGTCTTTCGTCCCTCGCTTTTACTGCCCCGCTCGTTCTCCCCTTAGCTTATTCTGCACGATCGAACGAGACCAGTTCTTCTCTACCGACAACCAGAGACCACGAAATTCATGCATCGAACGAGCCGCAACCACCGCCGGCCGCTCCATAGCCACTTTTCCCTCGTTACGTCGCCGGCCATGGGATTTGCGGTTATGGGGAGCGTTGCCCCGCGCGCTACGCCACGCGTGGGACCGCGAGCGAAAATGATCGTTGTCGTGCGGCTCCAGGAAGTCTCTCTTCGGATTATCGATAGTTATTCGTTTTCGTGCCGACACTGATTCGCTCTGATTCTTATTTGCGCGCAATTCCGGCGGAATGTATCAGTTTCACGCGGAGGGTTCGCTTGGATGGCGATAGGGGATGGAGTAAAACGATGGCCTGTGTGTACGATACTAATAGTAACAGGGGGAAGAAATTTCTTTTCCCTATCGAGACTTATCTGTTCGCAAGCGCTGTTTCTACCTCTTCGACGGTACCAGCAAGTAAAGATTGTTTTGTCAGGCTACCGTCTACGCGAGATGAAAAACACCATTGAGCGATTAACTCTGTCCCCGCTCCGGCGTAAAAATCGGACATTCTTCTTTCAGCTTCCTCCGTTCGTCCTCCCACGATTCCAGGAAGACGTGATCATCAACGATTTACCCACCTGGCGGAGTAAGCTCTTTTTTCTCTTATCCCGTGGGCCCCGTGTGATCGTGAAGCCGGTCGGCGCTTTTCGCGCAGAATGTCGAATCGAAATGTTAAATTGGACGAAGTCGAACCAAAATACGAAACGCAAGAGAACGATCAGAAGAAAGAAGAAAAAGAAGAAGAAAAATAAGAAACGAAATCTCGTTTCGAGGAACTCTCTATTCGAGAACCGGACGTTGTGCGCCTCACACGATACCAGCTTGTAAATTCGCCGAAAGGAAGTTGACTATGCGCCGCATGTATGATAGCGACATTTATCGTAATCATCGCGAAATAAAAAAATGAAATTGATCCGGCCACTGGCGGGAGGAAGTTGGCCGGGCCGCATCGGAATGACAAAATTATGATTGTTCGCAGCGCGGATCTTCGTGTGTAACGCCGTGTTTGATTAAAGGGAATCTCCGGCTACATGTCAGCCCGATCAAGTGTGCAGCAGCCCCGACCTTGGTGAAATTTAGGGGATCTTGATCCAATCTCTGCCAATTCAATCGAGGATCGTGCGGTCCTCTAAACCTAACTCTACGACACTAAATCATCCTACTGCGCATCAACATTAACCCCTTCGCAGTGTAATAACGATTCGTCTTTGGGATCGCACACCGCATGCAGATTGCATTTGTCATACCAGATAAAAACATAAAAATAAAACATACACCCAATACCAGCTGTTTAACCTAGAATTACCAATCGTACAATAAATGTTTAATTAACCACAATGGATCTTTTGCAATCTACCGCGAGGACGCGAAATACTTGGCGCCACGCTAAAACCTCTCCACCCGCCGCGCTATAAAAAGCTTGGCTCGCCTAATAAATCTTCCACCCGCAAGGCTGATCCAGCCCGATCCTTCCTGCTCACAAATTACCACATAATCCAGATGAAAACGAGCCGGAGAGGAGCACGGACGCAATCGTACGTAACTAAAGGACCGACCGTCCACGCAACGTGTCCCCCCGGTTTTGCATAAAAGCTAAACCGGTGATCGATGATCCTGACTGTGGACGAAACTGGTCCGGTTTAGAAGAGAGAGAACCAGTCCTCTATGCCGCCGGGGGGACGCGTCCAACAAACGAAGGGGACACGATCGCGTGGTGTATACGCTCTCGCGATGGGATCGAATATGGAAGACTATTGTTTTAGAGAAGGTTGGGACCACCTTTCAGGGGCCTGCCCGATGGAACGGGTCACGGCGAGGACCGGTAGACAAAACTGACCAACCTGGTCGGTTATCCTGAGCGTTGCCGCTGGCTGGCTTGGTGAACGAGCTGGTCTTTGGTCATTGCCGGCTTGCGACGTGCTGTTATTCTGGGCTCCACTCGGCTATATTTAGACGAGACCACCTTGAGGGAGCTCGAGAGAGCTCGAGTGCTCTCCGCGGACTGCAACCGCAGAGAACCTTTTCTCTATTGGACGTTCGTGTGCGTTAGGTTGTGCAACAGCAGCGCGTTCGCGATCCTTTGGAAACGCGACCGAGGAATTCCTGCCCACGCTCCTTTTAACCCTCCCCTTGGCTCCTTTCCCATTGGAACCGTTCCGCGAGATCCCACGGTGGTTTCAGGCGGTATGGATTTATTGTTACTGCTGTTGGTGTTATTATTGGGGCACGCTCGGCGGAGTAGGGCAATGGGAGCACTGTTTGGAAATTAAGGAATGTAACGTGGTTCCTTCTTTATTTTTGCACCGGGCAACGATGCGTAGTCTTTTACGAAATGTTTATATTGCACCGTCCATTGTTTTTGGGATACTCCGTGCAATTATTCCGACGACGAATTGATTTATCGATCCGTAGAAGCAATCTATCGAACGTAGACAGTCGTCACCGTGAAGCAGCAGCAAGGGTGTACGTATTTCGACTCCAGCTCATCGCGAATTCTCCGCGGTGCTTTTTTAAAATTTATGCCCTACTGTTTTATAATTGTCCGTCCCATCCATAAAACATGACCCGTGGATATTTCATCTTTTCGCCGGCCGGCGAGCCGCGGCCGTTTCTCAAAATTATGCCTCCTAAACTCGTCTGTGCGTCGGGGAACGCGACGCGCTCCGGCGTCCCGGCGCGGTGCATCGACGAGCATCAACGTCTCCAGAATAACAAGCGTGCATTCGTCCGTCCGTGTCCCGCGAGCAACTTCAATAGCGCGAACCGATGGTCGCCTCGCTTAAATCGTGATGATATCGTCGTGCGTTTAAAAAACACTTAACAACGCTCGCCGTTGATTCTCCGACAGTCTTCCTGTTTGCGCTGGACGGAAGTCACATCTGAGGAAGAGGAGTCGAAAGGAAGTTAAGAACGTGTCGGAATAATAATTTCGTGCCTCAATCTGTCCAGAACGTGGCGGAGTGACAACGTTACTGGGAATCGTTCAAGGGCTGCTCCAGCTGGGGTCGGTCTGCTCGGATCCTGGACGAATCGGTGCGAATCGAACTAAACACAGGTAACACCGATGCCTCGGTACACGCAATTAATCCGGATCAACTTTATAGAAACGATATCGTTCGCGTAGAACGAAGAAACCGGCAGAGGACCTTCGCTATCATCGCACAATGTTTACAGGAGCGGAGAATTTTTGTGGACCAGTGTCGCGATACGGTCGAACTCCAATCGGCTCGCGAAGCGACGTATCTCCTGCAGCGAAGGTGACAAGCAACAACGGTAACGTTGTGCCAGAAATACCTCTCCTTCCCGATACAACACGCTGGCCACCACGCGTTGGAGAACGGAAAGATTGCTTCCCGGAATTCGCGAGCGTGTGAACGGATCACGTCCTGGCCCGTTAATGGTGGCTATTAGTGTTCTCGAGGGAGACCGTTTACGTGCACCAAGATCTTGCCAAACGACACGCTCCGTGTCGCAGATAAATTCGTTGCACTCGGAGCCCCTCGACCGCTGAAACGTACCGGGGACCTGTTTATCTTGAATATCAATCGATAATCCTCTGCCTCGTTAACCCTCACCGTTTCACTCCCCCACCTTTCATTCCCCGTGCTCTTCACACGCGTCTAGAATAAGCTGGCGAGCGATAGTGATTAACGTTTACGAAAAGTCACAATTGCCCGACGTAATGGGCTCCTGAAAATTACTGATCCCGATAGCATTGTACCGGTTGAAAATATCCTAGGCTGCATCTGAAGAAAATAGTACATACTCGTTTATGGTAGCTATCTCGAGTGGCAAGCATTTAAATTAGAATGCATAATTCATTAGAGTATTTAACCTGACAAAGCTCTTTAGCTCGTGCAATTACAAAGGATTAATCGTGCCCCTAATAATTTGATCATTCGTAACACTCTGTCTAGACAGAAGCTCCGTCCTGCCGCGCTGTTAACATATCTCTGTCACTGCGCGACGTATCGATACGTAAAACACGAATCAGTCAAATATCATTCTATTTTCGATCCGACGTGTCCAACGTCGGTCTAACTGTCACGGTCGGTGAAAACTCGATGCGAACGACCCGATGAAACCCTGAACGTGACCAAAAAGGGACAAAGAATGGTGCAGGAGAGACGTCTGCATCGAACGAGCAAATTCTTTCCAGAGAATTAGAAAGCAGCACAGCCGGGGAGGCAACGACTCGGTCACCATTAGATAACTGAACTTGAAGTCGCGAGACTCAGGCCTCAACGCCAATTAAGCCCCGCTTTCAGATTATCCCGGGGAACTTTGCCCCTGTGTATTCGTGCGTGCGTGGAGAATTGCAGATCTTCCCGTGGATGCGTTCACGACGCTCGTTTCATCGGCATAACTTCCTAAATTATGCCGTTAATGCCCGCTATTCTGGATTCCACGGCGATCGTCGATGATCCAAGCTGAGGATCTGACGTTTCGATAAGGGTGCTCGTTAACGGGGGTGAGACGGTTCGTTTTATTTCTTTTTTGCTCTCGCGAAATGCTCCTCCGCGTCTCTCCGCTTGCGCGATACGTTCGGGTTTATTAAGGTGACGGGCTTTCTCGCGGCATCATTCGCCGCCGTCTCTCTCGCCAATTAAACGATCCACTGACAAATAATTAAGGGAACCAGGTGAACAAGATGACCAAAGGAAAAGTAACACCGCGATTATTACCCCGTTTCCTTGGTCTTACGCAACACACACGGTTGAAGTGGAAATTAAAGATTGCGGGAACTTTTCATTAAACTTGCCCACGATGCAATTTATATGGTAAACAGAAATACAGTCGGTTTTGAAATTGTTCCGACAATTCTGCGCTCATATTCCCAGTTAATGATCTTCCGAAACTCGCTGACACTCGCTTCGCGCTTCAAACGAATTACGATCTGCTCGCGAACTCGTAAACTTCGTGGCCAGTTGCCTGTACATACTTTACTGTTGCGAGGATAGATTTGTTTCCTCTTCAAACATCGATTTTCTATTTGCGAGGTGGGTCGAGTACGAGGCGAGTTTTCGGGAGCGGTCGTTGAGAGGGATCAGGATTATCCGCTTGAGAAATGCGTACGCATCTGCTCGTGTGTTTACATCGCGAGTTAAAACGGTAAAAGTTCAACAACTATCGACGGTATAAATTTTATACCGCGAGATCAAAGGTGTCGAACGATATTTAGATCCGCGATACTTATATTTAGCTTCGTCCCGCGGCGCTCGTACGACTACGCCCCGATATAAACATAATAGAGCGTATTTACTAACGCGCGCGTCATTAACAATTTTAATTTGAGGAATGAGAAGCAGAATGTGGTAACCAGCGGCATTATGACAGGCCACCAGGCAGACCAAGGGCAACCCCATTACCAGTCGTAAAATACGAGCTTGCAAATAGGAGACTAGAGATCCGCGTGCATTTTATATCCCCCGTTCGAGATATCGCGTATCTTCGATGCGTCTCGATCGCTGTACAAACGGCAGACACGCGTGGAAGATTAATTTCGAAAGTTGGTAAACGTGTCTCCAAACATACGCGCGATACCAAGACACGGGGCTTTACGCGCCAGATTCGCGTGGATGGATTTATCGAGCGAGGAGTATACCCGAAATTCTGTTCAACAAACGGTATCCGATTCTAAAAATAAGTTTCTAAACCGGA
Organism: Nomada ferruginata; assembly: GCA_963583965.1. NCBI lineage: Eukaryota > Metazoa > Arthropoda > Insecta > Hymenoptera > Apidae > Nomada > Nomada ferruginata. The sequence continues at coordinate 11,379,275 of OY757218.1, forward strand.
GAATCATTGCGGCGGCCCTGTTCACATGGAACGCTCGTAGCGCGCCGCGACGGGGAGGCACCGCGGCACAGCTCTTTTACGCACGGGCGCATGCGTACGCGCGGGAGTCACGCGTGCGCAGGCGCAGAGGCGAAGCGGTGATCGGTGGGGGAAGCGCGCACACAGAAACAGGGCGGTGCTTTCATTTATTCATAAATCAACAGCGTCTATTTATAGCCCCGACGGACAAATAGCGATAGTTGTTCACGAGCGCGGCGTTGTATCCTTGAATGGCGAAACAATCGAATGGAAATTAATGCGACCCGATGAAAAATTAAACGGCCCTCGACACCGTCGCTCTTTCTGTCTGCGCCTCTCTTCCACGAGCACGTGGACAACTTTCAGCACAGCCCGTCCGCTGCTTTCCTTCGGTCAGGGTCGCCGCGCGAACCGCAAACGGTCTACCGATAATAATTATTTATTCGTCTTCCTGGTTTAACGCGACTCGCCTTTGAAAACGTTTCGTAATCTAATTATCCACGAGGGAATTGTTTTAACGGGCGGATAAATATTCATCGGAGTCGTAATATCGATATCGCACGTCGTTTCGGTAATCTTGGCAATTATTTCAAATAACCATTCGATTTCTAGAGCGTTCACCCTGAATAGTTGAAGCTATGGAACACGCGCAAGTAAAACTGACATTAACAGTACTTTTGATACAGTCGAACCTGGTTAAATCGAATCGCGAAAGACGAGCTGAAACCCTCCAAACGAGGGAGGTAAATCCGTTTCAATGATACATTCGAAAAACCCAAATCGATAGAAAGACTAGCTAAACCTCGCGCGAAGAAAAACGAATCAGCAGAAATGGCGCGATGCAAAACGCAGATCCGTTCTCCGGTGGGTGTCGCTGCCCGATACGATGCAACTGCGTTCGAAAGAGGAGCACACAATACACGCGGATTGTGCAAGCTCGTATATGGGATGGTGCAGAAGAAACGGCCCGATGATGGGGAACACGGCCGCAACGCCGAAGCCGGTGGTGGCTGCTGGTGTGTCGGTCGGTTGTAGCTGGTTCGTTCAGTTTGTCGCTTGGCAAAGCAATAGCCCAGGTTAAATATAGCCCGGCGATAAACATAGGCAGTTAGTGGAGCCACGGTGTATGGCCACGTCCCGTCGGTATCCTTGGATATACTCGAATGATGCCGAATACACGAGTCTCTCTCGTAACGCCGTGGGATTTCGGCCCTACCTGACAAGCCATTCAAGAATTCCGACCTGACCGGGGGCAGCAGAACGGTGAACGTGGGCTCCGGACCTGTTGCTCCTGTTGTTGCGTGGAATCGAACGGTTCCTTCACGCCGCGACCGTGGAAACTTCAAGTGGACGCGTTTCAATGCATGAGATTAGCGTTTTCGATTATCCATCGAGTTACCCAGTTGCCCCGCGTTAAACGCTCTCGTTATGGTAATGGGTAATTAATATTGCATGACCGGTGGTGTCCCGGAGCTATTGAACTTTCCACGCGATTTCGTATCTGCTCTACTCCGGAATGCGTTCCAGTCTTGGCGCGCAGGAGGCGATACTTGTCGGAAAGATTATACTTGTTCGATTTAAAAGTCAATCAATTCGACGGCCCTCGCGTTGGGAATCGACGAAAGTCGGATCGGATCGGAGCGCACATACGTACGTTCCTTTCTTCCTCGATACGATTCGCGTTTCTCGACAAAGCAACGCTTGGTCTAAATATAGTCGCCTCGATAAACACAGACAGTTGGACATATGCTCGACTGATAACGGATAGTCGTTGTAATACGGTTGCTGTAATATCGTTCACACCGCCGTAATACTACATGATTTACATTGTTTTCGCGCCGCGATTAGCCGCAAATATTGACAGATACTGATACCATCCGCGGGCCGTTCGAATCTGCCGGGCGATAACGGCACATTTGTGCAAAGTGTACCTCTTTTCTCTCTTATTTTTCTCGCTCTAAACCGGAGATGTAACGAGGAACCCGATAGACTATCGTCGAGCTTCGAGTCTCTTGCCAGAGATAACGTTTCGTGGCGGGGCTGAATCACCTCGGATTCACAACAATTATAAACCAGAAATAAACGGCCAGAGCGAATTCTTGTTCGATCACGTAAACGCGCGACACACGCGATTTAAAAATACTCTGCGACAATAAATTACGTCACGCGACAGCTCCTCTTTCTTTATCCGTCGAATTCCTTCGGAAAATTGTGTTTCAAGGCAGCGACGAGTGGCGGACGGAAAGAAAAGAAATGGGTGGAAGACTGGGGGGTGGGGAGTGAGTATCGTTCGAAATTCACGTTTCCCGGGGGCAATTTCAGACACGATACAGAACAGCCACGAGCTGTTCCGCAAATGATGTCTCGAATGCCTCGGGAATTATATTTAGAATCGCGACATTAGGCTTAACGCGGCGATAGAACGGAGCTAAGCCGACGACAAATTAAGGCGATTGCGACGGAGCCGTCGCAGCTCGTTAAATCGCACGCACTTCGTGTATCGCGGGGAGCCACTTGAAAGCAGGGCTTGTACAATATAATCGTTGCTCCGCGCAAGATTTTCACGAAGATGTTCGCATCATTCGTAACTCGAGTCGTTCTGCCTTGGTTCAATCTTAAAACGCCGCTATTCAGCACACTTTATCGTTTCCCTCTCCGCGCTGACAAATTTGCTCCAACCGGCAGAACGACCAGCGAGATTTCTATTTCGCGTGAAAAAAGAAAATGATCGTTTTCGTCACCGTTGTTGAGGGGCTCACATTCTCCCTATCTCTCTGTGTATCAAGCGGCGAAACAGAAATCACTCGCAAATCTAACGACACACAATGGAGAGGGAAAATGAAAGTTGACAGAGTTATTTGCGAACAGTGGCGATCTTTGGCAAGGGGGCTAGGAAGCTCGATGATCATGTTATCGCGGAGGGGATGATGCACGGGCAGCAAAGCGCGACCATAAATTTAAATCCCCTGCGCGCAAGATAGCGACAGGTTGACTCAATAGTGAACAATTTGTTTCGGCAACCCTTACAATAGCTGTCAGCAAAGTTCGGTGAACGCAAAGAAGTTTTGCACGAACGTAACTAAAGGGGGAAAAAGTCGGCCACATTATGAACCGACGAAACACGCGCACGTGAGAGGTTCGAACGTCGGATAAATAGAGCACAGCTCGTGGCGCGAACTTTCCACGCGACAGAGATGACCAAACGTGCTGATCACGTGCTCGAATCCCCGGATAAGCACAACGAAGAAATTCGTTTATCTGCGTGCCAGAAGCAACGAACGAACGACATCGTCGTAAAACGAGGGAAGAATAACGCCAGCCGACCATACATTCTTGTTGACCGAATGAATACGCGTCGGTACGCCGAGCCCATAATTGGTGCCGGCCAATTAAGGGTTAATTGAGTGTATTTTAGCCTGAAACCAGCCGCGTCGTCGTTACTTAAGGCGGCACCCACATTAAACTCGAGCTCGCTGCTTGCAGCCAGCAGCGGTCGAAATAATGCCACAATCCACGTCTACACACGGATGGCTACTTTGTGCCTTGCAACCCCCCTCGTTCTCGTGCCGCGGCGAACGCGATTACCTGGCCATCGATTTATTCGCTGTACGTTCACCTTTTTATGGGTGTCAACCGGCCGTGCGTGGATGTGGGGAAAAAAAGAAGAGGCGAAGAACGCCGGCTTTACAGCACGCTGACACGTGCTTCCAGCGAGTCGTTTGGCGATTTGTTTTTTTCCTTTCTTTTTCTACTTCGTGGACGTTGTTGTTGTTGGCGGAACCGATGCAATGATCGTTAAATGCGTGCTTCCTACCGTCGATGACGGATACTTCTTTTTGTCGAGGGGAGATCAATGTGCAGCTGCAACGAGTTGGATGTTTTTAATATTTGCATTGCCCCTTCGCGCTGTTTTTATGACAGACGATTTAATTCAGTCGAGCTCAGGTAAATAAGTTTTTCGAAGTGCTAAAAATTAAAATTGTGACTCGAATCGATCCGACCGATTTCCGAGCCACGCCGTCGTGGCGGCTAATTCGAATAGCGATACTTGAACGCTGACAGCAAGTCGTAGCCAAGGTTAAAAAACACGTTAGTCACGTTCGATCGAAGCGTGCATCGTGAATCACCTGGTGCACAATCGGGAAAACTCTGTCGTCGGGGCAGCTACACCGATCTAGATACCGGCAACGTAAGTATCGTGCGACACTTGTTCTTCCAAAAGAAGAAACAGCTCCAAAACTCTGAAAGCTACTCTGCCTTCGACGCAATGGTACTTTTAGCAACAATCCTAATTTCCAAACGGAACCTCGACGAAAAAAAATAAAGAAAATAAAAAAAGACTGCTGCGTCGACGCACAGATTAGAAATCGGACCTGTTTCTGCACGGTTCGATGGGAAAGCGGTGCAACCTCCGCGAAGGGATTTCGCGCAAATATTAATTAATCCTGTTCGCGCGATATTACGTTACCAGCTGGCCCGTTCCCGCTCTTTCTTCCTGCTCTGTACGAGATCGGACACGAGCCGCCAATGACGGGGCAAACGAGCAGCACCCACCGCTGAGCCCGCAAAACCAGTATTCTCACACTCTATTCACTCTTTTATTCCCGCCCGCTAAAAATAGAGGCTACTCCAGTAAAAAAACAAAAAAAAACGACCGCGTTGTGCTTCTTCTATGGCCACGATGAATGGATCCGTTCTAAACCGTTCCAAAAACGAATGGGACCGCGTTTCGGTTTCCGCGTGTTGTACGTGTGCACGTGTGTACCATTTAGAGTTTGATATCCGGATGAACTTTAGGCCGGCGAGCATCTATTCGAATCGGCGTTATGTAAAAACCAATCGACCTACTTGTCGGCAAACTGTACTGGCTCGTGTACATAGTTGCATCGAGGATGCAGTCCCTAACCCTTGTCGAGTACGTAATTGGAATTTCGAGCCTGTTCGCCTGCACCGGGAAACGGTGTTAAGTGTGGGCGTGTTATTTGGAATGCTTGTGCACAGGATACACAATGCTTGGCCGGTGGATTTGTTAAAGTGGTTCGAGTGGCGTGCCGGTTAATATGTCGAGACACGATATAGGGCTTTCGTGGATTCTTATGTTACAAGGGGGGAACTGTTCGTTAGTCTCCCCGAAAGACTCGGACAGGGTGTGCCGTGAACGTGACACTGTGAATTGGAGCTCGCCTCTGTCGGTGATTGATTTGGTCCCACGGTAGTAAGATTGTTTCATATTTTTGCCATCTCGCGCAGACCCTGTGTGAAAGTGATACAAGAATTCGAATTCGTATAATTCATTCGAATTAGACAATTGTTGGCCGCGCAGATTAACCCTTTAATGGGGTATCTGTGTTCTTAACATCATTTTTCAGACCTTCTTGGGTAAGTTTGCCCTTGAAAGGAGCTCTGGACCCTGAGATATGGTGTCGAGAAAAAGATGGAATTTTTTCAGAGTTCGAAACACAAATACCCCCGTGAATTATATTGCCGTAATTTTGTTTCACCTCCATTTTTATTCGAGATACCCGAAAATCGATCAAATAAAACGCAAAATACAAATTACCCCATTCCGCCCCTATTTCCGAAACCGGACGAAATCGAGACACGCACAGTGAGTTCGCATTCGACTCGCAGCATCGCCACACGTTAGATTAAGTATTATCGATGAATTTCTCAACGTTATGTCATCCGTATTAACGTTGCGCAATAGGCACGCGCGCGCGCTTCTCATCGAGGCGCGTGCACGTATTTTCCCGATAAAAAAGAGAAGAAGAAAAAAAAAGGAAAAATGGATCTAACCTGTGCTTTGCACGTGCGCATGCCGCGATGCACGCAGCACCATGTTAATTTTACGTAATATCGCGGCGCATTTATGCTCACGTTGGCCGATCGACGGGCCGGCTCCTCGGCCAATGGCGCGTCCGTTCGCTCGTAAATTCCTCATGCTATCGCGATATATTTAACCCGGCGATAATGTAGCAAACAAATCGTATCGTTTCGCGGGAACCGGTATTCTCACGCTCCGCCTCGGCCCGTCCGTGTTCTTCCCTTGGCTAAAGATAGCGTGTATTTATGCCGTGTATACAGACGGACACGCAGGTAATTTAGACCGGCGCACGATTTCAGAAGAAAATCACGCGACCGTGCAGGCATGCGTTAGTATTTTATTCGACATACGGCGACAATGGTGGCGATACACGGCCTAGAGTCGCGGCGAGGAATTGTCGATCATCGTTGGCCGAGCGTTGGCTAAAGATAGCCCGGCGATTACTTCATCGTGGAAATCACGTAACGTCACTCGAAACAGAGATATAATGTGGGTCGGTGTCGAGGAGACGAGGAAATGGCAGAGAGCTAGATAATCGTTCCTCGCGACGCTCGAACATGTCGATGGGAACACGTATGCACATATAATATAATATATCGTTTGTACGACCTCCCTTTGGGATCTGTCTACGGGGATTATGCAGTTGTATGTATATACACATATGTACATAATACTGTACTCGGTTGCAAACGATACGGTAGAGAGGATCGACCAGAAGCGTGGAATTATTGTATCAATTGGGCCAATAATTCTTCGACGACTTTCGCGGACGTTAGTTGCAAATTTAAATACCTGCTTCGACACTCCCTAAGCCCTTCGCGTTCTTAATCCCAAACTGTTCACCAACAGTACATTAATGTTTCGCATCGTTTCCCTGCTGAGCCAGTTTACTTCGCGTTAAGCCCGAATGGAGTGGCAAGTTTTTCTACCGAGACGGAGCAGGCAATCGCGGTGGCAATTAAATCTTACAAAGTACATAAACCTAAGACTGAGACTATGCATTAACCGTGCAAACCAGCCGGTAGAGAACGACCGCTTCGTGACATTTTCCAAAAGAGAAGAAACGAAGGAGGCATCGGCGCATTAACGATGCACCATTCAATTAAGGACATTTTAGAATCGCGCAGAGTCAGCTCTTCGACGTTTCACGGCTAATATCCGGCGACACTGAAAGCCCGCTACATAAATAGTCTCACGACTGATTTAGTAAATGGTCGCCCTTCTTTCACCGCGAAGCAAGACTGTCACGATCAAGCTTTTTGCCAGTAACAGCGTGTTCGGTATAAATAATGCATATGTACGCGACGCCATAGAAGTGTACCGTCCGCTATTACAGGACCGATAGCTACCGTGGCAGCGCTATTATTATGCCGTTATTGCACAAGATGCAAGTATCGCAATGCTATTTTACGCCTACGCGTTCAGGGGAATCTCTGAAAGGAGCGTCGACGCCGGTGTATTGGCGGCCCACAGGTGAATCGCGAGACTGCGCGGCCGAAATCGGCACACGATGTTAACGGGGCGAATAAATGGCAGGCGATTAGCCAAGCAGAAATTCGTCGCGCTGATAAAAAGCGCTCACGAATATACGAAGTACACTTGCCAGTCGCCGCGACAGACTTTCTGGACGACTCTGCCAATTAATTTCATAAGGAGCACGATTACTTTGCCGCTGAATCGTCGCCAAAGGTTTCGCTAGACGTTTCCCGAACTACGCGACGATCGTGCGATGAAATCGTTAGATCCAATGAAAGGAGCCAATTTAAGTTTCGGGCGAGCGGGCACGAGGGCTTCACAGACTCGGATGATTCTCCTTTCCCAGTGTTCTATTACGGTCAGTGGTTTCATTCGTTTCAAGGTGAAAAGAATTTGGTGAGAAATTGGATTCTTCTTTGTCTCTGTAAGAGACACTTGTGACACTGTCCGCCATGCTTATCGATATTGACGACACCGACTACACGATAAATAAATGAGCAATTCAATGGAACACGCAAGTGGAGTACAGAAGCGAACAATTTCCCAGGAATTCCATCATGTATTAACCTAAGAGCTACGAGAAATCTCCCCGCTCATTTCCAACGGGGCAAACAGCTGCTCCCCGTGGAAAGTGATAAAAAGGAAGACAACAGACGAAGCTGTCGCCCGCGAAGAAGATCTTTGACCACGGCAGCTCCGTTTCTGGGAGCCGTAGCGAAAAGAGGACGCTTGTCAGTCGAAGCGAGCAGGACACGGCTACGGGCTGACACCAAGAGCCGGACCAGGTAAGCGTCCGTTCGAGTGCGTGGGGCATCAACAGGCTCGGCTATAAATAGACCGCGAAGGTCAGGGGAATCAGCAGTTTTCATGCATGGAATAATATTGCTCCTTTCGCGGTGAGCCCGATCACGCGGCTCCGTTTTATCGCGGCTTTCCAACTCGCGGAATCGTCACGATTTAATCCGTTATCGTTTGGCCGGGTTGCGAGACGCTGACCGGATTAACGCGACTCCGCTGACCGTCCGCGCCGTTTCCATCGTTCCGTGCCACGTTTCCAGCGCCGCGGAAACGCGCCACGCCGGAATTTATATCCGTAATTCATGCTGTTTACCTCGTGGCTTCGCTCGACACTTTACCATTTGCCGGCGAACGCGCGATTTGAATTGGTGATTCGGCGAAGAAGCGAGCAGAAAGAACGACGGAGCGAGGTGGGGCCGAAAGGCTGCACGGTGAACGGTTCCGACGAGATCGTCGTCTTCGAACAGTATTCGTGGCGCGAGTCAATAGTTGCGATACGCGAGTTTGTACACACGTGGTAATGGACGTTACCGCGGCCTCTTGCACGCGGAGAAGAGCATTGTCACCAACGACGAGCCTCTCGGGTTTCATCGTTGTCTTGCACGTCCAATGGACGCCTCAAATCGAGTTACGCAAGGTCTCAAAGGGTAATTCGACGTGGAGCCGTTTGCGCGGACCCTCGCCGGGTATTGCATGCGAAATTACGAGCAATCTTGGGCACGGATTCTACGACCGAGCGGCGATAACACGCGCGAGACGGACAGGCCTAGTTTAGGATCCGACGATGCTCCTCGCCCGAGAACCAGAGGGAATTTAGATCCCTTCGTTGCGATAGCCGAACGATTGTGGCGGGAAGGATTTCGATCGGTGGATTAGATACGATTTGCGCGCTGCATACGCGAGCGGTTAGAAGCTTCGCGTTGCATATCTTAATTATGTAACAAGGTATCGTGGGCACGGATGATACGTTTCACTGCAGTACTTCTGTGAAAGATTCGCCGAGCGCAGGAATAATTAATACGAGTGTAATGCGTCGCGTCGCGTATTTACGGAGCCGGTGAAAAATGTCTAATTCTCGTGCGACGTCAAGCCACGTATAACATATACGACTGCATATCGAGAAACGACACTTTCACCCGAGCAACGTCGCACATCTTTACGCCTGTAAGAAGAAAAATGCAATATCGGTTGCGACGCGTAGACATCGAGCTTCCAGAACGGCTCTATAGTTACGAACAGCAGCTGTAGTATCACCGTTTATTTAGCATCACAAAATAAGCCAGATAAAAACAGGGCCTCCCATCAGGAGCCGCCAGCAATAAAGCAAACCCCACTTGTCTACGAATCGGGTACAGGAGAAAAACACGGCAACAAAACAAATTGATATACCTGGAATGCAATTTCAAGTGCATCGTCTAATTTGCCCTCAACTACACCAATCCTTGTCCCAATTGAAGCAGGAGCACGAAATCGCCAGGTGCAATCGATCTTGCCGACGAAGACGCTTCGAATCTTTGAAATTTACCATTAAACACGCGAACGAATAATATAAGCGGGAGTCCGTGAAGCGGACGACACTTTTCCGATCCGCGGAGACGTCATCGACTCGGCTGCCGGTGCAATCAACAGGTGGTTGCACCAACCGTGATGCAGTGACCCGCGTGTGTGCGAGCGTGCGTGTGCACGGTGGAACGTGCGAGCCGAGAGGAGAACGAGAGAGCAAGCCTCGCTTATCGAAAGTTCCCACTGGCTCGCGATACCCGCATGCATGCGCTCGTTACGAGAGCTTCAGCGGCGCATAGGCGGCTGTTCAGCCTCGCTGTGTCCACCTACAGCTGTGGTCCTAAATGGGTAGCTGGTTGGCGTGGAACACGGGTGTCCAACTCAGGTTCAACTGTATTTCTCAAAATGAAATTTGGAATTGAGCTACCTGCTCCACTCTTGCCTCGAGGAGGCAAATAAAGAAATTTATTTAGCGGCCGCCCACGAGTTCTCACGATTGATGGGGGGCGCAATTATTATTGGACACGAAGCAGATTTTGCGAGGAAAACTGCATTCGAGGATGCGTGCGTTCGCGATTATACGCACGCTTTGCTTTCTCCGTTTAATCGGCGAGGAACGCTACTGTGCGCAATGCGAGAGATCGCGTTGCCGCGTTAATCGTGAGAATACCATGTTTTTTTTCACCAATATAGTAGGATAATGGATCGACGTGATACAGTAGTATCATTTGTACTCAGCAAATTAAGTAGGAAGAAATGTCTGCTTCCATCGCGTGAAGAACATATGTTCCAGCTTGTAGTCGTTAACGCGAAACCTTCCACCAATTATTAGTTCCGCCAGTCCCCATTGGACTAACCAATCGTTTAACCACTGCACCATGCTAAACACGGTCGTGTAAAAAAAGGAAAAAAAAAATTCCTCTCAAATTCCTCCTCAGGAGTCCACGAAGTGTTATTCCATGCAACTGCCGTCAACTAACTTAACGCCATTCTGTGTCCACGGTTAACACCGCGATCCGTTCGCCCAGAGTAGCCATGAAAAAAGTCTGAAAGAAACCACTTTGCAGGTGACGGACCCAGGTCGTGTCGCGCATCCAGACAGAAGCAGCAGCTTTTAAACCCGTCGACGACGATTAAAGAGCGTCGCGTGGGAGCGGCACGTTTTTCGTCGATCCGGGCCAGGAATAGCCCGCGGGACAGGCTGATGTTTGGCCCGACAGGCAGAAAATAATCCGACGGAAGGGGTTCGAATGGGCGTCGGTAAACATCCGGTGGATGGGAAAAAGCGCGAGCCTCGACGAAATTCAACGACTCGCCGCTGTACGGGAGAAGGCCTGGTCTCGCGCGATGTTCCGCTAACGAGTGAAACTAGGTGAAAGTAAAGAGGAGCGGTATGCTCCTCATTATGCTCATATGCAGCACGTACCTCGCCGGAGGAGGGCCGATTTACGCCTGTGTTAGCGAATGAAACGGGCGAGCAAGAAGGGCGCAGTTACGTACTTGTTGATTCTCATCGTTTTCTTAAACGGTGCAACTGAACGACGAGAAAAGCAGATGGGACGACTGTTTAAATCGGTTACTCATTAGGTCTGTATCTTATTTTCCCCCGAGTATTTTCTCTAGATCTACTGAATTTTGCCGGCAAATACCACTGCAGTTATTTAATGGACAGAGTCGTAAGTTCTTGTTGCAATTACTTTCGAATTCTTGCTTCCATTTTTGTATCTATTTCTGGTTATAAATATTATGCGTTATTTATTATCCTGCTTTTTATGTGGATTCTTCTGTTTTCTGAAGCTCCAGAGATAATTCATCAGAAGCAGAATATTTGTTTTGTCTTGAGAATTACATTTTTTCATTCTTCAAGGAGCCTTCTTTTTTTACAAACGAAATACCCATGAATATATTTGAATTCATATTAATTAATATCTTTAAAAAAGTGCTTCAAGAGTATATTACTTCGGAAATACATCGCCGCAAAAATAATTTCACTTCCTCCGATACGAGTAACGTTTACGAATGATGAAATTTAACCCAGAAAATTCGCAACTCCGTGTACGCCTGCGACAATTGAAACGGTCAACCCTTGATCGTCGAAACGTTCAGCGTTCCCGCGTGGCCGTTTCATTTTCTTACGGCCCGCAATTAACATAAATTAGTCCTGGAGGCCTTTTTACGTCCGCCACTTTCTCATACTCGAATCGTCAGAATTGAGTGAGAGTCCTCCCGGCCAGACGATCGCGCGAGACCGTCCTTACGTATCTCTTCTTCGTTTTTTCGTTTCTCCTTTCTATATCTGTCTTCCAGCTAAAAAGTCAGCGGGCCGCTTGTTAATTCCTTTCGTAGCGTAATCGAGCCGCCGAGCTAAATTTAATCCTTTAGGAGGGAACTCTGCATTCGCGATTCGTGAAACTTTCCATCGAACGACGTCCGATGCATCGACTCGTCGACGGTCCATTTCGATTCGCGGGCAGAGAAAACGACGGGGATACTTTCACGAAAAATTTATGCACAATTTCTCGGCAAGTAGTGTAACGTACGCGTCGCTTACGCAACCGTACAAGCGGAGGCACCACTTGTTTCATAGCCGATGCACAGTGGTTCAAAGGTTCAAAGGTTGCCTACGATGGATTTTGCTGCGTAGACGCGGCGAATAACGATTGCAATATTATTCAAGGGGCGAGGGGCAAGAAACAAGGCTGACCGCCAAAAATTCGACTCGTTCCAATGGGCTACTTTTCGAGTGGCGAATTCCACGCAAACGAGTCGTCTGAAGATGGTTCCAGACGATCAGCGGGCCATGTAAGCAGACGAGCAGTCCGATCGGCCGGTTAAAAATAGGCGCGAAACCGTGACATGTGTTTTTATAAATTGCTGCAGGCAGTCGCGCCGCTTATTTTCAAGAGGCCGCTTCCTGATCATTTCTTCCATAAATAACCTTCGATTCTGACCAGCCACGAGGCTAAAAGCATCTTCGTGTTGTCACGGTGGCGCTATGACGTCAATGCATTCCGACTTCTCTTTCCTTCTATCATTTTTTCATTCTTTTCCTTTACCTTTTCCTTTAAGTTTTCATTGAAGCGCGATTGGACGGCGAACAAAAAATCGTACACAAATTTTCGTGGTTTTTCCAAAGGGGGAGTGCTTCAATCTTCGAATTCAAGGTGATTTCAGGTGTAAAAAAAATTGCCCGCGATCCGTACAAATATTTGAATTCGCGCAAGTTTTGAAAATTCCGTGCCTTGACTTTACCACCCCCTGCACGATGCAAAAAAATCTGGCAAAAAAATGAACCGGAGGCTGTTAAAGTATAGAATCTGCGCTTTAAAACAAGCCCAGGTGGACTCTCGTACTATTTCTTTTCACAAAGTTACAGCGATCGAAAGATCGACCTTTGCGCGTACCCGAAGATTTCGCGTGTATACCAATAGAGGAAATATGAATGATCGTAAAAATCCTCGAAGCCTTCAAATACATATATGTATATATATATAAATGTGTATATAAACACACACTTCGAGCATAGGGAAAAAAATTTGATACGTTCGAGGGGGAATTAAAGGGCCCGGTCTCATTCGAACAATACGATGTTCATTCAAGAATCCTTTGTTTGTAGAATGAGACAGATATATCTATACACGCCGCGGAAGCCTTCGCGATCGAAATAGTTCGTAAAACCAGGAAAGCGTCAAACTGCACGTGTTCGAGCATCGGAAACGAAAATTAAGACGATCAAGGGGGAGATAAGGAGCTCGGGCTCCATTCAAGATCTCGCGACGGCCATTCGGAACCTTGCTCTGTTTTAAGAGTGAGATGCAAAAACTGCTCATTTCCGTGTTATAACTACATGGTGGCTCGATCGTTAGTCGACAGAAAGGACGGTGCCACTGCGACGATATGTCTAATCTGCGAACGGATCACCTCGTAGAATCGTAATTCTAAGCCGATAGCAATAATCGAAAGAATCGTGTTCCATTATAGGTTTGCGTATATACACGAAAATAGACGATATTAACTCTTTGCACTTGGAATGCCACAGCACAGCTGCCATAAAATACTTTATCCTGAAACTGGGATTCCACTTGTGCTCGAACCACGAATTACAAACTCTAACATCTCATTCGACTAAACACGAGAGCAGGTGTTTTGTGGGAAATTGTATCGCACGTTTATAACTATCGAGTCGGCGAAAGGAAACCTCGAAATACGTAGTTCGCGGGAGAGCAAAGGGTCAACGAGACGAAACAATCACGGATATTCCACAGAAAGTGCAATCGATGCGTTCACGAATTCCACGACACCGGTACCGATCGAGCAGAGATAAGATTGGGAGATTCTAATTGGGATCACGGGTTTAACCTTACGGCTGGTTCCCGGCCGGAATGGCTGCTCGGATGCAAGGTGATTGAAGTCGATTGAAATCGCGAAACGAGACCGTGATGAAGGTGATTCGAAGTAGGAAGACGGCGGTTTCGGTCGGTGCACCAAATCGAATGCAACATGCTTTGTGTCCACTGCGATCGAGTATAACCGGTTCGATTCGGTTCGCCTCGTGATCGATGCGTTTCTAGATCCTGTTCAGCCGACTGCGTTACGAGCCTTGGACCTAGGTTAATCTACGGTTTAAGATATCTCAAGCTCGTGGTTAACCGGGGCCCAAGATACATTGGATAGCGATAGTTCAAGGCTTAACGCAGGACTAACGTGCCCCGCTCTTGACTGCCGATGAACTCGCAAAACGCTCCCTCGAACATGGGGGACAAAAAGGGAGGGTGGAATTTCTATTAGCCCCGACACACGTGGCGTAACCTAATCCTAACGCAATTCGGCTTCTAAACCAGTCCAATCTAATTTCCATAGCTTCCTGATTAGAGTTTAACGCCAAAACGAATTGGCTTCGATATATACTGCGCACCGTTCCGTTACCCTCGAGTATCAATTATGGCCGACGATTGATATTCAGATAGGTAACGAATTATTTAGCGTGTCGCTAACGTGTAATTACGTATAAGAAGGAACTAAAGCATTTCATATTTAAATCATTATTAAGAAAAACGTGTATACGTCTTTCAAACGTTCCCCGCTCAATATGAAGTGACAAAAAACCGCAAAAGTTCGCAGCTCCATTCAGCCTCTGGTCGCTGAAAAACGAAGAGCAATGTGCATGGCGGTGCACGGGGTCCACGGGAAAGGCTGGATGCTAATTTTTCAGTCGGCCGATCGGAACCCCGAAGCACAGGCATCGCGTGTTCCTAACACCGCACGGACGAAAGCTCCGAAACGCACACAGCCTCGCTCGGAAGCAGCCCGTAATTATATTGTCACGCCGCGGGTGTTCAATTTGTCGGCACACATCCGCCTCCCCCGCGTGTTCGTTAATCACCTCTGCCCGCCGCCTTCAACTCTTCGACAACTTGGACACCACGTACCCCCGTCACCCTACGACTCCGATACTCTCGCTGCGCACTCACGGCAGTCAAAGTTTCGCGAGAAGATTGCCGATGGGTCCGGCGGGAATTGATTTGCACATAATTAAATGAATTTGCCACGTCACCGCGCCGAAATTGTTATCGCGTTATCACCACGTTCTCTGGTTTTGCAGGGAAACAATTTTCAATGATTGTTTTCACAGATTTAAGACACTTCTGTGCAACTGTCGATTTATTACAATTAAAGCAGCCGTGAGAAATTATTCGGACGCTGATTCAATTCTACCCAGTTCACCCTAGCAACGAATGGAACAAATTCTTTACACATTACCCACCATAGATCGTTGCTTTTTAACTCCAGCGTTAAAACACCAATTAAGCCCGCAATTAGCAGGCACGCTTCGAGTACAAAGAACGTATCGTGATTTCACTGTCAGGTGTTCAGATACCTCACTGACTACAATGGCCAAGCGGCCCAATGAATCGTTATGCGAGAATCCAGTTTCGTCTGGACAGTGCGTCGCGTGTAGGCCTGGTTACCTTAAATATCATTAAAAATGTACTTACATAACTAATCATGGGTATGTTGCGGGACTGGGCGACTATGGCTTCAACGTAGCACGAGCCTTCTGGTCCAAAGAAGGCTGCAACCCCGTCGCAGATCATATCGATCATTGCCTTGGTGGCTTCCACGGTTTCTCCCCTTGTGTCGCTCCATCGCATCACCAGCTTTACGTTCGGCAATATGTTTCGATCATTGTTGATCTGAAAAATAAACAAGAGAAATCCCATGGTCATAGATCATTCAGCTTTTCTTTTATTTGTTTCTGTCTTTTTTTGTTGTTTTAATTCAATTGCTCGCTTACGAGGCACTGAAATTTATCATCGTTTCGCGTAATCGTTGTTGCGTTGTGTAACGTATTACGAGACATCCCATCCTTCACCGTACGATATTGAATTACAATAATTGAACGATGCCACGCGATAGCGGTCGCGATCCGAGGGTTAGCAAACTTAGCTCATTTAATTGTTTCCAGCAATGCCCCCGGTCAGCCGGTTTAATAGGACTAATTGTGTTACCATAACGTCTGTCATGAATATTCACTGTAGCCGTAACGATGACGGACGCTGCAACCGCGGTGTATAAATCATTCAACCGGATCTGATAAACGGAGCAGAATAGCAGATCGATGGTACGACAATCCTTTGAAAATTCGATCGGTATTTCGCTCTTGATTATTGCCGAATGGACTGGACTAATTTTCAACAGCCCGTCTGATAATTCCCTTCGCAATTATTTTCCACGGCTTTAAACAAGGTTTTCACCGTTTCAAAAATTTCAACTGCGAAACATTTCACTCTCTTCCACCGAACTAGGGTTAAACATACACTCGTGATTATTAGGAGCGACGAAATTACATTTCAATCACTCGCATTTTCCGACCGAGATTCATTAAACCTGACAAGTGTTGAACTTTTCGACAGACGGGTGTACCTGTGCAAATAAATCTTCAATTTCAGTTTCGCAGCGCGCCCGAACGAAACGATTTTCCACGGCTCTCGGTTCACTTTCGATGGTATTTCTTTCGCGTTGGAATAAATTTCTGCGCGGCAGAAACCTCGATTAAAGTTCAATTCGTAATGTTAGCCGCGACGATGTGTCCCGGTTCTTCGCGAGCATTCCCCCGGCACTCGCGGCGTATCCGGCTCGCGTTTTATACATCATATAACGCGGCGGCGTGTGCACTCGGTTATTATGCAAATCTGAATTCCAACAAACAAATACTATTTTCCCAGTACCCGTGGGCCCGGTGTCGCGTCGATTTACATGCCCGCCGAATGCGAAATCAAATTATAATCGGCGGCAGCGTTCAATACTTTCTACGCGCGAACAAATCCATTTGGAGAAACGCTGCCAGGTACGCGTACCGTTGATACCGATCGTTGATTGGACCGCGGACAATGCCGTGCACGCGAGATAAGAATTACGGCAGAGTTATTATTTTACCGGCAGGGCTGGCTCGTTGAATGCAAAGATAATATATCGGTGATCTTGACGTACGAAGATCAATCACGGAGATCTCGGACGATGAATATTTGTTATCGCCCGATTGCATTCGAGAAATAATTCGTAACAATTAGGAGAGGCAGAAAAGCTCGTCTCTTTTGGGGAATTTATTCAGAGATTCTCAGATATTTATTGTGAAAATGTATCAACCATTTGGAAGGGGAAATGCTGGTAAAAGAAAAGCTACTTTTCGGAATAATTACGAAACTTTTCGAGTACCTAAGTGGTATATATAATTTCATAATTACGTCGGTTCTTTGGCTTCCATTACCCAATAATCATACTTCAAATAGAACGGTGACACGTGTGCACCGCTTGTCGTGTAATTAAACAACACTGCAAAACACCTAAACCATCCAATATATTAAAACATACTTGACACTCCGTGTACGTATGTACTATGTACGTACAAGCGTGACTAGTCAGAGTGAGAATTGTCGCACACCATGATAGTGCAACAATCGTCAGAGTTTTCTCGAGATTTTCAGATCAGTTCTGTCGCACGGAGGAGAGTGGCAGAAGTCGATGGCTTAATTATGCCGGCGCATCTTGCGGCATTGTTCTCAGAACGAGCCATTGAGGCGGCGCAATTAATTATTACACGCGCAGCGGTTATGCAACAGGGATGAATCGTTGCCGACGATATCAGAGGAAAGTCCAGGAACGACGTTTCGTTTATGCGCGAACCTGCGAATTTTTCTGTACCTCAGCTTGCGACCGCAGGAACCGTTAAAGCGGTTTCGGCGCTATAAAAAATCATTGCTCTTCCCGTTGGATGCTTGGCATTCCTGATTTTACACCTGCCCAAACGATCCCCGAATTCGCCTGTTAGAATGCGAACAATATAATACCCTGCTGCCAGTCGTTCTTAATTTTTTTTTTATGAAAGAGGAACTGCTACTGTAAATATTCTTCGTAAGAAGATTGCTCGATTCTTAGAGCGAATGGACTACTCGTACTTTTCATTAAGATATCGTACGCAGAATCTGGAGCAGATTTCGCACGGTACTCCAAATTTTACCACCCTCGACGAGACACTAATTTGCGAGCGCGAACGATTACATTGCGACACGATTGTTCGATTTAGATGGCCCGCGATTATTCGAAAATTACCGGGGCAGAAGAATTCGTGGGCGACAGGTGGCCGCGACAGTTTCAATTTCGCTGAACAATTGTATAGGATCACGACACGGAGCTGATTTCTCTGGAGAGCTGTCTGAGCGTGAAACAATGTTCATAGCCAGTCTCCACTTGCGCTGTTGCCACTGGCAGGGTTTCACCAATCAGCTTATTTTCAAGTAATTGAAGGGCGTCCGGTCGTGGAAGGCTGTGCACGACCGAATGGCAATCTTCAGGGACGATGGGTTCAACTTTGTCACGATTCCTCGGGCCCGACGATTGAGAAACGGCGGGAACAGACGAGGAAGTGAAAAGAGGAAAAAGAGGGAGAAACGAAACGGAAGACAGCCGTGTCGCAAAGCGTCGTACCACCGGATAACGATGATATTGCAAACTGTTGCAAATGACCGGGTATTAGTTTGAATAATCGAAAAATTTGCTGGACCACGGATAGATCGGCTGAACGTTTTGAACGATCGAGCAAAAACGAGAGGAAACCGACACGGTAGAAACTTGGAGAACTGTACTGCGCGCCGTTCGTGCCTGCAATTTAAATTCAATTTTGTCGAATCGGGACTTGAAAGATGGTAAAAAGGCACGTGACACAGTAACGTCACTCAGTTATGACTCGGTGAAATCGTTTCGGATGATTCACGAGCGTTCAGCAGCTGCTGCGAGCCACCGCACCTTAAGCGCGACAGAGAGACGAAGAATACTTCATCGATCCGACGAATTCGCTGATCCCCAATTGCTCTCGTTCCCCATTTACAAATAGCCTGCATAATACAGGGAAACCAGTTTGCATCGTGGGTGTGCGTCATAGCGAATTCCTAGGATTTTTTTCCTACGCGACGAGTACCGCCGGCAGCGAGTAGGACAAGGTGCACCTGCGCACGCTATTGAAGCGAGCGGACAGGTAAGCGTTAAGCACGATTCACGCGCGCGACTTTCCTTTCCGAGCCCAGCCACCACAGAAAAAGGAAAGCGATTGTGGGGAATAACGAGATGGCTTTTCGTTCCCCATCCCCCTTGATTCGTCGTCGAGGATGGACGAAATTTGGAAATTGAAAGACGACGAAAGAATTATTGGCTGTTCGATAAATTCTTCTTTGGTCCACCCGTCTATATACATATGAATTAACATTACAACGTAAACTCGAGGATAATTTCTATATAATTCATCTAACACCTAGAAATTCCATGGAGCGATTCGGAGCTCCGCGGTTGCCTTACGAGAAAGTCCAAGTTTATTATCCAAACGCGCTGATAAATGACTCGTTAATCACTCCGAGCAACGTGATACTAAAAGATCGCCGATCTCGCGGATACGAATACATTAGAAGGCAGCATGGCCGCGACGGGGCACCCAATCGTGGAAAAACTTTCACCGTGACGCGGCTAAAAATACAGGCCACATTATTTCCTCGTTATGAGCCGACCGCTGGAAACCGATACGAAATAAAAATGTCGCCAGACAGACAGGCCCGTGGACGAAAATAGCGGCGAATTCGCCGAACCGATGTATATTCCTGGACGGATATAAAAATAAGTGGTCCAGGAACGGTGTGTGAGCTAAACTTTAGTCTAAACCATCGTGCACAGAGGCCGGCATTGCGATCGCGATGCTTACTCTTGCGTGCCTTGTAGAAGTACATAAATAACCGAGGCTCGAAGCTCGTTTCCTCCACTTATCGACTCGCGTTGACCGTGCGATTCGCCGGGCTCGTTTCGAACCGGTGACCTGTTCGGTTTCACCTGGGAAAGCTGACCGCGGGCCTAGGGTTGCAAAGGTGCGCTGTAATTCGGCCGCGATTCGTTTAATTGCAAGAATTGTGGAGCGGTGTAGGGGGTTGCGCCGAAAATTAGAGGGCGAAACAGTGCCTACAATTGTCACTGTGGACGATAGAAAATAATGTACATTGAATGGAAACAGTGGAACGAAACGAGCGAGTATCATCGACCGATGAGAAATTTTCAACGAGAAATATCGGGATCCTGTTTTAAACTGGGCGATCGCCACGGTGCGATACCGATACCCCCGAATAATTATCAGCGTAACCGCAATCCATCTTTGACGTAACTTGTTATTTCCAAGTAGAACCGGACACGCAGCGGCGATACAATCGGCCAGGTTATTTCGACGATTCCCAGAGGTTCTACAGTCCCGAACGGGTCCTTACCTTCCGCGCGCTTACGGTCGCAGGTTGCAAAGGAGTGCATGGGCTGGTTTGGTCGAAAAGGGGGCCAGGACTGTATCTTCCTCCATCGAAGAAGAATAAAGAGGATGGCAGGGGCGAGGAAGAAGAAGAGGAGGAAGAGGGGCAGGGATAAAAACAGGAACAAAAACGAGAAGAAGATGTAGAAGAAGAAAAAGTTCAGGAAGAGAAGAAGGAAGGTGCACACTATGGGGGGAGGAGAGATGGGAAGGTTTCTCGATCGCGAGCGAATTCTTCTCACGGTTGCGAGAGCGCAGTTTCGTCGGCGGACGCGTGGGCGGACCGGCGAATAATGCTGGTCTTGTATTTTTAAACCCTCGCACGAATCGGCATCTCCACGGTGAGATGCCGGGTCACTCTGCACGTTGCACGGCTCCCGCTGCAGCCGGGGCACCTTTCTCTTTTTCTTCTCTTATTCGGTGCCGTGGAAGAGGTTCGACCGGCGAAAACGATCTCACGGTCCCACGTGCGCGCGCGCGCGCTCGCGACCGCGCACGCCGATCCTCCAATGAATTATCGGGCCATCCGGGCCGTGGAACGCCGGCCGCTGCTGACCGCCCGCAGGAAAAAAACTCGGGACAGGGGCCCCGCGATATTGCCGACCTTACTTTTCGGCTGGGCCCGGATTCGCCGCGGTGTACGTGGGAACCGTGGCCCCGCTACCGTAATTAGGACCCACCTCCTCCTGGGGACCATTGCACGAACGATTTCCACGGGACCGCGGCACGCGAGAACGCGGAGAAATTAACGAGACGCAGGTGACTGGCGGGACGTCGGGTTTTTGGGGAACTTGTTTTTACCGGGGGAGTAAGGCTTGACTTTAAGGCGGTACGGGGATTGCTTTTTTCAGGGGTGATTTTATGGTATGGATGTAAAGGGTTTAGAGGTGATGTAATTGTAAGCGAAGGTTGCTGTAATTTGTACGGCTTGGAATATGCGAATTGCGACAATTTTTCAGAGTAAATAAATGCTGAGAACCCTTTAAATATATAATCAATTTAAATACAAAAATCATCGTCCATGTAATCACCGAAAATGATACTGATCTATGTATAGAAAGAATTCGAAGTCTCACCTCGTCAAGGGCCATGGAGAAGGCTCCCGAGATAGCAAGACCCTGACGGTCCTTGAGGCCGCCTTTGATCGCTGTGAGGTATCCAATGGTAAGGTTTTGTTGCTTTCTTGGCTGGATAGTCCTGGTGAAACTCGATTTCGGATAGGTTTGCCTGGAAAGTGCCTGCTGCCACTCGGCCCCGGGTAATCCTGGCGGTTCGGCCAGGCCCAGGACCAGAGGGCTGCTGGCTAGCAGCAGCAACACCAGCAGGGCCCACGAGCTGTTCCCGTAAGTGCGTGGCCAGAGCGGTTGCAGCTGATCTTGCCGGTGCCGTCGATTGCGTTCCTGAGGGACTTCCTGGCGACGGGGAGGCCTGCGGCGGCTCGGCTGTACTGGCGGGCCGGGGCGCATGGCCGCCGCCGCCACCGGTCAGCACCGCCTCCCTCCCGCTCACCTGAAAATACAAATTTGTTTCACCTTAAAAACGCTGCTTTCGACTCCTAAATCGTCTTACTTTTCGCCGTGCCTTTTCTCTTTAAGGTCGCAAATTTCCCCCCCGAACTTTCATTCCTAAATCGTGCCGCTTTCCCCCTCGATTTCGCGTCCCTTTTCTATGAAATTTTCTACGCGCCGCAGGTTACACGGGGTTCGCGTTTCGTATAGTACACCGGTTCGCACGAACCTTAACAATGCATCGCTTTGGGAAGAGAAACATTAGGTTCGTGGCGGGTAACAAGAGAAAGAGAAAGTTAGCTGGACAACTTCGGCGTGGCGATGGGAAGTAGCGCTGAGGTGCTACCGGGGAATGTATTGTGCTCAATATCAAGGTCGAGGGTAGATATATTTTTTCGACTACGAGATACGTACGTGGTACGTAGACCAGGGTGATTGCTTTCTACGAGAGCATTGCTCTATCGGCACTCCGGTGAGGAATGCGAGGGAGACACCCCGTCCACCAATCGCATCTGTGGCCCAGGTGATAAAAACGACGATAGTGGAAGCTGGGAAGAAATTGTTGCTGGTCGCGTCGACTTACAGTTTAGAGAATCTAATTCACAGTTACATATAGATTTACACGTTTAACTCTTTATCGCCACCCTCGATGGACAGGGTCGATGCCGCGCAGCAAGTCTGTCGAAGATCCATCCGGCACACGTCGGTGTATTTTTAGCCACTTATCTAGCAGCGTTCGAAAAAGAATTCGCCTAAGCTATGCAATTAGATACAAGTGCTCGACTTAGAAGTGTCGTTTCGGCGCTATCTTCTCGGCTGAACTGGCACTTATTATCGGCCGTCACTTATTCCCCTGAGTCATCGTGTGTGCCATCTGTGCGAGGCTAATAATAACTGATATCCTTAAAACGATTAGAACGTTGCACGACTGTGTAACACTGGCGTTTTTCAATCGATTCAGTCTCCCTCGTCCGCCGTGCTTCAATCGCGGACTCGTATATGTATAATACAGAAAATCCGTTCGAATCTATCCGGCTGCATAATCGTTCCTCGCTGTCCTGCCTTGATGTAATCGCGAACGCAGCCTCGCTCTTAGATTCCAGGTTAAAAAATGAGTCAGCCCGTGCATCGAACAGAGACCATTGCGCATTAAGCTGTTACCTCGTCGAACGGATATCAATGATCTCCTGGAAATCTTACGTCAGAAACGCCGCGAGGAGTACTGCGACTGAAGTGTCCAACCAGGAGCACCAGTGAGCAACGATTTCCGCCTCGTCGTTCATCAATCTATAATAACTTATTCCTATCGCGCGTACGCGTACATACGTCAATCGATAAAACCTCCGAGCACGCGGAATCGCCGTGCATTCGTTGCTTCCCATCGGGAAACGCTCTTCGTGAAATCGTTTTGAGGAAACCGTCTACCGAGGTTTACAAAATAAAACGGGCCAGGCAACGACCGCACCAGCGCGGGGAATTTCCAAACGACCCATTATTGAGAGGCACAAAAAATCATAAAGAAACCATAATCATTCGTCGACATTCGATCGTCAACGTAAGAATCGCTGCGCCACGAAATGTAACGAGCCGTTTTGCAACTCGTCATTAGCGAACCGTAAGAACGCTCAGAATACGTCCACGACGACGACAATGGCGAACGCAATTTCGCAACGCGATCAAATCCGTACCGAGGGGAAGAATAACGCAGTCGTCGCACGACACGGAACGATTCCGCGTTCGAGCGGCGGAGAAACGCCACGGCAGGGAAAACACGTGGCTTGCGCTCCGAGAGGGACACACCTGTTGCAATTACGTAACGAGTCGCCAACTCCGTAGGCGACTTGCTCGCCAGGAGCGCTAGCCTGTAACGAAGGCGACAACAATAAAGACGTCTTACCGAAGTGCTGCACGGTGTCACTCGTCAGGCGAATCATGGAACTTTCGACTGGTTCGTTTCGAGCTTGCACGCGACTGTCGTCGACGGTGAAAGTCGTGTGGCACGAATTTATTCGACAACCTGACAAACCGGGAGGAGTTCGTATTTGAGGGCGGATGCGCGTGTGCAGGATGACTTTGGTCGATACGAAATGTTAAGTGTTCGCGGTTATCCTCGCGGTAAATCATTTTTAGATTTGTGCCGTTTTAACCGAAATCATAAATACTCCGATAAATGTTACATTCTTTTTGCCCGATCATTTCGCCACGGGGGACGCGCACAATATACGGTCCCAAATTTTTAGCAATTGTTCGCCAATAATTTACACAAACGTTTGCTGTAACTGTCTATCATTCTTGCAATTATTAGAGGGTTAATAATCTGGGTAGGCGCATGTTCGAGGGAACTAGTTCAGCAATGTTACTCCGAAATCAGCACGTCGGGGAAAATGTATTATTCCTATACATTTTACAGCCACACCCATGGAAGCTGTTATTTTCTTCTCCCGTTCTTTTAGAAACGTTCGAACATCGTATTGGAAATTTTCGACCTCGAGGAATAATCGCGCATGCATCTGCTGAATGATGAGGACCGGCTTTCGTCGATGCACCGTCCGTTCGCCAGCCACACGTACGCGATTTCTCTCCAATGACTTTTATCCCGTGCAATGATAGAAGAGTGCGGGCAGAAGAGTGACCCTGTCGAGGCCTTTTTCAATTGACGATACACCATCGTGGATGTCGTAAAAAAAAATGGTGAACGACGGTTGGTCAGGTGTGTTCGAAATCTACGACGCGTCAGCGCGGTGCTATTTATTTCCGAACGTTGTTGGAGAATCTGATTAACGCGTTTAACACCTGCAGATAGGATCCAAGTAAGTCGTGTTCCTCTGAGGCACGGCAACATTTTCGAAATTTATCCGAAATTATTTGTATAATTATTTGTATAATTATTATTATGCTGCAATAATAAATTGTACCTGATACATATTCGCTTACAACTGCTATTTACTTTTCTTCTTAAACATTACTAGCGAGCAAACGAGCGTCTATGGAATGGAAGAAAATCAACGAGAGTGATTTGAATACGTATCGGAGCCACGCAGGTAAACGAGGAAACACGGTTTTCTGAACGACGCCGCGCCTATATTTGCCGGCAAAGAACATAATTCTCGAATTGGGTTGCTCGTGTCCAGAAAAACGATGGCAAACGATCCACCTAAACGGTCGGCTCCATTTCGTTTCGCTTAAATCGCTGTGACGAATTTCCTAGCAGGCCCGTCGAACGTCCTCGATGAAGGAAGTTACCTTGTTGAACACGGAAATTACTGACGATTAGACAAAGGTGTCTGAAATTACACCGAATATCTTTTTGTTACGCAAGCATACGGTAATTTCGGTATGTTCACTTCCAAGACCGTTATACGTTTTCTCGCGAGCGTCGCCAGGATAAATAGGATCTTTTTAACACGAGCCTGATACGAAAAGCAAATTCGTCCCGATAAAGCTCTAAGAATAGTAACGCCCGTGCCACCGCATGCATTATTTGCCAATGACGTTACCTTCGGTTATCTGCGATAAATTGCTCGTCGATAAGTCGATAACGCCTTCGAAATTTTAAGTGACGATGTCTATCTACGCGTTCGTCATTCGTCCGATTTTACGTACGATACCAAATCAATGCACAGTAACAAAGTAGACACGCGATTGCGTTTATCACGATCATTACGCGAAATTTGGAAAGAGTTTGATCGTCACGTTAGATAAAATCGCAGTTTGACCAATGATTTGCTGCATTCGATAATTTGTCGGAATACAAAAGCGATAATGTTTCCATGGCGAATAAATTTTCGGTCAGCATCTCTCCCCCGCAGAAACCATCGGGGACAACCCTTCTACATTCGCCGTGACACATTTTCACGCGGCGTCGCGTCTAGGTTAATGGAATCTTAGAATCCACAGACTGGTCCTCTATCTAGCGCCTTTCCACTAACTTTTCCGTCGAGCCGGTCGTGCTTGGTTTCTGGCTAGGGCCAGCCGGAATCGAGGCAGGAAGTCGAATCGCCGAGCGGTGGTCGCTGGTATGCGTCAGGCATGCATTTACGCAACCCAGGGTCAACACTCGCCTTGCATATCGTTTAGATAAACAGTGATAACTCTCTACTCCGTGTTAGAGCCGCATCTTCTGGTCAACACACCGCGCTATTGATCTATCCGCGTCGGTATTTGCCCAAATGATTTCACCGCGAAGTAAATCAATCGAACCATTCCAATGCTGGATTATGTACCTCGAACGAAGCGCCGCTTAATCCGCCGAGGGAACGACAATTTTGCCGGGGATCGAAATTTATTGGAAAAGATTTTGTGCCATTCCTGATATTGCATGTCGATACTTTCCGTGCCAAAGAACCTGCTCTATTTACCGATAGAATATTGAAAGGATCCATAGATTCCGACCGCGTAGTTTCGCCAGTAAGCAAATAGAAACAATTTGGCGCGTGGCAAATATTTTTCTTCGATAAGTACGCAAAGCAATCGCGTAGCAACGTTTCACGAAGTTTCGTTGACTGGTTATAAGGGGAGAAGGTAAGTGGATGAATTTGTCGTCTTGTTCGAAGAAGGAGGAGCGTCTAGAATCAATCGCGACACGCTCGCCTGTATAACAGTTTGTTTTCCACACGTGATACGTGTAATACGGGTTCTAACTTGCCTCCTCTCTACAGTATATCGTGTTACAAGGGGTAATTGAAGAACGATATGCATATACGTAGTACGAGATGTGCACGCGTGGGCATTGTCATTATCGCAGCTAACACAGTACATTAGAGTGTTTCGTGTCGATATAATATATCGCATTACTACTGTAAACGTTCAGGGGTGTGGCTCCGTTGATCACCACAGGATACCTTGATATGCACGCGCCTCGTATCGTTTACTACAAATCACGCTGCGACAATAACATTTTTTTCTCTGCTGCCAACTGGTGCAGGTACATCGTCTCTCGAACGATGCAATGACGGTCCCTACTGCGGGGTTCTAAATTGATCCGATAAAATTCATTCCCATAGCGATAATATTCTGTTTCTCTAGTCCATTTCCATCTGACGATATTTCTACAATATTTCCTTATTTTGTTGCAATTAATTTGCTCCTCGGGTGTTCAAACTTTGCGTATACTCTTGAATAAAGTTCTTATAGTAATTACAGTAATAATCATTTCTCATAGAAATATTGCAGGGTCTCAAAGTCCCCCGATGTTGCTGCCGATCGAGTTATCATTACTCTCTGAAGCAAAATCATTTTTATTCGCTATTTATAACCGCTTCTAATATTACATAAGACAGAAGCCTCGACTCTCGGAAGACCGAAAGCACGTGGCGAGCCATTTCGAACGCACGCGCGATCCTATTATTTCTTACCTCACCAGTAGGTGTAAATTACAGTAATCTCGCGACTGTTCCGCGACCGATCGCCTTAATTAGTGCTTCGTAGCGGCGCGCTTTTTCGTCGTTGACACTAATTGTCGAGACGAACTGTTTCATCCTTAATTCGTCTCGTTCGATGTCGACGCACCCGCGGTCGTCGTCACGCGATTTCTGTGCCAATTCGATACGCAATCGAATAGTCGCATTGGAACGTGAAATATAATGCCGCGACGAAAATGTCGATTGTTTAGAAACCGTTTCGAAAATATCGAGGGCCAAGGAAAAGTCTTTCCACGTGTTTCATCGACGACCACGTCGATAAATGGATGAAACGAGGCGTTTGGATTTAAACGCGAACATTAATAGCCGGCATTTACGTGGGACGAGCGTGTATATAAATCCTGCAAGCCTACAAGCGGAAGACAACAAAAAAAGCAAAAACGGTCGAACCGAGGAAACAAAAAAATTCCGTAATTGCCGAGTCTGTTCAATGTTCTGTTAATTTGCTCGCTGCTCCAATTAATTACGCAATCGCGGACGCGATGAAAAACCCAGGACTCTTCGGAGGATGCAGCGAATAACACGCGAGTCTTCGAACGAATTAATCAACGTTGCATTACCGACCAGGCAACTTTGTAATACAGCGGCGTACATAGAATTTTATTTCGCAATCTTAAGCAGATGTTAAATAATCGGATGTCATAGCGTGCACGTTGCATGCAAGAATACAAGCATCATTCGCCACACTATTTATATTAGCTACTGTGTTAAAAGAAAATTGAGCCGAGGAGGAAATAATAAATTTACCGTGACATCGATATTTGAGTCCCTTTTTTCCTTCTTTCTTTTCTCCTTTAATAGACTGCATTTATTTATCGGTATTGCTATTATAGACAACTTACATATTGCATAATTTCTATCTGCCCCTAATTAATAAGAGTCGCTGTGTTCAGTAGAATGTGCCAATTATTTTCCATTTATCTGTTAATTCCGTTCAAGTACACGCGTTGCCGTTTTTCATTGCTCTTGAATAATTGTGGCATTTCTAGGCACCGATAATTCCGATCGATCATTAAAGGCGCGCCGTGATTTTTCGATACAACTGGGAGAACATTGAAATCGTCGTCGCGCCCCAACCAGTCGATTTTCAATCGCGTGCAAAAACGCGTCAGTAATAAATTGCCCTGAAAGTCCGTGCATCGTGCCGATAACAACGGAAACGTTACGTGAGCTTAATGAATGTTAAAAATAGCCGGGCTATTTTTAAACGCAAGGTGATTGCAGCAGAAAAAAAAAAATGTGAACGTATCACCTCGGCCGATACGATTCAATTAAAGTAACTGGAGTCCGTACGTGTTGTTCGCTCGACGCTACTCGCCGAAGGAGAATCCATAATGAAAAGCAACACGATTAGACGGTTAAACGAGTTTGTATATATTTTTCTTTTACTCTGCAATGATTGCTGTCCGCGCCGTGCACAGAGAATTCGCGGGTAGCAATCGCATATAAATACGTGGGTATTATGGGCAAGCTTGTTAAGAAAACGCCAGCGGCAGGCTTTAAAATTCTTCAACCGAGTTGATATCAGGCTAATAAATATTTCAGCGTGGAAATCGAGTTTGTTCGTAACGTTGCTTCCCTGCAATCCGGTGAATACAGGAAGCGAGTGTCGCAGAGTCGTCGCGACGCGTCGCAATTTAAGCCGGGCTCGTCAACGTGGCGGATACATTCCAACGCTCGTTAACCGTCGCCGTTGCTTTCGTCTGGCTGGCGAACGCAGAGCTGTGGAAAGTAAATAAGTGGCGAACGTGTTGCACGTGGCGATCATGCGCGGCGCAACGATTTTCCCCAGGCAGAAATCGCCGAGAATCGTTTTGTAATATTAGAATTCACGTTTCCCTAGATCGAATACGTTTTCCGAAGCGGTTGGTTCGGTTCCAACGCTGTCAGAGATACTAGAAATGAATAATCGTTAAAAAGAATCGGCAGTGCAATGAAATTGCCTCGACGTCGCATTTAGCCGAGCGATTAGTGTTTATCATTAGAGAAGGCATCGGGTCGAAGTGTCTTCGTTCGCCGCGTATCGAAGACTAAACATCGATCTTCGAGTACGAAGAACGCGACTATGAATAGCCGACGGGTAATTCGACGCACGTTTATCATTTTTGCCATTACGATTGTCCCAACGTGACGCCTGACTCACGAGCCCGTTCGCCAAGAGGTGCGACGTATCTGCTTGTACGAATTAAAGGTTCGCTTGCGCGCCGTGTATCGTATCCTTTCAACATAAACAATTGTTCGAAAATAGTAAACCGGCGGGGCTGCGAGAAAGTGTACCGCTCTATAAACGAGACATTCCTATGCAAAACAGCCGTACCGAGAATTTAACAGGAACGGAGCCAAATGGGACGAATTTATAGTTCAATCCTCCCCAATAATTCAGTACATGAATCTCGCTTATCCGCGGTATATATATTTCCCAAATGTCAGTTCCACAGCTATCGCTCCTCGGCAGCGCATAAATAAATTCGCAACTCGTGAAATTATAACCAGGCCTGGTTCGATGTTAGGCTGGCGATTATTATTAAGTGTAAACGCTATAAAATCGTCCATGACTCAATGTAAAGTTTGATTTGTACACGCGGCTGGATGGGAGCGCGTGAAATCTAGCGCGAACGAATCAAACGGAAACGAGTGTAAACACTCGCGTTCCGGCGAAATACTTTGGCACTTTGCCATTCGCTTTTCGTGCGTTTTCTTAATCCCATCGGGATCACGATTCGCCGCGTATACGACCCAACTGCACGCGTGTTGCCCGAAATCGTACGCACGCGGACGTTTTCTGTCGGCCGCGAAATGCTGGCGCGACTCTAATGCTGCACGCTGCAAATCCATCGATTTTGGCAGCATTGGAATGATTTTATTGTAACACACTTTCGATGCTGTATGAACGACAGTAATCAGAATCGATGGTAACGAATAGAAATAATGTAATTAAACATTTACAGCAATCGATCTTAAATGCCTGAATTAATATAAATAGTCGGAGTAAATACGAATTACACCAACGCGGAGACTGCGATCTAAATGGTTCAGATGACAACAGAAGCAAGTAACTGTGTCATGTAGTTTGATTGAAACACGTGTACAAGCAAGTCACCAGGAGTTCGATTGACGAATACGATTAAAAAGGGACAGCGATCGTAAACGCAATGACGCGGCCGTCGGTTTGGATACTTTTTCCCTGATTAATTGCCGCCTGATTTCATCGAACCAGGGGTTAGTAACGAGAGAGGCCAACAGACAGATCGTGAGTCGTAACGCCAAACTGATTGACAGCACGTGCGATAGCGCGCTACTCCGAAACGGCATTAACGATGGTTGCAAACATTCACGAGTGTTCTACTTATACATATACATATATTCCTATTATTGTTCCTCTTTCGAGTAGCAACTTTTCATGCACCAGAATATCTTTGTGAGTCAATTAAAAAATTCTCAATCCCAAATTGGAGTAAAAGAAATAGAGCCTGCGATGCGAATTAAAGGGCAGGCTGTAAGAATGTTTAAATTACGATTAAGAACTGCTGTTTGATTTTAAAGGAGTATGCATATATATGATGTTAAACAATCAGTGAAAGTAAGCACTAAAAAAAAAGATGTTTCAGAACGTGATTAACTAAACAAAGCAAGAGTTTCCAATTTATTCGATTATTGATAATCTTGAAACCCACCTGCAGCTTTATTCTTCGATATAATTAATGGAAATTTACAAGGATTTTCCAGGCAACAGCGCTAAGAATAAGCACATATGTTCGGAAATACGATATAGCCACCGCAGGCATCGGATCTCAATCTTATCGAGCCGCGAGCAGGATGAATTTCACAGAGAAATTAGAGAACCGAACTCTAAAACTAAGAAAAACTGCAGCGAGTAACGAGCGTTAAAACAACCTCGTCCACCTGCACACCTCTGCTCTATCCTCTATAAAAACAACGAACAAAAAAATCAAAATAATCGAAGCAATAGTGAAACAATGCTTACTCCCCTATCATCCCTAATTACGAACGCGAAGAAAAGTTCAAATAAATTCGCGATGCACGCTTCGTGCGAATCTGAAAAACATGATAGCCATCAGGGAACAAAATTCTCAAAGCGGTACCCGGTTAGAGTCTACGGAGATCGATCGAGTTCTGCACCGGTGCCATTTTATCATCCACGGTGGCAGCGTATCCCGGCGATTCAGTGCTTTTTTCACCGCTGCCGCACTTTTTTTTTCCCATCCAACCTGGCCCCTCGGTAAGATCTCTAACTACTGCGCCTGGTATAGATGCAGTGTATCGCGTTACCGCGATCGGCGTGTGTAACTCTATAACACAGCCCCGCGACTATTTCCCTCTTCCAGTCATAGACCGCAATGTTATTACTACCGAGCCGAGCAAACACACGATTTCGCAGTTTCCTCGCGGGCCCGCGAGCGCGATACGTACTTCATCGGGATAGGTAAGAGGAAATCGCGCGGTTAAACGTCGGCGCAGGTAGGTCTAGCATACAGGATGTCCTCAAGGTTTCCGTAGGAAGTGCGGACAATTTTCCACGCCTGATATAATAAAACCTATGAGCGTAATATAAACGTTCGGCCCTTAAATGCCGCGCGGGCAATCGCCCAACAAATATATCTTGGGTGTAATTATCGTACGACGATGTAAATCAAGCAGGCACGAGCATGCATCGTCGTGGCAGAACGGGAAGAGCGCGTGCCGTCAGTATAAATTGCTATAATTCTGTGAATTCCGTACGGGACCCCGTCTTTCTCTATTCCGTTGGCGCGCCTACTCGAGGGTAATTACAAGCTGGACGGTTTCTATAAATTTGTATTCGCCGTTGCTGGTATCGTTACGATTCCATCGGGTTAACGCCTCCTTCGTGGCTGCAATTATGTGTCTGGAAACCTACTAATCTTCTGACAGCCAGCTAACGTTCATGAAACGTACAGATGTATGTATACACACTGGCCAAGACCATTGGAAAATGGAACGGAAAACGATACGAAATTCAAATTTATCGCGGAATATTTTCCGCGGCCCGAGGCCCATTTTTCGCGCGTCTCGTTTGAACGGTCCTGTAGAATCCGAGCGGACGGTGATTCAACCGCTTCTTCTTTTACCATGAATGGTACTGCATTGTTCCGTGCTTCCGTGTAATGCACGCACGCACCCACACACGTGCACGGGCGGCGTACGACACAGGCACCCCAGAATTCTGCAGAAGTAGCTATCGTATGTTTGCCCCGCGTACAATGTTCGTGACTGGTTTTATCGCCGCCGGGCCCTTCGTATACCTCGCCCGCTCGAACCAACACGCATGCTCGTTCGCGGCGATCGCGAGAGAACACGCGTTGTTTGCGCGATTTCGCTTGGACCTTTCGGCGTGCTCAGCGAATTCGTTGGAAGGAACGGCGAAACGTTTCGTCAGCGACAGGGCTCGACAACCCTACGCAACCTGCTGCAAATAGATTCATTCTTGCCTTCTAACCACTGCTCCATTATCGACCTACGACTTCGTTAGGAATTGCCGCAATGTCGTAACCTGTCGAACATTCGGTTCCCTTTTTTCGATCACGTTCCTTGCCACGCGAGCTACTGAAATTCTTCGCATTCGACGGTCGAAACTTTGTAAAAAAAAATTGATAACAGGTCTGCGAAATTCCAGCTGCGATTAACGGAGGAACAGAATGCGAATCGTTTCCCAGCGCGATGAAATGGTGCCGATTTCCGTGCCGAATAAATTCGCTCCAAAAATGAAGAATCAGAAACGTTCCACCGTTTCTACCCCTAGGTCGAAGCTTGCACCCTCCACCCTGCACCCCGTCGAGATATTTCATTTGGACGCCAAAAGGAATACGACAACAGAGCTCCAACGACTGCGGTATATAAGCCCAACGAACGTTTTGGTGCAGTTTGTATCTGCATCTGAGTATCAGCCGTACCGACGCACCATCGTCACATGGAAGTCGCGGGCCGCGAGTTGAAACGCGCGCGCGCCAAAGCGGAGAGGCGAACGGCTGCGTTTGCGGTTCCATGGCGGACGTGGACCGAGATAACGCGTTAAAATGGCACGCCAACAAACGATAACGCGCATTTAGAGTATCTGCCGCAGCGCCGTTCCTCGCCGCGATATTAAAACGCGCGACTCTGTACAATTGCAGAGGTTCAAATGGCTAACGTCCCTCTTCTCCTGCTTCTTCCTCTTCGTCCTCGTCGACGTTGAGTAGATTCGAGGCGAAACGAGAAACGCAGAAATAAGAGGGGTGAACGTATTACAGCTGTGGAGTATGTGCACGCGTTACCGTGGTAATGATAAACTGCAAGCTTCAATCGGCGTGTCTGACAAGGTCGTGTACACGTGTTGCTCAAACAGGGGAAAAATTGTGTCTTTTTAATCTTACCTAAGCAACATGGCAGAGTAACTTCAGGGGGAAGATCGTCGATGCTTGAACGCTATACTGCGAGCATGCTGCTGCCAATCGAAACTCTTCGCGCTTTCAGCCTGAACTTCTGACAGCCACCTGCAAGACAACGTTAAGACGAAGAATGTTATTAAGAAAATGGAAGATAGGATCCGCCGACAAGAATGCACTTTGAAACGGGTTTAACTTATCGTTCCCCTGTCGAACGATTCATTCCCTGCACCCCACCCCCCTGATATTTCAGCGCAAGGTGAGAATATTACACTTTTCTGATTATCGCCGAACACCTTGCCCGAAAAACTCTTTCACCCGTCTCAATGTACACGAACGATAAACAAATAACTTGACAACCGGAGCAGAAGTGCCACGAAGAAACGGAATTCCACACGAATTCCTCGTCAACGAACTTGCAGCAAAAAAGGCAGCATAACAACGCGAATCGTCTATTCATCCGTAACTTTGGCCTGCTGTTTCGCAGACGATTCTACGAATGATCCGTCAACAAAGGGAAGAACGGCAAACTGTCGCTCGTTCTAGGCGTATTTGTTAGTCGAGCGTGGCGCGCGTAATTTTGCTAAACGTTCAAGCACGTGGAATACGCACACCTGCCGGCGCGTGTCGCGATCATGTTGACGGGCCGCTCGTAAATGTAATCGCGTCAATTAAGGCGACACTCGCGGATTTCTAATCGGCCGACCCATGCGAGCCAGATTATGTCACCTGTTGGCACGCCGACGATTTTAATCGATCGATCCACGCGAGCCCCCGGTGCAGCTCGTTCCTCGTCCCGTTTTCATCGCATTTCTCTTAGACCACGATACCTTTCTTTCTTCCTCCTTCCCTACACCCTTTCTACTTCTCCCCAGGTTCGTTTAAAAGCGACGCCCCGTTGCATCTTCGATTTTGCACGCGAATCGAACGCGTTCACCCGCGCACGATTGAAACGCGTGCGGCGAATACTCGACGGATTATCACGCGTTACTTCATTTTTGTTCGCAACGTCGAGCGCGTGGAAACAGGTTGATACGAGAGGTACAGCAGTTGGCGTAACCTTCTGGTCGGAGCCAAGGTTTAGCAAAAACTGGACCCAGCGTCGCTGAAGCCTCAGCGAGGTCTAGAACTAATAGATCAAGGTCCAAGCTATTCTCGAACGCGGTTCTCCTTTGTTCGAACACAGGAAGTCCGCTTCTTTGGGCCTGCGCCGGTATTCAGAGGCATTCGAGCATTCCCTCGAAAGCACCGGAGCCATTGACAAGTGGCACATCTCGCGGTTCTTAACCTTTTCGTCACGGCGAATCTATAATGATCCTGTACGAAACGTAGGCTATTTGTAGTAGCACTCTACTAGTAGTATTCCTTGTGTATAAACTGCACATTCGTCACAGCACGGTGACATTTATAGTGGTATGATGGTACACCGACGTCCCGGGACCACGAACGCCGGAATAAGACGTTGTCCGGCGTATCATATTTTATTTTTTCATGGCAGTAAAACATTAAGCTTATTATGTCATTTAGCAGCAGATATACGCGGGGCGGATGCGCGAAGTACGACGACGTCTGAATACCAACAAGAATCACTGTCGTATTCTTAGAATTACTAGGTTGACTCTCCAGGCCAACGATTTTCAACCTGTGCGCCGCGAGAGATCCACAATTTTTTAGTACCTACAAGTTAATGCCATCAAAACTGTCACGTCGTCGTCTTATCATACGTTACAATCGAACCCCTCTGCGCACCGAACATTTATCGCCGCGATGACCGCCCCAGCGACGAACAACCGAGGGAATACCTGTCCGCGTCGCGATCCTCGGGGGGGAATCGAGTTTCATGTCGCGATCCGAACACCCGCATAGCCCGTGGAAGGTATCGAACGTGGACGATTTCGCTATTCCGGCACGCAACACGGTGCATCGGATAAGAGACGAGGCCTGCGTCCAGATATAGACCTGCTGTAGGTGATAGTTCGGTAGCTGGTGGTGGCAACGCGAGCGGCAGGACCGGTAGGTTTGGTTTACTTCAAGTTCGTTGCGGCCGGCCGGTTCGCCACTTTTCTTCTACGCCTCTCCCTTTTTCCCATTGCCATTTTACTCCCTTTTCCATCTCCTTCTGCTATTTCCTCCTCGTTCATGATCTCCAACCGCTTCGCCCTTTTCCTCCACCAATTGCTCCCTCGACACCCTGCTACCTTCCTCTACCTCGCCGTCATTTTCCTCTTCGTTACAGTAAATCCGCAGCGTCGGCCCTTTTAATGAAACTCGCAGGGGGGCGACGGAGAAAAGTATCTGTTAAAATTGGTTCCCTCGGCAGTTTAATCGCGACAGCGTCGACGGACCGCGCGGCTCGCTTCCGTGAAATATTAAATGTTGCCACCGGTTTGCCCGGCCTTTTCGCTTTATGGACGCGAAACGGATTGAAAAGGGGGAGGACGAGATGAGCGGAGTCGCTCGTCAGCCACGAAACGGTGGGAACGGAAAGAAAATCTGCGGGAGCCTCTTTGTAGATACCGACGACTTTGATAGAGGCGTGTCCACGTCGACAACCCACCATTACGATGAATAAGCATATCTTTATGAGATCTGGACAAATCTGCGAGCCTCCTCCTCGTATTGGTTACGTTTTTTACGCGAATAATCCACGAATTTAAAACAAACACCCACAACAGAAATGCTGCCCGCTGCTCTGATATTGTACCGCATGGATTTCGCTCGAAATGTGGACCGTATCGAGCTCACGGCTTTTTGGAGCGTCCTCCACGATGCAAGAATTTTCAGTCCCATTAAAAGGTACGTATATAAAACGTACACACGCGAGATGACTAAACTCGTCAACTCAGAATGAACCGCAAGCGCAAGTTGCATAATGCGCAATAAAAATACGCGCTACTGTTACCTCGCTTTAATTGCCGTATTATCATACTACCTTGTAACACCGATTTCCATTTTTTTACCACGCTCGCCTTTGTTACACAATTATTACCAAACACCGTGACCATTAGGATTTCATTATACGGACGGTAAAAACAAATTGGTTTCACCGCGTATTACCTCCCAAGCGTGTACACACCTGTGTAGCGCGCGAGCACGCACGCGAATGGCATGGGGAAAAAAAGGGAGACAGAAATCAAAGAACACGATGCGGCACGAGTCGCGTACATGCATGCACATACGTATGCAGGCCGTTCCTGGTCGGGCATCAATTGTGCCACGCCGGTTCCATCGGAGCAGCAAGAAAACTCTATCTGCTCGTAGTCCCCATTGCCGGGACAATATTCATTATTGTATCACGCCATTGCGTAATCGACGTTTACGGTTTTATGGGACTGGCCGTGCGAGCGCAGCGTCCAACACCATCCAGCAAACTCAGTTATCGTAGCCTCTCGAATGGTTCCGTGACCGCTCGGATTCCACCGATCGCCCTGGCAGACATGCCGGCAGCACCAGGATTTCCCGGTATTCGTGCACATCGAATGGCCTGCACACGCGTGAAAGGGGAGAAAAACGTGGCCGCGACGTGCAACCGACCGTCGGGGATCGTCCGTCCATTCTACGGTATCCACCTTTTGCGACACTCTCGGCCAGATGTCGAGGGACAATGGCATTCGAGTGCGTTCCTCGCGCCGCATTAGTCCGGTAGCGCGCGAGGGGTGCGCTCTTTATTCTGTCGGGCGAATCGGATTTCATAGATCCTCCCTGGGCTTCTCCGATGTTTACTGCGGTAGCTACATCGACGGTGTAAAAACGAGAGGAAAAGAAGTAGGCAGATGGGAGGGTGAACTCGACGGTTGCCGAAAGTTTTCTCGTAAATCTTTTGCCGAAGGAAAATCCTCGTCATCGTGGGGAGGCTGGAGCCACGGGGTTAAGCCCGTTTCACACGGAACTGGTTCTAACGGAGTTTTATGCAGAGAGCGGTGGACCAGTTCTGCGGCCGTCAATGAAGTGCACTGTACCACGAGTCGTGAGCGCACTTGCGGCGGCGAAGAAGGGTCCGCAGCCCGCGGTGCACATTGACCAGCGTCGAGAGAAACCAGTCATTCGTCGATCGGCCAATCCCGTCACAGACCAAAAGAAGACGACCGCCGGTCGCATCGTTTCGAATGGTTCGCCATGAGTCGATTCCCGCGACGATCACTCTGCTCTTCTCTTTCTCTCGTTCTCTCCTTATCGTGTATGCACCGCGCACACACACGCGTGTACACGCATGCACGCGATTCTCTGCTTTCTGTGTCCACACTCTCTCTCTCTCTCTCCCTCCCTCCCAACCCCTGCTATCATCCCTCTTTCTCTTCTTTTTCTCTAGCCGTGCGTCCCTTTCCGTTCTCCACTCCGTCCGATCCGCACAATTCTACGTCTCTCTCCGTCTCTCGTTCCCCGCGTGGCCGTTCATCTCTTTTCATTGGTCTCTTCTCATTGCAAAGTGCCGTAATATTCTCCTGCCGGAGTTATTTTCGTCGCGCTCACCCAACCAGCTCTCCGGAGGCGGCATTGCACGGGTTGCTCTCTGCGCATTGTCTCGAGGCCCCTGCTGGAGTAACTGGATTTCCAGGCTAGCAAGGCGATCGCTGGAGATACCACCGATCTTCCCACTTTGCCTTTGCCTCTGGCCTCCCTCCCGAGCCCACGAAACTCGACGTCCACTGTTTCGAGGACTTCTTTTTGTTCGAGGGAATCCGTTGGTATTCGTTGGTACACCTTTTGGGTGCTCTCGTCAGGATTATTAATTGTTATAAACTTAACATCCATTTCGGCCACTTTCCCTTTTACAGCAACGATAGTTTGCTGGGCCACAGGCGTGAAAGGTATGGCGCGTGTCGATGGAACAGTTCATTCTTGGTACAGGTGTAAGGGTAGCATTGTGCAAAAAATTTGTTTCCAAACATCAACACGTGCACCGATAGAATTGTCCGTGGAAATGATAGTAAACTGTGGTAATGATAGTAACCTCGTTTTTTGCATCTATGATATGTGGCGAATATCTTGTAAATCACGAATTCGGGTGTCCACGTCGAAAAGTCGTCACGAGTCGATCGACGAGAGGAGGCTCTCCCGAATGGGCGAGCAGGGCTCGTGAGCGACTCGGTAAACCACAGTGCCGCTTTTAGACTCGTTAAATACATCTGCAGATCGTTAATCGGGGGCCTGAATGAAAGGAACATCATGATCAACCGAGACAACCGTGGTCGTAATCTCGTGCGCACACTCGACCGTACTACACCGTTCGCCAGAGTGCTCGCGCGGCCGCAGCACATGTGAGTGGCATTCGTTACTTAATGCATACTTATGCTGGCGCATTACTCGTTAGTCATTACCCAATTACCCTTACCCCGTTTAGTATACCAGCAGCGTCTTTGATATTTCGCGGATCGAAATTTGCAGACCCAATGCGGGATTGCAGTGATGAAAAATTGATCTCTAATTTATTGAAATTTCGATTTTATCGAGAATATTTATCGAACCTCCGCTTCGGAAATTGTCTCGGCTCGCGACATTCTCCAATAACAAAAGAAACATTTTCCTCGATGTTTCGCGCGACAACTTAATCACCTGCAAGGTGGGTCGAGAAAGTGGCAAAGAAACGGAACATTTTCTACCGCTGTATCCTAAACAATATTCGACATATATTTTATTAAACGAACGAAATTCGCTGAAACAAATTCGAGGTACTATTAAATGTTCGCTCGCATATTGTGAGAGGTAGCGGCGCGAAGGCAATATCGAAATTATATACGTCCTGGATTTCGTTCGCATACCTGCGGCACACGCAGGCAGTGCAAACGAAACGTGTGAATATTAAGCGGCTATACTGTTGCATAACACGACACGACGTTGACTTTGATAACGATAAAATTCTATTATCGCGACGAGCTCCGTACACGACGGCTATTGATACGTTACATTTCGCCATGTTCCGTGATTGACTATGCACTCGTCGACCGACTGCGCGTGCATGTATCTAGCGTTCAAGGAGCATCAATTTCTCCATGCCCCGGCCCATCGGTCGTGGGTTATAAGTCGAGACAAAAACGTTCCATCCATCGCGAGGGACCGGAGGATAGTAAGCCCCGAACGATTAGCAAGAACTGTGCAATCATGATTGCTTAGGTCATCCATCGTTTTATTAATTTCCACCGAACCGGCTGGCGCAGGTCAATCGCGCAATTTCAGTGATCGCGCGAAGCATGTAGGACTCTAATTACGGCCATTAAGCACGGCGAATACTTTAGCTTAACTGTTTAATTAGAAAGCACTTCTCCTTTTTTTTCCCAGTCGCGTTCAACAAGATCTCCAAGACGAAAGAGAATCGCGTACGGCGTTCCCTTTCTTTTCGGTTCCCTTCGAGGAGCAGTGGGTTATCTATTCCCATCTGTCAGCCTAATCGATCTCGCCTGCCGATCTCGTTCCTCTCGTTCATTTTACAGGGGAACCTACCCGGCCAATTAAACGAACGATATATGTCCCTCGGGACACGCGATGCTCCAACGAAAGTACATACACACAAAGTAGCACGGAAACCGTGCAATAAATGTGGCGCGATGATATTAAACTGCACGCATTAATTGCCATCAGGTGTATCGTCGATCATACATCTGCAGCGCGATACTATCGTGTGTATTAAGATAGAACAAGAACCAGAGAGAGAGAGCGTGAGAGCTGGGAGAGAGAAGCACCGGGCCGAAGTGTAGCGGTTTCCCTCGAGATTTATTACCAGTGCGCGCAATTTACGCGCGTGTATCGTGAACTGAAATTATGCAAAACAGTCGCGGCCCGACAAGTGGCATTTTTATCTGGAGACCCATTATAAAATATCGGGTAGGTGTGCGCCGCGAACCAAAGAACCTCTGCGATTCGCGACAGATATTACTCCATATTCACCTCGCACGATGGACTACGGCGAGGGCGTCGCTTTAATAAAGCTTTAAATAGGCTTTTTACAGGTGTCCCTGCGAGTATAATCCTTTCCTTTCAATAAGCGCTGCACTGTTATCCCTTTCGATTCGTTCTGGACCAGTCCTCAGCGTTAGACATCTTGTTCTCTTATTGT
This sequence comes from Nomada ferruginata, assembly GCA_963583965.1. Taxonomy (NCBI): domain Eukaryota; kingdom Metazoa; phylum Arthropoda; class Insecta; order Hymenoptera; family Apidae; genus Nomada; species Nomada ferruginata. The sequence continues at coordinate 11,420,105 of OY757218.1, forward strand.
AATGTATATTGGTGATACAAAAAAAACAACCAAAGAAGAACACTCGTGCCAAATGAAATGCAATTGCGCGAACGCATCGCCGGTCGTTTTCAAGGTTCGATTTTCCTTTTTCTCGCGAATATTTTCTTTTAAAACGCGATGCGTGCATTCGACGGCGGTAAATCGGAGCGGAGCGATGATAAGCGAGGCCACCTGTCCCAGCGGACCAACAACGTTGCAGCTTAACAGTGGCATAGCGGTCAACAATGGGGTTAAGCATCGACGTTCGGAATAATTAAGTTCATTAAACGTCTCCGTTGGTACGGTCGTTCCACCGAGACGCTTTTGAAACGGCGCAACGATGAAAAGCCATTGTTTGGCTGCGGACAACGGTCGGCATCTTTTCTCTCCTGGACGATATTTATCGTGGCCAACCTTTGCTCCCCGGCGAATTTTCCTTTCTCGAATTACGACCGTTCACGATGCATTCCAACCCCCCCGAACACGAGAACGATGCGTCGCGACAAAACGTGCTTCCCCTTTTATGTTCACCGGAAGGGAGTTTTATTCCACCGTTCGCGTAAAATCGACCCATTGTTTCTTTTTTCTTCTTTGCTTTCTTCACCCCGGCCGGATCCTCGGGACGGATCCCCTTCCTGGGAGAACGAGCACGACACGATACAGCGTATCCTGCGTGCGAGAATTTATCGGGACAAGAATGTGCACCGGGGCGCTCTCGATATTGTTCCGTATCGTGTAACGCGCGCTGTTTACATTTTCATTAACCCGCGCGTACAGTTGTCGTCTAAGACCGTACACAAACAGAGATAACAAGCCAAATGAAATTTTCTGACGTACGGGAGAAGGGTGTATCCGACGATGACTCAGCTAAGGTCGCCGCAGTGTGTAACGCACACCGTGTGGCGCGCCGCTTGAATCGCGAGAAAGGTTCGTGGGACTCCGAAATTTCTTCCACCTATGGGGAAAGTGTCGATGACACCTGGCTACGGTAACCGATGCAGCAAACGGCGCGAGGGACCGTTTGTACTCGTAGAAAGGACGGGCAAGAAAAGCAAGCAGGATACTCTCCGATCGAGACGCGGAAAGTCTCGGTTGGAAATTTTCCTCTACGTTCTCCTCTTATCTGCTCGTTAAGCAAACTGTTAGTGGTTAGAATACGGTGGACCCTGGCACGATACATCAGCCGTTGTCGCTCCAGTAATTTCTCGGGATCCGTGGCGTCGTCTCAGCCGCGGCTCAACTTGGTTTGCTTTAAATATATATGTATGCGCAATATACGTCAGGGTGATTCGTGTATCAGAGGCAACGCGGCGAAAATACGTCGCTTCGATACAACGGATTAAACGGAGCAAATAACACACCGAACCCTGCGCCCCGTCAGATGGAGTCGAAAGCGTGCGTACTCCGAAACATCATTTCCGGTTAGCTTTTTTCTTTTTTTTTCTTTCGCCGTCACACGTTTAATCGCTACTATCCGTGCTGTAAACATGCACGGAGCGGCGTTTCGACGAAATGAAAATACAGTGGCGATACTGCCCGACGATGGTATCTGCAGCCACACACGTGTATTGTAATGTGTACTAGCGAAATACCGCCTAGTTCTCATGAACGTAACACGCAGAACAGAGCCGGTCGAACCGTTCGATGTATATATACACGTTGTTCCGGAAATACATGGCTGGGACCGGGAGCACAAAGAAATCGAGGATTTCCATCACAAGGCGCGTGTCACGCGACGAAAATTCGCTGTCGCCGCGATGCACTTTACACACCGTTGGATCGTCAACTTTCGCGCCTCGCTATCTCCCGCCTCTAGCTGTACATACGTGCATCTGTATCGTTGTTCATGCGCATACGTAAGAGATTTGACACGCGCCCTTCTTATCGCAAAAGGAATCGACCTTTCTGACGTAGCGCGGAGAACCGCCGGTTCACACGTCCGAACCAACACGTAATCATCGCCCGGCCACGAAGATTGTTGTTGCACGCGTGCATAGATCGTGTGACACACGGGAATATTTGTCAAAGGAATTTCCTCTGTGCAGCTGGCGCTCGTCCAATCGTTTTACTCTAGCGAATGCCAGCTTATACGAGACCGTCCTATTCTCTCGGGTGTATACAACTGTGTACCGCGCCACTATTCCCGCCGGTTCTATCTCGTGATAGAGATAAAGATAGAGGGAGAAAGAAAGGGAAAGAGAGAGAGGAAGAGAGCGACAGATAGATAAAGGGAGCGAGAGGGAGAGGGAGAAAAAGAAGGAGTAGGATGTATGCCGATCGGCGACGCGCTTGGTGCAATAGAGCGACAGAGAGGGAACAACACCAGAGGGAGAAACGTGGAAAGAACGCGAAAGAGAGGAAGAAGGAAGAGAAGAAAGTAACGAAAGAAAAGGAGGGAAGAAATAAGATAGCGGGTGGGGAGTCCTCTACACAGGGCGCACACGGTTCTCTGTTACCTGCGACTCGTGGCCGTGTCCAGCATGGTAATCCAATCCCTCGAATGGGGGGCTACCTCGTCATCCCTGCGGGTCCCTTGTTGACGATCGCGAAAAGTCGAGGAACTTCACTTAACAGCTATTTCCGTCCCCGTCAGGCGCACTGCTCGTTGTAAATAAAATCACTCACTCGCGCGGTCTCGTATATTACATACGTAATGTATATACGAGAGAACGCGGAAGGACGCCTCTACTGGCGCGAAGACGACGCACTTCTACCCGCCAAGTTTTTTTTACCCCTTCTCGTCCCTTTTTTTTTTTTTATCTTTTTACCACGGGACGCGTGCACTGCCCGCGAGTTATGCACGTCGAACACCACACGGGATTACTATACACGCGACGCACGACCGACGACAGTACGCGCTTTCGTTTCACGAGAGATGAAATCGCGCCACCGAGACGATCAATCGCCGTACCCTTACGGAACAACCGTACGCAAACAGAGGCCGCAATACACTGAGCGAACACATGATTACGAGGGGTTCTAGTGTTGCCGCATATCGCTCAGGTGGCGCCACCGCGGCGGCGCTCCGATCGAGATCGGCCGTACACAGAATCTTCGAAAAGGTCGTGAAGAATTTTCGCTCCGTCTTGTGTAAATTACCATGAAATCGTCGTGAATCGCCAGTGTACAAGCACGGTGCACGTACCCCAGGTGTTTCTAGCCTTCGGCCAGGAGTCAATTAAACCTCTTCGAGTGTCCGATGTCAAGCAACTGCCAAGGCCGCGGGCACGCTTCGACTGAACGCGCATTAATGTAAGTCGCCGCTCATTATATCCGATCCTTTGCACTAGTTTGGAAATCACGCCTATCTACCGTGGTTTATATATAGAACTTTATCGAATTCGTAGAATTCTGATATCCTTGCGTCATGTTTCGCCTTCGTTTTCGAAATATAATTGATACGCATTGATATTTTTTTACGCGCGGCGGGAAAGACGAATCGCGCGAAAGAGATGTCGCTAATCCTATTCGAAGATGAATCTCTTCCCGCGTGTAGGTGGCACTGCAGCTGCTTTTTCAAATGATTTTTCATTGCGATAATTGTTTCCCTGAAATTGTAACAGCGCGTACACAATTATTCAAGCCGTACATTTTAATTAAAAAGGGTGGAAAGCACGGGCACGGTAAAAGTGACTTAAGCGACATATAATATCAAGTCTCATCGGCGATATCCAGCTCGTGGAATAAAAAACCACGCCGGGTCAAATAAATCGTATCACAGGTTTTGGGTGACGACACGAGGTACTGATGAGAATTTCGTCATCGGTTTACAGCGAGGCATCCGTTAAGGATATTTTTAGACAGCCAAAAGTTTGCTGCTATCGCGACCACGCGGTTATCGCACTTTACGTGCCATTCTGCATTTTTACGCATTTACAAAGTCCTTCCTTTGTGGCCGTAAAACGCTTTCGAATGAAATAAAACTGATAAATCATGTATCATGAATGTGCAGCAATTTGCGCGTCCAAATTCCCATGGTTTTACAACGTCGTTGTTTAACTGCCCTGAAAATAACTTTATTGCTCCAACAAACATTTCGTTATCGCTGGTGTAGCACTTTTTCTAATTACATTCATTAACAGGGTCGATAAAATTCGCAATAAAATTCTACCGACTAACGCTCCACGAAGCATTCGAGGTACAATGTACGTATACATATACCATATCAACACGTATTACGATACGTACCGTGGGCAATAGGTTGAGAGAAATAACGTGTCGGAGATACTCGTTTACACTCTAATTGTTTGCAAATCCGTAGTCTGCCCGATGTAATCTTGTTTACAAGTCGAAGTTAAGAGGCCTAGCAGTATTTGCTCATTTCCACCGACACTTTGGTTTCTGGTTACGTACAGTCAACCGTGATTGATAAAACGAAAGCTGCGCGCTTTATCAGCGTCGGACGCATACCTACGCGCGAGCGCAATCGACGACACGACTATTTCTTTTCAACAAAGGAACATTAGCGTTTGCCCGGCCGCGAGGCTAATTGGATGGTACAACTTTTTGCAAATTACTATTACGTATCGGCGCGCGAAATTGCAATGAGCAAGTGCACACTGGAAGCATGCTAACGTACGATTATTCGCAGTTAATTCAGGATACAATAGCGCGCTGCATAACACTCGAATGCCTTTATTATGCGCGTGCACTGCTATTGCACGAGCTTCGCGATGCGCGAAAATGGGAACGACAATAAACGCGAACTGAAAAGCATTGAAAATTTCACTCCCTGGGCCTCCTCTACAAATAATCTTTCCTAACATCCCCCTTCTTCCACTTGGAATAGAATCTGTGTAAAAATGGAAAAAATTCCGGTCGCACGGTTCTAAATTCGTCGAATATTGCATTCCTCCGAATTGAACATTCGGTTCGTCGCGTCTCAAAAAAACTAGCTACACCACTGAAGGCGAACTCGAAGGAATTGATAATTTCATCCCCTTTCCTCTTTAAGTAATTGCCACCATTTTCTCGTCCCTGCTTCGGGCCCGAATTTTTGCATAAATTGAAGGAATTCAGTCGGCACTGTTCTAAACTTGTCAAACACTTAATCCGTCTAAGTTCTCCCTTCTGGAAGTCGAATGTACAACGATCGAAGTAAAAGATTCTCGTGCTTCCTTCTCAGAGCTACAGACCATCCCCCTATCTCGTTCAATTAATTTCTCGGCCGAGTTCGTTTGTACCTCTCTTCCTCCCGCTATCTTCCTATAAATTTTCCAATGTTGCAGCGTCACTTTCTGCACTCGCGATAAAATTCCTTCGCCCCTTCCGCACGCGATGACGCGATTTCGGCTTCGGCTCGCCCGTTACCGTACACTTTCCAGAGAGTCGCGAAATTCCTCTTCTTTTTTTCGTGGCTCGCTTCGCAGAACGGGCGGCGTTCACGGCTGACAGTCCGAGAAACGAACTGCAATATAGTGCATTCAAAAAGCAGAAACATCAATTCGCCGAGCGTGTGTGTACACAACCACAGTTAGCAACAGTGACGTAGACGACGACTCACAGAAGCGGCGATTGGCTGCTAAAACAGTTACTATCTTATCTTTTTCCCCGTGAGTGTCAACATACGCCGCTTGTCGTGTACAATGTACCGGGCACGGAATGCGTACACTTTTGCTGCCTGCGTTCAACCAGCGAAATTTTTTCCCCCGACATTGCCCGCACGTACGGTGGGCCGCGACATTTCTCCGTTCCTCGTTATCGACGAAACAGATTTAACCCCGGTCCATTTCGACGCTCACCCTCCTCGACGTGTTATCGAAAATAAGCCCACTGATCGACGATGCGTATCGACTTGTGTACGAAAACGGCCGTTCAATCGCGAGTGCATTATCGAAATAGGAATCTGCTTTGGCGTTCGCCACTGTGCGAACTCCGAACACACGAACTCCGCTCTCTATTCAGCTTGACTATTATCGGAGTTGTCCATTGAGCGGGATACGTATTATTTATAATTTATCAAATATTGGATAGTTCGCCGTAACGGGTACTCGTTTAGTCCATTGTCGAGTATATGGTAGGGAGTCGGGTAGGATCACACGTTGATAGAACGATGCTTCTCGCTCCAATATCGTTGCACCACTTTCCCCGATCCCTCCAAATAATTTCACGATTATGGCGACGAGATTTACCGCAGAAAAGTCACCCGAGACCGGCTCCACTCGCGGATCATGCCGATGGAAATCAGGCTAAATGACAACGAGCGTAGTCAAACGTGTCGAAACGCGACGAGTTTATTTTCAGCGCGGTCTAAGCTCGCGTATATCTTATGTAAAGTAACAAGTGCGTGTGTGTGGACAACAGGTCGTTTGTGCCGCAGGTGCGGAGCATTATGGAAAGATGCAAGCACGCGACGCGTAGAAGGAACCTGTCGGATCACAAATTTCCAAGGCGTGCGCGAGAAGAAAAATTGAAAAAAAAAAACTTTCCTTCCTCCACGATTTCTTCGTTGCTGATAGAAACAGTTGTCGCGAATCTCTCCTCTTCCGTTACTCTCTCTCCCTCACTCTGTCGGTCCCTCCCTCATCCCCCGTTTGACTGTTATGTGCGTGCAACAACGATGATCTAATTGCAAGCAATCGAGCCGCTCCTCTTCATTCGAGACCGACAACGACGACGATGAACCGCGTAGATTAGCATTCTCCTATCGAAATTTTTTACCGCTCTCGATGTATTGTTCTACGGCGGATGAAGATAATTCCGAGTCTATATATAGACACGCGGCTGGCAGAAGGAGAACCTAATAAAAGTACAACATACGCTCTCCGGGGAGACCCGCGTGTATACGCGTTCTAGAGTAAAGTGAAAATAATACAACGCTGCCGGCGGGGCTGGTATTAAACGGATCCGACTTTTATACGCGGCGAGCAGAATTATCATCGGGTATTACGCGTGGGATTTGCATGACTTAATAAAACGGCCAGACTTCGATCGGGGCCCGAAGGGGGTGAAGTTGGAATATTGAACGGTCGAAAACGGCCCCATCTCGTCCGCTCCTTTTTTCCCCTTTCTTCCTTTTCTTCCGATCCGCACGACCATTAAACTGGTAACCGGTTGTACAGTGATTGTACTCGTCACTTGTGACCGCCTCTAATGACGGATCATTTTGCAACATTGCTTTGTCCGGCAACGTTCAACAACATCACGTTCTCAGGAGGCAGATACACCATTTGAAAATTGCGGCGCCGCTTGCAACCTGTATAAACAATCGGCCATTACGCACCGTTATACGATAATCGTGCTTGACGTCAAATATTAAATGATTTCGCTGCGTGAATCAGGCTGTTTAAATTGTCCGGCTTGATTGAATGATGGCCGCTCCTCTAAGTTGGCCGACAACCACTTCACCGTAAATAAGATGGTACCCCATTCTGTATATATAAGAGTCGCCTCGTTATACAGGGTGCCCGATTCTTACGCGACGCTTCGAAGATCTTTCGATGCATCCTTTCGCAAAATTTCGTAGCAGGACTCGATTTGAATAAATTGAAAATATTGTAACTCCACTCGAAGAAACACTGTACCGGTTTGCAATGCAACGTCGCTTCTAGGAGAATCGAAGAATACAGCAGGAACGTTAGTCAGGCCGTTGTTTGTTGCCCGTTTTCCCTATCGAGTAACCGAATGGCATCGAATAGGAAATTGCGCGGATAAATTCAGAAGTCATTCCAGTATTTGCACGAGTGTTTCTCACTTAAGCACAGAGCGAAGCACGGCGTATCGCGATCACGTGCTACGAAGACGCACGTAACGAGACGTGCAAATTAAAGTAACGAAGAGTTTAGTTAGCCGCCGAGCCACTAACGGCTTTAGTTATAGTTTTCGTGATCGGGACGCACGGCTGATTGCGATCGATCCGCTCGATATAAATACAAACGTAACAGTACCATTAGATTTTAAAAAGGAATGGAACGTCGCTGGTATGCGTATTCGAACGCCAGCTACCATTTGCCACAACTATACCCGAGTTGACTTTCTAACGTCAGTAACGTGTTAACTGTAAATCCAGACGGATCTTGGGGAGGGAAGAAAACTGTATTAAACAAATTCTTCGCGCGACCGCGAACGATGCGGATCGCGTGCAAACGACATCCCTGAAACTCTGCAACTGGATTTTCATCGTTGCAAACGTTGCCACTTCGAACCTTCTCCCCGGCAGAGACATTCGCCAACGACGCTGATGCGTTCACTTGAAAACTCGTGCTGGTAATTTTATAATCACGGACGTTAATGTGCCGCTCGTTGTAGTCCAGACGTGATCGACGTTGATCGATTTTTTCCAATTTTTCGCGGATATCTCGAGCCCGCGCGGCCGATGATAATAAAAGCTGACGCGTGCAATCACCGACTTGCCTTTCCCTGCTCGCGTTCAATTAATTTCTTCAGTACCAATAATAATTTAATGAATCTCTGTGCGTTATCACCCGCGGTCTCATCACGTATCGTGCTCGTGTGCCCGGGATAGCCACGAAGCCATTGCACTTGCGTGCGACGACGACAACTGGCTAGTCGGTGGAACAGAATGTTCTTGTTTGTTATCTTTTGTATTTATGGAGAGCTGCATGCTAGATATGTAGTTCGGTAACGATCTCGGTGCTTGTTGATTTCTTTATTTCAAGAAGGATAATAAATTTACACATGTTCCGTGCCCCGCTTACGATAGGTCGGTTTCTTAATTAGATACGCATTATCGAAACAGGTTCGTAGTGATTCATAAGTACATTTCAAGCATTCAATCGTTCACAGTGTACGTATATATATGTATATATTACTTTATAAATAATTGTCTTAAGTACTATGTGCCGGCAGTAGATAACATTACTAGTACGGCTATCCATTGCGATTGTGTTTTTTTTAAGGGTTTCGTGATTTTTTTTACCCTCGAATTTCCACCATTCCGCTATCAGATTAGAATCAGAAAACGCGTTTTTGTTACGAGCACCGCCTTGAAGTTTCATCGGTGGCGTGGAAAAGAAAGATTAAGGAAAAGGGGAAAAGAATGATACGGTGCGTTGAATTAAAGTAAATTGACTAGAGACACTTATGTAGAATAAAAAGCACGAGCCTTCTTGATTGTCTAAGCTAATGCGTGGAATATACCGTTACGGCGCGCTGCTTTCCGTGCACGGATTACATATGTTATAAATAATGCATAAATACATCTGTTAGGTATTTCGTTTGTACGCGCGGTGTGCTTTGGTACATCGTGTACTGCGAGCGGGGGGGAAATTCTATTCGATACGTACACCAGCGAGCCGTTCGTTAATTGACGAAACGCGGCCCGCGTGTAATTCCAATGAAACGTGGTACTCGATGGAATATCGATTGGATGCGGCAATGAAGCATAATCGTCGACCGAGCGTGTAAAAGTCAAATAATTCACGGCCGCGGTGTTTTCACCTGGTCAGCCAGCGTCTCATAGAAAATCGGAGAAAAATCCAATCAATTCGTTCCTACCTCGTCGGCATCCTTCGAGTTTCCGCAATTATCAGCACACGCCGGGTATCGTTCACAATTCCCATGCAGCAGCACCAACTGAACAACGCTCGCACTATTTCACAATTAATCCCCGGCTTCTTCCGTCCGTTCCGTCCCGCCTTTTCCGTCTCGGCACGGGAAATATTTCAAACGAAACGTAAGCACTGCCTTTGATCCTCGATCCGACACGAAAACATCGCAACGCCGCTCGAAGCTAACTCAAGACACTCCATCGTGAGTGTACCACGGCAGCTTCTTAATCCAATCGTCCTCCCGGATAATAAATCAGTGGCGTGGTAGCGTCCCATCCGTCTATCTCTTCGTTCGACTGCGCCGTTCTCCTCTGACAATTTAAGATCAGAGTGCTGTGCCTCGGGCTGCTGGGCGCGGATCTACAAGCCGTCTGCACGACCCCCGCCGACCCTAGCAGACAGTTCTTGGCACCGCCGCGCTGGAAGTAAGGCTCGTTTCCGATCGTCCAGCTCGTCTTCGCGTTCCTGGGGTCCACTAGCAGCCGTTGCCGAGCCAGATCTTTCACGTCGATACGCGCCTCCTGTTCGCCCAACTTCTCCACGCACGGACACGAATTGCTGGACGATCTCCAGCTATCTGCACACGAGGGCCTTGTCGCGCAGGACATCTTAGGTTTGCACGGGCTATTGTCGACTATGGATTCGAGCGGGCTGTTCACTCTGGAACACTTCTGATCCAGCTGGTCGGAGCTGGCGAAACGTAGTCGTTTGGGCGATTCGCTGGAGCACCTCATGAACGTGGATCTTACTAGACACTTGTTCTTCAGCGAACTTCGAGGGATTAAAGGGTTGGCGCTGCTGTTCCTCTTGGGGCAGCCGTTCCGTCGACGATCGCGTTCTCTGCTGCGTTCTTCTCTCAAGATTGGGTCCTCGCCGATCAGCCAGTAGGTCAGACGCTCGCCTTTGCCTTTCATAGAGACCAGACCTCTTTCCACGATACCGAACCCGCCTAATTGGTCCAGGTGTTCTTTCGTCTCTCTGCTGCAGTGAATTCTTAGGGCTGGAAATTCAATAGAACGGGAAGTATGTTAACGAATATAGGATTTCAATTGCGGAAATATATGCTTACGGGATCCTGTAGACTCCATGCGGCTGGCAGTGTTCACGGTGTCGCCGAATAGACAGTAACGAGGCATTTTTAAGCCCACCACGCCAGCGCATACCGGGCCTAGAGAAAGTAATATGAGCGTGTCAGTTGTAATCGTGGCAGTTGTAAATAGTAATTCTATTTCGGCAGCGTGCTTACCAGAATGTATACCAATTCGCAATTGAAGCTTGTCGAGCGGTCTATGCCGAATGGTAAATTGTTTAATGGCGTCTAGGAGGTACAAGGACATGCTGGCAATTTCACCAGCGTGTTGAATACCGTTTCGAATTGGTAAACCGCTTACCTGTCAACGGGGGAATGATTCATGATACCGTGTCACGATTCTAGCTTGACGCTTCGGATACTCACCACCATGTAAGCGTCACCGATCGTCTCCACTTTGTAGACGTCGTAATTTTCTATTGTCGAGTCGAAGCAGGTATATAAATCATTCAGGAAGTCTACTACCTGCGTGGAAAGTGTCTAGCAGGTGAGAAAATTCGGCAGATACGAATCTTAATTTGTCAGGCGATAATAACGTTTCTATTTAAGAATAACTTCTTGCGAAACATACTTGAAACTTTACGGTAACAATTAATGGCACGAGTCGAAATAATTTTTGAAGGGTGGCTTCGTATATTTTTATATGAATTACCTGCAGAGGTGTGCTTTCGGCAGACATAGATGTGAATCCCACAATGTCACTGAAATAAATCGTGACGCAATCGAAGCTTTCCGCTTCGACTTTGTGTCCCCTTTTCAATTGCTCTGCCACGTAACGCGGCAGCATTTCGTACAGCAACGCATCTGGAGGCAAAGCAAAGTATTCTCGTAATTTAATTTCAAGGAAATGGACCATCCAGTTTCAATTTAACAATTTTTTCGGAACGTTCAGGAACCTGTTTTCTTCTTCTCCTCCGTCAATTGATCCGTCCTCTCGTCCACGAGTGCTTCCAAATTATTGGCGTACTTTTCCATCATGGCCATCATGTTGTCAAAAATATTTGGTTTCCTAAAAAAACAGTAATCGAATTTCGCAAAAATATTTCTATTGAAATCGACGCAGAAGAAAATCATTTTGAAACGTACATGCCCTTCCTCAGAGGTCTCAGCTTGTTCCTCACGATTTTGAAGTCCGGTCGAGCCTCGGGATCCTCCGCCCAGCACTCGATCAAACAATCTCTCACGAAATGGAAACAGTTCTCCAGTTGGTCCAACGGCGGTCTGAGATAATTCAAGGAAAACAGAGTAGCTGACAGGGTGGAAACGAAAGCATATAAAATTTAAGCTCTGCCGTCGATCGACCGTGACTCTCAATCGTAATACCTGAACGGCTCCGTTCCTGCGCCCTTAGCTATCACTTTCTTCAGTATCTCCGACGCGGACAACTCGGTGATCCCGAAAGGACCGTGCCGTCCCTGAAGCTCGTACAAAACCACGCCGAAAGAATAAATGTCTCCTCTCTGATAATCTCGGACAGCTGGTTCTTGGCTTTTCGTCGATCTCAACAATTCAGGGGCTCGATACAACAAACCTAAGGATGTTTTTTATTCGATTTCATTGCCCGGGAAAACTACTCCACGGATATTGTACATTTGATAGAATACCGTGATACTTCTTCATCACGTCACACGGCTCACATTCGGCGTCCTTTTTGAACTCGTGTAATCCAAAGTCTGCCAGCTTCACGACCCATCGGGAGTCCACCAGACAGTTCGACGTACTCAGCGACCCATGATATTTTATGACGGACTCGTGCAGATAGATCATACCCTGAAAAAAAGAGATGCGAAAGTGTATAACACGCGTGGACAGCAGTCGAACACCGAGACCAATCCCATTCATCCAGTCTGGCAGACAGAATTCCGCGACAGTGTCATGGCTAGAAACGTTTCACCGCATCGAACTGGTTTTTTTTTCCCCAAACAGCCAGGGAAAGATTCCACGCGACAAATCTTTATTCAGCTTGTCGAATCAGTTCGGATCGCTTTGCAAACTTTCGCTCTCTCGACGAGCAACGGATATTCCCGGGTCGATGCGACATATTCTGTCCACGGCGGAAAAGGGCAAAAAAGTTCCGGAGATTGGAACAATACGTACCCTGATTATATCTCCGACCAAGGACGCCATGAACATGTTATCCAACTTCATGTCCTCGTTCTCCAAAATGTCCTGCACGGGGGGAGACAAGTTCCATGAGAAAACGACCACGCGAAAAGCTGAACGATTCAAGTTTCGTCTACTTAATTACAAAGTATCCGAACGGATGATTACCTTGAGGCTGCCACGCGGACAATACTCCACGACGATGCATATGTTCGGCGGATCGGTGCACGCACCGATGAAAGCGTTCAAATTATCGTGTCGCAAGTCACGCATCTACAGAAACGATCCTTTAATTTGCGTATCAAGAAAAAAAGGAGGAGAGAAAAAAAAAGGAGCCCGCAACTTTCCAGGCATGTTCTTATACTACTCACCACTTTCAGCTCCTTCTTCATCTCCCGCGTAATTTCGATCGATTTCTTCCGAACTTTCTTCACGGCGAATATCCGCCCCTTGTAGACGCCTATTTGCGTGTAAATCATCGAATAACGAAAATCAGCGTCGGGATTCGAGCTGAGAGAAACTTGACTGGTTCTCACGATCGGCTGTGTCGTGGCCTGTATAAACCGACACAATTGTCCGATCTTCAACCAAATTATTACGAACTGTTAAATTGTTATATCGATAGCCGAAATGTTATACGAACAGTTAGATAATTGTGCGAACGGTAAAGGAGGGAAGCAAGATAAGAGTCTTGCGCAGTTGACTCGCAGCAATCTAATACAATCTCGGGATCCCGTAAGCGGTTTCGTTGAATAAAAATCTTGCAGGGGCCATTCGAGACTCGATAGCGAAATGCGAGCAGCCTCGAAAGTTTCTGGATCGATTGGGTCGATGGGAACGGGACTGCGAATAACCGACTATGTACCCACGTAGGAGACGCGGCAAGAGGGAAAGTAAGTAGATACGCCATAGAACGAACGCCGTTATTTACCCTGGAATTGCATTTGGTAGGCGCCTCGTTGACTACCGTCGACTCGTCTTTCTGCTCTTTGATCTGAATGTCTTTGTAGTTCACCTTCCAGAGCAGGGAATCCAGTTCCTGCTCGTACTTCCAGTTTCTGTATAGCACCAGCATCACGGCCGCGATGATCAACAGAAATCCGCCCGCGATACCACCCATGATCTCTGCCGTGTGAGCTGCACGTTTAAATTGAAAATCGTGTGAATTGGTCACGAACTTCTCACCTTTTTCTTTTTATCTTTTCTTTTTTTTCTGGATCGCTTCGGTATACATTATAACGAATGCATATTATGTGGGTCAGAGATGTTCGTTTCGTACGATTCTTTTTTAATTGCACCCTCAGCTTTAATGCTTCGTGCTCGGGACGTTTATTTAAATCGGTCACGATCGTGACGGCCACCGTTTATTGCGTAATCAGTAATCGCGGAGCAGTTACGTGGCCGAGATACACATTCGATCTCAATTAAAGGAAACGAAAGAAGGTACCGGTTGGAGGGGTGGATGGCGTTCCCCTTTAACAGATTTACATATGGAAATTTCTTTGGCCGGAGTTTATGATGTATTTTCGTGCGATCGGTTCGCGGCGTTTAAGGTGCGGGGGAAAGCAGACGAATGGTGATCGCAAGGTGGTTGCGAGGGTCGAGGAAATGGTAATTCGAAAGAGGATACACTTTTACCCTACCCGTATTTTCACACGTTATGCCGTACGTCGCGTATGTAATTCGTTTCGCCCCTTTCGTCCATTTATTTCACTTTGCTCTTCGCGAATAAATTTTACGTTCCTTCTCTACCTCTTTGTTTGTCACGCGCTACAAAGTGTTTGAGTATTACGCAGATTTGCGAACGATTCCGTGATAGCCTTTGCGCTATTAGAAATCGAATAATCGTTCAATTTCTATCGCGGACTATTTTGCGAGCAATTAACATTTCGATTAATTTGATACGATATGCAAGCGATCGTACGCACATGTCTCCTGTTGTAATAAAAAAATGTATCCTCATATATTCCTGAAAAATACGATGATTTTTCGATTCGAAAGGATTCACAGAATCTTCATACGTACATGTGCATTTTTCGCCGTGGTAACCGCACAATGGCTCAGCGATCGGCGGGCCCCCGCCTATCCACGAAATGTCCCTGGTCAATCGGAGTTTCTGCAACAGAAACAGAAATCAATAAACGAAAGCGTCGAAAGGTCCCGGTCTGAAGAAAAGGGGATCTTTGAAAAAAGGAACAGCGGTTAATGTCTTACTGGCAGGTTCGTGCCATTCTCTTTCCCCACGAAGTACGCTATGGGGTATAAACCGTGCCCCTTTGTCGGCCGATTGTCCAGGGCAATCAGAGTATAATTGCCTTCAGCGTCTCCGTTTTCGTCCATGTAAACCGTGTACCTGAACAGACGATATATCATGCAACATACGAGCAATCGTAACGCATGCTTAACGCGCGCTAAAAGTCCTCGTAAATTGCGCAAAGGAACGCGGGGATCGTTCTTTCCCGACGACTTTTTATGTTATCATCGTTCCTCCTTCTTTTGTCACTCGTTCAACGATTCGCCGGGATCATTATTGTGTAACTACGATTCTCGGTGTCATTGTGCGCTCGATAGGCAGCATAGAATTGCCGTGACGGCGCAAGGTATCGATCGTTTTAAGCGATGAAAGATTACACAGAGGAGGAAGGAATCCGAGTGCACGGATAACTCGCGTGAAAGCCTTAATTATTTCGTCGGGTCAATTATCATTCTAGACGCTTGCGTCATCGTAATAACGGCCGTCCCTGCTTTATTGGCCTCGCGTACTTTAAACTGTCTTACGCGGAGATGAATATTTCCACGGTGATGCAGGTGATTTCTCGGCTTGTGCAAGGAGAATACCGACACCGCTGCGATCCACGGTGGGGCTAGTATAGATTACAGAGTTTTTCATTAAAAAAGGAGCCCTTAAATCGGCTTTTACGGTGTCCCCTCGAGCGATTAAAACGGGTAAAAAAAGTGTTCCCTCTTGGACGAGGGAACACTCATCGACGTAATCCTCATTTTTACCCTCAAAGCCAGGAACGATGGCCCATAACTCTACGCTTAATCACTAAGTCTGAGGGACCTTCGCAGGAAGATAGGAGAGTGACGAATCCTCTCGCTTCCGCCTGCGTTTACCAGGTAACGGTGTGGAGACGATCGTCATTTCGGTTGAAATACACTTTAAAGGTGAACGTCGATCGTTCGTTGATAAGAAATGAAATGAACAAAATCGATTGGCATACTTAAAAACATCGCGACAAGTGGTTGATTCGCGATTCATCTTGCCCTTTATTATTTCTCTTACGATCTTGAGAATACGTACCCCATGGCGCTTCGATAGTTAACACCGTAAAGAGCCGCCAGCATTTCTCGACCGTTCCGCGGGTCTCGGTTCTCGTTCAGAGCTTTGATCAGAGATCTCTCGTAGAGGTGCACCGCGTCGTACAGGTACGCCGTCTCTGGCACGATCTGCCTTATAACACAAACAGACGATTACGTTTAAAAGTTGAGGAATTAGCGCGGGCCAGGTTAAATCTGCAAATATTCTCTATCGCGCCAAAGTTACGTGGAGAATGGAAATATTTATAAACGAAACACTTGCAATATTTGAGGCTCAAATGCCTTGGAACGGTTCTTCTCGTCTAGAATAGAAATTGTCGAAAGCTATTCTAATAGTCACCTGAACGACACCGCCAACGTTCGCCAGTGGATTGGAGAAATTGAAGGGCGGCTTCTGCCTGTAGGCGTTCACCATCCGAGTGAAATTCCTCGAGTAAATCGGCGCGGACGCGACCACGCTGAAGTAGCTGCGATACGCCTTCAGGATCGACGAGTTCGTTTTCTTCTGCCATAAGCCACGGAAATACTTGTCAGGTCGTTTCTCGTCGTACTGTTCTATGTCGACGCCGACCACCCAGTACTCACCTGCGGCACAGACATCCGCGATACATATCTCTTTTTCGCCCCGCGCAAGAATTTGTTGCGCAAACTACTGCGCGTCGAGTCCACGTTAGAAAACGTCGTACGGAGGAAAAAAAAAGACAGTTCCCGTTTGAACGCGTTGAGAATTCGCATTAATCCAGTTCGTTAACGCAATGAACTTTGAACGGAATCGAACGAGACGATTCATAGCGAAGCTCGATCAAAGATTATTGTTACAACTGCTAGCGACACTGCGACACTCTGGTATATATATGTACCTGATTATGTTAAAGCGGATTTATACCTTTTTCCAGGAGATTCCTTTCGTCCAGAGCCATCAGCAGTCCCATGTGCTCATAGTAATTCCCTAGAATCACGTAAACTGGAACAAACCGCGGAGCGTTCCAATAATGAGTTTCCCCAATTATCCTTATCGCGGCCTCTTAATTGTTAAAACGATCGTGCGTATTTTTAGCCACGGGCGGACAAACGCTTGTAAAATGGTACCCAGCTAATAGACGAATTACGAGCAGTATCTATTCAGCGCGCGAAATTCCTACAATTATAACATGCGGGCATCGCCTGTTTATTCCACGCTGCTCCAAACAGCCCCGGTGATAAAATTAAAATGCGGGTAGCCTATTTCGAGTCGCGTATCGTGTGTGATCCGAATGGGCCACCGTTTAAAATAACTTCAACCATTATCGCGATGATCGTAAATTGAAGAAAGGCTAGTTCAACGTTCAAGAGAGTGGGGGAGGGGGCAAAAAACCGGTTGCCTTAGTACTCTTTCAGTTCCTGCTTTTGTTTTTCTCTTACTCACTTCGCGTTTCCCGGTACGTCTCACTAACGTGCTTGTGAAACGGATTGGTCATGTGGGTGACGTGGTACGGCTCTTCCCAGCAACGAAGGAAGTTCACCGTCACACCTGCCGCCTCGAACGACGACAGAATGGTCTCCGCAACTGTTGACATCTTGTTGAACTCGAACAGGGTCGAGTTCATGTACATGAACGTCACCTGAATATTTTCGAACATGTCGTAATTAATTACGAATTACAATTATACTTATTGCAATCGTGCGCCAATCGTACCATAAAGTGAACAATTCGAGGGAGAATAACGATAGGGAGGCCTGAAACAAAAGAATCCACGCGCACGATGGATAAAATGGAGAACAAAGCGAAGCTTGGACAAAGTTCTTCCCCAAATAATTTTCTATTGGATTGACAGTAACGCTTAAAAATTTGTAGTCTATTCTTCGCGATATTTTCACTCACCTTCGTCCAGTTGAAAGCCATCAGCACGGAAACAACAGACTTGGAAATTTGCGTGTCAGGCGGTCTGGTTCTAGCGAACGTCGGGAACTCTTTCTTATCTGAAGACTCGCGATGGGTACAGAACTGCAAGTAAAACGGAGCATGGCTTCTAAGTTACGTACACATTGTTGGCGCAACGCAAATCATTCCCGTGCACCTTGTTTCGTGTGATATTTCAGGTGAACTCAGGTGACAGGTAGATAAACGGCGTGGCGCTCGCCACGTGCTGGCCAGTCAGCTTCAAATTTGCATTCGGTTTCTAGGTTGGTCTATTACTGGGCTGGGAACCGTGGCGCACGTAATGCGCGTGATTAGTGGTGTCGGCTCGAATGACTGGCAACACGACGTACTCGGGGAATATCAGACAAAAGGGTTACGCGAAATCGTAGCGGCAACGAGTCAAGATCGGCTCGACCGATACGCGTGCTAGATTAATTAATCTGGCCAGTTATTAAATTTTACAATCGCGATCGCGGCCGTTCGACACGAAATGGAAATACGCTGCGGAGAGCCGACGAGTTAGGGTGCACGTGAAATTTATCTGCGCCGATAAAATTGAGCAGCCGCGTTCGTTCGACAGCGGGACAAATTATCGTGCGCATTTTTTTTTAACCCCGATCGATTAATTTCGCGCCGGTCAATTCGAAAGCTGCTGCGCGCGTATCGAACGGATCGTGAATTGTCGCTGTCGCACTTTTCACAGGGAACTATTCCACCGGTCTGGATAATTTGTCGGGAAGACGAATGGTTCCTTTCTTCCCGAGGTGGTCGCGAGATTAAAAGAAATTTAATTAGTATTTCCTCGTCGTCTCGCAGCTTACGTTCCTCGTCCCCTTCGCTATAAAATTTCACTCTTCAAATTGAATTTTCAAATGTAAATAATCGTTGCCCGCCTTCCTTGGTCGATCACTCGCCAGTGCAAGTGAAACGCTTCGATTAAATTCGACGCTCGTTTAAAGAAACTCGGCACGACGCCCCTTAACCCCGACAGAAGTCAATGACGAAACGCAGATAGATAAAAGGACGAGACTTACGACTCGCCGGCGTTGAACGGGTCAAACCTGTCGTAACCTCGGCTCCGGATATTCGTATTCCTCGGTGGTCGGCGAATAATTTATATCCTCGGCTGGCCCGCCGCTACCGACAGCTTAAACCGCGCATTGCGCCGGCAGATCACGTCGGTGCAAGCGAAAAAACGATCGAACGAAACACTTCGGGGACTCTTCGTGCTATTACAACGGTGCACGGCTCTCAATTTAAACGGCACCATAACCTGCCCACTACGCCCGGGCGAAATCCTTTCGTCATCGCCAACGGGTAACGCTCGTTGTTTTTTGTCACGCGTCAAATCGTTCACGATCCTATCTCGCCGCGAGTAAACCACGATACACGGAGAGCAATATGTACAGGTGGGGCTGGCGAGGGTGCCGCAATGAAAAGCTGCTGGATGTTTCGAGGATTTCGAGGTTTCTTATATCATCGGTATGCAAGCACTCGTCGTGCCGCAATATAAGTAGATTCAAGCTGAAAGCATGCACACCGCGATTTGCTATTTGACCAGAGTGCCCTCGAGGGTCGGGGCGAGCGTTCCGCCGGAAGGAAAAGCGCTTCCGAGAAAGGTTTCCCGGATTTCGTGCGGCTGCATTCGGCTGTATTCTGAACTCTCTGGGGCAATGTGTCTAGGGTTACGTAACGGAGAAAGGCTTTCTTACTAAGGAGCACGAGAACGAATGCATTTTCTTCGCTCCGGTCTCTCTTCTCCATTTTCTGGTTCGTTTCATTTTTGATCTCGGCGCGATAGAAACGTTGGCGGGGATAATGGCATCGAGTGGAGTTCGTTGATGGATAGGAGAATAGAGGTGTTCTAGTCGAGTCAGTAGCGTACAATGCTACACTCTATCAGAGCCACGAGGAGTTAACTTACGTATGATATCATTGGAAGGTTGAACGCGGCAGCCATTCTGCCCTCGTGGACGCAGGTTTCCTGGGGGCCGATGTAACCGCTGATATTTCTCGTCCAGAGATCGGCAGTCATCAGGATGCTGGTCTCCTCCTCGCCATAAGTTTCCGCGACCAGGAAATCGAGCCTGTGGCCGCGTCTACCGAGCTCACCTGCGTTCACCTATCGAGCAAAAGGTGTTCTATATTCTGCTCGTGAAATTAATGAAACTCGATCCCTTTCCCGCAAGTTTATTTTCCCGCAAGAATTTTTCATTCCATTTCCGCGAAGCTCACTCTGATATTCTTCTGGAAGGTATTATTGTCGGACATCAATTCGAGCGTATTTCGACTGGATTCGATTAAAAATAGCCAGCGATAACAGAGTTTAGGAAATTCCGAAATTTCGTCGCGCTTAATTAACTACTTCCGTGCTAATTGCGGTCGGCCGAAGCATTCGGGGAAAATAAGCTGCACAATTACCTCCTCCACGGCGAGCGATATGGCACCGGATATCCGGTAACCAGGGCGCTGATACTCCAAGTCCCCTGGACGTCTCTTGGAACCGGTGATGTACCCGAGGGTGAACGTCTCCGCGTCGGCGCCCTTATCGAGCAAAACGTGGATCGCTGTTAGTAACAGACAAGCCTTCTCCACGTTTGCTAGTAGCATGCCCAGTCGCGAAACCTTTGCAGATTAATTATTCTCTTATTCCCTTTATGGTCATTTTATTTCGTTATTTTATTACAGAAGGGTACGGGAATATTATTATCGTTTTAGGACGAGGGGCAATCGTTCGTTAATTGGTAACTGTTAAAAAATAGAAATAAGCTCAAATTGCTTGGAGCGAAGTAGCACGAAACGGCGAACAGAAATACAGCGAGACCGAAATGGAGGGGATATTAAACTAAAAATAGTATGACACGATAGAAAATTAGAATTGCTAGAGGAACTGCAGGAAAGTAAAAGGACCGCGGGCAGAAATAATAATAATAATTTTTAAAAAAGTTTATTGCATAGTAACAGATACGAGAACAAATCAATAAGATCAATGAGTAGGTGGTGCAGAGGTACAATTTAATGTATTTCAGCGTCGTATAGGTGCAAGCCACTGCAATTTTAATCCACTGCGCTATTTTTATTCCATACATGAAAGCTTCGACTTTCTTCCCCCTCCGGGACTCGACTGTTTATCACATTCAATCTTTCCTCCGTGCAAGAACGGACCGCTGCACCAGTTTTTGTTTGCAAGCGACGACGGCTAATAAAAACAAGAGCTTGCAAACGAAAGATATAGCGAAGGTAATGGATGAAACCAGTAAGCTCGACGGGGTTGCAATAAACACCATCAATCTCCTATGGTGTGCCGCACTTCCTCTTCCTACTATTTCGCTTTCGTTCACCGCCGACTACGGCACCGACTACAATATCCAACATCCTCCTAAACTATTGTATTATCGAGTGATGGAGTGTGCGTCATCGACAGCTTGCAAACGAGAAACCACTTTCATTTTTCAAACCATGTTCGGTTGCGACCATAGTTTACCCGGAAGTATGACGATTTTGTAGTTCTCTTTTTTTCCAACGAATCGAACGCTATGTATTAGTATGTATGTGTCTCCTTTTGATATTCCAACGTCGAACACGCCTTTACCTTGTCCCGCGCTTCTCCATTTTCCATGGTTTTCCACGCGCCACGCATCGAGACGCGGCAAAGCGTCTATCATTCATTCAACGATCGCCTGCGAGCACTATTTGCACGTGAACGCGTATACGAGTTTTCTGTGCGAACGTTTCACGGACGCAATCGCGAGTGAATCGACATTCCCACGAACGTATCGTAGGAAAACGATCGGTTGCTCGCGCTTCGGTTCGATCGAGCAAAGCCGATGTTATTAATCAATGGCGGTGACTCAACGCTCGTTCCTTTCTTCCTTTGATTCTTCGTCGCTTGATCCGCTTGATCGTAGATCTTTCGACCTGTTTCTGCGCCTCGCAACCTTCTCCTACAATTGCTTACGTAATTGCAGACGGACGAACAAGATACATATTTTGCGTCCCCGTCGTTTTTGACGTATTATTAGAATAGAATACTATAAATAATGGGTCGCGGAGAGGCTAGGCGGATGGACCTCGAAAGACGATCAAGGGAACAGATAGAAAATATTAACGAGTTTCGCTTTGAATTGCGTCTGTAGACGAATTTCGACGAAAATTCGCGGAGCGTGAATGAAAACGAGAATGAGAACACCGAGAGTGTTCTGCGGTCCTTCGGGCTCGATTTCGACATGCTAATGAGAGTACCGTGACTGCTTCGTACCCGCCACGATAATTAACGAGGTGTACAGGTTTATTAAGTGCACGCGAATGCACAGGTGGCTAGGAAATTAATTTTCCAACGGTGTATTGTCACAGTCGGATCGATAATTCCGTACAGGGAGAACGAATCGCCGGGCAGTATTAAATGAACGCATCGTGCCGCTTGAGGAGGCATTCTTTTTTGCGAATTCTTAAAGTATTTTGACTAGAAAGAAATATATAATGCAATTGCCAAGGAAGGGTTAAAAAATGACGTTATAAGCATAAATACCCCCTTAATGTATAACGGTGATTAATGTCGTGAACCCGTAGGAGTGAATAGTGAGCCAAGTTTAAAAGTATATACAAATCGCCTTTATTTCTTTGGTTGCTGAGTGAAGTTAATTCTGTTAGATTTGTAGTATTCGACTGTAGGATTTATTCGGATATATCGGTGTGATGTAAGTAAAAATGTAAACTATGGCTAAGATTCTATTGGTCGTTACTATTTTGTGAGGGAGTGGAAATAGGATTTCGTATTGGATGTTAATAGGGGTGGAAGTGGTAAGCGGAAGGAGTGCTTGGATTTTTAAGGAAGGAGGTAATTTAGGGTTTACAGAAGCTTGAGCAAAATTCCATGTGGTAATAAAAAAGAGAGAAGGAGTACCATGGTTGATTTTGCCAGATGTGTGCAAAGTTTGGTTTTTCCGTGGTACTGCAGGTATAATGTCCTGCAGACGTGTAGGGTGGACGGTCAGGTATCTAACATTAAACAGATAAGGATCTTGACAGGATATCATCTATGCAGACGTCACACTTTTATCGACAAATTCATTTCTGGATGCTGAAGCGTTGCTCGGTATTTTCCTCATGCTTAATGACACTGATATTCTTCATCCTCGATTTACAAATCGAACGTTAGTTACAAAATGAAACAATCGTACGATTGTTTCATTGTATTTGCAAGCACGCCTCGCAACGATAAACGCTTCCGTATGATTTACAAGATGGGCCATAGATATATTTATTGAAATCACGACAGGGAAAGAGAAACTCGGCTGCGCCGGGCCCTAATTAACCACGAACTAATTCGTACAGATTTAAATGCACCACGACACGTGGCTCAATTAAATCTGATGCGTGACATCTTATTACGTATATCCTGCGGCTCGTACACCGCTGCCCACGTTCATTTATGATCCGCGATGCGCCACCGTTACGTGTCCTTAATTAGTATGGAATTATTATCGCCCCTCGCGGTGTCGCTGCGGCGAAGCCGAATCTTTCATCGCGGCGAAACGATCACGTCTCCATTATATTTTCGTGAAATCCCAAACGAATGGCGAACATTAAATTCGACTGCGAGGTGTATCGAGCACGCGTAAATATTTCATGGCTGCCCAATTTTTGCTCCTTCGTGTACACACGTTGCGCTCCTTCTTGCCTCTGCATCGCCTTCTTCTTGCGTTACTTCTTTTTTATACACACATATACAATAGCGGTTGAACACAGTTGTTTTCACTCTTCGGTCGCCGTGCGCGAAAGAAATCGTGAGATCCGTATCGAGATGGAGGTCGTAAAGACAGGCGATATTAAAAGGCTGCAGAAACAGATTTATGGCGTCGTGAACAATCGTCGATGCGGCTGCGGTAGCGAATCCGTGTGAAACACCTAAGAGTTGGATCTTTAACACGTCCTTAATGAATGCCAGACATTCATCCCACCGGCAACAGGTTGATCCTTCTTTTTAATGCGTTTCGCATCCTCTGTACCAAAGTGCAGGGAGTGCACTTTCCTTTCTTCGAATAAAAAGCACTTCTGCTTTCTCACTTTTCATTGCGAACACTCGATTGATAAGAAATATCGTCCAAAGGGCAGTTAATTTCCAGCGAGTCGTAGACGTATCTGTATTATTACCTGTACACGTCTCGAGTAGCAGCGATAATAAGACTAATCGGTCGTCTCTAAAAAACAAGAAGGGAAACGACGCAACCGGTTGCCGCCATCCCCGTCACCCTTTCCTGCAGCTATGAAAAATGATCAACAAGATCGTTCAACAAGCTGTCAGTTTCGAAGCAACGAACACGGAAACGCGTTGGCAGCGTCGGAAGCGAGCGGCGCGTTATTCACCTCGCGTACTTCCGCTTGTCCCGAATAAATTTCCCACCCTTATCGCGCGTCTCGCTAAATAAATATTCCACCTAACGCGTGCTTTATCGCGGATAATGGCGTTTGTAACGTACATACGTGCCGCGCGATACGCGTCAGTATTATATCCCGCTTGTTTCGCGGTCGCCTTCCGTTCCGACGCGAACGGCGAGGCAAATTTTCCTGAAATCGGCACGGGAAACTTCCGTTGGGCCCGATAAGCCCGCAGGAACGACCGGGCAATTCGCGGCGAATCGCAACGAATCGACCTAAAGAGTGCCGTGCCGGTTCTCGTTGGCAGAATTCCTTCTATTTCGCGATACCACGGTGAAAAGTTTGGGGAAAGGAGTTTTCGAAACCCGCGATCGCCAGCTGACGAAGGTCGCAGGAGAAAGTACGTGTAGCTTGGTAGCACGTTTTTATTACTATTTCCTTGGAGCAGCAGTGCCTCGGGTATTCTTCGAGCGCGTTACAATTCGCCACGGTCTCGCGCCAATGTCCCTTCTACGCCTCTACACGCATGTGCCACTCTTGCTATTACATATGTGGAACACGTTGTACATACCGCTGACTATATTTAGAAGTTTCTCGAAAGCGAACGTTACACGGTGAACCGTGCATAAGGAAAAGCCATCCAGGTCCCGCGAAATCTGGAGTAACACTGTTTGCGTGTCGGTCGTCTTCTGATCGACTGTATCAACATTGCGATTTAGAGCGGATGGTCCAGGTACACTTTCCTTCCTTCAAACGTTGAACCGGCGGGGCGTGCATTAATTTCTTAATCGTTCACTCGATCGTGGAATCGAAGCGAATAGATCAGGTAGGGAACAGAACTGTACAGTTGGCCACTGTGTAACGAGAAAGTGTGCTAGACGAACGTATGGAAAAGGCAAAGCCGTAAGGTTCTCCGAGGCAGGCTGCGTGTCAGGGACCCTGTCACGCTGCAACCCGATTGTATCTGTGAAGTTCCAGTCGTGCTGGATAGAGCAGTTTCTTTTGTCGACTCCCGTTTGATAAGAATTTTTTACGAGAACGATGGCACAGCTTCGCCGTATGCTATTGGGCAACAACCCGTATATCGCGGTTGCGGTTCGAGGGAATATCAGGAAGATGACAGGGGGACAGCCATACCGGCGTAAAATATGGACGATGCCCGTGCCCGTATCTTTTCCCTCCTCATTTGCAAGCAACGTTCGCCCGAAAGTTTTCGCCCGACCTCTGCGTCACGGTGTGGCCGGGCACGAAAAATATTGGACGCGTCTGAAGGTAGATTCGACGAGAATACGTGCCCCATTGAATGGCGAAGGTAATTACACGGAACCGTTCGCGAGGAAGATCTCGATTGTAGAACAGAGAGCGCGCAGAAAGTGACTCAACCCGATCATGGGGGCCGACTTTCGAAAAAGCTGATCTCGTATCTGTGTCACATGGTGTCACATAGAGAATTTTAGGCACGCCTCGATTCGGTTGCGTCACGGACCTCGGGCTATGCATTCAATTTCTATTCCGTCGACCATTTTCTAATTAGTCGCGCCCGCCAAATGAAGATGCCTCGCGATCGATGCCGCGCATAATCGTTGGATAACCCTCGTCCGACGAGCAATTTATGAGCGGGCATTAATTGAGCGGCGATTACAGGTGTCGTCGACGTTCATTCAGTCAGCCAACGGTAGCCACCGTCGAGCGACACGCTGGACATCTCTGTCACAGTCGGCTGCCAATAAATCGTGCATCTGAGCCTTTCAACGACAGGCGACGCGGATACACCTATGCACAGATCGGTACGAGCATTGTGTGCAAATCGAAAATAGTGGC
The DNA here is from genome assembly GCA_963583965.1 of Nomada ferruginata. Lineage (NCBI taxonomy): Eukaryota > Metazoa > Arthropoda > Insecta > Hymenoptera > Apidae > Nomada > Nomada ferruginata. The sequence goes on from OY757218.1 coordinate 11,446,227, forward strand.
CGTCGATACGCGAGATACGCGTGCTCTATTTTCGCGTTATTGGACGTCCCGTTTATTTTCGTAGACGGGCTAGAAGAAAATCTTCGTGGATTCACGAGCGTTGTTTGCTTCTATTCCGAGTCGAAAATCTCGCCGGGCACCGCGTCGTCGTGTATCTTCGAAACTTCTTCCGCTGGCTGGAACTTTCAAGAAACCGCAATCTCTTCTCATCTTCCCGGGTTAAGTGTATTCCCCTGTACGCGAAATTTTTATCTCTCGCCACACGTATTCGTTTATCCTCCCGTGGTGGCTAGGTGTCGTCGTTCAGTTTACGCGTTAACGTTTGCCGGCCGCGTCCTTTAGCATCAAACGACTCATCCGAGCTGATGCCTCCTCGTTCCAGCTGGTAACTAGACTGAAACTTTTCTAGTTTCTATTTTATGTTTCCGTTCTTCGTGTAATATCAGCGGGCATCCACGCAATTCGCAGCGGTCTCGTCTATCGTTCGGTTTCGACGATCTTTCGTCGGCTGAGTCTGTGTTTCGACAGCCGGATAATCTATTACCCTGTCGCGACGTAAATCTATCCGCCGACCGCGACGTACGGTTTCCTTCGAGTCTTAAATTTAAACGCTGCTCGTGCTTTAAAAATGTATACCAACGACAAAACAGGGAGGTGCTTCTGTTGAATGAAAAATTCGACGCGGTTCAAAGAGGAATTACTGTTCCACGCTTTTATCGCTGTAAATATCGTTGCTGGGTCCGCGTGGATTAATACACTTTTCGTCCAGGTCGCAAGAAAGAAACGCAGGTGGACGGTAACCGATGTCCACCGATTTCTGACGCCTTTTTCGACGTTCTGATTCTTAGATTTTCGACGACCACTCACGGACCGCCTTGGTTTACGAGCTCACGAGACCCTGCCAGTGATTTATCGAGCCCAGTTTTCGATGGCACGTGGCAACACTTGCTCGTTACCAGTCATTCACAACCGGCTACAGACCTTCCCACGTTGAACCGATCACCTTTCCTCTCTCTTTGGATTCCCCCGTTTCTTTTTGTTCTCCGTTTGCCAGCCTCCGTTCGAAAGAGTATACACCGCGCGTCTGTTTTCTGCATGCCGCATATCTAAACTTCGTTCGTTGTTTGTGGCCTATTTTAGTTTTGCTACCCTTGCAGGAACTTTGGCTTTCCCAGTGGAAATGCACGTTCGTAAGCGGAAAGGCAAATTTATGGTGGTAATAAGCAACTCGTAGAGTAAATGGCCATTTATGTAAACACGTCGGGGGGCAAAAGAGCGAGGGTATCTGAATCGTTTGTACGTAACAAGGGTTCACAGATTTCATCCCTTTTTTTATAAAGATTCAATAAATTGTACACGCGAATACAGCAATGAGTTCAATGACGTGTTTGTAGAATGAATAAGAAACGTGAGAACGAATTAGGAAACAATTCAGATATTACGTTTTCGATCTAATCGCCACGCTCACCTCAGTCGTCGTGTTCCTCTCCAATGGAAAAATTCTGCCGAAACCGGACGGTCTTCGGGCTCAGACACCGTGGAATACTAGAAGCCGCACAGTCGCGCTGAGTTTCATTCCTAAAAGAAGAAAAAAAATAGCGTGCAACGGGCCGGCGACCAAGCGTCGATCTCGATAACGACACCGAGGAAGAAATTAAAACATTCCGTGTGGCAAAGAACTAGAATCTCGTAATTTAAATTCGCGGCAGCCGCTTGGTCCACGCGAGTGAGCGTGCAAGAATGCGACGCGTAATCGTGACGCTAAATCAAAGAAACGGAAGCCACGGCTGCTTCTTTCTCTATCGTCGCAAATTTATTCACAATTTCTCTCGAATAAAAGTAAGAAAGAGCGACAGAAAAGGGCAGGGAAAGAGACTGCTTTGTATTACCCGAAGGCGAACTTTTCTCAATGACGCATTAACGGAAAAAACTCGCAGCGAAGAGCACTCCAAATACAATCGTGGGAACTCGCGACTCAACTGCAGAACGATTCAAATTCGAAGGACCGTCCCGCCGCGCCCCGGTGCGAAAAGAATAACGTGAGACCGGCGGTCGACAGTGATCGTAGGCGCGCGCGGCCAGACTGACTTCTCTCTGCTCGTCCTCTTTCCCTCGTAGCTCGTACGTCGAGCGTCGTCGCCGTCGGCGTCGTCGTTCCATTCACAGTCCCCGACGCTACTCCGACGCGGCGATGTGTTGCCCAGGCGCATGAGCAATAGCCGAGAAAACGCTTCGAAAAAGAGGGAGACGCGCGGTACTCGATAGACTGCGATCACATTCTTTTCTCTCGATTTTCCTCGATTAGCGTGCCTCGTGTAATTTTCTAACAAGCAAGTTCTATTGTTCGTAATGAATCCAGATATACGTGGAAAAGAAGCCTGGCAAATATTCTTGGGAATAGACAAATATGTAACGCCGATTTGTAATACACGTTTCGACACACCAAGCTGTTATTAATATTCAAAATGATCAGAGCGACTTCACGGTGAGAGAATGTTGTCGAAACCTACGGCTTTCCCATCAACACCGATTTTTCTCTGGAATATAAGCCGCAGAGTTAAATTGGCCGCGACCCGCGAGGAAATAAAAATTCATGTTCCGCGGCGGGCGACGATGCGACGCAGTCGCTTCTTCCGCAAATTTCTCCGCTCCTTGAAGCAGCTGCTGACGCGAGGCACTGGGATTCTGTCAGCTGCAAATAAAACCATCCATTACCCGGCGGTAAGGGCTCGTGGAGGGAAGTCGGTTGATTCTTGGCCGTTGCTCGGCGTTTACGAGGGCGAGAAAGCAGGGCGAGGCGAAGTGAGAGAAAAAGCGACGATCCCTGGAGGACTGAAAGAACAGTGGATAGCGTTCATGAAAGTATACATAGAATTCTGAGTCGACTGGTAGGTGTATCCACCCTCGCGTTTGCATCGACGAACCGGAACTTTCGATTCTCATTTCACGGGATGTTGAAAAACAAGCGCGCCGCGGCTGAAAGCTCTGAGAGGCTTTTGCGCACCTGTTCTCTTATGCATAGAACGTTGGTATTTACTCGGATGTGTATACAGAAGCGGGATGGATTTAACGAAAGGTGAATTTAGATTGGGTTAATTTGACGCGCTGATATATATTGCAGTAATAGAATAATTCAGGCTAGGGTGGAGCTTACCGATCGAAGAAAATGAAAATAAGTATTTTTCGAATGAACAAATTATTTGTTATTTGGAGCATTTAGAGTAAGCATTAATTTATATTACAGTGTCAAATTGAATTTCATAATTTTATTAGCAATAATAAGAACGACACTATTATTCTGTGGGCTTCGGGATATTATTGCAAATCTATATCAAGACAAATTCTATCGAAAACTAACGGTGCATAGTTCGATAACTTGTGAAGAAATCTATTGGTGGCATTAATCTTCTTCTTCTGTTGATTATTATTAATGCTTGTATTGGAAGTTTCCGTCTTACTCGCGAGTATAAAATATACTCTGGAATATATTCTTAGACTCCCGTAAGAAAACGCGGCACCTGAGTCCGTTGCGTGTCTGCAAGGACAAACAAATCTTCGTGCACAGAGATTACAGGTGAAATATACCCAACCTTCCGTCGTATATTTTAAAACTGCAAGAGCTCCAAAGCACTAGAGTGGTTCGGGGATAGAGAATTATAACTTATCCAACCATCGTTCCCCCGCTGCGCCATTAAGCGTCGTCGATCACGGGCAGAGTTAAACAAACAATAGGGAGATCAAAAGACTTGGAAAACTTTTACGCTTTCACAATCGACATAAATCTTGCCGTCTCTATTTTCTAAGCGATACAACGTGGACCACTTTTAAGCAGTCCGGTCGACTCGAAAAACACGACTGATCGATAGTCTTCCACGACGATTCGCCGACGAAATTTTCACTCGTGAAACGATCCAAGAAAACCTTCTCCCCGCCAGATAAAATGTAAAGAAACGATCCACCGCTTCTCTGTCCATCTCGCGCACGATTCTCTTGATAAGTCGACGGAGAAAGGTAAAGGCGTACGGTACTGGAGACGGATAACCCTCTTTTTTTCGCGTCGTTCGCCGATTACGCGTTACGCAAGTACGTAAGAACGCGCGGAACTCGCGCGTGACTTGCTTTGGAGAAAGGTGCTTCTACGTACACGCGGGGACAAAGCACCGTGTCGCGTACAACTTCTTTGAACTACCTGTACGTAGCATACACCTGCGTATGTATGCGACACGTGTGCGCGCGTAAATTTTGTCCCGTGCTAATTAATTATTATGTGTTGGGCGTTCCTTGAAAGTGGAAGACTTCTCGGTACGCAAAGGATTATGCACTGACTTCATATTATGATTGTCTGATTGTTGGATGAATCTGAAACTTCAAATCTCGCAATGAAAATTCCACGTGTTTATCGAAGCTTTGTCTATAATTCTTTTCGATCGAGTGTTTAATACTTACCGGGAAATGTATTACAGGAATTATGAAAGGTAGCATCGAAAATTGCGGTTCTAAATCAAATGAGTTTTTATTCGCGAGTGCTTTGGCTTGAAATCAAATTTGTATCGCGAATGGCTTTCAGAGGACTTTGGTTTCCCAGTTGGCAACTCGTTGCCCCTGGCAAATTTGGTAAAATTTACTGCAAAGTTTCCCATAATACTTAGATAACTAAGATAGAATAACTCTTTCAAATATTTTCCTGTATTTTCCATAGGATGACAACAATGGTACTACCACTAATAATAAAAATTGCATCCATATTACTCGCAGGATAAGTAACAAAAAAATAAAACGCAAACTAAGTGACCCACACACTACACACGCATTGCTTAATTATCCAATACTTTCCAAAAGGAAAATAATTAATTGATAACGAAATCATTGATTAGTTGGACGATTTGGAAAGTTTCACGGCAACCTAAATAATTAAAAATCTGTTATGCCAATGGAATAGTTAATCAGACATCAGTAGTAATCTTTTAAAAATTCTAATTATGTATACAGAAACATTCTACATACATTCCATTCGCCGCGTGTAATTTTTCGAAAACAAACTTTTCAATTAATAATTCAGGAGCGGACGAAATTTACCTAGCGTTTACCTAATCGAATTCAGCAGGACAGCTCTGTTTGAAATATCGACCGCCCCGCGGCGAAACGAACAAAAAATCAATCATCCGGCGGGCGTGAAAGTCGCTTGAATGATTAGCAGCACGCCCTTTCACGTTCGATCGAGGTAAATCGCGCAGTTAGCATGGTAATCGTGCCGTGTTAGCCGTGCTATCCCCCTGCAAACGATTTTTCTGCCTGTCGAACGGAGAGGATCGCGTTGTCCTCGACTTCATGGATCATTGTCGCGCGACCCAGTTTTCCTCGCTGTTAATTAAATCTTTTTTTGCCGGGGCGAGCCGCTGAATCGAACTCATGGTGGGGCCGAGCCATTAAACGCTCGTTACGCCTCGTTTTCGTGCCAATAGCGCCGTCGAAAATGTGAATAAATGAGCAAATTTCGAGTAATTGCCGTTCATGTCTTCAGGTAAGTCGGGCTCGTTACATCGGCGACAACGCGACGCGATTACGATCATTTTTCGTCCCCTTTTGGGATGCCTGTTTGTTTTCACGCGTATTTCTTTTTTTTCAATTAGTTCGTTATTGGGATACTTTGTTTTCAATTATTTTGTTATCGGGATACTCGTTCTGCAAATTCTAGTGTGTAGCTTTTCCCTTTTGGGGGAGGGTGAATGACAATTTTTCAATTGACCGATACATCGTTGTAGAGAACTTTTTGTACGCGTTTCTAATTTGTTCTTTGTTCTCTCGTTTATTTTTGGACATTATGTTAGTAACGATAAAGGGACGTTCACAGTCGCCGACTGATGTAGGTCAGGGAGTTCCATAAATCTCAGGATTCTTCTTTTTTTTATCTTATTCGACCCAGAAGATACACAGAGAGAAATGTACCGGCACATTAATCATCCCCTTACTCTACTTCCATACTAAATCATTTTTGATCGATTAATCTTCTAACTAAAAATCACTCAGAAATAACGTGCGGAAAAAAAAGAAAAGGAAGAAGACTATAATGTTAAAATAACGTAGTTATATTTAACTTATCATTGAGAGAAATCTGCAGACAGGTGGTCCGAAATCAACCATCCAGGTAAGTAGGGAAAATTAAAAAAAAGAAGTAGCCCCCCCTCCACGCCTCGGAATAAAATTCAACTTTGCGACAAGGATAATGACACAAAGGACCATCAGTCACGGTACGTGACCGGCATGTTAAATCAACCCCGCATATCGTAGACATCGATCTGGATTCACTTTCTGCTCGAAGGTGGAATGAAGTTGTTGTTGATCGAACGGCGAGACGACGATGACGACGACAACGAAGAAGAAGAAGAAGACGAGAGGATCAGCGTTCAGAAGCGTTCTCACGTAAAAATATTCGCATTAATTTCGTTGCACGCGTTAATGCTCGCCCCGTATTACCTTGTGCTTGCCGATCGCTCGTAATTGCACCGATTATCCGTGGCGAGTGTGCATGTTCAGGTATTTTGGCCATAAATTACTCACGATCGTCGATACGTCCATGCATCGACAGTGAAATAAAAGGAACCGTGTTGTGTGGAGTACGTGGCCACCGAAAGGTTCTGCCCTTTTTACCGATACTTTCTCGACGGTTACAACTGTTCCCACTCCGTTGGCGAATGGCCAACGACGATTTTATTATCCCGGTTCGCGACGTGGAACTAGTAGACAGTCGTTCTGGCTCGGCCGTTAGTATTTCGTTAGAAGATTCCCCGGCGAAATGTATTGCAGTTGAAATTAACGAGACCGGTTCCTGAAACGGAGCAGAGACTTTGTAGTGGCCGAAAATTACGTTGCAGTTCATTGGTTCTTTTGTGTGCAGGGAAATGTGAAACGATTGTATTTATTTAATCGACTGTATTTTAGCTTGAATACAATATACAATTGATAGATACCATCCTTTTACGTCCTATATAAAATTCCAAGATATCCCTGATCATAAAATTGTTACTTTAAATCTCGTTCAAATTCTACTTTTACCAAGGAAAAATGAGCAAAGGAAATTGGTGCAATTTTTTCGTCCCAATTACTCGGACCACCCCATATTTCCTAAATGTATGTACGAGCAATTTAAAAACTGCTCCGGGACATCGTTTTAATTCCGCAAAGTTATTTTGTGGTTAACGGTATCAATTTATTACCACATTGCCCCGATAAGAAGTTTCCAGTAAAGCGTAATACTTGGTGCTCGCAAGTTTACGACATCGACATCACCAACTATTCCCAGGATCCCCAAACCACGTGCATACATACATACATGTATACATGCATACGTACAATTGCGCCATACGCGGTTTGCTTTTGCGAAACGCAATTATCGAGGAACACACGAGCTCGGTGTCGAGTTGCATGACGGCCCCTGACTTTATACGGTGAACGAAATTATCGATTTGCTTGAAGCTTGGAAAGACTGTTAAAGGTGCTCGAATGACACCTGTTGCCCCGTCGAGACTCCCGCCAAATTTCGTCCTGTCGGCTCGATTTTTTGGTAAATTCCGTTATGCCGCCGCCAATATTTCACCTGGGTAATTGTAACCTGCCTGGTAGTCTTCGTAAACGCCGTTTCACGAGAATTATGACTGTATATTGATAATAATTTTTCGGCCGCATTATAACCTGGCAAACTGTTTAATTTCGCGCTGCTCGTTTTTCCCTCAGTCGTGTTCCTGTCCTTTTCTTTTTTTTTCTTTTCGCCACATGTCGGCTCGCTCGAGCCCCATCGTGAACGTGTTTCTCGAATGCGATGCCCGGAGCCTCGTCACGATTGTATATCTGCTCCCCACGTAGTTCCAAAAGTTATTTAATAAGAATCGTTCGACGGCTGATGGCCAGGCGAAACTTCCGCCGCGCCGACCTCCGTTTCGCCGCACGCTTCTTTATATTTTCTCGCGAAGAAAACGTCTCCCTGGGAACGGAAGCCACGGGCGAGCTTGATTAAAACTTCTTCCATCTATTTCAATTTCTCTCTCCTTTTTTCATCTTCGTGAAAAAAGACGCGGTTTGTTTTTTCAACGCTGATCGAATGCGTATCGAAGTTACGAACCAGCGGCGCGAGATTGAATTTCAAATTTCGTTGACCGCCTTCCCTTTCCTTGTTAAACAATCTTCTCACAGAGTTTGAATATATTCATTCCATTTTATCGTGGTTCTGTGAACAAATACCTCTCGACTTTTCCCTTGGTTGTTTCATTTCTTTTCGATTGGTAACAATCAATGTTAGCGGGGATTCGAAAGAGGAGAGAAAGGGAGGGTTTCTGGGATGATTTCACATTACAATATCCAGCCTGAAAGTAGCATTTCATTTCCTGTTTGATGGGAACGCACGAAAACAAAAAAGGGCCAAATACACGTCTCTAATTTAGACCACGGTACCGATTGCAAAGGACGGATCGGTTCAAAATCGATGAACTCGAAGCTGCAATTTAGCGGCAGCCCTACCGACCACTGGTAATGCTATTTACAAACTTATTTTTGATTTGTAATTAGTGCCGGATAAGGCTTAATTTACCGCGATAGTTCTCGGTTAGCAATTTGATGAAACTATTCGATGCGTCAAAGGACGCGTTATTTAATTGGCCGTTCAGCCAGTTTAAAGTTGAATGTAGATACGATTAACATTTCCTGGGTGATTATGAGTAATATTATAATTATATCGCAGAATATGCTTCTAGTTACTGTTAGAATATTAATGAGAATTTTTCGAAATTGCGGTTGATCAAAATTTATTGGGAGCAGGAACTGTTTAAGGTTTAAGTCAAGTAAGGTAACAGAAAAAGGTAGCAATGCAGCTCAAATGTTATAAAATACAACACGCTTATCGGAAATACAATAAAAATAAATGGAGCATTCAAGCAGAGAGATTTGTGATAAAGCGATAGTGGAAGAACGTTATCCAGGTGGGTGAAAGGTGGCGCCACTGGCTCTGATCGAAGCAACAGCTTCATTATTTTGCTTTGCCTTCAATTCGATTCGATATAGAAGATACTGAAAGAATAATTAATAAGTGAGCGTGGAATCGGGTAATATAAGTAATAACACGAGACAGGGGCTAGAAAAAGTATACTGCAAAAAATAGAGCTCAAAGCACAGGTGTTAATTGCCCTCCAAGGTTCTCCAAAATGGACACCTATAAATTCCTTAATCATCCCCCTGAAGATCAATTAACGTATGATACAACATTCCATCAAGAATATTATATTATAATTAATGATACACCTGTTCGAAAATACAGTTCGACTTCATTAGTGGCGCCAGTTCATCCAGCAATAAAGACAATCATTAACCAGCATGCAAATGTTAATTTCTTCTTCTCGGACGGATGCGATCGGTGCTTATCGTTCAATGGGCGAACAGCATGGAAACGAGTGCAACGGCCAAGATAAAAATAAAAACCCAGCGAGCATTCGCCGTCATGAATATTTTGATAAGCATTCATTTGTATAATGAGTACACGCCACTGTGTTATGTAAATTGAATGTAACGGCAAGAAATATTTTTCGTCGAAAACCTGCCTTCGAATTTCATTATTTTTACTTATTCATTCCAGTTACATAGCCATGCTTGGTACGTCTCGTAGGGTGAAAAATCATCAGCGTCGTTTGCTCCCCTCCCTTCTAGCAATTTTCTCTCGTGCTCGTCCCCTTCCCTCAACCTATATCTTCTTTTAACCATAAAAAATCATTGCTCGCGTGCAGGCACCAGAAAAACGCTCTCACTCTAAAGTGTCTATCGAGCAACCCTGTCAATTTTCGAACCGATAATTGAAATTCCTGTTAACACCCCCGTGCGGCGAATTTAATTTAAATGGATCACGTGGATCCTCCGCGATCATCCAGGAACCTTTTCACCCACAGTGTACAACGGGGAACAAACGGAGTATAAGGGTCGGCGAAGACGGCGTTCGTGACAAATTATCGGGGCAACCAGCGAGACTCGTTAATTAATTATGCATATATTCTTTCTCCTTTCGATTCTACCCTTGCTTCCGCGACCTCCTCCACATTTTACCGTCTCCGCGCGTTTGGTCAGAACAGTGCGGTGGGTAATTGGAAATCAATACTCGTATCCAGCCCTCGAAACATTCTTACCTTGACGAAAAAGCGATCGTGACCCCTCTTCAACCACTAAGAAGACGCCTCTTGCTTAAAGAAGCTGAGTCTCGACCTACGTACGAGCCCTCATTATCATTTTTTGCATCAAATCCATCCGATTTACCCCGTTTCGAGGCACCCTGCTGTCGTTCCGTTTGCTTTCACCCTCGGAAGGCTGGCAGTTTGCTTTTGCGAAGATGGATAAACGATGGAGGGGATGATCTAACTTTTTTTCTTCTTTTAGTACATTTATTTATTCGAGTACAATTATCGGGGCGTTTATTTTACCGCGGTCTTTTTTTTTAGTGGAACGATCAGTCCTTGCAGGATACGATTCTTTTTGCATCGACTTTCTTGTTACAAGGAAACTTGCATCTGCACGACGGTTAGCCCACTTTTATTTTCGCTTTTCAAGTCCCTGCTTTTATTGTATCCGAAGGAAACTTTCACGGTAAAAAATTAATATGAATAATTTACACGGATTCCTAAAAGCTCTCCGTTTTATGGTCCATCAAATTCCTTCTTTTATGAGTTACTTACACTCCGCCACTTGAACGATGCGCTTTTCACGTTTCAGCCCCGAAGTGTACCGTACACGAAAAGTTCGAGCAGAACTTTTGTACACACATAGATACATATTTACAGTATTTAGACTATAATTCAATCATGAAATTGTACTTGTATTATCAAATAAAAAAATCTAACAATTATTTATTTCGTCGCGGCGATAGTGAGTAATTTTTCAAAAGCACAGTTTCCTTTCGAGTTATATCATATTACGTTTATTTTTGTATCGGTTGCACAAAGGCGACTATCGATACCACCTGTAGCCCAAGAGAAATTCGACGTCGCGTCGTCGCGTCGTCGCGTCAGCTGCGTCGCGACGTCCCCGATCGAAAGTCGATCCGGCTACCTGTCAGGCTGCTTCCCCCCGTCTAATGGAATGAAAAATCATCCCTGGAAGAGTGTCGCCACGTCGTCGCGAATATTTGCCACCTAATGATGCTAGATTGCTCAGCAATACGCGTGCACACTGCACAGAGATGCATTTTCGCCGATAGAAATTGCTCGACCCGTAAATCCGTGCGTGAATCGCATTCAACCCGTTCGTATTCGACGCGTATCAATTGCGTATCGTTGCGTTGCATCACGAACGACGTCAATCTGTTTATCGATGAAAAAAATTGCACAGAATGTATGGACGTTTCAATATTCTCAGTACTAAGAATCTTGAAGTTTGCGACCTTATTCGGAGATATTTAGGATCGACATTTGTAATTGCTGGCCATTCGATCGAACTTGCGACTTTAAATATTCTTCGCAGGTTAATCACCTTGCGAACTTTTCCATCCTAATGTACATAAGTTCTGTAATACTTTAAACGAATTTTTCCGCGAGGCAAAACTAATTTACAGAAATTGCATTTTCAATTGAATTAATAATCCCGAAAGCAAATTGGTATCGATCATTCCATGGTAATTTATTCAGCATAGAGTGAACTGGAGTGCCTTTAAAAGGGGAAATTGACTTGCACACCACCTTAGTTACAATCCCCTCTTGTGGTCGTGTATTAATCGCTGCTTTTGTGTGCCTTTCATCGTTACTCCGTTAGCCGCGGTTCTTCGATATTGTTCCTAGTGGAATTATGTATAAAAGCTTGAAACTCATCAACCTGTGCCCGACACCAGTGGCAGAATTCCGGATTGAATTCCGCATTATTGTCGACCATAATGCTATCGGAAATTTATTTTGTATTATTCCTCTTCCTTTTTTAAAGTCCAACGTTAACGACGTTAAAGAGTTACTTAATGCTAATAGCATATATCTTCTATGAAGAAATAATGACTAAAAAAGACTCCATTAGCCACTAATTAGGAAATTGCACCTTGGTTAAAGTTCGAGAAAGCTTCGTGAAAAGGTAGTGCGTCAAGTATACTCAGAGCAGAAATTAAGCACAGATTTTACGTTTATCTCGGAACCTTAACATTAAAGAGCTCTTATTCAGCCCTTTTATTAAAGTCTTAAAGTCCCTAATTATTACTCTACTACGTTTGACCCTTTGAAAATCACAAAGTTCATAGCCGAAATGCTGAAATATCCGTTCTCTATTTTTGTTTGTTTGTTTATAATGACACGTTATTTTAAGTAATCCGAGAAATCATGATTCAGCGGAACAATTAAAATAACAGTAATATAGAAATTTTAACAAAGTGAAAATGTAGTTGATATCTCCGAAACAGACTATACTCTATTGTTACTCGTCGGCGTCGAGTGTCGAGAGAAATGTTGTTTGTAAACACCGATTACGAGTATGAACGACGCAGCGCAGCGTCCTGTTGTACGATTTCTATCTACCCGATTTATAATGCTGTCGCAATTCGTAAACATTTTTTATTCATGAATGTATCTTGAAGAAGCTCGAAAGCTCAATGAAATGCCGTCGTTGTCGGAATACGATTTGCGATCCATCCTTTCCTTCTGCTACCGGACGTTCGAAGACAATGGGAGAGCAGGGTGGCCAACGCAACATGTATCAAAAATCAGAATATAGGAACAGTGTTGCCCCTTATTAGGATGCACTGACTGGATACGATTGATCACTTTGCCTTAATTGGTTCACATCGTCTAATCGCGCGCGAAAAAGAATCAAGGAGTAAAATAGTCTTTTCGTTATAAAGTAAATAAAATATTTATAACAAAGTTAATACATGGTAAAGTAGACGTCTTAAGAATTCCTAGAACAATACAAATGTATTACTAGAAGATTAAATGTAGAGTTAACAGAAGGGAATGTTTGATTGGTGACATTGTTGGTTAGGCGGACCAATGAACGAATCAGACATTTAACGAACTTTTTAAAATTAAGGAGAAGGGACACCGTTGAAGAAGTAGTAGCTGGTGGCTAGTGACGTTAGTTCTTCTAACGAGACAACGAAGGTAAAGAGTTTAATGACAATTTATCGCGATCTGGCCGGTTTTAAATATTTCGGATGTCAAGTCAATATTGTCGCGACGGTTTTCTTGTGTTCGTATGCTCCAACGGTGTGTAGATGCAAAACGGTATACGACGGAAAGTAGAACGGGCTTTCCGTTTTCCAGAAAGTACAGGCCGGACGCCATGATGTACGTAGAAGCCCTTTGTCTTTATGCGCGTGTCGTTTCATATCCATCGCTGATTTTTTCAGTCGTATCGCGAGTGACTGTGCTAATAGTGCAAAGTGCCATGGATACCGAGCAATGGATACAATAATGGATACAATAATGGATACAATAATGGATACAATAATGGATACAATAACGGATACAATAATGGATACTGTTCGACGCAAAAGCTACATGGATTACAATCGGACCTCCATCTTGATCAGGCGTCTTCTTGGTGTTCATTGCAAGGTGTCAGCGAACGGTGAGTCCAAACATATATGAAGAAGCTTTTTTCATTTCGTACACGCATCCAGCGTCGAAATATTTTTACAATATTATCGCACACACAAGGGAATTTCGTCCGAAAGAACAAGTTCGATGCGCGAAATAATTAACCGTCATACGTAATCAGTAGTATTGACTATTAACGTTCGAAACAATTTGCAATCGCGTTTCTTATAGCCATATTCATAATATCAGTAATACGAATATTTAGTTAGTAAAATTTCCGAATTATTTATCTATTCCGCAGTTTACTTCTCGCAATCGGGATTTTTAGATTAAAAAAACGCACGGTCTTGTTAAAAATTACATTCTTCGCGTTCTCGTTTAATATTTATTCGGTCTGTGTACCCTCGCCTCTCATTATAATGTAAAATTCCGGGAACCTTGTGATGTGCACGCGTACCGAACTGAGCATCAACGGAATATTCGCGCATTGTCGATTGCATCCGCCAACAGGTACACTAATCAAGGAGCCCGCTGTCTTTTAAGATTATTAAAATCGTCAAAGTTGAAAGTCCTCGAAGGATTAATAACCTTTCAGGATATTTATGTCTGATTTCAATTTACGCGAGTCAGATTATTTTTATTTCCTGCAAACTAGTTCCTGTTGAAGAAAATCACATAAAGCCTTGAAAAAATTAGACAAAATTTTCTAATAATTTAAGTCCCCAGTTTTAATAGCATTGTTTAACAACGAGGCAAGCCGTATTACTAGCATTCAAAAAATCTAGCTAAATGTTAATAAATTTCGGTTGAACTTGGAGGAGCTTAATCTAACGGTTACTGTCATGCAAAGATTGTAATTTTTTCCCAAAATACCTATTGGAATCTGTGTAAACAGATACTGTATTTATTCAACTTGATATTGTACTCCACTATAATTGTTGAAAATAGTTTTCAATTCTATACTACAATTTCAATCCACCATTATATTCTACGATGTATTTTGCAATAAGTCGATCTTTTTCCTGGCCCGTTGAGATCGTTTCGTATCTTATGTAATTAATTTACAGGGAGAGGTTCCAACTATTTACTCCTTCTGGGTAATGGGTTTTCGTCGGATGGGAAATACTACCCTACTGAAGTTCATTATATTAGGTGCCTATCGTTATTTGTTTAAATTCAATTATTTACTTAGTAGACGGTTTACATTTCATTAGTTTGCACTAAATTTTAGAGCCACGCATTAATTCCTGTACGATAGACAAATTTGCGAATAGGATCTGCTGCTTAATGAGTAAAGTGCTTGCTTTTTAAAACACGCTATACATTTTGTGCCCAGATTCGCTTCATACTAACGGGACAATTTTTTTATTTACACATGGACTGCTAATTATTATATGTATACGATTTGCAACAGTCAATCCTATTGTAATTGCGCAAAGCTTTTTTACATTACGCTCGTGTATGAAGAAAGTTTTGCGCAAAGGAAACCGACGATTGCACATGGTAATGATAATAATGGCAAGTTCGGGTATTTGCGTGCGAATTAAATAGAAATGGACATGCTAAAACGCGTACTTGAACACAATACATATGTATAGCGCACTGGAAAACAAGCACTATGCTCATGCTTCTGCATGTTTCAAGCTTTTGCTGCATGTCTCAATCTGTTTCTGCATGTTTCAATCTTTTCCTGCAGACCCCTATTGGCAACTGTTTTATAATATGGAAGTTAATGAACCGTTCATTAGTACGACGGAAGTTTAGATCCGCAATTTATTTTATTAAAAAATATCATGCAAAATACCAATAAACATGGGCACTTAAAACATATGTCAGTAAGTTTAGTACGACAGTGTTTGCCACTCTGCAAAAACTCATTACACGGAGGGAGAAATTAGTAGGAATCTCTTCTTCCTAGTGGTTTTATTTCATCATGTGATAGAGTCGAACTCTGTTTTTGGGTCGGTCAGTTTCTCGTTTTTATATTCCTACGACGTTTTATTATTATTTTGTGATAGAACCGACTGCTCCACTGTTTGAAATGTTGTTGCTTTAAAAGAAAATCTGAATCTTTCCAGTCACCAGCAAATTTTGTTACTAACGTTTCATATTATACGTCACATATTGTTAGTTCATTAGGCAGTACCGGCTATTGGTACAGGGGAAACATATTTATGTTGATAGTCTATGACTATAAATTTGAATTAAATTATTTACATAATAGAACGTTTACATTAAATTAGTTTGCATTAAAACTTAGAGCTAGCATTAATTCCGGTACGATAACAAAATTTCCGAATAGGAACGGTTGTTTAACGTGTAAAGTGGTTGCTCCTTAAAGTGAGCTATAGATTTTGTGCCCAGGTTCGCTTCGTACCAGCCATTTTTTTATTTATAGAAGGATTTCCAATTATATACCTCATGTAATTGTCAACTCTATTGTAATTGCGCAGAGCTTTTTTCGACAAATTACGCTCGCACGCAAAGAAAGGTTTGCGCAAGGAAAATTGACGATTGCACGCGGTAATTATAATAATTGCGAGTTGTTTATTGTATTGTAGGGCGAATGAAAAAAAATTGGCACGTAAAAAAGCATACTTGAACACAATACATATGTACAGCCTGCTTGCAAGCAACCACTATGCTCATGATAATCTTTGTTTGCAATCCCCTATTTGCAACTATTTTATAGTATGGAAATTAATATACTGTCCATTGCAACGACGGAAATTTAGAACTACAGATTATTTTATTACAACGTATGTAAATTAATAACAATCATAGACACCCACTATTTATATCAGTTTTAGTGAAGGCCTCGGCAAAAGCTCATCAGATCTTTCGATTCAGAGTAAAAGGAAATTAGCAGGCACCTTTTCCACCGAATGCTTGTATTTACTCGTGTGATAGAGTCAAATTCCATTTTTAATTAATACAAATCTGCATGACCACAACCTCTCGAATTTCTTTTCTTATTTTGTAATAGAACCAATCGCTGTACTGTTTGAAATGTTGTCGCTTTCAAAGAAAATCTCGGTACTCGCAGTAATCAGCTCACTTCGTTATTTCAATATTTCTTATTAAACGTTACTTATTCCATTGATCATTACCGCGTCGTGTATGAAGAAAAGTTTGCGCAAAGAAAATTGACGATTGCACGTGGTAATGATAATAATTGCAAGTTCTTGTATTGCGGTGCGAATACAAAAATTGTCACGTTAATAAGCATACTTGAACACAATACACATGTACAGCCCGCTTGCAAGCAAGCACTATGCTCATGATAATCTTTGTTTGCAATCCCCTATTGGCAACTGTTTTCTACTATGGGAATTAATATGAATATGTATGAATATTAATAATAAAATGCACTCGTCGTGTGCATTCGAAAGTGGTACTCAGACGCGGTACGCTATCATTCTCAGCGATATTTTGATCTTTTGTACATGTGCGTGCATTGTCTTTTATCACGTATATATTTCAAGCAATATTTTATATATCTATATGTACTATCATACGGACCGTGTGAAAAGGTATGTGACATACAGATACTATATTTTTTTTTATGCGAGTGAATCATAGGATTCAATTAACCGACTTAATTAATACTTAACAGCGTCCAATATATATTACGATCTCGCGAGCCATGCAATTATTACCTACCTTGCGAACACTATTTAGAATTAGTTATAATACGAGCATGGTTCATTCGAAAAAAAATTCCAACGTGTATGTTTTCCAGTTTTTCATGCCCCTCGGTTATTACTTACCAGCAACGATAATTATTATGGGTGGGCTCAAGCTGCAGTATCATCCTGAAACGGTGATTTCCCGCCATCGCTAATGATTATCCCTACAGAAAAAGAATTTGCTACCACTAAAATGACTATTCGCAATCAAAAAAATGTTTGTCTTCAGTAATGATTGCTCGTAACCAAAATCATTTCAACTAAGGTATTGACTGTTATATCGTAACCTTTTAAATTATGGTCATAACAGTAATGGTGTCTGTTAATAACAGGGCACGCTGATACGGCGCGAACTTTTCTGGTCTTCATTGATGAAACTCGGTGGGCATCGGTTTGGTGGCCTCGCAATTAAAGTTATTAAATGCTAAGGGTGTGTCTGGTCGCTGGTTGATTTGTAAAAGTGTAAATGAGAAACGCGAATGTCAAACGCGTCACCTCGTCAACGACGAATTTAATTATCGCCGGAGAAAATATTTTAATTCGCCTCCGTGGCAGCTGTGAAACGCTCGAAGGAACGACGCGACGTGCTTCCCCGAAGAAGTGTGGGAAAAAAAAGTGGATTAAAATTATTCGTACTCACGACACCAACGTGCACGCACGCAATTACATTTGAAAGCGTGCTTCGGCTGATTACATTCGCGTTATCTTCGATATATTTAGTGCACGCCCGGGCAACCATTAATTATACGCGGCAAAAAAGACCTCCTCTTTCCATGCAACAATTTGATCTTTTTTTTTGTATTTGCGGATACCGAAATCGTTTTGATGGACATATTAAAGTGTGTCAAAAATATTGAGAAATATATCAGCGGCGAAAGATTTAGAATGAATACGTATCTCCGAAGATATAAGTAATTTAAAGGAGTAATTATTCATTTCTGAAATGAAATTAATATTCGGCTTAATTCTGATCGGATGTGAATAAAAACTAATAATAAGTTGTTATCTAGAAATATTTGCTTTCCATCTTTACAGTCCATCGAGAAAGTCCTTATGACACAGCCAATCGAACGCTTTAGTTGACAAGGGAAGCAGGAGGGATTGCGAAGAAATTTTTCTCGCGTGGAAAACTTCGTCGCACTCCCGAATTCAATTACGTTCCCAGTAACCCCAAGGAAAGTAACGTTTCTTCCCTTGGACCGCTAATTGTCGTTGCTTCGAGAAGAAAAATTTCTCCACCACTGTTAACAGCGCGACAGGAGGAAGGGTTTCTTCGCGTTATTGATGTCCCCTATTTTCGCTATCTATCTTCCTTCGCATCGACTGCCTCTTTCTAACGACATTTCAATATCGACGAAGAAAAATAGTTGCATTTCCTTCCTAGGGAAACCCGGAATCCCATACGAAGCATATCGATGAATTGTATTGCGTTTTATATAAATATAAATGGCCGGAAACTAGTTGAGAAATATTGCCTCACAAAAGAAATTCTATGTCGTCCTTCATTGCGAGGGAGAAGAAAAGGATGAAAATTTCTCACTCGATATCTCCTTTCAGTTTGAAGAAGGCTTTACTCTTCGTCTAACATGAATTCAATGCGGTTCTTCGTTGTGAAATGGTTCTGCTTTGCGTTAATAAACAAAGTTTTCGTGAATGGAAGAAGCACGGTAGTGTAGAGTTGCAAATTTAATATCCCCTTTTTACTTTCTGGTTATGTAACGTCTCGATGATTAAACGCTTGTTTGCTCTGTTTCCGTAGTTTGTTATTAAAAAAGTTAAATTGCACAGAATAGAATACGGTGGGCGAATTTGTTTTTCCCGTTACATTTGGTTGGGCGATTTTTTTCTGTTTCTCGGCGCCAAATTAATTCTATTCTAACAGTTGCGTAACGAGTACTCCAGCGCATTGCAATGCATTGGCAGGGAGTTGAAAATAATTAGAGTTAAAAATTACGCGAGGGTTTCAACAAAGCGAATGTACACCTATTTGATTCTCTTATGGTTGGTAGGGAAATTTTTGAAATTGAAAGGCCCTGTCGGAAATAGAAAATGGACTTTCATTTGGAAAGTTAGGGAAATACTGTAATTTGAGGTGAAATGAAACAAATTGAAACAGAGTCGGGAGTGAACTTTTGTAATTGCACACCACATCTCAGTTAGTCGTAATTTACACATGGAAGTAAGATTGATGTCATACAGGGAACATCGAGATATATTTACAATCGATTGGAATAAATCGTTTCCCTTTTGCAGCTTTACGTAATTCGCATTCGTTCTTCATTCCACTTCTTCCATTTCCCTTCTTTCTCGAACGTTGGGTCGCATTTTTCTCCTTGTATTACCATCGATATTATATGTATATGTATAATTAGATGCGGATCGTTCTTCGTCTAAATGCTGTACAGGGTATAATTAAAATGATCTTTTCACACGTACTCTTGCTACACTTATATAATAACGTGACTGTCATGTACATCGGTGATTTGAATCGTTTTATAAATGCACGATTCAGTTGAGAATATCGGACGATACATGAAGTTTATGACGGCGACGTTAATTGTTATACAATAGTCTTATAAATAGCCACGTTTATAATAAGAGTCTCGGGTTCAGTGAATCACGCCATTCAACCCATTGTCAGACATAAAAATCGCTCACTCTTTCGCACACAATTAACATTCCACCTATGTAGTCGTAATTCTGATTTGATACGCCATTAAACTGTGACAATCTTCGATACGAATGGGAATCGATACAAATGTAATACCATCGCTGTTCCAGGTAGAAAACAAAGAACTCTACCTAAGCTCTGGTTCGTTAGGTGTGCTCTTAAAAAATATTTACAAACTCCATTTGTTCCTGCAAAAAAAAATATATACATACCCTACTCCCCAAAAGAACGATTCCACTAGCAAGCAGTAATAGTTTCCAGCAAACAGAATGTTTGCAATATAAACAAAATTAGAATCGGAAAAATACGCTTTTAAAATAAAAATTGATGTAAATCAACAAAAAAGAATAAAGAAGCTGGAATAATAAAAAATAGGAAACATATAAAAAAATAGTTTTAAAAATAGAGATCCTCTTTTCACGTTTTACAAAAGCATTTTATTGGACGAACTGCACCAATTGATTCCACACAAAAAAAAGCCCCCGACCTTTTTCGAACCGGAAATCTCGACTGTTTGAACATCCGCGTGCCCGTGGCTCACCGCTAAAGCCTACAAGTGTGAACTCAAGCTGGTGAAAGCACGAGCCACAGAATTTCGAGTATTCGCGGTGTAACTTAGCCGATGCATTCGCATTCCTTCCGGGAATTCCGAGGGTTGCTTGAGCTAGAAACGTGGCCAGAATCTGTAGGGCTGTGCGAACAGGAAAATACCACGGCTAGCATCGTTTCCGGTGTCTCCCTTGTGTTGCACTAAACCGTATGATTTCATCGTTAACGCGTTTCACCACGAATTAATTATGCTCTGCGCGATATTAGAATTAATTTACCACTTTCCATAATCCATTTGGCGGTATGGAAACTGTTCTGGCGGACGAATTAATTTTTTACACCGATTCAAAGGACAGTTCAAGCAACTTTTACATCTTTCAAATGTTTTCCCAGCGTTGAATTTTTACCGTTGCGCAGAGCTTTTTGCATGAAAAGTGAACAATAAAGCGCAATGGCTAATACGAAGTTTCATCTGAAAACTAGTGGGTCGTAAATAATTTTCGGTGAATCGATATCCTCTTCAAGCTGTAACCCCACTGCGTCACTTTTGCAAACCTTAACGAATAACAGTCCCAAGATTTCCCTCCGCACTCCCACTTCGATGTTTCCTCGTAAAACCCTTACATATCCAAATAAAACTGAATATATTCCACCTGTACGTTACCAACGTCTTGCATGACGCGTGCAATATTTATTTCCATTCGATCGTCAGTAGCATAAAGTTCCCTCCCCGTATCGACGTCAAGCCGGTATTCCCGACACGGGGCGCAGTTTTGCCCGGTAGTCGAATACACTGCATCCGTTTCTGAAGTGTACTTTGTCATACAAAGTAGCTGTGGTTTACCCGTTGGCCTATAAAAATCGCGGGACGAGGGTGAGAGAAGACCGGGAACGATCTCGCTTAAATCCCTGCTTCTTTGCGTAGAGGCTCGCGTTCGAACATTCAGGTGAAACTTCTCGAACTGGCACGACGGAGAATTCTCATTTGCATTTGCTAGGACGAGAATACTGCCGCGGGGGAGCATCGCGACGGAAACAAATAACGCTCGCTATTTTACCGAAGAACCGCGCCACGGGATACAATAATTTTGAATGGAAGAAACTTCCACGATTGCATTCGCGTCGGGCGTCTTATCAGAATCGTTTCGCTTAATACTTTCGCCGGATGGATGTTGCAATTTGGGTCGGTTACTTTTGCGGCGTTGCTAATTGTACTTTCGTGACATTCATATCGCTGCCCCGCGGTAAGGAGGCTTAATGAGACTCGACGGTTTTAAATTGGGAGAAGGGAAGTTATATAATTGTAATAAGGGTGCACCGCCTTGTGCTTTCGTTTCGGTCGAATTATTCGGCAGAAAGGATGTATTCGGGGTGGGATAATCGTTGTAGAGAGTATCGAGTTCCCTTTATTGTTACGAATATACCCACTGTTTAAATATTTAGCGATGTTTATTCTTTCCTCCGATATCTTGTTCGGTTATTATTGTATTAGCCGCGAGTAGTCTTAAAGGTCGCCGAAGCTTTGCTTCAAGTTCCATCGGATGTTCATTGCAAAATCCATCTTCCGTCCTCCTGACTTTCCGCTTCATTAAAACAATCGTCGATTGATAGTTTTACGTTTGTCCATCTGCATCGCGACGAATTCCGTGCTGCACGCGACATCCGTTATTCACAGATCGTTACATCCGCCATTCGAGTGGCATTCGACGCGCCTTGACAAGCGTCGAAGTTTGTTTCCTTCGAACCATTCGTGGCTTCGAGGGCCATGCTCAAACTAAACCTCAACGAGTTTCAAGTCGCAGTTTCGCGATAAATTAACCAAGAGGCAGAACACGCCCGCTGCATTTAATGGCAAATGGGAACAATAGAGCAGTTTCTAGTTAAGGTCTGAACCGTTCGAATATTCCTGTGGGGAGCATCGTCGATATCCCGATGGAGATAAATGAGGAGGGAAGGGCCGACGACGGGCTCAAAGTTTGCGCGCGTCATTAGTACAAAACACGATCTCGTTACACGCGTTACACCAACGAGCTCGACGAGTTTAACGTAACAGTATCGATCGCGGAATACTCGACGAGCACTCAATAATTACAACGTACACGGAGATTCGATTGTTTAGCTGCTGCCTGATCGAACTGTACGACTGGTTCCAATCTATTTCCAGTTAACGTTATTAACAGTGGATCATCGTGTTTGTTGTTCATCGTCGTTTCGAGCATTATTTCGCGGTAGGCTTGATTCCCTTGGACAGAAATGAATTCGATCGGGGATAGATAGAGCACAGTATCAGCTATCGGTCTCGTTACATTCGCGCGAAATTTCATTTTCAATTTCCCGTCATTTTCCGGCCTGTTTGCGCGCCTGCACGATGTACAAAGCTACCACTTCAATCAACAACGGCTCGTCGATCAGCCGCGTACGATAGAGGATTACGGGGTAGCTGCTGCCAGCGGAAAATCCTCCGAGTATCCCGTTGTGGATTAATAAGCATGGAAAACTCCGACTGAAATCGTACAACGAATTGGAAAATTTACAGCTGGCGGGCAGATTGAAGTCGGATGGTGCGGTTTAACGCTTCGTTAGCGAGTTTTGAATGCAGTTCGCGTTAATCAGCCCGGGCACACCGAATACCACAAACAGGGAAGCTGTGATCCAGTTGGCGGCAGCTGACACATTCCGGGGAAACGGTTAGGCTAATCGAGAAACGAATTGGTCGAGTGGCTTTAATTCGGGAATTCTTAGATACTCGCAGGATTGTAGTCTCTGGTTCTCGTTAAAGTATTGGATTATAATTTCAAGCAAGGATCCTGATATTGGTTGTTGGAATAATAATTAAACATCAATCGTGTAAGACTCTCTTCAAATGAATTTTCTCTTGGGATAGTTCTAGGCACCCTATTGTACGTCTCGGTGTAAACAATTGCTTGAACGCTAGTTTAGAAAAAGCCAGTGGACATTGCAGCGAAATAAAAATCGATGCTCCTCCGGGAATTTCTCCTCGAACACGACGAAGGATCGCTAGGTCGATCGAGGGATATTTAAGCGCAACGCGAAATTCGTCGCACGAATATTCCTGTTATATGCTTCTGTCACACGGTGGGTGGCAGCACGCCACATCATACAGAAAGTTATCGCGAAGCGTAATAACAAGTGGCAGGCAAAGGCTCGCACAGTAATCAGGAGGCGACCCCTATTACTATGCAATCAGCATATGTATGATAGGAATCTCACTTGCTCCATAATCAAGTTTCCGAAAAGAGTCGATAACGAATATACGATTCGTCGATACGATTGTTGGTTCCTCGTTAATCATAAATCTTCTGCTCGATTATGTAATAACTTTTATTCTATCAATTTTCTTTTTAGACCTAGATGTTTTCATTTCTCATTCACGAATACATATCACTCTCGCGTATCGAATATAATTTTTATAACATTCCGTTGGCATTCCTTTTACCGTTATTTGTATCACGAAGTGCTTCGCAGATGCACCTGTGATATATTTTATAGTTTCTTTATAAGTCTTCTTTCACAGTGTCCATTTTATTGAATGCCAGTCTGCCAGAAATCGCCAGAAATCGCCAGAAATTTTATTAGAAATTCGCCCCGAAATTCTGTCGCGTGTTGAAAGAACGTGTGAATACATCCGCGATAAGCACTAAAGAATTCCCGTAGACCATAAGAAGTTGAGGAACTTCCGAGGAATCAGAGAAACTTCTGTTTCTCATCGATCTGCACCTTTCGCCACGGGACGAGTACAGCAGTGAAGACTCTCCTCCCCGATTATTATCACGCGCCATGCGTTTCACCGCGGGCGGTGCGATAAGCCTCCGGCATTCCGTAAATACAGCCAGGGGAATCGTTGTCTAGAAGCTTTGAAACTTGACGTAGAACAAGCTTCATCCGCTCGGGCGCATCTCCAATTGCAGGCGTTCAACGATGCAGAATTTGCTTAACTTATTACCGAGGCGAAACTGTTCCCCGTTTCACGAGTCTAGCCGACGATTCAACTTTCCGTTGACCTCGGCCGGAGTGAACCAGATAAAGATGGGGGCCGCTTACATAGATTCGAAGTAGCGAATAATTGCGACGATTGTACGATTCGTATGCTGACAATACATACATCCTTCCCTCGAAGTGGAATTCATTTCAGTCGTAAATGAAACTAAACATCGCCCTAAACAACGTCGAACGTCACGAACGTCGGGAAGAAACGATTCCATTTCCCTTCGAGAATTGATCATCGCGTGGGAGCTCTCCACCTTGACCATCGATCTCCACGCACTCACGCGATTAACGTCGCGGAGGGCACACGAACGATCAAATTTTCGTACCGGCCAGTCCAATTCTGAGAATGATAGATGCCTGGAAGAATCACCGGTATCGCACACACCTCTGCGATAAATATTTCGCACGCCGTTAATTCTCCCTTGCCTGTCACTGAACGTATTCCCTGAATCCTCCGACCCGTAACGCCGCTACACTTCCGGGTGCCTTATATCAGCGGCATATTTAATCGTCTCGGCGAGGATTCGCCATGATTGAATCTTACGAAACTAGCATGCAAGCTGTTCTCGGACCGGATCCGAAAGATTGCATGGAAATTGCATAAAAATCTTCGGGGAAGCGTTCCACTGCCTTACATCCTGCCAAGGGACCTTATGAAAATTTGATATTCTCCGGCTCGAGTGCAACTTCCTCGATATTTCCTTTTCACAGAAAATTTCTTGTAATTCATGCGCCAGAATTCTGGCAGGATTCGAGGGGCCATTTGTGTTTGGAACTTTGAAAAAGTCGGTCTTTATCGAATCATATTTAACTGTGTGGTTACGGTTATGAGAAAGAGAAATAATAACGTGAACGTGTATGCGATTTTATCTTCTTCTCAGGTTTTACTGAGTACTTTTTGTACAGAGAAATAAAATCCAATAAAATAAAATAAAATCCAATTATCAAGGCTACAGAATTTTGGGCAATTATCATTGGGCAATGAAAGGTCCGACTCTCGTATCAGACCAAATCAAATTCCAGACGCACTCGAAAAGTTATCGCGTTTAATGGAAAATTCCGAGAACATTAGTATTTCACTCGCAATGCTCTTGGAAACTAATTGCGAGTTAAACACAGCATCCTCCTAATGTATGCCCGGCAGGGAAAATTTTCAGGCGAAAGGCCGATCGAAAGTGAAGGGAAGAAAACGCGGAAACTATTCTTTTGTGCGGATCGTCGGCCAAAACGAGGCTTCGTTTTAATCTCGAGTGCCGTTCGAGCGGCGAATTACGCTCGTTTCCCTTCCCGCTTTCATCTGTATAAAGGGATCGCGATTAAACGCTACGCCCTCGTAGTAACGCCGCATCCTCGGGACGTTAAAATTTAAATGTGATTGCAGTTCCGTTTAACGAAATTAAATGGGAATTCCACGGCTCGTCCAGCCGCTTAACGACCCGGAACCAACGTTACACCTTCTCTCGCGTTCTTTTCATATTCCTCCAGTAATAGATTCTCCCAGCTGTGCTGAGGTGGCTGATCGTAACGTAATTACTGGTAACCACGAAATACATTTGATACATCCGTAGAGGATACCGCAGGTGGAGGAATACGCACGCGAACTCTCGCGGAAATAAATGTAATATTTGATAGCACAAAACGGTGGAAATAGTTTCGACGAGAATTGGAGATTTTTTAGGTAATAGCCAGGTGTGTCAACAGTTCGAAATATTGACTGTTAGTTGAAACAAAACTGTTAAAAAGAAAATAAGCAAAAAGGCTATATATGTATATGTGTGTCTGCTGTGGATCGATAGTATTTGTTTGTGACAGCTATCGAAAAGTTAAAATTCGTTCACGGTAGAAGGTTTGGGTGCACTTCACCTTTGAAATTTTGCTAGGCAAACTCTCTGTAGCAGTCGGTTAAGTTTCATTGGAAGTTTCTTCGCGCTGTTTTGAAGAACCAAGGAGACACAGCCCGCATACACATAGCAATAAATCTAAACGCCGAAGTGGCTCGAAAGTGGCGCGATATTGCTCGCGAACCGAAGTTTGCAGTATTTGCCAAACGGATGACTCTAAAAGATGAACATCTAGACTGCCGGTTGAGAAACGTCCTGGCGGGGGTACATCTTGCCGCAAAGTTACGTAAAATCTAAATATTTGCACCGCGTTTTCACGGAAACGGCTGGAAAATGTATTTAATAAACACTTTTCCACCTGTCTATGCTGTTTTCTCTATTTACTAAAATATAGAACATTTTTAACTAATCTGTGCTTGTCAGTGTTAATATGTTGCACAATTTGATATTCGAATAATTTCTGAAACACCACAATGCTCAAACATAAATAGCACAAATAGTACTGTACGTCCTCGAGATACGATCAGAAATTTATGGGACAGTGATAACATTCTGCCAAAGGGTACTTATAAAATCGACACTGGAGGATTTGTACCTTTGAAAAACCGTGTAACACGAGCTGTGCAGTACTTTACAGCGATATTAGAAACATTATCTGACTGATATATAGAGGTATTGCCAGGCTTAGGGAGAAAGTTACGGGAGCAGAGAACGGTATTAGCTCCGCCTCGTGCAAAAGGAACACTGTCGAAGCCGCAGCGACCACGATATATGAACAGTATGAAAGAAATTGGAATCTACAACAATGTTCGATACGAGCACACCCCCGGCCTCTGGAGGAGCGAATTTCCTTTCATGTTTTTCGGTTCTGTGATAAATGCGCGATGAAATTTTCTGAAGCAATTTTGGAAGAATCGACCCGGTCCTTTCTCTTCTCGAAACACGCGGATGAAAAAATTGGTAAACAGTGGACGTTGCCGTGGCAAAGTTTTCGAGGAAATCAGTCCAAGCAATTTTTTTTATGAGACCCTAGAGAAAATAGGATTTTTGTTTGTTCGCTAAAACGGAAAAGTAAATAGATTGAATGCTTGCTTCTTCGCATAAAAACTCATTATTAATTGACCAGCTGCGAAAACGATTCTCCGATTTGATGAAATTTTGTACCGAGCGTACGCCAATTGTTTCCTTCTGCGAAACGCTTAAACACCCGGTCGCTTTCCTTGTGAAACAATTATCTACGCCGTTTCACGCGTTCCGAAAAAATATTCAGCGTGAAACGCAATGCTAAAATGGAAGCAGAAATGAAAAAGCAAAAATAATTCAAGGTAAGTTGGGAGGAAAAAATTTGAATAAAACAAATTGCTAACAATACAATGTGGGACTTCGTCGGAAATAGCTAGAGCAAGTGATGTATGAAATTCACAGAAAAGTATTTCATGCTATGCATGCGACCTGATGCGACCTGAAGCCTGATGGCTACGCTTTTTGTTTGCCCGTTGCTTACGCTGAACCGGCGATTTGGACGATCAACCGGGAATATATTACAGAGGAAGTAAGGTGAAATTGCGCTCGGTGCGATATTGCATTCCCTTTGGTACGTATCATGTTAAACATTTAACGCAGCAATATCACCTTCCATTCTGCCTTAGCATATTTGACAAATTTTCCATATGCGGTACAGAGTAGAACATTTCAACGAAAATTTGTGGGAACTGTGAAATTATAAATACCGCAGCAAAATAATCGGAAGCCCTTGACTCTCGGCTGGAGAGCTTTCCATGTTTAACTTACACTTTGCGTCCACGTTATCAGGGGAGTTGAATTATTTCGAGTATAAGCGATTGCGTGCACGGTTATCGAAGTGTAGTAATACCCAGGCTTAAATTGTCAAATAAAGACCGAACCGAGTAGGTAACGTTACCATTGCTGGCTGAGAGGGATTACTGTTACCCCGGAGTGCGATAGAATTGAATTTCGAACTTTTCGGAAAATTCGTTCGTCGTCCACAATATTCTTGTAATATTTCTTATGTCCTTGGTGCTAAACGGGAGTTCAAGTGGCGTGTTTTAAACGAGGTACTGTGTACAGTACAGTCCCTTTCGTATCGACGAGTCGACAGTTAACAATTATTTAAAATTTACAATTAATTAAGAGACACGTCTCCTCAATAAGGATCCATGCATTAGTTAACATTGAAAACATCAAGAAATTCTGGTTATCCCATTCTCGCTATTTAAAGAAGAATTTTTACAACGACGTTCGCGTCTCCCCTTTTTTTCTCTGAATTCTTTCCATGGACAAACCACGTAATGACCGTGCTTGCCAGAATTTCGTTGCTTCTGCAAGCACGCGCGTAGAATGAAATTAGTGAGGCAAAGCAAACTGCAGTCGCACGTGACACGGCAGGAGCTCGTTTTACGAGCGGTCTCGTTCGAATATCTTGTAAACTGTATTCCATTTAATACAAAAGTGGAGCCCATTTGTCATTCAAGTTGACTTCGGAGGTAGGAGAGATTATATTTCGCCACCTTATTAAAAACATATGAGAAATCAAAAGATTTGAATGAAAATAAAAAGAATAAAAATATTAGTTTCGTATGGTGATTAAAAAGGTGCACAATAGTTGCATCAGCGTTCTAGAAGCCTCTCGTGTGAAACTTTGAATTTTGCGAAAGACGGAAACTTTACGCCATAAGGTGACGTTTGGTAACGAGAGACTCAGCGCAGTTGAAAAGGTACGCCGATTCAAAGAGGAACTCGCGTTTATTTCTCGATTTTCCTATATTCTGCGACGCTTTTCCGCTTCGCGTTTATTGAAGGTCTGCGTGTAATGATTCTTGAAATCGTGGGCTGTTCCTTCTCTGAAAGATCTACTTGCTATACAGGAGTCTTTTTCTTTGTCCCGTTCGGATTTATAGACGTATCACTTGCGAATGCAGCATCGTTCGTTCGTACAAGTTTATACATTTACACGCTAGTTACCTTTATATTACTGTACGCAGCTTATTATGTAGAGAAAATGTTGACAATTTTTGTTCGTTTCTGTTGCTTTGCACGACAATTGACGATCGCAACGATGATCTGGACTTCGTTACTTGACTTCGCTCAAGCTTCCTAGAATTTCAAGGGATTCTTGTATGTCAGATACTTATTTCATATATTGGCAAAAATATCAGACGAAGAAAACGAAATATACATACGTACGTGTACGCAGAATGATTTTTACTAGATAATATTTAATACAATAAATACAAGAAACGCTGTACGCTTCATATTAATTTGAGTGCCGCACTCCAATTTTTTGGATCTTTCTCCGCGTGTTCGCGACTCTTTAACCTAGACTCGAACTATAACAATAATGTTGGGAACCAATGAAAATCATTAAAGAACCGAATAACTCGTTGCAATCACATTCTTCCACTTGGTCCTTCTCGCGTCTTCCACTGTGTACTTTCAGGCACAAATGTTCCAGAGTTTCTACAAAGTCCATCTATTCAACGAAACACCAAAGAAAAACGGGACCGTGATATGTTGCAAACATTCACGATTTTTATCAGAAGCAGTTTACAGGATTCGATTCTGATCCCCGTCGCGATTACTTTCCCATGTAACGCGTGTCTTATCACGAGCGTGAAGGGAAGATACGCGAGTCGAAATAATGGATGAGGGCATTAAGGAAGCAAGGAAATAAGCGAAATGGTTGTTCTAGCCTCGAATCCCAAGGGAGGCTTGGTGTTTTCATTTTCTAGGCGTGCTGAATCGATCTTCCTTAATCACAGATCGATTCTCGTTTGTCTCCGAAGACATAGGAGAACCGTCGTTTATAAAACGTGCTTCTCACCGAAGCAACAATTCTTGCCTCCTGAAAGAAATGTTTACAACTTCAAGGGAACTTTATACAATTATTCGTTGAAATAGCACGCAGGCATTACTGTGCTCCATATCTTCGCTCGAGCCTGATTTTGTCCCAAATTATTCTTGCTGAGCCATATTTAAGACTTGTTTGTCTTTGGCGCGAGCATCATCGATTCTTCCTTCGCCGAAGCCAACGATAGAAATCAGTTACACTATTCCATTCGATTCACTATGCGTATATTATATACAATAACCGACTTCTGCTCAATTATTAATTAACGTTCAATTCGTTAATCTCCCGAACTTGTCTCGGGATTGTTCCATGCTTTGCGGAATGTTCGAGCTTCCAAACCTCTGCTTCGATTAAGAGCGCTCTGCAACCGTACCTTCCTCAGCATTGAAAACTCATCTATTACCAGATTGCTGCCGCGAGCAGAGCTTGGTAAGCGAAAGACCTACGCTCTTGACCCTTTCCCTCTTGTCCAAGAGTAATGGCGTCACGTGCGCCACGGAACAGGAAATGCTCGATCGCCAACGCTGTGCCAATGTTTCTGCAGGCGACTCTGAAGGACAGACATCTTCGCGGCAACGAAGGTACCGGACGATCGATTACCACTCGAACGCAATTTCGTCTGCTCGATCGTGCATACGTGGATGTAGGGAACGTTCGATGGACAATGACTCTTTAACTTCTACATTCCTCAGATCGTAGACAAATCGTTTTTCTTCAACAATTGAGATAATTCCTTGAGCAGCAACAGCCACGTCTCCGTAAGAAAAATTCCTCCGCTTCGATCAATTAATCCAGATACCGTTCCTCGATGGAACCAGGAATATATAAATAAAGATCCGTGTTAGGCCGCCCATTAGCCCATTGTTTTTCTTCTCGATGCCCCGTTTACACCTGCGTTAACAAAGTCAACTGTGCTCCATTCTTCATCGAGTCCCTCTCCCTCTGCGCTTGGTCCTTCGAGTCGTTGCCTATAGTAATATTCGATCGTGACGTCATGGTCACAGTAGTGGTGGAAGTTTTGCTGATAAGCAGACCCCTTTCAGCATCCTCCTCCTCCATTTCCAATCTCGACTGTCCAGAAACTGCCAATCTGTTCGACTGAAGTCTCTCGGCGTTCGCCTTGTTTCTTCGCGGAAACACGCTGTTCTCGATATGCAACGTGGCGTTCACATCCTTGCCAGCTGCGCAGGTGCACGCTTTTAAGAAACTCTTCTTAAAATTGTCGCTGAGAAACGCGTACAATATTGGATTCATAGCGCTGTTGCTGTAACTGAGAAATCCGACCAACAAGAAGCTGGTGATCGTGATCTTGCTCTGACACTGTTTCGGCGGCGTGTAAATCAATGCCACCTGCATCAGCCAGTACGGCAGCCAACATAAAACGTACACGGTGATCACGGTCAACACCAGTTTCGTGACTTTGCGATGGGACCGTTTCTTCTCCTTCGACTTGTTCTTAGGGCCGACCGTTTGCAGTTTTCTGATCACCAAGAAGTAGAAGATTAAGATCAGGATCAAAGGTATGGCGAAGCCCAGGATGAACGTGTACAATGTGAACGTAGTGTGGCCGCCGTGTTCCGTTGACCAGTAGATGTTACAGTTGATACCCTGCTCGGACTCCATTGCGTTAGCGTAGAGGAATATTGGAATCATGAAGAAGGCGCTGGTGCCCCATGCTGTCAGGGAAACCACCTTGGAGATGAACGGCGTACGTATTTTGGGGGATGAAATCGGATGACACACGGCGATGTAACGATCGGCGCTCATGATGAAGAGGAAAATACTGCTGGTGAACTGATTGATGCTCGTCGTAGTCATGTACGCTGTGCACATGAACTTCCCGAAGATCCAGCTTCGCAGACTCATCGTCGTGACCAAGAATGGTATCCCTATTAGAAAACACTCGTCTGCTATCGCTAGATTAACGATGTACATGTTGGTCACCGTCTGCATCTTGGAGAATCGTAGTACCACATAGATTACCAAGGTGTTCCCAAGAAGTCCGACGATACAGACGATAGAGTACAGGATTTGATTGACCAACGAGACGATCGGTATATCCGCCTCGCAGTTTTGAATCAGCGAGTCCTCTTGATTCACGTTTCGAGCGTAATCGATAATGCTCGTTGTGCTCATTATCGTGCTATTCATTTTGCTATACAGATCCTTGGTCCTCGATTTTATAAGAAGAAACGGATTGTCTGGCTCTCGATTTTTCTACAGTAATTTTTGGTGCAAGGATTTCCACGGGAATTACTGAAACCCCACACCAATCACTCACCACCGAGAATCTCAGAAAGATTTCTGTGGAAAGCTGGCAGCTTCTTTCTTCTGTCAGAAATGATACTCCCTCGTCTTCCAGTAGATAAGGTGGCTCTATCGACTGGCCTTTCACCAGTTAAATGCACGTTCCTCGTGTTCTATCGGGAACCAACGGGCGGACGAAGGTTTGCTGCGTCGACGACGTCGAAACGGCGGTTGGGGCAGACGTCATTCCGTCAGCCTTCAAACGATCGTGCTTCAGGGCGCGCGATAACCCGGAAGTTACCGGAGCAAGCGTGCCTCCAGTTGTCCCCTTTCACCACAAACGAAATCTGGAACAGAAAGAAAGATCATCCTTCAGATTTGAACCATTCAAAGGCGATCGCGACGTTTCGCATCGGAAGAGATTTTTTTCCAGATCAGCTAGGCCATCGTGCAACGATAGAAATGCAATTTCGAATCACGTTTTTCCTTTGACGATTCTAAGTTCTCTTGCAATTTCGTCGCTTCAACATTTTGCAAATATATTCGAGACAGTAGAAGCCCTTTTAAAAAATCGATCATTAGCCCACTTTCGCGAATGTGTGTAGGTACGTATTCTAGCGTGCCGATTTTGCAACTAGCTCGCGAATCCCGTGGAATTTCGCGATTTATAACGCCGTACGTGCGGGGAAACGTAAAGTCGTGAAACCTTTCCGTCGAGAAACTTATAGGTCAGAGAGACTTTGTCCACTGGCGTTCGAAGGGTGACTTCCAACGGACGCTCGACTATCAGTAACAATGGAAACAATTTGTCCGGGATATACTGACCGATTTTATCGGGCGATTCCAAGGGGAATCTATCTTGGATACAACGGGGAGCGATTAAGTTTGAATTACTTTGATTTCAAACGTTTACTCTGTGGCTGCGTGTTTCGTGACTACTGTGCAATATTTTTTTAAATTTTTTGTCGTAAAGCTTTAAATATTTCGTAACGGTAAAATATATCAATTATAGGAAACACGATAATTCTGACGTTGCATGTTAATGCACGTGGACGTTAAATATTCAAATATCGTATATCCGAATGATCGTGCGAATATACATATATATGTATACGGTTGCGTGAATAACTGAATAGTTTTATGGTAATGTATGTACGTTCTATGTGAACGGCGAATTTTAAACGCTCGATTTATTATGCAATTCGCGCAAGCATCGAATTAAACGGCGTGATTAAGCAGGTAGAAATAAACGACATTCTCCAATGAATTTTGTTTCCTGTAACTGTGCCGGCCAAAAAGTTTGGAATGGCTTGCACACTATTTATTTATGCGAAAATTAATATCAATTAAATCGACATCGAGATTTTCTGTCCCAGACATGATCCCAAATTTTGAATCGGTCATGAAATTTCTGTTACAGCTTTGAAACTCCCAGTACATAATCTCAAACTTTTGCCCGTCAGTGTATGCACATGAAAGGGCAATCTCATTTCTCATCATCCCCTACCATATTGCTGTTTACCAAGTAGATTTCGTAGAACAATTCGGCGACTAGTTTCATCGAAAACATAGAGCCCTGTTGACAACTAGAGGGTATGGACCGCGAAGGGAACCGGAAGTAGAGATTGCGGGAGCCAAACCGGGTACAGTGATCCGTGTTGACCCGTGACTCGAGAAATACAGTATTTCGGAGCAACCGCAAGTTTCTCGAGGCGTTGGTAAGCCGGACAAACGGGTCGAGAAACTCGTGAACTCGTTGCAAAACTACGCTGGATGCTCCCAGTGGCCTAAATGTTCGCGAGCAAAAACGCAAACAGCTCCCCCGGGAATAAAGGGAGCACTACGAGTCCTGTTGGCGAACATGCTCGTCCTATTGAATTTTGTGACGTTTGACATTTATCCTACACTTTGCCGGAAGACTTTCAGGGACTCGGGAAGAGAGTTGAAACGATCGTGAGAAAAGCATCGAAGGATAAGGGAAACTCCTTTTTTCGGTTATCGAAAAGTTGTGCTATCGGAAAATATTTCCTACGGGAGATCCGAATCGAAGTACGACAGCGTAGCAAGGAGAAGGGAATTATTCGTGACTGTAATAAACTGGTTGCCTGTATTTTAGCTCCGGGGAATTAGCCGGGGAAAAGAAGAAAACGGTAAAACTTCTTTGTGAAATCCATAAAGAAAACTTTGCATTAAGCTGTCTCCTATTAAAACGTCCACTTTTTCGCTGGCTCCGCTGAAAGAAGCCGATTCCATGAAAGCGGCACGTCGTGCGCGGCACGCTGTGCTACTTTACATAAGCTCGTATCAGCAACCGTAACGAACGGAAACAATGGGAGACTCAATTCATTCTTATCACCGTAAATACGCTACTGCGTTTTCGCGTCACGTTTCCGTGCTCGTTTTCAAATTTGATCGACTTCTCTTCTGGAAGAAGTTACTTCGTTTTGTTTCAAACAACGGGGTCGGTGAACCCTTGCGCCGAGAGTGCAGAGAATCGCAATTATCAACTCACTTTCATTATTATTACTGAAAGAAGTATGCAGAATGTTATGAAGATGAAGCATAGTTGTGATTAAAGAGGTATTACTGTTTTTAATATTCGTACTTTGGGAAAATATAATAGAGCTGAAATAAATACCCTCTTAACACAGACTAAAAACTATTATCTAGAGTCTGTAAACACCGTTAGCATGTCGTTGCAAGTGAAAGCAAATTGAATAACGATACAACGAACACTTGTCGCGCGAGAAAATTCGCAAGGCCTCGTTGCCTGGCCTAATAAGCGTCGATCGATCACCAAGATCGAAACATCCTTCCCTCAACCTTGTAATGGAACGTAACGTCGTCACTTTGGCGTTACAGTAATTTGCCTATTCCTCAAACAATTATTATTGGAAGAGAACGAAGATTTAATAAAATATCCTGAGAAAGTTTCGCGGTAAGGAACAGGAAATTCTTGTTACCATAATTGTGTATTTCATGGAAGCATTGATCAGGAACGATCGTAAGCGAGAATTCGGCTGAATTATCAGAGCTTTCCGGGCCAGGATATTGAAAGACCGTTTGTCTTGGTACCGACAGGATATTATTTCTACATTTCCCTCTAAGATCGGAAATTATCGTCGCTTGTACTATATCTGGCTGGAATCCAGGCCTTGATAGCAACACGTGGAATTTCCGTATTAAATCCCGAGTTTGCGGGCTTGTGCTGCTCCTCCACTGAATCCCCCTATTATTATAACCTTTTCGTTTCCCGGTATTGTCCTCCATTTGCGTCGGAAAACACTCTCTCCTCGGGGAAAGAAACGAAGCGCCTCATTATGCATACAGTGCTCTCTTAGTATTTCATCGTTCCCTTTACTTTTCGACGGATAATATCGCGCGAAGGATGAATAGCTTACCGTCTATACTAACAAGGGAAAAAAATGAAAAACCTAGTTTCACTTTCGAAAGAAGAGTAAGAACGGAGTTCCGGCTTCTATTATCCGTTGTACACGCGTAAGAAAAATAGCACTGTACTAACGTTCTGTGAAGCTGTCTTTCGTGTATGTACTTTCAACGACGCCTGACTTGCGAAATACGTACCGATATCGTGTGAAACGAATCAACAGCGATACCAATTTTTATTTTGACGATTGAAACCGAAACTGTCAAGCACAACTTTGCTAATAAATATCCTGCCCCTTTACGACGTCATGCGATACGTGTCTATGCAAACTCGTACCACGTGTACGCATACGTATTCACACACACAGGTCCGTTCGATTTTCATGGCACAGTACCTGCGAGTTCGACTTATCAATGACCGCTTCCACTGAGACCAGCGGTATTTAATGCAATAGGAAATTGGGAGCCGCCGAATAAGCGGATTGCTTCCTTGAAATTAATTCTGTGCGATTGGAATATGTACATCAAAGGATCAAGGTTCGCTTTGTAAGGCAAATGCGAACGGGTACAATTTCGCGACAGTAATAATGGTAATTAGATCCAATCGTTTCATTCTGGTTCTTACTTGCCTGGGGCAAGTAAATTTGCTCATGGCGTTCATTCGGCGAAGCAAAGCCTTTATCGGTCTGTGCTTTTAGATTAAAATAAATGGATAAACACCTTGAATTAATTATCAAGATTATGCGTTTGGACGATTACCTGCTCTAGGTGGAAAAGATTTTCGTCCGTGAAGTTTTATTCGAGAAGTAGTTTCAAATTATTATAAACTTTGAGTGCTTCTGTCTCACCGCGTTTCATTCACGATTCTATATACATTCGTCGTTTACGTACACCGAAATGGTATTAACATGCGGACGAAGAAATTAATTGTCCCCCAAGTTAAACAACGAACCGCCTCTAAGGGTAGAAACTCGATCACGGTAATACAAAGAGTGTTCTGGTGTCGCCGCCACGGCACACAGTTCTTGAACTCGCTGAAGTAGATGAAATGGTTCCTCTCGTTGCCGTGAAGCTTCCTACCGATTGTAAATCTGCCACGATAAACTCGAGTGACTGAAGCACGGAATAAAAGCAGCCTTTCGTATTTCCCTCGATTTCCCTCAGATTTTCCTGTGTCCTTTGGACGCTGTAGTCGGATCGTTGGAAAACGGAGAACATTGGCAGATCTCGAGTAAATTGAAAGAAAAAATTTAGATCTGTCTTCTAATCGATCGCCGAGATTCTGCGGCTGCTACAAGAAAGATTGAACGAGAATAAATTTATCTGTGCGTTAATTTTGAATTGAAGTGATTGCCCTTTACAGAACGGTGCTCGAAGCTTTTTCATTTAAATAATATCCACAGTGAACCAAGATATCTGTCTGCGTATATATTTACCTTAAGCGAATTCTGTAGTAGATGTCTGAATAACGTGCTCATACTTGAATATCGGGCTATAATTATTCTGTGGTACTCGTCCACAGAACTGCTAGCATAATTGAAATACAGGTACATGAATATAGATTTTTGTCTGGGTACAGCTTCTATTTCAATACCAATTGTCCGGTAGCACAAATCGTTCGTTTCACGTCCAAGTTCGTTTATTTCAATATGCAGAGATATTTCGGTTGCTGGAATTGGTGTGAAACACTCTGCCCACTTAATATATCCTTACTGTACAGCATATATACAATAAAATGTACCCGATGTAGTACGAAGTATTTAGAGGTTCATAATTCAAGTGGATCGCAGAATTGTAAAGCTCGAAGGGCTTTCAGTAAAATATAGCCGAAAAAAAAGCGGTCGCGTCGGATCGTCGATGTCCCATCGATAAAGTTGACCGCGATTCGCCGGATAAACCATCGATTAGAGGCAGTGCAGCGTCCGAATGGAAACGGCGACGTTCGATACGAAGCATCCAGCCAGCATAACTCGAAAGGGAACTCCATTCGGGAAGCCTGTAACCTCGTTTTTCACCTGGCTGCCGAGATTCTACGAGTTATCCTGGAAAACCGTACGAACCACCAATGGTGTTAATTTCGCAATACAATTTAGGAATTCACTTTGCTGCACTCTCAACTCGTTTCTCTTTGCAATGACAGCTCTTGGTCAAAATCTTAAATGTTTCATAATATCCAGTTTGCTTGAGTTAAAAAAAGGAAGTAGAGTCTGGACAACTAATATATTAATTTATCATAGTGAAAATGCAAACTCGTTGCACACCCTGATATATTTCTTAACAAAATATATACATACAAGCAAGCCTTTGAACAGGGTGAAATTTCACTGTAGGTATTCAGGCACACCGATACCCTTGCGCTAATGTAACGAGAAGGCCAGGAGGTATTCAAGAGAGTTCTCAAAGTCAAAGGGCTGACAAGTACAAGGCAGAAAGGTGAAAGGTAAAAAACTGTGAAATATGTAGAAACGCAATACTACGCTGATCTACTGCAAACCATTAGAATTTTAATTATTCCTGATTAATGTTCCTCCATATTCGTGATACACTTTACGATATATATTTAATTTATAACGTGCAATTCGTAACAACAGCAACAATTGAAAACCGTAAATGCAGGCCGGGCAAACCGTGTCACCCCCTTTTCATCTTGATTTATGCGCACCTCTAATTCTTCTCATTCTACTAATCCTATTACCCCATATGATATACAGTCGTGACCCAACAAAGACGTATTATTACTGCACCATAATAGCGAGGCCGCGTGCGTTCAGTTGTTACCGTCGTCTCTTACAAAACAATGCTCGCCTTTCTGTATTCTGTGCAGAACTCTAAATAACGTGCGCCGTTGCGCGAAGAATGAAGTGTGGTTAACTTTTCCAAGTTGAAATACGTACATCGAAAGTGCTGCAATTGCTCTTAACTCTCGTGATATTAATTGAAAATTAACGAGAGATGTATTACCCTTGAATTTGTCCAATTGATTCCACTTCTCTTCTTCAGGAACTTGATATTTAAAAAAAATTCGTCCTTCTCGATTATACCACGAAATTAATTTCACATTAACGAGAGTCGTAGTGCAATCTGCATTCCAGGAATTAGCAAAAGGAAAAAAGAAATCAATGCCAGCGAAACGATTAATCTTCCCACTTTTCCCACCGGGAACTTGCTTTTCCATGCCCGCGTAAATAATTGTAACAGTTCCACGTAAGAAAAAACAAACTTCCTCTAACAGAATTAAACTTCAACCTCCTCTTCCCCTTGTAATTTCACCTTTCGTATACGTACAATTTTAATTATCGAGCCGCCAGCGCAGTCGCGACGCGTATTATAAATCGTCGAACGAATGGGCGCTCTTGAAACTCTTGTACATAATAAAAAAAAGAAGGATTCCCAACGACCATAGAGACGCGCAGACGTCCGGCACAATTATTACATGAACGCGGGTTACATGTGCCGCGAAAAGTTTCCGGCGTCACGAAAAATACGCTCGGCTCGGACACCCCGACCTAATATAACTCAATGCTCGCCGGTCCGCGTGGATGCCGGCGGGTGAGGGTGTTGTACGTGAAATCGATAACTCGGCAAGATGGGTGGACGTGTTAAATCGGATGTCCGCAGGAGGAGCGGAACTGTAACGGCGCGGCGCGGTGGTACGCTGCGTGACAGTGATCGTCGCGTAAACAGCCTTCGGCGAAATTAGTTTTTCGTAATAATCTGCCGGGGCAAATTGAATTCCGCGACGACGAAGATTCCACGCGTGGAATACACCACGGGCCTTGCGTTTCACCGACGATAGATTGACGTTGCAAATTGACTGAATTCTGGTGGAACGGAATAAAACAACCGTCAAGCCCTGCCTCGCCGATGAAACACGCGCCTACGCTCGCGGGGGAATATCGCAGGGCGAACCTCGTTGACAAGCGTAATTACCTTATGGATTCTTTTTTTTTTTTTCCCTTCCTTTTAGCACTCGTTGAGCCAATAGAAATATTCCAACTGTACCTTTTCCGATAACGTGGCGGCATATTAATTTTATGAAATATTTTCGTCGTCGGAGGGACGAGGGAATCCGGTAAGCTCGAAGAGTTTCGAGCGTTGCCAATATTCTACGGCGACATCGATCCTCGTTATAATCGGGAGCATCGAGCGACGGGATTGTATCGATAATCGTGTCGATTCCGTGATTACGGTGTCACGTTCGCCAAATATTTCACATTTAGCGGGCAGCGCTCCAGCGTGGGAGACGATCTTTTCATTTTCTCGTCCCTGACACTCTGCCAAGAATTAATCGCAACGGCTTACGTGTGCGCGGTTATTATTCCTGTTAACTGTTCTCTGCACTTCTGCAGTGTCCTGTTAAAACAGGGAACATTGGGGGAGAAAACAAAACGAGTAAGAGGATCGTGGGATCGTGAGCGATTTTCGTTTGGGCATTCCCGAACAGAATGGCAAGACGTTTCATTGATCGATTGGCAATGAAATTTTCTCGGGATAATTCAGGGCTCCTTGGTAATTGCGCGAAAGACGATTTCGTTCTCGCAAACATGATCCTTGCAGTGTATTAAATTTCCGCAGTACTTGCAGCAGGGAAATCCTTCGACTTTCCATGCCTCTTCGCCCGTCATTTCCCTTCGTCTGCTTAAGTTAGAAGTGCTCGAATTTCCAGCAAGGTTACCGCAAAATGGCTTGCAATTAATTTCTGTAAAAGGTTTCCGATATAAAGGACAGATGAACAAAAATTACAGCCACTTCTCAAGGGGGAATCGAAGTAGACATTTGTGAAATTGAAAGGACGCCCGTCGCACATTATTCCTTGCGATACCATTCAAAATAAAAGATTACAAACGACGACAGAAATATTATATTATTCTATAACATTAATTGGGAATTATTGAACGAGGCCTGGTTCGAATTCATTCCACGATTAGTCTGGAGAATCGGCCAATGAAAGGGAAAACGGTCGATCATTGTCTTGACTAATTGAGAACGGTTTTCTCGTTTCATCGCGAGTCCGACGAAACGTCCGTCGCGTGTTATTTTCGATGGTTCCACCAAGGTAACGGTGAACGTCGTCGGAAATGGGGTGCACCCGTGTCTAGCTTTACCATAATCCCGCGATCCTGCTCGATAAGCAGATTCAAGCCCCACTGCTCCATAGAATTACACACATCTTTTGATTCATGTGTCCCCCGAGTATCCGTGGCATTATTCTTCTCTCTCCAAAGGCGATACCGCGCGCGCTTCATCATCGCCGAAATGACGTAAAGTTACAGACGATGTAACGCACAAGTTCACGGCGATCGTTAATACACGCGGGTAGCTGATACTTCGACCTGGTGATCGATAGAAAACTTCACAGGCACGATGATTAATGAAAATATGGATGGCCAGACTGTTCACTCTATCGGGTTCCTCGTTTATTTCAGTTCCCCGAAAGTTCAACGAGACCGTTCCGACGATCGTCGAAACTTTAATTAGATTCATTCGAAACTCTCGATTCCTACGGGCTGGTCAGTGGTAATTCTTCAGAAATTGCCGAACGCGATTAGCCACGGTACCCGACATACGTCAGTCATTTAGTTCCTAACCAGCGAGACGTTGAATTTGTTTCCATAAAATTTCGTCGACGCTGAATATACATATGCACACACGCAGTTTCGAAATCGCCCCGTTCAATTTCCAGGCGCGTCCTCCCGATTTTGATACGATACCATTGTACTGATCGAAATTTACGTAATTCGAAATTAGGAAAGAGCAACCCCTATATATTATAGATCCACGTAGGGCGGTAGGTCGTTTACGAAGAATCAGTTTCACGAATTCCTTTCCAGTACCAGGAAACCAACCCTCTCGTGGGACATCTATATGAAGAATAGTCGAACTGTCCATCTGCAAATGCAGCGCGGAATTATAATGTTATCGCGGCGATATCTGCGAGGGTTCTCCACTTCTGTCTCCGACGCAGGCGACTTTAACACGGAGCAATTCGAAAGTCGTCCCCGTATTCGAAATAAAATCAATCGATTCTTGCGTCTGTATATCTCCGTGAAGCTTTATCTTATTATAAAGTGGCAGGGTAATCGACTGGCCAGCGGAGAATACGCAGGGGACAGACTAAAAGTGATAAGGGTGAACTTGGTACATAATGCTCCGCAGGGGTGGAAGTTCGTGAACGATCGGTTTGTTTAAAACATGCCGCGGGTTCAGAGCAAAGTTCGACGACGAAATAACGCACGCGGTTGTTTCCATTGACGGACAACCCGGACTGGTTTTACGAGCATGCTCGTAAACGCGCGTTCGAGGCTTGGGAACGGTGGAAGGGTAATTTTCAGGGCGTGCCACGAAGTTTTCTGACCTCGCGGAAACTTGGACGATTTCGTCTCCAAGATTTCTACTGCCGGAATATATTCCTGGCTCTATAAAACCGTCGCGTGTGCGGATCTGTGAAGCGATGCATGCGAGTCGAATGAAAGGTATACGGGATTCTTTTACAGACACTCGTGGACTCGTTTCAAGTTTTTCTCGGCCCTCGAGAGATGCCTGTGATACGATTATTCGCGCGTTTGTGTAATTTCGATAGCTGGTTTGCTCGTTGCTATCAAAGGGTCTACTCGGGTGGGCAACGCTGTTTGTTGCGACATGAAAGGTTCCCTTGGTCCCTTTCAAAAATGAGTTTCGGGTAAATATAGGTGTAATTGAAACTGAGAGCCACATTTTGTTTTCGTTCAAGGGAATTACACGGGGCTTCTACTTTGGAGAATTGTGGCAGAATAGAAGATATCTATGCACCCATTTTGCGAGCTCCCTATTTACAAAGGGACATCTTCTTTGTCTTATACAATCGCTAATAATTAGTTTATTACGATTGATCGACGTTTGCATTGTATGGATATTCTGCCGGTTGTGCGTTCCACCATATTCGATCATGTTGCGTTTGAATAACATTAATTGATTTATCCGCTGAAATTACAATTTCTGGCTTTCACGTTTCGCAATGAAACGGAATCTAGGGCATGGTCCTGGGTTCGAACAGATGATAAAGATAAGTTTTCCAACGATTTATCAAGTGTCGTTTAAAATAGAAATTCTTCTTTCAATCAATCCTCCTCCACGCAATTTCTAGTAACATTCCGTGCCATCGCGTTCACCTGCCATCTCTATAAACCTGCGCCTCGATCCTCTTGAAAATCCAGCGTGGTTCACGCGTGATTTTATCCCCCGAATTTCCTCGGGCATTGACGCATCACTCTGGCGGATGTATCGAGAGCGAGTCGATCGATTCGAAATTTCTCATCGACGCGTTGGGTAAATGGCCCCCCTTCTCGGCATGAAATTTATGCGGGACAGCTTTAGAACGGTCGTAAACGGGCGACGAAACGACGAATCTCGGTCGAGGGACGATTCGTCGACGCTCGACTGACGGCACGAACAACGTCTGCAAACGCGGCACGATTCTTCCGTAGAATATTGTGAATATGTGAAGATGCGTTGATAGATAATATAGATCCTGTACGAAGACGCGGGAAAAATTATTCGAGGAAAATGAAGTCATTGGTTATTGTGATTAAATAATTGACATTGTGTCTCGAAGAAAAAGTTGAGGTAGGGGAAAATTGCAATAACTTGCTGTGTGATACAGAAACTCTAACCAATATTCATTCCATAATCACTTATTTTCTTCTATTTTCCATTGGAAAATCCTACCTACTTATAATTTCCAATTAGCGTGGAACTTAAAATTCCAGCATCTTTATAAAGTTTTCATGATGAAGATGTACTCATTTTACTAAGAGGAACGTTCCAAGGGAAGGAATTTTCAAAGGTTTCTTCGGTGCAAAGGTATGAGCGTACGCGCTACCTGGAAGCACTCCCTTGAGCGCTCGTGTTGTTAAAAAAAGGAAAAAAAGAAAAAAGGGGACCTCGTTCAAAATGCAATGGTTCAAGGCGTGCATCGCGAGCTCGGTAGTATTCTCGTTCAAACTTCTCGTTGTTACACTGCAGAGTTAAAATTTTCATCAGCTATTAATGCATCTCACCGTTGCGGCGATAACGATTGGAATCGAGATACGATATAAATGTATATATAGTGAATAATACGGTTCGAGGTAGCTGGCAAGAGAATCGAAACCCAGCCAGAACACGATGAATCGTTTCCGTGGGACGAGCAGTCCCTGAAGCGAACGAACAAGAATTTTCCACGCCTGCAGCACTTTCATAATATTTTCTCCGCAAGATGTTAATTGGTATCGACAGGGAGCTACACATTTCAACCCCTCTGAACTATACCGAGTCGATTACGAACGGGATACGTATTTAATAATTTCTACCGTCGCCTCTAGAAAACTTTATTGCTGCCCTCCACAATTTTCCAATTAAACAGGATATGTGTTCTAATTAATTCCCGATTGAACGTTGGCTTATAAATTCGTTCGAGTTTACTATACAATTTTCCCTCGATTCGCATTTTCAATGGGACTCTGCGCCACGCGGGCCTAAATAACATTAACTGTTTTACGAAGCTAATAACCAACGAAGATAGGGTATGAATACGGGGGAAAATATCGAACGACAAACCACCGGTGTTTGTCCTCGCTTCGGACGCGCCTGAAC
Organism: Nomada ferruginata; assembly: GCA_963583965.1. Classification (NCBI taxonomy): domain Eukaryota; kingdom Metazoa; phylum Arthropoda; class Insecta; order Hymenoptera; family Apidae; genus Nomada; species Nomada ferruginata. The sequence goes on from OY757218.1 coordinate 11,490,635, forward strand.
CAACGAACACTGTACGATACCGTTTGTTGAAACATCGAAATTGGAAATCCGCGAACGAGCAGCATCGATAAGCCCGATCGTTTGAAAAAGACCTGTCCACGATTATTTCGTTCGACGCGAACGGGGAATATCGGCGCTCGTGAGTTGAAATATCAGAGCTGAAGCACGAACCAGCAATAGCGGTAACAATCGTTGCCGTACTTGGACGATGGAAAATCGCAGCCGAAAAATTGGTCACGCTTCGGGAGAAGATCCTCAGTATTGTTCAAGGGGATTTTGCACGAATCGTGGCGCCACGTGAACCTACGTTGTCGTTTCGTGACTGTTCCAACTCGTTCCAGCGTGCGACTCAGCACGCGAGTCGTGTGCACGATTTACGAGTTCCGAACAGATGAAAGGGTATTGCAATTACGTTGACAGGGTGGTTTGTTTGCTGAAATAATTTCACGCGAGACTTACAGGCGCTACTTGCCGGCTTTTAAACGGGCGGAAAATGGGTGGTAGCTGCAGCGATAGAATTGCTGACTGTGGAAACGAATAAAATGGCTTCAGATTCACTCAGGCCTTTTCTTTCCTGTTATTAAAAACGTATCACTGTAATTCTACAAACTGCATTTCCCTACATAGCTACGTATTCCAAAGAAAACCGAAAACTTTCCACGAATGAGCCCCGACCATTTCCATTATTCCACCAACACTTCGTTCTCCATATTCTGGCCGATCGATGAATACCGTCCAAACGATTCATGGGCGAACAATTCGCTGATACGCGTTCGTTTGCACGGCGAAGGCCGTTTACAAATTGCACCGGTGTTTTTGTGATACCCGTGCTCCATACCTGATACGTTATTATTCAGTCGTACAATTCACGAGGAATTTGTACAGGACACTTAACTTCAATGGTATTCTACGCGACGAAACAGATTGCCGGAATTAAATAATGTATTAAACGAATGATCTAAAGCGTATCTATTTGGTCCTGTCGATCATTCGTGAGTGCGAAATCGTTTCATTATTTCTCGGCTTTCTTGCGGATATAATTGCACCGTACTCGCCTGGCCGTCGTAGACTGTGCAAGAGTCTCTGGTGGATTAATTTCTAATACAGATAGGATGGAAAATTGTGTGGAAAATTGACGAGGTCAGGCGTTCGAATGGAAATACACTTTCGACGCCCTTTAATTCCTCCGCCAGGCCATGGGAGGCATGCCACTTTAATTCTGTAATTAAGTAAAGAGCTTCGTTTTATTAATTGAAGGCGGCAAAGAGCGAACGTCGAGAACAAAAGACACGTTCAATCGTTCTGGCATGCAATAGATGGAGGCGTCAGACGGAAATAAATCATATTTCCGATCGATATTTCAGCAATCAATATCGAAAGTCTCTTTCCTCAAACAATTGCTCACCCGTTGCTTCAAGTCTTTTACTGTCCTCGATAAATATGCAATAGCGTACCTTCGATTGCAAGCATCTCCCTACAATATTTACAAGCTGTAACCTGTATTTGCTAATCGTTCCATTGGAATTTCATACAATTCTCAACATCTTCGGGTACAATGCTACACTCTAAATAGGTTGCATTTATACTATCGCGACGCCCATTTACGATTACGAGTACTGCTGTCGAAAACTGATCCCGTAACGTATAACATTTGTGTCCACGGCGATGGACAGCTTGCAAGCTTACAATGGAAACGCATTAGAACCGAGCTTTCGTGGCGCCACACCCTCGAACGAATCACCTGATTGCGTAACAAAAATATGCATTTCTTATTTTTCTGAAGAATGCCAATTCTCCACAATTTTAACGCGCTTATGCCCTTTTCCTTCGTGCTTGTTTGCATCACTTCATTATTACTAATAACAATAATTCATTTCGTATTTGAATAGAGATTTCAGTTTTGAACTTTTCATTAACCGAGCCAGGCAGAATTCGGTCCACGTGAAATCTACGAGAAAGCCAGACTAAATCTAGGCTCTCACGCTCTAACACGAGCTTGTTAGTGCAGGCTTAGGTCCACCGAGCTTGCACCATTCTAAGTTTAGGTATCCCACTGAATTTATACCGTTCTTAGGATCACATTCTGCGGTTTGATACACTGAGAAATTTCCATCGTCTTGACCCTTTCATTTTTCATTAGTCCTGCGGTTATTACAACACTCGTAACTCCGTGTCCGTTTCACCGAACTAGCTCCACTGTTCGCCTTTTCCATTTCGCTCGGAGCATGGGTGAATTATTAAAATCCTTTTCCAGTTACCGTTGTGTCGCGGTGCTTGTCACCGTCGTGACAGCCGTCGCGGTCTTAGGTCTTGTCCACACTTATTTGCTTGCTTATGGTCCAGAGATACGCGTCTGCGAACACTGTCCTTTGTACTCCATTGTAATGGAAGACAAAAGGCCGGCCATACTTGACTGCTTGCAAACAGATGTCCGCAGTCGTCCACAGACCCTGCAAGTGAACGTAACGTCTGCAGTCAATGCCTGTGAATGTCGACACGGTCTTATATACTGTCGTTGTTTAGACTGCTGTGTAACGAGCTCGTACGCCAGTAAATTTTCCGTCGCCAGTTTATGTACAGCCCTCTGCCCACGCGTTACGCTGTTCACATTACACGGGCGCAATAAATCCGTCATCCCCGTGTGCGGCAACCTGGTGAAAACTTGACGACGCCGTTCTTGTGAAATTGACGGAGCTCGTTCGTCGTGTTTTATCTTTAGTAATGTGCACGGATAATTGTCGAAGTCTTGTGACGTAATGTTACGTGAAATTGTAGGATTCATCAGGTGGCGATTATTATTATTTCATTAAATTTCTAATCAACTATTGGAATTGATCAGCTCGGCGCGTAGGCGTGTAATGCGATGGTTAATCAGCGGGCTTCGATTCGTTACTTTCACACCGGAAACGACGAGGGGAACGGGCTGGGATCGAGGTTAATACCATGCTCTAATAGTCGGCAAAGCGTTCCTCTAACCAAATCGCCCTGGAGTTTCGTGGTCGTTCGAGTCCTTTGTGACTCGCGCTGATTGACGACAATCGAATGCGAATCGACTACGTGTGACGCAATTGTAATCGCATATTCAGGAAATTCGCACACAAATTCGATTCATTTATAAAGAAAATTTACTCGCAATCTTGCCGACGGAAATTGGATTTTTGTCAATTAATCTTCGTTGAAGGTTAGAACAATTGAATCTCAACGAGATTGCTGCGGAGGTATATACCACGTTTAATTATTTTAACGACGCAATTCGCTGGATTTTTGACTGCAACCTCCGCTCAATTAACTGTACACTCGCTACGGACTAATTAACGAGCAATCTCTGCTCTGTTCGTCCGAGCCGGCGTGTCTCATAAAATTAACACAGAATTCATCATCGACGATTATCCCGTGCCAGCTTTTAATAGCTCGCGATTCAACGCTGGATGTTTAAAGCTAACCCTTATAATATTCATTAACCATCGTTGATGCACGGTGCTTATCGTAAATTTATTTGGGCCGAGAGCATTTAGAAACATTTAAGCTCGAATGGTTTATGAAATTAAGCGTACAGGAGTTCAGTTTATTTCACTACCAGCATCTGTGTTTATCAATACTGTTTCCTGTTTAAAGCCGAGCTTGCGAGATCGAATCACTTTTTCATCTAAACTTACAAGCCTCTGTTTCCCCTCGCTTTCAATGATCACGAATTTAAATTCAGGGAATCCTAAGCTTTCCACGTGCAGTGGATTCTCCGCTCGAGCTTCCAGGCAGACCTTTTTGCTGCTTTCTGTTCTCAACTATTATCGAATGAAATTTGAAAATATCATCGGAAGCACTGTTCAATGTTTTCTCGTGAAATCGTGATTTCCACTGGCTGCCAGAGGAAAAGACACATAAGTGGATAAATAAATAAAACAAAAATACTGTATCGGTGTTTACTGTCGCGAGATTGCGGAAGGTAACCGTGTTAGAAACTCAAACTTTCGTTCGCCGTTGCAAATTCTGTTATCCTTTTAACCGCATTAACGCCGTAGAATTAATCGTGGCGACGATACGAATTTTTAGACCAACTCGAACAACCGGGGGGTTTGATTATTCGATAAAACTGAAGCATCGAATTAACAAGCGCGTTCGTGACGTTCCGTTAAAAATACAGAGGTTGTATCTACATTATCCAGATTCTTCCAGTCGTCGTGGAAAGAAATCTGTGCGTATCTGGGAAATGCAAGGAAATCACCGAACTTTCCACGTTTACACTTCACCCCATGAGAAACTCAAGTGATCCAAACCTTGCCTACTTTCTGCCGCATATTTGCAGCAGTTCTCATAATCGCCTAGCCTCGCCCATTCGAAGGAAGAGAGAAAGAAAGAAACTGGGCGAAATTTCCATCCGAAGCTTCGGGCATTTACCGAAGTGAGGGGACGATGTTTAACTAACTGCGATAATGACGGTGCTTTCCCAGTTTCCGTCGAAGCTCCTCTTAGCAGCTTCTCGCAGGATATCCGGTCTCGAGGCACTTGTTCGACGAGGGATCACCACTCGCTCAAACTGTGACATTTCTAAGTCCCGTCAAAGAAACCGAGAGCCAGAGAAGTATTTCTTCCGGATCCATTGTTCTCCATTGTTTTATATTCGAAAGTCGTGTGCTCGATTAATCGTTGTCGAACAGTGTACGATCTAGAGTTTCAGGGAATAGATCTTCGTATATTCGATTACCTGGCATTCTACATTCCCCTTTCGCACAAGAAGAAAAGACATTTACTTTCCTAAAGTTAATCGAATATTAGAATAAATACGTTTCCTCGATATCGAATCGTTGCTAACATTTTTCCATTAAACACTTCGCTTCTCTTTTTTTTACCTCGCTGGTATACCAGACACGCCGGAAGTTATCGATCCATAAACAGTTAATATTTTATACCGAATAGAGTCCAGCGTGGCAAAGCAGGTACAATAAAAAGACATAAATCTTGTTACACGGAACTCTGCTCCGCTCTGGCCACTATTTTTCCGCTCGTTTTCCATCGTCCAACGTCGCGTCGATTCGCGCAATGGCAACAGCTGGTCCCGGTGAGCCAGCGACGAAATCGAAAGACAATGTTCCCTGGAACTTTGGAACGAGCTGGCAATTTCGAATCCCGTTCGTTGCGCCGATCGATAATCAACACTTTCGCGAGTCGTGTAGGAAACACGTGAATTTCCGTGGCAGACCTCGCTCCGTTGTTCGGCTGCGATACAGTCGACCTTCGACCCCGTTATAACCACATCCGACCGTATTATCTTCCCTGGAGCATAGATGAAGCGTACATTAAGGCGAACGGGACGGCATTGAGCAGGTGTTCGAGATCGCCCTGGTTTCGCCTTTCAGTAAGGCGTTCAGTGAATTGAACGCGAGATAAACGATACAGTGATCGATGGGCAACTTACATGTACGCAGGTTTTCATTCGATTCATTTGCTTCTTTCACTTTGAAGCTGTCCACGATGACGTTTATACTTGGAAGGTATTACGGATTATTGCCCACGCCTTTTAATTTTTCGTTTATAATTGAGGGGGCATTTATGTTTGGAACACTCGAAATCTCGAATTTCTTTTTATTACGTTTTCTCGATGTACGTGTGCTCGAAAATATCTGTGCCAAAGGATATGCCGGAATTCGTAAAAATATTGGAAGGGCAGGAGAATTTTTTTACGGAAAGGAAATGAATATACTTCCACGAAGCGAATTCGTAGTAAAGCGGCAAAGCGGGACGTAAATCGTGGAAAACTCGATTTTCCCGGTTTCACCCTTTTGTCATGGCGGTCTTGCTCTCTCAGCGGTTCCCTACGCCGAAAATGCATCCTCTCAACTGTCACGTACCAGTGCAAATGCATTTACTGATAAGGCCACGGCCGACGTTTTAAATCCGATTGAAACGACAACCCTATATATTTAAAGGACACTCGAAATTAAGCTTCCCTCCCTGGAAAGCACATTTAGTACCTTGTAACTTTGTCTTGTATTTCACTTTAGCTTTTTTTTTTCTTTGCTTCTCCCCGTTAGAAAGTTCTCATACATCACCGGAATAATCTTTATCGTGGAACGTCCAATTTTTCCACATGGATGGTTGATTTTTCTGACAGGCCTATTTTACTACGTATCAGTTTAATGATGGTTATTCATTTAGGGATCAACTAGATCCACGCTGTCTTTCCTTCCTTAGCAAGGGTTCACGTGGAAGGGAATTTCTTCCGCGGGATTGTTCGTGACAGCTGCTTCCGGTTCTTTCCAGGCCGCCCCGTGAAACAAAACGATCATTAGTCGTTGATGAATATATCTGACGTAATGCCGCGCACTTTCAGTTACGGTGACTGCTCGTTGACCGTTTTCCATTAAGCTGGTTTTCATTATGAAAAATACTGTAACCAACGTTTTCAGGAATTTCTTCCATTAACACGTCTTTGCCATTCCGTTTCTTTATATCCTCGAATCAATTTGGACATTTAATTAACTCCGCTAAAATTCAATTAACTTCGATCGCTTGAATATTTACGAGTCGGTCGACCACTATTTGATCATTCGTGCGTGTCTCGGCGTCACGATTAGACATTCCTCTTGCCACCGGAAGCACGCTGAGAGTTGCGAATCGGTTGATGCAGATCGAGTTCGGAAACTCTTCGAATCAGCTTGAACATATTTAATGGAATCGTCTGATCGTCGAAATCTGCCGTTCCAAATCAGATCACCATCACTACCGAACAACCGAGGCGAGATTATTCGCCGGACTTTCGAGAACTACAGACTCGAATTTAATTATCGCGCCGAGTGGTGGGAAACATGGACTCCCTTTTCTTTTTGTTCGAACTGTTTTGTAAAATAATGTGGGGAAAAAGTTGGTGCACGTGGCTCGAGACAGCCAATTTCTCAAAGAACCTCGAACAAAGTTTCGTGCATGATGTATGTGCATTTTAATTAACAACTAGCTTTACTGCAGCCGCCGAAACACTTTTTGTGCATGCTTTATTATGCATGTAAAAATATGCGTACTGGTAAATATAATGATGCCTTTTATCAGATATTTTTGGCCGTTTCGCAAATTGTATGCGATAAATTTCCAAACGGGACAGATACTCATATAGCATTTCCACATTTTCTCCTCGCCGAAGGGGGGAAATAATTGTAATCTAGAAGCAGAGAAAAAAAATAAGAAGAAGCGAAGGCTGTAGTGACGCAAACGATGCAGATAACAACAGAGTGATAAACGCAGGGTAGAGAATTTCGTGTTTCTCCATGTACCGGTCATCTGCAGATAAGATCTTACTGGCGTCGTGGGGAGCTATTTCTTTGATTGCTAATAGCAAATGAAGATGAGTTATTGATCTTGATTTTATAGTGAAATAGAATGGAACGACATACCGTTGTTATTATTATTAGTATCATTATTAATGTTATATTCTATACAGTGTATCGAAATCTTTAGCGACTGAGTAACCGTGAAGGGAGTTAATGAATTAATTTTAACTATGTAGCCCAATAATCAATCATTTATTTTCTATTATAATTAGATTATTTACTACTATTCATATTAAAGCTTGGTATTTTTTAACTCTCAACTGCAATACACTCTACTGTGATTCCTCGTATTGTGACTCCTAAATATAACAATTAAATTCGTTATTAATTTGAATTTAATTTATAATCGCCTATCTTTAATCAAATCGCACCTTTGCATTCCGAAGATCGAATTATTCCTACCTCAGAAACACGTTTTGGAGCATACGTGTTCTATGACAATTTTGTCATCACCATTTTTTCCTTTTTTTTTGCACAGTCGATCGGGTGATCCCCAAGCAACGACCCTTTGACGTTAATTGCCTCGGCAAGCGTAAACTAGACTGACAGGCTGTGGACAGACTCGGTTTCATTTCGCGTTGAATATTACCTGCGAAATGAACCGTGGCTTGGCGATAGTTTCGTGCTACGCATCACATCTCTCTGAATATCGCACAGCAGTGAATGACGCATGGATATGCGTGCATTCGCTTCAATGACATTTTTATTCCAACGTTCGTGGTCTTCCGTTTCGCTTTATCACAGTTAATACTGCTAAACCTCTAAACCTTTCGACTTAATAGTAATATCGTAAATAGTCGTTTGTAATGGATTGAATGTCGGCAGTGCCTCTGTGACAATTTGCAGAATAACTATTATAAAACGAGGAGACAAAGCCACGGGGTTGAAGAATCAATTAGTGCTTCTGTAATATAATTCTTCCGGAGAACGTTTTCTGTAGTGGAAAAATTCTCTACTTCGATTCGCGCTGCGTTTTATTTAGACAGCATGTTAATTTAAATACTGCTCGGAAAGTGACAGAAGATTTATTTGACATCGACGGTTTAACAGTTTCCATTTCACGGTGGCCTCGCTGGAACGTACATATGTCTCAGGAATGAGACAAGAATTTTTACTTAAATATCCCCGCGTCCTCGAAGATTTCTCTAGCAATTCCATTTCGTGATATGCTATTCTTGTTTTTCACCTTCGAATGGCGCACTTGTCCTTCGAAATCCGCCACGAATTCTTATTCTATCTCGTATCGAAGATTGACTGTCACCACGATGTGTTCGAGAGACGATATGGAAAGTATTAGTTACTTCTGTGCTATGAATGGAACGTCGGACATTCGCCGTTTAAAATTACGGTATTCCAAGTGTGAAATAATTGCATAAAAGATTTATTTGGTCGGGGAAACTTCGATGGCTGGAACATTGCGAAGAGAATATTAATATACTCTTTTGTTGACAATTGCATTCAGAAACGAATTAAGAAACATGGAATTATTGGAAAACCTTCGCCATATAGTATTTAGAGTGCGAGAATTAAATCGAAAGCGCAACATTTCTTTTATTCATTGGTTAATAAATGCGAGGCAATAACGGGACAGAAATGTAGCGATAGGCAGAGATAAAATGTGTGAACACATTCTTGATTTAATGAATACAATCGTCGTGTTAATAGACAGACCGCGGTTCATTTCCCGTCGAATATGAACGCCCATAGTTTTACGCGACAGATGGAAATTAAATTGACAACACGTCACCGATCGCGGTTATTTCGAGTGAGTTTATAATTTCCGTGCGAGTAATGCCTCGTGATAATCGGCGTATTTAATTGGAACGCGTACGCAAATAGTGTGGCCATTTCGATGTTGTGTACAAATGTCGGGCATGGAAAATAATAATTGCGAAAATGTACGTGGCATAGCCGAGAGGCTGAAATAATTGTTTCAGAAAGCGAATTTCATTGTTCAACGATTCTTCTCTCAACTCTGTCCTTTCAACTCTAAATAAAATAACTCCCGTTTAACAAATTTTTGTATCGTTACCTAATAAGTTCCGGATTTTCAAACACATTTTTAAGCAATTTCCGCATCAGCAATTTCGTATTCAATCATATGCACGTTTCCAGTAGTACAAATAGCAAAGTATTTGTACAAAGCAATTTCCAGTCGATTTCCGAGATTTTTCGTTTCACTTAGAAAACATTGGTACCTCGAAACTGCACTTCACGTTCCTTTAATCAAACCAAAGTTGCTTTAGTCGAATCTCATCGACACTGTACTAACTTCTCCTCTTGTCCTCGGTGGGGATGGGAAACAGAGTCCAGATAAATCAGCAATTGATGACTGATGGACCTGCTTCGGCCAGCAGTTGCTTTATCAGATTTCGCCATATTCTTGACAAGGGAAGATCGAAATATTTTATGAATGAAATACATTCAAGTATGGCGCTTATTTATAACCTGTCAGACAGAGGGTCTTTCTGGAGGAACCCCCCAAAAATATACGCGAATTCTATTTATATTCCGAAAACGTTCGAACCTTTAGACATTTGTCGGAAATGGACACAGCTGTTACATTGCAATTATCTCGATAAACATCCTCTGTGCGAATCTTTGCTTCTATGCAACGGTCACGAAAGAACGAATCGGTGCAAAGTGTCTTTAAAACGGCTGTGGCTGAAAAGTTGAGAATGCAAAGCTACGAGAGGAAGTACACAGTTTTTGTTTTTTTAACCTTCTGAGTGGGAGAAGAATTTTAAAAAGTTCTCAGAGTAAATTAATCTTATTCTTCTTCAGGGAAGACGCTAGAAGATGGGTATTTTAAATATCGTTGGAATGTGCAGATATCATGGGTTTCGCAGCACAAGAGTGATGCAATTCTATGCACTTAAAGGCGCTCGAATCACAGAAGTTCCCTGAGTTAGACCTGGAGGAATCTTCGTTGTAGGTATCTCGTTCGTAGGTAAAGACTCGAATGCTTTTAAAAGCATGGGAATCCCAGGGAAATCCCGATTAACGTCCTTAAGGATTCTCTTAATTCTCTGCTCGCCGAGCGTTTTCGGGAGCTCGTGTAATCTTTGGAATTACATTGTGATCGCGACGAAGAAGAAGGAAAAGCGTGCTGAAAGTAGGACGGCCGCTTTAACTTAACCTACTCTCGGTGAATTGAAATTGTTCTACTTGAATCGTAAAAAAATTCGATGAAAATTGTAAAATGATAGTTATTTTAATATCAGCTATTTGGTTCTACGTTAATACTCTTTGTTTTAATTAATTTTTAAATTGAAAGGATTGCATATTCTCTTAAACCGAGTGAGGGATCTTTGTTCGTTTGTTGTTTGATTATTTTGTAATGAATATTAAGAGTCATTTTACTTTTAACTATTGTATAATTTTGCGTAAAGTTCACTGAATATCTAACCTGCCTGAATACTTTTGTGGACAACTATTTGAAGGGCCGATGAATGATACAATAAACGTGGAATGACTCAAATGAATTTTGCTCTTTCATTCGATGTCCACGAAACGACGGACTAAAGAAGAAGATTCTGTTTTATTTCGGTGCGATGTTCATTCTCCAAACTCATATTGTTCCAGACCGTGGGTCTCTCGTTTTATCGACGCGAATGATTTTGCCAGTATTCTCCATCGATGTGACGCACCTCGCGATATTATTATTTACGAATTAGCAGACGAGTCACGGCACCATAACGTGGGGCGTTTTTTTTTATACGGGAAACGATAAAAACGACACCGGCCGATCCTGGAAACAAGTCTTCTTTCGTTGCTGATCCAGCGTCCTCCAAATAATTGGCAATAAACCCACTTTTGCAGGGGCGAATCGCCGTACGTAGAACTCGATAACCTCGCGTTGATAATGTCATCGACCTTTCCTTATGCGACTACTTTTCGTTCAGACTTGCCTTTCGTTAAACACGGACACGCTGTTTTCTAGTACTTTATAGAAATATTATTTTTACATATTGCGTCTTTGTGCCATTCATCCATAATAGCAGACAATCGTCTAATTGGCACTTTAATAACTCCAGATGCCGAGGCATCCACTGTACCCCAAATGTACCAACAACAAGTTCGCAGAATAATCAAAACGATCCAACTTCCAACTATTTCATTCGAAAAAGACGGTCACACGCAAGACAGTAGATAGCAATTCTAGCTCCCTTTTAATTCCACGTCACAGGGCCTGCGTTTCCATGACAACCGAACTAATTAAAAGGAAAGTGCTCGTGGAAAAATAGCAGCTAACGAAGCGTAGATAGCGTCCGAAGTGAATCCGCATCGTGTGGGTAGTGGGAAAATCATCGCAAGGTGATCATAGATCACTGTCACAGCACGGGAGCAAAGGAAAAAAAACACCCCCCTCAAGATTTTCGTTCACGATTGCCGGACTGATCGTTCACGTCGAACGTTCCTCCGTCGCAGCATCAATTATCCGCGTGTATCTCGTTTCCTCGTGGAAATTCAACGATTTTCTTTCCACCCCCGATGGGAACCATGACCGCGACAATCGGAGACCCGGCGATCGATGAAAATCAACGGAAACGTCGAACGTTCGGCACCGTGACGGATGTAGCTGTAATTATTCACAGCCTCGTACATCAACCAGTCGATCCGTCAGCTTTTTCCAAACCGACGAACGTTCTTTCCACGTGGCCAAGTCCCGATCGAAGCCCTCGATATGCAAATTGCGAGAGAATTAACGCCACCCTCACGTTCCACCGCAAAATGCGAGATAATGATACGCGCTCGTGCTTTTTTCGCCAAGCGGATGGAGGTGTTTACATTGTTCAGCTGTTTAAATATAATCGATGAGAAAGTTAATGGATATCTTGTTCCTTATACGAAAGAATTACTCTCCCCTTTCTTTTGTTTTTTAGATTCTTCGAGTGACTATTTAATATTTCAAATGGTCAATTCACTGTACGCAATCAGTAATCGCTGAGATTATTTTGTTGTTGATGTTAATTAATATCATCGTGCTACTATACATATAGTTTCGAGAATTGAACATTTCGAGTGAGACCGCAATTGCTATATTCACTAATATGTCCACAGGTTATCATGATAATTATCATCGTCACGACTTGAGCCAAACTTGAGCCCAAACTTCTATTAAGTTTTTTCACTGCGTAATTTGCTCCGGGTCCAACAGTACCAGACGGCGGCGGTCGCGTAATTGCCAGAAGCGAATCCGTGTTTTACAAGTGGCACGGTGAACCAATTAAACCCACTCGACACCGGCGAACACGACACCGACAGAGGCAGGGGGGGGGTGCGAGGATTAAACGATTGGACAAAAGCTCGGGTTGAAAATCGAATAGAATCGCGGGACCGATTGGCCGATAGCGGTAAGGCGATTAGAGCCGCGATGAAATTTCGATAATATCTTATCGCGTTTTGTCGCCAGTTACGTCGTTCAACGCGTGTCAATTAAACGAATTGCCTCGTTAAATGTCGACGCTTTTGCTGTCGGTTCGGTGAGAAGCGACGCGCTTCTGTAAAATTTCGAAAATAACCGTGGAGCAGCAGCAGCGCTACGAGTTACTTGTTGACCCGAATTCTCGACGTTGTCTGCATCGTTTTACAATGGTCTCGCGAGGAGTCGATGCACTTTGGTTCGGAAAAAATGGGCCGCCTAAGATCCGATTTGATTCGTGAAAATCTCGAGAGGACCGCTCGGATATTCTTTCGGCTGGAATGGATTATCATGTACCCAATTTCTGAGAGATCCCGGGCAATCAATTAGCACTGGTGCCCCTTATAATTCAATCTGGTTTAGAGTGATTATAATTAATTCGTGTTCAGTGGAAATATTTGTAGATACATGTGGATAGGGTGCAGAATATATTTAGTACGACGGAAAAAGTGAGTCTTCGTACTGGGAATCGTGGATAAATAAAAAGAACGAATGGAGGGGCGATATAGCGTCACACGTGGCAGAAATGAAGTGATATCGTGAATACAACCCTTCTCCAAAAATGCAGTCGCATAAGGAGATAGGGTTAGACCCGGTGGTCGTGAGCAACGTTGAATCGGAAGCTTGAAGATAAATCGGGCGACGGAAACGATAAGTAGGGTCGTGCAGGTAGAGGCGTGTACGTAGATAAGCGTGGGAAAGGGACGTGACATAAATATTACTGCGAGTACCACGGCAAATATAGCTGGGCCACAGTCATCGGTTGCTTGTCGGTAATTTACCCGTGCATGTATCGCTCTGTTCGCTAATATTTGGCGTCTTTGTGGCGGCCATGGACCGTGTGCAGAACCCCTCTTCCCGGGGATTTAACCGCCTCGGCGTGACGCGAATAGCAAAGGGTGGTTACGCGGAACAGGGTGGCTCGCAGCTGGAAAACGCCGCCATTCGTGCTCCGTTGCATGCAAATATCAAGCTGGCGACAGCCAGTATATCTCCCTTTCTGCCCCTTTTTCCTTCTCTTCGCCGCACACGACGCAAGAAATTGTTTCCCCAGATTTCCGGGCAATCAACGGCGCCTTTAATTAATCAACATTCGGCACGGTGCGGCCACGTATCGCGTATAAGTCTTGAGGAATCATATGGTATTTAAATATTTTATATTTTGCATAATTGTACGCCTACGAAGCAATCGCGCCAAGCTTTTCGAGGAATGGATGTAAATGCTGGAGGAAAATAATCGACTATGCCTGCCCTTCACTCTTTCGGGCTTAACCTTTCTGTTCTTGATATCCTTCGCTTTTTAAAGCCTCCCTTTGCTCTCAAGCACGTCGTGGAAAAGTGTCAGGTAAAATAATCGAACCGAACCGTGCGCGGGTGTAATTGTTCAACGTAAACGAGATGACGCGGGCAAAGCGAGAATAAACATCACGCCTGATCGAGGGATACAAAGGATCGTTGAGGGACAGGCTAAAAGCCCGTGTGCTCCCGTGACTGTGGGACCTTTAATCGGTCGCGGCCCACGGAAATGCGCGTGAAACGCAGTAATGAAACTAATAGACGAACGCCGCCCTTCTACGTGCTTCTGTCGGTCACGGTGAAACGTGGCGTAAAGTCGGTCACCGGCGCTTCAAAGTGCGAACAGGCTTTGCTTTATCAGCCTAGCGACGGTCAATTCCACCTACGACTTTGGCCTTCGTCCACGGGTTTCGATTGGCCACACCCCAGAAAGGACCTGTTGATGTCGCTGAGAACGCCACTCGGTAAACCCGCCCTTTCCAGCTGCTGTCACTCTTCAAAATCTTCAATTTGCGCGCACGGACTTCTTTGCAGCAGTGGATCATTATTGCAATTATTTATATAAATTATATGTCAGGCAATTAAACAAAATATCGAACTGCCTACGCGTATAGCTCCTCGATATTAATAAAGCTACAGTTTTATACGACGAGGACATTTTTTTTTTATAGCACCGGTGAAGAGGGGTTGATGGTGATTATATTCCATCTAATCGACGACGTCTCGAGTACCGTTGCATTTCATAAAGACCGTATAGGCACTCTTCTTCACCAGTGACGTATTAAATATCCAAAGATATGAGGCAAGGATGACGCGTGCAACTTCTATGCAACGTTCTTGCAAAAATTTCGATTCCCAAGTTCCCACCGCGTTGAAAAGTTCAGCCGAACTCCCTGGCGAACGACGGCGATAGCCGCGTAAACTGGGCAAAGCACTTCGCGCAATTTCTGCCAACCGGGGAAACGTAACACGTCCAGGCCAATGTTGCCGTCAAGTCGAGGGTGAAAAGTTCGACGGGGTGGATCAATGCTCTCAACTCCCGTCCAACGTGTTATGCAACCGCTAACGAATTGACAATGTTTGCCGGTTCGCGTGTTCCAGCCGCGCTTCGACGAATCGAATTCCACCGTGACCGTTTCATCTCGCGGTCGTATGATCTCTCGATACGTTTAAAGCGTATGGATATATACGCAGCCGCGCTGTAAAGCAAGAAGAAACGTCCCGTTTTGTATTCCAGTCGCAGGCGATTCTCGATTCGAGCCGTGTCACCAACGGCTTGCCGGGTTAATTTATCCGGCTGTCAGTTTACGTTACCTGCCCGAGGACCTTTTAATTACGCCGTTCGAGCAAACGCTGCGAAAATAAAGAGTACAGAGGGAAACAGAGGGCGCCGTTTAATTGCGCGCACCGGTTTCCAAGTCGATGTGCAATATTTTTAATCATTCGGAAACGTCTGTCTGCTTTCTTGCATGCGCCAGAAAGTCTCTGTCATCTGTAGACACTTTGTCCGAGGTTAATGAAGTAAATAGTCGTAGAATAAATGCCTAGTTTAAAGTGCACGCACGGGGAAGTGCTAAATTGCCCACGTTACAATTGAGCAGAGATTATTTCGTATTTCCAGTAGTATAAGTCGACCATAGGTCGGACAGATTCTACGACCGCACGAACATCATAGTTCCCCTCTATTAACCAATAGCTTCCGGCATAGCACTGCCAGCATTCATTCTTCCCACCATATTTGTCTTCCGGTGGGCATAAAGGAGCTAGAAATAAAACGTAGGGGCTGGAGAAAAGCTTTGGCGGAAGACAGCATCCGGAAACCGAATATGGGCCGCAAATAACGTCTGAGCTTCGCTCGAGTTTACTCGACTTCGAGCTTTCGTTCGTCCTTTTCATTTCAATTTTTTCCTGTTGCATTAACCGTGCAGTTTCAATTGCAACGCCACGCCGCAGCGATTTATCTGGTTTCCTTTTACTCGTTCTTTTTTTTTGTTTCATCCTAAACACGAGGATTTATTCTCGACTGCTTTCCGAACGGAAAAGTATCTGTGCTTATGTTATTATTTCAGAGGTGTGCACTTTCAGAGTGTTCTTATTTCAGACGCTTGCTTTGTCCATTTGAACCGGCAAAGAAAGGATTAATTGTATTTGTGTTAGAACGTCGCGTTTTAGCAGAGACGAGATATAGCTTTTAAACGCATCGCCTCTAAAGTTACAAATTTAATCGCTCTAGGTCGGTTCCGCCAGACATCCTCGCCTTGCTCGGGCCATCAGAGGCATCCTCCTTTAAGGGAAAACATAATTTTCCCGTAGGTTCACGGCAAGGTGCTCTGGGTCAGCACTGTTTCGCGTCTCCAGCACGGACGACATTATTTTCGCGCATGGACGCGCAAATTACTTTCTTACAATGCTGGACGGCTACGTGACGCCGGCGACAACGACCTCCTTGAAACTCTGTTATCTGAAAGTGCCGGCGTAGTAGTACATGCGACCAATAAGGCCACGGTACGCATTTTCTGCCACGGGTATAACGCCAGGGATGGATAGGTAGAAAGGGATCCTACTGTGCGAGATAATAAACGATTGCACTAG
The DNA here is from genome assembly GCA_963583965.1 of Nomada ferruginata. NCBI lineage: Eukaryota > Metazoa > Arthropoda > Insecta > Hymenoptera > Apidae > Nomada > Nomada ferruginata. The sequence continues at coordinate 11,507,267 of OY757218.1, forward strand.
CAAATTACGATGATTACTGTTTGGACTTCTTTTTTAATTTTAATCATTGCTTGATGAAATTTTGTGGCATGTTCATTTTTAATTTTTCTTACTTATACCTTTTATTTAACTTTTCTTTATGTTTTTTATTCGCGAGAAATTACTTGGATATTCGCAATTTGTACTAATTATAACTGTGATAAATAGTGTTATGTCAATCTTGATTAAATTCGATGGTGTTTCGGGAAAAGGTAGTATTCTTTAGAGAACGCTGTGCTCCCAGTGCAAAGGGTGACAAATTGGTAGCATTAAGTTCGTGATTGCTCAAAGCGTGCAAGAAGTGTTTCTTTGAGGAAGAGAAATGGAGGAGCGCAAGAGAAACACTTGGCAAAGTTGTTGGAAACCAGGAGGATCACTTGATGGGGGTTAGCGCGTACATTTCTGATGAAGTGGGACCTTGAACCCCAGATGGACAGGCTAAAATTACTCTCTTTCTTCCGAAATCCCACAAATTTCGAGCTTGCTCGAGATGGGGGCAGAGCGACTGAAACAGCAAGCCGTCTGATAAGAAGGGCATGCTCAGTGATACGGGGATGAAACACTGCGGGTACAAGATTTGTGTTTTCCTTGACAGATTAAATGCGTCCCATCGTGTAACACTGCAAGATAAAAATTTACCGATATAATCGTGTTACATCTTTTTTATAAACTCCATTTTATCGAATGTCTTTCAAGTACTGTTTTATTTTATTCCAAAAATTTACCGCCACGTTCTTAACGTTTTATTGCTCGACGGTACTTCGAGGTACTTATATTAAACGCTGCCATGAATTTAGAAATTGGCACGTATTACTCCTTTGATGTCCTCTGACATGCTACAATTTATGATCAAGTATCTATAAAAATTGTGATACAAAAAACAGAGGGAACGTAATTCAGGCTTAGAAAGGTTAATCGACGCGCACTATGTATTCATAGATTTTGCTTTTCTGTTTACTTGGAGGGAAGCGCTTGTCACTTAGAAAACTGCCAGGGTTCTTTGAGGATTACGGCACGCCACCTCGTAATTAAAACAAACTAGCATCCTTTGTGTAACGGGAGCCAGCTTTCTGGACCTTGCTTAGCCAGCAACGAAAGAGTAAAGTAACCTCTCTTCTTGAAGTTTCTTTCACGCCCCTTCTTGGTTGCGCTAAGGCTGCTCAAAATTTGTTCACCGAGTAGGAAATTGTGTTCCATACAGCATGCTCAACCTTTTTCATGCGTTTCGACGACTGCAGCATAGTTTTTGAAAACTCTTAAACATTAGCTGAAAATACGCCAAATATCTGGAAGGGTTGAGTATACAATAAGTCAGCCTAAAGTTTTCAAAGACCTAAATGGCATTACCTTTTTATAATAACTTTATGCGTTGATCCTGAGAAAGAGAGCACTATAATGTTTTTATTAGTTAAAAGGTTTATCAGCTAAATGGTTTTAATAAAGGATGAATATTAAAAATTATTTGAAGCAGTAATATTAAGTTCTGTTAGTTTATTATTATTAATTCAAGTTTCAAGCCTTCACGAAACGAAGTAATAAAGTGGTGAAACACACTTCCAAGGTAAAGACGGCAACAGGCTTCATCGAGTTTCTTCTTGATAAAGAAACGACAACGCTGGGTGTGTTCGAAAGCGAACGGCGTCATCGATCAAGGAAAAGCCGTCGACGGGGAAAAGATGTCCAAGCGGGTGACTAGCTCATCCCGTTTGTCTCTTTGCCTGCATTTCCTTGCCTTTCAATCGTATCAGTCGACCCGATACCGCAACAGAACCAACGCCACGTACCAATATTTCGTTCCCCTTTGGAGAGAAATGGACGGAAATTTTTGTTATCATTTTATTATTATTTCAATTTCATAAAAATCTTACACGACGAAGATTTGTCGAAAGATCTTCCGTGCTAGAATTTTCGTACAGATTCGAGATTATTACAAGGGCGTCGACGTGGCTGACTGATAGCCACAAGTAACTACGCTTTTGCTTGCACGCAACGCGATTTCCCCTCGGCAAACAGAAGAATGGTTTCCAGCAAACAGCTGGAGGGTTTTATGAAATCGTAGCGAAGTAAACTCGAGCAGAGAATGGAACTTTCGCTAGTTCGCTGCGTTAAAAGGCGACGATCAAATCGCACTTGAGATATCGAATGCCATTCGGTCGTACCAAGTTGATAAATTATATCCCCCAAAGATTTCGTTTATGACTCGGGTCTACCGAAGAAGAGATTTAAAACAGGATTGTTCGACGATATCTAATCAAATTTTTACCACAATGATACACTGTGTCGCAGGGGGTCTAACACCACGGAAGAGTAGTTTTAAATGTCGTTTCATTATTCACGTTCCTTTACGCCCAGTCTCCTCTTCGTCGGCGTGCATGACGTTCATATTTACTCGGAAACTATCCCAAACTCCGCCCTGCATCCATTCGTGTCATTAATAAATCATCGAGCATCACGAAGGGTGGCACGGTTGCTTCCGTATTCCCCTCGACAAGCTGTTCCGGCTTGTGGAACTTGCAATTTGCTAGGAAAAATCGCGGGATCCGAGCTGATATTGCATAAAAGGATGGGCGAACCACGGAGCGTGGGTAACGCGGTTTATTACTCGAGAATGCAAACTCGAGGGAGAGAGGATCCCTGTGCACGACGCGGTTCTGGCGATTTCATTGTTCTCCGTGGAAAAAGTATGGGGCCAAATGAAAATTATAATTGATGGACCGCTCGTGATTTGGACAGTTTACTAAAGAGTAGTCCCGGAAAAGGAACGTTATTCGAGTAACATTTGTCATTTCCTCGTTCATTTCGTTGACAGTGACAAATAAATAAAAATAAATATATATAACGTGAAATAAAATTACGAAAATAAAGTGTAAAGAATTTAGATAAAAATAGGAAGACAATAAATAGAAAAAATACAATATAACTAATGTCGAAAAGATAATGCTTTAAATATGTGGAATAAAATTCTTGGTGCTCAAGTTTCAAAGGAATTCTCGTAATAAAAAAAGGGGAGGACACAAGTGGCTTTAGAATTTCTATAACACTTCATACATAATTCTAATCATTGTTTGCCTCGTAGGGGTAATAGAAGAAGGGAAGCGATGGAATTCACGCAGATGCATGCAATTCATCAAAAACACTCAATGAAACACCGCTCCCCTAACGTAGATGGACGCGTCACTCACCCTTAATGATAACTGTGTTACATCTCTACCCTCAAAGCTAGAAGTTCTAATTTTTCACGAGTGAAAGAATGATCTGGGGGGGGGTCCGCCGGTGAGTTCCGTAAGCGAGAAGCTCCGAAGCTTTCTCGCGATCCGCTGGAATCTCTGCTGAGTTGTTCTTCGTCACGTAGACGCTCGTATAAACAGCGAGCGGGTAAAAGGGGGTTGGGTTGCGTCCAAGCTAGTCGACAGAAGGGATCAGGGACACCGTATAGGAATTAAGTCGGCACGCTTTAATTTTCGAAGCGAAATTTACGAGATGGCCTTACGGTTACTGTCGCCGCCCTTAACATCCCTGCGTCACAACCCTGTGGCTATAGAGACGATTACGACCGTGGTGCTTAACATTAGACGCCGTTATTACCATCTGCTGATTCGTCGTCGCGCACTTGTCACTCGTCGACAAAATAAAAACGATCGTTCGTTTTAAGGAATCTCGATAGTGTTCACTGCAGGCTCGCCGCGACTAGGAATGTTATAGGTTCTTGCAATAGAAATTTGTATTCGTTGAAGGGGAGGGATTTCGATGGAAAATAGTGTGTATTCCCTCGCGGGAATTTTTTATGAATATATTGGGGTGCAAGTTTTTAACTGCACCCTACACCATTTTCATATACATGTGCATATATACGACATATAATTTATAGCGTTCGTTGGTGCAATATTAAAATGCCATAAAGCATGCAGCACGGTTTAAGTTTTAATGCCGGTGTAATTTTAAGGGCAGGTTTTTTCGTAATAACCGCCCGCTGCTATATCTGGCCCTTTGCGCTCTATAACATACATTCCTTCCACATATTTCGTTTGTCCCCTATCTAGCCGTGTGCTTGAATTCAGATGTACAATAAGGACATGGTATTTATTATTATCATTATTGCTCCCAACCGTAAAGTCTACATAGTTGGAACTTTTAACTTTTCCTAATAAATAAAAGAAATGATATCAGCGAGTAATTGGTGGGCATACAATTTCCACTCCAGGCGAGAGAAGGATCGCAAAGGGGGGCACAAAGTTTCGTAACAAAATAAAGGAATATAGCAACCAGCGAGGGGAGTGATATCACTTACCTTTCTCTCCAAAGACACGGAAAGAGACCGGGCATCTCTTACTGGAGGACGGCCTAATACTTCCACCTCGTGGAGTGGCCGGCTCCAGAATTCTCACCCCTGGCCAAGATCTCCTCGTTAATTTTCCACGATACTTCTGTCAGCCTGTACGCGTGAGGCAGAACGACGGAAGGAGAGGAAAATCACGTTGGAGCAAGGCCTCGGTTTCCATTCGACTCGACAAGAAGGAATTCACGAAATAGCATTCGCCATCAAAAATAATTACCCGGCGTCGACCGCGTTTTTACGTTCGTGGAACCATCGTGGGGGTTGGACGGAGACAAAAAAAGAACAGTCTCTCCCTTCTTTATTGTTCAGAACGAAGAACGAATGGGCGGATTTATGACGGCCGGAGAAGCGTAAGAAAATAGAAGGGTGGACGTTTGATCACCTAAAATGTACGCCCTATTCCATGGAGAAAGAACGCAGACGTAACGACAGGTGTATTTTTTACAAGCCACCTCAGCGATAACGACCATCTCGTTGGAAACCTATTCTTATCGATTTCACGTGACGCGACAATAAAAACGAGTTGCGTCTACGATTCTCTCGAACGTGGGCAGAGGGACCGGCACGTGTATATCTCACGGTAACTTGTATCGTTAACGTTGCCACCCTGGAAACGAGCTTCCTGCCGAGCTAATTCGCCGTTCCATGCGCAATCAAAGGGAAGTTCGACGAGTCTGAGATGGATCGTATTTAAATAAAGCGCCATCGTGGAGGGGTGCAAAGCTTTCTACGCTCGTGGTTGATTGGCTCGACGGTTTTACGGTCTAGTTTATGGTCTGATTCTTTGGGAACGTTATGGCCCGCCGTCCTATTGTCCCGAATATTAGCGGAATATTGTGTGTCGTTTCTCGAGGGCGATATTGTTTCAGTATTTCGAGCTAGGACGAGGGGTTTACGATAGGGAGTAGAGAATTTATTGGAAGGGTTGGACGAGAATTTTCAGATATGTATATTATGGATAATTCACCTTGGAGTGTAATAAAATAATTTCCACGTGGCACCGTGAAGAAAGCTTGGCAATTGTTGGGCAGATAAGAGCAGCGTGATATATTGTTTCGGTAATCATGCGGCGTTATTTGCGTTTCACTGGGACGAGATAAAAGTAATTTACCGTTGAAACTGAAGAACAATAACCGGATTGCGTAAAATGACTCTTTCCGCAAACATCCTTGCACGCAGATCGTTTTCCCCCCGGCTAATTCGTCCGTCTCCTTTTGTAACCGCATTACTGAGAAATCCGAGATGGTTTTCTCTTACATACAGGTAACAACCATGGGAATGTGTATGTCGTTTCTCGAGAGACGGGATTTAAAAGTATTTTATCCGCTCGAGTCGTGCGAGAAGTTGAAAGCGTTGTCTCTAGAAATACGATGGAACGTTACGAATCTTTTCCAGAGATATTAGATAATTATGTACATCATTTATGCAACTGGTGGCAAAAAAAATAAATATACAGTTCCCCGATAATAACTGGAGCGATATTGGGATTGAGGAAAGATATAGCTTCCATCGATCCTCGAAGTGTACAAAGATACGAGCTGGAATGCAATTTCTGAGTGCAAACGTTCCCTCCGTAATGTATGAAAATATGTGCCCGCGGATAGTGCTCTTGTGTTTACATGAATGAATGAACTCGCTATTTGCAAACGAAATGTTCGCCTCTGAATATTCAAGAACGGTGCCGCAAAAATTTCATACATAAATTGTAAATAGAGACTCCTCGCAGCATTGTTTTTAACGGAAAAAGAAATTCATATTCGTCGCCTTCGGAAAAATTCAATCGTGCAAATGGGTAGGGAATAATTGCAAAGAATTCCGTCCGATCGAACGTGCGAAGAAAATAACGACATCTACGTTCAAAACGCGATCCTCGGCAAAGCGTTGCGTTCTTGCGAGTAACTCTCCAGCCGTGCATTCCGCGCGGTTGCGATTCAATATTCTCATCGCGACTATTTGCGCGTTTCGTTTCGTTTCGTCAACGATATCGACGCAATCCGCGGACATATATCTCGGAAATTGCGCCACTGCGCCGCGTCCGTCGACCGGGAACTCGTAGAGTATCCTGAGAAACTTTTCAATAAGGGGAAGCCACGAGAAAACGGGGCAGAAAAGGCCTCGCGACCGGGGGTGGATCAAGTGATCCTCCCTTAGAGGCTTCACGTAATGATTCGTGCTTAGAAACTCGAGTTTTCGAAGCAATTTTAAGCTTCCAAGCTTCTACGAATCAGGTTTCAATTTACGCCCTGTTACAAAAATCCTGCGAACTCTGAGAACGCTGAAAATCGCAGAAGCATCGAGAATTACACAGAGTGTAAAAATTATGGGAACAGCGTGGTCACGGTTCTAGCACTTGTCAAATGCTAAATTCGTGCAGACGATTGTTTTGATAACGCAACGACTACGATCCTTTGCGAATAGCGAACGACAGTCGTGAAACGAAACAGGCTACCCAAGAATATCCTGCGGTACGTATTGATCCCTGTTTCGTCGAACGGAGGTGAACACTTCAAGAAAGTCGTAACCGCTGAAAGTTACTCGCCTACAGAATAATTCGATCTGCATTGTAATCCATTGAACGTCGTACCTCCTACTATAATATATACTCGGTCCACAGATGGTGTTTTATTATACGCCAGTGTACCGGCGTCAATTCGCGCGAAATGACGCAGTCGAGTTATTTTGGAAAGGTCTACCCTGTACAGAGTTACACGGATCATAAAGTACACCGATGAAATAATGATTTGATTGCTGGAGAATGGGACCATCTCATTCGCTAGACTGTCGTTGCGCTTTATACCTGTCCGATCCTCCATGTTAGTCGCTTAACTGCGCATAAACCGTAACCATCTCCTCTGTACAGTTCCGTCGTTCATTGTATGCTTTTATTGCGTTGCCGCACAGGTTCTACAGTTGCTATTCCGTCCCCTAACCTCGATTCAAGTATAGTAAGATACCATGGAGCTATGGTACTACGGAGACGTTTCCAGACAAATATAATTTATTCACGAAAGTATAGAGACACCGGTGAGTAAAAGGTGCACGAAAACGTGCTGCACCACCGGAATCAATATTGTACGGATCATTGTTTTCGATCATGTGGATCATGGAAGGATGATGTGAACTGATTCTTGGAATGGTATTTCTCCGGACGTAATCGGGATCATGCTCGACGGTATCATCGAGCACCTCAGATATCTAGAGTGTGCCACAAGTGGCTGAATAATAGAGACAGAAGCCGCGATACGGGCTGTTCTACTTGAAATCCGAAATCGAACCAGCCAGCTGTACCTACGATTCTAGGACTCGTGTTCGAGAACGCTGGTCGAACGTTGGAATCGTCGAGATTACTTGCTGTTGAACTTTGACCCGCTACGCCTGAGACGTTCCCGTGGTTGAGATGTACTACTTCCAGTCGAACTCTGCTCATTAGAAAGGCGTGGCTGATTAACAAGTGGGTGTAACTACTTCCTCTTCTCCTTGTACGCACTGTGAACGTGACTCAATGGAAGAGTTTCTTACTAAATGAGGTTTCATTGTTCGATGGGATCGGTGAAGTGCGTTTAACATTGAAGAGGTCGCGGTGAAATAATTTCTTTTTCTACGAGGGAATTTATTTGAATTCAATTTATTTTCAATTATCTGCGTGCAAATCGAATGGTATGTTGTAAAATACTGGCGACAGGTGTTGACACGATAAATATTCTATTTTTTCCACACTGTAAACTTACGAAATTTCATTGAAACTGTAAGAGTCATATTTCCTTGTTATTGAGCAGCGTCTGACCACGAGTGGATCGTATCTACTTCGGACGAACGCAATCAATCCGTGTTTGTCTTTGGATGCCATAAATTTATTTTACGTCGGGCTTGGCAATTCATGGCGAGATTAAATTTACCTTGAAGCGAATTCTCGCGTGTTTGACCACGAAGCAACGGAAACTACTTCGCCCGTGGCTGACTAAGTCGCGACCTAAACTACTTCAGAACACTCCTCGAACGTGCTTCAAGCTGCATCGTGACAAAGTTGGGCTTGTTCAAGCTGTTCGTTCTTCGGATCTGTCAAGATTAAATTGTCCCGTTATGACTAACGGCCCAATGGTATCTAATATTGGTTAAATCTGAAAGCGCGCGTTACGTGAACGATAATAAATTAAAATTTGACCCAATGAAGGCTGCCCAGGAGTGTACCTAAACCTACCATCAATTTATGTCGAATTTAAATGAAAATCACTTTACTGTTAACACGCTCGAACACGGAACACGCGAAATCTCTTTGCCCCAAACTCTACTTCAGTTTCAACTGTTTGAACTTCGAATCAAGAGATTCGTAAAAGTAGCATGTGTGCAATTGCTGCACTTCGAACGACACTATTTCCTTTGATGCTTTCTTCATTTCGAGCTGAAATGTGAAACAGAGGGGTAACGATAAAATGTAATGCACGCTTTCCGACACGTTCCATAGTTGAATCGTGAAAAATCGTATCTGCAGGCAACCAGGTGAAATCAGGTCTCGCTGATATATCTCAAGATAGACATTCTCAGTGCCCCTATTAAAGATTTAGTATTTTATGTCGGTGGATAAGAATGAAGAAGAGGTCGGCCAAACTGGAAGCCTTTGTTCTATCTTCAGATCCTACTCGTAGCCGTTGCGTAAACGGCTGATTAAAATCTCGATGGATGTTTCGTGGACGAAGATTGAACGGGGGATTTGAAAGGAAGAAAAATGGAACGGATCTTTCGCATCGACGATAGATTTCCAAGCTGTTTTTTATTTCTTTATTTTTCGTAGGGCAAAATCGGAACGATATTCCAACGTAGGAGTACAATTTTGATCTATCTCTTGTACATTTACCGACGCGCGCTAACCGTTGGGAATATCCGATTTTTCTCATTGACTGCGTCGTCCCAGATACTCAACGAGGTATGCGTATTTCATCCACTGTCGAGATAAAATTTCGTGGAAAGGCATGGTCAATATCGCCCGCAGATCATCGTTCCCTTTCGACGTTTACTTTTTCTTTCTTTACTTTTCCTTTATTTTCGTGCGGTCGCGGCAGAGAAAACAGGCGCAGATGTTTACTTTGTGCTCCGCTGCTTGTACGTATTTTTTCTCCGCCGCGAAACTGGCGAACATATGTCGCTTCTCTGCGCGATGAAAGAAAGAACTCAGGTCCGCGTAGTGGAAAAGGAAAAGAAAAAGAACGAATCGATCACATTTCGTCCAAGTGATACACGATATCGTTAAACCCGTGGAACGTTTCAATTCCCCGTGAAAGTCGGTCTATCGGTTCCTTTTAATAAAGAAAAGAGATGAGAGTGAAAATAAAACGGCGATGTGTTTCACGCCGGCTCACATCCAAGTATTCATCAGAATCCCCGTGAACCTCTATTTTCATTTTCCCGCTGGTCATTTATTTCTTCCCTTTTGAATTTCCTCGTACAGCGGTACAGTCGGTGGTCGTAATACTGTCTGACCGTAATTTTTCCACATTTTTGTTCGTTAAAGGTCGCACAAATTGTGCCCGGCTAAGTAATTCGTTCAAATTGTGACGCCAAGATGAGGACAGATAGGATGATTCCATTAGCCCCGTTTGGAGAAGAACCATTCGAAATTACTATTATACGTTATAATAGTCTCGTTGCGTGTAACCTCCGTGGTTCCCGACAATTGCGGGTATGAATCGTGAATGCGAAAAAGGGAAAAATAGAGAAGTCGATGGTTACCCGGAGAGGGAACCTTTTTACGATAATTACCTGTGCTTTTGTTTCACCTTGTCGCGGGTGAAAATGTGATCGGTGTGATAAATGTTCCTTGGATAAAGTGTGACAAATATTGGCAAATATTCGCGAACATCGTAAGAAAGAAATTCTCCTTCCAAATTGCTGTACAGATGCAATTACAATTTCTATATTTATTTCGTTCTTCTTAATTATATCGTACTCGTGTAAATTTCTGTATCGTATATACACCATTTTTTTTCTCAATTAAATCACATAAAACATAATTCCCACGTAGTACCTGAAAACTCGTGGATGTTAACGAGATTTTAGAGAAACCCTTCTCTGTCAGTAACTGTTCGCGGAATCCACTAACGAGGTATTAGGAAACAGTCGAGCCGTGCTCTTCATACAAACGTTGACAAATAATTACAGCAATGAGCCCTCAGAGAGGACAATCTTAACTTGTAACTCTGCAGTGGCCCCTTATAAGCATTTCATTACCGTATTTTCAGAAACAACTACAGGTCAGAAACTAAAGTTCACTTCTCCCCTCTCAAAACAAGAAGAATGATAGTTGCAGCGAAGTAATTAATTCGTCTTATCGTCGTGCAAATTGGAACGACACCCGTGCACGATCCACGTTTCAAGATGAATTTCCCTTCGAGATGTCGCTGGACTGTCTGTCTCTGAACAAGCAGTCGCTTTCGAGCAGGATTTCTACTCGCCAAGAATAATTTCACGCGCCAATTTGTACGAGCTTAATACCTACTGTCGTTCCGACGACAAATAGAACCAGAAACCTGGCCGGTGACCATTTTTGCAAGGAGGGGAAGGACGTGTTATCTGTATTGTCAAGTTCTACTATGACAGCTGGATTACTATGGGCCAGACGAGAGATTCCACTTAATGCCGTAGGTAGTGCTCGATAATCCCCAATGTTACAGAAAGGGTGAGATCTTGACCACACCATACATTCGTTTCCAATTATTATAAACAAAAAATTCGAAGAGAACTTCAGTTTAGCGACAGTGAAATATAAAACGAATATTATAGAAGTGGAAAAATTTTTGTTCTATTCTATCATCTGTACGAATTTACTGTCATTGCGATTTTCACGTTTATTATGTTGCATTTGTACGCCGGCGCGTTAACGGGTTAATCCTGTATAGATATTACCGTGACACACTCAGTCACGACTACCAAAACACTCGTTACATCTACTAAATACCACACTGTCGCTGTTCTACCCTACGCCGTTTCTCTTCCGGCAAAACTACCTTACCCCCTCGATCGTTTCCCAATATAACAATATTGTGTCTCGCTGCCAACGTTGAGTGCGCCTTAAACGAATTAGCGTACTAGATCAACAAAATCTAAAGTGTTAAGGTTAGCAATATTTCCTCCCACCGCCATGTTAATGTTACAGCTCGCCCTTTCAAGTTTCCTCTGGTCGTGTCGATAATTTCAAAACGGGACACTCGTAGGACGTCGCAAGGAGTATACTCGATTCAGGGGTCGGAGAGGCACCGTAGGTCGAAAGGGAGTCCCCATGGCGGTGCTACAAATGGAAAATAACCCCGGAATATTCCATTGGTAGCGTGGCCTTCGCACGTTCTCTCTACCTCTTTCTCTCTTCTTTCTTTCTCGTTTCACTTTCTGTTTTATACGACTCCGTTGCACTCGAAGCACGCGATCTGCGCATACGGGACATTCGAATAGGGTGAAAGAGAACGAAATCCGGCGTTTTATGTGGAAACGAAAGGGTAAATGCCACTTGCAAGGAGGCAAGATACTATCTGCCAGCCAGACCGCGTTAACCGTTTATCGATCGACCAACTCGCGTCTGGCGAACAGTGTTTGCTTAACACTGTCAATTCATTGATACCGCGATTCTTCGAAGGTCTTTGCCTCCTATCAGCAGGCTGACGAACCATTCCTCAATATACTATCTGCCCTCTGTTCGGAGAAAAAAGTTGCGAACGCTTTTCACGACACTGCGTGCATAGCTTTCCTACAGTTTTATTTGTGACGCTCGGTAGTTCTATCGGAGATACGAGTATACAAGGTTAATTAGCTGACAATAAGTAAAATTAAAATTTGCATTATTGATATTGTAATAAACTATTCACCGTAGCCTTTCTACCCTCTTCAAATATCGAATAGATCCTACCAAAAAGGTAACAGAATATTTCCAGAGGAGACGGAAATATGAAACCGGAGTATATCGATTCCGTAATTGCGGAAAAATTTGTCTGTGCTCAGTTTTTCTAGTGAAGCGACATTGATTAGAATAGAATTCCATTCGGTAGTTCGCTATACGCTTGATTTTTATACTCTGCTTCGCCGCCATTCTTGAAACCTCGCCCCTATTTCACATCCGCTCGGCCGTGTGCCAGAATTTAATCAAATAAACCTCTGCGTGCAATTGTTTGTCGAAGGAACAAGGTTCATCCTGATACTACCAATATTCAACAAGTTTCTACTGCACCGTCTTCGCTATCGCGACTGTAGCACAGCTTCTTTTTTTTCTTACAAATAGAGAAAAAAATAGAGAATTATTTAACGTACAGGTTAGAGCAAACTCGTATTCCTTCTGTGTTATCCTAGCTAAAATAGGTGGGCGCTAATTAATCATGGCTTGAGCAACGAGATCGTGCAGCGGCGTAAATTAACCGCACTAAATAAGCGCGTGCATAATATAAACGCGGACGGCCACGAATTTTCGAGCTCGCTGTTTATCCTTCCGTTTTGGTGGTTGCCGTTCAACCGGTCGTTTATTTTTTCGCCGCCGGAACAATTAGCCTAGTTTGAATAACGCCGTGCTCGAGGGTTTGGTACTATGAAAACGTACAAAGGAACTTCTAAAATATTATACGGGATATAAAAAATAGAAAAAACGGAATACCGATTCACAATCAGTATTTAATTTTAATTGTCTACCGCTGTATCGTTTAACATTAAACCAACGGTGTTTTTGGCAATGAAAATGTTCATATTAAATCCGACGCTTGGAACGATTACCGTGACGAATTACAAAATATTGCACCATAAATTTCCTCGTTAACATGCATATTTGCAGAAAGTTCGTACAACTAAACTGTTCCAGCGGTAAAGCGTTGAGGGCGTCCGATTTGTTAGCCAATTGAGTTACTCGACGAATTCGCCGAGTTCGTCCGTGTTTGTTGGGTAATATATTTTACGAGCGAGTTACACGCAGCCGGAACCGCGAACCAGATTTTACCCTGGCACATGATTGCGCGTCGCGACGCCGTTTATCGCGCGACGAGTTCACGCGGGGGCCTGAAATTCGCGTTCCCCATCGATCCTCGTCCCATGGAAATGGTCGGCAATTTTACTACGAACGCAGGAAGGACTTTAAACGTCACCCGTTGTATTGCAACAAAGCGATTTCATTCGAATTACCAGTGGCTAAGAGGATAATATTCACTCAATGGATGAAAAGGAGAAAGTAGGTTGACGCAGAAATAGAGATGAAAATTTCGTACTCTGAATGGAATGGAGAACATAGATATTATAATTTTGAAGTTGATTTTTAAAAACTAATATTTATTTTGAATTACACTGCGATAATTTTATAGCGACACATTTATCCTCCGTTTCGTACAGAATAACCGTGGGAGAAAATAAAATATCGTCGTTCAAGTCTATAAAGCGAAGTGCTCGTAGAACAAACATCTCTTTCGTGCTTTTTCAAGAGCTTGGAGAAACATATTCTGAGTACGTTGTTCCGCGATATCGCGATCTCTGAATATTAAAATTATCATCGTGCAAGTTGAAAGCACCGTTAAATAAATGTTAAGCATCGGCGATAGAACTCGTTCAGGTTTCCAGGCGATGGGTGGGCGTGTTTGAGACGCGCCCTACGATCCCTTTTGTCGGTTGACTTGCATACAATATCGTGGTAAGTGCACAAGTGAGATAATTACGATTATTCACTTCAATGTTTACGTCACGTACTAAAATACTTTCTCCCAACTCCAGCAAAATCCCTTTGCCAACACCGTATACTTCAGCCCTCTTTCTCCTTTGATTTTCCTGTTTTTCTGCAATCCTTTCGCGTCTTCTCATTTCCTGTACACGATCCACTCGCGCCGTCCCTTTTTTCTTTTTACCTGCTCCCCGTCCACTTTGCATATTCCTTTCAGCTTTTCTTGGAAAAGTTCGATCGGGTCTCACACGGAAGCGGAAAAAAGAAATCCCTGGACAGATTCCACCCCGAAACACCGGCGAAACCGACGAAAGGTGATCTAAATTCGACGTGCCCTCTTCCTGAGTGTATGATCAGCATAAATATGGTCCCTGTTCGAACAGGCGGCACGAAGCGAAAAATCGATCCGGCGGTGTTCGATTTACATTACAAAAGGGCGTGCCCTCTGGTTTGCAGGAGATAGAGACCCTGCGTGTCACGTCGCGTAATCCCCCGCCGCGAAATTTACCGGAAAAATGTGTCCATCGATCTCTGTAAATATCCGCGGAGGCGAGACCCCTGGATTGCACGCGTTAGCCTTTCGAGTTACATTAAAAAGAAGGGATCTCTGGCTTCCGGCGGGAAGCGAAGAGAGATCGTACCCGTCGACGTGCAGCCTCCAGTACACGTCATCCCGGAAAACCGAGACTGTGCATCGAAACCGACGTCGACCGATCGAACAAAAGGAGTGCACGTGACGTTGCGTCACGTCGCGTCCTCCGCGAAATTTAATATACCTGCCGGGCATCCTCGCGTCGACCCACGACCTGTGCGTTTCATCAACGAATTCCAACTGGATTTATCGTGACTGCGAAGGGTGATGCGGCACGGACAATGGATCGTAACTCACCCACACCCCTTCATGCGTCCTATACTAGTGCTATCTGATGAAAAGCTAATAACAGAGGGGATAGAGGGTTGACGTTGGTATCTTCTGCGGCGTGTGCGTCCACGTCCACGCGTCCACGCGCTCGCAAAGCTCGAGAGGAGAACGAACGCGACGGGTGAGACGTCGGTGTGCTACCTATGGACACCTATATGCGGGTCATGGCGCATGTCAGGGTTGAGAGGGTGCGGCAGAGGGAGAAAGAGTGAGGGGAGGACGAGGAAGAGAGATAGAGAGCGGTGACTCGAGGACTAAACCGCGCCAGGGCGGATCCATCCTTTTCTATGCTCGATCATGTTTTCCCTTGTACTCGATACCGGCAAATCCTCTGGACCGACGCTGCTCCCTTTAGCGATGGCTCGCTTTAACGTGCACCTTCACGCGGCCAAATCTTGCTGCACTCGTTTCTATGCTCGACACAGTTTCTTTGTTGCCGTCCGGACAGATCCCTTGCAATTCGCCTATCCACGATTTTCACGTTCCCTTCACTCCACGGCGCTTCATTCTGCCGGCATCCGTTTCGTTCTAGTTTCTGTTTGTATCGTATCTATTTGAACGTCTCGCGAAAATCTTGTAAATTGAACTCGACATTTCTCACCGGTGTATCGAATTCCTTGGTTCTCGGATGTTGAGATTGAGGTACAGGCTCTTTGGTTTAACTGTATGCGCGTATATAGAATCGGAAAGGGATCGACACGTACGATTGTGCGTTCGTTGACCTTTGGTTTGACGTTTCGCCGATTTATATCCGCCATCTGCTCCTTGGGGTGACTCCTTCAATTTTCAACGATTTTTCCGGCTGCAGTAAAGTGTTCAGGTAGATATGGCGTTGGAAGGGATACGGTGTTCTGATAGTAGAGATGTGCGTGGCGTGGTTCTTCTGCAGGAAATCTCGATGTCACAGGTGCCACGACTTCATCCTTGCTCCTTTCGCGTAAAAGTCGAGTGACTTGGAAAACCGTCGACGTGCTTTCTTTTTCTCTCACTATTCTCTTTCGCTCTTTTCGTCACTCCGCCTTAATCACTTCCTACCGTTACTTTCGCTTTTGAAAAGATATCTGGGTTCTTTGTAAAATCTGAGCCGTTTGTAGTGTCTTCAATTGCTAGCTAATCGCGAGCGTTAGTACAGTATTTTACGTCGTCCCTCATTTTTATACGAGAAGAAAGAAATTTCCTCAGGTGTGGAAATTCTCTCTGCAGCCAAATCGTTAATGTCATGTTCCATTGACTAACTAATTTTCTTTATTTATATAATTTGGAACGAATTGTTTCCAATTTCCCATGGAGAATCGTCGTCTCCAATTCAATTGTATGGCTGGATAAAACCTAGACAATCTTTCGCGACAGCCTTTGCAATCCTTGCAGAACTCTCCCGAGTTTCAAATGAACCCCCCGCGAATTAGTAGCCCTATTGCCCTCCACTTGCCCCTATCATTCACAATTCGCAGGAAAAGCCTAATCATCAAATCCCAGTTTATCCACGGCTCGTTGGTCGAGTCACGCGAAAGGCTGATTGGACATTGCTCGCGAATTCGCCGACCCTAACCTTCGCGGCGAAACGAGATTTCCCCGCAACCTTCGCGGCGAACTTTCCAAACTTTTCTTATTTCGAGTGACAGGATCGTTGCTCCAGGGAGACAGCGGACGAAACTTTCTACTTCTGCCGAATCATAACACTGAAGCACCATTTATTTTCTCGCGTTGAACTTCATTAAGTACGTCCGAACTGCTCGGCGAAAGTCTTTACGAGATGCGAGCAAATCAATCTCTCGATAAAATTTCGTTTCAATTAAGCAACCTGTGTCCCCTAATCGGTTGATATGTGCAGAATGTTGCTCGATCATTGAATTTCGCCAAGCAGCCCGACATGTTTAATCAAAGGGCAAGCTCTTGTAGCGGGGATCACTAATAAGGCACGTCTTCCGCATTCCTGTAACTATCTCCCGAGAGGAACGATCAAATTCACGAAGGGGAACCGGCTTGAAAGGGGGAAATGTAACGCCTGAGGGTAACGCATCAACGACCTCAGAAGTTAAGGGTCGCTGTGCAGTCCAAACCAACTTGCTGGTATTCCATAGCCACCGCGAGAGTTTCCCTGTCTTGCAATCATGCACGCGAATTTATCCTCGATCTACCATTTACCGACCCGCCAATTTACAGTAAACGATGTTGTATTCCTAAATTTGATCTTTGGAAATTTTGCTACCTCGCGCAATGTGTATAACCAAATATGATACAACAGGGAAACAATACTAAAACAATACTTATTATTGATAAAAGATTGACCCACCTTTCATGGGTATAACTTTTGTAACATTTGATTGTATCTAAAGTAATTACTTTGCTTGTCGATACAAATCTACACGCGTGTGATCATAGAACTTTGCACATTTTAGAGCAAGGTCGTTTGGGACCAATTGTGCACAAATGGTCAGTAGATAACGTACGAATATCTCAGTACTATATCAATTTCGAGCGGTTGCATAATCAGATAGTTGCAGGCTTGCATTCGAATGGAAAATGATCGTTTTGTGCAATGGCTAGAAAAGTATCTACATTCGAATCGTATAAAGGAAATGTTTATAAGGGAGCTAGAACTATTACTGGAACAAATAGTTAAATATTTATTTCAAGTTTATTCATATTATTAGCTTGCTTGATTATTTAATAACTGGCCAGCAAGTGCCGGTCAGTTGTTCATTTATAACGTCGCTGGAATCACCGCGGGTCGTGACATTTCCAAATCAATTCGTACGACGAGAATATCAAGTTTGGTCGCCGGTTTAAAATATACCTTTTACTTACCTCGAGCTACGAATTTAAAGCATCGACGTACGAATTTCATTCTTTCCCTGGATCCATGGGTTCAGAGTTGATTTTGCCGAAGAAAAATTTAAATAATTGAATGGGAAGAATACCTTTGAATAAAGCAGCGATTTTTCGAGTATGATGTAACAGGGATTTCCTCAGAGAAAATATAGCTGGTCAGAAACAGTAATGGTAATAACAATTCTGAAACTAAAAGAATAAGAAGAATTCAGATTCAATTCAAATTAGAATATTTCTATTCTGTTACGCGGTGAACATTTAACAATATTTATTTTTCCTCTTGGAAACATAAATACGTAACTTATTATATTAAGTTTTCCATACGTCATTAATAATTGAGAAATAATTAGAAAATATTACAAATAATACTTGTTTCGCGACAGAATTGTCCGGAAAGTTTGAAAAATTATTTCATCGCGCTGCGGCTCGAATTTCTAATTAATTCAGATAAATTGATATCGTTTCGCCTTGCAATCAGCGGAACAATCAGCCTCGTCATTGACTCGCCCCGTAATAATATCGCAGACAATACTCGATAGGGTTTTACGTAATGTATAGATTATTTTTCCGATCGATCGAAGTCCCGCACTCGTAGACATTGTCCTTGATTAATTGAAACCAACAACACGTTAAAGTTGATGGACATTTACTTAATCATGGTGAGGTATCGACGGAGGGATATTTTCAGCCGCCCCTTTACTGATTGGTAAACGCGTTTGCCAAAACATCGGAAGCTTATGAACGTTTTTTCGCTGCTTTTGCACGTTTCAGATACCATTCCTCTCAGAAATGGAACAACAAACTTAATGTCTCTAAAAAAAAAATGTATTCCCTGCAGTTGAAGCTTTCATCAAGAAAGTTACAAAATCCTTCCACAATCGCGATCGTAATTAACTCTCGTCCAAGAATAAAATAATTAGAGCGTACTCTGCTGCTGCTACTTTCAAAGTTACAATAAATACTTTCCAAGCAAGCTGTGCTACAAATTAACCTCATTATATCTATCATAATGCAACCTGTTTGCACGCCCCTTGTACGACACCTACACGCCAGCATCTCGCAACGCGACGAACGTGTTTTACAGACGTTGATCTAATGCATGGCCGTGCGTGTAACGACGTGGCAAACGCATGACTCCGAGGAAGTGGAGCTCGTACGCGACCAATAGGGTGAAAAAATAGAGGAAAAATCGCGGCTCGGCGTGGCCGGCGTAATAGCCGGGTAGCAATAACAAACGACCCAGAAAACGACACAGAAAGAAAAGCAAAGTAAAATGACTGAGTGCCGTGCATGTTCTTGTGTGCGCCGATGAAAAGTATGTATCGCGAGCCCTGGAACAAGGTTGGCCTTTTCCACGTTCTTCCCTTACGCCTATGTGTGCAGTCGCGACTCGAAAGAGACGCATGGGTAAACGATTCATACGATTTCATAAATTAATTGGAAAACGTATAATTGGATACAAATGTTCTTCGAATTTGGTTTCAACAGCCCGCGAATATCGATCCAAATTTAATTTCGATACCGCGAACGTGTAACTAAACGACCTACCTTTCCGTCGAAAATGTACGCAAGCTTCGTTAATCCGGTTAGTTTGCAAACATTTCATCGAGTCACGTCAAAGGGGGAGATTGATGGAAAAGTTGCCAGGCCCTGTCGAAATTCCACTTTTTGCCGAGCAAATAGAGGTGGCAAGCACCGATGTGGCCACGGTACACGTGGAGCTACAGTCAATACACCCCCATGAAGTCGTCAGTGGAGGCAAAGGGGAAGGGTCGGCCGCTATCCTTTTCAAGGCTATCTCTATGAAAGACTTTGCAGGAAAGAGCAACGCGTTCGCGGTGGCTTTTCATTTTTTATCATATTGATCGACAGAAGCAATAAAATCTGAAACCGGCTTGCAAAGGAAAAATGTCTTTGCCGTACCCTGTTCAATTGTTACACACGCAAGACTGGCGCCACGAAATATGCATCTATAAAAGGATATTAATTATTCCAACGATGATTTCTTTCATGCAACGAGATCATAATTTCCACGCGATATATTCCGCGGGGAAAAATTGAAAACCTCCCTCGTCGCTGCGTGTCTCTTTACGTGGCACGTGTGCTTTTGGCCCGCTCGAGGGTACAAGTAACTATGTCATCGCTACTCTGAACCGTGTACACGCGTTTCCGTCCGCTTCTGACCGCTTCCGCGAAACTGTCGCGGCGTTTAACGGCGTCCGTCGACGACCTGTTGGAGCGGCGGCGTTAACAAGCTCGCGAAAAATTGTAGGCCTCGTTGGAGTACATTGTCTACTTTTTTTAATACTAACGTTGCGAATCAATGATGTATACTAAAATCATTACGCTGTCAATCTTACCCGTCCTTTTTTGTTGTTCAAGCCGTGCTAGATAACATTTGACGTCCCGTTGGCATCGTGCCGTTCTTCAGCGGATAGAGGAGAAACGTTGCCCTCGATGGAACAATCACGAACAGCTGGTGGTTGAAGCCAATGGAACACACGGTTCCAAAAAAACAGAGTCACGCGCACAAGAAGCGGGCGCGATCGGTTGTTGCACGAGAGTAATGGAAATTCGTGGGCACACCGGAACAGACCGGCAATGCGAGGAGAATCGTGTCGTCGCGACGTGTGGACGCGTACTGCTCGAGAGACGCGGTCGGCACGATCACTGGGCGTCGCGACGACGACGACGTACACCACCACGACGACCACGACGTCGGCGTCGGCGTGTGCTACTAGCTGTCGGTGGTCCAGGAACGTACGGCGGCTGCGCAGGCACGCTGACTACACCTCAACGCTGTCCGTCCGATTAAATTAAAGCTAGACTCTTCTTGCCTTTTCTTCTTTACTACCTTTCCTTCTCCTTACCTTTTCCCCCCTTTTCCCTGCCCCGTCCTCCCTTTCGCCTGACCGATCCCCTCAGCCGTGGGGATTTCGCAGGAAGAGACCTTCGAACCCCTTTGCTTTGTCGCCGCGATGAAGATTACCGGTTTTGAAACGGTTACGCTGGGACAATAATCTCGAGGGAACAGTGTTTTCCACGAAGATATTGCTTCGAGTAGTTCCCCGCTCCCTTTGCTCGAGCCCGCTGCTTGATCTCACGGCTTTGTTCTCGCGTTAATGACTTGTAACGCTCTTTTGGGGATGAAGGGAATGGATAGTGGCGAGGTAAATAAATTAGACGGGAAGTATCTTACTCTGGATTGCGATATAATTTTGAGGGGGTAGTTTCTTTCGCTTTCGGGCTTAAATAACGCGACCCCTGAGTCGACTTTTATGTGAATTGTTTCGCCGGTGGGTTTACCCTTTGGGCTTCTTCTCAAGGCCGGCAGGCTTGTTAGGCTTTGTTTAATCAATCGCATGGATTCCAAAACTCTTGCAAATTAATCGATCTTCGTTAGTTCTTAATTATGTATGACCGATAGATTTTCCTGAACGAATTTTCACACGGTTCCGCACCACCCACGCCCTGAATTCTCTGCTTCGATCCGGTGTGGCGAAGCAGAAGTCCTTTCTGATTTTTAGACAAAAGTCTGCCGGCGCACACCGTCATCAAATTTCGTTTCGTTGAAGTCGGACGTCTCGACCGGCAGCTTTATCTTCGAATGCGTTTCACCGGCGTCGCCTCGTCCGTGACAACAATAGCTCCTGACTTATCGATTCTCTGTGCTCACGATCGAGGGGAAAGTCGACCGGGAAAAGTGGTATCGCGGCGATCACGTGGCCGCAGATAAGGGCCACGAATACGGTTCGGCACGTTGCGCCAACGCCAACGATTTCCTTAAATTCGAAAGCCGATATCGGATCAGTCGTGCATATTTTTTTGGGGAAGATTTGAAGCCGAGTTTGGGGGATGTTGGTTCAAGTGTACAGGGGATTGAATATACAGGAAAGGACACCTCGATTCCCCAAGATTTTAGTGAACCGATAAAGACTTATTTCGATCATTTTATATTTCTATGGCATTTCTTGGACGATCGTGGAACGTCGAGGAGCATGCTACGATAAGTTTGCAGTAGAAAATAAAATGTTCTCTGCGTACCATTTAATGTTAAACCTAGGTACGACTTGTACGTCCAATTTATCTCACCAGTAGAATAGTCCGACGCAGAACTAATTTAGTACTCTACCTAAGCAAACATGCACTTTTTGTACCAGAACTTTGAAAACAGTGATCGTGTCGATTATGTGATTCACAGGAGACGTCATTAAATTGCGCGATCCAGTTTCAAAGCTCGCGGCCGGCAAGGATCCAGGAACATAACTCAGGAACATCGTTGCTCTCGATGCATTCGACTAAAAGTAATTAACGAGCATGCGACTTTTAATCCTGTCAGGTTTCCCATGGCATTCGTTCTCTGCGCGACACGAGAATGGGCCTAGCTAAATATCTCTCAGCTCTGCGTGAATAAAATCAGCCGACCTGTCCGCGGGATTCTCCACTAAAATCGATCCATTTAATGGCCCACTAAATTAGATTTACCTGTGACGGCGAGCCGTCACGGCGTTAAGTAAATAGATTCGCGGAACGGCGGTCACTGTACTCAGCGACCTTCGTGGAAAACGCTTTCAGTTTCTTTGTTGCAAGTTCAAACCGTTATATCCTGTTCCAATGAAACGTTATATATTATCATAAAATGCCAGAAACCAGATTCTTCCTTGAATTGCAATTACAAGAAGGAAAGAAAGAGAGGAAGTATGGTTTGATTAATGGAGCACCGTTGACGGAATAAGAATTTATCCTTGGTCTTGGCGTTCTCTGTGCCCGAGATTCGACTAGCTAAAATACGACAAATGTCAAGCGAGCATTTCGAATCAACTAGAATGCTCGAGAAATCTAAAGCCGAGACTCTTGAATCGATTATTGGACGGCTGAGTTGTTTATGCGCGCCGCTTGGTCTGTATTTATTCATTCGATAAAAGAAACGGCGAACCTTCGCCACTCACCACTCGAATAATTACAAGACACGACCAGCGAACTTAGGAATTATGTTCACCGGTATTCTTAATTCTTCCTTTATTTCTTTTCGTCGGAGCAAAAGACTATCGAACTCGGTACAACAGAGGAATGTAATTTCTGGGAATTCCTTTCCGGTTATCACTTAAGCTTTTTATTGGCAAGAAACTTCCAAGATCCCAGTTTATCTTACTTAACTAGGTCCACCCTCTAAAATATACGGTCATTAAAGCGTTCGGAATTGAATTATGAGATCATTAACTGTCTGCTTCCTCGAGATCGTGTGCGGTGGACGTTAATTTCCGGTAAATCTCTCAGAAAGATTACTCGCGGCAGTCGATACGACGAGCCGCAGCTTCTAACCACGCATGTTTCCTGCTGATACGACAAGTCGCGTCCAATATCGAGCTGAACTACTGCAAGTCCGACGCCTTCTAGCCCCGCCGTGACTCGATATCTTTTGTTTTCATCTGTTCGCGCCATGGGGGACTCGCGTTTGTGATGTGCGAATTGCTTTCGTCAATCTTGTTGGTTTTTTGTAAACGAAGGGAGCTGCTAATTTCGATTACACATTCATCGGGACGTCTCTTTGACAATTGAAGGCGAGAAAACAAAAAGACGATACAAATATCGGTCTATACAAGTACATACGATTCCAGTGTCCTCGTATCGTTCCATTCGTTAGTCACTTGTCGAAGATCAAAGCCGTGCATTATTTAGAACAATGGCCCCGAACATTTATCGATTTATCCTGTGCAGACATTTCGCGCGTCGACTGCCTATCCGGAATAAGGTCGTGTCTAAAAAGAAGACGATATTAAAAGGGAAGGGGAACACGATTCAGAGAATTCATTGAAGCAACGAAGGCTTCAGGTGCTTGGAACGGCGTGCTTTATTCTTCACTTTGTTATTGAAACTAGGTATGCTGATGGATAAGCATTATCCGTAAGTGTAAGTACGGCACGGAGTATCGATAACGTTTTACAGTAATATTCGTTGCAATTTACGGCCCATTTCCTGGCGTCTTTATGCCGCTTTTCCGGCACAACTTTGCCATCCTTTTGTTCGCGAGCGTAAACTTTCGCCGCTCGAAATTTATATAGAAGGGCCACCGCTGTGTATAGTGCTCGGGTTTCTGGGTCGGAATTGCGAGTATCGTATAGGGGAACTTGAACCCTTGGAGAAGATACGTTTTCTTTTTCCGTGGTCGATGCGTTCTTTCCCGAATAGCCGAGGAATCAAGTGCGCCCATTTTCTGGTATTAGAATGAATTTGAACGAGCTAAGAATTGTGGCCAAATCAACAAAGAATAAAACAGAATAATTCTATATTTCTAACGTTATATTATCTGTTGTGCGACAGAAAATTGTGTAGCTCCAGTCAGTATTCTTTTAGTCATTTCTCTCCCGTCGGTTCAAAAACTAACCGGTGTCGTAGCATGTCCCATTTTTCTTTGTATCTCGAAAGTGGCAAGGAATAATCTCCATTCCGCGAGAACATTCGCTATAACAACCATAGAACGCAGACCCACTATTCTGCTGCACATGCTCGCGGATGTTCGCCGGTAATGGGATGGAATTTTCAGGAAAGGTTACTCGGATGACCTGGAAGCCTCCAATCTGACCGTCTAACAAAACTGGGCGCAATCGTTGCATACAGGACCGTTGGAAAACTGATTGCTTCATCAATAATTCAGAGAATCTGCAGGAGATTTTGTTGCCTTGCGTTGATAAAAAAAATGCATGGGGAAAGATTAAACGCTTCACTGATGAATGTAATTAAAATGTATATCTTCCATTCCCCGAAAATCTCTTCAGTTTCTTAATTTTCCGGATTTCTTGTTGCAGGAAAGTTTTCTTCTTATCCTCGAATAGCGATTTCCCTTGTTACCGTGTATTTTAATATTAATCTTCGTTGTATGTATAATATTTCACGTCTCTGTTACGTTTTACCGAGAAGAAGCTTTTAACTTAACGCTCACAAATCCTTACTCGCCATTACACGAAGTGTCGAAAGTTATTAACAAGTAGAAAATCGTTAAGGAGATGAAATCGGCTGAGCTTTATGAGCCACCTCTCTTCATAATAGAGCCACTTCCCTGTCAAACTGTACCTCCGCTGTGAAAGTTAGTCGTTACTCTGCTCTGCTCATCCGTGGTACTCGTAATTTTCTCCGTGAATTCTTGAGGAAACCGAGTATCTCGTTACAGGTGGCGGTTAGCGTCCTCGTAAAACATTTGACCTCGCCGAAAGCAATATGATCAAGATCTAAAGGATTCAGCTGATTCAGCGTAATCATCTTTAATCACCGTGGTGGGAATTATATAGTTTTCAGTAGAATGATTTTGCTGGTTCATTGGGACCCGGGTTCAATGATGGTGTCCTCGGGTTTGGGTTAGCAAATGAAGAGTAAATAGTAGTGAAACGGATCGTAGATGAATTAAACTTCAATTGAAATGTTACAATGGTTCTAATTAGAACGTGAATGAATGTTGAAATGGGATGATTCGCCGCTGCGAATTATTGCGTTCAAGCTGGTCTATTAATCAATAGCCCCCATAAATACCAGCATACTTTCATTGCTCGATAATAATTAAACGACGAAAAACTATTCTTCTCGAAGGGTTAAACGCGGAAGCATATTACGCGTGAATGTCGAAGGCAAGATATTTAAGGCAAGCCAGAAATTGTTCCGTCTCAAAAATACACACACTAGACAGTAGGTATGAAGTTTGAGGTTGAGCTATCACGGCACACTTCTCGGCTGCAGTTTAACTATGAATAATTCACCCCCAACACGCGGGAGTAAATTCATCGCCTTACACGAGTGAACTCGCGGGAGTTAGTCCAGGCACGGATTTACTCTTGCACCGTATCTCCTGAATTATTCATCCCTCGGATTATCGTGACATCATTACTCGGTCAGCGAAAACATTTCTGCGGAAGCGATACGTGTTCGCGATGGTCGTCAGTTTCATCGATGATCTCATACAGGAAGGAGAAACGGATAGGAAGAAATTGTGACACCGACGCGACGGCACTCGAACCGGAAAATACGTGGTCGCAGCATGAATAATCTAGACACGAGATGTATCCATAACGATAAGTCGACGGGCAGTCCGACGTATCGAGCGTTGATGCACGTCGGATTGATTGTTTCTCTATGAAACTGTCAATACCCTTTACGCCGACCCTTGAGATGATGGAATATATTGGAACGTATGGTCGACGAGTGAAAGTTGACGAGACTCGTGTGTCTAAGCTTGCAAGTTCATCGAAATTATAAACCATGGATGATGATCGTATTATTTCAAAACGAAAAGTATAATAATAGAAATGTTGCAAAGGGTGCGAAATATAGAGCGCTACCTTAAAATTTTCGGGTCCGTGGAACTCTGTGAATCGAGTTACTATTCACCCTTTTATTCGATGCGCGGCTAATGAAGCATTCAGGCTAGACGTTAGGCGGTAGAAACGGGGGTGGTAGGCAGAACGAGAATATACATAGCTCGGTGGGATAGTTCGGCAATCAACGAATTCGAGGCAGACAAGAGGGAAACAGGGCAGAAGTTCCACGGCTAATTACAGGAGTTCATTTCACTCGGCCTTTAATCGCTCGATTGCAAAGGACAAAGGGTACCGGGCAACGCGATATTAAGTCTAGAATTTCGAGCAATGCCGCAATTTTACCCGGGGGCGATTGTTAATCGGGTGTCCGAAATGGTTATGCGAGTACAGTGCTGCTCGCTGGAACAAATCGCATTCTCTCGCTGTAATCTATTATCACATTCGAGGCCGGTAACGTGGTCCTACGTCATTTTAAAATCTTGCAGCTGAATACCGCTATCGTAGTCTTATCACACACGAGATATAAGAATAGACAAATCGTGCTACATATGTATTTCATTGCTCCCAATTCCTGGAGTTTTGAGAACGTCAGAACTTGGGATTGTCAGAAACAGTCCATGCGATTTGTTACAAATTGTTAAACAATTTTAATAATAATTTTACGGGCAACTGGAGAAAGCTATAGGAACGGAATATAGTTTATATAGTTACAACAACGGGGTATTTTTTATCGTGTAGCTTATTCCATTCCCTTTCATTTGAGACGTCATAGATTAAAAAATAACCACTAGCAGCCGAGATAACAATTTTTAAAATTTTTATCGGTAACTATATATCGATAAACGGACATGTGGCGCCATCTCGCGTTGTTGGCTTTTTTCGCCGTTTCCCGCGCCGCCAAAACCGAATTTCTGGATTACATCGTTAATTTAAACAATTGCGTTTTTCTCGGCTCCCAGTGCGTATTTTTTAACCGGGCTTG
Source organism: Nomada ferruginata (assembly GCA_963583965.1). Taxonomy (NCBI): domain Eukaryota; kingdom Metazoa; phylum Arthropoda; class Insecta; order Hymenoptera; family Apidae; genus Nomada; species Nomada ferruginata. The sequence continues at coordinate 11,534,333 of OY757218.1, forward strand.
TCTTAAATTAAAGCTACGAATCATAACTATCACCTCCAACAGTTGCAACAATATGGCATTTGTGGTTTAAAAGTTATTAACAATTGAAAAATCGGCAAAAATGCACTCCGGGTCACTGCAATTATCTCGACTTCTGAAAGGCGCTAGATTAATGATCGGGTGCTTAAAATGAAGGTAAAGGACGCAGCTACATGTCAATGAATAATTTACAAATGCTACATGCGCTGTTTAGTTTTCATTAACAATTTAACAATTCATTTGCAAATTACACCGAAACTATACCTGAAACCCTTTTCAAAAGGGAATCAGATTGTTCCTTGAACCGAGAGCTTCAATTTGAGAGGTTGTTGATTCAAATCGGCCCAGTGGAAGCCGAGATAATTGAATTTGTTTAAAGAAATTATAAACAAATGCCATTATTTCGACTTGCCGGCGAGCTACATAAATGTTCAAAGGACATAAATTAAAGCCAGAGGTATAAGCTACCATCTCCAATACGTGGGGACATTATTCTATGTCAAGTTCATTTGTTATAAACAATTGAGCAATTGAAACTGTTATCACGCTCAACTGTACATAGTTACAACAACGCGGTATTTTTTATCGTGTAGCTTATTCGTTTCCCTTTCATTTGACACCTCATTTATTAAAAAACAACCCCTAGGAGCCGAGATAACAATTTTTTAAAATTTTATCTGTATCTATATGCCGATAACGGGACATGTGGCGCCATCTCGCGTTTGCGGTCTTTTTCGCAGTTTTCCGCACCGCCAAAACCGAATTCCTGGATTACATCGTTAATTTAAACAATTGCGTTTTTCTCGGCTCCCAGTGCGTATTTTTTAACCGGACTTGTCTTAAATTAAAGCTACGAATCATAGCTATCTCCCCCCAATAGTTGCAACAATATGGCATTTGTGGTTTAAAAGTTATTAACAATTGAAAAATCGGCAAAAATGCACTCCGGGTCACTGCAATTATCTCGACTTCTGAAAGGCGCTAGATTAATGATCGGGTGCTTAAAATGATGGTAAAGGACGCAGCTACATGTCAATGAATAATTTACAAATGCTACATGCGCTGTTTAGTTTTCATTAACAATTTAACAATTCATTTGCAAATTACACCGAAACTATACCTGAAACCCTTTTCAAAAGGGAATCAGATTGTTCCTTGAACCGAGAGCTTCAATTTGAGAGGTTGTTGATTCAAATCGGCCCAGTGGAAGCCGAGATAATTGAATTTGTTTAAAGAAATTATAAACAAATGCCATTATTTCGACTTGCCGGCGAGCTACATAAATGTTCAAAGGACATAAATTAAAGCCAGAGGTATAAGCTACCATCTCCAATACGTGGGGACATTATTCTATGTCAAGTTCATTTGTTATAAACAATTAAGCAATTGAAACTGTTATCACGCTCAACTGTATATAGTTACAACAACGGGGTATTTTTTATCGTGTAGCTTATTCGTTTCCCTTTCATTTGACACCTCATTTATTAAAAAACAACCCCTAGGAGCCGAGATAACAATTTTTTAAAATTTTATCTGTATCTATATGCCGATAACGGGACATGTGGCGCCATCTCGCGTTTGCGGTCTTTTTCGCAGTTTTCCGCACCGCCAAAACCGAATTCCTGGATTACATCGTTAATTTAAACAATTGCGTTTTTCTCGGCTCCCAGTGCGTATTTTTTAACCGGACTTGTCTTAAATTAAAGCTACGAATCATAGCTATCTCCCCCCAATAGTTGCAACAATATGGCATTTGTGGTTTAAAAGTTATTAACAATTGAAAAATCGGCAAAAATGCACTCCGGGTCACTGCAATTATCTCGACTTCTGAAAGGCGCTAGATTAATGATCGGGTGCTTAAAATGATGGTAAAGGACGCAGCTACATGTCAATGAATAATTTACAAATGCTACATGCGCTGTTTAGTTTTCATTAACAATTTAACAATTCATTTGCAAATTACACCGAAACTATACCTGAAACCCTTTTCAAAAGGGAATCAGATTGTTCCTTGAACCGAGAGCTTCAATTTGAGAGGTTGTTGATTCAAATCGGCCCAGTGGAAGCCGAGATAATTGAATTTGTTTAAAGAAATTATAAACAAATGCCATTATTTCGACTTGCCGGCGAGCTACATAAATGTTCAAAGGACATAAATTAAAGCCAGAGGTATAAGCTACCATCTCCAATACGTGGGGACATTATTCTATGTCAAGTTCATTTGTTATAAACAATTAAGCAATTGAAACTGTTATCACGCTCAACTGTATATAGTTACAACAACGGGGTATTTTTTATCGTGTAGCTTATACGTTTCCCTTTCATTTGACACCTCATTTATTAAAAAACAACCCCTAGGAGCCGAGATAACAATTTTTTAAAATTTTATCTGTATCTATATGCCGATAACGGGACATGTGGCGCCATCTCGCGTTTGCGGTCTTTTTCGCAGTTTTCCGCACCGCCAAAACCGAATTCCTGGATTACATCGTTAATTTAAACAATTGCGTTTTTCTCGGCTCCCAGTGCGTATTTTTTAACCGGACTTGTCTTAAATTAAAGCTACGAATCATAGCTATCTCCCCCCAATAGTTGCAACAATATGGCATTTGTGGTTTAAAAGTTATTAACAATTGAAAAATCGGCAAAAATGCACTCCGGGTCACTGCAATTATCTCGACTTCTGAAAGGCGCTAGATTAATGATCGGGTGCTTAAAATGAAGGTAAAGGACGCAGCTACATGTCAATGAATAATTTACAAATGCTACATGCGCTGTTTAGTTTTCATTAACAATTTAACAATTCATTTGCAAATTACACCGAAACTATACCTGAAACCCTTTTCAAAAGGGAATCAGATTGTTCCTTGAACCGAGAGCTTCAATTTGAGAGGTTGTTGATTCAAATCGGCCCAGTGGAAGCCGAGATAATTGAATTTGTTTAAAGAAATTATAAACAAATGCCATTATTTCGACTTGCCGGCGAGCTACATAAATGTTCAAAGGACATAAATTAAAGCCAGAGGTATAAGCTACCATCTCCAATACGTGGGGACATTATTCTATGTCAAGTTCATTTGTTATAAACAATTGAGCAATTGAAACTGTTATCACGCTCAACTGTACATAGTTACAACAACGCGGTATTTTTTATCGTGTAGCTTATTCGTTTCCCTTTCATTTGACACCTCATTTATTAAAAAACAACCCCTAGGAGCCGAGATAACAATTTTTTAAAATTTTATCTGTATCTATATGCCGATAACGGGACATGTGGCGCCATCTCGCGTTTGCGGTCTTTTTCGCAGTTTTCCGCACCGCCAAAACCGAATTCCTGGATTACATCGTTAATTTAAACAATTGCGTTTTTCTCGGCTCCCAGTGCGTATTTTTTAACCGGACTTGTCTTAAATTAAAGCTACGAATCATAGCTATCTCCCCCCAATAGTTGCAACAATATGGCATTTGTGGTTTAAAAGTTATTAACAATTGAAAAATCGGCAAAAATGCACTCCGGGTCACTGCAATTATCTCGACTTCTGAAAGGCGCTAGATTAATGATCGGGTGCTTAAAATGAAGGTAAAGGACGCAGCTACATGTCAATGAATAATTTACAAATGCTACATGCGCTGTTTAGTTTTCATTAACAATTTAACAATTCATTTGCAAATTACACCGAAACTATACCTGAAACCCTTTTCAAAAGGGAATCAGATTGTTCCTTGAACCGAGAGCTTCAATTTGAGAGGTTGTTGATTCAAATCGGCCCAGTGGAAGCCGAGATAATTGAATTTGTTTAAAGAAATTATAAACAAATGCCATTATTTCGACTTGCCGGCGAGCTACATAAATGTTCAAAGGACATAAATTAAAGCCAGAGGTATAAGCTACCATCTCCAATACGTGGGGACATTATTCTATGTCAAGTTCATTTGTTATAAACAATTAAGCAATTGAAACTGTTATCACGCTCAACTGTATATAGTTACAACAACGGGGTATTTTTTATCGTGTAGCTTATTCGTTTCCCTTTCATTTGACACCTCATTTATTAAAAAACAACCCCTAGGAGCCGAGATAACAATTTTTTAAAATTTTATCTGTATCTATATGCCGATAACGGGACATGTGGCGCCATCTCGCGTTTGCGGTCTTTTTCGCAGTTTTCCGCACCGCCAAAACCGAATTCCTGGATTACATCGTTAATTTAAACAATTGCGTTTTTCTCGGCTCCCAGTGCGTATTTTTTAACCGGACTTGTCTTAAATTAAAGCTACGAATCATAGCTATCACCTCCAACAGTTGCAACAATATGGCATTTGTGGTTTAAAAGTTATTAACAATTGAAAAATCGGCAAAAATGAACTCCGGGTCACTGCAATTATCTTTGCTCGTGGTGGTTATTTTTTAATAAATGGGATGTCAAATTGAAGGGAAATGAATAACGTACACGATAAAAAATACCCCGTTGTCGTAACTTCATTCCGTTGGCCGTAATAGCAATTTTAAGTGTTTAATTGTTTATAACAAATGAACTTGACATAGAATGATGATCACGCCTATTTGAGATGGTAACTGATACTCCTAGCTTTAATTTATGTCGTTTGATCATTGTTGTAACTCGCCTGCAAGTCGATATAATTGTATAAAATTTAATATCGCTTTTACTACAAGTTCTACTGAATATCCTAAATATAAAAGGAAAGATATAATAAACAATTTACATATACACAAGTTACACAATTGTTGTAATTTAAAATAAGCTTTAGCATATAAAAAGTACGTAAATTTTATTATAAGTTTTATCTGTAAGATATATTGTATATTAACTTCAAAGAATAGCTTATAAGTATTAGATTATTTATGTTTATACTATTTTTAGTGTTACATAAATATTAGTTTAGAATTGATACAAGTTGTTCGAAGTTTAGTTGTTGTTCGATGTATTGTAAATAGATATAATAGAATCGTTCATAAGTATTAGCTTGTTAATTTGAATTAGAACAGTTTTGTAATTTGTATCTCCATTGATTAGTTTAAATAAATGTTCATTGAAAAGAATTCCACTGCTCTTTTTATTTTCACACCTCAAAAATCCTTAAGAGAACCTAAATCCAATTCCTTACACAAGAAGTACCGTGGACGAACTTTAAATGCAAAGTCCTGAAGCGAGAAACTTGTAAAAATGGCCCTATACGTCATTAAAGAAAACAGGTCAAAGTCTTGCAAAATTTGTTGGCAAAAGGCTACAAAATTATGCGCCCGGAAATTCTTCGAAGGTGAAGTGATTTCCCAGAATTGCTGCTATCGAATACCTCCTCGCATATCATATTCTCCTAATACCAATCCACGATTTTCAGCGAGATATTTTTGCCAGAATCTCAGAAATTTTGCGATCGGAAGTTCCTGGAACGTGACGTCATTTCCAAGAATTGCTGGGATCAAAGACCTCCTCGCATATCATATTCTCCTGATACAAATCCACGATTTTCAGCCAGATATTTTTGCCAGAATCTCAGAAATTTTGCGATCGGAAATTCCTGGAACGTGACGTCATTTCCAAGAATTGCTGCGATGAAAGACCTCCTCGCATATCATATTCTCCTGATACAAATCCACGATTTTCAGCCAGATATTTTTGCCAGAATCTCAGAAATTTTGCGATCGGAAATTCCTGGAACGTGACGTCATTTCCAAGAATTGCTGCGATGAAAGACCTCCTCGCTTATCATATTCTCCTGATACAAATCCACGATTTTCAGTAGAAATTTAAGTGCCGAAAATCTTGGATTTGTATCAGGAGAATATGATATGCAAGGAGGTATTCGTTCTCAGAAATGACGTCACGTTCCAGGAATTTCCGAGCGTTTAATTACCAACCAATTTTGCAACAAGTGAAGACTTTGAAAATGATGGTATTTCCAAGAATTTCCTTCTGCCAACTTTAATAACGTGTAGGGCCATTTTGACAAGTTTCCCACTTTAGAACTTTCCATTTAAAGTTCGTCCATGGTACTTCTTGTATAAGGAATTGGAATTAGGTTCTTTCAAGGATTGGTAAGGTGTGAAAGTAAAAAGAGTAGTGGTATTCTTTTCATTGAATATTTATTTAAAGTAATTAATGAAGATACAAGTTACAATAATGTTCCAATTAAATTTACAAGCAGATACTTATGAACTATTCTATTATATATCTATTTACAATACATCGAACAACTAAACTTCGAACAACTTGTATCAATTCTAAACTAATATTTATGTAACACTAAAAATAGTATAAACATAAATAATCTAATACTTATAAGCTATTCTTTGAAGTTAATATACAATATATCTTACAGATAAAACTTATACTAATATTTACGTACTTTATATGCTAAAGCTTATTTTAAATTATAACAATTGTGTAACTTGTGCATATACTTGTTGTTTCCAGACACGTTTATCGCTGGAATTGCCTTATATTAGTAAATGAGATACTTTGTCATTGTTATTAGTTGAATATAAATAAGAAATTGCGTCTTTCATTAACCATAAAATTGCTCCAAGGAAAAAGATAATTAAAGAATTTGTCTAGTAACTATACAATTATCAATTGTAGTATACATAATTATCGTCACTATCTTTTTCATTGTGGCAACATTATTGTTTGGGTGTTAAAAAAATATACATCCCTTAGCTCAATTTTTTTTTGTCATTTATCAGAAAATAATGTAAAGTAAAGTATAACTTTAAAAATTATTTCATTTATTGATAGTACAATTGAAATAAGAAAACTTGTTATCATGTGTTTCTTTAATTAAAAGATTTTTAATTAACATTAAATGTTTCATATCCTTCGTTGCCTTTCATTGCGGCAAAGAACAAAAGAATTCTTTAAAATTATTTAATTTTTGCATCGTTTTCAATAATCTGTGGGTAACGTTGCGAGTGACACGGAAATGGTAATGGGATGCAGCGTCCCAGAAATCGTGGCCGAAAAAATACATTGCATGGTTGTCTATTCCTACATCTCGTCGGTGGCAATAGTACCGCAGTACCATTCCATGTCGCACACATCTTTACCCATAAAATTTTTCTATAAATTGTTATCTCGGCTCCTGGTGGTTAATTGTTAATCTGTTAGATGTATAAGGGTTTTTATGCAAGTATTTTTCCATTTTTATGTATTTTCTATATTTTTTTCACGAGAAACTTTCATCAGGAAAGTGTATAAAAAGTTATATTTTCGCTCGTATTAAAATGGACCAAGTAACAATGTTAATAATCAATTAATGTATTTTATTGTTAAATATGTTAATTTTAAGGTAATACATACATGGATACTCATATATACATGTACAAATCTTATAATTAATTTTATAACGAAGATGTTTAATTGGAAATGATATTAAAAGGTATTTAATTAATTAGTACAATTGTTTGAAGTATTAAAAGATCCATTCGAATGAGTTATCGCTATATTCCTGGGTTCCATTATTTGAGCGTAGTTTAATGTAATTGTATCGTTCATTACGTGTTCTCCTTCCGTTTCTACAATTGTAAATTTTCCAACTGGTACTTGCACTTCCGATAAACCTTCTGCAAAATATATATACATTCCTCAGAAATTAGGTATATTACTTAGAATATATGCTGTTACATACCTAATATTTTTAACGTGTAGACGGATGTATTTGGGCAACAACATATTACTTCTGCTACAATAAATTCGGATACTTGCGGCGTATAATCCGATCCAATTTTGAGCATCTAAAAATGAATTTTATATGAAAAAGAATGCCCAAAGAATTAATTGATATGAATAAGCATCTACCTTAAATGCTAGAACGTCTTTAAATTGTGGTTTTTCAGTCATAATTGGGCATTTTTCAAATTCTTTGTGCGGTATGGTTTGCCTTTCTTGCAATTTAGTATTTACAGCTAGACTTTCAGGTGAAACGTTTAATTGAATTTCTTCCTGCTCCATTTTACATTCGTCTTTTATTCTGGGATTTTTAAAAATAAGCGGCGTGGAATTTTGACCCATTGATAATAAATTGGCAAGTTCATGAGGAGTTGACATATTATTTGTAGCAGACCCATTTGTTATCGGAACTTCTTCACTATATAAGTTATCAAATCGAATATGCTTGCCAGATGAAATGACGCAAGAATTTATAATTTTCGGCTTCTTTGGTTTGTTTTCTTCTTGCGTTATTGGTGGTTCATGCTGTGGCTTTTTTCTTCTACGACGTAGCCGTTTCTTTTTAGGGCATTGCAACAAGTTTTCAACTATATCAAAGTCATCCGTTAAGTTTGTATCAATAGTTTTAGATTCATCGTTAATACCCACTTCGCTTTCCAGTGTTTCTTCAAGTGTTATCGACATATTTAAGGGACCTGGCAACAAAATAAAAGGAGATGAGTTTACAATGTTCCACATTTTATTAGTTGCCATCGAATGAAAAAAATTATGTTTTCAACCATTTTCTGGTTTGCTTTCCTTTTCAATTGGTAGCGTGTCTTGAATCGGTAATACTGGAGGTGGACTACTTTGTAGCCCATTATTCCCTACTGGGACTTTAATTTTTTCTACTTTCATGGAGTTACATACTTCATCTGGTTGGACTAGGTTACTTTTGGATGTATTCAACTCATTTTCTAGTCCAGATCCAGGGGAAACCCTGTAAAACATTTATATAGAAATACTGCAGTGCGTTTTATTTTTTATATTAATCATAGATTCTTACAGAATCGTTTCATTCTCCTTAACAATACGTATGTCCTCGTTGGGTGGCAAATACATAGTATTTTTTAACAACAAATGAAAGGGTTCTCTGATATCAAACAATTTGGTAATGTGTTCTTTTATGTGGGCAATTTCTATCATTTTCGTCCCGTCAACGAATATACAACTAAAACAGCGCACGTCATTATAATATTTACTCAAATTGAGCCGAATGCGAAAATTCGGTCGGCACATCTTCACCATTGAGGTTATATTTCATTAATGTTTACGAAACGTTGTACGGATTGCTGTCACTAATTGTAAGTACGGTCATTGGTGAACGTATAAATGGTGTAATCTACACAGTGTAATATTGTTTACAATAGCATAGGCAAAACACAAAATGAAACATGTTATGAGATTTTGTATCACATGTGCTGAAATGCCGATCCTGCACACTATCATCGATCTTCTTACGCCCTCTGTAATTTGAAATAGTGATGTTTGAACTTATTCCAAGCTTATAATAATACATAGCAAACGGGATAATATGATTTGTTTATAATATCCTTAAACAAATTCAACGATCTCGCCTTTCACTCGGCCAATTTTAATCAACGACCTCTGAAATTGAAGCTCTCGGTTCAAGGAACAATCTGATTCACTTTTGAAAAGGGCTTCGTGTATAACTTCGGTGCAATTATGAAACGAATAATTAAATTGTTTATAAAAACTAAACAGCGCATGTAGCATTTGTAAATCATTTATTGACGTGTAGCAGCATCCTTTACCTTTATTTTAAGCACTCGATCATTAATCTAGCGCCTCCAGAAGGCGAGATAATTGCAGTGACCCGGAGAGCATTTTTGCCGATTTTTCAATTGTTAATAACTTTTAAACCACAAATGCCATATTGTTGCAACTGTTGGAGAAGATAGCTATGATTCGTAGCTTTAATTTAAGACAAGTCCGGTTGAAAAATACGCACTAGAAGCCGAGAAAAATGGAATTGTTTAATTTAACGATGTAATCCAGGAATTCGGTTTTGGCGGTGCGGAAAACTGCGAAAAAGACCGCAAACGCGAGATGGCGCCACATGCCGCGTTATCGACATATCCTTAGAGATAAAAATTTAAAAAATTGTTATCTCGGCTCCTGGGGGTTGTTTTTTAATAAATGAGGTATCAAATGAAAGGGAAACGAATAAGTTACACGATAAAAAATACCCCGTTGCTGCAACTATATGCAGTCGGCCGTAATAACAATTTTATATGTTTAATTGTTTATAACAAATTAACTGCACATGGAATTATGTTTACATCAATTGAAGATGGTAGCCAATGCCTATGGCTTTAATTTATCTCCTCTGGTCATTGATGTATCTCGGCAGGAAGTGGCAGTAATCGCATTTGTTTATAATTTCTTTAAACAAATTCAATTATCTCGGCTTCCACTGGGCCGATTTTAACCAACGACGTCTCAAATTAAAGCGTGAGAAAAAGTAATACGAGTTTTAGTGGAGATTGAATATGACATCCATCTTTTATTTAATTTTTGGTAACGCAATAATACAAAGTCAAGGGCTTACACTACTAATTGTAATTAATTTTCCACCACATATTTTCTCCGGATCTATACTAGAAGTAGTCACTGTCGATTTAAGTACGGGTTGACAAGATGTTCCATGTAACGTACATCCATCGTAAGCATCATTCGAGTTTTACATCGCGTATTTCATGTTTGTTAGTTAAACCTGCTGATCTAGACAACATTAATCTACGTAATACGAAGTATTGTGCCTGCAAGGTTCAAGTAAATGCGCGAATTTTAGCAAAGGTTCGCCTACATAGAGAATTTTCGAATAACTGTGATTTCGAACTGCATGTTTTACATTCAATTAAATGTTATTTATTCTCTTATCGTGATGTGTGATATATCATAATCGTTAAACGCGATAAATTACATGGTTGACCCGCGGCTTCTTAATTATGTATATTTCATGTAAAATTATACCCAATGTGGGTTTCGATTCAGCGAGATATCCACATCACAATTCTCTGTTTATTTACATAGACTCTCTACATTTATACTAACGAAGTATATATTTATATTTGTATCTGAATAATGTATTCGCAAAACGTGACGCTCCTCTCAAATAATAAATTATGTATCATTCGGTAACGCGAATTAATCAATGTTTGCATCTAATCTTAAAATCAACAATCGTTGCACCGAGTTCCATCTCTCCCCTTTTGAATCTATCAGCGCATTCCTAATTACCCCTGTTACATCAACGTAAATCGTGGCATACATTCATTATACGCCATTTAGCGTTTACCAAGTAATAACGGCACTACTTAGAAAGCTAGCTTTGCAATCGAATAGAGTTTGTACGTGGTTATACTATTTCGCCTGAACTTTTTCTTTTTATTGTAAGTGCTTACGGTAACACAGGCCCGGGCAAGGCGTCCGTGTACAATAGGTTCACGTTCATCGTAATTGACAAATAATTCGATATTCCATAGTAAATTGGAGAATGATACTTTTGCGATACCTCTTTCATTAGAAATAGACTGTATAATATATTACATATATTGTAAACAACGAATATTTAACGCATTTTACGACGTGCCTACTCGTGTCGTTGGGCCACAAATTCAATTACTCGTGATTAGTCTGTTTTTTAATAAATCATACATATGTATACGTTATAAAGAACAGCGTAGGTGAGTGTTTGATGTAAATTCAACCAACCAGCCAATACATAATGCTTTATAAAATATTCCTTGTCCGTTGTATACGTTCGTAATGGGTTATAAGATAGTGAGGGGGCAGTGGGAGACAACCCTGAAATAGGATACCTTTGTAGAATACTTTGATATATCTGTAAAGTTGGGATACTAAGGTTCAATAATTCGGAATAATTACAATAACCTCGACATATCTGCCTTGCCGTTCGATTACAATTCCTCCGACTGTACTTCCGATAAGATCATTACATTTTCTTACATCGATGAATGTAGTAACCTGGAATAATTATCGCGATCGGCATAATCACGAACTGTCCCGCCGTTATTTTACTGTGATTTTCCATCTATCTAGGAACGGGAAGAGAATTTCGTCGAATTTAATCGGAGACAAAATATGGGGACATCAAGTACTTATTGTATGTATTTATGTACGTCGACCCGCAGCGCTATGCACATCGATGTGTCGAACAATAAACATTGAATAATTATTTATCGAATGGTCTTCGTGTATGGTTAGTCCTTAGTAAGATTCGCTAAACCCTTTAGAAGTAAATAATAAAAATAAAATATCGAATACAGGCCGTCTCTGCAGGAAAATATCTCCCACTAGTAAAAGTGGGAGAAACGGTTTCATCTCGCCCTTCTTTAGCCCTTAAGTCGTTGAATCCCTGATAATCGGAGAAGAAGAAATTACCACGCTCCTCGTGGTAAAGCTGCCCTTTATCTGCGTTCACCTACGACATCTCCGGCTGCCCGATGCCTTCGAGGGGCCATTCGACGATCGATCTGAACGTCGGGTATGCCGCACGGAAAATAGTATCGCCCTCGTTTTTCGGTCTTCGTTTCACGTTCGAGTCAACAGAAATTACGGCGGTGGCTCTTTACGAGAGAATGCAGGAATATCTCTTGGACTCGGAACGTTCACGAATCTGCTGCAAATGTTGCAGCTGGGCTGGCGATGGCACGTGAGCGCTGCTGTTGCGGGAGTTCAAATATTGCGGCGGTGGCAATGACTGTCGTCGACGTCGCCGTAACGCCTCGCTTAAATTGTATTTCAATTTCGCCTGGTTTAACAGCTCCTTGAAGACTTGGGGGATGTTCAGGTTCTCCTTGGCCGAAACTTCCACGAAACCGTTCTCCCAATTCATTGTCACTAGCTCGGTGGTTCTGTCTGTGTCAACCTAGAAAATCGTGGTTGTCCAGAAGATTGTCCACGAAACAATTGCACCAGCGTTAAACGATATTTAAGAACAGTTTCGCGCGACAGGTTTCGTTTACTCGTTTATTATCTGACTGTCAGGCAGAACGTAGAACTCACCTCTTGCTCCGCATCGACAATGTCAATTTTATTGCCGACAATGACGATCGGCACGGAACCCCTTTTGCTGAGAATCTCGGCTCTCAGTGTCTTCACCTCTAGGAACGTGTTGGCGTCGTGGACATCGTATACAAGAATGAACGCGTCCGCGGACTTGATAGAAATATCTCTCATTGCCGGGAACGCGTACGACCCTGAGGTGTCCAGGATGTCCAGCTTCAGGTGTATTCCGGATACATTGAAATCTACGTCGTGCATCTCCTCGACCGTTGCCTTGTACTTTGGTGTGAAGATGTTGTAGAGAAACTGATTGATGATGGCCGATTTTCCGACCTTGGCCGCGCCCATTACCACGATCTTGTGTTGTATAGAGCTTTCTATCGGCTTTCCACCGCCGCTGTCCGATTCCGACACCCTTTCATTTCTGAAATATTAACAATTGAAATTCGTCTACGCGCTAGTTTCTGCGTACGATGCAATGGGCCTCTTGAACCGCCGTGGACAAAATCTCGCGAACGCTGCACTCTGCTATTGATAACGATAATGCTATCGATTAACGGTCCGCTTGCCCCTTCGAACAAGACGCAAGGCGGCGAATGCAAGAGCAGAGTGTTTCGTATTTAAGGAGGTGGCAACGACAGAGCACAGAGAATAGCGCTAACGAATACTAAAGATCCACTTCACCGGCTTCACGCGTTATTGAATACGCGTTTTGTGTAGGGCCGCTCTGAATTCCAGTCGCTATTACTCCTTAGATTGTCTACTGTGCTCGCCTGTCTGTGCAACGGCTGCGACCGCACACCGGTGCTTTTGCATGCACCAGATAACAACTGTTTCTAAGTATCTTCGTCTTCGTAATCATCCACGCTTATTACGGGAAGGAGTTAGACGCGGTTATTACCGAGCGCACAAAGGAGGAGAGCGCGAGCTTCCCTTTTTGCGAGGGCTCGCCGCAAAATTACAGCTCGGCCCGGCCCAAGAGGGAGTCAAGAGGCGACCGGGGGATCGGAGGGGAGGAAACGAGAGAAAGAAAAGCGGAGAAAAGGGAGGGCGAAGTGGTTGAAGGCCGGAATGTGTTTCGCGAACGACGAAAGGCGCACTTTCGCCCTGGATATTCTTCTCCCCTCTTCTTTCTTTCCTTTCTCCTACACAATGCAAAGCTTTTTTGCCTCGCTGCGAATTAGCAAAAGTAATATCCCTCGAAAGTAACTTCGGTTTACACTTTTAAACGAAAACGTCTCGAACCGCGGGGCAAGGGAGAGGCGAAGTGTAAAGAGGACGGGCAAAGGTATCGAAAGTGGGGTGGAGAGAGGTAAAGGTTCTAGCTCTTTATTCGACCGAGGCGAAGAGTTTTCGAGCTCGAATAATACATAAAACACGTTACCTAACGCTTTTCGCCGTTCCATCTTCTTGAACTTCTTTCAGCGACGACGGCTGTAGGCTGAATCGACGACGAAATTGATGCCGACCTTTCACCGTTTGCGCGGGGCTATTTCTGTAAAGTGAAACTTTTGTGAAATATCAATACCATTATTGAGAGACAACAAAGTTTCCAATTGCGTAATATATTCATTATTCGGTTTCGAGCATTGGCGGGCAAAGTCTTGTTGCGTGGATCGATAGCGCGGGTATTCGAGTATATTCATTCCTGCGTCTCATACCTGGAACAAAAAAATTCTGAAAGAAAAGACGATGCTACGCGCCTTATTACACCGCCGACAATCTTTTTCGTATTACGCATCGACGTAGTCGCAAACACGCGTCCATTCTAATCTGTTTGCAAAGAGGCGGGCACGGTCGTCTCGGTAAAGGGCCTCGTTGAATACAATTCTACAATTCCTCCTCATGTTTCCGTCGGAGACTTTCGAAATTAGTTTGCATAATTTTGCCGGCACCGGGGGCAATCAACGTTGGATGACGTCCGCGACGTCTCGAAGCGTGTGCTTGCAGTTAGAAGTTTCGAGCAGCTGCCACGAAGCAAATCCGTGGGGGCAACTGTGACCGATGAGACTGATTGATCCACCTGCGATAGGTAGATAGACATTCGCGTCTGTGCTGATAATGCGGAAACGGGTACGTCGAATGTCGTATCGATCGCCGCGGCTCTCGGTAATCGCGTTACAATAACGCTGATTTCAGGGAAACGAACAAACGGATTTGTCGTTCGAATTCACGCCATCTCCTCTTCCCCCGTGCCTGTGAATATCGTTTCGAGTAAAATCTGATTCGTAACTCGAACAGGATCAAAGTAATGCACGAAAGATTTGCGACCTGGCGCTCGTAGAAAATGAAAATGGGGTATATCGCCGCTGAAGAACTATTAAGATTGGCTGAAAGAAAACTTACACATATTAGTTCACTGGTTTCACTGTTTTTGATATTTTCTCTTACGGCTCGGTCACGCGTGATCATAATTTTGTGACCGTAATTAAATAAGAAATATTGTTAATTCATGTTAGACTATTTCGGAGCGTAAAGCTCCTCAACTGAATATCCCTGGCAGGGATTTGTAACAGATGTCCCTTGATCTTAAGCTCGATTCACGCGCAATGTTCTTGATATTATCGAGAAAGGTATATACCAGGTAAGCTCGAAACAATGTACGCAAGCGGTCTTTTGTTCTGCGCCGTGGGTGACATTTCCTAATCTGGTCCAGGTTTCTGATTCCCCCATGGGGAACACGTAAACTCGCTTCTGTACACGTTCGCAGGCGGATCGATAGGACGCGTAACGCAGTTTCCCATGGAGATAAAGTGTACACGCGTGTACCACGACGGAACGAGTACGGTGTATAACGTATTTGCTGGAGAACAAGACTCGAAAGATCGATAGACCAGGGTGATAAATGCTAGGCAACCGTATGGAAACCTATCTGATATCACTTTCGAATGTTTTGATTGTACGTTTCAAGTCCGATGCAACGCAGAATTACGGTAGAATCCCGGTTGAACACTTTATCCGTGGCTGGCCGAATAAATTTAGACCCGAGGGCAAATGAATAAAAAGAAATTTATTGTCGAACAGCGGGACTAGAGTTCGAACGCACGACTATAAATGTACTATCGGGACATTTCAGACTTCGGATAATTGAGACCGTGGATAATCACGACTCGGTTAAACGAGTTTCTACTGTATTATTCACTCGAGACTATGCAACTCGCGAGCTCGCACCTGTTAAGAATTTCATCGACGCAGCCAGGACGATGTCTTTATTACAATATTTCGCGAGCAAAGGTATTTTAATTTCCGGCTATCGCGCGGTGCCGTCCCGTGCAACGTGTGCCGTTGCGTCCCTCTTAAAAATTTGATGCGCCGCCGTTTGCCCCGGCGGAGCTCTAGATAAAGATGAGTAATGAACACGACGTGCTTTAAAGAAAAGTCAAGCCCGAGAAGAAACGAGCGTCAAGAAGTTTCACGGTGCGCTGTTGGATTAAAACGGTTCGCGGCGTACGTCGTCGCGTCCCCTGTTTTCCTGAAGGTATTATAAATTCCATCCGAAACAATCTTCTTGTCGGCTCGCATTAATTAATCCACCTGCGCTCGTTGCCTACGTTCGAATACGTTAAATACGCGATCGCGCAGCTGCCAGATGTACTCGAGACGCAATCGAGATTTCGACCATCGATGCACTTTAAGGGCAGCCCTTTCTTTCAATATCCGTTGCTCCAGGAGTAGTAACATAAAATACAGTATGACGGCCATTCGGCCAGCGCCGCGGGCACGTCCTAATCTTCGCGTTTATTGCTTCATAAAGCTTCGAGGAACGGGCATCGGCTCCACGTATGGATCAACATTTTCCAACGATATTGCCCTCGTAAACTATCGATCCTCCCGAGGAACTTTCGGTCTGATTCTTAAAAGATTTCTCGATCACAGTTCCCGACGGAACGTTCCTCCGCTTCGTCGTTCTGCTTCCCGTTCGGGAGCGTCAGCTCGACGCGAGGCGTTCCCCGCGTCGAAACCCCTTTGGTTTATTTTCCCCGGCAATTCGTATTCCGGCGGACCTGTCGCTTGATATAAATTCTGGTAATTAGCAAACACAGCGATCGGACAGACTAACGTTTACATATATACGTTGCGATTTGTAATTAACTGCAGGGAAACGATATACCTCTCTGGGGAGGGTAGCAATTACGGCTGTACTAGTCTTTGGAAACATTTCCAATAACAAAGGGGGGGGGGGGGCTCGCTTATTATTAGAAACGTAGCCGCGAAACGTGCACGATAGACGACACTCGAAACCATTCTATTTCTGCTGCTCGAAATTCGATGTACCTATACGGAATCGATTCGCCGGGAAATTGAAATCCTCAAACTTGCTCCCGCATCGGCGAATTAATTCGCCCTTATCCTTTGATGGAAACGCAGATGTTGCCGCTGTCTTTTTGCGTATCCGCGCAAGTAAACGGGCGGGAAATGTTATCGCGAGCGAAATGTACTTGGACCAAGAGCGTCACAGCTTTGTTCGTGTAATCAGATGAATCTCGAGATTCAGGCTCAGGAAATAATCCGAGTTGAAGTAGATTCTAGGGCTCTGCTCGCTTTTAGATTAGCGTTTTCTTCCACCTTCCCGGCAGATCCTCTCGCTAGGTGCGCAGAAAGAGCGGAGAGGATACGTCTGGAAGCTTTCACGAGGACTTGATTAATCTATCAACGTTTCACGGGGTGCGGGCATCGCGGAAATGGTGAAATTATGCGGAAGCGGGTGATATATCTGGGATCGATATTCAGATTATCCGAAAAAATGATGCGGGTGGGCGTGTCGCGATATCAAATGGCACACCGCGTACCGATAAGGTATCTCCACAATTTATTGCCAATTTGACGAGAGCGTTCGCCCCTTTATCTTTCACGCCTAGATTGGAACTTTCATCGTTGAATGAAAAAGAGGAACAGGAGGAATCATAAGACAATTTTAAGCGAAACTTTTGCCCGCGATGATTGTTTTTGAACGTGCATTTGTTTCGTCGATCTTCACTGGATACCTTTTACAGGATGATGGGAAAAAAGGGAGGAAAAGGAGGTAGAACAATTTCGCCTGGCGGGCAACGAAGCTGACGTACCAGCACCCGTTCCGTGCGTCGCGACGTGGCCGACGTGACCGGTCGTGTCGTCCCTGTGACGTTAATTAAATTCAATGACTGCGTTAATGCCAGCGTTAGCAGGTCGCTGAAAAAGTCGCTTGACTGTTTTCCGATACGGGATGTCGCGTCCCCTCGGTTTGCCGTTGATTTTACGTCGAAACCGACCTGCGACGCCGGTGGCCGGTCGCTTTACATGTGTATCTCTATGAGAGATTGGTCCCCTCTAACGGAAAACTGATTTAGTTCCGCGATGCGGCGGTATTACTTCCGTTAAACGGAAAACACAATTTTCTACGGCACGGTGAACGTGAATTAAATGTACAACTCTTGTACGCTTTGAAGTCCTTCGCGGGACTGTTTACTTGGGAACAGGTTACCTTTGGTAGGAATGCATAACTGTAGGAGAATTCCACGAACGGCTGGCTAGGTAATAAGTTATTCCACGGAAGTCTCTGTTTCGCGCGCGTTTCGACAAACAGCAATTTCTCATCCACCGTATTTTATTTCGCGTTCTCCTTCCGACGCGTGATTTACGACCGAGGGTTCGCACGATGGGTCACGGGAGTATCATGGACTTTCGGATGTGGAGGCGTGCAAGTATATAATTTCGATTGCGCTTCGGGGACCGTCAGGATTGTACAGGTTAATTCCCTGGGTCGATCTATTTTTCATTTGGCACACGTTCGCGGATCATTCCGACCTTTTAAAGTTTCGCGTACGGGCAAACTTTCGTCGTGGGGCGAGTGCGATTAAAACGGGGAGAAAATAGAGGGGGGAATTTTCGTGAATATATTTCGTATTTCATTGAGAAATTTATATCGATATAAATATCAAGTCAGTTTTAATTAATGCCCGGATCTCTTTTTTTCTGCCGGTGCATATGAAAGCCGCAGACGCTTTTCGCCTGAAAATGACATTAATTACGGACTCTTAAAACTCCCGCCGCGGCAACAATGCTTTTAGGGAATTTCTAATAATATAAGATTTCACGTAGAAAGGTCTCAGCCTCATTAACAGCTTTTTGTCAAGAAATGAAAATGGCCTCCATTATCCCGAACCGCTTCCCAGCCTCAAGCGAGCGTTTTTTTAATTAAGGAAATTGCTGCCCGGCGCATGCATATTCATAGCATATTCGTATACGAATAAGTACCCTAACGTAACGATATCGGTGACCGTTTCTCACGAATGGCCAGGCGAACTCCTTTCAAGCAACGAGCTGTGCTAGTTCCTTAACCCCTTCATTCAGAAAATACCACTCAGAAGTTGAGCAATTAAGTGCTTGAAACATAGTCGAATATTTGCTATCGCGTACCAGTATTTATACCAGCATTGAATACTTGAAATATATTTTAATCAATTAAATGTACCGCGAACACCTAATTATAAGGTTGCCGCAGGAATAAAATTAATTATTGGCAGGTGAAAAAATCTGAACCGTAAAGCAGGCACGTTTTCAAGAGCAACACTCACGATACGAAGCGCAAAGGGTACATGGGACTCGTGAAGCCTCTCGTTTAATGTGTTCTTCCGCTTGGCTAGAAATTTTTATGTAACATGAAAAGGCTTGTCCGCCCGTATGACCGTCCCGAAATCCCGTGCTATTTACCGACATAAAGGTGTTTACCGATCGCAGGCACACATACACGGTATAAATGGCTGGAGGCTTGGCGGAAAATGCCTTTACGAACTTGGATCTGCCTCGTAAATTACGCATCCACGGTGGCGAGGCAACAAGTTCTCGACTATTCCTCGATCGATCGAGACCCCTCGCACAACACGTTCGACGATCGATCGTCCACGGCTCCGAGAATTCCGACGTATCCTTCGACAGAGATACTCTGGAAGATATGTACTTGAAGAAAACGCAAGAAAAGAGAAAAATCGATTTCTCCAAAGTTCAGAACACAAATACCCACGTTATTTCTATCAACGAAAGGCTGCAAAGTCTATAGATCTATCGCTGAAGAACTCACCGGTATTAGAAACAAATATTCCCGACACTTTGAAGAGGGTCATTCAATTAATCACAGTGTGCGCGAAGAGAAACACAGCGAGGGAGGAGGGACAGCGAAATTACAAGTCGAACCACGTGGGGTCGTGGAATAACAAGATCTGTCAAGGCGTGCACGTTTCCTCGGACGATATTTTTCTCGGCCGTGCTGACTCGGTTAGCTTATTTCGGGGTCCGGCGACGTCCAATTCGAACGTTCGTCGTAGAACAACGCGTGAAGGAAACGGGACGACCCCCCACGGTGACATCTTCCTATATCGGAGGCGCGCCGAAGGAAAAGGGAGCAGCGGGGTCGATGAGGGTTGAAATAAGAAAGGGCTGCAAGGAATAGAGTGAAGGATAGAGGGAGAGAGAAAGACAGGGGGCGTGTGCCCGGAGTATCTGGCTCGACGGGACGCCAGAATCGTGTCTGTGGGAAAAAACGAGCAGAACCGGGGAGGGTATCGGCACCCCCTTGCTCGTCTACATCGGCGTCGTCGTATTCACCGCCCTTACTCCAGCTCGTCTGAACTGGTTCGGTGCAATACGACGAAACCCGACAGCATGGAGCCGGCTAGCTCCGACTGACTTCTCGGTCGTTGCTCCACTTTGCCTGTACACGCATTCGACCCCCGTAACGCCACCCTTGTACCCACACATCGTCCTGCGATTATTATCGTCCGATGCTGAACTCTCTACACATGCATTTACAGGATGGTTCAAAAGCTCGAGCGCGATAGGAACAGTCACGGCGAGCATGCGTCCTGCAATATACGGCTTCGATATAAGTGTTTGATATTTTCTATTAGTGTCGTTCCGATTACCGAACTCTGCACGTTGGGAACGCAACATCTTTATAACCAAGTTGACAAAAATCAGAAAAAATCCTTCGCCTTTGAGACACCCTGTATCCTCGGATCGTGTCCCCCTCGTTACATATATTTGCATCCGTTGCTACGTCGTGATTCGCACGCAACGGTGCGTGGAAATTTTCTCCTCGATCGCCTGTGCTTCGTCCATCAAACTTCCATGCGACTTCTACAGATGCGTTCACGCAACTCTGGCATGTCCTAGGCAAACGCTTCAGCGGCGGTACACGAAGCTCAGGGAGGAAACAGCCCGGATCGTGCATGAGTTATGCGAGCTGCTTGCCAACGGAACGCTTGGCTAGCTTCCTAAAGCCAAGGCGCGTTGGTTTTTCGTTGACCTTAATATACCGGACAACCGCGATATTAATGGGGCATTTTTCGCGAAGGAAACGAGGTTGTTCTGCTACGGCCGTCACTTGAACGGCGTATTTTGGTCAGCTTTGATCTGCAGGTTATAGAAGCACTTTCGTTTATCGTTCGCTTTTATAGACCCGTTACCATCCCTCCGTAAAAGCTACGGCCTCTTCGACTCCTTTGCCCTCTCCCGCGGGCCTGTTCCTAGCGAACCCGTGTTAAACACGCACGCACACTGTTCTACGAACGCTTCGCAAAAAGGAAGAAAGAATAGAAAGAACAGAGAGGGAAAAAATAAACGCCCACGACAACCGCACCTCCATGAATGTACGGTCGCGTGAACTATCGCAGAATTTTCTGTGCTCGACCGCAGGAATGTAAGTGTGTTCGTTTGTCTACACGTATGCACGTATTTACATGTACCTTATCCGATGGCGGCGACATTTTGGGAGCACTGTAACACGGTCGACGTTTCCATCCTCGTTGGCCGTCCCTCTCCAGAATCTTGACACGCAAGAAATTTACTATTACCATCAGCCGAGTCCCGGTCCAAGTGGGACGTCCGGGGCATTACTCCAGTTTCGGTCATGTTCTGGTGCCGATGACGTCGCAGCCATCGCTCCTTCCCGCATCGTTGATCCAAATGTTAATAGCGCCAACGTTGCTCGTCCTTTACCAAGTTCGGGACGCTTATTCCTGCGCCAAGCCGGCGATGACTTACGACGCTTCCTCGGGATCGCGAATTGCACGCGTTTATTGGTAATCGTTGCATTCACGACGATTATTTACGACCAGAGCTTTGTCATCGAACTCGAGCTAGCTTCCGAGCGGGATGCATCTCGCGTGTCCCAGAAGTATTCTAATGAGATGGATAGCCATTGCGCCAGTTTCGTCGACCCGTTTCTGCGATGCTCGAGCAACCCCGTTCGACGCGATGCTAATGATACCGTCGCGTCGGTGCTCGGCTTCGAAACCGCTTTCTGGACGAGCAGCGCGTGTTTTTTGCACGGAGCGCAGCTGACAAATCCTCGCACCGCAGCCCGTCCGACCGAACAGAACGCCTGTCCTCCTTCCACTGAAGTTTGCCCGTCTATTATTCTCTCAGCGGCAATTTCTCTATCAGTCGAATCGTTCCAACGGCGGACGTCTATTTTCATGCGCCGTCAGGTTCGATCTCTTGTCCGGTGTTATCCGAGCACCATCCCTGTTTTCCCTGCCGCAAAGGATCGTACCTTCTGGACACCTTCGATTTGTAAAGCTTGATCCGTCGAGGCCAGTCAAATTGGCCGGTGGACGTTGACAAATAGTAGAAACGACATGTTCTCCAAGCTTTTCGCGTTCAGGTATATAATTCGATGGTTCCCCTCCAGTCTGCGAACAACGACGCGAAAGTTCGACAGGCCCGAAGGAGCCAACTATCGACAGACCAAGAAGTCGAGACGTAAAAGGAGGGAACGGCTCCTCGTTTCCCCTCGCAACCCCTAAGAATTCATAGTATTTACCGATGTATTATACTGTGTTGCGCGTGGCCGGGGATGTTGTCAGATATTGATGCTTTCTTTTATCCCTCGTCCATTTCCTATGAGAAATCCCACGCCATAATTAACCGAAATGAGTTAGACGTAGTATTTGCAGCGATAATGAAGGGGAGGTGTATAATGTGACGCGCGATCGTTTGTCAAAGGGATAGGCGATCTTAAAGGGACGTTATATCCCGGACTCCTTGATTAATTCTGTGAAACCCCGGCAAGTTCATCGACACAGATAATACGAGAATTTAGGTGCGGCAGACATTTGGATGTAGCGTAATGTTAATCTCAGAGGATTCTAAAGAAGACACCGACACCCGCATTAAACTGGAAGATCCTCTTAATACCATTGTCGGCCTATACGTACGCCTGGACTACTTGCATCTTCCGCACGCTCAGACGCCCCGTCGGAATCACTCCCCTGCTGGCTGGTTCTGCCCCGAAAACTTCCGCTGTATCTTCCCCCAGAATCGCGGGGAAACTTTTCTAAGCGTGTTAAGTGAAACAGAAATCAACCCCTCGCGAAAGTATCCCGATTTCTTATATTTATACGGGCCTTCGTTGAACCGAGAACCCGATGGTCGATTATTCGATTCTAATAGCCGCATCTTTCCGGGAAGCAAAAATAATCGTCTATTGCGTTATTTAAGAAGGCAACGTTGTCTCCGACGATCCGATCGCCCCTTAGATACACGAAATCGAAATCTTCGACGGCAACCATTTCGTATACCCCGGATTGAATCCAGAGACGGAATCTGGCTACGATCTCGGCCAATTCTCTTCTTCTCTACGTTTTATCGATCCTGCCTATTTCCCCTTAAAATTGTCCTGTCGAAAATTCGGAACGCAGGGCCGTGGGCTGTGTAGCGGCGTTCGACAAACGCGTGTCTCCGGGTTTTAAGGCAAACGTCCGTCGTGCAACGAACGGGCGCGCCTTTGTTCCGTTCGTACACAGTGGAACGCACGTGACACTTGTTAACGTGTATTTGGGTTAAGCCGCGATAACGCAAGCGACGCTCGACACCCGATAAATGGCGGGCACCTCGCAGCGACGCATAAATTTCAGATATCATTAACGGGTCGGTCGGGCAGCCTCTTTATTTCCCGGCGCAGCGACGACCTCCATCCCCGTGATACGCTATGGTGTATAAAAAGAAAAAAGTGGAGGGGAAAAAAAGAAAAGAATCGTATGTGACGAAGTGAAACTGGTCGGCGCCGGTCGCTCGTTAGGGGCGCCGACCTGAAAAACTTTGAAATAGTCGACGGAGGAATACAATTAAAGTGATAACGAGTGGCTGGCTCGTCATGACGGTCATGTGTACTCGACTGAAATTTATGTTGCTTCCCTCTTTATTTACTGCAGCGTTGGCCCGTTATCGATGCAGAATACGGTTCAGCGTTTCAATTTGCAAATGAGAACGATTCTGTGTAGTACCATTTAAGGGATGAAGTATACGCGTAAACGAAGTCACAATGTTTTCTCCCCTTTATTCGTTTCTCGTTGTACATTCTCGAGTGCGATAATACCGAAAGTGTTGGAAGTTTTGTAATAAATAGTGAATGGTTACGAGGTAATGGTTGCGGTAAATAAAATTTAATTATTCCAAATTGTAGAAAAAAGATAGAGCATAAATGCGTATCCATTGCAGAAACATTATGATAATGATAACATTAGCACCGTTTGGTAAAACAAATGCAAGTACAAAGGAAGATATGAAAAATATTATTGCAATTTAAGTCTCGAGACTTCTTGCCGTCTTTGTATTTACATTCTCTCAGCCTCTTCTGTCTGGCCCGCATGCTTAGTCGCTTGGAACTGACCGACGGGTGCGCCAGGGCGAACAGTGCGTTACGGTGCTGAATAAGACTTTAATTGCAGCGCATAATCCCGTCAGCAAAGACGAAATTGAGTTACAAGCACGCCGCGGTGCGAGTTACAAAATTATTTCTGTGCTTAACCATCTGGCTAGCAAAAGTAGACTCTCGGGACGTCGCCTTTATTCTGTTCTGACGTTTCTCCCCCGGAATATACTCAGGTGACTTCAACGCCACCGAACCAGAAGCAATCTCAATTAAAATACTGTCAAAGCCCTCTCATTCATAAATTTTCTCGCGATGAATTAATGCAGAGTGATTTTTAATTCCACCTGGTTAAATTCCCGCAACGATTCTGCCCGAACGTTTCGGGGACAGATGAATTTCAATATTTGACAATTTATTGTCGCACGTAATTGTTCGAGTCTAATGTAAAAGACAAGTTTCCAAAATAACGGAATCCCGAGACGAACGCAAGGAAATCGAATCGTGAGCTGGAACAGCAATATTCCAACGAAAGATACCAGGGCGCAGAGGATGAAGCCCGGGACAAACGACTTTTCGCGACGAAATCCTCTCGCAGGGATAAACAATGAAACGATCGCGAGTGGAATACGAAATCTGGCCGCAACCGGGAAATCTCCAGTAGACGGTTCGATCGACGAAAGAAACCGGGAGTCCGCGTTCCCCCAGAATTTGGCAGATGGTATCGTTCGCACATCAAACACCGCTGCTTCGTTTAACATTGATTCAGTTGCTCCCGCAAATTCGTGGAGGAACAAGAATTCAATGGATCGGGATATATTGCCTCTCAGGCTTCCCGATATTATTCGCGGGTTTATCGATATTGCCCGAGGTGAAGGCAGTATAAGACTGCCACGAAAACAGGATTCCACGGGAACCGAAGGGAGCTGTCGGTGAACATTTTACGGCGGAGCAACGGCGGAGAAGGTAAACCTCGATCGAGTGTAGAAAATGGAGTACAAGTATAAATTAGATGACGAAAGCCCGAGGTGTCTGAGAATATCTTCTTAGACCTCGATAAAGATCGATTGGCAACGATGCATTCGTCGGGGCGGAAACAGCACGGACGTAGACAAAGCGCGCAATTTTCTGCGACACGCGAAATCCATTCAACGAGAGAAATCGTCGAACATTGCATTCTTCGCGTGGCCCCAGCAACTTCCTCGCCACCGGGACGTCTTTTTCTCTTGGCGAGATTTATACGGCACGGTGGCGTTTGTCTCGGGAAGTCTGACGAATGCGAGGGGAAAAAATTGCACTCAATTGTACGTCGCTTTAAAAATTGATTTAAAAAATTGACAAGATTTCTGAAGTGTTACACGTGCTTTACACCGTGGTTCTGGTGGTTCGGATACCACCTAAAAATGTAGGTCCAACACAAGCACAAGTATAGATTCTAATAACGCATCTTTCAACCCTCGGGATCACAGTCCCATAATCTCACGGTACATAGTCGCTGATGACCTCAGTAGTCGATGAAACTTTAAACAGTGAAGAAAAAAAAAAAGATTTCTGAGGCTATTTCGTATTGAAATAAACGACGATCGGAGGAAAATGATCTTTTTCAATTTGTATTGATGGACGTTCGTCGATCGATTGCAATATAGACGTTTTTTTTACAATTTCGGTGGGAGCAATACGGGTGACCAAAGTCGATCGAAGATTCCTGATTATCTGCAGGATTCTGAAACGTATCGTGCAATGATCATTTACCAAGTTTAATTAACAGTGCTGCACTAAACGCAGATCAGTTTATGTTCTCGCGTATCTCCATTTGCGCATTCAAATGCAATACGCTGTATTGTGTTTGATGGAATGAACAATATGATAATTGGTCAAAGTTCTACGACGGATTGGTGCGATAAGACTCGATAACAGTTGCCGGATGTCGATGCAATCGCCCTCGCGTGCGACTAAGTTGAAATTGAATCGCTCGGATATTTATTGAATTAATATAACATTATAATAGAGTGGACGCGATTGTCGCGGTATTAAATCAGCGTCGCGCTAATTAGCGAATTACACGGTAACAAATTACCGGCGTAAATAATCCGAAGCTCGGCACGCGGGACGGTAGAAATTTACAGAGTTCCGTTTCAGTGGTTTATTTGTAACTTCCGTGTGTCAAATTTTCATATTAATATCTCCCGTTTAATCTGATTCTCTGTCTCTTGAAAACAGACCCTTATCACCTGTACAGTACCAACGGAATCACAGGCCTATTCCCATCAGGCCTAACGATCCGCGTACACGTAGAAAATGTTTCCGTGTTATTATACTCCCGCGAAATCGTACTGATCTTATCGCCCAGCTTTTATATAGATCAGATATATTTTCTAGGTGGAGGGAAAATTGTTTCACCGATAATTTCCGTCGTCGTTTAACGCAGCCGGGCTATGAACCATTTAAATATCAATCTTTACATCCGTGATTCCGAGATACCATTAAACTATTTCAGGCGGAATATCGCACGTGTAACGAAGATCCAGTGAACACCGCAGTATCACATTCATTCAAATTCTCGCCAGATAATACCCTCAAATTGTACATTGTACTTCGCCCAATGAATATATGCACCGAAAGCGTAAACCAGAGCAACAGTTATTTATCGACACACGCAGTAACGCGTACCACAATCGATTCTTATACGTTCGATACGTCACTGTTAACTAATTTTCTTCTTCTTTTTTTTTTGCTTCGAACGGCGCGTGCGGAAAAATCGAATTTCCCCTGCTTATCTGAGACTGTACATCTAGGCTACGCCATGGGCTCGTTTTTAATCCAAGCTCATAGAAGAACGGTCTATCAGGACACAGCCATTCATCGGCCGAAACGGAAAGCTCTCGACACGAGCACCGTAAAAAAAGACAGATACCCTCCAAACATGCAGCTGGTTATTGCACGATATCAGGAACGTGTAATCCTTACACGATATGGAATACCCTCTCCGCTAAGAACATCCTTATATAATATCATTTTCACGATTATCACCTGGTCGGGATATCAGATAAAGATTTATTTCATTATTAAAGTTCGGAACACGCGGCACTAAATTCTCGGGGATAGAAATATCAATCACAGCGGTTATAAGAATAACAACTCTGTAATTTGTCGAAGCAAAAGTCTCGACATGTGAGAGTTAAGAAAATATTTCCTCCAATAAAGCTTGCACGTTTCCATTTCAATTCCTCCATGCAACGAAACCGACGAAACATTCTGGCAATCGTTCTCCCTAACGTCGGCACTTTGAAGAGCAAGTAATTGAAAAGTTTCGCTCACGAATCGGCAACTCCACGAAAGGTACATCGGAAGTGTTTCCCCGTCCGCGCGGAAACTATCGTTTCGCTGGTGTATCGAATAACGCTTCTTTGGTTGTGTAATACGCGGCTCTACGGGACGCGTCGTAAATTCAAAAATCGGCACATTTATTCGCGAAGGTGCAATCGAAGTAAGAGCTTCGCGGGGCATAAACTTTAGACCTGCACGTCGATTGCATTGGTGACACGCAAGAAAATTCATCGCGCTGTTTTTGCAGCTCGATTGAAATCAATCTTTGACAATTGGAAAGCGCCGGGACGAAATGTTTCTGGGTTAATTATTCGTTAAATCGGCTGGCGTTTCGTTCGCCGCAATGCTATTTCTGCGGCAGCCGTGCAATTACGAACGTGCGCGCAACAATTGCGAAAAGCATTTCGATTTTGTCGTTTTTCTGGCGCACGGATGACAAATTTTGTGTTAAATAAAGTTACTTGTATATTGGTCGTCTTATCGAGAAATCGTGTGGGCTTCGAGTTCTTCGCAGAGGAGATTGTCGATGTAAATATATAGAAAACATTTTTGAACGTCTGCCGCAGTTAAAATTCGTTTCGATACTTCTTCTTTATTCTATGCTTGTTTTCTGCGCGTGTACGATCGCGTATCCTTTCTGCGCCGACCAAGGGATCAAGCAGAAAGAAATGGAAGAAGTCAACCGGCCGTGCAACGCGATCATTTTTCACTGACGAACTTTCAACAGCTGCCGCACGACAAATCGTCCATTGTCGCGTTGATTCAGAAGCGATTTCTCATTGCGCGAATTTCCGGCATGAATTTCGCCGCAGCATCTCGCGCGTTATGAAACGTATCGCACTGTAACAATGTGTGAAAACAGCCGGACATTTTCACGCTGTACCCTTGTGTAGGAAGCAAAATCTGTTGTTCGACAGTGATCGGCCGATTTTTCTTTCACCTCTTATCTTAATTCTAATTTTCATTGTAATGTGTCATTATTTTAAATTCGGAAAATTTTCAGGGAATTACCTGAATCTTTTCATTACAAGTTATTTGAGTTTTGTTTAATTCTAACGCCGAATCGTTCCAATTATTACGAAAATTGTTCACACGGAGAAAGAATTGAAAAATTCAGCTGCCATTCCGGTTAATCGTAAGGGTCCGAGCCACGCCAATATAGAAAATCTCCATTAGTTATTACAGTCATTTATAAGGAGCGAAAAAGTCAGTTCACGAAGGAGCAATCTGGAGCCACCGTAATAACAGATGATACGGGGACAAGGCTAATCCCATGCCCAATGGTGCTAATTAAACGAAAGGTGGAGCACCAGAAATGGTGGCCACGCAATTATCGGACAATTATCATCTCCTGGCAAGAAACCGCCAGTGTTCTTTCCCGGGAAAAATTCACCCTCATCAGGGCTGTTTTTCCCGCACCTTCTGTCCACTGTTTTTACTTGCTTCTAGCACAGATTCTCCCGCAAATGGAACTCAAAGCGATCCAATAATTTCCTTTTTCCACAAATTACAACTTTTCCAAACATTTACGCCCGAGTTTTCTCGATGCACTAATCAGAACATCGCGGAGAACACGTTGCGAGATAAATTCGAACAAATTGGAATAGGTTGGCAAGAAAATCCTGAAATCTCGAATTCATGGCCGTTCCTATTCGCGTACAGTGGGAGCGGAAAAGCTGAACGAATCAATGCTCTGAGAAGACAGGCTTACGGGACAGATCAATTTATCTGAAAGCGGCTCGAAAGTTACGAGGGCGAGAAGAGGGGACATGAAAAATGAAAGACACTGGGCGAATATCACCCCGAAAGTCTTCTTCTCCTCCGTTTCCCAGTTTCATTCCGTGGATATACGTTCGACGGGAAATTGTCGCAGCGATTCAACCCGGGAACCCATATTTTGACTACGAGACGCGGGCACGACTCGTTTCATTTCTCTTTGGCCAGTGAAAAGTAAGTGACCGTTGCCGGTAACAAAATTCGAGAAAATAGAGAACGATCCGGTTAGAAATTCGCTCCATACGCGGACAATGCGTAATCTGAACGCCGATAAATCCAGGCAGTTTGCTGGGCTTGCAGAGTTCAAGCTGAACCGGCGGCTAACCGCGGGCAAAGTCAGACATCTGCTTTAATCATCGTTCTATAAATATAACGCGAGTACCGTCGAAACTCGCTGCGACCAAAAAGGGAAACGAATTATTCTCCTTGCTGCGAAGTCTCTCAGCCACGACGCCAACCCCCATCCAACCATATTTTATACATAACCATCGCGTAGTGCTGCGTCGGTCCTAAGTAAATTTCCCTGAGTGTTCACGAATTCAAATTTGATATCCCCGGTGAAAATCTGATCTCTCTACAACGGCCAACGCGGCGCGAAAGTTTTCCCTCCTTTGGAAAATACATTGGAACCGATTGACAGACTGTGCAACGATCCTAAGTAAATTTTCTCGGGCGCCTCTACTGCCGAAGTAAACTTTCCTCCAAATACTTCGCGACAAGAATTTCATTGCGTTCTTTTTCTGCATCGCTTGTACCAGTTCGGGGCACCACCGTAAATTTATGTTAAATAATTAGTCCAAAAATTTCCGCTCAAGTCCACGTCCAATTAGAATTCAAATTTATATTACAATTCGTGGTTCAGAGGTCGGCCTACCCTTTTCTTCCAGCAAGGCTCTATCTCTTCGCGGCGATACTCGGCAATCGATATCGCTGTCCGTGTGCAGGGTGCACGAAGTCAAACATTATTATCGATAGTGACCCGTTTCCCGTTCCCCGTTTCATTGCGTCCAACGTGTAACATTAATTGGACGTGCACGTTCGTTTTGTGGGTTTACGGTTTGCCAGCCGAGACGCTTCCCGCGTCATTGTTTCTGGTGACAAGAGTTCACAGGGAACCGCGATTCACGGACTTCATTGTCCCGAGCTGATGCGAGCAGCGCCGAATCGCGGTTAATTGTTACCGTCGCGAACAATGTTAAACGAAATTCCGATTGTGCACCGTCGTTATCGTTAACCGCGATCGTAACTACGCGCTGCAGCATCACGATTCGCCGTGATTCGAAATTAGTCGTAACTTTTCCGCGGATTTTCCGAAGCAACTGTTCACGCAGAGTGTCGACGGTACTTTGTCTAAAAGCTTCGGGTGGTAAATTCGTTAGACGAACTTCTGTCTCCTCGGTGGGACCGTTGAAATAAGTTGACGTACTTCCTATTGAGGATATCCTGATTTAAATCCTCCCTGCATTTCCCTACCAGGTTATTCGGAAGGGGCATCGGCGCGAAATAATTTAGCAGGCTTCCTACGTCTCCTGAAAAATGCATAGAACATGGCGCGAACTTATGCTGGCTCTTTGAGAAACTACAGAACCCTCGGTAAATAAAGATGCGCCGGTATTAATAGACGCGTTCCTAACTATGATGCAGCATGCGATGAGCGCAAGCCATTTGAATCGTTCGTACCTGGAGAACAGGTAGGCTTACGTTCTACGATCGCGCGTAAAACACGCGAGCCGTAGACTGAACTTCCTTGGGCGTTCGATTCGATTTGTCGTTTGTCGAAGATGCAATTCGTCGGAACGATCATTGCGTAGGGTCGAATGAAAACGAGATGTACGCGATAAAGCGGCATTACCTGATTCGACCTGATTCGACCTGAATCTTGGTGCAATTTACGACGATAGTTATGAGACATCGTGTGTCGTCGATCCACCCAGACGCAACAGATGTCCCGGAGTAAAAATGTGAATACATCCCACGCACGTCTTTGAAGATATTATCAGTCGAAGTGTTGAAACTTCCGATCAAAGATATACGATTCGAAACGAGCGTAATTTTTCTTCCACGAGATTCGCAAGCTCGCAAATGAAACTGTTTCGTTTGACAAACGTTGCACCACATTCTAGCAAACAAGGCGGAATGCCCGAGGTCAATTGTCGACACGGTTATAATCGCGAAGCATGCCGACGACGATAACGAAAGCGTATTCGACACGTTTCCGCGCGGCTCGTGACACGAGATCTCTAGCCTCTAGCTGTAGCCAGGCCTACAGTTATTCAGCCTGAGCGTCGTTACGCGGAGAGGAGAACGGGTTGAAATCACTCGGTGGTGAAAGCACTGGAAGCGAGCACGGACAAAGAGAAACACGTTTCTCGCGGGGAAGTTCCGCGACGTGACCGCCGCAAGTGGGCATCCACGGTGTGTAGGTGAACGTTAAACCAGGAGCTAATTAATTTGACGCGTGAAATGAAGAAAATGAGCAACATCGCGACGAGCAGCGAGTGGCATTGTTATTTCCATCGTACACGCCGGGGAATAGAATTGAAATGGAAGCTTGCGCGGAAAGGCGCGGATACGGTATCTGTAATTGGAATGAGAAATTCGTGGAACGTATTGTCTACTTCCTTCCCTTCCACCCTTCATCGTCCAGAAGCATTGCCCCCAGTTCCGGCCAGGCGATAACCGCGATCGTACGAAAAGTTCGCGCAGCGTTTCCACGCGGGACACTCGTAATAAGCGGTGTCTGTTTCGAAATTTCTCCGAACTTCGTTTCAACCAATTATGTTTAACCGTTGATACGCCCCGGAACTCGCGGCTCGGAACAAACTCGTATTTAATCGCGGCGGAAACAAGCTTGAAAGTTTCACCCCGATACTTTGAACTTGTCGAGTCGGCTTGGTAAACACAATCTAGGCGGATCTTAAAATTAATCTCGCTAGTAAGCGGGTGCAGTTACCTCTCGCGGGTAATTCTCTTTTTCGGACCGGTTCAGAATTATCCGGGGAATTTGCTTGTTAGCCGACTGCTTACCGCGGTGCTTTTCTCCGCCTCCCGCTGTGTTATCGTTGCTGGCGTGGAAAAGCTTTTACGAACTTTTAAAATGTTTCGCTCTGAGATTTAGCCAGGAAACAAACGTCTTGGGTTTAGTGTTAGCAGATAAAAAGTTCTGCTATATTCAGCTCCTTTCATAGTATCGAATTGTCTTTCCCGCTATCTGACAACAGTTCAGAGAAGTTTCACCCGGGGTGTTACTTAGAGGGACAAGAAGTTCCGCGATACAGTAATTGGAGGATGAAAAAGTATCGGAAGATTATTGACTCCGGGAAGGAAACAAATGGCAAAATTAATAAAGGTACGATCTATTTTCTGTTCACCTCGACGAGTTCTCGTGAAACTTCACTGAAACACGTGGCGCGTTTTCTTCTCGTTACCATTTCTACGGAATAATACAGCGAGATTTTTGCTTTTTTCCCCAGAAACACGATACTTCGGGGTACTATAAAACGCCATATGTCTACTTCAATGTTTTCGAAACTAAAAAGTCAGGTAGTATGGAAATCGCTCTTTGCGTAGAAAGGAGTGCTTGCTGTTTTTTCTCGAGAATTTTCATCGAAGCAAATCCAGATCCGCGTAAAAAAATAGCCGAAACAGATGTCCCCCGATCGGTCGTGGCGTTTGTCGCTCGAAACGGAAAGGGGTGATGCTCGTGTATCTCCGGTATCAAATCGAACAACGATGGCCGAGATACGCGGCGTTGAAAGTGGCACGAGCGCGACGCAACGTTGGCGAGACACCGAAAGCCGCGGTCTGAAAGGGCTTTGGTAAATGTACAATCTACCGTGCCATTTCCGACACCTGACGGAACAGTTGCACAGATAAGACCCGAGGGAAATGGGGTAGCATCGGTGCATACCAAGGAACCGAGTTCAAAAGCAGATACTTTGTATCGAGAACTGCGTGCGGGTCTTCCGGCGAAAGGAAGCGGAGCAATGGCACTGCACGATAAAATTATTCTGGAAAATGAAATGAATAGAAATTCCAGGCCAAAAGGAAGATAATCATTAATTACCCGTGCACTCGATTTAATAAGAAGGAACCTTATCGACCGTTCGTAGGCGTTAAACGGAAGTCGAATAGATTATTAATGTAATTGCAAAACCCGGTGCCGTGTGCACAAACTCCGCCGCCGTCTCGCGCTAGCAGCATAAGCTGTAGCGCACCTGTAAACAAAGTTTACGGTAGCACAGGGAGCAGTAGATGTTTATCGACTTCCTTGTGTCGCATTAAATTCTGTCTCTTGGTACACAGAAGCGGCAGTCTCCCCTTTATCGCCATCGTTGCGCTATTTTAGCCAGGATAATAAATGAAGAATGAGATACTAATAGGTCGTCGGGATGGAAATAAATTGAGAAAGGAAGAAATTGTTTCGAAACAGCCGGCTGGATGTGGAATTTCATCTGGGAAAATTGTGAAAAGAGATAGCTACGGGTCGAAGAACATTCTTTTCAATGTTCTCCATAGTGCTCGTACTTGTACAATTTGAGAATAATTTCTGACGTACCGTGCGGTGCAATGTGTTCAGGTGTAATTGAAATTCAGAGGGTGCATCCAAGCTGTTCCTACGCACAGGTGCAACATCGCCTGTGAAAATCTGCGTGGGGGGATTAGAGGTTACGCTGCGGTGGTTAATGCAGCGAAAATGCATCATCTACTTTGTTAGGTGCAACAGCATTAACGTCCCGTCAAACACGCATGGGTGTTCCACGGCGCACAGAACGGTTACCTATACGAAAGTCGTTTTACCTGGAGAATCTCGCGCCTCCGATGGAGCGGGATTCAATGGGGCGGAATTGAACGTACGCGGGTCCTTGGTGGAAGTCGCGGGCTTTATTAAGACCCGTTAAAGTTTCCGAGCACGGACAATGGCAAAGGGTTAATAATCCACGGAGCTGCTCGGTTTTGCTAATTCACGTGTTGCCCGGAGAAGTTTGTGAAAGTTTCGAGCATACACCGCCACGGTCAAAGACTCCTATGTTTTCACTGACGACAATGCGGGTAGATTTAGTATACTGTACACATTCTTGTGCAACCGAACGAGTTAACAAGAAACCTCTATTCACTGGCCAGACCTATTTACAATAATTGTTACCATTCAACCGAACTCTGGTTACATTATCATACAGATATTCCCATCGCGGTTCTTGCTATAATACATCGCAACAACACTATCTGGCAACAATTAATTACACAACACGCGAACGATCCAATGTGACAAGTTTATTTAAAATCTCGCCTCCTCCTCCTCGATGCCCGATCAGTCACAATCACTAAAAGCAACGTCGATGTAAAAAAAATTATATGCGAGCTTCACCTCGCGAAAAGATAGCTTACCTGAACATGGTCCCACGGTAGAAGAAGAGTAGCGCGACGGCTCGGTTAACAGGTGTAAGCCGAATTTGTTGGAAGCGCGGGAAAGCTCGATGCGGACCTCGGTCCCGCCGGTAACTCGCGGTTGCTCGATTTACTCGGGCACGTACGCGACGTGTTCAAGGCGATCCCGGTCGAATGGGAGGTGCGTTCGATTGCGTTGATCGAAGGAAGCAGGTGAACGTGGCGTGTGACCTGGCCGGTCTGACTCACTGTCAAGACGAACACTGCTTTGCGGACGAGCTAGCTCTGTCCGGTACTTCGGTGCCGTGCCGGGTGCTATCCTCGATGCCTTCAGTCGGCGTCTGCGCTCTTGTAATCCAGCGACCTTCTCTTCCACCTGCACACCCCCACCAAACGCCTGGCGTATTTTAGACTGCAGTGGGTGCTAGCTGCTTGTCTCGTTCTGCGCCTTCCACTGCTCGCGTTTTCCCTCCTCGTTGCACTTTCCACGACCACCTGGCACCAGTCTGTACTAGAGGGAGAGCACCTGATGCTACTGCACCTGAGATAGTAGTAGGGTCAATGATTCTGCTCGCTACCTTCGAGAGGATACGAAGGTAGGATCGTCTGGGAGAATTCGTAACGGGGATTCGGTTCGTGGTGCGGGCGATAATTACGATTGTTTATCCGATGATCGGTGAATATTTGCTTGAGACTCACCGGCTGGAGATTATTGTGATTGTGATGCGCAGCGTGTTTGGAGAAAATTATACGGCCGAATGTGTTGGCCGGTGCCGCGGGTGGTTTGCTAGTTTGCGCGGAAGGGTAGTTTTCGGGGTATGATTGGGTTTGTTAATGCTTCAATAAATATTGCGGTTCGTCTGGCTTATATTTTGCAGAAGGGCGTACTTATTATTGATTCTGTGTGCAATGGTTAATTATCGTTTTCGTGAATTTATAGCTCGCGGTATTATCGTAGAAGTTAACGCAAGCTTGTTTATTGCGAAGTTATTACGGCGTTACTATGTTAGATTTAATAACGTTTCTGTTCTATCTCTGTAACGTGTGACCTCCCTTAACATTTTATGTCAAGGTTATCGATATCATCGGCAGAATTTCTTTTACAAAATTTTACTACCCCGAAGGAGCCTACAATCATCTCCCATAAAGTTACACATTTCCTTCATTGGAATCGCTTTCCCAAAGAAATCCTGTATCAAAATATCCGAGATAGAGTGGCTGTTTACCTTGAATTTTAAATGAAACTCGACTTCGTAAGAGGAAGCGGGCAAATATTACCCTCATTTTGATGCAAATAAACGTATCGTTTATCCAGAATGCTCGATAAAGAGCACGTATCGAACTCTTTGCTTCCCTCAAATATATTCCACGGGCATCTAGAAACTGATCTGGTACTACTGCTACACTCCAGTGCCACGAAATAACGTACATATCCGCGAGTTATGTTATACGGTGGTGAACTTTTCGACTACCGATCAACACTGGAAACGTGATACACTTGATGCCGCATTTGGACGCGTCGTTCTCAATGAAATTCAAACCACGTTTAGGCGAACCTATTTCAACCTAGCCACTTCATTTACGTGGACAAACTAATCAAACTTGGCGGGCGATGGCAATAGTGAGACGTGTCCATCCTCGTCAATGAAGATCGAAACGCCTCGACAAATTTTCTCCAACAACTTCGTTCTTTCAGAAAAAAATCTTCTACGCGTTCAGGTCGGAAAGGTTCCGCTATGAACCTACCGCGTTAAATCTTCGTATCGGTTTTTTACGTCGTAGGACGAGAACAGTTATGGGTTCCTCGTTCGTTCAGCTGTAGCGGTATCGATACACCCAGGATGAGGGTCAATGTTTGTACGCCCAACTTCAATGAGATTGAAGTTACTTCCAGAATCTGGTATCCAATGGTTGCAGCGACTAGGCCCAGAACCGCGAAAAGGAACTGCGGCACGATCGTCATTTGGTTTTATCAGCTCGACGAAAGTTTTCCAATTTTGCATTTGTGGAAAAGAGTTCGACTGTATTGTACGATAGTTGCCACATTTTACTGTGCAGGTCACGTTAGACGTCTCTCTACTTATCTAGCTTTTTCTTCATTCTTTCTTTTTCAAGCTGTTCGAGCAAATATATTTTTTTCCCTGCTGTCTTTCTACACTTTTTCACTCCAGTCGGCATTCCATTTGTGTTTGTCTTTCGTACTGGGCCGAGTGGTGCGAGTTTATCTTCCGTGGCAACTGCATGTAGAACGGAAGGATACAGGGAAACGAGCGAGGGGGGTTCAGCGTCGATGGGGAAAGTTTCTTCTGGCGATCTTTAACGAAACAGACGTTTGGAAAGGCAATGACCGAAATAGGGACGACGTGTTTTCCCGTGATGTCCAGTGGAAAGCCGACGTCAGCAAATATCAGCGATCCACTTTGTCGAGAATGACCGGATTTCCTTTGTGCTGTTGTGCCGTTTCTTGCGCGGCCGACCATGTGTGTGCCTATACTACTTGAACGCGGGGACGGAGCAACAGACGTGACTGCAGTCGATTTAAGGACCGAGATTCCCTACCGTTGGGTTCCCCAATACGCGCAGATGATGGAGATTTCGAGAAGTAATATGTTAAATAAATATAGATTTAACAAATTATTTGATACTTGACGAAACAAAATTATTCCGTTTACTTTGACATATTTATCAATCACTAAATTGGTTAATCGATTGCTCCGACTGACAGTTTCAAAATTAGCGCCACCGTTTCGTCCGATAAACAGTTGATGATAATCAAATTTCAATTAATTTGCACATATGACTGGCCACGGAGATTGTCACAAGAGCCGTCATATCAAACGTGAAATTTATGAGCACCTGTCGTCACCATGTGACTCAATTGCGCATCGCTCTTTTTCTATAATTAATACAGGAATACCGCCAATGTTTCTATCAAAGGTTCGCGATGCCAGCCGATTCTCAGCTTTTACCATGGCTGTCCCACAATTCTATAATATTTACATCACTGAAACGTGCCACTTTATCACTATATATTTTCCTACAAAAAGAAGTAGGACACGAGAGTTATTATTGACTTCTATCGGTGTGAATAACAAAAAGCATATCTATTGCGAAACGCTTCACAGCTGTCGAGAAGCAGCCCGACCTTTCGTCCCCTGACGGAATTACGACGAAATAAAATTTCGAACGCGTTCGCCGTTCATTCCGCCAGGCATTCAGAGCTGCCACGAAATTCCGAAAGGACGAGAATTTCCTGGATACCGACACGATACGATCCCCGGCTGAATTTCTCCAAGGCGGCGTGGATCGCGCGTCCTTAAAATAATTCGGGTCGCTGTCTGGTCGTTCGCCGCGTCCAACCACCGCCATTCCGTCCTCGGAAACGAAGTGTGAATAATTCATTCCGACGGGATTTAAGTTGATTCCGCTGGTTTTCTTGGGCGATGCCTGCCGGGCAACCCGTGGCTCCCGTTCCCATCCCTGTAAAAACCGATTAGACAAGCGGAGGAACTTTATTTCCCGTGGTCCACAGCCTTTCATCCTGCCCCATAATTTCATCGCGATCGAGCGGAAAGTGTCAGGGTGAAGAACGATAGCCCTGATGTCTCATCGTGGCTTAAGTAGCAGGCGACTAATTTTATGGTGGAGGCTTAGACGGTCTGCGGGTAGTTAGGAGATTGAACGCTTCGAGATATAGATCGATCGTTATTGGGAAGTTTGAGGAGTTACGTACACCTTGGACGAGGATAACGAATTGAATCTGCGAAAAATTGGTTTACTCGATACCTTTTAGAATGTAGGGGTGAAAACGAGTGTAACATAGTTTTCAGGTAGAGTTTTTTTACAAATGTTATTTCAGTCGTAAAAGTTTCTGTTCTAGAAAAGACAATTACTTTTTGTTAAACGGAGATAGCGAAGATAATTGAATAGCATTTTTTGTCCGCGCCATGTGTAAGCAAACCCATAGAATTTATTTTATGAAATATCGTGGTGTTTAATCTTCGACGTTCTGGAAAAAAAACAGAAGGCGAGCTAAGCCGTTCTATCGAAATGAAACGTTTTCCAAGAGGAGTGGAAGAAAATCGTAGCCGTGCATTAAAAAAAACGAAAAAGAAGGGTAAAAGTAACGCAAACGGTTTACCTGAACGTTTTTACTGCAACGTCGGCAAACCCTTGACAAGTATTTCACGTGTTTCGCCTGCGGAATATCGAGTGTACTGTTTCACGTTACCTACGTGGCAATTTTCATGCTGTAACTTCTTTATTTTCGATCCCTCGGTGAGAAAACTTTTCCTGAATGCACGCCTCACGGAGAGCGAATACCGTGCATTGTGTTTTTTTTCGCGACATTTCGTAATCAATGAAGTTCTCAATTTTTCCACGATAGCCGTACAAGCGTGGTGCATTTCGAGGTGTTCATTATTCATCTATCCGCTGACAGTGAAATTTTAGCTCAAAGGACGTCGCGTTAAATGTGCACGTCCCAGGGATATTGTGCGACATTGACGAGACGCTTAAACGGGTTCATAAATTTCCTGTCTAGTGATCGAGCTGCCTGTTTTTGCAACCAGAATTTAATCTCCGCGATCGCGTTCAGCTCATCTTTTGACCATTCAATGTCCACCGAAACGAAATGTCGGAATTCGTAAAAATTCGTGTACCTGCTACAATTTTACGTGCTTCGACACGCCAAAAATATGTAATGTAGTTAAAATATTAGCAACCATAGGTGCAAGAGTAAACGGGCATTACAAGACCATTGTCGCGAAAGTCTATATAAGAAAACAAAGTGCTCTTAGAGGAAGAGAACGATATTACTTAAATGATTAATTTATGCACGGACCAAAGGAACGCGGGGCAGTTTATTCGTCAACAGGAAATGAAACTCGATGTTCCAGCGGTATGCCTTTCATCCAGCAGACACGCCGGTGAAACGGAAACCCGACAGGACGGAATTTCCAATCTCCTCTCATCTTCGAGCGAAATCAAGCCTCGGCAGCCGACGCTGCGCTGGTATGCGTCGAACTCGCAAGCCTGTCAATCGAACCGCGTACACGCACCTGGGCCACAACTTTCTACCGCGATTCTTGCTAAATACTCCAACGAGTAGATAACAGACATTCCACTAACAATAAGTTGAAAGCCTAATTCGCACTGCGAGAGACCCGCAAGAGGAATCGCCATTTCTCCGCCCGTAACCTCGTTTCTCAGGTTTCTTCGAGGACTGCAAGAAGGATCAGCACGGTGCGAACAGGGAAATTTAACGCGAAACGATACTTTGATTTCCACCACAAGAAGGTTCAATTCGCCGTGGAGCAATCCACGCGGATGTGATTGTCTCGTGTTATTGCCCGTTACGCCGTCGTCGTTTCCGTCGAGGAACGTTATCTAGAAATAGACACTGCGTTCTCTTGTTAGAGATTGGTCTGTCTACCAAAGCGGGCTGGTATATCTACTTAAATACTCGATATAGGATAGAGAAGTGGCTCGCGTTTATTGTGTTTATCGTCGCAGATCGTTGGAATTGGGAAACACGTTGGATTAATCCTTGCAGTTGCTTTTTTAATAGCAGACTGAAACGAGAGTTCGAGAATTTTTTGTAAGCCCTATAGTATCCCTCTATACTGTGCGCTCTGTACATGCCAGCGCTCGTCGAAAGCGGGGGAAACAAAAATAAGGGGTGAAGAGCCACTTGAACACACGTCCTGGTATCGCGTCACGTTGTACAGTACGTGGAAACAAAAATTGTGAAATTGTGTGCAAGGTACCATTGGCAAAAATGTGGACACACCTGAGTACGAGTGAAACGCAGGGTATCGAGATTTTACTTGAAATTAATGAGAACTCACTTCGACGGTATTAATTTTCTTTCCGCAAGAAAAGAGAAAGGAAATCCTGAACGTCCTTTATCCACAAATTTATTGGCAATCTCGTTCTCTGTCTTTATTGGTACAGGGAGACACACGAACAGTGAGCGCCTGATTTACTGTATTCGCTTTACGCTATTGATAACCGTGAAAAATGATACAGTAACAGGACCGATAAATATCATAGTGTACTGTAATTCATTTACCGAAACGTTGCTCGTTTCGTGGGGAGTCATTCATTTTCCGAAAAGAACCATATATAAGGGGTGTGGGGCGAGTAGAATCTTTTCAGCCATCACTATTTAATCCTTTCCTCGAACATGTCGCTGCGCGATAAAAAGCCTGCAGCATTTTCTATGATCTACACAGGGAACGCTGAGTAGATTTTTTTTTCCAATATCGAAAAACATTTTTATGGGCATCTGTTACGGGGTCATCGTAAACACGAAAGGAAAGAAGAACAGTAATTTCGCCGTGCATGTCAGGGAAAGGCGATCGTAAAAAGGGTTTCGTACACCTCGGTATACCAATCACGTGCAACAGGATTTATCGCGAATTTCGTTTTTCGGAAACTCTACTTTTCGACCCACTGAAACGGCACGTTTTCAATCGAGACGTTAGAAAAGTCCTCGCCCCCGTTTAAACTCATGCGCCAGGTCGGCGTACAATGGCGGCCAAGTACTTTGACCCGAGCTTACACCCTTAAGTCGGGCTTTCGCCGGTTCCTCGAAATGCCGTAATGATCCCCGGATTTTCCCGCCGGTCGGGTAAACGTGACTCTGCCAGCGACAGCGTCTGCCTTCGTATGAAATCTGCGCCATTACGAGATCGCCCTCTTGCACACGCAAGCGTGTATCGAAGACTCGTTGCGCAAATCGCGGAGGGTCCTCGTTTCTCGTAACACTCCTCCAATGGAATCGCACGGTCATTTGTTTCGCGAGTGAATTTCATCGTGACAACGACACATGTCACTGACGTTTCATCTGGGATGAAAAACGAACGGCGGGGAAATGTTTTTTTCAAATTTCCTTTTCCTTCACGATGACAAATTTCCCCCCCTCTGTCGAGCGAGATTCCCGCTCGAATAGAATGTAACTCGCGTGTATTTTATTGTCCCGATTGGCGAATACATTTTCGAAATTGCTTCTCGAATGATGCCCAGTGGTAAAAGTTTTATTGCGCCGAGCGTATCGTCGTTTCATGAACTTCCGCCTCGAGGACGATACCAGTCGGCATACTATTGTGTCGGGTCGTTTTATGCCCCAATCCCGTTTGTGATATTACTGTTAATGGTGATTTCCATTGATAATCATGCCGGTCGATGTTAACGATCTGATTACTGTCGCGAAAGTGCCCCGTAATGCTCGATACAGGGTTCGTGGATCCCGACGCGTGTCGGTCCGAAAATTTCATTCTGAATCGCCAAGAATGCAATGATAATATTTTCTCAAACTTACGAGCAACGCGTCACTTTCAACATTTAAATTCCCCCATTATTTTGTCTTCCCTTCCTTTCCAATTCATCGATCGTTTGAACTCTACGATGCAACTCTGTGGCACTCCGATCGTGCAGTTCCTCGAGTTTTAAAAAATTCTAGAGGCCGTGACACCGCCACACCGCGATCCAACGTAGATTTCACCAAGCCTGAACCGCCTTGTTCTTCCAGCTTTGAGGAAAAAAAAACAACGCGATATCATAATTCGTTCCGCAAAACCCAGAAGTAATTTCCCGTCCAACGGAGAACTTAAAGGGAAACGAGAGAAACGGATGGAACGAGTCTTTTCATCTTTCCATTTCGTTACAGACTTCCGGCCGACATCTCGCATGCAGTCCTTTTCGAGACACCGCTTCATCGTCGGGATCGCTGAACGTAATTGCGCGGCTGTATGACGCTTAACTAACTGCACAATAGGGGTGGCGCAGTGGCTCGACCTACTCCCTCGTTCCCAGTTGATCATTGCAGTGAACGGTGAAACCTGTTGCAACCGACTAAAACGACCTAATGTTCCTATCTCCTCTCCTCTTGAATCCGTTTACTTTTCCTCCGTTTTCTCGGTTTCGTTTCTGTTCCGCTGAGCGACCGGGAATCAATTGGTCGTGTCCCGCTGACTTGGATTTATTAGCCGGTATTACCAGAGTTTCTCTGAGTACGTATCGTTGAATACGTTTCAACTATTGGAGCATTCCCATTTTCAGTAGTGCCGTGTCAGGATTAGTGGCTTGATTATTGCTAAGTTAGTATTAGAGTGCAGAGTTGGCGGTGTTTTTGGTTGAACGATATTTAACGGTCGGTTACCACGAAATAATTATTAATTCCGCGGTGATTCACGTTATTCCGGCAGTGGATGGTATTGCA
The DNA here is from genome assembly GCA_963583965.1 of Nomada ferruginata. Taxonomy (NCBI): domain Eukaryota; kingdom Metazoa; phylum Arthropoda; class Insecta; order Hymenoptera; family Apidae; genus Nomada; species Nomada ferruginata. The sequence continues at coordinate 11,577,471 of OY757218.1, forward strand.
ATGACGTTCGCTAAACTAATTTCGTGAGTGTATCGCGTGTCGCGACAGAGCAGGTGCACCAGCGATTTTATGTCAACAGTAGGATCGGTTCATTCCATGTTTCCAATGGTCGAACGAAGAACCCGAGCGCAGCTCCGGAACTTCCGGAAAAGTGTAAATCGTCGAACAACGATCGTCGGGAAGAATTCGCGAAGAGATGAAAACAAGCGTCGCGTCTGCTTGATCGCGTTGTCAGTCGTTGGAACTTGAAATTCACAGGAAGTGCTCCGCGAGCACGAACAGAAATGCAATTGACTGGGTAACTTCCGGGTACACGGCCGGGGCAGAAACAACTCCGTTCTTCCCTCGAGTTGCGATTATTAGGTTCGCGTGCGGAACAGAAAGGCTCCGTTCAAAAGTTCACCAGGAGAATCGATGATCCGTCGAGCGAAGCTTTCCGTCAGACGATGCGGTTTTCTACAACGATTGCAGAGGCCAGTCTTTTCGTACACGTAACGGAAAGCGCACTTCTTCGAATTCCATTCTGTTAACAATCTTATATTAATTACGTCGCTTCAAGGCCTGAACCGGGCCTAGTACAATTCTTGTATAACTATTTATTCCACTATGCATTGAGATAATTCGAGACTTGGTGTTTAGTTTTGTCACGCGTGATATTGAAAGCCTATTTACTCCGAATTTCCATTCAAACATTTCTATGCTGCGAAAGAGGAAATACGAAAAATACAATCAGCAACGTGTAATAAAATTTGCAAAATTCCAAGCAAAACGCGAGAGCCGTCTGTCTGCAGCGGAAATTTGCAATCAGTATTATCAAGTTTCATATTCGTCCGGTAATAGAATTCGGCGGAATACGCGGACTTAAAATTGATCATCATTGTCAACGTCACGTAACGCAATTGAATATCGCGATGACACAGCCGCGCAGGCTGTCAACGCTCGATTCCCCTTCGGATATATAGTCGTTTACCATGTCAATCACACTTTGTTTACTTAGTTATGAGTGCATAATTAAACAAAGCCAGAAGTAACGAAGTTCGGATGTTAATGGCACGCGAAACAGGATCGATAATCACTATCCACGCTACTTTTATATTATTACCAACGACGATATTACATTTGCAATTGAATTACGCCCATGGATTCGTCCTATGCAGCGCCCTGGTCAACCGCGAGCCTAGATAAATACCTAGATAAATAATTTTGGAGCCCAGAGTACCGAAATGTAACAGAATTGTTGCTCGACACGCTCGTTAATAATCTCGACATATAATAAAATTACACGAATCCGGACTAGCTGTTTCGAATCCGCGTACTTTCACAGGAGTCAAGCTATTTCGAAATGAAATGTTCCCACCCAGCTGCTCGTGTTTCTGGTGAAATATCGTTAATTTTCGCGCTTCTCCGAGCGGGGACAAAAATTCCCGCGCGCCCATAAACGATTCGCTAATGGCAGGAAAAACGGTAACGCGACGTTAATTTCCATCCGCTTGAATTCGCGTCCACGAGCTTTTCCGCCGTCGGCGGTCCCGTGCGAAACAACGTTGCGCGTTGAAATTCTCCGCTGACGTTTCTTTCCACCGTGTTTGTCGTTCCTCAAATTATTGTGGAGTTAACTAAATTCCACGCGGATGTCGCGCCAGAGAATTTCATGAATTTTTCCACGGTCTTGTGAATCGTATCAGCCGCGCGCGTACCGTCAGGAAAACAACCCGCGACGTTCTTAAACTACGTAGATTACGTAGACGGAACGTCGACGGACTACGTTGTAACGCCGACGGCGCGTTTTTTCTCTGCGACGTCGTTGTCATTGAATAACGCCGCGCAACCGCTTCGAGCGATAGGGTTGCAATTACAATGAGACGTCAGTGTAACGCGTAAAATATCCTTCCTTTCGCTAGCTGATAATGGTAGCTACTGTGGAATATTAGGAGTGACGCGGAATTGTGAAACCCTTCGGCAGATAGAACACCACATGCTTTCACGCGAGAATATAAAAGTGAACTGTGCGTTAAAAGAGGAGAATATACTCCGCTAACAAGTGACGATATAATCAGCTTATCGCTACTAAAACAACAGGGTGTGCAAATTGAAATTAAAATAAATATTATATATTCATGACCAGTGAGGTGTACAGTCTCGTGGCAGTGTATTATATAGATATTCGGCGCGCGTGAACCATATTTGGAAAATTAATTGACACTTGGCGCGGTTGTATCGTGCAAGTTTCCGGAAATGGGTCGTCGTTAAGTCGAACGTAGAGTCTGCTCGCGAGCCGGGTTAACGAAGCTTGACAAGTCGTTCCTCGCGGAAATTTAGCGGAAGGATACTTGGCGCCGGTGAAAGTTTCCAGTTAATATTGATGGAGGCACAACGTGCACCGACCTGGCTGTATTTGATGAAAGGAGAGGAGCGATTTAATAAAACTGAAAGCGAGGACAGACGATGGCGTACCGATCCGCGAATTGGAGCGTGAAAAAGGTAGCTCCGAAGACCGGAAAACAACCGCGGGCATGCGGCTCGCTGTCGCGATTGGTGGATATCTGAATGTAGACCAAAAGAGTATTTCCATTCCCTGGATATTCCGCGCACGTTGGCTAAATAACAACTCCCTTCAATGAAATTTGCATCAAACGAAGCAAAGAAAGAACAAGGAACGGGAGCAAGGGAACAAACAAACAGGAGAATAGAAATCAAAATATATTTTATATTTTACCTGGCGACACGATTAATGCAGAAATAATAACACCCGCATTTAAATCCTTTTTCTACCACTCAAATTCACCTCATCATTGATGAATAAAACATCCCCCAACTCGCCCATTATCTTATACAAGCTTCCAAGAAGCTTCCAGGCCGAAGTGAACCTCTTTCGTGATCGATTATTACATAATACGGTGGTCATTAACTCGTGGCACCGATGCCACTCTATCACGAAACGCGACGCGGTCGTAAACAAATTGTTTACCGCGTTCCACGGTGAAACTCAAGTGCGACTCGTCGGGGCGCGCTAATTAAATTTAATTCCACGATAGAGGGATCGGAGGCGTGACGCAAGTGTATTTGCCCGATTGCCCCTGGCCAGGCATAAAGTTCCACGCTCGAAATTTTCCTGCGAAGCCACCGGGATCCGCAGACGAGAGGGTGGATTATGCTTAGATTTACGGGACAATCACGGATTTGCGGCGCCTGCTCGGAATTCCCAGCTGGCCTCGTGGCAAATTATCCCCGCGGAGTTGTCTCTGCCTTCTTACCTGGAATTATTGATAAGCAAACGCCCCCACGAACTCAGGCCTCTCGTTTAACCACTTCTCGCTTTGGTTCGACTACTGCGTTGCGATCTATTGACTCCCGCGTACCTGAATCGGAAATTCAAAAGGGCTTTAACGCACCAATAGTGAAAGTGATATCGAGTGATGCGTGCGAGGGCAGATTGTTCTTCCAATTCTAAATTTCTTATCTATGTCCCTTTGCGTATAGAGTATCCACGTCACTAGGTGCGAATTTATTTATTGTACTTCCTGGCCGTTTATAAATTTAGTTTTATTTGTAGATAATTTTGGTTCGATTTCGTCCTGCTCCCGCGGATCACTGTAGCCTTCTCGTTTTAGATTTCTCCAGGTGAAAAAGTCGTTGCCAGAGGATAGAATGTGTGTGTGGCACGAAAACTCACATTCCACCTAAGAGCCAATAGGGGAAGACAGGTCTTCGTGGCACGTTGTCGCGAATCGTGTCACAAACTCGTTAAAAATTCATGAAGCTGGCTGTGCGACTGCATACGTATATAGGTATGCAGTACACTTTTATGCAAACGCATGCATAAATGTTGACATAACGGATACATGCATCTATGAATACGTGCGACTGTGAAATCGCTCTTTACGAAGGCTGTAACAAGGGATCCTTTTATTATTCAGCATACAAAAATATCTTGTTTATTTTCTTCTTGCACGCATTAAAATATTATGTAAAATGAAATGTTTTTCTTAAAAAACAATAACTATCTTCGAGGTGTCTTATATCTTTGCCAATTAATCAATAGTTACTCTTCTGTCCACTCGTTTAGCAAAATGATCAATGAAAACCCTCGTTTCGTTAATTTCGATCGTATCTGAACAGGAATTGGCGGCGGAGGGCCGCAAATCGTTTATTTCAAACGTGTCGCTGCGAAGTACCAACTTCGTTCTCGCATGTTGAAAACGCACTGGCCTACTTCGAACTTTGTCACGACTAATACCAGCACAGTTCCGAAGCTGCAGCAATTTCCCTTCGTGTTTACAGTGTCCTTAACGCTTGTGTTTCGTGTCTCAACTTTTAATTCGCTGTTCGCCAATTACCAGCGACACCTTTACACCCGACATCCTGCACCTTCATTAATTACAAAACGGAGCGACGTACTATTCGCCTTGATGAATAGCTAGGGACACCTCTTTTCTTGCGAAGTCCATCGGTTACGACGGCAATGGATCCATCCCCTCGGGCGGATGGAAATTGAGCTGGTAAGAGACATCGTTATTACGAAAACGAATTGCTCGCGGACCGAATTGCAAGATTTATTGCGGGACCGTTTTCTTGGATCGTTGTACGCGAATTAATCTTCGTCGAAGAATAATGCGATGCCGTGTCACGCGGGCCAGACAAATAGAAGCTCCTCGAGAACGTGCACGGGGAAATGTAAATGTTCCTCTTGTGTTAAGCAAGAAGGACCTTCGAGGTAACAATAACTCGAGTGGAGTCACGAGCCAAGAAACTTTTGCGACTCTCCCATGGTTAGGCGTGCTCTTTTGGTCTGCCTGCCCGGGAGAAACTCGTTTTCCCGTACCTTCAACCTTTTGATCCCAGAACTGCTTCCGAAATCGTTCGAGCGTCGCAGTGCAGCGATCTCGTGGCTCTCAGACTGCATTTTCTGACACGATGTCGGCGCTATCGCGTTTAAACGTCTCCCAAGCATATTTCTGTACGCGTTACCTCGAAAGGGGATTTCATTTTATACGGAGGGCGAATCGTACCTGCGTACTGTGTGCTTGGATTTATTATTCGATCACTTTTCATGCTGTTCAAAGCGTGTTTTTGTAAAAGGTAAGACGCGTTTCAGTTCGGTTTAAAAAATGATGCAGTTCGCGTGGTATCTTGGGGGGGATAAGATTAATTTATTCTTTTTCCCGAATGCAATTGGAACGTGATCTTCTCGTTTCTTCTGCTGCAATCGAACGTGAGGTATGGCTGACGAAAATCTTTCACTCTTTCGTCTGCGTTAATATTAATATTGTATTTCGTCAGTTCATTTACAATGTCTTGCTAGTGTTACGGTAGTTCCTTATAAATCCAGGGCTCTCAAGCTTCGCCATTCGAAAACTTTTCCAATTTTCTCTTACCGTAATAATGCTCAAACCCTCGAAGCAGATGGTAATCTCCTTGGACAGTAACTACAGAATAAAGTTGCCGGGGCAGACATACGTACAACCAGTAGACCGGTCCTTCGTTCCAAAATAAAAATCGAGGATTTCTTCCTTTCTGATTTTCATCTTTCAGAACGATATTTTGTATTCCACCTCCGTTGAGCACAAAAGTATGGAAGTTATTAAACGAATCCATAAATTTACTAACCCCTTGTCCTCTGGAGACTTTGTCCGCCTTGTGCGTTAGAAATACGCATAAGTTTCGCGTTCAAAGGTCGACCCTTGAAAATCCACTTCGTTTGATTTTATAACACTTTCAATCGAAATTATACCAAATTTTACCAACGTGTGCGATTCAATGCGAAAAATATGTGCATAGTGAAAGTACTTTGAAGGGCTTCCCAAAGGTGAGATTTGCGAATGAAATTTTATTTTTCTCAACTAAGGAAGCAAGTTCCAACCGAACTAACCGAGTCTTTTTCTTTTTTAACGTAACAAGCGTTTCGCGTGGGCGGTTAATTAATAATTAGCGGATCTCCGGTAGAAACGAGCCGTCAAAACGGCGAACCATTAGCGTGCGTTCAGTAAACTGGCAAAGTGATGCGCGTGCATGGCGGTTCGCTGAATTAATAGTTGCCGTGATACACGTCAGCCCGTTAGTGCGATATACGTACCGGCTGGTTGCATATAGCCGTCACTTTCGTGCATGTGCAGGACCGCATACGCGTCCGCGACAACACGGTGACGCCGAAGCTTTGGTTAAATGGAAATCTCAAAGATCGTTACTTCAATCACTCGTTCGAAACATAAATTTTTCGCAGAAAATACTGGAACGTCGTCGAAAATTGCTCATGGATAATAAACTGAAGGGAAACTCGATACGGATCTTTGAAATATTTATACCGATGAAAAGGTATCCCGAAGAAAAAGTTTATTACCCGTTCTATCCACTCTACAATTTCTCAATTTTAGCGTAAAGATATCGCTGTAATTAACTTCCCCACTTATTGTGCCCGCGGCGATGCAATATGTCCATTGGTAAAAATGTGTTCCAAGGACGGCGTCGCGTAATTTATCGGCGCATCGAGGGCCACGATTAAAGCCAGATTCCGCCCTAAGTACCTCGTAAAGCTGATATATGTAGACTCGACGTGCCGGGGGATCGCGTTCCCGATATTCCGCGCAACCATCGTAACCCGAGATTTCGCTAAAGAAACGGACGTGTCTCGATTAGTCCGTTCACCGGGCAATGTCGCAGTATTAAGATCCATATTTGTCTCGTAACGGCGTTCCTTGGGACGCGCCATCACCGACGTGTCTGGTTGCCACGGTATCGGGAAATTTCATTAGGAAGCCAGCACTTGACGCTCCTTGGGAACGGACAACAGTGCATACCGAATTTCGATTCCACGAACATCCAGATGTTACGCGTCTCGTAATGCATCGATGCAGGCCAGTAGGAGAGTTGCGTACAAGCTACTGCGTTCTGCGCGAGAACAGAGAACGAGCATTTTTAGACGGGTTTTATGGCAGCCTCAATGGGAATCTTTTTCCCCGGGATCCTTCTAAGTCTCGTGAAATACGACGTACAATGGAAACGCGTCTAAGCGTCGATCCCCTGTCACGCGGCGGGGAACACGAAAGAATGGGGCCTGAAAGCTTTTTTCAATGTTCCACCGCCCACTGTTTCCGCGATGTATCAGGTGGAGTGGTCTGTCGTCGATTCCGCGCAACAACGTTGTTTCACTGCCGTACACGCTCCTCGAATGGAACAGAAATGACGAAGTGGTACACTTCTGTCTCGATAGCACCGCCAGCCATGTATCTTCGTTTCGGTCCATTCGAGACCACGTCGAACCCGCGCGAGACCTGCGAGTATGCAGCCCGTTTATGGAATCAATGAGGGTTAATTAATAGACGCTAATTCGGTATCGCTGCGAAAAACAACCGGCCTCGATTCAAGCCCGTTGCTGGAAGCTTCGTAAATCAGAGTTATCGCGAATCGACGGTCGATTCAATGCGCAATTAATCATCCCGCACAGCAATATGAACAACGAGGACGCGAAATTTCGCGAACACGCCGCACCCTGGAGGCGGCTACAATCAGCGCTATTCAGTCGCCGAGAGATTTATTGGACGCCGATGGAAATTCATGGAAAACCACCCCGTGGACGTTCGTGCGCGCAGAAGCCGTACTTTATGAGGTGGCCCGCTGTATTTATTAATATTGCAAAATTGGCCGACACTTAGCTCTCGGGTGTAGGGTCGCGTTAACGTTCGCCAATATGGCGGACGACATTTTTCATTCGATTCTTCAGCAACAGCGACGTTCGAGGAGGATATAGCGGCGTGTTTCAACGGGCGTTAATGTGTTCCGTGGTGGGTGTAATGAAACATGGAGCGAAACGCGTTTAATGGAATTTCAGAGCGATGGCGGGTAAAAGGTCCTTGCGTTGTAGCGCACACATTTTCCTTAATGGTTGAAAAAGGTCACGGGTAATCAGGCTCCTGCGACGGAAATGCTTTACCAACGGGAGAGTCGAAACAGGGAATGCCCCTCTTATGGGAATATTTGATTTCGCTGCTAGATTATATTTAAGCTGATTAGATTTGAACGCGAGCAAACCGAGAATGGAATGTACAGCGCGAAGCATACGTGTAATATAAAAAGTAATATTCGGAGAAAGTACAAAAATTTCTCGTGTACTTGACGCGAATATTTGTTTAATATCGCATATTTTTCATGCCAAACTTTTATGGCGAAATCTACGACGCAGGAGTTACTGCCAGGACTGGGACGCTGATGCGTGAACAATTTTTCTACAACCGTGCCTCTCCTTTTGTATTCCTTGGATCTTGCGCGAATCAGCGACACACCGAGGCGGAATTTCTGTACGGTTCTTTTCAAATTTTTTGGGACACGCCGCAGCCAAGCGGCGCCCTGTGAGAATATTGTGCAGAGTGGTTATTTCGAATTTGGTTCGCAAGGGGAGGGGACGCGTGACGCAAGAAAAGCAGGGGGCAAGAAACTTATTGAAACGAAAAAGCGGGATGTATTTTGTGCTCTGTTTTCTACCGGATCGTGCACGATGGCTTAGAAATGACATTTCGGTTACAGCCGGCTAAGAAAATGTAGGATATCAACGAAATTCCGCTGCTAGAAAGTAAGATCCTTCGACATAAATTAACCTTTTTGCTCGTTAACTCGAAGCACAATGCTGTTGCTGGACAGCTCCACGGGATGGTGAACATCGACCTCTTCGTCTTCGAATAAATCCAAAGTTTCGTGGCAAGGGTTTCGCTTGCCGGGGGTGGGAGGGGGTGCACGCTTAAAAGAACCCCCTTTCCTACCCTCGGCCTATCCACGTCACGCTGATTACCACAACAATAAGAAACTTCCTCTTTGGTTTGGAACAAGCTGAGTTAACCACGACACCGACACCGAACCTTTCGCTCGATCGATCTTCCCTGCTATTGGCGAAGAAACACTTACGAATTCTCTTTGTAATCGCGCCACGAACCGGTTACAATAGTCACGGAATGTTCAATCGTATCTGGAACACTCGAAGAAACCAGCAGTGCAGGTTAACGCCGGTGCAGTTTGAGCAATTCCAATTGGGTCAATTTTTTAATGGATGAGAACAAGTGTGAGGTAATCGGGGGTTAACTGCATAGAATCAATAGGATAACAAACTTCGGGGAAATATAGTACATCGATGAATCAAGGAAGTTTCGAGGGGCAAGTGTTACAAAATATAACATAATTGAACAGTAATTTTATGCAAACATCCACGAGTTTATAAAGTTTCCAACAGCTTCGCAGAAAGGCGGAAAAGAATTGGAACAAATAGAAATACCTCTAACGGATCCATGTGGGCGACCACAAACTACGTCGTGAAGCATCGCGATAGTTGTTTCTCATCATTAGACAGGTCGCGAGATTTGCGAATTTCCAGGGCCGCCGTGGTGGTAATGGGCGGAGAGGGGTGGAAAGGGGTGGAAAGGAGCATTTAATCACGATTCTCGCGCATCGCAATGGACGTGCTCCTTCCGCGGCGAAACCATCGAAAGATGGATACAGCAATCGCGTGCTTCGAGCTCGACGAATGAAATTATCCCGCCGAAATAGGATCCCGGCTAAATTGCGGGGTCTACGTAATCCGCGAGAATCGAACGGGAATCGATCGAAACGCGGTTTCTCTGGTGGTCAGAAACGTCATGCCTCTTCCTCTCGGTTAACGCTTGTATTAACGAAACCTTACCGCAGACTATCATTCTCGTATCTTCCTCGTCATCTATTAAACAGAAGAATGTCGGTGAATCTCTTCGTTTCTTCGCAAACTGCCGGCGATGGTTGGCACTTTTATTCAACTGTGCTCGAGCTCGTTTACAGTGTCCCCAAAAGGATCAGGCTTTACGTCCCCGAAAGAGGACTGCAAGTGGAACACGCGGGCACAGTCAATAGTCGCGTTGCTTAAGCAAAATAGAATTTTATTAAAAACACTTTCACGACGATCAATCAGACCGCCTACAAAGTGATCGAAGAGAGCCACCATATTTTACAAGCGATATTCAACGAACACCTTTGCAGCCCACAATTTACGAGCCGCTCAGGGACTAAATAAGATATGAAGAGGAAACCGATGAAACATAGCCGTGCCACGGTTTCTACCTCGTAACTCACGCGCAGACCTTTCAGCGAATTTACATCAACGACACGTTACCCGGTCGTAACGAAAAATAATCACCGCGTTCGAAGTAAACGGTACACCTACGGAACGAGCAAACGGTCCACCGAAATCGGTCCGCGATAATACAGTCCCATTGGCAAGAATGCCCGCGACAATTTGTCATCGCAATCGTTCGGAACAAATACGCGAACCACCCGCGCCGTTTTTCGCGATTTATCTCCGCCGCTAAATAGATTTATTTGCAAAGCCCGAACGAATACGTTGCGTCACGTGGGATGAGCAAGTAAATAATTTTATCCCGACGCAATTCGTCCGTTCTTCGAATGGATCTCATTATTACAATTGTTACTGTCGTTAGAAGCGTCAATCAGGTTCTTCAAGAACGTCAGAGTGAGACGAAGCAGGATAATTTATCTCGACGGTGCTTCGATGAATGTAAAACAGAAAAGGCGAAAGAAAGTCGTGAAACAGTGACTCGTCCGGATGGCTTCCGCGACCATTATCACGCAGCTTCGTCCTTCGAGGAGAAGGCAGGATTCTCGCGAGACTCCCTCGCTCCGTAGGCTAATTTCGAGCCGTTCGACTTTCGTAGCTCGTCCTTGCTCGTCCCGTTTCTGCAGATCACGTCGTTGGTCCCGTCTGGCACGCTGATCACTTCCGTCAGCTGCATCGCCGCGGAGTATCTCAACGCCTGCAAGCAGAATTCCGGTATAGTCGGCGATCATGAAACTCGAAAAGTTTCGCCCTACTGTGTTACACGACTTCTATCATCAATTGTGTCACGCGGAGAAGATCGGATCGTAGGCATTGGCAATGGTTCGGTGAAATTGCGTGGGTGGAATGGAGATTTCACCTGCTCGATTTTCGCACACCCGTTTGGCTCGTCTGTAACATCGGTTGCCCGCAATCGAAAGTACGAACGAATTGAGAGGAAAATTTCTGCACATAAGAGCCCGTCGAGTACGGAAACCGCCTCTCGCAATCGCTGAATTATTTTTAACACCTGAACGATCGTGTGCATTTCAATTTCCGCCCATTGGGCCCAGCCAGCGTGGAAAAATTGTCACCGCCCGGCCGAACCCCTGGAAAATCACCACTTCGTCGTCGCATACAGACGAATCGATTCGGCCGAAACGAATTCAGTGGTTCTGTCGCGCGTCTAATCGAAGGATCAACTGCCTTCAATCGCAATCCATGCACCGTAAAATCAAGAGTATCGTTTCGCGGATCCCCCGGATCCCCCGGAGAAAGATAAATGCCCGCACAGTGTCTACCGTTTCGAAGTGGTGATACACGTTGTATTTTCGAACGAGGCAACGCACACGATTGCTGCTCTTACGAGCGCCGATGCACAATTCGATTGCAATTTATTAGAATTCCCAGGACTTGGGATCTGTAGAGCCGCTAAACAATACGCCGTTTCTCCAAAGACGATCAACTAGTTCTTGAGCAATTCAATTACTTTTCGCGCGATTGGGCGCTGCAGTCGCGACGTGACTTATTACGAGATTAAAAGTGACCCGAGGGCGAAAAAAGTTGTTCGATTCGAGATAGCCGGCTGCGAAAATCGAGACCTCTAATTCGCAAACCTCGTATCGTAGCTTTTTTTTACTCTGCGCCCCCGAAACGACATTTATTTCCGAACTCAATTGCGCAATTCGTTCGTGCCTTTTGCGGAATCCTTTGCAGTGTCCGATCTATAGCGCGACTTTTGGCGAATATTGAACGGAAATTCGCTAGCGAACTGCTGCCTTCTATGCGCTGGATGTTAAAATGATGTTAAGGGTGAAGGGAAAGTGAAAGTAGTAAAAATAGTGCTATTTTTCGCTGCCCCTCTTCTTGTATTTTGATAAAAGAAAAATTTGTATTGTTCCTGAAAGTGTCACTGCTGCCAGAGAATTAAGAAAGAAACAATTATGAATATTAAAATTGGCTGTGGAAGCTAATTATTAAATCCGTGTCGATTGTATGATATAAACGAGAAGGGTTATCTAGAAAATGTTAACGAGTCTGTGTACATTACTCGTTAATGAAAGAAAAGTTGCACTATTAAAGAGTAGAAGTTCTTAGGAACGGAGCGGTAATAAAAGTTTCAGATTCGACGAGAATTCAGGCAAGTTAAAGCAGAGCGAAAGAAAAAAAATCGTGTCCCTTTATGAAAAAGCGGCGAACTTTTATCACGAGAGACAAACGACTGTGAGAAGAAGCTCGAGAGCTTCTGGTGTTTCGTTCACTTCAATATTCCAGAACATTTTCTCGAAAATAGAACTGAACTTTGCTTGACACAAGCGGTTCTTAAACTTGCTTCTTCTTGTTGCAAATTAGCGACGCACAATTTAAAAAATCACAAAATCCCGCAGATCGAAGATGGAAATTCGTCCTGATCACTGAATCTTTTTCTTAAGGGTATATCTGTGTTTTTAACGCCATTTTTTTGCCTTTTTGAGAATTTTTTTGGAAACACAAATACCTCCTAAGTTTCTATCCTCTTCGTCTACAAATTTCATGCTCAGACTTATCAATTGTAATCGCAATAAATTAATCGAAGAACATTCGAAAAAATACAAACGCACAAAGAACAAGCGTGTTCGAGTACACCGCAAACTCCGCCCCGGTACTCGACCGAAGATTCTGTAAACATTTAACAAAGGCATTGGCAGTGGTCCAGTTTCACGAAAGACGAGCACGCTTCAAACCGTATGCGGCTATTGTGCGGCCGTGATTTGATGCTCGTTACCTTTCGTCTGTCACGATGGGCGGAATACAGGATCCAGACGATGTAGAACACCATTATTATGGCTGGGATGCAGACACCAGTTATGGTGGACGTGTCCCGTAAGAGTGCATGATGCACAGCCAGCAGCATGATTGCCAGCACAGCCCCACCGGCGACGTATCTTCCGGTACGACGTCGTTCGTCCTGTCAACAAATGACAAATGTCCAGTCGGTGAATTTCGAACTCTGCCGGAATTTCTGACGGTCGAAATTCCATGAAGGGCGGGGGATACCTTTCGGCAACTTGTGCAAAGTAAGCGTCTTTTATTGGGGTCCCGGGCGTTCAGCGTGGAATTTTTATCAACGTTCGTAGAAGAAAGGGAGGAATGTTATATATTCCTTGTAAAAGCCGAAAGGAAGATGATACTTTTAACGTCGACGCGTGTAGATCGATAACTAATGCTCCATGGAAGTAGGTAATTGAACGCGAAAATTCTATCTTGTCGCGAATAAGGAATTTAAACAACGCTTTGATGGGAAAGAAGAATGACACGAGTCAAATACTTGCCGAAGTGCAATAATAATACCACTGCAAAATACGCTAGTAGTATAATAAATGGTATAGAAATTATTCTGTTAATAAATATACTACAATAATAGAATAATAGTGGATGGTAAAATTTGTCTTCTACAAAGTGCAACAAAGAATAAGTGAATCTCACTGCATTGCAGGGTGAACGGTGGAATCAAGGGGGAGGGGGTGAACGAAATTCGGAATTTCGGGTTGCATTAAATTTGAACAGCGATCGCAACGGAAGTGACAGCTCCATTTCCATTCGCAGGACTCCGATGCAATTTGACCTGTCGCGTGCTGCTTTGCATTCTGGCCGCATACGCGTCTAGCAACGCAATCACTGATACCCGCGCGTTTTCCTATTATTATCGTATTCAAATTGAAGCAACGCCGGATGTATGTAGATAGTCTGGTTACTTCAGCGCCGATCTATTTTACCAGCAAAACCGCGACCGAACGGAGGCGTGCGTCGCAAATACGCCAGCGGCCGTACCGTGTGCAGATCCCGACATCTGCTTGGAGAATCGCGTTACGATTATTCTCCCCTTTCCATGGATTTCGAATGAAACTTAAATTCTGGTTGAAAAAATTCCAGCTGAAATTGCAGTCCGACGCTGTAATAAATTCGTCAAAGAGAAAACTGATTATAAATTGTACGAAGAATATTTTGCATACTCTCATTTCTTCAGCTTGAATTTTTTAAATTAATCTGCCCTACTTTTTCAAAGATTGTTGCTTTCAAACGGAAAGGACAATGCTTGGAGCAATGCGTATTGTAAGAGCCTGCTAGCTTTCAATGATCGGAATAATATTAGCGGAGCGATATTATTGCAATTCAGTGCGTATATGCAGAGGACAAAGTGCATACTTAATTAGTGTAATTGCTTTCTTATTTAATTCAATCATTCGCATTGTTTTGCCTTGGTATAAATGAAACACAACCGACCTGGAAATTATTCAAGCCAATTTAAATATTAGATTGCAGTGTTTCATAAGTAATTGAAATTCTTGACTGGGGGGTGCGGACATGAAAACTCTCTAAATTAAATAGAAAAGACTTGGAGACACAGTTTTTCCATTTCAACGCTGTGTGTGATCCACTTCCGTATATACGTATATACAATCGTGCGCCGCGAAAACAAACGATTACCATTAACAACGCTGGCTTTTCTTGTATATACTTTTATATGTATATTTGAAAAATGTGTATTACATCTATACATATAGATGCGAGAGGCACTTTATGTTGTATATACATACAATTATAACGCGGTAGAAAACTACTTTTTCCCAGCTCCATTTTTGCAACACCTTCCACACATTTTCCTTTAGTCAAAATAACAAATAGCACCGCTAATGTACCGGATACAAAAACTCCTTTATTATTAAAACAAAAGTATTCCTCGAGCGAAGCTGTTTTCATATTTACAATTTCACGAGGTTGAAAGGAAGGATAATTTTAGAAAAACCGCGTTCAAATTGTTTCCCATTTGTCTTTGAGCTTTCAGCGAGGTTCGAGAGAAAATTTGAAAAAGTTCCAAACAATCGTGCAAGTCGAATAGAACTGCGTCAAATTCCAAACGCACTAGCTACGGAAAAACACTGTGCTTTTCGTGCCGTTCCAAGAAGTTCGAACGCCCCAAAAATTTCCAACGCTTTACATAAGCATTAAGCTGCTCATAGTTTCATATGAACAAGTTAAGACACATTAATCGATAACGTCCGAAAATATCGTCGAAACTAACCGAGGTCGTAACAGTGTTAAGGGTGTCCCTCGAAGAGGAGGCTTCCGATCTGAGTGGCATGACCCTGACAATGACATATATCAGCTTCCTGTACAGATTTAAGTAACTCTCAGCGATAGAATCGTCTCGCTGTATTCGAGTTTCCTGCCCTTGCGAATATAGCTCATCGATACTCTCGTTTTGAATCAATCCTCCACTCTCTCTCTCCCTTTTCTCGATTCACAGAGACGATATGAATCACTTGCCGCGCCCGATGAATATTCTCTTGTAGTGCATTTTATTGCGCACAGTATCTCTGTGGAATCACAGCTGCTTTCGTTCTTCTTTCTCCCTTCCGCCGGCGTGGTGCTCTTCTGGGAAACTTTCGCGATACACGGGCGTGCCTCAGGAGACACGCGATACCAGAAATTCCGCAGCGAAATTTACGAGCATAGTCGGCGTTAAATTAAACGTCGCGCATTTCGCGACAGATCTGGTTTAATTAGAAACACTGCCACTGGACGAACGTACGGATAAAACACAGGATTCGCGACGATTGTCGACGTTCTTCGCAGGTGGTAAAAAAACAAACAAGCTGCTACGCTAGTTTCCTGCCTGGCTGCGGGAACGTTCACTGTTATTTTTCCTTCCCTGCACCGCTAGATATAATCCTTTGAACTCCAACCAGTCAGCTGGGATAAAAACACTCGGGATCGTACACTTGTTATAATATCAAACGTAGTCACACACGAGGAATGTTTTGTACGACAAACGGAACAACGTCGATTATAATTTATGAATATTCACCAAGCACGCGATGGACGATTGCGAGCGGCATATCGATCGTACAGTTGCGATCGTCTTCTCAAATAAATGTCGATTCATTGGCGTAAGACGCCTGGTGCACGCGCGACAGGCTTCGAATATGAAAACTGAGAGTCGATCGAGGGTGGATGTATCGGCCGTGGGCTTCGAGAACAGTGCCAGCCGCGCATTTACAACGCTGCCCGGCACAATATAAGCCGGGCAAGCCAGCTAGGATAATAAACGAATAACGTGACGGATCAACACACCCACGTAGATAGAAGATCGCAGCCTCTCAAACATGGTGCGTTGCGTTGCGGAACGGATGGACGATCGAAGGTGGCTGCCTTTGCCAAAATTAGACGATCCTTTCCTCCGGTGCTTCGCGAGATCGCGGCGAGATGACTTTCGTAAGATTCTTTGGAAGAAAGAACGTTGATTTTACGGGATAGAAGTGACGCGTTTCTTTGGATTGACTATTTTTGTGCGGCAGGTTTAACAGGGCTGCGGATAAAAGTCTGAGGTGGAGTCTGCGAGACGGCGAAGGTTGTAGGTTATTGGCATTAAAATAATAGCACATAGTAGGTGCAATAAGTACTATTCGCTTAATAAATATTGTTATAGATTTGTGGTCTAAAAATAGTTTCTTCGCGATCGTTTTAATTCGTCGAAAATTCGATCTTATTAAATATGATCGCGTGTGATTATTGTCTTCGGTTATTATTATTTTAAATATCATAGTACAGCAAGGAAATATTGATCATCTTCTTCGTTGCCAATGATTCTGCAGAAAGTCGATACAGCTGTGTGTCCGATACGTATCTGGTGATATTGATAAATGGTATTCCTTATTTAGAAGGACCGTAGCGAAATTGACAGTAAACTGCGCCACGGTGAAATCAAATTAGCCTTGTTCTTGTGGTCCAAGGGAGTTTGCAGCGGAATGTTGACTCCCGAGCTTCTGATTGGAGATGCCCAGAAATTGAATGCCACTCGCGCGAACGGTTCCACCGTGAATTCTATTCAACGGGTCTACGATGCAATAGGAAATCTCTGCCTCTTTGATTAATCTCACCGCCATACTGCTATTCTCCATAGATCTTCAAATTTTTAAGTCCTGAAACCTACATCTTGGCGTGCTAATTTTCCAGGACATAATAATTGTCTATCTAGATACATCAGGAAGTAGTTGTTAGGTCCAACAAGAAATCCTTTTTGTCTGTTTTTGGAAAACAAATCTGCATATCTTTCATTACCTCATTGTATCTAACATGGAATCGAATTCAAGGAAGTACGGTGAGGTAACCATGCAACTACCCCAAAGGATACAAATAGTTGAACCAAACATAGCTGAACAAAGGATTCAACTTTTCTTGCATAAGAAATTGTCGACAATTTCTCCCCCTGGCACGAATAGACTTTCAGATGCCTTAAAATAGAACGAAATTCAGCCTAAAATCTCTGTTTAGAAATTCCGTATAAGCCCTTCGTTTCCCACCGTGCCGAGCGGAAGTTTTGAGCCGGCTGAAACGGAGAATCGGACAAATTGAACGTCCTCGTAGAACGATCGTAACGTTGGCCATTCGGCTAAACCATCGTTCGCTGGAATACTTGCCATCACGGCTGCCCGTTGTTTCCTACCCCTTGGAACGTTCTAATGAAGAAATAAAAGGGGCCTCCACCTAAGCCGGGCCCCGCAAAATGCTTCACGATCAAATAAAGGACTCCTCCAGCCGTTTCATCGGGACGTGGCAATAAGGCTATGGAGTATTCGATCAGTTTCGTCCATCTGCGGCCGGCTTACGGCATCATCCCCGGCGCGATGATTACGCGATTATATTTCCGTCCGTCCCGTGTCCTGTTCCCGCTCTTAGGGAAAAGAAAAAAAATGGCGAGAGCGCCCTATACGACGCCGGTCAACCCTTCGCGGCACGTAACGCGACTGTTTTGTGCCCTGCATACAAATCGTACCACTTAAGGGAAACAATTCTATGGCGGATTCGTGCCACGTACTCTGCACTTTTCAATTGTACGAGCGACCGAGTCGTTTCAAAGGTAAATCGCGACCGAACCGTTTTCTGTTTACGCGTAATCGAGCCTCTGCCGGGAATCTTTGAGTAATAAAAATTTGTTGCCGCGACAGGTGAACTTTGAACGTCAATTGTATTGACATTTTTATCTCTGACGGTGCGCTGAAGTGGTTCACTCGAAAAGCTGGCATATCAAATTAGGTAAAATATTTCACGGTTAGTACAGAACGTGTGCGAAGATTTTAATTTTTGCAAGGAGAACGCGTGGAGGTTCTTCTTCACTTTATTTGCCCACCTCCACTGAGATCAAAGTTTACCGAACGACAGATAACTCGTAGAAGGGTACATCCAGACATCTTTTTGCTCCCTCGAATTGCAGAAAGTTGATTTTCAACTTTGCCGAATTAACCCGCTCCTACGGTCGAGGATCGAGTTGGCTCGCGAATAAGAAGATCGTATCTAGTCCACCGATTCTGAAACTTCTCGAATGTTTGCCCCTTTTTCATCCCCTTGGTTGTTCTACTTCCTTCGTACCCTACGACCCAATTGTAATTCTCCTGAAAATTCAAAATTGCACGTAGTAGTCTACGATCTTCGACTTGCCCACCTTCTTATCGGCCACTGTGCTACTTTCCTCCGCGAACATCGTCAGCTTCACGATGAAAGGGCGTGTGTCACCGGTCCCGTACGCTCGTCGCCGTAAACAGAGGGTTGTTCGAACGCGATCGAAACAATTGTAGTACTCGCAGCCAGTGGTCCCGCAACATTGGAAACTTCGTGTACTATGGTGTCAGATTCCTCCTTTTTGCGAATTCATGAATCAGAATGGTTGATTCGTCGATATCGTGGGTGTTAATGTAAAAAGAGTCTAACGTAACTTGGTCTATATCGAATTCATTCATCGTCGTGACCTCGATGCTCGAGTCTGCGTTGTTTAAAAGGATGCGTCTTCGTTGCGTACTGATATTTTAATAATTCTTATCTCGATAGGGGAGGGGAGGGAGCGCAAAGAAGAAAGTAGCGATAGAACTGCAGGGGAGGAGACACGGGAAAAAACTTTTAATTGCACGATTCCCCCGCGCAACAAGGATTTATGAGCAGTAAAAAGATTGCAATGCACCTCGCCTTTGTACGGATGGTTTATTTCTACTGGAAATCTGATTAAATCGGAACTGAAGTTTTACCAGTTCGACTTCACCGACTTCACTCGCAGCTCATGGAAATACGCGCACCGTCAAAATCAGCCCTCGACGAGAGTATGGCTCGTGGGCGTCGCGACGCATATAACCCCCACCCCTTTCGATCTGCCATAATCTTGCGGAGCTAACGATCTAATCGCTCGAGGGTGGTTTGGATATTAATAACGCAAAATCGCGCGATGGCTTACATCGTAGTTGTGTTTGAGCGCGACGCAACGAAACACCGGGCAGCCTCGGTGTTTCATAAAATCGATGCAAATTAGTTAACAACCCTGCGGTGGCGTCGCTGCTTTTTTTCCGACGAGATGACGTAAATACGCAATCGTCGGGTTGTTTCATTTCCATTTGCGTTCCTATGGAGCGTCGTCGAGAATACGTAAATATCGAGTGGTTTTCTTCGCGATAATTGATTCCCAGCGACCCCCGCGTCGTGTGGCGAAAGGGAATGATAGAAAATCGAACGGGAAAGGAAAACGAAGAAAATGCGCCACCTCCTCTCGATTTTCGGAGGCAACGATTGAAACACGCCGGCGTTTCAACTTGAATTTATTGCGCCGACTAGTCGCGATTCTAAAATACTCGGCCGCAGTAACGAAAAGAATTTCAACGGCCGATGAAAAGTCATTCTTCCCCTGCCTTTCTCTTTTTGTATTTTTCTTTCGTTGCAGAAGCCAGGTTCGAGAATAATTACTGTCGATTCCTGTTTATCTTGATCGTTATTCGCTTCGAGGATACACGAGGGAGGAAGCGAATGTTTTTTGTCAGTCGACGCATCGTAAAACTGACGCGGCTAGCAAAATTGCTGTGTAAGCCGGATATTCCGGTAAACGGCGTCTCGACGGTCCATGAGTCACGAAGGTTTTCGTAGGATCATCGCAGGAAATACGATTCTAAAAGGACGATATAGAATTCCTGTTCGATCATTAAAAGTTTGGAATAACGTAGCGTCGCTGGTGTATGTACGTGTATTTGGCTTTAATTCAGTTATGCGTAATGTACTTTTGTTTGGAATCGATGGTCTCTTTTTGCTCATATTTTGCTATGCACGTTAACAGTATTTGTTTAACACGCGTATGTTCGTTTGCGCAAGGTATACATGGCAGGGTAATTCAAGACAGAATGAATAGATCGTATAGTTTGCTTGTGGAAAGCTACTATAGGGTGCGCCACTTCGTTGGCGAGTAATAAGTCTGTCGATAATTTTATTGCAAAAATTTGTTGTTTAGTTTCGTGCAATATTACTGCAAGCATGCAGGATTAATTTTTGGAGAATTTTTGTCGCGGGATTATTCGAATTGCGCTTTAGATATGGAGGAATAAAGTTTCCTATATTATCTTCCATCTCCAAGGCAGAAAATATTTTCCAGAAAGAAACTAATTTAATTTTAAATAAGGATTATCGCTGTAATAGAAATTGGCTACTCAAATGAACGTGAAATTTTGAAGGAAGAAAAATATAATCACCTTATGATAAATCACCTTATGGACTTCCTTGGCTCATCGTGACTGCCCTATCGACTTAGAAATTCGACGCTGATATTAGCGTCCTCTGCTCGTAAACGGCGGCCACTTGATAAAGAATTTATTGAAGAAGTGATTCAAATAGAGAGAAAATAATAGATATATTATCGTAATTCATTTTTCATGATTCTAAATCTACCGAGTTCGATGTTCATCGACAATAAAGAAAATGGTTGTGATATCCAACAATTTTTTCAAACATGTCTATACATTATGTGTGCACTTTATAAAGATATGTACACCCTTATAGAGTCAGAACCCGCAGAAGACCAGTAGGCACGACCCTAGAGTCGTAGGTTCAGCTAGTTTTTGACTTTCCGACTTTCTGATCCCTTATCTCTCACGACCCTCTTTCATTCAATTTCCATTTAGTTGTTTCTTCAGCAAAAGGATAAGACGTACGTCGTTAATCCCCATTTAATTCGAATCCACGAGAAACTCGACTCTACTTCATTCCACTAGCAAATTCTAAAGTTCTCCGCAACCCTCCCTACCTCTGCAGGGGATCGGTTAACAGATTCCAAGCGTAGTTGCGATCACGATATTCCAGATATTCGAACAACGACTATTCGAGTGCATAAAGAAAAAAACCCACTTCCCCTCTGTGATTCTTGTGCAAAGCCTTCAATTAACGAGGTTTGTCGAGTGCTCGAAAATCGGCATCCAGCGTCGAGAACTCGATATCCTTGAGGCAGCACGGCATCAGCAGCGTATCGTTACTCTTGCTGTAACGATGACGATAATTATTTTCTTTGCTCGATTTCCGCCTCCAGTCTCTATACAGGAGAAACTCCGTGATCATAGATCAAAGAGACCATCGGGATCAAAGCTGCATAGGCGTCATCGTTCGTTGATCACGTCCCCTCCTCGTTTCCCTTCTCTGATTCCCCGTCCTCGAGTTTCTTTGGAAAACTTGGAGACTTAGTTTCCCCGGTTCGGTTCTTCTCATCGATGGATTACTGTGCAAGAGTGTACAGGGTACTCCGTTTAGTACGATCATCGAAATTGATATTTACACCATAATAGTCTTATCGTTTGATCGGACTGAAACGTTGACTTCGACATCAATCGAATGGAAGTCTGTCAGAATTTGTTGGCGACACTTCGAAGTGATTTTCAAATTGATTTTCGAAGAACCCCTTTTTTTATTATCATTATACACGGCCTCTCTATTTGCACAATCATCCCCAATTATTCTGTCACACTTGCTTCGCGTGTTCACAACAAAAAGGACCCCCCGTTGTATGCGTATCGATCGGTAGGCTCGTCAAACATTCCGGATAAAATCAATTAACGATGCCGGTTTCGGAATTTAATGGAATAAAAAAAGGTATACACAGCGAAGGAAATGCAATTATGAGGGGTTCGACGCAACGTATGCCATCCCGAGGGGGGTGAGAGAAATTAGCCGTCACCGTTGATTCGATTCAGAGTTAATAACCTGCACGAATCCGACCGGCAGAAAGCGACGCGCGTTACGCGTTAGCGGTGCAATCGCGATCATCAATCTTTCCTGACGATCTTCGCGCGACTCGGTGAAATATTATCAGCACGGCAGAAGCTCGGCGCGAATTTGCACGTCTCCCTGTTTCTCGTTTCCTTCGCTTCGACGTTCCTTTATTTATTTATTTTTTTCTCCTCTCCTTTCTCCGTTACACGCAGTCCGCGTGGAAATAGCCAGCATCAGCTGAACGATACGAGCTGTCGCTTCCGCTGTTCGTTTTCGCCTGTACAAGCACGAAGTATACTCGACACTGTCAACGCGTATCCATCCGGTTGGCCGGTTAACTCGTTCGTACAGGCCATAAAAAATTACGAGATTCCCCTGACATATTTCGTCGAGGAGCACGTTCTCGGCCCCGCGACCCACTTTTGGGAACGTGGCGCGGTTTGTGGAAAGGGTAACTACAAACTCCCGGGGCTTGTGTGAAATCTGTAAACGAAATATGTATTTCGAAAAACGTGTACGGTACGCGTAGGTCCAGGTGAAACAATAGTTTTTAACGGATAAAACGAATTGTCCAACGAAAAGGGTTAAACAAAAATATTATCACAGATTGGAAACTGTATTCTTACAAACTTTTATTTACAAAATAGAAAAAGGCTTCTATAATAGTATTTCATTTATTATGGAACCGTCTGAAACATCTACCCACCGCTACTTTAATTCCTATTCTACGTTCAGCAATATTAATACGCTGCTCCGAGATATCCACGACACCCCCGAGCTCGATACCATCCCAATCATCACCGTTCATCAACGCGGGCCGAAAGAAGTACCATTCCGTTCCCTAACGAAACACACTAGGACCCCCAACACTGTCACGCGATCTTAATTAACAATGTACTCCAATTCGCTGGTTAGAAAGGCGGCGTCGAACGGTCCCCGGTGGCGCAAATTTATAGGGCCGTCTGCGCTCAACTTCAAAAGCCTCCTCCGCGGTATAAATCAGCTTGGCGCGGCGTGAGAGGAGGGCTGCAACTCGAAAGGAACGACCCCGAGGAAGAACGAAGATGTACGGGCGTCGTTGCTTCGGCGTTTCATGGCGCAAGGTTGAATAGATCCTGCCGCGGCTGAATGAAGGTTTAATCCGTATTCATAATCGGCGACGCGACGCGCTCGCGACCACGCGCACGTACAATCTTAAAGGACCATAGGTCCCCTATTCACTCGTTAATTCTCTTTTTCTTCTGCCTCCCGATACCTGAATGCAGCCGGAAGCCCTTTCACGCGTCCCGATTTCGTTTGGCTGTACGAGATCGCAGCTCTCTCGATGGTACCCCGCCTTTTTGAATGTACGCCTCCTTGGGTTTACAATTCGCCAGCTGAGACACGTATATGTATATCAATGGCCGACTAGAAGTCTCGATCCGTGCTTCGATCCTTGCGCGATATCAGCACGAGGGGAACCAGAGACAAACGCTGATCGAGGGATTTCGAAGTTCACGGGGATTATTGCTAAGGGTGAACGTTGATCGGTCGTTTCTAGAGCTTGTTACGATTTAAACGGGACAGTGATTCTATTATTCGGACGTTCTATTATACGAACGTATCGCTGGTCGAGAGAGGATGTTAACAGAATGGTTTTCTTTTGTACGGTATTGTAGTACCGTATAGCATAGAATGCGGAGTAGAAGTTCCACGTGGATCTGTTTATGGAACGAACGAATGCATATAGGTCCGTGTGAATCGAGTGAATTTATAGTTCGACGATCTTTAGCTCGAAGTTTGCCGTTTGAATGCCGCGCTGTTCGAATATTTCGTTGCGAGAACAGCGTTCCCATTGCAAACTTTGTCTCGAGACCTAAATGTCCCGACCTACATCTCGAGTCGCTGTAGGTTTCAAACACCTCGGTGTACGCAGACTAAAAATATTGCTCCAATTCTAGACGCCGATGGTCGTGATGAATGTTGAACCAGCGTGCTGTAATGGAAGCGATCGATCCGTCCGATGTTGGAATGTGGCATTTAATCACCCATGAAGAATACAGACGTATGCGTACGCATATATATATATACTATGGTTGTACGTCCTATGATGACAGCTGTCGATCACTTTCATCGAAGGTCCTCTTCTGGGAAATCTGGAGCAAGAGCAATCGCGAGCGTGTACCAAAACACGCGATTCAGCACTCGATACATAAGAGACGCTTCTACTTACTTCTCTCGGTTTACGTTTCCAGAACGTGTAGAATGAACTTCGTTTCTTAGATCGCTGCACTCAGCAGTCGCGTAAACACCGGCCTGCAGCTGCAATCCTTTCTTCGCAGCCTCGTAACCGTATCGCGTGCACACCTTTGTCTTCGCGTTTCCCTTGGTACAGAAACACGACACCCCCGGCGAAGTTTCGCCGCGGGAGACACGGTTTTCCACGGGCAGGCACAAATTTCATCCACGGACGTAGATGTCCCGGTTGAATCGTTCTAATTATACTAACGGTCGAGATCGATAGTTGATTTTAGGCTGCGTCGACAAACACAGGAAACGTTCGTCAATAAACAGTTATCGCCCGGTCGTTTCATACACCCTCGTCAGACTTTAAAATAACTTCGACGCGCCGGGCATAATGCATAATACCGTGTCGACGCACAATCGTATCCATTGTCCATGGGAAACGCGTTCATCCGTCGTCGTTCGAGTAACCGTGGCTTTAATTAGCAGGTAAAGCGCGATTTTCAGCCTGAAACGGAACGTTGTCGACTCGTTGCTGTGCTCGTCGACGAACCGATGGTGTATGATAGTCGAGTGAGTTACTGTGACCCTGCCGTGGCTCGTGTTAGCGCCGATTGATAGTAGCAGGCGTGTGAAACGCGAAGTCGAACAGCCAAAGGTCTGTTCGGTGCATCCTACTTGGCGCGGATAATTGGAAGTACGATAGAGACATGGCTATCAAGGGGCTGATTTCTCCTTTGATTTAATATTAAATGTATGATAGAAGAGTAACGACTGTTTCATGCGCGATCAAATTGGTGTTAAGATTTCTTTTTCACCCCTCGCCTAGAAACACTGTTTGTTTTTTATTATAGCTGCAGGTAATAGACGAATTCCTTTGAATTATTTAATACCGTAAAATTGATTAGACATCAATAAGTATTTATCGGAGTTGAAACAATCGATATTACTGGACGAAAGAAAGAAACGAGAGATCTACACCAGAGAAAGTCTCCCGGAAACTTTCTAAATCGACATATGACTTTGATGTTTCATAATTCGTAGTCTCACGCAGAGACATCATTCATTTAGGCCGATACTTTTTGTTCACTTTCATCTCGATGATGGGCATTCGATGCGCGTTAAGTAAATCGTCTGAAATAATTAATTAAAGAAATGCTACGAGACGTAGCTATTGACGTTGGCAGGCTACAGATAAATCTACGTTTTATCGATCTGTTTGCGATACGAACACTATCGACTTCGATGCACGTGGTGTAAATAGATAACAAAAGCAGAGGAAAAATATCCAGGATAGGCGACTGTCCGGCGCGACGTTGAGTATGACTGCAGCCTGCACGGTTTATCTTCTGTCAACTACCTACCGATAGGAAAGCTTGCATTGCGCTTCAAAGTCTCATAGTGGCGGCCTGAAAACACCAGAGATACTTTCTCCGTGCGTTCACTTAGAGTCGATGCGAGTATCTTTTTCTAATCAGTGGCTCGGCTATCGAACGACGATCAAATAAACTGCTGTCTCGTCTTCTTTGTCTCTGATGTGTACACCGTATAAGTACATGTACACTTGAAAAAATGAGTAGCAAAGAATACGCATCAATAAAGCTCATAGAATTAGCGTATTCCCCGAATGTTTTCTCGACAATCGGAATATTTCTATTTCATAAGCAGTACGACCAGAATTGAAAAAGGCTAAATTATTGGTGCCAGGAATAGCCATAAAAAATCCCGTAGCCGGAGAACAAGCCGAAGGAGCAAGCTGTCAGGTCCCGACATGGTATCCTGTTGGTCTTAGGGGCCCGAACAGGCGTCGCTATCTTGTTCGACGCCCACCACTGTTATTTCCTCTCTCCCACATGTCAATTAGTGTCCCACAAGATTTTCGTTATTCCGTATTTTTTCACGAAATTCAATGCCTGTGTACGAATGGATGGACAAGCATATGGGCGTACAAACGTTGAACATTCCCCGTACACCGCAGTTGCTGTTAAAAAAAAAGACAAAAATTATACATAGAGAAGCTGCAAACAAGAATTTCCATAAGCCCTTTGAAAATATTCGCGGTGGTTAGAGGATCAAAGAGTGAATCAGATGAATCGATAAAGGATCGGAAAAATTGATTGAAAAAAATATATTAAAAGTAAATCAGTTTATATGGAATACTGTTGTTCAATACCTTCGGGGAGAAATAAATATTCGTATTATTTATAGCATATCTGATACGCTCGAATTGTGAAGGAAAATAATTGTTTGCCGATGAAACGTCATCGCGAGCACGATGAAGTTTATTATTGCACGACAAATACACGGGCGTCGCCAAACGTGAGGCACAAACGTTAGTCATCGAGGGAAAGCCGTGGGACATCGTGGGCAATGAAAATCGCAATAAACGAGACGCACCCTGCTGTTTTTCTCCGTCCCCGATCAAGTGAACGGATACCCTGTATTATAGTATTTCCCATAGATCACCGCATAACTTACGGCTGCCGTAGTATCCGTAATCCTTCGTTAAACAAAGCGATATTTTTGTTTAAAGACGCACTGCAAACGAACGACGCTTGATAATTAATTGCTGGAAACGTTATTTTCACCACCGACGAGGCGGCACCGCCAAGATCTCTGTCAATATTTGCCCTCAAAGGGTGGCTCTTAACGCTACATTGTATTTCTCTGCACTTGAGAACGCAATTACCTGCAAAAATTATAGAATAATTGCACGGTGTGAGTTCTTAGGCTAAATATATATATCTCACGGTCAATGACGAAGGGACTGCACTACACTAGTCGCTCTTTTTCTTAGGGAAAATACTATTTCATCTCGAAAGCAATTTTAATTCCCCAATACACTTATTATCGACGTGGAATATTATTATTCTACAATGCTTGACGTCATTGAGATATTAATACAAATACACATATAAATTAAAATTAAAAATACGAGTCCAATTAAGTTTCGACCATGACCATCCCTCGTCAAACTGCCCTCTTCCCAGCAAAATCACCCTCGACTTCGTTAACGTAACAAACTGCGCATAAACAACTCCCCTTCCTCTCCGAGAAATTGCAAATTACAAACACAGCGTTGAAATTTACCTTCCGTATCTCTTCCGGCATGATTCTGTATCCTCCGCTCTTCGGCTGTTTTTTCTTTCCTCCTTTCGTCGCGAAGCAATCGCAACTCGAAGCGGAGGGAAAGACGCGTAAATACTAGACGAGATTCCTCGTTGGGAAGTCGAGCACGTTGCCATCTGTTTCTGGGAGATCGACGCGCGGCCAGGCGAGGGGTAAACAGCCCCACGAGGCTCCAACTAACCCCCGTGGCTCGTAACATTACGCGTGCCCCACGAATCGTTCATCCCACGAAATTGCAAGAGTAATCCCCGGCCGGCACCGCTTGGCATTTACATAAAAATAATTAAACGCCTCGTTGTACGTTCACCCCCGTGCCCCCGTGGCATTGGAACATCCGTTCGTCGGAATTCACAGGAGTCGTAAGGTTTGCGCGCGATCGAGCCATGCAAATCCACCGTTCGGGGACTTTTATAAAATTGTAATGTATGTAGATGCAGCTGTGCCGGCTTTTGGCATTCCTCCGCCATGAATTTTAACCAGCTCCACCGGTGGACTGGAACGATCCTATGGAAGACGAATCGCGATACCTGATTTGCTTGATTGGAGGGCATTAAAGAATTGCACGCGTACGCAAGGGCGATCTTAGGGGAAAGGCGATGTTAATTTAGAGACAAATTATATATCCGAACAGATTTGCAAATTCATTTTAACGCCCGCGATACACTTTGTCTTAAGTTATTAAGTTAAAACGTGGTTGGCACGAATATTTCACTCGTCGAACACCCATTGAAATGAAACGCGAATAGCTGAGGATTTGTCGATTCTTATTAGAAGCACCGATATTTTTCTAACGAGACATTTTATGACACGCACTCCCGGCTCTCCCATTCTTACCTGCTTTAACGACTATTTCTTCGATCGAAGGATATGAATATCATTAATAATTCATGCCGTACACTCGATGCATCTCTGTCATGGTAGCCAGGGATACGGTCGATCCGGTGGCAAAGCGTCGTCACAAAGGGGCCACCGTATACGACGTTTTTATTCAGTCTCATCCGGCCCCAGTTGTCATTACTCCCGAAGCCTTATTACGGGGGTGGTCGGCTCGATTGGTTCCCTCGAACGATATCATCGAGATGAAAGGGAAGGAAAGAAAATATCGAGAAGACCGTTTCGCCTATGGGACTCGTGACAGCTTCCCTTCGCCGCGACTGAACCGTGTGACTCTTTATCAAAAACAAGTGGAAGAAGGGGCCGTCGGTCCTTCTCATCGAACCTGTAGGGGGTGTTATATATATATGTGTATACATACATATACATATATATATAAAAATACGATATAGAGACGGGAGACAAAATTACGGTCGGTTCATAGAGGAAAGAAGGTTGAATAGGGAGGTGGAAAAAATCGTGGCTGCGCGAAATGCGCCCCAGGCATAGGAGTCGTCTCTTGCACCCCCATAGACACGTGTAACATGGCGGAGACGCGTGAAAGCATCCATCAAGACCAGCATGGTGCACCGCGAGCATGGTACGCAGCTGCCAGCCTTCGTTCTACCGTGTCGAAGCCCGTTTCGCTGGCTAGGCAAGCTGCTGGTGAATTCGACGTGGCCAACGACGAGGGTGGATGTTCGCGACGGGACAAACGCGCGAGGGTTCCCTCGAAGACGAGGGACAAAGGGACATGGAGGAACGAAGGAGCGTCGGTATTCCGCTGGATAACATTCGATCGCGTTAGGCGAACTCGATTGGGGTGGCTACGCAGCCGGAACCGATCGGGGGATGGAGACTTCTCAGTCACCCGCGAAAGCCATGTTTCGGTGACCCTTCGATGCCGCGGTTTTTGATCGATTGTTTTAATTTTCGCCGGGACGACTTTCTTCGCTGGGATTCGCCGATAAGACGAGCATCGATGGGGGAAGAAGGGTACGAGGCGGTGGAATATCTTGTCGGATGTGATTTCGATGTGATTTAAGTGCCATGGGGAATGATAAAATTGAAAATCGTTTGATATACACGATGACTAAAATTTTGCAATATATGATGATGATTATAAGCGTATAATATTTCGTGATCCACGAGCAGCGTATAAAAAATCGAAGAAGAAGGCGACGACCGTGGAAGAAGCAAAAAGTGCCGCCATCCATTTTCGCTTCCGCGCGATATTTTTTATTTCATCAAAGGTCGTGAACATCTTTACGGCGTCGTTACGAGTATCGAAATGGTCGAGGACTGGAAATAATCTCGACAGCCGTCGAATCTTCACGTCCAGTATTTGTTCGTCGCGTAACTCAACGCGCGTTTACGTTCCTATTTTACGAGCCTTTTTCTTCTTCCTCCTCTTCTCCTTCTTCTTCTTCTTGCACCCCGCGAAAATCGCGACCCCGGGACTTGCCGCGTCGCACCCAATCTCGCTGCCATCTTCTTTATCTGCCGGTTAAACTTTCATATTTCTATGCATGTTGTAACGAGCCGAAACACCAACTTTATTCTCCGTGACTGTGTACCTTCTTGCAGCCAGACACGCCAGAAAAACGATGCTATTAATATTAACGCGGCACGAGCAGGTTCCGGTGTTCTGCAAGTTTCGAAGTTCCGTCGACAGTGAGGTGTACGAAGCGTTTTGTTGCCCGGCGAATTTGCTGCTTGTCTCTCAAAATTATATTACACAAGCGGACTTAATTGTGTTTCACGTTCGAGCAATTGCGTTAATCGATTCCGTCGCGGATACGAATAATAATAATTCAAATTCTCAAGTACACGCATCGTTCTACATATCGGTCGGATAAACCATAAAAATTTAGATTACTCTCCTTCTTCATTCTCCCGTATGTACGTGTGCACTCTGTATTTTTGCCCGATAGTAATAACAAGGTTGCCTTGTTTCCACGCCACTTTTGCCACTCCTTAAATGCTAATTTTGTACGCGAAAGACCGCGATGCATTTTAATAGCCAGACACGCGAGAATATCGCTCGGATATTTCGGAAAATTTCAAGGCCCGGCACGGTGGATCAGATAATCCTTTATCTAAGCATCGTGCAAGGGTGCATTGTGCGCATCGTGCACGAGGGTGTATTAAGTGCACGTCCCTATATAGCTCATTCGACGCAATCACGATCGTAGATAAAGCCTGTCACGACCTCGCGATGGGGAACCCGACGGCCATTCGTTTTCCTCCGTTCGTTGTACAAACGGGATGGTTTACGTCCGGAACTCGCTTAGAGTCTGTTCCGTCTTTACGACGGATGATCAACGTATCTCGACGATAGGTAGAAGGATTGCTCTCCCCGCCGATATGATTCATAACGGTATCTGCGATTTATCTTTCGCCGAAAACCGTTCGGCAAAGTTGCACGCACTGTTTCGTTAAAAAAAGAAAAGCCTCGTTGAACAGCAAATGATAATGTTTGTACGCTTCTTCGGGCGTCGTACTCGATGGGCCGATAAAGAAACATGTAACGATAAATGGGCTATTAAATCGGCAAATATTGTTGCCCTCGTTGTCGAGCATGGTTAGCGTGTTTCATTGAACGTTTATGGTACGAGATAATTAAGGTGTTGGAGGATTGTAGACTCGAGCGGAATCGTCGGGGTCGAGAAAGGGGAGAGAACGTTCTATCAATCAAATTATTCATCTATCGGCCTGCAGATCGTTAATCTTCCGTGTACCGTAGTCGTTTCTAACGTCGGAATAACTGTTCGGCGCAGGGCGCAGAAAATTCCATCGACGTGCAGCGGGTCGATTCCGGGAAGCGAATGGTGTTTCAATGGAACCATAGCCGCCCAATGTTTTCCCCGTTTTCACGTGGCTGCACGTGGCCCGTGCAAATATCGCCCAATGAAACGACCACTTCCAGAAACTCGCCGAATCGAAGAGCTTGGCGAACTTTGCAGAAATCTTCTCACACCTGAGATTCCTGCGTCCTTAGTAAGTCTCTACTTCGATCTGCCAAACGTTCTACGTTCCCAACCGTATCGACGAACGTGCACCGAGGCGATCACGTATCGTAGAAAAACATCACGGTGTATTGTGCCCGCGATGAGTCCACGGCGAGTCCACAGTGACGAACAAGCACGGCAAATGGCAGTTTAACGCTCGTGATAATACGTCGAATGACGGGGCAGTCTCGTAGGACAATCGTACAAGCCTGTCGGGTGTTGAAACGCAATTCATCATGTTCCTCGCCCCCAAAGAACGGCCGGGTAATGGCGAAGGAACAAATGCCGGGCGAGGGGAGCAACGGAAAATGGGAACCGGCGAGGGAAAACAGAAGAAGAGTGTTGTGCCAAGAACGCGTGAAATAAGAAGAAGAAGATAGAGAGGGAAGGGTAGAAAAAGAGAGAAACGAAAACGACCGTGGGGGTCTGTATATAGGTACCCTTGCACGCACTCCACGCATCAATCTTCTTCGCCAACAATGTTCGCGTAAATTACCCTCATCGATATCAAAGTGACGAGGGTGACAGCGGCGTTGGTGTTGCCAGGCCATGGTGCCGGCGGAAGAGACCAGCCCTTATCTTGCGCCAGTCAGAAAATTGAGTTTACAAAGATCCCCACGCGGGTAAGAGCCGGGAGGCTTTCACGGTCTCGTTATGTGTCACGAGCACGATACTGGATCCGTAATTGCGACTTCCTGTGTTCGCTTATGGATTCGTAACGCATCCAAAACTGTACGCGTCGTTGCATTTTGAAGCTCAACATCACTGCTGGAATGGTCATCCGCGACTAAATGTACGAATGCTTCATTTAGTAACGAAAGAAGTGGGATACGCGTATATGCTCTGGCTTTAACTTTAGTTTCGCATCGAGAAATCAATTTATTTAATAGAAAAGATAGTATCATTTTAATTTGACGATTCGATAGTAGCAAAGTATCGATTAGACATGAATCTGTGTTACGTGAAAATGTAATAAGACGTCTGCTTTGTTGACGAAACTGTGCGGCTCGCCGTAGAGTACACACTGCACGGCCATTGTCAACGAAAAGTCAAACGTCCAGATCGAAGAACAATGCGAAGAGATATCACGTCGTGATACACGTTCATCCGTGGCCCATAAAAGCCCGGCTTTACGATTCCCGCTTCTACGGATCATACTTTCGTGCGCTAGGCTTAATAGCCAATTCGGGTCCAGCCAACGATACCTGCGTCAATTATTGCCTGGTTAGAAATTCCACGAGTGTCCAACCGGTGTAACCAATCTACCCAGCGTCGTAAAACCTACGAATTGCAATTGGCCGTTCTGAGTTTCTGCTGTGCAACCTTTGACTCCCGTATAACTCCAGTCCTTTTTCGTTTTCTTTTTCATTTTCTTTTTACCTCGAACCACGTAACACGACGGTATCATATAATGCCTATCGCCGTCGTTCAACGAGCCGTCGCTCGCGTGTCCCTTCGCACTTTAAAGTCCCTGCGAATTACCCCGGGATAATCTTGTACCTGCCACTTTACCCGGAAGCCTGCGATTTTCATATCGAGACCGTCGATAAAAGTCTCCCGGCACGGCTGTCGAAGAAAATTCGCGAGAAATATGCGAACGGGGGAAAGATTGCATAAAACGGCGAACACGCGGCCAGTATGTATATCGAATAGACGTGTATACACGAGCTGACCGACGGTCGCGTAGTCCTAACAGACGGCGCAATCGGACTATAAATTATCAGTGATACCGTGCAACAGTGGCAGGAGCCTAGCTCGTACGTGCTCCCGATATGTACGGCCAGGTTCGGTCCGAAGCACGGTCTTAAATTTTCTTTGGACGCCTTTAAACAAGCCTGGGCGAAAGGAAGAAGACTGCACAGGTTTCTCGCAGAGATTAGAGCACGCGAAAGTTTCGTCTGGCATCGACGATACCGCGGTTTAATGTACCGTTATGATCTTTATGGGGTGGCGTTTATAGACCATTACGATTGAGTTTTCGCGAGGAAACGGTGGTTCTTCTTTCCCTCTATTTCCTCTGTTTTCCTTTGCACGGAGCTGGAATATTTTCCTCGCCTCTGTTGCGATTGATAACTCTCAGTCTTATTGAGAAGCTGCGGGGATCGTAATTGTCGAACGGTTTTTTGAACCGTTTCATGCATAATCGATGCGTTATTCGGGGCGATATCGAAAAAGCGGGAGAGAAAGAAGGGAGGAGGCGCTCGTTAATCGTAGTTGCCCTCTTTCGAGCGTCAGTACCTTTCCACGTTTAATTGCAGCAGCGTAATTTCCACTTTCGTTGGTTCCTCTCGACGACTGCGTAATGAAAATCTCCGACTAACAGGATCATCAGAGACGAATTAAGCGAATTTGCTGTAATCGCGAAGGCGGTCCGCGGCACGGCCAGGATCTCTAATTAACGAAGCTTATTTTAATCATCCCCGATCGGTCGTGAGCCCAGGCTCCTCTCGTTATAATCGCGTTCGCTTGGAAAAACTTCTGTCTATATCCTCGACACGACTTCGCGGGACGTTGCAATGGATTTCCACCTCGGTGCATGGCCGAGAAATCGACGTGGGACAAAATTAAGCAGGTTATATGCCTGTGCTAGGGGAAGTAGGGAAATTATTTTAAATTTATTGGCAAATTTCTCTATTGAGAACGATCAATACAAGTGTAGGCGCGAGTTAATGTCAGAATGATAAGAATAATTTAAACCGTGCAATCAAGCACACGCAACGCAAATCGATTGAGTTCTGCATCAGCTTTCGAGACGGTCGACCAATTATTTCGAAACAGTGGCCGGCTAACAATAAGTGAGTCGTTCCTTCGACAAGGTACGTGTTAATTTCCCCCGGTCGGCTCTAGTTTCGGGATCGCCATGATCGACGACGTTGCCCCCATGAGGCCTCGTATTTATGAGGCTTGAGATTAGCTCGCGAGAACCCCCTGTAACCTTTGCACGAGCGACCAGGAAGAGACTTTTACGGCATCGCGACGTAATCGAACGGTGTTATCGTGGCGCCTGCCGCATGGGTAACTTTATTGCCTGACGGTTACCCCTTTTCTGGACGCAGTCCCCTGTACGTGTTTTGCATCTTTATTATGATCGAACTAGAGGCCAGAATTTCTTCGGGCAATCCTTCATTTTGCATAGAGGAAGTGGTACAGGAGGATTTGATTATGGCGGTGATACAGCAGACTTCGTGTTGCATTAAAAAGTATTTGCTCATTTTTGGTCTCCGAAAGAATTTGTCGAGACGACAGTGGGAGATGACAAAGAAATATATAACTACATATAAAGTTCCATATAAATACTTTCTGTATGTGTCCGCTAAAAGCCATCGAGCCCCGGGCAACCCATTAACCAGCCATAACGATCGTCAACGCCAATGCACACGAGGCTCCTAAATATTATATTCAGTGAAACAACAGATACACCTTGTTCGCATCGTTTCATTACTTTGCCGTTCAATTAGCGAAACAAAACCAGTGTACGTTCGGTCGCTTTTGCAATTCGTAAACCGGATAAAGGGCGGGACAGCGAGAAGGGGCAGACGCATTATCGTGCAGCCCCCAGAGCGCATTATTTTCGAGATACGATCATTGGCGCAGCCTCGATTCCCTTAATGAGTAACGCTCGATCGAGCAATGATTTTGCCGGATTTCCAAATCGTCCCGGCAACGTTTGATCAAACCGTCTGGTCCCTGCCCTTCTCCCCCGTAGACGACCAGAAACCACGGGGGTAGATAAAATCTGTATTACGATTAGGGACGTACGTATATATAGCCATGCACACATATATGTATATACGCGCGTTCGGTCCCGTGCAAACCGATTAACGTGTGTGCACGCGTTGGGTCGCGACAGACAGGAACATACAGCACAGGGAGAGATCGTCCCGGATCCACGTGATTTACGCGTTCCAACGCTGCTTCGAATTCCGAAAGCTTCCTATTAACCGAAGGGTGCCGCAGTGATCCCCGTGCGTTTCGCAACGAAATTTTGAAAAACGATTTTTATCGGGCGCACCCGATTGCCCGGGCTGGTTTCGAGAGCGTTGCCCGCGATATTTCAACTGTCGCGGGACAGCCGTGTAATTGCGGCATACATCTCCGCCACCTAATTTCGCTATAAGCTTCGCATTAAGGCGAGGGAGAGGAAAAAAGAGACGAGCCGGCGAGCCAACTCTGGTCCAGCGACAAACAATTCACCTTCCTTTTTCCTTTTTCGTTCCTTCCCGTACCTCGCCCGCCATCGTTCCTTCTCCCTTCTTCCCGGTTCCGGGACCCTAAGGACGCTTTAATTGACAAAATTTCGCAGACACGCCGCGGCGCCGCCGCGGACCCAACATAAATTCCCAATTTTCGCCGCGCAGAAATGGCGAAGAAGTTTAATTGACGCCGTCCGAAACTTTTAAAGCGTTTCCGCCCGTCGCCCTGGAACACCGTCTCGTTCGTCCTTCTGAACGGGTAAAAGGGCTACCGTCCAAGCTCTTCAGGCTTTCACGGGGAACCGATGAACCACGGACGAGGGCAGTAGAAATCAATTTTCGATCTCGCTAAAGTAAACCGCCCGTGAAGCGTCTGCAAGCACCGATGCTTGGTGTCGTATAGAATTTCTTTATCCAAACGCGTTTGCCTTTTCCCCCGCGAGCGCTATTCGATGAACGACCGGCACGTTTGGAACGTCTCGTTTTTCGTTAGCTTTTTCTGCAGACTTGTGAAAATTTAGAAAGCGCGGTAACGAGATGGTAACGAGCTCGAAAGACGATTCGCAGAACACCATCCGCTGGCCGATCTGACTTCGTTGAACGGGCTCGAACTATAAATTACCTGAACGAACGGGCGAGCAATACGCGGAAAGTATCCTCCGCTCTGACGGCAGATCTTCGCAGGCGGCCTCGAAGATGTTTTATGAACTTCATCTTGCACACTGTTACCTTGATTCTCGGTCATTATCATCGGCGATCTGCACGCGATCAAGAGTTACCGCCGACCCACACCAGCCAGGAAGCTCGAGGTCTGAAAATACAGTGGCGGAGATGGTCATTTCGCGGTACCGCCGTAGTGCGGGATTTATTCTGTCAATAATAATACGAGCGCAACGGCGTTGCTGTTTATTTTCGCGAAGATTCTCTCTGCGCATTGTATTTTCCTGGAAGGCGTGCAAGACCGTTCGCGAATCCTAGATCTGCTCGAGCGATCTCTTGGATTGTTGGATTCGGACGACTTGGAACATTCGAGTCCCAGATGGATATCTTTCAACATTTTATTTTATCCCGCTCGTCTACTATTGTGCCTCTCGTACATTTTCGCACTTCGCCGAACAGAAACTGCTGAAGCGATCTCCAGCGAGATCTGACTTTCTACGTCCTGGAATTACGCAGAATACTGTTCCCGTGAATATCTGCCGACCCCGCGTCGCGCCGTGCGAACGGAATGACGGAAACAGTAAACGAGACCGAAAAGAATAATTGTAGGAAGGAAGAGTTGGCATTGCCTCGGGGAGGCAAGGGAGAAATCCACGCAAGGTACCGTTGCATTTCCGGCAAAGGAAGCCGGCGGTGGAAGCGTGCACGTGGTCCCGAGAACTCACCCCCCGACTCCAGGAGCTCCATCGCGAAGAAACAAGAATGCTAGGTGGTTGAATAAGGGCGGGAGCGGCGAAAGGTTGCGTGCGCAGCTACGAAGCACGCTGCCGCCGGTGGCTCGAGTAACAGCCGCGTGGTCGGCCTGTTTCAGTAACTCCGAAACCTTCGGGCGAGTGAGTCACGTTCGATTTCGAGCCCGACTGTTCGCCGAGACGCGCCAAAACTTCGTGTTCCGCAATTATTTCTTGAATATTTCCGCGAATAACACGGATACCTGCATTATTATTATTCTTGCGATCAGTAGAACGGGAAGGAACATTCGTTTCTGCTGTTAAATTTGCTACAGTGAACGTGGATTATTGTAGTGCGTGACTGTTTATAAACAAGTTGAGCGTGTGACCCAAGAGTCGGTAGAATACGCTCGGGTCTCGATTGAAAATTCTGCGAGCACTCGTGGACGAAAGGGGTGTTAAAAGAATCCGTGCTCGTGTTGTATTCGAATTCGTGAGTTCGGGACCAGTGACTCGGGTGGCCTACCATATTCGAAACGGCTGTTATTGTATTAATTATTATCCTAGCGACTGAATACTGCGCGTGATGTTCTGCAATTGAATTACTTTGCCCTCTGTTATTCGACTCGTCCGTTTCAATCGCAAACTCCGCCATGAGGGCGATTTGTATCCTCGCGGTCCTCTCGGCGCTGTTGGCCCTTGGTTCCTTCGAGCCCGTCAGCGAATCCTCGAGAGACAAGGTGACGATCCTGAAGTGCTGTCGTTACCAGCAGGAACTCCTGAAAGAATCCGACAGCGAGGTGGACACAAGGACCCGTTGCGAGGCGACGAAGAAAGATTGGAAGCCTTATATCTATTCGCCGTCGTTGAAAACGTTCCTGGGTGGCCCGCCAGAAGAATGGAACATCGTCCAGGGAAGAAAACCCCAGTGCGAAGAAAACACGGTGCTGACTTACGTCCCGTACAGAATCACGAATCCATTCGTGCTATTGGACGACGGCAGCGCGATTCCAGAAATTAACACGGACGACAAATTTAACGCGAACGAGTATTGCGTCGATTCTAATGCTCTTCTTGCTTGTGTTGCGAAGAAAATGGAGGGAAATCACGCGGCTGCCACTATGAGGCCGCGGGTTAGGAAGTGTTGCGGCGAAGACGCTGTTTTCTCCGAGGAATTGTAAGTTTCGTTTCCTGTAGTCTGCTTGCGGTCGTGTTTTGAAATGCGCTCTATGGTACATACGTCGATAAGATTGATAGCTCGAATATGTATTTGGAGGATTATTGGCAAAGCGATGCGAAAAAATTTTCGTTTCGGAGTTGGAGGATTGGCAAGTGTATTGGCCGAACGAGTTTGTAAATAGTACTTGCTTGCGAAGCAATTTTTTCTGTAGACTCAAGATAATTCGTCAGTTTCGATAGCATCGAAGACCACAGTTAGACTCGTCCGAAACACCGACTCCAAAACTCCATAATACTTGGACCGTAGAGTGAAACGATTCTTTTGTCACTGGTCGAGTGCGAAAATAGTTGACAACAGATACGGTAAAAAAGGAATACAAAGGCCTGCCAATCTATTGTACAGTACGCATTCAGTAGGCAAATGTTATTGTGACAAATTCATTGGGAACTGCCAACAGTAAGCTTAATTCGTATTGTGCAATTTGTATTCCGGCGGCGGGCTAAGAGTTGGAGGAAAACGCCGGCTAGCTTTTTCGTGAGCAACTATAATCGTTGGGTCGATTACACGAAATTTATCGGTGCGGCTGGCACACGGTGTATTTTTATCGAGAGGCGCCGGTTGACGCCAACCCTCGAAAAAAATAAATGCTCGAAATGTTGCCGCGAGATTTTCCCTCGGAAACTCTGGTGTTTGCGATGCAACCGTGATGCTTGTGCAAACAAAGAAAAAAAAAAGACAATACATAAATGCTGGGGCCTGTTTTAATCGCACTCGAAATCAGGCTCAGACTTGGGCTTTCCGTGGACTTTGTTGGCATTCTGTGTAAGCAACGCGCGTGTTTCCTAGATAAATTCCTGCGATACGATATACATATGTACACCTTCTCTACTTTTCTGTTTCTCTCGTAACGCCGGGCAGCGGCTAAATTATCTCGCCCTGCGTTTATTGCTCCTATTGCTCTGATAGTTTAGATCGAGCATTGCGTACGATGCTTTAGATAATTATTATTGAGAATTATTTGCCTGCTATCGTGTCCCGGTTAACTGTAATCTGTAACTTGGCGTTCTTATAAATTCTATGGTACAATGTCTAGCGAGAGGAATGTAAATAAGGCGTTGCTGGTTTTTAGTGGATACGTATTCCGAACCCTCTGTACAAAGACTAAACGTGGACATGAGAGGGAAATAAATTGACTGTCGCGTTAGGCGTTTAGTGGTCTCTTGTATAATAATATATTTTAATGTCTTTTGTATATTTTGGTGACGCACACCTCAAAAGCTTGTTACGATAAAAGGTGCACATAAATATGGTTTGAGTGCCGGGTGTAAGAACGATGGATAAATAATAGTAAGATGGGAAGTGGTAGGCGATTTTCTCCGGTATATTGTAACTGGTCCGTCCCTTTTGATGATACCGCTTTGTATGAAGTTAAGAGGCCTACCCACAACGAATGGTCCTGCACAACATGGATCCATGAAACTGGCCTGTCGTGCATTCTGGACTTTCATTCAGAAACTTTCTCTTGTGAAGATAGAAAGATCGAGGGAAATTTCACGCGCAATTTTCAGGAAAAAGACCCTGTTCGCATACAGAGTAATGGTGCTTTGAATTTTGAAAAATCAATTATTTGCTACTTATGTACTATGCTACACGTTTAGTTAATTTGAGTTGAGAAAAATATATAATGTAGCTAAAATATTAGTCACCATACGTGAAAAAGCCTAATACAAAGCAGTGCTCCGATTCAGAAAAAAAGTTTCCAAAGAAGGCCTACAAATGACGTTAATAACACAAACATCGCATTAAAGAATTTTAATGTTCAGTTTCAATGGATTGCGTATGACACATTTCCCTACCGCGAATTTAAATTAATCGAACATAGAATCGCCCCTAAAGAATACCGGTCACCTACAAAAATTCCCCAGTCAGCAGTTTCACCTTCGATATCAGTTTACTTCGACATTTCCACACGCCACAGCATCAATCAGTCTGTAGCAACATCCACGAGTTTTCATTTCCCCAGCCGCACGCTTCTCCGCCAGTTAATCTATTACAACCGTCGCTTTCGTAATAAAACAGAAATCGTGACAAAAAGAAAATGTTACAGACGCACGTGTGTGCATCTGATGGAACCCACGAATTCAACACCCCTGTTACCAAATGCGTCCTCCGTTGTGGAGATTGTCCCCGGATTCCCTAATTGTCTTCGTACGGACAACTTTACAAATTTGGGAGACACGAAAGATGCAGTGCTGTTGCCTGACGGCGGCCTACAAATCGACGGAGTCGCCTTACCTGCGGGCCAGTTTTGCGTCGAGAGGATCAAAGAACTGAACCAGGTGGCCAAGGTCTTCGCGTGCTCGGAGCACGCGTCTCAAAGGTGAGCCTCTTTTTCTTTATCCTCTACTACCTGGTAGTTCGTAGACCTACATCGACTACATTCAGCACAGGGAAATGTAAATTGTATATTACCATTGGATAATTGGAGATACAATTGAAAAAAGGATTGAATACAAATGATAGCAAAGATAATATAAATTTCGATTGCTGGTATCTGGAACTCCGATCGTAGGATATTAAAAATTAGTACGATATAGATTTTCCACCATTGGCAAATCTAGATACATATCCTGTTTGCGTAACTATCCACGCCGCTTTTTTCCACTCGTTTCCCGACGTTGCAGTCTTGTTTCCTCTCGTTAACGTCGCCGTTTCTCCTATACATCGCTTCTCAAACGAGTGCAACCAACGTTCTACTCAACGCGATACGCTTTTTCCGTATTTCCTCGCGAAACGAAATTAAAGTAACGAACGCGATTCTGTTAGAACCGTAAACGTATCCCATACGTCTTCCAGTATCTCCGGTTGGGTCGTAGGAAGACGATCATCTCTGTTTTGTAATAAACGAGCAATCTAAAACCGTCGCATAAATTTCGCGATTTACAAGCTCCGTTCGATGTTAAATCTAATACGGACCTGGTTCTCTTTCTTTTTCAATTTATTTCCTCGTCGATGGACAATCGTTCAATTCAGTATTCACACTTTAAAAGAGAGGCAAGCTGAATCGAGCAGCGTATACCAATTGGAATCTCGAGGCACGGATCGACTTTTTGCCCAATGGAGTATCGGCTGCCTCGATCGCGATTTATCGTACGGCTTAATTGCATGCTCGATGGTTGACCTACGTTCGGTTGGCCGCTTCTCGGCTTCGGTACAGCCCGAGAAAAAGTCGATTCTCTCACTTTCACTCCACTCACGAAGAATTTCTAGGTCACATCTGTGCGCGCTGTGCGCCGCGTCATCCAGGAACACGTTTCCGTTCGAGATGATCCGTGTGACGCTTGAAACCAACTCGGATCGATGACGAAAGGAAAAGTGTACCTGGATGTTTCGACGCTAATTGGTTTAATTTCAGATATGAACTCAGCAGATCGTTCTGGTAAAAGGAAACGGCTATCTGTTTTGATTTCAAAACTTCAATTCTTGTTTAACCGATCGTTTAAGAGTTGCTCCGTGCGTGTATTTGAGGGACTAATTTGGAGAATGGATGCGACGGCATATAATATTGGGGTATCCCATCGTAAATAAATCACTTTGTCTAGATTTATAATCGAGGATATAATTAAAGTCTAGAATTCGCTGTCGAACATGAACGGAGTAGAAATCGCGCACACCATTACA
Source organism: Nomada ferruginata (assembly GCA_963583965.1). Lineage (NCBI taxonomy): Eukaryota > Metazoa > Arthropoda > Insecta > Hymenoptera > Apidae > Nomada > Nomada ferruginata. The sequence goes on from OY757218.1 coordinate 11,619,260, forward strand.
GCATCGCAACACACGGCAGTCCACGACGGGGGCGAAAAATCGAGATGCGTCTCGCGGATAAATTAGAAAATGTGTATGTACTTTCGTTTTTTATTTCTGTTCACTGCCGGAGAACGTAGGCGACGTATCGAGGGTTCGATCGCCTCGAAATAGGAGAAACGATTTCTCCGACACTTTCACACTCGTGCGACGGTGGTCGGACGGGAACGGGTCAGGGATCTAATACAAAATTCTAGAATAGAGACACCGATGCGCAGTTCGTGGAACGGACAGAACAGGGCATTCTTTGAATTGAAAATGTTTCTGGAATGCTGGAAAAACGATCAGTCTTTCGATGTCACAGATACCTATTTAAGTTATCCACCAAATCAATTCCGTTAATTATCCTTACTATTCCTTCGAATTTCCAATCCAATCTATAACTACATTCGCCGATTCTGAATTCTCTGTCGATACTCTATCTGCACGATCGCGATGCTCGAGAAGTATTCGAGAATTGTCACTCCCGTTCCCCAGCAACGAATGATAAGAAAATCGTTTTCCTGGGAAACTTTCAGACCGATAATGCAGGCGGCCGACATCAGGTTCACCCTGTACCCGGTGGGCTTCATCATTAGCGCAGTGTTTCTGGCAGCCACGTTAGCCGCTGGTTGGCTGCTGCCAGCCTCTCATCATGTTCTGCACTGGCGATGCCAGACTCATCATGTCGCCTGCCTGATGCTCGGCGATGTTCTCATGGCCATCATTCAACTCGCCGGAGATTCCCTGCACGGCGGAAGCTGCAAGGCGCTGGGTGAGTCATTGTGTTTTATCGTTTTCTTCTTTTTCTCCGCGTCGCGACACCCCCCCATTCGTCGACCGTGTCGACCCTGTCTCCCCCTTTCTCACCCCCGTGGGACAGTCGGCTTTATCAGTGAGATTAAATCGAAACGAACCACGAGATAGGGATTCCTGGAATCTCGAAGGCAACAGCTTGCAAAATTGTCTTGAGATTCAGGACAAAGCTAAAGGGGATGCATGTACGTATGTATATGCTGAATAGGGGGGAGAGTTGAGTTAGATTGACGGAAATTAGGTGGCACAGTTTATTAACTGGATTGGCCCTATTTTCTGCTCCATTTCGTTTCACGTAAACGGAGATCCTCCGCGATAGAAAGATCCAACGGGATCATGGGCAATTATTTGAAGCTCGATCGGGCAGAACTTGCGATCTCGGAGGAGATTAATCGTGAAACGTATCGGGGCAACGAAAATTACCTAGGATGATTTATATTTATTGGATCTCGTTCACTTGCGCGCCCCGATTTGTTCCACGGATTAACTACCCTATATCTTTGGCTTTTGTATTTAAAAGAAAGCTCGCTGACCGACGCATAGTATCAGCCGGAGCAGTTAAAAGAAATCGGGTATGTGCGATATAAAACGCAGAGCTCGCCAAGTCACCAATATACCCTAAAATAGTAGATCCGGTCCAATTATCCGCGATCCAGCGCGCTATTGAATTAATCGTTCGAAATTAATCAAGGCTCGGTCGGAATGGCTTCGTTTCGATCATCCCGGCCGGCGTATTTTTTTATCCACCTTCATCCACGGAACAATCGCGCGGATAACCCGCGTGTAACGCACGACAGCTATGCGAGCAAATATACACCGACGGAATTCGAATCGTCCAGGGTGAAGCTTTATTTGCCGTGCCGTTCCCGGGACTCCGGGCTAATTATTCGGATAATCGTGCTAATCCCCCCGGCAGACCTCCGCTTCTCTGCTCTCGTTTCGATCGCTAGAATCGATTACACCGTGCACCTGCGATCGTCTGTGCCCGGTGCACAAGCGGCTCCCATTTGCATCTCCGCCCGTTTCCGGCATTATCGCTTTGTAGCTGGCCTTTTTAGCGCCGCACCGTTCCCTCCAGCCATCAGATTTAACTCTGCCCGTTCCGCGGGGGTAATTATGTTTCACCGGGAAACCAGGAAATTTGCATGGAACGTATTTCTTTCGGCGTGTGACGCCAGGGAGCCCTTTTCTCACCGGAACCCACGAGCCCGCCGGCCATTTCCGGACACCGACCCTGGCGTTGTTAAATTTCCAAAGGGGACATCTGTCCGCCGGACAGAGTTCGGCTGTCGTGGGCTTTCTGTCGCTTCACCTGTGGCTTCCGCTCGTTCCATCGAGTATGAAAAAGTGCGGTCCCCTGTGGCCCGCGGCGGGGAATATTATTTTATTCGAAGGAGAAGGGTTTCGCCTCGACGTGTGCCTGAGAGAGCGTTCACGAAACTCGGAGAAAGGAGAAAGTAGGTCGTCGGCTGACCCACAATTGAAACTGACTCTCCACGGATCGCTTCTTACCCTTTTTTCTTTCTTTTCGCTCCCCCTGCCCCGTCCTCCGCCACGAAAGTTTTCGTTCTCGATGGTCTTATCGGCCTGTTCCGCGAGCCTTTTACGGCCGAAGTTTATTGTACTGGCGCAGAGTTCGGGCGATAAATTTGTTTGGCTGGCTGGAAGCAAATGGCTGGAGCGATGTTATAGTAAGTTCATTTAGGGGAGGCTAATGGGTCGAACGGTGATGAGAATTGTCAGGGAGATTACACGTGCACTGATAGTGACATCATGGACTGTTTCGGTTTGCCCGTACGTGGACGTTCAATTTAATTTCGATATTGTTATTATATCTTCCTTTCTTTCTTCCTATCACCCGACGTACATTCTGTTTCCTCGTTTACTCGCATAATCGTGTTTCCTTCGTTAAACGAATGGAAGCCGAGGTCTCGTACTCGAGGAAAACTCTTCGGGACGCAGTTTCATAAATCTCGAACTCTGGGAAAATTCAAAGAGCGGTCGCACAAAAATCGCCCAAGCCCAAGAATTGAGTAACCGATTCGAATTACGTACATGGCCGCCAATCGGCTCATTTCCACCGCAACGGAAGTATTAAAATTCATGAGCGTTTTTAATTCGATTAGTTCGGTCGTCTTTCAGGAGCCAGCAGGCGACAACAGTGGCCGGTTAAAAATTCAACTCGATTATGTTCGCCCGGCGAAATCTCGTTTCCCCCGCCGAACAGTGCTAACTTCTTTCCCCCCCGGGGGGCTTTTCCTCCAGGTGCTCCGCGGGCAGAATAATTCGTAGCCGGGAAATCTCTTCCCTTCTTAAATCGTCCAGCGTGCCCCGACTTCGCGTGGTGCTCGCGATTCCGTTTCGCAATAAAGTCCACCGTGCACGTTGCGTCCGGTTGCCGAACCAAAGCCACGGCCAGAGCGTGTTCGACCACGCGCTCCTCCTCTTGTTGACTCGATCGAAAGTTGGAACTTATTTCCCCGTCGTTACGAGTTCCGGGAAGTTCGTTTCTCCTGCCTGTTTGCACACCGAAATTCCACGGCGCCTGCTCGTTTCGCGGAGCGAGGGTCCTCTTATACAATTTTACGTAACACGGTCAGCCTTGAAGGTGAGACCGAGTGGACAGAGGAAGGAAGAAAATAAGACTCGACGTTTGCTCATCGCCGGAGACACGTCGCGATCGCGGATAGCGCGGTTTCCTATACAACTGTGTTGAACCGCACGTTCGAGTTCCAAAGCGTGCGTACACGAGAACGAGTGTCCGGTTACGGGGACTTGCACGCGGCAGAAATCAACGCTACCGTGACGCGACTAATGCCGGGGCAGGAATTTCATCGCGACGCTAACGGTACCGTGGCTGTGCGCCTTTCTTTTTCGCGCGTTCCTGTTTAACCGTAGAAAAACGCCGACGCGGCATTTATTGTTCGCGGAATCGTTGTCTTACGTATCGGCGGCCTTGCCGCGATGCAACCGGGAGTAACGGGTTGAACGGTGCTCGTCGCAATTGCGGCACTTTTTGCAACGTTACAGGCGGCGTCCGGTATGCGATCGGACCGATTGAACCGTACAATTGAATATGAAATCTGCCTGGACTACAATTACAGCAATGCTAACCAAGGAAGCGCACGTTCGTATCGTTCGATTGCAATCGAGATCGTTTAAAACTTTCGCCAAACATCCGAAGCGGTTGGCAAAGGTTTGCAGTGAAATGTGCGAACAATTTCCTTCCATCGAAACGCCCGGTACAAATGTACATGAGAAAATGCTCCATCTCGTAACGCTTTAATTGCGCTCGCCCGCAAGTACATACTCGCGTTCTCGTGGTTTCTCTCTCTTTCACCTTCGCGGCTCGTACATAGCTCGATTCACTTTTAATTACTTTCGACCTCGCGAATAGCTGTCGCGTCTGGTGCCGGATGACTTCATGGAAGCTCTTCTTCCGGCGTGCAACTTCGAGGCGTGACTTGACCTTCTCCAACAAATCGCTGCTCGCTGTCGTAACTCCTTTCTAATCGATTCGAGATCCACGATATCCATGGGATTAATTGCTCGTCGCGTATCCCAGCCGTCGCCTCTGTCGCGCAACGCCCATGAAGATTACCAGAGGCTACGTCATCGTGGTGTTTTTCCTTCGGAACGAATTATCGAGAACACACAAAGCGCGTTCGTTTCGGCTTTCCCGATCGTTTTCATCGAAACGATATTTTCCGAGAAAACACCGTGGCCCAGCGTGGTCTCACCGTGACTTTGGCCTACGCGCCAACTGCCCGCACCCTTTTATGGGGAACACTCGTCGATAGTGCGTTCCGAGTGGGAAACTAGGGGAGGCCGAGGGCGCCGGTTTCCATTCTTGCGTTACGATTAGTTCCATATTTCATCCAACTGCTTGCGCAAGCTCCAACGAATAATATAAATTGCTACCCCCAAGGATGAGATCATCCGATTTATACGGGGCAGGGTGGAACAATTCTTGACGGAAGCTTGGGCAATTTTGTTACGTACATGGTGTGCCGTTTGACTGGTAACGGTGGAATATCTCGCGAGAGATTACAGTTGTCGAAAAAGTATTAAAAATAGTATACATAACTTTTTCGCTGGGTTGCAGCGGTGAGAGAGATGTCAAGGTAAATTTAATTCGTTCAAAGTGGGATTCTGTATTATTTTATTCGCGCTATGGTAACGCATGCCGAGGCGAATACAATGGCTCGTGATAGAATTTCGCGCAACAGTATGTCAAAAAGTAGAGCCGAGAGATGTCTCTAGCTGAACTTTACGAACAGATCTAGAAAGAAGTCTCGCAAGAGGGGCAACAGGAGTCGTTCCAACTGTCCCCACCTTTGATTCCCCCGTAGCTTCTTTGCCCATACGCGCTGCATAATCTTATAATCGCCATGTTTACGGGCGATCTCATTGGGCCTGGACACGCTTGATGGGAAATCTGAACGCAACGATTGGAAAATGATGCACCGTAGAAACTAGTGGACGAGAAGGTAGGGAGAGCATCGAACAGAACGCCAGGAGGAAATCTCGTTCTCTTTGTCGCGCTTTCTGTTTATATTTCCACTTATTCTTTCCCTTCCAGAAGCTTCCAGATATCTTATCTATGCGAAATATTTTCTGTTGCGCCGACCGATATTTTCTTCTATGCGTTTGAATGATTCAATTACGAAATTATTGATCACAATGCTCGATGGAGGCTATGGAATTTCTCAAGTTCCATTGTGATCCGGGCACTCTCGTTCACGAGAATCTTTCTGGCGGGTCCCGAAAGACGCACTGCAGTCATGGTTGTTTTTTTCTTCTTCTGCGGACACTCGTCGAGAAGACGGGGTTCCATAATCTCTGTTCGTTCGTGGAAAGAAAGTCACCCTCGCGACGCTGACGATATCCCCGAAATTAATGGCGGCAAAAACCGTGCTACCCCGTACGAAAAGTCACGGAATGTCTCCCCTTTGTCTGCCACCATCTTGTTACTTCTTGCGCTCGTTTCGAGCCTGCTCGATTTTTCACTGGACACCTATTTATACCTACCAGATGACGAGCTCTCAAGAAACTTTTTACATCTCTGTTTTCATCCTTTCCGAGAATCTTGTACATCTAGCGGGCCCTACCCTTTTTGCTTTTACATATTTTTCGATGCAGTCGAAGTCCTTTTTACGTTGCTCGGTCGTCGCGAAAAATTGCGCGACAAGAATTTCGATCTTTCAATCGTGGGGTAATTAAAAGATTAGATGCATCGTGAGCGCGGCGACACTTCACGAAACCCTTTATCGTAGGTCGCTTTCTTTCGATGTCAAGTTCATTTCCCCGGTGGTTGATTAATGGCTCGGCTAATTAGCTTAAAATAGCGTGGCACGAGCGTACGCGACGGTTTTCGTGTTCCGTGACGGCAGCGGTCTTTTTTTATCCCACCTAGCTCTCTGTACAGGCTGTTCGTTGGCGTTCGCTTATCGTCGCATGTTCCCTTCGTACACGGGGAAGCAAAGGGAAACCCTTTCCGTGTTCTCTTGTCTCGAACACTGGTTGCGTTTCAAAGTCGCGTGGGAGAGATAATCGAGGCGATTGTTTCGTCGAAGATTTATAGGGCAATATTAAAAGAGGGGTAGATAATAACGGGTACAGTGAACGGCTGAATGAAAAATACAGAGCCGTTATTGTGAACCTCTTCGGTGTAATTCTTACGAGGCTGAAGATTCTATCGATTCTTCTACGGTTCTTCGAAGGGTAAATAAAGATTTACTTTGAATTCCGGGATCGACCGTATAGAAGGAACAGACATGTATCGTGCCGTTTGCTGCGTGTACATTTTCCTGAATTTCAAAAGAAAAAATATAGCTGCGTCCATAGAATTGCAGAGAGCGTGTACTTCTTAATTTCGATATCGCGCTTCATTCGAGAAATCTGTGAATTTATAGGCAAATGGGAACGGCGAGACCATTTCCTGGCCGGAAATTACACGGTCCTTAAAAACTTCGGAACACTCGGCTGTTCCGATTACCGACGAAAGTTTCTCCCTCCCCTCTAAGTGCATATCTGCTTTCTTCCCGGCGATAGAAAGACGCGAACTTTCGATTCGCTGGTTTTAATACAGTTTTTACGAGTCCCCCCGCAAAATTGTCACGGTTTCGCGGTTTTATTATCTGTCGGCGCAGCGCGACGCACGCTCTGCTGGCCGCTGTCGCGCGAAAACGGAACCGCGAATCCGCAGAGAGTCGAAAAATAGAGGATGCAGGATTTACGCGACGAGGGATTACGTCTCGTAAAAGAGGCTGGCTATTCTGCGATATTTATTTGTTTTTCGAGCTCCGGGTGAACGTCTGGCCGGTGCGAGTAATTTTGGAAATGTCGTGCAATTGAAAACTCGAACGACAGCGTTACTGTGCGCTAATGCGACGGGGAACACGTTAAGACAGCAATAAAAGAAAGGTGCGTTAGCGTGTTGACTAGAGCTTGAACAGATACGATCGTGAAAGGAAAATACATGGCCGAGGATATTTCTTTTAATCCGGCGGACATCTGCAGTTTTGTTTGCCCGTGCACCGATGCGAGAGGAATAAATACAGGACGTTAGGATTTCTTTCACAGCTGTAAATACTCGGCTTCTCCAGAACTTTAAATTCCCAGCCCCTCCCCTTGCTTCCCGCAACACCTGCCTGGCGGAGAACTTTTTATTTAAGCGTAGAAAGAATATTGCAAAAAATACTGTACGCGCACGAGGACCTCCCCTGTTGCTCCGTGTTTGTCTTTCCTTTCTTTTTATTATTCAACTACATGCGTGAGTTTTCGTAGACCTCTGCCGGGTACTGATTCATCGGACTGGTCATCTTACTTGGAAAAAGATTTTGAAACGGATAAAACAATGACACATGCCCGTCGGCATGAATTTTCTCCAGAGTCCCGCGATTTTTCGCGAAGTTTTGTCTGGCGCCAAATCGCGGCGTGCCATTTTTATGTTCGCGGCGCAGGAAAGGGTGAGAGGGGTGATTAAAGAGCGCCTCGGCGCTCTCGCAAGAAACAAGCCCGCGAGCAAAAAGGGAGCGAATCGTATGTCATATGTGGGCTGGGTGCGAGAGCCGTATGGGGATAGTGGTGCAATTGGAAACACATGGGCGCGCTCGACTTTTCTTCCTTCTTTTTTTTCCCACCTTTCGTCCCTTCTTTTCTTTCGCTTCCCCGTTCGGAACTATGTATTACGCTGCCGTTTCGCCAACGAAAGTGAAATTTTAGGTAACATCGTGGCGAACGCCTTTGTTATCGCGATTACAAAGGAAGATTCTTCAGTTTGGGACACTAAGAGTACGAGATCCAAGGTACTTGATTGGCAACGTCGCAGATCGTCATTTTTATTGATCGACATGTTCTCTGTTACAACTCAATTTATCTAAGAATTCATATCACCGAGGAAACGAATAATCGTTGTTAGAAATAGGACAGAGGAGACGTTTTGTCTGTTCATCCAAAGGGGTAGCTCCTATTGTTCTTCGAAGTTAAAACAGAATATCGTGAATCTCGACTGGCACCTTCTATCCAGAAGGCTTGCTGACCACTTCATTCCCCATCGCTCACAGAAGTTTGCCTGAATATTCGCCGATAACTGAATCCAATTTTTTCCCTTTTCACCAAAAGAGACTCGACGATTGTCTGGCACGGATAGTCGCAAGGTCTCTTTGGACTGCAAACGTCGGCGGCTGGGACACGACGATTGGCAAATAATTGACCAATTTAAGGTTACGTGACTGGAACGTGTCTCGCCTCGACGGGACAGAGAAACGAGAGCAAGGGAAAAAGATAAAGGGGAGGGAGAATCGCGGTGGAGGTCCCATGGCGCCACAGACTGTCCCTTTTCTCCCATCGTAGACTATTCTTCCCCTTTTTTCTGGCTCCCTGATTCGACTTCGCCCGGCCGATTCTTGTCGACAAGCAGATTACGTTTCTGTCGCACTGTAAATATGATCGATGCCTTTCGTTCGAACTGTAAAGGGGTGCGAACCGTGGGCGTTCGATTCGCGCCTCTGCCAGGCGATTGGATTGGCAGTGTGTGTGTATAGTTTGAGCGCACTGATTGAGCCTGGATGGACGAGCGAACGAGTACAGGAGGATCCTGAAGTGTTCCTTTACGGGGAACAAGTGTGGGATTCTCGTCGGTGTTTGTCGCGAGACCCTGGAAGGGTAGATTGAAATTATTTCGTCGATTGCTTGTTTTGCCCGACACGTTTCACACATATACCGTATCACTGTTATAATGTATATTATATGATACAGTAGTTAATGAGCCACTAGAAACCCTAATTCTAGAAATATAGGCGGAAAATACCGGGCGAGAGAATTAATCCGGCACTCGAGACCCCTCGAATAGGTAATTCAAAGTGCAGCAGAAATTAATAAAACATTTCGCGTCACTGCGTCACATCGAAACCGCGTTGCAAGTAAGATAAATGAAGCTCGTTCATTTGCTCTTAAGCACTGGGAAATACGTTACGCGGCCGGCCAGCCGGCTTGGCCGCGGTGTGAAAAATTGGCCAAGCTGCCATCGGCATGGAAATTTCATCTATGACGGAGCCGGGGCCATAAATCTAGGTAAACAGCGCGCGGGGACGAAAGAACTTCTTTTTTTTATTTTACCCCTTTCTCTATCGCGCGCGTTCGAACCACGCGACCAAAGAACAAAATACGCTTCCTATTTCTCCTCTTTTCCGTTTCCCGTTCTTTCCGACGAGCTTTTCGTTGGTTCCACGGCTCGAGCTTTGTTCCGCGTCGCATAAAAGCGAGCCCGGAACTGTGCGAAATCCGTGATAAATAAACCGTCCCTCTATGCGATACGGCTCGCGAGTTGGACAATTTACTTTTTGCGAGAGGCGCGGAGGAGCCGGCTGCAATTCCTCCGGAATGAAAAATAAACGCCTCTGAGATTTCAGGGGAGAACCGTGAAAAAAATCGTTGTCAAGTAAGCAGCGAGTGACGTGACAAGTCGCGATGGACAATGATAAATGTTCCATTGAATATGTTACTCGAACGTCGAGTCTATTCTGGTTTCGTTTAATCAAGCGAACACAGACACGGGTAATTGTCGTTAGTCCAGTTTAATAAAAACGACACTACTGCGGTTGAATCTTGTTTCAATTGAGAGAGAATTATTTGTCCTATTTACGTGTCCCCTGAAGGCAATCAATTTCGCCGGTGATAATCAGATTTCGCGGAACCGTAGATAACTCGAGTGTATGGGCGCAAAATATTTTTTCTGGAAATGAGGATCCGCCCGGGCACGAAGAACATAAATAGACCCTCCGAAGAGTGGTTTCCCTGTAAAAATATTTTCCCAGGAACGATCAAAGGTGCGTCTTAATATCTAAACAGCTTCATTGGGTTTCAATCTGTCTATCTTTCTCCTGCAAGCGAATTCGAGTAAAAAGCAATCGCTCGTAATTTAATAGAGCGTCCAAAACAAAATCGAAAAGCGAATTCCGTTTGAGGGAGAAACAGGAGAGCGCCCGGTTGAAAAGGTTCTCCCCTCGATCGTGGAGGTGTTGCTCCGGTCCTCGAGAGGGTAGGAACTGTCGGGGGATAAAGTAATCGCCCTCTGATTACGTTTTTCTCACTCCGCACACGTAGTCCCGTCGGAGGTCCCAAAGAGCAGCGTCTTCCTTCCAGAGGGCGGTTACTCCGGACCTGAAGCGTCGCGGTCGCCCCCGACACTACCCTCTTTAATGCCGCCACTTTATCGCGAGGACGGCTCTCTTTTAAAGTTTCTCGAATTCACGCCAACATGCCCGCCGCTGCTGTGCTTTCACCTGTCTGCCTGCGGCTGTGCGATCCCTCGGCCCTTTGCCTCGAGGATAAATACACTCCAACGGTGGATGATTTAGCGAAACGCATCAAGGAAAATATCGCGCCGTAGATCGAGCCTTGCAAGAGCTTTTCGCGGTACGTTAACGCGGAATAAAAATAAATAACGCCGCGATTTCGCGGAAAGCTCGGGCAATCAGTTTCCTCGCCGGGGCTGTTCCAGCCGCGGGCTGGGAACCCCGCTGGAAAAGTAAGCACGGGCCAACAGAGGGTAAATGGTATATATATGTATTATATACGGTGCAACCCCCGTGTCAGACTCGTAGCTTTCTCTTACAAGTGTCGCTATTAACGCGCCACGATTTATTTACTTCCTACGGTTTTGGGAAGCCGAAGTCAAAGGTGCAAAAAAGTTCCCTTCCCTTTTTTATTCGCGGCTGATGGATGAAAGAATGTCATCGAATTTACCCTGGGGCGGGGTGAACGGAATATGGTGAGCACCATATTCGCCCCGTCGGGTATTGCCTCGAAGGGGCGAGACTCGCCGAGAAAATGCAGTTACACGCCCTATTCCACACGGTTTACCCCCAGACGCGTTCCCCTGTGGGTTTACGGCGCCGCGACATGCGTCGCCGCTTGATGACAATTACTTTATTTGCCGAACACCGCGGCGCGGCAGGGGAAAAAAGACGAGGCCGCTTATGCTCGCGGGAAAGTTGTGGAAATTCTGTGGTCTATCCGCGGGGGAGAACGAGCGAGTTCCCGATAATCTTGCGCGTTTCTCTCGGCCCTAAATACCGATCGGTGCATTACGTTCCTGCAATCTTGGCGCAATTTAAGAGCGATTGTGAAAACACGAAGACAAACGCGCTGCTGGTTCGTTCGAGGCGCTGCAACAGAGTACGGGGAGCAATTTACGGTAGTGGGAGGGGAGTGGAAAACACCGAGCGCAAATTGAAAGCAAAGGAACGGGAGTAGCAGCGAAAACGAGAATGGATGTCCTACCCCGATTGCCCGGCTCGTTTCTGAGCAATGTCGGCGTCGCGACGCTGCTCGTTGTTTTACCGTCCGCCTTCTGGGAATCTCGACGGCGAGACGGCTTCCTTCCGGAAAATGGACGCGCTCCAACCGGCCAAACTGCCGGGTGTACGCGATCCTTGTGCTCTCTGGACGCGACGATCCGCCCTGGCATATTCGTTGGTTGAAAAGTCGGCAAAACGACGAGCTCCGCCCGGGTTTTCCGCTCGAAATCGCGGCGACTTGCCGCACCGCCGGACTCGAACGGACGGGAAATGGATCCGCTGTAAAATTGCTCGGTGTTTTCTCGCATCTCGTTTCTTCCACCTCGATCGGTTCCGATAATAGCAAAGTTGATTAAGACAATTGGCGTTTGGTTTCGTCCTTACGATTGGAGCTGCATTTGCATTCCTGGGAAATTTGCTCTAACTCTTTATCGTTGTAGGTCGATGCAATCAAATCAATTTATCGAATAGCTCTTGCATTCGTTATTGAACTGTTCTTTTTTCTTCTTTCGATTCCTTTTGCCCTCGTACTCTGGTTATATTTATTATTATTTCCTATGAATCTACTCCTGTCTCGTCTTTCATAAATTAGCGTGCACGCTAGCGTTAAATTTGTCATCGTTGTTAATAATTGTAACAATTCATACGATACTTAGTATACAATTTAAAGAACGTACGACGAGCGAAAATTTCTTAGTAACGATCCATTCCGAATATTCGGCTGTCTACGCAAAATAGTAACGAACTACGGAGTACGGAGCTCTCGGATCAAACAATACGGAGAGAACTCTCTCGCTTCGTCCGCGTTCTTTTTCCATTTCCTGCTGCTCGGCAGGCCTACATTCATCCGGCCGTTGCTCGCGGCGCATCTTCTTTGTCCGTCGACCCACTGCTTCAAATCTCGAATCTGCCATGTACATATCTTTCTCCCTTTTTTTTTTTTTGCCGAACGTGAAAGCGCGACGAGTAACGAAAAGCCGGATGTAACCCGTGCCGCGTGTCTTGTCAATTTTTTAACATCCCCTTCGACAACCGTGATTTCCATTTACCAGCATTTCCCTTATTTTTCCTCGCACCGTTACCAAATCACCCGCGATCTATGTTTAGATCGCATTTTAAACATGAACTATACTCGCCTCCCCACCCGAGATCAAATAATCGTTCCCATTCCCGAAAGCGAAGGCGGTTCACCGTTCCCAGAACGGAGAAATTGCAGTTGTTAACGCGGAGACAACGAGACTTTTTAGAGTTTCCCGGTACGGTGTCTCCGATGATAGCAAACTGGCCGAGGACGAGCGTAACGATGATTATGGGAGTACGGCCAACACTGTACATACGTGCATACGTATATCCGTGGAGTCGCGATAATAATGATAGCAGTAATAAATTGTCGTTGACCGCGACAGCGTGGACCATATTCACGATTATGACTGTAATAAATTGGTGGACAACCGCCCGTAGGACCGATCGCTTATTATTATTAGAGCGAATATAACAGCATCGCCGTCGATTACGGTGGCTCGGGTACTTTATCTCTCTCTCTCTCCCTCTCTCTGTCTTGTTCACGCTCTCTGGGCCTCCCTTAAGTGAATTAACGGAGGCCAAAATCACATGGAACGCGACACGACACTTTACTCTTCACGGTGATCCCTCCTTGTTCAGTGGCGCAGGTTTCGTTTGTACAAAAGTTTATAACAAAAAATTGCCCCCTCCTTCTGCCCAGCGCTTTCAATAATGTTGAACCGTCGCACAATTTTCAATTACAATACGGCCAATTTGATTTATCGTCGACCGGCAACCCGTTAACGTGATCAAAATTAGCAGAATGCCGCCGGCTTCGCGCCGGGGTTGGATTTTCACGCGTCGCGACGACTCGAGCCCGATGAAATATTTTTCAACGGGGCGCGCGTCCGATTAAATTCGCGCGGCGGCGTCGGGCAATAATTCACGGGTCGCGCGACGCCTTTGCCCTTCTCCCGCTTTTTCCATCCCCGTCTCTTCTTCTTTTTTCTTCTCCCTCTTTTTTTTTTGGCAACGTTTTTAAGGTTCCATGCGCGGCTAATAGGAAAAGATGGTGTCTCGCTAGGGTGACCGTGCGTCCAGCCCCGAAAGCTCGTACTCCTCGCGCTCGATTTATCATCGTGACGTGTGCTCCGCGCTAGTGCCGCATCCACCAGCCACCCTCTTTCCCCGCTGGGGTAGCTTTCTCTGGATCCTCTTATTCCCCGGACCTCTGATCCCGTGAAATTAAGGCGAACCGCGGAGTTTCGGATTTCAGCGAGCCCTCCCTCGTACGCGATTAAGTTTCTCCTATGCCCCCCTACACAAATCCTTCGTTGGTCTCTGTAGGAATGTTGTTGGAGGGTTGCCTGATCCAACCCCATGTCGATTCGTCGATTCTTCCATTCGCATTTTTAGCGTACCATATAAACTGGACGATCTAATTGTGATCACAATAATTGTAACGTTCGTAGTAGATTTTAAAGTCTGGCCCCGAGGTTCGAATAAAACTAAATTGTCTCCGGAGGGCAGTGAAAGAAGGGACAAACGTATATATCCAATCTTCCTTTACGCCACCAGAGTCCCCTCAATTATCGGGAGTAGCGGACTGGCACGATGAAATTCGACTTCGACGAAATTCAAGCCGTTGCGGCGGTCTGCCACCGATCCGGTGGGCGGGAAATTCGAAATACAGGGAGGCCAAGTCGTCCGCAGGACCTTTGGAAATTTATTCACCGCGGCCGGGCGAAGTTAACGACAAAAGGGAGATACGAAACCGGTCTTGCACTGTCCTATGCGAAATAGGGACCACCATGAGCCGACTGTATTCCATTTTAATACATATTCAATCGAACGTGTACCGGCTCAACATCTTCGCCTCTCTTCTCCTAGATACTTGCCTGATTCGGTAAGTTATACGTATGTACATATATACAATATACATACATACTTGCTGCAGTCCAAGGATATACATATGTAGGTTATTCCTCGCGGGATATCCAATGAAATGGGACGCGGATTTTACGTGGAATTTGCGGGATCGATGGTGCCCACGTCTTGACTGGGATAAAGCGTATTCTTACCGCATCGCGGATAGGAAGTTATGAATAAGGAAACGGGGAATCGTTTCGCGGCACGGATAGATTGATATCCGAGCTGAATCGATGGTGTACCCTGTTTCGTGAAGATATTACGAAACCCTGTGGAAAACAATTGTTAGGTTGCGAAACATATAACGGGGATATTTATTTAATGCACGTTTTTCTTTCGAATTTATTGCGACACTTGTCGAGCAATAATAAAAGCAATAATTCACGTTGCATTAATGCGGAGTGTCCAATAATGCAAATATTAATAACAATAATAATGAACGAACGTGATGCGCAGCGAACGATGGACGCGAATAATGATTGCAACGATATTGAAATAAATTCAACAAATTCTAGAGTGCACCTCTCGTTGCCATGGATTTCGATGTGAGTCCTTTCAACGCTCTCTGTAATAGCAATTTGATTTCGTTGTGACAAGGCGAGAAGCAGAGGCGGCGAAAGGGGTGAATTTCTATCGCGTTCAACGAAGAAAGATACTCTTCTCCTAACAAACCGTGGTCGTCTCTCTTCTTCTCTTTCCTCCTAGCGTCCTGCTGTTCCGTTTCGTAAAAAGCCACCCTTATCCCACGCGTGGAGGTCGCGCGCTGCGAAGTTCGAAGCGATTTCCCGCCAGTGAAAAGCGCGTCGAGATCTTTCTTGGCGCGGTGTATCCTGTTCCCTCTTCCTTTTTGCGGTGTCCTTCACTCGGATAACTCTCGCCTGAGTTTTCTCCTCTTCCGTCCTCGCTCGTCACGAATTTCCTCTCCGCCCCTCGCAGACGTCTCCGCGCTGGCTTTATTTACGTGTTTTCGGTCGAGTACAAGTGTCTCCGACTTTGCCGTGCAACTTCCACCGACAGTTCGCAACGGGAACCGTTGCCCCGTTGCTTGCTCGATTCCGGGAGCGCGTCTAGGCCAGCGTGGAAAAGCAATGGAATCGTGGCGGACGTTTCCGTTGCTTTGGGGAAAGAAAGAGAGGAATCCTCTGTTAGCTCGGTGAAAGGGAAAGAGGAGGCACGTTGGCCCGCAGGCTCTTTGGATTCGTGAATTCTTTCATTCGTCGAGAGTACCGCTTTGAGGTAGCAGCTTTTCACCGAATTTGGAGGAATGTGGCTGCGCGTCGTTCTATTGGAATATTCTTTATTTCAAGCTTGCGGGGGTTGCACGGGATTTTTTCAAGTTTCGCGGATAGCAGCCGGAAGGTGCTTCCCGTAAACAAAATGTTCCTAATTCCAGTTCTTCGTGCACCCAAGCATGCGCGCGCGTGTGCATACGTGTGTGTAGAATAAACACTTGCGAGCACGTTTTTATGCACCGAAGAGCGAACTGATTTTAAAAGCCGAAGAACTCTGACGGTCGATTCAATTTCTGAACAGATCCCTGCCCGATTCGCATATGGAAACTCCAGCCATACCGAATTTCCGTGTCGAACAATGATCCAAACGAAAGTGAATGATCGAGAGGCTGCTTCCAGTCGAAGTTCACCGGCGCGTGGTCATTAAAATTGATGCAGAGAAGGGCGAGTCGAGGGGTGTATGAAATATGGGGAACGATGGGACGCAGAGCCGCGAAATTTCGAGTCGGGACACGGGCCAAAGGTGGAAATCGCGCGTCGGCCTCGAGGAAATTGAAAGCCATAAAACATAATGGTGAGCGACATTCAGAGGGATTTACGGGCTTCGTCATTTCCTATGACCACCTCATTATTTCTCGGCCGCGTCGTTTCGTATTCCCGCGACTAGATACGTGTCTGGAATGCCAGGGGCATTGTCGACGATGCACAATCGTCGTCCTCGTCGGGCAGAGGGAAGGACTCGTACCAGGTGTTGCTGCACGCCATAAACCCGTGGTTACCTGCTGTGCCATATGGTTGTGTTCAGTGCTGTAACACCGACATGTGTACCCTTGGCCTGAGAATCGTTTACACATGTTCCTGTCGATTTTTCCCTGGAATAGAGAAACGAAAAGCGTCATTTCCCGATTCCCATTTCGCTTCACGATAACGAGACCACACAACGGTAGATATACGCGCAGAAAATTCGCAAGTAATCATTACCGCCACCGCGAGTATCGTTAATATACCTTTCGGTATCATTGGTGTATCAAAAAAGTGATATCTATATAATATATTTTCCAAAGTGATACTCTTTCCGGCGGCTCCTACTCTTTCCCCTCTTTCACCCTCTCAAATCCTCTACCACTCATCGCTCATTCGTCATTTCATTCGCTCTCGTTATTCGCGCTCATTTACAAAATCTATAACATTGGTAACAATATTTGTCGCCCGACAGCCACGCAAAACTATAAAATACTAAATACCGTCATCCAACTTACCCGCCCCGACGGTGGTTAAAAAAGCCCCCCAAAAGAACTCAGAAAGTTACCTTCGATCTACCCGAAGGACTACCGCGTCCAAGGTACATACGTAACACTCGTTTCGCAAACCCGCACCGGAATCACGATTCTGGCACCGTGTCCTGTGACGCGTATCCCTCGTTCATTTACATCGAGCGTCGCCGGACGAGTCGTCGGACGAGTCGTCGGCCTACCATTGTTTCCTCGATCGATCGATCAAGTGGATTCGCCGTAGAAGGAGCGCGCGTACGCTCGAGAGGAACGCGGCGCGTATTTGCGATCCGGTTGTCCGCGTAATGGCTCGCGAGTACGCGCAGTGGATCCGTGAAACCGGGGAAAGACGCGCTTTACACGACGGTCAAAAGAGTCCGGAATGAAAAGGTGGGGATGCAAAGGCTCGGCCTTGTGCACGCGGGAGGTTAATCGCCGCGGCGAAAGTGCACGCCGTGTGTTCCTTGATGCACTTATCGTCGCTGGAGAGAGCCACCTTCGGAGGAACGCCTTCGCTCGGCGCTTACGAGAGCTGACCGACATACAAAGGAGCACAGTGGTTCTCAGCTGGGTAGTAGGTTTGTTGGAATGTCGCGAGTGGATGGAGACGAAGTGTAAATGTAAATATGTATTTATACCTGCGGGACTGAAACCGTCACCGTAACATTGGGTACCGTGCCGTTGTCAGGTGGTACAATCGGTACCATTATGCTCGTTCCGGAGGCATGAAATCCGCGGTTCTGTTGTTCGAGGACGCGTTACGCTTTTATGAATATACATATGCATGTATATGTACGCACGGATGATTCGATTCCAATGCGAGGTCCGTTTCCTTTAATCGCGGAGTTCCTTGCAGACGATTGGAGTCGGCGGTTTATGTATTCGAAACTACGGTACTAATTACACGCGCGTGCAATTCGTAACACGCGTAACAACGTAGCGCCAGAGCGCGGAAGGGAATAGAAATATCACAAGCGTAAATGCCTGAGAATTTATTTTAAACTTAGAACGCGTGAAACGATCGGCAACGACCGCCTCCTCTGCGCGGAAATTCCGAGTACGATCGTATCGAGGGCCCTCCAAACGTATCGCGTTCGACTCTTTTCGCCGGCGTTTCGTGGCGCTGAAGGTAACGGAGAAAAAAGGGGGAAAGTTCGGAAAAGGGATAAAAAATGATGAAGCGCACAGAATCCACCCCCTCGGTCGCGTTACGGCTAGCCGATAAATTGATGCCGCTTCTGAAGCACTTTTAGCGGCGCGTTCCGCGAATCGCTATATAAAACGAACGAAATTGCGTTTGCACGCTATTTTCGGTGGCCGATAATGCCGGGACGCGGTTTGATCGTGCAAAAAAGGGTGAACCAGAAGGGGCCTGCTCCGCGAATTTTTGCCTTCGTTTTCCCTTTTTCGATCGGCCGTAATTCGTCGATTTTTCCACGTGTGCCGGCGGCGGTGTTCTTCGCGAACAATGCCGATGGAAAAATGACCGGCGCGGGGGAGAAACGTGTGTTTGGTTTGTATTCGACAAAGGTCGCGGAACAAAAGGGCGACAGACAAAGAATTGAAGGAAGAGACCGGCGTGAAAGAATAAATCGTGAAAGTGTGCGAAACCACGCGCAAACGATGAGATAAAGATTGTTTGAAAGGGATGGCGAAGGCGGCGGAGGAATTTCCCGTTCGTTTCCGCGGGATAACGAAACGAATTAAATGTTGCCACGAGGACGGGTGGATCTTTTTTCACGAATTCCGTCGGGACGATAAAATCGTCGCTGTCCTCTACGGCCCTCGTCGAATTCCTGCGCATAATTCCGCGACGAGGTCGACGGCTGGCGGTAGAATTGCGCGGATTCCGCGCGTCACCGGCTCCGATCGAACCGTAAGGAGATATTTTAATAACCGTGCTCCAATTAAACGTCTTGACGACGCTGATAGTCCAGCGTTGGGGAGGCCTCATCGATTCCTGCCGGCAAGTGCATACTTCTTGCTTATCCTGTTCCGATCCTCGACACTCGGGACAGTTATGGAAAATTTAAGAGCCCGAAGAGTATCGCCGGCCGCAGAATAGTTGGTGTCAACTGGGGCAACTGGCAGAGTGGATTCGAGCGAAAGAAATTGTGCAATAGGTTCTTCCATTTGACACTCGAAGTGGGTACATGTAATACGTAAGTACGTATTCGACTTATCCAGATCTCGATCTAAAAGTCCGCCAGTTCTTGTTGCTCGCAGCGGGCCCTCGTTCAATACGGTTCAAACCCGCGACCTATTTCCTCGCGTCTAAGAATATCACTGTGACGCTGCAGTTCATCTTTGCAAATCGTGTAGCGGAAAGACTTGACAGATGTATATTGACCCATTCACGTGCAGCCTGTACTCTACTTTCTTCCTGTGCAATCAAATCAGGTCGACCAGAATATCCCTTTCTAGAGATCAATCAGCCGGGATCGATGAAACTCGAAAAGCGCATACCGCGAAGAACGACTGACAATAGTACTACTAATAATTTAACGGGAAAGTAGTGGAATATTGCATGTCGCGAAATGGTAACCTATCCGAATGTCTGTCCTCCCAAAAGTTCAGCAGCTAAATCGAAACGCTCCATAATAGTATGCACGCGCACTCGGGGAATTTTCCGAAATTTTCCCAAATTCCCACGAGAATTACGCGTGTCTCGCTACATGCGCGGGACAATAGGAAGAAAGCGTAACCACGGCGACATTGCATTAATCTATTATGCCAAGGAAGGCTGGCGAAGGCAGCGGAGCGCAATCGCGATCGTTATTCAGCGGTCACGGAACGATCGCGTTGCACGATCGCCGGACTAATAGCGCGAACTGGAACGCGCAACAAAGGCGAGCGCAGGCCCTGGCAAGAGGGAACTCCGGTTCTTGATAAGTAGAGCATGAAGCACGAGTAAATAAGCGGCCGGAGAAAATGAAACGTTGCGGCTCGCAACGGGCCGTGCGCTCGCGAAAACAGGAACCCGGCATGCGCGACTCGTGTGCAAGATCGTGCTTGTTTACACGTGTGGGCACTTCCGGCGGAAAGGAGGACGACAACCGCTGGTCGATTGTCCTCTTGGGAAATGGAAGGTCCGATCGAACGAGTCCTTGCGATCGCGAGGCGGTTTCTATTGGGGTTTTGTAGTGGCTTCACTTCGGGGGAGAATTTATGGCGGCATTGTTCTTGGACGGGAGTTGGCCAGGTGGAGGAAGAGCTATCCCAGGGATTCTCGGTTCGGGTGTGAGACGATTTGATGGACTTAGTATCGAGACATTCGTGGAGGGAGGGGTGAACGTTTCTTTTAAACGGAACTGTCCTGCAGATTCCTTCGTTGAGACTTCTAACTTGAATAAGAAGGGTGTTATTATCTGATAAGAGTTCCTAAAAAAGGAACAAGTGTATCGCTAATGCTGGACCGATCTCCAACTTGCCACGGCTATTCGTGCAATTCGAACCAATTAGCAATGCTCCAAAGGTAATGGGGACTAATCGTCGCCGCCTAACAGGGATCACGACACCGTTCTCCTACGCGCGTTAAATCAGAAGAAAATCGAGGATGCTCGTGACCAGGGCGGCGATCACGTCGGCGAATGCACGGGACGAGGTCGTTCGCATCGGTTCTCGGTTATTAAGGCACGAAAATTGGAGCGGCCGCCCGCGTTCCACGAAGCTGGCCTCCAAGAGGCGAGCGCGTTGGCGCGGATTAAAAGCCGCGGAATCGATAATGCGGTCGAGACGTGTGCCCGCGGCGTCCTTTGAGCCTGATTTAACGTCATACGGATGCCTTTTCAATACGGGCGTCGCATGAATAAAATCCTCGGATGATTACGCGGCCGAACGGGGATTAAAGCTGGCGAAAAATCGAATGGACGTGCTGCATATTCGCTTTGACATCGTGTTCTAGCCCACTAACTCGCTGGTTTGTTGGGATTAATCCTGCGCATTGGTTTATCGAATACCAGAGCAGCGCACCCTTTCAATCCGCGATACCCTGTCCCTGTTTTTGCGGCTGGCTGAAAAATAGCGTGGTTCTCTTCGTCGTCTTCCTCCTCGTTCCTCGCGAACCGTTATAGTCGAACGCGAACCGGCTTTCTGTCATTCTATGAAGGAATGCGGCCTTCTGGATACGGTTCTTCGGCCTGAAGAACCGGAATTGATCTGGATTTTAGCGTCGTTAACGGTGGATGAATAACTGTTCGCGTGAAAAACTCTTGAACAGCTATATTTTCAATTTTCCAAAATAGAAATTGAGGAACTGCGTAATCGGACCTCGCGGTATTTGATATCGATTCGAACGAGACTGGAAACCAGTATCGTATTTATTACGCGTTCTTGCGAACCGAAGAAGCCTTAATGTCTGGAATATATAATCACGCCCGATATTTAATAAGCCGATGAGAGAATGATTTCGTTGGGACGAAACAGCCGAAGCAAAATTACTTCTCGACCTAACATTATATTAAATATTTAACGTTCAATCTCGAGTACACTGATAGCTGCATTTATACGAGACGCCGCACCGCGGTGGCTCCAAGTATTCCAGATAAGAACAGCCACTCGATCGAATGACTCCAAAAGGCTGGCAAAAAGAATCAATGAAAAAGATCCATCGTCATCGGCGCCTATCAGCGAAATCACGATGGAGGTATGCATTAACCGTGGCGATTGGTCTGCTCGGTATGCGAGCATCGTCTGGAAGCGACGAGTGAATCAGAAACCGTCGGCCCGGTTTTTTGCCAAGCTAGTTCATTGGCATTCAGCGACGCTGTCGCTCTCGAAAATTAATATCGGATCTCGCCGATCGAGGGTTCTCCATTACTCGACGCCCGATCGCTCGCCAGAGAGCCGAAAGAACGTCGAAAGGTGCTTCATCCGGCTTCTAATTGGCTCCCGTCATCCGCGAAATTTCCGGTCAAACGAAACGCTCGAACGTCGCGCCATTGAACGCGCGTAGGAAATTCAGCGTTTCGTAGATGATTCAAAGTAAATACATACATACGTGCTCGTCAGGAATCTTGAAATATCTCTTCTACAACTATGGAGATGTATTAGCAAACGTACGGAAACAAAAAATTATATTACAGAGATACAGAGATATATTCTTCTTCGTTCCCGTGGACGTATTGGTTATTCGTGTTACAGAGGCAAAGTCCCGCAAAAATGAATAATCAGTTGAATACATTAAATGCACTCGAACAAACATTTATATGTATAATTCCTCGTTGCGCCATTAGTGAGCATATATTCGATTAAAACAATAATACGTACGCAAACCAGTTCGCCACTCAGCAAAATTAATTTCCATCCTGCGTTCTGATCAATAAGCGCCGGTACGCCTACACGCGTGAAAGGGATGTCCCCTCGAAGACACCGCTTAGACGTTTCCACCTGGAACGCGTTTGCCGTGGCGCATTAAAATAATAAGCGGTCGCATTAAAGTGATTACGACGCGAAGCGCAGACGACCGCGCGTTGCGGAAGTTGAAGTGTCTCCGTTTTAAGAGGATCCGCGGCGATGTCGGTGGTCGGCCAGTCGGCCGAGTCGCTTTCGTCGCCATTGTTTTTCCTGCCGTTCTTTTAACGAGCTCAACGAGCGACCGCGACGTTTTCGCGAGAAAGCCAGGAGAGAAAGAATGCTCCGCGTCCCGATGAACCAGCACAATCCGTCGTCCCTCGTAGAAGTTTCCTTCTCTCTCTCTGTCCCTTTATCTCTGGGGCTACTTTACCTACCTGAAGTCTCTCCGTCGAGCTTCTTCTCTCCCGTTGTTTTGCCCCTATCGCTATTCTTGTTCCCCCTTCGATGGCCGGGCCAGGCTCGTTGGTTTTCCCGACCTTACCTTTTGTGTTTTCTGACCGATGTTTGAGACGAGCTTGAAACCCAGGCTTGTTGTGGCCCTCGAGGAAAACTCGGATAGTTAAGCCTGCATATCGGTAATAGAAGCAAGCGTGCACGCGAGTCGTCTGTTGAATTACGTCGTAAAAGAAAAAGGTGCCGCGCTTGAATGGGTGGGCAACGTTTTTGCCGGTCGAATTTCATAATGGTCCCGGAATGTGGTGACAAAATATCGAGGCAGGACGAGGGTTCGAGGGTCAGGGACGAATTTCGCATGGGCATGCATGATATTCGAGGCAGAACACATGTCGGGCACACCTTCGTAAAACAGATGGCCCGCAGATTTTCGAACGGCAAGGGCCAGGAGCCGCACGCCAGCAAAAATCGAGCGGGAGGAACGCGCTTGCAGTGATTTGGCAGCTGTCGAACACGTTCGCCGCTCGTCCAGCTGCCACGTTAATTTTCCTCGCCGCCCTCGCTGCGGGGCTGCAATTACGTTCGCCTCGGTCCACGAGCAAACTAATCGGTGTACAATCTGTGAGGCGAATTTACAAGAACTCGCGGGGAACTTTGGTGAACAAGCAGCCCCATCGGGTAATTGGAATGCCGGCTATCCGGATACGAGGCATCGTCCCTCTTAACGATACTTAATTTCCGTGTTTATCTGCTTACTCGAAAACGGGGCCTGTTGCTTTGTTTGGCGGATGCTCGAAAATCTTTTGCTTGCTTACGTTGGCAATCGAGTCGAGTCGGCCTTGCGTGCTCGCAAATACAAATATGTATCATCGTCGTTCGATGAATATATTAAACGGTTCTAAATGTAACGAAGCCCCGCCTAAATCATTTCTATACTTTTCTATATCTGCGATCGGCAAAGATAATTTCGTACGCGTATGTACATCGTATGCATACGCAGGCCGAAAGAGAAACACGACACGATCAACGTTTTCAATCACTCCCACATTTCAACCAGATAGAACTTCGAGGTGGAAGAAATACGAAGCCTCGCAAATTTGCTGAAATGCTTTACACCGACCCATTCGAGTCTACTCAAATTTCCGCGGAACGACCACTCGATCGTGCACGGTCGCCTGAGCCCCGAAAATCGCCGGCGAAAGTAGTCTCGTCCCCCTCCAACCACTTCTATATAGTATTTCGCTGGAAGGGTGCGTTTATCGTCGCGCAAGGATTCCGCGCGAAATCCAAGGAGTTTATTCGATATTCCACTCGCGAACGAACCTGTCTTCCCTCTCGAATCGACAAGCTTCCTCTTCGCCCCTTCGCTTTTTCCACGCTTTATCCGCCGACACGTCCCGTCCCGGATCCTCCTGACTCTGACTCGAATTTTTTATTAAATCCCTCGTCACTCGATAATGTCGACTTCTCGTGTGTACCGAAATGAAATGCAATTTTCATTGGCCACGTGAACGAACCCCTCGCACGCCTACGGTGCTTTATTTACCCCTATTTCCACGTCTTCCAATTGGATGCACTGAACCCGCTCTTCTGGCCTCCCCATTCCAGCCCCTCGAATCAGAAACAAAATTATTTCACTTCTTTCGCACGGTTCCCGTCTCTTTCAGCGTGCACAGGTGTACGCTGCACTCGGCGTTTGCACGGGACGAGTACAATAACTCGCGGATCTTTCGACTGGAACGCTCGCCCTAGTGTGCTAATTAGTATGCTGAATTAAAGGCGAGGGAGCAACGAACTTGCGAAAGTGCACGAGACTTTTGACAATCGGATTTCGCAGATATCGCAACGATTTTTTGTTAGAACTCGATTGGGATCTAATTTCTCCGAAAGAGTGAGTGGGAAAAAATTGGTATCCCGTTGGGGAAATCTAAGGGAAATTATATATGGTCGTTTTCCACGTGCGCTGCCTCGAGGCACTCGCATGGGACGATTGTACGCGTTTGTAACTTTCCCCGTGCAAAACAGCGACGCCCTCCATCATCCGCAGCTTAATCCAGTGGGCATTAAAACACGAAGCTTCATCGATCTCTGTAATGACCGGTTCGAAGTAGCACGTTGCCTATCGCGAAAAGGAAGATGCACGGGTTCCGAGTGGCTCGCGTAGAAGATTGAAGCACGCTCGTAATGCACGGTACATCTCTCCAAGCATTTGCAGGGAAACGTACATATCTCTTCCATGAATCAATTCACTAAGATAATAAAGATTGAAGAAACTCACTTTAAAGTAACTTTCCCACGGTGCAAAATAATTTCTTCAGTCGTCACTGAACAAAAACGAAATATGTACTCCTTTACGATATCGCTATAAAAATGAACCCTTCACTTGGCACTTTCATTCATTTCCTTCAACGGCAAAGAAAATTGCAACCCCGTTTGAATTAAGCCATCTCAGTTGCGTGACTCGCACGTTTCCATGAATTCCACGTAGATCGCTTGCGATGAGAATCTTGGCGAACCATTCAGAGGATGTGCGTATTTTTAAAAGGGTTATCATTGTTGAAATAACAGCTCGATCGATACAGCAGCGTGGCTATTTCGCGGTGGTAGGAAGGGCGAAGGGGATCGAGGGTGGAATGCCGCCATCGATGGTCGCACGATTTCGACCACGATCCACCGTTGTGTACATCGCGCGGCTCTCACCTTGATTACTCACCTGGGGTTCAGGGCAGCAGGTATGCATACCCGCATGTTTGCTCGAATAATTGGGAGGCTATACGTGTGCCCCGGGATAACCCCCAGCGCGGCTCGAAATTCAATCTACCTCTCAGCGAACCGATCGGTCCCGATAAAGATCTGCGTCGCCGATTTGTAGCTCGCTGCCGAAATCGTTTTGCGATCGTATGCCCCGATTCTGTTAACGTTATCGTTCCTGCAGGATCGAGCACGATCCTTTTTTTTCCCATTTTAGTTTTTAAATCGTGTTCACCCTTTGCCTTTTCGAGACGTCGATTTGCTCAGGCGTGATTGAAACCGCGGGCGAATTGCGTCGCGATTCGACTGGGGCGTTTCTTTGGGAAATACCGGTGTTAAATGGAGGATCGGAATTCTACTTGACGCAGCAATTAATGGGACTTCTGTCGTCGGATAAAGATCGGGCAAATGTATCAGACGGGTGACTATCAATTGGTAACAACGGTGTACAAAAATTTGTCGACTCCGCGCGATCTTCGACGCTCGTCTATTTTCAACGTTATCAGTGAATACTGTGAATAGATTTCTAGTGGAACACGGTCAATTAAAAGCGCCGTCGAAATCACGCGACGCGAGGATGAAAATTGTTCTTGGCAGGCGCGAGGAAAACTGCGGCCAGCGTTTCCATCTCGATCGTTCGCTCCAGTTAACGAGCAAAGTTTCGAATTAATATCGGGAGTAAAATTCGTAGCGGTCGCCGGGGTGTCTAGCCGTGGACGACAAAGTGACGAACGATCACTGCGGCGTAATTAACGATCGAGTCGGGCAACGCGCGACACTAATTTCGATCGCTGTCATAATTAAATGGGCGCGTGTCGGACGCACTCGTCGGCGAATCAGCGCAGGCGGAGGAGAGGCGCAATTTCGCGGCGGGCACTAATAATCGTTTGGCGAAAGCGCGCGTGCCGCGCGGAAAAGCTTCGGGAAATATTTCGAATGACGCGGGGGTGAACGTGCGGCGGAAAATTTCGATTAATCCCAGATACGGAGGGATTCGTCTCGACGAAAGCGCGGGTACTTTGCGAGCGGAAAAGCCAGGCAGCGGTGGAAATCAGCGACAAAGGGGCCCGTGTCCGCGGATTTCTCTCCTTTTCCGTGAACTCTCGTAAAAGAGTTTTAAAACTCGAGCAGCGTTGAAACGAACCGGCGAGGATTGGTTTTCGCGGTAAAGCCCTGGAGAAACGGACTTGCGATCGTACGCGAGGTCTTAGACGAAAAAGGAGACGAGAAAGAGGGTTGAAGAGGAGTGAAGAAAAAGACGGGGAGGAAGGAAGGAGCTCTGAAGAGTCTCCTCTCTTCGGCGTCTCTTTTCTCGGTATTACGACCGCTTATTTTCTTCGTTCACGATCTTTTTCTCGTTCCTCTAGTCTATCCCTCTCTTTGATGGCCACTGTACTTGAGAAATTCTCGGCGCAAGAAGGCGGAAAGGGCCGCTCGAGAGAATGGCTCAATTCCCGCTGGTAAATTAATTTCCGCCGATGAAGGCAGAGGAGAATTAAAATTTCCTCGCCGAGTGTGTTTTCCCGACCTCGACGAGCAAAGCAACTATGTACTCGGAGCGGCTACCGTCCCGGATAATCGTTACGACGCAATTCCGTGGCGAATTAATCGAGGTTCCCAACGATGCTGTTGGATCACCTTGATCCTGATCGATCCACGGGGAAATTTGGTTAGAACTTTATCAGCGGTTAGAGTGAACAGGAAGGAATGGGAAATCTCGTTTCTGTAAACGCGAACACGGGATATCGTGGATAATTCGTAAACAGGGGAGCGCGACCGACAATTTAGTCGCGATAATACGGACCGACGATCAGTTTCGGGGGTGTGGGTGCCAGGCGTTTTGGATTTTCCGTGTAAACACGTGGACGTGCCGCGTGCATGCTCGTTTCCACTGTACACGCGTATTGTGCGTACGTCGGAAGCGGCTTTTCAGCCGTTGCCAAAGCCGAACAATGCCGAAGAAAGGTACGGCAGTGCATGGCTACGTGCCCGTCGAACTGCATACAGGGTGTTCCGCAGGAAATATTCTTGTAAATTGCGCACTAGTACTCGTTATACGTAGTTTGTTTACGGCGATGTCAATTTTTACAATCTATTTTATCATTTCTTTCTCCCGCAACGGAGCAACGATACTTGGAGCAATCGTTGATTAAATCGAACACCCTTAAGCTGAATACGATCATATACTTGTGTACAATCGGACGTATTACTTTATTAACTGTTCTCGCGCCGACACGATTTTACGCGGATGACGGTCGTGCATTTGATTGACTCGCCAATCACCAGCCATTACGTTGCGAGATAACGAAAGGGAAGAAAATACAGCGCTATTAGAAAAATGTATAGTTTCGATGACGAGAATCAGTTACGAGCAGGAAACGCGCCGTTTATCGAACACCGTGTTCGCGATTCGTGCAAAAAGTGGCCGCCAGAGAAGGATTCCGTATATGCACGCGATAGAGCCTATATTCCCTGCGCCACTGTGTGACGTCTGCCATACGAGAGCGGCTGTAAACCGTGCAAAACCAAACGCGGCTTTGCTGCATACCAAAGCGAGTCTGCGAAAAAGCGAGACGTAAAAATCGATCGATCCGGAATAAAAATATAGCCGAATTTTCGTCCGGGATGAACCGCACGCTTTGTCGTTTCTCAAAGGAAAACCACCGGCGGACATTGATCATTCTGCAATATTGATATTATTGCTCGCGTTTGCCAGCTCCTGTTCTCCCATGCGACGTTCTCCGTTTCTGCTTTTCAATCCGACCCTTCGGCTGTACTTCGCCTTTTCTGTAGTCGTTTTTAAGCAGTGTGTGGAGTACTCCGATTAACGAAACGGGAATACTAATAGTGGCTTAAATTCCGTTTTTATATTTCTTTTATGTAGCTCTCGAATAATTTTCTACTGAAGATATGGAAGATATAAATACGAAGTTATTTTCTCTGAGCGATAAATAGCAATCGTCGTATTAATAATGATAATTGGTAGCATTAATAAGGATGGTAACAGTAGGTGCATAATACGATAAGACTTGAATGGTTGGTTACGGACTGTAATTGCAGTACACGCACGGACGTAGATGGAATGTGTAAACACTTGTGAGTCATGATTTACCAGTTAGCACGAGGAGGAATTCTTTCAGAGCCTCCCTGTCTCGTATTCATAAAAGCGTACATACGATACTCTCATTAAATATAATGTTTCCCTGTCGTTCAGCAATTGTGCATTGCTCTATCGAATCATTGCATTTGTACCAGCACGATTTTTCGCAACAGAAAATTAGTATCGAATCTTCGATCCTCGTATTAAAATGCAAGAGCTCTTACGAATCCTTAAACATCCAAAACAATCTCACTAAATATATCGCAATTGTTGATAAAGAGCATAACACACAGACCACTGACAGAGCCTTACTCATATCTCCCGAAGTACCCAGCAGAACCTTGCTTTCCTGTAACACAGGGTTGATCATTTCCAGACGCAAGTAACTCTGTGCTCCGAAAAATAAGCCGCAACAGAAACGATGGAATAATTTTAATATTTTTTCTACAAAGTTTCATCGACGTTTGAATTAACGTACGTACTATGAAACTACTAGCATTCCGACATCGTACCGAACACGTACAATAAGCTAGATATTCTTCGTTCCCTTCATGCTTGCGTCGAGTTGAATCTCGTTCTGGTTTTGACGAAATTCGATCGTTCACGTTGTCAGTGCTCCAGCTCCGTCACGTGTGTTACGCCGAATAAAACAAATCGTCGAGGATCGTAGTGAACACGATCGATGTGGTCACTATTCAACGTCGCCCTTGTTAATTATAGCGGCCAATTAACCATGGCTTCATTTGCTCTCTATCTCTCTTACTCGCGTTCGTCCATCAGGAACAGGCAATGCTGTTTCCCCGGGTTGTCGTGTACTGAGGTCGACCTGAGTCACTCGTATTCCCCGACACGCGCATTTTTCGGAGCTGTGCCGATGTTAACGAAACTCGGAAACCGGCTGTGCTCATTCAATTAATCGTAGTGCCCCCGTGCCGCTTGAACGACGCGAACGATACCCGTCCAATCGAAATCGATCGATCGATTGTTCGCGTTTCCTTTTTAAGCTCGATACTCGAACAGTGCAAACGATTTGCGCGGGAAATATTTTACAATGAAATGACTGGAGCCACTTTTGGCTTTGATAAAGTTCAATTACGTTCTATTTTAATAAAAACTTAAGGATTAGAATTTTGTTATTTTCATGTATGTATGTATGTATGTATGTATGTATTTTAATCTGTGATTAAAAGACAGATTAAAAAACGCACAGCAATTTTAATTGAAATTTCTTAAATTCTCGTTTAAATATCCTATACGAATTGCAGATCGATTTGCACCGAAGCTTCGGTTTGGTCTCTAACGGCGTGATAGAGAGAATCGAAGATGATTTCGAATGATCTCGCGTCCATCTGAACGTAAAGCGAACAGACCACCGATCGAACAATTGATTTGCGCCACGTTGTAACGGAGTTTCGAGTGTCACGTGTGTCAAGGGCCGTCCGCATGTCGGTCGCATCCTTTCGCACGCGTAAATGCACATGCAGCTAACGCACGCGACACGTTCGCGCGACAGGTAATCGATACTCGGCCAAGCATCGATGATTCCTGTCATTAGCCAGATCTGCTCTTCCGATCCGAAATTCGCTGCAATTTGCCCCTGCACGATTTTCATCGCGGCGATTAATCATTCGTCCGCGAGGCAACCGACAAAAGAAACAATGACAGCAACGACAAAATGAAGAACGAGGTCCGCCGATGGAAAGTGCAGTTTCTAGTGAAAATCTTTCGCGTTTCTCCAACAATATTTTCTGCAGAAGAATACTGGCAAACGATTAGAAACTCTGTGCCCGTCCATTTTCAACATTTCAATCGCCACTCCGATGAAACGTTACTTTTACGCTTTCACCGGTAGTCCCACATACGTTCGACTCACTCTCGTGACGGGCAAATCATTACGAACATCCCAGGAATTAATTTCCATACACAAACATACCTGCCACAAATTAATTACACCGTGTCCCCGAAATTCTTTCGTTCCTCTATGGAAAATCTATTTTCACGCGTGACCGCGCTTTTCCAATTATCCGACTGCAAGATACAGAGAAAGGAACAGAAATGCATCCCGTTGCGAGTGAAAAACGCAGAAGCAGAAGTCTGGAACGGCTGTTAGGAAATCGAACGATTTTCGAAATTGAATCAAACCAAAGCGGAAATTGCGTAATCGTGCGAGTTCCCCGGGGACGCGAGATGGAAAGAGAGGGTGAGAGAACGCGGCGGGATGGTTCTGCGGACGAATATACACGAGCTTCGGACGAAAAGCTCCATCGGGAGCGTCCGGTTCTCCCTCCCTTATCGCTCTTGCGGCTGGCAGGTCCAGGGAGCACGTCGGATTTGGTTTGCATTCGAAGCGTGTCCACCGACAGAACGCGACTCGAATTCGCCGTCGATGGGACGCTGGTTCCAGTCTCGAAGCGTCGCAACGCGTCGTTCTCGGACGACGTGAAACGTCCCCGGCCTAGCTGCGTCACGATTATTAGACACCACCGGGCCAACTTTTCTGCCGACCAGCGGTTGAAAAGTGAGCTGCCTGTTTGTTTAGGACTCCGCTGACACCAAGCATTCGGATGGACAATGTGGGACTCTTGAAACTTGGCTCCGCAACTTTCTCGACTGGTCGATTTATAAGCTGGATCGTTAAATCAAGATTTTTCTCAGCATTTAATAATAATAATAAGAATAATAATAATCCCCGCGTCTGCCAGTGCAATCCAATTATTATTAATGGAAAAGGAGGCAAGGTAAAATGCGTAGAAAGCAAAAAGCCATGATTGTACGGCATGGATGTCGTAATAAACGGGGCAGCATTTTTGATACCATTAAATACGCCCGGGTTCGTAACTGCACGTTGAATATGTGTACAGAGACTCATTAATATGGAATGCAAGGGGCAATGTTCATCGGCGTGTAAACCCGTCGTTATAAAGTTTCTATTACAATAGGCGCATTACGTAGTTTTCTTTAGTAGGCAATAACGGCAAAGTAGCAATGGAGGACGCGGCATCGCGAGCATCGGCAAAACGACATTTCTGTTTCCCTTTTCCCGTTCGGTTTCGTTCCGTTCCGCGATTTTAACGAGTCGAAGCGGCATGCACGGTCGGAGGCGGGAGTTTTTCACGAGTCCGTCAGTTTAATAGCCCCGCTGTGTACTGCGTGCTCGAGCAACATTGGAAAGCGGCTTAACCCTCGAGGACCCTCGACTCCGTACGATCGACCGGTGTGTCGACGTGTGTGCACCACACGCGCACACATACGTAATATCCACAGCCCCCACGTGGATCAGGAATACGGCTTCGTAAACGTCCGCGTACAGAAACCAGGCAGTCTAAAGCCACTCTCGTATCTCCTCCTATTTCTATCTATCGTTCTTTCTCGCTTCGTCTCGCTCGCCGAAGGGGCACCACAGAGAGAGAGAGGGAGTCTGTGGAATTCCTGAGGCAGACACGCGTTATTATATCGCGGCGGAACGAAAATTCGAACTTTGGCCCGCTACCTGGCCCCTTGCCAGAACGACAATCTTCGCGTAAGCCGTTGTGCAATCGTGCGTGCTCTTCGTGATACATATTTTCCCTGGCAGCCCTTTGTCTCCTCGACTTTTTTCCCCGCTGCTCCTGCCATTCCAACCCTCCAACCCCGTTGAACCCTTCCCCCCGTCGTTTTCATTCCGCGTGCGAGATTTCATTGCCGTCTGCCTCGCGCGTGTCACTTACCTCTCCCGTTTAACTTCTTCCCTGTCCCCCGTTCGTCCGTCTCTCACTTGTTGCGAGACCGGTCGAAAAATCCTGACCCCGCTAATTCCGCCCGGAACCAGGGTCCCCTTTCTTTCATTTATTTTCGTTTCGCAGCGCTCGATCGTCGTTCTTAATTTATGAGACACGACTGCGCGTCGTGCGTCTGCGTCTAAAGGGTCGTCGTCCACTTTACTCCGCGAATAAAACGGGACGCTCCCGGGCGATTCGCGAATTCTTTTCCGCCGATTTATGCGACCATTATGCTGCAGGATATCGGGGCGCGCGACGTCTTTGATGATTCGTAAGTGTACGGCCGTCTCGCTTGTTCCTTCACCCTTTGTTCCCTCTCCGCCTCGGGAAAGACAAATGGGAGGAATGAGTGCTGGCCCGGGGGACAGCAACCGGAAACGATGTTTCCTCGCGCGAAAACAGTGGTACACTCGCTTCCTATACAGACCGTTCCCCGTAAGGCAAGTCCGGCGTTCCTGCCAGGCCTTGGCCCGCGTGTTTCTGTATTTTTGGCTGCTCCTCGTCCATTATTCAACGCGGTGCCCGACGTCTGAGGCAATCCTGGGGACACGGCCCCCCTTCCTATAAATTCCGCCGCAGAAGGGAGCAAAAGAAGAACGAAATAGGAAAGAAAGACGAAAAACGTGCGACGAGCCCGCTAATTGACGTCCCTCGAGAGAGGAGACGTTGTTTCTCTTTGGTAACAACGGCGGTCCAGGTTGGGCTTCGTTCGTTAATTATCCCGACGCAAAAAGGAGCCCGATGTGTCGTCGTTTCGGGTTGGAAAAAAAGGAGGAGGTGTCGAAGTTGCCCGCGACTGGGGAAATTAATTAGAGATTTTCACCGAAGATGCAGGAAGATGCTGCTTATTATACAAGTTTGTAACGAAAGTTCTCCAACCCTTGTTCAAGGAGATTGATTAAGATCAGAATGTCATTCGTTATTAGTTACGACGTTACAATTCGGTGGCCCACAAGGTGCACCTAATTCGACCAGAAGAATTTTCATCGAAAAATCGGAAACTTTTGGAGCGCATTCTGTATTTGTGGAATAATTCGTCGTGTCACCGTTCACTCCAATGTGGTAGAAGTCCGTGCTGTTCTCGCGGATGGTCGACAAGCTCCTTCAGGAACTGCTCCGTCGTACGGCTGCAATTTCAGCAACACTCGAGACGCAGAAGCTGTGATTTTCCGGCGTGCCGTGCGAGCAACCGTAAGTGGAAATCTCGAGTGGCGCGCCCCGTATCTCTCTGTCGTTGTTCTATCCTCTTTCGATTGGCTCGTTACGTCTAAATATAACAGAATTTCGAGACATCGCTCGTTGATTGCCCCTCGGGGAACGTGCGTCGATTAGAGTCGCGACGAGAGCCACGATGAATCGGTTCGGGGAAAAGTTGCCGCGATTTTCGAGGCTAATCGGAAGCAATCGAGACGCGCGATGATGGTCGTTGCTCGGCGGCGCTGTGCTTAGCCGGGACTTTAGAGAACATCTCGAGCCGCACTGGAAGCTCGTTTGCATATTGCTTGTCCGTTTATGGCACGGGGAACAATGAGGAACGTCGAAAATTATTGGCGGAACTTGGCATTGTACGGATTAACGGGGCTCAGAACGGCGGAGCTTCGAGCGGACGAGTAGCTCGCTTTCTCTATCTCGATTCTCGTTACGAATGTTTTCCCCCAATTGATAACCGACAAAAATTATCCCGCTTCTCGCTTAGCGTCGCACTTTGATTCTTATAAATTGCAATACGGTGTACGCGACGCTGCTCGGGGGAAATCATTTTTATTCGACTTTAAGTGAAATAAGCCCGGCCGCGTGAATTTAATTGCCGCATTGTGGATCGTCGTTCTTTCCGACAGAACGAAAACAAGATCGCACGGTGCATGAAACAGAAAAGTATCGATTGCGCCCACACGGTCCACGGTTCGCAAACACGATCCATCTGGACCGCCACAGAATGATCGTCTCGCGAATGTTTTTCTTCGCAGGAGAAAGCCTGCGTGAAGATTTACAGGCTCATCAGTGTTTCTTTCAAACATCACGAACGCTTCGTTACGAAACATCTCTGTTTCTTTTGGCAACAAGGAAGTGTGCCCATCCCCGTCGACGGATGATTTAAAACGGTGCACCCATTACGCGACAATGTGGCGATTACGTCAGGACGTCTGCAAGTGCACCGGGCTCTGGCATTGTTCCCTGCTCGGTCACTCGATCTCCCCCTTTCTCTCTCTGCATCTCTGCATCTCTTTCTCTATTAAAGTCGGACGCCCGTAAAAACGGATAAATTATGCTCACCGGTTGGCCTGTCCGGCGACGATTGTGTCGTGGATTCGCATTGGGCGGTCTCCACGGCGGTGTTCCACGGAAACCACGCGTTGGGATAGTCCGAGTGTATTTATACACCCGGTACGCTGATTCACCGTGCGTTTCATTAGACCTCCGTTTCGCGGAGCCTCGGTTTCCATCGTGCAAACCTGCTCCGACCGAAAGTGGCCCGAATATGGGCCAGCAATGTGGCCTCTCAACGAGATCAATCTTCTTTTTTTTCCCCCTACGGCCTAGAAAGAGTTTTGCTTCGAATTTTTCTCAGAGAGCCTTTCGCGCATCGACGAGAAACACCGTGAAAATATTAACGAGGTGGATAATTGATTTCGTGATGGTATTTCAGCGATCGAACTTTATATTTGACGTTCTATCCTCGACTCATAAGAATGTAGAATACTAGCAATAGTAATTGTTGCAGAATTGGGAGGAGAAAAGGAAATGCGACCGATTGGAGATGCAGAAAATTCTCGTTTCGCGCGCATTCCAATAAGTATCGATATCCTGTAAATTAGGGCGAATCGGCGGCTGGCAGACGCAGAAACGACGTATTATCGACGATTTGTTTTCTTTGGCCCCGGGTCGACGGTGCCGCGTGTACCCTCGGTATACACTACATAATGCATCCTTTCACCAACTTTACATTATCGTTGCCCTTCGTGGCGCGGGCTCATCCAAATATCGGCCACCTCGTGTTCCTCGTTTAGCTCCAATTTTACACCGCGTGCACGAGTCGCGAAACAAACTCCCAATACGCGCCATAAAACAAAACGCCAGAACGGTTGACGAACGTTACCGAATTTCGTCAATCGAGCGCACGAATATCGGGATGGACGTTTCTCCTTTTTTTTCCCCAAAGTATCGTGTCACTGCAATCCACTGGGAATTCCCTACACCCTAGATTATAGCCACGACACCCTTCCCCCATATTTCCTCTGTTTTTTTTGTTTGTTTCCGTTTTGTATTTCGCAGTCCATGGGTTTCACGGCCGCGTTCGTATATCACGAGGGATTTATACTGGCAATCCATTTCGGAATCTAATATTCGTCGCATCAGTTTTATCGCGAGCTTGATTAAATTGGTTTACAGGCACTCGCTCGTTGTTTGTCCACGGTATACACGGCGGTACGTTTGTAAACTAGAGTCTGGACCGGGATACGGGAATCAAACTGAAATGAAAGCCATCGCCCCGGATAGATGTTATAATCCTATCGTGCATCGACACTAATTATTAATATCGTAACGCGTATGCCGTCATTACAGTTCTCGTCCAACCTTTCCATTCACTCGGATAGCAATTTATCCAGAATGCACGCCAGCTGTTGCATACCGAGTACACTCTTTGGAATGTAAAAATAATTTGTCCTGGGGAAACAGGAGTCACTTTAACCCTCGAAAAATCTCAAGCACGATGTATCCGTAGCGCGTCCAGGTCGAGTTCGTAGATTGTACATAATTGGAGTCTCGAACGTCTAAATGTTTAGACCGATCCGTTTCCTGACATCATTAATCACTCGTGTTTCCGTTGTAAATAAATTTTTCTCCCCAGCGATCGCACGCCTCTCACCCGCGGCGTTTGTTTATTCGCGTTAATCGTTTACACCAACGGCGCATCGTATCTCCGCCGTGACACGAAATGATTTCCCTCGGCCTGGATACCCGGCACCAATTAATTCCAGCTGGAATTATGGATGTAAAGTACGGATCGGCGATACGCGGCCCGGTTCTCGAAATACACGCGGCCGTTGCCGTTAAATCCGCGGACACGGCCGCCCAGCCACGGCCGATAACTCGTAAAAATGCCGATCGTAATTCGTCGGGAAATTCGTCGGACTTTTATTAATCCGGGCGAATTTATCCGCCCGCTTACGCCTGTAATTCTCGCCAAGACGGCCGAGTATTTTTGTTCCGCGCCGCGGACGCACTTCGGGTCTATTCCTTGGTACGGTGTGGTCGAGGAAATTTTTACGGGCACGATGTCAACGACGTACATACGAACAGTGTGTTCACGGTGTGTTAACACGCGCCGTTGCAATATCAGTCGTGTCAGTGAAGTGTAAAGTAAATTGAGGTAACGACGGTATCTTATCGATTGCACCTGCAGTGTTTCAACGTCTTGCCACCTGTATAAATATCGGCGTGTATGCCTCGTCGAATCGGCGTGCATACGTGGAACACCGTGCTTAAATTAATGGTTCGATTGCTAGCTTT
Organism: Nomada ferruginata; assembly: GCA_963583965.1. NCBI lineage: Eukaryota > Metazoa > Arthropoda > Insecta > Hymenoptera > Apidae > Nomada > Nomada ferruginata. The sequence goes on from OY757218.1 coordinate 11,656,202, forward strand.
CGAGTGAAATTTTTATCGGCACGTTGTCTGCTTAAATATTAAAGATATTAAAAGCGCATCGAGCTTTCAGCGTTTCTACACTTTGGACCATGAATATTTGAGGCAACAGATTGAACGGTTTCGATCGATAACCGGAGACGATTAATGCTCATTTTTCGCGGTGGAAATATGAATTTTAATTAACAGGCTTGCGTCATCCTGCGGGGTAAATTGAAATTCGCTAATTTTACATGCTCACTCGTTCACCCGAAGATTACAGTACGAATAATTAGCGGGCGCCCGCTTCTTTTCGCTCCATCGCGATGCAAATTAATATTCGATCCGATTTTCCGAACAAAAAAGTCCGGTGACTTGCGAAGCGCGCGCGCAAATTAATCCGCAACATTTCGGACCGTGAAAACTGTTTCAGTATTTCGCCAGAAATGATCGTCGTCCGTGTTCCGGGAAGTGTAAGTCGGCCCTGGTGTGCACGAACAGACCCCGCGTGTGTCGTTCTTTTCCGGCTTAATATTTCAACTGACCGATCGTGCGTCCCCGGGGCCTGTCGCTAACTTTCATAATTCATCGCTGCGTAACAACCCTTCCGCGGCGACGAGAGAAGCACCAACGCGACACGGGGAGCGTTGAATCAAACTCTAATCCCATCTAAATCGGGATTAGGCGATAAATCCACTATGATTTAATTACGAGTCGCCGCGGTTGCCGTTCTGAAGTATTTAACTGAATCACCGATGCTAATGCTCCGGTATTAATCTCCGAAGTAGTTGTTGTTGCTGCAGGCACGCGGTCCGTTCAACCGTGATCCAGTATTCAATCTATGTACACAGTTTCTTCCGCGCCGCCCAAGACGGTAGTTCACCGATAGATTTCGTGTTCGAATTAAACGGGAATTAAATTAACAGTTCGAATGGCGAACGTTTCTTGCGTTGCCCTGGGGTAGCGCGACTTGATTAATTTTCTGATTACACGTTTCGAAGAAATTTAGAATTCACAAAATCACACTCCAGGCTCCAAAGCAGATAGATTTTACCCCAAAATCTGCTGAATATCCAAGAGTAATCAGCCACTGGAAGATGATAAATCAGGCAGCGATTCCGCGAGTAGTACTCAGGTATTCTTAGGCTGCATTATTCACGTACCCGGCAGAAACAAACTTTGCGCCAAGTTCGGAGTCTGATCCGACAGATCAAACAGCATCCGGCTCGCCTAATGTCTCGAAGCGAAAACGTTTCTCTTTCGTGCGTAAACTCGTGCTGAATCGATACTGTTTACGGCGCACAGGGTCCCGCGGCAATTAGACGGTCGCGCGAACGAAGAAAAGGATAAACGACGGGTCAAGGCGGCGCAATCTAATTCCGACCCCCCGATGCAAATCGCAGGCCCTTAACTGACTGTCGTTTTCAACCCTTGACACTGGCCCTCGCGGCACCATAGGGTAGCAGCACACCATCCGGTTCCTTCGACGTCCCCCCGTGACTTAAATTAACCCCCGACCGCCTTCCAGCCCTGTCTCTCCTGTGCCACTCGTTATTTCCCTGTTTCCTATCCGGAGTCTCCCTTCCCTTTGGGGTCGATTTCAACGGCCAGGGTGAAATTGCTGGGCGCAATAATGGAAAACATTGAGGCGTCGATGATTACAAGGGGGACAGCGTCGACTTCCACATAGTTTCATCTATTTTCCTCCCCCCTCGTGACTGTCCGAATTATAATGATTAGCTTTGTGGAACGGGGAAAGTGGTTGCATAGATTCACGCCTGGAAAACGTGACTTCCTCGATGTTTCGTTTAGATTAGAAATTTCATTCACTGTTACGAATGGGGAGCATGCCGTAGCGCTAATCAGAGCCTGACTGACGCCTTCGCGGTGTTCGTGGAACAGCGATTCAATTGGATTCCTCTTCACAATGGCGTTACAATGGTGCTCGCGAAGTTGCCGCGAAGAATGGAAAAGCCTGATCGCGATGAAACTTCATTACCGTGTCAAAGGGGACGCGATACAGCGAAACTTGGAATTTTCAATTCCTTCGCGTTTCAAAGTGTTCGCCGCTTCCCTCGGTTTTCTTCGGGTCGTAAACTACGGCAAACAAGCCTCGTCCGAACGTGCAGGCGTTGGAAAATTGGAGCTGTTTGTTCTAGGCGGTCTGTCCCTGTCCAAACAACGAAACGCCGCGTAAATTTGGAAAGAAGGGTGAAAAGGGTGGCGAGTGGAAGCGATTCCGGTGGCAGGTTAAGCCGACCGGTCGCGAGGGTCTGCTCACGGATGAACGTCGCCGGAGTTGTAATTGCAACGAGGCGTAATTAGTTTTGGAAATTTAATTATTTCACGGCGCGCGCAGTAAACGCCGCTGGCGGGGAGAGCCTTTCGACGAAGAATTATCGGGAGGACTTTCACACGTGGTAGTCATGTTAATCCAGCTTCGAGCAACCACGAACCAATGGAAAATCGTCGTGCCGCGGAACGCTTGGCTTTTCCGCGCCGCGTAATCCGTCGACAAGCGTCAGACCCGTCGCTCCGTTAACCAACCCCGAACGCCTTAGGACACGACTAATTTGCAGCTGCTTACGCGCCTCGCGAGCGGTCAATTTTCTGAACGATCGATTTTCACTTGTCGACGAGTTGCCGGTATTCGATGGTACAGTGCTCTGTCGATTCTGTTCGAGCAATACTAGTAACATTGATCCAATAAATTCTTATTCACCGTAGAGTCAATTTTGGACACTCTGGTCGCGTGGAAATGGAATACTCCAGCGACTCCAGTCATGGTACTCCCGTTATTTGTAAAAATATAAAAATTCCCGTAGCTTCACGGAACGACGGTCACGTTTCCTTCAGAGAACCGTGAAGATCTCGATAACACGGGTAGAGTAACGCGTTCGAGGACGTACCTCTACTTACTCGTACTCCACGCTTTTCCCACATTTTTACCTTGAATGAAACGATAGCGCGCGAACGGGTTTTAACAGCACGGTCACTGTTGCGGCATGTTCTACCGTTGCACGTGGAAAAAAAAAGAAATCGGTGATCGTAAACACTCTCCGTCGGTTGCGTTCGACAGCGTGCAGCCTGAGTGAATGCAAATCGCGAAGCGGTTACAAAAGTTTCACGTGCGTCATTGACGTTCCTTGAAATATAGGCTTCCGTGCTTCGCCCGTGAGACGTGTGAATTACGAGGTACACTGATTGTGAGATCGAGCACAAGCTGGAACACCGTTATCGTTCTAGACTTTTTGCTTCTCGTCGTTGGAAATCCCTTTGTCACGACGCGCCAGTAAAGATACATTTAATTGGCCAACCTTAATTAATAAATCGAAGCGAATGCAATCGCAATTTGTTCGAAGGAAATATTTGTAGCAAAGTTGCACGGTAAAATACAATTACTACATATCGCAGCTTTCTGCAGCCCGTTTTATATACTCATAGCACTCGAATCGATAGCTTCATACAGCCACTCCACGCTCGAGTTACAACAACCCCCATTTATTGGAAAATAAACTCGTCAACCAACATTGATCCCGTGAATAGCGTTAAACAATCGCCATATCGCGCGAAACAATGCCGTCCACGATTAAATATGTACAACGGTTCAATTCTATTAATTTAGACGCCAGAAACTACCCCCTATTTATCAAACCCACACCCCACGGGCCAGCCTATTACAAGTGAGCCGCCAGCACGCCAGCTCTCAGCTTTTTGTCCGCGTATCGGCATTATGTAAACGCGTCGATTGCGTTTTTAGATATTCATGCGTCGAAAGCCCGCGGCAACGTTCCTGAAACTGCTTCAAGGAACGAGTGTTCTTCATCCCCTCGACTGCAACTTCGCCACCCCTTCTTCCCAACGAGCCGGCCTCTTCGCTACGCGACACCAGGCATTCTTCTCTGAAAGGAGAAAAAGGAAAACAGAAAAGAAAGAAAAGCACCCTTACGTTACGAGGGCCGCTGCTCGATCGAAACGAGTAGTTTTCATTGGGCCACCCCACGATTGCATTTTCAGAAATTAATGGCCAGTAGCTGTGTGGATCGCCACGCGAATTCTAAGAACGAATGCGGACGACAGGATGAAAAATTTATCGTGGCCGACCGGTGTTACACCGCCGAGTTCCTCCCAGTCAACCAGCCGTCTTTTCAAACGGATCTTTACAAAAGCTGTCTCTCCCCGGAGCTTTGTCTGTCCCCTCCCCTATGTCTCTCTCTCACCCTATAAACCACAGAACCCAGCAAACTACGTCCCATCCCTGTTCATGAATCTTTGAGAGTTCGTCGCGAACCTGGGAATCGGCGGTGTCTCCTTGTGTTTCGATGGTTTCGACGTGCAGTCAGCTGGGAGCACGCGTTTCGCAAACGATCGATGGGATCTTTTGTACGCGGCTCGTTGATTAGGAGGATCTCTATGGTTCCCAAGGGGTGTTCGAAGCTTGCACGATTCGAAATATTTTTATGATCGATCACTTTTTCTTATTTTTTCGTTTTTCTTCGACGAGGGGCGAGGATTATTTTCGGCGGGAAGAAGAATTGAACCGCAGAGATGTTTAAATAATAAGGGCGAAAGATTTCGAAGTGTACATAAGCTGTCGGGGAAGTGGGGAAAGCAACCTCGACGAGCGTACAGATTTCTCTGTCTCGTTGGCATCGACAGGTTTGTCGTAGTCGTCCGTGGGGAAAAATGATTCTTCCGGGGTTAAGAAAAACGACGAGCATAAGCGCCTTAACCGTCGGCAAAGAAGTTTGTAACGAAGCCTATTTTTCTCGTTCTGTTTCAGCAATCATGGCGCACTTCTTCTTCCTGGCGGCGTTCTTCTGGCTGAACACGATGTGCTTCAACATCTGGTGGACGTTCAGGTGAGTCTTGTTCCTCTTTTGTCTGATCATCGAGGGTACAGCGAATGGGGGCACAGAACGGGGACGGATTTGCGGCGAAAGATTTCGTCACGTGTGTACTGTTCCGTGCGGCTGCCTACGAACCGAATCTACGAACGATTGTGCCTGGGCTTAAGATTTATTTGATCGTGCTGTTTGCTTTTCTATTCTTCCCGTCTTATTCTCTTCTTCCTCATTTTCGAAGGTTCGTCGTCTTTCACGGGGGGCGGGAACGGTACAAGCGTAAAGCACGCTTTCGCCGTTCGTGCGAATATTTCCGTGGAGAAGAAAACGCGCGCAAGAAGAGTAGACCGTAGTCACGTAGCAATTAAAGCTCGCGTTTTGGCGAACGAGTCGCGACAGGGTAAAAAATTATGAAAATTCGCCGAGCATAATTTCAGAGGCGAAACGAGACTGGTAACGGGTTAACCAGGCCAGTCGCGCTGGTCCCGAAGCGAGGAGAGACAAGAAGAGAGTAACCCTGGGTGCCGGTTCGTGTGTACGCCGTTAATTAACACCAGGACCGCGGGTTATCGACCTGGCCGAGTTTCGCGTTGGCCGCGTAGTGTCGCGTCTTCGATCAGAAGGCCAGCACTCGTTGCCTCGCAATTACGCCATTCCCGTGCAATTACGCAAAGCCGCGCCGTTGCCCGGCAATTAATTCATCGCGTACGCGGTTAAATCGCGTGCAAAGATACCGAAACGATAACGGCCGTTCGAAACTGTTGCTCCGATACTGTACCGCGCGGAAACGGCTCTCTGTGACCCGTTACTCTTATGCCTTTTCTTTTCCCGCGGTCATATTTCAATCGCACGATCGCAGGAAATTGCTCACGCAGATTCGCTGTGAACACTTGATGAACCGTAACTGTACAACGCTTGAGTCCGCGGGAAGTTGCATCGAACGCGCAGCTCCCTGGATTATCGTAATTCATTACTATCCGGTAATAATGGTTAACGGTCACTTATGCGCGGCCACGGATCTCGATTGACCTTTTATTCTCCAGGTGCGATCGAACACCTGCGAGATATTGCTTCTGGCGATGCGTTTTCGCGGTGAGAATTCGTTGCCACGAGATTGGATAACCGTGAGCGTGTACATACATAGCTGGTTGGATAACGCGATTGTGAGGAACGAGACGATGCCGCAGCAGCAAGGAGCAACGACGATGATCGTTAGTGGCCGGATCACGTTTGAGTCACTAGATCGAAAGGGGAAGAAGCAGGGCACCGTCGCGGTGAGAGATGGGATCAAGATCACTCGGTCGACTGGTTAATGCGATGCAACACGGTCGCCATAACGGGCCCTCTCGTTCTTTCTCCTCTTCTTCTTCGCCCTCGTCTCGTACGATTTCTTCTCCGCTCCGATCTTCTCTCAGCCGGCTCATTTCTCACCTTTTTTGATCGGCGCTTTCAGTTTCTTTGCTTCGTTCCTTCGTTCGTCGACGTCTTACTTCCCTTACGTCACGGTTCCCGCTCTATTTTAATCCCTTCGCCGCTTTTTCGCTCTCCCACGTTCGTCCGCCTTGCTCGTTGCTGCAGAACCTTGTTGCCGATGGTCGATCGTTTAAACCGTGAACGCGTTGAGTGTGTCCCCTTTCAAGTTTGATGCGAATGGCGTTCAATTAAGCGTGCAACTCATTTACATCGACGCGCGGATGATTCCTCGTGCATTTATTGCCAAGTGCTTTCGTCGCTTCGGTCGACCGTGGGTCGACGAGAATTCAAGGAAGGAAGGTGTACGAAATTCAGCAATGTTAACTTCGAAAGTTCAAGGTTCAAATGAAATGGTCAAATTTAAATATTTTAATTTTTAATAATGCGATAATTCCGAATTCGAAGTCGAAAATAAAATTGAAAATTCTCGGCTTCAAAAGTGTCCGAATTTGCTACGTCCGCAACGATTACCCCGACTTTGCTCTGTTTCCGCGCCCGTACACTTTTATCGGCAATTTTCACGTATCGTGCACACACAGTTGAAACGTGTCAACGACACGCGCGCGCGCACGTTGTATCCACTTGTTGAGGTGTCACTGACACGTTGTGTTCACGCTAACTGCTCGGCTCCGTGATTTTCCAGCCGGAAAATTAGCCCGGTGTCATTTGCGGCTGAGCAACCGCATTTTCCACGGTGCACCCTTGCGAATAAACCGTTCATCCAACTATTTTCTCCGCCGGGAAAGAATTCTCTGCAGCACGTTACTCTCCACGAGATTCGAAAGGAACTTTTGACAGAGACACGTGACGCAACTGACAGCGACCTATCGAATTTAATTAGCGGCGTTATGACAGCCTTCATAATTGGACGCGTTGGGTAATAGCTAAGAGAACTGAGATTGTTGATGGCTGGAAAACGATTGCGTCACTAAACAACGCGAGTCGCATTGGCTATTAACACCGTTTTTCGTTTCTCTGAAACTATTGTTACCTGGTTCTATAACTCGCACACCTATACGTTGGGCAGCAATCGGCAACACGTGCAACATTTTTCCGAGTGAACGCTATTCTCCGAACAACTTTTAATTGAAACCCTGAAAACGTTATTTGATTGAAAAAATGTTACTTAAACTGAAGCAACGGTTTGTTATCAATTGTCGATAACGCGCTTTTAAATTTCTGTCTCGCTGAAACAGATTTCTTTACAATTATTTCACTTCCAGCGGATCAACATAATCAGTTAACAGCATCCGTGATATCTTAATGCGGCCGAGTAATCGACTCCGCCTCGCCACCCTTAATTGCCAGGCAAGGCAACGCTGCGCCATCATCCGCGAACCATCTCCTCTTCCTTGCACCAGAGATCATCTCCTCGAACTTGCTCCGCGAGTCTTAACGCGCGTGCCCCTTTTTTCTGAGAAATTCTTCAATTACCTAACATCTAGCTGCTTCCCACGGTCAGCGAAGTCGTCGCACAGACGTATACACACACACGCGTGTCCCACGGGGGCTGACCTCGCCGTTCGCGATTCCTCGCTGCCTCTTTTGCTGCCTGCGCTGTAGACGCCGCGTGCACTCAGCGAGAACGTTTCTTCTCTAAACGAATTTGCATTCTAGAAGATGGTTGACTCGGTCGCGGTAAAGCTTGCCATCGAGGCGACGGTGCTCCGCGGTGTTTTTCTTATACCTGCCGCGAGCTCCTCAGAGGAGTCAGGCATCCAGATTTACGCGGGACAAAATTCCTCTGAAGCGGTGGAACTGCCAGGCAAATTGCTCCCAGAAATATTTCATGCTGTGTCTTAAGAGGGACCAAACGGGACGAACGTATACATACCCGAAGACATTTGAAAGGAAGTACGGAGCTCGGAAAGTTCGGTGACGAAGTTCAACGCGTACGACGTCCCGCGCTAGCTTAATGAAAGTTTAGCGGGAGAAAAGACAAGGGTTCATCCCTTAATTTCGATCGGTCATTGTCAGCGAAGAAGGAACGTCCTAATCTCGATGCTACGCTTCGAAACAATGGTCAGGACCGAGGACAAAGGCGGGAAATGTGTCGTTTGAGAATCGTGGTCAAGTGTACATTGGCCTGTGACGGTGTGTGCGAATCGTGTACGTGTTGGTCGTTAGGGCCACCACTGTTCTCGAAGAGTGGCTCATTAACTTCGTTTATCTCGTCCCCGATACCGGCGTCGAGGACTTGGCTTCTTTGGCTACGCAAGAACGTACTCCCTCGCTAGAGAGTTAATAGCGTCGAGAAAAGCTCCGTTTGGTCTTGGCGGGATCCTGGGTCGTGTACAAGATTTGCACGTCGAACGACTTCAGTGACTGATGCTGCCGCTGTTCCCCGAATTCCACTTGCCAGAGGATTGGAGTGCGTATCTGTTGGAGTAGGTAGATTAGATACTGGATTTGTTTTACGGCGCTCGTTTGAACTACGGTAGTCTGGTGTCTATCTTGAGTGGTGGGTCTGGGGTAATTTAGATTGCTCCACGAGTCTTGATATATTCAAAATTTCATATGGAAAATCGAAAGATGAAGCAGCTGGCGTAAGTTTGACCTGCGAGCATCTTAAGTTTGCGTCAAACGCGATGACTCTACTGCACGAAGAAAATCGAAGTGATATTTAACTCATGAATGAGTTACCATAGATCTGAGAAATGTTGTACTTCTGTCCAAACGAAAGCGTGTACAAGTTGAACCTCGCATAGCTTAATGTTTCCTTTTAATAACTGGACGATTTACCGTGGTGTAAGAAAAAGAGAATACATAGATCGCGTCTTAGCTGGGTCAAAGATCTGGCGTACCGTAAATAAAACGCGAACGGCAGCAGGAAAGTAATGGACAGAAACGTGCTGAATGTATAATCGTTGGGTGTCCGGTGCCAAGATTTCCTTCATAACGAGAAAGTTTACTTACGTCGACAGTGTGTAACACCATCGCCGCGGGCGATACTGGCGGAGTTGGCAAGATTGGCAGAAAAAAAAGGGCACAGAGAAAATTGGAAGTTTCAGAGACGCTCCGCAGACGTGATCAAGAACACCGGCCTTCTGTCGTGGCGTGCATCCCAACGAAGCTTGATTAAGGTCCCTTCTGTTCTCGAGCACAGTAGCTCATTAATTCCGTTATCTCATTTTCTGCAACGACCGGATCTCTTGACCAGCGGATCGAATCAATTGCCCCGGTATTGTCGATGGTGGAATATTGAAAAATCGCTGAACAACGAATGGAAGCTTCCGTGCTGTCGTTGGTGAAAAGAAAAATTCGACGTTCTTTTAGCAGCGATAGAAAGGCAATCTGACAGCCTGCTTGTTATAAATAGATTAATTCTCGTTCATCGACAATTTGCCGAGCGACGAGCCGATGCCAAGAGGAGCGTGACCCACATCCACCGTGGATCAACTGCACCGTATTTCTCGACGAATATCGAATGGAGAATATTTTCTTAGCGCTAACGTACGCCGCAGGGTTGGAAACTTTGAAGGGAATATATCGCGAAATAAATGACTCCAAAAATGTAATAGAACGATCTCATTCCCTTGTCTCTCGAAATCAATTGGGTACACAGATAAGGGAGTCGGTATAGTTTTATTGATAGACGACTTAATTGCAAAAAGAAATGATTTATAAGTTATTTCGATTAAGGGGGTGGTTGCGTTTTGACAAACATATGCATCAAATATGTACTCGTACTCATAGCTAGCATTCGAATAATTGGCCGAAACTTGCCTACAAAATCGTGATAATAAATAGCGGATTACTAATTCCTCGCACACATTAGAAACACGTAGCAGACCGTTCTCGCCCCTTGAGCCAAACGTTCACATTCAATTCGGTCGGACATCCAACTAATTAATCGAATTAAAGTTTCCGTTGCGCCCTTCCCTCCGCGCCGGAAGTAGCCTCTTCTCCTCAACGGTCTTCCGTTTTGCGGAAACGCGTGACGCCGGCGAACAGTACGGATTACCAGAGGATCTTGAGGAGATTTCTAGTTCGATGGCTTTTCAAGGGGAGGATTCCCCGGGCGCTGGTAAATTAGTTTAACCCGACGAGTAGGACCGTTGTCCAGGCCTCGGTCCCGACAAACTTCTTCGAGGGTTCCCCGAGACTGTGGACGCGCCAGCAACAAGATATCTCGCTGACCGTCACGTTTGCGGTCGTCGTTGTCGGCTTTATCCCCCGTGTCTGCCTACGGGAGAGCTCGCAGACACCGGCGAAGCGACGCAAAGTCGTTGGCCAGGGGAGTCGAGTTCTAGGTTGATGAAGTTTCGTGTACTCTTGGTGCTCGCCCGCTGGACTGGACGTTCGCTGAGGTCTGTTGACACATCTCGATCCGAGCGAAGGCAAATATTGCTCTAGAACGACCGACCGCGCCGGGATGCGTGGCCATGTGCTCGCTTCGAACAGGTATCGAATTTGTCCGTGGGACGCTTTGGAGTATCCCGTACTGTTTGATGGAATCGAAAGAAACTTCAGAAGGGTGCGTTGGAAAAATGGTGCGAAGGAGCTGGGTTGCGATGGAATGCGGTGTGACGATGTTCGAGTAATATCGGGGAGCAAATATGTATTGATGACGGAATGGAGGCGCATCGGGTGAATTAATAAATGGTCCACGGTTTCCTTCGAAAAGTGGTATTCTCCGTGACGCAACAGCTTGCTGGTTGAAAAATGGTATTTTTAAATTGTCCGTTGAACTCTTCGGGGGACGTTACACTACGACGAGAGCAGAGGTGTGCTCCAAAACGGCATTAGACAAATTTCGGAGGGCAATTAAACTACGACGACGACCGTTTCGATCGGCGTGGGCGGGGTTCGAGTAAAATTGAAAGTAGGTGAACCAGGGGATGAGCCGGGGGTTTACGGGGAATCGCGGTGAAAGTGTTTATAATCCATCAGCTCAGACGGGGCAGCGTCTATTTCTGTTGGCCGCGGAGACCGGACAGCTCTCGGTCCCGGTAAAAAAAATTTCTTGGCACGAGCCACGAGATTCGACGGAATCGGTATCGCGATACTCGACGTGTATATTCGAGAGGACACCGAAACGCGTGTACTGTTTCGTCGAAGATCATAAATACGACGGCCGCGACACGCTGATCCTCTGGACAACGTCGAGATTTTCTTCCACGAAACAGCCGCGGGACACCTTAAGATCAGATCGGTCGGAATAACCTGGCGGAAATCAAGACGATTCGACAGGAAACGAATATAATCGCCGAACTGTCTCTGATTCGGTCTCGGTACGCAGCTCCGAGTGTAATCGAATTATCGCGGATTACTCGTTACGGGACGATCCGTCGACAGGTGAAAGAAAATCGAGAGTGTGGCGTGTTAGCGGAAAATCGACAGGATAATCACGAAGGCGTGACCGGACGTCCATCGATGTCGTCCCGACATTTTCCATTAGGTCTCTCCTGTCCGGGATTATTGAGCTCGAGGTTAACGACTTGGCCCGTTCGCTTCTTCTTTTCCACCGTTCGCGGGACTGCTCGTTACGCGTTAGATAATGCATGCAAATTGCGTTAACTCAACGTGACTACCGGTTCTGGAGGCCACGACGAGAGTATCGTCGTTCAGCTGTGTCCCCTTCTGTCTCGCCTAGCCAACGACCTGTCCATGCAAAGTTAGAGGAATCGTCGGCTCGTTTACCGTTGCAGTTTCCAGGCCAATCTATCGCACGGTCTCTCGGCTTGTTCGAGTGCGTTATAGATGTCCAGGAGGCAGCCATTGAAACACCGGTGGCGTTTAAAAACTTCGAAGACGGGGACGGTCCCTTTGAACGAGGTAGACTTGGACGTGGCGTACGTATATACGGTTGCAGTTCCGTCGAATCTTTGCTCGCGGTGTGGCTTCTTTGCTTCTGTGCGTCCTCTCGTCGTGGACCCTTTCACGGGGTCTCCGTGCAACGGAACGAACTCGCCGCTATTGCAGGCTTAATTACTCCGGAGGCAGAGATCCGACGTTGGCCTCCCGTAGTCCTGCTGCCTCGTTTGAGACGGGAGTTCTCGTTTTAATGCGAGGCAATTAGGGATGCTTCGGGCTCTCGGGCTAGATAAATTGCCGAGTATTAGCGGGCAAATTGCATACATTTCGTTATTGCCGCGTAATAATGATAATCTGCGATAATTGACAGTCGCCGGTGAATGAGTTATCGTGCACCGATGCCTTTATGCGCGTGATCGTTTTTCGCTTTCTCTAATTATTCCCTTTAATTATCTCGATGGGCGACAGTAGCCGTCCCGGCGGCGCTCCGTGTCGATATTCAGTGCACGGCGGATACAGAAAACTTTGAAAGTGCGATACGCACTGCGTATGTATATAAGTACACGCGCAAATGAATTCGACGGCGCGGAGGTGCACGCACGTACACGCGGGCAACTCTCATTAGTGTGTTAATAGCCATCGCCTGCGTTTATTTGTGTGGCACGTTCCGATCGTGGCTTTCGCAGCCCCTTTTCTGGAGAAACTCGACGGTCGATCCCGCTGTCACGCACGGCCATTAATCGACACTGCGCGATCGGAATTGCTTGACTGAATCACGCACGCACGATTCGGACAGACACGGGGAGGAACCGGCTTCCTTTCGACCGCTCGCGTCTGTCCGGATCCCGCTCGGATTATTCTATTGATGGGATTTCAATTTCTACGCGTTTAATACGCGCCCCGATGCGATCGTCGTCCCCTCGGGTTATTTGCGTTTTATCCAGCGCCGATCCGCGACTTATCGATCCCAACAGTCACTGTGGGCGTAGATCGAAGCAACGAGATAACGCGAAGACGGCTTGAGACGTTGTTGAAACAGGGCGTCGATGATCCACGATTAGGTAAAGAAGAGCGCCGGTATCGTTGGAGTTTTTTGCCTGTCTGAGAGCGAACGTCCAACGGCGTTTGTAAATTGTGCAGAATATTAACTGGAAGTGGCGACTGGAATTATGGAAATTGATGCTGTCCGCGGTGATATTCATTGATCTTCGGTGCTCGCTGATAGATCGATACCGGTGACATATCTCGAGATCTTCGAAGGACAAAATGATGAACTTGTTGAGCTTAAAACATAGCTTAACCACATTCAGCATCCTTCAAAATGCCCTTAATAAAAAACTCCGCTCTTTAGACAACTCTTCCTCGACTCAGCTTAACCCTTAATTACTACAATATTTATTGCATTATTACATGCATGCAAGTGCCGAGTCTTCCAAGCCTGACTGGCCAAGACTACTTAAAGGGTACACGGTCCGACGAGATCATAAGTCATACAGAAAGGGAGATATGTATCTGCGACAAAGACGTTCTGTAGCAGTTCACCTAACCGAGATCTGTCCCCTCAGCAAATGCATACATTATTCCTCAAAATGGAACACCCTGTTTCGCTCAATGAAGACACGACTTGGCGGCTGCAGGAGTCGCTCGTGGGTAAGGGTGCATAACCATACGGCCAAAGAAATTGTTCGCAATCGAGACAGAGAGCTGCATCACCAGCGTCGCGGTTGTTAGCGCGGCTGGTGTAAATCATGAACGGTCGTTAGGATTTGGAGCATGGTTCCCTCGGGAGTTTCTCTGGAATCGGTGCCAAGGAGTTGCGCCCAAGTTCGTGCGGCGTTCAGGACTTCTCCTCGTCTTTCCTGCCGCGGTGTGCTCGCACGATACGTCTTTGTCCTCGTTCGAGGACTACATAATGCAACGCCGCTCGTCCCCTGGATCCGTATTTTCGGTCGCCAAGATTTCTTGCGGGATACACGTCGTTGGGCTTTTTTTATTGGCCGCCGTCGCGTCTCGGATGGAGCTGCACTACGTGCGTTAACTCGGGTCTCCCTGCTCGATTCGCGTATTCCATATTCGCTTACGAATATTCTCTGTCTTATATAATTCTGTTCTAGAAATGTACCATTTTTCAAAGAATAATCTTAGAACGGAACTGGTGTACGTATGCACCGTCGCGTGTAATCAACGGATTAAATCTCTGTTTGCGCACTTCCAGTCGGCATTCGATTAGTCAGCTTTTCTCTGACATCGCTGTATCCGTTTACCACGCGTGCCGACAACCACGCTCCTGCCGAGTGTACGAGAATTTACTGCACGAAACACTCCACAGAGACGCTTCGTACACCTCTTTTACGGCTCCGAAAGTGTTATAATGACCGAGTGCTGATATATCCAGGCGATCCTTGCGACTGGTCCGCCGTTAATCTCCAATTCGCCTCGGTCCATCTCGTTTGCATACGTTGGCGTACCGGCTAATTAACCGTTCACGGTTACACAGCTTCGCCATTTTGGTATTGGAACCGGCCGAAAGGTCTGCCGAAATTTCTCCTCGTTATCTCTTTCGCGCCGTTCACGTCGTTATCCCGGCCACCCTGCCAGAACGGCCGTACTCGTTCGTGCATGGCTCTCTCGTTGCACGCATGATTTGCACGATCGTGAACGCCCGTAGGAGAAACCGGTGCCGAGTTTCGCATCCTTGAATCGTAGCCACGTTTCTTCGATCCTCCGGTCCAAGTCTAGAACCGTCTGAAATCGACAGACCACGCTCGCCGAGTTTCTAGTCGCCTTTCTCGTTGCTCTCAAGAATGCAGAAGCCGATTGAACAAAGTGAACACGAATAAAGCGTTCGATTCGACCCTCTATATATTTGTGCAATCGGAAACTCCATGAAAAATAAAGATAATCCAATTTTGTTCCAATCGTCGTCGACGTAAATTGGGCAGCACATTTCTAAGAGCATATCTAAGTAAATCAATTATTGCATTCAAGGTACTGGCAATCTCTCCAGAGTTTATATCTAAAGAGAAACCAACAGAACTAGTCTCCGAGAAACTCGCGGAAGAATAGGCCGAACGCAAATTATAGTTAGACCGGTTTACAGCGCCTAAGCCAGCTACCTGCTCTAGCCTGCTATAAATCGCAAAGGGGTAATCGAGTTAATTATTGTTTCGCGACCGGCAATTGCGAGAACACTGTGCGTGAAATGAGCCCGGTCTCAGTTCGGGTTCGACAAGCCCAGGATAGCAGCGAGTTTCGATGATCAAAAAAAAGAAAGAGAAGAAAACATCCAAAGGAATTAGGAAAAATCGTACGTACCGGTCAACACTCGAGACTTGTACACGAAATCACACCCGTCGGCTTCTCCGTGCCGCTTCTCTCCGTACGACAACGAACCCCCTCGGAGCGTGACATTGTCACGGATTGTGTCGCACCGATACGCACCACGATCTTTCCTAATCGCGCGATCAACCTGGAATGCTTACCTGGAAGCGTGTGCGAGATACGTACGCGTTCACGGTAGCGCGGCAAATTTCCCATAACCGGCCCCAAGTACGCGGAACCTATTTACTCGTCCGCAGTGCCGTGCAAATTCCCTGCCAATTTTTCGAGAGTGCCTTTCGTAGGGGGGTCAAGCGACCCTTAACCTACTGATGCCTCGTAACTTCTTTCCAAGCGGAGGTTTCTTGCCGGTCGCAAACTCGGTAACACGGTAACGCAGAGCCGGCACGAGGAAGCCAGAAAGTGGGATGAAAGTGCGGCGAAACGTTGGAGGAGGAGAGAGGCGTGTCGATGACCCCGGCCTGAGGCTGCACCTGCATCACCTGCGGCCAGGTACCCACGTAGACGGTACCTCGAGGATCGTCGCCGTTCGACCGTGCGCTGAACTTGATCTTAACCGTGAAAAAGTTGCCCGGCCATCTGCGCTGGCCAAGAGAGGAAGAATTCCGAGTGGCGCGTGCAGTCGCGAAAGACGATCGAGCAGCAGGATGCAACGCGGAATTCCCGGATTTACGCCGATCGTTTCGTTGCACGCGACCTTTGTATCGGGTTCGCGGTTTCGATTCGTCCACGCGATTTATTCGACTGATGGGGGTGGGGCTGTACGAAAATTCATTCGGGGTGAATTATGGGTTGGAGAATTCGGTTGTCTCGCTAAGCTGCAATTGGTGAAGGTATTTTCGCGGGAATGTTATGAAACGTTTCGTTTATGTTGACTTACTGGCTGGGAGCGGACATAAGTGCGAAATGAATTTTATTAATAATATTTTTTAGGGAAGATTGATTTCTCTGCTGACATTATTACGAGAGAAACCGTATAATCGATTGGCACAAGTGCAAGAATAATTTTTATTATTATTTCTGCGATTCATATAAATTAACAAATACCGTAGGAGAAACTTCTGTCGATATTTTAGAATAAGAAGTGGCCAATCGATATACAACCTCGACGAACTCTCGACCACTGCTACAGAACGGTCTCTCTCGAAGATGATTAATGCCACTAACGGTGGCCATTTAGAATATCACCTAAGTTCTCTGTCGATATCTCTCTAACTAGATGAATAGCCCAGAGAAGTGGATCTGAGCGACAGACTCTTTCAAACCATGCAACCCACCTTCGTCGACCGACAGTACAATATTTGCTCCAAATTTTTCACAGCAACAAAACGTTTCGCATCGTTACAAAGATTTCCATTTCCCCGTTAATCGAATCTCTTGACCACCACCGTCTAATTTAGTTTGCACGGCTCCCATTACGCATTTACGAATCGACCCGGCACATTCGTTTCCCTCCGCGCTCAATTCTGTTCCACTTTTTAGCCATTCATATTTTACATTCTGTATTCCACTTGTTCCAAAGAATAAAGACAAGGCACTCGTTCCCCGGCGATATTGCGTCGCTGCTTCCCGACCGTTGTAACGGTAATGGTGTACACAATTCTCTGCGTACAACCTGGGCCTAAGCACGCAGATCTTATCGAAGCAGCCCCGAGTCGTGCACAAGCCACGTTTCCGATCCGATCTCGGGTCGGTTTTCATTGTTTCGTCGTAGAAACTGTGCCCAGGCTAATGCCAGTCGCGAGAACGCGAGCTATGTACCTCTCCGTACCGTTATGCCACGTGCTGTCAGGACTTTATTAAAGCACCGGCAACGCAAGCATTGTCCTCTGTTTCGAGACTTTCCTAGGAAGTGAAACGTGGAAAGAGGCTGCGTGGACAAGAGGGAACGGAGCCCCGTTTCGAATCGAACGCACCGGCTAAAAGCAGCCCCGATTTATTTATCGAAGTCTCCAGTTCCGTAGGAAGCCGCGGTTTATTTGCTGAAGACAGTGGCAAACGAGATTCACTTGGCTGTGCGGGATACCTGCGCGAACGAAGGATTGGAAAATAGAAACGCAAAAGCTACGTGTAATAGTTTGATTTCTGTCTTCTCGTGTTTCGCGTTCGTGCGACATCGTTGTTGCCGCATTTAATTTCGAAGAAATAAAGACGCCCCTGGCTGTTTGCTCGATATTCATTGTTAATTTATTACTTTTTGTTGTTGTCGATGTTTTCGAACGTGGCCGGAAAAATATTTTCGGGTTTACAGTATTGAAATATTGATGAGGTATTCCGTTTTCTCTTATATTTTCTTATATGGAAAATACGGAAATGAATACGGACTGTAGGAGGAAAATTACTGCGTGACAGTAATCAACATTTTTTAATACAACATTCACGTAACAAATAGTAATGATCCGAGAGTTACCTAGAAAAGTTGATGCTTCACTTTCACGTTACTCAATGAGGAAATTAAAATAAAAAACTGGCATGCTCGCTGAGAGAGCCATTTACGAGGATCACAAACAATTTCACACGAAGCAGTATAACTGCTGGTGAAATTACGTAGTTGCCTAATTGTTCGTCTAGCGGAGTTGGGGGTCATTGCGATCTCACGTTAGTAGCTTTCACGAGGAAACGGGGAAACTAGGAAAGGTGGCGAGCAATTTCCACAGACCACCATCGGTCGATCCTCTCGATTTGTTTATGCACTTCGATAATTAACCTCGGTAATTAGCTACGTGCCGGGCATGCGTGACTCGCTCGGTGGCTTTCGTTCTTCTTCATCTAGGAGCGATTCGAATATCGATAATATCGTCGATGCCCCCCACAGCAAGCTATAAAGAGGCGACTTTTATTCACGCAGCCGTTTCAATTACCATCAAGTAGTGGCGTATAATTTATTTAACATATCCTAGCCTTAATTTCAAGGTGGCGCAAGAACAATTTTTAAGAAAATAATACATACAGGATACAAGAAAAACGATTTTACAAAGAAGCACAAAGTTTAAGACACGAGAGTACCGCGGTCTTCGCGACTTTCGACCCACGCAAATTTCTTCTACGAAAACGGGTAGTCCAAATTCATAGCTCCAAGCTTAAGCTGAACTCTGTTCTTCTGGTCGTGGACCCTTCATGCAGCCCTCATTTCCGCGAAGAAGCCCGGGTTCCCGTGGAATTTCACTGAAAGCCATTCAACGCCCGGTGCATTCCACACACGTAAATGCACTTCGTATGCGAGTATCGTAAGCTCGGACCCCGAGAGCTTCTTTATTTCGAAAATTCCACATTCCGCGGCGGAAATAATGGCTGGCCGTCGTTTCGACGATTCATCCGCGAACAATCTCGCGTTCGTCGCCGCGACAGCCGGTCACGAGCCTTTAGGAACGACGCGAAGAATGCCCCCTTCTCGACCGGTCAACGTTTTAATAAACTCGTGCAAGTTCTTCCCTTAGTAAACGCCCTCTGACCCGTTGCTCGTAAGGAACAGGGAATTGGAAGAGGCACAGAAGCTGCTCCGACGGCGGGGCGTTCAGATAGGATCGATCAAAGGACAATGTCGAACGTTAATTGACGACTGAGCAGCACGACGATTGCCGTAATTTGTTGGCCCATTGTTTCCGTCTGTTAAATTAAATGGGTCAGAACTATGTATTGTGTACCGTGATTCTTAGATTGCTGCTAGATTTAATAGTGCGAGAATACGGGGCTATTAGGCCTGGGTAACTGTTTGGAATGGATCGTAAATGATTCTAAAATCCTCTGAACCAAATAACATTAGTACCAAAGTGATATAAAAATTACTCTTCCAGTAATAATCAGATAGGCTGCTACGACTACTCCGTGTTGCTATACATATACGATCTGTGATCCCCGCTTTACTATACCCAAAGAAGCAATAATCGTCTCTACGACAGATCACGTCCACCAGCAGGCGCGGATCGTCCTGTAGTAGTGACACGATAATGAATAGGTTTTGCGTCTCGCTCTTAAAACAGATGAAATTTCCGAATGGCCGTCGCGTGGTCTTGAATGGAGCTCATGCTCCGCATCACCCCTTTGATCGTGTCAATTTTCAGTTCCGATACTCGAAACACGTGTAATTTGACGCTTTCCTGTTTTTACCATCTGGTTCTACCGCGAAGGCTACCGGTGTTTTCTATTTATCCATTTCATTCTTAAAATACAGCATTCTTCAATGGACATGGTGTGTTATCGTCAGAATGGGACACGACCCCCTAATTTCCGCCTTGAACGTTGTACGTATCAGGTTTCCTTTCCTATCCTCGGAAACGTGGATATTTGAACGCTTCGACGACCTTACGATCTCGATGTGTCGTTGACATTTTCGTCTACAGGTATAGACCTCGAAAGTTTCGGATACGCGAAATCCGACTCGGGATTGCGTTTTCTGTATATCGTATTTCATTCATACTGGGGTCCCTCGTCAGGAAAATTATAATTCTTGTTACTAATATTTAAATAATACAGGGCACAGAATTTGAATTACATTTCGGAGCTTGAATATCGAATAGCAATTTTTATTAGAATTATTGCATTAATTAACTAATGAGATTCTGATTGAAAAATGTATACTTCTTAAAGTACATATCTTCGAAAATATTATTTTAAACAATGAGATCGTTCATCCCTTCTATTAGGGGCTGTAACCACTTTCGTGCCAAAGAAAATGGCACCTCATTTTTGTTTGTTTCGGACCACCTCAAAGGCCGGAGTCGCGTCAGCCAGGTTAACATGTTTTCATAAGATTACCCTCCTCTTCTGATTTTGACTTAAAAAATATTTATAATGTAGTTAAAATATTAGCAACCACACGTGCAAAAGGTTTAAAAAGATCTGATAAAATAACGCTAGAAACGGGAATAAGCCCTTTACCTGCACTGCCGCTCCGACAACGCATTCCAGTCAACAAGTATCTATTTCCTACTCCAATTTTACGCTGCCGAAAATGACTACGTAAACTCGCTCGCAATATTAGATTGCAAAAAGTAGCCTCTGCGATGCGAGACAGCCCAGCTGACAGGGCAATCTTTTAGCGAGGATACTATTTGATTTCACGTCGCGGTGCTCTTCCCCCTCGCGGAATCACGGTTTCTCGTTAGACAGGACACGGTACCATACAGAAAGTCGTCGCGTCTCCCCGTGGATCACGCTTGCCAGCCAAGCGCGCACCCTCGAGCGAAATAATTGAATAATTCAGACAGAGTCGCGTGGTGCGCCGGTTTTGTGGAGTGTCAGCCTCTACACACGGCAACGAACTGGGATATCCCGGTCGTATAACCGGCTGTTTCGGTGTCGCTTTTCGCGTCCGCCTGATACCGAAACCCTTCTTCCTGGCCAGGCAACGAAAGGTACAGGTTTTTCGCGCTAAAAGGACACCCGATACGTGGAGGCTCGTTTAAAAGGACACTTAATACACCCGGCCAGATGGCGCGGCCGCAATTTCGGAGCCGTTCTTCTCAATTTTTTGACACGACCCGCCGGCACGAGTTCCACGAGCTGCAACGGCAATTTGTTTCCCTCGATGCTGATGGTCGGTCGTGAAAGACGTGATTAAACGTTACTTAACACTGCCATTTACTTTCTAACGGGCCCTTATTGAACGCGTAATAATTACGCCCGACAATAAATCCACCGAGGAATTGCCATTTCGTTCGTAAAATAATATACGATAAACCGGTGAGCAGGAAGGCAAGAAGTTTCCACGATGAAACGGTGATTCCTTTCAGCCCACGGTGATTACGGAATCATCCGCGCGCCGGTAAATGACCGTTCGACGTGGAAACGTCTGGCCGCGAATCTATGCATTCGATTCGATAAGGATCGCCGGGACGGATAGAAGGACGTCCAGCTGCCAATTAGAGAGGCCGACGCGAATACCTTCGTTAAGTCTGGTACGTGGCGAATATATAATAGCACGCTGTGTACAGCGGGGTGATAAAATTTGAATCGTCACGATAGTCGTGCGCCAATCCATCGTGTATTAATTCGCAATGGCTGGCGAGGACTGACGCCCCGTGATGGCAGGATCGTTGAACGATCCACGGTCGTTGGATCCCCGTAGCCTGCGTGGCACTTATCAAAGAGAAGGGGTGGTCCTCCACGGAGGATGTGTCACTCGCGGCACCACTCAAATCAGATTTTCTTCGCTTAACGCCCTGTCAGTTCTCGCTTTGCAAGCGCGTTGCGAACGCGTTGCTCGCTTCAGGAATCACGTCGGCGTCCGTCAGGTCGGTTTATTGCATTTCCAGCGGGTTTCGTCTCGTTTTCACGGTTTGTTTCGCCCTTCATTTCCCGCCACCCGCCACGACGGGGAGGAGGCCGTCGACGACGTTCCTTCGGCGTCTGCCTCGGCGAAGACGCCGTTCTTGCAGCTTCTGACACTTTTCGTCGGCCCGCGTCACCCTTCTATCTTCCTTCGCGTTTCATCTCTGCACAGTCTTCCATTTTCTTCCCATACCATGCTCCCCGCCTTTCTTCGTTCCTGCTCCCTTCCCACTTTACTTCCTTCCTTCCTTCCGCCGCGTCAACCTCGATACAAAGAATTCGTCTACTTTAGCCCCGTCAAACCCTCGGCGCCCTCCCTCCTTTCATATTCAGCTTTCCGACGAGAATCGGATCAATCCGCGGCACGGGAAAATTTGTAAGCATACAAAAGGTGTATCGCGTTGGCTCCTGTAACACGTACCTATATATCAGGTGGTACAAGAATCGAGGTGCCGAGGACACGGTCGCGCAGAATAGGACGCGGTCTCGTTCGTCATCTTTACTTCGTATGATATTCAAATCGGACGGTATCTTGGAATTGGCAAAACCACGACTGCCACTTTTTCCGTGTCAACCGTAGACATTTGAATCCTGTCACTGAAATCGAGCTCTCTTTTCTCTGCCCTCGCCACACCATGGCGCGATTAAATCTAGTCTAAATGAGAATAGAACGCGTGGCGTACGAAAAAGCACCAGCTGCTGCTACGTTTATTTGGATATTTTTATGTCTTCGGCCATATCTCTATTGGCGAACAGGAGCCATGCGGAATACTTTTCGTTTCTCCTCTCGTATAAGATACGAGCGGATATATCCGTTTTCCTCTCCCGAGGATCCGTCTGTTGTCGAGCGTGTTCTCCCGCGGAATCAAATCAACCTGGTGGCGCACGTACCACAGGCGAACGATCCGTCGTTCCATCGCGGTCGCGAAATGCGTAGACCAGGCGTGACTGTGCCGTGTACCACGCATATGAAATTCTCGCGTGGTCGAGCTCAGACCGGCGAAAAAGGAAGCCGAGTTGCCGATGGAATGCGACGTTGGAATGCGTGGCTCGCACGGCGTCGTCTTATTTGCCTATACTCTTGGCTCCTAATTAAATACGACACACTCCTCTCTATAAAGCGAAGAAATTCGATAGTCTGGTTTCGCCACGCAGGCACCTCCGAAACGTTTGGATAATCAAGCGAAAAAAAGAGGAGCATGAATTATTCACGACGGTTGGATATATCTGGATGCTCGTTAACAGTCAGGCTTGATCTTAGTTTCAGTACATTATCCCCAGAAAAGGCCGAAAGAGCCACGCTAAAAACGCAAATAACACCTCTATCTGCACCGTCGCCCCGACATTTTATTCTCAAAACTAGAACAGACAGCCGAAAGCTCGCCGCAATTAAATTCTACCTAGCGTTACATAATTCAAATTCCACTCTCCCCGAGGAGTTATTCCATTAATAATCTTCAGCCGGTCCGAAGGTCCATTTTTCTTCGTCCGTCGAAAAGTTTGGAAGTCTCATTAAGTCTCCGGCCGCGAGTTTCTAATCGAAAAAGGAAAGAGACGTTCAAACGAGACGAGGCCTCGTTTATTACGAATTTGGCGCTGTCCCCGCGAAGGTTCGTCCTCCGATATGAATGAAGCTCAAAGGCGTTGTTCGAGGAGCTCGCGAGGGGTACCAGGCTCTTTCGAGCTCGACGAGCAAACATGCGGGATTATTAAACCGTCTACTAACGCTAGGAGACGTTTCATCTTTGATTGGCCCCGGCGTAATGGGAATTGCCGGTCGATCCGAAGTTTACGAAGGGTGATACAGGAGCCTCGGCTTCCGACCGTGTATGTACACACCGGGTCTCGATCTTTCCCTCGCGTGTATACGTGTCGCTTCCCTCTACCTTGCACCGTTGTGTTCGATGCCGATGCCGGGCTTAATTGTGTAATTTGAATGGCTGCTAGATTGTACGGAGCACGTGTATTCACGAGCAATTAGGGTGACTGCCGGGACCCGTTTTTCATCCGTGCAAAAGCAATGTCTATAAATTCGTATACACATTATGTACCGTGTATACGGGGGTAGCGAAGTTATTCCACGATTAAAGCCAACGCGAGTATTAGGTGTGCTCGCGTTAAATTAACTTCGTACTCGCGAAACCCTAGACTGTCCACCGGGAAGACAAAAATTAATCTACACTCTGTATTGCGCCGGTCGATTAATTCCAGGACTATTAAAACGACCGCAATTACCGTTCGCTCCGTCCGTGCTAGCACGGCGAATTCGTGAGTGTTTGTTTCCAGCGTGTACCCCCTGCAGCGGCAAATTACCCCGACAGAATTCGTAATTGACCCACTGAGCAACCAATAAATCGATAACAGTAAACAGAAGTGGTTCGCCGCCGGAATTCCAAGCCTGTATCTCCTCCTACCATCTCTCTCTCCCCCTCCCACCCTCTTTCCCTTAATCTCGGGGGTGGTTTTAACGCGGCCTCGTTGCTCGTAATGCAAATCGTCCGGCTTCTGTATACGACCGTCGCGAAGTTGCTCCTCGGGTTGTCCAATTCAGTTGTTCGCCGGTTTTGGAATCGCTTCCCAGCAGGGACACCTCGCGCACGACTCGGGTGTAAGGTACGAGGAGCGAAGAGGAATGTCGAGCGCCACGGGGGTCCGTCGTTTTGCCAGGCAGATTTATGTGGCAAATATTTGCAAAGCGAGCCGCCCCCTGCCGCCTCTCCTCTAATGGATTGGACGCCCCTTGTCTATCGTGCTCTGGTGGCTCGTCGTTTCTCGCGACCTACCCGGCTCGTCCACGTATCGGTAGGTAACTCCAATTCCCTTGAAAGCGCCGTTGTTCTTTTCGCCGGCTCGACCTCCTTCGCCGTGACCCGCGATGACGTACGATGGCTCTCTAGAGAGGACTGAGAATTCGAGGAGAGGGACGAGGTGTTCGAGTGAAACCTGTTCGCGAGTTCGTACCTGGAATATCGGCCACAGTGGTGGCTACTGTCGAGGTGGATCTTTTTCATCTCGCTGTGTTCGATCCATACATCCCTGTCGCGATTTTTTGGCAGAGTGTTGAGTGCCGCCGATTTTATTTCGAACTTAGCTGATCAATTATGCGTCCAATAACTATGGAGATTCTCGCGAGAATTTTTAACTGAACCTGTGGCAATATATTCTGCATCCTATTTCCCGACGCCTATGCGTAATCCTTCAGTAAAGCGAATTTTATTCCCGAACGAACAAACGGACGAATCATTTTCCATTTGCAGCGTGGAAAAGAAGCGTCGTTCTAGCGAAACTGTGGAAAAAGTGCTACTGGATCCTCGCGAAATCAATTAGCAGACCGTCAGGCATCCGATAACGGGTCTATGAATCGGACGGGCGCAATTAAGTTCGAAATTAATTTAGCCCCGGCTGAGCATCCGCACAGCTCGTCCCTGATTCGCGTGCAATTACCAGGCGTTTTGTAGTTGTTAGCAACCGAGTCACCGTTTAGGCAACCCGCGCCACGTGTATCGTACACCGAGACTCGTTCGCCGGAAATTGAAGGTCGGCTCCGCCGTCTGCCGGCCCAGACGGGACGTCGGATAAAGAGGGAAGCTGTTGAAAAGCGACGGAGAGAAGTTAAGGGGTGGCGAATGATTTTCTTTTTCCATTCCTTCGCTCTTGTTACGGTCCCGGCTACGCACAATGGGCCATTCACTCGTTTGACGTGTAAATTTGGAAGCAACACCGAATTCCTCGCATTATTCTGTTACCAAAAGAGGATATTTCCTTCTTCAAATATTAATGAAGAATACCGAAGTGGGGGGCGGAGGGAGACGGAAAGAGAAGGAGGGGAGCAAGCCCCACGGTTCGTTCGAATTAATGAGAAACAAGTAGAAAAGCAGAAATCACCCAGGAATTAACACAGGAATAAGTTGGCGTAAACAAGAAATGGGAGGAGAGGAAGCGACGGGCAAAGGTGGATGCAAAAATTAAAAGTCCACGGATAGACAAAAGTAAACGAGACGATAGCGGAAGAAAAGAAGACCCGCGGTAGAGAGGGGAAAAAACGAAACGAAAGAGACAGGAATCGGCGAACGCTGGCGAGGAAAGGAGGAAAAGCAAAAAGCTCCTTCCAGTCGGCGGCGGAGAGAGAAAGATAGAAGAGGAGGGACGCTTGTGCCTGGCAGTGCGTCGAAAAAGAGGGTCGGGATAAATGAGTTAAGTTGGAGCGACAGAAAGGGGCCAAGCTCTGCCAGGCGCCACGTCCGTTCAGATTGCTTGCCCGTGGACGGAAGAGGAAGACAGCGAAACGAATCACGGAACAATAATGCTTCGAGCGCCACGGCAAGGCCGCGATTAAAGTATTTCCTCTTTACACCGGGATAAGTACGGCGGGCCTCTCTTTTCCGCGGCGCGGCACGGCCGGTAATTCGATTTCGAAAATGAAAAGACTCGACACCGGAGCCCGGGCTCGAATCGGACTAAGCTTGCTCCGATATTTCACTCTTTCACCGATATCGCCCGGCCAAATCTTGTTTCGCAATTGTATCCTTTCAAGCTAAGAAGACTTACTTTCTCTTATTTCCCTCCTTCGGCGAAGGGGAAATTAAATAATTCGCCCGTAGATCAAAGAACGCGTTTAACCCTAGAACCACTCAAAGACTTACTGAAGTAATGCTCAACGAGAGAAACTACCGACGGGGAAACGTTTCCAGGTACATAATTCCTTGCTCGCGATCGTTCCGTCCCAGTCCACCTTACAGACGAGCCTCCTCTAAAATATCCTCGCTGAACTCGCTTTTTATTTCTCGTCTTCTTTTTACTCTGCCGGCGAAATGTATCAGCGAAATGGTTTAAAAGCGTGTCACTTACAAGGGCAGAGGTTGCTCGGGACAAATGACAGCCGTGCTTTCGTCGTTTCCGGGTCGACGGGAATCTGACTTTAAAATGAAGACGTTTCCGCGGCTCGTGCTTCGCCGGTAGATCACCGGCGAGCGCGACACTTTTCGGCGGCTCGTCCCTCGAATAATGAGGCTCAGAAACGGAACGAGCAGCAGACGTTTCACTTGGCGCCTATTGTTTCTACGTCGACGTACGATAGAAAGAAGAAGAATGAACCCGGGGCGAAGCTTCGCTTTGTACTTTCCTCTCTCGCAGTCTTCTCGTTGTCTGTGACCCGTTTACCTCCCTCCCCATTCTAATCCGATTTCGAGCTGCGACGATCCTGCTTTTTTTTCTCAGCTCGTCGTTTCTCTACACGCTCTTCTGCACGCTGCGGATTCCTCGCGTCCCTCCGCATTCGCATTCTTCGTCGCCGTCTCGGCCACACGCGCATTCCTCTTATTGTTAGCCAACCAATTACGCGTTCCCCGCCCGTACGATTCTTCGACGCGTGAAAAATTCTGCTTCGTCCGCGGCTCGACGTTTCAATCCACTCGATTATCTTTCTGGCGGCAACTCGATTGTCGCGTGGAATAAACGCGCGACCCAAATATTCGTGAAACGCAAATCGGGGCTAGGAACTAAGCCAAGTGCGATCGAGCTTTACTATCGACTAAGTTTAGTGCAGGTGAGGTAATCTTTGTCCAGCGCCGTGCCGGCGGTGAACGTAGATTTAACTGTGATCTGTATTTAGTATTTCGGTGTGCTGCTCGTGTGAAGTCTGGCCCTGTCCAAGTTCAACACGATCTGGGTATATAGAACTGGGTGTAGCATAAATATCTCGCTATTTGAATTCAACACTACTTGCGTTTAAGGTACAATAGAGGTAGCGTAATCGAGGTTCAAGTTGGGTCACGGTTTAATAGATTCGGTTAAATTTAGGTCAAAGAGTTCAGAAATTTGTCATGGCTAACGTTACTTAGTATTAATATATTCCGAATCGAATAGAATTTCAATTCTATATTTAATTAGAATTTTTCTAATCCCACGCGCGTCCCTGTTTTCCCGAAATTCTTGTTCGCATTATCCAGATGCAATATTCGTCTAATTGTAAGTTCGACGAATAATGAAAGGTTTCCCGTAACCTAATTAAATTCGTGTAATTGCATTGGAATCGATGATTAATAGACGCCACCCCTGGTCTCCCCATTATATCTTCGTAAAATAGCCAGTAACGTATATACTTTCACCCCTAACTTCCGTCATTGAATAGACGATCGTGACTCATCTAGAAAGGGCTACGTTCGCACGTGTGCACGCACATTTTAATTCGAGTTTTGGTTAGAATGTCGGTGCTATTATGCACGCGGGCGGACACCTTTCTCGCAGGCGAGGTATGAAAAAAGTGCGTGCAAGATTTTAGTCCTGCAACGAAGGGTGGAAATGGAGAACGTGACGATGGCACGGTATCACGCGAACGCGGGAACGCGATGACGGAGAGAAACTTATGAAAAGTTCCCTAACGAACTCATCCAGGACGTGAGATCTCGTAGACAGCTGTTTCCCTGTCGCCAGAGCTGGCAACGCTTAATAAACCGTGGTCCAGGAGCGGCGAATAATTACAGGGATAATTGCAAATAAAACTCTGCTCGACGTTGAAAGGTCTCGACGCGAGTGTTGAATGGGTGGTAATTATTCGGAAACTTTTTCGGCCTCGATGATGCTCCCGCCTGTGTTTGGTTTTGGTCGTTTAACGCCTGCGTAGAAGCTGCATCGATATATAGATGCTTAGGAAACAATTGTTGTTCTTTTCATTGGGGGTTGCGTTTGTAGTGAAGTGAAATTACGGTCGCGTTGCGTTTAAGTTGTAACAGTGCACGTCATCTCTATATTGCGATCGATCGAATGCACAACGGGGCAAACATCGGTGTGCAAATACAGACTTTCAGCGTGCATACAGGCCACGTATTAATCCCATAATGGAAAGACCCGTAATTAATACGGTGACGGCGGTCATTCATACGCGACAGAGAATAAGTTGAAGCCAACGTTCGATCGTCCATCGTTGGTGGAACGCTTTGCAAACAATGGCGGTGATAACGAACAACGAATTTTTCCATGGAAAACCTGGCTTCGGTCCTGTTTACACTTGAGAAAATGACAATTGTTAATTGGCAGGTGCATTGTTCAGAAAAATATTCAGCTATTATAGAGTAGTAGAAAAGAGTATAGCTCGTACCCTTAATATTTTAATAGAACTATGCAACGATACTTTTTTATATTTATCAGAAAATGCCCAAACATTACATGGCTAAAAGTTCGCCAATCGCGTTAGTATACTTGTTACATTTTCCTGATCGATTACAAATGACGAAAGAAAAAAGAAACAGACTGTTCCGTTGCTAGAATAAATAACGATTTCGAAACGATCAGTATAGGGAATATGACAGCTCGCCAACGATTACCTTGCACCATTGGACATCGATGAGCAAGTAGACGTCGGAGGAACGAAGGAAAAGGCGTGCACGTCAAGTTTCCATGATCGATCACCGTCTAATCTGTCTCAAGGAGATAGCGACTTACATTGATAACGAGATCCCCTTGCTAAATCCCGCATCGTTACCAGGCAAACGTTTAACTGCGCTGTCAATCTCGGAAACTTGAAACGGAAAAATAACTCTGTCGAATAAATTTCCCTCCCTCCATAATTAATTAACATAACGCAGCGTCAGCTTGACGTGTACACGAATCGCAGAAAATCGTCGATATTAAACGATTCCGTTCCGTTTACATAATACTGACAACAACGTAAAATATTAGTTTACAATTCTGAGCCGGGAGCTCGGGGACTGATTCAGTCGTTGGCCAAGCAAACGCGGGGAAAACGGGCGACCGAAACGGGGTACGCAATCCCAACGTCGACTCCTCTCCCCTTTCGTGTACCTTTCCGCTGAAAATTCCTGTGAAAATTAAAATTATATTTACACTGCGCTGCGAGGACTGGGGACACGATCGATCCCCGCGCGACTTTTCCCGTCCTGTGTACACACGTTTCCACCCTTCGCTGTGCGACGAGTCCTCGACGTTATCTCGTGAAGAGATCCGACCGTCCAGAAAAGCGTTCGAGATCGAATCGGGAATCGAGAATCGGAGTACGCGTTGAAAGTGCCTGTCCCGGGCGTCTAAGAACCGTTTCGAATCCCGGGTGAATCTCTCAAGGGGTCCATAAATCATACGTTCTAAGTTCCAGGGGAATAGTCATTAGAAACGACCCCTGTTATCTGCTCGGACCTGGGGCAAATGCCCCTCACTTGCCCCTTTCTAATTTCAGGGAAATACGTGTTTTAAATAAAAAATTATACCGCAGTTCTTTTCATTGTTTCGTTAAAATAGTAGCGACAAACAGTAAATCCTACGGATCGTTAATAGCGCTGATAAAGAAAAGATCCCTCGGTCGGGCGACTTAGAAAAGTCGTAGGAAAACAGGTCGATACCAATCCTCGGTATTCATTTCCGACCAATTTCCAACCCATCGACTCGCCCACAGCGGTGCAGTAAACATCCGAACCCCGAAAACATGGAACGCAAACAGCGTCCCAGCGAGCAACGACCATCGTGCCCAGCGACCGGGTATACGTTTAGATTGGCCAGAGGCGTCTCGAAAGAAGCATCAACAGTATCGAGCAGCTATTCCGTGGTGCAGCGGAAACGCGACTGCCGCACGGTAGAAAACGGCGATTAACCGAGGACAGAGTCCTTTTGATGTGGGATAAACAAACAACGACGAGGCTCCATCGCCGCAGCATATTGGGCTGCCGCTAATAAACAGAGACGCAGCCGCTTCCTTCCTTTCGAGCCGACCACGTACGGATTAATTAAACGTTATGCGAGCGGGGGGAGGATCGATCGATCGATCGGGCCCACAGCATTAATCGAATTCCGTGGGTGTACCGCGCGTTTGCACCGGGTGCCCCCTTTGCCCGCGACGCCATAATCTGTGCGTCTAATCGCGAACGGAGCGAGAGGGTGCACGGTGTCGTTAACCCTTAACCGGTACATCGAGCGACCGAATGGCGGTGCATACTCCGTTGCGTTGATACCTGCGAACGCTTTCGTGGAATGCGGCAGATACGAGAGAGACTCGCTGGAGTACGACTGGACGAAAGGCCAAGGGTTAACTAGCTTCTTCGTCGAGAACTCGTCGATGGTTCGAGTCGACGGATGCGTTCGATGCTAGATGACTTTCACTCGAGTCTTCGAATTCAGTGCGAAGACAGTGATGTATGTGTACCTCGGTGATTGGCGTTGATCGCGTGCTGGATGTGAGGAATTTAATATGCTGCAGGACGTTTCGGTATTGGCAGCAAGTTTTACCGCTGGCGTTTCGTTTAATGAATGTCAGGTATTGTTTTATTAGCGGGACAGTATTCTCTTATTATTATTCCAGAGCAGAAATTCGCGAGGGCGAATTAGGTAGACGTATAGTGAAATTGATTATTATTCGGGTGTAACCAAGGCGGTGTTATTATTGTTAATTTAAATGTTATTTATTTGCATCGCCATAGTGTATGGATTATTTACGTAGAAATAGAAAAGTAGGATTTATTGTAGCACCAGTGGCAATAATTTCTACTTGCAATAATTTAAACACAAGTTTAATAATTTTGGCGCTACAGTGAAACTGGTACGGGGGTTGATAAGAGAGCCGTGGAAGGTACGATATTGAGATCGGGGAAGCTTCGTGCAAAGTTCGAGCGGCTTAATTGCGATCCCAGCTTTCGGCCCAGTAACAAGAAACGTTTGGGTACCCAGTAGTACAGAATTGGCTCGGTAATTCACTCACTGACCGAATTCTGTCCTTGTAATTTACTCTGGAAAGAGCACCCCATTTCTGACACGGTTATTTTCGCCCGCCATCTACCGTACTCCGCTTTGACATCCGATCAAACTATTGTCAGCCCGTTGATTTTTCGTCGCCCGAATACACACCGCTGCCCTCGATCCGTAAAACTTCAACAAGGTCGCCTAGACGTGCTTGCTTAAAAATTAACGCCCGACAGGAATTAATTATCCCGCGCACAGGTAGCGCAGCCGAAATAATCGCGCTTGTCGAAAAGCCTACGGTCGACGGTTCGTTCGCTTCGGCTCGGGTCATTAATTAAAAATTATCCGGGATCGCAATTAGCTCGGGCCGAACGGTTCGATCGAGGAAATACCGTGAATTAATTAAAATGGCGCGCAGGCGAGCGATCAGCGTGCACGTATATAATATATGACCCGTGGCCCGTTGCCCCGATCGAAATTACCCCTTGCTCGTTTCGCGAACACATTAAAGTCAGCGAAGCACTTTTCGAGCACGACGTCTTCAATGAGCTGGTCACTGGACCTCGCCGTCAGCTAATTATCCGTCCCTCCCTTTCCTCTTGTGCGTTCCTCTCGTCCGCTCTTCACCGTCGCGTCGCCGTCTTCTTCCGGCTTTTCGTCGCAAATTTCCTCCACCTGCCTCGATGTACCGTAAAAACTCATGACTCGCCCGTAGATTTCCCGCTCGACGGAACGTTATAGTTCAATGAGCCGACGTCTTAACGGATAGTGGATACCATCGAGGGAAAAATAAGGGGAGGTGAAGCGAGGCGATCGACTGGAGGAAAGATTCACGTCGTTGAAAGTGAGAGGTTTAGTGGTTGTTTGCTTAGGTATATTATAGGTCTTGAGAGGTTCTACCTGGGATGTGGTAAAATTTGTACAGAGGATACTTCTGTTCTTTTGTTGGATTTATTTTGTCGAGTGGATAGGGTTAAGTGGTAGGGGGTGGGGTAAATGAGTTTTGTGGCCTGCTACTGGTTGGGCACTGGAAAGAACCAGGAAGGGACCGTTTGAAAGGTTAGTCCAGAATGATGACCCAAGAATCCTTCGGGCTCAAAGTTGTTTTAATTAGCCTATGTAGCCTGTGAACGAATTCCTCTCCCACTTAACATTACCAAGCGATCATTGTCTACAACTCGTCCTCTCTCTGCACACAGAGATTATTATAGCTCACCTCGAAATAATACTGAAACGGTAGCTCGACTTCAAAGCGTGTCCAAATGAAAAACACCTATCGCCGACAATATTAGAAGCACCATGGACTTTTGTAGTTCACAGTGCGGCATATTCACGCGCAGGTAAAAGACCCAATAGAGGCAGGAATCCGTAAATCAATTTTCGCTAATTTTAGCACTAATTTTCTACCCGACACCGCTCGTCAAGCGCCATTTCCTAGATGGATCATATCGAAGACCACAGCGGCTAGGGCTAAATATTCGTGGAGGACGCGCAAAGCCCCCGGTCCAATTATAATTGCAGCGTAATAAGTCCCGTGACACGTAATGAGTCTTTTGACGAGACGGTAATTAGAGTTATCCGCGTGAACATCAAAGGGGAGAACGTGCGCCGGCTTTTCGGGTTAATGTCCATCCCGCGTGGACACTTGCCGTTGCAGATTGACGCCAACTGTCCTACCGGAAGTGGATTCGGTAACCGCGTCAGGAGCACAGTTAGTAACGGTACCATTGGAGTAACACCACAGTTCAGGAAACTTTTGAAACGAATTCTCGAGCGAGGGTCGACGATGTCGCGACTGTCCTTCCGGTGCTTCCTGCTCGTCGTCGTCGTCGTAAGAGTCGCTCGCATAAGTCAGGAAGGTCTCGCAATCGGGTTTGAGCGATCCGCAGCGATAACGGCACAGCGGCTGTTCACGAGCGTCGAAATCACGTTTAATCGATCCTGTCGAGGACGGAGAACGCTCGAGCGATTCTTCGAAGCGTCGAAATCGCTCTCTATCGATCCTAACTCCGCAGATTTATTGTCTGTTACGCGTCGACGGAGTCGCTGCTCGATGGCAATCGAACGCGACTTTTAGCAGAACGATTTTTTCCGAGCCGGAGGGATTAATCGGTCTTCGAGTTTCGCCTGTCTATTTCGTTCTGTCCTATTAGTGGAGATCGAGTACCCTTAGGCGAGCTTATTGCCGTTTGTTAGGATATATGGAGGTTTAATAGATCGAAATTGAGCAAGATAAGATTCGACTCGGGGAAAGAAATTTACAGCAGTTTCGTATGCTTTTAATAGAATTTCTTATTTTCGGCAACGGAGTAAATGGATAGTAGACAAATACAAGGCGGTGTAGGAAGAAAAAGAAATTAGGTAGCCCACGTTCCAACGTTTATTTCCTCGCGATCGATCGCGAGGGGTGGACGTCGACCAGCGGCGGATTAACGAGGAAAATTAGCGTCCCCGGTCAGAGACGTCCAGGGTGATAGATCGTTCCTCGCGACGAAACGAGGCGTCTCGTCGGGCGAATTCGTCGCGACGTGCATGCACACGCTTCCGGGTGTCGGCGAAATGGAAACCGCGGCCAATTGCTTAATTGCAGTCACGATGTGCCGCGTAATCAGGATGCCGTCGTTTAATGCATTTACCGCGCACCTACGCTAATTCGTCGGCCCGTCGCTCTTGCGTCCATTTTGATTCCTTATTTTTTGCTTGGAAAAAGCGACCGTAAATACATAGTGGGCGCTGTAAAGACCAAACGACCGTCCGAAATATTAATAAAACAATTGCGGAACCAGCGAAACTTTCCCTATACAAATTGGTCTCGAACTGCGGCGCATTTTATCTCAGTCGACCTAGTATATAGTATGTATGTACATATCAATTTAATATAATCGACCGCGGTGCCAAGTGTTCGTCGACGATCAAGCGAACACTCGATGTCGAGAGACACTCTGCAGAATCAGAATAGAAGTGCGCTGGTAGCGTAATACCATCGACCAGTCGACTGATGCGGCAGTCGCAACAAGTTTCACCGACAGTATTTAAACACAGCTTTACGATTCACCCCGGAATACCGCCGGCGCGGATTCCACGGGTGTCTCCCTTAAGAAGAGGACGCCGGGAGGCCATAAAGTGGCGACAATGCGAAGAATTCTTCGCGACCGGGGGCCGCCAGACGGTAGGGAGTCCACGATCTTTTCCCGAAGCTGTGTACACGTTACTTATTTCTGGAAGCTAAGACGTCCCGAGAATCGACTTGTTCGCGTATTCTTAGACCGTGTTCTCTCCGCTGGTTACCCGCCCCTTTCACGTCCGACCACCTGAACAAAGCCACGTTTTACCTTGCAAGCACGCCGATTCGCCAAACCCATCCCTGCCGGAA
Organism: Nomada ferruginata; assembly: GCA_963583965.1. Lineage (NCBI taxonomy): Eukaryota > Metazoa > Arthropoda > Insecta > Hymenoptera > Apidae > Nomada > Nomada ferruginata. The sequence continues at coordinate 11,690,915 of OY757218.1, forward strand.
ACGATGTAGTCGCGGCGTGTACGACTGGTTCACGGAAGGATCAAAGGGGAACAGGAATGGAAACCGCTCGATGGCGGGCGTACGTGTTGCTGGTCGATTAGCAAACTTGACGGGCAGAATCGATCGAGCATTTTGCCATTTCCGGCGACAAGTGTCGCTGTCAGTGGCAATTTGCCAAAATTTCGAGCGCCAGGTCGGGCAATCGACGCGGCAATCGGTCGCTAATGGATTTATGATTTCGCTCGCGACGCCGGGAATACGTTTACGTCGCCGATTACTCGATTCCGTCTCTTTACAACTTCCTCTCGGTCGTAAAGGAGTGATCCGATGAATATGGTAAAGTTTGGACAGCCTGGATGAGGCAGGAGTTAATTGGTAATTTATTATTACAAAAAAAAAATGAATTGTTTGCGGAGTACAAAATTCCTTAAGCGTACAGGTCGCGGTGAAAAATTCTGAACGCGGCTAAGAACATCGCGAAGCAAATTCAAATGCGTTGAGAAAACGTTCGGGATAAAAAATTGTCAACCCCTCGCCTGCAACCCTACAGATCTCTACAAAAGCTTCCCAATCGCGGCGACAGATTCCCGATATTAATACTCCACTGTTCATCCCGAAGAGTCGTGACCCCGCGTCTTCCAACATTGCCACGCTATTAAAAGATAACCGTGGAGCAGAAAGAAATTCCCACTGCGTCGAAATTGCAAGGCGGATAGGTTACTTAGTTCCGTTGGCACGTGCCGTAACTTCCTGTCGCGGCCAGCTCGTGGAAAACGAGCCATTGGCTTGCCGGTGACAGATCGAAGGGGTGCAGCAGTTGAAACCAATTGGCCGACCTCGGAAATCGGAGATTTCTCAGCGAGCCACGGTCTTTTCGCGATAAGACTTCGATAACGCGTCGACGCGACACAAAAGGGGCTGGCTGGTTGCAGGGGTCAGCTGCGAAATCGGAAAGGGGTGGCCGTGTTGACAGACCTGTCCCGCTGGTATTTTCTCCCGTGGAAAAACACGTGGAAAGGGGAATCCGGTTAACAATGCGTAATGGACGGTGTTGCGTGCTCCTGTGCAATAGAACGTACCGACGTGAACGCGTCGCGTGTCCGTTTACTCGCACGTTTTTAATGCCTCGTTGTTGCAGCGGCGTTGTTTGAAGAAGATTGGATTGTACGGGGTCGGCGAAATTGCTGGTAATAACGGGGGTTAATTTGCGGGCCGTTCGCGGCTGCGATTAGAGTTTCAAGTTTGGTAGTATAATATAGCATGAAGTTGAATTTAGCGGGGGTATCGCTGTTTTAATGTTATTTACGCGCGTCGAATATGGTTACGTAGTAACACAGTGCGGTGGAAAAAAGGATATAATATCCGGTTTCCCATGAGTATTTTAAATACTGCCAATCCATTAACCTAAGCTCGACAGAACCTCTCTAAAATGTTCTGAAGAATTGAAGGAACAGCCGAAAGCCTACTACACGAGGCACGAAGTTGCACGCCCACACGATCTCGGTTCCTCTTAGTTTATTTACAACGAAATCCCGTCGCACGACCGAAGAACAGACGGATGTTGGAATTATGCAAACGCTTCTGACGTACGGAACACGCGTAGACATTGGTACGCCCACGGGCTTGAATTTTCACGAAATTAAGCAATTCGCACGCGAGCTCCGCGGAAACACCGCGAAATTGCGAAACATCTATTCGACGCTTCGCGATCGATTCACGAGCTGTCTGATGGCTGTAGTCACGAAACGCTTACAAGCGACGAGATTGCTCCGAAGAACACAGCTTCGTATTAGCCTTTTGCACGCATGATTACTAATATTTGAGCTACATTATATATTTTGTTCAAGTCGAAATACATGAAATATACTGTGCGAGTATTTTTTTCGATATTTCTTTTTCTGCTCTTTCCACAATAAAAAAATTAGGAACATAGTTTCGAGAAATAATCGAATTTATTAATTAGATAATAAGGAATGAACAATGATAGCAATAATAGTGATAATTCGAGTACGGCAAATTTAAAATAATAATTGACATCAATAACTCTAGCATGCCGGATATAAGATAAAGCGAAATTCAAATTATACAATTTCTACCCATTTACTTCTCCGGGCACTATTTAAAATTCCCCTCTGTATTGTTTTTTCGGTTTACACGGCTGGTATCCGCAACGGTGTGTCGTTGCAGCGGTGTAAAGCGCGAGTCGCATAAACTGTTGCCGTGCCGCCCGCTCATTTTTATTCGAAACCGGCCAGAGATATATTGCCCGGCGTACAATCGGTATACGCGATCGATACACCGCGGGACCGGTCGAACCGCGTCATCGATTGAACGCAATAGAACGAAACAGAAAGAATGGGAATAAAAGGGAAGAAAAAAAAATAAATAGAAACAAATGGAAAACAAGCGCGAAAGCGAAATGAAACTGCGGTTCGCGTTGCTGTTTTTTCGTCGCGTTCCACTCGTTCGGGCGTAACCGTGTGTCCATAGAGCTGTCGTGCACATAGTTTCACCAGTAAGTAGATCGCGGTGTTCTGAATCGTAACGCGATACGTTTACGAAATTGTGAGCTGCAACGTCCGGTACCAGCGAAGTCAAACGTTGAGCATACGCGACGCAACGAGCCCCGTCGTTCACCGTGTGTGGTCTGCCGCGATTCCGATCTCGTGTTCCACAGAACGATAATCACGTTGGACGAACGGCGAAATCAATTTCGCCTTCCGCGCTGCAGCGGCTTGAGTTGCACGCGGACGCTGCGACATTCGACGACTTCCTATCGGAGGTACTTTTTTATTCAGCTTCGTCGAAGTCGGCTGAGCCGTGGTTCGAATTATTTTGGAGTGTTCAGAGTGACGTGAGCTGTTTCGATGCCGAGGCGCAGCGATCAATTGTTCGTTCGATACGATTCATTGTTCAAATAGAATTTCCGTACTCAATTATAGAAAAATGGGGCAACACCTGTAGATCGACCGGCGAGTAAGGCTACGTTTACGGTGGATGCGAATTCGTACGAACGGCGTTCTGATGAATACGTCTGAACTGTTTCAATGCATTAGTTCAAACAGTTCAGACGTATTCATCAGAACGCCGTTCGTACGAATTCGCATCCACCGTAAACGTAGCCTAAAGACGACACGGCACGCACATTGGGGCCAATCGTGAACGCATTTCATCTAGCGCGCGCCTTCATTGAAATTACGCGTATTGTATTCCTAATTAAGAGCACGGTTCGCTTATTTCCTGCCAGCCAACAAAGATAAGGATGTTAACCCTTTGACCAGGCCAGACAAGTTAACCGGTCCTGTACCGTGAATAGCTCGCAGATTGACGTCTTTGATGTCGCTGGGACAAACCTTGCATTGTGCAAACCTTGCAAAGATACATTGTATGTACTCGCTGTCGTGTTTTTCCACCGTCTTCGTGAAGCGCAACTATTGGCCCCCTGAAAAGCACGAAGACAGGTGACCCTTGTTCCGCGCCGAGTCGAATAACTCGAGCTACGCGATGCATGCTTCTTCTAACAAATTGCGTCTCATATTTCTGCCCCGTCGAAACAAACGAACATCTTCGAGTTTCCAAAAGGAAAAAGAAATAAGAAAACTGTGCGCTCCGTTCCACTCGGAATATCAGATCGTGTGTTAAGTGACGCAGGAATGCGAGGGGCTAGTAGAACGAAGGTGCGAAGCCACTTATGGCGAAAGTCACCGTGCAGGCAACGACCAGTCGACCCGGGGACCGTTTTTTCCCCATTCGATCGAGGGATCGTGATTCACGAAGCGCACCGCATACCGCCTGATTAGATAAGGAAACTGGCCGACGAGAGTCAAGGGAGCCCATGGTACCACCGTGGTAATATTTATTTCGCGAATATTTACTGCGCGATGCGTTTCGCGATTGCCGATATAATTCTCGGGAGGCTTACGGGTAAGATTGATCGCGCAGCACGTCGTATTATCATCGATTTCTGCTCGGTACTACTTTCCAGAGTTTTGTTATTAACGGTGAACGTCATTTGTTCCTATATTTACGAATCAATCTGCATCTTGTGATTCATTGACACGTATAATAGCTCTTACACTTGTTTGTACATGAAGAGAAATTCTAAAACCGTTTCAACACTCGCAGATGTCTCTTGGCGAACTGGACCCCCTGTTCTTCTTTCTTTAATAATTAATTCAATTGTATGTATTGCCTCACGATAAACTGCTCGCAATCGTCGCGTGCAATCGAATATGATTGCTTCCGCGAGAACGTATTGATTTCCCATATCCGTGGGATGCGAGAAGGGGAGCAAAACCGCGCAAGGGTGGCACCCATGGTCACTGCCGATCTAGATATCCCAATTGCTCGGATTCCCAAGCCAGAAGACGAAAGATCCGGATACGAATCCCACTGGAATCGACCGATCTATCCTTCGCCCTTATCTCAACGTATCCATCCTTCCCGCGTCTGTCCTTTCGCCCCCACCCAGTCCTAAAAAATATATCTCCGACCCGGATAAAATTCTGCCCATTACCAGAACGCGCTCAGCTTAGTCCAATCGGCGATTTCTACCCTGCGGGCCACGCGGAAATCGTTCGCCGGCGACGAAGGGCTCGAGGAAACATTTTTCTTCGTGGCACGTCGGGGGTAAATAGTTCGGATAGTTGCGTGACGCTCCGTGCATTCGGCCCAGGAATCACCCCGGTCGTGTTTCTTGCCGCGGAACGATGGGCACGGGGTCGTCGACACGGCTGCAGAAAACATTGCACCGAGTGGCTCCGGTCGCAATTGGCAAGCCGCGACGCGAGAGAAGCCCGTAGGACAGCGTCGCTTGATTATAGCCTTCGCGTGGGTCGCGCTTCTTTCGAGATGCCGCTGCTTGCGCTCCCATCCTTCTGCAACGTAGGAGAATAATGCACCGCGTGAACGACGGCCGCAATGACGACTACGATTACGACGATCGTTCAGGATACACCCGTATGCCCGCGAACGTTATCTTAATTGCCGGTCAAAGCATCCGCTGCACGCTCGTGGGCGCCGTTTCCTGTACACGATGCACGGCGCGATGAGCTGAAATCCTTTTTGCCGATTTTCCAGGAAACGAGGATTCCGGGGTATCGCTGGAATGTCGGATAATAATCGGCGAGGATGATTCGGAATGAAACAGTTGTTGGAATTTCGCTGGGTAAACGGGGGATGGATTTCCAGGCGACGCTGTTCATTGCTCGGTATAATTTTTCGTTCGAATAGACGGATCTCGGCGAAAGTAATGTACAGTTTAATAAAACCGCGAAGAGCGTCACCTCCTCTCAGACGAGGCGCGAAGCGTCGTTTATTATTTATTATCGTGCAACTTTCAGCAACTCTTCCGTACCGGTAGCGTGTCCCGTCGGCCAAGTTTTCCCCCCAAGTCGAGTAATCGCTTAACGATTACCACCGCGAAAGTCTGGGTAGGAGGCTCGTTTTGCGGGGCGGATACCAGGCTGTCCCGGCGTCGGGAAAACATGCGACGCGTCTGGCGACCACGCGGGGACACCTTTTTCTCGGAGTCGGAGGTCTGACCATCTGCCGCCAGCGTTCTGCGACAAGCGGACAGTGCCGTACAGAAATGCGGGTTACTGATTTGAATATCGGAAGGGAGAGAGACGGAGAACGGACGACCGCGGGTTTAATTAAAACTGCTGTTTCGCCCGAAGTGCCGCTACGTGTCGTGTCTAAATGAAAATCGAAATATCGCGGAGCGTGTCCGCGCCGCCTATGACCATCTCTCTTTTCTCTTTCTGTCTGCGCGCGTTTCCCCTGTCGTAGACCCTACTGTTCCCCGACCGCTATCAGCCTACTGCCCCTCGTGTCAAAATCGACCTGGCCGATCGGTCCTGATGGGGCCAACCGAGTTATTCGTCATTCGTGAAATTGGAAAGCTCTCTGCGAACGGATATTGGATCAGGCAGAGCAGACTGATGTCGACTGATCGACTAAAGGAGCCGGAGTTTGCACGATGGCTGTATTAGACGAGCATCCAGAGACGTTTCATGGGGAGGGGGTTGGTTATTGTGACGCACGGGGTCGATCGTGGTATGAGGACCTTTGATACCGTGCTCGTGTATCCTGTGCAGGGAAGCCGGGTTAGAGCAGTCCGCGAATGAATTACGGACGTATGCGATTTCAAACTTTATTTATTTATATATTTCTGATCAATAAGGGCGACTGAAATACTAATTCTCATCGGACCTCCGAAGAAAGAGAGGTCCACGGGTTCTTGCGCCTCGAACAATAGACGGCGAAGAAGAAAGCCTGTGTGGATCAAAGGAATTCCACACGGTTTCCTCGCCACTAAGAATCAATCAGCGTCCAATGAAGCCAGCTACCGTGAAGCTCCTCCTAGTCTTTCTCCAGTGAACACGTTTTTCCTTCGCAGTTTACGGCCCGTGGTGAAAAGAATTATACGAATGGTTAGACCCGTGGCTTCTTCTCGTTGGCCGGAATATTCATTGAGAACCTAATTACGTCTGAACGAGCTCGCCCGCTCTATCCAGGAGCTCTAGGACCGATTCACGCGAGCAACGGAGAGTAACATATGCGAGCGCGAAGGAAGCAGGGATATTAATCCAGCACGAATTCGCGCAATGATCGCACGAAAATTTATAAGGCGACGTTTAATCGCGCGGAACACGACCGAGGCGGGTCTGAAAAGTTCGAAGACATCGATCCGCTACTCGTTATTGCCCTTCTCGAGGAATTCTCGCATGTGCCACACTTCTCGGCAGATTATCCTTGCTTCATTTCCTTTTCACCGGTATCTTCGTGCCGTACCAATAAAAAAAAAGAAACCTGCACCCCTCCGCATTCTTGTTAACTTTCTTCGCGCTTCAATGTACTTCGTCTAATGTTCTCCAATGGCAAGAGCACGATGTTTACTCGTTACAGGGGAAGAAGCAAAACACAGTTACTCAGCAAGTTCGCTAAAGTGCTTCTCCCATTTCCCTCCTCTCCTCGCCGCCAAAGAACAGTGGAAAATATTTTCGAAGCCGGTGTTGCCAGCAAACAATAATCCCGCGGGCGTTGCATCACGGCCGCCCACGCGATAGATTCATCATCCTAGTTGTTCGTTTCCAGCTCACGTGTCGGCCACATGTTCATTCTCCTATTTCTTCCTTCCTGTTTCCTTTCTTCTGGGGCCGAGTCGAGCGTGGCCGCCCGAGCTTCCACACGACCAAAAGCGGACTGATGGGACCTCGTTCTTCCTCGATAAATGATCGCGCGCTTCTTCAGCGATTTTCATCCGGCCCAACGAACAGCTTCGCCGTCGCGCCCCATCCCCCGGTGCAATGTCTCTCCTCTCACCGAAAGAATCCTTGATAAATGATCGTGGCTAGCCGCCGTGCACTTTCCCCGAGCCGATTCGATCTGGTCGTGCGAGGCACCGGTTTTGCTGCCCTTTGCAAGTAAATTAGTGCTCCTCTCCAGCCGTTTTATCGATCGTTCCCTTCTTGCTTCTCGACGCTTCTGGCGCGCGAGTGCAGGTGTCGAAACGATTGATTTCGTTCCGTTTCACTCGTTCGGATAACTCGATGCCCGACGATTTATTGCATTGTAGATTTGAAAAAGGAAATAAGTCGCGGGGGCACTGCGTCCGTGTTTGCGGTTCAAAGCAGAAGTTATAGATGAACAGCGAGATGAAACCTTTGACGGTATTTTCTCGGCGAGTACAGTGTCCCGCGGGACAGCTGAACGATATTTGGTTCTATGTATTTTCTTCATTTTATATCAATTCATTTCTCGAGACTCTTACGTCAATCTTTTAACCAAGCCTCTGTGTATGTATACGGAATTCTATTTCGGTCTTGGAAAAATCGCATTGCCTCGGACATACTCGAGAGCGGATTTAAAGTTCGTTCAGGGCAAGCCAAGGTTAATCCAGTGGAATGGCCGGTCCCCTTTTACGCACAATCTCGAGGTTATCGGCGTAACCTCTGAAGAAGGTGCTCGACCCTAATTATGGCGCGGCGGCGAGACCGCAGCAATGCGTTTTCCACTCGACTCGCACCCGCACTTGACGTACGTCGAGATTAGAGACGCGAAATCGACCACAGAAGCTTAAAAAGAAAAGTTTGCGTACGTTCCTATTCCTTGAACCAATTAGTCATCGGTCTGGTCCGATACGTATTTTCCTTTTTTCTCCCTCTCGATTCCATCGAGTCGGTCCCTTCGTTCCACGAATTCCGTGTTATCTGCGCGAAACGGAAATAGGGTGATGCCTCCCGTCGTTTCGGCGTTCGGTTAAAAATAACCAAGAAGAAAAACCGAATGCAGACGAGCCAATCGGCCGATCGAGGTGAACGAAGCCGCCGCTGCAGCCTCGCACAGGAGATTCTTCTGCCAAAGCCAGACTCGAGGCCCGAGCCGTGTTCCATTCTCTTCTTGTTTCGTCTGACTCTCCCCCTGGATTCGGCGTTCCTACGCTAGTTGGGGAAGAAGATTCCACGGGATTTAGAGGGGAAAAGCGTGCATTCGATTCGCGGAGCGATCTTGAGGGAACGTCGGTAGGCAAATCTTTGGGATTCAGATTCCTGAATAGATTGCGGATCTGTCAATTGGAGGTGCTCCAAATCACATAATTGGCTACTTTCGCTAGGATACGTAAATCCGCCGGGGATTCTTCAATATCCGGTCAATTAACAATAACACCATCTTTCAGCTCGGCGCGACGCGCACAATTTCACCTTCGGGGGGTAAAAAAGCTTCGGATAAAATCAAAGGGCTCGAGAGCAACAGGCCCGACAATCTTCAGCGTCGCTATTATCTCGCAGACGTCGCGTAACGAGACGCGTCTTTGGATGAATACGCGAAGGGGGTACAGCGAAGGGTGGAAAAAAAATGGCCGATCGCGAGTAACACCGCGGGCAAACTGAAGAGGGTCCGCGGCAAGAATGGTGCCTTTGTTGGCTTCCGTGGGTGACCGTACTTCCGCTCGGGGAAGAAGAGACTTCCCTTTTGCGTCCCTTCGGCGTCTTTCAGCGACGCGCCCGCTCATAATAGGGGTCGCATGAATGCGTAACGAGGCGGTTCGCTGCCGGTTCGATCTCGCGCGGAATAATTCCGTCGATAAATAATTCTCAGCGGCCTCGGGTTCTCCGCGTCTTTTCCCAGCGTGGACCCGCGCGCAACGAACGAAGGGGAGAGACGAAAAAGGGAGATACGGAACTTGGCTGGAGAAATCGTCGCTTAAGCCGGATTCAGGCCTAATGGGCCGAGCAGTTATTCCACTGCCGAACGGACGAGCAGGTTGAAGCTTTCAGCCTTGCCAGACGTTTCGCTAATGGCAGCCGAACTTCGACGCGAGCCTCGCATCTGCGAAACGCAGCTGGACGTTAATCTGGTTTCCACGGTGCCGAGGATATCGCCTCCTCCTCGGGGACATCGCGATTAGAGGCTCGTCTTTTTACCGTGGGACCACCGTGCTCGAATTCCACGGCGATGCGATCGTCAGACCTCTGAAATCCTTCCGTAAAACGAGGCTTAAGCTTCGCTGCGGATTTGCATTCTTCCATTGCGTTCCGTTCGACGGTGCCAGCCGTTCCGACGCGTTCCCCGCTGCCAAAGAGTGATACTGTTTTTCTGCGGGAACCTTGCTGGCAAATCTCTGTAGAATCGTTTTCAAGCAGCGCCGACATTGATCACGAGGGACCAGTCCACAGAATTATTGGAACACCGGAATAGAATAGAAGTACGATGTGTATCTTTTCATATCTCGACCCGTGGTTACTAATCGTCCGGCAAACTGGATCGAAGACAGACACGCAATTAAGAGCACCGAAGGCGAGCACATGTCCTTCCCATTTAACATCGAAACAACCCCCGCACTTCGACGAGCGTGTAAAAGACCCAGTCGCGACAGAAGGCATTTCCAACGATGGATCCGTGCAAGAAACGGAAGGAAAGCTCGCTAAGAAGCTGGTTGCACGCGAGTTTTTATCGTTCGATCCATTATGGTGCATTTGTCAGCGCGTTAACAGCAACCCCGTGCGTGCCGTGCGCCGACCGATGCAGGGTGGAAAGATCGAAACGCAGCCGCGTTCGTAGACAGTGTTATCGTTGCGTTTCGCTTTATCGCGGAGTTAATGCGTTTCTTGCAGCCGAGATCTCGCGATGTCTCTGTCTGCGAGCGTCCCGGATGCATCGAACTCTTTGTGCATGGGTGTCTGCTGCACTGCCAGTCGAAGATCAGAAGGCTGTTTACGATCGAGTCAATGGCTCGCGCTGTGCTGCGCCTGCCTGTATGAATGGAACGAATTAATCTGGGAGCTTTTCACATCTGCCATGGGTTATTTATGCTTCGGCGGCGCTCGGTGCAACGTTAAAATTAGCAACTCGTCGGCCAGAGATGTTTTAATTTCGCCGTTTAAAATTCGCCAGTGCGAAACCTTTTTTTACAAAATCCTATGCCAATGGATTTAGAGATCGTCGAACGAAAATGTTGGGTAACTACCTTTGCTAATGGTCCGCCGTAAATTAAACAGCTACCCAAGCAATCCAGTGTAAGATATATATATTCGAAACATCAGCAGCTTTACGAACGGGGTTACGAAGGCGATGAACCGTGTATGTCTGTCCACTTTATTATTTCATAGTAGTTTACCGCAGGGTGGCCAACGAGGGCGAGACAATCCGGTGCTCCATTCCAAGGCGCCAACAATGAGAGCCGCAAAAAAAGAGGAAAAAATAGTGGAGAAAGCCGCGAAATACACGGTCCGCGGCACCGAACTCCCGTGGCGGTTTTATCGCTCGTAAAACTCGAGTTCTCGTGGTCATGGTGGCTCCTATAAACTCCCTCTCCTTGGATGGCTTTCTCGTTCGCCCTCGTAACTCCTCAGGATCGCGTTCTACTCGCTTTTCTAACTGGGACGCCTCTCTCGAACGGTCGAGCCACTCGGCTATCGCGGGAAGAACGTTGACATCGGACTTTTGGACCGCTCCGAGCGTGGAAAAGAAAGGGGCAAACCGGCAGAACGAGAAAGGGTGAAAAGAAGGAAAAAGATGTACCTCTCGCGTCTTCCAGGCGAGCGCGTACACGGAAGCGTGTAATAAAAGAGATACAGGCTGTAAACGTGACGCAGTAAACGGCACGCGGAGAAGATTGCTGCAGATAGCGGGCATTAAACGTGCAGGCTGCCGGAGAACTTGTTAGAATTGGTTACAATGGCGGACGTGTAGGTTGCAGAGAATAAGCTTTCATTGTGGATAATTAAATCGTAGCTTACGATGCAGCGTCGTGTTTATCTTTTTTTATATCCACATTCGTGTTAGGGAAACGCGAGCTAACCAAATTAATCGGGGCGATTTTTAAGCAAGAAATCTGGATCGCAATACCGGTGGCGGTGTGCTCGTGAACATAGAGAATCGTTGAAGGAAACCCTTTGCTCGTAATGGTTCTGTTTTATTTATTGCAACGGCAGCGACGCCACTGGCAAAGACGCCGCTTTCTGAAACGACGCGTATTAATTGGACAAGGTTCTTAGAAGCCGAATAAATTGCGCCCCTTGGGCCCGAAGCATGGTCTGCTTTCCGCGCGATTTTCATTCAAAACGCGTGTTGCTACGCGTCCGAGGCTGGCACGCGCTGAAGTTGCTTTGTCGGATCGAGAGTCGATCGAACGTGGAGGATTTTCCCCGTCGAGAACTTGGTGTTCGGGTTTAACTAGCGGGGAAAATCGGCTTCCGGTCTATCAATGGCAGGCGTGCATTTCGGTTTTGTGGGTGAACATGGCGGACTAATGGCCATTTATCGACGCTAGCGCCTCGGTAAATGGTGCCGAGGGGGTAGGTTGGACATTGAATGCCGCTTCCGTACACAGTTCGACGTCAAAGAGCTTCCTTCGCCGCCGTCCGATTCGGACTACGTCGGTCTTGCGGATTTGCGGTTACAGTCCATCGTCGCTTGACCAGAATTCGATTGACAGTTCCCCAAGTATCGATCCGCTTGCATAGTTTCGCATCTCGGGAGAACGCGTTCAAGTTTCGTTCGGCTGCCGATAAATTGTACACAAAAGCGGGGAAGGAGGAGTTGCATCGGTTGTCATAAATTGAGGAAAGAGGGTGGATAGCCGAGTTGAAATGTTATAGTTTGCGACAGCTTCGGAAGTCTGAATTGTTATAAATTATTTCGGTGCATCCCCGAGGCGCTAACTCGTTATTCTTCCAAGCTTCAGTCTCCGGTCCAGACAAATTGCTTTCGGACATCCTCGTAAGTCAATCGTATCCTGCGCAGACAGGGATTACTGTGATAAATTCGCCACGTTATTAACATGACGAATCGTCTATGAGATTTCGAAAGACGCAGAGGATTCGGATCGCAAAGAGACAGATTTGACGCACGGACTTCCGGCGACGGATACGAGCTTTCCCTAGGAAAATCAGTACGGAAAGAGGAAACGCGAGAGCCGTTTCTCGCCGAGACGCTGTGAGAAATGTAGCGTGCGAAACTATCGCGCGATACTCTGTATAAACGATCGTGAAAAATTTCCGCAGTTTCGTGGATATTTCTCTGGCTGGACCGTATCTAGATACCAAGGGGTTTCAAAGTTTCGAGCATAACGATTCCGCCGTATATCGTTCAATCTCCAAGTGGAATGTTTCCGTCGCAGCCAGCCCTTCGGGAATTTGTTTCGAGCGGAGTCGACCGTTCGCTCGAAAATTGAACGCGCACTTTTATACATTGAATATTTCCTGTCCCGGCAGCCACTCAACCTCATCCCTTATCTTACTCCTAATTCCGCCGACATTAAGTACGAATTTACGAACGATGCCATAAAATTTACTGCTCCCTCGGTTTCCCAGCTCGCCGTAAAACAGATTCTAAAGACTTCCACAAATTTGATATAGCAAGAAAACTCCTACGATCTATCGATCAGACCGCGGGTTTCGTTCGGTGCTCGGTTACCAAATAGAACGTTTCCTTTTCGTCGTTCCCCGTTTCACGGGGCCACGAGAATAGAGACCCATCGGAACGAGAAAGTGTCCGCTTCCTGCCTCGTCGGATCCTTATCCAGCGAATCGTCTTCCCGGGGGGAACAACAGAAAGCAGACAGGCCAATCCCATGGAAGAAGTCTGCTAGGACAATAATTCCCCGCTGGTGATCGAATTATACGCGAACAAACTACTACATACCTACCAGCCACCGCGGCGACGTTCTCTTACCAACACCATCACCATCCTTCCTTCTGACCCACTCCAACCATCCCTTCTCCCCTTTCTTCCACCATAAACTCCAACGTCCCTGCAATTTCTCTTGGCCACCCCGCGCGCAGACTTCTCTACTGTTCCGCATTTGTGGCCCTTCATTTGCAGATAACCACTCGTGGAACCACCAAACAATCAGCAGGACCCTCGAGTGCATCCCACCATTCATTTCCTTCCTTCCTTCCTTCCTTCCTTCCTGCTCACCCGCTCGCCATCCCACCGACCAGCTCCTTTTACGCGCGACAACGTTTAAACAGCTAACACCTGGAAAGGATTCGCAACGCGGGCGAACGAAAGGGAAAACAGAGCGAAAGGAAGGGGAACGATGGTAGGGGGAAGACGGGGAGCGACTGGAATCGTCTCGAGAGAGGCTTTCAAAAAAAAAGAAAGGGGTGTCTGGGGTCGAAAATGCGAGCAGAAAGTCTCCCACCCTTTCTCTTTCTGGAATTATACCGTGGCACGTCGGGATCGCGCGGTGCAACGACAAACGTTGTCCTTTTACGCTCACGGGTGAAAGCTGATTTCTGTATTTTTTGTCTTCCCCTTTTCGTTCTTGTTCCCCGTGGCAACGACCGCCAGCCACGGATGAACGGGGAAAGGAAATGGAAATTAATTAGCGACGCGAGAGTGAATTATGGAAAGTTATCAGCCGGCTTGTTATTTCGAAATACGTATTACGAGAATAGAATTTCGTGATATTAAGTTTCCGCTTAGCATTATCGGCTCCCCTGCTCGAAATACGCGTGCGCGTATTCAGCACGCGTAGAACCGCGGCTGATCGAGAAAATTTGATTTATAATGACGCCGCTTTATTGAAAACTGCGGCGGATACGCGCGACACAATAAATACCGAGGACGCATTGTGGTATTAATTAAATCCTCGCGTTGTTTATATGCGCCCGGAGATCTGTTAATGAATTAATTGAAATATCTGCCTGCGAGCCGGGATAATCCGACAATTATCGGAAACCCGTCCAATTTTCATTAACGGGCAAAAAAAAAACAATACCCTGTATTAGCTTGACCGGGAGGGGAGCCAAAAAAATGCGAGGACCAAAGAGAACGAAACGATGCCGTGTCCAATTTTTTCCCCGACAGTACCATTCGTGACGCCATTGGACGCTGTGTATTCAATTCCATTCGATTCGCCAGAAATTGTCGCGCCGCGATCCATTTCTCTGGGATCCTTCAACGAGAAAATGACATCGAATCGATTCTCACCGCCCCGCAACATAGATTACAAGGGATGACATCTTGGTTTCTCGCCCCCACAGTCACACGACATCCAATACCGAATAAGTAGTCATCGCATATTTTTCCACCCCAACGTCTGTCCGTACAAGCTTCTCTCTAAACCGCTAAGTGGATCGATATTGTCGCCGCTTCTGTTTTGAATATCAACCCCCGGGTGGTTTAGGCTCGGCGACGTTTCGTCATCGTCGACGGGGTGTGCCGGAAGAAGAAGTCAGTCTTCGTTACCGCTCGAGGGCCAAGGCCTCGAAGAGACCCGTCACGAATAGCTTGTCCTCCTCGTAACCCTCCTGTTTGTTTCCCTTCTGGTCCCTCCTGTTTTTTCTCCATTAGCAACCTCGCCGCCCTCTCCTGCACTTACGTGCAGCCGTCTCCTACGCTCCCTCTGTCTGTTCTGTTGTCCCTCGGTTATCCGCGTCAACAAACACCTGACAACTTCTCACGACTGTCTTCGTCGCCGAAACTCGCCTTCGTCAGCGCGATATTAGCAGAAGCGGCGATTTGTTATACGCATACACGATATATTTTTTTTATGCATACACATATACCGGAACCAGTATCCAGTGCAAACTCCAAGGATACCAACAGTCTCGCGATTGAGCTACACTAGTGGCCACGTCAATCTTTCCACCTCTGCGGTGGCTGCTTCTCGATTATGCAACAGCATTCCACGAACCAGTTACGTCAAGGCCGTGCATACCACTCGGATGAACGCTTCAGCTGCTCCGCGAGACACCGTGCGATCTGATCGATCGTTACCAACCACAGTCGAAAGGTGTCGCGATTAAGGGAGTCGAGGGTGGGTGTAATTCACAACTCGGTTTTAAACACACTCGAGTAGCACTTTCGCTAATGAAATTAGAGACGAAGCGGGCGGTCGAATGCAGTAGTGCTAACGTACAGCGAGGAACAGAGGGAGAGAGAGAGAGAGGGATGTGCGCGAAATTAACGGGGTGAAAATTGCCGAACGAAATTTCGCAGTCATCGAGACCTCCTCTCGTTCGCGGCTAATGAAAGTTCTCGCGATGGACGAGTTCCGGCACGCCTTCTCCTTGTCGCGGCAATTGCCCTGGAACCCGGAGGAGATCGAACCCGACCGTTTCCAAGAGGAAAGGAACTTGCGCTTTGTTCGTGCTGCACGCGAGACCCGATAACAATACGCGAACTCTCGGCCATCGCTGTTTCCCTCACGGGCCTCGCGATAACGCGCACTATAAGCGGTACTAGAACTTGACTTTGTCACGGGAACGAAAAGATCCTGACACTTTCAATTTCCAGCCTGTCTGCTGAACGGGGTATCCGAGCCAGATCCAACCTAGACCTAGTGCAACGTGTGCTTTGGGATAGAGTTGCTGTTCTTCGACACAAAAGACGAAGATACCTTTGATCGTTACCGTGGCTCCTGAATGGAGTAATTAACTTAGATGTAATCTAGACTTGGCAGTGTAACCTGGCCTGAGCGGGGCGTAATTTGATTCGGCGACGGGGTGGAATTCGGCGTGAACAGGGTGGACGACGAGACGGTCTTCCGGGGAAATACTTTAGTTAATATCGGCGGGGCGATTTTATAGGGTCCAGGATATCCGTTGCTTCGTCGATCCTTTTTTTTATACCTCAGGCGAATGTAAAGAAGCGTAGTAAATTTGTCTATAAATATTCATAGGACTGGCGCGCTATTATCTGGCAATTATTGAACGTTTCGAGGAACCCCCCGCAATTTGCAAAGTTACCGGAAGAAAAAAGGAAAAGCGTAAAGAAGAAAACGTCGGTACTTAATGTCGATGATCCGGTATGAAACCAACCCCTATGTTATTATAATGCACCCGTGTTTCTCCTTCTCGAGCTTTCCGTCTCGTTTCTTTATTCGAAACGATATAAAGTTAACATGAAAATAGGAAAGACCCCGCAGTCAATACCGAATGTATAGTCGGAAGTGATAGGGCCGAAGGGAAAAAAAACTTTTCCATTATAGGGTTTCCGATGGTCTAAGCTGGCTCCGTCGGGGAAACTTCCCAAGAATTCCGTGTGAGAGGGCCACGTGTGTCGCATGAATTATTTCTCCATGCTTTCTTCCGTCTGCGGCGCAACCCTTCTGCTCTCTAATTGCCGTAATCGCTTCGGCGACGTAACGGCAGAATATTGAAAATTCTGCGCGAGCCAGGCGTCATTGCCCCCTGTGCTGTGTTCGCCTTGAATTACCCCGTTAAGCCAACCAACCCCGTTTGCGAAAGGGGCGAAAACGGAGTCGAATAAGGGTCGGAAAGGACAGTGGGAATCGTGTGCCGTTGCGCGACAATGGTGAACCCCCGGGTCGTTATGCCCCGACTTGTAATCGACGTTCGATTCGATAATTCCAAGTGCGATATCGATTACGCGAAAACCGACAGTTATTCCGTGGCGAGTCGAACGTCGTTGCGGCACTGAAATTTGCGTGGAAATTTATATTCCCGTCGAAGCTGCACCGAGATGAATGGAGAACGTTCACGAAAGACAGACCACCCTGTAATTGTCGCGATCGTCGGTTATTGCGGCTAATTAACGTCCGTTCGTTAAGCTGCTGTTTCCACGGCTTGCTCTTCGCCTCTGTTCGCTTCACTTTAACGTCCTTCTGTCGGTCTACTTATTCTTGGAGCACGACCCCAGCAGCCGAGAGCCTGGAAACATGGATCCCGAAGCGGTGGATTCAGTGAATGTAACTTTGAAGCGATATAAAATTATGTACACTGCATCGGTGGTCGTATCGGCCGTTGCGGGTAATAACGTAATCGTAGTCGCGTATAGTTAATTGCACGATCGATGGACTACTTGAGGAGTGCAATTTGCCTTAGAAGTCATCTAATCGGACGACCTAACACATTAATGATATGGATACGTATGTTATTTCCTTTATGACTAATTAGCAAGAATAAGGGCGCATCTCATACCGGGCAGTCGGGTCTTTTCTTTTAATTGTTCAGTATGAATGACGACGAGACATCAAGGGGTATTACAACGTAAGTGGAAACGATTATAGAGATAGGCACGGATGGGTCGATTCAAGATAATCGATCGTCGCGAGATAAATGTGCAAGCAGAACGGTCGCGGATAGATAAATTGACAGGGTTGCATTGGAATGAGATAGTTCAGAAGTGGGAAATTCTGGCTGGTCGTCGACGCGAACTTCCCTCGCACTTAACCACGTCTGTCGAAACTTTTCAATAAAGCGCGGCTCGGTTTCCATACATTCTGCCGGGGGGCAAAGTTTCGGGGCACTATCGCTTCTACGCAACATTTGCCGGATTCACCGCGTGACACACCCTCGAATCTCGCGGATTATCATTTCTGATCTTCTTTCCGGGAACTTCCCTTCCGGTTGTTCGCCGCGATACCGCCGCGTCCGCCGATTGGAAGTAAAATCAATCGCGGTTGGAAATACGAAACGCGAATTGTTATGTTTATAGTTCTCGTATGCAATGGCAAAAGACTTTACGAAGCATAATAAATTCAGACATAGCCCCACGCTATTTCTATTGGAATAGTTTTATGCCCGTAATAAAATATCCAGGGTTAAAGGTCGCGTTCTGATCGTGAGAGAATAATTAAATTCCTTGGGAGTGACTTTCTTACTAGATAATCCAATTCTTCAAATTCTTATTCGTCTTCCAAGAATTTTGTTAAGGGGATATTCGTGTTTTGGACGTCACTTTTTAGGCATTTTTTCTTAAACTGTAACGATAATAATAATAATAATAACCGCAGAAAAGAAAACCGCGCTGGAGAACAAAAAAGTCGCCGTTTCCGAGGAAACTGTTGCTGAATTTTTTGCACGGCCGAGATAAATAATATCTCTGACTTCCATCGTGGCTGCGCGTAATGACTTCTCTCCTTCCCGTTCCGTATTCTCCGCGAACTGGCGCGATACCGTCGACCAGCGGAGCGTACCTCTAAGTAGCACCGCCGCTAATTGCCGTCCGTATAATTACCATATCGGCCAGATAAATAAAGGCTGCTGCGTTGCGGACCACTAGACACCCTGCGACGCTTACCTTGTTCCCGTATAAAATCCTGGCCGCGACACGTTCTTCAGAGATACAAGAACTGCGTGACAGCCGGTGGACAGAAGGAAAAACGAGCAGGACGTTTGCAATTCTGCCAATTTCCATTTTTCTGTCCTTCTTTACGTTACCTTCCAACTTTCATTCCTGGGGAAATGAAGTTGTCCCGGTTGCCAACTAGCCGGAGGAGCGAGATCTTGCTGATTGTGAACGCATTTACGATACACGATGGTGTTCTCGTCTACGTCGATGTCTCTCGGATACTTTTAATAACTTTAAGCCGTCCACGGTTTAACTACTGCCACGGGGCAAGACGATACGCGGCACAAAAGCTTAATGACTCCGCGGCCCTTTTACGACCGACCTTCCCCGGTTTCTTTTTTTCCTTTCGCAAATGCGAACGATAAATAGCCACGGTGACAGGATACAATTAAAAGAAGCTATTTCGACGAGTCCTTTGTCAGGATTAAGCTCTCCTCCCCTCTGCTCCTCTCCTCGTGTCTCTTGCGCGATAATAGAATACGTACATTTCATCGGGAGCAACAGAGAGGAACCGGGGGGGGGGGGGAGTGGTACAATCGTTCGTCCACCTCGAATGGAAACCCTTCTCGAATGGAATCCATTATTACAAAAATAACCTTTATCTCTTCCTCGTGCCCTGACAATGGGGTTATACTTTCTAGAGCTCCAAAGTAGAGCTGCAGCGGTAATCCTCTTTGCCACGAAAGACGTCGTTCACAAATTGCCTGTCACCGTGCACCGAGCCACCGTGATACAGCCTTCTCCGTGCATGGAGATAGCAAGATGAAAAAATACAGAAAAACATTTGACATACGCGTTTAAATGGTGCGGGTTTGGGCAACGGAAGGAGCGTAGGAGCAGGGCAAATGTGACCGTACCTACCGGCTCGTAACAGCTCCCTAATTTTCTCGACAGCAATATTTAATGCGTTCCCCCCCTCGAATCCTTGGCAGTGGCTCGCTCCACGTCGTTTCATTTCCAGCGGGACACGACCGGCCGGGGATGGAAAATTATCGTGGCGCCGCGCCGCCGCGACGTCGAAGGGGGACGCGAAAACCCGCAACCCTCTTCTTCCCACGCGGTAAACTTTCTCCGCGAGCCGGACGACGTGCAACTAATCGCCCGCGACGACCACGGTGACGGCTAATTAGCGTTCCCGGAAATGAACCGCGCCATCAGGAATTATAATACCTCATGCCTTCCGTCGCCTACTCGTTCTTTCGCCTGGAGACATTGCCAGTCGTCTGTGCGTGGAGCGCTTTGCGGTTCTTGCGTCTCAGTGTTAGCAACTGTTCCTTACAGACAGAGTAGTGAATCGGTAATGCTTAGTTCACACAGTATTGAACAATACTTTGCTGAACCTTAAGTGGCAAAATAATAAATAGCTCGGTTCGATTCACCCCTACTGCGACCCTTATTGCAATCCTATTTATAATTCGCTATTTAATACAGTATTGGAAATATCTGTCGATTCGATTCTCCCGCCGATGCTAATAAAGCAAATAACGGAACACCTACAGCTGTCGAACGGACGAAAATTTCATCGCCAACAATGGCAAACACCGATTCTGCTGTAATTAAATCGATCGTTAGACAACAATCGCGATGGTAAATTGGCAAAAGAACACGATTCAATCTCGTTAGCTATTATACACAGTCGCGAGTTATGCTTACGACTATCGCCGGCATTGCGTTCCATTTACGAGCCCGAGTAATTAAGTTGCCGCTATATCCAATGGTGAAACGCCTTGCTATCGGGTGTCGCCAGGGTAATCCGTAATCGAATGGACGCGTTTCGAATCACAAAACCCGACTGGCGCCAGCATATACGGTCTCGTTCCCTCCTGTTTTATTTGAATTTTCGCTTTTTGACAATAGCCCCGCGTCGTTACGCCCGACATTTGCCATATCCGCAGTAACGTCACTTCAGATAGGGTGCGATTTACGAGTAACAACCCTCCGCGCTAAAGTCACCCCCTCCCCTGCAAAGCGTGTATACCAGGGATTGTTGTTATAGCGATGTTAAACTAGGCAGACTGACTCTCTAATTTCATTGAATATCGGCATCGTGCCTCGATATTTAACGATACCAAGCTCCCATTAATGTGCTCTTGGTCGATAAAACCATCGTGCACCTTATTACTCTTGTTCCTTAATTAATTTGTCGCCTCTTGCAACAATGTCGGTACGGCAGTAGAGACTGTTCGCACTTCCGTGTCCCTTTTTGCCTCAACTGGTCCAATGTAACCAGACTCCCGTTACGTTGCATCTAGGTACCACTGCAAAAACGAAAGGGAGGGAAAAACTCGCCGGGCACCGTTGTTGTTTCCGTGAGAAACGATTAACTGCCAGCTAACGGGAAGAGGCTGCTTGTCTGACACGCGAGAGTTAAAAATGTAGAACGTTAATGGGTTGACCCTTTCGCGGCGATCGAGCCTCGCTTTTACGTCGTTTGTCGCCGCGCGACACGGTTAGTTAGATCGTTATCCCCGGCGAATTCGTTCCCCGTATATGTACGTACGAGACAGCGTGGAGGTGTATGCGGCCGTCATTCTCGGATTTTACCGGTCGACATATTTTTTTACTGAGCGTCCTCATCGTCCTGTCGACTTTCATTCTTCCCCTGGAACACCGCCAACTGTACTCCACTCCTTATTACATTTCATTTCGCGGACTTTTGGACCGGCTCCGCCCTGGCTGCGACCCCGACACACGTTTAAGCAAGCCCCTGACCGACGGACGCGGGTCCGTTGTGCGACGTCGCCGGTGCAATTTCAGATTCTCGACTGCTGGAGGAGGCAGCTTAGTTTAGAAACGGAGCAGCCGTCGATCTCTCAGAGTTGAACACGCCGGTGGTACACCGGAGCCTCTGTGAATTGCATAATAACAGCGAGGACACGGTCGCCGTTAGGGGATGCTAATGGTCTTGAAACTTTCTGGCCAAACTTCACCGTGGTAGTCGCGCACCGGGCTCGACGGGCCTTTGGAAAAAAAGCGTTCAACTCTGTGCTCGATGACTAGCGATGCGACCTATGCATTTATTGCGACTGGGGTAATTCTATCGACGTGCAAAAGCGCGTGAACCGACGACAGTAGTTTATTGCGCTTTCGTTGTACACGATCCGTTTACCCGCGGAAATTTGTTTGTCGAACAAGTAGCCGCTCCGGCGATTTTCACGTGCAATTGATAATACGTGACGGTGGAGTGTAATTAATATCAAGCACAGAAAGATAACAAAATAATACACGGTAAACGAAAATCAAGTGGCATCGGACGTTGCAAGACGCATGCTCAACTTCGACCTAAATTACCAAGTGGATAAATCAGTGTCCACGATACCATTTCTTTACCGGCTTAAATACCCAACAGGAAGTTGGTCGTTCGTTCCTCCAGTACTTATTACGCAAAACGGCAGGCCATCGGGCTACCGAAGGACCGTTCCGCGCTCTACCCTCACTTCCACCGATTCTAATGGAAGCCTCTCCGTTTCCCTCCACGCGAAACTCGACCGCGGGATAGCCAAAGTGTTTTATTGTTCGCGTTCCGTTTAAGTGCACAGAACGATCTCGTGTTTCGTGGCTTCTGCGCCCCCCGTTGACCGTACTTTTTTCTCTTCTTGCAGGGACCTAAGACCAGCGAGCTTGGAGAAAGGCCAAGAGACCCTTCGACTGCGAGTATACGCCTGCTACGCTTGGGGTGGCCCCCTCCTGGTCGCCGGTTTGGCTGCTCTTCTGGATCATCTTCCATCTCAACCGCAGTACACGTTCCTCAGGCCACGTTTCGGCGAGAAACAGTGCTGGTTCTACGGTAAGTTCCCTTTCCCTTTCATCCGCATGGAAAAATCCGCGCGATCGCCCTGAAAGGGCTTTCGAATGTCTTTGGACACGGAAAGTTTGTCCCCGTCAAAGGAGTCGTTCGAAATCTGGACTTTAATCAAAGATCCGGCAAGATTACCTCCCTTTCTGAGACTCGGCGAAGCACGGGCCAATTGCGACGGTCGATTCGACAGTGTCGGTAGTTTCCACATTTCGAATTCAGATTATACGAGGCTCTTGCGAATATTTCCGGATATTACGAACGGGCAATGCTTTGAATGATTCTCAACGAGTGGCAAGAGGAATTGGGACATTTTCAATGGCATTTCCAATCAAGAAGTTCGGAGTGCATACTGTGAAGTATGTCTCACGTGACAATAATTGATATCGCGCTGCACGAACGCCGCAAATAGATTCGATCGCGGCGCATACGACTTATCGGTGAATTAATTTCCCGGCGCGTGTACGCTGGTACGTGGATCATTCTGGTACCTCCGTTGTTCTCCAACGACAGTCGTTCCGGACTTGCTGACATTAGTAACGGATCGGTAGCACAGACGGTAATGGAGCCTATTATCGAAAGTAATACAGGCCGGGAGGAACACGGTTAACACGTAATTCCCCGTGATCCGATTATTCCGCTAATTAATAGGACTGGTCAGTCGTGTTCTGGTAGGCTGATTAAATCGGTTTCGTTAATCGACGGATCGATAGGCTAGCCGCGTATTAATTGCTAATCAAGCACAGTTCGCGGCATCCTCGGCCGCGCGGTATCGAATAAGTCGATCCATTGAATTTTGTTCGTACACTTTCGAACACGAATACACGTACACATCGATTAATATAGAATCAAAAACGACGTGTCCTGAATTTTCTTAATTAAAATACGTACAAATCTGTGAAAATTGATCTACGGTTTATAAAGTCCCAGAGGTTTATCCGTGCAATACATACATTTCCCCTTGATGAATCTATCATAATTGACTGTCTTAATGACGATACCCGCCACGTTGCGAAGCTGCAGGAAAAATGAATCAGAAAGGAACGAAACATGCGGTAGCTAATAGCGAACATTTAGGTAAGAGGATTACTCCTTGGCTCTCAAAATATCTCATTATAGCGTGTACCCACATCTTCCATTTCCCTCCCACGCATTTCGGTTACGTATGCACAAGCATAATCAACTGCGATAAGAAACAATGGTACCCGCTATCAGGATCCGCATACTGGGCAGGCGTAGGAATACTCTGCTAAGAGGATTACAATAGCTCACGAAAGATTGTATTTAAGTATGACGCAGGGTGGCCGAATGAGAAGATCGATACCCCCAAAGTACGCTTAATACCTCGAATCCCTAATAATAACCTAGTGCAACCCCTGCGGCAACCACGCCAACTGGGTTCACCGTACGCGTGTATGTACGTAGAACGGGGATAATAAGGAGGTGAACGGCGGTGTCGCGTCTTTATTCATAGCCCACGGTTGCAGGCTATTTAACGAGCAACCCCGTAATCCACATCTACAGCCCATAATCCGACGGCCGTACTCTCTCTTTACATAATATCTGTGGCGTCGGTGCAAAGTCTGAAATCGGTGCGTTAGGTCTACAAGTGCGAGTAGCAATTTATCGATTTGTCCAAGTTGAAATCATTTCTGTAATAAAGTCACTTTGCCTCATTATTACTGCTTCGTGCTATTTCGAATATACACCGCGGGTGTCTCTACCATGTGCATACTCCGTTTCGGAATTCTCTGGTGTTATTAGTTTCCGCGGGCGTTGTCTTAAAATTGTCGACGGTCTTTCTGGAATTCTTACAATTTGTTTTCCTCGGTTTTTTTTTAAACAAGTACCGTTGCAGTGATGCATCTATTACTCGCAGCGTGCAATCTGCTGAAACTCTCATGGTTACTCGAATACTCGTTTCGAACAGTACAACCGTGCCGCGTATTAATATCCTGTGGTCGCAATATTTATTGTCGCCGGTTGCAGGAGTACACCCACGATGATTAATATTTACCTTTTATATCCTTTGACAAAATATAAACGCCGCTGCACACTGGCCAGTTTTGTGTATTTTCATTTGGATTTCCGGCGACTGGTTTTCGGCCAGCTCTCTCTCTCTCTCCCTCGCTTTCTCTCCATTTATCGATCCACCCCGATTTCATTCGCCATACAGTCCACGGTTCGCGTAAATTTTCGAGCAAGTACGGAAGTGAAGGAACCTCTGCTCCGAATTAAGCTTACGAATTAAGGTCAACCGTACCTTGGTCCGTTCATAAAGACGACATCGTAAAATGGGATTCTTGGATCCACGCCATCGCGACTGCCCGGACTTCGACCGAGGTCCTCTAATCTCTCTGGTTTATTTGCCCGCTCTTTGCTCGATTCTCATTAGACCCGAAACAATTCACGGAGCGGCAAATTGAAAGCACCCGGCTGGCAAGATTCGTTGATAGCATTGGACACCGATTCAATTAAACACCTTTCGTTTCGCGCGCGAATACCGACACGGTAACATTAGATTCAGCTCGAGGAGCTCGTTCAAACACCGCACTCGGGACGTAACATTGCGGCCGCGCCACGATGGGCCACGGTTAGACACCATTGAGAAACACAATCAGTCATCAAGCAGCGCCCATCCGAAACACACTCGAGGCCCCCGGAACGCTTCTGTTTCGTGTTATTTGTAAATATACCGAGCTCGTTGAGCCACTGTCGAGAGCGCCTCTTTCAGGACCGTCTCTCGTACAATTAATTGCATCGCCGGCAATACGGAGGATACCGGAACATCCTGTTTACGTGCACACAAGTCTCTGCTTTAACCCGCTTGACTAGAAGGTCTTGATAAGTGCTGGAAAAAATATCCTGCTTCAGATCGTCAGCATCTGGAGTATGTTTGAAAAGTAGCCACGTTGTGACAGGCTCGGCATCGTGTTCACTGTCTCGTTCCGGGTCTTCGTGTCACGGAATTGCATTGGACAGGACGGTGAGAAATGCGAGTGCACTCAAACGTGTCAATTCCATGGTTCGCGTTCTCTCCCTTCTTTTTTCGCGCAAATAAAGCTAAGCCGGACAAAGGAGAACGCGTAGCCGGTCGCTGCGTAGGAAATAGAGTCGTAACCGTGGCGCTAAATCAGGATAATGGTGCCCCATGGGACGCCGCGCCGCGTCGTACTATCGCGAGTTGTTACGTTCTGACACAATGCTCTCGCGCCGGGGCCAGATGAGGGGTTCAGCGGTACAAGCAGAGTCTGCTCTGCAACGGACGTTACCATGGGCTGCGGCGTGTTTCAACCCTTTCCTCCGCTGTCTCTGTCCAACATCGACGCCGCTGTCCCTCTCGCTCGGTCGTCCACTCTGCGGTCCTCCTCGTAGACCGCTGTTTCTCGTTTCTCTTCTTCTGCGGCTTCTTGCGGTTTAACCGTGGAATCGAATTCAATGTTTTTGCCACGCACACCGACCGATCGATCGACCGGCACCTAAGCTTCGTTACGTCGGCCCGCGGTTTATAGATAATGCGCTGCGGATCATTTTTGCGGCGCGGATGGCCGCGTCTGACGATCCTCCTCGCAGTCGTAAACGGCATGGCTCGTTTAATATGCATCGCGTTTCTGACGAACGACGGCCGTATTTCAGAGGCGTACAACGGGCTTATTTAACATACAGGGCAATGGAGTGTCTTGTAAATGCTGTAACTCGATGTAGCGAATTTATGAAACTACCCTTAAAGTTTCCACGGTTTTCCCTCGCGTTTGATCGCCATTCGCCTTGCTCTTCTCACCTTCCACCCTCGCGCGGTACCCTTTCTGTTCTCCTTTTACGCCCTTCCGCATCCAAAGCTTCTCCCTCTTTACCGTTTCCCTCCGTTTAGTCCGCCACCAATGTGCCCTCACACTTCGTCCCCCACTCTGTAACACTCGGGCAGAGCCCCATAACAACGTGGGCCGAGACGATGGGATCGGGAGATAAACCTGGCGCCAGCCAGTCCAACCCCTTTCGCGAACGAACCGTTCAAACTTCCACAACCCCTTTCAACCCCCCCTTCTATACACCGCTGTGTAAATCAGCGACAGGTAATACCGACTGGCCTGTACGTGAATGGTCGAGTGCGTTCGTTCGTTCGTGTGCGATCCTCGAATGTATAAACACGAACGGGAGAGCAACTTTCTTGAAACGGCACGTGTCTCGCCGCGTCTTTAATTCTCGTTTACCCGCGGGGAAACAGCGCAACGAATTTTACGCCCCCCTCTGACAGGCAAGTTTCTAAACAGGAGAAGAAAGGGGTGGAGTTCTGACACGACTACCACGCGATAAAGGGACCAGATGAATGAAAGAAGAAACGAAGGGACCGGTGAAAAGAGGCCCCCTTCCCACGAGGCCAAGCGAAGAGGGTGAATAAACGTGGACGTAAGAAAACTCATTTACCAGCACATCGAGAGGAGTATCCGTGCTCGAAGACCAGACTGGTATACGAGTTCTCCGCTCTGGTATATACATACTCGCATTCTGGCGTTCCGGCGTTCCACCGCGCCCCATAACAACGTAGGCCGAAACGATGGGGCAGAGAGATAAATCTGGTGCCAGCCAGTCCCAACCCCAGCGTGCGAAACCGGCGGAACTCGGTTTCCCCTCTCTCTAAGCCTATACTAACTATCGTTCTCGGCCCACTAAACTGCACACGTAAACGCGCACGACCGACCGTTTAAGTAGCTTTGCTACAGCCGACTCCGTCTACTTTACGTAGATACGCGTTATTACTGCACCTGCATCGCGGATTCTCTTTGCCACCCCTAGGGTCTAGGAACTGCTCTCGTCGGGGAACAACGGAATTGCTGGTTCAGTTTACCCGAGACGTCATTTTCAGCCGAGAACTTGCATCGTTCGCACTGCAGATTTTCTATAGCCGATCTGTAAAGAAGAATCATGAATACCGACGCAACAATAATTTCAGCGAACTTATGAGGTGCACGGTAAATTTATGTTTGCTCAGCGGGCATAGAAAATAGCCTTCCCGTTGCAATTAATAATTGCTATCATAAATAGAAAAGCAAATTGATATTTCCAACTCTTACACGAAGTGGCAGAGTGCAGAGAGTTCCTTAGTAATAAAATCTTTGCACCTCTCGGCACCGGAATTGTCCGCACACCTTTTCAAACTTGCCAAGATGAGACTGCGGCAAAACTGTAAAAAAAATACGCGATCAGCGTGGCAAGTAAGGCCGAAGACACGTTTCGGTGGCAGTTGCCCGGCCGGAGCGGAATATTCAACTAACGCTCGCATACATTAGAATGGTAAATCTCTCGGCTATCCGTCGTATCTATGCAATCTCATGCCCCCGGAACTTCGGCGCAGGGTGGAACAGCGTACACCGAAACGATAGGATTAGAGAGATAACCTGTCCAAGTCGACCGTGCGAAACCGGCGAAACGCTACCCCTATCTTTGGACCCACTAACACGCGTCTGCGAAACGTGTATGACTGTCATGTGCAGACTTGGCGCACGTGTATACCGCCTCGACGATATTTATTATCGCCTCGTTAGAGCCGCAAACTCTCATTGAAAGGCTTACTGCGGGATTTGTTCGTTTCACTTGTACGACTTTGAGAAGGGTTCGATTAAGCATCGAGGAATAACGAGGATACTTATTGTGCGCGGGGGAGATATAGAAAAGCGTGCAGTTCGTTACTGAAAATTATGTTTCGCCTGATTAGAGTAGATCTGATATCCAGAAATTAAGAAGAAGGGACAGCATCTGTCGAAGTCGACGAATGAAGGGCGTCGGGCATCGCAAAACGACAGCACCTTGAATGGAATGGGATTGTACAGATTTAATGTGATTAATAGGCGGCATCGTTCCATGGAAAATTAAACGAATCAGCGTGCTTCGTTTGGCGCGAGTAATGAGCAAGGAAAAATGAAATCCTTCATATGCCTGCCGATCGACACAGGAGGAGGTGACTCGCTGGAAAATCCTATCAGCGGAGATTGATAGCGACCCACATTCGCGTTAATAATCGAAACCAATCCGATTGCGTTTCAAACGAAGCCAAACGGCCGAATTAAAAAGGGGTATCCAGGCTCGTACGAATTATCGGATTTGCTTGGACGATCAGTTGCTCGGCCCGCTTTGGGTACCTGCACGGCTCGTTACGCTTTTTAAATGCAACGAACGAAATCGAGTGACCGATTCATACACGCGAGATAAGAAACGCTGTTGAAAATCGCTGTCAATTAATTAGGACAAATCGTGGTTGAATCGGAGAGTGGAAGAATGAGACGAACGAATACGGGTTCGAGGAACGATTCGATCGAAAGGGGATGCTAGCAACGAAACGGGTAAGGGGGGGTAGAAAATTAACGAATGCTAAAGAGCCGTGGCAAGTGGTTCTGCAACCCTCTGGCAGATCCTGCTTTATTTATCACGCACTCTCGTTTTATTAGCTGCGCGTTAGCAATGAATCGGAAATGGAGGGGTTGCAGAGGAATTTTCTGATTGTCTTTCTCGGGGGACGTGAACATGATCCATGATCGATCTTGGAGCAAAGGCAGTGCATTGAGTATTTTACTCCGACTTGGGGGAAATAATCGGCTCTCTCGGCTAATGCTTCGAGTACGCTCTGATTTATTGGGAATCTGCGAACGAGCCGGTCAGTAATATTTTTAAAACCGCGTCGTTGAACGTGACGGAACGATTACACTGGACGTGTGCAATCTTTCAAGTTCCCATCCTGCTACGACACATTTAAGCTGCCTCCTTATCGCAACCTTTGCTTCAGCCTGACGAATTGTAACCCCGAGGGAAAACATTTTTAATGAAAATCGAAATATTGATTGGTCTAGGAAATCTGAGTATTACTAAATTGAAAAAAAAGAAGAAACAACTACCGTATCGATAAAAATTCGACCAATTTTTTCCAATACCCCGGGCATAAATAAACCGGGCAAAGGTACCGTGAGGTAACAGTTTACGCAAACTCGTTTTCATTCTCGACTGGAAAATTTGCGATGCAATCGGTTTTTCAGGGTGGACGTGGAAATTTGTTGGCAACGTGCTAGCCGGCCCCGATGCGCTGATACAGGCTCGTGCAATCACTTTCGATTATCTGGAAAACCGTCGGTGATTAAAATGACGCCAGCGATAAATCTCGTTTCTGTAGAAAGAAACTGCGAGAGAGTTAAATAGAAAATCGCGGCGGATAACGCCCGGGACCATTGCCTAATTATATTTGACAGAGATTTGTGTACGGGAGTTTCAATGTGCTTTCGAAATTCCTGCGCGATTGATTTACGCGTGCACGATTTCCGTCGCGTCGCGCACCCCGTAATTGATAAAGCGGGGAAAGCTTGTTGTTGCGCCGAAAGTGCCGTCCGTAAATCCTGCCGTCGATGATTCGGAAAAACAGCGACGATTACGATAATGCCGAACAATATATCTTTGTCAGCCAGTCGAGAAGGAACGATACCATTAACGCTGTGTTAGCCTGATGAAAGGTGCCTTGTCCCTAGGCATTCTTGACTTTAATTCTGTCGAGGACACTGCGATGGTATTTTCATCTGTGGTGATTTCGTGAATAATGGTCACTTTACTATTCCTAAGAAATATCTAATATTTATTGGGAAACGGTTTCAATTCGGAGGGCTGAAAAATGAGAATGCCCGTTATTTTTACATTTTTAAATATATATGTATATGTATATTATACAATAAAATATACGCGCGATGAATTTTTCGACACGGCAAATTTTTTGCAAATTCAAAGGCATGGCACGGATCTATTTCAGCATATAATTTTCTGAAAATTACCTTCCCTTTGCTTGTACCTTGTGCTCAATTCCTTACATATTCCATTCGATGTAGCATAATAATACTATTAGAACAGTTACCGCACAGTATACCCGTAACGATAATCGTTGAACGCATTAAACTGTTGCTACCCCATCGCCCGGCACACGCTGAATATTCATTAACGATTTGTTTCTCGTTACGCCCGCTGATCTATCATAATCCCGATTTGCATAGCGTGAAAAATCTGTTTGCCCTGTTACCGCATGCGATCAGGCGAAAAACCAGCTCCATATTAAATGGATAAATCGTCGAATGAGATATAGAGAGAATATTCGCGAGGGTGCGGGATGATGGAAGGTGACAAGCCGGCGCATGCAATTGATCTCGCGAGGCGTTTTCAACGCCGAACTAATCGGGTTTGACCGCGAGCTCCCGTAAAGTATCGAACGGCACGCGTCGACATAATTCACTTATGTTTGTTATGGGTTGCCATGGAGTGAGATATAACCTAGCCGAAACAGCTATTGTTGGCGACCCGCCAGCAACTAGCAAATATAGACGCCCGTTTGCTCTCTGTGCCCCCTAAGATTCGTAACTCGTTCATTACTCTCCGCTCCGATCGTGTTCCTTCTGTTTTCCACCGGATCCGCGCTGCAGCTTCCGCCCTCCTCTGTTGCAGTTTCTATAATGCTACCTCGTTTGCTGCCTTCTGTCTACCAGCCGAATATCAGGAATAAAGTTGACTGACATAATTCAATTGAAAGTTTTCGAGGATTAATGCGATCATTCTAGCTTGCCGTGGCTTTAATAGGAATGCTGGATTCAGAGGTTGACGATAATTATCGGGACGGTAATAATTGAAAAGTCTATATGCGTACGATCGAAGAAAATCTACGCAGAGCTGATATTAACCCCTGCGTCTCTGGAGCAAAGGAGACCCGCGTTTAATACCCGCCTCGTCTGTATCCACAAAACACCCACGTTCCTCAAAGAGTCGGGACCGGGACGAGGCTGATTAAAAACACGGACGCGAACCTTAACGGGAAATATTATTTCTCCTCCCAGCGAGGCAAACAAAATCCATTTGGAGTCGCGGCGAAGGATGATAACGGTTGTATCTCTGTTCCCTTCTTCGCGAACGTTCGAGCCAAGAGGCAATCTTGATAGAAAAAGTTTCCGCCAAGCGGTGCCGGACGGTCCGCGATGGAAGAGGAGAGAACGAACAGCTTGGAAAAAAGTTGTTGAATTTCGGCCCGGCACCGTGCGGACGGGCGCTGAATTTTGAGATGTCCTGATGAGCGGAGGCTGGATGAAAAGAACGACGTGAAGGAGCATAACGCCCGATCCGGCCGCGTCCGCTTAATATTCCGGCGCGTGTTCGCGCGGAGTGCCGGTCCAGACGCAACTTGCCCCGGCTATCCGGTAGGGACGTTCCAAAACTTTCGTGACAGCCTCTCGTCGAGTCTCACCACGACCGCTACAGCCGTCCGTAATCTCCTGGGGCATGGGTGTCTACGCCAGTGTACCTGGGCCAACGGCGACTTCGTTAACCCCTTCGCGACGCAGTTGAATCGCATCTGAAGATCGTCATCGAGGTCGTGGTGTTTGGTGCTCCGGGGCGCGCCAAGATAAACTGATTCTATAAAACGTATGACATCTGTACTCCGTGCCGTTTCAGTGTCAACGAGATCGTCGGGAACGTAATTGAGGCGTAATTGTTCTTCCAATTCGTTCAACAACTCGGACCAGGGTTTCGCGTCGAGCGTGTACTTACAATAGCATCCCCCGGACTAACCGCGCGGAAGTCGGCGGGAAAATTACGGGACCGGGGAGTGAAAAGTGTCCTTTCAGAGAAACTTCGGTGCCGGGAATAAATTTGAAAGATCGCATTAAACGCCCCGGCACCGAGAAATTAACGCTGTAACAGGATTCGTGGAACTTCCCGAGTAACTAACCGTCCCTTAAATATCGTTCCTATTCATAATTCCGTTTTGCCGAAGGAAAGAAGAGAATCGCCCCCGTACATCGTAACAATAGCGCGATGCATTAAACATGCGTCGCGAAGTTTTTAATTAAACATCTAAATCTTCCGTCACGGAACTTCGGCCGCGTCTAGCTGTACAATTTCACTTCAACGTCGAATTCCGATGCGAGAGAGGGGTCGCGCGTTTCTGTGCGAGAAAGAACGAACGTGCCGGGACCACGCGTTTATTTATCCCCGCGTGTCGTTGACAGTCGCCGCGAAATCCACGGGGCGGCCTTTCAACGCCGACGACTGGATTTTAGCGTGGCAACTGGGTCAGCTGCAGCCCCGATATCGCAACCTGCCCTCTTCCTCGTTCACTCCTCGATCGTGTGCATCGCTATCCATGAAAGTTGCGGCGCAAGGATTTTATTTATGAGTTTGTTTGCGGTCGAGCGCGACCCTCTCGCCGATAAGTGGCTATGGGGCCCTCGTGGAAGCGTGCTTCTGGCAGATTGCACCCGTGGTTATGGGGTAGCGGGCAGAGGCCGCTTAACACCGGGGGAATTGGCCTGATAACGGGTCCGTGGCTCGAATCGTTCTTTATTTACCATAAAATTCGCGTGGCGCCCGTCGAGCGGTATAGATTTCGCGACCGCGGCCAAAATTTGGTTACCTGTCCTACGACAAACCGCCCAATTACGAACTATCGATAGGTTAATAAAGTCGTTGTGCCTCGTATAAAAAAGGGGGGAAAAAGCCGGGTCTGTGAACGGGCTGAGGAAAAAAAAAAGGGAAAATTGTATTCTTCATTCGATAAGCGACACAGTGTTCACCGGCTGACCGCAAAAAGGGGATGCATTTTTGTTCGCGTTCATCGACGCGCGTTCGATAAAACCTCGACGATACCTGGGGGCCAGTAGTGCGAACGAAAGAGCATTTAGCGTTCGAATCGATCGGTTTTATCCTGTCGAAGCGCGCTTAATGATCGGGAAAATCGACCTCGCCGCCGTTTCCTCCAATGATCATCCTCCGGGGCTTCTCCGGGCTCGTCCCCGTAAGGTAACGTGTCCGTCCGTCAAGTCAAACGGTGCAACGGCAAAGAAAAAACGATGGGAAAAAAGGAGGGAGGGGGAGAAAGTTTCTACCTCGATGGTAGTTATAGCGGCCTGCACGACTCCGGTAAGGGCTGCAATTACTTATCGACCCAATAATTGTCCGGCTGGATTATAACTACCAAGGAGAAGGTCCCTGTTTCTCGACCCTCGCCGCGAAGGTACACGCGCATGAAAACATTATAAACGGGAGGAAAGGTGAACGGCAACGGCGTACCGACGCGACGTATCAATTTACTCGAGAAACTAGTTATCCGCGCTTCCCTCCGCGTATACTTAGCTGATTTGCCTGGCCGGTGGAACGTTCGCCGCGGTATTCACGAAAATCGGCCCCCCAACGATATTACATCGGAACGAACGTATTCATATTCATAGGTGTTCGCTGAAATTCTCGGGACTTCGCGATCTCGCGAGCGGATCGAGACACGCAGACCCCTTTTGCTTCGTTCCCCGCGTCATTTCGATAAGTGCGCGTTCACGTGATTCACCGTAATTTCCACGTGAACCGTGGAGAATCGTGTCTCGCGTGCTCGCGACCCGAATTCCGTGTGGCGATTTTTGCGGCCGTTCCGCGCCGCACCGTTTCGCGGGCCTGGAAAAGTTTGTTGCGCTCCGGAAAGTACCGAGAAAGAGTGTTTGGGTGATTAAGTCGAACGCTGGAATAAAATAAAGGAGCGCAGGCACGTTTCGTGACCTTTCGGCGGTAGGTAGTTTTCTAATTAGAGACGTTTTCGTGGCGGTCTAGGGTTATGGCCGGGGACGAGGATTATTAGCAGCGATTGCTCTGCAACGTCTTCCTTTATGGTGTAATCGGCTTCACGAACGAATTTATATTAATCTTTTTTTCGTATAAAAATCTATTTCGCAGAACAGGTGGAATTTCGTGGCGGAAGTATAAATAGTAGGGAATGGAAGGAAACGATTCAATAAAATCGACAGCTAGATGAAAGGCTGTGCGAACGTGAAATGTAATCCACTAAATCCGGCATGGATGACCATCCAGTGCAAATCAACGGTAATCAAATCGGTGCACAGGAGAAAACAATCGAAACGAAGGAAGGACAGCTCGAACAGAATTACATTGGCTTCCGTGTAACAGATTCGGTTCCCAAAATCCGTTCGGATAACGAGCGCGTACGAATAGCGCAACGAAGCAATGGAAATTGCAGAGAATAATGACACACGGGCCACGGCGGAAGTGTAACCGCGAGAAATAGCCAAAAACCCCGGGCCGTTCGTAATGGAATCTTGAAAGCGGAAACAAATGGATCCAATTAACAATGTCGAGGCGGGGAATATTGAAAATATCGAACGGAGTAATTAAAATACACACCGCCCGCGGTCCGCCGGGTCGTTTTAACAAATTCATTCTGACATTATTATCATCCTTTCCTTGAACGCCAGTTTGCGTGCCTCTAACACTTGGGCACATTTCAACGATACCACACGAACGTTAAATATAAACGCAATGAAATAATATCTGGGAAAATGAATTGACACTGGAAGTTATTAGAATTTAGATATACCGAGACCAAGTGACACCCCCGATTCGCTCGAACGTCTTTTCCTATACGTTACAATTTACAACGATGGAAGAAAACAAACTGTTCCTGTCAACGAGCCTCGTCCCAACGATTTATACCAGCCTCCGTGAATTACCGATCTATTTCTGGCTTTCGCTAGATTTTTGCCACATTTTATTTCTGGTCGCCTGTCCTTGCTCTCACTTGCCTTCCCCCGGAAACGATTTTTCTCTGGATATCATTGGCGCCGTTAAGTTAACTACCTACCTACCTACACAGCCGTGAAATTTAAATGATAAAATGTCTCGTATATTTCTCATCGGGAGATTATTTCTCCTCGGCAGATCTCTATTGATAAACGACGCGGGTAAACACTGCAAATTACTCCGTTCCTTGAAACGGTCTATAAAAACTGAGGCCAATTAAATCTGCGTTATGTGTGCGCTCGTCCTCTTTCAATTTGCCTCATTTAGAAACGCAAATAAAGCCGTCGGTGAGCGTATTAAAAATAGCACTTGCGTAACAAAGGTCGACTAGAAATTGGTCGATCCGTGATCAGCGAACCTACGATTCCGTGAATAGAGTGGCGAGGATCGTAACGCGGATTCGTGAAATCGTGGCAACGCTCGTCAGCCGTCGTTGGATTTATTTGTCCGTCATCGATTATCGGGCCCGTATTGGCCGTAAGTTATTCCTAGCCGACCCGAGTTCCGGAATCCGTTCGTCGGATTCATTTCCTACACGCGTACAAAACGGAACCGCCGTCGAAATTTCCTCCGCCGTCCTGCACAAAATTTCCCACGAATCTCCATTTCTTTTTCTATGCTCGACGGAATTCGTCCTTGGAACTTGCTCATCGTGCCGGCCACCTATTCGCGATTTTTGGAATCGACGGTTCCAAAACTCGAGTTAATAAATTGTGCCTGACGATGTCGTTCCTAGTAACCGCAGAAAGCGTGACGTGTCGTCCACAAATCGTCGTTAAAGAAGAGATCCAGGATGGTTTTCGGAAAAAGGAAATTTATTTCCATGTTTTACTTCGTTTAAGAACTTCGACGCCACCAGATCTCGAGGCTGTCCACGTTCCTTGTCCGCCGATAAACCGCTCGAAATACAATAAGCAAAGCACGACACCTGGCCACGCCAGCGAAGTCGTTAACCCGAAGGTAGGCCAGCATTTCGCGTAATAGTTTCATCGTTAATGCTAGCCGATGTGGACGGTGCACGGCGTTGCTCGACTTCCGGTTAACGAGCGGCGAACCCGCCCGATTCTCGCGGTCTTCCGAACCGATGAATCGTGGCGCACGTAGACGCTGAATCGAACGTCGTAAAGATAAACTGGTTCGCCATTCAAGCGATCCGAACGTTTATTATTGAACAAGCCGGCCTCAAGTCGGCCCGAACATCCAGATATTTAGAGCCGTTTCCAGGTCTGACTTCTTCGACGGTCCAGCTGCACCCATCGGCAACGACCTGGTGTATACCAATAGAAATTCGTTTTTGTTTAACATTCCAATTTTTCGTTATAATTATAGTACATAGTTTATTGTAAACGTCGTTTCTTTCGATCCTGCCTTCGCATTCGATGTTGAATAAATTGAATTTAGCTGCGACAATGAATAATGTTTATTTTACAGGTGACATGGAGATCTTGGCGTACTTCTTCGGACCAATCGGAGTTCTCCTGGCAGTGAATCTTCTGTTCTTCGCGGCGACCGCCCGCGAGCTAACATGCGGCCTCTGGAAGGGTGAATTTGTGAAGAGCACCACGGAACGGTAAACAAATTCATCTAGTTCGATCATCCGACGAGCAAAGGCCCGATCTATATTGCAATCCCGCTCCAAACCGCACCGACCCGCTTCCTCGAGGCTCGCCGATTTTGCAAATACAACGGATATGACCGTTCCACGCGAAATCCGCGAGAGCGTGAAAAAATATTTATCGAACCGCGTTCCGATGGATTCGTAAACGTATTTTGCGCTCCGTGCGGCCACGCGGTCTTCGATTCGCGTAAATATTTGGAATATTCCTCCGCGGATGTTTAACAGCCACGATGTTGCCTCGCGATTTCTATAGACACCGTTTCAGAAAAGGAGACCGCGATCTTTTCGAGCCAGGGAGAAATCGGGCGTCCTTTGTCACGCTCTATTGGAGGTTTTCCCCTCGAGTTTTTCCCCTTCCTCGAGGAGGGCCCAAAAAATTACGTTCGGTACACAAATACCCCCTTTAAGCTACGACCCGGTTATTTTCGGCCTAGAAGTTTCGCTCTTAGGCCGTGCCACGTTCGCGAAAGATATATCGTGTATATCGGGGTCGATTCTATAAGCGACGCCGAAAGTTTTCCGGTTACTTTAGATCAAAGATATCACGCTCTTTGACCTCACCCGGAGTTATCTAAAGTTCAATCTGGTTTACGTTATCTCGCCAATTTAGACCAATTCTATCTCACAGCCGGATTCCCAGATAAACGAAAATGACCAGAAAACGGTTTAAACCTTGCGTCCTTGGGATCACCGCGGGGTTCAGCCGCGTTTCCATGAGATCACCGCGGAAACTTAAACGGGGAAACCATTACGCCGATCGTTGGTAACCTTGAGGAGCTTAAGCCAGAGTTGTAGCGAAGTTAAAGAAGCCCCGCGTTTATTTGCCCGAGAGTGGCGGAACGGTATATGTACATACAACGATTAACAGGAGTTGGCGAAACGGAAACGGCGAACGGTTCGCCGTTTTATTGCCCCCGGTGAGAACGATACTTTATTTCGGCACGAAGGACAATGCTCGGTGCCGATAAATATCAAGGATAACTGGTTCTATCGTGAGCCATGCCGTCCCGCGGATAAACGAGATCAGCGAGCGCCCAACCTCGGGACATTTGCCTTAAATTAAGGTATAGTCGGGGATAGTTTCTTCGTTCGTCGACGGGATATCCTTTTAATGTGCAATTACCTTGGGAGGGGTAATGAAGAAGGCGAGTCGGCGTTCTGTTCACTGCGAATCCGCCAAGAGTTCTTATGGAAAGCCGCCGTTAGGCTGCTTTTTGTATCGATTGTTACTCTACTCGGCGATTAGGGGAGGGTTGTTTCATGTTGATTTGTTAGGAATCGACAAGTATAGCGGAAGAGTAGCATTGCCTCCAGGATGTTTGGATAACCTGGATTTTATATTCGAGCTACTCTATACTGATAGATATTGTTTCACGATTTATGGAAATCGTTTAACGTTTGTCACGCGAGAAACAAAATATTTTCGGCAAATAGAGGTGTGTTACATTTTTGCCGAATAGAATTGCGTTGCCCTGTGGACGCAACGATGCATGAGAGTTCAATTTACATTCTTGCAGGAATGCAACGAAAGTATAAAGCGGAAAGAATTCTCGAAACTACAGGTGCCCCGAAGAAACTGACCAACTGGACATGAAAATATCGCCGCCCTATCGTTTCAGTGTCGTCGCCACGTCTCTACCCCATCGATCTCCCACATAGGCGACCAGCATCGTTTGACGAATCACATTTTTCAGATATTTATGCCCGGCAGCCGGCAGCCTTTTCACAGAGCAGCCAGGCTCAAAGGAGAATTTATTTTATCACGGCCACGCCGACAGATATCAGGCATTGAATCGTTATTTTCCATTCGTAACGCCGTCCCTTCGAACCACCTTTGCTCCCTCGTCCTGCGCGAAATTGATATTGACGATCTCAATTTGCGATTCTCTTTCGGCCGAACCTCCCACCCTCTC
Organism: Nomada ferruginata; assembly: GCA_963583965.1. Taxonomy (NCBI): domain Eukaryota; kingdom Metazoa; phylum Arthropoda; class Insecta; order Hymenoptera; family Apidae; genus Nomada; species Nomada ferruginata. Next base: position 11,729,385 of record OY757218.1, read on the forward strand.
CCTGTCTGCGAGTACAGAGGGACCAGGACACACTGTGGCCATAATGGCGAATAGAGATTCTCTCGTGTTCGCATCTGCACATTTTTTTCCCCCCTATGCGTAATTTCGAGAAGCTCGCTCTTTTTCATTCACCGCCAGTTACGCTGATACAAATGTTCGGGGCTCGACACTCTGGCGTTATATGAATGACATAGACGATGAAACAATAATGGTCCGTCCGTGTATTGCGATCGGAACAATAATCATTTCCAAATCGTACGCGGGGTGTAAAAGCTTTGTAAACGAACAGCTATTTAAAAAACATTTTTATATGAAGCATGATATGGCATTCTTCTTTTTCGTTTTCTTTTCTTTGGATGAAGCATACGATCTGGAAATCTAGGTCAAGTTGTATATTTCTGTGCAGCTGTTGAAGAATCGAGGATTTGTGGGAAGATTTGTGCTGACTTTGAATGTACTTGTTCGATCTGGTTTAACTTTCAACGAACTGCAACTTCGAAGAATCGCGGCGATAACGTTTGTTCAATTTTATGGGGTTATTTGTTAGCCGAACCTCTTTTTAGAACACTCCATGTAGCATATTTAAAAAATATCTGATCAAACTTCGAGAAAGCAAATAAAATACACATATAAAAATAGATATCAAAGTATCGTTCAAAAGCCTTTCTGGCAGCGTCCTACATTTTCTAACAATAGACCGTGATCAGACTACACAATAACTACAGTTACTATTATTAATGCTATTGCTAATCCTATTCCTATTCCTCTTACGATTATTATTATTATTATTATTACTACTGCGGACTACTCCCCAAAATATCTCAATACGTTACATTTGATATATAGATGAATATAAAACCGAGAATTAAAATGCCACAAAAAGATAATAAATGTCATAGCCTAACGAGACGATCCAGAAATATTCATCGATATCATACCAGCACCACGCTCGCCACGAACTAAAAAAAATCCATAAAAAACTCGTGTCTCGTTCATTCACAAAACCGCCCTTGAATGGCGTCTGTGGCTCTCGCGATTTAAAAGTCCAGCGCCGATGCCAAAATAAACTCGTCGCAAATAAAGCTCGACTGGTGTGTCAAGGGGCTCAAAGGATAGGAGCCTCCTTTGAATTATGTTCATTTCGCAAACGACAAGGTTAATAATCATCTCCCTTATCATTCTTGCTTCTAAAAATACCTGCTGCGCCAGATACTCATTTTCTTCGCATTTCCAATATCTAGAAATTAAGTAAAATTATGTCAGCCTGGGTTAAGTTTAAATGATTCCCTTTCGATGCTTACACTTGTATCGTTTTACTTTCGACGCAACAAGGTCTGCTAAAAATACTAACAACAGAACGAAGATAATAATAAAGATGGACATAGTATCATGGTGGTGAATGATGCGGGCAGATATAGTCCCCATGGTATTATTATAGCTTTCATTTCTTGTTACCCTTCGCTCTGCTTTCCACCTCGTCACTCTGTCGATCCTCTTCGGAATACATACTTCTTTACGTCGTAAAGTGAAGATCTTCGTATTCATCCGCTTGGAGGGATAAAAGTGACAGTCAAAGGGTAAACTCCGGCGGTGTTTGCAGCTCGCGGTATTTTAACGTCACGCCCGTTACGTGTGCTGTATCGTTCTCCCGGACTGTGGCCACTAATCCCTTCTAGACCGTAATAAATGAATTTACTTTATGACGGCCTCTGTGTGCCGACCTTTTTCTTCACCCCCTACAAATTTTTTCGCGTCCGATACGGCGGATGAGTCGGTAGCGAGAAAATCACATTTCGCCTCTTGTCAGTGGTCTTCTTTCTCTCCTTTTTTCTTTTGTTGTTACGTATTCGTCCAACTAGCAGAACGAGCATTGGACTGAAGGAGTTTCGATGTTTTCACGCTCGTGCGAAGGCCGGGTTTGATCTGCACTCGCTTCCCGTTAATCCATTAGGGCGAAACAGCAAGAAACGAATCCTCGGGCGATACTATTTCTAGACGCCACTGTTTCTTACGTGGCCGCAAAGTTTCTTGCAAATCGCAGTAGTAATAGCTGGTACTTTGAATATTTCTGTCGATCTAATGGCGATTACGCGAACAATATCCGTTTGGTAATAGCCTGCGTCCAAAGGATATGATCCTCGTTAAGCGTATCTGTAACTCCAAAGGCAACGAACGATCGGAACTGGCATCGATAATGTCGTTTCCAGATTTTTTAAACAAATTTTTGTCCCTTCCTTTTCCGCTCTGTCATCTCTGTCGATATTTCCCGTCAGACAGACGATAACAATCCATATTCACCCTTCTGTCTCGTTACGTCAATTAACTCGTCGCTGGATCCGCGATCCTGCCTCCTTTCAAAACGCGGCGAGTGGCATTAATTTGAAGCATCGACCAGAAAATACGAATGGCTGTCTGTAACGAATGATTTTCCTTCGCTCTGTCTAGCTTTCCTCTGTTCGTTGGCCCTTTCATTTCGGTATCGTTCGAACCTACGAAAATTATTGAACGATGACACTTCGCCGTGGACGTTTTGTATAACACTTTGCACAGCGTGATTAACAATGGATAGGTTGCACGTAATTATTATTATCGTACGAGGTTCACCGACTATCCATTCGGTGAATAATGAAGGTTCATCGACAAGAATATTTCAATCCTCCACAGAGGGGAATACAAAGTACAAGCACGGCGATCACGCGTAATCTGCATAAAGTTCGACCACTACCTCGTCCTCGCTTCTCCTTTGTCGTTTCGCGTTCTAAAGCCGATTCCCCGAGCTTTGAACTGTTGTCCTCGTTCTTGAAATGTTTCTCCCCCGAGCTCGCCTTCGCTTCTCGGAGATCAGCGGTATCGGTGGTTCTTCGATGCAGCTGTTCCCGCACAGGTGATCGACCGTTTCTTTGCATACCTATGCGCGATCGTGCCTCATGCTTATCACGCGCTTCCTTGTCCCTCGTCAGCCACGAAAGGTTCAACCTGCACGCGCGAATTCACATTCTGCTGTCTTGATCATCGTGCGTCTAATTTGCTTTCCGCGTATATCATTAGGGTTTTTCACGCTTATCGCGTGGAATAACGTGGGATCGCGTTACATTTCAGAGTGCTGCAGATGAAATTTTCGGGCCACGTAATAACCAACAAAGTGATGCTGGATCATGAAGGTGTTTTCATATGTCCCGTAACATCGTGATTTCTTCGTTGTCACTTTTATACAAATCGACGTTAACCGGTCGGAATTTTTGTTCGCTTTAAGACGTAAATATTATTTAACGAGCTCGAATGGGCAATTGATTACAAACAAGATGCTGCAGAAATGGCGCGTTGAAATTTCATTCGCCGTGCTTTTATGCTCGCACCGCATTAAAGCCTAATTATCCTAATGCGTGTGCACGTGGCCGCATCTCGAAACACGAGGATACAAGAATCTTCTATTTTCACGGTGTCGCTAATTGTTACGAGCGGGGCGCATGCAAACGTACCGCGATTTCCAGCCCACGACGGCCAGAAATAACGTCTGGACCAACCGCGACGATCTCGCATAAAAATCTGCTTGGAGCGTTAAAGAGTTTAAAAAGAAAACAAATTTCAATTCAAATTCCAAGAGCCGCGCGTAATTAATGTTTTAAAATATGATTCATGGTTCCTGCTACCATCGTTTAAGTAGAGAAAGTTAGGAACGGAAAAAAAACAAGAAGAAATAGTGAAAACTTCCGAAATGATTTTGCAAGTCCCGAGTAGGAAGTGGAGGGGGGCAAATAGGACGCTACAACCTTTACAGCACCATAATTTCGCGACACGACACCGTAACGGGCATACGAATACTCAGCCGGAACGAATTAATAATGCTTTGACTTCGACCACAATGCGATGCATACATTACGCGCTCTGTGCAACGTGTCACGGTGTACAAACGGATACGTTTGCGGCCTGATTTATGCTAGTCGTAATTGAACGCCAAGCTAATTGAATCGGAATGGTTTTTGTCACCGGAAATTCGACGCGGTGCCCCGCGGCATCCATGGGCAAACGAAACACCAGCGGAACAACGGATTTTACGTAACGTTGAAAAGCAACGTTTTTATATTCCGCAGAAACAAACCATGGAAGTTAAACGTGCACAGAATTTTTCTGAAAAGTCGTCGCTATCTCCGTGGATCTCTGAATCGCTGCTTCTCGAATCTTTTTGAATTCAAAGCACAATAACCGGCATAAATCTTCCAGGTTTAAAAAATTCCTTTCAAGTCTCGGGTGGTAGTCTGGAGCGACCGAGCCCGTATCTCCCGCCGCTTCTCAGACGACTACTTTAACCAATTAAGTTATCGAGACCATCGACGGAGACCTTCTCCTCCCTAAACCTAATAAACCCTCCTCTTTGATTCTTCTCGCCTGAATAGATCATAATCTTTCAAAGCTCTATCGGTCTTTTCTTTCACGATGCAACTTTCGTTACTTATAACTTTCTCTCCTTATATCCCCTCTGTGCTAATAATAATAATAATCATCATAATCTTTCTATTTCAGAGCCGCTCTGGGCCGCGTGTGCATGAAGCTGGTGGTCGTGATGGGCGTAACCTGGGTGGCCGACGTTGTATCATGGGCAGTCGGTGGTCCCCAATACATCTGGTATTTCACCGACTTGATAAACGCCTTCCAAGGTGTACTGATCTTCGCCGTGGTTGGCTGTCAGCCACAGGTTCGCGCAGCCTTGAAGAGACTCTGCAACAGGAATCCAAGAACCAACGCTGGAAGACAGGGAAATGGACTCAGCACAACCAGCCATGGAATGCCCAGCATGGGCGACAGCGTCACTCAGAACCCGAGTACCAAGACTGCTCCTCTGGAAACCATCTGCTAGGCGACTTCCCCCCCCCGGAAGTTCTCCGACAAGGCTGGCCCCGTTTCTGTTAAAGAACCGGACCGTGGCTGTCGTCAGCTTAAAAGCAAACAGGATCCAGCGGATAGATCGTGAACCAGAGTAGAAAGAACACTGTACACGAGCCGAGGATGAATCGGTTCGAAACTTGATGATTCTCTGTTCATATTGTGATATATATTTAACTTGGTTCAACTTGGTTGCCATCGTATTTGAAGAAACACGGGGGATCTATTCCACTGGCTGTACACCTCGAGATACCTGTGAATAGCAATACTGGAAACTATTGTTCGGCGGATCGAGGAGTCATGAAGCGTTTCGTCGGCGCCGTTAAAGAGTCCGCTGGCCAAAAACCGACTCGAGCCCCTCGGTATTTATATTTCGCCCGACGCTCCCAAGTCGATTTTCAGTCGGTCAATGGTCTTGAAAGGGGTAAACAGAGGGTCCTACCGGTCATCGACCTCGAGGCCGTGAATCCGAAGCGTACTCCGTTCCACATGACTTTGTGAGTCAACGAGAGGTTTCTCCACGGCGATTGTCCGCCGCGATATTCTTTTGACCAGACCTCTGAAAGCTTTCTTCTCCTCTCGTCGAGGATCATCGACCTTGGAGAAGCAGCAGAAGCACAGCGGCTAAGAAAGCACGCCTGCCGCGGACGACCGCTTGTCCCCATGGACCAGGCGCGGGAAATACGCGAGCCTTGTCACCTTGAATAGTTCATTGTCTTCATTGGAGAACGCACCGGAGAACAGAGAAAACAACGCGATGCGACAAATATTCATAGAGAACCGTCCCGGTGCGAGTCCCCTCTCGAGGGAGAGTCAGCGTTTCTGTGACTCTCGGTTCAGCTCTCCCGCGTCAAACTCCCGTTATCGTCGTAATTTGTCGCTCGTATCGTCCTCCGGTTCGCCTGTCTTTTATGTACCACGATCGACATTGTCTGACACGTGAATCTGGCGGTCGTTGCAATCGGAGAACGAATTGTGCCGTTTGGATCGGCGTGTTGCACAGGCAGCCGCCATTTTCGATCGTATATTGCATATAAACTGAGTTAATGGGATGATGTGTGGCCGATACGAGACAGCTTGGTATTAATAATAAATGCGCCGGTCAACGACGGGCATCAGATATGTATATGCTTGGCGAATACTCGTCGATCAGTCGCCCAGGCAGTCTGCTTTATTTTACGTTCGCGACTCGGCGCTTGCACGTCGTAGTTCGTTTATCCGTCTATCGTTTGTAGAGGCATCGGTTTCTCACGGGGGATAGGAAATTGGGACCACGAAAATTTGTGAAGTAGCCTGACTCAATAATCGGCCTTGACCCGCAGCTTACGAAAACGCCGAAGGTGTCGCTTAAAAAGGCGAACCATGAGTTCTATGCTACGAGCGATCGTTCTTCAATTGTTCTGTTTAAACATAAATTTGCATTCGCAAATACCTCAGCGATGAACGTGAAAACCGAGAGGGGCTCGAAAGAAAGTATCCGCACTGCCAATATCGATTTTTTACGACAAGACTCGAAGCAACCGATTTTCTTTAACACCGTTGCAACAACTTTTGATAAGACTTTTACACTGGCGTACACCAGTTTCACCGGAAGCACAACGAAGCTATTATAACCAATATCCTTTTGATACTTTTATTACCGCAAACCGACTTCAACAGAGACGATCTACAACATTAAGCGCTGTATTGGTTGAACATAAAAAAAGCAATGAAATTAGAGGATCGAACGAAAGAGATGTTGCTCCTTTTTTGTTCGAGTGAGTCACGCATTCACGAAGTCATACGTAGGTAGGTCAGGGCATAATGGACGACAACTCGTGACAATACACACTAGGAATTCAATGCCTTCTGAAATGCCTTCCAAACGTGGTGTTCAACGTGCCGAATTGTATACAATGGGAAATCAGTCGGAGACCGAGTGGAAGTCTCCTTGGTTCTCCAATCGCGTGCGACCGCGCGAGATTACCATTTCTCCGCGCGATTTCCGGCGCAACTTCCGATGACAATCCGTTGACAGATTCATTCATTGTTGCGACCATTAATTAATTATGATTACGTGTCGTTCCGAGCACCAGCTGATTCGCAAGCAATTTGCAAATGCCAATTTTCTTTTTTCGTCATTTTCCGTTTTGTCAGTCCGATGCGAGACCCCTTGGATGCTAATATTTATTGCGCACAATGCATTAATTATCGGCGACAATATACGCCGCTTGGATTTAAATTTATTAATAATATTAGGTTTTGGTCTTGCCTGTTATCACGAAGTTAGTTCAATTATGCTTCAGGCTCAGTTAACGTTTCTATGTATCTGTTTAATAATATTTTCAATATATGGTACATATTACCCGTTTAAGGATCCCGTAGAATCTACACGAATCTACCGATATTTATTTGGGACAAAACTTTTTGGCTGGAGTTATTATGAACGTCATAGGAAGTCGCCGGTGCAATAACACGCACCGCGTAAAAACCGTCTCACGTCTACGTAGAATTAGTACCTCGCACTCGGGTTTGCTATTCTTTAGACCACACGTATGCGTAGTTCTCGTCGCGAGAACGGGAGTAGAGTAATCATTGTCATTGTTTCTTCAGGTGCATCCAAGAGACTGAGCTATGTACCGTTCGCTCATGTTAAGCGAAACTATCCGAACAGCCTGCGAAGATACTCCAAACTGTTTTCGAACTGGGAGCTTCCTCTCCCGTAATGGAAGCAAAATTATACCCACGTAGATTCAATTAACGTAACAACGTTTGAAACGAAAAATCCGTTCTTTTCAAGAAACAGCACGACGAATCCACGCAGGCGAACAGATAGTTTCGAACCACGTTAGTTCCTTTTCTTCTAAGTATGAACAGGCGTAGACCGAAGATCGCGAAAGATTACAAAAATCCACACACGAGATCCTCGAAATTGTTATATTACCGATCCTACAGTCTACACGGCGTGTATGTTCTGCTCGCGTGCAGATAGCGAGCAATAGCGTGACAATGGTCGTGTGAATGGAGCCGTGTAATTAGTGTATTAACAAGCTAAACTTCGTTATAAATCCCTCGCTGTGTATAATTGCGGCCGAACGATTCGCAACGAGCCACTGACAATCGTGTCAGCTTTTTCGTTTCGCCTTTAATTCGCGACGCGAGGCTACAACTGATCGCGTTGGACACTTTGTATACGACACGACGACGTGGCGCAAGCCGCCCGTTCAATGATCAATTAATCTCGTACGCGGATCCAGCGTCGCGCGGCGAAACGACGATCATCGTCGAAGCGCTCGTTTCGCGTCGATCATCGCTCTTCATCGCATCTCCTTGTAGATAACATTTCCCTCGTCATTATGTTACTTGTAATTGTAGCGAACGTTGAGCCGCGTCGATCGGACGACGCTGCTCTAACGGGGGCTCATTAGCGGTATAAGTTGTTCGTGTTCGTTCTACGCGATTAGCTTTCACGAATTCGGTTGAAAGTAACGCTGTCTCGGGCAGTCCCCTTGTTCGAGAGAGAGCTGGCCGCTGAACGAACTTCGGTGTACATTTAATTCAACATTCAACGTACTGGACGATTGTTCGTCAGGTAGTTAGGGTATAATACACATAGATGAGCTAAGAGCTAAGGAATACAGCGTAGCCTTAAATTAATTTATTCAGAGTAGTCGTTGTTGGCGTACGAACAATAAGAGTGGCGTAACATATAGTACGCATAAAACACGTACACGTATAAACGTAAACGGTAGCTTGCCAGTATAGAGATGTAGAATTAAGAGGAAAAAGAATGGCGCGTGAATCACGACGGGGGCACGCGATGGAGAACGTCGAAAAGGGAAAGAGAGAAAACAGAGAGAGATTAACCGACCGATTGTTCCGGGAGAAAATCCTGGCGATCGGTCGAGACGTGTAACGATTATCGAGGAGCGCGTGCCTTCGCGTAATTTACGTGCGCGTATTCGCAGCGTGGAAAATCCAATGTTGAATTTAACATCGACGACATTCCTGGCCGCATTGAAACGCGACTGGTATGTCAACCGTGGTGGGATGAAACTGGAATATCATCGATCAGAAATCGTGAAAAGTATGCAAAAGGACGGTTGAAAGTCGTAAATCGACACTACATTCGACAATGGATTTCGCACGGGGCAGAATGTTTCGCAGATTGGCCAAAATAGTTCGTCACTTTTTGTATATTTTTTACCCAGGATATATGAATAACGTAAAGAAGAATCGTTTCGTCGCGGAGATTGTTATATGTGAAAAGAGAAAATGCTGATTCTTAGGAAGACACGGAGGCTATTATAGAGAGACAATAGTATTAACTTCAAAGAGCGCATTGAAGACGAGCTTTGCGGCGACTCGTCTTCTCTCGATTAACAGTGTAGAGAGAACAGCCGGATTACCATGGTAGAGAAATTTATCATTACAACGACCCTGTACTACGGCCGATCGTACACCATTCCTGTACAATGTATCGTAACAGTATTTACTATCGCACTAATGGTAATAAACGATAACTGTTAGAACATCTGCTGTTTCGGTTTCGAACTCCTAGATTTATTACCCAATCCTTTGACACTCCTATACTTGCCATTCCGTTAACTTCTCTAATAAATTGCGACTGAACGATTGACTCGGTAAATTTCTTGTTTAAAGAAATACATAAATATCTAAGAAGAAGAAATTTCTAAGCAACGTTTAGTTCGATCCAAGATTGTAAGCAATAGAAGGACACGTTGCGCGTGCCTTCAGCGAGTAAATTGATTACGCCAGTAATCTCGTAACGACGTTTACTGTGGGTATGCTTCATCAATTCGGTAGTGAGAAGTTTGAAGCTGGACGAACCCTTCCTAATTCAATCAGGCAACTTCCCTGTCATGGACTCCCTGACATTAGATGCGTCTGTTCAAATGGAAACTTGGACCGTATTGTAACTTGGGCACAATTACTCCGGTCTTGTTAAACGAATGAATTTTCGAAGTAGCCGCAATTGAATTTCCTCCCTTTCGTGTAGAATCTCGCGATGCAATTGGACCATATTGAAATCCGGGTAAATGTAAAGGTTGAGTAAATGAATGGCCGGTTTGAAGTTAAGGAAGATTTACTTTGACATTGAGGGGAATTGATGAGTGGCACCTCGAAAATTTGGGTCGATTCTGACATAGAATCGACGGATTAGTGAATGCTTTCAATCATTCAATTGGTAGATGTGGGTAAGAAAAGTAAATCTTTATTAATGGTACAATTTGGGTGTTTATTTACTTGAAGCGATTTAATATTTCACTCCACTTGTTTTATATACATTTGCTTTTATGTGATACATTAATCGTACAATTGCACACGGAGTGATACCAGGAATTCGACTAGCTGCGGCAATCTGCAAAGCAAAGGGAGAAGTATATGGAAAATAGGAAATACAAAATAATAGAAAATTGTATCGCATGTTATACTTACTGTACGCGGCTGCAGTCCCGCGAGCTTCTCCCTCTCTTCTATGGATAGGCTTAGTTGAGGCCTATATTGAAACAGAGAGGCAATCATTTAGAAGGACAGTTGCTCTTGATAGATATCAACAACTATCATTTCGCGTAATTAAACTTACATGTTATAGTCTATGGATAGCGGTATGATCATCTGTTCGTTCTTGCGAATTTCATTGACCTCTTTCTGCTGTTCCTTGATACTCCTTGCATAAATACCTTCTGCCTGCAGGATCAATTGATTGGTCATAATAATCAACGTTAAAGCGGTACTGATTTGCAGACAATACTCGCGCGGAGATATTACTGCCTCCGTCTAGGAATAGCAAAAAACGAGCGCACTTGCAATAATTTTTAACAAACCTCGACTCTCCGTGCGAGAATTGGATCCTTAACGAGATGTCCCAAATGATCTGGAAGCGCCGCGAGCAACATGTCCATCGTTACATTATTACAACGTAGTGCATCGAAGGCTGATTTCAGCTGAGTGTTACCACACTCCGGCAGATTAAATAATTTGTGCCACTTTGAATTCGGGTATCGTATGTCTTTAAGTAGTTCTATGTTTTCCTTCAGTGTGGATAAAACGGAATCGGTTTTTTTCATCCTTTTCTCCGACACGCAACCACTTTCATACCCTTTCCTGGTGAGCCGTTCATCCGCGTTATCTGGACGAAGGCTTAATCGAAATTCTGCACGACTAGTGAACATTCTGTACGGTTCATTCGTGCCTCGAATAATTAGATCGTCGATGAGGACACCAATGTAACCCTCGGTTCGGCTTATTATTAATGGTATTTTGTCAAGGACCTAATAAAACATAAATATTTGTTGCGAAAATATAAGATAATTCCGAAACTGTTGGGATACAGAAGTCATAGTAAGTGCAATACCTTAGCTGCAGCATTAACACCGGCTATGATTCCTTGAGCGGCTGCTTCTTCGTAGCCGGTTGTGCCATTTATCTGTCCAGCAAGGAACAATCCTGGAATTCTTTTCGTTTCAAGTGTAACATTTAATTCCCTCGGATCAATATAGTCATACTCAACGCCGTAGCCCGGTCTCACTGTGCAGAAGATTACAAACCTCGTCAAATGTAATTCGAAATGTTGTATAATATTAAAAAATTCAAGTATAAAGTCATACCTATTTTTGCATTCTCTAATGCTGGAATACATTTGACAAGATCCTCTTGCTTTTCCGCTGGAAGTGTGCACGATAATCCACTGGGATATGTGACGGGCGAATCTAGGCCTTCTGGTTCCAGCCAAATTCGATGTCTTATAGCTGTAAACTTAAGAACTTTGCTTTCTATACTCGGGCAATATCGTGGACCCGTTAATTCTTCAGTAACGTGTGCGTTGCAGTGTAAATTCTCTTTCACAATTTGTGCAACAGCATCGCTTGTGTATGTTAGATAACAGTTTAACTGTTTTTCCACGGGCAACCAGACATTTTCGTTCATAAATGAAAATGGTGTCGATACATCGTCTGGCTTGCGTACATCACACTTAGAAAAATCAATGGTGGATTTTTCTAATCGTGGTGGTGTGCCTATAAAAAGATGGTAGGAAAGACTTGTGAATTCTGATCTTTTGGAGACGAAGTATATTAAATACGAAATATTTACCAGTCTTCAATCTTCCCATTCTAAATCCTATTCTCTCCAATGTGTTAGCTAAACCTATGCTGGGTTCATCTCCAAGTCTACCAGCGGGCCTCTTTTCTAAACCGATATTAATTTGACCCTTTAGGAAAGTGCCTGTTGTTATAACAACTGCATCACTGTATATCTTCGTTCCATCCCCTGTAATACAATATTCCAAAATTCTTTCTTCTTTTAAAATTAATGGCATACAATCAGTATTATTAAATGTGGCCGTACTAAGAATTATTCCATGGCACCTGGGCGAATCTCCTTGTACAAGTAAATCTTCCACAGAAGATTCGCATATTTCCAAACTAGGTGTATCAAAAAGTTCTTCCTGAAGATGTTTCTTATATAAATCACGATCAATTTGAGCCCTGTAACCCCATACAGCTGGCCCCCTAGACCTATTTAATATTGTGTAGTTGATTCCAGAAAGGTCACATATACGACAACAAACTCCATCCAAAGCATCCACTTCTCTCATGAGGTTTCCCTTGCCAATTCCACCAAACGACGGATTACACGACATGTCCCCTGTGCAAGCAGTGGTATAATGTTTATACTGTAACTTCTGATAGTTAAAGATAATCAATGTTCATACCTATTGTGCTTTTTTTATGGGTAACTAATAACGTTTTGGCACCCATTCTAGCAGCAGCTGTACAAGCTTCTGTCCCGGCGTGACCACCCCCAATAACAATGACATCAAATTTGTTCTGATCAACGTTAGATGAAATATTTCTTACGAATTGAAGAAATCCATGTTTGTAATGCTTGCCTATTGAAGGCAACCTGACTTTTTTAAAATTCATCTTACTGGCAAAGAATCCTAGGAAAGAAATAAAATGATAAATCAATCATGTATTCAAATATTTATTGCAGTAGTTTTTGCATACAGCGTGTTTGTACATAACATGTTTAATATATAAAAATGCAAATAACAATAGAAAGGATATAAATAAATATAGATATAATTCTGCTTATGATACTAAGAATTCATTAGTCTTCAACTTCTTAAATATTGAATTGTATTTAAGTGCATCATTAAGTTTTGGTAATATTAATTTCTCACATATGCTTTCCTTATTTACAAAGTTCATGTTCAAGTAATGCAAGTTATTTACAAAGTCTATCACAAAGTTGAAACAATTCATCGAGATATCATTGTAATTCACGGACCTCCACTTTGGGTCGTTCAACATTGCCTTTAACAGTTCATTCCAATGACTGCCCCAAGACGAAGGAATTACATTTAACGCGATACAGTTTGTCCACATTGAGCAATCATTTATTATCAAACCTGCCTTATCATATTCGAACACAATTCCTTCTGAATTTGTTATTGCTATATGTAAATCATTAATAATATTGTAGTCGTTTAAGAAATTGCCCTGCGATGGCCTTATAACTATAGCATTTGGCTCCTCTGCAGCGTTAGTGTACGGATATGGGATAAGGAACGGTTCAATGTTATAATTTGTTATGTCCGAATGGCAAATAGGGCATACTTTTGGAACGGTTTTACAAAATATACTTTTTGTACTGCAGTGACGAAAGCATATTATTTTGGTATCGGGAGCCATCGTTTACTTTTAATTGAAATAAATCAGATGATGTAACAAATATCATCTGTACATAAACCTTTAGGTTATGCTATTGAGATTAACCAGTAATTACATTATCTTCGAAACAAAAAATGAATGTTTTCTTCTATGTTTAGCGAAATTCATGCGATATTAGCTACAAAAGAAAAAAATACACTTCCATGAATACAATATAGTTGATACTCGTATTATAAAAAGTGGAGTAGAGAAGTCTGTATAAAAGACTACTTTACCTGCAGAATTTGTAGTCCCTTTATGCAATTAGAATGTATGTATGAATATATAGCTTTTGTGTTTGTATTTACATTATTATAAGCTTCAGGATAAATTTTAAATCCACATATCAAATTGTTTCACACATTTTAAGCATGTATTAAATACGCAGTAACCAAGTGTGCATTTAGTACATTATTCCATGAAATGCCGGGACCCACGTGTTTACAGATAGCAAATTGCTAATATTTAAAGGGACGTTGGAGTCCGATAGGCAGCGAAAAAGTAATAGGTAGCACCATCTCGCGTTGTCGGCCTTTTTAGCAGTTTGCCGCGCCTTCAACACAGACGAGATATATAAGAATAGACAAAACACCTTACGGACATTCGTGGCCCAACGTGACTGCCGTACCGACTCCAGGATCCGACACTGATTTGAGCGTCCTCTGCTCATGAACAGTGATTAGTTGAAGTACTATTATTTATTGAAGTATGTTGCGGCAGGAGCCATGCGATTGAGTGAATTTATGTGAATGCTATGGGGCGAATTAAGCACAGATGAGTTATATGAATTCCTTTGTCTCGTCGGCGGCTGTGCCAAAAGATTGTAGAAAACGTTCTGAACGCTCACTACGGTAAGAGTTGTAAATTAAATAAAGTTAAGGCAAGATAAATATTACTTTGACATAAATAGTTTACTTATTCTATAGTGCAACAAACATTACAAACATTTTATTACGCAGACGCGTTGATTATTACTAATAAATATATTTGTATCCCACTAGGTGACTAATATTCATGCTGTAACGCGGGTAATCAAAAATATTAATTCGACACGATATTCAAAAAACACCGCCTTAAAGAAAGAACCCCACCCCCACCGCCCACCAGTCGCCAGCCAATTAGCGCAATCTGTTTCAAAAATCTCCCTCTTTCGCCCAACGGATCTCGTAGTGATTAGACGTGTTCACAGTGTTCGTCAAATTAAGGTATGTCACATAGTCTAACAGTCTAACATATAATATTATATCAATTGTTTTTATTTACCGTCTCTTGAGAGTTCTGTAGTGTTTTTTGTCAATGTTAAGTCATATTTTAGTAAAAATTGAGAAAACATTGTGTAGTAAGTGGAATCGTCCAACGTGCATTTTTGGTATCTAACACTTCTACGTCGTTGCGTGTCTTCTACGTATAGATATACTTATTTCAGCCCCAAATTCCATTATCTTGCAATATACTCTGCAATTTCTAGCAATATTTTAATAATATTGGTGATTCTTAATACACGTATCTCTAATTTCAGTCGGATTCTGTTCCATGGCGTCTCTTTCGCTTGCTTTGAATCAGAAATGGCGCAAACTTTTGAACGGGAATGCGCAGGAACAGAGTGACGCGGCGCCATATTGTTAATTCAACTTCTCGCTGACAGGTAAGCGTTCTTCAAATTTCTTGTTGAAATAAGTAGAATTGTAGCAATATATCATACCACGTATAATACTTGTATGATATACAGTCGTGTTGTAAACAAGTAGTAACATAATACAAGCCATTATTTGCGGCTATTTCTTCGTTGTTTCTGCCTATGGCCGGGAAGCATGTTTTTCTTGGAAAATATCGACAAAAAAAAGACACTTATCAAGTAACGTTTGCGTTGAAATATGTATTTCTAGGAAACAGAAGTGATCGTGCGCAATGCGGTCGGTAGAGTCAGTATTTGCTTCGAAGTTTTCTAGCTTTTTCAGAGCAAATGGCTCTGCTTAAAGTTTCGTTCACACTTTAGCTACACGCGATTGTGGAGTCAGTGTTTTTCACGTACTAGATATTAATACTATTATCAGAGCACCGGTGCTCCTCTTCAATTATTTCAATCGCGAAAGTAGCATCTTAATTTGTTCACCGATATAATTTGCGGTCGCGTACATAGTCTTTTATTTTTATTTTTGTCTTATATTCGCTATCGGAAGTAGAGTCAGTGCATCACCGAAGGGGATGTTTTAGGCGACACTGATAAAGGTCGAAATGTAAGTATCTTTAAACAATTCTCAGTTATCTATGAAGAATTAAATTATTAGATTTAGCAGTAGATTTTAATGTTCTTTGCCTTCTTGTTTAGTTACAGTTTGCACACTTCCTGACGGTTGGGTTCAATTGCGCTGCCTCGGTGAGGTTCCTGACGTCTTCGACGAGTACTTCCTTGGTATCTGCAATCAACGAAGTAGTGAGTCGCATGCGTTTTGGTTCCTCCGGTCCCCAATCATGCCGTAGAACGATTGGTCCAAAGCGGCACGGGTGACTGGTTGTATTTTTTAGTAGTTTTGCGAGCATAGTGACCGCCGATCTTGTGTATTATTTCTTATATCAGATTAGATCTGCCTTCTTGTACTCCGCGTTTTTTAATATAAAAATATTGAGAACCATAGAAATATTTCTTATCCAAATAAATATTAGATCAGATAAGCACTGTTCGTGTAGATTCCTCTATTTCGATAAAAATATATGATGACATTAATAAATGCATTGAACAAATGTATATATATTGAGGGCATTGTAAATTAAATTTAGAATTGCATTTATAATCAATTGAACTTTGTTTTCACTGTTGAGCAGTGCAGGAGTCGGATACCCTCCGACTTCGTTATTGCAAGTGTTTCATGATTGTGTTAATCATATACTAAAACAAATAAATATAACGATACGTATATTAAAATCAGCACTGAATGTGCATAGCCAATGATAGCCATTTAATATTAGTTTTCATATTCTATAGTCGAGTCCATTGCGTATGAAATTTATTACACATTATGTACAAGAAGGCACTTTGTGTAGATTACTTACGGGTAGATTCTTAAATCGGAGTAGCTATCTTGAACAATTTACTTCGATTAAGAAATCACCTGATGCTTATTGAATAGTTTGTCAATTTTTCAAGTAAATATTTAATTGCATTTATTTCTTAATTGCATTACTTATTCTAGTAAATTCAGTTTCAATGACAATTATTTATCAGTCATTTTAGAGTTTTTATTAATATTTCATAAATTACAAAGTCGAGTCATTTTTAAAGAGATTGAAAATAAAATATATTATTAACTAATATACTATTGCAATTGTACGTATACTAATCATCTTTTTAGAACAGGATTTTCAGGTTTAACCCCTTCCGTGTTCATTGTCAGGAACTCACTCACGTGCCCAGGTGCTACTTGTGTGAGTGAAAGGCAATGGGCACGATGATCATATCATCGTTTTTAAATTTATAACAATGTTTGGCGGCTGACATTTGCTAGTGTACCGTGCACGACGTATTTTCCACATTGTGTGTGTATGTGGTTAGGCTGTGGAATTGCGTCGGCTCGGGAATTTTATAAAAAATTATAAACGTATTTATTCCAATACCGATATTACGATTTAACGAATAGCAATATGTTTTACAATAGCAAATATACATTGAATACCATAACAAATAATGAAAATATGATAACGAATAGAGTACTGTACAAACCAAGTATACTTAGTTGAAAGAAAATGTACAATATATTTTAACAATCAATATTTTATACGAAAGTAATGCACAGGCATATACGTTTACGCAAATTTACGCAATGGTCGCTAGCCTTTGTCAGCCGATTTCAGGAATTGGTACGTACCCTTAGAGTGTGAATGATTGTATGCCAAGCTCGGGTGTCGGAGGCGTCCCGGGACGTTTCCCTAGTTTAGGTTTTTGCGCCCGAGTGTTTGAATGAGAAACGTGGAATGAGGTGCGTTTGTGTGGATGCTTTGCAATGTTTTAAATATAGGTCTAGGTAGGATAGGTAGTATACCTTCTGGTGTGCCTGATAGATATAAGTAGGTAGGGCCGGGCAGGTTGACACAGTCTCTGATCGGGTAGGCAATATTTCGCGTGTTCAACCTGTTTCAGGAAATCCGATTTGAAAAGTCGACGGTGAAGCTATGGCGCGAACGAAAATGCGTTCGCCTCTGGCTTTGCCCATCGATTTTTCGAATTTTTCGCGGTCGTGGTCGCGATATAGGCCCCGATACGAAACGCTTTACATTATGCTCGAGGCTGCGCGTGTAGGCGAAGATCGATTACAATTTTAATCGTAATCTTTACGATTTTCCATAATCGCAATTTTTACGATTGTATTTGGTCGTGATTCGTCCACGTGTGTTCCATTTAGCTACGCGGTTTAGATTTTTATTTTTTTTTATTTTTTTTTGCGGATAGGGTCTCGAGCCTAGACTAAGTTTCAGCGGGCATTGCGCCCGAAGAAAAGAAGAAGCTAAATGCCGAAGAGGCCCGACAAACTGTCGCTCAAGAGGGCAACTACCAATGGCTCTGCATCCAAAGGATGGAGAGCCATTCTTTCTTACTATTTTGTCACTATGCTCGCTTTTGTATGCTGTAGTTGTAGTTTATTGTTTCCAGCACTCATCATCGTATTGGGCAAATCGCGATTTTTATTAGCGTCGCGTACGATTGAATACGGTTTGCATTAGAGTTGCGATTAAGTATATCGTGGTTTGAATTAGTGTAGCTTTTATATTAAATTATACTTGTATACGTACTTGCTTTTAGCGTTGCGATAATAATTTTCGTGTTTCTTTTATACACAGATTTTAATTAGTATTTACAGTACCGCGATATTTATCTTAGATTTTTATATAGTGTTGCGATGATAAATGATCGCGATTTTTAAGGTACCGTTGCGACCATAATGAAATGCCCAACTTGGTTCCTGCGTCACCAAAGGTAGCTACTAAAGCTGCATAAGGTGATTGTTTCGATGGTAGTCTTGGATGCGACTACCATGACTTCTTCGTTATTAGTCTTGCGAACTAAAAAGTGATGGGTGCAGTGAATTATTTTTTTTAATGTTACTTGTATGAAATACTATATTAGAGATAATGAAGCACCATATTTACGATGACCCGGAGTGCATTTTTGTAGATTTTTCAATTGTTAATAACTTTTAAAACACAAATGCCTTATTGTTGCAACTGTTGTGCAAGATAGCTATAGTTCTCAGCTTTAATTTAAGACCAGTCCGGTTAAAAAATACGAACCAGACGAATAGAAAAACGCAATTGTTTAATTTAACGATGTAATCCAGGAATTCGATTTTGAAGGCCGGGCAATCTGCGAAAAAGACCGCACACGCCTAGATGGCGCCACGTGTCCGCTTATCGACATATCGTTACCGATAAAATTTTTAAAAATTGTTATCTCGTCTCCTGGTTGTTATTTTTTAATAAATTGGGTGTCAAATGAAGGGGGATGGAATAAGCTACACGATAAAAAATACTCCGTTGCATTAACTTTATCCAGTTGCCGTAAAAATAAGTTTAATTGTTTAATTGTTTCTTCTATCTATTAAAAATATTTCCGATACTAAGACACATTGCGGTTTACAAACAATTATCAGCTATATAAATATCCGCACTGACATTCAAATAATATTAAACTTAATTTGCGTTCCCGCCCTTCCCCCACTACTTAGTTCGGTCGCGTGCCGTGACGCGGGGCAGCGCTGCGCTGCCAGCAGCTGATCCATAGAACGGTGTAAGGACAGTCGGGTCGTGTTCGTGCCGCGTTTCGTAGTGTGCTCGTACCGGTACGCTTAAACGACATTTCACCTCGTCGCTTAGTTCTATCGTAGTGATTCTCGTGCACGGTACTCGTGACAAGTGACTGTCCCGAACCTGGTATTCGACCGATTCATCCGCTGACACGTTGCGAAACAGTGAAAGGCAAGGAGGACGTGCAGGCAGAATCCCCGTCACGACACGTACGTCACAAAAAAAAATCCTGGTGAGTTTTAACTCCACGTTTATTCGACATACACGGACAAGCGTTGCGGGAGATCGTCCCGCAGAAAATAGATGGAATCGTGCACACGTGTTTCGATATTGTACTCCAAGGCGGGCGTATATACACACGTGAGACTCGTATCCGTTTCGAGGTGACTGACACCTGATGCGTCAATGACCATACCACGCGTATGAGTCGCGTGTACCTCGTCTTCTACTCCACAACTCAAAGTGGCATGACATAGAAATACATAAATCGTATCCGTGAACGCGTGTCTACGTATCCGGGTACTAAATACAATACGACTATCCCTCCTGGGGGATATAAGGATGCCCGTGTGTTTTTGCTATCAATGTTACGACAGTCGGAGGGAAATAGGTTATGTCACAGATGCCAGAAGCATTTTTTTGTCGTGGGATACTCGGGAGTGGCGGGTCTCATCCCACGATAGATAATTCGAATGTGTATAATACGTATATACATATGTATACGTGTGTTTAACGGGACGCATCTTAACTCATCGATGTGCAATCCAGTGGCGCTCACTCCGCGTTTTCCATCGTGCTTGTCTATAATTGAGATACGCATACCCCGCTTTCGCTGTCGCGTATAGAGTACATATGTTCAAGGTCACCTACTTTTATATACACAGTAGAGATAGCGTAGCTCAGTTGTATAGTGCAAATTCATTAAATAATTTAAGCCTGTAAAGGCGTCTGCTATTGTGAAAAAGGGAACAACGTTCTGTGCACGTTTATTATTTACCATCTGCTCCTCGTATATCTATCTCTTTCGTGACCACTTTTCTAACGATTTTACTTTACTATCAGAAGACCATATGCGATGCTCTTCGCCGAACCCTCCATTTGTTACTCCGATACAATTGCTTAGTATAGCTGCCCCGTTTTAACGATTGATAACTCGACCGCTGCTACCTGACCGTATTTACTCTTTCTAATAACAGCTGGCTGTTTACCTATGACACCGGTATACAGTTTTAGTTATAAATAATAACGCGTGTCCACTTTGGTATTCAACGATCGAGGTCGCTCAGTCTCCGTTAATTTATTGCACAGCATCACGAAGAACAGTTATTTTATATACCATAATAAATATTTTATTATTTCTTAAGTCGTTCCATCCCTCTTCATTGTATAAAATAAAACTGTTCCTTCGTATGAAACATTAAATGTTGAATACCTGGAGTAATTCTATTGACATTTTACGGGTCACTCTTTTTCCAAGCGAAACGGAAGCGAAGGAGGCAGTAAAAAAAAAAGAATAGCCGAAGAACTGGGAACGTGTTGCACTCTTGAATCCACAATAATTATTTTCCGACGGCAAACTTTTTTTTCACAATTTCGCACGCGTTCTACGACCGTGGTTCCTCCGGTGAAACTTTATGGAAATTTCGGAGCAACCGTGTTCATCCCATCGTGCTTCGTTTAAATTTCATTATCTCGAACACCGGTTAAACGGCACGTCTCCTGTTCTCAACGATGCGACCGAAACTTGTCCCTTGTCCCCGTTTAAAATGAATTAGGCGATAACAGTAATAACTCTACAGTTCATTATCGTTCATAGACGAGCCCCGGTACAAAAAATATGATACAGTACAAGGAAGATATAAAATGGTGCACAAATGTACAATGAAATATTATTTCATATTTTGGAGTTTTCCTTCACTTTCATTCGTAATCTCTACAATGGCAATTTAACATTTTCCCCCCGATGATTAATTCTATTATCAAAGCGGAAGGCGTTCGTCGTAAATAATCACATAGCAAATAATATTCGCATCGACGAGCTTCGAGTCGTCAACGCGTATACGTGTGCACAATGGGCCGATCTCCGATATTTGAACGCGATACACGCTGCGTGGTCGACGAGCTTGTCCATAAATCAGGAAGTGCACGCGAGTACACAGTTAGGATGGTTACACCCTCGTAATACTCGCGTACTCGCTTGAAAAATCATAGCTGGCACTAATAGTTTTCCAGAGAACCACGGACGTTCGTAGGAATCGTGAATTGCCACTGTCCCCTTGAGAGATCAGTTGGAAATTCTTTGGGAATCGTTCTAGACAGAGATTTTATTCTTAATATTCGGATCATTTATGTTCCGAATTATCTGTGCTGATATTCTTCGCAATAAATAGCACCGTAAACAAACTCATCTCTGACTAGATAAATTATAGCGGACGTATAAGTGATTCGTTAATCGGTTACTCTTATCGAAACACTTAAGATCGCTGAAGCAGTGTTATTAAATACGAAGAGTGTATCTAATTCAGGAATGCAGTCGCGATAATATATATTTATATCACATCTGTTTACATATTATTCCTACTAGATAGGACCGAACTCCGATCGATCTGGCAAACGGGAGGGATCAACTATTTCTGATCGAGAACTCGTCGAGTACTTTCCCGCCGCGGTTTAATCGAGTGTGAAACGTCGAACTGGTTTCGATGCTTCGCGCGATTCGAGGCACGCGAAGCTTGAATGAAAGGAGCGCGTCGTTCGAAATTGTGTTACGTTTATCGCTGGATCGAAAGTCGTTTCAAAATCACAATTGAGAGAGGCGAACTGATAAGAATCGTCGATGATTGAAAACGCGTAATCGATAAGACCGGTTTCTTGCCATTCGACTTCCCAAATAGTGCATTTCCACGCGCGAGAATGAATCGCAAGTTTTAAGCGCGCGGCCCTGATCAATTCATAATTTCAACGATTCGCCAACGAGTTTAACAACAAGTCCCTTGTCCCGCGGCCGAAATAGAGTTGCGCCATTAGAGTGTAGGATCTTTACGAGCACCCTCGTGTGCGTATTCATCGATGCTTACTGATCACAGTTCGAATTGATAGAATCGAAAGAGATTAAAATCTACCGCTTGAACGTGGGGTGAGGTCGACTATGGGTTCGAGAAGTTAAATAGCGAAATTAGGGTAAGCTTGCGTGTTTCGCAGAGGGTGTATTACAAGCTGCTAAACGATGCAAGAACGTAAACGATTGTTAATTTTATTCGATGCGTTCCAAAAGCTTCTTCTTCCATTTCTTTGGCCATTACGCGGACAAAATAGAAAACGATGCAATTTAAAGGGAAGACGAACGAAAGTAGAAAATCCTATTGGTTGAGTCTGCATTGTTTCTGCGAAACGCCAGTCCCGTACAATTGCAGGGACTTTGAATAGACGTAGAACGGTTCCGCGTAATCGGTGCACCGATGATTTTAATTGAAATTTCGATAGTGAAATGAACATTCCGGGATTGAAAAGGCAATTAAGATCGGAGGGGGCGATATATCGGCACCGGTGACGCAAGTTCGTAATCGAAATCGGTTTTGCCGCCACGCTTCCGATCGTCCGTACGAGATCACGTATGAACGATTCGGAAAATTGAACGAAGATATTCGATCGAATTGCTGATATTATTGTTAATCACGGGAAACGTTTTTGTCGGGCGCGTTTAACGATTCCCGCGATATACATAGTATGCAATGGTCGATCGGGAAAACGGATAGTTAGTCAACAATGGATCGAGGCATGCACGACACCAGGAAGAGGAATTTTTTTACGTTATTTACGCAGAATGCGAGAGCGGAATAGACGCCGCGTAAGGAATAATGGAACGTTCGTTCCGTCTCGGGAATTTCTCCGTGTGGTAAAATGAATAGAGTCGGTGTATAATAAATGCATTAAAGGAAGAGCGCATAAAGTTGTTGCATAGCAAAAAAAGGCGAACAATAAATTGACTTAATAGCTGCGTAGATATAGGACATTTACCTTCGCCATCGTGCAAGTATTTTAGCAATATCGTACTTATTTTCGGTATATTTTCTTCCATGAAAAGCTGAATATCTTATTATGGGTTTGATCAATGAGAAGTGCTCTTTCACCGGGCTGAATTAATCTTCATACACGTTTCAGCCTTACCTTTGGGCTCGCAATGAAACGCGAACGAAGAAGTCCTCTGCTGCCAGTTTAAATAATCGTGCAGAATATTGCGTTTCGGACGCTGCGATAAGTTGTGCTGGATTATTACCTCTTCAAATTTTCCGCGGAAGAAAACGTTCTATTTAGAAAATATATAAATATGCAGGGAAATAGACATCGTCCGAATGAAAATTCTCCTTTGTGAAAGCAAGCAAAGAATATTATATTTCGCGGCGGGGTCCGCGATTTAATTTACAAACATTCTCGTCCGAGTATTTAGAAGATGTAAACAGCAACAACTGATTACGAGATAATATACGCGGTTTCCTCGACATTTTCCACTAAGCGATGGAAAAGCCTCTCCGGTGAGAATTATTTAAATATCTGGCCAATGCACATTTCTCCTCTCATAAATACGTCGCCGTGGCGCGTTGCATAAACGTCGCTGAATACACAAAACGTTGAATATTATTCCGTAAAAGTGAATACCCTGTTCGCAACTCCACCTTGTAAATTTAATATCTACATCTCGTTTCAGCGTCTCGTTCCTTGCGCAGAAAATAACCACCCTTATCTATATAGGGTCCCTCATAATCCTCGTACGATCTTTCTTCTTGTTCTTGCCCGTCCACGCAAGGTCTCTTCTTTTTTTTAACTCATCTCAAACACTCGTCGGCGTATCCGTTCAGCTTCTACCCCTTAATACCACATCTATCGAACACACTTATTCCATATCTACCATGAATCCCTGCCCACGTATCAAACCGTGAGGCTCAAACAAAGCAACGTTGAGACTTTCAGCAAGCTTCTGAACGATCGCGCTAGCTAAGCCAGCAAGCTTATCCGCATCATTCACCGTGCGGGACACGTGTTTGCGAAGCTTCTTTGTCGTTCAAGGCACATCTGCAGTGTGCGACCGCCTGAATAATAGGTCAAACAGCGTGGAAAAGGGATTAGGAAGCTCAACGTGAGATAATCCGAAGTGAGGCATTCGCGCGGGCCAGCGAATTTCGGCTGGAAAACGAACTACATAATTGGATCGCGGTCCCTTTTACTGCGAAATCTGACTGGTCCTTTTAACCCGTTTGTACCCGCGATGTCACATCGGAACGCGGAAACGCGTGGAATTCGGACGTCGACGCTACCGCAAGCGCGTCCCGAATGGAGATGGGGAGACTACCTTGTTTCGCGGTGTAGTTCTTGATGTCCCGATGTAATTGGGTTTATATTTCTACGCCCAGACCATAGAACGATCGACTATTCGTTGTATAATATAAATGAAAAAGTCCAAACGAAAAATCCTGATTCATCTAGATGCAATTTGTCTGTCAAAACACACTAACAATTTTTCGAAACGTTTCCCTTTGGTCTTCTGTCTGACCGAAATTCTATAGGAAAGTTTTATCGCAAAAGTTTATTGAATTTCAATTTCCAAGTAAATACAGACTTCATTCTATTGCCGAAAGAAACCGTCAAATTCCAGCTCGAATCTCGGAATTCGCGATTTGTTCGACCACGAAATTTATTACCGTCGCTGCCTCCGTTCTTAACTTTTGCTCTGCACATTGTTCCATAAGCTATCGATTCGTAAAATATGGAAGTGGCACGTTTCGCGGAAAACGCCCAGCGGCGCGATACAGGATGTATCCGAATGGCTTGGTCATTCGTGATCGACGAGGAACGCGGGCGTTCCGATGGAAAGAACAGTTCATGACGTGTAGGAAAGTGGCACTTCTGAACTCCGCCCGGCTTCCGTGACCCCCGGGCCGGAAATGGTCTTCTGATTCGGACGTCCAGCCCTGGATTCGATGTTTTCGTGCCGCTGGACGAATCGCTCGATTTACTTGCCCCAATTTTATTGCACTTCCATCTAGACTACATATTGAACGTCCACTCGTGATTTGAATACCCCAGGAACCGTGCGACGACACTGCTTGCAGAATTTTGATCCTTTGCAGCTGCAAGCGCAAGCATCCTTCAAAGTGCTTGTCCATTTTATCTCCGCTGAAATTGTCCCGCTCTACGTGCACCTCCTCCTCGGCTGAGATTGTCACTTATTTATTAACCAGATTATTCTGCACAAGTTTACGACAATACGCGATACGCTTAAGCATCGAACGAAGCCTGCGAATCGGTTCGAAATTCCGGCGGAATCGTATGTACGCGGTTGCTCCGCGTCCAAGTGGCAGTTCGTTTCGGCTTTCAGTCGCGGTAAAATCGCGAAATTGTTCCAAATATCCCTGAATTCCGCGTGAATTGTCGCGGCTATTCAGACGAAGCCATTCCCCGGTTGGCGCGGAGAGACGGTGAAACTGGAAATTTCCCAAAGTACACGGCGACAAAGTGGCTGTAACTGTGCGCGCACCAGTTCAGAAGCACACGTCGCGCGATACAAACACCGAGCATTTGCAATATACACGCGAGAGTGCAAGGCGAAAGAACGGAGGCTGGTTCGCACGGTGCAACCACTTTTCCCTCCTCTTCTTCCTTCGCGTTTCTCTTTCGGCGCGTTTCCCTATCCGCGAGCTAGCAAGGCGCCAGCCTCCACGACGATGTTTCGCTTTTACGTTTCCCCTCTAACAACGACGAGTTGCACTCACGCCCCGTGTACACCGTGTTTCCTTCTGCCGCTGTTCGTCTGCTCTTCGACCACGCCGTTTCGACAAGTTTTGCGACCTCTTTTCGGGTCGAGTTTCTCTCAAACCGAATCGATTCATGCGGATGTAACAAATGGAATTTGGAGATAAACGCGGAGCGTTTTCGTGGCAAGTGTTCTTATCGCAAATAACGGGGCGAACGTTTGAAAAATAGTAGCTTATGCTTGTTAATGGTAATGCCTGCTAGTTTCAATATTTATGCAATTAAATTTTCTCTGGATGAACACAGCTCAGCTTTCCTTTTGTACGTCCCGAAACATACACGTCACGGGGGACTTTGGAAAATAATCGAAACGTTCCGAGGTTTGTTTGAAAACTTTCTTTTACAGCCCTGTGCTGCACGAGGGGTGAGGGGATATATGCAATTTGGCCGGGGCACATCGGGCGGCAGGTTGAAACACGCGAGGCAGGAATAAAGAGCGAAGAGGAAGAATAACAGGAAAACGAGGGGAACGAGCTCATAGTATCGTGGTGCTCTTATTTTCCGTGCATTTTTACTGACGTCCTCTCGTTCACCAGCGTCCACGTTGATGTGTACTCGTACGGTATCACAGGGGTGGAACTGGGAAAGGGGAATCGGAATTTTCCGCGTTGAAACGAACGTTACCGAAGTAGGGAAAGAATTCGAATCAAACTGGAAACGCGAACGTTCGTTGGAAATTATTGAATATTCCTGGTTCCAGTCTGGCGACGTCATATTGACCCATATGCAACTTAGGACAAAGGGTCTATGCCTGGAGCGCTGTGGGATCTCTGTTGTCTTCAGTTTTATGCGATATTCGATGGTGTTTGATATAAAATCGAATTTTCCGTTTCGGCAGCGGCCGATAAACTGTCGCCGCTGTATCGATGGCCGCAGCGAAATATGTATAGGGTTGCACGACTGTCGCGTGCACGTAAGTCGCGGGTGCGGCGATAGGCCAGGTGGAAAAAACGTTCTGGAACGCGTCCAATTTTCACGGTTCTTCCCTGTCGCGTATCCCGTTCCCCTTTGTCCGATACAATGGGGAGGTCGCTTTGTGCACGCCGCGTAATTTCCACTCGTCAACGAAGAAATAATTCACCGCGTGAATACTGCGACGGGAATGTCTCGTCTCGCGTCCCCGTGCTGATTCTAACGCGACTACGTTTCCCACTTTTGTAATAGAAATTTTTTTGATTCACGTTTGCGCGTTTAATCATGCCCGTTCGGTGCTCCGTCTCTCTTCCGGTTCTTCGTTTCTATATCGTCGCGATGGCGTGCGCGCGGGGACTATGAAAAGCTCCTTAACCAAAGTCACGTTGGCCCTTGGCGCGAAGCTCCGAGCTTTGCGAGACACTGGGGAGTCATGGAGTTTAACATATTCATTATGACCTCCTCCTGCTTCGCTACCCCCCCGTGTCGCACCCTCGCTAATGCATCGGTATTTCTGGGCCGGCTAAAAGCAGACCGAGAAACTCCATTGAATTTTCGGCGCGACCGCCGCGCCGTTTGCCTTCTGGAAACGAAACGAATTGACCTGTCAGCGTGGTCTTGGAACGGGGCTCTGTGATTGTTTTAGCCGGTGTTTAATTTTGTGGACCGGAATCTCTGTAGGAAAGGGAGGGTCAAGGGACGCTGATTATTCTGGGGTGTTACGGAGATAATGCCTCTGTTGGACGGGTGGCCCGATTTTTCTCGCTAATTGCGTGTTACGTGTACGTTTCAAATAGGGCAAGCCATTATTTGACTTATCTATCTGAATATCTTGCAATGGAGACTTGAGGATCCCCATGTGTATCCAGTACAGGGCTACCATCGCTGTTCTCAACATCCAAGCGGTTACTCGAGAATTCAGAAGGGTTTGCTCTCAGTACAACCATCATTTCTGTCCTGTTTGACCAATGCGAGACGTCCCGGGGTGTTCGCCAAGGCGTATTTGGATTTACCGCAAATTCGAAACGTGCAATTAGTTTCCAATGATTCTCTGGAGACACTGCGGTCCACTGGTCGGTAACGATCCTTAACTGAATGTCACAAGATTATAGAACGTTGTGCAGAACGGAAGGTTCACAAGACGCCTGGGAGCAATGGGTTGTAACGCTCATTATATGTTGCGCGACGTTTCTGCAGGTCCAAGTTAAGGCGAAGCGTAGCCCATGCATTCAGTGTTCTCTGCCTTTCGGCAAAAATATGCTAATGGCCGCGCGAAGTTTAAAGTGGCATCTTTAGTTTCGCGGGAGCGTTGCGAAATTCGACGAAAAGTTTTTTTCCGGGACGTCTCCCTTCGAGGGTCGAACATTACTTTTTAAATTCCCTTGGAAATTTTGCTCGTTGAATTTTCCAACCGTTCACGAATTTATTCGGCATCGTACACAGACTCGAATATTTTCCACCCCCATTACATTTCCTATTTAACGTTTCATATTTTCTCCAACGACGTAAAGATTTTTCACCTGACCGCAAATCAAACTTTTCTACGCGATTACGTACCTCGAGGAAATTGTTGCGAACTCGATTTCCCAATGCGCATCGATATAATGGAGGAAGCCATGCATCACTGTATCTCTTGTATTATCTGCGCACACGTTGCACGAAGGAAATCTACTTGCACGCCTGTCTTACTAAACTGAAGCTGCTTCGCTGGCTGGTTACGTCAACTACAGACAGCAGCGACATGCATCACAGCATCTGGCCACGGATTCACGTCTATTAAATACAACCTGATCCCATTGAATCGTTAAAGATTCGACGGTTCTCCTCTGCTTCTGGAATTTTTCATTCTTCCGTATTTCTTCGAGCACTTAAAAAAACTTAACGGGTAATTTAGACCTCGTATGTGCGAGCTTTTCAAGTAAGCCAATACTAAAGATTGGATACTTTGTGTTTTACACCCATCGAGGATAAAAAAAAGGGCCCTTGACGTGCAAAACACTGTTGGTTTCCGAGGTAAAACGATCTTTTCCTCGCAACAGATTTTCATGAAAATTCCCGTTGGCTACATAGTCTCGACCCTAAAATTACCTCGGCAGCTTACCTTCGTTTTCAACAAATTTTAAAGCGTAATAGAGGCGGAGGAATTTCAAAGGGGTGCTTTACGGCTAACGACAAGCCTCTCTCGTCTCACTGGCTGCATTTAGATATTGTCGCGCCAAAACAGAAACCGACTTTTACCGTGAAACAGTCTGTTGTAACTTTCTTTCGTTCTTGAGAGTCACTAAAGCTTTCGAAAATCGTTATTAAAGGGACGCTATTCCAGGTTACATTTAATACGAATATTTATAGCAATTTAACCAACTCGCCACGTCTACCGTGAGGCCTGTCTCTTTTTGACCATCCCTTTCCATGTTTTTTAACAAAGTTTTAATGCGTTTTCGGTATAACAGAGTGAAAAACACGGGAAGATTGAATGATAACCTTTCCCCATCGGCCTCGCTTGGACATCGACAGGAATTATTTAAAAAAAAAAAGGGACCGTGGATTCTGGTTTTTGAAAAGCAATCGAAGCTTGCGCAAATATACGTGGCATACTGCAAATATCGTGCGACAGCTTGATTGCTTTTTCGGGAACTGATTTTTGCGTGTTTATAGCCGCGGGTAATGCAAATGTTTTTAACAAAAAGAGAGGCCGATTTTCTGTTTTTCGAGAAATAAATAGTGCGTGGGTTAAAAATCACCGCAAAAATGTTATTCGTAGGAAAATCCTTTGATAGAATCTTGTTAATAATAATTGATAAGATGGATGGAACTGTTGTTGAACTTGCTGCAAGTTCTGGGGCTTGTTAAATTCACGTTTACACGCGGGGCTGCTTCTTCTGAAAAGAGCACACGTGTTGACGCTTTCGACGAAACCGAGCAGTTTTACAGCATAACGAGGGACCTCTACGCTGATACGACCGGGCAAAAAGTAGCTCGCCAGTTAGTGCAACGCTTTTCAGCTGACTGTCGGGAATAAATTGGCACGGCTAAACGCTTTGAACTACCCGGAATATTATGTGTACGGGTACTGTAATACCCCTCCTCTTCCATTTTCGATGAATATCATTAACTCCCTCTTTACTCTAGAACATTCAACATTTGCATCATAAGTTAATATGCTATTTATACTGCAATAAAGAAAGCTGTAAAACTAATACCAACTGTATCACACAGACTACGTTGCACGTAATAACTTTTAGTGATACCTTCAAAATTCAAGCATATTTAGTTATATCATCATAATAATACTAACAATAATAATGATAATGGTAATATCTCGTCCACAGGCATATAATACTGTTGACTTTAAATATTGCAGCTGTATAGAATTGCACCAAAGAGTAAAAATGAATGTTTTAATACAGGATTGGGTACCAATATTTGTTGAATAAAATCCATATTCTCAGAGCATTCTGCAATAGGGTAAAAGCTATTCGTATAATTTATTATGATCCCGCTGTCTTATACATACATAGTTTATAATACAGTGCAGCCGGTATATAATGTTGCCAGTAGTCCCTGGCTGGATCGCAGCCACAGAAGCTCTTGAAATGGTCTCGTTCGAAGCGAAGCAACAGTTGCTGGGGCGAGATGTTCACGCGAATCCGTGCAAAGTGGTTCCGCGGAAAAGCATCCGCGTGTAGGTCGACCGCTTTCGAGGACGATTCGAGAGGGTTGAATGGGGGCGACTCGAACCCATTCGACGCCGTAAATTATAGACGGTCCCTCTTAAGCAAAATACGCCCGAAATTCGTGGCACTTCGCACACTTACGCCCCTGCATGCACGACTTTTAATGGAACGTCGTCCCCGATCCTCTGCTGAACGATTTATTTATAAACTTCGCGATTCTCCCACCGGAGTTACCCAAGCTTTGTATCCTTTTACGCTTCCATTACTCTCGAGGATATTTAAATAGCAATATCTTCAAACGAATATGCCAGTGTTTATGCAATCGATTAAAAGCGTCAGGTATAGCGAGGAGATCGATAATGTTACGACGAGGAAACTGTGGAGAAATCTGGCGGGGTTAATTTAACACAGTTTTTAATTATTTGGCGG
This sequence comes from Nomada ferruginata, assembly GCA_963583965.1. Classification (NCBI taxonomy): domain Eukaryota; kingdom Metazoa; phylum Arthropoda; class Insecta; order Hymenoptera; family Apidae; genus Nomada; species Nomada ferruginata. Next base: position 11,760,601 of record OY757218.1, read on the forward strand.
CGACGCGGATTATTGGACTACCACGGGACTACCTTCCTATGGCTCGATTACTGCATGCTTATTAACACCGGGCGAGCTTCTAATTGAATTTGATATGAATCGACACGGAGGCAACTCGTATTTACCGTTTCAACTTTTCTAATCACGCGGCCATTTAAACTTTAAATACCGTGAGATTGGAGTTCGATGTTCTTCGGATTAGGAGCGAGACAATCACTTCTCCTGTCAATAACAATTACAGTTCCAAGGATAATGAGCTGCAACTTGGCCGTGCAGAATTTGTTGAAAATCGAATTTCCACATCGCCAAGGGTTTAATTCATCCCCTGATAGCACAGGCATGTCCCCGGGGATAGGATCATGTTCAAGAACTAATGTCAGCGTGTAACTGTGGCCTCTGTTGCTCGTGTACACCATTCTAAACGTCTCTACAAAGGAGAGCACAACATCGTGCAACAAACCGTTCGACTCCTGTGCAAAAGCTTGCGCCTCTCAACGAGCATGCTATGTCTCAACTAGTCAATCTATGAATATTGGTCTTGGTTAAAATTAGCTTCTTTACAGTTATACCAACTTTCTTCTTGCGTTCAGAGTTATCGAAAGAAAGCGGTTGCGATCGAACAAACAACTGCAAATGATAGAATAGAGTCCATTGTGGCAAAGCTTTTCTCTACGGACAATCGTAACAGTATCAATAGTTCTTCGGTCCCAGTGTTGTTCTCGGGGATCGGTTTATCGAACTGCTCCCGGCCAAAGGCACCAAGGTTCGTTGGAGAAAATTTGCAAACAGCTCGGTCTGCGTTTCTCTGTCAATATAGGGCGGTCGAGTGTGGATTCGCGGGCACGGAACCAGCCAGTGTTTCCCTTGTTTCCGCGAAAGCGAGCCGTAAAAGCGGGGCTGGAATTAATCTGGAATGAAATTCAATTCGATTCGGCGGGAGGGGAATTATTTATCGGGCCGGTCCGATGCGTAGCCTTCGTTACAAATCGCACGGCGGCACGCGAGTTGGTGTTACAATTAGCATCGCTCCGTGGAACAGAGATCGATGGTGTAATTACGGGCACGGTTGGTTCGACCCCCAATCGACTTGAACTTGGCGCGGTGTAAATCTTGGTAAAGGGCACGTCTGCGGACGCCAATCGAAGTGGAATCGGATTTCTTGACGAGGTGTATACCTGCGCGGTATTCACAGATTTATTGGGGACTCAATGACGTTTAGTTTGAAGTTCGCGCACTGTATGTACTTGGAGGTATCCCGTGGAATACGGAAAGTACATTCCATGTAATCGTAAAGTCATATTAATGATTTTATAGTGCATATTTTGCTAAGTGTTTTATTCTATATTTTTAATATTGCGACAACAGTAGCACACGTGTTAAACGGTTCGTTTGTTTCGAGAAGGATTTATGAAGTGTACTCGCGAAACGTGTCTATTGCCATTTATTTCCTCTTAAACGGAGATGCCAAAGGTCCAGCCAGTGTCCCACTTATGGCTAAAATATTCCATAGATTTAGCGCGGGTAGTGTGCAACGTCCCCAACCACCGCACCGCGGGTTAACAGATTTCTTTTCATCCAATCGCGAAATAACCTCATCAACCCGGCATCCGCAATCCCGTTGCTGGAAACCCAGGAATTGTCTGAGCCCATTGGCCTGCCGGTAATTCATAGATCCATGAATTATTCCACGTGTTGCACGAAATACGTTTAGTTAACCCGGCTAGAATAGCTCGGCTAAATTAATAGGGCCTAATTGCTCAAATTGTTTGGAACTTAGTCGCCCTGCATCGAATTGCAAACGATTTACCCGTCGTACGTGAGTTGGCCCTTCGTTCGCGTGGCGATCTTAAATTCAAAACGATGCAGGAAACTGGCAAATGCGCGTGTTAATTGTTTCGAAAATCCCACTCTCATTGTCAGTGGTAAACGCCTCGTTGGGGCAGCGACTAGTTTCTCGACGAGATCGAGACCCTGACGGCGACGATGCAACGTGGACTCCATAGAAACTCACGATTCGTGAATCGAGAAGGACTGGTGTATCTATCAAACGCACAGGCACTGCGTTCAGTAGCCTGTAGCTGGCAAATAACGATCGCAAACGCGGCTCTGTTTATGGTGCTTGCGTACAGAACGAACGAATTCGCAACGAAGCAGGGGTGGAACAAATTCACAGTGGTCGGCTCGGTAACAGTGTACCGCGTCGTCGTTCATTGTTTCATTGAAGGTCGTTAACCATCGTTAGCGGTTGTTCGTCCGTTCGTCGACGTTGGTTTGCGGAGTGCCGCAGGGGCCGCGATACACGCGGTAAAATTGTCTCTGCGCGAGAACCACGACTAGCTATCGGTTACTAGCGTTCAACGATCGCTAGTTGAATGAAAAAGAAAAAGCTGCGCTAAGTCGCCAAGAGATTGTCCACGAGCTCACGAGTGCAAATTGGTTAAACGCGACGCGCTGCGTAGGTATCAGCAGGATCTTTGAAATGGTTGAAAGGTCGCTTGATAAGAACTCGACGGAGTGTTAATATTGATCGACTGAAACGAACCTCGAATGGGTATTTACGAAAATAAAAAAAGTGGAATCTCTGCGCGCCAGTTTCCAATACACCGGCGTTGTATTTTTGTATGGTACATTGCGCATTGCGATTTTCCTGTGAAACGCGACTACTTTATATTTGCCCACAGGCTATTATATCCGCGTTCGATATCAATAGTTTTTATTTCAATGTGTTACGCCAAATTCATGCGTTCACTCTGTAAAATGAAACACTTCTCTTATACGCTGTATTCGTGCGCTATCAGCGCGCAGCCATGTTTCATATTAAAACTCGCACGGTCTTCCATGAGACACACGATATCGACTCTCATCAGATTATATTTCCATAATGGAACAATTAGTTTAAATAACGAACGCTGTCTAAGTAAACTTCGATATCGCAAGTTTGCAGCTGCTCTGTCGATCGTACGATTCCCCGTGTACTATCCCCGCCTGAAATTTCATACTTGACGCTAAATTAACTTTTCTCTCAATTAATTTAACTACGCAGCTACGCCTCTGCGTCAACTACCCTTGCCATAGAACCTCGCTTTTTATCATCCTCGAAACGTTCCCGTTGTTAACGACTACTCAAGCGAACCAGATCGCCCTGGACCTGCCGCAGTGTCGCTAATAACAGGGACGAGCATTGTTTACAGACGTCCCCTGTTCAGAACTTGGAATCACCGTTCGCAAATTGGCCCGTGAACCCGTTCCTCTTGCGGGAAACGACGGTCGACTCTGTAATCTCGCGGTTCGTGGGCGGGTCCACGGTAACACCTGCTGGAAAATCTAGAATAAAGAGAAGGGACGAGGAAATGGACAGTGTCGTTATATACAATTCACCGAGGATACAATATTTTGGTAGCGGATACGTTTTTGGCGACGCTCAAATGCGGTAGGAACTAATTGGTTGCATTAGAGGCAACGCAGCGCGTTTATTTATTACCGCCGGGCGTGGCATGGCACAGCGACACATTTTGTGCATAATTCTTGCGGGGGAATTGCCGTGCCAGCCGCTGGTCACTGGAGACGGAATTAGCGATGATTTGTTCGCAGCACATACTGGGCAATCGTGCTACGAGGCACGCGCCCCGTTAAGCTACACATTGTTAGAGCGCCATACTTTAAACGATATTCCCTAGAGTTCTGTCGTGCTGCCAGATTCGTATTTCGAGTATCGTTCCAACAATTAATCGAATAATACTTGAACAGTATTACTTGCAACGCGATCCTCGGCAAAGATCCTCCGCGTGTGTACCGCGGCGAATTGCCACGAGTTCGCGAGGATTTTCCCCAGGACCATCGCGCCGCGAGGAATTTCGTTACGCAAAAGGACGCTCGTCGCGCGTACGTATTCACCCTGGAGCAACGTTCGTCAAAGTATACCAGACGTCGCAAAGTTGCCCGGGGATGGCTGGCATTTCGTGGCAGAAAATTGCACGTGACACGAGAAGAAAGTCTTGCTCGTGACCCGTGCCCCGCCGAAAGTTACCCGGCCAACATTCTGGACGTCCACTACCACGTATCTCCCTGCCGTGGGATTAATATCACGTGGAAGCGTTGTAGAACGAACGTGTCTCGAAAGGGGAAGGAAGTTGGCGATAGTGACGTGCTCGTAGGTGACGGAGTATCGTGGAAGGGTCTCGTCGATCGGCCCTGCCCGCCGACTAAACTCGGCTTGTCTATCTCACGACACGATGCGTTCACTATCCAGATATCCGAAGTGAATCCAGGGGAACGATTTGGCAGAGGTCCAGACGCTTCCGGTAGAGGGTTACAACCGCCGATGAACGCCACTCGGTTTGAACCGTCGTCATTATCATTTCGAACTAGCAACGGGCAGAATGTCACGAGATCCGGCGGCCGTCGATCACGGCGATAAAAACCGTATCCGTCTTTTTATCTCCTCGAGGAAATTGGACAATGAGAGCTGTACTATTACTTTGGCGGAGATCGTTAAACGTGTTGGGAATCAATGGACTCCGCCGATGTACACGGAACGTTTTAATGCTTTTGGCAGTTTGTTGCCGCGGGCATGAGTATATTTCCTGGTCGATTAGTCGCTACAGGGGTACGCGGTTATTTGTTACTTTCCCCGTTGAAATGAACTTTTTGCCCGGGGTGAATGTAAATTGATGACGGGGATGATTTTGTAATGCGAAATGCGTGTACGTTACGAGCATTGGCGCCGGGGTCTGCACGATTATAGAATCTCCTTTGGATTTATTTGTTCGCTCGGAGGATGGAAATTTATTTCACGTTCGATAGTTGACGCACAAGCGTGAAGAAAGGAAAGGAGCATCGAGAAAAATCGCCAGGGATATTGGCCGACACTTGTCGAAGCTGCAGCCACGGAGCCGTGGAATTCGTTTGGTTCTGCTAATTTTCAGGGGAATGAACGTCGAACAGTTTATCCCTGTACAGCGACCGACCCATAAACGTAACAATGGAGTTCACTTAACCGGGGCTTGACTTCGTATAAAGGAGAAACATTATCCGACGAGTTCATTATCGGGATCGAGGGTTATCGATGCGTTGCCCCGTTTAAAGCCAGCACGAAATTCGGCCAGCATCCCTTTGGAAACGAATCGCTCGCTTCGACGGAGCGAAATGAAACCAGCAACGAATGTCAGAGGAGGTTGGCTACTTGATGGATCCTTTTGATTCGGTGGGAGGCTTCTGTCAGTATTTTCAAAGAGCATACCCTGGCAGAAGCACAGTCGCCGGACCGTAAAAACAGAAGAGATAGCTGCTCGCTTTTAATTTCGCCCGGCGCAGAGCCACCATCTCCTGGTAAAGTTATGCGCCGCTAAGTCGATGCACCGCGCGCGGGGCCCGCTTGCCCTCCTCTCGTCTTTGTGGTTTAGACCTCAGAACATTAGATGCCTCGAGATTCTGCCCGTTCTCCCGCCCGAGCTCCCCTTTTTACACGGCGAATCGCCGCGTCGTTTAAGCGTCGAAACGACTGACGTCGCGTTTCGTTCTTTGGGAGATTGTTAGGATTTTAATAGTCCCAGCTGCCGTCGTAGCTAAAGCGCTCAAAACGCTACGACGAATCTTCATTTGGACGTTGCAAGCTCAATTTGGAGGGGAATTGATCCGAAGGTGCGGCGCTTCGTATCTTTCTCTCAACGTATCCGGTCAAATTACTTATTGAACCACAAAACAGCTTTACGCCGTCGCACAGAGAATCTACGACACGGCGAATTCCAAATGCGTTCTCCGCTCCCATCCCGTTAAAAATCGACCAAAGCGTCCACGTTCAAAACCTTGGCCGGTTTGAATCGAACTAACACGGTATCATTCATTGAGCAACGACGTGCTCGGCACGGCGACTCGCGTGACAGAGGCATGCATAATGCGACATCGTATATCGTGGATGAGCTTCGGTGACTCCGGTAGCCGTAATCGCGTCAAGAGCGTCGTGTTTTATGCGCGCCGACAGAAACGAGATGGCGGCCCGTGTCGACAACGAATCGAGCTGCACTAGATAGGATTACGTTACGGTTCGTCGGCTCCAAACACCCGGATGCGGAAGCTGCACGCGATGCAGTGTGTCACTGTAATCTATGTTCCACCGAACTTAATCTGGTCCCGCGCAGAAAATTGACGGGACCTTCGCCGAACGGGAACCGGAAGTGGCGCCTGTGCACACAGCCGCATTCGTACACGGACGCTTCGAAGATTAGATCTTACGAGCAAGTGGACCTTACCAGATAGCCCAACGGAAGTCCGTCGACGTAGGTCGACGAATTTTAGAGGGGCGAAAATAACGTCGGAGTCGGTTATTAAAAAGATACAGGCGAGAGTGATCGGCCCGGAGCGGGGAGCGTGCAATTTCTTCAGCTCGAACGTTCTTAACCAGGTGGTTTAACGAGATCCTTGGGGTGGATATGGGTCAAGCATATGGCTGCATTAACCCCGAGCTGGTCACAAAAAACTCTCCTCGCGCCGAACCAATGGCTGTCGTTTCTACGGCCACCTCGGACCCCACGTCCGTTATCGATCCCGGTCGAATAAAATTGAATTAAGTTCCCCTGGCAAGAAAGCGAAGCGCGGAGCAGAGGGGCAGGATTAAAAGGAAATACGCGACAGCGGGGAAAGAAGGATTGGAAACTATGGCCCACGAGTATCGCGACACCAAGGCAACAGAAAGGAGAAAAGGAACGAACCGGGTACTCGCGGAATTCAACGCGCTAACGGGCAGATCCTTTAACACCGTCGACGCTCTGACTCCAATTAGCCACTTTACCGATTTCCTAACCGAGATCGAATAGTTCGCCTTCCGCCTCGTTCAAACCAGGGAAAGAATTTATCAAGAGAAGGTGCTCGTTCACTGAAAGGAAATCCGGCGTGGTTTCACTTGCCGTCTCAGCGAACGCTTTACTAGTTCAATCGGAGAATGCACTTCGCTCGAAGCTGTATCATTGATTCGATCCTCGCAGTCTATTATTACTGTACCTTGATTCGTGTTTTACATGCCCGTGTACCCGTGATCAGAATCGTTTCCGGCCATTAGGCGACCACAAGCAGAATGCAAGTGACGCAAATCTGGCGCCACTGCGTCTACTATCCTGTTATCAGGGCATTTCCTACAATAACTGGGCATCGCTCGCGTAACCGAGCAGCACGTGGCGCCTTAAGCAGCCCAGTGTACACACCGCGTCCTGGTCCTTTGACTACGTGAAAGGAATTTCTCCGTGGCATGTCTGGTTATCGATAGAATGCGTAGTATGTTTGGGGGGGGGGGGGGGGTCATTGACGTAATAATAAATGGACGCGTGGATGAGGATGATGGAAAAACGACGCGAAGAAACTCGTAGAAATATGCCATTCTATTTCCCCGCAGGATTTATCGAAGTCAAAGTTCGAAAACGACAATGGATAATTATTTGGACACAGCAGAGGAAGCCCTTGGTCACTCCAAGGGACGGGCGGTCGATTAAGTCTACGTTTACTATTGATACGTCTGAACTATTTAAACTAATGCATTGAAACAGTTCAGACGTATTCGTCAGAACGCCGTTCGTATGAATACGCAACCGCCGTAAACGTAGCCTAAATTGGATTTCCAACTCGGCGATAATTACTATCCAATCATAATTATCCCCTAACTACTCGGCGTTATTGCACTATAGTTCGACGGCACTCCAATATCAAAGCCTGAGCCTTAATCTGAGATCTCCTGGCACACAAACGTCATAAGCTGTCTACTTCTTTATCTTCTGTTCGACGAACTCGTAATTTCCTGCGTGAATTTACGCATTTGATCGTTCACCATGTAATACAAACAGAGCTTCAACGATCCTTCTCGATGTTGCAATCTGCCACTTTTTCCAGCTCTGTTTACGAATCCGCGATTTTCAAATATCTCTCTTTGTGAGTACTTCGGTCGAAATACTTCGGGCCGGCCGCTCATCCGCCACCGTATCTATTTTCATTTAGCCACGTTAATCAAATACAGTTGGCAAATTGTCCACGTGCCACGAGTGTTTGCTCTCGTATTCACATAAGATTATCCGCGTTAATTTCCATTCAGTTGCGATGACTCGCGCCAACTCACCAGTTTAAACCGCGGTTCTCATTTAATTAGTTAGTCATAATTCCCGATTAATTCACGTTCGTTTGGCCGCATTGAATTCGTTGCTAAATGCAAACGATGATTCCCCATGTATTATATAATAGAAACAAAATTATTTGAAACTCTAACGGGTTTCCCTTTTCTATCCGCAGTCAGAAGTCCCCGAAGTTCACATTTGATTTACCGCTCCCTGGACGTCTCGTTCCGCACGCGATCCGACACGGAGCCACGTAAATTTCGCTTTATCTGCATGCGTGCCTCTGATTTTCAAAAGCGAGAAACAACCCGAAGTTTCTCTATTCCCGTGACGTGAACTCGAGCTTACTGAATTTACTTCTTTTCCTTTCATTTCGAAGCCAGCATTCCAATTCTTGCAACCGCACTTCCTTCTCGAAGTTTGTTTTATAATTATATAATGTAGTTAAAGTACTCACAATCATATGTGCAAAAGGCTGATGCAAAGATGTGTTCTGAATTAAAAAACCAACTCCAAAGGAGGGCTAAAAAATGACTGTAGAAATACAGATACCCCCCTAAGGGAATCCCATCTCCATTAGGGAAGTTGGTTGGATTTTCGACGAATTCCAGTGGCCAAAATGTTCATCTGGATCCGGGTGTAATCACATGAGGTTACGAACCACGTCGTCCAACGCTCGGAATCCTCAAAAGCGCAAAGATGAAGGGGACGGGTGTCCGTCATTTTAACGAGAAACATGGACTCGGTGCAAAAGCATTCACGAGTACTGAGCCCTGACAGAATGCTTAAGTTATTTCCCCGGTCGGTAGACAGCGTAAAATTCTGCGCAAAAAACTGGGACGTTAGTCTGAAACTTCTGTCCCTGTTACTAATTTTAGAACTACCGAGTTTAAGTATGTATTTAAACATCTAGGTTATAATATTCTTGATTGTATTCATGGTTCACGTTTTCTACGCTCTGGCCGGATTTTGTCGTGATTTATCTATATATATTTTGTTGGATTTAAATGGAGTGCCAGGGAGAATTTTCTGTTAAAATTCCGCGAAATAATGGTACCGGCTTAACTCAGTGGTAGCTAATCCCAGGCAAGCCTCAATACGGGCCACTGCTTCGCCCCTGCGAAAGATAATGCTATTTATAATCGTAACAATGTATAATTTCGTGTATAAGTAGTAGGACAGCTGCTAATATTAAGCAAAACGTTTGTTCAACCTGTCGTTGGTGGGACTTCACGACACTATAGTATAATTTGCTTTATCCGTATTTTGTGTGCAGGTAGTGAGTAATCAAAGCAACATAGTAATAATAGTAATGTGTATCCATCTAGCCGAGCCTTGCCTATGTTCACGAAACTTGGCCTACAGCTACAGAATATGAAAACATTTATCCAGGCTTAGATGCTAAGATAGATGTACGTAATCTGATTCTACCACTTTTTTCCTTTCATTGAACTTTGCACGCGTGACAAATTTGCACTCCAATAAAAACACCGTTTGATTAATCAAATTGTACCAAAGCAATGATCAGCAGACAACACTGACACGAACGATCATGCTTACTTCTCGACGCGAGAGCCATTGAACTCACTGAACGTCGATTATTCCGGTCGAGCCTGTAAACGGAGGTGTCTTCCATTAGGTCGATTTCCAAGTACGGGCAGTGTTACATCGCCAGCAGTTACCTCCTGGTTAGGAACGTTGAAATAACGAGGTTAATTAGTCAACGAGGAAGGTCTACTCGAAATCCTTCTAACGTCGTCAACTGTAAATCCTATTATCGTCCCGTGACCGGTCACACCATTGCGCAATTCGACAACCCATCGTTTCTATATCCCCGGAATCGACGACAATTAGTTCACCTACCGACGAATTATACTCTTGCTTCCGGTCTCGAATGGCCCTCGAAAGCGAACAATCGAATTGTCCTCCGCGAAGGCACGTGCGAAATCGCTAACAAATTTAATTACCATTTTCTCAATCGTCGAAATTGCAGGTCACTTTTTATTCACTTTAAGTAAGGTCTGTGCGTTCTCAATTCCATAACGTGCACCGTATTATTATTCCAATCTAAATTAACATTTCTCCGATGTCTACCCGCGTGCCAAGCACCTATTGTCTCGATAGACACCAGACGATATATGCTCGGACACGATCGGGGTCCTCAAGGTCCTCGGACCGGAAGACCGAGCCACACAGCACGTCCGATCGGTCGAGGACCCAACAGTCTAACGTGCACACGCGATAACGAGGTTAATTAGCTCACGGCGCCTGTCGCCGGTTCGTCCTGCTGCTGAATAATTTATCGACCTGTGGCAGACACGTGTGTACATGTGCACAGGTCCTGCTCAAAACCGGCTGACGTGGCGACGGCGTGTGCACTTGCGGTCCTTCGGTACTCTCCTTATATCCGTGGAAAATTGTTTCCCGATAAACTCGTTAACGTTTGGGCGGAGACTTGCCAGTGACAAGCGGTGCTTATGTACGTTTTCCTTCGCCTGATTACAGAGGGCAACCTGACGTTCATCTTTGTCCAACGTTTCGATAAATTGTTTGCAATGAATATGTGGTCTGGTGTCGGTGTCGCTTTCAGAACTTAGAGTAAACCCATCTCGGGAATTGAACTCAGCCGTCGCGTTACGTAGACAGGATAATTCGAAATTCTTGCCAGGGGCCTCGAGGACTGACGTTACGTTAATTATGCAAAGTGCACGACGGGAAGGAACAACGAGGAGTATGGTTCGGGGCATATTTGAGCAGCTCGTCGCTATTTACGGAAGCTCGGAAAATCTTAATTTCCCTAGCAACGGGAGCGAGATGAATCGAATCTCATCGAACGTCAGATAAAGCCTGGAGTTGGACCAAAGAAGGAATAGATCTCTTTCCAAGAGGAGCCGTTCAAAACTTTCAACCGATCAAGATACGTCCAATGCAGAGAGTTTTCATCCCTTAGGTTGCAGATGGATCCGATTTGAATAAAAACGAGGCTGGATCTTCAACTTTGAACCGAGTCAAACCACTTTCCATGATAGATGTTTAATTCTCAAGCGACTCCATAGATGTCCAACGATATCGACTATTTCGCGTGTGATAGATCGATTTTCCGTCACGCGCCTCTTTAGCAGTGATTGACATTTTTAGCATGGCGAATTAAATTAACGTTGCATCAAAACTGCTGGCTAGTATCACCGTGCTAACTGAATCAGGATTTCCTCGTTGCACGACGATAAACAACGCGTTGATGCTACACGGCGCAGCATCTACGCTGGCTTTGCATGAAAATGAGGGAATATATTTGTGAAAATTTCCCCTGCGTTTGGTGAAACTTGTACGCAAACAATGTCACGATGCCACAGGAGATCAGGGACAGTATTAGAATGTCAAAAAGAAAGGCACTTTGTTTCGAAAGAAATATACACAGCTATACATAGTGTAGAATAAATAAAAATCTTATACATTGGCACTTCCACTTTTCCTTCTGCAGCGGTCGACGTATAAAAACTTGCACCACCACGCGACACGATAATCAATATTTTCATAAAAATACCGCAATCTTCCTATTTGCGTAAAGACATCAACGATTCTCAAGTATGTACATCTTTGTCCAAGCACCCATCTCATCTCTCGGAAGGAGTCTTATCGTACTCTTATCGAACGAAACGGCGCGCGAAAGGAAAAATGTAAACTCTTGGCGCATTTCGCCGACCAGAGAGAGGTTTCTGGCTCTGTAAACAGGTCGAAGAGCCTGGAGATAATGCTATGATATTTTTCTGGTTGCCGTGGTGCACGGGAGCAGGTTGGCTCGGTACTCGTAGCCCGGTGAAAATGGAAAAGGAAGAATCATGGGTTGCGCGATCCCCGTCCAGTTTGCAGCTTGGGAAGGGTTGGGAAACAAAACGGGGAACGACTGAACGCGGGGTTATTGTCTATTGTCTTGGTAGAATTCCGCGGGAGATTTTTGCGAGGAATTTCGTACGCGGGTAGAGGCAGATAGCCGTATTTCGGCTGTCTGGCTGGTCGTTGCTGTTTACGTGACCACGGAGGGAGATCATTTTAATTGGCCAGCCAGTTGAGGTAGAATTTTATGTTTATCTGCTCGTTGCAGTTATGCTGCATCGTTTACGAGCGACAGTGAAATATTTTGGGACGCGTAGGGGTGTTTCTGGTATCTCGATGCGGGCAACCACATAAAGGAAAAATAGTGTCTTCTACTTATTTTAATGAACCACAAGAATTCGTGCCCAGCGGTCCAAATAGTCCACGAGTACTATCTTGCGATAGAACTCTGTTTGCCTTAATATTTATCGTCAGCGTTGTTTCGAGTGAACCGCTTAGAAATCTTTTGTGTTTCGTTAACATTTTAACTGATACTAATCTAATTCTTTTTACATAATATTTTTGATATACACGCTGTATCAGTTGTCCGTTCTCGCGTCGATTTTTCTCGCCTGAAAAACTAGGCATCGATCGGGGAACGTTATCGTTTAATTGTTCGTCTCGTAGATGCGGGAACGCTGAGTCGTTCTCGTTTCCAGTCCCTCGATTGCCGTCATTCCGCGTAACACGAGCTTGGATCGGGCGTCGATCGAAGCGAAACGTAGCCGGCAGCGCGGTTATATCACTAGAGACCATCAGCCAGCATGGATCGAATAATAATCCGGAAATTCATTGCTCGCTCGTGAAGCAAGTGCACGATTCCGCCGGTATTCTTCTCGTTATTGCGATCGGCTGTATCTCTGGTGCATCGTTGCGAGGCGCCCCCGTGATCCGTGAAAATGAGAACGGCCAAGGGAGAGTCGTTTTATCCCTTTCCTGTTGTCTGAATATCTTCGCGATCTAACAATCAGGGGATGAGAATGACTTCTATTTGACAATTTCGTATGGTTCGTTATAGGGTAATCGAAGGAGAAGAAGAACAGAGATTGCTGACGGCTGTGTAGCTAAAAAACATCTGGTTTTTGGACCGAGGAAAACGAAAAGTGAGTGTTACTTTTTATTTGTTATACACAATAGAAGCTTTTCATAGTTTGTTAATTGCTGAATTTTCACGAACTCTGCATAGACCGTAATTTGATTTTCTTCCTTAAAGAAACTTTTAGTTTCAAGCGATTGTTGAGTGTTGCAACCCCTAAGGCTTCGCGATCTTTATTATATCTATTTGATGTAGCAGTAGAACGGGGGGGGGGGAAACTGTAACTCTTTAATACCGTTGGTGCATCGTACTCGCCACCGCGATGGCGCAGGTGCGTTCCAAGCCAGAGCAAGTTTCCTAAGTCGTCCTAAGCGATCCAATTGTGTTACTTTAATCGAACTGAAGAACTCGATTCAGAGCAGCGCTTAGGTCAGTGTAGTTGCTGGAAACACATTACCCGGAAAGCATCCTCTGCTGGCTGGCAAACACTCGTGGGTCTCCATTGCTCGCAATAAACTGGCCCTTTGGTGAACGACCATGCCGCACTGGTGCGAAACTAGAAACGTATTTCAGCTGGCTTCTCTGCTACGTCCAACGAGTAAACAAGAGCGGCAGAAATTGGCGAGAATAAAAATATCCAAGAAGTAGCTCCCGTTGAAAGATACCTCTTTATCCTGTATATACATAATATCATACCATAATGGGTTTCACAATGATCGGTGATTTTTCACCACCGTCCCTTCAACTGAAACCTATAACGCATGGAAGGGGCGAAACACAGGACAAACCTTGACAACCGTGAAAAAGGAACCGAGGGAAAGGGGAAACGCGACGTAGGTGGCTCGAAACGAATTGCAGGAACTCCGCCGCAGAAAAGCTCGGCCGAAGTACCTCTTTTGAAGCCACCGTCGCCCTCACGGAATCGCCGAGGGTTTGCACGTACGGAAGAGGTAGTGGGTCTCATTGAGGGAAGCGTCACGAGCTCACGGAGGGTGATTCGTCAAAGACGAATCATCACGGGCTATGCCACGGCGTAAAAGGTGAGGAGCAACGGCGAGCCTGTGGGCCGTTTGATGTCACCCGTACCCCGACAAAGCCGCATGACTGATAAGCGGGGCTAACGTGAATTTTACCGCGTCGCGTGAAATTGATGCGGCTGTCGATCACCGAAAATGTTCGCGCCTCTCGTTCCGAGGGCTCGTCGGCTGGTAATCGAGAGGCGTTCGAGTGACGCCTCACGTCGACCGACAGTTCGTGATCGACGATTTCGTTAAATCGCTACCCGGTGGCTTTCTCGCAGGGTAGAACGATTTCGAGCGTGGCCAAGTTTTCGCACACGGCGAAGTTATTGTGTAATACACGCAGAGATATGATTGTCTACCCTTGGCGGGTCCCGCGTAAGTCGCGTGCTCGCGTAATCGACGGCGGTGCATTGTTACGTGGAAAGTTTGTCGACGAGAGGGGGCAGACGAAGAGAAAGCGTAGTCGAGAAAGGTAGTTCAACGATTAAATAAATTCTAGAGGGTAGACGAGAGCAAGTTTGGCAGTTCTGTGATCCATTTGACGTTTCGAGCCGCATGCTAACAGGGTTGATCGTTAGAGGAACGGTCTTTATCGTCCCAATAGCCACGACTAGGTAATACATTTTAATTAATGCCCGTGTTCGCGTGTGCACGTGTGCGGGCGTTAGTTACCCTTTATCGCGGGTAATTTCTTCTTAAATCTTTGCGAGCAGCGATTGGTCAGCAGGGAAAGATGGAAAGGGTGATTTTAACGAAGGTAGCGAAGTTCAACAATATAATACGACGCGGCTTTTGCCAGTATCTTATTGCTTGCCTATTATTTTTGTTACATATAATATCGTTTTAGTTTCGCAATCATTTCCGCGTAATCGAGTAACAAAGCGAACTGGCTTGGAACTTTGTCCATCGAATAATGCGTCATCGATGGTCGCTAATGAGCGAAATTATTCGTGCCCGCCTATGTAGCGGGTATAACGCAATTTCGAGATACGATCACCGGTTTCAAACACCTGGATTAATGGCCAGTGTTTAACGGTTATTAATCGCGCCGAGTGAATGGAGATATCGTTAAAGAGCTCCCGTTGCAACGCCGTTGAGTTCGCCGTGGAAAATGCAGTCGAGCCTCCCGAATGGGATCCGTTACAGTTGCGAGGACCGACGCGTTTAATTGCCACTTACTTACGCTGACTAGCGTATTAACCCGCGATATATATCTACCACGTTTCGTTGCGTTTTACTTTCACTGGAAATTATCTTGCAATTATCTTCATTCCCTTGCAACAACCTCCACTTATACTCTGAATTGCTTCGAGATTGATGGAACTCGTTCGGCTCGCCGGGTGTGCACAAATACGTTTCATCTTTTCCGTATGGAAAGTTGCAATTTCGTTGCTCGTCAAATTTTCAATTTCTTCGGAAAATAAACGGAGAGTATATACAAGGACCGTGGCAAATATTAGCGTACGGTGGAAAATACACGAAGCGTGGACTTGCAGGAGGTTCGCGTCACGCAGGTGAGGCAATAATCCGCGAACGAGGTGCGACGCGAGTAGAGGGACAGAAGTAAAAAGGTATAGAGAGGAACGCGTGCCACTCCATGTTCGTATGGAAATAATACCGGCACGCAGGCACACGGATCGGGCCCCGTCTGGCCGTGTTCGCTAATCCGCGATCGAACCGGCGGGAATTACTGAGCTGTAATTGCACGCTAACGAGATGGAAGTGAAAGAGGATCGTTTGTAGGTCGACGTGAACGCACAATCGTACGCTTCTTCGTTAAGATTGCATCTGTGCGACGCAATGCACTACCGATTGACATCCGCTGGCCGGGCTGTCTACTTTCTTCTCTATGCTAGATGCCTTCTACGGTATCACGTGAAATGCTGCTCTTAAGAATCCGGGCAATCTCATATTTTTACGCCAGAGTCTGCGCGCGCGTGCAACACTTGAGTTCTCCATCAACCTGTCCGCGTGTCGCAAATTTTTTCACCGCTCCGCACGGCACTGAAGTAACTTAATATATTATACAACCTCTTTGTTCCGCCAGGGCATAATAATACACACGCGGCAATAGAAATTTCAATGATGCCCCCAACAAATCATTGAATTTCGGTTTCAACTACCCACACTCGGTCCGTCCTGCGCGCGTAACTCAGACGCGTTGAATTCAGCCCCAATTTCTGCGACCGTTTACCAAGTACGCTTATCTGCCCGGCCGTTTCCCGTTATTGCGATCATTACGCGGGCGTAGAATTCAATCTCCTTATCGGTCGTGTCGTTGCATTCGCTTCTCGCCGTTATTTCGGCTCCCTGGAGGCTGTGCAGTCCGACGCGACGGTCAGACGCAGACGGGTGGAGAACAGCGAGGTAGAAAGGCGAGAGAACGCCAACGGGTCCAGGGTGAAAGAGGAACCGAGAAGCATGTGCTGGATCCCAGTCTAGTTTAGACGAAATTGCTTTTGACCGGGTCTCTCGGCTCGGATGTCGCGAAAAGGTGTCCCTTTAGCCTCTGGTAACGAGATTTCACGGGACACGCGTGCACCTCGAGCTCTTTTCATCGGCCGTGTGTACGCATTTCTCTACGAGAGATATAAAGAGAGGCAGTACGCGTTCGTATTCGGATGAACAGCCCGTTGATTGTCCAGGAATTGTCGACGGTTTAACCGAATTTCAGGGCCGGGGACTAAGGCGCGAATTCGAGCCCGTCCTCGTTTAATGGCCCGCAAAGTGCTTTTCCTCCGTTTGCCGGCGAGTAACGCAGCCGCGATGGCTGTTTAGCTACGTTTAGTGAATCTCGAACGAGGACTCGTCCTCCGTGAGATTGTTTGACGAGATTTTGCACCGCGGTTTGGTATTTCGTGGCGGGCTAAATAGCCGCGAGCTTAAGTTCCATTAATGGTCCGCGCAAAGTTGAGAACGATAGGGAGTGCTCCCCTATCCGGGCTTGGATCGCTGTTCGCGAAGTCTAATCTGATCGAGCATCCCCCCCTTGCTGGCTTGGAGAATCAATTTTGATAAGGAGGAGAGAAGTGCAGGATGATTCATCGGTTGGGATATCCGAAAGGAGTTTAGGTTCGGAGATATTCGAGGCTGGAGGACCGACTCGGCTGATGCAAGTGGAATAGCTCGCGCGGTTCGAGTAGTCTGGCGTAAAGTGAATTTCCATTTCTGTCCCCCCCCCGGACTTTGTTACCAGGGAAACTGCCGGTGCGGAATGTCTGCGACTCAGTATGAATTTTCTACGGTAATCTTTACGAGTGCCCGCTCATCACGATACATCGCCCAGTGATTACGTTTGCGTAACCCTTGTGTTACGTGATGCCAGCACGGGATGCAGTTTACGGCAGGTGCATCCGGATCCGGAAACAAACATAGCCTTGGTTATGCGTCCAGTGCTGCACACTGTCCACGCGTTGGCCGCGAGCGTGCACGCGAACATAATATTATCGCTAATAACTTCTGCAAATTGTAAGGCGAATATACGTATTAGCCGCGTGTGGGCGTTCTTCTCTGCGTAGGAGTATCCGAGGTAGAGATGTAAAAAGTTGTGAAACACGTCTGTGAAAGACGCTAATTAAACTATCTGGGTGGCGTCCATCCAACTTAGAACGAACTGAGTCTCGCGTACTTTGCGAGTCTTAATTAAATCCGGTGCTCACCATTTAAAGCGCGCCGATCCTTTTAATTAAGGAAGCGTGGCGATTTGCGGAACTTTGTCGATCCGTTCACACCGTCGAACCTTTGATCACCCTTTCGCACGCTGTCTCCGCTGACGTCGCTACCATTTCATCATCCCTACCACTTTGGACGTCCAAGTATAAAGCTTCTGAAAGCCGAGTTAAAATTTGAAAAAAGTGAGACGTGTTTCCGTAGACGCCGGAGACAGGAATGAAACGTTTCGTCCCTTTGCGAAATTAATTCTAATGTTCGCTGAATATTGCCGAACATCACTTTCAAAGATAATCGAGGGGTGAAGCACATGGCGGCGTACATGAAACGAAATTAAAAGGCAACAGGCGTGTGCATATCTGCGGACGTCGCGTCGCCGGAAGGAAGGAACTTCGTTATGAAACGCAATTACACGCAACGATAAAATAATGCAATTAGATTCGAAACGTTCGGCGGTACGGCGGCATTCAATTATCAGGCTTTAATTGCGCCGTCGTTATTCCGAAAACAAATTTGAACTGTGCGTCACGGTTTCGCGGCAGCTTCGATCGCGTCGTTTAGCGTGCAGATTTTTACGCTTTACTCTCCGCGAAGCAGTCCATGGAACCGCGCCACCATCGGTACATTACATCCACTTGCTATCGAAAATTAAACGATCTCTTTGCCTGAGTAAGTAACTGAAGCAATCGCGACTCGACGCGAATTGAACCGCATTAATAATCCACGACTGTTTGCTCAAGAATCAGTTCCGCGTAAACGATTCATAAACTATTCGTAAACGCGTACGAAAATTGCAATGAATTGCAATCAAGTAACCGGTTTTCTCTCTTGTGAGAAAATTGCAAAAAGTCCCCTCACTCGTGACACTTATGGAGTAACGTCGTTTCTCGATTTCGTCGTGCAAATTTTTCCAGCTACAATCGAACGGCTCCGTCGCACTAACGGACGCACATACGTCGAATACGTGGCCCGTGTTTGCAATCGTACAGATAGAAACGTCGCCGGTTACCGTCGTCGCGCCGTCGTAAATCTTGATTACGTTGCGCGACCGAGTCCAACGAATCGATCGATGTCCCGAATTATCGTCATTTAGGCTGGAAATCGGGTGCTCGAAAAGTGGAAAGCGTCGCGCGCGGGTCGTTTTCTGTCCCTGTTTTCCAGCAGGGTGGAAAATATTCAGCGGATAATTGATTCAGAAATGTTGCGCTCAAGGTGAAACTACCTGTGCTCCATCGGGCGTGGTTTTTGTCCGCAATTGGAAATTCATGCAGCGGAGCCGCGAACCCTCGGGATTTAGCCGGTCGAGGCTCTGGATGGGCAAGTGTGTCAGCCTGAAAGGGAGATTGTAAAATGTTTGGAGAGAGGTTGCTTGCACGAGACGGCTAATAAGAAGCAATTATGCGAAAGATTTTAGTTGTTTGCCCGCGCGGAGAGAATTTTAAGAACTCTCGGTGACATCTTGGCGTTCGTGGCTCGGCGGAGCGGATCTTCTGAATGCGACAGAATAATGAGCGTCGTCGAGGCATTTTAATTGTTACAGTTATACCGGGCATTTCCCTCTTTAATTCTACGTTTCGCGGTAAGTAACATTGCTACTTGCCGAGGTCCTGCGATGGATATAGCAGCTGGAAATTATTCTTGACGAACCGTCTTTTTTTTTCAAAGCGGGTGAATGTTTATAAAAATTTTTAATTTGTCGGTAACAGAAAGTCAAATTTCTATGACCGACAGAGTGTTCCTACAGATGACAATTTGTTTGTACGCCTTATTACTTCATACGTAAACTCAAGTGGCAAAAAGTAACGTCGATTTTGATTTTTCACCGAAGTCTATTCAGTTAAAAAAGAAAGCACTCGTACTTCGTTTGTAACGGCGACAGACAGATTTGGTTTTCAATCGATAGCTGTTAGTCGCCAGTCACCGGAGGGAACGAAGGTGAACGAGCTCCAATTAACGCCGACAATTATCCAAGCACCTGCGCCGCTACCTGAGCCACAATTGATTGACCTGAAAGCGGAAAACCGTGACGAGAGCGGACGCTGGTTATCGGAAACTGTCGCGTCACAGCGTAGGAGACCGAGGATCGCGATTAGCATAGATTTTCGTGGGAAAAGTCGCGGTTGGGAAACGCTGTCTTGCGACCTAGCATCAAAGTGTCTAACGGGTGACCCGAATTCCGAGGAGTGCGCGTGGCATAAGTGGAAAACGAGACGGTGCACGCGAGGATGTATATATCGCTTCGCGCATAATAATGCCTGCCAGACGTTTTACTTCTGTTCCTAGTGAATGGTAGACGGAGGAAAATTAGAAAACGTTTGATCGACTTCTTCCTTGAGTGATTCTGGCACGCCTCCTTCATTAACTGTGCTATTACCTTCGTTAATAGTGCATTTATGAATTTATGAAAATACTCGTCCGAAGTTTCTTCAATTAATACATAAACGCTATAATATTGAAGAGATATTCTACGCCCATATATATTTTTAATTGGGCTGACGAATGTATGTTAAAATGTTCAATTTAATTTTTTTAAACTTTTATCTTAAAGTATGGCATAGAATAAAGTATGACACGATATCTCAAGATATAGTTGTCCGATTGACTCGATATTTGTAGAAGTTCTTCGGCAGACCTGCCGCTATTGCCGGTACTAAAATTTTGAAGCAACCTTAGTTTGTTCTAATTTTTCATTATGGAAAAAAAAAATCAACTTGAACTTTAATGTGTCGCCATTTGTTTAAGCAACGAGATCTTTCATCCCTTCTAGTAGGGGGGCTATAGCCACTTTCACACCGAAGAAAATGACACCTCGTTTTTTTCTCAAGATTGCCATTTTTCATTACACATCTGCTACAATTTGATGCATTTTTACTTGAAAAAAATATATGATGTAGCTGAAGTACTCGTAATCATATGTGCAAAAACAAATACAAAGCAAACACCCAAGAACTAATCTAAATACGACAATAACCCAAGACACAGTCGCACATCCAATTCCAACCTTCAACACATACCTCCATGAACCTTAATTAGTTCACGTGGAACTCGAGCTCCTACCATTCAGCTTCACGCTTCACGAGGTGCCCAAGCTTACGTAGACGCAAAGTCGCGAACGGGTTAAGTCGCGATGCGTCGTCCCCTCCATACTAATCGTATCTCTAGCTTCCGCCACGCGATCATCCCCAACAGAGACGTTCTTCGGGAGATTTTGTAATCCAGCCACGTGGTCCTGATAGCGATTTCATCTTCCTCCCCGTGAAACGTATATCAGCCGCTGCTTCGTATTCACGGCGCTTCAGGACAATTCCAGATTAATCGGCCAGCGAAATTACTGAGAACACGTGACGAGAGAATACGATGCCCGCGGCGTTCGTATAGAGGTGCGTAACAGATGATCCGCATTCCATCGGTGTTACAATGAACCGAACAGGAAGTCGAGCCGAGTGACGCGCCCGAGAATGCGTCCTCCGACGCGGAATGATTTACACGCTTGCACGCCTCGCGCTGATTACACCTTTCCCCTGCTTTTCCACGCTCGGCCTGCTGTCTTTCTCCCGTGCCGTTTTCGCGGTCCGCGTTCCTACGATTTCTCGTTCACTTTGAAGGAACGAAGCCTGCCCCGGTGTATCGAATAAGAAACAAGTGTACGACGTTTAACGAAATCCTACATATGGAATTGGGAAGCCGTTTGTAAAATTGAAAACGTGAGCAACAGTTCTGTGGAAAGTGTTGTAGAATTCGTCTGTTTTTCTTCTTTCCTTCTACGCGAACGGATTTCTTCTACATTAGTAAAGAAAGAGTATCCTGGTTTCTGTACGCGGGAGAAAGCTTTCATTTTCCGTGATGCCGCAGCGGTCGGTTGATTTAATTTAATTTAATTGGAACTTTGCGGAACGTGGTTTCGCGATTCACGGGGAGACGAAGATAAGATGGCGACGCGATAGAAAATTCTTTATCTTCTCTATCCGTTTAACAGCCCGGCCGCGCTGGAAGATTTTTCATGTGAGATCGCGAGATCGCATATTCAAGTAGGTATAAAGAGTTGCTGCGCTTCTACGCAGAACGAGAGGTCATTAGCCTGGGTTCTGAACAGATGGAATCGATCAATGATTTAATAATTGAACTCATCGCTTAGAAAACTGCGGGTATTAGAAATCGTTCTTCGCTCTGTCTCTGTTACGACAGCACGGAAACTTTCACTGATACTGTCTAAGATTGCTTTTCTTTTCATAGAACGTGTCAATTTCTCCCATACACGAACAATCGTGTCTTCATTAGCAGACGTGTCAAATCGCACGTTAAATAAAAAGAGTATCAACGGTCCACGCTGTTAAATACGCGCGAGTGTAAATATCTCGTCGCGAAAGAAGACTTGCGCTCTCGTGCGGCAACGGTTACGGTCGGTACACAGCGAGAAGGAAAACTCAGCTCGCAGGATGCCGCGTTTCAGGGGATTCGTTTCGAAGAGCGATCGCAATTTCTCGCAAGCGTAACGCGAGCCCAGTGCTGACAAACTCCTCGACTCCGTCCCGAAATTGCGATCCACGTGATACTTCTTATCAAAGGGAACGCGAAGCCCGCCACAGAATTCTAGTTAACCACACATTCTTGCCTTTAGCTGTCGCTTCTCCGTAGTAAATCGTATTATATAACGACATCCGCCAAGTTTCGTTGACACATATCATTAGGGAGATCTCGCGTTTGACAGTGAGGATCATTTACTCGAATGATTTAATTTTTACCGTCTCTTAATGTGATCCTCTTCTTACCAATTTATTTGAAGATTCAAATTAAGATAAGGATAGCGGTTGGCGAATAAGATGGTATATTAGGGACAGAAGGGGTGGCAGACAGTAGGAGGGATGAGAGGCAGTGAATAATACCGGGTGGCAAATTAGTAGTACCTAGAATTTCTTGGCACGAAGAAAACGATCTCACAATCAGATAAGCAACGGGGATAGCTCGTGTAATTATAATGGAGATAGATATGTCGAACTAGATTGGTTTCTGATTGGGATTTGAAAGCGGAATGATAAATTGCTACTTTGAAAGATGGATGCTTCCCATTTACCTGATGCAGTGTAATCACAGTGATTTCGGTACTTGTTAAAGTTTCGTATATCAACGGCCGTCTAGCACAACCGCTAGTTCGATACACGTATACATACTCCTTTCACGGGCTGATCGATAGAGCTTATATCCGATGAGCTTATCGATAAACACGATAACTTGGCTACACAGTGTACATCGTATGAATTAACGTCAACTGAGAGTGGAGGATGATGGCAGCGTACACGAAACCGGGATCGAAGGAACGGCATGGAAGTTTACCATGACCGAAATCTGATAACGCAGAATCGACGTTAATGGGGAACGAATAATTGCACAGCACGTTGAAACAATTAATTAATGTTTAATTAGTAGTTGTGCAAAATATTACATCGGGCATCGCCTTTAGTTCTTACTTTTTTGGTGTGTCGTCACTTGATTCCGGCTACATAGTCAGTACCTACTCTCTAACTGCGTTCTTTCACGTCTCTTTGACGTCCCGTTAGCTGCTTGCACAGTCGCACCACTACTTGCCCGTACCTGTTGTGTTCGTCATGTTTCATACCGGCTTCGAACTCTTCTCTTGGCACTTTCCCTTAATTCGTTCTCACAAGCAGCCACAAGCGTGTTGACCATTCATAATCTGAATCCTTTAAACACTTTCTACTACTACCTACAATACACTAACACAAGAAATAAAATACATGCTCGTTATCCTGATCTGTTCAGTATTCTTTTATGAACAAGATCCAATTAAAAGTCCCAAACGAACGAATAAAATACAGAACGATATATAATAGCGTCTGACAAAATGCTAGTAAACTACAGCAAGTAGTATCGAGGAACCGATAAAAAAAGAAATGCCGATGGTAATGAATAAAACAACAAAACTTTGTACTCGATGAAGCCGGTCTCCGACAATATCCTCGAAACTCGACCGGAGCACAGAATTTTCAAACTCCTCCTGTAAAGTCAAACCAATGAAGCCAATCTAGCTGTATCGGTGGTCGGGTTAATTTCGATGGGACAAGTCGATTCGTTCTCGGTTGATCCTCCTCGAACGATAATCTCGCTGGCTCAACGACTCATTACGAATTGTTAGCTCCGTTTTTGCAAATGACATCCTCTCACTCGAAACTATCACGAAGATTCGCCCGTCGAATTTCGTGGAGCATCGTTTAATCCCGTTGCGCGGCCGGCTAATCGAGAATGCGAAATCCAATCAGCGTTGCAAAGCGGCTGAAAATTAGTTCGGGCTGAATATCGAACAGCCGGTCTTTGCCATCAACGTGTACACCGACGAACAGTGGTTCAGCCTTTGTTCTGGAGCCTCTCGTTTACGAAAACGTGGCGTTCCTCGCGCTACCGAATTTACGGGGTCGGTTGCATCGAAATGAAGCGCACACAGAACTACCCCCTGGTGAGATGCAATATGACAAGTGACTTTGAAAGTCCGAAATTGAACTACGGTTCCACGGGGAATCGAAGTAGACGTATCGATGTTAATAGTCGTGGGTTGATTTCATTTAAAAAAATATATATATGTAACGTAAAAAGACACGATAAATATTTTTTGATATGTATTCAAATCCAACATCGTTGTCAATCGAATCTCTGCGTAAAAGCATCAGAACGACGCAGTAATTTTTTGGGAGAAAATGTTTTAACCTCCACGCAGTGAATTGTTCTGTCCGGTTATTTTAATGATAATAAAGGGAGCTGCGTCGACGCTGGATAGGGCGAAGTGAAAGCTTTTTAGCACGCAGAAAACGGCGTGTGTCGCGGCTCCGCCGCAGAAAAGTATCAGTTAATGGATCGTTACCACCGTCGAGCGGATTTTATTTCAATGAATTTTCCGCGGCTAGGTAATTATTAATTTTTGCCGGCTCCGCGTCGCGACGCGCGCTAAGGGAAACCAGAGAAAAAGCAAGTCGAAGCAACCGGATTGCTTTTTTCTTCCCCCCGCAGAGAATATTATCTCGCGAACGTACATTACTCCCCATTTCTCTGTTCCTCGCGTAATTCTGTGCAAATACTAATTACCAGATGGTCGTCATTTGAAATTCAGGCAAGCGAAACCCGGCGTGATAAATATTTTTCGACGCGTTAATGAAAATTCCTGTAGCTAGTTGTGCATTATTTTAACTCGTATAGAATTTCAAATTATCTCAATTTCCATTCTTGCCACAAAAGTTATGCCTGCCTATTATGCGCGACAGTGTCGAAAGGTTACGCGACACTTCATTGTACCACGGTGTCGATGAAAGGCGAGGACTGTACGAGCAGACTATCTTTGCCACCCTGAGCTATCGACGATGGAACAATGAGTCCTGCTTGTCGATATTTCAAGGCAGGTGAATTCAAGCGAACGACAGACTTCGACGAGAGACAGTCGCGCGACTCTTGGATAAAATTCGGCTTTCGTGTATCGGCCCCTTCCGTTCCATTCGTTTCTCCGTTAGTGATTTATCGCATCTCACTGTCAAATAATTGCACCAAGTGGTAACAGAAAAATGAGAAGCTTTTGAACAAAAATATTGACGGTCACTGAAGATCTGTTTCTTTTCGAAAATATAATAAAGTTAAGGGTGGAGTTATCTGTCCAGACATTCGCAATGAAAATGCAGTCGTCGACCTCTCGACGTAGCGTACGAGAGTCGCACACACCCGCCGACTCGAGGTTAACTATCGATATACGTGAAAGGGTAATAGAGCAACGCAAGGTCTGTCAATATTTCGACTCAACGAACGACAGCGTTTGGCAGAGGATCCATCATCGGCCATGATCCATGATAGCTGAATTTTATGCACTACCGCGTATCCTCCATTTCGCCTATTTCCTCGATGCGTTATAATCGTAGGCGCGTCCCGACGCAACCACTCGCGGGATGATCGATGGCGTTTGCCACGCCAGAGTTATGACGCGACGTCTACCACGCTTTTGCGTTAGAAGTCATTGCATTCTGATCTCGGTTAACGAAGAAGGGGTCGATGGTATTAGAAGGTGTAGATAAGAAACAAGTTTCTCGGATATTCCATATATTCCTTATCATATTTTATTCTCGCTCGCTTCAAACGTTGAAATTACTGAAATTAATTATGATAATTTATATAATCATTCTTAATATACATACTTCTCAAACATTTCTTTTCGTAGAATCGAAGACCAAATTTCCCACGAAGAGTCCTCAATAGATATTCATTCGATTGAATTAATCTATTCAAGGTTTAAAAAAAAATCTCTGCAATCCCAACATGTAGGATTACGAAATCATGCACCAAACGTCATCGACCGCCTCCAGGCCACATGGGCCGCGTGGTGGTTCATTTCATCACCAAAAACTATTGACATCGTACCGATCGCGTTCGATTAAATCGAGCAGCGGCCGAGCGCCGCGGGTTTCATCAATTTCCCAATATGTAGCTGGTTAACCACGGCGTTCGTATTTCAAGAGCGGTTGGTCGAGGCCGAGTTACACGGCCCGCTGGATTATACTCTCGTTATGCCGATTTTCATCTTCCAGAGACAAAAGGCCCGTGGCTGTAGCTTCCGTGGCTCGTAATTTTCACTTTCCCGGACTGGTGCCAGTCGCCCGACCGCGTCGCACATCGCTATAAAGGGCGAAAGAATAAATGAAGAGAAATGGGTCGCGAGTAAAAATTCTTAGTGGGAAAAAAAGTCGAAGAGTGTGAGATTCAAGACGATTTCATATCGCGGGCAGCACGGTTGCGATCATCCTTGTCGACGTCATCTTTCGCGATTCGTAATTCAATATCGTACTTCCTTTCTTCCATTTCGAAGGACATTTAAC
The DNA here is from genome assembly GCA_963583965.1 of Nomada ferruginata. NCBI lineage: Eukaryota > Metazoa > Arthropoda > Insecta > Hymenoptera > Apidae > Nomada > Nomada ferruginata. The sequence continues at coordinate 11,787,155 of OY757218.1, forward strand.
AATATGGCGCACAGCTGTCGTTACTTTGTAGTTGCGTGCAATTTAGATTGCTCCTTTCGAAGAAAGGTGAGATGTTAAATATTCGAGCCTTTGATTCGTGTCAAGCGTTTCGCAAATAATTTCTATAACAAGGGCCGCAAAGGTTAAATAAAAAAAACTAAGGAAGCTAGCGGCGTCCGATGGAGTCGGGGAACTGGGTCAAAAGCCCGCTTCACTTTATTCCACCAGCCCAAATTAAAATACGCGCCCCGTCTGTGCGATATTTCTTCCTCCTTTTTACGATTCCAATCTTTTTTTGCCCTCCGAAGTATGCGCAGCGGTACGACGATCGAGAGGGTCGAGCCGTCTGTTTCTCATAAATTCCTGAAACACCGATCCCAAAGAAGTCCCCCCGACAGTTGCATCCGGAATCAGCGTGTCGTACGGAGTTTCCGCCGCGATCCCTCGAAAGTTGGCCGCGATCGTTTTCGATTTTACGATATCGCGGGAACATCCGTGGAAAATTTGCGTATACTGTTGCATCTCTGGGAAAGTTTGTTTCGCGTCGTTTTGTCTGTTTCGAGGACAAAAAATTATTCTTCCCTCTCTTTCCTTTCTTGTCCTTTCTTGTTTGCGTTATCTGTTGGAAATACACGGCACAAAGGTATCCGCAGCTTTACGACACCCTGCGCGCTATCGTGACGCGCATTATGCTTTCAATTCTTGGGAGGCCGTAAAAACACGCGGGAATAGTTTTTCACGTGGAGCGAGGCCCAGCGAGACTTGCACAGGGTCTCGACTCGAATTCTTCGACATCTGCTACGAAACTCACGAACAAGCGCTTCTTTACCCGCAAAGTAGCGGTTTCAGGCATTCTCGAGAGAGCCCTTTCTGTTATGTTGCCATCGCCATGGATACAACATATACCGCCACGGTTCCTCACCAAAAGAGTCCACTGACTTTCCTTTTTTTTCGTCTTCTAAACAGCATGTTTCCTTAGAAACGTTTACCCTAAATTTGTCCTGTGTATATCACGGTAAATCGGTAAGATAACTTTACGTATTGGAAAATGTAATTATCAAGGCAAGCAATTTTTTCAATTAGACACTTTTCAGCGGTACAAAAATTAGATACGGACTTAATTTTAACAACTGCAATTTCCCATAAGAAACGGGGAATGTGGAATAAATAAATATTTCCAAGGAATATGATGATGATACATTTAACAGTAATCCTGGCGAAGAGGTAATTAATTAAAATAAATCTTGCTGCTATTCTCGAGATGTAATTGTCTTGCATAATCGAACCATTTCCATGCCACGCATCTGTTTCCCTAATTCGCACGTTCCCCATTAGTCAATCGGGTACCGTCTGCCAGACAATTTGCAACATAGCCACCCTCCTAAATTTACTCTGTTCGCATAGTACGCGTTGAACGACGGGAATAGTGGGCCAGTTTCGTCTTCGTCCTGTTGCACGACGAAGTTTTGGCTGCGATAACGCCGGAAGATAAATGAAACGACAAGCAGCCAACGAGATTCGAGTGTCGCGGAAAAGCTTTCGGCTCGTTCGCGCTGAATGTTGCAGCTCGTTCTTCCATATGGTCAAAGGGCAAACGAGCCGTCAATTTAACAGAAACGTTGGTTAATGCGACCGATTTGTTCGGCAATTTTTGGGGGGCGGCGAAAATTTTAGAACTTTCGATATCGTACTTTACAAAAATTCAAACTTACGATTTTATGTATTTGATATTATTGTTGCCTACTTGTATGCCAACGTCGAGAAGAATGTTCGCTAAAAACAGAATGGCTGAGTCTGTAGTCCCTCGAAGTCGAAAGTTTTTCTCGTTAAAACAAAGATTAATTCGACGAATGCTACGACGGTACGTTTTGCTGGAACGGCAGAAATTAATGGTAATCCGTGTGTCGGATGTTCGTCTTTGATTAATCGAAAGAAATCACAGCAACAGAGCCCCGGGCAAGAAAACTTGCCCGGTGATTTATCGTTTTGTCCGAGCGAAGGGATTCCGCCCATGGTATCAGAAATTTCTTTCGTTTCGCACTGAAATGAACCCGCGTGTTCACATTTTCGTGTACAATCATTTCTGCGCGAAAAAATCGTAGCCGTCCAATGGTACTTTTTCTTGTGCCGTTCTTTCATTTGAAACATAATTGGAATTATTCTCGAATTAAATTGATAATCGGATTAAAATGAAAATATTACTAAGAAAATTCACCTTTATGAACCATTCATAATTTTACCACGATCCTTTTTCAAATAATGGCAAACAGTTGCAACAATGTTTACAGCGGCATTAAACCAGATTTACTCGAAGCAAGCGTAACATTATTAACAGGAATTCAAACAGAGTAAAGCATTGCAACGATACAAATGCATCGTACGCAAACAGAGAGCAGCGGCTGCGTTCAGGGACAAAAGGCTCGTTCTGAATTTCATATATCTTAAATTAATTGCATTGCTTCATTCGTGAAATACGTGAAATTCGTGAAATTCGTGAAACGTTTCTACCGGTCCCCTCGAGTAAATCACCGGACAACGACCTGCTTGCAGAATTACAATTAATTTAAAGTTAGCTCCGTGTAGCTCAAGTAGCCATCCATGCATCATGGGCTGTATAAATTTCGCAAATGAAACCGGAATTCTCCGCCATAATTTTTCAACACGCTGAAACGTATATCATCCCACATTTCAACAACAAATTAATTCACCCTTTGCCCAGAGCAAATAATAAAGTGGTATTATCGCTGTGGAGACACAAAGAGCACGAGTCGAACAAGAAACGCGAGAGAAACTCTGAGCGTAAAGGTTAACAAAATGGCAAGGAACACTGAAACTTCGTAAGAGAGCTGGGCAACAACGATCCTGGATTCTACGAGCAATCCTCCTGGCTCTAAGTTCCGAAGAAACTCCCCACGCGTGTTTCTCAGTTTCCCAATGCACGCTGAATTTAGTTCGTCCTTTCTTTTCGAACGATTTACTGAACCTTGTTAACGCTAAACTCCTGATGGTAATAACTTCCCGGTACAACGAAGACAAGGTTTAAGGGTACATTGAACTAAAGCCACACATTACTTTGCATCATAAACTCTGCATACTTTGAAACAACTTTGGATGAGAGAATCCTTCCGCATTATTGTTGACTATATTCAACGAAGTGCATAGAAAATTCTACAATTCACTAGCACTAGCTCAACTTCATACGAAGTCTCATAATTTCACGGGGCCGTTCTGTGAGCAGCTTAAAGGATTTCCGCGGCACGCGAAATCTGAATGGCGCGGATTAGCCTTGCATTCGGTAATTTCAGGAACTAGAGACACGTGTCATTAAATTATTCTCGCTTCCCGTGACGGTAACCAGCCAAGCATGTGCAGGAAATTAAAAGGAGATCCGAGGTTTCCCTCTCTGCTGCGTGCCACGAAGCAGAGACACGTGCTGTTACTGCACATTTGGTATTCTTCGTGCAGACATCAGAGTGTCTAGGGATGGCAGCTTTCAAGGTAGACCACCTTCTGGTTCCAGCCGTGTTCTAAGAAGTCGAGTGCTGGAAAGTTTTCGACAGAAGATCCGTGGAATCTGCGTCTGGCTCGCAGGATCACAACTTCTGCCTTTGGTGTATGAATCCTGCAGAAAATAGTCATCTCTGAAATTTAGTCCCTGCTTTGTATGGAACGGAAGCTTTTCTGTCTATATAGAACTACTGTCTATTCTTTATTCGCGATAAAAATCATTAATATTGTGCATGGATAAGTCACTTACTCGGGCGCGTTAAAGTAATATAATTAAGAAAAGGTAAACTTCATTGAAAATAAAAATGAATAAATATGTAAGAATGAAAGGAAAATTAAACTTAAATTAGAATGAGTAGGCCAGACGGGAAAAAAATAATGCACTACAAAAGAAAGATATGAATCAGTGCGAAATACGACGTCGAATTCGATGTCTGCCTATGGAAATTCAATAACTATCACCATATTCTACTGCAAACAATGCGAAATTACATGGAACAGCCAAAAGTGGTTGTCACGACTGGCGGCGATCGAAAGTTTCCGCGGCATCCAGTCGTATCGGTGTAATTTCATTCAGTCGATTCAATGATTCGTAAACAATGATACGGCTTTATCGCGCGCACCGACGCCCGGGAATGAATACATTATGCATGAGAGGAACAGGGTTGCCTGTGGTCCCATTGTTCGGCGACAAAACAGGGGCGCTAAGATCGCGAGAGAGCAACTTTTTTCATCGAAATCGCAGCTGGAATGCGTCTTTCGGTTAGTCCTTCTTTTCCTTCTTCCTCATTCTGTAATTAAGAATTTCCCATTTTTCAAAGATCTGTTACATAAATATTATCGAATATTAAATGCGAAATATTGTCAAATATTTGAGTGCATCAGCGAGCCTTTAATAACAGCTCGCAGGAGAAACTGATGCCAGTAGATACGGTCTATCCTAGACAGACCATTCGTATCAATGAAGAGTAACTCGCGTCTCGGTGACACGGGTATGCCGAAAAAGCGAGCGTGAATCAATGGGCGAATGGAAATGAGCTAAATCTGCATCGATAACGTTCTCGGCGTGGAGTCGGGGCCGATAGAAAAAAGGTACAAAAGGTGTGCTAGTTCATTTGGATTTTATTATCCTCGGCACACTCTTTCGCGCACGGCCGTCATTCTTTCGTAATTTTCTAAAGCGACAGGTACCTTTTGTTTGGCCTCCTTTATAGAACTTTTTACACACTTTCGAAAGGCTAAGAGTCGCAGCATTAAGATTCCATTATCGTGATTAGACGAACCATGGAGAGAATCGTCACCCTTTTCTTTCTCCCGATGCCCGTTTTATCTCGCTTAAAAGAAGTTCCCCGTAACATTTCAATTCGCCACTCCGGGAATTTTTGAAAGTTCCATTGTAAGCCGCTTAAAAACTTTCTTCCTCGACACCATGGCGGTGGTCGAAGTCGCGTTACCACGCCGCAACACCCGAATTATAGGAGACTTCATTGATTTTCCTCGGCGCAACCTGTGTTCCCCGATGTTCGATAAAAAGAAAAGCACCGCGCGGCCTTGTTTCTCTCAGGTTATTGTTCCTCCATAGAGTCCCCAGGAGTTTTCAAGAGCCTCTGACTCTTCTTTCAACCATCTTCCTATACCTTTTTTCGAAGTAAAACGTCGACACTTTGCAAAGCTACACGGGGGTCGGTGCGTTCACTGGAAGCTTTCTAGCGTCAAGAAATCGGTGCCGGGGCAGTTCTACCTGAATCGTCGAGCCCTCGCTTGTCCCTGGCGATGTGATCTATCGAGAGCACATTTCATCGCAAAAGGATCGACAGGATCTACGCGTCTGGTTCTTCCAGATATAATGAACTTTGGAATTTCCGCGTTTTTTTACGCTCGTCTATGTCCCTCGCGTGAACTCGGATTAGAAAATTGTACAGGGAAACCGAGACAACCCGCTCGAGAGCGCGTCGCGAGGACCAACAGCGAAGGGGAAATTGAAGAAGGGGTTATTAACCGGTAGAATGTCGAGAAGACTAGCGGCTGCCCATCACGCCCGTGTCCCAGCCAGCTAAAAATATTCTTTCACGAATAAGCGTCAACCGAAGGGAAGAACGTTCCGTCTGCCGGAAATCCAACTCGACAACCGACGAAACGAGATTATTTTCGCGGCATTCGACGCTGCGGCTCTCTTCACTTTGTAGCTTTGTTCGATTTCCTTTGAACGTTGGTATTATCAGGATGCGCAGGGTGTTTCATAACGCGCGGAGATAGAATACAGATGTGTAGTATACAACTGTAGTAGTTGCAATAGTGGACTAATTTTGGGATACTATCGCAATAGTATTAAGAGATTCATTCTGGTTATCCCCAAGTAACTATTTTCAATTACGCGTTCGTTCGGCAGACCGTATTATTTCTTTATCCGTCCAGAACAAGATATTATTGTTGAGCAACTGTAAACAGATTTCGCCCGTATCGTAGCAGCGTTGCTGTCGCAATTAGTCAATATTTGCCGGTGTTTCCGTCAGTCAACTGTAAAATACGAAATGACGAGCGATAAAGCCGCCGACCTGCGCGTGGAAGGCGACAAGATCGATGGCGAGCGTTAATTCATAAGCGGTGTTATTGTAATTAACATGCGCGGCAGCAGGCTCGCGAGGGCTGGGGGATGAACATCGAACGCTATAATTAATTTTCGTATCCGATATCACGAGTTTCACGCGCATCCCCTATTCAAATCCCGCCAGGAGTTTCCTCGTCGATGCGTAAGTTTCACGGCTGGCATCGAAACAGTTCCTCGCTCCTCGCCCCAAACTTTTATCCCCGGGACAATATCGACGAGTTTATGGCAACAGCTGATAATCGAAAGATTTATCGTGTAACCCAACTTTCCCTCGCGTTGCCCCGTGTTTTCTTCTGGGATCTTCGCGCTGCAACCAGGTGTATGGACTCCATGAATATAGCGACGAGGGAGCGCGAATCGATTCGATGTGGCAAAGAGAAGTCACCTTGACTTCCGTGAATTGGCGATGGGATTTGTTTCCACGGAAGAGAGAGAGAGAGGGAGAGTGATCGATGAAACAGAGATCGTTGGAAATGGTCAAGACCGAGCTAAACCGACTAATCAATTGGCCGGAAGTAGTCCTAATGTAAATCTGACCATTGCACCCTGAACAAACACGAGATATCCCGAGTGTCCAGTGGTAGAGGACGCGTCATTTGTCCTCGGTCGATCGATCGTTTCCAGGAGGGATTCAACCGGGTTAGGGTGACGAAAAATTGATTAACCCTTTCCAAGATATATATTAACCCATATAAGAATTACGTAGCTTGTTCTTGAGAATCAAATCGCCGGTTCTTCTCTATATATTGTATTCATATAAAAAGTAAGAAGATACTATTTAATAGGTGCGATATTACTCGCCAGGTCTTATCTTGTATTTCCAGCCCGTTCACGGGTGTCCATGGGAAATAACCGGTGCACTTTTCAGCAGGCTATATGCTCGTTACTTCTCTACTTCTTCCGCCTTCGTTTTTTCGTGGACGATTTTCGAGGAATTAAAGCCTCGACGTTCTTGGCCGCGGAGCCGGCGAAAGTTTTAAACGTCGACGCGAGCCACCTCTTCGTGGAACGCTCTCGCGCGGACCAATTAAATTTTGCAACCCCTCTTGGGTCGAATAAAAGAAGTCTTCTCCTTGCGCGTTCACTTCCTCGACCCGCTTGGATTTCCACCGAAATTTCTCGTTACAGTCTAATTCCCGCGGCGAGAATGTTCGTCTCATTACGATACTTTTTATGCAAGAAATATGTTTATCAGACTTTCATTGTAGAAAGTTGTCGTCGTACTATTTCGTTCATCGCGGCATTAAACACACTCCCCTGTCGCAGATGCAATTTTCGTATCGCTGCTTTACTTTGCTCCATACGATGCGCTATTGAGGCGCTTCAAGACATTTGCAACGTTTCCAAGAAACCTTCGTATGCATATCGAGCAGCAGGTTTCAGACGTAATAAAATGAGACCGTACTCTTGCACCCTGAGTTCTCGGCAAATTTTCACCGTGGAATTTTCAAGACTGCTTATCTCTCATTCTCTCTCTCTCTCTCTCTCTCTCTCGCCCCGCTGCCGCTCATACATATTATATTAACAAAGATCCACGGCACTGAGTCAATTATAACAGCTCGCTTGACCCGGTGAATCTTTTCGGCAACGCTGCAATTAAATTGTCTCGCCTCGATGCATCGTACTTGGAGTTTAATTGGACGTGGGATCTTTCGCGTAAATCTCAACTGTTCATTTCCTGTGTTACTCTTTTAACGCGTGTTACTTGGTCAAGGTTACTGAGTTGGAAGAAAGTTGGATAAAAATTATGCACCGATTACACTGAAATATTTGGAGTATGACTGTATTAGAATAACAGTAGCAACGCAAAAACTTGAGAAACAAGAAGCAGCGGCGCATAAATTAATATCGCTGTTCATTAAAAAGTACATTTTTTAATGAAACAGCGCTCTCTTACACCGTTTCTCGTGTCTGACGAACAAAAAGCCAATTAAACAGCGTATGAAAGTAAAAATCATTCCGATCTCCAACCAGAAGTATAGGAAAAAATTGTTGACCCGCCACAAGCATAAATTCCGTTAACCCTTATACACTGGTCACTTGACTGTATAATCCGGATTTGCATTAGTCTAACTTTTTTATTGCAAACTTTCGAAACTGGAAAATATTCAACGGGAATGTTGTCCCGTCAGTTCTCATTTAAACCTAAAACTTTTAAATACAAAAGTTATACCAATCTAAAACCAGGATTGGTTCACATATAAGGGTTGAACCGTCCCCCCGCGGTATCGAAAACTTCCAAACAATTCAGACCACACTGTTCCCCCTCTCTTAAAAACTCTTTTACAACGGAGATCAACGTGAAAATAATGCACGCGATCGCTTATTGTCTCAGCAAAATTTTGCCAACTCGCGAGTTCAAGATCTTCGAAATGCATCAGGTTTTCGAGTCGCGTCCTGTATTAATTCAAGGATATGCGCGTTCATGACTATACACGATACAGGGCTGAGCTTCGATCGTCCCCCGTCGTGGCTTGAGAGTCTCGCGAACTCTGCCAAAGTGCATTAACCAGATGAAACGGAATTCGTGAGCATAACGCTGCGCCGCGCCGGGGCACGTCTGAAAACGCGTGTACCCTTATCGCGTTCGTTGCAGCTGAAACAGTCTGGAATAGAGAGGCATTTCAACTCTTTGCCAGCGTTGTTTGATGTCCCGATGTTTATTTTTTGTTAACACGGCCTTTACATGATACCCATTTGGATGATTAGGTGGGCTTAGGTTGATTGAAAGATCGAAGATTGAGCTGTATGCGCGTATCGTGTAATCTGGGTGATTTATAAATATCAGTTTAATAAAAAGAGCATAGCGTCCGTGCGAAGGATTGATATCGGTGATGGATTATTTTTAACAGGGCAACGAGTTCCGATGCCCAAACGTCCATCAATGTCCAGGGTGTAATCGATGAATAATGGAATAGATACACAATTGATGAATTCGAACGGGTCGTGTTATTTTATTTTTAGTTCAATCGAGCGTACACAATTTCTGGCAGGTAAAACGGTCCTTCGGACGTGGAGAAGACTCGCCTCCCGAGGAGGACTGCTGCATCGTGGTCAGAATTTATATGTTTTACTCCCGATTGCAACTATAATTTCACAGACGTGGCGCGGTTCATCGAAAATTTGCCGAGCTTTCAGTCGAAAATTGAATACGAAATTAGGGCCTGGGAGTAAAGTTCGTTCGAAATTCCCCGTCTCGGCCGATTCGAAGGTGGAAACGATAACATAGCAGCCAATAAGTCAGCCTGATTTTACGATGCAAATTTTTAAACGGGATAATAAATATCCCCGGGCGACTACGTGACACGTCTACGAAACCAGCAGCCGTCCAACGCTCAGCTCGTCCTTCGTCCAATCTTGTCACTCCTTCGTTCTCCGCCTTTGTCATTCCTTCTTCGTTCACGTGCCAACCGCTGCTTCTTCCTTTTCCTTTCTTCCTTTTTGCCCACGTCCGAGAGTTTTCTTCTGCCGCCCCTCGTTTCACTCGCAGTTTGAATTTTAATCCCGTCCCTGGACCGCTCAATTGTCGAACATCGAGAGACTTTTCTCGCGGTCCAGCCACTTGTCGGTGTTTTCTCCGGAGTGTTTCTATTTAAGCAACTCGGCAATTATTCTACGATCCCGAGGTGAAACGTTGCGAGCAGTCCAAAGTTTCGGATCTCGATTATTTTTCGCGAGATTAAGTTTGTTCGTCTAGATAGGGTTAATCGTTCGGCGGTTTATCGTCCAATCTTTCCGATTCCATGGGGCAATTTTTATGGTTCGAAAGAGAAAGCCTGTTTCGTAAATTCGTTGGGGCGAAGAATTAAATTAACCATCTCTACGAATTAACCCGCTTCTCAGAGCTTTGCCTTCCCTTTTTCCTTCTCACCGGGCAGTTCCCTTTTTCCTTTTTTTGTTCTTCCCTTTTGTCGTCTAGCCTCCTGGGTCAGAATAACGACAAGAATGTTAATCCGAAAATTGCCGATCTCGACACCTTCTTCCCCTTGCCTTTTTCTCGCCCTCGAGGCGTCAGCTTTATTTCTCGGTCGAGCACAAGAACCAGAATCTTTGGTCCACTGAATATCCGATTGGAGACTGCGTAATTCGTGGTATCTCTTTGTTCGCGCTTTTTAATGGCGGCCACAGTCCCTTCTTCGTGGACGTGTGTGAAACAACGAACTCAATTATTGCAGCTCTTTGATCTTTCCACCTTTCCACGACGTTCCTTTGTGCGATGGTTTTCCCCTCGCCTTCATTTTCTAGGAATACATCATTTTGCATGTCTTTTTCATTTTGCTCTTTCTCCTTTTTTTGTTCTAGAACTCGGAGCGATCCCAACTTCTGAATGCGAATACAGGTAACTTCCATGTATTGCTCGCGAATTATCTCGTGGCTTGTATTATGACGTACCTGAAAGAAACTATTGTAATAAGCTATATACAATTTATTTAGTCACCTTATTAATGTTTCTTGCACCCTTAACTTGCGCTCTAATTTTATTCGCTTTAATTATTTATCCCGTGATCATTAGCATAATCTGTCAAAACTTGCTTAACAGATATAGGACCTGCGCTTTTACTTGTTCTCTTTATGAAAACTACTTTGACAGCATTTTACCCAGCCTCCCTCCAGCTTCTCGAAGTTCTATCATCGTAAAGCGTGACGCGAGCGAAAAATCGCTTTAACGCGAAGCGTTCGCACAGTGTTTCGCTGCTTTTCCATTCCCCCTGGCTTTCTCCGCTCCTTCCAACAGACGTCCAGCCGGCCAAGAAATATTCCTTATCTCCCGTCGTTCCCCTGCGTCGCTGCGTCTCGAGTTAATCCCAAACCTTATCCTTTAATTGCGCACATCGTACAATGAATCTTAACTACCTCGACCAGCTATTTAATCGGATGATTCTGCCCGGCACCAAGAGACTGGCCAAGAGTTTCAGAACCTCCTCTCTCGGTTGCGTGTTATTATGGAAATTGCCAACATCCCAATTCTAATGTATTGGACGCTTCGCTGCGCTTGATAACAAATGGGATTAATAATACTAATAGTTATTATTATACATTGTAATAATTCAATTGCTGGTAACAACAATGATAATAATTAAATACCGTGTTCTATCGCCGGATAAATAAATGAAGTCTACTCCAAATTGTAAAATATTGTTGAGCTTAGAGAAAATTCAACTTTCAACAACAGTGTACCACAAAGAACTGGAAATTGGTCCTAGCACATTCATTTATCTGTGCCCTCAAAAATGAGAAACACACGCACACGAACAGGCGGCCCTATCCCATTCCGGCGTGGAACCCCATCCTTCTTTGTGCTTTGTTCAATTCTTATTCTTTCGCCGTTAAGTCCGTAGCCCGAGCCCAATTCAGGGGTACACCGGTAGTAGAAGGAAGGTAGGTTGTAGCGAACCTATTCTCTTCAATTCTCCTTCTTTATTGTCTTTCGTTCACCGAATCGAATGAATCGAGCACTTCTCGTGTCGTTCGTCTTCCCGCAGAGCACTATGATTAATTAAAGCGTTTTTTCCCTCCGGTATCTCCGTCTCTGAATACACTACACTGACCGTTTAATTACGAACAATTTATTCCCCAGCAGTAGCTTTTAATATCTAACGGCCCGCTTTACCTGGCTGAATACGGTCCACCTCTTTCTAGGCTATTCCCAATTATGGTTGAATGGCTGTTCGCGTGAATGGGAAGCTTGCAATTATTCCCTTTGTCTTCTGACGTAAAAAGGAAGCTCGCGTACTATATTTTCATTACAGCTGACTACTCGAGTTCCTCAGTTAAGATTGATAACTTTGAATAAGAATATTTGAACCTCGCAATAATTGCAGCAATCGACAGTGGATCAACAAAGGAATCACTCGCGGTTGAAATATTTTCAGAACGATACACTGTCGCTTTCAGCTTAGTTCTTCATTCATCATCTTCCTTCTAACCATCATAGATGCAACACTTTTCAAACAAAATGATGGAATACGAATAGAAGAGAGGCACGCAATCAACCCAGATATGGCTGAGAGGCTGATGGATGGACAGGGAACAGTTTGGATGGTTCCTTCTGCTCCCTTAATCATCCTCCCCGTTTCTTTTACTCGTCCAGCCCCGGGGCTTTCTCCGTTTCACTTTAATAATTTCCCAGCCTCGGACCCGGTTCCATCCAAAATGATACCGGAACATAGACGTTTTCGTAAGCTGAACGTTGATCACATGTCACAGTGTTTGGTCGTGTTTAATTTATGTATCTACAATCGTCGTCGGAAATATGACATCGAAGATCTGCGGTGAATTTTCACGGAATGGGGTATACTGAATCGTCGGAATGCATCTGAGCAACTCCATGTTGTTCTGGTGAGTAAGCAACCATGCTTGTTTCCGTTGACTGTTATCGTTATCGTTAGTTGGTCGAAGGATGTCTCGTAACGCGGGATCTAAATGGACGACACCGCCCTCGAAAATTTCGTTCGCCACGAGTATGTTCACTTGCTTCCCAGCTTGTATTTTAATTACTCCTGCGAGATATCTCTTGTTTCCTTATCCTGATGGGATTAGTACGCGTTTAGAGACTAAGAGATTGGATAGACATGCGAGGGAGGAAGATGAATGTGGTACAATAAGATGAAATTAAACTACATTTATCTCAGGGAAATTTCATTCATCCCTCTAGTAATTAAATTATCATTGGGTATCAGATAAATTAATACTTTATAAACATTAATGCTTCAGTGTTCCCGGGATTATTTAAATTACCTACGATTAATTTAATTAATTTAATTAATTTATTTGATGTGTTGACGAGATCGCGTGAAATAAATCTTTGTTTCCAATTGGAACTTGTGCCGACGAATATCCATTGCTTGTTTAACGATTGTCGCGATTTCCAAGAAAAACTGATTGCCTCGAGAACGTGGCATTTTCCTGTGGAGAATGAGCTAGTGTTCCGATAAAACTAGGGGCTGATCCACAGTGGAAACAGTGCACGTAACGGCGCCTCGACGCGAACAACGTGACGTCAATGGGCGTCGCTCTATTACCAGAGACTTTACAGCCCGTTTACCTTTGCGCCGACAGGTGAACACCGATTCCCGTAACGAGACGCCCTCGATACAGAATTCTTTTTACCGTCGAGGTGGGTGAAGCAATTGTCATGCAGTTAGACTTTCCACACGTTTCTTTTTCATTTCAAAAATATTTCTAGTAGCGATGGTATTAGGAAAAATTATTTACAATTGTAAATACTATCCCGATTATTTGCAAAGACAAACAATTCCATTTATATTTCAACTCTGCAGACATTTTTCTGCAAATGAAACCACGTTATAATACAAACAGTAATTTAATCATTTTAGTATACCCCGAAGAAACATTCAAAGCAGCAACCGGCGCGATAACAAAATGACACAATTCTAGACTAAGAAGAGATAGAAAGATTCGCGAACACGCTGAGAGGCGTTGAATCGAGTCCCTAGAAACGCGATATCCCTCGCGGAGGAGCTCTTATCGGTTAGCCGAGAACTCTGCGAAAGAAGATCGATCACTTGGAAATAATGGGCTGGCTGTTTGGCCGCATCTATTGTTTATGGCTCATCCTCAGTTCGGACTTTTCAGTGAGATTTCAAGCCCTGAATGATTCACGGGTCACCCAGATATCCGTCTCGCCCCAGGAAAAGTAATTCCAGCCGGGGACGTTTCATGGAATTACTTATCGAGTTTGTCAGGAGTAATTGGGGCCGTTTTTAAATCGTTGGGCAAATAATGAGAGCTCTAATTGTATTGAACTTTCCGAGCCAAGGGAGGATCTCCTTAAAGCTGGCCGGCGAAGAAATCGGCCGTCTTTAAATGCTTAAAATTTGATTCAATCTGTTCTGTGATGTAGCCAATTTTACGGATGTAAAAGGAAAACGTGGAAAAATCAGTTGCCGTGAAAAACGAAAAGGAAGAATTGATAGCTTCTTGTCTGGAAAGTGCGAGGGGAATTAATCGAATTACAAACGAAAATCCTCGTCGACTCGATTCGCTTTAAGCCACCCCGACGAACAGAACACTCCACCGTCTGTTTTTCTTTGGTTAAATGAAAGCTGACTGACCGGCTCCTTCATCGGCCATTAATTACGTTTTCATCGTGAACCAGATCATAATCCCTATCGCCTTTGAATCACGAACGAAGACGGACTCTTGCTGGGGATGAGCGAAGGGTATATTACACCCCCGGGGAAATCAGCAACACACCGGCACCGCGAATACCTGGCAACTTTTTCAAAAAACTTTTTATTCCGCCCGAGAAAACGAGGAGAACGAGCATGTAAAGTTTCTCTATGCCTTTCCATCCAGGGTATTTCTCTTTTGTCTTATCTCTCCCTATTTCCACCGTATACTCGCTCCCATCTCAGTTCCGCGCTTTCCTTTATGCGCCGGGAAAAATGAAAAAGTAATGGATTATTTCCGGGAACTGGTAGCGATCTCCCTGATGTGCCATTGGTTCGACCATTATTTCGTTACGCCCGTAAATCCATCGGTTCCATCGCGTGGAACTCGATTGATCGTATGAATTTTACATGCGTCCGGTGGTTTTACTGCTGAAAAATCTATGAACGCGATAGAATAACGAGAAATAAGTATCGGGATCCAGAAAGGATCTACTTAAAGTTTACTTCTTTCCTGTGCCTTAAAAACAAACCGGAGAAAGAAACAGGGAAATAAAAGGAAAATGAAACCGAATGTCCTTTAAGATGTTTCACAAAGAAATCATCTAAGGGATTCAAAGTTCTCCCCTCATTCCTGTCCACTCTAGAAAAATATCGCCGGAGTGGATAGAGTCTTTGAACGCTACGAAAAAAACCCCGTGGAAACTTTCCCAATTCACGAAATGGACACGAAGGCACTGGCCACTATTCAGCAGCCTCGTTCTTTCGTAATTAATTAAACGAAGGGTCTCGACTGGTCGCTACACGAACAAGAAGCAAAGTACCCCGAGAGCTTTCACCCAACGTGAAAGCAAATCAATCCCTTCTTTTCTTGTCGTCCGTTCCTCCGTGAAGATACTTTACGCCTGTTTCAATTTTCGCGGGGGGGTTGAAAAACGAGTCGTCCTCGAGTAGATTGTCCCGCGAAATCGTCTTACTTCAAGCTCGAAGAGTTAACAAATATTCCGTGGCTTTTTTAGCGAGTGCCTTTAACGTTTCGCTTTCGCATTGTTCTTCGCGGTCCTCCAAGGAGGGTCAGCGTATCACAAAGGGTCGCAGAATGTCCACGAGCCGTGCGGAGGGTATCTTTCACCCTTAGATACAGGTGGATCTTCAGGGCTCGGAGCACACTCGGGGAATCTCACAATGGCGATTAAGTAGGCCTGCACTCAGACGTGCCCTCGCCCTTTATGGAAAAACTTGGCGCACAGATTCACCGTTTCACGTCCTCTCTCCTTCTTGCGTGAACGTGAAACCGTGCGTCTAATTCTTTTTGCTGCATTGTGGGAAACCGCGGGATTAATTTAGCGTTTTATGGAAGAACTCCTTTTTTTCATTACTTGCAACGCTGGAAATTTTTATTGCGCCATTTAAATGCGTAATACTGTTTCCCGTTTTTATTTACGAAGGTACTATCACAATATTTTTTGCTTTTTAATTATTTTCTGCTTAAGTGTGTGCGTTCGTTACATAGTCCCCACTCTGTTTTATTTGAAAAGCGTTATTATACAGCAAAGCGATTATGGCGTGCGAGAGAGTTAATAGAATCCCGAACATTATCCTTGTTAAAGAGAATTACGATATTTCGGGCCATAAATCCTATCGCAAAATTGATTAAGGTCAATACTCGTTCGAAACTCGCAGTTTCGAATTCTGAATTTCGGGTCCGGCTCGCTATTGACCTACATGAAACTACAATGCACCAGCGACCATGGACCACGCTGATATCATCTCAAAATTACCGGGAAATTACACGGGACAGGGGGTACATTGAAACTGCCTTGAAACTTCATTGAAGTTTCGCAACGCGCGTGGGAAAACGAACCGACTTTTCGAAAGTTCGCACGCTCCTTTAACACTCCTAATTGCAAGAGATTTCGTCCAAACGATCTAACTAATCAGTTGTGGCCATTTGTCAATTACGCGCACATGTCAAGAAAAAACTTACAATTTTGTTGCCTAGAGTTTAGAAATTATCCGCTTATCTCGGCTATTTCTCACTTCTTGTTGCCACCGGCGAAACATTTCTGCTACGAAATCGTACATATTTCTTTTCGGTTGTATTTCGTTTCGACGCACGAAGGGGGAGTGACTGAGGCGTTCCATCGAACGTCCGTGTTTTCTTTGCGACTGAAATATACGGCCGTTTCAACGCGAAGTTTTATTGCTTTTGTCGGGGCAAGAATCGCGACCCATGCAACGGTCCGTCTGCCGCGACACACTGTCGACATATGAATCTTCAACCTTCTATGTTCTCCCACCTCGGTCCTGTATTGTCGTGTTCGATAGGATCGGGTAAATAGCTCCATCGGAAATTGCCATCCCGCGAGTAGAAGTTGCTATTGCGTTTCCACGTCATCCACTCTAGAAATGTCGGACGAATAATTTTTCCTGAAAATTCCTGACTCGCGGCACGAACATCCGCACAACCGAGACTCGCGTGGGTTCTTCACAGCAAAATTTCCATGCACTCTATCCACCTTTGCCCCCTGTACTCCTCGATTCCTGCAATACATCGCGGAACGATTTCACCACTCGTGTCGTAGAGAGCTTCTTTGGAGAGCGTGGCATTTTTCTTTTCTCCGCCGACCTTTGCCAACGAAAATCCGGATACGACGGATTCCACACGATGTAACGATTTTCGAAAGTCAGGGGGCAACCCTCGAGCAGTCAGGTTCCGTTTCGAGCACCCAAGCCCAGCCGTTGGTATTTTAATTGTGTCCTGGAGGCCCGAGATTAGCGGGGTGCGCTGGTAAACAGTCGTAGGAACCGGATTGGAAGGATTTTATTCGGAAGGGAGGAATTTGAGGGTGGCTATCGATACGACGAGTTCCTTGAGATAGTCGAGGATCGAGGCTGGACCGAAAGTGCCGACTATTGAAATTCGAAGACGTTGCGGTGTTAGATTTCGCCCGACGACCGCTCGAAAGCTCTGTTACGAGAGACTTGGGTGCCTTAGAAGTTCGGATGACCCGGAAAATGGTCTGCCCCGAGCGATGGACCAACGGATGGTGTTGAATTTGATATCGACGTGCATGGGGCAATAAACTTTCATATAGAACTTTAATTGGATAAAGGTTTTATTCTGTCGATCGTATCGTGGTAATTTGGATATTTCGTATTGCTTATTTTGTTGGGATAGAAAGTATGACTGACGAGATATTTCTGTTGAAGAAGATGTATTAAAAATACCTGTCTTTCAACTGAAAGCACGTTGGCTTCGACGAACCAACGCTGTCAATCATATTCTGTACCTTAAAAGAATCAAATCCTTCTCGCATCCTCTTGGCTTATCCATACTCAAACTGATGGACGTGATTGAGTCGCCCTTTATAAAACATGTTACACCTTTTGTGCAGACGGTTGAGACTAATTACCTGTAGAGATAGCTTGCTTGCGATAGGCGACGCGCACAGGTGCGAATGACACTGGGCTTTTTGTCTGACACTTATCACGATCGATATTATATCTCTGCCCTCTCCATTTTCTACTTTCGTTTCTACCCACACGTACGACCAAGAACTATCGAGTATCTCTCAAGTAAATATCCTCTAAACTCTCCTTCCAAATGCCACGAATCCGAGAAAATTCTATTTATCATTCTCTTCCACAATTGTTACTCTAAACGAATACTTCAAAATATCTCCAGCTATCCCTATACAAAAATAAAATAATAAATGAGTATGCAGATAATATAAAATTAATAACGTCAGGGTTCTGCGGCTTTCAAATAATCCACCCCAAACATCGACTCCTCGTTTCTGACCGAACAGCAAGATAGTTTCGCCAGTAAAGAGGGATCTACACGCAACTCGGCCGTCTTAAATTTCCCGGAGAGCACGGTGCAGCAGATTTTGCCCGTAGCCTCTGGCATTGTTGGCCTGTCCCGATATTGCGGTCTTCGCGAAAACAAACTGCACCGCGAGTGCTGCAAAGATTTAGCTTCGAGCCACTGTCCGAGGACCGCGCGAATTTCAACCCAGACGAACGGCAATATTACCGAAAACAATCAAAATCGAGAATGATCATCATCCGAGCAAGGTCCTGCTGCGAGCAATATTTTCCTCTTCTTTTCTGACGATACATTGGATAAATCGAAACGGGAGAAGCAATGGCCCATCGAACAAATTAATAACACTTCTTACCATTGTCTTCTTAATATTTCCTTTATATCCTTCCTTTCATTCCACGTATTTTAGGAATGGAATGTTTGTCTACTTCGACGCGCAGGAAATTGTGACTCATAATATAGATAATATTAATTCATCATTTATATCGCGCGAATTAAAGGTGCAAGAATGGTCCAGAGTAGAATATAATAGAATACTGCCGCCTCTATATTCGTCCTCCCTCGCACAAACTGAATGTCACAACGAAATGTCGCGTTTCGTTGACCTGCCATTTTTCCACAGAGTGCATCGCGTGTCCACATAGCGGAAACGCTATGAACCGGTCAATTTCAGCGTGGCCACCGAAAATGCGTGGAGAACAGGCCGCAATGAAAGAAGAGTACCCTCGAAACGCCACGATCGCGGTCGAGATTGGCCCACTCGATCGACTGATTCCAGGTAATGGGAATGACCAGTATCGTAATGGAAATGCAAATGTCGCGTGTGTGGAGCGTTTGAAAGATCAAACAACGCTTCATCCGCTTCCGACCGCAAAGGATCGAGCCAGTATAGTTCGATCCTATTATTCAACAGCGGTCGGCCTGAATCTTTCGATTACCTTTCTGGCATTTCTGGGTCGATCGACCTCGACATTTGACGGGGCTATTTATACGAGCAATGGGCAATCGTTCGCATAAAATCAAGTTGGAACTTGCCTTGAGAATCGGCCTTCTTCGCGTAGAAAGATTAAACAAGTTTTGAAAAAGCTTGATTGGAAAGCTCGTCGAATTTAATCTTTCACCGTGGAGCAGCTTATTCGCGGCTAGAGCCATCGTCGACAAAACGATTCGAGTTTGCAAATCAGACCCACAAGATAAAAGATGATAGACCCTGCACTTCCACCCTTACATTCTTTTTACATCGTTTGTTTAAAACGTAATTAAACGAACTGGCGAGTATAAGTTTGAACAGCGCGGGGACGAAGTAAAATCTTCCGAGATCTATTACATACGCCACAAAAATAAGGGGAGATTAAGATAATCGTTAGAATTAGTGGTTTAAGTGCAGGAGTCAAAATGAACGATCGTCTGGAAACTTTGCCCGCGACATCTATCTAGCGAACTTCCGGGAGCTGAAAACTACGCAGGGGTAACTGGTAGACGGTCGCGATTGCCAAATTCGCGAGATTTATTTATCACATTTCGTGTTTCCTGCCGGATTAATTAAACCCTTGCCACAATTTATACGCCGCTTCAATGCCAAAAACAGATATCCTTTTTTACATTATTCATAACACTTCCGTCCTTGATACGGCGTAACATTAAAATCAATGCCACCACCTTAACCCTTCCTCCGTCATCTAATTACATCCAAATCCCCGCAAATTTCGCTGCATGCACTTAAATGCGCTGTACGTCGCAACCGTGTTCCTCAATAACTAAACCAACAACAGCGTTAACAAACGCGGGCCTCGTTGAATGGCAGAGCAAAGCACGGCTAGACAAGAAACGACGGCTCGCCTAGAGTACAGAGTTTCTTGAAGTGCGGCGAAGGGCAGCCTATTAAGCGGTCGTCATTGATTAGAAGGTGCTCCCAGGGCACGAGAGCGCGGGATTTCAATTCTCTCTTCTCTACCAGGCCCTCATCTAACCACCCCTCCGTCGTTCCCCTGACATGGCTTTCATTATGCAGAAAGCATACTGGAACTGGACACAGTGGAGGGAAATATACCTGCAGGCGGCTTTTGGTGCTTGAGTTTGCCGACTATAGAACCGGAAATTTCAACGACCCCTTTCACGGCGACCTACCCCAAGCAGAAAGGCGGCCGTTGCTCGACTCACCACGTATCCAGGCGTAGACAAACGTATACGTTCCCCCAGCCTCGAGGTACGGGGCAGATCGCCTAGCTTTTGCATGAATCACCGGAAATCGTCTGTCGGTCTGCGTTCCTGTTCCATGGATATCGACTGTTCATCCTCTATCCAGTCATTCTTCGTTCTCGTTCGATTTAATGTTACTCCGGAACGATGCTTCCCTTCCTTGTAGCGTAAAGCAAGAGTACACCGTTTCTCCTTCTAGAAATCCTAGCTTCCTTGTATATACTTTTATGTATCGCGTTTTAATTTGTCCGGAGTGGAATTATTTCTTTTCGCGAATTCTTCGATTTTTGTTTGATATTTCGAGGGAGGGTGAATTTATTCTAGCCACTGCACTAGGAGGAGGCGAGTGCCTTGTAAAGAATTTCTCGAATTCTTCGAGAAATTCCTCGTCGCGAATTCGACATTTTCGACCAGCCTCATGGCAGAATATAAGCTTCGTCCTTTCATAAGCTGCAAACATAATTCTTTGATAAATATTCGTCACAGCGAGCGTATATTAAATTTCCCTGGGATTCGTGTCAGACCAAAGGGATAGAAGAGAAGGGTCCAAGTGAAACTCGGAGACGGAATGGAATCGCGGCATTTAGACTTTACCTCCCGTTCAATTTCTCGGAATGATCGTGTCCAACTTGGCGGAGGAAGCTTCTGCGCCAATAGTTTCGAGCCAATCGCGTAGAAAATTGCAGGAATTCCGCCGGTATTTACGCGTCTTTATTACCATGACAGCAACGGGCCAGGGCCTCATAGACACACTGCATCGTGTATAAAGACAGACTATTTACAAACTTGCTAGCTTATTTACTTTCCTTTTAAATTCACCCCCAGTCTCCGCTCCATTTGATTCATCCCCCATAGATGTTTGCCTATTCTCCACCAGAGGGTATAATCCTTGCGTTTCGCTTGGAGATCAGAATTTCTGCATTCCGCGAACAATAATTATCGTTCCATCGACAAAGAATATCATAACGTTCCACCGATGTTCCTCTTAACGTACACGAAGACAATGAATACGTTCGGTGAAACGAGGGGACATCAACCGTTTAACCATTCGGCTCGTAAAAATCCGTTTCCCAACGAACACTGACCCGTGGCTATAAAGTTTATGTTTTCAACGATCCGTCTGAATTTGATGCCCCTCCACAGAAGGGTCTGTCGTCGATCAGATTTGCCAGAGAATCAGCCGCCAAAGGTATCGCGAGAACGTCGAGACGATATGATCAAAGACGTGACCAATTTCTCTGGGCGACAACAGCTAAGGCACTGATCCGGTATTCTCCATTGCCGACCGCGCTATCGCGACGATTTTAAGTAGTATAGGTCAACGATACGGTCGAATATATACTTTTTTACATAGCACGGGACAGTGGGATTGGTTAGACTTCTGCTTAAGTAGCGCAGGTAAATGATACGTGGCAGATATAAAAAAAAATTAAGTAGTACAGGTCAGTGTACCCAGGTTATTGAGACAAGGTTTAATCCTACGTTTTACGAGTCACCAGACTGCCAGCGTGCCCTGTGAATATCTCCTTCTTGGTTTTGGTTTTAAGACCCGTTTATTCAGATCTTTTCTTCGACTGGCAGAGTGTCTCAACGTCAGCCGAGTGATGCTAATTTAAGGATCGTAACTGGTCACTGCTGAAACCGCTATGAATTATGGGTCGAATTAGTGCTAGCTTGTAAGCCGCGACATCGTAAAGCGGTTTAACGTTCGCGTCGGGCAGGAAAACCTAAAAGGGTCCTCCCTTGGTTTACGAGCCCTTGGAGCCGAAAGCTAGCATCTTCGCGCTCCTTCCTCCTGCGTCCACGTTTCACACGGAATAAGATGGGTGTGCGTGACGTCGTGGTACGTGGTTTGCATCGCCTACGAATCGCCGGGGTTCCCGTTTTTCCTCGACGGTTAGTTCGAAACGCCCGAACGCTCGCTCGACATTGTCCGCGGAACGAGATTATAACGGGCATTCGTGTTTAACTGTGACGAGGGGTTCCGACTTTAAACCCCCTCGGTGTCCGTGTAAATTGCATTAATTCACCTGGGGTCGGCGGTGAGCAATTTCGCGCTTGCGACGGAGCTGGAGTCCTCTGCGAACTTCTGCGGCCGCGTGAGGCTAGTTTGCCTTGCTGATCTTCCCAGTGTTTAATAACAACTCCTTCTGGTTGCGTGCAACTTTATGCAAAGCATTTTTACTACAGATACGGTGAAGTTGGAAAACTTAATATTTTATTTTTCATTAGCCTAGCCATATAAATACGATATTGCATAATATTTAATTGGAATTGAAATATTCATTATTTGTTCCTTAAATATTAATGATATACTTGAATTTTCCTTCTGTTATTGATCGTAACAAATGTTCGAGGTTTCGCTCATCGTCAGTCAGCAGGGAAATAAAAGACCCGGCAAACAAAATATTGATTCAATAATCTTTTTATTTCATTAAAATAATCGTTATATTTAGAAAGTAAAAAGCGTGGATTTGACCCGAGTTGCGAGAAATTTTTATTAATAGACAGATCGACAGAGTCCTTGGGCCGGCGACGAAGTCGGTCAAATTGCTGCTGAAAATTGACGTTGATTACAAATTGTAATTTCGAGCACCTTTGTTTCCCTTCAAATACGAGCCCGAATAAAAATCTGACCCATTGTTCATTCATGTTTGTCCCCGGGCCGCTCTCTTGTTCCCCGCGATGAATTTCTTTGCCCTGTTCCACTTGCGAAAATTAGCGCTTCTTCTTACCCATCCGGTATTATTACTTCTGGCATTTCATCGTCGAAATTCAACACCCAGATATTAATAAACTTCACGGAGATTATATATGTTGTTCGTCCCAAAAACGACAAAATATTTCATGAACTTTAGATCACCGCGAATAGCCGTTTTTCTTATTCTATATGTATGCACCTAATCAAGCTAACATCCCGCGGAGAATAAAAGCTAGTCTTTTACCTGGTACTTTGATACCGGTCGTAATTTCCCAGATCTACTCACTAACACGGAGTTGTTTCGCGCACAGCGGGATCTGGACGGTTTATTAGCGGCGAGCTGCAGTAAAGTTTTTGATCTAGAGCTTTGACCGTGACTTTTTTCGTCCCCAGAGAAATTCCCCGGAAAATGTCCCGTGTAATTAGAAAATTGGATGACTCGAGAAAATTGGACGCATGGACGTTGGTCTCTCAAAATTGATTCATCAACGTATCCCCTTCGTTCTACCTGGGAAAATAATTCATTCAACACCTTTAATATTTCTATACACTCTGCTTCACAGAAATTGCACTTTGTTATTTACCTTCGACGCGGATTGGATTTGGATATTTTTCGCAATGAAAATAAGAGCAGCGAGAGCTCTGTAGAAATGGATATCAAGGGAATCAGTGATATAGGCCAGCGCGTGGCCAGACGCCGGCGCGTTATATCTCCCATGAAAATTGCATGCCTTTCACTCAAATTTCCACGCCGTAACTGGAACCTTCTCTCCCAGAACTATTTCTAGTATTCGTAATTAAGATAGCAAATAATTTTTCACCGACGTTCCCCCCGAAATACTCATTCGAATCGTTCAATCACGATGTGTACCTATCGCGTTCAATTCAACCCAAGCAACCCAACTTCCCCTATCGAACTTCGCGGAATATTAATCACCGTGATAGCAACGCGAACTTGGAAAAGCTCGCCGTGCTCGCATCTCGAAACCATTTCCCAGTCAAGCCATTTCCGCGAGCTGCATTTTCCACATCTTTCGATACACCGTCGTATCCGAACGAGGTTTAAGAAGGAACAACGGTCCCGTATGAATAAATTCCAGCGACAAGAGGATGGCCTCCCGAAATCATCTACCGGGTTTTATCAGACGACCACTATCAGCTTCGTCATCTTTTATTCAGAATAGATTCCGCAACACGGCCACAAAGATCCGAGATTGTCCTCGATTCGCTCGCGCTCGCTCGTGGAGCATAAATCGAACGTTTCCTGTCACGCGCGTATCAACGGAGCAACCACCAAGATCCCTTTAAAAGACGTACTGGAACAGCAGCAGCTTGTCCCGAAATAAGATTAACCTTCCCCCCGTATGCAGGAGCTTCAGTTTTCCGCTAGACCTGCACCGTTCCCGACGGAACCACCGTGGCGTATGTAAATTTCATGAGGGTGAAGGAAGGGGAATAGAGGAGTAGAGACGAAACCAGCACTGGAGAAAAAAGAAAAATGAATAGAGACGGAACCCAGTTAGGGTATCCTTCTGAGCTCGTTCCTCGTGCTTCCTTCCATCGAAAGATCCTTGAACTAAGACGAGTGGATGGAATGTCCAGGGGTGCATCGTTAGGTGCAAGGCTCTCGCCGAAGACACTCGAGATCTCGAGTTCTTCTCGAGAATTATTCTCGCGATATCGTTACTCGCTTCTTTTCTTCGTCCCCGAAATCACTCTGCCAGATAGGCTAACGCGATTTCGATGAACGAAGGTTTCACTTAACTTAGACGGTGTCCTCGTTGTGTTGTCAACTCGCGCGAAAAGCTCCCCTGTGGCTAGTCTTCTTGAAAAGCTGCTGTCTCTTCCTACGAGGACTGGTGGAGGGGAAAGTGTATACACGAGGCAGAAGATACTACCTGATCTTCCGATCCGACAGCATGTTGCTGCGGGTACATGCAAATTTCAGCAGGAAAATAGGGGAACTTCCAACGCAGTCAATAGTGCACGGTTTACGCGCGTGTCTATGGAGTTTCACTCTGTATGCAGCGTCTTCGCTCATATTTTCTTATGGTTGGTTAAACAAACGATTCAACTATCGCCCTTCGTATAACTGCCTGCTATTTTCAGCAGATTCTACCTATTATTCCGTCATTGACGGAATTTTCCTACGTGGGTATTCTTATTCATGGCGATGTTTATATTCTACTTTCTGTTCGAGAGGATTATTCTTTTTGTTCCCGGAGAGCAAGGCGTGGACTGTTTGCCCGTGAATCTTCTTTACTCGTATTATAATACTTTCTGTGAAGTATACTGTCCGTCCGATTTTCTTCCCTTTTATTTCCTTCTATTCCTTGGTGCTAGTTAAACCTTCAGGGGAAAATAGATGACACAAATTTGCAACCTCCCGGCGTATGTGTTTAAAACACAGAATAAATGTAATTGAATAAAATACTTTTAATTAAAGTAATGCAGAGTACACTCCTGTAACGAGGTTTCACTTGAACCTAGAAACATGCGAACGTTTATTTCACGCGTGATTAAAAGAAGCAACGTTACCCATCTGACGACCAAAAAAAAAAGATCTTTGGAAAAGAAACGTATCTCGACGAACACTGAAACGGAAAGCATACCGGTAACGGCGACGATCTTGAAATCCGCCAGAATCCGTTCAGCTCGTCCCATCAGTCGCGGAAAAATTCCATTGTTCACGAGGATCCCAGTGCTCTTCCTTTTCGTCCATTTGCCACGCGTTTGCATATTCTATCCGGATTCGTCGGGAGTTGAAAACGAAATGCGCTCGTTGTCCCTCGCCTAGACTTTGTTTCCCTTTTGTATTATAGACAGCGTCGATTCGGAAATCGGAACGTGAATTCCTGTTCCGGGTGCAAGAAGACTGTAACGTGCGCAATCGGGATGTACCGAAACTAAAGCATTATTGGCATTCGATTTTCGACGCTAAAGTGTTGAAAAAAGGATGTACCGCCGTGGGGTGGAATCTCGAGAGCGTTAGAACTCTTAAAGAGTTCCACGGGATGAAATATTGACTATCTGTCGCGTTACGTGGACGACAATACGTGTTCCGTGTCGAAGAAAGCACTGCCATACTTCTTGTCAATTTCTCTCTTTGGGAGGCAGAATAAAAAAGGCCTTTTATTTCTTTATGAGTCTGGAAACAACGAAGCTGGGCACGATTCATCACCTTTTATCGGGGCGATTCTTATGCAAATGCGGGCTTAGGGAAGATTTAAGGAAAAGGTAGATCACGTAGGTCGTTGGAAGACAGTCCAGTTAGATGAAGATTTAAGTGTACGTGTCGCGAAGGTGTCTGTTATTCGAGTTTAATGAAATGAAAATTTGTGGCATGAAAATTGTATTTAGTTTCTTATATGAATATATTATTACTAGAGGATGGTACAAACCAGTATTCCGATTTAAAAAAAGTTCCTAAAGTGGGCTAAGAAATGTCGTTAAAAACCCAAATACCTTCTTCCAATTTGTTTCTAAGGGAATGGATTTCTCTTTCGATAGGAGGCTGTAAATCTTTTCTGTTGCAATGTATGTAGTTCCTTCGCAAAAAGAATTCCTCTTCCCTCAATTTTACGAAAAAAGGGAAAGAACCACCTGCATGCCAGTGTTACACTAGCCAGGTAAGCAATAAATCTTGGGGAAAAAAGCAGTGGACAATGGTGATCTATAGGATCCAGCGGTCGGTTCTACTCTGGGTGTAACGCGAATTCCTCTGTGGTGCTTGACGAACAAAGAATTATTGACACTCGTTTCTCCACCGGTGACGATCGATGTGCGGCCTGACGCGTGTCAGGTGCGAAAGAAAGATGGTCGTTTGCTATCGATTTTCTCCCCGCTATGGAAACGACTGGCGTGTCCGAGTCAGGAATCAAAACGTTCGAGCTTCTTCGATGAAGAGGGGAATCGATTTATCAAGGTGTTCCATGTATTTTGCTCTCTAAACGATCGGGAACGCATTCCATTCTGTGCATTGAATGAATGAAAATGCAAAGAAATAAATAATCTCTTATCATTTCCTTCAGATGTCACATCAATTATATTCAAGTATTTTTTTAATATAATTCAGGTGTACAATTTCATTCATACTGGTCTGCAGTGCTTTTTTCAATCGCTTTTATTAAACGTGATCGAATCGACCGCTTTAATATCATTATTAATAATTCGTGTTTCGTGGCGGAGATTTGCATATAGCCCATTCGTATCCAAAGGGTTCGAATTTCCATCAAATCTACGATACGACAGTCTGAAGGAGATTTCAGGATATACGAAGCCCAATATAATCATATCGTGCCTTCATCTCCTCGGTCTCTCAATGCACGACAATAATCCTGATTATACCGATACGTGCACACTGATGGAGGGAAAGAGTAAAAGCATCGTAGGATACGGAAAAATCGTTTGAGAATTCAACGGCGACCCTTTCGCCCTCTTTCTCTCTCCCTCTCTCTGGCCGGCCACTTGCCAGATGCATTCGACGAAATTAGAGATTCCAGGTTGGATTAGGAAACGACTGAAATCCGTGCGGAATCCGGTCGACTTCCATCCATTTCCTTTCTTCCTCTTCATCCACGTATCCGTTGGATCGAGTCCGTCTATCCGCGTCATCCGGATTTGTCCTCGATGCAGATCCCCCGAAGGAAATAACACGTTGCCCTGGTCAGATTAGAAGAGTACCCTCGTTGTCTTCAAGCCACCTGCTGCAGATGTTGG
Source organism: Nomada ferruginata (assembly GCA_963583965.1). Taxonomy (NCBI): domain Eukaryota; kingdom Metazoa; phylum Arthropoda; class Insecta; order Hymenoptera; family Apidae; genus Nomada; species Nomada ferruginata. The sequence goes on from OY757218.1 coordinate 11,814,850, forward strand.
CAAGGCCAACCAGTGGGGATTATTTATGGGTCCCATGGGTGTATAATGCAGTTTATAGTGGGTGGAATTAATACGATCCTGTTGAATCTTCTTCGTCGTAATATAACATGATATTCTTGGGAAAGGGAACAGAGCTTGACTTTATCAGACTATTTACATAAAACAAAGGGAAAATACAAGCTGAGACTAATATGAAAAATAAAGTAGTATAAGTAAATTTGTATGAAGACATAGAATTATCGGAAATTCAGATTTAGTTAAATGAGATTAGAACATCATTATAATATATCATCATCGTTGAAACCGAGCTACATTTCCTTACTTTATTCGCCGTTCGCCGGTAGTAATCGAGATCTCGCGGCAGCTCGAATATAAATGCAAATGTTCAATTTTCTCGCGTCGATTCGCATTTCCAGTCGAGAGTTTGTTTTCATTGCGCAGAGAAGAACTGGGCGATCCCCTAATCGCATTATCCCCATCGTTCCGGCCGAAGCTTTGTCGGAAAAACTCCGCTCCGTTCGAGCGCAGCGTCCAAGAAACGTGTAAAGCAATTTGCGCTACAATTAGGGCATAATTGTTTTCCAATATATCGACCGGTAACGATCCAGCGATATTTTCCGGGACGACTGGGCAATTTTCTCGAGAAACTGCTGGAAAAATTGCCCGGTTCTTCGTCATCGTCTATCGCGCGAGAAATTTGAAACTTTTTACACAATCCCGATCTTCTAATAACCTCGTCAAAATGAAACGTAACATTCTGTCGTATCTGCGAATGTCAGGTACTTTCGATTACGGAGATTAACTTTGACAATCAGACACGTAGAGTATCACCGGTGTGCACGGCGATTCGAAAAGCTGTCGCGTGCGAGAGATGTGACGAGAGTCGGCTATGAATTAACAAACGTTCGAACGACGCGTTAAAAGAGCTACCAAGGGGCTTCGAGTGGCGCGTGGCCGAATACGCGATGGCGTGGAAACAATGCATAGTGGATTATAGTGAAGCATAACTCGTTGATGGCCAGCTCAATTAGTCGATGCTCTTTGAAGTTTTCTGCCAGCCCTTAACAGAAAGCTGCGTGCTCGTTGAAAGCATGCGTCGATCGATGGATAATTCAAAATGGATTAACTATATTTAGAAGAACGAATACTGCCACCCCGCGATTTATTCCTACCTGAACGAGTACGAATATTTCGCAGGGATGGGTTTCAAGCTTGCCGCGATATTTTGGGGACAAAACTGTCAATGTGCCGAGAGGAAAACGCCAAGCCCCGAAACTAATTAACAGACGCCATAGTAAGTAAATAAACGTACGCTAGTATTGTACGCCTTGGAAGCCCATCCGTTCCAGTAACTGACGGCGAACGAATGTCCTCTCTTTCCATCCGCGACGTCGCGTCGCGATGCGATCCGCTGCACGATAGTCAACTTACGCTAATTGAATCGTACTGTGCAAAGCCAACCTGTCCCTCAATAAGAGCTGCAAATAAATTAGCATTCAATCTGGATTGGAAGCCGGGGGTTAGGATTATAATTCGTGAGATTCCACGCTGAAATTCCTTGCAACGACTGTCGCATACATTCCCTGGCGAATTCTGGCAGGATTGTCATCTCCCGTGTGTCTTTGTTTGGCTGATTTTCCTGTGCCCCCGTGGTAATCTGCTTGCTGCGGATGTAATATAAAGAAGTAATATAATTGTTAAGATACAGAACAGGGACCGTGGTTGTGCAAAATGCCTCCTATTTCTTTGGAACGAAATAAATGGGAAAATCCACGTTTGGAAAACTGAGAATGTGACTCTCAGAATACCCTCCTTCTAATGCGGATAGTTAAAAGATTTCCAGAGAAGATAATATTCAAAACTCTCCTGAAATTAAATTGAAAAAAAAAAGGGGAATATTCATTTTTATCTTTCTACCTCTCTAAAACTTCCTGCTATCTTGCGAACTTATCGCCCGACGCCATTCTTTCTCCAATTTATTCTAGCAATAATCAAGCAATCATTTTCCCAATAAATACAAACTTTCGCCCCTACCCACTGCAAGCTCTCAACAGCACCGACACAATTCGAAGAAAGCATCATCGCCATCGTTACCCGTAACAAGATTCCCACGGAACGCTTCCTGGACAAGGGTCTGGAGGTTGTTACTTTCGAATCGTCATCGAGAGTGGAGACGAAAAGACGACGGGTCCAGAAGCTGGTCGAACGTTATCGCTTTCCGATAACAGCGGACACAGGCGTTGTTCGACATTAACAATTCAATTCCATATTTCCCAGGAGCCCGAGGGACTGGCATTGCCGGCTTCGCGCCTCTCCAGGGAAATACGTTGTTAGTTAATGCGGTCAGACCTGGCCCACGTACATATATATATATATCTCTTGTCCAACAATCGACGTTGTTCTCATTATTGGCCCCCTCGTGCGACCCATAATACATCGGACGTGTTCCTCGAGCCTCCACGCCTCGAACATGATGTTTCCTCGCGTTGGGACAGAAGAACTACCCCTTTACTTCCTCTGAACAGCTATGATAGTGGTCTATCATTTTATCGATACTGTTCGGAACATTGGTCGGGGGATATCAAATGGAACGGCTTTTCGCCAGTTTCTTATGTTTCGTATTGATTTACGTGTGGCGTAGAAAGTGAAATTATAGTTTCTGTTATTATTATCGATAAATATATTATTTTTTGTCGTTTATCGTTCGTGTTCGGGATCCTTACGGACTCGTGACGGTTCAAGGTACCTACAGTAGAATGTTTTTGACAATTTCCTCTTTTTTATCTTTTTTTTTTCTGTACTATATAAACAATTATATTTCAAATATTACTACGAAACGCATAAGCAATTTCATGTACATCACACAGAATCGTATCTGCATCAACTCGTCGGAGATTCATTAATATCGGTGCAACGGGCGTTTTACGATGCAAATGTTGAAACACGCTGACTCGGTGCAATTTGTAAACCTCAGCTCAGCAAAATAGACAACGGGCGCGTAAAAACACGCGTATTCATATCGGCCGAAATTTACCAGCGTTTCAATTTTCGAACGATAAAACCCGGGAACGTAAAACGCTATTCTATTAAATCGTTTGGACGATTAACAGGGCGATGGTTGGCAGCGATGCCCGGCGATAAAAGAAACGGTGGGTCTCGTTCTCGATTTTTCAAGCAATTTTTTAGGGATTAGCAACCGTTTATCGAGTTTACTCCCTCTCTCTTTCTCTCCTATATCTATCTATCTCTCGATAAAGATGCAAATGCAGCAAGTGGTTCGGGCTACGTGTCGCCGATTAATGGAAACGGACACGTTGAATACAAACGACTCAGGTGTGCGGCTTTTCTCTTCGTCTCCTTTTGCAGCCCTCTTTTTCAATTCCTTCTGACATCAATTTTCAGTGCTCTCCAAATAATTTCCCTTTAACTCTCCGATTTATTCTGCCCCGATATTCCTCCCAGCTACTCTTTATTTTTACCAAATGGTAAATATAATCACGAATAAGTAGCGTCAAATGTTCTGCAAACTTCCAGATAAATTCTTCACGGTAGAATCGAGTTATCTTCTCTGAATGCTGCGCTCTGTAACTGTGCTTCTCGTGAAATTTGCATCCCCTTCAGAATCTTCACCGGAATTGCATTTCTCCAGACATTTCTCAGTTCCTAGAAATCATATTTCAGATAATGCTTGCTGATCGATTATTATCGATGATCGACCGATCGACGGAACAACCAGTTTGTTACGTTCCACCGTCATACTCAATATATGCATTTTCTCTGTGCTTCGCGCCATCCACGTGTTTCGTTCGAGCGAAAGTAATCGTGAATCGTTAGCACCTACTTCCTTCATAATAGAGCGAAGCCTAGCCGACAGTTTCGATTTACTCGCGTCAACAGCTTCGGTAAACAGACGGATGTAACGTTACGAGACAATGATGAGTAGGACCACAGCCCCTTCGCACTCGAATCATAGCGACGCCGAACACAATTTCCCCCGAGGACGTGCCTGTGGAATAAGCGAGAAACTGTGTGCTCCAATCTCGACGTTTCCGTCGCACTACGTACTTCATTTGACTTTAAATGAGCGGTCGAGGAACACCTCGACGAGCGTCATACTTATTTGCGAACGATGATACAACAGAGAAGCGAACTTTTATCGCCCTGGGAATACAATCCTCGAGTTTACGTTGAAGAATTATTTTGGGGGACTTTTAATTACGATCCTTCGTTTCAATTTTTTTACGGCATGGATTTTAGGGAGGTTTTATTATTTAAATGTTATATCAGTGACTGTCGTAAGGGCACAGAAAATAAAGGGGAAACAAATGTTCCTAGTAGACACGCATTCTTCTTGTTGCCTATGCTTTGCCAATTTTTCTCTACAAAGTTGCCGATTTAATTACTTGTTACTCCGAAAAAGGATTTGCGTGCATGAAACATTCACATAGCTCGTCGCTGCCGATAAGAGCCGCTTTCTAAAAGCTATTTGCCCGCGGCGGTCGGGCTGGCTGTAGTTAACAAAAGTGTTCAGTATAAACCAGCTGAAGCTGAAAAGCGCGTGATAACGCTGGTTATGTGTACGCCTGACCTGGACAAAATACACGCGATGACGCCGGCGCGAGCAGAATTTCGCCGGACCTCTGACATTTTCGCTGAACCTCGCATTCTAATTAGAATCAACAAAAACAGAAATCCTTGCCGCCAGATTTTCTACAGAAAAGAATACCCACGCGTTCACCGCTGGTTAAAAAAACAAAATATTCAGAACCTCTTGCGGGGGCTGCGGGAAAATTTATGATTCGTGACTCGAATTCGCATGCAATCTTCGAAAGCGAAACGCACTACGACGGTACGATATTTTAACCAAGTATAAGAATTTTCAAAGAAACAGAAAAGAAAGAAGAAAAATAATCGACGTTCGATAGATAAGAGCAAGCGAGAAAAATGGTACGAAGCTCCTCTGGGCAGAGTCACAAAGGAACGACATGAAACGCATTAACAGCGATGCATTCGTCTTCGAAACGCCAGAGAATCTCCAGCCCCGCGCCGAGGGAATATCTAGAATCGAGCTAGGCGCGCAACATTAGTCGATCGACGCTAACATTCCGTTTGTGGCGGAGCAGGGTAACGCTGCAACGAGTAATTACTCGAATCAGAAGCGGCCGGATCCTCGAGCAACGTGGAAAGACAGCCACTGCGGCGTGCTACGTTTCGAGTACAAGGCACAAGGCTCGCGAATCAACTCGATACACCTCCGGGTGGGATACGCTCGTGTTAAGTTTCAGAGAAGCCAGGCGAAATAAAGCCGTTTCAATTTGCATCCGTGGCTTCGATGATACGAGAGCTCTCCCTACAGATCACCCTGATGGATAACAATTAGTCTAGGAGCACAACCGGCTCCTAGAGAATTCAACCGGCACTCCCCTTCAAACTTTCGAGGCAAAGTAGTTTTCGGATTGAAATAAACGCCTGGGCCGATGGAAATTGGATTACATCTTTCCGGTGAATGATAATATAGCGGTGCGGTTATTTACGAGCTGCATAAACGCCGTAAACGTTGGCACGGGGGGTTAGAAAAGTTGGAACCGAAGAGAGGAAGATGAGCGACGTGGACAGATGGTGGATAAAGTTGATTGATTACGTAATTTTCGATGTCGTAATGCGTTGAAACGTTGCTACTGTCGGAATAATGAATATTGATGATGACGCGCGTGCAATGAACAACGATGCGTCAATTTTGTCAGAATTGCAATTGTGTTTCTGTTTCGTCGAACATATTCGATCTGTAATTAAAATGTATTGCATCGTGCCAGAATTTCACCATTGTTCCGGCTATTACTTCGTCAAGTGTTCCGTTTATTGAAAACACAATTTCACCGACGGCAATTTTTTGTGACGGAAATAACATGAAAATATTGCTTTCTGTTTCAGATCACGTGGTACGTAGACCAGGACGATTTATTTTCCAACGAGGAGCATCAGATTTGTTATTCAATCTTCCACGGTATTTGTTAAATGCGCAGGTGCTTCTCGAGGAGCTATAAAGATGGTAAAACACTTCCGGGGAAACATAAATTCCTGTTTTACGCTTCTGACCGTGCCGAGTTGAACGCGGAAACTTATTCCCCGCCCCTCTTATTCCGACTGGAAAAAATGTTTCGCCCGAATTAAAGTTACGTAAACCCCGGCGGCGCGAGGCTTCTTTAACAACTTTGTTTCTTGTTGGCAATCTAGGGTTGGACCGCGGAAGAAACCCCGCGCCTCCTTTTTTTACTTTTGCCAAAGAAATAATTCAACTTACAAGTCCGTCGTGGAGCAAAATATTATGGTCCTCTCGCGCAATGTACAGCCTCTAAAGAAAGCGAAAGAACATTGCGAAAAACTGTGAGGGAAAGATTTTTAAAGGGAAAAAGCCCGCAACACTTGTCGGGCAATCGACAATTAACCACCGCTCGCTCTCTGAAACGAAATTTCCCTGCGCACCTGTGCGCATATATTTACAAATAACCACTCGCGTAACTTTTTTAATAACGAATTCCCGGAAATCTCGGACCAATTGGAACTTTTGTTGGTACATTTATTAAACTGATTAAATCCGGCGTATATTATACGTATTCCGTAAAATACGTGCCGAATTCCTGCCAAGATATTTCACGAACAATTTCGCGTTTTCTACAAATTCGAACGTATAGAGATCGGAAATAATTTTTCCATTAAAACGGTACAATAAATAGAGCCCGACCATTTTGATCCATTGTTCCCTGGATAAAATTACGCGAGATCGGTACGTTCATCGAAGCTGTTCTTTCCCTTTTTCTCTCGCCCTATTTCGCGGACACGCGCTTCAACCGCGGATCGACTGACGGCCGTATTAATATTCATCGTTCGTGATTTATTCCGCGCGAGCGACGAGTGGCCAATCGGCATCGGCGTGGATGAAGGGGTTGCGGAGGTGGTGCGCAAAAAGGGGTTAAACGGGCTCGCTGGTGGCTGCGCCTTCGGCCTAGTTCCCGGGCCGCATCGAGAAACCGCTGGTTCGAGGTTACAGAGCTTCATCCACCCTTGAAGAACTATCGAAGTAGAGCTGAATTTCGAAAGAGACTAATTGAAATTCCTCAGCCATTCCTTAGTGGATGAAACTCTAAGCGTGCTCTCATTCCCTGTCTGTTTGAAGTTTCTTTAGCTTTATTCTTCGGTAGTCTCCTGCGGGTCGATATTAAAGTGGCATTATGGAGCTTTTGAATAGTAATATCGCATCTACCCGTGGGCTAATCTTGTCTGCTTCGTGAAGTATTCTCGCCGGTTTTATTTCCTATGTTATTCGTTTTAGGCTTTACACGCGTGTCGGTATCATTGGTAATCTATCTTTATTAGTCTGTTTCGTTAGTTGTCTCAATTAAGCATTTTAGAATTTGCTGTACATGTTTGGTTCCTTGAGAGAGGTAGTGTAAGTATCTTACATCTACGCTCTACGTCTACCCTCAATTAATATTTGAACAATCTTGATTCTAGATTAAGTAAGCTTTCTTGCCAAAATTCTGGTTAATTTACCACGAATGCTAGGAGGCTAAAGTTTAAAATATCCCGTGTTTACTTTTACACAGCTTAGAATATTGATAAAGATGTTAGTAATATTAATAAGAGTATGCCGAATCAAATGAATTCTGCGCTCTTGGAGCTTTCACTTTAAATTGTTGCATAATCTGTACTGAAATAAGCAGGAGCGTTACTTTTCCCGTGGATCGAAACGAATGACGACAATGGCGACAGATGTGGGACTCTAATTCCGAACGAGAGTGGAGCGAAATGAAAAATTCAGTTCGAAGCTGGTCACGAGCGGACCTGGAAAACAAGTTCCTCCGTCTGCGAAATCTCGTCGCGCACGATTATCGCACATATAAGAAGACAATGAGCTATAAGTGTGAGGGGAAAAGACGGCGGAAGAATAGTTCAGTAATTGTGCGGCCAGCGAGCGTGTAAAAGCTTTCATCGCTCGGTTAATGCCTTAGCCAGTAATATTCCACGGCCAACCTCATGTCCCTTTCAGCGTTATATCGCGAATGAAAAGTAGAAGGGATAATATTGAAATACATGCGTTGAGCTACTATATAGATAGCTAGGAAGTAGATATTTCATTCAATTAATTATATCATTTATGTACTTCATTTTAATCGAGGCAATCTTTAGCGGGCAGAGTTCGAAAGAAATGAGCAAGTATATTTAAAGTCAACCAATTCCGCGGGGAGAAGAATTTCGCTTTTTAATTAAGAAACCCATTAGGGGAAGAAATCCAGTTGTTTTCAGAAATTTACAATTTTCATTGCACGGAACTGTCGTTCGAGGTAGCAACTTCAAAGCCAGCGGTTCTTGCGCTTCAGGTAGTTCTAGAAAGTAGCAGCAATCAGGAGAGCACGGCTGGAGAACAGAATTGCCATCCGGCCCGCCATTCTTTACGTGGTTTTGTGTTAAAGTAAAGAGCGAACTTTATCACACCACCATCCCTCCCCCACCCCCATCTACCCTCAACTTTTCTAACGAAAAGGAAAGAGAGAATTCCTTCATTCAACAGAATTAATAGAACAAAAAAATGTCAATCGAATTACCGTTTAATCGTAGAACAATATATCTCGCACAATTGAAAGACGACAGAAGAACAGAGGTACAATCGAGATAACGTTACGAATTCTCTACGGTCTGTGTAATTTAATCGGCTCTTTCATCGTTCATCTCATTGGTGGCAATTTTTTCGCGGCCACGCCACGCGAGTGCAAATTTCGTTCGAAATTTAAGTGCACACCATTACGAGCGAACGAGCTCCGTCGCGCTTGCATCGCCGCGATATCGACTAGGTGTCGCCATTCTTTCGTATCGGGCTTTACGCCTCGACGCTCGATTCTCCCGACGATAAACGAAATTGACTTCGATTTGCAAGCGAAAGATTAAAATGGCAAACTACGGCATGCGTAGGGTACACACATGGTCACGGTCGATTTTATCGGTTCAATTTATTTATTGTTACATTCCCGTCTCTGTACGACGCGCTCCGCAGCAATCGACACGCGGAACGTTTCGCCGAATCATGGTATCGACAATAATGATAACGCCGGTTCAGCATTCGTGCAATCGTGTACAGCGACGTCCACGTTTGTTGTCCGTCGATTTTATTATAATTTTCCCGCGCGTCCTCTATTTTATTCATCGTGTCGAATCGCATTAACGAGTCACGTTGTTGACGTCGATACCATTCGGTATAGATGCATGTGGAGGTTGGAAGATTAATGTGTAAAAATTCTCGTGAAACGTATGTACAGTCTGTACCAAAAGAGCGTGTCGGCGATATTTCTGTAAATATTTATATATTTGTAAAAAAATTTATATGTATCTAATCTACACCTAAAACACTAATACGCTCTTACTTAGTAAGGAGTCCAATCTCCTCCATTAGCAATTATAGCTTGACACCGTTTCGGCATACTCTGGACTAAGTTTTGAGCGTAGGATACTGGTAGCGACCTCCATATCTTTCGGATATGGTGTACCAGTGTTTTTATTTTAATAATACGTCTTCCCCTCAGCTTGTACTTCATTAGGGACCACACATTTTCAATAGGGTTTGCATCAGGGGACTGCGATGGCCAAGGAAGTACGGTGATGCCGTTTTCCGCTTTCCATTGGGTACAGATGCGACTTCGATGTTTAGGGTCGTTGTCTTCTTGCAATATCCATTGGTCCTCGGTTTGATTGAACCAACGTTTCACGGATGTGAGAAGACCCCTTTCGTACAATTTCACCATTTTTTGTGCATTCAAATTGTCTGTGAAGACGCACAAAGTGCCGAAACCGCGTGCGTTAAAGCAACCCCAAACATGCACTTTTATGGGGTGTTTCACACTTCTTTGAATCATCCGTTTTCCATGGATAAACCAAGCACGTCTAATAGGACACCATGCCCAAAACGAAGATTCATCAGTGAATACTACATCACTCCAATCACGATCACTATTTTCATCAGCCCACGCCAGACGATTTTTGACATGCTTTTGTGAAAGCAACGGTTTCAACATTGTGCTCTGCCACTTGACACCAAATTCATCTAAACGCCGTTTCAATGTCATTGTAGAGATATTTATGCCTTTTTTAGCCAAAAATACTTGACCTTTTCGTAATGAAAGAGTTGGATTTTTTTCGAAAAGCCGAAAAATCATTTTATCTTCTCGGGTATCGGTCTTCTGCTTTAACCCTCGATTTGGGAAGTCATCGACATTTTTTGTTTCCTTATACCGGTTTACCCACTTCTTGACAAACCGTGTCGACTTATGCATACATTTAGCAGCACTCGTGAAACTCAATTTTGGCCCTTTTGGGTGGGAACATAAGAACACTGCTTCAAATCGTTTCGCATACGCGGCACTCATATCGGAAAGCGCTGTTCTATTCAATGTCTCAAACGAAACTGAAAGATATTCGACCAACGCGTAGTAGAGAAGTCTTCATTTGTTTATATTCTTTTTATCTCACTCTCCTTAGGTGTCAGGTTTCGCAGATATCGTGGACACGCTCTTGTGGGACAGACTGTATATACACAGTTACGATATATCTCGGTGGACTTTTTACCCGTTTAACCCTTCTAAAAAATCAATTCGAAGCAACGATATCAGATATTTCTCTCCCTATGTTTCCTTGGATTTTTTTTCTTTTTTTTATAATTGATAACCTACTGCTTTAATGGAAATTCTGAAAATGCAAATACGCCCAGTTCTCTTTGCCCGAAAATCCACCTCGATCACATTTTTCGCGCTCTTCAATTATCCCCGGAAATGTCGTGGAATATGCATTGCAGCTGCATCGATGGCCGCTACGCCAGAAAGATCGATCATCCCGTAAAACTTTTATCGCTAGCTGGATTCATACGCTCGCCACGATAAAGCGGTTCAATTTCACGCTGGAATAAGTAATCCTGCGTCGCGAAGGGTTAACCGAGGATCTGAGCGATCCCTAGTGAAGCCTGTGATAATCGAACTTGCACTCGATACTATGGAGAAATTAAATGGGTATTACGTGTTAATTCTCCGTGAATTTTCCGCTATCATCCGACGGTCCATTAACGAGTATATTACCGAGTTAAATATCGGTATCGGCATTATCATAGGTATTAGAGAAGCGCAAAAGAACGATTGTAACCAGATCAAAATTTGAATGATTCGCAATATTAATTGTGAGTAGTATTTTAATATTTCAATTCAAGCGTTATTGAGATCAGATGCGGACTAGGTGATTGAGTTGATAATAATTATTGGGGGAAAATAGTTCTCGCGCAACTATGAATATATTAAACACTCCGTGGAATAATTACCGGCCCAACCCATCTCGTTAATATTATACATATTGACAGTCCGTCCATCCATCTCCTAGTAAATTCAATAATATTGATAATACTGCTACGTTGACAATTCCGATTGAATGTGAAGAGTTCCCTGGATAATATAATTGGGAAAGAATTTCCTCTGGGCCCGTTATCAAATGGAAATACATGCTGCTTAACGAATCCAACGAAACCTATGGATTTTTAATAACGATCTCAAAAGGAGTGCTAGTCAGTCAGCACAGAAATTCCAGACATCCAACAATGTCCCATAGAATTCCAAAACTCTGTAGCCAGCGTTGGAACACCTGAAGCGTCTTTGAACATGCGAAGTGTGCACAGAAATATGTATCACGCAGCTACAAGGGAATAGGGTAGTCGGGCAGAAACTTATTCCCCTAGTCAGGTATGGACACCCACGGAGGTTTTCGAGGTTCAAAGGGAATGCAACAAGACAAAGGATAGAACGCGAGCCAAGATAGATCGCCCAGTCTCCTATATGCATATACAACATATATTTAAAAAAAAAGTTCCCGAGAAGAATAGAGCGGCAAGAAGGATACGTCTTCCGTGTTCGCGCAATTTGACACATTCTCTTCTTCTGGGAGATGATTTCGCGCGGTGATACGACGAGGCAGGCCGTCCGTCTTCGTTTTCCGGGGATCATTTTTATGAAACGGAGAATCGGTGATCCGTTCAAGACGAAGACCTTGTCGGGGTACGGTTCCCTCCTCTCTTGAATACGTTTCCGACGACTTTTATTGAAGCAGCTGCGATGAAAGATGGATGAATTTGGAACGCCAGAGGCTGCACGGTGACACCGGAAAGAGGGAACACTCGCGTTACGCTTTCGAGCGTGAGCTTTGCTGCGTTACTTCACTTGTTACGGTTCAATTTACCTTTCCTACTTCGCGACGAGGAGTCTGCTCTGGTCTCAGATAGATATTTGTCGTCGAGTGTGTCAAGATCCCCTGTGATACTCTGGAGGAAGTGATCATTCTTTTATAGAGAAGAATCGTCTCTTGATGGAAGAAGTGTTCGATAAGGAGGAATTATCTTTCGTTTGATAGATCGATAGTAAGGAAGTAAGGGGCACTTTTATCTTGATATTATTGCAACGTATTTTATTGCTCTTATCTTTCGTTCCGTAATACTCGTGGAACAAGATGTATAAGTTGAAACATTCTAGTATTCCCGAATTCCTATTTTCCTTCAACATTTTAATTTAGCACCTTCAAAAAATTGTTCAAATACTTTTATACATATGTAATTAATGATTATCACGACGGCAATGTGTCGGAAGTAGACGCGCTATTATTTATCCCTCGGCTAGATATTTACTGTACTGCAGCGCACAGTTCATTGCTACCGGCTAGCTCTTAGGAAGTAAAATAGGATCATCGAGCACAGACATTTCAATTTCACCAGAAGCGTCTTCGTGACGTCTACGGATTCGATCAGTCTGGTGTTTATCTTTCTTAGAGTCCGCCTATCGGAAGAGTGATCAGCTGACTCGGCTGCAGTCGTACCGATAGAGTTGCTAACTTCCTTAATTGATTTCGAAATCAATTGCTCAGAGGTTGGCTTCCTTCAGCGGAGATCCGTTCGGTAATATTTCAAGCGGGCGCGCTTTCAGACGTTGTTCAAACGACTTAACGTTCGCAAATAAAGACGAGGCTGTTTGCGTTCCTGATTATCCAAGTTTATTTCCGCGGTATCCCGAAAGCGTTGCCCACGTAGTAATTGAAACGAATTAACCCCGTGCCTTGCGGGACTAAAGAAGAGAGTAATATTCCTGAGAATCCTCCAAGGCGTCCGAGAAATATGATAACTTCGTTGCCAGGAAGGTTGGGAAGAAACTTTAATTTACCTTTATTTGCTGTAATTTTCAAGATCCATAATAATTATCCCTCCAGCATTACTCGAAAATGTGGATCGTCTAAAAAAACAAGTTATCCGTTCTCTCAAATGCGACGTCTTTCATTTCGAAAATTCTCTCCAATTTGCTAAATGGGAAACGCTGACTTTCAAACTACAGTTCGCCCAGATAGAAAGAAGTTACATCCATTTTCGTTCCGGCAAAACTTCCCCGAGACAAGCGCCGAAGTACGAGATTAAAAAATCCGATCAGCCCTCGATCCAATGGAACAGGAAATTCCCATCGAGCAAACTATTTGACCAACCGATCCGGTCGAACAGAAGAAGCAACGAGCAAAGCTACAGCAGAGACACACGGAAAGAAAGGAAATACACACACGACGGGGAAAAAAAAGTAGGAAAAGAAACGGTCAATTGCTTGCACTTAAAACGATCGGAGCAACTTGTGCCTGTCGGAAACAAGTTGCTCGCGTGCCGTTGAAAAATATCCGAAAGTTACTCTCCCGTTGGTCCAACTCCGGTGTAACGGAGTGAATGAATATACGAGCGGCGAAAACACGTCGAAAAGTTTGGCACGTTTCGTCGGATCCCACGCCACCGTGACGATCGATCCATCGCCATGGATGACCGTTCTGTAAATGGGTTTAATTGGACTGACAACTTGCGCGAAAGTATCCGCATAAAAAGCGAAACGTGGTAATTATCGGCCCGTTGATTATCCGGTGTAAAGAGCGTGCTAAATTTCCTACGATATTTTTTTATCAAACGATACTTATGCATCCTATTTTTTCCTCCTTTACTCTGTCCTGCTCTTTCATTGCGCAGGGATGAAATTCAACGGGCACGAAGCCGGGAACAAAGTAACTTTTCGAGTGGATTTCATGTTTGGCTTCCGCGCATGTAACGGGTGAAAATGTTTCAACGTATTCATTATTACTACCCCGACGACACGGCGGGCGTCACGTGTTACTGTTAGGGGATTAAGTCGCAAAATACCAGCCCCTGGGTGCCGGGTCCCACCCTGGAACGCGGTGTCGAGCAAATTATCATAGTCCAACTGTAGCAGGGTGTTAACGCGCGACACTTCGTTATCGCTGGTAAACTAAATTAAACGGAAGATACGAGCATGGCGAGGGGAGGATGGGCGGCAAAATTCCCTCGAAACTAATGTGTCTCGGGGTGGAAAGCTGCGAAGATAAAGAAATCGCGATTCTAGAAAGAAGTTAATCGAATCTAACCGAGTGCTCCTGGATATCCGAGCTCTACGCGCGTGATATCCAGAGTGCGCACGGAATTTAAAAGGAAACGCGGATATCCTGACCCTTTTTTTTCCTTCTTTTTTTTCCACAGCAGGACTGGAAAGTCGACGAGGGGAAGCGGGCAGGACGGTGAAGCCAAAGTAATGGAACCAGTCACAATGTAAAACCGATGCGACCGACCGCACGGACGGGGTATAAAAAATTTCATTTCTCGGGCTGGTTAGGTGAGAGATTGAATGAAATCTGAACGAGGAGGTACCAGGCCGGTGGAAAAAGTCGTTGCAGCCGTAGCCGCAAAAGGCGAGAGGGATACACGACTGCGACCACGACGGCTTGCATAGCCGAGTGGGAAACATAAAGAGGGGGGAAATAATTCTTGCGGGTCGTCGACCAGGAAAAATATTTACGGCTCGGCTATCCCGCGGACCGGCTGTAAATTTTTTGGCAAGTACTGCTTTACTTTCTGCACCGCCTCCCACGGCTCGTTGTCTCGCTTCCGCTTTGCCCTGCCCTTCTCTGTCCCCCTTTAACGTATTGCCGAATCGTCGACCGGGAGCTTTGCAACTTGCAACAGCCACCGCTAAATTGACCGTTTTACGAACTACGTACCAAGCTCGAAGGACAAGCACTGGGAGTGTAGTATCGAAAGCAGAACGGTCGCGATACGATTTCTGGTCGTCTGGCACCATGCCTCGTTTCCACGAGATTAGACTGCCATTTGTTGAAATGTATATATGAATTTTTTATCCCCATAGTTCCCAAGAATGTTCGCCCCTTTTTCTTCTACGAACGAGCGCGCTGTAAGCATCGTGTGTCTGTGAAATTCTATTTCAAGGGTCATACCTAATTCACGATTTTCCCGAGTCGGGGGTAGACAGGAAGAAGAAGAGTGTCGCGTTAACTCTAACCCTTTATCACTGCGAGCGCGGAAAAATGCAGGACTCGGCGCGGAGAGTTGTGTGCATCTCGATGTGCATCGCTTCCTTTCTCTCTCGCGTTTGTTTTTTTTTCTCCTTTTTTCCCCCTTTTTGTTTCTCCGATATACTCTCGAGTCTGGCGGTGTCGCGGCAATTTTTGTGATTCAACGGGCGAAACGGACGGTGAATAAAATTTCGCCCATACCTTTCCGCAGTTGCAAAACTACGATACCGAACTTTCTGCCGGCACGTTGAGTTATTGGTCGCGCATGCTCGCGTCCGTGCAATCCTACTCGTTTGGAAATCAATTGCACCGTGAAAAATTGGGTCATTATCGTCGGACAACATTACGCCTTGAACGTGGTGTACTGTGCAAGAAAAGGGAAACCAACTTTCTTTGAACAAGCTGTAGTATCTTAGTATTTTTAATCTTCCTTGTATACGAGACTCCTGGAGATTCATCAAGTCTATTATGTTTATTCGCGGCGTACTCCTGCATTTCTTAGACGAGCCTTCGTTGGAAGATAACATTGTTTCGCCGAGTTTAATTATATTTCTAAGATTCAGGGGGGTGAAAATTTCTTGAATCGTAAGAGTGAGGGTGCTCGGTGGGATGTGAAGCGCGTAAGAAAGTTGCCTGGGGTGTATTTAACTGCGCGTGAAGGCCTTCAGATAAACTAAAGGTAAGAGTTTAAAAACGTCGGTGTTTAATGTCCGCGCATTGTCGTCGCCTCGCTATCTTCGTCGAAATTCCCGTTCCGGAAAATAATATCCTCCCCAGTGCAACGGGAAAGGAGAAACGAAACAGGGGAACTCGGGATGGCGGCAAAGATTTTATTAAATCCTCCGCGATGAAATGCACAGAAAATATGTAAATACAGTTTCTGAACCGGACGAATGAATAACGCGTTGCAACGGTTGGTTAACTGCTTCATTCTTGTCGTGACTTTTATAAACAGGTTTTTAACGTTTCCGTCTGTTACAAAGACTTCCCCTCGTATTTTACAGCAATCATTTGTCGAACAAGTAAGACGTCACAAAGGTGCCGAGCAAAGCTATCGATCCTGTCAGACGCAGTCGAATATTTTACACAAATGAAAATGAAAATTGTTGTTTACCGCTTCGCTGAACATTCTCTTTTAGATAAACATAATTTCAGAGCATTTCGATTGTCACAACTTCTTCAAATATCTAAAAATTACGATCAATGAGCAAGTTGTATTAAATTTCTACAAAAGGCAGGGCGTGATAGAGCCAACATATTTTAATTTAATTAATGTATATATCATCCTTTTTACCACTTAAATATTACCCCGGAAAACTATTGAAACACTGTACCATTCTACATACAAAGCCAGGTGTTCTCTGCCTAATAATATTCAACCGCCCTAACAGATCAACTTGATCAATCGATGGCGAAACAGCACATCGAGATAGATCGATTTTCTATTCCTCTTCGGGGTGAAACGCGGGCATTCGTCCCGAGGACGAACAGCCGTGGATAACGACTTAACGCGTGAAAAATGCTTCGATATCGCATGGAGACGAGAAGTGTCTCGAGAGTGAAGGAAATCTCGTTCCTTTCACGGATTCCTGTACTCCCGCCTTCTGTTTCGAATTCCTCTCGAAACTGCACGTGCTCGCGACGGATCGAGCACACATATACCTGATCTCATATCAGATTCGTGCCTACATAAATACGAGGCATACGCGATTCTTCGCCATCCGCGCTTAATTCCTCTGCACTCCATGCAAAAGTGTATGCCGTTGGGTGAAAGAATTGAATGGTCTATGGCCATGTGCGCCTATGGTGAGCGCCTCTTCTGTGCCTAGAAAAATCCCTTGGGAGAAAATACACCCGCTAGGGAAAGTCTACGTGTATTTATGTATACGCGTGAACCCTTTACGTGCGCCTATACTCTCGTCGTTATCGATACTCATCCGGAATTGTTCCCAAATCGTTCTCGCGTAACGTGTACCTCCAGAGTGGAACGCCTCAAAGGAGTCTCGGATACGAAAGACAGACGAAAATCGTCGGCGAAATGCTAAGGGGAAAAGAAGTGACTCCTAAAACTGACGCAAAAGGAAACGTGTTCTGGGTGCCACGCGTTAATCTGCTATGTAGTATCGATCGCAGCCCAAATCGTACATTATACCGCGATACGCCGCTTGGATATTTTGGAATGACACGAGCGCTAATAATAGACGGCCCAAATACTCGCCAAGCACCGAATCGTTCTGCGTGCGTTTAATTTTAGAAGTTTCATAAACGTACGTGTCCCCGATATCCATTCTCGATGTCGAGTACTCCTTGCGCGGCAATCAGGAAACCCATCTCCGATTCAATTTCGTTCCCTTTGTTTTTACTGCTGCCAAACATTCCGCCACTTTCGTAATCTCACGAATATACGAACGATCGAAGATGAAATGTGAGAGCAAACAGAACGTTCTGTCGTTGATTAATTAACCCCATCGCGAGAAGGAATAAGAAAAGGGCCCCGGGGTGGACAGAAAACCAGTGGAGAACGTTCGTTCCACTATCTTTCTCTGCGTCACGGTCCTTTCGTCCTCGCAGACGAATGTCGAAAGAATATTAGGAACGTAAAAGACATCGGGTCGAATCTTTTTTCGCTCCATTTTACCGTCTCCGGGTGGAAGAAAAATTAGAGACGAATTTTCCGTCGCGACTCTTGAGAATCGGCCCCCTCCATTGAACCCGTGAAATTTTTACCACTTCCAATCCGAGGATGGAATTTTTCCGCGCGCGGAATTATAAATGGCCGGGTTATTGAATGAGCCTTCTACGGGAAAACTGAGAAACTCACGGTTACTCGACAAAATTTTACGATCCTAACCGGAATTGGAAAACCTGCTCGAAGATTGGTGTCGATAAATTAAAAAACAAAAAAACGTGTAAAAAAATTATGGGAAGTCGAAGGTAGGAAGAATGTTCAGGGCCAATTAGGAATCATTGGAAGTGCGGGCAATTTAATCAGGCTTCCACTCTCGTCTAACATTTCGAATCCACCCCTGGCTTGTAATTAAAACGCCTCCTTGATCGCTGGCTAGTCAAATGCAAGGAAATGTTAGCCGTTAACGCGAAAGTTCGTTCGTAACGAAAACGAAATCGCAGAAAAAAGTAGAGTTTCGACCAGGTTTAAAAGAGAAAAATGAAATACGTACAGCTACTAGGTGCGCGCGATCTTGGATAAACCAAATACAAGCTCCGAGCAAGGTGAACGACTTATAAGAGCGTGGCGTTTCATAAGGCACGAAGGTGTTTTTAAATTATGCACCTATGAAAAGCCAAATAATTTATTCGAGAGCCATAGACACGTCTGCGTAGCATAAATTCAGATGCTTCATATTTATAATATTTTTATTCCGATTTTCCACACACAGTTTTGCCTTTTTAATATTAATTTACCGTTCAATCTTCTGCGGCAACTCAAGCCTGAAATCGACGGATGAAATTTGCAATTTCGACTTCAGCCGTCCCCTCCGAATAAACAGAGAAGAAAGGGAAAATCGAGGATCATTTTTCAAGGGATGTCGATGAAAGCCACGACACAGGATCCTAGGCAGAACGATGAACGCGAGCCTTGCCATACCGTGCAAGTGAAAACGGCAAAAACAATGGACCGTCTCGGGCACGCGGCACGATTTATGCCTGGCTCCGTTGAAAATTTCGACCCGCTCGCCAGATATTAACACTTGTCACGAGCACTCTGCAGTGCTGGCAAGGAAACATAGCTGAATGGTCGCTTTCGACTTTGATGAAGCTCGCTCCGATCTGTTAGATGTACCCGGAACTGAACCCTTTCTACTGAACGCGGCCTCTCCCAGTGACCGATCATCAGATCTTAATTGCACACGAGTATTAATCCAGAAATTATATGCAACGGTGTAACAAAATTGCGGCCCATTTTTATTGTGCACAGGGCGCGACACATTTAATTTGCGATGAAATTTCAATCGCCGTCTCTTTCGCGAAGTAAAATATCCTCGTTAGGTAATGATTTTCACGGGTAAACGATACTGTACTCTGTAGAAACGAACAAAAGATATTGTTGCAAGGATATTGCAAATGATAATGTTGCCTGGTAATCGGAACAACCGACAGCGGGTTATTATTAACGGACGCAAAGCTGTGCTAATTGCCGTAGCATTGGCGGAGATCGTGGGGCCACGTACAAAGCTTCGTTAATTAGTTAGCATTCGATCGATCTCGCGTACCAGTTAGCAAACACGCTGCGTTAAAACATTGTTTACAATGCACAATAATACGCCACGGCAAACACCGTGACGAAATGATATTTGCGACGTTTGCGCAATTGTTGATATTCATTGATTGATTAAACCATCAGCGGGAAAATTTGAATTCCCGTTCCGAGAATACATTTCGCCAGTCGAATGCAGCGCGTTACCTTACTCTATTCGTATCTCATAATCATTTAAGAGAAAACTTCATTACGAGGAACATCGAAACAGCCTCATCATTAAACAAATTTTCGTCGCTAAAATTTACACAATCCTTGTTTATAATACAATTGGTACAAAGGATACTAAATATAATAATGTACTTTAATGCATTTTCCGAGTGCCCGTATGTGCGGTCTACGTGATAAAAGGGTTAATTTGTCGCTGACAAAAGGAAGAAATTGTCTCCAACAATGCTGAAATATCCAACAATCGTGCGCGACGTGAAATCTGGAAATTCGTTGAATAAGTACTTAGTAACCGCGAATCTCGGCTGCCGTTTCGTTCAATTTTTCATTGATTTTTTTTTATCGGAATGGATGGACTTCCGGTGAAAAGCATTGTTAAAACTTCAACAGAAGTGGTGGCGTCGGCCGCATCATACGTCGGCCCGCGAATATTTGTACAAATTACTCGGCCTCGTGCAAAGGTAATTACGTGGCGAGCATTAAACAGAAACTATAGTCGAATTAAAGCGATTTCCATCGTCGCGAATTTTACCGGCGCAGTCAGGTCCTTTTTACGAAATCATTCCGCAAGCGTGACATTCTGACACGAAGAAATGTCTCATATTGCAATCAGCGGAAACGTATATTTTATTCAGCGCCTATAATTTCAGCGTGGCACTCTTTTGATACTGGATTCCCTAATACCGTTGCTCTCTGTATTTCTACTTTGAAGTAAAATAAAAAGATGAAACGAGCGTAATTTTCTTTTGAAATGCATTTCGAAGCTTCAAGTGTAACGAGTCCCCGCTCGTTTCTACTTTATTTTTCGTTGGCTTCAATGTCTCCCCAGTGGACTTTCGTTAAGGGCGGATAACGTTTCGCTTTGTTCGACACACGGAACGACGAAGATACGGGGCGCTCGATCAGACTTTCGACGAGAATCGCCGCTACGTACATCGTTATTGTCGCAGTTAACTGTAATTACCGTTAATTGAACGAAAAGAGTGTCCTTTCTAGTCGCAGCGCACGGTCGCTTAACGGCCAATTAGATCTCTTCCCAGGAATCGGATCGGCGATTTCACTGTTTTCGTCGTTCCGTTTTCCAGCTGGCAAATTTTCCAGCGATATTTCACGCTAATAAATTATCAGTCTCTCGCGGCTTTTTATCATTTTTACGTTAATTTTCACCGAAATTACACAATCTTCTCCAACCTTCCACCTTATATATGCATCTGTCCTTCGTGAATGCGTCGAAAATTTTATTGCTGCGATTTTCCCTGTATTAATCGGATTATCCAGCGGCGAACGTAAGGTTGAAATCACGTTTTCGTCTTCCTTGAGAGCAATAAGATGACTTCCAAGCGCGTCAACACGTCAACTGAATCGGAGCTAACGCCTATTGTTCCTCTTTGCGACGCGAACTTAGATTGTAGATTGTTGGAGAAACAGGGCTGCTGTCGAGTTTACGCGTCAGCTATATACGGCGAGCACTTCCATCAAAGAGATCCTCTCGGTCCGACCTCTCTAATTAAATCCCTGCATCGATTTGCCTAAGGTGTCGCCTGCAATGAACGCCGGCACAAAAGCTTGCAAATTCACGTGCGCACGGTCTGGATAGTCATTGCTTCGTTCACCTTTCTATTTATACTTTCCGAATTTATATCTCCTGCTTTCGTAGACAACACCCGAGCAAGCAGCATCTGTTCTCTTTCTGCTATCGGGTTCGTAGCGTAGTTCCACAAGCCGACGTTGTACCACTTTCAACCACAGAAAGTGAAATTGGTCGGGCAATTACTATGCTGTTTAATGTGTTAAATTGAACGCATACAAATTACTGTCGTCAGCGTTGTAATATTTCCTTGAATCAGTGTTGCTCCATTGGTTAGAGATAATCGTTTTAGTTTCACCTCGCGTGAATTGAAAATTGTCCTGCTCGAATCGGGTCCACATTGCGAGCGGGTTGAACACAGAGGAAGAGAGGGAAGAGTGTCTTGAGTAACGCAAAGCGAGGCTCGAAAATTTAAAGGAGTGTCACCGGCAAGCGGCCACTTTGTTAATAAGCTCAACAGGTGCGACTGGCTCTCGAAAGCGGCGAAGAATAAGGGAAGATTGTCGTGGAAAACGTTGCGCGAACGTTCACCGTAAAATGGGGTAAATAAACCCTTTTCGTCGACTAATTGACAGGGACTCATAGTCTCAAACAATCTCCATTATCTTACGTTGTCGAGCGTTCGTGCCCCCATCCTTTCGTCCGATCTATAATACTTCCAAATAAATTTCCTCGGAAGTAAGGCATGCCGTGCGAAAACGTGCGACGAAAAATTGAGATTCCTTAGAAGATGGTTGAAAGTTCCCAGACATTTTTCCACGCAAGACCTCGGTACAATTTAAAGTTCCAGCGAAATGGTTCTGATATCGTGCAACGGTTGAACTATCGATTCTCCACGATCGATTCACTGCACGTACGCGAGGACTGGTTTGTCGAGTTCGCGGTTTTCTGTTCGACTCGTAATGATCATACGAGACAATTTTTGCGGCTCGATGGTCTGTCAACGATCTAATTCGCGGATGATGAAAGGCGCTCGGAAAACCTGTTTGTATATCGCGACCGTGTCCTCAGATTACCGCATTACCATTACTAGAGCCCGAAGTGGCACTTTCACAAAATTTCCAAGGGTGTTTCGAAGACACTTTATATAATACGGGGTGCGCACTTTTGCGGAAGTAAACCGACGGCCGTCGTTCGTTTACCTACCTGGCTTCATCAACTATTGAAGGCGAACGAAAGCTTTCTGTGCTTTTCATCGCTTCGCGTAAAGAAGACGCGTGGACGTTGCGCCCGCGGCACTCGAACGAGGCGCGGGATTAATTTTTTCTTCTTTTGCAGACTGTAATGCATATTTAATTATAGTCAAGACGAAGCTACGGAAAGTACGCTTATGATGGATTACAGCTGCGCCGATGCAGCCAAGTTTACGGTAGATTACTGGGCCAGAAGTTTCGTGTCCTTCAATATTCCAGTAGACTTCTTTACTGCCTCTACTTTGGCAGAAATAAACTTTTTTTTATAACTCTGCGTGTTACGACTTTTTTCGTACTAAAATAGCCATATCGCTGGAGCAATAAAGTACAATAATTATGCTTGCAATAGGTTTATAAAAAATTACAGATATACTTTTTGTCTACGTTCGATATATTAACGAAGTATCTCACCTAAAGGCGGAATTAAAAAGTAAAATCTCCCAAACCATGCACACAAAGTTCTCAATATTATCATCCCCCTACACGGCGGCCCCATGGATTCAATTGCCCCGCGTTAGACCAATAAAGCAGCCCATTTCCCGGACTTACTTATTCATTTGGTCGAACGACTTGGCCCGGTCGAAAAACTCGCGGCTGCCTTAGGCAGCGAAGTAATAAAGCTCCGGGTACGTTTCTAAAGCGCGACACATCGACGTCGACGGAGCGCAAAAACCGGGCCATTAGTACAGAGTCGAGGTGAAACCGAAACGAAGTCCGGACGTTTGCACCGGCTGATGCAAATCGCCGTCTGAATTATTCATTAACGACGACCCGCCACCCCCTTATTCTTAAAGGATGCTCCGTAAAGCTTGCAGCCTTGTTTCGATGGTATTGTCAGGAAGCGATATTATAAGGGAAATGCTTCGCGATCCTTGGAAAGCTACGATACTTCTCTCGCTGGACGAACCAGATTGCGAATATTAATTTCGGAATGATGGTATGGTGTTCGGGTTTGACTACTCTATTAGTAACTGGCCACGAATTCCGGGGTGGAACCTTTTGGGTTCTTCCAAGAAGGAGATATTTACTTCGGTCGTTTATTTTCCTTTCTTGGGGGTGCCTAATGGGTTGGCTCGTTTAGCATGCAATATTCCAGTCGTTCTGGTAGTCTGTTAAAGTTTGCTTGCCTTTGCGTTTTTATTTAAGGGGGATTGAAATTGATAGGATAAATATTTGTAGCATTTTCTTGCAATTTTGTAATTACGAAGAAATAGAATAAAATCGTATAGATAGACCTTCGAAATAGACGAATATAAATAATGTTAGCTTGCTTGGCAATTAAACGTTCGTTTAATTATTAAACAGGATGTTGGATTTCTCTTTATAAATGCGGTGTAGATATCGCCGTTTCTGAAATCCGTTTCGTTGTCACTCGAAGGAGATTACAAGTGATTGCCTAGTCTCGTTAATTTTACGCGACACCCTTAAGTAAAGCGAGCGATGGGGCGTCGACTTTACGAGGTAAAATCGGTTTTTTAAGTAGCTCAATTTTTATCGTCTCAGCGAAATCGAGCGTCGTTACTTATAGACGACCGCTAAAAGGCGACAGTCTTCGCGGTAAAACGCGGCCGCTGTTAAAAGACGATAAGTTTCCTTTCAATGGCATCTTGGTGCCATCGTATCACGGGACTCATCGATTGTACGCTTCCTCCCTGCTGTCCTTTACGACTATCGATTACCATTCCATCGAGAACATTACCGTGTCAATTGCCCTTATATTGCGCCTTTTATCGGCCATCTTCGAATATATTCCGGCGGTGGAAAAGTCGCCATACGTTCACGGGTGGTGTTTAAAAAACGCTTCGGCTTACTGCCGCGCCGTGAAGTCACGGTTCACGTGAAAGGGAGACAGAGATTGAATTTGCAATATAAGCTACTACAACTCGAATAATTCATTTCGTTTTATTCGAAATAATTCGTTCGTTAAGAAACTCGCTGCAGATATTGGCGATTAGATAAGTGTTTATCAAAGTGAACCGTGCAAAAAGAAATTTCAGGGGAAGGGAGATGAATGAGAGGAACGTGATACGAATACCACGGGGTGTCAGGAATTCTTTTGATCCCCGAAATTGGTCGTTTCCTCGTCGATGGCCGATCCTTAAAGCCTCGTACGCGCGAGTGTGACTGGCAGAAGAAAAGTCGGAACGTAAAAAGGAGAAACGGAGGTGATACAGAAGTAAAAACGGGGGTAATATTATGGTGCGCGGAAGTGTTGGTTGCTCGTGGCGTGGCAAGCAATCTTTTTGCCCAAGCTATCGCGAAGTTCTTAATTAAATTCACCGCCAACCCGCTATACCGTAGGGGGGGAGAAAAATAAAAGGAAGTCCCGAGGAAAACCGTGAGCCCGTGAATTAAGGCTTTCCGCGACGAGTCGTAAGCATCGTCCGGATCCTGTTTCTAGACGAATTATTCCTCCGACGAGTGCCTCTGCGCTTCTGCACGAATAAACAATGAATTACGAATTATCCTGCCGGCGGAGAACAGCGTTTCGGAAATTGCACCGACTACGAGCGTTAATAACGCGTCACTCGCACCACTGTGTCCGTCCGTGTGAAAACGATAAAAGAGAAACTTGCGCTGCTACTGCGTGCAATTTGTGATTATAATTAATTGGCTTCGCGATGATTTCGCAGCCGCGGAAAACATTGCGTTGTTAAATTAAATGCTATTCTCCCCTCGTGTTTGCGATCGTATGAAAAATTGCTTATTTGGAGTCGTTGAATCGTTATTATTGCTACCCAGAGATTAATCGGCATGAATATTATAAGTATATTTGTAAACGAAAGAGGAAGAGGGGAGAAGATTGCGGTTGTTAATTATATTATAAAGTGTCGCTCGATTGTGGGCTAAGCCTAATATAGGTCAATATCTTGCACCCAAAATCTTGGTATCCAAGGAGAAAACGGTAAGAGGACGTCGAAGTGCATAGGAGTACAGCGGGATCAACTAGGCAGAATCCCTATTTATGGGAACTATTTCGACATACGTGTGCAGGATATCCTGCCCCGTGTCGTCGATCCACCATAAAACATTGAAATCCTCGATAGACGCGAAATCGATAGCGACTCAGTTTGTTGGAACGATAGATCGAGCTTATTTTGTCAAATATAGGGGTAGCTTAATAACGAAACTTGGAACGGTGCCTTTCGTATCTCTCTCTCTCGACTTGATAAATTTTCCTTCCGCCGCGGATTTCTTCCTGCGATATCTTTACTGCAGCTTGCTGCTGTTCTTATTCCTACAGGCGTTGGTAAACTTCGATATTTTATTTGGACAAACTCGAAACGCGGTATTTGAACAAGTGTATATTTGGAATATGAGAAATTTATTGTATTTGAAGAAAAACATCAATTAAAATGGGAACCGATGATTGTTTTGGCGTGGAATAATACATTTTATTTCGTTTTATTGAAATCGTGAAAGACGAAGTCTTGATAATTGGATCATTACTGACAAAGACCCAACAGCGAATAATAGCATTACAAGTTCAGAACTTAATATATCCCGAATCGTGGCCCGACCAATGTTCATGAATATCGCGCTGATATTTTCCCCCCAATTGCGCGAACAACACAGAGATTTAAGCATCGCATCGGTTGAATTCGAATGAAAACACGGCAGCCTGGGATTCGCGCGAATCGCTGGAGAGAACCGAAACCAGCTGCCCGACCATTCTACACGAGCTTAGACAGTGATAATTAAATTGCCGATGTATAATTGGGATCAACGAAAAATGATATTTCCAGGGCTTTGAATCAAATTTACAGCAACGCGATTTCGGGAACAGCGTGTACACGGATAGAAATATTAATTTTATACTCTGTATTATATTATTAAGTATTCCTCCTTTTACTTTATTATTAAATAATAATAAATAGCAGATCGGAAGAATTGCTGTAGATAAATTAATACTTGTACAATTAATTGTTGTGCACATTCGAATTTAACTCGGACGCTAAAGAGAAAACTAAGATAAAAATTGGCACTCGTTTCAAGAACTATACGTCGTAAAATGAAATAGTGTTCAGCATGAATTCGAAGTTCGCAACCCCCGCGTAGAATCAGGTAGAGGCGCTCACGATCATTCGCGGGTACGAATTTAACGCCTCAGTATTGCCACTTTTACGGTCGCGATAAGACTGTTCTGAAGTTTATTGCGGTGAGGCATTGGTCTCAAATAAAAAACAAAATGTTGAGCGGGATGAGAAATAGAAATCGAAAAGAATGAAAATTTCTTTCAGTCCTCTAGTTCATATTAATTTATGTATGGATTTAACTTGATATTATTTTTGACGAATTTGTACATCATAATCTGAATTATTTTATAAAAATATAATATACTTGGTATTATTTTCCGCGTAAATATTTCGCATTTTGTATTAGTCCATATGTATGTTTTAAATCGAACAATTTATTACCAGTGCTTTCTTTATTTTGCACACCAGACTGCGCACCAGAATATATTTATTTACTTAAACTCTCATTTGTTACAATGATTAAAATTTATTGCGAACGCAGAACAAACTATGCGAGAGGAAAACGCGATGCGTGCAAGTTATCCATTTACTTCATTCTATTTATAAGCCTTTGATAAATTGAATGCGGTATTTCAATGTTTAATACCGAACAATCGAGGCTGTGTATTAATTTTGTGACATATCCTCATTTGCAGGTGATTAATTAATGAGAAGTATTCAGAACCTGCGGGCCCATACAAATCCTCACCAATATTTCTGGCTTCGAGTGGGCAGAATTGAAAAGAAAGGATATCGTGAGTACAATAACCCGCTGACTAATTAATACTTCCCCTTTTAAATCTGCTTTTATAATTTAATTAAACTTAATTGAATCAAAGATTTCCTCCTTTTCATAATTCCGTTTTGTTCCCCGCCAATCTCGATCTAACTAACCAACATATTAAACTAATTATAACCACCCAATAGAAAAATCTCACCTCTGAAAAACAATCTCGTATACCCTGTGACATAAAATATAAAACAAGCGTCGCCTAGTTCCAAAGCAGACGAGATCAAACCAATAGCAGCCGATTCGAGAACGGTGAGCGTAAAATATTTACGAGGCGCGCGATTCGCGATAAAGGGATGCTGGCATGGCGCAACGAGAACAGTATCAATCTCCGGCGACAGAAAGTTGTTTCGGAAAGGAGAGCTCGCGAGCTACGCCGCGAACGGAAATAAGCGCAGAGCCGAACGGTAACAGGCAGAAAGAGGATGCTACAGTGAAAATTTATGTCACCCGGTGCCTATAACAGTTCGCGTCGCACCCTGTTTACCCGGGAGACTTTTCCATCTGCGCGTTACAAGTAAATCTAGGCAGAACAGCCGGATAAGTGCGAGGGCACGTGGTAAGGGCCGCCAATGAACGATCCCTCGTCTCGATCGTGCATTGGAAAACGCGGCAAATCCTCGATGACGTAGCGGATTAGGGTATTCAGCTTATCCATTTCATCTGCAGCACGGATTTGCACTGCACAGCTTTTTGCCCGGGAGAAGCCCGTGAAAGTCTTCCGTCGACGCTCGTGAAACATTATTAATTATGGCCGATCGTGGAAACATTTATTAAGGGTAGAAGATATATCTCAATATTATTTCAAACAGTTTTGAGGGAACTCGTAAAGCAGAACGAAGATCTATTTCCGTATCTATGATAGCGTAGCTATCGCGTAGCGCGGAAAAGCTTTTCCAAAGTTGAAACGCGATTGAAATGTTTGAACATTCGTTCCAATCCGTGGGGAAAATCTGGCAGAGAATTTGGTTACTCGTGCAACCAGAACTATTTTCTTCCGCAACGAAGACTGAAACTTCCCCGCTCTTTTATTAAGCTCGCCGGGTCTTGCTGGCTCGTATTGGTTTCCACTTTCCTTATCGCCATGTGTTCCACGCCGGAGAAGAGCTTACCCTGGCTGACATGGAACGGATGCACTCTACTTGCGCCCACCTTTGACCGCCTATGGATCGAATAAATCACACGCAGGGGAAAGTGGACTGGAGTTCTTTCAATTTCGATGAGCGAGCCGAAATGAATGGGTGCCGCGTTAAAGGAGGATATCATTCAACGGAACAAATTATTTGAATTTCTAGATTATCTTAAAACATATATTTATCGCAGTAATTGAGAAGGGATCAAGTCGCAATTTTAATTGCATAATGAATCAAAAGAATGACTAATAAAAATAAAATAGCTTTGCGATAATATAAAGATGTGGCAAATGCAAAACCACGCAGTAGCAAGTAGCTGACAAAATCAAGAATATTACTAAACCAATTCTCCCAGTCAAGGGGCCGTTTGACTCGGCACGAACCTATTCTACTGTTTGCTCTGTTGTCTCATTTGCGACCGCGTTCTCTATCATTCTGGTGTGTTGCCCGCATATACGCATTGCCTTTCCGTTTCCCGATTCGGCAGGAAATGAATCGTTCTCAATTAAGCCGGCAGAACCAATGGGCCTTCATATAAGCCCTAAATGTTTAACTAACGATTTATCGATGCTCATCGAACGACTACCATCGAAGCTCTCGTCGTCCACAGTAAATAGTCGATTTTTTCATCCTTTCCCCCGCACGATTTACGCGCTATCTAACCAGAAATTGCGTACCACAAGTGGCCCTCAGGTCTATGGCTTATGAGCAATCGGTGCATACACGCATGTCGCAAATTGCTCGCGGCAGTAGGCGCTGTCCCTAAATTAGTCCTTGTATGCGACAGCTGCGATGCCTTTTGGCTTCGACGTTGATCGTAAATTTCAAGTAACGCCAATTTTATGCCGCATTGTGCACGCGGAAGAAACCTAGTATTCCACATTCTATATCATCGACTATATTCAGATCAATCGATTTATTGACAACTGCTACGAGAAGATTTAGAACAGTTGTCGTTAATTAACAACCACGTAAACTATTTTTCTCGTCACATTACCCAGTGATCTTTGTTAACTAACACGAGTCAGTCTGCCGTTATTGTTAAAGATTTTGATCACCGCTACGATATTAGGGATACAAGTGTTGTTAACCGTCAATGCGTCGAACTCGAGATCTATTAAGATAGACGTTCATATGCACAATGGAAGAACGATTTTCGAGGCACCCGTTGAAATTTCTCACCCATAGCTTCCGGATAAATTTACAGCCAGGCATTTTGCAAACTTCCGTCGATCGAGGACAGCGTGCACTGTCCAACAGCTGAAATTCGAAGGGTCACGTGCGCCAGATGATTGCGTGGCCCCGATGAAATTCTCCCCGATACGTTCCTCCTTGCACACGTGCAAAACGCGGGATTAGTCCAACTATTCTAGCACGTGAGCTTTGACGTTTAACGAAACTGGAGCAACGGTACGTATTTCTTTCCGACGAGAAACTCGAGAATATCGAACACCCAATTATTTTTCTCTTCCGCGAGGCAGTAACTCGAAATGGAGCGTATATTTTCAATAACAGCGTTGCGTTCTAAATTACCACGGTATTGTTCTGCCTCTAATTACGTCACATTCGATCCGTGCGCGGCGTGCAATTTTAACAATGCCGTTCGGCATCTCGTACAATCAAGACAATGACGTTCTAAAATGCTCGCAGTTCGTAAGTACAACGCGTCTGCGGATAAGTCTGCTCGTTTCCTGGATTCCTTTATTCCAGATAAAACTGCAGATCGATGAAACAACAATTGATACGTCATATTATAGGGCGCCATGAATTCCGTGGAACAGCCTCGCGAACGGGAGCAATGAAAAAAAGGACAGACGTCGCGACGCGTTGGAAATTCGTCGCGGAAAACAGTTGGTCTCCGTTTGCCAGTGTTTCCCCCGATTTGATAGTCGGATACGATGAAAACGACGTTCGAACATCACGAACGACTGACGGATGTTCTAATTACTCCCCGCTTTGTGCGTCATTCCTCTTTTTTCTCCCTCTCCCTCCCTACCTTTTTGTTCGTTTTGATTCTATTCGAAACAATCGGATCGACAGGGCGCACAAAGCGGCGCGCTACGTCGAGCATCGACACGACGAAAGGGAACAAGGATTGCTGGCCAGAATGATACGAGAGGGAGAGAATCGACAGCCGATATTTGCCGCACGCGGTATTGAAAAATTGAGCCGGCCTCATGTACCAGCAAACACGTCCTCTCTTCCACTTCTTTCCCCCCGTTGTTCCTGGATGCTGAAGCACTTCCCTATATTTCCAGATATTTCCGCGCGAGTCAAGGTACCAACGAGCCGGATGCCATGGTCGAACAACGTTCGATTTCTATTGCGTTCGAAGACACAGAAATTCGCCCGCGGGCAAAAAGAATCGGAATGCCTTGCGCTTCAATTCAATTTATTCCCCGTGAATTCTAATTTTCGTTCGACCAGTTCCAGCTCGTTTACAACGCCAATTGGAAATCAAGGGAACAGTCGGTCAAACTGGCGAACGCGTAAACGTATTTTTCGTTGCACGACTTCGGTATTTCCCGCTGGATATTTCGCTCGCAGTATTTATTCATCTCTCCGTAAAGCACGGTACGCCCACGAATCAAGGGGTTTTTTTTCGAGGCCGTACAAATTATACTCTCCAACCGACCGTGCTTCCAGTTTAATATTCTTGATATGTACAAACGTTCTGCTGACTCGCGTAACCATTATAATTGCGTTTCTGTAGCTGTCGAAAAAGTCGAACGAACCGACCCCGGTTTTTGCGTTTCGATATGCTGTGTACATTCGATTGTAATGATGGAATATCCATGGTAGAATTAAACTGGCTTATGAATCTGACATACGAGAAATAGATTGACTAGCTTCGCAGCGTCCGTTGAAACGAAATAGAATTTCAAGCTTTATCAAGAATTGTTTGGGCAAACAAATACTTCTGGAACTCCTTGTAGCAATTGAATTACACTGAAACACGATTAACGACAATTACGTGTGTTCGAGCAAATTCTGTGCTCGAACGTTCGACGTTTTTAAGTGGTGTTCGAGGTGGCCTAAACGGTTGAGATTTCTATTTGTTTGGATATTTCTTCTATATCAAAGGTAAACCGTTTGGGGCACCTCGACCACCACACCTTGAGATTGGCGTTATTGCCGTTGCCATCGCGCTGTCCCTCTCGCCCTGCCGGCTATTAAAGCGAGAGAAGTAGGACCCGATGACAACGAGCGGCGCCGGGAACCGGGGGAATCTCCGGTATTCTACCAGTCTTTCCGCAGACACGGAAGAAACACCTTCGTTGATACATTAAACCCGGGTATGGTACTGTGAAAAGGCATCTCGATTCATTCGCGCCCTACGAGGATAGGCTTCACGGCAAAACCGCAAATATTAAGGCGACGGATTTCTAACCCTTCCGACGGAAAGGCGAAACCTCCCAACAACGTGTTTCTCTTTTGGAAACAGTAAAAATGAATTAAAAAATATTGTTACGACAAGACTGTTATTTAAGGCGATACTTTGTAAGTCAAATGGTGCTCAATCTCGTAGACGTTTCGCAGAATCGCGATACTCCGAAACTTTTAATAGGCAGCCGGACGAAAAATAGCCTGGATTTTGTAGCTGCCGCTGTTGTTGCTGCGCTCGGATACTTTTAAACGAGTTTCGCAATTTCTTAGCAATTTTTTCATCATAACTCGATCCCCTTAGGTTCGAAATTCAAGCGCCGCTCGTTCGTAGGAAAGAAAAGTGGTTCATTGAAGAAGACTAGGGCTATTTCGAAATGCAAATGATCGGAGACTGGCACAAAATTGATGCAAAAAGTGTTAAACGCGCTACTTTAAGCAAGACGTCCTTCTTCGTTCACCGAGTATTTTTGTGCTCTCCTTTGAACAGATGCAAAAGCCTGGAATGTTAAATTTATTATCGTTTTGTCTTCCATAGAAATTTTGTAGCTTAAAATGTGTCTCAGTATTTTTATAAAATAACTGTCTCGCTCTGAATAAGGGGGCATATAGGAAACGACATGAATAAATAAGGATGAAAACGTGCACAAAAGAATACGATTGCATTTGTACGATACCGCCGTACATCAATTTTACCTTTATAAGAAGAATGGATATGTTCATCAATCATTCGCATTTGTGCAGAAAAATTGCTATCTTTGTGAGACATATTTTTCTTGGTACGTAAACGAAGGCTGTTATAAAAAAAAAGTTTCTAATATTAAGAATGTAGCGCGTAATGTATTAAAAAAAAGAACTCCTTTGGAGCAAGTAAATTTTGTAATCATTCAAGACCGCAACTACTGACACGATTGTCAGTGCCTGGCGCATATATTAATCACGGAGAACGATCGTTAGCTTGAAATTTGCATAATTTCAAATAGCTGGTCGGGTTGCGATCGATTTTCCGCCCTCGAGCTTTAATGCGCCATTAGAGTGTGCTGAATACCAATTTTGTGCGAGACCGTCCTATAAAATGTACCTTATACCCCCCAATAAAATATACGGTGCGCAAATGAAGTAAGTAACCATCCGTATAACATTGAAATCCAATGAAATCCATTCAATGAAATTTCAACAACAGTCGCTCGAAGCAAATTCGATTCTTTCCCTGCCGGATACACCGGGGCACGAAACTTTTGTAGCTGAAATGCACTGGCAAACAACGCAGTGCTTAATTAAGGCCTCGAATTTGCGATCGGAACGGCATTTCATTAACGGAAAGCCGGTAATTTTATTTCGTCCCGTTTTTCCCGATTTATCGTGCAATTTTAATATCTGGCCCCCGCGAGAATTTCACGACGGCCGATTCGATTATTGTTCGCTAATGGCATTACGCTCCCGTTTTTAGCTCCCGTGGAATCGCTAAAAAAATCCCGGGAATTCGCATAATTTCACACTACGACTGCCTGGCCGTCCAATCGATTCAACATTGATGAACTTCAACACGCTCGTGTACCACGTACGATCGGCAAACACTAGCAAGAGATTAATTTTTCCCCGCTTGGAATAGCCTTTCGCCTCCACTCTCCAAATATATGAGGGGAAAGTAATTAACTTTTTCTTTCGTCGTGAACAAAGTCAGGAACAAGCGTTGAAATAATAATCAGCCGATTGGGCGTAGATGGTAATCGTTCAAAATTTAATCGTACCTCCAGAAATAACTTCACAGCGATAATAATAATAAGAATAATAAAATAGAATGTTATAACCGCGCGAGACAAACTCAAATTTTAATGTTCGTGGCACGGGATCGGCGACGCGCGGAATTTACGAAAAGGGGCGTGATGTGTGCTCATTGAAAAAAAAAATCATCGAAGGAAGCCGATATCTCCGACTCCCGGCGTTAGATAACGTATAATAGAATTTCCACGAGAAGATACGTTCTTCGCGGGATACTCCAGGATATTAGAAACGTGCGTGGATTGCAGACCGACAGTCCGGTGACAAAAACCGGAAATGGGTATGGATGCCCGATACTCGTACCGTGTTTCTCTAGACCTCGAGTGGACAGAGATGGAAAAAAAGGAGATTTAACGGTCGAAGAAACTCGAACGGGCAAATGGAACAGGGTTGGATGGTAGGAGGGTGGAAACCCCTTGCTCGTTCCGAGTTTCGAAATTGAATGCGCGATTCTGCTTGACCGTATAGAATCGCGACAAGGGAAAATGGAGAATAACCATCCGTTTCAAATGGCGTGAAATCAATTTTGCACTGAGAAAAAGACCGCCTGTGGATTGACATTTCGATAAGGCACGGGACCGATGGTGCTTGATTTTTAACAGGGTGTTGCGTTGCGTTGAAACTTATCGATAAACACGGCGAATATTGTATTTATGCTATATCGGGGAACTCAATTTCATCGGTAATTAGAGTCGCGACATGGGCAGAATACTGTTTCGGTGCTGATACTGTGTTGCAGCCGCCTATTACATTTGTAAGGGGAACGTTTTCGATATAAATCAACCGAACAAGAGATTCAGAAAGGGGTGGACGGAAAACATCAATTTCTGTACGTGACAAAAATAAACCAGTGCCCCGCGCTCGAACTCCTGCAATTTTAATAACGTCACCGGGAACTAGACCGCCGATAAATTCATATAATCCGTGCATAAACATATTTTTGTCACGGCCTCCCGTATCCAGCACGTTCTGTGCTATTTCGCGTGCCGAGTATATCCTCGCGGATAGATGTTCTCGCACGTCGCGCCGCAGCAGCGGTTCGCTTGATATTTTTAATTGCATATTTTACAACGGAATATCGAACGCGAGAAGATAATCCGGGGTCGGCAAATATTGTAGGTATATGCCTGTTTGTCATATTTATCGGCTCGTCGTTCTCGAAAAGTACGGACCTTCAATCAGCCGCTGCAAATAATTCGATATCCTTGCCGCGATATCTCGCGACACCTTTCACTTATCCATTCCTAACAGTTGCACGATACTTCTGTTTAAATAGAAATAAAACGCTACGCGGATCGAACGTTCCCCACAGAGCGTGCCGTTTCACCTCTTTTAATGCACCGTAACTCCGTTCGAAAAGCGGATTCGAGGGTCCAACACCTCGTACAGTATAACGCGCGATAATAAAACTGCTTTCCAACAGAATTGTATTCTCAACAATATCGACACGGGAACTGCAATATCTCTTTTCCCAGCAGCGTTCCGCTCATTCTTGAGATACTACTTTTCGCTCGAAATAGACGGACTCCCGCGAATAAACGATCCCTATGGAAAGCAATAACGTCGAAACTGTTGACGTGAAAAGAAAAGAAAACTCTTTGCACCTGTAAGTGCACGTGACCGCGTATGTGTTGCGTATGCTGGCCGTTTCATTTCCGATCTGCTTCAAACTATCGCACAGCGAAGATCCATTTCTTGCGCAGTATAATCGTCCGTGACGCCGCGCACGATGCGAGGCCAAGCGGGACCACCGCGTAAAAGCTGTGGAACGTGGTCAATCTTAATAATAATAAAAGTAATAACCGCCATTATCGCGACGGAAGACAATAATCCGGGAAGAGCTTAAGGCGCGGCGAAATTGTCGGCAGTAAAAGCTTAGCACACCATCGATGCACATCGTTCCCCGCGGTTAAGCTCGGTTAAAGTCACGGCTGCGTTCTCTTTCTATTTCGAGCGTAGGTGCCTACCGTGTTTCAGCCCTCTGGCTGTCTCGTCGCTAGAGGAACAGACGACTCTATCTCCGGGAAAGGAGAAGGAATATGCACGAAAAGAGGCAGGCGAATAGAGTGGAAACGCGGTTATCCCGTTGGAATTCCAATTTAACGAAGCACGCGCGGGCGCGGGTATTTTCGCCCGACATAAAAAGAAACCAGCCCCCGCGTCGAGAAAACGGAACGCATTGTCCGGCGGGTGGTTGCGAAGGAGGGAAGAAAAATGCGCCCGGGAATGGTCCCTTTGAGCTGGGTACCTCGATTGAACGAACCGCGTCGTTCAAATTCGATGGCCACTTTTGTGCTGAGGTGTTCACATGGTTGAGGTGCTATGACGGAAAACACTTGTAATGGGGGTACATTTGCTGGTTAAAGATATGGGAACTCTCTTGCCAACGTTCTATGTACGCGAGATCAATATCTTGATATTCTATGAACTCGTTGTAGTGATTAAGCTTGATTTACGTTACTCCGTACATTACTCATTGTCAGTAGTGTACGCTTCGGTCTGACATGTTCTGGTACGATATCTTTAGGTTTTGCAGAGTTAGTAGCGATCCGCGAACCGATATAGAACAATAACGACACTACATGATTATTAAGTGCGGCGTGTCCATAACAATCGAGTATCGTGGTAATGCGTGCCGAACACGACCCACGGATTATTTGAAAACTTGCGGGGCAAGTGGCTTGTAATTTTACGTTAATCACTGTATCGTGTAAGCGCGTGCCACACTTCCGTATTACCATGCATAATTGCCATTGCTGAACGTTTCGTGCCACTGAATTATTAACTGAAACAGACTAGCATACCGTATACCGCGTGTCCGTTTAGGTAATTCGATTTTTTAATCAAACTTATCACCCACCCCCCACCCCTGATCAGTAGTCTCAAATGTTTCGACATGCTTAAACGCGGTTTCTTGTGTGCCTTTTACAATTTTCCTGCACCACTCGTTCATTGGTTTCAATAAATATGTATACTGAAAAAGACGACGGAGGAGAAGAGAATTTTTTTGTGCACACGGTACAGAAAAATAAGTAACAGGTGAACCATATACGGACATCGTAACAGTGCATGCATTGAAAGAAATTACGCGACGTGACGTAACAACGAACGAAAGGAAAGAACGTCCCTATCCGTATTTCATACGCTATTAAGGAAATCAGGGCATTCGAAATTACTTGCAGAGACTTTCAAAGGTACAAAGACTTGTCTATTCTCATGAAGCATGGAACAGAAACGGAGTCGCGTTTCACAGTGATCTGCGACAGAGCAAGAGGTCGAGCGAATGCGGCCGCTGCACCTGATGCAAATGGGCCGCTTGCGCGACGACAGAAAGAAACAAGAACAATGCTATTCACGTCGACTCCTCTTCTGCCGTGCGTCACTTTTCTCGTGCCAGTAAATCGTCGTTCGTGTCCCGCGACAATGGGTATCGCGATTGGTTCGACTGTCTCTAGTAGCCCTCTATCCCACAACGGGCGACGAACGAAAACGTTCAGCCTTCCCCTAACGATATAAATGATAGATAGCACCGACGCGTCGCGAAAGTCTCGAGGCAAAAACGAAATTGCGACGGCGATACACTCGCGAAGATGAGTCTCGCGCGTTTCATAAATACGCGACGCATTCTTTCCTCTCCCCCGGTGTGAATATCAGAGCAGAAAGAGTTAAGAGCAATCCACGCAAACGTATCACTAACGAGAATTCCCTTTTCTTCGACTCGATCCACATCCCGCCACCCAACCATCGGCGCTTTCTTCGTGCATGAGCACCGGTAAGTGGCAGCCCTCGAATCTCCTCTGGAGATTCGCGTAATCAAGCCTTCATTCAGCGAGAATGCATCCGGCACGAGGAGGGCTTTCATTTTGCCCGACATGTCATCCAAAAGAGGCGCTGCCTCTTCCGCGAGATAGGAAAAAGAGCAAGACCCGTTAGGAACGAAGGCGAAGTGAAAACGAGGGCGTCGCTCCCGTTTTCGGCTACTGACAATTTACACGCGGGAGTATGCGTGTCACTGGATCAGACTTTATACCCGTTGTCACCGTCCTTTCAACTTGCGACTCATTCTTCTTCCACTCGCGCCGTTCCTCCGGTGTTTCAACGTTTCAACGGGAACACGCGAGAACCGAAAGCCTGCCGAGCCTCGCCGTTGCGCTGGATGCAATTTCGAGACGATATCCTGAGAATCGATGTAAATGGCCGGTCGATCACTCGGACTAAGCGGTTTGCAATTTTCTTGCGGCAATAAACCGAGGCGATTAAACCTCCGTGCCCGACAGAATATCGTAGAACGAAGTCGTCGTTGCTATTGCGCTGTAAATGGCTGTATCCCTCAACCTAGTTTCCATTCTACAGGGACACGCTTTTTCGTTGTATCTATGCAAAGGCTCCACTGTCGATGGAACGATTCTAATACGGGGCAGCCTTTTTCTCTTTCCTCGTCGAAAGATTTGTTGGACGATTTAAAATATTTATAGAAGTCT
Organism: Nomada ferruginata; assembly: GCA_963583965.1. Lineage (NCBI taxonomy): Eukaryota > Metazoa > Arthropoda > Insecta > Hymenoptera > Apidae > Nomada > Nomada ferruginata. Next base: position 11,853,081 of record OY757218.1, read on the forward strand.
GCACTTTAACAGCTGCCAAAGATACTCGTAAATATATACCCGGCAATCGTTTAGAGTTTGATTGAAAAAAAGCCCCATTTCCATTTAACACGCACGAACGGACGCAGCATCGAACAATATCCCGTAAGCTTTTTAATTACACGCCGATTCGTCACGTTATCACCGCGATGCGTGTTTCTGCAAGAGGTATTTACCGTTCGATGAAATCGAAAAAGGTCGATCGTTTTGCACCCAGGTGTTGCTGTAAAGCAAACACGCAGCTCAGAGTTTCGACGGTGCACAGCTCGTCAACCAAATTTTAATCTACCCATACAAATCCGGCAAATTTTCGAATATAGTTACGGCTGAGCGCGTATCGTACACTCCGCCGCCGTCATCTCCTAAAAAGTCAGTTAAAAGATTAAAAAAAACAGAAGCGATGTATCGCAACATGAACAGTGCATTTTCAGAGCATCGCCGACGCGGTATAAACAAGTCGCGTTCTGTTATTCATCCCGCGAATATTTCAAAACTGTCTCGCGTTTAATTTACGGCCGCGCATGGATCAAAACTGTCTGGCGTGTTTGAAGAAAAAATGCAAATGCCTCGAAACAGAAGGGGGTGGCGCTCATACAAGGGAGATGTAAACGCGGCGCAAAGTTGCGCACAGTCTCGCGCATAAAGGCGGCTCGACACTTTTTCATCGTGCCAACCCTTTGCTCTCGTCGCCTGAAACGAATCTATTTCGACGGGGGTGGCCGCGCAGGAATTAGATTCGAAATTTGTTCAACTCTCGATCCGGCGCGGATTTCCCCAGCTTTGGCGAAACAAAAACCGAAGCCGAGCAAGCCGTTTCGACCATTTGTTTCAATTAGCATCCAGAGACTCTTTCATGATTTGCAGCACGATGGCGCCATTTGTCGGTCCGTTGCTGAATCAGTGTATCGCCAACGCGGGCGTATATTACCATCCGATTTCCATGGGGTAGTTTCCAAAATATTCATACAATTGTCAAACGAATGTTTCCGCGATCGAAGGAGTAAGATACAGGCCGCGTCGAAAATGCGGAAGGAGCGACAAAAATTTGATGGAGTCAAAGAAACGTACGTCCCCTTTCGTTTGCCAGGAACGCGGCCAGATCGACCGAATTCCGCGTATGAACATATCGCGTTCCTGACGCCCGTGAAGCTTTTAAATTGAATGCATGTGTACTCGCGATACGATTTCGACCACGCTGATCCTCGATATTCGTTTTTATTCCATCCATTGTCGCTCGTTCGTCCGCAATCCTAAACGGATACCTTTGTAATTCCTGCTAGATCCTCCCTCCGATTACCGTTTTGAACGTTCGTTTCAATTAGCAACATAGACCTCGCGCGTTTCGCCCCATCGCTATAACGTTATCCCGTCGTTCCTGCGCCGCAAGAGTCGCTAGAACGAGCTCGTAAATTTCGTCGGATATCTCTATTTATCTCTGGCTCCTCCTCTCAGACACTAGCCCGCGGCTAGCTTTATACTTTCCTGCGATGAAGTAGGAAAACGCGTGGGGAAGAACGATCGCAGAAATTCGAAAGTTTGGATGCATAAATCCTGATAAATATGTTAGAACATCGTTCACGAAGCTACCTCGACTGTTCTGTTCTCGCATGCCCTTTAAATAACACGGAGAACAACGAAACTCGATAATAAAAATCATTAGGAAACATCCAACGATCGTTCCACCGTTTCATCCGCGGAAAAATCTCAACAGTCGGTCGGCTAGTGGAGCGAAATTGAATTAAAAGTGTTAATTAAATGATATCGACGCGGTACAGCGAAACAGCATTTTCAGATTATCCGTTCTCCGCGTCGTCCATTTGCCGTAATCATTACAAACGCGCTCGCGTGAGATAGCGGTAACGGGGTAACACGGGGATGGAGAAATGAGTTGGAATGCGCGTTATCCGTATATACCTGTCCCCAGGTCGCAGATTTTTCCCTCTGTGGGTATATCAAAGACGAGATATCGGGCGGATGGGCGGAACAGGATGAATCCGTCGCCAAATGAACGGCCAGAGATGCATATTGCAACGGTAATATACGTGCATCGGCCTCGTTTCTACCTGAATGCACGCCGCTGTTTGCACGGCCGCTGCATTATACGTACGAACGCACGCGAGCTCCGTCGATTAATTGGATTGCCACTGACACACGCTGGTATCGACGAGTTCTACAAAAGAGGGACCGCTCGTTTTAGTTCTACTTCTTGACCCCGTCGTGAAATTTCAGCCTCTTCGCTTTTTTTCGATTCTGCACTATGTACACCTGCATACGTGCTACGAGTTCGAATGGACGGCCGGACTTTGTATCAGATGTTCAATCTCTGGCTTTCCTGTGTACAAAGTTTTGTTTCATTTCTATTTTTCAACTACGCTCCGTTGCCGCTCTGACCGTCGACCGTGGTGACTCCGTCGATTTACTACTCCAGCAACGATTTATTTTCGTTCAATTAATAAACGAACTTATCTACCTTCCGTCTACGTGTTTTTCCCCCGACCGTTTTTCTTTATGGCACGCGGTGCCGCGAAGGTGTATGAATCGTTCGTCGAATTACTTTTCTTCTTCTTTTCTTTTTATTTCCGACGACCGTTCTACTTTTTCACGGGAAATTCTATCCGAAATGACTCCTTTGCTCGAGTTTCCGATTTTTACGTGCGTCGTTTCGCCCATCTCCGAGGAACTCTCTGGAACTCCTATTTCCACAGATCCCGAACTTCGATTACCGTACCAAGACGTTCCCTTTGTTTCTGTATTTCGCTTTCTATTAGGATTGCGTTTCAGCACCTGTCCTCCCAGTAGAAGCCGTCGCTAGTAGCGACGTTCGCGCGTCGCGAATTTCGGATTCCACCTCTCTGTTCTGTTCCATCCGTTTCTGCAATTCTCTGTGTCGATGTTGGAATCTCAATTTCGCGACAAAGAGGGAAGGAGAGAGAGGGAGAGAGGGAAACTGAGAAGACAGGAGAAAGAAGAAGACATATTAACGTGTACGATGTAATTACTGTGACTCTTATAGCCACGACCCGTACCCTGCGAATCTGCAAACCATTTGTTTCCCCGGAAGCAGATATCTCTTCCTGACGTCTCGTTCGTTAGGTCGGACATTTATGTGAGTGAGTTATAATTAAATGCGAGTCATAACTTAGTTGGCGGCGGATCATTTTTAATCCCACGTCAGCAGTATTTTCTACGATCGTATAAATTTATCACGGAGTTCAAATGTAATTGAACGTAAAATCAATACGGACGTTCGAAGAACAAAACAGTGTCACGCAATCACGTAAAACAGGAACATTGTCGTAACGTTACGCTCAATAATTAACCAGTATTGGGCCGAGACAAGAGGGCGACTAAGCTGTTCAATTATTTAACGTTCGAACAATGTACGGGGAAAATCATTGTGCCACGATCGTTCGAAGTTGCAAAAGAATTAGCCCGTGGACGCAATTAAGAAACGAAACAGCCAGCGACGAATTTCCATTGAATTTAATTCTCGGATGCGGACCTCTGACGTCGGATCTTTGTTCCAACGAAAAAGAAAAGGAAAGTAGAGGGACAGGAAGAGGAAAAGCGAATTAAAGTAAAATCTGTGTCACACGGAACGGTTAACGTTAAATCGGACGATTACGTTGTCGCTTTTTAAACGTTCACGAAAGAAACATTATTCAGGTTGGTGGCACCCGGTAATTGTTCTGATGTAATTAATTACAGGTGTGGTGCAAGATCGACAAAAGAAGCCCTGCAATTATTTACGAACAGACGCGTTAACATAACAATCTCTCTGTAAATAAAGCAAACCGCTTTCATCTTATCGTTAGCCCTACACAATGTTTGTACACTTTCCGTTATTGTCGTTTTAATATCACGGCCTCTCGAGGGGAACAGTGTATTCTCAAAAGCACGTTACACAATTTTAACCGCAATATTCAACGAGGCGATATCAATTCGACGACGTACGAGCAGGTGAAAAAGGACGTCTGGTTGAGTGTAAAAAAGGTGTACGCGCATCGCTTTAAAGGTTTCAAATAAGGAAATCGATGGCCATAATTTCCTTGGAAACTCGACTCGCTCCCCGGAGAAATCGATTCGTTCTCGTTAGCACCAGTTAAACGACCGACTGGAATACCCGATTGGAATATCGGCTTAAAAGTTCTCTGGTGCAAAACTTCTTTCATTAAACTTACGGGAATTCGCGTTCCCGTCGTTCATCCGTTCGCCAAAGAAAAACCTTTACAATAACGGTGGGCGACATGAAAGTTCGAAAATGCCCCCGCAACCCGGCATATTTAAATAGCAAAACGAAGCGGATAGTATCATCGTCGGAATCCAATTACGATGCCTACTAACACGATCATTTCACCAGGTAATAACGCTACAACGTGTACGAACGTAACTCGCGGGGCAAACGTTTGTCGCGTTCAGTTGGTAAGTCGATTAAACTTGACCAAACTATACGGGTGTTATCCCCTTTAGTTGGCATTACGCCTTGCACTCTTTTATCCATCGTCAACCGTACGCCTCCTTTCGTTTCGAAAACGGTGCACCGCGATTCGAAGCTTTCACAGCGGGGGTAAAGTTGTTGGCCATGAGCCCGGATCCTTTTAGTCGTCCCGCACGACACCGAAAAGATGCGAACTTTACCCCTCTCCCTCTTCTTCTTCTACCCTCCAGAGACGTGTATCATCTTTTACAATTTAGTTCCTCGAGCGCCAGCAGGCTACCCTTAACTTCCTTTAGCAGTTCCTCCGAAGAGAAAAGTGGGAAGTAGGTACTGGAAACCTAAGCGATACGTTCGAGCAATTATATTTTTCAGTCCATGGCCTCGGAGAGAGTCGATCCAGTTTCTCATCGGTTTTATTTTCCCGGCTTATTCTAGCGGAATATCGGATCAGCGATCACGGAATCGAAGTTCTTTCATTAAACTTGAGGGAATTTGTGTCCCCGTGGATCTCTCTCGGGGGAGTAAGGTGTCGAACGATTGCATCGCGATCAATAAGGTGTCGAGACAAAGGGTGCTTTGTAAAGCTTATAACCTCCAATCCCTGTGCTCCCTACGGTCAGGCCTCCATTTCTCACGAAATCTCATGCAACGCCGAGCTTTCTGGTATCGGTGGCACGCGAGCTTTCCCGGATGTTCATCCTTCGTTCGGTGTAATCCTTCCTACAGTTACCCGTTTCTTTCGCGATTCTGGCAAATTTATCATTACGGCGATAATCAACTTGCCCCGCGGGTAATTTTACAGTAAACCACGCCTGACAAGTTGCGAGCACAAGAATAATGGCGGGGCATTTCGCGCGTGGGATAAAACGTTCTACAGCATTGATTTTTCTACAGACAGCTGACACGACTTTTTCGGCAGGAACTTGATATAATTAACGGATAGGAAAGCAATACTTTTGTTTCCGTCGCGTGAGCCTGAATCGTGCAGCTCGACTATAACCGTAATTTTTGCGGAAAATCGTAGGAGCCACGAACGTGAGCCGAGAATTATTGCGTGTCGATCGGTGATTTCGCGATTGCCGCATCGGCGGGCAGAAATTGCGCGAGACTGCGATTCATTATTTCACGAAATACGGGGAGGAGGGGTTCGTTTAAAAAATTACCCACAAAGGAATAATTAATTTTTGACCATTAATTAAGAAGAAAGAACACTCTTGCCGTTATCGGACTTTGCTTGTAAATTACCGTTAACAACGTGGCGTTATTATCAATCCAAGCACACCCCGGAGAGAAAGTACAAAGCGTGCTTTAATTAAGAATAGCATAGTTCGACTAACAGAGAACAATCGGAGCGCACGGAAGCGTAAGCATGGAATCATAAAGGCAACGAAACAACGAGCGATAACGCGTAACACGGGGGTTGCAGTTGTCGTTTGGCGCCGGGTCGAAAGGCAACAATATGTCTAGGTGCCAACAGCCAAGCGCTATCGTAAACATCGATCTGCCAACGTCCAGCGGTCGTACAAGGGACAACAGCGTTTCGAGCAGATAGCAAAATACCCTGATATCAATTTTGCCCCGACTGTCCCGCTGTCGTACACAAATGTTGAATTCAAGAAAGGTTGTAGGACGAACGATCGTTTGCAGTAAGGATACGACTGGCAAAGGGAAAAGTACTACAGACGGGGAGGACGCTGCACGAGTAAGAAGATTTGGATGAGAGGATTGGAATGAACTTAAACTCTGGACGCGGAAAGCTCAAAAGAATTTCATGGTTCAGTGGTACCTCGTACACTGAGCAACGTGGCCACTCGAAATTGGTTCCTGTTTCATCTAATTACACGGGAATGATATTCCTGTAGCGATATTAGTTGGAAGGAAAATTACAGGGTGAAAGAAGAAACACCAGGTCGACGTGGATTGATAGTCGGCCTCATTTTTTGGCTCTGTTATTTTCTGCGAATTCAACGGAGGGAGCCGCACACGAATGCACTGCGCGTTGCAATAAACCGTTCCCCTCCGCGGATATTAAAAGCGGCATAAATATAAAAGTAAGAAACTGAGGGCCAGCCCCAATTGCGTTTCCGCGAGCATGGGCAGGGATAAAAATGAGAGAGATCCACGGAACGAACGTAACAACATAACAGAACGAGCCCTTAGGCGACTAGACTTGACCTTTCAACGTTAATTGAACCGGTCTGTCGGCAAGGGATTGCAAACAAACGAACGTTTAAATTAAAGGTGCTGGGCCGAAGAAAAATGAGGGATATTTTTACGACGCTCACGGGTGAGAACTAACGTTCACCATGGTTCGTATGGACGCGCTACATGAATTTTCAGATCGTTTGAACAAACTCCACGACGTTCTTTACTTCTTTCACTTTTCTCGACCACTTCGTTTCTATACACCTATTACAAGCGAATCGTGACAAGTGTTCCTGTCCCTCGAGAGTTCATTATCCTTTCCAATTCCATTCGTCGGAACAATCGAAGAACAGCGTGCTACGACGAAAGTCGTCCAATCGAGAAAACAATCGTGTTGGTACAAGGAAACGAAGTGATGCTCTATTTGAAGGAGAGTAACAAAAGCGTAGGAGGATTTCAGATAGTACAGCACGGTTAGATTGGAGCGTTACACGGAACTAGCAATATGTGGCGATTGTCCTCATCTTTCATCGCGCGAGGAAAGGTGGGTTTCTATGGGTAGAGAGGTCAAAGGTGAGGCGAGGCCAGACGCGAAATGGAAAGCTCTCCTTGAAAGCTGTCGCCGGAAAATAGATACACAGGTCGCTCATATACGACCCAGTTGCACGAGCTTCCTCTTCCGTTTTCATCCCGGTCCCCGCTCTTGCTCCTTTGCACGTTCTCTTTCTTTCTGCCTTTCTTCGGTTCCCCTTTTTCGTTTGCCAACGACTACGTTTCACGAATCACCGGTTAACCATCCGTCTCGATATGGATCTCTAGAGCTTCTTCCCTTTCTTCTCTGTTCGTCTTTTTTCTTCTCTCCTCTGAACGTTGCCTCCGGTAGTGCGAATCTGCGTCGCGAAATACACGTCGGAACACGCTTCTGAAGAACTCTATTCTCGCAACCTTCTCCTCGCCTCGCTTCAATTTCATTACTTATACATTAGCCCAGCTAATATCGAATAAACGTGGCCAACTAACTTCCTAACGAAATTTGCAAGCTTATCTTCTCCAACTATTGGAAACTCTTTAAGCACACAATACGATGTTATTAACAAGTCGCTGCTCGCCAGGCTGCGCGGCCGCCTCCGCGAAATCCTCTTTCGAAAATTCTATTTTACCGTGGCCTCGTTTTTTACCCGCTCTATCGATTCATCGGATTATTACGATGCACGCTCAAACACGCCCGAGAAGATTGCTCTACCCTGCTCATTTTTTTCGGTATCTTGGCCAACAGTGCATCCGCCGCCGTTATGCGATAATCCACGAGATTTATCGCGCTAATGCATGGATGAGTCTTGCGCGGAGGAGCGCGTACAATAAGGCCGGTCTATAAATTACGTCAAACAAAGCCGGAGAAACGGAAGAAGAGCAATTCTAAATCAAAAAGTGTACTTAAGAGCCGATCGCGACCGGCAATCGAAATGAAAATTATGGCGGTTCCCGTGAGTTTCCGCCTGCCCGAAGATAAATATTAGCGGGGGAATCGCAGAAACGATTTTCCCTCCGGCGGATCATTCATCCTTCTCGCCGGCGATTGAAGTGTTTGATAAATTAAGAAAGAGAAACGTTCGCACGACAAAATGTGTCACGGGATTGAGGTTTTCCTATGTTCTCCTTGAAACGATAAGTAAACGCTGTAACGCATTAGAAGCGCCGGGTCTGTCGACCGATGAGAAATCGTTTATCGCATTGTAAATATTCGGTACGAGCGGAATCCACAGGAACCGCAGTGATTTAGTGGATCGATTTAAAGATAAATCGTCTCCAAGCAGCATTGTAGGAAACAAAAGCGACGGTGCACCAAGAATCTCGCGATTTATACCGCTGTTTATCACCTGCGATGCCAATACCCCAGACAATTCGATACCTTTGACTCCAGAATTTCTGTACGGCCGTTTTCACAGCATTACACTTCCATAATACCTGTCATAAATCGACATACAGTAGCCCGGTAAATACCGATTTACGTAGACGTAGACGCCCATGATCGAATCTGGAAATTAGCATTTTTAAACTTGCATTCATGGCGCGTGAAATGCGCCGTCTAAAGCCAGTTCACGGTAAATGCGCCGTTCAAGCACTGTTTTCATCGCTGTTACCTAATCAGATTTTCCCTCTGGTTGAACAGGTGCGATGAGCTAATGGCGTAACCGGGAACACGGGGCCCCGAAACCTTGGCCTCGACCAGCTCGCCGTGACCACCGTATCGGCCGTCACGATTGCATCGGTGCACGCTCACGTGTCGCCAAAACACGTCCAGGTACGTGCACACGGGTGACGAGGTCGTCGCACAAAACGACGACATGTCGTTCCTGTTGAGTCGTGGTGGCCGAAGGGGGCCCATCATATGCTTCGTCGGACTTCTTCTGGTCTTCGCTCTCTATCAACTGGGCATTATCTGCGGATCGATGAAATATGTGCCCACGGCGATGATGGTCGCGAAGGAGGTGAGTGATCAGTTTCAGATGTCAATACTCTTCTAGAAGTAACAAAATTTAGACAGACAGGAATCGGCGAATATAGGTGCAAACGTTTGCAACGATTCGGGTGAAGATAAAACGTAATAAAATTCGCGGTAGACCGAAACGAAAAATCAATCGATAGTTTAACAGCAGAGAAAACTACACTTTTCAGCTTGGAAAATACACGCTGGTTTGATAGCCCTCGAATTGAATTCTCCTGGAGGAAATCGCTCAAACAAAGAGCATTAGAAGTTTTACGAAATTGCCGTGGCGTACAAGTCGCTACTGCCGTCCGGACGATTTACGATCGCGCCCGTCGACTACGGTGCCAGTAATTACGAATTAGTTTTATCCTAGTTTTCGCGAAATTGTCCTGCAAACAGTGGGTACGTGCCACATTTGGAGCCAGAACAATCGTCGATGCCCGAACGCCTGGACAAACGAGTTCCGCCAACTTTAACTCGCGTACGTGTTTCTACGCCGAATGAAACGACGAAATTACACGCCCGCGGTGTACAATGCAGCAACGAAACTGAACATGCTAGCAAAGAATACACGTGAAATGTTGCATGGAAAAAGGTGAGATCGATGCTTCGTAGAAACGGAAATTAGAGACGCCTGCATACTTCATTACCCTAATCTCACGAGGGCCGAAGATGCTTACTCGCGAAGAAGGGACGTTTCACGTACGCACAATATATGTACCTACATAAGTTTCGACCACGTTCACCGCGTGGACCAATTATTTAACAACGAACAAGGCCATCGATGTATAAAAAATAATTTAGTCGCGGTGAGGGTTTGATTAAAATTTACAAATCCAGCTTAATTGCAAGACTTAAAGGCGATGAAGTTTGGTGTAACCTTCTTTCCCGTCGTACCCGTGTTAGCCGGCCAGATTAATTGAAAAGTAAAATAAATTCCCCAATTACGTAACACAAGCATATTTGCCGTGAACTCGTTAATTCAGCGTGCATATGATATTTCCGAGGGCCTCGACAATACCTGCAAATCATTTTGTTGCACAATCGCGCGATAAACTAGGAATCCCGAACACCTGCGCGTTACATTTGTCTGGCATCATTGAACCACTGGATCTAGTTAGACGTCGCAGATAGCGTGACAGCACACTATCGAGAATACAATTAGGTAGCGAACGTATATACAGGTAGAATCATTTCGTATCTCGCTGTTGCCATTATTACAGACGCAGATCTGTCTAACCGACTTCCAAGTTAATCCTTGCGCCGTTAACTAGCCGTGAAAGCAATGCAAATGTTGTTACGCTCACGGGGGTGTATAGAAAACGGTAAAGTACCCGTTTCAATTGAACGAGAAGAGCGTTCGATCTCGCGCTGTAAATAGCAACGTGCCAGCCTCGTCGGGGAATAAGAAACAGCCGTTCCGCGGAGAACAGCCCGTTCGAACGAGCTATTAGCCCGATCGCCGAGGCATAAATTGGAGTTCTGGGTCCTCGCCGCGAGTTCCCAAGAAAATTTCAATGGAGATCTAGCGGAATTAGGCGAGACGCAATTAAAGCAACGCCATCCGAGCTTTATCGCGGGAATTAACTGCGTCCCAGTTGTTCCCTTTCTTCTTTCCGCACGTTGCCCGTCCGGCCCGTCTTCGGCTCGGCAGGGTGACGACAATTAAATTTCCCCAACTTTTTATTCGGTCATCCCGCTCGTCGAATAATTCCCGTACTAATTCGACGAGAGTGCACGGTCGCGTATATAAAGTTCGTTATATCGAGAGAACTTTGTCCCCGTCGGTGCCGGAACTCTTTCATTCTCTATGAAACTCCGTTGACCTATCGATAGTTCTCCTCGATCCATTCGTTCGTCTTACGTTCGCATAAACGACCACGGAGTTCAACCCTTTGACGCGTACGTCCCCAGCATCCAGCAACGTTCACTGGCGGTACTCTGCTGATTTTTGCGCTACCAGTTTCACCCTCCGACCCCTGAAACCTTGTTTACTCCGAAGCGCGTGTTTCCGGCTGTAATCCAGGGACGTTTGATCGAATTTTCAACGCCGTCCCGCTATGAAAACAATTAATTCACAAGAGACAGGAGACACGAGGATGAGGGGCGAAGGAAAATCGATCGAACGGCAGAGCCAGACTTTGGGGTAACGGATGGGGACTGTGTAACGTAAGGCGCAATAGAAGCAGAGGACTTTCCAAGTGAATTTTAATTTTCCACGACCCTGGCGAAAATATCAGCCCGACTGCAACAACTTCGACGGGCCTACATGCGTCTCTATGCATAGCTTATGAGGACGGCCGGTGCGCAACGCGCTGCGAACTCGTATCGCGGCTTCCAGGGGGCCAGACATTTCCTCGGAACTTCGTTTATCCAGCGGAAACTTTGAAATTGGATTTTTGTTCGCGAAGATTAGCAGCGACGAGGTGCATCGGCGTCACTGCGCGTCGGCGCAATAAGCGGTGGAAAAAGGAAGAAAGAATGAAAACGGCGAAGAAAATTGCCATTTCATCTCCGACGTGGATTTATCCGACTAATTGCCCCGCCGTAGTCGCACGTTCCCGTCTTCGCACGTTGAACGAACCAATTAATCGACCTTGGTTATTGGCGTGAACCTCTTCCCGAGACTTTGAGCCGGCCGGGATGATCGATGGGACCATCGCGCGAAAACGCGTTTGTCCGATTTAACGGAGGATTAGAGCAACTAAAGAAGCACCTCTCGCGAGGGGCATTCCTGTCCATTTCTTCGCCAGAATGAAACTCTTCGAAGCTGCCCTCGGCTGAAAAATGATAATATTTCTTTCCAAATAGTCACCTCGCAGTCGCCATTGGTCACCGAAGGGAGAGAATACTGTATTAATAAGAAAGATAACGCAGCCGAAGATCGAAAAGAAATACTTCATTCCACCGAGGCCAACCCGGAAATTCCTGTACCTGTAGTTGCATAAAGGGAGGCGGAAGTACTTAAATCAAATTCTAGAGATAGTCGGTAGCTCCTGGTAACACTAACTCGCCGACGACGAGAAGACGCAGACGTACAGAAGCTCACCACGATTCGGCTCGTTATTACAGGTAGTAATTCGCGTGACGAACAAAGGGAACCCGATGATTGATCGCGCTCGAATTATCTTGCTACCAAACGAAAGGTTCAACGGTGAAATCGGTGCGGCGAAAGTTTTCCCGCCGGAAGTACGGCCCTACTTGACTTCGAACGAAAGCCCGCTATAACGACGAACAAAGAGATTACTGTCAAAGGGTACGTCGACGTATTAGAATCTCCGCTGCCATATTAAAGTGTGACGCAAATCCTATAGATAATATGGCAGAAGTACGAGCTTTAAAGGGAACTCGTCGACGTCGTGCTCGACTCGAACGACAAACAGCGGTGATTAGTGAAAATTGCAGGGAGAAATCTTGTGCCTCTCTAACTACCACATGCATTCTTCTTTCCCAAGACTTGATTGCTTTGATATTCTTCTTCGCAGGTATAAACACCCCATCCCACTACTAAAAAAGCAAAGGAAATACGTACTCCTGGAACATCTTCGCTGCAACGAATGCACGTCGTAATTTTCTAATTAAAATTTCTCAAGAAATATCAGGCAAACATGTTCGCTGTAACTCGAAACGTTACGGCGCTTCTGTTGGCGCATTTAATCAGCGTTGAGCGTGGCCAACGGGTGAAGAAAGGGGTTGAAAGTTCCTGTAAAAGGACGGGACCATGTGCGTTCGCCTCGAAAGTCTTCGCCAACGAGTTGGACCTTTCTCCCATTTTACGAGAGTTGCTCGGGTTGGGTCCTGCTCGTTGTTTAAACGAACAGAAAAGAAACGAAAATAGAGCAGAAAACGAGGGACACGAGAAGACGCAACATGCGTGAATACGTGTAACCTTCGAAGAACAGAGCAAGACTGTATTCGCCAGGTCCCTCCTGGAAAACTCGGAGAACGGAAGAGAAACGAGTTTTCTGTCAGGCTTACCCTTCGCGCAACATAAATCGCGTCGGTTGGGTTTCACGCGCAGTTTTCCTCCGTGTGCTTCTGGCTAAAAGCGAAAGAGAATGAAAGGCCGAACAGCGAAGCCGCCCCCGCGTTACACGAGGAATGCTAATTGCGAAATGTAGTTTTTCTCTTTATTTCTTTCCCCTTTTTTTTATTCCCTTTCCTTGTCTACTTTTCAGCGCGGCAACCGAGGACGATGTCTGCTGCGCGTGAAAAATCGTAAAACGCGAGTGCCAGCGAACAACGCGGCTTTATTCGTGAAAGCGAGGGCTTATTTTATGGGCGACTGAGGGATCGTGATGGAACCATCCGGCTTAACCTTCTGCGATCCACCACGGGACCGTTTGTTTCGTGTTCAACCAGAATCCGTGATGTCCCTTTGCGATTCATTTTTGTTTCTTTCCTCTCCTAAACCGGACCCAGATAAATTAGTGGGGAAGACTTTGCTTTTCATTTGTGGCGGTTGAATTGTTTGTACTAGCATTTTTCTTCGTCGTATTAAACAGCGATTTATTTCGCGAGCGTACAACCGCAATCGCGACCCAATCGCGGCAGGCATTCACGGGAACGTTGGCAGTGACATCAATTGTCCTGCCGATTGTTCATTTACTCGTCGATGTAACTTTAATAGTGCCGCTAATTAAACCGCCGACCGCTAAATTTTGCCACGCGGTGGTATCGCGTGGCAATCTCATCCTCCAACGCGCTTGCGAAAGTTATCAAAAACCTATGACACTCTAACGCAGAGATTGCTAATTGCAAAATGTATTTATTACGATCGCGGGGACCGCGGTAGCGCGTGGTATTTGAATTTCAGACCGTATTTAGCGCGTACCCCTGAGCATGCAGCGTGCTTCCAATTAACCCGCAATTAATTATTTTTATCAAGGTGACACGCGATAGGTATAATAATTAAGGCAATATAACTACCAATTAGAACGTTAATTACCAGTTTTTATTAGAAGCACACTGCCGCCGCGTGTATAAATCGTGTGCGAGAAAGATTTCAGACGCCGCGTTATTCTCCCTTTTCGAAGAAAGAGCGGCGGAAGGGATACAAAAAATTGTGAACAAAAAAGGCGCCGCGTTATTTGTTGTCGCAGAGAAAAAGGAATACTAATTAGCAGACGTATTCGTTGCAGCGGTTAACGAGCACCGACGCGACGCAACGCGTATCTCTTGTTACGACTTTCGTGATATCGAATTCAATTAATTTGGAAAGATCGGTCCGCCGCAAGGATTCATGAGTGCATGGCGCATCGTGAAATTATACGGCGTAATTCATTTTCAATTCGTGCGCAATGTTAATGAAGGATGGTCGGTCCAGGTTTATTAATTACCATGCAAATCGCATCGACGAATCGATCAAACGATAAAGTTCTTGATATAATGTTTGCTTAATGGAGTCCACGCCAGTCAGAGTACTATTTTACTTCGCATTGGTGGCGGCTAATTAAAGCGTTTAAAGCGGCTGTTAATTTTGCCGTTCGACAAAAGAGCCCGGCATGGAAATTTATCCTGCGCCGTTAATGTGTTCTCATTTTACCAAAAGTGAAATGTAAGTTATTAATACGTTTTGCTATACTCCCATTTCGCTTCGCAAACAGATAAATCAAGATACGGGTCGAATGTATATTAATTTACTTTAATTTTCCGTCTACTTTATAAGGTATACACATTCGTTTTCCGTTTTCCTTCTCATCGATAATGTTGTATACCGCAATGCAATGTGTTCCAATGTTAGTTTTATAAAATACAGAACCTCTCTGAATATTTATGGTACGACGATTGCATTCTCGCAAGCTGAATAAGAAAAGCTAAAAAGGACGGCGAGCAGAAGTTCATAATTGCTGGTGGGTCGTTTAAAACTTTTTCACGATCGAATCGTCATAGTTTCAGAGAGGAAAGGTCGGTCCCTTCGTGGAAAATTCAATGCGCATCGATTCAGCACTTTTGGTTTGCCACTCGTGTAGTATTATCCTCGAGTAGTTCGTTCGTTAGACGATATTTTAGGACAGACAGAAAGTTCTTCGTAGCCGATGGTCAATCAAGCGCACATAATCTCGCAAGAATCTTTCGGCAAGCTGTCCCTTTGTACATGGCGATCAAAAACTTTCGATCCTCGACCCTATTACTCTGGCTGATCATCGTTAAACAACCAAACCAAAGGAGACATTATCGCCCACCGTCATCCCTCTGCCTGTTACACGAGAATCGGCACCCTCTGAAAATATAAATAAATACCTGCCACATGGACGAGCAGCATTTTTATTCGAAAAATCGCCCGAGCTTAATCACTTACGAACCATCCACTCTAACCCTCTCTTTTAATTATAAAACACCGAAAATGAAGCAGGAAACAGTTCCCCGCCGTTTCGCTTAACGCTGACAAAGTTTCGAATAAATGATTCGCGGCACTTAGAACGAGATAAATTATTCACTGCGCCATGCATATTTTACAGAAATACGTAGTGGGTCCGTTCGATCACAAGAGGTACACATACGATCGTTATATGCCACTGATTTTCATTGGAGGCGTGCCACGATCCGGCACCACTCTGGTGCGCGCCATGCTCGATGCCCATCCTGATGTTAGGTAAGTTCCATTCGCGGCTCAAATTGCCAATTATCGGTCGATACGATTGGCATTGAGTACCCTTGATCAACGACGTGTCAAAGACCAATTCTGCCACCACTCATACTCGACTGATTTTTCGAAATAGGTGCGGCCAGGAGACACGCGTGATACCCAGAATCCTGCAGATGAGAATGCATTGGCTGAAATCGGAGAGAGAAAATCTGCGACTATCCGAGGCAGGAATTTCCAAGGAAGTAAGTGTATTTCGTGCACACTAGGCGCGTAAGAGAAATATCTCACGATTATTTTTCAAGCGGCATATGAACAGAATTTTCCTCTGTGGCGTTTTTAGAATAATTCGAAAGACAGCTGTCTATGGAACACAAAGTCTTTTCTTTTGACGATTGAAAAATTGGTGGTATACTAATCGCGAAACAATGTTCCCCAGGTAATGGACAGCGCGATAGCCGCGTTCTGCTTGGAGATAATAGCGCGACACGCGGAACCAGCGCCAAGGTTGTGCAACAAGGATCCCCTCACTCTGAAGATGGGCTCGTACATTCTCGATCTCTTCCCAAATGCCAAGTTTATCTTCATGATCCGCGACGGCCGTGCCACTGTGCATTCCATTATCTCGAGAAAGGTATGGCCGATCGAAAGCTTCGACCAACCGCGGCTCTATCGGGCATTCCGGTTGATGTATGCAAATTTATCCCACTTCATTCGGGAATATTAAAATGCGACGTACTCGCCAAAAGAGGGTAAACGAAAAGGGGAATAACGAACGAGAATTTGCGTATATTTCTACGATGCAAAAGAGAATTGGTCGGGAACGAAATGTAATATGTAAAATGATGGAACTCGAAGTGCCTCGCGATTTTTCTTACCAATTACATCAAACAATTTTATACATATTCTCTTTCTTTTATCGGGCATCGCATTTATCTATTTCTTCAATGAATATGTATGAACGATACGTTTGCAATGCAATTATTTCCCCCTCAGGTCACCATAACTGGCTTCGATCTGTCGTCCTATCGACAGTCGTTAATTAAATGGAACCACGCGATATCCATAATGTACGGTCAGTGCAAAGAGATTGGCTCGGACAAATGTCTGATGGTTCCGTACGAGCAGCTTGTTCTACACCCCCGCCAGTGGATGAAGAAGATTCTAAACTTCCTCGATGTCCCTTGGAACGAGTCTGTGATGCATCACGAGGAATTCATTAACAAACCAGGCGGCGTACCGCTGAGCAAGTAAGCACTCCCAATTAAACCGCCCGTCAATGAAAAATTATAATACAATATGGTGCAAGGCGTCCATTCAGACGGCGAATGGAAGGCCGGAATATTAAGCGATTGGTATCTAAAATTCCTCGTATTTTTGGAATGCAGGGTCGAGAGGTCGTCGGACCAGATCATAAAGCCGGTTAACCTGGAGGCACTGACCAAGTGGGTAGGCCACATTCCGGATGACGTGATCAGAGAGATGCCTGACATCGCGCCGATGCTTTCTGTGCTCGGCTATGATCCTTATGCTAATCCGCCGGTGTACGGGGCGCCCGATAGGCTGGTTAGCGAAAACACCAGACGGTATGTAGCAGACGAATCATCCATCGTTCAGTTACCTCTACTAGAAATTCCAATTTCATGAATGTCCCGACTTCTATCGTCGAATACGTACCAGTCGACACGGTCAATTATATGATCCACGTGTTCCCAGTTTCTCCATTAAATTGCAATCGACCTAAAGGAATGTTTCTGTTCCAGCGTGTTAGCCAACGGTGAAGTATGGGCGGCTAGGGCACGCCAATTCTCTCTGGAGAAACTGATCGAGCTGAGCAAAGAGGACGATGCTACCAATGCCCCAAACGCGTGACCTCGGGTACACTTTTACCTAGGCACGCGAATCTTGAACCTGTACAATTTCTGTAACGTCTAACGACGGTCCTGAGAGATAGCCAGTTCGTAACGATTACTATTGAGGAGGCCCAAAGGAGCGCATCTTTCTTATCCGAAGACAATTCTCTGACCGAGAGACGCGTCAGACCTTACCTTGGGAATTCGAGAACAGCGAATTGTCACTTGGCGAACAGAGGAGGGCACGAGGATCTGTTTAGTTTAATGCGGCCTCTCGATTATGCGTATGCGTTCAATTGCGATCCATGAGATAATGTGAAGTTGTACGATACTGTACGTGGCAACCATTGCGACATGGTTGTCCTATTTGTATATTTTAACCGATAGACGTTCAACTCCCATTTAAATCGTGTACGTGACCGCCTGATTACTTTCCGTGATGCAGCTCCAGCCATTCCGACAGAATCGAATGAAGTTGCAAGTGCGAGAGAGAACAGAGAAATGCCATGCGAGAGTTTTCAATCACTTCTGTTTTGTTTGTTCTATTACTATCACGAGCTGCGAGAATTATTGTTGAGTACACGCTACGTCGATACTGTTTCCGTATTATTTTGCCCGACGGCCAGTGATAAGAGATTAGACTATGGAGATACGTTGTAAAAAGTGTGCAAGGTGTAACGTGCTTGATGTCGTGAAGGGTATGGCGAAAATGAAACGACGCGAGAAAGGACCTTTGTAGTATATTTTATATTGCGATGGCGGCAAATTTTGTTACAGCCTACGTGGAAGAGAGACGCGGTTTCGTATGTATTACTTATCGTATAACAAAGCCTGACCGTACATTGATTATAAAAAGAAAATGGATTTATGTGTTCCCTTTTCCTATTCTTTTCCTATTCTTTTCCTCTGCCTTTATCTATATTTATACATTGTTGAAGGTTTATCTCCGTTATAATAAGTGTATTATATTGTAAACATTATTACAAATCGACTACTTGCAAGAAAAATTATATTTGTATGCTATTGAAGTATGTGGGAATTGTGTCAGATTGACTAACGTAAATGAAACGTACAGCTGAAAAACTAATCCCTCAATTTATGGTTTTATTACCAACCATCAATAATGATGCTCAACGATTGTTGCCACAAAAACTACTACAACTGTAAGAGAATTAACAATGTTCTCAATTGTTGTTAGACTTCGCCAAACGGCACCTGATATAAATGCAACAACTTCGATGTGGCATTACGTCATTCGTGTCAACCATGTTACTGTCTATCGAATTATACAATTAAATTATTTTAATATTACAAAACCTAATGCGAGTGTTTTCCTTACCTCAACAGCCCTCTCATTCCAACGGATAAAGTTGGCCTGAACGGAAAGTTTAGTGTCAGCCACCGATGACTGACGCGGCCTGAACGAAAAGTTGATTGTCAGTCACCGATGACTGACGCGGCCTGAACGGACAGTTGAGTGTCAGTCGCTGAACGGAAAGTTGATTGTCAGTCACCGATGACTGACGCGGCCTGAACGGAAAGTTTAGTGTCAGCCACCGATGACTGACGCGGCCTTCTTTTTTATAATTGAAATACCCGTGTATATATCTTTTAATTCATAAATTAATCAATATCTGCAAAGATATACTTGAATCTACGCGGGTCTCTGCCATATCTACAGTGCCTACTATGGTTTCGCCATCTATACAGAACTCCTTGAAACCACTCGCGCTTGCTATCGTAGTTCCATCTATACAGAACGCTTTGAAACTACTCACAACCCTTACTTACCTTAAGTGTGGTTATGGCAGAGGCCCGAGTAGTTTTAGCACCGACGAGATATAAGAATAGACAAGACATCTTATGGACTTTCGTGGCCCAGCGTGATTGTCATACCGACTCAGAAATCCCACGCTGATTTGAGCGTACTCTGCGCAAGAACAGTGATCACTTGAAGAACTATTCTTCACTGAAGTGGCGGGGACGGGATTCATGCGATTGTTGAATATATGTAAATGCTTTGGGGGGATCAGGAAAGCTATTTCTCGGGCAACGTTTCGGTAGAAAAATTGAGCTACGATGCCTGGTCGCGCGATGCACTTTCGCTCGGCTCGAGTTGAGTCGAAACCACATCGCGATGCATCGGGGCGATGAAATTGACAGTGTCACGTCAAGCGTCCCGCTTGTGCTGTCCCGCATTCATTGCGCGGCAAAGAACAAAAGAATTCTTTAACGAGGTTCGTAGGTCCGGCTAAAAGTTGGTCAGAAGTAGTAGAAGTCCAGTAGGTATGACCCTGGGGTAGTAGACCGCCGGATTTCCTTCCTCCTTCTTACCTTTCATTCCTCCTTGGCGTGGCGAATCATTAGCTTCATTCCCTTTTCCGTTCTCGGCTCGGAGGACTGATGGTTGAGGACTTAGTGTCAGCGAGTTACGATGTGTGGGGGCGTGATTGTGGTTCTGGACCCTGGTCACGAGGCCCTCTGTTAGACTACGTTATTCTCTAATGTGGGTAGGTTATCCACCATTCTGGAATCGTGGTCGCGGTTCTTGCAATATCCGAGTTGCAGTGTCATCGGGGGGCGGTGTGTGGGGCTGTGATTGCTTTTCTGGACACTTTGGCCCGCCTGGTAGGAAATTCCTATGCGTTAGACCACGCCAAGCACACCTTGGGGTGGCAGAAGGCATACGGGTCATAATCTAGAATCGTGGTTGTGGTCTTGCATATCCGTGCCTTAATGATTTCTGTGGCTCGGAATCGAAACTGGTGTCGATGCTAAGTCGTTTTACTGTACAGACTCTGGCCGAGGGCTCGCGGGCTGCTCGGTAGCAGTCACAAAAACAGTAGAAATACTGTCGCGAAATTAGAATCACTTTGTTTGTCAATCATAAGTGTTCATAAGCATTGAAAATAATCAGCAAAAGAAGAAGATTCATGATAATACATACGTATAATATGACCACATCCCCGCCCTGCCCCTGCCCCTACCCCAGCCCTTTTAATTCACTACATTTATTAGATAACAAATTAGGTGGGCCCAATTAAGATCGATCAATACGTTTAGCTCTTTATGTAGGCAGGATTTTTTCGAACAGACAACCTTAGAACTTTATACAGGCAGGTTTTAAACGAATTGAAAATATTAGACTTTTAACTAGGCAGGGTTTAGAAAACCAAAAATTGTTGGCAGGTGCTGCAATTTTTTGGTGTGTGTTTCAGTCTGTTCTAGGACACCATGGACCACATGATTAATATCGATGAATTGAAGGGGAATTAAACATATATGTACGTACTTATACCTATATGAGTTTGGTAAAGTATCTTTTACATTCCTATGTTGGTAGGATATTATTGAAATTATTCTTTTAATTGAACTCTTAGATGTTATACCAGGTAGGGTGATTCTAGTCTTAAGTTAGCTCTTTAGTCAGGCAGGGCGTATTCGAATCTAATCTAAAATTTAAGAAAGTGGGGTTTATTTTTACGTTATGTCTGAGCTTATAAGCCCGCAGTGTTCACCACTGCAATAATATTTCGTTGTCTAGTTTTTAAGATCATATGATATATTTTTAAGAAAGTTTTATTTCAGGAAATTGAATTCTCTTGCAGATTTTCTTTCAGGTTTCCTTCTGATATTCAACTTAGCTTTCGGTCGTGAATTTACCAAGTACTCCTCTTGTTGTCTTACTTGTACTACGATCAATTAGTGAACGTTCTACAAATTTACAATAATAGGAGATTTTTGTTTCTCACATGTTATATTAGAATTAGTTTTCGCATAATTGGAGGGTGGAAGGGCCGTGGCTAGGGTGGGTCTCCATGCGCAGTAACCTCCACGTGGTGAGACCCGGGCAATCAATTATTTATCGTATAATTATTAAACGTTTAAGAGACGTTTGATAATTATGTGGAAAATAATTCGAGCGAATTGACTGCGCATTGCACTTTCCCCTCTCGTTCCCTTTTTTGCTTCATTCCGTTTTTGCTTCACTCCGTTTTCTGTTTCCAGCTAAAAGTTGGCCAGAGACTGTAAAAGTCCAGTAGGTATGGTCCAAGGGTTGTATGCCCAGCTAAAAATTGGTCAGAAACAGTAGAAGTCCGACAGGTATGCTCCAAAGGTCGTAGGTCCAGCTAAAAGTTGGCCAGAGACAGTGGAAGTCCAGTAGGTATGGTCCAAGGGTCGTAAGTCCAGCTAAAAGTTGGCCAGAAACAGTAGAAGTCCAGTAGGTATGGCCCAAGGGTCGTAAGTCCAGCTCAAGGTTGGTCAGAAACAGTAGAAGTCGCATAGGTGACCCAAGGATAGTAGACC
Organism: Nomada ferruginata; assembly: GCA_963583965.1. Taxonomy (NCBI): domain Eukaryota; kingdom Metazoa; phylum Arthropoda; class Insecta; order Hymenoptera; family Apidae; genus Nomada; species Nomada ferruginata. Next base: position 11,874,917 of record OY757218.1, read on the forward strand.
GCACGGCCGCGGTCGGAAACCTTGAAAGATTTTCGGAAATTGCGAATAGGACCGAGCGCGAGCGAGCGCTACCGACGCGACGGCGCGGAGTGGGGAGGTTCGGGACGCGACGCGACGCGAGGCGACGTCATTATCAGTTCAAGCGTCGCAGCGTAAGGGTCGTCTATGTTGTCGAAGGTTAGCGATGTACATCACCCTACAATTCAATCACATTTCGAGTTTTAGTTTACCACCGCATACGCTTGACTATTAGCTTCTATTAATTAATACGCGTTTATCTAACAATCGATTTCCTATCGCGAGAGTACATTAATTTTCCTGGACCCTTGACCGGTCCACCGGTTGAGTATCGACGCGTTTTCTTCCGGTAACATCGGTTCTTTGATACGCGATTAACTGCTCGTTTGTTGTAACATCGTGTTAACTAACTTATTATAGTAATTAAATCAGAATAATAATACGGTAGTACTTTATTAAAACAAAGCAGTATTTCCTCAACAGACGTTTGACAGGATGAAGAAATAAGAAAGAGATAAATAAAATCAAATGTGTATTGCTTCAATTTCTACCTCCTCACCCTATTTACTAACTTGTACAGATTTTCTTTCAGTAAATTTTGATGACCGCGCGCAATGCGGTCAGTAGAGTCAGTGCTTGCTCCGTCAAAGTTCTTTTTATTGTTTTTAGAGCGAAACCGCTCATAATAATTATAACTAAATATAAATAACAGTAAAGATACGCGAAAGTAGAGTCAGTGTTTGCTTCGAAATATTGCTCTCGCGAAATTAGAGTCACTTTGTTCGTCGATCACAATTGACGTGCGCGATAGTAGTCTTTTATTTTATTTTTTTTTCTTTCGCAATAAGTATTCCGGTATTAGAGTCAGCACCGATGCAGTTCGGCGAGTTCGGGCACTCATCCATCAACTCGAAGAGTAAGTATCTCTGTATTTCTTTAATCTTATTTTACAATGGTCTTTGATAATTATCATGATCGAAAAGTACTCAAAACGCAAAGATTTCAATGTTGTCTGTTCTTTTGAATGTTTCAGAAGCTGCCATGGGCTCAATTGTATCACCATAACGATATTGTTGGCCGCGCGCAATGCGGTTGGTAGAGTCAGTGCTTGTTCCGTCAAAGTTCTTTTTATTATTTTTTGAGCGCAGCCGCTCTTAATAATAATTCAACATAAATAACAGTAAAGAGACGCGAAATTAGAGTCAGTGTTTGCTCCGAAATAATACTCTCGCGAAAAATAGAGTCACTTTGTTCGTCGATCACAATTATTCCGTTTCCTTTTCCGTTCTCGGCTCGGAGGACTGATGGTTAGGGACTTAGTGTCAGCGAGTTACGATGTGCGGGGGCGTGATTGTGGTTCTGGACCCTGGTCACGAGGCCCTCTGTTAGACCACATATAATCTCTAATTTGGGTAGGTCATCCACCATTCTGGAATCGTGGTCGCGGTTCTTGCAATATCCGGGTTGCAGTGTCATCGGGGGGCGGTGTGTGGGGCTGTGATTGCTTTTCTGGACACTTTGGCCCGCCTAGTAGGAAATTCCTATGTGTTAGACCACGCCAAGCACACCTTGGGGTGGCAGAAGGCATACGGGTCATAATCTAGAATCGTGGTTGTGGTTTTGCATATCCGTGCCTTAATGATTTCTGTGGCTCGGAATCGAAACTTGTGTTGATGCTAAGTCGTTTTACTGTCCAGACTCTGAGCCGAGGGCACGCGGGCTGCTCGGTAGCAGTCACAAAAACAGTAGAAATACTGTCGCGAAATTAGAATCACTTTGTTCGTCAATCATAAGTGTTCCATTAGAGTCAGTGTCCTGTTCGGCGAGTTCGGGCTTTCAGCCATCAATTTGACGAGTAAGTATCTCATTATTTCTTTAATCTTGTATTGCAATAATCATTGATAATTAACACATTCCAAAAGTACTGAAAATACATAGATTTTAATGTTGTTTGCTCTTTTTGAATGTTTCAGCAGCTTCCATGGCTTCGATGGCGACGAGCTTGACCGCACACCTGGTGAGTCTGCAACCGGTGAGTGGCATGCTTTAAAGTTCCTCTGGTCACTCAATCATGTCGCAGGACGAAAAGTCCGAACCGACACGAGTGACTGGTTGTAATTACGTAGATTTTTCTGGCAAGCACTGTGACCATGGGTATATGGAAATATACTCATGAGTAGTAACTTCTTTACTGCTTTATATTATGTGAGGATAGGTCTTCTTGTACAACGCGTTTTTAAATAGCTTGATAATTTTAAAACAGATCATATTTAGTACAAAATATATCACTATATATCTTTTTATAATAGAGTATTTAATTGAATACCTATGAAACGATATTTAAATAGTTATTAATTATTGAATGAATATAAAGTAACGTCCAGTATTCTAAGTGCATTAGTTTGTAGTGGAGAAGTCGAATACCATTCGACTTCGTTTACTTGTCAATTGCAATGACTGCACAGTTAGAATAAATTGCATAATTATTGCTGTTAGTAAGAGTGTAGTATTTCATCTTTTTCTACTTTGATAATATATAAAGTGAAGGTACTCATGTACCTTATCAATTTGTTGGAACTATCGAATAATTTTATTATTCGATATCCATATTAGTCTTTAGCGTTTAAAGATATCGATACGTTCATTGTTTCCGTACAAAATGTTAATTAAACCTGAATGTACAAGAAGACAATACGCGAACGGGTAGTTTTCGAAATCAAGGCAATCAAGTTTTAAAGCAATCTTGCGTTTTAGAATCAATGCATTGATAACGGGAACGCCCGAGGATGTTTCAATTTAATTCAAAGTATATTAAAGTAGAGTCGTTGAATAATTTCTCTATTAACGTAGAGTCTTTGAATAATTTTTCTAATAAAGTAGAGTCACTGCATAATTTTTCTAATAAAGTAGAGTCACTGCATAATTTTTCTAATATAGTAGAGTCATTGCACAATTTTTCTAATAAAGTAGAGTCATTTAATTTTCTCTTCAATAAAATAGAATCATATATAGATCTGTTGTACATATATATGTATTTTAGCCCGTTAGAAAATCAGTATGTCTTTATCATCTTTTTAGACGAGGATTTTCAGGTTTAACCCTTTCCGTGTTCACTGCCCGGATCCCACTCACGTGCCCCGGTGCTACTTGGGTGGGAAAACGGTGGTAGAGCACGATGATATTTTTTAGTTTATAAGCCATAAAATGATTTATTGTTGGCGACTGACAGTGCGTTGGTGTATCGTGCACGACGTAATATCCGCATTGTGTGTGTGGTTAGGCTGTGGATTTGCGTCGTTCCGTATTAAAATGTAGCTATTATGACCAAGATAAGATGTCCATCAATTTAAAACAGAGACATCATTTTTAGTATTATTTGCTTCAATAATTCCTACTATACTTGGGCACGAAGTTCTTGTCATTTAAGATGACAGAGGCCAAATGCCAAAAAGAATTGAATATACTTATCAATTGCTATCAAGTACCTCTTGTATCGGTGCTATTTAATTATTTTATTAAATATCTCAACCGCGACGTGGTTTTTTCCACGTGAACGCAGAGATCCCAGCCACTGTCAGTCGATTTCAGAAAAATGGTACGTACATTAGAGTGTGCAAGTTGTGTGACAGCACTTGGGTGTCGGGGGTGTCCCGGGACGCCTCCCTAGTGTAGGCTTTTGCGCCCAAGTGTTTGACTGAGAACCGTGGAGTGTCGTGTGTTGGTGTGTTTGTTTGCCATTTTTTAAATATAGGTCCAGGTAGGATAGGTAGCATACTTTCTGGTGTGATTGATAGACATAAGTAGGTAGGGCCGGGCAGGTTGACACAGTCTCCGATCGGGTAGGCACTATTTCGCGTGTTCAACCTGTTTCAGGAAATCTGATTTGAAAAGTCGACGGTGAAGCTGTGGCGCGAACGAAAATGCGTTCGCCTCTGGCTTTGCCTATCGATTTTTCGAATCCTTCGCGGTCGTGGTCGCGATTTAGGCTCCGAAACGAAACGCGTTACATTATGCTCGAGGCTGCACGTGTGAACGAAGAACGATTACAATTTTAATCGTAATCTATGTGATTTTCCGTAATCACAATTTTACGATTTTATTTGATCGCCATTCGGCCACGTGTGTTCCATTTAGCTCCGCGATTCAAACTCTTTATTTCACCTTTATAAGTTTTTCCTTGGTTTCCGATTAGAGTCTCGAGCCTAGTTTAAGTTTCAGCTGACCCTTGGGTCCGACGAAATGGAGAGGCTATATGCCGAAGAGGCCCGACAAACTGTCACTCAAGAGGGCAACTACTAATGGCTCCCCATTCTTTTTAAGAATGGGGAATCATTCTGTGTTACTACTTTGTCACTGTGCTTGCATTTTCATTTGTAGAATTTTTATTTGTACTTGGCCGATGCACATTCCGGCCCAACGATACAGCCCTCCCAAAAATATCGCGTTGCTTTAGAGTTGCGAAAAACTTGCGAACGGGTCGGGTTGGAGTTGCGTTGAATGCCACTTATTGCTATTCTTATTGGTAGTTAAATTGTAGTATTTTATAATACACTTTACATTTGAGCTTCTAGTGTTGCGGAAATTGTTTTCGCGTATTGGAACTTTCAGTTCATTTTTCAGAGGATCTTCAATTTGCTTAATTTTGGATAGTACATATAATTTACTGTTTGCTTTCTATTAGTCTTAATAAATAGTGTTGCGAAATGATTGTATCGCGAGTTCCAGTTAGCGTTGCGTTGATTAAAGATCGCGTTTTTAAGTAGAGTTGCGACTACTAGTCCCCATCTGCTTCCAATTGGAAGCCTGTTCCTGAACCAGGAACTTTTTCTTTTCAGCGTTTTATATTTGCCTTTCGTTTTATTTTATTTTTCTTAATAATTATACTACCTGGAATGTCTGTTGATGGAAGTACTGCTAAAAATTTGCGTACATATTAGTAAATTACTGTGTGAACGAAATGAAAAGAAATGAAAAAGAATATAAATGAAAGAGAAAGGAAAGAAAAAAGAAAAGAAAAGAAAAGAAAAGAAAAAGAACAAAGAAAAGAAAAGAAAAGAAAAGAAAAGAAAGAAGAAGAAAAGAAAAAGAGCAAAGTAAAAAACAGATATAATTTGCAGAATCTTTGATAAATTTATAATAATTCTAGATAGTAGATTTAAATTAGAGTTAATACTAGTGACTGTTCATTATTGGAGTTTAACTCTTAAATATTTCCTCTTAATTGTTGCAATTCTATCTTAACCTTTTTTTTAGTAGAGCCAATTTTTATAACTTTTCGAGCTTGCTTTGTAGAAATTGAAATTCACTCGCGATATCCGTAAATGTTTAAACAAAAATCCTTGCACGAAAAACGTTATTGGCAGTAGTTGGGTCTCGGCATGATAGTGATAGTTGAAGTTTGATATTTTTCTTCCGAATAATCGTTTGTCGCTTCTTTGTTGAAGCAAAATAGAATCAATTGTAGTGAAATGTGACTACTTCATTTTGGAGTTTTTAATGACCGTGATACCACCATTCAGTTTGATCTAGAACGTACAAAAGAATATATCACTTTGGCCGAAATCCAATTAACTATTGTTAACAAAAAATAGCAGCATTTTTCATATCAATTCTGATTTATTAACTGCGCTAAAATTCAGTTATTACGAATTAAAAGCAGCTTCATTTCGATATAAAATGGGGAGGCTTGGGGATGTCACTAATCCAATGCTTGAGATTGTTACAGATTCACAGATGAACCCAAATATGCTATATTAAACAAACATAAGTACATACGTCAGAGGCTCAAGAGTGGAATATATAGAATACAGATCCAGAAATATTATCAAAGACACGATTGGAAACTTTAAAATTAAAGAGCCAGCCTCGTCGATTCAATTTGTGAGTTTAAGAATTCATTCTTATAATGGTTTACTAATTATTTCTAGTTTGTGCATGTTTCGGAAGCATTGAAAAGAAGAGGATTCATGAAACAATGTATAATACGAACACACCCTCACCCCATCCCTGCCCCAAACCCCTGTCCTTATTAACTAATTACAGGTGTTAGACAATTAATTAGGCAGGCCCAAATATAAATCGAACAATACATTTAGCTCTTTATGTAGGTAGGATTTGTCTCAACACACAATCTTAGATCTTTATACTGGCAGGTTTTACACGAATTGAAATTATTAGACTTTTAATTAGGCAGGGTTTATAAAACCAAATATTGTTGGCAGGTGCTGCAATTTTTTGGTTCGGGTTTCTGTCTGTTCTAGGACACCATGGACCACGAGAGATTAATACGGACTAACCGAAGAGGATTTAAGTATATGTATACTCATACCCACATGAGTATGGGATAGTATCTATTACAGTCCTATGTTGGTAGGATATTATTGAAATTATTCTTTTAATTGAACTCTTAGATGTTATACCAGGTAGGGTGATTCTAGTCTTAAGTTAGCTCTTTAGTCAGGCAGGGCGTATTCGAATCTAATCTAAAATTTAAGAAAGTAGGGTTTATTTTTATGTTATGTCTTAGCATTTAAGCCCGCAGTGTTCACCACTGCAATAATATTTCGTTGTCTAGTTTTTAAGATCATAGGATATATTTTTAAGACAGTTTTATTTCAGGAACGTGAATTCTCTTGCAGATTTTCTTTCAGGTTTCCTTCTGATATTCCATTTAGCTTTCGGTCGTGAATTTTCCAACTACTCCTCTTGTTGTCTTACTTGTACTACGATCAATTAATGAACGTTCTACAAATTGACAATAATAGGAGATTTTTCTTTCTCACATGTTATATTAGAATTAGTTTTCGCGTAATTGGAGGGTGGAAGGGCCGTGGCTAGGGTGGGTCTCCATGCGCAGTAACCTCCACGTGGTGAGACCTGGGCAATCAATTGTTTATCGTATAATTATTAAACGTTTAAGAGACGTTTGATAATTGTGTGGAAAATAATTCGAGCTAATTGACTGCGCATTGCACTTTCCCTTCTCATTCCCTTTTTCGCTTCATTCCCTTTTTTGCTTCATTTCCTTTCTTGCTTCATTCCGCCTTTTGCTTCATCTCGTTTTTTGCTTCATTCCCTTTTCCGTTCTCGGCCCAGAGGACCGATGGTAAGGCGCTGTTGCACATGTTGCGATATTTGGGTTGCACTTTCAGCGACGAGCGGTGTGTGAGGCTGTGACTGTGGTTCTGGACAGGTGACCCGCCAAGTAGGATACTTCTCCCCGTTAGACCACGCCAAGCACACCTTGGGGTGGCAGAAGGCATATGGGACCTAATCTGGAATCGTGGTTGCGGTCTTGCATATCCGTTCCTCAATGATTGCTGTGGCTCGGTATCGAAACAGGTGTTGATTGTAAGTCGTGTTACTGTCCAGACTCTGGGCCGAGGGCTCGCGGGCTGCTCGGTAGCAGTCACTTTCGTTATTTGCCTCCCATTTGATCCCACTTGTGAGTTGAAGATTTTTATAATGCTTTACTAATTACATCCACTTTGTCTTTGTTTCAGAAGGATTGGAAGGACTCAGCTGAAGAAGAGGATTTCTTAAAATATGTATATTATGACCACACTCTCACCCTGCCCCTGCCCCTGCCGCTGCCCTTTTATACAGGCAGGTTTTACACCAATTTAAATTACTAAACATTTAATTATGCAGGGTTTATGAAACTAAAAATTGATTCAATCTGTTCTAGGACACCATGGACCACGAAATTAATTCCTCTTCAATTAGTCCATATTAAAGATATACATACTTATACCTACATGAGTATGATAAAGTATTTATTTCATTCCTGTGTGTTAGAATATTATTGAAATTGTTCTCTTAATTTGACTCTTAGATGTTATATTAGGTAGGGTGGTTCTAGTTTTAAGTTAGATATTTAGTCAGGCAGGGCGCATTTGAATTTAATCTAGTATTTAAGAAGGGAGGATGTATTTTTAAGCTGTGCCTTGGTTTTTAAGACAGCAGTGTACACTGCTGTGATAATATTTCGTTGTCTAGTTTTTAAGATCATAGGATATATTTTTAAGAAAGTTTTATTTCCTGAAATTGAATTCGCTTCTTGATTTTCTTTCAGGTTTCCTTCTGATATTCCATTTAGCTTTCGGTCGTGAATTTTCCAAGTACTCCTCTTGTTGTCTTACTTGTACTACGATCAATTAATGAACGTTCTACAAATTGACAATAAGAGGAGATTTTTCTATCTCACAAGTTGTATTAGAATTAGTTTTCGCGTAATTGGAGGGTGGAAGGGCCGTGGCTAGGGTGGGTCTTCATGCGCAGTAACCTCCACGTGGTGAGACCTGGGCAATCAATTATTTATCGTATAATTATTAAACGTTTAAGAGACGTTTAATAATTATGTGGAAAATAATTCGAGCGAATTGACTGCGTATTTTACTTAGGATACAATGTACAATAATGGCCACTCAATGTTCGTTCATTTCCCCAATTAATGCTCGCCGAGAGATCGCCACCAATCCTTGGACCTACTCCGGATCGGAGTATAAAGTATACTCCAATTATTAATTTGGTATTATATATTTTCAGAAAAATCTCGATTAGTGCACTTCGATTGGGACCGAATGCGAACACTAATCGTTTGCAGACACGTTTATCGCTGGAATTGCCTTATATTAGTAAATGAGATACTTTGTCATTGTTATTAGTTGAATATTAATAAGAAATTGCGTGTTTCATTAACAATAAAATTGCTCCAATGAAAAAGAGAATTAAAGAATTTGTCTAGTAACTATACAATTAACAATTGTAGTATACAATTATCGTCACTATCTTTTCCATTGTGACAACTTTATTGTTTGGGTGTTAAAAAAATATACATCTCTTAGCTCAATTTTTTTGGTAATTTATCAGAAAATAATGTAAAGTATAACTTTAAAAATTATTTCATTTAGTGATAGTACAATTGAAATAGGAAAACTTGTTATCATGTGTTTCTTTAATCAAAAGATTTTTAATTAACATTAAATGTTTCATATCTTTCGTTGCCTTTCATTGCGGCAAAGAACAAAAGAATTCGAGTGACACGGAAATGGTAATGGGTCCCCGGGACCCAGAAATCGTGGCCGAAAAAATACATTGCATGTCTTGTCTATTCCTTTATCTCGTCGGTGGTAGTGTTGGGGCAGGACTCATACGATTTAATTCATAAATTAATTAATATCTGCAAAGATATACTTGAAACTACGCGGGTCTCTGCCATATCTACAGTGCCTGCTATGGTATTGCCATCTATTCAGAACTCCTTGAAACTACTCGGGCCTCTTACTTACCTTAAGTGTAGATATGGCAGAGGCCCGACTAGTTTCATTCACATCTGTATAGATGGCGATACTAATGACTCTAGATAAAGCAGACGTACATACAGTTTCGAGCAGTTCTTTATAGATGGCGAAACTAAAGCCCACTTTCGATGTAGGTAAGACAGGGATGCGAGTGATACATAAATCCGAGCACCTGTTTAGAAATAGTGGTGCGATAAAGTTCATAAAATTTGGTTATTTATGTCTTCATTTATAAAATTAAGTTGATAATGCTCGAAAATTGTTTCGTACTCTCATTTACATATGAACAAAGTGTTAGCAAACACGGTATCACAATCTACATTAAGATTAATATGTGTAGTAACATTGTAAGTTCCATTGTTCATATCATCGTACGACAATCAAGATCTTTAACACAGGTAAATACATCTACGAATATTTTATTCTTCATTTCGGTCTCGCAGCAATGAAAGTTGGGCTTACTTAGTGTACATATTACATATAACCTATTTTTACTCTTGCACTCTCATCTTCTGCTTCGCTATTCCTTTTCATACCTTCTCTACCTTATGCATTACATTATTTCTTATCTCTTTATCACTCGTCTATTGTACATCTTTCCATTTCCTCTCGGTTTCATTCCAAATTCCTATGTCATTGTTGCGTTATTAATTGATGACTCTTTCCTGTTCCCTCTTTACTTTGGTACTGTGCTACTGTTCCCGTATTAATATATTTAAACCTTTCATTGTATCTTGCTTCTTTTATTTTTCCTTTAAGGCTGTCCGTTAATTTCTTTACTTCCGTTCTTATCAAATTGACTTTTGTTGGACTCGTTCCATTCCTTTTAAAAGACTCTTTCCCTTATGCTTCTAGTTTGGCCCTCCCTACTTTCTTTTTCGACTGAATATCCTTTAACAATCTTTCTCTCTCATGTTACATGCTTACTCATATATTTTTTGTGTGTGCAGGTTTGCATGCAAAGGGCTAGGAGCATTGCCGAAGGACTGGCACTTTTCATCGTGCATAAAACCAAAAAAGAAGAAAGAATAATTCCTGCCACATACTTTAGTTATAATAAATTGGTTTATAAAAATAGTTTGTAACTATTGGTCCGTAAATTTAATTTAGAACAATTGTGCAATTAACTCTTCTCTATATGTAGTATAGTAGTATATATCTTATTTTATATTCAGTTCATTTGGTAGATCTGATATCAACTTTAATATTACTTCTACTACAAGTTCTACTGAATGTTCTAAATATAAAATGAAACATATAATAAACAATTTACATATGCACAAGTTGCACAATTGTAATTTAAAATAAGCTTCAGCATATAACGTATGTAAGTTTTAGTATATGTTTTATCTGTCAGATATATTGTAAACTAACTTTAAAGAATAGCTTATAAGTATTAGATTATTTATGTTTATAGTATTCCTCATATTACATAAATGTTAGTTTAGAATTGATACAAGATTTAGTTGTACAATGTATTATAAATAGATATAAAAGAATAGTTCATTAGTATTAGCTTGTAAATTTGAACTACAACATTTTTGTAACTTGTATTTTGATTAATTAATTTAAATAAATTTTGAATGAAAAGAAATCTACTGCTCTTTTTATTTTCACACCTTAACAATCCTTGAAAGAACCTACTTCCAATTCCCTAAACAAGTACTGCCGTTGAGGAACTTTAAATGCAAAGTTCATAAGCGGAGAACTTGTAAAAATAGCCCTGATCATTATTAAATTGGACGCTAATTGTTAAGGAATTAATACATCTCGATGGAAGCTCTTTAAATTAAAGTTCTCGGAAATTCCTGGAACGTGACGTCATTTCTAAGAATTGCCGGTATCGAATACCTCCTCGCATATCATATTCTCCTAATACAATTCCACGATTTTCGGCGAGATATTTTTGCCAGAAACTCAGAAATTTGGGCTCTGAAATTCCTGGAATGTGACGTCATTTCTGAGAACGAATACCTCCTTGCATATCATATTCTCCTGATACAAATCCACGATTTTCGGCGAGATATTTTTGCCAGAAACTCAGAAATTTTGCGCTCGGAAATTCCTGGAACGTGACGTCATTTCTTAGAATTGCTGAGATCGAATACCTCCTGGCACATCATATTCTCCTGATACAAATCCACGATTTTCAGCGAGATATTTTTCCAGAAACACAGAAATTTTAGCGCTCGGAAATTCCTGGAATGTGACGTCATTTCTGAGAACGAATACCTCCTCGCACATCATATTCTCCTAATACAAATCCACGATTTTCAGTAGAAATTTAAGTGCCGAAAATCTTGGATTTGTATCAGGAGAATATGATGTGCGAGGAGGTCTTTCATCGCAGTAATTCTTGGAAATGACCTCACGTTCCAGGAATTTCCGAGCGCAAAATTTCTGAGATTCTGCCAAAAATATCTCGCTGAAAATCGTGGATTTGTATTAGGAGAATATGATATGCGAGGAGGTATTCGATAGCAGCAATTCTCGGAAATGACGTCACGTTCCAGGAATTTCCGAGCGCTTAATTTTCTAGACTTCTACCAAGATATTTTGCAATGAAGACTTTAAAAATGATGTTATTTCCACGAATTTCTTGCAGCCAAGTTTAATAACGTATAGGGCAATTTTTACAAGTTTCTCGCTTGTGAACTTTGCATTTAAAGTTCGTCCACGGTACTTCTTGTGTAAGGATTTGGAATTAGGTTCTTTCAAGGATTGGTAAGGTATGAATATAAAAAGAGCAGTGGAATTCTTTTCATTTAAAGTTTATTTAAACTAATCAATGAAGATACAAGTTACAAAAATGTAATTCAATTTTACAAGCTAATACTTATAAACTATTCTTTTATATCTATTTACAATTGGTCGTACAACTAAAACTAGTATTAATACTAAACTAACATTTATGTAATATAAGAAATATTATAAACATAAATAATCTAATACTTGTAACAATTCTTTAAAGGTAATTTACAATAAATCTTATAGATAAAACTTATTTTTAAATTACAGCAATTGTGTAACTGGTGCATATGTAAATTATTTATTATATCTTTCATTTTATATTTAGCATATTTAGTAGAACTTGTAAAACTAATATAAGTAGTATTACAGTTTATACAAGATCTACCGAATAAACTGAATATAAAATAAAAGATATAATAAATATACATAACAGTTAATTACACAATTGTTCTAAATTAATCTTATGCGCTAGTAGTTACAAACTATTTTTATAAACCAATTTACTATAACTAAAGTATGTGGCAGGAGTTATTCTCTCTTCTTTCTTGCTTTTATGCATGATGAGATGCATTGGCCAATGCTGCTTACTCTTTGGATGCGAAACCTGTGCACACAAAAAATATATTAATAAGTGTGTAACAGGTGAAAGAAACATGGTTAAGGGATAGTTAGAAGAAAAGAAAATAGGGAAAGACTACACAAGAAGTATAAGAAAAAGGGGGGATTATTTAAAAAGGAATGGAATGAATCAAACATGAATGAATTTCATGAAAAGAGAAGTAAAGAAAGTGATGGAGAGCCTTAAAGACTAAATGTATAATCGAAATGAAATAAGGGGATAAGTAATGGGATAATGTGTAAAGTAGAGAAGGTTGGCAAGAAAGAGTGGAGGAGAAGGATGCATAAGTTAAGATAGTAATCTAAAGTTATGTTATATGTACACTAAGTCGAAATTTCATAGCTGTGAGGCCGACATAAAAAGGAATACTATTGTTAGTATGTAATTATTACACGCATGAAGATTTATTGAAAGAAAAAGATATTTAGACACGTATTACACTTACATCAGCCTTCATTGCATACACCTTCCAATCCCACAAAACCAATTTAATATAACTGAAGTATATAGCGAAAGTTATTCTTTCTTCCTCCTTCTTTTTATGCGCAATGAGAATTGGCGGTCAATGCTCCTTATCTTTTGCCTACAAAACCTACGCACACAAAAAATATATTAGTAAGTACATGACAGGAGATGGAAAGATTGTTAAATGATATTTAGTCGAAAAAGAAAGTAGGGCAGGCCAAACTAGAAGCATAAGAGAAAAAGTCTTTTAAAACGAATGGAATCAGTGTGACAATACTAAATTTGATAAGAACGGAACAAAAGGATCTAACGGAGAGCCTTCAAAGAAAAATAAACGAAGCAAGATATAATGAAAGGTTTGAATGTATTAAAACAGGAGCAATACGACAGTACCAAAGTAAAGAGGGAACAGGAAAGGGTCAGCAACTAGTAGCGCTAAAATGACTTAGGAATTTGAAATGAAACATAGAGGAAATGGAAAGATGTATAATACATGTGCGATAAAGTGATAAGAATAATGTGATACGTAAGGTAGAGAAGCTTTTAAAAGGAAGAGCGAAATAGATGATGACAGTGCAAGAGTTAAGATAGTATTGCAAAGATAGGTTATATGTACGCTAACCCCAACTTTCACTGCTGCGAGACCGAAATAAAGAATAATACTACTATTAGTATGTATTTATTATATGCTAGGAAATTTATTTAAAGAAGGAAATATTCACAAAAGGATTTACCTTTGGAAAAGAGCTCGATTGTTGTAAAATAAAATGGGTTATGGAACTTACAATGTCACTATACATATTAATGTATGTGTTTGCTAACACTTTATTGTGAATGTGAATACGAAACGATTTTAGAGCACTATAAACTTAATTTTATTAATGAAGACAAATAACCAAACTTTATTACGTTTATCGTGCAACTATTTATAAAGTACTTGAAATTTCGTACCACTAATATCCCTGTTTTATCTACACCCAAGTGGCCGTTAATATCGCTATCTATACAGAACTCCTTGAACTACTCGCGCCCGCTATGGTATCACCATCTATGCGGAACTCCTTGCAACTACTCGGGCCTCTGCCATATCTGCACTCACGGTAAGTAAGAGGCGGGAGTAGTTTCAGGGAGTGCTGCATAGATGGCAATATCATAGCACGCAATGTAGATATGGCAGAGACCCGCGTAGTTTCAAGCACATGTTTACAGATATTAATTAATTTATGAATTGAAATATATACATGGGTATCTCGTTTATAGAACAGATGGTTTCTTGAGAAATAAGAAAATGTAATTCCCAAGGCGAAATAAATATTATCTTGCAAACGAATTATCTCTAGTGCTTCAGCAAACAGAAACAGAATCTACATAAGAAGCAGGATAAAAAGTAATACATAATATTTATAACTACAAATAGATACAACATTGAAAACGAGAATTCACACGTAATTGCAATAAGAACTTAAGTTAATTTAAAGAACTACAGTGGGCAGTAATGCCAATGTTCGCTCAATGTTCGCTGGTTCGGGTCTGCCTAACGAACCCTATCCGGGGATGTGCTTACCAGTAATTACCTATTCATGCTCATAGCTTTTCTGCATGCTCGGTTTAGACTGTATTGAGGGTCATTGCTTATCACAAGTGGAGATAACTCGGACGCAACCTACATCCTCGATACATCGGAGCAGGTCCAAAAATCGGTAGGGATGAGTCCGCGAACATTAATTTTGGAAAAATTTGGAACATTAATTATAGTACATTGTATTTAGGATACAATGTACAAATTTGGAACATTAATTATAGTACATTGTATTTAGGATACAGTGTACTATAATTAATGTTCCAAATTTTTCCAAAATCTTTCCGGTAACTTGCGCATATGTCAATTATTTATTATATCTTTCATTTTACATTCAGCACATTCAGTAGAACTTGTAATAGTGATATAAGTAATATTAAAGTTCATATAAGATCTACCGAATAAACTGAATATAAAATAAAGCATATAATAGATAACATAACAGTTAATTCCACAATTGTCCTAAAATAAACTTACGGGCTAATAGTTACAAACTATTTTTATAAATTAATTCACTATAACTAAAGTATGTTGCACAAGTTCTTCTACCTTCTTTCTTGCATTTATGCACAATGAGAAGTGCCAGGCAATGCTCCTTACTCTTTGCCCTCGAAACCTGCACACACAAAAAATATATTAGTAAGCATGTACCAGGAGAGAGAAAGATTATTAAGAGATATTTAGAGGAAGAAGAAAGAAAGGAGGGGCAAGCTAGAAGCATAAAAAGGAGAGGATTATTTAAAAAGGAATGGAATGCGTCAAGTATGAGTGACTTTGACAAAAGCGGAGGTAAAGGAATTGACGGAGAGCCTCAAAAGTAGAGTCAATCAAATGCAACAGCAGGAACAAGGCAGAAAAATAGGGAAAGCAAGATACAATGATACGTTTAAATATATTAGAACATCAACGCTACTATGGTACATAAGAAAAAACGGACGAGGGCACAATTGACAATTAACAACGCAGGTGCGAGATGCAAAAGCATTAAAGGATAAAATACATATTGGGAGAAGAAAAAGGATAAAAGATGTGACCTGCGCATACAAAAATTTGGAACGTAAGAGCACCTGCTAACAAAATGTATGGAAAAAGATACAATAAGACATAAAAATAATTTGGGAATTTGTAATTAAACAGGAAGAAAGCGAAAAGATTTATAATAGATATGCGATAAAGAGATAAGAAATAGTGTAATACGTAAGGCAGAGAAGGTTGTATGAAAAGGAAGAACGAAACGGAAGATGAGAGAGCAAGAGATAGTATTGTAAAGATAGGTTATATGTACACTAAGCTCTACTTTCAATGCTTCGAGACCGAAATAAAGTATAAGACTACTATTAGTACGTATTTATTACGTGCTGAAAGATGATATTCAGCTTTGCTAAAGAGCTTGATTGTTGCTGAATAAAATGAACAATGGAACTTACGATGTTACCATGCATATTAACTTTAATGTAGATTGTGTCACACCGTGTTTGCTAACACTTTATTGATATGTAACTAAGATTACAAAACAATTTTCGAGCATTATTAACTTAATTTTATAAATGAAAACATAAATAGCCAAATTTTATGAACTTTATCGCGCCGCTATTTACAAACAGGTGCTTGAATTTACGTACCACTCGCATCCCTGTCTTGCCTACACTCAAAGTGGGCTTTAATTTCGCCATCTATACAGATGTGACTAAAACTACTCGGGCCTCTGCCATATCTACACTTATGGTAAGTAAGGGGTGTGAGTAGTTTCAAGGCGTTCTGTATAGATGGAACTACCATAGCAAGCGCGAGTGGTTTCAAGGAGTTCTGTACAGATGGCGAAACCATAGCAGGCACTGTAGATATGGCAGAGACCCGCGTAGATTCAAGTATATCTTTGCAGATATTAATTAATTTATGAATTAAAAGATATATACACGGGTATTTATATTATAAAAAAGAAGGCTTCTTGAGAAATAAGAAAATGTAATTCCCAAGGCGAAATAAATATTATCTTGCAAACGAATTATCTCTAGTGCTTCAGCAAACAGAAGCAGAATCTACATAAGAAGCAGGATAAAAAGTAATACATAATATTTATAACTACAAATAGATACAACATTGAAAACGAGAATTCACACGTAATTGCAATAAGAACTTAAGTTAATTTAAAGAACTACAGTGGGCAGTAATGCCAATGTTCGCTCAATGTTCGCTGGTTCGGGTCTGCCTAACGAACCCTATCCGGGGATGTGCTTACCAGTAATTACCTATTCATGCTCATAGCTTTTCTGCATGCTCGGTTTCGACTGTATTGAGGGCCATTGCTTATCACAAGTGGAGATAACTCGGACGCAACCTACATCCTCGATACATCGGAGCAGGTCCAAAAATCGGTAGGGATGAGTCCGCGAACATTAATTCTGGAAAAATTTGGAACATTAATTATTGTACATTGTATCCTAAGTGCAATACGCAGTCAATTAGCTCGAATTATTTTCCACATAATTACCAAACGTCTCTTAAACGTTTGATAATTATACGATAAATAATTGATTGCCCAGGTCTCACCACGTGGAGGTTACTGCGCATGGAGACCCACCCTAGCCACGGCCCTTCCACCCTCCAATTACGCGAAAACTAATTCTAATATAACATGTGACAAAGAAAAGTCTCCTATTATTGTCAATTTGTAGAACGTTCAGTACTTGATCGTAGTACAAGTAGGACAACAAGAGGAGTAGTTGGAAAATTCACGACCGAAAGCTAAATGGAATATCAGAAGGAAACCTGAAAGAAAATCTGCAAGAGAATTCACGTTCCTGAAATAAAACTGTCTTAAAAATGTATCCTATGATCTTAAAAACTAGACAACGAAATATTATTGCAGTGGTGAACACTGCGGGGTTAAAAGCTAAGACATAACTTAAAAATAAACCCTACTTTCTTAAATTTTAGATTAGATTCGAATACGCCCTGCCTGACTAAAGATCTAACTTAAAACTAGAATCAGCCTACCTAATATAACATCCAACAGTTCAATTAAAAGAACAATATCAATAATATCCTACCTAAATAGGACTGTAATAGATACTTTACCAAACTCATATAGGTATAAGTACGTATATGCTTAATTCCTCTTCAATTCGTCCATATTAATCATGTGGTCCATGGTGTCCTAAAACAGACTGAAACATACACCAAAAAATTGCAGCACCTGCCAACAATTTTTGGTTTTCTAAACCCTGCCTAATTAAAAGTCTAATATTTTCGATTCGTGTAAAACCTGCCTGTATAAAGTTCTAAGATAGTTTGTTCGAACAAATCCTGTCTACATAAGGAGCTAAAAGTATTTTTCGATTTATAATTGGGCCTGCCTAATTAATTGTCTAACACCTGTAATTAGTTAATAAGGGCAGGGGTTTGGGGCAGGGATGGGGTGAGGGTGTGTTCATATTATACATTTTTTCGTGAATCCTCTTCTGTTCAATCCTTCTGAAACCAGCACAAAGTCGAAATAATTAGTAAAGTATTATAAGAATGAATTGTTAAACTCACAAATTGGATCGACGTGGAAGGCTCTTTAATTTTAAAGTTTCCAACCGTGCCTTTGATAATATTTCGGGTTCTGTATCGTATACATTTAACTTTTCAGCCTCTGGCGTATTTGCATTTGTTTAATATATCATTATTGGGTTCATCTGTGAATCTGTAACAATCTCAAGCATTGGATTAGTGACATCCCCAAGCCCCTCCATTTTATATTGAAATGACACTGCTTTTAATTCGTAATAACTGAATTTTACCGAGGATAATAAATCACAATTGATATGCAAAGTGCAGCTATTTTTTAATAACAATAGGTAATTGGATTTCGCCCAAAGTGATATATTCTTTTCTACGTTCTAGATCAAACTAAATGGTGGTATGAACATGATTAAAAACTCCAAATTGAAGTAGTACCATTTCACTATAATTGATTCTATTTTGCTTCTACAAAGCAAGCGACAAAGGATTATTCGGAAGCAAAATATCAAACTTCCACTATTACCATGCCGAGGTCCAACTACAGCCACGAACATTTAATGCAAGGATTTTTGTTTAAACATTTACGGATATCGCGAGCGAATTTCAATTTCTACAAAGCTAGCTTGAAATGTTATAAAAATTGGCTCTGCTTTAAAAAAGGTTAAGACAGAATTGCAACAATTAAGAGAAAATATTTAAGAGTAAAACTCCAATAATGAACAATCACTAGTATTGACTCTAATTGAAATCTACTATCTAGAATTATTATGAATTTATCAAAGATTCTGCCAATTATATCTTTTTTTTCTTTTCTTTCCTTCTCATTTTTCTTTTATTTTTCTTTTATTTTTCTTTCATTTCTTTTCATTTCGTTCAGACAGTTATTTACTAATATGTATGCAAATTTTTAGCAGTACTTCCATCAACAGACATTCCAGGTAGTACAATTATTAAGAAAAAAAAATCAAAAGAAAGGCAAATATAAAACGCTGAAAGGAAAAAGTTCCTGTTTCAGGAACAGGCTTCCAATTGGAAGCAGATAGGGACTAGTACTCGCAACTCTACTTAAAAACGCGATCTTTAATCAACGCAACGCTAACTGGAACTCGCGATACAATCATTTCGCAACACTATTTATTAAGACTGATAGAAAGCAAACAGTCAATTATTTGTAATATCCAGAATTAAGCAAATTGAAGATCCTCTGAAAAATGAACTGAAAGTTCCAATACGCGAAAGCAATTTCCGCAACACTAGAAGCTCACATGTAAAGTATATTATAAAATACTACAATTTAACTAGCAATAAGAATAGCAATAAGTACCATTCAACGCAACTCTAACTCGACCCGTTCGCAAGTTTTTCGCAACCCTAAAGCAACGCGATATTTTTGGGAGGGCTGTATCGTTGGGCCGGAATGTGCGTCGGCCAAGTACAAATAAAAATTCTACAAATGAAAATGCAAGCACAGTGACAAAGTAGTAACAAAGAATGATTCCCCATTCTTAAAAAGAATGGGGAGCCATTAGTAGTTGCCCTCTTGAGTGACAGTTTGTCGGGCCTCTTCGGCATATAGCCTCTCCTTTTCGTTGGACCCAAGGGCCAGCTGAAACTTAAACTAGGCTCGAGGCTCTAATCGAAAACCAAAGAAAAACTTATAAAGGTGAAATAAAGAGTTTAAATCGCGGAGCTAAATGGAACACACGTGGCCAAATCACGATCAAATAAAATCGTAATATTGTGATTACGGAAAATCGCAAAGATTACGATTAAAATTGTAATCGTTCTTCGTTCACACGTGCAGCCTCGAGCATAATGTAACACGTTTCGTTTCGGAGCCTCAATCGCGACCACGACCGCGAAGGACTCGAAAAATCGGTAGGCAAAGCCAGAGGCGAACGCATTTTCGTTCGCGCCACAGCTTCACCGTCGACTTTTCAAATCAGATTTCCTGAAACAGGTTGAACACGCGAAATAGTGCCTACCCGATCAGAGACTGTGTCAACCTGCCCGGCCCTACCTACTTATATCTATCAATCACACCAGAAAGTATGCTACCTATCCTACCTGGACCTATATTTAAAAAATGGCAAACGGGCACACCAACACACGACACTCCATGGTTCTAAGTCAAACACTTGGGCGCAAAAGCCTACACTAGGGAGGCGTCCCGGGACGCCCCCGACACCCAAGTGCTGTCACACAACTTGCACACTCTAAGGTACGTACCATTTTTCTGAAATCGACTGACAGTGGCTGGGATCTTTGCGTTCACGTGTAAAATACCATATCGCGGTTGAGATATTTAGTAGATATTTAATAGAATAATTAAATAGCACCGATACAAGAGGTACTTGATAGCAATTGATAAGTATATTCGATTCTTTTTGGCATTTGGTCTCTGTCATCTTAAATGACAAAAACTTCGTGCCTAAGTATAGTAGAGATTATTAATGCAATCAATAGTAAAAATGATGTCTCTGTTTTAAATTAATGGACATCTTATCTTGGTTATAGTAACTACATTTTAGTACGGAACGACGCAAATCCACAGCCTAACCACACACACAATGCAGATATTACGTCGTGCACGATACACCAACGCACTGTCAGTCGCCAACAATAAATCATTTTATGGCTTATAAACTAAAAATATCATCGTGCTCAACCACCGTTTTCCCACCCAAGTAGCACCTGGGCACGTGAGTGGGATCCGGGCAGTGAACACGGAAAGGGTTAAACCTGGAAATCCTCGTCTAAAAAGATGATAAAGACATACTGATTCTCTAACGGGCTAAATATATATATGGATATATACCAGATCAATATAAGAATTTATTTGATTGAAGAGAAAATTAAATGACTCTACTTTTATAGAAAAATTATGCAATGACTCTACTTTAATAGAATAATTATTCAAAGACTCTACGTTAATAGAGAAATTATTCAACGACTCTACTTTAATATACTTTGAATTAAATTGAAACATCCTCGGGCGTTCCCGTTATCAAAGCATTGATTCTAAAACGCAAGATTGCTTTAAAAGTTGATTGCCTTGATTTCGAAAACTACCCGTTCACGTATTGTCTTCTTGTACATTCAGGTTTAATTAACATTTTGTACGGAAACAATGAACGTATCGATATCTTTAAACGCTAAAGACTAATATGGATATCGAATAATCAAATTATTCGATAGTTCCAACAAATTGATAAGGTAAATGAGTACCTTCACTTTATATATTATCAAAGTAGAAAAAGATGAAATACTACACTCTTACTAACAGCAATAATTATGCAATTTATTCTAACTGTGCATTCATTGCAATTGACAAGTAAACGAAGTCGAATGGTATTCGACTTCTCCACTACAAACTAATGCACGTAGAATACTGGACGTTACTTTATATTCATTCAATAATTAATAACTATTTAAATATCGTTTCATAGGTATTCAATTAAATACTCTATTATAAAAAGATATATAGTGATATATTTTGTACTAAATATGGTCTGTTTTAAAATTATCAAGCTATTTAAAAACGCGTTGTACAAGAAGACCTATCCTCACATAATATAAAGCAGTAAAGAAGTTACTACTCATGAGTATATTTCCATATACCCATGGTCACAGTGCTTGCCAGAAAAATCTACGTAATTACAACCAGTCACCCGTGTCGGTTCGGACTTTTCGTCCTGCGACATGATTGAGTGACCAGAGGAACTTTAAAGCATGCCACTCACCGGTTGCAGACTCACCAGGTGTGCGGTCAAGCTCGTCGCCATCGAAGCCATGGAAGCTGCTGAAACATTCAAAAAGAGCAAACAACATTAAAATCTATGTATTTTCAGTACTTTTGGAATGTGTTAATTATCAATGATTATTGCAATACAAGATTAAAGAAATAATGAGATACTTACTCGTCAAATTGATGGCTGAAAGCCCGAACTCGCCGAACAGGACACTGACTCTAATGGAACACTTATGATTGACGAACAAAGTGATTCTAATTTCGCGACAGTATTTCTACTGTTTTTGTGACTGCTACCGAGCAGCCCGCGTGCCCTCGGCTCAGAGTCTGGACAGTAAAACGACTTAGCATCAACACAAGTTTCGATTCCGAGCCACAGAAATCATTAAGGCACGGATATGCAAAACCACAACCACGATTCTAGATTATGACCCGTATGCCTTCTGCCACCCCAAGGTGTGCTTGGCGTGGTCTAACACATAGGAATTTCCTACTAGGCGGGCCAAAGTGTCCAGAAAAGCAATCACAGCCCCACACACCGCCCCCCGATGACACTGCAACCCGGATATTGCAAGAACCGCGACCACGATTCCAGAATGGTGGATGACCTACCCAAATTAGAGATTATATGTGGTCTAACAGAGGGCCTCGTGACCAGGGTCCAGAACCACAATCACGCCCCCGCACATCGTAACTCGCTGACACTAAGTCCCTAACCATCAGTCCTCCGAGCCGAGAACGGAAAAGGAAACGGAATAATTGTGATCGACGAACAAAGTGACTCTATTTTTCGCGAGAGTATTATTTCGGAGCAAACACTGACTCTAATTTCGCGTCTCTTTACTGTTATTTATGTTGAATTATTATTAAGAGCGGCTGCGCTCAAAAAATAATAAAAAGAACTTTGACGGAACAAGCACTGACTCTACCAACCGCATTGCGCGCGGCCAACAATATCGTTATGGTGATACAATTGAGCCCATGGCAGCTTCTGAAACATTCAAAAGAACAGACAACATTGAAATCTTTGCGTTTTGAGTACTTTTCGATCATGATAATTATCAAAGACCATTGTAAAATAAGATTAAAGAAATACAGAGATACTTACTCTTCGAGTTGATGGATGAGTGCCCGAACTCGCCGAACTGCATCGGTGCTGACTCTAATACCGGAATACTTATTGCGAAAGAAAAAAAAATAAAATAAAAGACTACTATCGCGCACGTCAATTGTGATCGACGAACAAAGTGACTCTCATTTCGCGAGAGCAATATTTCGAAGCAAACACTGACTCTACTTTCGCGTATCTTTACTGTTATTTATATTTAGTTATAATTATTATGAGCGGTTTCGCTCTAAAAACAATAAAAAGAACTTTGACGGAGCAAGCACTGACTCTACTGACCGCATTGCGCGCGGTCATCAAAATTTACTGAAAGAAAATCTGTACAAGTTAGTAAATAGGGTGAGGAGGTAGAAATTGAAGCAATACACATTTGATTTTATTTATCTCTTTCTTATTTCTTCATCCTGTCAAACGTCTGTTGAGGAAATACTGCTTTGTTTTAATAAAGTACTACCGTATTATTATTCTGATTTAATTACTATAATAAGTTAGTTAACACGATGTTACAACAAACGAGCAGTTAATCGCGTATCAAAGAACCGATGTTACCGGAAGAAAACGCGTCGATACTCAACCGGTGGACCGGTCAAGGGTCCAGGAAAATTAATGTACTCTCGCGATAGGAAATCGATTGTTAGATAAACGCGTATTAATTAATAGAAGCTAATAGTCAAGCGTATGCGGTGGTAAACTAAAACTCGAAATGTGATTGAATTGTAGGGTGATGTACATCGCTAACCTTCGACAACATAGACGACCCTTACGCTGCGACGCTTGAACTGATAATGACGTCGCGTCGCGTCGCGACCCGAACCTCCCCTCACCGCGCCGACGCGTCGGTAGCGCTCGCTCGCGCTCGGTCCTATTCGCAATTTCCGAAAATCTTTCAAGGTTTCCGACCGCGGCCGTGCGGTCTACTATCCTTGGGTCACCTATTCGACTTCTACTGTTTCTGACCAACCTTTAGCTGGACCTACGACCCTTGGGCCATACCTACTGGACTTCTACTGTTTCTGGCCAACTTTTAGCTGGACTTACGACCCTTGGACCATACCTACTGGACTTCCACTGTCTCTGGCCAACTTTTACCTGGACCTACGATCCTTTGACAATACCTACTGGACTTCTACTGTTTCTGACCAATTTTTAGCTGGGCTTACAATCCTTGGACCATACCTACTGGACTTTGACTGTCTCTGGCCAACTTTTAGCTGGAAACAGAAAACGGAGTGAAGCAAAAACGGAATGAAGCAAAAAAGGGAACGAGAGGGGAAAGTGCAATGCGCAGTCAATTCGCTCGAATTATTTTCCACATAATTATCAAACGTCTGTTAAACGTTTAATAATTATACGATAAATAATTGATTGCCCGGGTCTCACCACGTGGAGGTTACTGCGCATGGAGACCCACCCTAGCCACGGCCCTTCCACCCTCCAATTACGCGAAAACTAATTCTAATATTGCTTGTGAGAAAGAGAAATCTCCTATTATTGTCAATTTGTAGAACGTTCAGTAATTGATCGTAGTACAAGTAAGACAACAAGCGGAGTACTTGGAAAATACACGACCGAAAGCTAAATGGAATATCAAAACGAAACCTGAAAGAAAATCAAGAAGAGAGTCCAATTTCCTGAAATAAAACTTTCTTAATAATATATCCTATGATCTTAGAAACTAGACAACGAAATATTATCACAGCAGTGTACACTGCTGTCTTAAAAACCAAGACATAGTTTAAAAATAAATCCTCCTTTCTTAAATTCTAGATTAAATTCAAATACGCCCTGCCTGACTAAAGATCTAACTTAAAACTAGAATCGCCCTACCTAGTATAACATCTAACAGTTCGAATAAAAGAACAATTTCAATGATATGCTACCTAAATAGGAATGTAACAGACACTTTATCATATTATTGTAGGTATAAGTATGCATATTCTTAATTCCTCTTCAATTAGTCCATATTAATTTCGTGGTCCATGCCCTCCTAGAACAGACAACTGGCAACTGGGCAGGGGCTGGGCACGGGCAGGGGCAGGGGCAGGGTGAGAGTGTGGTCATATTATACATATTTTAAGAAATCCTCTTCTTCAGCTGAGTCCTTCCAATCCTTCTGAAACAAAGACAAAGTGGATGTAATTAGTAAAGCATTATAAAAATCTTCAACTCACAAGTGACTTAAATCCTCTTCGGTTAGTCCGTATTAATCTCTCGTGGACCATGGTGTCCTAGAACAGACAGAAACCCGAACCAAAAAATTGCAGCACCTGCTAACAATATTTGGTTTTATAAACCCTGCCTAATTAAAACTCTAATAATTTCAATTCGTGTAAAACCTGCCAGTATAAAGATCTAAGATTGTGTGTTGAGACAAATCCTACCTACATAAAGAGCTAAATGTATTGTTCGATTTATATTTGGGCCTGCCTAATTAATTGTCTAACACCTGTAATTAGTTAATAAGGACAGGGGTTTGGGGCAGGGATGGGGTGAGGGTGTGTTCGTATTATACATTGTTTCACGAATCCTCTTCTTTTCAATGCTTCTGAAACATGCACAAACTCGAAATAATTAGTAAACCATTATAAGAATGAATTCTTAAACTCACAAATTGAATCGACGAGGCTGGCTCTTTAATTTTAAAGTTTCCAATCGTGTCTCTGATAATATTTCTGGATCTGTATTCTATATATTCCACACTTGAGCCTCTGACGTATGTACTTATGTTTGTTTAATATAGCATATTTGGGTTCATCTGTGAATCTGTAACAATCTCAAGCATTGGATTAGTGACATCCCCAAGCCTCCCCATTTTATATCGAAATGAAGCTGCTTTTAATTCGTAATAACTGAATTTTAGCGGAGTTAATAAATCAGAATTGATATGAAAAATGCTGCTATTTTTTGTTAACAATAGGTAATTGGATTTCGGCCAAAGTGATATATTCTTTTGTACGTTCTAGATCAAACTGAATGGTGGTATCACGCTCATTAAAAACTCCAAAATGAAGTAGTCACATTTCACTACAATTGATTCTATTTTGCTTCAACAAAGAAGCGACAAACGATTATTCGGAAGAAAAATATCAAACTTCAACTATCACCATGCCGAGACCCAACTACTGCCAATAACGTTCTTCGTGCAAGGATTTTTGTTTAAACATTGACGGATATCGCGAGTGAATTTCAATTTCTACAAAGCAAGCTCGAAAAGTTATAAAAATTGGTTCTACTAAAAAAAAGGTTAAGATAGAATTGCAACAATTAAGAGGAAATATTTAAGAGTTAAACTCCAATAATGAACAGTCACTAGTATTAACTCTAATTTAAATCTACTATCTAGAATTATTATAAATTTATCAAAGATTCTGCAAATTATATCTGTTTTTTACTTTGCTCTTTTTCTTTTCTTCTTCTTTCTTTTCTTTTCTTTTCCTTTCTTTGTTCTTTTTCTTTTCTTTTTTCTTTCCTTTCTCTTTCATTTATTTTCTTTTTCATTTCTTTTCATTTCGTTCACACAGTAATTTACTAATATGTATGCAAATTTTTAGCAGTACTTCCATCAACAGACATTCCAGGTAGTATAATTATTAAGAAAAATAAAATAAAAAGAAAGGCAAATATAAAACGCTGAAAAGAAAAAGTTCCTGGTTCAGGAACAGGCTTCCAATAGGAAGCAGATGGGGACTAGTAGTCGCAACTCTACTTAAAAACGCGATCTTTAATCAACGCAACGCTAACTGGAACTCGCGATACAATCATTTCGCAACACTATTTATTAAGACTAATAGAAAGCAAACAGTAAATTATATGTACTATCCAAAATTAAGCAAATTGAAGATCCTCTGAAAAATGAACTGAAAGTTCCAATACGCGAAAACAATTTCCGCAACACTAGAAGCTCAAATGTAAAGTGTATTATAAAATACTACAATTTAACTACCAATAAGAATAGCAATAAGTGGCATTCAACGCAACTCCAACTCGACCCGTTCGCAAGTTTTTCGCAACTCTAAAGCAACGCGATATTTTTGGGAGGGCTGTATCGTTGGGCCGTAATGTGCATCGGCCAAGTACAAATAAAAATTCTACAAATGAAAATGCAAGCACAGTGACAAAGTAGTAACACAGAATGATTCCCCATTCTTAAAAAGAATGGGGAGCCATTAGTAGTTGCCCTCTTCAGTGACAGTTTGTCGGGCCTCTTCGGCATATAGCCTCTCCATTTCGTCGGACCCAAGGGTCAGCTGAAACTTAAACTAGGCTCGAGACTCTAATCGGAAACCAAGGAAAAACTTATAAAGGTGAAATAAAGAGTTTGAATCGCGGAGCTAAATGGAACACACGTGGCCGAATGGCGATCAAATAAAATCGTAAAATTGTGATTACCTAAAATCACATAGATTACGATTAAAATTGTAATCGTTCTTCGTTCACACGTGCAGCCTCGAGCATAATGTAACGCGTTTCGTTTCGGAGCCTAAATCGCGACCACGACCGCGAAGGATTCGAAAAATCGATAGGCAAAGCCAGAGGCGAACGCATTTTCGTTCGCGCCACAGCTTCACCGTCGACTTTTCAAATCAGATTTCCTGAAACAGGTTGAACACGCGAAATAGTGCCTACCCGATCGGAGACTGTGTCAACCTGCCCGGCCCTACCTACTTATGTCTATCAATCACACCAGAAAGTATGCTACCTATCCTACCTGGACCTACATTTAAAAAATGGCAAACAAACACACCAACACACGACACTCCACGGTTCTCAGTCAAACACTTGGGCGCAAAAGCCTACACTAGGGAGGCGTCCCGGGACACCCCCGACACCCAAGTGCTGTCACACAACTTGCACACTCTAATGTACGTACCATTTTTCTGAAATCGACTGACAGTGGCTGGGATCTCTGCGTTCACGTGGAAAAAACCACGTCGCGGTTGAGATATTTAATAAAATAATTAAATAGCACCGATACAAGAGGTACTTGATAGCAATTGATAAGTATATTCAATTCTTTTTGGCATTTGGCCTCTGTCATCTTAAATGACAAAAACTTCGTGCCCAAGTATAGTAGGAATTATTGAAGCAAATAATACTAAAAATGATGTCTCTGTTTTAAATTGATGGACATCTTATCTTGGTCATAATAGCTACATTTTAATACGGAACGACGCAAATCCACAGCCTAACCACACACACAATGCGGATATTACGTCGTGCACGATACACCAACGCACTGTCAGTCGCCAACAATAAATCATTTTATGGCTTATAAACTAAAAAATATCATCGTGCTCTACCACCGTTTTCCCACCCAAGTAGCACCGGGGCACGTGAGTGGGATCCGGGCAGTGAACACGGAAAGGGTTAAACCTGAAAATCCGTTTATTTTTCGTTTAGAATTAATGAAATTTACTGACTGTAGACTTAACTGTTTACTTAATGAACATGGATATACGAATAGAGAGAAGTAAGTATTGAAATCTATTTACAATAATGAAAGTGTTCAATAACTGTCAATCGAAATCCAATCGCCAGATACCAAGATATATACATAAACCGTTGGGATAATAAGTTAAATGTTACCAATCCTTCATCATAAGTCATCGGACTTATTGTACAATACTCCATTCTTGCAGCTTCAATATATTATTCTTTACCAACCAATCATCCATTGTACTTGCAACAAAAAGAAAAGCAACGTGATAAACCTGTGCTAAAATCAGAATGGAATGCAAAGTTGCGAAAGGCCATATGTAACTGGGTATGTAAGTGACATTGCAAAGAAAATAAACGCAACCTTAACACCGCATCGAATCCGAATAATCGTGTAATAAAATATAATAAAGATTCGAAGAACCGTTCAAACTGATAAATTAGTTAACGCGATGTTACAACAAACGACTAGTTAATCTCATATTCGTTCAGCAAAGGAAACTCAAGAAAGATTATAATCTATAAAGTTTAATGTACTGTTGCGATAGTAGAACGATTGTTAGTTAAACGCGTATTAATTAATAGAGGCTAATAATGAAGCGAACACAATGGTAAAGTAAAGCCTGAGGTGCTATTACGTTGTAGAGTGAGGTATGTCGCTAACCATTAACACCATAGACGACCTTACGCTGCGACACTCCAATTGAGAAAGAAGGGGCACGCGCCGCGCGACGGTCGACCACACTCCGCCAGCCTCCCCACTCCGCTACGCGCCGGCGCGTCAGCTGCGCTCGGCGGTATTCGCTATTTCCGAAAATTTTCGACGGTCGCCGACGGCGACCGGCGGTCTACTACCCCTGGGTCATACCTAGTGGACTTCTACTATTTCTGATCAACTTTTAGCCGGACCTACGACTCTAGGGTCGTGCCTACTGGACTTCTACTATTTCTGACCAATTTATAGCCGGACCTACGATTCTAGGGTCGTGCCGAGTGGATTTCTACTGTTTCTGACCAACTTTTAGCTGGACCTACGATCCTCGTTAAAGAATTCTTTTGTTCTTTGCCGCGCAATGAATGCGGGACAGCACAGGCGGGACGCTTGACGTGACACTGTCAATTTCATCGCCCAATGCATCGCGATGTTGTTTCGACCCAACTCGAGCCGAGCCGAAGCGCATCGCGCGACCAGGCATCGTAGCTCAATTTTTCTACCGAAACGTTGCTCGAGAAATAGCTTTCCTGATCCCCCCAAAGCATTTACATATATTCAACAATCGCATGAATCCCGTCCCCGCTACTCAGTAAAGAATAGTTCTTCAAGTGATCACTGTCCATGAGCAGAGGACGCTCAAATCAGCGTGGGATTTCTGAGTCGGTATGACAGTCACGTTGGGCCACAAAAGTCCATAAGATGTCTTGTCTATTCTTATATCTCGTCGGTGGTTCTGTATAGATGGCGAAAGTAGGCACTGTAGATATGGCAGAGACCCGCGTAGATTCAAGTATGTACTTCGATCTTTAGTGGTATTGGGTTCTCGGATCCCGAGGAATTCAGAGCGGAAACAAAATTGGCTGTTTTGTCTATTGCTATATCTCGTCGGTGGTGTAGGTCAGGCTAGGACACGAGTAGTTTCACGCACTTCTTTATAGATGGCCGCAGTATGGTGGAATTAGTTTTGCTTTCAAACAATTTTATTCATTTATTATAAAATATACGTGGGTGTATGAAATCATATTTAATTTTAGTGTCCAAAAACCGGATCGTTTGGATAGCAAACGTATAACCGATTAACAGTTATAAGTACCACACTTGCGTTGACTACAGTAGGATGTTTGGGCGCGAGATTACCATATAGTCCAATGTATAACTGGCTTAATAATATTCCGCGAATTAACAGTTAAAGAATCAATGATCGAGACATTAATAATTAATCAAGATATCATTTAAAAGTGTTGAATATCATCTGCTTAATCATAAAAGGCTACACTTCAAAAATTAATATGTCTCTTCATAATTATTTGTGAATAAGTCTAACCTATTCGCATATCGCTAAACTAATCATGTCATTTTAAAAAATATGAAATTATTTAACTATATATCAAGTCAGTGAAACTTACTAAATGCCTAAAACAATTAATGTAATGTAATTTTTTGATCAATAAATAATGTTATTTAACATTCTGTAACATGGGAATGTATGTAATGTTAAAACAGCCACATACATAAATGTATCATCCTCCAGCAACGTATTTAATTAACAAATAATAAAGTCATTGACTGACAATCATATTAATCAGGCAAAGACGGGACAATTTTATCATTTTAAAAAAATGAATACAGAGAGCCAAGTTGATGCAGATGTAAATCTTTATTTTGTTGTACCAAACAAGTATAAATCTGAAGATGATTGTGCTGAAGATATGTGGCATGCATACAATGTTAGTAAGAAATATCTTTTCAAGAGCAGAAACTTTGCGAAAGAAAAACATAATGTTCTAATCACTTATGGTTTCAGAAATGCATCGAACATAGTTTGCAGCCAATATGGATTAGTGAAAAGGAGAGTGGTAAAATGGAACCTGCCAAAAATGATGTTTTTGTAATGGAAGAATTCGCAGGTGATACATTTGAGACCTTAAAAACTTTTAAGTGCCCGTAAGTACCCTTTGAACATTAAAGTACATTATTGTTGTTAATCTTACAAATAGTTGGTATATTATTTTCTTTTTCAGTATCGTTGGGCCAAGATGTTTATTGCTATGTTTCATTAATGGAGAACCAATTCCGGAAGGAACAAGTCCTGTCTATACAACAGCCATGAGCGGTCTTTGTATATGTGCTTCAGGTTTATCACCAGAGGAAAAAGTACACCTATTTGAAGCTAATGCCTGAATCGATGTAATGCAGATATTTAAACATGTTAATGTTGTAGGAGTATGCAGAAAAGTTAGTAGAGTACATGGGAGGTATTTTTACAAAACAATTGCGCAGTCGTGTAACACATCTTGTAACAGCATCCGTTATGTCGGCAAAATATGAGGTAAAAACATTGAGGTAACAAAATTATATTAATAAATCCTTAACATTCTCTTTTATTCTGTTCTTTCATTAGACTGCAATAGATATGAAAATACCGATATTTACTAAGGAATGGATTGAAGGAATTTGGGAAACAAATTTAAAACAGTTTGTTAAAGCAGATGACAGTATGTTTGATAAGTACAAGGCTTCTGTGTTCCTCAATTTGATTGTAACATCGACAAACCTTCCAAAACGCCAGAAAGAAGAAATTAAACGTTTAATCAACACCAATGGAGGGGTAAAATATGCTTTCCAGAAACTATAGGTATTCTTGTCTGCATATTCATTTGTATTATTTCTTTTCTTTCAGACATTTATGGGCCCCTTAGATGGTGCAAAAGTTAAGGTTGTACTTGCACCTGAAAATAGCCCGATGAGTGAAAAACTTAAATACGCAAACCAAGCAAATATTGCTTGTTTAACACCAGACTGGGTGTATGCAAGCCTAAAAGTTGGTTATGCTTTACCGTTTAAAGACTATGTAATAAAATCATTGAAAGCATGTTCAACTCCCGAGAAGTCAAATGGTAATGGAATTTTATTAAGATTACGACCCCAAAATTTGATGCCCGATGCGATGAATTTTTTTAAATGATTGCAGTACACGAAAGTCTTAATTTTTCCACAATAAGTTCCATACAGTGTGAGATACAGCAAGGTAATTGCGTGGACGAAAGTTTAGTAACAACCGTGAGCGGTGTCTCTTTATTCGATCAGCTGTCTAGCAATGCTTCTACTGGTTAGTAATACAAAATATAAACAGAAGTTATTTATATTTACGACCAAACGATATTAACTTCGTTCCCATTTTTAGCTTCCTCAGCTACAGTTTTGGATAGGCTTGGGTTTAGGGAAGCGAAGTCTGCTGGCCCGTTTTTAGATGGGTGCAGTGTACGTAAATAAAATAAAATAAAAATATTTGTGCATGTTCATATTGTTACATAATGTATCTCCAAATAATTTCATTTTTTTAGATTTATCTTGCTGGATTTCCTGCTAATCAAAGAGATAAAATTAACAGGATATTAAATGTTGGCAGTGCAACACGACTTGATGATATATCTGATGCTCTAACACACGTTATTGTTGGAGATGAACATAAAGCAGGCAGTGAAATAAAATTAATGAAATCGAAAGGATTAAGGTATAATATTCAATTAATATTTGAGCAAATGCCGACAACACTATTTTGCTTTGTATTTTAATATTACTAATGCTTTATGTAGTCCGTACATATTAAAATTGGAATGGTTGGAGGAAAGTATTAAATTAAAGCGTCCTGCGCCAGAAGAAAATTTCTTATGCGAACAGAAGAATATCGCAATGCAAAATGTTCCAGAGCCCCCGTCCCCGTTAAGTAAAAAGGTAAATGCAGGAAATATATAACACGTGATGCGAATATTCAATAACATATTGTATCTTTTTAGAACTTGCAGATGCTACAAAAACCGCGAAAAGTGTCGATACCATCTTTTGATATAGATCGAAAATTGGCAATGATAGAAAAAGAAAAGGAGAAAGAGAGAGAATCATCAGACCTTCTTCAGCAATATCTTCAAGATACAATTGGTAACGCAACTAAATAATTATTTTTCTTTTCTTAGTGTTTGTAAAATATATATTATCTTTTGATTTAGTTACAGCGAATGATAAAACGATACAAGAGTTCTTGAAACCGCATACACCCGTTGGAGAAGAAAACAATGATAACACTTTTGTTGAGGGCAGAAACAGTCGAGAGAAATGCTCAAAAGGTGCTGTAACATCTACACCAGTGCAGAACAAATATACAGCAGACGATAGCGCGATACCAATTAGTCAAACGTCTACTTTAAATGATAGGCTATTCGAAGGTAAAGTAATACACTTTAATACACTTATATTAGTGGAATTTAAAGAGGTGAACAGAAAAATAAGATCTGAACATATGCAGGGCTGACGTTTGTTGTAATTGGCTTCAATGAAGAAGATAGTTATGTAGCCGAAACTATTGCAGCAATGAGTGGAAAACTCGTTTCAAGTACATTTGCTGGCATTCCTAATTACGGTGTTGTGCCGAAATGTGGTACACTTTTAAAGCATACCGTGGATGAAATTGTTACAGATTTATTTATTGCAAGTATTCATTTTTCCTCTCCGCCCTAACACTTGGGAATACTTCTTTATATTGAAATTTTTTGCAGGAAGATTGTGTAAATCAAGAACAAATAGTTGACATTACGTATTACCATAGACCTCTGTCTATGAAAAAGCATTCAAATCCATTATCCGGTTGTATTATTACGATGAGCATGTATACTGGTGTGGAACGGACGTACCTTGCAACTTTAGCTTCCGAATTGGGCGCCATGTATTATTTTTGATACATACATATAATAGATACAATGGGAATTTTACAAACTACAGAACATTATTGATTATAGGTGCCAAGATATTTTCGTGCGTAAAACTAGTTTGGAGAAAAATACGTATGGAAGTACACATTTAGTTTGCCCAACACCTGAAGGAAACAAATACAATGCAGCGGTGAAGTGGAAATTGCCAGCTGTTACCGCAGATTGGTTAAAATCTTGTGCAGCTCAATCGAAACGAGTTGATGAGACGCCGTTTCTTGTTGGAGAAACCATAGGTACAATAAACATACAAAAGTTCTAAATATATATATAATTGGATCTTTTATATATTTTATATATTTATATTTTCAAACATATTTACAATATGATATGATCTTTAAGCTCCAGCAAAACCGAGCCCAGCTTGCGATGAAAACACTAATATATCTATAGCTAATGTGAATCAAATGGGCACTTCAAAAGAAACAATAGTTAGAAACATTATTACCCCAAAGCGTCATTTACCCAGTTTACAAGTAATTGCGCTTTCTTCTTTTCTTATTTTATCCGATGATATAACATAACAATTCATTATTACAAAATATATTACAGAATCAAGACGGTAATTCTTGCGAAACGCCATTAATAAATAAAAGACTCAGTTTGCTTATGAACAAAACTCCTCAATCACCATTGCATGTATCTACGCCGGAAACACCATACGGTCAAATATTTAAACCCAATCCTTCGCCAGATACTAGAAAGGGTTGGGTGAAATGGGTCGACAATTTCCCAGATTTAAGAGTAGAAGAACCTCCGTTGAAGAAGAGAGCATATAGTACGGTTAGTCTTCTTTTTTACAAGTAAAATGGTATAAAAATATATCTGTTACTTATTAATACGGTTGAATGTATAGCCCCTTTCAGAACTCAAAAAGCAGTTATGGCAGAAACTGAAGAATCAAAATCAAGAAGCGGAGGTAATACATTTCATCTCTACACTAATTTATACATTACGAAACAGTTCAGAAAGTATTTATATTGTTTGTACAGATGAGTGTAAATGAGACCCCATCCACTACTGCCAATCAATCATGTACAAAAACACCTGAAACAGCGAATAATAATTCTAAAGTAACTGCTACTACACCTATCAATAGAAAGTTGGAATTCGCCGATGACAATAGTCCACTACCAAATAATGCAATTAATATGTAAGTTAAAATGTAAATGTCTAACTTTATAAGGACAGCAACATTCCAGGCTCGTCGTAATGGTTTGTTACTTCGCAGGCAAATAGCACAATTGGATCAAGTACTTCAAAGGACTTCAAGCACGCCAGAAAATAGGTATTCCCTTTCAGGAGAAAATGCAAACACGTACGATGCACCTTCCGATCCTATACAAAAGTGTAAGTGTTTCTTTTGTATTTATATACTGATTTTGTAGTTGTTTAATATATACAATACATATATTGTTATTGCAGTTATTGTAAAAGACTCTCAGCCTGTCGACGCTATCGTGTGGGAAGATCCAAGACACTCGAAACGGGTGAGCTGCTATATGAGTCAACTTATTTATAAATACTTCATATATAACTAATAATAATTTTAATGATTTTTATGTACATAGTTAACAACGCATGAGGAACAAGATGATTACGACGTAAACAATGAACATACGACAAATTACGAAGTAGAAGAAGAGGAGGAGGAGGAGGCTGAGCCTCCAAAGAAACCTAAATTTATGCTCTCAGGCATAAAGGTATATTAATTGCTATATCTGTATTTTACATGCATCTATACTAATTTATTAACGCACTAATATTAACAGGATAGAATGGCGTACGAACAAGTAATAAGAGATCTCGGTGGCGATGTATCTACGGAGGCTAGTTTTGATATAAGTGCGACGCATTTGCTATGTATTAGATTATCCAGAAATGAAAAAATGTTAGGAAGTATAGCAGCTGGAAAATGGGTTTTACATTGCATGTACTTACGGGATTCTGAACAAGAGGGAAAGTTCTTGGATGTTAGTATTAATTATCGTTACGTATCTTGTTCTTCCCGTGTCCATGATAACCCGTTCATTTTACTTATAATCATCTACTGATAGGAAGAGAAGTATGAGTGGGGAAATCCAAAAAGTAGTGGCGTTATACCAGATCCAACAGGAGAAATTGAAGAAACAATCGCAGCGGCTGCATATAAGTGGAGGTTGAAGTTATTGAAAGAACCTAGTGGACCCTTTCATAATATGGTGGCTTTATTGTTAACTGCTGCTGATAAGTACGATCAGTTTCAGAGATTAATTGAAGCTGGTGGTGGTAAAGTTGTTCAAGCTAGGTAAATATATCTTTATCATTTACCGAACAAACAGTGCTTGGGAAGTAATGGATGTATTATTTGTTTTAGACCACCATATGATACAAGCCCGACAGGGAAAAAGATCACTCACTGTTTTGTAAACGTTAGACAAGTAAGCCAACCAATCGACTGGGCAATGATGGCTAGTAAAGGTATTCTCTGTTTTATGCCTCAATACCTCAGTGATTATCTTACCGTAAAGACATCTCTAAATCCGCGAGAATGCGTGATTCCAGAATTTAAAAAGTATTTAACTTTACTACCGAAATAAGACTGTAGGAAACAATGCCAATATGAAACTCTTTGTATAA
Organism: Nomada ferruginata; assembly: GCA_963583965.1. Taxonomy (NCBI): domain Eukaryota; kingdom Metazoa; phylum Arthropoda; class Insecta; order Hymenoptera; family Apidae; genus Nomada; species Nomada ferruginata. The sequence continues at coordinate 11,911,568 of OY757218.1, forward strand.
TAAAGAAATTTATATCTGTACATAGAAGCAAATACACTTGTCATATTTTATCAGTTTGTATATTAATTATGTCACACTATTGCATGTGTTAAAAAAAAAATGCAATTCTAAAATTGCTTTACAATTTAGTTAAATTCAAACTGAACCCTTCTACTGGTGTTAAGAAAACGTTGCGATATTCTATGACATCCGTGAGTGTAGAATTCAAAGAAACTTCGTAATCTTTGAGTACTGTAATTACACCAATAGCTGATTGCAGCATACCGAGTCGCATTCCTATAATAAATATATATTTTTGTTGTAAAACGAGTAATTCGTGGATACTTCTCAGCATATAATTTATGTACCAATACAAGCTCTTGGTCCGTCGCCAAATGGCATATATGTGCCTGGCAAAATATTTCTCTTATTCTCCTCACTGAATCTGTCAGGGTTGAAACACAGTGGATCAGGAAAATACTTTGGATCTCGTTGGAGACCACACAAAGCCACATATACAGGCGTTCCTTTTTCTATGACAATATCAGTTTCTGGAACCTAATAATAGAAATATAACTGTCATTCTCACAGCTAAAAAACCTATTACAACAGAAGAATATTTAAAAGCGCCTTTGTCCAAGCCTATTAAGTTCATATTACACTATTAAATAACTACTATCAAAGTAGCAGAAAGACGCAGTAGTTACAAAGAATATCTTACGTAATTCTTAAATATTCAATTCGCGTTTTCCGAACACCTCAACGCGCAAGCTTTTGCATAATACATGAGATATTGCACATCATAAATGAAGAATTGGTCCACTTGCCTTTAAGTCGCAAAATGGAAATTCTAGAATACATTTCTGCATTATGTAGTTAGTCAAATAATATTCGTTCATTGTGTTGTGTAAATTATTTGTTAAACTCAATAATAGACAGATTTCTTCATTAATGTACATATATATACATGTAATTGTATACCTTGTAATTCTCAATTGAAACTCGATCTATTAACGGGGCAGGTGGGTAAAGTCGTAGAGTTTCAGACAAAACTTGATGGAGATACTTCATGCTCTGAACACCATCATAAGTTAGTCCGTGTTCGTTTAACTTTTCATTAATTTCTTCTCGGGTTCGTTTCTGAATCTCTGGATATTTAGCAAGTTCATAAAGCGTGAAGCAAATAGTTGATACGCTTGATTCACGACCAGCAACGAAGAAAATTGCTGATTGACTCACTAACGCATCACCCTCAAACTCTGTAGAAAAATTATAGTTGGTCGAGTAAATGAAGTCGACAGACAAATGATTCATCACTTAAATTAAAAAAATGATTACTAACTAAATTTATTGTCTTGCTCCTCGTTCTTCAATTCTATTAAAGTATCAATTAAGTCCCCTCGTTTAGATTTGTTCGCTTCCCTAGCGTTCAAGGAATCCCAAAATATGTTCCGGAAGTAGTTCGTAGAAGTTCCTAACATTTGGCCGCCAATATACGGCGAAATTTTCGGGAAGAAGAACATTGTGAAGAATAGGATGGCTCGATAGAATGTAGTTTTTAGACCTTCTTGAACTTCGCAATACAAATTAAAAAACAATAAGATTCGTGCATGACGCCGTTACACACATAAATTCAAACGTCTTTTTGCATCTACCTTTGTCGAAAAATTGAACTTTTTCAGGATCGAAGGAATTCAGTTTAATTCCAAAAGCGACAGAAGATATGACATCAGTCATATATTTCAAACTAACGTCTCTTATTGGAATAGTTTGAGTTTTTGAGTTTGTTTGAAATTGTACTTCTAAATACTTGCTCATCGATTCAGCGGTTTCGGTGATCATATGAAAAATTTTCTTCATTTTTCCACCGGTGAACACCGGCGATATTTTGGTCCTAATAAAGAAAAGGTATTCATTTGACTTGTAACATTTTCAGTACTGCTCAATTATTGCGTCCGATATAATTTTCAAACGTACCTCAAGTATCTCCATTCGGGATTTTTGATCGTGAAAAGATTCGAGCTACCAATTTTGTCGTGGAACGAGCGGGCCGTGAAGTATCGGTTTTGAAAATAATTAAAATCCTTAACTAATATCTGCTTGATTATTTCTGGATTTCTTAGTAGCAAGAAAGGTTTATGGAGAATGTAAATCCCGAGAACATCATCCTTTTCAGAAGCTTGTTGATGTAGTTCACCAATTTCTATTGCAGGAGATCTTTTAAACGTTAGAATATCTTTGGCATTACCATATAGCCAATGTCCAGGTATAGTAGGGACTCCTCGCTTCTGCCAGTAGGTACGATTACGATTTATATACCATCCCAGGAGTACACCAAAAAAGATTATTCCAACAATCAAATCCATAAAAAAGGAATTTAGCACTGCCATAGTGGCGGAGTAGTTTAAGTTGATGGTACCAGTTTCCTTCACAGACTGATAGAAACTGGGCATCCACAATTATATAAGTCTAAGCATCGCGTTGTTATCTGGGTGTATCGTTTGAAATTGATCTGTAGTCTGTCTATAGCAATGATGTATTAATGTTCTTCGTTTTATGTAGTAACGCGCGTACAGCGTTTCTAGCGAAAATTTTCGAAAGCGTTAAACATATGTAAAACGGGAAGTGTACAAGGTTCACCTAGTAAAATGATTATAGTCATTACATTCGTTTGAGCGCCAATTACACTGCGCCATTGGAAAGTACAACGCTTTAGAAAACGTTCTTGTTATAAATATAAACGAAAGTATGATCATCACACGTTGCCTACGTGTATTGCGTTAAATTAGTTTGCAGAAATTATGAACATCCCGATTTTTATATTAATAGAAATAATCTTGTTTGTACAAAATTCTTTTTATTTTGCACGATTAATTATAAAAACGAAGACTATATATATCACTCACAAATTTTAGTTCAATGATTTTCAATGAGTCGGCAAATATTATGCAAAAAACAAATCTTATGTTTTTTATTTATCACATTCAGTATAGCAAAGCAAATATGCATAAAATACGTTCCGAGCAGCACCAAAGTGTTTCAGACAATTATTGATAATTCTTATCTTTCACTTTTTTAAACGTTCTACAATTACTGATAGTATTTAATAAAATTCCTGATAGCATAAGAATTACAAGTCACTTATCTTTTTGTATTCAGCATAGAGAATACGCAAAATGACTTGCGGGAGATTTATTTTAGCGACTATGATACACGAATTATACACATTTATATATATATATATATTATTAGTACAATCTTACACAATTCAATAAAGATCCTAGTATAAACATCGCATCATCGAATTAAATTTTTAAATCCTACAGGTAACTATAGATACATATACAGTCGTAGCGTCGTAGTTCCTTTACTCATTTATGTGTATCGACAAGATAAGCGTATTTCTCGAGGCTAAATCGTTTCGTTTTAGTCCTTATCAAGTGAAGAAAAATACATCTTAACAAGCATCCAGGGCATCTCCAAACTACCTTCCATGAAATACTTATTTTCCGCGACGCAACACATTAAAAAATTAACTTATAATACATTCATTGTATCCCATAAACAAATTCATATTGTTTAGTACAATTAACTTGTTTTGCCAAAACATTTTATTAGGTTCAAAAATACGAAATCATTTATCCCAACCGGATTCTAGTTTCCATGAAATTAAAACATTATGCCGTGCATTATTGTTCGTATCGCCCTATCACTTGTGTTGCTGTTTCGGATTTTACCATTACAATCAATTGTTATGAGCATTAGAAACTAACAATGTCATAATACAACATTGCAAACGCAACTTTCAAAAACCAAGCGGGCCCAACAGTATTGTTACCTCAACATTACATAGAAATTCGGCCAGCAAATTTTGAAAGACATGTTACATCAAAACGGATATCTCAATACTGATCAAACTATGAGATGATATCTGTTCAACACACCATTGTTCGTACACGAAATTAAAATACAAAAGAAATCCCTTTTTACCACGTGAACGTTCAAACCTATTATTCTCCGTACGAATATTGCAGTTATGTATTGTCTAAACCGAAATACGGTGATAGCATCGAATTAGTTGCGGTTAAATTACTTACTATTCCTTTTGGAATGTTGTCTTTACTTTCAGAACCCGTGAGTTAAACTTCTGCATCGACTGTTCTTCCATTCGGTTAGCTTGAATTTGAAGTAAAAAGTCTCGCGTACTAAGACACACTCATTTCGATTGAGCATCTGGTTGAGATTGTGTTTGCTGTTGCTGTTGCTGTTGTTGTTGCTGCTGCTGCTGCTGTACTTGTTGAGGATGAACAGAATGGGCAATTGTTTGCAATCTCACTTGACTAGGTCCGGGACTACCTCTCGCAGTAGTAACAATAGGTTTCCCTTGAGCAGGTGCAGCTTGGCGCAATTGAGCACTACTTGCAGTCACAACTTGGATCGTTTGTTTCAAGGCAGCAGACGCAACCGGAATTACTCGTGTTTGTAATGGAGATTTAGCTAGGACTACTTGACCAGGTTGGGAAACTGCTTGTCCTGTAGAGACCTGAAATTATAATAAATAAATTGTAAGCAATAAGTATTAAGGAAGAAAAAAAAACACCAATAAGATACAACCCAACAACGTACATGTGTGAATTGTTGTATGGCTGATGGCTGGACATGCTTCATGACTTGCTGAATTTGTTGCACAGTCATTGTCGCTGGTAAAGACTTCTGTTGCACAATCAATTGAGTCTGTACACCAGTTTTCGCCGCAACTTGAGTTAGCTGTGCAACTTTCTGCGCTGGCAACTTTCTTTGCGTGATAATCTGAGGATGAAGGGCAAGCTGGCGGATCTGCTGAGGCGTTGCTGTACGCACACCCGCAACGTTTGCAGTTTTCACTAAGGTAGCGACTGGAGTGCCTCCGACGGATGTGCCAGCCTGTTGCACTTGTAAACCTGCTTGGGCGAATAATTGGGCCGGCGTAAGGCCGGCCTGCGCAGGTACTTGTACCTGTGCTACTGCCTTTGCTTGCTGCTGTAAAGCTTGCCTTTTTATTAAAGCGGCCATTTCTGTCTCTGACACTGTGCGCGCTACTGTTTGTTTTCCAACAGTTGTTTGTGTAACAGTGCCAGCAGCTATGCTCTGTTTCATTAACGTCGCCCTTTGCTGTGCAGTAGCAGCGGAAACGGCTACGGATACCTTTTGATTACTTGCAGCCTGCGCTTGTAGTACTTTTAACTGTTGCTGGCGCAATAAAACTTGCTGCTGCCGGTAATATTGTAGCTGAGCGGCAGTTAATGTTTTACTGCCGGAAGCCGTTGCCACGGTAACTCCAACAATACCCTTTTGAGTAACGGTAGGTGAACTCTGTGCGGCAGATACTAAACTAGCTGTCGCGATTCTTTGAGCACCTTGGAGATTACCAACACTAACAACAGTCGGCGTTGTTCGTGCATCTTGCATGGTTAACGTCCCTCCTGGTCGAGCTTTAACTGTTGATGTTGCAACCGTTGTCCCACACGTGGTAACGTTAGTCATTGTCGTGACAGTTTTCATTGTGGTCAGGCCAGTTGTAACAGTAGTAACGACTTGGGTTAATTGATGCACCTGGGGACTTGTAGTACTTGAAATATTTTGTTGGGTTTGCTGCTGTAGCTTGATTTGCTGTTGATGCTGCTGCTGCTGTTGTTGAACCTGTTGCTGCTGCTGTTGTTGCTGCTGCTGTTGTTGTTGTAACAAACGAGCGGCTACTTGTTGCTCTGCCGTCAAAACCTGAACAGACAGTAATGTGTAAAGTTTGTGGACCTTCGAATATTTATCTAGTTTGAACACGTTCTACTAACCGCATGTTTAATCTTCTCCTTTGCTATCCTATCGGCACGCCGTGTTGCAACTTCTATGGGGGCCAACGGATTATCATATTGGATACCACATTCGGCTAGAACTGCTGCGTTGGTGGGATTCTTCATCAACGGGTTGACGAGCAATGGTTTAACAGTAGGCGTTCTCTTATTCGAAACAGATTTAATGGTATCAAATCTCTGACAGCACATTAACGTAAACGAATGATTTTTATCTTGATTATATAACTGAGATGTCTTCATTGGCCGGTTTGTTTTACTTTGTTGCTAAAAGAAGACGATTAAAATATGATAATTTCTCTGAAACAAATATATCCCTTCAAAGGTAGGATAAAAAATATAGTAATGTACCTCGGAAACTTGGGGCATTTTGTAAACGCCTTTTTGTTTCTTTTGCTTTTTCGGTGTGGTATCGTAAAGTAATTTTCCTTCTTCTCTTGGCACTATAACCGATTCGTATCTGCTTCTGCATTGCTTAGGAGATCTATATATTCGCGAAGTATTATTAACTACATCAGCAACTAAATCCCAATTAGGAGTATGACCAGGAGATAAAATCATCAAGTTCAATGGCAGGCCTTGGTAGATTTGAATTGCTTGGAGGAGGGCCCAATCCTCGTGTATCATCCAATCTAGAACATGCTCTTGGTCCCCGGAAGACTTCGACATGTGCGAAGGCTTTATACCCGGCAGTGGAATCGGCGGGCGAACAATACGATATTTATGCAATTTCATATCGCGACGCATTTTCATTTGGGCTGGTGACGGCCGATCGAACAAAGATCTCGGTGCGTAAACCGATTCTTCTTTGTGTCGCATTTTAACTGCTCGGCGCCCTATTCAAGAAATAAGCAATTCAATACGTAATTACTACAAATCTTAAGAATATATAAATTTGTCTAAAATATTACAGTCACTTACCATCACGATCATTAATACTAGCTTCAATTCTACTTCTCTTTTGTTCTTTCTTAACGTATATCGGAGGCAACTGTGCCTCTGACATAGCAGTACTTTCATAAAGAAATCCCAAAGAATAGTCAATGTACACATCGTTATCCGTTGTGGGCGGCGTAGGAGGACACCACATCTGATAATTTGAATAAACTACTGTACATAAATACTTTTAGGAGTAAAAAGAAAACGCAAGTAAAAGTCATATACTAACCGGCATTTGCTCCATATTGTCGTCCGACAACCATATCTGTAAGACATGAAAGTACGACTATGAGACTAATTGAAAACGTCAACCAAAAAAAAAATCTGCTTCACGAAGTTAAACAAAAATGTACAAAGAATGAGCGTCGTATACACTGTATCCAATTTTCAAGTATGGCGAAGAAAACTTGAAAGGAAAATGATTTCTTCTGCGTTTCTATATACTTCTTCATATCTCTTCGACGAAATGTAAATGAAGTTACAAAAATATACGATATCCAAACGAACGGATGATCTATTGGAATGTTAAGGAAATGAATAGGAAGTGTACATACGCTTTGCTCGTTCAAAGGCTCATTTTTCTATGCAAGAATATCGTAACTGAATTTTTGCGTATAGATCAAATGTTGTGCGAGACGCTCATTAATGTGCCTGCTTATACCTTGGCTGACTCCAAGTTTGGAATGGCAAAGGCAGTGTTTTGGTGCCATTTTTTTTTCTAAATAATTATTGGAGCTTTCTACTACTGCATGCTATTATATATGTCTACCTTGTAAGGAAAACATTTTTTGTCTTTTCTTTTTTTTTTAATGTGCGGTCATGATAGCCTTGCCACACCAAAACATCGCGAGAATGCAAGATCATTAGTTTCAATGATCTCGGTATATATAACCAAGCACACTGAGCAAAATTTGACACCAAAACGGAACTGAACCTTTGATCGAACAGACTTGGAAACGTACCAAGAAATAAGAAAACACATCATCTTCGTAGCAAGGAATATTTTGTTTATTTCCTTTCTCGGACTCACTCGATCATACAAAATACAGGCACGCAACTTAAATATTACAGTGGGGCATACCATTAAACGAATAACTTCTTAAGTCTAGCGTATAATCAGGTCGTCACCTTGCAATTTATGTAATACAAGGCTTTACACGAGAGTAAAGTACGGCGCATTCACAGTATTACTTTTGTTTCTTCATCATCTCTGAATCGACAGCCTATTTTTCATTTTCTTTTTATACGATCAATCGCTAGAAAAATCGCCGCAAAAAAGCGACAAATTTTTGCAGCATACTAATGAACTAAAGCTATAGTGAATTTTATTTCTTGTCTCTATATCTTATTATAATACAGTCGGATGTCTTACTTCTTTCATTTCCTTTTCCCCTTTTTTTTTTTACTTTATCACCAAGTATAAATTACAATGTCAATTAAAGACATTCGAAACCTTTACAGGAGGAGTACAATTTACAATGCTAAAAATATTACACGTGTGTACTCAGTACAACGAAAGAAACATCTCACTTATCTTTACTTCTGTGATTATATACAAGAATTGTGTGAAAATTAAGAAAAACTTAGAACTTGGATTTTTTACGCGTACGCAATTCCAAGTAATAGTTCAAGATAATGTTTATGCGTGTCCGAGTCATGAGAAATTATTATACAAATACGCTGCTAAATGTTACAGCGATAAAGTTTTAGCGAGACTCAAGATATAGTGCCGCTATTAATTTTCTCCATTTGAGTGTTTTGCGAAGGAGGAGGAGGAAGCTGAGACTGAACCGATTTTTTTAACGGCGGTATCTGTTCTTCGTCATCTAACCTATCGGATATTTCCGATTCATTCGACTTACCGCCTGCCAGTGACTTCGTATACGACGATAGTCGCGTTCGTTTAATTTTTCTTCTCAGCCTTTTCGACCCATCGGATGAGTCGTAATTAGGATCGTTATCCAAATCGACTAATGTTATCACCGCCGATTGTACAGGCAACGAGGCCTTCTCTGTTTTAAGTTTAGAATTCAATGATGGATTTTTGTTCATCGGCGATACTTTCGCCGTCTTATTAGAATTCGTATAAGTACTTGCTACATTGGAAAGTATATTGGAAGAGACACGATCTCGAGAACCAGCATCTTGTCCAGAACCACACCACCCATCCACTTTACAATTAGGAGATCCGTCTGCAATCCTATGAACGCAATTCTTCCCTGGCGAATCAGACGTGGAATTTGAATCGGCATTTTTTTTAGCATTCTTCGTATCAGTCAAATTGCAATTAGACGTCTTGGCGTGTACAGAACTGGAGCCCTTGCCGACGTGGTTGCTTCTTGTGTCTAGAGTAAGAATCGCAACGACTTTGGCCGTTCGTTGTGGCCTCTCGCTCACTTCGTTTAAAGTAGACAACGCTGGATCATTGTGTTTTGCGAAGGTCTCTGGTACAACCGCGTTTCCATTCGAGTCTGTGTTCACCGTGTCTATTTTCTTTGACGAAACCGCTGATGATTCTTCCTCTTGCAATTTTGAATCGGACGATGAGTCTGCTTTGCAGATATGCTTATGCCCTCTGTTTCCAACATGATTGGGGCTCGATTTCCCTGAATTTAATGTGAAATTCAAGCCAGATCGAGTAACTCTCGCTACTTGTTCGGAAGTAGGGACTGGTGTGTCCGGTCGTCGTTTCGGCGTGCTCGTATTTACACTGCTGGATTCGCTATTTTTCTTAGATCTGGTCGCTATAGTATTGGTACAGTCTTTCGTTTCCGATGTTGGTTTCATCGATGGTATCGAGCTGCTCCTTCGAAACAAAGTTGGATTTAAGAATCCGTTATCCAAAGATTTCGAGCTACGTGTCGTAGGTTTCATATACGGCGTGTTCTGTTCTTCATTGCTTAACGGCGAATTGATACTTGACATGGACCTCGTTGCTGGCCGTGGAGTTAGCCTCAAGCATTCAGGCAAAGGTGTATCGGGTCGTCGCTTTTGTACCGATTTCGTTGGATTGGGATTGATACTAGGCGGTGGTGTAAAACAGCGAACTGCGCTCGATCTTGTAATTCTACCGTGCTCAATCGTAGGTCGTGGTGTATCCGGTCTCCGTATAAGGGCCACTTTATTGTTAATTTCCTTGCGTTGAGTATTCGTCGGCGAAGTTGAAACTTCATTCGGTTGATATTTTTGTTTCGATTCGCTGGGTTCGCTTGGTAATATCGTAGAGGACTGTACATCCGAATTTTTACTCTGAGGATATTCTATGCTAAGATGTTGCTTCGCGCTTCTTGTAGTTACTCCATAATGTATTATATCTGGTTTACGAAATTTGACTTTAGTTTCGGTGTTAGGTTCAGATCCACACGAGTCGTTCGATTCTAAATTATCCGAGGGAGAAGTATTGTCAACACTTTGTATCGACAAGGCGGATCGAACCTTCCCTTCCTCTTCTTCCTGTACGCTCTCATCTAATTTGGATTCTTCCGCTTTGCTGCTACTAGACTCCTGACTAGAGCTTGATTCTATCACAGAATTATATACATTATCATTAGCAGACTCATTTTTTATAGCAGAGTCTGAAACGTCTCCCTCAGGCTGTTCCTCATTAGTTGAAAGTTCATCTACATCCATTTTTTCGTTCGTCTCATTTGGGCCATCTACCTTTGCATCGTCCTCCATACTATAATCATCCTCGGAAACACCTGTATCTTGTAATTCGTCCATGGTTTCATCTTCTGATGCCTTCGTTTCTATGTCAGAGCTGGCCGATTCCTCCTGCGACTGTACACTAGCTTCATCGACAGACGAATCGTCCTCATCGTTGGAAATGGAATCATTTAATTTTTCCGTTCCAGACTCAGTTGCAGTCTCATCTACTTCCTCCACTATCATTTTATTTTTTAAGGGAGTTATTAACAAATTTTCTGATACACTAATTTCTTCATCTATCGCTAAAGTCACTGAATTCTTCAGACATTTTGGTTCGCACACCGCTTTTAATGTATTTGTTTCCGTTATGGGCGAGGAACATCTGCTTTGCGCAATTTCGTCAATAGTAGAACTTTCAGAATCTTCATCGCAGCTTACGTCAGCTTCCAAATTAGTAGATTCTGTTGTCTTGTGCACGGATCGTGTAATACATACTAAAGATGTGTCTTCGCCACGGTCTTGTATTTCTTCGGCGGAAACATTATCATCGACTATATCAAGTTCAGAATCTATACAGTGCGACGACGACCTAGATGAATTGTTCGATTGAGAACAAGCTTCAGTTTGCAGTGGTTCCGAAGACACAACAGGACTGCATCCCTCCATAGAAACAGTATTATTTAACTTTGGTTTCGGCGATGCCGTTGAGACAAGACAATGATTTGCAATCGTTTTACCATTTTCAATACTTTCAAACGACTCTTCGTTGGACGAAACAATATTCTGCTCTGTATCAGTAAGTTTTGGATCATGCGACGTTATCTCCATTTCATTCATAGTAATATCTTCTTCGTCAGTTTTGCTTGAAGTGTTTGTATTGTTTAATTTTTTGGGGCTTGAAACAAGTGGCAGAGGCGAGACAAAACTCTCCTCCGTTTTCATCCTCATTTCATTTTCGCGTTGCTTGCGTAAATTGCTAGCTCTTCCTCGACACTTGGGTTTGATACCAGGCAAAATGGGACTCACATCTAATGTCCAGAGATTAATTTTAACATTTCCCCTAGATCGCGTTCGCGGACTGTTTAAATCAAAGTGATTCTGACTAAAAGACTTATTGGAACGATTCTTACGTTTCGGATACCCGCCCTTCTCCGAATCGTTCTGATCATTCGACTCCTCCTCCTCCTCCTCCTCCTCATCATCATCATCATCATCATCATCCTCATCACCCTGACTCTGACTTTCTGTGTGACTCGATTCTTCGTCAAGGCTATCTTCAACCACGTCTTCCTGTGACTCTGACTCTGACTCTGTTGTAGTCTCTGTTTCACTTTCCGATTCTTGAGCACTTTTACTAACATTCTTACGCGAATTCCTCCTCCTATTCGGTGGGAGTTTCTTATTGACTAATTTCTTAGAATTACTAGCACTATTAACCTGATTTTGCGCATCCTCACGTCCAAACGTCAGAGGCTTCTCGTCGTCATCGGCCAATCGCATTCTCCTTTCCTCTTCCTCGCGTAACGCTCGTAACCGATCCAATTCCCACTCTTTTTTCTGCTCTTCCAGTTCACGTTCTGCAGCTGCCAGCTGTGCTGCGGAAAACGAACTCTCCGATTCCTCGACAAACTTCATTGCATACCGTTCTATAGGCGTCAACTATATACAAAAAGAAATAGTTTTCAACCAATTGATAATTGTACTATTATAATTTAATGTTTAAAGATAACACAATATAGAGAAAAAGGGGGGGGGGGGAGAAAAGGGTATCTTACCTGAGATACTAAATTTTGTACTTCAAGTTCAGCCTTGCTAACTTGCACATCATCCTTGTCCGCATCATCTAAAGGTATATTTTCATCGAATTCTGCTAGATCGGCCACAGCCTCCGCTTTAGCAGTCTTTGCAGCTTGAACATCAAGGTCTTCCTCGGCAGCAGCAAGAGCAGTTTCCAGTGCACCCATTGCTACCTTATCGTCTACAGACGGGCCCTGGATGTCCTTCTGCAAGAATTTCTCTCGATCTCTATTTTGGTCCAATACTTCGGCCATTCGAGTATTTACATCATTCTCCGATTGATCAACGTTAAAGAGATCCTGAATCGTAGACTGCAAAAAATATAAACGATTGTAAATGTTACGTTGCATTTGATTTAATATGAATTTTCATGGTTCTGTGCTATCAGAATACTCACACTTTTGAAGTATGCTGTTGTAAAGTTACCACCCTCGATAGCCAAGTCTCCAAGTAATCTTTTCTGATTGGCTTTCTTCAGAATGTTTTCTTCTACAGTCTTGTCACTTACTAACCTGTAATTAGTAAAATATTATTAAATACAGTTATATATGTATATAGCAATATATGTACTACAACTTTAATACACACCTGTAGATATGTACATCCCGTGTTTGGCCTATTCTATGACATCTGTCTTGTGCTTGGGCATCCATTGTAGGATTCCAATCACTATCGTAAAATATAACAGTGTCAGCTCCTGTAAGATTCACACCCACTCCACCAGATCTTGTCGACAAAATGAAACAAAATATTCGCTTGTCTCCATTAAATCTTTCCATCAAGACCTGTATTTTTTGTAGAGTAAAATAACCCGCATGAGAAATTGATCAGAATAGAAAATAATGGTATTTGTAGCAGCTAATTATTACCTGTCGTTGATCTACTTTAGTAGTACCATCCAACCGCAAATATATGTGACCGTGAAAATTAAGAAAAGCTTCTAATACGTCCAGCATTCTTGTCATTTGGGTAAAAATTAAAACTCTATGATTATCAGATTTAAGCTTCCTAAGAAGTGGATCTAAAGACTGCAATTTTCCACAGTCATACTGTATCAGTCTAGGATCCGGGAATTGTGTCATCGTTGCACTAGCTACTGGATGGAACAATGCTAATTTTGGTGATAGTTGGCGTTGTAATTCCATATGCATACGACGATGGCCGAATAACTTGTGCGGAGGTGGATGAGAAACGTGAAAACGTGGCGTAGGTGCGCACACAGCAGGAACATGAACGACAAATCTGAAATATTACACGTAGAGAAAAATTGTTAGACTTTGTCATTTTTTGTCTCTTCTCGAGATGCATACCTCTCGAAGACCTCTTTAAGTTCCTCGACGATTTGTTCAGTACTTTTGATCGCCTCTGCAAGTGCTTCTGTGCCAGAAAAAAATTGCCTTCGTGTACGTGCAGTGTCTTTAGCACTTGCGCAGTGAACCCAACCATTGTGCCATCGACATGCTGTAGATGGTTTTCCAATACGCAATGCCATAAACAAGTCTTCACCATAGAGAGGGCACGCAGCGCATCGTCTTTCATTAATGTTTGTAAGAAGATGAAGTTTCGCTTGCCTTCTTTGTTTCCGTTCTTCTTCTAATTGTGGCTGTAGAAAAATAATACAATCGTTTAAATATATGTACACAGCCTGTAACGAATCGATATTAAAAACGATTTTATTCGGAGAAGATAATTACCAAATAAAATTCGGATTTAGGACGCTCCTTTGTTTGTGCCTTTTCGGATTCTTTTTGTGCGTGTCTAGTAACAATACCACATCGAATGGATTGTTGTTGAGATTGTCCATTGCCAGCAGAGGGCTGTGCTTGAGAAGCTGTAACATTAAGTGGTGGAACCCTCATTACAGGTCTCCCACTTGTTCCACTTGTAGTGGTCACTACTCCTCCGATCATTTTGTTTACTGTAGTCGCCGAGGTAGATAGGCCCATCAAAGATTTAGATAAAACTGTTAAACGTTGTCCACTCTGTGTCATAACTGGAAATGATACTGCAAAGATAATTACATATTAGCTAAACACAGTCAAGCATCAAGTTTTCAATTATATACAATTAATTTAACATAGGAATTTCATTCGTTCACGAACAGATGCAAGCATTATTTGGTCATGCGTTTCGTATTATTTTGAAACATTCATTTAAATGCGAAAAAATGGTGTACACGATAAAGGATGTACATGATTTACATTACTCCGAATATGGAACACAAATGATATGAGTGGGATATGAGCACTCTTGGGACAAACCTGTGTTAGTGTTTTGCTGATTCGAAGTCAGAATGATATGTCTACCGGTAGATGTTTGAACCACTTGTGCAAAACTAGGCACTGCTATTCTTTGGACGGAATCACCTTGTTTAACTGTGACTGTCTGCGTTGCTAGTCGTTGCAGTCCATCTCTAATATTTGCATTCCCTACTGTAATCTTCTGTGCATTCGTTGCTGCTGTAGTTGATGTCACTGTTGTACTTTGTGGGTTATGTGCTAGTGTTGCAACAGGGATTGCTGTTTCCGAAGCAAACACAACAGATGTTTTACACAAACTGTGATTTACAATTGTTAGATCATAATTAAATGTAAGTTTTGTTAATGTGCTCTCGGTTCTAGAATGCTTATACCATGGTAAACTATAAACAAGCTGGCCCGAGACAAATTTATCTAGCATCACTGCAAATGTGATTACACAGAGACAAAGTTTGAGTGCAACCACTGATCGATGATGCAACGAGATCCCAGTTTTTGGGTGTAAATGTACGAATACACGTTTTAGAGCATGTCAGATATAGGCACTTACCTTTCACGCTACCTTGATGTTGAACCAATTGCACCGAATATCCTTGAAACTGTTGACCACTGGCCACCTTTAATGTAACGCCTAGAAATTGTGAAAATCGAGCTGGCGTAAATGATAGGTTCAGAGTAATATTTAACAAAACTAAATAAATAAGTACATGTCGGTAAAGTTAATTTTACCTTGTCCTGGAGTGCTCTGATTATTTGCAGTTTTTATTAAAGGAGATGTTCCGACCCGTGGCGTAGGTAATATTCCAGCTAAATTCTTTAACTTCGGTTGGGTTTGCTGTGGAGCGGTTGACGGTTTAACTTGATTGGATAATCTAACATTGATTTTGATCTTTCCAGATGGACATCTTGGAGGTGTATCTGGTTGAGTGTCTATTTCTTCTATGAGCTTACGCGGCGTTTGCAATCGTCTAACTCTGTGTGCGGCAAATGCCGTAAGAGTAAGTTCCAAATCACATAATAGAAGACTAATACTAGACAAATCAATGTGCTGTAAAATAAAACGAATATATTATATGCTCCTTGCACTTCTAAAACAATATGATTAATATTATTAAAGAAAATGACTACCTTAAATGGATCGTAATCAAGAACGTTCCACACTAACGAGGCTGTCACGAATTCAATAGCTTCCATTTGAAAAGGTGACACGGTAGGTCTTACTTCAAATAAGTTTGGATGGTTACATACTTTTCGCAGTTGCATTAACACGTTAATGACGCTCAATAAATTTCCACTAGCCAAAGTTTCTTTTGTTCTTAATTAAAAGAAAAATACAGGTCATGTAAGCAACGATGCAAACAAGAAAGAGATTTGAGTATGCGACACTTACTTCGCTCTGGACATAAAATCATCGTACAGATACCGCTGTCGTTTTGATAAACGGCACATAACAACGTGCTCGTACTTTTTCGGTAATTGTTTCTCTACTTCTGTTTTTAATCTTCGCAATAAAAAAGGCCGCAAAACCTGCAAAAAGTAACATTGATCTGTCAATAAAATGTGAGTGGGGCACAGATATTGTTGGAAATGATAAAAGATATTGTTTCTCCAGACAGGATTCGTATGCCATACAACAGTTTTTCTGACACGCGAGTTTTAATAGAGAATTATTTTAATATTTCGCTATATGTATAAAAACAGATATCCGATATATAGTCACGTATCTGGGTCGGTAGCGAATAATTCTAATACATGAAACTGAATATAAATGCAAATTACGTACAGACCTTATGTAGACGACGAATAATATTTTCATTGTATTCACTGTTTCCTTCTATCATGCCAGTCACGGGATTACTAAACCATTCTTTGAATTCTCTGTGCGATTGGAATACATTTGGCATTAAAAAATGCATTAAAGACCACAGCTCCATCAAATTGTTTTGCAGAGGTGTGCCGGTAAGTAATAAACGGCTGTAATATTACAATTTCATATGAAACAATATTCGTATATTCCAACTGTGCGTATGTATAAACATTTTAGAAGTACCTACCGCTGCGTTTGGAAATTCAATAATAGTTGCCATCTCTGTGATTTAAAATTTTTGATGTTTTGAGCCTCATCCAATATCAGATATTTCCATTTTTTTCGTCTAAAGCTTTGATGGTCCTGTATAACTAGCTTGTACGATGTTATACATATGTGAAAAGCATTAGGTTTTGTCCAGCCTGTTCTCTTTTGTTTCCTTTCTTTTTGTGTTCCATAATAAGTGAGAATCTTAAATCCAGGACACCACTTTTTACATTCCATTTCCCAATTGAGCATTACAGATGTTGGCACTATTATAAGATGAGGGCCCCAATTGCCCTTCTCGCACGCCAAATGAGCGAGTAAAGCAATGGTTTGTATAGTTTTACCCAAACCCATTTCATCTGCCAAAATACCATTCAACTTTCTGTCGTACATTGTAACAAGCCAGTCCAAACCAATGTGTTGATATTCCCGTAGCGAATGTTTTAGGAGAAACGGTATTTTTGTAACCACCTAGAAATCCCAAGATCCAGCTTCGTTAAAGAAACATACTTTCATTGTCAATTTATACGATTTAAAAATTATATAACATAAAAATTGTTGTGACAATTTTCGTAAATAAAAAGGTAAACAAGCTTATCATTGCAGAAAATTTATCACTTATACTATAGCCTTCTGAAAATGATCATGTGCAAATTACTACTACACAACCTTGGATAGAAAGGCTGCCTAAATAATTAGTGCATTAAAATATATGACGATAAAGTATGATTAAAATAACTTACACTGGTCGTAAGCAAGGTATTTCCCTTAGGTTGGATACTTTCTGCCAGTGCCGCTACGTTATCCATTTCATCGTGAGCATTTGAATGGTCCATTTCTACAGGCTATATAAAATAATCCATATATTGGTTTTATATATATATATAGGTACACACACGCACACAACTATACACGTATGTATATACTATCCACAATAATATAAATTGTTATTTACGAACGTCACCGTACCTTATTATCTGTTGATTTCTCCATGGATATATCTTCTAACAGAGACTTAAGACCAATATCGGTTTCATTGTCACTGTGTGCTTGAGACTCCTCTTCTCCAACTTCGTTATCACTTTCTTCACTTTCACTTTCATTACTTGTAGAATCCTCGTCATTCTCTTGACCTACGTCTTCTTTTGTGCTTTCTTTATCCGATTCTAGATACATACGAATTGATACATTACTATGGATGTTTTATGTTTCTTAAATAATTTAGGGAACATTTTAAATTTTCAGACAAATGCCTCGTGTTGCATCAAAAAGTAGGTATCAAGAATGAAAACCATTGCTTGAACCGTCAGTATTGGTAAAGTAACATCAGTAAAAAAAAAGTATATATACCGTACAACGAATATTAATTAAAATAGTATGCTACACACCTTGAACCTGTTCCTGATCAACATCCATTGGAACATCTGGCATGTTACCATATTTGGCCATAAGCTCGTCGATAGACATATCGTTTTCAGCCTAAACAAAAAATTATGCTGTTATATAAGCCATAAGCCATTCAACTTTTCGTCGTGCAAAGTATGTACGTACCTTGAGCTCATCTAGTTCTTGTTTATAATTCGTGTTTTCTTCTAGCTTTTCTTGTTCCATAATAGTTTCCTCCTCATCCGAAGACTCATCCGATGCCGCAACAAAATCTGTGTCGCCGTCCGCTGCTTTCTCGTTTTCCTATAAAAAATATCAAAATTGATTGTAAGACATAAGATCACGGCGCTACGAAAATTGCAGATATAGAATTGAAAACATACATCTTCAATAGTTTCCTTTACTGGAGGTGACAAACTTTTACTTCTATCTTCTAAGTAATCCGGCGGTAAATCTTTTAGGAGATCTTCCAAAGGAATTTCCGATTCTTTTTTTAATAATTCAACTTCTTCTTTATGGTTTGTTACCGATTTTAATTCCTCTTCGGCTTTTGCTATAGTTTCTTCATCATCATCCGAACTTTGGTTTGGTTGGAAGTCCTCTACAATAAAAAACAAAAAAAAACAAGAAGGTAAGAAACATTTTACATGTATAAACATACGATAAGATTGCTTAACACGTTGGCGACGGGGGATTTGGAATACAGTTAAAAAATGACGCGTATACGCGTCATCCGTCGCCAATGTGTTAAGTGGTATGGTATAACATACCATCGGAATGAGATTTTCCAGGTGGAACTGGTGAAGAAATACGTGAACTATTCATAGAGGCTGGTATACTTTGAGGACCATCAGTTTTATTAAGTCCTTCAGTTAACCACGTTGAATATTTTTCTGTTTGACCCACTATAAAGTTTAAATGTTGATCTAAAGCCTGCTTCCGTTTCTCTTCGAGTCTCGTTTGTTGTTTGTATTCCACAAGCTTAAACAGAAAGGAAAATAATATATTTAATTCAGTCATCTGTTATGAAAGCAATATTTTACAGACGTTAGGAAGACAAATGTCCAGCATCAATTCTTTGATTATATTTCTATAATAAATAAAATCATACACAATGAGCAGACTTTGCTGTTCCCACAACGAGCACACACTTCCAATCGGCATACATTGAAATTGTCGGCTTAATTGTGTGGGGTGCAAATATTACTATTACTGTGATTCATAAACTCCTTCGTATATCTACCTTTTCCACATTAGCCCAAAATGTTTTGATTTCTTTCGCAATGAAGCTTGCGATTTTCTTTAACCTAAGTTCCTGCGATTTCTCCGCCTTTTGTGCCTGAATTGCCTTCTCTTGGAAATATTTCTGTACCATACGCGCACATTTCTTCGCTGCAGCTTTCTTCCACTTTCGTTCTTGAGCGAAGTCAGCAGCCAACCAAACCATCTCTTCCAGTAAATAATCCCAGTGTGCCTTTGTACGAGGTGGTTCTTGCACTTTCGGCAATCTCCTCTCTGACCATAATCCTTCGCGTTGTAATTCAGCAATCCTTTGCATTACGTATGCTTCCTGTGAATATTTTTCACAATTATAAAAATTCTACAATATGGCATATATTTATAAAATATACAAATTCTGACAATGATCACTGTACCTGTTTTGCCTTTTCTACAATTTGTTCTTGATTATTCGCGATATCGCATGATACAGCTGAATTAGAAGAGGGTAACTTAACAAGTTTAACAACAGGCTGCGTAGGGGTGCTAGGCGCGCTAGATGTTTTTATAGTACTGATAGTAACAGTAGTAACAGTTGCAGTAGTTGTGGTAGTTCCAGCAAGTGTAAGAGTTGGAGTGGTCGTGGTACTAATTGTTGTCGTAACAGTTGGAGGTATCGTAGATTTATCTACCACTGGGCTCGACGACACTGTTGTTGCGACAACAGATTTCGGTGAACTTGAAACTATCGATGCATTACCTGCAATAGGGATAGCATAACGTAAAACACACGAAAAAACATTTTCAGAAAAAATTATTATGGGGATACGTATGTATCAACAGCGCCCTTAGGTTGAAAAGCGTATTGCCGAGCAACCTTACATATGCTGTGAATTAATTTGCCCACAATGAATGGACTGCTTGAAAATGAATCAACTTAAAACGGCCGTCTATTGTGGGATTATAGAAAAAAATGTTCTACGATATTATAAAGAAGAATACACCATCGTAATGCATAAATGATTAACTTAAAGATAGATATACTATGCAGCAATCAGGTTTTTTTTTAAGGGACAATGCTTGAGATGATGTAGCATGGGAAGAGATGATAACATGTGTGTACACAAAAAGAGAAACCTATTGAAAAAAGAATACCCTACAACATTTCAGTTACAAAAGACTTTGATGCATGTACTGCAAAAAAAAAACCACATGCAACACTATTTGATTACAAAGAGTGCGAGTCACATCATGTTTATTCATTTAAACCTACAATAAACTTTTCTATTAATAGTGCTAAATGTTTGGTGCAATTATTGAATTATGTGAAACCTAATGTTTATAACAACTGCATACGTTTGTAAGAAGCTCAGGCATTCCTCTCAGCTTGGTTCAACGCACAAGAAGCATTAAATAGAAATAATATCCACAATCCAATATGGTAAGAGTAAAGTAGTTTATAAAGAATAAGATTGCAATGTTTTGGCAAGTACGATTTGTAAAAAAGTAAAATCAATGGATCTAAACATCAAATGATAAGCCTGCAGTAATCACCTATAATGAGCGTGGGTGCTAGAGTAGAAGTAGGTGGAGGGTGAACGGTGACTGGTGACGTTTGAATTGCTGCCCGAAAGGCAAACACCATGCCATGGCGGCCCCCTTGAGGCCTACCTGGTACATGTCCTATTATGCAAAGTAATTATTCGGTTTATATAACATGTATACTAAAATTCGCAAATGCTTTCCCACATTGTCAATGATTAATCTATCAAAGGAGAAAAGCTGACATAGTCATCTGGAAATAATTCTTTAATATTTTTGTAGAAATGGATGTTACGGTTTGCCTCCTAATATTTTTAAGGGATACGATTGGTACTAAATACGAATTATTATTTTATCCAGGAACTATTCAACGGCTACATCATCAAGTTAGCAATAAACATTAATAAAGATAATATTCTCACCTTGTTGACAAAGTTGGGCTACTGCGGCGGGCAATGTTGTAGATACCGCAACAGGTGCAACACTCATACCAGAAATTTTTCCTTCTATACACTGATTCACAGGAACTATTGTAGATGCGGTCGTTGCGACTGGTGTTAATGGAATTTCTGTTATTGCTGGCAGTGGCGCTGTTAAATCTTCATCATCGTCATCTGGATCTAATCTATGTTGCCGTAAAAAATGCAGATACTGAGGTGTTGTGGGTCTCTTTCGCCAAGTTTGAAAATCCATCATATTGCCCCCAGCGTGAAGAAAAAATAATTCTGACGCGCTCTCGGCATATTTTTCTCTTATTGCACGCATTCTTTTCATTTTATGCTCCATAATTCTTCTTCTATAACCCATTGCATCATCTGCGATCATAGTTGGTTTCTCAGTGGAATCTGTTAATTTCAACTTCTTCCTGGCGGGTGGAGATTGCATTGAAGCTTGAGAAGTTGGTGCGACAAACATATTTGCAGTGGACGTTCGAACAAGCTTCGGAGATGTTGCTAGAACAACTTTTGGCGAACTCTGACGAGTTGGAGATGTAAGAGGTGAACTACTCGCACCTGCAACCCCGAAAGTTGTTGCACGTGGTGTCGTACCACTAATATTAACAATTCTTGTAACACCAACTTGTTGAATAGTTGAATTTGTTGTTGCATTACTAGGTATAACCTGGAATCAGTTAAAGAAAACAAAAATTATTCAAACGTAATACAAAATAATGGAGAAAAATATAAATCTATTGAAAACCTTATGCACCTGTGCAAGACCAGGAACCTGTGAAGTAATAACAAATTGTTGTCCAGCACCTGTGGTAAGGACATTAAGCCCTTGTGCAGTAGCAAGGACCTGTTGCAAATTAACAGTTTGTTGTGGTGCACCTCCATTGCTTCCAGCATTGTTTCCTCCACCCCCATTAAGGGGCGGTAAAATAGGTGCAATCTGCTTATCACTCATTACACATTACACTGTAACATCAAATAATTATAAACATTACTAAAATTTATGCATAATTTTTTGCAGATTACAACCAATTTCTATTATGTCAGGATAAAGTGCTGACAATGTGAAAAACATTACAGCTTGTTTAAAAATTACATTCATTGAATATTATTGTTAATTAACTTTATTAACATTAGTATACGCTATGATTTTTACAAGTTCATGATTTTATCTAATACAGCCACAATATAGAATAAAATAATTCACAATTGTATTTGATATTTCCTTTTTATATTAGAAATAGTAAGTAAATACATAGATAACAATTTCAAACTTTTTTTTTTTATATTTGATTTAAGTTTTCTCAGAATTTGTTTGTTTATGCTCAGATCAGCTAACGAGAATGAAAAATAAATAAATTACCACTGAGGTGAAAAGTGAAGTAAAAAACGGACAAATAATGGTACATCAAACCTGAATAACGTCAGTCATAATTTAAAATTATGAATGGTGCAATATAATATTATTTAAATTTTTTTTACTAATCATATGAATGTTTCACTGTAAAAAAAAAAGCAAACCTATCTAGTCGTTAATTGAAGAAAAACATGTATGTACACGAAACAACAAACTAAAGCATCAAGAATTGACTTATAATTGTTTATTTTTTGATAATTTAATATGTGTGAACAATTTATTAATGTATTTTAATGTAAATATGTTTATTTCAACTTCATCCCACGTAAACTAACTTCAACTAGTCAAAATGAGAACGTTGATTGATTTATGAAAAAAGCGGCGAAATCAAAATTTCTCCGCCGATCCAACTGATACACCACATTGGAATTTGTAAAACATGCGTTGTGCGCAAAAGAAAAAATACCGTCGAAAATACGACATCATGAATAAGAAGAATGTGTCCAAAATAAATTGAATGGTGAATTAAGCGATGTCATTTAAAATATCAAAAGATTGTACCGAATACGCTAACGTCCGATATATCAAGCATTCAGGGCGTTCAGGTTTTCTTATTAGAAATATGTCAATTTATCTTAATGCAATAACAACAATCGGTGCACCAATCTATCGGTTACACTTTTCGGTTGCGAAAACGATTTTTTTAACGTACCAAAGCATACCGCTTCCCGAGAGAATACATTTTTCGCAATTGCGTCAGTGGAACCTCGCGGCGATACAAAGGAAATTTTTCATCCGCCATGTTGGCGTTGGTCTGATAGGAGGGCGGACTTACCATAATGTAATCACAAAATTCTGCGACGTAGGTGAGCCATCCACGAAAATAATTGTTACACCCGTGATCGACGAGCGTTAAATTGTAATTAGGTACTTCACGTAATGTACAGTGCATGAGCTATATCTAATATTTTACAGAACATTTTCGCTCGACTCGCTCAAGGACGCACACACTTCTAAACATGGCGACGGCTCCCGACAAATTTCGACCGCGACCAGACCGAGAGCTGCTTGCTACTTCACGTTTACACAAGCCACGGAGAGATGCCGCTCTAACTGGGCGCTGAATCTCCGATTGGCCGAATGCAACCGGATACTTGGCAACGTGGCAGTACCAAACGTTTCCGATTGGTTGCTGGTAAAAATATTAAAGGCACTCGTTTTCCGAGTAACAAATCAAATCAGCAACTATTATTTCTAAATGCAAAGCACATTCTGCAAAATCTATTATCACATAAATTACTATTTCTATAAAAATCATTAAAAAATAGAGTATACAGTTGATTACTTCAGGATACGAAATGAATCAATGCTGAACTTTTCTTACAACTACTAACGCAGTTCGATCCGATTATTTGCTAAAGAGACCAATTTTCTGAAGACTATTTATGGAGTGAACACACTTTCATGAGTTTAAAATCTCGGGATTCGAATTACTTTAAAATACTAAAGCTTCATCATTTCGGAATAATGGTATTATAAAACTGCGCATGCTGCCGACAAATATGGTCATACATTGAAAGCACTATTACATCACTTTACATTCCTGGCATCGAATATGAAGTCGTTATCCAAATGGTGCGATTTCATTTATAAAGCAAACGAACTGATATCACAAAACTATATACATGTATATATTCTTAAACATTGTGTTATATGCTTACAGTGATGAACCACGTGGCTTACTTATTTAATAAGTGCAAAATGTTATATATTTTTACAATTTCCCTTCCTTTGTGACTATCATAATTTGTATTTTAATTAGAAAACAATTAAAATTAGAAACGCATGTACCAAACTTTATAAATTTGTACTTCAACATTGCATAATACATTTTTTTGTCAAAATTTTGTTTATAGATAAATGAATCCATTAATACTGTTTGCAACATAAATTTATTAATAAACTTGCTTTTTAAATTCCGATCAAATTTCATAGCGAAGGCAACATGGTCGCTAAGTTACAATGTGCCCCTAACGGACCACGTGTTACTTCGGCTATTGTAAGATAATCGCTCATAGCGTAAAAGCAAATAAAGTTTAGAAAAAGAGAAAAGAAGATTTTACTTACATTTTTGTTGACCTTCATTTGATAGCTTTTTACAGTGTCAAATGTATATATTTCTAACCAAATTCGAACAAATATACATCCACGTAGTGAACACATGCGCGACTTCTTGTAAGACAACGTATGCTAAACACATTTTTAAACGCAATGACAATATTCCGATATGTTTTTACAGAGAGAACCATTACTGTATATTCAATAAATCAGAAGATGATGATCGAATAGCAAGTGAATTTAATATACTTTAGTTTATAATACGAATTTCTGCTACTATTTGATTCTACTATCCTTAACGATGTGCCCGCGTGTGTTACGTACAATCGTAGAATGACGCTGAGGTCATTTCGGTACTCAACGCATCATCTTTTGGGTACCACAGTTACATTTCCATTGATCTACGTAGTATGTGCGATAATGATTTAAAATTTCTACATAATACGAGTGGGAGATAATTGGTAGGTTTATTTATTTTATAACTATCCGAAATTTTTATATGAATGTTTTAATGGTCCATTATGTTTTCGTTAACCATTACCTAGGTGTACTACATAAATTTGAACGATACAGTAAATATGTATTAACATTAATTTTCCGGAAGTTTGTAAATTTTGTTTCTACTTTGTAATTGATTTTCAAGATAATAGAAATGAAAACATTGATATTAAGTATAATGTTAACGATTTGCAAATAGTAATCGAGGTCATTGTTTCAAATATGACAAAATTAAGCACGGACGTGGATCCTAAATTATCAGATGTTACGATAAAAAAATTGCAAGATAGGCATATTTCCACAGTCGTACAATTTATAGATGAAGATTTGGTGAAATTGACGACTGTCACTGGACTATCGTCTAAGGTATAAATTTATTTTACAAAAATAGTTGAAATATTTCGAGGGGAACTTAATATATCAATAATAATTTTAAATAGAATATTAATTTCAAGGTTAATTTTACAGGATATATTCGAAATCAAAAGAAATATTTTGCAAAAATATGGTGGCAGAATAAGAACTGCTTTTGATTTATTTGAAATAAAAAAGAATAATATTATTTGCACCAATATATCAAGGTAAATATAGATCAACTCTATATTTAATGCAGGAATAATTGAAGAATTAATTATCACCTTAATTGATTAGTTTAGACAATTTATTAGAAGGTGGTTTGTATCCTGGTCAAATATATGAAATATGTGGTATATCTTCAAGTGGAAAAACACAATTATGTTTAACAATAGCAGCTAAGGTAGCACTTAATCCCAATAATATTGTCCGATACATTGATACAAAAAGGGACTTTTGTGGATCAAGAGTGGAGCAGATATTATTAAAAAACAATTACAGTAAACAGGTATTAATATATAATATGCTACATGGATTTTCCTCTAACAGCGTATGCAAAGAATATAATGGTTACATGGAATGAGGCATATGATCTGTTTCTATTCTAGGTTATACTTCAAACCTTAGAACGTATCAAAGTATGTTGTATATACAGTTTACATCAACTCTTCAAAGTCCTGCATTTCCTAGCAGATACTTTGAAGGAGGAAAGAGAAGAGTGCCGTACAAGAATTATAATTATTGATTCTTTACCAGCAATCATTTTTAGGTTCTCTAAGGACCATACATTTACAATTGCATTGAATCAACTGGCAAATATATATCACTTCATTGCCAATGAATTTCATTTGTCAATTATTAATGTTAATTTAATTACCCAGTGGAGTATTAATGACGAAGGAGCGTCAAGTAGTCAAAAGTGTAATGATATTACACCAACTTTAGGAAGGTACTGGGCCCATGTTCCAAATACAAGACTGTTACTACAGAAAATTGGCCCCAGTGGAAGCAGAAGAGTGTCGATTTGGAAAAGCCATCAGTTGAAAGAAAATCTTACATGTAACTTAAATATAACTGATCGCGGTATTGTGTTTTCTTAAATATATTACACTCACTTTACATAGCTATAAATTTATTCCTATCCATACTTCTTAAGCAATCTCTAATTAAAAAAAAATATATATATACATAAATATTCTTTATGCAATAAGCGTTTCGTAATGCAATATACAAACGGTGTACTTCCCATATTAAGTAAGTGCAATAAACTGATAAAATAACATTTATAGCAGCAAATGTTTTTGAGATTAGGTAAATTCAATAAAAAATAATGTAAGTATACTTAAATATTCTATTCGGTTAGTAAACTTTTGATCTTTACCGCTAAATTCAAATGTACGATAGTGCCGCAGCAACTTCCGGTGACGTTTGCTCAGCAGTGTTGCCGCGATTTCTGAGCGCGGACACAGTAGCATAACAATTTATAATGGTTATATTAGATTAGTGTTTGTTAGAGTATATTGTTAATTAATTGGTAAGAACGATGGCTTCCTTGGTTGCGGATTATGGAGCTTCCTCAAGTTCGGAAAGTAGCGGTGATGATATCTCAGACGAGACCGATAACACGTAAGCTTTCACCAACATGAGAATGTTTCTTTATTGTTTGTTTTCTTCCTTCATAGCACTTCTCTCGATCGCATAAGCTTTAACTTTGAAAACAAATCACTAATTCATTATATGTTCAATTCTGTACACTTTATGCAAGTATAATTGTGACATACCTTCTTCCCCACTTACGGCTTAAAAATCGCGAAGATATCGTTTATCCCCATTTCAAACCTGAATTTTTCAGAACGTCAATGTGACATCGTTACTGTATTCTAACAGCCTCCCATTGTGCGTACTGATTTTTTGCTTTTACAAAAAAAAACCCCTTACATAAACAAATATACATTACTAGCTTAATATTTAACAGCGAAAAAATATATATTAAGTCACAGTTTGTGTTTACACGTCAGATTGAATTTGTTCTTTGTAATCTGATATTGCCTAACCCTTAGTTTTAAGGATAAGGAAGAAGAGGACGATGAAGAAGAGGAAGAAGAAGAATATAATGAAAACCACGAGGAAATAGATAAAACAGCTTCCAAAGAAAAACTTCCATTACCGACTCCAGATTTTAATGGTACACCTACAATGAAAACTTCGGTCTTCTCAAATCCATTTGTCGAAGCAGAGAAAGCAAAGAGTGCAATACTTGAGAAACACGTGAAAATGACACCAACACTTGACGATACAAAAATGATAAACGGTAGAAAGATTTGTTGGAATTATAGAAAGGGTAGATGCCGATTTGGCCATAATTGTACCTTTGCGCATGATTCTGATTTACATCGTACGGCGGCCGAATTAGAAGCAATCAGAACGCCGCAAGAAACAGTTATTTGTCAGACCCAATACAATGGTCAAGTTCCCGTCAATGATGATGGGGAGATAGATCAGGAAAATAATCAACAGAATAAACGAAAAAAGAGGCCAGGATTAAGTCATTCGTTAGTACCTAGTAAGAAAATCTTAAAAATGTACAAAGCACAGCAAGCTAAGACTATTAGTAGATAAATGTAACTGTGTCGAGTATTGAAGTAATATTAACATACAGGTAGCTACCCTGAAAAGCAATTAGTTTATAATTTGTATGCTTTGCAATTTGAATGGATTGATATGTAAGTGGAATTGATTACACAAATTGCATAAAACATGACACCGAAGAAGCATAAGATGCTTTTGCGAACAAAAGGATAGTATGTGAGATTAACCAAATTTTTATATATAAAAAAGTCTCTCTCAAAAAAAATAAAAGAAATATATGCTTCCAATAGAATTGTGCAAATTGTACAACATTTGCAATCTATATCTAATTCAAAATCAATTGAAAGTTACAAGATTATTTAAATACAACTCAATATTTATGAATAACTATTTGTTATGTACATACGAAAATAGAGTTTAATTCTATAATTAATACTTCCAGGGACCTGCATAAATGGATCTTAATTCATTATGTCTTGCATGCGAATAATTTTATAGACACATTTTTATTTATACTCTGTATTCTTAATTTGAACATCAAAATTGAGACATGCCATCTTACCATTTAAATTTGATTGCGTAAATGTAATTATCTATATGTTCCTCTTTCACTCAAAAGAGGCAGCTATGTGAAAGTTCTTCTGTATCAGCATTCTGAAGTATTTACAAATAGCCAGAAATGCTATTCCACCTAAATATTATACGAAATATCGCTACATCTTTAATATAAATTTTTAGAGACTGTTTAATGTACAGAATCACAACTGTCGTCTATGTAACAGTGATGTATGTAAACAAAAAAGAGATTACGCGAATTGTGTACAATATTGTTAATACTTTTTCTTGATAAAGCTATTTACTCTGGTATCTAACTTATTGTTAGGTACTAATATGAACATACAGTTATATAAATGGTATACCAAAAATCAACAATTACGCTTCCACTATGCATTACATTCTACACAATAAGACGTAAAAAAAAGGGCTTATATAATTCTACATGGAAGAAGTAACTTTATCTATTTATTACTTCCGTTTTAGATATTGTAGTATTGTGTAACTTCCTTTTTATATAATTCAACTAGTTAAGTATTTTTATTGGTAAACTTTTTCTTTATTCCGTGTGTATTATAACATGTTCAACTTTCCTGTGTTCCAAGCTTCATTAAATTGGAAAAATACGTATACAATATGTCGAACATGCAAACAGAATGAATTTCTGGAATCCAGAAATTTAATATAGTACCGGGAAATGTCTAATGCATTCGAGGGTGTTATAGGTTTATAAGTCTTCTTTTTTATTTTGTGTAGTACTAAGTTTGTGAAAGAGAATTTTCTGAAAAACAGCAATAAATTACATTGACCAACAAATTATTGGTTTATATTGTCCTCCTAGTTGTACCACAAGTATATTGTATACGAGGATTAATCTGAAAACAAAATGATGGTAAATTAGCTTTCATTTGTAATTAAGACAACTGAAAAGGGAGCGCATGGTATTATTAAAATGAGCAAAAAATGATAGGCACATGACATTTTATTAGATAATCGTGGGTACAATATTCAGAGTTCAGATCAATTATACGTGATATAAGTGCATTGATAACTGATTATTGCATCTTTCATTGAAAATATACATTAAATATTCTTTTCATTTTCCGCGACTGAACATCTCACAGGCACTTTGTCTCTAAATAATGGTAAAATTTGTGATAAATGTATCTATGTAAAATAAGCATATATATAACCATCACAGTTTACGCTCATTAAGTTATGATCAATGATGAAACAATTTTCATTGGTAAATTAAATATAATCATTCAGTAAGTACTTTATTTCACATGAACTTTTTTTTTTATAAGGGACTACAACTCAAGTATCGATCCTTATCTAGCCCAAGAGCACTTGCAATAAATTAAAGTGTTATGGATTTAGATTTTTTTATGGAAACACCTGGTAAGTACTAGTATATTCGACAATTATTTTGTCGTGACTATCAATACATAACTCTGGCAATACTGTAGGACAGTACAATCACTGAACCATACTTTGTTTCTATAATTGCTCGACGATTATTCATTAAAAGACAAGTAAAATATTAGATTTATCTTGACATTTTATGGGAGACAGCTAATAAATAATTTACACAAAACTTGTTACGTCTACAATAAGGACGAAAGTTTTCATTTTCTACGATAAAATGGATAAATTTAATATTGTTCACATTATTAGTGCTGAATATGAATTTTCTACCAAGACAATATTAAACATTTGTAAAGGAAAGTACATTTCTCACTGATCGTATATTGGTGATTAATTACATAGCTCGATACGCCTTTCGTATGCTATGTGCTATATGTAATTTGTATCACAATCATTTATAGTAATTTTCTTAAATAAAAACAATACTCTAGGTAAGATATACAACGAAGTAAAGAGATGAAAAGTGATGCGACGTGATTCGGATGTAAAAATACTTGGTACGTTAATCGACATCAGTTGTTAAACAGAGTGGTAAAAAATAAGTTACAGTCGAATTATTAAGTGCATTTCGTATGGGAATACCTCCAAACGTGCACGCAAAGTTTAATTCGAAAATAGGTATATAGTTTGTAAGTTTATCATTTTCGTATTGCCTAGAAAATTTTAGATCGAGTTATCTGTCAGTGCCAATAAAATACTTGATCTTCCTTTTGGAAGTAGTCAAATTGCCCCTTATCATTGCCTAATGTATTTACCAGCGTGTGTTTTCACATCATTTCGAAATTTGTTCTTCTTAAATATGTAAGCACTGTTCCTTTTCACGAATTATTATTCAGTGTTTCGTAGAACTATTGCAGTGTTCTTGGCTATTGCTTGTTATGGTCTTTTGTTCAACAAATTTTGTGTTACCATTCGTAACACCGTGTACACCATTTCGCACGCCATTTACAACTTTATCTACACCTTTCATAGCAACGTCTATACCATTGACCCTACAATCAACCCCGTTTACTTGCTTTTTAGTTGATGTATCTTTCGCTTCTGTGGGATTAATATTTTTATTTTCTGTCGATCCAGATTCCGCCAAGCCTGCAAGAGCGTAATCTGTGCAATTCAAAATAGACTGATCAAACGACTGATCACGTATACTACGGAAATGATGTATGATGATTTTTTCCCTTCTATTTTCATACAGTAAAACGATATGCGTTACTACATTCGTTATTAGTTACACATATCTGTATAACTTAACGGCGAAAACTATATGGTACGTACCGTGTAAATTGTGGCAGTATTTATTGGTATTGTTCCACTCTTCCCGTAGACTGAGGTTGAACATGCTGTAATCCGGATTTCCAGTGACCTCCTTTTCGATTGTCAGGAACTGTGGTAATATATTTTTAAGCCCGTTCCCCGATAAGGCTGTATAAGTTTCAAGCAGCATCAATCCACGACACCTGCAATTGCACCGAACTTATTTAACTGTACTAGATCTCAACAGCTACGATACATCCGATTTCCTAACTATTACCTTGGATGAGCTGGTTCTCTATATATGTCTAATTGAAAATACTGATTGTTGATGAGGAAGCAACGTCGACGTTTGAAGATGGTGAAATGCGAATCGTCGCGTTGGGCAAGCATGTTTAAATAATCTCGATGAGTCAATTGCGTTTTGACTTCGATCACCTGCCCGCACATTTTTGGACGCCGGATCGTGTGAATGTACGACCAATGACCTGTCGATGCAAATGTACAATACGATTTACCGTACTCAATATAATGAAAATAGTAACAACAAATTCTACGCGTGCACACCTTTTTGGCCGCGTTTACGGAGACGGGCTTGCATCTTCGGATTATTACTTTGGAGGTAGTTGTGGACGACATCAAAGTCCTGGAACGGCGGAAACTCGGAGTCCATGCGTAGAGGACCTTTGACGAGGAACTTGACTTTTCGGCTACTGGCTCGTAATCTGTCTCCGGTGTCGATGCCCAGTTTTTGGCATACACACTCGATCAGACGACAAATCTTCGTATCGAAGTCTTGTGAGTTGTCTATTACGTCGAAGTAAGGATGCCCGACCCAGGCGGCGGCTGCTTTGTAATCGAGTTCCCTTGCCAACTCGACCCCTTCCGATCGACACGCGTGTTCCTCCGTCGAATAAAAATCTTCGGCACCGTTGGCTGCTGAGACCACGTGGATGATTTGGTTGTACCTGTTGTCGCGGAGCTCGACGTTGTTCCATCCGTTAGAGGCCATCATCAGTTCCCATTTGTCTTTCGAGATAACTAAATAGAAAAAGAAAATAAATCAATCAAAGGATGAAAGAAAAATCAGTCGAACTAGAAGGTGAATAAGTTCGCTTACATGCAGAGGCATCCATAGCACCACGATCACAGATAATAAGGCAATTTCGTGAACAGCTCTCACCCAGCTGGAAGAACGTATTCTCTATCTGTATCATTGTGCGCAAGAGGTTCTCTTGAAATTTAAAACCTGAAACAGATCAAGGTAAATGATGTGCAATTTTACTTCGCTTCAATATACGAACAATAAAACTACCGTCGATCGTTTACTCTATCCTATGATTCAACGTTTTACACGCGAAACTACCAGGCTGATCGCAACTACATCTTTCCCGCGCTCGCAATTATTTACGCAATAGCAAGCCTGTGCAAGTTAATTGATCACTCATTTATTAGCTTACGGCGCATAGTCAAGTGATAACGAAGGCACAGGATCTTCGCCAAATTGCCATACGCAACGACGTCGTGAACAGAACGCGATGATTGATTTAATACTGTCCCAAGCCGAGTATGTACCATTTAAGGGAAAATTGTTATTATTATCGCTTATTGCTTGAATTGTTGCATGAAGCAAAGGGACTATCGAAATGCATAATCGACACTATATCTATAGTAGACGTGTTAGTAAGCAAGTAAATTACGACTGAAACATGAATGAGAAAAATGAATCGCAATCTTATCTAACTATTCGAGGCCGATCCCAAGAACATTATACATTCTCTGATTTCAAGCGATCATTATCACGAATAAAGGCACGTCAACCGCATTCGGTGCACGGGTTTCGATGCAATAATTACTCGGATCGCAAACCTAGGTATCGAACTATCCCTCTGTTAACGATATCATTCAATATCCTCCCTCTCTCCAATTAATATTTAAAATTATTCAGATGTACATCTGACATTCCATTTTATCTGTATCTTCGACGCGTACCCCGTGTTTCGTATGATGACCCCATGGTCAAGTTGGTCCAAGTCGTATCCGGTTTCCGATACGACCTTCGTATTTTTTAGGAAACATTTGAACTCGTGTGTCGCGATGAAGCAAGTTACCCCGTTTTAGTTAATCAGAGATACAGCGTATCATCCCAGACAGTACACTGTAAGCGAACCGCTGCAGCGGTCGTGTACGCTCTTTTCACAATACGTTCTCGTTATCGAATCGATGCATGGGGAAGAAAAAAATCCAATTAATCGAACGGCCGTCGATGGGGACCAGACGAGGTCCAATAATTGTTTCACTGATTGTCGTTTCTCGTTTCTGTCATCGAACTCCAAACCGGATTTCGCGTTTCACAGTTTTACCACGAACACGTTTCGCCCTGGCCATCTGCGATTCGAAGTAGAAGCGACCGTCATGAGTAATGAATGGTTCGTATGAACATTTTTACGACGTCGCGTATGAACGACGACAGACATCGAGTACCGTGCGTTCAGAGATGCGATTCAATAGCATCGAACATCTAGCGTAAACGCTTTGCGTACATTAATTACAGCGACGGTCTACTGTGCTTTTCGCGTGCCGGAATAACTAAGAGCAAGAAGAATCGGCAGGTAGCAGGATGCTTTATCGCGGGAAATACTTCATTGATTGGACAACGAATCTTCTCCGTCGCTAAATTCATGAAATGTGTAGAATTTTTCACGATAAAAAATGCTCATACCTAATTTACCAAATGTAGCACGATGACACGCTTCAATTGGCCATACAGGCGGGATTCTAGCAGCAGGGATCGACTCGGATCGCTCTAGCAAGTCGACCGGGCGTCGGTTGCCTTTTATTTTCGACAACGCTATACCACGTTCAGAGATTACCGCTGCTGGGAAGAAGACACGATAAATCCATACCTATAATAACTATAGACAATTGAACAAAAATAAAAAAAACAAAAATTATCGGCAAACAAGGAGGAACATTGTACGTTGTACATATCCGGCGTTTCTCAGCGGGTAATCTCTGCGACCGTGATTTTTCATTGGTCGTTCGTGACGAAAATAAAACCGAGACCCTTCTCGGCTGTGCCACCTTTTATAGAGCAAGCTCCTGAAACTCACCCTCGCCGGAGTCAACCTCCAAGATCTCCGGCCATCTTGCTTCGCCTTTGTCCGATCTGATCCTGTAATGTCGCTGCAAGGACTTCGTAATCGAAGGGCGCGACCCGAATCCCTTTGCTAGAACCAACCGACCTTGAAGACACTTCCAGTTCGATAAAGTTCCCTCGATTTTTTTTTGTTTTCATCGCATAGTTTGTCCCCCACATCCACAAAAGTTTTCCCCTCTTCTATTGTATCTTATTGTATCTCGATTAAGTCGTTTCGGAGTAAAACCACGCCTATGTTGTGTTATCAACGATTTTCCACCAGTGTCTATGCATCTTTGTCGTCGAAATTGCTTGGCATTCTGCACGCGAACTCACCCTGTCTCCAAACGGTACGAAACCTACCGATTCTTCCTGCAATTAGCTTCTTTCAACTAGCTTCTGCCGGTTGCTTTTTCTCATTTATGAAATTTCAATGGAAAGCATTCGATTCGCAACTTCGGTTCTGCACTATACCGCAATTGCGATGCCTATCTATAGATTGATATCGGATCCGGTATTTTGAAATTGAGGCACAGAATCTGTTCGCTTACGGCGGTCGACAAAATGCCAGCCACTGTGACAACAGACATACGGCTTCAGCAAAAAAACTCTGAAAACGAAACTGCAGCGCACCAGTGGATAATGTTTCTGCGTGTAACGAAAAAGAAAAGAAGATGCAAGCTGTGAACGTTTCTCGACGGATCGTTTTTTAGTCACCGAAGGAGCAGAGCGCTCTTCTTACAGTTTTGCGACGAACCGTGTGAAACTCGATGCGCTCCAACTGCTCTGCAATGTGTTGGCCATCAATTAAGGCTTACGTCAAGAAAATGGATAATATATAGTTGAGCAACGTTTGGTATCATTTATATTCGGACGACGCTCTTAATATCTTTTGATCTTCCCTACCCGAAGTAGCAGGTTAAACAATCTACAAGACATTGCGTCAATCGAGACCTCTCTGAAACCGGTTTCGCCCCTAGTTAATGAATCTTTTTACGTAATTTTCTTAGCGCGGCGCAAAGGGAGAGAAAAATCTACGCAATGGAGTATATATATATGGACGAATGGCAAGTGTCAACATGCTTTTGCTGATCGCGCAAATTGATTCGACCTACTCTATTCCAACCTGCCATATCCTGTCATAACCGGAAGACATGTTAATTATATACGACCATTCCCTATTAATTCTTGGGCGCAGCCCGACCTTGGGAAGCTGAACCATCGTTACGTCGTATCAATGAATTCAGGAAAAGAAAAAGAATTCTTATCTGCATCGCGTACAGATATGTAGTTTGAACAGGTCTATCCATATTTCATAAACAAGTTTATCTTTTTTCCATTCCATCTCCATGTGCAATTGCATTTTTTACTCCTACCTCCAAGTATTCAGAGTTAACGTTGTTTTCTATTAGCTGTACATTCTTGTGAAACGTGTGAACAGTTGATATAAAACAGAGAGATGAAAGCTCTTGTAAAAACAGGGGTGAACGCGAAGGAAGCTGATCAAGTTCTTTGGTGATTGAATTATATGATACACGCGTCGCGCTCAGGTAAACTGTTTTGCGGTTTACGCCGTGCAATTTTGTAATCATTTTAAGGAAATAACGTATCTGCGTGCCAGTATATATACAGAGATCTCTTTGAAACGCAGCGACGAAAGAAGCTAACAGGGAAAGAAGAACAGATTTTCTTGTAGCACAAAACTCGTGATACCTCACGTTATACTTATCCAGGATCATCGAAACGAGTCCCACGTTTCTTATTCACCGAATATGAAAAAATGAGGACAAAGAATAAATTCTACAACCACGAGTGGCTTGAAACATTTTAACTTAAATATACATCGGCATTCATTTCCACGAAATAGATATCTTTTGCAGAAAGTGAAAATTTTACAGACTCTAAGGCAATTACCCAGTCGCGAAGACATTACAAAAGTAAATTGGCGAGCAGCCAGGAAAATGACCAACGAACGAATGCATACGTACGGTACAGAGGAACCGACAATCGAATAGACGCGTCGAATACGAATTGTATTAATAACTAACGTTTCGTATAAAGGACTCGGGTATGTCTATCGATGAGCAACAGGAAATAAGGAACACATTATAAGCGACCTACATTAATGAACGTCCCTCAATCGCGTATCGGTGCCCGCGGATAATGATAAGCCGCGATGACCAATTTACGAACACAGCGAACTCTTATACTGCCTCCGTCGATTCGTTGGGAAAGCCTTTAAATGCACGCATCAATCGCATTTTGCTCTACTAAGAGAGCGGCAATTAATCGTGGTATACGGTGATGAAAATTGACATCCGTCGTCGATGCTTTTGTGCACGTGTACGGCGCAATGAAGCCAAAACGGAGGATTTAGTCACAGGAAGCCAGATTCGTATCGATGTTTCAAGGCTGTGGATTAAAGCCGAGCAAATACTTTTACGTAAGCATAGACAGAATGAAGTAAAGTGCGCGCAAAAGAAAAAAAAATAAATGAAAAAACATGTAGTGCAACTGAGAGTACGAATAACTTGCAATCCGGCTTTCTAACTGGATATTTGCATCAGTAACCCGCGGACACTGGGAAAATTGCAGCCAGGTATCTCCGGGCGACACGTGAACGTCGAAGAACCAGTTGGTAACTTTGAAAACGATACGAAACTGGTATCTCCATTTCATATAGAATGAAGCCGCGAATCTGGCAAGAAATCGTGGCCTATTCATCAACGTTTCACAACGAAATACATAGATCCATTAAATAAACAGCAACAATAACGAACTACGAAATGGAACGCGTTCCGTGTTGCGCCGCATCGACGAAACTCTGATCCCAATTTTCCGTTACATAATTTTCGTGTCGTGTATTATTATCCATGGTTGATCTCGAATGGAGAACAAAGTAGAATAGAACATTCACTAGTAAGAACGACTAATTCCCTATAATAAATACTCTCACTTTGCTATTCGTGCACCTATGTATATCGACGATCTTCTGAGGCAATTATAAGATTTCTCCCAAAGACGATAAAAATAAGTATGATTTGCCTTGCACGACGATGAGACGTTATCGACGAGTAACGTAGCTTGTTAAACAGGTCGAAAATATAGTATGTATTTGCGTTGCAATTTCCGCGTTATTTCAGGACAAATGGGTATCCTTTACGATAGTCAGATGTACATAGCTGCCACGGTACAATTCCACGGAAAAATTGTAGAACATTTTTCTGCAGAGGCGCATTACAATAATCGCAGACTGCAAATTCTGCGATAATTTAATAGCTTTCATTATGTAACGAGAGTCGGCTTAAGAGTGCTGTCTTGAACAAAAATAATCCAACGAAACGTGCTCCATTATCGAACGAAAAATTGATTGGTAGTATGTACTACGGTTGCTTCATTTAATTAGACAGAAACGGTTGATCTGGTAATGAGTTTGCAAGTGAGAAAGAGTTTATAAACGACCTATGAAAGAAAATCGGGCACATCCATGTACCTACGTACAATACATACGCCACTAGGGAACATTAATAGTTGGGACATAATTATATGAAGTCGATGTTTCGTCGATACTTTTGAACCAATAGACAACGAGCATGATTAGACTACTTTTGTACTTATGCATACTAGATAAGCTTGTTTAAAATAATACCGAAAGTCAAATATATGTTATTCGTATAATGTTTTATTGAAGTGCTTTCAACGGTAGATATTTTACCCCTAAGAAATAATGCCACGAAAAAAGCACAAGGTCTAATCTTATCATTCGCTGACGCACAGAATCTTGACAAAGAATCGCATATTTATTTCGTTCTCCCATTGTTTGTCGAATAATATTCAGAATATAGGAATCATCCTGTCATCGATGCAGGTGCGTTGATCGTTTCAAAACACCGTTTGTCTCGTGACTCGATCGCGGCCACCACTATCTGAGAATTTTGGCAAGCTGCCGGTTTCGACGTTACGCAATCAGTAGATGATGTTATACACTGACCATTCTTCTTTAGTCCACCCGCAACCAGCTGTACGGATTGTTTTGCCTTTAATGTTCGCGTCCCGAACGGCGCACAAATTTCTTTCCTTTCCTCTTTTGCATGTCATTACCGTTTCTATAATTGAAGCGTTATCATCGTTCCAGTGTTCAACCTGTTCTGACATTATTCAGTTTTTCTACACGATGACAATGATGGAGCATCACGATGACGCAAGGTGACATAACGTTGCGTAAAATTCATCGAGGCACGAATTTCCACCGGGAAACAGAAGATATTGATTTAAATTATCTGTCATTAACTCGTTCGAATAGATATATTACCGAGTTGCGAACAAATGTATCTCGTTCAGTATCCGCTAATACTATCGAACGATCAATGTTAGTTTCATCCGTTTTTTGATTGTGCATCGAAATATTGTCGGTATATTCTGGAAAGTTTCGATGCATCGATCAAGCCCCACGATACTGCTAGTCTGTCGCGTTTTTTTTCAATTGTAACAGCAGTATACGTGTAGCAAACGATTCTTCCCCCGTTAATTTTTCACGACGAAAACGCAATTACCCTTTAAGGGTCTGGGCTCATCGAAAAGAGACGCGATTCAAGGACAAGTTACAGACGAGCCAGGTAATATGAGGGTGTCATTCAGCACGGTCTCCGCGGACTAATGGGAAGCTTCGTCGATATTATCATGACAGTCGACGAATACGGAATGATATCTATACTTGAGCGGCAGTAAGGGATAAAACGAGAGGGCATGAGAGGTACTCGTGCGGACCGTCGATCGATACCGTCGTGACATTGTCGTCCCTTCGCAAAACTTGCGTACCCGCAACCATAATCGCGAGATAAACGTATTTCGTTCATACTATCCTGCAAATACCTGCCAGATATTTGATCGTCGTACTACTGAATTTTATTGGGAGTCGTTTGCAGAAGGAATTGACAATTGCGACATGTGTACACCTGTGCTAGCACATACGATGTAAAAGTTCCACATTGTTCTATAGTTCTCTATCGTGATTGTGGACTATATATTTAGGTGATTATAGGCTAGTCGATTGTACAACTATAAATTGTCGAATTGCAAAGACAAAATTGTGGAACGTATTCCTCAGGTTCATTCGAGTAGACTGTAACGCGCAGAAGTGAAATGGAGCAAAAGTGGATACACGTTTTGCGGCGTAGCAAGTTTCAACCCTGACACCGCGAACCTCGTAAACGACTTGCAGCAAGCGCCCTTTTTCATGTTGCAAACGTGGAGCAAACGTAGCCGTGGTTACCGTGAGTGTACACGGATAAACGCGGCTCGTCGACGGAACGCGAATTTTTCAAAACACAGCATCAGTTTGAACCGGCCACGCGAATTCGTAACGAACTAGAGCTAGGGCGGTAGAAAATGAAAAGTTGAAGTGGACTTACCCTCTTCAGCGTTCAGGTCTGAAAACTTTATGCCGCCGCTGAAATGGAAAAGCAGGCGAGGGATGAAACAGTTGGTAAATTAAAGTACGATTGTTGGAGAATTCGGAGAAGTATCGACTAACGGAGCGTTTACATATATATTTTCTCGGTTTTTAAAACAGACCAGATCTATCTGGCAGATAGTTATCTGTTCTCTTATAGACACAATTTTTAGTGGACAGAGGTTACATGTTTCATTTGGGCAAAAAATATAGGGGATGTTACTATTGGTTTCTTTTCTCAAGTGTCTATTGGCATGCCAGTGTCGGTATTACAATAGAATCGCGCGCGATACATGTATTCGTAGAATAACTGTTCTCGTAATGCATATTATACATGACGTTTTAACGAGCCGATAGATTCTACAAGTCGATGAATCACCGTTTGTCACGATCGGAATGATTTAGTACGCTCTTTTAATCGAGCTGCTACGATCGTCGACAAAGGATGTTGATGTACACCGTACTCCTGTGTTTTCTTTCATTGCTATTAGAATCGCGAATTGGCCTACACTATTGCGATTGTTATCTCTATTAGTACGATTCTCTATGTTTCAATCAATAATTCTATGGCTGGACAGCGAGAAGGAACGAAGGAAGCTCCAAGCGAAAGCTTCAACGTACGAAATTAAAGCGATCATTCGCAGCGTGGAAGAAACCAACCCGTTTCCATCAACACTCGGGAAACATAAAAGAACGCATTCTCTTTGGGCTCTTTTAGTCCATACGATTGAGGGAAACGATCGGGGGACAGGTAGGTTGGTTTTCCAAGCAGATTCGAACGCTTCGGATTCGTATCGCCTTGAAACTTTCGTCCGTCCGCTATTTCTGTTCCTTTCTCTGTCGCTGTAAATTTGTTATCGTGTAATTGCATACCTGAGCAGCACGGTCGCTGTCTCGGGAACACGGAACACCTGAAAAAGAAGACAACCAGCGCTCTATCGAATCCACATCGAAGGGTGATCACCCCAAAATCAGTTCGCATATCCAAACTCATTCTTTTCTTCTTATACTTTTCACCTTATCGACCCGCGGACGCGAATTTACTCTTACTGCAGGCGTTAATACATGGGAAAAACGATCTTGATGCAAAGCAAGATCTTTATCAATGAACTCGGGGATAAAGAAAAGAGAATGCTGGGCGCATAAAAAATGTATAACATTTATGGTGTTCGTTCTTTTCACATGCGTGGTTAGAGAAGCTTAAATCGAACAATATACTTGCTCGAATATTCCACGACGATGCAACGTAGTAAACTTTATTGTACGACCACATAAAATAAACGAACTTTGCCATCTGTCCGAAACACGAGCGTGTGTTCCAATTGTAATTAGTCGGCATACGTTTTACCCGATCAGAGGCTACTGAACTGTTTGGGGCATTGTTCTAGACTGAATTGCCGTTCAAAAAGTATGGGCTCATGTACGAAGTGAACTCTTCGGAACCTTTATTTGTCCACAGATGTGTCGTCTCTTTGTTATACGGAAAGCTGAATGAAAAAAGGGCGAAGCATGCCTACCTTCCAGCCCATGTTTTCGAAGAATGTGCATAGCCGTGTCTGTCCAGTCGTTTTGCCGCCGCAAGGTCCTGAAACATAAAAGCGTAAAAATTCTTTAACCATCCTTCGCCTCTTTATCTCCCGACCGAGAATTTATGCTTCGGTCACCACTAAACGCTCGTTTTTCAATGGCCATCCACATAAATACACGACTACAGAAACTATCAAATAAAAACTATTGTTGAACAACACCGAACGCAATTAAGAAGGACAACAATATGTTACAAAAAAGGGAAAAGAAGAAGGTGAGTCGCGATACCGGAATGAATTATCCTTGCCGAACGGGAGCAAGACAAGAAGGTTACGATGTCGCTAACCTTGACTTCCGCAATACCACGTGGCTATTCAACTCCACCAGCGTAAATAGATGTGGCGTGGGATCCCCCATTAGTCTAGAAACTATGAAATCAGATTGCAACCCGACTAGCGTGAAAATTGATCTACTTTCGACCAAGACCACTGAAAATCTTACAAATTTCAGGCCGAGTTAAAAATTCCCCCCTGCTACCCCGGGTGCGAATATACTATTTTTACGTCGAGGAAAATGTGGTAGTTTGCGTCACTGTACCACTATATAAGTGTGCATGACACGTACCAAGAGAAGACAGAAGGGACATTCAAATGGTTTGCTACATTGTTAATATTCAAGTGCGCCGAGACGCTGACTTTTCACACGCCCGTGAGCTGACGTTTGTTTCTTATTTGAACAATGCTGACGATTGAAACAGTTGATTTAAACGTGTCCCTTCGAGCAAAATGCATTCGTGATGCATTAATGCGCTCCAAGTGCATACAACCGTCAGCCAGCTTGTATATAGATACATACGCTCATTGACTCGCAACTGGTTTGAATTGTTGCATGCTGACACGGCCGCGGTCTCCTCGATATCTTCAGACATATATGTGTATGTACATTTATGTACTTGCCTTGCAAGGAGTCTTTGCTTTCAAATATTTGTTATCTTTTCGGTACGGATGATCGTAAGAAGTTGCTTAATTGCAGATGCTTTTTTTTAATTATTATAGATTTGAAAATACTTCTTTCGTGGACACGTTTAAAGATGATTGATTTTATATAATAATTGTTGTATATAACTAAAAAAATGAATTGCAGAATACACGCGCGGCTGATAAATAATATTCTGAAGCTAGAAAATCGTTCACAGTTAGCCACGATATAACGAAGTATCATTGTAGTCAATTGCAAAGGTTAATCGCGTTTGTATAGCCGCGCAAATGTTCGATTCGAAATGATCGAGCCAAATCGAGGGATGGATCATTGATCATTGCGATCTTTTATTTACGGAGGCTAATGATTCGAGAACCGCCGCTCTATTTCTGTCATCGATCACGCCTATTTAATTTGGCTGTTGCATTAAAACGTAAGAAGCGGAGTAGACAAATTATCGATCGATTATAATTTTGCATTTATCTTATGATATAAACCAAGCGCGTACTAAAGCACTAAAAGTACAAGGCACTAAAAAGAAAACCAAGGACGTAAGTAAGAAAATAAATATTATACACCATATATTGTCGAAATGGTAGATAAATGATGCGACATATGCGTTTTCGCTGAATTAAATTTAGATACATTGAGCTGTCAATGGTTTTGTGGTGGTCTTGCCTCGCATGAAATAACGTTACGAGTTACATATTTCGATTTTATTTAGGTTTCCCTGTCCTATCTAACAATCAAGTCCATAGAAAATAAGGAAAATACGAGCAATGTCCATCGCGTGATCGTCCATGCAAAATTACACGATTTCGTGGCAATCTTTGCAAAGAAAAAATCATACGGCGCACAGCGCACAATAAATACGGAATAAAATGTTCGTCAGAGTTTTCTACGTGTTCCATAGGAATTTAATCAATATTTTCACACCTGTGATC
Organism: Nomada ferruginata; assembly: GCA_963583965.1. NCBI lineage: Eukaryota > Metazoa > Arthropoda > Insecta > Hymenoptera > Apidae > Nomada > Nomada ferruginata. The sequence continues at coordinate 11,954,897 of OY757218.1, forward strand.
AGCTCACAAAACATTCCACGTGTACGTGTGCAACATCATTGTCACGCAGTAACGAGTGGACGTAAGTAAACTACATTGCGTTCGTTTACGTATAAACGTATGTTGAAACGAGCTACGCGACAAACAAGTGTATGGAAAGAGCAAGAGAATTACAAAGATGTTGTTGGAACACGTGGTTTCCTCAGACGCGTACTGAATACCTTGTATGAAAATATTATTTCGTGGCAAGTGTACTGTTTAATCGAAAATGCATGGAAGCATCCATTAAACCGAACAAATGTTTTTTTGGCGGAATTATGAGGAATGGAATGCATGACAATCAACTGTTTGATCGATGCAAAAAAATAGCTTACCTCCAGTGAGCACCACTTTGTACAGTCGTTTCTGCTCCATGTTGACCGAACGTTTTTGTAGCCCTTTTTCGTTTATCAAGACCACGAGGTGTTTGGAGTCAATGTCGATGCTTGGTTGGATTGGTCTTCGTCTGGCACGTGAATGGTGTGTACGGTTGCAACGAATACTACATAAACACTTCACCGTACATTTCGATATGTCGCGGAGTCAGATATGTCGGAGACATGGGAATAAAGCGATGATATTTCGAGGCTGAAAGACAGCAAACTGCCACTCGAATGAGCAGACGCCTGCTTCGAAATGAAGCAACCCGCGAGTCGCGAGTTTGGTTAATTGGATTATGCTACTCCCTCTGTGTTACGATCATGCGCGACGCGGAAACGTACGAATCCACAAGCGCCACTTACGAAAATATCCGAATATGTAGTACTTTAGATACGTAGTTATAGTTCAAACTTTAATAGACATGAGTTTTAGTCTACTCTAGTTTTTAAGAAATGCATTCACTTTCACTCTCTTTCATCCCCTTTTTCTCCAATGCACCCCCTTTTGCACGCGACTATCCAGTTGCTCGTGATTATTATTTAAATTGTTTTCATTCTTATTCCTGCCCACTTCATTGGACACCTCATAGATTAAAAAATAATCACCAGGAGCCGAGGTAACAATTTTTAAAATTTTTATCGGTAACGATGTGTGTGACATGGAAATGGTACTAGAGCTCCACTGCCCCATAGACCGTCGATAATCAGACATGTGGCGCCATCTCGCGTTGTCGGGCTTTTTCGCAGTTTGCCGCGTCTTCAAAATCAAATTTCTGGATTACATCGTTAATTTAAACAATTGCGTTTTTCTCGGCTTCTACTGCATAGTTTTTAACCGGGCTGGTCTTAAATGAAAGCTACGAACCATACCTATCTCCTCCAACAGCTTCAACAATATGGCATTTGTGGTTTAAAAGTTATAAACAATTGAAAAATCGGTTAAATGCACTCCGGGTCACTGCAATTATTTCTACTTCTGGAGGATGAGGGTAAAGGATGCTGCTACACGGCGATAAACAATTTGCAAATGATACACAAGCGGTTCATTTGCTATAGACAATTTAATAATTCGTTTGAGAATTACGCAAGAACTATACATGAGAGTCGCTTGGGGACTGGAACAGATTGTTCCTTGAATCAAGAGCTTCAATTTAAGACGTTGTTGATTAAAATCGGCGCAGTAGACCGCGAGGTAATCGAATTTGTTTAAAGAAATTATAAACAAATGTCATTACTTCGACTTGCAGGCGAGCTACATCAATAATCAGGGGACATAAATTATAGCTATTTTATCTTGGCTTCTTATATTTGTATTTTTATAGCGACCACATTGGATTTCCCCTATTATTTCAAAGTCAATACTGTAAATTTCAAGGTACATTGACATTAAATTGTTAATAATAAGTGTTAATTGGTACATTAAATTGATTTTAAACAGATCAGTCATAATGTACACCTCTAAAGTATTTTTATTTTCACAGAGGAATACTATGTCCGTTTTCTGTTTAAATACAACCAAAAGGTACAAGCATCGATTTACATTTCTTATTAAATTATTACTAATACTTAAAAATACATACTTCGCTTTAGGTTTCTGATTTCAACTACTGCCTATTCTTGAGCTTCACTTTTTCTTTTTCATGATGTCGCAATTTTTCCACATAAAGAGAATCGAGCGAATTATCAGAGGGTGTCAATCTATGAATATTCTGCGAGTGGACGCATTAAATCTAACTCTATTTTTATCGTCACGGTTCACGGTCATTGCGAACATGTGCACACACATCAAAAAGGCACAAAACAATCACAACGCACGTACTATAAAATACTTTCACCGTTCTTATTAATGAGACAATGGCAACCAATGCAATTAACATCCAGACCGCCAAAGGAGATCTTAAGTGATTCGTTAATGTACCAATTTAGATTTTAATGTAGTCCTTTCTCAGCCGTTTCAGAACCCCTATATTTTATGTTTATTTAATCTACATATAATCGTAGAGTACGATGTCTCGAAATTGTCGCATTTCATCTACGAAGTACTTACAATTCGCAAATTTAACAACAGAGCATTTTCTAGTACACTTGAATAATATTTAATTTATAATACATTTTTTACATGTTAATTATAATATTGTATTACACGTAATAAACGGTGTGTTAAGAGAAACAAACAGCATTAAGAGTATCAGCTTGGCTGTATTCAATATCTTATTTACAATCTATTTTTTATTAGTAACCACATCTATAATGTGCCTTTTTAAATTTAGATGAATAACACCGATAAATTAACAATCAGAAGAGAAATAATTTTAGTGTTTATTTGATACGATAATTATGAAGAAGGTTTTACCCTATTTTCTGAATGCATTGCGTACAAATGTGGATACATTTAATTTATTTAAAAGTTTAAGGCAAGAGTTCATCTGCGTCTTACGCAATATACGCGACATTTTCTGTACCATCATTTGTTCCCCAAATTCTCATTCGATAAAATCGTGCCTACTAATAATAGTTAGGTCTATTCTGCATTGCGTACTTAATAAAATAAGTTTTAAGCTACTTTGTACTCCGAAATTGGTACGCAAACACGTTATTTGTCTGATATGAAGTTCTGCTTCAGAAAAAGGCAACGTTTTATATCATATCATTTTGTGCCGAAAGAGAAGTAATTTAATAATAATGATTTCTTTTAGTTATTAATGGCAAAGAACCTTTAACACAAAGTACTTATATCGTAATTTCAGTAAAGTGCCATTTCTCTTTTATTTTTCATTAATATTCGATGACATTGATCGATCATACGTCAATAATATGAAAATATTAAATACTTTCTTTCCGTGCAGCCTTGTTAGCCTAAATGTAATTCAATTAATTTAACACAAAGAAACTACAATGACAATTGAAATCTGAATGAAACTTTTATAATGCTGAAAATTTACGATTTTCCTAATTTTTGTTAGTTAAATATTAATATTCAAGAATCAGCTGGTATAAATTCTCCCGCAATACGCTATAGACAATAAATGGGAGTCGTTTAATTAACATTCTTATCAATAATATCATCGTAAAAAGGCTTTTATTTGCAGTGGGGCACTTTCTGCTATTCATTTTCCATGAATAGGAACGGAATAAACTTATGTATGTTTCTTTATATAAAAATTAGATTAAGCCCTGGTTTCTTCAATGAACGGAGTAGAAGGGTGTTATACGTACATGTAACCTTATGTTGCCAAAAAATTTGCCTCTGAAGATATACAAACTAAATACCTGTTGTAGCCAAAATAAAACTATATTTTCGATGTGTTTGTTTACATGTCTTTTTTCCCCCTAATCAGAGATATACATACGCTATATTTTAGCGCGCAAATAATTTTGTTTAAGAGTAATTTATTATTATTTATTTACATTTAAGTATGCAAGGTGAGGCACGCAACTGTAACTTCATGTTATCAAAGTGTTCTTCATAATGAAAGTAATGGACAACATTAAAAATAATTCAGGGACATTGTTAATACGCTCCTTACATTAATTTCATGGAATTATTTCAGGAACTTGTTGGACAACAGTATACAAGACGATCGTTCTACGATGAGTTAGATTTCGATAAGGTAATTGATAGGATTTAATATCATCACAAGAAATTTTACTATCATTTGATAAAACCAGCTTTGAAATCTCTAAAAATTCAAATGATAAGAAAAAAAAGCGGATAGTGAACTATGCGGTGTCGGTTACGTGCCTCGCTCTGTATATACAAAAAGACAGCGATTTTCAGTAGATGTTTTGTAATGCGAACACAGAAAGAACAGCGATTTTTTTTTGACAATATATCCATTAGTTCATTATGTTGAAATTTTTGTTGCATGATGCGCATTCCAGTAATTTTATGCAGCATGCGATATAATTCTTCATTAACTACAAGGATCTACATGTCCGTTACAAGTTTTGCGTGGAGAACATAAAGTGAGTAATACAGACTTACATTAGAAACAAGAGAAGTGAAAGAAAAAAGTTAGAAAGTATGGGATTCAAGGGATTCATATCAATGGGATTCATATAACGTAAAAATTTTTTATGCAATAAACCATGATGTAGCAAAGGGCAAAAGAAATTTCAGTTTTCTTTTTACAAAAAAAAAATGTTCCCATCTACAATTCTTGTATCTACAATACTAATTGGTTGTAATTGCACAATTTAAGTAAATTTGAAGAATGTTATCCATTGATAATGTTTCATATTGGTTGACCAACGCACTATGTACCATTTTACAAAAGTATCGTAAATAAATGATGGCAATAATGTCCAACAGTTACGATATTCATGCAATAAATAACTGGTAACAATGATCGGAGTGTTAATGCTTTGAATGTGTAGCGAATATCAAAAATGTATCTTAAGTATTACACATCATACCAATTGATTCTTTCCACAAATTTCAGAGGTATACCCATGTGAAGTAATTCATGTTGTGATTTATGCCTTAATTGTGGATAGTAATGAATTAATGCTTGCCAACATATCTCTGATAATTTTGGGATTGTTAACCAAACGGAATGAACTGCGTCCGTTCTTACCACCTGTAATATTTCAATTCCCCAAGTAATTTGAAATGTTTATATTAAATAGAGAAGATGTAAGGTGAAGAGAATGTCATAATTACCTCCCTATTTTCTTTAATAATACCACCGAATGTATACATACGTCCTTCCGGAGTAAGGGCTGCAGAATGAAAATATATTGGACACGGTAGTATACATTTTTTTAAACATGTCCACTGTAGAAGATTCAAGTCTAATCTCCAAACATCAGAGAAGACATGATCTCCATTATATCCACCAGAAATTGCTACAAATGTGACTCCTGTTTTCTCATCCGTATATTGCACAGAACCATGACAACGTCTAGGCTCTGGTACTGTATTATCCTCGTTATTACCATACGTATTTAATTTTATCCATTTATTTGTTCCTAAGTCAAAAGCAGGAATCTCCTGAATAAACAAATTAAATATTATTATTACAAATATTACCTTTGAAAAGAAATATATAGTAATTTACATACAGAGAAGCCAAAAGCTTCTGTTGCTGTTCCACCTCCCAAAACGTATATAAGTTTTCCGTCGAATGCCAATTCGTGTCTGTATCGTCCTGTTGGTTCACTTTGATCTCTTCCAGAACATATGTAAACAGTTTCCCAAATACCAGTTCTAAGATCAAATCTATGAATATCGCAAGTGTATTCATATCCTGTAGTACCACCGACAGTATACAAATATGATCCATGACATATTAAAGCTTGTCCATATTGAGGTTCAGGCAGGTCCCCTTTGGCTCGAAGTATGTACATTTTACCATTATCAACATTGCACACATAAAGTTGATTGCTACAACTACGCCCGAACGGCACACCAGTTCCACCATAAACCATTAGGGCATTGCCCCTTAAAATCACTGCGTTAGATGCCATTTCGTTGGGCATGTTATCTTGACCTGGTAAACGCTTCCATTGTTGCGTAACAAGATTGAACTTCCAAACTTCTTTGAAAAGCGGTTTACTAGAAATCCATGTTCTATCATTCTGCATATCGGGATCTGTATCAGATATGTACGGATTAAAACCACCATAAGAATATAAATTCTTATGATCGCAGACTATCCTGTGGCCGCTTCTAGCTTTAGGACGCTCCACGCTCTGTGCTTCGTGCTTCATAAACACAAATGGCTTGAATGTATACATGTTTGCTGGTTGATTGACAATAAATCGTCAGTTTTTAAAACAAGTACTAAAATGTACTAAATCGCCCCTGTCAGGACTTTATTACGAGATCCAAAAAGAGTTGTTTAAAAAGAACCATGTGTAGCTTTCGTACATATCGTTTTCTGTGTATCCAAGTAGTTTACTTGTCACGTTGAGGTTTGTACGTTAAAGTGAGCGTCAAGCTACTTCGAAGAAACATGTGAGCATTGTTTCGTTGTACGTAAGAAATTTTCATCACAGACATCTTCCATGAACTCTGCAATACATCTGGTGTACTATTCTCACATCGATCAACAATAGCATCGTACAGTAAAATCCTTGGTCAACTTTTTTTGGTGGTCGTTTAAATATCGGCACAAAATATTTTACATTAATTCCGCTATATTTTTGCACTGAAAGAAATCAGTTTTTTTTACTACATACGTACATGCAGCTGTAAACTCATGCTTCATTTAAAACTGCAAATTTGTCCTTTTACGCCTATGCAGTAATACAGCTGCGACTGCGCGACGTGGATCAGCTGACTAATTATATTCAATTGTATTTGTTCACAGTTTATGGCTGGAATTATTTTAATCTTGTGTAAAAATCGAAATATCGTGCAAAATTTGATTGTATGTTACGTAAACTTTGTTAAAGCGTTAAATAATTAAATGTTCACTTTGTTGAGTACTCTAAATGGCTCATATTGTGGTTTCTACAAAGTGCTATAGTTCATACTAATTTATTTGCTTTATATTCAACATATGCGTATGTTATTTAAATTTTCATCAAGTTCAAAGGATGGAAGTGACATATACTTACTTTTGTTATTTACAATATTTAATTTATGTTGTACCACAGACAAGATATATGAATAGACAAATCACCTTATGAACTTTCGTGGACCAACGTGACTGCCATATCGACTCAGAAATCCGACACTGATTCGAGCGTCCTCTGCTTATGGACAGTGATCAGTTGAAGCACTATTATTTACTGAAGTAGTGTTAGTGACAGGAGAATATGTGAATGGTTTAGGGGGAATCATGGAAGCAATTTCCATAGGCGAGATATATGGATTCATATATCTCGTCGATGCTGTGTCAAAAGATTCTAGAAAAAACGGTCTGAACGCTTACTACGGTAAGAATTGTAATTTAATTAAAGTTAAGGCAAGACAAGTATTAAATTAACGGAAATAGTTTACCTATTCCATAGTGAAACAAACATTGCAAGCATTTTGTTACACAGATGTGTTTATTATTATTAATAAATATATTTGTATCCCGGTATTCGACTAATATCCACACTGTAACACTTGTAATAAAATATATACATTTGGCAGGATATTCAAAAAACCCGCCTTAAAGAAAGAAGAACACCCCCCACCACCAACCAGTTATCCGCCAATTAGCGCGATCTATTTCAAAAATCTTCCTTCCCCCCTCGATCTTTCGCCCAACGGATTTCGTAGTGATTGAACGTGTCAAGAGTGTTCGTCGAATGAAGGTATGTTACATAGTTTAATATATTCTTGAAGCCAGGAAATTGTATACATTGTAGTCATTGCGCTGTCCTGCAAGTTTTTTGTAGTTTCTTTGCTAATGTGAATGAATATTTTGCAAGAAATTACGAAAATATTGTGCAGTCAACGGAATCACATCGCTCGGCGTGCATTGTCAAATCGACTCGAGTATGCATGCATGTACGTATCATCTTTTACGTATGCGTATACATATTTTAGCTCTGAATTCCAATATCTTGCAATATATACTGCAGTTTCTAGCAATATTATTATAATATTGGTAATTCCTAATACATTTATCTCTAATTTCAGTTGGCTTCTATTCAATGGCGTCTCTCTCGCTTGCTTCAAGAATCAATTCAAAATTGGCGGGAACGCGACGCTGTCAAGCGGGAGTGCGCTGTAGCATAATGCCGGCAAGCCATGCCGAATTGTCGAACGAACTCGTTGACAGGTAAGGATTTCTCAAATTTCTTCTAGAAATAAGTAGAATTGTACAAATACTAGTAATGTGTCTCGATTAAATTGTGTCATAAGCGTGCCTATACGTTTACAAATCGAATGCTCACGTTTGGGTTAGGTTTGAGAATAATGTAGAATTCGAGATGAATTTTTGCTATACTATATCACAATTACCATTACTTTCGTGCACTTGTTTTATTTCCTTGTTACTCTTTGTTACAGGAGAATGAAGAGTGTTGATTAGATATACTTCATACCTACACTGACACGTAATTATTAATTCCAACCAAAGAGTATGTATGCAAGCATTTTAATTAGATTTCCACATTGGCTTTATATGATCTGAGACTTATACTAAGATGAAACAACAGTTAAAATACTTACAGAAACAATTCGATTTTATATATATCTTTCTTCTCGTAGGTCACAATAATCGCAAAATGTATTGTTAATCTTGTATATTTTCTTTGCATATTTGCCGTGCATATTTAATGTCCATAAATATCACTGATAACAAACACTCAATAGGATGAACATGTTTTCTTCCAGAAAATGTTGTGACCGTGCGCAATGCGGTCGGTAGAGTCAGTGTTTGTTTCGTAGTTTTTTAGTATTTCCAGAGCAAGTGGCTCTGCTTAAATTTTCGTTAACACAAAACGTACTCCTTTTCAATCTTTTAGTCGCGAAAGTAGAATCATTATTTTTTCGCCGAATTTAATTTGCGGTCGCGTACATAGCCTTTTACTTTTATTTTTTTCTTATATTCGCTATCGGAAGTAGAGTCAGTGCATCACTGAAGGGGATGCTTTAGGCGGTACTGATAAAGTGAGAAATGTAAGTATCTCAGATCTCTATGAAGAATTAAATTATGTAGATTTAGCAGCAGATTTTAATATTCTTTGTTTTCTTGTTTAGTTTCAGTTGGCACACTGCTTGATGGTTGAGTTCAGTTGAGCGGCCTCGGTGATGTCGTTGATGTCTTCCACGAGTACCTGTTCTATTATTGCAATCAACGAGTTGGTGAGTCGCATGGGTTTTGGTTCCTCCTGTCCCCAATCATGCCGCAGGACGATTGGTCCGAAGCGGCACGGGTGACCGGTTGTATTTTTTAGTAGTTTTGCGAGCATAGTGACTACGGGTATAGTTTTTATACCCGTCAGTTGTAACGTTATTTTCTTGTGCATTATTTCTTAGATGAGGCTAGATCTGCCTTCTTGTACTCCGCGTTTTTTAATATAAAAAAATAGAAATATTTCTTATTCAAATAAATGTTTGATCAAATAAGTAGTGTTTGTGTAGGTTCCTCTATTTCGATAAAAAGATATGATAACATTAATAAATACATTGAACAAGTGTATATATATTGAGGACATTGTACCTTAAATTTGTAATTGTATTTAGAATCAAATGAAATTAGTTTTCACTGTTGAGCAGAGTAGAAGTTGGATACCCTCCAACTTCGTTGCTGCAAGTCTTTCATGATTATAGTAGTCATGTATTAAAGCAAATAACTATAACGATACGTATATTAAAATCAGCCCTGAATGTGCATAGTTAATGATAGCATTTAACATTAATTTTCATATGCTATAGTCGAGTCCTTTTCGTATAACATTTATTACATATTATGTACAAGAAGGCACTTTGTATACGGGTAGATTTTCAAATCGGAGTAGCAATCTTGAACAATTTACTCCGATTAAGGAATCACCTGAGGCTTATTTAATAGCTTGCCAATTTTTCAAATAAATATTTAAATGCATTTATTGCTTAATTGCCTTACTTATTCTAGTAAATTCAGTTTCAATGGCAGTCATTTCCGTTAATAAATAAGTTATTTATCAGTCATTTTCATGTTTTTATTGATATTTTATAAATTACAAAGTCGAGTCATTTTTAAAGAGATTGAAAATAAAATATACTATTACCTATTGCAATTTTACATGTACTAATCATCTTTTTAGATCAGGATTTTCAGGTTTAACCCCTCCCGTGTTCATTGTCAGGAACTCACTCACGTGCCCAGGTGCTACTTGGGTGAGTGAGAGGCAATGGGCACGATGATCATGTAGTTTTTAAATTTATAACAATGTTTGGCGGATGACATTTGCTAGCGTACCGTGCACGACGCATGTTCCACATTGTGTGTGAATGTTGTTAGGCCGTGGAATTGCGTCGGCTCGGGAATTTGATAACAAATTATAAACGAATTTATTCCAATATCGATACAATGATTTCACGAATAGCAATATGTATTACAATTGCAAATATACATTGGATACCATAACGAATTATGAAAATATGGAAAAGAATAGAGTACTATGCAAACCAAGTATGGTTACTTGAAAGAAAATGTACAATATATTTTAACAATCAATATTTTATACGAAAGTTATGCACAAGCATTTACGCAATGGTCGCTAGCTTTTGTCAGCCGATTTCAGGAATTGGTACGTACCCTTAGAGTGTGAATGATTGTATGCCAAGCTCGGGTGTCGGGGGCGTCCCGGGACGTCTCTCTAGTGTAGGTTCTTGCGCCCGAGTGTTTGAGTGAGAAACGTGGAATGATGTGTGTTTGTGTGAATGCTTTGCCATTTTTTAAATATAGGTCTAGGTAGGATAGGTAGTATACCTTCTGGTGTGTCTGATAGATATAAGTAGGTAGGGCCGGGCAGGTTGACACAGTCTCTGATCGGGTAGGCAATATTTCGCGTGTTCAACCTGTTTCAGGAAATCCGATTTGAAAAGTCGACGGTGAAGCTATGGCGCGAACGAAAATGCGTTCGCCTCTGGCTTTGCCCATCGATTTTTCGAATTTTTCGCGGTCGTGGTCGCGATATAGGCCCCGATACGAAACGCTTTACATTATGCTCGAGGCTGCGCGTGTAGGCGAAGATCGATTACAATTTTAATCGTAATCTTTACGATTTTCCATAATCGCAATTTTTACGATTGTATTTGGTCGTGATTCGTCCACGTGTGTTCCGTTTAGCTACGTGGTTTTTTTTTCTTTCTTTGCGAATAGAGTCTCGAGCCTAGACTAAGTTTCAGCGGGCATTGCGCTCGAAGAAAAGAAGAGGCTAAATGCCGAAGAGGCCCGACAAACTGTCGCTCAAGAGGGCAACTACCAATGGCTCTGCATCCTTTGGATGGAGAGCCATTTTTTGTTATTATTTTGTCACTATGCTCGCTTTTGTATACTGTAGTTGTAGTTTATTGTTTGGCCAGCAGTATTGCCTGGCCCACCGTCATCGTATTGGGCAAATCGCGATTTTTATTAGTGTCGCGTACGATTGAATACGGTTCGCATTAGAGTTGCGAATAATATCAAATCGCGATTGCAACTAGTGTTGCGGATAAACCCAGACCGCGGCATTTTTTAGGAGATGCTATTAAATATATCGCGGTTTGAATTAGAGTTGCGAATTAATACAGATTACGGTTTATGCGACGATAAATGATCGCGATTTTGAAGTAGTGTTGCGATGATAAATGATCGCGGTTTTGATGTAGTGTTGCGACCACAATGAAATGCCCAAATTGGTTCCTGAGTCACCAAAGGCAGCTATTAAAGCTGTATGAGGCTACAGTTACAGTGGATGCGCATTCGGACGACTATGTACATAGTTTGCATTTCTATGATGCACGCCGTATGAAATGGACTTGGATTTGGCTAATTATTATTACTTTTGGGACAATCTTTTATTAACCACCTTGTTAACAAATGAAAGATTAAAACGGGGAAATTCAATTTCCGCGTTCACGGTGTATAAATATTTTAGTACAACTAAACGTAAATTGACTGGCGTGATGATCGCATTTTGCTAAATGGTCATGTTTAAAAACCGAATTCCAAGTATGATTCTGACACGTCATTAACTTCTTTAGTGCTCGTGGTCGGAGTAGAGTAATTGAGCAGCTTGAAGTTTGCCAAATCGAAACGGTTGTTGTCATGCAATGATTGTAATTTTTTTTGAAAATACCTATTGGAATCTACGTAAACAGATACTGCATTTATTCAACTTGATGTTGCACCCCACTATAATTGCTGAAAAGAGTTTTCAGTTATATACTACAATGCCCATTCACTATTATATTCTTCAATGTATTTTTCAGTAAGGTCATTTTTTCCCCAGCCCATTATGATAGTTTCGTAACTTATGTACTGAATTTACAAGGTGAGGATCGTACTATTTTACTCCTTCTGGGTAATGAGTTTTCGTCGGTTGGCAAATACTACCCTACTGAAGTTCATTATATTGGGTGCCTATAGTTTTTTCTTTAAATTAAATTAGTTATTTAGTAGACGGTTTACATTAAATTAGTTTGCACTAAAAATTAGAGCCATGGATTAATTTCTGTACGATGAAAAAATTTGCGAATAGGATCTGCTGCTTAACGAGTAAAGTGCTTGCTTTTTAAAACACGCTATACACTTTGTGCCCAGATTCGCTTCATACTAACGGGACAATTTTTTTATTTACACATGGACTGTTAATTATTGTATACGATTTGCAACAGTCAATCCTATTGTAATTGCGCATAGCTTTTTTCGATACATTACGCTCGTGTATGAAGAAAGTTTTGCGCAAAGGAAACCGACGATTGCACATGGTAATGATAATAATGGCAAGTTCGGGTATTTGCGTGCGAATTAAAAAGAAATGGACATGCTAAAACGCGTACTTGAACACAATACATATGTATAGCGCACTGGAAAACAAGCACTATGCTCATGCTTCTGCATGTTTCAAGCTTTTGCTGCATGTCTCAATCTGTTTCTGCATGTTTCAATCTTTTCCTGCAGACCCCTATTGGCAACTGTTTTATAATATGGAACTTCATGAACCGTTCATTAGTACGACGGAAGTTTAGATCAGCAATTTATTTTATTAAAAAATATCATGCAAAATACCAATAAACATGGGCACTTAAAACATATGTCAGTAAGTTTAGTACGACAGTGTTTGCCACTCTGCAAAAACTCATTACACGGAGGGAGAAATTAGTAGGAATCTCTTCTTCCTAGTGGTTTTATTTCATCATGTGATAGAGTCAAACTCTGTTTTTGGGTCGGTCGATTTCTCGTTTTTATATTCCTACGACGTTTTATTATTATTTTGTGATAGAACCGACTGCTCTACTGTTTGAAATGTTGTTGCTTTAAAGAAAAGCTGGATCTTTCCAGTCCCCAGCAAATTTTGTTACTAGCGTTTCATATTATACGTCACTTATTGTTAGTTCATTAGACAGTACCGGCTATTGGTACAGAGGAAACATATTTATATTGGTTGCCTATGACTATAAATTTGAATTGCATTATTTAGATAATACAACTTATACATTAAATTAGTTTGCATTAAGAATTAGAGATAGCATTAATTCTTGAACGATACAAAAATTTTGGAATAGGAACTGTTGTTTAACGAGTAAAGCGGTTGCTTCTTAAAGCGAGCTATACATTTTGTGCCCAGGTTCGCTTCATGCCAGCCATAGTATGCCAATTTTTTTATGTATGCAAGGGCTACCAATTATATACCTCATGCAATTGTCAACCCTATTGTAATTGCGCAGAGTTTTTTTCGACAAAATACGCTCGCACGCAAAGAAAGGTTTGCGCAAGGAAAATTGACGATTGGACGCGGTAATGATAATAATTGCTAGTTCTTCTATTTTGGTGTGAATGAAAAAAAATTGACACGTTATAAAGCATACTTGAACACAATACATATGTACAGTCCGCTTGTAAAGAAGCACTATGTTCATGATAATCTTTGTTTGCAGTCCCCCATTGGCAACTATTTTCTACTATGGGAATTATTACAATTATTTTATTACAAAATATGTAAATTAGTAAACAATCATAGACATCCAAAATATATATCCGCAAATTTAGTGAGGCTTTCTGCGAACGCTCATCAGAGCTTTCGATTCAGAATAAAGGGACCTTTTTTGTTGACTCCTTGTATGTAATCATATAGTACAGTCAAACACAATGTTCAAGTAATATCAATTTCTCTTTTCTTCTCTCCATCTACTCTTTGAAATGTTGTCGCTTTAAAAGAAAATCCCCAGCACAGTTCGTTATTAATATTTCTTATTAACCGTCACATATTCCATTAGACAATGCCGGCTGTTGATACGGCGAGAACGTATATTTTCCATCGAAAAAAATGCGATAGAAATTGCATGTACAACGATCGAATGCTATTTCACAGCTGTTATCTGTTTTTCCTCCAGAAAGCCAAAGTATCTTATAAAGTGTACATACGCACGGTATCAAGTTCCTCGGAAGATTTCGTCCCATGTTCCACACGAAATGTTTAGTTGTATTAAAATATTTATACACCGTAAACAGAAAAATTAAATTTCTTCGTTCTAATCTTTCATTTGTTAACAAGATTGTTAATAAACGATTGTCGCGAAAATAATAATAATTAGCCAATTCCACGTCCTTTTTATACGGCGTGCATCATAGAGATGTGAACTACGTAGTCGTTAGAATACGCAGCCACTGAAACAGTACCCTAAGGTGATTGTTTCGATGGTAGTCCTGGATGCGACTACCATGACTTCTCCGTTTTTATAGTTTCGAATTAAAAATAATGGGTGCAGTGAATTACTATTTCTTCTTTTCATATTTTTTGTAATATATACGAAATACTATATTACACATAATGATTTACACCATATGCGATTGATTTTGCCAGTAATGCAGTAAATTAGTGTTGCGAAAAAAAGAGACTTACGGTTTTCAATCTTGCTTATAACAAGTGGACGATAATTAATAGTAGAATGCCCCTCTGGCTATTGAATTTGTTTAATGTTCTAATTTGTTCTTCTTCTTCGCCTCTCGCCTTTTTATTAGCACTAAAAACAATTTTGTTCTTTTCAGTGTCCACGTAAATGTTTGTAATTTGTAATTATTATTCAGCATATTTGCATTTTAGAAGAACATGCTCCCTTTGTACTACTGTACTTTTTTTTCATAATTACTAATCTCATAAATAAGTTGGTTACAGAATTATTTAGTGGAAGAAGATGTCAATATAATAGAATATTACCTCAAGTACATTAAACAACGTACATTGCAATATGTAAGTAATCGCGCTATCAAGCCTAAGAAATATCACTAAATTTTTATGAACTGTCATCTGTTTCAGGTTGCACGATCACGATTGTAGTATAAGAAGATTCATTGTAAAATATCGCTTTCCCCTTTCCATATATCCCTTTAGATTTTCAATTAGGTAAGCTATTTTTAAATAACGTTAAGTTTTTGTTCAGGATGAATGTTTGTTTACTAAATTATTCTTTAAATTGGCAGGCAATTTGTCAATTAAGTTAGCTTTATAATTAGGGAAGAAGCCCCAAAGGAAATTTGCTTTTCAACTAGGCAATGCTTTCGCAGGTGCTCTCGTGTGTTTCAGGTGCATGATCATAACTTCCACGAAAGAACATCAAGATTCATCACGAAATATCCCTTGCAGGCAACTTCCAAATTAAATTAGCGTTTTAGTCAGGTAGAATGTTCTAAGTTAAGATTGATTTTTGGCTAGGTAGGATGCTATTAAATAAGATCTTACATAAGATTAAGTCAAAGTTAAGATTCTATTTGCCTTAAGTGTAGGTAGGATTTATTTGAACTACGTACATGCTAATTTATATTATAATCTTTATTCTTTACTTTAAGTCAGGTCTAACAGGACTTTTATTTTCAGCTTTCGCCACAGTCAATCATTTTAATACATCCTATTTACTTAAACTGTTTTCTGTAATCCGTTGGCAATGTTGTGAAGGATACAAAAATGGTATGGGATTCTCAGATCCTCGGGAATTCGGGGCGAAAAAATACATGGGCTGATTTGTGTATTCCTATATTTCAACGGTGGCTGAACCTATAATCCTTTTAAATATGCAATTGGAAGTACGCTTTCCTAGGATTATTGAAATTGATATTACTAATTAACGTAATTTATTAAACGCGAATTAACCATTCTTTATTTCAGTCATACAGTATCATTTTTTAGAAAATATTTTAGACGCTGTTTTGTTTCAATCTCTGCCACATCTTGTCGTATCTAAAGGAAACATTTATAACAATTTGATTAAATATCATTTCTTTGGACGGAAAAGAAAGGTTAAGCACCGACCTTTGCAAGTAAAGGTCCAGTTAATTTATCCGGAACCGTAACATTATCCTCCATTTCTTCTTGTTCATTTATGGCACTTGTCTTGCAATATACTGTACCTCGTGTCAAGAATTTAATGCTATCGCGTGAGAGAGCTGGAGCAATTAATGCCGCAAGCGGTACGCTCTCATTAATTAAACCTGCACAAAGATCGTGTAAATATTATGAATGTCTCAAATTTTTAAACATTCGTTCAACATTCAGTACGATAAAACCTTGATTATTAATTCTCTTGGTTTTAAGAGAAGCGCACATTTGCCCTACTAAAATTCTCTGAGTGTTCGTCATTCTTCGTAATATTACATGATTTGCGTCTAAATGGCCAAGATCCTGGGCAGCCTTCCAAGCCTGCAACCACATAGAATAGAAAAAATGCTCGCTATCAGATCTTTTCCTTTCGAATATTTCAGTCTTTGAAATGCCGTTGCAGTAACGTCATTTTGTTTCTTCATCATTTTTATGGAGATCTTACTTTGGAATTCGACGTACGTTTAGCCAGAACACTTCCTGGAACTCTCAGTTGATCGGCTCCTTTTATCTTCAAGTTTTTCATTGAGCTTCGTTCGCACTTTGCATCCACGATATGCAAAACATTATTTTCCTTCGATCTGTTGTCCATACATTCGCCACATTTGGACAAGTCGATACATTTGCCCAGCCGAACAATTTTCTTTCCAGACTTTACTTGCGATCTAAAAAGAAAAAAATGTTGAATCCCAATTTTCCTACAAATAGAGTAGTCTACACGTACGTTTTCCTTCCAGCTTGTAAATTGTCGATCGGATCTTTTTCGTCTTTCAGTTTTTGTTTATCACCGACAGAAAGTGTGTCCTCGTTTTTCTCATTCTTGTTAGCCGCAGTTACCTTTTTCTTCTGAAAAAATATATTATTTCGTATCTCGGTGATTAGAACATCCAGAATTGGAAGTGACGGCATTTCCAGCGTCAGGGCAATTATTTCCTTTTCTAGAATCTCCTCGAATCGGAGATCTATTTCATTCACCATCGTCGCGATTGAAACTACAAAACTTTCTGGAGAGGAGACTAACGATTGTCCTATCAGGGATTGCATAAAACTTTGTATTTCCGGGCGCAGCAACATTTTATTTATTTCTTCCGTATCCCTTGCGGTTTCAATTATTTTCTTCGATTTCTCAGGATTTACACGTTCGAGAACATCGAATACGGTTTGAACCAGCGCTTGGAGTTGATAATTAACGAGAATCGGGACGACTTTATAATCTTTGTTTCTGAATTCGATGGATTTAATCGGTGTGTTCAGATAAATGCATTTTCTACACTTCTTGATCGCCATATTCGGACTCAGCGTACCCGAAAGAAGGGAATTCGTCGATGGACGACTTCCAAACATACTGTAAAAAGGGGACTTGGTGCTCGAGGTTTTCGACGGTGCTTCTTTCATTGCCCTAAAGCTGGGCTTTATAGTAATAAGATCTTTGGGCATACCATCGAAATTCTTTTTTCGCTTTGACTTTAGCATAGTAATTCCATGATCGAGCTTGAATGACGATCCAATTGTGGACCTTCTCGACGGGCTACGCGTTGATCTCGTAACCCAATTTCTAGCCGACAAGTTTGTGGTTGCTCTGCTCAATATATCATCATCGTCATCCAGATGGAAGGACAAACTATTCTCATCCAATACATTGAATTCCATACTAGATCGAGCGAACTTTCTTCTGCTCACGCCTTCTGCGAGGGCCTGTTTAATTCGTAGCTCATGAGAGGCGCCAAGCAAAGAGTAAACATGAGGAGAAATCGAGGGCATTTTTTCAAAACCGTGCAACATTATTTTCATATGTTTCGCGTTGAATGATAAGGCTTTTCCAACGTCGGCGTTTTTCTCCATGTATTGTTTATATTTTTCCTCAAATTCGCGAATCGCTTGATCCTCCAATAGCCGCTTTCGTGGATCCTCGTGGAGTTTCATGTTCGGTGACGTTGCTTGAATGTCCACCACGTAACACGGTATAACGTTGTTCCACGCGCCAGAGAAGTGCTTGTTCTTTGCTTTAAATAATCAATGAATTATCGTCAAATACGTATTTCATTTATACGCAAATTCTACCTTTCTCCAGTAAAGGTTTAATGGGCCTGATCGTGCAGCCGTCGTTGTCGTTCCACTTCGTACTGTGAGCAGTCAGCAAATGGAGGCAAAGAACTTTGTCAGGATCTATTTCGCCTTTGGTGAACACTATCGAGCGAACGAACTCGTAGGAATCTTTGTGCGTCTGTTCCTGCTTGATTGCCTGGCCGCTTTCTTTTATGGCGCCGGTGCAATGGTAGCAAAAGCCCGGATTATGAGTTTCGTACATGCGCACATTAATAGCCTACGCGTCAATTACTGTGTCCGCAATCAGATTGGAAGATCAGACGATGAACCGCGTTTCCGTTGATTGTATGTGGCGTATGATTATCAGAACGCACGGTGAAATAACGTTTCCGTAGTCGAATGATAAAGCAGGATGAGGATTGCGAATTTATATTTGTTGAACGAAATGAAAGGGTAATTTTTTTCTAAGCTGTTTCGAGAGATCTTACGTTCGATCCAAAAGTTGATTCTCGACGTGATTCCATGTTCTTGTGACGCGATCGGAACCGGTGTCTCGCAGTCTCTATCATCCTCAAGTTCGACTTTTCCACCCTCTCCAGTTTCCCGAGTTCTTGCGCCAGTTTTTGCCGGCTAATATCGTTCTGCTTAGTAAGTTTGTCTTGCAGGGTCCTGTTTGCTTTCATGGTCGTTTTGTCTATAATTTTCTCGGTGGCTGAAAAATTTCGCTCGCTCAGCAAGTTGCTCGCAGGGACCTGGAAAAGTCAAGGGTGAAGTTGTTCAACTTTCTCAATTCTACAGAAACGTGAATGTGTATTCGCTTGACTTCATATTGGATAATATACTTCTAATTATGTATGTATGTTGTTTCTCTGATTTCCTCAACTTTCGAATAATTATCCCTGGAATTCTAATGTAGATTAATCGTGACAGGGATAGTTTTTATTTCCCTATGCAATTTCATCTTGGAAATCGTACGGGAATTACAGTGTATCTGCAAACATTTAAATGAGAAAAGTTTGTTACGCTTGGTCTTCATTTTGCATTAAATTCATAGTGCGCTGTGTTCACGCGACATCTACGACACGAGAATGATATACAAAGAGGCCTAAAAATTCTGTTGGTGATTGTACGAATCAGTCTATATTATCTAATATATTAAAATACTTGGCACGACTCGTCCAGAAATGAACTTTCTAATAGGCTTTCGTTATTTATAGGCGAAGGAATCTATTTACCACGTGCAAGAACGCACAGTAATAGCGATTTCGTGTCGTTGATGCCACTGCTTGTGGTAACAAGGCTAAACACACGCAAATCGTGCCAATTGTAACTGATTACGTTTCTTTGATAACTCGTGTCATCGACGTTCATGCTCGACGTCATGTATACATATATGCATTCAGTTCTTAATACTATCGAGCGCTTGCTTCACAACAATGGCTTCTGTGCATTCGGAAACTATACATTCCTATTGTAGAGTTCTACACCGTCCACTCATTTATGCTTATAAATCATAGAGAATATCGATTTGTTCCTGGCGCGCACTCATCGTCGTGCTTCATAAATAATACAGTGGGAGTTTCAAGTTTCGTAATTTATTATCTGCGCACAATTGATCGTTATAGATATCGGCTTTCCTCGATCATTGACTTTCGAAAGTTCCACTATTCTTATCGAAAAGCAGCAGACTAATTAAGAGAAACTACGTCGTACATATCGTGTGGAATTTGAAAATCCATTAAAATAATATTATCCTACGATTACGTCTATCGGAGTCCAAACGAATCATGACGTAGCCGAATAACTATTTGAACTCTGGTGTCGTTCTCTACGTCAGTATACAAAAAATGTCGATCGCTATAGGATAATCGAAAGGGGCATTGCGGAAATGCAAATTTGCAACTATCGGTTCCTCGATAAGCACTGCCCTGCAGTTGGTGGGCCAAACGAGTGCCCGCAGTGGCGCATTAGATTGAAGGAGATGGATTGTCCACATGTATCTCAGTGCTCCCGAGTTGGTTGCATGTGCAAGCTCGATTTGTTTGCAAAGTGCGTTTTGTTTACGTCGATTTCTTTGGTTGGCGATCAGCGAGGACACGAGAGTGACGAGGAGGCGCGTCGGGACGGTTAGGAAGGCCGGCAATGTGACGGGCCGCATGGTAGGAGGCTGCTGCGATTCAATTTCAGTCGAAGCGCGCCAGGCAAACCGAGCGCCAGCAGGAACCGGCTTCTCTTTTCCGCACCTCGTGCCTCGCTTTTCGAATCTCCTGCTTCGAATACCATCGGATCCCCTGGTGCACGAGCGGGCAAGTCCCAGCTTCTATCTCTGTTCAATGCAGTGAGTTCGTGGGACTTAGGGTGCACATGTGCGCGTTGCCAGAGGGGGACGCCCATGACGCGTGTATGCACACGATCGAGCCTCCAGCATCCGAGTAAGTGTTTACGGCGTGCGTGTAACCCAGCTCGGACAACCGTTGCTCCAAACCAGTACCCCTCGCATTTTTTAACGCGTTCGTAAAGTACAGCACGTAGACGTCTTCTACGACCCAGTTTCTAGAGAGCAGCGTCGGGTGACAGTGCCGGGATTAATGATTTGACTTGGAACGAATCGAATCTAATTGAATTTAATCGAATCCCTAAAATCCGTTAACAAGTTTGGAGCGTGTCAGTGGTGAAACAAGCGACGCTGTAGCGTCTGTGGTGTGTGTGTGTGTGTGCGGGCAGAATTTTCGATAATCACGTGAACACCGATAGTACCCCGATAACACGGGAAGGATACATCTGTTGACGTTGAAAGTACGTACGATAATTTTGGACATGAACAGTCGAAGGATCGTTGTGTGTTCGTGCAGTACATGCTTGCCGGAGAGTTTCGGCAATTCGCCAAAGGACTTTCGTTGCGTTATGAACGTGTAATCGGTGTGACCGCGTGAGCACGAGATGCGACCGTTTGCTGCCATGACCGCAAGAGGATAAGGAAGGAGGATTACATCTCTCAGAATGGAATTTGGAGGCTACAAAGGTTCCGGTCCCCGTGTTAGGGTGCGACGACGCGCGGAATTAGGCAGACGGCTCACCAGGAGGCTATCTCTGGTCGCGAAAATGCCAGCTGCCATTCTTAGCAAAGCGAATCCACCTGAACCAAGGCCAGTAGAGATCACGGCGATCGCGCCTGACAAGACACACCTCACCGTGAGTAAATTACATTTTATTCTTTCTCCTTTTTTCTTCGACACTTTTTATTGCGTCGTTCAGCATCGAAATTACGTATTCGAAACTGAATAACCATCAATTCATATACACGGACATTCGTATATTTACATGTATATGTATATGTATTTGACTTGCGAATAACACGTGCTACGATCCACTTGTAGCAATATGTTAACGATGAGTTCGTGAATGGTTATTTAGAGTTTTACAATCGCGTTGAAGCTCCGTTGTTTTCAACACTGTCGCCAATACATCTCTGCCGCAATATCGTGGAAAAGCACGAACCTATGTTAGAACTACGCGGATTCCAAGGTAGAAATCGAAACTCAACGTAAGGTTCGAACGATTAATGTACCAACACGTATAGACGGTGCACCGACTACATACAAGTGCCGTACATTCTATACAGGAGTAAGAGGCGTTACCTTCGGTATTTAAGCGCTCTATAGAAACGTTGAACGTCATTCTCCTCTCGTGTGTTCGTGCACGTTTGCTTCGCCTATTTCACTCTGTATATACCTATAGTCTCTCTGCTGACTTTTGTTAGCGTTCGCCAGGTAACGTTTATTGCCGACCGTTCGCTTAATTATTTCTGAAGGAATTAATGAATGTTTGGATTCTTGTTCGAACTTGTATTTACAGCATTCCGCGCAACAGAGTCTATACGTTTGCCGGCTGAAATACAAGCCGGCAACTTTTGATTCACAACCACCTTTCTTTCTATTCTCTACGGCCTATCGTAACGAAGATCGTAATCCTTTCGTGCTTCTTCGAGTAATCATTGTTCCTGCTTCTTCCTATTTTTCGTCCTTTTCCTTTTTCTCTTTACCACGACTCTCGATCGCATGGGAAGAAGAACAATTCTCAGCTTCTTCCGAACAGTGCTTAATATACATACACACGCTTGTGCGCACGTGCGTATTGCGAGTTCGCGAAAGAAAAGTGAAGGCGTCGTATATACCGTATGCACGATGGCGTTCCTTGAACTCCACCGACTTCTACACGTAATCGTCTTAAGGAAGAAAGTGAGCAACGTGATCGATACCAGCACTTTCTAGAGAGAACAAAATGTACTTTGTTCCCGTTCGAATTTTTGCAAGAAGCTACTCGTGTCGATGCTCCGATCGATCGGACACGATCCGAAAATGCTGCCTGTGCACTGCCCTATTGTTAGATGGAAACGAATAAAGCTAAATCTATTTTTTAACGCGTGAAAGCACTTTACATGCATGTATAAGCGACATGGTGATCACGATACGCATACTCGACTTCGTGCTACCGTGGACTAGATACCGATACCGTTTAGACCGGAATGATAATTTTTCAATTTTTCCACGGACATATGTCGAGTGGCTGATTGCACAAAGCAGTCGCACGTGCACGCGTAACTCATAGGCGCAGTTGCATCGCGTCGTTCACATTTAAACAGAAAACTCTAATTAAATGCTAATGCCGATGTAGACAAGTGTGTTTCACCGGTGATCGAACGATTTCGCGTCTGTGGACGCGTTTCCCGGGATTTACGATCTAATTGCCGGATAATTTGTGGCCCCGTTTCGCACGGAGGAAATAATTCTTTCGGTTATCTCGTTAATCCGTCGATACGGTCGTTCCCATTTCTATGCCATCTCCGTTCGTAATGTTACAACGGTGGTTTTATTATTCTTTTTTTCTTTTTTTCGTGTTCTACTTTTTTTGCTTTTCGTTATCGTCGATGGATTTACATATCGTGGTCGCAATTAATGTGTCGACATTTTACGATAGTTTGTCGGACCAACCACGGACTGTTTGATTTCAATGGTCACCGTATTGCATAGCAGTAATCGCAGTTGCAAGCGTTGCACGTTGAAAAATCTTTCGAGAGAAAACGCTTCGGTGACTCGTTGTCGGCGACATTAAAATGTAAAATCGTTCAGCGCCGCCTATAAATTGTCTTCCGATCTTCGAGCTCGTTCGCGATCTAAGTCGTGTCTCTTGAAATATCGTTGCGTTAAGGGGGTACATACGTATGTGTGTTCTGAGCTCCGAAAATGAAACTTGTCGTCGTTTCTTTAGACAATGAGATTTTTGATCCCCTTTAGTAGGGGCTATAGTCGCTTTCATACCAAAGAAGATGGCACAACATTTGTTTCGGACCACTACAAAGACCGGAACCATATTATACAAATATGGATTTTATATACATACCACTTTCTACGTGGAATTTCTTATTATTAGCTCGTAGATTGAAAAATAATGAACCACCAAACGTCCGGGAGTTAGCGGCTTTCCACGTGTGTGTTATTAAAATTAGAAACTCGAGACCACTGCGACGGAGAAAGATATCGCACTATCGCACGGCAAACGAATTCTTGCGTGTCTATAAGCTCCATTAATTAGTGAGGTACCTTTAAAAATTGTTTCTCCAAGTACCGTCCATTAGTGAACCTTGGAACATGTTTGAACGTTTCGTCCAGCCAATTTTCGTCAATTTAAAATGACAATAATTCTGCTCTAATTGACGCACTTACCAGTATAATGTCATGTATATAGATGACAAAAATTGGAGTACCTTGTACATTGATTCGTGGTACGAATTCCTCGACGCGTTATAGGTATTGTCCTACCAAATTGTCGTTTTGACCCCGAACTTTATACATACCGACTACTCGTGACCTTTTGGATTCTCGTTCGATTCGATCGACATGCGAGCACCGCTTATGGGTCATTGGCACGCCGCTGGTATAGCGCGAAATTCACTTTCGACTTCGAAGATCGAGCTACCGTGGCGATGATCGATCCGCGCCCGTGCGCCACTGACGAAACGATCGCTGCTTGTCTAATGAAACGGAGAAAGTGGCGCTCGAAACTGCCAGGTGTCCCCGTATTTAGCATAGACCCTGTTAACGTCGCGGGCACGCTTTTTCGGCACCGATTCTTACTTATTACGAGCGTACCTGTTTGTTAAGGCCCGCACGTCGGCAACCGTATGCGTCTACTTAGTATGTACTCCGTTTATAGAATTTTCCTCCCAAATTATTTGAATCACAGAGAGTGACAGAAGTTCTCTACGCACTGCATTGATCCCAGAATGCACACGTACACTAACTTTAATTTTATAACAATTCTTATTTCGTATTTGAATTACTTCTGCGCAAAAATCCACCGTTGCATAGCACGTATTTCTGTTCATATCGATTTTTGCTAGATAATAGGATGATGTGATAATCTGGTAATTCGATCTTGTAACGAGGTATGGAGAATCAGCGTGCGAAAGTAATTACTCCGTAACGTACAAATCGATTCGTTGCCCCGTGAAAGATGGATCTGCTGAATGAACGAGCGAAAGTAAGACTCGAATTAGATTCGAATCACTATCCATCTCTTCTGATTAACCATTTATCCCGACGATGTATCGATTCCATTTAGCCGCGCTCGATTTCATCCTCGTTCTTGTCGCGCTCCTATCAATTATCATTTATGCACAGATTTCCATACTCGTGCATGCACGTCGCTCTCGTTGCAAGCTGAGTCAACGTCAGCTAGAAACAAAGAACACCGGCGTAAGGTATCATTTTGCGGCGGCAGAAATGTCTGTTGTTTCTCTCGCTGAATGCGATTTCCGGCATGCCTATTGAACTGACCCATATTCGTAGACAGTGCAGGCCCTGGCTGCGTCGATTTGATCTTTAAAGAGAATGTATTAACGCGGTAATGCGGATTTATGGGGAAATGTGGTCTGCTCGAAATAAGGAGGCGTTCAACTAAATAATTTATCGTTATTGGGCCAACTGATAGCTTCAAAGAATTCTTTCTCTGTTTATTTCACTTTCTTGAATCGTCCAGGAATCTGACTGACGCGGGCTTACTTTTATGCATCTCACGCTGTTTGATTTGCGGGGCAGCATCAGAAATTCTGAAAGTTGTGTGCGAATTGTTTCTAACGTCCGAGGCTAATGATTACAGTGTCGTAATTAAGCGGACTCGAGTGGATTCATTCGTGAGATTGCGAATTTTAGATCTCATTCTGCTCTGATTGCCAGAGTCACGCAGCCATACACTCGCTAATAATGTGACAGTCGGAACGCAGCCACAAGTAAACAGTCCACTATTTTACCACGCTTGACCGCGACCGAGAATAGAACACATGTATCTCCTGGAAATATAATTTTAGACGAACAATCGATCGTTGAGTACGCAAAAAGGTGATATCTCTGAGCGTCCGTTGTTCATTTTACTCCATTCGATCATTCTTCTTTTCCGTGCGGCGAACGATGGGAATGTTTCTGGAACTAATGGAATCGATGTCTGTCGTTCTACTTCAGAGTTCCTACCTGGGATGCTTATACACCGCTACAGGTATATTGCGAACCTCTAAAATATCGAAGGTGCCAGATAACTGTTGTTCAGGATTAGTGGAGCCTACCGAAATCCCCCAAAGCGTTAGAGATTAAATGGCAAGATTCCCAAAAATCCTGTGTACCGATGTATATTTGCGCCAGCACGTTTACGAGAATCAATAAAATTGGTATCCTTTATACTTTAACAGCTGCTTTCATCCCAGCATTCTCGCTCGTAAAGTGGTACATACAATGTATCTGTAGATTGTTAGATGTTTTCACGGCGATCGTTCCGGAAACTTCTTTCGTTTCCTATACGATAACAATCGATGCCTATTCTTCGGCGCCCCTGAGCGGGTCTACCGCGTTTTGCGCGCTGGAACCGCAGACGATAATTGCTCGGTAGGCTTAACGAAGGAAAGTTCCAGCTGCTTTCTGTCTTGGCCGAGAGAAAAAAGTCGCCGCGTCGGTGGCTCGTATCGTTGATAAGTTATATGCGCACGTGTGGTGGTGTGCGCATCGCGAGAAACAGATAAAACGGTGACGCGTTGAAGCGCGATGCTCGCACGCGTTTTCGCTGAGAAAAGTAGGCTGTATGTGACGGGCAAACGGACGAGAGGATTCGAGAGAAGGCTGAATGAACTGAAAACCTCTGGAAGCCGAGTCCAGGGAATTTTCAGGAAGTGATTCATGCTTCCCAAGTCCGCGAAGCTTTCACCGACTACTTACGTCACCTTCGAACGAGGTGACGAGCTGTGACTGATCGAAATTATTGCTAACGTGATCGCGATGAATGCGTTCGGCCCGATAATTGAGAGGCAATGAACTCGATCGGACAAACAGAGAATAGAATTCTTCGTGGAGGTGTACTACTACAGCTCCAACAAACGGCTACTACTACTACAAGACATTTATGACAGAGTCTTGCGAATAATAAACGGCACGACCTTTGCACATTTTCCATTGTACAACGAATAACACGAACAACGTTTGCTTTTCCCATTCACATGTCGCGAAACGACGCGTTCGAAGGCTATTGCGAAACTGTCGTAGTACATACGAGACGAAATTGGAACCAGCGATTTAGCAGTGGCACACGCCTGTGGGCCTAGCTTTTACCGTAAATAATTTATATATTCCTTTTAGCGATTCAACTTGTATTGAACTAAATGGACTCGTTGCATGGTTTTTTATTTACTCGTCGGGGACGTTCAACTTTATCGCAATATATTCGCGTAACGATGCAATTTGAGCGTGCAAGTGCGGGACAAATTATCGTTGCCCCGTTGTCGGTGAATTAACGCGACAGTATTGCACAAACACAGGCCACCGGTTAATTTAGCGACATTTGATGCGAAAATCGCTGTGGAACACTGACTAATTATTTCCAGATCCGTGCACATGCTTGGACGCGAACGATTTATCGCGAATGTTCGCGAGGTTCTAGATCGTTTAAGTTCTATTTCTTCTGGATTTTAAGAGGATTACTGGGTTACGCGTAATTCGATAAAGGAAGTCCGGTGCGAAAACGAATAGGCGTGCACTCTTATTCGGGCGGAGTTTTAAACGACAAATGAGTGACGTCAACGTGACCGATATAGTTAAAACGACTTATAGTATCTTGTGGTTATGGTGTTGCGCAACGTTCGACTAAGGTGGATTAACACAGGCGTAAGGTTTCGTCGGATTTCTCGAATTCCACTGACATCGTATGTATGACGAGACAACATAGTTTACACGTCGTCACCGTGAGCCACGCAGCCGCGGATAGTATCATAATTGCTCTTTAAGAAACGGCAGCCGTTCGTTATCGGTCGTGCAGAATTGCACGATAAGCGGGGAAACGTAAACTTGGCGCACTTCCCAGGAGTATTCGTAGAGAAGGTATCAGAGCAGCATTACGCAATCGGGATTTGGCTGCCATATAGTGCTCTTCCTCTTTGTCTAATATACACTTTTTTGTCAAAGTTGTTATGCTCAAGATGTAACGCAGGTTACGTAAAAATTCCGCGCGTCATGATATCGGCCTTGCGTCGTGCGGAATCGTTTCGATCGAACGTCGAACGGTCCACGTTTTTGTAGGAAAACAAAACTGAATTTGAAAAAAAATTGTTTGCCAAAAAGTGTTTATTCGATCGATGTCTCTAAATGTTTCATATTTTCACAGCGTTCTCGTAATATCCGTATACCCTCCGTTCTGTTATCGGAGTAACGATGTTCCCAGGCGTCCAATAGTCGATCGTAGTATCTCTCCACCTCGAAGAATTTCAAATACGAATAAGAATTCTTGGCCGGGAAAATCTTCTCAAATTCTTCTGCCTGACTGAGTTCGTCCTCGTAACGGACGAGCTGCCTCAGATCGTCCCTCGTTAGGTCCTCGAGAATCCGACCCAGGTACTCGTCCCGCACCTGTATCGCGACGATTTCGTTCTGCTTCGCCTTTTCTTGGAGGCTCAGGGCCGTGTTATATAATCTGTAATTGTGCGCAATCGAGTCGTACTTCTTGTTACGCACGCCGCTGCCAGAAATTTGTTCGCTCCTCGGTATCTGGTACCCGGCTATGTTCAGAACGTTCCTGACGAGTGGACCCTGCGAAGAAACGCAAAAGAAGTCGCAGCCAGATAGATCACGCGTAGCATTGTTTATCACGCATATTATACTCGTGACTCGAACGACGTGACCATAAATTAATTTATCGTCGAGCGTATCGTGCGCCTCACGTGCATCATTGCAGTGGAATTCGAAAGTTCGAAATTGACCGGTGGCAAGCGTGTACGAATATGCGCGATCGCGATTGGAAATAATTATCGGTGGTGTGCGAGCCACTCGTTGCGGAAACGAAAGTTTCGATCGCGGAGAGAAAAGAAATGAATTCTCGGTTGGCGGCCGGGCATTCATTCAATTCCTAGTACCTTAACAGCCGTGTCGAGTGACGAGCTTGTCTGCAACGACGGTAGGACGTTAACTTCGAGCAACCATGGCTTGGTACATTCGTCGAGGAGCACGTCGAACCCGTATAATTCGTAACAGGTACAACTTGTCACCAGGTTCTCCAAAATGGTAGCGTTCATGCTCGATTCCGCGGCTATGATCGTCTTAACGACGATGTCCTTGATCTGGCTCCATATGTGAGCCACGTTCACCCCTTCTTGCAACAGGTACGCCCATAAATTTGAGAACGTCCATTTGTGCCCTTTGAACGAATTCACCCCGTCACTTACAATGTAATCTGGATTCTGCTTGTTCACGCTGCTGTTCGTCAGGTGCATATATCTGTCGTTTAGATTCGCCCCGCGAACGTACCTGAACGGAAGGGATTATCTTGAATGCTTTTAGTGCTTGTGTAATTGATAAATCGGTAATAAATCGATGCAGCACGAAGATAGTTAACATCTCGGAACCGTGTACCTGACCGAAGCGAAACGAACCAAGCCTTCCTTGTAGATATAAATTCGCACCGGATTGATGCTTGTTAACAGAACGTAAACTCGTAGGTCGAATTTTAAACCGTTAATGAGTTTCGGCCTGGTGATGTATCGCTGAATGATTACCAAATGCCACTTTGGTATCTCCCACCATTGGTTAACAATCTTGATGCCCTGGCCACGACCCGCTGTTGGCGGTTTAATTATCCACGTGGTACCGATACCGTGTCTGCACCACATGTTCTCGAATTTATTTATCTCCCGCGGTAGAACGTACGTTCTCGGCATAAAGTTGTAATCGTTGGGACCAAATTTTTTGGACATTTTGTGGAGATGTACCCACAGTAGATCTTTGTTGCCTATATATTGCGATCCCGGCATACTATTTACCTGATTGTAGGATAAACAGATCGCAGTATGCATACCGTCGCTTTTTTTTTCAATTAAGAATCTTATAAGTATATTAGTAGGTATTTACTTTTTGAAAGGTTCTCATACGCTGGTACCTCGTCATATCTCTGATGGATAGGTTCCAAATACCGGACCAGTCGTGCCCTTTGTTCACCACCTGATATCCAGAGTTTACCAAAATCTTGATCAATATCCTTGGCATATGTATAGTGAACTTCCATTTGAGAAGACGGGTGAAATCCTGGGGCAATTTCTTCGAGGGTGCACAATCGTGTCTGTTGAAAAGGATGTACGGTGGCACGTTTGGGAAAAGACTGTTCCTTATCGGCAGCGGTGCAATATCTATGGCCTTGTCCCCATCCGCCCGCTTGTCGAAAATAATCTCCGTGCATTTCGTCTCGTTCTTAAAAACGTTACTCTTGTGCTTGATTAATTTCTCACTCCGACGTTGCAACAGGTCTGCCGACTTAGGATGTTCTTTGCACCTCGCGCGAGGCCGAGGAACAGGTAGACTTTTTTCCGGATGAAAGAAAACGACCTCCGTAAGTTTTTCATAAGTCAACCATTCCTCGTCCAGATCAAGGTTAATCAATCCATTGGACGTGCTGGTGGTCGCGCACCGCATCGACCTGTTTTCGAATTTCTCGGGATAAAGGTGGCCGAAATCACCTTGCATCTTGATATCGGTATACTGGGGAATTTTGCGTTCATTATCGTTTGTTTAAGTACACTAAGAATTTGTACAGTACACCATAATTAAACGTAGCGGTGCTGACTGAAGTTACCGACGAAACACGTTTCGATTCGCATGGTCGATACGCTCGACCGTTTATGCTCGACAAATTTATGAAACACCCCTGGCGAAACGTACTACAAAATCGGCGGACCACGACGCGAAGCGTCGCCAAAAAATCGTCCACGCGTTCGACTAATGGTCGAGAGACGCTTCAGGATTTTAACCGTGCACTGCATTCTCTGTCTCTCCGGAATCTACGCCGACAACCGCACCAGAACGACCATTAAATCAGCTTCTGTTCACCTATTTCCTATCGGCGGTAACAATACCGCGATCGATTCGACTGCTTTTCCGCATTTGCGTGCCGGACCAGCGTTTATCTTGCCGCGAGGAGCGGTCGACGCGGTAAACACGCGGGTGGACACGGGGCTAGTTTATGCGCGTAACTCGCGGCACGCATATACCTACGAACACGCACATCGCGGATGCTCGTGTCTCCCTTTCGATGTGCATCAATGCATGCCGGCATCTCGAACGGCCAATGAATCCCTCGAAAGCTTCGGGATAAGCTACTTCTCCTTTGACAAAAAAGAACAAAAAAAGGGAGAAAAGAAAAAGGAAAAAACCCTCTGGACTCGGGCGGGGCCGATCGACAAATACGCCTATCGTTCCGTATAGTTCTCAGACCAGTCTCTAATGGCGATGCTGCTCGATGCTAATTTGATTCCCGTGTAGCGCAATCACGGGCCTGATTGTCGATGTTACGCGCATCACGCGCATTCCTGCGTGCGCGCTAGTTGCGTTTTCCATCTTGCACGATTAATTGTTCACGTGGCCGCTGGTTGGCTCTCTCGATCGCTCGGCCAGCCTTCCTTCTAGCCGGCCCGATAGGAATGTGACGCTCGTGTGCTCTCTAATCTGTGCCCGGCGTGCACACAATGCTTGGAGCGCAACACAAGTGCATCTCGCGCGCCCTTCAGAATGTAATACGCGCGCGATACCAGATATAACCCGCATTTACATACACGATTCGTGCGCGATCCATGATCAAGTACAGAGTGCTCGTCCCGCTCTTCCGGCATCGTAGACTCATTTTCCTCGGGCTCCACGGCGATTTCTCGATGCCCGTAGTCCGTTCAGCTCGGCGAACAGAGATATCAGAAAACGTTTGATTTAAGGGGATCCCCCGCTCCGACGTTCCTAATCTAGCCGCGGCGGGGTCGAGACCTGTGAACATAGAACGCACGCGATATTAGATATTGCGCGGATTTACAGGGCAGGATTAACGATCTCGGGACGCATCCTTCCGGCACCGCGTTTGTTTTTCTCGTGCTATTGCCTTACTGCTTGGTAATAGGTGATGCTGGGATGGGTGAACGGTGAGAGCTACCAGGCGATCCTTGGCCTTTTTTGTAATTGCATTTTATGTTCACTCCGATTGCAAAACGAAGGACAAGCGTGGAAACTTGTTTCGATAATTGTGGGAATGTTAGTTATTCTATTATCTGTACGTTTTTCGTGTGCAACTATTTAACTAATTTATCTTTGAACCTATCCTGTTGAAGAATCGCGGTCGTCAAATTTCGTCTAACGGTTTAAGAAGGGGAATTCGTTTCTCATGAATCGGACGTTCCTCTGTTAACGTTCGATCGTTCATTCTTTCTAATCATCTGCTCTTATCGTTCAATTGTATTTCGGGAATTCAAAGTGCATTCCGTCCACATTTCATCAAATCATTACTCACGAGACACGCAGTACCTTTGGAACTATCTGATAGAAGACATCCGCTGCACTTTGTATCGTAACCGAAACGATTCTCGTGCCTCGTACCGTTAGCAGTGAACCGTAAAACACGCATCGGTCGATATGTCTTTTTTTATCACTTGGGACGAAATTCGGAGACGGTATCGAAAACGGTACCTGTAAGAGGTGTCTTATTGTTCCTTCGTGCTCCTTTTTTGTTCGCCCTTTCTCTGGCTCTGTTCGTGCTACGCGTTACGGTAAATATCGATTCTGGCAGTTTTACGTCTGACACATGCCTCGCACTGATAATATGAAATATAGCTCCGCCGTGCACGCGTTCTCCGTACACCTTCACGGTCCACGTGGCAAATATAATGCACGGTGAATTCCGCCGCGCGACTTTTCTCGACGTTTGATGAGCGTTTACGTTGTATCTATTGTACGCGGAGAATGTAGAATATATTGAAATTGATTAAAATCATGGGAGCTTCGACAAGATGAATCAGCATTAGATTCACGGTGATTACGTTGCATTGAGGTTACGCAATTAGTGGTAATGTCCTTGTTGAGCGATTGAGAAAATCTATAAAAAGATGAGAAGTTCGTTCCACGGTGAATATTGTTATAATCGAGAGACTGTACGCTTTGCGTCGATTTTACATTTGTTTCCCTGTTTTCCTTCTAAATTTTCTACGTCTGACGCTTCTATTTTACACATCGGCGTTCGTATCGTATTGTTAAAAATACGGACGAAGAAAATGAAATTGAGAAAAGGAAGGGATGACGTTGCGCGACGAGAAAAATTGTAAAAGGGAGGTTGTGGCTCGGTTTTCTAAGGGCCCTCGAAGCCGTTAATGAAGGTGCTGGCTTGCGAAACTCGAGTGCGTTTTAGATGGGAATAGAAAAAAAGCGGCAGATAAGAGTGAAGCAGTCGCGAATGAGGTGCAAGCCTTGAAGGTGTCGCTCGTTGAAGGTGCTTACGCGCCTCCCCGCTTGATCGTCGTCACGAGAAAAAGCAACGACGAGACACCGTTGGCCTCATGGTGCATCTCTCGTCGCATTGTCTGTGAATAACGAGGAACGTCCTTTCATCCGTGTTTGCGAGAAAACATTCCGTTCGTGTACGCACGCTGGTCATGGCGCATTAACGATTTCGCAACCAGTCGGCGATCGGTATACGTACATATGTACTGTACGTGCGTGCTTTTCCGACACGTATGGCCCTCTTGAGAACACTCTTCGATTCGCCGTGTATCCCCGTGCAAAGATGCAATCTCCGATTCATAATTAAAACGAGGTAGACGGGGTAGGTCTCGAATAGAATAGAAATTTCAGATCGGTCGATTCTTGCAGGCGTTTCGGTATACACAGGGAAAACGCGGCGTAGAAAGTGGCGGAGGATTATTCGTATATCGTCGATACTTTTCCCTCTCCCCAGCAGGTCTCGTTCATTAAGACTAGTCGATTGTTATCCACGCCAATTAGACGGTCGACTATCCCGCGCCTCGGATTCATATATCTCACGTTTGATTCGGTTCAACGTACCAGGGTCGCTTGAATCGCTTTAGATCAATTTTTCCGATGCCTCTCTTCTCTGCTCTCTCCCTGGAGGCTCGGGCAGCTCCGTTTCGAACACTTCCATAAGCAGAAGGGAATTCCAACCGTTGCTCGCTACCCTCGCGATTTTACAGTGCATCCACGGCTGCATTCTGTACTCGCGATGCATTAACGATGTCGCAATGCCGACGTACATACGTACCGGTCGCCGCCCGTTCCGTTCCATCGAATGAGAGTTTAAATCTTGGAAACGTATCCGAACGACAGTCGCGGGGGGTTGCACTTCTTTTTGGACACTACGCCACCCTGCTCTTTATACGAAGTTCTTTGTCTTCGGGGAACGATTCCTCGTACCGCGTTCTGCACTCCCGGTGCATTCGTGATTTTGCTCGCAATGTACACGCATGCAATATCGCGTACGCGCATTCTTCAAGTCGATTCGCGTTGGCATAAAAACAATCGCGAGCCGTTTGAGCGACGAACGTGCTCGAATGGCCCTCCCACGCTTCGCTAGTAGATAATCCGTCGAAAATCACTCTGACTGTGAAAAAAAGAAATAGACATATTAACCATCAGTGGTGTAATTATGTCGGGTGCCGTGAACGCGACTGCTTTCCAGGGATAGCGTCGCGTCACGATGGTCATTCACTCGATTCTCGCGTTTAGCCTCGTTTGCAGTTGCATTGTCTCGTATCGTGAACGTCTGCCGTGAAGAAATATCAATGACGCAGGTTGACGTCATATTTGCACCGAGATACCAAGTGGGAACAAGACTGCACGCGTTCACAGTCGATGGTACTGTTTCTTCATTGATCGAGCCGCGGGTCGCGATGAACGAAATAACTAAGGGGTAACGATCGCGCCAATTATTATAATCGAATATATATGCGGTAGATTTATCTTGGACGTGCAGCCTCGTTTGCCCCTGCCCGTCCAGGGGAGATAGTGCAATTTTCATTTACGATTCGAACGCTATTCGTTGACCCCCTTTCCGTCGAGCCTTTGCATTGCTGAAATTGTTTAGCAAAGACAAACGAGCCGTTGCAGATTTATTTAACCGGGACGAAAGTCCTTAGAGAGATATGCATCGGAATCAAGGGGCACCGAGAATATTTGCGTAGGCGAATATTTGTTAACGCATTTAATGAGGAGAACCGCTCAACGTTGTTCTCGTCGTTTATTTTACGCTCGTTCGTTTACGATCGATCCACACCGATCGTAATTGTTGGACGGTATTTTGCATACAGTGACCCCTTCTTTAATAAAACCACTTGAACCGTGATCTCGTATAGGAAGGGTCGACTTACGAAACGCGGTTAAAGTTTTTTCTCCTCTGTCTTTTAAGTAAAAAAGAAAAATTGCTCTCATAAGTCAATAACATAGTTACGCGTTACACTTTGCCATACAAACCGAGTTACACCGATGCGATATTTATGGAAATCGAATCCCGATTGAATCACATTCGTAAACGAAACATACCCATTCGAGAACAGATAAATATTCAGCGAATAATTTTTGCTTTTTTTGTATACATTAAAGCTTGAAGTAACCCGTATACGAGCGAATCGCGAGTGTCGCGTCGTTAGCATTGCAGTACACGCGCATTCTCGTTGATTCGACGATTTATTATCAGCGACGTACTATTTACGCGGCATTCCGATGAATACGCGTTATGGTCGTCTTTCATTCGTGGCTCTTCCTGGTGCTACGATACCGACAATGAGATATCGCGATCGTATTTTATTTGCTGCACTTCGTCCGTTTAATTAAAAATAACTCCGTTCGCCGGTACCGAAAGGCACGAAGATATATTCCACGGTCTGACTTTCGCGTAATGACCACGTGAACCGACCTAATATGTAAATTCCACGGAGCCGCGATTCGTATGCGCTTCTCGCGGGGCTCAAGGCGTGGCGAACATTTAATAATTTGTTTCTCGGCGGACAGATGCATTTTCTCGATACGGGTTCGTAGGTTGTACCGAATACATATCACGCCACGTTACCAAAAACTCTTGATACCGATTGGACGTTAGTCGATGGTGGGACTCGTAATAATAATTTATCCCTTCTAATAAATCGCAGACGTGAACGTTATGTCTATGAAGGGGACAAAAGGGCTGATGGAAACTATTTCTGTTACTTCAATGCAAGTGCAATCGTTCTAAAAACCGGTGAAAGTATTCAAAATAGTGGCGCACGCTTGACACGATCGAAAGGGGAACGCCAGGCATTGTTTCTAGTTAATATTGTCATTCCGTGGCGAATCGTGCACAGTATGAATGGTGTCTCGATCGGTCGATCGATCGAAGAACACACAGAAGGTAGTTGGGAACGCGGTTGGCACCGATTTGTCGAAGCAGTTGTCAATCTCTCTCCATGTTGAGAGATACGTGTACGTCAAAGGTAAGAAACACGTCAAGGCCGTAGCCACTGGTATAGTAGAACGAATACCAGTACTGGAACAGTGGAAGACGGATTGAATACGCTCCAAAGCTGATCGCAACCGCGGGTGCACGCTATCCGCTCATACTTGGGAGATGCTGGCAACTTTTCTTTGCGGTTTCGTGGTACACCGGTTGG
This sequence comes from Nomada ferruginata, assembly GCA_963583965.1. Lineage (NCBI taxonomy): Eukaryota > Metazoa > Arthropoda > Insecta > Hymenoptera > Apidae > Nomada > Nomada ferruginata. The sequence goes on from OY757218.1 coordinate 11,991,275, forward strand.
TGTCTATTTTCGAAACGTTACGTAGCTCACGTTCAAAAAGCAGCAACTTTCAAAATGGCGTAGACAGGTGGCATTGGGCCACGGGAGCGCTTTGGAAAGGTGAACGGATATTGTTACGGGAAAATTGACAACCAATCCTTGTGTATCTGGTAAAACTTCCGCTTCGAGATCGTTCGCCACGCTTCTATTTGCGCGCCGTGAAATAATTACGACGTGATCGATGGCCATCATCCTTACACAGATTATCGAACGATTGAGCAGGTTGTTTTGTGACCCGTTTATTATATCGACGAAACGGTAAGCAAGATAGATAGCCCTCGGTTTTTCTGGTAAATATATCTCGATGCCCAGAGGCCGCGCATTTGCAGCTCCAGTTGCGTGATTTATATGGAAAACGAAGCGAGAGATTAGCGGTAATGGTGTATGCATTGTTCATGCCTCATCGATCGACAAATGATGAGAATTTTTCTGCAATTGTCTGTAGAGGTTCGCTTTTTTTTATCTCGCGCGTTAAATTGCGAGAATCGATTTCTCTTGGGCTCCATTAAATTTGCTACCAGCGATATTGCTGCTCCGTACGATGTCTCTCGTTTTTGAATTCGCATCAGGATCAGAGAAGAGAGGCATGACGCGTGTAAAAGTGCGTAGGCATACACTTGCATTCGCGCGTCTGCCTGATGTCGGAAAGGTCTCACCTCGCCAAGGTCTTGCAAGGCATACTGCATATTATGCAGCGCTTATGCACATTTTTATGCAAATCCATTTAGCATTGTACCGTGCCACCCGTTCCATTAATCGAGCACCTATGCTTCGCGTTGGTCGTCTCCCGAGACGCGTAGAAAATCGTTTCGCGTCTGCTCAATCAGATTGCTCCTCTAAATTGAACTCGATTTACGTAACCTAACGTCACTCGGGCCTCCCATAAATTTTTCGCGCCTCGTCAGAAGTTCCTGCAAACTGTGCATTATGCCCGGTTAACAGTAATCTGTGTTTGTCTGCTAGGAAAATACTGCTCGTTTCAGATCCTTTATCTACTTCCGATTTAGATGCGCAAAAATAGAAACAGAATCAGCGAGCATTTCCAGGAGCACAGGATCGAAATTTCTCGAGGAGAGTGAATAAAACATCAGGGAAGATTGCTGCCACGTGTTTGATTGCACGATCGGCACCCGTCAAGGGCATCGATGGTTTTCATCGAGCATTATGCAGGCATTCGAGACATTTTTATGCAAATGCAGTTGGCATTGTGTTGGTATCATCGGTTTTGTTGCTCGTCAATGGAGCAGAGCAGAAGAGCCTTTCCTGCTCGCCTGACGTCTTAATCGACATCGCCAGTAATTTATGACTCAAGCTGACGGCGGTGTTCGTGATTTGTATACGTAATACGTCGAGATTAGAATCACCCATGACGGAAATCAATTTTGAATCCTACGTAATTGTTAAACAATCCGTGCGATCTTCTTCGCGTTCCCCTTTCTCGACTTTCGAGTTCTCTTCGTTCTCTTCGTACATCTCGGCGAGTCTCTCTCGTTAAAATAGTAAATACACTCGGAGCCATTACCCTTGCGCAATTGCGGGTAATTAGCGGTGACTTATTAGCTTCACGGCTCCATTATCCACGGCTGCACAGCCGGACACAATTATCGAATTACTAGACTACCGATTCGCGTCCAAGACAGACGGATTTGTTTTCGCGTGCGCGTGAAATCAGACGATCCTTGGCAGTATTTCATTGAAGCATTTGTAAGTTTTCTTTTTTCCGCAAGCTGTTCGTGCACTGTGTTTTTTTTTATCGAAACGGGCGTTCGCATAATCGCCGGGTACACGCTGATACGCGAGGAGAATCGCAAATTATCATCGAGTTACAGCACATATTAATTTCTGCATGACTAAGGCCCAGAATAAAATCTCGCTCCGACCGGCCAAAGTAATCCGCGCGTCCCTGAAAAAAGCAATCTTGTACATATATTAGTTAATATGTCCACGCATACACCCGGACGGTTTGCCGGCTCTTCGCTAACATGGTTACACCGTGCATACTTTCGACCGTATGGATAAGCATACTCATCGACGCGACCAACTTGTCCAACTTTTGGCCTTGCTATCCTGGAACGAAAATGGAATGCGGCTTGGAATTCAACGTTAGACCATCTAAGCGTGGTTCAACGTCAGTAGTCAATAGTGACGAACGGTAATCTTCGGTTGAAATTCACTTGGAGAACAGCCGATCGAGGAATTCGCACAGTTTCGTCATCACTACCTCCCGTCGATTAGCATAATAATAAAATTTCCATAACTTCAATTTTATAGTTTACCAATAAATCGTTATGGTAAAATGTTTGATTAATTCATTAGCAACAAATTACTTGTAGCAAATTGTTAAACAGCGAACTACCTCGCTACGAAAGCGCGATAGCGCTTGAAAATTAACGGTTACGATCCAATTAGAGGTAAATTAATTCGTGAGATCTCGATACATTGCATCTATCCATACTTTCGTATCTTCGTGTTAGTGAGTGCAGCAGCAGCGTGCAATTTTTCTTTGGCTAGAGTGAGTCAGATTGCAATAATAACATAATAATAGTGGATCGGTGTTCGGGTAACCTTTGTTATCGATCTACAAGCGATCTCGACTCAGGTTGAGTGAGTAATTGCTACAGGCATTTGTTTATCGCTCGTCTACGTATTAAATCGCTTATAGAGCGGCGTGGTCGGCAGGGATTCTGGAATGTCGAATAATATCGATAGAAAAGCGCTGCCGGTCGATAATCGGTGTTTACGAAAATGGAGCTGCGGTTACCCGCGTGTGTAAGTACGATTCCCGCGCTCCAAGATGGAAAGATAATCGAGCGGAAAGCGTGTTCGATCGAAACGCGAACGATTTATATCGTTGATAATTTAATAGTGTAGTCTTTTTGTTCGTTGATCGTAACTCTCGCGGGAACTTGTGAATTCGACCGTTCGAGAAAAATTTCGTACGAATAACAAGTGGAGGGAATTCAGATGAACGAGAAACAGGATCAAGATTGATCTCTGATCCCGAATACGCGCGCAAAAAAAAATTGTGTGACGTCGATGCAATGAATCGTATCGAACCATGATTTATTGTCTCGCATGTGTTGTCGCCCTGTTCTACGTTATTCTCTCGGATCGTAAAGCCCTGTAGTTCTCGTTCACCCGATAACCTTTCGAGAAATACTTTCCCTTGTTTTCCGCGACAACAGCACGCGTACGCGTGTTCCATCGATCCCCTAAGTACTACCGCTAGGTTCAATTGAATTGGTCGTCGAGGGGACATTTCTAAGTAGAGGGACTCCTTATTGCGACTCGTGTCTCGTTATGAAAGTTTAGGATCGCTACGAATGAACTGTCGTCCATGTGATCCCTGTTATTAGTCGTGGCTGAAAGAGTTTCAATCGTAGAGACAGGACGAAAAATGACAAGGAAGCCTAGGAGGTGAAACAGCCGCGTTTCTCGAAACCGTGCTTCCTGGATGGCTGACACGATATCTCAAGATATAGTTGTCCGATTGACTTGTAATTTGGCGAGGTTCTTCGACAGATCTGCCGCTATGGCGGGTAGTAGAATGTTTAAGCAATCTTAATTTCTACTAATTTTTTATTTTGGTGAAAGCAAAAAAAAATGTAAGAAAAATTGTGTTTACGATATATGTATTGGTAGAATATGCCCCAGAGATATTCAGTGTGACGCGTAACCAAGCATTTCCTGTTTCTACTTCTACCATGTAATTTGTAGAAAGTAGAAGTATATAGGAAGGCGTACCATGCGGAAGTTCCAAATATTATGGTTACTCTTATATATTTTTTATTCTTTCACTGTCTTATCTATCGGTGCTTCTATTCATCCACAAGCATATTTATCTCGCGCTACAGTATCGCCTTAGATCCATCTCAAGAATCTCCTTTCACCGGGGCAAAAAGAGGCACATAATAGGATGAGTAACGACAGGAGACTAGACGGTTGTGATCGTTGCGAAAACTTCTTGGCTCGACGTGCCAACCGAAGATTTATCGGGCATGCATCGATACGGTATGCCCGTGCCTTTCGGTGCCCACTTGGAAACACTTCTTTTCTTTTCCTTTCCTCGAGAATCGATGAAAATTATTCCCGTGGAAACTGCAACGTCCACCACGCCTCGCTTACCACGTGCTTGCGTCGACTCGATGACTTACGGCTGTTCTGTCACAAATGTTTCCTACCATCTCTACCTCGCGTGTGCATGTATGTTCCGCTCCGTCCTGTTGCGAAAGAGTTATAACACCGCGAGCGGAGTTTCTCGTGTGGCACGGGTGACTTTTGTTCAGGATTCGGGCTTTTAAGCTTACCGTTATTGAAACGGAGCGCGGTTGCCCGCCGCGACCTGTTATCTTCTATGGAAACGATGCGATGATAAGAAACTTTGGCGATAATAGCTGACTGTGGGTCAACTCGAAGATGCAAGTCTTGTTACGAGATTAAACTCCCCGTAGGCCGGAAGATCCGTTAGCGGGACAGATTCGCGTTTATACTTACCGCACGCAGGAACCCCTTTTCCTCGTTCCTCCTCCGCGATATTTCCGCCTTGCTCGCGTTTACCTTGCCGCGACACACTTTCCGTTCTTCGTGCTGGAAAAAATGACCGCGTCTCCTTCGAATCGTTCCGACCAGTTCCTCGCCTCTATTTCGATTAATCGTCTACTTCTGTGGTTAGAATCAAGAGGGTTTCAACCGAGGCTTGTGGCAGCGGTTTGCCAGGCTCGAATTATCGAATCCATCTCGGCTATTCCTTCAAATGTCTTTATTTGCTAAGTTACAGAGCTAAGTTTTTGCAAGCGAAGTTTCTCTTTTGGACACACAGGAAACGGCACACGGACCCACGCGATTTCGATTTGAAATGTCGATGATATCACTCGAAAGCTCGAAGGTATTAGGCGTGCCTGCGATTTCGATTCCGCAAACTCGTTGATATCTCTCCGACGTCCTCGTAGATCGCGGGCAAGTTTTTGGATCCGAACCGGTGGAAAAAGTAGGCGGACGAGACATTGAGGAAGGCGAGGCGAGCCAAACGTTCATGCTAATTGCAGTTTCCTTCGTTTCAGTCGCCATTACCGGTTCGTCATACGACCGTGCCGCATTGGCATGCATCAAATTGTAATACAATACAGGCCTTATGCACCGTGAGATGCATTCGAACAATTACATATTCGATTGATTGAAATTCTTGGTGACGTAAAATTTTTCTATAAAGCGCGCCAGGGTAACCGTGTACCATTGTCGCGCGTACGTATCCACGCTTCTACGTTGAAATTCTCAATTTAGGAGAGAAGGTCTTTCAAATCTGACGAGGCCAAAACGTCGTCGATAACCGGCGCAAAATTCTGATAATTATGTTAATTCGTGGTCGACACGATGACGCATAGCGAACAGCGAAGGCTTAACCAGTGTCTCCACTTTCACCATTATCGTAACGGTATACGTATACATACTCCCCTATTCTAATTTCTTTCCGTATCATCGGTTTATTCGTTGTACCCGGATCGCCGGCCTGCGCTATGCATTGTCCTCATTGAAATTCTGGCATAAAAATTGTACCGAAACTCCAGTACATTCGTTCACGCAATACTTCGCGTGCCACGTTCCAATAAAATTCAAACAGTTTATGGTCTGCGAAATTGAAAATCGCCGGACGCGGACCGGCACTAAACGGCCATCGTTCCGCGTCGGCTCTTCAGCGAATCCATTTCTATCGCAAATGATTTGGCAAGAGGCAACGGCGAGGCACGCAGCCGCGAATACCGAACGACTCGTTCGAATTTTCGTGGAAACGTTTAGCATTTTCGCGAGCTGGACGTTGAGCAAACGCGGCTTCGTTGCCACCTAAACTACCATCGCGTCGAGCATTCTCCCAGATCGGGTTTTACGTTTACGAGTTCGAACGCGCGTTTATTTGCGAAACCGCGTTGTGCCCCGTTTCTTTAGTCGCACGCTTCCCTCGCGTGCTTGCGCATTCGAGCAACGATTTGATCTAGCGCACGCATGTCGCCGGAGAAACGATTAATTATCATTACGCGCTCGTCAAGCAACGTCTCGAGGTCTGACAGAGAGGTCTCTCCCGATGCGATCATCTACTCGTCTCGGGGTGAATTAATTCTTATCCTGTTGCGACTCCAGTGCAATCGGGTGTTGCTTGTATTATTTTTCGGACGGTGTATTTCAAAGAGTTCCATGTAATCGCATTCATGCTATGTATTTGTTTTTACTATACTATGGCCGCTACTGCACAATTCGATCGTCGGTCCGCGATATCCAAAGTTTTGCCTAGCTTCACCATTGAGAATTACTAATTTAGTCCGCGAGATATCGTTGAACCGTTCACTACTGACGTGAATCACCATGGAAGATTGCGATACCATTTTCGGAACGCATCTTTATACGTATTACGAAAGGGAAGGATGCGGCTGGACGGATTGGTCATCGGGAGAATTTTAATCGAGCCGGTTAATTAAGTCATAGTCGCGCAACAATTAATCGTGGAACACGGCGGCTAATTAACAATACGTGTACACTGCGAACGAACGCTGTCTGCAGTCCTCAAGAACGTCATAGCGAATCGAACCGTAATTGCATCGAGGAAAATCGTAGCCATCAATGGAAAACATTTGCGATCGTAATTTTTTTTTAGCGCGACTGTAACCGGAGAGACAGGCCAGATACTCATTCACGCAGAACGGCGAAACAAGTTTCAATAAAGAGCAATTGAACGTATGATTTTCCAATTCCGAAAAGATCCAGGAACTGACCTTCCGAGGCGGTCTAAGAAACCGCACGGATTCCGTGTCAGTGGGTTAACCGTACTAGCAATACTGAGAGTTAGTTTGGCGGCTTTGTCTCGTTCTTTTTAAGATTTAGAAGATCGCTCCTTCGAAGTAGCTAACGGACACGGATCAATAAACGTCAGTATGTCACTATTCCCTCGGTGCATAGGTATTTTCTACGGCGTTGGCGAGGTCGTGGACCATCATAGTAAGTGCCAAGACCTGAACCGGGAACGTGCGAAATTTATAGTGCACTCAAGGATCTGTTTGCGGTGTAAACTCGAGGAGTGACACCGAGGTGTTAAAACTTTCTTGCAGTCTCCTGGTCCGTACTTCAGGAAGCTAGCACGTAAAATAATGTCGGCGCGCCTTTATCGAACTCCGAAGCAAAGGGTCCCTGCGCCAATTCGTTATCCATAGTCTTTGGTAATCACAACGTACGAGCGTTATCCTTGAATCCGCTGAAAGATTAATTGCACGCGATAATATCTGCAAATAGGTGTGTACTCCGTAAACGAACGATCGTAACGCGTATTGCCTAGAAACGATCATTCGGTAGATTACCATCGAAGCTCTGGTGTTTCGGACAAAGTCTAAGGCAAACGCGTTTGAATATCGTCTTTAAGAGGTTTTAACGGTTGCGCATAACTTTTAGAACGGTCGTAAATCTGCACGATGGCGCGTAAATCTAACATACATATAAATAAATGAAGGTCGAAGAAAAATGGGAAGCATCTAATCCATTATCGCAGGCTTGACCGTTAAGTCGTCTGACACGCGCGGAACCCACCCACGCGAATCGTCCTTCCCGACAGCTCGTTTGTCTCGCCTTTTTCGCTCACGAGGATCACCCTGCTGACCTAGAGAACCGAGTGGGTGTTCTCTTTTTTTTTGTTCCCCTTGTCCATCGTTATTCGAGTGACAATTAATGCAGTCTGCGGGCAGGTACCGCCTTGACTCCGGGCGCGTGAGTTATGGCAGCGTCTTTTTTCTGCGAACGCGTTGCGAATCGGAATCGTCCCTCCCGATGCAGGTTCTTGTCGCGTCGAATAGCGATACCGCGACGTGGCGTGAACGCGATCAGCAAGGTCCCAGAGGCATTCGGTCGCGAAATTCCAACGAGCCGTTGTCGGTGTTGCCTAAAATTAGAAAGCGCCGCGCGGCACTTGTGCCGCGAAAAGTCTATTTCCGAATGTATATATTGGGTAATGCAACGCAATACGTTACGGGCTTCGAAGTGACGGTTCCAGGAAATTTACTTTCGACGATGGGAGATCAGTGGCCCCTCATTGGGTCATGCAAATTTAGACCGAGTGAATGTCTATTCTCGAATGCGTGGTCCGGCCGAGAGGGACAGGTTCTAAGCGATCGGCGAAAGTGTATGTACATAACGGCAACAATAGGCGCGACTTAGCGCCACTTTGCACAGTCTGGACACCTAAACAAGTTGCTGTTGGAATAGCCAGACTTTAGGTAAGCGTGTACGGTGCTTTATCAGCAATTCATTGTTTCGGGGCAGAACGTTTGATTGTCCCCGGTGAAACATCCGTGAATCACAAGGCCGTGGATACAACCTGCGACGTAAAAGAAGCCGGTCAAACAGGGCCACGTTGAAGCCGTCATAAAGATAATCGCCTCCTCCGCGTCGCTGTTGCCCACCACTTTAGTCTCTCGAATGCCGTTTTAACGCGTCGAGGAAACACAAGAAACACGATGTAACGTCACGATAAATGGAGCTCGTTGTTGCGAGAAACATGTGCGCTCCAAAAGCAGGTCATCCGCCTCCGGCAGGAGTTTACTATTTTCAACTAGTGCATTACCGCTTGCGGGGCGAGTGAATTATTTAGCCAGGGACGTCCGGTGCTTCGTCGCGTGTCCTTTACGAAAGTAATTTAATATTTCGTTATTCTGCATTGTGGTCCGTCTTTGTACGAGGACCACTTATCAGCTTCATTGTGAACGGAATAAAGCGTAAATAGTCATTAGAGGGTTTAACCTCGGCAGTCAACTAGCGGAAACACCGGTGAATTCGCGTTTCCTGTCGCGGCTTTCTACATAGGAAAAGCTGCTCGTTGTCTCTCCGTCGTGACGAATTTCGACCTGGCGTCAGTTTTTTCGTAGACTACTTAGGATGAAGCGCGTATGAAACATCTTTTGGTGCAAGATCCATAGGGAAAGCTCGAGGATACGCTTTGGTTGTTTGTCTCCGTTGCGGCTCGAGTGTATCGTTCGGTGCATAGACGCTTGCTTGAGGCTCATTTGAATTCTCTCGCGGAACGATTTCAGCTGGAACGATAGTTTTCAAACGTGATGTATAATGCATCACGCGCATCCCGGCCGATCCGCGCGTTGAATCACGATTTTTCATTTAACGCCCGCGTTCTCACGAATCGACTAGCCGAACAGCCTCTCTGAACCGTGCGTTCATTTGTCGTCGTGGCAGACCCATTCGATTCTCGAGACGGCAGGAACGAGAGAGGTTGCCGCTGGTTGCACTTCGGCGAATTGGTTCGTTCGTTCGTTATAGCATGGGTGAGGCCTAGAACGCGTGTACATCGACACATGGACGTTGCTTTAACGCGGAGCCAGCATTCACGTTCACACACATTTTTTTTGGAGACCACACAGATCGGCTGTTCTAAGTCCATACCGGTCACATGTGTCTATACGCTGTGAAACGCGTACCGAGTGTTGGTCGAGAAACTAGCTGGCTGTTTTTTTATTACGTTAGATTGGAGTAAATTGGGTGTTCGAGGAAATTACGAATGTATTCGTTACCACGAATGCGAATGACAATATATAATTGTGTAATACAATTTAGAAGACGGTGTTGCGTATTTTTGAGTAATTTCTGGTAATAAAATAAAGAGTAATTTCAATCGATTTATTAAAAATTCCGCGGGCCACTACAAGCGCTGGGAGTTGCATTAAGTAATTGACAAAAATTGCGAGCAGTAATGAAATTCGAATTGTACAATTTCGAACCACAGCAGACAATTTTATCGAAGCAACTGTCTGTCTTGTACGTACGTACATTCTTGTCCGCGGTAGCACGCTCTCGAGCTATACATATATGTATATATACATACTTACTTGGTATGGCCTCCGTTCTCCCGATTACAACATGACAATCATAGCTCCCAATCCATTATTGGCAGCCGTTATTGGGTAACAACGTTTTGGCAAGCGCACGTGTTTAATGCAGTTGTCGTGGCGAATCGTAGTACGATAAATACCATTAACCGACAACGACAATCCCGCGCGCGGTCGTCTAAAACCGATCTCGATCCGAAATTATTGAAACAATTTGTCGACTAATTTAGACGTCGGTTCGTCACGTCGGATGAAGTCCATTGCAATAGCCACTACACGCGCACAGCTTTCAATCATCCGTCTCGGTCACTTTCTTCTAACTCGAGGCCGTACTGTACGATAATTGAGCAATGATGTAATTCTCCGAATTAAAAAAAATTAGCCCCTTTGTTGCGTTCGCGGACGAAAATCTTGTAGGTGTTGCGGTCGTTCGCTGCTAAACGGACAAACTGTTTTAGCGTACGCTCGTGAGCAGGGTTGTCGCGCAACTTTCGACCGAACTGACATAAGCGATGGGAAAACGATCGGGAAACGATCGGGCGCGTGCATAAATTGTATCGTGGGAGATTTTGATCGAGCTGTTAAAATTAAATTATTAACAGAGGAGCGGATAATAGATTCTCCGTGGCGTCTCAGCTTCGTAATTCCGTGATGCATGAGAGAAATTAATCGATCCGTTGCATCGCGAGTGCTCCTCCCTCGATCGTAGCCAAGCGAAATACATACATACATGCATACATAGCCCGTTCTCTTCCGCCTCGATAGAATGGCCTGGCTTGTGATCGATGTAACGACGCTCATTGTCCCGTAATGAACCTGGGAGGGACAGGATGCTCGTACGTACTCGTTTTCAACGAACACACGGATACGTTGTTATATAGAGCGATTGGAAGACGAGGAGTTTGTAATACATAGCGAATGCGGCAAGTGAAACACCACAGGCGATCGCGAATGAATTGAGCAGAAGTTTAGAGAATCCGTTGGTAATCAGTGTTTCCACGCAAGAAAACCACGCATGTATGTATTCCGTTGATCGAGCATGAATGCGTGATACGTATGTACTTGAGAGCGGATGGTTCCACTGCGCGATTCTATTCGCGATCGAATAGCAGCTACGAATTCGATCGACGTCTCAAGACGGAGAAATATCGTGTCTCGGTGTTGGTGATGCGTTTAGTAACAGGTTCGACTACATTGAACGTGACAAAGAGGCGTTTACCTTTCTGCCTTTCTGCTCGTTTTAAAAGGGGGACCAATGATAAAGCGAAATTCGATTAAGCTTAATGGGGAGGGACTTAATCAAAAGACAGAGAAAAGACGCAGGGGGTACGGGGAGGAGTCGCGGATATTTAGCGTGAAGAACGAAAGTTTGCCAGGCAATTAGAGGTAATTTCCGGTCGGCAGGGTGCTCGAGTGCTTCGCGCGGTGGAAACATACGCGAGCACGGGTCGTTTTTCTCTGTAGCGTTGATCACGCGGTAGATAGAGAACGCGGATGAAGGGGAGAAAGAAAACACGGTTTTAACCCTTTTGCCCGAGCGACTTGTAATTTTGTTGCTGTCCGGCCGAATGATACATTAAAAAAGAGAAACAGCCGACTCGATCGTTAGCCTAATATTAACATCCATAAAATGCAATCGCGTGTGGCCGAGGCGCAAGTCTCTCCGCCGTCTGGTTCGTGCCAAATGTTTAATTACAATACATATAACGTTGCGAGCGAGTAGCCCTCTCGCTGGTTGCAAAGCATTTGCTTTTGGCCGAATAAGGTCTGTTTAAGGGCTGCTCGAGGTGGATGCGCGCCGCATACTCGCACTTAGCGCCAATTTATAATCTTGCTCGCTTCGATGTTTCGTTCGCCGATGGAAAAGAGAGAAAGGCCGCGAAACACGAAGGTTACCAGAAGCGAAAAAAGGCGGCGACAGAGGGTGGCGAAAACGAAAGAGGGATAGAAAGAAAGAGAAGGACCCCCCTGTGTACTTCTGCGATCGAACGGGATACACGAGAGGGACTTACAATGAGGGAAAGAGCGACAGAGAGAGAGACAGGGCCGGTATAATTATGCAATTTAGATTCAGCTTTACGATTCCGGTTTGGCTTTATTAAAAGCGAGAGTGGGCGTACACGCGAGTTCGCCTCCTCTGATCCGGAGTATCTGTTTACGCGTGAAAAAAAACTTGCCCACGGGGATAATGCGTTTCTTTTTTAAACGAAACGTCGGTGCATCTCGTACAAGTATTATCATTCCACATCGGACGAGCTGACGAGAATCGTCCTGGATGCAAAGGCGACTTGTAACGCGGTTCGAACGATTTCTTCCATTTAATCGCGTTTTCACCTGGCCCTCGATTGCCAGAGTAAAAAGCAAAGGGTGGATGATGGTTGCGTCCCCCCCGTCGAAACGTGCATGCCCTCGCTTTAAACACCCTATTATCAGAGATATCTGATCTTATCGTGGAACATTATCCTGTAACATATCATCGTAAAGCGTTTTATAATTCCCCAATGAAACACTCCGCGCAATAAGAGACCCGTGACGTTGCTCTGTTCGATAATCGGCAAGAATGCTGTTCCACCTTTGCTGGAATAGAGTAGCTACGTGCAAAGCCGAAGGGAATGTAAAAACAGGGCAGAACAAATGCACCGAATTCCTGAATGGGGCGTGCGGACTAGTGCTTAACGTTTGGAAAAAGAATCCTCCATATGATTAACGATACAGTTCGTGCTGAACGTATCGACTACCGGATTCCCGCGAATCATAATCGATCGTATCGCGGATGCGGCAAGATCGTACATACGATCGTACGGGATCATTTGACTCCACCTGATCTCTTCGAACCGTCGATTATTCGATAGAGAAAAGAATCTCTCTTGTTCTCCGCGTCTGTCGGCGGTGTTCGCTTGGTAGTTGTTCCGAGAACAGCGATTAGAAAGATCGGCATCCGATGTCGGGTGTAAACTGGCCGGCACGGCGTATCGTCGTAAAACGAGATTAAATTGCATTGTCCAGCCAGTCACTGTGCCAGCGATAATTGCCACGGCGGCGTAAGGTTACCGGTGAGGTCGCGGGTTAAGCATAGTGGGCAATCATGGACACGTGCAACACTTAACAATTTTCGTTCGCCAGAACCGATGATCTCACGATCAGTATGGTCTCACGAGAATAGATTTTCTAGGTCTGGTTTGATTTAAAGGTCGATTAAACGTTTGAAGTTTGGTGGAGTTTATTGCGTACGCGGATGAAATGGAGCTGCGCTGTGCAAACTGTTATTTTAGGAAAAGGTTCATAGGCGTAGAAAATACGGTGCATTCATTATCTTTCGAATCTCGAAAACTCGTGATCATCCAATTTCTTTAAAAATTTCGGAGCGAAAATTTCGTCAAATGGTCAACAAGAAAACTATATATTTTGACATCCAGCCTTGCCCCGAGGCCTCGTTTTACGACGCACTCCTCGTCCCTCTGATAATTAGAGTGCTCGATATAGTTTTGCCCCGAGGCCGTAGAACCGAAGCAGATATCGGGCGTCCTTCGAATCTTCGACCTTGAAAAAAAAAGGAACCTATATGTGTTTAAAAGGAATAATGTCTTCATAATGCCGATATCGGTACAGTGAAACTACTCGTATAACCGTGAGCGCGAATTTTTTCTCGCGACTGCTTATCGATCCATATATTTATCTGCGATCTTCATTGCCTGATTGCAGCTACCTGCAACGTCTCCTGGAGCAATCTCGTCCCTGGTTGCTCCCGTGTTGTTAAAATATCGGGTCTGTAGGCCCAGATTATTGCTGGCCGGATCGAGGGCAGAGGTGGATCCAGCGGCCGATGTGGGACTACTGCACGGGGAGGTTTTGCTGATCGAGGATTCCGCGAGACAGTACGATCTTATAGGAGGTGAGTTGATAATAATTTTACGCGTCCATTGCACGGCATAGCAGTATGAAAACAAAGAAATGGAAAGGAACTGTAACTTTCATAAACAGTAGTATGCCCTGTGTGGTCGTATAATTCTATAAAATTGATATCCCTGCCCCCAATGATTTTGAAAATCATTGGACGCGGTGTGCAAATAAAAATGAAATATTTACGTAGTTTAAATATTATTCGAGCTTCTTAGTGGTTGCCATTTGTCCGTAGTATGTGTTCACTCTTTAGCCGATTTTATTCTTGCGTGTTACAGATACAGATCGGAGGTACAGGGCCACGGAAAAGCTGCTCCAAACCGAGGAGGAGTACCACGAGGTTCTATGCAGCGCCAAAGAGTTGTACGCACGGCCCCTGGCACGGAACTACCCCGAATTCCACGATGTCATCTTCAAGCCGTTCGCGGATCTCGCGTCGATCATCGCCGACCATTGCGAGAGGGTGAGCGATCTTTGTCCCTTTCATAATATTCTGATTGGAATCGGAGCGAAGGTGCGTTCGCCACTTCTGTACACGGACAGGAGTAGATCTCTTCTTATCGACGGACTGTCGGTGGCCTATCGCAAGGCTGACTGGGAGCCTTGGTAAAGAGATGGCGGCACTCGAACCGAGCCGCGCACGTTCAAGTTCGCGCGGCACCTGTTACAATCGAGCGCATTACCTTTCTCTGTATCTCTAGCGTGTCGCAATTACGTTAACTCGGTAGCCCGTGTAACCTTTTCCATGGGAATTCTAGATGATCGCAGACACGCGAATCGCCCGAGATAAAGTCATCGTTGCACACGATTCTGAATTATCTTTCGACGCAAGAAATCGTTCTATCCGCCAACTCGATTATACCTTCAACCTCGACACTTCCTTGCAATTCCCTCGTGGAGCGCCTCGTGAGAATTCAGTATTCTATTAATTGACTTCTCGAACCTTTTTCGTCGACGACACAAATGTCCTGCTACAGGTAAGCTTCGTTTCATTCCGACGGATCGGTTATGAGAGAGCGTCGTGAGATTATCGTGCACATATATACGTCGAGGTGTTTTCACTAAAAACAGCGTGGAAAATATCGTGGTCGTGGTCCATAGTACTGATAAGGCAGCCGCGCCCGAGGCTCCGCGCACGTAGCTACTCTGGATGCAACGGTGGACGTGTTTTCTTAGGGCTGACAATAAAGAGGATGGCTGTCCTTCGGATGTAAGCACAAAGCCGCGCCGGCGGAGCTGGTTAACGAGTCGGGATGAGCGATGACGGTGGTTAGCACCCTCATAAATATTGACTTTTACAATACGCCCGGGCTGAACGAGTACACGCTCGCTGGCAGCGTGGATGCAACAGCCTCGTAAAGTGAAAAAGCCTCTCGCGAAGATCGTTCCGCGGGATTCGAGCGAAACCGTACTCGCAGGAAACGCCTACCTTCTTTATTCCACGCACTGGAACGCTGATGGTCATCAATAACGAAGTCCTCAGCGCAAAAAGCATGCAAATGTAGCGACCACGCCATGCTCCCGATGAATCTCGTTCGCTCGTGCTCACCGGGCACACCGAACCACGGATCTTTTACGCGGGATGTGATTATTGCGATTGGAGTGCGTATTAATTATGGCGGGGTTCGATAGCCGGCATTCTCTTCCATGCGTGCATATGAATACATTGCGAAAGGTGTTTTCACTAACGCCCTCGGTTATGGAATACATACGTATCGCCCGATCTGCCCTCGACTCGGTTGAACTTTCCTTTACTGAAGATAATTTTAGTTCGACGTGATATTTATGAGAGGGGGGCAAAGAGTTTCGATTCTTCATTCGGTGCCAGTCCCTTGATTCTGTGTCGTCGATTAACCTGAACGGAAATAACACGTACAGTGCTAGGTTTCGAACGCAACGGAGTAAACGCGTCGAGGTTAAATCTCGACTGTCGACGCGACGCAAAACCTGCCAGAGGACCTAAGGTTAATTGGCGAAGAGGTTTCGAATCGCCAGGCGTTTCTGAGGCGGAGCACGACCCCAGTATCCCGTGTTCCCCTACCTGCACCCTTTTTATTCCAGCTCGTTGTCGCGCCGGTCTGTTGTTCGCGCGGCCTCCTCCTACGGAACAATTTCACTTTGGAAGCATCTCGGGGTCAGCGCGCAATTAGAAGCAATCGCACACCTGGAAGTCGAGGGAGACTGGCCCTGCCTCTCATCGTCTCTGGCGCTCCGTTCTTCTTCCTCCGTTTTTCTTCTATTCAGGGAGAACACGGAACAACTGGAGACCAGGGAGAGACGTATTCCGCTCGTTTATTTTCCTCGTTGGCAAAAGATTCTTCGAGTCCTGTGGGCCAGTCTTCTTCCTCTTCTTCCTCCTCCTCCTCTTCTTATGGTTTCCTCGAGAAAACTCCAAGTATTCCTCGAAGAGAATCTCTAACGACGGATCCTCTTCTTCTATCGTTTCATCGTCACCGGCACAGCGGCTCCACCTTCGGCAATTGAACGTAGAATTTCGAAGAGAATGAGAGGATTTCGTTTCTCTTTTCAATTCTCTCTCTGTCCCTCGCCTGTTCTACGCGCCACGACCGTAAATTACGTTTTTGCGCCACGGTAACCGCAGTCATGGCGGTGGTTGAAGACTAGCTGCATCGTGATCCGCGTGTGCACCTGTACTGCTCGCCGCTCATTGCTCCGGGGCAATGGGAATACGACAACGCCGTTCGCCGGACCAACGCCCTTCTACCTTTCATTTTTGCCCTCCGCCTACCTTTCCCCTATCGCTGCTCTGCTTCGTCTTCGTGCTTTCTCTTTTGCCCAGCTCCTTGTCTTGTTGACGGAAGAAGAGTCCAGCGCGTGACGTGTTAATTACCAGTAGTTACAGCGAGACGCGATGTTCGGTAGCAAGAAGGTTAAGATTTATTCGACACGGGCGAATAAAGGGATTGCTCGGCCACGATGCCATGCCGCTCCGACTCGCGCGATAATAAATGGCACACAAAGTTCATATTTGGTTACATTGCGCCGATCCTCGTTACCCGTCTTCGTGCCACACGGGTAATATTCATCCAGCTGCAGGTTAACATTTTTTTGCATCAACGCGAAGAATGTGAAAGCACCGCCGCATCGGCGACCGGTGATTTCGCCAAGATCGCTTTTCTTGCGGCTCGTCCTTCCGAAAGATCGCGGCGAGAGTCGAATAAACGAATTTTCTGTACGATCAATCGCCCCAAATGGGGTCCTAGCGCCCCAAAAGGGGTCCTAGCGCCCCAAAAGGGGTTCTAGCGCCTCAAAAGGGGTCCTGATGCTCCAAAAGATGAGAAGAGAAGTAAAGAAAGTGATGGTGAAAAGTCTTAAGGGGGTAAACACTATTTCTCGAGCAACGTTTCGGTAGAAAAATTGAGCTACGGTGCCTGGTCGCGCGATGCACTTCGGCTCGGCTCGAGTTGAGTCGAAACCACATCGCGATGCATCGGGACAATGAAATTGACAGTGTCACGTCAAGCGTCCCGCCTGTGCTGTCCCGCTTTCATTGCGCGGCAAAGAACAAAAGAATTCTTTAACGAGGATCGTAGGTACAGCTAAAACTAAATAAAATATATAAAAAAAACTTTTTAAGAACCACGCTTATATTAAAATGCACTAAAAAGGAGAAAATAATTTAATATAAATTTAAATAAAATCATGACATTAGTGACTATAAACAAAAGCGTGGTGTGCTAAACTATATTGACGTAATCTTCGTGAGCACACCACGCTTTTATTCATAGTCACTAATGTCATGATTTTATTTAAATTTATATTAAATTATTTTCTCCTTTTTACTGCATTTTTATATAAGCGTGGTTTTTAAAAAGTTTTTTTTATATATTTTATTTTTAATAGCGAAACTTCTTCGGCGCGTAGTCGGCAAAAACGAATTAGCGGTTCGCTTGTTTTTTAGAACGATCCTTCGGTCGTTACTGTTCCCGTGTAACCGAATTCTACGATTATCCAGCAATTTGCTGTTGTATAACGGGTTAATCGGAGCATGGAGACATAAATAGAGTTTCGGCCATCGACGCTTCCTCGGGAGATGGCCGTCGTTAATCGGCAGCCTTAGCTTCAAAGCAAACGGAGCCGGTCCATTGAGCAGTTCGTTTACGCTCATTCCCGGTCCTCGAGCGACTAAATAGTATGTAGCTTGAGTCCGCGGTTAACATCGATGTGTTCTGGTCTTAAAGTTAAGCCAGTCACGAGCCGGATATTGTTCGTAATTCAGTTTGATGGTTATGGTTGTTAATTTCGCCGTGGCAATTCAACGGACGGGACAGAATCGACAGAAAAAAAGATGACTGGCAGAACGCACGATGCTTGATGATATCCCGAAGAAATTTAACAAGATTACGTATTACGACGGTATGCCCATACCGGAAGAGGTGTAAAAAATTCGTGGTTATCTAGGGAAATTAATTAAGTGACGTGCAATCATCCAGCAGCGAGTACTTTATCGCGGGGAAATAAAACGAATTCTCGTGTGTCTTAAGTTCAGTTCCTTTTTTGCCGTCGTGGCCGTCGACGAAATGGACCGATCAGTAATGGCGGAGGAACTCTGGTGGTCGTAATTATATTCGCATTAGGGTGTCGTTTGTCCATTTCGATCGTTTCCCTCTCCATCTCTGTCTCCTCGTTCGTTTTCGCGCAGAAAAGGGAGACTGTAGAAAGTAGAGCAAAAGGCACGAGCACGATGCGCCTCTTGTACTGTGCACACTACCTAGCACAGGTTAACGAGAAGAAGAAAAAAGGAGGGACGTACGTGCCGCAGGAAAGTGGATGATCGTCGTGGCATTTTGTCGGGAAAGTGGACTGCTGAGATACCGGATCGCCGAGAACGGTTTCGATTTCATCGGCAAACTTCTCATTTTTCTTACTCGGGGGCTGGGGTGGACGCGTTCCAGTTTAATTTTTGCTTGACACACAACGCGGGAAAATCCTTTACCTGGATATCGGCTTGCAAGTATTTTCTAGCCTCGCGAACAAAACTATTATATTTGCGGAACACAATGTTGCGCGGTTTAGACGGAACATTGGAGCAAACTGTTCTAACGATTCCAATTCACGCAACCATTTGCAGCATCGTTTTCTTAGTTTTTAATGGGTGCTACAGGTGTCAATTTAATTTTGCTGTTTCTCCATGAATTCGCGTCAGAGGAACTTTTAAATTCAATAATCACGAATAACGCGATTGCAGCCCTTGCATTCCAGTTACTCTAAACTATTCCGACAAAGAAATTCCACGTTCGAATTGCGCGTAACCCGAGGGGTACGCGAGGCTTTTAGCGCGAGGATAAGAAGGAACGGTTTGAATGAGGAATCGAAGAAAGGAACCAGAAAGAGCTGGTCGAGGGAATAAAAATCTGTGGACACGAAGGACTTAATCGCTTTGGGGGCTCCCCTTTTAGCGACAACATATATTTCTCAGATGCATCTCCTGGGCGTTGAGTGGTCGATGAACAAGAGGCACGATAGGAGGAGGAGATGATAAATACACGAATCCTGAAGTATAATCGTTTCGATTGCATCGCTAATGGAACAAGTTTTCTCTATCTATTTCTAATTTCTTCTCACCCCGCCTCTATTGCTTATTTGTCCGACACCTTCATCTTAAACTATCAATAACAATCACACACATTCGCGCCGCGAATTAGTTACTGCCTGTGTGTAATCGAAGAATGCCAAATATTGATATCGTATCCTTCAAATTGTTTAAAAGGTATCGGTGGATTTATTACTCTTCGCGGTGCTTGTATTACGATTCACTTAGTGATCGTTCATTAAAGTATTTTACAAATGAAATTCTTCAACGATAGCAGACATCCTATTTTCCAGTCCAATATATTTTACGACGTTCTCAAGAGTATCTCTAATGCGTTCTCCCTGACATTCCTCACGATAGTCCCGATTTCTAACCCCGTTCGTCTCGAATTTTCGAACGTGAAACGATCATTCTCCCGTTCGTACCGCAGGACCACCGGGGGATTAGAATTCCCTCCGGTGGAGTCGCGACCGGATGCTCGTGGCGTCGTATAATGGTCGTTCGTGGCTCTCGAGCGATTCATAATACGGCTGTTCGTAACTAATCATCTAAGTGTACGCGTGTAGAACGGCAGAGCCTGTATGTACGCGTAATCTCCGATCATGAATACCCACGTCCAACGACGGATCGATTCGCGTTCTGACCCTTTATATTATTTATATTCTGTGGCCTGTAAGTTGCAACATCCGATCACACTAGAAATCGACCGCATTTCCTACCGCGATAACATCTTTATCGAGCTCCCTGTTTCATCGGCTCCTTGGCCGATTATAATCGAGTATACTCCAATTGTCGTGGAGCAACGAAACGTTACCAAAGGGGACCACGGGAGTGAGTACGCAGGACAGTGTCCTCGTCTTGCTGCAGTGGTCGCATTAATCAAACCAGTGGTCCAAGATCTCCAGACGCCCTAGGAAATCGCGAAGCGTTCTCACCGCGGCACGCTTTTATCCCGGGCAGGAGAAAGTGCGTTTCATGGTATACATGCGTTTGTTCGACGTTGCTCGGTCGTGTGCGTTACCTCAGAGCTCGTTCCGATCGAAACCGTTTTTTTCACCTCCTTGTATACCTGGAGATTTCGCCGTCTCCAATTTGTTGCCGGCGAATGAAAAATTGCCACATTTTCATCGCGTTGATCGTTTCTTACATTGCGTCACACGTTTGACTACTTAATGCATAAAATACGTTCCTCGCATAATCGTGGAGTTGCATTCGCCATGTACGCGAAACATTTAAACCGATCGCTCAATATTGAGATTAAGGTGTAACCGGCACGAGCTACGAGCGTAGTCGATTCGAGTCCGCATTGATCGTGACTGGTCTATAAATTTCCATAGGTATCGTATCAATACGGCACCATAACTAGCCATAATCCATACTGGAATTCGAATCGCGCCCTTCGCGATCTCGCTTCCATTTCGAGGGCTTGGTTCGTTACGAGGTAGCGATGATCGAGGAGGCTCATCGCTGGTAGTATCGTGGCCCAGGTAACTGATGATCGATTGTACGCCCCACGGCTAACGGTAGGAAAGAGAAAGAGAGTTTTTTTCCAACCGCGTACTTACATATCTACTTTCTCCGGTGACCGACACGCAGCCAACGCTCTCGTTGGCGATGAAGACGAACGTGTTGGAGCGTTGTTAACTCAACGATAAAAGAATGAAGAGATTTACGCGCGGCCCACGTGCTCGGTACCATTTCTGGCTGGAACCGTGGGCCCAGAATTGTCGTACACGTGCCGGGATTACAACGATTCGCGCGTGTAACTGCCGTTGAAAAAAAAACAGCGAAAGTCAACAAACTGATATTACGACAGAACTGGAACGCGTTCCGAGAAAACGGACGATCTCGTCGTAAATTGTTCACCGCTCTTCGCTTCTTTTCGTCGCTTTGTCGTTAATTCGCAATAATTTGTGAAAACTAGAACGACGAGCGGCAAGCTCCACCCGTTGCTGCTCTTTGAAGTCGTCCAAGTCGATAAATAAATGGGCGGCAAAAACTGCGCCGATAAAACGCGTGGAAAACGTGGTCGGGAACGAGAGCGAATGAGTAACCGTCGAGGGCGACTCGTTTCTTCGAAATCGGAGCGGCTATAAAGATCTCTTCTTACACTTTCACTCGACGAGACAAGACAATTAGGATCGGGACGATGAACGGACGCTCGTTGCTCGTAATTTTCGCGGCGAAACGTGTCCAGGTTCGTTGATTGGAGGACGGCAGGATCGAACGCAAACCGATCGGGCATGGATCGTAGCTCCTCGCGCAGAATATAATAATACAGAAGTTACTATGACAGAATTGAGAAAGGCAGGTGGTAATCAAGGGCGGGCTAAAAATTCCCTCGCAACCCAATTGCAAACCCGCGGTTCTTTCATCGTTCGATTATTAATAACCGGCATGCGAAAGAAAAAAAGTTGGCAGACTACCGTTTTCACTGCAGCGCAGCGTGGAACTATTTATGGGTAGCCGAACGAAAATGCGATGCAGCCCCTTTGAAAAACCGAATTTACATAAATGAGATAGGAAAGCGTATTGACATCCTCGAGTGAACGATACGAGGGAGCATCTTTATGACTCGCTGCAGGTGCATCCACGAGATCTCGTTTATCGATATTCAATCTCGATAGAGCGAGAGAGGGAGAGGGAAAGAGAGGAAAAAAGATGCTTCACAGTCCGACGACTATAAAATAATAATGGGTTGCTGAGACGCCCACGCATGGGCCCTAATAACACGTGGTTTGATCTGTTTTTTTGGGTACGCCCTTCCAAGTGTATACGTATACTCGTCCTCTTCTACTCGTCCCGGATGGATATACAGGCTGAAGGGACAACCGTGGTCGCGCGACATGTAATTAAAGCCGCCCCCAAGAGATGCGTCTACGGACGAAAAGAAAGTGCACCGGCAAAAAATTCGACACAGGAGATAATGTAATATTCGCCAGCTTCTCGAGATAATCGGTGATCGAGCCACGGTGATCTATCACTATTCGACCAACCTAGAGCCGATCCCCTCTCTTTCAGCCAACCCTTTCAGTCCCCTTCCGTAATTGCTTATGCATTATAATCTCGCGTCAGCGAGCATCGCGGTAGCTGAGAACGCGATTCGTTTTGTTTTCATGGAGCATCAAAAAATGGAGTTAGATATTGATGAAGAGAAAGGTTTAACGAGGAGGTTCTCGTTTTTTTTTTCCGTTTCCAAACCGATTTACAAAAGCTCTCGCGCAGCCGGCCAGCGTCTCATGAATATGAATAATTCATAATTAACCTAGGGTTTTCGAGTACAACGCGCCGGAATGAATGGGTCACGGCGTACGCTCGGCCTCGTCCATGCGTATAATGCGATGCATAAATACATGCGTGTGCGCTTAACATTGGCGTTTGCGTCTGACAATAAGAAACGCATCGACACGCTGACATGACAATGCAACGCACGCACCGACTTCTACACGCGGACGCAGCCCTTTTTTCAATTCACTCGAACGACAGGGATCGTCGCCCCGCTGACGATGCAGCGCCCGAATGATCGGTCTTATCGAAACGTCACGAATGATACCGCGAAAATTTCTCCAGGCGATGATTTCGAATCCTTTTCTGGACGCGACCCTCGTTTATCTGGAGACATTGTAGCTTCGATCGTCGATGGAAAAATCTATTTAGATTCCTCTGTGTGGGAACAGGAAGTTACCTCGGAACATTCAGATGCATTCTGATGATCCCCTGCGCATCGACAATGAAATAATTTTCGACGCCTGTGAGCGATATAAATGAGCTCGTCGCCCCTTTCGAGATGCTTTATCGTGTGCTTTATGACTCAGCAGGCCACGATTCTAAGCCGTTTTTCTTTTTGTTAAAGTAGACGGATAAGAAAAGGTTGATGACCCGTTTCTTAAACTAGCATCATGGTCGACTCTTTCTCTTTCATTCTGCTCCAAGCACGCGCCGTAGATGCGTTCGTTGTTGCAAGTACACACATACATATACATATGCGTATCTGCATGTGCATCTAGCCGCTTCCTAAAATCGGTAATAAACGCCGAGAGTTCGGTAGGCTAGCTTCGAACGTTGCGTGTTCCCCCTCGACGACGATAGTCCACGCAAAACGTAGCAATTAAAGCGAAACAAATTGCTCGTTAGCAGCGAACCTGTGCACAGAGGCGAGCAATTTTATTATGATTATACGGTATCCGTGATAGATACGTATTTGTAGCTGGAAGGCAATTAACCGAGCATCGCCGATAATCGCCATCCGGCGCAGCGTGATCCGAAAGAAGTGGAACTATCCAGACGTCTAATAAATATTTTTATTCGCCGGACGAGTGGGCTGTATATAAAGAAATGCAGACACAGGCCCGCGGCTACCACCTGTCTCGGACTTTATTTACGCAACTTTCTCTCGATTTTATTGCCTCGTTGAAATTAAACATTTAAACACCGATTAACATAACGATGATACGGTTGCTTTACAAGTATCTTGTCACTTTGTACACGCTGTCGAATCGTGGCTAACTTTACCAACCGTTCCGGGGAAACGTATCTGATAAGTGAATTTCCTCGTGACAATGTTACTCGTTAAAGAGTTAAGTGGGTGTTGCTGGAACCTTTACAAGGTCTTGGTATCTGCGTAGCTGATCGGTCCTTACTTGACTTCAACACCTTCGAAACGCTATTACCGAAGAATTACCTTTAGCCAGGGGGGATAAGATTGAAGTATTAATTTAACAAACACTACGTCGGAACGATTATTTCTGTAAAAATCTATCTGTGCTTCCTTTCTGTTCGTTATCTATTATTCGAAGTAGATTTCGCCTTCGCGTGGCTGTCGCTGTAATGCCCGATGATAGAAAGGGTCTTAAGGACTACTGAGCTTATTCACGTCAGATATGCTCCCTTCGACAATGCCCTGATTGGACATAATGCTGCGTCATAATTCAGCAAACAAAATGTAAGCTCGTTTCGAGGACGTGATTTAGCTTTGTATCGGTTTGAACGATCGAAACGACGATTGGCCGTAGAAATTGAAGTATGAAATAATTTTAAGGGGGTATTTGTATGTTGAAGTTTGAAAAAATCCATTTTTTTTCTTTCGCTATTTGTTAATGTACATATCCTCGAAAATATTTGTGTCAAAAGATATGCCGGAATTCGTAAAAATAACGAAGTTACAGATATTAAATGTTTTCTGACATGTCCGACACGATGTCTCAAGATCTAGTTGGCCGATTCACTTGTAATTTGGGAAGGTTCTTCGGCAAATCTGTTATCCATAGCCGGTACTAGAATCTTTAAGCAATTCTAATTTTATATTATGGCGCAAGCAAAAAAAAAAGTAAAAAAATCAGCTTGAAGACGTTCTTTCGTCTGGACGTGTTTTCCATCTAAAAAGATCAATTGCCCGTAAAGGTATCGACAGAAGAAGGAGCGGAGAGTATAAAAAAGTAATCAAACGACCGTTTCGAACTCGTTCGTTGTATAAAAATGGTGTATA
Organism: Nomada ferruginata; assembly: GCA_963583965.1. NCBI lineage: Eukaryota > Metazoa > Arthropoda > Insecta > Hymenoptera > Apidae > Nomada > Nomada ferruginata. The sequence continues at coordinate 12,016,122 of OY757218.1, forward strand.
CCGCCCCACGTGCCCGACTCATTCGTGTATTATGCTTCATGTATTATACATGCTCCCCGTTTCCCCTCTTGCCCCTCGCTCATATTTTGGTCATTGTATTTTAAGAACCAATTCTACCGTACCCGTTTTGCTTCCTTTCAGATCCGAAGGGCACTGGAGAATTGGGACGGCGGTGCCTTCAAATCGAGTATGTATAAAGATCATTTCCTTCCATGATTATACATATAGACTCTACTTGGGTCTGTACATATTTAAATTGATTGGAGAGAACATTACAGTTTCGTTCTTAATTAAATTATATATAATTAACAGTGGCGATCATTGTGATTGCGCTACCAAAATTGGCAATCTTAATTTATTTATCGATCGTAAATCTGCTTCGCTCGATCATGAGCAGAAGTAATCCCTATCGCTTGGTAGCGCGTTTCGAGTTTATCAGACGCTGCTGCACTCTCGGGCATCAGCTTCTCAAGAATAATTACGCGATGCCAATCGACAATAGAAACCGAGGATCCCGATGCGTTCTCCGTATAATATAATTCGCAACGAATTCGTGGTTTATTGCACGAGGAAGTCTACGGCAGGGCCGGCCGATAATGGGCCCGAGGATGATGAGGAAAAAACGACGGATTCGATGGTAAATCATATTCGCGGTGCGTGAGTGTCCGTGGAAGGCTCTCTTCCGTCATGGCGAAGACTCCACTAGACGAGCAGGATATGAAAAAGGGAGAAAAGGAAAGGGATCCTCAAACAGAAACGAGTTTCGTAGGGAAGATAGCGGGATGATGTATTGCTGAATCGAATCTCTCGAAGACGATTTCGGATGTGTGCTCGCGTCCACGGGTATTCCATCATCGCGGATAAATATTACATGCCTCTCGAATGCATCTCGTGGTCATTTCGATAATTAGCTCCGTCGAGCCCGTACGTCTCTGTATATGTAGGTCAACGAGCGCGCATTATTCAGCCCCTCGGGATGGCTGAACGAAGCGAGAAAAATGTCTCGAATTCGTCAACCCGTCAAAGGATGCCCACTAATTACCTTTCCGTCCGGTGTCACCAGGTGACATATTCCCTGGCACATTTTGGAACTCCTACTGGGAGTACCTGGAGAGCTACGGCGAGGCCAAGAGGATTCTGGACGAGCTAAGAGCAGCGGACGACCCCCTACTGCACTTTCTTGGTCTTAGACAGGCCGCAGCCAGGCATTCCCCGTCCTCGTTGCTTCTTCTGCCGGTAAGTTGTTATTATTGATAGTTACACGAAGCAGGGACACGACGTTACAGTGTAAACGATTGTATTGTACCGTCGATTAAATCGGTCGCCGGGCAAAAAGTAGCTCGGTCTACTTAGAGATACAGATTTGTCAAAATGCGCTACAAGATCGATACGGGAATTAATTAGATCCTTGCGCGGCGAATGAAATATGTGGCAGTTAGTTAACTCGGATGGCTACAAGATTTTCACTTTTAAGTATCTACTAATCTACGTGGCATTAAAGTCTTTTATGCAGCGTGCCACGAGCACGGGACTGAAATATGCCTAGAATATTTCAAGGGACTTTTCTCTACGTACTTACACGTGTCTAATTAATGCTACAGTCGTTAATTCTAATTACGCTCATTCGTAACGAAAGGAACGCGCTTCTTTTTCTTTTTTTTTATCCCGACGGGACTTTTTGATGAATTACGACGCGACCAAGAAATCGAGCAAAATGGTAATTGACCTTAACGATCCCGCGGGAATAGCTGGCCTCGTCCTTTTGCTCCGTTCGACGATTGCACGATCTCGTCGTGGTGGTCGTGAACAGTGAAAGTTCTATCTCGCGGTTGGTGACGCAACGGTGTACGAGAACATCATCTTCGGTTAACCTTTCGAGTTCCTGGCGCGTGTGCGGACGGACAAAAGGCATCGAGTCGTCGATCACCTGCCGATCGTGCACGTTCACGTACGTGTGTACCTCGACATTCAATCCAATAAACGAACGCGTGGCCGTTACAGAGCCGGCACACTCGTGTCACAATTGCAACACAAATGAAACGGAGGTTCTAGGTCAGTCGGATTAGAATTCAGGTTGTCGTTTTCGGTGATATAGATATAAATTACATTCTGACCTGTAGTACAATAATAACGGCCTGTTGCGCCGAGTCTTCTAAGAAGAATCGGAAGTGACGCGCGTAAGTTAGACGTGCCGATGGAGGGTTTATTGCAAAATAAAAATCGCGGGGTAGTGCTCTACGCGTATATGTGAACCGCGAGATGAGCTATGCGACAGCTTATAACGGATGTAATGATCGGAGCTTCGAGCCAGCTAGGATGGAATCGGCCACGACTTTAACGCCCGTTGAAATATAGACTTGAGGCTTGTAAGTCACGCAGCTACTCGGGCTACATACCTTCGTGTGCCTAGCGCTTGTTCGAAGACGATCAGTGTCGGTAAACGTAGTTTTGTCGTGAATACCTAACGAGCAACGTCGTTTCTCCCTAATGCGCCGGCACTTTAGCAACCCGGCTTTGAAATTCGCGTCATCTTGGAAATCTGCCTCTCTATCTAGAGACGGGTCGGCTACTTTAACGTGACGGTTAATGCGCGAAAAAAAAAGTTCATCAAACCGTGCGAATCGTAGATACGATCTATCATACGTTTGTATTTGATGCTCTCCCATTGGTCATACCAATTTTCCATGCTTTCCCCCGCGAACGTAATCGAGACTTTTCTCGAGGCGTGCGCCGCCGTGTTCAATCGCGTTATTCGCTATGAAATTTCACCTGCCTATCGAAGCACCTGTAGCCACCGCGGCTAGTATCCTGCCTACGCTGAATGTCCAGTAGATTATGCGATGCCTTGTCACACGTGGGTGTCCCTGGCACTCCGGTACCCGTTCATATCAGCTCCCAGTGCCGCTTGACGTTCGTTGCCGCTTTGCTGGCTTTGCGCGATGCACCGCGTGCAAATGCAGGCGTACACTTTGCGTGCTGGATACATGTGTCCGGCCACCTACCGCACGATAAAATCGGCTGCCGTCGATACTCGAAGCGATACGTGAAATTCCTACGGTCGTAATATCCTTTCGACGGGGGGGTTCTGCGGTGTAAGGAAGAATGCGATGCGAATGCAACGAGGATGAAGAATGATTTGACTTCTCTAATCGAGGCTGTGATTGCTCGTGGGTGAGTAAATCGGCGTGGAAATAATATTATATTTTCTTCTCTCGTTTTCTTGAGTGTGATTCATTGTATTGGCATGCTCCGAAAGGGGAAATTCAGGACGATAATGGGCGCTTCGAGATTCGAGGGAAAGTTTGATACCGGCCGGTGCCCTCTCTTCGCTACGCACCTGCTTGCAGATATAATATGCAGTCAGGCATTCATTGTTTCTCTTTTCTGCCGTGGCGTGTTGCAGAACGACGAGTGATTTACGAGGTGCACTCGTCGTGCGCCGGTAATATGTGCTTTGCCCGGGGGGTTTTGAAGATAGCTTCGTGAAACGAGAGGCCTTAAGGACGCGTACAAATATTGGGTCTAATTGTTTCGGTTGTTAGATTGAGCCCTCTTAAACGGAACTGAGAGTTTCCCATATTCCTGGCTCACATCGTTGCCGTAGCCGTGGAAATAGCTACGGGAATTAAAGGAAGGAATTAGCGAGCGTGCAATTTGAAACGCAAAATCTAACGGTTCCCGTAGCCAGTGGACTATACCAGCACTCAACGAGCATCGCGTATGATAAACGATCTTGCGCTCTCATCGATGACGGTCGCGTAAAATTCTAACGCGAGCCGATAGAACGAGCGTTACTTGCTTGAATCGTGTTACGAAGATGAGCCCCGAGTATGCGCGCTTTTGCGTTCATCTCGTGACAGAAAAATCATTTTTGACCAGAGAAATGCAGCGGTTAAGAAAGCGGCAATTTTTCGATCAACATTTAGCGACCGTGTTAATTTTATGACGGGGTGTATTCCTTTCCTCGAATGGATCATTCACCGTTGGACAGCGGTAATGACACTAAATTGACAGGCATGTGCAAGAGATTTATACAAAATTGGTTACACGCAACGACGGGCGTAGTAATCTCGCAAGCCGGATCAGTCGGAATTTTTTTCACTCGTTCGAGCGTGGATGAAAGGCGATTTGATGGGCGATAAACGCGATAATATAAGGGACAGTATGGCGGACCGTTTAAAGACGAACAGGCGCGGCGTGACAGCTGTTAAAACGAGCAAATCGCTCGGACCGTAAAGAATTTACTTTGCTATAAATTGTGTCATTCCCTGTGTCGCCACTTTGCGTATAGGGAAAATAAAACCCCGCCAGGGAAATTAACTCGGCGACGGGGAATCGTCGTTGGAGAACGCAGAATCCATCGCGGGAGAAGTACCCCTACGTGACATAAAAAATTAGTATCGCGCGGATCGAGAAACCGATTCTGCTCGGTCGTGAACTCTTCTTTTATGCAAACGCTGGCGTGTTTGTCTGTTGGATAAGTCCGCATTCCTCCCGGCCGCGCGCATGTACCAACGATTTTGCCCGATGATAATTAAAAAACACGGCCGGCAACCTGTTTCCTGAAAGCGTCGGAGCACGTCGACACGACTTCCTCCTCAGACGTTGAAACGTCTGAACGGTCTACGGGACCGCGCTAGATTTCCTCGGGCAAGAGACTATCGAAAGGGCCGAGTCGATGGGCCATACGTGCCCCCGGTGACAGCCGCGTAACGCAAGAAGAAAAAGAAAAACGAGGGAAGGTTATTAGCGATCGATCCGAGCTTCGATGGCTGGATAACAAATTGTTGCCGGACCAGTTTCTCGAATTCGAAGAATTGTCGCGGAGTCGCGGGAAAGAGGCGAAGAAGTGGTAGAAGATGGCAGAGGAACGAGGTGGAAGACTTACAATGACGCGCACTTTGAAGGTCTCCCGTTTCAGGCCGCGCATTCCTCTCAGTCTTCGGAATTATTATCAAGGTCGGATCGTGGTATCGCTCTCCTGGGTTAACCGCGGCAGATGCACTTCTCATAATCCACTAACCGTGCACGATACGAACGAATCGAACAGCGATCGTTCGGCTCTCGATACGATTTCCGAAAAGAATGCGACTAATTGCCGCTGTGCGTAACGTGCACTCGGGGCATTCGTTGCGCATGATTTTAAGGCGGACCACAAACCTGGTAATAATTCGCGGAATGCGGCAGGGTATTCGACGAGATTGCGCGGTCGATTTTTGTGCGCACGGTACGCAGGAGGCTCGGGAAGAAATTGTCTCCGGGCGATCGATCGCGAAATCGCGACAGACGTTCTCCGATCGTAGGTGAATAAATTGCGAGGGAAGCAATCGCCGAGATGCCATAAATAACGGAAGGAGAGCTATTAGTCATAGTTCGCGGTCGCACAAGAAGCCGCAGCGGGGAGACCACTGTCTAATCGATTCGCCATAAAATCGTGTCCCACGTTTAAGGAAGATCACTATTAGCTTCGATTATTTTCCCTATGGGACAGGGCACCGCGTGAAGGTAAATCGCGCACTTTTACGCTGGTTTATCGTTCGCTAAACTTGCCGGCTTGGCCGATACATCATTGACACCTCCGTCCACTGCTCGGCCGTCTTTCACCTTCGTGCATCCCGTTTTAACAGCGAGGCGAAGAAAATGGGATACACACGTGGCTGGTAAATAATCGGTTCGTTTACGGGGAAATCTACTTCGTCTATTAAACACGACATCTGCGCCACAAGAAGCAGATATGCTAAATACAACAGTGTATATAATTGACAGCATTATTTTCTTGCAAATGGAGTAATTACGCGGTACCCGACGACTGGATAATAATAACATTATTCCACCGGGGAATAATTACGGCATAACCTTCGCGCAACGAGGAACACGTAAGTGTTTTCCCCAGGGGGAGAAATCGACCGCGTAAATTTTAACGCTAACGATTACCATAAATGCGAGGTAGGCCTAGGACGGCCTCGAAAACGTACAAATAATTGGCAGGAGGCCGGCAATTAGTCGCGAATGGTAATCTCCAATTACAGTTCGGCCAGGAATAATAGACTGCGCAAGGGAGTCGTACCGAATCCCGGGGCAGCTAAACAAAAGTGGCACGCAAAAAACCTTGTAACGATCCATTGTCGGTGGAAAACCCTGATTGGGCAAGGTAAGCGCGGTGTGGACGGTGAATTTTCGTGGACATTAACTTTTCGACGTATAAGTGTGAGGGTATAGAGCCCATAGGCCGCTGGAATCGGGCACAAACAATTACGACGAACCTTTATACGACCCCGAATTATAAACGAATTGCTACGTTCGTGATAGTTAAACGACGATTATTGCACATTGCTTGGATTCCATTGAGCTCGGGCTTACGGTACGCTGTTAAACCAAGCCCACTGCGTGTTACATTCTATTGACACGCTCTGCAACAACTGCATGGAATGACTGTTCTGTGTACGCAGTCTATTGTGCACTGGGTGTTCAAGTATTTACAAGCAAATGAATCTTGGGAAATGCTCCGAGTGCTCGGAATGAGTCGCGAGGGAAATGATACCTTTGCATGCCGGCGCCTACGAGATTTGCAAGAGAAATAAATCCCTGATGACCGACAGCGATAATGCACGATCCACCGAATAATCCGTGCACCTTGATTGATCGTCACCCCGCCTGAGAGAGGTGGACGCGTTCATTCACCCCCTCGCGGAGATTTATCGACAATTATTTCAGAAGCGATAATGGACGTTCGTGCCACGAACGAAAGTTATTTCATCGGTGTACGTTAGCGTTACTAAACTAAACCGTTCGTAGTTGACGATTATCGTCGCGATATTAATTTATCGCCGGCCATTCGACGCCTCGATGCCCAGCCGGTGATTAGCTGTCGTTTCGCCATGCGACCGATGGGTAATTATTAATAATTGGACATCTCTGATTCCGATACTCTTGGATTATCGTACGTAGCCTCGACTTTAGTAGTAGAGGCATCCCAGCTGGCTGAACAATGTTACGAGTGAAAAGAACAATGGGTTCCTTGGAACGATCGTGATTTTTCGAAAGGTTGCGCCTCCAGTGCTTACCTACATAGCTCGCGGACAGGTTGATTTCTCGTTAGAATCGAGGCTAATTGCCCTGTGATGTAATACTCGCGCAGATAGATCGTTGATTTATTAATTCTTGCGACACCTACGTCTTTTGTTGCTCGGCTTTTTTATCGCGGTCACGTTTCACATATATCGCAGAATGATTAATTTTAACGATCACAATTTTTATACTATATTCATTACTATCTTATGGCTATTCAATTGTACGTCGAATCTATAGATTCGGTGCGGTTCACCGTACAGGCGTACGCGTGAGTTCGTCAATTTCGTCACCGAAATTAATTATACACCCGGAGTGCGCAATTCTCATGCCGCCTATCAAGAGCCTATCTACTTTCGAATTTCATTTCCTTCCAGCCTCCGGCGTTTCCGCTCCGACCGGTTAATTAATCGCAATTACTCGCGCGGTGAAATCGAACCCGCAGCACGGAGAATATTGCTTTTACTAATAATTCGTTGTCCCTCGGGAAATGAACTGCACCCCCCGATATCACGGCACGCGAATAATTGATTGCCGTTCGATCAATGATTTTAATTCGATGCCGTCACTGATCCATGAATCATTCTCCTTCCTACTCGACTGTAGTAACCATAAGGACAAACGAAAATCGTCTCCTCCACGTTTGTAGAAATTGAATAGCTGCAAAATCGGTACCAGATTGAAGGATAAGAGAGACGTCGAACGTCGAGGATAAAGGTTTCCGTTTACAGAGTGCTACAGTGATAACAGCAATAATTCTTGCTTCTGACCCCACCACCGATATCCCTTATATTTAATATACATTCGGTGTAAGCGCGCCATCGTCGTTAAAGCACCTCTGTCGTAAAGCACGATACACACCGTGGTGCGTCTCTCCTTCATGGTTTAAGGCTGACCGGTACGTAAGTACACGCGCATCGTCGTTACTTGCGGCACGTCGTAAGTAACACGTGTAAAGGTGCGCTCGCACATGCGTGAATCGTTTCGCGCAACCTTTTCTGCCCGAATATAAATACACTCATACCTGTGTTGCATGTGCGTGCGTACACAATCCCGGAATTTCGTGGAACAATAAGTTAAGATAATCATTCGCGGAACTGCGAGCGGAGAACGCTATTTCACGTCCCGGCGCGCCACGGATTAATTGCCAGGCGAGTCTCGGCGGACGACGGCCAACATATTTCACGTTAAGTCGGAAAGAAATGCGGGGAAGTGTGTTGACTTCGCTTATGAATTCTCGTAACAGTATATCGTGCAGGTATTTCGGGTATCCCGGGACCGTTGAACGAGAGGAGCACTCCTGTACGATTTGTAGAGACGTTACGCAACGGTAGGAAATACTAGCTTGTTACGAAAGGCCGACTGCACATGCAGTAGCATTAATAATGTTTAAGCTTAGCGGGGAAGTAATTGATAAGCATCACGTTTCGGTGAACAGATATCTCTGAGCAACCTCACGGCGCATTCCGATATGGTGTTCGAGCGTTTGCGGAGGTAGCCGGCGTGCGGGAAGCCGCGTTTCTTTTAGTAAAATCGAAAGACTACGCGTAGACGCGCGGGAGAAGCGACCGGATGTCACGCGTGCATTGCGTGCGCCGCAGCATCGGGACACCTTCTGGAATAACAAGCCAATCCTGTGTCGTTCCTCTTCTGCTCGCGGACGATGATCTGTTGCAGACGATACGAAAAAACTATTTACCCTATCCACTGTTTCTACTGTAGACTATTTGGCGACTATGAAATCGCCTATATCGTAAATCACGGCTCCGGTATATTGCACGAGCAGATTTTCATATGTAACTCAAGTGAGAGTCGCTCCAATCCTTTCTCCAAATTTTCTATTTCGCAAAACATATACCTATATACATGCCAATCAATCGTGCGTCCAATCAACAGACACGTCTACTGAAATCCATACAGTAGGTCTCGTAAAAATAAACGTTTCATTGGGATAGAATTATCGAGTGGAAACAGACATTTATGAGACGACTTACAGACGGACACGTGGTGCTCCCGCCAGAGACAAGACCGCCGTCGGGGGAGGAAATGAAAGTTACTTATTATCGAGAGGACGGGTTCGAAAGGTGGATATAATCGCGCTACGTACGTACATACGCGGTAGGGACGAACTCTCGGCCGGATATCGGCTGGAAACACCTTCGTGGGAAATGTTGCTCCTTTCGATCTCGCCTCTGGGCATACGTTTTCACGCAGACTTTGTACACGCGAGGTTTTACTTCGTGCGTCAATATTTTGCTTCTTAGAAATCGAGCTCCGTTTGTTTTTCGTACTGAAGAAAAATACTGTACCGACCTGAGCTGCACGGAAAAGGGGAAAGTGGTTTTAGATTGATGATGAAATTGTCGACATCGTTAACCCGGTCATTGATAGAGTATTAAGCGAACAGTGTACGAACACGGCGGGTAATTATCATTAATTATACCAAGGAAAAGGGAGAGTAAAGACTGCTTTCTCGTTCGGTCAATTTGTTACTACCAACATCGTCCGACATTTTTTACCGATCGCGCAGCGTATCGTCTATAATTAAGTCGAATCATCCGATCGAAAATCGAGAAACACCTATGCGATACACGCTGGCGTAATTACAAAAAACAACGCCGCGGTGTCTATGAATAAAACATCGGAGATGTCGTGACGCGAGGCACGCGCTGAATTATTGAGAAAACATGCCGTTTGATCATTCTGGCGCGTGATCTATGCAATGATCCGTCGAATGGAATTCCGAGGACTTTGAACTCCGCAAAGAGTCAATAACTGTGTGCTATTATAAGCTGACGACGTTTAATTTCCCAGTATTTTTTCATCGGCACTCGGGAATGGTTTAATTGGAGCTCTTTATTCTCCGAGAGAAAGATACAGCATCGCGACTGATTCGTCTCAACGCGTCGCGATTTCGAAAGATCGCAGAATTTCACGGGCACGCGATAAAAACGAAGCCGCTCGGGCGAACCGTGAATTTCGCAACGACAGAGGATACATTTCTCTGGAAAGTCATCGACATAAATCTCGCCTAGGTTTTCGCAGCCCCTGGCCCCCCGTATATTCCGCGCGTTATGCAAATATTTCAGCGAACAACTCGCGCGGGAATGTACACTATCGAGTAGCCTCTTTGAAACGCGTCGAGAAAAATCCTTTTCCTTCGTTTGTGCGCGCGTACAGCTCGCGACACGCCGATGCGCGTGCACGGAATCGGCAAAAGATCGATCGATGTGTATTCCGATATACGCACATGTATGCAAACACGTGTACATTTGCACTCATACAGTCGCATCAGTCACGCGCCTGTGTGCACTTTCACCGTCGTGCACGGCGGAACTGCAAAGTAGCCTACATGCAGGGCGTTAAACTCGGCTCGCGGCGGTTTGATCCGCGACCGAGAATCGAGATATCGATCCGTTGCAACAGCAGCGAATTCCAGCAACGCCAGGACAGCCTGGTGGTGCGCGTTCCACCGTGTATGCTCGGCCTTTTCGACCAGCATCGTCGTCCGAGTATCCGTTCGGTTGCACCATCCACGTGTCTGCTCGTCAAACCGGCCTCCATTAATGAACTTCGACGGCCATTTTATTGCACCGTTAATTCCGCGATTCTCGTCAGGCAAACGAAGATTCCGCGGAGGTTTAAACAGACTTTTCGCATTCCTCGTTATTAGACGCTCCTCGTGGAATAATCCAAGCCGCCCGGAGTCTTCTAAACCCTTTCATCGACTGATTATTTTCCAATCTCGCTGGAATAGGCGGGGTGACCATTCCGCGAAAGTATTCAACGGTATTATTGAAACCGATGGTTCAGGTATTTGCCCCGTGCCCGATGGTTCGAGAAGCTACGAGCGAGGATCAGCGTCGAACGAAAGATCCCCGGAGACGGGTGAAAAAAAAGAAGAAAAAGAAATGCTTAATTCACCGTAATTTCGTTGAAACTTTATGTACCAACGGAGCTGGTACTCTACGTGCCTGGCGAGTTGGAGTTTCGTTCCGGCGTGTATATGTATCTTCCGGTATCGTTTGTGCAGCACGGAGCTTCTCACCTTCGAACAGTTTCGTATTCCCCGGTGTGCGTTCGAGGGCGAGGGTGGTAAGGCTGTTCTCCCGCGATTCGACCAAGTAAACCGAACTATATCATCACCCGATACCTGGAAATTGGTGAGCGATACGTGTCCGCATTTACGACGGCATCTCTTATATAATACACGGCCGGTTTCTCTTGGTACATTGGCGGGCAAAGTTCTCGAGTGTATATTGGTAAAACAGGAAGAGCAAGGAAAGCGAGTCGTTTTTCATATAATGCCTATATCGCGGCTCGAACAAATCACCCTGAATTACGAACTTAAAAGATGATCGGGGGATTGATTATTACCGGCTTTCCCCACGAATATTACACCGATTCCATCAATTTGCTCGCGATGGCCAGCCTGCGCGCTCAAAGGTGGCGGCTAATTATCGATTAATCGTTCGAAGAGCCACGATAATCCGTCTACACAGCTGCCAAGTCCCGTGTGAAAGTTTCGGTGAAATATTAGATCATTAATATCAAGATACGCATCGGGGCAACAACTTTCGATATCTCTGCTTGGGTGGAACGTTTCGTGTTCGGTCGAAATCTTCATATGGAACGGAGTATGTATACTGTTGCTGTAACATTTGCCATCAGCTGAAACGAAAGGGATAGGATGGGTGGCGTGGCGTGGCAAATTGATCGATGTCCATCTGCCCGGTCAGAGTCCCATTTCGAACGATCACTGCGATACTCGTTAAAGATTTACGGAGACAAACAATCGATTCAGTAATTTATATAGCTTCATTGAACGCGGCGCGGCTGTTTCTCCGCTTGGACAAATCGCTCGTCCGTGATTTCAAGCGGCAATAAAATTTCGCCCGGAATTTATTTATCGACTCGCCGCGTTTAGCCGCGTCGGCAGATGCATTCTCTTTGTCGGTGTTGGTCGGGTATATATCTCCGCGAGCAAGCCGTGCACCGCGTACCTTAGAAGGTAGACGCATGATAACCGGCCGTCCCTTATCTTCCGGGGACTTGCGCGCGGATTCAAACGGCCGCATCGCGGATATATTTAAGGCCTAATCCAATTTCCCGACGCCTTCCGCCTCTGAAACGCCACCAGCATCTCGCGAAAGGATTGTTTCACCGTGGAGCGTTCACGGGGACCGCGTGTAATCGTTCTACCGACCGGCTATGTAAATATAGTCGTATGCACAGCAAGAGGAAGGCTCCAAAGCGTGGAAGCCGCAGAACCGTGCGTATTTATTCAGCCGGGCTGGTAGCCGCGGTCGCGTAGCTGTGGCGTTTTTGTTTCTTTTTTTTTTGTTGCGAAAATGCATACTCGAAAGGGCGTCGGCCTAACGGGCAGAGACAGTGGACACCGGAAGTCATTGGCAGGAATTTTAGGCACGCGAACCGTGAACGCAGTTTCCTTATCGCACTCTGGACAAAAATAATCGATAAAAATCGATGAAAATTGAGACCGGCTAGGAATGATTAGAATATCGCTTCCTATTCGATCTCGGCGCGCTGAATATAAATAAATAAACATAGTTGCTCGTTTTCGTCCGAAGTAAAAGGGAAAGTGGACCGTCTCGCGACAGACGGGTGGATGTCTTTTTTACCTTCGATCCAATTACTGCACGGGCGGATTGTCGTTAATGTAATAACGTTCGGAAGAGCGAAATTGTACAGCGGATGATCATCGAGGACAGTCACAGGGAGAAAGGGAAAGAGGAAGGAGATCGTCGCAGTGAAATCTCCGCGCGTTTTTGATCGGTCGTGCACGCTTCGCTTGACCACCCAATGCGTGTCCTACAAAAGGCATGATCGAAACGACAGGGAGAGGAAGCGGAGTCTCTGGACCGCGAAAGATCCCAACTACGGCCCGTGAATATTTCCTCGATCTGCCTTTCTCGTTGTTACTTAATAGCACCTGAATTTCGTATGCCATTCTACTGTGGCCGAGAGGTTGGCAGGCGTTGGTAACATGGAAATTGTTTAGATCGCCACGTGAATAGGGGGACAAAGAATAGAACAAATGATCCCTTCCATGCACACAGTCCGAGCCACTTCGAGCGAAACACGCTTTACTCTCTCCAGTTTTTCTTACCAGGTTTCTCTGTCTGTGCTTCCACATGCCTCTTGTACAGCTTTGACCCATTTACTCAACGATCGTGGAACCGTCGACAAATCCATTCATTAATCTAACAGAGCTCTAATGAAGGGTACCATTGGCAATATCGTTTCGGTAAAGCAATTAAAAGACGAGATTGACTCGGGCCAATAGATCTTACGATGTTTATGAAAGATTTATCTCATTAACCCTGGTAATATTTGACGTGAACACGGGCAAGATAGACAGGATCTGTATAGGTGTATACATGTATCTATATGCGAATGGTTTTTAGAAATCGTTTGGAGTTGGCGTCGTATGGAGAGGAAGTCGTTATAGTATCGTTAACGCTCGTTTATTGCGTCGGAAAGGGAAATATTGTTTGAAATTCATAATGATGAATACGCGAGGATCGCGAATCGTGATTTTGCCGCAACCACGCCGGAGGTTTCACAGATTGGCATCGACTGTTTCTAGCGGTACCAAAGCGACTCCGTTACCGCAATTTCTTTTGGATCCTGTTGGTAGATACCGTCGAGATTGTTATTAAAAATAACAGAAATCTCACGGCACGCGCAACACACCTCTTCGCGAGTGTAGCCTCACGTGCGGCGAGAAGTCGTATTTTCGAGATACATACTCGCCACTCCTCCTTCTCTCTTATCATTGGCTAAGCCGATCGTTTACCAAGTTTCACAGTCCTTTCCATACGACCGGGACGTTTTATTCTATAGAAATGCTTCGTTTCGTTGTGTCGCGTTTCCTCTATATCGGGGCGAGGAATCGTGGAAAGAAGCGAGTGAAGCAAAGTGAGACCGAAAGTTGCGCGTCATTGTTCCACGGAAAAACAAAGTCTTTCCAGGTCCGAGCAATTCATTTTCGTTGATGAACCATTAACGACGCCGTTATCGTTCGCGTATACTTCGCCTAATGAGATTTCCCTCGAGTTTCTCCTATCGACGATCGGCGATACGCCGTTGTAAAATGAGCCTTACCCTTGGTTTACGACTTTTCCAGGACGTCGCAACGGCGTCCGCGACGCGCCACGACTCGCTGTATTTTGCCATCCGGATTGCACATAAATTTAATAATTCGCATAAATTAGGAGGAGGAAAGCTCGAATTTGCCTCCGCGTCCGTTGTATCGTCATCGATTCTAAGTTCATTGCCCCCCGCCCCTAGCCACCCCTCGACGATCGTGGATGATGGATCAATTTATCTACGAGCGAGGCAAAAATCTTGTCCCTTTTTTTTTATTCGAGAGTTCACGTTCAACTTCCGTTAATTTCTCATCGACGAATCGACAACGTCCGGACAAGCTGCATTGAGGAAGGTCTAACCGGTCTTGTAATTCCCGTACACGTCGAGAAGCCGGCGTGTATGCAGCGTGTTGAACGTTTCACAAAGCGGAGCTTTCACCGATGGAAAGCTAGCCGACGGCCAAGGTGGCCGAGCACCTTGACGCTCGTGCTACGTACAGTGGGTCACAAAAATTCGTGCAGCCTTTAAATGGGCTTTTAGTTCGTGTAAGGTCGTTGAAAGTAGGCCGGGTGCTCGGCAGAGCTCGATGTAATTGAGAAAATGAGCTGATTTATGTTCGCTACGACGGGGCATGATCGTTACGCTTCCAACGAAGCTAATCGACCCGTCGATCGCGATTTATATAATGTCGAGGCTCGTTAGCTGGTCCGATTCGCGTTGCCTATCGCAACAAAGATTTATCTTCGATCAGTTCTGAAACATTTTCTGGTCTTCGCTACGTGCGAGGGAAAAAAGGTGCGAGGGTGATGTACAAGGGACGAAATTGCGTGTCGAATTTTTCATGCGTGACCTCCGCGAGCTCGGCCGACCTTCGCGCGAAAGTGTCACCTAAAACGTTTACCTGCACGCTCACCTGCGCCCCGTTCGCCGGCCAACAGGTATACGGCGAAACGTGCGATAAAATACGCGGGAATTCTGTGCAACTGCGTTCCTGGAAACCGCGTAAGCAGTATGCAATTTCGTCATCGACACGCATCTCGTGTATACTCCGTAGAAACTCAAAACTATCGTACCCCGAGCTCCTACCTTAATTCCGTCGTGCCATTGATCGCGGCTGGCAGCGGCCAATATACATGAAGGGATTGGAGAAGGTTGCGATAGTGAAATGAATCGACAGTAATTCAGTGCAACCAAGTAATATTAATAGGACGGAGAAAGAACGGCATCGGTACCGCCACACTGACATAACAGTAATAACACCCGATAATAATAATTTCTACAATAAACCCTCGACAAGTATCCTCCTAACTCTCGTCCCCGGTGATTCCTTTACAAAGGTGTAACAGCTTTACGGCTAGCCCGTTGCAGCTGGAACAAACGAGCCCGTTCGCTTTTCTACGATTACGACCAGCGACGCCTCGACGGTGCTGCGACGCCCCGCAAATCATAGCCCCCCGGCGTACACAGACTGCAACGCACTTATTCACGCACCGCTAGGATGTGGCGCAAGCCGAGTTTGCATGCCTGTAACTGGTATTCTCTTGGCGGCGGTCGTAAGGCAGATTGAATTCCTTGTCCAGCCGCTTTGGATAAGGGTAACGACGGGCACACCGCGCCGCGACTAAGCTGTAATATCGAACAGGCTATCGTCCAGCCTCGAGATCAGCCACCCCGTGACGTCACTCGTAACTCCTTTAGGGGAAACAGACTTCCGCGATACCGCGATGGGAGTAATGGCTGGCATGGTTCGACACGCTGACGACGATCGTTTCTTTGTGTCGCGTATATAGATTCCGCGAAGTTTCCTCTGCCGGTACTTTACTAAAGAGACACGAAGGTCTCGACAGGTTCGATAATGGACTTTGTTTCAACGAGTGAGCAAGTCGTAGAGAATGCGGTGCGCGTAGGGAAATGAAACGAAAGATTTTCCGTTTAAGGAGATCCCGCATCGTGCTGCGAGGACATTAGTATTGACGCAAACGAAAGGATCAATCGGCAAGCAGCTAGAGATCTATGGAAAGGATTAATCGGTTGTATCGTAGGCTGTATCTGCGTCGAACGTGATTCGACGAGGCATCTCTTTCGGCTACGTTTAACCGACTCGCGTCACGGACAGCAGGTATCCTAGCTAGCAGAATCATTTAGCGCGCTGAACAAAGACGGCGTTTCATCGATAGGACGTCGAGTCGCATCAAGCCTGACCGTCGGTGTTAGAACACGGTGTCTAAATAGCGACGTGAACGGGGCCGCGATGCGCGTCGTAAAGATCGAATCAACGGCGGGAAGGGGACGGAAAAGAAAAAAATAGAAGGAAACGAAAAGGTACAAAGAAGAAAGGATCGTGATAGACAGAAGAAGCAAGGGAGGATACCGCGATGCGGTCGGATCGCGATGTGGAACTGAATCTGTGAGAATGTCCTTCGAGGAGTTCGCCCACGTTCGTTTTTGCTTCCGAAAAGCAAGTTCTCCTCGTGTTCGTGGAACAAAGTGGGAACGTGCGCGCAGGGTCGAGGGAGAGGGCTCGAACGACCGGTACGTGAGTCAGTCCAAAGGAACCTGGTGTAAGGTACCGGCAGGAGGAATCTTCTGCAGGACGTTGCACTGATGCACCTCGAAAGATGTCTCTCGATCTTCGGGCCGAATTAGGAGACGCTTCGCGGGCTACGATCACCGCCTCCTCAATTTTGTCTTTCCGTTTTTATCTTCTTTTGTATTTCTCCATTTCGTCGATCTCTCGATCGTCCCGCTTGCTTACTCTCGAAAGCGAGATCCCACGCAGGGGAACATGGAGGTGGTGCGTTTAGAGATCTGCTCGTAAAAGTATCCGTCGACCCGTCCACGCGTCCACGATAAATCTCGATCCCTCTGTCGCGTCTCTAGACAGGGAGGATAGGCGTCTTAGAACCGCAATAACGTGCCCGGAGGTGAATCGAAAAACGCTTCGGTTCTAAATACAAGGTGTCCATCGTCGGCTATCCTTGGACGGGACACGATGGTGCGACCACTTTGCTCGTCCGCGGTAGATACCTCTAATGACTGAAACGATCGACCAGCTTCGCTTATTCCACACCAGATGCGCGCATGTGTACTCGCGAGCTGTGCCAACAATATTGTAATGGACATTTCCATAAAGGACTTTACGGACCCTTTGCTACACCAATTTGCGGTACCGTTAACCGGGATCATTACTCCGAACGAAGCGGGCTCGTATACGCGCGGCACGCTTGTGCTCCGAAGCGCGTTTTTCCGCGCTTTAGAGGCTCGCACGCAATGCGGAAACGCGCACTCGAGGGCGGTTTGCGCGTCGTTAGCACACTTTTGCGGAATAGACACGGGGCACGGGCAATCCTTTACCGATGCCGGTTGTCCGGTCAAGTGCGTCGCGAACGATTTTCCACTCGCCGTTCCTCGGTTCTCGCCGCTTCCGACGTACCGATGTTATATCTAATTCCGCGCGTCGCGATCGAGCAACGTCGTTATCGTTCCGTTACACAGAAAGTACCGCACCCTTTTATCTTCGATGGTCGGAAGGTTACGCGTCCGTAAACTCGTGTCGTCGATCCTTCTTTAGGTTTCTTTCTGCAGAACGATTTACGAGGGACGATTTTCTACGCAGAAACCGTCCCGCGGAAAATTGGCCGAATGATGAACCCGCGACGCTAAGGGAGAACAGCCAGGTGCGCGCTTCCCGCGAGCACGTGCAAGTTCGCGAGCAGCTACGAGTTTCCTGCGGTAGCCAGATCGGCGTACAGCGGGCGATAATGAAATCTAAATTGCAAATTATGGCAGAGCATAACTCGCGCTCGTTATCCACCGCGTTATGCCCCATTGTCGTACGCACTCTCTCTTTTTCCACGGGTTTCTCTCTGTCGGGTCGGACCGGCACTCGGTGGCATGCGGATGCCTTGCGCGCCCAGCTTTAATAGCCATTCGAATCTTCGCGTCTACACACGAAACGGCCGTTGCAATATGCCGTGGACCGTTAAGTGTCGCGACCTTAGTGGACCGACGAAAGAAAAGAACGATCGGGCCCACTGGGAGCATTGTTGAGAGACGGCCGTGCGATGCACGCGCTTCAAGTACGGGCCGCGTGGAAAAGATGGCCCACGCGTGCATCAAGCGCACGGAAACGTTGCCACGGGTCAAGATACCATTCTTCTCTCTCGTGGTTGATTAGCTTCTGATTAAAAATCGCTCCCATCGTGGAGTTAATCGTTGGCCCGTTGCGTAAGAGAAACGAAGGATTTATGCGTATCAAGATGCGCACAGATTCATCGGGGAAACTGATTCGTCGAAACGATGCGAATGGTCGGACGCGTGGTAAGAAATGGTCGGGTCCGGAGAGCGCAGGAATCAGGCACGCGGAAACGTTGCGTGAGGTCGCGGAGTCCTGGCAGAAGGATAGTCTTCCGACGGAAGGGCCGTCAATGAGATAATGGGGCGGGATTGCGAAACATAAATTAAGATACCATCATACCGCTGCCCAAGAGTAGGACCGTTGGGGTGATTGTATTTATTACGCCAGCTGCGTTCAATCTTTCCCACAATTATATAAATAACGCAGCTCGTGCGAGAAGTACGCCTCGATCGCGTTATAAAAGTCCGACGTTAATTTACGAGGTGGCCGAGAAAGAAGCGTGATCGTGCTTTCACGCGAACGGTTTGGAAACGAAGTTCGCCTGCCACGGGGCAGAAGATGCATGGTGGCACGCCCCAAAAAAAAGAAAAGAAAAATGGATTCCAATCCGGTGGAAGGTGTAGGTAGCACGCGGAAACGTTGCGCGAGGTCAAGGTTCCTTCGGACTCGAACAGGAGGGCGACGAGCGTTTCGTGGAAAACAGCCTTGGCGTGGCCGAGGTTCGAAAGATAACGCGTCAACGTTGAAACCGACTCGCACAAGAACGTTGGATCCAGCTTAATGTGACGCTTCGTTCACGCCGTCTGACCGCGGAACTGACCAGCAGTTTTCGCACGGCACGCGAGACTTTCATTATTCGTGATTTACGAGGGTTTAGCAGCGGTAGTGGGAACCATTGAGAACCGAACGAAACTACTTCGGGCTGGAATTTATTTCTGGCCTAGCGGTAGCAATCGTTTTCAATACTTTTGTTAAGCGATATAGCAAGATGGCGGTGGTCTTCCTCCGTGCAAATCATACATTTAGTTTGGCCGCCCTTATTAACCGAATTGATCTCGCGCGGAGTAAAAGAAATTCTAGAACCTTGCGTTCAATATTTTCAGTAATTTCCAAGATAATGAAATACTCGCAAGAAATATGAAACGATTCAGGGTACTTGAAACAATTGCCGTAGAAGCGTAGGAAGATGCAATTTTCCATCGACTTCTCGTGCAATTTCTGCTATATTGTATACAATATAAAGCATCAGGCTAAACAAGGGGCAATCGCGCCTCGTTGCTCGAATTGGAAGATTAAGCTTCACCGAAGCCGGCGAATTCCACGCCCATTGTCCAGCCATTTATTAATACCTCTCCATCATTGACCTCTCCATTAACCCGTTTACGCAAGCACGGCCGTGCACGATGTCCAACCTTCGAAGCCTTTAGATCTCGAGCTATTAGACCGGTCGGGAACGGATCGTTATCGTTCTCCGATCGACCGAATGGAGTATTTCCTGGCGGGACTCCGCGGCGTGCATTCGCGACTTTCACGAAGAAACGATCTCGTTCGCAGCCTTAACTCTCGATCGCATACCTTGTTAAACGGGACGACTTGAAACTGAGCGTCGAACGCCATGCGGCGCGCACACGCGCTCTGTGAAACGCAGTAAATTAACTATTCTGTCTGCCGACTATACTTCGAGTTCTCTGCAGTTCTTGTGCCCCTGATTTTTTCTATCCTCTGCCCCGCCTATCGCCAAACCGTCTATCTTATCCAATTCTCTAACCGTTCTACGCACTCCGAGTTCTTTTGCCATTTCTCGCCCTCGCTCCATTTCCGCGGTGGAATTTGGGGGAAGTTGACCAACATTTTTAAAACACTTACTACATCTTGCCGGATATACCAATAATTGCTCAGCAATGTGTCCTTCAACTAGGGTTCGACACCGAATTCTCTTGCCCCACATTTCTGCATTACTCATCCACCTACAACCAGCCCATATAACCTCGCGTCGTAGCTGTGTCACAAGGACAGTGCCTTTACGAATTCCGCGGATAAGCCAGCCCTGGCACGATATCAGCGTCGCGCTCTATAGCTCTGAACCGTAGGAATATCTCGATATATCGATAATATCAATGATCGCGGCGCGGCGGTTCGCGCTTCAATGTCGAAGGAAATCGCGGTTCGGCCACTTCCTGCGGCACGCTCACTTCCGTCTCGCTCGGGCACTCGCGCGACTGATAATCTCCAAAGGCAGGTCGCACTGAAACGGTGGTCAGTGGTCGTTAATTTCTTGCCGGAGTGAAACCAGCATGGTGTGGCGCAGCACCGGAGATCAAAGGATAATATTTCTCACACTGGCCGACAGTATAATCGGCACGCAACGTTTCCCTCCTCGCGCACGTACACGTTAGAGCTCTCCCGCGTCGAGAACCGCATGGATTTTACGCTGGTGCACGTGGGCACACGCGCGAGCGTGAAAATCGCCGACACGAATGATCTCCCATCGAAGAGCGACACACTTTGCTCGAGTGGTGGCACTTTCTCGTCCGTGCGACGCTCGGGACCGGACATTGGAAGGGAAACGATCTATCGACCGATGAATCGTTTTCGTGGTTGTGCCCGGGAATAATCGGTCGCGGTGGATTGCGCACAGATTTTTGTTGCAGCAAATCGTTTCGGTGCTCTGAATGATTTCAACGCTGGGAAGTGTGCATTGCGATCGTTGATCGTGCTCCGTTCCGCGCAGCAGCGGAGGAATTTTTCGCGTTCCGAAAGGTTCTTGGTAAGAAGGGGTGAAGAAGTAGCTTCGAAAAAGGCTCGCCGCGATTTCTCGCGATAACTCGAATTTATCGTCCGGAGGGTCTCGTGATTTTTGCGGTTCTGGCATTTCATTTGTTGAGGCGCTCGGAGCGCGAGGGAAACGTTTCCCGGGTTTTTTCTGAACGTATGGGGTGGGATTTGGCTCGCGTGGCCCAGAAGCCCGTGGAGGGAATCCAGAACGCGAGAGAAGAAGCGTTACGTAAACCTAGTATGGGATTTATTTTACGAGCTATGACTGGTGGCAGAAGAATGCGCGCAGCACGACGAGACCCGATCTAATCAGATATTTATGGCGTTTTGACGTTATCTTTGTTTTAACACGCGCTCGCCCGGCATTTCTTCTCGAACCGTGCTCCAGATTCGTTCTCTAAAGTGTCGACGCGCAAGGCGAAGGCAGGCCTCGAAGATGGACCGCGAAAGTAGGTAAGAATGGTGGAAATTTCAGTCTACTAGCGACGAATCAGTGTCTCGTGGCGTTCTACAGTGAAATCGCAGCTATAAATCGTGGACCACGAAGGCGAGAGAAAGAAGGCACAAAAAGTATAGCCGCGACCGTAGACTGACGTGATTTCGCGATAGCTGGGATTTATTTAGCCTCTACACCTGTCGCGCCTCAGAAATTTAAGTCTGCGCCGCGCAGAGGATTCCGTGTATCGAGACAGCGCGGACAAAAATTTTCTCCTCGGTTTCTGGCGGTTTTTCTTACCCTCGCTTTATTCACCTATCCATCGACGAACAACGTTCGAAACAATAATCATATTAAAATATACCTCAGGATTTCGGAGATTTTAATTGCATCCAACCCGTTTATCTGTCAGGTAGTTCAGGATAACGCGAACTTCATGTTGCACGCTTCTTTCGGTGTATCTCGTAGTTGTATCGCGGCGCAGGACAAGCAGACTTCCGCGAGACGAGACGATGAAGATGAGAGATGCGCGAGAGGAAGCGTAGCGAGTAACCGCGCGTGTTCTTCTCGTTGCATCATGGATCATGCGCTCGTTACAGGGCGAATCACAATCGTGGTCTCGGGTCCCGCGTAATTCAGATTCTCACGGATGCTGTCCGGAAGAAATAAGAGAGACACGGGACGTTGAATGGCTCCGGTATCGGTCGATTCGCGCTAATTACGCGCCCGTGTAATAATTACTAAGCAGATTCTCGCCTCGATTAATCAATCTCCCAGCCCCACAGTGTACGCATAGTCACGGGTCTAATTGAACTTTCGACGGGCCCCCGCACTAATGATATCCTTCGAGCAACAAGGATCGATTCTTAAAAAATCCTTGGAACTGACAAGGAACCAAAGTATGATACACATCGTTTGACGCTGAAAGTTCATGAGTAGTTACCTCTGTCCTATGATCAAGTTCAGATCGGACTGGTAATCCCCTATCGACCACTCATTTTCATTTCACGTGCATTCAGCCGCGAGCTTCGTGGAAGCTGGCGTTCCACGACACCTTCTCGCGGTGTTCCGCACGACTACTCCCCATTTATCGTGTCCGACATGCGAGAATATCACCGAGAAGCAACCGAGAACCAGTCATCGTGCCATTAATTAGCCGGTTGACGCCTAGAAACAGGAATTCATTCCGGGGTCAGGCGTTATCAATTGCTTTTATCGTAGCCGAGACCGTTACGGTGGGACACGTTTCGCCGGTTGCAAATAGAGTACGGTGCACCCTGCGGAGTAGTAAACGCGTTGCATTCGGAGGTGATCCATAGAGATGCTGGAAAATCAATTATCGCTGTTCTAATTAGTTTCGTGAAACGTCACGTGCGTTTGCTATCAAATGGAGCGAGAAGTCTGGCGATTAGGACATCGAACGCGGAGTTAGGGGAAAATGGCAAGGGGTAGAAGTGAGTAAGAGAGGAGAGGGAGAAAAGATTCGACACCGAAAGCGCACGAGAGTAACCCTTTACCCTCGCTCCGTTTCCTGAGCGGGGACTGAACGATGCGCGTAAGTCCCAAAGGGGAATAAGTCCGAAAGGGGAATAAGTCCCGATCGCCATGGTAACCAGTGACTCGGTGTTGCGGCGGGCCGTCGTAGATCGTCAAACTCCGATCGAGTTCGGCCGAGCTCGCCCGTACTCGGGCATTTTCGTAGGAGCGAGGCCAACCGGTCGGGAGACGCAGTCTCTGTGCGACCAGTTCGATTCCGCACGTAGCCAGTGATCGGTGCTCGTGTCGTGTATGCCGCGTCGCGTTTACGTTCGATCCCCGTACGTCTCTCGTGGTGTTATCACGTCCAGGTACACGGTTGCGCGGTTCCTTCGCATCGCGCCCCGATCGACAGGTACGCACGAGGAGGCCGTTCACGGGCAGGATCGAACGCGCGATTAAGTACGAAACCGCGGACCGCAAAGGAAAGAAACGGTGCACGTAGACTACCGCTTTAAACGCAGAGCGTGTTTGCGAGAGAGCGCTGCACGCCCGAAGGCAAATACCTGTGTGCCTGGTTCCAAGTCGATCCGGGCCTCTGACACGTCGCTTCCCGTAGGCCACTACTTTTCTCTTCGCTCGATTGGTGAAACGTGCCGAGAATCTACCTGAAACGGTATCTTTGCGTTCGCCAGTATATACATACATGCATGTATACGTATGTACGCGGGACAGACGAGCGTGGAACGTCGTGTGTAAAAGCCAGGTGAATTCAACCAGTGCAGAGACGAATTAGCTATCCTCGAACATACGCACAAGCATCTGTCTACGACGCAGTGATAATTCAGTGACCGATTTTTCTAACGCATCTTATCTGTCGCTGTGATACCGCGCGTTTCTCCATCGCTGCGTTACAGTTTCGCGTGACCAGCGGCTCATTTTCTGCTCCAGAACGCCGCGCCGGTAGATCGACGAACAGAGGGGTAGTATTTGCACGCGAGCCAGGAGTTGTATGTATATGCACGTACAGCGTGCGCCGCCACGACCTATTCCGGGTACCACCTGTGGATTTCGCGTGAAGCAGCTTGGAGTGACAGTGCGTACTCCGTTTCGGGGGAACATCGATCGCTTTGGTTATGAGCTGAACGCGTTATCGGCGACTGAGTCGTAGCTCAGAAACGATCATGCCCAAGTCGGAGTGAATTGTAGTTGATTGCCCGCGGTGTGGTAAAGCAGGTCGAATGATGACCATGTTCGGGACTCTCGTCCAGAGGCTCACCTCGCCGGTGACCTCGCCGACGAGTCCTCGGCGACGTTTCAAATCGCCGTCGCGATGGGAAGTGCAGAGCGATCCGGAAGACGACCCGGCTGCGCCGGTCCGGAAGTCAAGGGCCAAGCATTTGCTGGATAAACGCAAGAGCAAGAGCAGAGCGCGCGCTTTGAACGTGCAAGCTGAACAAGTGCAGATATGCAACTCCGGATGGCACGACGCCTCGTTTCCGCCACTCCGGGGTACGAAAAGCCTCGGCCGGCTCGACGGCATGAAAGAGGTGAGTCTTTATGCATTTCGAGTCTCCGTAATTTTCGTGTGCACGTATTCGTGTCTCGGGCAATCGCGAATTCTCGCATTCCACGAACAGCAGCGTTTATTGCGTAATAAAATTAAGCAAGGTGGCGATGATGTCGAAATTCCCCGAGCGTGTCATCATCGAGTAAACCTGCGTAGCTTAATAGGCTCTTATATTTGTACGCGTATTTACTCCGTCGCAAAGTCGTACGTTTACTATTCAACAGCTTATACCTTGCGTGTCGCTTGGAACAATGGCCACTGGTGCGATCGAATGTGTAAGTTCCGAGCAGAGGAACCGCGAGGAATTGAAATCTAAACACCTATTCCATGTGCTCGAGAATGGTAGGGAGTACGCGACAGACGCACGATGGTAGGCGTGCTTTCTAAACCGTGGTTCGCCTTTATCGCAGATAACGCGCCAGTTCAGATTGAAAACAGGTTTCCCTCGTTTTCCGTGCCGAAACTGGTAACGAAACCGCAAACGACCCTCGCCACGGATCGAGGAAAATTAGGATATTAGGTTGCCGCTGGAATTAATTAGCCGGAATCGTGACGGCCACGGCGACGGCTGCTGCAGCAGTTGTTCTTCCGATATATTTTAATTAAACCGCGATTAAACGTCACGGTGTACATGCCGCAACCTGATTACATAATTGCATCGCAGCGTAATACCAGTTTTTAGACCGGTGTTTTTACTGCGGAGTGCACGCTTACTCCGCGAGTTTTGCGTAATCCACGCGCGTGGTTATGTAGTGCCTCTAAACATTAATGGGGTTTTATTTTCTGCTCGTCGAAATGCTGCGCCGCGGCCATTACCTTCATCGCATCCGTGGAACGCTCGTACCGACGTGTAACCGGAACACCGGATAGTAGAAGAAGAAAAAAAAGAAAAAGAATCACCGAGCGAGCGAGATTTCTGATTCTCGGCTCGTGTTTACCTCACCTGCGGAATAGGTTGAGCCTCGAACGGTAACGTTACGTGGAATTCTTCGACTGCTTGCAAAAACGAATATTTTCGTTCTTCTATGTGTACACACGCACGGGTGACATAGTTATCCGTGGCTATGATGCTTGATTAGAAAGGGACGCTTTAAACTTGTTTTTTATTATCACAAATATGTCGTTCCTGAGTACGGCCGGTGAACTAGTCTTAGAGGTAATTGACCTCGAACGTCTTTCCCTGTTGTCTTAATCTGGAGCAAGATCGAGTATGGTACCTATTAGTTTTATTCCTTTTTTATGAGAGCGATCGAAACTGGACGCTGTTTGTCGGTTCCTTTTGCACGAAACTGCAGGGCCATCGTAAAATCGCCAGCTTTCACCGAGTGTAGTACAACATGCTGGCGAACGTGTTCGTAACTCGAGTAAATTGTACTCTCTTCGATGCTGGATGAACAGCGGGGCGCAAAATCGTGGGCATATACGCAGCGGTGGTACACGTAGACGGGGCTGTTCGTTGCATAGTGGCCATTAAGTGTCGTCGTCGGCGTGGCGGTGCGGCGCGATTCGTAATTCGACGAAATTGCACGGTTTTAACGACTTGGTATTTGAACGGCGAACCATCAGCGATCTTTTGTGCGTTTCTCCATGCGGCGCCACGCATGTAGACTGTACGCGCAACGGAGGAAGGTATTAAGCCGGCCAGTAAAAACGGACGCTGCCGAATGTTCGTAATTCGAACGACGGTGAACTCTTAACGAGGACGGGACATTATTCGCGTTCTTTTCAACCTCACGGCGGAGGGTAGCTGACGTTGGTCGACGGTGCTCCTTCAGACGCGAACCCTTTTCTTTTATTTTCGTTGTTCCCTCGCGCGGTGCTATTAATTTCGCGCAGAAGGGAAAAAGAAGGAAGGCGAATCTCGCTGAACGCGCGAAGCGTTGGCTAGCTCACCGTGATACGCAGCCCTTAACGACCGCTGCGCGTACCTCCCTTCCCTTTGGTCAGACGAAAGGGTGGGGTTCGAGAACGCGTTGTCGAGCAGCAGGTACCCAACTGTGGCCAGATAGGCATCTTACCTGTGCGCATCTAGTTAAATCGCGGCTCGCACAGCGCCCAAAATCTCTCGACTTGCTTTTCCACCGCGAGGCACGGGGGAGACCTGATCGTCACCACCGCTATCGCCCTCTCGATCGGATAACGTGGACGATCGAAGGTGATGGTGCACGGTAGCCAAATATCCTTAACATCGACCGCGGAGAACGCTCGATTTTTTCGTGCTATCGTGCACGCCCGTCCTCGGGGTCCTTGAACGCGCAGGGACCTTGAACCAGCTTCGAATGCTACTACGCATCCGATGTTTGCGATAGCGAATTCGACATGTTGTTGGGTAAGCAACGTGAATGGATTTACTAGAGAAGGGGTGAGAAATGTTGGAGTACGCGTGCGTTCCAAACGGACGATAGTAGGTATCCACCGTCTCCTTTCGTTTCCTTCGAGGATCTAACGAATATCGGAGAACGAATTGAGTACGTAGAGTAAGAAAATGTTAATGCTAAAGGAACAGACAGCACTGTAGGATGACTAAAATTCCTGGTGGATTGGAAAGCTACCTTACGAGGAAGCCCATTGGCCCCCAGGCTTAGCAAGGCCCGCGTGTGCATTCCGAAACTCTGAATCAAGCCTCGTTTTCGTTCCTCGATACTGGAGTGGAACGCGTATAAATAGTTGCGTTTCGTTACCAAGACCTCGTTTGCCTTTTGTTGTATTTATTGTTAGAACGATACTCTTACTCTAAGCCTGGCAAAATGAAATACGCAACGGTACCGCTGTTTTTTTTTCAAATCCAGAGAATGTAACGACTCCTAAACACTCTACGGGACGACTAACGATAGGCCCCATTAAATTCAAATGCATCATAGTCGGTGGGATTAGTCGAAACGCGACTTGCACTTTTATTTACCAGAAATCCGTGTCGCTTTTTGTTCATGGAACGTGCCAGTTCGCCGCGGGAGTTCCCGCCATTGTCCGGACGAATTCGAAAAGACGAGGCAGAAAAAATGCTAATTATGAATATGAAAATCGCGACGGGGGTGTTCAGCCATCTGGTTTGTTCTTTACGACGGAGACCACGCGCTGGATATCTCTGCAGTTGCTCTAATCCTTTTTTTTTTTGCATTATCTCCCGTGTTCACGGGATCGAAGGTGTTATGACATCCTGAACATTCTCCGGCCAGCAGATTTCGTAGAAAAACAAGTCTTGCCGATGTTAAAAAAAAATTCGGGGGCTCTCGAAACGTTCTGACCGTGACATTCTTTGATCGTCCTTGATCCTTCCTAGAAGATGTTAGATCCTCCGTTTAGAACATCGCTCGGATTCAACGAGTTCGAATGAACGAAGAGGAAGGGAAGGAATCGTATTTGTTGCAAATAGGAATGGGAAAAGTGCAGAGGACACGTTCGATTGTTATCCTAATTATCCGTGCTCTTTGCCTTCGTTGCGATACCTGGTGAGATAGAAAGGGCGGGAACCATTGAACGCCCTTAACATAGTTCTTTGAGAACGTTTCATTCGCGAGCAGCTTTTCGCACGGCGTTTCCCTCGGCCGTTTAATTGCATCTTAGTTGCACTTTGATCGACGAAAGAACACCGTAATCGTACCGCGCAACTCCCGTGTTGTATGAATAATTAAACGAGCCGTGACATTAGTCGCGTTATCAGAATGTAAACACGGCGTGGAAAACGTGCAGGGGTTTCCCAACGCGATACGTGCAACGATAGTCGATTCGGCCATTGGTACATTTTATTAGAATTAATACGCCTACGAGCGTTTGAAACGGAAACGTCATGGTATGGAGTTTTAATTAGCTGACGCTTAAGTGGAAATGAAGAGGATGCATTATAAATGCGTGACGTGTCAGTGTTCGTTTATTCATTGCATTTTTTCATTTGTTTTCCTTCTTTTCCCTCCCGTTTTCGTTATACAGTTTTCAGTTTTCCTTCCACTCTCGCGGCTGTAACGGAATGTGGCGAATGAAATATCAAAAGCAACGAATCGCCTCGTTACACCCGACTATTAGGGCGTGCACGAATTTACCGGCCCAAGACTATCTTCCGTTCACGGCGAGATCGTTTCGTTAACGAAGGTAATCGTCGCCACGAGGACAAGCCTGCGGAGCGAGAAAAAAAAAAGAAAGCTTTCGCGGTCGGCATCCGCGCAACCACCACGGTGCAGCGGGATCGTTAACTGTCAGGGTAATGTAACCGCGGTAATGATCGCAATTAAATTTGTGGCGTTTCTCCCCTTCGACTCTAATTCTCCTCCTCTGTCATGCTGTCCGACTGGTATTTCGTTGAAAGTACTATACGCGGTTAAGGAAACACGGCCAAGTTCCGTTTCTTTTTCTCGAACTGCAGTCCAATTATTCGAAATAATTAATAGGTGGTGCCTACCGGACGAAGCTTTATACTTTACGATCATCTTCGTTAAATTTGTTTGCCTTGTCGATTAGCTTTCCCATTATTTTTCCAACGATCGTTGGCGTTCCAGTGAATGGTCCCTTAAATGCCGGCGATCGAACGGAAACGATGCAGCCGCAATCGCATTGTAAGGGTTAGAAAACGAAAACGGTTTTACGACGTACCCGGAGAATCCACGAGAAATGTCGCCGTCCCAATTATAGCCAGATTTAGTGCGTTCGATAATGTCCTTTTCCCCATCTAAATGGGATTCCGTGGATAGCAGTCGGTCAGTCGGCCTCGTGTCCCGTCTTCGCTCCGACAATACCGAGCCCTTCGACTTTCATTTAGAACACGCTTTCATTCACAATCAGTCTCCCGACTTTCGTTTCATCTGCTCCTAAGGTTCCTCGCGCCGAGGAATCTTCATTCATTCCCGGCTCACGACAAAGGCTTGCGCAACTCCGCTGTATTCAAGTTTATCGAACTTTCTCCGCTAATGCTCGCGTTGGATTAAGAAATAACGCGGTATCGATGGACGGGTGGGCGTTTTGTATGGTAATTAGCCGACACGCAAACGCGCACGTCCGTTGGAAGATAGAATATCATAGAGCATTATTCCATTACGGAATCAGATGGTATCTATCCGAGGTGTGCTCCCATAGTTCAATTTTCTAGCCTCTCACAGGTTTCGTGCGAAAATGCGCACCTCGTAATCACGCTACGTTTCCCTCGAAAAGCCTCGTGTACCATGCGCAACGCGAAGAAAGGTAGAGGAGAACGAACGGAAGTCGACGTCTATCGTTAGTGGAGTATCTGTTGCGCTGCTCCGAAACGTTAACCAGCAATTGATCGAATCTGTAGTCGCGGTGCGCTTGAATATTTATACGCGTGATCGAGTCGAATTGTCTGCACGGATATTAATACTCCTATTGTTGTTGCCCCGAGAATGCCGCTGGATTTCTATTGCACGTTACAATTCCCAGAATAAGACCCCTCGACCCGACACAATTCAATTCAACCCATTAATGTTAACTTGATTGCTGGCCAAATGGAGCACCTAATTGCCTCGCGGGATCTAGTTAAAGCCGTTTACCAAAACGCGTTTCTCGTTGAACGAATTATTCGCCAGGTGCTTTCTCCGTCTAAATTGGGAGAACAATAAACGGCACGGTGGAGGGGTCAGTAACTGCGTTACGAAAAAAGGGAAAAAGGGAACGAGTGCGCCTATTATATAGTTCCATTCTGGCCAACGGTAGTGCAGTGAAAACGAGGCCTTAACGACCTCGACATTAAGTCGCCTCGCTGTGCCCTCCCCTATCGCTTCCCTCTCGTTGTTCTACCATGATTGTCGGCGGTGTCAAAGATCCCCGACCCGGCGAGCAGGAGGTTCGGGTTAAATGGAGAATTAACGTCGAGCCACGGCTTAAAACGAGCTCTATAACCATTTGGATGAAACGAGAAAGCCAGACGGAGAAACGGTCAAGGGAAACCGAGATTGCAAGTTATTATCGCGTCTATCTCTCATTCTAGCGATCCCCTGGAAGTCGAACCACTTTGCAGGATTTCTGTCGTTTCACTTTTAAATTGTCACCGCGGCAGCAACTTTCGAGGTTTCGTTGCTCCTATTAATCCTCTAACGAGGGTCAGTGAAAGAGTGGCCTCGCGCGTCCGCCGTGTCAATTCGAAATTACTAATTCTAGTCGGAGAATCGTCGTGGTAATTGACAATTAACCGCGACGGGTTGGGTTTTCCCTCCGCGGTTGATTCAGTCGGTCATAAGCGTGGTTGGCTCCCGTAAAATGTGCTCTCAATTAATGGGAATTGCTCCCGCGCGGAATTAACGTCTCCGCCTTCTCTCGTCCGCCCCGTCGTTCCTTCTCCTTTCAGGTTCGCTCAGATCCACGCCACTCGGTGTCACGTATGCTGGCAGAGCCGATGAAATATTTTTCCACGATAATCGGCGAGAACCCGAGGATCGTCGACGCGATCGTTTATCGCTGGAAAGTCGCGCGCGCGTACGCGTATAACTTAATTAACGCCTCGTTTCGATGTCCCGCGAGGTAGAGCGACATTTTTTTTCAACGTCAGAGCAGATTAGTCGCCGCTTCGCGAAGTATTATTTTCGCCCGGCTCCGGTCGTTCGACGTGCATACTCGGCGAAATTACAAGCCGCGAGCGTTCGCAGTATGTATGCATCTCGAATACCGTTGCACCTGGCCAGCGTTGCACATGCACACGCGAAATCCTCGGATGACGGCTCCCGCAGTCCGTAGTATCGTTTCTCGTGCTCCTTTAATCGTATCGCGGGGGACCATTGTTTCGCAGTTCCGAGAAAAATACGAAGGCAAACGAACGAGGAACGATACCTCGGCTCTCTGATCGCGATCTTCCCGGGCGAACACACGTTTCGTGCGTGCTCGGTATGGATCGGACATTTGTACGTGCACTATCTCGATTCTCCAGGGAGGCACGATTAAATCATCGCTGGCGAAAATCGCGGATCGACGTTTCACTTTGCTGTTGCGGGAGGGAACGAGCTCTGAATGCGACACGAGGCGGCTTACTCATGGGGTTATTATTCGCGGTATCGATTCTGCCGCATTCCCTTCGCTGTCTGTTATTATCTCGCGGCTTGTCCACCGACAACGTGTGTTTATTAATTACGATGATTACACAAACGTTATCCATATTTTACACATGCATGTATCATGGTTTAGACATGGCCAACGGCTCTCCGCCGTTCTTTTCTCTTCTCTGTCCCGTTAACAATAATAATCGTGCGAATAATGATAATATTCCTGTTACGTAGGAACCGTCAAGTGTTCATTACGCTTTACGGTTTTCGCGTGGTGGTGGAATAGGCAATCCTGGCGCACCAACGCCCCTCTGCTTATCGGTGCTAAGCATTCGAAATATCGTTGATTCGTAACAACCACCGCGAGGGGAACGCGAACAGGTCGAATGTAAATTCTTGAAGGATGCGTGCGTGATACGCATCGGGCGAGCGATCGCGCCATTAAGATGGCCGATCGAATGTAGCCGATTAAAGAGCCCGGATAGATTCAGGCGCAGCTGGGCTACGCGAACGCGATTTTAGACCCCGTGTACTTTATTGACTATTAGTTTGATTTGCGGTAAGTGGCTCGTTACGCAATGAATGCCATCGATTTCTGCCGCGGGTGCACACTCGACCGAGCGAGCGCAGCGTGCCGCGATAAAATCGATCGATATCTCGATCTCGTACGGTTGCCCAAGAGCGTATTAGCGGGGATCTAGTCGCCCCTCTTCCGTCTATCCCCCCCTTTGATACAGCCGATCGAGATCCGCGATCGCGCCGCGGGACATGCTTAATTCGAATTACGCTAATTGACGAGATACGACCGTCGTACCTTATTCTCCATCTCTCTCCTGCAGTGTACACTGCACAGGGCGTACACTGCAAGCCCGCGCACACCGGAAACGGCAAATGAAGTCCTCGTTGGCTTTAATTCTATCGGGCGGATTAGATATCGGAGCTGTAGGTATCTACGTGTACGCATGGCCGCGGGCTGGCTACGACTCGCGTTAATCCGCTTTAGATTTTCATTCTTTATTGCGCTACCTGTTGCGGCGAAGCGAGAAACGCAGTTCGACAAGCGCAAGCTTTACTATTCCTGGCATCGGGGTTAGAAGGTGTCTCTATTCTATTTCTATTCTCGCCATCGTTAACGCGGTTAATGCTGATCGTTATATGGAATCGATGGGTCAGTGACGCGATCGCGAAGACGGTGGCGTTCCACCGGTGCAGACAGGGCCTTGTTCCGTTCAGAATACGGCCCTCGGGAATGCC
Source organism: Nomada ferruginata (assembly GCA_963583965.1). Taxonomy (NCBI): domain Eukaryota; kingdom Metazoa; phylum Arthropoda; class Insecta; order Hymenoptera; family Apidae; genus Nomada; species Nomada ferruginata. Next base: position 12,048,929 of record OY757218.1, read on the forward strand.
GAAGGTTCCGGTTCTGATTCATTGTCGCGTCATATATCTAGACGCCGGTGCCTCCGATTCCGTTGCGTGGGCTGGCACGCACGCAGACGCGTGCAACTTGACCGGCCGATACATATTTGCTGGCTGAATACTCGAGAAAGAGAAAGCTGTGGGTGGTGGAATAAGGGGAAAGGAAAGGGATGGGACACGATGGAAGAGACGGGAAGAGCCGGCACAGAGAAGTAACGAGCATGCCTATCCACGCCATTCATATTTCCTGGAACACAAGCCTCCTCCTTGCAGCGCTGGCCATTTCATTTAACGCGTTACGACCGATACGTTATCGTCCCTCTCGCGTCGATCTTTTTGCGCCTTTTTCGTCGCTGCTCCGCAGAGATACGATCGAAAGGACGGTGGCTCCTTTTTGCCAGCCTGTTTCTTCCTCTTCTTCGAGATTTCTTCGCTTCCGCCACGGTGTGTTTCGTTTGTGCCACTCTTGTTTCCTTTTTTCCACGATTTCTAATCCCTGCTTCGAATCGACTTACTTTAATGCAGAGTTTTTACTATTATACCAAGGTACACGATTTCAGGATTCCCTTTGCCGATTATTCAAACGCTCCGGTAAAAATTTTAATCGGCGTGCCGCGCCTCGTTTCATTTCCAGTGAAACAAGTCAATATCGGCCATTAGATTTTGCGACGCCGCGCCGGTAGCAATTTTCAAACATTCCTACCTAATTGACAGAGGAATGGAATTATTTTAGCATCGTGTAACATGTAATTCCCGAGATTCACCGAAAGGTTCGGCGAATAATTCCAACGCCCGGCAAGTTAGGTGAATAAACCTCGAGATTGCGTATCTAGATATCTGTGCATCCTAGTAGCAGTAAGAGCTCTACACCAAACTTATTAGATTATCTTATCGCAAGCAAAGTCAAGCGTTTCAATTTACATACATTTCAATGCGCGTCGTGATAGCACCAACAAGTTGCAACGTAGCGCAGTTGGTGAAAGATTAAGCACGCATTCTTGATGGAACGCGATGACTAGCCCCATCGCAATGCCTCTCCGTTTAGACTTCTTCTTCGTTCTTCCCTGGCCATATGCTCATTTGCGGCACACCCTGCTCGCGTCGCGTTACAAGCGCCGTTCCAGTCACGCATGTCGAAATCAACCGTAGATGATTCCCCGCCATTGTTTGCGGACACCTACGGGCAACCAGGTATTCTCCTTTCGCGTTCGACCACGCCACTTACACGCATCTTCTAGACGCGTTCAGCCTTATCCAGATGAGACAGATGATCCGATCGTTAACGAGACCAAGCATCTCGATCGACCGATCGATAATGCGTACGCTGGTGTACGAGCATCGCTTCTCATCTTAATCGAGCGTACGATAGAAACGTAAATTTCAGCCATTGTCAAGGTTGTGGAACAGTGTTTCGTAAAAAAAAGTTTCCACGATTAAGCTCGCCGTCAATTGAGAGATAAGTTACTGGTCAACGTAGAATCGAATATAACGATATCGAATAATTTCCTCGTACCTCCAGAATTGCTCAGTGGCACACGGAGTTTCACTTGGTTCCCAGAAAGAGTCGCTTAATCCATTCCACCGCGAGCATCCTTCCCGTCTTCTGCCGAAGCCGACTTTTACCAGTTCCCAAATTACCTTCCGAACACCGTACTCTCCGATCCACTCCGTTCTCGACATAATTTCCAGTTCGCTACCAGAGAGCCACCGGATCGAGCCAAGAATGCCAAACCAGAATCCCACGATAAAAATTCTCAGCCGCCACCCGATCGTGATCCTTTTTACGTGACCGGCGAAAGCAACGGCGAACGAAATTCAGTTTTCTCTTCGCAGAAAATTGCCCCGCTCCGGCTGGACGAAGGACAGGGCCGAACTGGTCGAACAATAACGCCCGTTATCGCTATTATTACATCGGACACGTGCCGATCGCCGAGTACGAATAATCCGGCACGGTGAATCGCGTTTGCTGGCGCACGATCACGGGTGTGCACGCGTCGCCAACGAGTACAAGTGCTCTACCACGCGTGTACGGAGCGTGTTGCACGAGTAAGTCGCATAGCAGCACGCTGCACCCACCCGCTGGCTCGAGTACCGATCGATGATCCATCGATCGCGCGAACGATCCACCGCGGGTAGTCCCCGAGCAATATCGCCGCGAGATTTATCTCCGGACATGCTCCCTCGGTCAGCATCCGTGTACACGTCGGCGTTGTGTCGGCTCTCGTATGTACGTACACGACACCGGGTGTGTGCACATCGTAGGGCGGTGTAGGTGAACAGAGGATCACGGCGAGTGCCTTTATATTCCGTGTTAGCGACCATCGAAATTGTAACGTCGAGCGTTACGATGTTTGCTCGAGTGGACCTCGATATCGATGCCAAGTATCGGGGCAGGGTACCTACCCGCCGACCACGGTCTACGTTGCATCGTTGCTGCACGATTCTCTACGATTCTATTTATGATCTCGTATACGATCGTATATACGATTCAGGTGAGCTTTCTCCGCACGCCCTCGACTCCTCGTTCTTTTGGTCTCGGTAAATCCGTTCACTCGTAAACTGATTTGTATGAAATATGCGCTTTTGTGCGCACGAGCTCTCTGTTGCTGGCTCGCTTTGATACGCGCCAGATAAACGGGCACGCACTCGTGCGCCTCTTGCCGAGCCTAGAATATGAGAGGAATGATTTAAGTGCTCTCTGGCGTGCACCGTTATACGTCAGAATCCTTCGTTATTTCCTACGGAATCTTTCTTTCTATCCGTTCGAGACGTCTGCCTTTTCACGTTCAACGATTATATAGCGCTATTGTCGCGGCCGATTAAAACTTTTGTTACGAACCGGGTCATCGTTTTGTACAGCCGACCGGCCGCGCCACAGTTTCCCTGCTTGGCGCAAGATTTAGTCGACAGGTGCGAAGATCGCGCGGCCAGGCCAATAAAGTGCATTCTCTCGCGACTTGCGAGAGGACGAGTCGCCTCGTAACTCCATTACTTATACATTCGTGCGGCTGGCACGGGGAACCTTCTCTCTCCCTCTCTGCCTTATTCTCTCTTACTACCCCATAATCTACGGTGCACAATGTCGCCTGATTATGGCCGGGCCGATATTCCGTTGATTCGGGCGGGTCAAACCTACGCGCGTTATTCAAATATTAAGCCAGCTCTCGGCACACGTACGTTCCACGGTGGACGGTTGTATTCTGTCTGTTGCAAAAACGACCAGCGAGAGTCGAACGCGGGATCGAGGATTCGCTGAACTCTGACTCGATGGGTCGATGAACTCTCTTCGGAAAAAGTTCGTCGACGGACGGCAAAATACGTCCCTATGTATTAATAGATTCTTCTTATTAATTCAGCCTCGGATCTATCATTCAAGCGGTGACATTTTCCTTGTACCGTGGTCGGTAATTTCGAGAAGTACCGTTTCCTGGATGCGGGTTATATTATGCGGTGAACGGCCAGTGGATCGATAGAAAACGTTAAACAGGAACACCTAATCGATTGTTAGCTTAACGGGGCTTAGGACACTTCTGATCGGTCCACGGGAATTCTTCCATGGCGAGTACGAATCTCCGGTGAATTTGCATCACAATGCCAAATCAAGGTTCGGAGGGGGCCACGGTGGTGAGACACGTTCCGAGAAAAGAGGCTTGGTACCTCTGAGGATGCGTACATACTTAAGTACCCTCGATACACGCACCAAAAGGGTTGCTCTCTTCTTTCTTTCTCCACCTCTAATTCCTCGATGAACCTTATATTCATGACGCGCGTTTACACTATCCTCCGGTCGCGATTTATGTGCATACCTCTTTCCCGCCGTCCCAGAGGATCCTCGAACCTTCTTTACCTTCCAACAATTTTGGTTCCGAGCATCGCCCGATACGCACGTTTTCTCAATTCGTCAATTCTATCTGCGATAGCGTACGCTTTTCTAGGCCAAGCCAATTTTCATATTCGTTCCGGACGTCGTTTCCACTGATCGCGTTTAGTATCGACGACGCGACCTGGATTCGAGCACACGAGCAACCAGACGCTAGACGACCTATTAAACGATCGTGTACCGATTCCACTCGGAACCGTCTTGTCCTTGGACGAGAATTTCACGGCACCGTTCGTTTGCGCAATTCCACCGCACCTTCGCTTTTTTTTTAACATCGACCTGCACCTGTGCCTGGCTTCACAATGAATCGTGAGAGCCTGTCCCGAATCATGTACCGTTCTAATACTGTCAAAGTGTAATTGAGACATGCTATCTCGGAGCAGGCGAAGTCTGGCTTTCAATAGTGCTCCGTTTGAAATCTTAATAATTAAACTTCTGTATAATTAGTCTAGCACGCTGCTGACGATGCGATTAAACTACCGTGCGATTACTTTCAAACGAAATGGAAATTCGTAGAGAATGCTCTGCCGCTACGATTGAACTCGTTCGTGCATTGTTCTCTAATGGGAACCACTTCGTTGCACTCATCAAACCCACGATTAAATTTCCATATGATTATTTACGCGCCAAGGGCTTCCCCTTTTTCCGCAATCAATTTCCGTGAACACTTGTTCTTGCTTCGATTAACCGCCAAAGATCTTTGCTCTGCAGAGAATACGAGCACGGTTGGAATCGTCCCGACGTACACATGCGAATTCAGCATCCCTTGTATTCCCATGCTCGCGAGAGAAATCCCTCGACTGGAACCCTCGAGTCTCCGGCGCGTTTTTATTTCGTACAAGGGTCGCTCGTACGCGTTTCCCGATTTGTATGGAGGAGGGCTGGAAAGCCCGCAGCAGCTGTTGCTCGCTAGAACGTGACGAGACACGTCGGCTCCCGTGACGGTCGTTAAAAAATAGGGGCTCATTGTACCTGGCGCGTACACGTTTGAAGCCGTGAATCCGCTCTCGCATCGATTTCACGGGGCCCTCTGTACAGTCCGTCTCTTAACAACTTACGGGGACCAGAGACAAGTGAGAAGAAGGCCAAGCGCCACTGTCACGGTCAGTCGTTCAATTTTCCATTAAGACGTCGGGCTCGTTACACGTTGACGTGTTTCTTGTTTCGAGTCGCTCGTGGACCACCCTCAGGTCTCGACGTTCAATGTATGTATACATAGCGGGTAATTAGTCTACGACGGTGACGCAATTGCGAAACGGTCCACCATGGAGAATGGGTTTAAAGGAATTTTCACCTTCGACTCGGACAGGAGAGCGTTAAACGTGAAATCGTTGGGAAGCATGACGCTTCGAAGGGGCGACAAATCGGAGAGTAACAAGGCGACGATATTCTGATACTCTTATTTTTAAAGAAAAAAATTGCAAAAGAAAAGTCGAAAAAATCAACTTGAACTTTAAAGTGTCGCCTTTTTTTGAACAATGAGAAAGTAGAAAACGGAATTGACGCTGGATTATAATTGCGGGAAGGAATTACACGGTAGAGGCAACGGGACATAAAACGGCTACTTTGCATTCCCCCGTGTAACTCCAGATTGTTTCGTTTCTATGACTGAAAAGGTACGATGAAAGACAATGAGGGACACGCCTTTTGTCGGAACAACGGTAATTGCTTCTTTCTTCTACTCGTACCAACGCGGGTACGACAAAAAAAAGCAGCGTCAAAATATAAAATATACAAGCGACCGAATTGTTTTAACAAATTCGACTTGGAATAAAGGCATTGATAACCTCGCGGTGTCTTCAGCGATGAAAGAGATTAAACCGACAGAAGATGCAAGAATGCCCTCGGTGTTTGACACGGTACTTTCCCTTTCATACCTCGCGGGCGACGCGTTTCTTTCTGTCTCGACAAAAGCTCAATGCCTCGAAATTTACCGAGCAGAACGAGGTAGCGAGCAGTTTCGTAGGGAACGTTCCAACAAAAGCAAGGTAAAGGAGATAGAGGGAGAGAGAGGGGGCAGGTAGAGGGAGAGCGAACCGGAAGGAGCCATCCAACAGGATGCGTGTACGTCCTTTCGGCATTGTGTGTTGCACCGGAACTGTGGGAAAACTTCCACAGGGCACAGAGCCGGGTACTAGCGTTAATTCGCGAGAGTTGCACGCGAGTCGCGAGTTTTATAAATACTTCGTCGAGGCGGACGCGAAAATTGCGACTCGAGTCGACCGCGTTCCGGATGCTAATTAATTAGCTAGCTCTTTGCCTCTCCCGATAGCAATAGGTGGTTCTCTGTAGCCGCGTTCGAGTCAGATCCGAGCCTCGTTATAGGTGTGCACAGGTGTGCCGGTGGATACGCCGGCTTAATTGCGCGATTAAACGTTCTCGATAGGATCGCGAATGAATCCTTTGAGCACGCCCAACGGCCGCCCTCTGGGGAACGTGGTCCCGCGAGCCACGCGAACGTCGCGTCGTTCGATCGGTCGATCGTAGGAAATTCGATTCCATACACGGCCGATTGTACGGCGTGGAAACGAGCAGGTAACTTTCGCTTGTAAAACAGTGTGCGACGTTGCGTCGACACGGCCGAGGGAACACCTATTGCGTGAAAACGACAATGCTCTATCCATTGGTAACTCCCGTGCGAAACTGTGCTGTGAATTCTCTTCCTCGTGAATGTTTTCGAAGCTGGTCTCGAGGCTCCTCCGTCGCCTCGGGGAAACTTGATCTTTTATAAATTATAACGAAGCCAACGCATACATGAATAAGAATCACGAGATTCGGACGCAACATCCTTCGATGGCGAGTGGATAGTGGCGTATTCTAGCATTTATGCGACACTTGCTGTAACAGGCTTATCCCGATGCACGTTTCAGGCTTATCGATCTTCGGCAACCGGGGACGTATAAATCATGGAGGTGCCTAGAGGTCGCAGCGACAAATTCATTCGATTAGAAGGGAACGTTAATTAGCTTAGGCCGGCGAGACACGCGGAGACGCGATATCCTGTCATGTTGCGTCGTTTCGCAGTCCGTTATGGGAAATCCTGACGTGGATCGAGCGGTGGGGAAAATATGGTAGCCAGTTGACCGGATGTTAATCTTGGGCGAGTTGGATCCGAGTCCCACTCGGATCTCCGGCTCCGGTTCCAGAGATCGAGTCGATTTCTTAAGTCCAAAAGAGTCGAGGTTCGATACTCCGGTTAGATACGTGACCAACGTACGCGTATCGGCATTTATCGATTTCCACGCGAGATCGCGAGAGGTAGGACGTTGATCGAAGCCTTTAGAAACTCCCTTGCCTTTCTGCGAGAGCGAGTGTCTCGAGTAGGTAGGGCGTGCTCGCGTATACACGAACTGTCCGCGACTTGAAGAAGGAAAGATTCTCGCGGATCTAACCTGTTCCATCCAGCAACCGAGGCAGACGAATCGGTTTCGATACGCGTTTCTTCTCTTTCTTTTTCCTACTCCCTCTCGTTTACTCGCTCCTGCCGCTTTCATCCCCTACCGTAGAAATAACCATCGATATTTCTATGGACGTTTCCACGAATTTCTTTGCCGCGAACGGGTAAAACGGGATGCCCGAGAGTTTGCCTGAAAAAGGAATAAATTTCCAGCCGCGAGAGAGAAATGGCCGCGTCGCAGTCGCGTTTATTCAGCGGAATCTACGATCCACGAGGAAGAGTAGGAGGTAAAGATACATGCTACAGACGGCGGATCCCCCTCGGTGGATCCTTGTACACGGTCCGTATGCTTGCATTTTATTCGATCTGCCCGACGGAGTCTTCCTCGTTGGTCAGGGTACGGACGCATCGATCGGCTTTTAAAGGGAATATCGACGTCGAGGAGTTGTCACGAGGCTCGCGCTCCGTCGAAAGACGAACGAGCGAGCGGACCCTTGCCTTGGCGCGTGGTTTTAACCGGTAACGCGCTTCCACCGAGCGGCCACCGCTCCGTGGCGAAGAAATATTTCAATGGTCGCGTCATGGAGTACCGTTAAAGCGGGGTGGCTGGTGATCGGTGATTTTTCGTGAATTTCAGACTCCTTCGGGCCAGTCGGAAATTTCGCACCCAGGTCACGGCGCAGCGATGGCATCTGGCCGGTCGCGATTCGGACCGGTCGAATAAAAGGCAGACTCCGGCCACGTACCGCTTCTCCTCTCTCGTTAATTAGTTGCCCTCGCGAATACTATTACCCACGTGAGCGGACGATCAATTATTTCGTCAGTTTCTTGATTGGTCGGCCCGGACAGTCCACGTGTCACGTTTGGGCAGAAACGATCGTAGATGGACATTCCGATTAACGACCGTTTCAATTAGCAATAAGCTGCATATTTATTGCCGGTATCGTTGAATAGGCGAGGAGGCGGCATTGATAGATTGGCCATGGTCAAAAAATTAATTGGACAGGTGTTCCAGGGGGGCAAAGAATTCTCTTTTTTTCACGCAAGCACAACATTTTGTCCACGAACGTAGTATTAAATACAGAAGCTTGACTTTCGTGGACTCGCGTAGAAAAGGGGAATTAACTTCTCTTGTATATTCTTCCAAATTTTTCGCCGAGCTATCCGTATACAGGAGGATCCTCGGCACGGTGGAACAATCAGTTTCGTTAAAAATATGGAGCCCCGGCGAGATTATGCGTCCGTGATTCCGAGCAGGCGTACCATTTCGTTTTTCTTCTGTTTCCGCTCCAGATACAGGCAACCAGGCCGTATAACTCGCCTGCGCCGATTATGGCAGGACGGGCTTTTGCGCGAGGCTCGTTACGCCGGACCTCTTGCACTCGCTCGGAGACCGTCTTTATGATCGTACGCAGTGCATGGCCAACGGTAGGCCTATTTCGAACTCCACTTCCGCGCTAGAAAACATTCTGTCATTCAACCTGCCGACCGGCTACTCCTCCCTCTCAATCCGAAACTCTTTGTGCAAGAGTCTTTGGTGCTTCGTGTCTCCTTTCTGACCGCTGCTTTCACGAATTTCTACACCCAGGGTCGGCACGAAAACGAGAATCAAATTGTTGGAAGCGAGGGAAGTCAATATTGTCTGCAGAATAAAAGCTCGAAAAGTAAACGTTGGGGTAGAACAGAATATTTCAGGAGAAATGTTAAACCCAACTGTGTTCGATGCATTTCGTATCTTTTCGTGCATTAGTTTCTACGGTGCATCGATGATTAAGATACCATGCGGGATCTTCGGTATCGCGTGAAGTAGACGAAGCTGCAACGAAAGGGGTGGGAAGTATTAAAAGAAACGCATTAATCCTTTAGGAGGGCCCGGTTGACGGGGCATCGTGCGGCAAGGGGCTCGCATTACGGACGTAATAATGCTGGATAAAAACGTCGAATTACCGTGGTCGCTGTTGTGGCACAGTAACACGAGATCCCCATGGAAATCTTGATACACCCACGTCCATGTAAAACGTATTTCGCGGTGCGCTATTTACATAACGCAGTTACGTACCGCGGATTCGTATTATACGTCCCCGGCTTCCAGACCAGTGCGTGTATATTGCGTGTCATTTGCGCACGCGGAGAGAATCGCGCCGCGCTCGAACACGTGTCCGACACGAGTTTCTTCTTCTTCTCCTTCGTTCTGTATACCCAGATGAATATCGCGACCCGGGGAGATTTAATTGAAACGTTCCCGCGACATTTTCGACCGACGAGCCGATTAAACGCTTCTCCCCCCAATATCTATACAAATACTTCGCATGTTCTCCTGGAGGAAGACTTACGTCAGATACGCGAATGAACCCCGATGAACATTTATTTTTATGCAACGCAAATGTCTGTAAAAAAATTGCACCGATGTTTCAGTCCACCTGTACGCTTCGCTAAAATTAACGTCACGCTAGGCCTGGGTTACGTTAGCCTCCGTCACGCCAGGTCCAACTAAATCTGACCAGGTTATTTTAGGGCCGCTACTATATTTAGCTTAGCTGGTCGAACAATATTTGATACGGTGAGCGGTCGAGATTCTTGGTTACGTCAGTCTTCCCCTCGGGATGTAATCATTGGTGTAATAAGTATATCATCGAGTCCCCTCGGTTCACCCTTGCCTAGGGGACACGCAGCGATTTCCGTGCAAGATTTTCCGGATGCACGAGCCCTTCCGCTCACACGCCATCCACCTCGTCTGCGTTAACCCCTTCCTTCGGGTTCGCGCACTCCATTCGACCCGAGCGTGCACCTGTTGCACCTTCCCAGTTTCTTCGCACCTTTTCCACGGTAGCTCGACGGTACGTTGATACGGTCGTCCTTTCGTATAAATACAGTTCCTGCGTACACTCTGGCGCACGGAAATAACTATTGCACGGCAACACGAGAAACTAATCGAAAGCGGCGAACAGCAATAGGACGAAGCACCGCGGTCGCGTAACCCGGTTACAAATTACCGCATCGCGTGTTTCTCCGCGCGGTACCCTTGCCTCTATATTTTCTTTCTTCCGTACCTCGTTATCCGTGCCCTTTTTTTCTGCATTCGCGTGCAAACGCTAAGAACTTCGATCTAATCCGTCCTTAAGAGCAGTCTTCTCCGCGGGAGCGAACTTCCCCGAGAAACTCGCAAACGCGTCCACCGGCACGGAGGCACCGCATCAGCGAGTACGCGACTGAAAAGTAGCGTGCAGAATCGGCCGTTTATAGTCACCCGTTTGCCCAGTCCCTGTCGAATCGATTGGACTTGTGGACGTATTCGAGCAGCCTAATGACTACCGTAGACTCTCGAGTGGTTCTCGCGCGACCGTAGTCGGAATACTGTTCCGTGGTTGCTGCAATTCCCTGTCAGTCGCGCAGTCGTGAAAATCGAGCCACGTCCGATGCGAAAACATGATCGATCTTTCAGCCTCGCTATTATGTTACCACTGTACCATCGAAACGTCGCGCCGTTGGCAGTTAACAAATAATGGTCGGCGTCGAGGCGCTCGATTCTTCGTCGCATAGGCGATCCATAGGTAAACGTCCCGTCCCTCCGGCCGTTTTCCTTCCTCTTTTCTTTCTCCGTGGTGCCCGTTGCACCGTTACATTCTACGTGATCCCGTCGCGTCCAGCTGTCGGACAGCTGTGCAGGTGCGCGACGCGAGGTAACGCTCGCACGCTCGCACTCCGAATCGAGCGGAGCGTAGTCCAGAAACGAGACGAAAAGAAGAGGGGAACGAAATGCCGCGCGAAACGAAAAACCTCCATCAGAATTCCGTCCCCTCCATTCTTCCTTGTCCTTCACCTTTTCGCCGCGCATCGATCCGCGAACCTTCTTCTCTTCTGCCATCGTTGACTATCGCGACTCTTTGCTTCCACGCTTTGCTCCAAAGAGAGGATCCACTCTTTCCTCTTCGTTTCTGTCACCAGTCGCCGCACGCGATGCGGCTGCGACCGATCGATGACCGATCTTTGATCAGCGGATACCCGCAGCGATGAATCTCGCGTCGCTGCTCCTCGATGCCGGCGAGGGCTCTTCGTGATCTTCGTGCGGGCACGTTGCTCGAAGGGAAGGGCGAGCCTAGATATGTTCGCCAAGCGAAGGGAATAAAAGTAGCAAAGGTACTCTTACCGAATAGCGCTCGTAATACCCGACATCACGTGCACCGCTTGCATGAGTTCGCGGAACTGGTTTATAGATGCCTGTCGATAGGTCTTGATCGAAGATCTAAATATATCGCGCGGATAAAAATCCCTCAGCAGACCGCAAGCGCGATGGGAATAAATGGCGGATAAGCCGGAAGAAGGGATGAATTGCGTTTGATATTCAAATGACGTCACCCGGTAGCATTCGTTCCTGTTAGACCGATCGCGAGCTCGCGTAACTCGTATCCGCGGTCGCTGGTCGATCGGTTATCGATCTCTCTCCCCCCCTCTGTCTCTCTCCCTCTCAGGCCTCTCTATCCTGAGATGTCTTTATCTCTCTCTTCCTCCCTGTTCGCGCACCACGGAGTCGGGAAACGTGGCCGAGTTGCTTTCTTCGCAGAGGCAACATCGTTGTGCATGATCTACCTACGCCATTCTACGCCGCACGATTTATGAGTACAAGCAGATTAAGACGGCGAGGCGAGTTTTCAAGCTAACTGACCTTGACGCGCGAATGCATGGCGATTGTAGATCAATCGAGCGTGTTTTCTCCGTAAACGTACGATGGTTCGATTATTTTCAATTCCTCCAGCTTTCGATAAATCCTTTTGCATAATAGCTATCCTGTTTTCTTTCTTCTTCTGTTGTTTTTCTTCTCGGTTTTTCGTTCCCTTGGAACGAAAGCAGCTGGGAGAGGTAACCGGGTTGAATCGCTGGATGCACGCGCGAGTCCTGTCGAATCCTCGACATCGGATCACGATAAACTCCCTTTATTCCGTTGGTCCGAGCGCACGGTCTCTCTCGTTCTCCGGTTGCTTCTCGCCTATTTCCAGTTCTCGCGCTATATCCGTCCTCCTGCCATTGAGGATAAGACTTTTTCTTCGCTGCCCTGGTCTGGCTGTTTGCCTGGTCGGCTCTGGCTCCTGCCGGTTCTCTGAATGACTATGCCTCTCCTCTGCTCCACGCAACATCGTTCCCTCTACCTACAGAGCACACCCCTTTCTATACGTTCACGCTTCCACGCGAAATGTAACGCGTTCGCGTTGATGTGTGGAAGCTTTCGCGCATATGGGAGCCGGGAGAACCTCCTTGGCAACCTTGATCCTTCGTTGTTCGTCGAACTTGCACACCTGGTCCCGCGACCGGGCATCTACGCTTAACTAGTTCACCGCAGACGTGGAGTTCAGATGTTGTGCAGAACAACATCCGATTCTTTTAACGTATATTGAAAGGAGAACCGGGGTTAGGAAATTGCTGTTGTTAAAATATGTGTCGTTTATCCAAACGATGATGACCGTCGTTCCCACGGAGCTCATGCAGTACCCACTTGTCAAATATCAGTTCAAGATTTCTGTAGAAGCGAAACATTTCACATTCGAAAGATACACAATTTTCGCCCTGACAGCTCGCAAGTTTTCTTTTCCGCGGTGTCCCCGCATCGCGTCACGTTCTAGAAATTCCTTCGTCCTGGGCCGCGCATAAAGGACTCCCCGCTACAGCTTTCGCCCCTTGGGGCGTTCAGCTTTTGAAATTCTCCACACTAGCGGGGCACGTTCCGATGAATCATCCCGATACATTTCTCTGGTCTCCGTCATGCTTGCAGCCCGTCAGACCACCAGACGCGATCATTGTGCGCTGCTTTGTTCGCGATCTCGTTCGTTACCATTTTACCCAAGCGGTTGCGCCTATCTATTACGTCTTACAGATTGCCGTCCAATTTTTCCGCCGCTAAATTGTTTCCAGTCCCTGAATCATCCGTCTTCGTCGCGGCCATCCGCTACCTTTTATTCCGCCAGCAACAGTTCCCTGCTATACTTCCATTGTGTCGCTCGCCAGTGCAGCGAAGCAGGCTTATAAATTATGTATCCCAAATCCAGGCACGGGTGAAACTCAAAAATACTTGCTTTAAATAACAGACGTGGGTACAAAGATCGAATAAAATCATGCGAAAATCGAGATCTCCTCTCCTCTGGAATCCCGCGGCATTTCGCAAAGACCAGTGTATCGGGAACAGGTCCGTGACACAGTCCTCTTCTTCTTCCTCCTCTGTTCAACCCTTTCCGCTTTTGCTCTGTCCCAGCGTTCTCGCAAGGCGGAGGAGGCGCGTGTGTCCAGCGAGCGTGCATTCAGTTCGCACACGCACGCTCGCACGCACGCACACGTCCGCCGCGTAACGCACAGGACGGCCTTCGCGGCGAATAATTATGTAGGAGATTTTTCAGTCGCTGTACGCTTCTCCCCAGCTCTTTCCTTCGTTCGTTTCCACCGACGCGTCTCAGTCTGGTCCTTCGAGCTCCTCGCCTCCGTTTTTCTCTCTCGCGTCTTCTCCGTGGCCCGTGTTCCTCTCGTTCCCTCGACTAGGCTGCGAGAGGCGGCGAACTGGTCCCGCAGGCTTCGGGGAGACTCGTCCGTTCGTCACCGTGCCGCGAGAGTTCGTTCCCCGTTCAACGAGGGGATCTGTCCCGAGGACTGGTCCAGAACAGGAACAGGCGAGGAGTCTGAATCGTTCCTGGATGTCGACGTTCTTGGTCGAATCTAACGCGACCAGCTCGGCGGGCGCTCTCTGTTTTCTCCTTTAAAGTATTCGCGGTGGGTCAGAGTCCATTAAGATGGAAGGGACGAACCTGACGGAGGGCTTTGCTCCTGGCAAGGTGGGAAGAAAGGAAGAAGTTGCAAACGATTTGTCGTCGCGTCGGTGTATATTATTAGAGCGCTGCGTACACGAGAACCGACGGCCTGCAGTTTGTTCGATGCGAACCCGATCGATAATGCGTACGAAAAATGTCGCAGCCGAAGGACGCGTTCCCCACGGCGGGAATCGCGTGTCGCCCCAGAATTTGCTCGATTCGGCCCGATCGCCGCGGGGAGAAAAATCGAGATATTAAATGCAGAAAAACCACGGTAATCTCGTGACCATTCGCCGATCATTTTTCCAACATCCCGGCTCGTCCCTCGCAATAACTCATCGCTAATGTCGCCGGTACCTGGCGAACTGGTTTCGATTGAATACCCACCGAGCTCGGCGCTCGCTCTAACGATTTAGAGAGATCGCCTCTACCGCTCTCCCTAGTTTTCTGTGCATCCCTATTCGCCTTTCCACCTTGTGTCCCCGCGGCATTTTCTTTCCCCCCCCGACTGTCGTTACCCGTGTTGCTCGCGCGCGACTCGTCTCGCTGTTAGATATAAATATTGCATGCTCGAGTCAAATAATTCCGCTGGAAACATCTCCAGCCCCGCTTTCTCTCTCACCCCCTTTCCATCGACATCTCTGTCCCGCTTTCGCGACTTTTATCTCGCTGGTTCGCCGGAGCGCGGCGGATAATTGGACGGGATGCAGTTGGACGGAATGCAGGTGCATTTGTCTACGGTACCAGCGCGAATACATCTCTTATTCCTTTTCCCTCGCTCCTCTCGCACCTTCCTCCCTCCGTTGCTTCTACCGATGCGCAAATTAAGGGCGATTCCGGCTGAGCGGAATCGCCATTTCACATGGAACGACCTGGACTTCTTCTTCTCCGTCCTCTTCTTCTTTCACCTTCCTCCTCTGTCCGGGGTGTGCGTGTGCGCGTACGCGCCCATCGGTGCCTGCATTCTCGCCGTAAACGATCGCGGAAAGTTTATTAAAATGCGGCGTAATTGCGCGGCATAAATATCGACTGTACTTCGGAAGCTTTATTTTAACTCGCTGCGTCTTGGATTCTGTACGCCGCGCCGGGCAGTTCTCGTTCCGCGTCGCTTCTTGTCGTTTCAAAGGAGGCGAGCTCGCGAGGGAATCTAGCGTCTAAGATTTGCCTTCGGTGCCGTAGCCTCTTCCTCTATCTTAGCGAGATTCCTCCTCCGCTGCCTGTCGGTGGAAATGTCCCCGGTGATCGATTGGTATCGACGAAACGATTAGTCTCGATTGTACGTTCAGGACCGCGACCATTCATGGCGAGCAGGGCGTAAAGGCAAAAGCAAACGGACTGTGCCGCAGGTATAATATTTGCCTCGGGATCAACGCCCCGCGATAGCTTCGATCTATGCTGCCGAGTCCTCGAAATGAAAGGATCCACTTGGGTGAAATCGAGGATCATTTTTTACGCATTTATTTTGTTCAGTCTATGCCGGGGACTAGGATAGATTCCGTTCCTCTCGTTCGGCTGAAAAGATGTCAGCTATAAATAGGATTGATAGCTTCGGCAGGTATCGCGAGGATACTCGAAACGCTGGAGGCACGGAGGGAAACAACGTGTATTCGGAGTTCGTAGAAAACACGGAGATTAGGGTACCAGATGCACGAGCGACGAAGGGCGTCACCAGATGCAACTTCTTGGGCCGTTTACCTCCAGGCAACAAATAGGGGAGACCCGCACGCGAACTTGTTCCCCGCTCACAAGTGTCAGACATTTCTATGACGTTTAACGAGGGGCTACGCCTATCAATCTCCCCTTCGCACCGTAAAATCATTCGGTGAAGGAGAGGTAGTTTCTCAAACGAGTTACACGAGCCACCATTTCCAATCAGACTTACCTGTCGGATTCGTCTACTCCGACATTAACGAAACAGCTATTAACGTACGCAGATAGATTCCACGTATTTCCACGAATCGTCGACAGGCGTTCCCCGGCGCAGCATGCCCCAAAAGTCGAATTTTCGACCCTTCCGAGCCCGTTACGCGAGATTTGCGGCACCTTGAAGTCCTTTTTCGGTCGGGTGCCTTCATCGAGCCCCTTACCGCCATAGATTTTTTCCCTTTGTTCCTCCGCCTGCATCAGCATTCTCTGCAGAAGCAGCTCCTGAACAATATCCTTCGCGCACCCTCGTCCCTCTCGTTTTCCCATCGAGCCTCTCGGCTCTGTCTTTCACCCTGGAAGAACGAGCCCGCCCTCTGTCTTTCCTTTCTTCTTCGTTCGGCTCCTGTCTGGATTTCTTGAGGCTGACGAAGCCTCGGGGCACGCGATCCCCGCAGCCAGGAAGAGATCGACTCGAATATCTGGTCGATGCGGCCCGGACCACGACGATGCACTTGCGACGCGTTGTTCTCAGGAGCGCGCACGAAACACGCTCCGCTGCCCTTCTTCGCCACCCTTTCTATTCTTCTTCGTAGTCTTCATAATTTTTTCTTTTTTCTTTCGTCGTCTTCCTACCTTCCTTCATTCCCTCGAATCGCGCCGGTCGATGCGCACAGCGGCGGTTCAATATTATCGACGATTAGTACCACAATGGTTTCCCGCGCGAGCAAACACGCGGATTTGCTTTCCGCAGGCTGGTAGAGACTGTCCTGAGAAAACATCTCGGCGTGTTTTCGCTCGGAACCCCGGCCAAGTCAAACATTGGTTAGCGGGACCAGGTCGAGCTGCTTCTTTTTCGGTTAAACGGTTGCGCATGGAGCGTCGAATTTGGCTCGTGCTGCGGTGATTGAAGTGAGTGTTTTTTTAATTGGGCATGCCACGCTTGCAAAGAGCTACAGCCATCACCGAACAGATTGTTATACAAAAGAATGAGGTGTCCGAAATCCGCCGAATCGGGATTTAATTATGGGAATGTCTCTCGCTACCTCGGTATTAATTGTCCTTGTTCTTTTTTCTGTTCCAGGTAAGCGAAAGTATACAGTTCATTGACCAGCTGCTCGTAAGTACTTGCATGGAACGGCGAATTATTATAATTTATTCCTGACGACTGCACACGTAGGAATTCTCGATTTTCCACGTGAGCGGGATTCGAGCATCCCCCTTCAATCACAGTTGTCTAGATGCATTAATACTCACGGACGTCGAATAAACGCTCGGCACGGATAAAGGGTTGTTCACAAGAGGGATTATTCCGGTAACGTAATCTCCCTTTAATAGAGACCGTGACAAGACCCTGCCCGGTTCTTTCCAATGCACTTTTTTCCTTGAACGCGATATCATCGTCCCATTCATCAACGGTGGATCTCTTTTTTCTTTCCCTCTCTTTTCTCGTAGCTTAGACCGAGCTTTGGTTTATCCTTCGTTTCTATAAGAAAAGTAAAATCCTTCTAGGTTACCCAAGGATCGCATTAAATCAATCCTCGTATAATCTTTCGAGCAGAGTGGAATTATAACGCGAAGATTACTGCGGGACCATTGAACGAGAAGAGCCTCTTGCGTTTTACTATCACAAATCTAACGGCTTGTCCAAATTCGAATTTCAAATCTATTACGATCACGAGGGCGACCTTTGACTCAGGCGGCCTCGTAGAGTTTCAATTATGCCCGTGGCGACCTCGATTCGCGTTCACCGATTGTCGTGGCCTACTCACCGGCTCGTGATCTTTCCTATTGTGACTCAGGGGTCGTAGGTCGGGTCAGCTCGGAGGGTCACGAACGAAGCAACAGTATAGATCCGCGAGAATGTGTGCCAGCAGTTGGCTAGGCTTCGAGGATACGTGATTGCCTGGGTCAAGGTCACTGCTTACCGAACCTCCACGTTCTCCACGCTTCTTCCTGCATACCTGAACTCGCGTTTACCCGTTCCTTTGGTACGCTGTAAGTCGTAGGAACTAGCGGTCCCGGAGTCGGGATTCCGTCGAAATTGCATTGGAGACTTTTCGCGAAGCTTCCAGTGCGTGTTCCGTTACATCCTCCTAGCAAATGGATGGTTCGCGTTTCAACGCTTGCCTTAAGAACAGTTTTATACGATCGGAGTACCTATCGGAGCGTCTTCAACGTTTGCTGGACTTTAGACATTCTTCTCTTTTTTTTCGGGAAAGCCTGTATTTGGAGGGAAAGACCGACGGTCAAGATTGCATTCATACAGCGGGAGAAAAAATTAATGTTGCGCTCGGGCACGAATAAAGCGCACGGAGTGCTGTAATAGGCAAGGCACTCGGCGAGATGCGGCTTCCTTTTCCGGTGTCGTCGGTTCCTTGCAATTGAAAAGAGGTTTATCCTCACCTTCCCGTTGAGAAATCATCGACGATGGAATCAGAATTTCATCCCGCAGCTGTCGTTCGTGATCTCGTCGACGGGGCGAATTATGGGAAAGAACGATATTCACTCGAGTTGCTCTTAGAAAAATCTGTGAAACTGCGCGAGCCCCGTAAGCACGTACAATAACGTCCCGCGGAAAAGGAAGCGAATCCACTTCCTTATGAATCGTCTCCAATCCCGCTCGCCGGTCGATCTCTTTTTCCATTCGGTAATGGTAATGATGAAATCGCACGGAAACGTAGCCACGCTCTCACGAGCCACTCGTGCACGCTCCTGCGGAGGTTAACTCCAGGCGAAATCACGCGTACGCGCATCGCGTGGCACAGGTGAGCGCAATTGAGTGCAAACAGGTAACACTCGGCAAGAAAATCGAGCATTGTTGTCAAGATCGCGATTGGAGCTACCTGGGCGAGAGATAATTGGACGAGTTAGAGGTGGAATTTCGCGACGCCGGCTGGGTGTGTCGCTGATCGATCGACGAGAATTCCACCTTGTCCTGGGACTGGCTAGTATCTTCGAAAAAGTCCAAGTTAATCGACTCGGCCATTTGTAACTGTCCGTATCGAAAGAAGCGGACAACGTTCGCGAATTAGCCAGATATTCTCTTCAACGATCAGGGGCCATAGGTCTCCATGGTGGTATCTATCAATTGCAAACAGGCCACTCGATTCTTTCCGATCGGCCGTGTATATAACTGTATTCGATCGAAACCAAGGTGGAGCTCCGCAGTCGTCCAGGGAATCGAGCCTGCCGGCTTATCTTTAGAAAACACACTTCCGTTTCCCCGTTTTTTCTTTCCTCGACCATTCTCTGCGACACCTGCTCGGTGTTCCGTGGCGAGAGAGAGGTTCGCGACCGATGCACATTGCTGAAAGATGGGAGGCGGCCTAACAGCTACCGTGAAACTGGTAAGGCGAGCTTCTTCTTCCTCGAGCTATTGTTCGAGCCAGGCCGGAGCTAATCGACTGAGACCGATACCGTGATACTACCGTAAATGACCCCGTGGAATCTGCTCGCGGTTTCGACCGTGTACCTCGCAACGCTGGCCAATATTAAATATCAAACACACCGCGACGGAATCGCGTAATATCGTCGATCGATTAAAGTGCACGGTGCTACTGGTCGCTCCGCTTCCGCGGTTACATTCTCGGCGTTCGTTCCATTTAAAGATACAGCGACGAGTGATTCAGTGATTCGCACAGTTTGCGCACTCTGTTGATTAAAGTGCCTCGATATACTTCGCCGAAAATTCTAACAACAACAACGGAACTAGTGCAAGTAACCCAGCATCGCTCGAATAGATTTGCGTTTTTACTTGGAAGCTCTAGTTTTTAAATCGACCAAAATTCACGCAACCCTCGAGGGTGTCCCGTGATAACTTCCTGCCTAGAACGATCAGTTCTATCTGTTTTTCAATACCATTTCGGTTTCTTCCCGACAGTAAAGGTTGGACGTGGTTTCCAGGCGAGCATCGTTAGTCGCCCTCGAATGATCCCGGTAATTACCTGCTGCGTTCTCTCCGCCACTCTCCCTCTCTCTCCCCCATTTGAGTCACTTTTCTGTCGGGAATCCGAAGGGACGCTGTGTTCCGTGCGATAATCAACCCATTAACCGGCGATTCCAGCAACGTGCCGGACGACGTATCGCGACCTTCCGAAGGTCCAGCTTGCTCCGTACCCCAGTTAATCCCATTGCATCCGCTGAAAATGTACTACATACTTGCACCAAGCCGCGTTAAACCCGTGAGAGAAAAACATCGTCCATCCTTGTACTGTACGATCGATTACTTCGATCAGGGAACAACGATCGTTTAACCCTCGGAAATATTTTGTTCAGCCTTGGTCTGAATGTAGGCGTCGAAATTGCCCCAGGCCGAAGAATAGGAGCCTCCTCTTTCTATGCAACAACTTTGGATTAAAGGTTCGATTTTAGAGGGCCGTTGTTGTAACCCGAATCAAGGGCTGCTGAAGGGTACCGGCCGGTTTTTCTTTTTTTTATCTCGATCGTGTCACGGGGGGTACGCTTATAATTTAGATGCTCTATCAAAATTATGGTCGTCGAATATAAAGAGGCTGCTCGTTCGTAATGAACGGTGCCGGATCACCTACCTGTCTTCCTCGGCTGTGGTTAATAGGTAGCGCGTCAAATTACGCCTCGATGTGATTTATGGTTAGTAAAAGATGGAAACGATCGGCAAACAATCGACTCGGAAGAGGTTGGAAATTTTTAGTACACTCGGCTGTAATGGACTGCGCGTCGATCCGATCGAGCCCCACAGTTCCCGGTTTAAGAAAGTCTCGTTCCTTGGCGCATCCACTCGATTCATCTACCCTTTAACAGTTACCGTGCGATTGTTTCCTGTGGATGATTGAACGGTCTCGATGCACCCAGACACGAGCTACGATTATTCGCCGCGTTTCTTGCGGTATTACTGCCAGATAGAGTGCACTAATGAGAAACAGGCCGCTTGGCCGGTGAAGAAGTTGATAACAGGTTGAATGGCATTTCATAGCAGGCATCGCAGCTCCCCGATCGTATTCGTACGATTTCACGGAGCTCGATTTCTTCTTCGGAAACTTATAACTTATTCCCTCTTTATAAATCTTGCTTCGCGGTTCCCTCGTCCCATCTTTTATCTCCGAGGTACGATGTATATCGGCGTCGTAAATTTGTCGAACAAGAACTTTTTTTGCTCGATGGAAGGAAGATAATATACCTAGGTCTAAGTAGTTACAGTTTTCCCCCCGGTCCCTGGAGAGATCTTATTCAACCCTGGACCTCTCCTAACTCTCGCTTACCTAATCAAGATGCAACGGCGACCAGATCGAACCGAACGATCCCGTGGCATCGGCAACATTCTTTTCTCTTTGGACGACGACAGAAACTTTTCGTGCGAAGAAAGAAAGGGAAGACCACCGATCTGTCTGCTTCGCGATTGGCGTACCGAAAGCAAAGGCTGATCCCGGCTTGTAGCAACAGCCAAGTTAACGGTCCAGCTACTCGAACAACCTTCCTCTTCGTTATAGCACGCGAATAGTCGAGATGCTAACGCGCGTTAATTTTAACGAACAACAACAAGAATCACGATAGAGGCGGGCGGGTGTGCGTGCACGAGCCACAAGAGATCCCGCATTCCAGGCGTTTACGCGTGCCTTCGTTAAAGCCGCACCAGGAAGAGATGCCTCGTTACGCCGCCTCGTATTCGTCCTCGTCTCGTCCTCGTTTATTTCGACCGGAGGCAACAATGGCAGAGAGAGGCGAGTCGAGCAGGCGAGCGAGACTGTCCGGGAGAGAAAGTTTATTACGGGCCCGGAGAAGTCGCCTGCTCGTCGATTCCCTCTCCCTCGTGGCTCTGTGAAAGGCGCACTCTCGCAGGTGCCACGAATCCGCAGACTGCTCCCGTCGAAAGTGTATGTAGCCTGCACAGGTGGAACGTCGCCGTGGATCGTCTCGATTCCGGGAACTGTTGTCGACCTCTGGAGCACTACGATTACGTCCTTTCTGAGAAATGATTGGAGGATAGGGCATGGGCGCATTAATGGAACGAGAATACTAGAATTGTAGAACGTGAAAAGTATGTGTAGAAATATTGTGATTGCTACTGTGCGGGGAAATTGCCGCGCAAGTATGGTATAATGGTGAGCCATTACAGCTTTCGTGTAGGTCCAAGGATGTATAAAAATTAACAACAGCCACAGAGGCTCTGGTTTCGTGTACCCGTTTAGAGAAACTCCGAGTCCCGTGCATACACATTTCTACCGAATGAGACAGGGGAAACACGTTGCTTCGAGGGACGTTAAACGGACCAGAGGAAAGGATTCGGATTTCCATGGTTTCCAAGAAAAATATCCGTCCGTCATGGACCCTCATTTATCTCCATCCTGTTCATAGCGTACTATTACCAATTATTATCGTCGATCGTCGAGAAATAAGCCACGACATTTCTCGAAAACCGCTACGATTATCTCTCAGCGGGCCGACCGACATAAACCACACCTTGCCTCCAGAAAGGAGGATAAATAAACGGCAGAGAGAAGCAGGGCTGCGGATAAAATCGCGTCTTTCGAGCGAACCGGCCTGTGCCGGATGCCAACGGAACTGCCGTGCCAAGGGAAAAGGGCCAACAAGATCTTGCTCTGTCCTCTCCGTATACATAGTCCCTTTTAACTCTCGATGCGTGATCGACACACAAAGACGGCCATGAATGATAAATCCATCCTGCGTGGATCACGATGATTAATCCGAGAGTCTCCCCATTTCTTTTTCCTTTTTCTTTTCTGCCCAAGTAAGGCTCGTTAAATTTTCTGACGGCACTATACCAAGAGACGTTCGTGTCGAATGTCAAACGACAGGAAGCTGGACGAATTTGTAGGTCGATGAAGATGCTTGCTGGAAGGCACGCTAACCCGCATACTCGTCGCGCGTGCAATACAAAGATAATCGCGACATGTCTCGCGGAAAAGCCTGAGACATCGTCGCGAGACACAGAATCCTACAAAGCTTCATTACATCCGGCAGATGAGACCGCTAACGATTCGCACGAACCAGCGGCAAATAGATCTCCAAACTGGGTTCTCTTGAAGCGAGCCGAGAAATAATTAGGAGTTGAAAATTCCAGCTGTCGCTGTGACAGATTTACGACGAAGCGTGCCCTTGATTTTTCCTCCTCGGGCAGGCCTACGACGGACAAAAAGAATGCACGAAGAAGCGGGAACAGAAAAGGCCATTCGTCGCGGGATCGCCCACACAATGTAGTCGCCTAGCGGAACCGCGCCGATGAATTGCGATGCAGGGAACACGACAGCGAAACGAAACCGCGTGTAGCCGTTGCCACCGGTCAGTACCGGTGCGAACGACGATTTTTTTTCTCGCACGACCCCGATCTCAGCGTGCTGTTTGCCATTTGCGTGC
The DNA here is from genome assembly GCA_963583965.1 of Nomada ferruginata. Taxonomy (NCBI): domain Eukaryota; kingdom Metazoa; phylum Arthropoda; class Insecta; order Hymenoptera; family Apidae; genus Nomada; species Nomada ferruginata. Next base: position 12,072,219 of record OY757218.1, read on the forward strand.
AAATACACGCGGGAAAAGGCTCGGCTAAACATTTGCTAACGTGCGACTGCAACGCTTGACTTTACTATTGACAAAAGGCCCGCTAAAAGGCTTGAAGGATTTGCCAAGAAAGTTACGCCGCTAGTCTCGCTTTCCGCGCTAATTTCATTATGCTTGTGCGGTCTAGTTTAACTATCCCCAAGCGTGAATCGAGGATGGTCAAGGGTACAGATGACTTTCACTGATTCGGCGTCGGAAGATGCTCGTAAGGTGAATCGAGGCCGTGTTCGTTTAAAACCCTTCCTCCTACCTGCTGGGATCTCTTCTCTTTCTTCTGTATTCTGCACGGTAATTCGCAAGGTGCCTCCTAGGCTTTCTCTTTCGTACCGATCGTAATCATCCTCTCGCGCGATAAAACGAGCATACATTTGCGAAGCACGACGCCCACGTAATATTTACGAAATCTCTCGTTTTCGTCTGACAACAAATGTTTATCGATACCAGAGATCGATGGAAATTTATACTCCCCGCGCTCGCGTCCAATATATCGCATTCCGTGCGGCTGAATCGCAGAACGATTATAACAGAACCAACGCCGGCGAAAGCAAAGAAACGGAGCAACGATAGAAACGATCTCGGCGATAAATTGTGGGCACACGGTGCAGCCCAAGAACGGACCAGGTGTATGTAGGTTAGAAGGTGGGTGGAGCTCTTATCGCGCATTTCCTCGGTTTACGTGCAATGTGTGCACGCGCGCGTAAAAAGTGTGTCGGAGGATACCGACGCACGTTAGTTCGGAACGTGTCCCGTCGTCGAATAGCGTTCTAGCTGGTGTCGACAGGATCGTAATCGTGTGTTCCCGGCAATAGGAGGCTTGCAATTAGTTGGGCTGAATTATCGATCGACGGGCTAGCTGCCGATCTGCCTTCGCCGGCTGCTGGCTGGATCGATGATGCCGCGAGACGCCTTACGGTTAACGTAATAAGCCCACGCCGCCTGGGTAATTGTATTTAATAGAATCCTCCGGAGATCGCAGCTTCTCGATTGCACTAACCCGTGTCGTTAGATTACATCCGCGCATCGATTCGAGCTAATCTGTGGAAGCAAGAATTCTGAATCTAATTTCCGTTTTCTGGATGGAACGGTACTTCTCAAAGTCTATGCCGCACTTGTGTATTTTATTTTAATTATTCCCATTTTAATAGTCGAAAGCCACGCAACGATATGGAACATTCCTGCCGTTAAATGCAGTGTATATTAGCGATCAAGATGCTCGTCATTGATCGTTCTGACGAAACGACACCTAACTTCTTATGGTTATTCTATACAAGAAGTGTGCAATACCGAAACGTATCAATGCACAAATAATTTTCATGCTCGCCCGTCGATCTCTTGCGAACACCTTTCCCCGTGTCTCTCCGGCGGGACGGTCAACATTTACCGCGAAATTAATTCCTTCCGTTACTCGCGGGCCACAGGACGAACGCTCCTCCCGCCTATCGGGAAGCGATCTCCACTCCCTCGCAAAAACACGATTATACGATTAAACCACTCTCTATTCCCCTGCTAATGATACAGCCCGGAGAAGGCCGATCGCGTGATAGAATGGCGGCCTTATTCCGGCTGACCGTGTCGCACGAGTACGTTGCAAATGCCCGCGATGAATGAAAAAGCCGCCTCGTACACCGGGTCGTTGATCTTTGCTCGCGACTAGCAACGACACACAGACCGCTGGGTGAGCCGCTGGTCACTATCTGGCTGTACCCGTGGCATTGTGATCGTTTTAATGGGGTGTCGTTAGGCATACGCGAATAGACGCGAGGATAAAAAGCATCTGAATATAGCACGGCGTAATTTCGCCCAAGCGTGTATGCGTAACACCTTGTTTCGCTTTACGACGACCGAGCGTACATCGGTACGCGAACGTCGTCAATTCCATCGGCGGCATTGAGGTTTCGCGATAATTTCCGATAAAAACGGGTCACCGTATCGTATTTTCAATTGCCCATCTTTTGCTCCCCCTCTACCGGTCGTCTTATCGTGGCTGTGACCAACGCCCGTTCGAATGGTGGCTCGCCACGGCGGAACGTTGCAGCCCGCTGTAGCTTCTTACAAGATGAGAAGCGAGAGGCGGTCACCTCCCTGGTGGAATGCGCGGTCAGTACCCCACCTTGCTGTTAAACGCACACGCGTGAAGCTGCGTGCACGCGCGCACCATGCGATCACCGATCTTGCCTCCATACGTCATCGTGCCTAGCCGTTCGCATCTTCGACTCGAAACGAGCCACGGCAAGTCCCCGGCGACGTTTAAATATCGGAGTACCCTTGATTCTGGCCACCTGTACGGTTTCAAGGGAGCTGAACGTTTCGCGGAGACAGGCGGAGATTACGCAACGTGGAAGGTGGATTAATTTGGAATGGTAATCGTTCGTTTCCCGGGTTCGAACATCGAGATTCCGTGTTTACGACCAGGAAGTTCATTGGTTTTGAAAGAATCAGACTTGTACGGACGATTCGTTCCACACGCGGAGATTCGTGCACGAACGAAGCCTCACAATTATTTTGCGTACACGTAATGGGATAATTACGCGGGACAATTATCCCATTATGAGGAGGAACGTTCGACTGGCAGGGATGCTTCGCTCGATCCTCGGTGAACTCGATCGATCGCAGACGGTGAAAGGAAGAAGAAGAAGAAGAAGATGATGATGATGATGATGATGATGATGATGATGATGATGAATTCGACATATTTTTTTAAATACCTCGTTATCTTATTCATCATTCGTGCTGCATAATTTAATTTTTTGTGCGCGTGAAAAGATTGCAAATATTTTGCCATGGAAAAAAAATACATCGGCTACGGCACGGTGCTGCGGTAAATCGTAGTAAAAATATGATTTGGAAAACCTAGCTGCTGAGTATGCGACTCGACGTTGCAAGAGTGCATAAAGGGTTAACGACTAAACAACGAGCGAAAACATGGGGCAAGAAACAAGATAAAAACTAATGAGCGATGCTCGTATCGCTTCACTTTTCGGCCAGACACGTGTCTCGTTTTCACGGGTAGCCAGCCGTGTTGAACGCGTGTTCTTCTTATCGCGAGCGCGATAAAGCTTCTCGAAGAATGGAATATCAGCGCGGACACAGGGCGTTTCAAACTGTTGATAAACAGATCCGTTCGATCGGAGTTATGAATAATGAGGCACGAGCGTCAATTATTTTCGGGAGCAAAATTGCGAAAGAAAATTCGCGGAAGCCTTCGAACTGTTCCCTGCAATAAACTACCAGCTCCTTCTCGAGGAAGATCGATGGCGTCGAGCCTCCTGCGGATCGATAGCCGTCCAAGGGCCGTCGGTGTAACTCCTTCAGCGTTCGTGCAACAGGAATACAAGAGGGGCTTGCGATTTTCAACATTTTTCCCCCAGCCATGCGAATAGAGTGCTCGACCAGGAATGTTGTGAGAGGTTTTATGATTGCACTTCGAGAGAGCACGGCGCTGTCTCCCTTTTTCTTCCTCCTCGCCGTACCTCCGCCGTTCGTTGCTACATTTTTTCCCCTGCGTGTATATACCTTCGTCCGCGTGTATCGGGAGGCAGAAGCAAAAGCGCGAAACGCGTACCGATATTTGGAGTCGTTGCACCGGAACCGCGCCGATTTTCTCTGCTCGGACATCGAACGTCGCTCCGGAATACGCTTCCAGCGTAACACGAACGCGAACGTCGTGTACCAGTCTGGGACATCTAGGTGAAAAAAAGGTGGACGCATAAGCGTGACGCGTCGAGGATTCATTCTCCTTTACTTCGAGCAGAAACCGCGAGGCGAGAGCCGTAATGGATCGATGCGCAAGAAACGTCGATCGCGGATTCGACTGTGTACTACACTCGTTTTTTCACTCTCGACACGTGTCGAAGAGGTCTACGATTGCGTGAAAGATTGAGTTAGAGGAGAGGGTTGAATTTTGGAGATCGGTTTACAACTGTAGCTAGGATTGCTAAGGGAAATGAAACATTCTAGTACCAGGCATAGCGGCAGGTCTGCCGAAGAGCCTCGACAAATTATGAGTCAATCGGACAACTAGATCTTGAGATATCGCGTCAGCCATGTCGGGAAACGCGGTTTTGAGAAAACCCATTGAAGGGTCTATGTCGTTTATATGAAACTTATGTGTGAGATACATTCAATATCTGTCGCCACGCGAGGAATAACGATCGCTTTCTGGGAACGGACAATGGAAAGCTGGAGGAGGTCGAGCGTCCGGTGACGAGGTGCCGATAATTCCATTCTGAGTACACATGCCGCTTCTAGAATTACCATTCCGAGCTCCGTTTTTCCATTTCGGCAACGCAACACCAGCTTTTGTTTCTCGTCGCGTTATCTACGCCCACCCACTGCAGGTCTGGCCGCAGGTGCCGTGCTACGAAAGATAATCGTGCTGTCTTCAGGTTTCTCGGGATCTTATCTACGCGACGATTAAGAAACACGGTGGATAAGACGAAGGAGTACATTGTATTTAGTCGTTGGAAAATATTTCATAGAACTTGGCTTTCATAATGATGCGTCTGCACGAAGATTTGCTGATTCGCTTGTGGACAAACATTTTAATTAAATGCATATTAAATGTACAGATATACGCCTCGCTAAGGTTACCGTCGAATTATTTTCGAGCAGCTTGCGAATCTCGTTCATTCAGACTCGAGTAAGCGGGCGAAGGAATCGGATGCTCGGGCATCGAACATCGGCGCGGCGCAATGACGTTCCGAGCAGCATCGCGATTTCGAAACAAATTACGCCAACGGAGGAGGCTATCGTCCGAAGTTACAAAGCCCCGGTGCCGGTTTTTGCGGTTATTATTTGCCTGGAAGAATTCAAAAAATGAACCGCAGAGGCGCGCAAAGGCGTAGCAGGAAGAGGAGGGTGGCGGTGAGCGGAGCTGTTGGGCAGCTGGTGGTAGCAGAAGAGAGGAGTGCCGGTCATGGAAGAAAAACAGGCGGTTAAGGAAGAAGAAGAGGCGGAAGAGCCTCGGAGAAAGGAAGAATGGTAAACTGTAGAAGAAGTTCGCGGTCGGAGCGTATAGCAGCAGCGAAGCCGCTAAAGAACGCAGCGGGGAAAAAAGAAAAAGGGGGAAACTTTTTAATACCGAAACCGATACTCGTCTCGATATCGATATCTGATAAAATCACCCTATCGACGACGAGACGGAGTCTCTTCGGTACGAATGGACGGTGCTTATGTATTTCGTTGTCGAGTATCGGAGTAAAATCGACGTGGCAGGGAACGAATACGACGCTTCGAGGCACAGGTCAACGAGCATCATCTCGTCGAGAGCAATGAAAAGTCGATGGATCGTTGGTCGAGATAAAGGTGGTACAGGATATATACTCCTGTCCTTTTCGCCGCTGGAATTTCATTTGCTTTTCGTCGATGCGTTCCAACCACGCGGCACTCGAATCAGATCCGATCGAGCAGTGTGGCATCCGGTAACGGAAAAGGGTTGCGAACGAGATGCAGATCCAATCAATTTATTAGTCCATTACCGTAATTACCGTTAAATGCGATACACGTACGACTTCACGCGATTCGCTGGCGGAACTCGCGTTCTATCGGGGCGATTAAAATACGGGGGGAGCGGTTATTCGGCCACACCTTCCACTGCACGGTTTCGCGCTTAATAGACACGGGAGCGATCCGAGTGTCCTGTTTAATTAATCGGTCGCGGAATCCCGAGCAATATCCCTGATTAAGGTAAAGACCATTACTTAGCGATTGGCCGCTGCTCGAGAAGCGTGCATCTTAAATCATCGCGCTTTAGATCGAAGTCCTCCTCTGCCTTCTATCCGCGTCTTATACGTAAATAGATTTGTTCGCTCAGCGATTTATAAATGGAGTTACCGATCGCGGATTCTTCCAGCCACTCGAACAACTGGAATTTTTCCCCGTTGAAATCACGTAAACCGTGTTAACGTTTCGACCTATGCTACCCGATGAATCACTTAGTTAGTTAAATTATCATTGACGAATATACTCCTGATACAACTGTACCTTGCGCCGTTATTCATCCAGCTTCCAGCCTCGGCCGCAGCCTTAATTGCCAATTTAAATTCATATACGATTAAATTGGCCGATGAAGCGTCGATGCACGACGTCATTGGTTGTTCCTTGACTTACGATGTACAACAATATTGCGTGGGCACGATCGTTCTTCGGTGTTCACGATCGGTAGCCGCGCTACCGATAGACGCCTGTCAGTCGGTTCGAAAGGACGTGGCCGTTTTTGCCGGTGCAACGAGGAAGCACGTTCACCACGTGGAAAGATTGCTACGAGGAAAAAAGGGGCGAAAGATGCTCGCGCGTGTTTTGCAGCCGCACGGACGCCGTGAATCGTGCACGCTCGATCGCTCGTGCGCATCTCTCGAGGATCGAAGCGCACCTTCGCTACTGTTATCTATATATTCTGTCGCACCGACACCTTACAATCAATGAAATCATCCATATATTACGCTTGTACATTAATTAATTAATGCTCGGTAAACGAAACTATCGTTGGCATTATTCGATTAACTTCGATTTTCGTCTACCGATATCGTGCACTCTAAATCCATGCAATCTGATCACGGGAGACATAAATATTCGAATGTGCAATAAATAATAAAAGCGACGACTAAACAGTTTCGCAGCTCCGCAATAGGGTACACGGGGTAGTCTTAATTGTTCCACTCGATCTCCATTAGCAAACGACAAAAGCACTTCTGTCACAGTTCTCCGTCACATACCGATCCCGGGGCATAACCGGTTGTGCAATACACACGGTACTCACGTTCGTACAGGCAGCCAGCGTGTATCAGTCGTTCGCGGCGTTAAGAAGCCAGCATAGTTTTGACGAAAAGAAAAGGCTGAAAAAGGGGGAGAGGAAAAAATCGTGGCTGTAAATCAGCGGTGATTTAACAGCGTGTGCATACGCAGAAACGATTTCTGCGTGGGACAGTAGGCCTTATTGAGACGACCAGCGTACGTACGCACTTGCGTCGAACCGATACAAACCGCGCCTTTATTCCCTCGATGCCGACGTCAGCAGACCACGGGGCACTCGTTCAGTGTATCCGTTCAAGACCTGCTCTTTTTTGCCTTTAATTTTTTAATTTTTTTCCCCCGAGAGAGACGAGGTTCTCAAGAATTCACGTTGAATAGCGAGCCCCTGTGCTCTTAGCGTGGCAACGGGGAGACACAAGCACGTACGCCTACGCGTTCGCGGATCAACGGAACGCAAAAAGTCAGCGGGAAAAGGTGTCCCGGCCGAAATATTGAATAATCAAGCGGAGTTCGAGTGGCGAGTGGAACGCTCATTATCATAAATACCTCGTGCCGGGGAAGACACGAGCATAAATTTCGCCGGAGACCCGGCGAGGCGCCTTTTCACTACGCCTCGGGTTTGGATATTTTTCGACAACCTTGGCTTAATCGGTGTATTCGAGAGGATCAAGTTGGACTGATTCATTCGAAGGAGTTCTCTTGGCCGAATCGAGGCGGGTATATGTATATTTGTGGCTAGAAATATTTGCTCAAGTTATGGAAGTTGTATATATATACATATACATAGTTGGTGCCTCGTAGACACCACGATTTACGTTCGTGGCCACGTGGCACGGATAGAATTCTGGACGTTTCACTGCGAAACGAAGTAGAAAAACAAGTTTACAGAATACAAACGCTAAAGTATAATCCTTGAATGACTCCGACTGCTTTCCGGCACACTTACCATAGACATTCGGGAAACCACCAAGACCGTATCGGCCCGGCAAACACTCGCACGAGTACAAAAACTTTGTGGTTTCCTAACTGAAACAATATTATCGGAGATAATATTCGGAGTGTCTTCTAGTTCCCGTATCTTTCCGGAGTAATACTCACGGAAACTGTTTCACCACGTTCCGCGGTGTGCATATGTACTGTGCACTTTGTCTTCTTTCGGCGACCAAACTCTCTTATCACGCTGACTGCGTCAGATTTTACAAGAACAGTCGTGGCAGCACGGAGGAGTGGCTCGTTTCGGAAAAATCAAAAGCACCGCTTCTGCGGTATCTACGAGGCTGTACAATTATACTCGAAGGCCCCTTTCACGATAACACGTTAATCGACGAGGTTGGAATCCTAGAATTCTCGAATGCAACCTACTTTTCGTCTAGCTATGCTTCTCCAATAATCGTTGTTTCTTCTATATGTACATCCTTGTACCGTTTTTATAACGGAGTAGAAGATCTAGGGAGGTCTGTTCAGCTCTTGCAGGTGAACAGACGCTGCGTCTTCTGCGAGGTCGCGTTTAGTTAGTAAAAATCAAGGACGATCTCGTCAGGGATTTAAGTACACATACTTCGTGTACCGATCCGTGGCGATCCAGAAACGGACCACCGATCTCGCGTTGCGGTGCATTTAAATGGCAGATGCACGCTGGTCCATAAGCATCCCGCGGTAAGTCGTTCGGGGATCGCTGAGATAATAATTAAGAGCAATGCGCTGTACGCGTTCAGGCATAGCTGAGCAGAAGAACCTCGCCTCGGGTGTGTTCTCTCGATCATCTACCTTCGTCTACTCCCAGGATTGAGCCTTGCTCGTGTGTATCCTTTCGATGTGCTAGCCTGGGAGTCGAATGACTGAGATATCCATTCGGGTGCAATCTTGCAACCTCATTCCGCTCCTTTTTTCCACGATAATGGCGGGCAATCTTCAAGGAAAACAGTTGATCCTCGGCTTTCTGCAGTTTTGCTTAATTAAGCCATTCCTCGGGGATCACTTATAATATACTCTGTGCTTTATCTCATTAAACGAGATTAGAGAGACCGACGGTGGTTCTCGGAATTCACTTCGAACAGATTACAAGTTCCATTCATTTTGAAGATGGAAAAATCAATCGGAATTCCAGGGTGTACACCGTGCGGTATTCCCATAAATCCCGCTCGGGCCTATAGTCATCGACCAGTTCATAGTTTTCTAGTCACGTCACGGAGCACAATAACTCTTCGTTCGCCAGCGACATGTTAATTCACAGTTGTTATAGAGAGCTATTCAACCTTAGCGGCGCGCGGGAAGCCAGAAAATAATTAAGTCTGGAGCCAGCCCGCGAGAACGAAGCCTTGGAGGCGTTTTTCGTATCCATGAATTATATACACACACGCGTACCTCGTTTATTAGACGTAATAGAATTATGCAACGACCTGTGCCGATTCGTTTCTCTTCCCCTCGGTCGAGTTTCGCGACAACGATCGACGAGTGGGGGACAGAGAGCTTCGGAAGACTGGCTTGCTTATTATTCTCATTATCCTCGTCCGTACGATTACCATCATCCTTATTATTGGCATCGCTGCCATTAAGCGTCGTTATTGAATCCGGTGCGCCGCTAATCTGTAAACTATTATTGCTTACACATTACTGCGTCTAGCTGGCCTAAACGTGGACGGCGGCGCATAATCGTGCGTTCCAGCGGCTATGGGGGCATACGAGACCGACAGAGAAATAATCGACCCGTAATCACGGCCTCGAAGGTGATAAATCGGCCAAGGAGTCCGTGGAACGCCGACCATCGCCTCATAAATTTTCTCGACGATAAGTCGACCCGCGATAATGGAAGGTGCACGCAGGTTTGTCTCTCTCGCTCGTCATCGTGCCGTGGCAGCGTTTTGTCGGGCAATTTTGGAGGATCCTCGAAGGGATCTCCGAGCGGAATGTAAATTTGATGACGGACGAACGGCAGTGACAGGTGATAATTCATTTTTTTCTTTTTTTTTTAACGGCGCTTGGATCATGCGCGTTTCTGTGACTTTCGACTCGTGCCTCGTCGCTTATGGAACATCGAATCCTCTTCTATTCGATTCTATTAGTTCAGCGGCAGAGGCAGGACGTTTACCTTTCGACCTCTTTCCAGTTGGCAAGATAGGATCTAAATCGGTTCTCCCTAGATCAGTCCCCCTCCGCCGCTTTCTATTAACGCGGCGAAGCTGCGGCGGTGCATCTTCGCGGGTGGTAAAAACGCGCGAGTCAAACGCGGTTTCACTTAGAAAAACATTTTGCCAATTTATTTACCAGCAGTGCAAGGGACGGCGAAACTATGCAAAGATTATCCAGTTTTGAAACACGAACGATGGTTTCACCATGCTCAACAGATCGCCCCTTCCTACATAAACACCGAAGTGCTGTCAAACACATGGTTCATCCGCTTCATCCACCAAAACAACGCACACACGCACGGTCGTAAATAAATCCAAAGATAGTTAGCTTTTGAACCCTTTTATTTCGGCCGTACATAAATCTCGTAATCCGTCGATGGCCGGTCACGAATGGGGTTGAGGGACGAAATCGGGCTTCCCGTAGCTGGGTTTAATTCGAGCACAGCCTGTATACGGTTCTGTTGCTCCCACAGTGATACTCCCCGCGTGGTCCTTCGGTCGTTCGTGTCGACCGGGACGATTTAAAATATTTAGATTTTAGAGGAACGGTGGGATTAGACGTGTCCACACTCCCCCGTCACGAAGTCTCCAGACACCAACGCTGTGACAAGTTTTGATGGAACGACCGGGATTAACTGCTAAAGGTTATTCGACTTTTGTCGCCTGGGTGTCTCGTGTTTCGAGCCACCATCCTCTTGTTTGTCTTCGAAGGAACAGATTCCTATCGAACGCCAGACGTACGGGCGAGTGGATCGTGACGAGAATCACGTAGACGGGAGGCTGGCTCGTTTTTCTTCCATCTTAGGAAAATCGTTTCGGGAGTGGCCCGGATAACGTTGCTGGCTTATCGAACGGACCTCCGGGCAAGCGTTATCGCGAACAGTTTAACCGCGGGCTTTCACAAACCAGAAACGCATGGCGCCGTTCCAGACCTACGGAGAAATGGACGCCGGACCGTTACTCCATTCGTGATGATAGAGATAATTTTTCATGGCTTTTCTGTTCGACGTTGAAAAACCCAACCCGATTCCATTCTTTCCCGTGACTTTGTGACGGAGAATGCTGTTCGAAAGTGGTACTGTGAATTGCGCTTACCTACATAGATTCGGGGGGGAAAAAATAGCGTCACAGCAAACTCGAGTCTGGCAGCAATAATTAATTAATAATTGTATATTATACCAGTGTGAAAGTTACTGCCTACCAAAAATGTATAGGTACGTCTTTCTTCACGGGAGACGATATAAAAATCTTTTCGTATAGCGTATAGCTTTTTCTTCGAAAGCACTGCAGAGGTGAAAGAATGGGGGAGGAGGCGAAGAAACGAAGAAACTCTGAAGTGTCACAAAAACTGTCGCACAACAGCTCGCGTATTTCACTCGCGTTTACGAGGCTCTGCGACCGGCGAGAAGAAGGGGGCAAGCTTTTAAGCACCGCACTGAGCTGACAGATTTTTCGAGCGCCTTTTTTTATCGCGCCACTCGAAAGCACTGCTGCGAGGAAACGCGGCTGGTGTCGCCGGAGAGGGCTATAAAAATTGCCGTAAAAGTCGCGCAGTAGACGATAAACCCTGAGATCCGTCAAGGGACCAGGGGGTCTTTAAGGAAATGGATTTTTACTCCATTCAAAAGCAGAACGTTTGTATTTCATCGACAGCTAACTCTTTTATGTATATCATTCGCGTGACAGTGTTCGACCCAAAAAGAAGGAGGGCTTAAATGGACCTGGAAAGGAAATGCCAAAGGCGTTCTTTGATCATCCAGTCATTTATCACGCGACTGCTATGGGTAGAAAAAATAAGATGCAAAATTCTTTCGCGTTTCAGAAGTCGTGTAAGTAAATGTCTCTGTCAACGTGCGTACAAGTGGACAGTGTCCTCCGTTGAATGTGAATGAAAAATGTGATACAAAGGGGCTTTAGGTGGCGGAGTTCATGAGGGTTAATAAACATTTCGTTCGTACAGTCACAATAAGACGCGGTGTGACGAATAGGCCTTCCGGTTAAAACTGCACAAATGATCCTGCACGTGTAAGTTTGAGAGGAAACTGTGGGAAAATCGTGGAGTTCCTTGGCGCCTTGGTTGGTCGTTTGCAACGTGACAGGTGGTGGTGCATTTTAAGACACCCTCTAGGGAGTCTCTTTTCGTTTTTCTCGCCCCTTTCCCGAACCGTCCCCTTATGAGGAAGAAAATCTTTTCCTCGACTGATCGAGCAAGATCGTTTCCAATTGTTTCAAGCAAAGGAAAATAATATTGTACATTCCAGCTGCACGCGTCGATGCTCGATTAAGATTCATACGAAGCGAAACGGGTGCATCGGTGCACGGCCATTAACGCATTTGCATGCACTGGCACGTGACTGACCCAAAGAATCGATGTGGCGCTAATTACCTCGCATTTAACGGTGATTCGCGGTTCGACACGCGTTCCGTTATATCGGCTTCGATGAACGCGAAAAATTCGACGGCAGACGGGATTGCGAGCGAGAGGTGTGCAGGATGCTCTTGATGCTTGCCTCGCAATTATCCACCTTAGGAATCTAGCGCATCGCATGAATTTACTCTCCGGCATTTTATTACCATCCTACACTACGGCAGAAGAAACGATGCTCCCCAGTTAATTCCTTCCATCGCGATCAAACATTTGCCTCGTCTCGATCGTTTCAGAATCGAGCGTAGGAGTGTATTCTGTCTGAACGTAAATAACGTCCGACCAATGCTTTCTAAAAATACCGCGAGAGAGACAATCGACGCCTCGTTGCTTCTCGATTTCCGCGGAACACTTTTACTTTTATTACACATATTCGATAGCGTGTTTTCTCCGCCAGCAACCGTCTAATCGAACGTGAAGTAGCATCGATGATAAAATCATGGGGATCGCGGACGCCATCCGCGTTTCTCACGGTGTCTATTTCCAGAGAACTCATTCGTTCGTGGTTATACGCTTCTCGTTTCGGCTACGAAAATAGCCAGGTTTTTCTCGAGGGTTGAAATTGAGAGCATAGTGGAGGGTCCAAACGTCCAATGAGATGCCGGGCAAACAATCCTACCAGTTAGAATCTTCGTAGTTTTCACGTAGCCAACGCGTCTATGTTAGTTTTATCCCGACTCGCGTCGCGACAAGAGGCTGATAAATCTTTCCACTGCGTTCGCGTTAAATCGTAGCGTTTCTCAGACGATCCTGTTTTTCTTCGCGAGTTTCTTTGCCCGTTCTTCCGCGGACGAGCATTTTTCATGGTGTGCACGAGGGGCGCGGGCGAACGGCGCCAGCGAAAATGTGCATCACCTTTGGAACAGTGAAGGTGATTATTTAGCTACCGATCTTATCGTCTCTTTGCTGCTGATGTTCACCGCGGAGAGAATGCCTACGGGTCTTGTTTATTGAAATTCCGAGCCAGTGCGTTGTGCAATGCGCCGCGATTTTCGTTGATTTTGTGACTGGCGGACGGTGTACGAAAATGGAATTCCCGTAAGACAATCAAGTCGCGAAGCGGGGTTCATTTTGTCATTCGAAGTGGAAAATAGAATGATTAAGAATAGATATTCTTTTATTAGGATTCATTAGACAGGAAGGAAGTGCTCGTTTAGTTGTTATTTTTGTATTCTCTCTTGTTGACAATAGACGCTTGTTTAGCAGCAACGTATGAATACCTGCCCAAAAGTTTAATAATAGCAGCTGTGAGATAGGATACCTATACGTTTCTCTAGTGTTTTACTATACAGCGACAAGGCAGTACAAAAGAATTTGCAACGTAACGCAATTCCCAACACGGTTCTCCTGTAACTACCTACCAATTAACCATTGTTTTCTTTTCTGTTGCAGGTAAGTGACTACGAGGTTCTCTTGGCACGCTCGGCGCGGTAACGGTGAGTAACGTGTGTTGAAAACCGTAGCAGCGCGAACAGCTTGGATTCGCGACTAACAATGAGACGGGAAATTGAAAAAAAAAAGCGTGTAACGAGTAGATCGTTTGCAACATATTGGCTATGCGCGTCGATAAATCGCGCTTTTAATGAAACGTGGAGAAGCAAACGGGGGGAGAATTAATTGCCTGTTAAAATTTAATACTTTCATCGCACAAAGGGTGGATAATCGCGTGTGGAAAATGCAATTAAAAAAAAATGTTTGGAGCTTCGAAGCATCTGGGCACAATTTAAGAATCGAATTAAACTTCTGGTAAGATAGGTGCGGTGTAATATTTTCTTGAATCGAAATGAATCGAATTGTTAGATAAGAGGAGTAAGGTAGCCAGTTTGTCGTACCGGCAACTTGCAAATCGAGCTCTCGCGGTCGGATTGCAGCGTTCTCTTAATGGAGCGTTAAGCTGAAAAGAGAGCTACTCATACGTTCGGTCGTGGCTCGTTACCGTGGCAATTCGCGAACGATGTACACCAGAAACCTATGGCCAAAGGGTAATTTTACACGAGCAATTAGTCACGAGGTTACTCCATCAAGTTCTAGACGACAGAGAAATTTTCGTTACCGTTCGAGGAAAGCATTTGCAAGCATTAGGTAGCTTCTAGGTATTGCTAAGTTCGTCATTAACACCATACGCCTTTAACTCGAGAAGCAAATTAACCCTTTCCGCAAAAGTTAATCTTATCTTCAACGCATTAATCGATACAATTAATTCAATTAAAAGGAAAAAGAATGTGACAATCGTTAAACCGTTTGTCTAGGATAAAATAGGGATAAGGGATAAAATAAATTGAAAAGACGGTAGGCGATTTTTAAAAAATATCCACCAAGCATCCGCGAATGGAGTAAACATTTACCTATTTTCTGCCCGCGGCTAGCAACCGCAGCTCCATTTTACTCAACCGATTCTCGACCCAAGAAGTACGCAAGGTAATTCGATCGAGAATCCCAGCATCTTGGCCATCGCAGAACAAGTAGCCTCGCTATCGTGCGTATGGGTATTCCCTGCTCGATAAAAGGATGACCCATAAATCTGGCCCAATGGTCGAATATAAAGAAGGCCATTATACCCTTGGTCAGTCGTTTTCGACAAGGAGAACATTCGTGGAAGCTCGAGGAGACTCGTAAAACCCGACAGCCAAGTCCCCATTCATTCGAGTCTTTTCGTTCTGATACTCGAGTATAGATTCACGGTATGTACCGAGTTACGGGGATCTCTTAAGCGTTTCCTTAACATAACCAGAGATATAAAGACACGCGTCGAGAACGATACTAGGTGGTCGATAAAACTGGAAAGCTAGTCGAAAGCCGTCGTTCTATCGAGGAACAGCTCTGGAAAGAAGGGTTAGCGGAGGCACGGGACGATCGTAGTCAGATCCTTCCCGAGGAGATAATTGCCAGTGCCGAGCAATTGCACGGGCACACGAGAAGCTGGTACGAACCACCCCTGGTCAGCGGGATAAAGTTTTGAAAAGTGCGCGAGTTACTCGGCTCATAAATCAGAAATCGTCGGACGTGCGAGACGTTCATCCGGTATCTCTCGCGTCCGACCAACGGCGGAGGTCGTTCCCTGTCTCGTATGGAAATCGAAACTGTGCCCTGCCTTTCGTCTTCCCTTCTTTCTCGTTCCCCTTCCCGGGCACAGCTGCGGATGCAATTATGAGCGCGAGCCCCCTTTCAGCAGAAATGAATCTGCGATTTTTGCGAGCACGACCCGATAGTATTGATTAATGGGAGCGCGGTTCATAAATATCGCCGCGATATATCGGTCAGCCGAAGCGGACGATGATTGATTTTTCGAGGCGCCATTGATTTAAATTGAAACCCGGGGCGTACTGGTCTCGAGCCCCGCTGAATGCGCCGCGACTTTTCGCTCGGACCACGCGGCATTAGACGACCGTTCGTCAGGGCAGAAGGAAAAACTGATGCACGTGAAAAAATGTTCGCGCCGGGCAACGTGGAAAGAGGGATAGAGACCGGTCCTCATAAATTTCGCGCGTATTGGCGCGGTCGAGATACGATCGATAGAAATTAATTCCGACGCCTGACACCGTGAGCTCGTTGAAACGCGAGATTACGCGGCTCGAGTATGTACGTACGTACATTGTGTATAGCTCGCGAAGCCAATCACTGGCCACCGAGAAAAATATAATTCGAAGCGTTCGAGATAGATGCAATCTGGAAAACTGCGTGAGGCCGCGCAGCTCATAAATCATGTGCCGCCTGGTCAAGCGGCAGATGATACCACCACCGGTTTCCCACTTGTGCATACACTCTATCTATAGAAATTGTGTTTGCGTAATTACAATCTCGCAGTTAACGACGCGCGCGAATAAGACGCCCTCGAATTTACGAGCGTATATTTCAGTGCCCCTTTGCGAACAGAGTTGGAATATTTCGTGGAGCTGTCGATGACAGGAGTCGAGGCCGTGCCGATGCACTCGCGATTCGCGAAAACCGCTGATCAAGACGAACCGTGGATAATTCGCCGCGAATAACCGGCTGCGATTCCAAGATAAATCGGTGGCGACCGGGGGAGCATCGAAAACCGCAACATCACGCGTTTCGACATAGCAATCATTCGTGGGGCTCGCAATTATCCGGATAATTGCTCGTCCTCGTGGAGATTAATATTACCCGCTACTAACTGCACCGTGATTGATAAATGTCCCTGGATCGCCGTGATTAGCCCTATTTTTAACGCCTTTCATTTTTCTTTCCACCCCTTGCGAACGCGTAATCGTCGAACGAAATGAGCGAACAAACTGTGTACCTCTAACCGACCGTGAATAACTCCGTAAAATATGTTCGATTCGATCGAGAGGCGTTTTATAATGACGTCAGCTTCGTCACGCTCAATTATCGTCGCACGGGTACCTATATACCATCTCGTGGATGCTCCTGGGACCGAAAGGGAACGAGTTTTTAAAGCGACGCACTCCGTTCATAAATCAATAGGCAAGAACGTACCTGCGTACGCGAACGGAAGTTTTTCGGAATGAATGAACGCGAATATACGAGTGCGATGATTAATGGCACACCGTCGTTCCGTTCATAAATTTCCGTGCGAGAAGAGTAAACGAATGGATTGTCGAAGGCGTGTGGAGGAGGGTGTGATCGCAATTGATTTCAACATGAACGACGAACCGTAGGGGCGTGGGGTCGCGTTCGACCCCTTTCCCCGACAATAGTCCCGGTCCCACGTTCTGGTCCCGCGTTATAAATGATATTTCTCGTTAATCGCGTTCACGTTCTATACCCGTCTCCGGCGTGCTAATAGCGTAAAGATTATCATCCGTTGCTGACGCGTCACTGTGCGTCACAGGGCTAGGTAATATTACAATAGATCGTGGACAATGTTGTGTCGGTATTTAAGAAACGATTTCCCGAATTTAGTCACGGGAGTAAAGGCTTGCTTCGGGGAAGCCACTTGTCCGTGCGATCACGCGTTTGAGATCCGAGGAATCGATAGCTTCGTGTCGCCTTTGTACCCGCTAGGAGGACGAGTGCATTCTAATTACTCGATTCGTCCCCATAACGACCGGATACGGCGTGCGTACGCGTTTCCGTCTCAAAATATTCACTCCTTCGAATCGTTCGTCCTTTACACCTTTTTCTGGGAACGTATTCCACTCGTGAATGAAAGAATATGGCTCGCGTGTATGGTGATTGAAAAGAAGAAAAAGAGCAAAGTTACTTATATTGACTTTCTCTGGATTGGAATATTAATTTGTACTTAACGAGCGTCCTTTCACGATCGTTTCATGGCCGCCTCTTGTGTATCGGCAGTCTTTTACTCGTTAATTAATTATCGGCACGCAGCGGCTTGCTCATCATCGACCAGCTACCGAACAGCAGGTCCCCCGTTCCAATGAGCGCTCGGTACTTTGTAATTTTCGATGTTACGACCAACGCTTTCAACAATTTACTGCGTTCCCGCCAACACGAACGGGGACGATAAATATTCTGTAAACTGCTATTATCGCTGGTGCTACTGCTCTTCGCGTTCGTCTCGCCGGCATGCAAAGTGAGCCGGAGACGCCCGGAAATTGGGAGAAATAAATTTTCTCTCTCGCATTGGAAGTCGCCAACCATTGCAAAATTCAATGCACAACAGTGATACGCATTATATATTTTTTCTTCGACCAAACATACCAAGCTGCCTGAAAAAGTATGTATGTACATATATACAAGAAAGGCGAAGATATTATTTCGGAGCTTGCGTCCCCCATTTCTTTCCCATGGAAAGAAGAGTCGGTTACCGTGGCTTCCACGATATATGGCCAGGTTGTAAAATTGCTGGAGTGTTAAAATACACGTGTTTCTCGTGTCTAAGCAGACGTTTCAGAAATTCTGGGGGGTGGGGGGGGGGGGGGGATAACGAGCTCTAGGCTCATTCGGAGCCGCACGATGGCAATTCGAAATCGTTCTCTATTTTAAGAGTGAAATGTGTAAATGCCCGCGGCGACGCGATGCGAGAAACAAAGCCACGTGGCGGGGTTTATCCGTGGTGTAAGTACATACACTGGTATACTCTGGAAACATCAATCGGTGCCGTTGCCTCATACTTTAATTTATACCCTCGCTATATCGCTGAGGCTACTGTACTTAACGAAGCTTTCCTCCAATTAACCGAATCAATGGCATTTCATAGGCGAGCGCCAGAGATAAACGTTATCGTTGGGCACGCCGCAAGATTCCATTTTTATTCGGCCAAGCGCTCGCGTTTGGTTATATATAAAACGGCAGTCTCTCTTTCTTGGAGAACTTTGCACCGTATCGCGGGGACACCGGGCATTCAGTGCACTCGTTTATCGACTCGCCTCTATAATCAGAAAGTAAACTCGGCTGTACGATTCCCTGCGAAGCGATATTCAACGAAGCTTCACTGTTTTTACTCGTATTCATTTAAACGGTGGGTCGATTCCGTTTCAAAGTATAATCGCCGCGTTAAATACAATAATTGTAACTCGTCTGTGCACTTGGCGAGGCACGTATATTTTATAGAAGTCGATAAATCGATACCTGTTTTTGGGATTTTCGAGTCAATGGTTTATGGATAATTAGTTGCAATCGGGAACCCACGCGTAGAAAATGGCCGCGAAGAAAAAACACAAAAATATTCATCAGGCGAAGAATAGATGGAATCCAGTTCGCCTCGACACATTTCGCTCCAGTTAGAAACTCGTTCGTAGCTCGTTAGAAATTCATTAACGAACGATCACGATTGGCTGTCCGACACCTGATTAGATCTACGGCGTTGCACATAAGCTGACGAGCTTGAGAGTCCCGTTTTTCCTCGAATCGAATATTTTCCATCGAAACTTCTCGATAACCATCCACCCAAATTTGCCTCTGACCGTCCAGAAGGAATTGTTAATCTTTTACTGCAAGGCCAAACCTCGCATACGACGTATGCGCTATCGCGCGATTTAATTTATTCTTCGCTCTTAGTCGCCCCTAATTGTCTTGCTAGCCGTAACCAAGAATTTATCGCAAAAATCTGTAATTTCGCCACACCCATTCGCGTACCGTTTCCGCCGCGACGAACCAGAAGAAAGAACCCTGGTACGTGCAAAATCTCACGTGTCCTGAAAAAGGCTCCAACGTCAGGGAGTTCCAGTATGAAACGGCTAATTAATTTTAGTGGCCCGTGCATACACGGCAGAGTCGGGGGCACTCATACACAGAAACGTGAACGCGATGCTCCCGCGTGTAACACCGACATCCCTCGTCTATACTTGGCCCGTTGGCTATGCCGAGAGGCGAACAGTTTCTCAAAGGTCCCCGAGTGCATCGTATCACGCGCTTCTTTCCTCTCTTTCTCGTCCGTCGATCGCACGCTCCGTTCCGTTTCGTTCCATTTCATTCCGTGTATTTATCTTGCGCGTTGCACCGATACCGGCGGTGATCGCGAACACCTCGACAGGAGCACCCTTTCATTCGATGGATCGGTGCCACGCGGACGGGATCGCACACTAACACGCCGGGAGCGTTCTCCTCTTCTAATCGTTCCTCTATACTCGTGGTAAAATAGAGCAGCCAGTGACGTGACGCGTGTTTGCATTTATATACGCATGCAACGCATCCCGCAAGACTGGCCGATAAGAGTTCCCAGTGGGTCCGTACCACCTACAACGTATCTTTCTTTCGTGTGATTACGATGTTCGAGGGGGTGGTCAGTGAAACGTAATGTGGTTCAAGTACTACAAGGGATACTACGACGTGCGTAAGCTGGAGTTGGAGCTGGTGAGTCGACGATCATTTTTTTGCCCATTTTTGCTAACGTTTCGCGAAATAGTCGAAACATAATTCGTGTCGTAGCGCGACGAAAATTCCAAGGGGCCGTTCAACTTTCGAACGCGATCGTTCCGCCACTGCGTTTGTCGAAATGTTTTTTGGAATTCCTCGACAACCACGCAGCCTACCACGGTGGCTGTATCTCCGTTTCCTCGTTCGCCGGCTCGCGATAACGAGCACGGAGGAGAGACACTCGACGTGGTCCTCGTCAACAGAGAGACGCCTCTTTCTTCGTTTCTCAGCGGAGCGTAAAACCAGCAGCCTCTTTTATCTCACGAACTGTGGACGACGGGACTCGCGGTGGAAAACGGTTTTCTGGGCTGGCTTTCTTCCCGGCCGCGCGATTACGTAAAAATCCTGCTAGATCCTGGCCTCTCTAGAGCTGTTACTTCGGGGAGGGAGGGAGTTGGAGCGCAGTTGACCACGAGTAGATTTTCTAGAAGAATGAACGCGAGGGTAGCCACGAGTGTTTTGCGCTGGGCAGATTGCACAGCACGAACGTCGAAAGGTTCGATAAGAAGGAAGAAGGCCGTTCGAGTCTCGTGAATGGCAAGCACTGTCTCGTTCTTTGCTGGCGCGTGCAACGACAGCCACCTTCTTCTTGGGCTTCTTCCAGTCGTTCGGTTATTTCGATGCATTTCTTCGTCGGTTCATCCTCCTTCTCTTCTTCTTCTGCTTCTTCTTCTTCGTAGTCGTCGTCGTCGTCACGGCGCGTTCGTGGTACGACGTCCCACTTGTAGCGTTCACCCCGATGCGTTTCTATTTTGGCGCCTCGCCGTTCCGACCGGCTCTCCCCTGTACCCATCCCCACTGGTCTGACTTCGCGCCGAATATCCCGAGTATCCAGTTTCGAAATCAAAAAAACCCACCCCTTCGGTTCTGAGAAAAACGATACGACGCACGGTCGCGCGAAGTGGATCGACGACAGGTAGCGAAATTATAGTCGAGACGCTTTCGTTGCGAAAAACGGCAGCTTGGTCTGAAAAGTGTTGTACTGGTTGGAACGGTTTTTTTCCGCTATTTTATTCGTTCCCCTTAATCGCTACTTTCAGCTGGGAGGAGAATACATAAACCGTTCTAAACATAACTTGGCGCAGCAGTGTATGTACATACAATGTGGAGGTGATTCTTTTGCCGGGGGGACGTTGATTTACATCATTAGATTCCAGTGCTTCTTTGTAATCTTATTTGTTTAATTTAGAGTAATATTTTTCCGATTTAGCAAAATTCGTTGCCGTTTAATTGTTTGTACATCAACCACGTTTACAGGCGTAATAAAGAGAAAAAGCTTTACGACAACAGTCGTAAAATTTACCCACAAAGTGGTCGTCTATTTTACTGGCGGCAATCGAGTGTCGATCGTGCAAGGCAACCTGACCGATATTCCACGAAGACGTTCCCAATTTATCGGTTGGCCTGCTGTAGCCGCCCCCAAAGTGGATTAGCCAGCGACAAACACTCGTTGACCTGCATGCGTGTAAAAAAGGATCGCGTTTTGTAGCATTCATAAGTGGCGTAATTTCCAAAGGGATTTATTGTTCCGGTTGCGGTTGTATTGTCTCGCGTGATTTTATTGCAGCGGAGGTATCGGCCTACCTATAAAGGTTTCGCACGATTTGTGGTTATTGTTCTCAGCTGGATACAATTGTATGGGTTGCACTGATTGAATTTGGGTGAAATTTTCCCAAATTACCCTCGCGTTTTCCCCAGGCCATGATTGGGGGAATGTAGGGCGAATGAAAAGGATTTCAATTGGAACACCCACGCGCTTGACGTTTATTGCTTAGGTACTGTTAAGCTAGCAAAACGTGCAAAAATGCAGGCCAACGATTGATTATGTTCCTCGTTGTACAAAACGTTCGATCGGTGATACATACGTAGTACATATGTAGTGCAGTTCCAAAGGATCGTTAAATAATAAATAACGTCGAATACTTAAAAGAATTATATTTCCGATAATGATTCAGTAAACAGAAATAATAATAGCAGTATAATCAGCAGTAAATAATATAGAGTTATAGAATATACAATTAATAGTAGATACAGGGTATGTATATAAATTAATAATATATACCTATATACATTTTTACGTATAATCAATATTTTTGGAGATTTCCACCCTGTATTCAGGAGTCCAGAATGACATTATCTTACTCGTATTAGCATAATACATAATCGGTACTATTGTTCGAACGTTCCGAATGTTGAGCGGCACAGATAAGCCGCTGTGCTCGGAGGGTTTCCACGTCAGCGAGATAAGAAGCGAAAGGAAATCCAAGTGTAAACGCTAACGACTTAGGGGTGGTTTTACTTTGCTCACCGACCACCAGAGTGTCGTTCCCGATAATCGGCAGGCCTGCAACCCTGTCAGTTGATTCTCGGTGCACCGATGGCACTGGTCGCCGGAAGCCGGTGGTCTTAATCGTTATCGGCATTCACGTGCACTTGTAATATGAATTTGTAACGCGTCAACGTGTGCCGGTCGTATCATTTGTTCCGTGTGCATAAATCCTCTGTGCTGTTGTTATCGAACCGTGAACATACAATAAGTGTCGAAATCCTGTGATGTGTTTCGGTGAGGCGCCAAAATTTTTTACACTTCCGAGGTTACTTCTAGGAAGTAGTTTCAACGTCTGCGCGAAGAATCCCCGCAAGGTAACAAAAGCTCCACGAGATTTGGACGCTGCCAAAGAATTTCTTCCAATTAAGGTGTACTCTAGGTGGTTTATTTATAAGTGATTCACTCGAAAGACGCCGCACGGTTATAGAATCGGCCTATGCATATTCCCGTGCCGGTGCACAAATATAAAGTGGGCGATTTGGCGCCTGGTCAAGAGACAGTCTGCGAATGTCCAGGAGGATATTCTCGATTCCGTGAAACGGTGGGAAGGAGGAGGATGGCGCACGGTCCGAGGGAGACGGCTTGACACGAGCGTTTGAAGTTATTTTGAAAACTGGGCTGGTGCATTGACCGTATGCTGACTGCAATCCTCGCGTACAGTCTGTCGTCTGTCTTCGCGCGGGCTTTCCGGGAATCGCCGACTTCCCGTGCGCACCTGGCATACCTGACGAACCTACCTCAACGTTCACCCTCTTATCATCGCTATCGCGACGCTGGACTGCCTTCATCGCGGTTAACTTTGCCGAAGGAGATGCGCCGTCGATCGATCGATGCATTTCTTCTATATTTCAAAGTGGGCCTCCTATCGTTTGACATTTATTTAAAAGAGAGGCAACTTTGAAACATTCGAAACTATAAGTGGATAAAAGAACGACCGTAGAGTTCGGTTGAATTTGGTCGCTGCTCCATTACCCGAGGTATATGCATTCGAATCGGTGGGTCCATTAAGAATACATACTCGATACTCGAGCGATACGCATAAACGCGTCACTTCGTGTATACGTATACCTTCTGGCAGATAGAGGAAGTGCATCGTGGACATATGCGTTTAGTCGACATTCCTACGATGACTAAGGGCCATTCTCCCTGGTCGGACGTCGACAAGGTCGTTGTCACGACCCTCCTCGCACTTTATAGGAGCCCTCTTAAGGACGTCAAAAGTATGCTCGTTAAAGGCGCCAGTCACTCAGTGCGCCGCGATTTCCTCAGCCTGTATGGGTTCTCGCGTGTTTCTCTTGGCGCATTACGCCGCTGCCGGCCCTTCCTATACGCATACGTCGTCGTAAATGTCCCCTAATGTGAGAATCCATGACCGCGGGCCCGCTGGCTATATCCCTCGATAAACGAACGGGCGAAGTTAAGAGGAGGGAAAAAAACTCGGTGGATATTGTATACATTCCTCCTGCAGGGTTGATCGTTCGATGGACGATTTATTATTAACAAGAAACTCAGGCACAGTCGGGTGAGATTCGCCGGCGCAGCGCGAACCGTAATCAAGGCACGCTTCTCGTTGACTCAGCGAAACGTGAATTTTCAACGCGAAATCCGAGCCAAGTTAGCATCAGCGACGAGCACGGCTGCAGCAGCAACGGTCGTGACACTATTTCCTAGCGAACGGTAACGATCCACGCGAAACTTGATCCGACGAGACGATTATTGGAGTCGCGCGCCACAGTTGCGGTTGCTCTATTTCTTCCCGCGACTAATTTCCACGTAGACCGCAATCGAAGCAGTTTCGTTTATCAAACCCGCACCTGTTCGTGACGAATGAGGAATCGTTCCTGGAGCCGCGAACCGGCACCAGGAAGAGCTATGCGCGGCGAGAATGTGGTGGAGAAGGAGCATGAGACGAGGAAGAAAAGGAACTGGAGGAATGGAGGAATAAGAGAAAACAGAGTGGATAGGGGCGGACCAGCTAGATGTAGAAAGTAGTCTCCTCTTCGTGTGTGCATTTCCTGGTAAGGGTCTTGGCGGTCTTCAAAGCCGTCGCCGAGAGTAGTCAGGAGCGATGCTCGTTTCTTGAAATAGGAAGAGTGCAACTAAGAACGTAGGAATTTCCGCCTCTCCTCTACTCGCCCGCTCTTTCCCGGTATCTTGACGAACCGCGTCGAATCCCTCATTTTTCCCTCATCCCTTTTTCACCGTCCAAAAAGAGGTTCGCGAGGAAACTGTTCGAGGAGGTACGCTGCTCGAATTCGGAGGACCGGCTATTACGCGCAATTTCGCACCTGGATGCGAAGTCGAGGCGGCGAGGCGACACTTCGGTTAAAATACGACCTCGCTACCTGGCTGAACGTGTCTCGCGATGGGAATTTGCATAAAGCCTCCTCGCTGATGTGTTCGAAGTCGAAAAAAAGATGCCCGATGGAGCGCAGGGAGGGACCTTTAAATTTCGGTTCAATTTCGAGCGGCCCGAGCAGGCTGGTCCCACCGAATAGCTCCGGCCATCTCGAGCGTTGCACGCGCGAACAATTTTCGCGGACCCCGACGAGAATTAAATCGTACGCTGTACTATAATTATGCATTGTATCTTTGCTACCTGCCGCGGCCCCAGTCGTCGATTTACGATCCGGAATGGGCGTAAAAAGACGAGAAAGCTGCCATTATTCTAAGCTCTTTGCTCTTTTTCTCTTGCTGGCAATGCTGTGCAGGTTGAGCAGAATTTACAGATTACTCGTTTGCGTCTTGTTTTTGTAATCATTCCCATTGTACGACGCAAGCACTTGTCTCGTAAAGGGACTTTTGCCGAGAGAACCAATACTCGATAAAAAGGTTCATTTGTCTGAAGAGCGCGGGACAATCGGTGCTCTCGAAGCACTACTCTCGACAACTCCCCTTATCATTGTTACTTTGTCCTTTCAAGAGAGCCAAACTTCAGATTGATCGGCCACAAAACCTCTAGCACTCTTCTCAACATCTCGAGCACCTACTTAAGGGTATGCCCGATCGAAACGAATACACGACCCGAAACTCCAGTCCGATTCGTTACACGCGTATGTACCAATTAATCTCTGCCAGCCTGCAGGAGGCGTATCTCAAAGTATATCCACGGAATCCAATAGTTCCACGTTTATTGCGCGAACGAGTAACGAAGAAACCCGCAACAAACGCAAAAGTTGCATCTGATTTTGCCCCTATGGTCTCATTCGTTGGGCGGGGCACGTGCACGCACCTCGATCCACACTCGCAATTCTCTTCCCTTGGACGAGATCCACGCCGATGGTAATGGTCCCCCGTGGCCGATGATGGTGGTGGTTAACTACCATGTTTCAAGGACACCCACCTCCTCCTCCTCCTGTCGCGTCGTCGCTCGGTTCGCTATCGCGGATCTGCACCGTGAAACTTCTGGCTTTACCTCGGCTATCTCGCTGGCCGCGGCATTTTTTCACTCCAATTCTCTGGCGATTTTTTGTTTCCCCCGACGATCCTAGCTGGACCGATAGCTCGACCGCGAGCTAGTACCACGATTTTTACTTCGACGGACACGTCCAGGACGCTGTGTCTGGACGAAGGTAATGTCGAATGAACGCGATTTTTGTATCGACGCTTGATCGTCGAATTTATTGCGAGCACCGCGATAACGCGAATCGCCACGGTGGATCCACGATCGGCGGGGATTCATAAACAAGTTCATTTACGTTGGGCAAGCATGAATTATTTGCACAGAATGTTGTTGAATACGTCGAGGATGAATCTCCCGTGAAACGGAGCCGTATATAATTCGGCGGAACTTTCCGCGTGTACTGCGATTTGCGTTCGGTTTTTGTGTCGGGCGAAAAATAAATGGAGCGCTCGTGAATTTTCCTGGTGATACATAAACGCGGGCGGTGTATTCCGACATCGGCCAGAAAAAGCACCGGTGTCGTATTCGTCTTTTGTAAGGTGACGTCTAAGCTCTGCCGACGCGGCTGGAAAATTCGTTGAGGTGAAAACTCACGGTGACACTCGAACTTTCTGGTTATCGATAGATCCTGCTCCTTGATCACCTTGTTGCATCGTCGTCGCGGCGTTTTATTATGATCTCGTGAAATTCCACGGCTCACGATGCAGTAAGCCTGTTTCCCTCTCGTTCTCCCTCTACCTCGCGTTGCTATTGTAGTGGAAAAACGAGTCGCGGCACTCCCATTCACCAAATTCCTTCCTTTCGTCGCCACCGATTCTTCGATTCGACGACCACACGATTTTTCGGTCACCCCCACTCCTTCGTTTCGATAAGCAGGACTGTCCGTTCTTGGATTGAACTGCATCCGCAATTTCTTCCCTCCAATAGGACGCATTCTTGTACCCATCGTATTGTCATCGAATTTCGATATTTATCAACAAATTTGTACAGCAGTTCAATTATCACTAGTACGCATATTTTAAATAGCCTGAGCTCACTCGTTTGCATCCATCCGATCTGCATAAAGCATCGACACACCTGTGAAGATCCTCTTACTTAATATTCACAGGAAGTCTCCGATTAAGAAACGACCCAGTTAAGAGGTCGAACATTAATCCTTCCTCGAGACCTTTGCTCTGCCATATTCGTGCACCTACACGATGTCTACGAGATCGCCAAGCTTTGTCCCCCTTGTTAGTCCATCGATATTAGCTCGTACGTCGAGTCAAGGAGAAAGCATCCGATGCTCGTGTCCCGACAATGTTATCGTTGTTGCGCCGTTAACGTACGAGCCCGACTGCCTTCAACCCGTTAACCTGCAAGCTATCTGCTTCATCATCGTGCTCGCGTACGATACGCGCCAGACTTTCGTTGTTCCAGGTCGAAAAGTCCGTTTACACACCGGCGGAACGTGCGTGGTGAACGATGCACGCACCAGCCTCTCTGTCTCGCGTACATGTAACGTTGAGTAAACGACTACCAGGCTGGATGTTCCAGCAACGTCTTCTGGCCTCTGATTAACGGTATACGTTGTGTCTAATACCAGTCTCCTGTCTGCTTGGACTTAAGTCCAGATCTCTTCCTCTCTTCCTCTCTTGCTAGATGTCGTCGAACAAATTGTGACGTTCGACGCGTTTCATCGTGGAACCACGGGTGTAATCGTATGTTCGTGACGAGTTGCTTGACGAACGTCGATCTGGACTTCAAGGCGATCGAACAATTACGTTGGTATATGGATTATTTGCGGATACAGGATTGCACGCCGACGTTAAAATCCCGAGGATCGAGCGTGTAGCAGCGTGGCAGCACGTACCCACGCTGGAAGGCTCGGTTAGGCTTCGCTATCGGAATTCCGTCATCGAGGTGAACGGAATGAGATTCCTTGGTAGTGGCTCGAATGCCTTTGCCAGTGGTTATTACGAAGTGCCGCTAAATAGCAAAGGTGTGTACGTGTAAGGTGCAGAGGCGTAGAATCGCGGTCCCTCGAGATTCCCGTAATAAATCTATCCTCGCAACCGTTTCCTGGTTCGCTTAGATAGCCCGGGTTTTATTGAAATTACACCCATTTCATTTTCTCCCTTTAACGTTCAGCCGGCGACTGGCGCAATGGGATGATCGTTACCGCGGGATTCGTCCAGGGGGGAGAACAAGTTTTTTGGCGAGGGAAACAGAGGCAGGTACGATAAAGCTTCGCGATACCTCCGATTTCTGGACGGAACTTTCGTCATAAGCCGTCGACGAAAGTATGCAATTACGTGTCGCAATCTCGCTGCGAGGAGAAAGTACCGTACAAAGCGGGCCTCTCTCTCGCGAGCCAGAACAGCCCTACGCCACTGATCGCAACTTAGCGTACGCGACAAACCTGGAATCTAAGCCAAGGCTTGGCACTGCCTGCGCTCGGTCGTTTCATGTACATATTACTATTATAAACTGAGAACCGTGCCCGTGCACAACGCGCCTTGACATAGCGTGCATTTAATGAATGAATATCATATCTCAACGATTTTTTACGGAGCCGCCGCGCTACCGTTAACCGTAATCACATCATTCGACTGCGTAGCAGAATCGCAAGCTGTTTCCCTCCAGACGTTTCATTTCTCTCTATTATTATTCGCAAAACCGCGCGATATTTTTACGTAACCGCAGAAGATCCGACGCCGATAAATAACCATCTCGAATCGTTACTCGTCGGTCATTGTTTCTCTTGGATGACGACCAGCTTTCGGGGTTCTCTGATCCACCCACGCGTTGTCTATCGTTTTCCCGAAATATTCGGTAAAAAGTCAACGAAGCATCCAGCAGCCGACTGGAAGCCGTGAGCGCTAATCTAAACAGCAGAAGGCCTCCTACGGCGTGATGTAATTGAGCGGGTTAATTCCACGCAGAGAAGAGCTAGACGAGACGAGGTCTCGGCTCCTCTGCCAAGAAGATTCCTCCTCTGTTCTCCAGGCAAGACACGCGCGACCAGAGAAAGGCGAAACGTAGGCAGAAGAGCGGCTGTTGTGGCTTCTCCGTGGAATTATCGTCGCTCGCGGATGGCCGATGTTTCGTAATCACGCTCGGTAGTCGTTGCGTATCCCCGTGCTCCTCGTCCGTTAGGCTCGTTTCAATGGATCGGTGTGACCCGGGGAACAGGTTGAATCGTGTGCGCTGTAACTACAACCGAACTTTCTTTCGAGGAAATCTTGCGGGCTCTTTCGGAGTATGTATTTGCGATGAACCGTGCGCGAACACTTTGCTGATAAGTTCGACGAAACTCTGGAACATTTGCTGTGGACAATATTCTCAGACAAATCTCATAGATTTTTCCATTCAAATTGAACAGTGCATTATTATTCTTCGATCGTTCTAGAGAACCCATTAAATCTCGTGCACAGAACGCGTAGAAACGATCCAAGTAATAGTCTCCGCGTCTTTTCTCACCTTTGCTCCAACATGAAATTGGCTAAATTAAATTCCCCACGGACAGCTCCCTGAATATATATTCTCGTTCGATCGGCACTCCACGGCCGCGGAATTATTGCCCGCCGTGTACATACGGTGTTTCGTAATCCCCTCGGTAGTCGACGTATATCCTCGCGTTTCTTGCAACGTGCCTCTTGTACGTGCGCGTTTATGCACGCCTATATGTCGTACGTAATGCACGTTGCATTCCAAGACATTCGTACGCGCGTTATGCATTCCGCGCGGATTTGACCTCGATGCCGCGTTATTAATGCCCATTACGTTATATAAACGAACCGCCACGATCAACCACGGGTGGAAGCGGATAATGCAAAGAAAAAGGCACTACCGATCCCGGTGTGTTGCGCTCGTTGAGACGACGAGAAACGAGCGAGCGTTGTTGCTCCGTGGAATCGCTCGTCCGCGCGTTTATTAATCAGCCTCGTGTTCCAACGGCGAGCGGAACGTAGATTTGTTTCTGTTGATATCGATTCCGTTGATTGTAAATCGGTGTGCGCGCCGCGCGTAAATCACACCGCCACAGGAAGCGGATTTTGTAACATTTCGAGACAGGTGTTCTCCGTTGCGTCAGCGAGCAGCAATTTGTCCCGCGTGCGTGTACGCGTGTCTACGTTCTCCGCTCTTGTAATATCGAGACGCTGATGGAAAAAGTTACTACAGCCTCTGTTGTGCCTTCGGGGCCTCGATGGCTTTCATTCGCCGACCGCGATTGCCGCAATCGGAGCAAAAATCCCGGCTTGTCTGTCCCCGTTGGTCCCATTGTCGCGTTTCGAAAACTCTCGCTCACCCTCGTTCGCGAGCGTGCAACAAATGCTACCGATTTCGATACGCACGCTCTACGCGCAACTGTTGTAAGAAAAGAAGGTTATCAGAGGTACAATCGCTGCGCTAAATAACGCTGCACGAAGTTCACAGGTTCATGGAGCACGCGTCGCGTGGTGTGCTACGTACGAAAGTCGAGAGACACGTTGCTGAATTATTCGACGGATGTTAATGAGCACTCTCATTACTTCCGACGATCCAAGGAAGCACGATAGCAATCGAACCTCCCAGGGCCTTATAGAGACTCTCAGGGTCCGAATTTCGCTCAAAACCAGCAGTCTCCGTTACCCAGGGGACCATTTGATCCGCGTCTGCGATTCTTATCCAGCCACCGCGTTAATCGGAGTTGGCAGATCACACGAGGTCAACCGAGTGTCTGCCAATCGGGACACCTGGGTGTCCGTAGCGATCTGAACGCCTCGCCAGGTCGACGCTTGGTGCGTGGCTAACGGTAGACGCCTGTACATAGGCTGCCAGGTACGCGGCCACGTGGGGTGTACTCTACATCCGTGCGTATTTCAAACATCGACTGGATGCATTCGCGGACGTATCGAGCAAAAAGGCCGTGGCGCGGATCCCCGCGACCTTTCTCTTCCATTCACCGTGTACGAACAATCTCCAGCCGCGAGCACGTTCTCGCTGACTAATTAAATGATTGATCGCATCGACTGGTAAATTATCGTGCCAGTCGGCCGACAAATTAATTGCCTCTGGCCAATACCCGCGGTCGGCGATGTTTTTCTTCCTGAAATATAGATTCGTTCTCGCTGGTATACCTCGCGTTCCTTCGACTTGGGTAAAAAAAAAAGAAAAAGTAACGGCCTCGCGGCAAAAGTTTAACGCGTAAGTAAACGATGTGTCGTGGCTCGATTGTGCAAACCGCAGAAGAATAATGTACGGGGAATTGGATTTCTACGCCCGGAGCCAGAAAGCTCGAGTAGAAAAGAATTTCTCCAATTCTCGGCTGCCCACTTCACGATGGACGCCGGCTAATGCTAATTGGCAATGATACAGCTACGACTCGTTCGGGATTATCAGTCATCAAACTGGTAATCCTTCCGTCCGGAAAGAATTCAGAATTCTCGTCCCACCAATTTCTTTTTGTCCCCTTTACGTTGTCACTTTCATTGCTTACGCGAGATTCCCCAGGACCCGGTCGCTCCTTTGTGTACCTGTTTAATATGCGAGGATGTCCTCGGGCCCGCCGAGTTGCATTAACAAGTAGCCCCTTTGTGCGTGGTCAGGATACCTACCCCTCGAAAAGCCACCCTGAAACGAGGAGCATTTCTCCGATTTCCTTGGACAGCTATCTGTCCCCCCTTCGGGGGATTTAGGAGAAATCCTTTTCAACTGAAGAGCACTCGAGCCTCCGAGTATTTATTTCGCTGATCTGGAGCCGTGATTGGGACGGAACTCTTTGTGCCCTGAGACGAACCGTGGCAACCAGGCTTTCGATGCTTTTTCGACGAGCTGACACGGCATCCTGGAATAGCACCCTTTATTCACGGGCCGTGGACGATTCTTCAATGCGGGGATTAGTTTGAAACGAAGTGTGGTGGGCGTTATCTCGAAATTGATTATTTCAGGGAAATCTTTAAATATTTCAACCTTGGGGAGACAATTTTTTTTAATGCGCCACTGGTAGCGGCACGTGGAATGCTGAAAGAAAAATCCAATCAGGCTGTTGCCAGCTCTGTAAGAGGCTATGAGAAAAATACCTGGGAGCCGGAGTGTGGCCACGTGTTCTAACGAGACAGAACAATATCTTGTCCTTCCTACGTTATCCTGCAAATTGATTCAAGTGCGTGTGGACTTTGGATATTTTTGGCGCAAGGAAATAGGATCGATTCAAGAGAATGCGGAACGTCGTGAACAGAAAGCGACGCTGGCTTTCGTACGCTTGTTCCGCAAAAAGGAAATGCAGGTCGACTCGCGGACCAGCTCGTGACTCGATAACGATTATCGAACGGCGATCGGTCGTACAATCGCGCGTTCCATGTTCGAACTATTCCTAGGAATATAACCGACGTGGCGCGGTGAAAGTGTGCGAAAACGGGCCCAGAAACGGTGTCGGGGTACGAATGCCGCGTAAAAGTGCCTGTGTGTCGCTCGAACAATGACGATGGGAAACGGAACGAATGAAAACAAGCAGGAAGACAGAGGTGGAGAGTATCGAACGCGGTTCTACGGTCGATGATACGCGTCGAAGAATGCTAATAGCGTCAAACTGTGAAAATTACAGCGTGAAAGAGAAAACCTTCCGGTCCTGTAATGAACATCGTACGATGATTAAACGGGCGATAAAAAAAGAGAGTGAGCGAAGAAAGCAGGAGCCGGGTCTGCCTATTGATGTCTTACAATGGGATCTAGTATAGAAATGATTCAGTAGTATTCTGTTGTAATAGCCGCGCACCATTCATAGCTCAACCACAGGCAATGTTTATTATTGAACCCTTCTGAACTTTCGAGATCGAAAATATTTGCCTGACTCACTCTGCGATATCGCGATCGATTCGATTATCGAGTGAAAGCGAAAGGTGGCTACAGAAGCAAGGAAATTTCGTTTGGTAGCACAAACTTAAGCGCCATCGAAACGTGACGGCATAGTGCACTTGATTAGAAGGCGTGGAAAAAAGCTTGCCAGAGGCGATCGTAGAGGATCGTGTTTGGTCACGGTGTCTAGGCATTTCCTCGAAATCACGTGAGAGACGTCTAGGTGAGAAACACGGTGACACACCGAGCGGAGCCTGTCTTCTCTCAGGTTGAAGTGGCTGCTTCCGGTGGACCGATGATTCATTGAACACGAAAGACGAAGTACGCCAGAATCGTGTTCACTTCTCGGTGTCTCAGCTTCTGGGCTTCTGGTAGCCAAACGTCTTCGCACCTTTGCAGTCGACGTTGCCGGTAGCGATTGATCAGTGCACAGAAATGTTTATCAAATATGTGGACGTGTTCGTGGACGGTGGCTACATGTCAGATTCACCGATTGTAGGTATATCGATTGTGAAAGAAAGTTTGCCACGGATTAAATAAAGAACCGTGTGGCTGTAATTGAAAGTAGGAAGTCGTACGACACACGTGTTGGCTTACAATAATAACGATTGCTCGATCATCGACGATCGACGATCCGATAATCGTTAAGAGACAAATTTGATCTCGTTAGCAGCTCGTTTTAAACCAGCCGATTTTGTGGGATTAAACACAATGTGGCCGGCTTCGACCAAATCCGCTGATCCAATCACTCGTGTAGATCGATCACGATATTATAAATCCGATTCCTGGTTCGATCAGACGCAGCCGCACGCGAGAGAAGAAGTGGTACACTTTCGTTACGAAAGTCGATTCCGCGTGGGTGGCACGTGGCACATACTTGGTGTTCGCATTTTAATTGAAAATTTCGAGGAACGTGGGAGCTGACAATAAGCGGAACTACGTCTGTGGAAATTTCTGTCCTCGCGATATAATGTACCTTTTGGTGAACCGCGCGGCTATGAAAAATCGCAACTCCCTAACAATATTTTCGTCGATGTCTCACAGGACACTTCATCAGTCGACTCGAACGAAATCGAGTAGATTTACAAATCGCCTCGTTGTCATGAGATTCGAGTCGTCGCCAAGTCGTGGGTGGCCACTGTAAACACTGGCTGTAATTCGAGTAGCTGATGCTAGCCACCCAAGCTTCCTAACAATTAAGCAATGAATCAACCGATCGCGTGGTCGCCAGAGAAGCCAGCCTAGGCGGTACGTCTGCGGCGCGATCGAAGAGTGAATCGACAGCAATTTATATAACTCGCCCTCGTGTATCGCAAATGATAATCATCCGGATCGTTCGACTGAATAGAAATCGGCGGAGTTTTTATTGCGCGCATAACTTCGATTCGCGATTCGTTACGATTCACCGACCATATCGGTTAATTTCGTGCATCGGTCGCTAGGGAAATCGAACGCTCCTCGTTTCCCAGTGGTTTCCTTTTCCTACTTTCACAATCGCACTCCCATCTCCGCGTTAATGTAATTGCCAGTTCGCGGAAGGATTCCGCGGTGTTGCGCAAAAATTATCCACCTGCCGTGACGCGATCGAAAAGATCGTTCATTCTACCTTCGGTGTGCTAGAGATTCTTAATAACATACTATGACTTGAGAAGAAGTGTTCGCAGAAAATTTAACGAGGGGATACTTTTTAAATGTTGCAGGTCCAAAGGCTGGCCGAATACGAAAGGTACCTGGGCCAGGAAGCGAGAAACCTAGTGGAGAACGGAAACGACAGCGTCGGAAGCGGCGCCGTTCTCCAGCGTGGCCAACTCGAGGGCGATCTTCATCGCATCCAGGAGCTCTTTCCTGGCGATAACCTCCGACTGCACGAACGAGATGTCCTCACCACGGTAATTTTCCAATTCTTTTTTTTCGCTTTCCAATTCCCAAGATACAAATATAAAATGATAGTATACGGTGAGTCAACCAGGGTACAATTACAATTATACGGTGTCGCGTCGAAAGTTCCATAAATAAATGACATTTTCGGGTGAAAACGCATCAAGCAAGAAAAAAGTGTGGTAAAAAAGCGAACGCTACAGGATGCGTTTCAGTTATTCTCACGAGTACCCATAAGCATTTTTCCTCGCACCCGTGGAAAGTATGTACATAGTCGCATTCACGCGTGTTTCCCACGCATCTCGCCCGGCGCTCCACCGTGACAGTATTCCTCTCTGTCGTTTTCATACATGACGTATGACGTGCCGTCGAAAACGCCGCGGCGTTGCGAAATTAAACAGGAAGCGTGATGCACTTTTTGACCCGGACATGTTTCAAGTAACACGACCCCTGAAAAATACCGCCGTAATTGCAGTGTCTCCCCTCGTCACTGAGAAGTCCAGTTCGTCAAGCTTAATTTATTAAGCCCGCTTCTTTGTCTGTTCTGTTACAATGAACCGACACACACGGACCGCCGATACCGATTTCCTTCTTGTCAACCAATGACAACGTTGTTCGTCGCAGCGAGTCGTCGTCCCACGTGTATCGCCGTAGATTTGCATACTGGGCGTAAAGAGTATTGTCAAGAGCAGGGATTACGGAGCAACGGGGAGATCATGCGTCGATCTATCTTTACAGGATGCTCGCGTTTCTCTAATGCTCTTTTTGCATAAGTTCGATCTAACGTTCTTGAGAACGCTGACGGAAGATTTCCTCGAATCGAGGAGAATTGTCGCGAGTCATCAGGCGTCTGTGCGTTACCATGATTTCTGCAGTTTTCATTGACATAGGATAGTACGTTTATGGAGGTATTTGTGTGTTGCACTATGGAGGGGCCGATTTTTTTCTTGTACCTGAGCCGATGGATATTCCGCATTTCGTAAAAATAACGGAGTTACAGATATTAAATGTATCCCACGCACGAAGTAAAGATATTAAAAATCCCACACTTTAACGCGCTTTTCTCGAAACCACTTTCATAACGAAGAAAATGTGGCCACGGTTTTTCGTTTCGGTCCACTAGACAGATCGGAATCGTGTCAACCATCGTGACATGTTTTTTTTTTTAATAAGAGTATCTTCTTCGATGGCGCGTACCTGCTACACGTTTATGTATTTTGACTTGAACAAAATATACAATGTATTGAACATATCAGTAACCATATGTGCAAAAGGCTGATACAAAGCAGTATGTACTCCGATTTAAAGAAAACTAAATTCCCAAAAGAGGTCTAAAAATGACTTTAAAAACACAACTACCGCCTTAAATGGGACGCTAATGCCGTTAATAATAAAGTCTCCAGTTCCCCTCGACAGAACGATATTGGGGACCATCGATTTCGTAAGAGAAAAAGACCAAGAAGAATGACGAGGGTCTCGAATCTAACGTGCCGCCGTCAGAGCGAAGTATGTTAATCAGTCCGTCCCGGCTGCTTGTAATTTCGTGTTTCGTGCGGCTCCTCGCTATATTTGGTAGTGTTATTTGTCAGATGTAACTGTTCATCCGTCTTTCCATGTCCTGACGTCATAGAACAGGACGCCAGGAAAAGTCGTCAGTTCTGTGGTTAAAATTTTTCATTGCAACCGTATCGGAGTAATCGTAAAATCTAGTTGAAATTGCGATCGAACAGCTTCCAGCTGCAATCTATCCGCAGTATGGATTAATGCCCCTACAATTTCAAGTAGTTCCATTAAGCGAACCGGCTGATAATGAAAATTTGAACGGGTTTCGCGCGAGACCGATAGCTCGTCGTTGACGGATAAAGCTATGGAATAATGCTGTTAAGTCATCCGAAAGTTAATGCTTCCCGGCACGTTGGTGTCCGGTCATTAGCCGCCCGCTGCGAAGTTGATAATAATTTATGTCCTAGATCGGTGCTTCAGAATTGGTCATTACTTTGTGACCCCTTAGAGCAGCTCGATAACTGGATAGACTCCGGCCGTTCGAGCCGAGAGATAATTTAATGCTAATCCCTTGCCTGGAATAGCGTCGATATTCTCGACTTCCAATATCGAGGCACCGCGTGATATTTCGTGATCCCGCGAATAATCTTGCTGGCGGGAAACGATGATCCAGTTAATTGGTTCAGCTGTTGGTGCTATAGCTGAGGTTTCGTTCTGCTTTTCCGCGGAATGGCGCATAAGGCTCTCATCCAAAGATAGCACAGTTTGTTATTGGTTTCGTTGGATAGCAATGTGGTCTGTTTCGTTTCAGAAAATGAAGAGCCTGATCCGCAAGAGAAACAGCGGGACCCCTGGAAGGCTAACGAGAGTGCTGTCGCAAAAGTCGTTGAACGTGGTCAGCAATTCGCCGGCACCAAAATCTCCGCCTAGGACTTTTCTGTTGGAGACCCCCGTTCAATTCACCACGGTAAACAAAAATTGCTGAAACGACATCGGTTGATTACGATTCACGTACGACAGTAAGGGTGTAGCAATGGAATTGTTTCTTCGTTCGCAGGGTGTACAGTCTCAGGATAGACATCTTTTCTTGTTCTCCGACCTATTGCTCATCGCTAAAGCTCGAAGCGGGGGTAATTTTAAGTTGAAACAATCCGTGAGGATGAGCGAACTATGGCTCACGGCTGGCCACATAGAAGACGTAGCTGAAACAAGCAAATCTCAGGAAACCAGCTTCGTCCTCGGCTGGCCTACAACGAACGTCGTCGCCACCTTTATGTAAGCGCCTCTCAATTTTATTATTCCTTTCGATTCTCTGGTCGTTGCACCCCTTACGTCCCCTTTTACACTGTTTCCATTCTTAATGCCCGCAGTTCCTGTCTGCTCTCGATACTACGACCAGAGCTTTCCTAAATCCTCGATAAACTCATAAACAAATCCAAACACCTATGTCCGTGGTGTTACTTTTATTGCGTCGCGTCACACAGGCCGTTTATTCGTTTCCTTCAGGACTGCAGCAGCAAGGGATCTCTGGTGGGGACGTCTGACCGAACTCGTACGAGAGGAGAGTATGAAGGAGCCGCCGGACACGAACATTCAAGTCGTGTATCACGACAGTGACACGAACACGGAATACGTAAGTGCAGCAACACTCCTTTCCATCTCTGTGCGCAATATCACACATACTCGTTCAAAAGAGATACAAACGGTCACGCCTTCACGGTCCATTCTTCGCACATCCCCACGCGCCA
Source organism: Nomada ferruginata (assembly GCA_963583965.1). NCBI lineage: Eukaryota > Metazoa > Arthropoda > Insecta > Hymenoptera > Apidae > Nomada > Nomada ferruginata. The sequence goes on from OY757218.1 coordinate 12,110,041, forward strand.
AAGAGACTCGAGTTCGATCGCTTGACCTTCCTGGAGGCATTCTTCTTCGAGACACCCCATTTATATCGTTGACGTCAACGCAGAGTGGATCGGTTCTACTAAAAAGAGCATCCTCCCTATCCGCAGGCCTTTACCGACGCGTTCACTCTTGCCGCCGTTCATTATCGACCAGCGCGTCGCATTTAAATACACGAGGCCAGCTCGACGCCGCTATTAAAGAAGACGCGAGTACGCCTTTAACGTTTGCCGGAAGCTGCGGTCGACGTGAATCGCGTTTCTCCCTCTCTCACTCTCGCGTATCTCTCTAATAGCTATAATCGCATTCGACGTGTTTTCCCTGCGCGTGTGTTTGCACGCGATTACTATTCCACCGAAGCCGTTCTGTTATTCGTGTCGCGAGCTACATCCGCGTTGCTTCGTATGTTTGCAGTGTAAAACGATCATGGTAGGCTCCGAAATGACGGCGGCAGCTTGCGTCAATTTGGCAACACGACTGTTGGACTTGCAAGGACCGTTTCAACTGTGGGCCAGGACGTCCGCAGACGAGGCACCGTATCCACTCATCGGACACGAGAGACCGTTCGCAGTGAAACTGTCGAACTTGCGGCACACTCTGTCCGCGGATGAGGGCTTCGATTTGGAGCATTGCAACAAAAGCGGGCACGATACGTGCCACTTCATCCTTAGGCCCGTGCCAAAGTCGCCTGTGAAGAAGAACAAATCCAAGATCACCGGACTCTTGAGGAGATCCCTCTCGTTGAATCCGAGCCTCTTTGGAGTTAATCTATCGAGGCTAGACGAAAATGGTCTACCGAAACCTGTGCTGGTGATGCTTCAACAGTTGTTCGCCAAGGGGCCGTTCACGCAAGGGATATTTAGAAAATCGGCGAACGTCAGAATCGTTCGAGAACTGCGGGATCAGATCGAATCCACGGGTGATCCCAGCTGCTTGGAGGACGCGCCGATCATAGCTGTGGCAGCTCTGCTTAAAGACTTTTTGAGGTCTTTACCGGACCCGCTGCTAACTTCTCATCTGTTCCCGCTTTGGATGGACAGCTTGGATGCGCCAAATCCTGTCCAGACTATTAAAAAGTAAGCACAGAGACGAACGTTTCTTCGGATGGAAGATAACTCTTCGATCGTGCGTTTCGCGATGTCTAATCAATGATGGCTGTTTCAGTATTTTAGATAGATTGCCCAAAGCGAATTACACCCTCCTGTCGCACCTGATCTGTGCTCTACACCACGTTGCACGGAGATCGAAGCACAACCTCATGTGTGCGAGCAATCTCGGTGTGTGTTGCGGGCCCAGCTTACTCTGGTCGCCAAATCCGTCGGTGAATCAGAGCAGGGCAATACCAACGTTGACGGAAATGTTGATCCGTCATTGCGAGGTCTTATTCGGCGAGGGTGTGACGCAACTCCTCGGGGAGGAACGAAGCGACAGCGGGGCCGAAGAAAGCACCGACAGCCTTCACTGTAAGTACTTTGCTTCAACGCATTCTTTCTTCCTCTTTTTGTCCTACTGTGTAAATCGAACGTGAAGAATACCCCTGTTGATTTTTGACGGTTCGATGATGTACGATCGTCTCGATGGCCCACTGAGGAATTTCTCTCGTTGCAGCAGGTGGGCTTTCCCTGGATAGCCTGGACCTGACGGAACCACCGCGAAAGGACCACATGTCTCTCTCCAGAGACTCCGGTCTGACCCTCTCGGATTGCCAGCTGTTCATTCCAGAATCTCCCGTGGGTTCCGAAGATTCCGCCGTGAATGCTTCGTCACTGAGCTTCGACAAGTCTCTGACCAAAGACGACAAGTCTACCAGCAAGTCGTACATTCGCGTGTACGGTGGTTGGGAGGAGAGAATAAACGGTTACACGGCGAACAACCATCAGACGAGCACCGTGGAGCACAGTTTCAGGGAGGATAAAAATAATATCGGCTACCCCAATCCCAATTTCCAAAGGCAAGACTGGTTGCGAGCACAGCTGAAGAGGACACCGCGAACGAAGCTGGAGGAGCACGAGCATCGCAAGGATAGGTTCGACGAGAAGGATATATACGGGAGGGAATACCTCAGGCAAGACTCGATGAAGGAGAACGTGGAAAACTGCAAGGACATCTACAGGAACTCCCAGTTGGACATATCGCGGGATCTCAGGTCGAAATACGAAAGAGCGGCGCAGCAAGACATTTGTACAGAACGGGTCTCTATTCACAATTCGGAACAGGATCTGACGGGGGACGCAACGTTGTCCAGCGACAGATACGAATTCAAAAAGGAGCGGTTCAACGAGTTCAAGAAGGTCAAGTCGGAAATGTATGTTAATCGCGAGTCACCCGTCTCGCAGAACGGTAGCTATCATTCGAGCAGCGATCTGTACGAGTTCAAGAAGGTGAAGAGCGAAATATACGTGAACAAAGAGACGACGCGTACAGAGAGATACGAATCTGAGAGTAGCATCTATGGAAATAGGGACAGAACGAACGAGATATACGGCTCGAGGGAGAGGAACGATTTGTACTCGTTCAAGCAGGCCGAGGCGATCGATTTGTACGGTGACGAGGACGAGGAAGAGGAGAGAACTTGGCCGGATACACCACCACCACTGCCGCCAAGATTGAGGCATCTGCCACCCGTGCACATGAGTCTAGAAGACAGGCACAAAGTGGCTGGAAGGTCAAGGTCTCTTCCACCACCGCCTCCTTATCGTCCACCCCCCCAACCTCGTGCCTCCGTTACCAGCAGACACCTAGGATACGGGAGATCTGTCGTTGATGACGAGAGCTACGTTTAATTGAAAACGGGGAGCCACGAACGTTTGTATATGTGTGTGTATGTGTGCACCTCGAGAGAATCAAAGAAGCGAAAGGTCGCAACCCGAGATCATAGATGCACGTTGGGTCGTGTACATGTGATCTCGTAACGACTAAAACTAGTCCAAACTGGAACGCACGTACGATATCGGGAACAATTGTTATGTGTATAATGTCAAATTTACGTGGTCATCGAGGAACGACGGAGTTGTAGGATCGCTTTATCGTTCGTTTCGTCAAATGCGTAAATCCACGACAGATAGCAGAGGCGAGATATATTTACGTTTACGTAGATTTTGTAAGCGTACACGCGTAAGATAACAAAAGTCGAAAACACTGTTGATTGTGGGCGATTCTTAGCGATAGGACTTGACTGTTATACAGTGATTCAGGGTGCTTCCATAAACTTTAATTCGTAGGTCTTCTTTTTCTTTTTTTTTTTTATAATTAGGTAATCATATAGAGAAACGTTATTGTTAAGAATAGACTGTAGCGGACAAGACTTGCGTCGAGATGATATTATTCGTAATTCTTTTCTTACGCGAAGAGAATATTTGTAAAAAGAAAGAAAAGTGAAAGATGTATACAGTGCCTAGTATACATGTCGTGCGTGGAACGGTAAAGAAAAAGTATGAGTCTCCGCGAATATTCGAATACGTACTGCCCTATAGAGAGCGGGAGAGAGAGAGAGAGAGAGAGAGATATACATATATATATATATATATATTCAGGCGCCGATATCTGCGGAACGAATCACGATAATAAAATACAAATATTACTGCAACCACGTCAAGAAAAGCGGAACGACTTCCGTTTCCATTCGTCATCTTAGCATCATCTTTTTATGTACCATCACGTAGTCAAGCGCACATCTTTTTATCGATATGTCCCGCGATTTGGAGATCGTACTGCGTTCGTTCACAGACTCGTTTCGAGCAACAAGATAACGCCGTCGACTCAATGGGTTTTATCACGTTTCCTCTGTCGTTTTCAGTACATTCACACCTCCCACCCCCGCCCCCTGTTCATCCTCGATTTCTAATTAGAAATTCGTTCACCGCGCAATAAACATGACAAATAATAAAACTCGTTCATTTTCTCTCTCCCTCGTTCTTTGCTAATTACAATTATCTGATCTTCCCAACTCTAGCTCTTTTTTTTAACTTAGAATATGTAAGTAGTAGTGTGCTTCGTACGCGGATGCAAGCGCGGATATCTTAAACTGTAAGGTATACGCGAAAATATTTTTGGAATCTATCGATCATCGTCCAAAACCCTTTCGCCCTTCTGTATATATTATTGTAAACTGTAATCTTTTATATCGCTAAACGTATATGATACACCCCCTATGCAACGCCCTTAAGGAATATATACTTATCTAAATTATACGACATGCTATGAAAAGTAAATATATTTCGTATTTTATACAGCTGCGTATGCGTTCCGTGTATCAATATTCATTTTTGGTATCCTTGCGGCGCGATCACCCGGCGAGCGGTATACACCTAGAATATCAATGATCATTTCTGAAAATCATCGCGAACGATCGTGTTTTTAGCTCCGTGCTAGTACAGCCTGAATATGCGTTTCCTGTTCCGATAAATTCTTTCAAATAAATGGGGTTATATTCTTTTACAGCAATATATAGACGTAAAATGCACGCAGAACGATCATGGAATACGAGGAATTCGCTAGCCTTCAATTAGACAAGCCTATTCCCGACTTAAGAGTACGTAACATTGCTGCGCTCATCCGATTAGAAATAGGAGTTTTTCAAGCGATCGATTCTAAAACTAACATGCATCCTTAGAATGAAGAGCAACTGAAAAAACACACTCTAGACCCTAATTTGGAAAACAAACCCATAGAGAGAGCGCTACATTTACTGACGTAAGTGCATGATATTTATATATAAATTCATAACTCGGGAAGGGAGCGTTTCATTTTCGGTGAAAAATGAAAACCGTGTCTTTACGTGTTACGACGGATCGAGAGCTACTTCTGCACAGGCCTGTGCAGAAGTAGCCTATCCTCAGGGGCACGGTAATAATAGTAATTTCGCGCATGCTGCTCCGTCAAATTACCGTACAAAACCTTGAATTAAATCACGTAATCCCATGTAATTATCGCATCAAGGCTGTGACATCGTTAATTGATCCTATACAAAAGGTGAAACTGGTGATCTTAAAACAGCCTATCGTTTTCATTATACAAGTTTGTAATACATGCCGGTATTGTTACAAAACTGGTTACATATCAAATTACGACATAAGAATGGAAATATACATTGATATTATTATTTCCTAAATCGGTACAATTATGCTCGCCTGTACAAATGCTTGTCGTTCACAAACGAGTATATGCAATGGTTGAAAATTCATGAAAAGCGGGATTGCGTAACAGCTCGTAAAATGTATCACAATTGGGAGCGCCGTTCTTTTTTAGAAATATGCAAACGACGCTCCTTGATGCGATATGCATCATCAAGCGAGAATCACAAAATGACTACATCGGCTCGTTGATTACACAACATCGACTGCCCATCGGCGCTCGTCGCTCTATTGAAGTCTATTGTATTACGCGCGCCACAGCATTACGTGTGCATCTCAAAGCCGAAGGTATGCACATACTACGTAGGCCGCCCTCGGTTCGTTTCGGTAGCGCTCGGCTCTACTCGACGCCTCGTACGACAAGTCAGATATAATCGATACCTTCGAGTCAGAGCCCAGTTTAGTTGTCATCTGCGTTCCGTCGTGTTGTTTTTATTGCGTCGAGTGCGTCATGAGAGTGCGAACGCGTGCATCGTCGTACTGCTTACAGAATTAAATAAGTTCTTCGTTCATTTCTTGTGCCATCGTTGAATAAAATGCGCCTTGAAAATGTTGCAAGAGGAAGCTCTGTACAAGAGCGCATCCCCACGGTAAGTTGTAGGATAGAGAATAATATCGTGCCCCGTAATCGCCGTCCGTCTTCCCGTCCTCTCGTCTGTATCCCTTTCGTACAAACCCATGCACGGTGTCTAAAAATAATACGGCGTCGTCCAAGGAGTGTACTGTCCTGTCGTCTAACCATCGCTAATTATAGTCCTTTAAAAGGCAGCCACTCGTAAGAAATGACATTGTAGGAGGCGACTACGTATAAGCCGTTAGCCGATATTCTTGTTTAGGGCAGTGAAATTTCAAGGTGTAGGTTAATCGAAAAGTTGACAGTAGCGTTTACTGTCCACTTCCTTTCTCGTCTTTGCGTAACAATGTTGAAATGACAAGTGTTTCGTCGAATGCATGGAAGAAATGAGAATCACGAGAATGCAGTGATTTCGTGTATGAACTGGTGTGCATCAATGAAAACATTGTCATATGCTCGAAAAAGGACATGTTATGTAAAGATTTCTGTCCTTGGTGCTTGCATACATTTAAAGGAAAATAACACGAGGATGACGAGATCTTTTTTATGAAGCTAATGACGCTATGAAGTGTCACAGTGAATAAATTATTGATTCTCTTTTAAATTTACGATAATAAATAATGAATGGTTTGAAATGATTATTTATGTTGTTTCGTATATTTATTAGTAAGTCTGCGCTTACGCCTTGTTTGCTGTTATATCTGCAATTAATTTCAGGAAAGGCGATGAAATTCAGAAACTCAATTTCATACATACATTACCGAGCCTCTTAGCCACAGATTCAGAATCATGTATGACCCGAGTGATACCGAAAGTGCAGCAGTCGCTGGCCACTGCGTCCACAGAATTTCACATCGCAGCTTCATCTACATTCAAAACAATCCTAGAGCAGAATCTTGTCAACCATAATGTCTTCAGTCGAACATTCCTTCAAAGTATCTTAAATTCGCTTGAAAAGCGTGATCCAGGTAATGAAATTTTCTATTGCTCGTACGTTTAGAGACGCTAGTGAATCCTGTATCAACAGTTTCATGCATTTAGTGTTATTCAACATGACTAAACGTGTATATATATACATTTAAAGTTATCTGTCATGCATGGCTGGAGACCTTACTGGATGTGATAGAGTTACTGCCGGTAGAAGTCATAAGAAGGCAGGTTTGTATAGATGATCTTAGAAATTGATATTCAGGAAACGTTATCATTTAGAAGGACAAATGTATTGTCATCTTTTTAGCACATGTGCAACTTTATAATGCGTTTACGATAGATCAGCAACAGACATTGACTTATTTTTTTGTTACTCTGCACTAGACTAAGCATCAAGTACTCTGTCAAATTTCACTTGTTGCAAAGAGGTGGCTATGTATTTTGACATAGCTTTAATAACGTAACGATCTAATAAAAGTTGAGAACTATTTAAATTTAATAAGATAGCAATATATCACCTGGATCATGAAAGAAATAAAATTATACAGATTCTTCCAATGACTGTAAGCAAAGGACAATTGTCACAGCCTATCTACTCCAGGATAATATGCAGCAAGATATTAGGAAAAATTTGTACAAGATTTGATTCTGCTCTGTGAGTATGTTTCATCTTATCAGATTTCTTGATAATTCTTGTTGTCTGGGGGGGTACCAGCTCTTGAACAAGACTCTTGAATGAAAAGTGAAATAAATCGAAATTTAATTAACTTAGCAAGCAAATTATGCTAAAAGGCAAAGTCATATTCGATAAAGTCTTTAAATAAGTATACGTATTAAAATTGTTGTCAGGATACAGAAGGAAGTTCTACCAATGGTGCACTCCCTCTGTCAGGATGTAAATAGTGAAGTACGAGCTAGTATCTGCTTGCAGCTACGTTTTGTTGCCGAAGGCCTTGGTGCTGAGTCTGTAAAATCTGCTTTGCTACCATCTCTCGTAGAATTAGCAAGTGACGAAGAAAGCAATGTAAGATGCGCCTCTGTACAAACAATAGCATATTTGCTACCTCATCTTCAAGAAGGTATGCTTGATGACTAGTTGTGCATTATAAGCATTCCAAATTTTTCGTAGCGAAAAATGTTTCGATTGATTTGTATAGATAATCAGTTTGAGGTCAAGGTAGAATCAATTAAAATAATTATTTCCAGATACAATAAAAACTACCATAGTGCCACTTGTTAGAAAATTATGCGAAAGCACGCAGTCTGCACAGCCAGACGATAACGTGATATGCGTTATTGCCGAGGAGTTCGGAAAAATAGTACTTGGCATAGAAAGTAAGTTTTATTGGTTTATTGTAGTCTATAGTACAATTTATGTTTCTCATCGTAGTAATTTGGTATCCAATTAATACTTTTAGAATGCTTATTACCCATCGAAAAATTATGGTTCTTGAAATATTTTCAACAACTTGCTCAAATGGGCATTGTTTCAATGAGAAAAGAATCTAAACCTCATCTTCCATTTGTAAGTACGATGGATACGATGTATAACGTTCGTATGAAATTAATTGGATTGCATAACTAATCCTTTACATGAATCGAACTGTTTTAGGTGAATAGTAATCCGGACGACGACGGGAAATATGTAGAATGCAGAAGGTGTTGTGCATTCAATCTGCCGGCAATGTTCATTTTTGTATCGAGTTCCGCAGATGATACTGAAGAACTGCTTCATACGTTTGCCGCATTGGCAAGTGATCACTATTACATGGTCAGGAGAACGGTCGCATGTGGAATTCACGAAGTAAAAAATTTACCGTCGCATGTTTCAAACAGATTTGCAATACAATTCTTAACTGATCATTATGTTTTAATATTTAGATAGCAAAAATATTAGGCCCGAAATGTGGGCGAATGAAAGCCGAGCTAATAAAGTTATTGAAAGATAACTCTGAAGAGGTTTTACAAGGTTTAGTTCCTCATATAGCATTGACCCTTGACTGTTTAGCTGACAGCCATACTATTGGAGTAGATAGGATGGTTTGTATTGTAGTTGTTGTTGCTATTATTGGTATTCCTTATTTAAGTAAATTTATGCGGTACGTCGTCTGCATTCCCTTTCTTCACTTAACGTTCTCTGTCAATTGTAGGATTCCACTGTTATGGAAATAGGTAGAGCATTACTGAAATGCGAGTCGGAAATAGCAGCAACACACAACTGGAGATTAACATCTTTAATGCATTCACAGCTTGAAATATTACCTAAATACTTTCCAAGTGACTTTATCTACTCGTATTTTGTGCCAATGACTTTTTTCAGGGTATTACATGCTGTAAGTTCCAAACATAATTATATTACGCGCGATAAAATGTACAATTTAATCGCGTGTTCTATATTACTCTTCACTTCCAGAGGCCAATACCTGTTCGTCTCTCTGCAGGAACACTGTTTCTTTTCCTTTTACGTTACAATATGAAACCTATGCAAAGGATAGAACTTCGTAGCAAGTTGTATTCAGAATTGGCCAATAATCCGAATTGTTACGTGAGAATGATGTTTGTTCGTATGATGATAGAGGCCATGGAAATTTTCTCCTCTGTATATTTCAAGGAACATTTTCTCACTGTTTTATTGAACTTGGCAGAAGATCCCGTACCTAACATACGAATGAAAGTAGTTTCTCTGTTGCCCCAATTAAAAAGTTTACTGCGGATACCAGGTGATAAAAAATTACTAACTGCGTTAGAATCAACTGTGGCGCATGTAATAAACAGTGAAAAGGACAGAGATGTACTGGCTCAGTTGACCATTGCAATAAAACAATTGGATCGAGTTGTAAGTAACGTTCGTTGTACTTTAATTTTATAATGCGAGCAGTGTCTGCATAAAGTATTTTGTTTCAGACATCTGGGACACTTACAAGGACAGACCTCGAGGATTCAAGAAAATTAGACGAAGAGAACAAATTATCAGGAATGTCAAGTGGAAAATCTCCCGGTGGAGGAGGTATGATAAAGAAAGGTACGACTTCATGAATTCCGATAATTTATTGAGATGCAAGATACGAATTTTTTAAATACCACAGGTGTAAGCGGGCCTGCAAGAGCTGGTGGTAGTGCGGGTGGATCCGGGGGTGGAGTACGGCGAACAACACCCGACACTTCAACGAGATCAATGTAAGTTTAATCTGTTCACGTGTATATACTATAAATCAATCAATATAAAAGCCGTTCGATATCGGTAGTTTAAAAAAATTATATTTTAATTTCAGGCATCATACAGTATCGAGAGGTAAATATTCGATACGTAATCGTCATCTTACCAATACAATTATTTTCATAACATCCATGAAATTTGATCATTTGAAATTTTAGATAGTCTGTCAGGATCTCCTCGACGCTCGGCCGATTCAACGAGAACGAGGTACACAAAATATATTTTTATTCCTTTCACGTTTTTAGAAATAAAAAGAACATTAGCTTTAAGCACGATTACAACATTCAGTCTAACAGTAATATTAAATAACCAAGAATAGAGGGGAGATAGAATTTTGGCGGATGTCGAAAAGTAGAGTTAAATGACGCTACAATTCTTAGTTCACTAACTATTTCAGAAGAAGCCTAATATAAAATTCTCTGCACGCTTTACATCTGACAGAATTCAACTAACACATCCTTGGGACAGAATAGGGCATACCAACTCAAACATTAGTACATCCCATGCTAACTTTGACAATGGATTGTGCAGTGATTATGTAACGCAAAAGGCGCAACAAAGCCGCTCGAAATTAGCATTACCGTTTATACTGTGGTCGGAAACATGCGAATGTGACTACGCGGAAGACTACGCTTTCCATTCCTGTCCCTCGTCCGATTACGCAAAGTCTGTCTTCTTGGCGATCATGAGAGAAAACCGGCGAAGATCCCAGCAAAATTTCCTACTAACACGAGATTATGCACGCGGGTTTTCCACTAACATTGCCAGCAAGGACACTGCCACTGTAAGAACGCTTGCAGCTCACTATAACTCTTGTTGGCCTTGTAGCTCCATGCCTGAAATACCGGTAATGCTGTCGGACGATGAATTCCTTGTGGACGCTGGAATCAGGATACCGGTTCAATTCTCTCAAAGCACCTCTAAAATACCACACTTGCAAGATCCCATGTTTGGCAAGAGGAGAACCTCGTTCAACGTGAACCGTGTACGGCCCGCCAGTATGAACTTCGACAAGGGAAAGCCTAAAAGGAATTCCTCTATGGAATACGAAGACTGCATGAAACGGAGGACGAACGGCGATCAATCGAATAACATTAGAACGTCCATGGAGTACGAGGATGGTATAAAGCGTAGAACAAACGGAGCTAATCAAACGAAAGACATAAGATTACGATCGATCGATTACGAGGACGGCTTGAGTCTAGTGAAGAAGAATAGTCAGCAACTCGACAAGAAGGATTCTGTATATATTGAACCTCTGATGAGATCGAGGTTTGGATTCGCCATGAATCAAGATAGATCGATGGACGACAAGATGAAACGACGGAACTCCTTAATACTGGAGAAGGACAAGCCTAAAGTCGTGCAGTCAAAGTGCATGCTGGATAGGACTAAACGACACTCCGCGAACTTTAGTTTAAAGATGCTGGACACGAAAGAGACTAAGCCCGTGTTGAAGGAACAGCACAGCTTAGACGTGGCCGATTATACACCGTCGGAACGACTGAGCCGGGCTCTGAGACGATATTCGACGTTAGACGTGAATCATAATCAGGGACATAGTAAAATACCCTTAAGAAGTTTTATACGTCGTATTAGAACCGCACCTGCATCGAGGGCTTCCAGCCCTGTTAGCTCGCAACTCAGATACGAGGAGCTCGACAAGTTGTGCCGAAAGTTCAAGGGGTATGAACTTCATTAGTGTAACTTGCATAAAAAAGGTTGAAAATGGAAACAGAGGCAGTTGCATCTGTTGTTCCATTCACGTTCTAGCCGAGGGTTATTCAAGATTTCGAGGGATACTTTTTTTTTAATAGGGACCGTCGACGCTGCTTCGCATTTAAATCGTAGAATTTTTGTGTTCTCTATCGCAACGTTTCTCATCGCTTGCTGTAACAGCAAGGCGTTTGTAAATTATTGCAGTGCTAGTTTCTAGTTTTGCGCTGCTGCCACATGGCCTTGTACGCATTTCATTTCTCATGGATAGCGTATCGTTCTATTTGTATTTAATTGGCAGTGACTAAAAGGGAGATGGAAGTTTTTAAGTGATCCGGGAATCGGCAATAATTAAATGCATTTAAAGGAACGAACATCGAGCATTGAATGAGGAATATTTCAAGATATTCATTCCACGTGTGTATGGATTAAACAAGGCAAATCTTATTTATTGTCAGTAATGCATTTTCTATTCGACCTTAGCTGGTTCATTGTCACGCATACGTGATTCGCATTTCTCTTATTACGCTGCAAATATTCTCAACTTTCGAAGAGAGAAATTATATTTCGGTAAATGGATGCGCGAGATGCATCGCGATTTTAGCACTCGAATAAGAAAACGAACACTCATGCTTGAGTTGGAAGACTGTTTTATTAGATGACGCCGTGCCGAAGTTCGTAAACGTAAAAGAATAAGACTATTTTGCACTTTAATTTTATAGCTGCATATCTAAATACGTATTGATCTATCAAGATTTACTTACCGATCGGATATATTCTAATAGATGATTATATTTAATAAACGACACTCGAGATAACGATTGGTAGAGTTAAATCATCTTAATAGCGAATTTTAACTCTAGTCTTGAATAGTCTTGAATGGTAAAAGCAGGGCTAGTATCAACGTCTACGAAATGGCGTTTTTAAATCTTCTATGAGATTTTTGTATATCGCTGTTCAGGCTGTTCAGTTGTTCGTTCATTCTTCCTCTATTGTTTCAACGAAGTCAGTTCTAATTGTCTTATGGTAGCAGTAACGATTGACAGTTCTTCTATTTCTTATTAGAACGTTCACCGTCGTTTTTTATGAATTTTTTAATATAGCCTAAATGTTGGAAATATCTGCCTACTAACGCATAGACGCGTGCAATAGTTAAGCATTTTAATAATTTAATCAAGCGGATTATTCTAGCGTGGCGGTTAGAAGGCGTTATAGACTAGCTATTACAATTTTCGATCGATTTACCAATATCGACGATAACGATTACTTTTTATTCGAAGAACCAGTAACACACGAGATACGAAATAATTTTTTGAGCGCAACTTTTGGGATTCTCGATTCCCCGATTCCCTTTAAACACGTTCAACGATTAACGTTTCCATGTATCGTGGACTGGAGTAATGTTGTGTCTTAAAACAGAGAAATATCTACGAAAATATCATACAGTCTTAAACGAAGCAAAAAAAAAGATAACGCATATATAAATATATATACATAAACCGACCAAAACGATTTAACGAGCGTCGAATTGCAAACAATATCGAAGAACAGAGAAACTTGATCGTAAAATAAGATACAGAGGGGATATCGATAAATATCGAAAGGACACGTATAATATCTTCGCAGAGTATTTTCATTGAGCTTCTAATAGATGTATTTTGGGGTGAAGGGGACAAAAGAAAAAAAGGAAAGAAAGCTGTAAGATGCTTCGAAGCCAAAGATGATGTCTAACGATGCGACCATGTAACAACAACGTACAAACCCTTAAAGGCATTATGTACTTGCATCATGTACATATACCGCGTAAGCTTTACAGTGCAAGTGCCGTTGAATAGGCCCTGGAGACTTGAAACGCCTGGAAGGAGAATGACTGTATCGTCGAATGGGGGATTGTCGATGAAAAGCAACTTCGGACGCCCAAAATACATACGTATATCGGGAGTCTGTCACGATATTTGTACGTCATTTAATATCGTGAACGTGATATACATTGAGCGACTAAAAGGATTATCGTAGTTAGAATAGATTTAAAGATATCGTTCAAGAATCGAGGCATCGACTACCTACTCTTCTTGTACTAACTCGTACGTTACGCCCGATGCTCATCCATTTCATTTCTAAATCCTCTCACCTTCTTACGTTTCCCCCGCTCATATCTCCATAACTCGATTTCACATAGAAGAAAATTTCTTTTTTCGTTTGTTTTTATTAATCGCTAGTCAATCCAATTACGCGAAGTTCGCCTGCATAGCAATTAATTGTTACTAATTTACGATCTACGAACAAGATATACCTTTTGTCCTACAAGCTGCTGAACACCGAGAATAGATCACACGCTCTTTATGCTTAGGGACTAGAAACAGACGCAACTTACCGATCGATTGTTGCCGCGAAACGATATTAATTATTTAGTTGTAAAAATTGTAACATCGTACGGCTACCGACTTATAAAATAACGTAGCGACGCTTGTTGTATTATTTTTATAGAAAACTTTAGGGCAGCGTCAGCCGTACGATTCGGCGAGGTTTGTTGGAGAATAATACCAATTGATTTCGCTTGAATTTTTACGGATGCGAAGATTCTCGACACAAAGAATTTGGTGTAGAGTGTGCGTTTCCCAGGATCGTACGGTTGTTGGTTCACCATGCGACGAAACTTCTTTTTTATAGGAAATCTTAGAATATATTAAATATATCTACACACACACTAATAACTATAGAAGATTTAACGAAATTGAACAAATTGTTAAATATGCAACTATAGGAGCAACCGTAGAGTGGAGCCGCGCGGTTCGAAGAGAAGCAAGCGAAAGTAGAGTAAGAAGAGCATTACTCGAGCACGTTAGGAGGATTACTTGGAGAGCACAGGGAAAAAGTAAAGTTTCTCGAATCACGAAATTTTTGGCCTAGAGTAATCGCTTTAAAATGCTGCTCCTTATTTTTGTACAGATCTTACCGTACGTAATATTAACTTTTGTGCCAGAAACTAAAAATACCCAGTGCATATAATAATATAAATACGTAACTCTCTCAGCACACACAGACAGACATACACACGTATTACCTAATTGTTAATACATTCGTTTCTTTATATATGTATATATGTAGAGAAAAAGAAACAAAGAGGTGAGCACTTTTAATGCCGATGCTGTTACACATACTACTCATAATATTACGTATGCTGTATACGTAAATTGAATAATCTCGGGATGATAAGAACTTTCTTCACCCTGGATATCGGCGATCTTTCGATCGATTTTGTCGATTATTCTGAAAAGGCGGCACCGCTGGCCACCGAGCAGGAAGAAAGAAATGAGTCAAGTTGATTATCGCGTTAGAAAGTTTAGAGAAAAATCGTTTCCGAACGCTATGGCCTGTGTTTTTTTTCGGGAAGGAGTAATCTGTGATGACAAACAAAAATAAAATAACATAAAATAAAGATACATACTTAAACGCAAGAACAAAGAGAAAACAAATAAGTAAGACACAAAAGTGCGTTCGTGTCGCGCGTGGTGAACGATCAAATTCGTCGAATAATATTTTTATTACTCGTAAATGCTCCCGTAAAGAATAAGGAATGTTACAAACAGAGAGAAGTGTATTTTTGTGAGGTATATCTGTAAGAAACGAAACAAAAAAAAAATCTAGTTAAAAAGTGAAGAGAATAAATAAAGAACACCGCGATCGTAGATTTTATTGGCTCTGCCGATACTATATTATACGTCTGTTTTAATATACGTTGCAAACAATAAATCGAACCTTTTTTGTTACTCAAAGACCAGCGTTTTCTCTCGACAGTTCTACCTCCGATGGATATATATTTTCATTAATAATTCATTAATGGAATGAGGATATCATTGTGGTGGGAAGGGGAAGTGGAGGAAACAAAAAATTAAATACAAACGACAAGTTCTTTTTCAATCTTTTTATTTCTTCTACTTTCTTAATAAATCAGTGACTCGAGTCGCTACAAACTGTGTATGAGTTTCTTTTATAATTTACTTACGAAGTACATAATAATGATTTTGTTCGATCACTCTCGCCCATTCGCACGCACCCGCTTACCTTGATTATAAAATACTTCGAAAAAGGTAAATCCATCGGCATATCAACCCTTCCCCGATGAAATGCCTTCTAAACGTGAGATTATGGCCCGGTACGTATGTAAGCTCCCGTCACTTATTGTTTCATCGAATTCGCGCCGAGAAACGTGGCAACTTTTTATACTATAATAATGGGGATTTCGAAAATAAACGCGGCATTTATGTATATATCTTTTTCATGAGTCGCGAACCAACGGACACCTTCTATCAAACCGTTCTAAAATACTGTCTTAGCTCGCTCTACATATCCTTCCGTTTGTTTCCCCTAATTTTTAAAATTTTCTTGAACTGAACATTTGTCGAAGGACGATTTTCCACGATTGGCTATTGTTATGTATAAATTTTTTTATAAACGGTGTATTCTCGAAACGAGGACTACCCGAGTCCTTTTTAGAGTTCGTTCGAACGGCCTCAGCTGAATATTATTTCCCTTCGCTTGATGGAGAACGGTTTCTCAAAGTAAACGGATTCCGATTTCTTCTATTTCGTTCTGACTGTACTCGTTCTTACGTGTGCCCTTAACGCCTAATGGAATTCTCACCTTTATCTCTCTGTTTCCATCGTATAAGTAAAATGTATACACGCCTATCGCGCGATGCATGTCGCGTTTCAAACTTAGTCGAGAAGTAACAGGCGAATAAAGATGGCACGGTGTTCATCAAATTGCGGAAACCTTTTACAGCGGAACCAGTTTACTCGAAATGACTCGTGCACAAGCAACATGTCTCGTTTGATTCTTTCATTCGTACACGACCATCCGCCGTGTGAACAACAGACTCTGTCTCTACGGGAGAAATGTATGTACATATACAGGAGGCCTGGTGGCTCGATGCTATCGATCTCGGCGAAGTAGCTCTCACACTCTTCCACTTACAATTAGCGTCGTTTCCTTTTCACCTGGCCATTCGTTCGCATTCTATGGCACTGTGTAAAGTAAGTACGCTGCTCAAAATGATTAGGGACGGAAGTGGTATTTTTAGACCGTATGTACGCGCTGTATGGTTGAAGTCTCGAGACACTAGATACATTACCGAGGGATAATCAGTCGAGTCAAACGATTCTCTAATTAATTTGAGCAGCGTATTCGCAGTGCGTACAACCATTGAACGGAATTTTTTTATTATCGCTTTACTGACAGAGAAAAGTGTTAAGAGACCCGACAATAGTTGGAACACCCTTGTCAGAGGAGATCTTACTTTTTGTTTGCAAGATAGATTGCACCCTAAGGAGCTTGCAGTCGCGCCATTAGGGAACTATAAAACGTCCCTCCTTTTAACCGAACGAACGACGGTTCTATGATACACCATGCAGACGAAACGAGACGCATTAAGAGTTAAAGAGCACAGAAAGACGTAGACTTCCTCTCGATTGCACTTTCCCCCCCATGTTTTACCCGTAATCGCTACGATCGCGTGCAATCGAGAGCACTCTCGCCGAGTCGGTAGCATCGACGGCTACGAGGAACGGATTGCTCGAGTATCTGTATCTCTGTGTGCAAATGATTCGCGATAATTTCTTCTACCCCGTACCGATCGCAAAAGTGCGCACACATATTCAAGGCAGTGCTTTTGAAGTTCTACACGGAGAGAGGAAATTTCGCCAATCCTTCTTTCTTTCCTTTTTTAATCTTTTCGTTTTCATTTCGGACGTTTGAACGCTACGATATTCTCCCGCCATTCGTCGTATCTCTTTTTCTCTACCGCGAGTCAATTGTCGCGGTATTGAACGTGCAATTACGCGATGCGGTATACATACATACGTAACGCCAGAGCGGAATCAGTCGAAACGCGACGATGGCTTTGAAGAAGATTCGAGCGCAATTTCATCACGCTAGAACACTCGCTTCCCCACGCCCACGGGTAGCCGTTCTTCTCTCATTTCTTTTTTACTTTTATTCTCCTTTCATTGTATATATATACAGGTAAAAGTCATCCGCCATCACCTTTTTGTAGCGACGATTCTCCCGGATCACAAAATAAAGAAACCTCGGTTACGCTAATGCCACACATCGACTATATGTACAGAAATTATAAACAGAGCATATGGTATGTAATACCCTCGAGAACGTTACTCGCTATCCACGATCAATATACCATTAGTAAATTCTTAGATATGGTTGTTCGAGGCTCGAAAGCTTGGCACTCGTCCCCACAGCTTTCAGCAATTCCGTTTTTGTCTTTCGCCTCGAGGCTCGTCGAATTTCTGGAGGGATTGTGATTTCTTTTATTCTCTTTTCATTTTCCACGAGTATAATAGAGTTTTCGTAGTATCGCAACGCATGAGCCATACACGGTGATACATTATCCTGCAATTATTCTGAATTACAGTCTGTCGTGCTTTCAGCTCGATCTTCTATTGACTAGAAATTGTTTGCAATCATTTAACGATTTCGGAGATTCATGTAAATGCGATAATAATTAAAATTAAATGATATTTCTTCAGAATATTGCAGGGCAACATCGGTTAAAAAGTTACAAAGACGAGGCGATTTTCAATTCGCGAGCGTGCCGTTTGAATACATATTTTCGTTCGGAACAGTGGAACGCGTGCTCAGCTTTCGACCTGTTCGCGATAGTCCCCTTTACAGTAAAAATATATTATCCCTACGGTAGTACTTAACTTTGACTAGCATGTGTTTATAGAACCAATTCCCAATCCTACGTTGCTACTCGCTAGGATCGATACACGCGATCTTGATAAACGTTACGGTCTCGTAACGACGTACAATATTTCCATCGAATCGTTCACCTCGACTGGGAATCATCGGTACGACATATAATAGAGGTGCGTAAAAAGTATGGACACGCCCTCGTCACACATCTCTATTATTCTCCTTAACGTTACACAATATTCATTTGAAAGTGTGGGGTACAATGTCGGCTTTATCTTAACGAGTACACCTTCTCCTAGTCGACGGTACGATCTAATAAAGATTCCTCTCCGCAAGAGAGATATGAAATGTGAGGGTCGATCGTGTGATCCTACGTTTGGGAAAATTTTGATTCTCGATAACAATAAACCTTGTTGCCTAGTTCGATTAAGTATTATCCATCGTGTCGTGTTCTATAAATCCTTCGTACGGGGAATACAAATTTCCGTACTATAATTAAGCATATCAAATTCGGAGAGCTTGGACAGAGTGCCTTGGCAATATTTCTTGCATTTACCAAGCGAAAGTTTGCGTAACATTCTTCTGTATATATATTCTTTTTTTTTCGTTTCTTTTTTATATTACGGTTACGACGTTTCGCCGTAGCTACGAATATTATAGAAGACACAGAACACGTTCGACGCACGGAATGCAGAGTAGGAAATAAATGGGTTCACCCTGGTCAAAATGGGGTGTTAAGTAGAAATCGTGCCCGAGTAGAGCCACGCACGTGGAAAACAAATTATATATAAATCTAGCTTCTTTAGATGTCTTCTACGATTTAACCACACAGCAACTATTATTCCATTCTTTTCTTTTTGTTCAGTCTTGTGATAATACTACTTTAATACTTTTACAATTCGTTATAGAATCAACTGTAAGTACGCGCGTATTCTTTTATACACAATTCATGCGTGAAAGAACCATAAGCATTAATGGCTCGTTCGCTTCTCGCATCCTAAAAAATCGCGGCGCGGTAGAAACGATAAGCAGCAGATGCAATTGCATTTGATAAAAAAAAAACAAAACAGACGAGATCATACCGGGCCTCGAGAAACGACGGGCGTAGTAAAGAGCATCGCTATTACAATATGTTACAAATTCAGTTCCAGTTCGACGAAAACAATTCCTTGCGTGTCGGGAGAGAATGCAGCTATATTGTCGTTAAATCGTGATTCCCGGTTAACTTTACATTGTTCAATGAACCTCTAATATGCACAGTAAATGCTCATTGCCAATGATCTTTTTGATTCTGAATACTGATTTGATCACCTGCTCCGTGAAGCATAACATGCACACGAAACAGAGAATAATCCGCTTTAATATATCTCAATGCGAAAACACTCGATATCGATTATTTCATTTTCCATCTCTTTCACTCTATCTCTCTTCTTTTCTTTCTTAACCAGCATATAATTCCTATCATTGCTATTATTGCGTTCGGTATCACTGCATTGCATAATATCAATATCGACCAGCTCGATCAACCGCGTTAAAGACCTCGGTTATCCTCGGTGCAAGATTGTACTCGCGAGTGGGCAAATTATTCTGTTCTTTCCTATTTTTCTTTCATTTCGCGCTTATGCGCGAGAGAAATTAAATGTAAGAAAGATTCGCAGCTTTTGCATGAAACTCTGTTTTCCCTTTAAACGAGGATCGAATAAAGTTCGAAGCGAACGTAAAATAGACCTCAGCTAGTTCGATTCCGAATCGCTCCTTCCCTTAAACGCCTATGTTATAAATAGTTTTATTATCAAAAAGATCCTGCACCGTCGAAGTAAAAATAAATATTCTTCGTTTATCCTTTTTGGTAAAGAACTCCATAAACGTATGGTGGTTTCTCATGAATACGAAACGACGTAGATTATTAATTTTAAGTACGAATAGAAATGATCTTAAGTACGTTGCTACGATATGAAGAAACGAGGGTAAATAATATTGCATTTACGACTAACAACTAATTCGTTGCGTAGATCTATCTACGTATAAGTCTAATAGGAAATCATACGAGTAGAACGTTTAAGTACGCGTAAAAATGCGAACGCAGTATGAGAAGAAAGATTACGGACAAAAGATCTGGTACGTGGACCATAAGAATTGAATAAAAAATAACCCGTGCTTTATAAATCCGTTCGCGTATTCTTAGGACTTATTTAAAGATATCTCGTTTATAATCTATACATAGTGCCGTATTTGATTGCCCAGAGACTACGATATCCGTCATATAAATCTCATTAAAAAGAAGACCATTTGACTGGCTACGTTAATGGTATCTTAGCCTTTAGAAAATAACTAGTAAAGATTTAAGAACCCTGTGAACGCTATGCAACTGACTACTTTCATTGCATTTTCTTTCCTTTCTTTCGTTCTTCTATTTTATCCTTTCTCCTTGTCCGTTTCTCTTTTGGTTGTATATTTTAGAATACATGAACCAGTATAAACACAGAGATCCTGTTAATTGCATTTCTCCGGTTTAACTGTACAATACCCTATACATGTAGAAGTATACTCATATAAAATAAGAAATATCCAAAAAACGATATACCCATATAAAGTATACGATGCAGACTTCATTTAATCCTAGGGCAGGATTCTTACTATACAAACTATTACAGTTTCTTATTGAGCATATTTTAGAAATTGTTTGAGTCGTTGTAGGAAGTGTTTCAATCTTATTGACTTCATTTCAACTATACGCTAGAACCTAGAATTCTTCCTCCCTCTCTTTTCACTCTTTCTCTCTTTCTTGAAACCTCCGTTGACTCCATTCGGTTCTTTTGATTGTGCGGGTTCGCTTATAAGAAGACATTGTATCGTAAAAAATCTGTAAATAAATCAGAAAGATAATCGCCCTAAATAGATTCTTTTCTCCCCTGGTTCCGCAACCTTGAACCGTTGAAAGACAAGTCCCGTTTTCTTTCATCCGGCTCGAATGGAATGCATGTTACACGGCATGCATCGTTATTAGAAAAGCATAGTTGGGCAATTACTAGATATCCGCGTATAGTGTAAACAGTCACGATGCCCCGATTTATCATTTCTACAATGAATACTCTCTTACTCATTCTGTTTGGAATTCCTAGGAACTTCAAGTTTTCCCCTCTCTTCCCAAACAATGCTGCTACGTTCAAGCTTCCTGTAAAATAACATAAAAACGACAAATGATTATTACATTCGTTCAAATTGTAATCCATCGTAACTTCATCCACTGTGATACTCACATCGGGAAACAAAAAGTGTTCGCGAGTGGGTTGCGGCTGTTCAAAGGGTGAGCTGCTCATGTAGCCAGGCGAAGGGGACTCGCTTTTCTCGAGTACCGGGGTAATATTCGCGTAATTGGCGGATGGTGTTGTCAACGTTCTTCCTTGCTCGACAAGAATACTTCTGTCAATCTTGTAATACTCTTTACCGCTACGGGGACGTAGCGTCGTTGTCATTGCTCTGCCACCCAGCCTGAAACACCAAGTAAAAGATTAAGCATTCTTCATCTGAATGACCACTTCCCTGCACAGCCAGTGTTCCTTTTCTAGATGGAGCGGCTTGAAAAGCTTCAAGACAAACGTCAGTTATATTCTTCTCACGAGTATCTTACCTCAGACTGTCCGGCGTATCCGACGACGAATGGGACGATAACGACAGTGTCTCGATATAATCGGACATGTCTGATGTACCGCTGCTCGTGCTACGCGAGTCGATGTAAGGAGCACTGGACACTTCTCCTGGACTGTTGAACCCTTTAGTTGCCTTTGGCAAACACGTTGGAATATCGGCCTCGGCCGAAGAAGATTTCGTGGGGATCTTAATTTTTTGAAACTGAAAGGACAACTCCCGAAGCGGATCGCTGGACTTGGACTTCCTGGGCAAACTGCTATGGTAACAAGTAGGGGGTGGACTCTTTCTATAAACCGACAACACATTCTGCTTCCTCGTCGACGTCGATGGCGCGAGAGACAATTCGAATTCGACAAACTCCGCCGTTCTGTGGCTCAGAGATCCAGTGGACACGCCGGAATCGTTGCTGCTAGAAGAGTCTCTGTTATGGCCGGTCTTGGATGGAACGGAAGAGGATCGCCGAATTTTAATAAACGATGGCTGAGGCGACACGACTGATGCCTGCCCGTTGTCCTGATTCATTTTGGCCTCCGAATTCACGCACGGGGAATCCGCTTCTTCTCTCACTAAAGCGGCCTTGTCCGCTTCGCTCGAACACTTGTGAATGGTAAGCGTAGACGGGAACGTGTGGTTTTCGTCGTCCAAGTAATGTGCAGACTCGGCCGAGTAGGATCGTTTTCTCAACAGCATTCCAATATTCCCACTAGGCTCCGTCCCCGCATTTCCATCCAGGTAGCGGCGTCTGAGATACGGGCTGGATAACATCGCTGAGCCTGGGACACGAAACTCGGAGTCGGACCGTTTTTTCCCACCCTCTGATAACGCTGACCCCGATAACGCGGGATTGCTCGAACTCTTTATACCGCTACAAATTCTGGACAGAATCTCTTTGGAACAGGCATTATGGGCTGGCTGCATCGGTAGGTAACCGGGAAACGGTTTCTTTGGCGTTTGCTTCTCGAGGTCCATGACTAAATAATCGTTCTCCCGGTCCTTCAAGTGGCCACATTTCTGACATATTTTGGACGAATCTTCAGGTGGCGGTTCCGACGTGTCGTCTTTCAGCTGGTCGGAAAACTTCTCTATCTCCTCCTGGGATATTCCGCTCTTGGTTAGTAGATCCTTGCTGTTTTCGTAATGCTCGAGGGATTGAGTGAAATCGATATTCGCATAATTAGCTTGCTTGGCTTCTGGTTGCGTGTCGATAACCGGTTCAACGTTCTCGTAATTGTTGCTACTGCTCTCCGGGCATTCACAATTGTCTTTGCCTTTATCTTCTGCATTCCCCGACTTGCTGGCCCTCCTGGCTGTCGCATAAATTGCTATCTCCCCGCTGGCATTCACCACAGGCATCTTTCCTTCTCCAGAAAGTTTCACGGGATGCACTGCAACCCCTGTCGGTTCGATTCCCGCCCCCCGTCTACAGTACGGCAATACGAAACCGGCCCAGCTCATCACGTTCTGGCACGGACATCCCGATGATCTGGGTGACTGAATGGTGAGCTTCGCTGGACAGCCACACTGCTGTAATACTACAGCTTGTGGAGTCTGCGGAGTATCGTAGTTAGGATAAGTTTTTGGCAGTGCTAGGCATTCTTTGATTTTTCTTGGCGTATCGTAATACTGATCCGGTTGGGAACTCTGCTCCAACAGCATATGATGGCCCAAAATCGTTTTGGGCACGTCGTAATTCTCGTAGGGACCGGCGACCGTGGTCGTATTGCGCGCGATCAGCTGCTGTTTACGCGAGTGCACGCAAACTTGTTCATTCGGCAGTGGCATAGGGGGTTTCTTCACCTTCTTCGTGGCAGTGCTTTGGGACGGTTTCGGAGGTCTCGGTGGTAGCGCGCTAGGGCTCGGGCACACGCGTTGAACGCTTATTTGCGGTTGGCTGCTCTTTGGATTTTGCGAGCAACGACACTCCACTTGCTGAGAAGTAGAATAGTCGCTGTCGTGGCTGCTACTACTGTACGACGACAACGACAACCGATCGAGCGTTCGTGGTTGCAAGTGACAGCCGAAATTATTCATTGTACCTGCAGGGCTGCTTATACTGCTCGCGCCGGTTGTCGTGACCAGAGTCGAGGATTTAGACACGGTGCCTAGCTTACTGATGCAGCTAGCGCATCGTTCCAGAGCGGATGTTCCTTGACGAGAAAGGGAACAGCTGCGCCACTCCCCCGGTTGATCTGGTAGTTCCGAAACGGAGACAGTGTCTCTGCTACTGTAATCCCTGTCGAGCTCAGTTTGCTGTCTGCTCTCAGTGGACGACCAATAGGGCGAGCTTTCGTTCTTGCAGCTGTCGCATTGCTCTTCATACGTGGACGAGTAAACAGTCGAGGGGAAGAAATCGCTCGCTCTCGTTTCCGATCGGGAGAACTGACGGCGCGGGCTTTCCTGAGCTATCTGCTCCCTGCTAACCGGTCGTTTCTTCGCCAGCTTCCCTTCAGCTGCTAATTGTAGCATCTTCACTATATCTTCTCCCTGGTCTGTTATCAGCACGTGCAGACCCTCCCCTCGGCCGCATCTCGATCCACCCTCGAAACAGAATCTTCCTTCCACGACACCGTAACGACGGAGATGAGCGATCTCCCAAATTCCTACTAATCTGGGTGGTATGCCGACCGTGATGCAGAAACGACGATCTTGGATGTGCAAATGTGCTGGTCCATTTGTCACCTTCGCCTTCGATGGTACCGTGGAGATCAGTATCAGGAACTGTTGATCTTTATGAAAAAGTACACATACATATAACATTAACGATGAAACGAGGCTCCGTTATTAATCATTTTCTAAAATCCTTTTCTTAGCAACCGTGCATACCTTCGCCTAAATTGTTGGAAATCTTCACCTGCCATTGTATCAAACGTTCTCTGGTGTCGAATGCCAAAACAACGGTCACATCCTGGCATATTATAGCTATCGTGTTGGATTCCTTATCGAGAGTGAAACCACTCTCCACACCGAGAAAATGTTGCAAGCTTAACGAGGCCTTCGTTTGACCCTGCTTATATCGATCCTTGCTATCTCCGTAAAGTTGCAAATGAAGGCAATCTGCAAACGAATGCAACTGCCAGTGAACAACCTATCCCCTCTGTCGTTTGATATTAATGAGCTATAGAGAATAGGCTATTCCGATGTAAATGTTAACAAATAATTAAGCGCTTCTTTTTCCTATCCCCTTTCATCGGAAGTTGTTTTAACGAAATGTGTCAACGGTACTTCGCGTGTTAAGTGACTGGCTCAACATGCTATTAATACAGTGGCAAAGACGTGGAAGGGCAGTACGTATATCCATTTAGGCCCTTCTGTCCGTATGTACATATATACTCTTAACTAATTCTCCCTTAAAGAAAATTTATGAGCCACTGGTGTCCCCAAGTTTTAAAATATCCTCGGGTTACAAGGGCCTACGTATTAATGGTTATTGCCAGGAGCAAAGCTCTTCTCGGAAATTTTTTTGTTTCTTCGACCAGTCAATCTTTAACAGATGTGCCAGCTGCCACCCTAGACAGAACCACGGCGAGGGACACTCTCTTTATGCTGATAACAAGTAAGGAAATTCCTTCACGAGATAGGATTAGGAATGTGGTAGGAAATAGAGTTGCCATTGATTTTTAGGGCCAGTTTCGCAACATCTGTTCACTCTCGTCACAAATGTAACTTAAACATTGCCTTTTTTTTTATCACCATCGATAAGATTAAAAGGACGAATTTTCAAGGTACAGCAGAATGATTCATTGTGACATGAATGCACAGATCTTATGCTATAGATGCATAAAGGGGACAGTACTTTGTTATCTAAGAAAGGACACCAGAAACAGAGATATGCATGTGAAATATGTAACATTTCCTGTCTGCTATCTACAAGTGTCTTCACTTGTTTTATTTACTACTGATATAAGAAACACAGCTATCTCTATGAAGCGTGTTATTATTATTGCCCTTATTATAAATATATAAATTGCAATTATCTATCGCGAACAATATTATTTTACGAATGCAATAAAATGTTACCTGCAACTGGTGACAATTTTCTCATCACACACCATCTTGATTTCCACTGAAACGGAAAAATACGATCTTAAATAAATGGAACAGCTTTTTCCGAACACTAACGGGAGTTCTGTTAGTGTCTGTATTAAATTGATTCCGCTACCACGCTATTCACGAGCTTCACTAGCAATAACAGACAGTATACATAACAGGTTCTCTCGTACATATTGTACTGTATATTATTCTACATGTTCACATAGATTCGTTATGCAAAGAAACACAATACATACGTAATATACATTTGCCTGAATCCATTCAGGTTCCCTCTGCACCCCAGTGATAAAAATAAAAGAATTCCCTACCCTTTCTCAACTGAATGACTTCTTTTGCTACCCCAGTGTAAATAAAAGAAAATGACCCAACTTTTTATGGCTTTATAGCTTCTCATTTCTCTCGCATCAAATGCATATACTTCCTTAAGCTTTCAACAAACTGCTCAGTGGTTGTAATGTTCAATTCAAATCATATCAGGACACCTTAATTTAACTCCTTGCATATGACAAATCGAAATTGGTCATTGTATTGATATTTCAATGAGCTCAGGAAAATAAATATTTGATACTCGTATTAGATTCAATGAAACATTCATGCGCTCAATTATCCATGAAGCACAGTGTGTTCCTGAATATCTCAATCTGTGTTACAAAGTATTAATTGAATGCAGAAAACCGTAAAATTTTAATGGAGTAGTTTGACGGTGTTTCGAAATAAAAGTGCCAGTATAATTAAAATATGTACGCGAGTGCATCGTATCATTTTACGTCGGTCTTTTTTTTTACAGTATATTTCATAATTTTTTGCTGGATAACAAAGTTAACAGCGCGCGTGCGTACAAACAAAATTTAATTATCATAGTCGTATTGCCCCAATTTTTATTTACACGTTTTTTATTAGGTGAACAAATGTTTGTACATGCACATTTTGCATGCGATGCACGAACACGAAATTACCGCGTTAGCGCACGATCCTTATGTTATTATATCATTTTTCGGTTTTCGTTTCTTCTTCTTTATTGAAACTGTACTGTGCTCGAGTGACTCTGGAATAATTAACCACGAGCACGAGTGTGGAATGAATTGCAATCTATCGTTGAGATTCATTCGCTGGAATACGAACGAGCACCGTATAATCTTTCAGCACTACAGAAATTCATGAGATAAATTAATCCGTGTTATTTAAACGGATAATGAATTAAACACTTCGCTCGTTTGTATTAACCGAACTCCTCGATTGTAAATGGGGAAAGGCTGAGTGATTAAAAGAGAATTCGATGAAAATGTACTCACTTTTTTGCCGTCGCGAAATTTGACATTTCCCTCGATAATACAATTGTTATCCACCATTGTAGAAGGCCGCTACTACCGCACTGCTTTTAGGTGTTTTTCTCATCACTATGTGAAAGCACTCCGTTTACTTAACGCTGCATACCGAGACACCGTGGAACACCTTAGAGAACACCCTGAACAACGGTATATTCCGATGCACAATCTTTTTCTCACTGAACAATAACGACAGGCTCCCGCTTACGAATCACGCGGCAAAATCCATACTCTGCAATGACGGCCCCGAGCATCCATCTTGACAATCTTGGCTTGCTGCGTGCACTGCTGCGGTCCTGCTCCGTTTCGAAAGCGTATTCTGCACATTATCCATTCCCCTGCACTTTGGGTCCAGTGGCGTAGCACCTACGTTTTTTATTTCGATAATCTTTCGCCGCGAGCGCCGCTGGAAGCGATGGTACCATTTACAACGCTAGTGGCGCGCCTACTTTCGCGCCTTTCATTTCAATTGCGCGACGATTGAACGCTTTAATCTCAGAAATTAACGAACCTAAATTTCTATTGATGCGTGATGACAATTTTTCTTTTTCCCAAAGATTGTTATTCATTTTTCTGTCATTCGAATGGGATTGAACTTTATGGAATGGTTTACGGGAAAATGAAAGCGATAACATAACCTTGTTTTTTTATATTTATTTATTTATTGGATTTTTCATTTAGATATACATTGATGTTGCTCTAAAGTTTATCTGATTGTACGAAGTTTTATAAAAGAAGCTGGAACATGTATGACCTTCCAACCTTCCGCTGAACTTACCCCCTTGCGGCTAATGGTGGCGCTTGTGTAGAAAGAAAAATCGATCTATGTAATTGACTGTAGTCTATGGCTGACGGCAATGCCATGCGTTTGCTGGAGAACGTAGTCGGTGTCAAAATTTGAGGTTCAGTTCGTCCACGATGAATACGCCAGTATTGACAAAACAACAACAAAGGCATTCTTTATCAGCGAAGAAATCGACAGTTAAAGGGTTAAAGAATGTTCTATCACAGCCGCAAGATACCTATTGGTACAGTACACTATAATCTTTATCAAGTATTTTGTGTCGTTTAATTGATAAATTTATTTTTTAAACGAACTATGTTATGAATTCATTTGGTAGGCCAGTTGTGCCCACAGAGAAACGTCCAGTGTTGGAAGACCTTTTAAATAAGTAAGTTTGTAAAACTAAAGTAATGGAAGATGCTAGCGAAGAGAATCATTACTTGGCTAATATTTATAGATTAATGCCGGCTATAAAACGTCCATCGTATTCCATTCCATGGTCGCAGCTGAGACACATGAAGAAGCAAGAACGTATACAGGCTAAAAAGGAGGCACTATTGATACAAACAAGTGTTTCCAACTCAGATATATTGTAAGTATTTTATTAATGCCTGTGTTAATGCAACTTCTGTTATTAATTCATTTGCGCATGCTTTTAATAGTCTTGTTTTTTAAATAGACACTCTGCTGTCTTGGGTATAAACGCTATTACAAGATCGTTGGAGAAAGATAATGTGTGTTGTATCTTGATGGATGCAAGCATTGAACCACAGCTATTAGTGAAACATATTATTCAGATGGCACAGAATAAAAAAGTACCAATATTGTTACTACCGAAGTTGAAGGCTGTAATATCAAATGCCGTTGGATTTGCATCTGCTGCGTGTGCCTTAAAGGTACAATTATTTAAGTATCTAATTAATATTATATTGATTTCACTTCAATTATTGTTTTGTGTGTAGAATATTACAATGGACTCTCCTGATCACCATTTCCATTCACTGTATATGACAATATACGATATTTTTGAGGGTATACCGTCACCAAAAAATAGACTCTTATTATTTAAAGATGTTGGAACGCCGGAAGAAACTATGCTCAGCAAAGA
The DNA here is from genome assembly GCA_963583965.1 of Nomada ferruginata. Taxonomy (NCBI): domain Eukaryota; kingdom Metazoa; phylum Arthropoda; class Insecta; order Hymenoptera; family Apidae; genus Nomada; species Nomada ferruginata. Next base: position 12,139,258 of record OY757218.1, read on the forward strand.
AGACAAGATATGTTTAGAGAATAACTCTGAGGTTGACTCCTCAGGGTCAATTAAATTTACGATATCCACAGATGTCTATGTGTATAGATCTTCGCGTACGGAAAGAGCATTTGTTCCACCTGGCGTAACGGAAAGTACCACGAGTGAAACCACTGTAGAAAAAATGGAAGAAGATGGCTTTATTTCTATAAGTGACTACAATTGTGACGAGTATGATGCCAGTATTAAAAAGAATTCAAGGTACATTAATATTCACGAAGACAAAGATTCTGAAAAACAGAAAGGCCGTATTGGAAAAAGAAATTCATCTCCGAATATTACTTATTTACCGCTAAAGGTTAAGCGTTTGCAAGGCAACACGAATCGCATTAAAGCTACGAAAGTCACAAAACAAAAGAAGAAGTAGCAAAGAAATCAATATCAACATATACTTCGTGTATGTGGTCAGAGTAGTTTTTATTTTACAAGTTAATAAATATTGAACGTGTAAATACAACTTTTTATTAAATAAATAGTCCTTAAAGTCTTGTGGTAAATATAAATATGTAGAAATAACAAAAGTGTATTTTTTACACATATAAATACATTATATACAAAAATTGTATTTCTTATACATCATTTGTATCATCATTGATTTGGTTATTTCTTGTAACAGAAATGTCTTCGCTAGTTTGTTTATTTTACATACAAATCAATCTATATTATCCATTACGCAAAGTCTGAACGTATGCTAGGCAAGTCAGTCTTTTATATATGTTAAATCCACATAAAAATATGTTTATTATAAGTGTTCATTTATATATAAAAGCTTCATATCCTATATCTCTGGTGTTATATAAAATATCAAAACTAAAGGTACAAAATTGATTTCACGTGTATATATTTAATACCTAAATAACTATAGTATCATACAGGCAATGTGGAATTCACAGAAGACTTGAACATTCTTGTAAAAAACATCAGCCCTTTAGTTCCTCCTGGTATATGACTGACCAAGAACGACAACATAGCTATTAATTGTAGAACGGCACAAAATATTGTTAATGGAGTAGACTGTAAATGTAGAGCGAAGTAAAGTGTCCCTATCAGAGTTACAAAGTAGGACACAGTGAAACATCTCCTTTCAGCAGTGAATAATGACTTCAAGTAATTTAGTGGCCCCAAAAGGAAACAAAAACTACAAAAAATATGCTCAATGTTAGTCTCCTGACTTATTCCTGGAAATTATTTTCGCTTTTTAAAACTTACCTCGATAGGAAAAACACGCTTCCCAGTGTGTATAGCAGAGCAAATTTTCTTGCCTTGAGTAGTAAAACCGGTACATAAATCGCCGACAGACAGAAACAAAGTACACCCATAGAAAAGCATACAACAAAGGCTATTAATCTCTGTATTCGTGTCTATTAGAAAAAAACAAACGGATTTCATTGATTTATTATCTCGTTTTTTTTTGTTTTGAAAGCAATTATTACACTCTAGGTTATAGTAATTACAAATTACGAACGTACCATGTTAGGGCAACATTCTTTTTGAGCACCTCGAATCCATCCTGCTTCTTCCTTATCATCTTCGCTATTCCTTCCAAACCATTTCCCAATATTTGCTTTCGGCAATGTCACCGATGGTGCATTGATTTTAAATTGTTTCTCATTTTTACTGCTCAGAAGATATTCGTTTAGTTCTTTGTTGAGATCGGCCATTTTGACACGTCGCCATACTTTATGTTTACACGCTTATGCACACAACTTAGTTATTATGTCACCGACGAGATATAAGAATAGACAAGTCACCTTATGGATTTTCGTGGCCCAAAGTGACTGATATACCGACTCAGTGTATAGTGCCATCTATACAGAACGCCTTGACACTACTCACACCCCTTACTTACCATAAGTGTAGATATGGCAGAGGCCCGATTAGTTTCTGTCACTTCTGTATAGATGGCGATACTAATGACTCTAGATAAAGCAGACATACATACAGTTTCGAGCAGTTCTGTATAGATGGCAAAACTTAAGCCCACTTTGGGTGTAGGTAAGACAGGGATGCGTGTGGTACGTAAATTCAAGCACATGTTTATAATTAGCGGTGCGATAAAGTTCATAAAATTTGGTTATTTATGTTTTCATTTATAAAATTAAGTTAATAATGCTCGAAAGTCGTTTCGTACTCTCATTGACATATGAATAAAGTGTTAGCAAACACGGTATTACAATCTACATTAAAATTAATACGTGTAGTAACATTGTAAGTTCCATTGTTCATTTCATTGTACGACAATCAAGATCTTTAACAAAGGTAAATACATCTACGAATATTGTATTCTTCATTTCGGTCTCGCAGCATTGAAAGTTGGGTTTAGCGTATATATAACCTATCTTCACAATACTCTCATCTTCCCAGCTGCTCTTCCTTTTCATACCTTGTCTACCTTCCGTATTATAATAGTCTTATCTCTTTATTGCACGTCTATTATACATCTTTCTCATTCCCCATGTTTCATTTAAAATTCTAAAGTCATTTTTATATCCTATTATCTTTATTTCCATACATTCTGTTCACAGGTGTTCTAACGTCTCAAATTTTTGTATGCACAGGTCACGTCATTTATTCTTCTCCTTTACTGAGTATTTCTTCATCCTTTAATGCTCTCACATCTGTCAATTGCACTATTAATTGTTGATTGTGGTGTCTTTCATTCTTACTTAGGTGCTTTAGTAGTGTTTCTGTTCTAATGTATTTAAACCTTTCATTATACATTGCCTCTTCTACTTTTCTGTCTTGTTCCTGCTGTTGCGTTTCATAGTCTATTCGTTTAAGGTTCTCCGTCAATTCCTTTATTTCCGCTCCCATCAAATTCACTCTTAAGAGACTCATTTCATTCCTTTTTAATTCTGTCTTTTTCTTATGCTTCTACTGTCCCTTAACAGTTTTTTTCTCTCCTGTTACATGCTTACTAATATATTTTTTGTGTGTGCAGGTTTCGTAGACAAAGAGTAATGAGCATTGACCGGCACCTCACATCGGGCATAGAAGCACGAAAGAAGAAAGAATAACCCTTGCCACATACTTTAGTTATAGTAAATTGGTTTATAAAAATAGTTTGTCACTATTAGCGCATAAGATTAATTTAGAACAATTGTGTAATTATCTGTTATGTCTATTTATTATACATTTTATTTTATGTTCCGTTTATTCGGTAGATCTTGTATAAACTTCAATATTACTTTTACTACAAGTTCTACTGAATGTGCTAAATATAAAATGAGAGATATAAAAAATAATTTACATATGCACAAGTTGCTGTAATTTGAATTCATAAGCTTCTGCATATAAAGTATATAAATTTTAGTATAAGTTTTGTCTATAAGATATATTGCAAATTAAATTTAAAGCATAGTTTGTAAGTATTAGTATTAATACAAGTTTTAGTTGTATGATTTATTGTTAATAGATATAAAGGAATAGTTCATAAGGATTAGCTTGTAAATTTGAATTGCAACATTTTTGTAACTTGTATCTTCATTGATTAGTTTAAATAAATTGTCAATGAAAAGAATTCCACTGCTCTTTTTACTTTCATACCTTACCAATCCTTGAAAGAACCTAATTCCAAATCCTTACACAAGAAGTACCGTGGACGATCTTCAAATGCAAAGTCCTGAAGCGAGAAACTTGTAAAAATTGCCCTATACGTTATTAAACTTGGCAGCAGAAAATTCTCAATCATTTTCATCATTTTCAAAGTCTCCATTCCTTGCAAAATTTGTTGGGAGAATCTAGAAATTTAAGCCCTTGGAAATTCCTGGAAAGTGACGTCATTTCTTAGAATTGCTGAGATCGAATACCTCCTCGCATATCATATTCTCCTAATACAAAACCACGATTTTCAGCGAGATATTTTTGCCAGAAACTCAGAAATTTTGTGCTTGGAAATTCCTGGAACGTGACGTCATTTCCAAGAACTGCTGCGATGAAAGACCTCCTCGCATATCATATTCTCCTGATACAAATCCACGATTTTCAGCGAGATATTTTTGCCAGAATCTCAAAAATTTTGCGATCGGAAATTCCTGGAACGTGACGTCATTTCCAAGAACTGCTGCGATGAAAGACCTCCTCGCATATCATATTCTCCTGATACAAATCCACGATTTTCAGCGAGATATTTTTGCCAGAATCTCAAAAATTTTGCGATCGGAAATTCCTGGAACGTGACGTCATTTCCAAGAACTGCTGCGATGAAAGACCTCCTCGCATATCATATTCTCCTGATACAAATCCACGATTTTCAGCGAGATATTTTTGCCAGAATCTCAAAAATTTTGCGATCGGAAATTCCTGGAACGTGACGTCATTTCCAAGAACTGCTGCGATGAAAGACCTCCTCGCATATCATATTCTCCTGATACAAATCCACGATTTTCAGTAGAAATTTAAGTGCCGAAAATCTTGGATTTGTATCAGGAGAATATGATATGCAAGGAGGTATTCGTTCTCAAAAATGACGCCACATTCCAGGAATTTTCGAGCGCTGAAATTTCCGAGTTTCTGGCAAAAATATCCCGCTGAAAATCGTGGATTTGTATCAGGAGAATATGATATGCGAGGAGGTATTCGATCTCAGCAATTCTGAGAAATGACGTCACGTTCCAGGAATTTCCGAGCTCTTAATTTTTTGGAGTTCTGCTATCCAATTTTGCAAGAAGTGAGGACTTAGAATTTGCTGCTTCCAAATTTAATAACGCATAGGGCCATTTTGACAAGTTTCCCGCTTTAGAACTTTCCATTTCAAGTTCGCCCACGGTACTTCTTGTATAAGGAATTGGAATTAGGTTCTTTCAAGGATTGTTAAGGTGTGAAAATAAGAAGAGCAGTCGAGTTCTTTTCATTGAACATTTATTTAAACTAATCAATGAAGATACAAGTTACAAAAATGTTGTAGTCCAAATTTACAAGTTAATCCTTATGAACTATTCCTTTATATCTATTTACAATAGATCGTACAACTAAATATTGTATCAATTCTAAACTAAGATTTATGTAGCATAACAAATACTATAAACATAAGTAATTTAATACTTATAAACTATTCTTTGAAGTTAATTTTAAATATATCATACTAATAAACCTTATACTAAAATGTACGTACTTTATATGCAGAGTCTTGTAAAATTAAATTGCAGCAATGTATAATTTGTGCGTATGTAAATTATTTATTATAACTTTCATTTTATATTTAGCACATTCAGTAGAACTTGTAGTAAACGTACTATTAAAGTTTATATAAGATCTACCGAATAAACAGAATATAAAATAAAATATATAATAGATATACATAACAGTTAATTACACACGTGTTCTAAATTAATCTTATGCGCTCATAGTTACAAACTATTTTTATAAACCAATATACTATAACTAAAGAATAACTAAAGTATGTGGCAAGGGTTATTCTTTCTTCTTTCTTCTTTCTTGCTTTTATACATGATGAGATGCACTGGTTAATGCTCCTTACTCCTTGGATGCAAAACCTGTACACACAAAAGATATATTAGTAAGTATGTAACAGGTGAAAGAAACATTGTTAAATGATAGTTAGAAGAAAAGAAAATAGGGAAAGAACACACAAGAAGTATAAGAAAAAGGGGGGGGATTATTTAAAAAGGAATGGAATGAATCAAACATGAATGAATTTGATGAAAAGAAAAGTAAAGAAAATGATGGAGAGTCTTAAAGACCAAATGTATAATCGAAATGAAATAAGGGGATAAGTAATGGGATAATGTGTAAAGTAGAGAAGGTTGGCAAGAAAGAGTGGAGGAGAAGGATGCATAAGTTAAGATAGTAATCTAAAGTTATGTTATATGTACACTAAGTCAAAATTTCATAGCTGTGAGGCCGACATAAAAAGTAATACTATTGTTAGTATGTAATTATTACACGCAGGAAGATTTATTGAAAGAAAAAGATATTTAGACACGTATTACACTTACATCAGCCTTCGTTGCATACACCTTCCAATCCCACAAAACCAATTTAATATAACTGAAGTATATGGCGAGAGTTATTCTTTCTTCCTCCTTCTTTTTATGCGCAATGAGAATTGGCGGTCAACGCGCCTTATCCTTTGCCTACAAAAACTACGCACACAAAAAATATATTAGTAAGTACATGACAGGAGACAGAAAGATTGTTAAATGATATTTAGTCGAAAAAGAAAGTAGGGCGGGCATAAGAGAAAGAGTCCTTTAATACGAATGGAATGAGTGTGACAATACTAAATTTGATAAGAACGGAACAAAAGGATCTAACGGTGAGCCTTCAAATAAAAATAAACGAAGCAAGATATAATGAAAGGTTTAAATGTATTAAAACAGAAGCAATACGACATGTACCAAAGTAAAGAGGGAACAGGAAAGGGTCAGCAACTAGTAGCACGAAAATGACTTAGGAATTTGAAATGAAACATAGAGGAAATGGAAAGATGTATAATACATGAGCAATAAAGAGATAAGAATAATGTGATACGTAAGGTAGAGAAGGTTTTAAAAGGAAGAGCGAAATAGATGATGACAGTGCAAGAGTTAAGATAGTATTGCAAAGATAGGTTAAATGTACACTAACCAAACTTTCATTGCTGCGAGACCGAAATAAAGAATAATACCGCTACTAGTATGTATTTATCACATGCTGGAAAGTTATTTAAAACTATTTAAAGGAAAAAATATTCACAAATGCATTTACCTGTGCTAATGAGCTTGATTGTTGTACAATAAAGTGAACAATGGAACTTGCAATGTTATCGTAAATATTAATTTTTATGTAGATTGAAACACTGTGTTTGCTGACACTTTATTGATATGTAAATGAGTGTACGAATCGGTTTTCGAGGATTATTAACTTAATTCGATGAATGAGGACATAAATAACCAAATTTTATGAACATTATCGGACCGCTACTTATAAACAAGTGCTTGAATTTACGTACCACTCGCATCCCTGTCTTACCTACACTCAAAGTGGGCTTTAATTTCGCCATCTATACAGAACTGCTCGAAACTGTATATATGTCTGCTTTATCTAGTCATTAGTATCGCCATCTATACAGATGTGACTAAAACTACTCGGGCCTCTGCCATAACCACACTTAAGGTAAGTAAGGGGTGTGAGTAGTTTCAAAGCGTTCTGTATAGATGGAACTACCATAGCAAGCGCGAGTGGTTTCAAGGAGTTCTTTATAGATGGCGAAACCATAGCAGGCACTGTAGATATGGCAGAGACCCGCGTAGATTCAAGTATATCTTTGCAGATATTGATTAATTTATGAATTAAAAGATATATACACGGGTATTTCAATTATAAAAAAGAAGGCTTCTTGAGAAATAGAAATGTAATTCTCTAGGCGAAACATATATTATTTATGTTACTAATGAATTATCTCGAAAGCGTCAGAAAACAGAAGAGTCTACATAAGAAGCAGGGCAATAAATAATACACAATATTTACAGCTGCAGATAGATACAACGATAGAAACGAGAACTCAAAAGTAATTGCAATAAGAACTTAAGATTCTCTCCGCTCAAATAACTACAGTGGACAGTAATGCCCACTTAATGTTCGCTGCTTCGAAGCTGCCTAGCGAACACTATCCAGGGATGTGATTTAGAAGGAATTGTTCATGCTTATCACTTTTCGAACACGCTCGGTTTAGGCTGTGTTGGGAGTGGATTGAGATGTACTGAGAACCAGCGTGAGATATATTTAACACGTTGAGTGCCACGTCAGGCATCGGTGTCTGACACTAAACATTCCGTTCAGGCCGCGTCAGTCATCGGTGACTGACAATCAACTTTCCGTTCAGTGACTGACTCTAAACTTTCCTTTCAGGCCGCGTCAGTCATCGGTGACTGACAATCAACTTTCCGTTCAGTGACTGACTCTAAACTTTCCTTTCAGGCCGCGTCAGTTATCGGTGACTGACAATCAACTTTCCGTTCAATGACTGACTCTAAACTTTCCTTTCAGGCCGCATCAGTCATCGGTGACTGACAATCAACTTTCCGTTCACTGACTGACTCTAAACTTTCCGTCCAGGCCGCGTCAGTCATCGGTGACTGACAATCAACTTTCCGTTCAGTGACTGACTCTAAACTTTCCGTTCAGACCGCGTCAGTCATCGGTGACTGACACTAAACTTTCCGTTCAGGCGTCGGTGTATCACAGTGTTAAGCTACGCCGCGGCGCGCCGTCACGCATGTCGCGCCGTGTGGCCTAAACGGAAAGCGTGGCAAAACCGGCGTGGCACTCAACGTGTTAAGGGTCATTGCTGATGACAAGTGGAGATAACTCGGACGCAACCTACATCCTCGATACATCGGAGCAGGTCCGAAAATCGGTAGGGGTGAGTCCGCGAACATTAATTGTGGAAAAAAACGAACATTAAGCGGCCATTATTAAACATTGTATCCTAAGTGCAATACGCAGTCAATTCGCTCGAATTATTTTCCACATAATTATCAAACGTTTGTTAAACGTTTAATAATTATACGATAAATAATTGATTGCCCGGGTCTCACCACGTGGAGGTTACTGCGCATGGAGACCCACCCTAGCCACGGCCCTTCCACCCTCCAATTACGCGAAAACTAATTCTAATATAACATGTGAGAAAGAAATATCTCCTATTATTGTCAATTTGTAGAACGTTCATTAATTGATCGTAGTACAAATAAGACAACAAGAGGAGTATTTGGAAAATTCACGACCGAAAGCTAAATTGAATATCAAATGGAAACCTGAAAGAAAATCTGCAAGGAAGTCCAATTTCCTGAAATAAAACTTTCTTAATAATATGTCCTATGATCATAGAAACTAGACAACGAAATATTATCACAGCAGTGTACACTGCTGTCTTAAAAACCAAGGCACAGTTTAAAAATAAATTCTCCTTTCTTAAATACTAGATTAAATTCAAATGCGCCCTGCCTGACTAAAGATCTAACTTAAAACTAAAATCACCCTACCTAATATAATATCTAAGAGTTCAATTAAAAGAACAATTTCAATGATATGCTACCTAAATAGGAATGTAACAGATACTTTATCATATTATTGTAGGTATAAGTATGCATATTCTTAATTCCTCTTCAATTAGTCCATATTAATTTCGTGGTCCATGCCTTCCTAGAACAGACAACTGGCGACTGGGCAGGGGCTGGGCACGGGCAGGGGCAGGGGCAGGGTGAGAGTGTGGTCATATTATACATATTTTAAGAAATCCTCTTCTTCAGCTGAGTCCTTCCAATCCTTCTGAAACAAAGACAAAGTGGATGTAATTAGTAAAGCATTATAAAAATCTTCAACTCACAAGTGGGATCAAATGGGAGGCAAATAACGAAAGTGACTGCTACCGAGCAGTCCGCGAGCCCTCGGCCCAGAGTCTGGACAGTAAAACGACTTACAATCGACACCAGTTTCGATACCGAGCCACAGCAATCATTGAGGCACGGATATGCAAAACCGCAACCACGATTCCAGATTATGTCCCATATGCCTTCTGCCACCCCAAGGTGTGCTTGGCGTGGTCTAACGGGGAGAAGTATCCTACTTGGCGGGTCACCTGTCCAGAACCACAGTCACAGCCTCACACACTGCTCCACGATGACACTGCAACCCAAATACCGCCACAGGTGCCAAAAGCGCCTTACCATCCGTCCCCCGGGCCGAGAACGGAAAAGGGAATGAAGCTAATAAGGGAATCAAGCAAATAAGAGAATGAAGCAAAAATGGGAATGAGAGGGGAAAGTGCAATGCGCAGTCAATTCGCTCGAATTATTTTCCGCATAATTATCAAACGTCGGTTAAACGTTTAATAATTATACGATAAATAATTGATTGCCCGGGTCTCACCACGTGGAGGTTACTGCGCATGGAGACCCACCCTAGCCACGGCCCTTCCACCCTCCAATTACGCGAAAACTAATTCTAATATAACATGTGAGAAAGAAATATCTCCTATTATTGTCAATTTGTAGAACGTTCATTAATTGATCGTAGTACAAATAAGACAACAAGAGGAGTATTTGGAAAATTCACGACCGAAAGCTAAATTGAATATCAAATGGAAACCTGAAAGAAAATCTGCAAGGAAGTCCAATTTCCTGAAATAAAACTTCCTTAATAATATGTCCTATGATCATAGAAACTAGACAACGAAATATTATCACAGCAGTGTACACTGCTGTCTTAAAAACCAAGGCACAGTTTAAAAATAAATTCTCCTTTCTTAAATACTAGATTAAATTCAAATGCGCCCTGCCTGACTAAAGATCTAACTTAAAACTAAAATCACCCTACCTAATATAATATCTAAGAGTTCAATTAAAAGAACAATTTCAATGATATGCTACCTAAATAGGAATGTAACAGATACTTTATCATATTATTGTAGGTATAAGTATGCATATTCTTAATTCCTCTTCAATTAGTCCATATTAATTTCGTGGTCCATGCCTTCCTAGAACAGACAACTGGCGACTGGGCAGGGGCTGGGCACGGGCAGGGGCAGGGGCAGGGTGAGAGTGTGGTCATATTATACATATTTTAAGAAATCCTCTTCTTCAGCTGAGTCCTTCCAATCCTTCTGAAACAAAGACAAAGTGGATGTAATTAGTAAAGCATTATAAAAATCTTCAACTCACAAGTGGGATCAAATGGGAGGCAAATAACGAAAGTGACTGCTACCGAGCAGTCCGCGAGCCCTCGGCCCAGAGTCTGGACAGTAAAACGACTTACAATCGACACCAGTTTCGATACCGAGCCACAGCAATCATTGAGGCACGGATATGCAAAACCGCAACCACGATTCCAGATTATGTCCCATATGCCTTCTGCCACCCCAAGGTGTGCTTGGCGTGGTCTAACGGGGAGAAGTATCCTACTTGGCGGGTCACCTGTCCAGAACCACAGTCACAGCCTCACACACTGCTCCACGATGACACTGCAACCCAAATACCGCCACAGGTGCCAAAAGCGCCTTACCATCCGTCCCCCGGGCCGAGAACGGAAAAGGGAATGAAGCTAATAAGGGAATCAAGCAAATAAGAGAATGAAGCAAAAATGGGAATGAGAGGGGAAAGTGCAATGCGCAGTCAATTCGCTCGAATTATTTTCCGCATAATTATCAAATGTCGGTTAAACGTTTAATAATTATACGATAAATAATTGATTGCCCGGGTCTCACCACGTGGAGGTTACTGCGCATGGAGACCCACCCTAGCCACGGCCCTTCCACCCTCCAATTACGCGAAAACTAATTCTAATATAACATGTGAGAAAGAAATATCTCCTATTATTGTCAATTTGTAGAACGTTCATTAATTGATCGTAGTACAAATAAGACAACAAGAGGAGTATTTGGAAAATTCACGACCGAAAGCTAAATTGAATATCAAATGGAAACCTGAAAGAAAATCTGCAAGGAAGTCCAATTTCCTGAAATAAAACTTCCTTAATAATATGTCCTATGATCATAGAAACTAGACAACGAAATATTATCACAGCAGTGTACACTGCTGTCTTAAAAACCAAGGCACAGTTTAAAAATAAATTCTCCTTTCTTAAATACTAGATTAAATTCAAATGCGCCCTGCCTGACTAAAGATCTAACTTAAAACTAAAATCACCCTACCTAATATAATATCTAAGAGTTCAATTAAAAGAACAATTTCAATGATATGCTACCTAAATAGGAATGTAACAGATACTTTATCATATTATTGTAGGTATAAGTATGCATATTCTTAATTCCTCTTCAATTAGTCCATATTAATTTCGTGGTCCATGCCTTCCTAGAACAGACAACTGGCGACTGGGCAGGGGCTGGGCACGGGCAGGGGCAGGGGCAGGGTGAGAGTGTGGTCATATTATACATATTTTAAGAAATCCTCTTCTTCAGCTGAGTCCTTCCAATCCTTCTGAAACAAAGACAAAGTGGATGTAATTAGTAAAGCATTATAAAAATCTTCAACTCACAAGTGGGATCAAATGGGAGGCAAATAACGAAAGTGACTGCTACCGAGCAGTCCGCGAGCCCTCGGCCCAGAGTCTGGACAGTAAAACGACTTACAATCGACACCAGTTTCGATACCGAGCCACAGCAATCATTGAGGCACGGATATGCAAAACCGCAACCACGATTCCAGATTATGTCCCATATGCCTTCTGCCACCCCAAGGTGTGCTTGGCGTGGTCTAACGGGGAGAAGTATCCTACTTGGCGGGTCACCTGTCCAGAACCACAGTCACAGCCTCACACACTGCTCCACGATGACACTGCAACCCAAATACCGCCACAGGTGCCAAAAGCGCCTTACCATCCGTCCCCCGGGCCGAGAACGGAAAAGGGAATGAAGCTAATAAGGGAATCAAGCAAATAAGAGAATGAAGCAAAAATGGGAATGAGAGGGGAAAGTGCAATGCGCAGTCAATTCGCTCGAATTATTTTCCGCATAATTATCAAATGTCGGTTAAACGTTTAATAATTATACGATAAATAATTGATTGCCCGGGTCTCACCACGTGGAGGTTACTGCGCATGGAGACCCACCCTAGCCACGGCCCTTCCACCCTCCAATTACGCGAAAACTAATTCTAATATAACATGTGAGAAAGAAATATCTCCTATTATTGTCAATTTGTAGAACGTTCATTAATTGATCGTAGTACAAATAAGACAACAAGAGGAGTATTTGGAAAATTCACGACCGAAAGCTAAATTGAATATCAAATGGAAACCTGAAAGAAAATCTGCAAGGAAGTCCAATTTCCTGAAATAAAACTTCCTTAATAATATGTCCTATGATCATAGAAACTAGACAACGAAATATTATCACAGCAGTGTACACTGCTGTCTTAAAAACCAAGGCACAGTTTAAAAATAAATTCTCCTTTCTTAAATACTAGATTAAATTCAAATGCGCCCTGCCTGACTAAAGATCTAACTTAAAACTAAAATCACCCTACCTAATATAATATCTAAGAGTTCAATTAAAAGAACAATTTCAATGATATGCTACCTAAATAGGAATGTAACAGATACTTTATCATATTATTGTAGGTATAAGTATGCATATTCTTAATTCCTCTTCAATTAGTCCATATTAATTTCGTGGTCCATGCCTTCCTAGAACAGACAACTGGCGACTGGGCAGGGGCTGGGCACGGGCAGGGGCAGGGGCAGGGTGAGAGTGTGGTCATATTATACATATTTTAAGAAATCCTCTTCTTCAGCTGAGTCCTTCCAATCCTTCTGAAACAAAGACAAAGTGGATGTAATTAGTAAAGCATTATAAAAATCTTCAACTCACAAGTGGGATCAAATGGGAGGCAAATAACGAAAGTGACTGCTACCGAGCAGTCCGCGAGCCCTCGGCCCAGAGTCTGGACAGTAAAACGACTTACAATCGACACCAGTTTCGATACCGAGCCACAGCAATCATTGAGGCACGGATATGCAAAACCGCAACCACGATTCCAGATTATGTCCCATATGCCTTCTGCCACCCCAAGGTGTGCTTGGCGTGGTCTAACGGGGAGAAGTATCCTACTTGGCGGGTCACCTGTCCAGAACCACAGTCACAGCCTCACACACTGCTCCACGATGACACTGCAACCCAAATACCGCCACAGGTGCCAAAAGCGCCTTACCATCCGTCCCCCGGGCCGAGAACGGAAAAGGGAATGAAGCTAATAAGGGAATCAAGCAAATAAGAGAATGAAGCAAAAATGGGAATGAGAGGGGAAAGTGCAATGCGCAGTCAATTCGCTCGAATTATTTTCCGCATAATTATCAAACGTCGGTTAAACGTTTAATAATTATACGATAAATAATTGATTGCCCGGGTCTCACCACGTGGAGGTTACTGCGCATGGAGACCCACCCTAGCCACGGCCCTTCCACCCTCCAATTACGCGAAAACTAATTCTAATATAACATGTGAGAAAGAAATATCTCCTATTATTGTCAATTTGTAGAACGTTCATTAATTGATCGTAGTACAAATAAGACAACAAGAGGAGTATTTGGAAAATTCACGATCGAAAGCTAAATTGAATATCAAATGGAAACCTGAAAGAAAATCTGCAAGGAAGTCCAATTTCCTGAAATAAAACTTCCTTAATAATATGTCCTATGATCATAGAAACTAGACAACGAAATATTATCACAGCAGTGTACACTGCTGTCTTAAAAACCAAGGCACAGTTTAAAAATAAATTCTCCTTTCTTAAATACTAGATTAAATTCAAATGCGCCCTGCCTGACTAAAGATCTAACTTAAAACTAAAATCACCCTACCTAATATAATATCTAAGAGTTCAATTAAAAGAACAATTTCAATGATATGCTACCTAAATAGGAATGTAACAGATACTTTATCATATTATTGTAGGTATAAGTATGCATATTCTTAATTCCTCTTCAATTAGTCCATATTAATTTCGTGGTCCATGCCTTCCTAGAACAGACAACTGGCGACTGGGCAGGGGCTGGGCACGGGCAGGGGCAGGGGCAGGGTGAGAGTGTGGTCATATTATACATATTTTAAGAAATCCTCTTCTTCAGCTGAGTCCTTCCAATCCTTCTGAAACAAAGACAAAGTGGATGTAATTAGTAAAGCATTATAAAAATCTTCAACTCACAAGTGGGATCAAATGGGAGGCAAATAACGAAAGTGACTGCTACCGAGCAGTCCGCGAGCCCTCGGCCCAGAGTCTGGACAGTAAAACGACTTACAATCGACACCAGTTTCGATACCGAGCCACAGCAATCATTGAGGCACGGATATGCAAAACCGCAACCACGATTCCAGATTATGTCCCATATGCCTTCTGCCACCCCAAGGTGTGCTTGGCGTGGTCTAACGGGGAGAAGTATCCTACTTGGCGGGTCACCTGTCCAGAACCACAGTCACAGCCTCACACACTGCTCCACGATGACACTGCAACCCAAATACCGCCACAGGTGCCAAAAGCGCCTTACCATCCGTCCCCCGGGCCGAGAACGGAAAAGGGAATGAAGCTAATAAGGGAATCAAGCAAATAAGAGAATGAAGCAAAAATGGGAATGAGAGGGGAAAGTGCAATGCGCAGTCAATTCGCTCGAATTATTTTCCGCATAATTATCAAATGTCGGTTAAACGTTTAATAATTATACGATAAATAATTGATTGCCCGGGTCTCACCACGTGGAGGTTACTGCGCATGGAGACCCACCCTAGCCACGGCCCTTCCACCCTCCAATTACGCGAAAACTAATTCTAATATAACATGTGAGAAAGAAATATCTCCTATTATTGTCAATTTGTAGAACGTTCATTAATTGATCGTAGTACAAATAAGACAACAAGAGGAGTATTTGGAAAATTCACGACCGAAAGCTAAATTGAATATCAAATGGAAACCTGAAAGAAAATCTGCAAGGAAGTCCAATTTCCTGAAATAAAACTTCCTTAATAATATGTCCTATGATCATAGAAACTAGACAACGAAATATTATCACAGCAGTGTACACTGCTGTCTTAAAAACCAAGGCACAGTTTAAAAATAAATTCTCCTTTCTTAAATACTAGATTAAATTCAAATGCGCCCTGCCTGACTAAAGATCTAACTTAAAACTAAAATCACCCTACCTAATATAATATCTAAGAGTTCAATTAAAAGAACAATTTCAATGATATGCTACCTAAATAGGAATGTAACAGATACTTTATCATATTATTGTAGGTATAAGTATGCATATTCTTAATTCCTCTTCAATTAGTCCATATTAATTTCGTGGTCCATGCCTTCCTAGAACAGACAACTGGCGACTGGGCAGGGGCTGGGCACGGGCAGGGGCAGGGGCAGGGTGAGAGTGTGGTCATATTATACATATTTTAAGAAATCCTCTTCTTCAGCTGAGTCCTTCCAATCCTTCTGAAACAAAGACAAAGTGGATGTAATTAGTAAAGCATTATAAAAATCTTCAACTCACAAGTGGGATCAAATGGGAGGCAAATAACGAAAGTGACTGCTACCGAGCAGTCCGCGAGCCCTCGGCCCAGAGTCTGGACAGTAAAACGACTTACAATCGACACCAGTTTCGATACCGAGCCACAGCAATCATTGAGGCACGGATATGCAAAACCGCAACCACGATTCCAGATTATGTCCCATATGCCTTCTGCCACCCCAAGGTGTGCTTGGCGTGGTCTAACGGGGAGAAGTATCCTACTTGGCGGGTCACCTGTCCAGAACCACAGTCACAGCCTCACACACTGCTCCACGATGACACTGCAACCCAAATACCGCCACAGGTGCCAAAAGCGCCTTACCATCCGTCCCCCGGGCCGAGAACGGAAAAGGGAATGAAGCTAATAAGGGAATCAAGCAAATAAGAGAATGAAGCAAAAATGGGAATGAGAGGGGAAAGTGCAATGCGCAGTCAATTCGCTCGAATTATTTTCCGCATAATTATCAAACGTCGGTTAAACGTTTAATAATTATACGATAAATAATTGATTGCCCGGGTCTCACCACGTGGAGGTTACTGCGCATGGAGACCCACCCTAGCCACGGCCCTTCCACCCTCCAATTACGCGAAAACTAATTCTAATATAACATGTGAGAAAGAAATATCTCCTATTATTGTCAATTTGTAGAACGTTCATTAATTGATCGTAGTACAAATAAGACAACAAGAGGAGTATTTGGAAAATTCACGATCGAAAGCTAAATTGAATATCAAATGGAAACCTGAAAGAAAATCTGCAAGGAAGTCCAATTTCCTGAAATAAAACTTCCTTAATAATATGTCCTATGATCATAGAAACTAGACAACGAAATATTATCACAGCAGTGTACACTGCTGTCTTAAAAACCAAGGCACAGTTTAAAAATAAATTCTCCTTTCTTAAATACTAGATTAAATTCAAATGCGCCCTGCCTGACTAAAGATCTAACTTAAAACTAAAATCACCCTACCTAATATAATATCTAAGAGTTCAATTAAAAGAACAATTTCAATGATATGCTACCTAAATAGGAATGTAACAGATACTTTATCATATTATTGTAGGTATAAGTATGCATATTCTTAATTCCTCTTCAATTAGTCCATATTAATTTCGTGGTCCATGCCTTCCTAGAACAGACAACTGGCGACTGGGCAGGGGCTGGGCACGGGCAGGGGCAGGGGCAGGGTGAGAGTGTGGTCATATTATACATATTTTAAGAAATCCTCTTCTTCAGCTGAGTCCTTCCAATCCTTCTGAAACAAAGACAAAGTGGATGTAATTAGTAAAGCATTATAAAAATCTTCAACTCACAAGTGGGATCAAATGGGAGGCAAATAACGAAAGTGACTGCTACCGAGCAGTCCGCGAGCCCTCGGCCCAGAGTCTGGACAGTAAAACGACTTACAATCGACACCAGTTTCGATACCGAGCCACAGCAATCATTGAGGCACGGATATGCAAAACCGCAACCACGATTCCAGATTATGTCCCATATGCCTTCTGCCACCCCAAGGTGTGCTTGGCGTGGTCTAACGGGGAGAAGTATCCTACTTGGCGGGTCACCTGTCCAGAACCACAGTCACAGCCTCACACACTGCTCCACGATGACACTGCAACCCAAATACCGCCACAGGTGCCAAAAGCGCCTTACCATCCGTCCCCCGGGCCGAGAACGGAAAAGGGAATGAAGCTAATAAGGGAATCAAGCAAATAAGAGAATGAAGCAAAAATGGGAATGAGAGGGGAAAGTGCAATGCGCAGTCAATTCGCTCGAATTATTTTCCGCATAATTATCAAACGTCGGTTAAACGTTTAATAATTATACGATAAATAATTGATTGCCCGGGTCTCACCACGTGGAGGTTACTGCGCATGGAGACCCACCCTAGCCACGGCCCTTCCACCCTCCAATTACGCGAAAACTAATTCTAATATAACATGTGAGAAAGAAATATCTCCTATTATTGTCAATTTGTAGAACGTTCATTAATTGATCGTAGTACAAATAAGACAACAAGAGGAGTATTTGGAAAATTCACGATCGAAAGCTAAATTGAATATCAAATGGAAACCTGAAAGAAAATCTGCAAGGAAGTCCAATTTCCTGAAATAAAACTTCCTTAATAATATGTCCTATGATCATAGAAACTAGACAACGAAATATTATCACAGCAGTGTACACTGCTGTCTTAAAAACCAAGGCACAGTTTAAAAATAAATTCTCCTTTCTTAAATACTAGATTAAATTCAAATGCGCCCTGCCTGACTAAAGATCTAACTTAAAACTAAAATCACCCTACCTAATATAATATCTAAGAGTTCAATTAAAAGAACAATTTCAATGATATGCTACCTAAATAGGAATGTAACAGATACTTTATCATATTATTGTAGGTATAAGTATGCATATTCTTAATTCCTCTTCAATTAGTCCATATTAATTTCGTGGTCCATGCCTTCCTAGAACAGACAACTGGCGACTGGGCAGGGGCTGGGCACGGGCAGGGGCAGGGGCAGGGTGAGAGTGTGGTCATATTATACATATTTTAAGAAATCCTCTTCTTCAGCTGAGTCCTTCCAATCCTTCTGAAACAAAGACAAAGTGGATGTAATTAGTAAAGCATTATAAAAATCTTCAACTCACAAGTGGGATCAAATGGGAGGCAAATAACGAAAGTGACTGCTACCGAGCAGTCCGCGAGCCCTCGGCCCAGAGTCTGGACAGTAAAACGACTTACAATCGACACCAGTTTCGATACCGAGCCACAGCAATCATTGAGGCACGGATATGCAAAACCGCAACCACGATTCCAGATTATGTCCCATATGCCTTCTGCCACCCCAAGGTGTGCTTGGC
Source organism: Nomada ferruginata (assembly GCA_963583965.1). Taxonomy (NCBI): domain Eukaryota; kingdom Metazoa; phylum Arthropoda; class Insecta; order Hymenoptera; family Apidae; genus Nomada; species Nomada ferruginata. Next base: position 12,158,172 of record OY757218.1, read on the forward strand.
GTGGTCTAACGGGGAGAAGTATCCTACTTGGCGGGTCACCTGTCCAGAACCACAGTCACAGCCTCACACACTGCTCCACGATGACACTGCAACCCAAATACCGCCACAGGTGCCAAAAGCGCCTTACCATCCGTCCCCCGGGCCGAGAACGGAAAAGGGAATGAAGCTAATAAGGGAATCAAGCAAATAAGAGAATGAAGCAAAAATGGGAATGAGAGGGGAAAGTGCAATGCGCAGTCAATTCGCTCGAATTATTTTCCGCATAATTATCAAACGTCGGTTAAACGTTTAATAATTATACGATAAATAATTGATTGCCCGGGTCTCACCACGTGGAGGTTACTGCGCATGGAGACCCACCCTAGCCACGGCCCTTCCACCCTCCAATTACGCGAAAACTAATTCTAATATAACATGTGAGAAAGAAATATCTCCTATTATTGTCAATTTGTAGAACGTTCATTAATTGATCGTAGTACAAATAAGACAACAAGAGGAGTATTTGGAAAATTCACGATCGAAAGCTAAATTGAATATCAAATGGAAACCTGAAAGAAAATCTGCAAGGAAGTCCAATTTCCTGAAATAAAACTTCCTTAATAATATGTCCTATGATCATAGAAACTAGACAACGAAATATTATCACAGCAGTGTACACTGCTGTCTTAAAAACCAAGGCACAGTTTAAAAATAAATTCTCCTTTCTTAAATACTAGATTAAATTCAAATGCGCCCTGCCTGACTAAAGATCTAACTTAAAACTAAAATCACCCTACCTAATATAATATCTAAGAGTTCAATTAAAAGAACAATTTCAATGATATGCTACCTAAATAGGAATGTAACAGATACTTTATCATATTATTGTAGGTATAAGTATGCATATTCTTAATTCCTCTTCAATTAGTCCATATTAATTTCGTGGTCCATGCCTTCCTAGAACAGACAACTGGCGACTGGGCAGGGGCTGGGCACGGGCAGGGGCAGGGGCAGGGTGAGAGTGTGGTCATATTATACATATTTTAAGAAATCCTCTTCTTCAGCTGAGTCCTTCCAATCCTTCTGAAACAAAGACAAAGTGGATGTAATTAGTAAAGCATTATAAAAATCTTCAACTCACAAGTGGGATCAAATGGGAGGCAAATAACGAAAGTGACTGCTACCGAGCAGTCCGCGAGCCCTCGGCCCAGAGTCTGGACAGTAAAACGACTTACAATCGACACCAGTTTCGATACCGAGCCACAGCAATCATTGAGGCACGGATATGCAAAACCGCAACCACGATTCCAGATTATGTCCCATATGCCTTCTGCCACCCCAAGGTGTGCTTGGCGTGGTCTAACGGGGAGAAGTATCCTACTTGGCGGGTCACCTGTCCAGAACCACAGTCACAGCCTCACACACTGCTCCACGATGACACTGCAACCCAAATACCGCCACAGGTGCCAAAAGCGCCTTACCATCCGTCCCCCGGGCCGAGAACGGAAAAGGGAATGAAGCTAATAAGGGAATCAAGCAAATAAGAGAATGAAGCAAAAATGGGAATGAGAGGGGAAAGTGCAATGCGCAGTCAATTCGCTCGAATTATTTTCCGCATAATTATCAAACGTCGGTTAAACGTTTAATAATTATACGATAAATAATTGATTGCCCGGGTCTCACCACGTGGAGGTTACTGCGCATGGAGACCCACCCTAGCCACGGCCCTTCCACCCTCCAATTACGCGAAAACTAATTCTAATATAACATGTGAGAAAGAAATATCTCCTATTATTGTCAATTTGTAGAACGTTCATTAATTGATCGTAGTACAAATAAGACAACAAGAGGAGTATTTGGAAAATTCACGATCGAAAGCTAAATTGAATATCAAATGGAAACCTGAAAGAAAATCTGCAAGGAAGTCCAATTTCCTGAAATAAAACTTCCTTAATAATATGTCCTATGATCATAGAAACTAGACAACGAAATATTATCACAGCAGTGTACACTGCTGTCTTAAAAACCAAGGCACAGTTTAAAAATAAATTCTCCTTTCTTAAATACTAGATTAAATTCAAATGCGCCCTGCCTGACTAAAGATCTAACTTAAAACTAAAATCACCCTACCTAATATAATATCTAAGAGTTCAATTAAAAGAACAATTTCAATGATATGCTACCTAAATAGGAATGTAACAGATACTTTATCATATTATTGTAGGTATAAGTATGCATATTCTTAATTCCTCTTCAATTAGTCCATATTAATTTCGTGGTCCATGCCTTCCTAGAACAGACAACTGGCGACTGGGCAGGGGCTGGGCACGGGCAGGGGCAGGGGCAGGGTGAGAGTGTGGTCATATTATACATATTTTAAGAAATCCTCTTCTTCAGCTGAGTCCTTCCAATCCTTCTGAAACAAAGACAAAGTGGATGTAATTAGTAAAGCATTATAAAAATCTTCAACTCACAAGTGGGATCAAATGGGAGGCAAATAACGAAAGTGACTGCTACCGAGCAGTCCGCGAGCCCTCGGCCCAGAGTCTGGACAGTAAAACGACTTACAATCGACACCAGTTTCGATACCGAGCCACAGCAATCATTGAGGCACGGATATGCAAAACCGCAACCACGATTCCAGATTATGTCCCATATGCCTTCTGCCACCCCAAGGTGTGCTTGGCGTGGTCTAACGGGGAGAAGTATCCTACTTGGCGGGTCACCTGTCCAGAACCACAGTCACAGCCTCACACACTGCTCCACGATGACACTGCAACCCAAATACCGCCACAGGTGCCAAAAGCGCCTTACCATCCGTCCCCCGGGCCGAGAACGGAAAAGGGAATGAAGCTAATAAGGGAATCAAGCAAATAAGAGAATGAAGCAAAAATGGGAATGAGAGGGGAAAGTGCAATGCGCAGTCAATTCGCTCGAATTATTTTCCGCATAATTATCAAACGTCGGTTAAACGTTTAATAATTATACGATAAATAATTGATTGCCCGGGTCTCACCACGTGGAGGTTACTGCGCATGGAGACCCACCCTAGCCACGGCCCTTCCACCCTCCAATTACGCGAAAACTAATTCTAATATAACATGTGAGAAAGAAATATCTCCTATTATTGTCAATTTGTAGAACGTTCATTAATTGATCGTAGTACAAATAAGACAACAAGAGGAGTATTTGGAAAATTCACGATCGAAAGCTAAATTGAATATCAAATGGAAACCTGAAAGAAAATCTGCAAGGAAGTCCAATTTCCTGAAATAAAACTTCCTTAATAATATGTCCTATGATCATAGAAACTAGACAACGAAATATTATCACAGCAGTGTACACTGCTGTCTTAAAAACCAAGGCACAGTTTAAAAATAAATTCTCCTTTCTTAAATACTAGATTAAATTCAAATGCGCCCTGCCTGACTAAAGATCTAACTTAAAACTAAAATCACCCTACCTAATATAATATCTAAGAGTTCAATTAAAAGAACAATTTCAATGATATGCTACCTAAATAGGAATGTAACAGATACTTTATCATATTATTGTAGGTATAAGTATGCATATTCTTAATTCCTCTTCAATTAGTCCATATTAATTTCGTGGTCCATGCCTTCCTAGAACAGACAACTGGCGACTGGGCAGGGGCTGGGCACGGGCAGGGGCAGGGGCAGGGTGAGAGTGTGGTCATATTATACATATTTTAAGAAATCCTCTTCTTCAGCTGAGTCCTTCCAATCCTTCTGAAACAAAGACAAAGTGGATGTAATTAGTAAAGCATTATAAAAATCTTCAACTCACAAGTGGGATCAAATGGGAGGCAAATAACGAAAGTGACTGCTACCGAGCAGTCCGCGAGCCCTCGGCCCAGAGTCTGGACAGTAAAACGACTTACAATCGACACCAGTTTCGATACCGAGCCACAGCAATCATTGAGGCACGGATATGCAAAACCGCAACCACGATTCCAGATTATGTCCCATATGCCTTCTGCCACCCCAAGGTGTGCTTGGCGTGGTCTAACGGGGAGAAGTATCCTACTTGGCGGGTCACCTGTCCAGAACCACAGTCACAGCCTCACACACTGCTCCACGATGACACTGCAACCCAAATACCGCCACAGGTGCCAAAAGCGCCTTACCATCCGTCCCCCGGGCCGAGAACGGAAAAGGGAATGAAGCTAATAAGGGAATCAAGCAAATAAGAGAATGAAGCAAAAATGGGAATGAGAGGGGAAAGTGCAATGCGCAGTCAATTCGCTCGAATTATTTTCCGCATAATTATCAAACGTCGGTTAAACGGTTAATAATTATACGATAAATAATTGATTGCCCGGGTCTCACCACGTGGAGGTTACTGCGCATGGAGACCCACCCTAGCCACGGCCCTTCCACCCTCCAATTACGCGAAAACTAATTCTAATATAACATGTGACAAAGAAAAATCTCCTATTATTGTCAATTTGTAGAACGTTCAGTAATTGATCGTAGTACAAGTAAGACAACAAGAGGAGTAGTTGGAAAATTCACGACCGAAAGCTAAATGGAGTATCAGAAGGAAACCTGAAAGAAAATCTGCAAGAGAATTCACGTTCCTGAAATAAAACTGTCTTAAAAATATATCCTATGATCTTAATAACTAGACAACGAAATATTATTGCAGTGGTGAACACTGCGGGCTTAAAAGCTAAGACATAACTTAAAAATAAACCCTACTTTCTTAAATTTTAGATTAGATTCGAATACGCCCTGCCTGACTAAAGAGCTAACTTAAGACTAGAATCACCCTACCTAGTATAAGATCTAACAGATCGAATAAAAGAACAATTTCAATAATATCCTATCTACATAGGACTGTAATAGATACTATCCCATACTCATGTAGGTATGAGTATACATGTACTTAAATCCTCTTCGGTTAGTCCGTATTAATCTCTCGTGGTCCATGGTGTCCTAGAACAGACAGAAACCCGAACCAAAAAATTGCAGCACCTGCTAACAATATTTGGTTTTATAAACCCTGCCTAATTAAAAGTCTAATAATTTCAATTCGTGTAAAACCTGCCAGTATAAAGATCTAAGATTGTGTGTTGAGACAAATCCTACCTACATAAAGAGCTGAATGTATTGTTCGATTTATATTTGGGCCTGCCTAATTAATTGTCTAACACCTGTAATTAGTTAATAAGGACAGGGGTTTGGGGCAGGGATGGGGTGAGGGTGTGTTCGTATTATACATTGTTTCATGAATCCTCTTCTTTTCAATGCTTCTGAAACATGCACAAACTCGAAATAATTAGTAAAGCATTATAAGAATGAATTCTTAAACTCACAAATTGAATCGACGAGGCTGGCTCTTTAATTTTAAAGTTTCCAATCGTGTCTTTGATAATATTTCTGGATCTGTATTCTATATATTCCACTCTTGAGCCTCTGACGTATGTACTTATGTTTGTTTAATATAGCATATTTGGGTTCATCTGTGAATCTGTAACAATCTCAAGCATTGGATTAGTGACATCCCGAAGCCTCCCCATTTTATATCGAAATGAAGCTGCTTTTAATTCGTAATAACTGAATTTTAGCGCAGTTAATAAATCAGAATTGATATGAAAAATGCTGCTATTTTTTGTTAACAATAGTTAATTGGATTTCGGCCAAAGTGATATATTCTTTTGTACGTTCTAGATCAAACTGAATGGTGGTATCACGTTCATTAAAAACTCCAAAATGAAGTAGTCACATTTCACTACAATTGATTCTATTTTGCTTCAACAAAGAAGCGACAAACGATTATTCGGAAGAAAAATATCATACTTCAACTATCACCATGCCGAGACCCAACTACTGCCAATAACGTTCTTCGTGCAAGGATTTTTGTTTAAACATTGACGGATATCGCGAGTGAATTTCAATTTCTACAAAGCAAGCTCGAAAAGTTATAAAAATTGGCTCTACTAAAAAAAAGGTTAAGATAGAATTGCAACAATTAAGAGGAAATATTTAAGAGTTAAACTCCAATAATGAACAGTCACTAGTATTAACTCTAATTTAAATCTACTATCTAGAATTACTATAAATTTATCAAAGATTCTGCAAATTATATCTGTTTTTTACTTTGCTCTTTCTCTTTTCTTCTTCTTTCTTTTCTTTTCTTTTCTTTTTTCTTTCCTTTCTCTTTCATTTATTTTCTTTTTCATTTCTTTTCATTTCGTTCACACAGTAATTTACTAATATGTATGCAAATTTTTAGCAGTACTTCCATCAACAGACATTCCAGGTAGTATAATTATTAAGAAAAATAAAATAAAAAGAAAGGCAAATATAAAACGCTGAAAAGAAAAAGTTCCTGGTTCAGGAACAGGCTTCCAATTGGAAGCAGATGGGGACTAGTAGTCGCAACTCTACTTAAAAACGCGATCTTTAATCAACGCAACGCTAACTGGAACTCGCGATACAATCATTTCGCAACACTATTTATTAAGACTAATAGAAAGCAAACAGTAAATTATATGTACTATCCAAAATTAAGCAAATTGAAGATCCTCTGAAAAATGAACTGGAAGTTCCAATACGCGAAAACAATTTCCGCAACACTAGAAGCTCAAATGTAAAGTGTATTATAAAATACTACAATTTAACTAGCAATAAGAATAGCAATAAGTGGCATTCAACGCAACTCCAACTCGACCCGTTCGCAAGTTTTTCGCAACTCTAAAGCAACGCGATATTTTTGGGAGGGCTGTATCGTTGGGCCGGAATGTGCATCGGCCAAGTACAAATAAAAATTCTACAAATGAAAATGCAAGCACAGTGACAAAGTAGTAACACAAAATGATTCCCCATTCTTAAAAAGAATGGGGAGCCATTAGTAGTTGCCCTCTTGAGTGACAGTTTGTCGGGCCTCTTCGGCATATAGCCTCTCCATTTCGTCGGACCCAAGGGTCAGCTGAAACTTAAACTAGGCTCGAGACTCTAATCGGAAACCAAGGAAAAACTTATAAAGGTGAAATAAAGAGTTTGAATCGCGGAGCTAAATGGAACACACGTGGCCGAATGGCGATCAAATAAAATCGTAAAATTGTGATTACGGAAAATCACATAGATTACGATTAAAATTGTAATCGTTCTTCGTTCACACGTGCAGCCTCGAGCATAATGTAACGCGTTTCGTTTCGGAGCCTAAATCGCGACCACGACCGCGAAGGATTCGAAAAATCGATAGGCAAAGCCAGAGGCGAAAGCATTTTCGATCGCGCCACAGCTTCACCGTCGACTTTTCAAATCAGATTTCCTGAAACAGGTTGAACACGCGAAATAGTGCCTACCCGATCGGAGACTGTGTCAACCTGCCCGGCCCTACCTACTTATATCTATCAATCACACCAGAAAGTATGCTACCTATCCTACCTGGACCTATATTTAAAAAATGGCAAACAAACACACCAACACACGACACTCCACGGTTCTCAGTCAAACACTTGGGCGCAAAAGCCTACACTAGGGAGGCGTCCCGGGACACCCCCGACACCCAAGTGCTGTCACACAACTTGCACACTCTAATGTACGTACCATTTTTCTGAAATCGACTGACAGTGGCTGGGATCTCTGCGTTCACGTGGAAAAAACCACGTCGCGGTTGAGATATTTAATAGATATTTAATAAAATAATTAAATAGCACCGATACAAGAGGTACTTGATAGCAATTGATAAGTATATTCAATTCTTTTTGGCATTTGGCCTCTGTCATCTTAAATGACAAAAACTTCGTGCCCAAGTATAGTAGGAATTATTGAAGCAAATAATACTAAAAATGATGTCTCTGACATTTGATGGACATCTTATCTTGGTCATAATAGCTACATTTTAATACGGAACGACGCAAATCCACAGCCTAACCACACACACAATGCGGATATTACGTCGTGCACGATACACCAACGCACTGTCAGTCGCCAACAATAAATCATTTTATGGCTTATAAACTAAAAAATATCATCGTGCTCTACCACCGTTTTCCCACCCAAGTAGCACCGGAGCACGTGAGTGGGATCCGGGCAGTGAACACGGAAAGGGTTAAACCTGAAAATCCTCGTCTAAAAAGATGATAAGGACATACTGATTTTCTAACGGGCTAAAATACATATATATGTACAACAGATCTATATATGATTCTATTTTATTGAAGAGAAAATTAAATGACTCTACTTTATTAGAAAAATTGTGCAATGACTCTACTATAGTATTAGAAAAATTATGCAGTGACTCTACTTTATTAGAAAAATTATTCAAAGACTCTACGTTAATAGAGAAATTATTCAACGACTCTACTTTAATATACTTTGAATTAAATTGAAACATCCTCGGGCGTTCCCGTTATCAAAGCATTGATTCTAAAACGCAAGATTGCTTTAAAAGTTGATTGCCTTGATTTCGAAAACTACCCGTTCGCGTATTGTCTTCTTGTACATTCAGGTTTAATTAACATTTTGTACGGAAACAATGAACGTATCGATATCTTTAAACGCTAAAGACTAATATGGATATCGAATAATAAAATTATTCGATAGTTCCAACAAATTGATAAGGTAAATGAGTACCTTCACTTTATATGTATATTATCAAAGTAGAAAAAGATGAAATACTACACTCTTACTAACAGCAATAATTATGCAATTTATTCTAACTGTGCAGTCATTGCAATTGACAAGTAAACGAAGTCGAATGGTATTCGACTTCTCCACTACAAACTAATGCACGTAGAATACTGGACGTTACTTTATATTCATTCAATAATTAATAACTATTTAAATATCGTTTCATAGGTATTCAATTAAATACTCTATTATAAAAAGATATATAGTGATATATTTTGTACTAAATATGAACTGTTTTAAAATTATCAAGCTATTTAAAAACGCGTTGTACAAGAAGACCTATCCTCACATAATATAAAGCAGTAAAGAAGTTACTACTCATGAGTATATTTCCATATACCCATGGTCACAGTGCTTGCCAGAAAAATCTACGTAATTACAACCAGTCACCCGTGTCGGTTCGGACCTTTCGTCCTGCGACATGATTGAGTGACCAGAGGAACTTTAAAGCATGCCACTCACCGGTTGCAGACTCACCAGGTGTGCGGTCAAGCTCGTCGCCATCGAAGCCATGGTAGCTGCTGAAACATTCAAAAAGAGCAAACAACATTAAAATCTATGTATTTTCAGTACTTTTGGAATGTGTTAATTATCAATGATTATTGCAATACAAGATTAAAGAACGAAGGAGATACTTACTCGTCAAATTGATGGCTGAAAGCCCGAACTCGCTGAACAGGACACTGACTCTAATGGAACACTTATGATTGACGAACAAAGTGATTCTAATTTCGCGACAGTATTTCTACTGTTTTTGTGACTGCTACCGAGCAGCCCGCGAGTCCTCGGCTCAGAGTCTGGACAGTAAAACGACTTAGCATCGAGACCAGTTTCGATTCCGAGCCACAGAAATCATTAAGGCACGGATATGCAAAACCACAACCACGATTCTAGATTATGACCCGTATGCCTTCTGCCACCCCAAGGTGTGCTTGGCGTGGTCTAACACATAGGAATTTCCTACTAGGCGGGCCAAAGTGTCCAGAAAAGCAATCACAGCCCCACACACCGCCCCCCGATGACACTGCAACCCGGATATTGCAAGAACCGCGACCACGATTCCAGAATGGTGGATGACCTACCCAAATTAGAGATTATATGTGGTCTAACAGAGGGCCTCGTGACCAGGGTCCAGAACCACAATCACGCCCCCGCACATCGTAACTCGCTGACACTAAGTCCCTAACCATCAGTCCTCCGAGCCGAGAACGGAAAAGGAAACGGAATAATTGTGATCGACGAACAAAGTGACTCTATTTTTCGCGAGAGTATTATTTCGGAGCAAACACTGACTCTAATTTCGCGTCTCTTTACTGTTATTTATGTTGAATTATTATTAAGAGCGGCTGCGCTCAAAAAATAATAAAAAGAACTTTGACGGAACAAGCACTGACTCTACCAACCGCATTGCGCGCGGCCAACAATATCGTTATGGTGATACAATTGAGCCCATGGCAGCTTCTGAAACATTCAAAAGAACAGACAACATTGAAATCTTTGCGTTTTGAGTACTTTTCGATCATGATAATTATCAAAGACCATTGTAAAATAAGATTAAAGAAATACAGAGATACTTACTCTTCGAGTTGATGGATGAGTGCCCGAACTCGCCGAACTGCATCGGTGCTGACTCTAATACCGGAATACTTATTGCGAAAGAAAAAAAAATAAAATAAAAGACTACTATCGCGCACGTCAATTGTGATCGACGAACAAAGTGACTCTAATTTCGCGAGAGCAATATTTCGAAGCAAACACTGACTCTACTTTCGCGTATCTTTACTGTTATTTATATTTAGTTATAATTATTATGAGCGGTTTCGCTCTAAAAACAATAAAAAGAACTTTGACGGAGCAAGCACTGACTCTACTGACCGCATTGCGCGCGGTCATCAAAATTTTCTGAAAGAGAATCTGTACAAGTTAGTAAATAGGGTGAGGAGGTAGAAATTGAAGCAATACACATTTGATTTTATTTATCTCTTTCTTATTTCTTCATCCTGTCAAACGTCTGTTGAGGAAATACTGCTTTGTTTTAATAAAGTACTACCGTATTATTATTCTGATTTAATTACTGTTAATTGTCTATTCAAGATATACTATTATAGATTAATATAAATGATTTATCAAAAGCATACTGTGACTGTTCTTTGTCCGAGTTTTAAAGGTGATCATGATCTTAGTTAGTAAGCAATATCGCGCATTTATAAGTTCTCGTAGCTGCTTGTAGAAATCAAAACTCGAAACTATTTATCATGCTCTAAGGGCATGACAACAAATACGTAAGTACGCGGCCAATCCTGCATCGAAAATACAATTTGACTGTACTTGTGCCGAGGTCACAGAGATAATGAAAGTATTTAAATAAACACTAGTGAAGCTATAATAGAAATCGCGACCGAAATGCAGTGAAAGATGAACATATTTCAATTTTTCGTTTAGAATTAACGAAATTTACTGACTCTAGTTTCAATCGCGAATGGCATATTGTAAGTCCTACTTAAAATGTTTAAACTGCTCAATAACTTTCAACCGAAAGAAAAGAACTTGAGCCAAAATCCAATCGCCAGATAACAAGAAATATACGTAAACCGTTGGGATAATAAGTTAAATGTTACCAATCCTTCATCATACGTCATCGGACTGATTGTTATGCATCGCAGTAATTGTATCTCAATACTCCATTCCTGCAGCCTCAACATATTATTCTTTGCCAGCTAATCATCCATTATTCCTGCAACAAAAAGAATGGAGCTGTGATAGAGCTGTGCTAAAATCAGAATCGAATTCGAAGTTGCGAAAGGACACATGTAATTGACTATGTAAATGACATTGCAAAGAAAATAAAATCGAATCCGAATAATTGTGTAATAAAATATAATAAAGATTCGAAGAACCGTTTAAACTAATAAATTAATTAACACGATATTTTAATAAACGACTAGTTATCGCGTATCAAAAAATCGGTGGTATTGGATGACCGGTCAAACGTCCAGCAAAGGAGACTCAAGAAAGAGATTAATGTATACCCCCGATAGTCAAACGATTGTTAAGTAAACGCGTATTAATTAATAGAAGCTAATAGACAAGCGTGTGCAGTGGTAAAGTAAGCCCCGAGATGCTATTGTATTGTAAGGTGATGTATGTATGTCGCTAACCTTCGACAGCATAGACGACCCGTACGGTACGACGCTTCAATTGAGACTGACGGGACGCGCGCCGCGCGACTGTCGTCCCCACTCCGCAACCCACCCCTTGCCGCGGCGCGCCGGCGCGGCGCGTCGGCTGCGCTCGGTGGTATTCGCTATATCCGAAAATCTTCGACGGTCACCGACGGCGGCCGTGCGGTTTACTATCCCAGGGTCATACCTACTGGACTTCTACTGTTTCTGACCAACTTTTAGCCGGACATACGACTCTAGGGTCGCGCCTATTGGACTTCTACTATTTCTGACCAACTTTTAGCCGGACCTACGACTCTAGGGTCGTGCCTATTGGACTTCTGCGGGTTTTGACCAACTTTTAGCCGGACCTGCGACTCTAGGGTCGTGCCTACTGGACTTCTACTATTTCTCACCAACTTTTAGCCGGACCTACGACTCTAGGGTCGTGCCTATTGGACTTCTACTATTTCTGACCAACTTTTAGCCGGACCTACGACTCTAGGGTCGTGCCCTTTGAACTTCTGCGGGTTCTGACCCACTTGTAGCCGGACCTACGACTCTTGGGTCGTGCCTACTGGACTTCTACTATTTCTCACCAACTTTCAGCCGGACCTATGACTCTAGAGTCGTGCCTATTGGACTTCTACTATTTCTGACCAACTTTTAGCCGGACCTACGACTCTAGGGTCGTGCCCTTTGGACTTCTACTATTTCTCACCAACTTTTAGCCGGACCTATGACTCTAGAGTCGTGCCTATTGGACTTCTACTATTTCTGACCAACTTTTAGCCGGACCTACGACTCTAGGGTCGTGCCCTTTGGACTTCTGCGGGTTCTGACCAACTTGTAGCCGGACCTACGACTCTTGGGTCGTGCCTACTGGACTTCTACTATTTCTCACCAACTTTTAGCCGGACCTATGACTCTAGAGTCGTGCCTATTGGACTTCTACTATTTCTGACCAACTTTTAGCCGGACCTACGACTCTAGGGTCGTGCCCTTTGGACTTCTGCGGGTTCTGACCAACTTGTAGCCGGACCTACGACTCTTGGGTCGTGCCTACTGGACTTCTACTATTTCTCACCAACTTTTAGCCGGACCTATGACTCTAGAGTCGTGCCTATTGGACTTCTACTATTTCTGACCAACTTTTAGCCGGACCTACGACTCTAGGGTCGTCCCCTTTGGACTTCTACTATTTCTCACCAACTTTTAGCCGGACCTATGACTCTAGAGTCGTGCCTATTGGACTTCTGCGGGTTTTGACCAACTTTTAGCCGGACCTACGACTCTAGGGTCGTGCCTATTGGACTTCTGCGGGTTTTGACCAACTTTTAGCCGGACCTACGACTCTAGGGTCGTGCTTACTGGACTTCTACTATTTCTCACCAACTTTTAGGCGGACCTACGACTCTAGGGTCGTGCCTATTGAACTTCTGCGTGTTCTGACCAACTTTTAGCCGGACCTATGACTGTAGGGTCGTGCCCATTGGACTTCTGCGGGTTCTGACCAACTTTTAGTCGGACCTACGACTATAGGTCGTGCCTATTGAACTTCTGCGGATTCTGACCAACTTTTAGCTGAACCTACGATTCTCGTTACAGAATTCTTTTGTTCTTTGCCGCGCAATGGAAATGGGACAGCAAGGCAGGACGGTGACGTGACACGCATCTCATTGTCAATTTCATCGCCCCGATGCATCGCGATGTGACTTCGACTCAATTCGAGCTGAACCGAAGAGTATCGTGCGACCAGGGACCGTAGTTCAATTTTCCTACCGAAACGTTGATCGAGAAATAGCTTTCCTGATCCCCTCAAAGATATATTCACACAATCGCATGAATCCTGTCGCCAATACTACTTCAGTAAATAATAGTTCTTCAAGTGATCACTGTTCATGTGCAGAGGACGCTCGAATCAGTGTGGGATTTCTGAGTCGGTATGTCAGTCACGTTGGGCCACGAAAGTCCATAAGTGTAGGAAAATTTGTTTATTCCTATATTACTTCTGTGGATAAAGCAAGCGTCTGAGGGGGAAGTGTACTTTCTATTAATTGCAATTAATTGTAAGATAAATGTAATAATAAAAGTCATAAATTTGTAGCATGCTTTTAAGGATATTTTCCAAATATAATTGATATAAGTTTGAATAATCCCTGTAGGGATTGCAATAATCCTCCCTCTGTAGGGATTGCAAAAATGCCGTTGGGAGCAGAGTCTACTTTACCTCATCCAGTACCTACATTGCATATCCTTACAACGTCTGGGCAATTTAGCAGCTATCATACGGTAAATCTGACCCTCACATGCCCTCCTATCAATTGCCCACCTTCAGAAATGATTGCAATTCCACCTCAAGCACGATCCATTGTAATTCCCGACACATCTCCTGTGATGAATGGCGCGATAACTAGTACGCCACGCATTAAGCAACCAGAAAATATACTTGAACGTTCGAAACCAATTCCTACAGGAAACATTTTCGATAAATTTGTTGAAGGAAATAGTTTTTTTGCACAGCCTTTAGTTGCCTTTAGTTCATAAGTATTAGCTTATTTATCTAATTTGTATCTTCATTAATTAATTTAAATAAATGTTTAATGAAAAGAATTTTACTTCTCCTTTTATTATCACACATTATCAGTCCCTAAAAAGACTCAATTACAATTCCTTAAACAAGTACTACCGTGTAGGGACTTTAAATGCAAAGTTCAGAAGCGGAGAACTTGTAAAAATAGACCAGACTGGTCTCCTAGAGCGACCGGTCAGTTAGAGTCGTAGGTTCGGCTAAAGGTTGGTCAGAAGACGTAGCGAGGGGACATAATAATAAAAATGTAAAAATGATTAGCCCATCGTGGATTTTCAAACTTACATTTATTTAAACAAATCAACATTGACCTCATATTTCCGAGTTGTATACTGCATTTGTTGCACAGATAATGCATCACTCTATTATGCAAGATCTATACGTCCTGCAACGCGTGGCATCACTTTGGGATTATTTGACAAAAAATCAAATATATCGGGGACGGGGGAGACTGAGTATCGACAGTACTCTAATTGGGACTAGATAAATTTGACTAGAAAAAAAATATCGATTGATCTTGTTCTTGTAATAATAATAATAATAATAATAAATAGCATTAATAAGAAATAATATTTAATAATAATAATCGCAATATTAAAGCTAGTAATACTCGCAATGACGATAATACTTTTCGAAGTCATAATTAATACGAAGGTAATACATCAGGAATAATAAAAAGCACAACGCAACAATAATTGGGGACATAAGTAACAAATGGATCACATTCGAATACAGTAGACACTACGAACCGCCATTCTTTAACAGGTTCATCTTCGTCACTTAATGATTTTATCGCTATATACGTACTGATCACGGTCACTCGATCTCTCGATTATACGATACATGGAATGAGTCTGCTAATTATTCAACACGAAGGCTCCTAAAATCATTCTCATACCGCGAAACGAAGTTTCTTCTCGGGATTAAAGTACTTATTAATTACATCGTCGGGTATGTGTATGTGTTGTGTCGCGGTGCGCGCAATCATTGATGCTGTCTTTACAGTTATATGAATATGCGTATACACGCGACCCTTTTATATGTGTGTGTTTATGTGTATGCAACATATGTCATTTGTGTATACAATATAAGTGTATTTTTCTGTTTCATTTTTACGTATGATCCATTACGTGGCACGCAATAAGTGTATTTGTGTAAGGCGTATGTTTGTCAATGTCTCTGCATATGTGTTACCCGGGTGGTTCTCATTAACTATATACTTTGGCTTCGTCTGTCCACTTAATTTGTCTTTTCCCCTTTCCTTTTTAACGCTAATGGCAGCACAGATACAATATTATCCTTCTTGCTTCTCCTTGTTTTACACCGTATAGCATCTTAACGTACCCGAGTCTTTCCTCTTATAGAAATAACGTGTTATGAATCACTTTGAAAGGAGCGCTTAACGGCTCCCCTGAGCACGGGAACCGTTAAATTCGCCACCATCCGGATGGTAATTACGCAATTAATACATTACGCTATGTATACACTATACAGTACGCAATGAATACGCCATAATTAATTATTGTACGCACTACGAAGGAAAGAACCTATATATGTATATGTATACGCGTGTACTTCGAGAAGAAACGAATTGCTATGCAGCGCGTTATTATTAGTACGGTTAATATAAGTGGCCTGGTTCCTTTTTCTTTTCCTTCTTATGTCCTTGCAGTGTTTTCTTTCTTATTTTTTTTTCCTTTCATTTCATTGAATCTACTACTCGGCGGATTGATCGCGTGACGTAGTTTTCACCCCTTTTCTCCTCCCGCGACAAAGATCGTCTAGAACGACGATTCGCGTGAAATATCAAACAGAAAGGAAACGTTGTCAGCGACACCACGATAGCCAGTGGAAAAACTCCCATCGCGGTTTTTCCCCGATTTACGGATCCGTACCCCGATAAACGTTCGCGTCTGATCTCGAGAAAGCTCGATCGAAAGAGAATCTGCTCCCTATAGAGAATATCATATCCGTGTGCAGCTAGTGCGATAGATCTATATAAATGATAAATATAACAACAGCCTTTGTCTCGTAAAAGTACTTGCAATAATTTATCAGCTATGGTTAATCGGCTACAACATCGGCGTTCTTATTAAGTATATACGAAGCGAGAGATCAGAAAGTAATTAACATTGTTCGAAACAATAGAAAGGGCTCGTACGCCTAAAATGATCAAGGTCTTATGGGGACAGCTCGAGATATGCGTGTATTACGTATATGATTACAACGATCGTGTATGCATATGCATATGCAGTGTGTCTGCGTGTGTTAGTAGAGTGTATGCAGAATCGTTAAAAAGCTTTGGAGCCTTCGAGAGGAGAAGGTAAATAGGAGCCTTTGAAGTCACCACTATTCGCTAACGATTTATACTAGAATAATCCTAAAGTTCGAACGAAGAAAATGGTGTGCCACGGTTTCTCGAGACCAAACGCATCCTCCGCGAGTCGGCGAAAGAAAGACAGACTGCTAGCCACTGATAGCTGTCAACTAATTAAATACGGCATTGATTCGAACGCAACTAATGGCGTATAATTACACTGCAGACTGCCCCACCCCCACCCCCTTAAACGGTACTTACAAATACATAAGTGAGAATTTCTCGTACTCTATGCAACGGTAAAGTCAGGCGCGCAGTAGGTTAGACATTTTTTTTGTGTTTAATCTCTTTTTCGTATGCTTTTGTTGTATGCTGTAATCTCTTTTTGCATCTGTCGTTATCTTCCTTAGTATTTCTCCGGTTTGTTCTCGTTTTAAAACACACGCACTTCATAGAAAAGATTCGCGAGCACGAGATCGCGCGGAACACTCCGGAAAAAAGAGGAAATTAACATTCTCTAGCTCCTTCGTTTTTCGTTTTTCCCCTTCGTTTTACATTTTTCATCCCTTTACGTTAAATCTCCTTCTTTAACCCTAACATACTCTCGCTCTCTCTCTCTATCTCTCTCACTTTCTCTCGATCCCTTTCTCTCCCTCTCTCTTACTTTGCACTTTTTTTTAGTCTTTGGAAAATAATTTCTATCTCTGTGAGTTTCCTCTGTAATTTTACCTTACTTTTTAACACGTTTTTTTTTTGCTTCTTTTCTAACGACAGCCTCCAGTCGTACGAGTAAAAAAACAGAGAACCGATACAGAGAGCTGCAATTTTTAATCGTACGGCCGATTCGAGTTAATGCGTGCGTCGCGAAGTTTTCTATTTTTTTCATTTTCTCTTTTTCCATTGGTTTCGATATATGCGACGACGTTGTTGACCCGTCTCTCCGCGGTGCCCGCGAGGGGTTGTTAATACGAGACGACATCGAGAAACCGCGAGGGATACGAACGGCTGAATGAGAAACCAGATCCAAAGTCGATGGGAGGAAGTCCCGAGTTACCAGAAAAAATTCTCCTCTCTAACGAAACGCGCGTGCGTCATCTTTTTGGCATTCGCAATATTGTAGGATTCCGCGCGCAACTGTGCTGGTATAATAGTCCGCATCGCAATTTAGAGAGTTATATCTATCATACATTATTAAAAATATGTACAAAATCTGTGTTGTCTTCGTGTCAAGATGGCTGCAAATGTATCCAACGTATTAGACGCACATTGCCAGTGTATCGTGTATTCATGCCTGTGGGGGTGTACGCAAGTATGAGACTCGTTCGAAGCACTGATTTCAATTGGTATAGCACAGATCGATGGATGATGAGGGGGTAACATTGAAATCGAAATACAAAAACGCATTGTTCAATCGAGGCTTCCTCCGCCACCGGAGAAACGTCTGAATCTCCTTGCAATAATATCAAAAATCTAAACCGATCGAAGTATCGGCGGCTCGATTAGCCGGCAAGAGACCGGCGAACGCGTGTACAGAGAGCATATGCGTTTACAATATGTATACAGTACTCGAAAATCTTCGACGGATCACGCGGATCTATCGGTTCCATAGCTACAAGAAAACGTATTTCATAGTGAATCGCGATCGACCGGCAACATAATCGTGCAACGAACGCGGTCAATGGAAAAAATTCGCTACTGAAAAAAACCTACGCAGCCAGCAAGCAAGTAAGTACGTGCAGCTGTCGATAACGTGGGTTAGTCGCGTTGTTTCGGCTTAATCTTAGTACCCAATCCTTAAGTGACTATTCAATGAATCGTTAATTATAATCCTAATTAATATTGCACGCGCCGGCACACGGGAGTTGCTAAGTGTCGTCAAATTCATCGGCCAAATAGCGACCCCCTCCTTTTAATTCACGTACGAACTTAATTATGCGTATGCGTTCGCAAACGATCCACCCGGGATCCCGAGGGATACGATTACTTTTACTACGGCGGATCGACCTCGCGACATTTCTTACTTACTCGCGAAAACAGAAAGGAATGCGTAACAAAGCTGTCCTTCTCGACGAGCCCCGACGATTCACCGAACAAACCATTACTCTTATGTATCGTGTCCCCGGAACGGGGCCAATTAATCCTGCATCAATCTCGTTCGTTTGGTTTCACCTTCCTTTCCAGTCGATTGATTTACCTCCATCTCTCGTTCGATCTGCCCGTTCTCTGATCAGCAACACGCAAACCGCACAGTTCTTGTGTTTCTCTTCTTCTAATTAGTATTTATATCAGCTACGCTTAAAGACCTAAGCTCGTATTATTATCGTTAAGTCGGATGTACCTATTAAACGACGCGTTCGATCGTTTACGATTATCGTTATCGATTGAACACGCCACGTGAACTGCCACCTCGTCGCCACAGGCTAGACAACGCGTCGAGCTGTACTTTTCGGTGCTCAATGTTGCCGAAGAGCTTCGGTAAGATAAGCCGAAAATTGTACCCTCTACGCGAGAAGAGCGGTAGCACAGGGGCTGCAGATTTTCTTCTACGTTCGAGTCCCTTCAGCGTCGTGACGCGCAGCTTTATCTTATACTACTTAAACTCGATTCCATCAGTCCTTGA
The DNA here is from genome assembly GCA_963583965.1 of Nomada ferruginata. Lineage (NCBI taxonomy): Eukaryota > Metazoa > Arthropoda > Insecta > Hymenoptera > Apidae > Nomada > Nomada ferruginata. Next base: position 12,177,502 of record OY757218.1, read on the forward strand.
CCCTTTGCCTCGACTTCTGCGTATCCTCTCAGCCATCTTACCATCTCTGTATTTCTGTAGAGAGAATCGTTGACTCCTCACATATTGCCGTCCGTTTTCGGTGTCTTGGAAACGTTCGATTCGTAGTGTTCGTTTCGTAGGCCAACGGTGTGGAATTGCGCCAGCGTTGATAGCCATCGAGTGATTTTTCTCCGTTTCTTTCTTCGTGTTTTCAATGGTAACTCTACATCGTTTACGGCGTTCAATGGAACATTCATTCGTCGGAAAGTTCGCCCTTATGAATCACGGTCTCTGTACGATTCGTAGCGCGCCACTAATCTTTCACGCGTCTGTGCTTTACGGTAGCAGCAGCAATTGAAAAGAAAATATGATCGGCCCAGAGGCGAAAAATAATGTCGCACGCAAATCCTCTTGTAATGTACACGCCTTTGCATCTACAGTATCGGTACAAAACACCTAAGCGAGTAACCATGAGAAACGCAACCCTATTCCCCCGGCATGGAGAAAGTGGGGAGCGAAATTAATAATAAAATACCATCGCTTTCGATTTCGAGTACCGTCAGTCGTTCTACCGTCCCCTACTAAACCGTCGTCACGTATTCCCGCAACTCGGCCGCCTCACCTACCATGCTGTCCTTAGCAAACCACGGGTCCCCATACTTGGGTGCCTCCTCGCTGTGAGCTCTATTAGGAGCACGTGCTCGTTCACGAGCACGCGTCCGGGGCACCTCCTCGCTTAACGATCTCTTCGTCATCCCCATCGTCACAGGGACCTCTAACAAAGCCTTCGATCTCATCAGCTGCGGCCTCTGACGCCCTTGCGGCTCTTCGCTCACTGCGCGAACGAGCACCGTAGGAGGCATCAGTCTATCCTCGACCTGATGACTCGCCGATCTGCCCTTCAAACCTTTCTTCTTCGACAAGCCACGCCCTTTCACGATACTCTTTCGCTGGACAGGCGGCGGTGAATATTGTTGCTGCTGTTGTTGTTGCTGTTGTTGCTGCGATCTCTGCCTCTTCACCGGAGTGGTAGGGACCAAAGGAGACCAAATCGGAGGCGACAAATCGACAGGAGATTGTACTCTCTTCGGTGGAGTTCTTTCCGGTGACTCGTCCTTCCATCCACCCTGATACATCGGGAACGCGGATACCTGGTTGAGGATTCTCCAGCGGAAGTCTTCGTCGTCGCTTCTGCACGGAGTCGCCTCTGGAGGTGGATGATGAGTAGGCGTGACGTGGTGGAAAGGCGACCAGGATTTCTGTTCCTCTGGTTCTTGAACGGCGAAACTACCACCGTCGACGCCGTCGGCTGGTGAACCGTCGTAAGGAGTCCATTTGATCTCGCTGACGGGCTTTGGCTCGCGTTTTTTTATTCCAACCGTAGGCAAAGGCGACGCATCCTCGTACGGAGCCCACTTGGCATCCGTAATGGAAATCTCGGGTGATATTAACCTCCGGACGATCCTGTTCTCCAGCTTGGTGATTTGACGAGGATCCGGTTCGGGTGACATACTTCTTCTGATACTGTACTTTGGTCTTTCCTTTAAGCTCTTGCTCTTGAACCCTTCCGTGGAGTCTTGACTTCGCCATTTCGATTCTTTCTTTTCCACAGGCAGAGAAAAGTGCGGTTTCATCGCCCATCTAGGTCGAGGTTTTTTACCTTCTTCTGGGCTAGCCACCTTCTCCTTGGCGGCCCATTTCCCCGACATTTGACTGTCGACCCTCGCGTGAGATCGTTCCAGCTTGGGCCTCTCTCTCACCTTTTCGCTTCTCACTAGCCTTGTATCCTCGCTGGCGTGTTTCTTAAATTCTGGTTTCTCTTTTACCGGCTGGGCCGGCGCTGATTCCTCCTTCATCTCCACTGTCAGCGACACCGAATAATACAACTTTCTCTCAGTCTCCATTATAATTGGTTTCTCCTGTACAGGTTCCTCCGGTTTCTTCGTTTCGGCGGGCGGTGAAGGCGCCAGGATCTTGGACTTCGGACAGGTGCATCTTGGCTTAGGGTTCGGCAACACCTCGGGGACCTGAAGCCACCTAGCTTCCCTGGCCATTCTGGTGTCATCGCTGCTGTGCTTTCGTAAGTCGTGCATAGGTGTCTGCAGGTAGTCCGGCTTCACGCACCATTTATCCGTCTCCGCGCTGTGATGTTTTCTAAGATCACCCCGCTGGACATCGTGCGGCTTCTTGTCCTCCGGTGTCAGGCTGTGGCAGCTGCATTTCGTTTTCTTCGCCAGGTCCAGATCGGTGTTGGACGTGTGCAGAGCCCATCGAAACTCGGTCAACTCGCTGGTACGTCTCCTCAGGTCCCAGATCGCTTCGTCCGGGGTGAGAGAACTACCGCGGGACCATCTAGGGTCTATACTTCGATACTTGCGGAGATCACCGCGATCCCTGACAGCAGGGGAGTCGACAATGTCGCAGCTGCAAGTCCTCTGCGACGTGGGTGTCCTCTGAGACTCGAGAGGCGCTGACTCGATGGCGTCTAGATCCTCGATCGCGTAGCATATCTCTTCACGGCGTTTTTGACCGCAGGACGGACATCGTCCGCTCGGCTCCCCATCGTCGCGGCTAGATCGATGATGATGATGATGCTGATGAGGTTGTCGATGCAACGTCGAGGTCGAGGTCGACGCGGAGGGGTCAAGCTGCGAGGGCAGCTCCTCGTCGTCGCGACGGCCGTCGTCAGAGTGTCGTGACGTCGCAGCCGTGCTTGGCGATGCGCACCAGCAGGTGTGTGTAGCTCCGTCAAGCCGCCTTGGTTGGTACCGCGACTCCGGAGACGACGAGGCTCCGTTCGAGGCCGGTACCAGGCAGACTACCTCGATCGCCCGCTCCGCAGGCCTATTGTTTCAATCATTTTTAATTCGTGTCCGATCGTTTTAATTGAGAAAGTTCGGGGTGTTGTAACGTACCTTCAGTTCGGTGAAGATCTCCGTGAAGAATCCAGGTTCGCTATTGATTCGCAGCATCTCGGAGCTCAGGCGGTTAACGATCAGCAAGCATCGGTCCCAGAATATCTCATTGCTATCCTCGATGAAGAACGGCTTCAGCGGATAGCTGATCTCGTTGCCCATGTAGCTGTAGCTCAGGTACAGACACGTCAACACCGTTGCTTGGAGCTCCCTCTCGGAGGCCTCGTCCCCGTCGACCAGCTCCCTTACCAGCATATAAACGAACACAACGTTGGCGGGATTGATGAACGCGACATCCTGTTGAGAGACGACTGCTCTTAATATCCATTATGCACGATTGTTTCAAAGATAATGAACCCTATTCTAACCCTGCGTCTAGTTTAAACGTATAACATTTCGAACTTTCGCCTGGAAGCGAACCGAGAATTTTGTATAACAATTCCTGCCGCGGTTATTTCAACAAAAGGAGTACCTTCGTCGTACTTGCACAATTACCTTATCGATACTGTCACGAGTATTAAATTTGAGTCTCTACGAGCGCGGAAGGCTTGACAGACATTCGATGCGCCCCTGGCGCAGGGGTGCACGCGTATCATTATTCCGCGGGTGCAACCCCGCGCATTCAGGAGATTCGAAGTGCTTCTTCTTGGCTTGCAACGTGCAGACGATACTTGTCGACCGGTAGAAAGGGGATGATTCACGCATGGTATCGCATTACGTGGCACGTTTGCGAAATTGCAATCGGCATTGTCGCACTCGACGCCGCTCGTGGTCGATACCGCGATTGCGTCAGGTCTTGCTTTCATTGCAACCCGTGGTGAGACGTTATTCTACGATCTAACCGAGATACTCTCGCCGCACTTTCATATTCGCGTATCGTTTAGGGGAAATGGTTTTTCCTTTTGCGCACATCGTTGTATTTTTAGCACTGTAACGTTCGCACGTGTGTTAGGGGCAAGATAACTTTTGGTAGCAACTTCTGGTAGGAAAATGGAGTGACTTGTTTCATGTTACACCTTTGATTCAGAGGGGGGGGGGGGGCTGTGTTTTATTCAGAGTGAAGTTTAGAAGTTTAAACGTGAAACCGTATCCTTTGTGAATATCGATATTTCCGGAAATATATTCTACAATAGCTTTGAAAATTTATATGCGCGACGCAGTCCACGGATCCAGATACCCGTACTTTTATTCGATGTAATAAAATTGAAACGCTAATAAAATTCTAGCCACGCAGCGGTAATAATAGCAGTAAAATTAATTCGACGAATATATTTCATTCGACTTTTCATGGACAGTACAACTGTCATCGAATATAATAATATATATTTCTTTATAAATAAATAACGCATCTACGCGCCACTGAGGGTATGGATTTCAGAATTCTCGACCCGTGTCTATTTTAAGTCGCCACGAACTAAATATCAGCGATCGCAACTTCTGGCCGCTGCCCTTTATCGAAGTGGCCCGGTCTTCTTGCTCCAGAAACGGAGTCCTTCGAGTCATTACTGAATTAGGACGCGGCGCCTAGGTCGATCTGACCCCTGAGAGGGCAGAGCCAAAGTGCATTGGCTCATCAAGTGTACCTAGGCCACTCGTGGTTCGTCAGTCGATTTTACCGCACACACGAATGCCCCATTGATCGTGTGTGAGTGCATCCGCTGCATTTAATGCATTTATCTCGCACGGGCATCTAATTTACATCTAAGAGGCATCCATCTTCACTGGCGACCGATGGCGAGCGACGACGACGCCTTGGCGAATCAGTGGAGAAAAGGATCGCACTCAAATTTATATTTGAAATTCATTCGTCTTTGAGTTCACGTCGATTTCTTTGATTGCTAAAGTTTTTGTTAAATAACTCCGTTTAATTGTATCATAAATATGTACGATTAAATCTTGTTCTTCTTCACACTATTATTAATGAAGCTGATTAATTCGCAAAATTGAATTCGCCGAGGTACGGATTCATTCTACCGATGAATACAATTTCTACAATTGCGTCATCGATGTGTCTCCAATCAAACACTGTGGTCAGTGATGGGAAAGGGGTATAAGGAGGCTGCACCTGCGACATCACTATCATTGCCGTAACTTTCAGCTCTCTTTGTCGCCGAAAGGTTTAAAGAAATGATATCGGCCCCCATTCCAAATGAATCGGCCTCCCTTCCCATGCTCCGTTTTCATACACATACACGCCCAGGTACGCATGCCTACGTTCTCTACTTCACATTCAAAGAGGAGCAAGTCTTTAACCCCCCCTGGGCAATCCCTCGCCTAGCCCATGAATCGTCGTCCAATTACAACGAATGCTTTGTGATAATTAAAACGCGCGGTGCTGATCACAGGCGGGGCGGGTTTTCCGATCGCCAAGGGTTGCGCCGCTCACAGGGCGACGCTTTCTTGCATATGTGGATGCACCGACGGAGATGCTCCGCGGTGACCCGGCAGGATCGATGCTCCCGATACACGTTTTCACTCGTCGATTTTACCAGCGTGTCGTCGCCGCGCCGGTTGTTGCACCTCCCTCATCAAACGCGTTTAATGCGCGCATTACGCTGTGCAAAGCGCAGAGCACACGGTTCGATGCGTCGTCTCGTCCCCGATGCGACGTCCAGGAGTGTTCAGGGACGTCGACACCTGGATACGTCACGGTGGGTGAAAAATTGATAGGTACGACTGGCGGAGAGTTGAACGCTTTATCAATCAGAATAGTCTAATGAAACGTTAATCGATTCGTAACAGGTGGATTCGTGACACGAACTACATCATAACCAGTAGCTGTCATCTACATAGAACCTCGGTGATTTCATTACATGTACCACGCTGAACGTCGCAGTGAAAGAAGAGGAGATTCGTGCAAGTGGGGAAAAGCGAGTAAAAAGTTTCCCTGACAAATTTGACCGTAAAACGAATCAAGAGGGACCAGACCGCAATTGACAAAGTGACCGATGAGTGCCGTGCATATTTCCAAAAAGAGGAACACGGGTCTGCGAGTAACAAAGATACAAACATCGTGTCGGGGAGTATTATTAGCCTGGCCATTTCTGTTCTACCGGATAGATAATAGCTTCCGATATTAATTGGTCCCTGTATCGGTACGCGAGAACGAGGTGAGAACGTGGCAAAGGAGGCGGGATTTATTTTTAAAATAAAGACCTCGTTGAGGCATGTGACGATACGTCCGTGGCGTTTCCATGTGTCTTGCGCGGCACACAGAGCTTACCTGGCCGGCTGTAACGTGGCCGGCAAAGCCTTCGAGGGTGGAAAAGCGACGACACAGAGCCGATAGGACGGCCAGCGTGCTATGTGTTCATCGGGTCGATATTCACAAGGGGTGAGCGGCCTGCACCCTTACGCGGACCTCTGCAACCGCGTTTTTCATCAGCTTATCGAAGATTCAACGGTTCTAATTGAATTTTCGTGGCGACAAGCCTGTAATTCTGCTAACTAGAACCGCGCACGTGTGTGCTCCACGCTTTCAAATTCGGTCAACGTGTGGTGGTACACGATTCGAACGAGAGTGCCGCTTCGATGGTCCGCTGAATTCGAAGAATTCGATGCTCCTGTTACGACACCGGTAACTAATTCTGCAGTGAACCGTGTTACAGCAGCGTCTAGAATTTTTCCAGTATAACGACGTTTTATAGTATCGCTAAGTGCGATCGCGATTATGCACGGCGGGTAGGTCAAACGATAATCCGCAGGTAATCTAGCACGTGAACGATGCAGGCGATTACCCGTGGCGATTCCACGGAATTCTGAGTCGGTTTGTGGGGCTTCTTGTCGACAGGAACCAGATGAATCACGAGCCTACCTTGCACGTGCTCTTACTCCCACTCGCTTCGACCACGAGCCACGTTGAAAACAGTTCTATCGATATGGTTTCGCTTTAACGGGATTCCCTCCAATGACGTTCAAACTCTTTCTATTCATCGTCTAGACTCTGGACGAAGTGGATTAACATTCTAAGTTAAACGATCTACGTGTTGCTTCCCTGTGTTTGCGAAACTTATTGTTAAAGACGAATTGTATATTTTTCGCGGGCGAGGGATGTCGCGATATAGAAATGGATTGGTATTGAATCGAAGTTAATCGACGTTAATTTTAACTGGAATCTTTTATCGCCTTTTCGCAATGGTGCACGAACGTTCTCGGAGGCTCGAGTGATCGGAACATTGAGCTGGAAACTTGGCAATGCACTACAGGAAAGACGGTTATGCGATTCGAGACGGAAACGCTGTCACAGCAAATAGAACGAACACGGTTGCCTAATCCCGATTTATGGAATACTTCGATCGTAACCTTCGAAAGCTCACCAATAGTAGGAATTACAGCTACTTTTACATAATGGTATTAAAGGGACGCGTATTGTACGTTTAATTGATCGTCGGAGCAACCGTGGACGTGGTTTCAGCGAAGCCAAACAAAAGACGTGGGCAGATATTTTTGTTTCATTCCACTTTCACTTATCTTTACGTGAAAGTTGAAAATTTATTATTGAACGCATCATCTGTGTGAAGGGTGTCGCCCACGGCAATAGTGTGTTTCTGGGGCGGGCTGTGTGTGTCACCCTTTACTGATTAGATTTGAGCACGTGCGCGATCGATTTGTGCTTCTCCGTCGCCGTGTGGAAACCTCATTGTCAGAGCGAAATGAGTGTAATTTTCTGCTGCTCGTTTCTCTATTACCTGCGCAGGGTGGTAGCGTGAAACCTTTATGAAAGGGCGCTGGAAGCGCAGTCACGAAAATCGAGTAACGATCGAATATACCTTACGCTGCCCAGCCTATTAAACTCTACACGATAATAGTAATAATAAAAGTGGCTGTATTGCGCATTTAAATATTTCCTAGCAGAGGAAACATGACGCATGGTTATTAATGCCAAAAGCTCCTCGATAATTTTTAATTTTAATCTCCAAGTTTATTTACCGAATATTTTCAGCGAGCCTTTTTATTGTTCTGTGTTTTCTCCTGCACCGGAGAACGCAATATACAGGAAAGTATTCCGTCACGATCTCGTCGCTTCGACGACCGTCGTTGTTATGCGCGCCACTTAACGTCGAATTAAGTGGCATCTGCAAGGAGTAGTGGCGGAAAGCACGACGGAAAATTATTCAGGGCATCTGATTGCCCCACTTGCGTCAATGTCCCTAATTATGCGGCGATTGTCCGCGTGAAACAGTCGGCCCTGCTAAACTTTCAAGACAGGAGTAACACCTTTCAGTTTCAAATTATTTCCAGGGAAAGTGACATTTTCGCATACTTGTTATTATTACTCTGAGCGGTAGAACAAGCTCTCGCCCGTGACCGGTTTACGTGCACACTAAATAGATACATCTGTGGGTCTGTGATTTGTATAGACGAATCGATTTCACGTCCTGACCCGAGGTAAAAAAAAATGTCATCCGATATTTAATAATAGTAGCAATTTGGTTTCGCGGCGGGGAATCGATAAAAGCTACTTTTACGTAACGCTGCCGGGGCTTTCGATAATTCCATGTAACAACGATCCATCGAACATCGAGGCAATATGCTTACACGAAACTTCCCTCCTGCCAACACTAACTACCAGACTTTTGCTCGCAAAGTTTCGGACCCCAACGAGAAATTTCCGTCGACGCGGAAATCCTTTTCCAACATTCGCCCTGATAATTTCGTCAAGAAAACTACTACCCCAAAATCCCTCGCATCGCTGACCCCCGCCTCTCGAATAAAAATAAAAAAAACACCGTGTCTTCTTGCAGTAGGACGACTATTGCACCGTTTTGATAAAACCTCGATGACAAACGGCCAACGAAAGCTGCAATTTTTTTAAGCGATCCCTTCCTCCCGCCGAGAGCATCTTCTTTCGAGGGCAAGGAGCTTCCCAGTTCGGCAAGCGGTCGTCTCCCCTTCGCAATTAAAACCGAAGGGTGAACGTCCCTAGCGAAGTCCCCGCATATTTCTACACAACGTTGCGTTAGGGGTGGTTCTGCGACGTTGCCGTTGCATGCACGTGACCCTCGATTCCCTCAACCCTCGCACGATTTTCCCGATGCTGAGCATTGCTGCACACGTTTCCCGCGACGCCTTCTCATCCCCCAATGAGCCCGCTATCGATTCGCGGCTGTTTTTTTTTATAATTAACCGCGTGTCGTTCTAATTTCTGTTTGAGAAAAAAAAGGAGAAAGAAAAACATACACGTACCGTATCTACGCGCAGTGCATACGAATTAGTGCCGCATGGACGATGAACTGGGGAACGGGAAAAACGTCGAGCCCGGCTATAAAAGGGTTTTAGCCGGTTTATTATAGAGAGGAAAGTAGGTGACGAGAAATGGGTCCACGATAACGTAACGCACGGGAGCGACGGGTTAAAAATAATTCTAATTGCGCTGAATATGATGTAGGCAGTTCGTGATTGTAGTCGCAGAGGCGTACGTGATATCGTGGAGGAGCAGCCAGGATATTGAATCCACCTTCCCCCTTCTCGGAGTCCTCAGCACCATGGAACGACGAGTGCTTGCGTTCGAATAAGGGATAGTAGGATTTGGGGTCGAAAAGCAGGGTACCTCCGCCGATGATCGCTAAAGAGACTCTTTGACAGCGAAAGCCGCGGCCTCTCTGTATATTTGCCTACACCGTACTCTCGTTCGAACGAATAAACACACGCACGTGGACGAGCTCAGATGCCACCCCTCGTTGCGGAACCCTGTATGAGTGCGTGCACAGTGCCACCGGGGCATGCTTCGCTCGCAAACACGAGTAACAGTGAAATATGTATTACCTCGAACTCGTGACTTTCCCATGAACTCTGGTGGTGTGACGGCTTTAGGAATTTCATACGCGATAGCAATTATGTGACGATTCGGGGAATTAACCACGGGGGAAGGTGAAACAGAGAGGGCGAAGCTTACGCCTGCTGACCTCCACCGATCTTTCTACTGATTCTACAAACCGTATAATTTTTGACGTCCAACATGATTAGCAGAATGGATGTCGGGAAAGAGAATTGTCCGGGGATTATGACGAATCGATGTTGGCGCGACCGCGTGTCGACAGAAATGTCGCAGTTCTATCGAATGCTCGAAACTGGATTAAACTCCTCGACGTCTAAATAGTCCGTTTGACACCGTCGATGGGTTAAGAATATAGAAGGGGCAAGCTTAGAAGGCTCACCCGCCCATCGCGATCAACCCCTTCCTTCGTCGCAGACGCTCGACCGAGGGCGATAAAGGAATTTGAAAATCGTTCGGAGATCGGAGGAGGATGCAATCTCGTTTGTGGCTTTAGGATAGACTCGTTGCTGGACGATTTTTCGTGCAGGAGGATAAGCAGGACCCTCGTATGATTTCGTTTCAGGGTGGATTTAACGGGCGTGGGCCTCGAATGTGTCGGGTTTATCGATGTGGGAAATCGGTTCACATTTCGCTGTCTCACGTGCCAGAATTTGGGGATGGAGGCTGTTTAGCTGTTCATATCGATTTCAGCCACCGTTCTATTCTGCGATAAGTGTTTCCCACACTGTCCCATTTATTCTGTCGCGGGATGAAAAATCTGGGCAATGTTTGATCGGGTAAAGCGTCAAAATTTCTGCAAGTAACGTGTACGTACGTGCGAAGGTTCGGCTGGGTAAAAATAACTGGAATTGTGGTTTTACGTAATCGTAGAAAATTACTCCAGAGTGAGCAACGATGAAACTGTTCCCAAGGTAGCATGGACGTGTACGTCATTCGTGACGAAGGAGAAGCCACTTGCCACGGAAAGTAAACATCGTTTTCGTGGGCGTAACGATGATCGGTTTTCCACGAAAAACCAGCGGGATGCCGCGCGATGGCTCGCAAAGCGGATAATCGATAATGACCTTAGCGGTTGCGAAGGAAAAGGGCAGGGAAAGGTATTGCGACAAGAGAAAAATGTTTTTCTGCACGAAGCAAAGCGTTGACTATTGGAAAACGTGCGTGTTGATTTCGAGGGTAGAAGGTAAAAATAATTCTACGCCGATGCACGATCCAAGTAAATATTTCCTGGCAAGCCTGACCAACAATTCAATGTTCCCTTCCCCTTTAATAACCTTTTGCGCCCCCCTCGGCCCCGTGATAACATTGTGGCTGATCGACAAAAGAATCGTAGCTTCTTGCTCTTTCAGCGTCTTGCAATCAGATCGACTTTCAGCAACAACATATCGAAAACGGAGTTCCCTTTCTATTCAAGGTGTCTCGAGTAACACGCGATAATAGTTCAGCCTGTCTGACACGAGGACGAACTTTCTACTGCGATCGAAGGACACGCGTTCCATATACTATGCTACACCGGGCACTCGTTAACCGACACAAAAGACGTCCGTACGACTTACCGTACAGAAAACTTCGCGCAAATAAATTGCCATAATCTAAACATCACGATGAGCGATACCCTAAAACGAACCCTTTCCCTCCAACCAGGGAAAATAGGCAGGGGAAGCTCGTGATCACGAAGGACCATAAAAATTTGCATAAGCCGCAATCACCGGTATTAGCATAAACGCGAGATTCGCGGGTAAAGTTGAAACGAATTCGAAGGGAACGCGGCAAGGCAGTCGCCTGATCGATGCCGCGGCGTTCCTCATGCAAATGAATACACATCGTTGGTGCGCAACGAATGGTTCGTGTCGGTGCCGTATGGATGCGTCTAAATGGAAACTGGTGTTTCGTTCCTTGAAACGCCGGGTGCTTAATTCCCTCCGTGACATATTGTGACTAACGCGGCCTCGGCGGTTCTCATTGCGAGCAACGTATTCCCGCGGGTCGCCGGTACACACGCATGCACCCCGGAGGGTAAGAATACGAAGGAGTTCGACAGGGAAGTCGTCGAGAGGGTGCTTTCGCTATTTCGCCGCGTGCGGATCTCGTTTCGCTCGAGAGGCAACTCCCTCGCCTCTCTCTTTCTTCGACTCCCCGATATGCATCGATTGGGTGGAATGGATGTCGACGACGTTTTCGCCGAGCCCTCGGGCAAATATTATATCTGCCGGAGCTAGCGGAAGCTTGTTTTCAATTGGCGAGGCTTGCAGAGGCCGGCGGTGCTTTCGTTTCCCTTGTTCACGCTTTCCGTTCGGGGCTAATAGCCGGCGTAATTTGGATCGTCAACGGTGAATTGTTCGGCGTCTGGTTTAATTAACTTACTATCGCGATACTGCGACGATGGGATACGATCAGATGCGAAGTGGACCACGGCTGGTCGGTGATAAATATTAATTACCGGGCTATCGTTAATTGGTTGACTTGTTATCGAGCTGGATCGCATTATCCACGTGGAAAGTCTAATTGTTTCCCCGCCCTTGAACGAATATGCGACTATCGGTGCATCAATGGGATTGAATCGGGATTCAATCAGTGTAAACGCCAAGAAGAAGAGAGACAGAAATATTGTTAATAAAGTTAAGAACTGCTGCCACTCTGCTAACATTATCGTAATAATAATCAACTATAATGGACATTTGGTATTCTCTGCTTGAGACTCACCTGCCAGCCCTGAAGCAGCAGACTCCTGTCGACCATCCTTAGCCACATGACAGCGTCGCCGGCCTGGAAGTCTCTTAAACGGGTGCATTTCCTGTGGAGGAAGATGCCGAGGCACTTGAGCAATTCCGAGGTCGAGGCTTGGATCACAGTTTTCCTTGGCTTCGGGGGTAAAGGTTTCTGTACGATCTTCTCGCACGTCGGATTGTGCGTGGTGTGATTGTTGTTCGACGCCGACTGTTTCGTCTGCTCCAACGAAATGAAAAATATATTTTTTCTTAAACAAAAGAGCAGCATTTTAAACGTTTCCGAACGATAAATGGTTATTTGTCGGGGAGGGAGTGGTCTGAATTCGAAATATCCGTCGACGCAGGACGATGAAAATTGAACGCAACCCCGAATTGTTTCTTTCTACAGAATCTTCGCGGGGGAGAAAAATACACGCGTGTAAAGCACGCGAAGGGAAACACCGTCACGATCGATATACTTTCGATCGTGTCCGGGGTCAAAGTACCTTCCATGTTCTCTGTATGGGATTTCTGAGCTAGTTCGAGGTTACTTCGCGGACACCAGCAGGAAAATGGGCCACCGTTGCCGCAAATGCGACGTAGACAGTCAGTGGCGGCCTATAGACTAAGGTTTTCTATGCTCTGATGCCTACGGAAAATCGTTTCAAAATATTGCTACAGTAATACTTCGTTTGTTCGGGATGGTTTTATTTCTATGCTATTGGAATTGCGGCTCTCTTTCCATCTACACGGACTACTATTATACGACTATAAAAAGTAATGATCAAGGAGACAACTCAAAGCTCACCTGAGGCGTCTGTATGTTCTTGTTCTTGTCAACGATGGGTATATTATCGAGCGGCTGCCTGAATCCAATATTCTTGTTCTTGTAGTCGTTCTTTTTCTTGTTGTTGTTCGACGTGTTGAACCGTTTCCACGACAGGGTGTTTATAAATAACGAGTGCTTCTTCAGATTCTTCTCCAGGGCATTCTTCTCCGAGATAATCCTCGCGTTGTCGTTGTTGTTGAGATTGATATTGTTATTTTGCAACGAGTTGTTGTTCGTAGGCGGATGATTCGTGGGCGGCGCCGGCGCCACCGTAGCGACGCTGCTCTTGTTCTCCCGATTCTTTGCATTGTTCAGCTGCTCGTAATTGAAATTGTTCAGCGTGAAGTCCGCAGGGTGTTGTTGCCCCCCTGGCGGATACACGGAGCCGCGTCTGTCACGCGGACTGAACGACAACACCGTACCCATATTGCTGGGACGGCGCTCCTGTTGTTGTTGTTGTTGTTGTGACGGTGCTTGCGGCTGTTGTTGCGACTGCTGTCGCTGCAACGATGGCTGTTGCGTCTGCGTCGCCTGATGTCTGGGATTCTGGGTCTGTCGGCTCAAGTTTTGAGCCTGTGGGCCACCAGGATTTTGGGTCTGGTGACCCGGATTCGACGACTGGTGATCTGGGTTCTGGCTCTGATGACCAGGATTCTGAGTCTGGGGAGCTGGGTTTTGACTTTGCTGCCCTGTCTTCTGGGCCTGAGGGGCAGGGTTTTGGGCCTGATGACCCGGATTGTCTCCTTGTCCCAGGTTCTGCGACTGCTGGTCCGAATTGTGGGTCTGTGGTCCTGGATTTGGGCCCTGATGACCCGGATTCTGAACGACCTCGTTCAGCTCTTGGGTCTGATGACCCGAGTCCTGTGTTTGCTGAGACGTAGTGGGCGGCAGTTTCGGTGGCCTTACTGTGGTAACACGGTGTGGGGGTGGTAGGGGTGCTCGAGGTACCAAGGACTCCCTCGAGGGTCCCGTCAGCGAGGTCGCATCCCCTGGCTCGATGGCCTCCTCCACGACGGGACCCACCACCTCGCTCAACCGACCTCCCAGCCTGCTGACTTCTACTTGCGATCTGAACGACCCTGTCTCCTCCTTTACCTGTTCCTTCCTCGAGGCTTCTTACGTCCCCTTTCTTCTGCTTCCCCTCCTTGCACCCTGCTTCTGTTTCGTTACCTTTAAAGCGAACGCGCACCCTCGCCTCCTTCGCAAGAGTCTCAAATGTAATATGGCTAACCGCGATCGATAAACCAACAAGTTCACAATGAGATAAGATGCAGTTTTCACCACCCTCTCCTTGATCGAATTCTTCGCTCAGTTCGTTCACGAAAACTTCCAACCTCGACCTGCCTGTCACGAGGGAAAATGTCGTCGATGCGTGGAGAAGATGTCGGTCGACGTGCAAAATGGCGAGCGATCGATGCCTCACCGCCCTCCGCCTCGCGGATGGAGGATCAACCAAATGAAAGAAAATCAAGGAGCGACACACCGGATTACCTGGCCAAATTGATTATTTCTCTCATTGTTTCCTCCGATCTCAAAGGACACCCTTTCATGATAAACTCTTCCCTCTCACGGTCCCTTCCGAGTCTCCGTGGTGTGCACCACAACTCAACGCACTCTCGTCGCACTTCGAAACCACTTTGCTGCCGTTGCTCCACGCGGTCCACGTAGATTCGAGTCCCTCCGACGAATCTACCTTTTCGACGGGTCGATACCGGTCAACAACAAACAATTCACGAGAACGTTCACTCTTCGTCTCCCTCGGATCATGGGAACTCCTTTTTGTTTACCCTGCTTTCGAACCGCTCGTCAAATTGCAGTGAAGTAACCCGTTCTAACGCCTCCTCCGCTACTAGTTACCTCTCGTTTAATTTCCCTCGCCTCCGACGAGTTCGTATAACCCGCGATTCAAGACGATGTCGGACACTTCAACGTGCACCAGCTCGCGACACGAGCTGTCACTGTTGACAACGCGCGGGGGCTGCGTGTGTGTGTTGGCAGAGCTAGTCGGAAACAGTGGCGCGGCGGACTCTGGTTCGTGTCTGCTGCTCCCGTGTTCGCCGACGTCGACGTCGCCGTCCTCGTCCTCGTCGTCGACGTCGTTCGGTACTCTCCTTCGTTCGTTCGTTCGTTCGTCCACCGCCAGTCTCTCTGCGACCAACCAACATGTAGCACGCCCCATCCCCGTTATCGGTGCGCGCGCAGTCGTTCGATAAACGCGCTACGTCGATTCCGCCACGGGGGTGGAAAGACAAAGAGGGATATCCGACGGTGGCGAGAAAACGGAAAAGGAAGGAGAGAATACACGGCGAGACCTCGCAGCTCTTTCCAGAGAAGGGTGAAGAACGGTGGCCGAAGGTGAAACGAAGAGAGGCTAGCCACGCCGCATACGCCCAAACTTTTCTTTCGTTCCCGTCGGCGCCGCGACGTCCGTCCCTCCACCTCCTTGCGAATTTACGAATAACCCCCTCCCCTGACCTCCTCACCGCGCAGCCCTTACGCGAATGTTTGGCTAGAAGCGGCCGCGAGACCTGAACGTAGGTCGAGATTCTACCTCGCGGACAACGCCGTCACTCGAGTGGGGGTTGCAGCCCTCTATGCGGTTCGGGGAATCAATTTCATGTCTCGACTTTGGCGACGCTTTTGCATTTGGATCTTTCATGGGGGTTTCGTGGCATTTGGATGCGGATGGATTAGCTTCTTGGATGAAAGTGGTCCAGATCAGTGATGCTGCTCGAATTCGAAGGAAACAATTCTCGATCGGGGAGCAGAATTTTATCATGTTTACTTATGGGGGAGAATTTTGGGGCGTGTTTCATATGATGTATTGCTAATAAGATTGGGGACAATGGTTCCTTTCGTCCAACTATGTAAGAAGAGAATCGATATTAATGAGAAATATTCCACCGCCCAATATACATATATTCCATGTTGGACAGGTGAAACCTTCTGCGTTCTACCTGCTGAAACTTCTTAACCATCCCCTTTGTTCGAAGTGAGTCATATTTCAACATCCCCTGAAACTCTGTCAATCGAAGTCTAGTGGACCAAGCAGGGAGTCTTCTAAGAACAATTATTTTCGTCGCAGTATGTCAGTAGTCCAAAACAGAAGGCAGGTGTAGCAACCCCCGCAGGTTCAAGAGGGTATACAGCTTTATTGCCACAAGGGATGGGTTATTATACCTCGTCATTGTCTCAAGCTGCGCAGATTGCTCAAAGCTTTTGCGAAAACTCGTGTCACATTTCTACCTGTTGTGACACTTTATTACATTTTGCGTTCAACCTGTGACACATGTATCTCCCGTACAAGATTAATTACCAAGTAATTGAGATCGTAATAACAACTTCATTCTGTGCGGATATTTTTTTGTACAGACAAAGTGCAGTCTGCTGCCAAGTACTGCCAAATACAGCACATATATTCAGCGAAACGACAATTTATGTCAGTTTGATAATTCTACGAACGCTCTATATTTACTTATCTCTGAAATAGAGAAACTCCAATGTTTCGAACACAATGTTCATTTAGTATCGTCCTCGAAAGGCGAGTAGGCATCATTTATCTCGATAAGAGTGTCAATGTCTGTTCAAAGTTCTCGATTCTACTTCCGTTATTCGATCTAATAAGCACGCGCCACAGTGATTCGTCGAGTAAAGTAGTCGAATTTTTTACGTGCATTTCAAATAACACGACGTCAATCTCACCCAGAATTTTCAACTTAAATTACAATTACCAAGATTCACCGAAAACCATTTCAATCCCAGATAGTCCCTGCTTCTAATTAGCGTCTCTAGTTAATGCCCTTAGAGAGAAGGCGGATGAATATTCTCGGTAACGTAATACGAGTTGCCACGAAAATTATCAACGTCCATTGCTAGATCGCATCTAAATCCCGAACGTTTCGACATTCCACTTCGAAGGTTACAGTTTAGTCGGTCATTCGAGGGATTACCAGGGGAATAAGGTCGAAAACACGTTGAAGGTGTAATTATCGGCGGCACGCAGAAAGCTGCGGATTAAGCTGGCCAGGCGAGGGTGAAAAAAAAAGGAACGAGAAGAAACGACCTGGGGCTGTTTCATCGATCAACGACGCGCTAATTAACGTTTCACTTAACAACCAGGTGAAACGAGCTGGGCAGAAGACACGTTAGGAAAAACCAGTCGATTGAAAGCCTCGTTTCTGTACGTGAGAATAGACCAACGATCGTAACTATGGAATATGAGAAAAAATACCGACGAATCGATGAGGCGTTTTCGGAACTCAGCTGATAAATGCATCACGTTCTTGACCGAACGTCGAGGAGGTGCGGGAAAACGAAAGAAGGGACGCTTATTAAAAGACGAATCCATGGACACGCTGCCAGTGGCGCGTATTGATCCCTCCTGTGCGCATTTAAAGACTTCTTTGACTTTGGCTATGAGAATTATTACTTCGGATGTTCTTGAAATATTCTCGACCAGCTATTCACGGGACGGTTAGCGGATAGGAAATTTTGGTCAATTTTCTTTCTTCATTTAAACAGAGAAAACAAAGTTACGCGTACGAGTTAATTAAAAATAATTCCAACTCCTATTACCAAGGAAAATATTTTTTCCAAGAGATAAAGCTTATAAATATTATTTTATCGAACGCATCTCTCATCGACGATTTTTTGTGAATTTTTCTCTCTCGAAAAACCAAAGACTTTCATTCACGTCCCCTGGTGTATTCTCTTGTTTTGAATTTTCTACAAACGACCAGCTGGGTGTCTTCCTTGAGTTCCACTTTCCTTTAAATTCTAAACGGAAACGACGTGCACGCGAGAAACTGTTACAAGGTTCTCGTCGCCGAGGCTAGGAGCACGAAGAAATTTCAGAACCGCTCAACGATTCTGAGCCACGAACGAGTGCCCGGGTCGGCGCGTTAAAGATGCACGCGTTTCTTGGATGCATCCGTGAATAGTTTCGCGATGCAGAGTAGTCCCGTTAATTCAACGGGAGCACGCGTTCATCATTCAGTCGTCCAGGAAGTTCTGCTCGGTATTAAAGCGAGCGTGTCGTTCCACATATTAAACACGTTCCACGGGAATCGTTCGCCCACTGCTTCCTGGTAAACGAAAGGCCCAAGGCTCGACAATGAAAAGAAAAATGATTGTAGAAAGGCAGATTCGGAATTAATGCAAGCAGAGTCTACTTGGAGACCTATGGAAACGTTAAGGAGAGTTATTAAAGTTCCATGTGGCTGCGAACTTTGTGATATTAAACATTCTTCGCAAGAATATTGAAACAGGCAGAAGGGTAGAACGGTTGATCCACGCCGAAGAGTATACTCGAGGCGCAGCCGTAAGGAATAGAAAAACTCATCGAGGTCTCGAGGAGAAGGTAAACAGGTCGGCGTGGAAATGGAATCAGCGAGACCTCTCGGCTTTAAAGGATTTCCCAGGCTGCCTGACCCGAATGGATCCTTCGAGGCTCTTCCGCCGTTCGGTCACGATAGATTTCTGAATACATGTATTCCATTAATACGGAAATGTCGCGCCGTTTGCCGTTTCGAAGGAAGCAAATATATATCTGACTGATCGGACGTGTCGGGCTTCGACGAGTTCTAGGAATTCTTCGAAACCGATTGCTATCCAATTAAATTCATAATCAAAATGTGGAAGAATATTTTCCCTTTTACCACGATAAATATTTTAAATTATGAATCGAATGTTTAAGATAGCGAGCTAAGTTCAAATTGCCCTACGTAATTATTCGGACCAACTAGAATTTCACGCCGCCACTTGGATGAGGACACCTGCTCTTAACTTACAACTTATTCAAATTATTCTAATTGGTCTTGGCTCGTATTACTGTGGATTAACAAATGAATTCAACTTGTAGCGAGTGTGCTTCAATTCGTCAACGAAGTATTCTACGGTAATCAGTCGAGGGCGAAGCACGGGCTGGTTGTGTGCCAGCAAGTAGTATAGCCCGCCGCTGGTCAGGCACGGCACGAAGAAACCACCAATTAATTAAGCAGCGCGCACATCGACCGGCAGTTTCGTAACAAAAAAAAAGAACCCCGATATTTTATGCGTGTCGGGGTAGTTTAACAAGCAGCCAGATTTATAGAAACACGAATTATCCATTAATTCGGTGCGGTAAATGCGGCCTTAAAATCCCAGTTGAACCGCGCCAAAAACTTCCAAGACGACCGAACAAACAGAAACGAAAGGGAACGAACATTGTGACCGGCGTTATTTGTCGAGCGTTAAATTGCTTCTGGCGCAGCACCGAAGAAAACTGAATTTTAAGGTCCGATTTTATGAACGCTCGCGCATTGTCCCCACGGCTGTCTGGATGGAATCAATTTCTATTTATTGGACGAACGCCGAGAGTGTCGTAATTATTATCGCCCTTGTCTTACAGCTATACGATTGGATCCCATCAACTTCATTAATTGAACTTCTAATTGGTTGAACGAAACGATGCGAATATACACTTATAATCGCAGTGATAATTATCACTTTACTTTTACGTTCGCCGGAATAATTATCGCAGCTTGACTATTATCCATATCTTTTTAACTTCGAAGCTTCTAACTTCCAAACTTGATTGAATAGCGCGATCGATATACTACATACAACAAATGCTTTCTCGCATAAATTGAACGAAATGGGTCAGCGGACTCTCAGCAACTAATCACGACCAAAAATAAAAACATACAGAAAGCATCGATGAAACGAACCCAGGCTAAGGTTTAAGAGGGACGCGGGTGTGCAGGGGCGGCGTGTACCTGCGCCACATTTAACTGGCCGCATAGAAGGGCCGCTAACGAAGCACTGATTGCAGGCCAAGCGGATTCGATTGGACCGTGATAAAAAGTCGGCGAGCAAGGTGTCCGAGCATAGGACGACCACTGGGTAAAAGCGTACTAAAAATATAATACTCGTTCGCGTCGCGCTGGCATGAAACCGCGGCTCGTTCACGCGGCGTGTCTATCGATATGACCCCGATACACGTAGCCGCCCCTAGAAAAAAACAACCCCCGCTTTTATTGTTCGCAATAAACTGGCAACGTCCGACGAGGATCATCTCGATATTCTACGAGCGACGCCAGAACGTCTGTTCCGAACAGATTCCAAGACGAGTGACGCTTTAGAATATGCATTCCGAACATTTCGGGGGGTATGTATTTTGTAGGGTGGCTTGAGAAAAGTACGGATGGGAGTTTTCTTGGATCATTTCGGGCGAAATGCATTCTATCACGAGGATCTATAAAAAAAAATAAGAAAAAAATGTAACGTCGAGTGGCTATTTATAATCTTGGGTACATAGACGTTCCATTTTCCTGGTCGCTTTCAAAGAAGCACAGTCCCAAGGATATCGTACGCTCCGCTGCCTAAGGAAAACGTGTCATCTGGGGTAGAAAGTTCGTCGCGAGAATTATTGGTAGCGATAGCGACTACCGTATAGCTGGACGACGAGGAGAAATCGTAAAGTGATATCGTTTCGTTTGAACGATTGATCACTAGTTTCCAGAATCGATTGAACCAGGTACGTATAAAATCTGACACAATTAATAACATTCAGCCGGCCGGCCAGACAGTCATAGCGAAGAACATCATCCCCTTTAGAAGGGCTCCAGACAGACGAACCCTCCAGGCAGCAACCCTCTACCCCTCCTCGTCACAGACGGCCGACCCATCGCCATAGCAACCCCTAGGACTCAGCAGCCAGCCTAACCAACCGATTTGTCCACACCCCCAGTCTTGTTCGTTGTTCGAACATTTACATCAAGCGCGCCTTTCTTTTTTTTCTCTTTACACGAACAAAATCGAGCAACCCTTTGTTTCCCTCGGCGCGTACATACACCTGCGTATACGAATGGAACGCCTTTGCATCGGCGATTTCAATTTACCTTTCACTTTTTGCGATTCGCTAAATGTTCGGGATTCTTGCTCGTTCGGTCCCAGTTGGAAAGAAGCTTCTGTTCAGTAGAACTTTTCCGAACGGTTGAAAAGGAAACTTCAATCCCTTTGTTACATCTCCATCGAACATACGTAAACATTTATGCGACGAATTCCTTTTCTTCTTTTTCTACATCCTTCTTATATGTATTCTTCCACATTCTTCAAGATCGCGATTGGAAAGTCCACTCCGTGAAATCGCGGGACACCGGAATAAGGGATTCCCGCGATTCAGTGGCCATTAGAGAAAACCACCGCCACGGGAATAAAGCGTGGCCTTTTCATCGTGTGGCAGCGCGACAGTTCAGCGAGCCGAATGATGGCGGCAATTTCTGAAATGGCCGGTACTTTTTTTCGCCGGCTCGACCATCCCAATTGCCTACGTCACGAAGCTGTCCTCTACTCGGCCTTCTTAAGATCCCCGTGTCTCGGCGACCCTCTGTCAGTCGCGTATCATAATTCGCCCGTTTTTCATCGAGGCGTTTCGCAAAAAACACCCGGTGACGAACAGTTCCCGCACAAATACCAAACTCGAAGAGACGTAACATGTCTTTCTCCGTGACGACGAATGTTCTTCTACTGTTGGGCGAGTTCACAGTTCTAATCGTCGGTCAGGATACAAGAAGTACGGTGTTCACGTTCGCCGGAAATAGTTCCGTTCCGGAATCATCGGGCAGAATGGAATACGCCTTGAGGTCGGATGCGATGAGCTCCTCCGAGTCGCTCGCCCGTTCTCCAACTGTACCTGTCAATCATTTCGCCCCCGGTAATGCACCGCGTGTCCCTTCGATCGCCCAGAGGAGGGAAGAACGTACAGAAGGGTGTGGGGCCTAATTTTGTTACGTTTTTCAGTGCCACAAAGGATGTTCATTCATCACAGAAGCGAGAGCGTGCCTTACGTGTACGAGCATCCACATTTCGGCTACCCGGTGGCGCATTCCATCGATTATCCGGTTGCACCATCTTCGAAACACCTGGTCATCGTCAGCTTCATCGGTCTGCTGCTGTTATTCGCCATCATTCAGAATACTATAGCGACCGTGAAACGAAGGGAGATGTTGACGGACGTTTTGTCAGCCAGGAAGAAGAGGGAACTGTACGCCGCGTACGATTTCAATTCCGCGGTGAGGCCTTTAAGATTGCACGAGATAAAACCGTGCATCCATTGTAGTGGGTATAAAAAAAGGGTTTGGAACTTTAGAGTCTTGCATGTACAGCCTCGAGCCAAGGATACTTAATTAGCATAGAGCTTAAGCTAGATCCGCTCGAGTATCTAAAAGTCTTGGGGCTATTTCTTGAAACGATTGCAGTAGTTTTAACGGAAGCTAGAGGGTCTTCTTTCCTATTCTTTTTTGAACGCCGCCGGCATGATCATCATCATCTCTGTTGCCTTCAGACGCCGGAACAGGAAGACGTTCTGGACGAGGACGCCAGGGTACGGTGCATACAGAGAACCGTTTGCCTGGAGAATCGAAAACTCTTGAAGGCGTTCGGTGCAACCGGCAAGATACTGGCCAAGTACTTAACGTGAGTTCCAGCTCTGCTGTTATTGCTTCCTGGCTGGTTTCCGTAGGAACATGGAATGGAAATTTAATATTCCGTCGAGTGTCGTCGCGTGAATGCACACGGGACGTGGAATCTGAATCGGTAGAACTCGAACGTGTCTCGCTCTTATTTCTCGAAATTCCATTTGCACGCCATCGGAATATTAAAGGTCCTGTTCAGCCTCCCGTCTAGACCGAGAACAGCGAAGTTCTGCCGGTGCGTCGAGGAAAGGGGAAGTTCGTCGAGATCGCTCGTGTGCTTTCAGGCGTGGAGTGGAAAAGTCTCTAAAGACGTCTTCCGGTTGGGATCGTCTGGTGAGAGATGCGGGCGAGGCTGGGATACGCGGCGAGGACTGCGAACAGATTTACAGGGACTGCGACGGTGAAATTTCCTCGAAGGAACGCCGAGTCACGGGAACGTCCGACGAATCCCGATGAAATAACATGGAAAATGAAAAGTTTGTTAGATGTAGGAATAAGGTGTAAGGCTGTTACGATGAAAAGAGGAGGGTCGGATTCATTTCGCTTGTTGGGATCGGTGAAATTGGAACGGCGAAAAAGGGAAGGTCGATAATATCGTCGGACAAATAAGAAAGCGAGCGATATTAATGACTTTTAATTTTAATTACAATATGCTGTGTTGTGTTTTTTTTTTATCTGCTACAAACATCGACATCTAGCCTGAACTATTTTAGATAGCAGTCCGCTCTCTATACACGGTCCATTTATACTCACTGCCTCTCTCTCTCTCCCTCTCTTTCTCTCCAATCTCGTTCTCTCTCGTCGTCGGAATTATAAAAAAATATCAAATCACGAACAGAATGGAGACAAACGGCCGCACGTACTGCACTCCCTCTGTTACTTTGTCCGTCACACATTTTTGTTACTTTTATATTTGCTCGCTCGCTCGCTCGCTCGTTCGTTCGTTCGTTTTCTTTTGTTTTCACATTGACCACCTCCCCCCCTTTTTTTCGATCTATCTATCTCGATCGTCGTTCCCCTCCTCGCGTCACAACTAATTATACAGTAACGCTATACCATTGTTATCGTTATATAACATTAAGGCATTACATATTTATAAATTCTTCGCGTTCACTCTCGCCACTATACAGCAATGCCACGCTAAACTCGTAAAACTTATGCTTAAATAGACGTGAGATCGCTCGTTGCAATAATCCAGGCTGGAAAGGAAAAAAAAAACACAAGAGAAAAGGAACGTCGTGTGACACGACTGCATGCCGGACCGGAAGTGGCCTCTTGGTACACGCTGCCCCTTCACCAATTCGTCTAAAGAAATTTACTTTTCTTCCCCCTAAATCGTAATCCATTAATTATTTTTTTACTTTGTTTTTTTCCTTCGTTTTCACATTTCTATTCAAAATCGCGCTCCTAATGACTTGGCTAAATTTCGTTCATCCACCCACGGATCTATCCCAATACACAATTCGCCACGGACAAACGGAATAAACGGAGAAGGAACGAATATTCTATCGAAGACCACCCGGTGCCAGATGCGTTCGCATTCTTTGTTCTGGCTTTTCCCTCTTTCTCCCATTCTCACTCGCCCTCCTGTTTGCTCGATTCTTTTTCACACTCATCCTCTGCTAAAGCATACGCTCACTCACACACTCGCACACAGCGCGTCCTTACTTTCGGCTATCATTTACACGCACGCAGCTTAAAGGTCCTGCTAATTATCGCGCCGTCAATAAATTAGACACGTTTGTCGAGGCAACATAGTTTGCACAGGCAGACGGCAGGCAGTTCACGAAAAATATCTCGAAACACCCGTACAATTTCTGTCTAATTTTTGCTCCGTCGTACACGTTCTGTTGACATTCGAACAATCTTCGCGACGGATGGAATCGAAATGGCGAATCGCCGGCGGCTTCGCTTCAATGTTCGTGACCTGTAAAGTCTTCGCTGCGGTTTTTCGTTTCTAGACTCGATCGATCGATCGAGTTTATCGGCATTTTTCTTTTTACATTAAAAATTAAGCTACTGATCGTTTCTTCCTATCAGCACCTACTATTTCTCGCTCGTTCGAATTCGTCGAGAAATCGACGAAGTTCCGTTTGTTGTCGCATTAATTGGATAAAATTGAAGAACGTTAATAAAATGAAAAGATTGATCGAATCGATCGATCCTCGTGTCGAACTGCGATTAAAACGGGTTCTACGAACGTAGTCAAGAAATGTAAAAAAAATAAAGGTATAATTCTTTCCACCCTCGTGGGTGTCGTTAAATTCGTAGAAACAAAGGAAATAAAACGTGACTACGTTGCACGATTTCGTTTGAAATTTGCATTTCGTTTTGGTGTAAAAAAAGTAAAGAAGAAATAGTAAGACAAGAGAGACAAACGTAATCGATAAGGTATACGAGAACATATAAAAATAGAGAAACAATATCAAGAATCCATATGCAGAAAAAAGAAACATAAAATACACGCTAGATAAAATATTTAAAACGCGAGGAGAGAACGCGATTGGAGCGGAAAACGAGCTCGCGTCGATATAAAAACACGTTTTTCTTTACTTTTTACTTGCTTTATTCGGTGTAATCCATTATCTTTCGTGCAATCGTCGATGTGATTTAAATAATTAAGTGGTCTTCTGGCGCGTCCCGTTGGGCATCGTCGCTCGAACAAGACGAGGAGGAAAAGAAAATTTTGAGAACCGAACGACGAGCCCTGTGAACGTACCCAAATCGTTTCTCAATCCAACACTGTCGATCGATCGATCGCGTAATTAGATCGTTTCCCTACCGTACAAAAACTGAATCCACAATTATGCCGACTAACACGATATAATCGATTAATCAATTAAACTATCCAGCCGATACAATAATAATATTAATATTAATCATTAATTAATAATATATACAACGTTCTAAACGCTATATCCTTTTTGTCCTGTCTCATGCTTGGAACGTGACACGCGCACGAGGAAAAAAAAGAAAAAAAAAAGAAGGGAAATGATCCGTTGTTATAGAAAAAATATCTGGCAGAGAATAGGTATACCAACACGATGACAGCGGTCGGTGGAGAGTGTGCTCCGCGGAGAAAAGAAAATATCTTCTCTGCGCGTGCGAATCTCACTTCCTTCTCCCGTTTTCTACCCTCGCTTCCACCATTATTCCCATTCTACGTCGCTGATGAGTTTCTTTTGTATCCC
Organism: Nomada ferruginata; assembly: GCA_963583965.1. Lineage (NCBI taxonomy): Eukaryota > Metazoa > Arthropoda > Insecta > Hymenoptera > Apidae > Nomada > Nomada ferruginata. The sequence goes on from OY757218.1 coordinate 12,203,378, forward strand.
TCTTTTCTTCCATACACACTTTTCTCCACCCCCTCCATAATTTGGAAACGCGCGTCCAACGGTTCTATGCGTACCTCTCGGAGGCGTGTTAAACTTATGCAATCTTTTTACTCGCGTTATTTGCGTGCTCTGTTTGTTTACTTCCAACCGGAGACACTTGTTCCTCGTGCACGCAAACGCAACGTCCCCGCCGTACTCGAGAGCCGTTCTTCGCTCTACCATTCGTTATTTTGCAATTTTCATTTTCTTCTTGGATTTAATTGTTTCTATTTCCCTTCGTCGTTTTCATCGCACACCAAGCGGAGACTTCAACGGACACGGCTACCTGGTTCACGGCGGAGACGTCGACTTGCGACACGATCGCGATAATTCACTAACCGCGGCGCCATCGCACGACACACAAGGTGTCCGATCACACCTGGCGAAATAATCACGAGCGTTGAAGCGCAGAGGAGGCACCACTGCAACGCAATCATTGCCACCCAAAACTCGAAGGGCTTTCGATCCTCGTGGCGGTCGTTCGTTCTCTCGTCGTACCTCCTCTCTTTACAATTTGCTTTGTCGCCCTTCACTGTATTACCACCGCGGTTCTCTGTCTTTCGGTCGCCACGAAACTTTTTAAACTCGTTCCAATTCCCTCTCCGTTCTTCCCCCTGGCTCAAGAACATGTCTCGACCGTATGGACGATCGGGTGTGAAGGTGAATGATGAAGGCGAACATTGCTCTAACAGACAGCAACTTGGGTGTGCGTATTGAGGACCGCAAGATCACGACTCAATGGTCGCCGACTGCGAGATCGTGCGTGTCTTTGAGAACGGCTTCGCAAATTAGTGAGATCGTTAAAAAATCGTTGCCATGCTTTGTTCGGGTAAAAAAATCGTTAAATGAAAATAGCTGTTTGTGACAAGGAGCGACTCCTTCTTTCCTTTGTCCGGCCAGACAATCTGGAAGACGTTTAGTTCTTGTAAAAACGGGCTGCCCCCAAAGTGGGGAACTCGCAACACTCGGAGGAGAATGAACAACAGTGCGTGGTATCAGCGAGAAACCTTCGTACGTCCGAGGGAAGTAAAAAGAAAGCTGTACTGGTGTGGACCAACGGAAAATATAGAACGCTGTTTTCATTGACAATTTTTGCCTCTGCGTGCCTTCTTCTCCTTTTTCTTTTTTCTCTTTTGCGTGCGACAGAACTCTCTGCGTGTGCTTTTCCTCTCGCATTCGGTTCGTCCTTTTACGGTCTTGGATACAAGCACTACCCACAATACATTCATTGACGTACCGATAGATATTATTATTATTATCATTATCATTATTATTATTATACCCTATGTACAAATCGACATCGCCGGTAACGGCACATTATCATTAAACTTAAGCGACAAACGTAAGATTAAAGAGTTACTAGGGACCAGTCATAATTTGTCATGCTAATAGTATAGGTAGCAACACGCCCGATATAATCGTTTTACTATCATCATTAATCCATTCATCACCATCGTCACCATCGTCACCATCGTCATCATCATCGTGATCATATCTGGTTCGTCGCCGTGAATAACATGCATAACACTCACACGCTGGTGTCACCGCAACATTTCTCTCACTCTCCCTTCTTTGTCTCTCTTACTCCCCCATTTCTTCCAGACAGTTTTAATTCGTGTTTGGAATCTATTTAGTCGTAATTATGCCCGTGTTCGTTCGCTCGCCCTAAACGTTAACTACATACACCTAATATTCCTCGTTTTTCTGTTTTTTTTTTAATTATTATTATTATTATTATTATTAATTATTAATTATTATTATTATTACTTCAATTAACTTAATCGAGGTAATTAACTTTTGTCTTTCGCTTTTCATTTCAGTATTTCGCTCGAACATTATGGAATGCTCGATGTTCATGTACACACTATGAACTTCATTATCTTCTTGTCTTTCATGCTAAACGTCGTTTAGAATTAATTTCTAGCTGCGATACGTATGCTCCAAGGGCTTTCTAATTAAAACAAAGAACAAATAAAACAAAAAAAAGAAACAAAAAAAAAAACAAAGAACACGGTAAATCGGAGGCGTGTTACTCAATGAATCATATATCTTGAAGTCCTCTTTCGTTCTCTTCGTGTCCATCCACGATCCATGCACACCACTATACTTCATTAGACCTAGCATGCTTAGAAAATACTTGAAAAATAAGTCTATTGGAAGGTGGCTGTTCGATCGGCTGGCTTTTGTCACTATACACACTTCTCCGACAGTTCGCCTAATAACAATAGTCCTGCGTCGTGCGGTTCTGAGACATCCTCTCGAACTTTCGTCGATTTCCTCTTCGTTCAAGTCATGAAACACGTGCTTGTCCTTGCCCAATTGTCTCCTCGTTTCCTATTCGCGCAGCGTGGCCGGACTAGACCGAGCCCGCTACCCATTCTTGACTAATAATCGTAACGTTATCCGTATCAGCCTTCAGACTCGACTAAAGTCTATACGTTTTACTGGCCAACTGTGTGAAGCGCTGTATTGTTTTTTTCCTCTTTTTCCGATGTTCATTTCTCGCATCGATCTTCCCCTCAACCGAGCCACACATGTATAATATTCGTGCCCGTACAATCTGGTCCTCTGATATTCTAACCTTGCGTCCACTTCGTCACACGCTGAACGTTCTAACGACGCGACAATTTATAAAAACGTAGAAAGAAAGGAAATAGAAAGAAAAAGAAACAAAACTAAGATAGCAGCGCCGAGCAACGTGCGCGATAGTTACCGAACTGAGGTGCACCCGCATCGTGCGCCGATTTTCACTATTAACAATCAATAAAGACTCCCCGTCACGATTTTAATCGTGTCGACGTAACACAAGACAACAAATTTCACCTAAATAATTCGCTAGACTTGAGATACCGGCTCACGTTTTTCTGTGTGTACGTGTGTGTATATGTGTGATTCACCCGTGCGCGTCCAACGGTTCCCTCCTCCCGGTGTTGCGCCGTTCGATCGTATACGGGAACGACCACGGCAGATAACGATCAAGTTAACAACGACAATGACAACGGCGATGATGAACACGACAATGACGGCGAAGGCCATGCCAACGATGATGATGAGGATGATGAAGACGATGACGAAGACGAGGACGTGAACGTGCGCGAACGTAACGATCGTGCACGTCTGGTCGACTTATCCTGACATGGATACAAACACCATAGATCGTACAAGCGGCTTATGGGCTGGTGTGCTCGGTGGCATGCGACGGGGTAGCGGGCGTTCCCCTGTGCGTCGTGGTGGCAACGGTTTAATAGCGCAGTGGTGTTCACAGTCGTAATCGTGGTGGTGGTTTCGGAGCTAGTACTCCGTGGTTACCTCCTGTCACGGTACAGGAGATAAGTCTTCACTGCTAACGGCAGGCTAAGCGCGTTGACCTTCTCTTCGATTTTCTCTTTGCCGATTCGTTTTCGGATCACTCTTCGGCAGAGATCCATCAGGGGTAGTGGTTCAGCTGGAACGAACACGGTATACATTTTTAAACGCCCGCTTCGTAATGTGAATTGCTTTTAGATTAATTAGAAATCCTTGTACTACTCACGATCAAGTCCGCCGATATATTTCATCGTGATCTCGCAGTGTCCCCACACAGCAGATACAATAGGATGTAACTTCTTGCCTTTCAAACCTTTGAAAGCGACTCCAAGGTACTGACCGTCCACGACGAACGATAACGTACCTTCGTCCATATCCAAGACCACTGGAAAAGAGCAAAGTAATTTTCATTGGCAAAAATTGATATAGAACGCCACGAAAATTTCCCAGGTTCGAACTATGACTGCTCACCGAGAAATCTGTCAGGAACGATGAAGGTTTCGTCGGGTTTGAGGAGAGCTGGATACGTGATACCAGAATTGTTCTTCGAATCGTGGAGGAGCTTGTTCCTACCAAGATCCCAACCCCAGCTTTGTTCGTTGTTGCCTACCAGGCTCTGATATCCGACGCTGTGAAGGGGTGCCTCTGCCGTCGCGACGCCCACTACGGCATGTGTGCCTCTTTGCCTCGTACTCCAGAACAACTCCCACACGTGCATGCCTTTCGTGTATCCTACCCTCCCTCTTATGCAGTCTGTGCTCTGGGCAACTGGGTGTCGGTGAAACGTTAATTTGTCGTCATCCTGAAATAAGTAAGTTAATAAATAAATATTCGCCGTATATTAACTGACATAGGTAACAATTTGAAAGAGTGGAAATGTCGAATGGATTAGACGACATACTTCTACACTGTACATCGTATCCTATCTTTTCTCAGGTAACCAAAACGCATACCTTGACGAATATGTTGAGACTACGGTCGTTGGCATTCCAGCTATGATGAATCTGCGTCTCCCGCGAGGCGGGTGGCATGTCGAGCAGAACATCGAGCCGTGGCGGCCTCGCGAAGTGTTGCGCCAGCTCTCTTGGTACCACGGGTTTGTACGCTACGACGCCGCCACCACCGACGCCGACTCCACCGACAGCTCCAGCTGCAGCCTCGCGTGTCACGCTTTTGAATCCGCCTGTGAAAAGCAAGAGGAACTCCATGCAATATGGCCGAGCGACATTCTTCTCTTCTGTGCAGCAATATGTATTTCCCGAGATCTTGGAAATTCTTAATATGCCCATTCCTCGCGGACAACTGTAACCAAATCGATCCAACCAGAGCGACAACCTTTCACGTTTCATGATCGGAAAGATGACACTTGGGCCATCCACGTGTGCCACGCAGGACGGAACCTCAACGGAATTCTACCCAGGGGTATTTTCCCCGAATTCTGTTAACAACACGGGTCTCGTCCGAGGGATTCATTTACTGTGGCATCCCAGAGATACCTGGGACTGCGCAGGGCGCACCGGTATCGGGTAAGGTTCGTCGGAGGGACGAGGAAAAAAGAGAGTGGAAAAAAAATAATGAAGGGTCCGTCTAGCGGGCGCAGCGGGCCTCGCTCAAGGTTTTTGAAAGTGTATACCCCCTCTTTCTTTCGCCCGGGTCTAACTACGAAAGAGCGATATCCTTGGACGATGGTTTATTTGCTCTGGCAGCTGTTCCCTGGGCTGGCGCGCATTCAAGGGTTCTGAAACGAGGGTTCTGGAAAGGACCACGATGATTTCAAAGGGTCTGTCCTTTCTTCTCTATCGCACTTGTAGCCGAAAAGCCGAAGGGTACTAATAGAAAGGCCCTTTCACGGGTCTGCGTGTATCCGGTCCAAGTCGACCCCCTCCCTCCTCATCTTCCAGGTTCGACACGTTTGTGGCCTTTTTTCTTCGCGACGCGTAGTCCAACATACCCTGGACGGACTTGGGTCGCTGCATTTTTTTTCCTCCACAATTCCGTGCCAGCCCTCTTGCCCTCTCTAACCCCTCTGCCCCCTATCGCCGTGTATAGGTGCGTCGTAAATTTCACGGGTGCAGCTGAGCTGCGAATTGGTTGCGGTCGAGGGCGACAAATTTTCCGAAAAGACAAGTCTCCAACGAACGAAGAGGGGGTTCGTTGCACGATCGCGCCATCGAGACACCCGAATGAATCTCCGGAAGCGGGCAAATGGCCAGCGTAAATCATGACAGTGGACGCGGTGGGCCGTTGCGATCGATAGAATTGATTAATAGCGACGACCGACGACAGCTCCTGCAGGAACTTTTTCACCTGCTCGACTTTAACGCGGGTCTAATTGGACAATTGACAGAGCTATATTTCCACGCCGCGAACAGAAGTTAATAGTTAATCGAGCGATCCATAATCTACGAAGCTATTTTACATGCTCGTTCCAGGTACAATTTTGAGTTGGATATACTTCCCCAAAAAGCATTACCGATTGAAACGTTTTATAGCGTTGGCGAGGAACGGAAATATTCGCCGCCATAAAATGAAACCCTCGCTGCAGCTTGAAATTTTACAGTCCCTGCGCATTGCCAGAGGACAAAGTCAGGGATCCGAAGGACCTGCCTGCGCGTCTACCTGGGCAGGTAGGTAAAATCGAGAACGGCCGGAGGCCTTGACCTTGGGCGTCGAGACGAAACAATCCTCCGAGACTGCTGCACTATTGTAACCCAGCTGCATCAAAAGCTATACGTATGTATAGACCTACGGAAATGCTCGCTGCAGGTTCACGGAAAATAAAACGAAACATGTAACTCTAAGCTACTTTCAGTCGGGCGAAGACGCGCCGTATTAACAAACTCGCGTAAAACCCATCTATAAAATTACCTAATGCAATGTAATGGTGAGTCATGGATAGTCCACCCTCCACACGAATTATTTACCTACCGCGTAATCACGCGGACAATGTCGATCGCACGTAACATACGATCGTGCACCCTAACAAGCCGTTGCGACGAAAACTCGTCCACGTCATAAAAGCATCGGCTCGAATGGTTTTCACCATGATTCATATGGGCGATAATAGGTACAATGTCCTAACCTGAAATCTTTTGGCCCATGTTTAAGGCCCGATACGGGGACCGATGGTGGTGTCGGTGCTGATGACGGTGTTCTGGGTAGTCCTTTACTAGTGGTAGTAGCTTGTGCCTGTGGTGCCTGTTGTTGCCGGGGATGGTTTGTGTTAGGTTGTTCGTAGTGACCGCGTCAACGAGAGGATGATAATTGGGAAAGTGTTCGTGGTGGTGGTGGTGGCGGTAATGGCTGATGGTCGGTGACGTAGCAGGCACCGAGCCACCGTCTATTCCTCCGCCGCGACCTCCGCCTCCTCCGACGCCGCCGCCGCCTCCGCCACCCCTGCCGGGACTGCCGCCGCCTCCTCCGCCACCCCTGCCGGGGCTACCGCCCCCGCCGCCCCCGCGGCCGCTGCCTCCGTTACCTAGACCGCCTCCGGTACCGCCAGTCGCGCTGTTTCCGCGGCCACCGACCCCGCTCACCAAACGATTCGCTTTGTACCTGCAACGCGAACATAGTAGAAAAACTTGGTTAGTTAATTGTCATCCTTCGTCACGGGAGTATAGGTCCCGGGGGTGGTTCATTTTCTTTCTCTTTTTCCTTTCGCGGGGAGAATGATCGTTTTATGGATGGCAGCGAAACTGGTAGCTGTGCATGCATACGCTACGTCGCCCGTGCCTCGTGTTTTAATTTAGATTCAATTTGTACAAGTGCCGGTTCGATAAAGCAGTGTGGATCGGGGAAAATGAAGATCGCGTGGCCGATCGTGGGGTTGAATTCGTCGATCGTACGCCACGGGTATTTGTTGCAACGCGGATCGCGGCGTGCGGCAACGTAATAAATTCGTGGTGTATCGTGTGCACGGTTGTTCGGCCCTGCAAGTCGTCGTCGCCGCGTTTGATGTCGCGCATAAATTCCACCGCGGGAACGAGACATCGTTCCGGAGCGGAGAAAACGTTCTCCGTACAGCTCGTACGCTGTCTCGTACGTTTTCAGGCGGCGCGTGTTCAACGAGGACAATCGCCACGATACTACCGGCGGTTAACTCGATTACGGCAGCATCCGTCGCGCGGATTTTCGCGACACAGTTGGCCGGTTCTCGTTTTGCGTTCGAGCTGCGGCTGAAATTTCCCGTTCGCCGAGTTCGTCGGTGATTTTGTCGAGCGACGAGCAAAGTTTGTCCCCGCCGAATCGATCGGCCGCCGCGTTTATTCGCGCGCAGCCAAGAAGTCACGACGAGGAAAAAAAAAGGGAACTCCAATGGACTGGTTCCGTATAAATTTCGAGGTCCACGGAAAGCCGTGGCCGGCCGATAACAGCGAAGGAAATTACGGGGGGTTTTATCGCGGACCAGCCGGAAAGACGGCGATTTCAAGAAATCAACGGGCACAATCGAGTCCGCAGAACCCGATTAATCCCGCATAATTTCATTCGTCCCGGAGAATCCAACTTAAACCGTTCGAGATACCAGTCTCGACCGATCGTGAATTAACGTTCGTTTCAATTAAAGGTTAACCATCGGCCGAGCGGCAGCGATTAACGTTAAATTAATGCCGGAAAAGGCGAGTATATATTATAAGCTCACTTCGAGTCGACCTCGAATCGTCGACATCGTGTTTCCCCGTGCTTGAATCTGACCGACCAGTCGGCGAGCTTTTCCGCGCAAAGGTGATTGCCACGTTTTTTCTCACGACTCTTCACCAGTTGCATGTTCAATGGGACAAGATGCGAGAAACAAGCGACGAGTGGACAGAAAGGTGGGGCAAAGGGCAGACAAAACACGGCGATGCCGCCGCGTGGCCGCTCCAATTTTTCTAACAACTCTTTCGCTCTAGCCTCGTGGTGACGTAACACGTGCAACGTGACACGCGACTTGCTCATATCCGTGAGCCAGAGTTCCCTTCCGGCCACGGACACCGGACACCGGCATCCTGGATCCGGTTGATTTGCTCGCGGACGAGATTATTCTGCGCGGTGAAAAAATTCGTAGAGAAATTTGGGAAAAATAAATATGAACACGAGAAGACAGCGATAGTTTTCCGCTCGCGAATTTCCTCCAAACTTTCACTTCGCAAATTAGTTTTTATCCTGTTTGGAGGTAGACGATCCCTTTCTCTCGTCGAGAATTCCTGAAACTCTTCGAAGAAGGTATCCGCGCTGTCATCGGAAACAGTGGCCCGAACATTGTTCCCGGAGAGACTGTCTAATGAACTTTCGAATATTCCATCCCCGTCTAGATAAAATCAATCCGCCCCGCACAATGCTCTCGGCAATTATCGAACGATAAAATATACACGATATTAATTCACGACCGGTGCATGTCCATTGTTGCACGATCGTAAAACCTGAATCATCGGAGGTTCGACGGACAAGTCATTACGATCGGAACAGGAGACGCGGTCCAGGGAGCTCGAATTTACAATTTTGCTGCGTCGAGCAAGACGCCCTTCGTTCTTCGAAATCGACGCAGGGAAGAAATTCTGTCGACCGACACCGCTGACGAACGATTCGTGCACCGTTAACAGTGATTATCTCCGTCGGCCACTATTCTCTCGAGCGATATTATGCCTCCCCGGAACGGGAGAAAGTAGTCGAGTAATCGACCGGCGTGCTCGTTGCGTCACCGTCGTCCATCGGCTGGTTTAAAAGTACTCGCCTCGTTACGCTCGCTCGAATCGGGCTACTTTCGCGCCGCGTGGAAACGCAGACGGAAAATCAGACCGCGGTCGAGCGAGCGAAAAGAAAGATTGAGCAGCAACCGACGAAGCTACCATTGCTGTGCGTTGAATGGTTCCCATCTGGAACAACACCAGAACGTCCCTTCCGCCAAGAATGCAAGTGCGACCTCTTGTTTGTCGAAACGATAAATTCCATTCTCAGCAACTCCGAGTTTCTAAGCGGGCCAGAATAAGTTTCGGAGAATCGACATGGAAACGAACTCCGATACCGAGACAATACCTCCGCAGTTTTAATCGATGGACAAGAACGTATCAGCCCACGTGCAGCGAGTAATCTGGATTTAAGAACAATTCTGGGAACGAGGGCACCGAATGGCATTGGATTTCGAGAGGAAATACGAAAGCATCGGTTGTCGGAGCACGCTGGAGGCGGCCGACCGGCGGCGGTATTGATCCGCGGGGGTCACCTTTGCCCCACCTCGACACGGGTCCAACCCCCAAATCCACTACCATCCCCCTTGGCGCTTCCCTTTCGCCCCCTCGAGCATCGACAACCACCGACGAGATGAAAAGAGAGGGCGAGCCACCCCTCGGTTACAAATAGGAACGACAAAAATGCTTCGGAAAAAAAAGAGTCCGGCGCAGCTCCCATACGGTCTTACGTGAAGTGGCCTGAACACAGAAACGTTTCACCTGTTTTCACCGGATTAACAGGTTTTCCGGACCTGATTCGTACGGGCAAGTGTTGCTCCGATTAGGGGTTTTAGGGAACCCGTTTGCAAAGTGCGCGTATTCTTTTACAGACATCGCGAGGTACGACGCGTAGCAATATTCCTTGTCGATGGAAGTAAATATTTCATTGCGCACGGGATTTGAAATACGCTTGGATATCCGATGGTTTCTATTTAAAGAGCGACGAGTAACTGGGCGGAACCGAAGTTCTCCAAATGGTAATTTGCAAGCGTCACGCGAGAGATTAGTCAAGGGAGGCTCTTCCGCGAGCTTTCCGCCAAAGGATAAGGCAGTTATGGAAACGCACAAGTCGGATCGATCAAACACGAAGGAGAGCCGTGGACAAGGTTGGCTCGGCACGGCACCGTCAGCCATTGGCAGCAAGCTGGTTGCCAGCCGGCCGCAAACGCCGGCCTGTACATGTCAATTGCGCTCAATGATAGCGAAACGACGTCTTATTACGCGTCGTTGTTCCCAGCCGACGAGCCGAGAAGTTCGCGAGACCTCGGACACGTGCACGCGCATAAACAGTCGGAAGCCACCCACTCCCTACACGTTTATCCCAGGCAATAATTAAAATCGCGTACAGAGCCGGGCACCGAAAGGAAAGTATTAGTCCCCAAACTTTCAGCCACCTTCGCAAGAATGTTCCGAACCGAACGAATGCGACAAAGTAACTTTCGCCGCACGATCCACGCCCGTGCGTCACGGATACTCCATCGAGAGAAAGGGTTCGCGAAAGAGTATTGGTGGAGCGTTTCCTGTCAACAGGGACACGGCTGTTTTGCATGAGAAAAGGAGGAAGAATCGACACGGCCGGTTTCGCCGTGGCCGTTCGCGCTAACTAGCGAGCAAGGTAACGGCCGTTTCGCGCGTTACAGCTTAGCGGTCGGCTTAGATGCGGAACAGCTGACGGCTAGAGGCCAGCCATGCAACACCTGTTCACCAGCTGCCACGCCAATGCTCCCGATCGAGACCGCCGGACCTCTCCGGCCAGAACCTCTTTTGTCGAGGGCCGCGGTGTGCTCTCTTTTCGCGGCGGTGTTGTGACCTTTTAAGGATTTCGCCGCCTGGTACCACACCCTCTCCCCCGAGGAACGTCGAAACAATGCCTCCCGTGGCTCCGTGCATAAGATCGACGACGGTTATCGCTTTATTCCGATCTGCGCGATCCTCGCGGACCGGTGCAAGTACTGCACAAAGAAGCGCGACTTAGAGAGCCAAGGAATGCATGCGTGGCTATTGTTCGGGGAGGTTCAGGAGTATCGGTGGAAGTCCGATGGAAAGAAATTTCTCGCGGCGAATGAGCAAACTGTCCAGCTTGTTTCCAAAGTGCGCAGGAATCGAAATTCCGTTCAGCATGCTCCGCCAGCTACAACAAGTACTGCGGCTGTGCTTTTGAATCGGCGTCGCTCCAAAACGTATCCACCGGCGGTCCCGTCGTTCGATTACGATTCATTCCCGAGTGCCACGCCCCGGCGACGAGCCCCGAGACAATGGGCCGGTCTTCCCGAGCTCGATCGAGAAGTGAAATATCAGGGCGGCCGTTGTGGCCGGGTCTCAGCTGCCCTCGCGCCTGATCCTTTCAAACGCGGCGGCTCCGCCGAGATCATTCTCTCGTCTCTCGAGTCGCACTCGGGGTTCCCCGGTCCTCGTGCTCCTTTTTTTCGGCTCGTTTCAATTACCGAGCCACCTCTTTTGTCTCCGCGTCGCGAGAACCTCGTACCTCGTTTCTCAGCGTCGATCCATCGAAAGGAAACGACTTCTCGGCCGACGTCCCACTGCTCCGACGTTTTTGTTCGATTCTCTTCCACGAAACGCGTGGAGCCGCGTCTCACGCAGAGCCGGCCGGTGCCATTCCCGACGAAGATTTCGTTTCCAGGCACTCGCGGATCGGCGACCCTTTTTTTCGTCCACTGAGTCACAGAATCCGGCCGCTCGGGAATCTTCAATCGGCCCGGCTGCTCGCCGTCGAGAAAGTGAGATCATCCGCTCCGGTTGGAATTGCATTTAAGGACGGGTTACCCGGGTCAAACTCTCGGCTGCACTCTCGCCGCGGCCGTGCATCGTGTGCGCGTGCAGAGAAGAAGAGGAAGACTGCGGGCGATCGGCGACGATCGCTCGCAAGATATTTTTAAACACTGTCGCGAAGCTGATCGCGTTTCCCTGCGCTTCTTTTCGCCGCGCGAGGAAGCTTTTTCCCTCTCGCCTTCTCTTGTTTCGCGTGAAACCCTGCATCCGCTCGTACGTAGGCTATACCTCGCAAGGATTTATCGCCATAAATTTCTCGAGAAATCGTAACACGTTCGCTTATCGTGCACAGATATGTTTCGAGTAAAAAGAAACCCGATTGCGTTCGCGTTTACACGCTGCACGTGCAGCACTCGCGGATCGTGTTGCGGATAAACGAGTCACGCTGCAAGACAAACCGATGCCAACAGGAAGATACAGGTGATACGTCTGGGCGTCGTTACGATGTCAGAAACGACTCGGAGACATTGATACGAGCAATCGGAGCGACGTCTGGGAACGTTAAGAAAAGGCGATACGCAGGTACACGCAGATCGCGGCGGCTATCCGCATGGAAACGGAACAGTCGGTTGCGCGTTTTTCTCCGGCCGCTTATTCAATCGCATGCAAATGCGACGCAATCTCTTTGAAGAATCATCGAGCGAACGAGGCCGTAGTATCTCCGCGCGAATTTCGTAATGGAGCCCGAGTTAAAACTTTCAGCAGGCCTGCCTTGCCCCGTGGAAAATTTCTGGGAATATTTACGCCAACGCTGAAAGTAGTTGAAGAAACGTGCTTCCATCGAGGAGGAAGGGACAGAGAAACAGAAAAGGGACAATACGCGATCGCGGTCGTTACTCGCATCGAAGGGAGAAGATAAAAGTTACCTTCGCGTCGCCTTCGTTGCGAATCTAAATGACGAAATTGAGAATCCGGGCGGGAAGATTTCCTCAAGGACTACGCGGCGCCGTCGAAGGAAAAACGAGAGGCAGACGGAGCCGGCTCCGTTTCGCCGCTCGCGGATTTCCTCACGAGCTCCTCGACGACAAGCGCCGCGCGCTTTTTCAGCGCAGGACTGGTTCCCGAAGACGGTGTCCTTCGCGGAGGATATTCGCGCGAAACTTTTCTCGTTCTCCATGCTTTTTTCGCTCGCCGACTGGAAATTAAGCTCGGCACACGGGGAACGTTAACCGAGAGATCTTCGCGTGTCCGATAATTCGACGAAACGTTTCCGAGAAACTTTGCTGCTAGCGTCGCGTTCACTTAAACAGAACCTTTTCATTGCGATGCAAACGCAGTTGCAGTTGACTCCGAACGGCGGAGGCAGCGCCGACGATTAAATCTCTTTGGACTGCTCTATCAATGACAAATCAGTTTTCCACGCTCGTCTATTAAGACATTTACCGAGAACGTGATTCGACGTTATATAACTCGGGACGGTTGTTTCAATGTTCCTTCGACCGCTCGCCAGTGAAAGGAAAGACGCTTAACAACCGCTGGAAATTTCTATATATACCGTCCCCTTAGGAAGTTTTATTTTTAACAAAAAGGTAGGAACAATTTCTCCGTTCTATTTGCTACCGAGAAACCGAATCGCCGTGTTTCACGTGGCACTAAAAGCGCCCCCGAAGGAGGATCGTCTGGCGAGCGCCGACGTCGCTCCTTGGAAACGCGGTCGGGCTTCCCCCCGCGGTACGGAAGGCAAAGTTCACGGCAAGAAACAATCCTTCGCTTAGGCAGCGTTCTTTTCGCCGACAACTGTGACGGTCAGACGAGAACGTAACGAGGTGGGATCACGCGACTCGAGTTAATCGCCTGGCGGAACACAGTCATCGTAGGACACGTCAGAGGGAATCGTACGGGCGATTCTGCCGACCGGAAGCAGGAAAAGAAATCGAATAAATTGCTTTTGTTACGTATCGCCGTGTAACCCGTGCCACCTACAAAATGAACCTTTCATGCTCGAATATCGGAGCACCCGCACGAATCAGAGAGACGTTTAGAATAAAAGTCACGTTTTCCCTCGGACGTTCGACCGGGGCCTAGGAAGAAAGCAATCGGGGAGAAAGGCTCTTGCCTTTAAGTGCGGCGAGCCGGCAGCGTTTTATCGCTTCTTATCGAACGCAGGGCGACATATCGAGCGCGGCTCGTTTATCTCCGCCATGACGCTTGGTCGTTTGATCGCGGCGCAACAAACAGTCATCAACGGGGTTCAACGAACCCGATTTCTGTGTTCTTGCGCGGCCTTGAAAGACAGGCCGGATGTTGCGAGACCAAGCTGCAGGGCGCCGTCGGAGGAAGGGAGAAACGATGGAACGAGTCACGAGCAACCTATGAAAGGTTCGAGGCCGAACATCCGCGGCTTCCATCGAATTTAGACCGGCAATTTTTGGACCCTCTTCCAAGTGGACCGGATCGGCGAGAAACGCATGAGTCAACGTGGCTGGCGGAAATGATTCACGGATCTGTCCCGAACAACTGGAGATGATCGCGCCCGGCGTCGATGATTTCTAGGTATGCAATCGGCGATCGATCCTGTGAAATCATCGACGCCGAGTGCTCCTTATATTTTCTGCGAACGGTTAAAGGAAGACACAACAGGGGCTGAAGATAGTCTGGAAGAAGCAAGAAGGGGTTAGCAGGCTACGCGTGCACACGCGAAGAAAAGCGAAGGGGCACGGGCAGACAATGAACAATCGTACATTGTTACGAGTTATAGCATTGTTACTCCACCATGGCCAGGCCCCGTATTCACATAATTAGGCTGTAAACGTTTCGAGACAATCACCATTGTTTTCTCTGTCTCTCCTCCCTTGGATTAAGGTGGCTATGCCACCCCCACCTAGAGCTGTGGTCTAACTACGTCGAGATGTTCTATTAAGATGATCGTTAAAGTCGTATACTTTTTAGATCTTTTTTCCTTTAAGAGGGTATTTGCGTTTTTTGTACCACGTTTCCCGATAATGCCTGACACGATATCTCAAGATCTACTTGCCCTATCGACTTGTTTTTACGAGATTATCTGGGACACGTTTTCGTATTTTTACTTGGAGACAAATTTGTGATGCCGTTAAAACATTAGCATCCGTATGTGCAGAAGTTCAATACGAGGCAGTGTTCTTATTTAAAAAAACAAATACCCAAAAAAGACCTAAGCAATGTCGTTAAAAGCACGAATAGCCCCTCAAGTATTTATAGGTTTGGACCACCAGGTTTTAATTATCGTACCCGACCCAAACTATTTTCGGTTACGACGTACGATGGACCTTTGCGTAGGCATAATTGAAATACAAGAAAAATGGTACAGGGCCAAGGGATCTATTCTTGAATTGTAACAAACGAGGAGGTCAGCCATCGAGAGATCAACGATAACGCGAGATAGACCTTCCTCTCTTGCCGTTTTACAGGCAGCTTTATCTCTCCTCCCCACGGGCGTGTCCCTTTGGAATTTGTTTCCCTACGAGATTATCGCAGGACACATCGTGTCCCCATCGGCCGGGGATGGAAATAAGGGATCCTCGAGGTAGAAGGGACTGTACGGTTGCCAACTCATCGTTTCTCATCGAAATCACCCAGATAAGATATCCTGAGTGCAATACGAAAGAACTTCTTGCTCATGATGATTATCCTAGAATTAAGATATCTTCGAAAGAAGACTCGAGAGACAGCTGTGGGCTCGAGATACCTGCAGGAAAAGCTCGCTATCGTCTCGGATACAGGTATCGCGAAATGAGCGAGAAATAGAACGATGAAACGGGGGAAACGGAGAACGAAGCAACGGAGGTGGAAGAGTGAGAGGCGACCGAAAGATAATTTATTGTTATTCACGGTGCATTTGATGACGGTACACATTCCCCAAGATGGCTGCCTGCCTCGAAGGGGAAAGGGACGGCGAGACGGAGAAAGAGGAAGATGGAACACGAGACGGGGAGAACGATCGGCAAGGAGAGACGGAGGAGAAACCAGCAGTTGGTAGCCGTGACCTTGTCTGGTACCCGACCCCACCGTGTGCCGTGGCTTCCACACACATCCTTGCCACCCCACTACGAAGCCATCGGAGAACGCACCGCGGAGGAGAGCCATCAAGGTAGGGAGAGAAGAACGGCCGGAGGAGGTGGTAAGGTATCTGGGAAGGTGGCCGCGAAGGTAACCTCGTGGCGATCAACGGCGAGGAGGTGGTACGCGCGTTCGTCCACCGATTGTTACCTAATTTAATGAGCGACAACGAGTAGCACGTGTCCGTGAATAGCCGAAAGCTCGTTAGCACGTCCGTCAACGTCAGGCCGCGATGGCGTCTTCGTTTCGTGGTTCTCGACGCGTTCCGGGCAGACAAAGGGAACCGTGAATGTTATGTTAATAATAGTAACAATAGCAACGTATTAACGAGCGAATGGCAAACGCGAGAAGGCAAGCCTGCGTTGGAAAAGACGGTTCGACGTCGTTAAACCTGCAGGTGTCGCAGGAGAAGCTGCGAGTAAAGGATTCTTATTCGAAACGGAAGACCTCGTGGTGATTCACGGAATCTAGCCGGAAATTACGAGCGTTGGATTTATGACATGGCAGAGAGCCGACCACCGCCGGAAGCGCGTCCGCGGAAACTAAATACATACTTGAAAGTTTATCGGCGATTCACAGGTTTCTTGGAATCCCCGCGACGTGTACGTGTACCCGTCTAGTCTACGTGTGACGCGGTTTCGCGACAGGATAACACAGGGGAAACGTGAATGCTAAGCTTGTAGCGTGTCGATCGTTCAAGCTGGAATTTTTGGCAGGCCTCGAGATACCTTGCCATTTCGCCAGGCAGAACCTTCGGAGCGAACAAAGACGATTCTTCTTTCGGCGCCCGTGATAATCGGCCGACGAATGAAACCCTAACAGACAGCAGATGTTCCCAGGGACGAGGCGATCGTATGTTATCGGGGCAAACTGTGATCCATCGAGAGAATTGGTGCGAGAAAAAATTATCTCGATACGACAGAGAGGATTAGAACTGCGAAACTTGGAAAAGGGAAACGTGAAACTGAATATCGCTCACCGAATAAAAAAAAACAACGAAATGGAGTAAAAAGAACGGGACCAGGGGTATCGATGTAGCTTACGCCGGTTTCATGAATGCAACCTCATCGAAGACAGAGAGAAGCTTCTTCCGGCGGATGTGCAGCGGCGACGTGTCGTTGACACATCCTGCTACCAGGACGACAATAGCAAGCACCCTCCTCTTCCTGGTTGCATGTGCCAATTAATACCGCATCGCGCGGACACAAAGGTTAACACTTGCGCTTTTCCCTGGACTTCTTCGTGCACCGCTCGGAACTCTCGACCGAAGTGCACATCAGTCCTTTCCCAAACTGAGTCCGGTACGCGCCGAAGGCGATAAACAAACGTAACGAGCGAAGGGAAGAAAATCTTGGGACTGTCGCAAGGTGTACCCCGTGCGCCGCGTGTTGGATAATATGCTCCGTTTGGAACGCAACCGGTCGAGGTCAAGATCGACGAAAATTAGCATCGATCTCGTCCGACCAAGAGTTCGTCGACCCATCTGTGCTGAAAAATTTTCCACAACACCTATCAATCGACGAGGAAAGAGCACGGGCAGAATTCCAGTTTGCCAGCGACAAACGAGCAGCGAATGGTACCAACGGCAGCGCCGGGCGTATTATTAGCATCGTGTAAACGTGTCTGTTGGCCGTGAAACCAGTGAAAGTATTCCATGGACGAGGCACACGGATACGAGGGACGAGTACACACCGAGAGCTTAGCGGCTTTATCACGAACACGCGCTCCACGTTCTACGTGTTCTCCACTCTACGCCGCTCGCTATGTGGTGAAATTCTTTCGAGACGGCCACCACAGGCGCGGCCAGATCTGGGCCTTTGTCCTCTTTGTCTGGAACCTGCGGCCTATCTGGGCCCTTCTGCAGTTGCCACAGGCTGAACGAACGAAACGAAACGAAACGAAACGAGCCTCGTCCCACGGAGGCCTTTTTCTCCGCTCCTTCTGACTCCGCGAAAGAGAGTCGAGGGAAGAACAAGCTTCGTCCTTAGAATTGTTTTCAATTTACCTTACCTTGATTCGTTTCGGAGCACGTATTACGAGATCTCCGGTCCGAGTCCTAACAGCGTCCCGATTTCATGGAGAAAAAAAATTGGGCAGCCGATTCCTTCGGTGATTAATATCATTAAATATTCATCGATCCGATGGTAGCCGTGCCGTCCGTGCCGTTGGTTTTTCGGCCGCGAAGAAACGTTTCCACACAGCTAGACGACGGATCGTTCGACGTCACCGGCTAACATTCTCCGCGAGTGAGTCAAGACGATCATCGATTGCAATAAACGCGACCCGCTGCCTCGAGACGACAAGCTTCTTATGGTAGTATGATCTTTCGTCCACCGAGAGGAGGTTGAAAATTACGAGATCGCGGTGTCCTCGTTTGCCAGTTTCCCTTTCGAATCTCATTGTTTCTCAAGCGGAGCGTACGAACGGAGCGTCACGCCGCGATGATGCAGCCAGATCGTTTTCAGAAACGGGTCTAATCGAAAATAACTTACGGCGCCGGCGAACGCGACCGACCGACGTCGCGTTGTATTAAAATCAGAAAAACACCGCGGACGCGAGACAAGCACTTTCGCGGCTCAACTATCGCGCAGATCGAGGATGAAATTTCAGCAGGTAACAGCCGAGACGGCGATCGGTCGAAACGAATTCAGGTCCTCCGGGTCGCTCGAGCATTTAGTCGACAACGTGTCGAAACCACACTCGCGGAGTTCTCCTTTCACTAATTGTGAAGGAGCCGAGGACCGCGAATATGTGACTGAAATTTGCGAAACCGCTCGATGCTTTTGCGAAAGCGACCGCACGGAGGGCCCGGTGAAAGAAGCCTGCGGCCGAGAATTCAAAAAGGAAACCTGTCGAACGGAGCTGTTGCGCGACGCGTGACGAAAAAGAAAAGGAAAGAAAAAGAAGAAAAAGCCAAGCCAAGACGAGCATCCTCGAGAGTGGCTACTCCGAAACTCTCCAACGAGCAGCACACACGTACGCGACGTCGTGTATCGATCGTCGAACAGTTCTGATTATGCCTATGCCAACAGCCTGCAACAGATATCTTCGATGCAATTTCGAATCGGATCCGGGCACGAATTCGCGGTCTCGTCTGAACAGACATTTCCTTTTCGTTCTTTCTGTTTTCTGCCCCGGATGGCGAAACAGAAAAGCGCAGAGCCTCGGTAACCGACCTTTTCAACGTAGAAAGGGAAAGCAGAGCGTTTCTGGCTGGCAATTTACGAATGATATCGGCTCACGATGCGACCCATCGATCGCGATCTCCGTTCCGAGATCGGTAACGGAGCGGGGCGAAACGAAAAGGTCGCCGGATGCAAATTCGGTCGGAAGATAGGCATCGTCCTGCTCTCGTAACGGCGAGCCAGAAAAACGATTTCACGAGGAGGGGAAGGTTTCGACGAGGCATCTCGTCGATTTTTCATTTCTGTCTCGTCTGTCTGTTTCTGTTTCGTCCGGAGAATTACAAAATCACCTCTCTGTCTCACTTCGGCGGGCATGGAAGAATGGAGGAACAAGCATGGACGAAGAGGGCGGAACCAACAACGACTCCGGGGCCCGCATACCGCGTACGGGACCATTGTGAGCCAGACTTTCGGGTTCGACGATAAATAAAAACGAATCATAAAAGGCAATGCGATGCAAGAGGGATAGAGAGGTACGACGAAATGACCCGTGCAGCCACGTACGAACCTTCCTCCCGGCAACAAAGGGTCTGGCCTCTCTTTGTGATTGAAACATTTTCTAATGCACCGCTCTACCCGAATATTTCGGGCCGATTAACAAGTTTTACCCGTGGCCCGAGGATGTGGGAACCAATTATTGCTCGAGAGATGGTTCTCAACAGTCTTGCGGGCACGAAGAAAGGGAAATATATTTATAACATATATAAGTGGCTTCTCCAGGAGAATAACAACGAGTACTCCGTTTTTGTTCGCCGATTGCTGAATCGATTAAGGAAAAAAGATCATAAAATGGAACGCTTTTTTCCCCCTCATCGCACGATTCGTATTCATGAAAACAGTGCCTCTCGAATCAGCGTCCGCGTAGTGGAAAGGAAAAAAAGGTGGATCAATGACGAAATACCACGCTCTGATACTGAAACTTAGCTTAAAAACACTTGCTATCCTTCGCTGATCCGTTCCATTCTCTCGCGCGTCTTTCACCGGACAAAAATCTCCTC
This sequence comes from Nomada ferruginata, assembly GCA_963583965.1. Classification (NCBI taxonomy): domain Eukaryota; kingdom Metazoa; phylum Arthropoda; class Insecta; order Hymenoptera; family Apidae; genus Nomada; species Nomada ferruginata. The sequence goes on from OY757218.1 coordinate 12,223,436, forward strand.
TTTCTCCAGATCTGGCCACGCACTGTCCACCTCGCGGCTCGTCTCAAAGGCTCGCCTTTCTGGAAACGCGCGTCTCTTTGCCTTTTACAAAGATAGCCAGTGCTTCCAGTCCCACGACCTTCGCGGGTATTGCGTACCTGCGTGTGCACTCCGTTCTCGTGTACACAAAAGTCCGCGTTCTACGTTGCTCGCACGGAAAATGTCAATTTGCCAAGCGGACGATTCGCTTGCGCAATACGCACGTACATGCCAGTATCGACGTTTGCCTCGCTGACGACTTCCTCCGATCGACGATTCATTTTCCTCGTCGTTTCACGAAGGAGATTAGAATCGTTGTGTCAGAAGCGCCTCGCCGAGACGCGTTGCTAGTACGACACGCGGCTCCGAAACGAAAGTTGTGCACCAAGTTGCGAGCAAAATTAACCAAAGTATTATTCCTGCTCTCGAGACAAAATTGAACACCGAGCGGATTTATCGTCGCTCGTGTCGCACGTGCCCTTTTACACCTACGAGTCGTTTCAAAAGCGTCGGACACGAGCAGGCCCAGCAGGGTCGTATCTAACTTATCCAAACACGTGAGCAACGCAAGGGGACCGGCCACGATTTCTCCGCGCTCCAAGATTAGAGCAAAGTTGACAAACGGGCGAATATCCAACCGGCAGAAGGAGGAGAAACGGTGCGCTTGCACCGGAGCTCGGGGGAAAAATGCAGGCGGCGAATTACACGAGTCGATACGCGTTTTATCAGGCGGTGTATCGCGTGTGCTCGATAAAGCCGCTTACAGAGAGGGCTCTGACCGATACCGGCTTCTACTACGTAGCTCGCGCCACGAAATCGTACAAAGGCCTTTGTACAGTCGGTCTCTAGCCGTGACAGCAGCTTCGTTTCACGCCGTTATCGGGCGAGACGATTTCAGGAGCTCCCCTCTAGTCGATCGCCGTGAAAAACTAACGCTGGAGCGACTCACCCCCTCGCTCCTACCTGTTCTACGGTGAACTATCGCAATTACAATAAAGTATCGCAAAGGTACGAGCAGATTCTCGAAGGGAAGATTTCTCGGATATAATCGTGTCGATCGCTCGCGCAATTCTTATTCCCCTAACAGTAGCACGGTTGAACTATCCCGAGTATCTCGTTCTTTTCGAATTATCCTATCGACAGACGGACAACTTACAGTTCGATACCCAGGGCTCGTTGTTCCGAGACGGTAAAAACCGACCGGCCCTGTCCACCCGCGGCACGGGACCGTGTAATTCGCAAAAGTGTTGTAATAATCGAGCGTGCACGGCAAAAGGTGTGTGGCAATGCGAGTCGCGCGAGTTTCACAAATGGGTCAGTCGCCGGTAGTGGTAGCAGCGCGGTGCACCGTCGGTTCCAGGCCGTTTCGTATACGTTTGGAAATATATTTATCGTCGCTTACGAAAAAGCCTCTCTCCCTCGGCCAGCCGCCTCCCCACTGCACCTTTCTTTCCGCCACCGCGCTCAAGCGTACGCGCGCTGAATTTTTAAAACCGCGCCCCTGCTCTCCTCGTGGCTGTTTTTGTCGCCGCTCGATCAGCTCCAGGTCCTTTCTCCGAATTGGACACTTTTCTTGCCTCATGCCGCATGCCTCATCGGCGCTCGGAGTACTGTTCGAATTGAAAATCCGCCGGGGAATTATCTGCTCGACGAGGAAGCGGCCGGAGCACGGATTAATTTTTCCTCCCGCGGAGATGGTATTCGAAGGAGCACCGTCTGCATTCCCGTTTCGAGGCGGCTGCGGCGCAGATATGTACATACGTACTCCGAAGCTTTATCGGGCATCTGGCGCGCACTGGGTCACCGAGCGGCGACGAAGAAGCTGGCGGCGGCGAGGTAGTAAATACGCGATCTGGAATGGCTCGTGGAGGCGAGCAAAACGAACCGGGAGGGAAGCGCGTGGATTTATCGGCGCGTCGCGATTGTATTTAAATTCGCCGGGAATTGCCGCCATTTGTTTCAAACCGGAAGACCGTTTCGGCGCCAATGGATCGATAAATTTCGCGGCCTCGAAAGCGGGAACGTGCCAGGCCGAGCGTTGCGTAAAACTCCGGCACGAGAAAAGTCGAATGGACGCGTCATCGTCGTTGCTCGCCTTAGAGAAGCGTATCGAGAGGGATGAAGAGAGGAGGAAGCAGAAGAAAACGGAGCATAAAAAGGAAGAGGCGCGTCTGGTGCTTCCAGCTGCGGAGGCTCTAAACGACGGACGTGGAGGGTCCAAGCATCCAATTAGAGCTCGTTAGAAATGTGTTCCGTGGTCCCTCATTGGCCGTAAAAGCTCGCGAAATAACGCTCGATCCGCGAGGAGGAGACGCGAAGCGGGCAGACACTTTGGCGGAAATGCTGGTCGAGTGTCCTCGAGGGTGGTGCACGCGGGGTCGTTCAACGATTCGCTGCGAAGCACGAAAGCGCTAAAATGTTTCGGTCTCCCCGGCAAACGAGTGCAATTGAGAACGCTGAAACGACTCTGATACGGAATCACTGATACAGAATAGATCTAAGCGCGGGATTTCGTTCATCGTTTACGGCGATACGGGGAGGGGCGGCAACGGATGTCGGATGGCGCCGAAATCGTTGGAAAGAGGTTGAAAAAAGGTCGGGAAAGCTTGCGGATACCAGAATGTTAATTAAATTAGCCTCTAGCCGGTGGACGCCTCGGTCCTCCGAGTGGCCTGGCAATTAACGCAGCCCTGAGCACGAGGGGCTGACTTTAATTAACGCGCGAGTGGCTGAGAACGTAACGAACGCTGCTCTCCTGCGATGTAGGATATTGTGTCAGGAATTACGTCATTAATAACGCGTCAGGCATTGCACGGCCGCTTTATCATTCTCGCGTGGGCTCGTACGTGGTGTAATTCGAAAAACAACTCGAACGATTCGCAAGACGACTCCGAACTGTGTATGTAACACCACTTTGGACTCGATCGGCGACGCGAAGGTGGTTACAACAGAGAACTAAGTTCAATACGTTCGTCGGCTTGAACGTTGGGGGAACAAGTGCGTGTACGCCGTGGTCTTCGGTAAACAATTAGCTTCGTTCAATGCCGAGTCGGTGGTAACAGGGTTCTTCACTTTGCCGCGGCCTCGCTGTTTGCGTTTTGCGAAATCTTTTGTCTCCGGTGGATACGCGTCTCCACGAGAGGATTCTCGGAAAGAGCTCGCGCTAAAATCTATACAGACGAGACGGCTACTGTCAAACACATACGAATTGCGCAAGGTTCTGCGAGGAGGGCCGATTCCCGGACTGCGAAAGCACCTTCTGACAGAAGGAAGTGGAAGCAGTGGCGAGTGTGCAAACGAGAGGAAAGCGGATAATTGAAGGGGCGCAAAAACTGCTCCGAGGAGGTTGTAGGGAAGAGCGAGTAGGGAGTGGCGGGAAGAAAAACAGAAAAGAAGATTCGCAAACAGAGCGCGGAAAGGAAGACGCCCGAGTGACGGTGAGGGAGGGGCTGCAAAAAGAGAGTTAAAGGATGGCGGAAGAAAAGGTAATGGCAAAGAGGAGGAGAGAGCGTGCCTCGTGCGCGTTAATTAAAAGTGCTGCAAAGGAAGTCGCCAACTAAGAAGGGCGAGCCTGAATGAAAACAGCTGCTACTCGATGACGACACGGTCTAAGAGCGCGCTCAGCCCCGTCTAAGCTGGTAGACGTGTACAACGCCGTTAGCGCCGCTATTTTCGCGCACAAATATAAACCAACGCCCACCAGAGGTATCATCTTATACTCCTTCCTCCGTCTCCTTTCGTTCTCCTATTCTCAACACGTGTCCCTGCCTTGCTCCATTTTCCTCTCCGCCCTTCGCTTTCCCTCGATTTCCGGACGCTCGACGGAGACCACCGGAAGAACGGGGTTAGTTAAGGTGGGCGGCGAGTCGGGATGCCGTTCCACTTATAGTTTCCCTGCGGTGTATGTACCAATTATTTCGACTACCGTGCCTACAGGCGCGAGCGTCTCTCGTAGATTTGTCTCGCGCCCGAACGAATTTCCAATTGGAAAATAAATTACGCCGCGGCTCTAACAACGGAAAAGCGGAAGAAGAATTCTGAGAAATGATACACCTGGACTGCGACAATCGTTCCCTGTCGTTGCACGATTGAATTAGCTGATAGCGGAAATAGATTTCGAAAGTAATTACCAAACGGTAGATCCCCCACCGATACGTCGAACGCACCGAAAGAAATTATACAGCAAATAGAACGGACGTGCTCGTATCGAACTTTTCATAGAAAAAGCTGGCAGCTGTAAAAAAAACCCGTACCCGGGCCACGGTCAGACCCTTCGAACCAGATGTGCCACGACGCCCCATGTTTTATATCTTCGCCAAACGACAAAGCGGGAAACGTCTGCGTGAATCGAAGGAGAAGTCGCCTCTGTTCGAAAGCGGAAAACCATTGCCGGATATTTTCCTTGTGCTGAACCGGCCGGGCAAATTTGTACTACGCCGAGCCACGTCCAGCGATTTCAATTTCAAATCCCCGGCACGATGAAATTCAACAATAGCCTGAAGTCCAAGGTTCGCCGCGAGAGACCCAAATCACGGCAGACACCGAGGCTGTCTCGGCAGAAAGCGTGGCAGCCAAATGGATCCACGGCGATCCAGCCAATAAAATTCGACGGGAGAAAGACGGTGAATTCGTTTCAGTCGCTCGTTCAATTAATTCCGCCGCAATTTCGTGGCACGAATTCAACGCTCGCGTTGCATGCTTTTTGAAAAAGCAGAAGAGCACTTGTTCCACCGTCGAAGCGTTCCACCGACGCTTTAGAAACGACGGAATTAACGACGTCTCGCCGGTGAAGAGAGGCGAGAGAGAGAGAGAGAGAGAGAAGAGGGGCAGAGGAAAAGAGAGCAGAGCAGCGTCGAAAAGGAAATGCCTCCCTTTCGACGGGTGTTCTATTACCAAAGAACAGTACGCGCCACACAACACGTGGTGTGTAACGCACACGGCATTCTGCCTCTGTTCTGGGTGTGTATTTCGAGACGAGGTTGCCTTCAGCCCGTGGTCTTCGCGAAGCACGAACATGCATCGACCAGGAGGGAGAAGGCAGTAACGGTACACCCTCTGCCACACACAGAGGTGGAGTAACATTTTCGGTGGAGCAGCCTGCTTTTGGCCGAGGAAAAGGCAGGTGAATTACGGCGAAGCTTCGTGGGGGATAAACCTGCTCCGAAATCGAAGACCGTTCCGATTGATCAACCTTCGAAGCATCGAATAGCCGAATGATTTCGTGGACTTCCACTGTGAAACGTGAATAGCTAAGAAGGAACGAAGACCCTCGATCATCCATCTGCAGCTCTGAAAAGGCTATCCTGCAAGGACGATCAGGAATACCAGTCGGTTACACGTGGTGTTCCGTGTCGCCGCTCCGTTTCGAGTAGAGGCAGGTGCCCGCAGGTGCAGCCCCGGGAAAGATCGTAAGATGGAAAACGGGCCCTTAAAAAAAGGGAACGCAACTGCTGACCGTTTATTTTGCACCTCCACTGGAAGGGTCTGGGCGCACTGGCAGTCACTCGAAGAACAAAGGACGGCCTACCGACCCTTGCTCGCGCGGGTTACAATATGTATGTACCAGACATACCTCTGGCCGAACCGCACAGTGCTTTCTGCTAGTCGAAGCTCCTTCGAGGAAATGGATCTGTTGGCTGGCTGCGCTATGCCAGTCACGCTTGTACTTCGAACACCATTGTCCTGTCCGGCTGACTCGCCGAATATTACCGTTCTAGCGCGAGTATTATCATATTCAGGAAGTCTTCTGACTGAATACGAAGTGACTCCTCCGTTCGATATCGAGAGTTCTGCGAATTTTCCGCTCGCGAAGCGTGATCGTACGGTCACGACCAATTCAATTGTCCTCTCCGCTACCGGACGAAGTTACTTCATTTTTCTACTATCCCACCGCGATACCTTCGCCTGCCAGTCTTTTTGCTGCCCCTTTCGAGCCAAACGATTTTTCCCCTCGAAAAAGTTTCCCTTCTTGCGCGACGGACGCGACCGTAGCGAATTTACCACGCTTACAACGGAATCAGTCATCGATTTCTCTTTGTCGCCGCACCGCCCTCAAGAATCGCTGAAAAATCTACCCCCGACGCCGACAAAAGCCTCCGCAATTCCAAGTCTCCGAATCTTCGCCCCTAGACATCAGCGTCCTTTGCTCGTAAATTTCCAGCCGGATCGAGCTGAGCTCGTACGAAAATTGGCGCCGTTCCCCGATGCCGTATTTATTAAGAAAATTCGCCGCGTTTTCGCTTTCGTGCTTCCATGATAAACATTTCCTCTACCCTACGCTCTAGCCAATCGTGAAATCTAGGTCGTTAGCAGACTCCTCCTCCACGAATCCAATATATTACAGGCCACCTAAATCCGGAAACATCGCGTTCTTTCGTATTTCTACACCGAAAACGATCAACTTTTCTACGAACGAATTCCAAGACGATAAAACCTATCGGTAAGCATTGTATCATTCTTATCCTCGGCGGAGCAAAGGTTTCGTCAATCGTGTGAAGTATTTACGAACGATATCCCAAACGTTCGTGTAACAGAATTGAACGACACGTATTCCCGTAATGAATCGACCATCACGGACAAACCCACCCATAGAAATCCTGTACACGATCGGATCGTTACGATTCTCAAACGCCACGAGGTCTCCTAAATTATTCCACCGCGGATCCTCGCGTCCTTCCCCCGTGTACACATGGTCCTGAAGTTTATCGGTAGCATCGTGAGCTCGCCACTGTTGTGTCGTTAAACATCGAACAGCTGTTCAGCGAGCCAGAGCCAACTGACGAACACCGTCGTTCCATCGAATCCTCGCTCGTATCCCTCTTCCAGGCTCGATCATCATCCGCACGGTTACACAGTCTCTGTTGTTCGCAGGTGGACGAAACCTCTTTTTCGTCGTCCTTCGACAGCGCGACATTGTCGGTATTGATCGAAGCGTTACGCAACGAACAGCCGAGAATTAAAGGGAATAATGAATGAGAGAAAGGAGGTTCGGAGTCGTGGCTACGATCGACGCGAGTCGATCGTTCGCTCCGGATCGAGTTACCTCCAGCGAGACAAGAGACAACGGATTACGGGTAAAACTCAAACACGTCTATATGTATATATGTAAAATATATATGTGTACATGGGAGGAAATGTGGACTTCCTAGAGCGTTTTACGTTCGTTCCATTTTTGCTGCGAGCACACTATCGATCGAACACGGGCAAAGTTAAACGAATGTTGTAGTTCACTTTTTCGTTACGCGGAGGGATCGCCGTTGATCCGTTTCGTTAGGGTTTAGGAATTTGGCAACACGATTGGAGTAAGCGCATATAGAGCATTCGTGAACGACGGTGGTCGTAGAATTGAAACGTAGCCGCGTTTCGAGTGGACGATTACCACGAAGCGCGCTTCCGCGGTGCCTTTCACGGTGCGATGAATTCGTGGCAGTTTCGTCGGACAAGAACGATTCCCACGGGTGAACCACGATGTGTCATAATAGCGGCGGACGCGTTGGACAAATGGTATCCTATTTTGCTTGTACGTGAACTTATCGAGTCGGTTGCTCCGAATGTATACGACCCGCCGAGACGGCTGTGCAAACAACACTGACCTCGAGACACAAGTACAAGTGACGTCGAGTTTTCAGGGGTGTTTTTTTTCCCCCGGGACCACGGCCAACGATTACGATCCGCGTGATATCGCGTACATTTTCACCTGCATTCGGAAACACTAAGAACCATTCAACGAATCCGTTTAACTGGATGAGACTGCACTGAGAAAGATGGTAACACTGCACGAGTACGTATCCGTTTTGGAGCTAGCCGAGTACGCGTACAACACTGGCCTATCAACGAACGATCCCTCGATGCAATTATCCCTACACCACACTTTGCGGAGCGGCAACGGAATCGAATCGGAGCGACCGAGAATGCGAAAACAACTTCTCGCGGTACGCAACGCGGCGCGAAATGATTTCGTACGGGAAAAGAGCTACAGTGACTTGAAACTTACGTTCGGCGAGCCTTTAGCGCCCAATCCATATCTCGCGCGACGTGATCAGGGACCTTCACTATGCCCGTCGTGTTTGCTCGCTTGGTGTTTTTATCCCTGGTGTAATCAAAATATTGCACACTTCGCGCACGCACAACAGCACACAGAGATATCTTTCTTCTTGGTCGTGTTTCACCACTGGTCCGACCCGCTGCGCGACGAGCGGCTTGCGCGCGCATGTAACATATAATACACTCGGTTTCTTGGTCGCGTGCGAAAGAAAAAATAAAGGGACTAAGGGGGGAAAAAAGAGAGAAAAAGGGAAGAAAGGCGAGGCGAACGACAAACCACGCCGAATCGACGCACAAGGGTAAACGAGCACACGATCTAGAATACACACTTGGCGACGATCCAACGAAGACTGAGCCCATCGACGAACTGCGACTGCGACGCGCATGGAGCGCCGCCCAGTGGAGGGGAGAAAAAAGGCGGTGGGTACAACCGCGTACCGACCGCTTCGAGTGCCCCGAGACTCGTGATGTACGTGCCGCTCAGTGGCGTAGCGGGCGAAATTTATACCTGCTGCTATGACCCATGGAGGCGTGGAAACTTTAACAACCACGGAATAATTACGCAGCAATGTATCTCGCATACAAATACGTACATATCCCACACTGTAGAACAGTTCCTCCAAAATTCTGACGCGGTGCAACGCCGAAAACGTTCAATTCCATACTCGTATCGTTTTCTACGATGAACAATATATCGTCGACGTTTAATTTCCGAATATTTATAACCCGGCTGTTTGGTCAATTCTCACAAGCTTCTATCCCAGATCACGTGCTTAGCGGGGCGGAGCACGTAAATCCTGTGGATTTCGGAGCGAAGCTTCAATATTGTCCGGGGCACCCTACGCCAGTGGCCTAAGCCTACCCAATGCTGAAACGTTTACCAGGGGGGGGCTGTAGGGAAAGAGGAGAGACCACGCACGATAGGAAAGGAGAAAGAGAACGACCAACAGTCGAAGGGATACGAGGGTTCTCCCTTGTGCAGTAGGGTTTCGCGGACCGCTCCCTGAACCCAGCCGGTCGGACGTCGACTTAACCCCGGAAAAATGTGTACGTGCCCGCGCACTATCGATGCACGAGAGGCACTGCGAAGTGTCGAGCATAATTTACCACGATGCTTTTATTTCAGATAATTGCGCGTGATTCTTCAACACCGTGTGCGTCTACCTGGCGTGCACGATTCGGGGCAACGCCTTCGGGGGCAGCCCCGCTGTGTGTTTTCTTTTTAATCAGGTAAACAGGAAAGAAAGGTTGCGCGCCGTGCAACGAGAGATTGTGCGCGCGGGCATTTTGTAAATTACGCACACTCCGTATACGCCGCACGACGGGACTCGGTGTCGTATTTTATCAGCGATAGAATACGCGCGCGTTGGCAAGAGCGGTTTTCGTAATGGTCGGCCGGCTCGCCGAGAAATCGATAACAGCGGAGATTCATTAAAGATACGCGCGTACAGAAGGCTTTCACGCAGCATGAAGGATCGGTCCCCACAGCCTCCTCGCTTGGATCTGATATTAGACGAACACACGCTAGGGACTCGGCCATCCCTCTCGTACCAGCTGTTCCGACGTTGAGTCAGCTTGATGAGTGTGCGCCGCTATGGTTGCCCGCCGCTGCTGCCTCGTGCTCCGAAATTTAATGAAATAACCGCCTTCCTTCTTTTCGCTAACGCGATATTTCGGTGCCACGAGAAGTTCCCTATCGAAGCGTGCAATATACGTTGCCTCGACCAATATACATTTACTCACTGGTCGCGAGTAGGACGAACGAATGCTCTACACGCGTCCTCCTCGATCTCGACCGATGAAAACAACTCCCACGAGGTGGTGCGTTTCACCGTTCAGACTCGACGTGGATCGGCACGTTCGCCTTCGGCAGGTACGACGTAATAATACGTCATAAAGTCGCGGTGCATTTCTCTACCTTTCTCTGACCGACGAGTCGGGGACCGGGACCAGGCAACACTCTTACCTCTCCGCGACGAAAGCGAGAAGAGAACGGGAGGCAGGGATCTTTGCTATCCAAGGAATAAATGTTCACGATGGATACGAAACGAACAGACGGGAAAGCGTTGTAAAGCTTGCAGCGCAGAGGTACGCGAGCGAGAGAACCCGGGAGGGGTTCAAGGTCAGGCCGATGAGAAGGGCCCTTTTTTCTGGAGGCTCAAGGTACCTACCAGGTAAAAGGAAGTCGGACACCCGGAGGACCAAGCGGAATGACAAATGTCTAGTGGACGGTGAAGGGAAAGGTGAAAGGAGCGTCGAGAACGGGGAGAGGGCCTCCGGGTAGCTGGCTGCGTAGAACAGAATTCAGGTGTGCCTAACCACGAGATTGATATCGACGGGTTGTAGCTTGCGTAGAAAAATCGTGGTTGGCGTTGAATGCAACGCGCCGACCGGACACCTCCCCCTTCACCAACAGTATCCGATACAGGAATTTCTTTTGACTCGAGCCAGCCTTTTTCCGTGATCCTCCCCTTTTTTCTCGTTTTTTTTTTAAACCGCTGGCAGGGAAAAATTTCGCGCTGTTATTTCAATGCAATGTTTCACGGGCCGTTCCCCTCCTCGATTGTGAATACGATGAACCACGCTCCATCCGAAATAACGAAACGAGGAAATTTCGAGTTTCGTAAGTTGAACTGCAAAAGAAATACGAGAAAAAACGAGAAAAAACGAGAAAAAACAAAAAAAAGAAGCACGAAGAAACCAGTTTACACGCGGAACCAGTCGATGGTCGTTCGATAGATCGATGGCGAACGAATTCGAGGAACTCGAGCGTGAACGGCGACGATGCGAAAGCCGCGAGTAATCCGAAACAAAATGGTACCGTAAAATGTTGGCCGCGTGGTGAACGGTGCAACGATCATCCTCTGCTCTCGGCGATGGATTAAATGTCGGCTCGTTGAAGGGCATCGTGCACGAGAAAAACGATAAAATCTCGGGGAAATTGAAATCGTAATACCGCGAGGAACTATGTAGCTCGGGTGCAAGAGAGTCAGAGAAACAAGGGAGAGAGAGAAAGAGAGAGACACCGGGGACAGAGGAAGAAAGAAAACACAAAAAGTCCCTGAGATTTTAATCCCTGCCCATTGAGACGAGCGGGATAATTACGGCGTAATATCGTGCAAAATAATAGCATCAAAAGCGCGGGATAATTAAATTCCCCTCGAAACTCGAGTACCGCAAGCGGCTGCACCACGACATCACTCCGGCTGCTTCGAGTGCGTTTCATCGGTGCACGGTGCATCCCCTTTAAACTTTTGTCGGACGAGACGCGCGGCCTCGTGGATTGTGTATAAATTTTACGGAATATCCGAGCGAATTTTCGAGGTCAATGACGAATCCGTGCAAAGTGGCCACCATCGTGTATTATTCACCGCGATATCCGTTCCATTCGAATTCTTCCGTCCAATCTAACGCGTACACAGAGAGAGAGAGGCAGAGGAAGAGGGAGGGGCAGCTTTGTATCGTGAAACCAACTCTATTTTGACGCTGAACCAAAGCTATCCAAGTTACGTGAACGCTGTTGGAAATACAGTACCAGAAAAGACTGAAACTTTGTCCTCGGGGATGCTTGGTCCCCGGCACCGCTGTCGTAAATTGGACCCTAAATAGAATTCTGTTCGGTCACAAGAGGCGGCCGAATATTCTGCCTCCTGTATACATGCATCGCCCAGGTATTTCGTTTGGGTGCGAGGCAAAGTCGCGCAACAAAGAAGGGAAGGCTGTCGCTGGCCTGAATGCACCCTGACCTAAGGCCCCGAGTAGATTTCCGAAGCAACGCTAGAATCTACCTGCATTTCCTATTATCAGCCTATCTACATTCGGGCGCAATGAAAACCCGAGTGCCCAACTTATAGGCCCCCGAGCTTCTCAGGGTTTCGCCTTGCTAAGTATTTCCTGAAAGATACTGTAAGCTCGCTAGGATAATTAGATAAGAGGGCAGCAGGGGCGTACCTCGAATGTCGAGGGTTGTCAAAGCTACACCTCCCGGAGAACAAAGGGATCCTCGATGCGTCTGCGAAGGAGCAAGAAAGGAGGAACAAAAACGATGGGGTCAGGTGAGGCTATTCGAGACTAGTTCCTCCCTTTCGTCCGTATAACTTCTGAAAATTTCAGCTCGAAAACTTGTTGCCAGAAGCGCACAGGTCGTTCATCAAGTTCGACGCCGATGCGATGAGAGCACCGGACGATGGAGAATGCGGCGATGCGATGGCTGGGTCGGAGCCGCGGAATTTTGAAGCGAGCGTAGATTGCCGGAACGAGCGGCTCGCCAGAAGAAAAAGGCGGACGAAGGGGAAGGAAGGTCATCGTGGAACTTCGTTGCCAACTCGAGCGACACGCCGCTGCATTGTATGCAGATCGTGCGCCTGTAATTACAAATAGACGAGCCGATGCCAGTTCATCCTTCCACGTCCACATCCTCGTGGAAATTTGGAAAATTCATTTTGGAGTAATCATTTTAGGGGAGCAGTAAAACATTTCGATTTCCCTTACTTCCATCGTCTTGTGCATTCGTATATTTGCAGGGGGTATGGAAATGATAGAAGCAGAAGGGAATGTAACAATTACGCTGCGGGTTCGGTTCGCTAATCTTCCGATAATATGAACATAATCGGAGCAGCTCTTGTTATCCTCTCAAAGGATTACCCGTACGGTATGCAATAAGGATTACGAGGATTTCTTCGATCGGTTACGAATTTCCAGAAAGCGGCTCACTCTACCAGCCCGGCTAACTCGCCTCCACTCCGTAAACGAATTTCAATGGCGTTCCGCTGTAAACCTGTTCGAATGTGGAACTCGAAGAATCTCTTGAAACGCCTGTCGAAATTGACCGATCGCTCGCCACGCGACCCGCTCCAGCTAACCGAAAACGTTTCGGCATGTCCGACGTTTTCGAACCAGAATACACGTCAGCATCTGTGGCTGGACGTGGCAAACGATACTCGCATCCGCCCGCAGTCAAGAACCTTTCTCTCCCTCTGGGAAACGCAAGTTGTGTGCCCTTCCTCCGTTTCATCCCTACCTATTCCTTTGACAAGCATTAAAAGGAGCTCGAGGTAAAAAAAAATCTGGGGCTCGACGCACCGTTACAGAACACAGATACGTAGTCCCATCTTCCCGCCCCTCCCTGTATACCCTGGAAAAGTTGAACGGTCCTAAAAATCGCAGGGAAAATTCCAGAAGCGTGGGGATCAGGGGAGTTATAAAAACTCCAAAGTCGAATATTCCACGGCCTGGCGGTCCTAACGACGAAAATTTATTCTCAATTCCGGGCAACGGAATGATAGCGGGTCTATACGTTTATCTCGAAACGCAGGTTTCGCTCGCGAGGGACAGTTCGCCTCTGCTGAACTTTATTTCCACGCTGGCGAGGAGAGGAAGGACACGCGAGTCAGCCGGAATGACGGGTCTTTGTGCTCGGTCGGTCGGGTCCAGTCCTCTCTCGGCGAGAGAGGCTATCTCTGGTCGGGTCCAGGAGGAACGGGAGGAAGCGAAGACGGAGAGGGCGAGTGCAAGACGCCACGGTGAAAGAGGCGGTAGCAGATGTAGAAGGAGGAAGAAAGAGAACGACGGAGGCTCGGATGTGAAGTGAATGTCAGCTCGAAGGTCGGCTTTTGTCAGGCCCAGCCGGAGCAACGAAGAAGGGGCGAGAAGAGACTCTCAGCTCCTGCCTCTTTCTCTGCCTTGGCCGCGACGACGATCTGTTGGTGCACGATGCCAGCCACCTAGATCCATTTATACATCGCGCGCATTGCCTGGGCCTGGCCACGATAGATAGTGCACTGACGGGACAATGACCACGGCCGAGAGACGCGCGAGGTGTGGTTGATGCGTGCGGGCAACCGCGTCGTCTAACGCCGGAACGAGAACCGCCGCTCCGAAGGCTGCTGCCCCGCACAAATCACCTAGAAGCTATGCGCTCTTGGGGAAACCTGCATACCAAGCCGACCATATGTGCACTCCGCTTTTGCGAACGCAACGGATTATCCGCGAATATAACAACGATGCCACCAGGCGATTCTTAACGTTAACCCTGTCACCCCAAAACGTTACAGCAAGCGATCGTTCAACAGAGACCTACAGAAATGTTCCTTGACCTATCCACATGTCTCTTAATGGTCCGTACAGCTCGCCCTATAAGTAATAAGAGTACCTAAATCTGTTCGTCGATAATAGCTGTACAACGCGGTCATAATATCAACTTCGACCTCCGAATTTTATCAAAGATCTATCCAGCGTAGAATCACGAGCCTCCTTTATCCTTCTTTATGCTCATCGTGCGTGGTACGTGCACCGAAAATCGGGCCAGTTTAATTTACGGACGATAGGATCGTAAGTTGCGCTGATAAATAGCTCGCGAACGAGACAATGGCTGCTGCGGCAGGAGCACGAGCTGCGATCGACGCCGATGTTGGGCCGCGGACAGAGATGCGGCGATGGATGCACTGGCTAGCCAAACGAGGATCCACACTTCGGTGCATCGAAAGCGGCGCGCCAGAGGGAAAGAGAGAGAGAAAGAGAGGGAGAGGGAAAACGTCGAAGTGGGTGCATACAGGTATATGCGCGTGCAACAAAGACAAATGGCTCCGAGTCTGCGGGAGAGGAGCAGAGAGAAGGACGACATTGACCATAGCGAGAGAGTGCAGCACGAGACGTGCACGGCCGAGAGTGCATCCCGGGGTCGTGCACACGTGCGGAAGGGGCGAACACGGTGCAACGGTGCAACGGTGCAACGATGCAACCGTGTATATACACATACGAAAATCTTTGGCCTGGGCCTGCGTGTGGACGTATTAATTATTGCCGTGTCGCGTGTACCGCGGAGAGAGCCTGCACGGCTTTACGTGCGTGCACCAGGGAGAAGCTATTCCGGGCCTGGGATCTGAATATGCGATCACGCCGCCATTCCATGGAGTTCGAAGCGCGCCGTGCAGGGGCTTATAGTTCAACGACTCCGATTTAGGCGACTCTGGCGTCGACTGCCTTTGATTAGTCCGAGTGGCGGTGTCTCGGCGCTATTGGAGGGTGGCGATTTAGTTTGTCCTTTTTAAAATTCTTCTCCCCCCCGTCAAATGGAACTGCTACGGACAAGCGTTACTACGGATTGTCCAGTTCCGTTTTTTCTCTTTGGAAGCGAGGCAATAAGATTTCATGGGTAGTGCGGGGTAGGAAGAGACGCGGGCACGGGGACACGGGCATGGTCGGCCCGCCCGTATCGATCCTTGTTCCTTGGCTAACAAAAAGGCGAAGGAAAAGTGGAACAAGAGTGGCAGTCCCCAATGGCGGCAGTTTCCTGAAAAGTATCATCCTTCTCTTAGAGAGCGAGCGAACGTCTTCTATATACCAAGGCGTCGATCCCTGACGATCGAAAAATCGTGAGAGGAACACGATGCACACGGGCAGCTAACAGAGCGAAGGGGAAAAGGATGGGGAAAAAAGAGGGAAAAAATGAAGAGTACGAGCAGTCGAGGTGCACCGTGAATGCTTTCCGTGGTGTTTCACCGAAGGCGACGGAGCCTCTAATTTTAATAATTGGATATAGCCTTCCTCTCCTCGTGCCAGGGGCGTATCTTCGAGCAGAACCGGCGTGTAGAAGTACGTGTACAGTCGCACCTGCCCTTTACCTTTCTTCTTCCCTTTCAGTTTCGCTCACATAGAAAGATGTTATACCTGCACGCCACGAATACAGACCTGGCAAAAGTATCTGGGATCCTCTATACCCTGAGAACTGGTGTTTACAATAATTTGCATCTCTATTCTCCCCGCAAGAATATCCGAGCCCTATGAATATTAGTTTCTGTTGAATTCTCGGCCGAAGAATATTTCACACATCGGATTATTCAGTGGCGACGTCAATTAAATTCTATCTGAAAGTAGTTCATTCTGGTCGCCGTTCGACAACTGGCAAACGAAACGTTGAAAGAAGACGGGCACACGGATGTCTGCCTGCCATCGGCTACCAAGGCTAACCCGTTCTTTCGCGATGTTTTTATTGAAATCGTCCACGATGGAACGTTTCTCGAGCGAAAACGAGGGAGTGAACTAACGCAGCGACACGACAATCGTCGGTCGCGTGTCCACGAGCAATTCGATAATTTCTCGCCGGCCGACGTTCATTTTTGCACATTTCCTCTCACGATTCGTCCCGATTACGTGCCCGCCCTTTCTCTCTATCCCTCCTGTACACTCTTCCTTTCCATGGGGAGGAAATGGCCTCTGAGAACGAACCGGCAGAAGAACGAGACAGCGAGACCTCTTCGGTTGAACCGATCCGCGCAGGTACAGAAAGGTCGTCTTTTTCAGGTAAGAGGTCGTTACCTATTGAGAAAACTTCAACGACCATCGACTTCCGTTTGAGGATTCACATGGTGCACATTGTGCTGATCTGTTCATAAAGGATCAGTATGATCGCGTGGAAGTGGAATAAGACGGAGAAAAAAGAACGTGCAGCAAGCAATCGCGACCGCATAGGAACCATCCTAATTGTAGCCCTTTCAACGTACGATTTTATTGCGCGAAATATACGTTGATTTTTCCTCTGCGTGGCGCGTTCACGAGTTAGAACGTTCCCTCAATTACCAGCGGTACAAGATCGCGACTGATTTCGAGTCGGGGCGAAGTTCTGCCCCGGCTGTAGGATCAGATCGAGAAACTTCGTTACTGGCTGACAGAGGAGTTCGGATTGCAACTGTAGATAGAGGATGCAATACTCCAAGTTCTGCCCAGAACTGCTTCTGTGCGCCTCGGGAAGCTTGAGAAAGCTCTCCGTATTTGACTCCCCTTCGAATCCCCAGGGATAATGAATGGCTTCGGACAGCTGATACTTCGACCTGGGTCGCTGACATTCGTTAAACCTATCAGCTGGTGGATAACGTGAACCTTGCCACCGCGGTATTAGCCGATCGAGCGCAGCTACTAAAGAGGCAACGGGAATCGTTGCGGCCTCGTGAACCAAAATTATTGATACTTCCATAGCTGGTGTAAAAGAAATTGAGAGGTGTTCGTGCTCCCCGAATCTTGTGTTATTTATTTTGCGTCGAGTTGCAGGAATTATGGGGCGCTCTTACGTTTTGGGTGTGGAAATGGAACGGAACCAGGCGCAGGGATTACTTTTCGTCGCAATCGACGTCTCGTATTCCCATCCGCTTCCTCTTCGGCTCGCCACCGTTCGTTCTATGCAATTTGCGCTCCGTCCTTTGTCTCGCACGCGCATCCCCATCGCCAGAGGTGATCCTGGAAAACGTGATTCTCGAAGAAATCGCCCGATTTGCTTGAACGGAGCAGCTCGCCTTCGCTGCGGGGCAATTTGGAGTTTCCACGTTTTACGACGGCCACGCGAATTCGGAAATTCCCCTGTTTTTCTTTATGCGAGCCTCGTGACGAGCCCACCTCGACGACCATTGCTTTCTAATTTTCAGAAATTCCGAAAATATCTCGGCCACTCTGGCGACGAGGTGAACCGAGGTCGATCCTAGCGTGGATATCTGTACTTTTTAAAATATTCATGCGTGTCGAAGAATATCTTGGTCACTTGAAATTTGCAACAGTTGGATATTTCGTTTAATTAATTGCGTTCGATTATCCTAGAATATCCTAGAATGCCCATCAATTATTTTTTTCTCGCAGTAAGCTAAATTTACCACCGGCTCCATCGATCGAGCAGCCAAATTCATTGGAACTGTTTCTTCACTGTCGTCGAGCATGCATTTGCCGCGCGAGAAAGTAACGAAGCAACGCTAGAAACGCAGTTAGTCTCTTTTTTCAAGCAGCGGGTACACTCATCCATTATACTAATTGGAACGTCTGCCCGGCAAACGAGAAGAAAGGGATGATCGGAAAAAAGGGACCAACGAGACGGGCAACAAGAAGCGCGGCACCTTTTTTCTCTTCCAAACGTTATCCGCGCTGCTGGCCACGTTTTCGTCTTTCGAACGAACAAACGACATCTACGTTATCGCGGGCAACGATGACGGAAGAAAGAGACGAATGTTTCGCCTGTTTGGCGAACGAGCGAGACGCAATGAAAAAGTGAAATCCGCGCTAATCTCGAAGTTGCACACGCATCGTCGCAGATGTAATTACGATTGTTACTCAGCCGGCGTCGTAACGCTGATGAAATTTTCTATTAGCCGCGGTTCTTTCATCTATTAAAGTGGCGCGATGAAAACGGAGCATCTAATTGTTGGACAAATCTTTGATTAGAAATGAGAAAGTCTCGCATCGAGGACGAAGAACATCCGAGAGAATATGAGACGAGCGTACACGCGGTAAACGAGTCACTTCCTGTGCGGCTTAGAAGAGGGAAAAAGTTTCGCTTCGTGACCAGCGACGCACTTGATCCAAAAAACGAACGGAGAATGGTCCATTCGTTCTAGAAACGAGACAGAGGCGCAGATAGAGAAGCGTTTTCGGGATGACTCTTGTCGGCGACAGGAAGCGCAGCTGGTCCCCCTAGGGATTGGCCAGCTGTTGATGGAAGGTTTAGGTATGTCGATCGTCGATTCACGGCCGTGAGAAAAGGACAAGGACTTGCTCCGTGAAGCCGAGGCCGACGAGGAACACCTTCAGGGACGTAGAACAGGCTCCTTCCTTTCATCGACAGACAGACGCACAGCCTTCCTACGAGCCGCTGCCAGACAGGCTTTCGAGTCCTATCTGCGCGTTTCCTGCGTGTTTTTCGATATTCTTGCGACCACTGGCAATCTGGTACTCCGAAAAAAAGAATGATTGCAAAGAGGAATAAATGGCAAGCAGAAATAATTCATTGGTTATCGAGGAAGGGGTAAGAGGGAAGATCTATCGTTCCGTGCGAGCCTTTTATCCCGAGTTTAATTCGACGGTTTATTTGGGGCACTTGCGACGATGAAACGAATTATTCCGGCGTGCCGCTGGCCGTTTAGAAGATCTGAATCAACTTGCTCGAAACAGGCAACATCCGGTGCGCACGACCTAGCAACAACGTACTCCAGGGGCATGGCGAAGCGAGAGCAGAATTTGAAAGAAACACATTTCATTGAGCGGCCAGCCTGAATAATTCCCATTCACGGCGCCTTCGGTTGGCCGTGCAGTTTCTATTTCGTCCTGCCGTGATTCTGTCGACTTCTTTCAACCGTTCCTCTTTGTTCATCGCCCGTGCATAGAATCCGCGTGTATCTCCCGTGCGTGTACAAATCATCCGCGGCGCGAAAGAAACATGACCGAGAAATTTTCCGCTCGCGTAGAACCGCAATCTTCGACTCCGAAGAAAGTTAAAGGGGACACTCTCTCGCAGTGCCACCTCCGTTGAGGTCGCATCGAAACACGTCTTATCAAAAAGCTCCGATTCATTTGAACTAACGTTGCGCGGCGGTAAATGGACAGTCGACCCTTAATTTCATGGACACTTCTATGCTACTCGAACTCCCTTCGACTTTCTACTCAAATATTCTTCTTACGGCGGCGACGCAAGTTCCGTTGCTCTTGATTACCGCACACCTGTCAGCGACCACGCTTACAGAGAGCGGTTTACTTACGCAAGTGTCCAGCAGACCATCGGCCAAAGCGACGACACACTACCTGCCCTTAATTCGTGCGACAATTGCCACAACAAAGACGCACGTGCATACAACATTTATATAGCTGCCATCTGCTTGGACTTTGCCGCGTCCGAACGTGATAACAGTCTCTATCAGAAATCGAGCTATCATTGCGGTCGTCGAGCACCTGTCGCCGATTACGTTCGCCGCACGGTTTGTTTCTGTAAAACGTACGGATCGGTGGGGAGAAAGGAGTTGCGTGAGCGTCGAGGGAGTGGGCCGCGACGCGAGAAAATCCATCGGTGCGCCGTAATTCCCTTTCTTACGCGAATACCTGCGCGCCTGCCACGATTTGTTCTCGGCTGGTCGTAGTGAAACGATTACAAGTAGCCGCCTGCCGGCGTCCATAAATCTCTGCTGCGATGCTGAGGCGTTAAACGCTCCGATATCGACTGCAACGGTGACCTTAATTCCGCGGCTCGATCGAAACCGCCCTTTCCATCGCCACGCTGGAACGTTATCGCGGTGTTTTCTTCGCTCCGGCCGTTGGGTAACAACCGGGAACGAACGTTCAGCCGCGGGAAAATTGTAGGAAGCGGAAACCGAGGAAAACGATATTACGTGCGCGGAACAGAGTGCATATGTATACACGTATCCCCCGGTATCCTTTACGCTACGAGGACTCGAAGCGTGTCTGCTCCGAAACGGCTGCCTTGTAGCTGTGGGAACTTGTGTACGTACAGCAATCTTGATATCAGGCTTCGTGGTAAACTTGATATAATAGTTGTACGGAGAACTTTGTTTCGTTTAATTGATTTCGTTTTTGCTTGGCCACGAGGGCTTCAAGCGTGGGCCCTTTGAAACTGACCAACTGCTAATATGAATTAGTACGTTAAACAAAATACGCTGGCTTCTACGTACTGCGCTGTTAATGTACGAATAAAAACTGTATTTCGTACAAGGGGATGGTTTGCAATTTCAAAAGCGTGGCAAGGAGAGCGCGGCAATATTTTCCCTTATGTTTCGATAAGCGACAATAGATACGTATTAAAGAACAGGTTTGGCCCGCTGCTTTTCGATCAGGGAAAGAAAGCAGCCACGTAAGAGGAAAAAAGGCCGGACAAAAAATGTGAACACAGCGGGCTATCATGGTGGGTGGACGATAAATATAAATAGCGCTAGAAAAGCGCAAGAGGAGCAAAGCGAGGGGCTGAAAATAGCGATGCTCCATTGTTGCGCCCACGAACCGGTTCTTTTCAGGTTGCTGTGCTGCGTGAACAGGAGACTGGCCGGCGAAGAACCATGCAGAGATGATCGAAAACATCTGTCGGGAAAGGTAAACGCGATCGGGGGAAAAACGCACCCACGCTTTCAACTTTTCGGACGTCGAAACGCTGAATCGTGCCGGGGACACGTACCTGGCGCAGCTGCGATTTCGATAGGCTTTTTAGAAACCCTCACGCTGCACCTTGTGCACACATCGACCGTCGATCCGTTTCCACGCGAACCACACTGTCGTTTCACAGGGTGGACACGTGTGCCGTGCAGAAATACCCAGAATTTGATCTGTGAATTTTTGGGATCATCAGAACGATTCCCATCCGCTTTCACGTAGACACGTGATAAAGTATAGGAAAAACAGCGTGACTAAGCTGAAAGGTTGTGGAACAAGGAGACATCGTTGCAACTGTCGTATGGTAGATGGTACATAGTCAGTTGCAATGGATCGTAAGTGTATTGGGGCAATTAGGAGCTCGAGGAGGAAGCGGAAGGTTGTGTCCACGTATTGTCCGTGCTTCCACGAGAGTAAGGGGAACGGTGGAAAATAGAACGGTCACCTTTAAAGTACCTCCGAGGAAGAAAAGTTCATCGAACCTGCGAGATAGGCAGACGCATTAAAGAGTAGCTTACGCGGGTAGAGCAGCGACGCCTTTACACGTTCGAGGGCTCCGAGGTGAAAAAGCGCGTTAAGCGAAAGGGTCGGCGAAGTGTTATTGAAAAAAACACGGCGGGCTTTAACAAAGAGTTTCGTTCAGAACCGCGTCGAGGGTTGGAGAAAGGAACGGAGAATCACCCCTCTCACCGTCGCCAGTACGAGTGTCTCGCTCGTCGTGCGGTGGAAGCCAGAAAAAAGGAGGAATTGGAAAATTCTGCGCTCCTTACACTCTGTGGTTACTGGAGAGAAGAAAAATAAACGAGCACAGCGGCAACGACCGAGTGGTGTTAAATGCACTTGGGCAATTACAGCGTGTAGCTAAGCACGGTCGCAGGGATTAATCGATTAATTGGCTCATTGGAGAACAGTGGATCTCGAGCAAACCATCTACAGTTCTGCCTCACAAAAGATAGCTCGATTCTTTGTTAACTCTGACACGGCAATTTCGTATGCATGCACGTGCACGCCATGTTCAATGCCATCCGAAATATTCCGCCCGCGTTTCATTAAAAGAAGACATCTCGAAAGATTAATTGCCACCCACGCGAACGATCGCGAACGTCAGACAGCAGTCGTTCAATCAACTTCCCTCTACGAGCAGATAATATCCAGCGACCATAGGTCAGTTTTCCCAGGAAGGCTCGCAAGACACGGCCGGTGCTGGAACCGCAGGCACCGTCCCCTGGGCCGCGATTCGCTCGTTGAACCGCGCACGAAAGCGATTTCTCTGGAAACCGCAGTGCACAGCGAAGGGAAGCAGCCAGAGCGGGAGCTGTGACCGGGGAAGCGTGAGCGGGCGAGTATATACGTCCGGCGATCGTTTCGCTGGAAAGGTCTGAAAGTGTTCGCGAGATCGACGGACTCTCGTTTGCGTGCGCTCTACCTTTTCCATAGGTCAGCCGCTCGTAAATCATAGCGGGTACTGGAACACCGGGCGCATCGTTTAACGGCCGCTTAATTGCGTGTCAATTAATAGCGAACCGAGGGCCATCCATGCATCGCTCGGGGAACACGTTTGATTCGTTCCGTCGAGAGACCACGCGAAAAGTCACGGTCGACAGTTCCACGCGACGAGACTTACAATCGAGGAGGACGACAGCGCCGATATGAATGGCGTTCCCTCTATAACGCAGTAGGTCTGTACATTCAAGGATCTGGCTCGATTCGAGCGACGCTCCAAGTGGTCGAGTGTTCCCTGGAATGCCTGACGCTTTTCAATCAACCGAAGCTTACGGACGGCCAGTTGAATGAACTTTTTTCGAGGAACCACGACGTTCCCCGTTATATACGCACGGAGAATTCTGCAATTCGATGGGTCGCAAGCTCTGCTTCAAAATCTCGCTGAGAAATCCCCGGCCGCGTATGCACGTCCCGCGAACGTCGATGCCAGAAGCAATTCGACTTAACGCGGAGCCTATTTACGGCCAAACTTCAGCAGCGGAGAATGTCTGCACGGCTGGCCGGTCGTTTCGCAAGCGGCTCGCGAGCGTAGATAAGCGGAGTCGCGTGCCAATCGCTTCCGCGTTTTGTACCGTTACCAAGAAGCACGGCGAAACTCGCGGCGGTGTGTACGCGAGCTTTAAGCCACGCAGGCTATCGGCCCCGCACTGCCTGCTCATAATTCCTTCTCCCTTTGACGGGAGGCTGAATTTAGTTGTCTCGCGACACGCCTCGGCCATCCACGCGCCCCATTGCAACCTGACTGCGGATTTATTTCTGTCCCCGCGCGGCGTGCGATTGGCAAGGAATGCGGCGTGCACCGCGAAACGGAATTCGCGTCTGTCTACAACACTCTTCCTCGATCGGGCAACCGTGAAACATTGTTGTTCCGCCGGTCTTATCGCTGGTCTAATGGAATTCGCGGGAATAATTGGTACCGCTAGGCGGGAAGCTTTTTACGCGCGTGCGATGAAATTGATAGAAAAAAATCCGGCCAGAGTACGGGAGGCTGGAATCTCGAAAATCGGAAGAACGACGAACGATTTTACGGCGCGAACACGCCGATGTCGGATCGCGGGGAATTAATGATCCCTGACAGCCGACGAATCGTCGAACCGTCCGACCTCAAGAATTTTCTCTTTTTCCTCCCTCGTCCGGTTTGTTTGCTCGGCTACGCTTGTTTCGCCGCGAGCACCCGAGACCCGAGGTTTTGCGCGGGACAAGGAGAACAAGAAGGGCGGGTTTCAGGGGGTCGATTTTCGCGGGATCGCGGATATCTGTTTGCCGCCAATGCGACGTGGAAGCGTGGCGTACGCAAGCTGGATCGCGAATGCAGGTACGGCGCAACGGCGACGGTGGCACGTGAAAAATGTCGCGCGAGCAGGCACTTTCACCCGCGGTCGCTCGCGAGTCGAAAGGAAGTGTCGAAAAAATCCACGCGCCAGGGAAACTGGGGCGTGTGCGTGTAATCGATCAAGAATTATCAATCGCAATCTCCTTGGGATCAACCTTGCTTTCGTTGCTCGCATTCCGCGCCACGGATTACAGGCACTGTTCCACGATCGCGCAACGCGTCGCCGAGCTAGATAATAAGCGTTATGATACGCGACAGGAGGACATTGCGTCGTTCTCATCGGGGACCATCGATCCGTGAGAAAACGCGTTCGGACGCCCGTGTCGACGGGATCGCGTCGCGGGCCGCGAAATCTACGCGCGAGGATATCTGCACGCGACAGCGGGGACGGTAATTTGGATGTTAACGAGAGTTTACGGGTTTCCAGCAAAACGCTCGTTCGCTGTTTAGAAAGGTGGAACGAGCGGCGATACAGGAAAAACGAGCGACAACCTCACGAGCTCGTAATATCCAGGAGAAAGGACACCGTCCAAGAGCCTTGAAGTTTGATGGAAAAGGCAGATTAACCCGGCTGACAAATTGATCAGCCCACGATATCCTGTGGCGACGCGAAAATACTCGGTCACCCACGCGAATTAAGTAACCCCGTGTCAGCGTGCAAAGTTTCGCAAAACGAAACCGCGTCCGATTGCCCTCGCGCCTTTCGTATCCGCTGTGCCTTCCTCTGGTCTCTGCCGTGATCATTTCACGGAAAATCTAACGAGAGATAGACGGGGAAGGAATCGGGCACAGCTGCCGGAAGGATAAAATTGGATTTGCTTGACGCTGTGGACTTTTGGCAGATGAGAATTACCAAGGTTCCTCGACCTCGTTCGGCGTAGCGTTCGAAGAACGAACAGCGTGCCTTTTCACGCGGGCATAATAAAAAGAAGGAAAAAAGAAATCGGCGTGTACACGCTCAGGAAGCCTTGTCGAGCTCGTACATTGCCGAGTGGTCGCCGCAATCTGGGAGAAGAGAGTCCTTAACGAGCAACGAAAGCCTTCGAACGGTTTGAAGTGGCGGTCTGTGTTGTCGATGAAATTACATAAACGGGCCTGCTCGATGGCCCTCGTGAAATGTCTCGTATCGTTCAAGCTCCTTTATGCGAAATTGAGCGTCAGGAGAAGAAGAAAAAACTGCCATCGTGCTTATTATTCTCTCGGAACGATCGAGGTATTAGCGAAACACCTCGTATTTCGTTTGAGAGGCCATTATCGGCACGGCTGCTGCCCGCGATGTCGATAGACAGAGAGAATCGTGCAAGGAAGACGGGGAAAAAAGCGTGGACGAAAATTGGCTAGGATCGGTCGAAATCGATGACATTTAACGTGGCATTTGACTTAACCACCTAACTGCGAAATTTCGTTCCTTTCAGGGATCATTGCGGATCAAAGATCAATCTACTTTTCCGTGCCACGGTATTCATTAACCGCGCCCCGTTCCCCGTCGTTCACGGGGCCAGACAAACCAGATCGCAATTGGAAATTCAATTCTCCTCTCCTCTGGATCTGCCTGTTGCCGGACGAATTAAACGGAGAACGGATAGCCGATCGGGAGAAGGATACCATTCTCCGCGATGCTTTCTCTGCCTGATAAGCGGTTGCATCATTTACCAGCGTTTACGCGGAAATTGCGACGCGCAATGAGCTTAGATGGAAGTGAACAAGTGCGTCAGATGTACCCGATACGCGTTTACGCAGCCAGAATTCCACGGCGCGTCGTGTTTGCCGAGAACGAGGTTCACGGTGATCCGCGGTGCGTTCGCACGCCGCTGCTTAACAAACGCGTACTGCATTCGTGCACTCGCGGGCACCCACACGTGGCCGAGTGCACGTGCAACTTTTGCGTCGCTCTGAAATTAATAATGGAGCGAGGATATACGCGGTCTGCGCACGGTCACACCGCGAGACCAGCCACCGTCCCGTTCTACCGGGTGATCGCGATGAAAACGAGACACCGTAACTTCTGTTTCCCTCGCCCGCGAACGCGGAAAGAATTTTCGTCAAACGCCGACACCGCGAAACGGGCAATCGTACGCCTTCAGATTTCGCGGCTCAAAGACAAACGTTTGAATAACCACGCATCTCCCAATTTACACGGTAATCGCGGACACTGCGTCACCGAGCGATTCGTTGGTAACCTGAAATTAACCCCCCCGTTTAATTAAACGTCTACCCCGCCCGATTACCTTGCGCAACCTGCGCCCCCGCCTCGCCCCGCACAATGAAACGATCCGACTCGTCGATATCTATCCGATAAACAAATAAATAACGACGGCCCGCACGGTTACGTGGCGCGCCGACAGAGAGGAGAACGAGCGAATAAAACGGGAATTATTAATACTGGCGCAGGTGAGGCCGCCTTTAAAAGCTCCTAATTGCATCGCGACTTCAAAGGCTCGTCGAGAAGGCGAGGCAGCCGACGCCGAGAACTCGCGATACTTCTGCCCCAGGCATTCTAATTAAAAATTACGATCCGTTTAACGCGAGGGCGTGGAAGCTCTCGACTTCGAGTTACGCGAAACGGCTTCCGCGAGCGAAATTCCGGTGGAAGTAAGGTGTTACCGTTCCTCGCGGGGCTATCAGCACGCGACAGTGCCGTCATTTTCCCGTCGAGAAAAGAAGACATGAACGCGTGACGTTGATGTCAGCCATTCATGACAGCTCTCCGGGGACCCCACCTTCGGACGACCTCGACGATCGATCGACCTCGCCGCGACCTCGTCGTCGAGCTTCTCTGAAAACGCGGATTTCATCCCCCGATGCCAGAAAACTTTATTTATTGCCGCGTCAGAAATTGCCTTCGCCAGACTGAGGCCTCGTCGAGACTCTGCAAGTGAATGAGAGACCGGTGGTCTATATCTGTATCAGCGTCTTACAGATTACGAGAAAGATGCTGCCCGATTGGAGCAAGAGAAATAATTCGACGAAGTATATAATAAAGCAAGAAATAGAAGTCTCTATTATACCCTAACATAACGAAAGCATATAATAGATTTTTCCCAGAGAAAGAACTTTGGATAAAGCAATTCTGATCGATCGACCGTGTGCTCGACGCGATTTACCGTGTTGCGACAGAAACCCGTATATACGAACGGTGGATAAAGGAGGGTGGCAAAAATGTGGAGCCCGTATGCATCTACGCTTCTTCCCGACGCTATTTCGTCCGTCTATGCTGTAAGTAGCGCACTCGAAAGAAGCAAGGCCGTGTCGAGTGCCTGGGGGCGGTTCTCGCGCGACTATCCTTTGGCACTCGGTTGTCGGAACGTCATCGATGAAAAAGTGGACTGGGAAAAGCGGGAGAATGACGTACAGGTGGTTCTCGTGCACCTGCGTCCGCGTTTTCGACGAGCACACGGATTTACCCGCGACGAGAAAACATTCCGTGGAAATGCACGTACGCCATCGTTGATCCATTTATCCGAATATACTTTTCCCTTCCGCGAAATTGATTAACTCGCGATTGGGATTAAGAGAGTCCACTGGACGCAGGCGGGGTTCGGCCGGGTTCGTCGAACTTTATTTAGCTATTTTCGAGTTTCCAAGAGTTCTCCAAACGAGGTCAAGAACGAGAGGGTGGGTGCGTCTGCTTCGATCCGATGCACGATGCGGTTCTTTCGGGCATAAATATCAATGAATAAAGATCGTGTACGGGCTTCTATAAATATTAACGAAACGTTGAACCGGCTGACTGGTCTGCTATCAACGTCGCGCTCGCTTGGCACGGCCACAAAGGGTTAAATTGTCTATCGCAATTGCGGCTTTGAGGGTCGCTTCGAGACCATTTGTATGTCGGAGAACGTACCTTCGGTTCAGGTAACGCGATCGGTTCGCAAAACAAATTTCGATCTTGCCGCTAGCGAGTAAGGGTTAATGGTATCTCCCCGCGCAGGAGGATGGATCTATTCCGGAAATGTATCCCCGCTTACCTGAAACAGACAAAGGTATTATTAATTTCCGTGAGCAATTGCGCGAGCATAGAATACAGAATAGAATACACAGAATTGGATCTAATTCTCAAGTTCAATGCTGCGTGAAAATTTTCGCTAGCGAGATTCTTCGCCGTGCAGGTTGACTGTTGCTCCGATCGCAGTCGATCGATTTAAGGTCCTGCAATTCGAACTTTTCTAAATTGCAGCTCGACTGCACCTGAGATATCTACGCGGTGTAAATTGCACGCGATCGTGATGCATATCCAAAGGAAGGAAGCCGTGCGATGCCCGTGAGTCATTTACTCGAAGGATCATGCTCGCATATTTACATGCGAGCGCGACAATAAGGCGGGATATGAAAGGTCCTCCAAATGCAGCAGGCACGGGAGACACGGGGTCACGGGAGACACAATGGAAAGAGACGTTCTCCTGTGAACGGATTCGTGCTTCGAGGCACACAGGTGACATTATACACCGGGTGGGCCGTTAGTATCTACTTGGACAAATTACATTGCGCATCCGATCGAGTGCGCAACAAAGCCGACCTTGTGCTCTTCCTCGTGAACATTTTATCCGATTGAAAATAGCGTGCGCTATAAAGTAACGCGCTGCAGGGAGCACAGCAACGAACTGTAGAGTCAATTACCGCAACGCGGTGCACATAATTGCGTTACGAAAGCGCGAACGGAGGCAGGTTAAACGGGGCAAGAAAGAGAGCAGGGCGAAATAAGGTCGCAATAAAGGGCGACACCGGGTATAAAGCGCAAGCTTGTCACGCGTAACTCGACCAACCACGGCAAGGATCATCCGTCGTCCTTTCTGCATCGCGCTCCTCCTTTTTAATTCCTCTTTACCCTTTTGTAGTCGCGGAACTTTTGCATTTGAACAGGCAACGCGAACGGTTCAACGTCGACGTCGTCGCGCGCGGTTCGTGGAAAAAACAGGCTTTTTCGAAACGGTAGACAGGACGGGAGCGTTGTACAATAACGACACGCTAGGCTTGCTCCATTCTTTATTTTGCAATCGCAATTCTGCTACGATAATGCACGCCACTCCGACCTGTTCCCCGAGAGCATCGCACAATTCCGCTTCTCGAACGAACCGATTCCCTCTCGTTCGCCGCTCGAGGGAAAGTCAAAAAGTGAGGGGACCTCCCGTGTATTCGTCGTGCATAATCTTATAACATTCTCCAACTTCGATCGAGCAAAACTCTGCCAACCTGTCATTTCCACGTGAGCGTTGAAAGCTTGGCCGCACATGTACCGAATCTCCACGCGTATTTTTGTCCCCGAGAAGTAAACGCGATTCGATTTCTATCTGCCCCGTAGAGCAACAGACTCGCCCGGCCCACGAACCTTTTTTCCCTCGCCTTTCTGCTTCGTGCGACCGTAGTCGCAGCGGCAGTCCCTGAGGATCGACCTCGTAACACGGATTTCGATCATCCCGTCGTTTCGGCCATCGTTTCGACGATCGCAGAGGAGCGCAGCCTCTTTATGCAAATCGTGGACAGTTCCGACAGAACCGAGAACGCCGGAGTATTATGAACGTGGAACCGTGACAGGGAGGAGAGGAGGTGCATCGCGAAGGCCGCTGCAACGCGACAGAGATCGAGTCGGGCTGCATAAATACACGTAGGTCGAACCAGTTGGTGTCTAGACGAACGAGCGTGTTCTAGAAACAAATACCTCTGAAAGTTATTCCGAACGATCGTGCAAAGGTTAAGGTCTCGAGTTCGATAGGCCGGGAGGGACCATCCGGAGGCAACGCTTGCCGAATCGATACGTTTTTTCTTCTTCCCTTCATCCCCTTTACCCCCTGTTCTCTTGCACGTCGGACCAGCCTACCGAGATCCGCTCGACGGGTGAAGGGAACGCAGCTGTACAATTGTAAACACCGCGGGGAAACGAGGACGTAACGCGTTTCTAAAATTAAAGAGACGTTACCGGCCACAACGTTCCTCTCCATCCGCGGAGAGAATGGTTTCGCGAAACTCTGCGGACCTTTTTATGTCATTCCAGCCGGACGATGCTCAAGGATTTTTATCTCCGACGATTTCGAACAAGCGAAAGCTATTCTCGTAAGTCATTTCTTAATCGTATGAAACTCTGAATTCACGTCGTCCCCTTCTATACGCGGAGATACTTTATCCCTCGCACTAGTATTCCACCAGTAGAAGTACGTGTAAGCACGTAACCTGCTCACCATTGGAGACTTATGCCAAAAAGCATGTACCGCAAAATTTATCAGACTAGAGTAAATCGGGCACTATTGTATACAGCTGGTAAGACATAAGAGCAGCGTATGAATTGAGTTTGGAATTAAGAGGTATTTGCGACTTGAACTATGAAAAAATCGATACTTTCCGATTTTCAATTACATTTGATTATTAATTGAAATATTAGCAACCACATGTGCAAAATGCTGATACGAAGCAGTGATGTGATTGTAAAAAAAATTCTAAAAACACGAGTACATGCCCCCGTAATAATTGAGCAGGAGAACAAAGTTGTATAATCACGAATAGAATAATAGTTACATTTCGCCGTTGCGTGTCGCGTTTCTCAATAAAAATATAATAACAGAGGGATCATCGTAGGAAGAGAAAGTCCAAGGTTGATGAAACGCATTCTCGTTTCGACCAGAGCAAAGCCACAGAAGGGGGCCAGGATGAATTTCGAATGCGGTGAACGCGTTAAACGCGTCAGCAATGCGCGCAAAAGCATTCGAGGTTCGCCAATCGTCCCGCTCGTGAAATTTCGCTCGCGAGTAGGAGGCCCGTGGATGCGGAATCTATTCAATTCGGGGCGGCAGAACGGAGTCGGGATCGTGCCGCACGGGCTAACGATTTGTTAGCGCCGATCTAACGCCAGTTTTTTCTGCTTCTAATGGTCCGTGACGCGCCTCGATTAGAAACGGGCACGACGGCGCGTAGACGCTGGTCGCCGTGAAATTTCTACCGATCGAGCCGATCGAAAGGATCGAAAGAATCGAAAGGGGGATCGATGAATCCGTGATCGAGTACCGCGATTCCTGCCTCTAAGGACGTTCGCTAGCCTTGCCTCGTTTCACGCGAGCCTCCTGTGAAATGGAAACGGCGATAGAGTTGCGCGTGCCGATAGGTGGAACGATTTCTAGCGGAAAATGCTTCGCACTGAGCGTGCATTGAAAGAAACTTGATAATCCTTCTGTAAAACAAATCTGCGGCAAATTCTTCTTGTGGAACGTTGCACAGCTCTTTGCCTAGCCACTTCGATCGCGGGACTCGGTACTCCAACAGCCGAAAGACGACAGGCGTAGCTGAAACGTTTCACCTTTAACTGAATTGCACTCGTGATTTCGCCCCAGCGGCCGCTATATTTAAACCAGACGCACGAATTAGTACGGCCGGTTGCTGCGTGCAATTTGCATGCGCGTAGCGCGCGCTCCTTATCGCGTGGCGAACGTTTTACAGGCGTTTACAAACGCGCGAGACGTGCTCGTGTCCTTGTGTCGTTAACACGATTAGAAGTTGCTCAACGGCTGCGTGTGAGCGCGCCTATATTATCCGGCGACACCAAGTAAGTCTCTGTACGGTCTGTTGCAAAATCCTCAAGACCACCTCCGTAAAAAGCACGGGACCGCGCGAAAACACTCGCGACAGGTATATCTGCGAGGCGAGTCGCGTTCGAGAGAGGCGAGAACGCGATCTCGTCACCCGTGATCGTGCACCCGGGTGGCCTTCCACGGATCGTGATAGTATACAGACGATTTAGACCACCCGTACGAAAGGACGGTTGGTCACTTTTGTAAGAAAAATCGAAAAGGAAATCGACGAAACTGGGACTGAGACCAGAGGATCTGTAGGGAGAATGAATTATTCTTAAAGAGAAAGGAAGTCGTTTTGGTGTTTACCCAGCGGCATCGTTATATTCACTGCCGGCCTACGAATAGCTATTCGCTTTGGCCAAAGTACGCGTTAGTAAAGTTGTAACAGTTACCTGGCGCTTTTCGAGCATCGCCCTGCAACAACCGAGGACGCGTCCGACCACTCCACCATCGTCCGTCGTTTTGCAGTTGACAACGGACGAGAGCGACTTTGCGCGTTGCGTGTACGGAAGGGTGCACCGCGGGCCACGGATTCCGACAATAAACAACGACGGGCCGTTGCGTAAAAGACGTGTCGGGAATCGTGCCAGATTTTGCACGGTGCATTGCCAAATTCTGCGAGGACTCCGAAACACCTGACCTCGGGGCACGCACCACTTTCGCAGACACCGTGGCGAAACAGGAACTCGGTTCTGCTCCAAATTTAGTCGCGGCCACATTTGACGAAAAGCTTTCCTCGGGCCACGCAAACGGTTAACCTTCCCAATTCTAATCCCAGTGTACCTAAATCATCCGATGACCGAAGAGTCGCCTCGAACCGACTCTCGAGGACGTCGGAGTCGGCTTTGAAACGTCATCGGGCAATTAATCGCCTACCGTCGTTCGGCCGGCGCTCATTTCCATCGAAATCGACCAATCAACCGAACGTTCGTCTCGGGCCCTGCCGATCCGTACGATTCTTCCGGGTCGCAATTGCGCAACGCGGTAACACGCGCCACTCGACGGGCAAACGTTGATCACGCGGCCGTCGCGACCTCGGAAAACTCTAGCTCGCTTGGGAGAGACAGTTTCGCGGCGGCAGAAAAGTGGTTGGAAAAGCGTGAGAATATTTATAGCATTGACTCATTACGGAGTGACGGATTGCGGTATCGCGCGCGCGTTGCAAGTGCGCCAGCCAATGAATGAGCCACGGTGCAAGGACACCGCGACTCGCAACGAATCGAACGTGCCCCAGACTTCTCCGCTCTCTTTCCCTCTGTCGCCTTTTTTTTCCCTCTTCTTTTTTCTCCTCTTTTTTTTACCTTTTTACCTCCAACGCCGTTAATGACAAATTAAGGCGATCGCGCCGCCTCTTACTCGCGACCCATATCGCGCGCCGCGGCTCGCGTTTCACCGCCGAAACGGCACAGCTCCACCGATTTGTATTTCGACACTTTCGCCTAACTATTAGCATTCTAATCTCACGGGGAGCACTCGAAGAAACGCTTCCACGACGAGCTTGGATTTCGACAATTTCTACGATTTCTTCTTACGTAATTGCGTATTAATGTATGGACGGTGTATCGCAACGACCCCTCTGCGAATGGAAGCGACAGCTTACCCACGGTTGCTGTGTTTTTCCTTTCCGAGGGTCAGCTGGAATTTCCCGGGACTCGGGGAAATTTGTAACAGGGGTAGCACAGCTGTTCGGGGAACTTTCAATTTGCCGAAGTGTGCGTGCTGGTAATTCACTCGGTGCTTGTCGAAATAATGTCTAACGTTGCTCTTGAATTAGGAAAATTGGCAATGCTACTGTTACTATCAACTGGCCGCGCGCAGAAATGTGGACTTTCTTACGATACCATCGATTGGTCCTGATCGATTATTCGGTTTAGCGGTACACACTGCCTCGTTATCAGGTATCGCCGCTAATTGAAAAGTATCGTGGCCATCGCTCTAGTGGTCGCCCACGAAATGCTTATGCACGGTAAACACAGAGAGCGTGTACACACGTCGATCGACGGGTTGCTTGAGTAAGCGACATGACATGGTTGGCGGCTTGGTATTTAGGAAAGGCCAATCGACCAATGTCACAAGTCGTTTGAAAGGAGCTGGAATGAATAAGACACAGGTGATCGAGCCGCGATCTCTCGTTTCTCCGCCGATCTCTCGGATCGACGGCGACAAAGGTTGACGATTGCAAGCCGAGTCCGACTGATTGTGCTACCGATCAAGGACCGTTTATAAATACCGATCTAGCGGAGGTGAAAAATTGCCGGAGGAATGTTACGTCACGCGGGCACGCTTGATTGATAGATCTCTTTCATATGGAGAGCACGGTGGAGAACGTTTGAGGCTTTGTACATTATTTTACGACGTTCGCAATCATTGAAACATAAAAAAATGTATCTTGTTATTTAGGCTTTCCACGATATAAACGCGTCGTTCGAGGCTTTCGTACCCAACAGTAGACACGCATAGGCTGCAGAACAAATACATAATATATCGTAGGACAATATTTTCCTGGCAACGCATTAGGAACCAGTCCCCGTGAAAGTAAATCCCCTCACCCCTCGATCGTCCCTCCGTTAAAAATTACCTTCCACAATTAAGACGAACGCTATTATTCCCAGCCATTATCCACGTTTCCACCGGTCGCGAGACACAATGCGCCACCGAACGAACGATCGTCGATTCATGCACACTCGCGAGTGAAAGCTGGTCAACGCGTAACTGACCTCGGTCACTCGTGACCAACGAGTTATCGTTAATTAGCGATGCACGAGCCAGCTGTGAAAATTGCTGAAAGAAGCATGGACGTATCTGAAAGACACTTCGGGAACGTCGTCGGTACGCGAGAAGAAGGAGACAGTTAACCGCGTTTCCCATGAACAAGAGCCCAACCCCGTTCCACCATGGAGTTTTACCCTGTTGAACGAGGAACGGTTTGAAGCCGGGCGGTTTTTCGGTGGAACCGGTCGAACCGGTTCTCGTTTAAGCGCACGTAGAAAAGCCCTCGGGCTTGTACTACCCCCCGAACGTCGAAAGGTAACTTTTGTTTCGAAGAGGCTGCGTCTAGTCGACGGAAAATCAAGAAAGGGAACTCGACGCGGACGCAGGTAGCTGTTTCGTTCCATGGCCCAACCGACCATCCTGGATGCGTCTTTGCAGCCCCGAAGATAAGCCTCGAAAGTCTTTGATACGCTTCCTTGAAATGCTACGAAAACGATGGATGAAACAGTGGCATGGATGGTGCACATTACAGGCCACCGAAAGTGAATATACGCGTGATAAAAAGGAAGATGCGCATGGGGACGGTTCGCAAAGGGAGCGAGAATGGAATCAGGGGAATTAGGTATACCGTATTGTACAGCATTTTTTCTCGAACAGAATGGAGCAGATGCTTGATCTCAATGTGTATTATACGCCGGCTCGTTGATATTTGTCAGAAAAACAAATTTCCTTCCTAAAAGGGGCGCGTCTTTTAAGGCGTGTACATATTAGAACACGTGGAGTCTCGTGAATGTTGCAGAACGAGAATCAGCCTCGAACGGATAGCCGTAGCGCAGACACGCCAGAATTATCGTGACCATAGTAACAGCTGTGGCCTCCATAACGCCCAGCCAGCCGAAATGAACTGGGACACCGTAGAAATTGCAGAGTCGCGGGTCACATGACGTATGGGTGCCGGAAACAATTTCCCGGCTTCTGCCTTTGGATCCGCGCCAATGTCGTCTCTCTTTTCGCTACTGCCAAACGGAAACGGTTACTTTTCGTTTCGCAACGAAAGAGCGGCCACTCGAATACGTTTGCCTCGGTTAGAGAGTCGAGGTATGTAGGTACTCCGAACGTAGGGACGAAACGAAAGACCGGGAGAACGGGTCGATCGTTTCCAACCCTGTGTCGCAACCGCCTCGTCATCGACGTTGTTATTCCACTCCATATTGCTCTTCGGGTTCAATACCGCTTCTAAAGCACCCTTGTCCCGCTTTTCGTGCTCTGCTCGATGCGTCGGCGACAAAGATTAATTAACCAACATGGAACAACGCTCATCCTCTTTCTCTCGGCCGCGACAACGCTTGGTGGAAGTTTGCGACACGTCTGCCAAGTGTTTCGTGGAGCCTACTTCTTCTGCCGTTTCATCTCTCTTCCAGATTAATCGTATCAAGCTTCGAACGACGCCAAACGAATTCCAACGAATCGTCGAGCCTCGAGAGTGCGCACATCTCTCGTTTTTGTCGGCCCTTCCAGCTCGCCGATTTCTTTGCAAGTTCTCCCGTTCCAAAATTCGCGTCGGCAAACATTTCCACCGACAACCACGTTTGCTTTCCGCGCACGCACCGTGGCTTCGACAAATCTTCGGTTTATTTAATGCATTATTAATGGGACGTTGGCCATTCGCGTCGCAACGCCACGGAAACCAAGCTGACCGGCGTGCCTTGCGTAACGGTGGCGACGGAACCTTTAAGGGAAATTCCCTTAAAGGGGCTAGCGATGTCAAAGGACATTCGTACTGGACGTAGGAGGGTCGGGGTACGAAGAGAAGGTCGCCATTAAAGGGACAGTTTGACCATGAGAGTAGAAGGGTATCGTGGAGCGACCCTGGCATTGTCCGTTGCTTAACGAAAGGGTCTCTCTCTTGCCATCCGTCCTTCTCTTACCACGTTTGACCGATTGCAACCGTCCTTAGAGATTCTTCGCGGCCCTTCCCAGGAACCCAATTTCAACTTTATTCCCGGGTATATACCAAGATCCCGCCTGCAACCTTTCCCTTTTCGAAAAGGGCCGGGAAGGCTCGCCAACAATTATACTTCGGCCAAACGCCACGGGTACGATCGAGAGCCTTCTCGCGACAAATCGGAAGAACGTGAGAATCAGAGGGATCGCTTTCGAAACGGTTGCAAACGAAGCCAATGGTAGGGCGATTGTTTCGAGCGTGAAAGGAAATGACGAGGCGGACACGAAACGGCAGAAGAACTGATATCGCGAAAAGAGTTTTCTTTTTGTTCGTACTGTATATTCACTTCTGGCTCTCCACTTCCCCCACTAGCTCACTAGTTTTCTTCATGATGAAATTTCAAGCTCCGTCGCCGTTCCCGGAAATCGCCATTCTTTTCGGCTTCCTCCAGCGTGAAACCACCTATCGATTTACCGTTTACGTCATTCTTTCCGATCGAGAACGTCTCATTGAGCAGGAACGCGAAATGTTTGTTCTCTTCGAGGTCGATACAGCCTGGTTCACGCCGAGTCGAGGAAAAGGAACGTGCAAGTTCGCACTTCGTCTGCCCGCCACTTGTTTACGCAGCTCGCCCGATTTTTCGCCGGCGTCTTTATTACACCGGTATATCTCCCATAGGAAAAAATAAATCCTTTCCACCGGTCGATCCCTTCGCTTCCTAACTAGGACGTCACGGGGAAAGAATCAGCCGGCATTCCTGTACGGTGCCGTGGAGACCGTAAATACATCGCGACTAATTATCGGTTAATCAGTGTGAGCGTGTACGCGGTGCACGCCAACGTGGGGAAGAAACCGCGAGACAGAACGGGAGGAAGAAAAAAAGGGGGGAAAAGAAGGGAAAAAGAAGGGAAAAAGAAGGGAAACGAAGAAACGAGGCGCGGAAACGGACAGAGAAAGGAAAATAAAATGATTAAAAAAGAACGGGTATTATGGAAAGAAGGGGGAACGAAACGCGGCGGTAACAATTATCCAATGCATCGGGGCGCGTTTTTGTCGGTTCGATGGTTAACAAAAATCGCTGGCATATTATGTAGACACACACGGTCGCGTGAACACGCAGGAAGCCGGGCAAGTGGCAAACAGGTTTTTCTCGTCCGCTTCGCCGCGCTATCTCACGACCGCGTGTCCGATTCAATTAGCGACCGTACAATTACCGCTGCAGATATCGAATCGCGCGCCAAGTTAAACGATCCATGGGGTTGGTGGGATCACTGGTGCGCCGAGTGAATGGCGATGATTTCGTGACAAACTTTGTGGTCGTGTTGACACCCCCTCGATCAGGTATCTTTTAAAACGATGGAAATATTATGAAGTCGGCGGCGATTCATCCGAATAGCGTTGCGTACGCGAAACAATTTTAATTCATATTTTGTGGAAGTTGTAAGCACGCGGATAGAGAAAGTCTATCAAATGGGTCACTGTGTTTAGCGCGGCATTAATCGCGCTGCATCCACTTCGGAGAAAAGTCATTTCACCCTCGCAGAGAATTATCGACAGTCTATGGACTCCAAGCTATGTATCGGACGTTCGTTTTTCCATCGTTCATTTCCCAACAATAAACGGAACGTACCTGGGGTATTGAAACAAACTGCCTCGTCATAGAGACTTTTTCTACGTCTATAAGCCACGCACCTATGATGACGTAAACGACTCGCCCAATTCGTGGGACCGAGTCATCGCGATTCGTTTCGAGGAGCCTTGGCATTTGGCGTTAGACGTTTCGGGATATTTTAGCGAGTCTCTTGTAACTCCACTAGCTGGATCTTCGTGGGGAAAGGTTTCCAAGAATTCGTGACACATTTGCACGGCTGACGGGTTAACTTTGAGTTAGGTTCCATTGATCAATTGTAGAACCAGACCCGTTAGGACCGCTTTCTAATAGCCACGATTTAGCAAGGCGCGCCGTCGCAAATTCTTAGCCTATTCAAATTGAGAAACCATTTCGGCGGACTTTCTCCTCGCGCAGATATCGCGACGATAGAACTCTCGAATAATATTTTCGATGTACCGAGACGAAAATCCTGCAGTGATAATAATATTAACAACACTCTCGGACCGTCGAGGTTATAAAACTTACAAAAGGTTAACCCGTTCAATGTTACCCAACTTCCTTAATTGATTCTTTAATTTACTCTGTCGTTACTTTCGTCGACCGTGGACGACAACGGGGACACGCGTGCGACGCACGAAACGGAGTCGCGTGGGCGAGTTTAACGGGCCGGCGTGAAATGGAGAATTCGCAGAAAGCATCGAAAGTTTATCCGCGATCGGTTTATTTTTAGCGAATGAAAAGCCGAGAAAATCGCGTGCGACGCGAAGAAAGGGGACCACCGATGCATTTATCTCCCTCGGCCGTTTTGTACCGAAGGAAAACAAGCGTGGGGCAGAGATCGGTGTATGTGTGCCACGGGAGTAATAAAACAAGCTGAGCGAAAGATAGGAGCGGGAACGTGGGTGCTTAATCAAGTATTAATCAAGCAAGAACCGCGACGGGGGCAACAGCGACGACGACGGGCCAATCTCCGTCGTATTGTTGGCCAATAGAGACATCAAT
Organism: Nomada ferruginata; assembly: GCA_963583965.1. Lineage (NCBI taxonomy): Eukaryota > Metazoa > Arthropoda > Insecta > Hymenoptera > Apidae > Nomada > Nomada ferruginata. The sequence continues at coordinate 12,262,066 of OY757218.1, forward strand.
AAGCTGGTTGATTTACCGACAGCGTTGCTGGCTCTCGTGGAGGGAAAAAATCGCGGGAAAATAGCCCCCGCCGGCGATCGCCGTCTTATCGTATCGTTTCATCGGGCGACGATATCGCCGGTTGGCTCGTCATTCATCGGTGGCAGTCGCCGGCCCGTGACAAAGGTGGAAAAAATACGAGAAACGCCTGTTTCGTGGAATGGAGATTTCAATCCTTCGACGTTCGATGCGGGACTGTGAGAATGGAACTCGTGAGACGCGTATACGAAATTTCACTCGGATCCGTCCCCCGTTACCTTCTCCCCGCTCTCTGTATTTTTTTTGCTGCCAATTCAACGAGATCTTCCTTTCATTGCCGCCAACATACGTCTGCTACCGTGTATCTAATTTCACTTCCAGCAGGCTGGTAATGCTGTCTAAATGATTTACACCATCGGTGTATCGACGACCCCTATAGGTAAGACTCTCTTATTCTCATACAGCTTAGAAGTCTCCTCGGCCGGGCCTGGCAAGGGCTTTCACACCTTCTTCCTATGAAATTTACAGTAATCCCCTGCCTGCTGCAAACATCGACCCAATATTCTCCGTTCGACCAACGAAAGTTCCCTGCGCACACATTCATCGATCACTCTCGTCGCGGCCACAACTGGAACAACATTCTAATCCAAATAAAATGCCTGCTTTCCCCACGATATCTACTCCGAATATCCCCAAACGAAGGATGCAAAGCACCGTCCACGAATGACGCGTCGCACAATAGCAACAGGGGTGCAGCGCGAAGGGCGAGCGAGAGGAAACGAAACGGGAGCGTGGGTGCGTCGAATCTAGCGTCAGATCGGCCGAGAGAGGTGCACGAGGTACGACAAAGTGTACGCGGGGGAAACCTTGCGAAAGTTACATCACCAAGGCTACCCTCGACGATCGATGCACGCGTTAAGACGTCGACGGCGTCGTTCCTGGGATCCGCGTAACCGCGGTTCCACGGCGCGTGGGCGTGCGAGCACTCGCGAGAGGAAACATACGCTCGCAGTATGTACATACCTTCGTTGGGTCGCCGCGCGAGCTTTCGGTGGCAAACGAAGCGTGGCCGGGATACTCGACATCGTAATTAATTCGCAAGCCGGGCCCTGGTGCCCTTGATACCGACACCGATACCGCGAAAACGCAGCGGAGCACCGATCATTCCGCTCGCGCGAGAACTAGTTCAATTAGACCTCGCCTTCCTAAACGGTTCACCGTCCAGGTGGCCGACAGATCGTCCAGTCGGGGAAAGATTGCACGCAGGAGAGCGTGTCAACGAGCATATCTCGCGCTGACTATTCTTTCGGGCTAATCGCTTTTCGTTCGGACACCGAAGCGCTACTTCGATGCCATTGTTAGGAGGTCGGGGGTATCCAGATTGGCCGCGAGTTTTTTTAGTAAATAGAGAAATGTATTAATGTATGATAAACGAATTAATATATGACAGATTGAATTGGTTATAATACGTCCAATCGAATTTATTCAGCGACTATCGAACGGAGACAGAATTTTCGGAGCAGAATGTGCCCGTTTAAAGCGGCGGGGAATTAATTCGTCATAATAGGCCAGGGAACTGGTTCTCCGATGAAATCGCGGCTAGACTCGGGATTGGAATTACAAATCGAGGGTATTTTCGCATCCGCGACACCGCCGTATGTTTTCAGCGCTAACAGCGTTACCGCCCAGATCAAGATCAAGGACTGTACGCCTCGCAACCTCTGGCCAGACTTCGAAATCTTCGCGGAATCGCCGGCCAATCTTTCAGAGGAAGATATTTGACGGACGCCCAAGCGAATTCCTGCCTCGCAGCATGCGCGTCGTCGTTTCCTGGTGCACGGGGCCACGGGAAGCCACGGGGTGGAGGCTAACCGAAGTTCGTGAAGAGGAGGCACGGCGAGAGGAAGGACGATAACGAGAGAAAGGAGCTGGGAGAAGGAGAAAAAGAGAAAGGAAGAGGCGAAGGAGGTGGTGGACGCGTCTTATGCATAATTCATGGGCTGCCTCCATGTATATTTTCGTGTTTAAATATTTGAATACCTCGTTCGCTGCAATACCGAGAGAGCGGGTTAGGAAAATATTCCGTCGTTTATTCACCGGGCTTCTTCTTCGCGCGGCACTCGGCCCGAACCGTCGGAGGACTCCGACTTCCATCGAGTCCGTTTCGACGTCTACCTGGAAGAAGCTCGCCGAGAGAAGATTTCATCGGGACGCGATATTTCCCTCGAGTTGTTTCGTATTGTTACGGTGGCCTTTGTGGGACGAACGGTGCAAGAACGACGGAACGAAACCGAGGAAAGTGTTTAGGGGGCCAAGGTGCTCGTAGAATGCGAGGAAAAACGAAGGAAAAATCGGAGGAGAAGCTGACGGTTCGCGTCCTCGGGTGACACGAGGTTTCGTCAACCTACCGTCGATTACTTCTACGCTCGTACGCAATTGTTCATTGTTCAGCGAATAATAAGGTCGATTAGGCCTGTGCGTCATTCTCACTATGAGAACTCGCCTGTCCCCGACGTGTTCGCTGCTCCATTCTTTCTCCTAACCAGCGCCGGCACGTTCTAACGCTTCGATACGAAGCGGCCAGGCGCGAGTGCACGCCTACGAATTCCTTGAAAAATTAACTGTGCTCCCAGACATTTGCCGCGAACACCGTACGGCTTGTCCCGCCAAACCAAAATGGAGCAACGCAATTTCCGTTCGAATCGATTTTAGCCCCGGTCTCTGGGACCGAACGGCAACGGCGGAGAATGTCTGTCCGCGAAATACGATCAATGGATCGGTAACTCTTATGGGAAATACGGAGCGGCTCGCGTTTTGCTCGTGGAACGTTTCAAGCGAGTTCGAGCAGAACGTTTCGGGAGAGCGCTCGACGTTATACGGCTCCCATGGTAGATTCTGTCCATCTGTATCTACGAATTGACGAGACTTCTTTCACAGGCCACGAAGGGGACGCGGCCGAATTGCAGGGAGGCGGGGAGGGATGAAAAAAGGGACAGAGAGGAGAAGAAGGGTGGAATAGAGAAGGAAGACGAGAGGAGCACGATGTGCTGGTTAGGGTCGGATAATGGAAGGGACGGAGAACAATGTCGTGTCATCGAGCAAATCGCACAATATACTGCTCGGCTGGCACATAAAGTATGCCGGCCGAAATTTCGCCAGAATTCAGCCAAATATTCGTATTTATGGTGGCTCTATCTACCGCTGGGTATATAAATTTTATGTACGGTCTTGAACAGTTGCTGATATAAATATTCGGGGCGGGACAAAGAGGATTCCACCCTCTCTTTCTCGCTTTTCTATCTCTCTTCGTCCCTTTCACATTTCGAACGGCACGGACAAAGAATCCGACAGATATGTCACAGGAACATTGATTTCGGACCAGACGAATGTCGCTCGGTCGCGTAGCTGCGTTCAATTTTAATTATCCGTATGGCGACGTCTCGAAGTTCGTTATTCCTCTGTCCACGGGCGTGCAAGGTGCACGGTCAAAGTGATGCTCGTTCGGGCAAGAACGCAACCGACGCCGCTTTTAATTAACGGTGATCGGTAATTCGCCGCGTTAATTGGCCGACAAGCAACAATGACAGCGACGACGAAGAACGTGGTCGCGAAACGGGACCGTGATAAGCGAACACGACTAATTACACGGACATAACGAGGGGTCTTATAACGAATGGAATATCCTGGCCAGCCAAGTGGCTTCCTATCTGGAAGCAGAAGCAACGCTTCCAACGTCCTTTCCCTGCGAATATTATCTCCGTGAAAGTTATGGCCGATAAGACACTTCTGAATGGGGAATCGCTTCTCTCTAAAACTTCTCGCCGAACAAAAGATCTAGGATTTATAGCGCCGGCGGTAGCCAAGGTACCGCGGGTAAGCTTGCGAACGGCGAATTCGAGGAGCGTGTAACGAAGGCTACGAGTTTACGATGGCGGTGACAAGATACGTTGGAAGAACGGGGGTCCGCAGGGCGACGAAAAGGCGCGGATGTTATTTGCACGGTAAACGATGAACGAGTTCGACCATAGGTGCGAAGAAATTTACGGTTCTGGAATTAACACGTTCACCTTGGTTCTGACGACTACGAATCGTAAAGATCAGACACTTCGTGCGTATACAATTTCGCAGTCTCGACTTATCCTCGGGAATTAAGCGTAACGATTCAAAGGAGAACGCGTAGAAACATTCCTCGGCCAGTTTCTCAGAGGCCAGAGGGATCGGTACGGTTTGGATCGGTTAAACGAGCTTGTAAAAAAAAAACCTGTAACGACCGCGCGAGCCCCCCTCGACGAGAATGAGGAACAGGGCTCGAGGAAAAAAGGACGAGTCCCCAAAAGTAGTTTTTCACCGGCGATGCATACGCGGAACAACGCCAGAGGTCTGTGCGCGTAAAGTGGCGGCACACACGAGTTTATTTATACTCGCGCCGCTGCTAAGTGAACGGGCTACCTGCCTGCAAACACGTACCTGAATGCGCCACCGACGGTGCAAGGGATTAATGCCTTTTCAGACGGTCGGTAGATTAGCCGTAAAACATCCCCTTTCCTTTATTCGCTCGTTCGGACGGTTTTATTTCATGCTCGTTGATTTTCGACGGATATGCAGAAAAACCGAAGGCAACGTTACCTCAGCCAGAGGTCTGGCCCCTTTTGTTTATTCGTCGGGGCTTTCCTATCCGAAAGCAAAGGAACCCCTTTCTACCGGGGGTTGCGGTTCCTTTCGGGGGGGCAGGAGGGACGGTGATTCACGCGCGGCTAAAATTCTAAATCATGTTGTCGTGCATGTAGATTCGATTCCTTTACGAAATTGATTAGTCGGCAAACAGGATCCCGTTTTTCCAGCGTTCGCTCTATCGGGTAATAAATTTGACGGCGGACAACGGAGGCCGGGACGGGTGTATCGATGAAACGTTACGCGATTTCCCCCTCATTCCGAAAGCCATTCGAAAAACAAACTAGCATCCAGGTGAACCGCGCTCGATGGCTCGTCTGCCCATCTGGCCGAAGCGACGATTGTCCCAGCGATATTATTAATTCGTTACAGCCGCAGCAATATGTCGGAACGCAGTCGATAACGGGGGACGAAGTTATCGCGGCCAGTGAAATAGGATCAATTTGTTCCGCGAAAGGGAAAACCAGCCGCCGCTGCAACCGCTCGACCCAACAATTTCAACCCCCTCCCTCCCCCCACCGGACCAGATTCGAATTGCTATTAAACGAACGCTGGATTCCTCGTTCGAATCGCTCCTCGCAGAATCCACGAAACATCTATTCTCTCGGCGTTATTCAATCTATCCGTGACAAATGTACCGAGCCACGTGGGGGTGAGAAAGGAGGCGAAAATTCGAAGACAAAAATCCACCACCCCCTACCACCGTTGCACGATCAATCGATGCGACACCGGCTCGAATTCTATGCAACACGACCGCCGCGGAACACACGAATAATTACGATCAATGGGATTAATTAGAGCAACGAGAGAGGGTCGTTCGAATTCGAGCGGGCTCGGACAGTCTGTCGGCGGATTCAGAGGCAAAGGAAATCAATGGCGGATTACGATGGGGCGTACGAGACAGAGGGTGTTTGGTTGGCAGCGTTCGCTGAAACGGGGTGGAAACGGGGGGCCACAGCTTTCAGCCCGGCACTTTCTGCGGATGCCCCCTCGCGCGAGCCGATCGTTGCCAAGGGACGTTTTCGACGCGATCGACAATCCCGGCTCCGAAGCACGCTCTGGGCGGTCGTTTGCATAGGCGTAACGAGGACGAGGAAAAAGGAGAAAAAACCGGCCGGACGATGTCGGACGGACACGTTGCTTCGCCATATGGTGGCGGGCGAGACTTCCTGGCTGGAATTGAAACAAGAGCAACTGGAGCAGCCCGCGTTAGTCTCGTCGTAGGTTCACTTGAGCGTGCTCAACTTTCTGCCGTCTGCGCGCCATCGAAATACCGTTCCACGGTGAACTGGATATTTCGGAGAATCCCTGAACGAGAAGAAAAAGAAGACACGGATTATATCGGAGACAAATGCGACACTCTCTCGATAAAGTCACCCCCCGGTCGACGGATACAAGGCACAAGAGACTTCTTCTCCTGCGCTACATGGAATATCTGCCGATGTCTGATACAACAGGGGTTGGTTAGGTCGCGTCTTGATTCGGGGAGCGCGTCAGTCACCGAGGGATGTTCGCGACGAGACCCACCCTTCTTCCCTCCGAACGCATCCCTCCCGTTCTCGCCCCCCTACTCGCTCCATCCGTTTGTCATATCGCCTCGCTCCGACACGCGTCTCCCTTTCTCTCGATTCTTTCGGGGCCTGCACACCCCCGCGAGGATCAATACAAACCCGGTGCTTATCGTGCCGATACTCGTCGAGCGTCCCCGAAAAGCTTTTGCGAAACCGCGGCAGCGGGGTGGCTCGGCCCCTCTTTTCACAACAACAATCATTCGGCGGGACGCCGCGCCGCTGCTCGCGGAGGACGGATAACGAGCGAGCCACGAAGAGAAAGTATGCCGCCTCGCAATTAGACGTAGTACTACGCGTCCGAATAGGGCTCGCCCCTCTGGAAGGGGAGCGTTCCTCGTGAAAGAGCGTACTCATTTTTTTTTGTCCCCTCTGCCGCGCTCGTCGTGGCCCGTTTCGCGTTTAAAATATTTCGAAGCCGACGCGTCGACGACTGCCGCCCCTCGGTCGGACAAGCGGCGCCGCTCGATTCCTCGTTTTGCTTTTCACTTGGGATGAAATTGATGCGCTGCTTTTCGCCCGAATTTTTCGCCGGATTTGTCTCGCTCTTTATTCGTCCTTTCTTCCTCTCCTTTTCCGCGTGGTTTCGCCGAGTGGTTCCGGCGACCGCGAGGGGTTGGACTCCGGTCCCTTGGAACGTACGCGATACGTTAAATACGCTAAGCGGGGAACACGTGTCGTGCATCTGTTGAGAAGCTATTTCGGCGAAGTCGCCCGGGGTGATTCTCTCGATTCCTTCGCGACCAATTTCTTCCTCGGTTAATCTTCGTCGCGAACTGGACGGAGGCATTTTTTGAAAGTCACATTTCGAGTCAATCGGGCAACTCGATCTTGAGATATCGTGTCAGCCGGTTGTACGAAACTTATGTGTAGGGCACATTTAATATCTGTAAAGCTGGGAATTGTAACCCCGATACTTTTATGATATCCGGCATATATCCCCTTGAGATTCGTGTATTCCGTGCAATTTTTATGCAACAGAGGCTGCTTCCAGGCTAAATTTGCCAGAGCGGAAACAACGGACCGTAGTGCCGGATTCGGTTCTTTATCAGGATTCAGAGTAGCCGTGGCCACGGTGGTCAACGATGCGTCCAAAGTCGAGCGGAGAATCGACGCGGACGATCGATAGCGTATCGTCCAATGGGATTGGCTAACGAGTCACTATTTGCTTACGGGTTTCCATGGCTTTCCCTTACGGAAGCATCGAGGACTTTTCATCAACCCGGGGAGGGGTTTTAAAATTTCACTATCTAGTAGGTGTTTGCTGTAAGTACACGTGAACTCGAACACCACCGATTCGGAGCAGCGGATAAAGAGACGCTGAATTTTTCACTCGAACAGCATGGCGTACAAATGAATCGACGATTCCGCTTCTAACCACCTTCGATTAATTATGCCGATCGCCGGAAGATGCGTAACACTTCTGCTTTCAACACCGACTGTTCGCGGTTTCGTTATTTGCAGGCTTGCTAAAGTGCCTCGAAACGGTACGAACGTGTACTAAGGCTTTCTTAAATACATTCACCTTGCTCAATATTTTTGGGAGACAATAGAGCAGTAGAACAGTGGAACCTCGGCGGACAATCACGACGAGCCTTGCAACTGAACTAATAATAATAATACTTAACACATATTAGATCGTAGAAGTCTTTATTCTGTTCCACTGTAATTGTTGAAAATTAGCCGTGTGCGACGAGGGGAAATATTTAACGGCAAATTGACAAGAAACAGAAGGTCTGCAACCAGCGATAGCGAAGCAGAGACGTGGATTACCTATCCGATAGGCGTATAATGGTTCAGGGGCAACAGAACGTCCAGCGTTCAAAGTTCAGCATCACGGCTGATGCTTGTTACCCCCTGTTCTAGGGTCACACGATACACCACTGCGTCTAGGTGCACGATTTCGACGATAGCGCGCTGCTCGTCCAGCCAGGGCGAGCCCCTTGCCTCGTGTGGATATTAATCCTGTTACACGGCGACGGTGCCTCGACATAGATTACGACTCCGGCTCGAATGTAACATCCATGGTATTAACGCAACGCCTCGTGAACTGGACGAAATGAGATCGCGCTTTGGGCTGTGATTGATGAACGAACGAAGAAGCACAGCGATTCGTTTCACGCTTAGATGGATTCTTCCAATTTCAGGTGGTTAATTTAAAAAGTATTTCGTTGATTCCATTATGCTTTTTTCCTCGTTTCTCTTCTCTCTCTTTTGTTTTATATTTTTTACCAACGAAAGTTTGGACAGGGGATATAGCTGGTGTTTTTCGGGGGGGGGGGGCAGATTACACGAGCTGTCCGTTCGTTTATCAAGGGTTGTTGCACCCCCGTGCTAGAAACAGCGACGCTGACGGGCGTGGAGCGAACCGAAAGTGCTTCAGATCTCGCTAAACGAAGCAGAAAATCGAGCTTACGGCCGAAGGTGGTCGATGTCCGAGAGGACGTGTCTGCGCCTCGACTGACCTCCAGCTTTCGTCTTGCGTTCTTAGCCGCCTAATTGTGCTCGTCTAATTGGCCGTGACGTTTTTTCACGCTCGCCCCTGGACTTACATCCGCGAGCCTCACCAGATTGTCCCCTCTGCGAGTAGAAGCAGAGAGGAAAAAAGATGCACGAATCCAAATCTAATAAACGTTCTACGACCTAAAATTGTCGACGCTAGAAATTTTCACACCTTCCAGAAGCAAATTAACCGAAGTCCCCGCGCCGATGAAAAACGCAATCAGAGCTTCTTTGCCATCGAGAAGTTTCGCCCACGGAAACTTCGAAGACTTCGTTAAGGCAACGAAGGAGAGGCGTATTCAGCCGCGAATTTCCCGGCTCCTGGCACCGAAACTTTCTACCCCAGGCTTTCCATCTCGCTCTCCGCTGCGAGAGTCGAATAATCGCGCGAAATAATTGAAACGGAATGCTTAATTTACGTCGGTCGACAGCGCGCTGAAAGTTCTCCGAGGATCCCCGGGAAAAATCGCGTTCCGGAGGGCGGGGGACGAAACGTTTCCGTCGTGCTCCACCGTCGTTCGAATTCAAGGACCGCGAATTCAATTGTACTCTCTTCTCTCAACTTTTATTTTTTACCACGATACGCTCCTTCCGGAATTATTCGCATCAACGAAATCTCGAATTCGATGCCGCGAATCGCGCAATCTTTCCTCGCGCAAAGAAAGAGAAGAACGAGAGGACCTCGTGAGCACGAACGACCGAGCGGTTCCGGTTTCATGGAACCGAGCTGTGTGTCCTCGTAATTATCCTGCCGTTAATTATGATCGCTGCTCCGCGACGCCGTGTGTTTTTTATCGGCCATATGGAGGCTAACGCGGCCACGAGCCGTTTAATGGTTTCCGTTTCTCCTCTGTGTATCGGCGTCTCGAATTGGAAAAGTGCAGCCGCACGCCGCGCGCTTATTACCTGCTCCTTTTCACACGGAAACGAACAGGAGCTGGATATCGAATGTATCGCGTGCGGCGAGCACGAAAAACGGCGCTACACGATTTCAGTAACGAAAAGCTTCAACGGTGAAGCTTCATGAATTTCATTCGTAGAAAAGCGTGGAAAGTTTCTACGATTACGCGAATCAATATTGTCTACTGCATACGCTGTTCCAAAACGTCCGCCCTCCAATCTTTTCGTTCGCAACGGGGGATATTTCCTCGTCGAGCCCACCCCTGCTCTTTCGCACCATCCTGTACGACACTTTGCATGCATCGAAGTTTCTCCAGACGCGTAACAAACAGAATGGAAACACTGCCCGGCCGGAAACTTTCTGCTGCACGCTACTTCTGTAGGTAGTGGAACACACGGAGGGGTGCAGATGTCGAAAACAGCTGTTCTCGTGGGTAGACACGTATACGCGTGACGTCAGGGGCATGCAGCGAGCGCTGCCAAATACGATACGGCCCCCGTAGATGCATAGATCCAATCTATTTCGTTTACCCTCCTCCGCTCGCCGCGTGTTACACTTTGCCAGGGTTGACGCGATCGGCCAAAGGATTTTGCGACCGGGAGGAGCGATCGTACGAGTGGAAAGTGGGCACACGAATAATCGATCAATTAATGCATAATACCGTGCACCGATTAACTGGCTGCAACCAATGCCGAAATCTCTCATCGATACGCTCCGCGGCCGAATCGCTCGCGGTGTTTACATGTCGCGAATTTTAACGCATCGCCGACGCTGCGAGATACACCCGGCTATCTCAATTAACGCGCGCCGATATTCCCAGCGAATATCGAGGTACAGGGAAACGGCGAAAGGGATGAAATTTTTAGCTGTCGGCGATACCGTGGCATATGTTTATCGAACACGGTGTGTACAATTAAAAGCCTGCGGTGAAACGACCGATCCAGTGGACTTCATAGGACAAGCATATGTTCGAAGGAAGTGTAAAATTATGAATTGGGGACAAACGGCACCCCCTTCTAAATTACAGTTTGCGCCAGCTACGTACACTGGTTTAAGGACGCGTTTCTATGCGTGCGGGGAACTCTGTTTAGAGATACCGATCTTACCAGCGTTTCGAGCCCGTGCTTTGCGAACAAAATCGATACAGTAGACGCGGCTGATGTACGAACATCTTTCTGTTGCCTCTCGCTGTTTTCTTATTATTACGTTCCACGGTAAAGTGTGCACAATACTTTTAGAATCGTTATGACATGGTTCGTGCCGATTCTATGGACTCCGCCGGGAGCCAGGCAACAGACTTTCCTCCACGCGAAATTGCTATACCGCGACAAGCAGATGAACAGTCGAGTCACGTACTTACGAATAAGGAATCGTGCTGCGAATTCCGGAGTCTCGGCTTACCTGGAACAAACAAGAGAAACGTTTAATTGTCGGCTCGAAATTGCAAGCGGAATAAGCGTACGCCGGGAATAAGCCCGCGCCCGCCGCGCGTATAATACTGAAACGTTCTCTTCAAAAACGAAAATGGAGGCAAAGTCGCGGAACAACGGGTAGGCTCGAGTGCAATCTCGAACACGATCGAACGGTTCGGGACGAGTTCGAGAGCTTCCACGCGTTGACTCCTTTCGAGTCGAACATATGCGAGCCACGTTAACCGGAACACGTGCGACTAGCGTTGCGGTTTCACGAGGGCACAGGCCTCCGGTTCGACCCGTTTTTGTCATACGACGACCAAGCTAAGGTTCGTCTGCTGGATGCACGACAAGATCAAGTTCCCTGGGAATCGTTGGGAAAAGGGCAGAGAAATCGCAGCCCGACGATTCGTCGATAAACGTTGTCCCCTCGGAGCGAAGGGATGCGATCAAAAACAATTCGACGATTAATAATACTGGCTGAATGAACGGCGATGTATTGTTGATAACAAGCGACCACGATTCCAAGCGAACGTCCGACGCGTTCGGCGTGCGGGCGCGATTAGATATTGCTGTATTTGCGATTAGCAGTTTATCGATTCATCTAGGCAGACGTGACTAGCTGGTATGGTGGTGAAAATTTCGTAAAGATCTCGAATTAATACGGAGCACTGGAAAGGGGAGCGCAAAAAAAGGCGACACCACAGCAGCCGTTCCCGGCGACATTTTATCTTCGACGTTTGACATTTCGAGAGTATTAAATTCCCTCGGTTTGCACGCCCACGCCCTTGTACGCGACCGGCGAGGGAGAACGTTCTCATCATGGCGCCGCTCGCGAAAAGGACCCGCTTCCCTCTCCTCCTATTCCTCTTTTCCTCTCTTCGGTCTCGCTTATTCCACGACACCGCCTGTAACGAACTATTGTCCTACAGCACCGTGACCGCGTTTCTTCGGGAATGAATTCCTCCACGCTTCTTCTTTTCTTGCCGCTTTTTTTCCCCCCACGGTTTTTTCTCCGCTCCGGCGTTTCGCAATCGGCCGGGCAGCGACGCGTGAGCAACCTACCGTGCAAAATAAATTATGCAAGCGCATTTTCGTGCAGCGACAGGGGGAAGGGGAGTGCGAAAAAAGAAACAAAACTGGCCACCTCGATCCGATCGACAGCAATTACGAGGTGTCGCAACGCCGGTTCCTCCGACGATCACCGTCGATTAAGAATATAATCAACATTTCGCTCGGCGGTTATTTTCACCGGCCAGCTGCCCGACTCCGACTAATTCTCGTATCAATTGTGAGCCACGATACACCGTGACGTCCAGCGGGATACGAAGATACGCTTTCGCCGGCCCGCGTCTCGTCGATTACGCGCGTGCCCCCTGCACCCCCTCAGCGCCGTTCCGACAATGTACTTTTAATGACGATCAACGGCAATTATGAGCAATTGTAGCTCACGATAGACAATGAAAACGTTTTCATCTCGCAATACGCCGGCCGTCGGACAAAAGTGAAGGTGCATAACGTTAACGCGTGTCCGACTGATTTTCAGCGGAGAAACGTGTTCAACCGACACGCCAGCGAAATACCATCTGCGTTAACCTTTGATTGGCCAGATAATAGATATAATAAATAATTTATCGTATTTGCTCAGTCCCGAGCGGCCCGCGTGCAACGTATCAACGTGTTCCACGGTAAAATCAACACCCGCGACGACACGACTTCACCAATTCAGCAAGACGCGGCTGGGTATCGCAATGTTGCACAAATCGATGCAGCGTTTGAACGGCGCCCGTGAACGGCGGTGGCAAGGTGTTAACACGGGGGATGACGAAACGGCGTCTCGTTGCTTGTCCCGAGAGCGTAAGCGTTTATTACTTATTAGCCGGCGACTTATTAGCGGCGACCATTGTTCGACACGCGTATCCATTTCGAGACAAATGCCAAGGTGAGAATAGTTGCGTGCGCGCGATTACGATTGTTGCAATTCTTCTCTCGCGGTCGTAATTAATACGCGACCGTGCCCGGGGTGGCTCGTGCTCGCCGAAGGCGACGTCGCGGCCGGGGATTAACTTCCTAATTAACGGGGAGGATCCGCTCCGAAATCACGGGCACCGGGGTTCAAACGAACGAAGCTGCACGCGGGTACACGGACGAGCGTTTTGCGCCGGCCGGCGTAATTAGAAAGCAAAGATCGTAAATTTTTTCATTGTCACGCCGTGCTTGCCGACTGGATTTAATCGTCCGTCCGCCGGTGCTCGTCGCGAGATTTACGACCGGGCGCATTTTTGCGTTTCGTCGCGTTCGCGGATCTCCACAGCAGGAATCCGACGGTGATTGCACGATTTTGGAAAGCACGAAGCACTCCATCGCGGCGCACTTATCGTTATGGTAACAGCGAGTTCGAATTTACCGCACGATCACTATGGGGGTATTAAAAATAAGAAGCGAAAAAGACAAGGTCGTAACATGGAAACGAGACCGAAATTCACGAGCGTTGATCGTGGCCGCCGTGCGTCTCGTAGTAATTTTCCGGAGACAAATGCCTCTGCCGTGCGTTTTCTTGCTCTATTTCTAGCCGGCCGTATTCGCAGCGAGACTGGTCCCAAGGATGGAGAACCGGTTTCCACGATCTCAGACAGGATGAACCTCTTTCGATCCCGCGTTCGCGCATCGTCGATTATCATATTAAATGCACCGGAGTGTTTGCGGTCATTGGGTTGAGATAGGGGAACGCGACTGTTCCGAACTACCACCCCGCTTTTTAACACCTTTCCCGTTTCTGTGCTTGTCCAGCACTCGCTTGGAAACACCCATGGTATTTGCCGAGGCAATGACATCGCGTATAAAATACTTCCGAAACGGTCGGCGTTTTATCCGCTGGAATTCGACGGAGATACCGGCAAATCGAGGCGAACAATTTTGTCGCGGATTTCCCTCTAATCCCCCCGAAAATCGTAAAATTGAACGGGATGACAGCGCGCTTCTCGGTTCGTCGAGCCCATTATTCCATAAAGTTCATACGAGCCCTTCGATTCTCGGCTCGGTCGATTTTTAAACACGCGTCCCCGGTGCACCGTTGCACCGCGTGTTCGACGCTGTTTGCGTTCGGATCCGTTGCCGCTAAACATTAATTAACTTAGCCAAATATTGAAGGATAAATAATGACGGTTATTATTAAGGCGCGCTACGGCTGCGACTTCGCGTGCACCGAATCGACACTCCGCTCTCCGGAACTTCGCGGGGGCGTTAAATACCCTGCACCCCGCAACGATTCTTTCGCACTGTGTGAATATTGTTTTTGTCTATCCGACACGGCCTTGCCGTTTTGTTTCGCGGACGTTAAATTCAGCCGGCGAGGTATTTCGAGAGGCTCGGCGAGAAATATTTCCGGGCCAGGAACGCACGGGGAGGCCTCCCGTGTACGCGCAGTCGAGAATGTCCAGGTCGAGGGCAGAATTGTATCGAGGAAAATGTAATGGGGAGCGTGCCCCATGCTTGCACTATTTCATCGAGCCGAAGGTCATTATTGTTCCCATTTATTCCACACTGGCAAAAGATCCTATGGCGGTGGGAAAGCGACACGTGGCACTTTCGTCTCCCGAGCGATGCGGTATCGATTCAACCTTGCCTCTCGACATCCTTAACGATCCATTCGATAGTCGGGCAATCAATCTTCCACTTTAAGTATTATATATTAAAACGGCACCATTGTCTCTCGAAGAGTTGCCGCTATTACACATATACACGGTCGTACTCGATTTATCGATAAAGAGCATCAACCGTGTACGTTGGATCTGAATTTCACGACGAACTGGCGAAAAGCGACGGATTAAAAAAATATCACCGAGCGAGGGATATATCCGCGGGCTGCACCGGAGCGGGAATAGGCTAAGAGGTCGTTTTCGTGGAGTGCTGTCTCGTTGAAATCAGTTAAGTGGGCGAGTTCCCCCGGTCCATAAAGCGAATCCGTAAAAATATTCGTCTCGTTCATTATCATAAGCCGCGCGCGCCGCAGCGAAATAAAAACAAAAAACAAAAAAAACGAGAGGAGTCCCCTTTTCTCGGAGGCGTGCTCCTGTCGACGTAGAATTTATCATACGCGACATACCCAGGCTCGAACGCGTACCTACGGTCTGCTTATCGCCGCGATTATGTCCTTTTCGGGGACGCGACAGAATGTCCAATAAACGGTGCTGATAAACGACTGCTACGCTAATGAGCGTATCGTGCTCCTTACCTGAGAGATGCGATAAGTTTCGCCGCGCAGGTAAAGCGTTTCCCCGAGCAATTGCAAGCAAGGCCCCCGCGAGTAAACGGTCCGGGGATTTGCGCGGCCTTGGGACTGGCAAATAATTTCGCCCCGCTGCCAGAAAACAGATTTCTCGTGGAACCGTTTTACGAAGAACCTAGAGTACACAGGGCCCCGGCAGACTGCCCGTAATCGCAGATGAATTCGAAGTTTCGGAGCTTTGTGGATATTCGGTTTCTAACCACAAAAATAAATACGACCGCAGAAGGGATCGAGGGGATCAGGTAAGAAAATGTGTGAATTCCGTGCGGCAGTATTCCACATGGCACGAGGCGTGGCAGACTGGTTACTAATAATTCCAGCACGCTCCGAATTTTCTAAACAGGGGGTCGGAATCGGGTATTTACGATCGACATTTGTCAGGCCTGATCATTCTTCGCCGCACCTATTGTCGATAATTCGATCGCAAGGGAAAGAGCACCGTGGACGATACACCGTCGCGTCGGCCCCTTGCAGAGACGCGTGCGTCGGTCGTGCCGGAGGATCCAGTCGTATTTGAATGATAATCGGACGCATGCGATTGATTTATGAATGCAGGAATGGTCGGTGCCTCCTAGACAAGATTAATCTTCATTACACGACATTACGCCGTCCGGCTACACCGAGGAACGTTGGGGGGGCACGCGAGGTGTCGCGTACCCCGTTTCGCTGTGGATAAACATGTCGACGACGAGGGTCCGCCGCGGGGGAACCGTCTTCTTCGTGCTTGAGCCTCAAGAAAGTGGAATCCGGGAAATTTAAATTAAAGAGCACATTTTACGGGTGGACTCGTTGGACTATTTACTTCGACCGGTGTCGGGATGGGCAGTACTGTTAACGGCGTTTCGGGTCGATAATGAAACCTGCACGGTGCTCGAGCGCCCACATCATTCGCGTCGCACCTCATTAGCGATCGTGAAAAGTAACTGTTGGTTTTGCTAAAGTGTGTGTGCCGAACGCGAGGCTGTTAAAAAACGCTCCTCCCTCCCTATTGTGAAACTCGGCTTCGCTGGCAGAGAAATAAAACTCGTTATTGGCGTATAGATCTGGACCTTGGATGAACTTCTTGGACGACTGCGAACCGCAGGGCCGCTAACCTTTTCCATTTCACCTGCAGGATATGATTGCATATTTGTTCGCAGAATTAGACAGCCTCCATAGCTCGTTAGCGGTGCTGTTTCGTACCGAAAAACCGCGGGGAACGTAAACGAGCAATTTCTATTCACTGCGGACGCGCGACAGGACGTAATCTACGATCGGTCGGTTGAATAACCGTGCCAACAGGATAACGAGCGAACATCTTCGGAATACACCGAGATAATTGTTCACCTTGGAGAGTTCTTTTCTGGTCCCGTGTCATTCGAAAGTCCTGCGCCGGTGGCTTGCCCCGATGGTTTGTAATTCTCCGTGCGTTGCAGCGCACCGCAATGACGATAAGAAGAAAACGTATCTGGCTCCTCTGTTACCACGGGCACATCTATGGGATATCGCGACACTGAAATCGTCCCAGATTCGAGATGCCCCTCGACCTCCACCTACTGGTAATGTACACGGCGAATCACGTCTCGAGGAGATCCGTCGTGGATATCTCGTTTGGGTTTCGAGACCAACGCGGATCCGAGGGGACCAACTCGAAGAGACACACTTGGCCAGCTGAAAACGTGCCATCCAGAGCAGTCCGAGCGATCATCGCCCTGTTTTTTCATCTATGACCGCCTCTTCTAAGTTTCTATGCCGTGTTAGCTTCCAGATACACATGTGCCACCAGCCAAGCGGTTTCCTGGCGATCGTTCGAGATTATTCGTCCACGACGCTCGCCGGGTATATCGGGGGGTACAGATTCAATGACCTATTCGATCCCACGGACACGTAACTGGTTCATACCCGATAATCGTTCACATATGCTTAAATAATTCATACTACGTCCCGTGAACGTCGCGAGAAGGCAACGCTCTCTAGAGCTCGCCAGCGGAATCGAAGCAAATGCCTTCAACTGGCCTGTATAACGAAGTTATTGACCGAGCTGACCTCGAGACCGCCGGTCATCCGTTTCATATTTCTTTCATGGCTGCTTTAATACGTGAACTGGCGAACATCGTCGAACGTTCTCCAGAGAGCCCGCTGGCAACAAGAATCTCGCATGGTACCCTGCCACATCGGGAGTCTCCACCGGGGAAACGGTTGGCGCGAAGTCGACGGAAACTCTACAGGGTCGAATCTAAATCGCGCCCGGTGAATAGAACAGGAAGAAGGCAGGTCGGGCGACGCAGATTCGGAGGAAGGTCTGCTCGGAGAAGGATCGAGGTCGAGTCGATGATCGTCGGGGCCCTTCGTGGCCGGATTGCCCTTATCGGGTAATTGCAAACGACGGTGGAGGAGGGGCGGCGGGGCAGGGGCAGGGACGATAAAAGTGACGTTGCACCTAACCGCACGGCATCTGCCCTAGGAAGGTTAAACAGCTGGGCAGAAAGAGGTAGGGCGAAGAACCGGGGACGAACGTCCGAGGGAGACGAAAAACAGGGTGGGGCGGAAGGGAAGGTGGGGAAATAAATAAAGACGAGAGAGCGCGGAGAAGAGAAGAGGAGCGTAGGTCGGATGGTTCGTAGCCCGGAGTGCGGATAAAGAGAGAAATATGGCGAACCGTGGGAGGGTATAAAGAGATCGTGCTGGCATAGAGAGGGAGGGACAAAGGAGAACGAAGGAGAGGTAGAAAAGGGAGGAAGGGAGAGTGGAGGGCTGCATGGAAAGGGGCGATAGAGGCATGGAAAAGGAGCTGGCAACGCTGCTCGGTCGATAGAAGAGTGAGACCTGTGAAACGTGGCAGCGTTGCAACCCGTCTGCTTTAATGCAGTGGCTCTCATTTAACCATTAACCGCGACGATTTCGATTCCTCCGCCTTGCAAACGAAACGGAGGTGACCAGGCAACTCCGATTTCACCCCAAAGGTGTAACAAATCAACCGGGCGAAGAAAAATTGATGAAATTCGCGCACGGCTTCGTAGATGTTCAGGGACGAGTCTGACTGTCGATTGAGAGTCGCTAAACCGTATGCAGTCGTGCAGGTTGCACACGCTGCACCCAGTAGCGTAGGTTTGCCAAAAATTTCTGTTTCCTGTCTATCTCGCGGCGCATCGCCGAACGGAAGCTGCACAGTTGCACCGGTGGATCGATCGATCGATTTTCACGGTTGGACCATCCCCCAAGACATCTGTTCCTTGTCGCCCCTCGCGCAGACGGCCAATATTGCGAGGAGACACTAATTTACCGGAAATCATGGGGGGGGCATTGACCCGAGAAACGTTTTATTTATTTTTTTTGTGGAAACGACAGATTGCAGTAAATAGGAGGCATATTACGATCATCAATCGCACCTAAGTTGCGCTCTTCCCCGCAGTTGGCAGTGTCGATTCTTCGCTGCAACCACGAGGATGCGCCCCACGTTGAAAACGGGGCAATCGGGGGTACGATTTATGGGAGAGACGACTGTACAATAAGAGCGAGAGGAGAAGATGCTGCGAATTTTCCTCGACGTTGATCCCGTGGTACGAAGGTTCTTTAAGGCTGGTTCATTTTACCAAGCGACCCGCTGTTTCGTTTCACACGAGTTCAGCCAGCACGTGGCTAAATCACACGTGACGTAAATTAGCGCGACGCTTTGATCGTCAAACGACCACGTATGACGTCGCGGTGTACGTGCGTGGGGGATTTTCTTTGATAAGGTGCTCCACGATCGATGGAAATTAACATGCAAATAAATCCGTCGATATAGACAGGAGGGTGCGCACGGGGTGGGTGGCGAAACGTAATGCAAATACGCGAGGGTAGTGCGCGTGAAATTCCTTATCGATACTGCAACGCTTTTGTTCCGAAAATCGTACTATTCTGGCCCGTCGCAAAATAGATTAGCCGTGCCACCGCGAATGGGCTTCATTGTTTCTAAATGGACACGTGATATTCAAAGGTTGACAACGATGGACGAGGCAGCGGAGGCATCTTCCATCGGAGCCGGCACGGTAGCTTTGTTTACGGTGTACATATTCAGATGGATGGCCGAAATATTGAGCAATTGCCTCAATTACCTCGAAGCAATCCTGCCAACAATGACTCGTTGATTGTAAATAATCGTTTCCTCGAGGATTCGAGATCCTCGGGGAGGGAAAGGGCGAGCACGAGGCGCGCACAGGAAACGCGCAATTCCAAATAAGTTCCGCAGGTGCAGGAGACTGTGACGTGTAAAAACATGAATCGTGTATGCACTTCTTTTTTTATTCACGTGCGAGAATCGTACGGAATTTTTGCAACTCTAATCGAAACCTCCGCGTTTCAAAAGAACGCTAATATTCCTGGAGAAGATTTAACGGCCGCCGATATTGCCACATTTATTGCACACGTTTCAAGCGGACTTTTCGCAAAGCACTTTTTTGCATACATATTTTTATATCGGCTTATTGACGTAGCACAAAAAATCGTATTATCGCGAGGACGTTCAACTTGCATGCCACGGTTTAAATAAAATACCACGCGTCGCTGAACGATGACGTCAACGGTCTTTTATTCACGGGAACTCTCGACCGTTCGGTATCGCACGAAATCCCAAAGGGAAAAAGAATCCCAGGGATTTTCACCGCTGAACGCGTAAGAACGGCGAGCCACTAACTTCGTCTTTCTCCGAAAGTCACCTTTCATTTCGGGAAACTTTTCACCGCGTGGATCTCGGTTCGTTCATTTCCGTTTCCAGGTCATTTGTTCCGATTTTCAAAGAAATCTTCCGCTCTCGTGAAAGCTCACGGACGCCAATAATCGTTCCAAATTCATTGCTCCCTTTTACAAAACGAGATGGAAAAGAAAAAAGAAACAATAACATCTAGACTTCTCTAAGAGACAATAGAAACGGAAGAATGAGGGGGTTTAGTCGAGAAATCCTGAAACGAAATTCACGCGGTCGAACGAGAATTATTCACGGTCGTCAAGGGGTCAGTTATATTTCAGTGTCGCGATCGGGTCGTCGCACCAACGGCCCTGCAAGTAACGGTACGCGTAATCGAAAATAGCTACGTGACGTCACGGATGCCAGTGATAAAACGTAATGACACCGGCGACCAGCCTTTCGCCGGTCGACGAAGAACAAGCCCCACAAAGACTGTGATACACCGTTCGATCTCTCGCGAGATCGCTCGGATCGGCACTTACTCAAAGTCAACGTCGATAAGCGAAAGAAAGCGGCGCAATACCTCGCGCACAATTTATCGGAATCTTCGCTGGGCAGCATCACTTTTAAGCGCGGCTAACAGTTCTACAGATATCATTGGCATCATTCTCACGCTGCCGTGATTATTTCTGCAATACTTTATGCTTTATCCGCCGGAGCGATCTGCGGAATGATCGTTGCGGAGTGACGAATGCGTTCGTCCGCAAAGTTTGAAGATGCATGGAGATCCCGTTGCAACAAAAAAAAGCCTAAATAATCGGCTTGAACCTTAAAGTGTTCGCTGGTTTAATAAAATTCAGATGTGCATTCTCGGTGCACAGATGTTCGGTCTCCCATCGAATGATTCCCAGAACGATCCTTTGGAATATCGAAAACTGGTCGCACGACGGCACACTGGAAACGTTCCTTCTACATATGTCCGGGGATGCTCAAGAACTACCTGGCCTAATGGTCTCCAGAGTCAATGAAGCAGAAGCGAGCGCACTCGGCGAAGAAGAGGGCGATCCTAGGAAAATCAAAGCACGCGTTTCCTTCGACAAACTTCACTCCGATGACGGAATCCTTGCTAATGGAAACGCGCAACATTCTCGAAGCGATCGTAAAGTTGCACACGATTACTTGTTTCAAGGGGAGCGATAGCTG
Source organism: Nomada ferruginata (assembly GCA_963583965.1). NCBI lineage: Eukaryota > Metazoa > Arthropoda > Insecta > Hymenoptera > Apidae > Nomada > Nomada ferruginata. The sequence continues at coordinate 12,283,274 of OY757218.1, forward strand.
CGTAAATGTGTGATTATTAACGTTCCCTATCCACTTACCGCCAGCGAAAGTCTGGGATCGGAAAATCACTCGACTTGCTTATCCTCTGAATGAATTTGCAATTAGAAGATAATAACGCTGACGTGTCTGAGAAAGGCTGAGTGAAAGAGACACGAAGTCGATAGAATCCCGAACAGGTCACGGTTTGTTAATGCCACGCCATTGCGACACACGATAAATCCTACTCTTTTTGTTCTCTATGCTTGTGCAGCTGCTATCATTACAGATAACAATAACGTTAGCTGAAACGAGATGTTCCATAAGGGATTTATCGAAAAAAGCGAAGAAGAGAACCCACTCGTTCTCGTTTCCTCCAATTCTTCCGCCGCGTCGTCTCTTCGTCTGACCAAGACAGACCTGTTCCACTGTGTCCAACTACTTAGCAGGTCAATTTCTTTCTTTCCTCCCGCCTACCCTCGGCCGTGCTTCTTTTACCTGCAGTCACCCACAATGCAAGGAAAATCGAAACTAAATGCGACTGGCGAAGGCGATTGAATAATTCAAAGAAGAAAAAAATCCCTTTTGCCACGGCGACTCATCCCCTCCTAGGCGCGGGGAAGCGTAATAAGGATAAACTGATCCCAGGGAAGGTAGGGACATTAAGCCACAGAATCTGACCGGCTTTCATACATATGGCGATATCGGGTTAGGTTTTTCTCTCGCCCTTTTATTCCCCGTTTATCCAGATAAAGTGTCGCTTGCTTGAAGAGGGCGATAACGTACGTACGCGCGTACGAGCCGGCAATGTGTACGACATGTAACGCAGGAACGATCGATAACGGGCGCCGCTTTCGTGAACGTTGCAATTTCAGCCGCGACGATAGCGATGCCCGGCCGTCTTCCGTGGCGCACGAAGGTGTCCCTGAAAAATTAGAATTTCCACCCCGTTCTGGTGGCCTCGCAACCGCCCCAGAAAATTACGCTTCCGCAGAATACCGTGCCCTCGTGAATCTTCCCGAGGGCCTCAGATCTCTGGACAAAAATGTGTCTAATCGAAATTTCGTATGAATTATATACGAGCGTGACACGAGCCGGTTAAATTACGATGGACACCTGGGAACGTCTTCCTGAAGAGGTATAGGAATTAGAAACGTTTTCTTAAAATTGCAGACAGAGGTACTATTACGGGAACATTATTCCCGTCGACTTTCCGCGAGCTTCTAAAAGCAACGTAGATTCTCAGAGGTTAGCACCGTGGAAAATAAAAATTTCAGAAGCATCGGCCGACAGGTGAAGAGCTTCTGTGGACCATCGAGCCACGGCCAGTTGCCAGCTCAGCCGGAAATGGTTTACTGTTAATGGTCAGCGAAATCCTCCGCCCTTGCGTTCTCCATCTTCTTCGTTCACAGATTTCTCGCCGGCGAAATTTCGAACGGAAGTACGCGGATATAAAGCACGAGGCCCTTACGAGAATATTCAAAGATTACTCGGCAATAAAGTATTCGGCTTATGGAAGAAAAGGAACTACACACGCGAAGAATGGCCAACATCAGTATTCGCCAGGAGTTTCGAAAACGCGTTTAGCGGGGGATATTATTTCGCGGAGTGCAAAGACAAACGGCACGATTAATATTCTGGTCAGCTCGCGGCGCAAAGGACAGTCAGGAAAGGATCACACGACTTTTTAAGTCCGGCTGGAAAGAAACTGTTGCCCGCGCGGAGTTCACTGTCCGGAGCAGCAGGAGGTCGTGGAACGAACGCGAAGAAATCTATCGACGCCGTCACGAGCCCAGCATGCGTTGTCGACTTAGTTTTTTGGCGTAGATCGCGGCGACGTCGCGGCATGGGAGCGTCGAATTTTCATGCGAAGCCGTAGAATTTCTGGGCCTGCCTTCAAGCCCCATGTATAGGAAATCTTGGCGGAGCCGTGAAGCAACTGGACGTTGAGGTTTGCGAAAGAATGATCGACAGGATAAAACGATCGCCTTTATACGCACGGCGGGGTATACAAATTCTCGTGCAATTATTATTGCGGATCAAGCGTTATCACCGTGGGAATTGAGAAACTTACGGGCCGCGATAAGCGGAGGACACAATTTTATGCGCGGCACTGAATTAATAAAAAATGACAAAGCAGCGGAGAAACTGTCGCCAGCCTAGTTTCTGTTGCACAATAAATTCATGAATCAGGCGCAAACCGCTCTCGCTTACGTATACCTACACGTTTTATGAAATAAGCGAATGAATGAGACACAAGGCAACATAAAATGCAAACAGGTCACAATGCACGTCGGATCAGGAGGTTACTTCATTCGACGTACGGAACAATCAGCGAATCGAGTCCAATACGACGTCGACTCCGCTGCATGTTAATCAGCAACTTTACTTCGCCATTGTGTCAACACCTGTTCGGCATCGAATTTCGAGGTGACGACGAAATGTTTCTGTGCCGCTGTCGAAAAACGGGCAGGGGTGTGCCCGGAGTCCCAGGGGGTTCAACCGCAATTGGGCGACGCACGCCGCGAGAGGATCCGAGTGGCGAGGTCGGAAGGGTTGTGCTTCGACAATTCGAGTTTCCTTTATTCCGCGGCGAATGCTCCTATCAGGGGGGGTGATAACGATCGAAGATGAACGGCGGCGCGTTTAATTGAAAAACGGAAAAGTGCAAGCGCGACTGTCGAGCGCGGCAAGGAATCGCGATGGAGAAAAAAAGGCGAGGGGGGAAGGGAGGGCTAATAACAAGGGAAGATCGGAGGATAAAGAGGAAAGAGTACGACGGCGAAACTGCATCTCGCCTTCACCCAGCTGCCTAGCCAATCAGAAACGACCTTCGTTGGTTTTGCTCTTCTGTCGGCGGCGGGAGTATCGATCTTTCTCTTTCGTCGAAGCGAATGAAAAACCGGAGAGACGCTGAAAAATTCCCCGATACTACGTGCAGTCGCCGTGCATTCTCAATCTCGGCACGCCGAACGGCGAAAATGACGCAGAAAATCTCGCGTGTCGTTCAACGTCAGCCAACGAGGCTCCTGCTCTATTTTAGCGATACCGTCGCGGCCCCGCAAAGCTTCCCGTTCACTCTGAAATGAAACGCTCCGAGATACCGTCGACCTGAAACTCGAACGCGCTTTACCAAAATCTAATCTCCGAAGTTTCTCGAGGTCAGACGCGGGCTCTAATCAGGGAAATGGAATAGCAGAGGGTTCTGCTCGGTCGCGATAATTTCGTCCGCGATAATGAAAGGCTGGCGGCAGAGACTCGAGTCCCCGAAACTATTTACGGCTCACCTTGTTTCCATACCAGTCGCCGTAGGAAAGTTGCCGCGCTGCAAGCTACTATAACCGTGCGGGGAATGATAGCTCGACGAGGCCGGGAACGGAGTTGGATGATATCTTCGAGGCGTAGCCGCCGTGTGAAAATGTCGTCGACGACGGTGATAGCGGTGGTGGTGTCGATGGTGCTGATGATGATGATGATGCTGCAGCGGAATCGGGATCCTATGGATCGTGCGGGACACCCTCCAGCAGAGAACATACGGGACAGCGAAGTCAGGTTTCACCTGCACCACGGGGAGCAGGCGGTACTCGACTCCGCGTGGATGATAGGACACCGATCGACCGTTATCCTCGCTCGATCCGTGCGCCAGGAGGCGAGCCTCTCCGTGGAGGACGTTGTAGTCGCGACAGCCAAGGTCACGGGGTAACATGTCACGAGGACATCCCTACCAGCCACGAACTACCGTCCCCTGGCGCGCCCGTTCGTTCCCCGGAGAACAAAGCTGATAGCCGCGTGGATATCCTTGAAGCGCAGCGCACTTTGATGCGTTATCCTTTCGATGACTCCAAGGTCCTTTCACTCGCAATCTTGATCGCTCCGGTGTTCACTCTTCGCGTACGTGCAACCTACGTGTCCCCGTAATACTCCGATCGGTATCGATCGATCGTTCACCGTGTTTCACTGCCGTATCGTTTCGACCGAATCACAGTCGCATCCGGTGCCCGCTGGAGAACCCTCGATCAGGGAACGGAGTCGAAACCCGGTGAATTCGACCGGCGCCCGACGACAGCCGCCAGCAGGGGCATGGAACGGAGCATTGTTGTGTCGGCGAGACTGGTGGAATTCTCGCGAGTCCGGGCTGGCTCAAGAGGGCGTCGAGGTGGCCGCGACACTCCCTTCCGCGGCACGACACGCCGACCTTACATCGACTTGTGCGCGAGCGGAGTCGAAGCGGGCGAGAGCGAACGAACCCAACGAACGAACGGACGTGGAACGAAAGCCGGGAGAGGAAGGAACGCAGCCCCCTAGGAGGATCCGCGCCGCGCCACGAATTTCAAACGCTGATGCGCGCGCGCACCTTGCCGCCGCGGACGGCCGAGGCTGCGCGCAAAAAGAGGCGAACCGGACATCGTCGTCTTCACGTCGCCTTCTCGTCGCCGTTCCTTACTCGTTAATCACGTCCGATCGAATCGCGCGGCAAATCGATTCTTATCACCTGGTTAGCGTGGGTTGGAATTGGGAGGACGATACAGGAGGACGCTCGCCTTTAACGAATATTGGTATATGGAAAATCGGCGGACATTGTTACACCTGTGGTTTCGCGCGATTATTTATCAATTCGGATAAATGAACGATACTCGCGGCTCACCACCAATTTTTGTTTACCTCTGTACGCGATCACTTCGAAGCGACCGTCCGACGTATCGAGCGGACATCGCGAACGAATATGAAACGCCATGCGCGCGAAGAAGTTAACCGAGATGCTGTCTGAAACGTTTCTCTTTTAATTGTTGAACCGCTGGAATACCCGGACCGACGAATTTCTTTGGTAATTCCTGTTCGGCGATCGTCGATACGCAATTAGACGCGGCGATCCGCGGCAACGGAGCTGCTAATGAGTGCCAGCGGCCATGGAATTTCAATCGACGATCCCGCGTTATCTCGGTCGACGACGCACCTGCTCGACCAGCTTGAAGTTTCATCGAAGGGTCGAGGGAAAGGGTGAACGATCGCGTGGGTCGTTTACACCTGTCTCCTTCGAGCTCCTCTCGCGAGTGCTACCTATACAGGTGCCGGTATTAATGCTGTCACGAATCGCCGACCATCGTGACTGGTTCATAGGGAAACGATTTACAGGCCTGTCGAAAGGATGTCTCGAGGCGACCTTCGTCGAACTCGATCGATGCATCGATGCGTTCATGATGCATCGGCAATCTCGAGGCTCGTTTATTACTGACAACAGGCTATCGCACGCAGCTCCAGTGGCGCATAATCACCCGTTACATCGGCGACTAATTGGTAACGAGGCGATCGCGGCGGCCGATAGCGTGTTCGCGATCGTCTCGATCCTTAAGGCACCCCTTTCAACGCGCGCAGAAAGGAGGACGGAGCGGAGAACGCGGGCAATTTTCAATTACCGCCGCGGTGGAATCGCGTAGCTGGCAACCGCTAATTATCAGCGGCCGCCCGATAAATAAATTTCCACGTTTATCCTCGTTAACGCGACGCGTCCTCCCCCGTTCTCCGTGGACGCATCGCGCATTTCCTCTTTTCTGGTTGCGCGATGAAACGCTGTCTACGGCGGAGACGTGTCAATTCGCCGTCGAAAATCGACGATCTCCGACGCTGTTCGACAAGCTGTAAGCTGTAACGCAATCAAATTTTATCGCGCCGATAGCATCGAGCAGCGGGAAGATTTACGCGCGGCTGGTTAATTGCGAGCGATCGTACAAGACTAAACGGGGAAAGGGAAAATAGCTTATTGTGGTTCGAACGCGAGGAGAACAACGGGCGAACACGATTGCAATTACCAATCGTGTCTTGGCGAGAGCCACCGGTTAAATATCGACGCGTTAGATAACGCAAACGCGAACAGATAGGATGAAGCGGAACGTTTCCATGCGGTGGACGCGGCCAGAAGCGTGCACCAGAATTCTATGGTAACGACGATAATACGGTAATGTTCTATGCCCGTACACGTATATAAGCCGATGTACACCGCGCGAGAAGCTGCTCCGGCTCTAGCGTTCGTTCCCCTTATCAATATTCAGAGGAATCGAGGTACTCGAGGCGTATCGAACTCTGCACCCTTTTAGGCCGAGCGTCAAAATTTCTTTCTTTGCTGTACAAGGGGTTAAAAGCGCGGCAGCGTGTAATTATGTTACCGCCGTCAATGATAGTGTAAAGACCGTCGTCAAGCGATGGGCGGTTGGCTGTGGGTGTCGAAGGTCCTTCACCCTCGACGACGATTAACTTCACGGGGCAATGGCGTCCCTTGTTCGACCCTCGCCAGCAAAGAACTTTCCTCTGGATTGGTAACCGTATTGCGTTGCTGCATGCGACACCGAATGTTTAAAGTTTCTCGCTAATTGGAGAGTGGTAAGTACCTCTATCGTACGGGAAGCTTGAAGCTACATGAACGCGATACGATAGACAGACCGGTCAACTGTTTCATTATGAAATGACAGACAGCGAAGCAACGCGGACGATGAATGGAAATGAAGTTCTGGAAGACACTTCTCTAGTATGGACGTTGCACACAAGTAACACCACCCTGGAGGAGACTATAATTGGCGAATCGAACGACTTGTCAAGTACTCGACGGATTTTATCGAAGCGTGCGAGAAAATATTGTGGAAAACTGTAGCCATTTCATTGGCGGCAATATAATTGTTTGGAGGATGCCATTTTGCGATCGGGCCCGTCTTCGAGTGCACCATTGTATCGAAACACCAAACGTAGTTGGATGAAAGGGAGACGCGATCGTGGAACAGGTGCCCGCCTTCGACAGGTCGGCCACGCGGATTCGAAGCGTGCAGAAACGTGCGACATCCCGCGAATGTGAACACAAAAGACAGGGTGCAGGGATCTGCATGCCCAGCGTCGCACCGATACGTGATATCCTTACGAACGGGCTTCTGTTCGTGTCTGACATTGGACGGCATGCATCCACCGAGGTAAAACCCGCGGACAAACAAGCGTACGTTTGCGGCCCGACGAATACAAAAGCACGGGCGTGGGCGGGTTCGACGAATTTTGCGTTAAAACGGACGCCGCGAGTATCTTAAGTCACCGGACTCCGCGTTGGATGGATGCGGTACGACGAAACGCGGAGGTGTTCTAATTCTTCGGGAGTTCCATGCGTCCCTCTGTTATCGAGTGAAACTCAACCCCTTCGCGCCAGGGGTGTTGGACTACTTTTGTAAATACATACGCGTCCCCGACATCTCGTCCGCAACCGGACAAATATTTTTAGCTGTGCACACTCTTGAGCGACGCTTCTCCGTAACGATTCAACAAAACAAGTCAACAAACGGCCCCCCCGCCGCTCTGTGCAGCACGGATATGACAACATCGGAACACCGGTACAAAAAAAAAGGGAAAAAAAAGGTCAGGGTAGCGAATTTCCAAGTTGGGGTGCGTCGGACGCCGGCCCTGGGCGGCGCACACTCCACCGCCTCCTCTCAGTTCCCGTGCTCCTTCGCCCAAGGGTGGTTCGGGTCGTCGAAACTACCCTCGCGCGACCATTGGTCCCCGGGTTCGCATGCGCGCTACTGAAAACTGCTCCTATTGATCCACCGTCGCGGCTTCATCCCTCCACCCTGCCCTCTCGCCCACACCCTTGCCGTGCTCTTTTTCCTACTCGCAATCATCCCCTTTCTGCAAGGACACTCGCACGCAAGATCCGGCAAGATACGAGCTGGATCTCCGTGGCTGCTGTTCCTCGCCATCCATCGGCGTTGCTGCTCGCTCCCTTTTCATCTCTGTTCGCCCATTGTTTTTAGCTGGAAATCGGGGGAAAGATGTCTGCGGGATAATTCGGAGGATATTCCAGTCTCCTGCATTGGATTTCGGTGCACGGGGACCGGTCATCCCTTAAGAGGAAGGCGAAGAGCAAAGGTTGAATCCTTTCAATTGGCGGATAATCGTGCGGGAAAGTACAACCAGATTGTCGGAGGATCGTTATTTTTATTACCGGGAAAACGCGATGACGAACGCCCACGCAGTGCAGGTTGATTTCCAGTAATCGCGGTGTTACGTGGAAGGATGCAGTGGAATGTCAACCTGCAACAAGACACCGTTCACTGTTGCACAGTTTCGTAACGAGCTTGCGCATAGAGTTGTTTATCTTGGATAATGCTCCTCGATTATGAAAATAGTACACGTGCAGTACATACTTTGAAACGGGACAAAAATTCAATGGAAATGGGAGTACCCAATGTAATTAAGTTTAATCAAGCAGAATGTCTAAAAGAGTGCAAATAAAGCCTGTGCTAATTTCAATACCGATAACGTTTCATAATAGCGAGAAGATTAATTAACTGTTTGCCGCGGAACCAATTAATTGCCCCACGCTTATCGAGACTTGCCGGATCGTGAAAGAAATTCGGCCGGCGATCTTTCCTTTCAGGCGACAGGAGGCGGCAACTGCACGTGCGAGATCAATATCGCCGTGCATTAAATGGGTGGCAAGAAGGACAAAGAAAAGGAGGCGAAAGAAATCGCGTTACGAGGAGATCTCGATCGGGGAAAGAATTATCGGGTGAAGAATTCTCTTTGAACGTCGCGGCGACCTCGGGCTTTTGTAGCGCTAACCCAAGACGATGCCCCCCTTTTTCATCTAAAACTGTCCGTCATTAAACCCAAATGAAATCACAGTTCCCTCCGGGACTCTTTCTTCACCCTTTTCACCGCGGCGACGTCCGAACTCTTCCGTAATTATTTCTGCCTGGCGAAGATCTAATTTTCACGGACAGCAATATCGATTAAAGTCGTCCTCGGGCGAGCACCCGCTGAGTAAACGAACTTCTGACGAAGAAATTTCTGCCAGCTCGGCTGCTTCCCTTCTTGAGTTTGAAGTTAAAAAAAAAATGGCTAGAGGGAGGGTTTCGATACCGAAAGATATGCTTCTCCCTCCGCCACGGGGTCGCGTTCCTTCCTCTCGTTTTCGTCCGCCTTGATACTTTTCGCATGCAAATTGCGGTTAAAACACCGCCGAGAGCCGTCGCTAATTTCCGATGCCGCGCCAGCGTTCGATGAAAGATTTATGAAAAGTGGCTGCTTCCAGAAGGGGGACGTAAGTACATTTTGCGCACATCTGCGATTCTCGCGATTGCTTGCCCCTCGTTGCCATCGAAAATTCGCCAAAAATCCCGTGGCACGCTACACCGGAGTACCAGTAGGAAAAGTTGCGCGACCCACTAACCTTTTCGAAACCTCTCGAACCTATATCCGAACTTTGATAACCACTAAAACAGACTGTGGGTATTCAAATATCTATATAATGTATGCACGGACGAAATTATCAGGCTTTTCGTTATAAAGGAAGAGTTTGCAAAAATATCGCAAGCTCCTTTCACGGGTCAGCGCAAGAAGGGTGCAAATCGTGTAACCACGAAGCGAGACAAATTCCAGGACGACGGAAGGCTCGCAGCTACACCTGCAGCGACGAGATACAGATCTCGAGGAGGTTCGAGAGGAAACCTGGGAATCAAAGGGCTCGTCCTTTCTCCCCGGCGAGGTAAGAAATGGTTCTTCCTTTTTTTTCTGTACACGAGAGAACGAAGGAGGACAAGTCCCGCCAACGCGGTAGATTGAATATTTAAGAGGCACTCCATTCGCGTGGAAAATCGAACGCTGTTCCTCCATTAAGGAGGCAAGCTACACCGAACGAAAAATAACGAAGCCGTGAAAGGAATTCCTGCCGCGTTTAAACCATTTTCTTTTACTCAATCCCGCGGTCCTTTTTCACCGTTTCGTCATCGACGAAGGTAAACACCTTTTTGCCCGCCGGTTTTTTATCGGTATGCAAAAATCTCGACGGCGCCGCGACACAGGCGAGGGAAAAATCGATAGGAAAGGGTTGGCGTAAAGTTCATGCGAGAACGGGAGAACGGAACGGACACAATAACGAAGGTGGCGATAAATTGGAAAGGGAAAGGTGAGATTGACTCCATTTCGTCAGAATATTACGGTGGATGCTTGACGAGGATATTGCGTTCCGCGTCAAACGGCAGCCATCTTCTTCTTTCGTTCTTTCGAAGCTTGCTGCTTACTCGAAAAGTTTCCCGGAAGGACGGAACTCCGGGGAACAGGGTTACGAAAATATTGGCCCAATGTGTTCCATTGGAAAGGGCAGCAGGATTTCGTCGCAAAGATACACATTGTATTCGAAGCTGGAAGTGACGAATAGTTTCCCCGAGGATCATGGGATAAGACAATGAAACTGGATGCACTGCTAACACAACGGAGTTTAGTCGAATGCACTTTGCTCCACTCAAGTTTCACCTACTTCGACAATATCAATATACTCGTAATCGGCCAGAAAGAATAGCAACGTAATTTAATAAAGTACAAAGGTATCGAAAATTCGTCACACCGTAACGCGAGGAACGAAGGAGATCGGTACGTAATGTAAATACAGAAATCATTCGCAACTCGAATTGGCTACGGAAAGATGTAGCAATAATTTGGAACACATTTCGATGTCCTATGAATTCAGACGAGAGCACGATGGGCACAAACGACGGGGCGAGATTTTCCTCAGTGGAAAATAAGCCACAGGGATGAAAGGGGTGGGCGAGACGATGCACAAAGTGCTGGCAAGGGCGAATGGCTCGATGCAAAGTAGCTCGGTCTCTCTCGTAATCTGGCTCTCGTTTCGATATCCTCCCTTCTCTCGATTCACCCTCGGCATCGAAGCATTGTTTCCACGCTCCGTCTTTTGTTTTTCCTTTCCACCCCCCCGGTTTTTTTTTGTTATTTTCTCTCCTTTCCACGCCCAGCAGACGTAGGAGCCGGGAGCGACGTCATTTGTCAAAGTGACGGACGCCCGGGATCACGTATGCGTATTTTCCGGTGGGCGAACCCGACTAGTCGCGATAGGATCGTTTGAAATTTTCCGAGACCTTGGTGAATTTATCTCGAGAATGTCAAAATGAAACGCGAACAGTACGGAGAATCCAGCCGACTGAAGCAATTAGATACGTTCTGAGTGCGGAGAGAACTGTGGAACTCGACGGAAGAAAAATAATATATGTACGTATAACATATTTCCAAATCCGAGGCTTGTCTTTATTCTTCTATCAGTCGCACTCCGGCGCAAGTTCCATCACAACGGGTATATCGAAATGCAGGGGAAAAAAACCCCTTCGTTAACAAGGAGCCGACGTAATTCGAAACGATCAACCCTCGGTCGGCTTCAACAGAGTGGTTTCAAGTCTAACGAGAGAGTCATCCCTCTCGCGTTGCTTTCTGCGCCCGATGACTCGCCGCATTCTCGTTTCAGCTGAATAAATAGGGGCGCCTAAAACGCTGCGAACAACGCGCCGCTTCCGCGTTGTGTCCTTCCTTCTTTCTCCACTCTGCCCGGTCGATACGCGACAAGGGGGCACACGCAAAAACCCGAGCGATTCTGTTCATTAATATAAATGGCGGATCGTGGAAAGGAACGAGTGCCGGGGTGGATGCAGTGAAGAATCTCGTGCAGACTTTCACGGGGGATCGTTGCTGCGTTTTTTAACCATCGATCGCGTGTACACCGCACGCTGCTCACGTGCGTGGAACGAAACACGCACGCGTAAAAATCGTAAGGGCCGAAAGGTTACCCCTCTCGTTCTCTCACTCTCTATTTCTCTCTGTCCTAACGTCGAGAGAGGGTCAGCCACGGCATTCGTTAAGTACCACGCACTTTGATCCACACGTTTTCCGTTATTACCGCTGGAAGGGTTGCTAATTCACCCCCTAGTAGACCCGCCAATATCCTTAATTGCCCGCGCGGCCTTTTCGAGATTTTTGTACTTCGCTCTCCGCGGATAGTACTTTGTCTGCAATGTTGAAGAGTTTATGGAACGCATCGCGAGCTTTGATTTCGTATTCTATGCCCGGTGTAACTAGTTACGGGGAGGCATATAAATTATGCTACGGGGCAACAACGCTGCCGTCGACAGACCTAGGTCCGCCTTTAGAAGTAGCACAGTCGTAGTTCCTAGTACATTGTATGTACACGTTGATCAGATCCTCCTGAAAGTTCAATCGAAACAGTTATACCCGCGGTTTTTCTATTTGCGGCAGAAAAACGCGTACGCGTAAGCTTGACCGGTGATTCTCTGAGAACTTCGACGACGATCCTTCCAGACACCGACTAGGCAGCGTCTCGTGCCGTTTGGAAACCCGTTAGAACCTCCGTTCAAGCCACGGAGAGACGCGTGACGTCGGTCGAAAGATAATTCCGGCACCATCCGCGATGATAGCGTCCGCGCCGTACGGTGTCAAAGGTGAGCACCGGTGTGACCACGCGAAACGGCACGTTGAGTCCGGAGAGTCGTAGATGGTCGAGTAATCAAGGAGGTTCTGCAGGGGTGACTGTTACCAACTGGAGGGAAGACACGCACAGAAATGAGAGGCAAACGCACGCCGCGGGTAGAGAAAATTAAGTTCGTCGATTAATCCCACGAGCTACACCGACGGAACTTCCTTCCGGAATTTCTTATTCCGCCGGTAACCTCGGAGTTTATCGTCCCCGCGGGGCCGGTTGGCTCGCGCTTCGCGAGAGAAGTCAGTTTTCCGTGTGCAACTGTGCTAATTAAATTTACCATGACAAAGAAGGAAGGGGAAGAAAAAGTCTGTACTAGAAGAACGAAACTCTCAATGAAATCGAAATTAATTTCGCCTCGTACACGCGCAAGAACTACTCCTGCCAGAACTACGTCCCCCCCGTTTTGTTTTGCTCTAAAACTTGGTTTAATCGATGTGCTCCGAGAGGAAGACGGCTTTCCACGGCGAGCACTGCACGCAGCAACGCCTCGAATACGCTAATCCGACGTAATGAGGTAAGAATAAGAAGGCGGTCGCGGCAGAGTTGTCGGAAGGGGCAAGAGGACTCGGATAAAAGGACTTCTCTTATCTGTCGCGAGGGAAGGAACGAGATGGAGGAAGATAGGCGGGCCGCGTCGAGGAAACTTTCCAAGAGATTTCTTATCAAAATGCAAATCCACCGACCAAACCTCTCCGATTTTCTCCTACCCCCGTCTCGTGCCTCGCCCAACCACCTTGTCCCGAGGAAGAGCTTTTTCCTTCTTCGCTGTCCTCCAACGCTCTTCCGCTCTGCTTTCATTCCAATTCTGAAGTTCGCTCTAACGCGTCGAACAAGCTTCTCTAGTCATAGTTCCTTAACGAAAATTCCGTAGAAAATTCTGATTAGAAAAACGATCAAAGTATTTGCCAACGATATTGGACAGCCTATCGTCAAATTTCCGAACGAACTACTAAAACGTTTCGAGGCAATTAACTGGCCGAAGTAGTTCCGTGACTTTCGAGAATCATATCGCTCGCAAACGGCAAACACTCAAGGATACGGCTGGCATCGATTTTCCGCGGGAAATAAAGCGGCTCAAAAGCGAATCGAACGGTATAACGCGGACCTCGTTGTATGCAAAACAGGGGGCCGTCGAAGGGCTAATATAAATCGCGGTGACGAGGTATCGACGTGCCCGCGGACTAATGGCCATTTACAATTTTACAACGTGCCATTTACAATTTAGATGAAGATCCATTGTCTGCGCAACCCTTCTTCCGCCGGTTATGAAAAAGCCGGAGCACCCTCGGCAAAAAACCACCCTACGCTACGCCCTTGGCTGCGCCTCTCTCTTTCTTTCTCTATCCGCCACCCCCTGCTGGCCATCCCTCTACCATCACGGTTTTCCACCCCAACCCGTCAGCTGTGATACTTTCATTTCGTGCATTCAGCAATTTCGCGCGACTCCGTCCAATCTAGACGGCCCAAGGCCTAGTTTCCGGGGACGTTCGCTATATTACAGGTCGTTTCAAAGCTTCCGCCCCTTCGTATATCTCCCTTTGTCTTTCTCTCTTTCGCTAAACAATTTCTGAAACTTTTATAAAGTCGACGGATAACGACGGGAATGTTCGCGAATCAGGTGGGACATTTTATACTCTGTCGACGGTAAATTCCGCGAGGAAAATATATTTATTTTCGTAGCGTCCCGTAGCTTTATCCTTTGGTCGATGTCCTGGATGATTAAGCGCTGCCTAGATTCGTTTGGACCAACACGTTCGCTGGCTACGCCAGCACAGTCGTGTTCCACTAAATCTTAGATTTCGGAAACGCGTGATCCGAATGGGTAAGTGGCAGGGTCGTTCAGTGGCGCGTTTTCGACTCGGTGAACCAGTTAGCGGGTCGTAAATGGGAGCAGGATCGATCCCAGACCATTGGGTCAAGATTTGAATGCAAATTAAGCGGTCTATTTCTATTAAAGCTGGAATCAACTTGGATCAATCAAAGCGAATAAGATCCCTTCGCTTGGGAAACCACCCCTGCCCGTGATTTTGCGAATTATCGAACTTGTTTCGCCCGCGGAACATATCTATCCAAATCGACGAGGAATCGTAGCCGATAGTCGCGACACGCGTCGCGTTATCCCATGCGTGGCGTTACAATTAATAATGCATGCGATAGCCAACGGTCGGCCGGCTGCGTAGGAACACGGGCGAGCGGTAAATTTGTACCTGTGTCGATCATCGAAGAAGGTGAGTCATCGCCAGCATACCGTGGATGATGAATGAAAATGCGTATGCACCTCAACGAAATAAACATGGGACGCATGTTTGTCGGAAGCCCAGTGACGACAAACTTGTGAGCACGAGTACAAAAAAATCGATACTGGAACTAGAGTGCACAAGCAAGCTTTCTCATTGCTCCATTCTACACGAACACATATTTCCAAACTTCCATTCGATTTTCCCGCGAACAATTTACCCCTGATTCCGCGGGCGGAAGTACGGCTGTCGAATCCTTGGGCACAGAAACAGGATGCGCGATGCGAACCGTAGAAATAAATTGAAAAAGAAGTCGACGGAGCGGGGAAGCATTAGCGGATAGCCGTAACGCATATTCTGTCAGCTTAATTAGCTAATTGAAACTAGGAATAACGGCGAGCGGATAGGCTCGAATGACCGCGATACATGAAAAATTCAATCACGAGACGCATTTGCTAATGATTCCAGCATGTTGCACACCCATCGCCGATTCATCCTCGTTTTTTTCAATTAGCTGATTGAATGCTGAGTTCAAGTTGCCAGGCGAATGCTTCGCGGAAACTGTGAAAAAAGAAGAAGGGAGAAGGAAAAATGGAAATGCCAACCCTCCGTCCTCCTCCTCGAAATTTCACGCCCTTTCTGGACAGCTCGCGGGCACGCGGAAATCTTGTAGAACCGATGCGACGACCAAGAAACCCGCGTGTTCCCAGCCGTAAACTTCACCGCGTGAAACTCGAGTTCCGGTAGTTTGACGCGATGCACTGCGCCCGGATAAGCAATTTTCGGCAGTTTTCGCGAAAGTATAATCGCGTGTGCAGGGCCCCTTAAGGGCGCGAGCTCGCGTGACGCTTACGGATCCGTCTGGAAGCGACGACCATGGCAGAACGCCTGTTACCAGCGCAGATAGGCCGCGGATAACACTTGGCCTCTCGCGTGCCACGCTCGAAGGGAGGCCAGCTCGTCAGAAATACGGATCGTCCCTGTACTCACGACAAATGTTTCCGTACGACTTCTTCGCTCGAGGCGTGTGCAGAGGTGTGGGCACAGTCGAAGCCTCGCGCGTTTCTTTGGGACGGAGGAAAAAAAAAGTTTAGATATTCTGGAGAACCGGGGTATATACATCTTCGACGAGAGGAAAGCATGGTTGGCAGGTTTCCAAATGGTGCTCCGGATTTTATCTTTCTTTTCCCTGGAATGGTGCCTACACGCTCGGCGTAGGTAGCTCTGTTAAAAATTGAAAGCGTAGAAATGGAGACGGGGGAAGCAGGTTGTACCGAAGTGTACACCGATTTTCGCGAAGATTTTTGTCAACGGAAAAGCAGCGGAATGAAGAGCGGCAGAGTGGAAGCGAGGGGAAGACCGTGCAGAATTTTGCACCGCGAGGGCACAGGCTCTTGGCTGCGAAAACGAGAAGCAGAAGGGAGAGAAGGCCCCGACGAAAGGATACTTCCAGCCTTGAAGCGAAAAAACGTAACGGTCATTCGCCCGCAAGGTGAAGAAAAGTTGGCCGTAGCCAGCCACTGACCGGAGCCAAGGAGACGCTCCGAGCGATCGCCGATTCCTGTCCGCTCCGACGAGCCTCCCCAGACCGGTCTCTCTTTCTCTCCTTCTCCATCCTCAACTCTTTCTCGGCCTCCTGCTTTTTCTTTTCTCCTCTTTGCGTTCCGCTGCCCCCTCGTGACGGACCGGTCCCGGAAAATTACAGAGAACGACCGATCTTTCGAACGGAAACCTCTCTCGGCGTGCAAACCGTCCCCGGGTTAACAGTACACTCCGAACTATATAGCTGCCCTTTGTTTTAATTTTTCCCCGCAAAGTTCCGCCAACACGCCCGGGGATGTCAACTTCTATGCAAGACAATTCGTTCCACGCAGGTATACGTGAACTTTCCCTTCTTTCTCCAGGTATATTCCTCGTGCATTGTACCTTCGCCACGCCCGCAGCTTGTGTTTTCCATTTGATAGCTCAACTCACAGCAAGCTGTGAGCAACACCTTCCAGACTTTACGACCTCAAGCACGCATTCCGTCCACTTCTGCCTCGCATACGGGTTTTCCACGTCGCCCCGTGACTAACTAACCGACCGGGTCGCACTGATCCCGGCAAATACGGTAGAACAAATCGAGTACAAGCCGGCGCATTAAGCAAGAACACGAAAGAAGGGAACAGCCGGGCGTATCGTTCAATCTCCCGAGGCATCGATTCGCGAAACCCAACACCGGCCTTACGACTTCTACTATTTCCACCGGGACACAGGCGAATAAATCTCGCAATTTGCGCGCACACTATTCCTCATCCACGATTTCTCCGTGCACAGTGATCTTGGCTCGCGAAGAAAAAGCCTTCCCGATAGTTTAGTCGCGGGGGCGACGATTTATCAGCCGGCCAAACTATGCCTGCTTTCTTTCGTGTAGCTACGCGACCGAGAACATTTGTTCGCGTCGCTGGTATCGTTGCGGCCGGGCCGGAGAGTCTTAATACATATTCCTTGGCCACGATCGTTTATCAGCTGGCACGAGCGTGGTCGAGCGACATTCCACGGAGATACCACTGGCCCGACAATATGATTCCCGTAGAATATTTGCGCGGAGCAGACTTTTCGGCCGCACGTTCCGACACTAGGGTATCCCGTTTCGTTAATTTTCCACTTGGTGGCGAGATAAAGAGCGCTTATATCGCTGGCAGCCTGCGTTTCTTGGCTTATCTGCGTCGAAAGACGATTACTCTTCGCTCCAACGTGTACGTCCATGCGGCTGCCATGTGTCGGCCAAGTACGCGCAAGTATGTACTACGTGGCCCTCTCCAATAATCTGTAGAATTCGTGTAAAGCGGACGATGCGACGTGCTGGCGAGTGAAACGTGCTCCATGGACCGCGGGTAGAAGAAAATCGATAGGGAGAAACGACCTCGACGACAGATTATCGGTCGAAGGGACGAAACGAATTGATTCGTCGCGGCAAAGGGTAGCCACCCCGTCGCTATAAATTCTGCGCGCTTCGTGGCGCGAACACTCGGTGCCTGTGTTCGTTGCCGGGCGCAAACTTGCACGAATTCCCGGAGATTCTGCATCGCGGCGAATGAAATGATCAGCGAAAGGTCACGGTTAATGGTCTTCTGTGTTCCGACGGGCTGGTCATTAACGACGCATCCTCGCGGAAATGTGAATGCCGATGGCCATCTTCAATTCTTGTCAAACAGCGGCCAAATAAATGGCGCAAGTGTCGCGGAACAACGCGGATGCGGTTGGTACGTACGTCAGGTCCGGGGAAATGAAAAATGCCGTGGCATTATTTCGCCAACATACACGGGAAAGAATGTCAAGGATACCGTGGGCGGAATTTTCATAAAGAGGCGCTTACGAGCCGCACCGGTCGTCAAACAAAATAGAAATTCCTCCGTTCTCGATTGCCGTGGTAATTAACCGACGGCGATCGAAGGCTGCGGGTGAGCTAGTATTTTTCCTGCGCGGCGAGGGTGCTTCAGCTCGAAAGAGGGAAAAAAAATGTAGAGAAAAAAAAGGAGCGGAGGAAAAACGAGGGAAAAAGGAGCAGAGGAGCGGGACGAAAATGAGGCCACGCGCGCGAGATGCGTTCTCGCCGGAGTTATTTTCAACATTCTCGTTGAGCCGAGCGTAGTTCGCGATCGAACCACCGCCCGAACTATGCACTCCGTAACCGAGGCGGAAATCGTCGACCCGCTCCACGTGTTCCGTCGCGACGGAATCGGGAAGCGGGGACAAAGCTGTGCCTGAGTCGCGGGCGTTTGTGTTTCGAGACAGCTGCAATCCGGCGCGGCGAAATCTCTGGCCGCCGCGATAATCTATCGCAAATGGACTCGTGTCTTATCTGTCGCTTTATCGCGTGTGCATCATCTCCGCTTGAAACGCTGCACGGAATAGGGAGGCAGACTTTCGAGATATCGTTACACAACGGTGAAGTAATACACGGTCGGCGGCGTTCGTACGTAAATACAAATTTCGTTGGCAGTTTTGTGTTACGAATCGATGGTCGCAACACGCGCCACAGGGAGCTCGTGCGAGTAACAATCGGTCGTTCGATCTGGGAAACCGATTTTTTCTTTCCTCACCACGTGGCCCACCCTTCGCTATCTGCGTCCCCTGACTCGTTGCGCATTATGTGACAGGGCTGCGTGTAATCGAGTCGCGAGTTCGTCGACTCGGGCTGCAATAATTTCGGGATTTAACACACAGCTGAGCGTCACATGGCACGTTCGCTAGAGGGACCGACGAAGAAAGAGAATGAGGGAAAGTTGGGACCCGCGAGGGGAAAGGCAGGGGGTGGTTGTGAGCGAAACAGAATTGTCGACGACGAGGGTGAAGCGGAACAGGCTCCCCCAGGACGAACTTGCCCCCCGGATTGGCTCGTGCGCAACCCTATCGCCCTCTTTTCCTAGCCCGCTCCATAGGGTATTAATAATTTAATGCGTTTAATTCTACCACGTCCGTGCATCAGCTATGCTGAACACGTTTCGCAAGTTAGTAATTTATGTCGCTGAATTTTGAAACGACCTTCAGTACGTTGCTGAAGAGTGACAAAATGAATTTGGTCCATACGTTTGCGAATGAACGAGGACATACTTCTTCTTTTTGTGAGAAAAAAACGGATCTTCTCGGATTAATTGGTGTACACGAATAATGCAAACGAATTTGAGTCGGACACGAGATTCAGCGAAAATCGTTCACGTGGTTGCTGCCAAAAGATTGGTTCAGGAAATTCGAGTTTGCAGGTTCCGGTACTGGCTACGTGCTACGTACCGGAAATGCAATATAACGTGCCCCCTAGTTGCTAGCTGCTGCAGAGGTCACGTATAAGCGCCTGCGTGATCACTGCAGACGGAAATGCGTGTCGAGGACCGACGAAAATGAAACCACGTGTACAGAATGGTCGATAGCGGACGAACTGCGGTCGCTGGAGGATTTGGTGGCGCCATCAGAGGTCACATCGGACAGGCGATGACTTCCGGTTACTCCGTCGGTAAAGCAGTCATTTTTGAAAACATTTTTCGAACGGCGCTGCTTTCATAAACCCACGAATGCCGCGCTTTATGAATTGAAAGCGAAATGTGCCCCTCGCGTAATTATTGGCAAAAGAGTTTTACGCTATAGCGAATAGAGTACTAAGAGTTTCGCGAAACTGTACTTAAAAACAGAGAAAAAAAAGGAATAATTATAAACAATATTGCGAACACCAACCAGTGTACTTTCCTTAACACTATCTCAGATTGGAAATACCAGTCTTACTATAGCCATAGTGAGTTAAAAATTAGTTTCTTTCAATATTTTAATAAAATATCCATCGCAATTTTGTTCAACTATATAGTTTAAAAAAAAAAATCGATAGACCGCCGGTTGCTGATAATCGCAACGTCTACGTTACCTTCTCACCGGGAAAGGTGCTCGGAATTCCAATTCGCTCGTGTTACGCTAAACATCCACCGAATTGACTCTTACCTGAAACAAAAAAGAAGAGTCAGCTCAATCCTATCGTTGTGCAACAACTACTGTGCAATTTCTAGAGAGTTTTCGACGAAGGTTAAAAGGTTTCGAGATTTAATAGTTTCGTAACAGGCGTCGATAAAAGAGGACTCTGTCGGGAGAGGCCCAACTCAAAAGCTCATCACAATTTTGTGCAGCCACGTTACAGGAATAAAGCTTCTGCATATTTTCTTGCAATTAAGCACAGGCTCTTTTTATGCTCCATTAATTTCGTAGCGTTTTAAATCTCTGAACGTTCTCCGATTAAATTGCTGGTACGTGTGACTGATTCAACTTGATTAAGAGATCCGGCTTTCAATACCCAAGAGTCTGTCTCCACGAAGGTGATGTAACTGATTACCCGTTATCGTTCCTTTTTCCAGGTTCAACGACTCACTAATTCTATCCATACATATGACACCTGCCCTCTTTGCCCTGTTTAAACATGCACGATACTCTTCCGTTTAGTTTATTTTATCAATCAGCCATTGATTGCTGTGCCACCGTGCATTAACGATAATACCCTGTCACATTCTCAGGGAACAGAATTTCTGGTATCTCTAATAAATGCGGCCACTCATTGCCTTTGCAATTAGAATCGTAAGATTACAATCAAAGACGCTTGGCGTCTACTGTACAGATATAGTAAGATCTTGAAATTGCTCCAAGACCATTCTCCTCAGACATTATCCCCGTCGTCCCGAGTACTTGTTACTTACGGTAATAAGCTTCTCGTTAGGCCACCTTTGCATCAATTCGCATTATTCACGCGTTACTATTCGAGTCGCAGCGAACGGAAGCGTGTTCGTCGAACTTCGAAATACGACGGCGGAGATGGAAGGATGTGCAAGGGACAGGTATATATGTAAAATGAGGGGATTCTGGCCTGAGTGAATGCGAATCCCCCAATTGCCACAGACGTTCAGAGACTTGGCGAGGGCTGGCTTCGATCAAGTCCGAAACGTCAGCCCTGCTGGCTGTTAACGCGATCAAGCAGTTTGCAAATTGCACACGCCATCTGCAATTACAGGCCCCGTCAGACGTATTCGAAGAAAGGGCAGTCGGTGTCGAGATTGATACTCGATGGAAAGTAATACGACGAGTTTCTTGTCAGCATTACTTGAAGTTATCGTGGTGGTCTTTCTCCGAACTTTTAATATTCGAGGGGCATTTGTGTTTTTAACGCAATTAACGCCAATTTCCTTCAGTATGAAAGTGGTTAGAGCCCGTACTGAAAGAGACGAAAGAGCTCACTGTTTACAAAAATGGCGACACTTTAAAGTTCAAGTTTTTTAGCTCCAAATTTCGAGTCAATCGGAATAATCGATAACCAGACAACTAGATCTTGAGATATCGGGTCAGCCATGTCAGTAAACATGCTTTTGAGGAAAACGCGTTAAAGTTTCTGGTCGTTCACTTGCATGAACCTTTATGTGTGGAATACATTTAATATCTGCGACTTCGTTATTTTTACAAGTTCCGGCATATCCATTGACACAGATATTTTCGAAGATATGTACTTTGCCGTACGTACTTACCCTTAAATAAATGTTTTAGTAGGCATTTGTTGCACTACTATTTGAAACGGAATGTACTACAACTGTCGATAAAAATTGTTTGCAATTTTTCTCAAGTATAACTCGGAGTATTTGCTAACAGAAACTGCATCAAAGGAATGAGGAATTGATTAATAGACGTATCGCGTTTACAGATGTCCCGTCCCGCGACTGTTTCAATTACAGGAACCTTCCTCTACTTACGACTCCAATAAAAGGGATTCGCCCTCGTCTTTCGTTTAGTCACCGTGCCGTCTCCGATTCTACAAACGATCGAGATTTCACTCGGGCGGAAACATTACGAACTACCAGCAAGTTGACTATAATGTTCTCGGGCACGATAAAATGAACGTTATCTCAGAATAAACACTGAATCGTCGTTTAAATACAACTGTGTATCGAATTAATTACTCGCAAATGCGCGAAGCGAAAAGCGGTGCACATCCGCTATAGAATCGGAATAAACGTCGACGTTTACTCGCTGAAACATAATTACGATCAACCGAAAAATCACCGCATAATTGAGAATAATGATCACGGCCATGTTGAACGGCAGCGAAACGTTTATTCTTAACGCCCGTTAACGCCGCTATTAATATTGCATCGACAAATTTGATCGGCTCCGAAAAGCCTCCACGTGCACGGCAATTCCGCGGAATTTCCATTTGTGTCGGATCTGCTCTGGTCGAGCCCTAATTGTAGGCGCAATCAGCCGGGTGCGCATGGGCGCACACGCGAGCACACAGGTGGATGCGCGATGCGCGCATCGGTGGCGTTGATTGCGACAGGTACAGGGATCCCTTGTCCCGTGAACTGGGACAGCACTTGCGGCGTCACTGGCCGGAAACGGAGCGACGTTTTACGAAAGAACGTACCGTCCGCGACACGTAAGAAGCTCCATCGACGCGGACCACGTTTCCGATTGGAATTGCGCCGACATTTCCTGCAGATAGGATATATATCGGCCGAGTTATTCAAGTCGCCCGGATCAATCGGCTTCTTCGAGTGCTTTGGTCTCGTGGCTATTTTAGAGGCCACTTTCGTGTCCGCTTTGTGCCCGTTCCCTTTTATTTTTCCACCGGCACTCGAGAGAGAAGGAATTGATCGATTGGATTGCTGGAATAGAGTTGTGCACAGTGAGCAATTGTTGACGATATTCAAGATAGGAGAGGAATTCTTTCGCGGTGACTAACTATGTACTCAAATACGTTCGCGTTTGCAATTCAAGCACGACGTTTAATACTGTGCTGTATTCCTGCGAATTCATGCGCGATTAATTCGAGGAGCTACAGGAGTTTGTACATTCTATGTTTGATAACGCGCAGAGTGCTGTTGATAGTCGATGAAAAATGTACGCTGCTTTGTGCGTTTCGTATTGCATAATACGTAATACCTGCGAGAGTTGTCGCGAGAATTACTAAGTTTGTGGTAACAGTCTCGTTTTACCAATTACAACGTCGTGTTTAATATCAATTTTCAATAAGCTTTAGCTCCGATTGCCTCGGCTGGACGCAGACGTTCGCTACATTGAATTCACCTTTTCAAGGGGGTATTTGTATTTTTGAAGTAATTTTTTAAGCCTCTTTTCGGAACCCCCAATTAATGGCAAATTGAAGAGTCTGTTACACTATCGAGCCACGGATGCGTCAGAGCTTCGACAGAGCAAGATGCGGTGAAAGATCGCGTAAAAATGTCGGACGAAGGACACGAAGGTCTTCAAACTTATCTCCGCGCAGGAACTGACAGACGTGCGGCAGGGGAATGGAGGAAAAGGCGTGCAAGAAAGAACGAAACGTTCCAGGATCTTGATAAAAGAAACTCCCGTTGAAAAAGAACGCCACGAGGTCGAGGGTGCGGGAGATAGCGGGTAATCGCCCGTTGAAAACGCAATTTGAGGACGGGGGAAGGGGCAGGCAGAAGTGACAGGAATAGACAGGGTTTCCTCTACTTGTACCGGATGAGATTCGCGTCGCTCGTTCGAGAATCCCCAGACGGATGATAGAGCAATCGGTTCCTCCTTTCCTCTTCTATCACGGAGATCCACGACGCGATGGATCGTGGATAATTTCGTACCGAATATGTCTGTGAGCGTGAAACTTTGGAGTCGCTAGAACGATATAATGAAACGATATCGGGACGAAAGAATCTTGCACTTCCGGAGGGGTGAACACCGTAGGGGAGGTGTTTTCGATTCCCCGCGGCAGCGTAATAAAAATGATCGAATCCGCAGCACGGAAGCTGCCAGAACGCGGGGGCAGAAGGGAATAGAGAATACGTAGATGGAATCGTAACGAGACGGCACAGCGTGAAGACCAAAGTCGCAGAAGGAAAACAGGATATCCGACGATTACGTGAGAACGTTCGGCATCTCCCTCGCGACCTTGGACCCCGTTCATTCTCCTCTCCCATTCGTAGTACGCTTCCTCTGGGTGCACGTAGGTCAGTCACCTCGACCTACGCACTACTGTTCCTTTTCCGAACGTTCACGTTTCAAGGTCCGACAGGTTAACGCTATTAACGCTCGGCGCCATCGAGCTGAGCGTAGGGGGGAAAAAAGAGACGAACCCTACCTGGCGAGAATACTTCGCGCGAAAAAAAGTTATGGAGGGCACGAGGACCTTTCGGAGATAAAAGCGGGTCGTCGATTGCATGTTTGAGAAGGAACGCGTTCTACGAACAACGGGTCGAATAATATTTAACTTGCACCGATAGCGAGTGTTTGCACTCTTTGTTCGCCTCACGAGCGACCTATCGTTTTGAAGGAAAACAGGAATTTTCCGCTGGGAACAAGGTTCGCGCCCCGCCATCGACACAGAGGAAACAATGGGTATCGTTCGGCTTTGTCGGGGTCAACTTTGTTTCGCAAGTTCTCGGTGGAAACGGTGGGGTGGCTGACAAATCGAAAAATTGTGTGTCTCGCAATGCACCCGCTGCCAGAAAGCAGAAAGAATTCTCTGTCGTGTCGTTCCGCATCGCAAAGGGTCTCCGCGAGTTTCAGACACAGCTACCCTGGTCACGACAAGTTCCTTCTTTTCGAAACATCTGCGGCGTTTCCCCCAACGTGTCACCCTTTAAAATCGTTACGAAGAAGCGTCGACGTTTTTGTAAGAAAATTCCGCCTGCCGTTCTTAACTCGTTCCTTCGTTTCCCCTTTCGCGGGGACTACGCTAAGAAAGGTGGAGCGTAAAACGAGAGAAAAGAAGCTGCGATAGTGTGCAGGGATCATCTGTTTCTGTCGAATAACCCCGTCACTCGTGATTTCTCACGACGAACGTCAGGGGAATGGTACCGGAAGCCGTCGAGACACGACCGCGTTCCTCCACGGAAAACGGCAAGGAGTTCTCTCCGCGATTCGCAGTCTCGAACGGTTGTGTCCGCGGGAAACGAGAATCATCGATCGTCAATCTCGCCAGGCACTGATCGACAGACGCTGGAACTGTTAGCCGAATGTAAATCCACGCAGCTGTGGCGCAACAGAATACAGTAATCCATTCCGATACTGATGTTCACGAATTCCACGAATCGCCAGGTGGGTCAATTTTTAAAAACATTTCATATTCTGCATAGAAGAAGGAACGAGAGGAGGGAGGAACAGGCTCCCAGTGGTTTCCTGTGTTCTCAAGCCGGAATTCAACCCCGAATAAAAAGATCAGAAATTTATTTTTGAATCTTTCGCCCGATGCGCAGTTCGAGTTCCAGGTAAGCATAATACCGAAACCAGGTACGCGTGCTTTTTCCTCCTCGTTACGACGATAGCTCGAGCGCGGGGACGATGTAATCGCCACAGAATTACGTAAGTTCGAGGGCAAGGTTGCTTTCTGTGCAGCCGTTTGAGCAGCTAAATAGAAGTCGCAGATACTTCATCAATGATTTCATGACGCGAAACAGGACGCTGGCGACATCGATCATCTGTTTCACCGCTTCCACAGACCGCGCCCAAGTGATGTTCACGTGTCCAACGATCCGCTGGGCATTTAATTGAAAAAATTGCATCGTCCGAAGTGACACGCGCAAACAAGGGATGGCACGTGGGGAATAAATACGAAAACCCACGAGAATACGCTTTATTCACGGTTTTGTTTAAACCGTTGATTAACCGCGCCATCGAATATTACAGGAGTGGTCGATAGAATACAAGACCGGAAATTGCGATCGGTTCGCAGCGAGGGTGGGCTTTTGAAAAATTCCAACATCTACCCGATGGGCAACGCGAGACAGCAGGAACAGTACGAAATGACAAGGGTTTTTCTCCCCGTGTAGCGCAGCTCGGTATCGTTCGATGTTTAAACGTCGAAAAATAAGCGGTAGCTTATCTCGCCATCCATTTGCGTTATCATCGGCTAACGGAATTGAAATCGAAACGAAAAAAGCGAGAAAAAAAAAGAAATTCATGCTCCCCCGGAGCCGCAGAGGATATCGACGGATCAGAGACGACGTTAATCGGTTGAACATGCATCGGAAACCATTTATTATTCGCGTTTCTGCTGCGATGTCTGCTACTCTGATTCGGCCTCAGCCCTTCGGGGAACACATTCTAATTTATTATCTCCGCCGTAACTGTACGTTCAATCGCGTACTATGACGAACGAACGGACGAGCGGTTTAAATTTATCTATGGTTTTTAAAGGTTGAATATGCGCCGTTACAGCGACGATATACAGTATCGTCCATTCGGGACTTCCAATAATCCTGGCAAAGCCCCGAGAGGATTTGTCCAATATTTCAGCCAGGATGGCAGAAGATAATAGAGATGTTAGGTTCGTCCACGGAGGGCTGCGTACCGGGCCGAACAAAGTGAATTAAGTTCTTTGATCTGACAATAACTGTTCTTTGATCAAGCCCTTCGCCTCGAACACCCTAATCGTTGGCGAAATTCGCCGAATGTAGCCTCGCGATTATTTTCCCTGACGTCAAACATTCTGGCTGTTTTCTTTTCCTTCTCGTAATATTTAACTTCATCCGGGCGCAGATGAAGCAATAGCGTTGCACTTTTACGAAACGCCAACGACAAACTGATGTCCCTGCCGCACGCGAATTCTCGTTGCCCAAATGAACGGTGGAATCTCCTTGGAACTGTCACTTCGACGCGCACTTATCGTCGTTTATCTCGCGGCCGCGTTTACGGCCTCAACAGCGTTAATAAATAAACGACCACCGAGTTTACGAGTTGATAAAAGCCTCTTGAAAGATGAAAAAGTTTTAACCAAGATACATCTCTTCAAGCTTATCGTTTCGCCGACAGGAGAATTTCCACGAATAATAGGTGCATTGCGAGTATTGTGCACCATTTTTGCAGTGCTGAAATTAATTTATTACAGAAGATAAAAGGAATCGACGCAAGTGTCTGCCGGAACGAATAGCTTTTTCCACGGCGTAAGCGCGCATTAGATGTCGTAACAGCCGCTCCGGCTGCGCTATGCTCGAAGAAGTTTTAAACAGTTTGCCTTGGATGGTACTGCCGCGTCCGTGCGATTATTATCCCCCTCATTCGCGCACAAATACGCGAATTGCGTAACAGTTTGCTACGTCTGGTTCGACCACGCGCATATACGAGCTTATTCTACTGATTTTTCCAGCGTGCACGTCGCAGGCTCTAGCCGGTGCGTTTTGCACGCGTGTGTGCACGCTTGCGCCGGTACGCACACGAGGGGCAGCTGTCGCGTCTACGATTACGCGATTAATTAATGAGTCGGTGTGTCGCGCGTTACAATCACGGCCGGGCTTGTAATCGCGGTGACATAACCGCGTCGATACGAACCGTTGCCCCGATAATTAATCGACGGAGGGAATTACACGAGCGCGAAATGCAAATGTCAATCGACGATGCCAAACGATTAAGAGTATCTACAGTCCTCTCGAAATCAGGTACGGATAGACGTGGACGGTAGTAATAACTTCGCTAACGTTATTAACCTCTTCGAGCGTCACAGACAACATAGTAATCGGGCTCGTAACTATTAATGTGTCTTATATTTTAATTAATTGCACGGTGCATCCAAAGCGTACCGGTGTATGCGAATAATAGAAGATTTATCGTGCAGGAGAATTATTATCCCGTGCATCGTTAAAAGAGCGCACGATGGTAATAATGTTTTATTGCAACTGCGAAAGACACAGCATGCTACAGACTCTGACAAAGAGGGACCGGGCGATAAAGTATCGAGCGAAAAAGAGGTCGCGTTTCTTCATTCAGGCCCGGTTCTTTGTTGACACGACCGACGTCAAAGTCGCGTGCAGATCGCGTGCAAGCTGCCTAGCTCTCTCGGAGATGAGAAAAGCTGGAGTTTGAATTTTCATTGGCTCGCCTTGCCTCCCTTGGAGCTCGCCCCCTTACGTCAGAAGTCTCCAAATGAGACCGAACGACAATCATCTCTCCCCCGTCGAATCGGCATCAGCGTGGAAAACCGATAAAACTCTTGCGAACACACCCGCGGAATCGCTCGTTACTCGATGATTAATTGACGTCCTCGAAAAGTAATAAAATTGCCCCGGCCAGCCAATAATTCAGCGACGCCCCATTTGTTTCATTACCTTTCCCACCGATATTTCATTTAACGCGTGGGTACTCCGCGTGTTTTCGAGGTCGACGCATCTTCCTTTCGCAAGAGCACGTGTTCCGTTTGCCTGCGTATTTTATTAATAGCGCGACACGCGAAATATACAGCGCGATCGGTATGATTTAGAAGTCGGCCAGCCTCCAACTTTTCCCACGTTGTCGAGTCCATTAAACGAAGATCCGTTCGCGATTTGAATATCGCCGAGAAAATTCCCGCGGCACCCTTGCTGTCCCGCGAAGGGAACAGTGGCGGAAAGCCACCGCGAACATCTCTGACCACAGGTGCGCGAGTGCCACGTGAATATTTATACGCGACTCTTAGGCCGAACAATGCCTGCCTTTACGCGACCGCGTAAATTCTATGCCCGACTAACCCGTTAATTTAATGACGCGTTTCGAGCAGAGTATAAAAAGTGTGCGTCACGCGTAGTCGAAAAAGAGGCGGGAAGAAATTAAACAGAATACCAAACTTTCTTCTTCGATCGCGAGGAGGTGGCCCGTCATTAAATTTCTGTCGACAAAGGCTAATTAAATATCCGTGAACGTTATTCTCCCACCAGCAAAATAAATATGCCCCTATCTCACCGCGAAAATAATTCAATCTGACATCCAAGGAAACAGGAACTGTCGCGAACAAAGTTTCCGCAGCCGAACCGAGGTGTCGACGAGACAACGCCAGCCAGGACAAGTATCCCGAAGTCGTGATAGCGCGCGAATATTAATAGAGCAACCGGTTTATAAACGAAACACGGGAATACCGCTAATTTCGCGTGCTACGCTGTTAATCTTAATACCGCGGAGGTATTAGACGCGTAAGGTGGAGTATACCGCTGCGAATAAACGCGTATTCGCTTATGGTCCTCTCGCAAACAGGCCAGCAGGTAACGCGTGAATCCTCTTTCCCCGGAACAGACCTCGTTCTCCTTTCGTCCGGGCTCTAGCAGCCGTGAAAAGTGCTCCGTATGCAAATGAAACGATGCCAGCGTATCTATGAGCGGGGCGTTAATGTAGCCGGGGATAAAGGGGAAAACTTTAGGCGCACCTCTCGCTTTATTTCCTTTTTACGCCGTTTCGTTATTAGACTTATCGACCAGCCACCACCTACCTAAGGAGACGCGCCTATCCGGGACCGCGTGGAATTTACGAGCCAGCAGGATCCCCTTAACACCTTTCGGGACAAGACAGAACCGAGGTAAACAATAGGCTTCCCTTTTAACTCAGACGTATTCGGAAGAAATTGTATAAGTATCGCCGTCAATGTGCTGCGTTCGCCAGAATTGAAATTGTTGTGGCAAAGATCACCGATATGTAATGTATGTTCACTGGAGAAACAAGAGGTAATGGTAAAGGGCTAGGAACATTCGCGAGTCCAGTCACCGTAGCTTTCGTAATGAGCGTGACAAATATATATCCAGCGATGAACGCTCGTTAACGGGTAATTCAAACAGGAGAGGTTGGTTATTCGGTGAATTTGCCTGCGCTACCCCTCCTGTCGGCGAAATCCCTTAATTAATACCGCCGCCGAAGAATAAAATGGCCAGCGGGAGTGCATTTAAATTAAAACAGGTCGAGCCGACCAGGTTTTGTAAGTCCCGTGAAAAACAGCGCGAACGTCCGGATAAACGAACTCTCGGTCGACGGGAGCGCGTTAGATCCGTCGGAAAGTTCTATCGTTTGCCATCCACCTTTGTCAGGAAATATCCACTGAATTCTATTTTTGTCCAGTCTGTCTGGACGCGGAACGGATAGCATGTTTTAGTTTGTCATCGATACTTCATAGGACGTAGAGGATCGGTGCAGCAGTAAAGCGGAATGTTTGAATCTTTCATGAGCTTTGGCGGCGGGCAAAATTTTTAAAAATACACACAGCGCTACTCCAAAGCGTTTCCCCAGCGACAGAAACTGTATAACACTGTGCAAGTACTGCACTTCAAAAACCGCATATTGCCGCGTACAAATTACAGATCTAATCTGGGTGATGCTGCGACAAATTTATTCAACGGCAGACAATTGAAAAGTAAGAAAAATAAATAACGCAAAAATACCGTCGAGCTGCTCCGATTCACAATCGAACGTCACTGCCGACTGACAGGCCTCAAAAGCTAAGACATAATCATTTTTCTCGGCGAGTGCGTTTCGGGACTACGATTTACGAGACCCATCATCCATTTACGAGGCTGGACACGAAGACGAGCGATCGACGCATTCTCGCCGAACGAGGGCAATTTTCCAGGCGGCGCGGAACAAGCGCATTCATCTTTCGCGCTCGTCGAACGACCGCAGATGCAGAGACCGGGATTACGCAAATCTACGTTCACCTGAAATATTACATGCAACGCGTAACCTTGGTAGACCAGGTAACTGTGGCGATCGTGGCACATTCGTAGACGTCGAACGAGGCCGTGCCAAAACGGACGATGCCAAGGCCCGCCCGCGTTTATCGTCACCCACGTTTGCTCGAATTTTCGTGCGCGTTTGTCGGATTTCCAGTGATTAACGCGTTCGATGGCGGACATGGAATTTCATGGTTTCGAAGTATGCGCCATTATTCTTTGGCCGATTCTACGCGTCTCGTTTTATATCGCATGCAAGGGCTTCAAGTGACTCCGAGCCATCGCGAATATTTTGAAACATTTTTAACAGGGAAGAAATACGTCGGTAAGGGGGAAGGATATTAAGTAACGCTGTGAAATATATACACTCGATAGAGGGAACATTCTAAAGAGGACAAGTAATTGAAGCTCGAATAAGCAAAGAACCATAAAATCGAGCACGCTCCACCGAGGCTCCCGGCTGTAATTAGCCTCGTCTCGACTTTCGTGTGCGTTATCACGGCGACGGTTTCACGAATGCCCCGTGCTCCGAAATACATCGGGACCAAGCTGCTGGTGAAAACCCGAGCGGCAGGGCGAAAGCTTTCATTAAAGCCGCGACAAACAGCGTCCCATCGGTGTCGTTGGCCGGAACGTCCACGGTAGTCGACGCTTTGAAATAATAACGAAACCAAGGAGTTTGTATAAACCGTGTGAAACGATAACCTTTGTGCGCGAAATTGCACGAATAAAGAGCGCGTGTCTCGCTAACGAGAAACGGTTTCAGGAATGGGAGCTGGCTAGAGTTTCGGTCGCTGGAGGGCTAAGCTTTTATCGCGAGCGCTCGTTCCCAATAAAATCTTCCTTTCGACAGAGAGATCTCGATTCGGCCCGAGCCCCCAAAAACGATACCGATCGGAGCCAGCTAATTCTCGTCATACCCCATAGATCGACTCGAATTCTGGAAAAGAAGACGACGCGTTGTCTGGCAAGCAGCAACTCCAGACCGCCCGCGGTGCCTGTCTCTGGCAGAATGCACTTTATTTCGCTAATACGATACGCCACGTTTGCAAGGAGAATTTGGCTGATTCGGGCTAAAACCTCTGGCAGATCTGAACCGCGCGACGTTCCTTCGCCGCACAATTAACCGTGTGTCCCCGCGTGATCAATAATATCCTTCTTGCTTGGGGACTACCCGAGACTATCTGAATATCGAACAAGAAACGCGCAATTACGCGAACGCGTCCAACGAATACTGCGAATTTTCGTTGGACGGTTTTTGCCCCTAGGACAATGTGCCCGGGGTCAAGCGTAATCCAGGAACTGTGAGGATGAACCGCGAGGAAAATTGGTCCGCGATACATAGTCGACAGCGGTTGGCCTGGAAACCATACGTAGGATCAAACTAAAACCATCTCCGCACACCGTCGGTAAACTGGGCTACGCGATATCGATTTTTCCAAGCCGGTCACGAGAGTGTACACGACTGTACAAGAGCGACGCGGTGGCGACCGCCGCATCGAGCACATGCATAAATACAGGCTAGAAGGATTTACGGCTGCAGGCCGATTAAAAGTGGCTAATTTGATGGAAAAAGCCGTCAGAGCGAGTACAAAAGTAAGCGACGTAGAAAATCGTGGAGGGGTGGGATGTTAAAACACGATAATAAGGGCCGAGAGAGGGATGGACTTTCGCTGGCGCGGGTCGCGGGCGGAATAATTACCAGACGAAAAATTTAGCAACTCGGTGAGAAGAATCACGGTCTATCGCGGTTCTATTTAAACGCTGGGCGAATTATTCAGCGTGCGTTTGCCCGCGTCTTGCGAAACAGTTCGGGGAGAATGATTTATTGAACGCCACGGGAAAAATGGAGGATGTGCGCGGGTACCGGGGCAAATTATCAATTAGAGACATCAATTTAACGAGCGTACAGTACAGTAGAGACGTATCTATCCTCTGGCCACGGTTGAAATTTTCCCCCGGAAAATTTGGGCCGCATTATTCGATAATTAAGCCGCGCAACGATAGCCGGTTTATCCGGTCGATTAGGAAGCGTAGTAATTATACAACGCTCGCGTGGACCGTACCAGCTAATTACTATAAAATCATCGGTGTCGCAGCGAGCCACCTTTGAGCCTAATACACTAATACAGCACACGGTCTGCTGTATACGCAACAGATCCAACAGATACGCTTTTTCGTTTTTTCCTTGAAATCCTGACACTCGACGCCTTCCCCCTTCGCCATGCAAATACGCCGAGAGTTTACCGCATGACACAATCGAGGCAACAGGCATCGATTACGTCAAAGTGAAACTGGCTCCCTCATTGTATAATACATGGACGGATTTAACCGCGGGTTAGGTCGCAATAACTAACAGGAAGCCACGCGTGAGCCTAACCGAGCGCGAACCATGGCTTTCACTATCCTTGGCAATTGCTCAGGCACAACGGCGCGTCGCGACGCTTAAGCCTGGCTCTCTTAACTGCTCGTGAACATCTTTAGGAGCCTTGAACACGAATTGAAAGCGTCCGATGGGGTACCCATCCGGGTCGGGGAAGCGTGGAGCATCGTCGGGTCGTCGATCAGATTTTACCCAGGCCACCCCGAAGGCCGTACTAATCCTATAGTCCAATTGATCCGTGTCCAGTCAATGCTCGGATAACGAGCCATCATCCGCGAGGCACTTTCTCGAGGAGGGAGAGCATGACCTTCCACTGGCCGGTAATTCGCAGACGTCCAGGCAGAGAGAAATTCCGCCACGAAACGTTCCACGTCTGTCTCGGTCCAGAGTTAATACAGGCTCTGGCAGTTGATCGGTTTCGAAATGGGCCGGGCTCGTCGAAAGGTACGCCCGGCGTAGGAATATTCCTGTGCACGATCGGAAATTTTAATCTAGGCTGCCCGCTGGTAATTAATATGGATCCGCTGTCAACGGAATCGCTGAAAGTGGACAAGCTTGAATTTCCACCGCGCCAGCGGAAACGAATCGCCGAACGGAATAAACCGTGCTCCCTTTAATCGTATTTCGCGCAATAAACGGAGAAGCAGAATGCGACATGCTTGCAGAAGCAGCTGTAACGCGAAGCAGTGTCACCGATCGCCCTCTACCTTGCCTTGGGAGATTACGCATCGATGTCAGCTCATTTATTGCGATTTCTAGCATCGTTCCCCAGCGAACTTGGCCCATATAGAAACGGGGCGCCCTCGTTGTGAAATACCGCCACGAATATTGCTCGATCGCATCCCGGGAATAATAAAATGATACGTGACGAAGTCGATGCGAGAAAGAAAAAAAGAACCGTGTCGAGAATATCGACCCCGTAACGAGCAACGGTAGCCTTCGCGATCGTTTGCCGGGCGAATGTTGCAAATGTAACGAGCAACGAGGTTCCGCCGCTACTCGAACCTCTTTAATTGCGAAACGTTCCGAGCGACTCGAAAACGTGTCGACGAGCCGCGAGCGGAAAATTCGGCTGATTTCGACGAAAGGCGAGACAAGTGTGCCTCTATACAGACTGTCGTCCGGGCGGAATGTTTAATAAGCGTTTAATAAACCGTCGACGGAGTGGAATAGTTATTGAATCGCACTGAATCGAATTTTCCGACGATCATCCCGAGCCTGCCAATACGTTGGCAAGCAGTCTTTCCAAAGGGAAAGCCGTTCTCCGTTAAAAGAGAATTCAATTTTCAACGTTGAAGAACTGCAGCAGGCCGCTTCTCCTCGGTGGAGGATGTCGAAAGTTATCGGTACGGCATTTATTGAATTTCGACGATGAAAAATACAGACGGCCAAAGTGGAGGGTGACAGGTATTCGTCAACGATACACCGCCGGCAACGGCTGACTAACCACTTTCGTCCCCCCTCGTTGACGTTCTTACGCCGTTCGTTCAATTTCGTCGTGAAAGGGGTCGAAGAAAAATGAAGACACGGTAGACACAAAGGGCAAGACAGCGGCCGCGCCTTTTCAGCTGCACCCTCTGCAAATACGGCCAGGCAAATGGACTGCTCTGAGGCGGTGTTCCCCGGGCGATCCACGGGAAACACGTTCCATCGCGCGACAAAGCGACCACCGGTGGCTGATCTCGCGTATTGCTCCGCGTTTTCCGGACGAGTTGTCCCCGAATCGATCGCCGATACCGTTTTCCCAGTTCGCCCGATCGTCTCTGGCGCGTGTATGTACAATTTCGTTTGGCTTCCCCGCGTCCTTGAAAGCAATGCGGCCCACGTTCGCGGCTCGTTGAACAGCAACGAGACAATTGCAGCCCGGCTGCGCGTCGTTAAACTGAGACGTCAGTGGAGAGCGAGATTCAAGATCTCGAATGCGCTTCCACGTATGATGGGAACGATCGGATTTCACTGCACACTTAATTCATTCAATTTCGATTAATAGTTCGACGATACTAATCGTGTACATTATTATGAAAATTTGTTATCGCCGCTCGGCTGCGATACAATAGAAGCAACCCTTTCGCTCGCGGACCCAACCGTTCGGTTCCCTCTAATTAAAACGCGACACACCGATAGCCGGGCATCGATGCTCGAAAAATGCATTAGCACAGAATAAACGGATAATCGGGGAAACAGCGGGCGCGGAACGAAACGTTATCGCGATCGTCGCGGCGGGCAACAATTGAATTAACGAGAAGATTAATTGCAAATAATGTTATAGATCGAGCCGGGCGAGTATTCCGCTCGGCGAAATCGCGCAGCCGTTGTTCACCGATAAACCGGGCCACGATATTGCTACGTTTTTCATCGGGCAAACGACGCGGCGGGTTCCAACGAGGGACCAAAATGTGGGCGGGCGTTTATTTCTCTCCGGTTTGCGGCCTCATATTTTTTTTTACGGCTCCTCCACGAACTAGGTTGTTGGAAGGGTTTCTCTCATCAAGCCTCAGTAGGTGTACGCGGGGCTCCTTCTAGAATTTCAAGGCACGCGGTGCAACAAAGAAAAAGCTCCCGGTGTAAAAAGGAGCCGACTGGAAATGCAAGAAAAACCTCGAGCGTGCTCGTGGAATTTTCCGCAAGCCCGATTCTAAGAGAAGGGGTTAACAACGCCGTTCTGTGCAGGAACGGCGACCGGATAAAACGAGCACGCATTTGTCGAACTCTCTTGTGGTCCAACACGTCAGGAGGAAGCGAGATCCCGCGCAAACCGACCCTCTAATCGAAACTATTTACGCTCCCCCTTTTCCTCGTCTCGCGATACTTTTCTGTTCCATTTCCCGCGGTGGCTGCATTTGCCTTCCCCCTTTCGACGATCCCTTCCCTCCTCCCCGTTCTGTGCCATCAGTCGTATCGGAAAACAGATTTGAAATTCGCCAACAGTTGCTGGTGGATCGTTAATTTCGGTGGAACGACGAGTCCCTGCGTATCTGATGAGCCGCGATTAAACCGGAACGGCCGAGCTATTCTATCGAAGCCAAGAATTCATGCACCAAGGGATTAAGTAAGTACAAGTTTTCAGGTTAAGCCGGAGCTCGGGGATTAGCCCCGTAACTACAACGCCGGTTTCCCAGTTAGCGATCGTTTCGCCTATACAGGTGTACTTGTAGTTCTCTTCCAAACATTTGCCCCGGCTTGGAAAAGCATTTTCCCAGGGTTTCGAAACTCGAGGCGCCTCGGCGCCCTTCCGTAAACGCTGTGCACGCAAAATTTCTGAGCGTTTAATGTTTCACAATATAGCCAGCGTAAAAAAAATCACCTGTCGAGAGTGAGCGAGTTCGATCGTTCTCCGAAATCGAGTCGAGGTGGATATTTTTCATTTCTTTCCCTCTTTCTCGTCGCGGGGGTAATAAGAGTCCGGGAAATACGTTTCACGGCGTCTGGATTCTTTATCAAAGGCGGGTGGAATGGACGAACGGGAAAGGAAACTTCATCCTTTCTTGTTCCCTTATCTATTCTCTCGCTTCCGGTGCCTCTTACACCTTAGCTGGCGAGCACGCCAACGACGTACCAAGGACAGAGCTGGTGATTCATCGACCTTTCTTTATTACGCTATAATGGAGTATTTTCGTGCAAAAATCGCAAGCCAGTGAAAGGCAAGCGAATAAAAAAACGCTGAGAGGATAATTCTAACGAATGAACGGATACGCTTACAATGGCACACGCTGATAAAAGATGAAAGGGGAGAATTAATTTACCGTTGTTGGGAACAAAATTTGGACGAACGAGCAAAGATTGGATCTTTTTCAAAAATTCGACCTAATTCGGTCTCCTCGCATCGCGCACTTCACATTCTTCCTGCATTTTTCGAACCGATTGTTATTGGATTTTTTCCCCCTCTTTCAATCCAACGTATTTCCCGCGAGACATCCGTTTATGAGTCAAATCGTAGCGTTCTTCGCATGAAAGATGAGCCATACGAATAAAACTTTCATGGACCACGGCGTTCCATCTTTCTCGCGGATCTATTCGCCATAAAGAAAGAAATATCGAGGGCGCATTTGAACGTTCACGGTGTGAATGCTAGGATCGATGGGATTCCCCGTTGCGCCTGCAACGAGGAAACCGTAACAGCGATACAAAAAACAAAAATTGCAATACTTCTTTTTATTTTCACGCGCTGCAGTCAAATGAGCACCTGGCGTTAAAGGAAAATCGACGAAAGGGGCAGCAGCCCGATGGAAAAGTTTCGCTGCTCCGATTCTCCATCCGATCTGCCGTCTAAAGCAAATTCTTTGTCGGAGCTGAAACTAAGTTCCGATTAAATCCACGCGATGGGATCGCTCGAAAAGACCAACGATGCGTAAACGCGTCGCGCTTTATTAAAACAGAAGAATCGGAAGAGGAATGATTCCAGTGGAAATTAATATCGCAACTTCGGCACTCGCATATCGATTAATGTACCCCTTTCCAATTATTTCGAAGTTTAACTTCGATCGAACGGCCGACACGTTTTGTTTCAATTTTTGTCCGGCAACAGGAGCGCAATCGGTTTAATAGTTTGTAGACTGCATATATAGATCGCAAATATTTGACGCAAGCAGTAAATGGTACTTCATAGACGTGTAATATTATTTAAATTCCTCTCTCTCGTGATTGTATTAAATTCTGGAGTCAAAAAAGCGCGAATGTTCCTACTATACTCAGCATACATGGCCAGCGCCGAAATACCAGCGGACGTAGTGAAATAAACTGCAAACCCGGGGCACCGGTCGTCCCGCGGAAAACATAAATTTCCCGAGTACAACTAACCGCCTGCGGGACGCTCGATTAATTCAAATTAAGGAGCACGAGTTCCGATCCGCGCGAAGGAAACAGTTAGGAAGATAGTAATCGGCACGAGAAAAACCCGTTGCTTCTGAGGAACGCGGATACTTTGTCGGGTGAAGCGTGGTCTACGACAAAAACATATTCCATATGCGAAAAATGGCGGTGTGTGGTAGTAAAAGAAAGGGGATCTCGAAGGCCAGAGGACCTTGAAGAACTAACGCTCCGGGCGAAAAGTTCAAGCGAGGAGGCGACGAACAGCTATAAAAACATGACGGAGAATCATAGAGAAACTCGTGCTCCAGAGAGATGACACGAAATAGCCAAGAGGAATCGCACGGCCCCGGCCTGATCCAAGGCACGACGTCGTAAAACACGAATCGGATCGATGTAAACGAGCGTTCGCCGTCCACGATTATTGCCATCACCATGGAGAAGCAAAGGAGGTATCACCTTTCGAATAAACTATATGGTTCTCCAGAAGGGGATTCGAAATCTGCCCCAAGCCCCATTGCCACTCCTATACCATGGCAACGCGACAAGAAGAAAGGAGCCCGGTCGTTCTACGAGAGAACAATATAGAAGCAGGTTCACCAATCTCTTTCGAATATTCTTCCCATCTTCGCAGAGCCATCGGATAGCAGATCGACGAAAGCTACGGACCCGATATAAATACTCGTGATCCATAATTTCACATTCAGAACGGTTCCCAGCGGCGTTACACACTTGCTGGCCTTCGCTGGAAATCTTCTCGTAAACCGATCGGAGACGGCTGAAACGCGCTTTCGCTCGAAGCGACCAGACAAGGGGGGAAAGAGAGAAGAAGCGAAGCTTGCAGGGGATTCGAATGGATGGAGGAAGGGAGACATAAAAGCGATGAGATAAGAGTCGGGAGAAAACGAAGAAGGAAAGACCGGGAAAGGTTTTCCTCGGGCGCGTAACGACGTAAATAAAGGCGGTAAATCCGATCGAGAGCAGACCCTCTGGCAAAGGTGTGCACCAACACGCGTGCATGGCAAACGAAGCGGTGTACAGACGGGCACGTGCATCGATTCGCAACGAGGGAATATGCAACGGAGCCGCGGAGGCCAAGGATAGAATTTTCAAGACGAACTCGCGAACCACATACGTGCAACGAGCACAAATGCGAATCTCTGTCAGCGAGGCTACCATACGACTGCGCACGCCAAAGTACAGGGACGACCAACAAGCGTGATCCGTTTCGCGTGGTATCAACGCGCACACGAGGATGATTGTGATCACGCTGTTTTGCGCGACGTCGGCGATGATGCCGACAAACGTCGACTAGAGAGTACCAAGGGTACTCTGCCGCACCTGCGAGCACGAAGAGCCACGTCCAACGGAGAACGCACGCACGAATTCCTACGGCGAGGAATTAGTATAATTATCGTCTCGGGGTGAAGGTAGAATTCCCTACGTCTCGCCTTACCGCGGGAGAATTTAACGAACGTTCCCGTTTCATCCGTAATGAACCTCGGCTGCAGTATTTACGCCCTCGATTTTTCATTCGCCCGCCGTGTCGGATAGCATTTCCCTTCTTGATCAGGGATACGCATCGCACGCTCGATATACGTGGACCCGCGAGGAACCAAAACTGTGACACGATGCTCCGAACGAAAATGGCACGGATCCCGATTGCCTTTACCGAAAAGTCATCTAAACGTTGAATGGCAAATGTCCAAAGCAGCCTTTTATCTATTCCAACGTAGTACCAGTCAAATATATCCGGCGTATGCGGCGCGTGCACGGACGATAATGCATGCGCCGCGTAGACTCTACGTACATCTACCGTCTACGAGGATTTCCGTTCTCCAGGGCACGGGGATTTGCGATTTGATTTCCTTAAAAGGAGTAGCTAGTTCGCGTCTCGCGGACTTTACGTTTTCGACCAATCGGATCGTCCCCGATCATCGGGCAAATTCCACCGGGGCATTTATATTCACCCGAGACTGGGGGTGGTTTCCCTCGGATCCATCTGGCCGCGACAGTCTCTCACTCGTCTCTATCGACGGTGCACGCAGACAGACACGGTGGATTACTTAATCCAGAGGAGCAGGCTGCTCACGCTTTCTCGTCACGTCCCTGCGAACGTTGACGCAACCGGCCGCGCTTACGCAGACGCTGTAATCCGATCGGTGAAATTGTTTCGCTGATGGCTACACAACCGTGAATCACCCTGTAGCCCTGCTGTTCGTGAATTTTTGCCTCGGCGAACGGAAGCCAGCGTCCCTGTGAAAGTACACAGCTCGATCGATGGTGGACTTTGCATCAAAGACAACTTCGAAATAGTTAGTTTTGACCCCACAGGTTTCAGCAATAACTTGGAGAAAGGATCTCTCTCTCTCTTTCTCGCGACGGCAATCTCTTTTTCCGTTAACGAACAAACCTGCCTATTACATACCGTGTTTACGATTTTAATGGGTCGCATTTGTACGCAAGCATGGACAGCATGGCCGCGCGTCTATTACCCTTATGTAAACAGCGCGTTGTACGTATGCAAAGAGCGTATTGTATTTATGTGACGGTAGCCACGGTTCGTTATGTAAAATGCGCATTGTGTTAATGTAAATCGGGCGAGAATCCCGGCGACGATGAAAAGCCGTAGAAGATCGAGGGTTAAGAGATTTGCCGGGATGCCGTAGGAGGATAATCGGAAATTGGATGCAACAGTATCGATCGATCGGGGAAAATTGAAGAAAAAATTCTATCCGACGTTTCGAAAGGGGCTGGCGACGCGTGCAGCGGGGGATAACTTTATTTATAAGCTGTCCCCTGTTCGCGCTAAAAAAAAAAATGCCGTGCACTGTGTGACACGACGCTTCCGGCTGTGGACGAGTAGCAGAGGTCGTCTGATACGAAGCTAAAGTAGTAAATT
This sequence comes from Nomada ferruginata, assembly GCA_963583965.1. Classification (NCBI taxonomy): domain Eukaryota; kingdom Metazoa; phylum Arthropoda; class Insecta; order Hymenoptera; family Apidae; genus Nomada; species Nomada ferruginata. The sequence continues at coordinate 12,323,829 of OY757218.1, forward strand.
GCAGTTGTAGACCTGTGTCGGTGCTCGGCGCGGCATAAAGGCAATTCAATCGCGATATGTAGCCGTACGACAATACGATTTAGAAGTCGGCGCAAACAATTCTATTTCAGGGATAAGTGGTTCTCTATGGAGCAACGGCGAATTCACGATCCAATACTGCTAATCGGTTTCGTATGCGAGGCGCTCTGACACGAGTCTTCCGTTCGTTTCTATCGTGGTATCGATAATTCTGTCGCCGAGAAATCGCCTATCATAATTATCCGAATACCTTTGGAATCTATGCGGAGCTCTCCGTGATTACATGCATACGTGCTTAGTCCGAAAATCTAGAAGCGGTTTGAAATGATTCGTTCGTAAGTGGCGACCGTCGTGACGATTTCTGTCGCGCGTGTTACAGTGCACTCGATTAAATGATACTGCACCGATGTTGCCATGAGTTTCAAATGTGAAATTTTCCGGGATCGAGATGAAAATACCGTTTCATTTATTTAAACGATGCTCGATTTGGCCAGTGGGTAATAACGTGTTAAATTGGGAGCTATTCCGGGTGAAGAATGTTGGAGAATTTTATAGGGGGATAGAGGAGTCGCGATACATCGCTGGGGATGGGAGGGAGCGGAATTTAAAAGTGGAAGCCACTTCCGGTCAGGGGGTAGGTAACGCAATATCTGCTATCGCGAGGAGGATTTATCGTGTAAGGCACAAAGCTTTCAGAACGGACGCGTCGTGAAGCGCCGTAATCGATTTTCTTTCCCCTCTCTTCTAATGTCGGCCTCCGGCTTAATGGAACTGGCAAAACGCTTCTCTTTTCCCCGGTAACCGAATTACCTGAAAAATGGCGGAGAATCGCGTACACGCTTTTCGGCCGCTCGATAACGGATCGTTAGAAGGATCGAACGAAGCAACGGAGAACGGAGAAGGAAGTGGTTCTATCATGGAAATTACGTAAAATTACGGGGAAAGGAACGAGAGCTGTTCGCCAGGGCGAAAATAAATTGCGGAAACGATCGATTCCGTTTCCCGAAAAACTCCCAATTCCGCGATCCTCCTCCGCGTGGATGGATCCACTCATTTTTCATCGACAGGAGGAAAAAAGCGTCGACGTTTCCTATCGACGCGACGAATCACCGCACAATCGTGGAAAACCTGTCGGACGACCGCGTTTCTGTTTCTTCTATTTCGCGCCAGGCGCATAATCTGTCCTCGATAAAGCGTAAATCGAAAAACCCCGTTGTCGCTGTTGTACGGTCGAACCGCAAAACTTGCTCGATTATAACGAAAATAACGAAAACGAAAGAACAAAAAACGAGCATCGTCTGCACCATCAGGGGAGCATTGTTCTTCCTCGAATCGATTATCAGGCCGCGAATTGGAATTTCACGCGAAGTTTCAACGACCGCCTACGAGAAAGGAACCCGTCGACTCGACGATCTACCATTATCGTTCCAATACTTCACGTACCGCGAGTCCTCGCAATTTGTATTCCGCCCAGAGGATACACTTTCGAAAAATATAACGGGTGTCCCGGATCGTCGGGCAACTTCATCGCCATCGCCCACGACGGTCGAATATCAAAGAGAGGGCCCTGCTCCGTTGTCTCGGGTGAATAAATTTCAATTTCAGCTGAAATAGGGAGAGAAGGAAGGCGTGGAGCCAACGTCGATGCGACAGCGGCGATAGGAGAACGAGTTCGAAGTGTTGGTGCATTTACGTAAGCCGCGGTACCACTTCGTCTACGAATAATGCAATTAACCTGCTCTACAGATAGTGTAATTCAATTTCTAAAATGGCATCGCCTCTGCAGGTGAAATTAATTGTCCGTGGCAGATAGGTGGAAGGGCCGAGCCCTTCGCTGGCAACACCGAACAGAATCCGAGTAAGTATTCGACGGAACGGGACCTTCTCGTTAGACCAGACGATTCTTATGTAGAGCGATATTCCAGATAGCATCGCCGCGGCTAATTGCTGGCTGCCGTCCTCGGGACCTTCGAACAATTAATTACCTCGACGAGCGGCCAATTAAAGAAGACAAATCGTCGACGTTCACTGGGATGTAATGCGTTCCGGGTTTCTAGGGAATCGGGGGAACAGGAGTTCCGGTCATCGTCGATGAAAATAATCCGCGAAATCGAGAGTTCGGTAAACGATAAGGTGGGCTTCGCTTCCTCTTAACAAGGGTCCCGGGAAAAAGACAACGACGTCGTCGGAACTTCCTCGGACAAATACTTATCCCCGATCGATTCTCCTGTATTTCCGTCGAACAACAAGAGTTGAACAAGTTATACGCGACGTACGATATAGTAGCAGCGACGTCAATTAATTCGAGGCTGGCGGGGGTGGCAAGGGGCTCGGGAAGCGTCGAATCTCTCAGCGAATGGTGCGCGTGTAAACAACGGTGCGCACTGTTTTCATCGGTGGCGTGTTTCTGGCGACATCCGATTAACCAACGCGGAGTAGCTTCCGTTATTACGAGCGAATTGCCGCGGCCCTCGAGCACCACGATCCTACGTAGCTAAACAGCTGACTTGTGTACACAGTTCCGCTTTATGGAAACCTATCCCACGTACGCGATGGTTCTCAAATCAAATTACGGCCACCTCGTTATGTCGCTTTCATCCCCTGGCATTTATTCCACGACTCTAATGCAACCGGCGTTCCCCGGCGTTTCGATAAAATTGCGCACTGGAATTGAGATTGCAACGGGTTACATGCTCATATTAAAATGCTCGCGCACGCGAACACGATCAACCTTGGACGTAATAGGCTTATCTGTGCAGATTCTGCTTATAATCGCAAATGATACCAGGCAAAGCCTGCGTTCCATTGCAATAATTGCCGCCACTAGCACGAAAAGAGAATCAATTATCAATGGAAATGATGCGCATGTTTAGCCACGCGTGGCGACCAGTATTTCCTTAAAAGGGACCACTAGCCACGCGTAAACAGCGCGCGATGACTATGAAATCAATTTCTTGCCACTAGGCACAAAAGTCGGTCGCATCTGCACACTGTATGTACACCACAGAGGCAGGAAGAAATTATGCAGTACGGTGCCGTGAGCAGTGTCGTAATTCGATCGATTCAGCTAACGCGTGCGATCAGGATGCATAACGCAGTTAGCGCGTGGTGATTTCGTGTCGCAGTCGCCCCTCGAATTTCGTCCGTTCTTTAAACGTCGGCGAACTTTATCGCCGAGTCGTTGCACGGAACGATGGACACTGAAACGACGGCCCGGAATGTCGGAGAAATTCGTGAAATTTCCTGAAGCTCCAGTTGCCGTCGATCCTGCAATAATCGGCCCGGCACGGACGTTCATTATAATTTATAGTTCGCCCGGCTATATTTTCCCGGGCTGAGCAGCGCGCCATGAAACTGCAAGCAATATGGAGCAACGGAGTTAACAGTTTTCAGGTCGCGCGCGCAATATTCCGCGTTCGAACTCGTATATCGCTATCGAACGTGAAGGGGGTCAGGCTAATGGTTCGGGGTGAGATATACAGTAATCTATGCGATTCCCGTGGTGGGCCGCGCCGTTGCTTCTACCTGCGCGCTGCGCCCGAAAGCGCGCACGGTGTATGTATGGCGTAACGATTACCATGAAATTCAATTCCCTTCCGGTAGTTCGACGGGGTCCGAAAACTGCTCCCAGTGAAAAGGATTGCCCTGTAGATGAAATCGACGTCGGTCCGTTCGACGGACGAATGCTGCCGGGGGCTGATTAAAGTTTTCAATTCTCGTCTGGCCTGTTCGAATTTATGCGTCGCCGTTAATGTTGCTGTTGTTGAACTCGTAAATCCCGTAGCACGGCACTCGGTCATCTTCGCTGATGAAAGTGTCTGGACTATTCGAGGCATCCTATTTACTCCTTCCCCGGACGATAATATAAGAAAGTGTCTGCTTCGAGAGCACAAGTAGGCCACGCAAGCGCGTGAGAGTATTTAGGTAAAGTGCAAGGGGGTGGACAATTTACCGACTGTTCGAACGTGGCTACTACTACTGCGAGCTTAATTCTCTGTCCCCTGCTCTCCCTTTTGCTTTCCCTGTTGTCTGCCCGGAATTGGATGCACAGACGTGCATCCAGGACGACTCGCTCCTCTTTGAAAAGGAAGCCGAGAAATGCATTCTCCGTTGAACCCGACGAACAGCTACTTGAACTTCGATTTCTTCTTCTTTTCGCGGCGGACGAGACGACGGGGCGACTTTTTGTAATTTGTCAGTGAATATTTCGCGGTCGCAAAGAATTCTCCGCCCGACGAATGACTCTCGATGCAGCCACGAGTGGGACGGCTGCCGCCGAAATTAGCGCGATCAATTCCGCTCTTGAAAATTAATTGCCCGCGCGTCGAGGGGCCTGGTTGATTTCATTTCGCGGCTACGTGATCGACCAGTCGTCGACCGTTTTGTTCGCAACTCGCTTTTATCCTCTGCCGATCGCACGTGAAATTTCCAACGATCGATACCCACGGTGCCCGCTGTCTTCCAATAGACGAATCGCGTATCGAAAACGGAACCGACGAATTGCAAACTTCCCCAAAACAAGGGACTTCGACCTGCTTCAGGTTGAAACCACGCTCCGCGAAGCAGGGCAAAAAGGGAAACCAGAGAAGCATACAATCTGGCAAGCTTTCCTCGGCGCACGAAACTTTGATAAGCTTGTCCCTGAGCCGGCGAGATGATTTGGGAGTTCGCAGGCTTCCACGCGTTCCTTCCTAAGACGAACAGCGCGTATTGCTGGAGTCGGTGCACACTAGGTCGAGCCTGTAACTTCCATGGCCGGGTTTAACAGGCCCGGCCACGCTGAAGCGTTTCCGCGTTACCGAACAGCAATAAAGCATCAGATACAAGCAGCCGCAAGAGGAGAAACTCCGGCTTCTTCCACCTAAACCCGCGCGTCACTACAGACGAGCAGAGTTAAAACGCTCGATGCTGCAGTGATTAATGGCATGTAGCACGCGCCGCGATCGTTAGAACTTCTTTCAACGTTTCCTCGGTCCTTCTCCTTTCATTTTCGTTAATGCCCCGCGATCGGTATATCCGACAATTTCGCCAAGTTTCACGCTTCCTTTACCGTTACGGCACGCGGCAGCACCAAATTGCACAGCAGCCAAACGACGCGAACTTGGACGATTCTCCCCGTTGAATTACGAAGCTCCACACGCCGGCGATGATACTTATTGGGACCGCTCGATAGGAGCGCACGAGTTATTGTTGCGCGCGATAAAGTATCGGGCAACGCAGGAAGCTCGTCGTTTCCTTCTTCGTTTCAGATAATCGTCGTTCGCGAACGGGGAGAACGGACGAGCATTTTGCGTCGGGTTTCGTACGACCTGCAATATTGTGCACACGTGCATCGCTAGGGGGTACCGTCTAACGCGTTGTCGGATGAAAATGTGCGGCCAGTGGGTACGTATTTCGTGGGACCTGAAACGGTTTTCGTGTTCGTCGCGTTTCGCGATGCGCGCCAGCAATTAGCGTGTACACCGCCGCGGCGATAACAGGGTACACGCTGCAAACCATATCACCGTGGTCGCTTCGGGACGGACTCGTGCGTTTGCGTTTCGCGATCGACAGCATTTCGATCGTGCTTTTTTCCAATTCTGACGAGCTATACAACGGCGGCGCGCAGTGGCTCCCGAACTAATGGCGCCGTATCTTCCGGGAATCGGCAATTTCAGATTGGCGTCCATTTAGAGGCACGCTAATTATGCCGTAACCTGGAGCGCCGATGCGAATCCCGCGGCCACAAATTAATATCGAGATTCCGGCGGTGAACTGATAGCCAACGATGTACGGAATATATTATCGCGACGGATATCGCGTTGCACGTGTGACATGCCGGTACGGCCAGCATTCATTAACGACCGGGGTACTCCATTTGCGTCGTCGCTGCCCGCACTCTGGAGCAAATCGACGGGAGCCGTTCCTGCGACGTAATTTCCTTGATAAGTCGCGGGCTACAAAGCGATCGGCGATAATCGATCGAGTGGCAGCGTATCGGAGAACGGAAACGGGGGAAAAGGGCGGCAAATTCTTCTAATTTATTCACGAAATGTCCGCGAAACGGAACCGGGCGCGAGTTGACGAAACGAGACTCAGTTAACGCTCAACAGTGTGCTAAGACTGATTTAATGGTGGCTCGTAAAAACGAGGAGCACTATTAAAAACGAGTTCTGAATGCGAGCCAACGAGGAGCACGAAAAGCTCTGGCACTTCCAACTCCCGGAGAGATGGGGGCGAGAGAAAGAAAGGAATTAGTCGTTTCGTTGGATAAAACAAAGGATAATTATATATATATATGGCGAAGGTGCAGTGCCATTGCTCGCGGCGTTATCGGCATTAATAACGGGCCAATTCATTAAAGTTTACCTCCTGTTGTACGTACCATGAATTTACCAATAAATTCTCATTACAGCTCGGCAAGCTCGTTGCAGGTACGTCACTGCGCGCGAGCGTGCAAACGCAAACACAAACTCGCGGGAATCCGTTCGCCACTTCTATACCGGGGGGCGTAAAACTAAAGCAAGGGGAGAGTTTCATCGTCGATATTCACCCTCGCGTAAAGCCAGTAGAAAAACGAGGGCCACGGAAGCGCTGCCGAAAGAATGCCATCTCGACCGGCTTCCGGGAACTCCACGCGAAATTAAATATTTCGTTTCGGAGGCGAAATGGATTCGACGCTTTCCGTGCTTTCGTTCTCTGCAACGATCCTCCAGAGGTACCGATGAAACTCGAGTTCAATTTCAGCGCGACGGAACTGTGAAATGCGTCAAAGTGTTACGCGGGGCGTTGTACAGTTTTTAAGCCGAGGGAGAATGCTGGAAGGAAATTGAGAGAGCCGCGAGAAATAATTCCCGAAAGGGACGGCACTGGGTCACCGGTGAAGCACGGATGAAACATTTTTTCCGGAACACCGGACGAACCGTGAAAAATGCGCTCCGAAAACTCGATGATTATTCACGAAAGACGGAGACACGGTCGTGGCAAAGTTGCCTAAAAATTCTGAACGTCGAGGGAGCATTCTCCCGCTGGGGAAAATTTTTGCGCGAGATTGCCGCGAACTGCGCGAATACAGGATGAAAACGAAAAGGTAAAGCTGTGCGGAGTTTTCCACGCGACCGGGGACCACGTTACCGCGGCGTATTTATTCGATCCATCGGCATCGATTCGCGGAGGAAACTGCAAATTGAATAACTCCAAAGTCGCGCATATCCACGTTCCATTAAACTGTGCGCGTATCGAAAAATCGTCTATATCGATCGACCCTGTTTTGCTCGCGGCGCAAAATTAAACGTCAACGCACGACGGCGAAGCTTTTACCGAGATCTCGCTTTGGTCGATAGCGTTTACGAACCTATCGTTGCGCTGCATTAATTCCACCACGTCCTGCTCCCTTTTAATCCTCTCGAAAACATTTAATCAGCAGCGGCAGCAACATCGAAAGTCACATCCACCGTTCACGTAGCACAGACCACTTACCAAGCACGACAAGCTGCCTTTCTAGACAATTATTATCACGAGGAAACAGGTGTCCTTAGATTCTGACAAGCTGTCTCGCCGAGAATTCCCGAGGACATTCGCGTTCTCCTTCCGCCTCGGGGAAAATCTCTTCTCGATTTATAGTGGAACTATGCAACCTTGCAGAGTTGCCCACGATTCTGTTCGCATGCAACCGATGAAAAAATCATCACCATACGTACAGCGATAGACAGGGAAAAACAGGAAAACGAGAGAACTGCACGCACGGTGCCGCACATGTAATTCTTCCTCGTCCAACGAACGAACGCACGATTAGGTTTGTCTCTTTTCTACTTGGTACGCTGCTGTCGTCAGCCACCCACGTGACGAGTACACCTTGATCGCAAAGCAAGGTAGCGATACGAAGCACGAAGCAGCAGGCAACACCGTGAACTGAATTCGGTGGTAGCCGAAGCTACACTCGGAGCCCGATTGACTCGCTGGCAGGCGCCGCCTGAGGCGCCTCTACCATCCGCAATGTGGAAACTTCCTCATGGGCTCGTTACGTCGAGCATCCTCGCTTATCCGCGATATTTCTCCTGCCTTTTATTTATTTTTTCCCTCCCATTGCTCCTGACTCTGTCATCTGTCACCGAAACACGACGGTATTGGACCCGTAGCGTGGCGAAACTTCCCGCGGAGTCAAATAGTTCTGTACAGGGACACATCATTTTAATGCACCGCTTCTTTCTGTTCTTCGCGGATGCAATCCTCCGTATACTTCTACCGGAGACGAGTGAACGAATTAATGAAAGGAGGCAAGTCCCTAGAAGATAATTCGAAAGTGTTATTTGCCAGAAGAGCAGACACGCGGTACGGGCTTAGCCACAATTGTACTTTATAGCACAATATTTGCTCCTCCGAGGAAATGTTGCCAAAGCGCGAAATCGATTTACCGTAATGCCAAGTATCGGATTCTCTTTAATAGCGTTATCGACGGAAACGTAGAACGAAGACAACATTTTTTTCCCTTCGAAGACTGTTCGATGTGTTCGAGGTGGAAGGCAAACTTCCCCTGGGGTCGATCGATCGCCAATGGGTGTTTGTCGATACAAATTCAATATCCCCGCCGCGCATCGCCTGTACATATACTCTCACCTGTGCACATCCTCTATCGACGGCCCGGCTATTTCGGGGATAAAGGTGGAAAAGCCATTCATGCTTATATTTTCAAGCAGTTTCTTGCACGGTCTGCCTATCTGAACTTGCTCTCGCGTCAACTAGAAATATGGAAATCACTAATGGTAGTATTGGGTCAATCGGCCCGGCCCGGCTTATTTTGTCCAGATAAACTCGCCAGGACCATTCTGCGCCCGCTCGCGCCAAAGCAAATAGTCGATAAATCTGATAAAACGGAGCTCGCGAAACGAACGTTTTCTCTGTTACACTGACGCTGTTGCTGCTGCAACGGAGTTTCGCTGTTTAGCGACAGATAGGATTTCGCATCGACGTCCCTCAGTGAACGGGCTTTGTATTGTCAAGCGCTGTCGATAAACGAAAACATCCGAAAAGAAGAAGTTGAAATGCGAACTGATAATGGTTAATACATACTACGCGGGGACCGCGTATCTCGTTCCAGGCGAAACAGGAACGGGGATGAATATTGGACGAAAAATTTGACGGGCAATCTGAATGCAGAATTGCAAAGTTCGCGTCTTACGACAGTTAATTTTATTTTTTCCCTTTATTCGTTATTGGGAGAAGCGCAAGTGAAAGAAGAAAACGTGGAGGGAAATGTGCGAAAAGTGCCTGGCACGCGGTCGATTTTGACGAAGGTCCGAGTCCCGACTGAAACAATCAGGTGGAAGGATATTGCTTAGGAGCAAGTGACTCGTACCTCGGGCGGCCAATATGTATTCCAGGTGCATACAACGACCAAAGGTTCTTGGCCCTTGCGTGCACCGTTAAGTTAGGCCAACCGACCAGTTTCGAAGCCGTGCAGTCGCACCTGAAGCCACCGACGACGAATTCAATTAATTTAATCGTGCGTAGGAACGCGGTAGTAACGTCTCGCTGTTTTTCAAGTAATTGCAGTCAACAAAGCGATGGGCTGCTGCACATCTGTGGAATGAAAGAAAATCCATCTTCCGATTTTTCATTCCCACGTGGAAAAAGGATTTTTAGAATCTTTATTGTGGCAAGCAATGTCCGGTTTTGTAACAGTATAATTGTGTGACTCGCGTAACACCTGGACCGTCTATGAGCCCAATTCTAAACAGGTACGACTCCAGGCAAGAATTCAAGAAAATATTTTTCATGTCGCAAACTTTTCAACGACCGACCCTCCGCCGGACTAAAATAAACGGTATGGCGGAACCGCAATTAGGCGTGACATTTATGTCACGAATTCCGGCCCCTCCCGGTGGGCCGATTGCCGATTCTCCTGACAAAGCCGCAGGCAGCAATCGTTTTTCCCGGCGGGCTACGGTCGAAGCGAAAACCGCGCGAAATAAATGTCAAGTTTCAAAGCCGGAGGTGCGTACAGACGTGGCATTTATTAAACGATTATTTGCACCGAACGCAACGAACGTAATGTATACTGAATACGTCAAATGTCAGCGAGAGAAGAGGCATTACGAAACTTGATTTCATGCGTGTTTCACGGGTGCCGATACAGCACGCCAATCCCGGGAAATTTTCGTACCTTTTGGTCACGTTTGGACATACATTTTGAGATCGTTCCGACGACGAAACCACGGATGCTATTCACAGGGTTCACGAGGCGCTTACCTTCCAAACCTTCCCTCCCCTATTCGCTCTTTTCCGCAAGGCGTCGCGATCAAACGTTGCGAAATGAGACGAGCTGCTCCAGATCTTGACGCACCTGTGCAAAGAGGCACGGAGACGAGTTCATTAACGGAAGCGCTGTTCGGTTTCCCGGCGAGCTCGTCGAATTTAAGGGCATTTTCCTAATGAGCAGCGGAAAAATGGTTCGGCTAGTAACCGGGTTCACCGTGGTGTGCATCAATTCCTATCTCGCCGGTGAAACGAGATTACACGCGATAATTTTTCAGCTTCCGGCGAATATTCGCTGGTATATGTAATGAGAATGTTCTACAAGTATTCCAGCCTCGCCGTTCCCACGTATCCCTGGACGCGCGCGTCAGTGTTACGCCAAGGAAAATCTAATAATTTCCCGCGATTTTAGAGCATGCAGCCGACCTAACGGAGCCAATTTTCCCCGGGAAATACTATAAAAAGTTACGGGCGACGTAGGTAATACGACGCGACATTGTTGCTAATGGGACGACGACGAAAGGTACGTGACAGCCAAGGTCTTGGGGCAATGAAAATTAATGCCACATTCACCGGGATGACTGGTACACGCTATTATGGGGTCGGATCTCGGCTACTTTACGATCCTGAGATCGCAAGTAGTTCGATATAATACGCACCGGGATCGATCGACTAACGTCCCTCAATTTTATATTCTCCAGCGGCGACGGACATTTATGGCAGACAATTCGCGAAACCGTGGTAGTTTATAAAAAGCTTTAGTGCGTAATGATTTTTCAAACGGAACGAAATCCACGACGGGACCTATGAAAAATATACGAAAATTCATGGGAAAATATACATTCGCGTCAGCGGCAAACGGCCCGTCTATTCATGATTTACTGAACGTTTGTTGCTGACGCGTACAGCGAAAAAAAAAAAATAAAAAAATAGTAGCCGCGAATCGATGCACAGCAAATCTTTGATTTCTGTTCATACCGTTGAAGCTACATTACGGCGAGTTTGTACGGTGATGAATTCGGTAAATACCTTTTGCATAGGTGCGTGCATAACTTTAAACCCGATTTAATAGGTATAGGTTTAAACAGATTTGTTTAATACGAACTAAAAAAAAAATTGTCCCATAGAAATTCGCACAATACATAGCGTTTGTAATGACCGCATCAATAACATCAGGCAATATCTAGCATCCTGCAGAATCGTGACAAATTCAAACGATCGCTTTTATTTCTATTAATCTCGTGTGATATTCGACGGATTAATCGTGAGTTTTTGCGACCGGATTTCTATTTTCCTAAAACCGTCGGTTATCGTTCCCCGACCGCTGTTTCCGGGACCGGGGCAAAAATAGACGCCCCGATTAAAATTGATTCAATCGAATCGTGGGAGGCAGAAGAAACCCTCGAAGCGGTTTCGAAGCTTCGCAGACTGTGGGGTATTTCAGCAGACGCTTGTAGGCAAGGTAAACGAACCGTAAAGTGTCTTTGGTGCCTGTGTAGCGAAACGCAGTAGCACACTATTGAGGTACGTGTGCACGCGACAAACAAGTGACTCTTACAATTTTTTTCAAGGGTTCGCAGCAAATAAGGATCCAAGACTTACATTATCGACCTTCCAACTTACTTTTCCACTGAACTCCCTTTCTCTGGCGTCTATTACCAAGAAGCGTCTCGTAATTTCAAACTCAGCCACATAAAGAACTGTACTTATATCCACCACGCCTTGAAGGTGCATTGAAAACATCCAGCAAGCTTGCGCCTGCGTATTTACCGTGGAAGAACAATAAACTAGAAAATTATTGCCTGGGAAATTAACGCGAGGACATAATGCAAGACAATGGTGGATCGTTGAGCAATTCTCGTCATATTGTCGTATTGGCTATTCGTGTAAAATGCATGATTCAGTGACTTGTGCGTATTTCTAAAAATACCACACTGAAAAACGTTTGGCACACGAAATATGTGGAACCTTGCAATACAAAATTTATTCATTCGTAAGTTACCCTTCGTGGAACAGCATAGGGGTGGCAAAGGGCTACTTGGTCATACAAACACGTACGCCCTTCGTGGAATTAATTTGCCCCAGAATAGATGGGAATCTTAAATCGATACCATGAATTGCGTGCACATGGAGGCACTAGGCCCGATTTAACCGTTTCTGCATAAACGAACTCGCGCACCCGAATCGATTCACGAATACGTCAAGAGGACAATACCAATATCGCCGATAATAGAAGAGATTGCACTGAAATAATTCCTCAACGAGTTCATATTTCATGCGACAAGAGCGTGTATGCATTTCACTCGGAATCAGTCGAACGAAGGAAGACGAGTAGTCCAGGTCGCGTACCAAATCGACCATAGCCCAATTACGACTTTCAGTTCTCGAAATGCATTTTTCCCGACCTCCTAGTGCCAAATAAAGTTGATCTGCTAATACCAGTCTCCGATCGCGAGCATCAATCAGGGTGGAACGACGATACTTTTCAATATTTTCTACTGCTCTGTCGATTGCTACCTGGGCTAATGAGAAACATATTTTTCCCGATATGAAAGACCCGTTTTAATAAAAAGTAGCAACGGAAAAGAGCCCCGTCTCGTTCGCCAATACACACGCGTACATTATACGAGGGCAAGCAATCCGTGGATGAAAGGGACGTAGGTGCCCCTCATTTTTCAAGTTCAAATTCCCAAGCTCAAATTGTCTTGCGGCAAAGAGTCTGGCGTGCCAACCTGGCTCCTATCTGGCGGAACAACATTCAATAAAGCACGGTGACACAATGGCTGCAGTAAAAAAAACGCGTCGGATAGATATCGGCCACTCCTGCGGTCGATAACATTGTGCCGGCTAGACGTTGATGCTGACAAGTTTCTTTTCTACGTGCACCCGATATAACCGTGTTTCTCTTTCCCTTATGTTCTACACGCCGGATTGAAAGTAATGCGGGCGTTTAATATGACACGGGCATTTCCACGGGCATATGCACAATTTGGGCCAACGTTAAATAAATAAACTTGAGCCCAATCCTTCGCAGGATTTCATACAGTTCGAACCTCAGCTGGGACGTTAATGGATTTCGTGTCTTCGGTGGCAGACACACGGGATGTTGGTCTGAAACTAGTGTTTCTCTTGTGGCTTACACGTGCACGGAAGAAAGTTCGACAGGGTTTCTATTTGTGCCTGGTATTTGTACTATGTACCTTTAAATGAGCCTGTATTCATTATTTCTTTAAGGGGGTATTTATGTTTTTAACGTCACTTTTTCGGCCTCTTTTGGGAATTTTTCTTTCTAAATCAGAACGCTAATTTGTATTAGCCTTTTGCATGTACGGTTACTAATACTTCAACTACACTATATTTTCATTCTTAAGTCGAAATATATAAAATTGTAGCCGGTGCGCATTGAAGAAGGCAATCGTGTAAAAATATGTCACGACGGCTGACACGAGTCGGCCGTTTCTACTGCGCCGAAACAAAAAAACGTGGTGTCGTCTTCGGCGGTATGAAAGTGGTTACAGGCCGCACTGGAAGGAATAAACTGTCGCATTGCTTAAAAAATGGCGGCACTTTAGAGTTCAAGTTGATTTTCTCGACCTTTTTTCTTGCTTTTACCATAATACAAAATTGAAAGAAATTAAGATTGCTTAACGATGCAGGGATAGTCTAATGAATTAGCGATCCCGGTCAGCGGAACAAACTTCGCATTTCTTTGTAAGGAATCGCACCTCGTGAAACACGCTCCTCCATCCACCTTGAACTTATCGACAATTAAATGTCGGAGTAATAAACCGAGATGGCATATTTCGTCGTATAAAGCGGAGCTTATACATTCAACTTCATTAACGACGACCACGCGCCGTTGCCTTCCCTAGTGGTATTTCTCGATTCAATTAAGAAAACGGTCGTTTCGCCAACTGTGCGTGTTTCACAAAGTTTCCGCTGCTACTAACGATATCGTAAACGACATTGTTATTAGCTAATTGTCCGCGATCGACGAGCGAAGGCCCGCACAAAATATCGACCCCTCAGCCGCTTCGCCCCGGCAATAATTCAATATTTTACTATCGTGAAAATCTATAACACGGAGAGCAAAGCTTGTGTCACACAGAGCTGCGCTCCACGAGCAACACGTACAGACTTTCAACACTCCAGCGAATAGCAAATGCCTGCAGATTCATCGAAGAACTCTGTGCATATCTGTCGAACATTTTATAGGCGATCGTCACCGGTATTCTAATGGCAACTGTGCCATTTCGCAAGCAACGTTCCTTTTGTTCGACCTACCGTTTCCTATCAGCGCCGACTCGGGATTCTCCAGTCATTAGATACCAGACAGCAACGAGAGGCCGCGAAATGTTTCCGCGCTCGCGACGCGTTATTGTGCTCGTTAAGCTCGTAAACGCGAATCGTTTTGCAACAGGCAGTGCCCCTTTAATCGCACGTTTATATTCCGCGTCGCGAAGCCGCGGGCGGAATTAAAAAATTACGGTGCCGTAAAGCAAGTCGGGGCAGGGAATGCTACCACGTACGCAACTAAATCGCGGACGATATTTTCACGTAGCAGCGCGATAGGAAACGCCACGAATAACGAAAACACGCAGATAACGTTGGTCGGTTCTTATCGAATAAAAAATAGTTCTGTCCGCTTTCTTTTGTCGCCGATGCACGGAGCATTGCCAACGAGCCTTACCTATGAATATTTCAGCCGTATAATTCTATGTTTGTGCGTGACGAACTGTTTCATAACAATTTACAACGAGGCGGTCCCGGGGAACGAGGTGAGGCAACGAGCGAAAGAAAAAGTACAAACGAAATGGGAACTATGACGTTTGCCACTGAGAAATCCAAGCGTTACCGAACAAATTAGTGAAACACGCTGGATGGATGGTAACGAGTCGCATGGAAATCGTTCCCCTCCGTTTTCTCCCGGTTGTGTCACACACGTACGTACATTTCAGCCTCTGCCGATACTCCGTGCACACCGGCGTTTCGCTACACTTGCGTAATACCAGATACAATGTTGGTCAAGGCAACTGGGTTAAAGTATCGCCGTCGCACGCGAATCTCCTGAATTTTCTCGCAGAGAAGCGATTCAGGCGGTCGTTCTTCGCGACCATCAAAACGAGAGCAATACGGGACTTCAATAGCGAAAGGAGTACACAACCGGACGTCGGGTCACGAGCATACATCATACGCTATTCGAGAGGCGGAATTCGATAAGCGCGGAACGAAGCCGTCTCTCGTCAACGATTCCTATCAGTCGACGGTGAAACAATGCCGACGGAATTACGACGCCATCGAAAACGCGTTTAACACTGGTTCACCGAAACTCGTTCGCGCTCGAGCGGAGTGTTCGGCGACCAGGACAACCCACACGCGACACGTTTGCCCCGTGCGTCGCCTCCACTCGACGAGAAATGCATTTGCCCGAAGAAGGAGACGCCATTTTCAGTGGCACGGCCTTTGTACAAAGTGCTACTCGTTCTCTGCTGTCGCTTCTACTCCCGACTGGTCCGCAGACGGGAAACAGAGTTTACGACACACTCGACGGGAAGCCATGCACACCTCTCGAATCATTTTTCCACCGTGCACGGTGATCCTTAGCGAAGTGATCCAGAAGTTTGCCGCGGGAACTTTGGGACGCGAAGAAGCTTTTACGGTAACTCGAATTATGGAAACTCTCGGCGGAACTTTAATCCCGAGATAAAAATGTGTGATGAGCACGGGAGATCGAGGGGGGCGATTAAATTTATTCGACGAGCGGCGGACAGTGAACTATCTAAAAACGACGGCGGGTAATGACACACGGCTACCGTTATCTCTGAATAGAGTAATTCTCCCATTTTCAGGCGGATCGTCGGAGCGGTGGGTCTGTTCCTCGGTGTCTTCGTTAGACAGGGGCGAGCCAACGAGACGGAGGGAGACCGCACGCTACGGGGCATCAACCGACCAAAGTAGACAGACTAATGCATAACGGAGCAAAGGTTTATCATTTTATCGCCGCGCCGTGAAACCTAATGATACGTGAGAAACCTTGCCCCTAACTGCTCCTCGACTATAGCGTTTCCGGGGACGAATACCATATTCCGCGCTGGTAAAATCGATACGATTCCCCGCGAAGAACCTTGCGTCCTACGAATCACCATTCTTGCGCCCCTTGCCCAATCGACGCGAATCTTCCTCGAAATTCGACGAGGGAACCGAAGCCTCCGCGAGGGTAGACAGGGCTTCCTTCCCTGAACGCGTAATTTCTCCACGATCTTGCGGAAAGTTTGATGCACCACGAGCGACAACCCCCAGGGAGAAACTCCAGCGCACGAATTCCTCTCTAACGGGGCCATGGAGCTTTGAATTTCAGGGGCGACGTCTACGACGCGTTACGAACTTCCCTTCGAAGTTCACGTTCGATTCTTATCGCCGGCAGAGCCGTTGACCCGATTGCCTCCGCTTACGCATCACGCCCAGAGACAAATACATACACGTGGCCTGCTCCGGACGTTTATACGTGTACTGTATGTATATCGTACGCTCGCTGCTGTACGTGACGGAGCAGGCGATATCGTTGGATGTGGGCGCCCGGGATTCGTTTTTGGAGTCACGACTGAACGACGATTGCAATTAGACTTCGCGAAACGCCCCGGCTACAGTTGCACGTATGTTGGATCGCGATGAAAATTTTCGAGGACTCGAGGAAACGTCGAAAGCATAACCGATTCTGCCCTAGCGCTGCACGACGAGCTCCAAACAAGTAACGAAGCTCGAGATACTTTGTTTACAGCGCGACGTTATCCCACGGGGATTCTGGAGAAGTGCGGATCCTTCGCGTTCAAAGTTTCCAACGGGGAAAGCTAAAGGAGGACCGTCGCTAAAGGACTCGTATACGCGGCGCAAACACACCGGGCCTTATGAGTTTTAAATCGCGAGTTATAACGCGTGGCGAAGAGTTGCTCAGCTTTTCGGCTGGGATCCGTGCTGCATTAGCCCAAGTTACGTTACACCGTCTACTCCGAACAACGTTAGCCAGAGTTCCCTTGCCCGGAGTGCCCTCCGGCAATGGAATCACAATTTAGTTTCCTGCCGTCTGGCTAAATTAGAAAAAGTAACCAACAGTCCCTGCCGCGGAGCTGCCACCATCGAATCTGGTTAAAATAACTTTGCGCATTATCGCGGTCGCGTGTGTCTTCCTCGCGAGGACCTACCTTCCCTCGAAAACAATCGAGAATTACCTACGTATCGCGTTTCTGATACGCGAGACTCATTTTCCTGAATGTTTCTCAGACTGGACTCTTGAGGACTTGGAGGGAGGACTTGGACTCTTGAACTTTTCATTCGTGACCCCATTTTTTTTAAAGGCCCTCGAAGTTTAAGAGGGCAATTTCGATTTAAAAAGAAAGGGGTACGTAGTTCCTGTAGTTTTAAAAACTTTTATCGCCCGGTCTCCGCGATACGCGTGCACGATCGTTAACGTGAAAGAAACAAAAGACCGGCCGCCTCGGTCTTGTATAATAAATCCAGCCGCAGCAGGAAGTCGTGAATCAGGAAGTGCAACAATTATTGGAACCAGACACGCGGTAACACGACAGATTAACGTGAAATCGACGTACAAGGGAACCGAGAAACCGGCTACCGAGGTAATAATACGATTACCATTTCTCGTTACACGCGAGCCACTGATTCTGCGAGCCGGGAAAGGTTAGAAATTGAGCGTGGCCAAAGTAAGCTCGTAACCAGCGGCGAAAATAGAGGATTCCTTGGCTGTTGAGCGGATGAAGGAGAGAGTATTATACATATATTTGTACGAATGCGAATGGTGGGGAAAAAAAGAGCAATGAGACGTGGGTAACGGTTGTTTACGACTAACAGGCTATGGATTTTCTGGGAAAGCAGAACACCCATACCGAACATTCTGTGTGATTCTCAGTCACTGGAGCTTAATTGCTTGAACATAGCCAAAACTGGCGGAATATCAACGATAAACGTGCGGTAGCAGGCAACGACCGTCGGTCCCCCCTGTTTTTTCACCCGTCACACGTACGTGATGTTTCAAGATCGCTTTCATAATTGAAACTGTTCAGTGTAAATTGGAAAATGATCGCCGCTTTTCGTACCGTGCCAGGCCGTTCGTTGGGCTTCGTTGGTCGACGTTCGTTCGACGAAATGCCTCCGGTGAAATTGATATTTGATTGCTTTTCTACATTGTGAACCAGCCAGGTCGATGGTCCCTTTCGCCCCTATCGCATTTGCACGCATACTCTCGCGCCCAACTGTTTGTATGCATTATGAAATATCAGGAGGAAAGTTCGTAAAAATCCTTGCTCGGTCGCTGGCGAAAAAGTTTCATCGTTTCTTCGAACAAGCGCGGAGCGAATGAATGTTTTACAACCGCGAGCTGATCACGGAAAAACGCCGAAATCGTTCGCATACCGCGACCAGAAATTACTTACTTCTTGTAACGAGGTTATCGCGACCCGTCGAAGGCGTTTCGCACGAAAAAGCTGGCAATCGAGGCGAGATAGCGCACACGATATCGGGAATGCTTAAACAGTGCACTTCGACCATGCATTCGGTGACGAATTTCGCGAAGGACTTTCTCGACGATATCGCGTTGATGCGATACGATTTTAAATTTGCCACTCGCGGGACTACCCACGTTCGTGCACGAGCTTCGAAGCCAAGGCGATTCGACAAAAATGAAGGACGCATTGTGACACACTTAAAGTGTTGCCCATAAGGCGGATATGGCTCAGCTGATAGCGTCGTTTCATTGGCGTATCGTCGCGATGCACCAAAAGCATACGACCGATGAGATTTTTTAAATGCCCGAAATCTCAATGGTTTCCAGGCAAACCAGCTGCCCACGCAATGGCGTATCTGCATCGAGTCCGTATTGGAACGTGTCGGTGTTTCGCGATATGCACGCGGCGGTCGTGCAAAAAAAGTCAGCTGATCGTACACGGATCCAATATGAGCGCAGATAACGGAGTGTTATCGCGAAAAATCTTTCCACGATGACGGTCGAACGACGCAGAAAGATTTTCTGCCCGTGGCCAGGCCAAACGTTCTCGTACGAGTTAAAGAGATACGCACCAGGAAGAATACGAAACGGAGAAGAGGAACTAACCTTGATTGTCGGGCCAGTTTCGAATATGCGTTCCCGCGATAGGTCCCTCCACTTTTGCCTTTATATTTTTACCTCCGCTACGAAAACAGGTGTCAGTCCTGGGAGATATCGGCACACGAGAAACCTCTGCGTCCTTTTGCACCGCGAAAATCAGTGTACCCGGGACGTTTGCTGTCCTTCTCGGCACGAAACTCTATCTACCTCTTTCTCGCTTATTCACCGCAACACACGGAAAATGGCAGCCCTACTGCACTCGAGCAACGCTTGCCAACCCGCGCACTCACACTACCGTGGAAATGTCCGGAAAAATCACGTTTACCGTCTGCCCCGATGTTAAACGTCTCGACGTCGGAACTTTAAAACCTATTCGTGACGTAGGAGTGCGAAATATCCACAGCCAGCTGACAATTTCGTAGAAAAAACTTTGGAAATACTACCGATGCAACGAGGTTCTTGTTTACGACGCGACTCTGCGTACGGTCTGCCGTGGATGCGCGCGTCTCGTTGGCATCCCTGCTCGACGGCTGATACCTACTTCGTTGAACCTTTAGCAGGTAGATGGCGGAACTGGTCTCAATTCTCAGTCATTATGCGGCAACAATATCGTCTGCGCTGCAGCAACTTACCGAATAAATCTTCGCCTATTGTTTTCCTATGTCAAATCCTGTTGCTAGCATATCGCTTTGCAATTATTTAGACGATATGCAGTTGGATGTATTTAAACGATGACAGTTTTTACAAGTTCTACTGTGACCGACTATCGACTACTCTTAGCGTATCGATTACCGCAAAGTTACCCTTAGAAAGTTACATTCCTAACGGTGGGTAATGATAGTGAGTCGATTAATTTGTCAAGTATCTCGTTAAATTAACTTAAAAAAAAAGATTCTTGACGCAATTTATTTCTGCTCCTAAAAGGCTCGGTTTACCATTGCCAAATCGGAGTATCGAAGTTTTCGTTACTGCCAGGCACGTTGCTGATAAGAAAAATAAACAGATATAGAAACTAACACCGCCACGGTAGCACTAACATGCCAAATTACGCGATCAAATATCATTAATATAATTATCACGTAGAAAAACTGTGCATCGTTATACAACGCTCCTTGCGTCACCGGTGGCAATGTTGGAAGGCGAGAGCACAGAAGATATCAAGGAAACATTGATGTATGATTGAAGCAAACGTAAATGGAACGTCAAACTGGTAGAACGGCAGCATGACTTAATATTGCTTGGTTTGCAAAGCTAGCGAAGCAGGCGAAGTGTTTGTCAGTAATGTTTACGTATCCAGACATAATCGAGCAGGAGAACAACGGTGTTCTCAGTCAGACATAACAATTCCGATTGAACCTTCAACCTCGTACCGCAAATAAGCGAGATACGTACGTTCTGAACTGAAGGTTCTAGGTTACCACGTACGAAGAAGAGGAGGAGAGAAACGGTGGTGTAATTACTTCCTCCCCCTTTCGCAATTCGCGAACGCCGTTTTACCCGCCAAAGACGCTCGCTTTTGCCCATTCGAGAATAATAAATTCGTTTATCGTTTCATCTGCTTGAACGTTGCAGAGCCAGAAGATACGAAAGCAACGCGGGGGTTAATAGGGAAAGAGGGGTAACTTCGTGCCGTGGCGAACGGCGGGGGTGGTGGCGTTGGTGGTGGTAGCCGGCGATGGTCATTTGTGGGAGCTGAACTGACTTCTTGGGGGGACGAAATGTCTCTTGCGATCCCAGCACGAGATACCGGACACGCTACACCCTTTCGAGGCTCTCTCTTACCACCCCCTTCTGCTCCGAGTGATGTCCACCACACGACACGCCACACCGCTACCGGAGACATCGAGATTGTCTTCGGAGGAGGGCGTATAAAAGAACCTACGAACGTATTTTTGCCTCGGCCGCGGAAAGAATTGCCCTGACACGCACGGCCTGGTCTGTCTCTCACGAAGAGGAATACTGCCGAACCACTCGTAAATAACGCCGTGTTTAACATCGTTCTTTATGGTATCGCGCGGTACGATTTATACGGCGACCGGGCTGATAAATTTCGAGCACATCGAAACGAGCCACGAATACCGAAAACGTACAACAATTGACCACTGCTAATTGAAAGTACAAGAGTTAGCGGTAAATCCATACGGTAATTACAGTGGAGATTAACAGAGTCTATTATTTTCTCGAGTGTACTTTACGAGAGTACAGGAGAGATTAAATTGGAGGCGCATGTCGCTCCAGCAAGGATACCTATTACCGTCGATTGTTAAAACAATTATAATATTTCGCGGAGGTCACGTAAACGCGAGAAGATTGTTCATGCGTGCGCGGCTACACGTCAGTTCTTAATAACATCGTGTCCCACGTACGCTTTCCTTCCGACACCATCGATCTGTCCTCACCCTTGAGCCACGTTAATACGTTCGTTTTTCATCGTTTCTACACCATACGGACAGCCCCGTCTTTCATCACAGATTATGGAATAACAATGAATGGAAATTCGAGTAGCAGCGTAGGAAGCAGGGTGCAACGCGGTTCGCCTTTGCGCGACATGTTTACAAGTTCGACTACGTTCCCATTAAGTATTCAAGAAATTAGTTCTAGCGTATGGCCAATAACGTTCACCGCGTAAAATAAGCCTGCTACTCCCATCGCGGTAACAGAAAATGTCATAAATCTTTATTTCCCGGTGACTCTGTGTTATCCGCGTCGTGCATTCGTTGGCGAAGAAAGTAAAAGGCAAGCCATAAAACAGTGCGTAATGAAATCAGTCTCCTATGTGAATGCAGCGCGATTTAACGATATAAAAGATCAAAGAATCCGCGCCCCTTCGCCCCCTCGACGAAACCGACATATTTTCGAGGAGAATGAGCGAGGCCACATGGCAAGTTCAACACGTATTCGCATAAAGAGCAGGAAGACCATATACTGGTCGCGAGAGGTATGATAAGCCGTGCACATACTTGACGTGAGTACTTCCAGTACCCACGATACTCACGTGAGTACCGTGTGGGGCAGTCGGTATCAACGCTGCGAGACACGGCAACGCAGCTCCTGGACATGCCACCGAGATCAGCAACCAGATATCGTCCGCTCGTATTTATGGCTACCGAGATTTCGCATTATTAGGGCCATTTACCGTTTTCGCCCTGCAATGCCGTGGCCTGTGGCTACCTCGAGACGGCGGGGAACCACCTTCAATCGCGGATCGTGAATTTCAGGGACGCCACCCTTCCCCTTTCCCGCAAGGTGGCACAGCTTTCCGATTTTCAGAATCGACGCAGAAAATGTACTGTTCAGAACGGCTCGTAAACTTATTCCCTGCTATGATACGGTCATTTTTAACGATGCCTCACGTGCAACGCGCGATAAGACTATCACATTTATCGTAAAGTGGCTTTTTTTAAACAGTCTATCGTATATCAATTTAATTGGGAAGGCGAGCGCAGCAATTTCCACCCCCTTTGTCGAAAATGATTGCGTATTTGTTTTTGCGTTCGCTTCCCTGTCATCTTTATTATACGCTGGGCGATACAGAACGCCCACATTACGCGCAATTATCTACCATAAATTAGATACATCGCGTTAATTAAAGGGTTCCTCCCACGACGCTAAATAGGGGCGAGGAGTCCTGGCTGAATGTCTTTATTCAAACGATGATACCTGTTCAAACAAATTATCCGATAGTAACCTCGTTTACCTTCTAGTATGAGGGCCCTGCAGCGGGAAGTCAAACATGGGCAGTATCCTGCGCCGAGAATTTCGATGACGCGTCTTCCATGAATTCCTCATTGATTCCAACGCTCTTTCGACCGTTTCTGCGACACAAAAATTTCGGATATCACTTTTTTGAAAGGACCAATATATCTCGAAAGATTTATCATTCTTGGGCAAAATTAACCGAGCAATGGTTGGGTTATAAATGGTTCAACATATATTTAACCTTGCATCGTGCCCAGCTACAATTTGAATCGCCAGAGCCCAAGTGAGCGTAAAATTAAATTGGCTCCAATCTGACCTGAGCTTTCGTGTGTACCAGTCGCCTATCGGAGTACTTTGAGCCGCTTGTACATTCCGATAAATAGATCGTATTTCTCCACCCTTTTGCCCTATAACCCCACTATCATTTTTAACCGAGTCGATCGAGAAAAGATCACGACCTCGTCGTGAATCGTCCTCCGCGAGGAAACTGGAAAAACGATCTATCCCCAAGGTGGGCCGCGTTATCGTCAACGTTAACATTCGTTATCCTGGGATGCATTGTCCTGCGATCCAGTCGGGGCAGACTCCTCATTCGTCTCCCATTCAGAATCCCGAGTCCCGACGTTTCCGAATCTCTGAGGCGGTCCATTGTGCACGGCCCTCGGGTTGCTCAATCCAGCCCTTTCCTTCTCCCTCCTACCCTATCTCTCCCCTGTAGCTCAGCTCGACTCTCCTTCTCACCGTAGGTCGATCTCTCTTTCCATACTCGGAGTCCTCTCGTCCAGAGGTAATGCGGTGCCTCGAGGAGCACTGAAGGGGTGGTAGTGGATCGAGGGAGGCTGAGCGCTCTCGTAGATGGGGTTTTTGGGGTGGCGACATGGAATCCGGGAATTCGTGTCTCGCGGGGTAGTCTCGGCAGGAGCTCTATCGATTCTCAACGAGACACACCATCCTCCGCTGTATCTTGGCGATTCCGTGCCGTGGAACTCGTTTACGCAAAACCGCCCGGTTCCGTTCACAAAAGGAAAGTTTCAGTACTACATCGTGGCAAAGCGATAAGGAGGAATTCGACGAGGACGTAAAGTTCAAAGCTTTCGTACGGGATCTCGGACGTGACCGAGTTCAAAATTAACCCCGGTACTTTTGAACGCTGGACCTTTTCTTTCCTTCTTTTTTTCGTTGCTTTGGTGGGGACATCCTCGTGCTTTCCGGGAAGTCATTGCGAGAGGAAAAATTACACGCGTCATAGGTAAAGGATACTTTAATGCTGTAACGAGTTTGAAAAGCACTGCACAAGAATATTCGATGTTGAAAGGCCGTGCACCTAATAGACGTCCGCAGCAGGATCCCCATCGGTGACGAAAATAGTTAGAAAAAGTAGAAGTAAAGCTGACGGTGCCGTGGCGGGGAAAGTGCACGTAACCGATAACCGATAAATCTTGCGATAACGCAGCATATTAGAGACGTGAACGCCGCAAACTCTGACGTACGCCCGTGTACTTACGACCCTTCGATTCTAATCCAACCTTCTCACCGGTAACCCAAATTACGTGCCAATAAACTGGGTCATATGGGTTTCATTCATAAGGACCGATTATAACTCTGACGATTTCTTTCGGTTTTATTATTATGAACGCTAGTTTACTATCAGTCTGTTCAGACGTCGTTTATGTGGAGATATGGATCCACAAACTTGTGGGGCAAGATATTTTTCGACCATTTTGCAAACGGCCTTTAACATCCAATGAAACCAAAATCTCCCTTGATTTCCAAGTCGTGCGAAAGCAGATGGCGGTGAACGATACGATGGAAATACGAAACTCGAGACAAAAGGAAGGCGAAGGCGGACCACAATATCGTGGCCATAAATCCATCGGGAGTTGATCAGCCGACACTCTGCAACCAGTGCACGTACCTCTGGCATATCCACGGTATGACCAGGAAGGGACGCCATCTTGAGGGTTTCCTCCCTCCACCCTAAGGGGTGATTCTTTATTGTTTCAATAAGCACGGCACAAGTCCGGCCTTATTAGCGAAATAAACCTCTTTTAACGGCGGTGCCGTGCCCCTTCTATCTCTTTCTTACGTTTTCTCCTTTTCCCTGGTCCTTTCCTCTTCGCTTCTGCAGAAACGAAAGCAAAAGTCACCCCGGCATCGACGAAGAAAAACTTTCGGCCGGATTGAAGAAACGAAAGAGATCCGGAGAGGATGAGAGAAACGGAAGGGGACCAAAGGATTCTTGAAAGAGTTCTCTTTCACAGAGGAGTCCAAAGGGGGGATCGATAGGTTTTTACGTGGGTTCCCATGGAGACCGCGAAAGGAATCGGACTATACACACGATAAGGGACGATGGCGTAAAAAGAACATCGTGCCGCTGCCGTAACCACCCTTCTTTCCCTTTGTGTGTACATCTTCCTCTTCCTGCTAGCACTTACTTCTCGTATCGAATGTTACAGGTTACTCTTTTCAACTTCTTTACCCAAACTTGGTGCTGCATTTAATTTTTTTCATCGAACGTTTACCATCCTTTTTCTGATTACAGTGTTCGGCTCTTTTTTTTTGTATATCCATGGTACCCTAGTGTGTCCGATATAACCGGAGCGGGCAAGAAAACGAGCGTCCAACATCGTCGGGTCAGCCATCTTGCCGGATCGTTTCTCATCTTTTATGAGGCTCGACACCGCCGTTCTGCCGCCGTCTCGTGTCGTTTCGGCCCCCGCGAGAAACAATTGAATGTCGCCGGGTTTATTTTCGGAAGCCTTAATTTAATTCCCGTCCTGTTGAGGGAGAGTCGTCGTCGTCGAAGGAAAAGGACAGGGACGACGACGGGGCGGAGTGAAGGAGAGAAGAAACGAAACGAACGGCCGCAGTTAAGAGGCGGATCTTTTGTTTCTTGCCGCTCTCTTGCTCGAGATGGTCTTTTTAAGTCACGTCGACCTCTCGACAGAGGCCAGGTTTATGCCTGCCACGACGATCGATTGTTAGATCACTCGCCCTGTGCGTTCTGATCGTTCGCAGAACGCAGCTGGAAGATAAATGTATCGCTCGAGGCGATAACCCAAGTTTCATAGCGTAAAAAGGAATATCTAAAATCGCTGCTGCCAAGTGGTGCAAAATTTGTCTACCACCCCCTTTTCGTGGGTCAGAGTATACAGTTGCGAACGTTGCCGTGTACCACTCACCGAAACCACGGCGACACGAAAACTTGAATCAAAGATTTAAAGATGACATTTGTTACGAGCCAGTTCAACAGCGGCGGTAACACAGCGATCCCGCGATGCGCGCCCATATCACAGGCAAGGAAACGCGCGTCCGTGTAGATATTTCACGGCACGCAGGTATTCGTGCAGGTGTATGAGTGCGTGGTAGCTTTGCCAGGAGTCAGTGACACCTCTCGCATCGTCGGTGGCGGCGGCTGTGGTCTCTGGTAGCCATGGCAACCACCTCCTGCCCCCCGCCTCATCCTCCATCTTCTCCACCTCCTGAGGGGGCTCCACTACCACCTCCAGCCCCCACCAACCGTGAAACAGCGCCTCCACCTGCGCTACGCTCTTCTCTGTCTCTCGTTCTCCTCTTCTCTGCCGCCTCCTCTTCCAATTATCATACTGTCTCGCTCGGTCTCACCTTCCTTGGATGCCATCGTGTTCTCCTGAACTCCGGGCTTCACCAGGAGCACGAGTGCAACAGAGGAGAGCAGAACAAGAGACACGAACACCGGAGAAGGAAGAACGTAGAAGTGGCCACTGTTGCCAAGCCTGTCTTTTTCTTCCTTCTCCTCTCTCGCTCTCTTCTCCCTCTGACTCTCTGTCGCGGTCTTCCCTCGTCGAAGCTGGATACACGCAAGCTGCGCGACGCCGGCGTGGGTGCAGCCCGGTGTGTATGAATAGATGCAGCAGCGTGTTTCTGCCGTCGCAAATGAACGCTGCCGGTGCATTCTCCGTTTCTCGTTTTCTCCTATTCGAAAGGCCGCTCTTCCCCTGCCTTCCTCGTCGTAAATGTCTTTACTCTCCCTCTGGCTTCGTTCCGGTCGCGGTGCACGTATCGCTTCTCTCCGCGTGTCTGCCATAATGGCGTTGGCCCGTCACAGACGCCAGTTATAGCCCGATCTACGACGGGATGTATGACTAACAGCACCTTCTATTCTGGGACAAGAACTCGATCTTCGCGGCTGTACAACCGCGGACTGTCGTTGGAAATAACGCAACTGTCTTTCCGCAGCAAGATTACTTCAACAGGCAGAAGTTACTGCGCTCCGGGCAGTGGAATTGGTAGAATTACACATCACCTCGAACCTTCTATACGATTTCGTTTCTTTCAATCCTATATTCTCGTGGAACAAATGATTGTTCGCGTTGCACATTCTACAAGCGATTAGGATTTCGTGGTCCCACGCGTTACGACCTCCGCCGAATGCTATCTCCCCAGGCGACATCGGGAACCTTCATTTTGGATAACGCAACTCCGAAGCTACGATGATCGTGGTAGACGCGCAAACGCAAGGATGAGCAGAGATGCTCTCGCAGCCGGTCCAATCAGAAACGGAGGATGCTCCCCTCGGTCCAATCCGGCTCGAGGGATAACTACGGGCTACACACACGCGCGCAGACTGACATCCTAAAGAGCGGAGGGACAGACGAGACAACACGGAGGACGGGTCCGATGAGCAACGAAGGCATCACCACGAGTGGGAAGATCACCGACCAATGGGAAGTCTCCTTGTCGGAGATAACGATGGGTCGAGTTATAGCAGAGAGGAAGTGAACAGAGTGGGAGAGGATAGCGAGTGACTTTTACACCAATCGTACTTTAGAGATTCCTGCACGGAACTCGACTCACAATGGAGGACCCTTCGATTTCCATACGCATCTGCATAGATTAAATCGCGGATCCGGATAGATAATAAGGGAACACGTCGCTGGCGCGAGGAGCGCAAGAGGAAAACATGTTACAAGGAAGAAGTCATAAACCTTGATGAAATGCAGCCACGATAAGTCGTAGAGCTAATGAGGTTAATGCATCAAAAGTGTCCAACTGATATTCCAATGATATACGAGCGAACCGCGAATACCCTCGGGCACTGGTCCACGTGTGTTTTGCTTAGATATAAGTAACGGCGAAAACATCGCCGGCATGGATCGATCATTTCAAGGCAAAGACTCTTATGATACTGTTACCCTGCTGCCGCAAGAGCTATAAATAATTACAGACGAAGAAGCAGCGATAAACGACAGTTCATCGGGAGGTTTTGAAACATAGGTACGGCACGGATGAACGCGTCGAGTCGAAAGTCGAGCGTCAACCTCTTTTTAACCGCGGGGGCGAACGTCCAACAAAATTTCCGGAAGTAATTGGGAATACGCTCGATTACGAGAGTTCCGGTGCAAAGGTGAAAGGACCGTGTGACGCAGACACGCGGCAGCTACGCATTTAATAAAACGCGTGGACCCGTGGGAGGCTGCATTCGTCGATGCGTTTTCCCAGGCTTGCAACACACAAGCTCCAGAGAGAACAGTTCTGTTTCCCTCCGTCCCCCCTCTTTCAGCTGTCGACGACGACGACGACGTCGTCGTCTCTCGGAGTATAGGGTGGTATTGAGGATGAGGTGGGATGGAAGACGAGGTGCGCGCGGCTCCTCCTCGGAGGATCAATAGAGACAGGGAGACGAGACCTCTTTCCCTCCGTTCCGCGCCAACCCGCTGCTCTCTCTCGCCTCTGCTCTCATCCCTCCATAGGAGCACCCTCGAGAGCAACCCCTCCTGCTTCTCTGCAACGTCTCAACATCCCGGTATCCTCCGCCTCTTCCCATGCTTTGGCGAGCCTCCCTTCTACCCTGCCATCGCGATATACATACCAATACCGTGGACCGTAAGATGAAAGAAGACAACGCGAAAAAATGGAGGATGAGTCCGCTGCGCTTCATCGAATCGGCGTTAATATTAACTGAACGTGTGTTATTGTTATTTCAACGCTGTACGTAGAGAATACTTCTTGCGTAAAGATCGGCGATCCTCTGAACTGTCCGCTCAGCGAAAACGGGTCGAATTCGTTTGGGTGGTCTTTAATATTCTCAAAGCTGAAGCGGCACTCGTTCCAACGATCCGAAATAATAAAAAGAACGAGGAGGAGAAAGAGAAAGGGAAGGAGAAATAAAACGTTGCCGCTTTCAGAAGGTTTCATAGAGTCCGAGGAAAAATCGCGAAGGAGTAGGCTTAATGTTGCGTGGCCGGGATGCAAGGGGCTCTGTCGGAGGTCTGGCTGTGCGGGTGGGTCGGACAGAGACGGGGATGAAAGGAGGGGATGAAGAAGGACAGGGTGGAGAAAAGCAGGAGTCGCTGAGGCCTGCGGGTAATGTTGCGTGATGAGACGCCTCGCGGATTCATCGAGGAGAGGAGGGGAGAAAAAGGGAAAAGGGAAGGAAGAGGAGAGAAAAAAAAGACAGAAATGCAGAAGCTGGCTCTGCTCTAATTCTAAAGAGCACTCTCGTCGGACTCTCTCCTGCTTTTTCTCGTTCTCTTTCTTCGCCTTTTTGTCTTTTTCCCTTTTTTCAATCCTGCGGAACGAGTTCTGCAACGCGACGAAAATTCAGCAAGCCACCGGTAGTCGTGTCATGGGGATGAAAAACGCATTTTCTTCCTCCTTTCTTCTTCTTTCTTTCCCACCCTCCGGCCCGGCCTCCTCCCTCGTCGACGAGTTTCCCTTTTTTTTGTCCTCCCCCTTCTCGCGTTTAGACGCCGATGTGATCCGAGGAAATGATTCCACGACATTTCGAGGCGCTTTTGTTTGACGAGCTTTTAATGCGATGCCGCGCGTCTACCTCCGCGGAAAAAAACCTTATCGGGGTGAAAGGCTGGATAATTTGATTCTTAGTACTCGCGCCAGGGAACTCGGGTACCATTGCTAATTACCAACGATAATCGAATTGTCCGGCGATACGTAACTTGTCGACAGTACCAAAAATATCATGGCAGATAAATTTGATGAAGTGAGGAGCGAGAATGAAGCGAACGGAAAAGCCAAGAACGGCGAAACGAGCGATTATAGGTGTTTGCTTCTGCTTGCAGACTCGTTGGTGGCTTTCAGCCGGAGAAGGCGGGATCCAGAGGGTTGGGCAAGCTACCTCGGCTGTGATTAATTTGAATCAGCAAATGCCTTCGAGGGTTTACACTGACTGAACTGAAGGCACTGCCATGCCGGTAATATGCTACGGTCGAGAAGCTCAGTCGAAAGCGAAGGAGGAAGGCGGACGAATTGGTGAACGAGGGAGGATATGGCGGGCGAAGGGAAGTCTATGGATATGTTCACAAGGGAAGGAAACATCCCCCGCACAAACCGCAACGAAAAGCCAACGGCAGCCACGAAACAACCCCCTGCTGCCTCTCCTCGGGGACGATGCATGTACACAAGGGAAGCGAGGAAGAGAGAGAAACAGTGGAAGGGTCGAAGCGCAGGAGGGAGAAGATGCACAGAAAGGGAGAGAAAGGCCGAAGGGGGTGGAAACCACGGAGGTGAAGACAGAACGGGACCAGAAGCTCGGAGGGTTGGAGGCCGTCTTAAATCACTTCTCTCTCTCCTTATCAAATTCTGCTTCCACACCACGGCCAGTTTCCTAGTAGCAACCCCTCGGGCCACGTCGGCGACAAACCAATTCCGGTGTATAGAATCTGGTTATAAACCCGAATTATCCTAGCTTCCTGTAGGTACTATCGTGAGGCGGCTGTTATTAACGAGCGTAACTGCGTTACACGAATCGTTAAGACGAAGGAGGTTCTATTTTTTTTTTGTTTCTTTTAGGCGATGGATTCTCGACGGTGAATAAAATTTTACGATCAAGTGGGAACCGTCACGGCACGTTGAAACATGAATGATAATGGTCCCTCGGCCGGTATGATTGAATTTTGTTTTGAAAACACCAGCAGTGAAATTCGAGCGGTTCTGTTTTATTGTCCAACGTGGACAGTCTTCGGGGAACAAGGGTAGCCATTGATGAATTTATCGTTTCGAAGGCTGTTAAGTGGAAGCGAGAGCACACAATCGGCAATTTGAAGCAATTCGATTCTGTCCGCGAGACCGAAGGCACATATTACCGGAATGGGCAGTATTTACGCAAAATTCTGCAGCGTTAACCCCCGTTGTTAGCAACGTATCGAAAATAGAGAGGGAGAGAGAAAAAAAAGACGGAAAATCCAGCGAAAACAACCCGGGAAATGGTGTACGAGACATTTCTCTGCCTGGCGAAGAAAAAGAATCGGAAACATATTAACGATGACGACTGGGGCTCGCGTTAAACTGGAACGTGGAGCAAGGTTTGACACGAAATTCTTTTTTCTCTTCTTCGCTAGCTTCGAAAGCTCCGCCAGGGCAGCAGTTAACAAATTAAAAAGAAAACAGTATCAACCCCTCCTACAAACAATCTCCCGCGTAACAATTATTTCGCCCTCGCAACCCGCTATAGTTTCCCTCAGTTTATCAGCAAAGGAGCAAAATCGAATTGATGCTCAACAATTGTACAGATTACATGGTCCCATCATCCTCGAATCGCGAGCAAACGTTTCCTACGCTTCTTGCGATAATGCCGGAGCGGTCGGTGGCGCGGGAGGGCCAGGTCGGAAGTCGAGAATACAACAAATATGGAGTAAATATTTCGAGGAATTAATAAACGGGCATGGATTCGTCCCTGGCAGAGCAAGGGTGTCGGTAGACCCAGTGCGACTCGAATGCACCCCCCTTGGGCTTCCAATTACTCGCGTTTAGTTGCGTTTTTCCGCTCGAATGCCCCCTCTATGATACACTCGCACACTCGACCCGCGCTTGGCTTTTAGTTACCCAAACCCACTTACCAACACACGCGCGCCCGTTCGCTCGCGTACACCTGATCCACGTGTACGTGCGCGCTAGTGTTGGCGTGTTTGACTACGTACACGCGGAACGTTGACGAATACGCGAATGTCTGTACGAGCCTGGTAATATGACAAGGGGTAACGATTGACTGGGTGCCACGCCAAGGATTACCAATCAAATTCTCGCTACAAAGCTCACTCGAGCCTCGGCTAACCTTTAAATAGCAACGTGATAACTTTCTTGTCAATGAGATACACCGGTCAATCGGTGAACAGTTTCCGAACAAGAATTCAACGAGCTCTTAATTGTATCCAGGATGAGTCGCTGCTTGTTACACAGAGCTGAAGGAGAATCGAGACCGTTTCTATGATTAATATTTTTGTTTCACAGCAGTTGAACGATCGTGGCAATAATTTGTCAGAGAGGTGATACAGAATAGGAGATTTGTGTTGATGTAGCGAGGTTGATAAATCGTGTTGTCATAACATAACCTCACACGTACGTCAATCATTATCCATGCTAGATGTAATTCTTACGGTTTAGAAGTAAAATAAAAATGTTCGATTTGATACGATACACGATAACGAATACGAAAAGTATACACAAATGGAAGAAGCAAAGATCTTTCACGGAGTCAAAGAACTTTACCTTCGCTTGGTTTTTTCGCAGGCATCCGTCGATCTTTAGACATCGATAGATTATAACAGGAAGATCCCTTCTGCCTTAAAACCTTCCTCTATCACGACACTTTGCACAAAAATAACTTTGCCGCACTGAGGAGGACCTTAGAATTAAACAGAGAGCACTTTCCGCCGCGAATTCGCTGAAGATTGCCGAAAAGACGTTACGAAAAACGTTTTGTCTGAACACATCCACTGCTGTACTACGTTCATCACTAGTTACTTAATTTCCCTATATCATTTCCTCTTCCGTGTAATTAATTATTAATCGCGTTACTCGAAAACAATTTTCTAATTTGAATAACATTGTATTGAAATATTCACTGTATAAATTTTCTTCCATATGTTTTAATTTGCAACTATTTAAAAATTTAATGCTAGCTTTGAGTCACGTACGATATCGTGCGCGGTAAAACAATTGAATGTTGCCCGCGTGTATTAAGAGTCGAAAAAAACATTCATAACAGTGTTTTAGTTGTGTTTTTTTTTCTCAATCGTGTCGTGAAAAACTTTAATATTATCGAAGAATAATTGCCCGCAACTTGATTTATTGAACTGCATCAATGTGAAAAAGGGGGAACAATCAGTAATGGATTCAGGCGTACATTGCGTGGATGATCGTAAGCGATCTTCGTTCATCTTGGACGGTAAGGTTATGATTTTTTGCGTATCACATTTTTCTCGTGCTATCAAATGTATCGGACGCTAAGTTTTATCGCATCCAAGTCGAAATACGTTTCTCTCCGCCCGCCAGTTGCATTCGTTGGCAGATGCAGGGTAAAGCGTCTGTAAAAATCAATGATACGGTAGCATATGCTGATTCTACGAACCATGGATCGGAGATTTGGGACGCGGTCGTTAAAATAAATCTTTAGTTGGCCACGGTTAGATAGGGCTCGTCTTATGTCCGGCATGGGATGCGATAAAAATAACGTCCCCGCGATAAATACATAATTCTCGTTGCCATCCAAGTAATAATATAATAACGAAATATATTGTCTTGACCTGAAACGTAGTAGTCACGCTATGCTTCTCTGTCCGCCTTATTGAACGCGCATAATTTGTGCGGGGAAATAACTGAAAACGTTGTACGTATATACCATAATGGCATGCGGTTTCCAAAGGAAAGGCACTTAAGCCGAGCGATTTGTCGTCAAGTGACGAAGCTCGCGATACTTATCGGTCGAAGTTTTCGCTCGAAAATATCTACTAATTTTCGCGGCGTTGATACCGAGATAGGGCTACGAATTCAGAGGGAGATCCCGATTTAACGCGAAATACGTTTTGCTTTACATCGATAAGCTATCGCTTCCATCACCCTTGTTTGGTCGGAATGGTGGCCAAGTGGGCTTATTAATACGCGGCAGTAAAGGTCACTCTATGTATCTCGTTAATCATTCGGATTTAATTCAGAACGGCCAGCCGAGGCCCTAAGCTTCGCGCAATCGTCGATGAAAATTTATTAATCGGCTCCTCGTAGTTTGTACGGAAAGATTTCCCAGCCGAGGTCTTTCATGCCGTCGCAATAACAATAAATAACGTCGCGACGCTCTCGTTGAATTAACAAGGAACTCCGTGCTATAACGCGGCAAGACACTGCTCAATTTTCCAAACAGCCCTGAAGGATCCAGGATAACGAGTTCATTTAAATACGAAACATCAAAAGCTTTTAATCTTTGCGCGGCTTAGTCAGCCGGGCAACCTACTTTCCTGCCGCTGATACACGCCACCCTCATTCATATACATTGTAACGCGAATATCCAGCGCGTATATCTGCGCGATTATTGAACAATCAGATAGGTTAACGACAGAACGAAAACGGTACTTAATCCGTGGAAGCATACGGAGGAAATCAGCGGCTGATCCGCGCTCGCATTTCCACCCGTACTCTCCGTCGAGAACGCTCCGCGGCATTTCTCGTGGCGTTCCTTCTGTTCCGTGCCCGTTATCCAATATGAATTCCTTTTTGCCATCGCGATCGCTCGAGCACCTTGCACCGATAGCACTTTATTGCGCGGAAGGCTTATTATACGCAAGGCCGCGTTAAAATGCACGCATGTGTGCCATCGGGTGGACACATGTTCCGTAAAGAAATTGTGTAAACTGGAGTTAAGTATGCAAGGCGATCGGGAACATTTATGATATTTTTTTGCGGTCTTGGAAGGCGATACAGGGTCTCTCGTACAGGTCAGTTCGCATGTCTCAACAAGGCGGTCTCCGTGGTCACATCAGTCTCCGAGCATGCGAGGGCTCTCGGGCTAAATCCCCGTAATATACACACAGGGGCACCGTCGAGGTACTATCGCGGCATTATACAGACATACCTATATCCCAGCCCGATGACTGCTGATATGACATGCGACCGTCTTAGATATAGGCTGCACGACATGCCTCGTTCTCTTTCTCCCTCCATCACAATTTCCACCCGCCCCCTTTGTAACCCTTCACCGCTGTTCTCACCCTCTTCTAATCCTTCGCCTGTTTGGGAAAGCGCCCCGATTGAACAGCGCGTAATCGGCAGCGAAATCTTCAGCTTCTTGAAGTATGAACATTTGTACTTGCGTATTTGTCGACGAGTGATTCGTCTGATTGCCAAGAAGTTGCGCAATGCAATCGTACGCGTTCAGGTAGAATTGTACAGCGTTCGATACCCCGAGGTGCATAGGAAAGTGACGATGCGAATATAGCTCGTTTCTCGTAATAAAATGCAGGTCGCTTCCTCCTCAATTATCGCTGGCACATTACTGCAGGTAAATGCGATTCGATTCGTCTTACTCGGTGTGCTATCCCGTTGGCGATCTGCATAGCTGTGCGTCACGCACTCGAATAAAAAAAAGTTATGTACTCATGGTACTCGGACTCCTGTGTTAATGGATGTTAAGAGTAAAAGCTCATTCTTCTTATTCAAAGATACTTTTAAGATAATCGCGCATACACGCATGAGAAACATTATTTCATAATCAGCGCCGGCATTAGGGGGCGAGCTAATAATATATTGTTGAATTACAACCCCTCGAATCGACGTGGCAGAACGACTTGAAACGTTGACATAATTGAAAAAGCGCGGGTCGCGGGCGTCGTCATGATACTTTCGGTAATGCGAAAGGGGCTGTGCAAAAAAAGGGGTGGTGTGGAAATTCTCTATGAATATGGAGAATCGCCCGATAAAACTTTTAAGCACAAGAACGATGGACAAGCATTTGAGGGTTTCACGCTTCCGCGAAGTAGTATGAGGGCGGAAAACGGACGGATGTTAAGGCCGCTGTAAATCCCCTCCCCTGCAATCTTCGCCAGGTAATGTCTCAGGCGATATCGATTAGCAGTGAAAGAAAGAGGACTGGTTGAAAAAGCCCGACAGTATTTATACGATACTCGCCGTTTCCCTCCAAGTTCGATCTTTCAACGGAACAACGCTATCCATTTGGAAAGATGGATGCATCAGCCCCGTCGAAATCCCCATTGCACTTTCGCGAACAAATATTATTACCGCTGCCGGCATAATTACGCAGCGAGCAAAAGTGTTTTAGCGTGTAGCGATGACTAAAGCGGAAGGTCGTTAATTACATTCGCGAAGATGAATCTAGAAGAATCAGCGGGGGGTGTAACCAGGTGGTAAAAGAAATCGAGACCACGAGACGAAGAGTAACCGAAGCGTTCCTCCCGGATCGATAAGGGTGGTAGGGCGGATTGGCCTTTTAGCTAAGGGTCGAGAAGGAAGGCGAGTGGTTTTTATAGCCAGCAAAAGGACAGGGAGGGTCCTAGAATCCTCGGGTGCCTTACTCGACTAGAGTATCCCTAATATACGTCATCCGCTAGCAGCACTTTCCTACATCCCTCCAGCGATCTCTCCTTTTGGTCAGAAGTGGGCAAATCGACTTCCTCCTTCTCTTTATAGATTTCGAGATTTCGAGCAGTCATGTACATCTACCCCAGCGATTGGTCCTCTGCCCCTACCATACGATTTCCTTTCCCTCTTTTATGGAATGATACATATTTTCGCCTGTCCATTTTCAATAATATCCGACCGTATACCGTGCCGTGATTGCCGACGGCCGCGTTGCAAGGAGCTGGCACTCTTTTCAATTTAAACTTGGTCTGTCTACACACGGATCACAAAGTAAAGAGAGGGTCAGCTTGTCGGAAGTGAGATTAATTGGATACCCTGAATGCCCAGCGCCACGAGGCTGCTAACTAGTTTCGGAGCGGCACTGTCAGCTGCCCAGAATCGCCGCGAAATCAGTGTCGCCATAATTACATGCATGAGACATGCATATAGCGCAGCTCTTTCTGAAACGTTCATTCACGCAGCATTTTTCCCCCGGCCGCGTTGCTGAAAAGAATTGCGGCACTTGTGACATACCTATAGTCTTGCGACAACCACGGTTCGCGTCGGTTCCTACGCCACTGACAGGCACGTATTCAATTTGTGCATAGAACGCGTGCACGTTCACCTCGCGTAGATACGTGCACGCCTACATGCCTCTGTTCCACCCTCTCTCCCTCTACCTCTACGTAGACCGTCCGCAACGCGAGCGGCTAACACCTGCCCCGCTTTGCCGAGCGTAACGTAACGCACCGCGAGCGTGCACACGCGCGTGAATCCACACACGAAATACTATATCCATTTAAACATGGATGTCTCATGAAGTCACACATATCCTTCGTCCGAGTTCGCTCTCCTCCGGCTGCTCCTTTTTCTCCTCCCTCGCGTTGCTTGCGTTTTTATGCGTGCACAAACGCGGGTGAAGCACGTGCAGCGGGAAACAAAGAAAGTCCCGTGAAAGAAGAAGGCGTTATTGGAGGAGCAAAGCGAGAGTGATGAGGCGGGAGTTGGCGAGAAACGAGCGGAGAAGGTGACTCGCAGAACGCGAGGAGAAAAAATAGAATGGTGAACGAAAGGCAGCGGCGGGGCCGGATGAAAGTGTGCGAAACGGCCCTTGGTCGCTGTGGCAAGACGCGGCAGCGTCTGAGAAAAGGGTGTGAAGGTGAAAATAGAGTGCAAAGATCGTCGCGCGAGGGAAATGAATTTAGACATTACACTTGCACGTACTTGGGAGCGAGGACGCTCGTGTAGCACTAATTGTAAGACGGAGGACCGTTTAGTATTGGATTGATCCGCAAAGTTCTAATTACGTCCTCGTATAGGGGCCACAAATTTATCGTGCTATCACAAACGGATTTATTGCGCGATCAAAGAAGAAGGGAAAAGCGTGGCAGCGACAAACTTCCACAAATTTCCGAGATGAAAATAAACGCTCGACCATATTGGCGAGGGACTCGCTCCACGATGTGTCGCGATATTTCTGCACTCTGCACACGCTGTAGGTTACGAGCGATTCGAAACCCAAGATCTCCGGCCAAGCCGTCACCAATAAGCGAATCGCGCAAGTTGCACGTAGTTCTCATTAAAATAATGGCTACTTACAATCTGAGAAGCCAGCACCCTTCATATATAATTGCACCGCTGAACGGCGACCTGGTGGCTTGAACTATTCCACATAAAATATTATTCACCCTGAGACTTCGTGAACGCATTGAGCCTAGCAAAGAGTGGTATACGCGAATAGTTCGGCTCAAATAATTGAACGAATGTTTCTACAATTCTGACAATGGCAGAGAGTCTAGTATCTATCAGTGTCTCTGTAATATATTCAAGTATATGCGACGTCCTCGTCTAAAAGTGTCTCCACGGAAACCATGGGGAAAGCCAAGAAGTCTTTGAAACATGCTTTCAGACCAGTCGAGTCCTCGCTGGTTTTTCTTCGTTCGCGCGTGCCGTGTTTCCACGTTCCGCGCGTACCGATGGAAGCGCACGCAAAAAAATAAAAAAGGGTGAAGAGGTGCCGATCCCGGCATCGAAAGGGCGAAGGAGCAGGGCGGAGCTGCGCTCGGAAGGGTGCGCGGGCGCGTTTCACGCCGAACCACCATCCGTGGGGTCGGAGGTCGCGTTCAGGTGCGACGAAGACAGAAAAGAGGGGCGTCTAGTCAAGCGAACGCACCCAGAAATGCAAAGTCGAAGTGTCGGCGTGAAGTGAGTTGCCAGCCAGCAAGCCTTCAAGTCGACGCGTCCGCGGGACTCGACTTCCATGTACCCTCGTGCTTGCGACGCGACAGTATTTTGTATCTGCATTGTCGACGGCACCATAGACATCCTGCGACCTCTGCAATCGGAACGGACACGTCACCTGTCTTGTGTAATCGATCGAACGAATTGATTTTCGACCCGATCGATCCTCGGTGGCCGGTGATACCAGTGCCAGCCGACACTGAAAGTGCAGTTCATCTCGCGTTGATCGTAGTATCGATCGAACATCATTCGTTCCCACGTGTTCTCAGCAACGTGCTCTCGGCCGTCCCTTCGACGTTGATCGTTCACGGGGATTATCGGTTTCGTTACGATTCCGGTATTCATGGAGGCATCTCGACGATCACGGATGTTGCATAATGGCCGATCTGAAAGGTGAACTTGAGCATGCTGCGAGACATAACCAAATTATCAGACACGAGTGTTTATAATCAGTGCACACGTTAGATACTTCGTATCGAACTGCTACAGACTACACGTCAGCAACAAGGCGCGATAAGGTCTGGGCACAGGGGGGCAAAGTCGTGAATCAGTGATCAGCGTCGTCAGCGGAAAAGATCGAACGCGGTGAACACCTGTCCCTATAGCGAGGCACTGAAATTCCGTTCATTAGAGCACAGAGTCTCCAATTTTCGATTGAACAGAAACTCGAGGGCAACATCCAGGGATATCTTTAGCGGCCGGGGAGGCCGGTGACAAGATGTTTAAAACGTTGCAAGGGCCGCAACGTTGCAGTTATGAAATAAACAGCGCTACCAGGCACGAATTCTTCGAACCGGCATTAAACATTGATAAAGCTTACCGAATACAAACACCATCGACACATGCTATGGATCCAAAGATCTTCTTGGGGGGTCGAGCGCCGCGTCTCCTAAACGTTCCAAACTACTATTAATGATTCATTATTCCCCGGTACCAAATGATTTCCCCGACCCCGATCTAACAAATCCTTAAAGAACCTTGCTCAATCACGACGAAGGGCCGGAGAATCTTATCTCTGCTCGTCGATACGTTCATCTATTGTATTCGCGGCTAGACGGAGGCTACGATAGGAGAGGACCTCCGGGAGCTAAGGAACGAGAGGTTGCGCTCTCGTACGAAGAGAGGAACGCGGCGGAGAGACAGCGGCTGATCATTGGTGGACAGCAGAGCCGGATCGCTTAGGTGGTGGGGAAGCGAGCAGGTCGACTCCGCAGGTGGGGAAGGCCAGGAGGCAGAAGGTGGAGAAGGCGGAGGTGGAGGCAGAAGTAGTCGTAGTAGTAGTGGCCGTAGTAGTAGAGAGTAACACGAAGCAACACGGTCAGGAGAAAGAGGCGAAAGAAGGGGGTGGAAGAAGCGGTGGTGTAACGGCGGAGGTAGCAGCGGCGGGAAGGGGTGAGAAGAACAGGGAAACAGGGGACGTGGAAGAGAGAGAAAAAGAGTTTGGAGGGAGTGGAATAGGTGGAGAGGGAGAGTCGCGAGGGTGGAGGACAAGGTGGAGGAGAAGGAGGAGACGCGGAGGACAGGAGAAGCCTCCACTGTCGGAGGACAGATCCAACGCACGTCAGGATCCCAGTTGGACGGACTGACCCTGCCGTCGGATCACTGAGAAACCGGTGGACCCGGTGTACCGGAAGCCGCGTGCCGGAATGGACTCTTTGTGCACCCTCCACAGTGTCCGGCTTGAATCCCGATAGAGACGCATCCGTTGCATTCTCTGTCATCGATCTGAGTGAATTGGAGGGATAAGGGAGATCGAAGGGCTGGTGTCGCAATTGGGTTTGTTGGGTCGAGGTAGGGGAAGGGTGCAGTGAAGTAATCGAGAGGATAATACGATCGTGCATAACCTCGCATGGCTCGGAGGACTGACAGCGTTCTTACAATTAGTGTTTTGTTTTCGACTCCGCCACCCGCTGTGCAGCGATGAGATCCAAGCCAGTGGCGAGAAGGTTGGCACAGGGTGAGTAAGACGTTGCATTTGTTATTATCATTTTTTCCGAAGGGTTTCCAAGGGTGCTCGAATATGGTCCACAGCACGGGAACGATATCCCCCAAATTTAATTGCAATCATTAACACGTGTATACCGTTTTAATTACGATTAAAGGTACGGTTTAGTTTTTGGAGTTACTTGCTTCAGCGATTCAAGTTTTTTACAAATTTATATATCACCCATTGAGCGTTGAACAGTAACAGGTACAGTTTATTGGAACTTCGCAAAGTCAATGGGGGATATTCGAAAAGAGTACCCGTTCCATCGCACTTCTGGAAACTGCCCTATTAAAACGAAAGACATTACGAGCTTTTCCGCGAAACGTACTCGACGAAGCTATAAAAGCACACCACGGTTAGAGCCTATATAAAACTCATTCTCAGGATCGCCGTTTCCAAAGGTACTTGTGTTATCAAAACTCACGATTTCGTGATGCTACCGTCGGCAGTTCGATAGATTTTATTTTTAATAAACAGGTCGCGTGACCAGCCGCAAATGTTAAACAGTAAAATATACATATATGCCCTTAATTTCCTTCTTATTGCGTTTCAGTGCTGCAACACTGCTCGTGTCTTTAAAATCGTGCGTGCAAAGAAAAAAGTGAATTTTTTAATTGCCCTAATGTATATTCGTCCACGTTGGTCCAAGTTTGAACTCTCAAACGTGATAGAACGAATACCCGTAGTAGAATAGCAATGACTCCAGCCATCGTCATTATAGTTTGTAAAACTTCCGCTGGATAAGATTGAAACTAATAATTGCCTGGGTACACTTCTGATAACATTGTCACATATCGTTAATATGTTATTGTTCAGAATACCGTCCGCCTCGTCGGAACGACAGTGGAAAGACTAGTAGGCGGTCCTCGCGCTGGCGCATTCGCAACGTCGATATCGTTTCTTCTTTTCCTGTATTGTCTAGTCACTTTGCTCGTCCTCTGCCTCCACCTCCTTGTTATCTACTTTCAAAAGTCCCGCCCACACTTGACTGTCACCATGTTTACCACGCTTCGCAGTCTCACAGAAATTGCACAAAAGATTTGTCGCGGTTTTTTTTACTCTTACTGTTTTCCTCGCAAACTTGGGAAGACCTGCCGGGCTTCGAATGATTTAAGATTACTGGTATCGTAAAGTTTGATAAATTTCCACGCAAGCGAAAGGTATGATCTGTTGAAACCCGCGCTTTTTTTTAAATCGGGGTTAACTTTTTCAATAGTTTCGGACGATGAAAGAACACTCGTCCTACAAGGACGCGAATCGATCTCCCGCTGTACGATGGCTAACAATGCGGCATGGCTTCCTGTACAAAAGATTTCGTTGTACACCGAGCCAGCGTTAATTTATTGTTATACACTCAATGGCGGTATAGAGCTAACTTTTTCACCGGCGACTCTGGATAGGACGATAGGTACATTGATGAAAGACGGTTGCGCGATCGCCCGGTCTCTACCCCCTTGCACAATACTTTGACATTGATAGCACACTTTAAGGGAACAAAAGGTGTGGGCATTTGTCTCTATAGTCTTTTATGTTGCCCAGCATTCTTCGGCGCTACTTTGCGAGTTTGTCGTGGAAAGATTGTTTAATTCTTCTTGCAAACTATTTCATCGATGGTTTACACGCTCTAATAAAAAAGCGACACAAGTCGAGCAGTTTAACATGATTTGGCCCGTCGAACAAGGAACGGCGCGCCTCTCGATTGCCCGATACGCTTGTCAAGACGCACGTTTTGCACGGGGGATGATTTATATCGTGCTCGCGATTTATAATAAAGTCCTCGCTTCCCACGGTCTGCCAGCCTCCGACGACGGTAGGCACTTTCGAGGGATCTAGTAAATCTGTAAGACAAAATACGTTAACGCTTGACTCACGAGTCGACGAAACAATAGACCATCCATCCACGAACTTACCCTCTGTTTCGTCGAGAACGGACTCAGACGAGACACAGAGGGAAAGATGTGGAAAAGGAGAGGACTCGGGGCAGCGCGAGGACAATTGACTATTCACCGCGCACTTTTGCTATAGCGAACCGTATGAAATGCATCTTCGCCTCTGCGGTTACTCGTGAGAATTGCCAACGGCGAACGAAACATACACTTACGTCGAAGGAAAAACGCTTCCCGTTAGCCATTCAACGTCAGATCGTGACGGACTATCAGTTTCTCTGATCCGTTAGAACGTTATTGGAGCAGCATTTCTTGGCGCGATGCATTGTACCCGAAAACAGACAGGAAATTTTCGAAACTGATAGGAAGTAGAAAGGTAGAAGGGTCATCTCGAGGAAACCACAGAAATAATCGCGGAATCCACCTACTACGAGTTTCAAAGGCGCATCATCCCATTGAGGGTTGCGTCTAGCCGCGGCACCGGAAGTCGTATCCGAGAGGAGACAAAGCCAAAGAAACATACGCACAGAGTACCGTGGTATAGCGCGAGGGTGAGGGGTAGAGGTTCTGTTTCATCGGTGCTTTTGTCTCGCATCCTGAGAGAGCACGATTGAATAAGGAGTTTGAATAGATCGGATGATCCTAAGGTAGGTCAGTCCATTCTCGTCTTGCGGGAGACTCCTGCTACCTCTGATCCCACCTCCTCTTCTTCTTCTTCTTGTACCTTCCACGGGGCTTCCACCCCCGGACAGTCCCAATTAAAAACGTCCTCCTTCCCGATTCCTTCGACGTACAGCGGGCATAATAAATTTCCTGCTGTATCCCGGAATGCTCGGAAACTTTCCTGCCGTCTACGTTATCGCCCAGCCTTTCCGTCCGATGTAAAACAGGGTTCGTTCCGCAATGGACGAATTTAACAACATTTAAGCTTCACGTTTCACCAGTGACACAGTATTCGAATAATTTTCTGTCACGTACCTACATTTTGCATACAAATACAACATATGCATAGTGCGTTCGGAAGTCACGCGAACAACTTCAAGCGACTCAGATTTTTCCTAACGAACCGACGCTTGCCTGTTAATAAAATGATCACTTCGTGCGACGGAGGTATTGACCGTTATAAGTTAATTAGTCACGACCGTGCTACGAAGCTGGTGCACGTTCGAGGGGGGCAAGTGCCGCGAAAGGTGGAATAGGAAAAAAGTGACACTGGAATCGTTGAATTCTAATCTACGGTGACGTCGTCGGTTTGTAAGGTGCTGCACGATTATTGGACGACTGGACCTGATCGATTCGAGCCGTATGAATTAAAATGCCAGCAATACCCTCTCGAATAGCTGCACGCGGCCATGCAAATCCGATAACAGAAAGTACGAACAATCGTCTCCGCTCCTTCCTCGGTTTTCCTCTTCGCCCTTTTCTTCCAACCTTCGCCTCCCTTCTCCTCCCGAAGCAGCGATAATTCCGCAA
Organism: Nomada ferruginata; assembly: GCA_963583965.1. Lineage (NCBI taxonomy): Eukaryota > Metazoa > Arthropoda > Insecta > Hymenoptera > Apidae > Nomada > Nomada ferruginata. Next base: position 12,367,825 of record OY757218.1, read on the forward strand.
GTCTTCCTTGACTCTTTTCTTTCCCGCCCTCACCTCCGCCAATTAACGATAAGGCCGCCGTTTGTCATTTGTTTGCTGTTTCCGGTGGAATGCAATCAGGCCGACCTGAAACAAACCCGGCCAATCAACAGCGACGGACAAACGCATCGAGAGCGGCTAGATCCCACTGCATCCAGCCACCTTTCCTCTCACGATAATGCCGATAATTGATCGCACAAGATGGAATTGTTTCCTCCCCCACATAATATCCCCGTGCCCTGCGCCCTCGCTCTAATATTCAATCGGTGGAACGGCACAGCAATTACGAATACATCGATCGATCGATGTAACGTAGCTTGACAATTCCTCGATCGACCGAGTGTAACAAAAATTGTCCTCGTACAAGTGTGTAATTTAGGCTTCGTGCCACCGCATGTTGCCGTCCAAAAGCACGCTCCAACGATAAGCGAGCCATTGTTGCCGGAGCTGGCTATTGAACGATTAATCATCTAATTAGGCATTCATCGTGCTGGACCGCTATCACGATTCCTTTCCACCACATCGATCGTTCCTCTGATAAATATCCGTTTCTTGCTCTGGATCGCGTGCGAAACTTCTGGCAATTCGCCGTGCTACCCCGTTCACGATTGGTCGACATTCAACTAGCGGAGAAATCGCGAAGAGTGCGCCAACTCGTGATTGCAAATCGACTGCCGGCCTTCTCCATCGAATCGCGGCGCGGCGGCAGACAGGTACTCGTGCCGCGCCTGAATGCGACTGACACGTCGCGCCTGCGAGCCGTACGATTGCCTGGATGCTAGAGCGAGCCAGAGTCAACATTTATTCGCCCCGATATGTATTTCGAGGCTGCCTGAAAAGGAGCCGTGTCGAATACACCGGTCTTGTTTTTATCGATGCGTATGAAAACTCTATTGGAAATGGGAAAGATTTTATTCGGCCTGTTATATTTCCTGCCATTCCCTTTGTCGTTGTTCCTCTCGGGCCCGCGAGGAATTATGTAAACGGATCGATGTCCCGAGAATACGGCGTATTTTTAGCGCGAAATTGTTTCTACGACTTTCGACGTTAGATTGCAGCTGTGTCTTATTCGATTCGCCATACACGATAACGCGGCACATAAGTACTGTCCTGTCGCAACAATGCGAGTCGTTAAGCGTGCAAGATTTCTTGGAAAGTTTCTTTCGGGTGGTCATAAGTCATCTCGTCGAACACGACGATGAAACCAACACGCGACGATGACCGTTTTGCCGAGTGTCTCTCAGGCGGTTAGTTCCCATCTTGATATCTGAAAAGGATGCATAACATTTTCTGGTAATGACGGCCGGTGTGATTGTCGTACACTTTACAGCCAAGTGCCAACGTTTCTAAGGACTGTCTGTTGGCATCGGTCACATTTACGACAGGGATATGAAAGCTAAGAATCCTCCTTTATTTCGACGGTTCTCGGTACCGCATTCGCAGGATGAAGAGAACCGAGGAGAAACGAGCTTTTGGCGGAGGTGTACGCACGCGAAGCAAGAAAGAGTAGAATACCGTGGCGGATGAGCACACGTGTTCGCGCATCAACTTTCGTACATTAAGAACCATCCTTGTCGTTTTTGTCTTTCTCCGTGACAAACGTTTCCCGAACCTGCCGTGTCGCACGATATTTTTTCACCCTCCATCGCGACCCGTTGGACTCGTGTCGGCTCTTTCTCGGGTTCGCGTAAAGATCGAATGCATTATGTGCGTGAAAGAAAAGTGTTAGTTCCCGGCGTCATTTATAATCTGAAATACATGCAGCGGTCGCGGACATGCAACGCGGGAATCACGAAGATAAATCGATACAACATTAATTAGTGTCGAGGACACGGGTTCAGATGATACGAATATACATTCAGAAGCGAGTCTACGATTGCTGGAAGGTGGGCTCGGGCCACTTTCTCGAAGGTGTTTGCGTGTCTAGCATTGTTTTACGAGACTCATTTCCCGCAACGTCATTCCACTACCACCAGCACTTCACTCCCGTCAACGTTACCATCACTTTTCGTTGGTCAGTACGCGTTGGTCGCGATCTCATATTCCACTGAAGTGGGACAGAATTCCGGGATCGTAATCGAATTACATAATTAATGCGACGCTTCTTGAGCTTGTATTAGATATTAAAAAAAGTTCTGAAGCGATAAGGCCAGTTCTAACGGTAAATAAAAATTCCACGAAAGTTATGATTGCGTCTAGTTGAGAAACATCGCAGGACAGAAGTGCGCCAACAATTTCTTCCTTAGGAAATCTAAAGGATAGAGTAGGATATAGTCCACGGATGGAGTAAAAGCAGTCTAATTTAGACGTAACATTCTTTTCGCTCGGTAGATAGCTCGAACAACGTAGGCCCCAGTCTTTAATCAGATAACAGTCTAATGAATCTAGTATTAAAGGGAATCGAATTCTCGATAACGTCAAGCGCCTCCCCCTGTTCCGTAACATAATAACTTCCATTCTCATTTCCTTGGTGTCCAACGTAAGCGTAAGATTTTCCTGATGACAATCGGCTTTCGACCATGTACACGGGCTCTCGTGCAGCGCGAAAGTGTCCCTACCGAGGAGAGTACACCGGTCACACGAAGAGAACCCGCTCGGTGTTAGTCGGACTGAGAAGTAGGTAGTCGATGTAGGAATGACACGACCGGTTATCTCACTGGCCACGCGATATTGTCATCAGGGGTAGGAGGGGTTAAAAGTAGTTAGCCAGAGGGAGGGAGAAAGGGTAAAGGGAAGAAGAAAGATGAAAGAGAGGGAGTGGAAGGTGGTGGAGGAAAAAATGAAGGAGGAAGGACAGGGAGAGGGAAAGAGGGACGCGATAAGATCATCTTGCCACCCCCTGGCATAAGTCGACAGTGGCCTTTCCCTGCCCTGACCAACCCCCTCCGTGACTCGACGGAGACCATTTCAACGATAGCACACACAACCTCACTCGGCCACCGCGTTATCTCGCACGCGAATTAGCTCTACAGATTTCCCTTTTTTCTTTCTCCCTCGCTCCAGCCTTTTCTTCCCTTCCATTCTTCCCTCGTCCATCTCTCTTTCCCTCGGCCGCCCCTCGTTACCTTTCCTTTCCGTGCCGTACGTCTCCGTCTTCGTCTCCCTTGCGCTGCCACTTCTGGTCGACGATGTTGCGACAACGTCGAAGGAGGAAAACCTCTTACACACGACACACGACACATCGCGCACGACCACCACCCCCTACCCTCCAGCACGTCTATCGCATTAGCGCGCTGCCACGTTGTTGCTGCACCACGTACCGCATCGGCGGCGGTACGAAATGCATGACGTGTGCGTAGGTATGTGAATTTTCATTGGAGCAGGACCGACGCATAATTTTGCATAAACCAGACTGGATCGTAACTACTTCGAATCAGGCGATTAAATTACCGCTCGCGGTTAAAGAGAAACGCTTATCTTCGCTTGTCCTTGTCGAACCAGTAACATGTATGTGTGTACGTACCTCGTGTTCCGATCGCCTCTATTTCACCTCGGGAAAGAAGTGGCCACTGCACGATTGCGGATCGTGTTTAGACAGCTCCGAAAGATTTATCGATAGCGACGCGGTTTTACGATCATACTCGCCAACCGTCGTACAATAGTCGTGGCTGTGCCACGTTCTTTGTGTATCGCGACGCCCAGACACTCGGCTTTTACGATGCTGGAAATTAACGCGCGCGAAGAGGATACCACGATGCTTCCCGATATCGACACCCCCTTTGTCGTTAAAATCGACACGGTCCTTCTATCAGTAAACACTAATCGGTCTTTACGTTTATTTCGTATTCGTAACGTGCTTCTTACGTATATAACTGTTCACACAGTTTTTTTTTATTATAATTGTATCACTCAGCGCCTCTTTATATAGCTCCCTCCCCGTCGTCTCAAGCGCTTGATTAATTATCCTCGACGATCTCACGGGAACGGGATGGCACGACGTGGTCGAGTACAGAGCTCTAGAATTCGCCCCTTCTTGTTTCCAGTTAATCGAAGTGTCTTTTGATTTCCCAACCCCCTCAGAAGCCCGCGGCTCGCAATATTTAGTGCAGTGTACAGTGACAGAGGAAAGAATAAACACGTACACTGTGAAACATGTTGCCATTTCGAGGCACGTACGACTGTTGCGTCTATTTTGTCCTCCCGTATGTACGTGCACGAGGGTAATGCTCCGTTGGCAAGGTGGATACGTATGCGCAACGGAATTCAATTTGTGTATCGGCACAGGTCACCCATTCGTCACCCGAAACTTGTCTCGAAATTCGCAACTGTCGCCATCGGGAATCAATCGGAACGTCTTCGTTAAATCCGCTCGCCAGATGCTCGATAATCGATACTTCCCAACGACGAAGGAATGTTACCCCCGAGAACGCGACCATCTTATCGAGTAACTTGTACAAAAGGGGGTTCATTATCTTCCCACTGGACTCCGAGATGTCTTTCGGCTCCGTATGTCTTTCTAACCCTCTACGTCACGCTTCTATTCTTCCATGAATGCTGGTCTCCTTATCTTCACGAGAGATTCGCGGACCGCTCTTTCAATTGAATTCCGCTCTGGGAATCGTGATCACCCGCCTCTCGCAGTTTCACACACCGTATACATACACGTGTACGCGTGTGTTCACGCGCACGTTCACGCACCTAAACGTACCGAAGCCTGTGCATTTTCAGCACAAACTCGTTTCAACCCTTGACCGTATGCGTTTTGGCGTGAGACCGCGGCTGTGTTGGTACTCGTACAACGAAATACCTCGCTGCTGGCACACGGTCGGGTTATTCACGCACACCAGCTCGCTTGTGCATGGTACTTATACGCGTCAGAAACACACACACACACAGAGAAGCATGTAGGACTTGCCTGTACACGTATCGGTAGTTATGTAAGTCCACCGGCGCATATGTGTAGTTCTCTCGTTTGTTCTCCGCTTGGGAACGGGGACTGCGAGACAAAAACTTAGAACTCGGAAGAGAAAGAGGAAGAGGGGGGAAAGAGCAAGGGAGGAAAGGACACAGAGAAGAAGAAGAGCGAGGATCAGCTTGTGGCGCGAATCGGGTTTAGGACTGTGTCAAATGACACTGGACGGGACACGTCCGCGACGATAGTCTCTGGAATCCTCCTACCATTTGCGACACCCCTTCTTTTTTTCTTCTGTTTGGGACTTATTCGGTGCCGGAATGTGACTATACTAGAGATCCGAGGAGGTCGTAGGTCGCGTGGGAATGAAGCACCGTGAACCGGAGCTCTGGACCTTAATTACACGGGCGCCTTTTTTTTCTACCTTATTTTATGTGTCTCCCATTATTCCCGTTTAATAATTAACGATTGTGCATGCGTTAGCTGAACGCTGTTAGTTGTATCAAGTTTCCTGTACAAATTTTTATTTTACACCGGCCTTTTACGACGCACAGTGGGGCGAGCTGATTTGCTGTGAAAACGGGGGAAAAAAATATGTGACACTACTGGACACGTGTGAACGTCTTCGCAGAACATATGTAGAGCATTACGTAATTGTAAACCCCGACGGATGTGGGCGGGATCTTCTTCCAAAAGCAAGTAGCCGTGTCTCGCGCCTATTTGAACGTTCGACTGGACAGAAGCCGACTAATCGAGCGGGACATTCGAGCAGATGTTGCCATCTTCCACGGACAACTGTCCGGCCGATGCTCTTTGATTTTATCTGAACATCGTTAGTGGTTCCCGGATAGCCCAGGGTGGCCAGAAATTCTACGATATGCCGAGGAAGTGGAAAATCAATGCCCGGTGGAACAACAAACTCTTTCGTATATTCGTCTGTGCCGAACGAATGTTGCATTAATTTGAGCGTGGAATAACAACAGCAGTCAATCATCAGATGGGCCTAGTTTCATATTATGTCATATGAAACTGTCAACTGTCAAGCGCGGATGTAGGTGAATGGCACGAAGCGGGAGGACATGTGTGAAATTAGCTTAATCTTTCAGCTCGGATGACAATGGTGATACAAACGTGGTTCGTGTACGACACGTATCGTCCCGTGTACAGGGTGACAAATTTCACCCCATCGGCATCCCCCTCCCGGCGCTGTCTCCACCCTGTGTAAATACATTAGAGGATGATCCTTCCATTGGCGTGGACTGCGCCTTGAATTCTCTCATTTCGAAGTTCCATACGGCGCTTCCGAAGTTGAATTAATTCACGCCGGATCGGCGTACAAGAACGAATGAAATTGTGATATATTAGTACGGTTATGGAAATCAAAGTACCGTGGGTATATCTTTCGTTAGAATCGTATCGTATACATAAAATCGTATGTTTCGGATAAAAAACAAACGCGAACGATAGAAATCGGTGGGGATAAATTTGAACATTAATATACAGTTACGTGTCACGTTATCGCCGTAAAAAGGACAAAATGGGGTTAATAAAAATTGTTACCATCGAGATTCTACGCCGTTGACAAACAGATATCGGTGGGGTCGTAATTTAACAATGAGCCAGCTGGCGCGTGCTACAGGGGAAAGGTTGCGACCCCTAATGTAGTTATATAGTGTACTTTCTTGCACGCAGACGAACGTATCCGAGCACGCACACACGCACGAAATTTCACGCGGTCCGAGCGACAATAAGCGGGGATGCCTCAGCCCTTTTGTCACGGTGGTTCTCGCGTCAATGCGCATTGAATTTCTCGCCCATTTTATCATCCCTCTGTCTCGCCTTCTCTGCTTCAGCCTCTCTGTTTCCCGTCGCCCGTTAAACCTTTGCTACACAAATCACCCCTGTCTTTATCGAGCTAATTGAGTTGTTCGCGTCTTTTGGGGGGGCGAAGAATATGTTTCTCTAAATCAGATCACAAGCGTATCTGCCGCAAAAATCACTCGTGCCGATCACAGCCCACGGATTCTCCGCTGTTCCTCTCACAATTTGTGGAAAAAATAGAATCATCCGGCTCCATGGAATCGAATTTGAAATGCAAGTTTGTTACGCGCTCTTATTCACCGAGATATCCGCGTGATTTATGAAACACCAACGTCTTACTCCGGGCAACCCATTCGACGCGTATGAATAATTGGGTCGCAGAATAATTCTATCGAATCCCACCCCGTCAGTCGCATTATGCCTCCCGTTTCACCCCCACTAGAATCCCCGGCAACCCGCCCCCGAGCGTTATGATTAAGTAATAAAACATTTAGGCCCTTCTCCCGCAACCCCATACTGAAAAACATCCCTCGACTCTGATCGTACGTCTCTTTACACGACCGGCGCGGCGGACATGTGACTTCGCGCGTAAGCTTGCACACGCGTGCCTCGCAAATACACAGACGTGCACACGGGAAAGGGCGTGACGACAGATGCAACGGAATATATATCTACCCTCCGCTGGGCGGTTCAGATTCTCTACTGATTTTTTCTCCTCTTTCTCTTCGTCGTCGTTCTCCGTTCACGATCGTAGATAGCGTCGAGCATTTACAGGCTTATAGATCCCGATCGTAATTTACGGTTAGACCTTGCCAATCGAGATGCCTCCATTGTTGGCCGCGGGCCATTGTTTATGCGAAACGTGCGCTTCCGTAGCGCTGGTGAACGATTTTCGATACCGAGAATCGGGGACGATTATAAACTGTTTGGACCATCGGAACTAGCTGGAATAGCTTCATTCGATAATCGACTGGATGGTAAAATTTGTTTCCAAGTAGCACGATCCTCCTAGTAGGGAATCGGTCGAAGCGAAACGGAGTGAAACAATAAAACGATGCATTGGGTGTCGCGTGAGAAAATGATTAGCTGTCCCATCGAGCAACCTTTAGTTTCCACGAAAAGACCCCCGGGAGTTTTCTCGATTCGATCGTTTCAGCGTTTCGTCAGACGAGCATTATTGGTCGAAGCGACACGAGCAGTTCTCTGTTGCGTGTACAGGGCCAATGGCACGAGCAACCGGATGCTCGTGCTTTCACCCTTGATTTATCGGTCCTTCGAAGCTCGCGGATTGCCGGTAATTCCAGTTATTTCGCCCTAATCCGAAAGTTCGTTCCTGTCCGGTTACCCAGATTCCACCCACCCTTCGCGCGATTTCTTTCCCTGTCTTCTACTTCGTCGAATGAATTCGTTCCACCCTGATCGAATTTATATCTACCTTGCTTCGCTTTTAAATTGTGCTACCCCACCGATAAATTGAAATGCCAATGAGCCACTATTATCTACAGGTGGCGAGGAATAGAGAATTCAACGTTTCAATTTTTCCTTTTCTCCCCGAGCGTGGCACCAAAATAAGAAAAAAAACCAGAACAACGCGCATTTCTTGTATTAACGATCCTCTGTGAGATCGGTTGCGACGGAGCAGCCGTTATTTTCTATCGACATCCCCTAGGTATCCAGTTTCATCGTGAAGGAGGACTTCTTCGTGTTCTCCCCTGCTGATTTCTCGTGGGCGGTTCCCATTCTTAAGGTTACACGCGACTAACTATGATAACGCGGAAGATCGAATACAATGGTGTATGGTTACCAACATCTGACCTCGTGCACAATGTCATCATTAGAATATGAATGCGGCTGGAACTCGCGTGCCCTGACGGCACGCGACGCGTACGAACTTGGGAATTTTGACATGTTTTTCATCGGCTGCTGAATTATTTTGGCAACGTATATTTGCCAGGGACGAACGATAATAGCGCAGTTAAAGGTGCAAATGTTGTTCAACAGATTCGAATCGTCTCTTTTATTGGCTCTGTGTAAACGTTTCTCAACGCAAACCTATGAAGGGACATTTTTGTCCTGGTGCAAGGAAATTGTCGTCAGTCCTTCGACGATGGCGGACCGTGCGAAAAACAAACACGCCGGAAGTTTTCCCAGCGCTAGAAAGAAAATGCAATCAGCAAAACGGCAGATAATAGCGTGATCGGTGTGGCGTCGTGCCGTCACTTCCGGCGCGGACGATAGGCTGACGCATAATTTCCGGTCCGAGGCTCGAGGATCCATCGATCAAACAGTGTACAACTCGAAGAAGCTACGAAATTCCTGCAGAGACACACGACCGCTACGTGTCTCGTTGCTTCTCATTAAGGGGCTGTTTGGAGTTTGAAGCTTGAAAAATACGATTTTTTCTTTGCGCGTTTTTTTAAAGCACATATTCAAAAATATCTGTGTCAAAGGATATGCCGGAATGCGTAAAAATAACGGAATTATAGATATTAGGCACTAATCTTTAAGCAATCTTGATTCCTTCCAATTTTTTAATATACTGAAGGTCCAAAAAGTTGTAAAAGGAGTCCTAAAAAAGGACGCCAAAGGCACAAATACCGCCTTAAAGAAATAATTAATACAGACTCATGTAAAGGTACGTAGGACAGATACGAATGACACGTTCGACGATTCTTACGAAAAGTGACGCGTTCCAGACGAAATTAAAAATGGAAAGTAATAAAAAGAAAAAAGGGAAAACAAGACACAAACGTCGGCGCGCGTAATATAAACGTTTTCCTCATTTCTTTCATCCGTTTATCTTGTTTACAATTTTTGAGAGAATCACTAATCGTGAGGTTAATAAAGCCGATCGTTTCGGTTTCCCTTTTACAAACGAGAATTTTATTGTTATTGACTTAGGATCTAATATATAGCCTCGTCAAGAAAAGAGGTTCTTTTTTCGTCGACGAAAAAAAAAAAGGAAAATGTTTCACTGACTTATCACCGCGATCGAGGTGGCGTGGGCCTTTCGGCAACACGTAACCCGGCTTTTTGAAGCTGCACGACCCAAAGTCGGTAATTATTGGGAACCCTTTGATGGACGTCCTCCTGGACCATGTCCGACACGGCGGTCTCAGGTTGCCCCATAAAGAACTCGGACATTCATTGGCCCTCCGAGCTACTGTGTCACCGAAGAGGCGAACACCATGACTGCGCCTCTCGAATTCGAAGCTTCATTTCACGCCTGCCTGCCGCACAACTGCCTTGGCAGGATCACCTCGAGTCCTATGAGTCCTGCGTATAAATCACGCAGCGATACTGTGGCCTCGAACGCGACACCTTCGCCAGACATTTTTCTGGTTCACGCCGATGTGTATCATTAGTCCAAAACGTTTTGAAGCAGCTACTTGTATACTTAGATACAATTCCCTGACAGCACCGACGGCTGAAATGTCCTATCTGCAGGAAGGAGGAAGCCTATATCTCAGAATAGAGATATTTTTTGTGCTGCAAGAGTTCGAGCTGTTGGCTCTGACGAAATTGTATTAATGGAGCAAAGGAGAAACCGTTCGAATGAAATGGAAGGAATTCAGAAGGAAGGGCGGCCGACGAAATTGCAGACGGGTAACAGGAAGCCGCGCGATATCTCTAGACAATGAAAGATCATTAGGGGAATATGTAATCAGGAAACCGAGCCGATGTCCACGAAGATCCCGGATGTCACCGGCTGTGGCCTCTTCAGCTTTATCTACCCCAGTGCAAACAAGAGCCACGAGTGTCTCCAAAGGCTTCTCGGAGTACCAGCCGGTGCTTCTTTATCTCGCGATGCCTGCAGAGTTGTTTAGACTCCTGAAGCCCTCGTGATACATTCAGAAACATCGCGCGAGGAATCCGGCGATCCCACGCTGCACAGGTGGTCCACGGGATTAGTGGTTCTCTTTTTATACCGATCCCTACTAGGTGCATCGCCGTTCAACACTTTGCTTCGACGTTTTCAAAACAAACTTGCGGCGATTAAATAGTAGTCTATTAACAGACACGATTACATTGTTATGACTGCGTTAATTTTTTGACAACAGGTTCTCGATTGTTGAACCTTGATCAATGAACTCGATCGATAACATCTGCGATTCGAGCATCGATACACTTTCGCAACGAGAAGTGTTGGGCAACTGCGCATCGGAGAGTGACAAGTGTCGATATACATATTTTGACAATTATGTACAATATCGAACGAACTTGACGTATCGGACGGTGTTGCGAGCCACTGTCACATTCGCCTCACTATCATATCTTGCTCATTAGTTGCCATTACCATATGTTCTGGGTGTCCCAGAGACTTGCGGTTACGGTTACAACACCGCGATACAATTTATCTTCGAGGCCCAGATTCTCCTCTGGGATATTTTATAACAACCGTTGCGACTCGATGGCAGCGCGCACCGGAACGATTTTTATTCCGTCTTCGATTTCCTTTTAAAGGAGAGAAGAAAAAAAAACAGAAAAATAAAACGGAGCACAGATTCGGCAAATGAATCGTTACACAAGAATTCTTTTTAACCTAATCTATGACACACGCGTGAATGACGTAAGGCCGTACGACATGTGTTATCAATCGTCCAGGTACGCGCGGTCCGATGAATTTCCAGACGAACGCCGGATGGACTACTTATGTCGCCTTCATCGTGTGCCGCTCCAACATGATAATGACAAAGGGTGGCCGAACAGATAGAATCAGATAACGCGACAGTGTCGTCACCTCCATTCGATTTCCAGTGAAAACGCTCTCACTTGATTCCTCAGTAAACACTCGCGCGCTATGCATGCCGTCGTTACATCTTTCCTACTCGACGCACCTGACACTTACGATTAGCGTGCCACTAGTTACAAAAAAAAATCATCGGAACACGGAGTGCCAATCGTCGAGGTTCTTTCCTATCCGAGGACGGTGTCTCTTGACATGATCCTCAAAGGCGATGGTAAGTACCGATCTTTGCTTATAGAGAAATCGACACTTTCGTTGAAAAAAGAGAATGTGAGAACGAGAGAGGGGAAGTAACGAAGGGGAAGATCAGAAAGAAGAAGAGATAGAAATAAAAGTGGGACTGTAAGTTGTGTCGTTTCTTGTTCGAAAAACTTTACCAAGTGCCCATTTACCTTATCGACTCTTCACCCTCTTCTCTCTGCCACCCTCGTCGTACCTCTTTCTCGCCTCGCTCGTTTATTTTTTCTCCGCTCTCTGCCTTCTGGCCTGCCCGGGTCGTCCTTGCTAGGAAGAGAACAGGCAGCGACACGCAATCTCGAAAAGCTACGTAACTCGCATGCTTCGACTGCGTTTCGACGTAGAAAAAAAGTCCTCCACGGGCATCTTGATAATGGGAGGAAGAATTACGCCGATAATCACCGAGCTGAATGATCGCTGATTAAGTCCGCGCACGGTGCCCTACATTCTTTTTAGCCGGCCGTTTGACGTTCGCGGTCTGCTTCCAAGTTTATTCTTCGTGTGACGTTAAACGCCGCTTTCCCAGGCCGCTGTGATTTTTATTTTAACTTTCTTTTCGGAGCATGGTTCATACTTGCATTAACACAGATTTGATAATATGGAAAGCAATTATTTTCGCGAAAGACCCGCATTTTTGGATAATTTGAAAGTCTAATGTGATCGGTGGGAACGTTCGCGAAATTTTTTAATTGCAGACAGAAAGTTTCATCGATGCGCCGTTATCGCTAGAAATAAATCAAACAATTTTTGCTTCGGCTGTCTGCGTTATCCGTGGTATCGAATGGCTCGATCCAGTTTATTTCGAGTTTGACAAGACAGATCACGAACGGGCAGATAGAATCGCACGTACATCAGTGGCGATAAGATTAGCCCGTTGGCGGTCGAATTAGAAATTGAAGAATTAAGAAATTTTTCCCAATTGTAACTATAAAACGTGTGGATCTGTTTAATTATCGAGGGCGATGCAGTGCAGCCAGGTGGAAGAAGCGATCGAATTTTGTTGCTTCGCAGGGCCCGGATAAACCGGGGTGAAAAATTCTCCGCGACGTCGAACAGAATTGTTTCTATGTGATTTCCGCTTTACGATATAATAACTAAAATTGTACTGGAAGGAGACAACCATTGCCACGGTTGCTCTTTATCAGAGATACACGAGCGACGATAATAGCCGCGCAATGAAAAATCGGTGAGTTTTACAGCCGCTTTTGGTCTTCGGACCTTTCCTAATTCTCATTATCAGCGAAACGATGAACGTAATACCGCGAATCAATTAAACGAGATACACGCGCATCTCTCGTTCCAAGAAGCAGGTATCGAAAAAATAAATCATCCCCGACGTCTAGAAACGTCCGATCGAAGTGGAGCGTCGACTCCTTTGACTCGCAGCGAACGAATGAATAAACCTTAAAGGCGCTCGAAATGTCGTAGGGGTTGCTGTTGGTCGCGGGGCTATCGGGGGAGAAAAATGAGTGAAATCCATTAGAGGGGAGATTCCATGGCTGTGACCTGTGTCGATCCATGCTCACAGTGGCGCGCGCACGATATCGTCCCGGTTCTGCACACGTACATACGTATGAATTCTAAGTCGATGGGAACTCGTTCGTATGTGACGCCTGACGCATGGGAGTCTGTCACACCGCCGTAGTTTTCTGTCCCAACTGCAGCGTCACGTGCATCGCTAATGCGTTTTTCGACTTCTGCCCATCGAGAGAAACGAACGACTCCGGTTACGTGAATAGAAAACGAAATGGTCCGTATTTGCCGAGGAAGAAACGAGAGCAAGATGGGTGGGCGGTGTTTTGTATAGGTCCCGCGCTGCTTTATCTATGTTTGCTTAAGGCGAAAGATGCTCGTAAAAGAGCACGGGGTTGCGCGTATGCGCGTGCATTGCTGCACAAGGGCACGCTGTAGAAAGCGTTTCGACGGTAATGATCGTAAAAATGATTGCTTTTCAATTGCGCGATAATGATAGTTTACACTGTCAGGTTGGAATGCACGCAACGAGGACTGGGGATACGATAGATCTGACAGGGGTCGTTCGAACTTTGTTTGTCGTAAAAGTCAGTTGAGGGAAAATTAGTGGTTATTTGTTGGATGATAAGTGGTACGTGTTAATTGTTTGTACAAGGCTGACAAATTTTCATTTAGAAGTCCCATAATCTTCAGTTTTATTCACCGATCTGTAGAAAGTGTAAACTTTTCGTGAACGATGGGATATAGATACGGTATATGCCGGAGTCCCCTCAAATCCCGGCCATGAAATCGTAAACGGAGCATATGCGTCTATTGGATGGCGAAACAATCGGCAACGATTACACCCGTCCCAAAGACAATTGATCCACGCGGTCCGGTCGGTTCGTTGCACTTGCAACAAGCATCGTATACAAGTACACTCGGAACTGTACGGATATTATTATTCGTGGCCGCGTGTTCGGCCAATCGAATCATTGTCTCTCAATCGGCTAGGTAATAATTCCATTCCTCTTTCTCTATGTCTCTCTGTTTGGACATGTGGTGCGTGCTTCTAACGAGATGATATGGTCGATCAGGACTTCCTGAACCACCATGATCCCTCTCCTCCCCCACCAAACGCTACTCGAGCCTCTCGCAGCTTTTCTTTTTTTCAAAGGGCCGATCGTCGAGTCGTTTTGTTCCGGTAATGCGACGATTGTTGGCGCGAGCCTTGAAACAAAAACGTGGCCAAGCCATCTGTCGAGTTGAACGAGAGAGGGAATGAGAGGATGCAGGTCGGAAGGGTTGCTGGAGCGAGAGAGACGAAATGAGCATGAAACTTCGGCGGGAGGGAAGAGAATGGAAGAAAAGAGCATCCGCAAATGCGGCCGAGGGATTGTTTTCTAGTGGCTCGTCGTTTAACCCCTCCAATCTTCTCCTCGCGACGAGAGCTGCCCCCGTCTCGACAGGGTTGTCAATAATATTCTTATTCTGTACCGCGCAGAGTAGACCAAGTTTCCTTTTTCTTTTTATAATTTCATATTGCAGAGAATAGATTGTTCCAAGCATTACCATGCGTATAATATTACGAACATTCATCGTAAGCTCTGTAGCCTTTCTACAGCATTCTCGCAAGAAACATTCGATGCTCCACGTGAGAAATCACGGCCTTCGTTCCCTGCTCGATAGAAGCTGTCGATGTAGGCGCGGGGCGGAATTTACGAGACACCCAGTAGGTGGTCGATCCGTAGCTAACACGCACCCCGCATAACGCGTAAATGCGGTGTAGTAGCGGGGCCGTAGATTCTAGCAATTACACACCCTCAAGTGCCCTTAGAGACGGGTCCCCATTAGGATGAGAGCCGGGGGATGTTTTAGCACGGCGTGGCTCGATTTTCGAAATCGCGGGTAATACCGATCTTCATGGCTGCGCTTTTGCTCGGAATTTTTCCTGAAAACGATTTTCTACGAATCCCCTTCAATCCAGCTTCAGCTTGCAATTAATGTTTACTGGAGCAAACGAATTAATGCAACGTTAAAAAAAAAAGAGAAGTCGAACTGTAAATAGTCCTGGCATCTTCAAGAAATGTGGACCTCGTTAAAACTCTGCTATATGGAATACGAAGAACGTAAGCGAGTTTTAGATAAATCCAGGCCTCTCTGTATCGTGCTGTCTTAGCTTGGTATCGAGTAAAAACGGCAGAACCCTCTCTGAGTGCTTCGCTATGTAAGCCATTTTGCTGAGCAGCGGGTATCGGACACTGGCATCGTTATATCCAGGTACACGTTCGACGATACTCCTTATATATATAAGGATGTATATACAGATATTACAGGGGCACGAGCATGGTTGGAAACGATTAATCGTCCACGTCGAGACGTCATTGCCATCTTTGGTCGCTTAATCGGAAGTCTCCTTGAGTCTCGGGGGAATACGTGCCGTCGACGTAATCGAACTTCGGTACCGCCTCTCTCTGACCGACAGTCAAAACTTTGCCCGTTGAAAAGAAACTTCCGAAGGAGTCAGGGGAACCAGACGAAACTCCGAGACCACCGTCGAATTTCTCAGGGAACTCCGTGGCTTCGTTCGGGTCCCGAAAGGATTGATGTTAATAGGGAAATGAAAGTCACCCACCCGACGGAGGATTCGAATTCCTTCCGAAAGAGATTGCCGAGTCGTCGGGCCTCGCCGGGTATCGCGAGTCCAGCGAAAAAAAAAATTGTCGCAGTCAATTGACGGCATCGTGCATGCGCGAAAAGCGTCAATAGGTATTCACGCGGTGCCCATGACACAATAATCAATTTTTTAACGCCTATACTACTATGCCGATCGGCCATGCCCGACAAGAGTCATCTGAATGACAGAGCTTGATCAAAGGACCAAGCCAGGCGTTTGATGTCTGATGCACGCGGTACCATTTCAAACCGTCCGCCAGTGACTGAATTCAAATTCACGATCGAAGTTGAATTTCCATAGGACAGCGTCTGGCCGTGCGCTAAGCTTTAACAGATATTTCCCAGCATCGGCTTGTTACCGATACAGTTTTTCCGATGCGCGGCGTCAAAATTGAAAACTCGATACCTCGACAGCGTGCTGGCTCGCGCGAGGGAACAACTCGCACGGGCTTTTATACGTTCGAGAACATTGACACTTCGCATGAGAAATATTTTTAATAAAAGTTACCGCGGCGAATAGACGCCTCGGTATCCGGGGTCGCAACCCCTACGCTCGCGCCGCTACGAATTCGTATTTGATGAGCGTTCGTTTCGAATCGTCGACGAAATTGAATCTTCTCGCGCTTCCGGCGTGGGTGGCGAATTTTTTATACGCAGCAGTTGGATTCGCATCAGTTATTTATCGCGCTCGGTTGTTCGGCTCTGGCGCGAGGCGTCGACTGTCGAGGCAATGAAAATCGAGTTAGAAGGATGAAAGGAAGAGCGGCTTTCTTCCCCGACGAACAATTACGGATGAATTATAGATCCCCCGTTATTGGCTACAAATCGTCGAGGAGGTAACGATTTCTCACGCCTCGTGCCGAATTGCTGGCGATTGTGCCGCAAACTTTTTTTAATCGGAATCGCTGGAAAGGTCGACAACGGGTTAACCGCAGACAATGCCCGGCGAGTAACTGTTGCAAGAAGAACGAATCTTCGAGGAGCGAAAGGAACCCTCTCGTCGATATTTTTTTTTCTGCCGGTTTCGCTCTTTGTGCTTTGACGAAAATTTGAAAAGGGTGACGTGACTTTTCGACCCTGCGTCTACGGTGTCGTTTACTGTTTTCACAGGAGTTACGCGATGCACCCCTTGATCGCAGGTAGCATCTAGCGATCTGTCTAATTATTCTGTTCCGTGGAAGCATCGTCGAAGGCAATCAACAGAATTGCTAAAACTATTCCGAGCGCGTCAGAGTGGAAATCAACGTGGAACGTCAATTACGTTTCTCGATTCGTGTCGTCGATGGACATTTCCCATCCCCGCTTGTCAAACTTTACGCCTTTCGTCCTCCCCTTGTCAGGTTCCGTTGCACAAAAAAATATTCGTAGGACAAAACAAGCACAGGTTAACTGGAGGCACGATCTCGCTAGGGTGGAAAACATCTTACTCGTTTCATACCCTTTCAACGGTGCCCCCAGAACGATTCCGAAGGGTGAATCGTAACTAGTTTCTCCGGGAAACTCGCGCACCCGACTGTCCATCGATTACGCTTCCACAATTGCGGATATTTCGACGGGAAGACGCCGTTAGATCGAAGATACTCGGTTCCCAGATGGCTGTATGTATACCCCTCTGTAGACTCCCTTACCCCCCTTTATTTCTCTTGTCCCGACACCGTGGAGCTCTCTGCGCGTTTCGATGTCTCTCTTCATCCGTCTCTTTCTCTTTCTCTTTTTCCTCTTTTCTCTGAATAGAATCACGAGGCTATTCTTCCAGGCAGCGGTGAATGGAGCCAGAGGCAGTCTATTCGCACGTGATGGAACGGTGACGATTGCCAGGAGATATCTGGCCTCTTATCTGTAGGACTGCGAATGCGACAGTCAGATATTTTCGATTGCCCGGATAACGAGGAGAGGTCCGGCCTCTTTTTCATATTTTTCGTGAAATAAAAAAGGAGGCATGAATTGTCTGGCAGAGACAGGCGATATTTCGATTGAGTTGTTTTTTTTAATTTATTATCGCGCAGACGAAAGAAGAGGCCTATCACGTTTACCCATCCGCAGATTAATAAATTCGTTCGTTATCACCGCGATGCGACGTGAATCAAATTCTTCGGGAATTATAGCGGGCCCGAGATACGTTTGTTTTCGCGGGACGCGAGATTCGATGACATCGGGGCTCGGCGAACAATGGTGGCCACGGTAAACAGCGATATGCATCAATCAGAAGTCATGATTGCGATTGCGTCCTCTCTGTCGGGCAAAGGCCGGGGGAGGATTGTGGGACGATCCTCGTCCGTCGTGCAGCGACAGACTGTGCACGCTTTCTCGTATTTCCATTTGACGGCACGGTTTCTGTAAACGGGGGTGTAAACGGTCAGATCGTATCTATCTTGACGAGAGTGGCCACCCTCTCTTGCCAGTTGTGCCGCTTTTTCTCGTTCTTCGTCCCCTCGAGAAGAAGTCGGGCCACGAGCCGGTGGTCGCCGAGAGTTTCAACTTTTAAATCCGCTTTATCTCGCGTGGCACGATACTACGGATGAAAACGGTCCGGCGTAAGGGATGCGTGAATGCGAGAACGATCGCGAGAGAGACGGTCAGCGTGCATTGTTTGCCCTTGTTTATGAGCCGGGCGTGAGATTCGAGCGGGCAGATTCGATTCTTTCCGCGACGATTTATCGAGTCGAGGAGCTTGGTCGGATATGCTCGCGGAAATCGAACCCTCTACGAGTCAATTCGGTCGGGCGAAATAAAACGGCCGAACGGTGATAACTTTAAAGCTTCGTTTCGCCGTTCACGCTTCTTTTTTTCTTTTATCGTATCTCCGAGGCAATCTTGATCGCAAGATCGAATAATTTTGTTCAGGCGAATCGTCCGACGTTAATCCATTTGTCGGATTATTCTACGTTTGAATCGGGTATGAAAGTTACTACGCGTTCGATCGGAAACTGGCGGAGGGATGACGAGGACGGGAGGTGGAGACGACGAACTTCTATTTTTCCTTAATTACGATGTTGCGGAACATAGATTACGATGTTAGCTCGCGCTCAAAAACATCTGTTCCCCTTCCTTCGGACGAGTTCTACCCTTGCGCAGCTTGCCTCCGCCAAGGGCTGATATCCACAGGGGTTTTGCCCTTCGATCTTCTCCTCTCTAAGCGCGAAGTGCTCCGGTCGAGAATTCGTTAAGGGCGTGTGCCTCGTTTAAACAGCCCGAAGCTCGAACGATGCGAATCTAATTAGAGTCTAATCGTTCCGATTACCATACCCACTCGCCTCCAGCTTGAATCAGATTTCCTCTTATTCTTAATTATCAATCGACCGTTACTGCAACCATTTTTTTGTTTTCAAGCCGAAAAACAATAGACCGGTGATCTGAGATTACGTTAGCCTTTAACAACAGTTCCAAAAATGGACATACTTCTTCCGTCGATGGTCTGGTCTGTGGGAAACGATTTCGGGTAGCTGTACGATAGGTGCAGGGAAGGAGTGTACAGGAATCGAAGGGGTGGCGATCATAGGTAGACCCAACGCGGCAACGGTGTATACAATATTAACGTCGGACATGAGATAAAATTAATTTAACGGCGGGTTACGCCTGTGAACGACCCGGAGGCTGTATGCTGAAGCCCGGATCACAATGGCGAAATGGCCGGGCTGGTGGGCACTGCAAACTTGGACCACCACCACCACCACCACCACCACCACCACCACCACCGCCAGCATTCACTATCGTCGTCGCCACGCCATAGTCGACGGGAAGGCTATGCCCGAACCAAAACATAATTAGCCTGCATTGTTAATGCATCAATATTTGCACACTGTCCTGCCTTCTCTCGTCCGTGCACGCGCTACGCGTTTTCCAATGAGCTTGCACTTTGTTGCGCCGATATTACACGAATATCGCTGTTGATTCCCGCTACTGCTCCCTCTTCTGTCTCTTTCCTCTGGTTTGCCGTGCCATTGCCAATTCTACGGGGTACAATTCCCTGTCCTCCTCTGCGTCGCGTGGCTCGTTGTTCAGCCTCGCGATGTAAACTTGATGCACAAACCTTCCTAAATTAATTGCAATTCGCCGACGAATCGTGCACGTCCGGACGCTTAATTCGCTCGTGAATTTTCATCGGCCTGGCCGCTGTTTGTCGATAACAATTGCGCGCCCGTAGCGATCATTTTGTTATGCAAGTTTTACGTAAAATTATGCTGGTACAATGCCCTCTGCAGTGGTATCCAGCGGAATGTTCGAGTGGCGTATGGAAATATTTGGATAATTAATATTAGAAATTGGGATCCGTTGGTTGCCAGTGGAAGCCAGCCGAGGCATTTGCTGAAAAGACGGCCCGGTGGCGAAGGAACGAGGGTGTTTCACGGGCACGAAGAGGCTCGATGTATACCGGATTTTCCCCACTTCAGCCGGTTCCGGTTGCTCGCGTGCCACAATTCTATCGTCCGCATCTGGATCTTCTCCTTGCGTTCCGTCGATCTTGACCCCGTAACCCGAATCTCTTCGAGGCGAATCGCGATTCGTGATTACGCGCGCGACGCACCCTCGCGCGGTGGCAGCAATTAATTTTCGTAAAATTTCTCCCCATACTGTGATGTAGAACCTGCGCGCCGCGTCGCGTCGTATTCTAGTGGCAGTTGAAATGTTACACGGATCGGGACGCACGGAGGTGTGAACTCATTGGATGTCCTTGATGCCGCAACGTATGCGTCGAAAAATCGTTAAGTCGAAATAAACGAAAGAACTCCGCGGGGGGAGAGGTCAGAGACAAGCTGCAAAGTCTGTCGAAAGGAAGGCGTCAGCAGGAGGAGCACGAACGTAGAGGGTCTTCCGTTAGTTGATCGTCTTCCGGTGACTTCCGGTGGCCTCTAACGAGGGACAATGCTTCTGGTACACGGTGTGCACGCGGCGCACAACAATCGCGTCTCAAGTTCCTCGAGGCAGGAGGGCGGTGCTCCTGAGATTCATAGAGAGTTCGTTCCCTCTCCTTTCCTCTCCTGTCGCGTTTCTTTCTTCTGCTCGACTACTTATGCCACATAACGTGGCTCTCAATGGCACATTAGAGGGCAGCGCTTCGAAAGGCAGTCAAGACGTGTGCGTACACAACGCGGAGAACCAACTCGACTCGAACACAAATTATAGACTCCCGGCACGACCGTTGAAGCGACTCCAGCCGACGTAGATTCACCAATCGCTATTTCGGGTACTCACGGACATACGTGCTCGTTGCTAAGGGTACGCAACTCCATTCACGGACACGCACGTCTTTCGATCCTTTTCACCTAGCGCTCGCGTATCGTGCTCGAATTATTTTCCCTCCGTCTCCTCGCCTCTGACCTTCCCTCTCCCTCTGCCCTTTCTTTGCGTCCCTTCCAGTGTCTTTGTCGCGGGACGCGCAATTCGCTTTGGGGTAGATCAAGAAGTCGGCTACGCGCGGACTCTTGGAAGACCACTCGAGCAGCAGCCGATTGTTTGATCGCATCGAGCGCTGATTTCTTTCACGATTCTTCCACGACGAGCCGACGCGTCGTTCCCTTGCGTCGCGGCCGCTTCTTTCTCTCTGACGACCGTTAACGGTCGACGAATTCGGCTGACGAGGAGTCTTCGTTCTTCCTCGCCACTTTGGCCAATGCCTAGCTCGATCGGATCTCGAGGGCCTCCTCGTCGTGCCACTCGAAAATTCGTCTATCTGATTTGCATGGCGTATAAGTCGTTAAATCTGCAAGGGGTATGCGCAGCGAGGAGTTTTCAATTTCATGAAAGAGAACGTTTACCCGCGGAGAAATCGTTAATTGAACATCGACGGTCGTAAATTGATAGCTGGCAAGGAATTTCGAGAAATCGTCGTTAATAACGAGGGATCACGGGAGACAAAAGCGCAGCCGCGACTTCCCGTGTATCTTGTCGCAGTCGTGTTGACAGCGACAGGCGGTGACACGCCTGTAAAATTGCTTCTCCGATACAGCGAAAGTTGTCGGCTCGCCGGGCACAGAGGAGACAATTTTCGGGGGTGTGAAAAATATTAATAACTCCGGTGTTGCAGTAAGGGACGAAGGGCTTCCGAGTAAGGGATGGCATAGAGTCGGAGGCCGAGGGGGTGGCTGGGTCAGAAGAGGGGGTGGCAAGTGTTTCTGTCAGTTTAATAGCTTCGCGCCTCCCCCTCTCCTTTTGCTTCACGGACTCACCCCACGTGCGCACACTTTGCCACCGACATTACGGCATCGTCACTCTACGTGTCAGAAGTTGCGCTAGATCTAGAAGCTCTGCTTAGATCTGATAACCCTTTGATACTCCCGTTATTTATTACCCCTACGCCAACGCCATCATCGACAAAGTCGACGTCCCGTGTCTGACATCTCCGAATCGATCACCCTGCTCTCTGACGCTGTTCACACGTGCCGGGCGTAAATTGTGCGCAGAGAATTTCAAATGGATTTTTTTTGTCTTCTAATCATAAACGGCCGAGCACGTTGCACAAAGTGTGAAAAGGGACGAAAAAATTGCTCGCCAACAGTGGCGACTTTGACAAAAAGTCACATCTTCAATAACATTTCCCACGAAGGATCGCCTTCCGAGGTCGCATTTATCACCGGCCAACGAATATAAAGGGCGCGCGAATTCACGAGCCCGGCTAGAAGGTCGGCGAAAAAGGTGATATCTACATCGGCGGGTGGCGGAGGGGAGACATTTTTATGCCGGTGTAAATCAAGCCTCCCGGCCAAATATTGCGCGAACGGCGTTCGCGTTGAATGAACGAAGGGCACCGGCATACCCGGCCATAAAGAATGATATAACTGCACGCGACACATGTCTTCCTGCCAGCGAAACGCGACCATAACGCCTCCGCGACCTTCCTTCTCGCTGTTTTTCGACGCACAAGGGATACGAAGATTTGTTTCGACTTCCCAATTCTCGGCATTTTCATTTTATTTTTCGCAGGCGTTTCCCCGTCACTTGGTTCCGCGGCGGGTTTAAATCGTTGCCCTCTTTTAACGTTGACTTTTTCCCGCGGACCTTTTTTGCGTGCTGGAAATATCGTACACGGGTAACGAAGTAACGGATGGCTTGTGACAGGAGGTGGTCTCGCGTCTTGTAGTACTTTCTGTTACGCGTTTCCGTTGAAGAGAAAATTTATTCGGGCTGGCGGGGAATGAGTGACCAAAAAAATCTAAAACTAGAGTGACGTTCACGAAATTCTAGTCCTTCGATCGACTTCAAAGTCGATCTGTCCGCGGCACAGACCGCAGCGCATTGTGAAGGACGGTGTAAAAAAATTCAGACAGCCCCCTGACAGCCACTTTTCGAAGAAAAAGGTGACCGAGCCTGTCCAATAAAGACTTCGATAGGTGCTCCACTGACCCTGACTCTGCGTGGGGTCCTCTCCAACTTCCACGCGCCCGCCGCGCCGGCATTCTTCGATCGAGGGTTCGCGTGATAGAAAAAAATTTCTTCGCACGCTGATATTTGACTCCAACCCTCTAACGATTCGAACGTTTGAATGTTGAAAAAAGGTTAGAAAAAAACGAAAAAAGATTCGGCAAATATGCTACACGTTCCAGCCCCGTTCTAGCAAACTGCGTCTAACAACCAGATACGTTTGAAATTTTCTGTTCAACAAAGTGTAGCAAATATGCATTCCATAAATTAATTCGCGGGAATAGTATCCTATAAGGAACTACGACTCGTTGGAGGAAAGGCGAGTCGGTGTTCGACGTTGAAGCCACAGCGTGTCTCTCTCGTTATCACAGTCACGTTTTCTGATCCTTCCCTCCTCCCCCCTCCAAAGTCGGCAGTCTCTCACAAGAGAGTCGGACTCACTCAGGCAGCCACGACGGGTTCCTCTGGCAGTGTATATACCTTCGTCTCTTCTCTTGCTCACGCTCTCTCGCTCGCTCTCTCGAGGGATGCTGTGGTGAGCTGGTGGGGATCTGAATGCGATAGGGGTTGCTCCGCCCGTGGGCCAACCAGAGGTCTCGATGGAAGCGGCTCCGCCACACCCCGTGGATCGTCCCTGGCTTCCCTCGGGAACCCTCGTTGTGCCATCCTCTTCTCAACAGATTTCAGATCCTCTAGTCTGCCAAGAGCCAGCTGACACGAAGCAGCGCTCTTCTCGCCATCCGTTTCTTATTTCGATCGCACGCCTTCGCATCGTACACACGCACCCTTGCACGGAGATTACCCCCTGCGATCATCTCAACCCCCTGCCGCCCAAGTTGTGCGCCTACTACTCTGTACCACCTTTTATCGCGGCACCCAACGATCATGCGTATCGATCCCCCGATCGAGCATTCGCACGACTGACCAGGAAGTTCGCCGGATTGTGTTAATAACGTGTTATCGTGAGACTTTGGTGATAGCATGTGTGATAGACAGTGATTTCTCGTTGCTCGCCTGAAAGGGTATTGGACGGTGTTGGTCGATCGGCGCGGATGAACGGTCTCGATTTGTCCCGGCCAATGGTCGACTACAAGATGAACGGTGAGTTTTAGAGGTTTAAGGATAATTTTAAGAATGGCAGTGCGACAATGGATTCGAGGGTGTGTCGAGCAGTCGGTTACCTATGTATATTGTACAGAGGAAACGGAATTGGATTCATCTTTGGACGATCGAAACCGAAGTGCACCGATAAAGCCGGTCTGTTTATACCTCGCGATGATCTCCGCGAAATAACAATGATGTCGCAAGATTTACGTTCACCGTGCACCTATCTTCGTCGTATTAACGTTCGATTAGATAATTGTCCAATCTGTCGTTGATCGACTGGTCTCCTCGCACCTTTATTCGCATCGTTGACTGTCGCAAAATATTGCTTTAAAAAAGAAGGAGAAGTCGACGGTTCGTTCTGTATTCTATTCGTAGCGTGTCAAGCGCAATTTCATTCGAGCTACAGAGAAAAGACGCTATATCTCTGGGTATCGACAGAAGGAAGCTCGACCGCAGTCTGTCCGGAAGCCGGGCACCAGAGATTCGTTCCTCTGTCTAATTCCGTTTGCCATCTACTGGTAATTCCGTGACGAGCTGATAGTCTTATCACCGGCACAGAATAATGATCCTTGCCGCAGGGTTCGATTGTAGAATAAACCAACCTTTATTCCTCGTTCGTTGCGAATAGTAGCGGCAATCGCGAAACGATTACGACGGTGACTTTCAGATTTCCAGAAGAATTTTTTCTTCTCCGCTACATGGACTAATGGGTTCACGTTCATTTTCCATCAGGATCCCCGTATCGCCAGGATGTCCTGTGCGGTTAGAGCAATGCGGTTTACACTCGTGCGAACACATTCCACGGTGCAATCGCCCTTCCGATACCTCGTTGCTTGCTTGCCAATTTGCCTAATTATCTTTTCCGGGATCCGTCGAGGAATATCTCCGACCGTTCTCCAGTTCGTCGTTTTATGCAAGCAACTCGTCCGGATTGGATCGGCTCATCGATCATCGGTTACAATAATCCGACCAGGCCTGTTTATTTTTCTCTCTATGAATACCTCGTCTAAAATCAGCTGCACGAGGCGAATGTAATTTTAGCTCGCTAATCTTCTGGGCCGATTTCATTAAGATTTATTAGGAAGTAACGTGCGCGGCAGTGGCACACAAATTTTCTCAAGTGCATTACAAGTATATTACCTTGTTATTTGTCTCCATCTGAAGAACCTGCTTATCCGATACGAATGCGGGGCAGAGAAACAAAAAAGGGTGGGAGTGAGATCTTCCCACGAATTATTTTTTGATTCTCTAAACTCTAAGCGGTACTTTACTCTAATCGCGTTGGAAGCCTCTCGAGCCGCTATCATCGGGGATAATATCGCGTATGGTTGAACAAGTACTCGTAGTTCCGTGAAGGGAGAAAGCGCTCGAGCACTCGTGTCCCACAGGAGTCAAAGGCCCCTGATGTCGAGAGTTTTCCAAATATTGTTGTTGCATCGTATCGACTAGTCCCACAAGAGGATCTCGAGTCTTCCTATGCCGTGGCACCCCTCCTAAAGTCACCCACGGATCTCCTCTTTACGATCCACCGCGGAAGCTGACGGGCATGCACGAAATCGTGTTTGTTTTATCGATCTAATCGGATTTCCGTTTATCGAGCACGACGCGTCGCCACGCTATTATCCTTCTTGCCACTTAAATCGTATCTTTACGATTATTTTCACCTCAATCGAAGAGGAAGCGTTCCGCCCGATAGTCCGCGAGACAAAAATTACGGCTCGAACACCGTCTGCACGCCTCGATATCTCTGTATTATCGTCGGCCTGCGAGTTTCGTGTCGACAGGCCCAGCACTTAGGATCACCGTTTCCTTTTACGACCCGCTAGCGCTAACGCAAGTTTCGGGATCCTTAATCCACTGTTGACTTTCTCGATTAGACTGGAATTGAAAGTGCTCTCGTAAAATAATTTTAACGTTTTATTGCTCGGGGCCTGCTGTTGCTCTATTTGGATGGGAGGACGATATAGCGTCGCGATTGCTATTATGTTGCACAGTGAATCGTAAAAGATCGACACTCGAGACGGGGAATCGAGCCAGGTTGCTATACGAGCTTCCCTCGGATACACCTGCAAGGTTGTCGGCAATTTGCTTAACCGTGGATTCACAGAGGGCTCGCAGTGTTTGCAGAGGACACGATCGTCGCAGGTCTCACCGTGTCACTGGTGGGCGCGTGTACAATTCATAGTTTGTTTCTAGATAGCCGATACAACACCGAAGATATCTCTCGATTCGAAGATAAGTCTGGCACTGGAAGGGTCCGTCATATCCGGTCCGGAGTTATACAAATAAATCCAGATTCGGGGGGTGGTCCTTCGTGGTACTGTGTTCCGAAGTAAATCGAAAGGCTCGAATAAAGCGTTCCTAGATAAGCGAAAGATAATCGTATCCGGTAAACAGTCACAGATTTCGTACTTCAACCGGTGTATCGTTTATTTATTTTCGCACGCTCTTCTTCGCGCGTGCAGCATTTGGCCACCGCGCGAGACCATTTCACGGCGCATCGAAAAACCGCCAGGAGGGGAACAATAAAATTCTCTCGGCTTATCGCGTCAAATATCCCTGGCTCGGATGTCGCGTCGTGTGATCCCGACGCTACGACTGAGAAAATCACCGACGCGACGTTCCGTGGAGATAGTGCCGTTCGATCGCCACTTGCTTTGTGTACCTAGGACTTCGGCCGAGCGAGAAGGGAACTGGACAAACAAATTTGTCGTTCATTTCCAAAATCCCTCACACTTCCTCTGTATGTCCTTGCTCTCTTCGACGACCCTGTAGATTTTCTGATGACCCAATATTACACACTTCGGCCATAGCGATTTCCATTACAGTTGCTACAAGATTCTGCGTACCTAGCGTGACCATTATCAGCCAGAAATTCCCACACAACGTCGCGACTTCGTATCCTGGGGTTCGCGTACCGTTTTCACGGAAACGGCCAGCAGCCAAAGCGCCTCGTGTTAAAAACTTTTTCCCTGGGTAAATCGAACTGCGGGTAGCGGGTCGAATTTCACACAAATTTCAATCTTCCTTCGCGATACCCTGGTGCATTTGTTTTTCGAGGCCCGAGCATCGACATTTCGTTAACAGTATCTACTACTTTTGCAGGAAGCAGCGACGAAGGAGAGTCGACGTCGAGCGCGTCGGCCGGAGGAGGCGCAGGAATTGGCGAAAACCAGGAAATGGAGGAAAACGGCACGATCCGTGCCAGCGGCAACAGTTCCGCCACCAATTCTGTCTACAGGGACCTGAAGGCCCTTCACGCGACCAGTGCCCACGACGTGCCTCAGGATTATAATCCGCAGTCGAGGCCTGCTTATCAGCGCGGCTATTCACCTGCCATGGACAAGCAGCCGCTGAATTACGAGAAGGAACAGCACAGTATACCGTCGTTCAAGGAAGAAGACAAATCTTCGTGGGACTACATCGAGAGGGCCGACAGGAAAGAGTACTCGAGGTCGCAGGACGCCGCCTATAGGGACGATGTATACCGTGAGTGAAGAAATTCGTTTCTTTTTTTTCGTTAAATTAACATTCTCGCGAGCCGCGTGAGCTAATTGCGTAAATTAGAATACTGGTTCAGGCCACCGGCCAGTGCGAGTTGCTTAATGTTACGAATTACCGCGCAAATTATTGGGAGACGGGGTGCTTAATTGTCTGGATTAGAATAGTAGGTTAGACGGTTACTTGCCGCGTGCCTGGGTATCGAGCGAATATAATCTGCTAAATTGGAACGCAATCGATTAGCTTCATATTCTGGATTAAAATATCCATTCGGCGAACTGTTGCGATAATTTGCGGTTCGGTTTCGCCCACAGAGGACGAGACGAAGCAAGAGCAGAAGGAGCAATCGTTCCGCGAGTGGGTGTCACCGGTGCCGGAAGTCGAGGTGGGAGGTTCGGCGCTCGGAGGGCCTCAGGTTCGAGCACGGAAGGACATTCCGCGAGGTGCGAGGTTCGGTCCTTTCCTCGGGAAATGGGCGAGCGAGCCTTTCAACCCCCGTTACGCGTGGGAGGTGAGTTGTATGTATTTCTTACGATATATCGACGTGCTTATCGCAGCCATTCACGTTCGGCCAGATTTCGAAGCGGAACGTAAGTAAACGGGGCAGCGGTATCGATACCCTGTTGAACAACTATCTGGTCTCGAGAGGGTTTCGTAGTTTTATCGATTGAATCAGTGCTATCGGAAAATTCGCTTTCGCGAATTATACAGCGGTGCCTATAAAATTATTGGAAAACGATGCGTCGAGAATTATTCGCGAAAGCAGGCATTCGAAGGCGATATTATCTCGCACGGAGTTCCCGTGGAACCGTTTGAAAGATGATCGATCTGTTTATGGTTCGGGATCCGGTGCAGGAATACTTTGCCCGAAACCAGTGTCAGTGGGCTCGCTATCCTCCTGCTATAATCCCTGGTATTATCCGGCAGATGCCGAAGACAGGGAAAACGAAGGAGGGGGGTAGAGAGCGGACAGACAGAATCGTCTCCTCGGTTGGAAGGTAGGCACCTGGCCGACTCGTTCGTCGAAGGTGTCATCCATGTTGACAGATCTGTCAATTGGCTCGCCTCGGACAGTTTCTCTTTCTCTCGGTTCTGAAATTCTTTCGACCTCCAACCGGAGAGACGTCTCTATTGCTTCCTAAGCCGACCGTAAAATCGACGCACGAAGTCAAAATTGAAGAAGTAGTCCGTGAAATCGTGGAGAATCCAGAGATTTTCCTATGCGCGCGGTTGATCAAACTTTTGATTATTCTGCAACAAGATTGTGCGGCACAGAGAGTTGGAAACTGGCCGTTTATCGGTCCAGAGGGTGTGATAGATATGATAGCGGCAGCGTTATGTTACGTTAGCGCATGTCGCACTGACAAAATGTAAATGGCGCCATCCATCTAACTGCCGACAAAAAGGCAGCCGGGGCCAACTGTCGGACCGGCGATTACAGGATCGATTAAAGCCAAACTACCCCTTCGTTTCGTCGGGCCGATCTATCAACCCCACGCGCGTAAACGTGCGAGCACACGGGCGGAGAAAACATCGCGACAGAGAGATCTGACCGTGAGTTCTCACAGAATTTCGAACGTCCTTTTAAATTGAGAATCAAGGGTTAAGGGAAGATCGATGGAGAAGAATTTCGAGTGTTTTTATTGGCCCGCGGAGGAAACGCACGGCGGTCGGTGAAGTTCGTAAAGTAGCTGGATATATGATTTAGGTAGCATACAGCATCGGTAACGAATCTGTCGAACGGTTAGCAGAACGCGTGATCCTTTTCTGAAATTGGAGAAATCTAGGAGGGATCCCTTTCGATCGATTCGCACGCTATCCCCTAATCCTAATCCTTTTCTCACATTCTCGGGGAAAGCGTTCCCGAATGAAAGGGGAGAAAGGAAAGATGGAAACTGGATTAGTGATAAACCGTTATCAATGTGACTCACAGAATTTCACTACAATTATCTATTATCTCTCCGTGAGTCATGCACACGACGAACGCTCGTAAAACTAAAAGAATTAAATAAGATATCAAAAAGTTGTGAGTTATGTTGTCTCGGCGTCGTTGGGACTGAAAGGACGGCGGCGAGAAAAAGCCACCCCAAACCGACATTTTTCCCCAAATTTCGTGGGCACTTATACATACAGCCTTGTACACACCTGAAGCAGAACGAAGGGAATGGCCCTTCTATCGCAGGGTAACAATCGAGGTATCGCTGGTACCCCACCTGCCACACTGGTCGGGCCTCGTTTCTCGGATCCTCCCGGAGTGGCGGGAAGCGGAAAATGGGAGGAAATCAGAGGGGAATCTTCACTTCCAGTTGCGTTTTGCTCAGTGACGCATGATCCGCAGCACTGCCGACTCGCGGCGTGCCTTCGTGGCGACTAAACCAATCTTAGGCTTAGTTCAGTCGTCCGTGAGACCCTCGCGTCGAGGGTACGAGTCCAATTTACCGAATGATTTCGAGAACTCGCCTTAAATGATCAATCCTGTTGCGTTTATTGCATTAGTCGTTTCCTCCGTGTTTCATTTGTGCCCTCTGAATGACAACGATATCTCTAATTATATTCGCGAGATGCGTACTTTTTGCATTCTTCAACGAACGAAGAGTACTTCTGGCTTCGAGTGGCGATCGATGATATTCCATTAATCCAGATTTTCGAGATTTCTGTTTTCAATGCGTCTATTTCCATATGGGACACGAGGGTTGCGTGATCCACAGAACCCACCCCCTCGATTCGTCCGCCCTCCTCTTCTCGTGCTGCTCGCCCATCGACATATTGGAAGCATCGTCAATTTTTCCACGTGATCGCTGACGACCCCTCTCGACGTCTCTCGAGCACGAGGCGAGTACGAGCCGCCGGCTGCTTTTTTTCCAGCGGTCACGGGGGAGAGTAGAGAAAAAGAACGGAAGATCGTTTGGTTTTCATATTGAAACAGGCACACGCGCCTCGCTGATCGTGCGGGCCACTTTTTCGTCAAATCGGCTGGAAAGCTGCGCCATTAACGGCGTATGTCGCTGACAAATCATATAAATGACGACACTCGACGAACCGTGTCCCCGCGGGAACCACACGACCCACCCGGGCGTCACTTCATCGGACAAATTGTGACGAGCCGCAAGGAGAGAAATCTGGAAATCATCGTGCCTCGTACCGCACTAATTCGAGCCGAACGCTTTCAAAGCGTCGCCGCTTAATCGTCCCCGATGAGCGTGCAACGAACCCTTCTCGAATTCGCTCGAGACGATCTTCATTGAAATAACAATGCGCCCGCGATGCGTCGCTCTTCCTTGCACGCCTACCACTTTGCGCGACGAGAACGTCGCAGGGGGATGAAAGAAGCATCGAGGAACCTATGTAGGTGGTGCAGTGGCCCTTATTGTGGATATTATTAAATTCTAGCTCGATCTGCAAGCACGTATTGTAGACAATCGGCGTGTCCGTCGTTCCCTCCGTACAATGCACAACACCGGTGCCCATTATTCGTGGACATTGTCCAGGTGAACTGGTCTTTAGGGCGTTGCTGGAGGTCAAGCCCCGGAAGTGATTCGACAATGAGCCACATTATGCTCGCCTTCCTTCCCCCTTCACCCCTCCACCTCCTTCTCTTCCTCTCGATACCAACCCTCTTCTTATTAACTCGGCCGGGAGCGCGCGCGACTCGAAACGCGCATTTTCCTACCACCCCGAACCGAGCTGCGCGTATTCTTCGCCGTGGGGAAAGGTGCCTCAAGGTAACACGGTGACCTTCGCTTTCTCAAGGCGTAGGGTTACGCGGTCGGTGATTTTCGCCATTCGAATTTGAAATTGGAGAACGAAGAAATCTCGCGGCGGGCTGAAGCGGCAGGAAACAAGTGACAATCAGTGACGGCGGTGAATATTTGGCATTGTGAAGACCTGTCGGTCGGTCGGACGCGACGGGATCTAAACAATTCTGCGCCGGTAGACCTGGTCATCTGTGCGAATCTACCGGTCAGGGGAGGGTGATTCAGCCGGGCTGCGTTAACTCTTGCACCCCTTACGAGGGGTCGCATATTTTTTCTGAGGAAGCGGTACGTTCCTTAATGATAGAGCCCGGCAGTCCCGTCAGAGTTCGCACAGTCGCGCTGAGAAACCCTGGAATGTCGCGAAATAATGGGAGGAAAAAATGTCGTTCCGTTCGGTATGCACCGTGGCGTGCATACGTTAGCTAGCCCGAGGACACAGAGAATGCAAGGGCCGCCGGCTAACTAGCTCTTTTCTCGGGGATCGAGTTTTTGATTGACAGGTTTGGCCGGGCTCGTTCGTGGCCGCATCTTCTCCTATTATGCTAATAAAGCTATGATACAGCTTTGTGCGGCCCGAATCGTTAACGCGTATATTTTGACATTTAAATTAAGCAACAAGTTCCGTTCTCGCCCCTCTCCCTTGAACAAATCGTGCGAGAAAACGTTTCCCTTGCGGACTGCATCGTGGCAAATGAAACGGCAATTCCTTTAACGGGAGTAACATTTCGCAGCGTAGTTAAATAAAACATAATGCTCCATCTCGATGATCTAAATGGGATTACTACACGTGTCCCGGCGGCCTAATAAATTTCCTCCCGGCGAAGTCGTCTGTGTACCTTTGCCGGAACGAGCACGCGTCGCCCGAGATTCAACTGCAAGGCTTTAACCGGCCTTTCTTTCTGTCAAACCAGCTGTAAACCGACCTCCTCTCTCTTGCTTCGCCACCCCATCCCTGCCCTCGGCTTCTCGTTTCTCTAGGGTGGCAACGGAGGGTGATAAATCTCGTCCGCTCGTTACCCCACTATCTGTCGATAATAGACATAACAGACACGTGTTGCCTGGTCGCCAGGCTGACCCGGGTGTCCCGTACAATGGAGACGCGTCGTCAGGCTCATCGTCTTCACAGGACGATCGTTCTTTACTCGCTAGTCTTTTCGTCCCTTGACTCACCATTCCTCGACCTGCTGGGATTTACAACCCTCGTAACTGTACCAACCCAGGGAACCTGCTGAAGGGAAAAAAGGATCCTTCGACCCAGGGCAACACATGTAGATTTTTTATGAAATTTCCGTAAATGCTCGTTAACTTTTCCAGGTTCAATTTCTTGAATCGTTCAGACAAATTGTTACGCGCAATATACAGATATGGAACCTTCTCGAAGAACAGGCGGCGATTAAAACTTTACTAGTTGATAACTAATACGTTGCGTTCCTGGTTTCTAATTGTCGCCATGTTCCGCTTCTCTTTTCCCCTTGTCCACCGTCCTTTCTCTTGCTCTCTCTCTCTCTCTCTCTCTCTCTCTCTCTTTCCCCTCCCTTTCTCTGTCCCTCTTTTGCTTGCACAGCCTCTTTCTCGAAGCTCCGTTCCTACCGTTTAGGTAGTTCCATGGGGTTGATGGTGCTACGAACGCCGGGTAGGGCCTCCGCGTGTGTAGGAAGCCGTTCCTCGTCTTCGCCGGCGTGAACTTAATTGAACTTGTTCGCCAACTCATAACGAGAAGTCAAGCAAGTGCCCTCCCGGTTATAATTTACGGGAAACAATCGGCGCCTTTGATGTTCCGCCAATTGTCTCGGATCTACGGAACTGTTACTATTAAGGGGTAACCGGGGGGCACGGTAAACCTCTGTACGATTACGTTCGACCAACGAACACTTGGAAATCATTTTATCGGGCAGCTTTTTCGAGTTTCAAATTTGCCTGCTTAATGAAAACGGTGTCAAGCTTTCGTTACCATAACCGTATCGCTCCTTTTTTTCGACAAGCTTCAGCAAGGTACCGAGAGGTAACCATGTTAAAATCGCAGCTTGATACGCAGCTGTATTTTCCGAAATTAGATCCTCCGAAAAACGTTGCAACGAGATTGCCTTCGTGAAACATCGGTTGCAATTTAAATGTAACGAAGTTGCCGGTATCCATTGAAAATAATTTCGCAACCGCCGCGTAATGAACCTATCATTAAATACGTCGGCCGTCGACGCATTCAAAATGTAAACCCAATATCCCGGCCCATGAATCGACAAGCAATCAACGGCAGTCATTGTTTTACCCCGTTACCCTGGGTAAAACGCGAAAAAAAGAGGAAACGGTGTTTCGTGTGGACGCTTTGATATGCACGGTCAATTGTTTGATCACTTCAATGATTCCGATCGGTCAGGATGAAATTACAACAGGCGGCGATATCGAACGGTCCGCGTCGAATCGAAAATTTCCCCCGGTTCGATCGACGGATGCATTTCCTTCGTTCCAATCGCGTAACCAAAGATTCGGCCAGGGCGCTTCAATTCTCTGGATTATTGGGAATCGTTGGAAAATTCAAGCGGATCCGGGAATATCCATGGAACGGTTTCGCACGTTGCTCTACTTAGTCCGAGATTGGCAGAATTTGGTGTGTGCACGGTTGACAGATTGTGTGCATACGAGCGCGCAGGCTCCGCCACAATGACCGAACTAATCTGGTCCGGTTCAGGGTGGTAGCCTAAGTTCAATATACACAGGAATACACTGCGGCCTCGAGGCGTTTCGTGTGTGCCTTCCACTATTGGCTTGCATTAATCACGACACCGCTGGCAGGAGGCCTGTGCTACACGGGTTCCGGCGCCAACTTAATTGTCCCGCACGTTTCGCCAGGGATTCATTAATTGGGATGCACTGGGATCGAACAACGGTTTGCTTACCTGAACGACGCGACGTTACGTTCCACGTTGAATCGAGCCGGACGCTTCCGTCGCGTACGGTAAGCAAAACGGAGTCCTTCGAATGTGAAATTGTTCGACTGCGCTCTTCCGAAAGGAAAGGAAACAACGGGGAAACGAAATTGTTTGTTGATCTCCGTTAGATCAGGGGGTCCATTCATCAAACGACGAAACGTCATTACTCTTGCTTCGTATGCTTCTCGTTTTATGGGGCAGAATTCCTGGTTTCTCGAGTAGAAGCAAATCAGACGATTTTGGCAAATTTTCTGGCAGGCTTGTCTAATGATCGATCATATAAGGGGCTGGCGGTGACGCGACGCGGATATAATTTATACCGCTAGATACGCCGAGGGTAGCTTCCCTTAGAAATGGTATAGAGCGGGGAGAAAGAGGTTCGGTGTAGACTACGTGAACGCTTGTCGGGGGTGGCATCTGCTGCGCGTTAGACACGGGTCGGAGGGCACCGTTTGCTTCGTCATTACTTGCATTACTTTCCCGGCAGGAGTCAAGTGGGTCAAGTACGGGAAAATATGTATCTAAGCGGGGGGAAAGTCGCGATAGCTCGGCGAGTTAACCATGAATCAGAAAACCGCTGTAAGTGGCATAAAATCGGCCCCTCGGCGCCTCCCGTTCCCTCGAATCTTTGCTTATCCACTTATCGGGATCGTCTTTATCGCTTTTCGTGTTTGACAAAAAAAAGTCCATTGTCTTCCCTCGTATTGTACGAGGCGACGCAGTTAAGTGTCGATGCCCTAATGTTTGCGTAATTTGTACTTTGATTCATGATTCTAGCTAGCACACCGCGACTCTTTATCGCCCGCACGATTCGTTATCAGAATTCTAATTAAACTTGGTCCGGCGGTTCGCTGCCGCCTTCGCTCAACTTTCATTCCGTCAGGAATTTCGACCGGCCTTTGCGCTAACTTCGTCCAAACAGAAAGGTCCACGAAATAATCGCAGGCGATACAACGGTCGGAACATTAACGATAGCTCGTCCTCCTGAAAGCTAGTGCATCGTGCCGCGGCAATGGAAGAACGTTCGAACGATTGACAGAAATTAATTAAGGTTCAATTAAGAGTAGCAGGAGACTCCGTACAATCTCTTCCCCGGTCGAGCTTTAAACTAAGGGGAAATTAAGCAAAGATGTCGCCACGGCTAATGCCGCGTTCGGTCGGGGGATCGCGTTGGCGCTACACGACGCCCGAAATCGTAAACAGCCCTGTTATTTAGGGGATGATAATTGACCGTTTCACTCTCCCCGACCCGGAACGCCTAACGAATTTCTCGAAACTCTGGGAAATTCACCGTTGCGCCGGGGCGGACGCTGTTTACGAGCCTCTCTTTCGGCCGGGCGTCGACGAGTGCTAGGGGATGAAAATGGAATTCGATACGCTATTGTTGCGTCACACAACGATAATGACGGCACATTGTCGCCATTTGATCTCCGTGTTGATCATGACTCTGATGAACACGGGAGATTTCCATCGGTTATTATATTCTTATTATTGGCCAACTTAACTATTCCCAAAGCGGGGAGATGTTGTGGCAAATATCGAACCGCAGCGTAGCGATGGCACGAAGTTGACTGGAGGTTTTCCAGGAGGGTGAGGACACGCTGTGTCGGCTAAAAGCATTTTTGCGTCGACCATCACGGGGCTATCATACGCTATCGATCCGTTTTATTCATAAGTTTTGTCTCCGGTTCCCTGTAGAACAAGCCTCTCAATCCCACCAGCTGGAGCTGCGCGTTAAAATTATTTTTACACTCGTGCTCGTTCAACCCTTGCTCATTAACTATCCTCCCGCGCGATTGAAAATGAAGATATCGTGACGCGTCGCCGGTTTAATATTATTCTACCTTCCCAACAACGTGCGATGCATGAGAGGCTGAAGGGTCGCATTTGACGAGATTCTTTTGGAAGGGATCGACAGAAAGAGATCCAGCTGACCTGGCCTCGCGATATCTTAATTTGTGAATGGACACGTTCCATGCGACGTCCCTGTCAGATTGAAACGTCGAGTTCGACGGCAAAGATCACGATCGTCGGCTATCCCCCCTTCCACTTGCGGTGGCCGATCCCCAGGAAACGTGGAAAACGACGCGGAACCTCACCGATTATGAGGGTCCATTCAGAGGAGGATTCACGAGGATCCGCCGCGCTGTCTGGCCCGGTTTCCTTTCTCGTGGGTATTTTCGGTAAAACCCAGCCGACGTGGAAAGATCTTTCGTCGGCTCGTTTTTGTTGGAGGTGTGAGGTTACAAAGGGAAAGGAGGAAAGATCGCGCGTGTTTTGTGCGAGACGGTTGTGTCCTCTAAGGGCCCCATGCCGGGTGAACGAGGATTCCCCTGACCGCTTGCCCTGCAGATCAGCCCTGGATGCGTCTTGTCCTGTTCTTCTCGTTTGTCCCCGATCTTTCGTCCCGTTTTTCCCCGCTTTCTTGTCCGCGTGAACGAGCAAATTAGGATGTGCCCATTTTGCAAGATTTTCTCCGTGAGAAGTTTAAAGGACGGCCCCGTTCGAGGATTAAACGGAGGGAAATTTTTCAGTTCCACGAGTTTTCCTTTGTTTGTTATTATTATTGTCATTATACCATTTTGCTGCATTTAGTGGGCTGTTCGTACATCGTGCATAGAAGTTAACGACGCGAGGTTCAATTATCATCGTTGCATTCCAGCCGCCCACGTTCCCTGTTCCGCAGGACGAATGTTCGCAGAGAAAAATCAACGCGAACACCGGGGATGTAATTAAAATGGTCGCGCATTTCTGCCAATTTTAGCAATTTCCCTGCGACACGCGGCGTACCGCTAAAGAGGCTCAAGGAATCATGCAATTATAATTTATTCGCGTGTTGGTTCCGCCGCTTTCTCCCTTTACGTCTCTGCCTTCCTCTTCTTCTGTTCTGTTTTCCTTCTATTTAACCCGTGCTTTCTATTTTCCTATGAGCTTGCTTTTCCACGATTCGCCGGTGTCCGGCTTCGTTGTCGCGAAGATAACGCGGGGCCCGCAATTAATTCACCTCGATTCGATATAGGAAACAAAACGCTAGGGGTAGAATTCGTAGGGAAGGGGAGAATTTCAAGTGTCGCCATTCACTTTTCCCGGAATAGGTATTTCTGCTTTAATTCCATAGCGTTCCGGTGTTAATGCGCGTTCCGGTTGCGGCGAGAGAACTCTCGGAACCGTTGCCCCTCGTTTGCCGCAGCCTGCTGCGCCACGATTATAGGAATGAACGAGA
Organism: Nomada ferruginata; assembly: GCA_963583965.1. Taxonomy (NCBI): domain Eukaryota; kingdom Metazoa; phylum Arthropoda; class Insecta; order Hymenoptera; family Apidae; genus Nomada; species Nomada ferruginata. Next base: position 12,405,500 of record OY757218.1, read on the forward strand.
TCCACTGCTAGACAAATCTGTCCTTCGAATTGTTAGCACATGTCCGCGCTCGCCGACAAAGCGGACAAAAATGCCTGCTGGGCGGTTCAAAGCCAGCTACCAGTCTTTCTGAAAACCGACCGAGGTTCGTATATACGAGCGATATGGAAACAATTACGATTCAAGCATGAAACAGGTTATATTCGAAAAGCGAATTGTTTCTTAGCAGCTGTACGCAAATTCCAATTGCTCGCAGAAAAATGATTAAACGATGAAACAGCGATCGTTTTGATTTTGAATCGGAGGGAAACGCTCTGAAGAGTCTCGCGATAAAGTGGCAGCTTTAACGAGTGTTCATTGCACCACCTTGTAATACCTTTCGCTTGGCGAATGAGCAGAGAATTGGCGCATCATTGTGAAAGGTGTCACTCGCGTGAGATGGTAATCTGTCGCGTTACACGGCCAGAGGTCCCATTGTGACGATTCGTTCGTGCCCATCTTCCAGAAACGCTCCTTAGTAGACCCAGTAGCTAAACTGGCCATTATGAGCGTGAAGGGAATCGTGCCATCTCGTCTCTCTTTTCTTCGTTTTCCATTCCGCCAAAACTGTCCCACTTCTTATTCCGGTATTATAGGGTATTACCTGTCTACCGTATACCTGAACCCATGCGTCGATCAATGATACTCGATAGAAAGGACACGACCTGGCAAATCATTGAAGTTACCGAAAACGGAAATCGAGTGCTATTGCCATAAAAAAAAGAAAGAAAATTATTATGGGTCTTGAGAATTCAATTATATTTTTTTCCGCGTGTACACTTCGAACACAGAGCGTTTTTAAATAGTCTATCTCGGCAAGTAGAAATAGGAAATTGATCCCTGGAGTGGTTGCACTCTTATTGACACTTAAATTCAAGGCTCGAGAACACAGCCGATGAAAGAAGAAGTGTCAAGGCGTGAATAAAGTCCTTCCGGCTCATCCGATGTTTTCAGAGTTTACTCGAGCCGCGGATTATCGGGGGTATGCGGATGAGCGAAGCTCTCCGTTCAAGGCTCGGTAACCGTGATTACTTACCTGCAAGGTAGACGCTTATCCACCTGCGAGATTCATTGATTTTTATGGGCATACCTAGTTGTACTCGCTACCGGCAGGTGGTAGGGTAAAGCTTTCAACTAGACGAGCTCCTGCGGCAAAACTTCTTTAGATATCTATGATAAGGAAACATTATGTACTACGGTTTCTCCTTTTCGAAATGGAATATTAGTCTACGTTGAGAAATCGTACGGACTCGTCGATAATGAAATAAAAGATCGGCACAGGAATTACACTCGCAAGATTTAAAAATTACCATGACACTCGAGTCTATCGTGGCACGTTTTCAAACTCAACTCAACCCTGCGTTAATTATGTCGGGCACTCTGAAGAAGGACAGGACGCAACGAGACCCCCAATGGAAGTGCAAAATGTGTTTACAGCATGAGACGAGGGTGAGAATTGGTCGAGAGAGGCATCGAAAGGCAGGCTGTCCAGGGAGGTATCGGGGTGAGACGCTTGGTCGGCCAAGCGTCTCGGAGCGTTACGTGGTCGCGCAAGACAATTGAAAAAATCACTTGTCTCGCCCTAAAAGTGGGGACGATGCACCCTAGTGGATGCTGGAGCGGCGAGCAACGGTGATGAGAGGGCGATATCCGTGGGCGGCAGTCCGTTAAACGCAATGTCCCGGATCCAAAACATTGCGGTTCGCCTCCGGAAGTTCGCATTCGTTCGATATGTTCTGAGCACGTGCACCGGTCGCCTTGCATCCCCGACGGAAATTTATTGTTTGGTCTTCGTGTGACGTTCCAATGCGTTTCCCGTGGGGTTGATTGTAACGTCAGGTGCAACGAATAACGTTGGAAGAAACGTTGTGTTTTTTCTTTCCGTTCCTTCTTTTTTATGGAGAATAATTTTTTTCAGGTCCGTACATCTGGCACCGGGGTCAGGGGGTGGCTGGACGCATCCCACGAAACGAATAATTGGCTGAAGTATGTTCGGAGCACTGGCAATCCGCATGCAGTTAACATGAGACACGTGCTGATCGGTGGACAGGTAACAGACGTTCATTCAAACGTAATTTAGTGAACGTGGAAATCGTACAGGCATTGCAATGAAGCAGATTATCGGTTCGTATAATGATCGGTGCATCCGGTGGCGATACACGAACGTGCGCTTCGATAATAATTGTTTCGCGTATGTAAGTCGATACCAACTTTGCGCGTGGTGTTCGCCATCGACCATTTACCAATTCAGTTTCGAGCGCAACTGACACCCGATCGACAGTTGCAGTTAATAGGAAGGAATAATTACACGGTGTCAGACGCAGTCGCAGTTAATTTCACGTGCGCTAGGGAAACTACTAAAAAAACATTCGGTCGCGGTGCCACCGTTTCCGTGACTCGCTAATGAGACGACAATGGAACGGAAACCGCGATGAAGTTTGCGGCTTTACGTTTAGATTTGTAACTGCAGAACGAAGTGTATGCACATGCATCGATATCGATTAAATTTCATTCCAATACCATTGCTCGCTCGAATCTCTACACCGCGCTTCCACGTATTAATTCAAGAAACAACTTCATAATTCTCCTCGCGTCCATTTAAAATCTGTTCGCTAAATCAGAGGAGTGCAATGGAGGTCACGGTGTCAATTTAGGGTTCATTACGGCATCGCGTCCTTTCGATTCTCTATCTATGTGAACCGTGCCACATGGTATTCGCGACGTCGTGGGCGCGCCCTAAGCTACGTGTATACAGGGTGTTTAGTTATTAAGTCACCCTACGGGGTCGTTTCGTTGACTTCCTATACGCCCCGTTCGCAATCGCTGTGGGAATGGGGGATGTGGCTCGCTCTATCAGAGCCTGTACAGAATCGTCGTTGTAATGACTTTTCGGGGCCCTTCTGACGACACCATAAAGATCCTTTCATTGCCTCCGAACGTTATGGACTCGCTTGGAAAATGTGTGTCGCGTTGGAAGTACGATTTTAATGAACAGTTGGGGAACTTGAAATTATTGCCTTTTCGATTTCACGGTGCTGAATCGCCGTCGATTTATGATATATTACAGTCTACGCAACGCAACGTTCACGATTATCGATGCGTCGGTCTGTTACTTGTTTCGGGCAGTGCTCGAGCAAGCTCGAGGAATCTCGAGATGATTCGCGATGAAAGGTAACGGGTGAGGGTCGGATGATTCAAGGGTGTGATTGTCCACAGATGGTGTACGAGGCGGTGCGAGACATAGCGGCGGGTGAAGAGCTGCTTCTCGGTGTTCGAGAACCTCTTCAGCTCCAGGACATGCTCGGCGAAAATACCACCGAGGACAGAAGCGACCGAGAGACCGGTGAGTAACAAACAGGGCCGATCTTGTCGTAGGAGGGACGCTCCTCTGTATTCTCCCGAAGCGTTATTGGGGTTATTAACGCCCTTATCCCGCGGCCGTCCCTTCAACGAGCAATCTATTAGCGCACGAGACGCTTACTTACTCTTTCGGACAAAGGGTAGACTCGTTAGACGTTCGCTTTTTCATCGATGGAAAGATCGATCGCGAGCAAGCGGGTGTTCGCCATCTGACGTGACAGCGGAAGCACGGGGCAAACGGTCTGATAATCGAACCTATTAAAATATTCCCAATTGCTGGCCGTACAGCGCAAGCTGGCTTTACGACTTCTCGGGCCGATACACATCGTGACTCGTGCGTACTTGACGGGATCACGCATTCGAATCGAAAACACCGGGGCAGGTGTCGTCGAAAAGCGGTGTTACAGCTTTGATGCGAGGGAGGACAGAGGGTAAATCGTGAATCGTTGGCTGCACGAGCTGCTCGTCATGCACCCCCGATTCTGGCGTGATTCACCTGGCCGGCCGTTGCGTATTAACCCCTGTCCCTGGTAATAAGCACTGATTATCGCGAGATAGCCGCACTCGTGCCGCGTGTTACCGTGCCTCGTGCCACTTTAAATTGTCCTTTAATGCGTCCTTTATTTTTATACGCAATTTTATACATCAATCGTGAATCCAGATCGTTGCATTACTCTTTTGCCTACGAATATATTTCTGCTTTCACGCTCGAAAAGTAAAAAGGATAAGAAAGGAAAAATGAAGAAAGTGAAACATTTTCGACTGCCATCGTCGATCCATCTCCAAGTTTCATTAGCCGGGGCTCGGAAAATATATTCGAGGCATTTGCAAAGAGGGGTGGCACCTAGGTGCCTGACTGCTCGACAATTATCTGGTTGTAACTCCTGCGCGATGGTCAGGATCCGAACGACTGCGAGGCGGAGATTAAAGGGGGTTATAAGCGACACCCAGATGTCGCAGTAATTAAAAGCAGGATTATTATCGAAGTTGAAGGCGGCGTAGTGTCTACCACGGTTAATTCGCCGACGATTTTTCCTCGCAATTCGCACCGGCTCGTAAACGTCTCCTCCGAGGACAGAAGACAGCGAGCGTAACTGGCGAACGTTCGTTCTTAATTAAACCGACCTTTCCCCCTTGGGCCAATTAAAATTTCGAAGATTTCCACCCGCTTGCAAATTATCCCCAACGAAGCGAGGTAACTTTCTCCCGTCGCCGACACCGGTCCCAATTCCGGGCCAGTACGCCTGCTCCGGAAGTGGACACTAACGGTTCCGGCAAATGTTTACTCGTAATTACGGAAGTTCGGCCGGGGATCGCTGATAAATTCATGTCACTCGAAGTTTCGCCTGATTTTTCCACAATCGTTATAATTTCCTCTGAAATACTTCGTTCGCTTCCCCGCTTTCCCTTCCCAGGGAAGGGTAATGTCAAGCGAGGAAAAAGTGCCGCCTATAAAGGGCACGAAAATGGTACGACAGCGTTGCCGTTAATCCTGTAGAGCCATTTTTACGAGAAATCTCCGGCAATCTGGTGCGTGCAGCGAGAATAATGATGTCAAACAAACGGCGTACACCCCGTGGCAACCCTTGCGACATCTCCACCCTGTCTCCCCCCTGAGCGGATCATTTTTTTTGTCACCCATGCGGAGGGATGCTATGACGCGGGGAATCGCTTTAACGCCGCGGCACGGGGGCGCGTATGCATGGAACCGCATTAAATCGGCGACGAAATCTCCTTTATGCGTTTAAAGCGTTTGGAAAACAATTTTTACACGGTTGCTCTACAGAGAGTCGGGATATCCCGTGTGCAGGCCGTTGCAACCGGTGAAGCTGTCGGGCATGCACAGTTTTATTTGCACGAAATTGTTTCGGTTGTCCATCGGGATCGAAACGAGAGGCACAAACGCGAAACGAAACTATTTTCGGTAACATTTTCGCGAGCACGTTAATGCGTCGTCGAACGACGAGCGATAGGCACGTTTCGTGTTACCGGGGACGGGCGTATTTTTTTTTCTTTTTTTCGACGATTCGGTAAACCACGTCGCACGGTGGCGCAATGTGTTTTGGGGGGCGTAAATACAACTGGTGACGGCAGTTAACGTGAGTTATGGTTCTGATTTTTCGCGGACCTTCCTTTTCTCTTCTGACAGCTTTCGTTCCAGCCACCGAACGCATCTCTTTCTCTGTACGGATGGCTCTATTTAGGGTTGCGGGTATAATTTATGATCCGGTATTGTCGATTAACACGCGCGTAACCTGGCCTCAGGGTCGACCGAGGAATGAAAAAAAGAAGATAAAAAAAAAGAAAGGGCACCGTAGGAAAAAAGGGGTATACGCGCATAAAAGGGCACGCGACCCTGTTTTCCGAGGGGGTGGCTGGCACGCGCGGGGGGCGGGCAAAAATACGCGACAACCCTATCTGATTCATCGAACTAATGACACGGCTTGTTTGACGTTTCAATCGCGTTACGATGCTTGGCCGTATCGTGGGATAAATTGTCGCGATAATTCTGGAATCGAATCGAATTAATAACGAACTTTTATTACCATCTGGCAAATGTTGTAAACGTTATTATTACGGACGTTGTTCCTGTTGGTTTTTAACTTATGCATTGCTGTTCAGATTATATCCACGATAAAATGTTGATAAAGTTTTCTTGCTACACAATTCTGTCCCATGAAAGTATGATGCCATATGCTGGTAAGAAATTACCATATACAGTCGACGGGGGTGCTACTTCCGTCCCAAGGTGTCCGGCGACTCGCTCGAATTCTTCGGGGTACCTACTTGATTCCAGTTCGCCACGATGCCACGGAAACATTGATTTCCGTTACTTTTTCCCATGCAACCGCCAACTGACACGTCTGCTGGGGGTGTTCCTAGTGGATCCCACCTGTTGACTTTCCACGTCCCAACATTCCGCCAGGTTTTTTCGTCATACGCTCTAAAACGACGCGCAACATCCCCCGAGGCTGCTCATCGTACCTGAACTTCCTTGTGAAAATTTCATTTCCCGATGAACAAGCTTCACGATCGGAAGTAACGTACTTTCGCAGGCTTCGATCGTGTAAAATAATTTTTACAGTCTAGTTTAGCTGGAAAAAGTCGCATAATAATTGATCCAAGGCATTCCATGAAAATATCACGAAGCTTTTTATATTTCAAGACAGTACTTTGTATCATATTTTCAACAAATCTTTTTCATATTAAGTTTTTATCTTGTCTTAGAGTTTTTTGAACGGTGACATATTTTTGTTGTTCCCGTATATTATCCTACTCTATCCAATGCAATATTCATAAGATTTTTTTTAAAGATCGATGTACGACCGCATCCTTCATTGTTTAAATTCACGGCGTGCCGCTTCAAATTAGTCGTGGATGGGGGAACGATTAACGTTCTATGGGGGGTTGGTTGCGTGGCGTGGGGCGTAGTTGGTGGTGTAGGGGCTGTGCCCGGTTCCCATGAAGGTCCGTTGGGGGCCATCGCTAGACCATATGGTTGGGACAAGTGTAGCGGCAGATTTAAATAACCGTTGGCGGACCGGTATCGTTCCGACTTCACCATTCGCCTGGCTAATATTCGATGGGTGTTAACTTCGATTGGTCAATTATTTTCGCATTTTAAACTCATTTCTTCAACCTACCCTTAACATAATTAAAGCGTACCGAATTCTATCGATACAATTTTTCCTTTTACCGTGGCATCATTTAGATCTAACATTTAATCAAATATGTAAATTAACAAATTCGATCCCTTGTGGGGGATTATTTTTATAGATTCTCTTTCTCAGAGAACGTATATATTTGTCGAACCGTTGGGTCGGTCAAGAATCTCTGTCATTAAAAATTACGCGCTGTCTCGTTCACGGGCTCCTGATTTTACCTGCCGTTGCTCCTGTTAGTTGGGGGTGAAAGGAGACCGCGGGGGGTAAACCAGCCTCACCTGCGATTGGCCGGACTCCGGCCACGCAGTTACCAATGGGACGCGTTCTTCGACACCCCGTTCTCGTTTTCAGACACGGGACAACGTGTTACCAGCGAACTGGTGCATCATTGTATCCATTGTCTCGTTGACTGAAGCATCGTGAACGATTATCGGAATACAAGGTACTTGTGCGATGACTGTGATGTGTCTCCCGGTGTCAAACATTTCCTTGAGTCCCTCGTATTCGAATTGTCACACGGCGTTGGCGATTTTTTATTTGAAATTTTGACCCTTCGATTTAATTTAAATGGTGTGGTAGCAGTGTTTCAATAGTACCCACCTGAATGAGAGCAGAGTATATATAGCGGAAAAAATTGCGGGTGGGTAGACAGCTCGTAGATAAAGCAAGTTCTTCGGAGTACAGAAAAAACAATAGTGCCGGTTTGATTTAATAATTCAGGAACAATCCCGGTATCCACTTGTCACGCCACTCTCCCGCTCCCTCTTTCTGCAGCCCCCCGCGTGATCCTAGATCACGTAATTCGCCCACACCGGGACGGGTCACGTATCATCGTTCTCGGGGGTGTAATTTATAGAGCCGCAGCCCGTCAGAAACTGGAACGAAGTTATGCATTCCAGCTTGCCCATGGTTTTCGCCGGGTCGTTTCATGTGTCTTTTCTTTTTTGTGCTTGCAGCCTCGCAACACAGCGGCACCGTTGACGAAGACAAAGAGGACGAAGAGGAAGGTGAGACTAGATGTGCCGTCTGCGACAAACCGTTCCAAGACATCGAGCTGTAAGTATTGACAATGTTTCATTTGTTTCGTCAAATTATTTATCGCCCCCGATCCCTGACGACTCGTATCGGACTTGTTACATTTTATTAGTCGAGGCCTCGCCGTCGAATCGACGATGCACATCTCGAGTAATGAAGCATTCATAGCATGTCGTTATGCTATTGAAATCAGATCGCGTTCATTTCAGCGACACGCTGGCGACGATCGCGATGAGGGTTGTCACATTTTTCTAATCGCCTATCGATACGCCCATTTTCTACGCTAATCGGTACTTCGATGGTAGATACGTGCGGTCAAATTCGTATCTAATACGAGTAATCAAAGGAAGCAATAGAGCCGTCGAATAGCTTGGTAATTGCTTGATGGCCCGATTTGACGGATAAATTATTCATTAATCGGCAAAATACAGGAACGAGCGGCGCGTTATCCACTCGAAATCGGAGCGTTAGTCGAGTTCTGTTACGAAAAGAGGGCCCCCGTGCACGCGAACCATTTCGAGGGTTGCCTCCGAAGTTACGATAGCTTTTTCAGGGGTCGACGCTATTTGCGTTGCACCATTAAAGCAAAAGTCAAATACTTAACCTCCATATGGAAGCTCGCTTTATTTACCATCTCGATACTTCCCACGATTTCTAAGGTTTTAATTAATTTGTATGATTCGCCCCTTTAACCCGGAACAAGTGCTCTTCTCCTCGTTTATTTAAAAATACCAGCGGGGTTCGTTCATAGACAAGCATTGTCTTCGTAAACGATCATTTCCTTCTTCCCCTGATACAAAACCGAGAGAAAATTCGTTCCACTTGCATAACCGCCTTTGGTCCAATTTCGTTCATCCATTTCTGGCTGTTCCGGCGCATGTTTCCCGGTTTAGAGACAGGCCGCGACACCAGCCGCTTCCGTGAGCCTCGGCTCGCCAGAGTCACCTGTTGTGGCACATAAAGTACGCGGGAGATCCGCATTCGGTTGCATCGAGCCACCCCCTTATGCATCATCGAAGGCGTCGCGTGCCCGCAGCTCATCTGGCACGGCGCACCGTCACCGTGAACCTACTATCTCACCACGAATAGGTTTCACGCGACACGTGTGTTTGAGGGTGTAAAATCAATGCCGCCACCACACCATGGCACATCCTGTGACCATAACCCGTGGCCAGCTCGCGACACCCCGCTCTTACATCGAGCGTTGCTCGTGTACGCCGCATACCCACTCTCGGTGTGTACGTGATGACCACCCTTTTCCTTCGGGGGCGTGCGACCGTTATTACGCGAGAGCTTGTCCGCTGCCGCGCTACCGGAGTCACTTAGTCATCATCCTCGACTGCGCCGAGCGCAGTCTTCGTCGGAGCACTGCCCCGGATCGATTATATCTGAGGTTTCTTGCTCGAACCGCTCCGAGATTTCGAGGCGATTACGCTCGACCAGTTCCTAGGCCTCTTTGCCGTCGACGGTGTGCCGTTCTTGCATAGGTGCTTGTCATTCTATAATACCGTGGTCAGGGAAAGGGGGGCCAAGATCGGTGTATTCGTTTGCTCGATTGGCTGGGCGAAGATGCAATAGTGAATCGTGTAGAGATCTTCGGCGATAGCGACAACTTTCACGTTATTCTTATTTTTCTTTCAGGTTGGACAATCACCTGGTAACCTGTCATAAATACCCAGCCGAACAGCACCGCTGCGACAGCTGTCCGCGATCCTACGCCTGGCGACCACTGTTGGTTCGTCACCGTGCGATCGTTCACGGTGATCTACGAAACTACGCCTGCGAGAACTGTCCAAAGGTAAGTTTCATCTCGAGGGTGCAGGCGACAAAACCTGACACGTTTCCCCCGGAGTAAAATCTTCAAAGTTTCGCTAACAGTTGGACAAACCGCAGGTCTTTACCGATCCGTCGAATCTTCAACGCCACATCAGGACCCATCACGTGGGCGCCAGGAGTCACGCGTGCACCGAGTGCGGAAAGACATTTGCTACCAGCTCAGGCTTGAAACAGCACACTCACATCCACAGCAGCGTGAAGCCGTTCCAGTGCGAGGTGTGCTTCAAGGCGTACACGCAGTTCTCGAATCTATGCCGGCACAAGCGTATGCACGCTGACTGCCGTATGCAGATTAAGTGCGTCAAATGTGGACAGTCTTTCAGCACGGTCACCTCGCTGTCCAAGCATAAACGATTCTGCGACTCGACACCGCCAACTGGTCCACCTGGCGCCATGCCTCAGTTACCAACCTCGGCACCGAGTCCTTTCCTCGTCTATCCCAGACCACCCGTCAGTCTTCCCGGTGGCTTGCCCTTCTATCCTCCAAGTTTAATGGGACCCTATCCTGGAATATTTCCAAACGCTCCCAACTTTTTGAATACGCCCCTTCTATTCCCACCGAAGATCGAGGAAGCTGAGAAGAGGAGCGACAGTCCGAAAAAGGAGCGCTTCACGCCGCCGAGAGTGCTACCGCAGCACAGCAAAGTTTCTCCATCCACCGCAGAAGAGGCTACATCTTCCTTCAGACCATCCCCCGCTAGACCGCCAGTCCAGCAGACACCAGAGAGCGACGATGATCCCTCGAAGAAACGAAAACGCTGCAGAAATGCCGAGAAGGAATCCGAAGCTGAACACGTTTCGGCTTCCGCGAACGAGGAAACCACGGATCAGCCACTGGATCTGAGAGTTCAAACGAAGAAACAGAAGGCCGCTCCGAATAACGCTGGTGAAAGAAGGAGCCGTAGTCCCTCGCCAACTCCAACGCCCATGGACGCCTCTCCACCACCCCCAGAGCCTCCTAAACCGGAAGAGGAACAATCTTTGCAGATGAAAATCGAATCCAAGGATGTACCCAGCAGTCCACATTTGAGAACAACTCTGCCTACCGAACAGCCGCCTACAAACACTCCACCGCACATGGCCTACCCTAGACCGATTCATCCCAGCTTTCTGGAGGCTATGTATCGCGGACCAGCCGGCGGCTTTCCTGGTTTTCCCGGCGGCCCACCACCACCTGCTGGAGTTACAGCAGATTCCAGGTTACTACCGCCGCTGCCACCGTTCGGACCACCGCGTGGACTTCCTTTTTTAGGCACCCTCATGAACGGACTCAGCGGCGCTAGGCCAGGAGCCGGGGGATTCGACCTGCTCGGCAGGCCGCCGCTGGGGCCGTTCCCCGGCGTGAAACCGTTTCAAGACGCGGTAATGGCTTCGCATCATCACCACCATCATCACCATGCCCACGGCAAGATGAAAGATCGGTACTCCTGCAAATTCTGCGGGAAAGTATTTCCCAGATCCGCCAATCTGACTAGACACTTGCGCACTCACACCGGAGAGCAACCGTACAAATGCAAATACTGCGAGAGGTCGTTCAGCATCTCTAGCAATCTTCAGCGTCACGTGAGGAACATTCACGATAAGCAGAGGCCGTTCAAGTGTCCCCTGTGCGAGAGGTGTTTCGGACAGCAGACGAACCTAGACAGACATCTGAAGAAGCACGAGGCCGACGACGGGAGCGGAGTAGTTTCTGTGGCAGATTCGCCGGGGAGTAGCAACGAGAATGAAAGAGAAGACACGTATTTCGATGAGATCAGGTCGTTCATGGGAAAGGTGACCTACGGCGGTGAAGCTGGATACGGTTTACCACCGCATCCAGCTTATTTGCCCAGTCGACTTCACGAGATGAACGAGTCCAAGATGGAGACCGAGTACGACGAAGATGAAGACAGCGAGGAGGGTGTGTCCCCTCTGGACGAAGCTGACGCCCTGTCGCCGGTCGAGGGCAAGGAATCGACGCCTCCGCCACAGTACGACCTGAAGCTTCGAGAGAAGCAGGAGCTCCTCAACAATAACACGGCGGAGCCTGTCATCGAGATCTCCACATAGCCCATAGGTCGTGTCGCTTGAAGAACGAGGAAATCGTTCGCGAAGATCCTGTTTTAATCGTACACATAGAACTGTTACGAGGTTGTTCGTCTCGGTGTAACTTCTTTTCAATCGTAGGTAGACTCTATCGATCGTGTTTCGAACTTACTCGTAGTGAGGGAAGTGTTGGAATGGAATAATTGCAGCGTTCTGCGGGGGCACGATTTGGTTAAAAGAGAGACGTTAAGGACACTGAATAAAAAGTGCGTTTACGATAATTCACTGCCGACCTCGGATGCAGCGTCGGTCTCCAATTTCCAGTGTCTATAATTATTATTTTTTGCGCACCGCAAAAGCGAGAACACGAGAGAGATCAAGGAAAGATCATTGCCCTTTCCCGTACACGAGCAGAATCGCACACTCACGTTCGTTACGGGCAAGCTGTTCAATAGCGTAGTTCCTATAGGCTCGTTTTCATCGTACACGCGCACGTAATTAATAATCATTCAAACTTGTCCCATTTTTCCCCTCTCATCGGCCTCAGAATCGCGCGAGCTTGCCCACCGTAGTATTATTTATTCGCATCGCGAGTAACGTTCCGTCGGTGCGAATGCCGTCTCCGCTGCGAGACGGATCCCGTTTCGAGTTTGTGAAACTCGATTGGCCCTTTTAAACGGTATATTCGTGCAAGACGATTTAATCGTGAAACGATTCAGAAACGCCGGAAAATGGGGGCTCTGCAAAACGTGAAAACGGAAAAAGATCATCAACTGTTTCTGTTCTTGTTCTTTTTCTTTTTCTAGAAAATAGATCAATCGTTGTAATTCTCGATAAAAGAGGACTTTAAGGAACCTCGTGGAGCTCGTGCTCGAATAGGTAGGAAAATACGTATGTTCAGGTGTTAGTCGACGCGAAGCCAAAGCGACGAGGATGATTAGCGACGTGTAATTAAGAGAGAGAAATGTTTTATGAGAATCTGTGTACAAATTTCCATTAGGTAATATAACGTTTGTAAAAAAAAAAAGAAAAAGAATACAGAGATTCTTCGTGATTTTTATTAATATATAAATATATATAGATATTATACATATGCATATAAATATAAATATGAATGCGATCTTATCGATTTACCGTGGCGTCGGTCACGGGAACTTCTCTACAGAGCCGCATAATTGTTACGTTGATTTCACTGGATGGTTAATAAAAGAAAAAGTCGCGCGTATTCGCATCCCATCTTCGATGTTTAAGAAAGATGCTCCCGAGTGTTTAACGAAGTAATTTTTGTACAGGCGTAGGCGTGTACGGAAAAAAAAGGAAATACAAATTTTTTCTTTTCGTTTGATCGTTCCCAAGCAACAATTGTGAATAGCATTTACTAAGGACGTCAGTGTCAGAGAAAATGTTAATCATAGAAACTTTACGTTTTTTTCACGTAAGATTTACCGGATACATGTTCTATATATCTCTCCTTCTCACAGACTAATAGACGGTAATACACGTACGGATTGATTAAATATACTTATGTCGATCAAACTAATTAAGAACGATTATATAATGACTCTATCTATACATACTGTATAAAAGCATCCTGTAACTTCATTATGATTACTATTAAAATATTACACTTCAACTTCGCTCATCGTCATGCATTGATCACCTTCCTGCATTCCTTTAATTATCCCTTTGAAACTTTGGTATTCATCCACAAAAATAATGAAAAAAAATTAAATGAAATTGTAATAAAGATTTTGTGTAATATTGACACAATATCCATATCCTGAATTAATCTACCTTTAAAAAGAATACATATACAGTGTGTCCGGTATAAGTGGAACAGTTAAATATAAATGAAAGCTGAAAGAGGAAGCTACAATATCCACTAGTTATTAAGAATATTCCATGAACGGTTCATTTCTTATAAACAATTAAACAATTAAAATTGTTATTACGCTCAACTGCATATAGTTACAACAACGGGGTATTTTTTATCGCGTAGCTTATTCGTTTCCCTTTCATTTGACCCCCCATTTATTAAAAAATAACCACCAGGAGCCGATACATCAATTTTTTAAAATTTCAGGCAGTCGATAATCGGACAAGTGGCGCCATCTCGCGTTTGCGGCCTTTTTAGCAGTTTTCCGCACCGCCAAAACCGAATTCCTGGATTACATCGTTAATTTAAACAATTGCGTTTTTCTCGGCTTCTAGTGCGTATTTTATAACCGGACTTGTCTTAAATTAAAGCTACGGACCATAGCTATCTCCTCCAACAGATGCAACAATATAGCATTTGTGGTTTAAAAGTTATAAACAATTAAAAGATCGGCAAAAATGCACTCCGGGTCACTGCAATTATCTCGGCTCTTGGTGGCTGTTTTTTAATCTATAAGGTCTCAAATGAAAGGGAAGAGAATAAGCTAAAAAGAAAAAAATATCCCGTTGCTGCAAGTATATCCAGTTGGCGGGACTAACAATTTTAATTGTTTAATTGTTCATAACAAATAAAGCTCACGTGGAATATAATTCGCACCTATTGGAAATGGTAGCTGATACTTCTAGCTTTATTTTATGTCCTCTGACCATTGATGTAGCGGGCCTGAAAGTCGATATAATAGCATTTGTTTATAATTTATTTAAAGAAATTCAATTATTTCGCGTTCTACGGGGCCGATTTTGATCAACGACATCTCAAATTGAAGCTCTCGATACAAGGAACAATCTGCTTCACTGTTCGAAAGGGTTTCATGCATAGTTTCGGTACAATTATCAAACGAATTGTTAAATTGTTTATAAAAAGTAAACAGCGCATGTAGCATTTGTAAATCATTTATTCACGTTTAGCAGTATCCATTACCTTCATTTTAAGCATCCGATCATTAATCTAGCGCCTCCAGAAGTCGAGATAATTGCAGTGACCCGTAGTGCATTTTTACCGATTTTTCAATTGTTAATAACATTTAAACCACAAATGCCATATTGGTGACACTGTTATAAAAGATAGCTACGTTTCGTAGCTTTAATTTAAGACCAGGCCGGTCAAAAAATACGCACTAGAAGCCGAGAAAAACGCAATTGTTTAAATTAACGACGTAATCCAGGAATTCGGTTTTGGCGGTGCGGAAAACTGCGAAAAAGACCGCAAACGCGAGATGGCGCCAGATGTACCGTTATGGACATATCGTTACCGACAAAATTTTTAAAAATTGTTATCTCGGCTCCTGGTTGTTGCTTTTTAATAAATGGGTGGTCAAATGAAAGGGAAACGAATAAGCTACACGATAAAAAATACGCCGTTGCTGTAACTTTATCCCGTTGGCCGTAATAATTATTTTAATTGTTTAAATGTCTATAGTAAACGAACTTCACATGGAATAATGTTCAAACCTATTGGAGATCGTAGCATATACTGCTAGCTTTAATGTATGATGTATGTGCTTTGACCATTGTTGTAGCTCGCCCGCAAGTCAAAGTAATTGCATTTGTTTATGATTTCTTTAAACAAATTCAATTATCTCGCGTTCTACTGGGCCCATTTTAATCAACGACGTCTTAAATTAAAGCTGCATTGTTGCTGCATGTATAGTTACTGTGCAATTCTTAAACGAAAACGCAAACTGTTTATAAAAAATAAATAACGCAAGTAGCATTCATAAAGCGGATATGGTCAATCAGCAGCATCCTTTACCTTCATTTCGACGCAAAACGGTAAAAGAAATGGAAAAGCGGAAATGGTATAGGGTTTTCAAAATATATATTTCTTAATCTGCCTATTCCTATATTTCGCCTGTGGCTGAACAGTCGCTGCTGTGTGGTGCCCTCTAACACATACACGAACGAGCTATAATTATTCAAATTGAAATAATCTCTGATAAAATTCAAATTCAAATGACACATGCAAATACCCTGGCAATCGTTTCTTTATATAATAAAAAATGATGCACCATTTGATTCAAGATCCTCATTATCTGAATAATGATACGTTAAGGACAACAATTGTTCTTTATCCACGTTCCGAGAATGAATTGCGTTAGGCTCAAAATTACAAGTGGACTTGCACAATGACGAACTAATTGACTGCTGGCGCGCCGCGATCTATTAATGAACCGTGAACTTTGCATTTATGATCGTGCTATGATCTTCTGAATTGTTCCTCGACGCCCACTCGTTTCGCGCGTATAATACTACACAGTACGATTTCATTCAACGCCACACGAGTGAATGATTTTTGCGCGCGCGCTTGATTCATAAGGCATTCAGGGACGAAGATGACTTCGTTCTTCTTATTCAAGTGTAATACGTGTACGAACACTCGAGTAATATTAACAACTAATTGTTTAACACTGATGAAACCAGACGAAAGATCCGATAGCGAGGAAAAGAATACTGGGAAAGAATTCGCCACGCTATTCCACGCTTCAGTAAGGCGGACGACTGGCGAACCGCCTTGTTAGGTTTAAAAAAGAGACACGAAATGGAAACTGTTGGAGATTGAATCGAGGATCATTCGTTATTGTTACTCCAGCTGCAACCTAATCGATTCCTTCGTCCAATTATGTAATCCAATTACGCGGGCAAGAGTCATCGAGTCCGGCACGATGATAAGCATGATCGTAAATATGAATAAAAACGTAGCGACTGAGTGCGGCAAGATTTTTTCCAGAAAATACAGGGTAAACGGTCCGCTCTTCCGTTCTTCCTCGCGGGGAAAAGTTAAAGACCAGCAGAGTCCAGCAAAGATGCAATAGGATTCAGAAAATCGGCGATCGGCGATCGGCAGTTCGATTGCGATGGGGCAATTATTATACGCGCGAGCGAACATTATTGCCAACGCGTCGATGACAAAAACGCTCGAGCTAATCACGAAATTCCGTGCGCTCCCGGTGTACGTTTAGAAAGTGGAAAAAATCGATCATACGTGCAGATCGATGGCCACTGGGCAAATCGCCGAGGTGTATCTGAGATTGAGATTAAACGCCGTTCTCCGATCGCGATTAGTTACGCCCTGTGTCTGGCAATCATCGAAATCTTTGGTTTTTTTTGCGTATCTTCCAACACCTCTAGCTATAAAATTGTTCCTTTCATTTATTGCTGGCGGGCATTGGCGTTCACGAAATACGAAACAAACGGAGGAATTAATTGATAGACGCAATGAAATAATTCAAGGGTAAACGAAAACGAATAACAATAGCAAAGCAACCGATTGCACGGTGGTTTCCGCGATGGCGTCCGGCTGCAAACGATCCAGCCGTCCTTTTAGGAGACAGAGTAGAGGCTGGTGCTCGTTTTTCTCGCCCCTCATCTCGCCACGTCGCGCGCGTCTCCTTTCATTTTAACGCATGATCGCGCACCCGATTCGAACGCGTAATACACCCACCGATCTCTAGTCCGCTCCTCTACGCACCGCCGCTCCAGCCTCGATGGAATAGAAACCGTCGTTGCACACGACGCTTCTGAAGTGCTTCTTCGTCGACACCGTCGTAAATTACAATACCTCGAGCGGAACACAGGAGCTATTTTAATTAATTAAACGGTTGGTACCATTTTCTTTTCCAACGGGTCCAGCCGAGGTAGCGAAAAATATAGGGGTAGAAAAGAAACTTTTAAAGCGGGTCGTTAAACAGATTTATGGAGGCTTAAAACTTCAGCCTCTATTTTAGAAACCCGGTGAAAACTTGCTTCTGCAACACGAGCAACGTCTTTGCGAACCGCCTACACGCGTTAGATAACAAGAAGCAAACGCGCAACTCCATCAACGATTGCCACTCAAAAATTCCCTCGTATTTTCGTCTCCACCCTGGTATTAGTTCTTTTTTTGTTCACATTGTTTGGCAAGGTGGTGGAACGTTTCGCGCCGCTTTCCACGGATCGCATAACGATGCCCGGGAAAGAGGACCGCGATCGATTTCCGTCCTGCAGCAGGATCGATCCGCGATCTCTCGAGGCCAGATCGAAACGGTGAACGCTACGTACCTATACGTACGCGCGAGCCACGAGAAACCCCCGCCTGGATCGCTCCACCAAAAGGATAAATTTAGATTACTTTCACTGTTTGACGAAGCGCGATCGAAGCAGCGATTAATCGGCATTTTTCTTCTTCCACCGGGGAAAAGCGACGACGCGATTCGCTACCGATTCGCAACGGTTACATTTCACGCGGTGTCTGCGCTGGGAGATGGAAAGATCGTGTCGATTGAAATATCGCGGTGCCGCGCGACAAATTGCAAGAACGCAGCCACGAATATGAAGAAGTCCGCGATTCTTCTCTGCCCACCATTACCGACGTTCCCTCGGTTGTAGCACGTCGAGATAAACAAGACGATTAAGCTGAAGATTAACTATGCTAGCTCTAAACCGAGCTTATCTGCGCCGCGGTTTCGACGCGAGCCTGCCACCATTGGCTTCGGCTAGTAGACGAAAAGGCGAACTGACTTCTGCTTCCACTTCTGCGATCAACATAGGCAACCACAGATGTCGTTCACCAAAATCAAACGAAGTCTGACACTTTCATCTTCGATGATCCTTCGAGTCTCAGGGACAGCAACGCGGAAGTTGAAACAATTAATACAGCAGTTCCCTTGAAAATATATTACCAATACTCCAATGAACCGATAGATTTTTTACGAAATCTTCTTGCTGTTCCAGGTAAATAGAACGTATCGAAAAGGACTCGATTGTTTCCACGCCAACGCGATCTAGAACGACTTGTCCTTAATGTCGCTCATGATCGTATGCAAAAAGAGAGGAAGACGAAGAAGAAGTGCTTTATGTAATGAATTCTGAATCTGGCGCGCGTCGAGACGCGCCTTGAAGCGCGTCGACGAGCCAATCGATCGGCGCAGAATAGTATACGTCGGAAAATTTTCCATCGCCTTATCGTGATCGCGGATCGTTACAAATTATCGGCGCTCGCGCAGCGGAACGCGAACGCCGGTAAAAAAAGAAAAGAAGAAACAGAAGCGCACGGCGAGACGCACACCTGAGAATCCGTCGACCTATCACCTCGCGACGATAGACTCGCCCTCGTCGATAACGATCGCGTCGCGTGGGCGTTTCGTGGGGACGCGTCTGCGAGAGTGTGCTTCACGGAGCATCCTTCGTAATGTCTCAATGATTGGTTCCGAGCGAAGGAGCGGGGTCTAATTGAAAAGTTAATTTATGCCAATCGTTGGATAAGCAATCTTCCTCGCCGGTGAACAATGGGGTCTTGGTTGGCATTAATGCTCATCGTATTTTGTAACAAAAAACGACGCATCAGGTGTACAGGAAAATTGACGAAGCTGTTGATAAATCTGCTGGGCGATAGTCGAATAACGAAATGCGTTTGCGGTTTCTTGTGTCGCGAATGGGGGGGAATCGCGAACGTGACCCGAGAGCAAACAAATCGGAGTGTGGGAGTCGCTGGCATTGGGCGGAAGAGCATGGAGCGGAGACACGTGTGCTAGTGTCTACGCGTGAATTTTACACGCGTGAACCGCCTGGTAAATGCCAAAGGACTAGAGAACCGCGGGGCGTTCACGAATTCGAAGCTGGATACGTTTTGCAAATGATTATCGATCGCGCAAAGTGACGCGGCAGGCGGCTACGTATCGAAACGTTCGATCAATGATTAAAGCTCGAAGCCCAAAAATTTTGTCGGGACGAGAGGAAACGATCTCTTCGAATTTTTCGATATTAGATACACCGCGAAGGACTACGCTACGTCTGGTCGGAGGAAAGTGATGCAAGCGCACGCGTCGCGCACGAGAATCGAGACAACGAAATGTCAGACGTCGTTGTGAATCGGATTCTCTAGTAAGAAGGAGAGTTCGTTCCATTCACACAGCCGGGAGACCTCCCCCTCGGCGACGATGACATCGGCAGCAGGAGGTATTAGACGGAGATCCGCGCGCGACAGACGAGATGATAAACTCGCGATCCCTGTCGCGGAGGATAGATCTTCGATGACGGTAGCCTTGTCGATACGAAACGTTTCAAGGAAACGGTGTTAACCGAGCGAGACGAGGCGGCATGGCCGATCGAATGCAAAATTAACAGCGAAATCGGTCTCGCGTCGATCCTGATAATCGCTCGCGGATGAATAACGAAAGATGTTATGCAATCGGGGAACAACGTCTTGCGGCTTCGGTGGACGTCGATCGTTAGTCACAGCTTCGGTAAGTAATTTCGAAAAATCGCAGGAAAATATCTGTCGTTCGTAAAAGCCGAAGCTGTGGTTGCGTAAGGAGAGAACGGTTCGTCAAATCGAGGGGAGCATAATTTCACTTCTCCCGTTCGATTCTATTTCGTAGAACGAGGGAAGGATCAAAGGGGAAACGATCGTGGGTAGAGGAGCACGATATGCACGCGCGTGCAACGTAGTACCTGACACACGATCACCGGCACTCTTCCACATTTATCAACGGGCGAAATGTCAGGGGATCCCATGAATCGAGCTGGCGTACGAAGATCATCCCATTCACATGGGCGAACCGGGTGACATCCTTGCCGGGGAAATGTCAAGCGCACCTCCGCGTCTGACGAAAATCTGTTGAAATCCGAAAGCCCGGTGCACATCGCCCCGCGAAATTACCATCCGACGAATCATTCCAATCCAACCGCGGGTTGCGACTATGATCGACGTCGTGCGCCTTATCGAATGTGGGAACGCACTTTAAAAGGAAACCGATGTACGCTCGAGCGCGAGACAAAGGCAACAAATTAGTGGCAAATGTCGTGGACGAAAGTGGAACGAGCCGGGAGCCAGCCGGTTTCGATCTTTCCCAAACAAGAAAAAAGGGGAAAAAGAGCGATTCGCTCGTTAACGAGGCTCGTTAGAGGCGCGGAGCCCGGCCGAAGCGCGGGAGTAGCGCTTCGAGATAAATCGAGGACCGCGAAAGGGGTGACGAAAAAACGTGTACGCCTTACATAAACCGACCACGCCCTGCCAGGACTACGTTTCAGGTCTACACGTTAGCCTAGGTACACACGTACAGGGAGCCAGAGGCCGGTGGAAGCGTTAAACGTGCCCGATGCATCTGTATTCGCGCGCGAACGTATATGGATCTTGGGTCTGTGTAGCTGTGCCTCTCTGTGCTCCTCGCGAAACGTGTCGATAGCTGCCTCGATCTATGGTACCGTGCCCTCTCCAATCCTATCGATACTCCACGGCGTTACCTTACGTGGGTGTTCGTAGGGCACCGGAACGAAAGTCTCTCGGCAGCTTGCTAAATCCTCGAAACGCTACGAGCAGATCTTATCTCGGCCAATCCGGACAGCCGACCTGGTATTTCCATCGCGAACGTTCCTGTCTATTACACGACTATGTCCGCGCGTCCATTTCCCGCGATTTTCTTCGACCCTCCGTTGGGATTCTTGTGTAATTAAGCCCAGCCTGGTGTTCCGAGCGTCCGCGCCGCTCTCGATTCCAAATAATTGGGGATTACAAAACGGTTTTGTAAACCATTCTCGCGTCGCGACGACTTGTTCTAATATTCGGGCGCGTCACCGCGGGGCAAATGATTCGAGGCGATCGTCGAGCTTTCCGTAATCATTGTTCTACGTGCAGAGGGTTCGAGGACGGAGCAACAGGGTGTCCTCGAAATTGACCGATCGATTAATCGGGGTACCATTACGAAAGTGAAATGAAGCGCGCTTCGCTGATCGGAAGGCCGTGCCTCCCTTTCCGACGACACGATTACGGAAGATTTCCGACCGACAGACCGTGAAAAGTAGTCCGTTCCACCAAATCTTTCCCACCCCGAAATTGCTCGCCACTTACTTAACAGCTAATTCCGATCTTGGGTCGATTCGTTCCATCGCCTATACTTGTCTCCGTTCCATTCCGGTCGGTTTCGCATCAGGATGCACAAATCAAGCAGTTCTTTTTCCCCGCCGACAATTATCGTTATCCTCCCGATCTACGATTAATGAATCACCGGGGGGCCGCGTCATCGCGATTACGTTATCGATGCTCTTTTTTACACTCGATCGATTCCATAAAAAAATAAAGGAAAAAAACTAGCCCCGCCACGATTTCAGTCGGAGATCGAATCCACCTCCGTCAGATCCTGTCCAGTTCTCACGTTTATCCTCGATCCCAATCGGATAACGTTAAACGGCAAAAACGAGCAGCGGCGCTCGTGCTCTCTATGATCCGCAAGCCTTTGCGCTTCGCTCGGGAGAAATTCTCGACTGGTATTAATTTGTACGATTAACGCAAAGGTTCGCACAGGTCGCGTGCAGTCGCACACCTGAAATTCCAAGGCACCGCTATACTCATCCCCGGTGGTATCCGAGCGTACGTCTCGTTCTGAGGCGCGCTGCCGCTGCCACGATCGTTCGCCCTCGACCTCTTCGACGCTGAACCTGAATCCAGCCGACCGCGCCACGCCTTTTCGAGCCGCGGCTGAAAATTAACCGCGGCTGTTCGCATAACTGTATCGAGTCAAAGATCACAGAGATGCTCCAAGGCTACCGTTACCGCGCGAAGATGAAAGTCTAGGAAATCGCGTGCTCCTGCGGTTCGCCAGCGAGCGAATTCTTCGCTGCTGCCCGTTACGTTTGGAACGCAACAACGGTGCCGTCCACGGGATCCTCGCCGTCCCGAGGATTCACGACTGCGTCTTGGATGAACGATCGATGATAAAGCTATTCGAGAAATTGGCTGACGACCTTGATCCACGCGACCCTGTCGATCGAGCCTTTGTTCCGCACCAGACCACCGTTAACTTCGCCTGCTGAAAGCCTTTGTGCTGGCTCGTTCCGATGCGTTCTTGACATTTGCACATTCGGGAAGAGGAAAGTGCTGGATGTATTGTTCGGTTCAGGGGTAGCTCGAGGAGCACAGATTGCATTGCAAGACGAAGATATCTGATGCAAACTTGATATTCGATTTCACCATGATCCCGTTTAACTAAGGAGAATGCTCGGCGTTGTATTATTTCAGACTCGATGCCCCTTGGATGGTCGTTGCACGGTCACTGTATTGCATACGTATATCGATGGTCGATCAGAGAAGATCTCGTATCCAAATTCCAGCGCAACGAAATTGTCGGATCGCGTAACGTTTCCGGTGATGCGATGGAACTTAAATCGAACGGGATGTCGGTTCGTCGGTGCCATGATCGCCGTTTCCTGCGACCTGACAGAAAAAAAAAGTGGCAATTTGTGAGAAGCAGGCGATAATTAAGGTCTTACTATCTACCGAGGGCAGCGCTTCTAACGGTTGTGCGCGTTGTTCGTAGTACGGCGTTGCTTTCTAATTATAACAGTGTAGCGTAATTACACAACCGGCGCATAAAAGGAGCAAGAATAAAACGTGCATACGTAGAATATAAATTTCTGATAGCCACCAGGATAGCGAAGGTTCGCATCGATAATGGCGGGCGCTAAAAATCTGTTCGCGTGGAGAGTGAGAGAGGGGAGGGAAGGAAAGAGTAACAGCACCGGTGGTCGTAAAGCGAGTTACGATAAATCACGAGTAATTAATAAATCCTGCCGTTTCCTTCTATGCCTTACGAAGCCTCCCGTGGTCCATAAAGACAGAAATTGTAAGCAAAAATTATGTAAGGCGTGGAATTCAACGCCATTCCAAGGCTTTCGAAAGCTCCAAGGTGAAACTTCAGGATGTACAGAGAGGGACGGGCTGGTCTGAGCGTGAACGTTCATATTTCACTTCCTGCGTGGCGGAATTACGAGGCAACCTAGACGATCCGACTTTCTACTAATACGAGCTTCGATCGGTCAGAAAAACGGCCGATAAGGCAACAGAGAACGATTAAAAGGACGACGGAGAAACTTGGACGAGCGAACTGCGTCTCGCGGTGGTTCGAAACAGCCGGCTGGGGAAAAAATTCCGATGTTTCCGCGTGTGCCTCGCCGGGACATAAATACCGGCCGATACAGATATCGTTTAATCTCTCAATACTCGTGGCTGGTGGACGACGGGCAGAATTATGGCGGCGTGGGGTTAGATGATACGAAAAAGAAAAAGGTTACAAGAGCGTACGGCGACCGGCACAGGGACCGGGCCGACGATAGGGATGCAGCGGACGTTGGCGACACGAAGGGATAGAAAGATATAAAACGCAGACGGAACTGCTTCAACGCTTCTCATCGAATATGCGACAGCCTTCTACAATTTCCACGATGAATTTGTTGCGAATACCTGTTGGACAATTCATACGCCATAGTTCTGCCGCATCCACTAGCGTTCCGCGTTGGCAAACGTTCGTACACCCACTCGAGCCACGAAATACCAAGGAACAACCGCGAGAAGGAAGCGAGGCAGCACCCAGCCTAGCGCAGGAACGGTCGGCGAATCGGCAAGGAACAGAAGCTGAACGCGACTTCTCGAGACAAACACGACTCCGCGCTCTAAGCAGCAAGAACGAAACGAAGAAAGAGAGAGGGCAGCGGGTTGGTTCATCGGGAGAGAAAAAAAATGATATATCGGAGCAACGGTGAACTGGATGAGGGCCCCTAAACGCGTATCGCCTAGGTGGTCTTGGCGCAAATAGGAAACCCGTCCTGGGCCCCGATGGAGCGTGGAGCTGGCGAGCGTAGCAGAGAATTTCCTACCGACGATCACCGCCACGACGAGCAGCGCCCGGACAACACTCTCCCGCGGATCGGCTCCGCTCGGCCACGCTCTCGCAGATCTCGCAGATCTCGCGAGAGTGTGTTGGTCGGGCGTGGTCGCGGTGGCCATGGAATGCGCTCACTTTCACCGTGAGCGCGGCCAGACGAGGATCGTGGAGAACACGCGGCGAGAGAAAGAGAGGGGGCTGTGGTGATCGCCGAACGTGCACGCACACGAAACACGCCTCTACCTCTCGCCTGGGTGCAACACACTCCGCGACGTTGCACCGCGGATCGGTGCACCAAACACGATGCAACGCACTCGATCGCTTTGCTCAGGCTGTACCTGGTCGAGGTCTTTGAATGAACGGCAGGGAGAGGTTCATTGGGGGAGGGTGCAGTTTGGAGATCGCGCGGAGTACAGTTCAGGTGCGTTTCGATTGAGGCCGAGTTGTGCAAGGGTTGCTTGGAAACGGTGAACCTTTGATAGGGGCGAGTAACCCGAATGCCCGATGGAAAGGTCCGAAGGCTGTGGCAATTTTTAGTTGCGGCTGTATAACGCGAGTAAGTTAACTGCTGCTAGGGAAACGTTGGAAAATGTTTCCCATTGCGCTGACAGTAGTTGAGCCACGAAAATAGCACGACGGGACTCCGTGCCGCCAGCGAAAGGGAAGAGAACGATCCGCGCGGCGGACGGTGGCCGATTAACGGAATGACTTATGGCCAATTGAAAGCGGTTTAATAGGTAATGGGTAGCCGCACTTCCGTTCACCGAAGTCTCGCCACTGATACCTCTTCCCTGTTTCAGCTCGCGATGAGTCAGGTGCAACCAGTCAGACCGCAGGACGATGACTGCCGGCACGAGTCGGGAGCTCCGACTTAATTCGTGAATATTTATGCGATCATTTTAACAGCCCAATAGTAGATAACGAGGCCCGACTACACGCTTCCAATTACTGATTGTTCAATCACCCGTGGTCGAGAGATCTTCACGAAAATTATTACGACGATTCGTTATCGGTGTAATGCTCTCGAGTCAAGCTTAGCACGCGTCTGCATGCTCATGATGCGGAATAAAAAGTAACAGCGTTAACCGTAAATTGCATAAGAGCAGCGATTCCTCGATGAAAGAGATATCTTTATAAAGAATGAGAGAAGAAGCGCCCATAATTGGCTGTCGTCCACGAGCACTAAGATACCGGAACTTTCGACGAAGAGCCATTCCTCCACGTCGCCTGAGTGCTTAATTAACGGGCCGGCTTGGCACACGTTCGCGAAATTTGCGTTTTCGGGTTACGTAAAAAGCCGAAACAACGTGAACCGCCATAAAAGAGAAAACGCGCGAAGGACTGACATTATTATTGGACGCGGCGCAGATTTATTAGCGTATCGGCGGGAATTCAACGAAATTCCACCACGACTGGCCATTCCTTCTCCTTCGATTAATTAAGAAACTTCAATTCCACAAAGCGTGCCCCGCTATCCATCGCGAGCAACACGTCCAGACCTCCAATCTCGAGCAAACGAGAGGCGTTTCGACGGTGTCTACACCCTTGCCGCGTTGCACCTCGAAGAGGCGAAGTTTCATTCATCGCCGCCAATTACGCAATACAATTATCCGAGCCGTGTTAATTAAGAACGGCTTTTATCCTCCGATCCCCCCCGCTGCTCCAACGCAACGCGCCTGGATGCTATTGTTGTTCTCACTGATTCATCGTCTCGGTCGCACAATTACCCCCTTCCCTTAAGAATCTTGTACACCTTTTGATCACCCATTCGTTAAGTCAACTGGAATCGTTGCGGCAACTGCGCGAAAGGAAGAAAAATTGTAGCGAGCGTCAGGCTGATTTTTCCACCGGCTCGTCACCGGCGAATGGATATATCGGATGCACGATTAACCAATTGGCATTTTGTCGGAATAATTATATACTGTACCGGCGTACTTTTCACCCGCGGCCGTTCAACCGTGAACGCAGATAGCGGCTCTCTTCGCCGCTAAAGTGCACCGGGTGGCTATTGCCGAGGGAAAATAAAAAGTAAAGGGGGACACGTTGCACCACGTCGACCGCCTGCAATTAGATCGCTGCGCCGACGCTGGAACGTCGTCGCGTCGCCACGCTGCATAGATCTGCGATTTTTCGGCCCGCCGCGCCGTTCCCGCGATTTTGCCTTATTATCGGGACCGATAGCCGACGTTTTACGATCCGTCGGCACGGTTTCCTGTTGCTCGGGATACCTCCAGCGCCTGCGGTGCCGTTTCGATACTTTCGATGTTTTGCCAGGCCAAATGAGTCGTAATCGATGCGGCTCCGCAGCGTTCGTGCTTGCCTCGCGCCCGGAAGATTCGCCGAGAAAAAATGGCAGCGAGTTTTCGCGAAGTAGAGCGTGCTGACTTGGACTATTCGCATGCAAACGGCGAAACGGTTGGGAAGTTCGCGATGGATTATCGAAAGCGGAGTATCGGCTAACACGGGGGATTAAAAACGGCACTGGCGGACGTTCTCGGAAAGGTGTTGCGTCGAGCGCGTCGAATCGAACGAAGCCAGGAGGCAGGGAACACGGAGAAACGGTGCAAGATAAAGAACGAATGGACGAAGGTGGAAGAATGACACCGGGTGACAAAGTAACGCGCACGCGGTGGAGAAGAGCTAGGCGAACGACAATGGGCGGCTGATTTGTGAACTGCCAGCGCGGATATCGTCGTTGCGGCCGCGGCCCACGGCTCCATCGAACCTCCATAAATTTCTATGGTTCAACATGGGAGGCTCTCTTTCCGGGTCCGTGGACCGGCAATCGCAGCTGCGCCAGCCGTGTCCTTCCTCAACATTCCTCGCCGACTCGTTCGTCCACCTTCCCCGGCTGATTCTTGTCTCCGTCCTGGTGTCTTCCTATGCTAATGGGAGCGGTCGATCTTTTCACGGGCATCGATCGGACCTTTTTTCGCTGTGTCGTTAACACCGTTACCATAATTTCGTTCTGAAGATTGTTACAGCGCTCTAATTAAGGGCGGTGCAATTTATATTCTCTCTGGCAATCAGTGGCAAATCGTATACAGCCGATCCATTATAGTATTCGTTAGAAAATGTACGAAGCTTCGATAGATATGAAGAAAGGTAACGGCGACCGTGGCCTTCCCCAACACCCTTAGCGCGACAAAGTAATTGAACATGGCAGAGGGGACAACGGCGACAGGCGGATAACTCGTATCATTTGTATGGGCCTCGAAACCAGTTTCGCATAATTCGGCGCGAACACCGCGGGGCGGGCTAGGACGAAAAGGGGGGAACAGCGTTTCAGCAGGTCTGGGTGTTGCATGTTTGATCAAAACAATCGTGTTCACCAGCTGGTACGTCGGTTCGCATTATCGCGCGGTCATTTTCTCGTTACGACCTCGTGGACCACTCTTAACAACGTTTATTGCTCTGCGGTCCCAGCCGTTTGCGCAATCGAATCGCTTGCGGTCTCGAACGTCGCCGTGGATCGGCAGCAGCCGAATTTTCATGATTTTTCAAAAGTGTAATCCAGTCAAAGGTATTTATAAATATTTGATAAACAATTAAGGAAACATCCGTTCACTTTGTAACGAGTTCACGCGGACTGACAAACAGCGGAAAAAGAAAGCACGGTTGAATTTCGCATCAGACGAGATGATCCACGTAAAAGGATCGACGATCGAGGTGAAACTCGCCTGCGCAAAGGTGCACGAAATATTTTCATCGGTCATGCCGTCACATCCGTAAATAAACAAACGAACAAACGAGCCGCGCAGCAGGCAGTCGAATTGGATATCAAAGGAGAGTACAGGGTCGATCGATTTCGAAACGGGTCATCATCTCAAAGCGAAATGTTCGAAGAAGAAGCAAGGTGCGTTTAATTGCGGCAAACGAGTCGACCGATGACCCCGCGGACGTTTCGCAACGCTCGATAAGTCTCCTCGTAATTTCACCTGTCGCTGAACGTGGCGGGGGGTCAGGGTGGAAAGGCGGGGGAAAGGCTCTACAAAAGTATGGAAAAATATGGGAGAAGTGCGGAAATAGTACGAGAGGTTCGATCCGGATCCGCAGAGGTCTGATACGCACAGGACTACTAATTCGGGCCAACTATTGGATCCCGCATTCTCCAGGAACGTCATCAGCGCGATGCATGGACCCGACCCAATAATTGTGGTAAATCGCAGGGCATCGTTGACGAACGAGAAGAGAGGGACGGAGATGACCGCAACGACGTTGATTCATTTCCAATCAGCCGCGTATCGACTTCGAATCGGCCCGGCGATGTCGTTTCGCAACGAAGCTTTCAAATTCTGCCACTGATCGATTCGAAGGCCAGGCCCGCGATCGAGGGGGACCATTTTTTGGGAAATTAATAGCTGCCCGGCACGCTGCCAGGACGTTTCGCGAAGGCGATTCGCGTCGAGGCAATTCCGTCGCGGGATTCTTACAAAGTCCCTTTTTGTGGGGAACGGTCTTGTGGTTTGTCTTGCCTAGTTTCTGCAATCGATGCGCTCGAAACGATTGCAGAGTCACTTGAGCGTTGGTCAGTAGTGGATGAAGTACCGTTACCATTGCCAGGACGCCAGCTCTATGCTCGCGCCAGTACCACGGGTATAATAATCGCGGTAGGAAGAGATAAGACCGCCAGGAGGAATGCGAACGGTGCAATACGCGCGCTCTTTGTTCGTTTCGTGTCTCTGTCGTTTAGTCATGATTGTAGTTATATAATTATATTATAGTTTTTATTTGCCACCGAATTCATGAGGTCCTGAGGACACCGTTGCCATTTTTGACGAAAACGTAGCACGATATCGTTGGAAACAAACGTATCTGTTATGAACCTTACTTCGTATTCCGGCTCCAATTTAACATCGCAAGAAACCGGACGTCCTATTAAAGCCGTCGCTCAAGCTCGCCTCGGGAACGTGATTTTTCTCGTTTGGCGATTTTTCACGTGCTTTAGCACGTCGTATAATCCGATGGAGCACGCCTGATATCGATAAGATCGTTCCTCGTAATTACAACCGGGGCCACTGTTATGTGGCGACGATCTCGCGGTCCCTAATTATCACCGTGGAGAAAGTGTGGCTGAGAATTGCCACGAAAATAAACTGCATTGCGTAAATTAATAATAATTCATTCACGAAATCGTAATGCATCTCGACCCACGAATCTCGACCGACCCAACATAATAACAGGGTCTCGTTACAGCGACGCTTTATCCGCCGAATTCTCCTCCGCTATTATTACACTCGACCATTATTATTTTCTTGCCTTGTTCGCGATTGCCATCGTTTCCGTGTTGCCGCGTTGCGGCTTTCGAAGATTTCATAGAATACTCGACACGAGGGACGAGAACGGGTTAACGACGAACGGAGTAATACACGCGGGGATTAATTAGTTTACTGTGGCATTGGGTGCGAGATATTACAGGATGGATCACGACGAAGCGGTGATCTCCACGGTATATCTTCCACGGCGCGAAATCACGCTCTCCCGTTGCCTTCGTGTGTAAGAATGTCGCTTAAAGTGTGTACGCCTAGACCGGTCGCGCGACTAATATGGGAGTGTGCGCCTGGCTGAAGCCTCAACTGGATCAACGATCCAGCTTTCCGATCGAATCGCTTCCCTCGGCCTAAAGTTACGTCCACAATGCGGTATCGCTTTAGAGCAAGCAAAACGAGCGGAAAGGAGAAGAAATGTGACTTCCACGGTTTCAAATAAAATATAATAAAAGTTCGTGAAAGCTGTGCATTTGTGATATCGATGCAATGGTATATTTTACTTTTTGGAGAAATCGATCGTCAAATCTTTATATCTCTGTTCGCTTCGGTTAATTGCAGTTTGCTTGTCTGTGAAGTACAGAATGTCATTAACGATGGGAATCTAAACTAACGAGCGCGCTGGCCCTGTGAGGCGAGCCTAAGGACTCTTCTCGTTACTACCGAGACCAGGCAACAGATCAAGGGATCATAAGGTGATCGAGGAAGTCCCTGATCTATGGCACGGGTCTGGCGACTTCGTGAGCTTCCGCCGCTCGATTTTTTTCATATTCAAGAAACCGAAGCTTGCGAAATCTCCTTCGATCCCGGTGCATTTTTCCCACTTCCCGCAGCCGGTTTCCCATTTGTCGTTGATCCTCGAAGAATCGATGGTTCGCGATTCCTGTTGCTCTTAAATTACGCCACTACCCATTGGCAATAGATCGTTGATAAGTTGGCGGACAAGTTGAAAGAACGGTAATATAATCATTTGCATATGCTTGAAATCGATGATCGACTAGCAACAGGTCCAGTCTTCAAGCAAAGAACGAACTGTATCTTGCTGGATAGTTTACGTCATTCTGCCGATCGTAAAATCGTTTTAATCAGTCGTTACGGTCTATTCCAGCGGCATGGACCACCCACCAAATTTCTCTGTTTGTTTCTGAACGACGACCGAACCAAGCTGCACAGCGTGGCAAAGCAAAGAGGCCCAAATTGGCGCTGCAGTAAAGAAAAGGTCAGAATGCTCGTAAAGTTAGCGAGATAATAAAACGAGATAATGATGCCCGTAACGTGTGCGGTGTAATTCGTGACTGGCAGCGCAGCGAAATGCGAGAAAAGGGAAATTGCGTTGAATTTCTGGACGATCGGCTGCGAGCTATCGGAAGCGACTCCTTTCTTAGAATCGATTCTTATGGCCTGCACGAAACTGGGAAAACGCGATCGCTCTATCCGCGGAGAGTCTTCGTAGTTGCAAATTGAGGGAACGCAGGCGTGGAATGTTCTCTGTAGCAGTAAAGTTTCGGAGATTCCGCGAGGTAGCTGAACGAACGGAATGCTAAATTGAACGTTCAATTTCAACGATGGCGGACGAGAGTCTTCGGGATACAAAAGACAAAGCCAATTTACGAGGTACACAATTTTTCTCGTGCGCGAACACGTAGAACAGTTAAAATCCAATTAATGCCACCGGTTGAGGCAATCGTGTAGCTAGAACTCGCTGTAAATGGCTATTAACTTCCACCTAGTCGCGAAAGATTAGGTTCTCTGCTTCCACACATTTTTTTTTTCCTCTCTTCTCTGCAACGCCGGATTCCACCAGTAACATAGTAGCACGCCGCTCGGTTGTGCGCGGATACCTCGTGCTGCTCCTTGATACTTCTTTCCTGCAATTTCTCCACGATCACTTTTATGGTCCCATCGGTCCGCGAGAGACCACTCTCGACCGAAGGAAGAGGAACACGTCTGTATCTTTGCGTTCTTTTCTGCGCGGAAGTTCTTTTTCTCGGCAAGAGCGCGGAGCAAAAAAAAAGGAAAATAAAAGACACGCGGTAGAGCAAGGGGAAAGAAAGAGAACGCAAATGCAATTATCTAATGCGATGGAATGTGAGACCTCCGAGGCGATGCTTCTTGGAACGCGTTCTCTTTGCGTTATGATCTAAATCCAGTCGACGCTGCGATCGGTAGCAGCCCAAAGATGTCGAAGGAATGGCCTGCATAATTTAAATTTAATTGGGTTGCGTTGATTTTTGTTACGAAGCCCGGCAGGATAATTGTACAGAAACATTTCGAGGACTTTTGTTTAAACTTTAAAGAAAACAGAGAAGCCTGTTATCGACTCCAAATGAATTTTCTCGAGCCACCACGTGCTACGAAACCACCTACGTACATATATTTAGAGTACGGCAGAACAATTCCGGGAGTCGACGACCCGTTCGGGAAAGACTATCTTCGAGGCATTCATCGCGGTGGTCAGTGAAAAAGTTATGCAACGCTTCCGTGTGCCGCGTCGAAACCGGAAGCGAATCAGTCCAGCTCGAGGCTTGCGAAAAATCCGGATATCGATCGCCGTGCCGCGACGGTCGGAAACCATCGAAAGCCAATACGCGCCGTACGCAAAACCGCAGTCAGGATCGTCGCATCCGCCTGGCCCGGAAGCTGTCGGGAGCGTACGCGCGCGCCGACTCTTCCTGTCGGCGGATAGACAGCGTTAATAATTGAAACGCGCTCCAAAAAAGAGAGAATAGGCGGTGTGCCG
The DNA here is from genome assembly GCA_963583965.1 of Nomada ferruginata. Taxonomy (NCBI): domain Eukaryota; kingdom Metazoa; phylum Arthropoda; class Insecta; order Hymenoptera; family Apidae; genus Nomada; species Nomada ferruginata. The sequence goes on from OY757218.1 coordinate 12,438,015, forward strand.
GGGCAAAAAGCGGACCAACACTCGCCACATGGAACGGTCTAGGAAATGGGAGGAGAAGCGGCGCACGGAGGCGATGTGACGGAAATAAAAAAAAGGAGAAAGTAATGGAACGCACTCTCGTTCGCCGCGCTTACTCCGATGGACCGTGGGATGGATGGATCGTGATGCCTCGAAAACGAGAGCTGACTCCGTTCCCGTTGAAATTAAAGCTCGCGATGAAATTGCGAGCGTTGCTCCACCGTGAAGGAAAAAGAGGAATAATTGCAATCGGGGATACGTCTGCGTTCGCGATTCCCCCCCTCCGCCCCATTAACAGAAAGGCAACGCCGCGGCACGATACGAAATTAAGAGCAGCAGGTTCATTAATTACAAGCTTTCGCTCGATTACGAGAATCTATCCCGAATCATTAGCAAACGAGCCGGACTGTTTGAAATTTCGCGAGATAAATCACGTCACGGCTGAATCGCGTGGCGTTCCACGAGCCTTCCGGAAGCTGTCCGCTCGCGTCGGCCGCGTTCCTCGCGCGCGGTGCCAGCGGGGAGTATCGATAACGCAACAGCGCAGCGCGACGTTCCATCGAAAAGGGAAACGGCCGTGCGCTCGGTGCGCCGGGGACACTCGATGAAACGGAGCAACCGAGGCAGAAGGTGGTGGTTTGCCGGTGGGTGAAAGAGGAGGAGGAACCGGAGGAAGGGCGAGACGATCGGGAACGAGAAGGAAGAGGAGGTGAACGTTGAGAAACCGAAGCGTAATCCGAGGCGTAGATGCATCGATAGCGGTGAACAGCCAGCGAATCCGACTATCGCCGACTTCCAGGAGCGTTCTGCGCTGCGTCCCGCGGACACGCACACGACCCAGAGATTCTACCACCTTCTCCACCTCCACCTTCTCTCCTACTTCTCTTCCACGAACGTGCGTGCGCGCGAGCGCGCCGGAGAATGCGAGCGGACGAATGGGCGGTCTGGCCGCTCGACGCTGGCCGACGTCTTCAAAAATGTGGGGAGTGGACCTCGCGGCTCAGCGTTGCTCCGCTATCGGTTTCTACTTTCGCGTTAGACTGGCGGCTCCGTTGTTGGTCAAGGTTGCTGGTCCCAAATTTGGCAGTCTTTCAAAATATGCGCCAGCGATATTAGTATAGGGCAGTATCGTTCGATCTGTGACGATAGTCGATTCTCTGCTAGGCAGTGGCTTGAATAAAAAGGGGCACAGGGATAGAATTTCGAGGTGCTCGAGGCTGGTACAGTGAACTACCGTTGAAACGATACCTCGGAAAAGTGGGGCAACGTTCACCTACATCTCTGATAGCGATGATAAGAAGGCCGAGAGATAGGCGGGGTCGCGATGAGAGCCACTGCACGGGGAGCGGACTCTCGGAGCACTTTATCTCCGGAGTCCGGGATGTGGGTCGCGACTGCCGCCCGCCACGCGAGTACACCGCAAACGCTAATACTATCTTAAGGCTCGTCCACACCTGGTTGCACGTGCACTCCGAGCGATAGATTTGCGAGATGGAGAGAACGTGCTGCCCGGCAACGCGTTAAGAGTCCGCTGCTGCTCTCCGTCTAGCTGTTACTGGGAAGTCTAAATCGTAACGTTTGAGGAATCATCTGGGTAGCCTGGGGAACGAAGAGGGATCGCTCCGAGGGATTTTCGCGAACGGCGCTTTTCACTTTCCATTCTTGAAACCAGGTCGTTCATCGACGAACGCGTTTCCGGAAAATAATCCGCTTCCCTGCCTCGACCATTCGCGGAACGAGCCCGCAAACTACTTCCGAATGCATTTGAATAGGTTTCCGCGAGGAACGGATTCGATGGCGTGCTTGTGGTTTCCCTCGAACTGTCTAAGCGAATCCGCGGATTTGCATCTGGGTAAAGAAGAACTCGTTTGGCGTAAATTGTACGGCAATTTCGAGGGAGATATCAATTAATGTAATAACTAGAATGCGCTTTTAATGACCACATTCTAGTCATGTAATTGCTGGAACAAATAGTTGTTCTCGGGTAGTTTCTTAAACGGTGCGTTTAACGACTATGATTCGCGATGGCTTCGATTATTCAGCGCCGCCCTCTCTTCGCGCCGTCCCCGAGTGGATAACGTCAATCGTAAATTTCACTTCGAGTTTCTACGCGAACGAAAAACACTTTCAGGCATAAACGAATTTGATGGGGCATTAATCATACGAGGATAGCTGAAAGGGTTGTGTGCGGTGTGAAAAAGTGGCTCTCGAATTCATCGCTGGAATCGCGATCGATTAAGAGCCTCTCCTTAAGAACGCTCTAATCCAACGGCAATGAAAATAGATGATCGGAACCAAGACTTTTTTGTTACTCGTCGGCGGCTTCACTTTCGATATTACTTTCCAGGCCAGCGACGTATCCAGTATCACTCGATCCCTCCACGGTCAAACGAGAGAGTCTCTTCGCTTTCATCGCGCGTAAGCCGATGAAGAAACTAGATCGACCGGGCGATCTCCACTTTTCCATGGGACCGGTGGCCGCCTTCCACATTGACCGAAAGAACGATCCTTGAGGAGAGCCTTCGTGCCTGGCACAATTATAGACATCGTCTGGTTTCGATTTTCCGCCGAAGCGTACTGTGAATCTTCTATTTGCATCGTACGCAGAAAGCACTGCGTCGTTCGTAGCTACAATTATTTGAAATTAAGATTGCTTAAAGATTTTTTAAAACCTTTAAAACAAAACACGAATACCCCTCTGAATGGCGTATCAGCGAAACGTTATCACGAAATTACGAAACAGTCTCTACTTTCAAACCACCTTACGCAATCTCAATATTTCACATTGCAAATTACCCCGCGCAATTCAACATACGCCCAAAGGGTTGAGACTATCATTCATCTAACGAATTCAAGTGCCTCACAATTTTCACTCACTGGTGGCAGAGCATTAGCTGAACCGTGTAAATCTACGCTAACCCTAAAACCGGTCCTACGTAAAAGGGCCAGCGGGATGATCACGCTGCTCGAATTAATTTCTCCAAGATCGAACGGGCCCAATAATTCTGCCCTAGGAAGTTCGAACATAGGCTGGAAAGAAAGGGTCGAAGGGTATCTAGGCGCAGGGAGGAGTAACGACAGGAGGGAGCATATAATGGCATTTAAGTGGGCACTATTGCGACGTTATCTTCGTGTTTGGAAGGAGAGTAACTTCTCTCTTTCCCCGGCCGAGGTCTGAAACGCGAAGTAAGCGGTCGAATGGGCAGCCGGCGAGGGCAGCAAATAAAAAACGGCACACGCCTCGCGGTGGCACGAACGCCGATCGTGTATATTTTCCGTGGCGAGCGTGCAAAGCCTAGGCTAGCGAGCGGAGCGATCCGCGCGAGCCTTGTCGAGGCTTTCTCTGGACCACCCCGCCCACAATCTGTATAACGTATAACGTATACCGTACACCGTGTACCGTATACCTGGCCGTGCACGCGCGACCATAGAGATGGGATCGAGCTGGTGTATCTGGACTAGCGGATTGTGTTCGATGCGTTGCGCTTCGCGCGACCGTAGTTTCGGTTACTTGACTATCATGCTCAATTACATGGATTTGACTGGCCGAGGGAGATAACTGTTGCCATCTGTACGGTTTAACAAAGAAGCCGAGCGATTAATAATTTTCTGTTTCCTTCGTCGAAGTCGTGTTTGCTATATTCTTCCAGCGTGGAATATTATTGTTGTGATGTTAAAGACAGGACGAATTTATCTAGTAGAGTTCTCTGCCAGGCTGCAGGATAGCTTAATCGCAGCTTTATTTTTGCTCGATGGCAATATGAAGGATATGTAGAATGATTATAATTAAATTCTACTGGTGCTCGAGCGTGGCTTACGCCCATCTCTAGAAGGCATCTATGCCCGACTCTCCATAGCCGATCTTCGTGTCCACTCGCCGTTAGAATCGCCGCACGCTGTCGATGGACAATTAAATAGACCGGCCGTGCGTTGTCCGCGCTGACATTTCGGTCGTCGTCTCTCTATAGAATATCGCGAGCAACGCGTCTAACCGCCCTGGACGAGTATTATGATCCAATCTTGTACAGGAAATTCTGGAAAGCAGGATTTTTCGCTCGCGGCTCGTTAAAGAACAGGTCGGTCGACTGCGAGTGTGTAGGCCACTGGTCTTTTCGTAGTGTTCGCCACTTTTGGAGATCCAACATTCGATCGATTAAGCATAATACATACGTGGAAAGTGTATCGAATACAGAGAACGATCGATAATTTATTTTTCAAAGATATCGCCGATATTAGTGTCGGAAGATTTCCAATTTCACAGCCGGCGTGGAATACCTGGGCTTTCGATTGGTACCAGGATACAACGAAGATGAAAACCTTGCTCCCATTTCCTATATATAGAAACTTCAAGCGGTGTAACGCGATAAACGCGCACGGCAGATCGCGCCTCTGTTACAGGACGCTCGAGACACGCCATTGCGAGCGCGTAGAATTGGTTTTCTACACAGAAATTCATTTTCTCGCCGCAAACAGCCGCGAAACCGCCAAAGTTGCGAACGATCCACGATCCAGCCTTTCTCGGAACAGTCAGTTTATTCGAATATAATTTTCCACCGGACGAGACCTATCCCCGCTTGCCGAATGAAATAAAACCATCAGCCAAGATAAAACTAAAGTGCATTAAGGAAAATAAAATGCAGAGAATGACGGACCGTAATTATGCGAATAAACCGGGGAAAATAAAGTAACAACGGTGCAAGGGAGAAGAAAAAAGGCAGAATCGGTGCGTCCATCGGAACTTTCGATCTTCACGAGCGGCGTGAAGGCGACCGGGCAAGCGGTGGAAGACCAAAACTAGATCACATCGGGATGTGGTCGACCACGCCGGTACGGTGGCAATACTGTAGAAAGAGAGAAAGGAATGAGTGTTATTGGCGGCGTTCACACTAGGCGACAAGTTAACGTCCGAGAAAATCAGAGGCATCTCTTCGAACACTGAATACCGACATTAAAGTCCTTTGAATACAGTTACCCTGTTCCATTGAAAACAGCCGGAAACGTGGTACAGTACAATTACAGATCGTATAGATCCAATTATAAATAATTTGATTGTCCCGACTGTAGCGTTTAATTGCTCGATAAAATGACGATGGTGGTCTAGTCGAACGTATCGAGCTGGTAAATATTTGATCGGATCGAATTAATTGGCACGCAGCTCGGCGGTCGGCGGGAGCTCGAGACGCGAACGGGTAGCACGTGCACCGTTCCGATAATCAATTAACCGGTGGATTTCACCGGCGGATCGCGAAAACGTTAAAGAGAACGAAAAGGCGAGCTCGGATGAAAGCTAAACGGCGCGGCGAGTCGATGGCCTATGCTTCCGTGGCTGTACGCGCCAGAAACAGCGGGATAGTAAGTGAGATTAAAGTTCGTTTGTGGCAGAAACGCGAAGCACGAGCAAGCGAAGCCGGATCATTTTTAATTGAATTACCTTTGTCTTTTCTTTATCGATGAGCAAAGTCAGACCGGAACTTTCTGTTTCATTTATTGACAATAACAATGATGCTCTTTACGAGGATTATGTACGTTTTTATCGAAACGCCAACCAAAATGAAACGAAGTGCCGGACCGTTGGTAGTGTTAATTGGATGCATATCGAGAAACATCGGTGAAAAAGAAGAATAAGGGGCAAATCGAGAGGGAGCGAGCGAGTTCTAGTGAAAGTAACGCTCAGCCACGCGTCCTGCCCGCGCATAATGCTGCTTTCATGCGTCGTGTTGGAACTCGTGCACACGTGCACGCACGTGGTCGTCCAGTTGCTTCCATCCATCTACGAAAACTGCGCACCTAATCACCTCGCGCAGGAGAGAGTCCTGATCTCGTGATTCTAAAACCGCCGCTCTGGAAGCATAGATACGACCAATGCATACGGAATCGTTGCACGCTGCACAGGCTTGAATTTATCAAGTTTCGCAACGCAAGACGAAGGAAGTTTTTATTATTCTCTTGTCTCCAACGTGTCGTAAAGTTTCACCAAGATCGCGAGTCGCACGAAATCCCAGCATCGTCGAGACGGTTACACGAACCGTAAAACTCGCCAAGCGTGTGACAAAAGTCGCGTCGATAAATATACGTGTGCTTGCGTACAAAAGAAACGAGCCGGTGCACTTAACGTTCCAAACGAGAACGAACAGATACGAGATGCAAAGAGCTCGCTAGAAAGTGAGTTCGCGTTCGAACAGGTGAATTCGAGATGATAAGGAGCTCGCGCATGTACCTGCTGTCTATCATAATGTAACTTTTCGATTCCGATAAGCGGCGGGGAACGCGACTTTTAGAATACGACACGCGAACTGGTTTCTGTCGGCGGTACAGAACGTTGGTCGGCACACATCCGACTTTCATTCCTCGCCGACTTCATCATCTAATTGCGAATAATACGCGGTGGTTAATTAGCACGAACGACCGTCACTTCCTTTATAGGTATCGAGCGCCTCGTCGGCTATTTCAAAAGTTTACTTACTGCCTATGCAAACGGATGGAACTGAGTGATCTCTTCTCGTCGCAGTTTAAAAAATCAAAAAGAAAAATGTATATTATAAAATTCCGCGTAGAATCTATCGGGATGCTGTTTGTAGTTGCTCGTCGACGAAAACGGGAACTTTCGATTGGTAACACTTATGTCTCCCTCGATTCGTTACGCCATTGAAATGAATCGGCTACGATCTTGTTTCTATTGATCTGAATCGGTGAACCGATGTAATCTGGTACCATCGCTGGTTTACCAACCGGAAGCTCGGTGATATTTAGGCTTAGAAAGTTATTCATCGGCTCGTCAAAGGAAATGGTCGGGTGACCTTCTACTACTTGCCACGCGTGTCTGAGCTTCTGTAGCGCATACCTGAACTTCTACATCGGCGTTCATTAACGAGCGTTCCTGCGCCCCATTCTGCGCATCGATTACAAGATTTTCATTCAGTCCGGTTTCTCCTTGCTCATCGACGCCGAAGATCCTGCGCGGGATTGTTGCAAAACTCTAGCTCATACAATCGAGTGCATTAAGACGCAGCGGCAGTGTACAGCGACGATTTAACGATCCATTCATAAAGCTGTGGAACGCGAGCGATGCGTAACTAAGTGGCAGGGTTGATTTCGACGCGATCCCATTAATTATCGCACCGAACTAATGGCTTCTTCGCCTCGGTTCGATCGAACCCATTAAAACGACCAACCCGTGGGGTTAATAGTTACGACCATAGATATATTCGGATCGTCAGGATCCTTATGGCAACGTGCAATTAATGGTAGCAATGCTCAAATTAAATCTCTGGAGCCATCTTCCATTGGCGTTGTTAATTTTTTTGTGGAACGAACGGATGAAATTATGTATCCTGCAATGACCATTTAATTGGAAATTATTCAATTCAGTTTCAGTTACAAAATACTACAATGAAGTCACTATCGAGCCCGGCGCTTCTGACACCATTGCAATAATTTTCCACGACACGATCCTCGAGATTAAGCATAATATAAATTAACACAGACACTCGTAGAGAGGACCACGAGCGAGTGAGGCGATGGCGATTAATGGCGGAAGCAGCAGGCTCGCTCGGCGGCCAATTTGTACGGCAATTTCACGAGCGACTTATCCCCCGTCTTCTCCCTGATCCTCTAAACCACCATACTTCTTCTTAACTGGATCTCAGCCGCGAGAACGGCGCATACCAACGTTCATTCTTAGAATCCCTTAGAAATACCGGAGCGCACCGCGAACGATGGAGGAGCGTGTTAATCGCAGGCGTGGTGTGTGAGCTTTTGTAATGTCAGAGGGTGAACATTCGCTTTCCCTATAAGTACGTGCACGCAGGAGAAGGATTTTTTGATCGCGTGTGCAATGGAGGGGAAGAGTTTTATTCCAATGGAGCCACGTGCCAGAGGCAGCGCGTCGCAAGTAGATACGCGCCGCTCTTGTCAGCCACGGGACTGCGGCTTCACGGTTCCCTGCAATTCTTTGAACTAGCAATAAGGATCGTCGATTACTCTGGAAACTTTTGAACCGGGTACTCTGGAATTAGTGTAATTTATATAAGCCCCGTGGACGAGGATTACAATACTTTTATTCTGATATGAAGATTGAAAACGGCTATAATTTTCGATGAATTTAATTTAGGATTATTATTCCCCTCTGAATATTATCCTACGTCATATATTCCTCGCAATATCGTTACGGGCATGGGTCTAATATAATCTAAGATTGGTATAAGCCCGGCGCAATCTAAAGTTCGCGTCTAGCATGAACTAGGATTAGTATAACCAGGAAGTGTTCGCGCCCGGCCTCGGCGTTATCTACTTATAACTTACTTCCAGCGTCGTTTACGATTAACATGTCCGTATACTGTCCAACCTGCCTCGACCTATACCTAAAATATCTCGCGACCTAACTCGATCCGGCGATTCGAAGCGACTCAGGAATTAGCGGAACGCAGAGGAACCGCCGAGCTATCTGTCTCAAATCGTGCACCACGATCTCGTAGCTCGACTTCTGGATGAAATAATATTACGATACAAGAAGTTTTTCGGGGTGGGCAGCAGTCGGGAACGATAAATGTTACGGGGTGACGTATGGAATGGCGGCACGTGCTGCTCACATCGGATGCAGTGGCCACTGCGGGCGAGTTTCGTCGCCTTCGTCAGAAGTGATAGTGACACGGAGTACGAGTTGTTCGCGGCTGGTGGGGCTTGGCCGACGTGATAAATTAAAACGATTCAAAAGGCGAACGGCTGCACGCAGCCGGGCAACGGCGTAGCACCGGACGATTTCGCCCCCGGGGCCACCGCTCGCCGATCTGCACGCCCCTGCGTTGCGAAATTTTCATTGTCCGTTTTCGTGCCCCTTTGCGCTTTGCCGCCTCTCCGGCACCGCTCGTAAACAATCATTTCGCAAGTGGCCGCAGCGTGGAAATTCTCGATGGAAATCGAATCGTAGGGTTCCGCCGTGAGCGTGCTATATTTTTAACCGATTGCCTTTGACACCGCGCTCACAGTCACGCGAGCTGCATACCTGCACTTCAGCTCTGAACTCGTTTTGCACTCGTTTTCGTAATTAATTGTTTTTAGGGAAATCGCCAGGACGAGGCAGCCTCGGTAGACCAATGATTGTGCAATGCAAGAATGTGGACGGGGTCGATGGAGTTTTAAGACAAGCAAGCGGAAAGAGCACAGCCTGATACGTGCCTGCACAGCAACTCCAACAAGTTCCACCGATTATAAACAACCGATTATAAACAACCGATCTACGATTTCTGCTAATGCCATGTTCGGCCCAAGGAAAGAAAAGCGGCGGTATTCACGCGGGCGTGGAACACATGGTGTCCGCGTCGATCGGGACGGAAGCCGTAAGTCGATCTTCTTCGAGAGATCCTATCGTTTTCCCACCTACGTGACGCTTCGGACGGTGAAACGAGAGGATTCCATCGGCTGGTCTTGCTTCTCTATTACCGGTGCAGGACATTACGGTCAGTGTCCGTAGCATCCGATACCAAGGCGATCCAGACGCCTGGCCTGCAGCCTACACGATCCGTGGTCGCTCTGCACCTAATGCTGAACGGTGGGCTGACTATTTTTTCCCCTCGACCACTTCGAGATTACCACCGTCCAGGCCAGGACAACTCGTGCCCCGTTCCTTCGTTTCTGAGTCACTGCTCCGCCCTCGGAACGCGGCCTCTGCGTAGACAGGATTCGTGACGGAACCAGAATCCGGCTGGCGGAGAAGCGTTTCGAACCCGTTAGCTAGAGTTTAATGTGCGTGCACAAGCGGCAGAAAATGGCAGGGTTGACTGTGAAAGATGATAGCGGTTAAATGTATGAAATACCGCGAACAGATTTGCGCAACGATTTGCTGCACTTCAACTGATAACATAAAAGCGCGTTGCGAAGAATTCTCTCCTTTTTACATGATTTTCAAACAATTTTTTGCAACGAAACGTTCGTGGCTTAAAGCCACTATAAACGCAGGCGGATAAAAAGGGTTGCTCTCCCTCGCTTTCGATAGTGTCATATTAAGTTGAACGAGACTGGTTTCGAGAACGATTCACGTCGGTTCACAGCGAACGAGAGCTAAATCGTAGGGTTTATGATCGGAAGAGCAACTTCGTGGGCCTATTCTGGCGAACGCTAATTTGTATTAACCGGAAACGAAGTCGTTTAACTAACTCTGTTACGGAGCGGTCCCCGCGACTCGCGGAGATTATCGCGCGGAAACTCGAGCAAAAGGAAGTTAGGTTCAAGTGAAAGAGAATTTAAGCACGGGAGCTCGACGATCGGCGACATCGTGGATGTAATTACGAGCGTATCGGTGGATTAATCGAGCCACCGGATCGACTGGATCTCGCGCGAGCATATCATAACACGCGAACCGGTTTCGAGTTTGACGCAAATACGAAATGTGTCGAAATTTCTGGACTATTGGCGACACACCTTTGATTGTTTCGCAATCGAGCTTTTTTTTATCAGAAAATTGACTGTTCGCATAAACGTTCGTGAATATTTCATGGCTGTAAAGTCGAGACGACTACGTCGAGATCGGCGCGCGTTCCAATTGTCGCAAATCTTCGACGCGAATATACATGTACGTATTGATTACCTCGTACGCGGTATTTTTCGCGCGAATATTTAAAACAGAATGGGCGGCATTTATTTCGTAGCGTGAGCGACAAAGAAAGCCCTCCCACGTGCCAGCAATCTTTCAACATCCTTCCGCGTTCCACCGCGACGTTCTTTTGTTCGACCCACGTTCAACCCTGAAGATGACTCGGGGAAATCGACGACTTAATTAATTCGCTACAAGAACAGCATCGTTCCCCATCCTCGCGCGATACCTGTTGTGAGTCAGGCAAGACGTTGCCGACGATCGAGAATAATTAAGGATGATCTGCTTCGCGAAACGCTTAAGGTCGTCGAGCATAGAGAAGAAATCCCGTCTACTCCACTTACCGCGATCTAATTGGTATTCAAGTATTTTGTAACAGCCACATCGAAGATTGCTGGCAAAGAATCTGCATTCCGCGTCTTCTTCTTCTTCTGCTTTTTTATGAACCTGTTATTTACGCACGATTCTTAGAGAAGTAGTGACGAGGCGGCGCCCCACCGCTTGTTTAAAATTGCTTCTGATTGCTAAACACTTGGAAAAGCCGTGCTTCTATTAAATTAAATTAAATTTCCAATGTTATGAACACAGTTCCACTCCCTGTCGAGAGCACGCTGCCACTCCCCATTTATCCCTATGTCAAAGGACGAACGCATTATTCGTAGATTATGCCTAGCAGATCACTATCGAGCGGTTTCGAAAGCGGCCGTAATGGGCGATGTTCTTTTCCATCGGTTCTGGAGCAAAGCGCCCGCTTCTTTGCTTGGAAACCGCGACTCCCATCGTGCTGGAATTTGCATTTAAACGCCCGCTTACGTAACAACCAAGGCAAACGCGTTCAGGAAACGCCGATGCGAGTATCTAGCTAGAGTCCGTTGCACAGAGGCTCGCGGATGTGCGTGCTTAACGCTGCTCCGAGTCGATAATCGAACGCCGAGAACTTCCTTAATAGAATATTTCAATTTCAGACAGCTTTAGAATCTTCGAGGGTGGGACCTTTCACGAAAATTGCGAGGCCAATTAGCCTCCGCGTATATTAGACTTACGCGGGTTCGATTTAACGAAAGCGTAGAGTACGAAGACACCACCGTGGTCGAGGTCTGTAATTACCGGGCATAACTCAGGGGGAACGCCCGCTGGGCCAGGCGGTCGAAAATTAATTCAAGCACTACAGTCCTGCGTGCACCTTAAATCGAACAAATCAGTCGGGTTTACAATTTATTCAGCCCTGGCAGAAAATTTAGGTACCCCATCCAGGGTGCTCTTAGGAATCGAACCGCTCGCGCTCACGGACACGCACGAAATTTCCACCAGCCCCTGAATTTCCCGGCACGATGACGTACGCAAGGACGCGGATTAGCATACAGACGGACCACCCATGCTACGACCCTGCACGGCCAACGGACTGCTCTTCAGCCTCATAATAAGCGACCGGTCATGTTGGATCCTCCGCGTACAAGTACCGACCGTGTACCCATCCGTATATCTCGATTTATATCGTTATCGATCCTTTATTGGCGTCGATATATATTCCTGCTCCGTTCTTACATCGATCCCGACCATTGCTTTTTTTCCCTTCATCCCCTCCTTTCTTCCTGTTCCGCGCGGCGTTGTACCGTGTATCGCGCGTAGGAGTCCGATGTCCCTGGAACGGTATCGGCCGACTTTCGTCCTTCTCCGCGCGCTCCTCCTTTCTCGGTTCCTTCTCCACTCCTCTGCGCTACACGATGCGCTTATCGCGGCTAGACGATAACAGGTCGCGTCCACGTTCGCCGCTCGAACGATTGCATCGCTCCTTCTCTATCTTCGGGCAATTAACGTACAGATGATTTGCATTGAAAAGTCTTAGAGAGACTATGTAATAACCGCGAGTTGCACGCATCGTGGTCGACTTTAATTGCATACTTTTCAACATCGTCGAAACGTTTGACAATAACGTTGTTATTGGTACGATTAATCGCATCGAGATGGACCGAGGATAAGGCGCAGCGGAACAGACAGGCGAACGAGAATAGGATCGGCCTTATTTATCACCGCCTGATTATCGATTCCACGCACTCGACTGTGTACCGCGCTTATTAATTAACCCGCCTCGTCAATTATTCCGAGTAATTATTGGAGGTCCGTGCAGGAAGCATCGGCGGGCCGATAAGATGTTTCTCGTGAGACGACAAGTAGTTACGATTGAGCTACACGCGGCGGATCGTTAAGACTCTCTTCGGTGGTTTAATAAACAGGCTCCAATGCAGGCCGGGCCCGTGTTACGAATACAGGATGAAAGAACGCTAGTAAAAAAGCGTGGACTTTTCAAGCTCGAGGATGTCGAGTAACAACGACCGTGATGCGAAGGACGCTCTCTTTCTCTCGGCTGGCCGGTTGCAACGTTCGTCGCAAGAACCGCTTGAAAATCGCTCGTCGTTTGGAAGAAAAACGTCGGGGGGGAAAAAAGATAGCCTTCGTTTCCTAGTTCATTGATCAGCCCGAGACTACCATCCATTGTTATCGTGTTATTTGCGTAACAGGAATTTTTCTATAGCCGTGAAATGAAGCCATTCATGCATACTGAGCTGCTCTGGGCTTGTGTGTACCTACTGGTGGCGAGTTAAGTTAGCCGTCTTCGAAAAAGTATCACACCGACGCGATGATTTATAGAACCCTCGAGCCATTATTAATTGTCGACTGACATGAGACTATCGACATAAGAAGAAACAAACGTCGCTGAACGCCTCTTAAAGTTTGTAACAGTTAAAAACCACTATGTCGAAGATCTGTTTAATAATAATAGAAAAAAGAAACTGTTCGAGTCGGACACTTCGTTGGACAGATTGTCTGCCGATTTGAATACTCGTATTAAGTGACGGCTACGTGACACATCTTAGCAGAAACAGTTGCTCAGAACTCCTACTCGCATCGTGAGTAGTACACATTTTAATTCTGTTTGGAAGCTTGTATTAACTTGTCACGCGGAGGAACACGGGAATATCTTTGAAGGAGCCACGATGAGCGCCGATGATTTCTTCCACGCAATTTTCTGACCCCTTCTGTTCTGTCCTGAGATCGCTATCTGCAACGACCGGCAACGATCTTCTGCACACGAACGGCCCCGCCGATGGCGAAACAATTGGCCGAGACCCTGGCGGTTGGTCTCGCCTCGATTTCGGTCAGAAGTTTCTCTGTTCGTGGACGCGCGAAAATAATTGACTGGCTTCCACGGGTGAGGCGCGAACGCTTTACCTGCCATTAGTTTCTCCGGCGATTGTTCGTGATTTACGTTATCGTTAACGGCGCATTAAGAAGCTGCGACACCTCCAGAGATGTTTTGACAGAGCTGAACAACGGGGAACATGATGGACGCCGGACGAATCGAAAGATATAACTCGATGGTGAAGGCCGTCTTAAGGAGGCGTAATTAAAAAGGGGACCACTTGTCGGCTCCCATGGACAATGATTTAAATCGACGTCGTTCAGTCAATGGGAAGTATAAATTACGCGCGACATTCGACATTAAATTAATGTCCGAAATGGCATGGTCATTCGGACAGAAATGCCAATACATTTTTTGCTCCAGTGGCAGATCGAATGAAGAGTTAACAATTTGTAGCGATTCATTATCGTCGCGTGTATTTGCTAATTTCTTGATGACCGCCTTTTATAAAGCCCGCGGTTCAGCGTGACCGAGGAAATCCTTCTGCTCGCCCTTAAGAACGATTTCTAAAATCGTAAAAAAGTAATGGCGTCGTTCAGGTGCAACTGGTAAGTAAAGTCCTTGCAGCGAATGGAAACGAGTCGTAGATTACGAATCCTGTAGCCGAGTCGCGATTTTCTTTTCGCGTGGACCGAGAACGTCGTTGCTTCGATTTCGTGTCTGCCTAGCGGCGTTCGAGAATCGTGAAACCGATCACTCGTAAACACGAAATTACAGGCAGTGGTGCGGCGAATTTCTTGAAAATTTGACCGTCGATAGTTGATGTTTCTATCGAAGTCGATATACGTCTGAGGATAGACAGCGCAGTGTGGAATTCAGTAATCACATAATGGTGGTCGCAAATCATTGGGTGAAGCTGCGACGTTGTGAATTGGACGTTGCTTCGAGAAAAGGCTATGTTGCAAGAATAGGAATTGTCTCAGATTGGAAGTATAAACATCGTCACACCCTTGTTCGTAGCTTATCAGATACACTTCGAAGAACTAGCGATCTCTTTAACACTCATGCGTGAGATCCTCTTGCCCCCTTTTCCTCTATAATGAAATCGTCTCTTAACGAACCCCGTTAATTAAACCTGCACCACGGACGTGTCCTTTCTCCCGTACAAAAAGAGAATTGAAACGAATTTTATGACTTCTTCCCTGAACAACGTCAGTTAGCGGCGAACGTAACGACACTGTTCAGGCTCGCCTTTCGTTTCGTGTGGAAAGAACATCGCGAAAAGTTGTCTCTCGAACTAGCTTCCCTCGTCTAGCCGTTTCCTTGAAAACGATTACAATTCAGCGAACGTGGCTGGAATATTACGATCGACGCTTCGCCGGCGATTTCGAGAGATCGTTAGCCGATCGTGAACACGCTTGCCGATATCCGTGGAACACGCAGAGAGGGGAGGGAGGGAACAGGTAACAATGGCGGTATTACATCATGCCCGAGCGTTATAAAATAAAACGCGGGGAACAGCGCTGACATTTATTGCGGCGTACGTCGACACCGGTGTAAACTCGCATATTCGACTCACGTAATTTCGCGCAATTCGCGGAACGAGTCCTCGCGAGTGTGCCGCGCGGACAGCTTGAGAAAAAGGAAGACGCTTTTTAGGTCAGGAACGCGACTTATCCCTCATCCCTCTTCATTCTCGCGACGGCCTTCTCCGTCCGCTGCTCTCCCTTTTAATCGACCATCCGACTCGAATCTAGAGATGGGAACGAGCCGCGTCGACGCACATCTCAATCGCAAAAATCGCTAACAGACACGTTTGTTCTCGATATCATTTTCACTATAAACGCGAGACACTGAAAAAAAATTTGAAACCCTTGAAACTTTCAACGAATTACCGGAGATAATTTCTGCCGTGATCTGTAACAGTTTTAAGTTGAAGAAAAAGTCCACGGATATTAAGGCTTCTTGAAACCCGATGAAGTAAGTCTTCCAGGTATCGGGAATTACGGAAGCCGAAAATACACCGCGATCCTTTCTAGACTTCTAAACTCCGGAAGGCCTTCGGGCCACCACTATGGCTCAAAGGAGATCCGAAACGCTTTCCACAACAGTTCAAAGTCTATCATGAACTGATTGGCTCGGAAGACGGCGAGAAATCGTATCGAATGGCCATCGCTACTCGGCCGCGCATTGCGGTGACTGGTTTTTGCCGATGCAACCGAGCCGAGAGAGCCAGATGCACGCGGCTGTGTCCTCGCGGATGTCGGTTAGCAGTTTCCTGGGAGAGCCAGCGCGTATGCACGGCCGTCCTTGAAGCTGTTACACTCCCTTGCGATTGCGGGTCTCTTGTAAATAGGGCCTCGAGTTCGTCTCGCCATTACACCCACCGGCACGCCTCTATCGTCAATCCATACGACGATTCTATCCATGACATACAGATCGAACTATCGAACTGGAATTGTTCTGCTACCTCTTTGAAGACGATAATTAATTCTATGCGAAGGGGTTGTTGATTCTCTAGATACCCCTATTGTCTTTTAATAGGTCTTAAAAGTTTGTGCAGTGGTTCGCCCAGCTATGGGTATCGATTAAAAGTAAATTGGCATTACGCAATTATGTTAATCACAATTTTATGATCAGCAATGATTTATGTTAGAGTATTGTGAAGTTTAGAGTGTGTATCTTTAGTGCACTTCCCGATCATAAAATATAATGCTAGTCGCTTTTACTGTAAAGCTGGTCCTTTTACCGCTCTACAACTCGCTGGTTATTTTGTCCGAGAGCATAATGATTTCAACCTTCCTAACGAGGAGAATATAGTTGTCTTTGGAATAAACGGTAACTGAATTTGCCATGTCTCCCTCGAGTTAGATTAAGTCCTCCGAGACGTAGTGGCTAATCATTCATTTCTGTTGGTTTCGTCCAAAAGTCATTAATAATCGGCGGACAGGTGTGAAAATATCGTGATATAGAGCGTTGACCGGGGGTCAAAGGAATGCAAGGTACGCTAATACGATTTTAACGAGCGTTCCTGTTCCGATCGGGCCAGTGAAAGTGATAGAAAGCGAAATAATAGAGGTGTGACCGAACGAAGAACCGGATGAAAGAAAGGGGAAGAAAAAAGTGTCGACGATCATGCGAAACATTCTAGCGAGATGCACGTGTGGGGAGGAGGCGCGATGAAATGGAACGAGCGGAGAAAAATGATTAGTATCGGATCGTTAAGACGGCCATGTAAACGGATAATTGGGCAATAACCAAGAAGCGAAGATCACGAATACGGTACCGCATATGGAACGATCACGATCGTAACGAAGATCTAGCTGCTGAGATAAACATGTAACGAAAGACCAGGACGATGAAAAAAAAAAAGGAAGAAGAAGGATAAACCGAGTCGAGAGGGCGCGGTCACGTCGATTGCTCGTTAAAAACAGTGAGAACCTCCCGATTAAACGGGGAACAAGTATTTCCGATTCTGCCATTATTTCGACTTTTGTCGAATTGTGCATTGGATACCGATACATGTAACGTCAAGGTAAAACGTTAAAGACCGGGCCACAGTGCACGTAACTCACTGGACCAACGGTTCGAGCAAGAATAAGAATATAAATTTGGTCTCCAGGGATCGGTTTCGAATCGAGGTTGCAGAGATAAGACGATACGAGCATAGATTTCGTATCGTTCTATTGCTAGATCCGGCGAATTCTTGGATCGCGGCCGATCGATATATGGGTGTGACGACGTTGCACATCGGCCCTGTTATCCTTTCCTTCCTCGTGTGTAAGATCTGATTTCCTTACAATGTACAGTGTGTATCGCGTTACACAGTACCGTATATACCTACCACCGTGCACATTCGTTATGGTTTATGTAAATTAGCCGGTACATGGGTGACTCGCGCGTTAAACTCCGTCGTCGTTACTCGTGGCCGCGGAATGCGCCGATTTATGGTGTCATCGGTGATACCTACGGATAATAAAACGGACGTGCACGATAGCCACGATGTTGAATGGAATTGCAGATAGAAGCAGTCGATGGAAACTTAGAGAAGGTTAACGCCGGTAGTTCCCCATTGATGATTTGCAGCAGAATTTATTTCTCGATTCTGTTACTACGGTTCACGATAAAATGAAGAAGTCTTACGACTCTTCTCGCGTTAATCTTTCCCGCTTCGCTACAGACGCAGGAACTGAACGAGTTTTCACCTGTAGGTACCAAAGTGACCTAGTTCCCCGTGAAACGCGACATTCTTGATGCGCTGGCAGGTAAACAAAAAATTTCGCATGGAGATTCGGAAAATGCACTTTGTAAAGGATGGTCCAGTGCAAGGAAGAAGAAAGTGTCGTAAAACACGTCGGCAGGCACGACGATCTAGCGGCGTGTAATTAACCGCGACGACGGATTCGCGCAACGTGGCGAGCATCGAATGCGAGCAACTCTTTGGAAAAAGTTTCACCGTTCTGTTGTGCTCGAGGAAATCCGCGACTCGATATAGAGGCTCGTAAAATTCACCAGCTGGGCGTGTCCACAATTTTTCTACCAGGGCTGATAACGCTCTCGGCCGCGGAACACCCTGACCTTTCGTTTAGTTCAGTTGAAGAATTTTGACGAACCGAGGAGAGATCCTATTTCTTCGCGCTCCGGGAGATCGCGTTTCACGGCGCGGTGCCACCAACGTAGACGACCGTAGCGCACTTTCGAGATACTGCAATAATTAGGAGCGTTTAATTCAACCGTGGAGGGGGGGGGGGCAATTTCGTACGCGGGATCTAAAATAGCACCTCTCATTTGATAGGATAATTGACCCCTACGACACGTTTGCCGTTCCAGTTTCGGTCAACAGAGATCTGTCTCCGCCCGGGACAGCCTGAACTAATTGATACAGTGGTACCGCTTCGCTTAATGAGTTCTGATTCTGATTTGATCGTTACTATTTCGTAATAGACCCGTCATTGGGAAAGGATGATTCGAGCATACTGGCAAGCTGTCCAAGATGAATCGATACAGCTCGAAACAATGATCAGGAAATTAATTGACGAACGACGAAACCGTATTCGAGCTGCCCGTTAGAGCTTCACTCTTATTCTGTGTTGCGTTGCAACACCGCGGCCCATCCCTTCGGACAAAAGACGGACCCGTACACGAGGCAAGCTGTTTCGGCGTGCGTGCAGGGCTCACGTGCAATTTCCGATACCGAAAGTTCGAAGTGCAATTTCGTGGCAGGAATAAATCCTGTGTTGCATAAATCCCGGCACCTTCGTGCCGACTGCAGCACACGTCGCTGAACTTCTCTCCGTTCGGCTCGGTGTACACGATGGCAAAAATCTGTCTCGCTCTCCTTCCCGAACGTCCTCTGTCTCGCGCGTTCGCCCCGCGCGCGAGCAAGACGGACAGATAGATCGAACAGAGCCAGTGTTCACCTACTCGCGAGGGTGTGTACCAAGGCGTGTGCAGAGTCCGTAGAACGAAGAATTCGCTCTGCACGAGACAGCGATACCGGTGCAAGGAGGTATCTATTGCTTGTGCAATAGTGAACGTATAGCGGATGTCAAACCGCCGCGGCGCACACGTATCGCACACCCCTGCACCAACTGCCGCTACGTACGTGCATATCTGCATCGTGCGCCGCGCCGGTTGACAACTCGCGTGCATACGCGCGGCTTTCGTGAACCGGCCGAGCGCTAATTTGCAAACAGGAAGTGCAAAGTCCGGAGTCCAGATCGTCGCCTGGGCCGCGTTACAGACGGGACTCGTTTTGCGCTGCAATTGCGAATAATCGACGAGGTAATGGATGTTTCGTCGATTGCTATTCGGTACCGTTGCCGGGAGTTTATATGTACATCGATGCTTTCGATGCGCGCTATTAATATTCGTGCCGTACCCTAAAGCGCGTCGATTATGGCGAACTTAATTCGCGTCTGGTCTATCAATAGCACGAGAAGCCAAGTTGTAGCAAACATAGAACACCGTAGGCCTCGGTTATGGTAAGTTCAGGTTACACTTGGCCAAGCTGAACCTACACCACCGAACCTAGCATTATCTCCGGTTAGAAGCAGAGCCTATGCCATTGCAAAATCAATCTCGGTACGCAGCGCTTGTTGTTGTTGGCGAATTACACTTTGTTTCATTATCCGCGAATCGCTAATTAACCGGCGACTTCGTGAGAAACGATTCGGGCGTAAAGGGGTAAAGGGGTCGGTTTCGTAATCCCCCGTTCTTCTGCCATTCGTCGAACGCGCCCACGACGCGTGAACACACGCGCAGAGCGAACGCGTGTCAATGTTGTCGGGAGAGGCCAGCGGCGCCTCTGGCAATTCGAAGGATGGCGAAAAAAAAAAGAATGAGCACAATAGGATAATATTTCACGGGTGCAGATCACGATCGACCTTGGCTGGACCGATCGAGCAAGATCGACGGATCGATCTCACGGTGTTACCTCGAACAGGCTGTGTTCAACAACTACACCCGGCTCTCGAGCGTGTTTACTAATATTGCAACAAATCAACGGGGCACCCAGCGGATTCTATGTTACCTGGCTGACTCGCAAATCACCGACGCATCTAAACGTCGTTGCACAGTCTCGTGTCTTCGAGGATCCCCTTTGCGACGACCGCTTATCGAGGAACCTTCGATTCGTTAGAGTTTTACAAATAAGTCACCACTTGCATCGCAATACACCAAATACCTCAGTTACGAAACACGTGCGACGGGAATTCCAGCACGATGTTGCCAGCGGCAGCGTAATTTCACCTCCGAAAAACAATCAGCGATTTGCCCGGACACGGGATGGTTAATAGCCCGGGCGAGGTGCTACGTTGCGACACGGTCGAGAAACGTCGCTTCGTTAGGCCGAAATTCGGGTGTAAATCTCGGGAATGCAGCGGCGGCTTTTTTCTGGTTAACGAGTCGTCCTTGCGAGCAGAACAGATCCCATCGCCGGGCTGTATATCTTCCCAACAATACCGTGCAGTCCCCGATCGAGTGCGTTCTTTTTTGCATCGACGAAGCGAAGTGCCCCTGTTGCTCGACATTTATCCGAACGTTTAAGGTAGAAAGCGCCTGTGCACGCCAGTCAAGCCAAAACCGAATCGCGGAGAAAACAAAACAAAAATGAACAGCTGCCTTGTGCGCGTTTCGTTCGGTACCAGTACGCTTCTCCACGGTAAAGCGAAATGACGAAAACGATGAGACCGATTCGTTGCGGCCTCCTGTACTTTGATTGCGTTAGGTCAGTATCGGCCGTAATGATAAGGTTAGCCGTGGCGACTCGACAGCCTCGAGTCTCGTGGCCTTCGCGGTAAAGGGACTGACGAATTCCCTTGAGGGATCGATGCAAATTGCTTGTCACTACCAAACGGATCGTTTAATGAATCTGTTGGGCCGACACGATTAATCCAGTTCCCCAACTTGTCGCGGCCGCCTCGGATCTGTACTTTCCATTCCAGTGAAGGGACGGAAATTCGAAGCATTCGAGAAATGTATCGCGAGAGGCCGAAGCGATCGATGCAGCGCCGCCAGAAACTGGATGCTTCGAAAGTCACCGCAGGGAAGATGGTAGACCCAGCAAGGCCTACTTCCGCCGCAGGCAAGGTAATCCAAATTCCGTAGCCTTGCGAACAGCATCGCGGATCGTCGTCGACGAACGAATGAGCGATGCCCGTGGTCACGATCGGCCATCGGGGGAGCAGAAAATTGCATTACGGCTGTGGCACACCTTCTGCCCGAGACATCCTCGAGTATCGGGCCGCAGATCGTCCCGCGACAGGCCCATTTACTTTATCGTCCCGGTAGGCCCTGAACGATATCCTCCGCGCTCTCCTTTCCTGCTGCACGCCGAATTCTTTTTTCCACGAACGTATAAATATTCGCAAGGCTGCGGGGCCGATTAATTCTGGACCGAGGACGCTCGCGCGACCGACGCGTAAAGAGCATGGACCCAAAAGTGCGGCAGATTAATTGTCTCGGTGCGATATTACGATTTCGAGCGTTTCTTCACCTCTCACCTTCGAAGGCGCGCGTCGCATCCGTAAAGAGCCGGATAAACGACGCGATAACGCGGCTGATATATTGCATGTGCAGTTATCCGCGTATCGCTCCTTTTCTCCTTTCTTTTTAGAAAGGGATCCAGGGAAAAGTGAGGCCGAAAAGCGGTCTGATTAATTTCGCTCGCTCGTCTACCGTATCTGACGCGAGTCTCGTGACTTGCACAATGCGTTTCGTTTGAAACTAAATTTGGAACGAAGTTATGGGGACGGGCGGAACTTGGTGAAAGAAGAGAATATTTTACGTATATCAAAGGGGCGAGGTACGAGCACGATCGAAAATGTAGGTAGGCATATGGCACGATTGGAACCATTTTTCACCCGCGGCTAAATTGACGCCATCAATATTCATAACGTTCTTAAATACGAACAAGATGGTCTCGTTTCCGGCCTGGCGCTCTGAAAGATCTCCGATAGATATGTCTCTTCAACTTCGATGGTCCTCGGCCTCTTTCACTTTTTTGCCCCCTTACGATTGTACAACGCGATTCGTGACCGATCGAACGGGATTGAGCGGGATCGTACGACAACTGTAATTTATTCCGATCGCTTCGACGGAAACGCGGAACGAGAGTGATTTCATTAACACACCGGCGCGGCTCGGCGGCGAGGTTTATCGTTTCGCCGTGGGACAGTTACGAAAACCGAACGGTTCTCACAGCTTCGTAGATAAGCGGTGAGCGTAAATTCCACGCGTGATACGGCTACTCGGTGGAGGTGCCTACAGTAGCCGGGATTACAAAATCTTCGAGTCGCAGTGGCGCGACCTTTGCACGCGACAGTGTATTTGTCTAATCGTTACCGGAGAATGAGTTTCCCGGTCTCCAAGAGTACAAGAATAAAGTCCCCTGGTCTGTAAATATTGCGTTGCTCCTTTGTATCTTAATTGATCTGCGTGAGTCCTCCGGATCGAGTCGTCGGTTGACCTGTTTCGGAGCTGATGAAACACGCTGTTGAAATTCCTTGATTAATCGACCACCTCTGACTCTGCTCTGACTCAGAGCAAGCGCGAGAGTTAAAGGTTCGCTCGATAAGATTCGCGAGTTCCACATTTTGCACGATTGGAAAACAATCGGGGGGCGATCGACAGAATCGAATGGGAACTGAGAAAGAGCGATTACCCGGTGATGGAATCCGGAACAAAGGCGAGACCCCACCCGGCGCCGGGTGTTGATTTTTTTCCCCGGTTCTGGTT
The DNA here is from genome assembly GCA_963583965.1 of Nomada ferruginata. Lineage (NCBI taxonomy): Eukaryota > Metazoa > Arthropoda > Insecta > Hymenoptera > Apidae > Nomada > Nomada ferruginata. The sequence continues at coordinate 12,461,000 of OY757218.1, forward strand.
GCGTACGGCTCGGTTTCTCAAGCGTTCCACCGACAAAAGAAACGGTCTGGCGGGGAGGATCGATAAGCCGATCGATTATGATCGAGCTCGTTGCAAAAACGCCGCGATCACCACGGTGTCCGAGCAAGCCGGCCGTGTATCGGTAATTGCATCGTGCGGCTTGTCGACGCTTATCGCGGTTCTCTCCTTGGCATAAGCGCACGTACGAGGGCGTAGCAGGTTTTCTCGAAAGGAACAGTCGTCCAGTCCTTACCAGTCTTAGGTTACAGGACCGGCGTTCGCTTAGAAAAAGGATCAGCAACGGGAGATCGGCGAGCGTGTCGACAAATGACGGAGAAAACAGACCTGCACACGCGAAAGCTTCTTTTAATTGTCCTTCGCTCGAATGCTATCGAATTTAACTGCATCTCCGTTTAACCGTTCCACAGAAGCACTCGTTCTTAACGTATTTATTTCCACGGGACGTACGAGTGGGCGTAATTTTTATTAATGCCGTACGTAACTCCGTCCTCCAAATAACGTGTACGAAAATTCTTATCGCGAAATCGATAATGACAGCTGAGCGGTCGCTGACCAATTAAACAGCCGACGATCCAGAGGAAAAGTAGCCAGATCGGGCGAATGATTTACGGGCTACCCGTCCTTTCCTCCGGGCGTCGGTGTCTCCGGAACCACTGGTCGCGACGATCGAGCTCTCTAACCAGACTCGATGCTCTCGCACTCCGGTACTTTACTTCTGGCAATGCTAAGTGGCAATTGTTCCCAACGCATGTGCAACCTGCTACTATAATAGTTAACGGAACCGTGGTGTCGTTTTCGAAAAACGAAAGCCAGGTCGACGATGCCAGAGGAATAAGAAATGAACCATCGTAAAGGAAAATACGATCGCCACTTTCCTTGGCCGTGAATTTGAGAAGAAGCAAACAGGAGGGGGAAGCTGGGGATTAACGATCAGGTGCGTTAGATTTCGTAATCGAACGATCAGATCACTTTTGGTATGGCTTATTGAAATATTCGTTGAAGTATTTATATTATACCTTCTAAGATGAAAAGGAAAAGATACGCTGGTGATCAGGGTAACATAGAGTGCAAACGAAAACGATCCCCTTCCCTTTATTCCTTGGAATAAAGATGGTAAGCTCGTCTTCGCGTGCGGATAATCATTTATGCATTGCAGTCGGTTGATCTCGTTACGATTGCACAAAGACGGCAAGAAAAACAGCTCGGTGAGGAACTCGAAAAGAGGACTAACGAGGTCAACGACGTCACTCGAGCCCCGGCGCGGCGTTCCGGCCTTCGTGACTTGACGTCTCGAAGCGTCTCGCGAGACCGGAATAAAATGAAAGGCAAAGAAACGCACGGTGAAAATGCTCGTTAAAAAATCACGGGGGCAATCGACCAAGAGTTTAATCCAACAATGACCAACCGGGAATCAACGGTGAAACGTTAGTCTAAATATTTCTCTTCCATTCCGTCGATGAGCGGGCCAGCCTTTCTCCTGATTGACAAACACAATTACCAAATCGTCGGACGGAATCGTGGACAACTAATATAAAGCCTGCCAATTAAAAAGAAAAAAAAAAACGCGTTTTAATTATGCACCTCAAATTGACAATTAAATCAGATATTGCCGGAAGATTTATGACTTGTCGGCCGTAAAGCAAGACGAATGTAATTAATTAACACCGAAGATGCTCTAACGGTGATGCACAACCGGTCGACGGACTCGTTTTCGTTCTTCCTGCCCGCAAAGGGTTGAGACTTCGCGCCGCATGCGCTGCCAGGAATACGCTGTGAATTAATTCAATCGCAAATTAACTCGAGCCACGAGAGCCGAAAGAGAAAAAGAAAGGGAGCGAGAGGTCTTCAAGGATGTCCACTCTTCCAGGTGAAGGCGGCAGCGAGAACGCGCGTAACGCCCCACAAATCAGCCGCGGTTTCAGTCTCGGTTCACCGAATTTCACCGGATTCTCTGCGCTCCCGTTCGTTCCCGAATGAATGTTGATTTTAAACGACGTTGATCTTATAATGTTACGGCAATGATCGTTGTACGGTATTTTCTGTCGAAATCAAAATTAGTGTACCATAGAAGAGTATTTTGGAGCAGGCTTTCCAAACACTTTTCCGTATTGTTATTAGTGCCTTATATGTGCCGAAAGTCGCACGCCCGTCGCGATCAATTCGAGCAGAAATAATGGCGATAAATAAAAGCCGCGTTATCGTTAATACTTGGGTTGAAAATTCACTTTCATCTTTTAATAGTTTAATCGCTGTGCACCGTGGAAGAAACGTGCGCTCATTTAGCTTCTATTAATCGCGCGAGTTTCCGCATTATGAAGATTGCCGACTAGCAAGCCCCGCCTCGATTACACATCGTCTAGATTGAAGCCTGGGGATGCACTTTCGATCACGGCAACCATCCCCAGATACCAGTGTGCCGACATCGTTGCACAAACGCGGATTCGCCGCGCACGGCTGCTTTCTACAGGCCGATCGATTCGCAAACATGTTTTCGCACTTTGTTTCCCGAATCGCAATGCAACCCGAAACCAGCAATTATCCTGCCAAATAGGAGGAAAGTGGGCAGGTTTATTTTAATAATAACTTGCCAAGTCGAAGGTTCGAGTGATTGTTTCAGCGAACGATAAGGGGAGACACTTTTCATACGCATTAATTCCAAAAAAGATAATTTCGAACGATGCCCCGAATTGTTCTCCAATGTTCCCCGAAGAAGCGCGCAGAAGCGTCTCGATTTCCTAGACGAAATCCCCGGAACAAAGCGATCGATCACAGGCAATGCAACGAGATCACAAAGGAGGCCGTTGCGACCGATCGATTGCGAATTAGCAACGGCTCGCTGCTGGGTAAGCTGACCGTGCTTCTCCGATCGCTTCACACTTTCCGCGATTAATCCGTCGGGATCGTTCGTGCCGCCTACTTAACGGCCGGCACGCTCGTTCAAGTAGCGATCTCGACGTTCCACGATGACCTCTTCATGTATCGTGAAACGCCACGGGTCACGGGTGTCAAGTCGTGGCTCGACAACCTCCACTCTTCCAACCAAAGAGCATCCGCGCTGCTCCCTCTCAGCTGGTTCCCTCGCTAACCCTGCAGTAGCCTCTTCCCTCGAGGATTTCCTTTGAACGCCGCCTCGAGAATAAATACGGTTTTTGTCGAGACATTCCGATCAATCGTCAAACGCGAGACAGCGGGATCTCGTTCCCCTATCGCCCTCTGCGATGCGTCGATTGCGACTAAATATTCCTAGCGCTCGTAGGGGCGCTGGAAAAACTTGAACCACAGAATGTAAATGAAGTCTGCAAGCCTCGGGAGGAAAAACGGGGTGACGGTGGCGAAGGAACGCGACGCGTCTGCTAAATTCCCGACAGACCCCGTTCGCGTTTCCCTTTCGAGACATTCCTCGTTTCTTTCGCGGCGGAGAATAGCGTTCAGTGAATTTCATCGACGTCCAGAGAACGATGTGCCCTGTACGTCCATCCTTCCACTTGCTGTGCCGCTCCTGCTTGGGGAGACGGCCTTGTTCCTTATTCGAACGCTGGTAACGCTTACCGATATTGGCTAAACGAGGGAAGACCGCCATACAGTACTGGTTACCGTTTCCTTCGTATCGATGCGTTCTTAAAAATGCACACCGGATATATTAATATCGAGGCGAGATTGCATTCCCACGAGCAAGCGAAGGAAGAGAAGGAGCAGCGTTAGAGACCAGTCGGGCAAAAGGCGAACCGGCGGACATCGAATTTCACCCTTTTCTTCCTTTCCACTGGTACTTTTTCTTCCTAGCCATGTTTCCCCGCGAACGATAGCTTGAGAAGCGAACGCTTCGAGCGGCACGCCGACTTCTATTTGTATTGCATAAGTATCGACGGGCCGGATGTATTGTGCTAGCGAAACGGCGAACAGGGTTACGACAGGGAGCGATTACAGGAGCGTTACTCAGGGCGTGGTTCAGGCGGATATCAGGAGGAGATTGAACGGGGCGGTTGACGTCCTCAAGAAATTTTCCTGGAACGCGAGATCGCGATTTCGAGCGGGCGGCAATATTCTGGCAATGATCGAACGGCAGCTCGTTTTCTTGTGAAACGGGAAGAGTAGGTGCGTGATCGACAGGGAGAGTCAAAGAGTGAAATTGCATCGCCCTGCTGGCTATTCCGAAACGTCGGTTTTTTCCCCCGCTTTTTGTCTCTAGTCGTTTGGCTCGGTGTTAGCTTTCCTTTAACTGCGAAGTCGATTCTGTTAGTCAACTCTATTTCGATTGCTTTCATTCCATTTATATTTATATTTCACTGCGACGTTAATATCAAGTTGTATTTAAAACGAAACGAAAGCTCTAATAATAATCGTAAGACGACCCTCAAGGCTCGAGCTAATATTATAATTAGGTTCGAGCACGGAATGAAATTTCGCCGATGAAAATTGGTCGGCCTTAGACCATTTAAATATACCTATGCTTAAGTTGCAATAGTAATCGAACAGTTTACATATTCAATCTCATCGTACACACCCTTGCTCTTTTTACACCGAATTCGCGTTTCTCTTTTCTGCGTCATAATAGCAAAAACGAGTGATTAATTACCAGCCAGCCAACGTGAGAGCTTGACCTCCGCGAATTCGAAATCCGTAATGAATCGACCAAAACGAGTGTGACAACGTACCGCGAGCAGCATAGCAGCGGAAGAACAGGTCTCGCCACTGTTAGATACAGTTTTGAGATAGAATCCCTGCCTGGGAGCAGGATTCGCGCACGCGTGAGAACTGGGCCGGCAAAGAGGAGACGGGCGACAAGCTTTATCAACCCGTTAACAGAAATAAAGAAGCTCGCGGGGCGTTCACGCAGCGTGAATCACCCGGCGTCGATATTACTCCGCTGCGTGGTCGTGTAATGGGCCGCGACAAAAAGCGGAAAGAACGCGTGAAGGAACGCATTATTGCGATAGCACGGCTAATCGTAACACGATTATCGACGTGGCCGGTTACGCTGTGGACGTTTTGCGAAACGCGGGTAAAAAGTGTGCGCCGCGTGTTGCAACCGAGTCGATTCGCGTCAATTCGGTTTCGTGTCTGGTCGCAGGTGATTGCGAGACGAAGTTTCGTCGATCCGTAGGGGAATTCGACGGTGCCAAGGTGAAGGAGCTGCGTCGTATTCGACGATACATTTGGGCCCACGATAGTGTTATCGATACTGTAACCGTTGATTACCTAAGGACAGCTCGTTGAGTTTCGCCTCTCAATCGAACGACGTTCAATGAATGCACTAACGATACCGCTGAAAATATTGATAGCTGATGAGACAGGTGTGAAAGACGCTTTCTATTTTCCGTCTCCATTAAAATTACACGACGACTTATCGAAGAGTATCTCGAGGTTCGTAGTAGGAAGGCGGCGTTCGAAAGCAGGGCCCGTCATGGGAACCGAACAAAGCGAACCCCGGCTCACGTGCGCATGATTTTAGACGAAGCAGGAAGATGGAGCAGCGCGTTCGGGTTCGAAGGTCTCGACGTGAGAATCGAAACAGTCGATCGAGCCGCGGCGAAGAAGACGCGGCCGCCTTCTATCACTCGTAGGGGGAATACATCAAAGGACACGGAGAGCGCTCTTTCATCGTGCATCCTCCGAGAGGTCGTGTCAAGGGGGAACATCCGACTACGGATCGTCCAGGATGTCGTCGAACCAGCGCGGCGCTCCGCTCGGTTTCCGGGACGAGACGGCCGGATCGAGGCACGCGGGGACTTGCGTGGCGGGTCAACGATAGCGTGCTGCTCATTTTGCAACTACAGTTAGAGATAGCGAAGATGAACGAACTGGTAGGCACGAGGTGTCGACGCCGGTTCCTTCGTGTTATCGCGTCGTCCCGTCATCCGCGATTTTTCGACCGGAGACATTCAAGCAGGGGTGTCGTAGAAGAGAAACGTTCGGTCCGTCGATCGTGTTTTTCGTTATTTTTCTGTCGCCGGGGGAAGAAAGATGGCTCGGATAAAGCGCGGCTTTTTCCTACTGCAACGTATGCGTTTGAATGTGCCAGCGAGATAAGTAGATCTAGAAGGAAGAAAGTCAGCCGCTGAGAGACACGTACTCCGTGTGTCATTGTTAATTTAGTGGATGCTGGATGCTGTTGCGGGTAACCACTCGACCTGTTCGTTCTATTACGTTTTTTTTCACTTTCTCTTTGCCCATTCTTCTTCGTCCCTCGCGCAGCTTTCTCCACTTCAGAGGTGGAAACGGAGCTTAATGGCTGCGAATGTTTCGACCCTTGCTGCGCGAGCGACGCACGATTCGACAACGATGTTCAGGTACGCCGAAAATTACAGAAACCGATGGTGCAGTGCGCCAAAGTGCAAAGTGCCACGCCTTGCGTCCACGCGACACAATGGATCACTTGCAGGATCGGCAACGACAAAGATTTTCGCGAACACCGACTCATTGATTAATTAAAGCCAGGTGTCTCGGGGGAGAGATCGATCGAATTCCGACTGCCGGCGTAGCTATTATTAATGGCAGAAGTTCCAAGGCCCTTCAGAAACGGATGCCCGACAAAAGGACAGCGATTCAGGTACGCTGCGACATTGTCGCGATGGTAAAAGGTGAGGGAAGCCTGCACAGCCGTCCTTGCTAAACGCTCGAGCAGGCGCACCGGTGCTCACGATAGCGCCTTAAACGAGTCGAGAAGGGAGCGGGTTAAAAAGTCTCTTTCTCGCGTGGCGATATCACGGCGGCCGTATCGATGCTTCCCTGACACGGGCGGACAGCGGAGCACAGAGAAAGATGGAAAGAGAGAGAGAGCCACGCCTTGCGAGCGGCGACAAGCCGTACAATGCAACGCTGGTCCCGGCTCCGCTCGACTCCGCTTGCTCCGGGCAACGTGAAACGCAAGCAATGCAACGTGCAACTCGCCGCCGTAGAACGTACATACCCTGCACAGAAACCGATAGGTGCCAGCAGGTTATCGGCGGTACGTGCAACGTGCACCTATCGGACTTTGTAATAGTTCGTGCTCCAAAAGCAATTTAGCTAGTTGGCCTCCCGAATGGACCATCGATACACTTTTCATCGCATCGGACTACGTATTTTGAACGGAGGGTGCTGGGTACATTGGAAGTGCGCGTGTTCGTTCATAAATTCGCAAACAGCCGTGGTGCCGTTCGAATTAGATACTCTATGCTGCTCTATTTTTGATACATTTGATACATACGGGAGAAAAATCAAATTTCATAATTTCTGAACGAATTATAGGCTATTTGACAGTGCGGCAGAACATTGTTCTTGAAACAGAAGCCGCAAAATCGCCGGTACTCGTAGGTGTACCGACAAGTATTGTACTCGCCTCTCGCAACAATGCAGTAGTATTACGATTCTTTCCACTTCGATCGAGGTTACGAACGCACGAAAAAAAGCGAAAAAAACCAGTTAAACGTGCAGAAGGAGATGCAAATTCATGCGGGGCGTTCGAAACCGAAAGGACCAACACGTGTTCGCGCGTGCAGGCTGCATGTACTCGCAGCCGGTGCGCAATCATGCCTTTTGCTCGGTTGCACGGCGCGGCGTCGCGGCGGTACACGCCGGCGAGTCGCTCGAACGCGCACCGAACGATTTTCCAGACGATCTTTTATCGGTTGCCACATCGTGTCTGGATTTATCTGCATCGTTAAACCGCGGCTTGGGCCGCGGCGCACCGATATCGGCACGACACGGTCGTGCACGCCGATCGAGAGGAAAGAATCCTTTCCCGACGCGTGCACGCCGTCGCCGTCGCGCGAGAGGGTGTAGTCGCCGCGCGGAATTCTCTCCCGGAGGATTTTTACCTGGCGGATCTTTATGCACCGCGGTTTTATCTGCGTGCACCGATCGATAGATTGATCGCGACGCACGAGGGGATCGAAGCGCCACGTGACACCGTTAACCTTTCGCGATTCGTATGTCGTTGCGTTTCACCTTAAGCGTTGTAGACTGCGAAGCAGATCGCGATGCTGTCGGTGGTTGGCGTTCCTTGGGTTGGGTTCGCGAGCAGACTCACCCTCTGACACGATCGTCTTCGCGATTTCTGTTAATTCGGTGCTACGCGTTGAGAAGTACAGTTCGTTGGAGCTGCATGATTGGAACGACTGGAGGGATCGTTTACTTCGAATAGTTTCTGGAGTCGCACCGGTGGCGGATGAAGAAAAGAAAGCAGGCTTCGCTGTAGCAATCGAAATTCGCGCCTCGGGAGAGAAACAATAAATCTCTACAGAGGATTACGGTGGTTAGAGGATTAACATAGCCGCATAACTCCGTTATTGGATAGAAGAAAAAGGTCTAGAAACGTTGGCGTTCGGTTGATAGTACAACTAAAGGCGGCGCGGTGTATCGACGGTGAATGATCGGCAGAAACGCAAGGCGGATCGCGGCCAGATAAGATCGCCAAGCCTGCAACACGGTTTTTCAAGTAAAAGCGCGGAAAAACGAATAGCGGAATGCGAATTCCGCGTGGAGAGTCGCGCGGAGATCTATTGCGTTTCGCTCGCGTTCCGTGTCGGTGAACCGAGACGGAGGGGTCACGATGATCTTGAAATTAATTTATGCGCGATAGGTGCAACCCATCGATGACCTTACGTGCGTATGAAGGGGTTCGCGTGATAGTATTATTGGTGCACAGTCGTGCATTTTGAGCTTAATAACTCGGAAGCTTCGAGTTTCACGATGATGCTTCATCCCACCCATAATAATTATTGTTGCTGGTAAGTAATAGCCGAGGGGAAAGGCAAACAGGAAAACATCTGGGTCGCCCCCAAGTTCCCTGAATCCTTGAATCACTTAACACGTTTGGATTTTTTTTTTTACGAACCACGATCGCATTTTAACTAATTGCAAATAGTGTTGGCAGGATAGGAAATAATTGCATGGCCCGCGAGATCGTAATAATATTGGACGCTTTTAAGTATTAATTAAATCGGTCAGTTGAATCCTATGATTCGCTCGCGCAAGAAAAAAATATATTATCTGTACGTCACCTACCTTTTCATACGGTCCGTATGATAATACATACATATACATATATGAAAAATTGCTAGATATATATACACGATAAAAAACAATGCATGCACATAAAATTTTAAAATATCGCCGAGAATGATAGTGTACCGGGTCTGAGCACCACTTTGTATGCACTCGACGAGCATTCGAATATTTAACAGAGCCTTTCTCTCCTTCGGCGATTCCTTTTCCAGTGCGCTTCATTTATTCCGGCGTTACGCCCTTTCGAGAGAAAAAAAAGGAAGAGTTTTTCACGGTTGGAGTTCGAGAGAAATTTTCCGAAGCCCGAAGATCTTGGCTGATCACCGTGATTTTCTTTTAAAGCGACAACATTTCAAACAACAGAGCGTTCGGTTCCATTCTTCTATCGCAAAATAATAAGAGAACGTCGAAAAGTTGTAGTCGTCAAAATTTATATTACTTTTGTGCTTGAGTCTGTCCCATGATTACATACAAGCACTAGGCAAAAAAGATCCCTGCTAATTTCCTTTCAGTCTTTTTCAAAGGGCCTGAGGAGGCCACTAAATTTTGTGATCTAGATTTTGGGTCCCTATGATTATTACCAATTTACCCTATGATTAAAATAATTTCCAATTTTAAACTATCGTCGTGCTAATGATCGATTAATTAATTCCCGCAGTAGAAAATAGTTGCTAATGTGGAACTGCAAACAAAGATTATCGTGAACATGGTGCTTGTTTGCAAGCGGATTATATGTTACATATGCTTTGTATTCAAATATGCTTTATAGCGTGTCAATTTTTTTTTTCATTCACACCAACATGCAAGAACTTGCAATTATTATCGTTACCGCGTGCAATCGTCAACTTTCCTTGCGCAAACTTTTCTTTGCGTGCGAGTGTATTTTGTCGAAAAAAACTCTGCGCAATTACAATAGGGTTGACAATTACATAAGGTATATAATTGAAAATCCTTGTATAAATAAAAAAATTGGCACAAAATGTGTAGCTCACTTTAAGAAGCAACCACTTTACTCGTTAAACAATAGTTTCTATTCGCAAATTTTTGTATCGTACAGGAATTAATGCTAGCTCTAATTTTTAATGCAAACTAATTTAATGTAAACGTTCTATTATCTAAATAATTTAATTCAAATTTATAGTCATAGGAAACCAACATAAATATGTTTCCCTTGTACCAATAGCAGGTACTGTTTAATGAACTAACAATAAGTGACGTATAATACGAAACGTTAGTAACAAAATTTGCTGGTGACTGGCAAGATCGAGATTTTCTTTGAAAGCAACAACATTTCACACAGCAGGGCATCGATTCTATCACAAAATAATAATACAACAGGGTAAGAATATAAAAACGAAGAACTGTGCGATTCAAAAACAGAGTTTGACTCTCATATGATGAAATAAAACCCCTAAGGAGAAAAGATTCCTACTACTTTTTCCCTCTGTGTAATGAGCTTTTGCAGAGTGGTAAATACTGTCGTACTAAATTTACTGACATATGTTTTAGGGGTCTATGATTATTGGCAATTCACATTATATTTTTTACTGATATAAGCTGCAGTTTTAAAATTTCGTCGTACTAATGAACGGTTCATTAATATCCATATTATAAAATAGTTGCCAATAGGGGACTGCAGGAAAAGATTGGAACATGCAGAAAAAGATTGAAAAATGCAGAAAAAGCTTGAAACATGCAGAAGCATGAGCATAGTGCTTGTTTTCGAGTGCGCTATACATATGTATTGTGTTCTATACGCGTTTTAGCATCTCAATTTCTTTTTAATTCGCACGGAAATATCAGACCTTGCCATTATTATCATTATCATGTGCAATCGTCGGTTTCCTTTGCGCAAAACTTTCTTTGCGTGCGAGAGTAATGTATCGAAAAAAGCTTTGCGCAATAGGATTGACTGTTGCAAATCGTATATAATAAATGGCAGTCAATGTATAAATAAAAAAATTGTCGCGTTAGTATGAAGCGAACCCGACCGCAAAATGTACAGCGTGTTTTAAAAAGCAAGCACTTTACTCGTTAAAGAGCAGATCCTATTGGCAAATTTTTACATCGTACAGGAATTAATGCATGGCTCTAATTTTTAGTGCAAAGTAATTTAATGTAAACCGTGTACTAAGCGAATCATTTATTTTAAACAAATAGCTATAGGCACCCAATATAATGAATTTCAGTAGGGTAGTATTTCCCGTCCGACGAAAACTCATTACCCAGAACGAGTAAATAGTAGGAACCTCTCCTTGTAAATTCAGTACATGAGTTACGAAACGATCCCAGCGAGCTAGGAAAAAGATCAACTTATTGAAAAATTCATTGTAGAATATAGTGGTGGATGGAAATTGTAGTATACAATTGGAAACTCTTTTCAACAATTATAGTGGTGTACAGCATCACGTTGAATAAATACAACATCTGTTCACATAGATTCCAATAGGTATTTTGAGACAAAATTACAATCGTGGCATGACAACAACCCCTTCGATTTGGCAAAATCTATTTCCTAGTCAAAAGTATTAATATTAACCATCCGAAGTTCAACCGTTTACTAATTTTAGCAACATTTCTTTTAATGCCACTAATATCGTTCGCGTCGTTGTTAAACAATGCTATTAAAACTGAGGACCTAAATTATTAGAAAATGTTGTCTAATTTTTGCAAGGCTTTGCCACAGTTGCAGACCACCCTGTCTATTCAAAATGACGACCAAGTGATTTTCTACCAAAGAAACTCGATTGCAGGAAATAAAAATAATCTGACTAGCGTAAATTGAAATCACGCTCAGCGTCTCGGAGAATTCGTTAGAGGGATTTCTGCACGTATAAATCACGTATTATTAATTCTTTCCGCAAAGTGCATAATTATTGGACACGTCGCGACGCAGGAAATCAATTATCATTTCAGATATCTATCTACTAGCCCTGGCAGTGGCACACGAAGAGAAAGGCTCTTTCCGCGGTTAGTTCGAGGGAGGGAAGTGAGTAATCCAGCCATAAATATGCTGTAGAGTAATTAACCCTTTGAGGACTTTTTGAAGCTTTGACCATTTGAATAATCTTGAAAGACAGCGGGCTCCGTGATTAGTGTACCTGGTGGAGGATGCAATCGACAGTGCGTGTATATTCCGTTGATGCTCAGTCCGGTACGCGTGCACATCACAGGGTTCGCGGCATTGTACATTGTAATGAGAGGCGAGGATACACAGACCGAATAAAAAATTAAACGAGAACGCGGAGAATGTAATTTTTAAAGAGACCGTGCGTTTCTTAATCTAACAATCCCGATTGCGAGAAATAAATTGCGAAGTATATAAATCATTCGAAAATTGTACTAACTACATATTCATATTAATGATATTTATTAATAAAAATGAATCAAAAAGTGCGCTAGCAAATTGTTTCGAACATTAATAGCCAATACTACTGATTTCGTATCTCGGTTAATTATTTCGCGTAACGAACGAAACTTTCGAACGAAATTCCCTTGTGTGTGCGATAATATTATAAAAATATTTCGATACTGCATGCATGTACGAAATGAAAAAAGCTGCTTATATGCTAGGACTCACCGGTCGCTGACGAAGACACCTTGCAATGAACACCAAGAAGAGCACGATGGAGGTCCGATTGCAGCTCATGTATATTTTGCGTTGCACGGTATCGATAGCAGGGTGTACGACTACTTCGAATTATTACCGAAAAAGCAGTGCTCCGTGGTACAACTAAAACAATAAGCAGCAAACATTGAAACGAGCCTTACTAGTCAATAACACATCAGGATTATTTCAAAAAGCTAATCTTCCTCTGCGATCGTACATAAAGTCAAAGGGCTACTACGTGCATCATGGCGTCCCTTCTATTCTTTCTAGAAAGCGGAGAGCCCGTTGTACTTTTAGCCGTGTACGATTTTGCATCGTCCATTTAAGCTTACGAAGACAAGAAAACCGTCGCGACAATATTGAATTGGAATCCGAAATGTTTAAAAATGACCAGATTGCGAGAAATAGTTATTAAAATCATTACCTTCGTTGGCTCGTTAAAAAAACTTCGTTCATAGTCACTTGTCACCACACTTCTACTTCTTCACCGGTGTCCCCCTCCCTTATTTTAAAAAGTGATTCGCTCATTGGTCCGCCTAACCAACAATGTCCAATCAAATATTTTCTTCTGTTAACTCTATATCTTCTAATACATTTTTCTTGCCACTAGCGTTCCCCAGACATCTACTTTAACATGTATTATAACATTGTTATACATATTTTATTGATTTTTTAACGAAATCTTTTTATTCCTAGATTCTTTTTTGCGCGGATTAGGCGATGAGAACCAATCAAGGCAAAGTGATCAATCGGATCCAGTCTGTGCATACTAATGATGCGCAACACTGTTCCTATATTATGATTTTTGCTACATTGTTGCGTTGGCCAACCTGCTCTCCTATTGTGTTTCAAACGTCCGGCAGCAGAAGGAAAAAATGGATCGTAAATCGTACACCGATGACAACTGCGTTTGATTGAGCTTTCTTCAAGGTACATTCATGAATAAAAAATGTTTACGAAGTGTGACAGCATTATAATTCGGGTACATAGTAGATAGAGATCGTACGACAGGACGCTGTGCTTTGTGTACGATAACCCAGTAGGTTGAAGACGATTGCGTGTCATTCATACTCGTGATCGGTGTTTACAAACAAACAAATTAGGGTACAAAGCAATTCATTCACTTTCCAAGACTTGTCGTTTCATATCCTACGATTGCTGCTTGATAACCTCACTTGTCAATTACGGTTTCGTAGAGAAAAACACGTGACCGCGACGCGAAATTTCTTTCCCTGGTGCTCGTAAACACTTGCTTTCAAAGAAAAGTACTATGCACTCGGTCAATCCCTTAGAATAAAAAAGCAAACCACTTCCCCTTGAAGTTTAAAACGCGTTAAATTAACATTTTCTGTACGAGCTACTTTATCGGTTTTATCGATATGTTAATTTCTGTACACGATTAATTATCTTTTTTTTCGTACGAATATAGGAAAGAACGTTGTGTTAGCAGGAGCCACATCTGTTTGGAAAAGCAGCCCTGCATTTTCATTCACGAAAGACGTTTAATAGTCAGCCCTTTCAGGGGTAAGTGTTTGTGTTTTGAACGTTTAAAAATTAATTTAAGGCGAACGGTCGCGAAGTCAGAGAAAATGATATCGAAAGCATCGCACGGACCGAGGCAAAAAGTATTCAGCACAAAGTTTAATGGCGAGATTAATCTCTTCATCGTGCTGACTCGAAATTAACCCACATACGAATGCAGAATGCGAGATTCGATGGAAAAGACGGATACGTCTTTCATTAATTAGGCACTTTCGTTCAGAAAAACCGGGGCGCGTGAATTATGCGGATAATTATTTTTAATTGCCCGCTCATGTATATTGATCTGGCCCAGCCGAATCCTGCTCACGATTTCCATAAACCACTAATGGGCCCCCTGCTCGAAGTGGAGTCGTTCTCTTTCTTTTTTTTCGAAATGGAATTGTTCTCGCTTAGCTTTATTAACAAGGATACTCCTTTCACTGCGTTTTCACGTGCCGCATATTACATTAACGAAACAAACGAACCATCCTTCGTTCATCGCCGATAATTTACCTAACGCACGATAACCATTTCCGACTCCCCTGCACTCTACGCAGCGTGGCATTAAATTCCCGAAACAGCAAGTAACACGACTCCTCGGTAGCAATGAAAACGCACGCAAATCACTCCAAGAGCAACGTTACAAAATCTTTACTCGAGATCACGAGCCAAAGTCGTCAGCTCGCCCAGATTGTCCGTAAAAAGAAAGGAAAAGGTAGCAGAAGAATATGAAGATGGCCAACGTAATCCAACCCGTGGCTCGTATTTTCCTCTGGTCGTGCACGATGCCTCGTAAACGGCGGGTTTCGCATGCAGAACCGTGAAGTTCCCGACAGGGGAAGGTCCCTCTCGTTCACCGATGGTCTGCGGACACCCACGTGCCACGGCGACGGCGTATATCTCCAGAGGCTAACGTAAATCATCTCCGTGATGAATGCGAGATCTATCTCGCCGTGTTTTCCCTATAAATTTCAGGGGCGTGATGCACGCGCCAGACAACGCGACCGAGTCTTCTCTGCGAGGACGCGTGGGCGTGAATGGCGAAATACAACGATAATGGACTCGAGTATCGCGACCTTTGGGAGCTTCTCCGGGGTGCTTTGATTGTCCGAGATGCGGAACTGCGCAGCTGTTGTTAATATGTAGCTCATAAACCTAGCTTTTATCGAAAAGCCTGTTCCTGTTTGAGGGTTTCGACGAATTTCCAACGGTTGTTGCTCTCAGGTCTTGTGGTTGCAAAGTATTGGGTGGGATTAAAGAATGCGTTTAATTGTAACGACGGTAGTTCTGTGAGTGAAAAAGTACGAGGATCTGAATGATATTGTACATCGAAGTGATATTATGAATAAGGAATTATTGTTATTTCTGGGTCCATCGTTCTCGTTGCGGTTAAAATATATGTATTGGCTAAAGATTTGTAACGCGGCCGCACGTGTCTCATTACAATTCGTCCGACAAGCTTTATGCACCGTTGCCAAGAACAACGTAATTATTGTTGCCGAAAGGTGTACGTCAGCACGCTTTCATTTCTTTCGTTTCTCTCCTTTGCCCTCGGATCTGGGACGAACGGGCCGGGGAGGAACCTCGAGAAGAAGATGCGTGTCTCACGATCCCGAGCCGAAACGTGCGTGCACGTCCACGCCAATTAATGGCTTTCGACTTTTGATTGACGTCCACCGACCGCGTTCACCTGTTACAGGCCGCGTTTTACGGTAATCAACGGCACAGCAGTTTTGTGGCCCTTCAATTGGCGGGGATAATGCACACCCATACTTTTTGTGCTTTTCGTGCTGTGCACGTGGCTGGAAATATTCCCCAGCTCGAGCTTTCGTAATAGGGTTTTCAGATAGACCCATTCTCCGAGGGAATAGTAATTTGCTGTCACATTAGTGGGACATCGAAGTCTTCGAGCGCGTTCGAAATGAAAATTTTTAATTTCTTTCACAACGAGGACGCAGTCTTCGACTTGTCAAGGCGATCGTCCCTCCCGAGGAACGAAGCTGTACCAATTATCATCCGGGGACCAGAAACTCTCGTGCATTAAAAAATGGCTGCGGCCATCGAGCCGCTGCATCGTATAATTTTATAAATATTAAGCTGTAGCGCCATTCGTTTTACATCCCGTGCAATCGAGCAGGCTCGAGGCGCTACAAGGACCAGTCCCCGGATTTTTCTATGTCGCGGTATGGAATCGTGGGAAGGACGCGAACCGGACCTCAGCCCTGCGTACGAAAAGAGACGTCGTCAAGGCGATGCACCCGTCTCTCCCGATGCACTTCCTAAACGGACGCGATGACGTACGACAGCAAAACATCAATCATTATCGTAGCTGATCGTCCCCGGTTTTCCAGGGTGTCCTTATAACGAGTTTGGCAGACGATTTTTTGTTGAAACGCGGCTCGTTTGACCGTCAAAAGAAGAACTGTCGTCTCCTTCCTGGCTTCTGAACGCGTTTCAAACGAAAGCTGCAATTCTCTGTGCAGAGACAAAGGTGCAGCCTTCTCCAAATACTGCAGGACAAAACTTCGAGGCGGGTGCATCGTCGATTTCGCTAAAAGGAAACTTCGTGAATAGTTCCAGGGCAGCTTTGTTATGGAAACTGTAGGCGCTGATATTGCCGATCGCGGTGAAATTACAGTGATAACCGACAATGTAATGATGCATCATCAACATAATTATTTGATTGCTCCGGGAGCAGCGTGCGCCTCTGGGGTCGCTATTACCACCCCACCTTCCGAAATCCCCAGCGATTTCTATTCGTCCATGAACTCCGATTCCACCAGCATTCTGATGCGTGACCGTTAATTATCCCATAATGACATACAGATCTCCGAAATATCTTAATGTTCGTCCAAGCTGGTGAAATTGGTAATTTAGTTCCCGCGTGCCGTGCAATTTCGATGTCAAACGAATCGAGTTTCGCGTGGACGATCCGGAGGCTGTTTTTTGACCGGCTCTCATTTTGGAGCCCGGCTGCGCGTCTCCTTGAAGAGAATCGTGCCCTCTTCGCGTCGCGCGACGGTGCAGCCATCGTGACATTCCGACCGTCCGGAAAATCACCTCTCCGATACCTGTCCTAAAGAAACGAGATCGCTCGACGGGGTCCTTGAGACGGTCGCGCAAACTCCCCGATTAACTCCTCGGTCTCTTCCGAAATCGAAATCTCGGCTGGCCCGCAGCTGAGCCGACCTAAATATCGGATCCTCCTGTCCCGTTAACGCTACGCGTTTCGTAACACCGTGTTGATTGGTATTACTTGGAGCCCTGCCCACGGTACCTACGATGTCCGATTAGTGGACAGTAGTATCTAAAGTGGTCCCCGATGATATCGCGACCCAACCAAACGGAAAGTTGATTCCTGCTAACATCCGAGATCTCGTTTCAATTAAATCGAAACCGCATCGTCAGCGAAGCAGTTAACGGGTCCGGGATCGTTCGCTAGTCCCTATGGCCGATCGGCCACGTCGATCTTCGCGACGTTCCAGCGCATTGTCTTAAAAGTAGCCCCCCGTCGTTGACAATGGTCCCTGGTAGGAACGCATTTAACTGTACACTGCTGCGGCGATCGGTTTTAACCGATTATCCGCGGACAGCGGCACGATGTGCCGTTTGTGCAACCGGTCCTACGTCGGTTGCAGGGAGCAAGCCACGACCGTTAGACCTCGGACACACGAGAACGGCTCTGCGCCATGCCACGCCACGCCACACCACGCCGCAGCAGGCCAGGCCAGGCGATCGAGCCACGCCGCACGGCACACCACACTCTCCCCCTTCTAACAAACGAAGTTAATAAGCAATATCTGGCGGCGTAGCGGCGTGCACTGCCTTTACCGATAGCACGGTGCACCGTGCCGCAACATAATGGTGCATGTAACGACCGCGGCGGCGTTCCCTCCAACGATTGGCTTCGTGTATCAGTGGCACGCAAACTGGGGCTTCGTTACGCGTAAATCGCCACGTTCTTGCCCGACGATAAACGATCGGGGACGGCGGGGGCAACGCAGATATCCGGTCGCACGAGCAACGTTTCCCCGATCCCCCGATCTCTTTCCCCGTTCACCCCAAGGATGCTGATAAGGATACGAACTGCACCGAGAAGCCCCGTTCTCTTTTCAATTTGTAATACGGTGCGATTTTTTCTTACGTCTTTCGACGGCCCCTGCGGGACACGTGTCTGTTTAATCACTCGATCGAAGACACCGGGATCTCCCGGAAGGCGTCGACAATGTCATAATCGAGTTCGACAGAAATATCTCCGGTCGATCAGCTGGTTAATGAAAGACGACTATAGATGGGCAGCGTTCGCGAGATCGACGCCCTTCTCCGATTTTCGACCGGTGATTTAACAATTGTTAGAAGAACGGCGTTGAATACAATATACGCCAACTTGTCAAGAGTAATGAGGGGTAATTGCTATTTATGACGGGATCACGGAGTTGCGTAAAGCGGCGTTCTTAAACGCGTCGGGATAGCGTAATCGCTTCTCACGATTCTATTGTGATAGCGACAGTTCGCTCTCACACCTGCCGGTCTATCGCGCTTACCGATACGGCCTATGAGAGGCCCAAAAAAAAAATCGGTTCCTAATTTCTGGACGAGAGATTTGAGTGCCACTGTGATAGAGGGTCGCAGGGAGGCCGGCCAAGCGAGCGAGGTCCACGAGAGTGATTGTACTTATCCTCGCGCATAGCGAGGCGCACACGGACGCGCACGACCACAGCCACGGCCGCTGTAGGCTCAATAGTTAAGGAACGATGCGGATGGCAGGAGTGAAAGGCCCACGCCCGTGCCTCGGGCTCCTCGGCAAGGGCGACTGGCCCCTCAGCACGCGCGCGTACCTGCACAGAGACAGTCACCTACCCATGTACACGTGCTGGCACACGTGCAATCAGACCATCCACGAACTCGGCCGCGAGCTCCTCTCTCTTTCTCTCTGGCCGTCTCTTTCCCTCGTTTGCTCCGTCCTCCTCGACCGCCGTTCTCCGGTCGCAGAATCCGGCGCTCTCCGCGTCACAACCTCGTACACCTCTGTGCACCGTGCACGAGTTCGCGGGCAATTTTTTTTTTTCTTCTTTACCTCTCGTCAAATTTTCCTGCCGAAGTCACCGCGATCGTTTTTTACCACCGCGGGGCCGCTCGATTCCAGAATACGAATTTACCGCGAATTCGATCGAGCCGGCGTTTCTTTATTCCGAGGATGTTGCTGCGACTTGTATGGTCACGTTGGACCGGGTACGCAGTTTCGTAAATGGCACTCTTTTGTAAATTGGCGGGGCCCGTGAGATTCGCTTGTCCCTGGATCTTTCGGGATATTTGAAGTAGATTCAGCTGGTTATGGTACGGCACGGTTAAAATTGCGCGGCGCGGCGCGATAGTCGCAATTATTTTGCTTCTCATGCTTGGGATACGTAATTTCCGGCATATAAGTCTCGACGGAATGTACGTTACAAATTTTATACATTTCTGCGGCAATAAAATTCCATAACAAAAATACGGAGCAGACAATAAGGGGGCAACGATGGGCGGGGAAAAAGCGCAGGCACGAAATGCACTCGCGGAATGTTCCAATAGCGATTCTCGCCGCGAGCTTTCGTTATGATTACACGTTACGTAATCCCGACGCGTGTACCTGGCGACGCTCGATGACGTAATTGTACCCTTTAGCGGGTCGCGAGAGTTTCATTCTCACCGGCGCGGGGCGGTGCGGCGTCTCGACGCGCAGGAGAAGCGAAAAACAGTGTACACTGTACGAGTGGAGACGCAAAGGCGAGCAAAGCCAACTTCCCAGCAGATGCGCCCGCGCTGTTTCGCAATGCGGGAGCAGAAGACGCCCGATGTTCACGTAGCCCGATCGCACGGAAAGGCGAAGAGGACACGTTCCCAAGGTGTATTCCGTACCCGATCCTATAATGCAGTCCTCCGTCTCGGGTTTAACCCGTTGCCTGGTACGCGCAAAAATTCAATCGCGCTCGTCGGCTCGTCCGCGGATCACAATTGAAATGGAAACGCTCGTTCGACCCGGCGTCCAAATGTAGATCGATCGGAACGTGCACACGTTAACATAGGACCGGAATCGACGAATGGGCAGCCCATTTTTCCGCGTCGTGCCCCGACAACGGGCTCAATCATTTATCACAAAAGAGCCGGAGCATTCGCCGCTTTATGATACATCGTTTGTGTCCAGGCGACCCAAATTTTCGAACATACTCAACGGCGAAAGTAATTGATTATTGTGCCTTAGACGATCACGTAACGCGTCTATATATGTTTCCTAGTCGCTTTTGTGACGTAGAGTAATCGACATCCCGGAATCCGTTTTTCGAAATGAATTTCTTATTCTTTCACTCGATAGTTACGGAATAATGATATCCACGAGGAGTGGATGCGCGAACCACGCCGAGCAATCGGCTCGCTGCGTGTTCTCACACGTGCCACAAAGATCGATCGTTGCCGATCACAACGAGACGGGACGATCGATCGATCGCCAGATCGATCAGGGTCTCCTTGATCGCCGTAGGCGTCTAGACCGGAGGTAGCACAGCCGATCACGGATGAGAGTGGGTGGAGTCGTAGCTTCGTTGCTCAACTAGAGAGAGAGAGACGATGTCCTCGAGAGTTATCGCGATAAGAAAGGCCATCCTAAGGACACGCCTGGCTCCAAGAGAGGGAGCCCGATAACGATCTACATCGTCCCGCGCGGCTCGTATCGGCAGCGATGCTTGATTTCCAAACGCTGCCACCGAAACCACTGTTCACGTTACCCGATGACATTTCTTATCCTCGAAGTTTCATCTTCAGATCTGGCCGCTTCGAAGAGAATAAAAAGGTTATCCGATCAGTGATTCTTATCCCCGTGGAACTCGTCGACGATTCTTTTTTTCCAGAGATAAATCGTCTTAAATTCTTAATCGTCGATGCTTCCGTTTACGAGCAGAACGCGTGTATGTATATGTACGCGATACGAGTCTAGCTGTCCTCGTTGTCCATCGGACAAAGAATTACGGCTGCGTCGAAGAGGATTCCGTTACGCTTCCGCTTAAGGAGCAGCTAATGCTGCCCATCCATCTTCGATGCCTCTGCGAATTCATTCGTCTGTGACCGTCAACGAGGCCGTCCGTGTGTCAGATGGGGCACCAGTAATGATCCTGGTAATCGGCCTGTTCGATGCAAAACACGCGCGTCGACGATCGCGATCCCGGTGCATCTAAAACGCCCTCGATAACAAAGAGAATGGGGGAGAAAATCTTTAGACAATTCGCGGCAAAAGTTTCGCGAAGCTCCCTTTACGTAAAATCCAGAAGAATCTCATGCATCCGTTTTAAACGACCGCGGTAAATCATCGTCTGGTTTCTCGTGCAGCTGGCATGGCGCAGGCGAGAAGAAACTGTAACTCTTCCGGTTATCGAGCGCATTAAGCGCTCGTTAGCGTTCAACAGATCGTGGAGCCGACCAATAAGTGTGCTCGGGTAAGCCGAGTTGGTTCGTACGGCGCATTCGGCGACCATTCGGTGTATTATCGAGAAATTGAAGACGGAAGATCGGAGCTACCTATCGGACAGACGAATTCCGATCACTGAATCGATACGGGACCATCTGCCCGATCAGCTCCTCCTCGTCTTGACGCGGAAGTAACGGAACTCTGTCCGCGGAATCTTAAGTGATTCTTACTGTGGATCGTTGCTCCCTAGAATGTAGATCATCGTTGACGCAGCGTCAGCTCTTCGGGAGCATTAGAATGCCGATTATGCTGATAGGATTCGGGACGCGTTTGTACCATTTGGGTAGAGGCAGGTTGGCGCATTCGGTATCTTTAAGCATCTGCTTTCAAGCGCGATTATCGAAGGAAACTGCTTATCATGACCGTTCGTTCACGGATCGAATCGTTTAAACTCCAGCATATCGCACCGATTCCGCGATGAAATAATCAGCTATACTAGCAGTGCCTTTTTTAATTACCCTGATAGATTTTGTTAGCGTTTTTTGTCTCTCCCGCCTGCACTGACGCGTTACTTACTCATTGCTTGCTGGCGCGACAAACTGTGAGCCACGATTGCAGAATCGCTTGTGCGCAGAATAACGCGAGGCAAAAACAAAGTACGCCCGGAACAGTCGTACTCCCGGTGCCCGAAGGAGTAGAAAGCCCCGTGTCGTGTCGTGGTCGCACGTTTGCGTGTCCTGTTCGCCGGAGCTTCGATCACGCTGGTTCAAGCTTCGTAATGACGTCGTAAAAATATTTATTTTTATTCAAATAAATATTTCGCCACAGACAAAGACTATAGCAGGATCGCGCAGAACTATTCCGTCGACGATGGACCGAAAGCGAAAGAAAGAAAGAAAGCAAAGATTTGTTCAAACTCCTCCGCCGATCTTCGTCCACTAGGTCGTGGATGAGTCACAGCGAAGATCCATGAAACATCTTTTTTGTCTACGTGCGTCACTAAGATCGCGAGGCGAACCGGGACGGAGAACACGGCCGGCGCGTTTTTGCCCACGGAAACGAGAATCCTCGCGCTGCGGAGAGCGGAACCACGAGGAGGCAGAAAACGAAGAGATGGAAAAAGAACCGGTTCAATCGACTGCCACCGATACAGAAAAGAGATTGTCCCCTGTGCCTCCCTCGTACACACGGCGCCCGCAAGTAGCCGCATAATGATAGACTCCGTGCGCTGCTATCCTCGACTGCGATAGCGTTTCTAGAGAAGGACGAGACCGACAGGGGACAGGCTTGATCGGGTTAGCGAGAGGGAAACGAAATTAAGCCGATGCCTGCCATTTCTGACGAGAAACCAGCGCCGAGAAGGCCGTCCCGACGATGGTTCACGGAAATCGGAGCAGGTTTCGGCGACCTTGATGTCCCCGACGATGACGTCCCCGCGACAGAAATCAGAATTCGAGACGACACGGTATGCGTGACGAGCGCGAGATGAATTCCCTCAACTGATATTTCGAAATAGCCTTGTGCCCGCTACATGCTGCTTAGATCGTTGTTCCACCCGTGGTTCCCCGTTATTCTTAGATCACGACAATCTTCAACCATGCCGGTTCGAAATTTTGCGAAATGCTAGTTACGTTAGCGGGTGACCGGTGATTCGGGGCCGTGTTCTATGAGATTTAAGTAGACCGTGATTGTAATAAAGCCCAGTGGAGTCGACGTTGTGTTAGATCGAAATTGGCGCGGCCCGTGGTACCTGGAGAAGTTGGATAGGGTAACGGACAGACAGATTAATCGCGAATGAAATATCGATCGTGTCCTCCTTACGGTCGCATTAACGAGGGAAACAAAAGAGCCGTCGAAATTACGTTTCGCTAATTGCCTGGCAATCTTGCCTCGTTGCGCAATCGCGACGGTACAGATCGGGGGACTTTCAACGCTAGGCAGATCTATTATTTTATATTGACAGCCGATCGCCGATGGATATTCGTAGAAGGAGGCCTTTAAACTATTTACGGGCAAACGGTTCTAGGAAATATTAATTTCTGTACGGAAATGGACGAGAGTTGCGCAATTGTCGTCGAGATCGCCGCTTTCAATTTTATTAGAACGATATTCAGTGACATTCCACGGAGCGGCAGATAAAACGAGGGCTTATTATCAAGCGAAAAGAGCGAGCTGGTGCGAGCAGGAGATCCGAGTCATGCGACGGGGGTCGTGGAGGTCAGTATCGATTGGATCGTGCAGTTTCCACGTAGAAAATCGATCCGCATGCTGCAACTGCAACTGTAGCTTCAACCGGGACCCCCCTTGCGAACCAAGGGAGCCTATTACCGTGATCGAAGCGGCTCCGAATGGCACGATCGACGAAGGATCGACAAAAACCGGGAAACCCATCGGTATCGTCCTTTCTCCCAATCTATGATTTAAGCTATCATAAGCTTGCCCCGCTCGGTCGATCATGATTCGGCAGACAATTATGGAACCGAGATTCTTCTTCGTGCCCCGAAAGTACGGCAAGAGGCGATCAAAATTCATTCAATCAATTATTTATTAACACTTTGCAAGGTGTACAAGATATATACGAGCTGGTTACCGAATTCAGCGATGTTAAATAACGACATGCCGCAGACAGAAACCGAAGCCATAAGTTCCCGTTTTAACATTACTAATCGTCTGTCTAATGACTCCTGCCGCTAGAACCACCTTAATCATTAGTAGGTACCGCAGTTGATCCAATTGATCATTCTTGGACTTTCGCTGTAAATTATTTTATCTTCGTCTCGCTTTCACCTCCCCGGTTCTGTCCCACTGCCTTCCCTCGTTCGGCGGTTCGGCGGTTCGGCGGTTTCTTCGAAATCTTCAGGCCTTCCCGTATCCGTTCCACGAACCTATCGCACCTATCAGCGTTTTACTTTCGCGAAAATCCAGTCCGCCGCGTTTTCCCTCGGACGATCACTTTCCCACACGGTCGTCGTCGATGCGTCGATATCGGCCAGCTGACCGTAGCCGCGTAATCCGTGGCGAATATACACCGAAGTAAGCGGAGTCGACAGCCTCGAAGCGATACAGAATCTAATCCAGTCGGATGCCTCTGGGCTTAGAAAGGCGTGGTAGCTCGGCGAACGTAGGAGAGGACGGTGTCGTCACAGACGAAGAGGACGGTCGCGGGCGTGTAGGTGGTGAACGAGCTATCCGCATCACGAGTTCTGTCGTTTTCGATCGGGCTATCCTCGTAATTAGGTCGCGCTCCTTAATGGATTCCAAATACTTGGCCTGTCGTTCGACCACGGCCTGACAAGGGACACATCCTCGAATTTATCCCGTCCGGTTTGCTCGTGACGTAAGCGAGTGAAGCTGATGAACATTAAGGTCACCCCTTAAGGTAAGCGTCGAACGGGCGTCCGATTGCGAGCAAAAAAAAAGAAAGAAAGAAGGAAGACGCAATGGTAATGACGAGGCGTTGCGCAAGTGTGCCTTTGAAAATTCGTGGTTCGTTATTCGCGTGACTCGAGATTGGTCGGGGTCACGTTAGCGGGAAGAGGAGCGACGAACGAAACGAAATCCGTTCGACGGCTTCTTCGAAGGTGTGTCCGTGTCTCGGGGTACACGATATTAATTGTTATCATTTATTACGTCAGTTGGCCGAACAGAGGGTGAAAGTTCTGTCTCGTTAGCGGAGGCTCAAGGGTCTTTATATAAAACGCTCCAACTGAAGGCAGAATGGACGGGCCGGTCGCTGAATGTCTCGGCTGGAACACATGGCAGCGTGGCGGCAAAAGGAAGGATCGAAAGGGTAGAACGCGATTGTATTCGCTCGACGAAGGCAATAGGATCCCGCAACGCCTCGTCATCGGACGATTCGACGCAGATACAGGGTGTCCTGTCATCGGAGTCGCGCGTACGAGAAAAGAAAACTGCACAGGGGACAGAGAAAGCGCGAAAGAGATAGAAATAAACACACAGGGACAGGGAGAGAGAGTGAGAGAGTGGGAGCGGGAAAGAAATGAAGAGAGGGAGGCAATGGGTATTGTGGCACGGTGATGCAACGCAACTCCGCCCCAGTTACTTGCAGAGATCTCGCCCGTGGACCGAGAGTAAGCACAGAGAGAGAACGGAGAGCAAGACGGAGATGAAGGAGGAGAGAGTACATGAACGTGGGTTATTCACGAGGAGCGGGCCGATAACTGTGCGAGATGGTTGCTACCTATTCATTATTTTGCTAAACGTTGATCGGCCAGGCGCCAAGGCCACCGGTTCGTACCTACCTGGATCTCGCTATTGTTCCGAAATATTCGTGTGGCTTAATGAGCGCGTGTGGGCGCCCAAGCGTTTCGATTGTGTCTCGCCTGATGACTCGATTATGTATGTTTGCAAACCTCCACTTCCCGGGATGATATAATTTGTATCGATAAATTGCGGATAATGAGGGGCTAAATACATTTCGTTTTCTCGAATGCAATGCATACTTTCGAATATAATATTTCTTTTCTTGCGCGATCGAGTAGCAGTATGTATATGTTCGCAGTTATAGCGATCGATCGCCTCGACCGTATCGTCTATTTAATTAGAAGGGTTGTATAAATAGGCGCGATAACCGCGCAAACAGACGAGTTGCGCGGCTTGCTCAATGCCGGATCTAACAATAAGAGAGACACCGGTGTAGGAAGGTAATTCTAGGCTGCCCGATACAATTATCGTTATTTACGCACGCTTTTAATTCGCGACGCGGAACAGAGGACAATCCGATCGTTCAATTAATTTCAATACCGTCCGCCGTGGCCGTCCTTGCGTCGATTAGAAGGCTCCTTGCTAGAGTCAAGAATATTAATTGTCTCTATCCAGACGAGCAAACGATGCACAATTTCCTACCACGCATTTCCACGTGAAATTCCGACGACCTATCCGTCGACCCCCGTCGACATGAAACACGCGAATCGCTTGGCTAATTCATCGATGGTCGAAACGGGAAGATAGAATTTTGCATCGGGCAGTCCTAGGAGCTATTTCTGGTTCGTTAACGTGGGTCACGTCGTGCCGGGGCAAGGATTACGCAGATGCTGGGCCAGGGGGGCGGAAGAAGGTAAAGTAACGATAAATTTAGTTGAACGTTAGAACCGAATCGCGCGTCAGAGCTAAGTGTAGGCGGGTTATATTGCCTGTGCGGCGACCCACTATAGACTATTGCACGCCGCGAAGCAGTAAAGGAATTTAGCCTTATAAATCAGCAACATGACTACACCGCGCCACACCTTTCCCTTCTTGGGGCAATCACGAGTCGTCACCGTATCGGCAACATCCCTGGCGCTCAGACCTCGCCTGCATCGTCTCTTTGTGCCCGGGCGACCGAATCGACGATTGCGAAACGACAGATTTTCGGATACGAGGAATCTCAAATGATTTCCCGCTCGTATAGTTTAAACCTGCGTGTCGTACGCTCTTTCAATTTGCGCTCGTTTACGTATCGCTGAATTGGACAGGATTTCTCGAAGGGACGAAACGTTTGTTAACGCGAAATTTACGACCGCGACACGTCCCTATCGGCGTGGAAGCGATGGAATCTAGGACGCAAGGGCGAAACGAGGAAGAGAAGAGGCGAACGCTGCCGCCCGAAGGGGGATTAAGATTTAAAGAGTATCGGTGATCGATGCACCCCGAACACTGCATGCAAGCGTAAACGACTTTTTGCGGTCGCGCGGGACACGCAACGGTCGTTAGAGTTACACGGAACTCTTCAAACAAACCGATTATTCTTCGTGCCATTATTTCCATCGCTCATGCATCAAGACAACAATCATGAGAAACGAGAAAAGAAACTCTATGACTCACTTCGCCCCGGCATTCATCGAGTCCTCTTCGTTAAGACGAGTTTATCCGCAGATCGGCCCGATGAAGACATCAAGAGCGCAGGGTTATCGTCCGATCTTCTTCGATTCGTATTACATGAGTATAACACAGACTACAGGAATAAAATAATAGCGGGTACCGTTGCCGATAACAAGACAGAGTGGCAGTGGCATCTCTCATTAATAGTCATTTTCTCGTTGAATCCGCCGAAGGACCGGTTCGTCGACCAGAAGAGAAACCACGACTTAATTGGCGCCCTGATAGGGCAGCTCTTATTGTACGCACGTGCACAATAGCCGCGAGGAAACGCCACGAAGAGGAACGGACGTCCAGCGTGCTTTTGGCCACGCGCGGATCGCGACCGAGGCTCTCCTCGATACACGGAATTTTAACGAACGGAGTTTCTTCGCTCGGTGGCGGCGATTTCCTCGACGGTTGGCACGGCGGTTTTGCTGTTGCCCTCCTTGTATATACGCACAGACGAGGCTAGAATGCAGCGACCACCGGACCGAGTTAGGCCTGGATTAGGTGAAAATGGCGATCGGCGAATCCCCGTTCACGATGGACGGAATTTTAACGAACGCGATTTCTTCCACCGATCGGCCGCTTCCTCGTTTTGATCCAACGGCAAGTGGATGCAACGTGTTTGATCGCCGTGACGCAACTGCGCTCGGTTTGAAGAGTTTTTATTATTTCTTTGACGGCCGCGGTCTAACGATTGTCGCGCGTTTCTTTATTCGTGCTCTAAATCGTGCAATCCGAATCGCACCGTCGACTGCGCCACCTTAACTGTGCCTGTGCTCGTTACGATTTTTGAAAGCTATCTAGCTTCCGCGGCAACTAAGAGCATAGGTTCAAACGAGTCATTAAACGCGTATACCGTAAGTTTCACAGGCAGAGCGTGGAAACTGTCGACGATGATGGCGTGGACGTCGTATAGGAACCGGCTGGTTTCGCGTGCGTGACCTGTCCTTAAGCGTTTCGATCCAGACCGGGCTAAAGGTAAATGTTAAGAGGGACACGCCGGCCACGGCGATCTGCATAATTATATTCACGCGTTACATAACCACGGTTATCCGGTTATCTGGCGTCGTACGTGTACCGTTCCGACGTGAAATTTCTTCGAGTCATACGCGCATCCCGGTCTCTGCCACGAACCGTGTGAAAATCGTCCGTATAATTTGCCGATAGGGTTGATGTCGGCGGAATTTACAGTTTGGCCACAATGCTGAGCCCCGACCAGTTCCTTCCGCTCGCCACTCGCATCGACGTTGTACAAACGTGTTTATTTTTCGTTTGTTTGTATGACATTTAAGTGGACATTAAGTAATTCGCACGGTAGAGCGTGATCTGTTTGACGTCTGTACTCGAGCGTGCATGCTTCGACGGCGAGTGAGGATTTCATTTCGAGTCTCGTGATTGTTTACCCGGTGCATGTCTCGAGGGACCATGACCCACTGCGGTTTGCGGTACCAGCGTTCGATCTGTGGTTTCAATATTTGACGTACGACGGTCCCGGAGTAGCCGTCCTGGCGATTCCCGATTGTCAATTGAACTATGGAAGCCGGTGAAACTCCACGCTATTGCTATTTCGTACAGAATTCAATACATAGCAGGGGGAGATCAACGACAGTCGAAGTCGCTCGCTGCTTCCCACTGAACGATTCGCATTATCGAAACCAGAGCGAAATCGGGCAGGTATCGGTTCGCCGAGGAAGCAGAACACTTCCAGCGCCTTTCAAACTCGATGCAGCTGAAGAAAGATAAAACGCTCGAAGATGCAGACGAAAGGAAGGAGAGAGACGCGGATTCTAGCCGATGGCAGACAGTCACGTTGCCCGCTGCCGGTTTGCTGGCTGCTTTCTTGGCGACACGCCCTGCCCTGATAACACCCACACCAGCAAAGATAAGCCGGTATTAATAGATGTGCGTCCCGGTCGCTTTCGCAATTCCCGGCTGCCCGAGCAGGCCCGCTCGTTCGCGTTCACGCGGAAACGCCGCGCCGTCACGCGGCTCCTGATGCGTTGCCGAAAAACTCGTATGAACAGTTAAAGGCCAAGGGTCGATGGGATTAGGCGTCGCGGACTATAAATCGAGAGCGTCGGTCCTATTAACCGCGAATCGACGCGAAGAGATAATTATGTTTAATCGCGATAATTTGTGCGGTCCAGGACGACTCTGCGATAACCGATATCGCGACGGTCCCGTAGAGATTACGCGTTTCCTCGTTCTACGTTCGCAGGCAGACTTATTCAATTTCTGCACCGCGGGCAACCAGTTTCTGGAATCGACTGCTTCGTATGCGATTACCTGTACGCCGCGTTGTCGCCGCGCTACCAGGTTCGTCTACGCATAATTAAACACGAATATTCGACACGGTTCCCTGATGATACGTTTATCACCGCGCGCCGCGATCTCTCACGCGAACCGTCTATCGATCATTCGGTTTTTTGCACGATTTTGCGCGCGCATTTTAAATATGCGCGGGCAAGTAGTCGCGCAGAGTTGTCCGCTCGTACTGGTTTCATCGAAATTCCGGAAAACTTGAAACCTCGGTGATCGGTAATTACGGGAACGATCGATAATTACCGCGAGCAGTTGCGCAACCGCGACGTATGCATAAAGCGACAGGGAAGATAATAATTTGATAGAGCTCGACGTCCAGATATCGGACGCTACAATCGTTTATCGTTGAAACGAGAGAACCGCGAAACCGTACGAAGGTGGATGATGAATCGCTTCGCGGCCAAAGTTGCGCGACTTTTTCTTGCCAAGCGGGAAAACTTGAACGTCTACGGCCCAACGAATTACGTAAAGCGCAGGTTTTTCATGCTCCACGCGAGCACGAATAATGGGAGAATTAGCGGCGGAACGGGTCGGTCGAAGCTCGATGGAAACAGCCTGTTAGGAAATTATCAATTAATCCGCGCCCGCGCGTTTCCCTGCCCGCGACGCGGGCGACTTTTCAAGGTGGTGTTCTGCGGTGGTTGCACCTGCATGAATCAGCTTTCCTTGTGTCCTTCGTCTCTGCTGTTTTTTCTCCTCTCCATCTGTGTCCGCCCGTTCAACGGAGTTGCACCTCGGCACCTCGTTTCGCAAACGGAACTGCTCGACTTCAAACGGCGAACAACGCGTGATTTGCATTGCGACGCGCGTCACCGCCTCTAGATCCTGCCGAGGATCGAGGAGGATCGCGCGTGGAACGATCTCCACCGTCGTCGGTGTGCGATTTGCTTGGAATCGGATGACTGACCAAGGTCATGATTCTCTGCTAGACATTGAAAGATATATAACAGAAATGAAAATTTGGCTGCCTATTGTAACGGTAATGCACAAGCGACAGTGCATTAAAGATAAAGGTGCAAAGCAAAGCAGAAAAAAAAGAGAAATTGTAACGTGAGTAATTGTTGATACATGGACGATCCAGTTTCCTGGATCAATTTGTCGATCGACATAAACTACGCATTCCAGCTTCGTTCTCCTTATTAGAAATCTTTTTGCCTCGACGGCAACAGGGTCTATCCGCGAGCTGTCTTTCATCCGCTTTTTCGTTCCTTCCTACGGGAATGACGACTAGATTTCGCAAACAGAACTAGTTATTTCGTTAGCAGATTTCCCTGCAACCTGCCGGCGGGGCCACACGGCGAATGCTAAGGGGATCTACTTGGGATTCTGGAAACGGCGCAAAACGATCTTCGCCAAGAACGCCGGGCACCGGCGACCGTTTCGCGCGATTCCACCGATAACGGGACATCGTAGCACATCCTCGCGATGGTCGCCGGGTTCTTTTCCAGCCCCTGTCGGTTTGCGCGGTGCTCGGGTAAAAGTAGAAAAACATCATCCTCGTCTTTTGCGTCACGAAGTTCGTACACCGTCTGAACCGGATTCGAAGTGAAATGCGTTGGTTTTTGTGCTGAAATTGCAACATCGTGGTAGGGCAGAGACCTGGTTGAGACACGGAAGTTTCTTCAACATCCAACACCGATCACGCTTATTCGTTTGTGTCGAAACATTATTTTTCACAATACATACTCCAATTTCTTAAACGTTTCGATATTGTAATTGGTAAATAGGAGTTTGTCCCGGTTGACTCGGGGTAATCGCACGCGAGATCTCGCAACCGATCCCGATTAATTCTAACTATACCGTCGCCGGTTGGATCCACGTTGAAACACGCCTCTCTTCTCGAATTAAGCAGCCGTAAACGGTGAAATTACGCGGCCGCTGGGTCACGTCCGACAGGATTGCCCGCGGAACCGATTACTAGCAAAAATTGCAGGGAGGAAAGGCCGTTTTCGCGAAGGGACGAATGTTTCGCAGAGGAGCCCCGTTAATCCGGTTACCCGGTTTCCGTGCAATCGACTTTTGTTAGACCGGTGAACTCGGGAGGAGCTAAAGTTATCTTGCTGCAAATGACCCCTGCCTACCGGCGGAATTAACGGATGGTCTTCAATCCGTGAGTAATTGTAGTGCCACGTAAGAGATGCTTACGCTCCCGGCAGCTATTGCACACACAGCTGTATAAATCCCTTAAATCACGGAAAGAAAGGAGATATCGTTGTTAGCGAGGCAAAGAAATCACCGCGAAATACTCTCGGACGAAATCGAATCAACGTTCACAGTTTTATTTGATGGTTTCATTAAATTTCATATCTTATAGATTCTTGCACGAAGCTTCGAAAGTTAATTCAGCATTTGTTCGTACGACGAACCTATATCGAAGGGAACTTTATGACACTTTTACGGTATTGATAGATTGGAATTTCGACTCAAACGTCTGTCCATAAATTAACAGCGCTGAAAGTCGCGGGGACGTTCCGTAATCCGTGGATAATGCCGATGAAACTCGCGAATAATGTTACCATCGGCCGGATAATTGAACGGATTCCGAAAGCAAACATTCCCGGCGCGGCGAGGAAAATCGAACCTTGAAATGAAAGCTGCGGTGCATGTATACGTGGTAGATTCGAAACGAAACAAAACGAAAAACCGGTTTCGGCCCGCGAACGATTACTTTCGGTAATAATTTATTCGGCCAATAATTCAATGGCAGAACGAATACATCGGATCGTTTATTATCCGCGAATCGAACGTTAATTTCTACAAAGAAATATTGGAGGGTAACCGAGCGGCGTCTCGCGCGGTGAACGTGCACCGATCGTGTTTATATCCACGTAATACGCCAATTAATCGTACGCAATCGTCATTAATCAAATCAAAGTTTGATAGATACTCCTTTTTTTATAGAATGACCCGGGTTGCAACCGGCGGAAAAGTTGAGCGGAATGTCGCTGGCAAATTTACTACATTGTCGCTATTTACGAGCGACATGGAAGCGTTCTCGCCGCCCGGCCGGATTCAATGTCGATCGTATCGATTATTCGTGGTTCGTGAAAATTATTCGCGAATTAGGTTCTCCACGGTGAACTCGGTACTTCAAAAGGTCCCATACGCGCACATTAAATTACACGAACTCCTACACTACTCAAAGGTCAGCGGCTCGAAATTTGCATAACATTATATGACCGTATTGTGTGACGTAAACGCAGAAAATTTATGACTCAAAGTGTCAATAATCGTTCCACGACGATCGTAGCTTTTTTTCCCTCCCCTCTCGCGTCCCGTATCCGCAGAGCGTGCTACGACTTTCATTCACCCGGAAGGAGCGAAAAAAATCGTCGTGGCCAGGCATCGTGCAAGAAATCCGCGCTACCACGCGGAAAGGGCAAAATATCGGGGCGTGGAAGGACGATTTTTAAAAACGACCCGCTCGCGTACCTGCGTCATAGATCGTTATCTACTCAAATGAATCAGGTGCCGGGTGCACCTTCGGCCTTTTTTTCTCGCCACCCGTTCTGCAGATCTGCTTTCGCAATTAGAACTCGTTATTTCGTTGCGCCACGTTTCCGTGTGCGCTCGTGTCGATAAGACGAATGGTAGGGCGGCCGATTTGCGCCATCGCGATCGGTTCGCCACCTTCTCCTAAATGGGCCCCCGTGTAGCGCCGCCGTCGATCACCCGCGTAAATGTTGCGAATCGGAGCAGAAAAGTTGCTCTTTATTCTATCGAAAATTTATGAATGGAGAGCGAGGTGCATAGTATGCGAACGGCTGGGCAGCAACCTCGCTGCTGAATTATCGCAGTTCATCACTGTCGACGCGTACCACGTTCGTGATTCAGATTCGATTGATAATTACAGGCTGAGTCATGTGCCGGCGATTTTCGTGTCTCATTGAAGCCGCGGCGAAAATATTTCTATTCACTAATTGGGTCGCGAGGCAGAAGGTTACCGCTTGCGAAAATTACGTTTCCCCCGATTACCTTCACATCGTTACGGGCAATGTCGATGGTTATCACCTGGCCGGCTAATAAGACGGAAAGGAGTTTGTTATCGGTCGACGTGTTTCTAACGGATCTACGCGCACATTTATACGCGTAAAACAAAAACCCGACAACCCGTTCGTATTCTTGAACATCTCCTAACGAGATCGTCGATAGCATTGCGCTTGAAATTGGAGAACATCTGCATATTTTAACATGTATCGAGTGATAGAAATCTAGCAAATAGATTCGCGGGGAAGAAGCGGAATCAAGCGCAGAAATCTTCACAGATTCGCAAACGTCTGTTCTCTTTAATAATCTGCTCGTCAGGAGGAATCCTTTGTTAATCGCCTAATGATCGTGAAATAATCTGATTATCGCAACTCAAAGCGCAAGGGATATCTGCGATACGTGCAATGCCTGCCTATATTGTGCGAAAATTCTCGAGTTATCCGATAGCCAGCGAAAATTATAGAGAGCAACCCGTCCAATCTTATCATCCCGGCCGGGGTTTATGGCAACTTAACGAGTTACTGACTGCGAAGCAGATCGTTGCGCGATAAACTCTGCTCTGCTATTTCAGGTATTTGATAAACTAATTGGCCGATCTGCCGCCGATCCGCGGATCCTCGTAGCGTTTCAATCAGCCGTCCCGTTATCACCGTTAACAGGTTTTCTCCGACAACTGCGGCTCATTCTCACACGCGAATATCCTTCCACCTGGATCGTCCTTCGAGCCATTACCGCGGCCATTCGTGGGAGATCGGTCGCGTCTTTCGCAGGAATTCACCGATACAGGAATATTACTCAATCGACCATATATTACCTGATCAATAATTCGAGTATTTAAACGATATTTTTTTATAACAGATGACTACATCATCGTGGACATTGATATGTATTGTTTTTTTTTTTATAAAGCGTTGCCGTAAACTTCGGCCTTGCGATGTTAGATCGTAGAAAGATTAAGACATTATCTGTAGCAAACGTGTTCAATAGAAACGTAGCATTCCGCTCGGCCATAGCGACGACGTTAGCAAAGAGGGCAGAGGGAGTCCCTAAAGTCGACGGTGGCATGTTGAGCAACGATCGCCATCGGTATCGCGTGCTCCAGAAATGTTTCGACAAGAAAGCCACCGCCTTTCGATGACAACGATACGTCGCCGCGATACGAAACCGCCGTCGACGTTCGGGAGAAAATTTCGATTATCACAGAGGAATCAAGATCGTACGTAAACAGACACATAGGTTTCTATACGGGCCGATAGGAAAGAATCGGTGCCAATATAAAATAGAAAGTCGATCGATCGGTTAACGATCGCGGCTCGATTTCGGGCTTGCCACTCGATTATGAATCGCAGACTCTGGCACGTGTTTCGCGTCACATGGAAACAGGTGAAAGCCGGGGACGCACGATTAATCGACCCGACGTTTGCGCGATAATACATCCGGAAATGAGGCACGAACAATTTCCACGTTTCGCGATTAGGATCGGGAGGAATCCGCGTTCGGCTTGGGGAACAGCTGCGTGGAACATCTGCTGAGAATCTCTTCGGTGAACGCTAATCGACCTATCCATCATCGCGAATTATTCGCGTTAAATGGCCACGCCAATCGGAAGGCCTGGAAAGTCCTCTCTGTGCTCAATGGTACCTTGGTCTCGTTAACGACGAAACGGAGGGACGTGGCGCGAGTTTCAGATTTTATGAGAAATAGGTGAAAGCCACGCCACGAGATTCGCGTTCGAATAGAATTAACCTCGCGAAACAATCCGTGGAATCGCGCGTTCCACGAGTTCTCTTCGAGATCGTCTCTGTGGAACTCGTATCCAATCTAGAAAGTATGGCTCTAATACCGATGTCTACGTAGGCAGCGGGGGTAAGAGGATTCTAACGAAGGACGGGTCGAGTTTCGGTAATTTGGCAATAGCTGTCAGGCGCTTTTCACGTTTAAATTTGTCTGATGTCCGAGACTTGAACAGTTGATAGGTAGATCAATCCGAGATCTAGGTCGGATGATAATGAATTGGAATGACCCATCATTCGAAATCTCGTTTTACGTAACAACCTTCAGCAGGTGTAATCGATCCAGTTGAAGTTACTGTAACACATCTGACAATATTAATGAACCGTTGTACAAATTGTGGGTAGGAAAATATTCGGTCGATCGCCTACCTGTATCGAGACCTCTCCGTTTGGTATTTTCTTCTTCGTCGGATGACTGCTCCTAGCTCCTCCTCGGCGCAACATTCCAAGCGATCGCAGCCTATAAAACGAGCGAATAATACTCCGGGCATTGCTGTTACACGATCGATTCGTCCTCGTTCTCGCGTACCTGGTCGCCTCGAAGGCCTCCAAAGCGCGTCGCGGGTGTCCAGTACCCGATCGATTATCTCGATACCGAGCTATCCGTACAATTAATCGCAGCTGGAGCACGCAGCCCATCCTCCTCGATTTTCTAAACGCCTGACCTCTCGGCTTGCTTTCAACGGGCATTCTCTCCTCTAATTGCGCCCGGGATTAACCGTGTTAATCGGCCAAGCCAGCCGCTTTGACGCGGTCCATCTGATTAATGATCTACACCGCGTGCAAACGGCGCGGGTATGTATGTTTCAAGATCGTCGCGTGTTCTGCTTCTCACCTGAATGGAAACAATTCCATGTGTATCACAAGCTGCATCGGTATCTGCGCCACAATTTCAAAAGGAATCGCCTTTGTTCGGAATGTTCTACAGTTCGTTGCAAATTGTGCGACCATTTCTCAGGTGCGAGTGACGACAACGAGAAAAAGTGTCCGGCGAATCGACGAAGATGACCAACGCGCCAGGCTCAAAGGTTGCATTTACATAGGCGGCCGAGAACAGCCCAAGATGGAAGGCGAGCGCATTAGCGGCAAGTGGCCAGATGGGCAAAAGTGTACACGGTGACGGAGCCAGGCGTCATGCCGCACGTAGGCAGATAACGAGCGGAGAATAATACGCGTGTACACGGGGATGTAAATGATACGCTAAACGCTAACGTAGGAAATGCCCGGTACGGCCGGCTATGCATCATCCGCGGCCAGGTGTCGACCTGGGACGCACAGTGACTCGTTCGCAACCACGCGACATTGTGTGTCACGACGAGGCTTCGTGGCGACTCGCGGCACTCCACCGAATCGTGTCTAAGGTCGGCCAACCTTATACGCCCCTGGACAACCTTAACGGGCTGCCTCGAATCGCCTCGCGTTCCTTCCGTGTCTTCGACGCGCACGTGACAACCTGCGCGGCCTCAGGGTCGACGGTGTTCGCCAAACCGAGTCGCTGAATGAGAAACGATTAAGGGCAATTAGAGAGGACGGGCGATAATTAATTCCTGGGAGCAGCGAGGGGCTGTTTTCTTGCCTCGACGTTGGATTCCTCTGGCCTCGATATTCGGGAGGATTCTTTTCCCTTTTCAATTTCGAATGTATCGGCAATATTTCGCAAAGACAATGGTATGCTGCTTGGTAATATTACCATTTGGTACCGTGTCGGCGGATAAGGAGCTGCTACCGGTGTATACAGAAGCCTTATCGAGATTAGAATTGCACAGAAGCGAGCAACAAAGTGTCCGCGGTCGTCTCCCTCAAAACGATCAGTTCCCTTGAACGCTATAATAGACGTAGGATGAGAAGCGGGAAGGAAACAAAGCTTCCATCTCTTCGCTCGCGATCGAGCGTCTCAAGGAATCCTAGAAAAATCGACGGGCGGTCATAGAAATTCGCCACAGTGGCCTCGCCGTGGAAGGACATCGGTGTCCATCCGTACGTGCTAATTGACCGACTTGTCACGCGTCGTCGTCACCTCGTTTCGAAGCCACGATCGATGACTCGTGTTCCTGGATCTTGCTTGCTTCCTCGTGAGGATGAACGGAACCCCGTTCTCCATGGTAGGGTCGAGATCGTAGCTGAAACCGTGAGAACGCCTCATCCTCCGCGTCCTCTGGCAATCTTTCGAGTTTTTAGGGGCGCCCCCGTAGATTCGCTGCCGTCTTCCTAATAGTTTCCCGAAACTCCGCGTCTTTAACTCCGTCGGCGTGCTCTGGATACGATTTCACGAACGTTTCGCGAAACTACACCGGAGGTTACTTAAAATTTCGACCATTTCCCAGAGAATAGCGTGGAACGTTTCGTGCCCGATATTATTATTGCTGTTACTCCCATTTCACTACGCAATGGAAACATTTGTCAGTTCATGGCGCAAGTTGACGATCTTTGGTCGCGTTCGAACATTAATTTATTGCGGCACGCGATGACTTTCTCGAGCCTCTTGTTATACGCCGTGCTTGAAAGTCACAGCTCGCGGACGAACCGCCGAATAAATTGTCCCCGTGTAGGCTGAATCCAGTTCCAATTGTCGTCTCCCTCTCGCTGCCTCTCCCTCTGCGCTAAGGAAGGGCGAAGAAAGCCCACGGCGGCTGTCGATTTCAAAGGACGGAAAGGTGGACCGCGTCGACGCCTTTGCCGGGCAACGTGCTGCGATCCAATTAAACTCGACGACGAGTACAGAAATAAATCTCTCCACGAAAACGGCCGCTCTCTGGATAATAATTCGGACCCCCTCGAGGCCGACTCGAGAGCTTCTGGTTAACGATTTCACATCTCGCACCCACGTAGCTCTCGTGAAATTGCAAGCGTCCTTTGTCCAGCGACCATCGCGACCGTAGAACGGACCGGAATTTTCTACGGAGAGGAAATATTCAACTTCAGCTTATACATACGGATCGGGTAACGGAGTACCACAATACTCCACGTTTTCGACAATTTCTCAACGGATTTGTTAATTGACGAATAAACGGAGGATAGAAGAAGCCGAATCAATAGAGCAATCGTGGATCTCGATCCTTGCATCTGCGAGCAACGTCGAGCGAATAATAGGGCGTGGGGTGGTTGACTACTCCAGGGCCTAGATCGGTGCCGCAAGGTGGCCTCAGGTGGGGAGTTAGCTGTGCAGGGGCAGGGGGGAGCGACGACTTAGAAAGTGAAACTGAAAACGCCAAGTCGGATGCGAGGGACCCCACCCTGGCGTGGTCTACTCGCACACACGGCTGCGGGACGTTCTGACGCGATTTTGCACTCGCGCAGAATTCGCTTGCACACGTGCGCACACACTGAAACCTCCGGTGAACCGAAATTTTTGGAGTCGATCCGCGGATCGAGCGGCGTACGACAAGTTTCTCTTTCGGGCAGAAGAAGAGGAGGCGGAGAAGGAGGTGGAGGAACTCTTTTTACGATATCAATTAGGTATCATTCGAAACAAGATCGGTCGAGCGAAACGAATTTCGACAAGATCCAACGTTGAAAGAAGCCGGCACAAAGGATCCCGACGAAACGAGACAACGAAAAGGCAGAAAAACTCCTCCCCTTCACTTTTCCCGATGGCCGCGAGGAACAGCCAGAAGACTAACGCCGCAGAAGTCTAACGAAAGCAGAAAATCGGTGCCCGACTTCGTCCTCGAAGGAGTAGGTGTACCAGGACACGTCGTCGCGCGAGAAGACCATTCAGGAAGGAGGCCGGCCCGCGGCGGGGGACCAGGGGGAGATGTTAGAAAGTAAAACCGAAGAGTTAAACTTCACTGGTGGCAACCCCACCCTGATGAAGCGGCGCTCCGCTCCTGTTGCCCTCCACACGTACACACGCGTGTAGACGCTCTGGTGCTCGCGACCACGCTTCTTCTATAAAGTTCGGAACAGCACACGTACACGTACGAAACGTGGTTCGGCTCGGGAACGATGGAACTGTCAACAGCAGAATAAAAGTTGAATTTCTTTTTTGTTTTCGAAGTTCAAGATAAGCAGAGTCCTCCTGCTTTCTCCGTAAATCCAGGAAAAACAAACAGGAGGGTGCAAACAGAATTATTCAGCGATCGTTCGATATTTTCTTTCTCTCGTTCTCACCTGAACGAAAGGGTGTCGTGATCGCTGAAAGCTTTCCGCAGCATTGCGATCAATTGCCCGAACACCAGCGCATAGCAAAGAACTCTCTCTTTCAACTTCGTCGCTGCATTCGCGTTCACGGACGCAAAGGTTGAAAAATTCTAGGCTGCATCGAGAAGCGCGCTTTCCTGGGAGAGAAACGAATCGCGGACAGACCGTTTCCTCGTCCGCGAAGAGAAACACATTCCTAGACCGCGGTAATTAAGAGGGTGGGGGGGGGCTGGTTGGGTGTATCGAAGGCAACCGCGAAAGAGCATAGCTACGCAAGGGAACATATTTACGAGTACATCTGATTATCCTGTTAAGGCGTATCGAGGCATTCCTAAGTGTGCCGACTGGGACGAACCCTGGTAGCTACTGCCCTCGCACCTGGGATAATGGGTCACCGCTTTCGCACTGGCACACCTGGCGTTCTCCACTTCCATTGCGTCGCAGTTCGAATTTCCCAGCTTCTGAAAACAACGGACACCGCTTCTGCGTCCTACATTCTCACGAAAAATCCAGCTTCCTTATTATCGCGCATCGTTGCTCGTATCCTCGGTTCGGATTAATTACGCGACAGCTCGATCATCGATCGTCGATCGAACCGGCAATAAACCCTTTCCTCCCGCCCACGTGTTGATTCAAGAGGAGCGATGAGAACGCTGAACCGTATCTCACGCGTCTCCTCCACCTCCCACAAGTAGGGAACTGTACTCTCTGTGTCAGCCATTTAGCGCCCATTGAGAAACATCGCAGACGATGCTGTTGCTGCGCCCTGCCGCGTTCGTTTACCTTCGACGCCGTTAACTGCATCTCCGGACGGTTTCGCGCACATTCATCAGCACCGGGCCACGGATCGGCCCTCTTCATTAACGGACAGGCTGTTTGTTCGCGCGTTAACCTCTGCTCCCCCGATCTCGCGTCGGTTGTAATTAGATGTCTCCGACTCGTAAGATGGGCGAGTCGTTCGCTCCGCCGCAGGACAACGCTTCCCACGGCAGAAAAAGCGAGGATTCTCCTGTCCCGTAAACGGTTCGGATGTTCCCTTGGCCCATAAATGGCGCGCCACGGTAGTGGCGGTAAACCGAGAGTTCGTATCAGCAACAGGCATCTGAGGCACCGTGTACCTACCGATGTGTTCTTACACGTGTGGGAAGAATGTGGAATATCGCGAATGGAATGAAGCAACCCGGGACACGCCGCGTGTAATGCTCGCTCGGCCGTGCTTGTGCCGGTGCACACAGACACAGCCGGTCTACCTGGAGTCCATACACGGTCGTCGATGTGCTCGATTGCGCGTGTAAGCGTATAATGACCGGGAACAAAACGCCGCGAATTACCTCCTGGTATCGCCTTCCTAAATCAGTCTCCTCTTTACGGGAGCCCGCCTTCGTGGATTCATTTTTCACGCGGGAAGCTCGACGGTGGCTGACGCTGGACTTCCGGTATTTGGTTACCCGATCGATCGTTTAATACCGCGGTTGCTCAAGGCCCGACAGATTTACAGTCTCAAAAGTGCCTGAATGAACTCCGCGGATTTCATTGCGGCCCATTACCAAGCGGAACGACCTCGATTCATAAAACAGCGACCCACACGGGGGCACTAGAACAAAACGGCGTCGAGTGCGCGCCGACTGTCGTTCGGAAGACTATTAGACGACGCGATAACGACTCATTCGTGCGAGCAGAATGCGTGGTCGATTTCTTGGTAACGCGCATCCACTGGGACAATAACGCGTGCCCACGGCCTATTCGTACCTGTTTACAATGCTACGAAATAAAGCCGACGACACGGGTCTCTGTAATTGCAGAGGAGTTGCCGTTCTCGTGCTTTGCGCAATCGCTCGTCCCGAATTACTTTAACATTAACATTCTTCGCGGCACTCGTTCGGTCCTGGCTTACCAAGCGGAGAACTCTCGATCTAGCTGAAGATGCTTGGCACGCCAACGCGTGGAAAGAATATCCACTGCTCGAGCCTACGATTATCATCAATGAAATTATCACTGTTTTATTAGACTAGCTATTAGGAATATTAGCAAACGATTCCCTCGCCAGCGATTGATCGTTAAATCCACGAAATAATCGATCGACGGCAGCGTGACCGAGGGTGACGTCATCTCTAACAACGAATCAGCCCGCGAGCGATCCAATATCGCAATAATTACGGTCGATTCGTAATCGACGCGGTACATCTAGACACGCCGGTCGAACAGAGAGGAAGAAGGAAGCCGCCGGGAGAGAGAAAACGTTTGATTGGCCCAGTTAGCTAAGGTGGATACGAAAAAGACCGGCGAAAGGAGAAGTGTAATCGGCGAACACGACGCGGACCAGATTAGACGGCGGTCGTATGTGGTTGATCTGCGACTCGATGGAGGAAAAAGAAGAACTCTCTCGCGATCCCTCGGAAGCTATGCCACTTTTTCTGCCCGCCGATTATTCAACCCGAGAGACATCGCGAAAGACATTTCGTCGTTTTCTTCTCCTTCTTCTGGCCGATCGGATCGAGCGAAAATAATTCGCCCCGTTCAGGAAGTTCTCGCGACGCGTTTACGTAACTACGAAAACGACGGATTTCTCGGCCTCCTCCTTCTCCCGTCCGCCTTATTCAATTTCATCCCAGAGAACTGTCCGGGCTCCCCGTAAACACCAGTTACGGTAATCAAAATGGGACGATAAATCTACCGTGCTGAATTTCATCGACTTCTCTACATATATTAACATCGCTCGAGGGAAGAACGGAAACCGTAATTTCGTGAACGGGGTGACGATTTCCTGCTCCAATTCCAATGAAATTGGCGGTCCAACACTCTCGGGGGTGGAGTGATTTTATTATAAGATTCTAACCAAGCTTCCGACAGTTTACCGGGATTAAGAAAGACAAGTTTCGTCTAAATTAAATTAGTAAAGGGGCGAGAAGGCGGCGTTAGAGAAAAGAAATGTGCCCATCCAAGGATAAGAGGTTCGACGGGAACGATCTCTGGCCACAGGTTACGCGTCCGCGGCGAACTAATTAAAATTCCCCGGCAGAGAGAAAGGCCTGAGAGCAGTCGGTGGCCCAGTTATGATCGAGACCGAGAGTAAAAGAGAGATTATTACCGAATGCGATCGGCATGATTAGATGTGCGTGGGGTGGGTGGATACACGCACCAGGGGCATCCAGTTGCTTTCGATTGCGCCATACAACGAGCTTTCAAGGACCCTCCGGGCTGACCAACGGATACTGAACTACAGTGGAATAGGTATTCCGAGTGGCAAGTTACATTTCGCGACTAATCGACCCACATCGGCGTGCCTCTAAGGGGAACGTGGCAACCAGAGGCGGACGCAAAAACTGCCCGGTCGTCTCTCGTCGCCTGCGTTGTTCTCTGTTTAGCTCCTCCATCTTGTTTCGTGCCGATTAACTGCACCGAAAAACGCAATGAGTTCTCTCCTTTTTTCCTCTCCAACTGAAAGCGAACTTTATTGGCACCCGTGTTATTTTTTTCTTTGTTTGTTTTATCACTGCGTTTCTGAAATTACCGATGGCCACGCGCGCGTGAAACTTGGCGGCAGTAGTAATGGACGTAGATGCGTTCTCCAAAATACAAAGCAGCCATCCAAAGGTTCGCCACGACATACTTTCATACGGCTATCCATTTGCTACATTACGAAACCGATAGATCGCACGGTACATGTTATATCGGGCGTATATCAGGTACCGTTGCGGCCTCGCGACGTACCTGGACGCCGGTGTAAAATGTGAAACCGGAGACGCACCCTATTCCGTAGGAAAAACAATACCGTTTTATATGTAAATCTACACCGCGAATGTGCAACGAGGTCTCGCTATATCGTCCTCCGCGACAGGCATCGCCGGCCGGGAACTTCGTCGCGAATGTGCGAACTTCGGCTTCGAAGTTCGTGTGGAAGGTTCCATTGATCAACACGGCGACTTCCTCGCGGAAAACGTTCCCCCGCGATGAATCATCGTTCAGGTATGCCAGAAACGCGAGTATGCGCCGAATTGAAATCGTATTGTTAGGTAACGGGGAAGATATTTCCACGAGGGGCGCGATAAATCAAAGACAGAGGATTACCAATTGAGCATCCGTCAATTTCTGAATTACACTTTAATGAAGAACGTCCGCAGGTGATAGGGGGAGAAAATTGTCGGCGAACATCGGACGAGATTTATCGCGGGCCGTAGTGCAACGATCGGCGGAGAACAAAAAATCTGGCGAATTTCGCGTGACGTAACGCGGGAAAGGTGCGGGTAATTGATAAGGTATCAAGCGTTACATTGAAATATCGTTCAGGAGAGCGGGAGAAAGGTTTCGCGAGGCGGTGGAGCAGCGTGCACCGTGTTCCGGACCCTTTCTCGGCCCGAGATCGGTATCGAGACGCTTGATCTATCATTCCGCCACCAGAAGTGCGGGTACATGCATGCATGCATGCGCGCGCGTGTGCACGAAAGCGCACGGCTGCGTCCACGTAATGCCCCGTGTACGTAATGAATTTTTTCGCCCGCGCGAGCCTGTGGATATCTCGGGATACCGTTATCGTTAATTACGGCAATCGCCGCGGATAGAGCGCAGTGCCGTTATCGTTATTTAGAAAATCGTACGAAACTTTGGGAGATCAATACACCTCTCGATCGACAATCTTTTCACTAAAGGGCAGGGTTCTGTGACTCTGGAGCATTTCCGCAGCTTGC
The DNA here is from genome assembly GCA_963583965.1 of Nomada ferruginata. Classification (NCBI taxonomy): domain Eukaryota; kingdom Metazoa; phylum Arthropoda; class Insecta; order Hymenoptera; family Apidae; genus Nomada; species Nomada ferruginata. The sequence goes on from OY757218.1 coordinate 12,505,370, forward strand.
ATTAAATGTAAACGGAGACGGGTGTATTTCATATTGAGATTTATATTCGTCCATGTATGTATGGCAGGATAAGTAACAAGAAATTGCCAAAAAAAAGTGTGTTCACGTGTAACGCAACAAGTCGTGATTCATTTTTCTTGCGGCCGACTCGAGATCGTTATCGAGGATGGCTTGAGCGAAGGAACCGACGCGACGTGACGGTGAAGCGCGTGCGAGACCGTGCGTCCACCACCAGGTAGAGGTGTAACGAGGCGGCTGGTAGATGTTCATCTCGTTGACAGCTACGTAGGCATGCACTGTACGCGTCCATATGCAGCCGCGTGCTCTCGTGCTGCATAGGTGCGAGCAGCTCCTCCCACTGAAAATCTAACGTCATACTGACCAATCGAGTAGGAACGGTAGCCGTTTTCCCCCTTCCGTCATACGTCGACGACGCTGTGGCTCATCGTGAATTATCCTTCTGCTTCCGAGAAAACTACCGGGATACCAGAAATCATAAGTTAATAAAGAAGCCGGACAAGTTGAACAGGTTGAACACTTTGCATGTTAAATATCTTAAATACCTACGAAAATACGCGGCCGCTTAAAACAACTAAACATTTGTGTAACGATGAACTCTTTATTCTCGAATTTCAACCGCACGAATACATTTACACTTGTTAGCCTTCCTGTGAGCCTCCGTTTCGATTTTAATTAGGCGCCGCTAAAATCACGAGGGTCGCGTGAACGCTACGAGTTAACCTCGGTCTTTTTGTTTTATTACAAATTGTTCATGCCTCGCGAGTGCGCTGCAACGGCCTCGATCCTTCTTTTTTTTGCGAATCCGAGGTTTCCTTTGCGTTCAATCGTAAGGTCTTTTCGCAATGACCCGTAGGATCTGCGAAAGTGCCGAAGTCGTGCGGTCAGACGCTGAGTCCCAGAACTGGACCGGATCGGGATTGGTACGGTTAACCAACGACGCCGTTAAAGGAAGATTTAGAGCGACTGTTCGCGCAAGGTGCAACAACATCGAGGGCGGGATTCGACGATCGACTATAAAGACGATCTTGGACACATCGTTGATGGAAGCCGGGATGGTGTTACGATATCGCAGTTGCCAATACCAGGATTTCAGTACCACGATGCCTCGAAGGTTCTCGTGCGGGAAATGCTTCGGACCGTTCGGCACCTTAATGACCCAATTACCCCTCCTGTTTCATTAGAATTTGTAATGTCGCTCCGGGGTGTTCTTACTCTACTTGGTACTCGCCGCTTGCAACCGCGAGATTCACCCGGTGAGAGAAAGTCGTTCAGTATCTGTTTGTAGAATTTTATCTTTATTCCGGAATTTTTATTTGACTCGTGTTGAAAATGGTTTGAGGGGGTATTTGTGTTTCGATCTTTCTTACAGTACATAATCGTCGAAAGAAAACGGAGTTACAGTTTGTATTTTTATATCTTGGTACCATCGCTACCATTACCAATAACTCCGCCATGAACGCGTCTGTCCTAAAATCGTAAACGAAGCGTTTGGGAACTATGCACTTCTAAGTCTTTCTAACATCTATGAAGCAGCTTCCGGTATCCGACACTGTCGACGGTATCTTTTGTCGCATGAACCGCCTCGATTACTCTCGTCGTGGGCCTCTCGTCGCGACAACGGCGTGTCGCGAGCTCTTCTCATCGTCTCCAGCAATATTCACGCGCGTAGGCGTCTAATGATGGGTTCTCACCGCGTGCACGCGTGCGTCCCGTGTCGCGTCAACCCCGCTGAGAAGTGTCATCGTACAGAATAGAATGCGAGAGGGAAGAATCCGTCGCGACGTGGTCGCGAATTCCGACCCACCTTTGTCAGCGTGAAATATCACGATCGACGATCTTTGATTGACACCAACGCGCCATTTCCGCGCCCTTCGGTTTACGCTGGCGCAAAAAAATTGCGTAAATTACAGCGACACGATGATGTGCCCATTGAGGTCTCACATCATTCTGCTAACGACAGGTTTATGGGTGATACAATGAAAAGCAATTTTTGTTTCCAAGAATTTTTTATTCGGTACTACCATATGATCGCCCCTTTATACGTATAATGTGACGCGAAAAAATCTTTGAGCAAAGAATTGGTTCCGCGATTGGGAAAAGTATTCGGCCGTTGGAAGGTTGAAGAAGAAACGTTCCAAAGGAAAAAGAGATACATACCGGGACTGTGTCTTTCCGTTCGGCGAAGGAAAGGTCGCAAAAAAGACTTGAAACCGTGAAGCAAAGGGAAGGGTCTTCGAGAGTAGCTCACGTTTCTCGGCTCCTTTTTTCATTTCTTTAATCTGGCTGTAACGCTCTGACCAGGTAACTGTGTCAGGACTGCTGTGCCCGAGATCACCGACGGCGGTGATCGTTGCGCAACAAGGCGGAGCGAGCAGATCCACGAGGATCCGATGATCTAAGGTCTCGAGTCGTATATACAACTGCCTCCTCGATTTACTCGTCGTGCTTAGTTTCTCGGGCGTCTGGAGCAACCTAAAGCTAAGAAGCTAACCAGAGATTGACCCAGAAAGCCAGAACATTGGATAAAGTTTCCACCAAATATGGCGGCGCAAGGATGAGTACTTCACGCGATGCAACGATCATCGGCCGATCCACGTTACACCTTCTCTAATTAAAAGAGGGTTTTGCGTTTCGATGGCGACACCGCGTCGGCGACCGGTTACCAGGCTATTATAAAAAAAGAAAGAAAGAAACAGAACGAGATTTTAATATTTAGTTGTCACTCGGGAATCAAGGAGAACTGTTTCACGGTTCAACGGCAGCTCGACAATCCCGTAAACCTCAATGACCCACTCATTGCGGAGCAATTTCCTGGTGCCCGGACGCTATAGTGTTAAATTAGGCACCGGTGGGCCGGCAAGGTGGACAGAAAAAACTGGATCGGGACGACTAGAAAAAAAACTGGTACTGTATCCGTGGTTATCGCGTGAAATAAAAACCCATCGTGAACATCGGATACAATTAATTCGATACGGCCTGCAGAGACTGAAAGTTGCTTCAGAAATAAAATGTCCTGATCACGATCGATCAGCGAGAATCAGGCTGGTCCATTTGTACACGAAGGCGAATGGAAGGGGACCTGAAACGATTCGGTAGTAGGGGACCGTGAACGAAACCGTAACGAGCAGGCCCGGTCCTAGGTCAACCGGATCGTCGTCGTGGAGAACCGAGGACCGGTAGCCAAGGGCTCCATGGTGGGGTGACTATACAGTTGCGAAGGTGAATTAGTGGCCAAGAAGCGGGGAACAGGAGTTGCCACGGTCTCTGGTGAGAAGATTTACGCAGGGGCAAGAGGAATAATTGAAACACTGTGCCAACGAAACGGATCGATAAAATCGAGAAACAGCCACACGTGCGTCAGCTGAATCGATGAATACTCGAACGATGTACAGGGGTCAAATGGAAGCGAAATGACTACACGCGTGTCGGCGATCGATCGAATTGAGTGGCGAAACCTAAGAAAATATAAATGATGAATGCTGTAATTCAATAAATAAGACACGGGCCAGTCAGCGTTCAATGACTGTACCCGTGGGTATCGTATCTCGGAATTCAAGCACGAAGAGGCGCTCGCACGCGAACATAAAGGGAAGAAACAAAGATTCACGATGGGGTGTCGGTACAGTTGCAAAGGTGAATTAGTTGGCCGGGAGGTTGCGGCCCGATTAACGACAGAGAAGAGATACCCAGCGTTACTCCCGGTTCCTCTCGATTTCTACCTCTCTTTCTCTCCGCTTCGGAGTATCCACCGATTTGGTGGGAGGATTCCGGTGTGTCAGTGTCCACCGAGTAGGAGTGGTACACCGACACTGGATCTAACCGAGGAAAGCGTCTCCGTTGCTCTCGCGGTAGTCCCTTCACGGCACGGTGGAAAAAGAGTGGGAAAGAGAACGTTGAGGAGGAACCCAGTAGAGGAAACTAGAAGGAGAGCCTGCTGCCGCTATAGCAAAGGGAAGAAGACGCGAAGGAGCAAACGCAAGGAAGAGGGAGCGAGATCGCGGGACGAAAGACGGGGAGGGAGAGGGCAGGTCGCGTGCCGGCGTGGTGCTACTCCGTGGCTGAACGAGAGGAGAGCACTTACCTTCCCGACGTCTCTCACGGTTAACACGTAGGGGAGCTCCTCGCTATCCTTACGCGCACACCTTCCTACCTGGACCGTACCGACGATCCACCCAGACTACCAACGACACGAGCGAATGTCCAGCGTGTGTTCCTCGTGGTTCACCTACCTACCTACCTACCTACTTACCAACCTACCCGCCAACCTACGGGTTCAGTCTCCCCGCCCAGTCCACCGCGGTACCCTTCTCTGTGTGTGCGCTCTCCTCGCGCTCTACCTCTCTCCCTTTCACCATCGTCCCTCCTCTCTCTTCCTTCGCCGCAGTGGTCTACTTTCCTCTCTCTCTCTCTCTCACCTGCTTGATCACCGTCCTCCCCCCTGACCGTTCGCCAGCGTCTCTCTTTATCAGTCGCGACCACGCCGCGCTTCCCGCCTCTGCCCTCTCTGCCCTCTCTGCTCGCTCGCACGACGCAGCTTTACTCACCGATACTCACTCGGCTTACTCACCACCGTACACACAGCCTTTCGTCTGCTGCGTCTCCTGCCGCGCCGCGCCTCGCCACGCCAAGCCGCGGCTCCCCCCGTTTCCGCCTCGACGTACCTCTACTCGCAGCGAGTCTCGTCTCACGAATCTCCTCGAGAGCGCTCGCTGATATTCTCCGCTTCGTCCACGAGGCAGTCCAACGGGGGGGATATCACACGCCTCGAGAGAGGACCTGGACAAGGAGCACCAAACGATCGCTGGACGGTGCTGAGCAACGTGGTTGACTCCTTCCGTTCCTTCGTGCTCACAGCCGAGGAACGAGCAGTCAGGACTCGACAGTCCTGTCGGCACAACACGCGATCGATCGGATACCGACACCACGCGACACCAGCTTCGGCCACGAGTGTCCCGCCGAAGATCATCCTCGAAGTTACCAGATACCGGAAGGATACGGCATCCACGAAGTATCGTAGATGATAACAGTGAACAATAAGTGACGACAGTTCGTAGACCGGAAGATCTCTAGTCAAGAACAGGAGGAGGGCACCGGGTCGAGGATAATTGCCACGCGTTAAGTACGGCGATACGAATCGTTCTAAAGAGACGTGCGCGAGAAACACTTTGACGTTTGACACGCGCCGCGAACGAGGGACGCGCATCGTGGCCTGTCGGTCAAACACGTGGTCGCCGCAACCACGAGCCACGCTCCTGGAGTAGCAGAGACGTAGAGCCCCGTCTCGCAGCTTCGCAAACGTCGGCAGGATGTTCGATCGGACGTTACGATCAGGATAACCGTAGAACCGCGATCGAAGGGGATCGATGAACGAGGAAGAAGAAGAGTGCTCGAGTGTAACGATATATAGTGTGCTGTTCTTGATATCAGAGTGCCTCCTACTTTTCCTCCTCGCTTTCTTCTACCTATTCTTCTCTTACTCCTTGACTGACTGGCTCTCTTCTGTTTCTGTCTCGTGCAAACGTGGTGAACTCGTCGTACGGTTCTGAACGCGTGATCGAGGGAAACGGGAAACTAGTTCGAGGGAAATACAAAAGGCCAGGACGGAACAGGTGGGAAGTGAGAAACCGTTCACCGGAAGTGCAGCCAGCAACCCCCGGCTTCAAGGTCGTGGAATGACGCATAAGGTAAATCCACTTGCCCCGCTTTTCTCGCTCCTGTTCCCTTGCCTTCGAAAGGGTCCGCGCGCGCGTTACGTTGGCCGGCGCCTCTGAATATTTATGAGCCGCCCGACCGCGCCGCGCGAATCCAGAAGAGGCACCGCAGCGAACGCGGATCACTGAAATCGATCGAGACGTTTCACCCAGCCGTCCACCCTATCCACTGCCTGGTGGCTGAAATCTTGATTCGTACTCCTGTCATCCGCTGCTCGCGTTACAAAAGCTGCGTCCCGCCGTTAACGACGCATCGTCCTCGCGTGCCATTTAACCCGCCCCTCGAATCCTACCTTACGACACGATTCTCCCCGGACGCTAACGAGGAAGGCCGTGTCGAGTTTTAAGTCCAGTCGGACGATTTACAGCGTCCAGCGTCGCCAAGATATCATCGACCGTTCTATCTGGCAAAGGCTTGGCGAACAAAAAGGCGAGTAACGAATAGGCCCATAGATCGTTTTCCGTAACGCACGAGCGACGTCGCGCGTTTCACTCGGCGAGCCTCCTCCGGCCATCTAATTCGCTCGGAACCAGTTTCGAAGTCGCGCTTGCGACTCCGCTTGAAAAGTAAGCGTCGCCCACGCTCGTCCTTATATCACCGAACGGTTCGTTCTGCCGCTCAAGCAACGAGACACCGCGAAAGCTATGTTCCCGCCGCGAACCCCGGCGTTTCCTCGTTCATAAATTTACGCGCCTCCTTGCTAGCGAGAGGGCTGCGCCCATCCGAGGGATCCCGACCGCGCGAGATAATCTCCCGCAAGGTGATACCAGCCGGGACCGACGCGAAAATTTGAGGAATTTCTTGCCGGTCGTAGAAAGTGATTTATTCGCTTGGCTGCCCGAAGGGGATATTAATTGCTTCAACGTGAGAGTAGCGTGTGGTAAATAATTGTGAAACGTTGTGTACAACGCGTAAGCGGCTCGAGCAGTTTCCGAATCGATAAGCGGGGCGATTTTTCAAACGAGCACAATTCTCTTTTGAAAAATAATTATCTTGTCTCTGCGTAGGTTTTGTTACGCGACCACTGTTCGCCGATTCAGAGCGTGCACACTCGGCGATCGAACTACGACGCGGATCCCCTATGCAAATACGACGCCGTTAAACGCACGCGTATCCAAACCCAAACTAAACGACTGCCGGACGGCAATAAACATTCCCAATGGACCATTCCGCGTCGTTAACGCTACGATCTGTTAATTTATTTGATTGTTTATTCCGCGCTGAATCTCTTCCCCGACGCATTTTCTCTTTCGTTTATCGCCCGCTGTAATCGCTATAATCGCCTCTAAACAGGTAACACCAGAGTAGAGCGTTCGTATATTGCCACGGAACAAGCACTTGGCTAGCTCGATGATCCATAACAAAATTCATATGACATCGCGCGCATTACCCCTGAATACGCCGGGTTCTTTCGTTCAAGAGGAATCTTTTATGCGGCATTTGACGCGCGTCACATTACTCGGTATCGGCGCGAGGCGATCAGGCGCGGCGGAAGATTCTCATGACGAGGCAGGGATATTCGCGGGTGCCGCATAAATCTCCGCAAGTCGGTCGACCGTCCGCTTTTAACGATCCAGTGATTAAATGCCATGAATTCCCCGTACCGAGATACATTATTCATAGAGAACAGGCCGGTTCGATAGTGCACGCAGAGCACTTACGGTTACCGAGGGTGCAGCAGCGTTAACAGTTAATTGATAACAGGTAAGCCAGCGGCGAGGCGCCTCGATTTTTGTTGCAGGGGCCACGCCGATCGAAATAGACCGACAAGACCGCTAACGGTCCCGCGAAACCAATAGAATCAGCGTTGGTTCGCCTTCTCTTCGTGCCCGTTGCTCCATTATTTTCTTTCTTTTCGCGCAGCCGCCTTTCCACCGCGAAACGATCCTCGCCGCACCATTAGCGATTCCTTCGCGACCGTAGTGTCTCGTATCTGCGTAATAATTCACCGGTCTCTGCCGCTCCATTTCTTCTTTTCTTTTTTTCCCCCACCACGGATCTTGCGCTTTGTAATTGATGCACACGGGTTTTGTACAATTGCCGCCTCGTCGATCGATAACGATGGAATCGAGGACGACGCGAAACGAATTTATCGTTCGCCAGCGAATTAGCAACGATTTTAGGGGTCCAGCGTTTTCATTGCACTTCGAATGCGAATCTGTTGAATAGGACCGTGCAGTTCGTTGGTTAAACGAAATGCATTCCTCGAATCGCTTGGCTGCAACGCGAATTCCTGCGGCTTGTTCTTCTTGACGGATGAACTGCCTCGTAGATAAAGGATCGTGCACACTGGGAATGTCTGGAGGACAGATTCGAGGGGAGGGAATGCGGTACACATCGGGGTGTCAAGTGGAGCAGGTTGCTTCCTCTTTTTTTCTTCTCCCGATTGCCCAACGATCGCGACGTGTACCGACGTTATTTGAATACGGCCACTATTACGAGAATGGAAAGCACGACAATCATGAGAGACTCCCAGAGGTTCGAACAATGTCCTCGTCTGGCGATATACACTCGCCTCTGGACTGGTGCAAACGGCAATAAAATGGTTCCTGGACGACAAAGCCGTCTCAAAACGGTGCCTCTCGAATCTCTATCCTGCCGTTGTGTTACGTTATCGCCTGTCGGCTGAAAATACGCCGAGAAAATATACCGAGCTTCTTATGCAGAAAAATTTCGAACTGTCCCCCGAATTTTTACAATCTCCGCCGTACAGAATTTCGAAGCGCAGAGACCGCTCTCGGCCGTACTCCGTTTGCGCAAGCAACGTACACTGTTAAACTCGCGACACGGCTAGCCGGACGAAACCGGGGCGACAGAACTCTCGAAGAATCGCGTTTAACGAGAATTTATATGGTGTTTTTCGAAAAGTCGCGCGCGGTTGTAAATGTAAATTCGACTCGGTAGAAACGGGAAGAGGACGGGGATGTTCGGTGGCATAAAGCTGCTGCGTGGGCACGTGCACCGACCGCCTCTATTTATACGTATGCACGTCCGTGTGTACACGTACAATGGGCTGTTGCTGCTTTCAAATTAAATTCGAGCAGCACCGCAATGCCATTGTTAAGCTCATTGCCGTCGCGCGGAGGTCCCACCTATCGTAGACGAGCGATGCACGCCCACTTTCAATTGGGATAAAAAATGCACGAACAGGAAAGGAAGGGACCGAGGACGCGGCAGGACAAGCATCAGAATTTCCAGTCTGGGACTGCTCATTTTCTATGCGAAGGGAAGGAAGTTCTCTTTCGACGTACGGCAAATCGAACAGATCGTGCTGCTTTATTTTTAACTTTCAATTGAGACAGCGAACGCGCTTGTTCTTTTTTTCTCTCCCATTTCCGTACGGTGAATACGCGTTAATCTTGAAGATCGTCTGGTAGATAGGTGAGAAAAGAAACCGACAATTTATAAACTGGTTTAAAGCGAACGGGCGTGACACGTGTGCGGCGCAATTCACTGAAAGATCATTCGACCGGGAGCCGAGGTACGAACGTGATATTTTTACGAGCGTGGTGCAATCGTCGCATATTAGCATGAGCATGCAATTTTTTGTCACCGTTTGATTTACGGCCGACAGAAAAAAGAAACGAAAGCATCATCGTGACCGGTGCAACAAAATTACGGCGAGCGTTGTCGTTGTTGCAGCTGCGGAAGCTTTTCGAAACGGTGTCCTGCGCGTGGTACCGAAAGGAAAATCACCTGTTCGAGCAGGGAAACGAGCGAGTGGAATGCGAATCGAATGTAATCCAACGGTTCGTGGCCGTTTCGCGATAGAATTAACAATTCTGATCTGACGAGTTTGGTGTCTCAAGTTTGAGGCCGCCGTCCGTAATCGTGGCGCGAAACGCGACCGATCGCACGGCCGAGTGCCATCGTTTAATTCCCTCGGGGCGAGAATCTAGTTGAAATTAATCGTAAAGTTGCCCGCCATTTAGAAATAACAGACGAAAACGGTTAATTAATTAGCCGGCGCGTTTCAGTATCGTCGAACTGCCGTTACACGGTAGTGTAATTTCGTATTAATTTTATTATGAGTCGCGGTTACGAGTAGCTTTATCGCGGGCTTAACGAGTCCCCGCGAAGAATTACGACTCCCTAACGAGGGAGTCCGTACTGGTATATCAACTGGGCATTCCTCGTGAACGTTCGACCGGTCGAATAGATAATGTTATATGATAACCATTCCGGCAGCAGATAATTTCATGCGTAGGAGAGCATTCGCCGCTCCGTGCTTTTTCGTGGGCTTGCCGTGGCCTCTCAACCTCTCCGAGAGTAGACGGTCTCGATCGAACGGTGATCTTTGTTTCCTGCTTGTTGTACGCCACCGCTGTTGTGACAGTAGCGGGCCTCACTTGGTTCGTTCGATTAATCATGCACGGATGACCATGTTTGGGAGAACAAGATTGACTGGAAGATCGTAGAAGTAGTCTCGAGCAGAGGCTCGATTTCGCCAGCCTTGATTCCAGGAGAGGTACGCGGCGATTGTGTCCTTTTACTTTTCTCCATCGAATATCGAAAGGATCGAGTTTATTATGCACTTGGGAACGATAATTAGCTCGATGCTCGTGCGCCACTTCGTTAGAGCGAAACGTCTCTCGAAGCATCCTATATTCGTCCGAACCTTGGCTCAGATACTTTTGCTGCGAAAACATGGAAGTTCCTAATTCTTCCTAGGCGGCAGCAAGTCACCATCTGAATAGCGTCGGCTCTTTCACCATTTATGTTCAACGTCCATCGGGAGGACTTACTTCTTCGGAACGTTAGATTCTCAGCTGCTGTCTGACAAAGCGATGAAACGAATGCACGTGCATCAATTTGCTCGAATCGGTGTCGCCGAAGGTTACACCGGCCGATAATATTCCATTTGTCCATTCGACGGCAGCCTTTCAAGGAAAGAGGTGCAGAATTGGGCTGCGGAGTTCGATTTGACTGTAAAATCAACGGCGGCGTTACGTAAGACCGATTGAATGGTGGGTTCGGTTCATTTGAAACGCTCGCCGAGCGAAACACGAAAGCCTAATTCGACGGAGGAGGGAAAAAGGTCTGCGAGGACGTACCTTCTGGAGATTCTGCGAATTCTCACGAGAATCCCTTAAGTATCGGTCATTCGGCAAATCGTCTGCTACCGGTGGCCTTGGAAGGACACGGTCTGGGCAGAGTTTAGCCCGAAGCCGGGCAATTTGGATCTCGAGCGTGTGTCTATTAGGGCATCCTAAAACTTCCCGGAACAAATGATCGCTTTCGAGCATGAAACGATCGTCTAATTCGCGACCTCCGATTCTCCAAACGGAGAAACGTAAATGGCTCTCGTGGAACGTTTCCACTTCCTCGTTTTCAGCGAAACGGCGCCGAGGCGACCCCGCGTGTAAAATAAGTTTCCGCGAAGCCCGCAAAATCCCCCGATGCTGCTGCTCGGCATCGCGTGGCTGCGCGGAACGACGAAACGGTACAACGTTGCTTCGTGGAAAGTTGATAATCAACGATAGCCAAGCGGGCCCTGGCCAATACCGCGCACAAATATATACAACGATCGGCCACGAAATCAGGAATAGATTTTCATGAATTTCCCATCGATCCGGTTGTCGGCGAGCCGTTGGCCCGATTCTTCGTCCTCTTCGTTCGCCTCCTTCCTCGTTCGCCCCGCGACCCGCCGCAGTTGCTCTCCCGTTGCACGGTTTTCCCGTCCCCCTCCTGGTCGTTATCACGAAACGCATCCATCCCTCGATCTCACCTCCCGACGTGGCGTCCTCAGCCGTTTTCTTATGAAATATTCACGCAGCACGAAACGGAATCGTTGTTTGTTAGTCAATCGTCCCTTCCCCCAGACGCTCCTCTTCCCGTCGTCGCTCTTGGGTCGCGAACGACGCGAGAGACAACGCTCCACCATCCCCGGCACATTTCTCGCCCGCACTCTTTTCCCGCGCGACGGAAAACAATTCGTAACAACGAGTTCCGTGTGACGGAAGGAAGTCTCGTTCCGATTCGGCGCGACGATTCGAGAGATCCGGAGATACCTGACGCAAGGACTGGGCCCCAAAGCGTGTCGCGAATAATGAAGGAAACGGAACGATCGAGCATGCCCGATTAGACGCGAAGAGAATACTTCAGAGTACATATGTACAACGGCGAATACGAATTTAGGGCAAACGAGAGTCATCGGGTTACATAAGAATTCGATCCGCGGTCGGTTTAATTACGGATCGCCATCCGACAGCCTTATTTCAGGTTCGAACGGGTTAATCACGGCGGCGGGAGCTTTGTCGAACCGTAATACGTCCACGCGATGCCCCGCGATGGCTAACAATCGTTGCAACGCATTAATTAAAAAAGGGTACCCTTTCTAATACATCGAATTGAATTACAGTGGGTCATTGATCTCAGCTTGGTGACGCTCACGGGCGTTCCCCGCGACCATTTTCTACGCTGACGCGATGCACGTTTTCTCATCTGCCACAGATTTCACTCCTTTTAAATCACAATCGGCTATTAGCGACGGGGAAGGTGCGCTCCCATACGTAATTTTCGTATTTCGGTCACGATTTCGTGGAGTCGTTCAGAATTCACCAATTACATAATCGATAAGTTTCGGCCACGACCCCCCCGCTTATCTACGAATTCAACCGTCCAATCTGGAATCCGAAATTTCCCTTCTCTCTGTTCTCTTCGTTTTTGTTTTTTGTTTTTTTTGTATCGAATTTCCATTGACAATGTCAACGAACCCTCGTGTCGGAACACCGTGTCCGTAACGTCGTCGGCAGGGGAAATGTTCAAAAGCTTGTCGCATCTGAACCTGCACCGGTTCTACGCGTTGCGATTGACAGCGAAACCACTGGGAGCAATATTATCGATAACTTTCCTCCTCGATCACGCGAGGCGGCGCAGTGATTAGTAAACAAAAAAAGGAGAAGTAGCGCAGCCGTCCAGTGCACTTTCGATTGAATGGTAAAAACGGCCACCGGATATAGCGTTCCAATATGAAGATACCCGAAGAGTATCGTCGCTGGAATAAGTTCAACGATATCCCACAAATGGACTTTCTATTCGGTTAAATGCAGGAAATCGGTATCATTGAAACTTCGTTCGCAGCGAACGATAGAGAAACACTTTGGGATACCAAGACGTATCGATTGGAGCTGTTCCATCGATTCATCATTGGTGATCGGTTTCGTAAACTCGGACCTCTGCCAGGGGGCATTTTCGAGTGGCTGGAGAGAAAATGATCGCCGGCCTGCCCGAACGGCGTGTCTAACGGCAAAGTGGACCGTTTGATGTCTTTGTTTCGACGAACCCTTGTTCTGTTCGCCGCGCCTTTCTCTTCGTCAGCAGACTTCCCTGGAAACGCAACGCTTCGAACAATTTTCCGATAGCAGATCGGGAAGGGAGTTGGCTTCTTTCGACACTTCTCTCGCCGCTTCGGCGTCGCCTGCTCCCAGTGAAATCTTACGAAACCTCGCCTGTGAGATCCAGGCGCGGCGCAGTTGACACTGTGCTCACTATCATCGAAGGATAATTCTTCAATTGAAATGCTGCAGCCGTCAGGCAATGTTTGAACACTGGCCGGGCGCGCAGTCGAATCGCGCAACGATGTAAAATAAAAATTGTCCCGTAATGAAATTGTAGCTGTCGGCGTGCAGTAATTGTGTCGAATTCCAATGGGATAATCGCGATAATCGAGGGGAAGTTCTGTTCCTTGAACGCGAATCACTTTCTTTTCCCATTGCTTCCTCGCGTGCCTCTTCTTCGCGTAGTTCCCCTTTTATCGTATAATTTGCAGACAAATGGCCGTTACTGTTACTAGATGAGGTCTAAACGCGTTGCGCTGCACGAGTCGTGAGAAGAATTCTCAGACCCGTATTGTCAGACCCTCGATCTAACGTCTATAAATGGCATAATCTTCTTCCGGCGTTGATGGAAATATTTGGCTAACGTCAGACGATTAGCGTTGCTCCGCCTGGAAACGGGGCAATCTCCGCGGGAAAGCGACTGAGAAGCTTTTTGTACCTTGTGCATATTATAGTAGCGAACTGTTCGTTTAGCAATTGAACGGTCTAATGACAGATGATACCCGCGCGTGCAAATTCCTCCTGTATTTTATATTCCTCAATATTTGCCGTTGATTTTTGGCATTTCGCGAATATCCTACAATTTCCTTTTGTCATTTTTCCAGCTGGAAGTCGTCGAATAACGCGGAATTCCCAGCAGGATCGCGGTGAGAGTGCAAAACGAAATTCCAGCGGCGCGCCAATAGCTTAGATTTCACGAGGAAACGCCTGCCGTTTATCTTGAATCATAGAAAGATCATAGAGAAAACTACCGAACGCTATCTCATACCAGAGACTGCGGAACATGTCCGTGTTGCTTGTTCGAAATTCTGCGAATCGTTGCATGGCTAATCTTTAACGAAAGACAACGGGACTAATTGTGAGACGCCGTAAAGTATCCTCGGTCTCCGCGGAATACACCGCGTACGTTCTCGAATTTGTACGCATCATCGTTGAAATTACCCAGTTAGGAGAGCACCTGCAGCTACCTTGCGCCGTGGTTTAGTTTCACTCGTACGAAACGCTGTTAACTCGCTCCTTAACTGCTGGACAAATTGAAGTAAACGCGGGGCAAGAGAAATTGTGTGGGATTCGTTTAATAGCCCTTGCTTTGCGTGGAGAACGATTCTGATATGAATTCTCTATTATAAAACAGATGCAATCCTAATTCGCTACTTTCTATCTAGTTGCGCGGAGCTGTGGGACAAGTTCGCTGTAGCGTGCGTGCAAATACGTATCGAAATGTGTTCGAAATAAAGCGCTGCAAGACGATCGTCAGGTTCCGAGCGAACAGATGATTACAGTCACCGTTGACGGCATTGTCTTCTCTCGATCCTAATGAGCGGACACCTATTAGGGTCTGAGAGTCTGTAAATCTGTGGCGGAAGTCGAAGTCGTGAGCCTTCTTTGATCCATTCATCGCGATACGAACGGAGAGATCGGCTCAGCAACCGATAAGGTTACCGAAGCGCGTTGCGGCCGCGTTTCCATGGAAGTGGAACAATAAAGAGAAGGAATCACTTCCCCTTTCGTGGCTTCGTTGGTTGCAAAAAGTCCAGGTAAATAGAAGCTTAAACGCGCCGCTGTATGGGCATGCGTCTAGCACTCCGTTTCAAGTTACCGATACAAGATTTCACGCCAGTCCATCCTTGTTGCTTACACAACCACCCAGTTATTCTGCTGCGAGGAGAAAATAACAAAAAAAGTACGGTCGCAAAGCACACGAAACGACCGCAAGTATTATAATAGACGACACCAAGACGCGTCTAGCCAGGGACGGGCAGTTTCTACTGCGCGGAGCACTTTCTCGATGCGAGCCAATTTTCCTGTAAATTGGTCGCGATTGTTTGTCCAATCCGCCTCTCGTTTGTTTGTTAGCGGCTCGTGAACTAGCAGAAGGTAGCGAGCGAGCATCTGAGAGACAAGAAGAGACTCGACAATTCTGAAGATATTTCATTAAGGTCCTGTCGCCGTGACACGAAGCACTGTTGTCCAATTTTTCCCACCCGTCGTTCTTCCTTTTCTCCGTTTCGCTTCTTCCGTCAAAATATGCGGCCACGTATATGCCGGAAGACCCGTGAAATTCTCCACTTCCGAGCGCTGCGTGGGCGTGATAAAGCCGACACAGGAAAGAGGCCGAAGCTTTTACGTCGCAGAGGCGAAATCATAAATAATAATCGTCGGATTATCGTCGATGCGCGCGCCACGTATTTGCGTGCACGGGGAGCGACGAAACGTTGCCGACAAATTAATTCCGCCAGAGTGGCCGGTGCAAGCGCCATGAAACGCGAAGCTCGATGAATAATGAACGGTGTCGCCTGTCAGGCCGAATGAAAGTAACATTGAAAACGATTAAGCGGCGCAGGAACCGAATACCACGCCGTTGTGTACCGCTTCACCACCTTTCACCGCCTCTTTTCTGCTTCGCGCTCGTTTATTGTCCATCCTTCATTGAGTCCTCTCTCGTGCGCTCTTCTGTCGCGCCGCGGCTTCAATTTACCCCTACGACCGGCGAGAATTCGATCGCGACGGTCCAAAGGATCGAAATTTCTCTCGACTTTGGGAACACGTTTCTTTTCTCCGTCTTCTCGGCGAGCAGTTCTACGGGGCCCCATTGCTTGCTGCAATTGACGATTTCGAATTCTCGCGTGCAACCACGATCGCGTTCAATCGACAGCAATTAGCTGGAGGGTTCCGGCGAAAATTCACCGCGATATATCGTTTATATTGGCGTTTATATCGTCACTCTCGATCGCTTGCGCGAAAACGACGGTGTCGCTGGTTTCTCGCGCGTCAATGAGGTAATTACAGTATTACGGCAGCGGCGTCGGGCGTCGAAGAAATTACACCGATGACAAGACGCCCGGCGCTCGGCGGACGAAAATTTCGCACGCGGTTTCCTTTCGCACACGTGGAACAATATTTTCCAGTCACGGGTCTCGTACGGATTTAGCGACGCGTCGCGCAACTTTATCTCCGGCAAGA
The DNA here is from genome assembly GCA_963583965.1 of Nomada ferruginata. Taxonomy (NCBI): domain Eukaryota; kingdom Metazoa; phylum Arthropoda; class Insecta; order Hymenoptera; family Apidae; genus Nomada; species Nomada ferruginata. Next base: position 12,521,626 of record OY757218.1, read on the forward strand.
CGGTACTTGAAACGACGCGCGTCGCAATTAAATGCCGGCACCTCTTGGCCCCTTTATCGGCAGAAACGATCATACCTCATACGGAGACCCATGCAACGAGGAAGGACACGGATCGACGAGCCTCTTCTCCGTCTCCCGTGGTCTTCTTCCTTTCGCTGGGTCCCTCGAATGGAAAATGAAGCGAACCAAAAATTCGAATTGGAACTGCGAAATCGTTTCTTGGTCCAGAGATTGGTATACTTTGTAGAACAAAGGTTTGTTCTCGTCTGATCGGCAGTGCACGCTTGCCGATGGAAAAGCAACAAGTGCAGGTTAATTGCGTAACGAAGATTATCGCGCAATCGTGAAATAATAACGTCATGACCGAGGGCGAACAATAAAATGGCTCGTTAAGCGGCGAATTTGAATATACTCCTCGCGAACACTCCATCTCGCAATATTCTTTTTTTTTCGCCGCTCGACTGTCCCGCCGTTTCTTCTCGCCGATCAAAAAGGAAAAAAGAAAAGGAAGAGAGGAATTGCGTCACGCAAAAAGGAACGACCGATTGAAATCTTCCCTGTGCCTGACAACCCGGCCAGGGACGTGTCGCCCGTTCGGGTAACAAGTGGCGAACGGTTATACGCGTTACACGAACGGTGTTTACCACGCCGCAGGGGCGCATTTGATGTCCGGAGATTTTCAGATACACCTGCGAATACAAGGAACCTGAATGCATTCAATTAATGGCACTGGTTTTGGACCTCGTGTTTTTATTTCGCTGATTGATTCGGTACGCGGATTCGCTGGCTACGAAGTGCTTAATGATAACGTGTCGGTTAAAAAATATTAATGTTAATGCGCAATAAGCATGCCGAAGGAACAAACGTGCCGTCCATATATCATCATTAACGATGCGCCTTTATCGAATTAAAAAATTGCAGAGCTCAGAGCATCGTAAAGTACAGGCGGCCCGGTTAAAGGGAACTGCGAAGTTCGATACTATTCACGAGATACCGTGCCTTCTCCTACCGTGCGCCGAATATGCGGCCCTGGAGGTGCACTTATGGTACACGTAGGTGAATGTCGGGAGAGAAATCATACCGGCAAGGACGACGCGACAGCGAGCGGGAGGCAGAGGGTGAAGGAGAAAGAAAAGAAGAGGGAAAGAGAAACATACCACGCCCGACTCATCCCAGACTTTCTAGAAACCGAAAACTGGATCGTGGCTGGCGACGTGGATCTCGACTGATCTCGAGCGACGTCAGTCGAGCTTGATTTACGTAACAGATGTCAGTCTTTAACCATCGTGTACCCCGCCTTTCCTTCTTCTTATTTTGTCCGCCCGTTCCACGGAACCTGCTACCGTTTCCCGAGGACATTACTCACGAAGCCGCTCGGTGAAACTCCGCCTTTCGGGAGATAAAGCGCTGCCTCGAGCTCGCTCGAGGGAAACGAAATTCCGAGAAGACCGCGGGCTCGCGATTAAGCTACCGGAAATCTGCGAAGGGAGAACGGTAGTCCGGCAGGCGATTAAGCCAGACGAGCTCGTTAAACCGACCAACGATCGCCCGGGCGTCCGAATTAGCGACGGACAAAGATACGTTCGCGGTGCACACATTTTTTTTCTGGATCACGTTATCTGGATAGTGGACGCGTTACGTCGGCGTTGTTCCTTTGAAAAATCTGATTAGCGCAGCGCGAGTTTCACTTTGCGGCCGTCGGCGGACGAGAGCAGAGCGAAAGTACATACGATATGTAAATCGAAGTTAATCAGGCACATCTAGACGGATGACACGGCTGTATCTATAGTTATCTTCGATACAGTCCGCGGGGACTGAAACGGAAACGTCGTGCGCCTCTACGCTATACTGTTACGATTCGGAATTAATGGTCCCCTGGTTGTCCGTAAGTAACGACGAAATCGCTGCGGCACAGGTACCATGGTATTGTTAGAGAAGCTCGAAAGAACCGTTTGCCCGACGTGAAATTTATCTCGGTTTTTACGCGCAACGATGGGTGAACGACTCACGAACAAAACTGTTCGACCGTTCTAGATCATCGGGCGTCGTCTGAACAGAACGAAACAGTGCTTCTGAGACGCTCGATACACTTTCGACTCCGGCATCGGACACCTCTCGGACCACGTCGCGTTCCCCACACTCGTAATTAACGCTTTTCACTATTGTCGCTCGTGAGCTTTTTGCTTCTGCTCCTTTTACGCTGGAACGGGGTTCTTGCACCGTCGCGGACTCCTCCTTTTCCTTTCTCCCCCTCCTGCCCCTCCGCGCCTCGTCGACAACCCTGTCACGAGTGGATTTCTCTTTCGTTGAAACTGGACAACCAGCTGAGGATTAGCTTCTTCGGTAACTGGATCGACTTGCGTGAAACGACACCGGCTGTGAAAGGATTCCTCGATTTCTAGAATTGGCGAGAGAGCTTCCTTTATTGTGAAACTTCCTTTCCGTCGATGGAACAAACGAGAAACGAAATGGTATCGGTCGAATTCGACGAAACGCGTTACGTGTAGGTCGCTCACTTGTGGTGACTTTAACGCGTACGAAAGTAACGTCTCGTTCAGTGATTTCAATGCTCGGCGGGCACCCCATAACGGGTAACTTGCCCGCGTTGAGCTGTATCACTCGTATATTAGTTTATCCTTGGCCATAAGATGCAGCTGCAATTTTATTCATGAAATATGCATTTTACGAAAAGATCGCTTTAGAAATACCTTCGCGAGGTAGGTATCCTGAGTCGTCGTAGGAAAGATCGATGCTATCCACGCGTGTCTGATACCAATATGTCTTGGCCATACTCCAGTATGACGTAAAGACATAAAAATACGGGCGCTTCGAAAGTCCGAGAGATCAATTTCCGTGGCTACTAAACTCGCCGCTGTCGTCGAACCAGAAAAAGAAACATCCATCATTGCGAGGCTGACGCATTGATGTATCGAATCCAGTACCATTCGTTTCCTATGGCTTGCATTGACGTATAGGAATAATTCGTGAACTTGACAGAAGCGAAATCCTTTCACTGACGTTTCCAAATCGTGCTACTCTATCAAGCATTCCAGTACGGTGTAGCTAATATACAGCAGTCGTCCCTTGCCCCACAATTCGTGCTGTACAATTAATAATAAATCGTTTGGAACTGCCGCGTCTCGATGTAACAAATATTAATAAATATTTCATTATCTCAATCAAATTCAGCGGTCATTAGAATTTCTTTCGTTTCATTTTCAGATCACCCCGTGCGACGAACAGGAGCAAGGCCGTGGGTGACAGAAGCGGTGTGATGAGCGGATATCTCGGTAACATCACCCTGCCCCCAACGTTGTTGCACGACCCGAAGTATCCTCCAGCCATGCGGGAGAAAGACTCGAGTCCAAGAAAAATGCCGGGTCACATCAGCCCAAAGCAAGCAAGCATTTATCCATTGAGCGTTCGCGTTCCGGACGTCGAAGAATTGCCATACGATTTAAGCCATGGCCACGGCCGCGGTTTGTCGAGTCCCACGAATCAGCACCAGCAACAGCCCCATATGAGTCCGGCGGCCAGGCCGCCCCAGACCCACCACCAGGAGGATCTCGATTGCGAGCCGCTGGATCTTCGCGTCGATCACAAGAAAGAAAGGCTCACGGACGAGAATCAGAATGAGATAGAAGTTCTGAATCAAAATAGTCTCGGTGGTAGTCTTCCTTATCACACGGTGCTGTTCCATCAGCACCACGCGGTTCATCCCTTGGTCCTCGAGGCCATGTACCGATCGCACCATCACAGTTCGCCCGTTCCCGATTTGCCGAAAATTCAAGTCAGAGCATTACCAACGATGGTACCACTGCCCCCTAACAGATTCTCTTCCACTACATCGTCCACGTCGTCCTCCTCGTCGCAGGCTGCCGCGAGAGTACCGAGTCCCTCGAGCGGTCAGCAACACCCGCAGCAACAACAAAGTCATTCCAGACAGCAGCAACAACAACAACAGCAGCAGCAACAGCAGCAGCAGCAGCAGCAGCAGCAGCAGCAGCAGCAACAACAACAGCAGGCCTCCACTCTTCCACCGTATTCCATCAGCGTCCAGGCTGGCCTAAAGCCCAAGGACAGATACTCGTGCAAGTTCTGCGGTAAAGTGTTCCCCAGATCGGCGAACTTGACGAGACATCTGAGGACGCACACCGGTGAGCAACCGTACAAGTGCAAGTACTGCGAAAGAAGCTTCAGCATCTCTAGCAATCTTCAACGCCACGTCAGGAATATACACAACAAAGAGAAACCGTTCAAGTGTCCACTGTGCGAACGATGTTTCGGACAGCAGACCAACCTGGACAGACACTTGAAGAAACACGACGCGGACGGCCCGACGATACTGGACGAAGTCAGATCAAGGTACCATGGGCAACTGCCGAGGGCGGACGAGTCCTACTTCGAGGAGATCCGCAGTTTCATGGGGAAGATCACTTCCCAGCGACAGGGTATACCTTATTTTCCTGGGCTGTTAGGCCACGGCGGCGACGACTTCAGGAACGACAAGCAACAACTTCAATTGGAGGAGAAACGGGGCGACTCCTCGTACTTCAGCGACCGGGATAATCTGAGCTCCAGGTCGAGCAGCACAGCCAGCAGGCCGGAGAGCGTGCACGAGGAGCAGAGGGAAGTCAATTCTCCGCCGCTGTCCCCTGGAAATAATACTTGAGTCGAGGATTTCGATCGTACCTCTGACGAGTCCTCGTCGAGTATGATCGTCAATTAGAAATTGTAATGTGTATCCGCGGACCGACGAGATTCATCGAACTGGTCGGGCACGTCAAGTGATAGAGGATCGCCGTTAGACATTTTTCAACGGGGAGTGTACAGATTTGAAATGAATACAGTGAAATAATTTTGTACAGTGGTCTTCTTTCGTTCATTGTAAAATTGCCCGCCGGTTTTACGTATTACAACCTCGATCGTAAGCGAACAGGTGCCTTACCCTATGTGCCTAAAATGTTCTCCGAAACATTCTCCGATTTAAGTATACCACTAGCATGTAGCGCTCATAGAAGTCTTGCCAGATCGATCAGCGAAAGAGCAATAGGTGTACAAAAGTGCAATACTCCCCCTCATATTCCACAGACCGATTTATTAATCCCCCTCGACGGAATAGGAAAGCGCAGGCTGTCGACGATTTTAGATCCCCTTATCGAATCCCTCGCACTAATTTAAAAATCGTTTCGCACCGAATCGTTCAACTGGCGATACAGAATCTGAGAATTTCTAGCGAACATCACAGAAGGCAAAGACGGACGAGAGAGAGACCAAATAAACGTCGGTTGAATCGTCGCGTTATCGCGGAACGGCTGTAAACGACGCGCCGCAATTTTACGACCTAGAAAGTGAATTTCAACTGCTCCATCGCCTGGATCCTAATCCGCGGTACCGATCGCCGGCGACGGACAATAAAATAGAAATCGATGGGCGGGTCTGTGCGGTTGTCAATCGACTGCCTGGAAATCGTCCCCGGTCGGAAGGAACGGGAAACTCGCGACACGAGCCATTAAGTTCTTCATTGAGGAAGTCCGAGACGCGCCTTCGCGGCTTGGAACCATTTTCACGGGGCAAACAATTCGTGCGAGAGACAAATCGTTTTCTTCTCTTCCCCTCTCTCTTTTCTCGCCGACGTTCTACGAAATCGCAATGTCGAATCGGGTCTTCGAAATTTCGGATAAAATTGATGAATGTAGTGTCGCAATCGAAGGTAAATAATAACCGACACGTGGGAAACCGGGCACGCTCAGGATCCACGTGACAAGGAAAAGCCATGCGCTTCCTGCTGCCGATGATTAGCAGAAACAGTCGAGGAGGCTGGTAAACGCGTCATTAGCAGGATCCCACACAGTCCTGTCCCTCTCGTTTCCTGTGCTTGATCGCTAAGAACTATATACCCCCAGGCGAAACGATCTAATCGCCTTCCGTTCCTCGGCTTGCTCGGCTACGAATCTCTTGCCACTTTCTAACTGGCCACGAATGGACGACAGACCCTTCGACCTTGGTAGCAGGCGGACCGTTTCGATTAATTATATCTAATCTAGATCAAACGGACCGGAATAGTTCTAAAATTGACACCGGACTATTACTTGGACGATCCGTAATCCGATAGAAATCCGGCTCTGGAAAGTCGAACGGTTTTTTGTATACCCTTCTTGCTCGGGTTGAATGAAATTTACGAAATTTCGTGTTCGCGGGGACTCGTTGAGCAACGACCGAATCGATTGGTAAGGGGCAACTCGAGAAGAAGAGGAAAAAAACGTTTTCAAGGATTGTGAAATCGTGGTACCAAAGATCGAGGGGTTAGCGAGGATTCGAGGAGGCGCTTCAGTTTTAAAGGTACCTAAATTAGGAAAATTCAAGTTCGCAAGGAAGAAAGGTTGAGCGAGCTGAAAAACGAGATAGAATGCTATGCGCAAGAGCATCCGAGCGTTCGTATGGGCTGCCGGACACGGGCAGGGACTAGGTGGCAATTTATCGGTACTTTCTACCTTGTACCGACATTCACTGCAAGTAGCGCAGGTGCGAGAGGCGCGATGCAGCAGCGAGCCACGCGGCCAGAGGATCCTCTTGACCTTGGTAAATGCGATCGACGAACGGTTAGGCCGAAAGCGCGTAAGGGGAGAGACAGGGAGCCTTCCTTTCCAAGGAGTCCGTGCAATCGGATATAAATAATATAATAGTACGCGAATCTCAGCAACCTTGTCGCACGCCCGATAAGAATCGCCTGCATTCTCCGGATTCGAAGACATGTATTATACATCGGTGCCTCCTGCTGCAACTTTGATACCAGGCTCTAACAGGGCCGCAGGAGATCCGGTCCGTCGATGACTATCAATATCAGGCAGATAGTGGCGACAGAGGTGTGAACCATATCGGCGACGATTCCTCGAAACCGGGAAATGAAACGATAAATGATCGCCGACTGTTCATCTGGGCATCAACATGCGCATCGAGAATCAGAGGATCCGTGTGGCGTCGCATCAGGCACGCGTTGACAAAATCCATTATAAGAGCGAACCGATTTCGTAAGGAGATCGATGCAACGCGTTACGAGGACGTGGCGCGAGGTGTGACTAAGCTTCTCCACGGTTTATAGGTATACGTCTCTCGTCTCTGCTACGAGAGCCACGAGAGAGGATGGCAAGTCCCTGTTTTTCTTGCCTCACGCATACGATCCCAGTCGACGATGGCCTCGGACCTCTCTTGCGTTACACTTTTGCCACGCCCAGATCGAACGGGCAAGCTCATCGCGAAAGTGAAACGCAATAAAGGAGCCACGCCGAGCGAGAGTCTCGGCACAGCCGTGAAACGCTAACGGAAAGATGTAGCCGAGAAAAGGAACGGATCCAAAGAGACCCGAGACCCAGACAGAGAACAGTGGACCAAGACCAGAGAACGGTGAACCAAGAAAGAGACGGAGATATTGAATCGATCGAGACCTCGAGGCTTGGAAATCGGTTTCCTCGCTGCCCCCTGTAAGTCGCCTGGATCTGTGCACCGAAATATATGTATTTCGTCCGAAATTGGGGATACCAATTTGGTAAATCGATGTGGCAGGTTCCTCCGTTTCCGTTTCGTTTTCGGAAATCTACTCGAGTGCGACGATGCGTTGCGAAATCCGTTCCAAATAGAAACTCATCCGAAACTGAGATCACGTTCCTTCGGAGACTCTCCCGCTTCCGAAATTACGAGTTTTTTTTATCATTTTTTTCTTATTAAATTGTTCGACGTCGATATCGTAACACAGTCTGTGGTAATCGAGTGGTCGGCTGCACGAGGAAAAGCGTATCGCGCTAGAATCGTCGCCAGTTTCCACGCTAGGCAAGCCGTCTACCTGTTCTCCTGTAGAAAAAAATTAAAATAAAAGAAGCCGCGATATATCTCGAGGACGAGTCTATCCGCGAAATCGCGGCACGTTCTCACGTCCGCGCGAGCTCTGCGCTTTTCGATCTCATCTCGTTCCAGTTTGCACGCGTGATTTCACTGGACTCGTGCGGACAGGTCAGTGCGATCCGAATTACGACAGCCTGTTGTTGCGAGGCGGACAAAAAAGAAAGAAAAAAGAAGCGTATGAAAAAGGCGGACAAGAAAATACAACCGTGTCCACTTTAGAAATCTCGATAGAAAATTGTCTTCTTCTCATCGTCGATGGTCGTGTCGCGTCGATATAAAGCGACTTGCCTCCGCCCTTCTTCCCCGGCGTTTCTTAACTATTGTACATACGCGATCAACGATAATATAATATATGTATGTATTTGTACCTATAGTTGCTAGAATTCGAAACGAGGCTCAATTTAGTTAGTCGAAATCGTCGCAGGGACGTTAGCTTCCTCGCGCGTTGATGAGTTCACGAAAATTGTGCAACCAATTTGTACGGCATAAAATTGTCTGAACCCTTCGACGCGCGAATCACGCTGGACACAGCTGAAGTCTGCGAAAAAAACCGTGCAATTATCAACGAAAAATCTCACCTGCGTAAATAGAATGCCCTAATTTAAATAAGGACTCTCGAAAGCGAGTCGTTTAAAGGGACCAAGACTCTATTCCATTTTAATCGATAAAAGGGGCTGGCGCCTGAGAGCAGGCCACCCTCCGCAATTGATAGTCATCGAGTTGTACCAAGCGGATTTGTAAGGCGTACCGTTCTAATCCTTTTTTTTATACATAGTACATATACACATAGAGATCTATATTGCAAATGGATATAAAAATAATATATACGTGCGTGTGTGTGAATCGTACGACGATTGTGATTTCACCGAGGTTACCGAGTTATACGTATTTACCGTTTTATCCACGAACACGGCGCCGTCAGCCGACCAAGCTATCAGCTCTCTTTACCTTTTAGAACCGCTAGCTCTTAAGTGTGCGCAGGTGTCCACGATCAGTTCTAATTCTTTTTCATTTTCTTTCCGACTCATTTCTTTTTACACAGTCAAATTCGGGGGGTACCTGTGCCGATCGAAACGAAGAGATCGTTGCCGCGTCGAGAACAGCATCTCCTTAATTCAAAATAGTTCTCCATTAGTTTTGTTTTCGTTTTAAGAGATTTTTTTTAAGAGATCTGGAGCTAAGCTGTTCTCGACGCGGGGACAAACTTCGTTCTATTCTCGCGAACGATCGTCGTTCGCCGCTCCTACTTTTTACAGAATACTGTTTTAGACCCGTAGTCGCGCGTCCTGTAGAATATAGTGGTGACTGTATATATGTTCATATGTAATATTCGATTTAAAAAATATATATTATATATATATGAATGTACACATACAGAGAGAAACGAACGTACACGTGGATGGTTCATTTTAAAGATACACTCGTTGTACTTGCGTTTACTTTCTCCGCTCTCTGACCGCCCGCGTTCCCCTTGCGGATCTTCACGAACCTTTCATCAAGCCCCCCATTCTTCTTTTTTTTTTTTGCGTCCCCACGGTTCCGTGAATTTGTCAGAAATAATATAGTAAAATTGTTGAAAGAAAATCATTATGATTTCGAGAAAGAAAAATAAAGATAATACAAGCTAGCCAGTAGCATCTTCTTCGTCGCCTCGAGACGAAAACTCCTGGACACAGAGCAACGATGGAAATTTTGGAATTTTTCGAAAAGCGATGGCGTTTCCAGAAAATCAACGTTCCCGTCCCCTTCCGCCTGGAAGAGGACTCGCAATTAACCCGAGAAACGGTAAGTTTTCCAGGGTCATAGGTGTGTGAGAACCGGAACACGCAGTGGACTAGACGAAGACGTGACCCTGTGGACAAACGACGAGTCGGGATATCTCCAGGACGAATCCAATGATCTCGATCCATTCGCCTTCCGCTTCTTCGTCGCGACGGTTCTTCGCGTTTCCCTTGCGACCGCTCGTAAATTGTTCAGACGATGTGCATACAGTTCTGTCCTCCTTAATATTCAGCCGCGTTACGTCTTCATTAACACCGCGGAAGACTTTTCCTTCCGCTGACACCAGACTTTTTCTGATCTTTCTTGTCCAGCATACACGCTGAATATTTATACCAGTCACCGACGTTCTCGCTTTTTATGCACATGCCTACAGATTAATGCAATGCGCGCACTCGCGGGACTTCGCGATGAGCCTGTCTGCGGTAGGTAACTTTAAGATTGCAGTAATCGAGCTTTTGCTGTGTATGGATGTTGGAGGATTCGATAAGAAGACTCTGTCCGTGGAACGATACCGATCCATAAATAAAGGCTCACTCATCTCCCAGCCAAACTTGGCCTGGAGGTGATCGTATACCAAACGAACAGAGAGACTAGGCCGCGTCCTGCAAAGCGGCTTCTTGGCCTCGTCGAGAACATGACTTTGACCCAAATATCGATAAACTACGTCGGTCACGCTGCCAATGCGAATACCAGTTGTTTTAATTGAAATGGCATTCAAACGGTGCCCGCAGAAGGTGTATTCTATTTAACGTTTCGTATGAATTCCGATGGAGAACTTTGCAGGTAAAAGGTGGATGAGACTGTTTGGAAGGCAGATGCAGTGGGATTACGTGAATTTTTATTACGATATTTGTACTGATATTTATTCGCGTGGACGGTGTGTTTTGGATGGGAACATATCTGTACCATAAATGCAAATTCTTGACTGTAACGCAACCTTGGTGACGATGACGATGAAGATGACACGTCACGTGTAACGATAGAGGTTTTGGTGAATCACCGATGCTGGACTGCATCTTCACCGGAATTGACAACGTATTATCTATTTAAGGAAGTCTGGAAAAATGTGAACGATGCACGTGCGTTTATTCCAGACTACTTCAGTCCACTCGGTTGATTTTCTTGCCACAAATCGTGGTGAGCTATTAATGGCGAATGTTGTATAAAATCGGCATATATTTATTTATAAACATTTCCTTCGAAATAGATATATGTATAGGTATAAAAGTACAAGCTTGGAAATTGTACGTCAAACAAAAAAAGTTTGATAAAATATAGGCTTTAGCGATTACTTGATTTGATAATCCCATCGCGAGTTACGAGCTTTAAATAAAATACTGTTTATATTATTTCCAAGGAACCGGTTCCAATAACCATTGCTGACTCTCGTCTTTTGTACAAGCTGCTATCACAGGACCCTCGTTGTTGTTTGATTCCAAGCACATTCCGGTGGAAATGTGTAAAAATGTCTTTGCCTAAAAGAAAGCGTTATGTAACTTTTTTTCCTTCAACATGTACTTAGGTAAAAATATAAATGCAAAACATGCTTGCTCGTCGTATTTCCATTTCTGCCTGTTCTGGCCGCTGCATGCCATTATTTTAACCTTTGGTGTCTTGTGTTGAGTATCGTGGTCGGGCGCATCCAAGCACACACTTTCATCGGTCATTACAATTCCATCTCTTGTCATTACAAACATTTGACTAAGCAGTGGCCGAGGCACACACGACTCGAGGACCGCATATCCTGAGGGTTGAGAGTACGATCCCTTCGCGGTTGGTCGCATTATGCACTTCTTCGACGGGCCATGGACGATCTAAAATATGAAAAGAAGATATGAATATTCAGTCCTATTAAATTTATGTTAACAATATCAAATATTCACCCGTCCGAAGAAACGATCCTCTTTCGGAAAAAAGTTTTCCGGCCACACGTTGTCCAAATACCACTCGAAACTCTTGCACTGCAGTTTTTTACGCAATCCCAGTCTCGATCGAACTGGTTGCTTATCCCTTAATCTAGCTGCCTCTGAAAGGAAACGTACATACAAATATAGTAAAACATTTAATTCAGACATGTAACCAGCTCCTTAAGAGAAGTTCAATTACCGGCATTAAATTTAAAATAAAATTCTGCCCATTCGTCCATCCAAACTAATGCCACTCTGGCGAGATTCCCATATAAAATGTCTCCGACGCCGCCTGGGAAAGTGTACGGTGATGATTTTCGAAAGAGATGCCCTACATGAGAACACGGTGCGATCTCCACGCTGCCACCGCACTGCCATACTCGAAACGATAATTCTAAATTTTCGCCGCCCCAAATTTTCATTTGATCATCGTAACTACCAAGTTCGAAGAAATATTCCCGATTCATGGAAAATAAACCTCCAGCCATTGCAGGCGTTCTGAATGGTTCGACAATGCTCTCGCGTCTTTCTTTCAACAATCGACCGTTTAACGTTAGCCAGCGGAAGTGCAGGTCCCAATTAAACGCTCCCCAATGTAGCTCGAAGGATCTGCGATAAAAACGTTATTCGCATTATTTTTATATATGCTGGCATTTTCTTTTTCTTAATTGTGGTAAAAATAATATTACTCTACCGAGTGTAACTAAAGGTGTCGTCATTGATTATATCGATAACCGGTGATACAACTCTGGTTCTATTCTTCGAAACTGCTTCCAGCAAAGGTTCCAACCACCCTAGAATGTATTAATATAAATATTACAAATATGTTTTAAATCTACCTTTTCTCTGCTATATAATATTTATTATAAGAATAGTAAGAAAAGAGCTTACCTACCAACCGTGCATTCGCAGTGTGCATCGAGGAATGTGAGAACTTCGCCATTAGCTTCATTGGCTCCCAAAAGTCTAGCATTCACTAAACCTATTCGTTTCCTAGAACGAAGAACTTTAGTGGGGACTGTTAAATTAATCACATGCTCATCTAGGGCATCCTTCAAGAAATCTGTAAAAAGAAAAAGGAATACATTATAGAATTAAAAAAATAGTACGAAGTGGGTAAAACATGTTACTGCATTACCTCTGTCGCTATTGTCGTCGACAAGAATTATTTCCTCCAACAAATTTACTGGAGATCTATCGATTACGCTGTAAACTGTCCTGAGTAATGTACTCCAAGCTTCATTGTGAAAGACAATAATTACTGAAGTTTTTGGTAAATTTCCCAATTTCGCGTATCGCGTTGTGCACCTGTAATCGGTAAGTCAGTTGCGGTCGATATATTACCGATGGTACTAGGAAAAATAGAAAACTTTACCCCTTCCTTCTAACATCTGGCAAAGATCGATTTAACGGTATTCTGTCACTAGCCATCAAGTTAAATCGATTGATTTGAAAGAGTTGCTGCATTTTGTAAAAGTCCTTCGCCGGCACGAGAACCGGACTGCCATTCTTTCCCTCGAATGGCCGTGGATTAAACATATTCTTATTAATGAGATCTAGAAAGTGAAGATACACAGTGCGATTGGATGCAGAAGTGCAATTTATTATTTCACAACTCACCTTTCGTAATGTTCGGAGTTTTCAAAGGATCCACGGAGTCACCAATGTAATGACCTACTACTACATGCACTCCTCTGCGATCTACGTAATCATTTTGATTGTCTAGGAGCCTAAAATTGCAGAGAGACCAATTTACAGAGGTAAATACAACAAACTAATGGATTAAATTGATTGGAGCAACAGCCCTATTAAAGCGCTACTCGAATTACATTTCCCAAAGAAGTTGAGTATTTTCAGGTAGTAATTTTTAGTTTTGCGGTCACTTGCCGAAGCGAGATGAAATCGTTGTCAGGATTCTCGGATCTCCTCCATGGCCAAACGAAAAATATTCCCGTTAACAGGACGATCGAGAGAACGATGGACCATGCGCGACATGGTTTTCTGAGTCGTGGCCACATCGTGATCCCCGGCAAAAAGAATGCTAAGCTTAACTAATTTTGAGAATAATCCCATTTATCTCATTATGGAATAGTTAGCCGTTATCGTTGAAGCCGGACTTCCGTTATCACATATTTCTCATGCCGGGTCATCGTGAGGAAAATTTCCCGACGCCTACCTTGAACTAAAAAAGAAGTTACGAAAGCTCTGATAAATATCAAATACCATTATTCAAATAGTGTTTATCAACAAAAGTTATTACACGATTTATCATTGCGCAAATTATAATTAAATTTAAGCTTAATACGAAAGTCTCGAATGTCTTTAATTAGCTTTGTGCATTACCTGAATTGGTACAAGAATTGCAGTACGGGTTTTACCGGCGGAGCGCACAGAAATTACTTGGGAGTAAACTGTGGTTTCCCTCGAAAATAAACGTAAGTCAATGAAAAAATGATCCTTTTACATAGTGCAGAGAAAATATTATCTCACTCGAAGAGTTACAACACTTGTAAATGTCTTGTCTTAAAGTGCAACTAAATTAAAAAACTGTGCGAGGAAATTACTGTGCTCATGCTTTCACAGATCCAACTACTGGAATGAGCTCCAAGGAGTTAGGACGCTATGAATAAGACAGTGCTGTACCGAAACAATCCGTCACCCATTCCTTACGTTATACACGCGTGAGCATTGTACGAAAACGTGTTTTATTAAGAAAATGATGAGACTAGGTAAAAATTGTAACCTCAACGTCGGCTACAGCAAAGTGTACGAATGTTAAAACAATGCCCATGCATTGATCTTCTTCATTCATTCGGTATATTCCATATTTATGGTTAGAAGCTAATGTAAGATTAATTCAAAGACAAAATAAAGCTATCTAAAAATTGTATCTTTTATTAATTACAGACTTGTGCAAAAAATCGCAATGAAAGATGATAATAAAATATAAAATTAGTTACATACGCAACTAAACGACGGCTAAAGTGCGACCATATATGGATATTATACACGTGTGCTTTTATGTATGAGATTCAAAACAATGACTGCAGGATGAACGTGTACATTCTAAAAAAAAGTCCGTTTTACAGTCTAGTCCATAGGTTTATTTTACTTAAGTGTATTTATTTAAAAAACCGAGATCCCTTCTGCGCTCTGGTAGAATTATGGACTGGAACTGTGTTGGGGTTATTATCAGGCAAGATGTATTCAAGGATATTCGCTGGTATGAGTGGGAGAAGGGCCGTTCATTTTTTTTTAGTACATACATGTAGTCGAAGGGGATCTATCGTCCGAGCAGACCGTACTAATGTATCTCGAATACCGAAGAGGTCAGCACTGCTCGCAAAGTACGGTTCGCCACGTTGGAAGAAGTTGACGGGTGGCTGCTGCTTGTTTGACGTTAGAACTTTATTTTAATAAAATACATTTTTCTATCGTCAATTTAATACAATAAGGTGAGTAAATGTTGCCCACATATTCTGTGTATTTTCCGTTTTATCTAAAATAAACTATGCACCATACGTGTCACACATGTTACAATTTGATAGCAATAGGTCGCTGAACCTTCGAATTAAGTGTGTAACATTTGCAATATCAATATATCATCTATCCGAGCATGTATCTTCAAACTCTTACGTTAATGCATTTGCTTAAAGTCATTTGCTACATATTGCTACATACATTAATATAAACTTTATGTTAAAGCAGTGTATATCGTACGCTACGATACCGTTCTGCATTACTTACAAAAATTTCAAGAGTAGTCTCTCATTTCCTTGCGGAAGATAATTACTAATTAGTTTGCCTCCCTAGTACACGAAGATGAAGGTAAAGGAGTTACTCAAGACTGTCAATGTGGCTTGGTCGCCTGCAGCTCAGCATCCCATATTATTAGCTGCAGGAACCGCAGCTCAGCAACTCGATGCAAGTTTCAATACATCGGCCAGCTTGGATTTGTATTCTTTAAATTTGCAACAACCTGGTTACGATTTGGAATTGAAAGCTAGTGTTGCTAGCGAGCATAGGTAAAGAGCAAGTTTTATTTACCAATATAATATTTATTCATTCGTGAAATCTCACAGATGTATGAAATGTTTAGATTCCATAAAATAATATGGGGTTCGTATGGTAATAACCCAGCTGGCATAATAGTTGGAGGCTGCGATTATGGTACAATACAAATCTACTCTGCCGCTAAGATGCTGGCCAATGAAAGTGATTGTTTGATAAGTAGTCCGGACAGGCACACAGGCCCGGTCAGAGCACTCGATTTTAATCCCTTCCAGGCAAATTTATTAGCAACAGGTGCCACAGAAAGTGAAATTTATATATGGGATATTGTTAATACGAATACTCCAATGACCCCTGGGTCTCGAAGTCAACCATTAGAAGATGTGCACCACATTGCTTGGAATAAGCAAGGTATATTTTTAATGTCTAAGCTATTAGTATACTCGTATTTCAAAGTGGTTAAAAAACTCCTTTTCTTTTACAGTGCAACATATTCTTGCCTCCACATTTTCACAACGATGCGTTATATGGGATTTAAGGAAAAATGAACCCATCATCAAGTTAACAGATGCAAATTCCAAAGTACTATCACCTATACTATCATATCTTGACTAAATAAATATTTACTATGCGCATTATGTAAATCTCTAACTTGTTTGTAATTAAAGGTAAGATGGAAAGTGGTTCAGTGGCACCCGGATGTCGCGACACAATTGTGTCTAGCATCAGAGGATGATCAGGCTCCTATAATTCAGTTATGGGATCTAAGGTTTGCAACATCACCATTGAAAACATTCCAAAATCATCAACGTGGAGTCCTATCAATTGCGTGGAATCCACATGATCCAGACTTGCTCTTAAGTTGTGGCAAAGATAACAGAATATTGTGTTGGAATCCCAATTCAGATGCACCGGTACGTGTACTAGCAACCTGTCATCGTAACAAATTAATTTATGTAATTCAATTCTTTAATTAATATTTATTTATATTTTCAATGCACAGAATGGTGAAGTCATTTGTGAGTTGGCACAAACGAATCAATGGAATTTCGATGTCTCATGGTGTCCAAGGCATCCAGGATTAGTTGTCGGAACTAGCTTCGATGGACATGCAGCAATTTATTCTTTGTTAGGGGGACAACAACAGATGTCTGTAGAAACATCCAATCAAATTGTAGATTCTTTCCCTGGCATGGATCCTTTCACACAGCCCCCTCCCGCAGTGCAAACAGAATCTACAGTACTATTAGCAAAAGCTCCAAAATGGTTAAAGAGACCAATTGGAGTATCATTTGGTGTAAGTGTCCGCTTTAATAGTTACATGACGTTTCAGACTCTTATGGGCAGTATTAAATTTACGATATATCTTTTATAAGAACAGTGAATTTTTTTTAGTTCGGCGGTAAATTGACAATATTTGAAAATGGACCGATAGATCCTAATCTACCTCCAAATTTAAGCAGAAAAGTGATCCTGTCGCAAGTAATAACGCAACCGGAATTAATTCAACGTTCGAACGAGTTAGAAGAAGTTCTTAAGAACGAGCAATACAGTGATTACTGTAAAGGAAAGGCTGATCAAAATACTGATGTACATAAGAAAAAGATATGGAATTGCGTGGGTTCATATTTTGGTGAAAATGTGACAAAAGACATACTAGATTTGCTGGGCTATAACATCGAAACGATGAACAACAAATTATATCAGTTTGTCTCTCAAGACGATATGAATAGTATTACAGAAGGTGTTGGTAATTTAAACAATGTAAGTGTTATTTAGTATTATTTAGAGAATACAAATGTTCGGCGCATATGAGACAATATAATTCGCGCAGGTACTTAATGGAAACATTATTGATGGAAGTGCAGCATTTGATGCCATTGCAGAAGAATCTAAAAAGGCAGCAATTACTGCTCCAAAAAGTAATAATAATATTCAGATAAACGTATCTGATGGTAATTATACAATTGCAGTTGTTTGAAGTCTTAAATTTACATTAGAATGAAATAATATCTGTTCTTTAATGAATTACAGATGAGGATGGGCTTATAACTCAGGCAATCCTCTTAGGAAATATAGAAGCTGCCGTATCTTTGTGCTTTGCAAATAAAAGGTACGCAGATGCAGTAATTCTTTCAATGGCTGCAGGACCTGAGTTGTTAGCGCGTACCCAGTACCGATACTTTTCAGAACATTCTGGTGCTCTGAATTCTCTAATCAATTCGTTAGTTAGTGAAAATTGGGCAGACGTTGTTAACAATACTGACATTAATTGTTGGAAAGAAGTGCTGATCGGAATATTTACGCATTCTAATCTGCAGGAGCGATCGATTTTGTGCGGTACAGATCCCATTGCAAAAACATATTTTACAAAAACCGAATACATATCATTGCTAATTATTCAATTTCTTTTTTGCTACAGATATGCTTGGAAATCGACTAGCATCATCTGATAATTACACACTTAGAGAACAGTCTCAAATTTGTTACATTTGTTCGGGTAATTTAAATAAAATGGTCGAATCGTCCAATGCTGACATTCAGGAAGTGGTAGAATTGGTAGTTATAATGCAGAAAGCTTTAGAAGTGCAAGGTATCAAAGACGTACAAATAGAAGGAAGAATTGCTAACGTGTTATCGCAGTACGCTGAGATGTTAGCGGAGGAGGGAGACCTCGAGGCTGCGTTGAATTATCTTGGAAACAGTCGAGACGAAAGAATCGTAATGTTGAAAGATCGCCTGTGCAGAGCACTGGGTTACATCGAAGAATCGAAAGCTGCGCCAAAAGCCCCAGGGATGCAAAATTATTACGATCAAACGAGAAGACCTATGCAAACTGTACAACATCCATTACCTGCCGCCGCATCAGCGCAAAGAAGGCCGTACTTCGAGCCGAATGTTGCTCCCACGAAACAATTCATCGTACCACCGCCAAACCAATTTAATGCTCAACAGCAGCAGCAGCAACAACAACAACCTTTTGGATTAACTTCACATCAGCCATCCATGCAATATGATCAACCACCTCATAGTTATACACCAACATCTATTTCTCAACCACCACCTCCACCACCGCCCACAAGTGCATCAAGTGGAGTTGGATCTCGACCATCTAGTGTTGGACCTCAAGCGAGATCAAAATACATAATTGATCCTTCTGTTAAATCTACTTCGTCGTACGGCCAAGTTGGATTTCCTCAACAAACATCAATGTACAATAATCAACAAATTCCACCTCTACCGAGCTATCCTACGCAAAATATGTATCAATCACATGCTCCTGGATCTACGAATCCTACGTATCCTGGACAAGGTTTCCCGCCTAATCCGAAAGAAGCGGAACCTTTCAATCCGATCCAACCCAATATATTACCACCATTGCCAAATCAACCGCAAAGTCAAATGTACGATCCAGTTAGGACGCAACCACACCCGCAAACGCAAATGTATGGAGTCGACAATGAACCACCTGTCGATCGGTCCAATATTTATCAGCTACCGCCGCAAGCTGCTGGATGGAACGATCCACCGGCAGCAAAGCCATCCAGACTGCAAGTAAGTATCTTTATATTTTATTTGTCGTACCGTAGCTCCGTGTTTTCGATTAAAATTATAGTTATTTCTGAACAATAACTTTATTACTTATGATATATAATATATGTGTGTACATTCGAATAATATAGCCAGTACTGGCATTATGCAACAAAAATGAAATGTCTGCGGAACATGCTGGTACCAGGAAATGGAAAGCTAAATATTTGAAGAATATGAATATAAAGGTAGACACCTGAAAAAGATTGAGTGCTGTTTCTATCGTTTCTTATCGTTGCTACTCATTTTTGAACAAAATTAATTTATTCCCCCCATAGATTTTAAAAACCAATTTCGATCGGCCGCGAATAACAATTTCGTGTGATATTAAACTAATATAACAGTATGAAGTACAAGAACATTTTCAACAGCTTCATATAAAATATACTGTACATTTTATACAGTTGGCTAATTTTGTGACTACAATTAACTGAGAAATGATTTTGATTCTAAGCATATAATAATTTGTAATTTCTTTCAGTCAAAATTGGACTACCAGCCTCAAAACCCGATCTTACATCCATTGAGGGAAAGTGTACCTCAGTCTGAACCAAATGTAAGTTATATAGTTTAAATTTTTGAAATCGTGAGATGTTACTCTTCTTTTCATTAAAGATTAATCCTTCGTTTCACAGGTTGTGCAGCAAGAAAAATATCCTGAGGTACAAGCACCTTACAATCCACAACAGTATAATCAAAATCTTCCAAATATGGGTGCTCAATTTGCCAAACCTATGGAACCCTTACAGCCAGCCACGGCTGTTAGAGCGCCGGAACCAGAACAGCCAAAGGCACCGATACCGGAGCAACACATGCACTTAAAAACAGTATTCGATGAATTAAAGAATCAATGCTTCGAAAATGCTAAAAATCCAGTAAGACGATACTACGAGTGTACGATTATAGTACAATTTATTATGTTACAATAAATATTAACAATTATGCTCTACATTTCTCCAGCAAATTAGACGGAAAATCGATGACGTATCCAGAAAGCTCGAAGTTTTATACGATTGTCTACGAGAGAATAAGGTATGCGCATGTCTACTTATATAACATTTTCAGTCTCGAGGTATCCGATAAAAATATCTATTGCTTCTATTTTATAGTTGTCGCAGAACACTTTACAAGGGCTGCATCAAATATCACAGATGGTACAAAGTGGAAACTATACCGGTGGTTTAGACCTTAATACACAGTTAGTGTCTGGTCCAGATTTTAGCCAGATATCCTCATTTATGCCTGGTATAAAAGTATTATTGCTAAGTGCCCTTCAATTGAATGTCTATATTAGATAGAATGCAATATACAAAACCCAAAATGTTTACACTCACGCATTTTCATATTTGGAAATTTTTATAATCCTTAACACTCCTTATTAAATGTAAGTATTTATGTTGCACTAGCTTTCCATACTAATTCGGTGGAGTACGGATAATTGTTGCTATTTGCATCTGAACTTTGTGTCTCAATTGTATCGTCAACAAAATTGTAAGGTTTATATATTTCCATTTTAATGTGGCTTATCATGATTAGATAAGCTTATATCATTATTCCTGTACAATTGGAAATGATTATACAACACGTATGTATAAAGTAGCAAGAAATATTCTAACACAAAGCATCTTTAGTGTTCGCGCGTATTGTTGATCGAATCTTCTTCTTTTAATCGATATGTGTACATAAAATATTAAAGTTGGTTTAAGAAAATCATGTGTATATTTTTAAATAAAAAATGAATTATATGATGATTTTATTCAAGTTATATATTAAATTTGTTACTGAAAATACTATTGAAATGAGTTATTGAATGATTAAACTGTGTAGTAAGGCGGCTTTTTCATTGAGGATAAATTTTTGTAACAATTCGTCTAATGGATCGATGCCATCCCGAGCCGCTTGACGACGCATCGCTTGTTTTACTTCTTCGCGTACACCTTTGTCAGCACCACGAGTGGTAATGCGTCGATCTATAATTTTTTTACACAGATATAATATAAATAAACATATTGCAATACAATACATAGCAGATGCAAGCTGACTTACTTTGTAAGACACCCGATCCTGGGGCGATATCTAAGGATACACCACCTCCGTGTTCTGTCCACAGATATGTCAATTCTTCTAAAATGTCAACGCATATGATATAAGCTTGAAATAATGGATAAGAAAAAGATCCACGGTTGATAATTCTCTCTGTAATTATAGATAACGTGCTGGCTTCTTGAGGCCAATCAATTTGCATTAATACCAATGCGTGCCCTATAGCCAAGTCGCCCACACCGCCGGGTAGAGAAAAATTTTCCTACGGTGAAAGAAATGGAGTAAATGTAGAAAACGGATTCGAAAATTAGCCGCCAATTAATTACCTTTATTGCTAAAAGCAGTAATCTGCAACAATACTGTATGAGCGGAAAACGAGCAAGTGTCAAGTAATGTATATGCCTCGAACATGGAAGTGATAAATTGTGGGATACTCTTCCGCATACCGAAGGTAATGCACTAACTACTAATACTATATACTCCAACATTCCCTGGAAAAATTATTATACAATTTAAACAATTCTTTTAAAATTAAATAATAAGGTTTGGCAATAGGAGAGTACATTAGATACCTTATAATCTTTCAAGAAGAAACATGTACTCGCCAAACGTAGGTGAGCAGATAAACTCCCTGCTTCCTGTGATAATCTTCCTAATACTTCGTGATGTAAACCTTTGTACATAGCTAAATCCGTCAAAAATGAATTAAGCCACGAGTCTAATCGCAATTGCTGATTTAACTTTCCAATTTCTCTTTGCAAATAATCACTGCTATGTAACAAGTCCCATAGTTTCACGGCTAGGGCCAAACCATTACCGCTATAGTCACCGTCGCTGCTTACTACGATTCCTCCGTTATCATCCCTTTTTCGTTTTTTCAATTTTGGCTCTACTTATTACACAGTTAAATGTTAAGTTTAGACAACAAAATTCTTCAGCTTATATTGGATATTAATACGAGCTAGTATTCGATATTATATCTTACCTACAGGTGAATGCATACTTTCTCCAAATGCTTCTATCAAACAGTACATGTTTTCGTCATTGTTAATCAGTGCAGTATGTTCATTTAATATACGTAATAGTACCACAACAGTACACATTAACAATTGCCTAACTACTAATTCTTCGCACAAATTCGTCGAATGAACTATTGCATATTGGTGCAATCTTTCGCAATAAGCGTCTCTGTTCCAAGATACAGAAAATAAACTACTTAACTCCCAGCCTAATTTTTTCCCAATTAGTTCAACAACTTGAAATAATCTATCCCAAGGATGTTGAATTTGATTGTCTTGTGGCTGTTGTATGTATGCTAAATAAAATTCTACAGCTTTGCAAAGCAGTCTTAAGCTAAGTCTTGGATTTAATTCAACTGGTGCTGTACCAAGAAGCGGCAACGCGTCGCAGGCCAATAATTTTCTGAAACCATTTACTGCACGTCCCGGATGACTGTGCTTTTCTGCAGTAAGAAGAGTTTCAACCAAGCGTGGCTGAAAATATTACAGATTGAGTAGTCAACGATCAATAATTATTATACGGACATATGAATTAAGAATTCTTACTCCGTGAGTGGCAATAGTTTGAGGAAATCTACTCAACAACAACAGTAACAATTTACAATGTTCCATTGTATCTTCGCTATGATCGGCAGTCATAATAAGCAACCTGTGTTGCAACTCTTGTGGTATGTGTTGGAACATTTGGCATAAAAATTCTGCTTCCGGATCGCATTGTTCCAAACGAAGGCAAGCTGTTACCGTTTCTATTTCCTTCCATATATCACGATCGTCCGGGAAATTCTGAAATCTATTATTACATTGAAATGACAGTTTATATGTATGCAGATGTTGCCTCTATAGTTCTATAATTTGTCACTCACATTTCGCTGAAGCATTTCGCTGCCTCCTTCACATTTCTTGAGAGCTTTTCGATCCGATACGCTTCAAACTATCAGAAGATATACAGAAGTTTATTATTGCGAAATGTTTATTTACTATGTGGTACACTCGTAATAATACTAATAGTTTAGTTATAAAACCGATTTTAATAAACTGTGTATGCAATTACGTAGCATTACCGAATTAATTAATTAACGAAATAAACAAATGTGCATTCATAAACAATAAATATTGTTAACCTGAACTTTAGCACTGTGAGGAAACAAAGATTTGGCAGTAATTAGCCAGGATTTAGCTGCATAAATATCAACTGGTAGTGCATCCTTCGCGCGCATAATTAAATAATCTTCTTTGGATAATTGATTATTATCCGTCCCAGATGTTTTTTCCAACATATTTTAAATTATTTATAATTTACAGGAGAAAATGAAGATAACTATTATACATCGTGTTGTTTGAAGGAATATGAACCAGTTACAGAGGGCAGTAGTGATTTGAACACGAACTTCAGAACGCAAGGGAATCTGTAGCACCGACATCTCGTCTGTTTCACCGACGAGATATAGGAATAGACAGGACATCTTATGGACTTTCGTCACAGACGAGATATAAGAATAGACAAGACATCTTATGGACTTTCGTGGCCCAACGTGACTGTCATACCGACTCAGAAATCCCACGCTGATTTGAGCGTCCTCTGCTCATGGGCAGTGATCACTTGAAGAACTATTATTTACTAAAGTAGTGGGGACGGGATTCATGCGATTGTGTGAATATATGTAAATGCTTTGAGGGGATCAGGACAGCTTTTTCTCGAGCAACGTTTCGGTAGAAAAATTGAGCTACGGTGCCTGGTCGCGCGATGTACTTCGGCTCGGCTCGAGTTGAGTCGAAACCACATCGCGATGCATCGGGGCAATGAAATTGACAGTGTCACGTCAAGCGTCCCGCCTGTGCTGTCCCGCTTTCATTGCGCAGCAAATAACAAAAGAATTCTTTAACGAGGATCGTAGGTCCAGCTAAAAGTTGGTGAGAAATAGTAGAAGTCCAATAGGCTCGACCCTAGAGTCGTAGGTCCGGCTAAAAGTTGGTCAGAAATAGTAGAAGTCCAGTAGGTACAACTCTGGGATCGTAGGTTCAGCTATAAGTCGGTCAGAACCCGAAGAAGTACAATAGACACGATCCTAGAGCCGTCGGACCGGCTAAAAGTTGGTCAGAAAACGTAAAAGTCCAGTAGGTATAACCCTAGGATCGTAGGTTCAGCTAAAAGTTGTTCAGAAGCCGGTAAAGTCCAGTAGGGACGACCCTAGAGTCGTAGGTCCGGCTAAAAGTTGGTCAGAAAACGTAAAAGTCCAGTAGGTACAACCCTAGGATCGTAGGTTTAGCTAAAAATTGGTCAGAAGTCGAAAAAGTTCAGTACGTATGACCTTAGTACAGTAGTACGCACGACCGCGATCGGAGACCTTCGAAGAGTTCGAAAATTGCGAATACCACCGAGCGCGACCGAGCGTTACCGACGCCCCGGCGCGTCGCGGAGTGGGGATGCCGGTGCGCGGCGCACGCGGTGTCACTATCAGTTCAAGCGTCGTACCGTACGGGTCGTCTATGCTGTCGAAGGTTAGCGACATACATAACCTTACAATACAATAGCATCTCGGGGTTTACTTTATCACCGCATACGCTTGTCTATTAGCTTCTAATAATTAATACACGTATATTTAACAATCGTTTGACTATCGTGGATATCCATTAAACTCTTTCTCGAGTCTCTTTTGCTGGACGCTTGACCGGTCATCCGGTACCACCGATTTTTTGATTCGCGATAACTAGTCGTTTATTAAAATATCGGGTTAATTAATTTATTAGTTTAAACGGCTCTTTGAATATTTATTATACTTTATTACACGATTATTCGGATTCGATGCGGTGTTAAGGTTGCGTTTATTTTCTTTGCAATGTCACTTACATACTCAATTACATATGTCCTTTCGCAACTTTGAATTCGATTCTGATTTTAGCACAGGGTTATCACGTTGCTTTTCTTTTCGTTGCAGGTACAATGGGTGATTGGTTGGTGGAGGATAATATATTGAGGCTGCAGGAATGGAGTATTGCGATACAATTACTGCGATGCATAACAATCAGTCCGATGACCTATGATGAAGGATTGGTAACATTTAACTTATTATCCCAACGGTTTACGTACATTTCTTGTTATCTGGCGATTGGATTTTGGCTCAAGTTCTTTTCTTTCGGTTGAAAGTTATTGAGCAATTTAAACATTTTAAATAGAACTTATAATATGCCACTCGCGATTGAAACTAGAGTCAGTAAATTTCATTAATTCTAAACGAAAAATTGAAATACTTTCATGTTTCGCTGCATATCGATCGCGATTTCTATTATAGCTTCACTAGTATTTATTAAAAACTTTTAATATCTCTGTGACTTGGCACAAGTACGGTCAAATTGTATTTTCGATGCAGGATTGCCCGCGTACTTACGTACTGCTTGCCATGCACCTGAAGCATGATAAATAGTTTCGAGTCTTGATTTCTACAAGCAGCTACGAGAACTTATAAATGCGCGATATTGTTTCCTTACTAAGATCATGATCACCTTTAAAACTCGGGCAAAGAACAGTCACAGTATGCTTTTGATAAATCATTTATATTAATCTATAATAGTATATCTTGAATAGACAATTAACAGTAATTAAATTAGAATAATAATACGGTAGTACTTTATTAAAACAAAGCAGTATTTCCTCAACAGACGTTTGACAGGATGAAGAAATAAGAAAGAGATAAATAAAATCAAATGTGTATTGCTTCAATTTCTACCTCCTCACCCTATTTACTAACCTGTACAGATTCTCTTTCAGAAAATTTTGATGACCGCGCGCAATGCGGTCAGTAGAGTCAGTGCTTGCTCCGTCAAAGTTCTTTTTATTGTTTTTAGAGCGAAACCGCTCATAATAATTATAACTAAATATAAATAACAGTAAAGATACGCGAAAGTAGAGTCAGTGTTTGCTTCGAAATATTGCTCTCGCGAAATTAGAGTCACTTTGTTCGTCGATCACAATTGACGTGCGCGATAGTAGTCTTTTATTTTATTTTCTTTTCTTTCGCAATAAGTATTCCGGTATTAGAGTCAGCACCGATGCAGTTCGGCGAGTTCGGGCACTCATCCATCAACTCGAAGAGTAAGTATCCCTGTATTTCTTTAATCTTATTTTACAATGGTCTTTGATAATTATCATGATCGAAAAGTACTCAAAACGCAAAGATTTCAATGTTGTCTGTTCTTTTGAATGTTTCAGAAGCTGCCATGGGCTCAATTGTATCACCATAACGATATTGTTGGCCGCGCGCAATGCGGTTGGTAGAGTCAGTGCTTGTTCCGTCAAAGTTCTTTTTATTATTTTTTGAGCGCAGCCGCTCTTAATAATAATTCAACATAAATAACAGTAAAGAGACGCGAAATTAGAGTCAGTGTTTGCTCCGAAATAATACTCTCGCGAAAAATAGAGTCACTTTGTTCGTCGATCACAATTATTCCGTTTCCTTTTCCGTTCTCGGCTCGGAGGACTGATGGTTAGGGACTTAGTGTCAGCGAGTTACGATGTGCGGGGGCGTGATTGTGGTTCTGGACCCTGGTCACGAGGCCCTCTGTTAGACCACATATAATCTCTAATTTGGGTAGGTCATCCACCATTCTGGAATCGTGGTCGCGGTTCTTGCAATATCCGGGTTGCAGTGTCATCGGGGGGCGGTGTGTGGGGCTGTGATTGCTTTTCTGGACACTTTGGCCCGCCTAGTAGGAAATTCCTATGTGTTAGACCACGCCAAGCACACCTTGGGGTGGCAGAAGGCATACGGGTCATAATCTAGAATTGTGGTTGTGGTTTTGCATATCCGTGCCTTAATGATTTCTGTGGCTCGGAATCGAAACTGGTCTCGATGCTAAGTCGTTTTACTGTCCAGACTCTGAGCCGAGGACTCGCGGGCTGCTCGGTAGCAGTCACAAAAACAGTAGAAATACTGTCGCGAAATTAGAATCACTTTGTTCGTCAATCATAAGTGTTCCATTAGAGTCAGTGTCCTGTTCGGCGAGTTCGGGCTTTCAGCCATCAATTTGACGAGTAAGTATCTCATTATTTCTTTAATCTTGTATTGCAATAATCATTGATAATTAACACATTCCAAAAGTACTGAAAATACATAGATTTTAATGTTGTTTGCTCTTTTTGAATGTTTCAGCAGCTTCCATGGCTTCGATGGCGACGAGCTTGACCGCACACCTGGTGAGTCTGCAACCGGTGAGTGGCATGCTTTAAAGTTCCTCTGGTCACTCAATCATGTCGCAGGACGAAAGGTCCGAACCGACACGGGTGACTGGTTGTAATTACGTAGATTTTTCTGGCAAGCACTGTGACCATGGGTATATGGAAATATACTCATGAGTAGTAACTTCTTTACTGCTTTATATTATGTGAGGATAGGTCTTCTTGTACAACGCGTTTTTAAATAGCTTGATAATTTTAAAACAGACCATATTTAGTACAAAATATATCACTATATATCTTTTTATAATAGAGTATTTAATTGAATACCTATGAAACGATATTTAAATAGTTATTAATTATTGAATGAATATAAAGTAACGTCCAGTATTCTACGTGCATTAGTTTGTAGTGGAGAAGTCGAATACCATTCGACTTCGTTTACTTGTCAATTGCAATGAATGCACAGTTAGAATAAATTGCATAATTATTGCTGTTAGTAAGAGTGTAGTATTTCATCTTTTTCTACTTTGATAATATATAAAGTGAAGGTACTCATTTACCTTATCAATTTGTTGGAACTATCGAATAATTTGATTATTCGATATCCATATTAGTCTTTAGCGTTTAAAGATATCGATACGTTCATTGTTTCCGTACAAAATGTTAATTAAACCTGAATGTACAAGAAGACAATACGCGAACGGGTAGTTTTCGAAATCAAGGCAATCAACTATTAAAGCAATCTTGCGTTTTAGAATCAATGCTTTGATAACGGGAACGCCCGAGGATGTTTCAATTTAATTCAAAGTATATTAAAGTAGAGTCGTTGAATAATTTCTCTATTAACGTAGAGTCTTTGAATAATTATTCTATTAAAGTAGAGTCATTGCATAATTTTTCTATAAAAGTAGAGTCATTTAATTTTCTCTTCAATCAAATAAATTCTTATATTGATCTGGTATATATCCATATATATATTTAGCCCGTTAGAGAATCAGTATGTCTTTATCATCTTTTTAGACGAGGATTTCCAGGTTTAACCCTTTCCGTGTTCACTGCCCGGATCCCACTCACGTGCCCAGGTGCTACTTGGGTGGGAAAACGGTGGTTGAGCACGATGATATTTTTAGTTTATAAGCCATAAGATGATTTATTGTTGGCGACTGACAGTGCGTTGGTGTATCGTGCACGACGTAATATCTGCATTGTGTGTGTGGTTAGGCTGTGGATTTGCGTCGTTCCGTACTAAAATGTAGTTACTATAACCAAGATAAGATGTCCATTAATTTAAAACAGAGACATCATTTTTACTATTGATTGCATTAATAATCTCTACTATACTTGGGCACGAAGTTTTTGTCATTTAAGATGACAGAGGCCAAATGCCAAAAAGAATTGAATATACTTATCAATTGCTATCAAGTACCTCTTGTATCGGTGCTATTTAATTATTTTATTAAATATCTATTAAATATCTCAACCGCGACGTGGTGTTTTCCACGTGAACGCAAAGATCCCAGCCACTGTCAGTCGGTTTCAGAAAAATGGTACGTACATTAGAGTGTGCAAGTTGTGTGACAGCACTTGGGTGTCGGGGGTGTCCCGGGACGCCTCCCTAGTGTAGGCTTTTGCGCCCAAGTGTTTGACTGAGAACCGTGGAGTGTCGTGTGTTGGTGTGTTTGTTTGCCATTTTTTAAATATAGGTCCAGGTAGGATAGGTAGCATACTTTCTGGTGTGATTGATAGACATAAGTAGGTAGGGCCGGGCAGGTTGACACAGTCTCCGATCGGGTAGGCACTATTTCGCGTGTTCAACCTGTTTCAGGAAATCTGATTTGAAAAGTCGACGGTGAAGCTGTGGCGCGAACGAAAATGCGTTCGCCTCTGGCTTTGCCTATCGATTTTTCGAATCCTTCGCGGTCGTGGTCGCGATTTAGGCTCCGAAACGAAACGCGTTACATTATGCTCGAGGCTGCACGTGTGAACGAAGAACGATTACAATTTTAATCGTAATCTATGTGATTTTCCGTAATCACAATTTTACGATTTTATTTGATCGCCATTCGGCCACGTGTGTTCCATTTAGCTCCGCGATTCAAACTCTTTATTTCACCTTTATAAGTTTTTCCTTGGTTTCCGATTAGAGTCTCGAGCCTAGTTTAAGTTTCAGCCGACCCTTGGGTCCGACGAAATGGAGAGGCTATATGCCGAAGAGGCCCGACAAACTGTCACTCAAGAGGGCAACTACTAATGGCTCCCCATTCTTTTTAAGAATGGGGAATCATTCTGTGTTACTACTTTGTCACTGTGCTTGCATTTTCATTTGTAGAATTTTTATTTGTACTTGGCCGATGCACATTCCGGCCCAACGATACAGCCCTCCCAAAAATATCGCGTTGCTTTAGAGTTGCGAAAAACTTGCGAACGGGTCGAGTTGGAGTTGCGTTGAATGCCACTTATTGCTATTCTTATTGCTAGTTAAATTGTAGTATTTTATAATACACTTTACATTTGAGCTTCTAGTGTTGCGGAAATTGTTTTCGCGTATTGGAACTTTCAGTTCATTTTTCAGAGGATCTTCAATTTGCTTAATTTTGGATAGTACATATAATTTACTGTTTTCTTTCTATTAGTCTTAATAAATAGTGTTGCGAAATGATTGTATCGCGAGTTCCAGTTAGCGTTGCGTTGATTAAAGATCGCGTTTTTAAGTAGAGTTGCGACTACTAGTCCCCATCTGCTTCCAATTGGAAGCCTGTTCCTGAACCAGGAACTTTTTCTTTTCAGCGTTTTATATTTGCCTTTCTTTTTATTTTATTTTTCTTAATAATTATACTACCTGGAATGTCTGTTGATGGAAGTACTGCTAAAAATTTGCATAAATATTAGTAAATTACTGTGTGAACGAAATGAAAAGAAATGAAAAAGAAAATAAAAGAAAGAGAAAGGAAAAGAAAAAAAAAGAAAAGAAAAGAAAAGAAAAGAAAAGAAAGAAAAATAAAAGAAAAAGAATAAAGAAAAGAAAAGAAAAAGAGCAAAGTAAAAAACAGATATAATTTGCAGAATCTTTGATAAATTTATAATAATTCTAGATAGTAGATTTAAATTAGAGTTAATACTAGTGAGTGTTCATTATTGGAGTTTAACTCTTAAATATTTCTTCTTAATTGTTGCAATTCCATCTTAACCTTTTTTTGAGTAGAACCAATTTTTATAACTTTTCGAGCTTGCTTTGTAGAAATTGAAATTCACTCGCGATATCCGTAAATGTTTAAACAAAAATCCTTGCACGAAAAACGTTATTGGCAGTAGTTGGGTCTCGGCATGGTGATAGTGGAAGTTTGATATTTTGCTTCCGAATAATCGTTTGTCGCTTCTTTGTTGAAGCAAAATAGAATCAATTGTAGTGAAATGTGACTACTTCATTTTGGAGTTTTTAATGAACGTGATACCACCATTCAGTTTGATCTAGAACGTACAAAAGAATATATCACTTTGGCCGAAATCCAATTAACTATTGTTATAAAAAAATAGCAGCATTTTTCATATCAATTCTGATTTATTAACTGCGCGAAAATTCAGTTATTCCGAATTAAAAGCAGCTTCATTTCAATATAAAATGGGGAGGCTTGGGGATGTCACTAATCCAATGCTTGAGATTGTTACAGATTCACAGATGAACCCAAATATGCTATACTAAACAAACATAAGTACATACGTCAGAGGCTCAAGAGTGGAATATATAGAATACAGATCCAGAAATATTATCAAAGACACGATTGGAAACTTTAAAATTAAAGAGCCAGCCTCGTCGATTCAATTTGTGAGTTTAAGAATTCATTCTTATAATGCTTTACTAATTATTTCGAGTTTGTGCATGTTTCAGAAGCATTGAAAAGAAGAGGATTCATGAAACAATGTATAATACGAACACACCCTCACCCCATCCCTGCCCCAAACCCCTGTCCTTATTAACTAATTACAGGTGTTAGACAATTAATTAGGCAGGCCCAAATATAAATCGAACAATACATTTAGGTCTTTATTTAGGTAGGATTTGTCTCAACACACAATCTTAGATCTTTATACTGGCAGGTTTTACACGAATTTAAATTATTAGACTTTTAATTAGGCAGGGTTTATAAAACCAAATATTGTTGGCAGGTGCTGCAATTTTTTGGTTCGGGTTTCTGTCTGTTCTAGGACACCATGGACCACGAGAGATTAATACGGACTAACCGAAGAGGATTTAAGTATATGTATACTCATACCCACAAGAGTATGGGATAGTATCTATTACAGTCCTATGTAGATAGGATATTATTGAAATTGTTCTTTTATTCGATCTGTTAGATGTTATACTAGGTAGGGCGATTCTAGTTTTAAGTTAGATCTTTAGTCAGGTAGGGCGCATTTGAATCTAATCTAGTATTTAAGAAGGGAGGATTTATTTTTAACCTGTGTCTTAGTTTTTAAGACAGCAGCATACACTGCTGCAATAATATTTCGTCGTCTAGTTTTTAAGATCATATGATACATTTTTAAGAAAGTTTTATTTCAGGAAATTGAATTCTCTTGCAGATTTTCTTTCAGGTTTCCTTCTGATATTCAACTTAGCTTTCGGTCGTGAATTTACCAAGTACTCCTCTTGTTGTCTTACTTGTACTACGATCAATTAATGAACGTTCTACAAATTGACAATAATAGGAGATTTTTCTTTCTCACATGTTATAATAGAATTTGTTTTCGCATAATTGGAGGGTGGAAGGGCCGTGGCTAGGGTGGGTCTCCATGCGCAGTAACCTCCACGTGGTGAGACCCGGGCAATCAATTATTTATTGTATAATTATTAAACGTTTAAGAGACGTTTGATAATTATGTGGAAAATAATTCGAGCTAATTGACTGCGCATTGCACTTTCCCTTCTCATTCCCTTTTTCGCTTCATTCCCTTTTTTGCTTCATTCCCCCTTTTGCTTCATTTCCTTTCTTGCTTCATTCCGTCTTTTGCTTCATTTCGTTTTTTGCTTCATTCCCTTTTCCGTTCTCGGCTCAGAGGACCGATGGTAAGGCGCTGTTGCACCTGTTGCGATATTTGGGTTGCACTTTCAGCGACGAGCGGTGTGTGAGGCTGTGACTGTGGTTCTGGACAGGTGAACCGCCAAGTGGGATACTTCTCCCCGTTAGACCACGCCAAGCACACCTTGGGGTGGCAGAAGGCATAAGGGGACCTAATCTGGATTCGCGGTTGCGGTCTTGCATGTCCGTTCCTCAATGATTGCTGTGGCTCGGTATCGAAACAGGTGTTGATTGTAAGTCGTGTTACTGTCCAGACTCTGGGCCGAGGGCTCGCGGACTGCTCGGTAGCAGTCACTTTCGTTACTTGCCTCCCATTTGATCCCAGTTATGAGTTTAAGATTTTTATAATGCTTTACTAATTACTTCCAATTTGTCTTTGTTTCAGAAGGAATGAAAGGACTCAGCTGAAGAAGAGGATTGCTTAAAATATGTTTAATATGACCACACTCTCACCCTGCCCCTGCCCGTGCCCAGCCCCTGCCCAGTTGTCAGTTGTCTGTTCTAGGAAGGCATGGACCACAAAATTAATATGGACTAATTGGAGAGGAATTAAGTATATGCATACTTGTACCTACAATAATATGATAAAGTATCTGTTACGTTCCTATTTAAGTAGGATATCATTGAAATTGTTCTTTTAATTAAACTCTTAGATATTATATTAGGTAGGATGATTTTAGTTTTAAGTTAGATCTTTAGCCAGGCAGGGCGCATTTGAGTCTAATCTAGTATTTAAGAAGGAGGATTTATTTTTAATCTGTGTCTTTGTTTTTGAGACAGCAGTGTACACTGCTGTAATAATATTTCGTTGTCTAGTTTTTATGATCATAGGATATATTTTTAAGAAAGTTTTATTTCAGAAAATTGAATTCTATTGCAGATTTTCTTTGAGGTTTCCTTCTCATATATAATTTAGCTTTCGGTCGTGAATTTTCCAAGTACTCCTCTTGTTGTCTTACTTGTACTACGATCAATTAATGAACGTTCTACAAATTGACAATAATAGGAGATTTTTCTTTCTCACATGTTATATTAGAATTAGCTTTCGCGTAATTGGAGGGTGGAAGGGCCGTGGCTAGGGTGGGTCTCCATGCGCAGTAACCTCCACGTGGTGAGACCTGGGCAATCGATTATTTATCGTATAATTATTAAACGTTTAACAGACGTTTCATAATTATGTGGAAAATAATTCGAGCGAATCGACTGCGCATTGAACGTAGGACTCAAAGTACAGTAGTGCTCGCTTAATGTTCGTTTTTTTCCCCCCATTAATGTTCAGGGAGTTTTTCCTACCAATTCTTGGACCTGTTCAGATGAATCGCGGATAGAGCGGGCGTCCGAGTTATTTCAACTTTTGATCAGCAATCGAACAACAGTTCCTGGCGAGTCACATCCCCGGATACTGTTCGGTAGGTAGCCCTTAATCAGTGGGCATTGGTTACTGTACTCATTTAAGTGGACAGAACCTCAAGTTCTTATTGTAATTACTTCTGTTAATACTCTGTTCTATTTTTGTATCTACATATTTGTAGTTGTAAATATTATGTAGTATTTACTGTCGCTCTAGAGATAATTCTTTAGTAATTTTCATATATGTTTCGCCTAGAGAATTACATTTTCTTATTCCTCAAGTTTTTTGGTGATGGAAATACCCATGTATATATTTTAATTCATAAACTGATTAATATGCGTAAAGATGTGTTTGAAACTACGCGGGTCTCTGCTATATCTACGGTGCCTGCTATGGTATCGCCATCTCCACGAAGCTCCTTGAAACTACTCACATCTGCTATGGTATCGCCATCTATTCGGAACTCCTTGAAACTACTCGCACCTGCTATGATATCGCCATCTCTACGAAACTCTTTCAAACTGCTCGTGCCTGTTAATTACCTTAAGTGGAGATATAGCAGAGGCCCGAGTAGTTTCAATAGGTTCTGTATAGATGGCGATATGATAGCAGGCGCGAGTTGTTTCAAGGAATTCCGTATAGATGGCCATACTATAGGCCACTTATGGTGTAGATAAAACAGGAATACGAGTGTTACGAAACTTCAACTGGTTGTTTATAAATAGCGGTGCGTTGAACATAATTAAGTTTGATTATGTATATCTTCATTTATATTATTAAGCTAATAATGCTGGAAAATTGTTTCGTACTCTCATTTACATATCAATAATGTGTTAGCAAACACAGTATTACAATCTACATTGAAATTAATATGTGTAATAACATTGTATGTTCCATTGTTCAGTTTATTCTACAACAATCAAGCTGTTTACCAAAGGTAAATACATCGTAATAGCAGTATTATTCATTATTTCGGTGTCGCAGTAATGAAAGTTGGACTTAGTGTACATATAACCTATCTTTACAATACTATCTTCACTCTCATCTTCTGTTTCGCTCTTCGTTTTCAAACCTTCTCTACCTTACGATTTACACATCTTGTCTTGCTCTTACGCTTCTTGTAAGGCACTCCCATATTTTTTGTTCCTTTAGTCATCCATCAACAATTTTTTCTCTATTGCCACATACTAATATATTTTATGTGTGCGCAGGTTTTGCAGGCAAAGAATAAGGAGCATTGACCAGTACTTCTCATGGTGTATGAAAAGAAGAAAGAAGAGCTCTTGCCACATACTTCAGCTACAGTAAATTGGTTTTGTGGAACTGGAAGGTTTATGCAATCAAGGCCGATGTAAGTGCAATATAAAATATTTATATTTGATATACCGAAAGATACTTTGCACAACGAAATGTATATATCTTAATCTATTCTATAGAAGCCTATGTTGTTCCACACTGCTCCACGTTGTTCTACGCTGCGCTGTTGACACTCAGATCCATGCTGCTTCACTCCGAATACCACACTACCCTGCTGGTCAATCTACCCTCTTCTGCTCCTCCAACTACGCTGTGTAATTTCCCTCGTTTATGCACGGCCTGAACCGCAGGCCATTGCTACATGTCAGCAGACCAGCCTTGTCCCAACTGGCCCAGTCATAAATGCCCTATGTTTCGACGCTAGACCCTACCCACACCCACGGTTTATAAAAATAGTTTGTAACTATTAGCCTGTAAGTTTAATTTAAAACAATTGTGTAGTTAATTGTTATGTATAGCAAGTATATATTTTATTTTATATTCAGTTTATTCGGTAGATCTTATATAAACTTTAATATTACTTTTACTACAAGTTCTACTGAATGTGCTAAATATAAAATGAAAGGTATAATTAATAATTTTCATACGCACAAGTTATACATTGCTGCAATTTAATTTTATAAGCTTCTGCATATGTATAAAGTACGCACATTGTAGTATAATAAGGTTTATTATATGATATATTGTAAATTAACTTCAAAGAATAGTTTATAAGTATAAGATTATTAATGTTTATAGTATTTTGTATATTACATAAATGTTAGTTTAGAATTAATACAAGGTTTAGTTGTACGATGTATTATAAATAGATATAATAGAATAGTTCATAAGTATTAGCTTGTAAATTTGAACTGCAACATTTTTGTAACTTGTATCTTCGTTGATTAGTTTAAATAAATATTAAATGAAAAGAATGCCACTGCTCTTTTTCTTTTCATACCTTACCAATCCTTGAAAGAACCTAATTCCAATTCCTTATACGAGAAGTACCGTGGACGAACTTTAAATGCAAAGTCCTGAAACGAGAAACTTGTCAAAATTGCCCTATACGTTATTAAAGTTGGCAGCGGGAAATTTTCCTTGCAAAATTTGTTGGAAGAATCTAGAAAGCGCTTGGAAATTCCTGGAACGTGACGTCATTTCTTAGAATTGCTGAGATCGAATACCTCCTCGCATATCATATTCTCCTGATACAAATCCATGATTTTCAGCGAGATATTTTTGCCAGAATCTCAGAAATTTGGCGCTCGGAAATTCCTGGAACGTGACGTCATTTCCAAGAACTGCCGGGATCGAATACCTCCTTGCATATCATATTCTCCTAATACAAATCCACGATTTTCAGTAGAAATTTAAGTGCCGAAAATCTTGGATTTGTATCAGGAGAATATGATATGCAAGGAGGTATTCGTTCTCAGAGATGACGTCACATTCCAGGAATTTTCGAGCTCTGAAATTTCCGAGTTTCTGCCAAAAATATCTCGCTGAAAATCGTGGATTTGTATCAGGAGAATATGATGTGCGAGGAGGTATTCGTTCTCAGAAATGACGTCACATTCCAGGAATTTTCGAGCGCTAGAATTTCCGAGTTTCTGGCAAAAATATCTCGCTGAAAATCGTGGATTTGTATCAGGAGAATATGATATGCGAGGAGGTCTTTCATCGCAGCAATTCTTGGAAATGACGTCACGTTCCAGGAATTTCCGATCGCAAAATTTCTGAGATTCTGCTGAAGATATCTCGCTGAAAATCGTGGATTTGTATCAGGAGAATATGATATGCAAGGAGGTATCCGTTCTCAGAAATGACGTCACATTCCAGGAATTTTCGAGCGCTGGAATTTCCGAGTTTCTGCCAAAGATATCTCGCTGAAAATCGTGGATTTGTATCAGGAGAATATGATATGCGAGGAGGTATTCGAACCTTAACAATTCTAAGAATTGGCATCGTATTCCAGGAATTTCTGTGCGTTTAACTTAATGATGTATAGGGCCATTTTGACAAGTTTCTCGCTTCAGGACTTTGCATTTAAAGTTCGTCCACGGTACTTGTATAAGGAATTGGAATTAGGTTCATTCAAGGATTGTTAAGGTGTGAAAATACAAAAAGCAGTGGATTTCCTTTCATTGAAGATTTATTCAAATTAATTAATGAAGATACAAGTTACAAAAATGTGACAATTCAAATTTACAAGTTAATACTTATGAACTATTCTATTATATCTATTTACAATACATAGTACAGCTAAATCTTGTATCAATCGTAAACTAACATTTATGTAATATCGAAACTAATATAAACACAAATAATCTAATACTTATAAACTATTCATAAAGTTAAGTTACAGATAAAAGGTATACTAAAATTTTAGTACTTTATACGCTGAAGCTTATTTTAAATTACAGCAATTGTGTAGCTTGTGCGTATGTAAAGTATTTATTATATCTCTCATTTTATATTTAGCTCATTCAGTGGAACTTGTAGTAAAAGTAATATTGAAGTTTATACAAGATCTACCGAATAAACTGAACATAAAATAAAATGTATAATAAATAGACATAATAGATAATTACACAATTGTTCTAAATTAACACATTGGCGACGGGGGATTTGGAATACAGTTAAAGAATGACGCATATACGCGTCATCCGTCGCCAATGTGTTAATCTTAGGCGCTAATAGTTACAAACTATTTTTATAAACTAATTTACTATAATAAAAGTATGTGGCAAGGGTTATTCTTTCTTCTTTCGTGCTGCTATGCCCGATGAGAGGTGCCGGTCAATGCTCATTACTCTTTCTCTACGAAACCTGCACACACAAAAAATATATTAGTAAGTATGTAGAAGGAGAGGGAAAGATCGTTAAGGGGTACTTAAAGGAAAAAGAAAGAAGCAAGGGCTAAACCAGAAGCATAAGAGAAGGGGAGGATTAATTAAAAAGAAATGAAATGAGTCAAGCAGGAATAAATTTGAAATGAAAGGAAGGAAACGAAATGATGGAAAGCCTTAAAATAAGATACTATGAAATACAACAGCAGGAGAAGAACAAAATAATAAAAGCAGCAAGATATAATGAAAGGCTTAGATATATTAGAACATCAACACTACCTCAGTACCAAAGTAAAGGCGTAACAGGAAAGAGACAGAAAATAATGGCGCGGGTAAGATATGAAAGAATTAAAAAATGGAATATATATTGGGATAAGGAAAAGAATAAAAGATGTGACCTACACCTACACAAATTTGGAACGTTAGAGCACCTAGTAAGGCAGGGACAACGAAGTGGTTGTTCTCGAGTCATTTGCGTCTTGTTCGTGTGCTCCAGCCATTCTCTGGCATTGCAAAGGAGTAAAGCATTTTTAACTGGAAGTGGGGACTTGGTGGCTCTTGGAGGAGAAAAATCTTGGTGCCCTGTAGCAAGAGAATGTATGGAAACACAAATAAAAGGCTATAGGAATGACTTCGGGATTTGAAATGAAAAAGAGAGGAAACATAAAGATGTGTGATAGATATGTAATAGACAAGAAATGGCTAGTAAGACAGCGGTTAATACGTAAGAGAGAGTAGGTATGAAAGGAAGAGGGAAAGAGAAGGTGAGAGTGGAAGAATTCAGATGCTAAATGATAAAGTTAGGTTATATGTACACCAAGCCGAAATGTCATTGCTGTGAGAACGAAATAAAGAATACTACTATTAATTAGTATGTAAGTGTTACATGCTGGAAATCTGATTTAAAGAAGAAAATATTCATAGATGTATTAACCTAAAGAGCTTGATTGTTGTACAACAACATGAACAATGTAACTTACAGTGTTACTACACATACTAATTTTAACGTAGATTGTAATCC
The DNA here is from genome assembly GCA_963583965.1 of Nomada ferruginata. Taxonomy (NCBI): domain Eukaryota; kingdom Metazoa; phylum Arthropoda; class Insecta; order Hymenoptera; family Apidae; genus Nomada; species Nomada ferruginata. The sequence continues at coordinate 12,560,649 of OY757218.1, forward strand.
TGTCTATGCTGCCACATTATTGAAATGTAACTGAGAGTACGAAACAATTTTCAAGCACTATTAATGGAATTTTGCAAATGAAAAGATAAACATCCAAATTATGTTACGTTTATCGTACCGATATCCATAAAGAATTGCTTGAAATTACAAACCACTCGTATCTCTGCTTATCTACACCCAGTGGTGGGCTTTACTTTCGCCATCTATGAGGAAATGCTTGAAACTACACGTATGCCTGCTTTATCAAAGCCATTTGTATCGCCATCTACAGGGAACGCCTTGAAACTACTCGGTCCACTGCCATATCTACATGTAAGATAAGTAAGAGGCGCGAGTAGCTTCAAGGAGTTCTGTATAGATGGCGATTCCATAGCAGGCACTGTAGATATCGCAGAGACCCGCGTACTTTCAAGCCAATCGACACAGATATTAATTAATTTACGAATTAAAATTACACTTCTTGATGGGCCTCCTTCAGGGGCCTCCAAGGGGCCTTCTTGAGGGTCAGGGGCAGGGGCAGGGGCAGGGCGGGGATGTGGTCATATTATACGTATGTATTATCATGAATCTTCTTCTTTAGCTGAATATTTTCAATACTTCTGAAACAAACGCAGACACGAAATAATTAATAAAGTATTATAAAAATGAATTCTTAAACTCAGAAATTGAATCGACGAGACAGGCTCTTTAATTTTATAGTTTCCAATTGTGCCTTTGATAGTATTTCTGGATCTGTATTGTATATATTCCACTTTTGAGCCTCTGACGTACTTCCATTTGTTTAATATATCATATTTGGGTTCATCTGCATCAAGTGCATTTTTGCCGATTTTCAATTGTTAATAACTTTTAAACCACAAATGCCATATTGTTGTGATGGTTTGGGGAGATAGCTCCGGTTCGCAGCTTTAATTTAAGACCAGTCCGGGCAAAAAATATGTACTAGAAGCCGAGAAAAACGCAATTGTTTAAATTAACGATTTAATCCAGGAATTCGGTTTTGAAGGCGCGGAAAACTGCGAAAAAGGCCGCAAATGCGAGATGATGCCACGTCACCGACGAGATAAAGGAATAGACAAGACATGCAATGTATTTTTTCGGCCACGATTTCTGGGTCCCGGGGACCCATTACCATTTCCGTGTCACTCGCAACGTTACCCACAGATTATACAAAACGATGCGAAAATTAAATAATTTTAAAGAATTCTTTTGTTCTTTGCCGCAATGAAAGGCAACGAAGGATATGAAACATTTAATGTTAATTAAAAATCTTTTAATTAAAGAAACACATGATAACAAGTTTTCTTATTTCAATTGTACTATCAATAAATGAAATAATTTTTAAAGTTATACTTTACATTATTTTCTGATAAATTACCAAAAAAAATTGAGCTAAGAGATGTCTATTTTTTTAACACCCAAACAATAAAGTTGCCACAATGGAAAAGATAGTGACGATAATTGTATACTACAATTGTTAATTGTATAGTTACTAGACAAATTCTTTAATTCTCTTTTTCATTGGAGCAATTTTATCGTTAATGAAACACGCAATTTCTTATTAATATTCAACTAATAACAATGACAAAGTATCTCATTTACTAATATAAGGCAATTCCAGCGATAAACGTGTCTGCAAATGATTAGTGTTCGCATTCGGTCCCGAGCGAAGTGCACTAATCGAGATTTTTCTGAAAATATATAATACCAAATTAATAATTGGAGTATATTTTATACTCCGATCAGGAGTAGGTCCAAGGATTGGTGGCGATTTCTCGGCGAGCATTAATTGGGGAAATGAACGAACATTGAGCGGCCATTATTGTACATAGTATCCTAAGTAAAATACGCAGTCAATTCGCTCGAATTATTTTCCACATAATTATCAAACGTCTCTTAAACGTTTAATAATTATGCGATAAATAATTGATTGCCCGGGTCTCACCACGTGGAGGTTACTGCGCATGGAGACCCACCCTAGCCACGGCCCTTCCACCCTCCAATTACGCGAAAACTAATTCTAATATAACATGTGAGAAAGAAAAATCTCCTATTATTGTCAATTTGTAGAACGTTCAGTAATTGATCGTAGTACAAGTAAGACAACAAGAGGAGTACTTGGAAAATTCACGACCGAAAGCTAAATGGAATATCAGAAGGAAACCTGAAAGAAAATCAAGAAGCGAATTCAATTTCAGGAAATAAAACTTTTTTAAAAATATATCCTATGATCTTAAAAACTAGACAACGAAATATTATGACAGCAGTGTACACTGCTGTCTTAAAAACCGAAACACAGCTTAAAAATAGATCCTCCCTTCTTAAATACTAGATTAAATTCAAATGCGCCCTGCCTGACTAAATATCTAACTTAAAACTAGAACCACCCTACCTAATATAACATCTAAGAGTCAAATTAAGAGAACAATTTCAATAATATTCTAACACACAGGAATGAAATAAATACTTTATCATACTCATGTAGGTATAAGTATGTATATCTTTAATATGGACTAATTGAAGAGGAATTAATTTCGTGGTCCATGGTGTCCTAGAACAGATTGAATCAATTTTTAGTTTCATAAACCCTGCATAATTAAAAGTTTAGTAATTTAAATTGGTGTAAAACCTGCCTGTATAAAAGGGCAGCGACAGGGGCACGGGCACGGGCACGGGCAGGGGCAGGGGCAGGGTGAGAGTGTGGTCATAATATACATATTTTAAGAAATCCTCCTCTTTAGCTGAGTCCTTCCAATCCTTCTGAAACAAAGACAAAGTGGGTGTAATTAGTAAAGCATTATAAAGGTCTTCAACTCACAAGTGGGATCAAATGGGAGGTAAATAACGAAAGTGACTGCTACCGAGCAGCCCGCGAGCCCTCGGCCCAGAGTCTGGACAGTAACACGACTTACAATCAACACCTGTTTCGATACCGAGCCACAGCAATCATTGAGGAACGGCCATGCAAGACCGCAACCGCGAATCCAGATTAGGTCCCCTTATGCCTTCTGCCACCCCAAGGTGTGCTTGGCGTGGTCTAACGGGGAGAAGTATCCCACTTGGCGGTTCACCTGTCCAGAACCACAGTCACAGCCTCACACACCGCTCGTCGCTGAAAGTGCAACCCAAATATCGCAACAGGTGCAACAGCGCCTTACCATCGGTCCTCTGAGCCGAGAACGGAAAAGGGAATGAAGCAAAAAACGAAATGAAGCAAAAGACGGAATGAAGCAAGAAAGGAAATGAAGCAAAAGGGGGAATGAAGCAAAAAAGGGAATGAAGCGAAAAAGGGAATGAGAAGGGAAAGTGCAATGCGCAGTCAATTAGCTCGAATTATTTTCCACATAATTATCAAACGTCTCTTAAACGTTTAATAATTATGCGATAAATAATTGATTGCCCGGGTCTCACCACGTGGAGGTTACTGCGCATGGAGACCCACCCTAGCCACGGCCCTTCCACCCTCCAATTACGCGAAAACTAATTCTAATATAACATGTGAGAAAGAAAAATCTCCTATTATTGTCAATTTGTAGAACGTTCATTAATTGATCGTAGTACAAGTAAGACAACAAGAGGAGTAACTTGGAAAATTCACGACCGAAAGCTAAATTGAATATCAAATGGAAACCTGAAAGAAAATCTGCAAGGGAGTCCAATTTCCTGAAATAAAACTTTCTTAATAATATATCCTATGATCAGAGAAACTAGACAACGAAATATTATCACAGCAGTGTACACTGCTGTCTTAAAAACCAAGGCACAGTTTAAAAATAAATCCTCCTTTCTTAAATACTAGATTAAATTCAAATGCGCCCTGCCTGACTAAAGATCTAACTTAAAACTAAAATCACCCTACCTAATATAATATCTAAGAGTTTAATTAAAAGAACAATTTCAATGATATCCTACCTAAATAGGAATGTAACAGATACTTTATCATATTATTGTAGGTATAAGTATGCATATTCTTAATTCCTCTTCAATTAGTCCATATTAATTTCGTGGTCCATGCCGTCCTAGAACAGACAACTGGCAACTGGGCAGGGGCTGGGCACGGTCAGGGGTTGGGCACGGGCAGGGGCAGGGGCAGGGGCAGGGTGAGAGTGTAGTCATATTATACATATTTTAGGAAATCCTCTTCTTTAGCTGAGTCCTTCGAATCCTTCTGAAACAAAGACAAAGTGGATGTAATCAGTAAAGCATTATAAAAGTCTGCAACTCACAAATGGGATCAAATGGGAGGTAAATAACGAAAGTGACTGCTACCGAGCAGCCCGCGAGCCCTCGGCCCAGAGTCTGGACAGTAACACGACTTACAATCAACACCTGTTTCGATACCGAGCCACAGCAATCATTGAGGGACGGACATGCAAGACCGCAACCGCGAATCCAGATTAGGTCCCCTTATGCCTTCTGCCACCCCAAGGTGTGCTTGGCGTGGTCTAACGGGGAGAAGTATCCCACTTGGCGGTTCACCTGTCCAGAACCACAGTCACAGCCTCACACACCGCTCGTCGCTGAAAGTGCAACCCAAATATCGCAACAGGTGCAACAGCGCCTTACCATCGGTCCTCTGAGCCGAGAACGGAAAAGGGAATGAAGCAAAAAACGAAATGAAGCAAAAGACGGAATGAAGCAAGAAAGGAATGAAGCAAAAGGGGGAATGAAGCAAAAAAGGGAATGAAGCGAAAAAAGGAATGAGAAGGGAAAGTGCAATGCGCAGTCAATTAGCTCGAATTATTTTCCACATAATTATCAAACGTCTCTTAAACGTTTAATAATTATACGATAAATAATTGATTGCCCGGGTCTCACCACGTGGAGGTTACTGCGCATGGAGACCCACCCTAGCCACGGCCCTTCCACCCTCCAATTACGCGAAAACTAATTCTAATATAGCATGTGAGAAAGAAAAATCTCCTCTTATTGTCAATTTGTAGAACGTTCATTAATTGATCGTAGTACAAGTAAGACAACAAGAGGAGTAACTTGGAAAATTCACGACCGAAAGCTAAGTTGAATATCAGAAGGAAACCTGAAAGAAAATCTGCAAGAGAATTCAATTTCCTGAAATAGAACTTTCTTAAAAATATATCCTATGATCTTAAAAACTAGACAACGAAATATTATCACAGCAGTGTGCACTGCTGCATTAAAAACCAAGACACAGCTTAAAAATAAATCCTCCCTTCTTAAATACTAGATTAGATGTAATATAACATCTAAGAGTCAAATTAAAAGAACAATTTCAATAATATCCTAACACACAGGAATGTAATAGATACTTTACCATACTCATATATGTATTAGTATGTATTAATTAGTCCGTATCAATCTCTCGTGGTCCATGGTGTCCTAGAACAGACAGAAACTCGAACCAAAAAATTGCAGCACCTGCCAACAATATTTGGTTTTATAAACCCTGCCTAACTAAAAGTCTAATAATTTCAATTCGTGTAAAACCTGCCAGTATAAAGATCCAAGATTGTGTGTTCAGACAAATCCTACCTACATAAAGAGCTAAAAGTATTGTTCGATTTATATTTGGGCCTGCCTAATTAATTGTCTAACACCTGTAATTAGTTAATAAGGACAGGGGTTTGGGGCAGGGATGGGGTGAGGGTGTGCTCGTATTATACATTGTTTCATGAATCCTCTTCTTTTCAATGCTTCTGAAACATGCACAAACTCGAAATAATTAGTAAAGCATTATAAGAATGAATTCTTAAACTCACAAATTGGATCGACGCGGCTGGCTCTTGAATTTTAAAGTTTCCAATCGCGTCTTTGATAATATTTCTGGATCTGTATTCTATATATTCCACTCTTGAGCCTCTGACGTATGTACTTATGTTTGTTTAGTAACAATCTGTTAATTTAGTAGAATCTGTAACAATCTCAAGCATTGGATTAGTGACATCCCCAAGCCTCCCCATTTTATATTGAAATGAAGCTGCTTTTAATTCGGAATAACTGAATTTTCGCGCAGTTAATAAATCAGAATTGATATGAAAAATGCTGCTATTTTTTTATAACAATAGTTAATTGGATTTCGGCCAAAGTGATATATTCTTTTGTACGTTCTAGATCAAACTGAATGGTGGTATCACGTTCATTAAAAACTCCAAAATGAAGTAGTCACATTTCACTACAATTGATTCTATTTTGCTTCAACAAAGAAGCGACAAACGATTATTCGGAAGCAAAATATCAAACTTCCACTATCACCATGCCGAGACCCAACTACTGCCAATAACGTTTTTCGTGCAAGGATTTTTGTTTAAACATTTACGGATATCGCGAGTGAATTTCAATTTCTACAAAGCAAGCTCGAAAAGTTATAAAAATTGGTTCTACTCAAAAAAAGGTTAAGATGGAATTGCAACAATTAAGAAGAAATATTTAAGAGTTAAACTCCAATAATGAACACTCACTAGTATTAACTCTAATTTAAATCTACTATCTAGAATTATTATAAATTTATCAAAGATTCTGCAAATTATATCTGTTTTTTACTTTGCTCTTTTTCTTTTCTTTTCTTTATTCTTTTTCTTTTATTTTTCTTTCTTTTCTTTTCTTTTCTTTTCTTTTTTTTTCTTTTCCTTTCTCTTTCTTTTATTTTCTTTTTCATTTCTTTTCATTTCGTTCACACAGTAATTTACTAATATTTATGCAAATTTTTAGCAGTACTTCCATCAACAGACATTCCAGGTAGTATAATTATTAAGAAAAATAAAATAAAAAGAAAGGCAAATATAAAACGCTGAAAAGAAAAAGTTCCTGGTTCAGGAACAGGCTTCCAATTGGAAGCAGATGGGGACTAGTAGTCGCAACTCTACTTAAAAACGCGATCTTTAATCAACGCAACGCTAACTGGAACTCGCGATACAATCATTTCGCAACACTATTTATTAAGACTAATAGAAAGAAAACAGTAAATTATATGTACTATCCAAAATTAAGCAAATTGAAGATCCTCTGAAAAATGAACTGAAAGTTCCAATACGCGAAAACAATTTCCGCAACACTAGAAGCTCAAATGTAAAGTGTATTATAAAATACTACAATTTAACTAGCAATAAGAATAGCAATAAGTGGCATTCAACGCAACTCCAACTCGACCCGTTCGCAAGTTTTTCGCAACTCTAAAGCAACGCGATATTTTTGGGAGGGCTGTATCGTTGGGCCGGAATGTGCATCGGCCAAGTACAAATAAAAATTCTACAAATGAAAATGCAAGCACAGTGACAAAGTAGTAACACAGAATGATTCCCCATTCTTAAAAAGAATGGGGAGCCATTAGTAGTTGCCCTCTTGAGTGACAGTTTGTCGGGCCTCTTCGGCATATAGCCTCTCCATTTCGTCGGACCCAAGGGTCGGCTGAAACTTAAACTAGGCTCGAGACTCTAATCGGAAACCAAGGAAAAACTCATAAAGGTGAAATAAAGAGTTTGAATCGCGGAGCTAAATGGAACACACGTGGCCGAATGGCGATCAAATAAAATCGTAAAATTGTGATTACGGAAAATCACATAGATTACGATTAAAATTGTAATCGTTCTTCGTTCACACGTGCAGCCTCGAGCATAATGTAACGCGTTTCGTTTCGGAGCCTAAATCGCGACCACGACCGCGAAGGATTCGAAAAATCGATAGGCAAAGCCAGAGGCGAACGCATTTTCGTTCGCGCCACAGCTTCACCGTCGACTTTTCAAATCAGATTTCCTGAAACAGGTTGAACACGCGAAATAGTGCCTACCCGATCGGAGACTGTGTCAACCTGCCCGGCCCTACCTACTTATGTCTATCAATCACACCAGAAAGTATGCTACCTATCCTACCTGGACCTATATTTAAAAAATGGCAAACAAACACACCAACACACGACACTCCACGGTTCTCAGTCAAACACTTGGGCGCAAAAGCCTACACTAGGGAGGCGTCCCGGGACACCCCCGACACCCAAGTGCTGTCACACAACTTGCACACTCTAATGTACGTACCATTTTTCTGAAACCGACTGACAGTGGCTGGGATCTTTGCGTTCACGTGGAAAAAACCACGTCGCGGTTGAGATATTTAATAGATATTTAATAAAATAATTAAATAGCACCGATACAAGAGGTACTTGATAGCAATTGATAAGTATATTCAATTCTTTTTGGCATTTGGCCTCTGTCATCTTAAATGACAAAAACTTCGTGCCCAAGTATAGTAGAGATTATTAATGCAATCAATAGTAAAAATGATGTCTCTGTTTTAAATTAATGGACATCTTATCTTGGTTATAGTAACTACATTTTAGTACGGAACGACGCAAATCCACAGCCTAACCACACACACAATGCAGATATTACGTCGTGCACGATACACCAACGCACTGTCAGTCGCCAACAATAAATCATCTTATGGCTTATAAACTAAAAATATCATCGTGCTCAACCACCGTTTTCCCACCCAAGTAGCACCTGGGCACGTGAGTGGGATCCGGGCAGTGAACACGGAAAGGGTTAAACCTGGAAATCCTCGTCTAAAAAGATGATAAAGACATACTGATTCTCTAACGGGCTAAATATATATATGGATATATACCAGATCAATATAAGAATTTATTTGATTGAAGAGAAAATTAAATGACTCTACTTTTATAGAAAAATTATGCAATGACTCTACTTTAATAGAATAATTATTCAAAGACTCTACGTTAATAGAGAAATTATTCAACGACTCTACTTTAATATACTTTGAATTAAATTGAAACATCCTCGGGCGTTCCCGTTATCAAAGCATTGATTCTAAAACGCAAGATTGCTTTAATAGTTGATTGCCTTGATTTCGAAAACTACCCGTTCGCGTATTGTCTTCTTGTACATTCAGGTTTAATTAACATTTTGTACGGAAACAATGAACGTATCGATATCTTTAAACGCTAAAGACTAATATGGATATCGAATAATCAAATTATTCGATAGTTCCAACAAATTGATAAGGTAAATGAGTACCTTCACTTTATATATTATCAAAGTAGAAAAAGATGAAATACTACACTCTTACTAACAGCAATAATTATGCAATTTATTCTAACTGTGCATTCATTGCAATTGACAAGTAAACGAAGTCGAATGGTATTCGACTTCTCCACTACAAACTAATGCACGTAGAATACTGGACGTTACTTTATATTCATTCAATAATTAATAACTATTTAAATATCGTTTCATAGGTATTCAATTAAATACTCTATTATAAAAAGATATATAGTGATATATTTTGTACTAAATATGATCTGTTTTAAAATTATCAAGCTATTTAGAAACGCGTTGTACAAGAAGACCTATCCTCACATAATATAAAGCAGTAAAGAAGTTACTACTCATGAGTATATTTCCATATACCCATGGTCACAGTGCTTGCCAGAAAAATCTACGTAATTACAACCAGTCACCCGTGTCGGTTCGGACCTTTCGTCCTGCGACATGATTGAGTGACCAGAGGAACTTTAAAGCATGCCACTCACCGGTTGCAGACTCACCAGGTGTGCGGTCAAGCTCGTCGCCATCGAAGCCATGGAAGCTGCTGAAACATTCAAAAAGAGCAAACAACATTAAAATCTATGTATCTTCAGTACTTTTGGAATGTGTTAATTATCAATGATTATTGCAATACAAGATTAAAGAAATAATGAGATACTTACTCGTCAAATTGATGGCTGAAAGCCCGAACTCGCCGAACAGGACACTGACTCTAATGGAACACTTATGATTGACGAACAAAGTGATTCTAATTTCGCGACAGTATTTCTACTGTTTTTGTGACTGCTACCGAGCAGCCCGCGAGTCCTCGGCTCAGAGTCTGGACAGTAAAACGACTTAGCATCGAGACCAGTTTCGATTCCGAGCCACAGAAATCATTAAGGCACGGATATGCAAAACCACAACCACAATTCTAGATTATGACCCGTATGCCTTCTGCCACCCCAAGGTGTGCTTGGCGTGGTCTAACACATAGGAATTTCCTACTAGGCGGGCCAAAGTGTCCAGAAAAGCAATCACAGCCCCACACACCGCCCCCCGATGACACTGCAACCCGGATATTGCAAGAACCGCGACCACGATTCCAGAATGGTGGATGACCTACCCAAATTAGAGATTATATGTGGTCTAACAGAGGGCCTCGTGACCAGGGTCCAGAACCACAATCACGCCCCCGCACATCGTAACTCGCTGACACTAAGTCCCTAACCATCAGTCCTCCGAGCCGAGAACGGAAAAGGAAACGGAATAATTGTGATCGACGAACAAAGTGACTCTATTTTTCGCGAGAGTATTATTTCGGAGCAAACACTGACTCTAATTTCGCGTCTCTTTACTGTTATTTATGTTGAATTATTATTAAGAGCGGCTGCGCTCAAAAAATAATAAAAAGAACTTTGACGGAACAAGCACTGACTCTACCAACCGCATTGCGCGCGGCCAACAATATCGTTATGGTGATACAATTGAGCCCATGGCAGCTTCTGAAACATTCAAAAGAACAGACAACATTGAAATCTTTGCGTTTTGAGTACTTTTCGATCATGATAATTATCAAAGACCATTGTAAAATAAGATTAAAGAAATACAGGGATACTTACTCTTCGAGTTGATGGATGAGTGCCCGAACTCGCCGAACTGCATCGGTGCTGACTCTAATACCGGAATACTTATTGCGAAAGAAAAGAAAATAAAATAAAAGACTACTATCGCGCACGTCAATTGTGATCGACGAACAAAGTGACTCTAATTTCGCGAGAGCAATATTTCGAAGCAAACACTGACTCTACTTTCGCGTATCTTTACTGTTATTTATATTTAGTTATAATTATTATGAGCGGTTTCGCTCTAAAAACAATAAAAAGAACTTTGACGGAGCAAGCACTGACTCTACTGACCGCATTGCGCGCGGTCATCAAAATTTTCTGAAAGAGAATCTGTACAGGTTAGTAAATAGGGTGAGGAGGTAGAAATTGAAGCAATACACATTTGATTTTATTTATCTCTTTCTTATTTCTTCATCCTGTCAAACGTCTGTTGAGGAAATACTGCTTTGTTTTAATAAAGTACTACCGTATTATTATTCTGATTTAATTACAGTTAATTGTCTATTCAACATATACTATTATAGATTAATATAAATGATTTATCAAAAGCATACTGTGACTGTTCTTTGCCCGAGTTTTAAAGGTGATCATGATCTTAGTAAGTAAGCAATATAGCGCATTTATAAGTTCTCGTAGCTGCTTGTAGAAATGAAGACTCGAAACTATTTATCATGCTTCAGGTGCATGGCAACCAGTACGTAAGTACGCGGGCAATCCTGCATCGAAAATAAAATTTGACCGTACTTGTGCCAAGTCACAGAGATATTAAAAGTTTTTAATAAATACTAGTGAAGCTATAATAGAAATCGCGACCGATATGCAGCGAAACATGAAAGTATTTCAATTTTTCGTTTAGAATTAATGAAATTTACTGACTCTAGTTTCAATCGCGAGTGGCATATTGTAAGTTCTATTTAAAATGTTTAAATTGCTCAATAACTTTCAACCGAAAGAAAAGAACTTGAGCCAAAATCCAATCGCCAGATAACAAGAAATATACGTAAACCGTTGGGATAATAAGTTAAATGTTACCAATCCTTCATCATAGGTCATCGGACTGATTGTTATGCATCGCAGTAATTGTATCGCAATACTCCATTCCTGCAGCCTCAATATATTATCCTCCACCAACCAATCACCCATTGTACCTGCAACGAAAAGAAAAGCAACGTGATAACCCTGCGCTAAAATCAGAATCGAATTCAAAGTTGCGAAAGGACATATGTAATTGAGTATGTAAGTGACATTGCAAAGAAAATAAACGCAACCTTAACACCGCATCGAATCCGAATAATCGTGTAATAAAGTATAATAAATATTCAAAGAGTCGTTTAAACTAATAAATTAATTAACCCGATATTTTAATAAACAACTAGTTATCGCGAATCAAAAAATCGGTGGTACCGGATGACCGGTCAAGCGTCCAGCAAAAGAGACTCGAGAAAGAGTTTAATGGATATCCACGATAGTCAAACGATTGTTAAATATACGTGTATTAATTATTAGAAGCTAATAGACAAGCGTATGCGGTGATAAAGTAAACCCCGAGATGCTATTGTATTGTAAGGTTATGTATGTCGCTAACCTTCGACAGCATAGACGACCCGTACGGTACGACGCTTGAACTGATAGTGACACCGCGTGCGCCGCGCACCGGCATCCCCACTCCGCGACGCGCCGGCGCGTCGGTAACGCTCGGTCGCGCTCGGTGGTATTCGCAATTTTCGAACTCTTCGAAGGTCTCCGATCGCGGTCGTGCGTACTACTGTACTAAGGTCATACGTACTGAACTTTTTCGACTTCTGACCAATTTTTAGCTAAACCTACGATCCTAGGGTTGTACCTACTGGACTTTTACGTTTTCTGACCAACTTTTAGCCGGACCTACGACTCTAGGGTCGTGCCTATTAAACTTCGGCGGGTTCTGATTAAGTTTTAGCTGGACCTACGATCCTCGTTAAAGAATTCTTTCGTTCTTTGCCGCGCAATGAAAGCGGGACAGCACAGGCGGGACGCTTGACGTGATACTGTCAATTTCATTGCCCCGATGCATCGCGATGTGGTTTCGACTCAACTCGAGCCGAGCCGAAGTGCATCGCGCGACCAGGCACCGTAGCTCAATTTTTCTACCGAAACGTTGCTCGAGAAAAAGCTGTCCTGATCCCCTCAAAGCATTTACATACATATATTCACACAGTAGCATGAATCCCGTCCCCACTACTTTAGTAAATAATAGTTCTTCAAGTGATCACTGCCCATGAGCAGAGGACGCTCAAATCAGCGTGGGATTTCTGAGTCGGTATGACAGTCACGTTGGGCCACGAAAGTCCATAAGATGTCTTGTCTATTCTTATATCTCGTCGGTGCCGATATCCATAAAGAATTGCTTAAAATTACAAACCACTCGTATCTCTGTCTTATCTACACCCAGTGGTGGGCTTTACTTTCGCCATCTATGAGGAAATGCTTGAAACTACACGTATGCCTGCTTTATCAAAGCCATTTGTATCGCCATCTACAGGGAACGCCTTGAAACTACTCGGTCCATTGCCATATCTACATGTAAGATAAGTAAGAGGCGCGAGTAGCTTCAAGGAGTTCTGTATAGATGGCGATTCCATAGCAGGCACTGTAGATATCGCAGAGACCCGCGTACTTTCAAGCCAATCGACACAGATATTAATTAATTTACGAATTAAAATTACACTTCTTGAGGGGCCTCCTTCAGGGGCCTCCAAGGGGCCTTCTTGAGGGTCAGGGGCAGGGGCAGGGCGGGGATGTGGTCATATTATACGTATGTATTATCATGAATCTTCTTCTTTAGCTGAATATTTTCAATACTTCTGAAACAAACACAGACACGAAATAATTAATAAAGTATTATAAAAATGAATTCTTAAACTCAGAAATTGAATCGACGAGGCTGGCTCTTTAATTTTATAGTTTCCAATTGTGCCTTTGATAGTATTTCTGGATCTGTATTGTATATATTCCACTTTTGAGCCTCTGACGTACTTCCATTTGTTTAATATATCATATTTGGGTTCATCTGCATCAAGTGCATTTTTGCCGATTTTCAATTGTTAATAACTTTTAAACCACAAATGCCATATTGTTGCGATGGTTTGGGGATATAGCTCCGGTTCGCAGCTTTAATTTAAGACCAGTCCGGGCAAAAAATATGCACTAGAAGCCGAGAAAGACGCAATTGTTTAAATTAACGATTTAATCCAGGAATTCGGTTTTGAAGGCGCGGAAAACTGCGAAAAAGGCCGCAAACACGAGATGATGCCACGTGTCCGATTATCGACATGAAGCTGCAGTACCATTACCATGTCACACACAACGTTACCGATAAAAATTTTAAAAATTATTATCTCGGTTCCTGGTGGTTACTTTTTAATAAATGGGGCGTCAAATGAAAGGGAAACGAATAATCTATACGAGAAAAAATACACCGTTGCTGTAATTTCCGACCTAAGCAGTTCTGTACGCGCTTCCTGCAATTTTGGTAGATTGCAGTACTTACCTATTTAAAAATTCGAATACGTATAGAACTGGCAACAACTCCGATTTTCTTTTTCGAATGCATGGCATACTCGGGATGGACAAACAAAACAACTGCGATATCACTCCTGGTAACCAGATCCATTAGTCGTCATAATTTGGACATGTAAGGCGCTCAACGAAGGCGTTACAAAAATTTCCAGTAAACACCAACAGGAATAACAATGTTTTCCCGGGCCGCAAAATCTCTTATTAAAACCATCAGTCAGCGAAAATATCACGCCGGCGATGAACACGTGAAGGTACTTAAAATATTCTCAAGAGACAAGTTTCTATACATACGTTCCTTTTGGATAGCACTTATTGCCGAACAGCAATGCTGTGCCTTATTAATGAAAGTGGTCTACACATATTTCTCCGTGCAGCTGGCAATGATTGGAGGCGCAGGTGAAATAGGGCGATCCCTCTCGCAAATGCTGAAACAAACCTCGAAGCTCGACGTACTAGCACTCTATGACGTGACTGCATTGAATAAAAGGTTCTCCACGCCGACGAGATTACAAAATTTCAGCGATCGCGAAGCGATAAATACAGGGGTAAGAATGAATATTTTATCTTTTTGTCTATCTTCGCATGGCCAATTTAATGGTTTCTTGATGATCGAAATAGAACTCGCAGATGTTGCAAATTTTTGAGAAATCGCAAACGAACAAAGCTAACCAGCTCGCCGAAGGTCTGCAAGAATCAACTTTTACGAAACCAGCGTCGAACGTGGCACAGGTAAGTTAGAGGATCGATTAACTTGAAAATATATTAAACGTGACTGCGTTTCCCATGAACAGAAGAATAAAATCAATCAAGCTGTTGAAAGGCTGCGTCGTTTGCCAATCGCCGAAGAGTGCACCGCCAGACCCAATACCGAGGCACAGGTAGGAATTATTATTAAATAATATGTAAAATAAACATTAGGATACTTCGTTTAATTTCGATCGGTGGAAAGAATATCGTGAAACGAAATCGATTCAAATGATACGGCGCGTCTCGTCGACTTGTTACCGAGACGGTGTTTATCAGGTGGGTTAACAGGATGAGGAGGAGGAGGATGGGGATGGAGAATCAGAAGCTGACGAGGCGGCGCTAAGATATTTCCCCGCATTCAGGTTTATACACAAGAGAGTAGCGATACTTTCGAATGGTATCCGCATTATTCGATTCCATCGCGATTCCCTAATTGTGGAGTGCCATGAGAATTGAAAAACGTCGGTTTTTTTTTCTTCGAATCGTTGTCCGGCTCGCGGCGTTTCGTATGCCGTCCCACTTTTTTCGAGACACCCTTCCCCGAGAAAGAACTGCACGACGAGAGACGATGGACGGGCTATGTGAACACGTTAAATCTGCAAATAAACGTCCAACTATATTCCTATTTCTGCAACGTTTAATTTCCTTAACCCTTTCGCTGCTACCATCGACTATCGGCGAAAGGGTTAATCGACATCTTCTATCCCCTCCTCTGTCCCAGAGGATTGAACGACTTAAAAAAGAAAAGAAATTGAAAATAATTGAAAAGATTCAACGACCTTGAAATCGTCTCTCCGTCTGTTCTCAGGGGGACAACGCGTATGCTAACAAGCTACAAGGCCCTCGAGTTCTTGCCGAAATGGGGCCCGCTACGAGCCGGCACGGCGGTCGCATCGTTTCCGAGATCTATAAGCAGTTTCCCGATTTCGCGGCCTATCTCGTCAGGAATCATTTCAACATCCTTAACGCCGCATCGACGCGACGATATTACTCGAACGTTGCGCTGCTATCTAACGAGCGTGCGGCCAATAGAGCAAACGATTCGCAAACGATCGACGACGCCGTGAAAGTTTTGTCGAGGAATAAAATCGTCGCGGCAACGAAAGGCCTGTCAGCTGTGGAGAAAATTGATAAGAAGTTTCACTCGAAGAAGAGGGACATCAAGAAGACGAATAATGCGACGATTTCGGAGCAAATGTCGGAGAAGGAGCGCTTCATCAAAGAGATCGAGTCGCGATCGAAGGCGATACAGAAGTGCGACAAGAAGAGGGTGCGGGTGAGAAGGGTGGGCGAGTCAAAGGTTGTCGAGGGGATGATGGCCAGAACCGACAGACGATCGAGCAGCACGGGGAAAGCGAAGAACTGGACGATTCCAGCGGTTCTATCCGACAAGAAACCGAAGATGCTGTACGGCTTGGTGCACCAGAGACGGAAGCCCCTGTCCAACTTCTTCTCCAGGTTCTTCGATATCCGGAGCACCGAGTCGATCGCACTGTCCCGTTGCAACAAGGTGGCCAGCTGGAAATGTAGCAAGCTGGCCTGCATCCGAAATCTGAAGATAATCGACGAGCTGGACAGCGTGGAGAAATGTTGCACGAGGAGCCGAAATGGGGACCGATTGAATGCGTCCACTTCAACCAGCGATTTGACTCTGCCACCGCAGATCGGAAGTTTAGATCGTCGTACGGACGACGAGAAGTCCGCGGATCGAACCGGCGAAAATTATCGGGCAATCGAGGAAAGGGTTCAGATGTCGAGCAACGAGGAGTCGGAGAACGACGCGGTTAGCGAAACGAACGAGCCGTTGACGACGCTGCGAAAAATGTCATCGAGGATCGCCTTGTTCCTGGAGAACCTGCAGCTCAAGAGGAAAAGGTCGAGCTCTCCCTCGAGCTTGACCTCGTACAACCTCGACTTCCTGTTCAACGAAGAGGAAGCGGCGCCGGTTACAGATTGCGGGGCTGCTTTCAAGCCGCTTCTGTTCGCATCGAGCAACGGCGGCTCGAAATTTTCGCTGAAGGACAAACTGTGGAAGAAGTCGTGCAAGAAGAAGGGAAATGTCGACGACGACATTTGCAAGAAACGGAAATCTCAGTGCAAGGGGAAGGGCGACGGCGGCAAGAAAAGAGAGGCGAAGGGCACATGCCAAAAGAAGAAGGAGGTACAATCTTGTAAAAGGCAAGACGCGACTGAGAGGAAGAAGTGTAAAAGTAGCTGCGACAGTCTCGGGGGAGATCCCTGCGAATCTCTCAGAAACGAGAAGCACGGAACAACGTGCAAGAGTTATCAGGTGGATCCAGAGTATGGGAAGAAGGAGGATCCGTGTAAAAAGCGCACGGGAGAGAAATGCACGGGCAAGGGCGGCGAGGATCCGTGCAGGAAGATGAGAACGCCGGATCATCATGGCAAACCTTGCAAGTACTACAGGGACGAGTTTGGGAAGAACGATCCCTGTGACAAGTTCTGGAAGGACGAAGTGCACGGGGTTCGCTGCAAGAAACCGAAAAAACCAGACCCGTGCGCCAGGAAGAAGTCAGATCCGTGTACCTCGAAGAAATCAGATTCGTGTGGCCAGAAAAAATCGGATCCATGCACTCCAAAGAAACCGGATCCGTATACCTCGCGAAAGGAAAAGTGCGGCGACGCCAGGAAGAAGGATAAGTCGGTTGCCTCGAAACGGGGCGAGAAGAAAGACAAGTGTCCCCCAGTGGTAAGAGCGCCGGGCTGTTCTTCTAAGGACGACGGAAAATCGGGCGGAAGTTCCTGTCGAAAATATACGACGCTCGCTTCTCGAACGCGTGCACTAAGCAGCTTCGATTATAGAAATGTTTCTGCAGTGGATGTTTCAGTGGGTGTGCGAGCTGAGCCTCAATTTAAGCAGCATGCAAGAAGAGGGAACATTTATCCGAGTATCTACGACGTTTCCGATTTGCCGTACGACGATATTTATCGAAGGAATTAAGTATCGTGGATCCTTTAACAAATACATAATACGCAATATGTTTCTCTGTGTCGACCTAGTGTGGGCGAATTAAAAATTTCTTGTACCACGTGTAAAAGATGTTACGTCAATAAACCTGTTTCACTGTGAGCTCCGTTGCGTGCCGACTTGTACTACACTGTCGCGACTTATTCCCGTATAACTTTGCGATTGTTTCCGAGATAAGGAAAAGACCTATCAGTTTGCTTTGATTTCAATTCCAGCTGCAGGCTACGCCAGGCTCCCTGGCCAGACACCAACGGCGCGGTAACGACATCGACGTAAGTCCAATATAAAAGATACCTTTCCACTTACAGTTAATCGACTTTCGAACGAATCGCGAGCACTCGACCATTATCGAGCAGCGCGTGAAACCATCGATGAATTAGTCATGAAACTCGTCGCTATGGCTCCACCTCCCTTCTGCCTCTTCCTCATCTTCAAAATTTAATCGTGAAAATATCGTACGAAAAGAGAAATCGAACAAATATTAAAAAAAAAAAAGAAACAATCGAAAATGTCGGATCATCCTCTCTCCCCGCAGAGGACGAGTGCCGGTCCGTTCGAAAACAAGAAATCGATCGCCCCGGAGCGCAGGAACAGGGGCCCTCTGTCGATCGTCCTCGGCAAGAAGATCACGCCGGCGATCGATGACTGCGACGTGAAAAATGAACGTGGTCGCAAGCTCGTAAATTCGAAGCGCGAGACCACAACCCTCGAATTGGACAGAATCCGAAACGACGACTACTTTCCCCAAGGCGAGGAGTACGAGGATGAGATTGGTGTTGACTACGGTCAATTGCAGAGAGACATACCCAGCAGGAGATCGGGCAGAGACGAAGAGATGGATACGCAATCGAGGAGTTCTTCGCAAGCAAATGCGACGTTGAAGCCGGGAAGGTTACCGCTGAAGAACACCCTAACCAAAGACGTCGACGAACAGCCAACGCTGTAATTTAGAATGGCTCCAACGTCGCTCGAATGTCGGCCAAGAACGGTCTATTCGACATTTCCATGTTCATTCTTTAGAATAACGGCAAATAGTTTCGTCGCGAATTTCGCCATGCTAACGTGATCCACGTCTCCTTCGAAAGGTCATCCGCTACCGTTCCATCCGTTACTTTCGATAGTCGTTTCACGTGTCGGGGGAGGAGGGAGGTGGGCTAAGGGCAAGGACATTGCCCGGACAATCGGAGGGCAAAGAGACCGATCTAAAACAGCGCGATGTGATGTATCCAGGGTGCAGAAAGAAGAGAACGATTCCGTCTGGGTGAGCCAGACTGCGGCGATGAAGCGCCAACTTGGCCAGAGAAGAGCCCATGTCATCCACCGAAGGGCCCCTGTACGCCCTTGGGTCCACCGGGGTATCCCGCGAAACCGAAGCAGGAGAAGAAGCCGTTTTGCGTAAAGTGTCCACCGAAGAAACCGTGTAAAATACAAAAATGTTAGGTGTCAGGCGCCTAACGCATCGAGAGACAGAGGGTACGTGGAGATAGCGGCGGATGCAGCAAGCTAACGGTCATCCTATCAATCGAAATATCTGTTGTCTGCGTCGTAGGCCAAGCATCATCCAAAGACTACGTCGCTGAGCCGTGTTTTTACTCTTTCCACGGCGACGCTTGGCAATCCTTTTCGAGCAAGGAACCAGTATTGCTTGGGATCGCCTTTCCTTAAGGGGCTGAGTGGAGTGTCCACCTCGAGAACGTTTAACACTGGAGTCGTCTGCGCGAGGAACTTTGGTACCACTTCCAATAAGCTCAACAAGTCAGGAAGAATCGTATCTTTGTCGGGATACCTTGCAAGATACTTGTGGCAAGAGCGAGTCAGGCTCTTCCGAACTGATTCGACGCTGATGGGTAAAGCGCGTCGAAGGAAGCCACCGCGCTCTACAGGATCGTCCGATTCCTGTCAGAAATTTGCCCCCGGCAGTGAGAATCATCGGAGACCGCCGACGGGGGCAGCTTGCAGACAACCGTACCAACGAAGAAAGCCCTGTCCACCTACAGAAAAGTGCATACCACCCGCTCCGCCGTGTTGCCGAAAACGACCCCTGAATCCCAAGTGCCCTCAACCTCAATCGCCGTGCCCACCGCCATGCCCAATTCCATGCCCGAAAGCCCCCGAGAAACCACCGCCGCCAAAGATATGTTATCGAAAGTGTCCCCCGCTGCCGAAACTGCCGAAGCTACCGAAGTATCCAAAGATACCACCACCACCGCCACCTGTGCCCTTACCAAAGTTACCCAGGCGAGCAAAGTGTCCTATACCTTGTCCACCTCCTGTTCCACCACCGCTGCCCAAGTGCCCAAGACCGCCTAGATGTCCCGAGTGTCCGCCGCAAAGAGAATGTCCACCACCGCCACCCTGCGAGCCTTGTCCTTGTCCACCACCTTGTCCCCCGCCATGCTGCCCACCGCCGCCGCCATGCCCGCCATGCCCACCGCCGATTCCATGTCCGAAACCTCTTCCTTGCCCTCCACCCTCGCCAAAAGTCTGCCCGCCCTGTCCGCCATGTTCAGAACTTCCACCTTGTCCACCTTGTCCAGCGCCGCCGCCTTGCTGTCCTTGCCCTTGCCCAGAGCCACCACCACCGTGTCCTTGCCCTAAACCTTGCCCACCCTGCAAGCCACCCGAAGTTTCCTGTCCCGAGGACGTTCCTTCCTGTCCCAAATGTCAGAGGGGCAGCACGAAGAAGAGGAGAATGTCTACGTATCATGCGCCATCCATGTTCGATCCTCGGACTATTCGATCCAGAAAACTGCACGTTTGCTCCTGGCTCCTTGGCAGGTCGTCAAAGAGTGGCAAGAAACCTCCCAGCTGCAAGGGGGTAAGCGACATATGCGAGACGGGGAGGGCTGACGGGAACTGCGCGAAAGTTTGCGACAGGAAAAGCGCGTGCGAGGAGAAGAGGCCCAAGTGCGTGAAGGCGAAAAAAGAAACGAAGAAGAAAATAAAGAAGAAGGACCTGTGCCCGGACAGCTGCATTCCCGATGGAAAATGCAATCTACCAGTTATTACCAAACCGGCGAAGATGACGTACGGTCCGGTGAAGTGTCCAACCCCAAAGTTGGCCCAACCAAAGCCTTGTCCGAAATTGGCACAGGCTAAAACTTCTGTCTGCGAGGGAGCTCGAACGAAGAAGAAGGAGGTCTGTGTGCCGCCACCTTTGCCAGAACCACCGACAGACCCGGTGATCCTGTGTCCGTGTCCACCACCGCCCAAGCTACACCCCGGGCCTTGTCCCTGTTACGGCCTGCAGGATGTAAGTTCAGAGAAGTCGTCGATGCCACCCTGTCCGTTCACGGAAAAGTACCCGTGCCCCGACGACCCATTCTACTGTCCGCCAGTAAAAACGGAGTGCAAGACGGGGGAGGGCAGCAGTCCCGCCAAAGAGAAGAAGAAGAGAAAGAAATAAGCAAAGCCGCGAAGGTGAACATTATTTTAAACCCTTTGCGAACATTGCGAGAGTTGCGATTATATTAGAGCACTGTTCCATTTAAAATTGATCATAAAAATATTCTAAAGAACGGATAACGGAAACGAAATAGTTCCCCCAAGGAACTAGTGACATTTGTTTATTTTTCAGGGAAAAAGAAGGCAAGGCTCGTGACAAGGTGGACATTATTAGAGGGGTTCTCAGTGTCTCGCGAGGTCTATCCAACCATTGATTATTCGGCCTCCCGGATCGATGATCGTCGACGTTATTTTCGGTCGACCCGTTCGCCAGCGCTCGTTTCGAGGATCGTTCTTCGAGCACCCTCTGAAATTATCCGACAGCTCTGTTTCGCCTCTGACCGCTCCAACGATCTCTAACATAAGAAAAACAGGAACGAGGCAGGGCGAACGGATCGACTTGCTTATGTGTGTTCTTTGTCGCGTGTCTGACGTCGCGCTTTCGCCTTAAATTCGTTCTTCGCGCAGCGTCGAGTCTCGTCACGTACGGTCCCGACGATCGTGAGGAAGGTGAAAAGCTGTCATGGAACGTGGCAGACGTCTCGAGAAATTTGTTCGCTCCCGCTGGAAATCCGGCGGACTATGCCATGGAAACTAAGTCCCCGATTTGGACCACGAACGAGCTTCGTCGGTCACGCGACACTCGATATACATTCGATTAATTTTTTTTTTTAATGATTGTCCAAGTCTAAATTTGAATGGACCTCGTGACGGAGAACCGTGAACCGTGTTTCTGCGTGAAAAGAATCCATCGACGACAGCGGACACGAAATTGGTACGGTGGAACGATGGCTCGGGAAAACGTAGCTATAGAAATGAAAACACTCGAACCGAAAGTAACAGTTGTCCCACCTAACAGTTGGCCATAGCTCCACGTACTCCGGACGAATGGTGAAAGATCGTCCACGAAACAGAGGAAGGTTGTCGAAATATGTTTCATATGTGAATTAACCGAATTGTGATGCAAAAAATAATAAAAAAATAAATCAAAACAGGCTGGATTGCTATTTCCATCGATCGCGCTTGTTACGGAGAATCGAAAGGAACGAAATTATAATCACGATGGACACCGTGTCGGTGTTCTTTCTGCTGCACGGGCTTATCCGGAAACCATAAATTCTCGCGGATCGATTGAACGAATTTGAGAGTGTCCGATCGCGTGGGCTGGTCTGGGCAATAGGGCACGCGGAAGGAGAAATTGCTACGAAAAGCGGTTCGTTACAATAATATGGACATTTATATACGAGCCCAGCTCCGGTCGTAGGAAACGATGGCGGGGGTGAAAGTAGCCAAGGGAAGGGGAAAGGACAACCGGGGTTCTTATTATTTTATTATTGGGGGTTGAGCAGCCCTCCGTTCCAAGAACGACGCTCTACTTTTACCTTCCATTGTCTGTCCCCTCTCGTAAAGGCTTAAGGGTCGTTTCTAAACGCTCGATTCGATTACACTCCGTGGATTCCTCTTTTTCGGCCATTCGCGACGCTTCGTTACTTCCGTCCGAATGGAAACGTCCGACAAACGAACGCGTCCTGTTGTCCCCGATAAACTGTACGAAAAAAAATGCCTTGTCCTCTTGTCGCATTCGATGTTCATAATAAACTATGAATAGAAATTCGCCAAGCAAATGACAGTGAAGAAAGTTCGCCGAATATTACACGAATGAATCCTCTCGATTTCACTCGCAATCTGCACTCGCCGTTTCATTGCTATTTTACTTTTGCCGTGGCCTGTACCGCGAGATATATCGCGAGCATTATCACGGATGTTCACCGTGATTGGTCGGATTCGAGGGTATCCTCTCTTTTTCCTCCCTTTCGTTCGTCCAATAAGTGACGTTTCCATTGGAGAAAGGATCCGTAGGAAGGGAGCGACGACAGGGGAAAGTCAGCTATGTAGCGGAGCAGCAGAGAAAGAGGAGGAGATGGTGAAGAAGGCGGCAGAGGGTGTTCAGGGGACGGGGATGGAAGCTGCGAGGGCAGAAAACTCCCCGCGTTGAAGAGAGTCGGACGGGTCGTGGCTGCGGATGGAAACGAGCGGGATGGATAAACTTCGAAGCGACTGTCCCCGAGGCTGATGCATAATTCAGGAATCGTCACCGGCGAGGATATTGCCAATTTGGCGTCGATGAAAATACGATCGGATTTGTCGGCTACCCCAGAATGGCTCGTCCGACGTACATCCAGTGAATTTAACACCTTCGGCCAGCGTGCCGCCAGTGTACCGTGCGAAATTGCATCGGAGCCAATCGCCGGATCGCTCTAATATCCTCCTTGCTTTCGCGCCGTTCTCTTCGGTTAATGGCTTCCTGTAGGGGTGCTTATCAACCCCACCGGGCGTCCTCCTTCTCGCGACCGAGATACGTGATACATTGGAAATTTAGGGGGGGGTCGGGGGAGGAGAATTTGCAAATGAACGCGACCGCGGCTCAAATGTAGAGAACGGAACTGGTTTGTTCGGGCGAAACGTTTCATTTTGAACAGTTGTACGGAATCTCTCTAGGTGAATCTAGTATTTCCTTTCTTTCTGTTTCCTTTTTTTCTTTTCTATGACAAGGATTTCCATTTTAGAGAAACGCCCGCTTTTATCCAGTCTGATGCTGATCGATGAGAGATTATCGGTTTTCATGGTTTTCACGCGAAGATTTTTCGAGGGTGTGTCGCCCGTTCGACACAGGGGGATGATCGTTGAACGTTCTTCGATTTTCTACGGACAGAAGGATGCCCGGCAGCCATGAAATATTTATGGCGACGGGGCCGGGGTACAGGCTCGATGAAAAGAATACATTCGACGCCGATTCAATTTGTCAACGCGCCGTTAATTATGATATTATACGATCCTCTTAGATCCTGGAAGCGCACGCGTCATCAATAAGTCATAAATACTTGTCGCGAATCCAAGCGAGGGAGAAACTTTACGAGGATTAGCGCACGATTATGGTTCTTTTTACAGGAGGGAATAAAAAAAAAAACGGGCGGAATCGTAATTATTATTTAAACCGCCATGCAAAAGTTGGAAAAATATCTGCCGGTGTTGCAGAACTTGATGATCCAAAGATCTATATCTGTTTCATCGACGTGATTAAATGTAACAATTATTCCCTTTACATAATTTACCTGACAATCGCGGTACAAATAATACGGGAATGTGCGAAACCGGATCGTTTAATTCTTCGTTTAAAATAGTTGCTGTAATATAGATCGGTTGGTAAAACAGTTGCGCTCTGAGTTGTGCGCTGTCGATCGCGAATTATTTCTCATTCCTCGAAATCCGTAGGACCGATCGATCGAACGGGACGACGAGTTAGAAAAAGAATGCTCGAAAATTTATTCGGTGGCTTGGCCAGCGGACACGAGAAGGCGGGAAGAGTCCAAAGATTTATCGCGCCGGATGCGTGAATACGGTGGAACTTCCTTGTATCCGGTTTGGCGAAAACTTTTCCTCCGCGTACGCCTGCTCGGTGCTTTCCCATTTTTTCTTCCGTACCACCCCACGCACAACCCTGGAACCTGTTTCTTTTGCACCCCATCGTTCGAATTTCTATCGGGATCAGCAAAAAGTTCGACAAGGAGTAAACGATATGGTCGCTGTTACTGCGCCGAGGACGTTTCACGAAATGATTACCATTCTTAATTGGATCACAGTCTATCCGACTTCGCCTTTAATTTTCGCCTTGCTCCCTTGGAACTGAAAGTTCCGGAATCGTCGCAGTAAATCGACGAAAGAAGATATCGAAACAAAGATCAAACGTTCAAAGTTTTCCCCTCCGACGTTCGAGCGACCCTAAGGAGAGAGGCAACAGACTTTTAAAATACAATTTAAAACGGCGTTGCTTGTCGCTTTTGTGGAAATAATCAAGCACTCTCCGTGCTTCGCTGTCCCAGGTGATTCGGCAGGGTGCTCGGATCGTGGAACTTTTCGAACAGGCGCGTCCGGTTTACACGGGAGGGCCGCGGAAGTGAATTTCCAGGGCAGGGACAGCGGCGCGATCGGGCGGGGGGTTAAATTAGATTTCGTACTTCCGGGATGCTACAGGAACCTTAAAAGAGGAGGTAAGCGCCTACAAACGTCCACTATCTTCGGAATGTCCCGATGTTTCCTCGTTTCACCCTTCCACTCGATCGTTTCTCGCGTATATCCTTCTGTTATTACCGATTACCGACTTCAATCGTTGAACTCTTCACTTTGCAATGTCTCTCATTATTTCTATTGGGAGTAGTTGGAATTATTTATATAAGTTATTTAATTATTTAGCTGGGGCAATTTAAGAAATTGTCGATAGTCGTGAAACTCGTGGTTTACTAAAGGAATCGAAATCCTCTTCGGTAATAAAATTAACCGCAGAGTAACCTTTCTCTATGCTCTATATTGTACGTCGAAAATCTATCACTCCTAGACGTGTACTGCTTCGTCGAGGAGGCTCTTCAAGATTGCACTCGACAGCCAGGGACGGCTTTCCTCTCGAAAAGTCGGGGGGAGATCGCACCCTTGAAACGTAGCCGATGCGAGTGTCGATTTCACGTTGCTCGTGGGACCGGCGTTCACTTGGCAGTCCGCGCGAAGAAAGGGTTCGCTCGCGAAGAAAATTTTAAGGACTCGACTTTCGAAACATTGGACACGACATTGTGTCCGTGGCGAGGGGCGGCGAAATTGTTAACGTGGGACCCGGAGTCTTGATTTCTCGCCGGAAGGCTACTTCTCGACGCCGTTGACAAGCGAAACGGAAAGCAACGAAGTACTGTGCAACATAAAAATGAATGGCACTTGAGTTTCAAGCGGGGTAAAAAAAATTCGTGCTACTTTATTCGATCGGTTATTAAAATGATTTTAGGATACGTAAAAAATAATGGACAGAAGCAGGCGTCCATACACAGGGTTGCGAAAATTAGAATTAAGTAAAATAGAATACAATAAAAACAGTCTCTTTCAACGTCTAAGATACATTGCCACCCTTCCGACTAATGATCAAATATTTCGCAAAAGTTCTTCCCCGAGGGAAACGCAACAAACATACCCATCGGTGACATAATCAACCCCTAACCCATGTAGCACGAGGCAATCAACCACCCTTAAGCTTATACGTCCATTCGATTACGTCGAAGCATCGAAAAGCTGAACGGAAAATGAGACTTCGATAATCGATGCCGGTACATTGGCTAGCCGTTAACCCCTTGATATTAACCCCGTAATTAGCGGCATGTCTGCCACAGTCGGGGGTTGTCCCCAAGTGTTCGTAGAGTCGCGCCTCGACGCGGCGTTCCTGTATTACGCCCCGTGAGAACACACCGACAGGCGATCCGGTATCCAGGGTTTATCGTGTGCGAGAAAGTATTCGAGGGGGTGGACGGCGAGGTGGCGCGTTATGATAGAAGCGAGCCGGTTCGCAACCTCTGCGACTCCTCCGTTGGGGGTTTCCGCGGTGGCGTGATTTTCTGATTAGCAGCGGGTCGACTGGCTGCGGTTAACCGTTGTTAGGTTGCCGCTCGATTGGTATGCATGGGCTGGGACTCGTGCCCACAGTACAGCCCCTGAATCCAGCCACCCCTCTCTCTCTGCTGCGCCATCGAGTAGGTACTAACTACACCGAGCATATGTATGTACCCGCTATTACCTATTGCCGTTTCTGATAACGAGCAGAAGAGGATCCATCCGTTGGATCGTCTATTTAGAATCTAGATCGCTGGATAGTTCCCCGGTTAGGGACACTTTGGAATCCAAAATGTGCAACGAATTTTCGTATCCGAATCGGGGGAACTGCTGTCCGGTATTATTCAAAGGGAAAGGAAACGGCGATAACGATCGTGAGCGATGTATCGCGAAAACAATTGCCGCGGCGGTAACGCGATCGTAGGTCCGATAAGAGTTACGATTACATTCGTCGAATCCTTCGTGACAAGTCGCAGCCATTTTTCAGCGGTTGACTCCGCTTTGACACCGCGCCACTCGTCGACCCTCGTCGCCGTGTAACGCGCGTTGCAAGAGGGACTCGGGGGGGATTACGTAACGACCACCCCGTCGATACGGTGTATCGAGTACGGGTGCAACGGGAAGGGTGGAACGGGGTGCCGGGGTAAAGCCACCGGGACAGAAAGAGAGAAGACGAGTGGCGATAGCACGTATGAATACGTAGGAAGGAACTGGAGGGATCGGAGAGATTGGGGGTTTACAATTTCCCATGGATAATGGCACTTTGATTACCCCGTGACGCCGTGCGCCCTGTCAAGTGGCACGCCACCCATAAATGGCCAACGTGGAAAAAGGGAACGACGGAACGGGGAGCACCTCGTGTACGGGGTGGTCTTTGGAACTCGTGCGTAGAATATCAGTCGGAGAAAGAGGGCTGTAAAAAAATATTAATCGCCCGGGTATTTGCATGCAGAGGAATTATTGCATCGTGAACATCGTTTACACGCTGCTTTAAAATTTCATTGCGCGGCGATTACTTCCGCGCGCCGTTTTATCCTTCGTTTTTCACGGAGCCCTAAAGATCCCGCCCCCCCGATTACTGCGGCCACGCGTTCGCTTCTCTGAATACATCCAGGTCACCCGGTACGTGGACACCCGATCGGCTATGTTCCCGTGGTTCTGTGCTCGACCGTTAAACACACTATCGAGAAAGATTTTCATTTCGCGGAGCTCGAGTGACTCGACGGCCCTCGAACATGCAACTGGTAGCGAACGATTTGGTGGCGCAACTCGAGTACCTACGCCTTTTGTCGAAGGGGGGCTTCGTGAGCTGTGGACGAGAGGCAAGCGAAACGACAATTGAGACCGCTTGCCAGAAAGGCTTCGAGCCGAGAATATCGAGCCGCATTGTGGCTATGAGAACGCGGCTACGTCAAATTCGATTAAACGTCTCGTGGTCAACCGAATCGAAACTCATATACATACGCGGCTCGATTTGGTTACATACGATACATTGTCGGACGAGCGTTGAAGCAACGAGGACAACGGACAGCGCTGTATTCTTCTATAATACGGTGTTTATTAATCGTGACAGACTTCACCGTGGTTGGCGGTCAGACAAAATGAGTTTCCTTCTCTCGGGAGGGACGCGAGAGCACGGATGGAATAACAGTTTTCGTAACGAGCGAGCTACCGTAGGCAAGATTTATATGTACATACATATCTACGGTCGAAACGACCGGTCGATTCGGCCAAGCAGCGACGAGGAATCGAGTTGCAGAGCAACGAGAAAATCCGCGGAACGTCTTGCGCCGCCACTCTTCCGCGTTCCACGGTAAACTCGATCGTTTCCTATTCCGCACCGATTCGCCGGCGGATCGAATTCCCTTCTAGGCGTTCCCATTAACACCGACTAACGCCGGAGAATTCGTACAAAAACGATACACGGAATATATAATTGGCTCTAGGCAGGTACACGTATATCTGTTCGGTCGACAGAGGTTTCTCCTCGATTTAATGTTTCTCGAATACCTCCAGAGAGATCTAAACTCTCCGCCATGGTCACACCGTTTGAACAGCGCACAAACTTTCGACGTTTCCTTTTCATTCGAATTTCCAATTTAGAACGATCAGCAAACAGATCCGTTGGATCCTCGCGATTTCGATCGATCTGCTTCACACTCGGGTGTGCCGGCGGAATCGTTTTGAACGTGCCGGCCACGAAATGGGCAACGCGATGGCACGTGTCGTCACGTGTCGTTGAGTACAGTCAAACTCCGATTTACTCTGGCCTGTCCACGTGCCCAAATGAGCAACACTTTGAATAATACTCACGTCGCCCGTACCGCAGACACAGAGCCGAATCCCCACGGGCCACGGTTGTCTCTATATTCTGTAATGCATAAATCAAGCACCGGCAAATGGCATTCCTCGATCGTGTATTACCGTAACACCTCAGCGATCCCCGTCGAATATTGGATACCGAGCTAAATAGGGTGGCGCGATCGCGGTCACGTTGCTATCTAGCTTCGCGACGACTCGTCGGTCTACACACAAATACACAAATGATAATAAAAATATTATTAATCATCAACATTAATATTCGCCGACGTTAAAAAGGTTCCCCAGTGTTTGGGTTGCCCCGAAGGAAATTACTGTGCCTCGGGAAGGGTTGAGCCGGGGGGATGATTCTCGTGGCCGGGTCGTTCGTCTCTGGTACGTGCGATCGTTTCGGGGCGACTGCAACTGATTCCACTGCGACTGAAACAAACGGGTCGGGACGTTGGCGACGATATTCTCAGTTCTCGAGGAGAATGGATGCGCGTAAAGTCTGGATTAGCCTTCGAGGTGGAAGGGAAAGTGGCGTGAAGAGGGATCGGCGAAAGGGTGTACAGTAGTTAAGTAGCAACGCTACCATTCGAACGTTGAGCGTTAACTGCTGGATGGTTTACGAGGTGATTCGTAGCTCTTATCCGTTAAGTGCGAACACGATGACACGAGCGTGAGGAGAAGCAATCTGTATATAGGTGAATGGACTGTGGAACTGGAGGATGGGCCTGCGATTCGCGGCGGAGACGGGAGGCGTTAATTTTTAAAACGCTTTAAAACGCTTCGTAGACAGAAAAGGAAAAACTCTGGAGTCGGGGCTCATAAAAATGCTTTCCCTCGCCAAGGAAACGAGTGGAGGTGTATGTACAAATGTACGAGACGTCCGCACGCTGTCGGAAATGTTTAAATAATTCATTGAAAAGTAATTTCTTGTTTAACTGCGCTCTCCATTGACACAGGAGTAACCGTTTTATCGCGCTCCCTCTATTAAGTGCGTACAAGTCGCCGCCAGAGAAAAATGACACGCTGTTACCATTACGCTCCTTTTCCGCGGGGTTTATCAGAAATTTCCATGCGACAGTCACGTAAACGCGTTTCAAGCTGGTGACTAATCGTCCCTATGTCGCTCGTGGCAGACGAAAACGGGAACGAAGATAATGGGCATCGCGGTGGAACAATTTCCGCACAGCCGTCGAACGTTTTGCATACGTTTCGTTATCTAACGTCGCGAGGAAAATCAATCATACGATTCGGACGTGACGATATATCGACGACGATGGCGGGACGTGGTTCGAAGGATAGGAAAGAAGACAGCAACAAAAATGAGCTGCCGCTAGAACGGTTTTCCCATTGTCGGCGATAAATGTCAGACGAACGAATTTAACGACGGCACGTCGTGGACGAGTGCCATTAACAAAATAACTAACTGCGATGCCTTTGTGTCGACAATCAACGTCAGTCAGAACGGCCACGACGGGGACGACTGTCCTGTTACGCCGGAAGTGGGGCACAAGGCAAACGAGGTGTATTCCATCGCATCCTCTTCCGAAAAAGGGACAGCCAACCCTATCTACTATTGACGAGTCTCGATTTACGAGCTGGACTGGACGCTGGTCCCTCGTGATTTCAGTTTTCTTCGATACCATTATTCTGTAACGTCGATCTCTTTTTTTTCTTCTTTTTATTACGAGTTCCGCGGAACATTCCTCTCGAACTTTCCCCGGGAAAACGACGGGCTATTTCGTACGATCGGAGATTGCGCATCCCTTAACGTTCATTTGCGTAATCGTCTGGACGGCGGAAGGTCAGAGGTTACCCGGCATTAACTCGAAAAACTAACGACTTTAGAGAGAGCACCGAATGCGACAGTTATTGCCAGTTTATCCTCGCGGAATGATCGCGGCCTTTTTCGATAGACGCAATAAACGGGCGGCCGACGACACGGTTAGTTGTTCGATGCCACCCCTCTTTGTTCCCTCCTATCTTTTATCCGAGACGCATAAAAATTTGAACGATACACGACGAAAGAATAACGGGCCATTGACACGCGATAGCGGGCCGCGAAAATTTTCCATTCAAATTTGTCCTTTGGCCCGTCAAGTACTTCGTAATCGATGAACTAGGTCAATTAATGCCGCGGGGGCGTAATTAATGGTAATCGCGATGATTTCCACGCGCGCCCTGGGGCTGTGCACTGTGCACGTCCCAGGGCTGTTCGAAATGTATCACAGTGCACGGTCTCCGAACGGAAACCAGACTATCTCGGCGAAGAGCGCCGCGCGAGCAGTCGCGAAACTCGATAGCCTGATTTCCGGAAACCGACTCTGCGGACCACACCTTACGGGAATCGTCAGAACGTGACTAGTATGGGAACCGAGTTTGGTCAGTCATGATATTCATGGCCTGAGACCACCTCGGGGCCAACGCGGCCACTCGATATCCTGCCAGTTATTTGATCTGAGGGCTGAAACATTTGAATATTTCGGAAAAAGAGATTCATGTATATTTTATACTCGTTTGTCGACGGGTCGCGCGCGTGGCCGGACGACACGGGACTCCTCCTCAAAAGAGTCGCCCGGGAATCTGCGTAAGAAATCTATCGATGCCGTATCGCGAGGGAGTACCCGTGTATGTATATCTGTGAGATTCTCCATCAAACTTTTTACGTCCACGGGCACCAGGATCGACCTAACATTTCGACTCGACCGCCACGGTCGCAGGGGCCGTTCGAGCGTTGTAACGTTCAAAGGGTGGACTGACAATTTAGGCTGCTTCATTCGGGGGACCCTCCGGGCAGACGGAAAGCGTCACGAACCGGCGGCGGATGAAATCGACAGCGTTAATCTCGGACGCAAAATCGAGAAACCGCGAACTCGTGTTGCTCGAGGAGCGGAGAACCGCGCGGTTCGCCGTCGTTCCGCTTCCCCATATGTTGTAAACGTATTATGCGTATTATGCGCATCATGCAGCGGTCCTGCACGCGCGTGCACCATCGCGCCGTTTCGTGATCTCGGTCGACCAGCTGCCGGCTCCGATACTCCTTTCCGCTCCGGGCGTCGTATCGACCACCGGTCATCCTGTGATTTCCTCGACTGGCAGATTCGAAAGAGAAAAAAACCCGTAGCTTGACGGGGATGAGGATAGAAAGAATGCCGGACTTCCGAGACACATGACGGACGGAACCGCAACGCGGTTCTCCTCGCAACTGTCTTTCTGTCTCACGCGAATGAGATAGCCTGCCTGCACTCGAACGAAGGGTTCTTTGAAAATCAACGATGGCGGAGTGCATTGAAAATTATTGCGTTTGCGGCAGCACAGTATCGCGCGTCTGTTGATCATCGGCGAGACGTCGACGACCCTTGTGTTGGAAGCGAAAAGAAATCCTTAGAAAATGCAATATCCCGAAGACGCGTAAGCACTGCCCCCCGCGGAGCTACGTCCTCCCCAAGTTTTAATTAACAAATCGAAACTGCGAATATTTGTCGATTCGAAATTTGCCAAACGAAACGAAGAGAATGCGCGTGGCCCGTGAAGCGCGCCAACGGAAAATCATCGTCGCTGAATGAATATTTCACTCGGGGCGCAGTTGATGCGCCCTTTCGTGAAGATTTCGAGGTGCAAATTTGTTGAAACGTTCCGAGCTGCATTGTGAACGAAAAATAACCACGCCACCCTGAAAGTTGTCGGGAAGCATCGGGTGTCACGCGATCGCGGGAGACAATGATAAAATTGCAACGCGACGTTTCGTCGGTTGGCCCCCGTCAAAGATGGACAATTTCGCGCCCTCTGCTAAATCGTCACGCGATATCGCTTGGGCAAATTGTTCCAGGACCTTGTCCGTGGAAGCAAATAGTTTCACACTCGGCCAACTTTTTTTTCGGGTCGAAAATTTCACGGTCACGAAAGGGAAGCTGGCGCCGCTCGCAGAAATTCATCTAGGCTATCGATGAAAGGCGGTTACGGCAGACCTCGGCCGCTTGTTAGTTCTCTGCGGACTAAATCTGTCCTCTGGATTCGAGCACGCCAGTTCATTTCCAACGAAATCGCCTCGGAACGGCCACCTCTGCCAACTGGCGATTCGGTTTGGTCTTCGGTCTTTAATGAGATCGATCAGTGGCCAGGCAACGGTCACGCGAAACTTCGTACGCGAATTTTAACGCCGACAGAGACTTCGGAAGGAAATCGGGAGCTGTTTGCGTGCTTATTTTTATGCTCGCATTGAAAGTTCAGCAAGCTCAGAATAACGTCAGGGTATCGAAGATTTAATGGCAGGAATCAATTGAAATCGACAAGATCCATGTTGGCGATCGTGTCCGATATCGGAAGCTTAATTTCGGGGCCAAATCCAAATGATATCTAATCTTGGAAAATCCAAAGCTGCGTCTGCTTCGAATAATCGTGGAGGAAATTCTTTCTCTCGAAACTCTGCCCCATACGAACTACGTTGGACGGGAATATCACGAGCCTGCGAACGAAATTAGTTTTCCGCGATTTATTGGAGGAGAGCTCATTTGCCAGCGACTCCGTCGCGCCTGGGGTGCTTAAAATTCATATAGCGAAGTTCTAGCCGCTCAAAGCGGTCCGATATCAACAGCTTTGTTTCCCTCAAAGGCGGCGAAATGCGTTGATTGCTCGCGCGGTCGCGATTTTAATACAGCCGAAGCCTCAGACGCTCGATTATGAATTCAAAGCGCCGCGCTTTCAGCGGCAGACAGGCCCGCACCTTTCGCGATTCGCTCTTTTATATTCCAGCGTCGCGAGACACCGGTAATTAGCGCTGGATCCTCGTCACCGAACAGACTTTGCTACTTTGGGGACCATTATTTCGCGTCGATGTGTATCCCAAGCGAAGCCGCAAACGTGCGACGCGACGAAAAGAGAGGGGGGGAAAAATGACAATTGCTGATAGAATCATCGAAGCGTCGATCGATAGTTTCCGTGGCCTATTAAATAATATCGGAGAAAAGAATTCCCCGAGGATAACTACGATAACTGCTTTCGAAGAAACGAATTATTACAGACGGAGGACAACGATTGTGACATCATTCCGATATTTTCACCGCGATCGTCGTTCGCCTTGAGTTGCTTTTCATTCGTCAGAGAAATTGTTCCTGGAGAACGCGGAAGTTGCTCGACTGATTATCGTATCGATATGTTCGATCGCCAATCAGAAGTACGATTATGTGCAACGAGCGTAACATAAATTCGCCGCAATGGCTGGCACAAGCTGTGCTTAATTTTATTTTTGCTGTTCCAAAATAAAAGGGCAATTTAATGTAAATCTCGATGGCTAATACGGCCGGACTTGTGTTCAATGATTGAAGCAATCGATATAATCTAAGCGCAGTCAGCCCGCGTGTAGCACGGCGATATCATCGTAAAACGATTTACCATTGCCACGTTACACATGCAAGCGTCGTCCAGTTCCAAGTCCAGAAACTATTTGAACGTTCGCAATCTTGTACAAATCTGCTCGTCTTCTTGCCAAAAAATCGTGTCTATTAGTGGACACCAAAAAGTAGATAACGGAACAAGATTATTTTATTTAAATGAGACACGCATTTGCCGTCGTTTTCAGGCATTTTGGAAACACCGCTCTTCTGTCACACCGTTAGCGTTTCATTGAGCGACAGATGTAACGTAGTCCCACGCAGATTCCAATATCCCTCAGGTAATCTCGGAGCAACCGGTCGACGGGCATCGAATCGAATTAGTATTCGAATATCCCGACAATCTCTGTTCCTGAGTATGCATAGAAAGCACTGCTGGGTGGACGAGTAGCGATCGAATACACGCTTTGTATTTCTACCAGTGTCCAGTTCAATATCGTCCAGTCACGCGAAATCAAACCACTCGTAACTACGAAGGTATACACGCCGCCACGCCACACCACCTGTCCCGGTAATAACGACGATAACACAGGGCCGAAATGTTATTAATTTTAATGCCGCAACCCCGACGTTATAGCTTCCAATCGACTAATCTCACTTTCCATTGTATTTCTACCCACCCCGTCTTTTTTATACTCCGTGTTCCTGTTGCTACTCGGCATTGTGTATCGAAAAGCCACTGGTGCACG
Organism: Nomada ferruginata; assembly: GCA_963583965.1. Taxonomy (NCBI): domain Eukaryota; kingdom Metazoa; phylum Arthropoda; class Insecta; order Hymenoptera; family Apidae; genus Nomada; species Nomada ferruginata. The sequence goes on from OY757218.1 coordinate 12,595,839, forward strand.
TATTATTTAACGTACGAAGAAAAAGAGAAAGCCAGGTGAATCGCAAAATTCATCGACATCGACTAACGTTTAGGATAAAATGAAAGAAACACAGTCCGTCGACTCTGTCCACAATTATTTCAAAATTATTAATTTTTCCATATACCGATTTCAATTTATCGCTCGCCCGCCGCTTCATTTCCTCTTCGATCTATCGATTGTTTGGCAGCCGTTCTAAGACCGAACCAGCGCCGTGCTGGTGCAATCGATGCAATTACGATTTTGCGCAGCGATCACGACCCGCGATGGTGCTTCCCTTCTCCCCATGATGAACTCAACGAACGAAATGATAGACCGATCAGCGGCTGTGGTTAAGGGTTGGATACCCGCGCCGGAGGATCAACCACCCTGGTATTAATATTTCACCGAGATAACGGTAAATTGGAGCCGCAGTTGCTTCTTCACGAAATACTCGCAGCCCTTTTCTGGATCGCACGATCTTCAATTTCGTGCTCGCGGTGATCTCGATCTTCCGCAGAGAAGGAGATTGACTCGAGCTGCGGATGAAACGATTCAATCCGATCCGTATTATCTGGCGTGTCTACGGATTACTTTTTAACACAAACGAAGAATGGAAGAAGTGGAAGAGTTCTGTACACAATACCCTGTTTTTTTCTCCCAAATAAGTATTTCTCGGCGCGTTTCGACCGCAGGATTAATCGGCCGTGAGATTAGGAACGGAAAAAAAAGAAAGGGATAAAATACACTCCGTCTCGCGTGTGTCGAAAAGCAAAGGGACAAAAGGAGACCGGCTTAATATATTCGACACCTGTTTAATCTACCCACCGGGGTAGCGAAAGCGTGCGAATGAGATCGCCGGATTGTTTCCTTTCGAAAAGGACGACGAAGAGATGGCCGGGCAGGATTGTCAAGGAAGCGATACGTGGAAGACGCGGCAGAATCCGCGGCGAATGGTATGAGTAATTGGCCCGTTCGTAACGATCATGAAGTATCGGCGGCGACGTTAATGATGGAAGTACATTATCCGCTGGAGAGAGCGGCGCGGCGGCGGGAGCGTAGCAATTTCACTTGAATTGATAGTCAAGAGGAGAGCATGATTTTTATTGCCGCGATAACTGCGAAACGATCGTAATCAGTCGTTCAATGGATCCGGGAGATACGTCCGACGTGGAATCCGATCGACGGATCGAACGAAATGACGGGGCAATCAGGCCGCGAGCCAACGAGGGTGAAACAGCCATCGGAAGCCCGTGCTCGCGAATGCCATTAATTTTATAGCGACGATCGCGCGACCGAAATCTATCGGCGCATCGTCGCGAATCTTTCCGCGAACCGCGGCCAAACAACCCGGCCGCACAATTCAACATTCCGCGGCTGGCAAGCCTCCAATGACACGGTACTAAGTGGGTACACGCAAATTGGAACTCAATTTAACAGAACGTTCCATCGGCCGTTACGAGAATGCCGATCGATTGATGTAAATTATACGGCGAGCACTATTCGCAAACAGTTTTTAATCGCGAACGAGGCGGATTTTAGTGTATCGATAAGCGGCCGATAAGAACGTTCTTCGCCAGTGCGAGGGGGATTTCCATGGAACCACTGTGTATAAACGTGGACGCGGCTTTGAGGAAGTACATATCCCCCCGGCAAGGTGACGGGAAGACGTTTTTAGTGGTCAGCAACAAATTTCAAACGATTAAAGAGTCGTAAAGCGAGCGCGTTCGAGTCAAACACGGATATCCTCTTAAGGGTGTCCTCTGATCCGCCATGGATCTAAATAGAGCCATGATTAGGCGAGATTAAAGGTGGACCCTGGTTCGAACGAATACCCGTCCCCTGTTAAGATAACGCGAGTGCCTTATACTAATCGTGTCTCTTCCTCCCGAAGATAGAACGTTTTAGGCCTGGCCCTCGTGCCCGGGGACCCGTCGCGTCGTTCCAACAAGAACGCCGAGAAATCGGAGGGCCCTCGGCCATTCCGAAGTGCGAAACCATCGATTTACACCGGCACGCTTTTAAACGTCCCATCGCGCCAATTATACGTGCGTCGGATCGACGAAGGACTTTTTCTCCGCTGGAAAAAATTGCGCGACAATATGTACGGCGGTAGCGCGGGCGAAAGGTGAATCCGAAATTTACGGCCTCCCTTTGAACAAGCGGGAGAAGACGGGGTCCTTTTGGAAAAACGTTGGCCATTATACGCGGGACGGTGTCCCGTGAATCGCCGGCCTCGTAACTCCGTTTCATCTACCGATTTACGAATACCGGGTCTTATCTGCTGATACGTCGATTTACGATCTACTAGTCTGCGACTCGCAGTCGCGGTGGAAACGAAACTGTCGTCACTTACGCGATATTTCTGATCCCGTGAGAGGCTGTTCGCACTCTTGCTGTGCAACAGCATTTCGCAATAACATCGCCGGTGAGAGGCAAAGAAGGAAATATGTCCCGGCGATGAGTATAAATATCCGACGCTCTGGATCTCGATGATTGCGGGAAATCTGGCGAAATTGCTCTCGTGGCACGGGTAGCCGATATTTCGCTGCGATTTCGGCGAAGCGTAGGGCGACGAGCTTTCTCCCGCGTTTGCACCGCGCTATCGGCCTCCCCGTGAGGAATAAGAGGAGAAAAGAAAAGAAGGCAAGCAGGATTTATCGCGTACCCGCCGGACGAAAGTCGCCGTGGCGAATAATTTGTCCGAAAAACGTGTCCCGACGGTGTCTCGAGGCGAGCGCGAAGACAATCGTAGGAGGCAGAGAAATAATATTACAACGGGACGCGGCGATAACGCCTGCCCGCGGAGGGAGGAGGAGATAAAGGGACGGGGAACGAATAAAGCGCGATTACCATTTGTCATGCCAGTAAACGATGCGACGGCCGACCCGTTATAAAGTATAAACGCCGCGTTCAGAGATTACGAAAGTCTGTCGCGGTGATAATGCGTTTCGCGCGACACGCACGCGAGAGAAACGGCCGTTTTCAGATAGCCAACGCGGACCGCAGAAACTTATTATCTGATTCCTACCTTCCGACCTCCGAGCCGCCATTTACGTATCCACGAGGAGTCGAGGGTCCGTCCGACGAAGCATTAACCAGCTTAGAGGATCGCTTATCGTATCGAATAGTGTCATCGCGTTGGAATCGGCCGGATGGAAATCGTAACTTTTATGGGGCGCAAGGTAAAACGAAGCGAGGGAATCGTGAAGTACAAAATTTCTTCGTAAAATCGTGTTCCTTTTCGGAAGACTCTCTTGGCCACGGGGTGGATGGAGACGTTTAATTTGTGAACAGGTCCTCGTATCGGCCCGCTAACTCGCCTTATAAATTAGCTACAAGACCACGTAGCCAGATAAAGTGGTATACGCGTGCTTTCCACCTCGGATCGCCCTTTCTTCGGCCAGGTAAATGTACACGAAATTAAGATATCCACTGTCGAGGCCGCTAGACTAAATCGTTCCCATTTATATAAGAGCTCGCTTGCCGAAACCTCAGCGACGATTTATGTCGAGCGACTTCGAGCGACGCACAAATTTGCTCCAACCTTGCGGTGGATTTCGTCATGACGTTCGAACGTGCGACAAGCTTGTTCAACGACAAGGATAAAGAAAAGAGGAAAAAATGGAAAGCCACGCTAACTCTCGTAAATTGCCTGGTAATTTATCGACGCCGTATTAAACACGAATTAGTCATTTGGATTCGGGTACACACGTGTCGGATACACACGGCCGCTAGATTATCTGAAATCGGTGTGCATGTCCAGGCTGCCTTAGATATCCTGGCTTTCTAACCAAAATCGAATCGCTCGTTACACCCACGCTACCTTGCATCCAAATTACGCCGGGTTCGCTGCGAACGTCGAGAAAAATTAACTCGCGTTACGCCTACGCTCTGTTGAACTTTGATTTATGGATTCAAGTTGAGCTAAATCAGAGTCGACACGAGGCATTCGTTGGCTAACAAGTGTGCGAGTTAAATTCGAGTTCCAGTGTTACTTCTCGAAGTAAAACGAATTCAGCGTGGCTAAACTCGATACTGCGTTAGATCTGAGTTAAGGGGGTATGTGTGGTTTGAGCTCTGAGAAAATCGATTTTCCTTTGCCGCCATTTTCTCGAAATCATGTTTTCCGTCACGGCTGACACGATATCTCAAGATCTGGTTGCCCGATCGACTAGTAATTTGTCGAGGTTCTTCGGTAGACTAGAATCGTTCTTTATGGGATCAAAAGCAAAAAAGAAATCGAAAAAATTCCCTTAAACGACGTTAAAAAATACAAATACCACCTTCTATCTCGCCCATGCTATGCTAAATCTGAGGTACGCACAGTGTAACGTTACATCAGGCTCCGTGTTTTGCGAGGGAAAAATGTTGCACAGAGATTCCAATGTGATATTAAAGCGCAATCTGTTTTGCAACTCGAGGTACAAGAGCGTGACGCTGGAAACGAGAGAAGAAGAAGAAGAAGAAGAAGAAGAAGAAGAAGAGGAAGAAGTAGAAGTTGAAGAAGTCGATGTCGAAGAGGAGGCGGGTGGAACGATTCTCGCGCGATGAATCGAAGCGTCGGTCGCGCTTCCAGCACATTACGTAAGTAAACGGACCGCGAGAAAACGCGACTTCTCGCATCTGAGACTCCGGTAATCGAATCTAACCGAGCCGTCTCTTTCTCTCATTACCGTTATTACGTGTCACCTCATCGCCGTGTCGCTGACAACGTAATCACCGCGATTACCTTCGCTCGCTTTACCGGTTCCCATCGGAGCCCTCTCGCGACGACAGAGCCTCGAGGACGAGAGGAAATTCCGATCGCGCGACGATTAATACAACACATCCACCAGCACCGTCTAACGCGCACTTCATCCGTCAACACTGCATTTCGTACTATTTTCCCAAGCTTTTTCATTCGATATATATCTTTCCTCCAATCGATCGTCGCACACGAAGTTTTTATCGGACAACAATTCGTCAGTCCGTTTCGTTCTTTCCACGTCATTGAGAACGAGCCGAACGGGAACGGCTCTACGCTGGAACGCCGTAAAGTTTCGTCTTTATTACCAGGTGATGGCGGGGGCGGTTGCCCCGCGGGGGAAGGGGTTACGGAACAGAAGAGGGGATGATTGATGCAGCCCGGTTATCAGGGACACGGGCCGTAGTAGATAGTCGATCCACGGGTCTCATTACCGCGACACGAGATGCTCATATTATCGTCATTTTTATTAAACACTGCTCGTACGTTTTCGCCGGTGCCCGACGATAATGTCCCGGCGAAGGAAAACGTTCGATGAAATATTAGTCGTGCCCGATCGTCCAACCGGCGACACTCGCCTCGCCAGAGACGGGGCTGGCCGCGTTGTTAAATCGCCGAAGCTCGACGGATCCTTTTATTAAACGACGTCGGTCGCAGATTGGAGAACGAACGATACAATTCGCGTAGGGGCTTTCTTGGAACTGCTGGGCCCACGGGGACGAACGAAAATGAATACGAGGAATGGAAATATCGCATTGGTCGCGAGGAGGGTCGAACGATATCGCGTTAACGACCGCGATACGAGAGGCGCGTTATTAATTCCATCGGGGACACGAAATGGAAACGGTAATGGACGTTTAGGCGCGGCGAAAGTTTCGCGGCAGAGGGCCCGAGCGGATTGCCACGCACGCTCGCCTCTCAATGTACAATTGCGATGTCGTAATCGGCAATGCGTAGAAACCGCAGCCATAGCGGCGGACGAATAATTAACCGGCGATTAGGGGCTCAGGTGGACGAATGCGGCTCGCCGCCGATGCAGAAAAGTATACAACACGGTAAACGAATAACATATGGCTCTCTGTATGCCGTTCGAGTTCGCGCTGCTGTTCGAGAAACTTGTGCCTCGAAATTGACGATTCATTCGGGATGCTTGACTTCTGTCATGCCAAGCGTTCACCTGAACCCCCTCCCGATCTCTCCATCCGGCTCCCTCGCTCTGTCTTCGTTTCTCCCCCGTTGTCTGTCATCGCTGTCAGCCAGTCCGGGCTCCCCCATATTTTTTTCATTATTCGTTGCCTCGCATGGCCGTTCGGCCGCGAAAACACGGCACCACAAGCCGTAACCGCAACTTCCTCGATTCTGCCTTTCCATCGGTCTAATGCCTCTCATTGCTGTTCCAACGATGCGTGATCGGCGGCCACTAACGACGGTAAAAGTTAAAGGGATTCGCGATGACTCTTGGAAACTGTAATGATCGACGTGCAACGCCGTAATCGATCTCGAATATTGTTGGAACAGTTTTACGAGTTACGCCATCGAATGACCGCCACGCTGAACACGATACGTTTCTGCTGAAATAAATATGCACGTGGATACATATGCGGCAGACGTTCGGTCTTTAATTAGTACAAAAGTAGCGCGTTCCGACATTAACCCTTCGAGTCCTTCGGGGCGGAACAAACGAGACATCTTCCGAGATCAATTTTGCGAACGTTCGACCACAAGTGCGAAGAATACCGTCGGGGCGCGAAGGGTGAACCAGTTCGTCGACGTTATCGTTTCCAATTTCCATGGGAAAAGATACGGACAAGAGTCGCACAAATATATTCGTATCGCGGCGGTCTATCCGATCGGTGTATTTATTCGACTGTGCGAATCGTGTAACCGTGGAAATTTCGCAGATTCACTTTCGCCCGGGGATTTTCCGATAATTCAATATACATAATGGGAACGCGGGCAAGCGGGCGCATGGTAATTGGTGTTAACGAACACGCTCTGTCATTCACGACAGCGAAAATGACTGCGGCCGAGTGGAGTGTTTCCGGCTCACCGGCGAACTTCCGCGGCAGAACAATGGGAGCGCTTAACGCACCGGCGAAAGTCGTTAGTCAGTGTTATATTCCGCGTCGGTATGCGCGTCGTGCCGGCCAAATGCGTTAATCTAATTTTCTGCGCATCGATTAACGCGTCGCGCGACCAACGCGGCCGAAACGGCCAGGGCGGATAAACTGTCGCGTCGACGGGGAAAAATGGGAAACCTCTCGCCGGAGGATCGTTATCTCCGGTTAGAGGTATCGTCGATGGGAACGTTTAAACGAAGCGATGCGCACCGCCAACAGTCGCGTCAACGCGGTTCCCTTCGAGGCGTGTTAATCAAAATTACCTGGGAATAGAACGATCCGGTCGTTAACGAGAAAACTTTCCTGGTAGCGCTTTGGGCCGCCATCTGCCGCAGCTCTCCACTTTCCCGAATCATCCTCGAGGCATAGAATCTTTATGGCGAGGGGGGTGGGGGTGTTGTGCGGACACCATTCACCGGCATCATTTACATTGCTCGTCGTGCGCCACGGGGGTGCGGGACGCCTTTTTTTTTTAATTCTCGACTCGAAAGTGGATCGTGAACAAATTACTGCTACCGAAAAGCATCTTATTTTTCTCGGATAATATTAGACAGTCTCTTGCTGGCGTTCAGACGAAACGAGAAAAAGAAAAGGAGCCCAGAGAGTGTTCTTGTGTGGGTGTTTGAACAATGTCCGCGGGCTCGGCGAGTCGGTGGGTTCGAGAGGGGATCGTGAAAGAAGCCGCGGGCGGTACACAGGTGGAAGAGGAAGAAAGAAGACAATGTCCCCGTGAATTGGGCGAAATTAGTGAAAATCTTCGTTGTTATATAGAAGCTGGCCTGGACGGTATCTAATTTGACGTGGCTCCATTCACGTGGAGGACCTCTCTAGCCTGCCCTCTGGCCACTCTCGAAATCTCTTTTTAATGGGCGCACACCGCTCGATCGACCCGTTCTCTTCCTCGATTTCGTGTCTCCGTCCTCCCATCGGACACACGTCACATCCGGCCCGATTTACGAGGAAATTAAAAGATCGACAGAAACGGCGACGCGTTCGTTAACGAGACCGTGTCCGTTTCGATGTCGAACATCGACGATCTCGGTGTTTATCTCGCGTGGATCTGTTGCGTCGCTCTGGTGTTCATAAAACAGCTCCGTTCCACGAACAACTGGTCTCAACCTAATATAATTTACGCCGGGGATATAAAGCAAAGAGCGGGATGGAAATCGTGAAAAGCGGGAGAAGCACTTATCTTAGACAGTTAATGGAATAAACCGGGCGGGGGAAAGCTCGGCGACGAAACGACGCGTTTAAGAAACACTGTGCTATCCGGCATGTCTGTCATTTCAGTCGATAAACGAAAGGTCCGCCGTCGACCCTGGCCAATGATTACCGCGGAATCCAACGCGCGCTCCACTTTACCAATTTTCTCGATTACCGGCACGAAAAGCTCCCTTAAGTGGAACGCCCGTCGACGTAACCGGATGGTCCTCCCTTTTCCCGGGACCCCTGCTGAATTATCCGATCCGATCGACCACGACGTTACTTAACCTCGCCCCATCGAAATGTCTCAGGGACGCCGGCAACTTCGATGCCGAACTAGCTGGCAGAACCCCTGACGAAGTCTCACCGGGCTTTAATAGCTTGTAACAGGTGCATCAAACGCGACGTTTAGCGGAGGAGAGGAAAATTCTTCAGCAGCTTTCCTTCAAGTCTACAGAGGCCCCGTACAATGACTGATGCCCTCGTCGAAGACCCGAACAAAGGTTAGGTCAAAATCGATTCGTTGCAGCCAGGAAAAACAGGAAGGAGAGAACGGTATAAATACGTGAAAATAGAATTAACCGTACGCAATTACGAATAACAAATCCGTGGTTCGCGTTAATGAGCGTCACCGGAAGCGTGCGCGGTACACGCGAGGAAGGGGGGAAGTCCGGACACGAGAGAAAGGAAAATAGAAAGAGGGAGAGAGAGAAAGGGACACCTCCTGCGGTGGGTTCGCAGCTTCCGGTTCGCTTGGGGGCACAACGTGAAGGGGACAGAATGCACCGGTGGTGCGCCGCGATAAAATCATCTAATTGTTTCGCTAAGCGTATGTGAATGTCCAACACGCGCGCAGCCGCGCACGCAGTGTCATTTCGTGCGGCATGTGCACCGTATTTTCACCCTGCTCTTTTTCCCTTCCCCATTCCCCCGTCTGTCCGCCTTTGTACGCGGCCTGTACCTGCTGCATTTTTGTCAACAACAAAAGAATCGCAAACGAATAGGCGACGCGGCGAACGTTGCTCGAATTAACGCGAGTGCAATTCGACGACCCGATAACGAGCACCGCGAGAAACCACTGCTTCCCTTGGCGTTCCTCCACCGCGGCACGATATCTTTCGTTGCTCGAGCAATTTTCTAAAATTTGTCGCACCGCTTGCTCAGGTCTCGAATATCATTCGCGCACCTTTCTCGCAGTTTCCCTTGTCGAATCGAAATGGATATTGACTCGCAGCATTCGATGCGAATTCAGATGTCTCGTTCGCAAACTGCTGGGTAGGAGAAACCACCGGATCGACGGGCTAATTACGTTAAATCTGACGTTATTAATCGAGAAGCATCGCCCCCAGCCCGATCCTCTCGAAGGGAATAGTGTAATAGTAGCGCAATATCGCGGGGCAATAAGATCCGGGCTATCAGGTGGAGCAAGGTGCAGTCGTGGAGAATAATGGTTAGAAATTGCCGTGTAAGAACACGGATGCACTTCGAGCGGGTGCAGGGGAGGTTGCAAGGTAGCCTGCGGATTGCTCGATATTTATTATTTCGAGACTGCCGACGTTATTGGACGACCGAAGAAATACGTAACGAGGTACTGGCAGTGTTTGTAATATTAACGAGACGGTTTGACAGAGGGGAAGAAATGTTTCTCTCTGCTGCCTTCTATCTAGCCAAAGCCTTACACGACCGTCGATATTGCAATTATTTAAATCGATATTGTTCCTGCAGAATTTCCTGTAATAGCATTGAAAGTGTTTCCAACGACTCGGAAAGGAAATATTGAAATTCCAGCTTGTTGAGGCAAACGAATGAACAGGCGAACCGTTCACGGCTCGTTGATCACAGATACATTAATTTCTTGCGCCCTCGAAGGTTCAAGCAGCGCGGCAATTACTCGATTCAATTAGACTGCTCCGCGAGAACCTCGCATCATCTAATTAAGAGATATTACTGGAAGGAATTGCGAGCATCCCTCTTCCGTTCGCCAGAGCACCAATTCGCGCGAACGATACGCAACGCGATATTCCAAGGGATAAATCAGATAGGGGCTCCCGCCGGGGCGGGGGGACGCGAGGGAAGTGGAAGGGCCACGAACATAATTAGAAGTTGTACCTCCTTCGTGGTCGCGATAAGCCACGGTCATTATTTCCGTGTTTAGATAGTCGGGCGGATGGACGTTGGCCGTGGGATCAGCGTGCTCGCCTTAAACGACACGAACTACATCCAACGTCGATCCAGCTGGCCCCGTTAAAAAGCCGTTCTTAAACACCAGTTTCCCCGACAAATTATACACCGTGGCGCTATGGTAACAGTTGGACAAAGCTCTCAGAGTTAATGGTTCGTTTTCGTGGACAGGTAGTGCGCGAGCGACGGAGGGGACAGGAGTAGAAATTTCAGAAGTATGCTTCACTCGAATATCCACGGTCGGCGATCGCTGTCGACCTTCCAAATTCGTTTTCTTCGTATCGTTCGCAATAGAAAGACGGCGCAAGGCTGATAGCATAATTTATGGTGGAAATGATTATCGATCCTCCAATTTTTTTCGAAATTATAAAAATAAAATCCACGGGAACTCCCTCGGTCGTGGTCGTTCCACCTTCTAATTCAATTTCTCTTCGTAGAATCAAAAGGAATCGGTCGCGTTCCGAATGATACCAATTTCGTCTGTCTCCCATCTTCGTCTGGTATTTCTAAGCAACGTTTTATCGCAGCATCCGAACGCAGCAGGATTCCCATGGGGAGCGCAGAGGTGGCGTGGGTTATTATAAAAATTAAACGACGTTCATGCGATTGATTATCGAAATTACATACCATCGGATCGCTCGCCGGCAAGATTCTCCGCGGAACATCTCTCGGAGCGGTCGTCGACGACGAGATACGGTGGAGAAGGGTGGCACAGGATCGACGAGAGGGGAGGAGGCTCGATCGGTAATTGCAACGCGACTCCACACGGACATCGCCCGTGTGGATCGTCCGGCTCGAAGGGCTTAATAAGTCGTTTTCGAGGGATAATCCGAGGCGGGTGTGTCATTTGATTTCTAGTAATTTCGTGTTGGTCGCGGCGTGGAATGCCGCGTAGATGAACACCCTCGTCGCCGTGCATCGTGGCCGTGTATTGGACGCGCGCCTAGATAACCATCGTGCATACATACGTACGTGTATTCGCGCGATCACCTTTATTTTTATCGGTCTGCCCCTATTTCACGATCTTCGACAGCGTTTCTCAAAGCGAATTCCGCGGTTCCCGGTACAATCTTGGAAGCTGTGAAGAAATCGAATCGATCGAGAGTATTCGTATCGATGCTCCGTCGGAGATACAGAAAAGGGGATGAATTATTTTCATTTGCGCAAATGGAACACATTGTACGGTGCACGAGCGTACCTGTGACAAGATACTACGCTTGAGAGACTCTGTTCTAGGAGTTTCGTTTTACCCATTCGTCGGCCCGAGGCCACGAGATTACACTCATTCAGAGATTTCGACCGGTCCTTTCAGTGGTCCAGCTCTTTTTTCCTCTCTTTTTTTTTTCACTGGCCGCTCACTGGCCGCTCAATGGACCGTGGTTTCTCGGCTGGATTTCCGTCCTTGCCGGGCGACGCGGCGATCGAAACATCGCTCGTGCCCCCAGGGAGTCTTTCATTCACTTCGGTCCAACGAGACGTGCACGGCCACGAGCGTCCCAACGAAAATAGAGAAGGAACGGATAGACGATCCAGAAGGAACTGCGGCCACCGTTGCACCACGAAATTAGTCCGCCGTGTGTATACCTGTTCCGTCGACCAGACGACCGATGTCCCTTGCGTGGGACGCTTCCAGGACTTTACCTGGCGCCAAGCGATTCTTCCACCGGTCCCCATGGTGGAAGCCTCGAAGATCACACGGGTCCGGGGGTCCAGGGCGCCTTAATTGACGCGATGCAACAACCTGACGGAATGGGCCGACGAATTCCACAGTGTGATACGAAACAAGCCGGACAGCTTTATCGATCGTAAACTCGCAGCGCGTGGAAGGGTTTAAGGTTGATGGCGTGCGACAAGGGACTCGATTAAGTTGTCCCGGGAAACTACAACCCTGCGCGGACTCGACGAAAATTGACCGAGCGAAATGATCGCGGCGATTACGGACAGATTCTTAATTCCTCGTTTAGAGGACGCGACGCGGCGGCTAATTATTTGGCTCGTGAAACGAGCAAATTGTTACATCGACGCTGCTCGCCATCCGAGGAACATCCATTACGGGGATCCCCGTAATAACATGTCGTCCGGAGGATGAATCGTGGCCAGTCGGATAAAGCAACGGGTTTCGGGTTCGGTTCGAGGGGCACAAAATAAAAAGATCGTCGGGCAACGGAGAACGATAGGAGGAAGGTACGAGGGAGAGATAAAGCAGCCAAGTTTTCTGCCGGCCCGGCAGAAGGCAGAGATACAAGAGGAGCACGGCGATGCGGTGGTGGTGAAGGGGGGGGGGGGTGGAGGAGGGAAACGATTCAAATTAAATGCCGTTGAAACAAAAAATGATCGAGTAATGACAGCACCGGAGTCCTCACAGTGGCTCTGGGTATCTTTGAGCATACGGAACGGAGAGGAAGGGAGACTGTGTGATTACCCATCGACCAATAGCCGTGCTCAGAGCGGCCATCATGGTCCAGGGAAGACGTGCAATCACGCGGTTCTCCAGCATCTTCCTCCTCGCGAACGCGGGATGGTCTCGTCTCCTGCAGGCACGCGTGAACCTCTTTCGATCTGGCTGAACAACAACGGACCACTGTTCGAGCCTCTGAAACGTTCCTCGATTCGAGGCAGCACCAACTTTTCACTGGTCGCAGAGATATCTCTAGTCGATATTTATCGTCGGGTTGTGTTGAAGTTCGAATAGATCGGGCAGTGACAAATTCGTTACCTATACCCATCGTTTGTATCGTTTCGTTGTTTTAAAGCGCGATCATTTGTACGGGTCGTCGTGGTATTAACATTTTCCACGAGACATATGCGCAACGATACACGGCGATGGAATTATGTACGCCACGCAAGCATAACTAGACCTAGAGAGAAGAGGAACGTTTTGGTAAGGTGTAACACAGTTGCGTAAAAGTAAAACTAGATAATGGCCGCTTTCACGTACCGTAGCTTCGCATGGTGGTTCGGCGAACGTATGTAATTTAACAAGTACACCTTATCCGACAGCCATCATTGATGAGCAGTGAGCCCTATAACGTTAATTATTTTCACGGTTCTCAACTCGTCTTTTAGAGGCCGTAACAGGCAACGGTATTCGCTGGAACTCATCCGAGGTTGCTCGGTAATTAGCCTCGCTTCCATAATATGCTGCCCAGAAAACAATTTCAATCCCGTCCACGTTGGTCTAATGAAAAAAAAAAAAAATTTACTTATCCAATTATCACACAAGGCATGCACACTTCCTAGTTACAATTTAAATCGTCGAACGATACGGCCGTGTTCAATAATAAGCACCGCCAATTATGTTGACTCGATGAAAACCTGGTAGCGTTTCAATCGAGAATAATTAAGTCTAATGAATTCCAAAGGTTGCCAGCATGAAACTCGGGTATTTGCATGATACATTATAGCCGCGCGATGCGCGGTCACTCGAGAACCGGCAATTTATGAGCGCGTATTTTTCTTTTAACGATAAGGCTTAAACGCTGTGCGAAATGGTATACCGGACGGTTTAAGGCTTGTCCACACGCTGATCACTCGGACCGTCTTAAGTTCGCGTCCAGCCATTCCCCAAGCGGAGCGTTTCACCTGTCGCGAAACTGAATCTAATTTACTCGCAGGAATGACGGTTCTCTGTTGTTTTTTTTTTCCGTTCTTTTTCTCTCCTTCTTTGCCCCGGTAGGTATCTACGAATGATCGCCGACGATTTCACTCGGCGCTCGTGTGAAACGCGGATAATGACGAGCAACGTCGAAGAGAGAGAATGGCCGGCGCTTAATAACTCGTTAATTATCGTTTTAGGAAATCCGCGCGCACATCGCCGTGCCGTCCAATTACTTTACGTAACTCCCGCGCCTTCATTTCTCCGCTCTGGTCGCGGTAATTGGTTTAATTGCGTTTCGCAAACGAGAAAAAAAAGGAAACCGACGCAGATTAGAAGGAGCTGGCGGAGCGACGGGGACGGCGGGGGAGGCTTTTTATCGCGAGGCGTCTTTGGACACGCTTCTATTCTACGAGTCGGGGAGCAAATTTCCGTCGATGCGCCTGTATTATATCTCACCGTGCACAGGAGCGCAATTTCTTTGGCCGATCAAGAGGAAGACGTCCGCGGTAATGTCTATGCGAGATTAATTCGAACTCGCGAGCGTACCGCTCCGATAAGAGCGGCGCGTTGGAAATTTCGTTCGGTCGCGATTAATTGCGAATCGAGCGGCCCTCGCAGGAGAAACTTTCTCCTTTGATTTCTCCTTGATAAAAAGGGAAAAGGAATCTTTAATTATCGCGTGTACACACGACGAAAAACTGGCAGGGTATTTTTTCCAAAGTTACAAAGTGAACGGTGCCAGCGGAAGTTATACACGTTTCCCTGTAACGCTTTTTCGTTGACGGATCCGCGAGTTTTTGTAAACGAACAGAAACCTGGGGGAGAGAACGGTGTGTACCCCTGGGGGCAATTAAGAACGCCGCTTTTGATCACGATTCGTCGACCTCCTTCTTCATTACCGGTATCACGCGATTTCCACTCGGTGGCGTACACGTGAAACTTTGTTGCGTTTCAATATTTCTCCTGCTCTCTGTGAATGAGAAAACGCACTCACGGCTATCATGCACGACGCTATCGCGGCGAGCGTTGAGCGTTATCATTAAGCCGGTGCATAGAGGAATTTTTATTGCCACCTGACAATGAATCGGACCGGTCGAAAAGTATGCGCCCTTCAATAATCGCGAGAATCGTTTGCACGGTATTCTTCGAAGGCGTCGCGATGGAATCGCGATAGGAACTGTTTCTGTGAGCACGTGTATTCGCCGGCGACCTCGCCGTGGAAAGTTTCGACGATGGCGGTTGAATTAGAAATTACGAGAAAAAAATAAGGAAAAAATTGGAAGAGGAAACTGAATGAGATTTCGCTGTAATTGGCAACGATTCGCGTTACAGAAATCCCTTGGCCTGGTTTGAGCTGAGAGCACGTGAACGCGTGTGCACATAACGGGCGCACATATGCGGTTGCATTGTTTTTCTTTTCTTTCCTCTTTCATTCCATAACTCACCCGCGATCCATATTCATAGAGAGTTCACCGGTGGAAGGCGGCATGGGCAAGAAAATGAAACAACGAATTAGCAACAGCGGCTGGATGTGTATAAACTTATGTGTATAAACATGCCGGGATTTCAGATAAGATCGGCCGTATTTAGCAACAAAATTGCCGTGCAACGCGAAAAGTTTTTCACGACTGCCGTAGCACATAATGAAGTATACTTACTTCCTGACATCAGGCTAATTCGCCGCCATTACGGTGATTTATATTATATGAAATTGCCCGACGAGCACTTGCGCCTGGCACGATTCAATTCGCTATCACGCATCCAGCAAACCATGAACGCACGAACGTTCGATAACGACGTGAATCTGCAGCTTTGGCCAGCGGGAAGGAACACCGGCAGTTTCGTATTTATAAGTTTCGTTTGTGGAACGACTTCCAGTTCATTTCATTTCCCTAACGAATCGGTCCTGTCGGCGCAACGGGCTACCTTATTTATAACATCGGCTTGTTGCATATGAAATGGCCGATTTCTTAAGCGTGGAAAATCGTTCGACATTCAGTAGCCAATTCTGACGAGCGAATGCGGACCTATTGGGACTTGTTCTATTTCCGAATCGAGGATTCGCGTACGGAAAGAAATTTCTTTAACTATACAAATGCAATAAATATTATATCCGCGCGACCACGGACATTGTCGATTTTATCGAGCATTCAGATTACTCTGCAAATTCGCTATCTTCTTGTCGACCGTGCGATCGCTTCGTCTGGCTAGTAATTTCCAAATGGTCTACTTACCGCACGAATTTAAGGAAGCGGCAGGAGGAAAGCGGAAGTGGCAGGACAATGCCACGACGAAGGAAGTAATTCGCCGAGGACTTAGCCCGTGGCGGTGCTCATGCTCAGGCTGTGTTCGTTTGGCGTGGTACGCGCGTAGGAGCATTGTCTTGACAACTTAGCGGTTATTTTACACGCTGTTACCTCGGTAAGCTAGCCACGAGTTTACCGCTGTTTCTATGCTAATGAGCCACTCCAAGACGAACGAAGTAAGAACACGCGGCCAAACTCGCGCGAGAAGACGACTCTTTACCTTCTCCCCCAAGTCTCTCGAGCGACTCGAGTTAATATAGAAACAAACTCTCCGTCTAACTTCTGCCAGAGGGAACAAGTTCGCGAAATGTATGCGCGCAAGTTCGTCTGAGCAGCAACGGGTCTCGCCGTGCTCGCTCGGTTGTCTGGTGTTAATTCAGTTAAGGGGTTACTTGTGTTTTGAGCTTTGCGAAAATCGATTGCTTCCCTTTCGCGTTTTCATCAGGCACGTATCTTTAAACGTATCCGTGTCGAGGAATATGCCGAAATTCTTTGAGATGACCGAGTTCTCCTGTTCATTGTCAGTTCGGAGATTCAAGAACTTGTCGGGCGTATACACACATGCACCTACTACAGTTACAGCGGATAAGTGTCTATGCGATTCGCGCATTCCCGTGGCCACAAAAGATAAGTTTAATTCCCACAATAGCATATGCACGGGGCGTTTCTATCCGTGCCGAGTCGGTGTTTCGTAATTATATATCCCTTCCGCTTAATTTCCACTTTTACACCGACCCCTGTCGCACTCGGGACACGTCGAATAATTCCCACCCCTTTGCTTCCTCCGCGCGGAACAAAGTCCCCGATTCCCCGATTGCGCCGGAGTCGCGCAATTAAATCGCGCACACAAGGGAAGAGAGGACAAAGATCGTGTCCGTAGAACGGAGAATTAGACGTTCGTTCGATTAACCCGGTGAAAATTGGCCGTCGGACTTTTTTCCATCCGCGGCGATTCCGTAAACGCAATCGTGTTTATTCTTGCACACGGTTTCGCCTCGGCGATGCCGAAGAAGCCCGTGCATACATCAATTCCGTGGCATTGACTCGCACGACCTCGAGCATTACAGTAATGGTCGTAACCGCCTTAAAAAGCGGTCTCGGGCGCCATCGGCTAGCGCAACATGCAAATTGCCGGTTGTTCGATCCAGCGGGGAATCCCGGGATTCCTCGATTGGCCGGCTACTCGTGCAGCGTGCACCACACGTCCCCTGTGCACGATGGTGCGCGCCGGCGAGCAACGGAGGCCCGGAGAAATGGGAAAAAGCGTAATGCCGGGGCCGACCCGTGAAACCGTAGGAAATTGTACAGGATCGCGGGCTAGGAAGCGGTCGTTCCATTCGCGGAATATCGACGGCCTGATGTTACGTTCGCGAGATTGCCTGTACCGGAGTGCAGGGATCCGAGCTCGTTTTACGGCCAAGAAGGCGTGCGGCCGTGCGGGGCAATCGTGGCCGTCGAGGTTCGTTGCAAATCGTTGCACGACTCGGAACGTTCGCGGCTGGATCGTAGAGATTTAGAGCGGCCGCGGGAAAAAAGGGGAGAAAATAGGCGGCATCGACGAGACGCGACAAGTAACAAATAATCTTGCCACCCCCGCCGTTTCGCGCGTTCCTTTGTCACGAAATTTCCCGAACGATGGACGGCCGTAAAAGTGGCCGATCGGCGTCGCCGGTGCCGGACGTGCGTGTTCCGCGTCCCGCGGGATCAATGGGTTCGCGGCCGTGGAACAAAGGGCCGGGAAGGTGAAACGGTCGAAGGGGGACGAAGAAAAGAGCGAGTCCAATAGTGGAACAACGGAAAAGGGTGAGAGGGAGAGAGAGAGGGAAGGGCGGAACAGGCTGATAGAGAGGCCGAAAACGGGAGTAGATCTGTCGTGGAGATAGAGCTGGTCTGCCGGCCGGGCACCCATGGAAAATAACGAAAATTTAGCCGGGGGCCGGGCGCAAAGCGATTAAGTCCGTTATACAGTTTTATCTGCATGAGAAAGATCTAATATCGGTGTAACGCTCCCTCTCCGTTCAACCCTCGCGCCCGGTAATTCTCGGGCGTCGCGTGTGCACAAGCTGAAGGCACCCTCTCGATGTGTCATACGCGCGCCACTTGCGTTGCTCGCGTCTCTTCGCCCAAAGTGTGAGCGTGTAATACACGCGCACACGGGGGAACATAGGCGTGGATTTCTCAAGATTGATACGCCGTCACGGCGTAATTAGCGTACAGCCGTGTCACGGATCTCGAGGAAGGTGCGTAAGCGGTCGGGGTACAATTGCTTTCCTCGCGGGGCTCGAAACGCGACCATTATCGTCGCGCTTTAATGGCGCTCTGATCGTACCCGCGAAACGATTACCGTCACGATTCGGTTGCGACTGGATACGACGGATCGACCCGCGATTGGCGCATTGGTCGGCAAGAGGGTGTGCCGTTTGATATTCCTCTAGCGCCAGATTCACGATTAAAGCTGGCAGAGGTGGGAATTGCTTTTCTTTCTCTGGTTGTTCCCCGTTGTTCTTTTTTCACCGCAACGATTTTCGCGCCGAGTGCCGCCCGGCATCGTCGACGCCTATGCGACCGCGTGTACGCGTACGAATAGCTGGAGAGAGACACGTGGGTGTGTGTGGGTAACAGGCGGAACGCACGGTGAAGCTAACGAGAGTCCTCCAACCCCTCGTCGCTGGTAACACCTGCAGGAAATCACAACCCCCGAATGCAAATATTATCTTAATTGCTATAGAAAAGTACCGCCATTACCTGGAAACGCTTTCTTTTTTTCTTCCATTTACGTTTGTGCCCGAGCGTCGCGCTAATGATCGCGACCGCGTCGAGATTGCGTCGACCGGTGGATAGGGGCGCGCACCTTTCAACCCCTAAACGAAACCGCCCATACGGCGCGCAATCCTCGAAACGATGACTCGGTGGAAATGTCGTGTGAAACGTTAATAACAAATCTCACCCTCGTAATTATGGGAAAAGTCACAGATTTCTAATAACAGAGGGATTGAAATAAGGCCAACCGAAACGTTATCGTTCTATAAATTCTATCGCGATCAAGCGAGAGAGAGAGAAGAAGTGAGAGAGAAACAGAGAACGTTTCCACGAAGAATTTCCACAGCTGTTTGTCGGATAAAATGCCCGATTGCCAGCGGCGGGTGCACGAGACGCAAAGAGGTTCTCGCGTCGGTTTTAAGATTATCTAGCTCGCTATCAATGCAAATTGCCCGTAATGGAGGCTCTTAGACGAAATCGGATACGCACGGGAACAACGGAGTACGCTGTCTGTCGGTTCCCTCTAAATGTCTCGCCGGTTACAGAAAATCTCCAATGCCAGAATTAAAAGCCTCTCCGTGTGAAAGCAAGTACGATCCAATAAAAGAAAGGAAGAAAAAAAACAGGAACGTAGAAAGGAAAAGAAAAAAGTTAACGCGCGCCTTATGGATTATGACATTAGGCTTATTAAGTTCGGCAATTAAGTTACCGGGTAGAGGCGAGTCGTTTCAACATCCACGATGACGAATCGTCGATTTGGTAACGCTCTTTGGGCAACTTCCGGTGCGGCGTATCCTGTCAATACACCGCTCCTCCGCGGCTGCCTTTAATTAATTTCTCATGCATACCGGCCCGTGGAAACTCGGACGGCTCGCGTGAATCCGTGCATAATGAGTCGAGGCGAACGCGGTGAAGAAATCGTCGGCTAAATTTTACTTGCCGCTCGACTTGCCCCTTCACGTTGTCGAGAAGAAACGGCGGCTGGCGAAAACGTTTCGCTGAGAATCATCGTCGCGATGAACACGTTCGCGTTAACAGGAGGTTCGCGTAGGGGCGCGTAACGCTCGTGAACGGTGGAATTTGCATACGCAGAGCCGCGATGGCGAAGCGCAGCAGTAGTTCCACCATCGATTAAGTTCCCGTTTACCCGCGACAACGATCCGCGCCGTTTCGCCTCCGTCGCGCGCCAAATTTCCACCGTGACGCCCATGGGAACGATGGCATTGCTATCGCGATGAACACTTAGCATAACAAACGTAAGATCGGGTCGGGTTGTCGAGCGGGGCTCTAACACGCGCCCGCGTCCCGTCGAGCGTGTTAGAAGGGTCTCGAGACGCAAAAAGCGCCGGGAGGAAAATCGCCACGAAGGCAGGAGAGGCGATCGAGCGAAAGGTTGAACGGGGAGTAACGCTCCAGGAAGGGGGAGGAAAGAAGCTTTGGTTTTCGCGGCGATGCGCATGCGAGCGCCTCCGACTTATGGAAGTTTAGCCGTTAACTTAACCGGCGTTTACCTTAATCTAAGATCAGCTCTGGCCTGCCGCGTGCACTGCTCGGTATAATGTATGGCCGTATGAATATGCATTCGACACGGTATACGAGGCCTACCACTGGCGCGGACGGGCGTACGTGTGCCGCGTAGAATCGGCACACGTTCACCTGTGCAACCGTTCGCGCGCTCGCCCCTGCGAGTCCGCCTCGTTCACGTGTTTGCTCACGCTCGCTTTGGCCGGGCCCGCGTGACCCACGACCGATTCGCGGCACCGAAGCACCCTCGATTTGCCCGCGTGTACACTGCCCGATCGCGAGCGTTCACCGCGTACCCGCGGACAAGGGAAATTAAAACGCCCGGCGAACTCGCGCCAACTCGCGCCAACTCGCGTATACACTCCTGACGTTGGACAGAGGGGAGTGCCGAGATCGAATCAGCTCGAAACGCTCGAGAGCCGAGTCAATAGCGTGCCGCGATTAATCTTCATCGCGTCGCGTGGCTGTTTAAACGGGGTAAACGTTCCCCTGGCTCTCGAAGACCAGGGGGCAGCCATAAGTCACCGCGAACAGGATATGATTTTCGCGGGCGGTTCGCGACAGCGTCGGCTCGTGCTGCGCGCGTGGGCAGACCGCTCGCCGAGAGCGCAGGTTGCACGCGCGAAACGCTGTTTAGCCCGCGTGGGAGTAATTTGTGAGCTCGCGGGTGCGTTCCGTGCGTGCCGACCGATACAGCCCTCGAAGGAAGCAAGTGGAAGGTGGATCCTTATCTGGCCGAATTTTACGACCGCTTTAAAGGATCGTTAATTTTCGAGCGTTTATCGCCCGACTCCGGGGTCCCCAGTCTTCGGCGAAGATTCCATCTCGATCGGTACCAGCGTCGCTGTCGGTGGAAGAAAAACTCGAGCATCGATCGTGGAAGCGCGTTCACGGACGCGTTCGCGATAGAAAAATTCGAATCGAGCGAACGGCTCAGGTGTTTTAAGTATTCGGAACGAAACGGCCTTTCGTGACGCGATTTGCCGGAAGCCTGGCTGCCTTCGCGAATTTTTATACCGTCGTAAAGCGGCCTTTACGAGCGATTTGTAACATATTTTTTAAACAGTTTCCCCTGGTCGCCGGCGCTGCTCGAAACGCGAGCGGACCTGCAATTGGGTTATTGGGGTAGTTTATTTTATCGCCTCGAGGAGCGATGTTCCACGTCCTTGGAGATCGTTACAGCCGACGAAACGAATTCTTCCGGAGATTACGAGTTATTTTATATTTTCTTCTCTCTTTAGAAAGCGCGCAATCTTCCTAGCGCCGGATGGGGGCATATCCTTGCGACGCATCGCGAGACGGGATCCTTAAAAATTCCGCGGAAAAATACCCGAAGCTCGTGCCGACGAGCCGCGATGCGATGCCACCGAATTCATGAGGGTTAATCGCAAGCTGATGAGAACAGTTTTAACGCTTTTAACTTTTCACTCGGCCTTCCAGGCCAGGCGGCGAGACTCTCATGTATATTTAATAACCGGCACGCTGGGTACACTTGTCTAGGCTGGCTAACGCGATACGTGTATCCATGTTAATTCGTTCGAACCATGTCCGGCTGTAAAAAAATTCAACGAGCCAAGCGCGATTCGTTTACACCTAGCCGCGCATCCCTTAGACCGCCCGCCCTTCCCTTAATTCCCTGTAGACATAAACGAAAGTGAATTGAACAAGGGAAAAGCCTTGCTCGCGGCGCTATTGTCTTACCGTGCTACGATTTCGTTTCGTCGCCTCCTGACCGTGACACACGTGGCTGACTCTCATGTTCCTTTAATGAGCCGCCCGCGAACGAACGCGTCGGCGTCCCCAGGTGTGCTATCGCGCGCCACCAGGATTATTATACCTGCCCACCACGGCGAGCCGCCGTACGCACGTCCGCAAAAGGGCAACGGGGCACGGGAGTAGGTGCAAACGAAGGGAGGAAGGAAAACTAAACGGCGCGTTGCCTTCTTGCGGCCAGCCGTGGTTTAAATCGTGTCACGCTTTGATAGCCTCATTACAGGCTCCGTTAACCAGTTTTTTTCTTCCCATCGAAGCAAAACCATCTCGCGGCGTGCCTCGTTTCTGTAACAGGGAAAACCAAGCGGGAAGCAGAGTGAGGGGAAGGAAAAAGAAAACGTTGATATACCGTTTCGTTTTTTTCCTTCTCTGCGCAATAATCGTCGCTTAATGGTACACGTCACGCAGCGTAGTTAACGCGAATAGCTGAACACTTTGCACGCGGTTCGCAGCGGTCCGGTCTGGCAGTTCGCTCGAACGACAAAGGTCGTTGAAATTCCTCGAATAATTCGAGCCATCGTAACCCCCGCGTCACCGATCCTCGCCGATCCGTTTTAACGGGGCGCACCTTCGCGCGAGCGTAACGAGCGGCACACGAGGCGCATTATCCCGGTGTCGCCGCAAAAAGGATTGTCACCCCGCGCCATATGGGCCGCTCGCGTAAATACGTCCACCTATCGGCCGGGCAGTCTCCCCCAATTAAATGACGCCGCCACCCCTCTAATTTCTGTAATTCTTCCATTTCGATTCGCTGTCGCGTGGCTGATTCGATTTCGCCTGCCCGCCGGCTAATGCCACGCCACAATTATATCCCGCTGCACGCGGGTGCGCGTGCGCATTGTTTTCGAGCGTGAACGAATTTCCAGCGGCGAGTTCGAAACGGGCGCGAACGGCTTCCAGGGGGAGGCAGACGCGGCGTCGATTCGTAAATTCGAGCGGGCGGAATCGGCAGACGTCGAGGTTGAAACACCTTCTAGTCAGACGGTCGTTGGACCCGATTAGCCGCTCGCTCGGTGGCGAAATTTCCTCGCGGAGGGTCCCCCGTGGAATCGGGGGATCTCACCGACGAACGGTCCGAGGAAAAGGGAAGAAAAAATAATAGCTACAAAGCGGTTCGTCTGTGCGGCGTGTAGAATGCACCGTGGCGGACACGGCGCGAGAAACAAGGTTCGCGAAGTAGAAGTCATCCGGGTGGATTCGCGGTGGAAGCACGAGCAAGGACCACCCTTCAGCCTCGATGGCTCTTCAACCCCTTCCAGGTGGTCGCGTCGGACCTCTCTCCTCCTGCTCGACTGCGCCGGGGACCGATCTCGAGCGGACGAGGAGAGAAACGAGAGAAACGAGAGCGGTGGTAAGCGGTCGAAGTGGGAGCTCTCCTATCAATCTCTCCCCTGACCCCCCCGACCTTGTGACTCGGTTGGTCCCCCTACGAAACGAGCCCCTCCACTTTGAACGGCGGGCGAGCAGCGCGTCTCTCTACACCCCGCGCTATAATGAAAGATATTAACTACAATTTTATATCGAATTACCGCTGAAACACATTTCAAATTAGTTGGGCGTAGCCGTGCCACGTAGCAGAGGCGCCGAGGTTGTCGGCGTGCCGATTGGTCAGGTAGATAGCGCCGCTCGCCTGGATTGGCCCGACAAAGGGCGAAGAGGGGAATAGTCAGGGCGTGCCAGAGTGGCGATATGGCCGCCCAGGGAACAAGCGGAGGCGCCTGGTCGGCTCAGTGCGAGCAGATCAGTCGAGGTAACCCGATGCACACGCACGTCCTGTCCCGGTGAACGCTCCCGAGGCCTGGCCGTCGAACATCATCACTTGTTCGCCCGATCGTTGGATCGTTTCGTGATCGTGAGTTTCGCAACGGAGCCGCGGGTTTCCACTCGAGCGTCGAGTCGGATCGGCGAGTGAATCCGACGGACTTGGTGGATCGTCGAGCGTCGACAGTGATCGTGAACCGAAGCCCAGTGAACCGATCAGTTTCCGCGGACGATAGCTTCGACGGCTGTAACCGGACGAGGGCTGTGGCTCGAGAGGTGTGCGCGAGACGCGAGGGACACGAAGCTAGTAAACCGGTTCGGCGACTGTCCATTAATCGCGGCGCGGTCGACGAAGAGATCGTGGTCGTCGAACGATCGAGTGTCGTCATCGAACGTTCGGAGGAATCGCGAGCACGGGTCAGTTCTGCGAAGAGTCCTCGTCAGCGGTGCGGGCACAGCAGTGCGATTAACGCCGCGACCTGTAGGCTGGCGTGACAGCGAGCCCTCAACGGTGCACCGTGTAGGTGTAGGTGAAACGCGGCCGTTCAGACACGCGCTGTCACGCAGAAGGGAGGCGGCGTTGCGTTTTCTATATAAAAAATAATGAACAATTAAACGACCGCGGTGGAAAAGGAGAAAAAGGAAAGCGGAAATGGCTGGCGAACTGGCTATTATGCGTGGCAGTTATGTTAAGTGGCCAATTAGCAATTAACCAAGGAGATCAGCGGAGCGCCCCTTAATTGCGGCGAAGAGGAAAGAGACGAAGAAGGTGGAGGCGGAGGTGGAGCGACCGAGTGAACGAGAGGAAGCGCAAGGTGCATCGCAACCATCTCACGCGCCATTTACTCTCGATTCTCTCCGCGGATGCCCCTGAGGATTCGGTAATCTATGCTGGAGATCCTCGCCGCGCGATCCAATTAAATATCGCGGAGGATAGGGGGGGATTCGAAGGAACGCGTAGGAATGCACGAGGGTGGCGCGAACAGAGGTTGGGAGACGAGAGAACGGTGTTCGAAAAGGTAAATCGGATACAGTGAAGTGCGGGTGCTCGGTAGGATTCGGTGAAACGAGTTCCTGAACGAAGGCGACGCCGTCACCGTCGGCAAGATTCTGTCCCCCAGGTACCAGGCGAGTCCTGGGGTGGCGACAGAGGCACCTGCAGGTGCCCGTAGCCCGAGGGAACCACCTACGTGTACCGTGATGACGGTCCATCATCATCAGAACCACCACGTGGCGGCACGGAGCGGCGTCACCGTGGCCAATAACGGTTTGAACCTGAGCAGGATGTCCGGCCTCGAGGCGCACCGTTTGGAGAGCATCGTCGAGAGGAACGGGGTTAGCGTGGAACGTCTGTCGAACGGGCTCGACGCCAGAAACAACAATCACAGCAGCAACAACGGATTAGAGCGCGGCGACGCATCGACCACGATGCCGCAGAGATCGCGATTCATGATCACCGACATCCTTGGGGGAGCGTCGAGCAAGATGCACCAGGCGGGCCTGCAGACCCAAGAATCGCCGGGGAGCCCGCCCTCGACGCCTAGGGACCTCAGTGTCAGGCATCAATCGAGGACGTCCTTGAATAACAGCAACCTCGACGAGGATAGCGACGCCAGTCATCACGATGGCGCATCCGTTACTTCTAATGGTAAGCGGTCAATTATGGCCTTATCTCGGTTTCGCCTGCTCGGTAAATATTTCCGCGAACCAACGGCGATTACGTCGTTACGCGGAATAACGTCGGGCGTGATTCGGGACGTTCGCGGTGTTCGATCGTCGTCGGTCGACGTTAGCTAATTGATGAACCGGTCGGGTCGGAGATAATACGCAGGGTGGAAGGGCGATAGCTGGGCCGAGGAAGGACGGAGACGCGAAATTAATTACGCCGCACGGTTTGCTCACCTGGACGCTCGCGTGGACTTTCACGAAGGTGTCAAGGACATTTATGGGGCGAACTGTCCCGACCGGATGCTCGCCTCGGTGAGAGGTCGTGTCGGCCGTCGCGTCGGTGGTTGCCGGCGCAAAATGTAACTCGACTGTGCTCGGGGAATCAGATATTTCCCGGGAGATAAAAGACCTTCCGCCCAAAGTCGTCTCGTCCTTCTCCGTTTCCTTCGACAGGGTCCCCGTCCCGACATCGTTTAGGGATTTTAATGGTCCAAAATTGGGCCTCGGACCTCGAACGCTTTAATTATGTTACCCTCATTTGTTTCATTCAACTCTCCTATCCGTGAGCCGCCTTCCGCCGTTTAACCCCCTGGGGCCACGCCGACTGCCAAGCGGATTTACCGTTCGCGTTCGTTTTAACGGAAACAAGGAAGAGTTTCCTGGAATGGCGATGAATTTTTCTGAACGCCTCGCGAACGGAACCGAGCCACTGTGCCCAACGCTTCCCTCGTTCATCATTTCTGGCCCTGTTACGGATCTATCGCGAGTTTACCTCGGTCCTCTCCTTTAATCGACCGATACTCCACGGCTGTTGACCCTCGAGGATGTTGAACACCGGCCGCCGTAATATCTCTCGATCGATTCGGGTTATACTAAATTTCATAGAACGGCTTTAACGATGGATGGAATGATTCTTCGCTTTCGGCCTGTCCCCTAATTAGAGGTCTCCGCGGTTTCTTTGGGTTAATGGAATATCCCGAATAATCATTACGCGGCCGAAGCTCACCATTTCGACACTTCCTCCCATTATTTTACTCGTGCTCGTTTATAGATTCCTTTTCATTTCCACCGATCCACCGACCCGTAACTCAAAATTACGCCCAGGATCCGTTCTCCCTTGTTTACCCAAGCGACGAACGGGACTTCCAGGCGGCAAGCACGTTTCATACACCGTGAACGGGTAAACGCTCGGGCCGCGATATGTATTTCTCGAGTTACGATTATTGGCGGGAAAAAAAACGCTAATTACAGGCATTTGTCAGCTTCCAGCTATCCCCGCGAAGCCGCATTGACACACAGCATCGGCGGTATACGGATAATACCAATCATCCCGGGACGATTTCCGTCAATTTGCAAGCCGCTTTTTTCCCCGTTCATTCCCGTTTCACGTGGCCGCAGTCGATCGACGCTGCCACGCTGCTTTCCCTCCACTCCCGAGTTCATACGCTTACGTCGTAATCGGCTTGTTTCCCACAAAAAGTACATTAAGAACAATTACGCGCATGACTACGGCTACGTGATTAGAGAGACGGTCCCGAGCACTAATACTGCTTCCGACTGTGAGAACGAAATAGACGGTCTCTTGCAAAAACGGGACGAACCTTTTATCCTCCTCTGAACAATTATGCTCGCGGCAAAATCGTGAATGCCGGCCCCTCTTTCTTTCCCCCCCCCCCCTTCCCACCCCGATATCGATCCCGATGAAATCGTGTTACCCGACGCGAACAAAAAATCGCTACTCGGGATCAACGATCCGGCGATCTCGTTCGTCGAATAATCTTCGACCTTGCTGGTGGACACCGGGAGGAACGGTCCACCGATAATAGGACGCCGCGGCAGAGTCGCAATCGTCCTGGTCGCGAGCCGGCGATAGTGGAACGCGATTCCAGAGCTCGTGAAATATTCCCCGGGCAGACTGCGCCGCGATAGCGGGCCGATAATCGCGGCAGCACGAGGTCTGCCCCATTCCTCCGACCGAGCGACGTACGCTCGAAGGCCTTTATCAGTCGCGGTTAACCTTACACGGGGCCGATCGTCGCCCCGGCATCAAAGAATTAATGAAGGCCAATTAGAAGGAGCGACGCCGTTGTAATTGTCCGTGAACACGCTTTTCAGATGATTGAGCCGGTGATTATACACGGTCCATCCTCCCGATCTATCAAACCTTTCGACGCGAGCATCGTTTCTTTCGATGCGTGTACTTCCCCGCTCGATCGGCTCTCAACCCTCGCGCGACAGACGCGCGATCGAGCTAACAAAACGTCCCCGCCTGGTAATCGGTTTGCTCGTCCCGCATCCGCGACGGGATGTTCGTCTCCTCCTCGCCGTTTCCTTCGAGCGAGCCCGCGTCTCTCCTTTTCTCGCGACGGCGCGACACGCGATTCGCGTATAACGCAACGGAAAACAGAGAATTCCTTTTTAATATTGGAAAAGGAAAAAAAGCGTCAATGTCGACACGGCGTTATCTCGCAGCGGCTTTGTGTGTATATCTAATCTCGTGGGTGTAATTGTCGGTCCGTGCGCGTTGTCCACCTTGCTTGTTCAGTCCAATAAAGAATTAATGAAAGCCAATTAGGAGGAGTAACGCCGATGTAATTGCCGTCGGACACGCTTGCACGGCAACCGGGCTCGACAATTTTCCACGATCAATCGTAGATTTTTCCTTTTTTCTCTCTTCTACGCCTCTGTTGTTCCGCCTTGCGACGAACGCCACGGGGAAAATCCCACGACACCGTAAACGATCCCTCGCCGCTCGATTCTATCTGCCCGGTAATTCCTTCGTCCCCGCTTCGACTTTTCGGCCGCACGGAGAACCGTCCGGCCGATTCAGAGACGCGTTCGATACTCGTCGCACCGCCCGGGGAATTCGACGTCTGACACGTAGACAGTGGCGGCCGAAGACACGGCTTGACGAGCGGAGAAACGGCGTGAAAGGACGGAGTCGCGACGCGCAAAATAGAGTCTTTTTCGGGGCGCGTGTACAAATCGTTTGTAATCCGATTACGAAGCCAACATTCGTCCCGGGCGACGCATTGTTGGCGTGCACCGTTCGAAACGAGAAGAAACCGGGGCCCGGCCAGTTTCACGCCCTTCCAGGGCCATTCGACTTTTCGCGCGCGACTAATCCAAGAACCGGAAATGATTGGCAACCGTTTAGATCTTCGGCGCGGATTAGGAATTGTATGAGGGCCCCTTACAGCCGCCGAGGCGAGAGGCGACTTCGACTTCGTCGCCCTGTTCCCCCTTTCCTTTTCTCTCGTTTTTATTTCTCGCGATCCGTGCAAGAGCACCCTGACAAACGAGAACCGGCTGTCAACTTTTTTGACGAGACTATCTTGCCAAGGATTAATCGGTCCCTTGGATAATCGAGGACAGGGTACTGGTCCTTACGCTGGTATTCTTAGCGTGCTTTGGATGGTCGAATGATTACAGGGAGAAGGGTGGCGGAGATTACTTGGAGAGGGATTTCGCATTAAAATTACAATTAATTGCAATGAAAATCGTTACCCTTATAACTTTGTATCGATCTCGTCGCTTTCAAGCAGCGCCAACACGGGTACGCGATGGCAAATTATCGGGCTAGAATTTCCGAAACATTGCTCCGCAGCACTCGAACAAAAGTCAGGTACACTGCTGTCGTTAGGATTCGTGCTGTTGGCTTTCAACGTTCTCTTAACGAGATTCGCGATCGCAAATCCTCTTAACTACCTCTTTCCACCGTTGACAGTGCTGACCTCGCTTTGTGCTACCCTTAAAGAGGCAACTTCTGCGTTGCTTATGGCATGTGAAACTGTACGAATGAAAGTAAAACGGTCGTCGAAACGATGCAACGTGCCGAATAATAAATGGTTCAAAGTACGTATTGTAAAGTGGATCGAACGAGTCGAGATCCGTGAAAGCAAACGACTGAAACGAGAAGGGGATACAGGTGTGTCTACGACGGCCATAGAACCTCTGATATCTTCGTACGCGAACATCTCGGGGTGTATTGTTTTATGGGGCTGACTTCGCAAGCGCTGGAATAATTAATCATAGCCGCTTAATCTAAGATCGGCCGATTTGTAAACACTGTGTCGGTTTGCACGTGTTGCAAATTAACCGTACGATAATCTACCCTGACTGCGTTCCATGCGATATTCCTGTGCGCTGTGAGAACTTTATAATCTCGCGTCCATTTTCCGGCCAATATTTTTGTACACAGCGGGGCGAATCGCCGAACTCTTCCCTCCTTCATCGCCGGTGTATTATTATTGGCTCGCAATCGGCGACCAGACGCGTCTGTTCTCTGCTCCGAATTTTTTGCCCATTTTTGTGCTACAGAAAAAGCATCAATTTGTCGACGTCAGCGCGGTTAATTGTCCCCTGCGTCCCGGTTTGCCGAAATTTCCTTCCACGTATTACGCCTAATGCAGTCGCAATTAACACGCGAGCGTGGTCACGAACGCGACGCACCCACACGCCCGTGGCTACCACACAGACCGCGTACAAGGAGGTGGACACGTGTACACGAACCTCCCAGGAGCAACGTCGACGGCAACTAGGAGGCCACTTGGCGAGTCGCTAACACGACTTTTGCGTGACCGGGTCGGCCTTGATGTCAGGAGGACCGAGTTTCGGTGTTGCTAGAACGAACCAGAGGTGTCTGTATTTTGCGACACGGACAACCACCCATCGATTGCTTCTAGCAAACTCGCGACGAAAACGCAGTGGTGACATTTCTTTTGTTGCTCTTCCCACAATGAAGAATTAGAAGAAACAATATGCAAGTCCGGTAACTCTGTTATCTTTTCGAATTTCGGCATATCCCTGGACACGGACATGTTTAAGGATACGTGCTTCAAGAAAACGCGAGGCGAAAGAAATCGATATTTTCAAAGTTCAATGCACAAACGCACACCCCCTTGAAGGAAATCCCTATTACGGTAGCAGCCGGTCGAAGTTTTACGAAGATCAAGCCTTTATTGGTTTTCAGTCAACGCACGCATTACACTCGACTTATCAATAGAAGTAAATCCGATTTGAAGTCGAAACAAGTCTCGACTACTTCCCTGCCGTCCATTCGCAATTAGGGTAAGCTACTCATTGCTCTGGCCATTGTTACCCTTTTCACCCCTGCGGCACCAGTGTCCCCGTTTCACCCTCCATCTTGTCCCAGCCTTTTCACTGTCACCAGGCTAGCCCGGGAGGGATGTTGTTCCCATGATTGAATTAATTCGCCTTGCCTTTCAGGCAGGGGTGTGTGTACCCTCAAAATTCCTCCAATCCGGTCAGCGCCGCGGCGATACGATATATCGACATTCGAAACGTTCCGATCCGACGCGACGCTCTATCTCCGTAACGGGCGAAAGAAGAAAAATTCATTGCGGTCGTGGAAACTGCGTAAAACTTATCCGGTGTCCTAGCTAATTACTTCGGAACGATCGAAGGGTGCAGTAGTCGTGTTTCTATTCACCGGCCACGCGGAATGCACCCGTGAAATTCGAGAAACGCGCCCGCTATCCACCCCGCGAAACCTTAGGCTCGCATAATTCGATCTGACAGTAACTCCCGATTGCATTTTTCCCTATAATGTTTCCACGCTGCGACAGATCATTGTACAGGCCGACACTCGACACCTTCTTGTCCTTATTCGCGCGCCGGGATCCGTTTGAAAAACGGCCGCGGGGCAAAAAGTTACGTTGACAAAATTGCACGCCGGAACGAAAGCCGAGTGTGTACATACATGCCTATGTATATCTCCCACCGGTTCTGGAAAATTGATCCAATTCCGAGACCATTATACGCAGCCATTCTACAAACCTATATAAATACAGGAGGGACTATTACGCGCACGCTATTGGATTTATTCCTCTGCAATATTAACGCGCAATTACAAATCACCCAGCGCTAACCAATGTATTATATGTATGTACAAGGAGCGCTAATTCGACGCTGGTATCTCCTGTAGTTTGTTTTTCAAGTTCTCGCCGGTAGTTTCGTCCCCCGGGGTGACTGCAAATAGAGTGGGCAGGCAATAAAACGTCAGCCCTATAACATTATCCCCGATGTTCTTTGCCCCCAAAGGTGACGACACGGTAACACAATGCAGAGAGAGGGGTCAGATTCGATCCCCGTCGGGGACCACCGCCCTTGTACACAGTGCGATGGAATGCGTACACAGAGGGCCAAGAAAGGCAAGCGTACGACCCACGGTGCCAAGCGAGGGGGTGCGACCGGAATCGAGAAGGCCGAATGTACTTTTTTTCGCGGCGACGAAATTTCACGGACTCGTTCCTTACGAAATATCCCTTTCGCAAACCTTCAACTTTAAACATACACCTCACGCCCGTTAGATTAATTGAGCCGTTCGTTTCTCAACACCCGCCTCTAATTACCTCCTAATCAGCGGCCATTTATTTACGACGAATAAAAGACGCGACGGTAGCATGAAAACGCAATTGCACAGATCGTAAAACCGGCCCATTGTAAAAGTTTCGCAAACCGTTGCTTTGCGTTGCTTTATGGCCGGCGCGGATAGCCGAGAAGAAGCACGAGAAGCAGGAGGGACGAGGGAAGAAGGAGGGGTTGTACCTGTGCGCACAGGGGTGGCCTCCTCCATTGTGCACCGGTAGCAGCAATTTTATTTGCTTATTGCCATTTCGTCGCGACCGCGCCGCGGCTAACTGCTGGTCCGCAGGTGTGCGTTTTTACCCGCAAAGCTGGCGCAATGCCGTTAACATTCACGGAATGTGGATGCAAACCGCACGTAACACAGTCCACGGTAAAAAGTGCCACGCCAGGAGTCTGCGATGGTCGCGTTCGATGGAAACTACCACAGCGAGTGGTACTTCTTAAATCCTTGCGTTATTATTTCCTTCTAACCTTCGCCGTTTCGTTCACCTGCCGACGAGTTAATCGGTTCATCTTTGATCGAATGAATAATTTTGTTTAGCCGGAACCTTCCTTCTAATGCCCGCTTCGAAAATAAAAAGGTGTCCCGAGTTTTGCGAACTCCCATGGCCTTGAACTCCAAGTTGACTTAATCGAACCGCTTGGCGCGTGGAAAAATACGCGTCGTTGCTCTCCAAACGCGGTGCAATCAGTCGCCCGGGTATGTACGCTGCGCCGTAATCGCCTGCACATCCTGCAGGTGTCGCGTTGCGTTGTAAAACGGGGAACAACATTTCGCGTGGACTCGAACGAAGACGATACCTGTCGGTGACGTGGAAGCGGCGGTGCTGGCACTAATTGCGCCGGCGAATAATTGCTCGATAAACATCCTGTTAATCTCACTTTTATGTTCCATACGTTGTGCCGCGCCAGTACCGGCTTTAGCACGCGAGGACCTCGTTTCACCTCTCTGTTCCACGTACGCCGAGCACGACAATTTTCATTGGTGCATACACGCCCTGCATCCGGTATTTTTCTGATGCCCATCGCGACAACCATTACGACCGTGCGAGCGTAATTAAAGTAACGCGACCACGGCGGTCGTACAATCTGCCGAGCGGCGGAGCAAGCTCGTTAAAATGGAACGTATTCGTAGGAACAATCTGTGCCGTTTATCGGCGCGCTCTTATCGCGGACAAATTTATCATTCAAATGTTTTCGTCCGGTGTTCCCCCGGCTCTCGATTGTCGTGCAGTATCCTCGAAACTTTGGAAACTTCGGCGGACCGATTTTGGGCGAAACTTGCGCCGCGAGAACAATAAAAATTTGCAAAGGGCACGTGCCTCGTAGACAGCTAGGAGATGTACGATGTTTGTTCGCGAGTCCCGCGGAAGACAGTTTCGCGTTCACCGGGAACTGGAGTAAAGGGTGGGATAAAGCTGGGAGCATCTTGTAATGGAAACGGGCGCTGGAAAAGTTAAAAGAATACTGCCACCGAGAGGCGGAAGGAACTAGGGTGCACTTCGAAATGCTACGAAGGATTGCCGACTTTCAAACGCGGAAGGACTAGGCGCGCCAGCGAGGCATGGCCTCTTTATTAAACTGAACGAGCTCAGTCGTGTTTTCGATCGCAATCGTGCATTAGAGGAAACATTTTTCTGAATCCCTTCGGGGGAATCGTCTCCTATTACCCGGTGAATGCAAAGTGAAACGCAGAGAGAGGGGACACAAGCTCGCAAAGATGAGCGGGCACATGGCTAAAGCTCGAGAGTACGTGCTGCGGGGGCAAGCTCTGGAAGAAACGTAGAAAGTGCACTTTTCCCGAGAAAGGAGACGAAGACGAAGGAGGCGACTGTTTCGTGATAGTTCTCGAGTTACTTCAAACTCTTTGCGGGTGGTGGGGTGAAAAAGTTCCAGCCCACCGTCTTGGAAGTGTCTAAAAAAGAGGAGTCTGCGTCGGTTGAAACCCGGGCTCTAAGTGTATCACATAGTAAATTTAGTTTTCCAACCTCCGTTTGCACCGTCCTCCGACGTTTCCCCCTTTCCCCCCCCCCCCCCTCACCCTCGACGAGTCCACAGATGAAATTCTTCCACGGTTCTTTCCTGAGGGACCGTCGGCCATCTTTGCTAGCATGGCGGACCAGTCCTGGATCCGTTCGAGCGAATCTAGCCGATCAAACGGAGGCTAAGAGCCACGCTTTCGTTCGAGTTAACTCAATTCACTACCAACCCAGTCCTCCCTCTCTCTCCCTTTCGCTCGATCCTCATTTCATCCCCTCCCCCCTCTCTCTCCCTTCGTCTTTCAAACATCCGTTCCCCTACCGCATCCCTCCAAGCCTGTTTCTTCTGCACCACCCACGACCGTTCCAATCGATGAGCTCGCGACAACGGTCCTTTAGATACTTTTAGAAGTCCACAGAGCATCCCTCGCGGGGGTCGCGCCCGACCGATCGGTCCCCCGACGAAATTCCATCGAACATCGCCAGCGAGTTCTCCGATTCAACTGCAATCCCGTCTCTAAAACTACTCGGGGAACGTTCCTTTTTATCAATCTCTCGCAGCCGATCCACGAATGAGATCGAAGACTTTTCATCCCCTTAATCCCCAAACGAATATCGAGGCCTACCCTTTCCCCGTATTTCTTGGAACGTGCCGATTCCTAGTAGAGACCCGCGAAATTACGCCGCCGTGCTGCGAGCGAAATGAAGTAGCGTTAACAGGGTTCCAGGGTGGGGGATGAATGGAGAATGGAGAAGTGTGCGTGGCCGCGTAGACGTCAGATTTGATCTGGAAAGCGGGCATGTGTGGGTTGCCGGCGCGGAGAAGCGCAACTTGCCGACGTGTATCGGGTGTAATCGGTTTCCTCGGGGAATCCCACCCTCTTTCGTGGGTGCCGGCGAACCGGGGGGATAATTTGCGGCGTCTCGACGCGGCTGCGTGGTCCAATCCGCGATACCAGCCAATCGGCTCTCGGCTGCGCGGACTCGAATTGAGAACAAAAGGATCTCTGCCGATAGAGAGAGCGAGAGAGGCGGCCGTGATCGCCATACAGGGACCGTGCAAAAAAACACCAGCCACGTATATACGGAGCTCGCCACGGCATCGATTGCTCCCCTCTGCAATAAAGCTTCGTCCCTCGAACTTCCTCCCTCGCGGAATCTCCGCGTTTATTCTAGCGAGATGCTTGCTGATCGATGACCGTGGCGCAACGGTAATGAATGGTATATAAAACAAATGGGCGACATATTTTTAATCATCAGTTAACGACAGTTCTTCAAACGAACGAACATCCAATTGAATTCGGGGGGTGACTTTTCGCGATGTCGGTTTTCAACCACGCCGACGAACGATTTGTAACGAGGCGTGTGATTTATAGCGAGGCTTAAACGAACGTTCCCGTGGTTTCAGGTGGCAAGGAGGACGACCCAAAAAGTTCGTCGTCCAGCACGCTCAGCTCGGCGCAGAGCAAGAAACAGCGAAAAGCGCGGACGGCATTCACGGATAATCAGCTGCAGACTCTTGAGAAGAGTTTCGAACGGCAGAAGTACCTCAGCGTGCAGGACAGGATGGAGCTGGCGGCGAATCTGCATCTAACCGACACCCAAGTGAAGACGTGGTACCAGAACAGAAGGTAGGATTAAAGCCGGCGAAAATTGATGACACTTGCGACAGATTACGGCTGTCCGTTGCAACAATAGTGCGTGGATTATCTCCCGGAGCAATGAACAACCCCGGGTGACGTAAATCGTTGACGGACGCGTCACAGCGACGGATAATGACGTTCTTATTTTTCAAGACTTACGGTTGCCGAATCCACTAACAATAAATTGTCTCGCGTCTAATAATCGTACGAATTAAATTGTAAAATGAAACATGGGGAAGACGATGCTGTTTTTATTGTTTGGCGAACTGTCGAGATCTCTCCGAGGTAGCTGTGCAATCAATTGAAAGAAAAAGTGGGCAAAAGAATACTTTAATTAACTTTACACAATTTGAGGATAAAAATATTTAAGCTAAACAATTTTCATTTCAACGTTCTAAAGCGGTGCTCTTTGAATTGGGGAAAGATTTCTACCGAGTCACTCAAGTGGCGCCTGCAATCTCGCTCTGCGGACACTTAGCAGTCCTGCTATCTTTTTTCCTTTACCACGCTCGTTAACCACGAAAATCCGGTGATTAACTCCACCGAGAAAAATTAAATTCGCAGTGCATCGCATTGTTTTTTTGAGGTCGTTTCGCCATGCTCAATTACGCATGACCAATAGTCTCTGAACGGATTTCGAAAACTGTTCCTATTTAACAAACCATTTCACCGAGAAATCTCCGTCGTTAACTCCTTTGCCGTCTCGCGATATTCTTCGAGGTGTCAGGAAGAATTTTTTTGTCAAAGCGGTCCCAATTAAGCCTCGCCGGACGACGCGTCGCGACGCCTGAATTTTAATACAGAGACATTGAAATCTTTTGTCGACGAGCTCCTCCCGCACAGTCAAAGACCGTGACCCAAACTTATAGAAAATGTGAATTTCAAAGCGTCTCCACTCTCTACCTCACAGAGGAGCACACTCAAAAAGCCAAGGAGGATAGGGATATACTAAAACGTTTAACGATTGAAACGCGTCGTCGCAAGATTAGTGAAACCCGCTTCACTCTTCGCCCCCGAGAAATTACTTTCGAATGACTTTTCGTCCTCGGAACGGCTTCACGCCAATTTTCACCCCGTCGCGTCGTTAGCCACGTAGCTGCGTTGTTCTCGAAGAGTGATTAGCTCCGGAACACCCACAACTCGTGACTACGCGACTTCTCGGCCGTTTAGTTTGGACAAGCGGCCGATCGAGCTCAAAGGAAGCGAATCGTTAATGAGGATCCTGGAAGCTCGAGATGCGTAACGTATGGCGGCGAACGAAAAGCAAACCGCAGGCCCTAAACCGTACCATTAGACTGTCAATTACGAGACGAGCGAACTGCTGTAATGACAGACATCCACACTGTCAGCCGATTCACCGGTGTCCCGACGGCCACCCCGATTTTCAAGCCCGAATCGCAAACTCGCCGAAATCGCTTTCCATTCCGCGAGCGATCCGGCTAACTTGAGGAGCCCCGCCGATTCAATTATTATAACTGCCCCGCTTCGATCGCGCGCGACGTTGCAACAGAATTAATACGAAAATGATATTACGAGTCCATTCGCGATACGATATTTATTGAATCTCCGTTTAAGGGAAACGCAATTTTACGTGAGCGAGATTTAACGTGCTAAGCGGCCGCTTAAACTTTTGTTGCTCCGTGCACGGTGCCGGGAGTGACTCGGTGCTTTTTCGCCAGAGACGCCGACCACACCTCGGGCGCCACGACGACGCACTTCGCGTCCCTTCTTCTCGACCGTGCCGTCACCTTAGTCCGGCGCCAAACGTATTCCCGACGCGACTATCACCTTTATCCGTCCCCCGGCGAATATTCCCCCTCGTTCATTCTGGAGGAGCAATTAACCGATCCCATAGAAGTCGGTCGGCCGGTGGTGATTCGCAAATCGTTCGTAATGAGATCGCGAAAAACAACGAGGGTAAACAGCGAGCCGGCTCGGCCGGTGAAACGAAACAGGTCGTCGCCAGTAATGAATACTCGGCTGAAAACCCGTATTTACTTCGCTCTTGAATCTCCGCGGGCCCGGATCAACGTTTACAACGTCGTGTTACGGTGATTTTCTTCGAGCTGAGCGTTTTCCGCAAAATTGATCGCCGGCCACGTCGTTAAATCGCCTCGGCCAGCCTCGATACGCGATACGCTCGGCGCTTTTTCTCACCGCATACCGGGCGCAGGGGACTGAAAGTTGGTTATTTAGAAGTCATTAGGACTCGTTACGTTACACGCCGCGCTACATCCCTACTTATCGGTTAATCACGTGTGTACAGGTGCGACCGTGGGTCGGTCCATCGTCGGCCGCGTACTGCAACGCGTACCTCCATGCGCCCAACGACGTTGTACCCGATTTCGGTCTTTAGCTCAGTCAGTACTCTGAGCGCCGCTCAGAAACGGCATTCTAATGAACACGCCGGGAGACGCGCTCGCTCGTTTATGTAATTCGCGACGAGCAACGAGATTTATGCATTCGGACACGCAGATTTATGTATCCACGATGGATTTGCGCGGTCGCGGCTGGATTTATCGTCAACGCGCCGCTATAGAAGCCCTACTACTTTAATTAGCTCGAATCGCGGCCTTAACCCTCCGCTGACGGAAAACTCTGGATTCCGTTCGCGTCGACGTCACCTTCTTCCGGGATTAAGAGTAATCTGGGGGACCCGAGATCGATACGTTTGCTTTTCTTTTCTTCGCTTTTTTATATTGCGCATCGATTAGGCAAGGATTCGAGACTTTCTACGGAAGCCGTGTCGATTTTCCTCTTGGAGGGGGAATTCGCTTTGGGACGCGGGGCGAAAGGGGCAGAACGGTAACGATTTTGAAAAACGTAAGCCGGGATGGGTTGCAGCATCGAGCTACCGCATAATACTCTAGAATTACGAGTCACGTCCCCGAGGGCAGGATTCTCTAGCACGCACACGGCCGCTGCCGAATCCGCCAGGGCTGAAACTTCGCCTTTACGGAGGTCGTGAGTGCATACACGTAGACGCGACTCGCGTTACGCCGGTGGAAGCGGAATTACGTCGATATCGCTTAAAGCACTCGCCGCGAGGAAAACAGAGTTTCCGCGCGTACGTATGTATCGTACGTTACGTCGTCGACGGGGAAACGATCCTACAGAGAGGGTCGAAATTCCATCAAGCTGTTTGAAGATTCAGGCTCGAAAGGTGGCAACGCGGGGAAGATTTTAAACGGGGCAAAGTATTGTTGCGTCTCGTTGCGCGTGCAGAAGATGGGGACCGTCGCGTCGTGTCGCGTTGCCACGGCTCAAATGAAAATACGAGCGAGCGAAAACGTCACCGGCGAACAGGATTGCCCCGTGACCCGACGAGGGGCAGGAATCCTTCACACGGTTTTGCGCTCGTTATATACCATCAACGATAAACACCGTCAGCCATGAACGCGCCATAATATTTTACTGCACGGCTATCTAGGAGTAATACCTCCTGCGCACGTTGAATAAGAGGCGAGAATGATACGCGTGTAACGGGCCCGGCAATGGAGATGCCGCGTGAGATAATAAGATGCCGATATGTCGGAGGGGAGGATGAATTAGAAAATTCAACCAGCGCAGACTGTGCGTTCCTGTAACGCAATCGTCCGCGCACTTACGATCCGAAGAAGCGTATTCCGCAGTCGACGATGTTTAGAGAACAAGATGAATTCTGATGCCCGAGTCACGCGCAAGTTTGACGTAAATGTGTTGCCCGTATGAAAAATTTAGATTGGGCACACGAAGCACTAGCTTCGAACAAAAACGCCAAAGGCCACGCGTCACAATATTCGTCTCTTCGATAGCTCGTTCAAAATCGTACTAGAATCGATAAGCAATCTGAATTTCTTCCAAATTTTTGTTACGGGAAAAGAAAAAAAAATTGAAAAGATCAACTTGAACTTCAAAGTTCCGCCATTCTTGCAAACAAAGAGATCTTTCAACCCTTTCAGTAAGGGCTGCAGCCACTTTTATAGCGAAGAAAATCGCACCTCGTTTTTTTGTTTCGATCCACTGCAGAAGCCGGAATCGTGTCAGCCATCGTGACATGCTTTTATAATATTACCTTCCAGCTACACGTTTATGCATTCTGATTCGAAAAGAATATATAATGTAGTTAAAATATGAGCAACCGCATGCGCAGGAGGCCAACGCAAAGCAGTGTCCCGATTAAAATGACTTAATGTATCAATTGCTCGTGGTGCGCCGAGAGAAAGAGGAAGAGAAAGTCCCCGTAAATATAGCAATTACCTAAAGCGTCGAAACCTAACGCCGCGCAGGTGCTGTTAAACGCGAACAAGCTCGCCGGAGGCGACCTGTTAATTAGCGGCGTGCAGAAAACATTTCCATTGAAACAGTAAATTAGGTGGAAATTTTACCATGAAGGCGGAGAATGAAGCGCAGGCAGAAATGCAGAAAAGAAACGGCGTTTTTCTCCTTTTTCCCCCCGTTTTTCCCCTTGAAAGCACGGCGCCGTATGAGCGTGGCGACATCGCTAACGCGTCGTGATACATCGCGATCGTGAGAATCCGGCTCCGTTGTTTCTTGAGGCTTCTCGACACCAGCCGGAAGAACGCACGAGCTTCCCACGCCTCCGGTAAACCGCTTTATAACGGATCGTCTTGATTTCTCGGCTAGTCAAATGCACTCGTTTCGTGGCGGTGTTACGCCAAGCGGCCGACGATTCCGCGTTCGCGATTGAAGAAAAATTCGTGTCACGAAAGCGCCGAGCACCGGCGTGATTTCGTGTCGATTTCAGGTAGCGCGCGGCGAGCGAGGAATTTCACGAAATAGGTAGAAAAACGAGGCTAACCGGTTGGCCGTCTATAACCAAGGGGGTGCACGGTGTAACGATATATTTGCATGCGCATTTGTCGGCCTGCACGGGCCTATAATGTCCCGGGCAAGTTTTCCATCTAAAATATACCGAGCAAGTGGCACGGCAGTTTTGCCCGAGAAAGCGTGGCTCGTACGATTCTATCGCTGTTCTCTCGGCTCATTACAGATTACCCTTTAGACGGTCATTTTTTAAACCTCATTTCCCCTTTAAAGAGCGAACGCGACTTTGTTCAGAAGCGGCCGAACGTTATTAAGCTAAACACGGGCCGGGGTATGTAATTTTATTCCGACTCTTTGTAGACAGTGTGCGAATCGAAATTGATACGCGCAGCCGTCTACCAGGAGAAACATGTGTCCCGTAACCAGTCGAGCAAATAATAATTTGAAAATATGTCGCCCTATTCTCTGCTCCTTTCTCTGTCTGTCGCCATTATTATCGTAAACCGAGCCAACAGCTTGGCCGCATTAGTGTCGCGAGGACTAGTAACCACAAAACCACCGACCGGTCCCAAACACCATTATAAATGCATTAACTCTCCCCCGCCGCGTTGTCCTCCCTCTTTTAACCGTGCGTTGCTCGCGTAATATACTTTATCTCCGTTCGATTCATGCAAACCCTCTGCAGAAGCTGCACGCTCGGGGAATCGACGTCCTCGAAGATTGGAATTCAACGATCGAACGGGAGTACGTTTCCCAGAGTCACCCGAAAGAACGGTCCCCATCTTTCCTTCGTCTCGAAAAGTCGACGATCATTAAGCCCGATGGAAACGATCGTTACACTTTCTTAACACTTCCCCCCTCCGGCAACTCCTTCCCCCGTTTACCCTTCGCTTTATTCCAGCAAGATCGAGGCAGCCCCCGGGAATCACTCGAGAACGATAAATCAATGACTCTTGCTCTTTCCGCCGCTACTTCCGACCCTAGCGCTCTCTCGCTCGCGCTCGCTGTTATTCAATGCTGATACAAAGAGCTGGCGCAGCAATTAAGGGTGTTTTAGAGTGGCTGCACTCGAAAATGACCGGCCAACCCCTAGCGAACAGTGGGGGTATTAAAAAACATTACTCATCATATAATCGCACGAGTGGTTTTCATTGCAACTTGTCGTCTCCGTTCCTCACCCCTTGCACTCGTTCCCCCCTCGTTCTCTCTTCGTTTCTCACCCCAGAAACTCTCTTTCCCTTTTCGTGCTCGTTCGGCGGCAGTCTCCTTTTCGACGTCGCGCCGTGCCAACAGAAAAATGAGAAATGATCGTAGCTCGATTCAGAGGGCCCTGTTTAAAATTCATGAACGATTTTACTGCTACACCTCCCCTATCGT
Source organism: Nomada ferruginata (assembly GCA_963583965.1). Lineage (NCBI taxonomy): Eukaryota > Metazoa > Arthropoda > Insecta > Hymenoptera > Apidae > Nomada > Nomada ferruginata. Next base: position 12,637,633 of record OY757218.1, read on the forward strand.
CGGCCGTGACAAAAGGCCGAATGCAGGGGCATATCGCGAGAGAGAAAGAGAGAGAGTGGCCCACATTTCCAACGATGCACACGCTTGCAGAGGAGAGAGAGGGAGGGACAAGTAGGTAGAGGGATAGGAGAGAGACGGGGGTATGTATGCACAACCCTCGAAATATATTAATTGTCGAATTTTCCATGCGAGCTGCATATCCGTTAGAGCCGCTTTGTCCCTTGCCAGCCGCGGATCTCCTGATTATTAATTACCCTGACAACGAACTCTAGCAAGCCCCTCCCCCTCCCCCTCCCCTCGCTCACCCCCCATTCGTTCATCCTGCCGTAAAATTCGCGGCCTCGTTTCGAACCTAGCGACGCTTCTTTTTTTCTCTCCGTTTCTTTTGTTTTTTCAGTTTGAATTTTTATCTCGCGCCGCCGGTTTTTATGGAAAAAACGTAACAAATGCCCCCGCCGGTCCCCGGAGGACTCGTTAATTATCGCCCCGAATTCCGCAGCCAGCGAATCGTCGGCTTTTAATTGAGAGGGTAGCGAACCGCCAAGCTGATTTATCGTCGTGGATAATCGTGACGTTTGACGCTGCCGGCCCGTAGCGGGCTCGGTTAACCAAAATTTTATTGGCGATTTCGCCGGTAATTCGCGGCGCATCGTGTTTTTCTAATTACGCGCAACGCGGTAATTACCGCGCGCGAATTGACCGCTCGCCCGTCGATTACTGGAGCGTGAGCCGATATTAAACGGGGATCGATTACGCGTATAACTGCCGTTAATTATTAACGAACCTGCGCGGCGTGCTCGGGATTATTTTTGCATCGATTAAAAATCGTCCGATCGACGCATCCCGTCCGCGGGCACGTCGGGAAGCTTCTGCCGTCGCGAACGCCGCCGTCCATGTGATCGCGAGACAATGAAGTATAACATTACGTTTACGGTAATAACAAACGAGTAATACGCCGCAACCCGAGCGAGAGAGTTAAAACACCACGCGTCCGCCCAGACATGAGACTATAATTTTCCTCCACGCCTCTTTGATAATTACAAGCGATGCAACGAGTTGCGTAATTGGTCCAATTGGAATGCTATTACCGTCGTGCCGAGACGACTCTCCCGATGCGTTTCGTTCTTTACGTTTACCCCGCATTACCATAAACAGCGTTCCGGAGAAGAGGGTGGCACGAAGCCGTGCCCCGTCGTTTCGCCTTTTTCAGATTCATCGTCGGAAACGTTTCCCTATCGTCGACAGGGATCGAGCCGAACCTAGCCGCCTATTTTACGAACGGTCGCAATCTTCCTCGAATGGTCGCGACGCGGCGTCGACTCGCGATTAGGTATCGCGCGTACGTGCCGCGAGAACGGCCATTCCATTTTCAATCCGTCGCGATGGTTCTCGTCGGCCTGATTTTATTCAACTGCGCGCATTGTCTGGCATTAGTCGCGAAACGCGTCTGGAGGGCGCTTTTAACGTTCGCCAGGCGCGGCGCTAGGAACACTCGCGCGTGGCATGATACGCGATGATTAGACAGCGAAACTCCACGGGCTATTTGTTAGTATAATAAGCCCGCCAACAGTGTGGCCAACGTAACCACTTGGCGGCACGCCACCCCGTTTTAACGTAATTGTCCAAGATCAAGATTTACATACGCGAACAGAGATTGGGTGGCGATCGAACCTGGGAGGGTAGGATTCGTAGAAACGGTTGAGAGTCACGAGCAATTCTCCTTCGACCGTGAATGTCGCTCGATTCTTGGACACTTTCGGGGGCGGTTGCGAACACACTTGTGCACGTAGCGCCTGCCCGTATCGCAGTAGAGTAACGCAAGAGTCGCACGATTTAAACATATCCTTTGTTTATTCTCCTTTCAGGACAAAATGGAAACGACAGACGATCGTGGGCTTCGAAATAATGGCGGAGAACAATTTCGCGGTGGCCGCGTTCCAGCAGCTATACGGAAGCGGAGCAGCGACGGTTCCAACTCATCCCGCGGCAGGACGATACTGGCCGTACCCCAGTACACACCCGTTACAAACAAACGGCCTCTTCTATCAGCAGGCATCGGCGGCCGTGACCTTACAGAAACCCCTCCCATACAGACTGTACCCACCGACGATGATCCTGGCGGGACCTAGCAATCCCCTCGGCTCTCTAACCGCCAGCTCCAGCTTGTCCAACTTGAGCAACTACTACAGGGACAGCCCGGAAATGGCCGATGGAAGAGACAGGGAGAGCATGGAGAGATCGTCCAGGCAGAGGGACAGAAGCAAAAGTCCCGTCGTCCGCGACAGATCGCCGTTAATGAAAGAGGAAAGACTGTACGCGCCCACGATGGTTCAAGCTGGCTCGAGCAATGCCCTTGGCAATATCACTGGAAGCTCCAGTTTGTCGAACCTGAGCAACTACTACAGAGACAGCCCGGAAATGGCAGAGGGGAGGGAAAACATGAGCAGAGCGTCGAGGCAGAGAGACAGAAGCAAGAGTCCCGCGTTGAGGGACAGATCTCCTATATGCAAGGACGACAGACTCTATCCACCTACGATGCTTCAGGCGGGGCCCAGCAACACCATTGGGTCGATGACGGCGAATTCGGGCCTGTCGAATTTGGGTAGCTTTTACAGAGACTGTCCCGACATGGTCGAAGGTAGGGACAGGGAGAATTTGAGCAGAGGGACGAGACAGAGGGAGAGGAGCGCCAGCCGCTCGCCAAAGAGAGTGGACAGCCCTCAGAGTATAAGGGCGGACAGCGACGAGGAGAGTATACACGATATCTAGGAGGAAGACGATGAAACAGGGTTGCACGAACCGGGAGGAATATCGAGCAGCAGCTACGTCGAGATCGGCGAGGATCGATCGGCTGTACCGGAAGAAGAGTGCGGCTGAAAAGTCCCGGGCAAAGATAATTGGGGATCGAAACGGTGCGTCCCAGGGATGATATCAACTTCAAAGAAGGGAGAATGCCTTTTGGCAGCGCGTTCCGCGTCTCTCGCGTCAGAGCAGCTGGCGGACGGAATCGAACGTCCATTGGCACGGTGAGGACTGTTGAGCCGTGTCAACAAATTGAAACGACGGTTTGTCGCGGTAACTTCAGTCTTGCCTGCCACGGTACGTGATCAAGAATGTGCATGCACAAATTTCCTGGCCGATCGATGACGCGCAATCGCCGTTCGAAATTCGCAGAAGTTCCCTCGGATTCCACACCAGTGACACGTATTACGCAAAACGGTCGATTTCGTGAGGTGGAACACAGGAAGTGACATGGCACGGGACGTCCGGGATTTCCTAGATAATAAAAAACGCGCAGAGGAAGTATTATGTGGTTAACCAAAGTTTCGTGATTCGAACATTTTAGTGAGTCGCCGGGACGGTGGAACGGTATTCGTGCTCGATGTAATCGTCGTGCACCGATTTATCGGCAAATCGTGTGCCGATGTATGCGCTTACACACGCCAAAACGAACGCTCGTTAATCGCCGGTAACCTCGTTCAACGAGTACGGTCCTCGGTGTAAATAAAAACTGGTCATCTGTCCGCGAAAGGATTGCAGGGGGAGGGGTTTAAGGAATAATAGATTAGAGTCGACTAGACCCACCATCGAGCAGCGTTCGAATCTACAATTAATATGACATTAGCAGGACCTGTCTGCGGGGGGATGAATCCAAAATGACACGACCGTGCACGCGGTCGTCTGCACAAAAGAGGCTCGGAAAAAGGAGTCGGCAAATTTCGCGCGGGCCTCCAGGTACCGATAGCTGTTCGAATAACCGAGCAGCGTTCCTCGACGTTTCGCCTAACGAGATAGACATTTTCATTCCTCGTCAATCCGCGAAAGGCGAATAAATTGGCTAATTGACGTAAAGGCGATTCTTTTCACGAGCGTCAGCTCGTGACGCGGATTGGCGAACTCCCGTTGTAAATACGATTAGAACTGGATTCGCCGCGACGTCGATATGATTTCGCGTGTTCAGCGAACAGCTGTTGTAAATAGCCACGTTTGGGGATGAAATCGCATGCAGGTTGGCCGCATCGAGATCGCAGGTATTTCTAGAACGTAAGTCTAAGCCAACCGTGATAGCAGGATATATCGAAGTATTTTGCAGATTTCAGTATACGTAGAATGTACGCGGGGTGCGTGTCTGAACCGTTACAGCTGTTCCATTTTAGAGTTATCTCGTTGCGCGTAATTGGCCGCGGAGTCGCGAAGATTCTCATCGTTCCCTGAACAGAAACGGATCAAGGTTCGACGGTGCAGACACGGTGTTGCGTGTGCAGCGAAGAAATACCAGTATTATGAATGTATAAAATTAGGCTGTACGACGAGGAGAACAAGGTGTACGAAGTAAAGGTAACGCTTAGAAGAACGACGGCGTGTCGTAAATCCGTCGAGACGCGGACGAGTCTCACGGTATCGTGCGACTTAACGTTAAGTAATGCAGCAAGAAGAGTACATAGTATAAAACATGCTTTGTAAAATAATGTCTGTATAGCGAGAATTATTATATGGAAAATATATTATACTAAATTTAAGGCTCAGTCTTCTTCTCCACTTTTTCGTATTAATGAACGTCCCATCCTTCCCCTCGTAATAAGTTCGTTAGTATTCATAAGATTATACTAGATATAATCGAAACGGTCGATCTGGTACGAAAAATTTTGATTGCTCGCCCGCTCGCGAAACAGTAGCATGTAGATTTCATGTATTTCATGTATTTCATTATTACCGCCGTCGCCACTCGTACGTGCCAGACAAAAAAGAACATAATTGAATTCTCGAATTAGCACTTTCGTTTTGCCCGGGGTAAATTAATGACGAACCGGAAACGATGGTAGAATAAACTTGATACTAACTCGGTCATCGGACGAAAATGAAAGGAAGACGGAACGTTTCCCTATCCCTTCTCTGCAAACACTCTGCCGCGATTAAAGTACAATCCATCAAAGAACCCTTTCCTTTTGAACGATCGATCCTAGTCCCTGCGTCTAGCGTTCTCGTGCTACACTGGCCTTTTAAACGAAAGAGTCAGAACCTTCGAGCCGTTTTTCACGCGACAATGCATATTGCAAGGCATTCACGATCGGGTTAATGCCTATTCAAGGATCGCGTCCGCCTCGTGCTAACTTATTCACATTCCATTTGCATGCGTACACGTACGCGTACCCTTCGATCGTTTTTCGCGTGTTCTTAGCAAAAAGGGAAATCAAATTTCCCGTTGATTAAACGACGCGCGGATTAACCAGGCTCTATTTCGAATTCGCGTGAAAGAATTCGCAGCGTTAAGGCGAGGTGCTATTACGGGACGCTTGTCCCGTCTCCATTACCTGGCCGAATTTTCGGCACTCCGTCCCCGCCGCGCTGTAATTTGCAAGGGTCCTAGAAGTCGTCGAAGGTAAAACTCGGGAAGCGTGACAGCGTGCTCGGGGCTTAATCGCGTTTGCTTATTTCCGGCGTTGGTCAGCCGACGCTGCAATTATGTAGGAGCGAGCGCGAGCGCTAACTGCTGCACGAGGGCTTATTTTATTCCTATTAGGGTAAAACGGGTAGCCGGGACGACGCGCATTCTCGTGTATCCCCAATTATGTGAAATTAATTTGGGCCCCATTAGCGGCGGGCCACTGCCACTGCGTTAACGATTTTTCCCAACGGTCTCCGTTCGCTTCTCCCCCTACTTTAATACATATTTTAAACGAAAACCGCAGGTATCGTAACTGTACCCTGTTTGATTTATCGGGCTGTAGGTGCGACGCGTGTTGATTAACGCGATATAAAGTGGATCGTTGAGAACGCTGTTTCAATTTTGCAAATAGTTTCGAGTTGTCGGGCGTAGCAGGCGATTAATCTATTTATTGCGGTAAAAAATCGTATCGCGCGTACGGATTTTTTTGTCGCAGTTCGGCATAGATTATACAGCAAATATAGAAGAACGAAAGTCGAATATAGCTGTTGGAAATTTACAATAATTCCTGGCAATCGATCGGCGTGCATTCCAAAACGATTTGTTTTAACTGGACGACAGAATTGGTGAAAAGTGTTTCGCTGCATCTTTTCATCTACCTACCGTGGAAATTCAGCGGCGAAACGAGCGTCACTTCCGTGGGACAGGGACTGAAGACAAGGCTGCTAAATATCGCGCACCGAACGTGTGCCTCGTAAAATCTTGAAAGAAAGCGGTTGCGCGCGCTTTGCATAATTGCAGAGCGTGGCCGAGAACGGATGCGCTTATTAACCGAAAGCAGTAGGAAATCACAGTTTCATTCTTTCTTTGTTTTTTTTCTCGCGTGAAGGTTCCACGCGGTTCGTTTCCCGTAGGTGCACGCCCGATGGAAACCGAATAAGAAGGGAAGAAGGGACTGGCGAGAGGATGTGGTTAACCCACGGTCAAATCGAGCTTTTGCCGGGCTTCTGCATCCTGAAACGGGCGACAAAAGAGAATCGCCGGAACAAAAATACGAGCGTGTACTGCCCCCGCATCCTGTTCCCTCGATCCTCCCTGGCCGCCTCGCCGCTTGCCTGTCTTCTCGATCGAGACGGCTCGATCCGCCGATTTAACACTTTTTCCTTTTTCCGCTTCTTATTTTCGCGTTGCGATCAAACCGGAACGTGCAAGTGAAACTACGCCAACGGTTGAACCGGGGGAAATAAAGGAGCAAGGAGACGTTGGCATCGAACAGGATCAATCGATTATCACCTCATCTCACTTAGAACGGAGTATACGTGTATACACGTGGCCGCGGGTTTTCCAAGAATCGACGCGACGGCTACTTAATATTAATAACGCGTCCTCCCGTAACACGGGGCAAGGGAAGCCGCGGGCAATTAACCGGCGTTGGCATTTAATAAATTGCAAATAACCGGTCGCCCGATCGATTATCGCGGTGGCAGAAAATGAAGTTATTTTCGGTGAAATCGCGGAAGATAGCGCGGATCGAGCGGCGAGATCGAGCAGCGAGATCGAGTAGCGGTTCCGCTTGTGTTGCGCGACAACCGGGGGAACGGAGATGGGTGGAAAAAAAGGGTGACAGAAGAAAAGGTACAACAGCGACGGGGCGGCGGCGAGAGGGAAGGCGAGGAGGAAGACGAGCAGGGGCGAGGGAGAAAAGGACGAAGGATAAAAGGTGGATCGAGGTGAGTAAGAGCGTATAATGTGTCCAAAAGGCACCTGCCTTTCTCGAGCACACTATCTTCCCATCGAATGGTCTCAAGAAAAGGAGCTAGACTCGAGTTAGCCGATGTTATCTCGTTTCGAGACCAGCGAACCACTTATATCGTTAATTGCTCCCACTTCCGGCCTCCCTCTCTCTGTTCACCACCTTCCGCCTCGGTTTCGCTCTTACCATCCCTCTCGCTCCCACCGGCTTTATCTGTTGCCTGGTGCGTGCGCGAGCGCCTAAGAGCACACATTATGCTTCCAGTTAAACTTCGGCAAGCCGAGCACGGAAGCTTATGCCCTTTTAAGCGGTCTCGTGTAAGTGGATGTTCAACCGGCCGCAGACACAATGTACTTAATCGCCTCGCCACGAAATTATTTATCGTAATGCCGTTTTACGGGGAAATCGTTGTAACTAGGGACTTTAACGGGGAAATCGAGCAACTTTATTGCATGTAGATCGGGCGCATGGCCGCGGAAAGCCGAGGGTGAAACACGGCTCGGCGTAATTAATTGAAGAATATCCAATGAACTTGTTCTGCGCGGCCTCGAGCCGTGCTCGCGTGTAAAATCAGTGCGGGGCGATGACGATCAATTTTAATTTATGCCAGACTACAGTTTTGTAGTCGATCCCGATGATAAGACGGCTATCGCCGAATCGCGCGGGTATCAGAATTTTTTTGCCGCTGACAAAACCATTCGATTCGAGTGAATCGCAATCGCGCGGAACGAGCGAGAAATTAGCGACGATTCGCGACGCGTAATCGGTGAGCGAAATGTCGAAATATCGGTAGGTAGCGTGGCGACATTCCTCCTGCCGGCGACGTGTTAACGATCTTCTTTTTCCTGCGCCACGGAGATTCGTCGAAGAAGATTAAGACGAAACCAGTTGGTCGACTCCGCCGTGACAGGACGAACGGGATACGAGGGAAAAAAGTAGGGGATCACAGGGCGTAATCGGTGCACGGCGCGAACAGCTTACTTGTGTAAACGCGCGCGTGTTTCGAAAAATCAACAAGACTCGCCTCCTATTTCCAGGATGCTTGGCAAAATTGAGCGTAATGTCGGACACCGGCCAGTAAATTGCCCGCAAATTCGTTGCCGCGTGTTTGCTCGCGCTCCGCTTTGCGCCCAACGAGACCGGAGGATCGCGTTTTAAAATATAATATAATTTCGCGACACGTACGGCGCCGTCAATTCGGTTCGACGTCCAGACGATTTTGTACGGCATTTGCGATCAATGAATTCCGCCACGTAAATAGAATTTGATCGGTGTACGGCGTCGAAAAAATGAGACTCTCCCCGACATAATTCATCATTAGAGGCACAATAAATTTCGATGCGCAGAAGGAGATCCGTCTTGCGAGATGTTTATCGTTAATCGAATCCTTTAATTGCGGGCCCGTTTCAGGAACGATACGTGACGCGTGCAGGTGTACAAGCGAAAACGATATAATCGATGGTGGCTCGTCATTATCGAGTATCGTATATTATCGACGCTCATCAATGCCGCGTGCGAGCGAGATTTGTCGCTTGCATCGTTAACCATTCGATGACAAATCGTCGCCCGGCCTCCTCGACGATTGCACCGCGATACTCTAATGTCACCCCGGTCGCGCCGGTGTACGCCTGTCTTCGTTAACTCGTAAGAAAAAGCTCGCTCCAGCGGGCCACCGCGAGAACATAAGTAATTAAGTAATTTGCAAGCGTGGATAAGGATCGGGCGCATTACGGCCGCCTGGTTAATCGACTGCAATTTTTCTTCGAATTTCTTCATCGCAAAATCGATTCCTGATTTCATGTTTCGCCGGCAGTGTTATATAGTCCTCGTGTTATTCCTTCTGAAATTGCACGTTCCAGCGTATCGGCGGCAGCGATCTCCTAAGTCTTCTAAGTCAAGACCTCGCGTTCAACACTGGCGCCGGCCGCTGTCGCGCGTATCGCGTGTAACAAAAAAATAATTCATCTGGCGGCTCCTGAAATTATTATCGGAGCACACGTCACGTCGTTGCTCTTCGACCGACCGTTTACACGCTGTATCTGATCCGGCGGCATTACGGTAATGAATTATCGTCGCCCGATCGCGATAACCGTCGAAATGTTTAGCCAACAGTTTTCTCCGCGTGCGTAAAAAAGCACGTGCCCGCGCGGTCACACCGGGCCTGGCTGAAATAGACGCATCACCGTGTCCACGATAAAACCGGTGAACGCGGAAATTCTCCAACGAGCACATGGCCGGGAGGAGAATTTAAATATTGTAATTAAGATGAGGCTACGCGTAATCGAGACTCGAAGCCCGAGCCTCCACGAGCATCGTTTCGGTGGGCGAACTCCGAGCGAGCATATGGCCGGACAATTACCACGCAAACTCCGAAAACACGGGGGACACCGTCCAGCCTTATCTTCCTTCTCGATCCCGACCATTTCCCTTTCACGGCCCTTTCTGGTCGCCGGTTGAAACGCTTCTCCGAAGATATACCACCGTTCACGCTTTACGTCTCTTGTAACGTATTTTTCGGAGCGATCGTGCTCGTGTTCTGCTCCAGAGAAAGTATTGTTTTACAGAATTCTCGTTAAAGCGGTTTCCCGTGTCACGACTAATCGTTCTCTGGGACGGACGGTCCGCTAGCACGGGGGGGCGGGGGGGATACGCGCAGGTATAGATAGATAGAATTGAATAACTTCGGGCTGAATTTGCAGTAGGTAACTTGGAACGACGGTTAACTTTAATAGTAACCAACTCCGAATCTCCGTTGGCTTAACGCATTCGGGGTGAAATTCCACGCGATAACCGGCAACTTCGATTCCAGATTATGGGTGAGTAATGTCCTTAGCAACCGTTCGGCAGTCAACGCGAAGACAGAATCATTACTTAACTCGATACACCGCGCGCGGTGGGTAGAAACTGCAAGTACGCAGCGGATGGCCAGTTTACGTGCGTAAAGCCGAGGTCTCCAGCGGCGGTAAATTGATAAAGTGGGTGACAAGTCGTTAAATCACCGGCAGGTACGGTGCATCGAGATGCGATTGCATGTGCAGTTGCACTCTCGCGTGTGCGCGCGGCTGCGGAGCCGCGGATAGAAGGGAGCGGTAGTGTGAAAGAGAATACGCTCGCGAGAGAAACGGGAGAGGGCGTGAAAGGGACAGCGCGTGCAACAACGGCGGAGAGGAGAGAGCGAGAGTCGGATTTACCAATCGGCGATATATTTCAACTATCAACATTTTTGTAACTTATCGTTTTAGCGCGCTGGAACATTTGCATGCGCGTTTCGTAAATCATTCATAAAATACGTGGCCGGGGAATTTACGACTTTCGCTCGCGACTGCTTTATGAACGGTGCGCCTCTTTTTTTCATTTTCTTCCCCACGGCGAACGTTCCCCCGTTACAGAAGTCTCGTTAGCTGGAAATACATTATCGTGTTTAGCGAAGGCTTCGAGAATTACGAAGGACGGGGCGTAGCCCAGATCGGGAATGGACTGACGACGTTTCAGGAAACTTCGTCGCCCCGAGGAGAGGCGAGCACGATAAATTTGCGTCCGTGAAAGGGGAAAGTGACGGGGCAGGTGGAATTCGCTGAGAACCTCCGAGCGAGTACAACACGGATTGTTTACCTGGCGGTTCTTCCTGCGGATGTCGCGATTGGTGTTACTCCGAATCGCTGGCCATATTTTCGCCCCCCAGCCCCTCCCGTACGTGTCACTTGACGAACTATGACGCAGGTATAATACGCTTTCTCTTCCGGCCGTGTCTGCACCTTCGGCTTTCGGACCAATTTTAAGACACTCTGCTCGGAACTGACGGTGCACGTTCAACCTGCGACTCATTGCCGCCTATACTTCTCTGCGGCTCGAACGTTTCGACGCGAACACCGCTGTTCACACCTGTACATTGTCTTCTTCGACGTTCCTTCGAATGGCTCCATTATTTCGGAAAGCATTGCTCGCGGGGCAGTTCCATCGGGGAATTTGAAGAAATTAGCAGGTGTGTCGTTTAAAAGCCTATACAGCTGCCAAGGAACGTAGCTAATTTTTTGTCTTCTCCTCTTCCCTCTACCTACCGATCCTACGAATTCCCTCGAAAACGCAACATGGAAACGGATTCTGTTCCTTTCAAATTAACGAACAATTACTATCATCTTAAGGGATGACTCGGCAAACGAATTCACGATTCGTGATATTATCCACCGAAACGGCTTCTGGGGTACGGACAATGAAAGGTTTGAAAAGACAGGTCGAACGAAAACGGCGCCGGCACAATGGGAAAAATGCTCGAGATTCACGCCGATGGACAATCGACGCTTTGCCGTTTCATCGGAACGATGCAATAAATTGATTTCGACGCGAAACGAGCCGGCCGAACAATCGACGGCCGGCACGGAATCGATGGCCGGCAGAATGAAATCGGCTCTCGCAATTATTAAGAGAAGAGGAGCGACCAACCGGGCCGGCCGGTGCGGTGGGAAGCGGTTTCTGGGAAATCGAGAGGCGAGGGTTCAAAAGTCGGGCGCACGATGATGGATGAAGAATCATTTAGAGAAGAAGCAGTAGGGTCTTGCGGGGAGGACTATTAATTACGACAAAAGGGGCCGCGGTTCGGCATCGAGTGTACAAGCGGCGGAACTGAAAAGGCCGAGCGATTAGTTACTTTAACCAAATTATCTCGCGGACAATGGGGCCAACAGGTGAGAAGTCTTCTTTTGCTTCGTGTTTCGATACCGGGAGATCGTTGCCCCGTCGAAGGAAAAATACGCTCTGTACGCGGAAGACGATTTCTTTCGCGTGCCGATTTCTTTCATTCGCAAAAGCTGGAACGGTTCCGCCCGTTCGTGTCGCAACGACGATGGGCAGCCGCGGCGAAGTGATCTTCGTTCTACGAAAATCGGTAGCCAAATTGACCGGGCGGGCTTTTAAAGAACAGTAGGTTATCCAATATGTAGGATGTCGTGACGGCAGCCGAAGCGGTTTCAAGCCGTGGTCGTTTCCCATTGTGTCTCGAGTGGACAGGATGATCGTTGCTCATTTGTTTCCTGGCGGGACGGCGAGAGGCGTCAAGACCGCAAGAGCAGCGGCAACGACGAGAACGACGATGACAGGAACGGCAGACAAGGCTGCCTGTAATTTCATACGTCAGCGCCGAATATTAATTCGAATTCCTCCCTTAGACCGTTCGTCCTCGCAACGAAGCGAGGCAACGCGGCAAGTGGAAGGGGGGGCAGTTTTTGTCCGGTAAATGAAATATCTTCGGTAGCAGGGCGTCCTGCGGCGATCGAGTTCGCTTCCATCGGCTTTTGTACCAGCATTGGATTCTTCGGGGGCTCCCCGTTGCGGATAAGTGGAATCATTTCAACGATCCACGAGGATTGAGGCGGCCGAGCCGCCACGCTCGACTACCGAATGCTGCCTTTAATACCGCTCGATTTAACCGGTGTCCGCTGCTCTCGACGAATCTGTCTCAACGATTCGACCAATTCTCGCCGGGCTTACGTCGGGCTTACATCGGGTTTACATCGGGCCAAGCGCCAATGAAGCTTCCGTCGCGGACAGTTGAAAGCCTTTGCGTTTAAAAGGGCACTGCGGAACGAACGAAAAGGTGCGACGAACGGTTAACACGATCCACCCTCGCAAATTAACGGCTCGAAGGCCAGCAGCCACGCGATAAATTAGGGACAGTCGTTGAATTAATTAAGCATCAGGAGCGATAAGGCCGAGACGATTTCCAATTAATGGCGCGACCATCCGGAGAGAGCTGGGCGCAATCTTTCTCTTGCAGAAATATCGGGGCGTGCTCCGGTCTTATCGACGAGAGGCTTTCTTACCTCTTCCTGCTGGACGATAACCGAGAGAAGAAAGGGGACACGTAGCTGGTTATTGGTTCCTCTCGGACACACGTGGATCGTCCTTTGCACGATCGAGACGCAAGAGCGGCTCGAGCTTATGCGGCATGCCCGGTCGTTAGAACGAACAGACTGATCGCGGCAGATATCAGAAAAAGCACTGGGATCGTCGTCGTACAGCGTCTGGTCGCGCCAAAAGAGAGGGCGAGAGATAATTAAGGCGGGCCCGTAGTAAATACTTGCTCGTCCGTGTGCAAAGGTGTGCGCCTTGTACGTGTTATATATACTCGAGAGCAGTGCATATCCCGTGACACGTATTGATGATGGGTAGCACTGTCGTCTTTTAACTACCACTCTCCCCTTTTCTGTCCCCTCCTTTTCTCGCCTTCGCCGGCGAATAAATATTTTCGATAACGACGAGGAACCGGGACGAGGGCCAGGGATGCGAACATCGAGACCTGCTTGAATCGAAAATTTCGTTGCACGGAGGAAATTGCTCGGCACGGATCGCGACACTTGTCACTTCGGACTCCCGATCCGCACGAACATATCCTGTTGCCACGTGCACGACGAAGATGAAAACCCTAGGGGAAGAAGATAAAGTTTAATAGAAATCTGCATACGGAACCTCGGTGACTCGGTCGTCCGTGCGACAAAAAAATATATGATTAATTCGCGAAATAATAGCGGCACCTAAATGCTGCATCGCGCGCGTGTTATATAATACTCGTACACGTACGTACAAATATAAGCGCATAGCGCCATGACACGTATTGATGATGCCCGGCATCGCGGTGCTCTCCTTGCTCGAAGCGATTGCATTGCCAAGGAAGCTTGGGGAGGAACGATACGGGGATACCGATGGTAGAAGGGCATATTAAGAAGACAATTTGGCAGCGTGCCGGTTGTTAATTTTAATTACAAAAATAGCGCAATAAAAACCGGACTTTCGCGCCTTATCCTACGCGCTTTGCCCGCCGCACCCTTGCAAACGAGCCCCGATGGAACCGTGAATTACGAATCCTCCGTTGGACCGAACTCTCGACGGATCGACCCTGCCAGCTCTTAAAGCCAAATGCTTTGCGAACTATTAACTCTATCCGGTTTCCCTCTTTGCCATTACTTTTTGTCACCGTTGTCAGAGTTCTGATTATTGTGCGACGATCGCCCCGAACCCAAACGGAAACAAGACTCTCGTACCCGAGAAAATTACTCCGTTTGAAAAGCATCTCGCCCTGTTCGCCTCTGTGTAATGCGAAAGGTTGATCCTTTGAAAGGCCTACCGACGGGTTTTCAGGCAACACGAGGACGTAGCAGGCTGCACAGACCGCTGCGGAATAATTTGTCAAACTTGTCACCGAGACAGCGGCGCGACCGTGGTTTCGCCTAATGAAGCATCACGAAATTCCTCTGCGAAACACATTGACAATTTATCCGGCCCATTGCACCAGACTGGCGCGTTATGGGAACGGTCTTATTTCACGGGACGTTATAACGTCCTCAGCTCCGTTCCGCGTTCCTTTTTGCAGGAAATCACCACGGCTACATCTCTCTCGCGGCGTTACATACGTGCGTGCGCGCGATGAAACGCGCGCGAGGTCGACGGGACCCGCTTGTTCTTCCCGGGTACGCGTCTCCCCGGACCATTAAATTAATTACTGTCGTGTTGTAAAGGGAACGTTGTTCCACTTAGCGTACCCTGATCGCTCTTTTCCGCGGATTTTAATTAACAAACCTTGAATTATGCATCGTATTAACCGTGCGGGATGCGGCCAGACAATTAATGGTTGCCTTCAATTCGCAGAGTCAATAGTGTGAATTTCCGTCTGCGTAGAGCAACAAGATAACACTGTCGATGCTCGAGCCTAATTGAATTAATGGCCGCGGTTAAATATTAATTGCTGTGCCCCGCTCGAAGAACGTACCTACCTACAATCTTTTCGATTCCCAAAGTCGATTAATACGCGCGATCGAGCGAAGAGAAAAGGAGAAAATCGCCGACAGCAGGTTCGAACGCGTAAAACGCCCTCCGCGAAACGCGATTGAGCTGAATCGAAAATTCATGCGCCCAGCATCGTTGTGCAACACCAACCGCGTGCTTCGCGACGCGATCGACAAAGACACATCCCTGTCCCGGTCGATGCTCACTTAACAGGCCGGCCGAAGCAGCTGGCCCTAAGTGAAATTAATTGACTCCGATAAGTTAGCATACAGATAGCAGACCGTGAAGGCAAGTAGCACGGGCCACCGCCCGCGTACGTGCGGTTTCGCGTGTATTACACGCGTGTGCGTGCGCGCGGAGGTGAAACCGGGGCGATGGTATGGGTGCACTATCCTGCTGCACGGTCGCCTGCATAAAAGGCCAGGTCTGCACATTGCCTTTATGATGCAAAGAAGGCCAGCATTAGCCAGTAACAATGGCCCGACCAGTACCTCGCCACTTCCCTCCCGCCCTCGCCCCTTTCCTCGCCGCAACCCCTTCGACGCCTCCGCGGCTCTTGCAGGTTTTTTTTCCATTGGTAACAGGCTTGTTAAAGTAATAACTCTAATTACACACTGTACGAATACACCTTCTCACCTTTTTGAATGGGCTGAACAGAGGAGCGTCTTGTTTCTCCTCCCCCCTGCCGACGTCCTCTTTCGGCTCTTACATTATTCTGTATCGCGGCCTGAGTGGCTTCGAGTCGAAAGTTCCTGTTACTCGCATCCGGTGCAAAATAATGTTGAACGTAACGCGCGGTTTTGCGCATAATTTATACGGCAGCGTGCGCGTATGGAAGCGCGCTAGGCGCGAGTTGAAGAGCATGGGGGAGCCCCGTAACACTTTTGACCGATTGTTTTCTTGGATACGTATATAGATAAGTACGTAGACACGTATATACGTGCCTCGAGGCGAGAAAACAGCGTGAACGTATTTAGTTCCCGCCGGCGATTATCGATAAACGTAACGAGGTAAAAACAATTAGCGGTAATTAGCAATTGGAGAGGATTTGGATTTTGCTTGCGGGCTATCCGTCTTCCAAACGTTGCCCCTGTACTTCTGACAGTTTACCCCTAACAATCGACACGAACCGAGCATACAATGGCACAAGCAATATATATACATATATATCTTTCTCTTTCTCCCTCTCGCCCCGTTCCACCTTGAAGATATGCCGGTGCCCAAGGTAGATGTGCAAACAATTCGTTTTTAAATCCAATTAAGTCGAGCTTCTAGTCGGTCGGTGGTCTCAACAATAACACTTTTCCCTTTACAATGCGGTGGCGAGGTTGCTTAATACCGCATGTGCCACGCCTCCTAGCTGTCCCTTCACCCCTTCTTCCTTACCCCCTAGTCGACGGGCCAACCCCCCCCCCCCTCCCTCCATCAATTGCGACGATGCCCTTTTGTTTCGCGGTTCATTTGTCTTTCTTTCTCGCCGTCCTCCACCCGCTTCTTCTTTCGCTCTTTTCGTATACCTTCGTTGTCCCTCGTATATACACCCCTCTTCATCGCCAGTCGGTCTTCCTCTATCACTTTGCATCGCAGCCCTTTCCTCTCTTTTCTGGATGGCTGGCTCGGCCCATTCGCCTACGATGGGCTTCCCCAGAAGCGACTACGGTCGACTCGCAGCCCCCCCGAAAGGACCATAAAACGATAAATTAAGCCGCACCGAGAGTAAGAACGACCGTAAAGGCATCATTCACGGCGTACCGCACATTATTGCCGATCGATGAGGAAGATGTCACTCGAGCGGAGACGCGTTGGCTACTTTGCGGAGATTTACGATATGATATATGACCGGTTTCGTCCGGAATGAGGCGTGGAAACTTTGCACGACGGCAATTAGCGTACCCTTAAGTCGATCGGTTCGACGCATGTTATATTTCTATCAAACTTTCTGACCAATTGTTCCCGCCGTTTCCCAACGGTCTTGGTTAATTTACGGAGATGCAGTTGAACAGAATTGTGAAAGTCTGTCGCGAGACAAACTTAACGATCGATTATGTTCTCGATAAGAAGACAACTTCCGGCGCAGTGTACCTAGCCGATTCGCGCCTCTTTCCTTCGATATCGTTGCCGCCCACGGGGTTCAATTAAAGGTACATAGCTTTCGCATTAAACGACTGACACACGGGACGTTTAATTTTCGTCGACTCCGTTCGTTTGCGAGCACAACGTTTCGATTGACCGGTCGGGTAATGATGGGGCAATAACAATAATCAAAGTATTGCCCGCGGTTGATCACGATTTCCAATTGAACGTACCATGAAATCGCGCTCCGTAACTGCAGTGGGCGCAGTTTTTCTGGATAAAATGCAGCCCCAATTAAAGTAATGGCAAGACCGTTTCGCCATACTCTGTCTTCGCTGTTGCTGCTGTTGCTAATTTTTCTTTCGTCTTTTTTTCTTATCAAGATCCACATAAAAAAAGAAATTGATAATCACGAACCGTTTGGTATCTACGTATAAAGTTGGCGAACAGGATTTTCGTCCAAGTGCATAAAGCAGTGGCCGTAGACGGCAACCATTCCACTTGAAATATATCATTATCATCGGGCAAAACGGTATTACCCCATAATCGCGAAGAACGATCCAACCGAGGAGACACTTAATTTTCGCCGACTCGCCTCGAGTCCCCGGTCGTATCAAACTGCTCGATGTTCGTTCGAGATTGATAATAAGGGCCGGCTTCGATGATTGACCACGATCGTTCCGGAGGACCGTCCGGCGACACGGCCGTTCTGCAATCGCAGGCAGCCTTTTCCACGAGTCAAACGCGATCGGTGGTAATTACGCGTTCTCCTTTGCCCTTAATAACGACGGAACAATCCGAGCCATTTAATTTCCAGGTCTCTTAGGTTCCCCTTTCTCGGTGCGAGGGAGGACTCGTCGGCGAGGGAGAGCCCGTTCAAATGACAGTAATATCGTTGCCTTGTGGTTTTGTGCACCACGGCCTGATTATAGCCCACTTCCGCCGCGTAAACAACGGTCTCGGGACAAACCTCTTTAATGGCCTTTACCCCTCCGCAATGGGCAGCTGGGACTAGCTAGGAGTATTGTAGGGTAAATCGTTCTGCTTCGTGTACACACCCCTGATTTTGTACTTGCCTTTTGTGGCAAGTCGGCTGAATTGCGTAAACTGCTGCAACGTTTCGTGACTTATTGTTAGTCACTCGCGGGCCTGGACCTGTCCCCGTTGCGAACTGAATTTCCGTGGAACGGTTCGACCTGCATGAAAACGGTCTGCCTAATGGCTACTACAAACACGTCATTCGAAGCCGGTCCCAATTTCGTGATTGTCGGGAAGTTGGTTGAGCAATACTTGGTGTTTAAAAACAGATTAGAAAGAAATATATATGGTCGAAGAGGACAGGGACGAAACGGAGTGGGTGCAGGAAATTAGATTTCAATATTCTTTCGCGACCCATCGCAACAGCTGCACCCCGCGTCTCACGTCCAATTATGCTTGACGGTGGACGCTCTGAGAACGGTAGATGCATCCTGTAGGGTGAGAGCGCATTCCGTGTGCAACGAGCTTAAAGGTACGGGGCCAGGATAATGAATTGTGTTTCATTCCAGTTGGTCCGAAAGGTGTAATTCCGTGGGCCTGCCTAATTAGGCCGGGGACATCTGTAGCCAGCGCCTCTCAAATACTGCTCGACAATTGTCACTTACCCGGGCGACGCTTAATTGAATTAAAATCGTCTAAATTGTGTCGCGAAAAATTTATTGCCCAACACGACACGCGCATACGAAAGATAAGGATCGCAGTGTACACGTATCCCGATTCCTATCTCGCCAGTTGCCGAACGGATGACGCGTCAAAAACAATATTAAGGTGAGCCCGGGATCGTCAGGCGCTCGATGCGAAACGATAAGCATCGGAACGTTCCATTGAAACCTCCATTTATTATATTATACATTGACGTTCGGTAAAACGACCGGCGCAGAAACGTTTCCGAGCGAAAGGGTAGGCACCGGCCGATCCCCAGGCACGTCTCCGTTCTGGCCTCTGTAATTTTGCGCTAATCTCACTCGCCGCGAAGAGAAAATCTTATCCCCCGTGCCAATCGCAAACGTAATCTTTCTATCTATTACAGAGGCGACCCGGCGCAGCGTTCGTATCTCCGTTGATGCGAACTTTTGATCTTACCATCGCTATATTACATCATGCGCGGGGACGCCGGAGCTATATTCCTCTCGCGGTGAAATCACGTCTTTACCTATCGTCGGCGTAAAATATCATCGTCATCGCGGCCCCGTAATCTACGATTCGCAAGCTTTTCGTACACCTCAACGATACCGTGGTCGCGACGCCCTGCGACGAACGCAACCCTTAACTTTATCACCGGAAGTTCGTGCCCCTGTCGAGGAGGTGTTTCTGTTCTGACTTGACAACAATATACGATGTAGTTGAAATATCCGTAACCATAGGTGCAAAGCGCTAATGCAAAGCAGTGCTCTGATTTGGGGGAAAAAATCCCAAAGAAGCCTGCAAAGTATATAAAAGCACGAATACATTAATGCGCGTGATTCTTCTGCTCGCTAGAAGAATCTCGGTAACATTTCTTTCCGCGTGTGAATGTGAAAGTAATTTAATTAAGGTAATCGAATAGCCGACACCGATGTATAATTTTTCCTTAATTCGAGAGTTGGCGGGTTCGTTCGTGCCCGCTCGATCAAGCGTACGCGTGCAAGTGGACGTCTCGGCTCGCAATTTATGGAAATTAAAAGGGAATAGGGAACAACCGAAATCGTAAAGAAAGAAACAGCTGAATTACACCGGCACGTTGCTACCTTCGCGAAGATGAACCACCGATCTTATCAGCGCAACGCTTATGTATGGATCTGTGCAGGTGTTCGTTCCCCTTTAGGTGTAATTTACAACTGCGTATCGATACCTCACCGCCGAGACCTGCTGCACGGCCAATGCTAACGGTTCAAGTATTTTATTTAAGACGCGCACAAAATTATGCACGGTACAATCAGAACTAGTTTGCCTATGATTGACTTCGAGACCCTTTCGGAACCTTTGCGGATCCGAAAGGAAGGCCATTTCCCTGGTTATTCGCCAGCACATTCGGTGTACGTGTTCCACGTAAACGGGCACTTACAGCCTCTTAACCGCAATAATTTCTTCGGCACAGTAGACCAGTTACCGGGGCATTGTCACGAAAGCCGCGTTAAAATCGTTTATTCGCCGAACCGCAGGCGGGCAAAGTTTTGCGAGGCTCGGCATAAGCCATGTGACAAATTGGCGACCGTTAACCAGACAAATGCGAGGACCCGTGGCCATTCGATTCGAAAATTTGCAATCCTTTATTTAGTCAACAAGGTGAAGGGACACCCGGTTCCTCCTTTTGTCACGACACCCTCCATTAGGCTCGGCGACCCTTAAGACGAGTTCGCAGTACGTCCCCGGAGAATTTTCTCGGGTGATTCGTCGATCTGTGAGCGATTCGCAACGGACGGGCCGCTGCAGAGAAAGAGCCTGCCCGAGGAATTCATTCTAATGACCCTGTAATATTCGTTTCGACGATAGACGTGTCTCCGTGAAGTCACGTTTCTATCCACAGAACGCATCCTCGAAGCGAATCCTTCTCATTGGAATAATGGCCAGCGGGCAAAGGAGAAAAACCGCAGGAATAAACACGAATGAGAGATACCAAAATGGAGCAGCGTCTCGCATAATCTTCGTAGTGTTCTGATCTCCGTTCCCTTGTATCATACGGGGACGCGTTAATCGTTCAGGACAGGTCGACACTCATCTCGTTTCTCGTAAAGAGGCGAGGACGAGTGTACCGGTTTCTCTGGCGACGATCTCGTATCACGATTTCACGTTTACATACGTGCGCCTCGTCAACCATCGCCGAAGTGATCGCGCTGGCCCGATCGTGTTACGGGATCCCCGTCCCTTCCAGTTCGTTCGGCCAGATTTCTTGCATGATCGCACCCGAATTGTGGGCTCCTTCCTTCTCATTTACGCTCGACCGTGATGTATACTAATGTGCCTCGTTAGCTGCTCGCGCTGATACGTATTCGACAGTCGCATTACACCGGGAAACGATCTCGATGCATCACTCGTCCTCCCACAATCGTGCAATCACGATTCGCCAAATGCACGACACGCAACGAACTGATTACACGGATGAACGGTGGAAGACTGGCGGGATTGTTGCATACCCTGTGCTCTTTTTGTCGGAACGGTGCGCGCGTACGTGGGTGTTGTGGTCGCGAGTCGATATTCAATAAGGTTGTCGTCCGAGCGACGCTAACATTTTTCTGCCAGATTCCACGTAATCCAAGGATTTTCGAGCGCGGCAGAAGGCATACCATGGAAGCCTCTTACGGAGTTCCACGGGTTCATCCTTTCGGAAGGGATACCGTGGACCTCCCACGATGGAAACACGATACGCGGACCCGGGTGACGATCTCGATCGCTAATTGACCGTGCCGGCCACGGCGATGATCTTTAAAAACACCCGTCGGATCGTAATTGTCAGAGACACGGGACAGCGTATCATCCTAATTTAATAAGCCACGCAAGGTGGAGATGTAATCTTTACCCTCGAAAAATGTCCCTGGTGATCGTAAAACGAGGAAAAAAGGAATATACGACAATTTCGAAAGTACAATATCCCTGGGGGTTCGACGTCGGAAATCATCCCCCACGATACTTGGAGTTACTCGACGTGGAACAAACTGAAACGAGCTTCGATTCTTTCTTTCCTTCTTTTCATCCTGGTGAACCGCGAAGAATTTCGACGATTGTTTTCTAACGTAGCCGCACGATATTCAGCACGGTAGCAGAACGGTCCCGTCAATGCGAATACCACGCAATCACGGCGAATTACTCGACTGATTGGATCGTTTATGCTGATCCTTTGATCTCAACCCTTTCCCCGCCGCCCCCTGATACTCCTCCGCGACGTGGCCAGTCGTGGATCCGTTAGAGTTTATCTTTGACCGAATAAGGACGGAATAAAATAAGGAACGATGCCCATTCGTGGATCGGGCTGCGGTCAGGGACAATCAGCCGGCGAATTACCGATATGATTGCTACTGAAATATTCTTGCCGACAAAGGTCGTAACGTACGAACGCTCCTCCGTCGTTCCTGCACGCGGTGGCCAGCCACCAGGGAGGAGATTCGCTGTTTGCACGGTGCAACAACGTTGCCCGAGTCTCCTGGACGTAAAGAAAAATGAAGCGCGGCAATTATATTGCTGGCCACGATCGAAACGTGCTGCTGCTTTCGCGGGTCACCCTTCACGTTTATATCGGTCTTGTATCGAAACCTCGAAAACCAGTGTGCCCGGGCACGGTTATCGATCGCGTAACTGAATTAAAGAACGAGAACTAGAGTCGGCGGCAACGACGGAATATACATATAGTATATGATAGGCCTCCGTTTTTCCCATTCGTGTCTCACCGGCATTTCACCGGAGGCAATTTTCCACTACATGACAATGGGAATGCACGTTCGAAGATGACGATAAGAGTAATAGCCGCGGCGAGGCCTTCCCTTCTTGCTCTCATTATCGTTGCTGCTTTATTATCACGTCGCTGGGTAGTCCGCTCGTTATTGCTCGCCGTTAAACGAGAGCAAAGGAGTATAACGAAGCGTCGGCTACGAGCGGTGCTGTACTCGCTGCCGTGAATTAACGCGAGCATAAATTCCCATAGACACCTCCTTAATCGGCGTGTTCCTCTCCACACCTGTCCCCCCCGTCCAACGGGGAAAACACATTCACGCCGCGCCGGGTTATACATGCGCGTTCAAGGCACCATGAAGACGTTGCTGACAATACGGCTAATGCACGATACAGTAACTGATACAGTTATCTGTTCTTAATTGTTCGCCACTCGCGAATGCATATGTCGCGGGTTTATGGAAGATTTTATATATCGATAGCGGTGAAACGAAACGGCACAGCGTCGGGTCGCGTTTCAGAGTTCACGCGAGCGTTCACCGGGGTGTAGCGTTTACATTCGGTCCGTGTTAAGCGGATGGGTCGAGAGGCGAATTGATATAAATCGTCCCGTTCGTACACGTTTATACGGCAATCGAACGCGTCTACGACGGTGGCGAATTTTTGTCCGCCTGGCCAGTCGGGTGTTCCGCGTGCAGGAGGGGGCTGGTGAAGGGTGAAATTAGCGTGGTCTTTGGTCGCAAGTTTAAGCGGGGAAACCCCGCGGGCACGGAGAAGTATTCGCTGTGATGGTGGTTGTAGATGGATTCGCGGCAAAGTCGTTGCGGAACGACGGCAATTAATAGCGGGTGCCTATAGGGTGCCTGCGGAAGTAAAAATAAAACGGCACGAAGCTCGCCCCTTTGGCGGCACTGCGGCGGCGAGTCATTAAGCGGACGGGGGAGGGGAAAAGAAAAAAAGGGGAAGGCATTGTATAATACCCCGTGCGTTACCGCGAGAGCGAGACGGTTGCATGTGCACGCGCGCACGCATCGAACTTCCCTTCTGTCTCGCTTCCATTCGGGGCAATCGCACCGATACGAGGACGAGCAACAAAGTTCCTAATTGCCCGTGATCGATCCCCTCGCGTGTGTTTCGTTTCTGCCGCGCGGTGTCGCGGTATCGCGGGCATCGAAGATTCGACGGGAGGGCAAAAGTTGGCGAGCGAGATTAGATTCGCGATCGGGGAACGAGGGCCGGGACGGTAACACGGTTTTCGAAATTAATCCTCGTACGCCGCGAGGAATGTTGATTTGACAGGCGATCCAAGACGAATCGTTCGAGAATGATCGCGAGGCGGTTGAAATCGGGGACTGATCAGCCGCGATCACGCAGGCAGGCTCGGTTAATGAAGGTAATTAAGTTTTTCTGCATCTCGAAGTCACCACCGCCGCGCGCTTGATGGATGCTTTGGCCGATCTACACGTAAGTGGTAGCGTGCAAGGGAGTGGATGGGGCCAAATAGACCGAGAGGACGAATGAAAAATTAGCTCTTCGGGAGCGCGTTTTTGCCGCGACCCTTCGCCACTCCCGGCGATTTTATTCCCGCCCGACCCGTTGCGACCGGGATACGAAACTACCCTTCCAGCGATCCGATAAATTACGCTTCGCGTTCGTACCGCGGGGCTTAAACGCCATGCGATTCCAATAACAAGGATTCTTCCAAATCTATTCCAATTCCAATTCTATGCGATGAGGAATCATGACGAAATACCTTTGCCTTACCCGCTCGTGATCGCGAGGGAACTCGCTCCGCGAATGGATCGTCGATGATAGAAACTGTGCGACTTTTCAAGGGAACCCGAATGCATTACGCATTTTTCCGCGCCGCACGTAAATCGAGTGCGCAAGATTAGAAAAGCCGCGGCTGATTGCACGTCCGGAGTGTTCAAAGGGAAAAGGGTGAATCGATGGAATTCGCCGGTATACATACGCTGGACGAGCCGCGCTGTGAGATCTCAATTTGAGCCGGAGTTGCATCCACTCCGAAAGATTAAAACGATTACCGAGATTGAGGAACGAGATGGACCGAGATGGACGTTAACGGCGGGGGGGGGGGGGCGATCGTGCACGAGAAGCGGGTAGCTGGAATTCTTGTTAGTCGATTACGTCATTAGCAGGAACCACCGGTAAGAAGAGAAAAAGGTACCGCGTCGGTCAGTAACCACTTTCTGTTTGTTATTCGTGTACTCCTCGCGCATCCTTGCGCGGGTTGGATCCATGGATCCTTCTACGCTTATATGTACTCTCGTGGATTCGCGTTGGCATGCGGATCGTTGGTATCTTGTCGATCAGGTGGAACCAGTATGGTACCCGAAGCTTCGTGAAAACAGAACGCGCATGCTCGTCGAGGACTTAGGGGTGGAAGGCTATTAGGATTGAATGAATCGAGGTGCAAGTATTTTCGAGGGAACGGTAAACGCTGCCGTGAAATTTTTCCTCGTCGAAGTGTTCAGTTTCCGAACATAAGGTAGGATATCCCTGAACGGCGTTGCCTTCCTTGCAGGGCGGAAACGATGAAGCCTGATCCTGGTCGAGGGATCGAAAAAATCGTGGGTATTGCCGGATCGACGAATTCATCGATGAGATCGAGCCGACGAGTCGATGAAGGGACCGGTTAAAGGCGGAATGCGGTCTTGCCGCAAGAGAGACTTTGAAATCGATCAGCCAATCGACTCTCTCACAAGCTTGCGCAATGCGTCGGAGAATGGGACACAATACCTCGATGCGCTCTACCCCTTTCGACGCGCTCTTTTAGGAAGATCGCTGTGGACATGCGGAAAGGATTTTCAACAGAACAACGCGACGGGAAGGAAATGGTAAGCAATCGCCTCGTTTATATCGCAATTGAATTCCTGTCGATTACGGTAAAAAAACAAAGATCAATTCGCGAGTGAAAGATTTCTATGATTCGGAAGGAATGCTCGAAGAATCCGGCATCTTGGTCCCACGGAAGGCTACGGCGTTAATGTCTGTCATCGGAGACACTGTAATCGATCGGATATCAAGCCTGCCGGTCGTTTGCGCAATCCACGAAGGCTAAATCCACGTGTAATATGTGGCAAGACGTAGAAGCACGACAATCGTTCGAGTATTCTCTCCTTTCTTCGTTTCTCCTTGCCGAACACGACCCCCTTCTTCTCCTTCGGGCGTCCCGCAACTTGTACGGCCCTGGCCACACGTTACAGGCTTCAAACCACAGAGCCTAACGTTCCCATATGTATCATATGTTCTGCCCTACCGTAAACCGTGACGCGCACGCACACTGATGCACGCATGTCAATTCTCACGCGCCTGTGCACGCACATCATCCCACTTAAAGTCTTTTGCGGAAAAGCACCTGGATTGCGGAGGAGCAATTATTAGATCGCGTACAGAGATTCCGGGGGAAGGGGGGCGGAGAAATCACTGTGACCCGAGATATCCGTGATAGAGGAGCTAATTGAACGAACGTTAAAAAATTCTAATCCCGTAGCGATTATAACCGAACCGTAAAAGGCCGTTTCGTCATTACAGATTTTTACCGTAGTTAGATTAGAGGGGCAATTATATTCGAATTTACGCGTCGAAAATTTCGTTCCCATACGAAACAGTGGTGATCGACTCACAAAAGGGGCAGAGCAGTACAAAGATACAGGAAACTATGCCGGGGACGTACTTTAACTGCTACAGACCAGGCTGCGGTCTTTGCGGCATTATATTCGTTTACTTTACGTTAATCATGGCGTTTTATGGTAATTCAATAGCGTCTTTTCCGTTCGTCTGCCCCCCCTCCCCCACCTGTCTTCTGGATTAGTTCACAGTCTTTCATTCTGCAATCGATCCCGCATCGTCAATACGATTCCCGGCGCAACGTGGATCGTGCACGCTGGTAATCCGATCGATCGATCGATCGATCGATGGATCGATCGGTTGTCGTAGTTGCCCCCGGCAAACTGTGGGCTCGTCGATCAAACCTTGTCCCCCTGTAAGGAGAGCCGATTTGTTCGTTAATAATCCTTCGTCGTTAGTGCTTAATTAATGCCTCGCGTAATTAGCCTCTCTAGGAGAAGGTAATCTGTCGTTCTTCTTTTTATTAATAATAGCGCCTGCACCGATTAACCGGTTCTCGCTCTTTCTCTTCCCCCGCGAGTTTAATGTCTCTTTGATCTTGGCTTATTGGCTGTTTACGATACCCGATGATTTACAACCGTTACAGCCGCCATAAATCTTTCCAGTTTCTCACCATAGAATCGGGCAGAAGTTTTTTCACGACGCACGGGTTCAAACGATACGAATCGCTGGTGGCTTAACGGGCATCGAGCCGTGTTACTTTTAATTGTACACGCGGAATCGTGTTTGTTACCGGGCGATGTGGGACGGCGCTCTTAAATGCGCGGATACGCTCGCGAACGTCGCGCGGATTATTCTTTGACGCGGAGGGAGCATTAAGAGCGCGGTCCATTACGAATAATCACTTCTGACAGTATCGCAGTGGACAAAAGTCATTGCTCCTCGAGGAACTGGCCGAAGAGGTTTTCTTGAATATTTTTCGACACATAATACTCTGGGCGGTTAGCTCCGTGCTCGCCCCATCGACTTCGATCAAATCCTACGAGTGAGACGGAGAGGAAGAGAAGCTCTCGAGGGACCCGATAATAAGCTTAGACATCATCTCCTCGAGCCGGGAGGAAAGGGGAAATACGCGAGGGGAAGAGCGGAGTTCTTGCGGTTAGATCGCATTAAAATGTTTACGATACAATTTCGATGAATGACGCTTCGAGCCGTCTCGAAATCGTGGGAGAGAAACTACCGAGATGCTGCGAATGTGAAGCAACCTCGTACTTCTTGGAGTACGATCGGAAGCGTGCGTCTTCCGGTAACGCGAGCGCCCGAACGGAGCTGATGTTTCGCGTATCGAAACGCTCCGTAAAGAAAAATTTAACCGACCCATTGGTTTTTCACGGACGTATAAAATAGCGAGGGGACCGATACCGCGCAGGGGCATCGACAAGGAGGAGAGGAAGAAGGTAAAGAAGATGGAAAAGAAAAGGAGGAAGCCAATGATATTTTTGTGGTGGCGCAAAGTTAAGGCCGTGGCCGCAGAGCAAACGTCGGTCGGCCGCAATCTTCGGTCAATTTCCGAGCAAGAGGCAAGCAATCTTACTGTGCAAACAAAAAGGTGGCCACCGTGGGGTTATCTTTTTCAAAAAGAAACGAAATGAAGCGAGATGGAGAGAATCGCTGATCGACCCTTTGTCGGTGGCCCCTCATCGAGAGATGTTTCAGTGGCAATCGCATCGATAATTTCACTTCGTTTCTCGACTACCGTACGCCCCTTGTAAATGCAATCCTAGTATCACGATAACCTCTTCCTCGTCCGATTTTTCCAAGCTGCCGAGCGGGATCTCGCTTCGTGGAATTTTCATTCGTTGCAATCAGGTAAGATAATGTAGCGTGTTTTTGCCGTGAGAACGTAGACACGATGGTTTCGTAGGCCGACGAACGAATTTATCGCCCAACGATTTACCCGACCTGATGTTCCCAATCGTCCCGTCCATTAGAATTAACCATTATCCGTCGAATCGGTATCGTTATTATCATAATGGAAGCACGCGCAAGTGTGTCAAGATGGAAATATATAGGGCAAGGTGGACGAACCCTGACGCAGGTAAATTACTGTAACTTCTCGTGGCAATCAGTTTTCCATCATGGCTCTATTAACGACCGATCTAATTAATGCCTCAGAATTTTTCTTATCGAAAGCAGACGATTCTGTGAGAGTGTAGGGTTAAGACATCGGTCGATCGATCTTTCCATGCGCCGGTGAAAACAAATGAGCTTCGGACAGCCGAGGTTCGAAGCGGCCCTTTTGAGGCCCTTTGATGCCCGGCAGCCCTTGGGTCAGGCTACGCCATTCACGGTAGCCGTTCGGTCTCCTCTGACCTCGACACTTTTCTTATTTTTCTTTCACCCCCTTGTTTTTTTTTACCTCGTCCCGCCGACCATCGTCTCATTCCCTACTGGAACACCGTAATGAACCTAGCGGGATGGACAATGGCCCTGCTACGTCTGAAGCTTGACGCCTCGCCACCAGAAGGGTTAATAACGATCCTCCGCGATCATTAGTGATTACCCTTTCCCGCTTCAACGCTAGAATCTCGCCAAATTTCCGTTCGGCTTTTTCTCTTTTTTCCCACCCTGCTCGCGATGAATTTTCAACCGCATGGCAAAACCGACCGGTAGAAAATAATTGGATCGGCAATTTGATTAACTGTATTGTTGCGATTAATTTATGCACATTTACGGAATTTAAAGGTAGAGCGGTTAACATAGCGAAGATTCATTGAGCACCTTTCGTTCGACCGCTCGACTCTTTGTAAATTACGTATTTTTGCCGCACTACCAAAGCGGCGCGTTTAAAATCGTAATTGCAGTCTATCGCGGCGTAAACAAAAGGAAGTAAATTGCAACAATGGCCCCTGCCACGGAGTCCATTGTCGATGTAATATTGATTAATTATAATGTGGAGAGCGTCGGCTTGTCAGGCAGACAGACACCTTCGGCGATCGTCCACGATCATCAGAGCTTCCATTAACACCAAAGAACCGGTACCATATGTGTACACGATGGTTCTTGTTTCAAAAACCTCATGGCTTTAAGAGTACAATGTCCGACACGTGTGTGCGTCGGGGAAGTGTGAAAATCGCGAGCGAAGCATCTGTGGGAGTGGACTGAACAGCTGAAAATCATTTTTTCCGGATAACAAGATTTCGAACTTTTATTCGTTCCGGAGCAGATGCAAAGGTCGTGTAAAAAAAAATATCGATAATGATAGTGGGGATTACAAGTCTCGCAAGCGTGCCGTTGTTGAGGATGCTAGGCCTTAAATCCCCTTCAAAAGGATAATAGAAAAATTATCGGCGTCTTTACAATAGCAGAGGGTGTGTGTAATTAATTGCCTCTCCTTTCACTGACGTTTCTACCGATTTCATTGATGTCGTATGCGGAGAATGCTTTCATTGGTGCTATACGGTGCTTAGTTTTAAATTGGATATATATGTTTTATAGGTAAGGGGATATTTGTGTTCTTAACGTTATTTTTTAAATCCGAGCCCCGCTTTGTATCGGCCTTATTTAATAATAAGATGTATTTGAAATTGCTTCATCTCGCAAGCACTTTTCAATCAACCGTCAATAGAGGGAGATATTTATGCATGCATTATTGGTTAGCAATGCAAATGGTATATAAGCGAAAGCACTACAAGTACCCTTTAGGGTCAGAAGGTGAGAAGTCCTTTCTGTCCGAGCCTCCTCCTTTCTGATCCCGAAGGGTAATTAATTAAGTTTGACTTACCGCATGAATTACAGGGGCTCGAAGTCAATTAATTAATTGTAACTTGGTCTACCCTCGCGAAGCTCGCTGCAAGGGGATTTTGTCACCTTTTAAAAGCTGTTACGAAGCCTCCGGACTTTCGCGGGCGTAATGAATATCCTTTGAAAGCGACTGCCCTTCGAACCATGCATCGATCGATTTATATAGTCTGTCAGAGGGAAATCTGCTGTTAATAAATAGTCACGACAATACGAATGCAGCGTTTAGTTCACGGTCCAGCGTACGGAAAAAATTGCCTGCGTAAAAATACCGTCGGAGAATAATTCTCAGGATCGCGAGCAAATATTAAAGTATAACATTTTTAGCTTGTGCAAATAGTAGACCGCGCGGGAAGGATACGAAGATCGATTGGCGGGGGGGTGGCTGGAGAATACGCGGGAATGAAAGAAAGGCGGCAAGAGTAATGCCTGGGGAAGCAGTTAAATTCGTTGCATGTGTGCCCTCAAGAGATTTCTACTCGCCCCTACACCCTTTGTTTCTGCTTTAGTTAAGCTTTTGTTTCGGTTATACGACCGAGGATACCGCAGCCTCGGTCCAATAAAACGAAAAATAGACCCCCCTTACAATACCCGCTATTTGCATAATTTCGCGTAATCTCCGCCATTTTCGCTCTTCGCGAATTCTCCTCTCCCCTTTTCCCACGAAGGAAAGAGCTAACTTAATTTACGAGCGTCGTCACTTTTCTCGTACCGGAAAAATTCATGTTTATTACAGCCGTGCTTTCGGAGTCAATTAACAATTACCTTTATCGTTCCATCGTAATTCTATTCGCGCATTGTATCGACGAATAATTACTGGGAAACATTTTCAGCTTACATACCCGCCGTATCGACCTTTCCGTACTGGAACAGCAACTGTTGAAACGCCAGTCGTTTATACTTATTATTGACAGTTAAAGGGGCATAAAGGTCCGGATAACTTTCGCGGCTTGGCAAGGCAACGGGCAATAATGGAGAACGGAACTCACTGGCGAGATGAATTCGAATGATTAAGAACGATTGTATTGTAGGTGCTCGCTTCAATTATGAGCAAGGCACGCAATTCCCTCGTTATAACGCACTACTCGCCAGCCACAACGACCGAAGACGTCTGGCACACCAGTGTGGACGCAGAGGCGCCAACTTTAATACGTGTGAACGCTCCTTTATTAGTAGCGTGACCAATGTACTCTGACGCTATTAATCAAACGTCTAACGTCGCGTCGTTCCGTGTGCGTCTGTCCCATGCATGTACATAGTGTACGAGCAATACGAGGGACCCGCTCTTCTTCCAATTATCGAGTAGCGTGGCCTCGCGGATTTTGAACCTGCTATCAGTGGGTCGATAGAATTGTCAAACGCGACGTCGTCTTGCATCGTTGCCCGCCGATTATTATCGGCGACACGTTTTCTTTTACGTTAAAAAACAAATTAACAACGAAATGATGCGAAGATCTGTTTTACTTCACTGCTCGCTTAATCCCGATACGGATCTTGCCCCGCGAATTAATTATGGAAACACTTCCGGCGCAGTGAAAGCGGAAGTGGCGTGTAAAAAGAAAGCCTAATCAGTGTAATGCATGTACGAAACAATTCTACGTAGAATTTTTTTTCGTCGGGCATCCACATCGATTTATCGTGCTAGGATATCTTGTTTAATTAGAGTGATTTACGATACACAATTAATAAAAATACGTACGGTGTTCCGTGACCGATAACAAGTGTTTTGTGCGGCATAGTGGATGGCGGTTTGTTTTTTTTTTTCGTCGAAGTTCAATTCACGTCGAAACGATCATACGGGGGGCCGATTAATCAATCAAGTGATTCCGAGGCGTGACACGTTTCTACCTGAGAATCTCGTATATCTCGTTTGTGCCCCTGTAATTAACGCGTCGGTTTGTTCCATATGAGGCGACACGGAAGATGGGACGCGTGTTAGTGCGATCGTACCGCGGCATTCTCATGACTCGTGTCGATCGTATGCAAATCCAAATGCAATCTGGCAGAGCCGGTGACAACGAGTAACGGTCGAGAAACCTTAGTGATCCGGGGCGATCGAATTTCGAAATCGACACGACAGCATCGCATAATGGCCATGCAGTTACAGGTGTGCCCAATCGTGATCGCCGCACTTTTTATTGCCCGTACCTTGACGGTACAATGAACCGTACGCGTTCCTCGAATTAACTTCGACGCAACCAGAAGTTGCACCGCCGTGGCAATATTCCCAACTTTATCGTCGAGTTCGAAAGCGTTTCGCATCGCTCGCATGCTTTTCCTTTCCTTATTAGAGGAATCACTGTCCGCGGAGGACCGTGATCGTTTCGATCGATCAGAAGCGAAAAGAGTGCTCGATAGAATTGCCAATGACGGCAAATTGACCATCTGTCGACATGTGCGGACCTCGCGTGTCTCGTTTGAAACGGAGCAGGAGTGCATCACGTGAGGTATAAGGAGGAACAAAAGTACCTTCTAACGACAAACGTAGGAAGCGGAAAATTCATAGCCATTTTACGCATGCCGAGATCCGCAGCCGTGATTACGCTGTGAGTTATAGCAATCGTACTTCTTTTTATAACGATGTTTTGTAATAATATTTGTAATGGCTTTTTACGCGGCACGGCTCGAGTTGAGGAGAAAAAGAAAGTAAATTGTGACCACGCAAACGTAACTGTAACGAAGGGTGCGTACGTTTGATTGGAATCGAGATACAGGTGTGTTCCTGTTGTTCCTCTGTTTTAATAATTGGAACGTGAAAGGGCCCCGGCAGACGCGTGAGAGCTCGCACTTAAAATGCATTATAAGCACAGAAACGTAAAAGCCGCCCCAAAGGCAGCACGGTTCGTATCGGTGGGCATCTTGTAATCTGTTTATCGTATTCGCCCAGTTGCTTTCACGATGTCGATGCACCGAATTAACATTCTATGGCGGCCGTGGAATATACTCGTTACTCGAAGCAGCCTCGCGTGTTGTTAATATCGGGAGCTCGAATATGTATATAAAAGTGGAGCAATTAGAGATTCGTGGCAGCAATCTCTTACTGTAACTTTCCTCATCCTTGAAATCAACGTGTTACTTATAATTATTTAAGGAACGCGAGTGCAGAAAAGAAAAGGAAAAAAAACGCGGTAACAGGATGGAGCAAATTCATTAGATTCATCGATAATTGCGAGGGAAATAATGCCTTCCGAAACTTCTCACGATAGAATCTTTAATGCCATCCCGAGCGAGCACTTTCTTACAGAATAATTTAACAAAACCAAGCACCTGTAATCACGAACTTTTTCCGTCCGCCGTTTCGATGGCCCCTTTCCCCGCCTTTCTTTCACTGTTCGACGCGAGTCGGCGATAATTTTCGCTCACAAGCGTACAGCGTATAGGTGCGGGAAGAAAAACCGTGGAAGAGAACAGTAGTTGTTTAAAAGAGGTTCAAAGCGACTGGCGAACAAATTACCGGGAAGTTTACCAATCCCGCGAACTTCTGCCTCTCTCTTTCTCCCTTTCTCCCGACTCACCCTTCATCGTGCTCGTCTTTTTTATAATATTAATCCCACCGCAACGACGCGCTGATAATCTTGGAAAGGGCTGTTTTAAATTGGCTCCTTTGACGTGATACGCCGCGCGATGAGTTTCATATCGGAATAATTTTCGAGCGCCCTTCCCGAACCTCCCACCCTTGTCGTCACTCCTTTTTCCCTTCTTTTTTCAAACTGCCGCTTTTACCGGGAGGCGTGTACCAACACCATTATCGATTCGCTAAACGTCACACTGTTGATCGCTGGCTCCTTCCAATCTATCGATGTCCAAGTTCTTTTACAAACACGATCTTCCATCGGCCGCGATTTTTTCCTCCGTACCAACAGATAGTGCGCGCGTGTGTGTGAGAGAGAGAGTGAGAGCCGTTTCATATTTTATTTCATACTTGACTTGAGGCTTCCAGAGAAGCCAAGATCAATGATCTAGCGGAATTCGAATTTTTAAATTAACGCCTAAGTTCGGGTCGGGTGATTTGTCATTGTTCATCGCCGTGCATCG
This sequence comes from Nomada ferruginata, assembly GCA_963583965.1. Lineage (NCBI taxonomy): Eukaryota > Metazoa > Arthropoda > Insecta > Hymenoptera > Apidae > Nomada > Nomada ferruginata. The sequence goes on from OY757218.1 coordinate 12,671,448, forward strand.
TTGGTAAGACATTAATCACCGGCGGAAAGGGATTGCAAAGTTAAGCGCAACATTGATGCGTCCGTGAAACAAAAGGATACACGTAGCTGGCGGCATGATAAATCCAGCGGTAGCCAATTAAGTCCCCGGTGTGTCGTTAAACAACTATGTACTCATTAACGCTAAAATGTTGCCCAGCAACTAGGTAGGATGGTTTAAAACGAGGAAACGGACGTGAAAAACGACAATTAGCGTGCGCTGCAACGTTATCGCGTCAGGGAGCTGGCGCGGGTCGCGCGACGATGAAATTGTTACATACGTGAAATTTCGCAAAACGTACGTTTGCGACATTAAGTTTCTAACGATTTCGTTGGCGTTCGAGCCGTGTGAAACATTGAGAAAAGATAGTCAGCTTAAACGTTGAGATAAAGAGGCGCGCCGTTGTACATCTACGGATAAATCGCTGGTACGATTCAATTTTTCTATTATCATTGGGGCCGAATTGGAAGTAATTCTAACCGGGGGAACGGACGCGAAAAACGACAATTATCGCGTAACGTAACGTTGCCGTGTCAGGAAGTCGCGGGTATTCGTGGCAGTAATGAAATTGTTACATAAAACCACTCGGACCGTGCATTCGCGACGATGAAATACCGAGCAGCGGTTCCTATTCATTATTTCTGCCCCCCTTGCCATCCTTGTTAGCTTTCCTATTCTTACGGCCTCTCCGGGTTCCTTTATTTTCGCTCTTAATTGATCCATATAATTATTGGATCGTTATCGTATCAAAAGGGTCTTGATAAAGGCGCACGGTAATAATGGTTACGGGTGCACGCGTGTAAAGGGTAAATAAGCGTGTACGCACTTGAATTGCAAGTTCAGTTTGGCGTATTACACGGCAACGGGAAGCTGCTCCAGGAAACGGTAACTTATAATTTTCTCCAGATCTTGATCATCAAATTAAGGCCATCGTTACGCGGAGTCTACCGTGGTAGACATAAATACCGAAGATCGCGTCTAATCAGCGCATTGTTCTGCGCTCGTACGAAGTCGCCTTCAACGTGCAGGCCAGCCCGGTAGCTAAACACGCAGAAGGTTTTTTTTTATTCGCGCCTAAACAGTCGGCCGCGTCTCCCCGGCGGGAAAAGAAAGTCGCCATCGCGACTGGTTTCTTTCAGAGGCGGATATTTAAAATGCAAGGAAATGAAATTTCCTAGGTGAGCTCGCGCTCGTTTGTGAACCGGGAAGATGGTAAAATAAAGTAATTGTTGCTATTACCGGTCGACGGTGGTCGTGTTGGTGAATCGCGAGCGTGCATACACGCGCGTTATGTACAACGCTGCCGGGATGCAGGTGTAGGTGTACAGCCAGGATTCTCCCTCTCTCTCCCTCGCTCTTCTGCGAGACTTGTGAGAATCCGGGCAATTACGTGGCTTCGCTCGCAACGGAATATCTGGCTTGTTTATAACGAATTAATTTAGGTGTCTTAATTGCCATCGGTTAATTGTTGTGGAACGCGGAGCGCGAATATCGTGGCGGATCGTCTCTTCAAAGAGACAGGGAATTCGCGAAATGGGATTGCGTTGCTTTCACCGAGTTTCACGCTTCCGCTCTCCGCGATCGTTCAATAAACTCCGCCTACGTGAGTCATCTTTCGACAATGTATTATTAATTGGCTGCTACCATTTTTTTGTCTTCTTTTTTTTCGTGCAATTTCCGATTTAACGTGCCCGTTTTTCGACCAATTTTCTTAACGTTTATAGACATATATACATATGTAGTATCTTGCAAAGATTGGACGAGTTCTCCTTACAAGGCGATAAGAAACTGACGCGTTTCTTTATAATCACTGGTGTAATTATATTAATTAGAAGGTAACGGAATCCGCGGTACGTGGCAAGGGTTAAAGGATTCGAAGCCGATTAAAATTGTTCCGAAGGAATGTTGAATTTTATGAATACCTTGGTCATTAGCGGCTCGAGGAAATGATAAAATTAAATGCGTACGCGTCGGCGATTACAAACGCACATTATTCTCGCTTTCCTCCTGGGAAAGTTAAGGCATCGAGCGTGTTAATTATAATGAACGTTAAGTAACCGGTGTATACGGGCGCTATTATCGTTTGTACCGAGGAACAAAATCGCGCAGTCCTGCATCACATCGGGGAAAGCAGTTTACAGCTTGTTACTTATCGCGATCAAGTGCACTAATGCGGTAATGCACGAGAAATCCTATCGACCGGCAAATCTACCATGAATTGAACATAACGATGCTCGAAACGGTACAATGCAGCGTCGTAATACATTTTTCGCAATTTTTCGCTCGCTCGATTTTTCACGGCAACGCGTCTCCCTATGTTTCTCCGACCGATACCGGTCGGCCCGCGATGTCGAAATCAACGCTATAACTCGTTCACCATGAAATACGATATTGCAATGCAACAAATTATAACCGCCAATCGTTATCTTATCGGGATCTGGCGATCGGAAGAATTTGTATAATGCAAGGCTCAAAATTTCCGCAACGATGGTATTCTGAAATGCCGAATAGAGACGTAGAGCGCGAATGGCGAACGTTGCGTAACCGAATCGCGACTCAGTTTAACCCGGGGGTACGAGCATATACCCGGCGCAATATCCTATCCTATCGTACCTTTCATTCGTACCTATCGTATAGACGGGAAAATAACGAGGGAAGAGTGGCGATTGCAGGCAACGCGCAGCTATTGCTACTGCCTGCCCGGTCGAGGCAATGGCTCCTTCACACGACAGGCCGATAAAACGTTTCCACGGGATATGCGCAGCCTGTAAAATGCTAATCGCCTTGATTCTGACGCATTTTCGAACGGATTTCACTTGCCGGTCTTGCGGAAATAGTTCCCTCGTCTTCCTACCGCGTTAAAGGAATTCTCTCTTCATTGTGTCGCGGCGAGAGAATGTAGCATTTCGCCGACTTAAATCGCGTTGCATGTGCGAGGGAAATTTAATTGCACCGTTATCGGAATAATTAGAGCAATAATGCAATATTTGCGTTGCTTGCACGACGGTTAATTAGTAAATGAGCGCAACATTCCTTCTTTCAGTTTCTGTCGATCCCGTCGATGAACAGTTTCGATATCCCTCCCGACAGTTACGACAACAACGTACGTATTGCCAAAGTAACCGGCACGCGCGTGAAATATCGTCAGAACCGTGTCGAGCATCGTCGATGATTCAGGTAACGTATTATCCCTAATGTTCAGCGTGAAATCGTGAAACAGACTTTTCATCGACAAATACACGTATCGCGCGGTCGATACGCGCGTTAGACATACGGTATCATCGGCGGAACACCTGCAATAATTCCAAAGTGGCACGAATCAAACGGCGATTGTGTTGCTCGCGTCGTGTAATCACTAATGGAAACTAAATGATTGCAATGCAGCTCCCAATTAAAATAGCAGTCACTCGGGTTCGATTGAGAGACTCTTTCCGCAATATATTTGGCGACTGGTTCGCGCTGCTCCGCGTACCAATTTCGATCTTCGAACGCACAACGCAACTCGAATGCAACCGGCGAAATATCGGCGGTAATGACTGGTAATAACGAATGAAACGCGGCGCGCGTTGCAAACGGTTCGAAAAAAAATGGTTAACTGGCCGGAAATCGGTAATCACCCGGAATAATCGGTTCCTTTTATATCTGCTTAGGCTTTTTCACCGTCGCATTAGTCGCGGGCACGCATTTTTCTACGTAAAAACGATGCACGAGGGTGGATGCGCGGTTGGCCCCCATTGCAGATGACTGTTTTTCTTCGTCCACTTTTTCATCCCTCCCCGCCCTTTTCCCTGCCATATTAATCGGGCTCAAGCTGCGCATATCCTCTGGTAATAAGAATTACAGCCTTTCTTCGGTTTTCCTTTTTATTCGTTCGAAGTAATCTACGATTGCTTCTTCGTCCACGAGACCCATTCGACGAACGAACGAACGAACGAACGAACGAACGGGATATCCTAATCGTACGGTTCATTATGAGCGTGTGCACGCTCGCGATGACTATGACTGATGCTAAGGCACGACGAATTGCGATGCACATTACGAATAAATATCGCACTCTTTGCCCCGTCTCGTCTAATGTGCCCGCTCACAGATTGCCACTTGGGTGGGTTTCGAAAATGCATCGGACGAGACGGCGAGGCATTACGTTTAATTAAATTTCACCGTGTCATGCGACGCTTACTGTTCCTCGGATAGATGAAAAACGTTCTATTCGGTAAGGTGGGCAAATCGTTGAGGCAAATGAATTCGCTTGGGGTTCGAAGGAGTACGCCGAACGGCGGAGCCGTCTTGCGCACACATCTGGCTGATAATCGAAAACACGCGGCGACGTTAAATCGAATCGTACGAGCTCGGTGATTATTCCCCGTCACGGGCAAATCGACGAATGAACTCTTGAACGCGGAGGACTAATATTTATGTGCGCCCGCGACACCGCGGCAGTGGAAATCGGTTGTCGCCGCGAGTCGCGTGAAAGCAAGCCCGGCTAATCGAGCGTTCGAATGAAAAATTCGTCGCCCGCTACGTTGCCGTCGAAACGATTAATAGAAGAGGCCGGCCGATTAATGGAAAATCGAAATCTATCACAGGAAAACGTCATTCCGAGCGACGTCGGGGCGAGAGGCAATTCAAGCGATTCCGGGCTCGCCATCCATCTTCCGGCGCGTTGGTAGCGAAGAAAGAAGGCATAATTAAATTAAATTAAGCCCGGCTGAGCTCTCGGCCTCCACCCCTTCCCTTCTTCATCGTTCCTCCCCGCGACCCCTTTACCTGTCCAACCAGCGGCGATAGTCGACGCCGCCTTTATTTGCAAGCAATTTGCGCTCGCGGATCTTGCTGCAAAAAATCTGAAAATAATGCTGCCGTATTAATCATATCCCTCCGCCTTTATTCCACCTTCCTCTTTCGCTTCTGTCTCCCCGCCGTTCGCTGCTCGTCTGCGTACCGACATACTTACGTCTCGTCCTCGCATGTTTACGGCCAAAAAACTGCGCGTCCGCGCACACACGGCGTATACCCACAATTTAGTGCACTGTTTAGTATGCTCCGCCAGTGGCCGATGCTAACTGCACGGGGTGAGGTAGTTCCTTGAAATGATTTAATTACTTCGCTCGGAAAGCACCGTCCAAGACACCGATTCGAATATTTAATGCGATCAATTTATTTCCTCGATAACGTTTGAAGTACTTCATATTTTTTTCTTGCAGTTGTTGTTGTCGTTGTTCTTAGCCTTGCGTGCACGCAGCATTAAATTATATACAAAATAATTCGTAACAGTGTAACAATGCTCCGCACACCAGGACCGCGTGAACGGCTAATAAAAATTCAACGAGGACGTGAGTAACTTGATTTTCCAGTTAACCATACGTTTAAGAGAAGGGAGGCTATTTACACGAGAGGTGGGAATCACGGTAACGAAATCGCATTCTGTTTACTAGCAGTCGAGGCGATGCGAAGCTCAGGACTTCTTTGGCTTCTTCGCGGGCTCGAGGCCGCTGCCGTACTCGGAGGTGTTAAGCATCCTGACTCTCTTCAGCAACCCCGTCTTCGGCCCGCCACCTTGATGCCTCTGCTTCTTTGCCGGCTCCCCGTCGGGTCTGAAAACGCAGAGACGGTCCCTTAATCGTCGCATTAGAGCTAACCCGCAATTTTCGGTAATTCGACGTAAACGACATGTGGCGAGGACAGAGCGCGGTAATCGAAAATCGGCAAAAACGCGGACTGCATTAAAAAGGCCGGCACTGCACCCCCTGGGTCCGTCGGTGTGTCAGAGAATTCGGCCAACTGCCGTGCCGAATTTCACGTTCGCCGCTACGTTTTTCCCCGGTCGATCCGTTTTATGGGCCTAATCTCTGCGCGGCGGCCGACGTTCCGCCACGAGAGTGCGATTGAAATAAAAGGAAAAGAAAGAACTGTCCTCCGCGGGAATATCCGATCCGACCATTTGTCTACAAAAATCCGGAGATTTCTGCTGCAAAGCAACGGTCCTCGTCGGATCCGTTGGATCCCCTCAAGTGGGCGAGACGTTGAATGAAATGCGGAGGGTCCGAAATATCCCTTCGCGTGCCCTATAATCTGTCGTAGGAAAGATGGTGTTTGGACGTGTTCACGAACACACGACGGCACGTATGCACACCCGCACCCGTGGCAGCAAATATGCGCACACACGCGTACAGGGCAAAGCGTAATCGCACCCACAGAGGCGTACACCATGGTTCTCTCGATCCATTGGACCGTCAGCTCGGTGCCCGCCTTTCACCCATTAAAACGGACTTGTTCTCTCTCTCCACGGGTGGAGGGCACCCGTCGCTAACCCGTTGCGAGCAACGAAAGCACGCCCATTCAAATCGCATTAAACAAGTTGATGCTTAATGTCGGCTTCGAAGAAAGACGCACGGCGTCCCGGGAGAAACGTCGAACGGCATTTAGAATTCACGACGTTGAACGTCGTTGGCCGCAAAATGGGACGTGAAAGGGGAAAGGTGTTGGTGTAGCGTAGAATATTTGACGATGAAGAAGAGGGGGTGAAACGCGAGAGTAATTAACCCCGTCGTGGCCGGAGAGTATCGCCGTCTGATAGAAAACAAAGACCTCGGTGGGGAGGGTCCAGCATGCGTTATGGTCGACCAAGCAAACGCGACGAGTACCCGGAAAAAATAGAGATCTCGACGAGACTAGAGGACCAACGGGGGGGAAACGTAAATACGTGAATGCGAAAAAGATAGCGGGCAACGAACAGAAAATCAGAGTGACGTCGGGGGAGAGAGATTTCCGCGACGGGAGAAAGGATAAGCGAGATAGAACGAGAGAACAAGAGAACAAGAGAAGCAGAGAGTGAAGGGAGTGAAGGGAGCCTCGTGCTCGTCCTGTGGTTTCCGTAAATGGCGTAGCCAGGGCCGGAAGTAGCGGTCGCATCAGTCTGTTTAATAGCCGTATTGTATAATTATGAACAATGGAGAGATAGAGCGAGGGGCAGAGAGTTGGGCATCGGAGAGAGAACGAGAGAAGCCTGGAGAAGGGCAGAAGCCAGCCGAATGCCATGTGAAATGCATACCCGTAGAGATAGACGGAGACGTGGTTGGAGAGAACGAGAGGGTGGCAAAGTTAGACAGAGAGGAGGACCGCGAAACCAAAGGAGATGGTGAACAACGAGGATGAGCCCGACGAGAGCCGTATGGCTTATGGCTGCCAGCCACCGTACACCGTGTCCGCTCGTTCGTCGTACATGACGAATGACGGAAAGGGACAGTTTTGACGTATCTAACCTCTGTAGGAACCACGAGCTGTCCTCTCGCTACGTTTGCGTGTACTATCTGTTAACACACGTGGTTGCGTTCGCTGGTTACCGTCAACGAGGGGAAGGAGAAGAAGAGATTAGGGTGCACCGCAGTTAACACGCTAAGCCACGCATGAATCCGTCATTAATACTGCGAACTCGCTCGTCCCCGCGATTGTTCGCCACGAATGTTGGCCAACTGCCAGGTGGACAACTCGACAACGATTGCGCCCCTTTCTGTCTTAGGTATCTCTGTCACGCGTGCAACCGTAAAAGGAAATATTGGAGTACACTTACTTCTCGTTCGTCAGTCTGTTCCTATGCTGCGGCTTCGAGCTGCTGTCCCGGTCGTGAAGTTTCTTTCCTATACCGCCGATTCGTTGCGGTGTTTCCCTTAGCGCGAAACTCTTGGCGTAGTGTCCCAAATGCGTGTCCCTCCGATTGAACAACTCTCGCATCTCGCGAGGATAACTGGAGTAGAAACGGATCCACGACGTGTACGCTGGAATGTATCGAGATCACCGATTATGTACGCGTTCGATCGCGGGTAATCGTCCAGCAGGACAAGCTGTGAACGGTGCCCGGCGAGCGGTGCGAACGAAATCTCGAGAAACGTTGGGAGAACTCGTTGGAAATATGTGCATACGTGCGTCCCGCTCACGTGTAAATGAAGCCACGTGCACAATAACTCGAATGTAATGATTGGCTGCGTGTAGCGAGCCCTTATTAATCGTGCTTCCATTAAGTTTCACGGGGGTCGGCGTACGCGATTCTATGGGGTGCGCGGCCCGCGGTGAGCTATTAAGAGGCATTAACGGGGGTCGAGTCAAGTGCTATAGCTAATAGTCACCCCCTTGTCCCCCCTTAACTTCCTCTAGCTTCCGCGCGCGGGTGAGAAACTCGGGGGTTCGCCGATCCTGAGAGAACTTGACATGTGCCAGTGTTACTGTCACTCCGTGCGAAAAATCTACCGTGAAGTGCTTCACGATCTGCTCTTTTGACGGATCGAGATACTTGAGCCTCTCACCCTTCACCCGTTTCCATCTAACTTGCTCGCCACAATTATCGATGCGAAGGGCTTATCTGGGAACTTTTCGTCGCGGCCGCAGTGCGAAGTGAAATATCAAACGTCGAACAGAACGCGAAAAGATCGATGTTTCATGGCAGACGTTCCCGCGAAGAAAGTTCAAGTATCTTTAATTTCGATAATTCACGTGGGTAGACCTTATGTCGTGACATTTTCCGGCTTGGTTTCCGTCTGCCTTCTATCCCGTCTGGACTCTTCCGTACATAAGAAACTTGCGAAGATCTTTCTCCCGTGGCGCGGTGTCGGCGTTGAAAAGGGAGAAATGTTTTTCTCCATTTAGCACATAAATCACTCGCGGGGGTGATATCTAGCCGAGAAGGCAGAGAATCGTGGGCGGGGGGTGGAAGGGTGGGCCGCGCCGGGGTGGTATTGTTCCTAAGTGATGTAACTGCGTCTTATTGTATTTGTATCCTGTATCGCATTGTTAAGAGACTCTCGCCACAAAGCGTAAGTGGTTTTGGCGGAAGCCACATTCAGTGGTCGGATTGTGTCGGCCGCCCCCCATGCGAAAGGCGTACGGGCGGTGTACAGTAGATTCGATCTAACTTGCTCGGTACTCTTTAGCTGCTTCTATCCAGTAGAAACAATTCTTGCGGAACTGTGTGCGGGATAAATTGCATACCTCATTGAATTTAGAAAGCAACGTACGTGTTTTGGTGTAGAAACTTGTCTATTCGTTGCGCGAGATATGGATGCTTTTGTATTTTCGTAAGGGAGTAAGATTATAGATTTTCATAGTTTTCACTGAATGTCGTAACCTAGTAAAAATGTATACAGGAGTTACGATGAAAAGGATATAGCCAGGAACTGGTACAAAGGACGACACACATATATACACATATGCAGGACGGGAATGGATGAATCTCTTAGGTTGGTGGTAGGGGTCGAAGACCAGGGGGTTGTTCCATGGAGTTGTATTCACTATTGAGGGTTGTTCGGTTCTATTGGGGTGATAATGTTACGAATTAGCGAGATTTCCACTTCTACGCACCCTACTCTGACCCCATGTCGGCCACGAATTTAATTCTAGGGGCGACAAAGGACGAAAAATCCGACTTCCTATATGACTCGATACTTTCCTCTAAATCGTTTTCCTCGGCTTGTAAATATTATTTTCCTACTCCTGATATTCTTTTCTATTACGCCGCCGCGGAATTCCTGTATTTCCCCGTGAGATGATTCTCCGGTGCAAAAGTGCACCACTGAATCGTCGACGACAATTAATCTATCAATCACTCGGAGCACGTAGAGGAACGGTCAAGTGGTTAACTGTGTACCGTCACTCAAATCTAGAGGTGGCTAAGCGCTCAAAAACCGTGGCTAACCTTCGTGTAAAGCCACGCTTGACGTGAGACAACTACGAAACTCAAAAACCTCTTAGAAAGATTTATGGCTTTTATTTTTCATTTTGGCATCGATCACCCCCCGTGCAACGTACGCGGTACGCTATCGATTGTGTCTCTCATCGGTATCAAAAATCCTACTTTACGACACAAAGTGTGATCATAATGCAGCATAAGGGTGAATATTACACTCCCCTTCGAATCATCGCGTCCTAATGGATTTATTATTGCAACAAATAAATTCCTCGGCCCAAGGACCCTCATAGAGCGACCGTGGCATGGCAAACAAGATCATCCCTCCTCAGCCAGAGAGTATGTAAATATCCAAGTAGCGAACGAAAACCGAGACAGAGTCTCCACAGCGCGGTCGTGTGAGGGTTACTTTATACGCGAGTAGGGTGCCCATTGGAATTAGCTTAGACTACCCTGAAGTCGGCACGCTTTCGTTCCGATCCGACTGAATCGAAATGCGTGCCCCCATCCTTCGCTAAATTTCATGAGTACTTTGTGTTTCATCGAGGTAGAGGTCAGAATCGCGTTAAGCGTAAAACCGTAAAGTCGATTTGGCTTCCTATTAAACTTCTACCCTCGTCGCAATACGCGCGTCACTTTTCTGCATAAAATGATTGTAACATAAATCTGACCCACCTTTGTGCGCCTTGTCGCGAAGCCTCGAATCTTCGAGGACCATATTCTCGAACTCGTTCTGCAGCGCGATCGCAGCATTATGAGCAGAAGCGTGCTTGGACAGAGGGCCCAACAGTTTATCCAAAGTGTCGTCCATGTCTTCCTGCCTGATTCTGATACGTCTGGACTCGAGCATACGTACAAATTCGATTTCCGCTGGCGTTAAGAAGATCGCCGCCGAACCGGAAGAACCAGCTCGCGCGGTTCTGCCAATTCGATGCACATAATCTCTGGCCGAAGTTGGTCCTGTATACTGAACCACGCAGTCCACTTTTGGCAAGTCCAGTCCTCTGGCTGCGACATCCTGTATCATAAGAACGGAGCGTGGCGAGATGACAAAATGTATGTCCCCTGGAACGAGAACGTGGCGAAGAAATGGGAAACGGGGAATAGAGGTTGTCTACGATACGCGACGATTCGTAACGTGCATCTTCGTATCTGGCTCGCCGGGCAATTCAAGGGGCAAGACCAAGACCAAGGGCCGAGGGTGCGCGATCTGCTGGTACAAATGTCTTACAAACCGCGTCGATTTCTCGTTTTGTAACGAAGGTGAATGCGCGCGGCTGGCAGCGAGCGCCCGCTGTGGGACCCCAACAGCGAACGTTTGAGCACGGCCCTGATTTTACTTGCGTTCGGTTAACCAATGATTTACCGAACGGAGCACATCGAGTTTCTGCTTGACGACCCTGGAGACTAATCCCGGGCCACCAGTGGGGGGCGTCGTGGGCCCGAAAATTCTTTCGCGGCACGATACGGATGTGTCTGTCTTCGTCCTTTTTATATCTTTTTATCGAATTAATTCGATGCCGACCTACGAAGAGGCGGCCAGGCGCCGCGGCGAAAGAAAACGAGAAAGAGGTATCCCCTATCGAAATAAAACATTGAACGGCGAATGGTATTTTATCATTGTGGCTCGTTTCGTTCCTTCCAGATGCTCACTTTACTTATAGTACACTAGGCTTCTTTTTCCTTTTTTTTTTTTTTGATAAATGCTTTAGAAATGCATTATCTAAAGAGATTTACCGTTTCCTTGGCGAGGAACGCTTCGAGGTTTGCGATAATTGATCGACGGATATAAACAAGCCCGACAAGGACTCGACCGAAAGATAGTCTGATAAAGCGAAATCGGCGGGGACGCCTACGTATCTTTAGATGAAACAAGCACCGCAGTTGCCACCGGTGCGATATAATGTAACGAAAACAGGGACGGGGAGCGATCGATGGCAGCGATTAAGACAAACGATCGTTTAGGAGAGAGGCCGCGATCATGGGCCGGAGAATCGAGAACGGATCGGCCGTTCAAAACATCTCACTCGGACCATAGATCACCTCGTGGATCCGGATTCACCACCGCTGAGAGCCGCGGAACATTCCATCCGCGGGGGCTCTCGTGAGTTTTCAACGTGGAAATTAATAATGCTGCCATAGAATCCCCGTTCAAGTGACGCTGTATAATGTGGGCGGCTGCCATCGTTGTTCATGCTTCGTATCCGACGTTTGTGCTCCACAAAATTTAATACAGCAAAGTCCTACGTGCCTCTATGGATGCTTAGCCAAACGAGTGTAGGAGGAATAATGAAATCCCGTGAACGTGTGGAACCACGTGTCGAATCAACGAGGCGATCGCCTGATTAAAAGGAATTAATCCTCGCGTTGGACACTGGAACCCGTTGCGTGTCGCGAAACATGAATTTTCGAATTAGAAGTGGCGTTCTGAATTCGTGTTAACCGGCATCGAGGAGAATTACAAAATAAACGATAGCAAGTTAAATTATCATTGCTGATTTTCCAACGATGCTTATCGAACGTCAAGATCAATCACTTTCACCGGAAATTATGATGATTAAGCAGTTGTCATAGGGTCACGATACAACGGAAAGCCTACTTGTCGATTTGGGACTAATTGATCCCTGCAATACTAATGTAATTGGTGAACGAAAGCAACTTGTCTATCGATGGGAAATCATTGCATCGCGTTGTTCTTTAATATGTTATTGTAGACTCGTTGCCTCATAGACGTTACCGTGAGTATTACTGTTGGGTTGGCTGCGCTCGAAACGGAATGTTCTTTGCCACGAGATGTATCATTAATGTAAGCATTTGCTATTCGAAAGTAGAAAACAATTAAAGAAGGGGTTGGCGCATAACGGGCAAACAATCATAATTATACTCGTTACGAAGGCCTCATGTGCGCGCATAATTTTTAACCTCCGGACACAGCGTGGGTCCAGAGATATTAAATTCTGCCCTGAAAGAATAAGCGACGGGGTAATTTACTGCTCGGGGAGTGCCGGGAGCACACAATACAGTCTCGTCGGTTTTATAAAGAATCGTGCGATATTCTTTTACCGTGCGCGTAATCCTTTTCGGAACAATTGAAAATCCCGAAGTACGAGTATTCGTTGTAAAACACTTACCGTACATAGTAGTACTCCGCTTTTCGCCAGTCTGAAGGTTTTGAAGACCTCGGTTCGTTCCTTTTGGGTCATACTGCCGTGCAGCTTGAAAAATTCCACGTCAACCAAGGGATCCGAATCGTCGTCGTCCTCGTCGACAGGCTTGGTTAGCACGGCCGATAAGATCTCCGTGTGATAATCGACCATATCTTGAGTAGCCATGAATATCAATATTTTGTGTTCTCCGTGGCTCTATTAATAATAAGAGTAACTGTTGTGAAACTTTCACTGCGTTCCGAAATAATCTTATAATAAGTAATCTTTTATCGGGCGAATCTACCTGACACTTTCCAGCGACATAGGCGCCTAAGGTCACCATTCTTAATTTGGGTGGCGTGACAATGTAACTTTGGTTCACACTTTGTGGAACCACTAAATCGTCGTTAACATCGCCCACGTCGCCACCGGCTGTTTCCAAATTTTCTTTCGCTGCGTCAACGAAAATCGGACGATCCATAGCTAGACCGGCTAATTTTTCCACGGCATGCGACAGCGTTGCGGAAAGCAAAATTGTCTGTCTTCGTGATTGATTGTCGCTGCTATTGTTATCTTCTCCTTGTTCCGTATTGCCTTTTAATTTAACAGATTCTTCCTTTCCCGTAGAATCTGTGCAAATGTTCCGCTTGTTCGATTTTTTGGTCTGAATGTAAGGTTCGCCATCGTCGGTATCATTATCGCTGCTGGAATGATACTCTTGCTTTTTTTCAACACTATCTTCGTCTTCATCATTCTCGCATTCCGACTCCGAGCTTCCGTTTGTTTTAGTGATTGACTCCTTTTGCACATCATTTTCTGATTCTTTTATACCGGCATCGGATTCTAACTGCTCAACGTCCTCGTCGGAGAAAACTTTTTTTATATTCAGGCGCAACATGTTCATAGCATCGTAGCCGGTGTTTTCGCTGGGGGTCGATACTTTTAAAGCACTCACTATACTAAAATTGCATTGTACAAGAAAGAATTTTGCCATTAAACGTTTTGCTTACGTTGCCTGCTTCGAAGGTTTAATTAGATATACGCACCCTGAAATATCTTTCTCGTATCCCATGTCAAACATTCTATCCGCCTCGTCCAGAACGAAATATTTAACGTCGCCTAACTTTAAGGCCTCCGTTCGTTTTATATGATCTAATAATCTGCCGGGTGTACCGACTAAAATATTACACCCCTTCCTCAGCCTAGCTTTCTCGGCTTTCCTCTTTTCACCCCCTGCTAAATATCCAGGAACGATCCAAGTAAATGGCTAAAAACGATCGAAATTTTGTTTAAACATGCCTATGCGTACAGTTTCTAATCAGACGTAATTATGCGGCACTTACTTTTATTAATTTCAAGAAACATTCGTAAGTCTGCAGTGCCAATTCCCTAGTGGGCACAACTACGAGAGCAGTTAAACCACTATTTCTGTTCAATTTCGGTCTAATTTTGTGCAAGCATTCGACTATAGGCAGAGCATATGCTAATGTTTTTCCCGAACCAGTCTGAGACCTAATTAAAACATCTTTCCCCGAAAATATCTGGGGTATCGCTTTTTGCTGAACTGTAGTCATTTTAGTAATACCCATATTTTGCTCCAAATTGGATATCTGATAAAATTTTCGATAATCAATAAAGGAAGTTATTTTACTGAGCGTAGTGCTCCAATAATGATACTAACCGTATAGGGATGAACATTAACATCTGAGAAAATTTGTCCTGCAAATACAGGCTCATTTATTGGTTTCACTAACCGTTGACCAATATTAGGTATCTCTGGATTGTGACCAAATAGGGAAGATATCTTTCCAAAAGACTTATGGTGAACATGCGTACTTTTACTGCCTTCCGCATTGCTATCATTTTCAGTTGATTTCTCTGCAATTTTTTTCTTCTTTTGTTTACCGAGGTTTAGTTTTTCTGTTTTATTAAAAGAAGGTTTAGATTCTTTATGGTCAGCTATCTTTTTTGATAAACCTTCCGCTTTGTCTGACGTTTTGAATGAATTCAACAAAGTGACATCTTTACTTTCTTGTTCAGTTTGTTTCGAAAAAATACTGGAAAGTGTTTTCTTCGAATCTGTATTTGTTATGTTCCTCTTTTTTGCTAATAGTGTTTTGCCAAAATTTTGATTGGTAACTTTAGTAAATGAGATAACAGGTGCGTTGGAAACATCGCCGCTGTTGTTTGATAAAGTTTTATTTGTTTCTGTATCAATCTTATCTACCTTTACTCGTGCTTTAGACGCTTCCTGTTTCGATTCTTTACTCTTAGTGCCTACAGTCAGATCTTTGGATATTGTCTTTTTCTTTATGCCAGGGGAATGAATCTTTCCGGTAATATTAGTGCCTTTTAATTTCTGCGCAACAATTGCCCCCAAATGTTTCTGTTTAACCCTTTTCTTAGCTATACTAGTATTTTGAACAGAATCATTTCTTAGCTTGTTGCCCGTTTTAATTTTATTTTTCACGGTTTGAGTTCTTTGCTCCCTCATTAAACTAAGAATCGAATCGTCATCCTTCCCCGCCGTCTATTTAAAAGGACAGGTTCATTGAAATAATATGCCAACAATATGTCTAACCTCTCACTAACCTTTCTATTCGTAGGTTCGGAAGAAATGTTCAAGGAAATATCCATCTTCTCCACGGTCATTTGGAACTTGTTGTTTTCTCAATTTATACTTTCAAACGAAAACACTGTTTGCACAAGTCCAAAGGTAGCGAAAACCAAGCACTGTGTTACAAAACACAACACCTAACCTAAAAGCACATGTCAAGCGCACGTTTGTATTCTACTAGTTCAGTAGCTACTGAGCATGCGTGGAATGTGGCGCGCAGGTGGAATCGAGGCTATCGTCGGTGTCGTCTTCGCGAGTTATCTGATTAAATTAATATGCTGTTAAAAATTCGATGACGTCTACTAATTAAAGCAATACTATTATCACCGATAAATCTATGCTTCACAAGTACATGTTTCTGCGTACGACAGTATCTCCGGGAATATTCACTGTATCGCGTACAGATAATCAGGTAAAATGTTATTTCACGATCGTATTTCGATTATCGATACCGCACGCAACCATTCGATCGAAGATTTACTATGGAATAGTGACACAATTGAATCGCCGCAAGAATCGAACTTCGATAATCGTGGATTTTAGCGCGTGTTTACTTGCGGGCATGTGTATTTACAGTTTTTACCAAGCATCAGTCTTGTGCCTCTTGGCGCAGTAACGAAAACAGCGTTTACTCGGTCTCGTCTGAGCATTTCGTATTCGCGTTTCATCGTATGAAGACGTTACAATTCGTCATGAAGAAATTGTGTTGTATCGGGCTGTCGTTGGCCGCAAGGATCATCGGCACTTATACCATGGTATGTAAGAAATAAAAGCATAGCAACGTTGAAACCCTGTAGAATTATCATTGGAACCCGTTCCCGTCGACGACTTGTTCACGCGCAATCTATTTTCCCTCGTGTGTTTCTAGTCGCTCTCGATACTCATGATAAACGTGTTAATGAGCAACTATTTCTCAAGAGAAACAGACGACGATTTCTTTGATTCCGTTGGAAGTTGGAGTTTGCTGGGCTTAAATTGGATGCAGGTTTTACGAAACTCACAGGTAGAAAGGAAAGGTGGGTATTTGGAATGGACGCATTGATTTTTCAGGCGTGTTTCACATTACTAATCGAAATGTAAAATTCTTAGCGCAAACTGCAGTGGTTTTCCTCCTTATATACGCAATATCGTTTTTACTGGCCAGTGCGTATCTCGTCTTGGGATCAATCTCAGTGAGTATTCGTGTAGCGGGTAAATTCCTTGGTACATTCGATCCACGTATTGATGCGAGTGACGCTCTATCTAACAATAAAGGCAAAGACTGCAGGAAAGAGACAAAGGGGAATAAATGTAGTGGTTGTATATCGAAAGTGAATCGATCGTAAACTTCTTTATTTGAGAAACGTATTTTCGGCACGTAACAGCCTTGCTTAAACTCGCTAACGATCTTGCTAACTTCCGCGTACGTTCACAGAGGAAACCTAAGTGCGCCGTGCCTTGGATGTATTTGCAAATGATTAGCATAATAGATCAGTCTGTGGCTCTATCTATTCATCTGACGCACGGACAACAATACGATGTTTACGATAAATCAATATGGTACATTCCAGTGTCCAGTATTTATCTACGTAAGTAATGCATTAAAGTTACCTAGCTCTATTCGCCTACGGTGCCACACGATCGAACTATGCTCGACATTCAAAATTTCGCGATGACTTGCTTTATCGATAACGGTGAACCGAGTGACAAGAAACTTAACGTTCTGTCGATTTAGTGCTGTGCGCATACATGTGGATTGCCGTGCAAGCCGCTAGGAAGGAATGGATAAATGTACGACCGAGTTGTACAACTTTTGATTTGACGGAAGCCACGTCAGTGACACAACCGAGTGACGGTAACGAGCAAAAATCGCCGTCTTTTCTATCGCAAAATTTCTCCATGTTCCAATCGCCGAGGCCGCCCACGATTTTACCAAAGTAGCTATATAATACGTGCAAATTCGAAGATAAACTCAGGGACTTGCCTGTGTTATAATGTTAGTATCTATTTTTGCCCGTTCTTCGTGACGAGAAGAAGGCCAAGGATCAAGAAGCGGATCGCAACTAATTATCTAGATAAATTGCCCGCGCGTCATGATTTATGTATATTTATGTTAAGCGCGTGTATTTATAGTTACGATACCTCAAACTTTTTTTTTCTTTTTTCACGCGTTTAAAAATATCATTAACTGCATGAAAATTATCGTTCCTCACGATACGTTTAGCTCGTACGGTATACGAGGTTCGCGTGCGAACCTTGTACATATTCTATTGTCTTGCGTTCAAGGCGTTTCCATTTTTGGAAAAGATTCGGATCTTAAGTCCGCATAATAACGATTGATCACTCCACGACTAATGGAATGTGCGGAAGGCAAGCAAACTACCAGTATACGATGAATCTCGTTCCCTTAACGGGGGAAATGTATAATAATGTGGCTAACTCGATAAATCAGTCCGGGGATGCGACTAATAGAGTGTATCAAATGCGCCAGCGGCGGTTCGTGGTTGCATAGAAAATATGAGAAATGGCCACGTTTTACGTCGAAATACTTTTAAACTTTCGAGGTTTGAATCGCGCGCAAGCATATTCCCTATATAGGGACTGGCGTCTCCTAGATGGAAGCCGATTTGTCCGAAAATGATCGGAACTTTTCGCGAAACTCTTGGGGATAGTGATCGAGCGCACAATGTCTGATAGAAAGAGCTACTTCCCGCGATATATTTGGGGCGTTTCACCGCGTTTCAGAAAAAGAAACGCACGAATGGACGCGACTATTAATATATCCTAAAGCGTATCTTATCACATGATTCCATGTGTCTGGTAGTTTTATATTACAAATGTCGAACGATAGGTTAAGCTGATACGTCGTATATCTACGCGATTAACGATAACGAAATTAGTCCTCGATTAAAAAAAAACCGAAAAAAAAACATTGACGCTTGTCAAAGCTTTCGTAAGCTTTCCGTTCAACGATACGGCTGCGAACATGAAGAACAGACACGGTGGGGTACGCGACGTGGTTGGTTGGTGGTGCTTTTAAAAAGAACTGAGCGAGCCAATTTGTACGCTGTCGCAAACTTTTAAAACACTAGTTGACAGCCGCCCGCCCCCTTCGCAACTCGTGCACCCTCTTCGATTCTGGTCCAACCATCCAAAAGGATTCCAACCACCATCCGACGTCTCTCTCGTCTTTCGCCTAGAGCACCAGTCGACGGCGAAACTCACCCCTCCGTGTCGTGGAAGCCGATGGATTGTAAAATAAAACTAACTTGGCTCTTTCGTGGCTCGAGAACGAAGTACCAGCAAAATCTTATTCCCTCGGGTCTCTTTTATTTTCGTGTACACCCTTTTTTTTCCTTCGCCAACCAGGGTGCAATCGCGAAAAAGAGTTCCACGAAGGGTATATACCGTGAAGAGTCGTACTTACTTGGAGAAATGAGAAAGTTTTGATCCGAGTTTAAACCGATCGAGAATCCTATCTGCGGCTGTTATGTTTTTAAATTGTAAGTTTTATGAAAGGTAATGGATTATTGGTTTCCCTCGAATAAATACTGGTTTCTAAACTGATAAAAGGAGTATGCACATATTTTGGTCAGACATTTTGCCAAGGAATATGCGATTTTTGTACTGTTTGCTAAGCTTCTGCTGCGTCTGTGCACGATACGAAAATATGTCCACGGACTAAGAAGAAGGAAATTCACACGCATGGGGCACATAAAAGGTGGAGCGACGTAATTAATCTTCTTGTATGACACTTTGGCTGGTTACAGGTCAGAGCTTGCCAGCAGCCAGAACACAACATCCCACTTAAGCGCGACGCCCAGAAAACAATTAATACGAAATTGATTAATAATTATTGCGTCCCAATTTCGCTACCCTCGCTGCCCGATCCTGCCAGTCACGTAGCCGTGAAAAAAGAGGAACTTTCCCACCGACGTCAGACATTTGTATCTTCCACGAAATCGCCCCTCGTGACCAATATTCCATTAAAACATTCTTCCACCGTGCGATCTAAGGTCCGCACCTGTCTGCTTATGTCTGTATCGAAGTATGTAGCTTCTTCCCGATTCCTGGCAAGAAGATTCGACCGTCTATCACGGGCGGAAAATCGAACCTCAGAACGTCTGGCTCGACAAGATAGTCAGCGGGCACAGCCGTTCCACTCCTTTTGTGACATTTATTTGTTCGCCGCCAAAAACGGACAGTCGATTTGGCATTACTTTTCCGGACAGACAGATTTTATTGATCTGCCGTGTACGTTCTCTTCGTAGCGAGCACGGGAAAGAGAAATGGCAAGACGAGCGTAAGGGGAGAGAAAGAGAAGGACGATAGAACGGCGGAACTGAACGCCCCATAAAGCTAACCAATGCTAATACTTCGCATCTCCGCAGCGGCGTCCTTTTGCGAGCGTGTGCCTTCCAGTTTGTTCGTTCGCTCGCAATCGATGGAAAATCCGCCGCGACGCCGCTGCCCTGGACCGGAATCGGCAATAAACGCGTAACCGAGCCTAATTCGTAATGTTGGCTCAGTCATTGTGGCCCATTGTGAATTCTCTTCCCCTGTTATTCGGGGGCCACTAGTATAATGCTGGGGTTATCGCAGGAAACTGCCAGTAACGACGGCAAGAGGCATGTACTCTTCCGAATGCTACTCGATACGCTCATCCCCCGATCCCCTTTGTGAATCAATGTGGGATACTTGACTTTTGTATGAAAAAAGAAAACTCGCATAAATATCTGAGATAATCGATGGTCGCGGAGTCTTGCAAATATTCGTCTGCGCACGCCAAACGCGGTAAGGAGATTCGCGTGGATCGGACAGCGCGAACAAGATGAAGGGGGAAAAAATCACGCGCATCCTGACAGAAAAGTTTGTTTGCCAAGAATTGTCCACGAATATTGGCCAAACGTTTTAGCATATGAATAGGCTGAACCCACGCCCCCCGTCTTCGTGTGTACGCACGTTCTTTTCGCCCCCTCCTACAAACAGAAGTCTAAAACGCGAACCGATGACCGTTTCTAGTCGCAGGGAACGGATATAGGTTGGAGAAATCGCGGCAGTTCGAATATCTCTCCGTCGAGACTGAGGGTGGCACGTGCTTAGGCCTTTTTTCCTTTTCCAAAGGGAGGAGGATGGACAGCGGGATGCGAGGAAGTAAATTTGTGAACACGATGGACGTCGGGGCACAATAGCTGTGTTTAATACTACATTAAGCACGATCCAGAACGACCTACCCTGCGACCACCGTGACAAAATTTCCTGGACAATGCGACGCGACGACTGTATTAGTGGGCGAGGGACGGGGAATCTGCACGCACGTGTGCAGAATGCCTGTTCAGGATGTTTTCGTTGACCTTTGTGCCGTATATAAATTTCATTTACGTCCGCAACCCTTGATTTCGAACGATCTCCGCTCCACGAGCAGAGGATTTATCGGAGGCTGTGAATTTCATCTTGGGCGAGGGCAACCACTGCGACCGGTCTGATACGCGATATTCCATTGCATCCTGTATCGCCGCGTTAGGTTAAATTACCCCGGCCATTATCCCCTGGGAGAAAGAACCCGCGATAGCGAGTTTCTTTCGATCGACATCCGTTGTTCCCAACAAAGTTTCCACGTTCCTGCACGTGTGCCTGTCCGTGTGGAGCAATTCAGCGCAAGCTCGTTACCGCTCCGCGTAATTGGAAATTGGTAATTGTCGGCAATTGGCCGAAAGACATAGCATTGTTACGACGTATTCACACGATTGCGCTTGCCGATCCTACGAGTCAACAGATCTCGAGCACCGCTTCGAAACACCTGAAGTGCACGATACATTGCGATAACAATCCCCGACGAGACCGAATCATTGTCTCGACATTCGTACGCCTTGAACCAGCGGTGTCGCGTGGACGAAATGTACAGGGTCATCCGGACGATATTCAAATACCGACGCCCGATCCATGTAGGCTCCCGAGATCAACGACTAAGGACGGAGCGAAGAGAACGCGTTCCCGAACGGTGCCCGGTTATCTGGTCGGTCGATTCAAAGTGGCGGAAGCGTCGGGGGATGGTGGGCGGAAGGAGCCGGTTTTTCGAGAATGGCTGCCGTAGGTGTCGAAGGGGCACGGGTCTCGTACGAGGCCGCAATTAGGCGGTCCCGGGGTCGACGAGCAACGGCGAGCAACGACGAGGTCGGGCATTATGCAAAGCAGATTTTAAATTTAGATGTGGCCCACCGTGCCCACACCTATACAGGCCCTCGCGTCGCAGAGGCGCTCGACTGTACACAGGATCGGCCACGGAAAGAGTATGGTCACACGGACGACCGAAGACACGTGAGGGGGTGTAGAAGCGTGGGTCGTGTCGTGCTCGACAAATTAGCGCGTTTTAAATCCAATCCAAGCCGAAGGGGGAGGGAATCGTTATGGACGGCGACGAAGGGGCAACCCGAGAGGATACTCGACGAGCTGTTTTGCATTTCTGGCGAGCGCGCTCCCAACATTTGAGGTGTAAAATATTAAATCCAGGCGCCTCCGCCATATCGCCTACGTCCTCGAAAGGGAGGTGGAGGCGGCGGCGGCGGCGGATGGAAACGGTACGCGGATAGGGGTGCGCGGTGTGCAGAAGCGGGTCGTGAAGAGGGGTGTGTATAGCGAGGGCGGCTCTGCGGCGCGCACTCAGCGAGTTTACATTTAAATGTAAAAGTGCCGAGTGCTGCTAGGCGAAAGCTGCTGTTTTGCATTCGAAAGCTCATGATTGCCTCTGAGCTTTGCTTTTGACGTCGGGCGTTTCTCACTGCCGACGGACGACGAGAGGCCGCCCGCTGACGGGGCCGCGAATCGACTCTCTCGTTTCGGACAGACGAAACGAGCTTGCAGCGTCCGGAAAAATTCGCGCAAACGGAATCGGGGATTATTTCGAACCGGTGCTGCTTTCGAAGAGAGTGCTCCAATTAATCACTCGCGTTACCTTCCTACGCGCGCGGACCAAACTGGAATCCCTTGCGCGTGGTCATTAACGTATTAATTGACTGCCCGTTAAGTCTGGAATAATCGCGACGCATCAATTCACGCGTTAAATTGATCGGCGGGTAATTAACGGCGATCATCCAGCGCGTGTCTCTATCGAGGGATACGCGATGGATGTCTGTATCCTCGTGTCCTCGAATTCTCGCCGTTCTACATAATCCGACGATATTTTCGTTCCTTCCCCGAGGAAGCTCCCCTTCCTGGAACGTCGTGGTTCCTCTTCGGACGCACACGTACGCCAATGAATGCACCCACACGCACGCACGATTTATTTCCCGGCTTTAATCAATTCTCGGAACGAAACGACAGCCACACCGGGTCGCGAACCAGCCCGATGTTATTCTTCTAATATGTATGTTTCTTATGAGCGCCGGTAAAAGGGCTTCGTGCAATTTCCTATGATAGATCGAGTCCCGCGGACAAGTTCCATTACGGCCAGCCTCTGAATTATTGAACTGGCAATTCCCCGGCGACACGCGGGACACCCTGCATCAAAGTGTCAACAGGCTCATTAAGCCTCCAAATCAGGTGAACTAACGCGTTAACCGTTCTACTCTTCGGTTCCTTGCGGAACGCATTAATGAATTTCTTTTCGCCCCTTCGGTCCGCGAAATAAAATTCACCGAGGAAAACGTTGCTTCGATCGGCCCGCTTTTCTGGATGCTATTCCAGAACCGATATGCAAGCTTTCTTTTTTTATCACGGGGGATCGAAAGTATTGCGAGCCATATGAAATGTTACACTCAACAACTGCAGTGTAATATTACATAAACCGAGACTTGCTCACTTTTTTCAGCTTCCTCGTACAGGCCGAAGGGAACTGAACATTTGCATTCCGGCCGATAGATCGGACAACGGAAGATCGCCGATAAAGATTAGACCTATCTGTAATCCCTTGAAATAAGACCTGTTACTGCAAACTGCGGTATCTGCAAGCGTGATCGTCGACACGGGGAGGAAAAGAGAGAAAGGCTAGATCGTTATCTGAAATCGCCCTTCTAGTCCATATGCTCGGTTAATAAGAACCCTAATAAGGGGTACGATGCCGCCGATACGCGGGGGGTCTGTCGCTAAATATTTTTCCTGCTCGACCATCGCCTTGGGAATTCGTCCGTGGCAAAGCGGCCGAATACATATGTCGCTGGCGTGTTTTGGAAAACATCAATCCATCTCCTGCAAACTTCATCTCGCCGGTTTCTTCCGGGGGAACTCCCCCCTGCCCCGAAACGGATAATTGATGAAGAAAACCTAAATATCACCCGTTCGTTCGTCCACGTCCGCGTTCGTGACTGGCCAGTTTCGGCGCAGCCACATCAACGACGATTCTGTTCAAGGCGATGGCGAGGGACAAAGTACCAAAAGCGTCGTAGTGTCCCGGTTCCATCGCGAACTTGGGCAAATATTTTTTCATTAATTCGCCACACTTGAAATGCAAATGGGCCAATCGCCCGGCCGGAAGGCCAGAGCGGCCGGGCGCTTACTCGAGTAATTTATTCGTACGGGCGTTAAAGTTTCATAAGTCGTGCACATAAAATGCACTTGAGAGCGGAGAGCAAGGGTATCTAGCTGTCCCCGTCGCCAGCCCCGCTCGCCCCCTCCCCAGCTATCCCGGCGCGGCAGAAAATTATGCAGATGGCGGAGAAAAGCTTTGATAAACACGACAGTCTCTGATCGTTATGCAGATCCGCGCCACTGTAAAATGGCGGCAATCTCTCCCTCTCACTCGACCATCCACTCCCCTCTCTATCTCTCTCCTCTGCCTCTTCTGATCCTCCCTAGCTCGCTGGACCCGGGGGTGTTTCAGCTTCTCACCCTCTCTCGCGACCGTTCTGCCCCGTGCCCCTCTCGCCCTCTCTCCCTCTTCTTTCGCCACTTTTCGCCCTCCCTTCTCGCGTTGCTCACCCTTCTTCTTTCGGTCCCGACTCCGCCGCCTCCGCCCCAGGTCGCTCCTGATTTTCACACCCCGGCCACGGTATTACCAGCCCAAGTCGGGGGTGGAAATACGCACCCTCCTGGCTGTTTCTGTTGCCGCGTCTGCGCCGGCTTGCACCACCCGGCATATATATGCACTGCAATTTCATTGGAAGATCGTACTGACATTCGAAGACACAAGCAGCCAGCAGGCCTCGCACACACTCGACCTACCAGCCATTCACCCCTGTTCTCGCCCGCGTCCTCGTGCCCGAGACGAGCTCCAGGCAGTCATCGAGACACCAGAAACGCGCATATACTTTACAACCACCCCATTCCCGCCACCCGAGCACCACCAAAATGGTCGTGAAGCCGCTTCGTTGCGCTGCTTTTCTCTCAAGCCCGCCGCTGTATACGTTCCGTGGTCGTTAAACGTTGAATAGATGGACTCGCGTTAAAACGCGAGCTGCAGGAAGCTGCTCGATAAGAATGGAAATGCGATCGGCTTTGAGTCAAATCGCGCAGCTTTTTTGTTATTCCCATTGAACGCGTATCGAGACTCGAAGGTATTATAACGTCGAAGGAACGTTTCGTTGTAATATACAGCGGAGCGAATTTCCCGGTATCGCCGGGTGCGATCGAAGGCACGCCGGTGTTGTAACGCAATTACATCGAAACACAGGGGTCTAGGTGTCGGGGCAACCCCTCCGTGACGATTGCTGAAAGTTCATTTTGCCGCGCGTTTAAAATTTTTATCGGTCCTCTAATTTTCATCGTCGCCGGAACTGATCGTGTTTGCCGAATAATTTCGCCGACAGAGGCTGCTTCAGGCCGCTGCGCGAGCGAGCAGATATCATTCCAACAATAAGAGGGCACGCGCAAAGTACGCTTCCTCGAGGTACTACGTTTCCTTTCCTTTCCTTTTCTTTTTTCTTTTTTTCAAGCGTGCACGTCGCTCGTGCATCGCCTGCCTCTCTGAACGATGTTTTATTCATGCACATCGAGCATCGAAAGTGTTGCCGGTCGAGCGGGGTCGAGCAAAGTCGGCTGCGTTTAAGTGCACAAACCGCCTTTCCTTGAAACCATAGAATACTTTAACGCCCCGACTAATTGGCCGGATACGTGTTACGAATGAGAGTGCTCAACTTGGTATCGTTCCACGATTACAACGAATTCGCAGATGCCTACCCGGATATCTGACCGCTAACACCATACCGGATTCCTGCGAGATAAAGTATCGTCGCGACGATCAGCCTGTAACGTTTCCCTGTAACGCGTCAGCATTCGATCGATCCTGGAAGAGCTTCAAACCCGGCATCCAAGGCGAAGCACTTTTTCGCTCGGTAGTTTGTTTCACTTTCGCACTATGCATAATGCATGAGGCGACTTTAAATTGTGCAAGCGTAGCAAGAAATCGTTGCTCTCGATAATATTCGTGCATTTTCCTCGACGATAGGTAACGTCCGCGATCGAGAGGGGAGTGCGTTTAACGATTGCCAGGGCTGCCGTTCAGAAACAGCGTCGGAATTCGTCGGTGCGTTCAATTGAAGTAACGTTTTCGCGATGCCCGGCGGTCCGCGCGGTCTTTTGTAAGGCGGGTCTTACGATTAAAGGATGGTTACAGAGTCGTGCGATTAAGACGAGTCGGACAGGATATCGCGGGCCCGGCCGATTGGTCGGCATATCACGGACGTTCTGGGCGTGGTGCGGTAGTGACCTCCTCGGTGCGCTCCTCTCGACCCACCGTTCCCTTCTTTCAATTATTATTTAATTACGCTAATTGCCCGGCTGGGCCCGACCCCTCGCGACTTGCGAGCCGCCCTGGAGCAGGTTCGATCGTTAAGTCGACGCGTACTCTTCGTGGAATTTTAACGAATCGTCCAGCTCCGTACGTGATCGAAATCGCAATACCGCTCGGGCTAAACTGCAAATTGTTGTACCGATCATTGCAGATGCTGCACGATTTTACGTCGCGCCTCCTCTTGCATCCGTCGTCGCCCTGGAACCTCGAGGATCCATCGTGGATGTCTTCCTCGCGGCGGGTGCAATTCGAAATTGACGATACACCTGGTCGCACGTATGCGCCAGTGCACACGCGGATACTCCGGTTCACCTTCGTTTCCCGTTCTCGTGTACGAGCGCAGAAAATTTTGCAAAATTATGCAGTCCAGCATAACGTGCCACTTCGGAGCGGCGGGGAATCGCGAGTACATCGGGACACGTGAGCATAAATTGACTCGACGCGAAATTGGCCTGACAGTTTAACTATGACAAAAGCACAATAGAATGCGCCGTTTCCTGAACGCAGCATGCGGCCGCAATTTCTCTGTCTGTCCGTCCATCTCTCTTTTCCACCCGCTGCCCGCCCACCCCGTCGCTCTCTCGCTCCTGCGGCTGTTTTCCACAATCCTTTTCCGTCGCTCTTTGATATTTGGTCGCCGCTGTCCGTTTCCCTCGCGGGTGCGCTGGCAAATGGCGGATATCGCGGACAGTTTAATACGCTGTCGCCGTTACGAACGCTTGTTATCCGACGAAACTTCGATCTGATAGAAAACAACCGTGAAGCCAGGCGTTACGTGATGCTAACTCGTTTCCAGTATCACGAACCAGGGATTCTTTTAGGAACGCAAACGACGGTATTCAGTTTGCACGACAAATCTGACTTCGGGACAAAGTAGTCGTTTTTTGATGACGGTTGTTACCATGACACGCTGTTTCCTGCGACCATGAATAACAAAGTACCGTTGTTATGAAATTAACGAGCCATCTCATCGATTAAGCCGTGGATGCTTCCTTAGAACCGTGAACAATTCCACGCGAGTTTCCTTAAAGACGCAAACCCGCAGAGTCAACCCCAACCCGGCACAGATCGATCGACTACCTCGCACCGCCGCTTCAACCCTTCCGAATTCGCGAACCCTCGCGCTGCTCGCGGCAAGACTCGTCGAAACGAATTTCCCAAAACGAACGCGGACACGTCTAGGGGAACACCGCGAATGAAAAGAGAAAAGAAGAAATGAAACGTCGTTGTTATCGTCAGAAGATCCGTGATTTCCGCGACCGGTGGTAAAAGAACGAATTTTCCACGAGAAGCCTGGCCTGGTTCTAAGTGGTCGCCGTTTGATGACGGTTATTACCATGATGCGCTGTTTCCTGCGACCGTGAGCATCTTCCACCTACACGTCGACAAGAAACGGCCAGGCTTGAGCGTGCGTTCGTGTGCGGGTGGGTGTGCGCGCACACACGACAGGAGAAGCACGACGACGACCGGCACGTAACAACCGATTCGTGCACGTTCAGAGACCGCGAGGCGGGAACGCATGGATGTTGTCCCTTTCCCCGCAACCGCGTATTTCGTCGTTATATAATATACTCGTTTACGCAGAACATTATTGTCGCAAATATGTTATTAATGTCGGAAATCAGCGGGCCGCACTGTGACCGCCATTGCGTGATGCGGTTTTCCAGATTTCGCTTTGACGAGCCCCGGTGTGCGTACCGCGGCTGTCCACGGACGTGGATTCCCCGGGCCGGTTGGCACGCCGGAAGTCGCCCATAGGTACCTGCTAAACGAGACCCTGTCAGAGGCAGAGTACGTTCCTTCGGGAAAACTAAGCCGCCACTTTCTCTTCGCTTTT
This sequence comes from Nomada ferruginata, assembly GCA_963583965.1. Classification (NCBI taxonomy): domain Eukaryota; kingdom Metazoa; phylum Arthropoda; class Insecta; order Hymenoptera; family Apidae; genus Nomada; species Nomada ferruginata. The sequence goes on from OY757218.1 coordinate 12,699,444, forward strand.
AATTCTTCCCGTTCCCGAGTCGGCGATGCGTCCTCGCTCGTGCGTCGCTTCTTGGGAGGGGGTTTTGTTTGTCGGACGACAATGGAGGGTGTTACCTACAGATCGTAGGGAATACAAAGTGTATATGATATAAAACGATAGCATTCCTGATCGTCGCGCGATATCTGAGTAACGAGAATGCTGATAATCCGTTTCTCTGATATTTGCACCGACGCCGAAGGAGTTATCCCTCTTTCTCTCTGAACCCTCCCCACTTCCTGCTGCTAATCATGTAACTCGATTGAGGAGAACGAGCGAGAGCGGGCCAATAAGATGCTCCCTTTAATCGGGTTACTTCGTTACCGCGTTACTCCGTCACTCGGCGCGGTGATATCAGCGGAATATCAATTGTAGTGATTAACCGAGACGCCCGTCGCGGCTCGAAACTTCGCCTCGCCCTGGAGAACCCCGTGCCGGAAGAGGAAGGGAGAGAGTTCGGGAATAACATCTTTTGTCAGTCGGTGAATTAGCGCGACGGAATATTCAAATCTCGGGACCTGCTCGAGCGGAGATCTTCGGGGCATTTCAATCGGTTCCACCGACTTCGGAGGAAAAACCGGGGAATTGTTCCCCGGCGAAAGTTCCCGCGGAAACGTTCATTGTGCCCGCGGCAATTGGTCGAGCCGGTGCTGTTCGTGGATGCGACGTCCTAGAGAAATTTCACGACCCATCGAGACACGACGAGTTCCCTATCAATTAGTCGAATCGCTCGCACGCCGGAGCAAAGACGTACAATGAATTAGACACGGCTTCGTGATCCGGTAAAATCAGGCCCGAGGCCGCATTATAATAATGCGAGAATCGGCTGCAGCCACGAGGGTGGCGTCCAAGCAAAAGAGTACGTATCGAGGCGGCCACTCGACACAGCTGTCCAGGAAACGTACTCGCCCATTGTGCCGCCTAGTACGCGGCCTAACCAACCGTAAACGCTGAAAATCTAATTGACGAGATTCGATTTCGCGCCGACAATGCCGGCCACGACGGATTATCGCGTCTCCGGCTGTATACTTTCCAAAAATTACACAGGACTCGGCGGCGCGAACGTTGCGGATGAATTCGACATGGACCGAGGATTCGACGAATCGCGTTAATGGCGTTGCTACTGTGCGCGGGCCACGTGTGGCGTGTCGTTAATCCGACGGGCACACACTTTTCGGCTAAACCTCAGCCTGTTCGTCCTTTCATTTTTTATAGCACTGCTTTTGAAAATTTTAAGCCGTCGTTCTCCATTGGATCGCCAAAGGGTTAACGAGGTTTTGAAATTCATATCGAATTGGTGAAGGGTGGTTCGGCTCGCGCGAATTACATCGCGGGCTTTGCGATCGACAATCTTTTTGCGGCCGTCGACAGCAAATCCTACCGATCCCCGCGCGTGAATTCTGAAAGAGATCCCCGTGCCTTCCGCCCGTCGTGTTTTCGTATTTCCATCAAAATGCCCGAATCGTCTTTTCCCCCCCGTCGGATTCGCAGGGTGGGGGATATTAGGCGGGGTGAATTATCGCAGAATCAAAATAATTCGATAGATAGGGTGCGTGTATTACAAGAGGGGTGACCATTTCTGCGCGATGGGGTGCCAAAACATCCGCTGTCTCGCGACAAAATATTGTCGACTCAGCTATTATTTCTAGCTCCTTCCCGTCGAAATTATTGTTGCGCTTAATGTTTCTCGGTTGTTAAATAACGTGTACCATTATCCTGCCGGATCGAGCGCGATCAATGAAAGACGGAAGTCGTGGTCCGTCTATCGGCGGGCAAAGTTTTCGGCCAAGTGGAAAGTGACAATAGTTTCGCCATCCATCAAGAGCGCATTTATTCATTTGAGTTAATTTTTTGGGCGTGGAGCCACCCATTAGATCGTCCCGTTATGCTCTAGGGCAGATTGACGCTGTGGCTTGGAAAAAGTAATCGAGACAGCTGCCAGAACCGTCCGCACTCGTTTCGCAGCTCGTCACTTCTGCCTTTCATCGTTCCAAAACCGATTCGCAGAAATCGTCCGAAACGCGGAACGATATTTCTCCGGAGGAAAATACGAGGCACGAGGTGAAGCGTATTTAAAATGCAGAAAGGCAAACGGCGGCGTGTCAAGAGCCGTCAGGTGGCCGATTTAAATCGGACAATGGCTCAATTCGGGACGAAAATCCGCCGGGTAAATCTCCCATTCAAATGTGATCCCGATCCCCTGTGTCAAATGGGACCTAAGTAGCTACTTAGTTGCACATTTGGCTTGAAATTTTCGATACCCCCTCGAGCCCGACGTGCGACGTGCACGAGTCTGTTGGATTTGCGATGCTATCTCTGCCCGCTTTGCGATACGAACTAAACCACCGTACCTGGACGCGTCACGCTAATCTATTTCAAATTCATTCAGCCTTATGGCGGCTATTATGTTACATACTCTCGCGGAGATGCGAGTATCGCCGCGCGTATCTCGGCTTCAAACGGAATAGATGAATCGCGATTTCAATTCTACCCCAATTTCTTACTTACGGCAGTTTTTACAGCGGCCTATAAAACCGACGTGGACGATAGAGATTTAATAAATATAAATTGCCGCGACACCTGCTTCGTACAACGAACACTGCGTTAAAATAACTTGCGGGGTTAATTCGTCGAGTCACTTAAATCAATCGTACCCAATTAGCCCTCTAAGTGTTTTCTATAAATTTGCGGGCTAACGCGACTCCAATTTGGGGGTATATAATTACGAACGATCGGGCGGCGAGGGTTCCTACGGTTAGTCGATGCCACTGCGGCCGGGAATAATTAGTTTTAATTGACCCAACGAAACTTATCCCTCCCGTTGACGCATTAAGACCAAAGTTAGACGGGCCACAGGAGGTTTAGGTTTTGCGAAGCGTGAGCAGGTAAGGTATACACGTACTACGTGACACGGTTGGTAAACCCAAAGCTGGCTTTGTTAAGCTCGGATTCTGAGTGCCTTTGATACGTGTACTTGCACGCTAACTAACCAACCTAAGCTATCCAGAGCAGACGCGCGTTATACACTCGCGAAATGCGTGTGTGTTATATGCCTTTCTGTATTACTTCGGGCAGGGACGTCTAGCTGTTGGTTCAATTTCCTAGATCCTCGATATTTCGATAAGTTAGTTTTGTTAGAAGTATTCAGTATAGGATTATAGAGAAAATCACCGACTATCCTTTTAAGGTCCTGTGAAATAATCGGTACCATATCATCCCTTCTTTCGGTGTACTGAATTGTAGTAACTGCGTTGCACTAACAGACCACAGAACTTCGCGACAGCTGTACGAAAGAGAGTTCGAATAGTTTGTAGAAACTGTTGCACGCAAGGATATAGAAAATTAGTTGAAAGGTAGACTTTAAACTATATTCCTAGGAGCCCAATAATCCGACGTCCCTGTATTTTACCTACGTTACCCCTGGCATGGCTTATACGAGTATGACCTACACGTGCACGATACATTTCCAACTGGGAATTGAATTTCCTTGGTAATTTTAATGCTATTGTGGCTGAGGGGGTGGAGAGAGGCACCGAGACAGAGGGTAACAAACACAGCCACAGAGTATGCATCCCCTAACCACTTTGTAGACGCAAAATTTAGTTGGAGACGAATACGATATCTTTAGCATTCCCGCGTGGTTCACCGTTCGAAATGATTTGAGTCCATGAAATTTAGCCGTTCCTTTGCCGTTAGCTTTGAAACACAAACGAGCCGAAAGTGTAACTAATTGGTTTAATATGGTGTCTTTTTTTTATACGGAATCTAGTTTTTTGAGATGATAAAATAGAGAACACGATGTTTTTTGAAATGATTTTCGGAATGAAAGATTGTATCGAGAGTCTGTATTTTGTTACGTAAAGCAGACGTGCTGCATTGATGGTGCTTTATTTCCGGTACTTTTACTGGAACCCGGAAAGCCACGGGATACAAAGCCAAACCGCCATAACCACTTAAGGAAGCTTTAGCCAAAGTTGCAACAGAATCTGCGTCGTGGAGTAAGCGGATTTTCCCACCTCAAAGTGCTCTCTGTTATATCTTTATAAATGGAACCACTCGAGGCCATATGGAAAAGTGACAGTCCCTATCACTCACAGGATTTGCAACATAATGCCGTTGCTGTTGACCGTACAAAATTTTCGAAAAACTTCTATTATACATAGTTGATTTATTTCTTATTATTTTTCTTTACTAGTATTTCTACAAATTAACTGTAACTGGTAATTGAACTTTACCTTCTGTAATGTACGTTTAATATTGATTTCATAGTAGCCCGAGCATATTTTTTGAGAATACTAAATAGTAAAAAGAGAATGAGTAGTGAATTATCTTATTTAAAGCTTTCAAAGAAAGAACCAGGCAACGAGTAAGGGTAAAGTTCGATTTGTTCGATTCTCAACGCAAACGGAATACGGAATACATTGAACACTAATGGCTCTTTTCTATCACGGGCTAAGTGGACTTGCCTCTTACCATTTTCGTGGCACTTTCAATTTTATCAGATCAGTACAGAGGAAAATTAAAATATCAGTTGTAGTGGGATTAGAAATTGAATGTATTGGAAAATTATTAATTAAATTGTCTTTTATCCTATTTCATTCTCTTTCAGTTGACAACTCATGCATTAAAAAGCTACAACAAGAAGCCGAGATAAAAATTTTTTAAAATTTAATCGGTAACGTTGTGTGTGACATGGTAAGGGTACTGCAGCACTGACGATCCGGTCTGTGACTGCAGCTTCATATCGATAATCGGACATGTGGCGCCATCTCGCGTTTGCGGTCTTTTTTTAAGTTTGCCGCGCTTTCAAAACCGAATTCCTGGATTACATCGTTAATTTAAACAATTGTGTTTTTCTCGACTTCTAGTGCGTATTTCTTGCCCGGACCGGTCTTAAATTGAAGCTACGAGCAATATCTTTATCCTCCGGCAGGTGCAACAATATGGCATTTGTGGTTCAAAAGTTATTAACAATTGAAGAATCGGAAAACATGCACTTCGGGTAGTTTCGATTATCTCGACTTCTGGAGGCGCTAGATTAATGATCGAGTGCTTAAAGTGAAGGTAAAGGATCCTGCTACACGACAATAACCAATGTACACATGCTGCATGCGCTGTTTATTTGTTATACACAATCTAACAATTCGTTTGAAAATTGCATAGAAATTATGCATGAAGCTCCTGTCAAAAGTGAAGCAGATTGTTCCTTGTATCGAGAGCTTCAATTTGAGACATCATTGATCAAAATCGGAACTGTAGAACACGAGATAATTGAATTTGTTTAAAGAAAATATAAACAAATTCAATTACTGCCACTCCCCGGCGAGCTACGTCAATCACCAGAGGACATAAATTAAAGCTTGAAGTATAAGCTACCATCTTCAATAGGTGTGATCATCATTCCATGTGAAGTTCATTTGTTATAAACAATTACACAATTAAAATTGTTATTACGGTCAACAGCGTACAGTTACAGCAACGGGATATTTTTTATCGCGTAGCTTATTCGTTTCCCTTTCATTTGACACCCTATTTATTAAAAAACAACCTCCAGGAGCCGAGATAACAATTTTTAAACATTTTGTCGGTAATAATATGTCGATACCGGACATGTGGCGCCATCTCGCGTTTGGGTGCTTTTTCGCACTTTTCCACGCCGCCAAAACCGAATTCCAGGATTACATCGTTAATTTAAACAATTGGGTTTTTCTCGGCTTCTAGTGCATATTTTTTGCCCGGACTGGTCTTAAATTAAAGCTACGAACCGTAGCTATCTCCTCAAACAACCTCAACAATATGGCATTTGTGGTTTAAAAGTTATTAACAATTGAAAAATCGCAAAAATGCACTCCGGGTCATTGTAAATATCTCGGCTCCTGGAGGTCGTTTCTTAATAAATGGGATATTAAATGCAAGGGAAACGAATAAGCTACACGAAAAAAAATGTCCCGTTGCTGTAAGTATGTGCACTTGGTCGTAATAACAATTTTAATTGTTTAATTGTTTATAACAAGTGAAATACACATGCAATGATGATCGCACCTATTGGAGATGGTAGCTTATACCTCAAGCTTTAATTTATGTCCTCCGATCGTTGATGTGTGAGTGAAAAAGGCCGCAAACGCGAGATGGTGCCACATGGCCGGTTATCAACTGTCTATGGTGTATGTCCTGTCTATTCTTATATCTCGGCGGTGGTTGAACCAGGTTGAACTGGTTGAACCACCGACGAGATATAGGAATAGACAAGACATGCAATTTATTTTTTCGGCCACGATTTCTGGGTCCCGGGGACCCATTACCATTTCCATGTCACTCGCAACGTTACCCACAGATTATAGAAAACGATGCGAAAATTAAATAATTTTAAAGAATTCTTTTGTTCTTTGCCGTAATGAAAGGCAACAGAGGATATGAAACATTTAATGTTAATTAAAAATCTTAAAGAAACACTGCAATAATCATGGGTATCTTACAATACAATGGGCATACAATACAATACAGTTTAGCCCTCTGTGAAAACGTTGACCTGAGGTCAACCGCGGTATATGGGAGGAACTCAAGAAGGCAATTAAGTGTAATGTTAGGAATAGGAGAAATTTAAAAAATCGCAGCCAATTAGCTCGACATTTTTACCATATAATTAACAATTAAATCACAAAAGTATAAGTGTTAAAATTGGTAACTGTATGGTAAATAAAATCGATTGCCCAGGTCTCACCACGTGGAGGTTGCTGCGAATGGAGACCCGCACGGCCGCAGCCGCAGCCGCGCACCTATCACCATTAATTTACAAAAATTATTATTTACAAATTAAACGCTACTTCCTTCTGATGTATATTTGCAGCCCGGTTGATATGCAAACTGGATATAAAAATTCTGTTAAACCTAAATCAATTAAAAAATCAACATTATAATATAAATTAGCTTATACATTGTTTGAGTAAGTAAAATGTATTAAAATAAATAATTGTAACGAAAGCTGAAAATAAAAATTCTGTTAAACCTTTTGAAGTAAAAAATAGAGATTATAATACACATTAGCTTATAGTTAGTTCAAGTAAATAGCATGTATTAAAATTATTCATTATTGCGAAAGCTGAAAATAGAAATTCTGTGAGACCTGACTTAAACTAAAGAATAAGCAATATATTATAGATTAGCATGCACGTAATTTAAATACATTCTACCTTTAATTAAGGTAAATTAAATCTTAACTTAAAACATCCTACCTGACTAAAAAGCTAATTCAATTTGGAAATATCCTATCTAATTGAAAATCTGAAAGGACAGGGGGGGGGGGGGCAAGGGATATTTCATGATGAATCTTCTTTCGCTAAAATTGTGATCGCGTAACCTGAAACAGATCAAAGTTCATAAGAATTTAGTGATATTTCTTAGGTATCATATGATTTCCTTCGATTGATTTGATCCATACAACATCACTTTTGAGCCTCTGATTATTTACATATTGCAATGTATGTTATTTAATGTACTTGAGGCAATATTCTATTCCTTTGACATCTCCTTTAACTTAACAATTCTGTAACAGACTTTTTTATGAGAATAGTAATTGTGAAAAAATATTACAGTAGTACAAAGGGAGCATGTACTTCCAAAATGCAAATATGTTGAATAATAATTATGAATTACAAATGCAAACATACACTTGGATATGAAGATGAAACAACTCGCTTTTACTGTTAATAAAAAGGGGAGAAGCAAAAGAGAATAGTAAATAGCCAGAGGGGCATTCTACTATTAATTATCGTCCACTTGTTATAAGCCCGATTGAAAACCGTAAGTGGATCATCTCTTTTTCTCGCAACACTACTTTACTGCATTACTTGAAAACTCAATCGCGTATGGTGCTTCATTATCTTTAATATAGTATTTCGTATTTATTAAAAAAAATAGTAATTCACTGCACCCATCATTTTTATATCGCAACACTAATAACGGAGAAGTCATGGTAGTCGGATCCAGGACTACCATCGAAGCAGTCACCTTCTGCAGCTTTAATAGCTGCCTTTGGTGACTCAGGAACCTATTTGGGCATTTTATTGTGGTCGCAACGCTACTTCACAATCACGATCATTTATCATCGCGACACTATAGAAAAATCTAAGAGAAATATTCGCGATGGAAAAATATTGCAGCACTGTAAATGCTAATTAAAACCTGTGGAGAAAAGGAACGCGAAAATTATTATCGCAACGCTAAAAGCAAGTACATATGGCGAGTATAATTAAATATAAAAGCAACTCTAATTCAATCCGCAATCTGTATTAATTCGCAACTCTAATGCAAACCGTATTCAATCGTACGCGACGCTAATAAAAATCGCGATTTGCCCAATACGATGATGCGTGCTGGAAACAATAAACTACAACTACAGCATACAAAAGCGAGCATAGTGACAAAATAGAAAGAAGGAATGGCTCTCCACCCTTTGGATGCAGAGCCATTGGTAGTTGCCCTCTTGAGTGACAATTTGTCGGGCCTCTTCGGCATTTAGCTTCTTCTTTTCTTCGAGCGCAATGCCCGCTGAAACTTAGTCTAGGCTCGAGACTCTATTCGCAAACACACAAAAATAAATAAAAGTCTAACTCGCGGAGCTAAATGGAACACACGTGGACGAATCACGACCAAATATAATCGTAAAAATTGCGATTATGGAAAATCGTAAAGATTACGATTAAAACTGTAATCGGTCTTCGCCTACACGTGCAGCCTCGAGCATAATATAGCACGTTCGTTTCGGAACCAAATCGCGACCACGACCGCGAAAAATTCGAAAAATCGATAGGCAAAACCAGAGGCGAACGCATTTTCGTTCGCGCCACAACTTCACCGTCGACTTTTCAAATCAGATTTCCTGAAACAGGTTGAACACGCGAAATATTGCCTACCCGATCGGAGACTGTGTCAACCTGCCCGGCCCTACCTACTTATATCTATCAGGCACACCAGAAGGTATACTACCTATCCTACCTATTCCTATATTTAAAAAATGGCAAAGCATTCACACAAACACACCTCATTCAACGTTTCTCAATCAAACACTCGGGCGCAAAAACCTAAACTAGAGAAACGTCCCGGGACGCCTCCGACACCCGAGCTTGGCATACAATCATTCACACTCTAAGGGTACGTACCAATTCCTGAAATCGGCTGACAAAGGCTAGCGACCATTGCGTAAATGTGCGTAAACGTATATGTATATGCTTGTGCATTACTTTTGTATAAAATATTGATTGTTTAAATATATTATAAATTTTCTTTCAACCAAGTATACTTGGTTCGTATCGTACTGTATTCTTGGCCATATTCTCATAGTTCGTTATGGTATTCAATGTATATTTGCAATTGTAAAACATGTTGCTATTCGCGAAATCATAGTACGAGTATTGGAATAAATTCGTTCATAGTTTCTTATCCAAATCCCGAGCCGACGCAATTCCACAGCCTAACCACACACACACATAATGTGGAAAATACGTCGTGCACGGTACGCTAGCAAATGTCAGCCGCCAAACATTGTTATTTTAAAAACTATATGATCATCGTGCCCATTGCCTTTCACTCACCCAAGTAGCACCTGGGCACGTGAGTGAGTTCCTGGCAATGAACACGGAAGGGGTTAAACCTGAAAATCCTGATCTAAAAAGATGATTAGTACACGTAGAATTGCAATGGTATATTATATTTTCAATTTCTTTAAAAATGACTCGACTTTGTAATTTATGAAATGTCAATTAAAACTCGAAAATGATTATTAAATAATTTATTTGTTAAGGGAAACGACTGTCATTGAAACTTAATTGACTAGAATAAGTAATGCAACTAAATATTTACTTGAAAAATTGACAAACTATTAATTAAGCCTCAGGTGATTCTTTAATCGAAGCAAATTATTCAAGATAGTTACTCCGATTTGAAAATCTACCCGTATACAAAGCGCCTTCTTGTACGTAATGTGTAATAAATTTCATACGAAAAGGACTCGATTATAGCATATGAAAATTAATATTAAATGCTGATTTTAATATACGTATCGTTATATATATGTATATTTGTTTTAATACATGATTACTATAATCATGAAACACTTCCAGTAACGAAGTCGGAGGGTATCCGACTTCTGCACTGCTCAACAGTGAAAACAAATTTCAATTGATTATAAATGCAATTATAAATTTAATATACAATGTATATACATTTGTTCAATGTATTTATTTTTATTGAAATAGAGGAACCTTCATGAACAGTACTTATTTGATCAAATATTTATTTGAATAAGAAATATTTCTATGGTTCTTAATTTTTTTATATTAAAGAACGCGGAGTACAAGAAGGCAGATCTAACCTCGTCTAAGAAATAATACACAAGAAAATAACGTTGCAACTGACCGGTATAAAAATTATACCCGTAGTCACTATGCTCGCAAAACTACTAAAAAATACAACCAGTCACCCGTGCCGCTGCGGACCAATCGTCCTACGACATGTTTGGGGAGCGGAGGAACCAAAACACATGCGACTCACCAACTCGTTGATTGGAAAAATAGAAGAAGTACTCGTGGAAGACATCAGGAACATCAGCGAGGCAGCTCAATTGAACTCAATCATCAGGACGTTTGCAAACTGTAACTAAACAAGAAAGCAAAGAACAATAAAATGTACTATTAAATCTACAGAATTTAATTATTCACAGAAAACTGAGAACTGTTTAAAAGATACTTACATTTCTCACTTTACCAGTGTCGCATAAAACATCCCCTTCAGTGATGCACTGACTCTACTTCCGATGGCGAATGTTAGAAAAAAATAAAAATAGAAGACTATGTCCGCGACCGCAAATTATATCGGCGAACAAAGTAAGATGCTACTTTCGCGATTGAAATAATTAAAGAGGAGCACCGGTGCTCTGATAATAGTATTAATATCTAGTACGTGAAAAACACTGTCTCTACAATCGCGTGTAGCTAAAGTGTGAACGAAAATTTAAGCAGAGCCACTTGCTCTGAAAAAGCTAGAAAACTTCGAAGCAAATACTGACTCTACCGACCGCATTGCGCGCGGTCACAAAATTTTCTGGAAGAAAACATGTTCATCCTATCGAGTATTCGTTATCAGTGATATATATGAAAAATAAATATGCACGAAAAATATGAAAATATGCATTAGAAATATGTAAATATACATTAAAAATATGAAAATAGGCATTAAAAATATATAAATATGCATTAAAAATAAATAAATATGCATTAAAAATGTGAGAATATGCATTACAAATATGAAAGTATGGACGAAAAATATGCAACTATGCAAGAAAAATATATGTACAAGATTAAAAATATGTTTTGCGATTATTGTGACATACCACAATAAAGGCATGTACAAGGAAAATAACATATGCAATAAGTTATTGCATATGCTTCAATATAAAACATGAAAACATATGCATTAACCAAAAAGTGCAAAATAAAAAACCCTATTCCAATTGCAATTACTTAATTGTAATTGGTATAGAAAATCTAATTGTTTTTATAAGTATTTAAAACTGTGGTTGTTTCATCTTAGTACCAGTCACACATCATATAATACCAATATTAAAATACAATTAAAATGCTCACATACACAGGCCTTGGCTGCATTGAATTACTAGGCATCATTGTAGCTATTGGCTTACTTTATTCCATATCATCAACTCTCTCCATACTCCTGTACCAAAGAATAACAAGGAAATTAAACAAGTGCACGAAAGTAATGAAAATTTTGATATTCTAAAACAATAATTCAACTCGAATTCTGTAGAAAATGTGAATATTCGATTTGCAAATGTATAGGAACACAATGTTAACAAAAGATTTAGTATGGAAGCAATATTATGTGTCGTGGTAATTAGAATCCTATTAAATAAACAGCAGCGGTAATAGAGTGGAAATAATTATGGTATAGGTATTATGAACGCACCTCACTGTGATGTCTTCCATATGTTTTGCCAGCTCGGAGTCAAGTAGTACAATGAGAACCTTCGCCATCGTCCTCTGCCGTTCGATGGTGTTCGGTACCCAACTAAAACCAAACACTATTTTTGTTTACGATCGCTCGCGTTTCTTAGAATTATTTCAACGCATACGTTATGTGATAAGTGTCTTTTTTTTGTTTCGCGATAAATTGTCGATATTTTCCAGGAAAAACAAGCTTCCCGACCACAGCCAGAAACAGCAATGAAATACTCGGAAATAATTGCTTGTGCCATATTACTACTTGTTTACAACGCGACTGTATATCATACCAGTATTATACGTGGTATGAATTATAATTTAATAGAATATATTGCTACAATTTTACTTATTTCAATAAGAAATTTGAAGAACGCTTACCTCTCAGCGAGAAGTTGATTTAACAATATGGCGCCGCGTCACTCTGCTCCTGCGCATTCCCGTTTGAAAGTGCCGCGTTCGCGCCATTTCTGATTGCAACTTTGCGAAAGAGACGCCATGGACCAGAATCCAACTGAAATTTGAAATAAATGTATTAAGAATAACCAATATTATAATAATATTGCTAGAAACTGCAGAATATATTGCAAGATAATGGAATCTGGGGTTGAAGTATGTATATCTACATATATGTAGATGTAGTGTTAGATACAAAAAATGCACGCTGGGCGATTCCACTTACTACGCAATGTTTTCTCAATTTCTACTAAAATATGACTTAATATTAACCAAAAACACTACAGAACTCTCAGGAGACGGTAAATGAAAACAATTGATGTAATATTATATGTTAGACTATGTGACATACCTTAATTCGACGAACACTCTGAACACGTCTAATCACTACGAGATCCGTTGGGCGAAAGAGAGAGATTTTTGAAATAGATTGCGCTAATTGGCTGGCGACTGGTTGGTGGTGGGGGTGGGGTTCTTTCTTTAAGGCGGTGTTTTTTGAATATCGTGTCGAATTAATATTTTTCATTACACGCGTTACAGCATGAATATTAGTCAACTAGTGGGATACAAATATATTTATTAGTAATAATCAACGCGTCTGCGTAATAAAATGTTTGTAATGTTTGTTGCACTATAGAATAAGTAAACTATTTATGTCAAACTAATATTTATCTTGCCTTAACTTTATTTAATTTACAATTCTTACCGTAGTGTTCAGAACGTTTTCTACAATCTTTTGTAAGATGCTTACTCACCCCATAGCATTCGCATACATTCACTCAATCGCATGGCTCCTGCCGCAACATACTTCAATAAATAATAGTACTTCACCTAATCACTGTTCTCGTCTGTGGTTGAACCTGACTGTAAGTAAAGGAGGGATCTAAGTTGTTTCGCGCACTTCCTTATAGATGGCGTTCCTATATACAACATTTTTCTAGAGTAGGAAAGGCAGGGGCACGAGTAGTTTCACGTACTTCTTTATAGATGTCAGCGCTATTGGCGAAAATAGTGGACTAGATCAATACAAATCTAACAAATATCAGACCTATTCTATTGTCCCGTTTATGTTGTGATATTTCTGACAAATAAATACAAAAGTCGTGACGTGATAATCTACTTTTATGTGCTGCAAATGTTTCATATGTTCCAAGCGTAGATATGTGAAAAGTCTTGTCTCACGCAACATACAATAAATAGGAAGACAAATAATTTAGTCCAAAAGGAGTCGTAAATAATATCAGTTAAACATTCAACGTTAATGCACTTATTTATTTTTATATTTCTCTACAAGAGAAAAATTTGGACGCCTTCCGTTCGATTATCAATAGACTTGAAGTATTACAATGATTTGAAAAGTGACCATGCGCGGTGCATCGTCCGTCGCAGCAGAATCAATGAGATCGAGTCGAGCGTGAATGGAGTGAAAGATAGAGTCGTTTCTTGTTTCCCTTCCGATAAACCTCGACTCGGTCGCCGGGTCTGTCGATTGTGCGTACATCGGTGATCGTTGCCAGTATCGATATCACGGCACCGCAACGCCGTCAGAGTATAGAAAGTGCTGATACGAATGTCGAACAGGTGTCCCCACTTCGATAGCCTAACCTCGGCGCTGCTCTCAGTTGCTCTGCAGTGTCGGATGTACACGTATGTGCGACGCACGGGATGTGCACCTGGAAGCATTCTTGTTACTAGGTCATAAGAGGTGTGTATCAATGAAAATTTGTGCTAATCAACCGTTGCTCTCTGAGAAGTAGCCGCATGCGTTTAACCACGCGTGTGTGACAGCGTACACCGTCGCGTGTAATGCGCTCGTCGAGAAGTTCGACCGATCCTCCGCTACTCGCACCTGGCGTTTCTCGCCAGTCTGATCTATCGTCTTGTGTGCATTCCGCGTCCTGCTTTCGTTTCGTCCTGCACGGCCACTCGTGTTCTACAATTCGGTTCTGTCGTGTACAAGGAGAAAGAGGAGTCGCGAGGCGTTCCGTGTGTCGTGTAGAGTGACGTACGCACTCCAAAATTCGTCTCGCGGCGTGTCGAATACCGCGCCAGCTATTACTGTGCCTCTGATATCGTCGACTTTTTTTTTCTTATGGTGCATCGAAGCGCACGAAGGACGAACTGGCGGTCGTAGTTTTCGATTGTGGCCGTTCAAAACGTATCGTCGTCGGCTGAATCGGAGGCTGGCCAAACGTCGATCGAAAGTGCCACGCTCTCGACCGGGATAAAACTAGGTAATGTCTTTTTAGCTCGTGTCACGCGACCGACACACTAGACCATGTGGTGTGCAATATAACGGTGCTGCGTGGATACGTATGTTGTATGTACGTGTTTATTCGTTCGCCGACGTGGTAGACGCGTCTCGTTGCGCGAGTACCAGATTGTTGCTCGCCACTTGAGACGATCTACGTACACGTATGTACATTACACCGTTTACGTGTGGTCAGCACTACTCATTTACGATGCACTGCTGAAAACGTATACACGTATACATATACGCATGGATTCCATCTCTTGTTCTTGCTAGTCTGGTGGCAGCGGGGCCAGTATAATCTTATTCTACCGGCTACATCGGCATGTACTCCGTTTGAAGGAATGTGCTGCACACCTGCTAGTCTTTTACTCGTATTCCCCAAGGTCTTTCGATCTTACAATGAGTTATGAATTTCATTGGGGACGAAACGCGTGTAGAGTAATTTCGACGACGATGTTTTTTACTCGATCGCCGAAACGAACTCTGCTATAAGTATTTCTTACGACGCGCACCATCGCGAACAACCTTCATTTAACGCCGGATAAATAATTCATGATGAAAAGCCAGGTTGTTTTCATGGTGGAACGTTAAGTAGGTAAATGCAGCATGCTGCAGCAGTGATTAATAAAACGAGTGAAAGGTTCTCTTCTCTCGTTCGTTGATGAGTGAATTGACCGGTTCAAGACGACACGTTACTCGACCTGCAAGGACACGTGTACCGATCAGCGGGACCCCTTGTGCAGTTACGACAAACGATTCCATTGTGGCTACGCGATGGGACGCTTTAAAACGTGATCGTGTTAAAGCCATGATTGTTATTCGAAGATGGTATTTGCGGAATCTCGTCGATCTGGCAATCCCACGATTAGCATATGCGCGTAGAGTAGGTAATGCTTTGTAACGTTTAACTGCGAATACGTGAACAATTTACGGTACGACTGATCGAGTGCCCGTGCAATTATATCCATCGTTCAAACATTCAGGTTTAGAATTGTTGAAAATTAGAGACATACCACTTTTTAATCAAGGGGAGTAAAAGCATGGGCCACTTACCAATATTACGTAACGTTGGGAAGGAATGTTTATCCAGGCAGGCTTCAGACAAATTGCAAATCTCTGATATTCCAATAACCAATAAATCTCACAATATTACGATTATAATTATATTCTCAATTTATGATTATAATTAAGCGACCGATAAGATTACTTTCGGCAATCACTGCCCAAACAGGTATCTCTTATAAAAAGAAAGGTACCATAACTGGCCGAGGCTACCTGCCTTTTCTTCGCCAAGCAACGCTATACCCTGCAATTCTTAAATCCTTCATCGGCATTTGCGAGTATCGTGTTCAGGCAATTCGAAACAGCGGTAAGAAAGGTTCACTGCTGCAAACCATCTTCCCCCTTCGTCTTCACGGTACTCGCCGTGCGTTAATTATGCGCAAAGCGGTGAAACGTTGACCAGCCTCATATTTTATGCACTACATCCGCCGCCTTTTCGAATTCGTTTCGCATGTGAAACGATCCTGTCGATGTCGTCGTCGCTCGTTTACCGCTCAATTCTACGCAGAATTGTACCTTGTCGAACGTCGAACGATAACGGTGAACGCAATGCATGTACATCGCGAGCATCGCGACGCGTTTGACAAAGGTGAACGAAAAGAAACAGGGAGAATGAAACGGGCAGCGAGATGTGTAGTACTTTCGTGCGAGTGAAATAAACCGTGAATGCGTATACGATTCACGGCGGGTGAAGGCGGTTATTTGTAAATTCACCAAGTCCTTCGACGCCGGGGTGCAGGAACGCGTGTTGCAATTCAACGATATATGACCGCCAGCGAGCAGCAACTGGCATTATCTAAAACGATTTCACTGAAAGCCCCATTAGAAAACCGTGTTCCGCCGGTAGCCCGGCATAAAGTGCACGGCCACCATTCAAATTATCTACGCAGTGTAACTTAACCACTTGCTCGTCCGACTGTTTCTTTTTTTTCCTCTCTGCCTCTCGGTGCACGACACGCACGTGTGTATGCCAGCCTGTAGACGCACGTCGACGAGCTTTACGAAAGCATCGTTTGCTCCGAGTTTATCGTTGCCCGTACGAGAAGCCCTTTAAAGATTACTCGTCGAGGTTTAACGAGGATTATTCACGACACTCGACCCGCGCCGCTGCGGCTTTCAATGAGCCACGTGGCGCTCCTGTGATTCGATTTGAAACGTTTACGCACGAGAAACTTACGGATAGGGTAAATATATAAATATGTACAGCAGTAGGGAAAATGTGAATGATACATTGAGTCGAAGTACTTTAAAATACGCACGTTTCGTGCTTAGGGAGAGAAATTTCATACGTTCAAGGAGGTAATTGGGGCGTCGAAACTCATTCTGACTAATGTTCATTCAGAATCCTTTGTTTTTAGAATGAGATGGACAAATACACGCCGCAGTAGCATTCGTAATAGATAGAACGTAAAATGGGGAAAGTACATATCACATTACACGTGTTTCCAGCACCGGAATCGAAAATTGAGACAATCAATGGGTGGGACACCGAGTTCTTCATTCAACAACACGCGATGATCATTCGGAAATTTCCTGTTTTAAGAGTGAGACGCGATAGCCATTCATTTCCGTGTAATAACTACGTATTGCAATGAGTAACAGAGATGTTTGTATTCACCAGTGAAGTTCTAACGTAAACAATTTATTCATGCTTATTAATACTCGGCATACGTATGTATATTTTTCTTCAACTTTTGCTGCGATTTTTAATTCGTCCAGTCTGACCAAATTGTCTCACCCTACTTTTCATTCGTGTATGAACATTTGCGTGACTCGCGAGATAAAATTATGTAAATCCTGGATTAAATACAGGCTAAAGTAAGCTGCAAAAGGCCATTGTAGACAAACGTACCAGAAGTCCACCTCGATTCCATATTGAAATTCCATTTCGACAAACATTCAAGGAAGTTGTGGTTGAACACTGAATTAAATTCTACGCAACAATACGCTAATTAAATTCTACGTAATTTATCGCGATGCATCAGCTAATCCACGAAGCATTTCAAAATAAATTTTTATCAATCATTCCGCGCGTTTCCTGTACATGCTCCATTGTTAACTCATCCAACATTACCCGGAAAACTTTATGCCGGTTTTGTGACCCGTATAAACCAGTGCGTAATAACGGTATTCGTATAATACTGCGATCTTCATTGTATCACTGGTATTGTCGAGCTTCGCCGGGTATAATTGGAAGTCCTACCGGCATTACGAATGTCGAAAAGCCAGATAAGAAGTTGGAAAAGTCTACGGGGCTCCGATATCTACAAATGATCGTTTAAACGTTTAATTAAATAGCACAGGTTTAACGATGCTGCACATTTTTCGAATATAGAATATGAAACTCGTCTTGCATTCTAGTGGCACTAAAAGGAAACGTAGAATACTTAGGTTGCCCATAAAGAAAAGGTAATTCTAATTAAGCGCAAGAAAACAAAGAATTAATTCGTAACAAATTCCTGTTCTTCTAAAAAATAACAAAAAAACCACTGCACCCTTTTTGCAAACAGCATCGTTACACTAAAAATCGAATTCCTGCTATAATCTACCAAAGCTTTTCCAGCCGAGAACACGCGACCTACGTAATTTCGTTTGCCCATATTTCATGCTCCTTTTTTTTTAAACTTCAAGGTATATCTCCAAAGTGCCGTTTCCCTCGTCACGTAGATTACAAAGCATAGTGGTTAATAAAGAGTTCAAGCCCACACAGTGTTAACCCAGTTTTGTCACTTTCGACGTGCTATTCGTTTCCTTGTTCGATAAATCACGAGCGTATTCACGCGGGCTAAGCGAGCGGAATGACGCGTGCAGGAGTGACTTTCGACGGAGGAATTTCATTTGCTTATCAAACAATAGGTGGACACGAGAATTTAAATCGTCACCCGAGTTAATTGCACTCGTGACGCGAATTGTATCGCACTGAAGGATGCTCTTGCCATGAATTCTGTCGCGTATCGGATCAGCCTCGTTTTATGGCTCATTTTACCGCGTGAACGACCATCGTGGCTCGCTGGGAGCGCCTTGCAACCGGAAATAGGCCGGTTGCTCTCGCGAAAATAAATGGAGCAATCGCGAAATAGCTTCTTTTTTTTATGGAATTGGGTTTGGAAGTCGATCGACAGTATGATGCATTGGCGAGGATTCAATTAATTAAATATTTCTCGAACGAAATCAAGAATCGTACGCCCCAGATGTGCACAATTCGTAATAATATTGATAGCAGAATCTTGATGTACCGCGAAGTCTACATGCAGTGAAATGGAGGCATTTATTGATTGCTCCTTTTCCATATATACTTTCATAAATTGTGCAGTCGCCCTGCTAAAAACGTCCTCCATAGAATTGCGTCCATCCTCATTATCGTTTGCACGAATTCTATTTTGATAAAGTGAAAAGAGTGCCTGACTATGTTAATAAATACTGCGCTGATTTTGTTTGAGCCAAGAATATTTTCAGTTCTGAACGTGCTGTGCAAAACACTATAAGTACATACACAGTTCAATTTCGTATTTGCCCGGTATAACGAGTAAGCGTTAAAGTGATTTTACATGTTAAAACAACAATTTACCTCCACTTCGTATCAACTAGATGTATAATGGCTCATAAATTATAGGTAACTATAATCGTCCGAACAGCCATTAATTATTAATTTGTCGGCAAATCCTCGAAACCATGTGGATGGAACTATTGCAAGCGCATTAAACACTTTATACGTTTTATCGAAAAGGACTGATCAATATCAGCCACGCCTTCTCAGTGTTATCTAAAAATAATAGTATACATCAGATAAAAAGCTACGATACACAGCATGAATCATACATGCCGTCAGATAAAATCAGTTCCCTTATAAACGAAACAAAGTTACCTACCTCACTACTCGATATATGTATTGTACTTGTGCTACCAGCACGTTGTACATATCCAGCGCCGCATCTAGAACAAATAGGCAACATTATGTTAGAAACACGGGTTTCGGCTTCCAGCAGAGTACTTAAGGATTCAACGTGGTTTCGCCGATGGAAAATCGATGACTCTCGAAGGGTACAAAATGGTGAGCTGCTCCATTTACAAGGCACACTTACGCGTTATTGAACCGTCAGCTTTCGAACAATGGCAAATCTCTGGATTTGTTTAATAATTCTTAGAAGGTAACCTGGGAAGCAACTGTCGTTCGAAAGGAGATACTTTTATATAGATATGGTATACATTCTTTTTTTAGATCGTCAGTAGAGACACCCTTAAAATGAAGAATATTCTTGGCGCAAAAATGACGGCAAATTTTTATTTTAATGGCACAGATATACATATACGTATAAAGATTCGTCACATTTTTTCTTCCACTTGGATTGTTCGCGAGAGAACTAATTTTTAATTTTAATTGTTTCGTTCTTCAAGGTCCTGAATAAAAATTGTATCTATACATTAAATATTCGTAGCACAATTTCGAAGAACAAAATCTCGACGCAATTTTTGCTTCTTGGAGTAAATGTTTCTTTTCCGCCACACTTTTGCTCGCTATCTCTACAACCGAGAAAGTATTTTTATCTTTCGAATCTTCCTAATATTCCTAATCTTCTTGTACATACAATGCATCGCAACGAAAGAGCTAATGTGCGTGCCTCCTCGGTTAATCTCGCGTAGAAATTTCGGCCAAAAATCGTCCCTCGGACGAATATAGAGAAACGGTTAAGAGTTTCAAGTTGCTCCGAGATCGATGGAAAAAGTTATGGCGACGGGGGCAATATATCGCGACTTCGTCGGGGTTGTAACAAAGTTGAAGCGCGCTTTTGTAAAATCCATAACGCCTGGGCCTCGAACATTTTGTACGTGTTTCTGGAAAAGTTATTGCAGTCGGCGAGAAATACAGGCGAAACTCTCGACCGGATTCGTTCCAGTGCGAAACGTGTCCCGAAAATGGTCGTGCATCCATCATCGTGGAACGCGTGCTACATAGGGAAATGGAAATGGTATTGTTAAATTCAATTTCTGACGGAGTTCCTCGCGGGACACTTGCTTCCGATGTGGGTTTCAACGTGCGGATTGCGTTTGGTGAATTTTAGTACCATTTGGATAATGGATTGGTCTGTTATACCAGGATTCCTCAATGCTTCAGATTGATTGCTGTTCGGAGCAGGCAAAAATCAGTGTGAATTGTCAAGCTTATAAAGGAAAGCACGTATTTAAAGATACAGATTTTTCGTGCCAGAGTATGGATGGTAGTAAGTCTTGATATTGTGGCGTACAATAGATGTCGGTCGAGAATTTTTAACTTACGAGGAAGAATATGAATCCGCGCCAGTTTGCAGTTTCTCGAAAGAGCGGAAATTTTGTTGAATTTAAAATGTCTAGAGTAAAATGTAAATGTGTGAAATGTGGAATGGAATGAATTTTGTTGAAATTTGGAATTCAGCGTTGAACAAAATTGATGGTGCGAGATTAAGAACTAATCTGGTTTGAAATATAAGAAACCCTATTATATTCGAGGAATAGCGAAGCCAAAAGAAACTGTGGAAACACAGACCGGGCACAATTTTCTTAATTAAACGCCGCTTCACTACGCTTCTTGGCATCGAAACGACAGGCTCATTCATATTACAATTTCATTTGTGTGGATTTTGAATGGAACAAGATTGTATTGGGAGTAATGTAGGTGGGACAGGCTATTCGAGTGCTGTTTAACATTCGCAATAGCGTGCACGGTAACACTCGAGCTAACATGTATACGATGTTCGTTGTTACGATAAGTACTGTAACGAGAAATTAAAACCATTCTTTCGACACTAGAATATACAGCATTAATATTCAATCATTCAAATTCAAAGTAATAATCCTTCTTTTATGGCCGATACAAAGTTCTCTGCGATTACAATTTAGCGCGAAACAATTTTTTGTTAGCCAGCAAAATTATTTGTAATATTACGTTGACAGAAAGACTGAGGAATAACAAGATCGCCAGAAATTTTCCACCCCAAATGAGCAGATAAATTATTAATATTCCTTCATTATTGAAACGGAACGTGTACCGTTAACCCACTCGAAAAACGGGTTCCCACGAGATACAACATTTCCTTTAAACTTTAGCTGCAAAGTTACTCGTGGTGTATTCATCTTGTAAACAGCTCGGCAGACAGAAATGGGAATAGAGTCGTCAAAATTGAATTTACTGTGTTGCCATACAGGCTTGGAATACTAATTTCGCTGAAATTCAAACGCGGCGCAGAATTTACATGATCGAAGGTAAAATATACAATTACTTTTTTCATCGAAACTGATGAGACGCGGATTCACCGGGAAAATTTGTCGTTTACGAAAGTGGAAGTGGTGCCATTAATTTTATTTTCGATGGTATCTCGCCACGTTCGAAATGCCAGTTTTGCTTTAAATTTAGAAACAGATTCGTCCAGACCAGTTTCTCCGTCGTGTTGGAAACGACCGACGAACAATTTTTATTACATTACGTGGATCAACCTATTCCATTGATTCTGGGGCTCTATTTTAGTTGCCTCTTCCGTGAACTTTAGTCTAGATTCATCGTAAAACCTAACTCTGAACGATGAAGAAGAAACGGAGCATTTTTTTAGGAAATTCAATCCCCTTTGTTATTTATAATGTATGATAACGAAAACATAGATTTGCTATAGTTTTGAATAATATAAATGAGTATTATTCCATTGAATCTTCTCAAATAACAAACACATAATTCTACAGGAAATTGAATAATTCACTGTTCTGCAATATTTCGTGCCGTAGAAATGTAATACCGTATAATTTGAGGAGAACTGAACGAGAATTACTTATTCAAGGATTATGATTTCCTTCTTTACTCTGTTTCTCCAAATGTTCGATCTTTTCTCATTCTTTCCTATCAACGGATAAGAGCATTCTCGTATCTGTAAAAGCAAAAAACGGCGAGTGCCATTCGGAGGCTGATTTCCATTCGCTCTCGCACGCAATTTCCCCCGAACAATCGAGCCAACGTAAACGATCGAATAATTCGCGTTTGTACGATTATTTGTTCCGAGCTGTATACGTTCAACGTCGGTTTAACTGCTTCGCATTGTTCAACGGTGGCCAGGATAAAACCGGATTCACTTTAATTCCTGTCGACAGAGCGATCTACAAATTAGCCTGTGCGCGATTCCCCATTTCCCCCGCTCTATTTGCGCCATTAATTCGAAAGTAACACTTGCAATCGGAAAAAGTAATATCTATTCTGATATCGTATGGTCCTCGGATATTAATCCGGCAGGGAATTTACGCGGCACCCTGAACTCTATACAAATCACGATAATAATTAATAATAATAACGACAGCAGTACAAAGTGGATATGAAATTATTTTCTTGACTCTTAATCTTTTATAAAAAGTATCTATTTTATTTATTCGCATCCGAAGTTGAACAACTTGAAACGCTATTCAAAGGAGTTTCTTTTTAGTTTGCATAGGTGGAACGTTATCAGTACATACTCGCTATCGTAGACTGCGTTGTAAGGTGTCTCTAAATTCGATTAGCCAACGATTCAGTGGCGAGAAAGGTAGGACGATCTTCGAGAACACTGATAAGGGCAACTTTTCTGCCACGTAACCTTGTTTCGCGACTGCGATAAGAGGCAAGGTATGAAATTTTCAATGAACGCATTAGAAAAGCGTCCCTTTATCAAAATTGAACATTTTCTTACGCCACACTGTTCCTTCAATCATCCTCATTAATAATCTTAATGACTACTTATTATTTTTTATGAGGAACGTCCGTCAGAGAGTCTTGTACCTATAATAAAAGAAAGGAAGCTACCAAGAATATCGACAACTGTTTGTTGTTAAAATCGGTGAAAATTATCTGTAAAAAATGCTTCTTTTTAAAGAAATTATCAGTGCAATTAATCTACAATAATTCAGCGGCAGTAATTAGGAGCGCGGTTACGTCTCCCAGGGATAATTATAAAAACGATATCTATGCTCACTTTTACGGAATTGATTTATCACTCGCAAACCACCGAAACGATATACATAATCTTTGAATAAAATATCGAGTGTTCCCGAAATTTGGAGTAATTGACTCCAATCTGCTATCTCGCAGTCTATCCCGAGGAATTTAACGAACCGACAAAAATGTCCACAAGTCAAGGAACTTTGTAGATACAAATTTCTGGGCAACCTAGTTTCTTCGGGGAACCTAATTCGTCTTCTATGGAATATGTATCACATTTTTATCAGATTCATACATCACATTCTTGAGAAGTATAATTGCAGAGTAAATTAAATTTCATTGCAATAGCACAAAGGATTAAATTCTACGATATTTTTTTCTTTTTACCGAGCAGGTATTTGGAAATAATTTTTAAAATTCGCCGTACCATCGACTATCCACAGCTGTTTCGCGCGAGGGAAACATTGAGAAACGTGCTCGTTTCTTTCCGTATCTCGTTTGCACAAGTGCATTGCGCGTCAGCTCATTATTATTCCGCTAATTTGCGTTCGTAAATGGCCGGTGTTCCAGCCTGACGGGTGTTCCTCTTGCGAAACACGATGCCTTCCACGAGATATTCGGCACTCCATTCTTGCCACGGTGATTTCAATTTTATAATTAACCGTCCTGTCGCAACGTCCGATTGCGTTCACGCAGGATTCTTATATGTTTACTTTCGATGAAGATTCCAGATAAATACATGCAAGGAGGGGGAAGACTGGTTCTTAAATCTCACGGTGAATTTATATTCATATCGATAATACCTGCGTATTGTGCAATCAATGCTTTCGATCTCTTGGACAATCACTTTATGACGTAGAAGGTATTTGCGAGGAACGCGATATCTTAACAAAATTTATAATAATTATATAAGTTTGTAGATGCAGGTGTCAGATTATAATACGTAGGTATTTCTACTTTCTTTGTACCCCACTGACGATAGATTTCATGAGACGTATGGAATTTTTTTTCGTAGATATCCAGGAGAAATTTCTCATGAATGATTCATCTTCCTTTACGCACAGTTTATCAGTGAAAGTGTAGCAGCTAAGAAAATTTCGTTGTCGGTTGAAGATTTTGTGCCGAGTGGTCGAGAAAATTCATTCCTGGAGAATTTGATATATTTTGCTGTTGGAGATTTTTTCGACTGGAAGGAAGGAATTCCTCGGTGTCTGGATAAACTTACATTCTTTGATACAGACTGAATTCGAGATACTACTTCGCTTATGTAATAATTTGTTTCGCAATTCGTGCATGGTGTGACGAAAAAATATGAGACTGTAAATGTCTTAGTTTAGGCACAGGATTCTGTGTTGAAGATTCTCAATCGAGAGATGTGAGAAGCTCATTGTTGGTGGTTTTAATAGATCTTACGGTCACAGACGATTTCAATCTATTACAAAATCTGTCCGAGATGCGACGAGAACGTGAGATTGTGAAAGTTTGACACACATTAGGGCTTTCACATTAGAAAAATCTGAGATATTCACTATTAGAGATTTCGATAGGTTTTCTAAGCGACGATTCATTCTAATCTGAGACTAATTTCTAAAGATATAAATTATATTCTTCGGAGAGCGTTGAGCTGATCAGTTTAATCTGTCGCGTGATACTTTTAGAATTAAAAAGTAAAACGTTGCTTATAATCAGATATAAAAGAAATTGAAGAATTCTGTTAATTTTTTAGAAATTCTGCAATAGTGAATTTTATTTATATAATCATTCGTACTTATCTGCTGTTTAAAGTTGCTATTCGTGTATTCAATTTCGTTCCCCTTGTAATGGATAAAAAGGGATATTCTTGCAAAACAAATTGAACGACGATTTATCGGATATGCCAAGCGATTGTGATAGTAAAAGTTCCGGCAATGATTTGTGGTTTAAAAAAAATTGCCTCCCAATGCGATACGAAACTGATAGTGACGCGAAATAGAAATGAACCAAACAACAATGGACCGTGGTGTGTTGAAAAAAAATCTCTCTTCCCATGTTTCGAACAATTTTGACATCCAGAAACGCAGGTTTCACGCAACACCCAGTATCTCGTATAATATAGTTTGATGGGAACGTGCCTCGAGGATTCTGTTTGAGACTGAAACCAAGTCCGCCAGGCAATAAACGGCTGGACGAACTTCGATCCCCTGGTTGGGGGGAATGTCAAACAAAACATCCTCCAGTTTGAATAGGTCGCGAATTTCGCGACGATACTTTGCACTGTACTGGCTTACCGGAAAGTCGGAGTTTGTTTGATTTTCCGGCAGAGGAGCCTCCGAGAGACTTACAGGGCGAAGACTCGAAATCTTAATGGATCCCTCGAAGCGTTTTGAAATTCCATGGATAGATTATCGGAACATTTATTCTGACAGAATTTCGTGAAAGCTTGTATAAAACGCGGCAAAAATTGCAATTTCAGTCGCGTTGAAGTTTGAAATCGGCATTTCTTCAGTTCTCCACAATTGAACCGAGTTTCCGTTCTACTTGGTTGGAACATAATTTAAAAAGGGGACAGAGTTCATCGATATGTACTTACTATATTAATGATCTCCTAAGATATAATATTAACAATGTTTCAACGCTCCTCGAGAAATGATTAAAAAGGGAAAAGCTTGTATGGCGAGAGCACTTCCGTTTCGTGTGTATTCCCGCAGTGGTAAGCAATTATCAGCCCCTATTACTCGCGACACACAGTCGCTATCGCGATGAAAGTGAATGATTTAGCGCGAGCTAATTAATTAGCATCAGCAGAAGGCAATGTGCTTTGTCTGTTCGCAGTTTTCCCAGGATCGTCCTCGCTCTAGACTATTCTGGAGAATATATAGCACTGACAAAAAGTTTGAAATGCAATGCTGCAGCTGGGTGCTTGGAATCAAGCCACCAAAGCATATTCGTTCAATCTCGTTAAAAAAGACATGTTTCATAGTACTTGTATTATATTTTAAGCGCTAATGAAACCCAACAATAGAATCGCAGTAATGAAACGATGCTTTCATAAATATCTAAGTTTCCAACCCGAAAGTCTACTAGCTAACTCTTGAACAAATATTCCGCTAACTATCTTAAATATTAAATTAAACTAACCCAAACGAGTGTAATTGATTTTTGTTTAAATAATAGAAGACAAAACTTGGCCTGTAAAACCAGACATCCTCCATTAATAGTGAAAATAGATATAAAAATTCTTCGAGAGTGTTATACAAATATCATCCAGAATTTTCTCTTGTATTACTTTCCCCAAGTAACGTATGCACATGCACCGGAACTTTCTGTCGGCACTGTACACTCACGAATGCATACCTGACACCGCGTTTGTTTCCACGAATTTCCACGGAACACTTCCACGGGCTGTCGCGATTGCTCGATCATTATTGCAAGCGTGACAACGACAGCAAGCTTCTCACTTTCTGTGCACGCCGCGGTTGCTGGAACATTCTCGTGGCTGTCTTGAGCAGCTTATGAACTGTATAAGTAATAGCTCCGCTCGAGTTCCTTCCTTCCGTTCCTCTTGTTGCGCCCCTTTATCTTGCGCCAACAGCCAGCTTTGGGAATAGAAAATTGTTTCTGCTCTGTTCTAGAGTGAAGCATTGTAGCTGCGGCGGCGTCCGTAGTTTACCGAGACGAAGGGGGCATTTCTGTTTCGAACTTTGAAAAAATCGTTTCCCTTTTTGCGTTCTTCTCGAAACCACGTTTTCTGACAGGACCGGCACGATATCTCAAGATCCAGTCCTATTACGTCTATATACAACCTCGTGTTCTATTCGTCTAATTAAAATAACGATACGCCTGGCAAGGTAATAAATAACCCCCATCCCTTGCTCCAGTCCTATCATAAACCACGAAAACTACCACCCTTTCCCTAATCAGCAATTTCATATTCATCAACCCGACCCGTGCATCTATCAGAATAGCCTCACCATTTCTCGTCCCGTTTTTATCTCGACGTCATGAAAAAGAGAAACGAACAAAACTGACCAGCCATCGATGCGGCCTCTCAATCCGAGCGTCGATCAAAATCCATAAAAATGTACCACAGAACCGTCTCTGTTCCACGCCCTCGAAATCGTGTTTCGCTCCGAACGATCTCGCCGCTTTTTCACCGTTCCAATCATGCCCCGTAGTACATAATATTCCGTGCCGGTGCAACAACGAGAGAACACTCGCGAATCGCTATCGAGACGATGCAGGAATGTGCACAGTGTGCACTCGGTTATCGTTCCGCGTTTCGTGCTCCGTTTCTGTCGTGTGTGTGCGTGTGCCAAGAAAACCACTGGAAACGAATCGATAATGGTAAATGGTGTCCCATGTATTATGCACGTGATAAATAAACGGTCTCGCGTGACTTCCGGCTCGATTGTTCGCCGCGAGAGACTTCTTATATGGTATCGGAACAACGTTTAACGAGTTTAACGTACGACCCGGGACAAAATATGCAAGCAAAGGGGTGAGATAGGACGGGAATGATATTCATCGAGATATTGGGATTAATAGAGATATTATCGGAGGCCGAACGTGCGACCTCGTGTATTCTACCGGAATTCGATAGCTCGATTACGATACGGTGGAGTTGCTGGATGAATTTGTGGCACGTTTGAAAGACACGTTCATGTGGAAGGATTAGTCCTCGGTCGGTTGAAAATGATGCCGCATTTGTAAGATTGCAGGGGGGAAAGTGTAAAGTGAATGTGCATCGTGATAGTTTGATGGTATGGTAATGGGATGCAGATTTGATAATTGCATGGGATGCGAATGATGTTTGGTTTCGGACTAGAGTGCGATGGTAATCTCTATCTGGCTGGTCTTTTTTTGAATGAATAAAACCTTGTGAAAAATACTGTAGAAAAATGTACCCATTTAAATAGGTAAGGGCTGTTTTTCAAAATTGTATTACGTCAAAAATTGCCATACATTTTTATCATTATTAATACTGGTATGTTCCACGAACCGTGAATATATCTTTCAACTATATAGCCATGGTCAGCATTGCAGTATCCCGCAACACTGATTAACAATCGCACTCTGACTCGAGGAAGTATAGTGCGGGAACTAACGTAAATGTGTTTTGTGTGTCGGTGTAAGTGAGTTGCTAGGAATTCGGAGCACAAGGGATCCAAAGATTTATTCAGTTTGTTCTAATTTCCATTCGAGCATGGAAACAGTGCAGTACATAACCCTGGACATGCTACAGAGTGCCCGACACATACTTTGCTCCATAAACTGTTAGTGGATCACGGTAATTAGGAAAAGCGAAAGTTCTGATTACAAATGCACAGGGAAACACGAGAATTTCATTGAACGTACAAAGGCAAACCGAAAAACTCTGATTAACAAATGAACAGCGAAGCACACCATTAAAATTCAACGATGAAGCAATACCTCTCGTTACAAATACAAAGGAAAAACTAAATTTGTTTTTAGAAACACGAATCGTGTTAAGAAAAACAACTGTTTAAGCACAATCATTTCCATTCCGCAAAAAATGTTCAACAAATTATTCATCCTGGCACAGTACCTATCCCTTTGATAGTCACAGATTACCCTTACGATATGAATAAAAAAATTGTGTGCATAAGGGGAAAAAAACGAACTACGCGTCGCGATCCCGACGGTCACGCAAGCCCTCAGCATAGTATACATATATCCAGGGTTCGCCGATATAATTTTTCTAATATAACTTTTATTGCACACGGTGCACGTAAAAGCAGAGAGGAATTCGAAACATCAAAGCAACGCAATTTACATAAATCCACAAATCCGTAGCCCCGCAGTATATCTAACGCTAGAACTGCCGTCTACCTTTGCTATATTACGTAAATATGCGATAGACAGGTTGTGAAAATAAAAGTGTTTGAATGGAGATGAAAAAGCAGGAGCATACAACTGTTGTTCTGTTCCCTTAAAAATCATCATAATTTCTTCCAAGAAATATAAAAGCTACATACCCTCGAAACACCCTCCACCGAAACATGCATCCCTCGGTTCAACTGGCTAACACACGGTACACATTTATTTCAGATCGCGAAACCAGCAGCCATCATCGTAGTCATGTAATTCTCTGCACGACGAACCGTTCCTCCACTGATCACCCGAAATCGGTAGCATACGGTCGTCTCACGAGAACGGCCCGATCTCGGAACAAACTCGTGGACACCACCAACCCGGACGATCGGGTGATGAGCTCAGGGCGGCAGGCGAACGGCTCCGTGACAACATGTTCCGCTCCAAGATTCGAATTCACACGTGCCAAGTGATACTGCTCACGTCGCTGGTATGGTTCCTGGTCGACGTGATGGTCTTGATGCTCTATTCGGACTGCATCGGAGGGTCCGGATGGGGTTGCACGGAGACCAGCAAGCAGCAACAATTATTGACAGAGGAAAGTCTTCCGCATTCGAAGGAGGCGTTAAGGGACGACGGGCAAGTCCCGCCGGTCGAGCAGCAAAGCAAGAAACGATACAAACAGTTGGAGTTGAATTTGTGGAGGCCGGCGAAGGTTATCAGAGAGAATAAGGGGATGCCTGGAGAGATGGGCGCGGCGGTGCACATCTCGCCCGAGGACGAGGCCAAGCAGCAGGAGCTGTTCAAGCTGAATCAGTTCAATTTGATGGCCAGCGACATGCTCTCGTTGAATAGATCCCTGAAAGATATCAGGTTAGAGGGGTGCAAGACTAAGAAGCATAACAAATACCTGCCGGACACCAGTATCGTGATCGTGTTTCATAACGAGGCCTGGAGCACGTTGCTGAGGACCGTGTGGTCGGTTATTAATCGGTCCCCGCGAACCCTGCTTAAAGAGATTATTTTAGTGGACGATAAGAGCGAGCAAGGTGAGTGTCTTTGAGGGGTGGTTTGTTGTCGAGGTAGTTGGGTAGACTGTATGTGCGTGGTTTTGATGGAGTTTGTTTGGTAAATGGGGGTATATTTGGATGGTAGTATTAAAGGTTGTGTCTGGCGAGTACAAGAGCACAATGTTGGTTTGCTGGGAAATAAATACGCGTGTAATATATTTTTTTAACACATGCAACGTTCTCGATGTACAGACCACTTGAAACAGGACCTGGAGGACTACGTAAAAACATTGCCTGTCCCTACGTACGTGTACCGTACCGAGAAGAGGTCAGGCTTAATCAGAGCCAGGTTGCTCGGTGCAAAGCACGTGAAGGGGCAAGTTATAACGTTCCTGGATGCTCACTGCGAGTGCACAGAAGGTTGGTTAGAACCTTTGCTCTCCAGAATCGCTGAGGACAGATATACCGTTGTTTGTCCAATCATTGATGTGATTAGCGATGATACCTTCGAGTATATCCCTGCCAGCGACATGACCTGGGGTGGTTTCAATTGGAAACTGAACTTCAGATGGTAAGAGAAGTAGAATTGCATTAAATCTGAAAGAGAAGTTGTATCATTCAAATAGATGAAATTCTTTCGTATTTGGTTTCTGGTCAGATTTATTCATTTATTTAAATATTCTAGGTATAGAGTGGCGCAGAGAGAAATGGACAGAAGATTGGGCGATAGAACAGCCCCACTGAGAACACCGACAATGGCCGGCGGATTATTTTCTATCGATAAGGACTATTTTTACGAATTGGGAGCGTACGACGAGGGCATGGATATTTGGGGCGGTGAAAACCTCGAAATGAGCTTCCGGGTGAGTATTGATCGATGACAGTATTTGCTCCATGCCATCGGATTATTTAATGGAAATAAAGTTACGAAACCCGAGCAGATGAAAAAAAAACCGGGAAAGGTATTATACTGTTTTCAAGCTTGTTCAATGCAGATTAAACTGGACTGCAATGTTTCCAGGTGATTCCCTGGGGGAATTAAATGTTTCACACTTGCGAAATAATTTTTTCCATTTTGTTCATATTACAGCTGATCCCTCACAATATTCAATACCGTTGTCTGAATAAAATATTTCCTGTTTCTTTCTTTCACTCTCGACTTTCCCCAACTAATAAAATAGAAAATTGAAGTTCGTTATTCAAAGTGTAGAGGGTTTTGCAATCGATAGTATTATTTTCATTTGTAAAGTCATAAGTGCCTTGTAGGTATGGCAATGCGGTGGGACATTAGAAATCAGTCCATGTTCACACGTTGGACATGTTTTCCGAGACAAGAGTCCATACACATTCCCTGGTGGTGTCAGCAAAGTAGTTCTACACAATGCGGCTAGGGTGGCCGAAGTCTGGATGGATGAGTGGAGAGATTTTTACTATGCCATGAACCCAGGTTAGATAAAAGCGTGTATCATTTCATCTGTATACTTTGTTTTAATATCAAATGCAACGAATTAATGACGCCCAATTACTCGATAATCGATTCGATACTTGTTTAATTTTTTTTTTTACCAAGAAAGTGGCTGCTCCACGAGAAAATGGAAGGGGTGAAATCGATTTTACGTTTATCTCGATCGCATAGTAATTAGTAAAATGTAATCTAAAACGCGTTTGCATATCGTTAGAATTCATTTCAAAGTTAATATATTTTATTTGCGCGTACTTGACGGGTATCTGATACAACCGATGCTGTAACATTGCAAGGAAATATATTCGGTTTCGGAACGTATGTTACGGCATAACTCTCTATTCGATTTATTCTTGAGAAGTAATGCAAATGATTTCCGAAGTATAGTTACAGTTAGTAACACTTGTAACAAGCTAGAAGTTGAAAGCATTAACACCCTTAACTCTGTACTTTCCTTCACGTTTGATTACGAACTTAATCTTAAGCGTGTTTGTTAGTGTAATATTAACCAAATTATTTATTTTGCATCCATCGATCGAAGTCTTACATTAACATGTGTGTTCTTATATTATAAATGTATTTACTACTATTATATTTTTATTTAAATATTGTTTCTAATCTATATATATATATGTGTGTGTGTGTGTAAAATGGCAACTGGGATTTAGTTAAATTAGCCATACAAAATCTGATTTGCAGGAATACGATTGATTACTTTGCATTTCGATATACTTTTTTGGTATAGTCTTTAACCACTCATCCATCCAGCCGACTAACAAAATGAATTTGCTTGCTTCCGTTGATAAACTATAATAATTATAGGTACCAGAGTGTGGAGAACGAGCGTCCGTCTGATCGATTCAGACTTTTAATCTCGTAGCAGTTTTTGCTTTCTCCTATTTATTTTTTTTCTGTTCTTCTCTACCCCTTTTACATTATCTCTTCTCGAGTTTATCAACTACCCATTTGTAATTCGCTAACATACTAACAGAACTGAGTTGGTTAGATATGGATGTGTGGTGGGACATTGGAAATCGCAACGTGCTCGCACGTCGGTCATGTATTCCGTAAGTCAACACCATATACGTTTCCTGGTGGTACCAGCAAGATAGTGAACCACAACAATGCGCGTCTCGCGGAGGTCTGGTTGGACCAATGGAAGTACTTCTATTACAACATTAATCCAGGTAGCACTAACACCCAGCATTTCTGGAAAGAGAACTAGAGACTGCAACGCTTTTTCTAGATACCCGTTGGCTTACTATGTCTCCGCATGTTTCCTTGGGGTTTTGGGTGATTTGTACACGCTTTTATAAGTTGCATTTGTTTGTTGAAGCTTAGAGGCTTAAGATTTGGTAGCGGCTAACGAGCGCGTATATCAGATACCCGTTAATGTTTAAGGAAACTAATGTAGAAAGATGTTCCCTTTGTTTCGTGCATTTTTAGAAGAAGCAAAATGTTACTGCGATTGTTACACGTAGTTTCGAGAAAGAGGGGTTGCAAAATAACGGGGGAATTGCCCGATTCTAAAGCTGTCTTTTCTGACTCGAAGCGTCGCGGAAAGTTGATGTACAATGGCACAATTACATTTCTAAGAGCAAGCAAACAGCATCGCGGTACACCACACGACGCGCCCGGCAAATTCCTTCATTTTAGCACATACCTATTGACACACCCTTCTTTCAGTGAACATTCGTCACAAGCGAGCACATTATAGCATCATATTAGACACGAAGTGGATAACGATCGATTATTGTTTAAATGATTGTATTGATTTATAGGAGCACGTACCGTAGCTGTTGGAGATGTATCTGAAAGAGTTAAACTAAGAGAGCGCCTGAAGTGTAAAAGCTTTAGATGGTACCTGGAGAACATTTATCCGGAGTCTCCAATGCCACTAGATTATTACTATTTGGGTGATGTACAAAATGTTGACACGCAAACTTGTTTGGACACTATGGGCAGAAGGACGGGTGAAAATGTTGGAATTAGCTATTGCCATGGATTAGGTGGCAATCAGGTCTGCAATTAAATACGAGTTATTTCGTCCCCCTAAATCCTTTCGATATTAAACATTCATTCGATTTAATATAAAACCAAAATTGTCCATATAGGTGTTTGCTTATACTAAACGACAGCAAATTATGTCCGACGATATGTGCCTTGATGCAGCCAGTCCC
Source organism: Nomada ferruginata (assembly GCA_963583965.1). Classification (NCBI taxonomy): domain Eukaryota; kingdom Metazoa; phylum Arthropoda; class Insecta; order Hymenoptera; family Apidae; genus Nomada; species Nomada ferruginata. Next base: position 12,733,635 of record OY757218.1, read on the forward strand.
CAAGGTCCGGTCAAAATAGTACGATGCCACGGTATGGGTGGAAATCAAGCGTGGGTTTACAGCGAAGAGGTACCATACAATTAATCTTGACACATTCTCTACTGGCATAATAATATTGTAATAATTCACGTATTTATTTATTCCCAGACGAAGATGATTAAACATACCAATACAGGACACTGTTTGTCGAAACCACGTTCGAACGACGCAATGCAACCTGTGCTAGCACCGTGTGATTCGCACAATATCGGCCAGAGATGGATTATGCGTAGCAAATTCAAATGGCAAGCCAGCTAATACGAGGTGTTCCTAAGAGCACCATCTGTATGTAATACTTGTTGAACCTATTTAATGCTACATTGAAGAACTGATAGTCAAAAGACTTCCGTATGTAAAGAATCAAGAAGAAAACATAGTATTATACTCCGCGAGAACAGTCCAGTATCAAGTTTTTTTTTGTCGTTCCATCGGAAATCACCGTGGGGGTTCATAGTGATCGTAAAGAAAAATTGACTACTACACCTTGATAACAGGAAGAAGTTAATGCTTTTAGTTCCATAGGATTTATTTACTGTTACTAGCAGTATCATGTATTTTTACTGCCATTTTCCATGGTATGCCTTGATTGATAAAGAACAAGAGTGTTGAGAAGAAAACTATTTCCAGCTGTGTGTGAATGTACACAAGTGATACGAAAAGGGACATGTATGTGAACATTTCTTTTTTCTAGTAAACAGTAGAGGGGAAAGCATATCAGACCACTGTTATAAATAAATAATTGTTAATACAAAAGAACAGAGAGACATATTTGATAATATGGGATGAGTGCAATGCTGGATGACTGGAAGATATATCGGTGCGCTGAAACATAGGATATGTTTATGGCATAAATGAGATGGCTAATACGGTATGAATGTTAGAATGCGAATGGAGTTATTTGTGACTACTACCGATTACGATTTAGAACTCGTGCTGTACAATTTTCTAGCAACTAGGGAAGAGCACTGGATCTTTTTATACTGATATTTCTAACAGTTCCTTGTTGCATCTCGTTCGTATAATTTAGTTGCTATTCTTTTTTTTTTATTTGTTTAAAAGGATGAATGTACTTATACCTGAATTCGCCATAGCAATATGAGATTAATGAGGTATCGTTTAAGAATATGAACAACTATCGACTGTTATTCATTGTACTGTTATACTTTAAATACCTTCTTGAATTCGAGACACAATGTCTTCCGTATTTTCTTAAAACAAAAAGGCTAGATATTTTTATGATATTCCTAACATCGTACATTGTTATAATTCTTCATAGATTCAGACTCCATTTACCTTCTACTTGTATAGAAGCATACCGAAACTTTCAAGTGCAATATTATTATTGCGCAAAGCGCGAACAAGGCAGCTTCCTGTGACTAATGAAAAAAGAACAAAAAGTGGTTGTTATCAGATTCTGGCGCCCTTCCCTTGCATTATTATAAAGTTAAACAATTTTCATACTCCGAACGATGAATTAGTCAAGAAAGGACAAAGCGTTGTCTCTGAACAAAGATTGACTAATAGTTATACACGTACTCAAAGTTGAGTGAAAAATTAACTAATTCAATAACTTTAAACGAGGAAAACATTAAACTACATTTATAATATTTAAAATATATACGACACTAAAATTTCTATTTAGGACAAGTTTTAATGTCAGAGTATACTCAATCTTACGTTACATGAAAGAATGGTGATGGTGTAACAAATTATCGTTTACAGCTTAATTATATATTTAATTATTCCTGCAGGACGATAGTATTTATTTTTGTACAGGACTTGATTTTTAATTAAATCGTTATATTACTTGAATATGCGTTCAATATCAGAGATGTTTTAGCGAAATTTGTAGATAATCTGTTAGTTGGTTAAGCTTATAAAGTTTAGTTAAATACAATTGCACAGATATATAAACAAAAAAATAAAATAAATAATGATTTGTAAACAGATGTTTAATCCATTACATAAATTATCCATCACGTCGTGATTTTCTACGTCAATCATTTTTATTTTAATTCACCATAGGCTAGGATTGTTTATAAAAATTATATCATTAATAAAAATAACTGTAAGACCAACATGAAAACATTAAAAATTACATATTGGTATAATATATGTATGTATATATAGAAATTGATAAAGTTCATTTGTGAAAGTATTTTAATTTTATATTGCTATTGAATTAATTTGTGTACATGTGTACTGCTACTTAACAATTTGAAAAAAAAACTCTAAAATCAATACACCATAAAGACAATAAAATAATTTATATACGTTCCATTAAGTTTGCATAATCTATGTGCATAATACCTAATCTCAATGATTAGTAGTTTAACATATTATCCAATAATTCTATTAAACTTACCAAAAATTAATTATTGCTGCAGTATTATTTTGTTACCAGAAAAAGTTGTTTCTTAAAACTACACATTTCATATATGAAAATAAAATCAGACGCATAAATAAATCAATCCGAATATTATTAAGAAATATTTATTATACATATTTACTGTTCTTTAACTTCACGCAATCTCCTCACTGCGGACCTAACAGACGCAGCAGCTGTGGTTGAATAAACCCATGCACCTCCGGCGACTGTTCTTTTGCATCGCTTGCACGACCAGATACCCACGACACTGCGCTTCATGGCATCCTATCAAGAAAGGAACAAATCTTGCTTGATGAAATTTATCATGATAGTTATCGAGATGCGAAGTAAAAATTTAACAACGCTGTTAGATTAACCAATGTTATGGAGTATAAGAATATATTAACTGGAATTATAAGTTTTCGTTTCTTACTTTGCCACAGAACGTGCACGTATATTTACTGTGCTGGGTAATTTCCATCTTCTTAACCATCTTCCTGAGAGAGGCACCATAACGGGTACCATATTTACCAGTGATTCCAACCTTCTTCGTGCGTTTCGCCTAATTGTTACAAACGAACGTTATAAATAAGCATTTATTTTTTCCTATCAAACATACACCTCTTCACATTCAACAAAAATACTCGATTGACACAAATAGGTTATGTCAAGTTTTTGGTTAACGTAATACTTTTGCAATTCTTTAAAGAATTTTTAATCATAAATCTAATTAAATCAGCCACAGTATTTTATCTTTGTCTGGTTAAAAACATATGCGCTATAGCAATTAAAAGATAGATTAACCATTTGTGAAGCATAAACACAACCTTCAGTCACTATTCATGTTTACACGAATTATTATTCGAAAGAAATAAGTGGCACAATATACGCATAAACACTTAGTCAACGACCGCCTTTAGCACAACATATTAAATTTTTTCCATATTTCATCAAGATTCACAAAATATTTTCCAATAACAATTCTTACCATTTTGCACAGTTATAAGGTACGTTCCAAAAGAACCGGAAAAAGGCAAAGACTTTAAAGTCTGATCTTCACCGTGCGCCCCGATCACCGGAAGTGCCGACGCAATGGCGCGTTTACGAAATAGCGCGAGTTCAAACCGCGCGTTACGAAAAATGGAAACGTAAATAACTTGAACTCGCCCGCCTGTTTTCCAAACAAATCCAACCACATATTACCGTAGTCCTTTCTGTTAAACTAGAGCAGCATCTCTAAATTTATCATTTAAATTCCATCGAAAATACCATTTGCGTAAAGATCACCTAACAAAAGAACGTATGCATATGTGTATACAAGCACGGCGGGTATGCAAATATTGTCTCGTTACCAAATCCTCACGTGTAAATTCCTCGTACAAGTAGATCTCTTTGCTACATCGTTAGATCTCCTAGAATTGTTAATCCACGTCAGGATCACACATCGATCGTGACCGCAGGAAAAAAGGATATGTCGTATGGTCGCGCATGAGAACGCTCGAAAACCGGCCTGAAATGTGACGTAGTCAGTGGATCCCAGAGAGACCTAGCCAGGCCCGTGCGTGTTAAATCAGTGTTGCTCACAGTCAGCGATCTATAGGCTAAATAGCGTATATAGCGATTCACTGATCGCTTATCACATCGTCGGAACCGCTTAATCGTGGCACACGACGAACAGAAGTGCGAGAGTGTCAATTGGTACGAGAACGCCGGCTAACGATGGTCGTTAAAATCTACATATCGGGTATCAGCGGCAACAAGGAAGTGAGTGTGAAAACTAGCCGCAGCGATCGAGGAATTATAAAGATATTTTATACGAGAGCTAGGGGAGCCAAAGAGAATGTGTGTGCATGCATGTGGCCAACGCGTGTATATACGCAAATACATGTGTACGACTCGAGGAGAATGCCAGATTTACCGTGCACCTGAACTCTTAACGATATTTCAACGTTCTGTATGTTGTATCGGGTTACATATCGGGGAACTTTCACGGTCGAGGCGTCGATTATATGATCACTGTCATCGACCGGATCAGCTTATCAAACGTGACACGCGACAGAGGTTTATCGTTCAATCGATTTGCACGGGTCTATAGAAATGCAGTTTTTTCGTCTCGTTAGATGCACAATGTCTCGGGGGAACGTTTATTAGGCACGATCGAGAAACAGGGGGGTTCCATTCGAACGATACATTTCGCGTTACATACATATCGTATGCCATTGTTTTCCTCGTTCAATTTTTGCTTTCGCGGTGATTCATATACGTTTCTCAACACCGATTTTTAACACCGTTAAGGCTTAGCATCGACTCAAGAAGATAGTTACTTCGTGCTGCACCAGACCGTGACACAATCGAGATCCCGTTATCGTGTTTTGAAAATTTAATATCTAATAATGTGTTAAGTTGAAAGAAACTCAGTGTATTATATATATATGTATACTTTGTTGAACTTTGCAGGTGAAGAAGAGGCAACAGCGTGTGTTGATGATATTAGATAGCAAAAATGTAGACTATGAAACGATTGATATTACGGAGCCCGGAAAGGAAATGGAAAAGGAGTTTATGCAATCCAATAGTATGGCAAGGGACAGCAAATATCCCTTACCTCCACAAATATTTAACGAAGATGAATATTGCGGGGTATCTATTGTTCTATGACTACTAACTATCTATATTTTAAGCAACAATAAATAATTACCAATTGCTCGAGATTCTAGAAATCTATAAATGTCATGCCTGAACTCTATATGCTGATAATGAATCATCTCATAGGATTATGAAGATTTCGACTTGGCGAATGAAATAGACGAGTTGGAACAATTTTTGAAAGTGGCACCACCTGTTGGCGCAACAGAAACTATGGTTGCATCGAATGAAAGTAAGGAAATTCAAGAAAATGGAAATACCACGAGTCGAGAGGTAAATATCATTAATTGAACAGTGTCGGGCGATTGTAAGAACAATTTTAAATGTATCTATGTCATTCAATTTGTTTGTATGTTATTTAACATTATTTTAAGTAACCCGTTCTATGATCTGCAAGTCTTAAATTATGTTTATTTGCCGGTGTTCTTTGTCCTTGGCACTAAATTTGTATCCCTGTCTGTGCTAACTACTACATGTTCATTTTAGCCTTCCACAGACAAAGATGCGTCTACGGTACAGGGAGAGAGGTAAGCACTATAGATGCATTGATTGCATAATTTTATGATCTCTCATTCAGTATTAGATAATGTCTATAACTTTAATTATATGTAACCAAGAACACCGCATAACTTTGTTCCTATATAACTAGCTGTTTTAAAAATACAAATCGTTTGTCGATGAATTTAATTACTTCCTGCCTTTGTTGTATTAGTGTTGAAGCAAGGACAAATTTGCCAAGTGAAAATGAACAGTCAGACGAACCAAATTCTATAGAACACGATGGTGGAACAAAAACTGAAGAAGACACGCAACATAAAGAAGAAGAGGAAGTTGAGACAAATGGGGAAAAATCTGGTGACCAAGAGAAGGAAGAGTAGATGCGAAATTGACCCATATGATAGTGGGACATTTTATATTTCTTTAACATCCTTGGTTTTTCACCAATAAGGGTATTTTATAAAAGCTATATTTATCACACTTCTAAGGCTGAGTGAAGGTACTGCCAAGATAATATGTCTGCCCTTGCAGAAAGTCTGTTGAACGAACAGTATAAATCAAGTATAAACGATACTTTTATAGATATATTTTATATTGCAATCGAGCATGTTTTCACCATCAGATTTTCGATAGGTCTGACTAGACGATAATGAATTTTACCCTTCTTCGTATCAGTAGATAATATAAATTTTTTAATTTCTTATGCGGATATTTTACGTTGTTTATATTGTATTCTATCTGTTACTTTTTTTAATTACAACTCTAACAATGTGCTAAGAGTAATAAATTTTCAGTATTGAGAATACGATTTCTCTCGTTACTCGCTAAAGCTATCACAATGAGTTTTAGATAGATTTAGCCTACTTAAAAAAAGAGTTATATTTTCGTTTGAAATTTCTCCTTTAATAATCATTTGACAATTACATTAAATCGTTCGTTAAGAGTTTACTAGGTGTTCTTTATGTTCATCAGGAGGTCCAAACTATAAATTGTACGCATTGCCGTTTGTACTGAAAATGAGAAATTGCTTTTTATCTATCAAAGTAATTTAATTGAAAATTGTATCAGCTTGATTCATTCGATTTTTTGTGAGATCTCTGAGAACATGGATTGTGTAATGTTAATATGTTCAGACAGTACAACACTCAGTTTTGCATGAAATGCAATCCTTACAAAAGGCGACACAAAATAAGTTGCAATAGGCTGTTACCGTACGCACTAATGATAATTCTCGGTATTGAATAGGAGAATGTTACGATTAGGTCAGATTTCTTATTACTGCATAACATATCTTCCAAAATTGTGGTTCAATTTGTTACGATTATATTTATAATTAAATTCGTATAAATATTCCAGAGTAGCTAAAAACGAAACAGAAATACAGTATACCTATAGCCTTTTTATTTTTCGTATGCTGAAAATATTGACTTGCTTCATTCAAATTACTGAAATAAAAATCCTCTTCCCAAAGGCCTATTTACGATTGCTTTTACACAAAAAGAAGGAAATAAGAACGATTATATATATTTAATAATGCTATGTTACTCATCCAAACAGTTTGACATAGTTCGTTTTACAAGATACTCACTTCCTGACCAGACAATAGGGGCATGTTAATCACGAACAAATTTGAAGCTTTACGCGAGTGTTATAAACTGTTTTGTTATAAAATGAAACGAAACGTGAAGTATGAAGTTCGTGGTACGATGTTTATGCACGAGATAATAAGCCTGACTAATTTTAATATAGCGTATCTCAGCTTTTGAAATATTAAATATTTGCTATTAAAATCGGGCTAGAAATGAAGAAATTAATAAGCTTTTATACGTGCGAATGGAAAATGTCCATTGCGTTATTATTATAGAATGCTACATTCACGAGCAATAGGTGTTGGACACGAGTATCACAGTTAACAAATTTTAACATTATGTATTGGAAATATATATATTTACGAGAACAACATTCATTATACATGTTGTACAGGAATCATGCCAATCATTGTTACATGCATATAAAAATTTACTATAATAAACAAAATGATAGAAGTTTAAGAATTTGTTTAAATAAATCTGCTAATTAGTTTTATTATAATTTATATTCTATATAAGTTCTGTGAAGTATTAACATATTGACCAATTTTTATAGAGAACATACAATGTTACTGATATTAACCCTTTTACTGCCAACAGGCCGATATGTGTATATCGGTCAACGTTCAGATTATCACTCCTCTGATAATGAGTGTCAAGTGTGACTTTCGCTCACACTTATTGTTAGTCATTATCTCTATGAGGATATAATTACAGTTTCGTATTTCTCGTTTGTCTTGAAATCGGCATTGTCTTCTGTATAGACCTATTCATGAAAGCGTACATATCAAATCGGACGTGGTATTCTTCGCGTGTGCCGCGCAGGTGGGCCTGGCAGTAAAAGAGTTAAGATCCACAGGGCCCGGAGTTGAATCTGTTCCATACAATTTGGTAAGTAAATTATTTCAAATACACTGTTATATATGTATATTACTTTCGCTTCGTAGGTTTTGATATCGTCCATTTCAACAATTAACATATTAATACAGTTCGCAATTATACATATAAATTCTGTGTACAAGGGTACAGTCAAAATTATATCATAATTATTAACAATCATTCGCATTATTTTTCTTTTTAAAAATAAATATTTATTTTCCCTATTAACAATAATTACACGACTAGTATTAACGTTAATAAATATAAAAATAAAGCATCTAGTATTTTAAGTACGTTTTCGTATCACGTTAAGAAATACACTTCTGAATGCATAAATTTGAACAACGGCGTAACAATTGTTACATTTAAAAATATATTTCTTAGTTTCCCTTGTAGTTATTGTCAGTGTGAATTTCTCGGGAAATAAAATAAAATTTTTAAACCTATATATGCAACGTTTTCAACACAAATTCTTCAAATATCTTTTCCTTGCGCGTTTGTCGCCTCCCCTACGATGAAACGAGAACAGCCTGAAAACAATAATTGTCAACGTGTTTTTTATGCATTTATGTAGACTAACTGTAAGATGATTATATCTACAATAAAACCAAATTCTATGTACATAAATAATTGAGAAATACATTGTTTACATTTTGTAAGAAAAAAGAGAAATACTAATTTATACATACTTATTTTAAGTAAAAAACATATTGCTGTGATATCTAAAAATCCGAAAAAATTTAACGTCGGTTTGTTCATATTAATTTTGTAAACAATAAACGAAAATAACAATACTTTACAAATAAAACGCTGACAAATGTTATATTGGCTTTTACAAATCTTTCAAACACAAAATTTAGCATTTGAATTATTAAAGTAAAAATAATAATGCTTGAACAACGTTTTATATTTAAAAAATACAAAAAAAAACAAAAAAAACTGAAGCGTGTATTGTTTTCGTACAGTTCCGTTTATTTCACATTATTAGTGTTAGGTAATTAGTACTTGTGAAATTTTATTCATATTTCCCAATGTATACATATTATACAACATTTTCACTATTATACATTCATTGTGAATGCAGAAACTATTATTAAATGTTCAACATTACACTGATGTAATTTACAGTGTGGCAAGTGTACAAGTATTGTTCGTAATAACAGACATATGTGTACACTCAAATGACATAATATAATGCACATATGGTTCTTAAAATCACAGTTCTAGATACTGTAATGCAGCTTTTTCATAGGCACATTCCAAGGTAAATTGTTTGTCAATATTATTACAAGTTTTCTACTAACAAAAAATGAAAAAAAAATATATATATTCAAAATAAAAGGAATAGGAAAAGTAATTTGGGCGGTAACGTACAGATTATACGTAAGCAAAAATGAAAGCTCCTAGATGTAAAAGCTGCATAATCAACATTAATATATCATTCAACAATCACACGAAAAATCTGATCAATACAAATCATAGCAAGCGTCATGAATTCGTGTTATAATATAATTTTGCAAATCAGTATATGTTTTAACAACACGTAGTAACTGTGAAAAGTGCCTTTCACTTTGTCAGACAATTTTTCCATTTCGCACATGAACATTTGTAAAAAATTAGATGACTATTAATTAGCATGTGTAGATGAAATGATGCATCATTTCAATGTATACCCTTAATGGTTCAAGTTTACTTCCATTTTGGACATTATGCTAATATTTGTACTTATTCACACACAATTAGTATGTATTAAAATAATCAATAAATACGAGACTATTCGAATGAAACTAGAAGAAAATTCTAAGTGGAAGAAAAATTGAAATGCAGTAACTATCTATGTTGAACGTATTATTGGTACAAAATATGATGTTTAGAAACGCTGCTACATAAGTTGTTATGTTGTTCATTACATCATAAAGATGTTTGTTTACAATAAAAGTACACATTTACCGCGCCATACGATACCATTTATACGCACAAAGAAGAATAAAGCAATGCCTAAATTTTCGTCTACTGTTATTAATATGGTAGATTCTGTATTCAGCACAATAAAATCATCCTTGAATAAATACAGTAAAGTACATTTCATAATACCTATCAAACCCAGTTTACGATATAATTAAAAACGAAATACTTAAACAGTTCTCTTATTTATTAACTGTACAGCTATTTGAATGAAAAATGTATCTTATGATAGTTACTTGCACCTGTAGAAGGAGTGCTAAAATGTTATGCAAATTGTATATATTTAAGTATCGAATAAAAATTGTGCTCTGAATGAAAATGTACTGCAGTATTTTATATTCTCTGTGATAATCATGCCAAAGTATTGAAAGTACGTTGCAAGCATGGAGCAGTACTTCGACACTATACTTCATTCTATAATTTGATTAAATACTTTTTTTTTACTTATTATGCACCATTTGTAATTTCATAAAAAACGAAAACCAAAAACCGTACTTATTATTTTCTTAATAAATATTGGGAACTCATTGCTTTATAAAATTCATAATCATAGTATCCCGTCAATCATTTTAATTTAAGAAACGTTGAAAGAAAAAATATGCTAACAATAAAAAAAATAAAATCCCCGCGATTGTTAAAAAAATAAACACTTTTTATTAAAGTATAATTTTAGCAAATAATTATAGAAGAAAATATTGCAGTTTACTTAAAGCATATTTTTCTGTGGCAATACTTATTCCACTAGGTTTGAAATTCAACGTTTACAATATACAGAATAAAGGATAGAAAAATGTTCTAATAAATATATTATGCTGAAAAGATTAACCAATCGAAAATGATTGATTCATCTTGTTTAAATAATTATAGAACGTATAACTTACAGTCTTACATTATGTAAAGAAAATCAATCTACAGAAGGTTCACATGGTCTGCCAAATACAAATATTGAATACACCGATTTTATACTATTTTCGGACTGTACGGCACATATGAAAATAAAATACATACATATTTACATACACACACACGCACTCCTGTATGGGTTAAAACAAGCTTCTCTTCTTTTTTCTATGTATATGTATATATGTATACACATATATATTTTCTGGCCCTACTATTTCTTTCTTTTCAATAATTGAATATCATTAATATTAATCATAAATCGCAAACTAAAAAACTTATATTAAAAGTAATATCGGAATTAAAAATTAAAATTGTAAAGTATGTAAAGATAAATGCTTCTATAAAACCTTTGTATAACGACATAATAATATAGTATTGCCAGAGCAAAATTTTCGAACCATATTCTGTTCATATTATCATGTGTTTCCGTACTACGTCTACCATCCATGTTTATTTCACTAGTTATTATTAGTTATAAAATTGTAAATTGAATATTATTCCATAAAGAATAATATGCATACTTTTATACTTATAATAATTAAGTAATCTATAAGTTAATACCAAGTATCACGACTGACAAACCTACATAATTGTTGTTTCAATCGTCAATAGTAAATAAACAAAATATGAAAGACTATGCTGCATTATGCTTGTCCACTATATGCAATTTATTACAATTGCATGTAGCTTTTTTTCTTCAATACTAAGAACCACATGTTATATAAAACAGAGAATGGTAAATTCTGCCATTTGGCCACTTATAAACATGTTGTACGAAAATATTATGATGTTGGTAGTAAAGCATAATTGTAATAAAAAGAAAAAGAAACATCAAAAGAAAATTTGCTGATGCTACTCATTTGAGACACATTGGTTATCAATATGTATATAATTCTTCGGATAACGATACGCGATACAATGTGGCATTAAAAATGCCAATGCATTGGAATTTATATGTATATTTATACACACCATTATATGTCCTTAAGCTCTTGTATTTTATATAGTCAACGGTGGCAATACTATACACAGTATGTCAATATTAGTTTGTCTGTAGTTTTTCATTCAACTAATAAAATATTATGCAGCAACGCCATATCTTACACAAACATGTCACCTTCTGTGACTGATTTTCTGTTCATTCATCTATTGTAAGTACTAGCTTATGATATACTATACTAATAAAATTTGATTAATCCGTACCAAAGTATTTTTGTCCGAAATGATTTGGGGCAATGCTATGAATCTCTGATGTCAAAATCTTCATCTGTAAAAGGGAAATCTTACTTCATTCAAACAATCGAAATACATATCCATGCAAATAGCAATCTTTAAATATAGTTTAGTACAAATAATAAAGGAACTATATTCATCTTTGCAGTCTGCTGAAACTTTTTCAAAACGTATTACATTTATTAAAAAATATGTTCTATTGCAGCTTCCATTGCAAGTTCTATTGCAAGGAACTTATATAATAGACTGACATAGTTGTGCAAATTACTTCTGCAATCGTGCATAAAGGACGTACATACCTGGGGAAAGGTAGTGACTAGAGTTTTAGCTGCAATTGGTGTACAAAATAAGTTCGACAGTATGATATTTTCTTCTAGTACGTTGTGCTCTTTCAGGACAGCAATTGCTTTTATCACAGTATTCCCAGTACCTTTGGTTCCAAAATAAATGACAAAACATTGCGGTATAAGTGAGCAAGTAATCTAAATTACTAGTTAGAGTGTTGAATTCTGCACTCACTCATTATCGGATACATTAGCAAAACTTTTCTCTCAGATATGTCATCTGGAAATTTTGCATAAACTACTTTGGCCTCATGCGTGTCCGCATCACTTTCGACTAATATTTTCCCAATTCTTATGCTACGACAGCAATCTCTTAAACCCTATAATATATGTAATACAATTCGTGTAATCTGATAAATTCATTACCAATTGCTATAATCACAATAATTATACCTGTTCCATGGCCTCTCCACTTCTCACTATGGACACTCCGCAATTTCCCTTTTGGTACTTCAAACCACTGTATTTGGCACCAGTCGGCGTGGTTATCACACATTTTGAAAATGGTAATTGATTCAAGCTTTCCTCGATCACTAATCTTATCTAAAAATTTGTAATTCATCATGTAAGACTCTATGCATATACCTTACAAATTATTCTACAGCACTATTTTACACGATTCATAACTTGTTACCAGAACGATATTACCTCGAAAAATTTGAAAATTAATGTCATCCCTTGAATTTACGACAAATATAGAAATATGACTTCTACGAACATAGATTCCTATACAATTCTAGGAAAAACGCAGAAAAACGTGACACTGTAGCACAAAAGATCGCGATCAAATTTGCGATGTTTTGCAAGGAGGGACGAAATTAATTAAATAAATTTCGTTCCTTTCAAGATTAATATATCTTAAACGAATCAAAATTGTTTGCCTCAGTGCATGACAATCCGTGAGAGCATAAAATTAAATGGACAAAGCAAAAGAAAAACAAGTCTCACCAGACGGTCGGCGTAAAACTTGAAGTCGCTCCTCGTGGTGTTTCTGCAAACGGAGACACATGGTGTCCATTAATTTGTTCATTCGTAAGAAAAAAAAAACGACAGCATGTGCCGACAAACGTGCCGGCATTTAAACACTACAAAGAATAAAATTGCGTACGGCGAATGGTGAAACAATTAATTCCATAGATTCGCTTACTTATCTCGCAGTATAGTTTGCAATTCTTTCACTTGATTATTGCATGGAAGGAGCTTTAAGTTTGGCCCATAAAACTCGATGACCTCGTTGTTCTCGTTGAGTTTCTTTGGAGCCGATGTTATCTCCGTGCTCCCCATGCTGATTTCCTACACGCATTCACTATGTGTCCAGCACCTGAATTAATTAACGCGCACTGCAGTTACGTGGAAAGAAATCGGTGAACACGACTACCATTAACGAGTCACTAGAGATTTAATTTGTGTAGTAGAGTAGTAGAGGATCTGTATCGTGCTAGTGAGAGAAACGACTCGCGGTATTGAGAAGTTTAACTAATTAATCGCGTGTATTTTCAAATAAAACACGAATGCAAGCTTTATATTTGTACAATATTAAATAATATTCAATCGAATCGCACGATCGAGTAAATTGACAATGATTTTATTCATACGATTGCTAATGGTTTTTGAATTACGTAGCCAACACGAAAGTCATGTGCACAGCGGGCTTTCCATTGGATGCAGTATTCGCCAGCCATTTTCTTTTACAAACTGTTTTCGTGGAAATTTATTGCACAGTGTCCCTAGATCCGTGTTGTCTCAAGCGTTACGCACGACGACTGTATTCTAATAGCAGAGGCGAATAATAATAGGAAACTAATATTCTCCAAATTGAACAGACATAATAAAACGATTACTAAGTATTTTTGTTAGATCATAAACTTTGTTTAAATTTATATTCCTATACCACGTCTGTGGTGGCACTGCATATGCGCAATGCCTGCAGCGAGTGGAACACTATGCGCACTAACCCAGGCCAACTTCAAATTGGCTACCAATAAAATTAGACTTTATTACATTATAAAATTATTATCTGTTTTAATTGGCTGTAAACAAAGTTGTGTTATGTTTTAATATTAAGAATTGAAGGAGAGCTTTTGGGTTCTCTGCATTCCACCAATAGAATTAGACATTATTAAATTATAAAATTAATATCTGTTTTAATTGGATATAAACAAAGTTGTGTTATGTTTTAATATTAAGAATTGAAGGAGAGCTTTTGGGTTCTCTGCATTCCACCAATAGAATTAGACATTATTAAATTATAAAATTAATATCTGTTTTAATTGGATATAAACAAAGTTGTGTTATGTTTTAATATTAAGAATTGAAGGAGAGCTTTTGGGTTCTCTGCATTGCATTGTCTGCTTTCCAATCACTGTAACGTACTTGGAAATATGTATTTTATCTGATTGCAAGCTCTGGTTTTTAAGTTATTAAAAGTTTATTTAAAATTGAATTCCATTTTATTTAGTGAAGTTGGTTTTAGTTTTCAATTACAAGCGTAGCGCTTTGACACCCCTGGGTACCTCGAGCCGGTCTTATAAATTCCTTAATAATGTTCAGGTAACTGAAGCTAGCACGCGAGGGGCCCCATCACTAGACAGCACTTCTCCAGATAGACCGCCGAAACTGTCAATATTTAAGTGGCCGAAAAAGTTTTGCATAGCGAGCAAAAAAGGTTGACGCGTCTTTAAATTAAGTAGAATAGAAATGTCTTATTCATACGGAACCTTTGCGTCACGGGGATCGTGTCCGATGCATAATACACGGGGTAAATATAATTATTTGATAACTATGCTAGTGCAATAATATGTAATCATATTATAATGTAATAATATGTAATCATATTTTATAATTATATTGAATATATCGCGATATCAAAACACCCGATAATATATACTATATGTCTTAATATATTTTCGAGCCGCTGAAAAGCATAGTAAGTATCGCATAATTATTTAGGTTAGGCCCTTTAATTCCATTTGAATGAAATAATACAATTAAAGCTGATTATTTTTCTTTTAACGTTTCCATTGGTATGATTTTTTCGCATCTTATATTCCGATTCACATTTAGGAAGCAGGGGCGAACATTCCAAGGCAGGAGGTTCACGTTTTGAACAGGATGGTCGTTCGCAAGGTAGAGGGCAAGGGAGACCACCCTGGTTAAAAGGAAAAGAGATAGGCCTCTATTACAGAGATAAGGCCAGAGCAAAAGCTAAACGAACGGAAACTGGGATTATTAAATTGTCCCAAAGTGATCAAGACAAAATAGAAAACATATTGGTAAACTCCGAAGGTTTTTATGATAAACTGTATAACGGTGAAACGTATGCAGGAGATACAAATAACACATTGGAGGATAGATATGTACATATTCATGACTCGCAGTTTAAGAAAAAATTCTTGAACATAGTGTCTGGTAATATACAAGAAACTCTTAGCAAAGCTTCGTGTTCCGAATCTAAATTAGAAAGGGATACAGATTTAGATGAAAAATTGTTAGACGAATACATGGCGAAACAGTACACTGAGGAATATGAAAATATGATGAAGTTTCGTAGAAAATTACCATCGTATGATAAGAAGTCAGAGATAATACAATTAATTAGGGAGAATCAAGTTGTTGTTATAAGTGGAGAAACTGGTAAGCTCATCGCCATGGATTTGAGTTACACTTTTAAGCCAATTCATTACGAACTATTTATTTAACGAATGTATTTCGTTAAAAAAAAAGGTAAATATAGTTAATATATGGATGTATTTCAGGTTGTGGAAAGACAACACAAGTTGCACAGTTTATATTGGACAGCCAAATAGAGCAATGCAATGGTAGTACCACGCGAATTGTTTGTACTCAACCAAGGAGGATATCAGCCATATCTGTTGCCGAGAGAGTAGCGGCTGAAAGAGCAGAAAGACTTGGAAAATCTGTTGGTTTTCAAATCAGGCTCGAGAAGTATGATGCTAATTTTAATTCGATTTATTCGAAAGATAAAGATATTAAATTATTCTGCTTATACATTAGGGTATTGCCAAGAGACCGCGGCAGTATAGTGTTTTGTACCACTGGGATGTTGTTACAATTTCTGCAAAATGACCCAGCCCTGAAAGAATTTTCTCACATCATATTGGACGAAATTCACGAAAGATCTACGGAAAGTGACTTTGTCCTTGCTCTATTGAAACTAATTATTCCCATAGTACGTTTCATCCAATTAAGAACGATATTACGTGTCAACATCTTTCTTAAGCTAAAAAATATTTATTTTTCAGAGGCCCGACTTGAAAGTGCTTTTAATGAGCGCGACACTTAATTCTGAAAGATTTTCACAATATTATAATAGTTGTCCAATGATTCATATACCTGGTTTTACTTTTCCTGTAGAAGAATTTTATTTAGAAGACATTTTATCATTCACACAGTAAGTTCATTTGTTAAAAATATTAGAACAAAAATTATATTCCAATTTTAATTACAGTTTTAGATTTCCTGAGACAACTATATTACCTCAAGATAATTGGAAGAATAGCAAAAGATTCCACCAAGAGCTACAAAAAAGGATCGAGTTTAATGACATCATAGGACCGTACATACGACAATTACAAGCCGAGGCAAGTACTTTTATTGTATTCTTATATGTATTTAATTTACCCTTTTTTTTATTTCTGCAATTGTATTCTAGAAAAAATATTTGGCACATGTTACGAATGAGTTAAGAAAACCAGGAAGTGAAATAATGTCACTTGACCTCATAGAAGAGCTTATCAAGTACATTTGTTGCACGCAAAGTCCTGGAGCTATTTTAGTTTTCCTTCCTGGCATGATGGATATAGTCAACCTACACCGAATGCTACAGAGTAGTCTGTATCCACAAAGTAAATATATTTAACATGGTATATTATGTATAGCTCTTTTTTCATCTGTTTACTTTTTTATGTTTTTTATATTTAAATTGTTTATATTCAAACAATTTTTTTTATGTGTAGATCAATATGTTATCTATCCCCTTCATTCTCGTATGCCGACCGTCGACCAAAAGATAATATTTAAAGAACCACCCCACGGTGTACGGAAAATAATAATTGCCACTTCTATAGCTGAGACTTCTATAACAATCGAAGACGTGGTATATGTCGTTGATTGCGGAAAAACAAAGTTTGCTAAATTCGATTTAGATAAGAATGTTCAAACATTAGAACCTGAGTGGGTATCATTAGCAAATGCCAAACAGCGAAGAGGCAGGGCAGGCCGGTATGATGTTTAAAATGATGAAATTAAAAAGAAATTTAATTGTCAATTGGGATAGTTATTTATACAATCATATATTTTATTTATTCTTCAGAGTAAAACCTGGCGTTTGTTATCATTTGTATACGAAAGGCAGAGAAATGACGTTTGAGCAGTATCCACTTCCAGAAATTTTGGGAACTCGTTTAGAGAAAGTTATTTTGCAAATCAAAATTTTACAATTGGGGAAAGCCCAATCTTTTCTAGATAAAGTTATAGATCCTCCACGTACAAAAGCCATAGAGTTGTCATTGGAGTTACTCAGAACTCTAAATGCATTAGACGACGAGGAACATTTGACCCCTTTAGGATATCATTTGGCACGATTGCCGCTTGATCCACGAACAGGTAATATTCTAACGTGTAAAATAAAATTGTCTATAATATTTCAGTGGTAAATCTTTAAATAGAAATTTTTTTTTTCATTTGTTTTTGTTCTTAGGAAAAATGATTATATGGGCAGCGTTGTTTTCCTGTGTCCAACCAGTCTTCGCAATCGCAGCAAGTCTTAACTTTAAAGATGCTTTCTACTGCCCCCTGGGCAAAGAGGAAGAAGCGAAACGAAGGAAAGTGGAACTCAATATGAACGAATTTAGCGATCATATCGCGTTCTCTGAAGCATTAACAGCATTCGAGTTAGCGTACAACAGAGGTGGCGCAGGTGCTTTCTGCAAAAGATATTTTCTCTCGTTTAACACGTTGAAACTTCTTTCGGAAATGAAAACTCAATTCGCCCAGCATTTATGTGAAATGAAGTTTCTGGAAACGGAAAATCCCAGCGATCGAAATGCCAACATTAATTCTAGAAATACAACGTTGGTGAAAGCAATAGTATGCGCTGGCTTGTATCCCAACATTGCTGTTATAAAGTAAATACAGTTTCAAGGATGAAGGCAAGAAATAATAGGAATGGAAGCATGCAATAACTTCGTTTATTTTGTCCCTACTAGGAATGTTGGAAAAAAGGGAACGTCTGCATGGACTGCAGAAGATGGGAGAGTTTCTATACACCCATCAAGCGTAAACGACAGAGTCATGAACTATCCTAGTCCATTTATTACTTACTTTACGAAGCAAAAGTCGACAGCGATATATTTGCACGATACTACGTGTGTTACTGGACCAATTGTATTATTTGCTGCGCCAAACATGTGTATACGTAGGTCATTTTTATTTGTCATTTCATTAATTACAGATACTATACGATTACCAATATATTAAACTTCGTTTCAGAAAAAGAAAAGGGAAAGTTTAATATTAATTTAGCGGGATTTCAAAATTTCCCGTGTGACTCGCGAACCGCACAATTAATTCAGGTATGTGAATAAAAATATCCAGTGTGAAATTTGAAATTGATTTAAGAACTCCTACATTTAATTTTCTTCTAATTGCAGAAGCTACAGGAACAATTTAATAATATGTTAAAGTACAAAATCACACATCCTGGAACGGTATCCTGGAATGATTACGAGGGTAATCTATTAAAGTAAGTTTCAAATCTTAGTATTTTTTTCACATTCTATTTTACACAAAATGCAGTAATCTTATTTCTTTACCATAGTGCGATTATAGATCTGGCTTGTGAAAAGGATGAGGAAATGGGATTTTCATATAGTTACATGTGATTAGAACATTAGATTATATCGAAATAGCGTACCTAATTTGGAAGTTTTATTTCTTTTTTACTTATGTGATCCATATAAACGGACACTGTGTATACATATAGAAAAATAATTCATTAACTACGATCTTGTCGTAATTTCAGTAGATGGAGACGCATTAAAGTTGTAATTTATTCAAAAAACAAAAAAATAAAATTTTGGAAACAAACCCCCAAAGTATCAATCTCGACTTTAATTTTCAAGCATTATACGATTTGAATTCTACGGCTTTACATTGCATACAGAAAGTGCGGCCAATATTTATAGAAGATTACTCATTTGATGACATAAATGAATAATGGCATCAGTGACGCGCTATAGTATTAGTGTATAAATCGTAGACATCCAAAGGTTAGCGATCCCCTGATGGAAATGCTGTAATCGACACTTCAAACCTTCTATGCAAGTAAAATTCATGCAACGCGCGAATTCTAATTTTCCAAATTAAATATACACATACATATATGTATAGGAAGAGGACAGAAGTACGAGATATTAAAAAGGATCATTTTCGTAATACAGATGTACGTAATTGGCCATTTAAATGCAAGCCTCATCGGACGAGTCCTTTATATGCCAGTGTTCACCGTCTAATCTCTATCGAACGAAAGCAGGAAGCATCGGCAACAAAAGATCCTGAAATTCGAGAATAAATCTGTCCCCTCCGTTACGGCCGTGCGTTCGCGCGTTGCGAGTAAAAATGAGCCTGGGGTCTGGCACGAGCTGATAGCCACCGCGGAGAGAAGTAAACAGGGGGAAGAGAAAGAGAACGAGCGAGAAAGAGGGAGGGTCGATAGGGGAGGGACGTTCTGGCAATACACGAGCAAGGCGCGTAGCGTCCGATTCAGTCTGCATCCGACTGCCGCGAGTGTTGCGTCGCGAAGCTGTGCTCGAACTTCGGGGGGACACGAGACTCCTGTACGAGTCAGTCGGTGCGAGTGCGCGCGATACGGGACCGCGAATCTCTTATCCCGTATCGGAGCGTCCACCCTTATTGTTAATAACGTATCTATCTTCTTCTATCCCGATTGAAACAGTGGATCGTGGGTAAAATCGGTCGAGGAAAAGCCGGTGAAGAATCACAGTTGCGTATATGTATTGGTGTTAGAAGAAGCAAGATATATAGAGAAAGAGACAGAGAGAGAGAAAGAGCGGGTCACTGAACGACCGTACGAAGGTAGGAAGAGGGAGAGAGAAAGAAAGTAAAAAATAAATAAAAAGACAGAGAGGGATTTTCGTCGCGACGTATACATACGTATATACACGTGCAAAATCGAGGAGAGACGTGAATACGCGCGTGCGCACCCGCGTATCACATATACACACGTATAGTGTAGAGAGAGATAGACAACGACGACACAGTGCAGGAAGAGTGGCAAGAGAGCCAGTGACACCGGGAGGGTCGGGTGTTCCTCGTGTAAAACCGCCACCGGAATATATGTCGTGAGTGTCCGGCCGAAGATTCGCGGATAGAGATCGGGCGGATAGTGCGTGTACAAGGCTTTAAGGAGGGAAAAAAAGGCAAAGAATCCGGGTGAAAAGCAATGCGGGTTCATTGACTGCGTGCCGCGCAATGGCCGCATGTTCGTGGCCGATGCACAGTGCATGGGTGACAGGAGCTACGAGGAGGACGACGCCGAGGACGACGAGGCCGAAGATACCGGCTACGGCCAACATCGAACTCAAAACCTACTGAGATTCTTCTGAGGGTTCCTGTACGATCGAGGACGTACGTATGTACCGAGGGGATCGAAGCTGCGATAACGTCGTGCAACGCCGGAGCCTTTCGTTGTTTTTTTGGGTGAGTATCTCACGACTTATACCAACACCGCATTCTAAAATTGTATCCCTGTTCTTTTTCTCCTGTTGTGCGAAAAGTATAAAATCGCGAGGGTTAACCTCCCGCTGATGTTCAAATATCGATGGGCTCGTTCGTATCTCGACGATACGGCATTTTGAGTTTCCAAATAATGCTCGATTCGCGATAATCGAGATATTCGCGATAATCGAGATTCTCGCGAATATCGACATTTATCGCGCCGCGCATAACATGCATACATGCTACTTTAAGAATTCTCGTTCGCAAGATGTTACGATGCATTATGGCAGCGACGACAAAGTGACCCAATTTTTTCCCATTTTTTATCGCCAGTGCCACAGTGCGTCCGATAATTTTCGTTTTCTCTGTTCCCGCGAGTATATGCTCGTTTTTAAACGTGAGTCTGAAACGGAGTGAACGTGTTTCGAGAGTATCAAGGGCGTAGGGTCATTCACTGCGACCGGTGTTTTCTCGTCGAAAGGTTGTTTGTACGTCAATGCCCTATTATAGGAAAATCTCTTGATCCTGACCGGTGAGTGTCGATTTTGTGTCTTTTTTCTACAAACACCTCCACTTTGTTTGTTTTTTTATCTTCTTTTTCCTACCATTAATTAATCCATAAATATTTGACTTCTGTGAGTTAATAGAGGAAGTGTAACTTTATGTAAACGTATTTATATGTACATATGTATAAAATTTTCATTTTCCGTGCCGCATACATAACCTTGTGTCCTCGGTTGAGTTGATAGTCAAGTCAATTACAATGTGTTTTCGGAGCAATTTCATTGCAGTATTTGGGAGTCGACGTGGAAATGTAAATAAACACTGAGGGAATTTGCAAAAATATTATCTCCCTGGCGCAGGACTTTACGCAAGATAGTGCGTCGCCAGATATCTTCTCATTAAAAATTAATTCCTTTACGCTCGAGGACGAAGAACCGAAGGACGCGTACGTCATTCTTGCAATGACCTTATCACCAATACGCTGACCTTACGCACCGTAGGTATTATAAACATCGTATTTTTCGTAATAATACTTGATTACCCGCTTGTCAGGGTGCAGTCAATTTCTTTTATAACATCTTGGATAGCATAGTCGCCTATAGAAAGGGAACAAAATTAATCCGTTCGATCGTGAATTGTTGAATTTCTTAAATCTCAAAAGTTTTTGATTTATCGTCACCACCGTGAACTACGCACCTCCATTTTGCTACTTTTGTTCATTTAAGTTCATGAACCTTTCTAATTTCGTATCTAATCAACGAAAGCTAGACTTTGCCACGAGTCGACGACATTTTATCTTACTGCACGTTCTTTCTATAGACGGAATTTGTTAAACCAAGAATGACTCGACGGTAAAAGAAAAAAAAAAGAAAAAAATTCGATCGTAAATTATCAGTTCGAGTATGTAGTATATAAGCAACTTCTGGTGTCTCTTTTATAAAAAGGGAATAAGAGACAATACGTTTAATGTAATTTTCGTTTGGCAATGTTTGCACAATCGATGGTCGCCGAATTTCAGGGATGACGATAGGGATAAGGCATTAGTCCAGAAAATTGGTTAATTCAATTAGGCGTGTACGTATTTGATTTCCTATGCCTGAAAACACCGATTAGACCGGACGGTTGTAGCGTTGAAAGGAACAACTTCGCTTTGGAACAAATCCAACCGGTTAACTTGTGTATTCTAATCAAGTAAATCAGGATAAGTACGTGTTTTTGCCCGGCTCACGCGTCCGATTCTGTAGTAATTAGCCGGCGTGGAGGCGGAAAAATTCAGTCACGGCTCGTAGCGGCGCTGTCAAATGGCCATTTGCACTGTTTATATTTCCTCTGTTCGCGCCAAATTACTTTTTCTCCTGCATTGTCATTCGACTATTCTTATCATGCTTGCATGCTATGCATATACGCGAACACGGGCGCCAGCTCTTTCTCTTTCTAGCGAAAGGTCCCTGCGCGGAGTTAATTACATGGTGATTAGTTTGCGCGCGTTATTCGGTACAAATGTTATTTTAATGATGAACGGAAACACGCTTTCATTCAAAAATTGCGGTACATTTTTCAAGTTTTTTGTAACATTCGAAATAATTAGTAGTGTAGAACAGTGTGGACTTTGTTCTAGAATTTTTTAATGATATTACGGATTGGCCTTTGGGATTGCAGCCTGTGAGGATCATTTTTTTCCTGCATTTTTAAATAGATTTAGGAACCTTTTTTTACCAACTTAAATGGACGTCGAAATTCGATGGTCGTAGTCGCGCGTCGAGATATCGAACGGTCGTGTGTTCATTGATCTCGCAGTTTAGCGAATCGAGATCATTGCACTCGTAATATGAAACGTACTACTCGCGATGAGATAATTGTTCTTAATCATCTCGTATATTCTCATTGATAATACCCGTCGCTATACATGTATGTATATCCTTAGTCAAGTTAAAAATTTCAATCGTAGAACACTAACTTAGAAATTTCCGATAAATAGAAACGCGAGCTACTATTACCATATAGAGATATTTCTGAAACGTCTCCCAGCTGTTGCTTCCGTACCGGTACCATAACCTTTCTCAACGTTGTCGATTTTGATATTAGCGCCACTGGTAGGCGCGAACGGAGCAAGTACCGGTGCGTGCAACCCTAGTTACGTCGTGAAAAATTTCGCGTCCGAAGGTTGGCACCCCTGACGAAACGATCGAACGGAAATGCAGTCGTCATTCTTCGATCGGCAGGTTCAGTGCGCGCGAGACGTTTGAAATTAAAATGACGTTGGTTAATCGCGTCTCAAGTCCGTTCGACTTTACTCGACTCGACTAATTAGGAACGCCTGTCAGAATCATCCTGGGCACGATGGCGGCGATGGCAGAGGAGGTGGAGGAGGAGGATGTCCACGATACACGAGGCGTTTCTCTCGTGTGCACGCCATTCATCCGTGACTAATGTTTAACACTTGGCGGGTGAGAATTGGCGCGATGTAAATATGGGACGAGTTCTCAAGCGCGCGGCGTATATCCGCTCGATTTACTTCGTCAGCTTGAAACGCGTCGAACCCCACCATATTCGTATTTGCTCCCGATCGCGGGTATACACTGCGGCGTCTTTAAAGCGACTGACAAATCTTGTTCGATAAATAACGCACATCCACGGTGTAATGGCGGCTATTCGGATTATGCAGGGAATTCGGAAGTCGATCGACGGGAACATGCAGCATACAACGGCGGCTTTGCGTTCTCCGGCAAAAATAGATGACCTATATATGTATGTATATGTATAGATATAGTTGTGTACATATGTATTTCTTGTTGGCGAAATCGAAGGGGATTTTTTAAATGCCTCTTTGTCGTCGGGCTTCGGAAGCTGTAAACGTTGCGCCCCGAGAAATGTTGGCAGCACTTTTTATTTACGTGCCGCGAGGTCTGTTTGGAATATCTTCAGACTACAATGGGCCGATTCGACGTGCGCTTTTTCTTCGCGATTTTACTTTTTCTCTTGTGCCCCCTCGGCGAATCACGAATTTCGGGACAATAGTGCATAGCACCCTTGCTTCTTTCCTTGCTCTATAGAACGGTGAAAACTTGTTAGACGAATCGGAGTACATATGGTACTTTATCAAGATTTCAAAGTAACCGCAAAACTAAGGGTGGTACTGCAAGTGTTCTGTAATTCTTTTTAACTAAATAAGAATGAAATAGTAAGTAGAAGTAGAGATTTAAAGGTGCGTTAGGGGTAATGTACAATATTATTTACGAATAAAATCATATCGCTACATTAAAGTTGCTATTTTCACGCGAAAAGCGTGATACTTTTACGCGTTCTGTTTTTGCTCCGACCTCGTGGCCGGTAACGAATTACCCAGCGGACACGATTACCTTCGGCCCTGGTAATAGACGATCATGAATGAACGCGTGAACGCAAGCCTCTCTCTCACGAGACCAGCGTATTCCAGGCATTCGTTGCGCGAATATCAGATATACTAGCTGCTCGTAATTCTAAAGTTACGACTCATAGATCGTATTAAAATTGTCTCTTAGAACGAAAGGGGCTCATAGCGAACCGGAGAGTGTACTTAAAAATAGAAGAAGTTGGTATTGTGTAAGCATTTCACTATCTCAGTCTCTCTTCCATCATTTTTGTTTTTTCATTGTTAACGAAACTGTGGTACACACTTACATATTATACAATTTGTTAAATAATCTCGAAATTATCCCAATGTATTTGTATTCTCATTAAAGAAAATGATAGGTGTAGCAAAATACATATTATGAATCGGGGGAAGCTCCAAAATTGTTGCTCCAAGACTGTTGCTCCAAAATTGCTTAATGTATCTGTAATTAGATTCTGTTTCGAGAATGTCGTAGAAAGGGTTAATACGGTACGGAAATGCACACACTACCTATGTATGTATATGTACAATATGTATCGACTCATTCCGCGATACGAACACTGATATGCAGACCTTTGGATCTTGTCGCAAGATAACGTTTCAAATCGTGATTTCTATACTCCCCCACTTTTGTTAAACACTCTTCAACCAAAGAAACCACGATTCGTATAATCTACCATAATATCAAACTACCCCAAATCAATATTCCCAAACAAAACAAAGGAACGTAAAATTAGCCATATTAAATAAAGACAAATTCTTTTCCTCTTACAGACGGACAGTACCGATCTTCACGAGACTCCGCAACCTTCTGCATTCAACTATGCTATTATCCTTCCAAGTGGACCCACCAATAAACACTTGGTCAACGGATCTCGCACAGACTTTCGTCGTCTGAAAAGGAACATCGTGTCAGAATCGAACGATTCTACCAAAGAAACATTACCTTACCAATAGTTCTCTAATAATAATAATAATAATAATAATAATAATAATAGTAATACTACTACTACTACTAATAATAATAATAATTAACATCAATTCCAATCTCGAAGCCGCGTTTCGAGCAGACAAATCGTAGTAAAATTTCACCGTTTATCGCTTCTATCCGGACTTAATGCCCTCGACCGTGTGCACGGACGAAAAAACGGCGAAAAATCGGAGCCGCGGTTATTTCGTTCGAAAATGTTCGGCTGTTGACAAACGGCAACGAGCAATACGCGTTGGTGATTCGTCGTTTGTGATCGCGTCGGACGTGTTGAAGTGGCGGGACTTGGTTGAGGATACATACTCCGTCGTGTTTGACGTCGTCGTCGTGGTGCGTTGTTCAGCCAGTGGTTCGGCAGGGAGAGAAAGATAAGAGGGAAAGGCGGGCAGCTATAACCGGCAACCACACGGTGGACATGATTATTTCAAAGGATCTGTTCCTCTTTGGCGACCAAGATTACCTGCGCCTTCCCAGCAACGAGAAGCGGCAGCAACGGGCAATGGGCCGACCGATCATCAATGCTCCCAGGTAAGTGGTGTATTATATTTTTATGGCCGCTCCTCGGGTGCTTTCGTTCCCTTTTTTTTTATTCTTCAGCATTTTGATAGATAAGAGCGAGAACATTTTTTCCATTGGCTATTACTGGGCAGCTTGATATAATTGGAATTGGAGATTTTGTTTTAATTCCGCTACATCGCGATACTTTTTGTTCGAAGATTATTTTTATATAATTGATACCGTTTGTCCTTCTTTCAATTTATTAGGATTGTTATACATACAGTAATATGATATTTGTCTGCTAAAATCCTAGTCGGGTTTTTGCTTGAATATTTGATTAATTAATTATCGAGGTGTATTTTATTAAAAATTGGGTCGATTCATATTTTTAGGAAGCGTTGAATATCGATTGCTCACTTTTCTGGTTATTTCAAGCACCACGCCTGAGGAGCATATATTTTTGTTTGCAAAAGTTAGAAATAAGCGAATTTTTTTACCCGTGACAAGAATTGCTTGCTGAAATTAAATTCTTTTCAATGAATTCTCAATGAATACCGCTCCACCCGATTTCCGCAATTTTATACATTTTGTAGTTTCCTCTCTCAAGTACGCAGGTCATTAACTTCGCCAAGTTTATATTCAAGCTAGGTCTATATTTCAAAGAGACTTTAGGTTCCTTATCAATGCCCTCTTAGTTAGACAATCAAAATCAGCGAAATGTGCGAAGCTTCTTTACAAATACCAATACTTATAAATTTTCGTGCGCGATTAGTAAAAGTAAACAGCGGCCGCGATACGAGATATGTACAAGGAACAATATCCATAGTCACATTTCTAAATTCTAAATTTAGACTCGAATCACAAATCTGATATTTCGCACACATATTTCAAATCGCTGTCCCCGATAAGAGTTTTCAAATTTACATTCTATAGAAAATATTACAACAATCAGGATTCCAATCTGTCCGGTACTCGGCTTACGTGCGTATCTACTAAATTAATCGTTCGCGAACCGCAGAAATGTTCACTTCCAAGCAAACAAGCAGCCAATGAAGGGGAAAAGAATAAAGAAAAAAATATAGCAATTAATGTAGCAAGCGCATGCGTTCGAGCGCCAAATCCCTTATCACCACTGATACAGTCGATGATCTCTTTCGAAAGAAGCTCGAGTCGTCGTTCTGCCCTTATCTATTCGCGCCGTAAAAAAAAAGTGAAGAAAAAAACATATCATCAACTAATACGTCGGCGAACGTCGTCGGTGGTTTGCAATAAAACGTCTCGAGCTCTTACTTGAAACCTCTGTCTCGTCACGTCTCGCGATCTTCCCCCGTGTCATCGAGATCGATGATTTCGAGGTTCCCATTCCTCCATTCGCTGATTTTATTCGCGCCTGCTAATTTATCGAATTTACGAGCACATTGCTCCCTTGTGTTATGCCAGGGGGGCTCTCTCTCTCCCTCCTGTATTATTTCTCAATCAGCAAAAAGACGTGAAGGAATTTCTTTCTCTTTTTATCATTCTGTCCTACAAAACTTATTTATAACAACTGGTTGTTTGCCATGACAGATTTAACGTTGACTGCTCGTTATTATTTGTGCACGTGTTTGTTGGATCATGTCTTTTGTTCTCTTGTCCCATTGTTCAATCAAAGCTTTCGTTTAATTCCGACTGATGCCACGGTATTCGAGCTTTTGAAATATACGAATTTGCTTGTTCTTTTAATCGTTCCTTTTTCATTTGCGTCCCGTCATGTGATAGTATGACATGACGAATTTTCTGTTTGAATTTTGCTAATTGAACAAGGCTTGATAGACTATCATGCGGCTCGTGTAAATCATTTTCGGTATGGATAGGATTTTCAAGATTTTGCAAGTCTTTTCGAGGTTTGACTAGCGATACTACGGTAGCGCGAGGCTTTGCTTAAGAGTTTCTCAGTTTTCCCGCGGTAATATTGTATTTATGAGCAATTGCGTATTTTGGAGCACAATCAATTTTCTATATTAATTTCCTGATTTTCCTGCGACAATTTTCCGATGCTCCGAAACTTATATTCTGATATTTTTCCCTAGCAATTGTCTCAATTTTGTTAACATTAATACTTCGTCCCAATTCTATGCTCTTCAACAATTTGTCACAGTAATTCTATATTTTTGTACAATGCATTATGCATTGTGTCATTCAAATTTGTCTGCGAATTTTACGGTCGTTTCATTATTTCAATACCGTTCCTTCAGCCATCCATTCCTCGAGTGAAATCGAGGACCTTGACCAGGTCGTGGAAACGAACCCCCTAATTAGGTACTTGCAGAATCTCCACCCAGTTTTCGTAGGGTTTTCAAGAGAAAAGAAAGTGGTTTCCGGATATTGATGCAATTCGCAGAAATGATAAATCGAGCCGTGACGCCACCCGAGCCACCTTAGGCTTTCTTCTTCGTTTCTGGATCTACGTTTCGAAAGCGTTTCGACGTATCGATTACTTCTCCAGTCCTTTCGAAACCGTGCAAGTAATTAAGTACACGGGAATCAGTTTCGAAGGGGGCGGAATTTTTCCTCGACTGTTTACCAATAAGAAACGAAAGAGACAGAGAAATGAAAAGCAGTGCATAAAGTACAAGAAGTCCATTCCTAATCGCGGAATGTCACAGCACGACGCCGATAGGAAAATTGGACTGCAGTCCTTAGTCACCGATTTTTCCAGCAAAGCCGCTAGTAAATCGAACGACGCGACTGATAAAGCGACAGAGTTATCTGTGACTTATTATCAGTGCCGCTACCAGCCAATCAATAGCCGAACTCTATTAGCACGCGCGAATGTTCAGCGATGTTAGGTCTCTCTGCTAATTATTTTTCCCCATTCTGCGGTCAACTTTGATTTTCTATATCGTCGCGAAAATTCATGAACGTGTTGCATATCACGGCCAGACTAGATACCATGGATTCACAGAGAAATAAAATGCACTCCGACGCACGTTGATCTCCATAAATACAGCGCTCCAATTTCAATAATGTCGAATTATTCCACAGTTAGAATACTTGCCAAAGATTCACGTTTCATTCAAAGATATATACCACAAGGAACATCCAGGCAGCTAAAGAAACTTAAGAAAATAGGGAAAAGGATCCGTCCTCGCGTAAACGCCATTAAAAATGATCTCACAGATTCCCGTCGACATCGAGCGTTTTTTATCGAATGGAAACGATGTCGGTACCCGCAAGAAACTGTTGAAAGTCCACGATTTTATATCTGCCCGATTCGAGGCATAGAAAAGAAACGTATGTACCTGCCTCCGGTGGCAGCAAGTAATCCACTGTCTTTTCTTCTTCCTCGACCGGTCCACGCCCGTGCCTCGCGTCGATAAGGAGAACGCGAACGTGTACACGCCTGTACACGTGCATGCATCACAGGCACGAAGACTGGGTCACGCATGGGAAATTGGAACGGTTTTATCTCGAGGCGGAAGACTCGATTTTTCTCCGGAGGAGAAACCGCCGATTTTTCTTTCAATCGGTTTCTAGGTTAAAGGTGTATCGTGTCGCCGCGCCTCCGCTTATGCCCGTAATACTTGCACGTAATGGGAATGGTATAGTAATCGGGATATTGTTGTACATTATTCTGCGTCGCGTACCTGTGCGCAACGGTATTCGTGTTCGTCACCCGGTTGGAAATCTTTTCGCGCACGCCCCTTCGAGATTTCGTGAATTTTACAAAATTGGAAACAAAAGATTCCGTTGCCTTTGTATCTAATCTAGCCGTTGCAGCTACGGGATTCGAGATACGCGTATGTACTCGGCAGAGATTCTTTTCTTCGCAGTCACCGTAGAAAGTCAAACACTTGGAGCGGCCGAGGAATTTTTATCGATCTTAGCTCACGAATCCTGAAAACCAACAAATCGTTCCGCTTATCAATCTAGTTTATCAATCTGCGAACAGTACATCTTCTCCAATCGAGAGTTCAAACAGACTTCGTACAATGATTGCCCTCGAACAATTTTCTTCCGCCTGTTCTTTCACTTCTTTATGGCAGAAATTGTATGGGTCTCTCAGGACACCCGTCTGATAAGGGCAGGATCCTCGACAACTTATGCAACGCGACGACTAACTATTTAAAGAAACGCATCGGGCGTGCATTATCTCACCAGCCGTGCCACGGGATTCAAGTTCAATTCGGTCCGGTGCAATGCACTTTGGCCGTGTTCTTTCGAGAGTGGATGGAATGATTCATTCGACGGAATTAGTCAGAGTCGCGAGAGATCGATCGTTGAAAACTTGCTCGATCTTCCAACCCCTTTTCGTCGGAATCGTCGATCTGCTCGCGCAAATTGTTTCTCTGCTCCTTCGTCAACCCTATCGTTCATGAGCGGCGTAACTTCGATGTAAAGAAAGATGGAAAACATATTTATTATTGGCAGAAGGAAACCAAGTGTTTCGTATTAACGAATACCTTGCTCGTTCATGCAGCGAGGAAATTTTCAATTTGAGGAATTCCGTATGGAGGTTGGTTAAGCAAGTATATATATAGATAAATTATATAGATAAATTGGGAATGGAAAAAATGGTTGAATTATTCACGTGGTGTACTGCACGAGCGAGGAATTCACGTATGTGTGTTGTAGTTGGAAAAGACTCGTGTGGCGTTTCGCTGGGGCAGCCACGAGCTCTCCATAAAAGTCTCTCGATAACTGGGTTTCTCTCGGTGTTACTTCTCGCGATGTCGCATTCAAAATGTGATCTCCTTTCTTTTTTCGTCTCCTCTGAGACGACTGGCCACCGTTCGCGAACCTTTATAAAGTCGAGCTTGGAAGTTGGATGCTTGGAATAAGTAATAAGCAATTCTTCTAATATTTTTGTCATCCTTTGGTTGAGATAAAGTTCAGGTGTACACGTAATATTCTAAAGATCTATTCTATTCTACAATAGAAATAATTAATTTGCATGGGCCGAAGATAACAAGTTGCGGTTCTATTTCCAATCTCTTTATTCAGTGGAGTTGAATAGTTTATTGCCAACAAATATACTAGACCTTTTGAATATGTTGTCCTCAGGAAAAATTCTCCGGCATTCAAGTCTGGATACCTTGATAAACAAGTTTCACACGCGGCATATCGAGTTTCTACTGTATACACAGCATTAGAAAATGATTGTAAGTCACATTTGAAAATGTACAAACCATGCTGATACACCAACCACGTTTTCTTGCCTTACAATTACAACATACAAATAGTCCTTGTCACCCTCTTCATTTCTCACTGTCTGTTGAAGATTTCAATTACCCTACCCCGATTGACCGGTTAATCAATCAAATTCCTCCATTCAAACGAAAATTCAACAAAGTCCAATGGAATTTTGTACAAGATAAGAAAACGCTCGGCTAAATAATAGCATATTACGATCATGGAAGGGAAACGCGTTTTCTCGGGGCGGGTGGGTGGTACGGGGGGAAAAAAGTTGAACGACGAGGCAAAGTGTGGAGCTTATTTTGCCTAGGCGCAAAAGTGGAACGAAAAAAGAACGTCGAGGCCCGGTATTCCAGCTGGCCGAGACGGTGAAATGAAATCGAGGACGGTGCACGCAGGCAACCGTGCCATTAAGTAGATTGAATATTACCCTATATTCGGTAGATGCAATCAATAGCCTAGAAAAATGCGCTATTCTCCTTTGCAGCGTAGCTCGGCCTTGAATAGCCTATCAGCAACGCGTCTAATTTACCACGGAATGACGTCTGTCGCGTGTACACCATGCACTTCGTCACTCTTTCGAGATACATACACCTTCGATCGGTACCTTTCAGCGTTCCTTCGTGAAACGATACCTGTTTCACGTTAGTCCGATTACTGATCCTAAATTTTGTCTCCTTTTCGTCCGTCCAACGAATGGTCTCCATTTAGGGATGATTTTTGTAAGCACTGCATTGGTTGAATTTTTAATTTCAATTTAATTATGATGTCAAATCTTTTTGATTAATACATCATTGTATTTTTCATTGTTTACCATGGTTGATCGATGGTTTGAAATATCTAGGAAACGGGGTACCTGTTGTTAATTAATGGGGGACGGTTGCTGAATAGATTTCCTCATAATAGAAAATTAAATGTATATCTAAGAGGTGGGGACGTCATTGTCGGAGTCATCTAATTCTGTAATACATTTATTTATGTCCACAAAAATTGTACAATCTCGAGGTAAACTATTTTGTGGCCACCAAAGCTTGGCCTACGTGTTCCTCCGGAGGACTAACAACTTCGAAGCACAGTCCAGGGAGGAACGAACTCAAGGAATGTTCGATGTGAATGAACTTCTCGTACGTTGGCTATGAATGACGAGTGTTTGGAGTAGCGTAAAAGGGTCGAGTGGCTGTTTAGGGTTGAGCTTTAGTTTCGAGAGAAACCTGCGATTGAATGACTTCTGGGTATGCACGTGGTTCATCGGGTTCAATCGTAACACAGTGCGATAATCATTCGGCGAACAAATTAGTAGCGACGATTTGGCAAGGAATAAGCGACGAAATAATTCGACTACGGTACACGCGGTCCGTGGTTCCAATTAAAAGCTATAATTTATCTTCTTTGATTCGCAAGTGAATATTTTCGATCGTCGTGCTTAGTATTTATAGAAACATTGAACCTGTTCTGCAGAAGCGGTAGTTTTCGAGTTTGAGCTTGTGTGATTTCCGTGCGACAGCTCCTTTCTAAGTGGCATGCTGATTACGAATGCAAAGAGCACTGTTAGTCGTATTTAAATGGTAATGAGAGTGGTAATTGAATGATTTATGAACGATTAACGTATGTCAGTCTATAATTTCTCTGTTATAAATATTCCAAGGTACGAGCTTGTAATTGCCTCTTGCGAGCTGGCCAATGAGGTTTTTCAAGAGCGGATCCGGGGCGTTCCTTCAGCTTAACCTAGAGAACGTTTCGTTTTTTGATTTATAATTGTCGTATTAATATAGTCCCATTCGATATGCCTATGGGTATACGTCGACGTAGGAATTTCCGAATCAAAATTTCTTCCGATCTGTACCGCCTGGATGCAAAGTAATGGATTTGCATTCACGTATTTAGTTGCAAGGGATTTTTTTTATTCAGGAAATTGGTATTCTTCTAATAAATATCCTGGAATTTGCAATTTTAAAACATTATTTCCTTAATGAAATATTTAACGCCGTTGATCTTTCCTGATTTCTGAATTGCAAATATATAATATATTATTTCGCCAAATAAAACTTTTCATGTTGAAAGCTATACAACGTGCGTAATTATCGATGAGGCAAACCTTGTATCCCAAAACTCGATAGAATTAAGTCCAGTCATCGTTCGATCGCCTATTTAGGAGTTGACAATCATTGGTTGAACTCACGTGCTCCAAAGGCACGATTCGTCTGTGGTGCAGTCGATGCACCTGGACGAAAATGTCTGCTTAAACGATGCTTGTGTTTCCATCGAAAATCGATTCTCCATTACGATGTCTCGCTCGTGAAATTCTGCAGACGCATTGTCAGGTACCTACCTATTCGAGCATCGATCGAACTTCATGCAAAGCTTTGTACTTTTCATGTATTTTTCTCGAAACAGTAGCAATTCAGCATCTCTCGTTATCCGAATATTTCAATCGAACGACTCTTGCTGTTTTTCTGGGAATTACGAATATTGGAAAATTTTTATTTGCTACAGAGTGTGTAGCTTTTCACTGGCACACAGATAATATTGACAAGCCCTATTTTCTGTTCGAAGCAAAAATCACTTTGCGCAATGCGATAGTTATTTTCTATAATAGTCAATTAAACCCACTGACCTAGTCTACTTGTCAGACGATTATTGAACAACGGTAAACTGTTTAGTGTATGAAAGTCTTGGAAGAATTAATAGCGGGAAGTGAGAGTTAATAGTGATCGATGTATAATTATACCTATAGGTGTATGTATGTATTATGTTTCCTTAGGTGAAGAGACCCTCCTTTGAGATCGATAAGATCTGACAGCTAGTGAACACTGACCTGTCCCATTTTTATCTTCCTACGTGTCCCATTCGATTCTTCAATTATTCAGTTATCGATTATCTATCATTGCGCGAGCATCGTGCAGTATTAAATCTATTAAATAATTTCGTCCTCCAATTTCAAAATCACCGATATTATATTGGGAATAGACAGCAGATTTGCTACATTTAAAATTGAACTTCTCACAACTGAATATCGTGTATCCTAATCGATATACCCGAAAATAATCCTAACAACGCGGAAAATATTTTAACTTCGAACATTTTAACTCCATACAAAAGTACCAAGAATTGATATAGCAAATACATATTGCGACTAATTTTTTACCTTTACTTTTCAAACAACACACGTTGATGGGTAGAAACCCGCGAACCATTATCTCGAATTAAGTTTCGATCGAGATAATGGGCAGATAAGTCGTTTCAGAAACGACTCGATTCTCGTCTGCAGCGCGCTGACGATTTTATTTGGCCGTGACACGCGTATATTTCACCGGCTGTTATTATACATTCGCGGGCTTTGTCGGTTGAACCAGAGACGTCCCGGATCGAGAAGATGCATCGCGAGCTCATTACGGTTCAGGCTATGATATACGCGTGCTCGTTACACGGGATTATTTATGCTCGCATGCAGGTGCTGCCGAGCATTCTGGAGCCGCTGGATGCTTGTTCGGTTTATACTCGATCGTGTAGCTTGTCTCAGTTCGGACTGACACGTTTGATTAGGGGGAAACGTTGCCCCCGTGGGGTGCTTTTTAATGAAATTTCGCACGGCAATGGAGGGTGAAATACCGTAGATACCGATTATACGGCTTTGGGCGCGGATAGTTAATAGCTTCTGAGATATTTAACGCTATAAGAGCGCGTGGAAATTAAGAAAATTAGTGTGCAAATTTTAGAACGATTTTACTTGGCTGTTTTATAAGCAGAAATTTTGCTTCAGTTATATTGAGTTACATATTTATCGTTCCCTATCGCCGAGAAGAGATACTTGATTTTATAGAGGCATTGGTAGCCAGCATCGAATACGTGGAAACTTTCAGGGAAACGTGATTACGCTCGCATCGATTTGGTTCGTGCGCGAAGGAAATTGCACAGGTAGAAAAATTACGTTTCGGCGAGGCGACCATGGAGAGCCGCCGGCACCTTGGATTCGTTTCTCCGTTGCGATGGTCAGCGCAGATGACACTGCGTGATTACTCGGAATTTTAATAGTTTCGTCAAACGAGCGAAGGGTACGAGGAATGATTTCTCTCGTGAGAGTGACACTGACCCGCTTCGCGTGTAATTCGCCCCGTTAGAGACACTTCCATCGCGGAAAATGACGAGCACGGCGAGCAAATAAAGCGCGGATAAAAAAAGATAATTCATAATCAACATAAAACGGAATCCAAACGGCAGACTTGGAAAAGGGAATGATTTTGTAATCAGCATGAAACAGAATCGAAACTGCCGACTCGGGAGCAACAAATAAATAAAACTGAGAATGGAAAGCCAGAAGGACGCGGATCGGCCAGGAACGCGACACAATTCTCAAACAATTGGTCAAGAGCGATCGTGTACGAGGGGGCCCAAGGAGGCACGAGGCATGCGAATGCCTCGATGAAGAGAGGGCCATCCTGAAAATGAATCATTCCCCTTATGCCGAGGACGCCTGACCTGCCTCACGCGACTCATTCTACTGTCTCAGTGGAGAGGCTCGTTTCAACAGCGCAAAGAGCAGAAGAAGCTATCGGCGCGGGACCGTCCGACGAAAGCGGAGACGAAGGGGCACAGGTCCGGTCGAATATTTTCCTCTTAAATCGGAGACGGGCACAGGCCACGAGTGGAATGCAAATGCCTCGTTTAAGACGAATCACGTCACGAGCAGCAGAAGCAACGGACGTGCCGTGGTGCCGCTGAAAATCACAAGGTGCAGCGGAACAATACACGCACGGAGAGTTGTCTTTTGTTCGAGGCGCTTCTTATTCAGGGGGCAAGTCGAGTCTCGTAGCCGTGGAACAAATTTATGGTTAATAACTCGTCCGGACGGGGGACGCGTTCGTCGACCGGCTTCACTCGCCTGTAGGTATGTGCGTACGTGTGTACGCATGCAACGTTTGAGATCGTCGTTTCGTGGCTGTATAAGTGTACGGGGTGGCCCGTTGGCGATGGCACGGACGACAAGTGGGTGATTCTTGGCGGAAAGGACGAGTCGAAAGTCTGGAATAAATTTCTTTTCCACCTGGTGCTTTCTTTTTTGTCCCGACGAACGACTTTGGGCGTTTGTGGGGGTCAGATTTTTGGCTGGATTGCGCGTAGGAAATTGGGGAAGGAAGGGAGAGCGGTTGGATGGAATAATACACAAGTTGGAGATGACACAAACGAAAGTGGGTGGCCATAATAGATGCTGCGAGTTGCAATTCTAATTGGAGAAATAAAGAGTAGTCGATACGGGGGGTGAACGAAATTCCAAATACAGAACAAATACAGAAGCTATTGAAAAACATATAAAATATGAAGCTAGATTGAGCAACATACAAATGTATACACGCGTGCTCGAATTTCACGTTCTCCGGTAAAACTTTACTGTTATCACATAGGGCGGTATCGAAACGAAGGTACCGGTACGTCGGCTCGGATCTGAAAAATGTCCCGAAAATTCGTTGCCACCCATCGTGTCTCTGGAAAGTCGAAGCAAACAGTAACCAAACACTCGAGCGACAAGCCTGAGTGTCGCGTCGCGTTCCGGAAAGAAATAGGAGTGTGCCAGGGATTCCTCCGGCGGCGAGTGGAACGCTGACCTACCTCACGCGAGCCACGCCACTCTCTTCTTCCTCCTCTTCTTCTTCTTCTTCTTCTTCTTCGTCTTCTTCTTCTTCTTCTCCCTCCCCGCCTCTCTCTGTCTTTGGGCGAGTGTGGCGAGTTTATTATAGTTATCTATCGCTCGTTGTTACACGAGCACGTTGTACGCGGGCACACGCCTTCCGTTTCGAGTTCCACGGAGGGAGATCCGACGAGCGCGGAAGAAGAAGCCAAGGACGCGTCTCGTGGTGCACACCGGGCACGGAGAAAACGGAAGTCACGTCTCGTCCGTGCTGCCAAATTCGAAAGTGTAACTCCGCCGAATTTAGTCGGCCATCGGCGTTCAACCGCGTTCGTTGTCGATCGTTGACGCGTTTCGTTTAAAGTATTTTAAACGAGACCCGGGCCGGCCACTAATCCGCCGGTTCCTCTGCCCAGTGGCCACGAAATATATCTACATATGTTCATCGCATGGTTCGCAGGGTTCGGTTGGCGATCTTTCGGATCTACTTCTTGACAATCAGGTGCATTGAACGATACCGTGTCGTAGGTCGATGTATTCGTCTCGGCGGACAGTTTTTTAACAACTTAAATCTCTCGCGAGCTATTCCACCGTTTCCACAGTTAAAACGAACACCCTGTACCGACAGTTCCATCCACCTCGTATCTACATAATCGTTAACCATTGTTATCCTCCCGTGCACCACGATGGATTCGCCGAAAAAGAAGCATCGGTCGTTCAATTTACCACGCAGACAATACGATTCCCCGTGGTACCACGGCTATATTCGCGTCTTGCCCAATTATTTACGAGTCGATGGTGTATCTCTGTCGCGCTTCTCCCCGGCGAGCGCATGTCGAAAGCGGGAACGACAATGAAATTGTGACGGGAGAGCCGCGGGGCTTGCAAGGCGATTTACGATATCATCGTGTGGCGGTGTTAAATTCGGTGTCGCGACTAAAATTGTCCCTCGACGCTCGTCCCACACGTTTTGCTCATTTGCAGCGCGCCTTCGAACCTCACTGCCTCCGACTTTACGAACTGTTGAA
Source organism: Nomada ferruginata (assembly GCA_963583965.1). Classification (NCBI taxonomy): domain Eukaryota; kingdom Metazoa; phylum Arthropoda; class Insecta; order Hymenoptera; family Apidae; genus Nomada; species Nomada ferruginata. The sequence goes on from OY757218.1 coordinate 12,772,045, forward strand.
CGCTATTCTTGTGATCCCTTCGATCGTCAATGAGAGTTACAGGGTTGGAAAACCCAGCGCTTTGCTTCGTGGGAACTCGAAGGAATAGGGGACAATGCTCTACGATGTATTTTAGGGTTGTGCGAGATACGCGGGGACGATAAATGGATGAAAGGATGAATTTGATTATTGGAATATACATTGGTGGCAATTAGGGATAAATAGAAATGAAAACGGTCCTGGGTGAGTGGACAAGAAATTCTGTCATGGAAGCGCGAATTCATTTATTTCGGAGTAATTATTAATATTTTCGCCGTGTAATAAAACGATATAAATTGAAGGGGACTAAATTGATTTCATAAAGGTTTCATTAGATATTTCTTCAATAAATTATGAAAACCTATCTATAGATGATTAATTGACTTATTATTAATACAACGTGTCAAGTGTGCCGTTCTGCAAGAGCTAATAAATATATTTAGGGCTAAATCGGTATTGTGCAGAAATAGTTTGACAAAGATTGCCAAGAGGAAAAAGTGCGGCGAAAAGCAAGAGGACAAAAAGAAAGTAATCGGCGAAAGAAAGGGGTACGCGTGGCGAAGAATAATGCTTGAGGAAGCGACTCATTATGATGATCACACGTAGCGCAAAATCGACGGAGGGAAATTTGAGCGTGAGCGACAGAGATAGAAAGTATCGACGATATTCTTATACCACATCGGCGGCGATGTCACTGACTTCTTGAAAATCGCGTGAAAGAATTGGACCGCTCCCAAAATTATACGCATTCTTATTACATTATCCAATAAGCTTGTGCGAATGGCGTAAGCTTTTTCTAAATCGCGTTCATCTCAAAAACTAAGCACCCGATTCGAAATCATTAAATTTTTAATTATTTCATGCTAACGAATTATTGTCCCTCCAATTTCACACACGATAAATACTGTTACAACCTTTATTTTATGCAAATTATTGCGATGCTGTTTGCACGCAAACTGTAAATACAAAAATATGCATTCCTGAGAGAAACATTTTTGGTAACAATAATAATATTCAAACAATTTTCATCCAGTCTTCCGACCCAAGAAATTGCGTTAAAAAAAGAATACAATTATTTACTTAATGCATGAAATAATGATTACAGTAAAATTGTAATTGTATTACAATAAAACAATGTTACCGTTGCCACACATATGCATAAATTCAGTGCATCGACACGTGGCCATCAGATAAGGGATGGCAATCGAGAGGCATGATCGTGGCCATCGTTGCTCGCGTTATCGCTCTTTATTCTACGTGCGTTTTCGTATGAACGGGCCAACGACAGAGAGCGAATACCAGACGTCAGAGTTCTGTCTTTAGCGCGAACGTAGAGACATCCGATGACCGTATGCAAATCGCATCCTTGACTCGGCGAATGCAAGTACATAACACGGACGTGTACACTCCGTTAGGCGTTGGTGTATATACCTGCGTCAACGGGCCAATGACCGGCGCCGTAGCTGTCTTTCTCTTCTCGTTTCCATGCTACCTCCGCTTCTACTTCGTCGCCGTCGTAGTCGTAGTCGTAGTCGTCTTCGTCGCCGCGGTCTCGAGGGCTCCGGGACGAGGAATGGAAACTTTCTCCCTCGTTCGTGATATATACCGCGTGACCGTGTAGTTCGTCCTAAAACGTCGACGTTCTTTCGCGAACGGCCGAGATACGGGCATTTCTCGTTTCCCCGTGGATACGAGCCACGGATATTCTCCGTGACTTTTATGCGCCGTAATTTTGCCTGGGATTAAGACTCGGAACGTGTGGCTGGCGTAGAGAGTCTGCGTCCTCTTCTGGTTCTTCGTCGTCGCGAGGCAGAAGGGCTGTATGGGCGAAGTGCGCGACAAGTGCCGTTTCTTTTCTCTCCTTCGTTCGTTGGCTTGCCGGATGGTTCGAAGGGGGTGATTGCTGGAGGGTGGATAATGGGGAACGCGGATCGTCGGCTGGATACGAAGGTGGTTGGCTGTTGGGATAGGCGGATGGAAAGTTTGTGGGTGGAAGTGAAGTTTGGAGTTTCGTTTAAAGTATCGTGGGTGGATCGCTTTGGTTAGGAGTTGGAGTCTTGGGTGGATTCGGGGGATTTTGGTGCCGTTTTAGGTAGATGGATTTTTCATTGTCGCCTTCTGACCGCGATGCTGGTGTTATATGTTAGATCGTGGGTTAATATTGAGAGCTCAAGTGTGTTGTCAATAATGGGAGAATAATTAGAAAGGTGATATTTCGGTATAGGAGTTACGATGAATATGATAAATCGATCCTCTGTTGAAAAATTCTTCAAGCATTACCCTTGTAAAAGTAGTCCTCAATATCGCAAAATGTAATTTTAAGAACGTCGACTCCTCGGCAGATGCATCGTTTCACAGATAAAGTTTCAATACTTCCAGCTGGATGAGTCAATGATTTTGTTGTTTTATGTACATATGTACATAAAATTACTCCAGGCTCGTCAACAGTTCCAATACAGGTGTTCACCTGTCCGAGATTTCACATCATAAACAAACGCATGTGCACACCTCTATGTAAATATATATTATATTATAAACATGTAGGTGCATGAAATGTGGTTGCAAACGCGGTGTTGCAGTGGCTTCTTTGTTATCGCTCTTGTTGCCGTCCCAGTTTCTTCGGTCCGATACACGCAGTGCGTTTCAATACTGGTGCACAATGCTCTGTCGCTTTTAGTCGTGCTCGTTGAAACAATGACACGATTTGTTCGTCGATAAACGTTCGCCGTCGTTTCAGCCGATTATATTCTTGGACATTTTTTTCGTCCGCCTCGACGTGTCGCAAGCGTCGTGTCCACTCTTTGCTACGTTCTCCTTTTTTCTCTTCACGCAACTCTTTCCGCTCCTTTGAGAACACACGAAAGGGCTCGTGACGGACACAATCGTTCTTGTACCGCGATTGGAGCACATTGTTCTCCATTACCGTTGTTCCGCCGCGTGCTTGCATCGACGAAACTGGGTTCTCATAGGAAAAAAGAAAGAAAGAAAAAGTGGTAAGGTTCTTTATACATATATATACAGAATAGTACAATTCTCTGCTTCAACATCGTCAACTACTCTCCGCTCCCAGATATCTCGCGAAGCTTCCGAATTCAGCACGCGAACGAAAATTGTCCCACGGCTGAAAATTCATTCCCTCATCGAAGTCCAAAATGGACGAAAGATATTTCGCACGGTCTCCAAAGAAGTACGCATTAATTAACCGAGAAGTACTTATGCAAGCAGAGAATTGGTAGCAGCACAAAAAGCAGTCGGCCGATTTCTTCGAAGGCCTTGCGAGGGCCTTTCCCTTTACCTTTCCGTTCCGTTATCGCGAAAATCTCGTGCAAGGGAGTGCAGTAAGGTGTCCCTTTCGCGGGAACACAGGATCGCGGGAAAAGCAGGCGGTCTATCGAGCAACGGCACGCCGATAGACCGCATAACACGCCAGGCTGTTAGGCTATTTCTGTACGGGCACGAGGCGGTCTCCGGCATGTAAGAGCCTCTATATAGATATATGGACAGGGTACAGCAGCGGCCAAGTGTCTCGTCGACGAAAAGAACTGCGGATTCATCGACGTCGAGGACTCACGTTGGCAACCGAGAAGTGCTCGATAACGCGATCGTGTGATTCTCAATTTCCTAGAAAAAAGATTCGGAGCATTTCCACGGTAGAACGTTACTCGATTGGGCTTTAACTCAGAGTGGTCCTTGGTCGAAGTTTTTAAGCTACGGCTAGAGAGCGGAATTGGGTTAGAGCTCGAGGACATCGGATAGCGATCTCGAATTTTTATTGCCGCGATTATTTTAATCAGTTGGGGGATCAATTTGTTGCCCGTTGGCTTGGATTGTATTTATTCAATTAAACGCAGGGATACAGTTTGAGTTCGAGTTTTTAGCGACCCGTTACAACGTGTTGTTAGATATTCTAACGTCGTGTAGAATGAGTGGGACAAACGATAAAATATTATTCTCCTCGACGAGTAATTTATTGAAACGTGCGACAGCATCTGCCATTTGCAGATAGATTCGAGGTACAATGCGAATGGCCATGTTGGTTTGGAAACGGGCTAACAATGGTATATAACAAGCTAACAGAAACTTTCCACTTCGAAGGTTGCTTTGCTTTCTCTTCGCGCGATGCAACAAATTTTCCTGCTAGAGAAATTCGACACACTTTGGCCATCAACCCGTTATTATCCAGTTAATATGGTTCCTCCGCCAGGCACCCCTAATGTGCCTCGTAAACGAGCGCCTTTCACTTCGCGAAGAGATGTGCTTTGCGTTAGAGGCGAATAATTTATATTCGTTTGTATTTTCTCGTTTCTTCATCAACGGTGTCGAAAATCTATCGGAATTGCGTAACGAATTATATCATTGAACTTTCCCCGTCTACCTCAACACTTTCGCTACGAAGGGCCCCTGTATACATATAGAAAAATTCAGCGTGCCGGAATTGAGCAATCGGTTTCTAAAAATACGTTCGAAGTAAAAGTACAGAAGCATGGTAGCACAATCTCTGAAGTGAATTGATTGCACGCGAAGTGGACGAGAAAAATCTCTGCCAGCGTCTGATAAATCATATTCGATTTCCAAACGTGTCCCAAGTGTTCGCTCACTTAATTCGTCGTGATTAACGACAGCCTTGTCGTTAGTTATTTAATATCAACGTTATTAACAATCCATCGAATTATACTGCTATCCTTCCTCCAACGAAACGCACATACAAGCGGACCCTTATCAGCACACGCGAATGATCGTGCAATCCTGCCAAACATTCTCGGCGAAATATTACGTCAGCTTGGGAAAAGGCGCTCGAAAAGCGTCCCCCGGAAAACGCAGCTGCGTGTTTCCAGGTCGAGGAGGCGCATAAAAGACACGCTTTAAACGCTTTTTAATTGGTTCGGGTGTGCCAGGTTCGACGTGGCGCCACGGAATTCCTGACCAGTTTCCAAAAGTTGCCCAGCTGGAGGCAATAAACGTTCCCGCTGACACGATTATTGCAAGCGAGTTGACGGTTAAACTATTGAAAGTTCCGCCGATGATGCATGCCCCACCCCGTGAATCGTAAAACGTTTGTTTACGGCCGGGAATATGCGATCCTCTTTAGTTCACGGAGTCATTAGGCCTCTGTTTTGGAGTACTTCTGCCTCGTACGGGATCGATCGAGATGCACATAAAGCTTGTACAGCTCTCAGAGCTATCAAGAGGCGAAGCAGTGCCAGGAAATTCATTTTAGAGCACGCTTAATACAGATCCAGGGGGCGGAATAATCGTCAGGGTTATTCTACCGACGAGGCATTTTTAATATTCGTTAACCGGTGCCCTCTATGGTTCGATCGATGGATGATTCGAAACGTTGCGCAGATATCGGAAACAACGTGTACTTAATCCTTAAAGGGGTATAAAAGGTTGATGATTAACGGATCAATGGGCGTAGGTAATTATTTATGATAGAATGGTGATAAATCAATCTCGAAGCAAGTTGTGCTGGGATTCGCGATATCAAAGAACCACCAGCGCGTCGTGTATCAAGCTTGTTTTCAATCAAAAGAATCTGCTTGATTTATGGAACGATGAAATTTAGTGGGTCTCCATATAGGATCCGCCTTCTCTTTTCGCTTGAGATTGTGGAATAGGCTGCAGTTAATCAGAAGCGATAGAGTACGCGTGTTTTGACAGGAATTATCATTTTGATTATCGTGCGACTGGTCGACTTATCGCCGCTTAAAATTCTGCACACAAGGCCACGCCTTGCACCAGTTGGGCATGAAACGAAGGACAGGTGGAAAAAATTGGGCATAACTTGGGAACTGTACACAGTGTTACGATTTTATTGCCCTGGAACATGTGGAATGTCTGCTTGGAGGTGGTCTCGTAATGTGCATTCGTCTGGTGGGAAATATTATTTGCCTCGATACCGTTTTTCTCGTAATGAAATTGCACGTTCGGTATGGTGTATGCATTTGTTTTGCAAAAAATGTAGTGCCCGCCATTGGACGCTGTAAATAATTCCTCGAAGGGTTGTGAAATTTCGTAAAAACAATAGCGTTGATTCCTTCTGTGGTATCGAAACGGAGATTTTCATTTCATTTAGTTATTTACGAAATGCTTGCTAAAGTATGACTCGATTTTCCTTGTAATTCAAATATTTCTCACTGCTCCGAATATTGGACGCAGTCTTTTGCCCCCTCGCGTTATACTAGAGTAAGGGTCACTGACCGTATCAAACGATAAAAGTAAAAGAAGTTTGTATATTGTTAGCCAGTGCTTGTAAACTGAGAATGTTTGGATTGAACAATATCCTCTGAGTGTTTAACTTTGAGTATTGGGTTGCGAGTGGAGTTACAATTAGTATTGTTTCGAAGAATGCACGTGGGGTTTTCTGGTGGTCGATGACACGTATGACTAATGTGTATTATGCGTAAGTAGCTAATAAGCACACTGATACAAACGATGTAAAATAATGATCAAAGGGAAAGAATCATTTTAATCGCACCTGGATAAAACTTGCGCCAAGAGTTTCTAATATTTAAATCCTTTAGAAGCGCTTTAATTTTCCTGCTCCAATTTAATCTAAAAAAACACACGTGGTTCCTTGTATAAAGGAACGTATAAAGAAAAGACCACGAAACCTCGTTTCTCTTAGCTTTACCCACCGTTTTTCTCTCGACTCCTTCGAGATTCTCACCCTGCGTGGTAGTTAACGAGAAAGTCGAGCGGAGAAACGATCCCTCGCGAAGACTAGAGGGACGGCGTGGAAGAGTCGCAAGGGGAAAGTGATAGAATTTAATGCCCACGGCGCGCCGTTTGATAAGGTGGCCAATACACGTACAATCATGGTGGTTATCGAGTCGTTAGCACCACGTTGCACTGACCTTTAAGCACGGGGGTCAATTCTGGCTCCTCCACCGAGCCCTGTCACGTACGAACGTGCTTATTTTCTCATAAAGCGTGGCAATTGATGCGCCTACCTCGATTCCGTCACAGTTTCGCCCGTCCTAACGATTTTAGTTGAGTCCGCTCCCTTAGACGAATCATCGGTATCAATTTTCTGCACGAATTTTAGCGACGTGTATTTCGTTCGAACGCAGCCATGTTCGATATTATTTCAACCTTTATTTTGCTGTTCAATCGCACTGATTGGATAATGAAAGTTATAAAATTATAATAAACTTCTTTAGACATGCACGAGGATAGCTGAATAATTCTTCCCTGATATTCTTTCGTCGTCGCGTACTATTTCGTCCCCGGTGTACACAGCTAATGAACGAACGTGCACCACGTTCCGTTACCGTTTTATTGCCCTGGCTGTAGTAGAATGTGTTACAAGTATTAAGGTATCAGCGTAGTCCTATACGAAAGATGTAGCAGTTGAAAAGAAAGAAAAATAACAGAAATGCGTCGCCAAATAGCAAAGTGCCACTACTAGGCCAGCGTGACGAGCTCTGGCATACCTGTTAACTCCCACGTCGATACGAATCCCATCCACGATCAGCTGCGACGAAGCTGCACCGGAGATTCTAGGTGGAAGCTAGCGTATCTCCTGGATCGTATTGCCGCGTTCTTGCACGCTGCTATATTCGCGTACAGCGATGCTCCAAGTTTTACCCACCCTTAAAATTCCGCCATATTAATACGCAGAGCACAAGAATATTATACGAAATGTGCGATTTTTTTGCAAATCTTTTCAAGCTGCTCAAACTTGTGCGGAGCAGGATACGTTTTACATTTATTATAATATTTTTAAGGCTAATAAATTGGAGCATGCGCGAGGGTATGGATAGTTGAAATGGTCCTAGCAAAAATATATCAAAACAACGACACCTTTTTCCAAGTACGTTTGCATACATTCACAGTTTTGCGCACCTATCGCACGGATAGTAGCCAGCTAGTTAGAGCTGCCTGGCCTTCTGTGCGTGCGTGTATCTCGTTGGTACTCTCACTTTCGTCGGTGTTCGTGGCGCGTACACGTGAACCCTTCTGCACGGTACGCTGTTACATACGGCCACATCGGTCTGCCTCCGAATATACGTGCGTTTTATTGCCCGACCGGGATGATTAGCGTGCGCGACGTCTATCGAACGACGCGGCTGGTGAAATGGAATGAGGACGCGGTTCGGACAGATAAAACGGTCGCGGTGGCCCCTTATCTTCGCACGAAAACGCGTCAGCTCGTACACTCGGAGAAATCGTTTGCATTCTGCAAAGTTTAAACGGTGCATGACTTCGCGGAGAAAAGGATTCTTTTGCGGTCGTTTCGGGTTGATCAGTGTAAAGGGACAATAGTCGAACCAACTTGCAATAAGTAGGTACATGTTTAATTAGGCAATACCAACGAATCCAGCGGAGGGTTGTATTAATTCCCAAGGTGCAATGAATTTTCTGTGAACTACGGCGATCACGGATAAGAAGGGTGCCGTTAGCCCCTTTGAAACAAGGACTATCGGTAGAAATTCCTCAATTATTCCGTTTCCTACGAACAGTACACTCTGGCAAAAGAGCGTACATACTCTCCGATTCGTCCCAGCAAGAGTTTACCAAGATCGTTGAACGAGAACCACGATATCCCGAAATCGCACCCCCCTTTCCCGCGAAACTTAATCGATCCCAAACCGTTTATCCGGGGGCACGAAAACGGGAGGAAGCGGTCGGTCCTCGCGCCGAATCCTCATCGTCCTCGAGATCGATTCCAAGCAGGATCATCGAACTTTCTCGCGGTTCAGGTTCCGCCGGTGTGCGGGCTGGTTCGCGCGAACCCCCGCCGCGACTCTGTTCGATCCGGCCCAGCGTTTCCTCGTGCCCACTCCCTTTCCTTTCTCAAGACGGTTCGTGGACCGGAGGGTGCAACAGCAGCAGCCCACGGAAAGGCCCATTATCGGTCCCCGATATCCCATTCCGTGTTGCGGCCACGAGAAAGGGGGTCTCGGGTTCCCTCAGTCAGACATTGCACTCTGCTCGCGCTCCCGTTCGACTGCACCGACCGCGTGAAAGACGCTGAAAGAAGAAGAAGACGAAGCAGAAGAAGATGAGGAGGAGGAGGAACGAGAGTAGCCACACGGTGAACCGTGCCGCCTGGCCAGGAGAGTTGGGGCACAGGAGTCGAGGGCGGGTAGGGAAGGAGGCCAGAATGAAAAGGACGAGGGATCCGAGGAGACAGAAGGAAGCAAGCGGCGGGCATGCAGAGGACAGAGAAAACGGGGGAAAACGGTGAACCGAAATGAAGGGAGAGAAAAGAGTCTCTCGTTCTTCGAGCTCAGAGGGAAAAGGGGGGTGGCGTAGAGATATATACAGCGTATAGAAAGAGAAAGGCGAACGTCGTTGGGTACAGGCAAGAGGGAACGCGACACGAAAGAGACGCCGATGGTCAGAAGGAGATGGAAGCGGCACACGGAGAGCTGCAGTGGGGATTGGAAGCGAACCGAGTGCGAGAGGGACGAGCCGAGGGATCGTTGAACTCTTGCAGTGATCGCAGTCTGTGCTCGATGCGCGTCTGCGTGAATGTGCGCGCGCGTGAAAGTGCAACGGTGTGTGCGGTCCCTCGGTGGCGTCGCGTCGCGTCGCGTCGCGTCGCGCCGCGTCGTTGCACCGTGCACGCGGTCGCGCGGGCCAGCTCCTCGCGACGTTTTGCCGCTGTGAACGAGAACCGACTGACTGAGAGAGATAGGACGTCGGTGTGCATAGAGCATGATAAGGACGGAGCGGTCGCGGTGGCCGCGTGCACGAGCGAGAAGGTAGCATAAGGCCAGGGCAGTCAGTAACGATGTCATTAGTTTAGTCAGTCAGCGAGTCAACAACTATGCTGTTTCGCGGCCGTTTCGCGTGGGCCTCGGGGCTTTTTTACCTCGGGGCCGGGCGGCGGGCCCGAAATTCGCGGGACCCGCAGCGGGCATTGTCCGGCGTTTGGGCCAGTTTTCGGATTCGAGAGCGGGGAAATTTCGTATTGGCCGAACGTATACGCTTGCCACGACGGTTTCTCTTCATTGATAATCGCTTTTTCTAGACGAAGCTTCGGGGCGGAGGAGTGTGTATTGCGGAGGACTGCGTGGCACGCGATGCCTATTGAAATAATAGAGTTAGAGCGGCGCAGAAGCGTTACGTTAGCCGGCAATTAGAGTCGCCTCGCGGTTAACCCTGCGGTTTCTTAATCGGCCACGTTTTCGTAAATGGGACACACGGTTCTTCCATCGTGTTGAATATATCGCGAGGGGCTGGTATTGCTTCCTTCGGCTCTTCTTAAGCACGGAATCGTATTTGATCGCGCGAGTGGACCAAAAATCAGGCGAACCGGGCATTCGAATGTTCTAATTGTAATAAATCTTTGTGCGTACGCACGGCCGTTTGCAATGACTGAGACAAATTGGTTCAGGTTTGTTCATTTTTAATAGCTCTTCCAGTTGAGGGGGCAAATTCTTCCATCTTATAATTACATCTGTAATTAGTTTGTATTCGAGTGATTTTCGCTTGGCGAGCAAATTTTTTTTGGAAACATCGAGCAAACATTTTCACGACGAGACAATGGCGTACACGCTGTTGGAAATAATTGGCGTAACGCCTACTATACCAATTACCCGCCGGCTTCTAAATAGACTCGGATAGTAGCTGCTTCGCAATACACTCGGTCCAGTTAAATCATCGTAACCAGGCGTATATCGTTGCATATAATTAAAAGATCTCTCTACCGCTCGCATAACTCAACATGCCCGAGAAAATAGTGGCGCGCGAGCCTTCCAGTATTTCGTCGCTAACATTCAATCTACTCGGTAGAATTGGCCAGAAACGCGATCCGCCTATTATTCTAAGCGGCTCGTCTTATTGTATCCAGCCTCTGGACGCCACGGAACAGTCGTTTCACAATAAACGTCGTCTTTCGTGCGACGCGTTAAAAATAATAGCTCCACGTAGCAACGGTGTCCGGCCAGCCAGCTGGTCTCGCGTGAGCTCGAATGAGCTACCAAATGCAATCCTCGGTTGAGTAAAAATCGATTTGCCTCGTAACTGTAGCCGCTAATTGCAGGGAACCGTGGAACTCATCGGGGAAAATCAACGTTGCAGGTAGAATCTTTCATGCATGAATGAAGGGGCGCACAGTAGCACGCATTTAAATGCATAGACGTTGTATCGACGATTTTCTTTAGGAATTATTGTGCTGCGTACAGTAAGTGCGATTCAGCGGGGCTTATTGCTTGTAAACAAAAAATCTAAGTCGTCCCCGAAACAGTTCATTCACCGGCGTGATGCTCGTCGAGATCCTTCTGCTTCTTCCAACGAGCCGCAGTAGTCTATACCGTTCATGCCCAGACTATACGCGGCGTACATTAAGACCATTACTTTTTCATGCCGGTATTTTGTTACGCTCACTCCTCAAAAGCATTCCAGCCCATGGAAAAACGTGCTCCAAGGCACTCGAGGGTTTAAATGGGAGTCTCAATGCTTTCAGCCATCACCGCTACACCAACACGATTATCAATGTTGTTCATCTACCTGGATCCAAGTTTTTCCTCGAATATACAATCCCGGTGTCGACTACGCGTGATCTGTAAAGAAAAAACCAACGAAAGCAACAACCTCCCGTTAGTAAAAGCCATTCGTTCCCATTAATTCAGTCGCGTATACGAGCCTCCTCGACGTCTCCGTCTTCGTAGACAAGCAAAAGTTTCCCAACCCCGATCGTCGCGTTTTCCCGTCCCTCTCCGCGCCCGTAATAATAATAACTGAGAAGAGAGAACACAATCCCCGCGAACACACGATCCATCGTTGTGCAATGCTGCAACTGCAGTGCACTGCACCGCCACCACCACCACCGCCGCCACCGCCTCCACCACCGCCGTCACTACTACCACTACCACTGCCAAACACCACCACCACCATCGCCAGATCCGCTGCAGCTTGAACGGCTCCGAACCCTGTGCTGTGTAGGTGCTAACACGTACGTGTGAGTGTTTTATACGCGGGTCAATGACTCGTCGAGTGCATAGTTTGCGCATGCGCCTCGTGGTATGAGTGTGCATATCACCGCGACTCAGCTGCAGTAGCATGCACGTGCAACGATTGCGTCGCGAGCGTGTACGTGCGCGTGCACCCGCGCACCCGTGCAAGCGTGTGTGCGCGCGAGCCCGCCGCATTAAATATGTTAATGTATAGTGGGTCTGACTCAATAGTACGGCCAATATTCCATTGGCGTATCGACCCGGCGATATGCGCGTGTATTTTTGCACCGACCACCCTCTCCGACGCCTTCTCTGCCCTCTCTTCCTCTCTGTGCCATCGGAACCGCCGTGGATGCACCTGCAAAAATCACGGGCCGGCCAGAAGGATGCGCTCGGAGGAACGGTGCGTCAGGTTGCCGCGAGGAGAACAGGGGATGAGGGTTGTTTCCTTGGCGAACGGTAGACGCCATGGTGTTCATTTGTTTTCCCTGCTTCTGGAATTATGCGTTCGGGCAATTGCAATAATTGAAACAGCAATGATACAGTAGTATACTGGCAAGGGGTTGTTGAGGGCGATTCGTTGAATTGGTGAAGGTGTACTGGTGTTCGAGTTGCTCGTCGCCTTGGTTGTCGATCGATCGGACGATAATATTAATAACGACAGTGCGTCCTTATTGTCGGTGCACTTTTCTTGCTACGTGGACGGAGCTAGAGATTCGAGACTCGCCGGAACGACAATACACCCTCTGTGCATTCAAAGAATTTGCATTTCACAAGGAAACACTACTTACCGGTGATCCTCGGTGCACCTCGAAGTGGGAAACAAAGCACACTGGCCGAGTGTTGTTGAAGAAAACGAGGCTCGCAATTGTCTCTTATGTAAAGCGAGACGACAAATTACACACCGCGTTCCGTAACGTAATCTTCCCTTTCCCTAACGACATTGCATCGGTCCGCTGTAAAACGGTGACGCTCGTCGAAAGGTGTGTAGTAGGTACGCGCGTGAGAACGCGAGCTTGTGCAATTTTCGCGGGACGTAATATTCTCCTGGATAAAAAAGACAAACGTCGTTCCACATCGGGAGACGCGGCGAAGAAAATGAGCCATGTCGATTCCGTGCAAATAATTTGCGCAACGTACGACAATGATCATGCCGCTTCCATCGGGTACACCTGCAAGCAACGTTAACTATTCTGACAAAAATAAATTCTTCTTCAGCTTGCATCGATTAGTCGTTCTGTTGAATACGTAATTATTGCACTATTGTAAGGTGCACTCGATAAGAATGAATTCTCATTCTTCACGAGGAAACCGTACTTATTATCTCATTCGACGATCTAATGGTAAGCAACCTGTTATCTCGTTAACGCTTGAAAATACCGTTACCTGTAATCGTAATGACGAACCCGTCGATAGCGTACTGCGTTTCTCTGAAAAGCTCCGTCGGCTCGCCTATCTCTGTTTCTCTGCCCGCGATACAAGGTATACATTAGCCCCCGCGGGGCACGTGATACACATCGAGCATGCAACTCCTGGTGCGTACATTTCCCTCTTATATCACGGCTCATTAACGTGCTTAATTAGTTTACTAGTACAACCGTAGCGCGGCTGTACAACTCGATTCACGTCGTGCCACGTTTCATTGGCAATTTATAGCGGTCGCTTGTGAGTAAAGTTCCGCGGTAGGATTCGCGGCATTCCTTTCCACGCAGCATTGCTCTTGGCGGTTGTCCGCAGCTTCTACTTAGGAACGCGACAAAAGTGTATTAAGATATCTATAGGCGTTTGATATTTATCACCGATACTGCATTGGCAATAATTATTATCAAACGGTAGTTCGTACGTTCGAGATAGTCACGTTAGATTAATTACAGGATACAACGATTAACCTGTAACCTGTAACCACTGTGAGATCGTTTTTCGTTCCTTTTATTTTCGGCAACTATTCCTTTGGAGAAATACAGGGCTCGTACATGTATGTAAAAAAACAATTGTAATGCACATTCGATGCGTAGTTCAGTATATCGATCTTAGTTATTAGGAAGGAGGATAATGGAAAGCCATTTGAAAATCGCAGTAATTGGAAGTATGTAACATTTATTATTTTCTATTTCTATTAACATGTCACGCGAAACCGGTGACGTCAAGTGTCAGGTGTCGCTTCGTTCGAATTAATTCAGCTTTCAGCACGAATGAAATTTTCGCCGGAAGGGATTGCTGTTTATAGTTGTTGCATCGGGCGTTGATCGATGTTGTTATTCGCCCGGTGCAGCCGGTTTTCCTTAAAGATTATTAAGGCGGCTGCGTACTCCGTCGTCTAATGAACCCTTCTGCTCGAATATTCCAAGGAAGGTGATTGACCCGCATGTTGCTTGGCCACTCGACGTGTTCTACCGTCTAACAGTCACGACGTGGTTACTGTTAGTTCGTCAAATTTGTCGGGAACACCGTGTCCCAGTTACAGAGGCTGGTACCACGAAATCGTAAATCGTCGTGTTCCAACTGCGAATCGAAGTGGCACCATTGCAGAACGTTTACGACGTTTTTCGAGTGTACCAGTTTTCATTCAGGGAAACTTGTTTCAGGTAACGAGCTTAACGTGAATGGGTTTTTAGACTACTTCCGGCGAAGTCTCGAAGGTGGGGGTTCGTGCAGCAGCATCGAATTATAGTGCGCCAGCTTTAGTTCGACTTGCTTTTCGTTCAGAAGGATTCCGGAGGATTTAAGGTTGTGCTCGTGCAATTTTTAGTCTCCACAGACATTTCTCGACGGATATTTATTTGATCGTGTTTGTATTTATTTTACTGCGACAAAAATATTTTGCAAAAAAAGAGGAAAAAGAATGGAACAGAAGTTCAGCGTAATCCCTGTCCACCAGGAATGTGTACCTAACGATACGAACGCCGCTAAACAAAACCTACCTGACAGAAGGCAGGCACCTGCCTTTCATATCCCGAGGCCGCCGCCCAATGATTGGAATCACCGCGAATGAATCAATTACGCCTCGCGATGCAATTAAATCACGCCATGGGTCGACCCCCCGAAACTGTTGCAGCAATTCATTCATCGAATCACTTCACGAGCATAAAACACCTCCCCATTAATACACACAGGTTCTATTTAACAAAACGGTGAAACAAAGTCCCTATAAAAAATTAATGCAAAGTCTTAAACGAATGCCCGATGGTGACCTCAAAAAAACAGTCCGTTCGGAACGAAAAGAAAACCGAAGGACAGACCACGAAATTCCATAAATTTCACAAGAATGCCGGCAGAAGAGAAGGAACGACGGGGCTTGCCCCCGGAGTCGAGAGTACCGCGCCAATTACGCGTTTATTCCGGTTTTGAAATTCAGATTGATCCGGCCGCCGGCTATAACAATGTAAGCGTCGCGCTGTCCGCTCCGTCTAACGCCAATGACTATTGAACCCCGGCGGTGAAGAGCAAGAGAGAACGAGGGAACACGCATACACACGACTGCAAACTCTAAAGTCTAGCAGGTCAGTGACCCGTCGAGACGACGACGAAGTTGAGGTTGCAACGCGTTCATTTCATTAGGCGGCGGATACTTAGTGAAATTAGTATTAACACTCGAACCAGACGGCCGGCTCTCGCTCTCGTGCAATTGTGGCCGACGTTTTCCGGAAAAGAAAGCTCCCCGCGTAGCCCCGCGAAATGCGAGCGCGGTGAATCGCGGGAACAGGGCGGACGACGCCGACGCGACGCCGATCGATTCGTCTCGACGCGACTTCCACCGTCGAATTAACGTGTCGCACGTATTTCGGGTGATGCTTGCATTTTTAACCGGGCTTCGCGACGGAAAGTATAGTTCGTCAAAGGTTGCGATTTCGTGGAGGAAACGAAGGAAATCATTGGGCAATGTTCCTGGCGAGATTTGATTCTCGAGATTGTAGGGAAATTGTCGGGAAATGAATCGTATTTGTTAGCGGGGCATATATTTGGGATTTCGTCAGACAGCTTTTGAAATATTGCTCTCCGTATTTGGAGCTTTAACGCGGCGGTGGAGCGCGATACGGAGCGGAGAAATTAAGTTAAGGAATACAGTTGAATAAAAGAACGAAGTTAATTAGACAGGCGACGTATAGTGGTAGCAATTTTTAATTGAGCGCGCTCCACCGGAAATTGTAAGCTAGAAGTTGAATGCATACATTTGCGTAGACCTTTCTGTTGGAATTTAAAGCTCGCCAATTGTTTCGTATTAATCAAAATTGTCCCGTCGCAATTGAAACGTTTATGCATTGTTTCAGCAGCGGGGTAACATATGACTATTCAACGCGCATCCCTGCTGTACGTTTCCCGTTGATGTGTTTGTCCAATGATTGATAGTCGATGTCAGGGATGGAAAGAACGGGATCTGATAGGAAGCTCGGGTCCCCGAAACGGGCGTTAAAATACCAACTTATGCGGCAGGTCAGCGACCTCGTTGGGCTCTTAGAGACCCGTTCTCTGGTCTAATAGTCACGCTACGACTGTTAGTCATACGAATAGCTCCCGTTTGATCTTCTCTTCCTTGGTTATTACGTGCCCGTATCGTTGTTTATTATTTTTCGTTCGCGTCCGTTACTGGAAAGTTGATGATTTTTGCGACGAACAATCTGTACGAGAGTTTCTCTGTCAGTGTTTGTCCGACTGAGTTGCTGGAAATTGTTATCACTGGAATCGCGATTTTTGACAAATTCGAGATACCGAAGGCGTTACATTTTTTTATAAACGCCCGCACGTTTAGGGAACGACAATGGTTCGGGCGAGGGATTTCTTAATTTCGGTGCTTCGGTTAATGGGGACTTTCTTCGTAATCAGAGGACCCGTAAACTTTCTACACTCTCCATTTTTTTATTCCGTCGGACGTTGTGTAAGCAGCGAACCAGAGAACCGAAATGCGCATATTCAATCTCGGGCAGGTCTTTATATCTCGTTTGTATTCATGAAATAGAGCACAGGAATCGAAGAGCAGTGCCCGCGACATAAATTTCCTTGCCCCGCTTCGCGTGTCCATACCAAAACGAGAACGACTGTTCGCCATATTATTAACGAACTGCATAAGAACTACAGACACGCCCGATTTCGGATTACTTAACGTATTCTCGACGTAACTTCTTAAAAACAAGTATCGCGAGTAAGCACGGCAGCAAGAAAATCGAAAAGAATAAGCACGCGCGAACGTTACAACCGTGCGACAGATAAAAAAAAAGGAATACATAAAAAATACAATAGGCACTTGAAATTCACCGGTATCAATAGTGCTCCGTTCACAACCACGTCGACGCTACTATCAAACGCCAAGTGGAAACAGCAATTCTTGCACCGGCGATCCAATTGCAAAGACAAAAGGGAGAACAAATCTCAAGTTCGGCCAGTGTTCATTCAATTACCTCGATTACATCAATTACATCGGCCAAGTGATCCATCCGTATCGCTTCCCGTCGTTTCCCATTTGGCATAACCGACGGCCGTGTTGCCTCTAGTATTTTTTGAACCGCGGAAAAGCGAGCCGCGACCACGAGAAAGCTGCACACAAGCTCAAGGAACTTTGCGCGCGCGCCCAACGTGCCGGCGACATCGATCGGAGAACTACTTTCACCAAGGGTGAATGCCTTTCGACTTTATTCACGCCTTTATCCGCGTTCGCGGGCTTTCGAGAGCAGAGAAAGATATACGGCCGTGTGTATAGAGAGTAGATATATGTACGTCACGCGGCTCTCTTGATTCCTGGGCCGCCGCTACTGCCACTGCTTATGTTAGAGAGCAGCGAAACCTGTTGCTCTTTAATGGCTCGAACACGGTCGTTGAACGTACGCTGATTTTTCCTCCCCCGGGAAGTGGTGATACGTTGGATTAGAGGCCCCTGCAGAAGCTAACTCGGTTATTGTACACCGTAAGTAGTGCTCCTGGTGAAAAGCATTTGATGAAACGGCACGGACACGAAACTAAGTAAAAATATGTACTGCCGTCTTCGAAGCGCGATGCAAAAGAGTGCCGTGTGTGTTCGTAACGCACGGAAGAGTAGAGGTAAATATATGGGATATGTATATGCGTCCAGCGATGTTGTTCCATTTTGCATTTGGATTTCAGTGGTCTTAGTCGATCTCGTATTATTTTGTATTACAACAGATTTAACCTTGCTAGTAGGGAAGAACTCTTCGATCTGGTTTCTTCTATGCAAACACTCGATACTTCCACCGCAAATAGTTGGTATTCTAATTATTAAATCCAATACGTCATGTCCACTCTGTTGGATCTGGTCTTACGTCTAAACTTTCTCGTACCTTTCCAACACTTCTTTACATATATACGTGCTTCAGCTGAAACAGGTCCTCGCGCCCCAAATAGCTATTCAATCTCTCCTAACGTTCTAACATTCGTGATTCACACCTAACGTGTGAGCGGTTCATTCACACCTAGCGAACGAAGGGTTCAATCACACCTATGGTAAACACGCCACGATCCGAACTCCGCCATTGGTTAACACGTTTTTAGGAATTTTTATTAGAAATAAAAACGACGGAGCACCTTTCATTTCTCTCTATATTTTGTGCGTGAAAAAATCGAGGAACAATTCGTAAATTGTAGGCGGATTTCTGAATAAATCTGTTTGGAACGAATGCTAACCAGACGAAGATTTATTTTTATTCGATGCACTGTTATCCTTGGCTCAACCAACTTCCAGCCGTGTATGCATTCGCCATTCTAGCACCGGTTTTGTGTCCGTCAAGGTACGATTCCCTTATTAAGGTATATCCGTGGAGACCTCTGATTTTCATCGACGACACGCTTGAAACTCGTTTGCGTACTGTTTCGTGTCACCCTGTACTACTTCAGAATGGAATTCCATAGAAATGGTTGCAATATTGATTGAGATGGAAGTGAGACTCGTTGTGCGACCGTGTTTAATGGTTTCTTTGTTATATCTTATGCGGCTACGTACTATACGTTATCGTAATCTAGATTTTTCCATTCTCGCAGAGGCCTTGAGGACAATCTTGCATTCGTTTAAGTCGAAATATTCGGAGAAATAGGGGAGAATTATTTCTGCCAGTTCCAAGCTAATTTTTTCTAAATTCTCCCCAAAAAGGCGTAAAAAATGACGTGAAAAACACAAATATCCCCTTAGTATGTTAATTTAATCATTGTTTTTCGACAGAATCGCCGGCGAATTCGCAGTGCTCGGACAGTCGATTCCGCGAAAAGTGAATTGGCCGATCGTTCGGCGTGAATAACAACGTAATCACGATGGTATAGTAGCCTACGTGAGTTAGTGGCTTGTCTGGTTAACGGGTCCTCGATATTTCTCACGTCGGCCTTCGGTGTCATAGTAGGAAGCGGCATAGTTGACCGAAAGAGAATAGTCGTAAGCCGTTTTGCCCGGAGGCATCGTTTTGCTCAACCTTCGCCTAGGTCGCTCAAAATCGCGACGAAACACTCGTGTATGCGCTCAAGGACGTCCAATAGAATTAACATTTGCACTGCAGTCCGACAAAATTGCATACGAGACTGGCCATCCCCAAACGAGGCGTTAGTTTTGTTGATTTTATAGTTTCTTGCAGGACGGAACTATTTTATTATCAATATTGACAATGAACGACAGGGTGTTTCGAATATCTACATATTTTCGACGGGGAAGGAACAAATTTTTGGTTCGATTCGAAATCGGTTTTTCGGAGTTTTATACCAGACGTGGTATAATTTAACGAACTGGGATATTTGTAATTTCACAACGTGGAAAGTTTCATTTTCAATGGAGGGAGCGATGAATTCAGATTACGGATACAATAAGAAGTTGGAAGGTTAAATTGTGTGAAAAAATTCACGTATGGGAATCTTGACGTGAACTGTCCCTGAGACAGCTAAAAATCTACATAATCATGCACCACTGGCGATTTACATACCGGCAGTATAGTGATGTACTTTGAATCAGTTGAAAGGACGAGTGTACACACAGATAACGCTTCCGCGATGGTTTTCGTGGATGAAATGCACGGGATATCTATGCACGGGAAAAATCGCTAATATTTCTTCATTGTTGGAAATATTTTGCACTTAAACTTAGAGATGTTATAATGATAGTACATAATTTCCCAGGAATTTTTCTCTCAACACAACCAGCACGCCGTTAAATATTTTTAAAATACAGTGCAGTGTATTGCCGTACGACTGCAATGTTCGGAAGATAAAAAAGATGCGTTGAACATTTTTATATTTACTATACGGGCACCTTTACCAGAGGGATAAAAGCCCACAAAAAAAGAATGCAAGTAATAACGAAAATCGCCATTCGTTGAACGATAAAAATCGAAAATAAATGATCTTCAATCTCAATTAACTGGAATCATAACATTTTTAACATAACACCTTCCCCCATCGAAGCCTTCAATTATCAAGAATTACCGACCGAAACCAATAAAAAGACGCGAATACAGTCCACTTGTACACCGACCCAACGTTTCGCCTTGCCTGACCCAGGATCATTTCAAACAGGGCCAATAAAGGGTGAAGCAAGAAGAAAAGAACGGGAAAGAAATAGAAAAAGAATGCATGATCCTCCGGGGTAACGGATCGATTATCTTTGCTGGCCCAGCGCGATGATGATCTACGAGCGTTTTCTGGAAGGTCCGGCAGCAACGATCCTGGAACGATCCGTGAGCAGGAGAAGAGAGGAGGCACGTGGCGAAAAGAGAGGCGCCTCCGACGTTCGGATTAGTTCGAGAGAGTCCTTGACTTTTGGAATGCGGACCACTGGGGTCCAGGTACATCCAGGTAGCCCAATGCCGCGGCGCACCGCTTGTGTGACGTCTGTGCACGCTTCTGCTTATACACACGATGCACACGCACGGTGAACGTGGACCCACACATACTCCGTTATTCTCGGCCCGACACCGCGATAAAAGGACCTCGTACTTCTTCGGGGTGCAACTCTGCTGCACTGCACCTGCTCTTCCTCTGGACTTAACAGACTTAATAGAGCGAAGGTTAAGAAAAAATTGGTTTTCGCGTGAGGGCTTATATATGTATATATACGTGAAACGTTTGAATACAATTTGGTTGTTGGGAAATAAGTTTACGCGGAGAATGGAGATAAGAGGCGCAGATATGTTTCCTTCTTCGTGAACCTCCGACCCCAAAAATATTCTTATCCCTGGAAAAAGGAATTTCTGAGATAATTGAAACGAACCCGGCGTTTAACGTTTCCACCTTTGATTTCTGCGGGCGTACTCTAACGCAGTCTGGATTTCGTGGAATCTGTGCTACAGAGGGATGATTGACGAGGCTTTTCGCCGAACTTCAGCGGACCTGCGGCGAACGTGGGAACAGTGGGATATATAGATGTTGGTCCCAAGTCGAAAGTAGGCCACTGGCCTGGGAAAGCAGCTTTCCTACGTGGTAAAGGGTTGGAAGTTGTGGATAGGTTCGGTTTGGTGAAGCAGAAGATGCGGATGGGTCCTGAGAGGGTGACACCGGGGATACTGTTGGATTTGCATCGTTTGAGATAAATGTAGGGGTTAAATATCTGGGTCGAAAGGTTTTCGAAGTGGATGGAAGTGGTGTAATGGAGGATATGTAGATGGAGTGTCTTTTTACTTTCCCTAGAATCGTCACGGGGCGTTCTGAATTATGTTTTAATGCGTAAATCGTTTGAGTTTAATTTTGTGTTGCAAACTATAGACATTCGACCTGCACATAGGGAAAATATCGTCAGGATAATAATGGTACGCAATGATAATAATAATCATAATGCTGAAGTTGAAATTACGAAATTGAACGCTTTGCAATATTTCTTTACGACGTTTTTACTTCAAGAACGCCTGATTGCGAGTCGTCCATGAAAATTACGCGCACGCCTTTACATAACAGGTGAAAAAAATAGTTGAGAGATGGTATTTCCTTAGCAGCCTTACCAAAAATCGAACAAACGCATACACTCGGCCTTTCATGCCATATGCGCGTTTTATTATCAAAATCTAAATTCTAAAAGCACCTACGACTGATGTGTTTCATGGAAATATGCTCCTTTTCTGTTTCAGGTAAGCCTCTTATGGAAAAATTCAAATACTCTGAC
The DNA here is from genome assembly GCA_963583965.1 of Nomada ferruginata. NCBI lineage: Eukaryota > Metazoa > Arthropoda > Insecta > Hymenoptera > Apidae > Nomada > Nomada ferruginata. Next base: position 12,794,047 of record OY757218.1, read on the forward strand.
GTCTTCATCGTCCATTATGAGTAAGTAAAAAAGTAAATCAATAAAAAAAATTCCACAGCTTAATTCCCTTACAAATTTTGGTAAAACGAGGAATTAATATATTATCCTTCACGTGAAATTTTATCTTAGAAAAATTGCATGCACGTTCCTAACAACGTAAAAGAACATTCTTATCGTAGTCACGACAAACCTAAAATCTAAGATAGAACACCTTGAATTATTTCGCGCTCATCTAATCATTTTTCAATATTAAATACCGGTCGGAAACGTAAAAAAATATATATACAGTATAATCTTTCCCTGTCTCGATGAACGATCTTGAATCTTCGATCGTCAGAAATTTCGATAAAAATTGATTATCTCTCCCAAACACAGACCGTGTTAATACGATCTACCTATTATGCATAAGTAGAAATTGTCCAATTTGCCAATCGTGGCGGCTTCAGCACTCGTCATGCTTCATCACGGTACCATCTCGAGTGTTCCTCGAGATGGACCAGTCGGTAGGCGAAAAAATTCCATCAACAGGCAGAAGGAGAGAGTAGTCGCGAGGGTTGATTGGTTAACGTCAAGCATCAGTTTGCTAAACGCGGTAGAGCTGCATAGCAACTCGTCGTGGACGTTGCTTCCAGGAAAAAGGATGATTATTTACCTGACCAGGTCAGCGGCATGAGGTGCTAGAACCTGATGTCCAGACGCTGCTAAGCGATCGAGTTTTATCTCGAATGGCTAGTCGAAACTCATAGGGATTTCCCTTGATCGTGTGAATTCTAGCCCCGAGAACTTTATAGGAAAATTACACTGCATTCCATTATTACAATTAGTCGCTAATATTTCTCGTTGCTGTAAATTGCATTAAAATATTTCACAGCGGTTACTGCAGCTCCTCCACTAATTCCTCGGCGCGTATTTGAAACTTTCATTTCTACTATCTGTCAGGGCGGGCGGTGATAAATAGGACGTAAAAATAGATGGGAAACGTCTAATATTAAGCTAAAGCCTGAAAGATCCAGTTACACAGAGGTAATGGTGCAAAAGGGGAAGAATGAAATGACTGTGCAAGGTGATTCGATTTTTCGATCGGCCATTCTATAGCCGGTGAAACGGTAAACGAATGAAAACGCGTGATCGCTTATAATGAATCAGCTTATTCGCGAATCTAGTATGCAGAACAGGTCAATAAATACCGTTCAAGGTCGAGCATTTACAACTCCACTGTTGGAACGCAAGGTGCTCGACGCTTCTCTTTCTCTCGTTCCTGTAACGTTTCAGCCACGTGAAACGCGCAGAATCCTTTTATACTGTCCTGTCCCTCTTTCATTGGCCGAAAAAAAGTCGATCGTGACTGTGGCTCGTACAAAAAACATTTTTTCTGCCGAGTCCCCACACGCCAGTTTCGCCATTGCTCTCGGTGCACACCGAGGATATAAATTTCGATTCATGCCGAAGGGATTATTTCTGGATCGATGGAAAAAGAAGGTCCATTCTTTCTTCCTCTATTTTCGTAGATTCTGCGCTTTTCCGATTGGTCCCTTTTTTGGGGGGTAATTGCGGGTAAATGGACATACGCTCGAGGATTGTCTGAAGGACGGCTCGCCCTCGTCTCCTTGGTAGCTTGCGATTACGCAGTTGCACCTGAAATAGTCCTCGGTTGGGTGGTTTCCATGATTTTCTTCGCGAGCATCGTGGAATGCAATTGATAGTCAAAAGGGGTGGATGAGACAATAGGGAAACTAGTTAGAAAATTGACTTCCCTTATTATCCAATTCGTCGATCCAAACGCATCCCCCCTGACCGAAATCTGTGAGACAAAGAGCTGACCTGGCCACTGTTCGCCACAGTTCACCATTACCCGTCACAAATCTGCCGACAGCCATTCAGACACACGTCCAACCCATAACAATATTTCTCGTTCATTCGAGTCGATCCTAGTCTCCGTGGAATCGCTGGAAAAAGATCAGCGCAACGAATCTCCATGGCAAACGGCCGGCAAGAAACGACCCAGAAAATGCATGCCAACCTCTGGCAAATAATTCCTCGGCATCCACCAGCACACTTTCCTCCTCTGCGCTGGCACAAGGTGGGAGTCGCGAAATGAGTAGCCCGGCGGGCCTCAAGGTCCAGTTTCGTCGTTTCGCCGCAGTGGTTAGTGTCGTGTGGCCCCGAGGGGCGCCGGAGATTTTTACCGAGCCACCGTTTCGGGCCACGTCATTGCCTTCTGCCCACATACACGCGGGGATATCGCTTGGTTCGTGATGTTTGCGTGCAACGAGAGGGGCCCACAGATACGCACACATACACACACACACGCTCATACATACATACGCCAGGATCGTGCATAGACATGGCAGAGACACTCGCGGCCGACCTTGCATTTGCTTTGCATATATACGACATGGCTTTGGGCATGGCCACACGGAACACAACCTTGGTGAGAGCATAAACGAACGCACAGCAGGATGGGTGGAGAGGGACACGGGAGGCCCGGCAAAAGGGGGCCCACAGGCCCACGTCACGCCACTTTCGGTTTTATCGTCGTATATCCGGACGCGGCGCGATTTCCTCGCGGCCTGATCTTCCCTACGCTTGCATCTTCTAGGAGTATTAACGCATTGACGGCTGACGTTGTGGCACAGACAGTATCGTGTGTAAGCCGGTGAAATTTCGTTTATTTTTTTTATCTTCCTTTTGGCTAAGTAACGCCAATCCGCACGAAGTCTACTGTCAGTGTGTTAATTCGTGGATTATGGGAACAAGGCTTAGATATTGCTTCGAAGGGATTGTCAAGGTCTGGGGCCGAGTTTACTTTTTCTGTTTGGTTTATTGCTGGGGGTTTAATATTCTCACTGTGTATCGAAATACATGTCACTGTTAGGGGAGGCTTGTCAGGGTTTTACGATAATTGGAACCCGGACGTTAATCCTATCAGCTCGAGGAGCTTCGATTCTCGCTGACCAGTTCAGCTCCTTGAACGGAGAAAGTTGATGTTACCAGTGCAAGGACTTCATCTTTTTGGTGCAGCCATTAGAAGAGACATTAATGCAGCATTACTCATTTTCGATTAAGCTTCGGCGGACAGAATCTTTTATACCAATCGACTCCATAACCATTCTTCATAGAACTTAAAAATTCGACACCTGTACTCGAGAAAAGATCTCTTCGAAACGTGGAATAAATTTCGCTGGGTGTAACAATTCGAACGTTGTTTAAAGTTTCAAGAATTATAGGGGTAGTTTAATTGAGGACTCTTTCCGTGTGTATTAAGCGTTCTACGTTCTGGATTATTTCTGCACGAAATCGGCCAAGATTCCATTGATCCTGCGGCTTTTCCATTCGGCTTCCCGAGTCTGAACAGTTGAAAAGACGCGACAAATGGCCGCGTTCTCACCAATAATCGTGCTAAGCGGCTATTGAGGGCGATTCGCGTTATGCAGGGACGATGATAATTTAAAAGCCGACCATCGATGATTCCACGTTCGCTTACTGACGATATTTCTCGATATCCTGCTACTTTTCTCTTTTCTATTTTCTTCTACTTTTTATTCCACCATTTTCTTTTCCCCGATTTCCCCCCGAAAGGTAGCCGAAGGTTATAAGCGAAGCGCAGCTCGATTCGAGGGAAAGAAATCTCGCCCCGTCGATTGAAGAATAAACGAACGCTGCTGCGTCTGTTTTTGCGGTTCTGCTTATTGCTCGCTGTGCTGTCTCGTACCGGCACACACTAGCGTGCTTTATTTCCGAGCGTGAGGCGAATTCTTTTCCTCGCCGATAAAATCCGCCGGTTCTGGACCAGCGTCTGTGTACGTGCCTCCACGGTTGACCTATCCCAAAGTGGCGGTTTATCGCCTAGGTTATTGTTTCTCCGCTGAATAGTTGTGTATTCGCGAACGAAACGCGCGATTCCGCCTAAATACACATCGCGGGAATACCGCCTGGCGGATGCACCATTGCGAACTTCGAACAAAACTTACAATGGAGAGTGCTCGATTTAGCTGTAACATAATTCATCTCGAATTTCGCGAATGAAATAATCAACTACCCCTAGAATTCAAGGGCAACAGTGTTAATAAATTTCGCGAATAATTCGGAAAACTTCCCCCTGCCTCTCGAACAGAAGCATCTCCTCCAGGTACAAGGTCATCTCGCAGTACTACTCGTATCACAGTTAGCCCAGTTCCGTTCCCTCCACCGGGGTCCCAATTTGGTGAATCAGAGTGCGGAATTTCGGCCGGGGCAGACGGGCCGACCTCAACGAGACCGAAAGTGAGAATTTTAGCGCCTACCAAGGCTGCCGAATCTTCGTCGATAAACACACAATCCCCAGCCGTGCCCCCGTCATTGACATTCAAACTGGCAACACATACTACTCCAACGCGTTCGTGCAATCTCATTCGCAAAGGAAGGACAGAGAGGAGACGCCTTCGGTAACGCCGAAAGGCATTAAAAGAAAAAGAAGCCGGTGAAAAAGGAGACGGTCCGGAGGTGCAAGGGAGAGATGGAAACGAAAAAGCGAGAAGAAGAAGGAAAAAAAAAATGAAGAGTGTTTTCGAGTTTTCGAGTCGAATTTGTAACCTTGAAGGGAAAAGTGGAGAACAGAAGGATTCCTATGCGTTGTCCACTATTCCACAAACAAACAGAGAGATAAAATAAAGAAAGAACGAAAGAACATCGAGCGAGGCGAAAACAGAGGTACAAATTTTCACTCGTTATCGAAACTTTCGCCGGGAATGTATCGAGGTAAAAAAGCTCGCCAGGGAAACTTAAAGGATCCCCGATTATTTCATATCATTTTTGTCCTCCTCCCTCCTTCCACTTCACGAACGAACGAAGGTGCAACCAGACGACGAAGACACGAGTTCTCGGCCCTTCGTTTCTCTTTTTGCTTCTTCTTTCGGGAAAAGGCTTCAGTTGCCACCTCTGCACAGTCCGAGGAGAATAAGCATCGTAAAGATCGGAATAGCTTCTCGGAACTTTTCGGACCGCCAGATGAATCTCTTAAAATATACCCGAAATTCCACGTCCGCCCAATATTTGCACGGACGGAACGGCTACGGACAGGATATAGATCCGCAGAAGCGGGATGCACCGGCTTTGAGCTCGCGACCGAGACCAGTCTGCGCTCCGTGGGCCATGTGGACTTCTATTGTTGGAAAGAGGCCCATCCCCTTACGCTCCCTCTGATTCTCTCTTTCCCCCTTTTTCTTTTCTCCGGAGTCTTGCGCGGTTCTGCTCCGCCGCGTGCTCTGCTTGTTCGACGGGGAAAATGTGACGCTGTTACAGTTTTCTGGAAAGGGCGAGTCATTCTATTCGATGCAAGGTTAACCCGAGTTCAGGCGAAATCGGGGGATGCCGATCGGATGGAGTGAATCATCGAATGTGTTCGCGTTATTTCGTAACTCGCGGGTATAGTCTGCTTACGCAAATGGCGACGCGGCATCGGGGAGTACGATAAACGGGCCGGTGCAATTGGACGCGTACGGATAATTAGTAAGCCGATGGTAACCAGTTTAACAAACGTGTCAAAGGAGCGGTCAACTGTATATCAGGACAAAGACGAATGAACTGTTATTGATGGCACTTAACGCGTCGGTCGGCGAACCGCTGCGCCACGTTTCATATGCTATTACCTCGGCAGATTAAAATTATCCGTGTGTCATTGATACCGCCGGAGAATCGGTAAATTGCGATTCCTCTTTTCTCCCCAATTCCTCCAGTTTCGTCGCTCGTCGATTTTCAGCTAGGATGCTCGGGCCAAATTCGTTTTTCCCCTACTTTTTTGCGAAGTTTGATGCGAATTAGGGGTAGAATCAGTTTCAAATCCCTCGTTTCAGGCGATATAATAATATATAATAATAATAATATTCGATGGTTCGCAATTTGAGAAGGGCCGTTTGTTTCTTCGATTCGAGTGGTTCTTATTCGGTCTCTTTTTGGAGTGAAATCATTTGGAATTGTTGTGGCATTTCCCAAAAATCTCGTTTTGGTGGTGGAGCAGCCGCTCAATATCTTCGATACTATTCTATCTCCGAAGTCGAACAACGCGGGGAGGCTTTGAAATAACAATATCACCCGATCCACCACGCGTAAAAGACTTCACCGTGCAACATTGCCGCGCATCTAGCGAAGCAAAAATCGATTCGATAACGAGATACAGAGATATTCCTCGACCGCAGCTGGTACCTGACCGTAGCCACTACTTCACGTTGCTCCATTTGCCGGCGACTAATCTGCTCGTATGCGCGGAGCGTCGCTTGATTTATCGTCCAATTTCTTGCCTAATTTCGTGCTGGCCGAGGATCTGAGAATTTCGCCCGTACCGATTGGACACGAAAAATGCTCGAGCCACCCCGTTCACTCTCGATTTCACCCGCCCGTCCTTCACGCCGTTGCTGCATTTCCGCGCCTGCGACAGAATCGCAGAAAATTCAATTCACCCGGCACCCTGAATTGTAAAACGGTTTAAAAATAGCCGGCCTTATTCTTGGACTTTTGTTGCCGCTACGCGAACCACCGTTGTCCTTCCTCGACGGAAACGAAGCTGTTCGCATTTATTTTGGCAATTTAGCAAACACAGACAGATCTATCGATTTGCGCGGAGGTTATCTTCAATATTGATCGAGGCGATTTTGTAACGATCAATCGTGCACACTTCAAGGCTTCGTGGAGCAGCTGTTATTTCAGTCGAATTATATCAGCGAGACTTCTCAGCTGAATACGAAGCCGCGGGGCAAATGTTGTACGGTGGAAATTGATTGGGAAACGAAAACCGGACGTGCATAAGGCTAATCGCGAGAACGGGGAACGCCGTTATTCCAGTAAAAGAGGAAGGAAAAAGGCGATAGGTCTCGCAAGAAGGCGTTTCGTTCGCCAACTGTGTCGCGGATACGGGTCTTGAATGAGCCGGAAGGAACATTTGCCGGGCTGGCGGATGCGACGGTACACAGAAACCTGAAAATAATAGAAGAATCGCGTCGTCCCCGGTGTACACGGTCAGCGGAATCGTTTGGCACAATGTTTCTTCGTGTTCTCGGCGACCTACTTCCGGCCGGAGGAATTCTGATCCACGCCGGCGACAGCGTACGGCTTGTATTTTCAAACGGCGGACACGAAATGGAAGCGTACGTGCCACGTGAACGACTGATTACGTAGCTTATCTGCATCTTCTACGGTGAACAAAACTGCGCTTGGAAACGCGACACGGCCGTCGGTTGTGCCTCGCCTGTTTTCTTTTTCCCTTCTTTACTTTTTTATTTTCTTTGTTTTTTGTACAACCCGTGAAATCGCTCCGACAGCGTGGAATACGGCGCGGTTGTTCGTGGGAAATCGTTGTCCTTAATCTGAGCCGACGTCGCTCACGTGGACATGTTTCGCAAGGAACGGAGGATCGGGGTAATTGAAATGTTTCGGATGGTCGAGATTTAGAGTAGTCGATAAAAGGTCGCTTCGGGGGGAAATGGTTGATTTGAATGGGGGAAGGGTTGATTCGTGGAAAGAGTTTTAATGGGGGTAGCGTGTGGTAGATGGCCGGGAGGAATTATTTTTAATGATATTTTGGATCGACGATTTCAGGTATACACCGATGCGATCTACAAGCTCGGAATTCTTGTTTCGTTGATTAAGGCGCGATTGCATATTCGCAAGCAGGCAGTAATGTGTTGACGTTAGGAGATAGGCAAATTTTTATGGATGCTGTGGAAACAGTCTGTTATGATTATTCAGGTTCGGAAGCCAATCAGTGCGAGCCCATTAGCATTCGAACCAAGAGGACAAGGTTTTTACAAATTGCTTGGAAAAAAATGACTCAAGTGATTTATCCACTGCAACTTTTAACAATAAAGAGGTTTACGAACCACTAAACTCACGTTCAGGAACAGTTGGACTTGCCCTGATTGACTTCTGACCCCTCTATACGATCAATGAAATTTTTCGCAGCACCATCGCAGGTACCGCGTCGCGACAGAAACGAGAACAAACAAACGGCAAAGAGTCGGCTCGTGAATCATTATCCACGCGCTACGAAATAAAACAATGGGATAAAATAATCGACGATAATCACGACAGGGTCCAAGGAGTTGCGAAACAGTACTCGGAGAACGGATGGAAGAAGCGCGATTCCGTTCGACGCCAACTTTACGCGTCGCTTCCGAAATAGAACGACGGCAGGACGAGGCGCGTCGTTTCTCGTCCTTCTACCGTTTGCGAGCGTGTCGCACGGATCGGTAAGAGACGTCGCAGTCCCGTCTCGTCTCGTTTCATCTCCTCCCGTCCCGTCTCGTCTCGTCGAGCAGACATTCTCCCCGGGAGGGCGGAATTAACTGCATGCAAGTGCTCTAAACGAGCTATTACCATTGCCAGGGCGTTTACATGGGAGGTGGTGATTACACGGTTCGAGTCAACGACGCCGACTCTCCCCCTCGGGTTCTGACCGCGGTCCATGAACGTTTATGCGTCTGCGAGGATGGTTTATAGAGTTACGCGGGCGTATATAATAGTTGGAGTTAGTGCTGACAATGATCGCACGGATTGGGAAATATCAAAGTTACGAGAATCGAATTTACGTGGGAAAAGTATCGCGGATTATGTGCAACGCGCTGGTGTGTAATTGAATTAAATATTACGGTACAGTAATTTCGGAGAGATCGAAATGACCAAGAGGCTTGTCTAAGTTGGCCCTGAAAGATCTTGGATAAATAAAACGGTTAAAAGGGGACTCTTACTCAATCATTCCTGATTAAACAAAAATTACATTCTTCCTTCCATTTCGATTCTCCCTTTGAATTTCCCCCTTTGATACGGCATCCCACAATATCAACACGCATAGAAGATTCACCCCGCATAGGCGTGCATAATGGCACAGAAGGAAAGAGCGGTCAATTATGCTCGACCAGTTGTTCGACGTATGCATGCACGTTCATCCGTCTCCAGGGGTCCGGATGTTCCGTTCTTCCCTCTTTGTCGGCGGTTCAGCCCGTTCCTCGTCGGTCATTCAGCCGCGTCCACCTATCGCGAGAGCCAGTGACGAAGAATTAATTGCGGCAGAGTCCTTGGCGCTCCTCCTCACGGACGCAACCGACGGCCGATCCTCTTTGTTCGCCTGGACGTGCTTTCCGTATCAGAATGCGTGCTGCGTCTGCGTGTGGGTTCACTGGGTGCAGGAATGCACACGCGTGCTGCCTCCGCGAGCGGACCTCGTGCGATCGGCGAACGGTTTGCGGAATATCGATGGACCCTGGTCAGGAACACAGGAACAGAGATTGTCTCGTGTCGCAACGAGGGACGAGCAGACGATTGTCGGTTCAAACGGGGCAAGAAACGAGAGATGATCTCAATGGATAGTTCGATGGGCTGGGTGGTCGAATTTTTTTTCTGGAACCCTTGTGCGTACACGGAACTGGAAATCTTTTGTCTAGCCTATCTGAGATCCTTCGAAGATTTTAGATCCTCGAGGGTAGCCGAGGGTTCGGCGTTCCGTGGAAAATTATATGCCTACCTCTACGGAGGAAGCCTCTATGTATATTATCTACACTTCGGTGCAGCAGAGTTAGTAACCACGAACGTCCAGAGTCGCAAGGGTGGCGAGGTCCAATCTCGCATTCGCATCCTGTCTCTCGTCGGCAAGGAACCGCTCGTAAACGACGCAGGGGTTCGACCGCTCGGAGAAATAGGAATGCCCGTCCTCGATGCTGGCGTAGATAAGAATAGCGTCCGCCGAATAATCCCCAGGATCCTAGAATCTCTTAAACGCGAGCGCATCGGCCATTCCCATTCGACTATCGCGCATTACCTCTCGCGTACCTCGGTTCTGGGAACAGGAGGAGAACGGGATGAGACCGGGAGGAAAACAGAAGAGAGCAGCTGAGGGGAACGTCTCGGCCGTTCCTGGTATCCCCGACAACCACCGACTACCTGCCACCCAGCCATACGTATACATTCGCCCTCTCGACCGCGACTTTCTCCGTCACGATTTATATGCCGAAGTGAAGATCGGATTTGCTTCGGTTGCTCCGTTACAAGGCCGGGCCGAAAATCCGCCGACGACCCTGACGCCGAGCACCGGGGCAACGCAGGCCATCATCAAAGCTCCGGTGGCCGCTATGTTCGGAGGCAGCATCTCGGGGATCCTTGGGGCAAGCAGAAAGGGGGATCAGGACGATCCATTGCAAAGCCCTCTCCATTATGCCTGAACAATGTAACAAATAACCTCATCAGACTATCTCAGACGCCATTGTGAGGCGTCGTTCAACATTCGTCAGAGAATGCACCATCGCCGTCGGTTCGTCTGTTTTCTTTTCCGTCCTTTCTTCCCTTTTTCTTTTATCCCTCTCATCTTTCTACATTTTTCTTCCTTGCTCTATCGTTTCTTCTACGCGCGTCGCTTTCTTTCCTCCTCCCCGCGTGCGATCTTCCGCGAAAGAAGGGAGAGATCGGCGCGTTCAGACCGGGCGGGTGGAAGTCGACGGTTGAAAAAGCAAGCCGAAATGTCCCCGGGATCGCAATGGACCGCGGCGGTCTCGTAATTCCCTCCGGAGGCAGATTTGTCAAGTGTTCTCGCGTGCAACGGTCAAAGGAAACGGCGGACAGCGGGTGGACGGGGAATGGTTCGGGGCATCTTTTGAGGCCAGACAGGATTTTCCTTCCTCTGGGATTAATCTGAAGGACGGTCATTAGGCGGCGGTGGCGCAGGAAAGCCTGGAAATTGGCCGTCTAGCTTCCGCACGGTTAGCCCCGCTTCTTTTATCCCTTTCACTGCCGGCTCACCCCAGGGAGGGATGCTTAAATTTCACCCCGACCCAGTTCTCCTCTTTTTTCTCCTTTTTTTCCTTTGTCGGGGCAAGGATGCTGTACAGAATACTTTTTCTGCGGCGCGGGCCTGTATTCATACGGTCCTTGCACCGCGGCAATTTTTGGGGAATTTGTGCACTCTTTGTGGAAACGCGTCTTCGATTTCCCCGGGCTATCGTATTCGGATTTGTAGCCCAATTCTCGGCCATGGGAAATCATCGAGGTTCTTCACGGTTGGAAGCTCTTTCTTAGAGCCTCCGAAATTGTCGAACGAATGTTTCTATCGCAGATACCCTCTGCTTTCTATGGCTCCATTCAAATCATTTTGCTCGCAGCAACACCGATTCTAGAAATTAGACGGTACTGCCTCTAAACACCAGTCTTATCTCGTATTCCATTCCACCCACCTAGAAACCTCTCAACTTTAAACCCACCCAATTAAACAGTTCCCTGGAACATTCTGTTATCGGCAACGATTTTTATTTCATTTTATTTATTAAGATCACCCACGGTGAAAAGTTTCTCTGGTACCGTTCCCAGCAGTCTAATCTCGATCTAATCGAAACGTACCCTGCGGATTTCGTTCCGTATCGACGCGGAGCGTCGTTCAAGTCGCCCGGATCGCCTGTTTGGCCGGGAACAAGAACTCGGTCTCGCTTTTTGGCTTCGGTCCACGAGCGTGGTCGAACTAGCCAAGCGGACTAGTCCGATCGATTCCGCCGCCCACGCGTCGCGAGTTCCCGCTCTCTCTTTCTCCCTTTCTCCCGTTCCCTCTGTCCCCCTTTCATTCTCCCTTTCCCGTGATCGTAGCGGTTATCTCGGTTACAGTTTTTTACGTTGACCAGCCTCGTTCTCCATTGGCGTTGAACGGGTTAGCCACTGGCCTCATCGAGACCGTGCCCCGAGTTTATCGAGTTTATCGCGCGAATTCTCGCGGGGTGGCTTCGCCTCTTCTTCTATGGGCCTTGGATAAATTTCAATTTTGTTTTTTCTCTCTTCTTTTTCGTTCTTTTTTTTATTCCCTCTTTTACGATGCTCATTATGCGTTCCTGGTTCTGCTAGCCGATCGACTAGCCACGTTTTACAACCGCGTCCTCTCCGTTTCTCCCGCTGAACGATCGTGGATTTTAAGGCCGAATAAAAATGTCCGACCTCGCGCGAATTATACGAGACTTTTTTTCATTCGCCGTTCTCGTTTCTTTCCTCTCGCCGTTTTTTCTCGTATTTTTTGGGGGAGGGTTTTTTTCGGTTCTGACGGAATCGTCAGCTGAGTTCTGCGGGACGGTTCGAGTACCATGCTGTGTTTTCACGGATTTTTTGGGGAACGGTGTCAGATTACGTGCTGGGAATTGGTTTTTCTTTTTTAGGGGGGACCAATGGGGGTTTGATCGAGGGAAATCGCATGGTTTCGCGATCAGGATGTCGTGGGTGGCGAAGAATTGGCATGCGTTCGTAGTGCGTGGGATTGAACGTTTTAAGCTGGCCATGGTTTTCACGGTAGTAATTAAGTAATTGACGAATGAAATAGATTTTACTCCAATAACCCAACGAGCTGAATTGCTACTTAAGCGCAACTCCTGTGGAGATTTCAACGATTAATAACAGGGACACCGTTGTCCCGCATAGTTTTATCTGTATTCCGATTCTCCTTTTGCCGCAACGTGAACACAGTGGAAGCATGTTTTTCTTTTCGCAACATGGCATAAGTGTCACGGGGCACGAAACAACGCGAGCTTTCTTGCATGACAGACACGTGTCCAGTCGTTTTTGCCCGACGACGCGGTCAGATATGCGGGTCAATTGGTATTTTGTTAATTAATTTATCGCCACTGCCGGTGCAACCTTAAGAGAGCGATAGATTCTAGGCTTGCAGCGGAATAGAATTGTGTGCTGGGAAGTTTGAAGAAAATGGAGGGAACAGGCAAATTTTGATTTAGAATATGGCATTGTTGGATGATCTGGAAACTCGTGAATCGTTGCAGAAATTGGTACATGATTCGTTTGACGCGTATGAAACGCGTTTATCTGTTTGTCAGATGCCAAACAGCCACTTGAATTCTCTCCAAAAATCTGCCCCTTTCGTAATCGCAGTCTGAATTCTTCCCTCGGCGATACTACACGCCGTTACACTTTATTGAATGCTTCGAATAATCTTGCTTGGCAATTCGTTTCACTGTCGACCGATAAGGTAAATGAATCACGCGAGGAAAGCAAGATTTATAGACTGATTATCAGTCAGACTTGTTTCGCCCTGTAATCGTAAAACTTGTGTCTAAATTACAATGAAAAGAAAAATTATTAAATTCACCATGCAATCGTTTCGACGAGAAAGTTTGGAACAAACCAAATGTGTAAATGTAAAAGGAACGAAGCGAAACGTTTGTTATACTTCGTGATAATTTATTGACGAACATCGACATCCTTTTTTCGGAACTTGCATGGGCAATTTACAAAATATATTCAACCATCAGCGAGCCACTCTCGGCTCTCTAAATTATTCGCGTGTTCCACGGAATTCTGTAGTTAGAATATAGCGAACACAGGAAACGCTGACCGCTAGATCTCGTAGCTCAACTTGTCAAATTAATAAAGCACACCGACCGGGGGCTGAATATTTCATCGATGGACGCTCAGCTGGCCTGTTAAACCCGTTTCAGACGGGACAGTTCGTGTCTCTACTCGTGTAAATACCTGCCAAGAAACCGCACATTTAACCCTTATATCGCGTTCGGGTCGAATATTACTTGATCTTAGTTTCTACATCACCGCAACGTTTCTATTTAACAACGTTCGATTCGAATAAAACCCAAGGAGATTGCATTGCCATGGAATGTTTTTCCTCTCTCATCATTTGAGTTTCTCATCAAGATTTCAAGGCTTTAAATAAAATGGTCACGCGGCACTTATTTTTCGATGGCCAAGCTACGTTCGTCTTACTTAATGTCGCGAAACTGCCAAAGCAGCTGAATCTTCGTAAATTGTGAACTACGCTCTTATGCAAATCACGTGTCGCTATTTACGATAGCGCGCGCGCACGTTCGCTATTGTTTTCTCCGCGCTGGCCGGCTGCGTGAAAGGAATAAATTGCCAGAAGAATCGATCCTGAAGCACGCTCCTCTAAAATTAGCCCGGCGTCGTTTGGACATCGATGATTTTTGGCTTAGTTGATCGTACGTGAGGAATTTTCGCACGTGAAACACTGGTCCTTCTTCCTGTTCCTCCCTCCTCGAGATGCGGCGAATTGTGCATTGAAGTGTGCCAAAGCTGTGACAGTGTTGGATGGATTCTGCGCAAGTAGTAACGCTTCAAGGTGTCGTTTGTCATTACGCTCATCTTCTATTTTTAAGACGAAATTATACAGTCGATTACTGAGAGCTCGGATCGTCCGCGGATCGACTAAGAGTACTCTCGTTCCTTGAAATTCTGTTCTGCGTGCTGGACAATGAATCGAACAATTCTGGCAGGATTATCTTTTCTATAATAATAAGCACAACCGAAGCTGGATTTTAACAGGAATGCGAACACCAAAGAAAATATACTCCATTTATATCTGTGCCTCGTACGATAATGGAAATAGAAATGTTTCGAAGGAAAAACATTTTGCAAAATTCGGAACAAAACGATTTGTCCCCCATCTTTTAATCGCGAGCGAAGAAGCAGGTAAAAATAAATCGTTCTTCGTTCACGAGGCGATTCCGTCATTGGCGTTCAAAGAGAGAAGAACCTGTGGCCGATCAGCGGAATCTTTCGCAACGCGTTTATTAAAACCGATCCCAGTTTCTGCCATTAACACTTATCTCATCGAATCGGCGCGAAACAATGGGGAAAAGGAAAATCAACGACAGCGATCGTTTCGTTGCCGATGGAACGCGACGTATTTCCATCGATGACGACACACATGCGCGTCCAGTCTAAAGGGAGAAAGAAACACTTCCGCGGAGGATCTATCTTCATTGCACCGTTTGTTTGCTGCGCAACGTGTTATCAATCGATCAATCGATCAACCGATTCACCCTACTTTCGTGCGGAATGCATATTCTACAATTGCCAGTGAGAGCAGGTGCGCGTAAATAATTTGACGCTGCCTGATAAAATACATTCGATCGTTCGATGATCGGCAAAATAAATATTGCTCGAAATGAATCGATGAAACACGTACCGTGAATAGGCTAATACGGTAAGGCATACCGTACGGAAATAGAGTCTATCAATTAGTAAGAATGATTTGCAAAAGATACGATGCATCAGAAAATGAAGGCACAGATGATGCTTCGGTAACAAAACGACAAACGAAACAGCCAATTCCCACAGCAGTCGTTCCTGGCCGATCTAACCTTCAGATCCATAATCCCCAGACACACCAATCCATCCGCAACGAACGCACGATTCCGTCTATTCGCTGATAATTCGCGGCTGTTCCATAAGGCGGAGGCGTGCGTTACATGGGCTGCATCGCGATATGTGGGACACAGTCGGGTCTAGGCTGAGTTATTCAGATTAATTGTCTTTTAACGTCGTCCAGGCAGAAACGGCCGGTACCAGCGTGACAATGCCAGTCACGGTGTCAGAGCGGCCGCTTTCGCGACTCGTTTATTTTCATTCGGATCTGTCGCTGCTATTGAGAAAGCGTCGATCGAGCAAGGATAACCGCGATTGGGCGATCTCGATGATATTTATGCTTCGCGGGCCAGCCTTTTGACCCCGCGTGCATTTACTCGCGAGATATTCCCTCCGGTTGACAATTGAAAAGGCGAGGATCGAACGTCTGCTAGAGATGTGCTCGACCGGGGATCGTTTCGTGTCATTTTCATTGGAGATCCGTGTAGCGACTGCAACGTCGGCAGGTTTTATCGGGGGATTTAGGGAGAAATTTCTGCCCTGACGCGAGAAGGGTAAGGGTTCGGTACGGAGAACGAAGAGACGTCATGGTCGGAATTATATGAAACGTGCCGTGAAAATGATGAAAATGTCAGAGCAGGGATTTTAAATATTTCTGTCGAATTTCTCATCGTGATTACGGAAGGTTACGAATAACAGTTTTATTTGTTAGCAGAGGTACAGTAATTTTTACCAGACCAACCTTGCTCTAGATTAATTAGCCGCGTGGAGAATCTTCATTGGACAGTTGCGAACTTAAATTACTCAAAATTGGCCCAAAATCCATTACTACGCATACCCCGGAGGTTTGTTAGAAATGTTTCCAACTGGAGTGCTGTTAAAAATGTTAAATATTTATCGCAGATTCGGTATTCAATTTGATTAAACTTATCTTCGCAAGGATCGAGTACTCTGTCTGCAACTATTTATTACCTAGACGTACCTCTGTTGAATGTTATCTAAAAATTTGTCTCGATTTGGTCCATTTGAGGAACGATTAAAGGGAGCTTTCGAAGGGTGAAAGTGGTTTCGTCGAAGCTAGCGGGTTGGAACGATGTTAAGGCTGACACAGAGTTCACGGAGCCGGTTATTCAGCGAGCAATCGGAACACTCGCTATCTCGGGCGTAATTTATCAAGCAATAATAATTTTACAGTCGCTTGAGCCTCCGCGTTTAACTACGCAGAGCCGCTTGCGGGCAAAACTGTTCCTGTTGCGCGTTTCGAAAATGTCGAATATTTATATAAGACTGAAAAAATGATAAAATTGTGCTCTTTATTGATGAAGGAAGTCGTATATCGTTGAATAATATAGTGACACGCAGACTTTCAACTACTATATTGCTATAAAATTATTATCGCCATAGAAATGCAGTTACTTAAATCAAATAATAATCGGTGCGTAATTTACTATTTATGTAAACCATATTTTATGATTCTTTACTGACACTGCGATCATTCTTGTCCGAAAGAAAAATTCCCACGAGAAAGCTGCAATGTCGATCGAACTGTACCGCTTAGTAAACTCTTTTTCACAACATTTTCCATGCACAAATGGAGGAGAGGAACTAAGAGTGCAACGAACGAATTGGAGCAAAAAGCAAAACGCGAATGAAGCTGGACAGTGTGATCGTTGACCCTTTCTATGGGACAAATATTTATCGAGATTGCGCAATTGCAAGCGAAAAAAAAACAAAACCAGTAAACCACAGAATATCCGACACTGGGGTCATACGTAATTTAATGAATCAAAAGAGAAGTAACGGTCGCGCTCGAATTGCAAATGCTGATTTTTGACATTCCACCGCGCTGGACACGTATGACCCACTTTTTCGCCGTGCAGGCCGCCGATATTCGTGCTCGCCTCCTTCCAGCCGAAATTTATTGCCGCCATGATGGTAATGTTTAGATAATCGCTCGTGAACGCAGTCGAACGGTTGCACGATTTCCATTGAATTTTCAGGCAACCTTCGTAACGTTGTGGAAAAGACGAATATTGCAAATTTTCGGTACTATTCCTCTGTTAAATTTGTCTATTTTCTGCAGCGAGTACGCAATTGTTCAAGATCCCTGAAAGAATTATGCAATTTTTCTATCGGAATT
Source organism: Nomada ferruginata (assembly GCA_963583965.1). Lineage (NCBI taxonomy): Eukaryota > Metazoa > Arthropoda > Insecta > Hymenoptera > Apidae > Nomada > Nomada ferruginata. Next base: position 12,811,307 of record OY757218.1, read on the forward strand.
TGGTTCAATATTACGGTACGGTTTGATATTTTCAATGGGGAAGATAACGTTCGTTCGTCTGAAAGCTATAAAAGGGGCGATATGAATTATTCATGGGAACGGATATTTTTGTCGCGAATCAAGTAGCGGCAAGAGTTAATTAGTTTCGTCCCGATATCTGCAAATATCGTCGGGGCGAAAGAATTTTCGGTGTTATTAATCGAGCTCCAATTTAACAGACTTCCGTTTCACCCCATACAATCAATTTACAAAACCACCCCGTTACAAAATAGCACCGCGCAGAGTCTCAGTGCGAATAATTTCCGAGCTCCCACTCACCCCGCCCAATTCCACCAATATCTCAAAACTTATCCTGCTCCCTTCAAAAGCCGCGAGAAAAATCTCTTCTCGAATTCCAGCACACCTCGACAGACCTCGGTGGAAAATGAACGCTCGTCCCCCGAATCTCGCCCCTTTCCTCGAAGATCGAGCCCCCCTCCTCTAACTCGCATCGAATTGAAATAATCGAATCCGTAACCGATCCTCGTTCCACATCTCGATCCATCGTGATATCATAACGCGGCGGAAAGAACCTAGGAAGAGGCGCTCTGATATATTGCGGACACCGGTCTCAGGGACCTGGTGGATGCAAGGGTAGGCGGGTGGTGGCGGTAGCAGTTATAAAGATTTGTAGGGACAGGTTTCCGACTACCTACGAGCAGCTGTTGCGTCCTAGCTAGCAGGATATTGCAGTAGATCTTCGAGAGTGGGTCCTCTTCCTCGTGGCCGTTCCTCTCGTCTTCCGTTCGCGTTCGCGCGAGCACGTTCGCTCCGTGTACACCTACACCTTTGCAGAGTGCACGCCGGCACGCTGCCTACCCAGCAACCTACCTACCTACGTGATCCTGCCCGGCTAACATACTGCCACACTAACAACCGCCATTCTGCCTCGTAACGGTACATCAGTCCGCTTCTATGCGGTCCTTTCGGTCGTGTCGTCGCGGAAAGCCGCGAGAAATAGTGGAGGGAAGCAGATGGAGAGAGCTGGTAGATAGATAGAGGGAGGGAGAGAGAGAGAGAGAGAGAGAAAATGGGATTTAGCATCAAGGGGTTAATTTGTATGAAATTTGTATGAAATTCGGGATTTTGTCTTTTTTCTCGGAACTATTTCAGTTTTGATTTTAGCTGTCACCTCTTGAGATAGTGATAGTAATTGGTGTTTAGTCTGGATTGGAATAATAATTTATCGAAACGAAGGGGTAAAGATAGTCGTATGTTTTTCCCCCCTTTTTTTCGTACCGAATGTCTACTTGCAAAAATTATAGACGGCAGCCCAGGGTTGCATCTTAACACCTGTAAAGTTTCAGCGAAGTATCGTTTACAGTTTCTTCGACAAAAATTTGCAAATCGTGATTGCCTGGGCAGAGTAATACTGTAATTGGCATCGATGGTGCGTGGGACAGAGACGTTCAAAACAAATCTGTGGATTAAAATTTATCGATGAATTCCTACGTGCTACTAAAGACGTGTCAGTTTAATTGCTTTTACGTGGTTGTCGATGTTCCTCCGATTTCCCCGTCACTTCTCTTTACTCGGTCGGAGATCCGTGCGTGTTCGTGCCTCACGCTGCGAGCGTGCACACGGTACACGTGCTCACGTGTCACGTTATTACTCCACTCGGACGTGGTACCCCGTAAGTCCGTACACGAGCTACGAAAAATATGATTCCGCGAAGATTATTACGGGAGAAGGGAGGCAAGGTTGGAGCGGTAGTAAAAGGAAACATGTCGAGTAAAGGGCAGATGAAATTCAATTGGAAGAAAGTTGGGGAAGAAAATGAAGCAAGTTTACGAGATTAAATAGGGGGATGGGGAGGCGGGAGCAGGCGCGCAACAGCGAAGAAAATGAAGAGTAAAGAGAAAAGGAGTAAAACGCACAGTCGAATCGGGAAAGTGAAAGAAAGTACAGGGAAGTAGGAGAAAGATCGCGACGAGCGTAACCTAAGTGAGTAAGTGGAACAAAGTATAGAAAAGGAAACGAATGAAAGACGCTGCAGACAATGAGTGAAAGGGCAGGGAATAGTGTAATTCAGGAAGATCGGCATACAATAACGAATTGCTCGCGCAGAATTCATTCACGATGCAACAGTAACGGGAAATAAGAAGAACAAATAAAACCGAGAGCCAAGCCAAAAAAATATTCCAGAAAGAGTACTCTCCACGCAGCCTCTCGCTGAAAAGTAACAACTACCCCCGATCTCAATATCTCACGATTGTCCGATCCCCTGCCCTTTTAAATCCGACAAACGTAACCACTCCAATGTGTCCACGTTCCGAAAGGTGCAACGACACACCAACGTGCGCGCACATACACACACATGCACGCGAAACCAGCGTGTCCGACGCAGAATATATAGAAGAGGGCGGCTGTAGAGGGGTCGGACAAAAAGGAGGGAGACAAGGAGAGGCTAAGAAGATCCAGGTGAACAGGAGAAAGAAAGACGACGCTAGATAGAAGCCGGTGCACGCGCGAACGAATCGATGCACGAGTCTACCTGTTCGCGTGTGCGTACCGCGAGTACTTTCACACGGAGGTGAACAACACGCCGCGGTATCCAGGCCAGGGGTGGCCAACCACTCCTGTTCCATCGAAGGTACCAACACACTCTCGTTACATCTGGCCTGGCTGGCTCTCCTCTCTGTCAGAGAGAAGCCTCGCCTCTTTTTTTTTTTCACTTCGTCCTCTCGCCTCTTTTCCAGCTACGAAGAGACTGTGCCGCGATTATGAAACGCACCTAACGAGTGGATTTCGCGGTCTACGATGCGTGCACGATGAACTAATGAACTCGCTAATTATTCGCCCTTGGTTCACTTCGGCTGGGATCGTTGGAATTGAAGCGGGACGCTTGAATTTGTTCCGTGGACGACGCGGATGATTGTTGGCCGTTGCGGATACGTGATAAATTTGGAAGTAATTTGGAAGTGCAGGATGAATCGAAATACGTGGATTCGAATGACGAAGAAAGCTACGAAACCAGCTTCTCGGTTATTCCAAAACGTCTCTACCAATTGCGCCCCTTATTCTATTAACCAGACGAACAATAATTGACACAAACAATCTATTCATTGGAAACTTTCCTTCTGTCCCTTCCACCTGCCTCGGTCGGACCCCTGTTCCCGGACCACAGACAACGTAGATAAGCGCCAACTGCCCCCCAACTCTCGGATCTCGGTTCACCTGGCCCTCTGGAGGCCTCGTTATCGTTTGGCCATCGTGCAGTCGCTCGTCCACCGAAATGGGACGCACTGCAGCCGTGATTCCTCCGACGTTAACGCGGCCAGAGATCCTTGGGTTGGAGCACGATAACCTTCCTTCCTTGGCAGGGAACGCTGCTCTGCCTATTGGATCGTTCCTCGTATGGAACGTGCGTCGTATCGAGAGCTGCGCTCGATCGAGGCGGAGGCTGGCGACGTTGGATCGATCCCTCGAGAAGCCGGAATTACCGAGATGCAGCACGATGCTCGCTGCCTCGTTTGGCTGGGTTTGCCTCGGGTGCAAGGACCTCGAACTGTGCTGGAATAGCTTCGACTGGAAAAATAGAGATATTCTTATCGTTACGGGAAAGTGGAATGGCTCTGTTCTACCTACAAATATGTGCAGAGAAGAGGAACTGGTTTTTTTTTATGTTTTTTCTTTCTAGGGAGAACACACACAGGCACGGATTATTTGGGTGAATTCTGGAGATGGTTAAATAGTGTTCAAGGTATTCTCTATATTTTATGCGACAGTATTATATGTAGTGTAAAACGATTTATTTATTTATCTTTGTATATTTTAATCGAATATTTTTTAAAGGATAGGCACGAGGATTAATTGGAATAAATACAAATATTTCAATTGCTCCGATCGCTCGGTGTTATTCGTTTTGCAATGAAATTTAATTTTGGAGAATGATCAGGAGAAGAGTTTTCATTTATCGGAGTGCAATTTATCGGCGAAGCAAACAGCTTTCAGAAGGAAATCGGGTTGGTCGAGAGGGGTGATGGGAGGCGGTGGCAAGTCGCGTCGAATTTTTTTCGCGATCCACGTCGGACTCCGTGAATCGAGACGCGTTTTATCGGGAACACAATGAACGGCTTATTCGCCGGTTCGATTCTCGACTTTCCTTCGTGGCACGCGGCAAATATTGAAGCTCTCCTAGATAAGACTTTTGCAGACTGGCAGGCATGTGAGCAAACGTAGCCGTGCAAAAGTGCCACGGATTTTTCGTGCCCGCTCTATCTTGGTTAGACGTTATGTCACGGTGTGCGTTTGCGTGTGTTGAAATTGCACGGTAGAAGAAAAAAAATGGAGAAAGAAATTGATCGATAAATAGACCATATGTTTGGTCATTGATAACGCGAGGTGATTAGTTTTCGTGTTCGTCGGTATCTTGGAATGAACATTTGAAATTCGTGAAAATTCTCAAATAAGGAATATTTCTTTATACCCCCTTGCACGAAAATCGATCGCCCAGTTCTATAAACTGCGTGGCGATTTCGCGCTGCAATTCGAAGCCGAATTAGGTACGGCAACGCCTGTCGTTGCCGTGAATGATCGATATCGTGGGCCCGTGTGACACTGATTAATGCAGCCAATGACTCGAACCGGGTGCATCCGGGTCAATTATAATCGGCGAAATTAATATCGGAAACGAACAGGCCGCGTTCATGGCTTTGAAACCACCCCGCCAACATCTATTCGTCGATTTTGACGGTGCAACCTGGTCGCTCCTTTAAATATTCCAGATTTTCTGTTTATTTTTAGGCGAACGATAGTTTATTTTAGTATTTAAAAGTGGAGCAAATTTTCTGCTTCTCTTTGATGTAACGAAATTTGCTTTTTTCATGACAAATTGATTTCTTAAGGATTTCAGACAAGTTTAGATGTACTCCAATCGAACGTAGTCGACTGGATTTTTCTTTCCGTTATATGTACTTGTGATTCGAGATACTTTTCGGGGGTAAATCAATTGTGCACCGTTTGCGTTAGATAACGCCGCCATTTCTAATCTCTCCATTGAGTCACTTTGTAGATACATTGGTGCGTGTTTTGAAATGACTCTCGGACTCGCCGATTCGCAGACAAAAAAAAAGAAAAGGAAAATGCAACCAACAAGCTGCACGCTGTTACATTATATTATAATTTATTCAGAAAACTATTTACACTAATCCTCCAAACGATAAATTCATCCCGGCAATCTACTGCTGTCCGAATTTTTATCAACTAAATTTTCCGCGTATCTTACCTGTGCGTTACCGGTTCACGAAATAAAAGAGGAGGGAATGTGCATGTTTCTTTTCAGGCTTAGATTATTCATTACTGTCCGTGTTGAATAGTTAGCGATTCTACCGACGCTGCAACACAGTTAGACTGTCAGAACCACGTTATATCTCGACTATAAATTCGCTTTATACAGACGTGTTGAAATGTTGAATTACGTGGGAGTAAAGACACGGTACTCTGATGCGCAGTTTCTCAAAAGACAGTGTGTACCTCCTAGCATCGAAGAGTAATCGTTTCAACAGTGAAGCGTGACAGCTGATGGCTCGACCAACGATGTCTGACTCGGTCGTCACTTTCTCCTTAAAACGTCGCGGATCTTTCCATTCCTCGAACTCCCGTCCAAATTCAGCCTAACGACATTCCGCCGACCAATAATGATTTTTACTCGTGTAAATTGTTCATGAAATATTGACACATCCATTTCGTTAAATTCAAGGAAAAACAATGATATACCATTCATCGGTTATTTAACAGATATTTATTCATAATACAATTAAGTTTATTTATTATAAATATTAATTCTGAAATGTACAAATTCACAAAATTCCCTGCGAAACAATATTTCCAAACGTATACAAAATTATACTTGATTTCAACACTATACAAACGAGACATTGCTGGCAAAGTGTTGAAAGCTAGTAAATTTGACAGACCGATCAAATTTGACGGCGAGTTTACACGGGCAAGTAGCTTTAAAGCGCAACGAGGCTACCGTAGAAAATGGTAGCAGGTGAGCGCAGGTGTGGAGGTGAATCGAGCGACGCGACGCGACGCACGGCGTCAGCATACCGAAGTCGAACGAGGATTCTTTAAGGAGCGAGCTAAGTGATGCGAATCTCTGGTCGTTCGTCGTGTATGCACAGTGCATTGCCCTCAGACTTAGATAGAATTGTCTACACCCGCACCGCGCCCCTTAATGCCATTCTACCTCGCCTGGAACGATAACGCCTGGCGGATTCGGCTTCCAATAGCTCCGCCGGGTCACGAAATCACAAAACGCGAGATTCGAATGAGAAGCAAACTTCCCCACCGGTTCAAAGTTAAACTGAACTCTCGTTTCTTCTACCCTATCCCATTATCCGGCGCACTATCAATTTGTGTAAGTTCAACGGCCGGACAAAGAAGTCTAATCGCTCATCGAAGTTTCACTCCCATTTACAAAAGCTCCGGAGCATCGCACCCAATGTCCCCGCATAAAATCAACCCCTGTCCCGCCTAGACTTTTCCAACAAAAGCAGAAGGAAGGAGTCGCGGGAAAAGCGGCGTGCCCCCGACGAATCCGAAATGGCCGAGGCACGACGCCTCGAAGATCATCACTGTACTCTCGTCGTTGAACTCGTGTCCATCGTCCACGGCAGATCGAACCGCAGACCGTAGATGGGCGTTGCGGTGGCGCGTGTTGCGTTTCACCGCAAATAGCGGCGACGACGGTGGAAAAGATGTCGAAGAGGAAAGAAGAGGTTTGCCGTATCAAGGGGACGCGCGTCTTTTCACGCGCTCTGTGTATCGGTGGCAGGGCGCGCAAAAGGCCGCGAATAAAATTCCGACCGCGAAGAAAAGTGGGACACGTGTGCGCTGGCCGCACCGGCGAACGGCCGCAGAAACTGCACATTTGCATCTTTGAATAACCATACGTCACCCGCGACCCGCTACCGCGACAAGCGTAATTATCGGCTCGCGAGATTTCACCGATTCCCAACGAAAGACGCCGCAGACTCGTTAACACGGCGTGGAAAGTTCGCCTTACGGTCGCGTACTCGTTATTTAGCAAGAAAGAGGCGGACTGTTTGCGCAGCTGCGACTGAAATGGTTGCCAAGAAATGAGCGGAGATCGTCGGATAGCCGTTGGAGAGGATCTTGTAGGGTGCGGTGTGATAGGAGAATTATTTATGGTAATGAGCTAACGACAAGCGAGCCTGGATATTTAGACAGTGTTTGTCCGATAAAAGTTCCATTGATAAATGCTCCGATTCGGGCCCCTTTATATGCGTGACACGTGTAGCAAAGGCGGTGCAAGGATGACAGTGGTAAATTGTTAGCTGTTGCTATGATAGAGTAACGAGTTTTTTTATATTTTTTTTTTGTAATCGACGGTACAATGATAGTAGTAATAGCAATTAACGGTATATTGGAGTAATGAGCCTTGCGTTTGTGCAATTTTGCAATCTTCGCTACGTAAATTCATTGCTATCTTGGAAACTATAAATCGTCCGAGGACGAGGCTGTTATTATTTTGCCCGGAGGGGCTTGGTTGTCAATCATTTTTCTTTCATTTAGAGAAACTTATTTTTATCGCGAAGGTGATTATTAAATATGGTTTATTATAATGACATTGATAACGCAATATCGTTCGGCTTCTTTTTCGTTAATTAACCATCGGCCATTCGATCCATCTTGGCATGGCTATATTTTGCCATTGAGGAGTTTTGTTAATGAATCAAGAGGGAATTCAATTTCGCATAAAACGATACAGCTTCCTCTTGTTTCGTTTGAAAATAGAGATCGCGGTCTCGATAAATGAACGCGATCTAAATCGAAGCCCGCGAACGCCTACGTGTCGTGTAATTAAAAACGCCGACGCTCTGGCGTTTCAATAATCCAGCACTTCCATAATGGACGCCGTTGCTCATTATACTGTCAGATTCAAGGTGCAACACGCGTGGCCCGTTGCGATTATGCGATCCACTAAAGCACGTTCATCGAATCGAAACATGTAGATACGTTCAATCGTTTCGCGGCACGGCCGGTCATGATAACATATTGTACTTCGAAAATTAATTTTTGTTCGAACCAGCCACACGTTTCGAGCGATACAAAATTATTGGCTCTGTTTGAAAAAACGGAAATATTCTTTTTTCAAAGCCAAAGGGGAAAGCTACCGAATCATCGAGTCGCGTAATTTCCCGAGCAATGTCCACAGTCGGTTACGAGTGACTCCTTTTCTTTTTTCCTTTTTTTAACTGATTGGAAATTATAGCCTGCACTGTCGAGAACTCTCCGTGTATGCGTATTCGTATCGTCGATTGCTCAGACGGCGTGAAATTTATGTGAATAAAAGGGAACGCGGCTGTGTACGTGTGCACACGGTTAGAAGCAGTGAGAAGTTTTCTAGCTGTTGATCACACGAGTCGGGCATCGGGAAATTTGTGCCAGGAAAAATCTACGCAATTACTTGTGCAACTGCTTTCTGCTTGTAAACGTTTTGTCTGAATGACTCCTTTAGATGATTCAGTGGTTATTGCTGAGTTACGGAGTCGTTTTAATTAGTTTCGGTGCTCGCTGCTTATTTCTCCACCTGTGATCACTTTTTGTTCCCCTTGCTAGCTTTCTTCACCGATATGAGTTCAGGCACGTTTGATAGTTACGACAATTCGAGAAACCAACAGAGAGTTCATGAAAAGGTTCTTCATTATGAGAAACAGAATGCCACACTTTTTATTCGCAATCTGGTGACATTTATTGAGACGAGTTCAACAAATGTGCAACATTCCTTGGTAACCTGACCCCGACCTCTGATTCTTCGCGTCTTTACAGCCTTCCATAAAACGAAATTACTTATTGGTGCGCATCGTTCAACTCGCTATTCCACGGGCAGAAAATTTTTTCGCGCCACATAACATCACTCTCCGTAACAAACAAATTTCCCGACAGATCCACACGCATCGAGTGACCAAAAAATCACATTTAAACGAAACGAAATATTGCACGAAGATTCGCACGGTGAATCCCATAAGAAAATTTTCTACCGCGATATCTCGAAGCCAGAAGGGAACCGTATTTCATGAGGGATCCTATCTACCCCAGCTCTGTCGTTTATTCGAGGGGGTGAATTGAAATGTTCACGACCAAGTGACATTTATTCGGTGGATCGCGTGGTCCCTCGCCGAGCCGGGACAATCGAATTCGACCCGCGAATTCCCAGACTTTCCAAAGCTGGAAATGTCAGGAGGCTGTGAAACGTTCGCTGCCATCGGCGACCTTTGTCGCGTCTCGCCTCGCGGATACGTCGCTGCCAGCGATAATTGCTGGCTTGATCTGTGCCTGCTGTCTGGCGATTCGAGCTCTGCCACGAGCTCAAAACCGATGATGCACGGTGAAACGATTCGGATGTTGCGAGGCGAAAAGGTGGTGGAAATACTTGGAGATTATTCGGGGAACAATTGTTTTATTTCATTCGGTGTGAAGTTTCGTCTCTGCGACGTGGCATTTCGTTTTTCTTTGTTTGGCTGAGAACTTTTTTACCTTGGAAGCAATAATGATGAATAATAATAATCATAATAGCCGCGTTGAAACTCGTTGACGTAGAAGTGTACAAATTTTGCTGTGTATCCAGAGTTGGAAAAGATTATTAAGAAGTAGAGGTATCTCGTTGATGTTTCAAATCTGCCGTGATGGACAAAGGGAAACTGGGAGAATAATAATTTGTACCATTGAAATACTGAAAAGATGGACAATATGTAACCTACGGTACAATTTCAAATTATAATTACTTACTTGCAATCAGCCATGCACGAATAATCTCAACGAATTACCGTCATAATGAATATTGCATTTTATTTTACGGCCAGAAATGTACATCTCAAAAAGTTTTAAAAAGAAAGACGACACGCTGCTAAAAAGGGAATGAAATTTTTTTTAAGAACAAAAAGGAAAGAATGGCTGACGTTCACGTTGTATAACACCGAAAATTTTGTTCTCTTTTCGAGCCTGTCTCCGGTGGTCTGCGTCGTTCTCGAAACGAGGCGAGTAGAAGAGAAATAGGGAGAAAAAAAAAGGATCAGTCGGGTGGCATTCCATTTCGATTACCTTGGCACAGATCCTTTCTTCGGAATCGCTCTGGCCAGACTGTCGTATCACATTAAAATGTACCTCGTGCGCGAACTCGATTATGCATAAATAAAAGCCGCACGATGCATTCTTTAAGGTCAGTAACTCGTTGATCCCGTCTAGTGCACCCGACCAATAATTCGTTTTTTCTACGTCGAGGGAAAAAACAGAAAGAAAGATAAAGTACTGTGAAGCGTCTAAAAATACATTTTCGGAAATCCTAAACGCTTCGAGTGCAGACGTTCACTATGAAAATTTATACATTTATACAAAACATTTATGTAGATTTGACAAAGGCGCATGAAATTATCTGTCGTACAAGTCGGAAACTTCTGCCTGCGCCATAAAATTAGAAATAAAATCTTGTTCAGTCCCCGGTGAAATATTTCTTGCTTTTTATTACCACCATGGCGAGGAATATTTTGATTTGAATTTCTTTTAGCATATTTATTCGCGCGGTAATTGAACTACCAAGTATTCGATATTTATTACGCACGCTTCTCTTAGGAATTCGTCCTGCAGAACTATACTCCAAGAAAAAACTGTGCTTTATTTATTTCTATTTGACGGGCAATTAAATATCGAGATTCCCCTGTAACACGCGATGAATGATTTTAACTCCGCTCCTTCATTAATATTTTCCACGTCCATTTCTACCGCCAATTCAGCTCCCAGAGCTCTAAACAAATTCTCCGTGTTCGTACACGAACGATATATTTACACTCGTTCGCAACTTTCACTCGCTGCGTTCATTTCAACGCATCCTCGTCGTCGAACCGTCGGAAAAAGGAACTCGCGTATGCTCATCTTCGTTCCACGTTCCCCGATCATTTCCCCGAGATCTCCAGCGATCATTCCCCATTTCCAATATTTTTCGCCAAGACCGTGTACACGAAACGCGACCACGGCAGCCTCAGCTCGCGATAATTTCACGCGTTACTCCATCGAGGATGGAAAGTCTGTTCGCGAGGCGAACAGTTTGACCCATTTCTCAAGATACAGGATTTTAACCAGCGGAGAACGTTCCAGCCTCCCCATTGGTTGGCTCCCCTTTCAAGTATAAATATTGTCCGGCAATCTCGAAGGAGCATCGTAACTCAGGACACCGTGCTTTTAATGGATGCAACATTTTGTCCCAAATTGTTGCCGGCTGATTAACGGGTCTCCCTCTCTCTATATTCAGAAACGACGACGCGGCCCTCTTCACGGGACATTACGTTTTTATTATACAGGGGCCGAAGGAGAAGTCTTCGGCGATATTACACTTCGCTGTTTCTTAAAGGGGATTCGACGCGATTTACGCTTTTACGCGACCGTTCATTCGCATTCTTCGCGAACGACACTCCTGTTCTCGAATTCGGAGTGCCCTCATCCACTCGCGGGTCGTTCAGTTTCAATGCATATGCTGGACACTTGTATATCGCGTATCATACTGATCATCGGATAGGACATTTTTTCAACGGAAATAAAAATGAAAATAAAGATTGATCTATCGAAGAAACGGGAGAAATCGAACACATTGAAACGTGCAATTTCAGAACTGAAACAGCGAAGAATCTAATTTCCACTATTACCGAACCATCCCGCCGTTCATTGTCTGACAAAGATAAACATGTAACACCCTTCGTACCGACCCTCGGAAAACTGCCTCGCGAGTCGTCCCAAAAAATACCCCCCGCGCATCGCGTCCACCCTCCGTTCGTCCCAACAGCATCCACGTTTCATCCCTTCTTCGTCAAAAGTCTAGCCATCTGAACAGCAATGTCAATAGCGCATTCCCGGCGAGTAATATCGCGAAAGATGGTCGCGAGGCGGGGTCTGCGACGAAGGAATACTGTGTTCTCCACCCCTTTGTGTCGTCGTCGACCGTGCACCCACCCCCGCTTCCGCTCTATTCCTCCCTGCTCCCACGCTGCTTCCTCGCCGCCTCATCTCTGCTCCTCTCTGCGGCGTCGATAATTACGAAGTGCACGACACAGGTCGCGGCTGTGAGAGTGCAACCCGCGTTCCAGATCCAAATTTCTGTCGGGACGGGGTCGTTGCACCCACGATCGAAGCGACGAGAGCGAATTCGAGAGAACGTGGGGGGGTTCCTCTCAGCGTTCGTCCGGCGCGTGGTTGCGGTGAAGGGTGACGGGTGGTAGGCAAGAGAGGTTGATGCCCGGGTTTACTTCCTAGTCTGCTGGTTGCCTGTATCGACCGGATAGCGTCCCGACGGACGTCTATATAGCGTTTGCCCGACTCGGCTCTCTGCCCCGTGTTTCTAACGGCTGGCTCTTCGCCTTTCCTCTCGGTGCTCGTGGACGGTGTTTCGGGGGAGGAAGAGGACAAGGACCGGCGTCTCCCGCGGGAAGGAAAACGTAGGTCAGTAATGGGATAGTCTGGACGCGGTTATGATGACTCTGATGGATTTACTTTGATTTTTTTTTGGCGGGGATACTTTTGGGATTTGGGACTGTTCGCATTTTGGTGTGTTAGATAAATACGCCTGGGGGGTATATTTTTGAAGAAGATGTTATTCTTGACGTTATTGTTCCTTCGGGGGAATTCTTTGTTGGATTTTTTTCCTTGATTCAATTGGTTCTACGGGAATAGTATGCCGTCGCGTTCGTCGAATTCGTATTTGTAATTGCGCGGACTCGAAAGGGCGAAGCTTGGCGAAATTGAAATAACAGTGGGGGACCAATTGTTTCGGTAGAAAATTGCAGACGGTAGTGCCGTATTTATATCGCACTCTGTGGACCGGAGTTATTGCATTAATAGGCCCTAAAAGCCTTGAGGAGGATTTGGGTCAGGCCAGCTGTAACTTGGTTACGTTGACACTTTAATAAAAAAATTGCATTGAGACGTTATTTGCATACGTGAATCTCCCCGGCGTATATTTGACGCTGCAATTTCGCGGCGTGACACGGTGCGCAAGTTGCACCAGCGTTCATTGCTTCGTTAAAATATTCGAGTAAAACGATTTAAACATTCTCGCCGTTAACATCTCTCCCCATTACGCCTAATCGTTTACATCAATTTCCATAGATTGGTTTCGCCGCCAAGCGATCAATGCTCGCAAATAAAATTAAATGCCCAGTAAAATGTTGCAATCTTCTAAACCAAACGAGTGTCGCGAAATTTCCCGCAGCGTTCCCTATCGTAATCCCCGTCGATTGTGACGCAAGACCCGGCTCGCTGGAAACGCGCAGGAAAATCATGGCTGTCTCTTTTCACGCGAATCCCCGTCGATCGTTGATCTCCACGCGGCAGAGAGAAACACGGCTGAGAGGATCGACGTTCACTGGCCGCAACGTTCCTGGAATCCCAAGCACTCGAACGTCGCGGCACGTTTTAAGAGGCATAGAGATACCGACATATTGAAACGGGTTAAATGATAATCGAGACCGTGGGAGTGGTTGTTCGAAAGGGTGCGCCGGTCGTTGTTCGTCAAAGAGCGTGGCAGCGGAGACGATTGAACGCGGTCAGAACCGTTTCGTCCAGCTTTTTGCCCGGCTAACCACATTGTTGTGGTCATCCGGTAAGATTGTTTTCAGTAAATTACCGTATTTGATGGTAATGTTGCACGGTTACAACCGTGTTATTATGGCGGAGGCAGGGATCGGCTTTTCGACGATGGTTCTCACGCGACGTTTCGGCAGCGCACCCCGAGCCCCCTTTACAAATTCAGCCTATCCACTTGGCTTTTTCAAGGGGAAGTTTCAGTCTTATCGATACGAGTCTCACAGAGGATTATACGAGCCTCTTCGCTCTAAAAGCGACCCTTACTTTTGATTTTCAGTAAAATCATTTCCAGTTGAACGTTGTCTAATCGTTTAATCATTTTTCCTCGTCAACAGTTCGAGCATCGACTCCGCGATTTAATTTCTAATTACTTCGTTCATTTTTACTCAGAGCTCGAGCACGTCTGGGTGAAATTAGTACAATTCTACGGTTTAATCTCGATTCGTCCATCTTCCGGGCGATACACGAAATCGCCCGTGATTCGATGGAAAAATCACGATAACGCGAATTCTTCGGCGGAGCGCGTTCGTTGGTCGGTTGCGCAATCGGCGTATCGTATAATTGAATCAAGCTTACTGTGGCTGTAATGAGAATGCATATGCGTCGCAAACAGTATCGCCAACTGATATCGCGTTTCGATTTGCATGCGCTCGATAATATTACCGGCCGCGATATCGACGTCGTATTTTAATTACCTTTCAACATCTGGCCGTGGATGTGTCGTTCGATTTTCGCGGCGGCCGTTGCTTCCGATTTTTCCACCCTCGCCCTGTTTTTCTTTCTTCCCTCCGCCGCGTGATCTGCACGCGTGCGAAATAAACACCGGTATCTGTTACGCGACGTCTGGCGGAACGGTTATTTTATTCCGAATCGATCGAATTAATTAATTCACCGATAAGAGATCAGCAATGGACAAGGTAACGCGGGCGTTTGTACTCTTTGAATGCGCGTCGGCTCGGAGGGTTTCCGAATGATTATACTGCACGCGGTTATTAATTAGTTTCAACGTGTCCGAGAGAAAGCGTAGCTCGAATTCGTAGATACATTCTGATCGCCGATCGCGGGTATTCTAATTCGTTCAACTTTGATTTGCTTTTTGCTCCTTTATCGCGCTGTACCGTTCGGTTCTCCAGGTATGCCATAAATTTATTCGATAATAATATTTTCCTCTCGACGAATATCTCCCATTCGCACCACTGATAATACGCGAAATAGTGTTACAAATAATTGGCCGCAATGATTGCACATTAGAAAATTTCAACCGCGTCCTAAATGAATACCCTTCCCACCGTACCCGCGTTGGGTTTCATTTAATAAATATATAGACCGTAATAATAGTAATAGCGGCAACGGTAAATTCAGCAATTTCCCGCGAACTCGAGTGTCCAAACGGTGCAGCCGCAGAATGTTCGCTCATTATCGCGTCAGGAATGAAAATCGTGGATGAATATGGCGGCTGGAACCGTTTGGAGAACACCGTGGAGGATAATGGAGGGACTGTTTGGCAAGTGGATACGGGAACAGCGGCTCGTAAACTTTTATTGCAGGAGAGAACTTAAAGGATGCAAACTCGCCCCGAATGAAAGGCACGCCCACCGTAACAATTTCACTTTTGCGTGTTTTACAGGCGGTCACAGGCGAGCTCTCGCTTATTAGCGCTTAAACGTTAGCCGTAACTATATTTGCTCGCGAATCACCTCCTAAACAGTCTGGCAAACAATCCCCGGGGAAACTTATCGCAAACTGACCCGTTTAAACGTTCGCTGACTTTCCGAACCATGATTCTCCAGTACTTCTTCCTCCCACAACTCTGTCTTCGGAGACGCACGGAATTATTATTCTAAACGCACAGATCATCTGCCATTCCCGACAGAACTTCGTATCTTTGCGCTCGAATCGAAAATACTTTTTACAGACCTGTTTCCTCTAATGTTTCCGCCGATGTACATTATTTTCTGATACTTCTTGTTACCCGCCTGTGACCCGCTCGCGAATGGTAATTATTTTATGAACTCGATGCTTGCCCCGCTTTCCTCGAAACGGACAATTTCAATTCTGAAATATATTCATATTGTCTCTTACGAATTAAAGCCCCTTCTTATTAATTAAACATAGATCGTCGATGCAACCCCTAGCGATGAAATATTCTGGACCCGTGAATAATTTATAAATCGTGCCGATAATATATTTAAGCAATCTCTCCGCGTTTATGAACCGCGCACAATATGTCTGCTATGAAATTCTTCGGTTCGCCGTGAAATATCGTGTCGCGGGTTCGACGGCGAGCCAGCGTCGTGCTGGAATCGATGGATCCGCGGCGTGTTCGTCGGCGATTCTATCGAAACGGTTTTCGTTACGGCCGTTGGGAAACCGAGAGCGGCGGTTTCGATAGACAGCGGAACATATTCACGGGCCGGAGTCCATTAATCCTTTCTCTGCGCCGAATGCTTTCGTTAATAACAGGCTCGAGGCTTTTGACCGGTCTGCGAGAGGTTCGCTACTGCCAGTGGGATTGAATTTACGAGAATAATAGAACGGCTGGTATTTAATTGTGCGTTGGAAATTTGCGGATTCCGGCTGGCCGTGTTGCAGGATTCTTCGAATTCCTCCGTTCGTTAATTTGCCTCGTTAAACAATAACGTGCTTCGATTATCGAACGGGGAAGATTAATTGTCCGACGCCGTTGGAATTCTAATCTGGCGAACGCGTGATCGTAACGTTTGCGCATAGCCATCGCTCTGCGATTCATTCCTAACCAAAAGCTGCAAACTTAAAAATCAAAAAAGGAACTTAAAAAAGAAACAAACGCGTCGCACGAAATTGCCCAACCACTTCTGTCGCCCCTCCGCCCTCGTGTCATACAATGGAAAGGCGAAACAAACTACCCTTGCTACCTGTGCCCGTCGCAGAGACACATGCAACACGACCAGAGGGGCACGTCGAGGAATCGCAACAAGGCGGATCGATGAAGGGTGTCGGGGTTGAGGACATCTGGCAGGGTTGAGAGCTGCTGGCGGGCCAGGGTGGCAGCGGAGAGAGCGAAAGAAGAAGGCTTGGTAGCCTAGGCGGCGGGTACCGGATGGAGGGAGGAGGAGGGCCAGCCGACGAGGGATGGCGGAAGGCTCAGGTGGAGGGGTCGATGGTGGCTGAGAAAGGTCGGTGAACCCGGGGTCGATATCCGCACAGCGACCGACCAACCTAACATCCACCCCAGAGTCCCTGCCTCCGCCAGCTGATCTACCTGATCTCCCCGATTAAATTGCGCGGAGGTGTACGCTTTTTCTTTCCGGTAACCGCGCCACGGGTCGCGTCCCTGCGACCATCGTTGCGGATCGGGCCTGCAGCGTGTTCGGCTGACACTTTTGTCTGCGGCACTTCTTCCTTTTTTTATGTTTTGGAGGGGGCGTTGGGGACGAGGGGTATTATTTTCTATAACGCGGGATTTATTGTTGTTTTCGAGGCGGGAGGTTTTGGTAGAGAGTTTGGTAATTGTTAGTTCAAATGATTTGGGATAATGTCAGATAAATTTTGTTTACGCAATTATTCAAGTGTTCCATTGGTATGATAATTAGACCTACGTAATATTCATCGTTCTGTGTTACTCGTGGCTTTTTTTTTTGTTAGCAAAGAGACGGTGGTCGTTTGGCAATGATTTTTGTCAAAATCGAGTCTTTTTTCTGTTGACTTCTCTCGAACGTTTCACTCTCGATATTTCGTCTGCTCCGATTTAGCGCGACTCTTTTTTCGTTTTTTAATTTTCTCACGCAGGCGACCCTTTTTCGAGGCTCTTTGAACATTGCACGACAAAAACTGCCATTCGGGGTTTTTCTTTCTTTTTTTTTTAGCAGATTTCTTCCAGTACAAGAGACTCCCTTTTTAAAAAGCACTTCCTTTGGGAGCGAAATCAAGCTCGTTTTTTTGAAGTGAATTGCATAGGTACTTAAATCCCCAGAATGCCTCGTGCGATCTGCAGTGCAATTTTCTTTATGAAATTCTGCTGCTTCATAAGCGTTTACTCTTCTAATTGAAGTGCTTCAAGATGAATAAGCACGATGGAAACTAAGTGGGCAGAGAGCTATCTATTACGAACTATATGCACTTAACGGCAACACAATTGTCGCCTATTTTTATCCGCTTTCGATGAAATCGGTTGAAGTTTTCGTCTTGCTGAAATTAATCACCCTTCTTTTATAATTCATTCACTTATCCCTGCAGTTTTTCTAATGCGAATATCTGTTCGGAAATTTATTACAAATTTCATTCACAGCACTGAACTCGCCGCAATCTGCCAAAGGTTTTAAAGTCGAATTTTCTTTCCCGCTGATTAACCTTCGTCGAGTCTTGCATAACCTCTCGTTGCAATTTCACTCGATTGGATTAGCGTGCCTGGCCCGCCTTAAGCTCCCGTATTTCCACCACCGGATCCTGTCGATCCACCGTGATTAAACCTCCTCGAACACATGCACCATCCCCATGGATTAACGTAAGTGCACGTATTTTCGCCGGGGAACGCGCTTCGAAACTGCTACCTATTCTCCAGCAAATCGACCAAACGTGTCTGCATTTTTTACTACCTGCTAAAGATCGTTCGCTACGTTTCACTACCATTTAATTCAATTCCTTCGTGCTCCCTATTGGTTCTATACATTCGCATTCACGATAAACGTTTTTATTCCTCACTCTGTTCAGTTTCGTGTATACTTCAATCTTTATCCTCGTTATTTATTTCAAGAAACCCAAGCCACTTAAAATCGATGCAATTTAAATGCTACCATACGTAAAATTATCCAACTCGTTTCTGTTATTAATCGAAAATTGAGCTGCGTTGCTTTAAAGCGAGAAAATTAATTGAATTCACGAAGGAGTGGAAGGTTACGAGAAGTTCGAGGAGCTCGAGACGAAGGGTGAGCAGTTGGTCCATTCGATCGTGCAATCCGTAGTCATATTACGTTTCATTATCGGTAATTGTAAGAATAAATCTTTGCCGACACAATCTTCCATTGGTGTCCGGTCGGTCTGGCCCCGGGGCGCGCATAATTTCCTCCATGGAGCGCATTTAAACGCTTCCTCCCCTGCTGTCTCAGCTTCCAATTCAGTCCGGAACGTCGCTAAAAATATCGATACACCGACCGGGGAACCCTCCCGCTAAACGGCCGGTCGTTTTAATTTCCAATGGGAACACCTTCTGCGCGTAGCGACGATTTCTTAAACCCGCGCCGATTCGCGAGAAGGTTATCGATCGACATTCGAAGGCGGAACAAACTGTAATAAGGTCGCGATCTTCTTTCGAAAAATTCGACCGAGCAAATTGATAATCCCTAAAAGAAATAAATTAAAGAAATCCCAGACCTCCAACGATTCCCCCATTGACTCCTCCTGACCCATCCATTCGTCTCGGTGATAAAGGACACGCGACCTTGAGTGCCCGCCCATTTCCACCACGCTTACAGCCACGAAAATCGTGCGCTCTACCGCCACCGATCTCTCGTGCCTCGTCCGCAACGAAAAAGATGGAGATACCGGTGGGCACGAGCCGGCTGCCGCGTATCAACGTATCTAGGAGCCGGTGAATAGAGGCAACCTCGGTGTATATTTTCTGTACGCGTGTCAAGACGCGTTTTTACATTACGTAGGACGAGAGGTATGTGAGGCCAGCTCTCTCGCCAGCCAACGGATAGATAGATAGCGCGCTGAGAGAGATTGTATCTGCGGGTTCAGAGACCCCGTCCTACGTGTGTACAGCGCGGTTGCACACGACTGCTGTGCGCCTGTGCACTTCTTGCGCCACCGATTCGCGTACCATAACGCGAGTGATAAGCAGTCACGAGGACGAAGCGTCTTCCTCTATCGGTGGCCAATAACGACGTCCGTCGCGTTTCGGAGAAGTCGTTCGTCGTTTCGATCCGTCGAGTGCATACACATGTGCATGGGTACCATTGGCCGGGTGCAGGGGATTTGAGGGTATTTTTTTTAGGAATCGTTGGACGTGTTTTATTAACTGTGATTTTCATAGTTGTTTTTCATAGTTTACGGGAACAGTAATCGATAGTAATATTTCTGTCATTTCATCCGACTTCTATTTAAAGCTGAGGAGCTTTCGTTCGTGTGATATCAATATTGATCGAGGATTTCAATATTCTGAGCTTACCTGTCCGCGTATAAATAACGCGGCGGAGGGAAATCTTCGAATGAATAGTTAAACGACGCTATCGATGAACGATCGAAAAGAAGGGAACGATGGCATCGAGCGCTCGTGTGTTTCTCTAGCGGATCCACGAAAGGAAAGCGGCGAGCTAAGAGGATATCGTAGTTGAATTAACTATAAATCAGAGCGAATTCAGGCGATGAGAATTATTTATGGCTGGCTCGATCGGATGCGCGCAGGCCTCTCTGAACTGCGTTTCTCTTACGGTGCACCATAAATACGATAGCCGTGAAGAATAGGGACGGCCGTAAAATTCAAACAGTCTCGCGGCCACGATTCCCTCTCTCGTTATGGCTATAATATAGTATCTATTAGCGCAGGAAACTCGTGCATCCCTGCCGGAGCCATTGACATCGAATCCCCGACGGTGCCGACGGGCATTGTAAACCCTTTCGATATTATTTTCTGTGCCATTCGTTTGCGCGTTCTCGGAGGCAAATTTTAAGTGGGATGCCTTTCATTTTCAAACAGAAACGATTGGAAAAAAGAAACGAAAGGTCTTTTCTTCTGCAAGAACTGTAAATGATAATTGAATGCAACTAACTCTCGTAGACGCGATCCGTTCGCTATTGGAAAGCTCGAAAGTCTCGTGTGCGGTGGTCGCGCGATTGAAATTCCCTTAGCTGCAACTCGCGCGATCGCAATTCGCGTGACCGCAACTCGCGCGATCGAATCTGACGTAATCAGGACTCGCCCGACCGAAATTCCAACGAGTACGCCTTCGATTTGTTCCCCTGCAAATCGTTCCCTTATCTATATCACTGATTAATCTATTTGAAACCTTTGCAATGTTCCGCGCAAGTAACTAGTAGCTATGCTTCCTCGGTCCGTTCATATTTTGATCCTGCTGTTACCATCTCGAAATACTTTGAAACAGGACCGTTCTAACAAGCCGGCAAGCTATCGACGCCAATTTAAATAGAAAAATGGAGCATCGCAAAATTTCGCGACTTCCCCGTTCTCCACCTAACACTTCTCTATCAAGAATGGCAGAAAATAATTCATCGTACAAATCACCCAGATTTTACAATTAACTGATAACTGTATCAGTGCGATATAATTTAATTGTTCTACTCCCTGGTCACGCCACGGTTCCTACAACAACGGAACCAAATAAAAGGAGAGAAGAAAATGGAATCGACCGCAGGAATTGCGAAGTACCGAACCTCTCCCGTCGATCCTCGAAATTCGAAATCCTACGTGTCCCATTGTTTCCCAACCTGTCCGCGGGTTCAAATCGCCTCGGCGAGCGCAGGCCCAGCGTTCGCCACGGGTGGCAGCCCGCGAGTGAACGCTAACGAGCACTTTTCACCGTGTATCGCCGGCGACGCAGAAAAGGATTTGCGCTGCCAGGCTCCTATAAAGAGGAAGGGGCAAGTACAGAGGGAATAAGAGAGACAGAGTGAGATCACCGGGTTCATGACTCGCGCGAGACTTACGTGGCTCGTGATTTAGTCACGTAGCCGGCTCGTTTAACCGTGATCGTTAGCGGCCGTGTTATACGGGCGTAACGTGATTCCCGTGTCACGTAGCGTAACGCAGCCCTTCGTGTTCGTGAAAACCAGAGGGAGACGGCCGCGTTACAAGGGTGGTGGTGCGGTACGGTAACCCCCGGATTCGTGACGGCTCGCCGTTCGAACGAGCTGATATTTGGAAGTAAGCGACCGCGTGCTTCAACGAAAGTGAAACTGTCGTGACGTTTGTTGGCCACGATGGCGAGGTCGTTGGACCTTTATTCGCGATCCAACGGGTTCCCCGAGCCTTCCTCGGGATGGGTGGGTAAGTCGGGCTAAACTCGGGTGAAATGGAGAGTCCTTAGTTTGGCGGGTTTCGAGGGTCGGGGTAGGTGATTGGCGACTGGAACGGGTCTTGGAATTTATCGCGATTCTGGTGGAAGTTATTTGATACGCCAGACAAATAATGGAAATACAATTCAAGCAATAAAGGGTCAAAAGTCAGTGCAACCGCTGCGAAGAATTATCGAGATCACATCTTGCCACTTTTATAACATTGTCGAAGTAAAAATGGAAATGAGATTAAATTGAAGTAGAATTAAATACAGCATCGAAGATGTCCCAGCAGCTACGGGAAATCAATCGAAATATTCTAGCGCAATACCAATCCCTCCTTTTCCAACTTCCACCGCCGAGAAAGAGCGGAACGTTTCCTAACGAACGGAGTGAAAGAAACTTCGATCCGTTCTCCCGTGTTTACCGCGGCGTAAGACAACAGAAAGTGCATTGAACCCGCGGTTGATCGGCGATTGCCAGTTTCGTGATAACCGGCAATGAGTCAGAACTCTGCTCATGGGGTCCCTATAGGCTTCAGCCGAGCCAGTCGGCGTGAGATTGGGAAATCAGGCATTACTGGCGTTTCCGTCTGCTTGTTCATGTATCACGTGTACCTCGAACAGGATAATTTGTGTCGAACGCGTGACTGTACTGGCTGAGATTTATGCGCGGAATAGACTCGCGCGCCGGTGCACGATGTTTATCTAAATCGCTAGTCGATCTTTCTTTCTTTTTGTTCCGCGTTTCCCGTTTGCACACGTCTCGCGGGCGAGAGAAAGGAGGAAAAAATATTTCCTTTCCCAACACGAATTTCCGGAAAATTCGAATTTCCGCCTGAGCACTTTTATTCAACCGAGTAGCTTAATTATTAAGTGTTTCTATAAATACGCAGACTTAAGCGCCAACGATATTCTGCGCCCAATCGCATTAACTGACTCCGTTTTCCTTTTTCTGATTACAGGTAAGAACCGTACAAAGTTCTAAAGAATAAAGATTACATCGATCGCACGCTGCTGGGAAGTTGAGACTGCGACTGATACAAGGTAGCGATTCATGATTTGATTAAATGTAAACTATTGCTTCCGTCGATATTGATCTCTCGTAGCAGTCAAAAAATTGGGAATCGAAAAGAACTCGCAGTTCTTGGGATCGATTCGCACGCGTGGTCTGATACTACTTGTCAGCGATTAGAAGTGCAGCGAGATTTCCTTGAAACGATGTCAAGGCCGTGACCCAATGCAAGGTCGACGTCCCCGGCGCTTCTTTCTCTCCCCCCACCCTATTTTTTCTGACCCTTTATCCGCAACTTGTATATTCCTTCGCAAGGAATTTTCACCCGGTGGAATTCTCCATCGTTTGTTTCATTAAAAATACAGATTTCCCCCGAACAATTTACTGCGGAACAAATATTTCGACCGCCGAGATCGTTCCATACACTGTCAGATTAATTAGCCCGATCGTGCCTCAATTTCTTGTATTTCTTTATTCGCATCCGAGTTCTTCCGTCGCACCATCAAGGAGCATTCATTTCTCTGACCGTAATATTTGACCGTTCCACGAGCTGTTTTATCTATTTTATCGTCGATATTCTTGCCTTTTAATATGCACCTAACACCGTTCACCGATTTCTGTTCCCGTTCGACTTTCTATCCCCCGCCGTTTCAGTTATCCATTTCCCAATGAACGACGCAGCATCTCGACACGATTATTCGCACGACTTGAATGGAACAGAACGGACGATTCACATTTACGTCTCGTAGAGCACGACCCCGCCGATGAATATGCGACGCACATATCCGTCGATCGTAGGAAGTTCTCGTCGCTTTCTTTCGTCGGCTGCGTTCTCCGATTGTCCGGCCGCGTCGCGTGCACCGTGCAAAAGTGACGGGGTCGGTGTCGGTGACCCGTCATCGAATCGATCGGCCTGCCAATTAGCCGCGTCAGAATCCGAACGACACCGTATTCGATCCGGCAGCCCTCCGATCCGCATGATAAAGGACCGGGCGCAATTAGACGCCGATAAGCGTCCCGACTATTACGCGACGTGAGTCATACGACTCTTATCGATTATCGTTCCGTGGCCAATGCAACTAATGAATATTTCGCGACACCACCTACCGCCCGTCGATATTCAACTCTCGATGCCTCCGTATCGCCCGCTTAACGAGCCTTTGTCCTGTCGTATTAATTGTTTCACATTTAACGACAGCTCTTTCTCGCCGCCCCGGATCGCAAGCGGCTTTTAGACGCGACGCGATTCTCAGTCCCGATACGAACTCGAATTATCCGCGGAGCGGTGAAACGATTGGCCGCGGGTCTTTCTTCTCCTCGGGATTTTATCGTCGCGCGGAGAGAATTGTTCAGGGTATTTACAAATTGGGGCGTTTAATGTTCGCCGTGCTGGGCGTGGAAATATATTGGGAATACTGAAACGACTCGGTGGTTCAAGAATTTGGACCGAGATAAAATCCGTCTACCAACAGAGAAGTGCAAACGAAGAAGGGTGAATAACTCGTTACTCGTACATTCTCCAAAACCAAGGAACACGGCAAAAGGATGGAAAAGTTGGCTGGCACGGGAGCCTAACGCTCTCCGTAACCCACGAGGAAGGGAACGAAAAGTAAGAAGAAAAAGGAGAAGTTCGGTGACTCAAGAACTTCTCGTTCTTCGTCTGCGACTGGGAAAAAAAACGAGAATAAAAGAAGCACGAACGTCCCGGCAGCGTTTCACTCCCACGACTACCCTCTCGCTCTCTCTCTCTTTCTTTCTTTCTTACGTCTACCGCACAGTAACGAGGAACGCGTGCTTGAAAACGCGACTGTAGACCGTGGCAGACTATTCTCTCGCCTCGACAGTCGCCTCGCCGTCCTTCTCCTTTGGCTCCTTCTCCTCATCCTAGTCCAAGGCGGAGGAGGTTGTTGCACCCTCCACGAGCATTGTGCATGCGTGCACGAGGGTGCCTAGCCCCCTACGCCTTCTACTCTGTATGCAACCCGTCTCACCTCTCCGCGATGGTGCAACGACACAAGTTCGTGGAAGGGCATCATAGCGGAAGAATTCAGGATCATCGATATGCCGCGTCTCGAGACACGCGATCTTACTATCTTCCTCGGGAAATGCGGGCTGAACGTTTGCGAGCGCAGCCTCGTGTTCGCGGACAGATTAGATTCTTCGACATTTTAAAACGTCGCACGGTCCTATGCCCGGGCGACGCGCAAGTTTGCCTTGTGAATTATTTTCGTATAAACACCCGTTGAATATACATTCGGAGCGAAATTATCGGACCCTTTTGTTAACCTATACAGCATTGCCCGAGTTACGAAAGAATAATCCATTGAAATTGATTCACGGCGACATGTAATTCAGGGGTTTATACAACGTGTCGCTAAACGGTCGCATTGTCCAGGCTTATTCCGAGTGGACGGCGCCCGTGCGATATTATTGATGACAATTCAAAGGTTGCGATAATCAATTAATGCGCATACAAATCAATCCCGATGGACGTCAAGCAATCGCGATTGCAATCGCGACTCCGTTGAAATATCTAAATTTCGCATTGGGCGACCGTTAATGCATTGCTACGCCGGGTAACAAGTAATTCAGCGTGCCGCGAAGTTTACGAACCGCGGCGAACAAGAGGAAGGAAGGAAGCATAAATATGAAATAAAAAGGCGGGAAAATTGAAAGAGAGGGCACACTCGTTCAAGTGAAGGAAACATCGTAAAGAAGAGTACCGACGGTTTCGAACAGCAAGTGTCGAGTCAGAGGAGAAGCGTTACCCGTTCTCGGCCGTCTTTTATCGTTCCCTTTCGTTCTTCGCCGTGTGCGTGTGTGTAGACGCGCGCGCCCGCTTAGAAAAGTCGCGCGTACAGCCCGGCGCGGTCTTCGTACTCCGCGAGCAAGAATATAAAGCGTTTTATGGGTCTGTCTGGCGTGGCCGAGGGCCCTTGGCCCCATCTCCGCCAGGATTCTCCTAGCTCGGGGTCCTTGCGCCCATCTAGCTCGGTTGGATCGAGAGCAGAACGCTCCGCGTTCGTTGTTGTCCATAAACGCGTGGAAGCCGCTATAAATCAGGCCGTTCGTCGAGAAACGAATCCCGTTCGCGGTTCGTTAGAAAATTACTGCGCTCCCTGGACGGCGATGCGGCGGTTTCTTCGTCCTATTTTTCATCCTTCCGCTGCTGCTTCTTATGGGGCCTTCGTCTGGTGGGTATGCACTGCTGGAACGACGGGATGACCGGAAGTGGCGGCGGCACTAACCAAATACGATCTTACTACGGTCCACTGTGTTGTACATTGGTATGCGCGGGGAAAGCGATCATTTCTCGAGGAAACTTTAGGGACGATTTGGTGATTGATGTAGAGTTCAGTTTCTGCGCAACAACCAGATACATTCAGGTGCATCGATAGATTGCATTCACGGGGCAATTTTTCGGAGCAATCGGCGTGATTTGATTTAATCACGGGCAATTTTTGAATGAACTCGCGATCTTTCGCGTTGCAATCGCGATACCTCGTGCCGCACTCGGTG
Source organism: Nomada ferruginata (assembly GCA_963583965.1). Classification (NCBI taxonomy): domain Eukaryota; kingdom Metazoa; phylum Arthropoda; class Insecta; order Hymenoptera; family Apidae; genus Nomada; species Nomada ferruginata. Next base: position 12,837,470 of record OY757218.1, read on the forward strand.
AATCGGCTGTGTCGCCGCACACAGGTGCAGCGTCGTGGCGCATTTTTCCGCGGTGCGTGCAGCGTGATGCCGCATCACGTGTCTAGAATGTTACTTTCACTCGCGGTGCTCTGCGTGCGGCCGTCGCCGTCGCCGCGGGCCCGTCGGGCCCGTTTTGCAACCGCTGCAAATCCGTCGTCGATCGCCCGCGGAAATCTCGCCGTATGCCGGGGAACGGCCGCTTCCAGCGTTCGAGCGCGAGTTTTCCTCGCGAAAAGGTCGGGACTGGCCTGATTGGAGGCGAGCACATCGTTACGTAACGCTTGCGCTCCGTTGGATGCGGATTTATGCATACGTGTGGAAGCGCGGCGGGGGCTCGGAGGTCGTTGACCTTTGGCGATAATAATGAGGAATTTCAGTAGGAAATGATTGATCGTTTCGGCGCTCCGGTTCCGAGATCGATAGGGAGAGTTTCTTTTAGAAAGGCTTGGTGCTATTCGCTTGTTGCGATTATTTTTGGAATTTTGTTGACACCCAACGGATTGCAAGATAGTTTAAAGAGGACTCAAAGGAATATATGCTGTTAATATTGCAAAGTTTCGTTGGGGAAGGGGCGAGGAATCCATATAAATTTGTTCAACGCCAACAAATTTGCAAACATGCAAACGAGAGGCGATGAAACGCTGCGCAAATAGTCCGTTTCATCGAGAAAACCTACCCCAGTGACGAGTGCCTTGACCTTCTCCAATGACTGTCGCAGCAAGGCACGATCCCTCTTCAGCAACCCCTCCGTGGAGATTTTCTGGAACCCTCACCGTTGGTTGGATTCCGCGATACACATCCCCGACAAACATCGGCGCCCCTTTGAATCGAAGAATCCCAAGCACCATGACCTTCTCCAACGACGTCTGGTCGAAAATCAACCCCTCCCCAGGGACAGCCACCCTCGACAAGTATAGTGGATCCATCCCTTCTTCGTAGTTTCACAAACAATTCCATCAGCATGGCAAATATCTACCCACTTGTAGCCCATGGGTTCCGCAAGGGCAAACACCTTGGCCCTCGTTTCGAAACCCTTTTATACTCTTGGTGTCCCAAGGTCCACGCCCTTCGGCGATTTTATCTACGTTAACGAAAGTCACTCTTAATGCACGGCGTTTGCAAAGACAAATCTTTGTATACTGCTTTTTCATTTCATTTCATTTATTTTATGCAAAAAGTTGCTAGTAATCACAAAGCTGCCGAAATACTCGCCACCCTTTTCTTCGCATTCCGAAAGAACCCCGTACCGTCGAACTTTCGCGCAAATGAAATCGAGGAGACCCTCGAAAAAGAAAGAAGGGAAAAAATAGAGACAGCAAGAATAATCGTAAAGTACAGAACCACATTGTACAGCCCACCCCCCTGAGAGCCATAGACCATAGGACTCGTTCAATCAAGAGGAGACGTAGCGCGGATTGCTGGCGGCGCAGCGCTGGTTTAATGGTCGCAGGGTCAGGAGGGGTAGTAGAGAACAGTGCAGAAGAACAGAAGGGTTGAAAGAAACGAGGAGAGAGGATCGTCGTTGCCGTCGTTGTCAGCGACCTCCGGCCACGACGAACCAGGGAGAAGGGACGCGAAATGAGAGGCGATGCAGTCGGATTAAAGTGGTAGAAGGGCGACAAGGGGGTGACGCCAGGGTCGATACACCCGTAATCTCTACGAGATGTACTTGGCCGCAACTGCGAAGCCCATCGGAGGCAAGAAATAAGTTGTCTGGTCGGTACGAAGTTCGTGAACGATCTACTTGTCCACTTCGGTGAACGAGCTACTAAACGGAGTCGATTCGGGGGATGAAAATTGGTCTCTCTGAGAGTTTCAAGGAGGGAAAGTGTTCGTTAGGGGGTTGAATTTGATTGTTCGTATAATTTGGAATTTGGTACGAGAATGGTGGATTGCCGTGAATGAATTTGACGTTTCAGAGTTGTTACAGGTGTCCAAAGATTTTGAGCGAACAGTAGTGCACAAAGAAAATCTCTAGAGAAATGAATACAACTCATCGTTCCAGTGGTCGAAAGATTGCTCGATGGATCGTTCCCCGAATAAATAATTCCCGCAACTTTCCGCCAACATAGAAACTATCATACATCGACCGGCGTAAAACCGTGTCAACGCCTCGTGGTTTCCCCCCTGAAATTAGAAAGTCGTTCGTCGATATCAGAGCCACAACGATTACCGTTGATCCTCGATCGACCCACGGCAGATTCACGATCACCATCTCCGCATAAATCTTCCCATCCCGGATGAACCTCTCGGATTTCTCGTTTCCACGCCGAGCCGTGGAAAGCAGTCGCGTGCACCGCGGCGTTTTGTATCGCAACACGTACACGTTGCCGACACTCCCACTTCCAACCTAGTTCGCCACGATATTTATAACGAGACACCTCGAGAAACGAGCATCCGTCTGGACGGGGGCGGTTCTGACCCGGAGGGATGACGAGGGACGACCTATTAGTCCGATCTGGACAAGCTTGGAGAAATTCGTATTCGTCGTGGTTTGTTTCACGGTGTGATTCGGGTCAGTGGAACTTGTGGGAAGGGATTCGTGGACGTTGAGGGAACGGTCTTTAGGTTCTTGGTGTTGGACGCGGTTTAGATCGCTATGGGAACGTTCACGCGCTGATTCTCCGAGCGCGATATTGCTGAGAAAATGATTTTCACCCGATATTCCGATTTTCGAGGGAGAATTTCTCTGTACTTATTCTGCGAAATATCGCGTCGCATTTTGTGCATCGCTTATTTACAGCTGGGGGGATCGGATGTTCGATGAAAAGGAATGCTATTTGAGAACATTTGTGCGCGATCGTTTCTGTTACTTTTATTATTATCTTTGATATTGGAATATCGAGGAGCGAACCCCAGCATTCCCAGACAACATCAACGAATAATCGTGGTAATGATAATAATGATAATAATAATTATAATAATGGCAGCGTTGATAGTTGGGCAATAATTGAGCCCATCAAATCCCGATACCCTGCTACATTTTTAATTGATAGACAACAACACTGCCCCCTACTAATAATACACTACGCAACCCAATATTACTGTCTAATAACCATCTATATAACAGTTCTGCTTTATATTGTGACATTCTTCCACGGCGTCTCGTTTCGCTTATCTCGGCTGCTATTTAACCGAATAAAAAGTATGAAATTAATTATATGACTAGGAAAAAATAAATAAAAAAAGAACAGAAAATCGTGGCAGACGAGGATGAAACTCGACGAACTAGTCGACCATGTAAATAGAAAATACAAACAAAACAAAACCAAAAGAAATACTAAAAGAACAACCAAAGAGATTGAGGATTCAATAAAGCGATCTCGCTGGTGGACGATTAATTGCGCCCGATAATATATTACATAGAACGTGTTTCTAAACAAGCTAACTCGAAGCGTTTTACGACGCCGAACGGTTTCATGCATGCAACGCGTCGGTTTATGAATGATGGGAACAACGCCGCGAAACGGAGGATCGCGCTTTATTGCCGCGGCGAACGCGTTTCTTCGCAAACCTCGATCAATTATTACCAAGCGGTCCGATGCGAGGTTTCTGCGCAAACAGAGTGTCGCTGGGACTGGTTGAAGAAAAAGAAAACGAAGATCGCCGCAGTTTGTTAATTATCGATCGAGGAGATTCCCCTTCGCCTTGCTGCTATCTCGTTAGTGACAAGAAAATATTCTTCGCACCAGCGAAACCATCGGAAATATGATATCACAGTTCGCCTCGAACCCTCTGCTGCCCGAAACGCCGAGAATTCACGGCGTCGCCGAAAGGTGAACCGCATCGTCCCCCGAGGGGCAGGGGGCAACGGATAATCGAGGGGGTAGTTATCAGAATCAGTGACGCGTCCCGTCGCCGCGACGCAACCGCGTTCAAGGCTGCCAGGCGCATTCCATTGGCTTTTACCACTTTCCTGCTCACGTGCGGCTGAACTAGCGTCTCGTGGCTCTCGAACGCGGCACGGGAACCTGTTTCGTCGGTCCTGCCGGTTTTTTGCCATCCCCCTTCACCCTGCCACCCCTTCCACGCTGATATCCTGATACAATACTTATGCAAAACGTTGACTCGCGAGCTTCTGCCCGGCTGGCAACCGTCCGTGGACGCGATGATTCCGATGATAGCGCAGAAGTGCGTTATCGTTTCTCACGGGGAGGTAGATAATCGTCGGTCTCTCGCGTTAATGATTGCGCTTCGAGTCCTCTTTGGCGAGGCGGTCGTTTCCTGTCCCGCTTTAAGTGTTTCCGATACTCCGTAACTATTTTGTCGCCGATGTTGCCGGTAATGCTGTTTTTGCCGGCGTCGAGTGACGTTTAATGGGCAGTGTGAATATCGCGGACGACGCGGTCGGATACAAGGTATGGCTTACTGCGCGAGGAGAGGGCTCATTTTGTAAGGAAAAGTGGGCGGCAGCTCGATGGTGGTACTTCGTGACGTTCGAATGATTACCGACGGTGAAAATGTTGTAATCGAGGTGGCATCGGGTGAATGAGGATCGGCGAGAATGATGGGAAATTAATTGGAGAACGGTACGACGCACTGATAGAATACTTTCGGTGAATCGTCTGAAATGAACTACTTACTCCAATAATTTCATACAATTCAGTAGCTGTTTAAATATTGATTTTTCACTGTATCCTAAAAAAAAAAGTCTTATCATTTCTGTTGCATAGTCATGTAATATTCTAATACCATGCGCGATTCCGTGATCATCCCAGTCTATTTCCCTTCCGGTGCCACCCAACTTTCCAAAACACGAGCGCTCATTTCGAGGCGAAGATCCCACGAGCATCCGTCACAGCGCTGAAACCTCCACGGCCGTAAATATCTTCCTCCTCTGGAAATCGTTCTCTCTTTTTCCGGAGTCACCCGGTACTTCCTTGCTGGACGAAAGAAAGAAGAAGAAAAAATGCGAACTAGTTTCGTCGGAAACGAGCGGACACGGTTCAGTTGTCGAATTAAAGGCGGCCGCGTAATATCGCGGAGAAAATTACATGTCACCGATCCGACCGTTCGCAAGTGGAACGCTCTCCGCGGGGACTTTCGAGCAGAAGATGGAAACCGGCACATTTCGAACGGCCACTAATCGCTAATGAAGCCCGATACAGCTAGAAAGTGCTCCTCTATCGCCTCGATTCTTCCCCTTTCACGAAACATCTCGTCCACCAAAACGAAGCAAAGCAACGCGAGACGTCTTACAATTGTAACGCGACCATTATCGGTGCATGTACGTGTACACCGTTTGTCGGACAAAGTAGCACGTTTCTCAATTTTTTATGCGGCACCAGGTGCTCGAGGTGTTCGTTATTTTACAGGATAGTCCGTATAGTACACGAGTTTATCGTGATGGGCGAATTTTGTTGTTTATAGGAAAATATTCCGCGATAATGTATTGCAAGGTAATCAAGGTAACCCCTTCTGGGGTGTTGGTTTCTTTTTACGTCCGATTTGAATGAGGAAAAGGGATGCTTAAACGAGTATGCGTTCCACAGTGTGAACGCGTTGATATACTTTAGCACTTTATTCTAAACAAATTTCGAAGCGATTAAACCAACTGAGGTGAACGAATATTATCTACACCTTGCTGGTTGAATCTTCTTCGTGTGTCATTTTCGAAGAAACAATTGGAAAACATTTGTCCTCGGTGAATAGAAGGGGGACGAAGTTTCTCTCGATATTTATCGCGCGCCAACGGGTGGTGTTAATGAACCAGAAAAGTGGTAACGTTTAAGGAAGAAGTTTTTCTCAGTACGAACGGGATCCTAGATCACGCGATTTCGTTCGGTCATTGCAGCGAGGTCGCCATAAATTTTCCACGGCACAGTTTCTTAGCTGGCCACGGGCAAAGTTCAGCGAGAAAGAAAAGCGCGTGGAGAGTCGCGAGGCGAAGAAAGTTCGTGGCTCGTTAATTGAACCTTTTAGAATGGAATCGATAGCTGATCGGAAACCGGTAACTCGCGAGAATCGTTGGGGCCACGAATCGACTGACCTCCCGTGGGAAGATTGTGTGAGAAGTTCTCGAGGTAAGGAGAGAAGGGGTTGATTGGATTGAAGCATAGTTGAGCAAGAAGAAAGGGAAAAAAGGAAAAATTGGAACGGTGGCGAAGTTCGTTAAATGGATTCTTCACACAGAAATAAAATCTATTTCCCAAAGAAGAAAGTTGGAAACGTCTCGAAAGGGTAATAAATATCGCGCAACAGAGTATGAACACGTCGAAGGAACAAGAATGTTTGCAATTTTAAAGGAAACGAAGCAACAGAAAGTGTTATAATAAAATTACAATTGACCAGCGTTATTATCGAATGACTAAATGTTCAAAATATCGAAGGATTGGAGGATTGAAGGACTGAGAGCAGAAAGTATAAAATAAATAAATTGTCGCAAAGATACTAATATTCCAAAACCCGAAACAGTTTTCCCAGCTCCAGCCTGATTAATCTAATCTACGGTATCTTGCGAGTCCATCTCGACAGCATCGTAGGCCGATCCGTGGCATGAAATCGTCCTGGAAAAGCAAGTACACGCTGGTACCGACGTCGCAGAAAAATCGGCAACAAGAGGTCGGGGGACGAGAGAGAACCCGGACGCTCGGTAACCGGGCATCGTCCCACATCAACGTGGCATCTCGTCGGAAACAATATCCACCTAAATCTGCCTATGAATCCAGCGGCGACTGGTATCGTTGCCCGATATATCCAAGAAACGTTCTCCCCTCTCTGGCCCTCTTTCTTTTCCTATCTCTTTGCCTCTTGTTCCCCTCTGCCTTGTCCCGTTGCGGGAAACCTTGCGCACAATCCAACCTCGGCGATTAAATACTGTTCTCGAATACACCCCGCTTTTTAGTAACTAATTCCGAGCAACCGCGTAGTCTTGAACAGCCATGGAATTATTGATCAGGAGCGTTACAATTAACCAAAACGGTTTCATTCAGACAGTTCGTTTTGCACCCTCGATTATTGTATTAAAGAAAACAGCGCCGCGTTCGCACCTGTATATTTATCGAGCAAATTAAAAGCAATACAAAGTGGCGACATTGTAAATTTCCTGCGTCGAACGACGAGCATCGGGGCGAGCGTACGATCCTCCCCTTAAAGGGTTAATAACATCTGCCCGAGCACCGAGTGGCCATCGTTGCGCCAGGCCGGCCCGATTATTACCGATAAACCCTGTTACGTTTCCGTCCACCGTAATAATTTACTCCCCGAGCGGCGCAGCGGTCTCCGCGAAGCTTTTTCACCCGGCACGCACAATGCCCATCGATGAAAAACCGTCTCGCGGACGCAGCTGCAACAACAGGCTTACCTGTTCACGTGCTGCACGACGGTGACCGTGCCTCCTAGCCGGGAGTGCATCGAACGAGGTATCCAGGCTGACACCCACGCCAGAACGTTTTCTGGGCCGAAAAATCGCGGGAGAGCGCCGTTCACTTCCGCGTGGCCTGCTGCACCGTCGCCGAGAGAGCGAGAGAGCTAATTCAAGTCAGCCAGCCGACCGACCGAGCCAAGCCGGAGAGCAAGCGAGCGGAGAGACCCGGGTTCCGGGTCGGTTTTTCGCCCTGAAAACGTCGCGATTGTCGAGACCCGGCCTGGGCGAGCCGGGCGTGACCAGTTCTCCATTTTTTTTCCTCTCTCTCTTCTCTTTCTCCTCTCTTTCTCCTTTCCTCCGCCACCGACACGCTCCGTTCTATTCCGTTCTACTCCGTTCCATTCGGCACTCGCGCTCCCTCGCCCCCTTTTCACATCGCATCCACGTTGATGTTTCCTACGCACGATTCAACGAGGACGTTTCTCCAGACGCTGCAGTTTTCCCTGTTCTCGAGATACGGGGAATCGAGATACGGGCGGATCGATTACTGGGGTTGGCTTCCTTTTTTTATGTCAATCGGCGTTTGCGACTCGGGGGGGTTTGTCTTTTTATTATATGCTACTGCACGTTCGTGCACCGTTTCTGATTACCTGTCGATTCCCTGTCGACAAAGATAATTTCGAAATGAGACGTTGGAAAAAGGTCCTTATTAAGATCTCTACTCGACCGCCCTTTCATTGTCACCCCCGAGCTCTGCAAAGTGTTCCAATCATTTCAATCAGCTTTGACCGTCTCGAAAAATGTCCAACCCTTTCATCTTCGACCCCGTCACTAAATATCCCCGATACATCATACGTAAACTTAATCACTTCCCAAACAAACTTTCCCCCACTTTCCATCTGTTCCGCCATCCTTCGCCTCGACCACCACCTAAGGCTAACAACCGATCACTTCCCTCCCGTCTCTCCTAACACAGCGACAACAACAACAACAACCACCGACGGGCCTCAGTGAATCGCGTGGCGCGACAGGAAAAGGAAGAAGGGAAGAAAGAGGAGGAAGCACGTGAACGCGATCAAGCGCGAGGGAAGAATCGATACCGCGGTGGAAACGCGGGATGCCACGGCTGCGAATCGATCGGTCGATGGTCAGAACCGTGTGCAGTGGCGTAGTCGTCGATCCGCGGCCGGCAAACGAACAAACGCCCACAGTTTATTTACATCGATTCGGATTACACGGATCGCGAACATCGGCCATCCGAACGGCGCCGTTTCCCCGTCCGTCGTGTTCAATTAACGGCCACGGTTAATACCTCTCTGGGACGTTTTATCTGTTCCTCTATCGTTCGTCTGGCAGACATGGTGGCCGCCTGCCTGGACGAGAAATCGTACATCAGAGTGCTCCTTTTGGTCGAAAGGTAATTTCCATTTAATACTATTCTCTTTTTTCTATTTGTCGTCGCGAGTACGTCTCTGCGTACGTGCGTCGGGGGACTGCGCGAGTGTCCATCCCTGAAGTCAGATCGCTGGCGAACGGTGTCATTAGCGGGGTAAAAAGGTATTTCTGCCGGACGATTAATAGCGGAGATGATCGACGGTGGAAATGTTAATTCGTTAATAATTTCATCCGAGAGATACGTGTTTCATTATTCAGTTAAGAAGGCGACGGGATGTATCGCGAGTTTTTCCAACCACTCTCCAAACCAACTGGATACCGCGTGCATGTATTACAATTTTCTATTTTACAGTAACCGCGTGCAACCTAGATAAATCTGCCTTCAACAGATATTCCACGCCGCGTACAATAACTATGCAGTTAGAAACTCCTCCCTCCGTTTCCATCATTAATTCCCAACTTTCATACAAACGCTCGCCGTCCCCGTGAACCAAGGATCGCGAGCCACTCACAAGAATCACCTCCGGCAATCATAATCAATGCAACCCGCAATTTCCGTCGCAGCCTTCTTCATTCGCACAGGTAACGCGGTGAATCGAGTCTCTCTGCGCGTCTCGACCCCGCCCCTGTCTCGGGTGTGTTTTCTAAACGCTGAAAGATACGCGTGGCGCGTAAACAAAGGAAGGAAAAGTGGAGCGACGATCCAGGGAAGAGGCATCGATCGTTCTCTTCAGCACACTTTTCCCGCGACGATGTCAACGATCACGATCTGTTCCGGCGTGTTCCCGGTGAAACGGACTTCCTGGCGATCGTAAAACGATTTCTTGCGCCTCTCGGAGGATTCCCTTCACGAGCAATTAAGGGGAATTGGGTCGGCTCTAGTCGGCCACGGTGAAAGATAGTTAGTTTCGCCCCCCTTTCTTCATTCTTGCGGAGCTTGGCCGGTGTTGGATGTAAATAGGAGACGACGATCGCGATGGTCGATGCTAACGACGGGGTCGTTGATCGTGACAGAAATCCGTTTGGGAAACGAGGCGCAAGGTGTGCTCTGCATTTTCGTTGCATCGTTGAAATGCTACGCGCGTTATCAACGCCATTGCGATAACGAAATCAATGTCGGGCAAATATTTCTGGGCAATATATTTCTTTTTTTCGAATTTGAGGAATTCATTTTGTCATAGTTAATTGAATATTTTACCCGATGCGCGCTGGACGTGAAATATTTGCAAATAAAAAAAGGCTCGTTGGATGGGTAATATAATTGTCCACGGTGATTGAAAGAGAGGAATGGAATTTTCTTTGAGGGAAAACGGGTGGGAAAATTAAACGACAATTGCGTAAGAATTAAACGAATCAATGAAAATTGATGGAAACGGTATAATTGCCAGCATTGTATGATAATTTTCTTCTAGGAAAAATTCTGACGAAATATAATAATAATAGTCATTTACATTTCTACCGGTTTTTATTCAGGAAAGAGACAGTCGTTGAACTCGCCACTTGCACAGGATACACCGACAACTGACGTGGATTAATTGTCCCCGGCCGACCGGCGGGGTTGTCGCGATTTTTTTATCGGATCGCAGCGAAATGACTTCATCGCGGCCTCCGTCGCGTTCGATTGCGTTTTATTGGAGGCGGCCCCGCTTATCTCGATGGAAACTCGCAAACCTGACGACGCTTCTCCGTTGAAGACTTAATTGCGTGGCTAGGCTTCGCCGTTCTCTGCAAGGTTTTAACTTTCCAATTCTAACTTGCACTCGGCGTTTCTCGTTTCAGTTTCTTTTTCTTTCCTCCGATGGCGAGCTCCTTTGGAGTTTCTCTCTCGATTTTGTTGCAATGAGATTACGGATGGACGGTTAATGGAAAGAATTGCTTTACATATTTTTCGTTTTGTTTTATTTCAATTATCTTTGTTGGAATTTTATGTATTTTACTCTGCAATTAATTGCAATTAGTGTATTGTGTTATTAGTATTCTGTACTTGCACTATTTTTTTAAATGAAACATTTTATGACAAATGGCAAACGATGATATTAACAACTCATAACAATTCAGACTTTTGAATAACAGTGTCACCTAAAATTGGTACTTCCCTGTCGTTTAAACAATCAAAAGAATAATTGCACACCTGTCGTATATATTGCTTTTGATTTATATCGCGACGGTGATTCATCACGGGACCGTGACAATTTTCTAACCCAAGCCCACTGTGGCTCTCACTCGCGAATGTCGATCAACGTTCGTGTTCATTACGTGCAATTAGAAGCAGACGTAAGGGAAATTACGGGGTATCAATTATGCGAACCGACAGGCCCCGTCTGGAAACGGAAACTCGATTAAACCCTCGTCTGGAGTCGCGACGAATTCAGAATTCGTCGCATGCGTATAAATCCCGCCAGTTGCAATCATAAATTCATCAAAAGAATTCCCAATTTAAAGAGTTTAATAGGAAATTATTTTCTTCCAATTATCAATTATATATGTGTAATTATTAATCATTTTATTTCGTTGAAAATGCAAGCAAAAAATTGGAGGATGAATATTTAATTAAATACATGCACTGGTTCCGTCATCTGTAATATTGTTACTTATTACAGAATATTTCAATGCTTGAGTTCTCTCCTTCGTTTTATTATTATAATTTCGAATCACAGGATCGTGTTCCCAAAATATTAATAAAACAATATTTGCCACTGAAAGATTGCATACAGTACAATTCGTATGTAATGGAAATTCGAAGAAACGCCCACGGAACGTATAAGGTGATAATAAACATTCAAACATACGAATAATTGCTTTCGTAAAGCTTGAAAGAATTATTGGCGTTGCTGTTGCAACGCAAGAGTGTTGATTTACGAGGCTTCCGGTTTCGGAGGAGGCGGAAGAATGTACTCGTGGAATCCAGGTTGAGTTTCGACGTCGTGAAAGTGTATTTTTCTTTCGCCAGAGAGATGAGATTGCACATATTCTACCGATTGCACGTCTTCTACCCAATTTTGTGCGTTGGCGATGGTTAAATGAAGGAATAAATAGAAGCCGACGATCAGGCCACCGGGTTTCACGAATTCGAACGTATGCAAGGGAAACATTACGAAAACCGCGAAAGAAAATTTATGCTCAGTAATTAAAAACGATCATTCCTGAGATACTCAAAAATATGCAATTGTTCCATTTTTACTTAGAAAAGAATTCTCCAAAATATTATCACGTCCAGTTAATTAATTTCGAATCGCCGACTCTCACAAAACGGTCACGTATCCGTAGACAGTCACACGGGCACACATACACCTCAATATTCTCCCCAGGCCACTCCACGTGAACATTATTGGAGTATAAAAGCTCGACGAGGAAAGAAGGAAGAACGGACAAAAAGAAGCGGAACGTGAATTATCCACTTTCCATTCTGGTGCTTACATGTTAAACAGCACGAAGGCAACGGCACAAAGGGTTCCCAGCAACAGGTGCAAATAAAGCGTGAGGCGAATTCCGCGATCGATCGACGGGCGTCGAAGTGCACGCGAAGTATAATACAAGTTGCATCGCGGAGAGCAACAGAGAGCCGGAGAGAAATCGGTGGAAATTGGGCCAGTCGGTCAATTGGAAGTAACGAACCCTCCGCCAACGTATTATTTCGAAAATGATCCGTGAATGGCCGCCAAGCCTCTCCTCGCAATTAAGCGTAGCCACGAGGCGGTATTACATATAGTCTCTCTAGTGATCGCGCTTCAACTTCGTGCCACTTCGTTTAGAACGGCGACCCAGGGCGTAGGAATTAGAAATTCATGGGAGTTAAGGGAAATATAACAGTCGTCCGATCCATTGCTTTAGCAATCGGAATTTGTCATGGATAAATAGGGAGATCGATGGAACCCGATTGTACAGATTCGACTGAGAAGCGATATTCTTTTAAATGAATTTCGTCAAATCGGATATTCAGTACTTTCACGCCCCCTGTCTTCGTTGATCGACTAAATACTTTTAAATTTCACTCGAACGAAATTCGAAGCCAGCCCTTTCATCGCCTCAATAGAAAAGAATTCGACCAGCCCAATCATTTCGTTATTCGATCACCACGGAATCAATATTTCAGCACAGCTGTCGAAAGTTGAAGGAGATACTTATCTAGGAAAAATGAAGGGAAAAGGATTACGCCTATCAAGGGCGAGATATTAAATCGCCCAGAGAATGGGCACCTGTTTAATCGTTCGAGCGCAATTGAGACAATTTTCCGCCGTTATTGCCACGTGAAATGAATCGAAGAACGAAGATGCGAGGCCTCCCCCGTGGGATCGTCTTTATCAACGCCGGCGTTACTTAATTGGGGAGCAGTTTATCAGCGAGACGAGACACTCGCGGCACCGCCGCTCTCCTCTCGATAAACCAGCGTCCTTAATTTCCAATTATCCTGGTTATTAAGGCCGGAGAGAAACTTCGCGGATGCTTCCTTTCACATTGTATGCCCGCGGACTTGTTTATCGTTTGCTTTAATTGAGCCGGCATCGCGGGGCACGCTTACGCGCCTCTTCCTCACGAGGACACCCCGTTGGAGTCCAGATACTAGATACAGATTAGATCTCTCGTTTAATTAACCTACCGACCGTCCGTTCGATCTCTGGTTTCCCCCTTTCGTCCACGCTGAGACGATCGATATGGTATACGGGGTAGCGGTTTTGCACCTTGTGCCGTGGATCTATCGATTGTTTTTTAATACGGTCGATTATTTTGTTAATATTCCGTTCATCGTTTATCGAAAGAATATTTGTACGAATATTCCGTGACATGTTCTTCTTATTCGGAATCGATGGACAGCTTAAATTCACCGCTATCTCCATTGGCAGCCAGCAAACAGGAGTCACCCCGTTTCTCGGTTTCTCAATTTCTCCGTTTCTTCAAAGGCGAAACCGAGCGTCAGCCCTCCGTTCGTAATCGAAACGAATGCACAATTTCCCCGCGAATCGAATCAAGCGCGAACCGCTCACCGGCGCTCTAACGCTCCAATTAAATTAACGAACACCCTGACTCCGATAACGCGACACAACCCGTTTCCACGATCGAGGAAGTAACACCATTGTTTGTGCACGTCGACAACCGATGGCTGTGCACGCGTGCACTTTACGTACACGTGCATACGCACGCAGACACGTGAACGGATGCATACGCGACGCGAGGTCAACGGCACGTTGGAAAACAGTCGTCGTCGTTGCAGTATGACACATTGCACAGTGCAATGGTATTGCATACTGTTTCACACTTTTGCACAATACTATAACCATACATATATATGTGTGCGTGTGTGCATACGTATATATGTGTGTGTGTACGTGTCACGCGGTCGTCCAATATTATCGGAGCAATTTCGATTGCATCCATTCTCGTATTTTTTTTTTTTAAACTCATACCGCGTGTCCTTTGTTCGTCATACTCGCTCTGGGAAATGCATAAAACGAAGGAGTCGAATACAGAGAGAATGAGGGAGAAGGGAGATTGTTGCAACCGAGTGGCAATTTCGTTTTTATTTATGACGCTGTTTGCGTCGAGTGCCTCTTTATTGGAGCGTTTATCGGAGGCTGCTTGTTTTCCGTGGGTTATTTCTCCACGTGCGGACTCGATCGTTTTGCTCGGGTCGGTTCGACGGGATCCCGTGGCGTGTATTAGTTTCGCGGATTTCGAAGGGGCAGTTGTATGCGTTTGGTGAAATTTGGGGTGTGCCGATCTCACGAGGTCGGAGATTAAAGAAGCTGGGATATTTACTTTTGGATGTTCACCCGATTGTGATATTTAATAGGTGGTTCAGTTTATTCAGTCCTACCAGCTGTTTTAATATTACGTATACTGGTTTCGGTATAATCGTCAGGGAGATTGCTGTTTCGATTGGGCAGATTACCTTGGCGGTGTTAATTAATGCAGGTTCTTGGTACGATTGCTTGGTAATTAGGGGTGAAGTTAAATCGATTCGTCGACCGTTTAATATTTTAATCCTGAGTTACTGCTAAAGGGAAATATAGAGGTTCTGATATTATTATTATTATTGTTTGGAACCATCCTAGGAAAAATCACTATATTCACATGGAATATATTTAAGGAACAATTTATTCCAATTTAATTGCCACCGGAAAATTCCATCTTCCTGCTGCATTTTAACAATATACACTGATTCATCCTGGACAAAAATCCACCTTTCGTACGTACACGCATACACACGAACACCTACACACCAGCAGCCAAGAAATAATGATCTCGTTTATTTACATCTCCCTGTGTGATCCGCTGCGCTCGTAGATTCACAAAAAGAGCATTAGGTGAGCAGGAGTAGGCGGAATGTCGAAAGATGAAAGGGGAAATTGGTGGGGGATTTCCACGGCGAAGAGGAAGAGAAAGAGAAGGACAGAGAGGTGATAGAGGGAAAGGGAGAGAGAGAGAGAAAAAGAGAGAAAGAGAGAGGTGGAATTTTTCCTGGACGGTGAAACTGTCCTACGATCGACTTTCCGTGCGACGACCCGTCCCGCAGCGAAACAGTTGAACGTCTCTCGAACAATATCGGAAATCGATCCGTTCTGTGAAAGACTTGGTGACTTGTCGATTGGACGTATCTTAACAGGAAAATCGGCGAAGTTTTCAGCTTGATCCGCTTGCGAGTGTCGGAGAAAATTTGGAGGATTTGGCAGCTGCTGAAATGCTATTGGACAAGGGGATCGATTTAATATCACTTCTAGAAAGAATTAATAAATGAATGAGAAATGCTTGCACATTTTCAATATTGGCTTTGTGAATTTTACTGCGAGGTGCCGTGTAGGAGAATAGGAAAGAAAACGAAGTTTTTCCACAGTGACGGGATGAAAGGTTGCGCGAACTAGTAATGACTATCGAGCATTTTTCGTACCGGGACGAAAGCTAGTAGAACAAAACTACGAAAAACGCGGCGCCTATCGGACTCTGCGCCTCTATGACTGCTCGTACAGGATAGTTCAAAGTTGCTATATTCTTAGATACCTGCTATCTTTGTAAAGGGATTACTGTTATACTTTTATCGCGTTAATATTTAATTCGAATTTATTCTTGCATCGTTAATTTTTCTATTCTATATTTCTTAATTAATTCTATTCCATAACTTAGAAGAAGACAAACGCGGCTAAAATAACTCTAATCGCTGAGTGAAAGTAAAACGATTGATCAATTGAATGAACGAGTTAAAGTAATGTAGATTTTATTGAAAAGCAATTGCTTGAATATTAATTTTGTAAATTAATTCGACATGCAGAATTTATTTATCGTGCAATTTTTCAGTACGTCACTTGTAGATAAGAATTTTCAATTATATTTTGCGGGAAGTGAAATACTTTTTCATACCTTTGTGCGAAGTTTTTCCATGAAAACTGAAACAGCCTGTAAGCGAAAGGTCTGTTTTCACAGCGGACACAGTGATTCTTTGCCACATTTATCACGATGACGATGATGAAGTTACACGAATACGTTGCGATTTTAATGACCGCTCGTTGTCGGGAATAACTAATGCCTTTCGTTTCGGTTTCTCTCTGTTATTTTATGCCATGAATCTTTGACTTCTGCACAATCTCCGCAAAACTATTATTCCTTTTGCTCGATTTCTATTGTACTGTATTTCGAAACGAAAGTACGTATTGAAACGTGTAAAATAAAATTGTTGTCGTAAATATGTTCTGTAACTTCTGCGTTTTTTTCTCCACCGCGTCAGGCCGAGATTTTTTTAACGAATTAAAAAATTATGCGTATGCAAGTAGGAGAGATTTGTTTAATTAAGCGCTGACATTGTTTTTTATCGCGTTCCAAATGGAAATAGCATCGCCAGTTCAGAGGAATCGGTCGAGAAAAATAGCAGCGTGCTCGAAAAAAAGAGAATGAACTTTATATTGTTCGTCCTCGTTATTTTTAGCCTTTATCGTTCCCTGCTTCATTCGCATTGCAGCATTCCTCGCATAGAATCGCGTCACTTTCTAACATTCAACTGGAAATACTATCTCGTTTCTCGTGCATTCGTACAAAGTATCACCTTCTCTAATCTGTTCTACCTTTTATTTCTGTTGCAGGTGAGAATTCCACTATTCACCCTCTAAGATAAGTTCTGCCATTACACTTCGCTGTGAACGCAGGTAATATTTCTGTAGCATTTACTTAATCAACAAGGAACGGGTAAAAAAAATTCTCCATATCAAAATATACCACTTCCACCAAATACTACAACACAATCAACCAACTAGAATAGAAACTTTATCGCGTCGTAAGTACCAAATATATCACAATATGTTTTATCTCGTCCCAACTCTCGGCAGCAAATCATTCACGATTTCTCAAACTCCACATAAATCCAACGATCGCTCATTTCCACTCCCAGCCCTATCATCCCCGAAACCACCGGCAATCCCAAGAGCGATCCAAACTTCCCCGTGATTAGACGGAACAAAAAATCGAGGAACAAGAACCAGACGTAAAGGGTGAAGCATAAAACGAAGGGTAGTGAGATTAAAAGAGCAGGATGAACCGTCGCGATGGCAATTAGGCAGGAATACTTCACGACAGAATTACGATCGCGACTCGCGTCATTGGCTCACGAACGATCGAGCTGAATTGCCGTTTTCCCCAGACATGGACGTTCGACGGTCGACCTTCAGACCGAAGTCGCACGACGACGACGACGACGACGACGTTTTATCGCCACATTGTTGCGTCGCGTCGCGGCGTCTCCTTCGGGGATAACGAGATTTCACCGATGCCGCCCAGCCCCCGTAAAAGCTTTAGCGACGGGGCGGTAGAATTAACCCCGACACCTTGTCTCAGTTCGCGACACGGGAATTGAAATCCACCGTGGCGTCCAAGTGGTCTTGCGAAGTCGTGTCCAATGGCCGGGAGTGATGCTGGTAAAGGGTTGGGTCACAGGGGAGGATTTATGGGTGATTTTGCGGAGGTGGCCGGAAGGTTGTGATCTGAAGAGTGATTGGACCGGTGGGGAGGTGTGCTAAGTAGTTTTGTGGACGATTAAAGTTGAGGCGATTTGCGTTTCTTGAATAGAATAGAAGGGGACGTAAATGATATGAAATATTTGGAATATTTAAAAAAGCGTCCTATGAAAACGGTCTGTAAAATATTTGAGATTTTATAGAATATCCTCGAATGAACGTTTGGGAGGGTTGGAACACCGTTGACCATTAAGGGGTGCTCGAGTCAGAGTGACCAAAACAGTCTTTCCGCATAAAGTAGACAAGATACACCACCATAATCCATCACTGTAACCCACCACCCTATCTCTGAACTCTCTAAAGAAGACAGCGACAGGAAAGGATCGATTCTCTCCCTCTCGCTGATTTTTCTCGTTAGTCGCGTCCGGAAGGGCAGGATGTCCCTCGGATTGTCGGACTATTAGAAGGCAATCAAAGGGGGTGCGAGGAAGGGCAGCGGGAACGAAAGAGAGAGAGAGATATGGAGGAGGAGGGGCAGCGGAAGAGAAGAAGTCTCGATTCGAACGGGAGGGAAGAGGTGCGCCACGCGAGATATCGAGGGGAGTGAACGGAGCCTCCTCTCGCATAGGGGGTCGTCGAGGAGCAAGTGACTGAAAGAGCGAGAGGAGAGCGAGGGAAGGTAGGGAAAAAGAACGTGAACAAGGGAGAAAGAGAGAAAGAGGGAGAAATCGAGAGAACGAGGGGCGAAAGAGGGAAAGAGAGAGAATTGCCAAGAATATCCGAGGGCCGATGACCCGTGACACACAGTCGTATATATACTTGATATCATCACTCAACGTCCGACTTGCACGCACGCGATTGTAATTGTGCGCTCGCGTGTGTGTGTTTCTGGCGCGCTCGCGCGCGCCTGTGGTTGCATCGCATCAAATGCACCGCCGAATGCGCAACGCCTGTCGTGATTCTTTTTCTCTTCCTTCTGTGTGCTCTGTTCTTTCTTATTCATTTTTTTAGCCGACCCTGTGATTGATAGATTTTGAGGAATTGGGTGACCATTATTGATACTACTCTTGATTACTATTATTATTATCGTTAATCATAGTGCGTGGTGTTTCTTTGTTCTTCTTTCTGTTTTGAGTTAATCAACCTTGAAGTATGATTTCACGATAGGTAGACGAAAATGTTGTCCCTGGATAATCGTTGCGGTCTGCATTTCGATAAGGAAACAATTACAGGCGCAAGATTTTTTATTTGAAAATCTGTTGCACTATTATGTCCGCCTCGAGCGATTCACTGTCATCCAGGAGGCGAGAGAGGTGACACAGAAATCACGGTGTCGCGAGAAAAAAAAAACAATGACACTCGCAACTCGGAGCTTCTTTTTTATCGAGGCTAAGAATACGTGGCAGGCCGTTTTGTTTGATGTGGCTCGCTTTGGGTCGCGATAACGCGTCGTTATCGTCGCGTCGGTTCGGCGTCATTTTTTATTGGCAAAAAGAGCAAGAAACCACTTAACATTCGAATCGCTGAACCCCATCGTTTTTCTAGCTATCCCTGAAATCTCTGCCCCTGATTCAAGATACCGAAAAATTCGCGAACTCGAGTACAATCTCGCAGCCGATTCCTAATGAGACGAATGATGAAAATTGGTCCGTTAGAAAGGGGATTAAATGTCCGGCGTTAGGAAAGGATGACGCATCATCGAACACCGTAAACAGCTGCCCACTTGGACCGCCCACGTGGCTGTGAACCCACGTGTTTATGCAAAAATCGAATTTCCCGGTGGCGGGTGAAAAGACGCCGATCGGTGCCCATGGACAAATCGGGTGTCCCTTCGAAATGACGTAGCCGTTTCTGTCGCAATTAGAAATTAACATACCGTAACGTGTGCACGATTCCCGTGTTGTTAAACGGCGTCACGTTGCCGCCTGTTGACGTAGCGCCACGATCATCGTTTTTCTTCTACAGTGGGAGTGGACGGGCGTGCAACACGATGGAACGATCTTCTTCTCTTTTTTTTTCTTTTTTTTTCTTCGTGAAAAATCTCGGTCGATGATGTCGTCAGTCATTAGTATGTCATTAGTTAAGAGCAGGGGTTCACGCAATAATGTAATCACGGTTTTTAATAGAAGAAAACTGGGAATCGTTTATTTGAAACGAATGCGACGGTAGGATGTGTCGCATAGAGATAATTGAGCTTTCGATTACGGTATTTTCGAAGTTGAAGATATTCGAATGCATGAATGACCACGGGTCTTTTTTTATTATTACGAAAGATACGCGGTGAGTTATTAAATGGAACCGGCGATATGGTAAATTATAGCAATTTCGATTTACTTAATCGTACGATAGTGATAAGTGGCAATGAGGTCGATATTGCGTCGAAGAGAATGTTTTTGTGAATGTTTTCAGCAATCGATTGATAATTAGAGGATCAGAACAAATGTGTGGGTCGTGTGTCTTTCTTTTTATGAGAGGAAATTTTTTTAGGTACTGCAAACTCCCGCTCAGAATTTGCAAATGAGGCTTTGCAAAAAGTCGCAAGATTCGATTATCAGATTGTATTGATATTGTAGTGCATATTGTAATGCAAGAATGCTACCAAAATTGTCACAGCGCTACGTTGTTGTTTCTTGTTTCTTTTTTTAAATAAGAGCCATGTGCGAAATATTAACGACGTGCGTCCCTTATTTTGATAAGAAGTTTATGATGAATCTATCTTACCATACAAAGTCTAAAAATAGAATTGACGTAGTAGTGCGGGCTTGAACACAACTCTTAAATAAAAGGTCAGCGAGATTCTGCTATTGAAAATTCATACGAAACATTTTGGTGCAATTAAATTCTCAGTTGTTTCAATAAGCAAAGTCCAACCTCGTTCCTTCGACGCGTGCGCTAAACGTTATCGTAAAAAGTCTGCGTCAAAGCATTCGAATAATTATGAATATTATCAATACCATGCATTTCGGAAAAATACCGGCGATAATTCTTCCATTACATACAAATTCACATGTACGAGAATATGTAGCAGTGATATCGCTCGCCCAAGAAAAAGAACGAAAATATTTCAAAACGAATTTTTAGGGAAAATATAAACGATAGTTCGCCCTTCAAGTAAAACTTCACGTCACTCGAGTGTGCAGTACTGCCGCGCTAAAAATATTTCAACGCGAATTTCGCGAACGATTTCTCCACGTCGCCCGCACCTCCCATTGTTCCTGGCAACTCGTTAACGCGCTCCTTGCAGATTCAGTTCACAGGCTGTAAACGTAAATCCCGGTCAGCTGTATTATTGGGTCATTATTCCGGGTAAACCGTGGGGAAGCGTAAAAAAAAACGAGGAAAAAGAAAAACGAGGGAAAGGTTACCCCTCGGGGGTTGGAAAACGAGCTGGAACGGCGAGAGCGTTCGCGCGAATTCACGCGACCGGATCAATTTTACTGGGTTAAATCGATTGGAAAAAAAGAGAAAAAGGTTTAAGAAAGAATCTCTAAAATTTTCCATCATTTCTATCGATTTTCTGAAACGTATTAGAGTAACATTTAAATAATTCTTGATGGAGCAAATGATCCACATTTTCTTTCCATTTACAAAATCAATTATACCAATCAGTAATTGAAATATCTGTCTAAATTATTCTGTAATAACGATTACTTGAATTTGCTAACATTTTCGCGAAAGATTCATAGTTTTGATGGAGAGTCTTGTAATGGGGAAATGAATACAATTTTTTGGCGTACAGTAGATTCATAAGAGCATGAATATTTCTGGCCTCGAAATTTCTAGTGAATCCAGTTTTCTGGAGAACGAATCCGGCCGCGAGCTGTTTCGATAAACGACCACGAGAAAAATTCAGCGTGAAAAAAAAAAATACGCGTGTCCTGTCCCTTTTCTGGTAGGTGTCCGTTCAGTGTAGCGGAAAACCGGCAGGGAAAACGAAAGGGAAAGGGTGCGTTCTGCCTAGGGGTAATATGGGTCCGGTGGTAAGAAGTGAAAGGGAAACGACGTGACCAGGGACACGTGGACATCCGATTGTTTTCACTTTTCGAGAAGCAAGGGTGGCCGAACTGGGGCAAACGGCCATCGATCTGGAACGAGCAGGATCCTTGCTGCGAGTGAAAAAAAAAGAAGAACGTTTTTCTGGATGAATTTGGAAAATCGCAAAAAAAAGGAGAACAGGTCTGTGAATACCTGAGCGTTGGATAATAAAAATGGGATTAAGGTTGCACGTTTAGAGCATTATTCTTTACAGTTGATTCAAGTGAAGAATTCGAGATAAAAATTATAAATGCAAGAAGAGGGATGAATTTTATATTTCAAAGTAGGAGGAAAGAAAGAATTCTATAACAGTACAGTAAATAAATTTCAAATTCAGAGGAAAGACACGAAAATTAAATTGGCCTCTCATTGCGCAAAGATAACAACCCTCCATTCTAAAAATCCAATTTCAAACTCCAGAGGGCGACAGCCTGTAACACAAAAGAAAAATCGAGATCCCTAAAAAAAAAAGACAGAAGGTACTCATACATAAACTCCTCACCTGCTCCATCAAAAAAAATTCCAAAAAATCAACTGCTACAAACTCTTGGCAAAGCGTCAGTGCAACGTGAGGAAGTAGAAAAAAATCCAGTGACGTTCACTAACTTCCTTCGATCTTCACAGAACAATGTAATTAAAAGCCCCCTAAAAATTCCCTCGATAATGGAAACTTAATCTCTACGTCAAAGAGATCGGCGTTAAGTCCATTTCATCGAACATTTCGATCATTTCACGGAAAAGGTCGCCGCATTTTCTCTCCTCCGTGTCGAAGGTGCGTCCACGATATTCCAGGGACACCCTGTATACGGCAAAGAAGCCGAGCAACAGCCGAGCGGACTCTCGTAGTCGTGGAACAGTGACCCCCTGGACCAGAGATACAGTTATTGCGTTTACTCTCCTCCGTGCCGGTGCACCTACCGTCACACACGCTCGCGGATGCACACACGTAGGCACACATGCGCACACACACGAGAAAACACAGGCTGGTTGCACTCGACCGTCCTCGGTGCATTGCACCGACGTTGCTAGCGATGGGTGCACACGATTCTCTCGCGTGGAAGATTTCGAATGATCGAGGGCTTCGAGGAACGTACGCCCCTGTGAATTTTATAGGGTGAAACTCGGTGCTTCGGGGACTTTCTTTTTTGAGGGGTAAGGGGTATTTTCTGAGAATTTTTTCACTGGTCCGAAGTTAATCAGTTTTTAGGTAAATAATGATTTAAGACTTTTCCTGAACTGAGTTAGAGACCTGAGGGACTTTATAAGAAACAGATGAATTTATTGGAACGACTTTGAAATTCGATGAATGCTTTTGTTAGAATAGTAGGAGAGGCAGAATGTGATAGGTGATTAGTCGAATTTTGCGTACTGATTTGAAATGATTCGACGGTCTTCGAAGTTATTCGAACCCATCGCTAACTGAGCACGGCACGAATCGCGAGGAAAACCAAAGAACGAACGAACAGAATTCGTGCGCGCACGTATATTCGCTCGTCGTTGCCCAAAAATTACGACGCTTTGTTTCGCGCGTCCCTGTTTCTCTTCTCTCGCACACCAGAGACACTTTTTCCTCCTTTTTTCCCGTCCCTTTCATTCGTGCAAGCTGCGCTCATTTTTTCCCCACTTTTTTTGGTTCGCACAGTGTATCGGGCCAAAAATGCCACGTTTCTCGCCTGCTCCTCTTCTCCGTCGCGTATGATTATTAATTACTGCACACTCGTGAGTACATGTATTGCACGTTCCAGCAAATAAAGACAACTGCAAGTGCACATTGAATTAAATTCACATCTTGTCCCGATCGAAGGAGAAAATATTACCGGTTTCTCCATAAATCGTCTACGAATGGCGTAAAAACAAAATAATAGGAAATTCATCCGCTCTGTTAAATTGTTCGTCTGCGACGGCTGTACAGGCAGGATGAATTTTGCGTCCCTCGAATCGTTGTATCGAAAACGTTGGGTTCCGTTGCTTCACGGTGTGCAGTTAAGAAGAAAGATGAGAAGGGATAAGAAGGGTCGTGGCCGATATCGACACGCCACAAATTGTGCAGAATATCGAAATTACACGCGTGGTGCACGCACGGCACGGCGAGAACCGAGATAACCTCGTTTTGGGTGCAGCGAACGAAACGGGTTTCCTACAGCCGGCTTTCGTCGTAGGGAGACTCTTTGCACGCACGATGGAACTATAGAATAACCGTCTCTGCGGTCCTGAAAATAGAGAATCCTTCATAAACTTACCCCAGTATTCCTTTTTTCCTCGTCTTTTGTTCGGCGCTTCCCTGTTATTATACTGTATTCAATGGAAAAGGAAAAATGGACGTTTTCTTCTGTTCTGTTTAGTGGTAACGCTAGAATCGCCAATGTGGGCAAACGGTGGTAGTGCATTGTCGATTGAGAATAAATATGACATGATTGAAATATAGAAATGATACGTATATAAAGTGTTCTATGTTGGGGAAAAATAGACGGATTAGAAAATGCGTATGATCGCGGGAATGACTCGGAATTATATTACAAATTAACTCAGAAGGATCTTAGTTGTTTGAACAATTATAGTACCAGTGGTTCGATGCACACTGTCGATACCGTTCAACGAACGGTCAAACAATGATCGCGACACGAAATGAATAGAGACACCGGTGAGACAGAAGGAGAGGACCAAAGTGAAGAACCGTGCGATGGGACGGGAGAGGCGGGAAAGCAAAAGCGCGATAATAAAATGACCGCGTGCGCGTACACTGGCCCCGCTATCTGATCGTGAAAGCTAAAATACAACCACCAAATGCTCGTACTTTCTACTACGCTGCTTATTGCGAGCTACGCGCGATAGCAAAGTGATAAAACGTCCCGCTAGAGGGGGAGGGAAAGGGGTAGGAGAAGAGAGAAGAGTTGAACGCAGCGGCGTCCCACTTTCCAGGCAAAAGATACCCGCGAAGATAGCATGCACGGTCCCCGGACGCTTTCCAGCTAGGCGAAAAAATCGAAATGTGCTCGATAGCTCGATTTACGGGTCGATACCGCTCGCTGCCACTGTTCGTCCACGACGCTTCACCGCGGGGGATGTGTTTTTTTAAGGGTGTTCCGAACACGGGACTCGGTGGACAATGCGAAACCACCCGGTGGAAAATGTAGAAATATTTTCGTGACTTTAAAAACATTGCGAGGACCGCGACAAGATTGTTCGAACATTGATAAGAAGCTGGCGGAAAATTGGATAAAGGGGTATGCGCGGCGCAGAATAATTATTGAACGTGTAAAAGTTTGTTTGAATCACGAATGTGTGTACTGTTGGGGAATATATCAGATGCAAGGACTGGTAGGAAAATATAAATAAACCGCATTCCTTTACTTTTAGCAGCAATTCTTTACTACAATGTACCCGCGCAAGTCGAACGCGCCATGCGAAGTCAGCAGCCCCGACAGATACAATATAATCGATGATTGAAAGGCATTATCTTATACAACTTATACAACACCGGCATGGATTTGTAATGGACGTTGGAAAAATCGTATTCTTATAACGTTCCACGTTCTGTCGTTAGAATAATATGCTACATAAATACCAATAAATATGGAAAATAATGACTTCTTACTTAATCAATCCGCAGTACGCCTCGTTAACATTTTTCTTCGATATATTTAATTCATATTCGCGCACTATCTACATTCATCTGCATATTACATCGGCGACAGCCAGAACAAATCATAAATTCTTTCCCCCTCCGTGCACTCTTACTATAGAAACTGATTGTTCCACCTTTAATTAATTAACATTACTCGTCAGTGGTACAACGGTACAACGTGAATGCATTTCGTGGTGCACGAAGAAGCAGGAATTACAATGAAATAATAACAATAATAATAACCACAGTACAAATATTCTTCAATGTATTCGTCACAGAGTTAAAGCTGAATATGAACATTCAGGTGTGAGAGGTTTATTAGATTTCTCATTTTTCCATTCATGAAACAACTTCCCCCTCGAGTTAAGAATCTTTCGTTTCCCGCAATAAGACTCCCCTCAAACGTTCCAATTTCTATGCAATCCGTAAACCAATCTGAACTCTATCAGCCATTTCATAATTAAAATATGTGTACCGACAATTGCGCCGATTGCGACACGATTAATCGCGCGAAACGACAAGCACGCGCGCGTGCCCCCGTTCCCCGAACATATCCTTATCGCCATGGCAAATTTACGATCCGTGTCCCATGAAAGGATCGACGACTCGGACTTCTGTTGACCAGTCGCCCGCCGCTTTTGAATTGCCGCGGTACATGATTGTTCATACGCGCGAAATTTATGAACTGCCACGATGAATCGATCATCTAAAGCGGGACCAACGAGACCATTGTCGAGATTGTCGCGTAACCAGCTGACACCGAGCCCCGCTGCAAATTGCACGCTGGAAAAATAGTTTTTATCGTGACCGTCGCGAGCCTATTCTCCCATCCAACGAACCTCGTGCCATCGAATCCTTTGATCCTCTGTCCCACGCCGACAGTATTATCGTCGCGTGTCGATTATTATTTGAATCGAGATAAAATGAACACCGGATCGCTCAAAAAAATTTCCATCGCGTTAAAAACCGTCCGGCAAGAGGCGTACGCGATTATCAACCTTGAAACGCAATTGATCGCGATGTCAGAAGGCACCAGGCTCCAATTGTAACTTTGAAGTACAATTGAAGATCCCGTCCGTCGTCCTCCGACTATATTTAACTTCGTCGACGACGTTGTTCTGCGCGCATACGTGTACCGTGAAATTTCACGCTCCGTAACGGTTGCGACACCTTCGTAACGTCCAGAGTCGCCGATCGCCGGCAATTAGACTCGTGAATTCTTCGTACCCGTTCGCTTTTGCCCGTGTGAAATCGCGAGGCCGCGATCTTCGCACGGCAATCCCAATGGAAAACACTCGGCGTGGAAGAAAGCCGGGCATCGGGCGACAATGTTTCGCGGGCATAAATCAGATTGGAGAAAGTTACAACCCCAATTAACCTCAGTGATACGGGATGACTCGTGCACAGGGTTCGTTGAACCGTTCTACGAGAAACGAGCGAACGCCACGAGCTG
Source organism: Nomada ferruginata (assembly GCA_963583965.1). Classification (NCBI taxonomy): domain Eukaryota; kingdom Metazoa; phylum Arthropoda; class Insecta; order Hymenoptera; family Apidae; genus Nomada; species Nomada ferruginata. The sequence goes on from OY757218.1 coordinate 12,864,238, forward strand.
TTGGCCGTTTTGGTCCGTTCACCTGATAAGAGCGAGCTCGGCTGCCGGATAAATATAACCGCAGCCGGCCACCGCTGCCTTTTGGAATTTGAGTTTTAGTCCAGATCGTGACCACCGTCCAGCTGATAAGCACTTCTGACGGGTGGAGAAGAAAGTAAGTTATTTTCTGTCGCAGAGAATATCGTGCGGAAGGTGTGCGTACATGTACGTACAGTGGGTGCAATATACTACTACTAATAATAATAATCGATTTTCTGCGTGCATATCGACAAACTCGTAACACCGCTTACGAATGTACCTTCGTATTATTATTTCGCAACTATTTCGATAGACACCTTTGATCAATATTCCAATAAGAGCATCGTAAATTTTGCGCAATTCTATAGGAATGTTCTTGAAGTATTTGGAAGGGTTGTATTTTGAAGGAGCAGAATATTACGAAATATCGTACGGCTCGTTCATTGTGCCGATTGAGCTAGCGATTCATCGAATGACGTTTCGACGTGGCCAGTAGCGCATATCATTTATTGTTAGTTAGTAGTGCAGCTTCTTTTTTTTTCCAACGTCACAGAAGTCTGGAGCCGGCAGTTTCTCCGATTTGACGAGGCGAATCGGCCGGATCGAACTCACGCTCGTTCACAAAGGCCCCGTTCCACTTTTGAAAACCGTTCCTCCGGCAAAATCGTTCACTGAAACGACACGATAAACTTTCTATGCGCGTGCAACGACGAAACGCACCCTGCCTCGGTTCCCTTTTGTGCACACGCAGCACTTCCACAGCCTCTGTTTACGATGACGTAACTGCTCTGCGAATCGTCGTTCCACCTTGGCAATTCCTTCCTTCCATGACTTCACCAACCACGAAAAATAACGGCCACATTACTCGGTTACCCATCGTACAATTAATGCAATCAGGCATCGTATTATTTGCCGTAACACAATTTCTTTCGTACATAATTAATAGCGCCGCGAATCGTCTGATGGATCTCCTTAATCCTTTCGCTACGGTGCTTTCGAAATGGAAAATGGCCTCGTTGGACAGGGCGGCATGGTTTTTCTGAACATAAAAGAGGTAACGTAGAACGCTACGTAAATTCTCGATGGGAGAGAACGTTGGATGAAATATTTCTTCTCCTTCATAGAAATTCTTTCGCACTTTCTATAATAATTATTCTTTAATGTCCGTAATGAGTTTACCTGAAAAAGACGGAGAAAACAAGGGAAACAGAAAATTAATTCGCGCGGTGTATCCTATGTAAATGTTATACCACGGTAACGAGTAGTAGTGAAAGCACTCGATGTTCAGCCGTAGCGTGGCAATAATTATAATACAAAAATGGAAAAGTAATGGCCGTTTCATCGCAGAAGAAAATTTTCGTGCCGTCACGTTTGAGATACGTAGACTCGGACCTCGCCACAAGGAAGATTCGAATCGATACCGAACGATTAACCTCGATTGTAATTCAATTGACACTCCTTGCTCAACGCGCAATTTCGGGCGGGCTGATGTACGTTTTTTTATTCCCTTTATTTTCATCGGGGTGATTGACTGCTCCCCGGAGGTTGCCCGATCATTTTTCTCTTCTCCGACACCGGGTAATCGTGCGGTCGTGAGTTTCGAAAAGCCGAAATATTATGTTTGGTCTGTCGTCGTTGGAACGCGCACTTCTGTCACGTTCCCCGTCGATATTTTCGACCGACGACGAGAACGGAACAGGGCGTTCCACCCCTAGAAATGTCGACCCTTCTTTCCGGAGAATCATAATTAATGATCACTGCAAGTATTAGAAAGAAATCTTCCATACACAAAGTTTTAATTCAAAGGATTCCCCGTTCAAATAAATATGAAATCACGCCTATTGTCCAGCCACGAAACCCATGCAGCCGTTCGTGAAGTTCGTGAAACCAGACGCAATCTGATGGGGGGGGGGGGGGGAAATAAGGAGAAGCATGAAATAATTTTACGTCGTTGATAAGGTCGTTCGCCAGAGGAACAGTCAAATTCGTTGCGGTTATTTGCATGCACAGGAGGCGAGTTCAACGAACCTCAGTGGGGTCAATTCGTGGAGGGACCCTGGCACTTCCTTCAACGAGACCTAACCCCGCGAAACCTCGACCCGACATTGACGCGATGAATTACGAAAATGGTCGAGGAAAGAGGCAAGAGTGAAAAAAGGAAAAGATAAGAGGAACGAGAAGCAACGAGCCGAATTCAGCGGAACACCGCGACGATCCAACGAGCAGATCTATCCTCAGCGAAGATCGATGGTAATTAAGACGAGTCGTATCACGAATTGTTGCACCGGCAGAAAAATCGACGGAAATTTTCATCTCGTGGTGTAGATTCCGCTCGGCACGATTATTCGGCGAGACGCGGCGAGGATTTATGCGCGATGGAGATTATGATTCAATGCTGCCGGGCGTATTTCGGTGATTGGATTACGTTGTGATTTATTGTGATAAATGTGTTGTTGCGCGTTCTTGGGTATTTTTATTTGATGCAGCAGATGGTTTGCATAATAGCAGGCATAAATAAATTAAATAATGACATTCACAGAATGGAGCTTAATGCAACCTTTCGTAAATTGAATGGAGCTTGTGGCAAATGTGAATGCTCCGAAAAAATATTGAAAAGGATGAGGGATATAGAATTCACATTATTGTATGCACTCGTCGGTTTATAATTATTCATTTATATCGTACTTTCGTGCACTATACTCACCCCTTCTAATTTTGGAGGAACACGAAATGCACAGTTCCCTCCTTTTCCCTTGCCACTGATCACAGGATTCCCCTGTCGACATCTGAACGTCTTCCCCGTCTTTCCTCCCCATTGAACGTACGTCGTGCAACGTCCAGGTTCAACGAACCCTGGATGACGTGATACCGCCATGTTGGGAACTTATTATCCGACTCCATTGTCCAACGACCCCCGCGTTTTGTGTATCGCGGCACGAGAACAAATGTTAGTTAGTTTCCTTGGAATTTGGCTAAGGATGGATGGGACAGGAAGCGAAGGTGGTAACAGTAGAAAATTGGTTTCCTGTTTAACATTTGGGGAGGTTCAAGTATAAAGGGTTGGTGTAGAATTTTCAGTCAAACTGGTGAGAACGAGAAGGAAATTATTGCTGTTCATTTATTCATTTGGCGTCGTTATAGTTCTTGGAGATGTAATTATTTTTGGAAGATACAATTTTATTCCCCAAACTTTCTGTGCAATTTATTATTAATTTCCATTTATCCAACGATGGAACATTGATTTATTTTTCACGGATAAATGTTCCTGTATAAGAATCTCTCGCAGAATAGTTGAACGAACCAACTGGCAATGTGTTTCGAAGGAAGCATCCGAGGTCATTGATGTGTTTATGCGAAATATGATTAAAGTCCCTCTATCTGAAAAATTCGTGACTGAAATTCCATCTAGCGCAGGTGTAAAAATTAGTAGCAGTTTACTAGGAAATTCTCGGATTACCTGCGAACAGCTTTTTCACTATCACGAACAGCGTTATGTTTCGTGCGTTTATCTGTTAGCCATTGCGAATCTATTGTTTATGCGCTTCACGAAGATGCTTGGACATTAAACAAGGAAACATGTTATTTATTAAAAAATCTAGTTTCAAATTAATGCAATATTTTGTCTAATTTTTGTTAGAAAATGTGGTGCGAATTAATTATAGAAAATGAACTACCCCTTAATCAATGAATTTCATACGTGCACACCAGACTACAATTATTATTATTATTCTAAAATATACATTCAGAAAACTCACCACACAATCGTAAAAAGCATTGCACCAATTTCAACCCCATAAAATGTTACAAATTATTCTATTATCCTTACTGGACGAACTCACCTTCTCCTGAAACCCTAAACTTCAAACTTGCCTAATACATTATATTAATACCGTTCGTCAATCAAACAATTACAGGTATCACTTTATCTCCTTTCTTCCTAATAAAAAATTAGGTGCTTTCCAAACAAGTTCGATGTCGTCTCAACGATTCACTTCCCTCTTACAAACGAGTCGGCTTTCCTATTCTCCTTGGAAACCTATTCGAAAGTCCCGAGATTGATTCCGTCTGTATGGGCACGCGCGAGTGAAGATGTTCCACGGACACCATAATTGACGACACGGGTTTATTCACCGCGCAGCTTTCGAACGGCCTTGCAGAAACCGTTTTCCCGTCCCTGATCGTCCCGTAAAACATCCAGCACGACTGAAAGCTGATCCAACGGATCGAAAGCCGTTCCTCGGCGTTTCACGTCGTTTCACGCGGATTTCTATAAGTTCGTGTTCCCGTAGAAAATCATTTTCTATCCGTAGAAAAATTCCTGCGGAAGCGATTCAAATTGTCGCGAGTATAATTTCGTATTATCCTCTGCGTGGAAAATAATATTGGAAGCTCGTAGGTGAATTGTTTTACGTTTGCATTTTCTTTCTTGGTGCGAATTAAGTGAATCGAACATTCAGAAATCCGGTCGTATTATTACATACATTCTATTGTAATTCCAACGTAATAAAGATAATGCAATTAACCCAGATTCCTCGTGAATAGAAAATATTCACGAAACTACGAGCGAGTTGAATACTCAATTTCGGAATTTCTACGAGAAATCCTTTGGGGAATGAAATTCAAACGAATTAAGCGACATTTTTATTCCGCTTTTTAAAGGAAACTCGAACGGCCATTTCTGTGGAATATTGCCGCAAGGATATTTCTCTTTCATTCTCCTCGATATTTTCCTTTCCTCCCTCGTCGAGAATTAAGTCGGTCGGGAGGAATTTTTTTTCTCTATTATTCCATCTTCTACTCCGCGAAATTTATTCCACCTCGACAGAGACTGCGCACGTTAATCGGTCGCGACTACGATAGAAAGTATCAATTAATTCTAGTCCATCTGGTAGAGACATTCCATATCTTCCTATTTTCTTCGATCGTCGAAATCTAATTACCATTCCTGCGCGTCTATTATCGTTAATAACGCGGAATGAGAGGCGGATAAGAGGAAAGAGTGTATGCAGATGGATGATGAATAGTTTTATTCCGATAGAATACAGAATGAGGAACGAGTAGGTTGAATATTTCATTTGAAAGTGAGCCAGATCTTGTTTGACGCGGTCTGATTCGTGGCGCAACGCATCTCCGTCTTAATTGCTGTCGCGAAATAGCTCCGATGGCACGTCATTGTTATTATGAAGGCGGGTGTTCATCGGTTGGTTGCTCTGTCAGCTGGAATTCAACGGTTTCGAAATGATTTCGCAGTCGCACGTTCGATTAACAGAAATCGTTCGGTATTATTGTGTCTATTATTGATTATCATCGGGTAAAATCAGAATCCTGTTCGATCAACGACGATACCTATTAAGCACAAGGCAATTAAGAATTATATTGCAATAATAGTTACATAAATGAAATATACAAGAACTATGAGTATAAGATTTCATAGCAAATAATTTATTTATTACAGTCAAATGAAATACAGCACAATTTTTTATCAATTTTTCTCTTTGGACAAAACCTGTTGAAAATGTGTATACGTGCAGGGGCGGATAGTCTAGGAATTAAAATATATCTACCCAGAACCCACCGCAATCAACCCCTACTCTATGCTCATTGAAAACTACAAACAGTACGTCTGAAAGAAAATGGTACCAATTTTCCGACAAGAAATCAAACCTCTCCCCTCGACGACTATTCCGTCGATAGAGGCAGAGAATTGCAATTGAACCTCTCTCCTTTTCGTCTCTTTCAGAGTGGAAAGCTCAGCGTTGCAGTTGGTGTACCCGCTGGATTCACGTCCGGTGCAGCTAATCTTCCGGGGGTTGCAGGTGGTCAAGGAGAAACGAGCCCTCCTCCGAGATGTCTCGGGTGTTGTTAAACCTGGCGAACTTTTGGCCGTCATGGGCCCTTCAGGTAAGATACTCGATCGATTCCCAGTGTAAGCTCTCCCATATCATAAAAATATTGCTATAAAAATAATATGGACTTTCATTAATGGACGAATACCTCGTTCCATGAATAATAATTGCTCTTCAGGTGTTTAAAATTGAATAAATGAAATCGTAATGGGCAATTTTGTTATTTAATATGTGGCGAGCAGAACGATTATATGTATAATTTACTGTTAAGCCGGTGGAATTAATATCTTGACGATACGGTATCCGATATTTAATTTAACTTTCGAATACGTATATTGCTGTGTAATGTTATGATACCGAGGCATAATTGTGTTAAACGATGTGAGATTCTTATTCCGAATTTGCACGGTATTGCGAACGCAGCTGATCTATTTCTTATTTATTACTATAACAGAACATTGAATCGTTTATCTACATACGATTGCCCGTGAATAAATAGCAATGGAAGGGGTGAGAATTCTCATCCCTCTATTTCTCCTATTTTCCAGACACAGGTAATCCTTCAATTTCACGACAGATTGCAAGAAGGGTGTAGCTCCGATTTCTTATCTATTCTTCTTTTACCTTAACAGAATAGATTTAGAGATTGACCGTAAGATAAAATCCAGCGTAATAGTGGTTTCTATGGTGATTCGTTTTACGTATGGAAGCTACGGGAGGGGGCATGGTGAATTTTCATTCTCTACAGATTTATCGAGCTATCTTTCCGAAACACGTGCGTCTACCAGAAAGGAGATATGATCGAGAGCAGTTTATACATTTAACTGGACATAATTTCATTAACATCGACAGCCTCCATTAATTAAATTGTCCTCGGAAAAAACACTCGCGTGTCCCTTTGAACCAATTCAAGGAAGGGTCAATTCAAGTAGCAGTTAATCTAACATTCGCACGTTGTCACTCGTCAAGGGTTTCACTGTTCGGTACAATAAACTTGCAGGACAATAGTGGCCGGTGACGCGACTTATTTATCACGTTGTAACAACGATCATCCCAATTTTTTGGACCGGAGCTTCGTTCGCCTCGTTTAGGCTAATTGACCGTTTCGTCACGATCCTCGCGGATGCTGATGACCCGATCGGGTTTCGGTGCCCCTCTATTGGACAATTTCGCGGCAGTTTGCGTCATTCGTTTATTTCGCGGCCTCCTACTCTCTGGCCGTTTCGCGCTCGTAACTCGTTCTTCTCTTGGTACATCTATTTGTGAACGTTCTCGCTCTCGCGTCGTTCATCGGGGACGATTTTAACAAGCAGAACTTATTTCATCGCGACGCAGAAGGTCAGAGGGAGATTGGAATTTTGCTACCCCCGTACTCTGCTGGAGTTGCCTCGAAGTATATTCGTGTTGAGATACAACTCGGAGTAGTGTGATTTTAATGTAATATAGATATGATGTAGTCCGGTCGTCGGTTATTACAGTCAGCTGTTGGATTATTCAAACAGCTTAACGGGGTATCTGTGTTTTTAACGTCATCTTTCTTATCTTACAATCTTATAAGAAAAATTCGATTTCTCCAAGGTTCGACAACGCAAACGCCCTTCCCCTTGAGAAGCTTAAGAATCGGGTCCCTTCAACTGATAAAGAATAGCGAAAGCGGGCACAAAAGTGGCCCCTTTGTACGCGCCGGGCATCTAATCGCTCCCGATCGCTATTCGTGCCGAAAATTCACGATGCCTCTTCTATGTATAACCGCGACAAGTGGCGTATCACGGCGGTAACGAGCAATCGCGAGCACGCAGCCGATATTTATCGCGGGATTCCTCGTGTTCTCCCTTTGTATCCGTTTAACAAGCCGCTGGTTCGCGGACGAGCACGCGAGTACAAATCATCCGTGCCCCGGCCGTCTCACGGTTCTGCCGTTAACGTCGCCGGTTCAACCGAACCCGCCAGCGTGCGCCGTTCGTATTTTCACGTCCGGCGACGTATATCTTGGGCAACGGCGACGATTCTGGGAATGAAATGCACCACGACGGCGGGGACCGTCTCGCGACTTTGGTCCTGAATGGACTAATCTATAATAGTAAGCTTGGAATGAAAACGTGGGCGAGAAATGTGCGTTTGGATACGTTGGTAACTTTGCAGCGGTGCGTTTCTGTTTAACCCTTTCAGCATTGAAAAGCATTGGTGGAGAGGAGCTTCTCTTAGCCAGAGGAATTTTTATTCTATATATATGTGTTGGTGAATAGAGCAGAGAAATTATTCGATCGTGGCATGAATAATTTTTGCTAATTACGTTACAATTTGTGCACAGAAACGGAAGTTATTTATGACTGGAGCTAATGATTTTTGTTTCATATATGTACATATTTATTTATGAGTTTGTTTTAAGTATGATAACGTTTGATTGCTTATATAGGTTGCGGCAAAACGACGTTGCTGAATTGTCTGTCTGGCCGTGTAGGCGTGGACGGGGGTGAAATCTGGCTGAATCGTGAAAGGCTGACAAAAAGATGGCGCAGGAGGATCTGCTACGTGCAACAGCAGGATGTTTTCTTTCCCGATCTCACGTTGCGGCAGACCCTCGAGGTGAGTTTTTTTTTCTCCTGTCCGCGTTGAATTGAAATTTCTCTTGTTAAATAAAAAAAAAGGTCGCGCTTTCACCGGAAGCACTTCTTTGGAATCTTTCAATTGTTTGCACTAAAAATATTCGCTCATTCAATAAAGGGATTTACAATTGTCCCGTTCACAAAATTACCGCGCTAACTTAAATCCTATTGCAACCCTCGATTTCTTTTTGAACACCGAAATATAACACTTAATAGTGCTGAAATAATAAAGATATTAATAGAAGTTCAATTTAGTTCAAAAACGATAGGAAAGCGTGCTATCTTATTTACGATATTCAAACATTTAGTATAATGGCAATAATCAAATGTTTAATCTAATAATTTATCAAATGAGAATTATAACAAAACATTAGTTTTGCACTAAATTTACCAATAATGAATATCCAGCGACTAATGAACGGGACTAACGTACAAGTCTCTCGGTCTACGTCCTCTACATTGCAATGGTTCGGCTGTGCGGACGTGAAAGTAGAAACAGTCAAACATAGCCAGACGCGCTAGACAAGCCATCAAGGACGGGACGGCCAGTGTAATATGTGGCGGCCAGTTTTACTCCACGGTCTTTCCTCGTTTTCCTGGAAAATCAGCCGTCTCTAGAGCGGCAATTTTCCTGGGAAATTTATGAAAGCCCGCGACAGAAAATTGGGAGAACACCCTCGCGTTTCGGATCGCGTGGAATGCGGGCCAGAAGCCAAAGCGACAGCGCTTGTTTCGTTTCGTGGATTTAAAGACGGATCGTGCTCGTTTCTACTCGGCTTGAAATTCAACGGTCGTGTTTAATTAGCTGTCAGTCTGACAGATTCGACGATCCTCTGCGGAAAATTCGTGGAAATCGTTGCGTGAAAACTATCGTATCTAATTTTAGGTTCATTCAGGTGAAAATTGTTTCAATATTTTCTATTTACTACGCGTACTACTACTATTACTATTATTATTATCGAAATTTGTCTGCGATTGGAACAAGAATTCTGGCAAATCGATGTGTCCTATACTACTGGAATATTTAAAAGGACATCAATCGACGTGTCGTCTTTAATTGGAACGTTCTGAATTTGTCTCGCAGTTATTTGTCGCGCGATTTTTTCCCAGCGATTCTTAATTAAGTCAGAGGACAATTATCCGCGAGTGTATTTTCGAATGAGAAACAAAAGAAATCAGTCGTGTCTGTTGAATCTGGAGGAGCCATTCCATGGAACACGTGTGTGTCACAAAAGGAACGAACGACTCCAACGGGACATTGGCCTCTCGATTGTGGCAAGGGGGGCAAAAGTTGCCCCGTAACAAATAGAGGGTGGTAGAGGGAACGAGAAAAAGAGACGGAGAAAGAGTTACAGTGACGTCATAATTCGGTCAATGAACCTTCGGACGCGTGTCTTATGTGTTTCAAACACATTCGGCGCCGTCTTTCTACGCGCATAACACGCTAGAGCAACTGCTGCCTGTTTCTTTCTCCTTTCCTCTTCCTCTATTTCTCTCCCGAGTCACGTTGTTTTCTTCACGGACTCGTATTTCTTCTTCGTGCCTTTCCCTCGAGCGTCGCGACGTTGAGTTTCTGTCGGCGTGCTCTTGTGAGCGCGCTTTTACGTTGACTTTCAATGTTCCTTTTTCAATTCGTTGTTTCCCTCTTTCTTTTCCCTCCTCTTTCGTCTTTTCTTTACAGGGTTTCTTCGCGTCCCATCCCGTGTCTCGTCCCGATCTTCAATTTCTTTGCCTCGATGCTTCGTCATTCGGTTGTATCGTATTGTTCTACTAGTTTCCTCTCACATTTTTGTCCGCCGCGACTTTCTTCTTCCTCATCGTCGTCATTTCGTCACCTCGCGTTTGTTAATCGAAGCTTCACGCCGTACCTCTTATTTTTCAATTACCGTTCCCGCGCTGCTCAGAGGAATCCCAACTATTTAAACCACAAAACCAACCTCGTCAAACGCTTCTCCCTCCCTCGTCCAGCGTTTTCTCACACCGCACTTTCTCATCGAAGCTACGTTATTTTTTTCGTTTCCTCCCTTTTTACCCCTCCGTTTCGACTTACCGGACGTTAGATACATATCAAATCGGCTTGATAGATTGAGAAACAGTTTTTGTGAACGATCCGACCGTCGCACTTTCCCTTTCCAACCGCGCCGAGCATGATAACCGGCACGTCGTCATCTTTCCGAGGAACTCAGCCAGCGGAGATGACGTCCACGGTCGCGGCCCGTTCTGGAGCAGTCCAGTTTCCTGCTGCCCGAGAGGCGACCGCTATAGCCACGGCGAAATATCGTTGCTCGCCACTTTCTCTCTCCGCATAACGGATCCTCTTGTGTAACGGAGTCTCGGCCGTCGTGAAAATGGTACGTCCATCCGCGTTGGCCGTGGCGCAGGGTGTGTCGACCGCGGCGAAATCCTCTTAAAGCAGCGTGCACACGGGAGGTAGGATACCTGGTCGAGTTGGCCCAACAGAGGAATTCGAAGGGAGGAAAATGGGGGGTAAAAAGATGTTACGTTTGCACCTAGACGGGACTATTCATTATTTTTCTGCGGAAATATCGAAGCGAGATATAAATGAGTAGTAGTGGTTGGAATGATTGATGTTGGGTTTTATTGAACCTTTAATAATTAGATATTATTTGCGGCGAATTTTAGCAATCGTCCTGCTCTCTTTTTTTATATTTTCGTTGCGTTATTTTTTTCTTATCGCCGTGGCGAATTCGCAGCTATGTCGTAAACGTCGTTCGAATTCTTTTGTAAGAGCTTAATGTTCCGTTTGATAGGGGGTAGATTAAATTTTGATTTTTATCGGATCGTAAGAGCAGGAGTCGTAACGATCTCGCTGTACCGTCGACAATAAAGTGCACGGCTTTTAATCACTATTGGTCGCGTAAATTCGTCCGGCTATAAAACGAACGCGTAACACGGAGCTACGAAATCGGCTCGTCGAGAGACGAGAATCGAATTTCGTTTCATTAAGCTGTTTAATGGTTTCGTTCGTGCAGAATTTCAAATAGGCGGCTAGGAAACAATGGGCCGTTTAATTGGCTGCTTTACATTGATTTAAGTTAACCAACCGCGTCGACAGCTATTATCAACAGTTTTATATAGTTGCGCATTCTTTCGTCGATTGATTAAGTGGAACTATTAATCAGCCCCGTAATAGAATTTTAAGAGCCCACCGTCGAAGCTTCGAATATTTTATTCGAATCGTCCATCGCGGCATGATATAAGTCAGGAGACTGAGCAACAATCGGATAATGGAAAATCGTTTTCGAGCATTGAGCTCTCAGACTTCTTCCTTCGTATTTGTAACATTAATCAAAATACAGCAGATCCTCTAATATCTGAACTCTATTAATCGACCAAACTGTCGATGAAGAAATCTATCAATTCAGATACCGGTGACCATACTATACTCACGATATTTATAGTACCGATTGTAATTTAACGTTAATAACAAAATATCGATTGCACAAGTTCATTTTTATTCGAAGCTCTGTTACTGTAATAAAAAAAAGAATATCACTCCGACAATAAGAAAATACCAGGAACAAAAAACGGTAGAAAAAGAGTTCTTGGTGTTATCAGGAACGTTCCAAAGATTATAGTAATACATACTGGGATAGTGAAACAAAATTTGAATCCGTGTTGACGATGGAATTCCAACATCCATCTCGGCCCGCCTCGCCTCCCGTGTCCCCGAATTATCGGATGCACGTAAACACGTTTCGAGGTGAGGAAAGTCACAGTACGTGCAAAGTCGCGTATAGCCTATGGTGGCACACTCCTAGCTGCGCCGTCGAATGACAAAGGTGTGGCTCGTTACACGGTGCTTCCTCTCTCGTTGCAATATTTCCAGTTCCTGTATTATGCAACTTGCTCTTCTTCATCTTTCGAAAGGACCAAATTTCTCATCGCTCTGGAATGAAAGTAATCGCGACATTCGAACGTTTTCCATAACAACAGTGCTCCGTACTAAATTCGCGTTAACAAATCTAACGTATTACATTTCTTGAACAGTACCGAATTGCTTACGGGAGCGATACATAATTCTGATATATCTAATGTATAATTCTAACGATTTTTCACCAAAAAATCGTTCACCATATTTCTACTCGAACGGTAATAATTAAAATTGGAAGTCCACGAGGAGTCATCTGAAACTCGAGACGAAACGAATAGTGTGGACAAATATTTTTCAGGCCTATACTTTGCGCAACGAATCGACACCACGGTGAATTGGTAGTAGGCTACTACTAGTAGCTGGGAAGATATTCTCGTGCGCACCGTATTCTCGATCGAAAAATCATGACGTCCCGTCTGTTTCGCAAGAGCACGGGCGGCTGCTGCGCGTTATCGTAATTGATTTAACGATCGCGATTACGAGCGGACCAGTGCATCCCCGGGGATACGTGTCAGATGGTAATAATAGACACAAAGTGGCCTGGATGTTACGAAACGGAAATGCACGTCCACGCCGCCGGCTTTTGCTTACATTGCTGTTTAATGCGTAAACGGGGCCGTGGTTTGGGTTAAAAGCCTGCACCCTTGCCACCCTTCTTCTCGCTGTTTTTCGTAAAATTCACCGCGATACCGATCTTCGCTCCACCGCGTCGTTCCTCTTGCTCAACTTTACCGATTCACTCGTTGATCTCGATTCCCTTCTTCTTCTTCCTCTTCCCTGTTTATTACTTCTTTTCCCATTCATCTGGTTGTTTCGCGTGTTTCAGTACCAGGCGAGACTCAGGCTTCCGGACACGTTCTCGCACTCCCAGAAGATGCAGTGCGTGGATCACATCATCGAGGTCCTCGACCTCGCCGCCTGCCAAGACACCAGTGAGTATAGATCGAACACGATCGATGGATCGTGCCGGGTATGCGAAGTTCCACTCGTACGTGGCGACCTGCTTTTTTTTACGCGCCACTCTGTATCTAACTTTGTTGGATTTTCTTTCCCCCCTTCTTTTTGTTTTCCCGTTGCATTGCTACAGAATGGTTCACTGTCGTAGTTTTGCGATCAGACTTTCTGCTGTTATTGAAAATAACGTTATGCAAAGTTTCATAGAATATTGCACCGCAAACACGCGATTTACAGACTACACCGTTTCCGCTTCCGGATCAAAGCGCCCGCGCGGATTCGCGAAACTGGAACGATATCGCGCGTCGCGGCCGTGTAAACTCGTTGTAATTTGTTTATGAACACGAACGAGGAGGCCCATAACGATTTACGATATCCACCGGTAAGAAACCATATCAACGGCAACGTGCTCGCGTGTCGGCAGGGTTGCCCCGCTCGTCGTTGTTGCCGCGATTTTGATTGACGATTTCCGCGATCGTAACTCATTCCGCCTTTCGTCGTAAAGCCGGACGAAATCGTTTGTTATCGGGGCGCGTTACGGGCTGGCTGGATCTTGATCGTCACGATCATCATTACGATCTTCTGGAACGCTTTGAAGTATTCGAAGATTTACTTAAAGCCGGGCTTCGATGAAAGTCGGTCGATCGGAGAAAATGAGAAAATCGAATAACGTTTGACCCGATTCGCTGGCTCGCGCAGTTTAATGGCATAATGAACGGTTTGCGAATTATTTAGGAGGGATAAATTGGTATCGCTGGACGTCGCTTGATTTTGCATTTATCGAGGGACTCGTGGATTTTGCGGGAGTTGATTAGTCGCCGTTTTTCGGGAACATCTTTGCGGGAAATTGTACATTGCAAAGGTACGATTATTCTTTTTAGAAAATAGAAAATTGTGTCGGACAGCGGGGAGGAAGTTTCGTTGCCTGTACGGGAATAATACGGGGAAGAGAGTATGTTTGCTATTAAAATATTTCGCAAGCTGTGCAACGTCTGTACTAACAGTGGGGCACGAGTTAAATATTTATCGATTTTCTATTTAGCGTAGCCGGTACACGCGTGGTCGAGTAGAAAACCCGACGTTACATACGGACACGGTGGTTAAATATTTTCAAACAGGACACCAGGATCTTACAGCTAGAAATCTCGTGGCAATAATTTACCTTACAGTTTTAACGGGTGATGTTAGGAATTGTGTCACAAGATCGTTAATTATTTTTCTACTGGACACGGAATGCTGCAGAAAATATTCACCCTTTATATCCGTAACCCTTTGATTCTGCGATACGAAAGAATTCTCGGGTAGCCAGCCACCCACAAATTAAATCGAGAGACACCAGGCCAAAGGTTTTAAAATATCGCACACCTTGCATCCCAATTATTTCGAGCGACGTATTTTTAACCGATACGCCTCTCGTCGTATCTCGCGTGTATTACAGTATCCACTTTGGTCAGGAAAAAATCGCGACTACGCTCGCCAATTAATATTAATTAATCGCGTCTTTGTCTGTGAAACGACGTTTATTTTGTTCCTTTTTGCTTTACAGTCATCGGGGATTACACGAAACGAGGACTGTCAGGTGGCGAGAAGAAAAGGACGAGCATAGCCTGCGAGTTACTCACCAATCCATCGCTCATGTTGCTCGACGTAAGCCTCGATAATTCTCTCCCATAAATTAAAATGAACTTCTGCGTCAGGTTTATTTTTACCAATTTTTCCGACCATTTTTATTTCAAATGTATCAAGTGAATCGTGGATAACGGATAAAATATTTGATTCGATAAGGAGAATTTTATTTAGCATTATTCTTTTTGCCCCCTTTCTTCTATTCGAAAATGTTTAATTGTAAGAATCAGAGAATTTCCCATTCAACACTGCCAGTGATAATTGCAATGAAAGTTTTGAGTGATTACTGTTTAGAAATTGATCGAAAACAATAATGATTACGCGAATTGTTCGAATACGTCATAGTACACCGATTCATTCGCAACGAAATAACGTAGCAACACCGAACGGGGATTAACCCGTGTAATTTAATTGCCCAGGAACCAACCAGCGGGCTGGACTCGCATTCGGCACAGGCGTTGATTTCACGATTGAAGAAATACGCCGAGCAGGAGGGCAAAAGCATCGTTGTGACAGTGCATCAGCCCAGTTCCAGGATGTTCCACAGTTTCAGTAAAATTTTACTGCTGAGCCGTGGCCAGGTGGCGTATTATGGCCCCACGACGAACATCGGCAGGTTTTTCTCCACGATAGGGCTCACGCTGCTGCCGCACTATAACCCCGCTGATTTTATACGTAAGTGCTCGGAATACGTCGAAATACATTCCGCGAATTTTGTTCATTTATTCAGAACGATAAACATTCCCTTAACTATTACTCGAATATCGATCTTAATTATAACAGAATCTTGATCGCATAATCAAAGTTGATCAGCTGTTTCTAAATGTGGCGATAATAAAACTTTAGTCAAATAATGTAGTTTCGCTTTCCAATATTTAAGTTCCCATGTCCCTATGATAAAAATCTTTGCAGTACCATTCCCCATATTTATATTTATTTATTTATTTAATTAATTACATCGAATACAAAATAAATTGTATGTCCGTGCCAAACCAGACTCTGAACAAGAACGAAATAAAATGATTGCAGCGGTACACCCCAATACTACCCCCTGCGACCACTACTCAATAATTACATTTAACATTAAACAATATTCCAGGTTATCAGTAACATTCAGAGTTTCAAGTCCCTTTCGATTGTTTCAGTGGAGCAAATAAAGGGCCCGGAAGAGGTTCGGGAGCGAATCGTGGCCGCGGCGAGGAACGCGAGACAGGGACCTGACTGCCCGCCGGAACTTCGTTCTGAGTACAATCCAAGCCAGCATCCGCTCTGCGACCATCTGATCCATTATCACGAGCACCACATCAGCCACAACGGTATTGCAATAGTGCTGAACCGGTCCGATTTTCCTGCCGCGTGCGCGACCAGGGGTTATCGCCGATGTATCTTGCTGAAATAGTTGCGGTCCCGGTCAGTCCGCTTGAAACTCGTGGATCAAACTCGGCCGGACGGTGTTTTTCGGGGTCAACGTGTCTGCGAGGCGGAACGATTTTTGCATTTAGCGGTCGGTTTTGGAAGGACGACTTGTCGGCGGAATTTTTCATCGCGATCGCGTCTGATAAGAGAGAATTAATTCTGCTTGGCCGAGTGGATCTGCGTAACTGGACGTGGAAATTACGCTTCGATGATTGATATTACGTTCACCTCCGGCGAATATATTAATTTGCTCGATATTTGCTGGATCATTATGATTGCACAAATGATTTCGCTGGGGTGGGCTTTTGTTCACCCTTTCGCGTGTGACTTGTACTTTCGAGAAATTTATAGCAATCGAAAAATCCATCGGGACGTGTTCCAGTGGGATTTCTTGCAGCGCGCAAAGTACCGCAAGAACTGTCCAAAGTATTCCGAATAAAAAAGAAAGAAAAAAAGTTCACGGACACGTCGATCGATCACGAACGCTATGTTCAGTCGCGTTGAAAATGATCGTGGAATTATTTGCCAGGTTTGTTCGTGACATAACGTCCTCGTTCGTCGTAGAGTAAACACGTGTTCGCACGATCTCTCCGTTTCACGATGAATGCGAATCATTGTAGTCGGTAATCACGCGTTTCCCGAGATACGGATATCTGCGCTCGGCCGAATATTTCCTCCGGCGTCGATTGATTAACGGTTTATAAATGGACGCTGGAGCAATAACAGGGAGATTTTTCGCGGATGGAGAATTGTGTCGGGCCGTGGGGATGATTCTTTCGTTTCCCCCCTCGGGAGAAATCGCAGGCAATCAAAGGTCGGGAGACGATCGATCGTTGGAAGGAATGTTAAATACCGAGCAATTGCTAGCATCAAATGATCGTCGAATATTTCCCCTTTAATTGCGATCGATTTTGCTCCCTTTTCTTTTGCACATTTAATCCTCCATTTCCATTCTAAAACTGGAATATTTGTTCGTACCTTTAATTTTAGTCGATCCAACCCCGCGGTGTTTATGAAACTTGCTCCGATTATATTTAGTTATTGGCATTAAATTGATTTATCGCAGGCGGGCATTTCTTTTTACCTTCAACGCTCGATTTGAGTTAAATATATTTGGAAGAATATAATGGAAGAGAAATCGTCTGAATTTTAATTAATTTTATTATTTTCGTTTATAAATAAATATCGAGGATTGAATGTACCCCATTTCTATTTTCTCATTTCATTTCACCTCGTTACGGTCACTTTAATCCTCGTGCATCTCGCCGTACCATAATCACAGTAGTTCTCTGCTTTTCTTACTTTCCTTCCCCCTTCGCCTTTTATCGCCAAGTTCAGTAAAGGCACGAAGCTTCTCTAACCCTTTCATTGTTTCGATGATTTACAGTGAAAGAAGACGAAGGTCGTACACTGTGGTTGGACACACAAAGCCATGCCAGCAGCAGTGCCAGTTCTGCGGACGAAGACTGTGCCTGGCAGTGGCCCACCAGTTTCTGGTCGCAATTCAAAGTGAGTACCATTTTGCAGACGTCTCCGGCGGTCGTATCCTGAAGCTGCAGCATTCAGAATGTCCGTGCAGCGCGTGTAGAAATTTTCTTTTCCTCGCTTGGAATTCGCGGTACGCAGAACGAAACCATGCGCTCCAAAAAGAAAAGAAAAAATGAATAAAGAAAATTGTATTTTCAGAGAAAAATGACAATACAACTAGTAATTTAATCCATTAGATTCTCCGCGACAATTTTATTATACTGACGAATAAAACTAAACGTTTGTTTGTTATTCCTTTTTTCAATGGGCTTGGGGACCGTTTTGAATGAGAAAAAGGCGGAAATTGCCTGATGGAGAATACGAAACAGCGACGGCGCAGAGTATGTATTCACGCCTCGGAAGGCTGAAGAAACGTATCATTAAGGAACGAAATGAACCGGACTCGGTTCCGTTATTTCTCGAGAAGAAGTGACGTCAGTTTAGTAATTGAAAACAGAATCGTCACGAGATCGTCGAGCGTGATGCTCTGGTTCTCGTTAACTTTCTGATTTCACTTCCCTTGCGACGCGTTGCATCGTGTGAACTATGCAACCTTTTGATCGAAAAATTGTTCAACATGGAGAAATGATCAGCACCGTGCTCTCTCTCTATTTAAACAAAAATATTCTACAACATATTATAGTAGCCAGACAGTCGAGGACTATTTTATTTCATTATCGTTGCCGCTCGTTCTAAATTTCATCTCAGGCAATGAAAACTCTTCAAACTCTTACTAATACTTGTCTCGCAAAACGTCGTGCTCCAATACAATTAAAGTGGGTAGTAATCGGTGATTCTTAAGAGAGGAAATTATTCTAGCATAATTGCATCTGCGGTGCGGCGACACTCCATCAAGCAAACGACGATCGTGGAAATTATGTAGGGCAACGGCGTTGATTTCCTCGGAAACAACGACTGGCTTGAATTGAACGCAAAGTAACGCGGGGAGAAGCGGTCGTCGTCGTCCGAAGGAGAGATCAAAAAGTTCGATTGCATTGCGCGCTTAATAGAGCATGCAACCGTAATATGAAAATTTAGATGAGTGGTCTGGTATGCGGGAGATAATAGCGAGGGAAATGGAAATGACATCAGGATTCAAGTTTAATGCGAGCATTAAATTCGTATCGCGAGTCCTCGAACGTTTATCCGCCTAGGTATGCTGCGTTCCAGATAGCGTACGAGATAAATTGAGAAGCAATTATAGCAACAGACGAAAATATTTAAATTGCTATTCCTTGGAAATGAATTGTCCCGCACCGATTCATCGATAGAAAAGAGAAACAATGAATTATCCGTTCATGGCTCGATGAAATATTAATTTCAGGATATTGTCTATATAATTAGTAGTTATTTGCATGATTACATTTATCCATTCGTCGACGTCCACACAAAATTATCGACCCATTCACGATTCATTGGGTGCATTAATTGCAGAATATTATGCGTATATATATTATTATTATTTATATGATATATTTGTCAGGTATCAAGAAAATCATTTAATTTATATCTGTTACTGATTCGAATTGAACTTGCATCGGCGGTTTTCATCAATTTCACGGGCAGTTAAATCACTCTTTGGACGCAATTGTCTAGCACCTGACCAATAAATCTATTTAATTTATTCCGCGCCGATTCGAACCTGGCGGTGCTCGTTCGGATCCCGATGAATCGTGTCGATCTGCCCGCTTAATTGAGTAATTAACGATATCGCACTGGTGCTCGTTACGCGGTTAAACGGCGCGCATACATAGTTGCAATTTAAAGAGGCCTTCGAAAGCAGGCATTGTGAAACTTTGCGTTCTATTTCCTCACGGCCGCTGATATAATTGAGCTGCACCAAAGAGGTGTAGCGAGCAACCTTGCATTGTGACATTGTCCCGCACGGAGGCAGTATTTGTATCGTGTACGAGATCGTGATTAATAACGATACAATCGTGCGGCTTGTTCGAGCTCGTTCAATTTTCCGAATGATAATATATGACGGGCGAAAAAGCAACATTCACAGGCGTGCAACTATTGTATATACTTTTTACGAACTGTTCCCCTCCAAACAGATGGTATCGTTATACGTTTAATTTTTAACGGGGGATCTTGACAAGCAAGGAGAACGATAAGATTATTGCGCATCGGAGTGATTCTTAAATCTGTGCGTTGATTATTATTTTTATTCCTCCCTTGCTACCTCTGCTTGTAATGCAGGGAAATAACGTTCGCCCGTAAATAATGCCTCGCTGCTTCCTGTGATTTCAGGTATTATCAGAACGAAACTTTCAAGAGGCACGGCCGCGAATGCTGTCCCGTTTGAATTGGCTGCAAACGATAGCCCTCGGTTTGCTCGCCGGGCTGCTATGGCTAAGGCTTCCAAGAACCGAGGCAGCACTTCACGACATCCAAGGGTGGATGTTCTTCAGCACCACGTATTGGATGCTGTTCGCGCACTTCAGTACACTCTCCAGTTGTAAGTCTCCCCTTGATTTCTTCTGCGTACGCTTGAAACCGTTAATTATAACAGATCGGATCCCTTCGAGGAACATTTTGCGCTCCACGCGGAAGTAGACATTGTCGCGTGTGCGTTCCTCGTGCCGGAGGCCGTCAAGGTATTCGCCTCGAGTAAATCTCACCACCTATGAACTTTCCCGACGGCTCGACCGGAGAAAGAGGTAAAAGTTCTCCCCGGCAAAAGCTCAGATGGAAAGTTCGCAGGTGGTGACGACGATTGCTTGCGCAACGCGCACGAAGAGTCAGATATGAGGTAGATTGGTTAATTGAGCGACGACGACGTGACACGCTAAATCGGCCATTCAGTCGAACCACGTTTTTTTTTATTGCAAAGACTTGCAAAGGATCAGAAGAACGGTCAATCAAGAACGTTAGTATGTAGGTCGCGCCGTGACCCACTTACAATCCGACACGGTAATTGAGACCCTTTTGTCCACTGGGCAACGCTCGTGAAACGACCGTGACGAATTTCTGACGGGGAATCATACCGTCGTGCAAAAACACGACGTACGCCGAGGGTTGCTTAGAATTTATTAAAACGTTCGCGCCTGGATTGAAAGTCGATAAAATTGTTTGAGATTGACCGATGACGCGAATGTACACGTCACGGCATTAAGCTGAGAGTACGACATGCCCGTGACGTATACCTACGCGTCACTAGGTGCGAACGCACCTTTTTTCTTTATCGAGCCACCCTTCCTGGTTTAATTCATTTTTACTGGAGCACGGCGGATGGTAGGTAAATTGTTAGGGAACGTTGTTTATTAAATAAATTTATGTTTTATTGTAAATTGGATAACTGTATAAGAGAAATTGATCGAGGCTTCTTTTGTCTTTTGCAATTGTGAGAACATACTGCTCTAGTCTACAGACGAATAATGGTAGTTCCTGCAAGCAATTCATACAAAGGTTACACCTTTTTCCATGTAACTAGAACGCAGTAAAGATCCCCATACCGTCGTCGTGGCAGCAAAACGAACAGACAATCAACTTGGCTGGATGTAGGTGACAAATCGATGAGAACAATGGACTGCAAACGATAAAATGGAAAAGTTAATAGGCTCGTGCCTACTTTAGGAAGCGTATAGCTTAGTAAGCCATAAAATCAGTGGCAAGATTAGTCGTTCACGTTTTACAGTCGTTGGTCCCTTATTATTTCTGCCGTTTCTGTTACCAATAATTCCGAAGACCGCAATATTTTTAAACAAAAACCAAACCAAGCAGTCAATTATCTAAATACGTACATACGTGCAACACAGCCGCAAGTACATCTTTGCAATTTATAATTGCCAACGTTTAAACGCAGTGCAGTAATTGTTGTAAGAGTATTACTCATCCCCTACAAGTACAAATTATCCCCTACATACTTTACTTTTATATCGCACGAATATCATCGTGACAACGGCGTGTTACACATGACACAGATCTTCTTATTATTTATCGTTAATCCGGAATAATATTTTGCCTTGCGTTCTGCGAGCATCGTTGAAATTGACGTAAATGAATTCTCTGTTCCAGTCCCTCCAGAACGAGAGGTTATCAACAAGGAGCGGCTGTCAGGATCGTATCGGCTCTCTGCATATTACCTGGCCAAAATGGTCGGCGAGTTGCCCCTTACGATTACACTGCCCGCGGTCTACCATATCATTAGTTACCCAATGTTGGGCTTCCACAGTCCGGCAGTTTTCGTCACCCTGCTGGCGTTCCTGTTACTCAATACTGTCGTCGCACAAGTACGTATATTTCTTCTTCCTTTGCTTAATATTTTTCGTCGTTTTCGTTTTATTTTATGTAGAAAGCGTTCCGTACGGATCCAGGGAATTTCTTACGGAGCATTAAGTCTTTTCGCTGTACGAAACATGATAAACTGCAAGACTTTGCGGTTTCCTTTCCTTTTTTTGTTTTTGCCTTTTTGTCTTTCCACCTCTCCTTCTTCGTTCTTTCGACCAGCCCTCGGCACTGTCCACCTACGGTCAATACTAAATCGTTGTAGCATGAAAGGCGGCCGCGATTTACTTTCAAAACCACCTACTTATTGACGGAAATGAGTAACTCTCGCGTTTCACAATACACCGGTGTGTAGTATCGCGATCGAATCGTTCTCTACGAATTTAATAATGACCGAATCGATATTTTTTTTCTTTCAAGTCCCATACCTATACTTTATATGCAGATACAATTGGCCGCGTTGAAATTCGTGGCCAGCACGATGTCGTAACATTAATTCTCGCACATTGCATGTATACGTGATTAAATAATATAAATATTCCAAGCCGCAAGAAAAAGCTCCTCTCGATTTATTATAGAGTCATGAATTATACTCGTTTTTAAAGGTATCCTATTGCTAGTATCGTTATTATTATTATTATTGTTATCATTTGATTTATTTTATGACATTAACACCTTTTTATTGTTGCCATAATTTACAGAGCCTAACCACAGCTCCGTTTATTACTTTTTCCAGAGTGTGGGATTCTTTGTTGGCGCGTGCTGTTTGGACCTCCAAGTTAGCATAACCGCGTCCGCTCTTTACACGCTCGCCACACAATTGCTCGGTGGTTATTTGGCAACGACTGTTCCGCCGTGGTTAGCGTGGGCCAGATACGCGAGTATGGTGCACTACGCCTATCAGAACATGCAGATCCTGGAATTCGGCGTCGGCGAGCCTATCACGTGAGTGAAATTGAAATGCGTAAAATGTGAAATGAATTTGATCAGTTCCTGTGAAACATCTTCGGCCCTATTTTTCATCTCAGGCGGACCATTCACGGATATCGCTATAACTAACCGAATAGAAAGTACAGAAATGAAGCGATTGCAAAATCTCGGCCAGATAAAAATGCCTTTTCTTTTCGTTGCCCCGCAGATGCTCGCAGCCAAGCAAATTCACAGAGTGCAGGAACGCGACAACGATACCAGTGTCCGCCATTTTGGAGAGCCAAGGTGGTGCCAGGGGTTCCGGTCTTCCATTATGGGCGAACACGGCCGTTCTCCTGGCGTTCCTCGTCGTGTTCCGCACCCTGGGCTACCTGGTGTTACGTTACTACCGTGTACCCAAATGAACCAGCAAACGATGAAACGCTATTTCTACTGCCGCCTCATCCACGACTGGATCAATCGTACGACGAGCGCCGGGACGCGACGGTCCCGCCGTCCTAACAGAAACGTCATCGACGTCGGAGTTTCCCCCGGACCCTTCGTTTCGCCGCGGCAACGGCAGAAGATTAGCTCGCGAAAACCGAAAGTCGAGAAGACCGTGCGCGAAAGTTTATTTTTCCAGGAAGCTCGCTGTGTCGTTCGATCGTCTTCGAACGATCCTCCTCCTCTCTCCCTCCCTCCCCCCGAAAGAAAAGCTGGAGGTGGCGTTGAAAGAGAGAAGAGACGAAAGAAAGGAACGGAAGGTAGCAAAAGATTTCCCGCGGGTTTGGCAACGTTCGAGAACGTTCCAAATTATTCGACGATTCCTTTTGGAAAACGGGAATGCCCGATATTAAAAACGAAATATTCGTGAATTATTCGCCACCCGGCGGGGAGTCCAAACTTTCTTCGACGCAAAAGAAGCGAAGCGACTCACGATTGAAACGAGCCATCGATGAATGAAAATTAATAAAGCGCGTATACCACACGGGATCAGAGTTTATTTAAACGATGCCTCTGTTCGATCGTGTCCGTTTCATTCGCTTCCTGCGGTTTCTTTTCTTTCTTTTTCACAACCACCTGCCGGCCGCCGTACCGATACCGCTATTTTAATTACCGATGGCGATTAGCGACTATTTTTATTCATTGTACACGCATCTCGCAAAATAGAATACCTCAGATAGACAGGGAACCATTGACCTAAACGAAACGAGGGGTTGCAAGAATGGGGGTAGGCTAAATGGAAGACTTCCAGTCGTTCCCCGTTCAACGACCGGTGACGAGAAACGCGCACGGACGCGTCACCAAGAGACTTGGCGAAGACTATACATAAGATTGTACACGTAGAGACTTTGTATATATGTATATATATCTGTATGTATACATATATGCATACAGATATATGTATACATATACATACATACATAGATATATCACGCGAAGTGAAAGCGTGTGAGATGAAAGAATATTACGAGAGAGAATGACGAAAATCGCGCGAACACTTTTGTTTTAATTTCTTGCGGCAACAAGGGTATAATGATAGAACGAATACTGCATGTCTGTCTATATGCGTACGTTTGCATGGGTGTACACGGTAAAATGCGAAGGGTTGAATGAAAACGAGAGTGTATGGAAGGAAGGTGAAACAGAGAGAGAGAGGCATTTAATTCTTTCTTTTTTCTTCGCGAGAAAAATCGACACGGCTCCGAGAACGCCGCGCGAAACCGACTGAAAGCAAAAGTAACAAATAAACAAGTACATCTGTACGACGAACCATTTCTTGCACGCGACACGAGACGGGAATGAAATGGAGAAATAAGAGGAGATGAAAAATATCGAATCACTCGCACACGATCGAAAAGAACAAAAAAGGATAAAAATAATAGCGAAAATGGAAAAAAAACAGAAACACTTAGGCTTATTATAGGAGAGTACGGGAAAGAAGGTGGAAAGAAAGTATAGAGAGAAAGAATTTTTGTGTGTGTGTGTGTGTGAGAGAGAGAGGGGATGATTACGAGAAGAATGGAGAGGACAAAGTTTTTAATCGTTCTTAGCGACTATCCAACGTTTTACTTTCATACTTTTTATTACCGCTGAACAATCTACCGCTACTAAGACGATATTCACCCACCCCCCCACCCCCCAAACACCCCCCTCCCTCATAGCTGATAAAGTGGACAAGCTGCTGCTAATTCTATCGACTAATAACTATTTCTACCGTTTAGTACTGTTAATTCTAACGGACGCTGTAAAGTGCGTAAGGGATATCGAGCGAGAGAGGTTCATATACATATAGTACATATTATGCGTATATTATTAGATCGATTTGTAGAAAGAGGAAACAAAGCGAGAGAAATATGATTATGGGAAAGAAGAAGAAAGAAGAAGAAGAAGAAGGTGAAGAAGGTGTGCATTGTGAGAATGAAAGGAGGAGAAGTTTTGAAACGCGAATGGAAGATCTTGCGAGATACGGAGAAAGGGAGAGACCAGAGCTTTATAGGAAAATTATTAATTGTTCGCGTGACAAACTTGTCCGGCAGGACGACGCGTGCAAGAATAGTTGAAAATTGACGGAAGGATCGTTGCCAACGTGGATGGTTTTTTTGTAAAATGATTTTTAAGCTGGCTTATGGGAGATCTGGGGATCTAAGTCGATCTTAGAACGTTTGTTGATCTCTGAGGTAATCTATATGATGTTTTCCTAGAAGCTCGGACACGTTTAACGGAAAGGGATCCAAATGAAACATTTAGCGAGCGGTGTAATAATTCATTGGCTAACTTGTGTATATAGAAATTATATATATATATTTATATATATATATATATATAAACGAACAAAAATATTATATATAAAGCTATAATAATTATTATTATCAATATTATTATTATTAATATTATTTTTATTATTATTATATTATTATCAATATCGCATGTACATGTGAACCACGGACTGAACGAGGAGGCACGCGACGTTTTTCCTTTCCCTTTCTAATTTTCTTTCTGTTCTATTCTCTTCGCTCGTGCACCCACTGGAAAACAGTAACGATACGATAAAAAGAAAATACAACACACGTGGACGACTAGGAAACTTTGTGCACTTTAGACAGAGATTTTTCCCTTCTTTCTATTATCACCGAAAACGATTCGATTGTAAAGATCTTCAACTACAAAAAAAAAAAAGGAACAACAAAAGGAGGAACGCAAAGGGGCGAGGACAGAGAATCGCATTGATTTAGGATAAAATCTATTATTTCTTTTCTTTTTATTTCCCCTCGAGTCACACGGCCAGACGCATCACGCGCGCACACGTACACAGAAATCACTGAAAAGAGAGTCAGTGTTCGTTGTAGGTAGTAAGCGGTTGAAAAGTGTCAGATCGTCGTGGCTGACACGAATCGGCCGTAATCGATCGACACGAAAGCGCTCTGTGTTTCGCCTGTCCTAGCGAAAGGGTTGATCGGCTTAATCGGACTTGTCGTTTCGATTTCTACGCGACGAAACGGTCGGCCCCGCTGGGCAATCGTTCGTATCGCCTTTCCACGTGTATTAACGCTCGCAGTGTTCGAGTGAACTTTTGAAAACCATCGCGGGTCCATCATTCGTTGCATATCCTCGTTCGGTCGGTCACGCCGCCGATTTCGTTTCGATTGTGCCTTTGAAAATATTCTAACGAAGGATTCCTTCGCATTCGCGATTTCTCGGAATGAAACATACAGGTAAGAATGAGAAGGGCGGAAAGAAATCGAAACGAAGGGGATGAAATGTAGACGTTGATCGAACGATCCTCGATTTTCAAGGGCACGCGACGGGATTCGTCCGGTGCACTCATAATGCAATATCCACCAAGTGTTCATGCGGTTTCGAAGGAAAGGGTTGGGGTCGGGGTTAGAAAGAACGAGTTGCTTCCCAATAAACGTAGGATGTTTTTTTATAGGGGGAACGAAAGAGTGGAGGGAGGTCGGTTACGTTATCGGGACAAACAACACGGGGTATAATATAACGGAGATGTTTAAACAAAGATTTGGCTGTGTCAATGTCTGTAACGATTTATTCATTCTTAACGCTATCCTTTTTTCTACTTAAACGATTTTTCAGCGTGAAGGGGAGAAGAAGTGGAAATGGAAGGAGTGAAAGGGAGGGAGAGAATGATGGAGATAATTTTATCGACGATAAACGAGATGAATAGAAAGAAAGGCAGATAGAGTGAAAGTAATAGAATGCAAGAGAGGGCGAGAAAGAAGTAACGCACATAATTTAGGGAAGAAAGATAAAAGGATTCTGCGATCGATAATCGACGTTTCCGATCGACGAACGATTTTTAACGTCGTTTCTTTTTTTTTTCTTTTTTTTTCGTCTGCGTCCACACGTTTTCTCTCCTGCGATTCTGACGATCGATGAGATATCTCGTTTCCTTTGGTTTTTCTTCTTTCGACGATTCATGAGCGCGATGTTGCGCGTATTACACGAAATGTCACTGCCAGGGTGAAAATTCTTCGAAGCCGGGATTTCGATGTAGAAGTTCGATTAACAAATTATGTCAATATGTTCTGTGAGAAATAAGGATATGTACGATGTTTTAGGGGGAACGATAGACTGCGTAGAATTTCAATATGGTGGTCGTCGTCCGCGTACTCGAGCCAGAATGTTGCAAAGCTGTATTTAACTCGATTTAGCGAATGCTACCTTACTGTAAGTTTGTAATAAAGTGTTTTTTGAACTATATTTATAGTGTATGTCGAATTTAAACAATTATTCGAAATATTGTATCCGTGCAAGGAAATAGTTTGTAAGGGAACTGTGTCGGTCGATGGAGACAAAATAACAGATCTACGAGGACCTCGCGTTTGTTAAAAATCGATCGCCGACGATGCATTGGCGAAGAATAATGATCAGCTCATTTCCAAGCGATCAATATTTACGGACAATACACTGATTTAACTTTGTTTCATTCTAATTCGTCATTTCGCGTAATGCTGGATTTATTTGGGGATTATTCGGGTATCAAAGAAAAGCGTTCCCAGACACATTAATAACGTCACTCTCATAGAACGTCTTCTGTGCTCATTCTATTGGCCAAAATTCATTCTTCCATTTCAAATAATAATTGCGAACAATGAAATACCGAACGCACGGCGATCCTTTCCCAAATCAGAATAAAGCAATCGCCTGGATCACTTAATCGAGCAGCGTCATTAACATTGTACGATTCCATTGCAATTGTTTAAACCAGACATACAAGGTATTTCTTTCGCCACATTTTCTACAGAACATATTGAAAACGAACGGAGCCGCAAGCCTGCGAGTTTCACAGAATAATTTCGAACGGCAGAAGTAATGGAAACCGTTAAGCGCTCCCGTGTCCCGCGGAGAAATCTGCGCAAGACTTTGCCCCGTAGGGAAAAAACACTTTTCCCGGCGCTCATGCCTCGTCACTTTTCCGCGCGGTGTCGTCTTTCTTTTTCTTTCTGTTTCTTTCTCCGCCGTTGCATTGTACCACACGCGAGTAAACGGAACACGAGTTCTCTCCGACGGATAAAGAGAAAAACCTTTTCTTGGAAGAACGTTTTCCATCTCGACGGGAAAACGACAGCAGTTGTATCCCTTCCCTTTGGCGAACTTCGTATCGGCGAACGAGACGGCGAGTAAACGAGACACTACTTTCTCCGACTTGTCAGTAGCGAAACTGCTCTTTGAAAGACGGGTTATTCTAGTAAGTAGATCCGCGTCGAAGGTGGCGAACAAGATATTATATATACACACATAGAGAGAGAGTGAGACTACTTTCAACTTCCGTTTTGCTTCTCGTCTTCGACGCTGCAAGAGAAACAGCCGAGAGATAAAATCATCGACAAGGATCGTTTTGGATTGTAGAAGTCTTTTTCAAAATTTTGATACTCGTATTTTATTGTATGTATCACGCTGTACACAGCTTCCCGACGTTTGTATACGGTTACATGTTACACCTCTTGCTGAGGAAGCATCATCGAAGTGGACAGTATAATGTATCTTGAAGTTAATTTAATACACGATCCAAGGAAGAAATTTTCGGGCATAATTTTAATCGATCGTCAACTTTCGATCGTCGATACGTCGAGTTTCAGAGAGCAGCACAATTCTTGCACCGTGTCGTGCAACTTTAGAACGTATATTCGTAATCGTCGACTAACTTGGCTCGGGAATCGTTCCCCGACACACGTTTTTGCACCGAACGTTTCGTACAATAAGACTGACAAACGTTTTTTTATACAACACTGACCGGTTCGAACCGCGAAAACGCTGCTGGGTCACGGGGTTAATTCGCGTTTGCAAATTCTGCGCAACCTTGCGACTTCGCATGGCCGATCGTGCGATTGCGTTACTCGATGTCGATTGACAGCCGAACTCTCTCCCGGCGATACTTTTCACGTTTCTTCCGGCTCCGGCTTCTTCTCCGCGATCGCTAGTCGATCGAGTGATCCTGGTGAATGGACAGAGAAGGGCAAAGGGCACGATAGGGGAAGTTCATAGTTTGTTCGAAATTAGATTAGACATGAAGGCTGTGTAGATCGTAATAAAAATGAATCTTTCCACTGCGCGATGCCGTGTATCGTTTCAACCCTTTCACCGTGGCATCCTTAAGTAACTAATTCAACGCCTCGAGCGAGCGGCTAATTTGAAACAGAGTATAGCTTCCCCTTTCTCGCAAAGGACGAGAAACTTGAGGGCGTCGAGACGTGACAGAACGCGTGACTGTTTCGCTTTACAAAAATAGTGCCTTTTTTTTACTGAAGACTCTGTTGTTTGTGCCAAGTCGAGTACACGAGGGATGTGAATGCGTGAACAGATTCGAGGTGGAATGGAAAGGGGGCGAGGAATTAAAAAGGGGATGCGTTTGGTCGTCTGGGATTCTTTCACGATACAGAATTGTTCCAGACATCCACTAGAGAATTATAGACGAAACATTTTTCTGATCGACTTTTACAAAATCTGTGGGACAGAACTGTGTACAATTATCGTTTTGAAATTTTTTCGCACGATTTTCCTGGAACGAAGCAAGCCTTGATACAAACGGAACAAGAACTGTTGACGGTTCAGTCTGGTTCAAGCGAGGCGACATTTTTTAGAATCTCGTATTATCTATAGTGCTGACGAAAACCGCGTAGATAGAAAATGTAACGGGGAACACT
Source organism: Nomada ferruginata (assembly GCA_963583965.1). Classification (NCBI taxonomy): domain Eukaryota; kingdom Metazoa; phylum Arthropoda; class Insecta; order Hymenoptera; family Apidae; genus Nomada; species Nomada ferruginata. The sequence goes on from OY757218.1 coordinate 12,894,431, forward strand.
TTGGACGAAAATTGTACTCTGAACGTCTGAAATGCTATTGTTGACTTCTGAACTAACAAAAGTATACTTAAAAAACAAAAATGAAGATACGTCGCTTACGTACGAATGCCAATAACAGCGACACAGACATGAAAGAAAAACCTGGTAGTATGGTGTAAAAAGCGCTTGCAAACACATACAGAAATGTCGAAAATCGTGGAGTAAAAAGGATATAGTGTATCGAGCGAGAGATAGGATGAAAAGAAGGGTCGCGTTTCTTGAAATGAGAAAAGGAACGGAGTTCGATGGGAGTAGACAAATTTGCGAATGAAAGAAAGCGAACGTAAGAACGTATGAATGAGAGAGAGGGAAAGCAGTACCGCGGGACTAAGGGAGAAAACAAAATGCCAAAAAGTGTTCCACTAATAAATACCGCCGTGGATCCCCAAATTAGCACCTATCAATAAACGAAATGAAAAGAAACAAACGAAGGTAATTGCGAATAATAATCCAAGTACATACATAGAAGGTGTGTTAAAGAAAAAGAAGAGGAAGGAGAAGAGGGATAAAAATCGACGAAAGAATAAAGATGTTAATATATACCTTTAAATCATGGTTATACATATGTATACATATGCGTACATATATACATATATGATATATATTAAGGTGTGTATATTTAATAAATATACACAGCGAACGAGGAGCACACGGCCACGCGCAGTAGTATTTATCCTTCGACAATTGACTATCATGAATTAAAAGTATACACATCCGTGCACATGTTACACATAATACATAGAATCCTTATCATCTTCAATCAAGCAATTTTTTATCTTAAACAAAATTTCGAGACTGTGGAATTTACGAGATATGCATATACAATGTATGTATATTAATACGGAGCACATATACACTTAGCACTAACACGATTATATCCCATCGTCATTATTATTCTTATTTTAATTATTACTACACGAGATGATATTAATTAACTGATAGTATTATACCTGTTGTCCCGGTGATCAGTGGATGTACACACGTTTCTTCATAGTAGTAAATACCTACCACCCCTACACCCCACCCTCGCTCCAAGTTTAGGATGAAAATTAAAATTGTTATACATGTATATAGATATATATCTAGGGAGAGTTATCACCTTTGTGTTTACCGATAATCGTTAAACAATTCATTATCATGTCATTCGAATAAATGATAAGGATTATTATTATTAAATGCTATTATTATGATTATTGCATATCACATTGTACTATTACTATTATTATTCTTATTATTATTAACGTTACTATCGATCAAAGGACTTACCCTCCAGAGAAAAGTTTTTACTTATCCAAGAGGGGACTTAGTTTCGTAAATCTTTGCACCTTTGACATACCCCGACAGAACGTTATTTAATTTATTAATCCCTTGGTTCTCAAACTTGCACCAAATGTTCACGAGCATCTTCAATACTAATGACCAATCGATTAGCAAACCTTCCATATTCTCCATGTGTACCAGAATCGTTGAATGATCCAAAAATTCGAGCAACGTTACTAAATATCGATACTCAAACGAAAATTTCTTTCCATTCAACACTCGAACGTATTTTTCTACTTTCTTCGTCCCCGCTTCTTCGTCGCAGTCCCGATTTTCTTCTCTACGCCGTAGACTGATCTCAATAAAGAAAAATGGCGAGTCCACAAGAAGATCGCCTCTTTTATAATTCTTATTCTTATTTTAAACAAGCCACCTTCGTTCCACGCCAGAAACAACAAAACAAGTAGCGACGAGTGTAGCGCGTTATCGAACTCGTATAACGATTCCTTCCACGGGTTTTACAATTTTCTAAGGGCGTTCCGCGAATGATGGCTGTTTGTGGAAGGAACCCTTGCACGATTACCGATCTCTTCTTCGCGAAGGAAGAAATAAAAGCGACGTTTTCTGGTCGATTCCTGTGTTTCTTCTTTCACGATGACGGAGATCGCAACGTCCGCAAACACGAAACATTATCTGTGGACAATATACATAGTTCCCCGGATTTACGAACACCTCCTCTGAATTTGAACGGATTAAACCCATTGGACACGGGGAAAATTATTCTCTGGACGAGGATCTTTATTTTCGAGCGGCTCGTACATTTTACCGGAGCGATATCGAGTTTTGTGAATTGGAATAATCCTGTTATCGATGTCGTCGCTTCCTTTAATATCCCGCAATTACCCCTTTCTCCCGTGGCTTTGCGACGTGCGTGCGCGTGTGTGCTCGGCAAGAGTAAATCTAAATGTTGAACGAACTGTATCGGATAATCGATTTCGACCGCCATTCTCGATATCAAATTCACTGCAAATCCAGTCGAATTTTCCCCTTTTCTTTTCTTTCTTTTTGTCTCTCTTATCTGGGAGACGTGAACGTTGCACGCCGCAGAGGATACACCTTCGCGCATTTCGTTTGCGACTCCGAATCGTTCCATGCGATAAATCGGTTTACATTGCTCGACGCCATTATGTTACTGTTTTGCAAACTTGTGGACATTTCCTGTGTTATTTAATTTTGTAAATAAATCTAGGTTTAGAACGATTCGTTAGCGAGCTTGATCGTGTATTCTCTCATCGACGCGCTTTTGCAAAGGCGATCCGTGTAAACGAACGCATTCGGGATAATAGAGAATGTCTTCTTATTGTTATCGTCGGACTGATTATCGTTTTGTAAATTGAAATCGAATATTCGACCCGTGAATGGCGAAATACTCGGATGCGCCCATTGGAAGCCTGTAAGCGAATTTGGCTCTCGGATGTTACCGATGTTCATTGAGCACAGTGATTTCTTAAATAGAACTGTGGAACTTTTAAACGGTCGTACGGTTTCCTGAATTGGTCGTCTCGATGAATAATAGGAGTGTTCGGACGACGAAAAATGGATTCGTGTTCAGGAAATTGTTCGGCCTTTTGCTCAAAGCAAATGTTACCATTCTATCGGGCACAATTTGATCTTGTATAAACAATCGCTGTTTAAAACGTAATTGTAGGAACGAATTGCTGTGCAATTTAATTAAATACAGAAATTGTACAGTAATTTTTCGATTAATAAACCATCGCGCGTTTCGAATGATAGTTAATTATTGCGAAAAGTATGCCGGTTTTTCAATTCGCAAACCGATGTGGCGGTCCACGTACCCTCCGCCATTTCGGTAACGAGAGGAAAATATGTAGAAGGAAGTTGTTATATTGATTAGGAGGATATTACGAAAAAATTATGTAAATATTAGCGTGCCCGCATCTCCAAGAATATTCTTCTTTGTTCTTTCCTGTATTATTATAATGTTGTACAAGCTCAGATTGTGCACGGACACCATAACATTTATTAGTGAGTAAAACGCGCTGTTGCATACTCCAGATGTTCGCTTCGTAACTTATTGTAACCATTGATTATGGAAAGGGATAGAGAGAAGGGTGGACGGGAGATTGACGTAAAGAGAAGCTGTTGATTAAGAAAAGAAAATTTATTATAACGTAGCTCTTCCTCGAATTTATGTTAAAAAGGAATGCAAAATTAGATATCGATAAACACGTGGTGCCAGATTGAAAATGTTGTCGTGGATGTAAATAGATGGAGTCGCCGGCTGTGCTGTGGAAATTTGTTGAATAGCGATGTGATACGTACACACTTTTATATTATATATATGTATAAATACACGACACATGTACTATATACATATATATATACATACACGCCGATCTACGAACGTGGAGCGATCTTTAAAAAAGAAACGAACAAATTTGTTAAACTATAAAAGCTGCTATTACGACGAGACGAACTCGTTTAAAAAATCCACGTTTCGACAGTTAAAATTCACCGAATTAATCCCTCGAAGCAAACACTGAATAAATAATTGAACGATCCACCAGCGTTTTAACTTTGCAATAAAAATCGACCACGAAATCAACCAACAGACGCGTGCTCGTATTCGATATTCCATATCAATCAACAAATTATTCGCTCCATAAAAAAAAAAGAATGACTTTTACGTCGACGCATTTCTACGACGTATGTACAATAAGTACGTGCCAGTCTCTTGCGAGCTGTGTTCCATCAAACACGCTACATTCAGTCTTCGTTCTCGATCTCTTTGTTCGCGTCGTATTCATACCATTATCTACTTTTCTAGACATCGCCAGTCAAGTGAAAGAAACGTACCAATAAATAGAATATCACGTTCGACTCGCGACACGTGGCCACGAAATACGGAAACAAGAAAGGAAATAAGAAACAGGGGAGAACGAATGGAGCATTTGTAAGCCGAGCGGCGCAGAGTGCATATATTTCTCCAGTAAATTCGTTTCGGGTAGACTATTATACGTAGATAGAACATGTGCGGGCGAAACTGCGTTCAAATTATGCGAATGGCCGCCAAACCGCCCCGATTTCGATGTATCGATATCGACGCAGGCGCGTCCACGTCGATTGCGATGTATCGATGTCGACGCAGACGCGCTCGCGTCGCGCCGAATTCGAGATAGCGTTGGCGCGAATCGCGCTGGAATAGGAATGAACAATTGCGGAACGAGCTTTGTGATAAAACGCGGCGATTAAAGCGGTTCAATTCTCGTGTTCGATTCGAGAATAGAAAGAGCGTTTGATCGATCGACGTTGAGTCGATAAGACCAGTTCCTTAGCCTCAATTACTAGTTCGAATGTCTTTCGAGAGACGCGCAAAGCTTCGGCTCGTCTAACCGCGACGAAGGATTTGCTATCCATCGTTACACAGTTCATTGTCGTTTTTGTTCCTTTTTTTTTGTTGACGCAGAGTCAGTAAGGTAACGTCGTTTCGATGCAACAAAGACTTTTTGGGCTGATTTTATCGTGGAACGATGTGCGCCACGATATTGGGCTCTACTTTTGTTCTCTCTCGTCGCGGTGTATTTATCTTTATTCCGAATTCGCCGGCGTTGACGTTCGTCTTAAATTATTTACTTATTTATATCAAATGTACGCAGTCGAACCAATTATCACTTCGTTCTTAAATAGATATTAACAACGTGTAATAAAGTACGATTATAGTCGAATACAAATCTTATAATATATCTTTTTCTTGTTTGTCATCCAAGTCGCGAGATGGACTGATAGCGAAGATAGTATTGTTGCGCGTCGTTTCGGGGACAGAATCGCGTTGCTTATTAACTGTGTCTCGCGGACATTTGTACTATCGCGATACTTGCGATTGCGGTTAATTGAGGAACGCCGATTTCTTTTCACCGACGAGTTTCTTGAGAGTATGCACGAAACTTCCTTCGTCGATCCTTCGAGATGCTCGAATCGATCCTTCACTTTCCAGGAGGAGTGTTGACGACCGTGTACCGTGGACGGAGTTCTAGTGCTGGTATTTAATGAGTTGCTGGCAACTTGTAGGAATGACGAAGCCGCCGATATCCCTTTTCCATCGCGTTTTTCGAATCGCGATTTGTGCCACGTTTGAGAGTTACCACCGGAGCACTGTCCTCGGGACTGGTCCTTTTGTTAATTGTTTGTAGCCTCGATAATTTGTACGGTGCATCAAACTCAAGTAGTTTAAGAAGGGCGTAAGAAATGCAGGAAATGTAGAGAAGCTCTTGTTTCATTGCACGTTCTATGCAAACTGGCAATTGGTCATGTATTACCTTCGTTTTCGTTTCACTCGTTTTAGAATACGATAGGTCTATTGAACAGTGAGTTAGTTTGATATACAAATGATTACACGTGAAGCTGTAAATTGTTTATCTGCAATTTTATATGAATGATGTACAAAAGGATGTGGGTGAGAAATAAATGTTTTTCCTTTTATTGTATTTCTTAATGCGAGTGGATGCTGGAATTTGATGCATTCGTCATAGTCGAGCAGGTATTATTACGATTGCGTTAGAAAATGCAAGAATAAAATAGGAAAACAGAATGCGAGAAAGAGGAACATATTTACAAGAGGAGATAAGTAAATAGATAAATAAAGATTGCGGGAGAAATAATGTAACACGCGTGTTTATGCAACTTTGTGTAAAGGGAGGATGAAGAGGAAATAGGTTTTGCAAACGATAATGTTTATCCTTTATGAACTGTACGCAATACGAAATTGAGTATACAAAGCAGAGCAGCGAGAACCATTTGTCCTAGTCCTAGTATTCAAACTCATCACCATAATTTATAACCAATTTCGATTTAAATCTAATAAAATGATGTTATAATACCAACCTGCTTGTCATTATTATTCAACTATTTCAACCACATACGAAATGTAGGAATAGAGAAGTTACCTAATCAGGTCTCTACCATATCTACCTCTAAGCTTCGCCACCTATACACAACTTGTTGAAACTACTCGAGCCCTTACTTACCCTACGTGTAGATATGGCAGGGGCCTGAGTAGTTTCATTCACATCTGTATAGATGGCGATTGTAATGGCTTTAGATAAAGCAGAAATACGGGTAGTTTCGAGCACTTCTGTATAGATGGCGAAACTATAGACCAATTTGGTTGTAGATAAGTCAGGGATACCAGTGGTATGTCATTTCAAGCACTTCTTTATAAATAGTGGTACGATAAGCTTAACATAATTTGATTATTTATGTCTCCATTTATAAAAGTAAATTCATGATGCTTGAAATCAATTCGTGTTCTCAATTTCATATGAATAAAGTGTTAGCAAACTTAGTATTAACTCTACGTTATGTGTAGTAACATTGTAAGCTCCGTTCTCCATTTTATTGTACAACAAACAAGATCTTTAGCAAAGGTAAATACATTTGTGAATATTTTGGTCTTTAAATCAATTTTGCAGCATGTAATAAATACATACTAATAGTAGTATTATTCATTATTCCGGTCTCGCAGCAATGAAAGTTGGGCTTAGTGTAAATATAACCTATCTTTCCAATACTTTCATCTTCTGTTTCGCCCATCCTTTTCATACCTTCTCTACCTTACGTATTACCCTATTTGCTTATCTCTTTATTGCATATCTATTGTACATATTTCCCTTTCCTCCCTGTGTCATTTCAAATTCGTAAGTCATTGTTAGTTCCTATTATCTCTATTTCTGTCCATACTCTGAACACGTTGTGTGCCACGCCGGTTTTGTCTCGCTTTCCGCTTAGGCCACAGGACTCGACATGCGAAACAGCACGCCGCAGCGTAGCTTAACACTGTGAAACGCCGGCGCCTGAACGGAAAGTTTAGTGTCAGTCACCAGTGACTGATACGACCTGGACAGAAAGTCTAGTGTCAGTCACCAATGACTGACGTGCCACTCAACGTGTCAATAGATGTTCTAACGTTCCAAACATTGTCCGCACAGGTCACATATTTTTCCTTCCCTTATGCTTCTGGTTGGGCCCTCCCTTTGTTCCGTAATAATCTTTCTCTCTCTTGTTACACACTTAATAATATATTTTTTGTGTGCGCAGGTTTCGCAGGCAAAGAGTAAAGAGCATTGACCGGCACTTCTCATCATACATAAAGAGAAGAAAGAAGAAAGAATAACTCTTGCCACATACATTAGTTATAGTAAATTAGTTTATAAAAATACTTTGCAACTATTAGTGCATAGCGTATAATTGTGTAATTAATACATTGGCGATGGATGACACGTATACGCGTTATTTTAGAACTGTATTCCAAATGCCCTGTCGCCAATGTGTTAACTCTTATGTATATCTATTATATATTTTATTTTATATTAAGTTTATTCGGTAGATCTTATATAAACTTTAATATTACTTTTACTACAAGTTCTACTGAATGTGCTAAATATAAAATGAAAGATATAATAAATGATTTACATATGCACAAGTTACACAATTGTTGTAATTTAAAATACGAATTAGCATATAAAGTACGTAAATTTTAGTACAAGTTTTATCTGTAAGATATATTGTAAACTAACTTCAAAGAATAGTTTATAAGTGTCAGATTATTTATGTTTATAGTATTTTTTATATTACATAAATGTTAGTTTAGAATTAATACAAGGTTTAGTTTAGTTGTAGGAAACACGTTTGTCAACATGTAATAAATACATACTAGTAATAGAAGCGATAATGGCGATTTACGTGGATGATGTATATTCATAATACTGAAGAAGTCTAATTTTAATTCATAAATTAATTAATATTTGTAAAGATGTGTTTGAAACTACGCGGGTCTCTGCTATACCTACAGTGCTACTATGGTATCGCCACCTATACACAACTTGTTGAAACTACTCGAGCCCTTACTTACCCTACGTGTAGATATGGCAGGGGCCTGAGTAGTTTCATTCACATCTGTATAGATGGCGATTCTAATGGCTTTAGATAAAGCAGAAATATGGGTAGTTTCGAGCACTTCTTTATAGATGGCGAAACTATAGACCAATTTGGGTGTAGATAAGTCAGGGATACCAGTGGTATGTCATTTCAAGCACTTGTTTAGAAATAGTGGTACGATAAGCTTAACATAATTTGATTACTTATGTCTCTATTTATATAAGTAAATTAATGATGCTTGAAATCAATTCGTGTTCTCAATTTCATATGAATAAAGTGTTAGCAAACTTAGTATTAACTCTACGTTATGTGTAGTAACATGTAAGCTCCGTTCTTCATTTTATTGTAGAACAAACAAGATCTTTAGCAAAGGTAAATACATTTGTGAATATTTTGGTGTTTAAATCAATTTTGCAGCATGTAATAAATACATACTAATAGTAGTATTATTCATTATTCCGGTCTCGCAGCAATGAAAGTTGAGCTTAGTGTAAATATAACCTATCTTTCCAATACTTTCATCTTCTGTTTCGCCCATCCTTTTCATACCATCTCTACCTTACGTATACCCTATTTGCTTATCTCTTTATTGCATATCTACTGTACATATTTCCCTTTCCTCCATGTGTCATTTCAAATTCGTAAGTCATTGTTAGTTCCTATTATCTCTATTTCTGTCCATACTCTGAACACGTTGTGTGCCACGCCGGTTTTGTCTCGCTTTCCGCTTAGGCCACAGGACTCGACATGCGAAACAGCACGCCGCAGCGTAGCTTAACACTGTGAAACGCCTGCGCCTGAACGGAAAGTTTAGTGTCAGTCACCAGTGACTGATACGACCTGGACAGAAAGTCTAATGTCAGTCACCAATGACTGACGTGCCACTCAACGTGTTAATAGATGTTCTAACGTTCCAAACTTTGTCCGCACAGGTCACATATTTTTCCTTTCCTTATGCTTCTGGTTGGGCCCTCCCTTTGTTCCGTAATAATCTTTCTCTCTCTTGTTACACACTTAATAATATATTTTTTGTGTGTGCAGGTTTCGCAGGCAAAGAGTAAAGAGCATTGACCGGCGCTTCTCATCATACATAAAGAGAAGAAAGAAGAAAGAATAACTCTTGCCACATACATTAGTTATAGTAAATTAGTTTATAAAAATACTTTGCAACTATTAGTGCATAGCGTATAATTGTGTAATTAACACATTGGCGATGGATGACACGTATACGCGTTATTTTAGAACTGTATTCCAAATGCCCTGTCGCCAATGTGTTAACTCTTATGTATATCTATTATATATTTTATTTTATATTAAGTTTATTCGGTAGATCTTATATAAACTTTAATATTACTTTTACTACAAGTTCTACTGAATGTGCTAAATATAAAATGAAAGATATAATAAATAATTTACATATGCACAAGTTACATAATTGTTGTAATTTAAAATAAGAATTAGCATATAAAGTACGTAAATTTTAGTACAAGTTTTATCTGTAAGATATATTGTAAATTAACTTCAAAGAATAGTTTATAAGTGTCAGATTATTTATGTTTATAGTATTCCTCATATAACATAAATGTTAGTTTAGAATTGATAAAAGATTTAGTTGTAAAATGTATTATAAATAGATACAAAGAGTAGTTCACAAGGATTAGCTTGTAAATTTGAATTGCAACATTTTTGTAACTTGTATCGTCATTAATTAGTTTAAATAAATTGCCAATGAAAAGAATTCCACTGCTCTTTTTAATTTCATACCTTACCAATCCTTGAAAGAACCCAATTCCAAATCCTTATACAAGAAGTACCGTGGACGAACTTTAAATGCAAAGTCCTGAAGCGAGAAACTTGTCAAAATGACCCTATACGTTCTTAAATTAAGCGCTCAGAAATTCCTGGAATACGACGTTATTTCTTAGAACTGCAAAGGTTCGAATACCTCCTCGCACATCATATTCTCCTAATACAAATCCACGATTTTCAGCGAGATATTTTTGCCAGAAACTTAGAAATTTCGGGGCTCGGAAATTCTTGGAACATGACGTCATTTCCAAGAATTGCTGCGATGAAAGACCTTCTTGCACATCATATTCTCCTGATACAAATCCACGATTTTCAGCGAGATATTTTTGCCAGAATCTCAGAAATTTTGCGGTCGGAAATTCCTGGAACGTGACGTCATTTCCAAGAATTACTGCGATGAAAGACCTCCTCGCATATCATATTCTCCTGATACAAATCCACGATTTTCAGCGAGATATTTTTGGCAGAAACTCGGAAATTTCTGAGAACGAATACCTCCTTGCATATCATATTCTCCTGATACAAATCCAAGATTTTCGGCACTCAAATTTCTACTGAAAATCGTGGATTTGTATTAGGAGAATATGATGTGCAAGGAGGTATTCGATCCCGGCAGTTCTTGGAAATGACGTCACGTTCCAGGAATTTCCAAGCGCAAAATTTCTGAGTTTCTGGCAAAAATATCTTGCCGAAAATCCTGGATTTGTATCAGGAGAATATGATATGCAAGGAGGTATTCGTTCTCAGAAATGACGTCACATTCCAGGAATTTCCAAGCGCTTTCTAGATTCTTCCAACAAATTTTGCAAGGAAGGAAAATTTTCCGCTGCCAAGTTTAATAACGTATAGGGCAATTTTTACAAGTTTCTCGTTTCAGGACTTTGCATTTAAAGTTCGTCCACGGTACTTCTCGTATAAGGAATTGGAATTAGGTTCTTTCAAGGATTGGTAAGGTATGAAATTAAAAAGAGCAGTGGAATTCTTTTCATTGGCAATTTATTTAAACTAATTAATGACGATACAAGTTACAAAAATGTTGCAATTCAAATTTACAAGCTAATCCTTATGAACTACTCCTTTGTATCTATTTATAATACATTTTACAACTAAATCTTTTATCAATTCTAAACTAACATTTATGTTATATGAGGAATACTATAAACATAAATAATCTGACACTTATAAACTATTCTTTGAAGTTAATTTACAATATATCTTACAGATAAAACTTGTACTAAAATTTACGTACTTTATATGCTAATTCTTATTTTAAATTACAACAATTATGTAACTTGTGCATATGTAAATTATTTATTATATCTTTCATTTTATATTTAGCACATTCAGTAGAACTTGTAGTAAAAGTAATATTAAAGTTTATATAAGATCTACCGAATAAACTTAATATAAAATAAAATATATAATAGATATACATAAGAGTTAACACATTGGCGACAGGGCATTTGGAATACAGTTCTAAAATAACGCGTATACGTGTCATCCATCGCCAATGTGTTAATTACACAATTATACGCTATGCACTAATAGTTGCAAAGTATTTTTATAAACTAATTTACTATAACTAATGTATGTGGCAAGAGTTATTCTTTCTTCTTTCTTCTCTTTATGTATGATGAGAAGCGCCGGTCAATGCTCTTTACTCTTTGCCTGCGAAACCTGCACACACAAAAAATATATTATTAAGTGTGTAACAAGAGAGAGAAAGATTATTACGGAACAAAGGGAGGGCCCAACCAGAAGCATAAGGAAAGGAAAAATATGTGACCTGTGCGGACAAAGTTTGGAACGTTAGAACATCTATTAACACGTTGAGTGGCACGTCAGTCATTGGTGACTGACATTAGACTTTCTGTCCAGGTCGTATCAGTCACTGGTGACTGACACTAAACTTTCCGTTCAGGCGCCGGCGTTTCACAGTGTTAAGCTACGCTGCGGCGTGCTGTTTCGCATGTCGAGTCCTGTGGCCTAAGCGGAAAGCGAGACAAAACCGGCGTGGCACACAACGTGTTCAGAGTATGGACAGAAATAGAGATAATAGGAACTAACAATGACTTACGAATTTGAAATGACACATGGAGGAAAGGGAAATATGTACAGTAGATATGCAATAAAGAGATAAGCAAATAGGGTATACGTAAGGTAGAGATGGTATGAAAAGGATGGGCGAAACAGAAGATGAAAGTATTGGAAAGATAGGTTATATTTACACTAAGCTCAACTTTCATTGCTGCGAGACCGGAATAATGAATAATACTACTATTAGTATGTATTTATTACATGCTGCAAAATTGATTTAAACACCAAAATATTCACAAATGTATTTACCTTTGCTAAAGATCTTGTTTGTTCTACAATAAAATGAAGAACGGAGCTTACATGTTACTACACATAACGTAGAGTTAATACTAAGTTTGCTAACACTTTATTCATATGAAATTGAGAACACGAATTGATTTCAAGCATCATTAATTTACTTATATAAATAGAGACATAAGTAATCAAATTATGTTAAGCTTATCGTACCACTATTTCTAAACAAGTGCTTGAAATGACATACCACTGGTATCCCTGACTTATCTACACCCAAATTGGTCTATAGTTTCGCCATCTATAAAGAAGTGCTCGAAACTACCCATATTTCTGCTTTATCTAAAGCCATTAGAATCGCCATCTATACAGATGTGAATGAAACTACTCAGGCCCCTGCCATATCTACACGTAGGGTAAGGGCTCGAGTAGTTTCAACAAGTTGTGTATAGGTGGCGATACCATAGTAGCACTGTAGGTATAGCAGAGACCCGCGTAGTTTCAAACACATCTTTACAAATATTAATTAATTTATGAATTAAAATTAGACTTCTTCAGTATTATGAATATACATCATCCACGTAAATCGCCATTATCGCTTCTATTACTAGTATGTATTTATTACATGTTGACAAACGTGTTTCCTACAACTAAACTAAACCTTGTATTAATTCTAAACTAACATTTATGTAATATAAAAAATACTATAAACATAAATAATCTGACACTTATAAACTATTCTTTGAAGTTAGTTTACAATATATCTTACAGATAAAACTTGTACTAAAATTTACGTACTTTATATGCTAATTCTTATTTTAAATTACAACAATTGTGTAACTTGTGCATATGTAAATCATTTATTATATCTTTCATTTTATATTTAGCACATTCAGTAGAACTTGTAGTAAAAGTAATATTAAACTTTATATAAGATTTACCGAATAAACTTAATATAAAATAAAATATATAATAGATATACATAAGAGTTAACACATTGGCGACAGGGCATTTGGAATACAGTTCTAAAATAACGCGTATACGTGTCATCCATCGCCAATGTGTTAATTACACAATTATACGCTATGCACTAATAGTTGCAAAGTATTTTTATAAACTAATTTACTATAACTAATGTATGTGGCAAGAGTTATTCTTTCTTCTTTCTTCTCTTTATGTATGATGAGAAGTGCCGGTCAATGCTCTTTACTCTTTGCCTGCGAAACCTGCGCACACAAAAAATATATTATTAAGTGTGTAACAAGAGAGAGAAAGATTATTACGGAACAAAGGGAGGGCCCAACCAGAAGCATAAGGAAAGGAAAAATATGTGACCTGTGCGGACAAAGTTTGGAACGTTAGAACATCTATTAACACGTTGAGTGGCACGTCAGTCATTGGTGACTGACATTAGACTTTCTGTCCAGGTCGTATCAGTCACTGGTGACTGACACTAAACTTTCCGTTCAGGCGCCGGCGTTTCACAGTGTTAAGCTACGCTGCGGCGTGCTGTTTCGCATGTCGAGTCCTGTGGCCTAAGCGGAAAGCGAGACAAAACCGGCGTGGCACACAACGTGTTCAGAGTATGGACAGAAATAGAGATAATAGGAACTAACAATGACTTACGAATTTGAAATGACACAGGGAGGAAAGGGAAATATGTACAATAGATATGCAATAAAGAGATAAGCAAATAGGGTAATACGTAAGGTAGAGAAGGTATGAAAAGGATGGGCGAAACAGAAGATGAAAGTATTGGAAAGATAGGTTATATTTACACTAAGCCCAACTTTCATTGCTGCGAGACCGGAATAATGAATAATACTACTATTAGTATGTATTTATTACATGCTGCAAAATTGATTTAAAGACCAAAATATTCACAAATGTATTTACCTTTGCTAAAGATCTTGTTTGTTGTACAATAAAATGGAGAACGGAGCTTACAATGTTACTACACATAACGTAGAGTTAATACTAAGTTTGCTAACACTTTATTCATATGAAATTGAGAACACGAATTGATTTCAAGCATCATGAATTTACTTTTATAAATGGAGACATAAATAACCAAATTATGGTAAGCTTATCGTACCACTATTTATAAAGAAGTGCTTGAAATGACATACCACTGGTATCCCTGACTTATCTACACCCAAAGTGGTCTATAGTTTCGCCATCTATAAAGAAGTGCTCGAAACTACCCGCATTTCTGCTTTATCTAAAGCCATTAGAATCGCCATCTATACAGATGTGAATGAAACTACTCAGGCCCCTGCCATATCTACACGTAGGGTAAGTAAGGGCTCGAGTAGTTTCAACAAGTTGTGTATAGGTGGCGATACCATAGTAGCACTGTAGGTATAGCAGAGACCCGCGTAGTTTCAAACACATCTTTTCAAATACTAATTAATTTATGAATTAAAATTAGACTTCTTCAGTATTATGAATATACATCATCCACGTAAATCGCCATTTATCGCTTCTATTACTAGTATGTATTTATTACATGTTGGAAAACGTGTTTCAAGCCAAAAATATTCGTGCATGTATTCATCTGTGAATGCTTGATTGATTGACAATAAAATTAACAATGGACCTTACAATGATATTATACGTATTCATTGTAATGTAGAATTTATTACTGAGTTCATTTGACACCTCATAGGTTAAAAACTCAACACCATAAATAATTAATGAACATAGTATGAGCACCCGAGGCTTCGAGTTCGGGTAGGACCGGAAATATTCGGGCGTGAACGGGCCAGACTTGCAGCGTACTTCACAGAATATTGTTATTTGAAGTGCGCATCGAAAAGATGGTGGATAGTAGTGAATGTCTACGATTCAGTGTTGAAAGTTCTAAGGTTTAGAAGATTTTTAGCGAATCTCTACACAGTACGTAATACGTGAAACTTGACAAATCGAGAATGGGTTCGAATAAACGGCATAAGACTGAGAAGACCCGAGACACTAAGAAGAAGCGTCACCGCAGTCGTTCACGTAGTTACACGCCTGAACGCGAGAAATCGGAAAAGCACAGGCATCATAAAAAGCACAGAAGGAAAGAGCGCAAGGATTATGACAGCGATGGTTATTATCTGATTCATTGTTTTTAAATTACACGAACTAAATTACACGCTGGCGGCTTCATCTCGTTATCGCGTGTTCGATTTAAAAATAAAAATTATCCACGCGCACCACTTTGCAAACGTAATTGTTTTTATACGAACGATTAACTAAAGCATCCTTTTTAAGTTTCGCTACTTCGTCCCCCGTGACAAAGCTTTTCGATAGTAATGTCGTGTTCAAGATTAAATAATTTGGAGGAAATCAAAGCGAATAATATTTATATCTTTCATAGGTACATAAGCATTTACTATGACGAGCATACGGTACTTAATATCAGTTAATGTTGCGTCCGTTCTATTTCAGTCGAAATTATTAACGCACCTCCACCGCCAAAGATCTCCAAATCGTCTCATCCGTCAACACCTCCGCCTCCCGAAATCTCGAAGCAACGCAGTCCATCACCAGTCAAAGGTGGTGCAGCGCAGACCTCCCTGTCCATTGAAGACACTAACAAATTGAGGGCTAAGTTAGGGCTAAAGCCGTTAGAAGTTGACAGTACCGTGAAAGATGATCCTAATAAGATTAAAGACGATTTGGGAGAGTTTTATCACAAACCCGCGCCTGACGTTAATGAAAAGGTAAAGAGTCAAAAATTGAAGGAGAAAATTGGCTTACAAAAGCAGAAGAGATTGATCGAAGCTAATCTAGCGAAAGTAAAAAGCCTAGGTGAATGTGACTCTGATGATGATACTAAATCATGGATCAATAAAAATAAGCGTTTGGTGGAGGAAAAGAGGAAAGCAGAAGAAAGGGTATATCTTAAATATTTGAGTACAATTTCGTATATTTTTATATACGTTAATAATAAATATTACAATTGCAACATTTTTTCCTCAGGCGAAAATGTTAGATCAATTAGACGAGGAATTTGGAATTGGAAATTTAGTTAAAGAGGAAATACACGCTGCTCGTAATACAGCTTACACAGAAAAGAATTTAAAGGGTCTAAAAGTGGAACATAACATTGTAATTATTTATACTTGACGCCATAAATAAAAATAATTTGAAACTTATAGAGAATATGTCTTGCAGGAAAAATTCGAAGAAGGTAAAACAATTATTTTGACTCTGAAAGATCAAGAAGTACTGAACGAAGGCGAGGATGTACTTGTTAACATAAATATTACGGACGAAGAGCGTTACCAGCGCAATATCACAAATAAGGCAAAGAAGCCTGGCTACGACGCGTACGATGAAGATAACTTCGATGAGTTCGGTTATCCAAAGAAAACGATTTTGGAAAAGTACGATGAAGAGATCGACGGCGAGAAGAAGGACAATTTTGTATTAGGAGTTAATAATGCGAAAGACGTTAAACAGAAACTTGATTATGTTAAGCAACGTTTGGCAAGTAAACGGCTGGAGTCGTTACAGTTAGCAGAGCCGAAGCTAGCCAGCGAATATTATAACGAGGAAGAACTTGCGAAATTTAAGAAACCAAAGAAAAAGGTAAATATTTTAATGCGATTTTTCATGCTTTCACTGATATTTCAATGAAACACTGACGTTGAAATTTAATTGTATTATAGGTTCGAAAGATTAGGAAAAAATTAAAGGCAGAAGATTTAATTCCTGAGGGTAATGACTATCTTCGAGATCTCGGAAGTAGAAGAGCCAAACGAACCGAAGATGTGAAACAAAACGATGCATTAGACGTGGACGATATAGGAGGTAACTAATCATAATTGTATTTTAACGTCCCTATTATTTAACATCACTTATTTTCTTATTGATAAATTAAGCCCCAGCTGAAGATCTGAGTGGAGTTAAGTTGGAAGACGACGACAAAGAATTGGACTTACAATTGGCGTTAAAGAAAACTCAACGACTAAAGGAATCGCAATTGTCTAGCATTGAAAAGGTTGTTGAAACTATAAAACAAGAGCAACCAGGATCCGAAGAAAATCAATCTGGAAATATTATCCTGAATGCCACTGCAGAATTTTGCAGAACCCTAGGAGATATTCCTACTTATGGCCTCGCTGGAAACAGAGAAGAAAATGGCCAAGAACTTATGGTATCGATTGTTCTATTTATTGTAATCTGTTTTTTTGAACAGATTTTTTAACCCCCCTTGTTTTAAACAAAAATTCTAGGACTTTGAAATGGATGGAATAAAAGAAGAGCCGCCAGTAAACGAAGAAGAGGATGACGGACGCGGCGCTTGGAATACTGTACAGCTAGGTACCTCTATCATTCAATTACATCATGCTATTTTTACTTTTGCACCGAATATAATATATTTCACTTTGCCAACAGACGAAAGTGCAATAGAGCCAGTAACAATGGAGGCAGCAATTTTAGATGCAGAACCATCGCTTGGTCATGGCGTTGGTGGAGCATTAAAACTTGCGATGAGCAAAGGTTACTTGCAAAAGGAAGATAGTAGTAGACCATCGGCGTCGCGATTTGCTCATTTACAGGCCCAGAATTACTCGATAGAGGACAAGACCTACGGGTATGTATAGAACCATAACTATCGTTCAATATAAGAAGCTTTCTTACACGTCTTGCACGAAAGAAATCGGACAGGTGTAAGGAATATTCTTTTATTGAACGCGTACCAAACGCTCCAATGTTGGACAAGTCTCTAGTGAATTTCAAACTGTTAGTTAACAGTCCGTAAATAGAGAGCCCAGATTTCGGTGCTCGGAAAATGGATGATCTGCTACCGCAACAAGAGATATAACTACTTTGTCGGAGATGAAACAAAGGGCCGAGAAGAGAGTAGGATTGATAGAGGTATGTTTATATTATGCGATTCTATTGTGCCAAGCGAGTTTCGTACGAGCGTTCTAGACAAGTTCAAGTATGGATCGAGGCTTCATTAATCTGATTATAGTAAGAGAAACAGATTTTCTGGTATTCTATATATATCATTCAACAGCGTTATTTAGTATTTTTGTTATTACTGTAGACTGTACTTGCATGTTTAAATATATGAAGCGTAAAATGACGCTTAGACCGTAAAGATTTTGTGTGGACGCTTAATTGAAATATTTTTCTACGTCTTCTATTGAATTATCCAATTTGGAGGTCGATCATTTTTTAAGGGAAATCAATATTTAATTAACATGCGTACAGTTTACTGAATTACGATAACTTTTATTGACTTGTTTAGATTCGTGTTGATTTAATCGCATAATGTAATGTATCTTGACAACGGAATTAATTTTTTTTCTGTTTTCTTATTCGTGATGACTTAAATTTCGAAACACCGAATTCTATGGGCTGGTATAAGTTTTAATACTCCAAAACAACTTATTTAATGCACGATGTTTACCGGTGATTTCATCCATATGTTATCCTTTTTTAGGGACGATGATAAATTTGGCAGAAGGGATCGTTTCAATGGTCCAACCTCGGAGTTCAAGGAAAGGGATGGTTTCAAGCCAAATGTTAAATTGGAGTACATCGATGACGATGGTCATGTCTTGAGTGCAAAGGAGGCTTTCCGGTACCTGTCGCACAAGTTCCATGGAAAAGGTCCAGGAAAAAATAAGGTATATATTTTTAACAAATTTTTCGAACAGGAAGAAACGAGGACTAAAAACAATATTATTCTTTGTAGGTTGAAAAACGAATGAAAAAAGCGGAACAAGAAGTTTTAATGAAACGAATGTCGTCTACCGATACACCTTTAGGCACACTCAATTTGTTGCAAGCAAAGCAGAAGGAAACTCAATCACCGTACATAGTACTCAGTGGAAGCAAACAAATGCAGACGTAAGTCCACATTACTTTAATATATATGTTATAATATTTATTAAAATACTGTTTTCTAAAAATTGATTTCTTTTTTCCCTTTCAGGACTAGCATATCCAAGTCGAAGCATTAAAAGTTTTAAAGCTAACTTTAACGAGTATTGTATATAATATAGACAGAACCAAATCTCGCATCAGTACACATTTTCAATCGAAAAACTGTCTTTTGCATTGCTAATCTACGTACACGATAATAAAATAGCAATCGTGAGTTTATAAAGCAAGCTAAACTTCTTTGTATTATCCATCCTTTTCACACATTGTTTTCTTGGACATTCTACATTTTAATTAATGAAAAAAAAATATATAGTAGAATTTTAATAATATAATTCTTTATTTCACACCTTGAGACTCCTTTTTATATGAGAACGTTGCGTGTTTCATTTCCGCACATGATGTGACTAAAATATTGTGTTGTATCTTACAGAAACGGTTTCTCGAAACTTTATTTACATTATATAAATTAGATATGCTGATTCGATACACGATATCATCAATATAGTTACCACAGAAAATTCTCACAATTTTCCCGACGTATATAAAACAGTATAAACTCGTGTGTTGTCGCATTTTCGATAAATTGTACTCTGTATACTTAAAATATTTCTCCTTACCTTAATCAAATAAATTTACTGCTATCACAATAAAATTAAGTATGGGGAACAAATGGTGTTCACGACTCTCTTATTATTTATACCGTCATTAAAATAGTACGCTTCCTATATGCTAACAGTAACATGTGCATAAAAACTACAAATATTTTAACATTAGGGTTCACCTAATCCTCAATCACAATTTACGATTATTTCCTAAGTATCCATTTATACAAATCCCTACATGGAAGATAGATATTTCAATGCTACAAAATAATTTTATTCTTCCTAATGTTTACTGTACAAACTGAACATTCTTCGTTTCGATTGTTTTCCGACTTAATATCGTTTGTGGAGAGATTAAAAACATTTGTTGAAACATGAGACTCGATGACAAGATGATTTGTTACTGATATTATTTCGAGTATCTTTTGCAAATTATCGGCATACAGATATTGTATTTAAAAGAAAATTCTTCGCTATAAGAATGCTGAATGGCATTTAAATATATTTATCCCTGATATCACAAGGCTTCGTCTTTGTGCAAAAATAGTAATACTTGATTTCGCGAATCTTACATGGTGCACAATAATCCTATAAATTACACCTTATAAATACATCTCCAATGTAGGAAGATATAATTATATTTTCCGCTATCATTTTAAAAGACTTCTCGTCAATCACGCTACTCACATATTGTTTTTTTGCTTTTCGTTCATTATTTTTGTTTTTTTGTTGGAAGGTTTGGCACTCCTCTTAATGGTTTGCACAAAAATAATAGGAATTTTTTTAAATTGAAAGAAACAATCATTCCGTTATCATTTAACTATTATTTAAAGATCATATCTTCTCTGTTAAGGCAGAGATATATTCTTTGTTGCAAACAATTTTCGATCTACTCTAAGAGACTATCCAAGAATTGATTCTCTGTTTTCTAATAAAAAAAAAAATATATTATCCTTGGTAATGAACAAAAATAATAGGCAACTATGTATATGCTAATAACAAAAAATACATAATTGATCGAATAAACAACGTTTATGCTTTGATTCAGTATTTATTTCTTAAACGAATTCCTATTAATTTTGTAACAACCTAATGTACATTTTGATACTTACAGATATGACTCTTCTACTTGCTGAATTCTAAGAAATTTCATTCACAACAGTAACACTCTACACAGTAGTATCCTGAAATAATAATCTCTAATAAATTAAGCATCATAGTTATGTATCGATTTCTGTTTTACAAAAATTCGTTAAAATATAAACTATTCTGTGCTACTGTTGTCTCAAACAAAATTTCTTATAATCGACAGCACGTACATTATATTCACACGTAAATATTCCTTCCTTAGTCTCCCTACAATTCAGAATATAATCTACACGAATTAGATAATTGTTTATCATAGGTACTAACATCTCGCCGCATTCGAGACTTTTCCTAAATTCATTCCACCTCTGCGCTTAGGTATACGCATAAATTCTAATGTATTCAACTAGTCTGACAGTCCGCCACGTTTTTATATATTATAAATTGACTCTGTTACTCATTCATCTTCGATTATTCATCGTATGGTATTAAAATCATTGGTATAATAAGTATCGTAAAAGGGAAGTGCGAGTCCTCTCCATTTCGATCGACAATACGTTTGTTAAAAAATAAAAACCAATCATCGCCGTATCAAAAAAGTGATTTTGTATACAAGGGAGAACGACGCATGCACGAAACGTGCAGGTAAACATGGATTATGGATGACACGTTGTCGCTAAACGATTTTAGCTTTTTGGATAGACTTTTCTCAAGTTAGTTACCTTCCAAGGTATCTTCCTTAAGCGCAACATCATCAGCAATTGTTATCTGTTCAACGTTTCCATGTTCTGGCTCTGAGCAGTCTTACTGACGCCTTCTTCTTGGCCACTCGGACTTGACAGCCTGGTTGGTTTAATCGATTTCAATTTCGTCGTTCCGCCATAACGGAAATTCACGTCGCTGCAAGTATCCAGAGGATGCACCGTGCCACTTAAATTCGACGCGTCATCGTCGGTTGTTATTTCGAGTTTGGTGGTCGGTACTTTTCTAATTGATCCTAATTCGTATGCCGATTTCGACGATTTCAATTTCATCTTCGCGTTCAACGGTAACGAATTCGATTTCTCCAAATTGACTGGCTGGATCTTTAGATTTTTATCGTTCTGTACAGCGGACTCGTTGGCCGAATTCACTGTATCAGTGATTTGAATATCTATATTTACGGTTATTGGATCATTCTCGTCCCTGATGGCTTGCTCGGTCGAGTATTCGTTCCTTAGAGCCGCCAATTGCGCCCGTTGCTTTTGGATATGGTTGTGCGAGTTGGAGAAGAACGACGAGACCCTTTCTAATTTTGTAGCCAAGTTAGGCTGGCTCAATGTCGATTTCAGAGGGTAAGGTGTTTCAACAACGATGTTATTCTTTAGGAAATTATGAGATTCTCTGCCTGTCGAGTTACTTTTTATCATTCCCATCTTGTTATAGTCCTCTATTACTTTTAGAGGGTAAGATCTGTTGGATGAGTTCTTTCGTTTTTCAGCTAGACTTAATTGGGCGATAATTCGCCGGATTTCACCTGGGAACTCGATATCTGGACGAGTTTCCGATAGCTGTTGAATGAACGCGCCCAAAGTAGTGACGGTCACTTCTAGACTACGATTTTGTGACTCGAGCTTGAGTAGAGTCGATTGTTGTACGGATCGTGCTGTCTCTAAACGATGCAAGTTGCTCATAGTAATCTGGAAACATAATTTTATTTACACAATTTCTAATAATGAATTTATATTTAAAAAAAATGATGTTGATTTTTAGATAGCTTACTTCGAGTTGTTCGTTCAATTGCGCAACTTCTTGCGTCAATTGTTTGTTAAGCAGCTTGAATTTCTCTAGACTCTCGATTTGCGGCTTCACCATCATCATTTCCTCTTGCAACACTTGGTACTCCACTCTGTACTCGTTTAATTGTTTTGTAATCTCTTGATCTGGATAAAATACCCGCTTCATCACGCGATCAAGAATTTCTTTATCTACGGCTGGCACACGCATCTAAAATTGCAGGAGGGATTAACGAATGACGTCGACTTCCGTAGATTTAATTTATAAGGAACAAGAAACTCAGTTACCTTGAGATATTCCATGATTTCCTCGAAACTGTCGCAAATTAATAATTGATCTTGATGCTCTTCCAGTAACGCCATTGAAACTCGGAAGAGTACCTCTGTACTTTCCAAAAAGAGTAAATCTGTAAAAGGAAATATATTTCGATGAAATATTTAAACCCATACGAGCAATCGTTTGTACAGTTATTTGTATTTTATTATCCTGCTTAACTTACCAAAAACCCTAGTTACAAAGCCGAGAGGAAATTGACTCGCAAAAAGGGTTAGCAACCAAGGTGCGGCGTATAATGTAGGCGAGACTTCGTGTTTATCAAAGTGGTTGTAAATCGATGGCAACCTATCGTGCAATAGCCTGGACAGTTGGTACAAGTACAATTGTAATGCGGCCATATCGGGAAGATATAATTTCCTTAAGCCTCTTCGGAACATTAAGTGCCGCAGGAGAAAAAATGCCTGATCTTCCGACATCTATTCACAGGAGGCAGATAAAATAAAACTTTTTGTTTTTCCTCAAGAAGAAGTGCATACTATGTTTAAAAATCTTATGGACACTCACGTGCAGCAGCAGAACACCAGCAACAAAACTGAGTCCCTGGCAATAACCGACTTCATGATCCAAAAGCGAGTACGCTTTCAATAAATTGAACAATGCTAATTGCCCGGGTCCCAGAGGTGAACTGAAGTACGGATGATTTGGAAACGTTCGCCCTAGATCTATTAAAATCGCGTGCTGCTGAG